>CM057456.1:1286730000-1296730000 GCA_016271365.2 Neoceratodus forsteri
TACATACATATACACACACATGCACACACACACACACATACATATACACACACGCGCACACACACACATACATACATACACGCACACACACATATACACACATACACACACACACATATACACACACACACACACACATATACACACACACACACACACACATATACACACATACACACACACACACACACATATATATATATATATATACACACATACACACACACATATTTATACAATAGGAGTGAGCTATATTTTTCACAGATAAAAGCATGTATTACTACCACAGTGAGATAAATGCAAGCCCAGGCTAACACAGTGATGACATAGAGAATACTGGCTGAGCAATCGTGCTGAACCAGTGTGTTCTGCCACAAAGGGGTTTATGATTCCAAGTGACTTTGAGAGCGAAGCTCAAGAAGTCCGTAGGAATCATATACCCCGAGGTGGCAGCACGCACACTGGTTCAGCGAGATTGCGAAGGCAGTATTTTTGATAGTGTATGGTGGCTAGCTGTAGTGGCAATAAGAAGAGACACAGACTGCTTCATTTTTTTATTGTTTAACTTTTATTAATTCGAACATTATTAAGCACAGATGCTAGTGCTACGGTACTCTGTAGGTGGCTACACAAAACAAAGGCATTTATTTACATAGAAACAGACAACATGTCCATGCGGATTTCTTGCTTTAAATGTATTCTTCAGAATGATTCTTTCAATATAACTCCTGTCTTATGCTGATCGCTGACTACCTGTAGTAAAAAAAGACAGAAAACAAAGATTTTAGCTCTACCTGATTTTACTCAGTCATTTCCCCTTGCCCGTACACACTTTGAACCCTACGCTACACTGATGGTGTCATGAACCCTACCACATGGTACTGCCCTCATTTTAGTTTTTGTTTGCGTACTTACTCAGTCGGTGTCTGAAGATGAAGAGGACAGTACATGGACTCAACGTATTTTCGGTTCTTTGTTCCTATGGATAAAATTTACAGTGACTCCCTGCTGGAAAATGCAGTTGCTGCCAAATAAAGTTAGTCCCGGGGTGATTGAAGACAGAGTTTCTCGAAAGGAGTGAGTGCTGCTCCCTGCTGTGGGGCAGTCAGGCACTGAATTTTCTTTATTTTTTAGTACTTGTGACAGATTTAAGCACGAGGTGTTATCGGGGGCACTAGTACTACCTGCAAAAATCATTGAATTGGGTCACTGCTTTGCATCTGTCATTACTGAATAGTTATTTATGGAGGCAAGGTTTCTGTGGCCTGAGTCTTACGCGACTTCTGTAGGGGGGGACATTCCAATTGATTAGTCTTTGGATACAGGTTTTTCTGGTGGAGTAGTTTATAATTTTTTTGTTTGCTGGTAAACCAGATGCCACTTTCATTTCCCTCATTAAGGATCGTAGTTTGTTTTGACCGACTGTCATGCTTCTGAACCATAGAGACCCTGGCTTGCCTGGGACATAATTTGTATTTGGTGCCAGGTAAAATGGAGCATCAGGCTCTTTCATTTTTGTGGGTCTCTGCTCAGCATATTTAAGGTATGCAGCTATTGGATTTCTGGCTGGATTTTTTGTGTTTTCATACATGTGAGGCTTTATGGGCCTGACATCACGGGGGTTTTCACCGGTCCTAGTTTTTGTTTGCCTCTCGTTATATTGTATGTGACGTTTACCGGCTGAGTCAACACACAACTCCAGATCTCCCCACTTTAGGTAATAGTGCTCGATAGTGCGTAGGGTGAAGTATAAACCTATGTTGAAAACATTAGATTTAATAATGCTGTGGGGTTGTGTAGTCCTATTGTTGAGGTGCTGTACAGAAGGTCTATGTCCTCATCAGTCAGAGCTTCAGCTTTATGTGGCTTACTACCTTTGCCCTGCCACTTTAAATGCTTTTGCTTTGCTTGTAATGTTTTTAGTGTTTCTTGAAAGTCTGTCTGATTCCCATGGAAGATGTAGTTGCTGTACTTGTGCTTTAACAGATGATGATCAATACTTCCAAGGAACCCACATAGGCTACTGGGTTCATATTCTGTCCCATCTACATGCTGTATTTTGAAGATAAACTCAGCTATCAAGAGATCCAGTTCAACATGTGGTATTTTTTGTATTTCCCTATGCTCGTCCATGTCATGCAGGAATGATGTCAGCAGTCGGATGTCATTTGCTGTTTTTTTGATGCTCTGCTGGTTTTCATTTTCTAACATGAACTGCTCCCTTTTGCTCATTTGTTTGGAAAAAAACTGTCACGGCCATGTTGATGTTTTTAAAATGTTATGACTTGCAGCAGTTTCTTGATCCGTGTGGCTTTAGTTGTATGTTCGATTGCTTTATTCCAAATGAAAGGAACGCTGTTCTGCACATACAGTCAGTACAGTGTTCCATTCATTTGTTTGCTTGGTGGATGAACAGCATTTCAGTATGCTGAGATTTTTGAACAGAACAACCTTCCACCATACACTATAAATGCTGTTTATACATACTGTGCTTACCTCACCAGCATTTATTCTCACTGGAGTGATGTCACAGACAAGCCCATTAACTCTCCCTCAGTGCTGCAACTTGTTTCAGCTCATTAAAACAAATGAAATTCACCTGCCTTTTAAGTACCTGAAGCCCCAACAACAGGTTTACCGCATTTGGTCTCACAGACATTCACATGCTGAGAAGATCTCTAAAGTTCCTACTAGAAGAAAAAAAAAGAAAGAGCACTGACTGCTAAATACATCAAACCATGCAGACTCAAAGCAACAAACATACTTTGATGCAGCTGAACTATACTGGAAGAATAAATAAATTCTCCTTATAGAAGAAAACAAAACCAATGAATATGGAAGATGGTTTTCTAAATTGCACACAGTTTGAAAGCAACACAGAACCACTTTAGAAAGGCCTACTGTATAAATTGCACACATGATGTGCAGATTGTGCGATATGTGAAATATCTTCACTCATGAACAGTGACCTCGGAATACTCTCATTCATGCCTTCAGCACTCATGAGTATCCTGAGGTCACTGTTCACTCATGAAGATATTTCACATACCACACTCCTCACCCATCATGTATCCCCTATATACACACAGACACGCACAGACACACACACACACATATATATATATATATATATACACACTACCGGTCAAAAGTTTTAGAACACCCCATTTTTCCAGTTTTTATTGCAATTTAAGCAATTCAAGTCCAGTGAATAACCTGAAATGGTACAAAGGTAAGCGGTAAACTGCTAGAGGTTAAAAAAAAAGTTTAGGTTAGCAAAAACTGCTGTAGAGAAATTGCAAAGAAAGCCAAGGTGTCAATGAGTACAGTTTCCTACACCATCAAAAGGCACTTGGAAACTGGAGGAAACTCTGACAGGAAGAGGTCTGGCAGACCCAAAGCCACAACAGAATCAGAAGACAAGTTTCTGAGAGTCAACAGCTTGTGTGATAGGCGGCTCACAGGACAACAGCGCAGAGTGACTGGCACCCTGAACCAAAAGGGCTACCACAGCATTTTGCAGCGCCATGCAATACTCTCTGGTCTATGCCTAGTTGGTCAGGGTTCATCCTACAGCAAGATAATGATCCAAAACATACCTCCACGCTATGTCAGAACTACCTTCGAGGAAAAGAACAAGACGGTAGGCTTCAAATCATGGAATGGCCAGCACAGTCTCCAGACTTAAACCCCATCGAGCTGGTTTGGGATGAACTGGACAGAAGGGTGAAAGTAAAGCAACCTACAAGTGCAACACATTTGTGGAACTTCTGCAACAGTGTTGGGAAGAACTTCCTGAACAATATTTGATGTCCATTGTAGGAAGAATGCCACGAGTGTGTTCGGCAGTTACAGTATATCTGCAAAAGGTGGCTACTTTGATGAGTCAAAAATTTAGATTAAATTTAGTTAAACAAAATGATTCTATGATTTCTTTTTTATCTCCAATTGTTTATTTGTTCTATGCTTTAATTTCAGAGTACATTGAGACGTTAACCTGTGTAAATTTCAATAAAAACTGGAAAAATGGGAGTGTTCTAAAACTTTGACCTGTAGTGTATATATATATACACATACATATATATATATATATACATACACACACACGGTTTAGTGGACAAAAAAATTACTGGAACAAGTTACCTTTTTGGCAATTAAATTAGGTAGTTTCATTCAAAATTCTCCCAAAATGAATTAAAAAGAGGCTGGGGCAATTGCTCGGATATGAAATTGTTAGAAAAGGTTTATTTTAACTTTTGTACTTGGCAAATTGAAGTTGAGATATAATGAGGTGCACTTTGATAAGCTGAGCACCACATTGTTGACTGAAGGCTCATTGTATCGAGAGACTAAAAATTGACTGTTAGAAGAAGTTTGTGTTTAACTAATTTAGTGGTTAAGTATTTTGTTACCAATTTAATGTTAGATTCCCTGAGAAGTTTACTTCCACTGGTGTGGCGCGGTATGATTGTTTACTTTGTTCTAAGAGAATTTGTGCATTCTTTGCCTTGACAAGAAACAGAATTCATTTGCACATCAGTGGCTAAAGAGAAATGTCCAAATCAGGCCTCCTCTAAAAAACTTTTAGATGCTGGATGAAGTTGAGGCAGAAAAACACTATGCAACTATGTGAAATGGTTTATAGCTTTTATAGAAAGTATTATGTTAAGTATGCAAACTCAGTTCTGGCTAAATGGGTGTTTACTCACCTGGTAAAGGTGATTGTGTTGGTTGGCATCCATGGCAGTCCAGACATTACCTCATGGGTTTTAGCCCACCTGATAGGCTAGTGATGCACATAACCCTAGATCAAATTTCTGGTATATCCAGGTCCCAGAAGCCCCTGCTCTCCAGTTTGAATCTTCCATAGCTGAAATCAAGGTTAGTAAAAGAATGCAAAGGGAGAAAGAAACAACAATGCAAGGCAGACCAACATGATGGCGTGAAAGAAAAAGGCTAGCTACAATGTAGTCTCAGAGGCCAGTAGGGCGAATTTATTATACCTATTATTTACAATCTAATCTCGATCCCGACAGGACCGACTGTAGATTCTCACTGCAACTTCTTTCCACCCCCTCCTAAGGCTGTCAAAGGTTAAAAAAAATTTTTGGTCCTGGTCACTCTGATGGGAGGGCCTTGGAGTGCCATGGATGCCAACCAACACAATCACCTTTACCAGGTGAGTAAACACCCATTGTGATTGGTTGGGCATCCATGGCACTCCAGACATTACCTCATGGGTAGATAAGAAGCAGTGAAGCACCCAAGGGAGGGATCAGAGTGGTCTATGAGTGAGGGGACGAAGTTGCTGCTAGGAGGATCTGTGTGGTGAAAGTGGGCTGGATGGCATGCAGGTGTTCGAGTCTGTAGTGTCTAGTGAATGTGTGCAGGGAACTCCAAGTAGCTGCCCTGCATATGTCTTCAGAAGACACGTTGGCCCTTTCTGCCCAGGATGTGGTGACTGCCCTGGTAGAATGGGCCCTGATACCCTGAGGAGGTATCATTTGCTTTGCTAGGTAAGCATTCTGAATGGTTCTCCTTAGCCAACTGGCGATCGTGGACTTGGAGGCTGCCCTGCCTTGCCTTTGGCCCTTCGCAATGACAAATAACCTTTCTGTCTTACGAAGGGGCCACGTTCTGGCTATGTAGATGGAGAGGGTGGATCCGACATCCAGGTGATGTGGGATCGGGTGAGTGCCCTGCTGTGTGTCTGCAGGGAAGGTGGGCAGCTCAATGGGCTGTTCCCCGTGGAATGCTGTGGACACCTTGGGCTGAAAGGCTGGTACCGTTCGAAGATGGACTCCTTGAGGGGTGAAAATCGTATAGGGTTCGGAGCACGATAGAGCCCTCAACTCTCTGATCCACCTGGCCGAACAGATGGCCACTAGGAAACAAGTCTTGAGGCCAACCCAGAATAGGTCCGCCTCCCGGAGCGGTTCGTAGGGGGGCCGAGCTGAGGGAGTCAAGCACCAGTGGAAGATCCCAAGGTGCGATAGTTGGTCGCATCTTTGGTCAAAGTATCTCCACCGCTTTTAGGAACGCAGAGCATCGGGGTGTGCTCCCGGACTGTGCCCCCCGATGGGCCCCGTAGCCGCTCCTATAGCTGAAAGTTGTACCCTGAGGGAAGAGTGGGCCAGGCCCTTGTCCACTCCCTGCTGCAGGAATAGCAAGATGGCAGACATGTCCGCCTGCTCGGGTACCTTACCTCTTTATTGACACCACCTCGAGAATATAGACCATTGTCTACTGTAGGTGGAGGTGGTGGAGGTCCATCTGGACTGTAACATGGTACTGATGACAGAATCATGGTAGCCTGCCTGTATTAGTCTCCTCCTTTCAGGAGCCAGGCCATGAGCTTCAGTGTCCGCGGGGCCGGGTGGACTACTGGGCCCTGGGAGAGCATGTCTGCTCAGTGAGGAAGTCTGAGGCTGGCCATGGACATCTCGCGACCGGAGGCGAACCATGTCCTTCGTGGCCAATACGGGGCCACCAGGATGATGGTGAGACGGGATGCCTGTATCTTGGCTAGGACCTGGGGAATTAGGGGAGAGGCGGAAACACATATGCATGATCCTGACCCCAAGGTTGGGATAGGGCGTCGGTTCCCTGGGAGTGACTCTCCCTGAATTGTGAGTAATAATCCTTGACCTGTGAGTTCTTCTGTGTTGCCATGAGATCCATGGTTATGGGTCCCCAAGCCCTTTTTTATCATTCAGAACAGATTGGGGTATAACCGCCATTCTCCTGGGTGCACCTGTTGTCTGCTGAGCCAATCCGTGCGTACGTTGAGTTTTCCTGCAAGGTGTACTGCACCTAGGTGGCTGAGATTTGATTGAGCCCAATTGAGGACCGATGTTGTCTCTCTCAACATGGCTCTGCTCCTGGTCCCGCCCTGCTTTGCGATGTAGGCCACTGTGACCTGATTGTCGGAACATATCAGAACCGACTGGCCGCGTACGAGGGGTTTGAAAGCCTTGAGCGCATGGTATACTGCCCTCATCTCCAGAATGTTGATGGACAGCTTGGATTCCCTTGGTGACCATAGACCCCGGGCTGTTGAGTCTCCCAGGCAGGCCCCCCAACCGGACAGGCTCGCATCTGTCTCTATTGTGGCCATGTAGGAGGCCTCCAGGGGAACTGCCCTGGTGAGGTTCAACTCCACTGTCCACCATGCTAGTGAGAGTCTCACTGATGGTGGTAGTGGAACAGTGACCTGCAGGTTGTGTTCGTTTGGTGCTCCCCGAGTGAGGATGTATATCTAGAGCGGGCGCATATGCCACCTGGCCCAAGGTATGAGGTCTATGCATGATGCCATGCATCCTAACAACTGGGCTATGCGACCCATGGTCGTCAGGTGGTGGCCCTTCATCTGACAGGCCAGGGTCATCAGGTTGATGACCCTTGAGGGGAATGGCTTTGCCCAACCATGGGCCGAGTTGATCAGCGTGCCCAGATGTTCGATCTGCTGCGTGGGAATGAGATAGCTCTTTTCCCGATTGACCACCCAACCGTGCTCCTCGAGCTCCTGTAAGGTGGTCACTGTGTCCTGTAGGGCCTGTTCCTTGGAACATGCTCGAATGAGCCAGTTGTCCAGGTGTGGTATGATATCCAGTCCCTGCTCTCTGAGTCTGGCCACCAGGATTATGGAGACCTTGGTGAAGACTCTCGGGGCTGATGTGAGGCTGAATGGTAAGGCCTGGTACTGAAAATGGTGGCCCAGGATGTGAAAACGGAGGAACTGCCTGTGTCTTTGAATGATAGGGATGTGAAGGTATGCGTCCTTGAGGTCTATGGATGTCAGGAAGTCGCCTACCCGGAGACTGCGTAGGGTTGAACGTATTGTCTCCATTTTGAATCTGTGACACACCACATGCTGGTTGAGATGTTTTAGGTCTAGAATAGGTCTGAGTTCTCCTGATTTCTTGGGTACGAGGAAGAATACTGAGTAGACCCCTAGGTTTTGTTCATGTCGGGGAACGGGCTGGATGGCCCTGTTCTGGACTAGATCCAACAAGATGCGTTGAACCTGGTGAGGGGTGACCTTTCTTTTGGTTATAGGGGAGGAGACAAATCTGTGGGGGATTTGGGGGTGGGATAGCTCTATGGAGTACCCCCGTATGATCACCTCCCGGACCCACCTGTCCGAGGTCATGTTGAGCCACAGGTGTGAGAATAACGAGAGTCTTTGACCCACTGGTGGGTAGGGTCCCTGACTGCAAGTGGTTGGAGGGGCGTAGTCACTGTTGCTTCCCCATGTAACCTCTACCTCGTCCCCCGAGCTTTTGCCCACGGGCTCTGAAGGAGGACGGATGATAGGCCTGTGGATAGGGGTTACGGGGACTGTGGGATGCCCCCCTGCCTCAAAAGGCACCATTGTGTTGTGCTGAGTCCCTGCAGGGTTGGTATGGCCTATTTCCACTCCGAAATCTCCTCCTCGATGAGGGAAGGTAATTGTACCTAGCTTTACTCTTGAGAAGGTCTCTAACCTCCTCCTTTTGTTTCAGGTAATCCTGTAGCCCCTCCCCAAAAATGTACTTTACTCCCAGAGGCAAATTCTGCAACAAGGTCTTAGATTCATTGTCAGCGTCCCACAATTTTAGCCATAATGCTGTACGGGCACGATTGGTGATAGCTGTGGCCCTGGCGTGTAGGTGCAGGGTGTCCACCGCCATGTCGGCCAGGTACTTTGCTGCATCTAAGGTGCATTCTAAGAGTTCTGCCTCCCTGGATTTCGGGTTGGCTTGTTCCTGAAGTTCTTTGAGCCAATGGATCTGTGCTCATGCTGTATAGATGGCAGTAGTAGCCGCTTTTGCTGCTGTGCCAGCAATTTCGAATGCCTTCTTTAGCATGTCTTCCACTTTTTTGTCCGTAGGATCTTTGAGGGCTATTGTTCCGCATGGTAGCACTGTCCTTTTGCTGAGGGCCGCTACCTGAGGGTCGATGGTGGGGGCTTTACACCAAGCACCAGATTTTTTCCTCTTGAACTGGATACATTCTGTCCAGGTTCTTCTTGTTGGGCATTCTGCCTGGTTCCATGGATCGCCATTCTATATTAAAGACCTCCTCAATAGCTGGACATACTGGGAAAGTCTCGGGGTTCGATACCTTCAGTTGTATCATGGGGTCGAGTTTCGACTCGGGCTTACTCTCTTCGATGTCGAACCCCATAGTGGTTTTGATAATCTTCATGAGCCCTGGGACTGTGTCAAAGGAGCACAACTTTGAAGTGAGGGACGGCGTGGTGGGGAGTTCTGCCTCATCTTCGTCCGATTCTACCCCCTCCTCCTCCTCCTCAGGGGTGTCCTTGTCCTCCTCGGCCTCCTCGTGAGGATTATCCGGTAATGTGTCATCGCAGTCCGGAAGCTCCTCCGGTGGCCCCCCTGCCTTGCCCAGTTCTGGGATCACTGGAATGGCTCTGTGTTGGGTGAGGGATTCGAGTTTTTCCATTATTTTTAACATAAAGTTCTGCTCGCTTTCCATCATGGGGACTGCAGCCTGCTGATTCTGGATCAGGAGGGAGCCAGGGTCCATCTATGTGGGGCCACTGGGCCCCGGGTTGCTGGGCCCCATGGGGGGCGTTTGTTCCATGGATGAGTCATCATCATCGAGTAGGCAGGCGGCACAGAGGGGTCCTGGGGTTTGGGGTAGGAGGATGGTGTTACAACTGGAACACTTCTTGGCTTTAACCATCTGGGGGAGAGAAGAAAGAGAGAGCGACCTTAGATTAGATCTGTATAATGCCCCACGGGGTGCCCTTTTTTTGTCCCCCGTGACTCAGCACAGAATGGCAGGCAATCGCCTGGCATCTATATAGATCCCTTGAGAAGCTAGCCAGAGTGCGGGGATTGCTGGGGAGAGAACCTGCAGACGTGGGGTGGGTGGCCGATTCTACCAGATGGTTCTACTGCGGAGAACAGACGCACATGGTTCGCTATAGGGAGGGACCCATGATGTAATAGCTTAGGTGGTCCAGGGAGCGCCATCTCCTACACCTGAGTCACTGTGGGAGGGACCCAAGAGGAGAAGAGACAGGCACCTGTGTGCCTTAGTGACCATGGTCTGGGGGGTCACTGTGGGAGGGACCCCTCAGGTGCAGTCATGCAGACTGCCCCAGTTGTGACTCTCCAAAAAATGGAGAGCGAGATAGAGAGAACATCTATATGGCTAAGGGGCTGAAAAGGCCTGGGATGTCCCCTGAATCCAGGAGTCAAGATGGGAGGCGCTTGGGCTGCAAGAGACAGGCCCTGGACAGATCGGTTCCTCCCAGGAAGGACTGGTTACTGCAAGGCCCCCCCTTCTGGCAGGAAGGAACGCTGGCCATAGACTCAGGGCCCCCGCGGAGAGCAAATACTCTCCGGAGGCGCTCGCTCACCTTTTCGCTAGACTCCCCCTCGCTTCCTCTTCCCCTGCCTGAGGCCCAGGAGTGACAGCCTGCGTAGAAAAGCGGCATGGAGTACTGCTGGAGGCTCAGGGGAGTGGCCGGAAACCATGTGGGGGCGGTGGGCCAGAGGCCTACCACGCACAACGCGCAGTGCCAGCGCGTGGGCCTACAGCGGCGGATTGCGCTGGAGCCACGCACACCAGCAGTCTGCGCAGAACAGTGGGAGTCTGGGGAACAGGAGGAGCCTCCAAGACAGCAGAGGCAGGAAAAACCAACGCCAGCAGGCGTGTCGCGGTGGGGGGAGGGTGAGGAGATGAAAGAGACCACGTGGGGGGCGAGAGGCCCAGGTGGCTGCTGCAGGCCTGAAGGCCCAAAACCAGGGATTCTCCTCGGTACCAAGTGACCAAAAACAGGGGATTTTCACCAGATAACAAACCATTGAAGTTGAGGAAACACTTTTAAATCGGGAGAAGCACTCCTTGGCTATTACAATGACGCGATATCGCAGCATTTTCGATATTTCCAACACATCAAAATAAGCCTTGCAACCACAAACAAAATGAAGCTTAGTGGGTGAGAATAACCCTTCAATTTGGGAAAGAGCGCTTTGTCTATCTTCACAATAAAAAGTGTTATAGCGGCGTTTGCGATATTTTTAGGCATCCAAAACACGTTGCAATAATAAAACAACAACGGAGCTTAAGGCACTGAACAAGGGATAAGCTGTAAAAAGCCTTCCAGGCTAAAATCTTGCCTCTGAATCTGCAGAGGTTAAAGAACATGATCAAACAGAGATAGGCAGACAGATAATTGTTCCTATCCTAATCTTCTACACATCTATTCTCTATATAGCCCCAAGATGGGCAGTACAACAAGAACAAAAAACAAACAAAAAACAAATTGCTTGCATTTCTTTTCTCTAGTGTAGTTCAGATTAATGATATCTTCTTATAAGTTCAAGGCCTACCTTGTATGGAGCAGACAGGGATTCCTGGTGTGCTTGTTGCCTGATCAGATGCACAATTCGAAACTGGAGAGCAGGGGCTTCTGGGACCTGGATATACCAGAAATTTGATCTAGGTTCATGTGCATCACTAGCCTATCAGTTGGGCTAAAACCCATGAGGTAATGTCTGGAGTGCCAGGGATGCCCAACCAACCACAATGATGTTTGTTGACATGGGGACAAAAGCTTTCAGATGCTAGATGCAGTTAAAGGGGACAGGAATTTGATTACTTATGTGCAGTTGTTTGAAATGTGTCTATTTTCATAAATTATATTCATATCTCTAAAGTATTCCTATTTAACTGTGCCTGAAGAAAAGCTGAAGCTGTCAATTGTGTTTTGTATTGTTTTCTTTGTAGGGACACTGTTCTGTGCAGTTTCTTTCATGGAACCAAGAATTTTGTAGTTTTGACTATGTCACTTCATGGTTTCAGAACCTTGGACACTGTACTGATAAGTTCATGCTCACATTTTTGAACCATGAAGTGACAAAGTCAAAACTCCAAATTCATGGTTCCATGAAAGGAACTGCACAGAATGTTGTCCATACAAACAAAACAATACAAAACACAACTGACAGCTTCAGCTTTTATTCAGAGATCCTTTAGAGGTATTAATATAATTTATGAAAATAGAGACATTTCAAACAGCTGCACATAAGTAATCAGTTTCTGTCCCCTTTAATGCAGACAAATGCAATGTAAGTATATTAGAGGTATATATATATATATATATATATATATATATATATATATATATATATATATATATATATATATATCTATATATGTAGAGAGAGAGAGAGAGAGCTTGTCCTTAATGTCTCAAAGACTCAAGCCATACTGTTTGGCTCCAATACTTAACGTAAACTCGCCCAACCCACCTTCAATATCTCCACTAAAAATGGCTCGGCTGTCATGGTTGTACCCTCCTTTAAGTATCTGAGTATCACACTTGATCCTGCACTCACTTTTGATCTCCATATCCAGCAGACGTGCAAGCTGACAAACATGAAACTCGGCATGGCCTACCGCTCTAGCGACATACTCACTCCATCAGCTAGGCTTGCCATAGCCCATGGCATACTATTTCCGTCACTTACATATGGGGTGGCAGCATATGCCTCCTCATGTAAGACCAGCTTTCAGAAGTGGGATGTTGCATACAACAATATCTGTAGATATGTGTCTTCCTCAAATCGGCTAAAACACCACTGTCTCCTCTACACTGAGCTAGGATGGTTTTTCTCTGGTTGCCTCCCGTGATTATGCACTCTGTTCCATCATAGACAATATCATTTAAAATCAAATGCCAAAACCTCTGGTGGAATTGTTCCTTAACCAGGCGCCTAGCTATGAACTACGCTCTGCTGCCAAAGCCCATGTTGTCATCCCCAGACACCACTCCTCCAAAGGTGCTAGTGCTTTCTCCTGCCATGCCCCCAAAAAATGGAATTCCCTCTCACTAACTATCTGACAGGCATCCTCCCATGCCTCTTTCAAACATTTGCGGTGTGATCTTTTTGCTGTCTCATGCTCTTGCTCCAACTTTAAACCCCCATAGCTCAGTACTTTATCACTACATCCTCTATCCCATCAGCCATCTAGTGCTCTTTTTCCTCATCCACCTAACCTCAGTACTATCCTGACTCTTAGCTTGTTACTTTATAACTTTGTATCCTCACCCCTTTTTTCTTCCTCTTCCCCTTACACCCCTCCCTTCCTCAATTACTCCTCTTTTCTTTTTGCAGTCCATCTTCCCTGACTACCAGTGATATGCTTGACTACCAGATGACACGATCACTTGTTTTAGCTTAACTGAAGTCCTACCACAATATTTGCCTATGACTTTTTACTATTTTACTTTTTGCCCTATTTTATTTACCATTGCTATTTTCTGTCCTGCAAAATCAGTTGTATCTACTTGTATCAATTTGTTCCCATTACTTGTACTGTATTTGCTATATTTATATGCACCTGCTAATTATATGGTTCTTATGTCTTTTGCTAAAATTTACTTGTAATGTATTGCTATATTTATATGCACCTGCTGCCTACATGATTGTTATGTTTTCTGTGAAAATGTTTTTGTATCTTGTTTTTCTCTCACTGTACCTGCTTATAAGATTGTTATGTCTTTTGTTAAAAATGTTTTGTTCCTGTATTTTCATGGGTCGTGCCTGAAAATAGTAATTGCTATGGCTAGTGCACCCTACCCGGTCAACAAAAACTAAATAAATAAATATTAAATGGCTTATAGCCGATACAGAAAGTGTTATGTTAAGTACACAAACTTAATTCTGGCCAAGTGATGCTTGCTGACATAGGGACAAAAACTATTAGGGCTGGATGTAATAAGGCAGAAAAACGCTATGCAAGTATATTAAATTGCTCTAAACTGATACAGAAAGTGCTATGTTAAGTATGCTAACTGAAATCTGGCTAAGTGTAGTTTGATATGAGGTTGCCCTATGGATTGATCTCCTGGCCTAGGTTGCAATCTCTTTTAAAGTAGTTCCTATATGTAAAGTGGTGTTCAGAAATTTGGGGTCAAAAATTATCATTGCTTGCAATGCCTAATAGCAGCCTTATAGTTGAGAATGGTTTTCATTCTTTCTCTAAAACAGGAATAAGTGGTGAATAACTTTTACATCGTATCTAAATGCTTAAAGCAAGAAAATGTCAGCATTTTATCCATTTCTAACATATCAGAAAAAAAATCACAGGTAGGGTTTTTCTCTAGACAAAAAAATAAGCGCCACTTAGAAGCAACCCTTCAGATTAAAACATCTAATAAAACTGACCTAAAGCAGGTCCAGAGTTAGATACCTGGGGATGCAATATGATCCCGGCATTAAAATGGGATCTACATATAGAAACAGTGAAAAAAGAGTAGGGAAATGTCTGTTTTTTTATGTAGGAACAAGAAATGTATGTCAGAATTAACAAGGAAGCACATTGTAGATTCATTGGTACTGCTCCTAAGTGACTACAATGATATTGTATACATGGGAGTCACACAAAGTACTCTAAATAGACTAGACATTGTCTATCATAAACTAGCGAGGTTTATACTTGATGCCTCAAAGAGAGCACACAGGTTGGAACTCTATGAAAAACTACCTTGGATTAGCCTCAGAGAAAGGCGTTCCTTGCATACTCTATTATTAATGATTAAAACATTACAGAACAGGCACCAGATTATATAGTAAGACTAATAAAACAGGGCTTGAGGTCTGCACAAGGGATAGAATATGGGCTTCCTAATTATAGGACAACCTTGGGCAGAAGTCATTTTTTAAGGCTGCATGCCAAAGCTATGCTGTCTTTTTGCCATGAAGTAGATTAGAAGATGGACTTGCAGAACAGCTATTGTGTGTAATTGTACGGTGATGCAGTCATTTCCATAGCATTTGTCTTCTACTGCCTTCCCCTCCACCAGACCTCACAACCCCCTCTCCCTCTCCTTCCTGCAGGGGCACTGAAGAAATAGTTCTGTAGAGTTTTTAAAAACACAGGATATGATCACCAGTTTAAGTTTATTCTGCTGTCAGCCGATGATTGACTGGCACTGGGACCCTGAGGAACTCTACGTCAAAGGCAGATGTTGACTGAATTTCCAGTCATGCATTGTTACATTACAGTGAACTGCCACAGACTGAGGAATAAACTGCTTGCATTTTTTACACAGTTCCAGGTAAATTCACATAGATTGCTGTTTCTACATAGTGACATAGTTTCCTTTCATGATTCAAAACAGGTTTGTTTTTCAAATGTTTAGTAATGTAATCCCCTGATTTCTTGCCCAAGAATACCAGAATGGTCTCTGCTGTAATTTACAAAATTTTTCACAGTAGAGAAGTACATAAAACAAATATCTTTCAATACAGTTTTCTAGATGCACCCCTGGTGATCAGCAGTGCAGAAAAGTACCACAACTCTGTGTGCAAAATCTGCTTTACATGGTGCAGAACAATACACAACTGCCCACAACCCAGGTAAGACACCTCACCTGGGGAAGAGTTGCCCTCTTGGAAAAATTCTAAATGTGCTCCTGGAGATCAGCAGTGCAGAAAAGTACCACAACTCTGTGTGCAAAATCTGCTTTATATGGTACAGAACAATTCACAACTGCCCATAACTCAGGTAAGACACCTTACCTCTACTGGTTTCACAGGACTACTGCCTCTTCACCCTCCTGATGATGCAGTCATCCTGTAAAACTGGTCGAGGTGTGTCACCATAGCTGTGGGTGGTTGAAAATTGTTTTGTTTCTAATAAAGTTGATTTTGCACACAGAATTGTGATGCCTAAGATGTAATATTTTACATTGGGCAGTTTGATTGGTGAATTTGAGATTGCTGTCCCTTTGAGTGCATAAAAGTAGCCTAGCACCTAGATACTCAATTAAGTAAGCTACAGTAGGTGAGTTTTTGAATGTATGTTAAGCGTGCCCTTCCCCCCATGGCACCCACAACAGAATTTATGCCAGCCACTGTGGAGTGACAGGTGGGGCTAATAGACAGGGTCAATTCCACTATTGGGGTTAGCCCTAACCAGAGGACTAGGTGTGTAACACCAGAGGGGGAAAAAGCTGTTTTAAAAAAAAAGTGTCTTCAAGTAACCCTGACTCTTCAGTACCCCAGTTATATTTCAGTGGTGCTCCCCTGGTTCAGATTTAGGAAAATCACCTTCTGGCTAACTTTGTTGCTGTGTCTCACAGCTTGCTAACTTCTTGAAGTTACTAGGAGCTATAGTATGGCAGAAGCATGTGTAGAATCTGGAAGGGCGGGTGTAGTCTTCCTCACAGCATCATCAGTGTGCAGACTACTCTGCCCTCCACTGTCAGGTGCTCCATATTACTACTACTATGCGTTAATGGAGCAGGTGACCATGGAAGAGATAGCTGTATACTAAAGAAAGGTAGAATAGATGTGCAGAACAGCATGATGTAGTAACCTTCAGAAAATGACAAGCTGCAAAGATCCAAAAACTTTAATTAATTCAAGGAAGGTTAGACCACAGGTACACACCACTGTGCACAGGACCATTGAACTTTAATGGAACAGGTGCACTGTGGGAGGGTGAAGACTTAAGGTAGCCAGGATTTATGTACTGTTGCTCCCTCCCTAAAATTATAGATCAGAAGTCAGGAGGGGAGGGGACCCACCATTGACATATTGGTCACAAAACTATGAGGGCTTAGGTGGGTTTGGAGGTATCCTTGACTTCTGGCATGCAGTGCCAGGGAACCAGACTTATTTAACAACAACAACAAAAAAAGATTGTGATGGAGGGTGAGACATGATTGCATTGGGAAGAGAGAGTGAAAGACTTAAGAACTTACCTTAGGCTACCCGGGGGACTTTTCCAGCATTTACTATTTTTTTCAGGCCCAAACATGGAGTCCTGAGTATCTACAGGGGCTCGCCAACCCTCCCAGTTGCCTTGTAGTGCTGTGCTGTGCTGCTGGGGATGTCTGATGTCTCTGTATTTTCAGCCTTCCCCTCTTCTAGCAGCTGTAGTCACCATCAGAGATACAGATATTTCATGATGCATTCATGCACTGATGTAGTGACTAGCTGATCAAGTGTCTGTATTTATCTGGGTGGTGGTGGTGGTGGTGATTGCTCAGGACAATAAAACATTGTAATGGGGCCTCTCCATCACTTCTATGTAGCAGCACAGTGTCAGAGGCATTGAGACCTAAGCATTTGGTCAAACCAAAGCCATGTGTTTGGAGGAAGTTGGGGTACCATGAACCAGCACTGAATTGCAGGCAGCTGGGAAGCAGTAACCACCATGACCTCAGTCTATCACATGATCTCTGCTTAGCTCAGGGTTAGGGGAAGTTAAGCCCTGCATGCCATATTGCTGAGGTGTTGCCCCTCACACAGGAATACCCACAATGGGGTGAAAACAAATTGGATGAAGGCGGTCAGTGCTTGGGAAAACAGGCAACAGCAAGATGCATGCCTGGCAATTGCATTGTGCACCTTGCTGGTTGAACTGCATGTTGGTCCCATTGCAGGGGAGTTTCGTCCCTGTACCCCCCTTTAAATAAATATAAACATCCCCAGCCTGCACTTAAGGGGATGGACCTCAGTTGGGGCCCCATTTTCCTGTCCACCCACAATTGCCGCTGTACTGAAGTCCCAGCCTCCCAGATTGCAGTCTCCCAGAGTGCCTCAGTTACATTCCTTTGCCCTAAGTCCTGTGTCCGCCTGATGGTATATGCCTCCATGCAGGATCTGGCTCCTTTCATATCTACCCTTAAAAAGCTTTATCATTTCCGGCTCCTTTCCTTTCTCATTTCAACTGCTGCACCAGTGAGTGGCAGACCCAATGGCTAAACCTCCCTTTGCCACAGTGTGAATGTGAAAGGATTGACAACAGTAGAACTATACTTACAGGTATGTAGATTGGTCTGTTATTGCTCATTACTTTAATTCTTTAAAAGGTAAATTTAAAATGTTTAAATGGGTTAATTACAGGCTGCTTCGATAGCCCAGAGGCACTGCACCATGAGGTCAACCTGAATTTGAGAGTAAGCCTGAGTCTCCAATTGTTGCCAGCCTGGGGAGGGAGGATTTGAGTTCCAGCTCCCATAGCAACCTCAATAGTGGCCTAAAGAGGTCATCAGATGCATGGCGGATTCGAAGATTGCAGGGAGGTAGGTGAAGGGGAGGTTGCAGTGACTGCTGGATGTGCAGTTGGTGTAGCTGGGGTTAGGAGGGAGAGGATTTTGTGTTGGCAGTGTTGAAAATGGGGATGGAGTGCTTGATCTGGTTGACAACTGCTCTGCACTGAGACACATAGGCCAGTCCTCCTGCAAGGCAGCTTTCAGTCAGTCTCTCTGTCATTAATGGCGTGTGGGCCAGTAAGGATATTAAGTTTTTGGGATGGGATGGTTTGATCAGATGACTGGGTCAGAGAACATGACTGGGGGTTATGGGGGGCAATGATTACTGCAGGAAGTTGCTGTTTTTTTTGTTTGTTTTGTTTTATTTTATCCTCTATCACCATATCTCGGTTACTCTTACCTTGATGTTAAAGAGCAACTCTGCACTTCAGTACATGATTTATCATAAATAAGATCCAGCTGTTTACAGTTTACTAGAAAATATGTATTTTTTTAATAGTCAATGTTCCTTTCCAAAATTTACAGTACATCTTGACAGTCCATCTGAAGTCTGTATAGAAAACATTTGCCTCTCCCCTGTTAACCTCACAGCGCCTTGAGTTTTTAGTGCTTACCATGACAACTAGTATTACAAACAGCAACGGTGTCATTAGCAGGGAAGAGTAAGATACATTTTGAAAGACTTGGTGAAAAAAGTGCTGCATTACCTACAATATTTAGTAGACCAACGGCATAGGGGACAAATAACTAGAAAACAAAGTTAAAACACAACTGGTATAAATCTAGCGTTTTTATGTTTTTTTATTATAGTAAAGAGATGCTCTTTAACTATCTTTTCAACTTACTCCTTTGCTGTATAATACCCTTTGCATCTCTCTGCTCCCTAGCTCTACTCACACTACTAAAAGTACCTCATACTTAGCTAGTTTTACCTTTATTTCCATAGGTCTGGCCAGATGTTGGCTGTTTACCTTTCAGATAAGTATCTTGTTTAATTCTGACTACTAGAATCTCTCCTCTAGGACCTCATACCCTTTGCATCTCTGCAATCTTCTCTGTGCTTTCCTTTTAGGTTCTAACAGATTATCCCAAACCCAAAAGAACCCAACTCTGTGCACTGTGACTTGGACAGAGCAGGTAAGTCATACTAAATTTAGGGGTTAAAACTGAGTTTTGCAGCCCCTAGCCAGCAGGACTACTGACTGGGGAAGATCCCCACAGAATTTTCCACCCCATCCCCAATCCCTGTTAGAATTAAAAAAACACACCCTGTTTCCATAGCATAGTGGTCCCACCCCCCACACTGGTCCCGATCTCCCACAGGTATTGTACTAACTTAATTTCCACAGTGCAGTGGTCCCCCCAACCCTGCACCCACTCCAGTAATGACATCCCACCCTGCTTCCCCCACCACAGCAGGTCCCACCGGTTGGCGAGCAGCACAGCCCTCCACACACCTCCACAGCTGTCTGCTGACTGAACTGAACTATATACTGTACACCACCATTGACAGTTCAGCTGGTGGGTAGCCATTGAGGTGTGTGGAAGGCTGTGCTGCTCGCCGACCAGCGGGACCTGCTGTGGTAGGGAGAGTGGGATAGGATGCCATTGCGGAGTGGGTGGGGGGTTGTGGGGGACCACTACGCTATGGAAAATAAATTGGTACTCTACCTGTGGGAGATTGGGATCAGGGTTGGGGGGTGGAATCACTATACTACAGAAACAGTTTTTTTTTTTTTATTCTAACGGAGCTCGGGGACCAGGGTGGGGGAAGGGACCACTATATTACAGAAATGTTTTTTTTTTTATTCTAATGGGGATTGATTACTGGGAACCGGGGTGAATGGAGGGACCACTATACTACGGCAAAGGGATATTTTATTATTATTATACTGGGGATCGGGTATAGGGGAGGGGCCACTACATTATGGAAATGGGGTGTTTTAGTTCTAAGGGGGATTGGGGGACTGGGGAGGAAGGAGGGATCACTATACTATGGCAAAGGGGATTTCTGTTTTATTCTGAGGGGGATCGGGGATGGGGTGGCTGCAGTACCTCCACAACCCTCTAGGGTTTGCAGGGAGTACCACCAGGTTTTTCCCAGTGGTAATTTGCTCCAGGCAATGACCTTTGTGAACAGCCATTGCATTGAGCAAAAGTTTGTGAATAGGACTGTGGGAATATGCAGGTCCCCTACCACTCATTTGCATTGCGGCCCCCTTCACTGCTGTGCCCCAGCACAAACCCAGTTTGAGCGGGGGAAAACTGGGCTTTGTTAATAGCAACTATTCACAAAGCCCAGTTTCTCCGGGGCAAACCAGGTTTGCACCTGGGCAAAGCTTTGTGAATCTTTCCTCAGATGACCCTTTAAATGCTTTTATCAGTATAAAAATAAATATATATGATATTAATTGACCTGACCCACTGCCTGCTGCTGCTGGTGCGACGCAATAGATCGTGGTTACCTCACCTCACCTTCCATCCTCCTCTGATTGCTCTGCCACCCAGGATGATAGTCAGTGAGAGGGGGCAACAAGAAATGTATTAAATTTTACTTGATTCAGGGAAATGATTGGAAGATCCAAAAGCATGCAAAGTGAAGGTGAGGGGTGGCCTTTTTAATCGCTTCTTTACTGATCAAGTGAAAACATATAAATGAAAATAAACCCATGCATTTATGACTTGCTAGCAGTTCCTAAAGGACATAAAACAATATTAGATTCACATAACAAACCCTTTATCACTGAATCTTTACTTAAGATTCAGTGATAATGGGTTTGTTGATGTGAATCTAGTAATATCATTTCACATCTGTCCACCAGGAGTTGAACTGCTAGCAAGTCAGACTCATGAATAACCGAACACATGTGAAAACGAGCAATTTTGCTCACGTGCCTTTCCAGTATAAACCATAAAAATGAAATGAAATTAAGAGTGGTGGGATTTGAACCAAAGTAAGAGTAGGACTGGATGCTGTGCTGAGTCATGATTTTCAAAATGTGCTGCAGCCACTTGCCCTTGACAGCTTGGACTTAATGAAAGAAGGACCCATCCATCTTAGCCTTTTCACTCAGCCTGTGAGCACCCCAGCCTTGAGTCCCGCCCCCCCCCAGTACCCAGCCACCCACTTTTAAGTTTTTAATAGGTCCTTCAATGCTGTGTGATGATACCAATTTTTCTCTTATCACTGCCAGGCCTGAATGCTGGCATTCATCTCACCCCAATTGGTAAACTATTGTTTTAATGATTTACTTGTAACTCTGTTATAGATGATATGTATTGGATAAGTATATGATGTGCACTAAAACTGAATATCTTCAGACACTTTATTTGGTGCTACTGTGTCCTGGTTTTAATTTGCACTGGCAAATGTTTGCACCCTTTGAGTATGACAATCAATTGTTAAGCAACTGGTAATGCGCATAGAGCACTTAATGCAGCTGCTTGGAAATGTTACAGAGCATCTGACAGACTGCTGACCGACTGAAACTGACAAGCAGACTAATCACAATAGAAAACAGAAATGTCTTTATTGAACTGGATACAGCATAAGAAAGCAGTAAAACAAGAGAATCTATTTGTATTTGAGGTAACTGCTGGAGATCTTATCAAATGTGCTGGTGTCTACTCTCAGGTTGTCTCTGCCATAGCAAGGGAATGGACATTCTCAGTTTCATCTCCCCACAATAAAAAGAGCCATTCTTCCCAATGAGCTACTTACAATGCCAATGTGCATTTTTATTTAGGCAAATATGCATGTGAACATGGTGTGATGCTAGTAGTCAGGTTTTATCTAAACAAATACCACCAACCTATCAATGAATGTTTGGTTACAAAATTTAAAGCCGACTACCCTTTCTAGCTCTGGATTACATCTGACCCTGCACAACTGTCTACCCAAGTCCCCAAATAGCCCAATGACCCCTTTTACTCCAGCAAGATCCTAAAGAGTAACTGCAAAAATAAATTGTTAGGAGCCTCCGCTCTGAAGGAGCCATTGTAAACACCAGGGTGGTCTTAGGCATTATGGAAGCTCAGTCCCCACACCTACTGCTAGAAAATGGTGACAGCTTACATTTGACAACTCAGTGGGCATAGATGTTTCTAACTTGTATGGGTTTATCAAATGTAAATGTACAAAACTAACCAAAACCAAGTACTGATTTCCCAGTACTAAAAGATGTTTCCCTCTTGCATATTAGTAAAGCAGTCTCACAAGAACTGATAGTGCAAGAACGTGTGATCAGCTTTGACAAGACTGGTGCATAAACAATCACAGAACAAAAATAATCTGCACACATGCAACCCAAGTCCAAGAAAAACATGCACAGAACACTAAGTAAAGTGCATAAACATTTTATTAATGTGAAAAAGAGTGTCCAGCCTGAGTGAGCTGGGAAACACACACTCAGCAAGCAAAAGTGGCCCCTTAGTTCTCTATGCAATTTTTTTCTGGGACTTGGCTTGGTGGGGACCAGATTGCTTCTATTCTGTGGGCATTTTGTTTAATCTGTACCAGCACTCACATGTGCAGCTTTTTTCACTTTCCTGCACAAATGATTCCCTGCTCTGACCGTATCAGGGAGGCTACTGGATTCAGTCTGGTTGAAGTGGCTGGCCTTTGAGACAGGAGACAAGTGTGTCTTGTATTAGCTCATACACTTGCTGATGATCTCCCCCTCAGGTGATCCATAAGGGCAAGACCGATACATGCCACTCACACTGTGAATTTCCAAGTGAAATTGGACATCACACAGTCCCCAAATCACTGGGTGATTGAGATGTCCATGAGTATACTGATAGACAACATTGTGGTGCCATACAGTACTTTAAGTATATTTGACTGTGGATACATTAGAGACAAACCTGCTCCCCGGGAGCCTTCTGGGTCGAGAGAGCAACCGAGCAGCCCTCCCCCACAGCCGACGGACTCTTCCCAAGTCCCACGCTGATCGCCCCCTGCAAAAGGTGTGGAATTCAAACCGAAAAATCTGCACAGAGACAAACCTGCTCCCCGGGAGCCTTCTGGGTCGAGAGGGCAACCTAGCAGCCCTCCCCCACAGCCGACAGACTCTTCCCAAGCCCCATGCTGATTGCCCCCTGCAAAAGGCACGGAATTCAAACCGAAAAATCTGCACAGAGACAAACCTGCTCCCTGGGAGCCTTCTGGGTCGAGAGGGCAACCGAGCAGCCTTCCCCCACAGCTGACGGACTCTTCCCAAGCCCCACGCTGATCGCCCTCTGCAAAAGGTGCGGAATTCAAACCGAAAAATCTGCACAGGTAAAGGAGACCAGGACGAGCGAGGAGTGCAACTGGCAGAGCGCCATTTTTACTGAAAGACTTTAACTTTATTTTCAGTCACCACACGAGTGCTGATTGTTTTTTTTCCCCTCAAGGTTTCTTCCTGTATACTTGTGAATTGTAAGAAAGTAGCAGAGCACCTTAATAGTGAAACATCAAATGCCACAGTAAGCTCGTTCTGTGACCGTGACCTTTATTTTAAACTGAATCAGTGAAACTTGTAGTGCCAGAGAAAATATTTTTCCTGATTACTCAAGTTGCTAAACTTCTACTGCCTTTGCACATTTTAACCTTACAAACCCCAGTGCCTTCTGTGACCGTGACCTTTATTTTAAACTGAATCAGTGAAACTTGTAGTGCCAGATAAAATAATTTTCCTGATTACCCAAGTTGCTAAACTTCTACTGCCTTTGCACCTTTTAACCTTACAAACCCCAGTGCCTTCTGTGACCGTGACCTTTATTTTAAACTGAATCAGTGAAACTTGTAGTGCCAGAGAAAATATTTTTCCGATTACCCAAGTTGCTAAACTTCTACTGCCTTTGCACCTTTTAACCTTACAAACCCCAGTGCCTGCAAAAACTGCTTTGTCTCCACCTGAGCCCTCTTTGTTAAGAAAGTCCTACAATGAGCTTAACAAGGGCTGGGCTAAAATAACCTAAACTGCATTGAATATGTGATCCCCACCCCCAATGCTCCTTTAGTCTGCTGCTTTGTGTAGGATCTGTATAAAAGCCTCACCTTCTTCCTCCTTCTCTGCAGAGACAAACTTGCTCCCAGGGAGCCTTCTGGGTCGAAAGGGCAACTGAGCAGCCCTCCCCCACAGCCGATGGACTCTTCCCAAGCCCCACGCTGATCGCCCCCTGCAAAAGGTGCGGAATTCAAACCGAAAAATCTGCACAGGTAAAGGAGACCAGGACGAGCGAGGAGTGCAAACGGCAGAGCGAGGACCCCGCCGCCCCCACCACCACCCTTGGTCATCACTCCTTTTTATAGGATAAAGCACCTGACTGAAATTAACCTATCAGGTGACTTTTCCATTTGCAGGTTATCACAGCTGTCCACTAGTGGCCACTATAACAAAAGGACCTTCTGGCTATCGTGCCCAATACAAAACTCCAATACCCTCTCTAGTGGCGTTTAACCATCACTGCACCTGCTTTCTCTAATACCAATCTTTTTGCACCACCTGCAAATTACTGTGCAACTCGGGAAAGTATCTCTGTCTCTCCCTACCAAATTGCCTGCTACCCACAAAACTGCCAGTTGTATCATAAACTAGGTAGTCAGAAATTACAGCTGCTGCTGTACCTGCAGTATCTAAGTGATTATTAAGCGCTATAGTAATCCAGTTATGTCTTGTAAATTGCACGTTATTCTATTTTTCCCATGAATCGTATAAATGTGATTTCAACTCCACCTCAGGGGTATGGTTTTCAGTACATTTATAGGTGCACCCTTAACTGCCTGATTACCTAATTAACACTGTATCTCCAGCTAGATTGCCTCCCCCATTGCTTAACATGAATGTGCCCAGCCTCGGGCCATAGACAGCTCCTGCGTCCAACCCGCCTGCTGACCTAAAGGGCAGGGGCACTCAAACTCTTCCCCAGGAGGATCCTATAGTAACAAGTGCTACCAAGACCACCTCCCTCCAATACGCTGTCGCATCTATCCCTGGGGTAAGACATCTGATACCCTAAAAGTTTGGGTATTGCTGACCAGTGGCTCATTGTAGTAATTCCTGGCCACACCACTGACCTGATCTGTCAGGGACTCGGTGCCTGACGAGGCTGGTTATTACTCTTAAGCTGAGCACGGTGGGCTCAGGGAAACTTATTCCCAGGGGGCCAACCATCCCTACCACCCATCCATCCCTCCTCCCCACCCAGCCTCCTCACCAACATGATGCCCTCCATGCTTGGATCCCCCTCTCTTGGCTGCCCAAATAGAGGGCTCCTACTGGCCGTCCTGTACCTCCTCTTCCTACACTGGGCAGATAGGACTATAAGCACAGGAGAACAGGACCTGAGAAGTCCCCCCAAACTGGACATTCCCCCACGACATTCTTGGGACCACTACACCTTCCCTCTTAATAACATGGAGGCGCTTCTGACTGCCCATGTATTCTGCAGGAGAGGCATCCTGTACTCAGTTCTACTCACTGCTAAACGGAGACTCTGGACTAAGTCCTTACCCCTCAGTCCGCTTCCTTCTCTTTGCCTCCTTGCTACCCTCCTGCTCATGGCAGGGGACATCCTACCAAATCTTGGTCCCCCTCCTTATGATCTTCTGGTCTCCTCCCCAGTGGACCCGCACTGGGCGGCCAATAAGGGTCTGAGGATTGCACACATGAATATATGTAGCCTGAGACCCAAGACACAGGAACTTCAAGCCTGGCTGGACCGGTACAACCCGGACATCCTGGCCGTATCGGAAACCTGGCTCAAGCCTCACATACCCTCCCACAAGGTTGCAGCCCTAGGATACCTCTCCCATAGACAAGCTAGACTGAGTTAAAAGGGGTGGAGGGGTCCTAATCTACACAAAAGACACCCTTAACTCAGTGCAGATCAACCTGCTACAGGTCACTAGTATGGAAGGTGAATCGATCTTCGTTCGCATCACCCTTGGCCCATGTAAGCATCTCAACATTGGATGCGTATACAACCCCCCAACCAATGCTCGCTCATCTCTGGAGGCGGTCCTAAGGGACATCTCTGATGAGGTCACCACTGAGCTAATCATCCTGGGGGACTTCAATCTGAATTGGGCCCTGAAAGACAATCCCTCCCTACTAGGGCTGGTTCAGGAAGCTAACCTTACGAGGTTATCAGCAGGGCCCACCGAATGAACTACAAAATGGGTAACTATTCCACACTTGATTGGGTGCTTACTAGCAAACCCACCAATATAAAGGCAGCTGGCACCCTAGTGGATGCCCTGGTGATCACTCCACAATCTTCTGCTCCTGGAAAACAGAGCCCCAGAGTCCCCATAAATACTCGTGACGGGGACTACTCAAACTATCAACCTGAACACTTGATTGGCTGCCTAAATGGGATTGACTGGAGCCCAATCAAACTACTCCCCACACTGGAAGAGGCTACGGCCTTCTTCCAGGGAGCCATCATTATGGTTGCTGACTGCTTGGCCCCTTTGAAGAAATTCCACACCAAGGGGAGCTGCTACAAGTGGATCACCCCTCAAGTGAAACCACTGATGAAAACTAGGGACACTGCTTGGAAAAAATACAAGCTCTTCTCCGTATCGGCTGACCTAAACTGCTACAAGACGCTGAGAAATAAATGCAAACTGGCCATCAAAGTGGCCAAATGAGACTACCTCACAGGTCTACAGAAAAAGAACCTAGGCAACCCTAGACTTTTTTGGGCTCACATAAACGGGCTTATAAAGGGGAGCGGGAAGACCGCTCACTGCCCCATAGAGGTCAATGGCCAATTAGCTAACGACGACCCTAGCATCGCCATGGCTCTCAACCGTCAGTTCACAAACCTGGACCTGCTCAAAGCGGACTTGCCACCCTTCCTCCCAGTCTCTAATGATCCTATTCCCCCAAAGCCTGGACCGCCCAACCTTCCACATCCAGCTTGTAAGACCAAACGAAGTCCTCCTGTTACTAAAGTCCCTCAAAATGTCGGGAGCTAAGGGACTTGATGGCATCCCCCTGCATACTAAGGGAAGGGGCCCCTGCACTCTCCAGGCCCCTCACCTGGCTCCTCAACCGATCCCTTATCGCAGGTGCCATCCCAGAACAATGGAAACTGGCCCATGTAGTCCCCATCCACAAGGGTGGTTCAAGGGAGACTACCAACAATTACAGGCCCATCTCCCTGCTATCTAGCCTTGGTAAGAGTCAAGAGAGACTAATTTATGGACAACTCTGGGACTATCTAGAGCTCCACCATTTACTTGCCCCCTCCCAGCACAGTTTCAGAACCAATCATGGGACTGACACCACGCTTATCAAGTTCTCTACTGATGTTCTCAGAGAACTGGACAAGGGATCCCCCACTGGGGCAGTCTTCATTGACCTTTCCAAGGCTTTTGACCTTGTAAACCACAACCTGCTCCTTACAAAACTGAGCCAGGTCGGGTTAGACAGCCACTCCCTATCGTGGTTTCACAGCTACCTCACAGGGAGGACACAGAGGGTAAAATGGAAAGACTCCCTGTCGGAGCCTCTCCCCCTAGCGGATGGGGTGCCCCAAGGATCTAACCTTGGCCTCCTTCTCTCCTCTCTTTTCACAAATGATCTCAGTAAACACTGTGGGGGTAGCTCAGTGGTACAGTATGCAGATGACGTGGTCATATACCTCCCCTCCTTTAATCTGGGAGATCTCTGCTCCGGGCTACAGGAAGACCTGGGTTCCCTTGAGCAATGGCTTGTCACCGACAGAATGATCATTAACCCTAACAAGACCAAGACCATGCTATAGAAACATAGAATTTCATGGCAGATAAGGACTGCTTGGCCCACCTCGTCTGGCCATTTTTCTACCTAACAGATAAGCTGCAGATCCTAGTTAACCAACAGCTTACTTACTCCTACCCCCCACTAAGACTGCCTTATGTCTGGGCCATGCATTCTTGAATTCCCACACTGTTCTTGACTTCACGACCTCCTCAGGGAGGCTGTTCCACACATCCACAACCCTCTCTGTGAAAAAATACTTCCTCACATTACGTCTGAGCCGTCCCCCCTCTATCTTCAAATTGTGCCCACTTGTTCTTGCACATCTCTTTTTCTGAAAGATGCTACCCTGTTGGACTTTGTTGATTCCCTTGAGGTACTTGAAAGTTTCTATCATGTCCCCTCTCTCCCTTCTTTCCTCAAGGGTATACATATTTAGCTCTTTGAGTCTTTCTTCGTATGTCTTCTGGTGCAGACCCTGCACCATTTTCATTGCCCTCCTCTGGACAGCCTCCACTCTGTCTATGTCTTTGCGGAGATGGGGTCTCCAGAACCGCACACAGTACTCCAGATGGGGTCTCACCAACTGTCTGTACAGAGTGATAACAACTTCCTGTTTTCTACTACTGATGCCTCTTCCTATGCATCCCAGTATCCCCAGCCTTCCTTACTGCCTTCTCACATTGCTTGCCCACCTTTAAGTCATCTGATATAATTACCCCAGGTCCCTTCCATTTTACTGTTGTCAGTATCTCACCCCCATTGTACTCTTCCCTGGGTTTTTGTTTCCCAGGTGCATTACCACTTCTTTGCACTGAATCTGAGCTGTCATACATTTGACCATTCCTCCAACCTTGCCAAGTCCCTTCTCATCCTTTCTACTCCATCTTGTGTATCAACCTTGTTGCAGATCTTTGTGTCATCTGCAAAGAGACATCTTTTCCTTCCAGTTCCTCTGCAATGTCACTTATAAAGACATTAAAAGGACCGTCCCAGTACTGAACCCTGTGGTACCTCGCTAGTAACCCTCCTTTCTTCACTGTGTACT
This sequence comes from Neoceratodus forsteri, assembly GCA_016271365.2. Lineage (NCBI taxonomy): Eukaryota > Metazoa > Chordata > Ceratodontiformes > Ceratodontidae > Neoceratodus > Neoceratodus forsteri. The sequence continues at coordinate 1,286,758,814 of CM057456.1, forward strand.
CCATTTACTACTACCTTTGGTCCTGTTGTCTAACCAATTTTATCCAGGCTACCACCTTGGGACCCACTCCTAGGCTGGCTAACTTGTGTATTAATCTTTTGTGTGGGACTGTATCAAATACCTTGCTAAAATCTAGGTAGGCCATGTCCACAGCCCCTCCCTGGTCTACTACTTTGGACACCCAGTCAAAGAAATCTATTAAATTCATCTGACATGACCTTCCCATTGTGAATCCATGCTGCCTTGGGTCCTGTGCCCCTCTGGCCTCTAGGTACTCAACAATTCTTTCCTTCAGAAGTGATTCCATCATTTTCCCTACCACTGAGGTCAAACTAACTGGTCTGTAGTTTCCTGCCTCTGTTCTGCTCCCACTTTTGTGAAGAGGAATCATATCTATCCTCCTCCAGTCCTCAGGTACCACCCCATCCTCCCATGATTTGTTAAAGAAAGTAGTCAGCGGTGTCACTAGTTCTACCCTTAGTTCCTTTAGAATTCTTGGGTGAATCCCATCAGGCCCCATTGCTTTGTCCACCTTCAATTTTATTAGTTCTTTCAGAACCCTTTCTTCTGTAAATGGACTGGTATCAACCCCCGTCTTCAGAGTGTTTCTCTGGTTTGGTTTAGGTACCTCCCCCTCCTCTTCCTTTGTGAATACTGAGCAGATATATTCATTCAGTATTCCTGCTTTTTCACTGTCACCCTCTACCCACATTCCTTCCCCTTTATTAAGCCTCAGTATCCCTCCTTTGGTCTTTCTTCGCTCCCTAATGTACCTATAAAAGGTCTTATCCCCCTTCTTAACAGAATTGGCTATCCTTTCCTCGGTTTGGGCCTTTGCTATTCTGACTGCCTTCCCAGCCTCTTTCTGCTTTAACTGATAAAGTTCTCTGCCCTGCTCCTTCTGTGTTTCTTTATATTTCCTGAATGCTACCCTTTTCTCCTTAACCTTCCCTGCCACCTCTTTTGAGAACCATAGCGGTTTTTTCCTCCATTGTGTTTTGTTGATTTGCTTTACACAAAGGCTTGTTGCCTCTGTGATGGCTGTTTTGATTACTCCCCATTGTTCCTCCACTCCTCCTTCTTGCCTGTTTGCTAGTGCTTTTCTGAGGCACTCTCTCATTTTCCCAAATTCAGCCCTCCTAAAGTCCAATACTCTTGCTTTTGTAGGCTTGATTGTATGGCTGTGTTTATCGTGGAACCACACTGTTTGGTGGTCGCTTGTCTCAGATGGCTACCCACTTCTAAATCTGAGATTCTTTCTCCGTCCCCATTTGAGAGTACCAGGTCTAGATTTATCCTCCCAAGTGGGTTCCAATATTAGTTGTCTGAGGCATGCCTGTAGGGCATCAAGAATGACCCTGCTCTTGGATGTGCCTGCAGCAAAGGTGCTCCAGTTAACATCTGGCATATTCAGGTCCCCATCAACAATATCTCCCCTTTTTCTGCCATTCTGAGGAAGCCTTCTATCATTTCCTTGTCCATTCCCTCCCCGAGATGGGGACCTGTATACAACCCCCATGCGGATTGTGGTGCCATTTCCTGTCTCAGGGTGACCCAGAGTGCCTCATCTGCTCCCTGTTTACTCTTTAGTTCTGTTGCTTTGATCCCTTCCTTTACATAGAGCTACTCCTCCTCCTCTTTACCCTCCCTGTCCCTCCTGTAGATGTGTATCCTGGTATGTTGACATCCCGTCATGGTTCTCTGTGTACCATGTTTCTGTGACTGCCACAATATCCAGGCAACCCTCTTCCATCAAGGCCACTAGTTCAGGGAGCTTGCTACACAGACTATGGGCATTGGTACTCATCGCCCTCCACTTTTTGATAGCCTTACCCCTATTAGCCCCATTCCTGTCCTTACTGCCTTTGCCTTTTTTTACATTTACCTCCGTCCTGCTCCCTAATAACTTCTCTACCTTGGTGTTTACCTCACTAATTACCATGTTTTGTTGGGGGAGGCTGGGATTTCCCTGCTCCTTTTCAGTGCCTCCCCCCTTGGCTAGTTTAAATGCTTGCCAATGAAGCATTTAAACCTCTTACCTAGGATCCTGGTTCCCCCATGGACAGATGCAGACCATCGCACCAGTATAGGTCTGCATCACTCCAGGTGGCTCTCCAGTCCCCAGTGAAGCCAAAACCCTGAGCTCCACACCAGTTTTTCAACCACTCATTGAATTCCCTGGTGAGGAGTGCCCTAGCATCACCCTTGCCATAGACAGGCAGCACCTCTGAGAAGGTTACCGTATGCGCTACTTGTCTAAGGCCCCTCCCCAACTCTACAAACTCCTCTTGCACTGCTCTGATCCCATTCCTAGCCAGGTCATTTGTCCCTAGGTGGACAATGACATCCAGCTCCCTCCCTCGTGCAGCTCCTCCCACGATCCTGAGGATTTGGCCTCAGAACCCTGGGCCGGGACAGAAGCCCACATCTCAGGCTGATGACTAAATCAGGAAAAAGACTTGAGGTGGTTGAATCGATAAAATACCTTGGCCTCACCCTGGATCAGTGCTTCTCCCTCAAGGATCATGTCGACCAGGTAACCAAAAATATTCACACCAAACTCGGGACCTTGTATAGGCTGAAAGACCAGTTGATACCAGCGGCCAGGGCCTCCATCGCCACAAGCGTCCTCCTCCCTACCCTCTCCTATGCAGCCCTGGTGATACAGGGAGATGCCAAACAAGAGATGAACAGATTACAAGTTCCTATCACAAGGTGGCTCACTTTGCCACCCTATCCGGCTCCTGGGCTCACCACTGTGACACTCTGTCCCAACTAAACTGGCCCTCCTGGGATGCCCGGCTCCAATACCCCCTACTCTGCCACACACATAAACTACGCAGCCCATCCCCTCCTCCCAGCCTCACTGGACTCATTGCCCAAAAGAGAAACCCTAGGCTCCTCAGAACAACAGACAGAACCCTCCTCGCAGTGCCAAGGGTTAGAACCAAGGCGGGGGGTAAGTTGTTCGCCATCACAGTGCCCACTCTATGGAACTCCCTGCCCCCTGGTGTTCAGGATGCTACCTCTACCCACACCTTCCACACAAGGCTGAAGGTTCATATGATGGTCACCTCCATATGCAACTGCTAAAGTGAGAGGCTCCTAAGTGGAAGCCCACCCGTCTCCCTCATATGGAAATAGCGACTATCACTGCACCCCATATGTAGAGCTTACCCAGGAAATGTTAACTGCTAAAAAGCTACTATGTCTTACCTCTTAAATGTAACTGCTGAAAAACTACTATGTATTATGTTCCTCATTGTCTAGTGTAATGTACCTGTGCTGTATGCTACCCCATGTATTATTCCATGTAATTCCTCTGGTCATCCCTGAAAAAGGGACATTCGGGGCCCAGCGGTCTTACCCGGTTATCAAAATTCAATAAATAAATAATGAGCAGAAAGCTCTGCTCATCATGGATTTCTACCCAGGAGATCTTTGCAATATTTGACTCATGCAGCATTACACTGATTTTTGCACCAGCACCCTACACTGGCATTCTGATGCTACTGGGCATATCAATTAAAAATTTGTTTAAGGGATGTGCTCAAAAAACATTTTAGTTCATGGTACAGGGGTCTGCAGTATATTTTTGTATTGTACATTTCTGTAATTCTGTAGCTTGCATTAAGCATGTATAGTGTGCTTGGGATGCCTTTAGAAATTAGCGTTGGTAGCAAGCACCAGTGGGGCAAGCTGAATGTCAGCATTTGGGCCTAGCAGTGATAAGAGGATTGTGATCATAGCGTGGCATTGGAGGACCTATTAAAAACTTAAAGTAGGTGACTGAGTATGGGGGGGGGTGCATGCAGATGTCGATTTTGGTTCCAATCACAGTTTTGAGTTTTAAGAGGCATAGGAAATGGAGAGGGAATGTGTCTGTGGATTAATATTCTTTATAAAGAATGACTTCCTTCTGCTGATTTTAAAAACAATTATGCCTGCTGCTCAAAATTGTTATTGTTCTGTCTTTAGCAGACAGCATCACACCCAAGGGAAGAAAATAAAAATGAATGGAAAAAAAAAATACAGTTAAACCCACTTAAATGCATAGGTTCCATTCTTGTCATTCTTATGTGTTTAAGCAAGTTCTGTGTTTCAGTAGTCCTATATCTTTAAGTGGTGGCTGCATCAGTGAGAACACGGAGATACTGTAACAGGCTGCTTAAGTACTTATAACCAAGCTTTAGCTCAGTTTTGGTTTCAGCACCTACGTAGTGCAGTACAGTACATATGTATTTTTTCAGTGTCTGCCTTTTGTAAAAAAATACAGAGTACTGTGTGTAGTAGTGTACTGTGGTAGCCCTGTTATTGCTTGCAAGTTTGCTACTCTAGGCAATATATTTATGCTTGGCCTGCCACAAAATCCATTATCAAGCATTAAGGCTGTTCAGCAAAAAGGTCAATACACCAAAATGAGTTTTTAGTCATGTGTCCCAGGACATATACTCAAAATCCAATTAAATGGGCAAAAACAAGTTTATCTCTATATCTATGGCTCCCCCATAACAGGTTCTGTCTTTCCCCAACTTTCAATTGCCTCCACTCGTCCTTCACTAATTGTCCAAGGACAACCAAAGTAATCACAGGGTACCCATAGGCCTTATTCTGGCATTCCTCTTCATAGCCAATATCCTCCTCCTCCTCCTCCTCCTCCTTGAGGCTCAGGTCCCGAATATGCCAGCTTTCAGGTTTGATTCCCATCTCAACCCATCTCAGTCCACTCTATTCCCCTCACTTCATTCATTCTGTTCACTCCACTGGCATTGTGGAAGAGTGGGAGTGCTTAGTGTCTCCATACTTGACTTCAGGTAATCGGCTTCAATTCACAGATAATCTCCAGGCCATTTCCAGGAAGAGGAGAGATTGACAGACCAAACATCAGGTAATTGATTCAGTTGTTTAATGTATTAAACTGCAGAAAAAAAAATTCTGCAGCACTGACCACTGAGAGGGATCACTTCTGAAGAATTGTTCCTCAGTTTAATACAATAATATGCATCATATTTTTATTCTGCCTTTCTAGGTCAGAATTTCCAAGAAAGTTGCCAAAGTGCATTCCAAAATTTCCTGAAAGCAAAATTCAGCCAGCGGAAGTTTCATTTTGCACAGCCCTGTTGATCACATGACACAATGTTCCCCTTGCTACACGCTCTAGTGAATTACATCACTCAGCTGAACTCTTTAAGCTGCATTGTTAAGATATCCTCTTACAGTACTATCATAACATCTTTGAACACTATATTTTGCCCCCTTTGAAATGAAAAATAATCTTTTAAAACAACAGGAATTTTCTTAACAGTATAAACAAAATAACTTTAACTATGTACTCATTCTTACAGTGAAAAATCAGTCTGCCATTTAAGCGATTTTTGTAACTATACAACTGACTTTTTCACCACATGCTGTATTTCTCCCTCCCTGGTTTTATGTTCTGGAGATACTGAATTAGAGGATTCAGACCTTGTGTTAAGATAGGGTTAAGAAAAGCATATTCACACACAGTAGATTAGCTGCAGACTTAGTGTACCTTTTCTTGAATTGTTGTCTTTGATTTATAGCCCATACAGTATGTAAAGAAGGAATCCCCGCACACGTAGCCTACTGACATCCATGGGAAAATTGGTCCAGCTTGCTACATTTTCTGAAGGTTTGTCCCTTTGAAGGACACTAAGACTTGTGAAGCAACTCCCCTCAGCAGTGATAACAGGTAGCACATAGTTTCAGGATGATGGGCTGCAGCTTTTTTTTCCCCATTAAACTACATATGTAGCTTACAGAGCTGCAGTTGTTCTGGCTGTTCAATGGTAGTGGCTTGCTGCTCTAAGACTTCTAGAGAATGTTTTATCTCTAATAGCTGTTTAAGATTAAAGCAGCAGTGTATTAGTGGTGAAAATTTTGACCTATACTTTTTAATTCCATTTTAGAGTGCCCCTTACTTTGTCTTGTATGATACCTTTCCCCCCATTTTGAGTCTGCTTAGCTTTTTTTACATTTGGCATTATAGCTCTGGTTTTCATCTGTATTCTCAATAGGTATTGTAGTCCTATTGTCCCATAAGATCAGGGAACACTATCTTTTGTGTGCAAATGTATTTTAGTCACATGAAAAATTATGATAAACAATGGGTGTTCAAACCAACGGAGAATACTGATTAAATACCTGCACCGAGTCATATTAAATGGAGTGCTCCTTTGATTATTTTAAATGTAAAACGTGCTTAAGCAGACGGAAGGGTGGGCTGGATGTCATTATCCATCTAGGTACTAATGACCTGGCAAACGGAGAGCCTAAGGGAGTTCAGGAAGAGTTTAGGAAATTGGGGAGGGGTCTCAATCAAGTAGCTACTTCTGACACCTTCTCGGAAGTACTACTTGTGAGAGGTATGGGAGAGTGTAGGGGCGCACTCACCAGGAACTTTAACTCATGGTTGAAGAACTGGTGCTGTGAGGAAGGGTTTGGATTCATTGGTGACTGGGGACCCACCTGGAGGGATGGGGGCTTGTTCAAGCCTGATGGCCTGCATCCATCCTGGAGGGGAATCCAAGCACTCAATGATAAGTTTAAATGCTACATGGACAAACATTTAAACTAGCCATGGGGGGGTGGCAGGCCAGCAAGAAGGGTACCTAATTGCCCCCCCAGCTAACAGTGGAACCATCGAATAGGAGGATTGGATATCTCTACAAAGTAGTGTGCAAAAAATGGAGATAAGCACCCAAGGGGTGGATAGGCAGAAAGGGGGCAAAATTCAACAGAAGGACAGACAGCAGTGAGAACCAGGGATTAAGGGCAACCAGGAAGGGGGCTACAGTAGAACAGCTGAACAATTCAGGGAGTTCACATCATGGAAAGCCATGTGTGCCAATGCCAGGAGCTTAACAACAAGATGGAGGATCTTGAGGCTGTCATGGTGCAGTTGGACCTGGACATTGTGGCCATCAGAGACCTGGTGTAATGGTAACCATGACTGGGAGATGGCCAAACCTGGCTACAACATATTCAGAAGAGACAGGGCATGCAGAAAGGGAGGAGGAGTGGCACTTTATGTGAAAGATGGCATAAAGGCCACAGAGATCCAGGAGGAACAAAATGGGGGAGAGATACTGTGGGTTAAGTTAGAAAGGAAAATGGGGTCAGCCATCCGCACAGGGGTGGTCTACAGACCATCAGCCCAGGAGGAAGAAACAGATAGGGAGCTGATGCTAGCCATCTAAAGGATGGCAGACAAGGGTGAGGTGATGCTGGTTGGAGACTTCAATATTCCAGATGTGGACTGGAGCCTCCCAGCAGCAGCAGCATCAACCAGGAGCAGATTTATCCTGGATTCCCTTCAAGGTGCCTTCCTCAAGCAACTGGTCATGGAACCAACTCAGCAGAAGGCAATACTGGACCTTGTGTTAACAAACAGGGACAGTGTGATGGGGGTAGCACTGGGGGAGCACCTGGGGAATGATGACCACTGGTCACTGTGGTTTGAAATCACAGAAGGAGCAGAACCAAACCGCACAAAAACACGCATCCTGGATTTTAGGGGGTCAAACTTTGGGAAAATGGGGAGATGCTTGAAAAAGGCATTAATGGAAATGGGAAGGGAATCAGGGGTTGAGGAATGGTGGGCAATATTTAAAACAGGGATTACAAGAGCAACAGAATTATGCATTAAACAGATTAGCAAGGGGGAAGGAAGAGGAGGCCATTATGGTTTTCCAAGTAGGTAGCAGAGTAGTGAAAGCCAAAAAGATCGAATTCTAGCAATACAAAATACACAGGCAGAAGGGGATAGGGAGAAGTGCCAGGAGAAGCAAAGGGAGGCAGGGAAGTCAGTAAGGGAAGCCAAAGCTCAGACAGAAGACAGCATCATATGCTGTTCTGACAGAGAGTGGTTCCTGTATTGAGGCAGCTACAGTGGAGACCAAGGAAGATGCTGGGAGCCTCCACAAAGAAGACCCACAGGAGGGTGGCATGAAACCCAACAGGGGAAGGAAACAACTCCTGGTGGGGGACACAGTCATTGGGGGTAGAACTGGGGAGAAAGGAGAGGGAGGCAAGGTGCCTACCTGGCGCCATGGCTTGGAGGGACAGGAAGTGAATCCTCAGGATCACGGGAGCAGCTGCATGAGGGAGGGAGCTGGATGTCATTGTCCACCTAGGGAAAAATGACCTGGCTGGGAATGGGATCAGAGAAGTGCAAGAGGAGTTTGTAGAGTTGGGAAGGGGCCTTAAACAAGTAGCATGTACGGTAACCTTCTCGGAGGTACTGCCTGTCTATGGCAACTGTGATGCTAGGGTATTCTGCACCATGGGATTCAATGAATGGTTGAAATACTGGTACAGAGCTCAGGGTTTTGGCTTCATTGGGGACTAGGGGTCCACCTGGAGGGATGCAGACATATACTGGCGTGATGGTCTGCATCTGTCCGGGAGAGGAACCAGGGTCCTAGGTGATAGGTTTAAATGTTTCATTGGTAACCATTTAAACTAGCCAAGGGGGGAAACACTGAAAAGGAGCAGGGAAATCACAGCCTCCCCCCACAATACACAGTAGTTAGAGAGGTAAACATCAAGGTAGAGAAGTCAACAGGGAGCAGGACATGGGTAAATGCAGAAAAAGACAATAAGGAGAGGGATGGGGCTAAAAGGGTAAGACCATCAAAAAATGGAGGGTGATGAGTACCAATGCCTGAAATCTGTGTAACAAGCTCCTTGAACTAGTGGCCTTGATGGAAAAGGGACACCTGGATATCATGGCAGTCACAGAAACATGGTACACTGAGAATCACGACAGGAATGTCAACATACCAGGGTACACAAGCTACAGGAGGAACAGGGAGTATAAAAGAGGAGGAGGAGGAGTAGCTCTCTATGTAAGGGAAGGGATCAAAGCAATGGAACTAAAGGATACACAGGGAGTAGAGGAGGTACTGTGGGTCACCCTGGAGACAGGATATGGCACCACAATCTGCATGGGGGTTGTATACAGACCCCCATCTCAGGAGGAGACAATGGACAAGGAAATGATAGAAGGCATCCTTAGGATGGCAGAAAAAGGGGAGATATTGTTGATGGGGGACCTGAATATGCCAGATGTTAACTGGAGAACCTTTGCTGCAGCCACATCCAAGAGCAGGACTATTCTTGATGACCTACAAGGGGCATGCCTCAGACAGCTAGTGGTGGAACCCACTTGGGAGGGAGCAATCCTAGACCTGGTACTGTCAAATGAGGATGGAGAAAGGATCTCGGATTTAGAAGTGGGTAGCCATCTGGGAACAAGTGACCACCAAACAGTGTGGTTCACAATAAACACAGCCATAGAGTCAAGCCCTACAAAAAGCAAGAGTACTGGACTTCAGGAGGGCTGACTTTGGGAAAATGGGAGAATGCCTCAGAAAAGCACTAGCAAACAGGCAAGAAGGAGGGGTGGAGGAACAATGGGGAAAAATAAAAACAGGCATCACACAGGCAACAAGCCTTTGTGTGAAGCAAATCAACAAAGCAAAATGAAGGAGAAAACCACTATGGTTCTCAAAAGAGGTGGCAGGGAAGGTTAAGAAGAAAAAGGTAACATTCAGGAAGTATAAGGAAATGCAGAAGGAGCAGGACAGAGAACTGCACCAGTTAAAGCAGAAGGAAGCTGGGAAGGCAGTCAGAATAGCAAAGGCCCAAACTGAGGAAAAGATAGCCAACTCAGTTAAGAAGGGGGATAAAACATTTTATACGTACATTAGGAAGCGAAGAAAGACCAAGGGAGGGACAGTGAGGCTTAATAAAAGGAAGGGAGGGTGGGCAGAGGGACAGTGAAAAAGCAGGGATACTGAAAGAATACTTCTGCTCAATATTCACAAAAGAAGAGTAGGGGGAGGTACCTAAAATCAAAGAATAGAAGCACTCTGGATAGGGAGGTCGATACCAGTTCATTCACAGAAGAAAGGGTTCTGAAAGAACTCTTAAAACTGAAGGTGGAAAAAGCAATGGGGCCTGACGGGATTCACCCAAGAATTTTAAAAGAACTAAGGGTAGAACTAGTGACACCAATGACTACCCTTTTTAACAAATCATGGGAGGATGGTGTGGTACTAGAGGACTGGAGGAGGGTGGATGTGATTCCCCTTCACAAAAGTGGGAGTAAGACAGAGGCAGAAAACTACAGACCTGTTAGTTTGACCTCAGTGGTAGGGAAAATGATTAAATCACTTCTGAAAGAAATAATTGTTGAATTCCTAGAGGCCAGTGGGGCACAGAACCCAAGACAGCATGGATTCACAGCAGGAAGGTCGTGTCAGATGAATCTAATAGATTTCTTTGACTGGGTGACCAAAGTAGTAGACCAGGGAGGGGCTGTGGACATGGCCTACTTAGACTTTAGCAAAGCATTTGACACAGTCCCACACAAAAGATTAATATACAAGTTAGCTTGCCTTTGAGTGGGTCCCAAAGTGGTAGCCTCGGTAAAAAATTGGCTGGACAACAGGATGCAGAGGGTAATAGTAAACAGAGTTCACTCTGAAGAAAGGGGGGGGGGTTGCTAGCGGGGTACCACAGGTTTCAGTACTGGGACTGGTCCTCTTTAATGTCTTTATAAGTGACATTGCAGTGGGACTGGAAGGAAAAGTATGTCTCTTTGCAGATGACAAAGATCTGCAACAGGGTTAATACAGAAGGTGGGGTGGAAAGGATGCAAAGGGACTTGGCAAGGTTGGAGGAATGGTCAAATGTATGGCAGCTTAGATTCAATGCAAAGAAGTGCAAAGTAATGCACCTGATAAACAAAAACTCAGGGGAAGAGTACACAATGGGGGTGAGATACTAATAACAAAAAAAATGGAAAGGGACCTGGGGGTAGTTATATCAGATGACCTTAAGATGGGCAAACAATATGAGAAGGCAGTAAGGAGGGCTGGTGGGATACTGGGATGCACAGGGAGAGGCATCACCAGTAGAAAACAGGAAGTTGTTATCCCTCTGTACACACAGTTGGTGAGACCTCATCTGGAGTACTGTGTGCAGTTCTGGAGACCTCATCTCCGCAAGGACATAGATAGAATGGAGGCTGTCCAGAGGAGGGTATCTTAAATGGTGCATGGTCTGCAACAGAAAACATTTGAAGAGAGATTAAAGGAGCATAATATGTATACCCTTGAGAAGAGGAGGGAGAGGGGGGACATGATTGAAACTTTCAAGTACCTCAAGGGAATCAACAAAGTCCAAGAGGGTAGCATCTTTCAGAAAAAGAGATGTATAAGAACAAGGGGGCATAATTTGAAGATAGAGGGGGGACAGCTCAGATGTAATGGGAGGAAGTATTTTTTCACGGAGAAGGTTGTGGATGCATGGAACAGCCTTTCTGAGGAGGTAGTGGAGTCAAAACAGTGGGGGAATTCAAGAATGCATGGGACAGACATAAGGCAATTCTAGTGGGGGTAGGAGGAAGCAGGCTGTTGGTTGACTAGTATCTGCAGCTTATCCATTAGGTAGGGAAATGGGCAGACTAGGTGGGCCAAGTGGTCCTTATCTGCTGTCAAATTCTATGTTTCTATGCATTGCAAAATCAAGTGGGTAGAGGGAACAAAACCTTTTACAGGTATGTAAGTGAAAAAAGAAGGGCAAAGGGAGGGATAGTGAGACTGAAGGGGAAGGGTGGGGGCTGTGTGGAGGATGACAACAGTAAAGCTGACATACTGAACAAATATTTCTGCTCAGCCTTTACTGAGGAAGAGGGTAATGGGCCTGAAGGGAGTACAAAGGTTGGGAATGGTGCAGAAATGGACACAAGTCCCTTTACACGGGAAATGGTCCTAAAGGAACTGGAAGGAATAACAGTTGATAAAGCAATGGGGCCAGATGGGGTGCACCCCAGGGTCCTAAAGGAACCAAGAGGTGGTGGCTGAATCTCTGGCAATCCTGTTTAGCCGGTCACTGGAAAGAGGGGAGGTACCCAAAGACTGGAGGACAGCAGATGTAGTCCCCTTATACAAAAGCTGGAACAAGGAGGAAGAGAGGAACTACAGACCAGTCAGCCTTACCTCGGTAGTGGACAAGATCATGAAAGCACTATTGAAGGAGAAATTGGTGGAACATCTGGTTGTCAACGGACTACAAGACCCAAAGTAGCATGGATTCACTGGGGAGAGGTCATGCAGACCAACCTCATTGAATATTTCAACTGGGTGACAAGGGAGGTGGATCAGGGGAGGCCAGTGGACATGGCCTATCTGGACTTCAGCAAGGCCTTTGACACTGTGTCACATAGAAGGCTATTAAATAAACTGGGGAATACGGGAGTGGGCAGGACAGTAGTGCGGTGAGTAGATAACTGGCTGCGTGGCAGGACACAGAGGGTGGTGGTAAATGGCTGTCACTCCACAGAGGGAAGAGTGACCAGTGGGATACCACAGGGATCAGTGCTGGGACCAGTCTTATTGAACATCTTCATCAGCGACACTGTGCAGGACCTAGAAGGCAGAATTTCCCTGTTCACTGATGACATGAAGCTCTGTAACAGAGTGGACAAGGCAGAGGGTGTAGACTGAATGAAGAGGGACCTGCAGAAGCTTGAAGAATGGTCAAAGGTTTGGCAGTTGAAATTCAATGCAAAGAAGTGCAAGATAATGTATATAGGGCACAAAAACCCTGGAACAACATGTCAGTTGGGGGTGAGGATATAGCATGCACCAAGCAGGAAAGGGACCCTGGGGTTATCATCTCTGATTACCTTAAGGTAGGGAAACAGTGCAACAAGGCAGCAGGTAAAGCAAATAGGATGCTTGGATGCATAGGCAGGGGCATCATCAGCAGGAAAAGGGAGGTCATAATTCCACTATACAAGACACTAGTAAGGTCCCACCTGGAATACAGAGTACAGTGTGCAGCTCTGGAGACCTTACCTACATAAGGACATAGACAGGGTAGAGAAGAGTCAGAGGAGGGCAACAAAGATGGTACAGGAATTGCATCACAAGTCCTATGAGGACAAGCTGAAGGACTTGAATATGTACTCCCCTGGAGGAGACGAGGGAGAGAGAGGATATGATAGAGACATTCGAGTACCTTACAGGGAGGAACAGGGTGCAGGAATATACTATTTTTCAGTGAAAAAGATGTTCCAGGACTAGAGGGCATGGGATGAAGTTGGAGGGAGGGTGATTCAGAAGAAACATGAGGAAGAATTTCTTCACAGAAAGGGTGGTGGACAAGTGGAACACCCTGCCAGAGGAAGTGGTGGGGGCTGAATCAATCATGGGATTTGAGAATGCATTGGATAGACATAAGAGAATTCTGGAGGTCAGGGGTAAGGGACAACAGACTTCTAGAAAAACATAAAGTGAACTTTCAAGCTTAAATGGGCAGACTGGGGTGGGCCATATGACCTTATCTGCTGACAGTGTCTATGTATCTATGTATCTATGACATAATGGGAAAAAAGGATATCACACAAGACAGGAGAGAAGGATCAATCTAAAACAGAACAAAAAAAGTATAGGCCAAAATTTTAGCCTCTATCATGTACTGCTGCTTTAATCTTAAACAGTTAATAGAGATGGCCTGTTCAATCCATATGTCACAGCACTGATGACAAACCTGGCTAGAAAGGGTAACATATGGGAGAGATGTGAGGAAATATTTCTTGACTAAAATGGTGGTAGATGCATGGAACTGACTGCTGAAGCAGTGGAAGTTAGTATGGTGGAGGTATTCAAGCATGCATGGAATAAACACAGGGGCACAGTAGGAACTGGGGCAATGAGGTAGGGGTGGCTGTAGACCAGTCAGGGTCTATGGAGACAGAACAGGCAGGGAACACCTGCACAAACTGGGTGGGCCAAGGGGTCTTTTTCTGATGAAAGATTCTGTTTCTATGTAACTCAGTTTCCCCTTCTGCAGCAGTGCCTACTGTACTGCCTCTCCTGCTTCATTTCAGTTTGAAGAGTTATGGGTTCTTATTCTCCTAGTGGGCTCAGCAATAGCTCAACTTGATTCCAGAGTGTTGTCAGGAATCCAGGCCTTCTAGTCAGCTGTCGGATCTGGGTTTGTTCAATTAGCGTCCATGTCTTCTTAGCAATACCCTGGATTCAATACTGACTCTTACTTTGTCATTAGTTCCCTAGTGCCATCACAATAGCCATTGTTGCTTCCCCAGCTTATTTTCTCAAACTGATTAAGCAACAAACATCACCCCTACCAGGTTATTTGTCTATGCCTTCACAATTGATCTTGGTATAAAAAATGGCAGCACTTCAGTGACTGCCGCCAGTTAGTCTCTGCCTAAACTGCTGCTTATCTATCAGAACTGAACTCATAGATGTCCAGGGTGGCTCTAGATAATGAGTTATATTGCAACTACTGCACTGGGTGACATGCCCTACCAGTTCCATATGCAGGTCATTTTATCATTTTGTAAGCATATGTCTTCTCAGTTCATCATTCTTGTCCGTCTCCAAATTCTCATTTATCTTGTGCTTCAACATCTCAGCAAATAGTTTTTGCATTGAATAATCATCTGGATAAAGTGGATTGCAGATTCTATATTCTTCTGACTGAGGAACTACATCAGCTTCAACTTCAGTGACTCCACTTGCTTTGTGCTACCATGCCCTCTGCTGCACATCTGCAGTCACTGTGGGGAAGCCCACTCTAAAGTTGGTCTGCCTCTGTAAACCTGCCTGTTTTCTAACCAAAGGCACAATTGACATTTTACTTGAAGTTTGACTCCAGTTAATATTCCCCATCTTTGGCAGTTATCTACCTATCCATCTGAATCTGATTCACTTTCTTTTCTCAAGTTTCAGTGAAAGCTTCCATAACTACTATAGATCCAAATATCTCAAGACAAACTGCTTAGCATTTCTGAATTGGTCTTCTTCTCAGCTAAATGACCTGCATAAAATGAAAACATTATATCTACTAGGATACCTCAAGTTTGCAATAGGGATTATTCCCCAAAGGAAAAGTTCTTATCCCTTTTTGACTTGGCACATTTAGTCACTGCTCTGGATTATTACCTTACCATTATGGCTTCCACTTGTTCAGCCCTCACCATGTGATCACACTTATTCTCAGGCTAGAATGGCATACCCATGCTTTGCAAAGATCCTGCTCCAGGAATGAACATTGAGATTTTCACCTTCCCAACCCCATCCTATGGTTTTGCAGCTTTTGTCGCACATCTTGGTTCACTTGTCCATAGCTGTCAGAAATTCAGGGTACTCCTCATTATCAAGCCACTGCTTCCCTGTTTGAATTTTATACTGTTATAGCAATCACTCTCACCTTGTGCCATCTTCTGAACAATCAGCTTGTTGCATTTGAATTCTGATAACCAAGCAGTCATATTCCTCCTGCTCCTTAATGAACTTGCTGAGATTAACGTGAAATTCTTTATTGTACATTTCCAGAACTGATTGTGTACACACCCTGTCCTGCTAACATTCTTGTTGATTGTCTCCTCCATGTTCAATCCCAGCTATGCAAAACTTCTCATTCTCTAACCAGCAAAGTTATAACTTTTCCTCTATTGTCCCAGGAGCTGCAAATGACTTCATATTTTACCTCAGCCATGCTAACTCAATTATCTGGAATTCACTCACAGAATCTATAAAGAAATATTATAGAGCTGCATGGCAGAAATATTCTACCTTTTGTGCCTTCCAAAATATAAATCATCTGACACATTCAGTTCTGCATATCCACGCCTTGGCATTGTACTGCTCACAAACAATTAGCCTGCAGACCACATCATACTGCTCACAAGTATTCAGCCTGTCAGCTACATCATGCTCCTCACAAGCATTTGGCCTGTTGGCCGCATCATAGTTCTCCAAGTAATTGACCTATTGAGCACATCATACTGCTCTAAGCAGATGGACTGTCACCCTCTTCATACTGCTCACAACCATTCAGCCTGTTTGTTCACATAATACTTTTCAAATGCTTTTGCCCTGTCGGCCACTACTATCAAACAATATTGGAAAGTGCAAGTTGAAGCTTATGTTTATTGATCAGCATAAGTAATTACAATAAAAATAAATATCTAATAACACAATAAAACAATTCAGCAAGTTTTACAGATGTGATTAATAAATAATCACTTTAAATGTGGTTGTAAAATACCTTAAAACTTTCAGTTTACCTTAAAGTCCATCTATTCTATTTATACTAGGGCATTCTTATGCAGTCCAGCATTTAAAGCATTCCGCCAAGGCCTAAGAAATCTAATCTGCAAGAATTACCCTCAAGGAAGCCTGTAGACCATGCTTTATGGTGCAGAGTAATGGATCTCTTACAAGATGAAGTCTTTGGTTCATGAACAGCTCAACATTTACAATCAGCTATGCTATGACCTTACACTACAAACTCATAATAGTGTCCTGTGAAAATCTTTAACCAGTCCCAGACCATGGACAGGCAACCTGATATACTTCCTCTACTTACTACTAAACACATTGCCATCATGACTACAGCCTGATTCGTTTATCATGTCAGACTCTTGGTATCATGCCTGGGCCTCAACTCCCGATAACCTCATAGAAACATAGAATTTGATGGTTGATAAGCACCACTTGGCTCATCCTGTCTGCCCATTTTACCTTCAATATTACATCAGACCATGCCTAGTCTACAACATTTTCTTCCTCCCCCATTCCTTTCCACTATGATTCCTTTGCGCTTATCCCATGCATTCTTTAATCTCACCAGTTTTGGCCCCCACCACTTTCACTAGAAGGCTGTTCCAGGAGTCCACCACTCTTTCTGTGAAGAAGTACTTCCTCACATCTTTCCTGAATCTACCCCTCCTGCTTCATAGCATGTCCCCTTGCTCCTGATAACCTTTTCTTCTAAAAAATACCCCCTCTTGTACCTTATTTATCCCCGTGAGGTAATTAAAAGTCTGTATCAAAGCTCCCTTCCCCCTCCCTTGTTCCAGGGTGTACATATTGAGATCCTTTAGTCTCTCTTCATAGGGCATTTGATGCAGACCCTGCACCATTTTAGTTGCCCTCATCTAGACCGCCTCCATTCTATCTATATCCTTTCAGAGATGTGGTCTCCAGAACTGGACACAATATTCTAGGTGGGTTTTACCAGTGATCTACACAGAGGCAATATCACCAGCCTCTTTCTGCTAGTGATACCCCTCCATATGTACTCAGAGCATCCCACTTGTTCTCCCTATTGGCTTGTCACACTGTCTGGACACCTTTAGGTTATCTGATCTGATTACCCCACATGTCTCTTTCTTTTACCTCTTCATCCATTTTGTACTCTGCCCCTGAGTTTCTGTGCCCTAAGTGTATTACTCTGCACTTTTTGCATTGAAACTCTGCTGCACACACTTAACTACTCTAGTTCTCAGGTCTCTGCTCATCCTTTCCATCTCCACTCCCACCCCCTGGAGTGCCCACCCTATTGCAGATTTTGATGTCATCTGCAAAGAGGCAGACATTCCCTTCCAGCTCCTCTGCAATGTCACTTATAAAGACATTGAGGACTGGTCCCAGCACTAATCTCTGAGGCACCCTACTGGTCACTCCCTCCTTCCTTGGAGTGAAATCCATTTACCACCACACTCTGCCACCTATCACCTAACAATTTCTTATCCAGTTTGCCACCTTTGGACCCACTCCTAAGCTACCCAACTTGCTTACTAGTCTCCTATGTGGAACGGTGTTGAACACCTTACTGAAATTTAGGTAGGCCACATCCACCACCCTACTCTGATCTAATTCCTTGGTCACCCAATCAAAAAAATGTAACAGATTTGTTTGATATGATCTCCACCTTGTAAAACCATGCTGCCTTGGGTCTTGTAACCCACTGGATTCAAGATATTCCACAATCTTTTCTTTGAGCAGTGAATCCATTAACTTCCTCACAACAGATGTCAAGCTGACTGGCGTGTAATTGCCAGCCTCCTCCCTGCTGCCACTTTTGTGTAGTGGGACTACATCCACATCCTGCAGTCCTTCAGAACCATTCCTGTTTCCAGTGAACTGTTAAATAGGACTGTTGGAGGTGCAGCCAGTATTTTACCGAGTTCCCTCAATACCATTGGATGCACCCCATTTGGACCTGTTGCTTTGTCTACATTCAGACTAGCAAGTCCCTTCAGGACTCTCTCCTCCAAAAAAGGACTAGTGTCCACCTCCCTGAATCCAAAGCTTTTGCTACTTTTTTGTAGCCTCTCCACTTCTTCTTCCTTTGTGAACACCGAACAAAAGTATTTCTTCAGGATACCTGCCTTTTTCTGGTTCCCCTCTGAACAGTCCCCCCTTCCCTTTTTAACATTACAATACCACCCCTGGTCTTCCTCTTTTCACTTACATATCTAAAAAATGTCTTGTCCACTTTTATTACCTCTTGGGCTATTCTCTCTTCAGTTTTCACCTTTGCATTCCTTACTGCTTTCTCTGCTTCCCTCGGTTTCCTCCTATACACCTCCCTATCCTCCTCCCTCCAAGACTCCTTATATCTTCTGAATGCTACCCTTTTAGCTTTTACCTTTTCAGCCACCTCTTTCAAGAACCATAGCAGCCTTTTTTTCCTCTTGCTTTTTCTCACTTTTTTGACACAGTGGCTTGTTGCCTTTACTATGCTACCCTTTATCATTGCCCACTGTTCCTCCACCCTACCCAGGTCACCCATCCCTGCTAGATGATCCCTGAGGAATTCATCCATCTTTTTATAATCTGCCCTCCTGAAGTCCAGGACATTCAACTGTGTATGGTTCGGTTCTGCAGACATCCTTTTATTGAACCACACCATATGGTGATCACTGGTCTGCAACTGGCCTCCCACCTTGATGTCTGCAACCCTGTCCCTGTTAGTGAGTACCAGGTCCAGTATTGCCCCATCATGAGTGGGTTCACTGACTAGTTACCTGAGGAATGCCCCCTTCTGAGAGCCCAGGATGTCCCTGCTTCTAGCTGAAGCTGCTGCTGGGAGATTCCAGTCCACATATGGTAGGTTGAAGTCCCCCATCAGCAGCACCTCCCCTTTTCTGCCATCTTGCCAATGACATCCACCAATACCTTATCTAATTCCTCCTTCTGTGCTGGAAGTCTGTAGCTCACTCCAGTACAAATAATGGTTCCTTCCCCATTTCCAGGGAAACCAACAATACCTCTTCCTTCCCCCATATTCCTTACATCTCCATGGCTTTTGTGCTTTCCCCTCACATAAAGCACCACACCTTCTCCTTTTTCTTCCCACTTGTTCCTTCCTGAACATAGTATAGTCCAGTATGACTATGTCCCAGTCATGGTTTTCTGTGCACCATGACTCAGTAATGGCCACAATATCCAGGTCAGCCTCTGCCATGTTGGCCTCTAAGTCCAGAATCTTGTTTTCTAGACTTCAAGCATTTGCACACATGGCCTTCCAGATTTTGATTCCACTCTGCTTGTTGCTCCCCTCATTGCCTTTTAGTCCTCTCCTTCCCACCTCTCTTTTTAATGCTCCTTTCCTTTCCGCCTTTATGTCTACCACACTGCTTCCTTTATTAATTTGCAACCTGATGGGGATTCCTCTCCACTTGGGTTGTCCTTACTCTCTACTTCACCCTGTGGAGTGGAGGCAGTTTCTGATTCTCCGATTCCTTCTGCCATCCCCCTTGGCTAGTCTAAATGTTCATCAAAGCAACATTTCAAGCCATCCACTGAGGACTGCAGTCCCCTCCCGGATGGATGCAGACCATCACCCCTATATAAGCCCTTATCCCAGGTGGGTCCCCAGTCTTCAATGTAGCTGAACCCTTCCTCTCTGTGCCATTCCTTCAGCCATGAGTTGAAACTCCTGGTGTGGAGTTCCATCTCCTTTCCCCTGTTATATATGGGCAGCACCTCAGCAAAAGCATCTGAATGAGCTACCTATCTAAGACCCCTCCCTAGCTCCTTAAACTCCACCTGTACTATCCCAGCCCCATCCATAGCCAGGTCAATAGTCTCCAGGTGGACAATGACATCCTGGTCTCCCTCCCATCCTGCTGCCCTAGCAATCTGCAGAATTTGCTTCCCATCCCTCTGGGCCATGGCACCAGGTAGACACCTAGCCTGCCTCTTCCCCCTTTCCTGTTCCCAAATCTATCCCCCTCACAATTGAATCCCCCACCAGAAGTTGCTTCCTCCTCCTCTGGGGTCATATACCACCCTCCTTGAGGTCTCCAATATGGAGGTCCCCCATATTCCCCTTGGTCACTACTGTAGATGCTTGCTCCTGGCAGTCCCATTCCACCAGAATGGTGTAGGAATTTTGTAGTGGTACCAGATGAGGAATGTGCCTCTGTCCCTCCATCCTTCCAGAGCCCACCGTAGTCCAGCCATTCCTCCTCACTGGCATCCTCTGAGGAAACAGTGGCAGACGCGGTGGCCTCTGGGTGGTGGGAGAAGTCCCCTGCATCCTAGCCAATTTGGCCTGTAGTCTAGAGACCTCCTCCCTCAACCCAGAGAGGTGTGTGCAGATGAGGAAGCACTGCAGTCTCCAGAATATCTCTCTGAAAACAGCCGTACCATAGTCACTGCATTACACCACTCCCAGTATTCTCAACATCTGTTATCTCCGTGTTACCTGGAGATACTTTTGTACCCTAAGCCCTGATAGGGTGTTTCTAGTTTCCCCTTTGTTTATTTCTATTTGTGCCCCCCCATGCCTTGTTTAAATCTTTATATACACCTACCCTGGATAGGGTGTTGCTTCTGATCCCAGTTTTAGCCTACCTTTGACCTTCCATCCATCCCAGCAGTGAGTGTTACACACAGGTGAACAGGCACCTTGCCCTAGTTGACTGTCAGAGTCCCCTGCTTCTCTGCTTCCTTCTGCTGATACCTGCCAATACCTATGATGCCAGTCACCTGTTCCACTCCGTCACTATTCCACTCCATTGCTGGGACACAAAGGTGTGGGACACCTTGGAAGTGGTTGCTTTTATGCAGAACTTGCTCCCTTCCTGGTGGCATGTTATTGGCTGAGGGAGGTCAATTATCAAGTAGCTGAGGCCCCAGGTAAGACAGTTAGCACCCTTCCCCTAAACTACAGGGCTAGACACAGATCTTATAGTATGGTCCCTAAATGTGGACTGCTCTGGCTGCTCTCAGATTTACCCTTTATTCAATAAGACATACACTAGTTGAACCAAGTTTTATCACAACATACCCCACCTACTGTATGTTGTGTTCATAAAAGTACCTTTTTTGTCCCCCCCTGTTGCAAATACAGGCTGATTATGCCTACAATTCTACACAAAATCTTAAAAGTCTGGAGGGAAGACTAACCCAGTAACCTTGGTTCTTCGGATGTTTCCTCCATATGGGGGTTTACCTCTCCTCCACGTTAGTGGGTCTACTCTGTGAGTTGCAGGAGGCAGGTTCTGTTACACTCACTTTTGTCTTTTGGCTCTTTTAGATACTTATTTCCTTTAGGCTTGAAAAACAGGTCTACCTCTAATGAGGGTGGAAAGCCAAACAAAAAGAGTCAAGTTAAATAAACTTCTAAGTTACAGCAGGTTGCACAAGCATGTACATGGCTAGCAGCTGCACATTGAATTGAAAGGCTAAGCCTGTGATTCAATGAGAGGCTGCCAGACTCCTCCCCCAAGCAAAACATAAACCCCTAACAATCAAACAAACACTGTCTAGTGTTTCACACTGCCTCCTGACCCTCCACCTTCTCTGGTGCTCTTTCTTTGGTGTGGCTCTTTCAGTTGCCCATTTCCTTTAGTCTCAAGAAATAGCTATACCTCTACTGAGGGTGGAAATACAGAGGAAAAGAGTGAAGCCAAATAATAATCTAAGCTACATTTCACAAGCACAAATATGGTTGGCAGCCATACATTGAACATCTCTGAACACTACAGCACTATAAGCCTCAGACTCCCTCACATAACAGACCCCTTGCACATACACTCACCCACAGACATTCCAAGTATAGTTATTTAGTTATTTATTTATTGAATTTTGAACCAGAGGTCCCTTTTTCAGGGGTGACCCAGAGTTAATCACAACAGGGGATCAGATATATTCAACACCAGCAAAGCCCAGAACTCCCAAACACCTCATAGTAGAAGCTGAAAAGCTGGTTATCAAAAATTATCAGAGAATACTCCAATTTGCAGGCTTATGTAGTTTATTAAATCCATCACCAAATAGTGAAGTATACATACAGCTTCTATACTACTGACCATTCATTCTGTTGTCCAGGTGCCCCGATGCATCACCTGATTAAGGCTTCATCAGGGGGCGGTTAGCTGGACTGGAACACTTCATTATATACTCAATCTATGGCATCATAGCTGAGCATCATAGTACTGCAGTAACAAATAATACAATTTTTAAATATACAATCACAACAAACTGGCATCATTACATGACATTGCATTAGTTAATTTTGCTTTGCACCCTTATTAACAAACAAGATTATTTGACAGTGTAATTATTGTCAATCAGTAAAATTAAAAGATTATACAAAATGTAAAGTAAAGCACATCAGATATTTTCAAAAGCATTGCTATACCCCTACAGATTTTGGAGATTTATCTTATTCTACAAAATAACTTACATAATTTCATACAACTATGGACTTTATGCTGATACATTGGGATTAAAATATAACAGTAGATTTATCAGATTACCCAACCCAGGTCAGGGAGCAGTCCTTTCAATGTACTGATACTTTGATATTTGGTGATGGATTTAATAAACAACATAAGCCTCCAAATTGGAGTATTCTTTGATTCATTTTTTTCTCAACAGCTTTTCAGCTTCTACTAAGAGGTGTTTGGGAGTGCCTGACATTTCTGGTGTTGTGTCTTTATTAGGAAAACAGATTCCCTGACTTGCACCACTCCTCCTAGCAGTAAGCACTGTACTTTCTGGGTTGCTGATCAGACATGTTCTCTGTCACCACATACCTCATGGATGTTGATGGGAGCTGGAGCCATGGACTAAGGTAGACTTGGTTTTGTACTTTAACATTTTAAACTTCTTACATTTTAATTTCTTGGTTCTCTTCCCTCCCTTCCTTTTTTTTTTATTAGTTTTTTTCATCCTTGAGATTTTGAGACAAACAGAGCATCTTGCTTATTTTGGTGGGTGCTCAAATGTCAGCCAGTCTGGTTTGCCTCACCTGCCAGACAATCCCATCAGGTCTTGTGAGCACCATTGAATTGGAGTGGCATCTACTACCCAAAATAGAGTTAGGCTTTTGATTTTGAGGGAAAAAACAGCTGTGGGGTTTACTGAGGTTAGCAGTAGCTGTGGGAATAGTAAAGATATTGGAGACATTGAAGATTTAAAATAGAAGACATTGGATGAACTGTGTTTGTGGGGATCCTGGTTTTTACTATATTCTAGAAGGCGGATGCTGGAGAAGTGTCAAACAGAAAAGAGTTAAAACAGAGTTAAATAAAATAAATAGATAAAGCAAATGGTGACTAATTCTACATGCAGATTTAAAGTTGGCTTTCTTCACACAAGGGCATTTTGTTGAAGATTCCAGTGTTACTGGTGATGTAGACAAATTGTCATCATACATGGGTATAAGAGGTCTACCAATAGTGCAAGCACATATAACCCATGACAGTCAAACAAGAAACATAAGCAGTAATGTTCAGTACTTACACTGATAAAGTGTATCTTTATATACACGTGCCAAGCAGAGAGAAGAATTAACTATTTTAACTGCAGTTACATTCCAGTAGCTTGTCTTTTTACCTGCCTGAACTGAACTTTGACTAGCAAGAAAGCCAATCTCACTAAGTGACTTCCTGATTGTTCTCTGCGGTTCATGGGTTTGATACAAGTAATGATCCTCTCCAGAAAGCATTGCCTTTTAAAAGAGTTTGAGGAGCTCAGACACTAACACTGAGGCTGTAAAAGGGGAAAAAGTCTTCTCAAAAAAGTATCCCCAAGGAAAACACCAGCTTGCTGTAATCTGGATCTTCTAGAACTGAAGCTGATGAAACTGGCCCATTGCCTACATCCACCCTCTATATTTATTACATCTCTAAGTCAACAAGTAAGTAAAAACTTCAGACATCATAAAACAAGGATTGATTGGTTTGCTTGATTTGAACTTTCATTTAAGTTTGAATTTAAGTTGTATCGGGCAAAATAAAAAAAAACTTGTAGAACTTTTATAGATTTTTAATCAGGAACTCAATAGGTACTTTAAAATCACTTCTGGTTGTGCTGGTATGATTACTGATAGGTATCCCATTTTTACTAAATTCTTTTAAATTATCTTGGAATTAATCTTTCAGCACTAATAAACTAATTTGAAAGTACAATGTAACTTTTCTATTCCAAAACAGAAATGTATGTATGTATTTGTCAGTGTCAGAGGCTCAGCAGGTTGCACACTCACCTCTGAGGCCAGAAGATCAGAAGCCTGTGGGTTCTATCCCCACTCCAGGCACTTGAGTTAAATCTTAATACTGACACTGTCGTACAGCATGAGGGAGGTGTTGCACTACTGAAGTGCTGTCTTTTGGGTGAGATGTTAAACCGAGGTCCCATCTGCCTGTTCTGGTGGTAGTTCAGGTGGATGTTAAAGATCCCATGGCACTTCTTGAAATGAGTAGGGGAATTTTTTATTCATAACTCAAAACAAAATATACACAAATGTATTAACTCATACAAAATCATAAAAGAAGGAAAAGCAAAACATAAAATAAATGAGTAGGGGAATTTCCCTGGTGTCCTGGCCCAAATTTCCCACATTCACTAAAATACAACCAACAGCTTAAAATCTGGTTCAATCTCTGTTGGCATCCATCTGTATCCCCCTTCCCTGGGACAAGGCTGAAAACAGGCAAAAAATTGTCTAGTCCTCCTTCCTGATCAACAAAAACTAAATAAAATTAAGCCACTGAATATATCTGAGAATAACTTAATAATTTCATCTTCGGTCTTCAGATCCTTGATAAATCTGGAGTAAATTCATTTTGTTTAAAGCCTTTAAAGAAAAGCTATATATATTCATAACTGTAAAATGACAACAGTTAACATATTTAATATTTTTTATTTGATTTCAGAAGTGGCAAGATTTTATGGGCACATGCACAAATGAACAGTTGCCATAAAAATCACTTATAAGGACAACATAGACTCCCTTTACCTATGTGGAGCAGGAAAGAGAGGAAACTGAACCAGAACAGAAACAGAAGATACCAATGAAGCTAAGAGTAAAGAATCAAGACTTAAAGAGAATATAGATCGAATCCTGACTGAACAAACAACTTAACAACCTAAAGAGAAGAAGGAAGAAGTGCCAAAAAACACAAGCTGAATTAATTGGAGTTAAGTGGGTAAAAAGACTGAAAAAGGAAACACTTTATCTGCAAAACTGAACTTAAAACTTTTTATGTTACTGGACTTGGGAGGTTGGGAAATTTTATATGGAGTGAACACAAACCTTACCATTTACAAGGTTAAAAATCTTATACTTTCTCATAGTCCTATACATATTTATACAATTGAGGCCTAATTATTTTGAAATTTAAGTTTATTAATTTTACAAATATGAAACAAAAAATATAACAACATGCCAGGTAGACATAACATGAAAGTACATGGTAAAACCAAACACCCCCCTACCCCCCATTCCAGGCCCCCAAAATTACATATATAGAAGGAAGTAAAGAACTTACAAACCCCAAAATTCACCCTCCCCTCACACCCCCAGACCCAAGTGTGCCAATCCAATGTTTCTTTTAATCTGGATGAGTAAAAATACCGGCCATTTATAACTGAGTTTCTCCCTCAACAGTAAAAGTTGCTGAAAGCAATACATAGCAAGTTATAGGTTGTCAATGCGGGCAGCAGGGATAAGGCCAAGAACTCACTGATGCAAATACAGCGTCTGTAACCTACCCCATCTCTTCTGAAACAGGTCCATACAACAGTGTAGGCTGGCAACTAGACTTTCAGAGTTAAGGTACCCAGTAAGCTCAGTCAGCCAGTCAGCATAAGTCAGGGCCAATTGATCAGTCCAGTGCCTCAGGACCAGCCTCTTGACCGCCATGGACACCAAAGCCATATGATACCAGCGTTCCACACTGTCTATGCTAGAGTATTCACCCAGAATACAGATCTCGGGGTTAAAAAAACTTGACAGACCCAGAAGAGGGTCCAAATTGTCCTGGATAAGAGACCACAGAGGAGCAACCTTGCTACAAGATCAAAAAACATGGAGGGGGTTCCCTTCCTCCTGCACACACCTAGAACAGGTAGGGTGGGGAAGTTTTTTAACCTTAAAAAGTTTGGTAGGGGTGTAGTACAAATTACATCACAATATAATATTGAGTCAGCCTTAATCTATCCTGGGTGTGATATCTATGAAGGTCCTTCCATATATGAGACCAATTCAGGGGAGACTCAGGCAGCAAAGAAGACCAGATATTGGAGCCCCTAGCTATATCGGGAAATTTATAGTTTAGGAGAAAGGAATAGATTAACGAGGTAGAGTGTGGTTGAGAAGCAAGAGTTATTATTTGAGAAAGAAAGGGGTAGGCCACCGACTCGCTAAAGGAGATACCAAATTTCCCAGCGATAAGATGCCTTAATTGTTAAACTTTGAAAATCTCCACATTGGGAATGTCAAATTTAGCGAGTATATCGGCTGAGGAAAGAAGAGATCCTTGATCATAAAAATGTTCTAGTCTAGCTTCTTTAAGTTGTGGAAGCCAATCAGGAGTAAGCCGTGATTTACCCAACTTGATATTAGGATTAAGGACCACCGGCTGGCCCAGGTCCGGGCCGATAAGGATATTAAAAGACTGCAGACATTGAGCAAGTGACTTAAGGGATGTCAGAATCGTATTATCAGTAATCCACTGCGAAACTACTGATGGAGAAATAAAAAATACTGCGTAAGTGTCCAACTTGGCCCCCGAGAGAAGTGCCCTCTCAATTTGGAGCCAGGTCGGGCATGGAAGGTTAGGATCCACAGAAAGCCATTTCCCTAATTTAGAGAGATGAGCTGCCCAGTGATAGAGTAGAAGATTAGGGAGCCAGAGACCACCTTTGTCTTTGGGGAGAGATAGCTTAGAGTACGAACGTCTAGCACCCTTTCCTCACCAGATAAAGTTGGAAAACATCGCATGAAATTGCTGAAGATAAGCGATAGGCAACCAAAGATTTAACAGATTAAGGGAGTAAAAGACTCGGGGAAGGATATTCATTTTGATAATATTGATCCGGCCCCAGAGAGAGATGGGAAGGGTAGACCATCGCAACAAATCTTGGTGGACGAGATTTTTAATATTATCCAGATTGAGCTTCTTCAAAAGAGAGTTTCATTTGAAGTGAATCCTAAGTACTTGATCGAGGATTCTATTTCATACCGGTTAATAAAATCCTGTTTATACGTATGAACATTTAACGGAAAAATTTCAGACTTGGAAATATTCAATCTATATTGAGAAAGGGCTCCAAACTGCTTGATAACATCTAGCGCCATTTTTAGGGATTCAACAGGACATTCAAGATGCAGGAGTATGTCATCTGCATAAGCTGAGAGTACCAATTCCTGCTGCTGTAATAGACAACCTCTAACAAGTGGAGAAGATTTAAGTCTAATAAGAAGGGGTTCTAAGTATAAATTAAATAACAGAGGCGAAAGAGGACATCCCTGTCTGGTGCCAGTGTGTAGATGGAAAAGGGAGGAAAAAACTCCATTACAATAAATTTTGGCCGAGGGGGAACTGTAAAAAACCTGAATCCATTTTAAAAATGGCGTTGGAAAGCCCATCCTCTCCATCACAGCCCAAAGAAAGGTCCAATCCACTCAGTCAAAGGCTTTCTCTGCGTCCAATGAAACCAAGGTCATAGGGTGAGACACTGTTTGAGCCTGTCGGGAAATGTGAGATAGGGTTCTTAAGTGATCCGCAGAAGATCTAGCAGACACAAAACCTACTTGTTCGGGACTAATTAAACCAGACCAAACCTTTTTGATCCTTTCCGCCAGGATCTTAGCAAAGATTTTCATGTCGTAATTCTGGAGGGATATAGGTCGGTAATTCACCGGATCCATGAGAGTTTTATCGGGTTTGGGAATTAAGATAATAGTGGCTTCAAAAAGGGTGGGATCTATATCGCAAGAGGAAGAAAGATACTCATATAATTTAAGAAGTATAGGTGTGAGCTCTTTGGAAAAAACTTTATAAAAGTTAGCAGGGAATCCATCAGGTCCAGGTGCTTTATCTAAAGTCATAGAGGTAATAGTCCTCTCTATCTCATCAAGAGAAATGGGAGCAGTCAAAATCTCTTGATGGGACGATGATAATTGGGGGACGTCAATGTCCTCCAAATATGCTGTGATATTCGAAAGAGGGGCAGAGGATAAAGGC
Organism: Neoceratodus forsteri; assembly: GCA_016271365.2. Taxonomy (NCBI): domain Eukaryota; kingdom Metazoa; phylum Chordata; order Ceratodontiformes; family Ceratodontidae; genus Neoceratodus; species Neoceratodus forsteri. Next base: position 1,286,787,156 of record CM057456.1, read on the forward strand.
TTACTGTAAAGATCTTTGTAATAATTTTCGAATATTTGGGCAATACCTCTGGGGGAAGTTTCTATGGAACCAGCTGGGGAATGCAAGGACGGGATTATCCTGGAACCTTTCAACGCCGGTAGGTGCAAAGCCAGAAGCTTCCTGGCCTTTTCCCCATGGTCTAGATATTTAGCTTGAGTTCGCACAAGGCAGTATTCAGTTTTCTCTTTCAAGAGATCCATGTACTCATTCTTAGCTGTCAGGAGAGCCTTTAGGGATGATAACGAAGAGGTTGGAGAGTAACCTGCTTCTAGTTCTCTAATTTTACTCAATAAAGAAAGAGATTGTGCAAGTCGGACCTTCTTCCTTGCAGAAGCTATCTTAATTAGTTCACCCCTGAGATAACATTTTAGTGAACCCCAAATCATATCGAATCTCGGGGTAGACTCAAGATTACTTGCAAGGAAAAGAGAGATCAGGGATCTTATTTGCGAAACCGTGTGGGGGTCTTTAAGCAATTGAGTATTAAGCCTCCAAGTGGTATCCCGACAAAAATCGGGATTTAAGGAGAGTTTGATCCAAACTATTGCATGATCCGAGAGAATAATTGGATCAATGCCAGACTGAAGAAGACTGGGAAGGAAGGTTTTACTGAACAATACATAATCTATTCTCGACCTTGATTTGTGGGGTTGAGAAAAGAAAGAGAAAGCCCGAAGAGAGGGATTCGAGAGTCTCCAGGGGTCACATAGCCCTAGCATTAATAAAAGATCATGAAGACCCCTTTGGGCAGATGTAGGGGGACGATTATCTTGAGGGTCTCTGTCCAATATAGGCAAAGGAGGGACATTCCAGTCCCCACCCAAAATAAATTGCGAAGGGAGGAGGGTGCTAACTCTATCAGCAAGGCACATGAAGAACTCAGGGTTCCCCCAACAGGCCCATATATGGAACCTAAGACAACGGTATTCCCATTAAGGGTACCCTTAACCAAGACAAACCTCCCTCTGGGTCTAATACGACCAGTTCCTTCATAAACAGAACATGTTTTTAATGAGAACGGCAACCTCTTTACTGAGGCTAGAGCTCCAGCCAGATAGACCTGCGAGAAGCCAGATCGAGATAGGCATTTGGTGTCTGCTTGGCCTAAGTGGGTTTCTTGAAGAAAAAGTATATCCACCTGCAATAATGAGCAGTGGTTAAAAACCTGAGTTCGTTTGACCCGATCCCTGAGCCCACGTACATTCTAGGAAGCTATTTTAACGGTATTAATAGCCATTTTAAATACAGAGCCAGAGGGATGTAAAACCAGAAACATCCAGAAATAACGAGAAGAGAATGGCACACTGAGACCCCATATACCCAAAACCAAGCAGCCTGCCAAGATAAACCAGAAATAAACAACCAGAGATTCACAGGAGTTATTCCAGCCAGAATATAGTCACAAATAAGCCTAATATGGCAGGTTAACCACTCTCCCCCAAACCCCCCTTCCTCCAAGTGCAATCCCCAAAAAACCCACCCCCCCAAAATTGCCACCAAGAACATTTAAAGTGTGATTTAAACAGTATAGAATTACATGTTGGTATAGTAAAGCACAATATATATTGAATAGTCCCCCACCCGAGCCCTCCCAACCCCTTCCTCCTGTCCATAAGGCAGTCTGACAGAATAAAAATTAAACAGAAACCATCCCACAACCCCTCCATACCCTCCCACGCCCCAAACAGACAACTATTTACAACTTGGAGCCAGGACTGATAGGTAGCCAGACTAAAATGGAAAATTACCAATCCTGGCAACCAAACCCACTTTTCGAACCCAAAATACCCCAGCTCAACCGGGTCAATTAGAAAGGGAAAGGTCCAAACCACAAACTCCCTAAAACTAAAACTAGACCCAATCCAAATTGAAATAATCAGCAACAACCCGGCGACTGGGATTGGGTTGGCCAACCCCCCTTCCATAGGCTCGTAATTCAGCCTCAGCTAGACGCTAGGCCCCAGAACTAAATACCCCCCCACCCCAGACCGCCAGGTACGTCATCAGGTATAAAGATAAGAAAAATAGCTCCAGTGCAGCCCCACTTTCTAACTACTTAACAAGCGATAAACAGTTTAACCTAAATCCAGAATTTATATTTATATTTACTCACCACCTATCTCAGGTATCAATAAAGGGGGGAATTCAGAACTGGTACCCAGGCCCAGTATCGAGGGGTGATCTTAAATTGGGCCACTTGATTCCGGAGGGTATTATTTCAATAGAGGACCAAACCGGTTCATCAATCAGGAAGTTACCCCCGGGGACTGTTACCTGGTAAACGAGTTCCGGGAGTGAACCGCGGATCTCAATACCCCGGTCCGATCTGCTCAGCGCCTAACCACTCAGGACATCCCCCAGCTCCCCTGGCCAGTAAGCACATGCAGCTCAGGTAAGAGAGCTCAATAGCAGCTGGGGAAGATAGGGAGATAACAGTCGGTAACCTTGAGGGTAGGCAAGAAGGGAACTGGTAGAGAGGTCCAGGAAGGGAGCCAAAATAAAAGGGGGAAAAGATAATATCTGCAAGTAATCATTAAGATCAGACTCCACTACATTGGTGCAGATTTGACCAGTCTCTCAACCCGGAAATTTGAACAAGTCGGGGAGTCTAATAGAAAGGTCCTTCAGAGCCGCTTCTGGCGTGTTGAAACTATAGGTGGTACCTCCGATTGTAACCCTAAGAGTAGCAGGGTATGACATTCTGAAGGGGATGGATGCGGCAATTAACTTCTGGACCGTAGGGTGGAAGGCTGCCCTCTTCTCTCTAGTTTCCTTTGGGAGGTCCTGGGCAATCCGAATCTTGACCGATCCCCATACAACTTCCTTCAGGTCCCGAGACCTACTGTATACATGCTGCCTTTCGATAAAACTCAGGAACTTCATTATAATAGGACGCGGAGGGGATCTGGGCGGCGGTCGAGGCCTCAACGACCGATGGGCCCGGTCGAGGTGGTAACTTGGGCTAATCGGCGATGGGCCTACCACCTTAGCAAGAAACTTCTATAAAAAGGCCATAAGATCGGGCCCTTCCTCCATCTCCGGTAGGCCCAAAATCAGTAGATTGTTTCAGCGATTGCGCCCCTCTAGATCCTCGGCTTTAGCTTGAAGTTTCCGCATCTGCTGATTAAGTCCAACCATCTCGACTTCTGCTTTGGCTTTCCACTGTTCCAGCGAAAATACTCTAGCTTCCGTATCGGTTACGTGTGTAGACAAGGAAGAGAGGTCGCTCCGTAGGGACTTGAGCTCCATGGTAAGATCTTGGAGAATTTCCTTCAATGGAGTCAGCTCCTGCAGGAATCTGTCCTCCATTAGAGGACTGGGCGACTGGATCTTTTCACCACATTTCTCCGATCCCGGGCCCCCCTGATTCCGCTGTTTCTTAGCTGCTTTTTGGGGTTCGCAGGCGGCGTATGCTTCACTGCGGCCTGCCTCCTATCCACCTCCATCTTTCTTTATAGGTGAGATAGGTCTATGGAAACGCCAATTTAAATCGATAGGCAGTATTTCAACACCCGTTTGGTACTGTTTTCCCGAAGTTTAGTGCACCGGGGACCTCGAAATCTGGCGATTAGGGCGGCTGGAGGGAAGAGCTCTAGGCCTCAGCTGCCATTTAGCTGGCTGTCATCACGTGACCCCAATTGAGGCCTAATTAATTGAATTTCACTGCAATGATTGAACAACTCTAGCCACTTTTGTAGAGATAGATTTGTGTAAAAATTCTATCAGATCCCCCTATAAGTATAATTTTTAGTACATTAAGATGAGGACCAGAGCAACAAAATTGGACAATTCATTTGTAATCATGGAATGTAAAAGCTAAAGTAAACCAAATGAAAAGAAACTTCAATCCATGGAAGCTACTTTAGCAGAGCTAAGGATAAATGAATTAAAAAAAAACAACAACAATCAAACAAGAAAAGCCCCAAAATCTAAAGACAAGATGGATTTAGTCCAGCTAAACAGAGTTCATGGGGAAAATAGCATCATCCCCGATGGATAATATTTCTTGCCCATCAGTTACAGAACATTATCATCCAAAACTGATCCTAATGGGAAACTGGTTGCTAACCCAATTAATTCTGGTACTAGACTTAATAAACATTATTTACTACAAGATATTGAGGATTTACAGTTTAATGACAGAGCTTTGTGGAATGAGAAAATTCTGAATTTGAGGAATTCGCAAACTTCCTATGACATCATGGAATTTTGATGGAATTTCATGGAATTTTTAAATGCATTTATTTGGTCATACATTGGCTGTCAGTTGAGCTAGAGATCTGATGTTTGGCATGATTACTTGCTGATAGGTGCTCTGTTTGTCAAATATCTTGACATTAGGATGCATTATCTCAAAATTATAGGTGCTCAAAGTCTATCATTTTTTTTGTGAGAAATTTCATAAACATTTTTATCTGCCTGTAACTCAGGCACCTTTGGAGCTAGCAGTTTGAAACTAGGTACATAAATAATGGTGTCAATAACCCTCATATCTGCAAAATGCTATAACATTTTGATGAACGCTTTCCAAACTATACTAAAATAACTAAAATTGAAATGTTGTCAAAGTGCTTGGCTATCTACACCACAGACCCCTTTAAAGCTTAATACTTAAAACTTAGTGCACACGCCCATGTTGCATATTTCTCCAACTTCTGACACTGTGGAGAAATTTGGATAATAATTTTTAAAATTAATGGAAATAACTGAATAGAATTTTGATTAAATGTTTGGCCACCTACAACTTGCCCCCTTTCAATTTAGGACTGTGAAATTTGGTACACTTATGTAAAATATTAGTACCTGTATACCTGCCAAAGTTGGTATAATTTGGATATGTACTTTGAAAAGGAGACCAAAATTACAGAAAATAAAAATTTGATGAAATGTAGTGGAATTGTTGGAATGTATTACTATGGTCATAACTCAGCCTTCTATTGAGAGAGCTATCTGAAATCCAGCATGATTAATTACTTATAGGAGTTCTAATGGTGTGCCAGATATCATGACATTAGGAGACAGCATTTCAAAATGATAAGTGATCAAAATCTGTTATTTTATTTTTTGTGTGAAATTTCATGGTCATTTTATCTGCATATAACTGGGGCACCTTTGGAGCTAAAAATCTGAAACTGGGTGCGTATATAAATGTAGCAATAATCCATATACCCTCAACATTTTGTAACAAATGCAATAAATGCTTTCAAAATTACACTAAACTAAAATCTGAATTGTGGCAAAATGTCTGGCTACACAAAATAGACCAGCCTTTTAAAACTTGAGACTTAAAGTTTGGTTTATATAACCATGTTGCATGTTTCTCTAAAAGCTGAAACTGTGGAGAAATTTGGATAAGAAATTTTAAAACTAAATGTAAAAAACTGGAAATGACATTTTGATTAAATAATTGGCCAACCATATCTTGTCTTAATTTTACTATAGTACACATATGCAGTTAATCAGTACCTGTATACCTGCCACATTTAGTATCATTTGGATACAGACACTAAAAATGAGACCAAAATAACTGAAATTTGAAATCTGGAGAAAGTCCACATCACATTTGTGCAAATTCCATGAAATTCTGCTGAATCAGAATGGCAACTCCACCTTCATTCCATCACCAGACTTTTATACTCTGCACAGCTCTAATAATGAAGTATTTTTCGATCATATCAAAAATGGGGCTAATAAAGGGGTAATTTTCCTTCAGTTCCTAAAGCTCCCAATACTCATAGCTTCTTGGCCCAGAAAGTTTTAAATGGACAAGGCCAACAAAATTTCTTTTCTTTCCAAAAACTCAAATATTGCTGAGGTGGTTAATGAATTGGGTACTACCATTCTTGGATTGAAGGAATTACTTAAAGAAGAGAAATGGTATCTCATGGTCAGGCAGAATCTCAAATTCAGGATCTAGAGGACATACCCCAAGCTGCACATGAGCATCTGTCTTTCTCAGAGGTTAGGGAATTTTTCACTCACATTTTCATAGGGACCAATCCCTGAAAGGGGAGTCAGCCCTAACAACTGATGTGACAGTTTCTCAGTGCACCCCCCCCCCCACTTGGGAGGATACTGATGGTCTTCCTTGACCATCTATTTATAGACTACTCAAGTACATTACAGACACACATAAGGCTGGTGATGTAATTTTAGAATCATTGTGGGATCTTAAAGAAGACATGTTTGATCTGAGAGAAATCATTATGGCAAATCAATTTATGGTTATGCATCCATTTGATGAATATCTTAAGCACAATTATGATATAGATGAAAATGGTTCTTTTGTAGAAAAAAAAACATAGATGGGAAACTCAAAACTCCAGTAGCAGCTAAAGAACACAAGTGCATTCAAATAAATCTCCTGGCCCCTTTCTCTAGGGACATGGCAATAGAGATTCTAGTTTTTCCTATTAGGAATAGGAGAAAACACCACAGAAAAAGGGACTAATGGCAGTCATTCAAAAAAAATGTAAGACCAAAATCATGAGTCCTAAGAAAAAAAAGATAAAAAGTCTAAACAACAAGATCATTCTAAGAGTGAACTTAATTTAAGCCTAATTGAAGAACCTATCAGAATAACTGACTTTACCCAAAAAGAAATAAAGCCAACTAATATGGAGGGATATCGATCACTGATTAACCCAATTAATGTGGTCCCAAATGTAGCACACTGAAAAACAAATATAGACGCAAAGACTTGTTCAGAAATATAATTAACTACTGTACAATCAAGGGAATCCAGAAAGACAGAAAGGAGACCAGGGAATCTTTATGTCAAGGAATAAAACATCATCTTCATCTGTATGAGAAAGGAAAGTATATTTTGTATTTAGGTAGGTCTACAAAGAAACCATAGAAGTATTCTTGTTCCTATCCTCTTCAGATATAGTAAGGAAAATTTGCAATGTCCTGGCATAGTTTGAATATCCTTAACTAAACCAACGTACATAACCATTTTGACTAATACAGTAAATAGGAAGAACAGCCAATTATGATTGAAAATATTTCCCAGATTGAAAACTATTATCCAGGGTATACAGAATAAAAAAAAAAGACAAGCTATTTGTTAAGGCTAATCACCCTGTTATTAAATTTTTAATCTATATGACAAATTGATAGCCGGGGCATTTTTGTTCACAAGTCATTTTAGTAGTTAGGGACAAGCTGATCTTGAATGTGATGATGGCCAAAAGGAATTATTATACTGATTTAGGCTTTGAAGTGAAACCTTCAACTCAAGATCAGCAAAATAAATTTTCAATCTTCAATAGCCTTTAAAAAAGCATTAGATAACATTTTGATGGATTCAGCTATGACTATGTCTGATAATTCCAATTCAAGTCATCACATTTCAGAAAAGATGTCAAAGCCCTTAATTATGTTTTGTTGGGAGATCCATGAAATGAGCCAATAGGGAAAAGTAAGAAGACATTCTCTGACCTCCTTAAGTGGACACTAGCAGCCCAATTTTAAAAGGGCAAACTCTGGTGCATGGTGCCTGCACCAAATGATTGATGTAAGTGGCACCTTGCATCATAGTTTGTGGCAATCTCAATTTTTGAATATAGACTGTGTCAAAATTAGGATGCCTTGCACCCAAGCTGCCCTGAGCCACCCTTGTGGCAATGGCACCCTTGAACCAGGTTGCAAAGGGGCTTGCATCATGGTGGGACTGCACCATCTGCTTTTTTTGGAATTTTGCAAGCCTTGCAATGGACACAACAAGGGCTCTGGTTAGATCAGCTAGGAAGTGGTCTAAGGCCATGCACCACTTTCAGACACTGTGTTGACTGAAGGAAAGGACATGCCAGGAGGTGGCCAGGGCTAAAAGGAGCATGGGGTGCCTTATGGGGCATTGGGACTACAGTGGTAATGACAGGGTAGTGAGGTGGCACTCCACAGGGGCATCATTGGCAGTGGCTCTCAGCTGATCGGTCCTCTTAGTGGGGGGTTGGCATGGATGGACCATGATATGGCCTCAGGTGGGCATAGCCCTGGTTGGTTAGAAGAGGGTATTGGACCTGTTTGTAACAGTTGTACATTAAGAGGTATTGTACCACAGCATTACTGAATTTTGTGAAGTAAAGGCCATTAGTACTACTGTAACTGTGAGGGCTGGCTTTATTTTCACTTACTCTGGACTTTTATATGCCTAGCTCCAAGTCTGCAAACTGTGAGTGCTGCTGGCCATGGATAAGGATTAGTCAATCATTTAGCAGGGCACGGTCCTGGCACCTGCCCCAGAGGTGCCAAAATTCCACATCATGTAGGTGGGAAGCAGTGGCTGCAAGCTGAGGGCTGCCAGTGGTGGAGGGGAATGTTCTCCAGGCATCGCAACAGTTCCCTGGTATGCAGCCTCCCTGCATTGCGGCAAGCTTCCTCCCACCTACATCATGTGGCATTTTAGCGTTGCCAACAGCACCACTGTGGGGTGCCACCTCACCACTCTGTCATTGTTGCCATAGTCCTGACACCCCCAAAGGCACCCCTGTGGTCATTCTGGCCCTGGACCCCTACTGGCAGGCATATTCACTATCCCCCCACCCTCACGGCCCCTCTCCTGTTGCACCAGGTGGAGGGTGTGGGTCAGATCCATGTCTCTAACCTCACAATTGTGCAACATGTTTGGCACAAGCCTGTGTTTGTGGCAACTCCTGGATCTTTGGTGCAGGGTCACCCACTTTTATAAAATTGTGTGCAGGGTCCCTCCCCCCCTCCAGAGTTTGCCACAGCCCTGGAGTGATGCAACTTGCAACAATCTAAGGGCTGCTTTTAAATCATGCCCTAAGAGTTGAATTAGATCAGGACTCAATTAAATGGGTACAAAAAAATCATAACACTTTGTACTCTCAGACTGACAGCTATGTTAAAAATAGCCATATTGCAAATTAAGTTCTTAAGAAATCAGAACTACTGGATGTCCTTGGGATTCAGTCTTAGATATGGACTTAATATACACTAATATAGGTAATATACAGGAGATCAGTGGCCCTGGTTCAATTGTAAAGGTAGTGGAGGACACTACCCTACTTCCAAATTATCTCTGGGAAGTCAGATCAGGGATTTTGGACAGACAAAAATAAGGAATGACCAGATAATTTAAAACAAATTTCCCTGAGGGATAGTGCATTATCCCATAACTTTAAACTGTTATCCTAGAACATAGATGGGCTGTCTTCTATGCTAGCTGACAAAGATCATATGACATTTGATCTCTCACATTATACCAGGATGTTAGAGGTGTCATGGGCAGTTGGTCCTCCTAAGTTGACTATGATATTTTCCAGATAAAGGCCCTGAGATAATCAGGTAGGAATAGGATGGTTTTGTTCACAGCAGTTAAATTACAAATGAATTTCATTTCTTCATTATACCCCACTAGTTCTGATAATTTACTAGTTGTAAAAATCCTGGGTTTAACACAAAAAACTGTTATATATAAATGCTTATATTCCACCTAAGAGCTCGTCAAGTAACTCTTCTGAAAACTGGGGCAAGTTGAGTACCACCCCTAGCACAAATCATAGACAAATATCTTGACTATTATGTTTTTAAAGCTGGAGATTTTAATGCTAGGGTATCTTTGAATCATAATAGCCTAATAAATGATCTTCCAGATGATGAACACCAGGAAAAAAAATTGGGATAATAGATATAAATTGAAATCATTTTAAAAGTTCTAGGGATGGAAACATAAATGAAGCAGGTAACTATCTAATAAAAATGTTCCAGGAGCTGGACTTTGTCCTTATTAATGGAAGAAGTATTAGTGATAGGGAAAGAAACTTTACATACCACTCAGCAAATGGAGGCTGAGTAATTAATTTATATGTCGCAAATATTAATGCTTTAGACAAAGTTATCGATCTTGAAATTCTGGAAAAAGTGGAATCTAAATATTCCTTAGTACAAGTGTGTCTGGATTATTTAAGGCAGTTGGAAATATATTCACCACATACCTCACCAAGCAATCAACATTACCCCCACAGCCCCCCACATGCCTTACTATTTAACTAAAATGTTACCTTCTCCTCTACCTATCCTCTGCATTATCTACAAAAACAATACCACAAGAAATCCATGCATGTAAACACTGTTGGCTTTTACCAACTCTTGTTTTCCTTTTGCTAGGTAAATCTTACAGGTTCTAAGGTAAAACCAGTACATTTACCCAAGTGTGAGGGATCGTTTATTTATTTGTTTGGTTATTTATTTCCGTATTGAAGTTTTTGTTACCTGGGTAAGTGCACTAGACAGACATGGCCTATTTTCAGGCATGACCTAGATAGGTAGACCATTACAACAGAGATGACAGCATACTGTACATTTGCAGTCAAAATGAAGTAGGGAATACACTAGGAGATACAAGTGCAATAATGTATGTAATACAGTTACATTTATGGACACTATGCAGGTGCTGCCAGCCTCACACTAACCCCTTGAATACTATGTGAGCTGGGGAACAGAAGGTCTCTGAGGAGGAACCAGAGTTAGCCTCATTTAAGGGAGGGAGTTTGACCAAAATGGTTACATTGCAGAATTAGAATCAGCATATCCCTAATAAGCCTTATGCCAGAATGTGATGTCTAAGCTACTTCATTTAAAAGTTACAAGCCATTTTGTAATCTTGTTTTCACTCCTTGTTCAAAAAAGCCAGTTTCAGTGAAGAGCTACTGATGATGTCATCACCAGAACTCAGTCTTGTCCTTCTTTTCAACAGCCTTATAGGACTTATTTTCCAAAGTTTAAGAAACTGTAGTTGTGGTATTCATTTTAAAAATAAAAGCAACACAGGGTTGGGTGCAATGCATGAATTTCAAGAATGTTCAGATGCATGGTGCTATACTTCAGAATGCAGCAGGAGGAGGTTTTGGAATGTAACACAAAACAAAGCTATGGTATGTCACAATGGCGCACAATTTCAGATTGCTTGAGGGGCCTGCAATCTTGGAGTGTGACAGGGATGCACAGTTTTGAAATCTGGTGGTGTCACTCAGTCTTGGAGTGCTACAGGGATACACATCTGGGAATCTGTCTGGGGCTGACAATTTTAGAATATAAAGGACACTTTAAAATTGTGTCTCCTGTCAGAATCTGACAGAACACACAATTTTATTCTGAAATTGACTGTCTCTGCCACATTCCAGAACTGTATGCACCTATCACATTTCAGAATTGAGCATTACATCCCCACCACATTCTGACATTGTCTATCCCTGTCATATTCTGACATTGTGCATTCCTGCCACATTCCAAAGGGCACATCCTCATCACAATCCAAAACTGAGTATCTCTGGCACGTTCTGAAGTTGTGAGTCAATGCCACATTCTGAATTTGTGTCATCACCACATTCCAGAACTGTGTACCTCCATCACAGTCTGAAAATGCTCATCCTCATCACATTCCAAAATGATGCCTTTTCTGCGTTATGAAATTGCATTGCCAAGCCACATTCCAATACTGGGTGTCCCTCCTTCCCCCCAGATTCTAAAAGTATGTGTCTAAGCCATAGTATGAAATAGTAACTTCCCTCCACATTCTGCCATTATGTCACTGCCACATTAAAAAATTACCTGACAGTCACATTCTGAAAATGCACATCCTTACTATGTTCCAAAATAGTGCATCCTCACCACATTCTGAAAAGGTGTGTCCCTGCCACATTCTGAAACTGCATGTCCAAGCCTCATTCTAAAATTGCACATCCCTGACACATTCTGAATTTGTGCATCTCTGCCAGATTCTACATTTTTTTGTGCCCATAGCATTCCAAAAATGAATTTTGCTGCCATGATTCAAAATTATACATTGCACCACATTCTGAAAGTACACGTCCCAGAAGCATTCTGAGATTGTACTTGACCACCACATTCTGAAACTGTATTATTGCCACATTCTAAGATGCCACGCCATGCCACATGTTGCCATCACAATCAGAAATCAATAATCTCCACTGCATTCTGAAATTGTGCATCATCACCACATGCTGAAACTACACATCTGTGATACATTATGAAATTGCATATCCCTGCCACATTCTGCAACAATGTGTCTCCTGCATTATAATACTGCATATCCCTGCCACACATTCTAAAAATGTAGGATGCAGCCATATCCTGAATTTCAGTGCACCTGCCATATTCCACAATTCTATGTCCTAGCTACTTTCTGAGATTTTCTCATTGCTACACTGCACAATTGCAACCTGGTGGCATTCTGAAATCTCATTCCTTCAGTACTCTAAAAATTTCATGGAACTTTGACACTCTAAAATCAAGTTTTCTGCAGCCCCCCCATTACATTTTTAAGTATCTTGGATCTGCACATTATGACCCTCTTAGTGTCAGAATTCCTTTTTTCAAATGATTACTGCAACTACAGTTTTATGTAACACAGGAGAAATTAGTCCTATGTGGTAGCTTGCAGGGAGAACTAGGCTGTGTGTTCTGATTATAGCATCCTCTGTAGTTCTTTGCTGAAACTAGCTTTTTTGAACAGGCAGTGTAATTAGAATTGCAAAATGACTTGCAACTTTTAAACAAAGTAACTTAGAGATCTCGGGCAGGATTCACAAAAGGGATGCACCCAGCGCATCCGGGATGTGCCGGGGCATCCCCAAAATGCACCCAAGGGCGATTCAGGCAGGGCGATGATGCACCTGCCCAACCCCAATTCGCTGGCGCAACCCCAATGTGCTGCATACCACCTGTAATGATATGCGGTGCATCCGGAGGGGCTGTGATGGGGGGTGTGCCCATGCATACTGGGCGCAGCCCCATTCACAGCCCAATACTGTGGCACAATTCCGGGGCAAGTCCAGGGATGTGCCACAGAAATATAAGTCTAGAAATATAGACTTATGTTGGGGGTCTCCTACTGGTTGGCCGCTGCACTGCGGGCAGCAGCATAGGTGCCCGCCCAACCTGGCAGCACAGGGAGCCCCCCCAAGCCTCATGCCCCCGTACATTGCTGCCTCTTGCAGTGGTAATGGACATGTCCCCCTAAGCCCCCTTATAAAGCCGCTCCCGGTGGCAGCAACAGTACCAGCCCCCCCAAGCCCCTGTAATGTGCCACTCCCAGTGGCAGTAATAGTGGAGATGCCCCCCTGAGTGCCCGTACGATGCCACTCATGGTGGCGTTGGATTGCAGGCTGAAGTCCCCCAGCCCCAAGCCCCCGGTACAGCTGCCTCCCATGGCAGACATGCAGACAGCTCTCCCATGTACCCCCATCAAAGGAATCAAGTATTGAAAGAAACTGAGGAATTACAAATGAAAATAGAAGAGTGTGGTACTAACCCCTGATACGAAAATTAGATACAAGATTAATGGTTAAAGCAAAGAAATTGGGAGAAGAAGTTAAATGAGAGAAAAAATTTTAAACTGTTAAGGGATGAGAAGGACTATGCCAATAATCATCTGTAAAAGTGGGACAATGAGTTTAAATCTAGGGGCAGGCAATGTTACAAAGGATATTCAAAGAGTTTGAGTAAAAGGACTGACTCTAACACTACTTCACCCTGTTGCAGTAACAGTTTTGCATATTCAAGCACAGAATTGGTCAACAAAGCAGATAATATGGCAACTGGTTTATCTTTCAAAAAAAAGGAAAAAATATCAAGGAAAGGCAAAGTGGTTAACACAAATGTGAACTGATCATCCAATTTAGCAATAACCCTAATAAAAGTGGACAATTGCCTGTAATTAATTTGTGTAATTGTTCCCTTAGAGGTGATCAGTTAAGTTTACTGTCCTATGGGCTGTTGTTTATACCAGTTCATTCTACAAATGAGTTTCAAGTTTATTGTGATCTGTATTGTCTTTTTAGGAAATTGAATCTTATGAAGTTTTTTTCAGATAGCGAGTCACGTTCTGATCTTGAAGTTGAAAGTCAGCCTGAGAAAGTCGATCAGGAAGGTAACATGATTCCATTGTTAGATTTAATATCACAAGATGAGTTAGCTCAATTATTAGCAGGAGGGAGTGTAGAGGTTATGGATAATGATGAGCAGGGTAATCAGTCTCTACATGATATGCCTTAAGATTTGCAGGTATTGATGAGGGCCATTCAGAAGTGTTAGATAATCTAACTCCTGATAATTGCCCTTAGGCTCCTAAACCAAAATTAAAAAAGCTCTCTATCTCAACCCCTTCCCCTGGGAGTGATGCAACCCGAGTTTTCCAACAGTTGGTCATGAAGGATGTAGCAGCTTCTATTAAGGGAATTAAAGAAAAAAATAGATGGGATAATTTAATCGTAGGTGAATGACAGGCTCTAAAAGAATTAAAAGACATGAAGGATATAATTATTAAACCATCAGATAAAGGTGGGAACATAGTAATTATGGATAAATTAAATTACTAGAAAGAGGCTTTACATCAATTAGCAGACATTACTCCTTACAAACTGCTTCAACAGAATCCCCTAAAGGAATTTAAAGAACTATTGTTGGAATATTTAACTTTGTCATTGGCGGAGGGTTGGATTACAGGGGAAGATTTTGATTTCTTAAAATTTTAAGTTCCCACCATCTCCGTCTTTTATAACCTACCAAAGATTCATAAGCTAGCACAAATTCCCCTGGTCAGCTGATAGTCTCAGGCTGTGGTTCCTTAATGGAACCCTTAGCATTATATTTGGCTAGCTTCCTGAAACAAGAGGTAGTAGGTTAGACTCCCACCTCTGAGACTCTATGTCAGTACTACATGAACTGTCTGGGTTTGTTTGGCAGGAAACATACATGTGGGTTATACCACTGATGTTCAAGTCTGTATGTGTATTAAACACATCCTGGACAGTAATGCCATTAAAACCATCCTGGAAGGGTCACTGTTTAAATACCCAGTTTATTTTATTTTATTGGGTTTGGATCTTATTTTAAACACTAATTTTTTCATGTTTAATGGATGTTTTTTTTCCAACAAGTTAGAGACATGGTGATGGGCTCTTTGGTCGTGCCCTCCTATACCAACCTTTTTATGGGTTGGTGGGGGGGGCGCGATCCAGGACCCCACACTAAATCCTTACTTTCACCATATTGTTAAGTACAAGCAGTTTATTGATGATTTACTTATAATTTGGCATGGCACTGAAGCGGAACATTTTCCTTTTCTTGAATATTTAAATGACAACACAGTGGGTCTCAAATTCATGATGTAATATGGACAGAAAGAGATGCATTATTTAGATATTGTGTTGCAGGGAATAATAGGTGAGGTGGTTAAAACTAAAGTTTATAGAAGCAGACAGCAGATAATAACGTTCTACACAGGCCAGTTCTCATCCAAAGCACACAATTAAAGCTTTACCATACAGACAATTAATACAATTAATTCAACTAAAAAGAAATTATTTGGACCCAACAGATTGTGTGCAGGCTAAGGAATAGCTATTTATTAGACTGAGGGAACGTGGCTGTAAGGAGACCACCCTACAAAATGCTTTGTGTAAGGCTGAGGCAGTGCACAGCAGAGGAGTACTGCAGTACAAACATAAAAATGCTGATGAAAATAAGGTTGTGTTTTCAATTGAATATGGTCCTGGTTCTATGGATTTGAAATCTATTATTAAAAAACACTGGCATGTTCTAGAAAATAGACTGATATCTTAAAAAAGTGTCAGCTGCGGGACCTTTAGTGGCATTTAGAAAAGTGAAGTGCCTATGGGATTTCTTGGTAGAAAATAAATTTAGAGATGTAAAGCAAAAAACTTGGTTAGGATTGAAACCAATAGGCTTTTGTCCATGTAAGCAATGTAAGACCTGTAGGTCAGCAGTGCAGGGAAAAGGGTTTTTGAACCCAAGTATGTTGGAAGAATGAGTAATTAAGATATGGGAATTTATCACTTGCTCCACAAAATTTGTTATTTATGCCCTGTGGTGCTCCTGTGGGAAAGAGTATGTAGGACAAAACGCAAATTTTAAAGCAAAGAATATAGGAGCACGACAGAGCTATTCAGAAAGGGGACTTAATGCACCCAATTGGAAAACACATGGCAGACCTGGTGAACATCAATAACCATCATATAGTGCTGGGCAGCAGCTACACAACAGTTGATTTTACCTTTTCAAACCTGCTTACCATGAACCTAAAATATTATGAACTTATCCCACTGCTACTTTCTCGATTTGCCATGTTTATTTCGGCTCATATATCTATGACGAAACTAAAATATTTGTTGGCAAACTATCCACTCTTGGTGCACCGAAAATGTTGATACTTTGCTTCTTGCTTGATTACTATCAGGTAACGTTGAAACTAAGCTTGGCCCTGTATCCCAGCAACCTCTGCCTAGCGTAGGCTGGACCCACACTAAGGGGCTCCGTATAGCTCATGTCAACATTAGAAGCCTTCGGCATAATTTTGCTGAGCTTGAGGAGTAGGTATCGTGCTTCCAGCTTAACGCTCTCTGAATTTCAGAGACCTGGTTAAAACCCACGATACCTGACTCTGCCTGCACCCTAAGTGCTATAACATGCTTAGGTGTGATAGACCCTCTAGAAAAAGACCTGGGGGAGTAGCAATTTACTCCAAGGTGCACCTAAATCTTTCCAGTGTACAAACTTCCACCGCTCCTACCTGTGAACTCCTGCACACCCTTCTCCTCCTGGGCTCAAAGAAACCACACTTTATATGTGCCTATAATCCTCCTCAAGGAGGTGCTGCTGGTCTGACTGAGCTTCTTGACTACACAGTCAACACGGTAGGGCAAAATTAATTGCTTATGCTCGAAAACATGAACCTGATCTGGTTAGGCAAAAATCATATCAACCTCCTATCCCTAGTGCAAAGTCATAACCTGCACCAAGTTATTGCCAACCCTACTAGGGTAACATCCCCTAGTAACCATGGCACTCTAATTGACTGGATATTAACAAAATTGCATTGACAGACTAGAAACTGCAGGTACTCTACCAGACGTAATCAGTGACTGTTTTCCCATTTTCTGCAATTGGTGCCCTTCTATTACCCTATATCCACACCTTGGTACATTACCTTCTACAATTTTACTAATCTTAACCAAGCCAAATTCCTGTTTGAAATCTCCTCGATTGAATGGTCCTACGTCTATCAAGCGAAGGATACTCAGGATGTGTTAGACTTTTTTCTTCATTTGTGGGCTCTTCAAGACAGGCATATGCCCTCAAGGCAAGAGCACCAGATGGCTCCACAAAGGACTCCATGCCTCCCTCCATACCAGGGACAGAAGCTGGGAATGCTTCAAGAAGTCTGGCCTTGAATCAAATTTTAATTCCTTCAGGGCTCTAAGAAACTCCTGTAAGAGGCAAATAAGACTAGCCAAAAGTTCTTATCACAAAGAACTGCTAATGGATGCTGTGAGTGACTCCAGGAAATTCTGGAGTTATGTAAAATCCTTCTTAGGCTCCAAACAAGAATGTAACACAAATGATGTGGTGCTTAATGGTGCCCATTGCAACGGTCCTCTTACCATTGCTAACGCCTCCAATAAACACTTTTCAAATCTTGCTACTTTCACCTCCTCATTCTCTACCACACCTACTACACAGCACCTACCCCCTCATGACCCTCAACTGCCCTATTCACCTCTTCGCTTCAGGGCAATTACAAAATCTGAAGTTCTCAAACTCCTTAACAAAATCTGTCACACCACTAGTGTTGGCTCTGATAGCCTAGAGCCCAAACTCCTGAAACTGGCTGCCTCTTTTATAGCTGCACCCCTATCTAAAATGTTCACCTTATTCCTCTGTCATAATTATGTTCCAGAAAGCTGGAAAATGGCTAGAATGACTCCAGTTTTTAAAGAGATAGAAAGATTATCTCAAAATTACCGACCCATTGCCATACTCTCAGTCTTGAGCAAACTGCTTGAAAAGCTTGTGGCAGCCCAAACTCTAGACCATCTTGTTAAGAACAATCTCCTCTCAACCAGGCAACATGGCTTTTGTAAGGGTCACAACACCGCCACTGCCCTACTCCAGCTCACGAATGACGTTCTAACTGCTATTGACTCCGGCTCCCTAACAGGTGCAATTTTCATTGACCTCACTAAAGCCTTCTATCTTGTGGATCACCCACTTCTCCTCTCCTGTCTTAGATCCCTTGGTTTCTCGCAGCCAGCCATTGACTGGTTTCGCAGTTATCTTATAAATAGGGGTCAGGTTGTAAAGTTTAGCTTGGCCTTGTTTGAGCATGCTACAATAAACATTGGCATCCCACAGGGCTCCATCCTGGGTCCTCTACTTTTTTCCATCTTTATGAATCAGATTGCATTGATCACCCCCTCCTGTTCCTCCATTCTCTATGCTGATGATCTGGTAGTCTACTCCAGCTCCAGGACCGTATCAGAGAACAACTTCTTTCTCTCTTCTGCTTTTCTCAGCGTCCAGCAGTGGCTCTCCAAACATAAGCTGTCACTTAATGTGGACAAAACCCAATCTATGCTTTTTGGATCTGGGACCAAACTAAAAAAATGCCATGACCAATTTAGGACCCTGTGTCCTGCTGGCACTTTTCTTGAGAAGGTTAGCTCCTTCAAATATCTCAAAGTTGCCCTTGATGAGTTTTTCAGGTTTGACCTCAATATCCAGCTCACAATGAAGTCTGTTAATACCAAGACTGGAATTGCCTACAGGATGAGCCATTCCCTCACTCCTTCAGGTAGACTGGCTATTGTCTGGGGCATCCTTCTTCCTGCACTTACGTATGGTGCTGTCACATATGTTAATGCTACAAACACTGCCATCAAGAAATGGGACATGGCATACAATAATATTTGTTGTTTTGCCTCATCGTCCCCATGACTAAAGCATTACTGTCAGCTTTACTATTATCTCAACTGGCTCTCTCTTTCAGATCAACATCTCCTTGCACTAGAGTCTTTGACAGATAATGTTATCAGATCTGCTATCCCTGTTGAGCTTGCCTCCATGCTGCTTCTGCAAACATCCTCCTATGGGCTATGGTTCACTGAAAAGACCTTGTTACAAGTGCCACAGGCAAAAACATGAAAGGGTTCTGTCATTTTCTCTATTATAGCTCCTAGCTACTGGAACTCTACTGATGTATGTCCGTATTACGTCCAGTCATGCACTTTCAAAAAGCGGCATCAGTCCTTTCTGATGAAATTTGCCCCTGTACCCCTTTCAGACCTCCCAAAAGCACTCACCTCTGCCACTTTCATCTCCCAATTCTAAGTCTGCCCCACCAGGGCTCATTAAGACTCTTGTCTCTTTTACTCCTCCTATCACACTATTCACCCCCACCTTCTCTCATCTTGCTTACTTGCCCTTCCCATGCTAACTCTTTAACAGGGTTTGTTCCTATCTAGTCTGGGAATAAGATTCTATTTACTGTATTTTGTTAACATCCTGTTTCTCAGCCATGTCAGGCATTATTTGCCTCTGCACTTTAAACTTGAACTATCTGGTATTGTGCCCTTTGTTTTAAATTTTTTTTTTTGCACATGCATCTTCTGTAAACATGTTATCAGGTGTAATTGATGTAACCTTATGTTTTGTATTGTACTCAAATCTGTTATTCATTGTTATGTGTTTTCAAATTGCCTACCTGCACCTTGTAACCTCCCAGGTCGGGCCCAAAAATAATCACTCTTGTGTCTGGTAACCCACCCCGTATACAAACTCTAAATAAAATAAAATAAAAATACATGGGGATCCACCATATTCCACACAAACACAGGGGAGGTAACAAACTCTTGGAATTAGAGCAGGAGCAATGTGGATTTTTCATTTAAAAAGCTTGAAACCTGTGGGTTTCAATGAACTGGCAACCATTTATTCACAGATGAAAAAATAGAATAAGAGGAAAAACAATATTAATAGATCAAAAAATTAGTATATTTCAAAGCCTTTAATACCAACAGTTCTTATTAGGATGTGTACTGCTCTAACCTTTCATATATATATATATATATATATATATATATATATATATATATGTATTGTGTGATGTACACTCATGTTTGATGTAATATTCTCTATTTTCTGTACCCATGTACATATCTGTAAAGTGTCCCTTATATTGATCTGTATGATGTATTACTGTATCTGTATGTGTGCATGCTTTATGTTCTTGATGAGAAGCCTTTGTAAATGAGTCTGACTCAAAGGTTTGCAACTCCAATTTCTAAAAATAAATAAAAAATAAATATTAGTTTCCTTTATTGAAGCAAAATGATATATACAGCATGTTTATAAAAACAGTTTATTGCTTAGAAAGAATACTGCTTTTTGACAGTAAAAGTGACATTTAAATCCTATGGTGCCATAGCTTTAAATATAAGTGTGTGTTATTTTTTTTATGTATTGTTTAAGGGCTTTACCTATTGTTGGTGTTGTACTGGTGGCAGCACACCTCAGCAGTGATGTATGTGCATATTAGGGAGTTCCCTTTAAATGTGTGGGCACATCATCACTAATGAGAACTGGGGTGTCCTGCACTCATTCCTTTCCATAAACTGATGAACATGACAATAGAATACATTAAGGTTATTATTTGCACTTGCACTTTGATTAGTATTCACGGCACATTGATCTGAAGTTTGATCATGCCTCTTGATAAAGGGGTGGCATAGCTCCAAAGCACTAAGGCTGGTTTGAGGGAAATGAAGCAGAATTTATGCTCAATTTGCACTAATCATTTTTTCTTACATTTCTGTAAGTATTGCACTTTTTTGGCAATAAAATATCTATCTCTGAATTTTCTGGAGTATTGGAGTGCTGAATTATTTTTACCATATGCTGATTGGGGATATGCTGATCTAAATTCTGAATTTATTCATGCTAGAAATTGCGGCCAGCTTCCCTCTTTAATAACTTGTTTGTGCATCTACCTACTGGGCAAACACACACACTTAGGGCCTTAGTGTCACAGTTACTGCCATAAGAAAACTGAATCACTCAGAAGAAGCTGGCATGTCAGAATTCCTGCTAATTATTGCCCTCTTTTTTTCTATACTGTGCAAGCACTCCACAATACAGAAATTGGCTGGTATTATGCCATTATATTCACTCTGTAGTGGACCTGTGGAAACTGTCTGCATGTGTAAAATAGCCCTGATCCTCACAAATATATAAGCCGTTTGCTCTGACATGAGGCTGCTTGGGGCCATGCTGACCCAGATTCGGAATTTATTGATGCTAGACATTTTGGCAGGGCTCCCTCTTCAATCTTTCATGTTTATAAGTAACGGTACTTACAGGTTCCTGTTAACATTTCTTTAAAGTGTTTACTGGCTAAAAAGGTTCTGTATGTTGTAATTGAGATATGTTGTGAATTTATACAGTTTGTGTAGGACCTAAATTTGTGAAACTGATGCTGAGGGGGTAGACGTGACCCACTGGCTTGGAATTTAAACCCTAGAGAGATGCATGCTCTGAGAGAAGGTCAGTGCTCCTAGACATGGTGAGGGGAATACCTCTCTCCTTGAAAAGGAGAAGATAAAACAGCAGTGGGAATGATAGCTAGCCACCAGCCAGGAAATGCTCCTTCATTGCAATTAGAGGGGACTTCATTTTGCAGACTTAAACTTGAAATGATTGGCCACTGACCGAGAGGCACTACTGTACCTCATCTACAACTGTCCCTGTCAATGATTATTTTAATTTTAGTTTTCTGCATTGCTTTTTAACATTTTCCTGTTCTGACAATAAACCAGTACTAAACTGTATTTTGTACTATATACTCTGAGTTTGGTCCTTTAAATCCACACCCCTTGACAAGCATCATATCTCCAGTTAGATAAATAGCAGTTACAAAACAGGTTCTGAATTTAAATGTGGCTGTCTTGTTGAATTCTTTTTCACATTCCTCAAAGCAGCTGATTAAGGCTAAAAACAGAGCAGAGAAAACAATTTTCTGCTTGCTTCATACTTAAATGAAATTCTGTCACAGGCATGATAGCAAAAGCACACTGATAGGTCATAGTTATCATTTCATGCAAAGGTTAACAAATGAGTCCCATGAGACTCTCCTATCATTAGCCTCCCCTAGGATTTAAATGTGCTTTTCAGTCCACAAGACTGAAAAAAAGTAGTTATCTGTGAAATAGAAATTCTCATCGGTTTGTGGCAGTACAGGGAAGTGGAACTTGGTTATACCAAAGAGTGAAATGCAACTGGTAATGGATCACAATGCAGAAGCTTTGATGGGATTTTTAATCACAAGGGTACAGAGTGCACATTTAAGGAACCCAAACACACAGAAGACAGAAAGAAATACATAAGTGGCAGTCCTAGCCAAGGCACTTTTCTTTCTCTCGTCTGTTTGTTTTGATGGGGTTTTTGCTTATGAAACTTACAAAAGTTTGTGGTATTTTTATGTGAGTTCTCTCAACAATTTCTGTCTCCTTCTAGTGATGATGACTTGGCAATAATTAAGGGGATGCTCTAGGTCTATGGGCAATCCAGAAGTTCTCTGCATATGTTATATTTCTGTTACATTCAAAGATAGACATTTGACAGCAGCCCTGCCTTCTTGATAAGAAGGGACCCAGTGGCTTGCTTCACATATTGCTTTTGAATCATCAGGATCTAAATTCCTGTAAAATGACTTCCTAGCCCTGTTGGAAGGACTTTTTAAATGTCTGATTAAGGTATGCACTGATACGCATTAATTGTTGTACTCATTAATTTTTTTCCGTTTGCAGAAGCAGTATACCAGCTCAGTCAATCTGAGTCGGGAAGAAGGTTTGACCAAATGGGGCATCAACAAATCAGTGCCAAACAGCATGTGTTTAAATTTCTAGGACAAAGCCACTTGGGCACACATTTTCCACAGTGGCTGCCAGCACCAGCAACATGGGATAGTTTGGGAAGAGGAGTCATTTTCAAAAGGCTGAAATTGTACTGTTGTATTCACTGATTTTTTTTCTGCTTAGGTAAGGCATCCATGGCAGTGGCAAGGGAGAATGTGGGGTCCTTCAGAGCAGAGGCCCCAAGGTGGGAGGCAGAGGATCCCAGCAGAATAGGAAATAACTTCTGGTGGGCAACTTATTCATTGGGGTGTAGTACTGGGAACACCACTGGAGGGAAGGAGGTAGGTGAGATGCCTACCTAGTACCTCAGCATGGAGGGAAGAGGAAAAGAGCCTTAGAATCACTAAAGTGGCAGAGAATGACAGGTAGCTGGATGTCATTGTTCATCTAGGATAAATGACCTGGCAGAGAACACAGAAGGGGTGGTGCAGGATATGTTTTAGGAGCTGGGGAAGGGCCAGAAGCTGGTAGAATGCCTGGTGGCATTTACTGTGGTGCTGCCTGTGCACAGCTGGGGGGAGGAGGGAACACTGCATCACAGTCTTTAATGACTGGTTGATAGAATGGTGCAGGGAGGAGGGTTTGGCTACATCAGGGACAGGGGTCCCACTTGGAGGGATAAAAGCCTTACACATTCGATGGCCTCCATTCATTCAGGAGATGAATAGCAGTCCTGACTGGAAGGTTTTAATGTTACTTTGATGGGCATTTAAACTAGTCAAGGGGGGAGACAGAAGAAAGAAGGGATGCTGCGAATCCCCCTACTCCAATAATGGAGCAACAGTGAAGAAAAGCTCAGGGGAAATAAATTCCCTAGGGGTAATGAGAAATAGTGATGGGGGGGAAGGGATGGGAGGATCAAGAGGTGGAATTAAGGTTGTGAAAAATACTATGGAGGGTGGGTTAAGGGAAGTAAAAAAGGAGAAGGACAGTACCAATGAAAAGAGAAGAGTGAAGGATGAACTTGAAAAGGGTGGGCAAAATAGGGACAGGGAGACACAAAGGAGTGGAGAGCCATGCGCACCAAAGCAAGGAGCCTAGGGAACAAAATTTCTGACCTTGAGGCTAGCATTGCAAATGCAGACCTGGATCTGGTGACCATAACAGAATCATGGTACACTAAAAACTGCATTTGGGAGGTGGCCATACTAAGTTAAAGCATGTTTTGGAAAGATAGGGTAAGGAGGAAAGGGGGTTGTTTTATATGTAAGGGAAGGTATTAAGGACATGGAAGTACAAGGATACAGCAGGGAAAAGGAGGGGCTGGAGGTTCTTTGGGGTGGCTTGGAGAGGGTCTGAGGCCTTTATACACATGGGAGTAGTGTACAGTGCACCTACAGAAGGGGAGGAACTGAACTGGATTTTTAGGGAGACCTTAGGCAAAATGGCAAGCAAAGGGAAGTAGTAAGTATGGTGACTTTAGTTTGCCAGATGTGGACTGGAAAATCCTGGCCGCAGCTACAACTATGAATAGGGTCATCCTGGACTCCCTGCAAGGGGTAGTTCTCAGGCAGCCACTTAATGATCCCACTAGAGATGGTCCAATGTTGGATCTGGTACTTATGAACAGGGACATCATTGCAGACATCACAGTGGGTAGCCCCTTGGGTACAAGTGATCATTGTACAGTGTTTGGTATACAGCTTGGGCAGGAATAAAAAAACAAACAGATGTGAATCCTAGACTTCAAGAGATCAAATTTTTTAAAGAAATGGTAGACTGCCTTGGGAAATACTTTGAAGAGATGGTTGCTGGGGGATGGAGACACAATGGAATAGAATAAAGGTGGGAATAACCAAGGTAACAGAAAACAGTTTAAAGGTAACAAGCAAGGGTAAGAGGAGGAAGAGGTCACTGTGGTTCTTTAGGAAAGTGGCTAAGGTGATAAGAGAGAAAAAAAAAAACAGCTTTCAGGAGATACAAGGAGACCCAAATGGAGGCAGACAAGGAAGTATACCTTGAGAAACAAAAGGTGGCAGGAAGGAGGGTAAGAACAGCAAAGCCTCAGACTGAGGAAAGGATCACCCAGGAAGTCAAAAATGGGGATAAGACTTTCTTCAGGTACTC
The DNA here is from genome assembly GCA_016271365.2 of Neoceratodus forsteri. Lineage (NCBI taxonomy): Eukaryota > Metazoa > Chordata > Ceratodontiformes > Ceratodontidae > Neoceratodus > Neoceratodus forsteri. The sequence goes on from CM057456.1 coordinate 1,286,812,001, forward strand.
AAGTGCAAAAAAGGAAAACAAGGGGTGGTATAGTGAAGATCAGGAGATTGGGGGTGCTGTACAGAGGAAGTCTAGGAATAAGCAAAACCTATGTAACCCCTAGGTGGTGCTAAATGTTCAAGTAAGGTCAGGCATTGATCACTCGGCCACTAGAGGGCACAAATCCCAGTGATGCCTCCAAGATGTAACGCCTAGGTGGTGCTATCCCAAAGGATACTATCCCTGCCTGCATGACAGGTTGAGGCCCCCCCCCCAAGTTCTGTGAATGGATGCCTCCACTCGGAGCGTTGGTTTAAGGGTAGCATTGCTGCTCTGGGTACAGCCCTCTGGGACACTGATATCCCCCTCTAACCCCTCTAGTGGCCTATTCTGGTCAGCAATTAGACAGTTACAATGAAAACCAGCACGCAATGTTATACCCACATTTGGCACACTTGCCACCAGGGCTGGATCAGCTGCACTGGCCCTGCAGACCCCCTGTAAAACAAGACCTGCAATGGGGAAAGGCAATAGCAACACAGTATCCCCACCACAAAGGTACACAATAGCCAGTGTAAATGCAAAAAGATTTAGATTTGATTTATTAGGGGACGTGAACAAGGGAGGGGCAGTAATCTGGTGTTTGATTCTGGATCTGATTTAATCAGGCTAAGCATGCGTGCCTTTAAGAGTCCTTCTAACACAGTCACACACATTCTGGGTACTCAGTTGGTCTGCAGGCTAGCCTGAAGCGTTGTCTGGGGTAGGCCAGCATTGCAGCTGTTGTTGGGGCCCATAGGAAGGAAAAACACAACATGCACTTTAACCGACAATTTGTATTCCAGAGCCGGATTGCTCAGTTCGTAATGATTAACCAAAACGATTAAATCAGATGACACACTTTGATTTGAGCTATGTTGTAGGGAGCTGCCCTGATGTTTGCTCATGCTACCCAGACCAGGAGGGAGGATGGATGAAATGAAGACCTCAGGATGATTGACTACTGTGCCAGAAGAAGTAGGGTCCACACGATGCACCATGGTGGTCGATCCTGTTCGATGGTGTTGAGCAGGGAGCTGAATCCCCAGGCGAGTCTTTCATCAGATGTTTCTCTGCAGCATGAATGGCAATCTAGGCTGAGATGGTGAGGCCCAGACCAGGTGAACAGTTCAGATACAGTCCGATAAAGTGCTGGATACATTCTTTCAGCTAGCATGACACATTCAAGCAATATGAGGAACCAAATCGTGACACACACTGCACATTCAGCACAATTATAGTAAAGGAAAGGCAAATACCACAGTTCAGATGATAGTCCAGTTGCAATCAAGTGTCTTTGCTCAAACTGTACACTCTGCGGTTTTCTCAAGCCCTGACAGGCCAGTCGCATCGAGTCAAATCTTCGGTCCACCTCAGGCAAATTTCACTTTGTCACAATTCAGGATTCTGGTCACAATCACAGCAAATCTGGATAAAGTCCAAGATATTAATGCAGACTTCTTCACTCAAGAAGGTGGTAGCAGGCAGGCCAGACACAGCCTTCCTGCTGATTCCCCATGCTACTACGCAGGAGCAGCTGCTCGAATTACTTGAGCTGTTCACTCTCTTAACTCCAACTACACACTGACCCACTGCTGCAGGCAGCTCTGGGACTTCCCAATGATCCAAAATGTTTGATTGGTTGATCTGTCTGTCACAGCAAGAGCTCCCCCTCCAGATCCATTTAGGTGACAAACAGTAAAAACTAGAATTCCTACAGAAATTCACTCCCACAAGACCCCTGGGGACAGTCTCCATTTTAGGGTCCCTAAAGATACGAATTGGTCCAAACAGGCAGTCCAGAACCAAGATGGTGGTGCAAAACAGAAAGTCCATGCTGCAATGGAAGGCAGGTTAGACAAACTACAATACTATTATTAAAGCAGATAATCAGCAAACAATCACAGATTCTAGAGGGCTTCCTCTGTGCAATTAGTGATGGCAGAATGAAGTGGCTGTATTGCAGCCCAGGCAGGACTTGAGCCTAAAACCACTCGGCCCCCAAATAATTATAACCCACAAAAATGATGCATCTTAAAGAGACAGGCTTAGGGGCTAATAGGGCACTCACATGCAAGTACTTTTAAACTGTTAGAACACAGAACAGCAGCTTGGTAGTGAGCATTTAGGCAAGCCCAGGAAGATAATTTAGGAACCCCCATTTGTAGGGGAATTACACCTATATACGAATATTTCTTTTTTTTCTTTTTTCAATTTAAAGTTTATTGGTACATTTTCCACAATAAAAGGCAGTTCAAGTGACAGTGATATTGGCATTCCGATACAATGTAGAGGGATACCTGCCTGACCCACCCTTTCCTCCCCTTACTGCAGTAACCAAACCTAATGCCCCTCAAATGCCAAGCACTTTACTTAAGGTCTTACATGACAGTGTAGCCTGAGATATACTTAGACCTGAGCCAGAGAAATTAGAGAGTGAAGGGGATCCCAGATTTTGGTATAAACTAACAGTCTATTGTGAAGACTGGCAATCGCTTTTTCTGTATGCAGATTGGACAAAATTTCTTTTACCCATTCCTGGACAGATGGAGAGGATTTATCTTTCCAGTGGCGTAAAATGAGCTTCTTAGCTGATAAGGCAATCATAGAAATGTGAAACTTTCTTACTTTAACTCTAATAGAGGATAAGTCCCCTAACAGACAAATCTCAGGAGTAAAGTACTCCTGAAGGCCCAGCAGAGGATCCAGGGAAGTCTTAATTGAAACCCATAAGGGGGAGATTTTAGGACAGGACCAAAACATGTGGAGAGGTGTTCCTTCTTCCTGCAAACATTTATTGCATATATTAGAATTCAGATAACCCCACTTCTGTAATTTAACCGGGGTGTAATACACGTTATGTAAAATATGATATTGCATGAGATGCAGTCTGTCTTGAAAAATATGTTTATGACATGCTCGCCACAGAGATTGCCAATCCAAACAGTGCTGAGGGAAGAAATTATTCCAGAATCTTGTAGGTCCAAAGGGACCCCTGTATTTTTTGTGAAACAAACCTGATATAATTTAGATATTACACCTAAAGATCTGGAAAGTGAGGAAACCTCAGGTATCAGGGAAGTGATGGTCTGGGAGGGGGAAGTATTACCGAAATTAATTACAAGTAAATGCCTTAATTGTATAACTTTGAAATGAGAGGAAACCGGAATGAGAAATTTCTTAATAATATCTCCCACTGATAACCAATGCCACTCTTCATCCGTAACAGAAAGAAGCTTCCCATCTCCCAATTGGGACAACCATTGACGGGAAATCTGGTTCACGTTAATAGTGAAAGAAGGGGAATTCCAGATAGACTGGGCCAGTTCCCGGTGAGGAGAACATTGCAAAAATGAACACATTTGTAAGTAAACCTTTAAAGAAGTCGATATTATGGGGCACTCCTCGGTCATATGTACCTGGGGGAATTTAAGAAAAAATAATGTAAGGGGGTCCAGATTCTTGGACTTGATTGCATCCAGTTAAATTCTAAGCCAAACCAGTTGCTCTTTTTCTGGGCTGGGGGATACCCATCTCAGACATTTTGCTAAGTGACTAGCCCAGTAATATATAGCCAGATGGAAAATTTGTAAACCCCCCTCCAGTTTTGGGGCTGCCAGCTTATGATAAGCCAACCGAGGATATCTGTCGGCCCAGATAAATCTGGTGAATATGCCATGTATCTTTTTAAACCAGAGTAAAGGAATGAAAGTGTTGAGAAGAGATAATGGATAGAAAATTCTAGGAAATATGTTCATCTTAATTATGTTGATCCGGCCCCATAATGAAATGGGAAGTTTGGACCACCTGTCGAGGTCATGAGCTATCAACTGTGAGAGGGAGTCCAGATTTTCCTTAAACCATGTTAGAGGGTTACGAGAAAGCTTAATACCCAAATATTTAAATGACCTGGAAGTCCAGTATAAACCTTAGGGACTAATGTCATTTTTGAAAACTTTATGGTTTAATGGGAAAAAATAAGGATTTGCTAGCGTTCAATTTGTAATTAGACAGGTCGCTAAATCTTGCTATTTCCCTTAGCAAAGCCAGAACACAGGATACGGGGTGAGATAAATGTATCAGCAAGTCATCCACGTATGCAGTGACTTTGATTTCATGTCGCCCAACCCTAATACCCTGTATAGAAACATTATTGAGAATATTTTGAATGAGAGGTTCCAAATATAAGTTAAATAACAAAGGCGATAAGGGACGACCCTGCCTAATTCCTGAATGGAGTGAAAAGGGCTTAGAGAAAGCCCCATTCCCAGAGATTCTTGTGGTAGGGTTTTTATAAAGTGTGGCAATCCAGGAGATAAACAGAGAAAGAAATTGAAAAGCCTCCAGAACTCGGAACAGAAAGTTTCAGTTCACTCGATCAAATGCCTTCTCTGCATCCAGGGAGACCAGTCCTGAGGGGAATTCGGCATCCCTGGTAGCCGAGAAGACATGTGATAAGGTACGCAAGTGGTCAGAAGATAAACGCCCTTTCATAAATCCTACCTGGTTTGTAACTATCAACTCAAGAAGAACTACCGTTAACCTATTAGCTAATATCTTTGAGAAAATTTTAATATCCTGATTTAAAAGTGAGATAGGTCTGTAACTCTGAACAAGCTCAGGGTCTTTATCTGGTTTGGGGAGAAGAACAATCAAGGCCTCAAAAAGATGAGAATTGGCCTCCACCCTAGTTAAAATATATTGAAATAAACGACAAAGTACTGGTAATAAAAGGTCCTGAAAAACTTTGTAAAATAAGGAGGAAAGTCCATCGGGGCCTAGGACCTTGTCTGCCGGCAATTCGCTAACAAGCTCAGCAATTTCTTCCTGAGAAATAGGAGTAACCAGAAAATCCTTGTGTCGGTCAGAGAGAGAGGGCAAGTGGGAGTCCTTCAGATAGCTCTCCGTACTCCCAGGGCAAGGGGGATACTCCATGTCACTGTATAAATTTGTATAGTAACGGGTGAATTCTTGGACTATTTCAGTGAGAGATACTTTTAAGGATCCATCAGCCATTACTTTGATAGGAGGGATAAATCTCACTGATTCTTGTTGCTTAATATGCAATGCCAGTAGGCGCCCCTCCTTTTCTCCCTGGTCAGTGTAGCTAGCTCTTGTATGAATAATAGCTAATTCTGCTTTGTCTCGGAGCAATTCCAAATATCTATCTTTCAACACTAAGAGTTACCCCCTATCCTCGTCAGGAGGATTAATAGAGAAAGTATTTTCAAGTGATCTGATTTGAGATATTAAAGATATTAATTCCTTCTCCTGTGCCCTTTTCCTGCCCACCGCCATGCTGATAAGGATCCCTCTCATGAAGGCCTTAAAGGCCCCCCACAAAATATCTGACTTTGCACTATCTAAAGGGTTAGATAAAAAAAAGGATTCAATTTGCTCCCTTATAAGTTTGCAGTATTTGACATCTTTGAGAAGTTGTCCATTAAGTTTCCATCTGGTTTCCCTGTTAGGTAAATTAAGAAATACCAATTTACATAATACTAGTGAGTGGTTGGAGATTGGGACAGGTTGAATCAAGGAAGTCTTAACCCCAGGTAATAGGAACTGAGAAATAAATATGTAATCAATGTGAGACTGTGAGCCGTGCGCCATTGACCTGAAGGTAAACTCCCTAGAATCAGGATGCAAGATGCGCCAGACATCGCAGAGCCCGCATTGGTCCAATAGGTCTTTAAAGGCCTTCTGCCCTGGAGTGACCCCTCCCAGACCTCTACCTGACCTACCCAAATTAGAATCAAGTACTTGATTAAAGTCCCCCCCTAAAATAATCCTGATGGGAAGTATTGGGAGAATAGCAGATATAAGTCTCATAAAAAATCCAGGATCATCTATGTTGGGGCCACAGATACTGCCAAGTAATAATGGAACAGACCAGAGAGTACCTTTAACAAGGATAAACCTCCCCTCAGGGTCTTTAATAACCTGTGTAGAAATGAAGGGAATACCCCTGTTAATCATGAGCATGATCCCACAGCTATTTGTAGATCCCTGGGCATTGTAAACCAGACCCACCTGTTGTCTCCTTAACTGTGAAGCTTCCGCTTCTCAAAAAAATGGGTTTCCTGTAGAAAAGTTATTTGAGAACGTAGTAAGCATAAATGTTTAAGAGCCTGATATTGTTTGTGCTTTTTCCTGATCCCCTTAACATTCCAAGTCGTAAAAGTTATTTCTTTAGCCATCCAGTAGTGGTAGTTAGACTTAATGTATTCAGCTCAGCACACGGGATACATAATACCTGCAACCTTACACCCATGGTTACTACAGTAAAGCCCTCCCTCCTTCCTAACCCCTCCACAGTTAAATCCTTCCCATCCCCTCACCCACCCCTACCCGCCAATGATACCCCAAAACCCACCCCCCAACCTGCTAAACTGTCACAAGCAATGTTCAGCACAGTACTGGTGCTTTTCCTTCATCTCCCGCCTCCCGATGATGCACCTCTGCTAATGACAAATCCTACATCCCACTATACTCATATGAGAAAACAAAACAGTGCTGATTACCCCCAGAAAATGAGAGAACAGTCTTGGGCTTTCAATACCACCACACCAAAGTGTTAATATGATGAGAACCTGTTAGAAAAGGGTCACCGCGAAAACCATACACAACCCAGGTAGCCATGGAGACCCGAATAAAACTGAGAGTGAGAACTGAGATCAACCTTGCTTCGTGAGGCAGTTATGCAGGAACTAAAGCCAGATCGGGAACCCAGTGAGGGGGAGTGACCTCTGCCACAGACTGAGAGCAAGAATCGGGAAAGAGATAGTAAGCAGAACTCAGGAAAGGAAGACTGAAAAAATGCGTCTTCCCAGAGGCAACCAACCCTCAGTTGCAAGGGTCCTCCCCGCAAGAATCAACTGTCCTGCACCCGAGCCAAATGAGAAGACCAAGAAAGATCCCCCTCGAACCAAAGGCTGCACCCCTATGAGTTACTTTTGCCTGGTGCACCCTCAAGTGGCCAGTTCCAGATCATAGTACAGTGAAAGTGAACTGCAGAGAAAGCTCAGGACTGCTCTAATTTCCAATCCAGAAGAAATAAACATAAATCTAAATCTCAGCAAAACCAATTCCCCTTTCTATTGTGTTTACAATGCAGAGAATGCTGAAACTTGAGACATTGTTCCCCCCGTAAACAAACCCCGAGTCCCTAAGTGTCCTTTGCCTTTAACCGGCATAGGCCCTCTGCAATTGGGGCCAAGGAAACTAATAGCAAGTGCGCCTTGTGCTGATCCCCCCAGGTCCAAGCAAAACAGGAGAAGTTTCCCATCAACTCACTCTGATCGGCTCCTCAAAGAAGGAAAAAATGAAAGTTCTAATTCTCAGCTCCAAGCAGCTCTTCATCCCACAAACACAGCATCTAAGGGTTCCCGAAACAGATCTGGTAGCGTAGATTTAAGGCTCATCAGGGCAGCTGCAGGATCATCATAATTGGACCAGGATCCATTTACTAGAACTTGTAACCTGGCCGGGTATCCCATCCTAAATTTCAGGCGTGCTGCAATTATCTTAGAGACAATGGGATGGAACACTTTCCTCTTCAGACGAACCGAGCTGGGCAAATCTTGTGAAATTCTCAGTTTCATGTTCTCCCAGCTAACCTCTTGTAAAGCTCTCACTTTCTGCAGAAAATGTTGTTTCTCTAGGTAGTTCAAAAACCGACAGATGATGGGATGGGGGGGTCCTCCGGAGAAAGCTTAGGTCACAGGGACCTGTGAGCTTGCTCTATAATATAGACAGGGCCAAAGGGAGAGGGGCTGGCAACCCGCTCCACCAACTTCTGTACAAATGCCACAACATGTTGGCCTTCTTCTCCCTCTGGTAACCCAAGTATCACAACGTTGTTTCTGTGGCTGCAGCCCTCTAAATCTTCGAGCTTGGCTTCGAGATGAGATAACCACTGATGCATAGACACCAGATTGGGATCGAGATTTTCTAACTTTTTCTCCATTGAGACTATTCGAACTGTATTATCGGAGACAGTTAGCGAAACTTCATCCAGTTTTCTGGAGAGAGTCTTCAGATCCATTGCCATTTCTTTCATTTCCTCACGAAAGGGCTTAAACTCTTCAAGGAACCTAATGAGCATTAAAGGTTCCTGCTCTCTGAATTGGCTCGGAGGAGCAGACCTCTCAGGCCCACCCGAGGCCCTGGATTTCTTGGAGGCCTTTTCGGGAGTAGCAGGGGGAGTGTGTTTCTGCAGGGCTTTCTTCATGTAAGCCTCCATCCGCCGATCTAACACTCAAACCAGGTTTCCAAAGTGTTCAGACAACACTGAATCTCAAAAGCAGAGGAAATGGGGAAATTCAGACATCCAAAAAAGACGATTTAGTGATTGAGAGGCAGGAGCTTCTTGAAGGAGCTTCTACTCAGCACTCTGCATTACATGATCCTCCTTCTATATGAATATTTCTGCTCAGTCTTCACAGTGAAATGGGGGACAGGCCCACATGCATTAACAGTCACCAGAGGGAGGGGGGAGTGGACACAAATGCATTTACAGAAGAGAGTCTGCTGGGGGTTGGAAGCCCTGAAGGAAAACAAAGCAATGTGGCCGGATGAGATCCACCCAAGGGTACTTAAGGAACTGAGCATGGTGCTTGCTATCACTCTGGCAATACTATTTAGCATCTCATTGGAGACATGGTGGTTCCAGAAGAATGGAAGGGCAGTATGGTCCCTCTGCACAACAGCAGCAGCAGGAGGGAGGCCAGCAATTATAGACCAGTCGGATTCACATTAGTGGTGGGGAAGTTAATGGAGTTGCTGATGAAGGAGAGACTGATGGCATAGCTGGAGACATATGGGTTGCAGGACCACCGGCAGCATGGCTTTACAGGGCAGACAGCATGTAAAACAAATCTCATAGATTGTTTTGATTGGGTAACTAGGGAGGTGGATCAGGGAAGGGCAGTGGATGCGGGCTATCTGGACTTCAGTGAGGCCTTTGACACTGTACCACACAGGCTGATAAAGAAACTTAGAAGCCAGGGGTTGGGGGAGAAGTTGATGAACTGGGTATCTAACTGGTTGAAAGATAGGAGAAAGAGGATGGTGGTAAATGGCAGTGAGCTGGAGGACAGAAGAATGATCAGTGGAGTACCACAGGGATCAGTACTAGGCTGTATTCTCTTCAATGTCTTCATCATAGACATTACAGAGGAACTGGAGGGGAAGGTGTGTCTTTTTGTAAATAACACAAAAATATGCAACAGGGTGAACACTCAGGAGGTGGTATAGAGAATGGAAAGGGATCCACACAAACTAGAGTAGTGGTCTAGGAAGTGGCAGCTGGGTTCCAATGCCAAAAAGTGCAAATCACGCACCTAGACTGGGGAAACCCAGGAGCTGTGTATAAGATGGAGGGGAGGTTCTTTCAGGTACTAAGCAAGAAAGGGACCTTGGGGTGATCATATCTGATGATCTGAAGGTAGCAGAGCATTGTGACAGGTCAATAGGCAAGCTGAGCTGGATGCTGGGGTGTATAGAGAAGGGGATCTCTAGCAGGAGAAGGGAGGTGGTGTTGCTTCTGTATCGCTCACTTGTGAGACCCCACTTAGAGTACTGTGTTCAGTCCTGGAGGCTGCACCTCTGCAAGGACCTTGACAGGGGGAAACAGTCCAGAGGAAGTCTACTAGAATGGTGTGTGGGGTGTGGGGTTGCATGATAAACCATATGAGGAGAGGTTGCAGGATCTCAACATGTATTCCTGGAGGAGAGAAGAGTGAGAGGACACATGATTGAGGCCTATAAGTACCTCACAGGGGTGAATAAGGTGCAGGAAGGGAGTCTCTTTCACAGAAGGAGGAGTACCAGAACACAGAGGCATACTATGAAGCTTGGGAGGGGGAGTTTCAGAGGGATTTGAGGAAATACTTCTTCACAGAAAGGGTGGTGAATGCCTGGAAAAGCCTGCCAGAAGAGGTGGTGGGGAGAAGACAGTGGGGAGATTCAAACATGTATGAGATAGGCATATGAGTACAATAAAGAGAGGTAAGGGAGAGGGAGGGTCACCTTTGATCAAATAGAGTTCAGGGTGTTGTGTTAGGCAGGGAAAATAGGGTTTACTAGATGGGCATACCTGTCCTTTTATGCTGACACATTATGTGTTTCCATCATTAACCTGCCTATTAGGAGTAGAGCTGTGTGGAATGGGAAAATTCTAAATTTGCAGAATTTCAATGACATTTCATGAAATTCCAAGAAAGTCTATGGAATTTTGCAGAATTTTTAAAACTTAGTAATTTGGCCATATCTCGGTCATTGTAGTTAGACTCTCTGAAATTTGGCATGTGTACTCTTCAGGTGGAGGGCCAATAACGTGCCAAACATCATGAAATTCAGATGGATAGCTTGAAAGTTATAGATGTTCAAAGTACGTCATTTTATTTTTTGTGTGAAATTTCATGAACATTTTGATTTGCATATACCTCAGCCTTCTACTGGGTTAGAGATCTTAAATTTGGCAGGATTCCTTGATGACGTGTGTTCTAACAATATGCCCAGATTTCATGACAATATGATGTTTTAGCTCAAAATTATATGTGCTCAAAATCTGTCATGTTATTTTTTGCAGGAAATTTCATGATTAGAGATTTGTAAGTTACAGGGGGTTCAGAATTTTACTATGTAAATATTTGCAAACTTTTGTGAAAACTCATCAAAAATGTGGATGTGTGTAACTTCTCTGCTCTTGCAGCCACAGAAAACATTTGGGATGCATATCCATAATTAGTGTATCCTGGTGTCTAACACAACTGGATAAATTAGTTTAGCAGTTTTAAATTTACAGTAGAAAAAATATTGGTAACATTTTCTCACATATTCATGATAGTATATTAATGAAGCATCCAGAATTTTTTTGTGTAATTTAACATTAACAATGCATGTATCACTACTTCATTTGATAAGCTAGACTGAACTTTTTGCAGCAACCAACCATGTTCAGTGTGCTGATGCGCATCAGTTCCTCATAGGAAAGGAACCTTTGTGTGCATAAACCAGATTCACAAAAATATTATCAGTAGGGGACGCTATTTCCAGAGTAAATAAAGCCAATACTTTGATTAATTTCCTTCTTAAAAGTTTATTTAATGAGGCCATACACTCAACGTTTCGCATATTGAACATGCTTCATCAGGAGAGTGCCTTCAATCCTATAAATGTAATAAATAACACTTAATTATCCACTCATATAATTCATGATTTACAACTATTTCAACCAAAGACTAAACAGGAAAACTCACTTTTACAACGATGTGCTCAAACAAACCATTGTTGTGTCACATTGTTTTATTTTTCTATTTATCTGGAAAAATACCTGTCTATGTAAAAAACATTTCTTTAGAAGAAAAATGTTATATGCTTTTATCATATTTCACACCAATCATGCTCATATTTTCTCTCCTTATTTCACCCCTCTATTTAGACACAAACAACAAATAAACATATTTAATTCTTAACATCCAAAATGTATACATTTTTTCCTTGTTCTCAAAACCATATGCATATGGCTACAATATTTAATTTATAATATTAAAAATATTTTTCCTAACTTTCAAATTATGTTCTATAATTCAATATGTACAGACAATAAATATGCACATCTAATTCGTATCATCCATAATTTATACATTTTATCCTTGTTCTCAAACACCATAAAAATATGACTGCAATATTTGATTTGTAATGTTAAGAATGTTCTTCCTAACTTTCAAATTATATTGCTTGATTCAGTAACTATTTCCCTCAAATCCCAATAAATTCAAAACGTGATTGTCATATTTACCATCAATACACTGTATAAACATGATCTACTTGTAGTTATATGCTCCAACATATTTGGCTGATTGTTCTGTGAAAAATACAAATGTCATCAGAATTAAAGCATGTCCCTTTAAATGTTTCATCACTCTAAAACTAATCCTTGTATGTATAAATTTTCATTGTGCTGCATTTCCCTTTACTTTCCCTCTGTTCTAACTGATATGTCCAAACAACATATTTTTTCTCTAGTATTATTTAGCACTCACTTCTGTGCTATTCATGCATAAAAGTAGCCTTTTCTCAAGCTTTATGCAACATTTTCTTTTAGGCAGCATTGATATACATATTTTAGACATGTCACCTCAATCTCTCTCTTCAAATCATTATTCTTCTCCATATCTTTACTATTTTGCTTAAAAACTTCTCTGTAAACTCTTACTTTTTTATGCTATAAATTTAACCCCTCAAATTCATACTACCCTACCTTTTTCCTTAAATTTTCTTTTAATAAAGACATCAGAGCTCCATGCATCATTCTTACCTCAGTCCTGTACCTTCAGGCTCTAGTTCCAAATGTTAAGGCATCTGAGTCCTTGCATTTATATAGGTCTCTACTAATTATTTTCTATTATCCCCCTATAAGAGAATAATTGAAAAAATCTGTAGTTACAGTAGTAGCCACAGACATTGCCAGCTATTTCCCAAAATTTCTGTGATATTTCAAGAGAAATCTCCTGCTCTCTGCATTTCCACAGTAGAGGCAGCAGAGAGAAACTCTTTAGAAATTTTGCAAAATATCTGGAAATAGCTGGCAATGTCTGTGGCTACTACTTACCATAGCTTCTAATTGTAGCTCATTTCTTTCCTTTCATTTTTTTATTACTAAATTACCCTACTTGCTTGCTACATTAGCTGTATTCATCTTAATTGATGTTTCCATATTAGCATGCTGGTAGAACACATATCACCCTTTATCTCCTCATCATCGTTGGATGATTTCAGCATGATTGCTAATTGTTTTCTTAATTGTCACGATTATCTCCCTATAATCTTTACACAATTCCAGCATGCATTATGCTTCCTTTATTAAATAGACTATCTCCTTTCAAGGTTTTCTAATTACTTCCTGGAATACTAATCCACACTCTCAGACAGTCCATCAGAGTGCCTTGCTTTTTTTAATTTAGATCATTTCTAGTATATTTCTTCCTCAATCTCCCAATTAGTTTCACAAGCATTATAAACTAAGCACCAGAAAGAATGTTTTAATTCTGCTGTCACTACAGTTTTTCTTTCTCAGTCTCCTTAATTACCTTACAAATGCATCAGAGGGAGACTACTAAAAACAGTTTTTTTTTAAATTTTGCTATCTCTGCTGCAATCACAACTCCTTGTTACTTTTGCTGTTCGTTTCATCATATTTTGAAGCAACTCTAGGTGCCTTGCATATTCTTCCTTTTTTATTTACAATTTGTCACCATTAATTAACTTTGTTTTTAAACTCTAGCCCTAAGCTCATTCAAGATGCCATCATTCACTGCAAAACCAAACACGTATTTTACATATTCCTTAGTATATTTCCTTATATTAGTAACTTCATATTGTTTTTTTTATAAATAAGTATATACTTCAACTGGACCTGAGGTGATCTCTATGTTATACAAAAGAAACAGGGATCAATTTTAGGTAATTTTTGTTTTAATTTTATTTATATTTTCATTTTTTTATTTTTCTGATTTATTTCATTTGTATAAAATGAAATAATTCAGTCCTCACCATCCAAGGGGGTGTCCAAAATAACTTTGGACCTCCCTGCTCTAATTATAGTCTACATTTATTCCAGTTGATCTCCCTATTTAGCCAAAGTTCGGGTTAAGGGGTTCCAACAAAAATATCCATTTTGTCTCTATCTTTTTCAATATTCCCTTAAAATTTCCCCCTCTTTCTGGGGGCGGCACTGCCCCATACCCCAGAACCTGAGGGATGCTCCTGTATGGCCAGCTTCTGTAAAATGCTCTGCCACTGGTGTTGCTCGTCTATTCCTAATTTATGTTCCTGAATTCTAGTCTTTAATGTTCATGTAGTTTCTCCTATATAGAACTGATCACATGGACACTGCAAGAGATAAATAACTCCTGCAGTGTCACATGTGATGAATTGATCAATAGAGAATTATTTGTCATTATATGGATGTTTAAAACATCTTTTTTAACTTGTATGCCCACAAACTGAATAACGGCCACATGGCACCATTCCTGGATTCAACTGTCCTAATAATAGCTGTTCTCCTTCCTTTCTTTTTCCTTGTGGGTGCACAGTGTGTACCATTTTGTCTTTTATTGTTTTCACTTTTTTCACAGCTACTAATGGTGGTCTAAATTCTTGTTCAGTCACTGGAAAATTTTGTACCAATTGCCAATGATGGTTAATTATTTGTCTTATTTCTTTCATTTTATGATTGTTTCTAACACTGAATACTATTCTCTGTTCTTCACATCTTTGGCCTTTACCTTGTAATGCTGTTTCCTGAGTCTGTCCTTGAATTCTCCTCTCTGCTTGTGTTAACACAGAATTATTATACCCTCTTTCTCTAAATCGTATTTTTGCCTGTTCAGTTTTCCTGTTGCTGTCCTGTTCTGTGGTACAGTTCCTATGGATCCTTAAAAACTGTGAATAAGGGATATTTTGAATCAACCTTTCTGAGTGAAAACTGTTCGCATGCAAAATAGTATTCTTTGCTGTCTTCTTCCTGTGCAAGGATGTTATCAGTCCTTGATCCCCAAATTGTACCAATACATCCAAATATGGCATTTTTTCTTTATTATAACTATTTTTAAACAGTATGTTGGCAGAACATCCATTCAGATATAGAAAAAAAACTTTCAAGCTTGGTGCTCTCTCCACACCAAATCATAAATAAATCATCTATAAATCTTTTATAAAACTTGATGTGTGCAAAAAAAAGGGATTAATCTCTTCATTCAGAATATATCTATTTTCAGATATACTCATAAATGTGTTTGCATAGCCTGGAGCCATGGTCAGACCCATAGCCTTCCCTCTTATTTGTTCAAAAAGAGTTTGTTCAAATCTGAAGTAGTTTTTTGAAAGTATATGGTCTGCCAACATACTTAGAATGCCTGTACCTGGATGGGTGCCAGGCGCCCTGGTGTCTAGAAGTGTTTCCAGAGCTTCCACCCTCTTCATGGGGTATTGAGGTGTATAAATCAGATACATCCATAGTTACCAAAATTATATGTGGTTTCTCTATTTCCTGTATTTCTACTTCTTTTAACATTTGTGAAAAATGTCCTGTGTCCTTTACATATGTTGGTATAGTCTCGACTAGAGGTTGTAAATGATAGTTTATATAGTTAGATATTGGTTCAAATGCACTACCAATTCCTGATACTACTGGACGATCAGGGGTCTGGGTCAAGTCCTTCTGGATTTTAGGGATCGAGTAAGATACTGGTATTCTGGGATATTCCTGAATAAGAATATCACCCTCCCATGTTTTTAGTTTGTTCATTAATACCAGTTCAGCCACTAAACCATCTGTTTCTCTTTTTAACATCCCTGTAGGATCACAGATCAATTTTCTGTTGTTTCTTGTGTCCTGTAACAATTTCATACACATGGTTTTATATCATTCATAATCCATAATGATTATTCTCCCTCCCTTGTCCGCTGATTTGATTATTATATTGTTATCATTTGTAAGTGCATTTAAAGCTGTCCTTTCTCCGTGAGTCAAGTTGTTTTTAATCAGTATCCTGTCCTTATCCTGCACACACAATTTCTCAATTTCAGCTTTCACCGTCTCTATATAAATTTCCACCACTGGATTTATTCCTACTGGAGGATTATAATCAGATTTAATTTTCAAAGCCTGCATGATGTTTCTTTTATACAGATCTTCATGCTGTTCTTTATCTTTAAAATGAACTCGTAATCATAATTTTCTAAAGACATTTTGCATATCACTTTCTAAATCAAATACATTAACTGTACTGGTAGGAGAAAAAGACAGTCCCTTAGCCAGGACATGGGTTTCCTCACTAGTGAGCTCTGTCTTACTCAGGTTGAAAATAGGAATCATCTCTGCTAAGGACATTGCTTGGCTCAACCTTCTCCTCTTCCTCTGCTTATTCCTATTCCTCCTCCTCCTCCACCTCCTCTTGCCTGATCTCAATCCTCGTGTGTGGTTCCTCTGGCTCTGTTATGATATCTGGTTTCCCTTTGTTGATTGTGTATATCTTGATGTGAAGGCCCCTGGTAGTTCTTGTTGCGTATCTTCCTGCTGAAAATAAGGGGCCCTGTAGTTTCTAGATTCCTGTACATATGTATGTGTTGATTTATTGCTTGCTCTCCCATAGCAATTATCACTTTCAGATCCACTTTCGGATTGTCTGTAGGGATACGTTCTTGCTGTCCTTACCATCGGCTTAGCATGAGTGTATATCTTATTGTCCTTATAATCATTAGTATCCCTCTGAAATGTTTTGATCGTCTGCTGTTTTAAATTATTCTCATATTCCCTTATTTTCTTTTTTATTTGTTTCAATGTTTTGTTAAATCTTCCAATTGTATCTTTTAACTTTAAAGCTTTCTGTTTTTGAATTAATGTTTCTGCTAATTTCCCTCTTTCTTCTATAACTGCTTCTATTATTGCATACATGAAATCTACTGAACATCTTGTCCTTATTCCATCCCACTTCTGATCCAATGTCAAGGATTTTATACCAATATTGTGCTCTATATACACTCTTAGACCCCATGGTATCATATTATGTGACAAATATTGTCCTAAGGTGAGTGCATGCCACTCCAACCTGCAGTCTTTGAACTGTTGATTCTCTAGTTTTTGTGCTATATGTTTGACATTATTTGATGTTGGTGTACTAAAATTCCTGTCTCCTCTAAGTTGTCCCAAAAGCCACTCCCTCTCAGTCTCTGTAAATGTTGCAAACTGATATTTAGAATTTACACTACCTCCTAGTTCATTAAACGCATCCATGTTTCTCAATAGATATGTTACTTACTTTTATTTTATTTCTCTAATAATATACGTATATACACTTTATGAACTGGAGTATCCACTAAAAGAGAAGAAAAAAAATATTTTTGTACAAATACTAAATACCTGATTATCAATGGTACACCTGCTGTAAGTGAGTCCTGAAAATTAGTCCTTGATAGAAAAAAAACAACTCACTTGACTTGTTGCAGCCCTGCTGTTCCTGTCTGGGTGACTATTCCCCCCTTCTCTTTTGGCATAGCCTGATTGACTCAGTAGAACTACTGATCCCGCTGATGTCCTCTTTGTTCTTTACAGTGACAAACTCCCTTAAAACATGAGTCACCTATTCCTTTTCCTATTGACCTACCATGTTGGAATAGCCATAATTCTTCCTTCCTGCTGCCCCAGACATTGTCGTCCCCCACTACATCTTTTTGAGTACCTCTAAGTCCCAGACTTACATGTACATCAGGCTCCATGGATCATAAATTTACTGGATGTGATCCTTTAATATTCTGCATTCAGACTGGAATTGTTGACACTCTGTGCTTCCTTGCTCCAACCTGGGGGTCTACCATTGTTGTGCTATCCAGCTCAGCTGTCCATTTCTTGGTGAAATTGTGCACCTGACCCTGGTGATCCTCTGTACTACCTGCCTCTCATACCCCATCCTTTAATTAGAATTCCCCAGATAAGGCTGAGTGAAATTAGTAAATTTCAATTTTATGGAATTTTCATGAAATTGTACAATTTTCACAAAGATTCATGGGATTTGACTCTAAGTACAGATGTCATTTTGTAATTTCTGGCAGCAAGCAGTTAATAAAATTGGCACACACAGTCTTCTTGTAAGATCTAAGAACCTACCAGATTTATTGGTATTGCATTCTCTAGTTTTAAAGTTTCAGGGGTTTATACATTTGTAGTTTACATTCTTGCAAAATTAAACTTTTAAATGTTGTAAAAGATTGACTACTTTAAATTCAATTCCATTTAAAGCTGGAAATATGAACTTTTTCAGAAACAGCCATGTGGTATAGTAGTTTAAATGTTTCAACTCTGTTTAAATTTAGATACATTATTTTAGATTTAGAGGGGAATAACTGAAATTAAAATTTTGGCAACATGTTTGGCAGGCTATAACTCAGTTTCAGTTGAAGCTAGAAATCTTAAACTATGTACATATACAAATGTAGTGATACCCTGTATACCTGTCAAATAGTATAACATTTCAATGAATACTATCAAAATTATACTAACATTACAGAAATATAAATTTTGGCAAAATGTTTGGCTACCTACAGTATAGCTCAGCTCCCATTGATGTTTGAAACTTAAAACATGGTGCATAGACAAATGCTGAATGCTTCTCAAAATCCTGACACTGGAGAAATTTGGTAAGAAATCTTAAAATTATCTCAAAATAATGGAAAATTTAACTTTTTGCTTGTTAATACTTTTAATCATTAATTTTCCACATATACGGTACCAATGTCAGGGTACAACAAAGATCATTCAGACAGCATATCTCAGTTACAGGAGGAGAGAAAAGCAAGATTAAACTTCCATACATACCAGCTCTGCAATGAAAGAGTGAGAAGTGAAGGATTAGCACCTAACAGGAGTGGATAATTGCAGCCTGCAAGGAGACATGTGAGCAACAGACAGCACTTCCTGTGGCACATTCTCTTTGCCTGTAAACATATAAAATAACACAGAGGACCAGGCAACCAAATTCTACTACTCAGTTACTATTCCAGTCATCATAAATGATAGGGGAACCAGTTGACAAACAGAACAAACCTTCAACACACCTTTAGGGAAGCAAGAATTACTAGCCAGTGGAAATGGCAGGGGCCTTCACCCTATGCCAGTTCTTGGTTTCAGATATGTTAAGAAAGGGGCCCAGCAAGAGTGATATTTAGGGAGTGAGTTGGTAATAACATGTGTCATTCAGTCTAAGGATGTCAGCTTAGTAAAGGAGTTAAGGAGTTCTGACATGGAGGGAATGTGATCGGTTCTCCACTGGCTTAATATCAGCTGTTTTGCTTGAATGCTGAGGAGGGCAAGCCAGTGCCACTGGGGTTGAGAGAGCTTAACCTGCTTGGTTAGGATGCCCAGAATCCAAAAGAGGGTGTCCAACCCCATCTTTGAACCTATGGTTTATGAGGTTAGCTCAATTACTGAGGTCCAGGAAGAGAGGATCAGATGGCATTTCCAGAGAATATGGTACAGATCTCCCACTTGAGTCTGGCACCTCCAGCAGAGGTAATTTTCTAGGAGTTTACATTTAAAGAGTACTGTAGGGGTCCTGTACCAATGATGAAGGATTTGTTTTGAATTAGTTTGCTCCTCATATCTGGGTAGGCGAAATGAGCCTGCTGCCAGCAGGATTTCCATTTGGCATCTGTTATAAGGGTATTCAGTGCAGTTTCCCATTTACATTTAGCACTCTGATACTAAGAGAGAAGAGAGTCTTGGAGTTCAGCATAAATTCTGCTGGCTTGACCCTTGGGAAGGGAGAGCCACTGAGTTATCTTAGCTGTGGATGTACGGAGACAAGATGAAGTTTTCTGATAAGCTGTAATAGGGCTACAGAGTTGCAAAAATCTTCAAAAATCAGCTCTGCCAATCCTGCCTCTTGGGTTGCATCCTGAAAGGACATAAGGCCAGACCGATCTCCTAACATGACATCTCCTGGAGTGGTGATACCCCTCTCCTCCCAGTGGGTCCAGTGAAAAGGTTTATGATTGATCTGGAACTGTTCATTGCCCCAAAGGGGTGTCCAGGTGAGAGGGAGTGGGTTTGCCTTAAGTTTGGCAAGCACCTTTTTCCAAGTCTTGACCGATGGGGCTATGGTTGGATGACTGAGCAGATTCTTGGAAAGGGGATTGCAAATCAGAAGGGGTAGGCTAGGAATCTGGGTGGCTTTTTTCTCCATAGATAGCCACGGTGGAGAATTTATTCAGCATCTGGGCAGTGGAGTAGGCCCACTTGTACCTCTCCAGCCATGGCAGGCACTATCCGCCCACCTGCCAGTGAGACCTCAGCTTGTTCCTACTATAGTGCGATTTCTTGTTGTCCCATATGAATTTACCAAGAAGGGCATCAATAGTGCTGAACCATCTGGCAGGGAGCTCAAAGGGGATGTGAGAGATGACATACAGGAGTTTGGGTGCTGAGATAATTTTGATCACCGCAATTTTCCCTGCCAGGGTGAGATGCAGTGACTGCCATCTCTCTAACTTTGTTCCAAGCTCTTCCACCTGGGGCTGCAGGTTGAGCTCCCACATCTTAGCAAAATCTGGGGCAACATGGATGCCTAGGTATACCAGCTCATCTGGGGACCAGTGGAGACCAAAGAGGGCAATCAGGGCAGGGGTGCAATAGGGATTTAAGGGGAGGACTTCAGTTTTAAACTGGTTCATTTTCAGTCCAGAGTAGGCTACAAAGTCAGTCAGGAGAGAAAACAGAGTGGGGAGGGTAGCAGGGGCATTTTCCAAGGGGACCAACAGATTGTCGGCATACATGAGGGTGGTATAGTACATGTTCCCAATGGTGATGTCTTGTACAATAGGGTGCAGCCGTATGGCCACTGCAAGGGGCTCTACTGCCAGTACAAATAACAGAGGGGACAGGGGACAGCTCTGCCTGGTACCTCTGCCCAAAGTGAAGGGATCAGATAGGATAGAGTTGGTAAGGATCCTTGCCAAAGGCCTGTGATACAATCCCAACACCCAGCCTCTGAACAGTTCATCAAAGCCTATGTGCTGCAAGGCCAGTGCCAGATAGTCCCACTCCAGGGAATCAAAAGCTTTCTCAAAGTCTATGGCAACTGCTGCCTCTGGAGTGGGAATAGATCTGGCATGATGGAGCAAGTTCAGGAGGGAACGGATATGGTCTCTGCTATGTCATCCAGGTATAAAGCCCACTTGTTATGGGTGAACAAGGGAAGGGAGAAAGGGCTTTAGTCTAGCTG
The DNA here is from genome assembly GCA_016271365.2 of Neoceratodus forsteri. Classification (NCBI taxonomy): domain Eukaryota; kingdom Metazoa; phylum Chordata; order Ceratodontiformes; family Ceratodontidae; genus Neoceratodus; species Neoceratodus forsteri. Next base: position 1,286,832,805 of record CM057456.1, read on the forward strand.
CAAGGATTTTAGCAAAGATTTTGCTGTCGGCATTGATAAGAGATATGGGTCGATAGCTCAAAGGGAGGGGGGGATTGTTTCCCTTTTTGGGAAAGACAGTAATGACAGCTTCCTGAAGGGTATGGGGGAAGAACCCCTTATCTAAGGCCTCATTGAAAACCTCACTGAGTAGGGGGGGCAACTTGGGAGTGGACCAGCTGCCATGCCTCTACAGGGAAGCCATCCCCTCTGAGGGCCTTCCCCGAGTTCATGGATTTGAGGGCCAGTTCTACTTCCACTGGAGAGATGGGAGCATCTAGTTGGGCACTATGCTGGGGGGACAGTTTAGGGAGGGCTAAAAGAGCTAGAAATTTCTGTACTACTTCCTGATCCATAGACCTGATGGGTGCATACAGCTCAGCATAATATTGCTGCATAACATTGTTGATTTGAGCAGCTTCTGTACTGGTCTTCCCAGTATGGTCTCTAAGCCCAGGGATGTGCCTATCAGCTGGCTGTTTCTTCAAGCTATATACAAGCAACTTGCCCCCTTCCCCCCTTCCCAAAACTTGTGTTTTAGACAGAGGACCACTACCTTGGCCTTACAAGCCAAGAGTTAATTTATTTTCAGTCTAAGCCAAACAATTTTATGGCCTAGCGAGGAGTGCTGGGTAAAATGAGGGAATTGTTTTGCTTCTAGATCTCATACCCACATTTGTTCTTCTAGTGAGCTAAGAAGCTGCTCCCTTTGTTTACACCTATTAGACGCATAACCTATGAGAGCACCTCGGGGGGTGGCTTTCAGGGCCTCCCAGGTGGTGCCTGCTGAGGTGTCTGTAGGCAGGTTGTCGGCCAGGAAGTGGGAGACCTCCTGTGTGAGCCATGGCCTAAAGTCAGGGTCCCTAAAAAGGAGGGGATCCAACTTCCAAGAGGAGTGTGGAGTGGTCTGGGGTCCCCAGAGGATATAAAGGTGAACCGGGGAATGGTCTGATATAACCATCTGCATAATATTGGATCCAATAGCAATCAGTGCTATGTTGGTTGATGCCAGCCAGTATTCTAGCTGGCTGTGGGTGCCATGCACCAGAAAGAAAAAGGTGCAGTCTCTCTCATGAGGATGAAAGACTTTCCTGATATCCTGTAGACTTAAGTCTGACATGGATTGCCACATAGCCAGCCTAGCTTTGGTATGATAGTCCTGGATAGTGGAGCTACAATCCACCAGAGGGTCTAAGGGGAGATTGAAATCCCGTCCTACAACTATTGGGGTAGAGGGCTGGGCAATAGTGCCTGTATCTTGGGATATTCCATAAAAAATCACTGGACCATCTTCATTCGGTCCATAAAGGTTGGCTAGGAGGAGTGTGCCTTCTGGCGCATCCAATAAAACCAAGACCCACTTCCCCTGTGCATCGTGCTTGGTTTGAACTAGGGTCCACTTCAATTTTTTGTGCAGGAAAATAGCCACCCCACGTTTCTTGGTGGAGGCGAAGGAGGAGAACACCTGCCCCACCCAGTCCCTAACAAGCTTGTTGTGGTCCTGTTTAGTGAGTTTTGTTTCCTGTAGGAATGCCAAGGTGGTTTGCAGTTGTTTTAAGTGTGATAACACCTGTTTACACTTTACCAGGGTTTTGAGGCCTCACACATTCCAGGTGTGAGCATGGAGGTCATCCATTATCCAAATAACTATTGCATCTCTTAACATATGCAGCCTGCTAGCAAAATTTGATGCTCTCCAGGTATGGATGGCCCAACATAAACCAGATGTCATCTCAGTCATGGAGATCTGGCTCACTCCTAGAACCCCTGACTATGCTATCCAGCTTGAGGGCTACACAACTTTCAGGGTGGACAGGTGAGGGAAACAAAGGGGAGGATCTGTCATTTATGTTAATGACTCAATCCAGTGCAGGGCACTCCCCATCCCACCCCAGGGTGGAAGATTACAAATTCTCTCTGTCCAGGTTCAACTTGGATCCCAGGGAAAGTGTTTAATCAATCATCATCAATCATCAATTTATTGGAAAGTAAAATTGAGAAAAAGTCTCTCATTTACAATTGCATCCATCAGTATAAAACATAAGAACATACATACATATAGATACAAATACAGTAAACATACTCAATTACATAAATTCACAAATCTTGCGATTATAGTCCACTTAAAAACAGCTACATTCACATGTCATAAATCTAATAAGCAATTGTTTAAAGTACGACATCATAATAATAAATGCCAATTTCAATTTTTTTGGAATAGATATCCAGGTCATTGGGACAGCAACAGCCAACCTATAACTACCAAATCTAGTTTTAAATCTTGGTAAGAAATAGTGAGGAAAATCAGCAGATCTAAGTGAGTATCTATTTTGTTCTTTAATAATAACCGAATCTAACAAATATGGGGGTAATTTATCCAAAACAAATTTATAAACATAGAGCATCCAATGAGTTTGTCTATGGACTGGTAAAGATTGACAACCAGATTCAGAATAAAGATTGCAATGGTGAGTCCGCCAAGGAAGACCAGTGATGAATCTTAATGCACTATGGTAAAGAGGATCCAATACTTTTAAGACTGCATCAGTTGTTCTCATGTAGATACAGTCACCATAATCAATTTGTGATATGAAGAAATAATTTACCAACTGTTTACGAATTTTAAAACTAAAACATTTGTTCCTATAGAAAAAAGATAATAATTTCTTGAGTTTATTAGAAAGCATATGAATATGTGATTCAAATTTCGTATAATCATCTAACATAATACCTAGGTATTTATATGAAAAAGTTCTAATCAGATTAGTCCAATCCAAAGCTTTAACATTTAAAGTTATAGAAGTATGATTATCTACCTTAGATTTCCAAGTAAATAGGGTCCATTGAGTTTTATTTACATTTAACAATAAACGTGAATTAATTAAAGTTTGCTGAATAATGTCAAAATCTTTCTGCAGCGTACCAATGGCATCTTGGGGATCCCTGTTCTGACAATGTAAGATAGTGCTGTCAGCGTACAAAAGAATATTAGTGTCAGCTGACACACCCTTGATCAAATCATTTATATAAATGAGAAACGACAGGGGTCCCAATACTGATCCTTGGGGTACCCCCTTGTTAATCATAATTAAGTTAGAGCAGCAATCCGCTACCTTAACACACTGCAACTGAGAAGTCAGATAAGCAGAAAACCAAAATAAAGTACCCATACCTGAAATTTATAATTTATTCAATAACAAATTATGATCAACAGAATCAAACTCCTTTGATGAATCCAAGAAAATTGCAAGAACCAGGCAACTCTTATCAAATGCAGTATAGATATCGTCTACTACCTTTGATACTGCAAATATTAACTATAATCTCGGTGTACATACCCCCTAAAGATCAAGAGGCTGGTTTCAAACTAGCACTTGATTATTTATCTAGTAATCACCATCAATCTGAAATCATAATGTTAGGAGACTTTAATATAAATTGGATATCCTCATATGCTGCACCTTACCAGGATGCAGTAGCGGCCATAGACATGGTCCAACTTGTTCAATCCTCCACTCGTGTAAACTATTGCACCAGTTCAAGTACTCTCACAGACTGGGTACTAACCAACTGGCCACAAAGAATAACTAGAACCACTGTGCTAGCCGACTCTGTCAGTGACCACTCGCCAGTCTTATGCTCCTGGACAAACAAGACCCTGAACCCCCCCAAAAAACAATAACCTCCAGAATTATAAAAGCTGGACATCTTGCCTCACTAAAATCCTACCTCCACCAGCTAGACTGGGAGGGGGTCTACACTGCCACCGATGTGACTGCTGCTCTTGAGTGCTTTATCGACAAGTTTAACATGGCCTGCAACATCTTTAATCCTCAAAAAATGAGGAAATTCAAAGGAACCAGCAAATCATGGATCACACCACAGCTCCTTGAGCTCATGGGGTCAGTGATAACCTGTAGCATAGGGCTAAGAGCACTGGGTCCCCCTCTGACATGCAGAAATACAAAGCAGTACTTAATAATTGCACTCAAGCCATCCACTTTGCAAAAAGATCTCACTTTAAAAGTGAACTGGGCAACTCTTGGCACGACAGCTGCAGATTCTGGGACAATATAAAATCCCTAACAGGCAGAGCAAGTAAATCACCACCATCGCAAATAAACTTTGAGGGTGTGATTACCTAGGATCCCAAAACTATTGCAGATGGCTTCAACAATGCCTTCACAGACCTTAGTGGGGTCCTTCCTCCAGACTATCACTGACCTGTGTCTAGCTCTGCCATTAGTTGTATCAACATCCCTCCAACACACACAGCACCTCCCTTCTACCTGAAGGTAATCTCTACAACTGAGGTGAAAAAATTCTTGGAAAAAGTTCTCGGGAACACTAGATCCAGTGGGGACTCACTTGACCTAAAGATTGTGGCTCTCACCCTGGATGTGTTACTCTCCCCTCTAAGCTGGATCCTAAATCTTTCACTAACCACTGGCATTTTCCCTCAATGCTGGAAAGCTGCGGTAGTCACCCCGGCCTTTAAAAGTGGGGACAGAACCTGCCTGGCCAACTACAGGCCAATCTCAATTCTGCTCCCCTCTCCAAGGCACTAGAGATGATAGTATATGATCAGTTAGGTATGTACCTTGATAAGTACAACCTTCAATGCCAGGAACAGCGTGGCTTTCAGAAGGCACACAGTACTTCAACGTCATTGGTTGAGTTTAACAGTCATATCCATGAAGCACTTGACCAAGGGCTCTTGGTGGGGGCCACTTTCATCGACCTCACCAAGGCCTTTGACATGGTCAACCATGACTTGCTTCTCACACAACTCTCTAACATTGGTATATCCTCTGTCTCTCTGGGCTGGTTCCAGAGCTACCTCTCTATAGGACCCAGCAGGTCAAGATTCTTGACGTTCTATCCGACCATCAGCATGTCAACACTGGGGTGCCCCACAGTTCCATTTTGGGCCCCCTGCTGTTCAGCCTGTTTCTAAATGAATTCCCCAAAGTCTGCCAGAATAAGATCCTTCTACATGCAGATAATGCTGTTCTCTACACATGTCACTCTACTACAGAAGAGCTGGAAAAAGGCATGCACGATGACTTTACTGCTGTGGAAAAATGGTTCCTTCAGTCTAAGTTGTTGCTTAACTACACTAAGACTAAAACAATGTTGTTTGCCTTCCATCAAAACCGTCATAAGTCACATCACCTCAATATCTACAATAACAAGTTTGATACACTCGAAATGGTCACCACGTTTAAGTACCTTGGTGTCTACCTTGACAGATCTCTCTCCTACAGCCAACACATAAACAATGTTGCCAAGGCAGCTAGTGCCAGACTAGGTCAGCTCTACCAGCATAGGCAGTGCCTCACTGAAAGTGCCACCAAGCTTGCAGTTAACAGCTCTGTGCTCTCTATCATAGATTATGGACTGGTAGTCTATGGAGCTGGTACCGATACAGCACTTAGGTGAATCAAGATTGTCTTAAACAAAGCCTGCAGACTAGTCCTGGGTGTGGACCATTTTACTCATACTTGTGAACTATACTCAAGCACTGGTTGGTTAAACTTGAATGGCAGAATTCAGTACCAAGTCTGTCTATTAGCTACAAAATCCACCCTAGGGCTTGCTCCTCCTGGTGTGAGGCAACTGCTAAGAAACTCCACTTTCTCCAGACTAACAAGGAGGTCGAGTAAAGCTGCCTTCATTATCCCATTCCGCTGGACCTCATTAGGGCAATGGTCCTTCGAATACAGGGTCCCCTGCTGGCTAAATTCCCTTAACTCTGAGCTGACAGAGGAAATGAAACTACGCCCATTTAAGGCCAAGCTGCTGCAGTACCTGTCCACTCTTAGTAACTGTGACTGCATCACCTGTGCCTAATCCTACTGTTATTGATAGCTTATCTGTCCTGCATAGCACCCATCTCCCCCCCACTTCCTCCCCTGCCTGGTGTGACCCCACTGAGCACTTACCCCCACGTCCCCTCTTTATCCCCCCACCTTCCTTCTTTCTCTTCACATATATTAATCACCCCAATATTCATCCCTCCCGGTTCCCCTCACCTCACTCCCCACTTTAAAACCCTTTCCCTTATCCATCTCCCCCACATTACCCAGCCCTGCCCTATCACCTACTTACATAACCCTGGGTAGATTCTCATCAATCCCACCCCTCTGACTACTCAACCTCCTTAGTCTATCACCCCCTTTGTCTCTGACCCCACCCTCCCCATGCTCTCATCTATTCTGTCCTCTCCTCCTTTGGTCACCACCACCACTTCTGACCCTCCATAACTCTACCTGCATGCTCTAAAGCTCAGCTACCACTATTAATTGCTTGTCCACTTTATGTATGCTCCTAGTACTATTGCAATAAAGTTGACCTCTCCTACTTGATGTATTTTAATTGTACTTGCTTGAATCTGTATCTGTATGTACCATAATGTACTTACCTGCTGTATATACCCCTATCTGTTTTGTAATGTCTACATACCTTGTCTATTGTCTTATGAAGTGGAACCTTTGTAAATGAGCTTTTAGCTCAAAGGTGTTATCCAAGATTCCAATAAATAAATACATAAATAAATAAAATAAATAGTGATGTACTGCCGGCTGAAAGAGCATATGATCCGATATCCCTAGGACCGTGGATCACTTTGGCCTTCCATTCTCATTGTCCCTACCATATAAATCCAATAGAAACTGCAAGCATAAACTGAGCACAAACAGAACCTCTACATTCAAGGGACCTGGTTCCTCAAAAAATTTTTTTAAAACAACAGGGCAAACGGCCCTAACTAGCAGCCTAATAATAACAACATTTAACACCATGGCCAAGGCCAAACAGGAGGAGCCAGGAGGAAAAAAATAGACTGGCAAACGAACCACCTGGGTCACCTTCCTCTCTCATGGGAAGGGGGGGAGAGATCCTCTTGAGACCAATCCAGAGGAAAACAAACACTCGTGGTGCAGCCTAAGGAAAACCCCTCAGACATTGAGATAGGAAAACAAGATCAACTGTAGCTAGGATTGTGGTGGGGGGGACAGGCGACCCTGCCTCAACCCCCTATCACTGCCGAGATGGGGTAAACACAGGAGTATTGCAAGCAGGGCTTAAAGGGCCCCCTGCCAACAGCACTCTGAAAGAACTACAAAAGAACTACATTACCATAACTATCCTTGGAGAAGACATGGAGCCCAACAGTTACAGTGCAAGCAGATTTTAGACCCAGTGAGGGTGAAATTAGAGCTGGTCAAAATTTCCCTGCAAGCTTACCGCACCACTTTTAATGTAAGAGTATAGTGGGCCATAGTGCCCTGCATGTTGTGTGTGAGAAAAGAAAGGGGGTCTAAGCTACGAGCCCCAATATAGCATTTAGTATGCACAGTTTGAGTAACATAGAATTTGACAGCAGATAAGGACCGCTTGGCCCACCCAGTCTGCCCATTTCCCTACCTAATGGATAAGCTACAGATCCTAGTTAACCAACAGCCTACTTTCTCCTACCCCCACTCCCTAGAATTGCCTTATGTCAATCCCATGCATTCTTGAATTCCCCACTGTTTTTGACTCAAAATCCCTCAGGAAGGCAGTTCCATGCATCCACAACCCTCTCCATGAAAAAATACTTCCTCACATTACCTCTGAGCTGTCCCCCATCTTCAAATTATGCCCCTTGTTCTTGCACTCTTTTCTGAAAGATGCTACCCTTTTGGACTTTGTTGACTCCCTTGAGGTACTTGAAAGTTTCTTTCATGTCCCCCTCTCCCTCCTTTCCTCAAGGGTATACATATTAAGCTCCTTAAGTCTCTCTTCATATGTCTTCTGGTGCAAACCCTGCACCATTTTAGTTGCCCTCCTCTGAACTGCCTTCATCCTGTCTATGTCCTTGCGGAGATTGGGTCTCCAGAATTGCATGCAGTACTCCAGATTGGGTCTCACCAGCAGTCTGTACAGAGGGATAACAACTTCCTGTTTTCTACTGGTGAGGCCTCTCCATATGCATCCCAGTATCCCCCCAGCCCTACTTACTGCCCTCTCACATTGCTTGCCACCTTTAGGTCATCTGATATGACTACCCCCAGGTCCCTTTCCATTTTTGTTGTTGTTGTTAGTATCTTACCCCCCACTGTGTACACTTCCCCTGGGTTTTTGTTTCCCAGGTGCATTACTTTGCACTTCTTAGCATTGAATCTAAGCTGCCATATATTTGACCATTCCTCCAACTTGCCAAGTCCCTTTTCATCCTTTCTACCCCTCCTTGTGTATCAACCCTGTTGCAGATATTTGTGTCATCTGCAAAGAGACATACTTTTCCTTCCAGTCCCTCTGCAATATCACTTATAAAGACATTGAAGAGGACCGGTTCTAGTACTGAACCCTGTGGTACCCCACTAGTTACCCCCCTTTCTTCAGAGTGGACTCCGTTTACTATTATCCTCAGTGTCCTGTTCTCCAGCCAATTTTCTACCCAGGCTACCATCTTGGGACCCACTCCAAGGTTGGCTAACTTGTATATTAATCTTTTATGTGGGACTGTGTCAAATGCCTTGCTAAAGTCTAGGTAGACCATGTCCACAGCCCCTCCCTAATCTACTACTTTGGTCACCCAGTCAAATAAATCTATTAGATTCATCTGACATGACCTTCCTGCTGTGAATCCATGCTGCCTTGGGTCCTGTGCCCCTCTGGCCTCTAGATACTCGACAGTTCTTTCCTTCAGAAGTGATTCCATCATTTTCCCTATCATTGAGGTTAAACTAACAGGTCTATAGTTTCTTGCTTCTGCCTTGTTCCCACTTTTGTGAAGGGGAATCACATCTGCCCTCCTCCAGTCCTCGGGTACCACCCCATCCTCCCATGATTTGTTAAAGAGGGTAGTCAGTGGTGTCACTAGTTCTACCCTTAGTTCTTTTAGAATTCTGGGATGAATCCCATCAGGCCCCATTGCTTTGTCCACCTTCAGTTTTAAGAGTTCTTTCAGAACCCTTTCTTCTGTAAATGGGCTGGTATCAACTTCTGTATCCAGGTGTTTCTACTGTTTGTTTTAGGTACCTCCCTCTTCATCTGTAAATACTGAGCAAAATATTTGTTTAGTATCTCTGCCTTTCTCACAGTCACCCTCTGCCCACCTTCCCTCCCCTTTATTAAGCCTCGCTATCCTCCTTCAGGTCTTCCTCGGCTCCTGATGTGCCTATAAAGGTTTTATCTCCTTCTTAACTGAGTTAGCTATCTTTTCCTCGGTTTGGGCCTTTGCTGTTCTGACTGCCTTCCTAGCTTCCTTTGCTTTAACTGATACAGTTCTCTGTCCTGCTCCTTCTGTGATTCCTTGTACTGCCTGAATGCTTTCTTTTCTCTTGAACCTTCTGCCACTTCCTTTGGAGAACCATCGTGGTTTCTTACATCGTTTTGTTTGGTTTATTTGCTTCACACAAGGCTTGTTACCTCTGTGATGGCAGTTTTTATTATTCCCCATTGTTCTTCCACCTCCTTCTTTCCCATTTGCTAGTGCATTCCTTAGGAACTCACCCATTTTGGCAAAGTCAGCCCTCCTAAAGTCCAGTACTTTTTGCCTTTGTATGGCTTGACTCTATTGCTGTGTTTATTGTGAACCATACTGTTCGATGGTCGCTAGTTCCCAGATGGCTACCCACTTCACATCTGTGATCCTCTCTCCATCTCCATTTAAGAGAACCAGGTCTAAGATTGCTCCTCTCAGGTGGGCTCCAATACTAGTTGTCTAAGGCATGCCCCTATAGGGCATCTAGAATAACCCCACTGTTCGAAGTGGCTGCTGCAACTGCACTCCAGTTAACATCTGGCATATTCAGATCACCCATCAGCAATATCTCCCCCTTTTCTGCCATTCTAAGTATACTTTCTATCATTTCCTTGTCTATTTCCTCCCCCTGAGAAGACCATTGCACAATGTACACTGAACTTGGCTGGAATCCATTAAATCTGCGGGCTAAGGGTATTTGGTTAAATCAGGTACGGGGTTTACTTAAAAGTAAATTTCTTCATAATCTAAAAGCTAAATTATAAAAGACAAACCATGGATTAAATTTAAGAAAAACAGGTGCTAGGGAACTGATAATACCCAAAATAACAAATTGATTTAGTGAGATGACTTTCCAGCATAAGGTTGCTTCTAACTGGAATTGCCTTCCACCTTTTCTCTGAGATTTAAATATCTCTGACACCGCCTTTAAAACAGCAATGAATCATGAACTGGGTTCTCACTGCTATTGTAATAGGTGAAAAGAATGAAGCAGTTAAATTGCTAGTGATTTACTTAAATGAATGTTTACCTGTCATGTTTAGTTAATTTCTTTGTTACTTATTGTTTTATTATTTGTATATGTCTTGTATTCTTGTATTTTGACATTGTCGTAACAACTTAGCATTTTATATAAACAGGTATACCTTGTAAACAGGGATTTTCGGAACCCTAATGGCTGTATTACTGTATAAATAAAAATGTTACCTACCTACCTCTTCCCCCAGAACAGCCCCCACTTCAGAGCCTCATAAAATATGAAGAACACAGTACTTATCTGACAACCAGTCAAGTTGGACTTGCCGCCACTGCCTGCCAGGAATCTTCTGAGGTCTGTGTCCAGCAAGCTAGGTATGGATGAGGTACTTCAGGAGGAGGATGCTCAGCAGGTCAATCCATCGCTGTAGAAGAGCCAGATGCTGCAATTTTGGCCCAGAATTTAGCACGCTTTGGCAGGGGAGAGTCTCTGTTGGTCTTAGGCTTTGCATCCAATTCTATGGGCTCACTGTAGGCAGAAGTGTCACTCTGGAGAGCAGCAAATCTGTTAGTAGTGAAGATGGAATGTAGGGCAAAGGTTTCCTCCTCGGTTAGCTGTAGTCCACCCCCAGGGCTGTCCGCACAGGTTATCTCAGCAGGGTGGTGTCTCCTTTCATGCCTATGTGAGGTATGTTGTTTCTTTGATCTGGGAGGGTAATCCCCCTTGAAAATTTGCACTGCTGCACCTTCAGGCTGATGTGGAGAGAAAACAAAGTTCCTGGTCTGCGATAAGTCTAGCAGCAAGGTGTGCCCCATCCTTCCCAGGCTTCCCTGTGCTCTGAACTCTGATGGATAAGTTTTGTGGAGAAAGTCCATGAGATTGTCTGGATGGGCAAACAGCAAGGGAGACCCATTGTAAATTATCTGCAGCATGGCTGGGTACCAGAGAGAGAGAAAAGGGTATGTCCAGCTGAAGGAGTATCTTGTGGCCTTCCGTGTATGCCTTGTGCCACTCCGACAAATCCCTTGAGTAGTCCTCATAGATCTGAATCCTTTGGCCCTTCCACATGAGCTGCCCTTTATTTCTAGCTGCAGCGGAGATGTTTTCCTTTTGATGGAAGTCAAGGAAATGGGCCAGTATGGGTCGGGGCCTTTCTCTGGGTTTAGGAAGGGGGTGCAAGTGAGTGACATGCCCGATCTATCTGGAAAGGAGTGCCAGCAGGCAGGTCAAGCAGTTGGGGGAGCGTAGTTTGTAGAAATCTAATGGATCCTTTTGTTCAGTGCCTTCCAGGAAACCGATGAAATGGAGATTGTTCCGTCAGCTCCGATTTTCTAAATTGTCCACTTTCTCTTGCAGCAGATTAATGGCCCTGGCCTGCTCCTGTATGGTGGAGGTCATTTGTTGGATTGCAGTCTCGTGAGAGCCAATCCTGTGCTCCATTTGAAAAGGTTTCCTATCAATGGATTGGAGGGTTTGGGCATTATTATTCACTGTGAGGGTCATTTGGGCCATCTGTTGAAGTAATTGTGCAAACATTACAGATTACACAAATTTGTGATGGCAGAAAAGGACCACACTGGCCCATCTAGTCTGCCCTTTACACCCTCCCCTGCCCCCCTACTCCTTTTTACCTACTCTGGACTTTCTCCCCTCCGCCCAACCCGATATGTCTGCCCCATGCTCTCTTGAAACCGTCTATCGATTCAGAACCCACCACCTCCTCTGGAAGCCTTTTCCAGGTCTCCACCACCATCTCTGTGAAGAACTGCCCCCTGACATTTCATCTGTATTTCCCACCTTCTAATTTAAGGCTGTGTCCCCTTGTGTTTGCTCCCTCCTTCTTTTTGAACAAGCTCCCCTCCTTCATCTTATTTATCCCCTTCAAGTACTTAAAAGTCTCAATCATGTCCTCTCTCTCCCTTCTAGTCTCTAGTGGGTACAGATTCAGCGGTCTGCAGAACTGCACCCGGTACTCCAGGTGCGGCCTCACCATACTTCTGTATGGCAGCATGAGCACCTCCCTCCTTCTGCTAGTAAAGCCCCTTGCAATGCAGGCCAACATACCATTCACCTTACCCACTGCCTTACTGCACTGGTTCCCCACCTTAAGATTCCTCTACATAATAATCCCCAGGTCCCTCTCCTGTTCTGTTTCCTTGAGTTCCTTCCCCCCAACGAAGTAAGTTGCTTTCATGTTCTTTTGCCCCCGGTGCATCACTGCACACTTTTTCACATTAAATTTTAGTTGCCAGGTTTCCGACCGCTTCACTAGCTTTTCCAGGTTTTACCTCATGGCCTCCACTCCTCCTTGTGAATCCACCCTATTGTAGACCTTTGTATCATCCACAAATAGGCACACCCTACCCTTTGGTCCCTCTGCTAGATCCCTAATGTAGATGTTAAAGAGCAGGGGTCCCAGTACTGACCCCTTAGGCACCCTGCTGAGCACTACCCACTCCCGAGAATGTACCCTATTTACCACCACTGTTTGACACCTTCCCATCAGCCAGTTATCCACCCACCTAGTAACTTTCTGGCCCACCCCCAGGCTCTCCAGCTTGTTTGCCAGCTTTCTGTGCGGGACAGTGTAGAAGGCCTTGCTGAAGTCCAGATAGGCCATGTCCACTGCCCCACCCTGGTCCATTACCTGCATCACCCAATCGAAAAACTCTATCAGGTTAGTCTGACATGACCTTCCATTTGTTAAGTCATGCTGCCTTTTGTCTTGCATACCATTGGCTACCAGGTATTCCATCATCCTTTCCTTCAGCAACTTCTCCATTACTTTCCCCACCACCGAGGTGAGGCTGACAGGGCAGTAGTTTTTAACTTCTTCCTTGCTTCCCCCCTTATGTAGTGCAACCATCTCCACTCTCCTCCAGTCCCCAGGCACCACCCCTGTGTCCATGGACAAATTGAACAGTCTTATCAGAGGCAGTGCTAGCTTCCCCCTCAGCTCCCTGAGTACCCTTGGGTGCAAGCTGTCTGGCCCCATTGCCTTATTCACCATTAGTCTGCTCAGTTCTTCCCTCACTTTATCTACTGTGAATTACACAGAATCCAGTTTCCTGCAGTTTGCTCCCTTTCCTTCCTGCACTAGCCATCTCCCCTCACCCTCTTTCATGAAGATTGAACAGAAGTAGCTGCTTAATGCCTCTGCTTTTTGAAAGTCCCCTTACAGTTTTGTTCCGCCCTCCCCCCTCAACCTCCCTATTCCTTGCTGTGCCTTTCTTCTCTCTCCCACATACCTAAAAAAGTTTTTATCACCCCTTCTGGCCTGGTTTGCTATCCTCTCCTCAGTGACCTCTTTAGACCTCTTTATTTTTTGTCCTGCCTCCCTTCTCTTTTCCCTATATGCCTCCCTATCCTCATTCCTTTGTGTCATCCTGTACCTTCTGAATGCCCTGTTTTTTCCCTGACCACCTCCACCACCTCTCTTGTAAACCAAAGAGGTCTCCTTCTTCTTCTTTTTCTGACTCGCCTGATGCATAAGTCAACAGCTTTTAGCACCCTTCCCTTAGTAGCTGCTCATAATTCCTCCACATCTTCTATATTCCCCAACCTTGACATTTCTTCCCCACTTACCCTCCTCATCCTATTAAAGTCTGCCCTCCTGAAGTCCATTACCCTAGTTCTCATCCTGTTTCTTTCCCTGCCAGTTTTTAGTCTGAACCTGACAGCTCTGCGGTCACGTGTGCCTATTTCTTCCCCCGCCTTCAGCTCCTCCACACTGTCTCCATTAGTGAGGACTATGTCCAACAGGTTCTCCCCAGTTGGCTCCCTAACCCACTGGTGCAGGAATATGCATTGTAGTGCCTCTAAGATCCCCCTGCTCCTAGTTGATGTTGCTGTCGGGATCTCCCATTCGATGTCAGGGAGGTTTAGGTCCCCCACTAGTACAATTTCCCCTTTTTTGCCATTTTTGTTACTGATTGTAACAGCTGTTTATCCCCTTCTTCCCCTGTGTAGGTGGTCTGTAAACTACCCCAACTCTCAGTTGCTCCCCATTTCTCTTGTCGAAAGTGACCCACATTAAGTCCATTTCCCCTTCCTTATCCAGCTCTTCCATGGCCCCAGTTTCATCGCTGACATATAATGCTACCCCTCCTCCCCTTTTCCCTGCCCTGTCTTTCCTAAACAATCGGTAACCAGGTATGACTGTCTCCCAAGCATGTTGCTCTTTCCACCAAGTCTCACTCACTGCTACTATGTCGAGACCCTCATCCACCATGGTGGTCTCTAGTTCCCCCAGTTTATTCCCCAGACTCCTAGCATTGGCTACCAAACCCCTCCACCATGTAGCCCCTTTTTCCCTACCCCCTTTCAATCCCACCCTGCTTACACTCATTTCCCTCATTTCTCCTTTGTCCTGGGGGGAGGCTGACAGCCTCTCAATTCTTTTACCTGCTTGGATGGCCCTGACATTAACCCCCCTGATTTAGTTTAAATTTAACTTCCTTACTGTAAAGTCGTCCATTTTACTCTTAAGTACAGCTGCCCCTTCTGGTCTCAAGTGCAGCCTCTCAGGTGCATACAGACCCTCTTCTTTCCACGTTGAACCCCAGTCACCCATCAATCCAAACCCCATCTGCCCACATCATCCTTTCAGCCATGTATTGAATTCATCTTTCTTTTCCTTCCATGGTGTGCTTGCTCTTGGAACAGGCAACACCTCCGAGAAGGAAATGGAAGAAAAAAACGTGTTACTACAGAATCTGGCAAGGTCCTTGAACTGGGCCTTAACCTCCATTAGACTGTTCCCCTCCAGGTCACTGGTACCTAGCTGAAACACCAGGTGCGTCCTCTCATCTAGATGCTTATCCTAAGATGGTGTATTGTGCCTCACCTCAAGCATTGTCATTCCTGGCATACACTGAACCCAAACTGCACTGTTTCTTGCTCCCCTCCTTCCTCCATTTGATTCCCTTGATAATAGAGTCCCCTATGAGTGCCACCCTTGTGCATACTTCTTCCTGAGTGCTCTTTTGGTGCTCAAGTTTACGCCTTAGGTCTCACCTCCCCTTGGTCTCCTTGATTTTTTTCCATCCTTTCCTTGTTTAGGTTTTTGCCCTCTCCCAATATGTCCTCATCTTCTCCTCCCTTCTTGGACTTACCCTCAGGCCTCCTCCTTCCATCTATGCTCTTCCCTTGCTCTGCCTCATCCCTGTTCTCCGTGGGCACACATTCACTGCCTGCATCCCTTTTTGAGCATGCCCAACCCCCTTTCTCCTCACTAGCTCTTATCCTGCCTGCTACTGATATACTCACTATCTTTCAATTTTCTGTGCACTGTGTCCCCTTTGAGGGAATTCTCTTCCTCACCACTTGCTCTGCTTGCATAGGTCCCCCTTTGTGTGCCCCCCCATGCATCTCCTACTTCATTCCCTACCCTTTCTCCCTGCCAAATGCACTCTTTCCCATTGATGGCCCTCAAGGGCTCCATCCCTAGCACTTTTGGTTCCCCTGCCTTTGCTTCTCCCACCATGGTCTCCAGGCTCCTCTGGTACCTCACCCTGGTGTGTCCCCAAAAGGTCCTTCCCCTTTCCATCCAATGTCTCTTCTCCCAAGAGCTGTGTCCCTGAGTCTCCCAACTCCCTTACCCCTGCTTCCTCCTCCTCTTCTTGATCCTCACAGTCACTCTCCTCATTACTACCTCTGCTAGTAGATTGAGGGATGCAAATCTGTTTACCTGCTCTATTCCTATGCTTCCCTTTCTTTTGTTGGTAGAGACCCTATTTTTATTGGAAGTCTGGCCACAAGTTGCAGGTGTCTGCATCTTTTGACTGATCCTACTACCTTCCGCACCTCCTGATCTCTAGCTGCCTCATTGCCTTCTGACTCAAGACTCCTTGTCTCACCTCAGGATTTGCTGCTATCCTCCCCCAGCTTTCTGTTGCATCCACTTGGTCCCCTCCCATCCTCCTTCCTCCTATCCCCTGCCCTCACAAACCGTGTGCCTAAACCCCTGGTGCATCCCCTTAATCCCTCCATTTCAATCCCCAGCTGATACTGTCTCTGCCCCTCTGCCCTTCCTCCCCTTCACCCATACAGTGCCCACTGCAGCCACCCTAGTTCCTCTCTCAGCTGTGTGAATTGTTTACACACCATGCATTCTCCCATCCTCCAAGCCCAATTTAGAACCATGGCTGCCCCACACCCGCTACACCCCACCATCCTGCCAAATAATCCACCCCTTTGGCTGCCCCTCCAGCTGCACTGCCATTCCATAGCTATGCCAGCTATGTCAATAGGTTTTGGATAATGTATGATACCTAACCTGTACAGACCAGTTATAGCAGGCAGCACTGATCCCCCACAGATTCCCAAGATCCCAAGTTAGGTAGAAAATAGAGTGGCAATCAAGTTCTGCTCCCTGCACTCATGCACTCGACCCCTCCCGACTATCCCCACCAACTGTAGCTGTACCCTAAACCATTTAACAGTTCTACCCAGATAGTCAAAATACTGGTTCATAGTTACCACTTTGAAATCTCATCAGTCCAGATCTTTATGTAGCTTCCCCTGCAGAGTCCAGTTCAATCCTGCAATTACACCTCTTTTGAGATATTTTCCTTTGACCAGCTCAGAGTACCAATGAATCTTATAGATGTGATCAAGCAGCCCTAGATATTCTTCAGCGTGCAGTTCTCTATACATCCAGCTGACCTCTATGTCCCTTGGTCACTTTCCGCTCCTTCAGCTTTTTCTGACTCCTCCTCCAATTATCTTGCTCCTCCTTCTCCTTCCAACATTTAATAGAGGCTGGGGTCAGGGAGGGCAGGTGGGATGAAAAAAAAACAACAGCTAAGTGTCCAGCTCTCATAACCTGGCTCGGCTTTTTAAAGCCAGGCCACATTGGGGTCTTGGGGCTTGATTGGCTGGCCAACTTCTTCAGCCAATCAAGGACACCTAACTCCTTCCCCTCCGAGCAGATCTTCAGCTCAGCCGGTCCCTCTGCCGCTGCTGCTGACCTCCTTCAGCTTGCTGCCGAATGCAGAACAAATTTGCTCCTCTACCCACTGACCAACTGCTGATGTGGCCGATCTCCAGCTTCAGCCACCGACTGCGGCACAAATCGGCTCCTTCACCCACCAATGTGGCTGATCTCCAGCTCCAGCCACCAACTGTAGTGAAAAAACCCAACAGCTAAGTGTCCAGCTCTCGCAGCCTGGCTCAGCTTTTTAAAGCCAGGCCACATTGGTGCCTTGGAGCTTGGTTGGCTAGCCGACTCCTTCGGCCAATCAAGGGCACCCAACTCCTTCCCCTCCGAGCGGGTCTTCAGCTCTGCCAGTCCCTCTGCCACTGCCGCCAACCTTCTTCAGATTGCCACCAACTGCGGCACAAATATGCTCCTCCACCCACTGACAAACCACTGATGTGGCCAATCTCCAGCTCTAGCTGCTGAATGCAGCACAAATCGGCTCCTCCACCCACTGACCAACCACCAATGCAGCCAATCTCCAGCTCCAGCCGCCGACTGCGGCGAAAAAATCCAACAGCTAAGTGTCATCTATGACATGTAAACACCTGCTCCTTTTTTGTAGACTTGGCATCCACAGAGATGGAGGAGGCCTTATTGCAGGCCCAGTGGAGCTCCCAGAGGAACAGCTAGAGACGGACTTGAGGTAAGACATCAGATGTCAATTTCTTGATATTCAGAAGCAGTTAGATTCTTACTGTGAAGAGGCATCCCCTTAGTGCAGAAAAGAGACCTTCAAGCTGTAGGATGATGCCGGATTATCTCAATGTCCAAGCAGCTAACAAGCTATGCTGCCATTCTGGCTTAGAGCTAAACCATGCCCCTGAAAATTAAACTTTGATTAAATGTTTGGTCACCCATATCTCCACCCCTCTTTCAACTTGTGACTCTGAAATTGTGTACACTTTTATAGGCTGTAGGCTACTGTTTATGTTCCAAATGTGGTGATATTTGGATATGAACTTTTAAAATTACAGTGAAATAACTGAAATTTAAAATTTGGCAAACATTTGCTGAATTTTCATGAAAATTCTATGAAATTCCACAGAATCAGAATAGTCATTCCGCATGTATTCCACAGGTGGAATGTTATATTCCACACAGCTCTAATTGGGAGGTATTTTACAAACCATGATTAAAGTGTACACTGAAACTAACCTTGTTGACACTAGTGGTGGTCGAAGTGAGCTCAATCTGCTCTGCGAAGCAATTAAAGCGAACAAAAAGGCGGTCGTGGAGTGCTCCACAATGCAAAGCGGAGTACTTTGCATTAAAATGAGGAACACGAAGTCCATTGGAAACAATGATTTTGCATTACTCCGCCTTCTCAGACCACTACTCCTCCAAATTTAAGGAGAAGTGCATTGCGGGCAGTGCCCTTCACCTTACTTCACCTTGTTTTCTAGCTCCGAAGGTGAATTTTGCAGTGATTCATGGGATTTCAGGTTACATGGGCTCTATATTGATCTGCACAGCCTCAGTTCATGGTAGTATGAGTAGGAAGGAGTAGGAGACAGTGTGCTCTGATAGCTGTCTGTGATAGAAATCTTGTAAAAGCTGTTCAAAAAGCATTTTTGCATTTTTTTGGGTCTCAAACTTTAGTTCATCGATTGTAGGAAACCCTCCTGTGCTCATATCATCGAGCATTTTTGTTTTTGTGTGAATTTTGAATGTTAACTTACAACACTGAGTGTGTGTGGTGAAAGACAGTGAAAGTGTGCTTTGGGGAAGGGGCGTATCTGTGGTATAGGTAGACTTAAGTTGGAGAAATAGTGATTTCTTTGTTTTTTTGGTTATATTTTTGTTATATAACTGACTGTGCTAATGTACACACAGTAATATTTGAAATTTTCTTGCTGTTTGTTGTGTGGATGTGGTGCAGCAGTTCATAAGTTCAGGTTGTTTACATTACAAATTTACAATACATAACGTGGCACAGTACTGAACGTTTGCATTTGCTACGATTCCTCGTTCAGCATTGTACACAAACTGTTCTGTGTGTGAATGTGTGTGCAGTGTTGCATGCATCAAATAATACACCTTTTATTGTGCCACAGACTAGTGTAATTGTAGGTGCAGCAGTATGAACCTGCTATCCACTGCAGCTACCTGACTTTGTACTGCGATCGTGGTATCTGTTCTTAGTTTTGCTGCTTGTAGTGCCGTAAAAATCTGCACTGTCTTCATTCAGTGCCCCCCCCACCCCCACGTTCAAAAGGTATTTTTTACCAGATTGGATTGTTTTTGTGACCTCATCAGCACCACTGGTTACTGAAGTTGTTTTAATTGCATGACAGTCTCAGAGTAGTCTCTTATCAGTTGCTGAAGCCACAGTTGTTTATTTGGCTTCACATCCGGCGTCCCTCCAATCAGAGAGTGAACGTGTCAAAATCTGAATTTGGTTATTATATTGTGGTTGATCCCCCAAAATGCCTGCAAAGAGATGTGCAAGCAAAGCTGTTTCTCATCATGGCAATGTTGGTAGTAAGATGGTCTGTGGGCGTGGTAGTAGTACGCAGACGCAGAAGTGCATTGCTGATGTGAGGAAAGGTATTTCTCCTGCAATGTTTTTTACAGCCCAATCAGTAGCTTCACTCATAATTGGAGGAGATGATGTTTTCCCAGCCGGTGGTGTTAGTGTTACTGGTGTTAGTAGTGGTGGAGGTAGTATTAGTATTGATGCGTCAAGTTCTAATTCCAACCAGTGTACCGTATCAAAAAATATTGAGTGTGAAGCAGTGTAAGTGAGTGGCAGCGTAGATGATGTCATACTTCCCAGTAACATCCCAGTAACTGAATCTGAGGATTCTGAGGATTCTGATAATCATGTCAACGATAGCATACAATGTGATATTCCGTTCACTGTGGCACTTAACATCACACATTTTCCGTGATTCTCAGTGTAGTGAAAAAATATCAGGTGATGGTGGTGTAGATGCTGATGATGAATGTGATGATGATGATGATGTTGCTGTTCTTGCAACATGCAGTCCACATGCTAGCATCCAAGCAGAAGATGTGGATGTGTGTGACATTGATGAATATGATGATGATGTAATTGACCCCAGTTGGGAACCGGAGAAAAAGAAATTCAAAGTGGCTGTGTCTGAGTCTGTCTGCAGGAATCCCCCCCCCCGTGAAAACTTGTGATCTACTGGTTTCAGTTGATGATGATGACCCAGTAATCAATATGATAGGTAGTCATGGTGGTCAGTTGCAGTCCAGGTGTGCAGTGCCTGAAATATCACGTGCCCCACGCCCCACTTCAGTGCTTAAAATAATGGATTTAAATAAGCCATCTCAATGACATGTTAAAAGCAGAGCATCACAATCCCTTGTTTGGGATATTTTTGTTCAAGATGCAAATGATGAGTCAGTTGCAATCTGCCAGGTTTGCCATGTGTGTGTGAGTCGAGGTAAAAAGGGGAGCCATCTGGGCACAGGAGGACAGCATACACATCTTAAGAATAGGCACTTGGCACTGTGGACCCAGCACAAGCTGGCAGCTAATACCACAGTGGGGCATTCACCCTCATCACTGGCAACCATAGCCAGCATGTTATCCCCTTCCATGACTGTTAAGTCCAGTAGTAAATTAAGCGTGTGCAGTAGTGAGGTAATAAGAGCAGAGGATTACTACAGGCATGATGAGGTGGAGGACCATAATGACTTTGAAATGTTGTCCAGTGCAGGTGAGAGTAGCAGTTTTTGTGGTGGTAGTGGTGAATGCAGTATGTCTAGTGCAAGTGGTACATCAACCCCAGTTGGCAAATCTGGCAAAATAACAGCATTTCTGGGTTTGTCATCATCACATGTGCAATCATCTTCATCAAATGGCCACACTCCACCCCTTGCCAATGCCATTCATCACAGAGCACAACCGTTTGTGATCAACACACCCTGTGTAAAACGTTTAAGTCAGCCCACGTTACAGAGTGTTTTTGCGCATAAGCTGAAGTACCCCCCCCCCGAATCATACAGTGTCACATGAACTCAATGCTGCTGAAGCGGAAATGCTGGCAATTGATCTTTGCCCTTCTCCTTGTGGAGAATTCTGGTTCCTGCAAGTTGCACGTGCTCGTCCAAAATGGAAAGTCCCATCCAGGACATACTTTTCTACCATGCTGTCCCCGAGTTGTTCTGCACTGTGTCCGACTCAGTAAGACATGCCCTTCAACATTCCTCCTCTCCATTCATCCATTTAAGTATGGATATGTGGACAAGTGGCAAAACAGCGGGGAGTTCATATTTGTTTATAACTGCACACTGGGCGCAGGTGCCGTGGGTTGTTTTTGATGTTGGTAGTGTGGATAATCAGTGCAGTAAGGTGGACTGTAGTGGTAGCAATCTTCCAGGAATTCGACAGCATGCAACGATTGCTATGTGCAATGTGACCTGTTCACACACTGGTGAGAACATGTTGAATGTAATATTGACTGAAATTGACAGATGACTAAACCCTCTGTCCCTGAGAGCTGGGTTCATAGCAAGTGACAGTGGGTCAAATGTGAAATGCATCACGAATGGTGTTTTTTTTCATGTTCCATGCATGGCCTACTGTTTAAATCTTGTGGTGCAGGAGTTTCTGCAGCACCCTGATATAAAGGAAATGCTGACCATTACACAACATATCTGCTCTCACTTTTCAAGATCTGGAAAGGCCCATGACCAACTGCAGCAGTTGCAGATACAAAACAGCCTGCCTCAGCACCGCTAGAAGCTGGAAGTTGTCACCCAATAGAACTCCACTTTATTCATGGCAGAGAGGTTGTACGAACAATACAAAGCCATCTCAGAATATATTGTTATGCACACTAGCCATGACAGTTCCGGGGCCTCCATGTCTATGACGACTGAACAGTGGTGCCTCATGGATTCTGTAATAACAATTTTGCGGCCTTTTTAACATGCCACACAGGCAGTGAGTGGTGAGTCTGCCTCCATTAGCCAATTAATTCCACTGCTGCGGGTGCTGAGGCAGACATTGGTGAATGTACAGCATAGCCTTGATGTTGCCGGAGACGGTGGTAGCAGTATGTTGCTGCAACACATGCTGACAGTATTCGACCAGAATAGTCACGTTGTGAGCATTCAGCGTAATGACAACTTTGCCATAGCAACAATGCTGGACCCACGACACAAACATGGAATTGCATCAGTACTGGAGGGAGGGCCTGAACAGGTAAAAAATATCAGTGGTCAACTGGTGCGCTTGGTTCATGGGGCACAGAAGTCACATGCCAAGGTCAGCAAACCTCAGCAGCATAATCCAGCTGAAGGTGTATCTGTAGGACCATCAAGCATATCCTGCAAAGGGAAGGGGACTGCAGTTCCAGGTAATCTGTCATCCAAAGTGGCTGGTGTCAACCCGCTTTGGGAGGCTATGTCCCAAGTGGGTATTTGTGAAATAAATGATTTGGGAGAACAGGATGATGCATCAACCACTAGACTTAGTGTGGCTCAGAGAATGGTTGAGTCATATTTGTCTGAAAACAGGCATCTGACAATAACTGAAGATCCTCTTCTGTACTAGAGTGGAAAGGTCAGTGAATGGCCAGAGCTGACTGCAGTGGCACTGAAGTACCTCACATGCCCACCCTCCAGTGTAAGTGTTGAGAGGGTATTCAGCTCAGCAGGTGCAATAGTCAAGGATTGTCGGACAAACCTGTCTCCTGCAAATGTTAGTTTGCTAACATTCTTAAAATGAATGAGAGGCACATACTGGCACAGACTGCAACCATGGTATTCATACCCCGGTCTAGTCATGGTGGTCTTGCTGATGTGGAAATGGAGCATCCTGGTGGCACTGGCAGTGGCTGCCTGAAACTGCCCACCACTGACGTAGATGACGACACAATGGAGAAAGAATTTCCCAGTGGTCAGACTTCAGACATCGATGACTGTGAGGGCAGCTTTCTTTATGAGGATGATGATGTGGTTAATGTTGGCAGGTTTTAACTGAAGTTTTTAAAAGGTGGTGTGCCCCCCCAGACCACCACCACCGGGACTGATGTTAGCCACTGCCACCACTAAGCCTGAGTCTGTCCGCCCCCAGACCACCACCACCGGGACTGATGTTAGCCACTGCCACCACTGATCCTGAGTCTACCACCACCACCACTGGGACTGATGTTAGCCATTGCCACCACTGAGCCTAAATCTGTCTGCCCCGGATCACCACCACCGGGACTGATGTTAGCCACTGCCACCACTGAGCCTGAGTCTGTCCGTCCCCGGACCACCACCACCGGGACTGATGTTAGTCACTGCCACCACTAAGCATGAGTCTGTCCACCCACGGACCACCACCACCACCGGCACCGATGTTAGCCACTGCCACCACTGAGCCTGAGTCTGTCCGGATCACCACATCCATCAGCCACAGACACAAAGATTCTTAATACTTAAACCATAAAGTGAGTATGTGTACTCATGTTTGTTATGCTGCTTCACTTCCTTTAGCTGTATGTTTTGTTTTCTGTAGCTTTTCAGAGCCGCAATGGTAAAACACATACGGTACACTTATTTTGTTTCTTTTACAGGGTAACAAAAAAAGGCTCCATCGCTAAAACTCGTTGGGAATGGTACTGTAGCTGTACCGTACAGAGAGGAAACGATGTTATATCCATGTGAAATCCATTCTGGTAAGTATGAAGATTTTATTTCAGCCATTTCATTGTTTTGGAAAGACTGCAACGAATATTGCACACAGGTTGTGTTAGTTGACAAGATGTGGGTTTGAAATGTAACTTGACTTTAGATAGATTGAGATTTGAGAACCAGGGAGGGGCAAATAACAATTAAGTTGTAAGAAGTCATTCATTTCTTTTTTTAGGAAATTTCCAGATGCTTTGTTGTTCTGTCAAAGTGGCCTTATCCAAAAAAGTTCTTCAACATCAGGCACCCCCCTCCTCCAAGCTTGGCACACATGCAACACGTAGAAGTCATTTCATTAGATGACCATGACCATCATTAACAACAACCGGACTCCAGAAGGATGCTGCTGAAATCTGTGAAGAAGTAACAAAATAAGAAACCATTACAGACAAACCTGCAAATATGATTTCGCCCCCCCCGAAAAAAATACTTACCTTCATGTGCTTGAGAGTTATCCGTTTCCAATTTCAGCGCAAAAAATTATCATTGAGCACTAGAATGTGCACACCAACAGTTTCTGTGTGACCTATGATGTGGAACAATACCATGAGTACATGTCCATGTCAACCCCTCCTTACCTACAAAATACACAACCATATATGTATATATATATATCTACTCACCAAGGCTACTATTAGTGTACAGCCAAAGAGCACCCTTCAATCCAGTTGAGATGATCACATTGCATTTGCTCGAATTGCCTCGCAGAACACATTGGACCAGCAACACAATGCTCACAGTCATCATTTTATACTGGGGTATGTGCTGAAACACTCTCATTCCACTGTGTTACCGCTTGTCAATTTTCTGCACACAAGGAGAATGCATTGTGGGCATGCAGAAAAAATCTGGTGATTCTGTGCCACCACTGCTCGCATGACTGAGTGCATAATTAATTCTGGGGGACTCTGTATGTACTGAAATTATCCCATTTCACTGTGTTACCACTTATTAATTTTCTGCACACAAGGAGGATGCATTTTGGGCCTACAGAAAAAATCTGGGGACTCTGTGCCACCACTGCGAGCATGACTAAGTGTGCAATTAATTCTGGGGGACTTTGTATGTGCTGAAACACTCTCATTCCACTGTGTTACCACTTGCAATTTTCTGCACACAAGCAGGATGCATTGTGGGTCTACAGAAAAAATCTGGGACTCTGTGCCACCACTGCACGCATCACTGAGTGCACAATTAATTCTGGGGTACTTTGTATGTGCTGAAACACTCCCATTTCACTGTGTTACCACTTGTCAATGTTCTGCACACAAGGAGGATGCATTTTGGGCATGCAGAAAAAATCTGGGGATTCTGTGCCACCACTGAGCGCATGACTGAGTGCGCAATTAATTCTGGGGGACTTTGTATGTGCTGAAACACTCTCATTCCACTGTGTTATCACTTGTCAATTTTCTGCACACAAGCAGGATGCATTTTTGGACTACAGAAAAAATCTCGAACTCTATGCCACCACTGTGCGCATGACTGAGTGCTCAATTAATTCTGGGGGACTTTGTATGTGCTGAAATGATCCAATTTCACCGTGTTACCACTTGTCAATTTTCTGCACACAAGGAGGATGCATTTTTGGACTACAGAAAAAAATCTGGGGACTCTGCCACCACTGCGCGCATGACTGAGTGCGCAATTAATTCTGGGGGACTTTGTATGTGCTGAAACGATACCCTTTCACTGTGTTACCACTTGTCAATTTTCTGCACACAAGGAGGACGTATTGAGGGCATGCAGAAAAAATCTGGGGACTCTGTGCCACCACTGCGCGCATGACTGAGTACTCAAATAATTCTGGGGGACTTTGTATGTGCTGAAACACTTCCATTCCACTGTGTTACCACTTGTCAATTTTCTGCACACAAGCAGGATGCATTTTGGGCCTGCAGAAAAAAATCTGGGGACTCTGTGCCACTTTTGTGTGTTCTGTGATTGTTGCTGTGATCTCATGATGTCATACTGACATTTTTACAATTAAAGCAGCATTGCAAGAATGTCCTGACAGTTTTGAACTGTACTTTTTTATGCTACTTTACATTGCCACAGACACCACTACTTACCTCCGAGTCATGACTTGACTGATATGCTTCTTTTTACAATTTATATCTCCTTTACTTACTTGACTACTTTTTTTCATATATGAAAAAATAAATGAGCACGCCTTCCAATATTGTTCGGACCAGGTTTGTATTTATTTGCAGCTGCTTTTCAATAACTATTGTTCCGTGGTGTCATAAAACACTGCCTGCTGCATAACTGTTAATTAATAACAGAAGTGATATATAACAACTAATTGATGTGATGGGGATAAGCAGAGGAAAACAATGACAAAGACCTGGTCAGCACCAATTTAAAAGGAATGCTCCTTTCATTATTTCATACATGAAAAAAGGTAGTACAGCAGACTCAACTACTGCAAATTCTCGTATCATTCCAGTCAGTCAGGATGTAAGTAAAGGAAGTTGTAACATAGCATTAAAAAATATAGGTCAGAGTTCTCAACAAATTGTTGCGCTGCTGCTTTACAGAGATTCACCACATTACATAGTTATGGTGATGCACATAAATTAATATGTGGGGGCATTACTCTCACTGGAATATTTCTTGCTCCACAGAGTGCAATATATTTCTGTGAAAAGCGCCCATAATTTTATTACAGTGTGTCACGTGACAGAGGAATTACTGATCAGAAAAGCCACCCACATTCTGCCCTCCTTTCTCAGCAACGTTAGGTCATGATGCCAGGGGGAGCACAGGTGCATGCCCCACTATAGTGAATATCCAGCAGCTATCCCAATGTTTCCTTATGTTATAAGGTTCATGTTGTGATGAAATGTGGGAATGTTTCCACTAACAAGGCTCTTCTTACTGGAAACGTGCCCACATGTTTCACCACAAACTGACCATTATAACATAAAGAAACATTTGCAAAGCTGCTGAACAATTGCATATTCACTGTAAGGAGCATGCACACATGCTTTCCCTGCCATCATGTCCTAACGTTGCTGAGAAGGGAGGCAGAATGTGAGCAGATTTTCAGAACAGGAATTCCTCCGTCACGTGACACACTGTAATGAAATTACGGGCATTTTCACACAAATGTATTGCACTATGTGGTGCAAGAAAGATTTCCCTGGAAGGGGAAATGTGTATGATTAAACAACAACAAAGAAAAAATACAAAAAAAAAGTACAACACAGTAGTGGGGTGGGGTGGAGGGCAGAAAACAATCCCCTAACTTACTGTGGTCGTGGGATGCCGTGGTGGTCCAGCAGCAGGTGCAGCATTGAAACTATTTGCTGCTGCTGTGCTTCTATTCTGTTCACCTGCTGCTGCAAAGCACAGAGCCGCTCATTGTTTTCTTCAAGAGCTGCCCACACCAGGGTGATGTCAGCCTGTGTTGCAGGGACTGTGGTGGGGTTCACTGCAGCAGGAAATCCAGATAGTGGGGGTGGTGGTAGAGAGGGTGGTGCTGGTGGCTGTGTGGTGGTGGAGCAACTGCTGTACTAGCCCTCCTCCTGCTGCAGTGGTGATGAGGCACAACTCCCACCCCAGCAGCACCCTCGGCCACTGCCACGGAAGGGCCAGCAGGTGGACGCCTGTCCCCTTCCGTGGCAGCCTGTCACTGTGCCCTGTGGTGGTTCAGCATGTGGGTGCACTGGCCACTGGTCCCTAAATGTGTCCCACGGCAGCCACATTGCACCACCACACCACACAGATGGCACACCACCACTGTGCTGTCTCACCCAATGGAGTTAAAAAACTCCCACACTGGGGAGCTGTGGGGGGGACCAGACACAGTCCTCACACGGGTCCCACCACCTATATTTTCCAGGGCCACCTCCTGTGTCTGTGGAGGTGGTGGAGGAGGTGCTGTTGGAGTCCCTATCGCTGCTGCTACCAGTGGTGGTGGTGGTAGTGGCAGAGAAGGTGGACGCACAGCAGCCACTGGTGGCACTGGTGCTACTACTGCTGCTGCTGCTCCTCTTGCTTCAACATGGGGGGAAGCAACACCCAGGAGTCAGGAGCAGTCCAGCATGACATGACCGCCCCGCCCCCTACGAGTCCACACTCCCCTCCAACTGTGCCCACGGGCCAGTGACTCACCTTCTCCTGGGTCCATCCTGACACACAACAAGTCCCCGGGCCGACACACACACACAGACACACACACTGACACACACAGTCAGTCACACACACAAAACAAAACAAAACTTATACAAAAAAATTCACTAACACAAAAAACCACAAATACAATACAAAAACTAAATAAAGATATAGCTTTTAAAAAAGCTGTTGGTTTTCTTCTGAAATGCAAGTGGCAAGGCAATCAAGCACTTTAACTCCTAGTCTCCTCTCACAATGCTTTCTCCCTCTACAGTACAAATGCAAAGAAGAAAGTGAAACTGCTTCTCTGACTCACTTCCTTCCTGCCTGGCTAAAGCATGTGACTTGCAGTACTGTAAGCCATGTGATGCGTGGGCAGCTGCCTAGTCTCTTCTCACTTCGGCTTACTTTGCGTTAAGGCACAATGGCAACGCGAAGTGGTAATAATAATGATGTGTAGTGAGCACCTTGCAGTGTCCACTTTGCGTTGTGCTCTGCTAATGCAAAGTGGCCTCTTCGCATCCACTTCACTGGCGGATTAAAAATTCACTGCATCTCTGGTTGATACTTTATAGCCTTTGGGATGCAGTTGTGCCGAGTGGGAGACAATTTGGCCTAGTAGGCAGAGTGCAGAGCTACAAAACTGCAAAACTGTCTTTCAATAACATAACTTCTAATTACTCAGTATGGAACCTTGAACAAGTCACTTAAACTCCTTGCGATTAACCTTTCTTGAATATCTCTTTATAATTAATCTCTGTGCTGCTTGAATTTCCATATTCACTGAAAATGACTGGTCTCTAAAAACTCTGATTCTGTTGATTGTTTCTCTCTATTTATGAATTTAGCATTAGGAATATTCAGAATCTGATTAACGGAATAAGATTCATTGGACTCCATTCCATTTTCATGTAGTACCAAAATTCTAAATCCTAAAAATGACTGAATCAGACTCAGAATCTGATTCTGAAGTCAGATCTTGGAATCCAAAATTTGAGCAAGAAGCGATTCTTGTCTGCCAGTATTTTTTTGGATTTTGGATTCCATTTCAGAATGGGATCTTTCAAAATCCTATAAAATCCTATCAGAAAGGATTATGGCAAATCTGAGCACCCCGACTAGGTATCTAATAATTATTTTAAACACTAACTGGATACATAAATAAAACTATGTTTAAATAATGTTAGGACTGACAGACAATATTAGAAAAATTAGGAAATTCAAAGGATGAATTTAGACTTGTGATTCACAATACACCTTTACTTATGAACATAACTCCACATGTTAAGTTTGTGTATCCTACCTTAATATTTAATACTTAAGTAATATTATTACATGCCAATTACCCTAGGTAAAATATAATACTGTATGTGCAGCAAGGTTATTAATCAATGCCTTGAACTTGGATCTCAAGTTGCTAAACACTCATTTCAATGTCTACTTTTCTGATACAGTGGCGTGAAAAAGTATTTGCCCCCTTCCTGATTTTCTCTATTATTTCATATTTGTCACACTGGATGTTTTCAGGTCTTTAGAGAAAATGTAATATTAGATAAAGGGAACCTGAGTGAACAAATAACACTTGTTTTTTTTTTTTTATTTCACCTATTTAATGAAAAAAGTTAACCAACAACAACTGGCACTGTGTGAAAAAGTAATTGCCCCTTACACTTAATAACTGGTTACGCCACATTTAGCTGCAATGACTGCAACCAAACACTTCCTATAATTCAATATCAGTCTTTCACATTGCTGTGGAGGAATTTTAACTCACTCTTCCTTGCAGAACTGCTTTAATTCAGTAACATTTGGTAGTTTTCGAGCATGAACTGCTCGCTTCAGAGTTCTGCCACAGCATCTCTATTGGGTTTAAGTCTGGACTTTGACTAGGCCACTCCAAAACTTTAATTTTACTTCTTTTTAGCCATTCCGATGTGGACTTGCTTTTGTGTTTTGGATCATTGTCTTGCTGCATGACCCAACTACGTTTCAGCTTCAGCTGACGGAAGGATGACGGACATTCTCCTAAGAATTTTCTGGTACAGAGCAGAATTCATGGTTCCTTTAATTTTGGCAAGTCATCCAGGTCCTTAGGCAGCAAAGCATCCCCACACCATCACACTACCACCACCATGTTTGACTGTTGGTATGGTGTTCTTACTGTGGAATGCTGTGTTTGCTTTACATGAGACATTATGGGATCCATGTCGTCCAAAAAGTTCCACTTTGGACTCATCTGTCCATAGAACATTTTCCCAAAAGGCTTGTGGATCATCCAGGTGCTTTTTGGCAAATGTGAGACAAGCATTATGTTCTTCTTGGTTAGCAGTGGTTTCATGCCTTGCTACTCTCACAGAAGCCCATTTTGCCCAGTCTCTTTCTGCTTGTGAGTCATGAACACTGACCTTAGCTGAGGCAAGAGAAGCCTGCAGTTCTTTGGATGTTGTTTTAGGATCCTTTGAGACTTCCTGGATGATTTTACACTCGCCCTTGGAGTAATTTTGGCAGGCCGCCACTCCTGGGAAGATTCACTACTGTTCCAAGTGTTCTCCATTTGGAGATTATGGCTCTCACTGTGGTTCGATGGAGTCCCAGAGCCTTAGAAATAGCTTTGTAACCCTTTCCAGACTGATGAGGGCAACACATTTTTCTGATCTTTTCAGGAACTTCCTTTGATCATGGCATAATGTGCTGGTTGAATCTTTGTGCTGGCAAGCGTGACTCTGATGGTAAGGGTCAAAATAAGTGTGGTTTATATTGAGCAGGGCTGGCTGTAATCAAGCCTGGCTGTGTTCAATCAACTGACTCTAATTATCCTTTTAATTGGGTTGATTTAACTAGGGGGCAATTACTTTTTCACACAGTGCCAGTTGGTGTTGGTTAACTTTTTTCATTAAATAAATGAAATAAGTAAAAAAAAAAAGTGTTATTTGTTCACTCAGGTTCCCTTTATCTAATATTATATTTTGTCTAAAGACCTGAAAACATCCAGTGTGACAAATATGCAATAATAGAGAAAATCAGGAAGGGGGCAAATACTTTTTCACGCCACTGTATTGTCTGTTCACCTAGCTCTTACCTTACCATACAGTAATTGTTTTATAATAGAATGTCATTTGTTTGTAGTCATGCTTTAGTATAATAATCCTCCTTCTCTTTGAGTCCCCTGTGTCTCCCACTCCAAGATCAGCATTGACACAGCTGCACACTTACTAGAAGTGAGAGGGCAAGTGGGTGGCTAGATTTATATGAAATGTCACTGCCCTCCTAGGTTAGCTGATAGGGATGAACTAATCACCATTCCTCTCTGAGAGTTGAGCACCTTACCACTTCAGTGTACCTGGTTCCTAGCCTGCTCCAGTGAGGGATTCTGTGGCTTGCATGATTGATCCCCCATCTACAAAGTGCATAGCACAGCTGTTAGATAAGAGTGGAGAGGGGCTTAAATCCTTCACTGCTTGAAGCACTTGATGTCCTAAGCAAGTGATGGCTATGGTCAGTTACTCCCAAGATCTCCTTATGGAGTGGAGAGCATCCCACCCTTTTATGTGAAACCAGCACAGACTACATGCTGAACCTTGGGCCACCATGTCCTTAGACATAACCCCAGATGAGGGACTTAGGCAGCACTACAAAAAATTGTAAGGGATCCTGTTTCATTTTTTGTTCAACTGTAGGTCAAATGAGAGTTGATGACCATGGTACCTAACAAATTGTTTTTTTCCAAGCAGCAAAAACATTTCCCAAATACATATGAAATAAAATAATTATTCACAGAGGTATCTACAGTCCCCCCAAACCCCGTGCCTCCCAAATACAAAGTCCCTATGAAACATTTCCCCACACTTATCAGGAAGCATTAACAGTACATACGGTAATGAAAACTATTGCTGCTTGTAACAGGGGGGTCCTGTTTTGGAAGTAGAATTAATTATATAGTCAGATGCAATAACCCCCTTATATCTTTTCACTCTATCCTATCTCTTATTCTATTTTTACATCTGTCCTATATTTTCTTGTCAGGGTGGTCAACCTGGCAATCTTCTTTCTTGTCTTTACTCTCACTTTTGCCCTGTTATTAAATTTGGCATCTGGTTGTAAAGATATTCAAAAAGCCATATTCAGTGGCCACTAATTCCAATAATAAACCCTTAAAGAATTAGTGCATCATCCCCTGTTCCTGTTCCCTATTGGAATTATAGCCTTAGAATTTAGGTTTAAAGAAAAGAACAGGTCCTTCCAGCGCTATGCGCTTTAGTAAGTAAGAGAGTGTTGCGGCGGCGAGGTGTGTGCACGTTCGCACCATCGCAAGCTCGCACACTCGTGCAGGACCTTGCGCACATTCGTGCAGGAGCAGGTCCGAATTCCAGAGCCACTGGTAAAAGAAATCGCAAGCGCTTGTTGCAGTTTAGAAGAGTAGCCACTTTACAGCCAAAAAGGAGAAAACTGGAGCAGTGCTACTGTTTTCAGTTCTCGTGGTGTTTTGTCTCGGCTCTATAGCGCTCCTTGGAGACTTTTAAAAAAGAGTCTGAAAATGAGTTGGGGACTACAAGGGCATACAGTAAAAGATTGGAGCCCTGGGTCTCAGAAAGAAAATATTAAAAAAAGAGCTGTATCACTTAAATTAGAGCCCTCTAAAAGATAGAAGGTTGGGTTGAAAAAAAAAAATCCATTGGCTGCAGTTTAAGCCATTAAGTTGAGTTAAACAGTAAAACTGGGGAAAACTGCATTAAGGTTTTAGGCAGCTCACACAAAGGATAGAGCTGCAGGAAAGTATTATTTATGCCTGTGATATTATGGTATGAGGTACATTTATGGTTATTCAAAGACATTTTATAAGCAGATGAAATTCTAAAAACATTACAGGAAGCCAGATAGGGAGAGTGCCCCTCATCTGTGTTCCCTGTTAAAGTTCTAGATTCATCTGATAGAATAAGCTAAGTGGTTATTTTGTCATTGAAAATGATATTATATTAAAAAGAATTTTGTTTACCTGAGTTTTTATGTTAGTTGAAGAGGTCCTACTATAGGGCAAGCTGACGCTGAAATGGCAGGTTTTATGGATGCTAGGGAAGGTGATGTCACTAGGGGAGGAGCTAAACTAATGCTCTGACATCAGAACTATATAATTAAGCCTGAAGCAGCATTCTCAGGCAGCATTTTGAGACAAGAATAAATGTGAGTGAACCCTAATATTACTAGCATTCAGCTAGATGGCTTAAATTATATATATATATCTTCCTTTATGCTTATTTCCTTTATTCATCTTAATTAGTGTGTCATATGATTGATGAGGTCACAATTTAGCATTATAAAAGGTTCCTCTAGGAGAACCAAGATAGATAGATTGGTCAGCAGGGTTCTGACCAAGGTGAAAGAAGGATCTCAGCAAGAAGTTAATGTGCAGGCTTTCACATTAACTGAGGAAGGAGAGAACCCAGGAATTTCTTTATAGCATTGGAAGCAAGAAATATATCCTGACGTTTTGACTGATGTGAAGAAATAACATCATATTTTTCCTTTCTGTAAATATTATTTTTTTTGTGTGTTTTCTAAAATAAAATGAGAAACGTAGAAGTATACGTTTTCTATGCATCACAATCTGGTTGTATGATCTGTTTATTGAGACCCACACGTCCACACTGCTCCACTCACCAAATGATCAACTGACACTCCCTCCTGTGGATCTGCAAAAACTGCAGTCAACTAATTTTTACAATACCTGCATAAAGCCACAAACAAGATAACCTAACATACTGTAGCTTGTGATAGGCAAACAAGTATTCAGTTCTGAAGAAAAATAAATGAAAAAGTAGTCCCTTCTGTCCCTGAGACAGAAGAATGAAACCAATTCTGCCTCTTGGCAGATTCACAAACCTGGCTCTGTCCCTTTTCTCTTAGGCACATACTCGGCTCTGGAAACTGCCAAACTGCAAAAAAAAAACTCCAGTAGCGAGTGACAATTAACAATAATATCAGACAGAAGTCCATAGTGTACTGTATGCATATTGTTCTTGATCAGGTCCATGGACCCTGCTGCCAGATGAACTTGGACACTAGTACATATGTAATTCACCTCAATTTCAGAGTGTACTGTATCACCCATTTCCCTGGATGCTTCATCCAAGCTACCAGCTGTCAACCACCTGCTTCACCACCACCATCTGGATGATGGCTGTATCTGAAGGATAACAGCCAAAGCTTCTTCTAGTGTCCTTCCTCATCCGCCATTCACTTTTGTTGATTTTTCACAGTTATATACCACAGAAAAAGAGGAACACCATGCCTTGGGGATTATGATCCTCATACTCAGGTGATGGTTTAGGCTTAGCAGGCAGAGCTCCCACTGGAGTGACATCACAAACAACAAAGGAATCAACAAAAAACT
Organism: Neoceratodus forsteri; assembly: GCA_016271365.2. Lineage (NCBI taxonomy): Eukaryota > Metazoa > Chordata > Ceratodontiformes > Ceratodontidae > Neoceratodus > Neoceratodus forsteri. Next base: position 1,286,867,195 of record CM057456.1, read on the forward strand.
ATGGCTCCCTTCCATCCATATTTTTGGAGAAAACCACCAATACACTGCTTCCTGGATCTCAACTGGCACTAGCATGGTTGGGATCCCAAGAGCAGGCACTATCTGAAGAGGATCCTGGCATGGTATCCCAGTAAAAGGGCATGGGAAGAAGAGCACTGTAATATGGGTACACCTGAAATGGGCAAACAGGACTTGTGGGTGTGGTATGGTGAGGGCATCACTCTGCCTCCTGCTCCCTGATGTGCCTGATGTGGAGTTTGTTATAGTAATCTCGGGGGGTGCAGGGGGCTCCGCCCTTCACAACATTACAGCACTACATTATGTGTGGTGCCGTCTTTTATGGGTCACTTTTGTGGCGACATTTAGTCCCTTTCTCCTTTTTACCTGTCACCTTTTGGATGGGTGCTCTTTTTGTGCTCCCTCTTTCTCCGTTCTCTTTTTGTTTTTGCCCTGATCTTATGGATCCTCCTGGCACAGGTCAAACAGGTTAATTCGGTGCATGTCAGTCTCACACTGGCAAGGCTGCTCCAATAGGGAGCATTTGCATAGCACTAAGGTAAGTCAGATCCTCCATAGTCATGTCAAGTACAAATCTTCTCAGTAAGAAGATTGCAGGGAGATTCTGTATATCTCAGCTGTGCAAATAGAAATGAGCAGGACAGTGAGAAAAGCAAAGGTGAAACCTAAAACAAATGTGAATGCAGAGTTTAGAATAGCAGAGGGGGCAAGAAAGAATCACCCTCATGGCTCCTTGATCTGAAATGTAAAGAACATCAGTGAGGAGTCACATTTCTTAAGTTCCCTGGTCATACAATGCTAAGGTAGGAATGATGGCCCACTTAGCTTTTATATAAAGCATTTACTGAATTATAAGCATCTCAGACCTACATATTCTTCCAACTTTTCACCAGCAGACTGGCCTCCTCAAGGCAGCATTGTCTAAAGTAAATCAATTTATACACAGACTAAGTTCACTAGTAATTAATTGAGTGGTCAGTCCAAAACACAGTATAGCAGAAATCTAAACTGTTAAATAGTTAATAAGGGTAACCAACAAACTTCTTATTTGAAGTCACCTTTAATAGATACAGACGTGTCCTTGATATAAAATAAATATTATATATATCAAACTTCAAATATCTTATAGACACCTAGTATTACCTTGTCTGTGAATCACTGTGTCTCAGTAGAGATGCTGATACTGTATCTATTTCAAGAGCATACTGTAGTTTTATATACAAAAGTAGGTTTTCTCTGTATGCTATTAAAATTAGTGCTTAGAGAATAATGAAATAGACAAAGATGAAGCATGTCATTGATGTTATGGAGTTATGTATCTACTTAGGATCTAAAGCATTTTTGCACTCCTTGTAAATAGCTTACCATTTAGAAATCCTTATTGACAACATAGCTCTGTGCTGCACTTAGGCATGCGTTATGATTTGTACATATGTGCTTCAGTATCTCTAATGGAGAGCAACTTCTCTCTTAGGATGTTAGATGGAGAGTAAAACTGTATTCCTTCTTGTAAAAGAATCATACTGTGCAGCAAAAGTGTACTAAGACCTACAGTTTCTCTGTCTTACCTGGAGTGCAGCTACAGCCTTGGCTTCCACCTGCCTAGAATGGAGAGTGAGGGATGCTGGACTAGTACTCTTTTCATATGGAGCGTGCTGACTGGTTGTTGGCATGAATGCTGTGTGTGCATCATCAGCACGGTGACATAGGCGGATTCTTTTACAATCACAAACTGTGTGTGGGACTTCCAGTGAGGTCATTGTGATGGTGGCCACCTAATTTTAGAGCTCCATCCAGCTGATGAATATCCTGATCAATCCTACATATGCAAAGCACAAAAACAGTAAAACTGTGCACAAGGATATAAGAAGGATATAAGGTGAGATGTTGAGGAGGCAATGGATCAAGGACTTAAAAGAAATACAGCTCTGAATAGCAAAAAAAAACCAAACTGCCAATGCTTTGAGCTGAAGAGAGGGGATGGAGAAACAGCTGCTCATCTTTTACGCTGCCCTTCTAGGGGTAAACAGATAGTGAGATGGAACACAGAGAAGAGAACTTTGTAAATACCTCAAAAAACTTATGTACAGAGCTCAAGAACATTGCAGAAACACTCCAGAGGTTGGGAGACGATGGGAATGGATGATTGTCAGAACCGCTGCACGGTGGCAAAAAGAAATGTCATGCTGGAGTCTTGCCTCACAGAGAATACGCCTGCCACTGACCTTCACACAGATGCCCTCCTACAGCTACCTGTACATCACAAACAAAGAGAGATAGAGCTTAAACTGGAAGACTGCAACAGGTGGAACAATATCCTGCATTCCCACATTTACAGAGTGCCTGAATAAACTGAATCAGGGGACATGCTGACCCTCATTGTATGTTTTCTAAGGGGAAATATTCAATTTGGGAGCAGACTACACCCTCAATATATTAAGGGCACACCACACACTCTCAGCTGCAACTAATGGAATTACCCTTCCTGGATTACTGAGTGAAAACAGACATTCTACTGTAACCCCTAGGCAGCGTTATTCTAGGGACTACTACCCCTGCCTGTATGGTTATGCACAGGTTGAGGGGCCTGAGTTTGCTAATAAGGTACCTCCACCCAGAGAAATAGTACTGGGGTTGCTTGTCTGCTCTGGTATAGCCCTCTGGGAAGCTATAACCACCCACCAATCCTCCTAGTGACCCAGGATCTACCACAGTAGTGAATTCACAAACAGTATGGAGCAGTAATAATATACACACACCGTTCACACTTACCACCAGGGTTAGATCTTCAACAGTTTCCCTGGGGACCCCCTGTAAAATAAGGTTAGCAATACAACAACACACTCTAACCACTGTAACCCCACTAATAATATGTACACTAGCCAGGTTAAGCATAAAACAAGACAATCAGGTATATTTAGGGGCAGTGAACATGGAGGGGGCATGAATCTAGGCAAATGATTGGTTATCTGATTTAGTTCAGTGATTGCTTGCACTTTTTGTCCCAATCTGACAGTCACACAACACTGGGTTGCCAGGATGGTAAGTCTGGCTAGCCAAAGGCGTTGCCCAGGGGTGGTAGGTGTTGCAGCTGATGTCGGGGCCCTTGATGGAAAGAAAAGCAGTTAACATGCAAAACACCCAGATTATTTGTAATCTGAGCCAGTTGGCTCAGTCCTTTGTAAACCCAAGAAACTGAGACAATTAGATGGTACAGTATATGTCGCTTAGTGCGGACTAATCTGATCACCCACTACATGTCCGCCTAAAACAATGTCAGTAGTTGCCGTCAGTGGTGAAAACTTATATAGCATGTGTCATCCAGTGGTTCAGCGTTTTGCTGGTTGCTTTTGTATTAGTTTTATTTTGCGGGGCTTATTTCTGTGTCAGTGCTTCAGTGTGACTTTCGTTTGCCTTTATTTTTCAGGCCTTTTAGTACTTTAGTGCTTGGTGTGTGGGCTGTGATATGGTTTGGGGGGTGATTTTAAAACTTCTTACATTTCACTTTGTAAAATAGGATGATATAGTCATCTGCTTTGATACCACAGTGCAGTACTTTAGCCATCCTTTCTTGGTCTGATGCAGGAAGTCCCAGCCCGGCAAGATATCCGGTCGTTGTGACATTGTTTGTCGTAGAACCTGCAGGGATTGCCCAACATCACTAGCAGACACAGCTAAATGTTCTTTTTCCTCTTCACCTTCATCTTCAGTGATACTGTCCTGCGCATTCTCGGTAGACTGCAAAGAAGATATCACATGAGCAACATCATCAAGTTCCAGCTCCGGTTCGGGATCGTTCTCTCAGAGTTGGGATACAGCGTCAAACTCCTCATTGGTCATCCCTTCAGAAGCAGGTACAGTTTCAAACGCAATGGGATCAGGGACTGACTCATCGGTTTCATCAGTTGCAATTTGTTGTTAATTTGAGAAGCACAAATCATATGGGCTTTTAAGATGTTAATTCCTAGAGTGATTCAATACTAAATGAACAGCTTCAGGTGGAATTTAGTGTTCTTGATAGATGGCGTGCAAGGTCCACATTATCCAGTGGATTTCACATTATATCACTGCAATTTGGTTTGGGCAGCTGAAATTCGTCCATGGAAAATGAATGTCCGTGGTATCCACGTCTGCATTAAGTGGTGCATACTGTACCACAAATGATTTAAGCCTTCATTGCAGGGAGCTACCCTGATTGTACTCACGCTACCAGGAATCTGTTGCAAGGCAGGTGATATGGAGACCTTGGTGATGGCAGGAAAGCCTGGGGAAACAGGGCTGACACGACACACCTCCTCTTCACGGCCTTTCCTCCAGGAGGACACAATCTGCGTGTTGTTGCCACGCAGGGGCTGGATTCCTAAGCTGGTCTCTCTCTGTGACAGTCGCTGGTGATGGAGTAGTGGCCTAGACTGAAGTAGCAGAGCCCAGGCAGGATGAGCGTTCTAGCAAAGTGCGTGATCTGCTGGTGAAGCCTCCAGCTGGCGTAACAGGTTCCTTTCGTGGGGGAGCAGGTTTTGACCCATGAAGCACATTCAGCACATTTAACTCAACAGCTACTTCCGAAAACAGTTCGGATTTAGTCCAGTTGCAATTCAGCAACTATACTGAGCAAACCTTTCGATGCAATGATGTCTCACACACAAAGCTGGGCCGGTCACTTCAGGAGCAAGTCCTCAGTCCAAATCGTAAGTTGCACTAACACTTCTTCTTCCTTCTGCCACAGTTCCAGGCTGGAGTCAGACAAGTCCAACTTCTGCTAAAGGTAGTTCACAAGCAGCAGAAGAAGTGGCAGGATGGCAAGTAGGCTTCTTCCCATCAACTTCCTCTATGCTCCTTCTGGGAGCAGCAGTTCGAAAACTCAAGCTGTTCACACTTCAGTCTCCAACTCTAATTGATCCACTGTCTTTTGGCACACAGGGCATTTTCCTTGTAAATCCAAAGGTTCAGTTGGCTGCAGAAGCTATCAATCACAGTAAAGGCTCCCCCTCCAGGTTCATTTAGGCACCAACTTAAAAACTACAGTGCTACAGAATTTCCTTCCCACAGAACACTGGGGTCTTTATCCATTTTAGGTCTCCAGTGGTTCTATTGGTCCCATTACTGGAAGTCCCAGACCTAACATGGTGGCTTCCATCCAAAGGACTGAGCTGCAGTTAAAGCAGGTTAGACAAACATCTCTACCTCAAATATAATAGCATATAAACAGTAACTAAGCACATTTCCTACATAAGCACCCTCTGCTCAAGTAGCAACTGCAGAATGGAGCAAAACAGAGCACTGTTTCGCCAGCCACAAGCCCTAAATTGCTCAGGACCAGCACAGACCATTTACTAAACACAGATTAGCTAGTTTCTTAAAGGGACAGGCTTGGAGGCTTAGCATGGCACTCTCACACAAATACACAAAACCACACCAGGACGGGACACCAGCCTGACAATGGGCATTAGGGGCCAAGGAAGACATTAAGGTAAACCCCCAAATTGGAGGGGAGGTTACACTACAAAAAGCAGGGTGAAAAAATAAATTGTCTTTAGAGATTGTAGAACATTTTTTTGAACATCCCTTCACCCCAGGCACCTTCCAGAAAATAAAGTAAGTATTGTTAATGCAAATGGAGCTGAAAAGGGGATTTAATCCAGACTAGAATTTCCTACCAAGTTGCATGTATTCATGGACTCAGGCACAAACCTATATGAAGACCTGCAAGAGGCCCAGAACTACCTGCAGCAACAGGGAGTGAAAGTAGGTGACACATTACAGGGGTTTCAGGCTGCAGAACTACGAAAGAGGCAGTGACAACAGCATACAGCAGAGTACACATCAGAGGTGACTTCTCTTCACTTACAATGCCTATGGATGGCCCCGGTGGGAAAACAGTGCACATAGCAACCTAGACCATCTGCTTTCAACCCTCCAACACTGAAAAGTACCAGTAACTCTTCAGGAATGAGCCTGCTTCACAGTCATCACCACCAGGACAGCAGGGACCCTTCTCAGTCCACTTAACTACAGAAGGGAACTACTGCCACCTCTCCACATTTTTGCACTAAGACTGAATTAATAGACACAAAGCAGGACTTTCATTACTACATGTAGGGCTTTCTGGTGAGGGGGGCATCATCCTTATAGGTGGTCTAGGAGATCACCCAGTGGCTGATGATGGCAGCGATGGATAGGTAGGGGCAGCAAATGGTGCTCCACCAGATGGGATGCTCCCTGAGCAGGCTAGGAACTCATGCATACTGATACTATATAATGCACCCCCTGTGATGAGGAGGGAAGGACAGAGACCTCACCATCTGCAGGGTAATATGGGTAACAGTGACACATTCCTAAACAATGGATACCACAGTGGAGAGTAATGGGCTTAGGAGCTGGAGGGGTTGACTGAGAGGGAGTTTCCCACTCTGGGGAAGAACACAGAATTTTTTTATTTTTTTTTTATTAAGCACACTTTATTGAAAGGTTTTGGCAAAAATACAAAATACATAAACAATCCAACCAAACATTAACACCACTAAAAACAAACAAACAAGCAACGATAAATAAAAAATACTAAAATCCCCCCACACACACACACCCCTGAATCCCTTCCCCTCCTAGAGTATGGCCCCTCAGAGACCATAGAAATAATAATATAGGCAGAGGGCCAAAGAGCATATCAGAACCCATTCACACTTCAGTGGAGCCCTAAGATAAAGGGACAGTCATCCTGGAAAATTCCCAGCCACATAGGTTCTGGGATTTCCTCACTCAGGGTGGACACTACAAGGGAGATCATAGATGTCTCTAAATGGTTTACTAAGATTGGAATTGGCAACACATACTGTACACATTTTTGAAGAATTGACCTGACCCCCCCATTTTTCTTTTTCATTTACATTCTCATTCTTTATGTCCCACATTACCCCAATAGGTAAAACTAGTTTGGTGTCACTGTGGTCAAGTTTGACAGGGTGGGAATGGGGGCCTTCATGGCACTGGTAGCCCTGCTTTAACATGGGTGGCAAGTTCTGCTTCCCCAGATGGGGTTGGGGGGGTAGGCACCTTCTGCAGAACACACTTCATTACTGGTATGGAGTGCAGCCATGACACTCCTAACATTAAACTTTCAACTGTGGCTATAGCAAAGTAATAAGGGAGGTCAAAAGAGGCTCTTTCAGGTTCCACTGGTGCTTCAAAGACCAAGGGACGTAACATCTCAGGAGAATCACCTTGAGGCAAATTAACTATTTCTGCAGGTGTTACTGCTTTGTTTGTATTTACAAGGTTCGCCTGTTGCAGCACTTTGTTATTTATGGTTTATTATATTTGATGATGCTGGGCTAAGAAAGATCAAATGGGGGAAGGACCAAAAGTGGGCTGGGCCATCTAGGTAGATGACAAAGGGAGATCAGACAACATTTGCATGGCCAATGGGAAGATACCCAGGTTTTCACACTGCAAAGATCTTTTACACAAAGGGATACTGGGGGGCCTGAAAACTGTTACCTATAATATAAAGGGGCTAAATAACTCCACCAGAAGGGCCTGTATCTTGCAAGAGACTGGTCAAGAAAAAGCCACAGTGGCTCTTATACAGGAGTCACATCTCATCTAGGTCAAACATTTGAAACTGTGCAGATCCTGGGTGAGGGGTCATAGTCCTCCACATGGAGAGACCACCTCCATAGAAGGAGAATAGTAGTCCTAATAAAGAAAAATGCCCCTTGGAAAGAGTTGCATGCAGAAACAGACAAGGAGGGTTGCTTCATTAGATTAAAATATATAATGACGTAGTATGTGTCCTTCTCAATTTATATGCTCAAAATGAAATTCCAGTGAAGTGTTTTTTCCTAAGGAAGGCCATGACTGATACCATGCAAATAGAGGCCAAACTCAACCAAAACCTTAGGCAGGAAGAGGGAAGGTCAGCTCGAGGTGGCATGCTCTGGAAAGCTTCTTGCCAGATTGATAGAGGAGATGAAACTTAGGATCTTAGGGACATGTGACACTTCATGCATTCCTCAGACCAGGACTATACATTTCATCCAGAAAGGCATTGTTCCTACTCCAGAATAGATCATTTTCTGGTCCTAGTGGAGTGGCTGCGTGAGGTGACACAATGCAACACCAAAAATATTTCTGTCTTAGACAATGATCTAGTGATGTTAGAACTGCAGCTCTGCCCACTTCAGAGACATCTCTATGGTGCCTTGATGTGGCTCTTCTAAATAATAAGGAATTTAAAACCCTGATGAAATGCCATATCTCTGACTTTCTAATGAATAATGCTTCATAGGACACTTCGGAAGCAATACTTCGGGAGTTCAAAAAGGCATCAACTAGAGGCTAAATTATTAAGTTTGCCTCTAAATGCAAGCAGGAAGAGGTTCAAACTCACCTAACATTAGAAAAGCAGATCTTCGATCTGGAGGCAGAACACAAGACTAGCTTGAATGCAGAGCTAAAAAAAGTTCAGAAAAAGAAGAAAAAGTAATTAACAAGTCTTTTATCTCATAGACTTTACCTGCAGCTGGATTAGCAAAACTCTGTGACCCAGATAGTCAGACTGTGCCTGGCAGGGGTGCAAGCCTGGTGCAGTGCAACTGGGATGCTCCTGGCCAGAACCAGGTGGTATTCAACGGTGATGCACCATGGCACAGCACCGTTGAATATGGCAAGGTCGGCGCACATACTGCGCCTGGTGCAGTGGCACTGTGCCAGTGCAAGCCACAGATAGGGAGCACAGGGATGCGCCAGCGAATGTGCAGTTGTGCTGGGTGCATCACCCGCGATATTCAACAGGGGGCATGGAAATGAGGCCATAAAAAATGTAAGGTGCAAATGGGGCCATTTGCATGTCATTATGGCCCCATTTGCATGCCTTGCGCAGGGCAGGCTGGCGACTTGTGCCTGGCACCCTGCACGGCATGACATGTGCTGTAGGGATCCCAGGGCATCCCCGCCCCATAGCTGCGATCTCACTGTACAAGTTACTAAAGATAGCCCTGGTAGTCTAGTGGCCCCCTCTCCTCGATTCCCCAATGGATGTAATGTTAGACAGTCCCTGGTAGTCTAGTAGCCCCTTACCCTTGTCCCGATCTCCGAATCGGACCGTTATCTAAGTCCCTGGTAGTCTAGGGGATACCCCACCCATTACGTGATCGTGGTACAGCGCCATATTATATTTCCTTGGTGATCCAGTGGCACCCACCCCTCCACCCACACAGCACCCTTTCCTGCCACTGCCCCCGTCATCGGTGGGCCGGCTGCAACCTACCTGCATACCGCCTGCCTGCCGAATGACATCTACAGTATAGGCTGTAAGCCCATTGGTCCCACAATGTGAACCAATGGGCTTGCAAGGCATACACTGTCTAGACAATCCCAAATATGTGAATGAAGTCATTCACATATTTGGGAATCTAGTACAATGTAATATCCTAAAGCCCATTGGTTCACACTGTGGACCAATGGGCTTTCATTCCATACTGTATCTGTCATTCCGCGGCGGCGGGCAGTATGTGGTGGGTTGCAGCCACCTGCTGATGATGGGGGGAGCGGGTGGGCAAGGTGTTGTGTGGGTGGGAGGGGTGCCACTGGATCACCAGGGAAATATGATATGGTGCTGTACTGCACTCGAGGCAATGGGTGGGGTGGTACCACTAGACTACTAGGGACTTAGATAATGGTTGTATTCCGCAATCAGGGACATGGGAGGGAGGAGGGGCCACTAGACTACCAGGGATTGTCTAACATTACATCCATCGGGGAATCGGAAGGGAGGGGGGACACTAGACCACCAGGGCTATCTTTCGTAACTTATACTGTGAGATCGCTGCAACGGGTGGTGGTGGTACCACTAGACTACCAGGGACTTGGATAAGGGAGGGGGGCCACTAAACTACCAGGGCTTACATAACGGTCAAATTCTGGTGATCGGGGACATGGGAGGGGGGCCACTAAACTACCAGGGAATGTCTAACATTACAGCTTTTGGGGCATCAGGGACTTCAGAGGGGCGTCCACTGGACTATCAGGGATATGTGTGTGCTTGTGGAAGGTGTTCTGGGTGGGCAGGCGGCCACCCACGGCTGGAGGCTGCTGTGTTGCACCCTACAATACAGCGGTCCACCTGTGGGTGGCTGGGAGATGTTCCCACTCCTCACGGGCTTAACTTTGAGCCCCCCCATGCGGCGTACTGCAGGATTGTGCCAGCATATGCACTGCACATCCCGGGCTGAATATCGGGATGTGCCACATATGCATGGGCACGCCCCCTGCATCTGCACCGCATACACTTATATTGCGCCCAAGCGCATCAGGATTTGTACTGTGCCTGGCTGCCCTTTCCATATCTCGCCTGGGCGCAATGCGGGGTTGCATCATGTGCAGCCCCTTTGAATATCCTGGCCTGTGTGTTTTTAACATGTGGACAACTTTTATATTTGCCATATCTATGTGTACCACCAGGGGAAGACACAGACCATAAAGTATTTTCAGTTTTAACCACTGGTGAACAACTATTAACTACTTTATTTTTAATTGTTGGAGCTCACCTGAAAATAATTTGATTGATACAAGAGACCTGAAAAGGCATTGATTAAAGATCAAATGCCAATGTTTTACAGATGTGCAATAACACAGGACTTCAAGTCCCTGTGTCATTAATAGTGTTTCATGAAAATATTATGCTGTTTGTTTTTGTGGTTTTCCTAAACTCAGAGTCTGTTAAAGTGCTCTGCAGGAACTGAAAACAGTGAAGAACAGTGAAGATATTTCTTTCCCTATTAGAGAGTGATGACATCATTCCTGCCCAGCCTGTTGGTGCAGCAATGAAGTCCTTAATTGCCTGTAGTAGCTTCCCAGTCAGAGTAATCTGTAGGGCTGATTGTCTGCTACATGTGTGCTACTAACCCACTTGGTTTGTGTTTAGATAGATTAGGTTACAATCTAGCATTCTGTTCTCATGAAGAGTTTGTCATTTGTGTTTCAGTGGGTAACTGAAGTGGTACAAATGAATGTTTGTGAGAAATCTCCTGTCTGTATCACACCTGAGTTCAGTCACATAAAAGCTGCATTATTTGCCTATATAAATCCAGGGCTGTGTAATGGATATCAAATAAATCTAAAGTTTAAATCATAGAAGTAGTGTGTCCTTGATGTAGTCTCCATATGTATGTTCATGTGAGAACATCACTGTTATGTCAGATTGACAAACAGGTGTCTGCCACACTTTGCTATTTCAGGAACCTGTACTGTATGAACTCTGAATTTCATTTCTCTGAGGAATTCTGTGTGGAAATACATTGTGCATGTGTGCAACTAGACATACTATATGTCATCCTGATGCCCCTGTCTCTTGCTCCTCAGTAGAGGCTACTGCACTCTGCTTCATACTGCCTCCCTCCAGTCAGGGCCAATGCCACCTGTTACTCCCTGTTCCAGTCTCCATAGACAGGACTGCTGTGCTCCGCTAAGCCCTAGAGTCCCAGGGACTCTGTCTCCACAGTTGAGGCTACTGCACCATGCTACCCAAGGCCACCAAAGGTGGGGCATTTGCTGCCCCCTTCTACCCACTTCCACTTCCCCCAAATGGGCAGGGCCACTGCATTGTGTGCACTCTGTCTCACACTCAGGGTTGCTGTACCCTGATGCCACCCTTTGTCCTGCCACATGGTCGTGGCACCTGCAAGATGCTGTCCTCTGTCTTTGCCACCACATCCAAAGCTGCTGCACCCTGTGACCATTTTGACACATTCAAGGCTGCTGTGGCCTGCTGTGCCCTAGAGACACATGCCACAACAGGAAGGGCTGCTGTGTCCTGCTATCCTCTGTCCCCACCCTATAACACAGGATGAAAGTGTTTGTTTATTCTTTCGAGCAACTTGGGTAGTGTACCAAAGGATCTGACTCTGGTGGCAGGGAGTAGCATGGAGCTATAACCCTAACTGTGGAGTCAAGAGGCTCTATGATGCAGCAGGGCACAGTGGTGGCATGGTGTAGAGGACAGCTTGGTGCAGAAGTTTTGAATGTGGGGCAGGACACAGTGGAGCATCAGGGTACTGCAGCCCTGACTGAGACAAGGTGCATGTGTTGCAGCTGCCTAGCCCATTTGGAGCAGTGCAGGGTGCAGCAAAAGCGCTACCTTTGGTGGCCAGAAGCAGCATGGTGCAGCAGCTCCAACTGTGGAGTCACAGGCCCTGGGACTCTAAGGCCCAGATATTCAAAGAGGTTGCACCTGGAGCAACCGAGTTGTGCTGGTGCAAGCCCTGCAATGTGCCCCAGTATGATGTTCAAAAGGAGAACTTGCGGAGCGCAAGTCCCGATGCGCCGGGGTGCATTGGTAATGTATGCGGTGCATCTGAAGGGGGTGTGCCCATGCATATGCAGCACATTCTGACATTCAGCTCGGGATGTGCGGCACATCTGCTGGCACAACCCCTAGATGCACAGCATACTGTGGTACAAAGTTAAGCCAGAAGAAAAAGGCTCAAATGCTGACCACCCACAGGTGGATGGCTGTATTGCAAGGTTCAACACAGCAGCCGCCAGCTGTGGGTGGCCACCCGCCTGCCCAGAACACCATCCACAAGCACCTATACAGATCCTGGTAGTCTAGTGGTACCCTCCCTTCCCCGTAGCCTGATCATGGGTAATATGAAATATAAAACATGTCCTGGTAGTCTAGTGGTATCACCCCTCCCTCCTGTAAGCCCAATCGCCGGGTTGAATAAACTTAAGGAAGCCCTGGTAGTCTAGTGGTCCCCTCACCCCACCCAATGCACAGATCACCAGTGTGCCATACTGAAACAGATACCTGGTGGTCCTGTGGCTCACCAACCCCCATCTGCACAGAACCCCTGCCCATCCAGCTCCCCCCATCATTGGCGGGCAGCTGCTACCCACCAACATACCGTCCGGCTGCCAGCCAAATGACAGCTTACAGTATGAGCTGTATGCCCATTGATCCACACTGTGGACTAATGGACTTGCAGGGCATACTGTCCTACACAATCAAAGATATGTGAATGAATGTCATTCACATATTTTTGACTGTCTAGTACAGTATGTCTTGCAAGCCCATTGGTCCACAGTGTGGACCAATGGGCTTACAGCTCATACTGTTAGCTGTCATTCGACAGGCAGCCAGGTGGTATGCAGGTGGGTAACAGCTGCCCTCTGATGATGGGGGCTGGGTGGGCAGGGGTTCTGTGTGGGTGGGGGTGTCACTGGACCACCAGGTATCTGTTTCAGTATGGACCACCGGTGATCGGTGCATCGGGTGGGGTGGGGGGACCACTAGACTCTCAGGGTTCCTTACGTTTATTCAAACCAGTGATCGGGCTTACAGAAGGGCGGGGGAATACCACTAGACTACCAGGGCATAGTAATTAATTTAATAATACCCACGATTGGGCTTACGAGAGGGAGGGGGGTTACCACTAGACTACCAGGGCATATTATTTAAATTAATAATGCCTGTGATCAGGCTTATGGGAGGGAGGGGGGTACCACTAGACTACCAGGGAATGTTTTATATTTCTTATTACCCACGATCAGGCTACGGGGAGGGGGGATACCACTGGACTACCAGGGACCATATGGGTGCTCGTGGACAGTGTTCTGGGTGGGCGGGTGGCCACCCATGGCTGGCGGCTGCTGTGTTGCACCTTGCAATACTGCTGCCCATCTGTGGGTGACCAGCATTTGAGCCTTTTTGAGCCTTTTTCTCCTGGCTCAACTTCATGCCACAGCACGTGGCGTATCTAGGGGTTTTGCCAGCAGATGTGCCACACATCCCGGGCTGAATATCAGGATGTGCCGCATATGCATGGGCACACCCCCTTCAGATGCGCTGCATACATTACCAATGTGCCCCGGTGCATCAGGGCATGAGCTGCACAAGTCCCCCTTTTCAATATTGCACCAGGATGCATTGCAGGGGTTAAAACTGGCACAACTCAGTTACACCAGGTGCAACCCCCTTGAATATCTGGGCCCTAGAGTCTCAGGCCTGTACCTCCACAGTAGGAGCTGCTGCACCATGCTGCTCCAGGCCACCAAAGGTGGAGCTTTTGCTGCACCCTGTACTGCCCCAAATGGGCAAGGCAACTGCAACATGTATACGTTGTTTCAGTCAGGGCTGCAGTACCCTGATGCTCCACTGTGTCCTGCCCCACAGTCAAATCTTCTGCACCAAGCTGTCCTCTACCCCTGCCACCACTGTGCCCTGCTGCATCATAAACCCTCTTGACTCCACAGTTAGGGTTGTTGCTCCATGCTCTTCACTGACACCAGAGTCAGATCCTTTGGTACACTACCCAAGCTGCTCGAAAGAATAAACAAGCACTTTCATCTTGTGTTATAGGGTGGGGACAGAGGGTAGCAGGGCACAGCAACCCTTCCTGTGGTAGCATGGGACTGTAGGGCACAGCAGGCCACAGCAGCCTTGAATGTGTCAAAATGGTCACAGGGTGCAGCAGCTTTGGATGTGGTGGCAAAGACAGAGGACAGCATCTTGGAGATGCCACAACAATGTGTCAGAACAAAGGGTGGCATCAGGGTACAGCAACCCTGACTGTGAGACAGAGTGCACATAATGCAGTGGCCCTGCCCATTTGGGGACAGTGGAAGTGGGTAGAAGGGCGCAGCAAATGCCCCACTTTTGTTGGCCTTGGGCAGCATGGTGCAGTAGTCTCAACTGTGCAGAAAGAGTCCCTGGGACTCTAGGGGCTAGCGGAGCACAGCAGTCCTGTCTGTGTTGACTAGAACAGGGAGTAACAGGTGGCATTGGCCCTGACTGGAGAGGGGGCAGTGTGAAGCAGAGTGCAGTAGCCTCTACTGAGGAGCAAGAGACAGGGGCATCAGGATGACATATAGTATGTCTAGTTACATGCATGCATGATGTATTTCCACACAGAATTCCTCAGAGAAATGAAATTCAGAGTTCATACAGTACATGTTCCTGAAATAGCAAAGTGTGGCAGACACCTGTTTGTCAATCTGACATAACAGTGATGTTCTCACATGAACATATATATGGAGACTACATCAGGGACACACTACTTCTATGACTTAAACTTTAGATTTATTTGATATCCATTACACAACCCTGGATTTATATAGGCAAATAATGCAGTTTTTATGTGACTGAACTCAGGTGTGATACAGACAGGAGATTTCTCACAAACATTCATTTGTACCACTTCAGTTACCCACTGAAACACAAATGACCAACTCTTCATGAGAACAGAATGCTAGATTGTAACCTAATCTATCTAAACACAAACCAAGTGGGTTAGTAGCACACATGTAGCAGACAATCAGCCCTACAGATTACTCTGACTGGGAAGCTACTACAGGCAATTAAGGACTTCATTGCTGCACCAACAGGCTGGGCAGGAATGATGTCATCACTCTCTAATAGGGAAATAAATATCTTCACTGTTCTTCACTGTTTTCAGTTACTGCAGAGCACATTACAGTAACAGACTCTGATTTAAAGAAAACCACAAAACCAAACAGCATGATATTTTCAGGAAACACTAATCATGACACAGGGACGTGAAGTCCTGTGTTATTGTAAATCTGTAAAACATTGGCATTTGATCTTTAAAGACAATTTGGTTCACCCTCATCCATTGTTTTACTGGCCAAACCTGCAGGGGACCCAGGACAATATGTATACTTTCTAACTATCTGAGTTAGTATCAGTTGATCTGAACTGGTAACTTCACAAAATATGCAAAATTGCTAATAACACACCACTATGCTAAATGTGTATACATTACTTGGGCAGCATCCATAGTACAGTAATGATGGGGCGTAGTTATGCTCCAAAGTTATGGTTATTGTTTTATCTATTCTCTTCAGGGTAAAACAAGAAATAAGACAACAGGGGGACACAGCTTTTGTTAAGCAATTTACGGTGTATCAAAATTGTTGTGAAAATCAGCTCACTGTAAATAATATTTTACCTTTTCATGACTATGAACTTTTTGAATAAAGCAGAGTTAGGAAAATAATGTGCAATTACTGTTATTTAAAAATAATATCAGTTCATTAGTAATAAGAAAAAACTAACAGATGAGATGATGCTAGACTAATGAGCATGTGTGGTGGGGGACAAAGATTTTTCTTGGGCCCAGAGGCCCCTGATAACCTTAATTTGGCCTTGGTGTCCATAAGATATTTGAAGTGAAATGTGTATAATTTAATTTATATATAGGACAAATCTATAGCTATTGAAATCTATCCCAATTGAAGGTGCCCTGGAATAAGAAGTTTATTGATCAGCCTTATGAGGTTTGGGCCAGCTTCCAGTTTAGATTTCTGCTGTTGTAGTATTTTGGACTGGCCTTCCATAATTAATTACCAGTGACATTAGTCTAAAGATACATTTTTTTTACCTTAGACACTGCTGCCTTGAAGAGGGCAATCCTCTGTCAAAAGGTTAGCAGAATATGCAGGTCTGATATGCTTATAATTCAATAAACACTTAATGAATTTATAACAGTTGAGCGCATCATGATTCCTACCTTTGCAATAGATAGCAGAGGGAGTGAAAGATAATGACAGGGCATTCCTCAGTTTTATCTGAGATAGGAGGAAGGAAAAAGGGGGTAGAGAGAGAGAGAGAGAGAGAGAGACTGAAGGGGGTGACTCTTGGGTTGAAGGTGATGAACCAAAAGCTGATATTCTTTAAAAATACTTTTGCTCAGTCTTCATGACTGAGAATGGGGGCGCACTCCGAGACTGCAGCATCTAAGCAAGAGATAGATTGATTTGGTCCATAGATGCTATCATGGAGGAGAGGGTGCTCAAGCGACTAATGGGGTTAAATGTTAAGACAGTCCCCCTAGTAAAATGGTCTGCATCCCCTTGTACAGAAAAAGCTGGCACAAGTCCTAATGATGCCTCTGACAAATCATTGTAATTGTTCCTTGGACATAGCAGTGGTTCCCAATGACTGGAGAACAGCAGATGTCATCCCCTGCACAAGTGTGGGGATAGGGGAGACTCAGGGAACTATAAGCAGGTAATCCTGATACCTTTACTGAGTAAGTTGCTGTTGTCATTAATAAAAATAAAACAGCTGGTAGATTTTCTGGAGGTACAAGGACTCCAGGGCAGTCCACAACATGACTTTGTGAGGGGTAGGTCTTGTCAGACAAACCTCACACAATTCTTCAAAGTGGTGTTGCAAGAACTGGATATAGACAAGACACAGATGGTCTATATCGGAACTTCAGTAAGGCTTCTGTCTTGGTGCCCCATTAGAGGGTGGTGAAGAAGCTGGACAATCTAGGGGTTGGAGATGGGCTGAATTGATGGGTGAGTAAATTCAAGACAAGACCAAGTTAGTGGTCATAAATGAGGCCAAATCAGGGGTAAGGAAGGTCATGAGTGGTGTACTTCAGGTTTTTATCCTGGGACTAGTGCTGTTCAGTGTGTTTGTCTGTGATACTGATGAGGGCATACAGGGTAGCATGTGTCTGTTCATGGATCACACCAAGATATGTGACAGGGTAGATAGCAAGGAGGAGCAATGGAACAGAAGGAGGATCTCACAAAACTAGAGAAGTGATCAGGAATATGGTAGCTGAAATTCAATTCCAAAAATTGCAGGGTTATGCACTTGGGGAAAAACTCCAAAAACGGACTTCTGGGTGATGTGAGTACACCTAGTGCAAACTACTTAGGAGAGAAACCAGAGAGTCATAATCAGTGACATTCTTAAAGACCTCAGCACACTGTGATAGGACATGCAGCAAACTGAATAGGATGCTAGGGTGCATTGGGGCGACCTTCTTAAGTAAAAGGAAGTAGTGATTCTATCGCTGTGCTGGTCACCAGTTAGCATACACATGGTCTACTCTGTGCTGTTTTGGAGCCAGTACCTGAAAGTGACCATCTGGAGTCAGTTCAGAGGAGGGTGACCAAAATCATTCAGGACGTGCAGGGGAAGTCTTAGGAGGAAAGACCAGAGGACCTTAATATGTACTCATTAGTAACTAGAAAGAAGAAGGGGGGGCATGACTGAAAAATGTAAGTATCTGAAGAGCCTCAATAGGGTGGACAGGCAATGACTGTTAAAACTCAGTGAGATCAACATTAAGTGAGGGCACAGCCTGAAGCTAGCGTGAGGCAAATTCAAGAGTAACATGAAGAAGTTTTTCTTTACAGAGACTGTGGTGGACAGTTGAAACCCTTTACTATAGGGACCTGTTAAAGTGCAGTCAATGCTTTTAAACAAGAGTGGGACACATTCATGGGACTAAGGAGGATATCAGCAAGAGATGGGGTAGGGGTAGTCAGGGGATGAACCTTGAGGAAGTGGGTAGTATGTAGTCAGCTTATGAATGGCCAGTGCTAGACTTGCAGTTTGACTGAGGTAGGGACCGGACAGACTAGATGGACTTATGCTCTTTATCTGCCCATGCAATTATATTTCTATTTCAAGGTCTATGGGTGACTTCCCCTTATTGACTGCTGGCAGTCTGCATTATGGAACAATCACAAAATTATTTTGCTTTTTCTCTTTGCTTCTTAAATGCCAAACAGCAAACTTCAAAACAACAGCAGTTCAAACACATTTTTCTTGGCTTGCAACACAGCTGTATTCTCTTTTTGCTCTGCAATGTACTGGGTCAAGGCACACATGCCGATCGTGGTGCTGCTTTGGGGAATCCTCCCACTCCAGGAATTTTTCCAGTGGGGCGGTTGATGAATTTGAATGATTCATTTCATTATGTAGTTGGCTGATGCTAAAACCAGCTCCATGTGGAGTACTTTTCTGGAATTCTTATGTACACCACAAGCCGAACAAAAAAGTTGTCTGGACATAACAGTTAAACCTGAAACTCAGAGAAAAGTACCCAACACAAATTTATTTATGGACTTACTGGTATTTGTGATGCAGTTTGTAGCCAGGTACCTCAGGATGTTTGCTCCCCTCTCTGTGTACATGCACAAAAAAAATGATCCCAGTGGGTCCTCCATTTTTGTAACCTCTTCATCTACGAGGTATGTAGTACAGCTGTTAAATAAAAAGTGTGGCTTTGGCTTCTGGCCTTGGGCAAATGCCCCTTGGTTATATGCTGGTTGTCTGGAAGTAACTTGATGCAGCGCCTCTACATGGGTGACTTCTCACTGCAATCAAGGTGCAGTGGCGCTGCCTTAGAAAACGTAACAGCTACATAGACACAAGCTTTATTAGAAAAACTGAGGTACATGTACAGTCATAGTTCTGTTGATGCAAAGGTACTTTATTTCTCTATGCTTAACACTTATTTTAGGCAGCAGGTTACAAAACACACACTTATTTAGATCTCTGGGGGGATCAGTAAACAAACCACACACTATGTCATGGACTGGATCCCCAAGCAGGGAATCACTTACCTTTGGAATCCTTCTTTGGGATTTTCTCTATCCATAAACCCTCATGCAGAGAGTCACTACTCATACAGTTTAAGCAGCCAACCATTTTCCTTTCTGTCATGAGGCCCTATCAGTTATGTCCGGTGCCGATGTGTAACCCCCACCCAGGTATGCCGTTTCTATCTTGACAGCTCTACGTGGTGGGCTGGGTTCGGGGAGGAATATGTCACTCGGCACATTGGCTAGGTTTGGCTACTCTGCAACAGAGGCACCCAAGTAACTCCGGACAAAGGAAGCAATAACTGTAATGCCCAATACCTGAAGTGGGATTCTAAAGTGTGGCTTTTATTCACATCCAACAGAATAAACAAAGCATGGATGGACCCCCACGGGGCTACACTCCTGGTAATGCAGATTTAAGGAGACCAGAACACATCCTCATCACTTTAGCCCTCAGGCTCTGAAACACACTGGGCACACAGCCCGAACTTGTACGCTGCTCTGGGTTTTCCCTGGCTCGGCTCCCTTGCCAGCCACTTGGACACTTTCCATATAGCATGGAAACATTTACTGGTGGCTCCCTAAACCACCTATGAGCACTTCTGCTCCATAAGGGAATCTTCCTCATCAATCCAACATCTGGGTACTTTCCTCAGGCACTGGCCAAGTACTTGAGAGAAAGCAACAGGTGTCCCAGAGCAAATCCGTAGAGGTGAATTTGGTTACTACTGATGGGGGGTCTCCCACCTCACGCTCCCATAATTCATACCCGGCCATTTCTCTAGACTGTAACACCTCATCCTTTAAAACACTTTGCTGTGTAGATTCTTTTTAAATGTATTCACATTCAATCTACTGTCTTTACATCCCATTTGTGCTGAACTTGAACATACTTAATAAGAGGCTGTGTCCATTACTCTAGACCCCCCACAGAGTTAAACAGTCCAATCCCCACATCTTCCAAACTGTACTTGGCTGTCTTTTCCTGACCCCACAGTAACAGTCCCTTTAGTTTCATTTTGTTTCAGGTGAAAACACATGGCCCTTTAGCAGAGCGAACTCACCCCATGGTTGCAGGTGCCCCACAGGCGTTTTCTCCTCAAAGAACTCTCGTCCAGAGCTTCTGATGCCTCAACACGAACTTAAATCAGACAGCTTCTTTTCCCTAGCCGGACCAGGGGGGTTGCCCCTGGAAGCAGGTTAATTCCTTCCCCCCATCCCTGCAGGGATGGGGCCCTGAACCACTGAAAGCAGTCTCCACCACTTCAATGTGCTCTTCTTGTGTTCCTCTTCAGGTGTGAACACACACTTATACAACAAAAAAAACAGCTCTTTGACAGAGCTTAGAGCTCTGAGGGCCTGCTTACAGCAGAGCACCTCTTCTACTGACTACACAGACTCTACTCATCTGACTTCAAAAGTTCCCCAATGTTCTACTCTAACTTCCAGCTGCAACATTCCAGTGTGGCTTATGCAGCTGCGACAGTTCTAAATGATGTCATCCCTCAGTCTCAGCTGAGACTGAGAATAGAGTGAGACAGTGTGAAATCCTTTTAACTGGAGTTTCCCAAGCTGCCTTCCCTGCCTACCACTAGGTCTTACTGGGATTCTAGTAACCCCGGGTAACAGGGGGGTTACACATGCATAGCCTACCATGGACTTTTTTAGGACTCCGGCCGAGCCCGTCTCTAACTCACCTTATTGGTGAACCCTGCGGCCCCCTCACAGCCCTAGTGCTTATGCCATCATCACATATGTTTGAGGATCTTTCTAAAGACACAGGGCTTCATAAAGCACTACTGTCACAACACTTCAAAGGTTAATCCTGGTTTAGCACACATATCTCTACCTGTCATTCCTAGTGGCATGGGACACTCATCACCCACTCACTGATGGAAAAATCTATTTCTTGGACCTTCTGATCTGTAAGACAATATGTTGACTTACCTTGGATAATAAATAGAGTAAAGTATGCTACATAAACCCCAAGAGCGAAGCTCAAGGAGTTTTGCAAAGCATCTAACACCGAGGATGTGTGTGTAAACTTCAGGTTTAAACTCACCACCCCTTATTTTATTTTATATAATTGCTGGGTTTCCCTTTTTTGCCCTAGCAATTATACAAAATAAAATAAAGTTGCTGTGCGGCCACGGTCTGGTTACAGCGCACAGTTCGCGGTCGACTTTATTTCTTTAAAAGTTTTTTTTTTCATTTTGTGGCCAGCCAAAAGTTAATTTTTAAGTTGTTATGGTACATTTTGTTTTTGATTTACTGCTGAGTCTGAGTGGTGGTTCACTGTCCATTAGTGGTTTGGCGAGAAATCAAGTAGCGGAGAGCGGTTGGGAAGCAAGGAACTGTAGCAGGTGCATGTGCAGTATAAGGGAAACTGTGCATGTGTTTGCCATAATAAACACTCCTTTATTGTGGTAAATTATGCCACTGTTTCCCTATGGGAAAAGGGGGAAGCCAGTAATTATATAGATCTGATTGTTGAGGTCCATTACCTTTGTGGCTGGATTCCATTTAAGCCTCACACACTTCATCAATTTCTCCCCATTTTTTTTCCCATCTAAGACTGATTAAGTCCCCAAATCCCTTCAAACACCCCTTCTGAGGTAAGCCTGCCAGTGGTCCTGCACTTTCTCTTTCCTGTACTCCTCTGCAATCATAGTCTCAAAATGGCTCCAGCCTTTTTTAAAGCCAAGCCTCACTCACATGACCAGGGAGCTCTCACAGCACTCACCTAACCTATAAAATCCTGCCTGCCAGGAGCAAAATCTCTTTTCCATTGACTTTGACTGGAGGGTGTTACATATGAGTCCTGATTTCCCAGGTGACAGCACAACATGGTACCATCAAACCATTGGGTCAAACTGTAGTAGCACATTAACCTCCTCCACCAATGTCTGTGTATTATATGCAGTTAGAGATGAAGCCGAAGTAGCCCCAATTAAGCTCCTGCAGTGGAGCAGCGAATTGGCAATTGCTTGCGTGTCTTTACCGCATAAGCGGAGTACTCGCATTATTAATGGGTAACGAAGTCCATTGAAAACAATGACTTCATGTTACTCTGCCTTCCCAAACCACTACTTCACTAATTCTTAAGGCGAAGTACATTGAAAACAATGTACTTTGCCTTACTTCGCCTTGTTTTTAAGCTCCAAAGGTGAATTTTGCAGTGATTCATGGGACTTCAGGTCACATGGGCTCTAGATTGTTCTGCACAGCCTCAGTTTAGGGTAGTGTGTGTGGGAAGCTGTAGGAGACAATCTGCTCTGAGAGCTCTCTGTGATTCAGACCTTCTAAAAGCTGTTAAAAAGGCCTTTTTGAGTCATTTTTTTTGCTGAAACTTTAGTTCATTGATTATAGGAAACCCTCCTGTGCTCATATCATCGAGCATTTATTGTTTGTGTGTGTATTTTGAATGTTAATGTACAACATTCAGTTTGTGTACTGAGAGACAGTGGAAGTGTGCTTTGGGGAAGGGGCGTATCTGTGCTGTAGGTAGATTAACTTGGAGAAAAAGACAGTGCTTTCTGTTTTGGTGATATTTTTCTTGCATAACTGTGTTAATGTACACACAGTAATATTTTCAATAATTCTTGCCATTTATTTGCTGATTATTGTGGTGCAGCAGTGCATAATTTTAGTTTGTTTAAAATATGTGGTTATATTACTGAAGTTTTCAATTTGCTACTCATTACTTAGTGTGTGTGTGAGTATGTGTGTTGCACGTGTCAACAAATCAGACACCTTTTATTGTGCCACATAATTTCAGCAATATGAACCTGCTATCCACTGCAGCTGTGTAATTTTTTGTACTTCTTTGTGGTATCTTTACTGGTACTCGTACTAGTGACTCTTACTGCAGCAGTGCAGTACACTGCCCCCCCCCACTCCCGTGGCCCGCCCCAACCGGCAAAGATATTCTTTTCCAGATTTGAATTTCTGATGGTGAGCACTGGTTAGGTGTTATGCCTTTGCATCTGCATCTCTTCAGTGTGCAGCGCAATCTTAATCTGTCTGTACATTTGCATCTCTTTAGGGCCCAATTTCCATCTCTAACTTAAGTCACAGTTGTTTCTTTGGCTTGCCTTCAGAGTACTGGACGGGTGTGGTGCATAATTCAGGTTGAACATTGTACTCATAAATATGCGTTTTTAAGTCAGGACCATCATCAGGAGTCATTTGTGATACAAATCACATTCTTCATCATCACAGTCACAAATGCAGTCACAAATTACGATTTACGATCATGTCACTGATCACAACAGTAATTTTTTTTACTAGTTACTTGGATGTATTGTAAGCCTGTTTTGTAGTATCTCTCCATGCTTTACCACCGCATCATTGTACTCATTAATAAGTGTTTGTAAGTCGGGGAGTTTTGTGCCACACCTCATCGGGGCCTGGGGAAGTACAGCTGTAGGCATTTGCATTTCTTTATTATCACGGTCACAAATGCAGTCACAAATCACGATTTACGATTATGTCACGAATCACAACATTAATATTTTTACTAGTCACTTGGATGTATTGTAAGCCTGTTTTGTAGTATCTCTCCAGGCTTCTCCACCCCACCATTGTACTCATTAATAAGTGTATTTAAGTCAGGGAATTGGACAGTGTCTGCAGTACATACGCAGACTGGAAAGAAAACTGCACCCATGCAGTTTAGCACAGTATACTTCCACTGCTTGGAATACATACGGAAGACAACAAAAAAAAGGCATAATTACATACAAGGGTCGAGGATGGTGGAGGAATACATTTTATAACACAGCAAGGAAGGTGTGGCGGGCACATGGTTGGAGGAAAAAAAAAACTAATGTGGGATCCCATGGTGATCCTGCAGCAGTTCCAGCATGGATATAATTTGCAACTGATGCCCCTCTGTGCAAGACAAATAAAATTTACAGAAAGAACAAATTAAGTAAAAAAGAGTACAGACAGAAAAGACAAAAACATGTAGCTTTTAAAAAGCTGCTGGGTCTAAATCAAAGTTTAAATCTCCTCCTCGTTCTGATCTCAAAGTATCAGCAGTCACAAAACACACTCCTCTCTCTCTCTCTGTCTGCACAAGAAAAAGTAAAAGTGTCTGCTTGTATGATTCACTTTCTTTCTGCCTAGCTAAAGAGCATGTGACTTACAGTACTGTAAGCCAATGTTTTGTGTGGGGGGGGGGGCTGCCAAATCTGAAACACCAAGTGGATCACTTAGAATCATAATGAGGAACGCAAAGTCCATTAAAAATAATGACTTTGCCTTACTTTGCATTGCCATTACACCTTAACGCGAAGTGGTAATGACAAGGCAAAGTGAGCACTTTGCATTGCCCACTCCGCATAGCGGAGTGGCAATGCGAAGTGCCCACTTTGTGTTCACTTCCCCGGTGGAATTTAAATTCGCTGCATCTCTATATGCAGTTCCAGGGGTCACTAACTTTCAGTGCTAATGGTACTGTAATGACATTTCATTTACAAGATATGAAATTCTGGGATTGCACCAATGATTGCTTGTCTGATTTCTAGAGGTCACCAGAACTCTACTGCCTAGGATTTTTTTTCATGTGTAAATGTACAAAAGATAAAAGAAAGCTATATAAAGAGCAAGTTAAAGCCAAAGAAAGATGACATAGGAAATAATTTAAAGGAAATGCATGGAGTTTAGATGTGCTGCTGTGGTATACTATAAATTACATGAAACTGATTTTCACTGGTATGCAGACAAATTTCAAGGATTATAATAATTTATGTGTGGTTCATAGCTCAGTGCTTGTGCTACATACTGTAATTGGATAATGAAGGTTTGTGCTTGGATACAGAGGCCAGATAGGTAAGTAGGACATTGCTCTTAGATATGTAGCAGTTTGAGTTGATCTCTGCTTAGGTACTTTGAACATAGTTATACAGTCAGTGCTTATAGTACAAGTAAGCTGGATAGTCTTATGCAAAGTGCTTAGATGCGTGAGCTGATGAGTAACGTTGTTATAACTTGGTTTTGGTCTGGCCTTACTCTGTATCCCACCATAAAGAATGCTTAGTCCAGTGTTATGAGACCCCACCGGGTGGGATAAGAGCACCAGAGAAGGAGGAGGAGGTGTCAGGGGAGGATGGAGGGTGAGTGCGACCCGCTCTAAGCAGAGCGGATGTAGCCTGCTAGCTTAAATAGGATGTGGGGGAGGAGCTCTTCCCCCACATAACTTCAGGCGATAGCCTACCATTTGTTTCCCAGTGATCATCATAAACCAGAGGGTCTGGCAATTATTGATTACTCATTCTGCTTCTTGTCATGTTGGAAGGGCCAACAATTGCTTATACTAACCTACAGTTGTCTGAAGGACAAACAAGTGCTAATAAGCAGTTGCCAGTAATTCAGACCTTGGCCAGATTTTCAGAGACGGCAGGCACAGCACAAACACCTGTACCACCGGTGTCTGCATCCACTCAAATGTGTCCAAAGTTGGATGCTCTACTTTTTAAGTGTCATACATTTTTATGACTATTTCCATGATATATAGAAGTTTGCATTAAAACATTGACACATACAGTACACCTTTTTCTAAAGCAAATGTCATGAGTTTGGATGCTACTGTGTCCAAACTTCTAACATCGTTAGACCATCAAATAGAAGGTCATATAATACACAATGGTTCTACACCGAAAATATGGATTGACAAATCTGAACTGAATCTGTGTTGATAATCCTGCCAGTCGTTTACGTCAGTGTTGGTAAGACTGTCAATCTCTTTTTTTAAATTGTCTGTCCTAGGACTTCCAGTGACATCACTCAGGGATAAGCAGCTAGGCAGCAGAGCTCCATTTCTTAACTAATATAATCATCAACAATCCATCCTTCCAAAACAGATTTATTCGCCAGACAGAAAAAAATACATGAGATAAAGATGTTGGCATGCCAGCATCTTAAAGATCATGGGAAGGCAGCTCCCAACCGAAGAAATATCTGTGACTGCAAAAAGATGGCCTGACAGACAAGGTAGCATGAAGGGCGAGCACAAAGCAGAAGGGGCATTCAAAGAACCACAAAACTTCAGCAGTTTCTGCCTAACCGAAGCCAGTCCAAAGACTGCCGTCTTCACTTTGGCTCTTCGACGGGCACGATGCAGTTATAATACAGTGAGCATGTGCAAACACTTTCTGGCAGCCACCTACCCTTCAGCAGTCAGGGACATTAGATCTTGGCAAACCAAGCATTCTGCAGCTCTAAGTGTCATTGCAGCTCTGATACCAGGGAGGAAGAACCTTGCTTTGTGCACTGTGCTGTCTTTACTGTTTTTGTCAGAAAATGTTGCAAAAACACACCAATTTGTTTATTTATTCATTGATTGATTGTATTTTTTGTTGCTGTTGTTGTACTCAAATCTTCCAAAACAAAAGTTTTGGTACTTTTCCATGACTGGGTCAGGACCTAAGCCCCAAATCTTAACTTTAGCAAACTGTAATTTTTGTGATTTTTTGTGGGTGGCTCGTGGCTGTGCCACTGGGTCTGGGTCATGGACAAGGTGCTGTGACACCAGGCTCCAGCTTGCCTGACCCCCACAAAAAATATTGGGAAATACTTTATCCAACTGCAGCTTAGCCTTCATCTTGACAGTCAGTGTGTGTTGTGCACGCCTGGCCTGCCTGTGGGAGCTGGAGCCCCCCCCAACATAAATCTTGTGAAACACTTTATCTAGTTGCAGCTTAGTCTTTGTGACAAGCAGTATATGCCACACCTGGTCTACCAGTGTGGGAGTTGGAGGCCCCCCAAAAAATTCTTGTGAAATACTTTATCCAGTTGAAGCTTAGTCTTTGTGACAGGCAGTGCATGACATGCCTGGGTCTGCCAGTGTGGGAAATGGAGCCCCCCTAAAATAAATCTTGTGAAACACATTATCCAGTTCCAATTTTATCTTCGTGACAGGATGTATGTGTCATGCCTTGCCTGCCATAAAGATGAAGCAAGGACATCCTGAAAGGGAAGCAGGAAGGACTGGAAGAGGAGGTGGGCCACAGTGAAAGGTTCCACTATGGTACCTGTCCCTACAGCAAGTAGCAGACATAGTCATGTGACACATGGTGTGGGTGATTTATATGGTGATAATTAGAGCTGTGTGGAATATATATTTCCACCTGTGGAATTCCCAAGGAATTACCATTCTGATTCCATGGAATTTCACTGAATTTTCATGAAAATTCCATGGCATGTTGCCAAATTTTAAATTTCAGTTATTTTGCTCAAAATTTATAAATGCACATCCAGCTGACACCAAGTGTGGTATGATATGTAGATAGTTAGTGAAGGCCTATACAAATGTACCAAATATCAGAGTTGTAGGTTGAAGGGGAGTAGATGTATGAGTGGCCAAACATCTAATCAAAATTTAATTTTCAGTTATTTTGATCTAATTTTTAAATTTTTTATCCAAATTTCTCCAGTTTCAGGATTTAGAAAAACGTACACCATGGGCATGTACATCATGTTGTAAGTCTCAGAATACAAAGGGGGCTGAGTTATAGGTAGCCTAACATTTTGCCAAAATTTAAATTTTTTTTATTTTAGAATAATTTTGATAGTATTCATTGAAATGTTATAAACTTTTACAAGTATAAAGGTTATCACTACCTTTATATATGCGCATAGTTTCAGATGTCTAGCTTCAAATGGGACTGGGTCATAGCCTGCCAAAAATGTTGCCAAAATTTTAATTTCAGTTATTTCTGCTGGACGTCTGCACTACGGGGTGATTACGTCATTGCATGCCATGTCTTCTGGGAATTACTCCTAGAAAAGAAGTCTGATGCTACTCTGTTCATGACACCCTGCTCCTCCTCAACTGAGCATGCCACCACGGGGGTGCGTGGATGGTGACTGAGTGAATAGCCTCCATTGGTATGGTTCAGTCCCACCCTGGGGGCAAGCAAGGGAGGCTGTCCTGGTAGTCATCTCTGCTGGGATCCATGTTCAGGCTTCCATGAGGGCCTGGTCCATCTGATGGCCTGCCCAGTGGGGGCTAGCCTGGGTGGATCGCCACCCCGAGTATGCTTTGGTGGTGGGCTGTCATCAAGAGGAGTGGGGGCTGAACTTTCCAGAAGCTGGGCACCCCCTAAAGCATGATAAATAAAAAATTTATACATTTTTGTTATTTCCCTCTAATTTTAAAACAATATATCCAAATTTAACTATATTTGAAACATTTAAGCTACTACACCATATGGTCATTTCTGACAAAGTTCATATACACAGCTTTAAATAGTACTGAATTAAAAGTAGTCAAATGTTTGCAAGTTTTTAAAATTTAATTTTGCAAGAATGTAAACTGCAAATTTATAAACCCCTGAAACTTTAAAATTAGAGAATGCAATGCCACTAAATTTGACAGGTTCTTAGACCTTACAAGGAGACTGTGTATGTCAATTTTAATAATTGCTTACCACCAGAAATTAGAAAATAACATCTGTACTTAAAATCAAATTCCATGAGTCTTTGTAAAAATTGTGGAATTCCATGAAAATTCAATAAAACTGGAATTTGCTAATTTCACTCAACCTTATCTGGGGGATTCAAATTAAAGGATAGGGTCATGAGAGGAAGGTAGTGCAGGGGGTCACCAGATTCAGGAGTTAGATGCATAGTTTCACCAAGAAATTGACAGCTGAGCTGGGTAGCACACCACTGGTAGACCCCCCTCCAGTTGGAGTAAGGAAGCACAGAGTGTCAGCAGTTCCAGCCTGAATGCAGGAGATGTAAGGATCACACCCAGTAAACTGATAATCCAGGGAACCTGACCTATGTGCATGTCTGGGACTTAGAGGTACTTAAAAATATGTAGTGGGAGAAGACAGTGTCAAAGGCACCAGGAAGGAAGAATTCTGACTATCCCAACAGTACAGGTTGATAGGAAGGAAGTAGGTGACTCTTGTTTTAAGAGATTTTGTCACTGTAAAGAATAAAGAGGATATCAATGTGATCAGTAGTTCTACTGGGCCAATCTGGCTATGCTGAGAGAGAAGCTGTGCAAAATAGTCACCTAGAGAGGAACAGCAGGACTGCAAAAGGCCCAGCCCAGCTTATTAAATGATGTAGAGATATGTGTTTTGTAAGTTTTAAATTCCACAAAAAGAATTCTGTATGTTTCATCTATATGCTGCCATAAATATTTGAGAAAAGGTTCACCCATATCTCAGCGCAGTCAAAACCCATGTGAATCAAAATGTGTGTTGCGTGGAAACTCCCAAAGAACGCTGTCAAACTGCACTAATATTAAATAAACTAACTCCAAACTGTGTACGCTGTTGTCGACGGCATGTCCATCTCTTCACGATCTTGACAGGATATCTTGAAAAATTTTACTAATAACCTTTTTTTATTGTAAATTTAAAACTGCTAAACCAATTTATCCAGTTGTGTCGGACACCAGGATACACACTGACATCGAATATGCATGTCAAAAATAATTCAGGGGTGTAGCAAGGAATTTTAAATTTGTACTTGAGAGTTGACAGAACTGTTGTCACCCTCCATAAACACAAACCAAAAGATGTACTGCCCCATCACACAAACATTGCCCCACCCCCACTTCATTAAACAGTATATAGTAAGCCAATGATCCTAACAGATTCACAGCACTTTATTTTATCTAACACAGACCATACCAGACAACATTTGGCTAGCTTTTAGTTACAATGTTTAGGATAGATTGTGATGAGCCTCTTTACTACATCAAGGTAGCCAGCCTTACAGAAGTCTGGTCATACCAGCACTCATGCATACATACTTGTTTGGGTCACTTACACAATCATGGCCTCTAAGTTTAGCACCCACACATCTTCCAAAGATCATTCACAACCCGACTAAAGCATCCAAGCAGGGGAAAACAGTTCTTCAGGTACGTTAGGCTCTGCTTATGTTTGATGCCCTGGCCTGAGGCTCATGTTGCCCCTGGATTTTCCTGATTTTACTGTACTCAGCAAAATACAAGTTAAAGTCAAAGAAAAATATGCCTGCCAACACCCATTGAGAATATGCTTGCAAGATCAGAGAAGTTACAAACATTCACATTTTTGAGAGTTTTCACAAAATTGTGCAAATATTTACACAGTAATATTTTGAATGCCTGTAAATTAAAAATCTTTAATCCAATCATCTCCATATTTAGAAAATGACATAACCATTACAAAAATGTTATTCATGCTAATTTACATATGGCTAGATCCAAAGGAGTGTGAGTTATATGCAGATAACATTTTTCATGAAATTTCCCACAAAAATAAAATGACAGATTTTGAGCACATACAGTTTTGATATGAAGCATACTAATGTCATGAAATGTGACACATTTTAGAACACCTATCATCAAGTAATCATGCCAAATTTAAGAACTCTGACCCAAAGATGACTGAGGTATATGCAGATAAAAATGTTCATGAAATTTCCCCCCAAAAATAAAATGACAGATTTTGAGCACATATTATTTTGAGACAATCCATCCTAATGTCATGACATTTGGAATGTTGTTAGAACACATGCCATCAAGTAATGATGACAAATTTAAGATCTCTGGCCCAATAGATGGCTGAGATATGTGCAGATAAAAAGTTTTATAAATTTCCACATGCAAAATAAAATTACAGACTTTGAGCACCTATAATTTGGATACAATCCATGCTAGTCTCATGATATTTGGCATGCCATTAGAACTCCCACAAAAAGCAAGCATGCCAAATGTTAGAGATCTAGCTCAAAAAGACAGAAATGATATGACCAGATTATTACATTTTAAAAATTCAACAACATTCCAGTGAAATTCTGTGAAATTTCATGGAATTTTGCAAAGTTTCATAGAAATTCCACAAACTCAGAATTTTCTCATTTCACACAGCTCTAGTGGTGATGTTAGAGGGAGAAGGATGGAGATAGGGAGTGGTGTTGGTTGTGTTGGTGGTGGTGGTGGGTCCAAGACTGAGAGGCATACTAGGATGGGTCCTGTAATAGTGCATCGAAAGAAAACATGGAGATTTGTTAGTCTGCAGAAGTCAGCTGGTTGTATGCCCACTTTAAACAGGAGCTTTCTCAATCAGTGACAGTCAGTGTCCAGTGGTGCATCTTGTGGTGCTGAAACCAGCTATAGCAAAGCAGAAACACACAGGTTTTATACTGCTTGTGGTCCTCCTCCTTCTTCTCCTCCAAGTACCTTGCTTTCCCTTACTGCCCATGGTGGTGATGCACTATCAAAAGATCATCCATCCCATTCTAAAGATATACAGGAAAGCCCTCCACTTGTGCATCTTGAGCAAACCACACAAAAGCAGCTGGCAGTGTGAGGTAGGAAGCTAACTCAGCAATCTGTACATCCACACCACAATAAGCACCACGGGCAACCTTCAGATGCCACTGGTTTGAGGCACTATATGATGCTCCTTTTCTGAGAGTATTAACAAGCCACAAATCAGGGACTGAATCTGGGGGTCTAACACTACTGTTATTCTGTAACCTGAGGAAAAAGAATTGGTTGATGTACACAGGTGAGGTGCTGTTTATGGTATATCAACCCCTCTGTTTTTTTAAAAGCAAGCCAGTAGCATATCCACCACCAGCACAGCCAGTTCCAGTAGATAAGACTACCACAGAGAAGAAGAAGAAGATAGAGAAGTGCTGAAGGAACTTGCAGATGTCCTGGCGAAACACCTGGCGGACCTTTTCACCATCTCCCTGAGGACAGGGTGGGTGCCCCGGGACTGGAAGGTGGCACATATAGTGCCTATCCACAAGAGGTGATCAAGGGAGGTGGCAGGGAACTACAGGCCTGTCAGCCTGACATCGATGGTGGGCAAGGTGATGAAGACCATTGTCAAGGAGAGGCTGGGGGGGACTTGGAAAAGTCAGGGTGCCTGGACGATAGACAGCATGGATTCATCCTGGGGAAATCATTTCAGACAAACCTGGTGGAGTTCTATGACTGGGTGATGAGTGCCTTGGACCAGGGTAGACCAGAGGACATCCTCTTTCTAGACATCAGCAAGGCATTTGACTCTGTTCCTCATGTGGGCCTGTTGGATAAGCTGGAAGAAATGGGGGTGGGGAACCAGATGATCAGATGGATAGGCAATTGGCTCCAGGACCGGAAGTCTCATCCTCAAGGAGGGTCATTAGTGGGGTCCCACAGTGATCAGTCCTTGGGCCCCTCCTGTTCAACGCCTACATCTCTGACATAAGAACAGGTATCAGGAGTGAGATGAGTCTCTTTGTGGATGACTCAAAATTGTGGGCAGTGGTGGATGAGGAGGAGGGGAGGGTGGCCCTACAGGGGGACCTGGAGGCTCTGGAAAGATGGTCTAGAAAGTGGAAGCTAAGGTTCAATGCAGGAAAATGCAAGATAGTGCACCTGGGGGCCAGAAACCTGGGCCAAGTGTACGCCCTGGGGGGGGATGCTATAAGTCTCGATGGCTGAGAGAGACCTGGGGGTGGTGGTGGATGTCAAGATGAACAACTCGGAGACTTGTAGGAGGGCAGCAGCCAAGGCCAACAGGATGCTGGGATGCATCGCTAGGAGGATCACCTCCAGAAGGAGGGAAGTGATACTCCCTCTGTATAACTGCTTGGTGAGGCTGCACCTCAAGTACTGCATGCAGTTTTGGAGGCCACACTTAAAGAGGGACATTAAACACCTGGAGAGGGTCCAGAGGAGGGCAACCAAAATGATTTGGGGCTTGGGGGACAGGACCTATGAGAAGAGGCTTGAAGAGCTAAATATGTACTCATTGGAAGAGAGAAGGGACCAGGGGGACATGATAGAGGTCTCCAGGTACATGAAGGGGGTAAATAGGGGAGGAACAGTCAGGGTGCTTCGAAGGAAGGAGGAGGGGGCCACTAGAGGTCATGGGTGGAAGCTGGAGGGGGGAAGATTCAGGGGAGAAAGGAGGAGATGCTATTTCACTGAGAGGGTGGTGGAGCCATGGACTGTGCTGCCTAGGGGGCTGGTGGAGGCAGAGACGGTGGAGGAGTTCAAGAGGGGGTGGGACAGGTACAGGGGAAGGGTTCTGGAAGCAAAATCCAATGCAGCGAGAATATCTGGAACTGGGAAGGGAGAAGCCAGAGAAGGCGAGGGGGGCAGCAAGGTCAGCTCCCAGGGTGGGGGCTGACCAAACGAGCAGACGCGAAAGACCGTTTGGCCTATTATGCTTGCATTTTAGTATGTTAGTAAGTGGAGGTGCCAGAGGAGGGAGAGGTGCTGGTCATTCAGAAGGGGGATATAAGAAGCACAAGAAATGGTGTAGGCAGCAGGAATAGGGCATGGGAAGGGTGATCCATCAGTTGAGAGCAAGATGGAGCTGGGTAGGGAAGGAGACGTTGCAGAGAAGAAGCAGGCAGCATTGAAGAAGTAAGCAGAAGAAGGGAAAGAGGAAGTGGAGGTTGAAAGTCTGTTGTCAGTTGTGAAAAGCTCCTCTGATGAGGACTATGATTCTGATGAGTGAAGGCCACCACCACCACCACCAGTACGGGAGGACAAGAATGGGAAAGAAGAGAAGCAAAGAAGGAGAGAAAAGAACAAAGAAAA
Source organism: Neoceratodus forsteri (assembly GCA_016271365.2). NCBI lineage: Eukaryota > Metazoa > Chordata > Ceratodontiformes > Ceratodontidae > Neoceratodus > Neoceratodus forsteri. Next base: position 1,286,901,138 of record CM057456.1, read on the forward strand.
AACATAATGAAGCAGGGAAATCTGAATCCAAACCAAGTTCACAGTCCCATCTGATAAATTTGCCACTACTACTGCTGCTCCAGCTGCTGCAGATCATGTGGAGCAGACACATCAAATCTCCCCCATGATCAGGAAAAGGAAATCACACAGTGGTCAACCTATTTGTTCTAAGGCCCCCCTCCCCCGATCCCTCAGGCTGATGTTCATATAGCTAAGAAAGCCAAGAGTTGTTCCACAGTATGGGACTCTTTTAAGGATGACCCCACAAATACACTGAGAGCATGTTGCAATATGCATGAGAAAAAGATCAGTTGGGGTCAGTCCACATGGACATTGGGAACCAGTGTTCTGGCTGATCATCTAAAGCATGAACATGGCACCTTAGCAATAATCACCTCCCTTCATAATCCACACGTATGTCAGATTCAGCAGCAACTGGGTATGGGTGGTGGGATCAAATGGTTTGTTCAAGTTATGCAGCCCCAATGGCAGCAGCAGTCAACATCAACTGACATTAGTGGCATTCCTTCCGAACAGTACTCCAACCAACAACATCACCACCACCAGTACCACCACCACTATGCAGGGATAATAGTGGTAGCGGATACACCAGCACCAGTGCTAGTCCAAAATTGATTGCAACCAAACAAACCACACTGCAGGAGTCATTACATACCCACACAGAAATGCCACCTGCTCATCCAGCTGTTGTGTGAATTGCTCAATTCATAGGTGAGATGATGGCACTTGATCTGAAGCCGTTTTCCATGGTGGAAGACACTGGCCTTTGAAGACTCTTATATAAGCTAAAACTCAAATATAGCATTCCATTGCACTTCATGTTTTCTCAGCATGTTCTCCCTGCAATGTATGAGGCCATACACATGCAGATGGTGACTCTTCTGCAGCAGACAGATGGGGGATATATGCATGTAACTAGTGACATCTGGAGCAGTACTGCAAACTAAAGCTTCCTGAGTCTCACCGCTCATTGGGTTGTGTTAAGCACCAGCAACACCACTGCTGCCCCACCAACATCAGCCCCTGCAGGAGTTTTATTTTTTATTTTATTTTATTTAACATTTTGATGACCGGGAAAGGCACACTGAGCCGAGGCTCATTTACAGGTGCGATCCTGGTACAGATTGTACAAGGCGTAGACAAAACTGTGGAAAAGAGGTGGTACACATGAGCATTATAACAGAGAGTGCAATACATCTTCTAAACTATACAGTATAAACTTTGCGAGACAGGCGGAACACATATACATTTTACAGAGAGTGCAAATACATTGTCTAAACTAGAACATCAAAGCTTAGTGAGGAGTGAGAGAGGAAGTGATGTCAGCTTTGGAAGCTGCGACTATGGCGAGTGGGAGGAGACTGATTAGTGACTCATCAGCGTGTTGGGAGCGTTAGAGTATTTAGGGCATGGTGGGCTTGGTAGGAGCCTGAGTAGCTGAGTAAAAGCAGGACTGGAAGGGACCATGCGGAGGTTTGAGGGCAGAGAGTTCCAGATGTGGGGGAGGCAATGTGAGAAGGCTTCTTGACCTGAACGCGTGCGAGGGTGGGGGAGGTGGAAGGAGTGCAGGTCCCTGTGGCAAAGAGGGTAATTGAGTGAGGTCATTGTGCTGAGGCAGGAAGTGAGATATGATGGGAGGGAACCCAGCCAAAATTTAGCTAAGAAGGAGGTGCAGTGGATGGTTCTCCTGTGGGAGAGTGGGGACAGGGAGACAGGAGCATAGAGCAGGCGGTGGTGTGTGAGAGGGGGGAAGCTGTGGTAAAATGGCAGAAAGAGTTTAGGAGGATGTCCAGCCTGGAAAGGGAGGAGGAGGATGGGGCAGTGCCATAGACAATGCCTGCATAGTCTATCACCGGTAGGATTGTTTTACGTACTAGCTCACAGCGGGTGTGGATCAGTAGGCAGGATTTGTGGCGACAGAGGACTGCGAGCTTGGGCCGGAGCTTGGTGCAGATTGCCTCGACATGGTTGGAGAAGTTAAGGTGGCTGTCCAGCCATACGCCCAGGTACTTGAAGGCTGGGACTTGCTCAAGGGGTGAGCTGTCCCGGGTGGTGAGTGCTGGGGGCGATGGAAGGATAGCCAGCTTCTGTCTGGAGCCAAAGACCATGGTGACTGTTTTTTTTGCATTTAGAGTGAGTTGGTTATCAAGAAGCCAGGACTGAATTCTGTTGAAATCGTTCTGAAGAATGGGGAGGACACTGTCATGGGAGGTGCCCGAAGCAAAGATGATGGTGTCATCAGCACAGAGATGTACACTGGAGGAGAGATAGGATCAGGGAAGGTCGTTTATGAAGAGAGAGAAGAGGACGAGGCCAAGTATAGAGCCTTGGGGAATGCCGGTTACGATTGGAAGAGGAGAGGAGATTGAGTCACCTGTTTGGACTGATTGTTGTCTGCCAAGGAGGTACGAGTGGAACCACTTGATGGCTTACGGGGCGATGACGAAGGGACTAAGTTTGTGTAGCAGTGGTGGGTGTAAGACGGAGTCAAATGCTTTTGCCAGGTCAATGAATATAGTGGCTGTGATTTGGCTGTTATCCATGGCAGTGAGGACGGGGTCAGTTATGCTTAGAAGGGTGGTGATGGTGAAGTGGTGTTTATGGAAGCCGGATTGGACTGGTGAGAAAGAGTTGTTTGAAGAGAGAAAGTCTGACAGTTTGGACAGGATGAAGGTTTCCTGGACTTTGGCTAGGGAGAGGAGGAGAGATATGGGCCTGTAGTTGTCTGGCTGGGAGGGGTCTCCACCTTTGTTCAGAGGGATGATTTTCGCTGATTTCCATTTTTTGGGGACTGTGGTGGTGGCTAGAGAGAGATTTAGTATGTGGGTCAGAGGGGCAGCAATATGCGTTGCAGAGATGTGGAGCATTTCAGGGTGGATACTGTCGGGGCTTGTTTTAGTAGGGTTTAGTGAGGAGAGTGTGTTGTATACTTCAAGTGGAGTGAAGGGAGGAAAGACAAAACCTGTGGCAGAGGAGAAAGGAGCTGCCGAGTTGGGGGAGGGAGAGGAGGTACTGGGGGGACACAGGAGACAAAGAACTTGTTAAAGAGGTCTGCCATGGTGGCGTGCTCCGAGATGGAGTTACCATCAATTTTGAGGGTGGGGCATGCTTGTTTAGTGGGGGGGTCTAGCAAGGAGTTGATCAGCTTTCAGAAATAAGCGGGTGAGTTTTGGTGTTGGGTGAACTGCACTTTAAAGTAGGCAGATTTAGATTGCCGGATGTCCTTAGTGCAGTAGTTTCTAAGGTGTTTTTAAGACTGGAGATCATGAGCTGTGTGGGAGGCTTTGTAGAGTCTCCAGGCTTTGTCCATAGAATGACATAAAGCGACGAGGTCAGCGGTGATCCAGGGGTGATGGTGGCATTTAACCCTTGATTTTCATAGGTGTGCGTGTGAGTCCCATATGGTCAGGAAGGTACTGCAGAAATTTGCTAGGGCATGGACGACATCGGACGAGGAGAGGACCGGGAGCCAGTCCGCATTTGCAAGGTCATGCAATATGGTGGTGTCATTTAGGTGGTGTAGGGGGCGAGACCACATGAATTTGGGCAGAGAGGGCAGGGAGTGGATTTTGCAGATGCAGTAAGTGACACAATGGATGCTGAGCACGTCGGAGAATATACCTAAGGTGGAAATTCGATGGGGATGGGAGGATAAGATCCAGTCCAGGAGAGTGCGGCTTTGGGACCAATGATTTAGGCGTGTAGGTTCATGGATAAGTTGAGATAAGTTTAGGGCTTCGATCCTTAGGGAGGTGGGCTTGGTGGAATAGGAGAGCCAGTCAAGGTTGAAATCTCCTAGTAACATGAGTTTGCCATTAGAAGTTTTGGTATAGATCGAAGAGATGGCCTTGATGATGTGGTCGGGCGAAGCCTTTGGGGGGGCGTATAGAGTACTGATGTAGATGGGTCAGGAGGAGGGGAAGGATAGACAGGCTACAATTAATTTGTGGGAAGAGGGACAGGATTCTTTGAAAATTATGGAGCACGAAATGGAGTGCCTGACATACAGTGCCACTCCGCCGCCTCATTTTCCTCGGTCCTGTCGGAATATGTTGTAGTCAGGAATGGTGAGAGAAGAGTTAGGGATTTGGTGGAAAGCCATGATTCTATGATACAGAGTATATCTGGATGGTATTGGGTGACCCAGACAGTTAGAGCACCCAGTTTGGGGAGGAGGCTCCTGGTGTTAAGGTGAAAGAGGCAGAGGCCCTTTGGGAGAGAGTTAGGGTTGGGGCGTGGGGGGAGACCGGTGGAAGTGGGAGAAGAGGTGGTGGTTTGCCTGGGCACAGGCGGGCCTGGGTTTGGATGTATGTCACCTCCTATAAGTAATAGGAGTATGGAGTATGTGAGGAGCGGGCTAAGTTTGGGAGTGACGGGACAGCGCTTGGAGGGAGGCACGTGGAGGTTTAGGCAATGTAGTAGAGCCTCTAGGTTGAGATAGTGGGAATGGAGTAGGAAGGGGTGGATGGAGGAGGGGTTGGAAAGGGTGGATGGGGAGGGTTGCTGGGGAGAAAGGGAGAGGACAGATGAGAAGAGAGAGCATTAGGTTTGGGCACGAGGGTGTGGGGGGGGCTGTTGGAAGAGGGATGGGGAGTTGGGCTCTTTGGTGGGAGGGGAGGGGGAAGAGTGGTAGGTGAGGGTGAAGTGAACATATGTGGAGGAAGGAGGCAGCATATTAAGAATAGCTGCATAATGGCACCTTGTTTTGAGTGGAGCTGTGTGGAAAAAGAGGACAAAACAGGTGAGGAACCTGGTAATGGGAAGAAGTGGTCACTAGAGGGAGTGAGTGATGCAGAAGGGAGACAGGAGTGAGTTGGAGCTGGGAAAGTTGAAGATAGTGGCTCCTAGAGGCTGGGTCTGATAATCTGCTAATGGGAAAGTTGCCTGATAGGTTTCTACCACCACATGACCATGGCTATATATCCCGATGTCAAGCAATGGAGGTGGTGGGGGTGGTGGGGCAGCCAATGCAAAGCATCGGCAGGGTCCACAATTTGGCTTTTTGAAAATGGCGCCAAAGCTCTGTCAGCTGTCCTTCAGTTGAGTCAGTACCTGGACAATCCGCGCCTTCTGGCTGTAGGGGAGGGCAGCACTTTCACCCGCCCTCGCAACCTTCGGGGTTCACGGAAAACCATCTGGGAACCCTCGGAGGGGAAGATGTAGGGATCTGTTGGAGCAGGAGAAGGAGAGATTTTAAGTACGGGTAGGAAAAAAGGGTTACACAAGAAAAAGGGGGTGGGGGGGCCACAATAGTTACGGAGGGAAGGCTGGCAATTCTAAGTCCTCTTTGTTTAAAATCACTGCCTCCTAAGCTAACAGCCAATTGAATTCAGCAGCTTTAGTTTGAATTTCAGGCAGTACTCAGCAAGGTTAATTATGCTGGTGAGATATCGAGATTGCTTTTCCAGTAATATTTATTTTCTTTTTTTGTTCAGCTGTCTGAAAATTACAGGCTGGGGCTAAAAATAGCTGTTTTGCAGGGAGTTAAGGAGTTCTGCAAACGTGGTTGATTAGGCAGTAATAGCTAAGCACATCAGCTAAAATTCAGGCAAAATGACTGTACTTTAACAATGAAAAAAATAGAGGTTTTCAGCAGGCTAAGGTTCAGAGCGAAGTAAATAGTAAAAATAAGCTTTACACAATTAAAGGTGCTCAACGAGCTAGAGGAACATTAACATTTTGCGATTTAGGCAGTGCTTTAACAGAGACAATTCCGATTAAAATGCTATGCTTGGAGTAAATAATTAAGGCAGAGGAGACTATCATCATTTGTATGGTGACATAAAAACAGTTTGGCTTTTTGAAAATGACGCCGAAGCTCCATCGGCTGTCCTTCAGTTGAGTCAGTACCTGGACAATCCGCGCCTTCTTGCTGTGGGGGAGGGCAGCACTTTCACCCGCCGTTGTGACCCTCGGGGCTCAAGGAGAGCCTTCTGGCAACCCTTGGTGGGAAAGATGCAGGGATATGGACAATCCATGCCTTCTGGCTGTGGAAGAGGGCAACACCAGAGTTATCATGAAGCAGATAGCCACATAAAGGAACAGTACTATAGGGTGTGCCTTACTTAATGTGTCAGTCATGGAGGGGAAACACAGTGGGAAGAACATCCTGCACTTCCTACAATCAATGCTGAATATCTGGATATACCCTCATAACCTGAAGTTGGGAATTTGCATGACAGACAGTGGGAGTAACATGTTGATGGCCACGAATAATGGTTTCTGTCATGCACCTTGCTTAGCACATGCACTGAATCTGGTGGTGAGTTGCATGCTTGAGAAACATGCACATTACAATATATTTCCATCATTCTCCCAAATGTGCTGAGCTCCTCTGATATTACCAACAGAAGCAGAATGTCCTACAACACTGCTTGATTAAAGATGTGGTGACAAGGTGGAACTCTGTCTTTTTCATGGTGGAAAGACTGATGGAACAGAATGCAGTGCTCTGGGCTATAGGATTTGATGATATGTCTTGTGGGGGATACCTGTCCTGGGTGCAGTGGTGTGTGCTGTAAAAGCTGGTTCCACATCTGAGACTTTATGAACAGATCACCAAAGATCTGTTTGCTGAATCTGCTACTGTTAGCATTGTCCTACCCGTGGTGGGCCTACTTGAACAACACACAATGTTATATGACAACTACCAGAAAAACAACCCAACAAAACAAGGCTGGTCATGGTGGTGCCAGTGGTGGTGCTGGTAGATATGGTGGAGGTGGTGGTGGTTGTGGCATCAGAGCTGATGGAGGTGATAATAATAACTTCAGCAGTGGTGATCAGGATTGTAGTGCTGGACAATGTGTTGGTGCTGCTGGTGGTGGTTGCGGTGGTGATATGACTAGTTCATCATCTTAGCAACATCTGAAGCTGGATGCAGTCTCTATTGGGAAGGTGACTTAGATATTTCTGACACAACTCCAAGAATGATTTCAAAGCATTCAACTGGACACCCAATTTGGCATGGCAACATTACTGGATCCCAGATATAAACTTGTCTGTATTCCTCCTGAACACGTTGACTATGTCAAACAGAACATCTTGCAAACAATTCAGATACTGTTGAGCAGTGCAGAGAAGCACAGAAGCCAAAACTCAACCTCCTTCTCCTTCTCTTGGGCCATGCTTCCAGTGGTGATGATGATGATGAGGACATCAGATTGGAAGTGGAAGAAATTGCTGATCCAATTCCAGGAGGCACAACAAAAGACATATGTGAGCTGTTTGAAAAACAATACTGACATCACGCAGACACTGTGAATAAAGGCACGGACATAGCATCAGACAACATGATGGAGGCATATTTAGCAGAACCACTGCCCAGACAAAATATTGCTGCCAGAAAATTCTGTCAGGACAGAAAAGTGGTTTGGCCTGCACTGGTTAAAGTGTCTTTGTACTTTCTTGGATGTCTCCCAGCATCGACTGCTTCTTAAAGGTGTTTCAGCACAACGGGAGATATTGCCTCACCACATTGCTCCAGGTTAGATCCAGACAAGTACTGAATTCCTGGATGTTCTGAGACTGAATTTATGATGCATCAACTTCACCTATCCATCCAATTACTTTAAATTCCAAAAGGTGTCATCAGCTAACCCTGTACCTCCTGCAGGCAAGTCTCCTTGCATTCCCACTGGCACTGACAGCACTACAGGCTAGCTCAGCACCACCACTGCTAGCAATATAGTCACCAACAGAGAAAGAATTTGGACACACCCTGACATCTCGAATCCTCCAGAAGACAGTACAACATTTACCATGTCATCACCAGCAAGCTCAATTTAAACAGATGGCAGATGCTGCCTACCTCACTGCAACTCAGCCTCAGCCTCAGATGCTTACAAACAATCAGTGCTACTTCAATCAGACCTGTGATGTCACTAGGGGTGGGTGGACCTAGAAAGGTCTTGCCTCTTATTATTAGGATCCAGGCCAAAGTCCTAAAACGTTCTGAATAGTTCTGATTTGAATCAGAATCATTTGTTAAACGTGAGGAAAACTGAAAATCTGCCATACAATTGCATAGAATGGCACTGAGATCTATGACACACACGTGGAATTGTAAACAGCATTTCAGGAAAAGAAAACTGTGAGCATATGGCACAGATGTGCTGGTCAATTGAATACATGGCAATCGTGCAGTTGATCTCAGTTCCCTGCCTCTGAAGTGATGTAAACTGACCTGTCTAACCTCAATGGGGGATCCCATTTAGTATACAATGGCCATATCAGTTTGTCATTGTTGCACTAGTTCCTTCTCTGCTCCACTGAGAGTCATGCAGTCATTTTCTTTGCCATGGTGTCCCCTCCACCCACCCACCCAAATTAATGACACATTTAGGGAATCCCTAACAAAATATAACTGCATGTCCTTAGGAGTCCAGACCATCATTTTTAAGCTCATAAATGAACAGAGTTCATCTGAACATCCTGTACAACACTATACCTCAACCCTCCACTTGTGAATCCCTTCATGCACTTCGCTGCATGAATGCTAAAAGCCTACATATAGTTGTTGCTTATAACCAGCCCCAGAGAGGACTGTCTGTCTTCTCTAATTTGCTGGATGACTCGGTAAAACTAGCAGGCCAAAACAAACTACTTATTCTTGGGGACATGAATTTAAACTGGCTTGGGCAAACTCAAGGCTCACTTCTGTCTGTAATCCAGAACTATAACCTGCACCAAGTAATAACAGAGCCCACAAGGATCGCCCCTAAAGCAATGTCAAGTATGCTGCTGGATTGGATGTTAACAAATAGGGTTGATAGAATTGTGGATGCAGGCACTGTGCCGGATACTATATCAGATCACTCTCCTATTTTTTCTGTGTGGCAACACTCTACTTCTCAGTCCCTGCCCCCACGCTATATCACTTTCAGGAACTATGCTAATCTGGATCAGGGAAAGTTCCTGTACGAAGTTTAATCTATTGACTGGTCTTATCTTTCACTGACACTGGATGTACAAACAGCTCTTGACTACTTTTTCCAGACAATTTTCGTTCAGTTCAGAGTAGACATACACCCCTTATGACCCAGCGTGTTCGTAGGACTCCCACAAAGCGGTTACACAAAGATCTTCTGGCTGCGTTACATGTCAGGGACAAGAGCTGGAGCTGCTTCAGAAAATCTGGGCTCATTGCTGACTACCACACCTACAGGACCCAAAGAAGTGACTGTAAAAAGCAGATCAGACTTGCAAAAAGAGTTTATTACAAGGGGCTTCTGCTGGAAGCATCAGGTGACCCCAGGAAATTCTGGGCACACGTGAAATCAATACTGGGTGCAAAGAAAACTCACTTGGCTGAGGATATGATCATTAGTGGAGTCCACTGCAACAACCCCAGAACCATTGCGGAAGTATTTAACAAGCAATTCTCTGACCTGTCCAGCTTCACATCTGCCTTCCTCCATGGTCAGTCATTACCACCACCCACCCCACCCACCCCACTGTACATCCCTCCTTTTTACTTTAAGGCAGTATTACAATCTGACATCCTAGGCCTGCTGAACACCATTTCTGACAATACTAGCATAGGCTCCAATGGTATTGAACCCAAATTTCTGAAACTGGCCGCTCCATTTGTTGCCCGACCTCTGGCAAGGATCTTTACCCTCTTTCTGTAACAGTGTTGTCCTGGATAACTGGAAAATGGGCAGAGTTACACCGGTCTTTAAGAAAGGGGATAAACGGGATTTAACTAACTACCGGCTGATAGCTATACTATCAGTTCTGTGCAAAATAATGGAAAAGTTAGCATCAAAACAAGTTATTGAATTTATGACTAAATATAACCTCCTCTCACTAATCCAGTATGGCTTTCGTAAAGGTCATAGCACCTCCACGGCCTTGCTCCACCTGGCAAATGATACTCTAACTGCTACGGACAATGGCCACCTCAGGGGGGCTGTTTTTATTGACCTGACAAAGGCTTTTTTTTACAGTAAAATGTTTTATTATTTTCAAACATAAAACAAAACATACATACACTATTACAAATACAGTAGATGTATATACAGGATCGCTTGGTGTTGACATTGGACATAACCATAATGTATCATCGTCCCTTCCGAGTAACCATTCAGACTGCAATAATAATTGTATAATTAACATCGTTTAAAGGATATATGCCTCTTTTATGATATCATGTACTTGTATGTAGACTGGTGTCAACACCTTAATCAGCATCTATACGTAATCAATAATAAAACAAAAACAAACAAAAAAAAAATGAAAAAGGAAGAATACAGAGAGAATACCCCCTAGGGTATATACTGTGAATACCTATGAAAGCTCAGGTCCTGAAGCACACTGTGAAACAGACAAAATAGATGCACCTACCTCACTTTTCCCATAGCACACAACCATAGGGAGGTATCACCACATATAAGACATGGCTTCATGGAATATAATAGTTACACCCTCTTATGGCCGCTTCGTACACTGCTTCTGGAGGGAAAAGACCACAGAGTAAACAAAGTAATATCATACATCCTCTGTTCCTACTGTGGAGTATATCTACTGATAATAAACAGTATTATACGTTTATACGGGTAAAGTGGGTATGCTAGTTACCATTACTCAAACTACACAATATAACACATGATAGATATTCACATACAAGTCATTGACCTATATTAAACCTATAGAACAAAAATTACCTCAATGAGGGTAACTATGTACACTAAATCCTTCAAATAGAAACAACATTGCACAGTGCTGACACTATAGACCTTTATAGCCATAGATTCACAATAGAGTATTATAGGTAACCTTAGTTCACACAATAAGTGGTGACAGATGATTATGAGGAGACTGATCAACCGATACCAGCTGAGGCTGACAAATATGCCATGAAGGGGGCCCAGCAAGGAGAAAAGCATTCCAACTTCCCCATAGCCATATGTGTCCGCCTATCCATCTCATATACAGAGGAGAGCGATGTCAGAATCTCCTTGAGACTGGGCAGTGCAGTGCTTTGCCAGTTTTGTGGAATTAGTCATTTAACCTGCATACTAAATAAGAGTAGCCACCTAAGTTCCAGGTGTTTAAGGGGGGGAACCCAGCGCCACAGACCTAACAGCATAAGGGAAGGGTCAACTGGAACTTGACATTTAAGTATCATGCTGGCCACATGTATTACTTCCTCCCAAAATCATGTATTCGGGGACATTGCCAAAGAATATGAAATAAATCCCCCCCAGGCTGGAGACACCGCCAGCACATATCATGTGCAAGGACTTTCATTTTCTTTAATATAGCAGGTGTCCTGTACCAAGAATGTAAAATGTTATTATGTATAAGTCTACTCCGGGTATCTTTATGAATTTTTAACCCAACCTGCCAGCACTGTTTCCACTGTGTCTCTGATATTTGTATATTTAGGGCTTTTTCCCACTTTAACTTAGATCTTATATTGAAGGAAGGTAGGGAGTCCCTCAGTACAGCATATATCGTAGTTGAAACTTTATTGGGTAGGTGAAGCCACCTTTCTAAGTATGAGTCACAGGCTGGGAGAGCTTTACCCTGATTTAGGAGAGGTTTAAGACTGTCACGCAGTTGCAGGTATTTCCAAAAGTCTGATTTACCCAGGTTCCATCTGGATTGCAAGTTCTGGTATGTATCCACCACAAAGGAATTGGGTCCCAGTATATCCTTAAGAAATATAATCCCTTTCCCTTGCCAGGATGGCCAGGCCACCATGGAGCCACCAATGGGTATGCTAGGGTTGTTCCACAGGGGCACATATGTAAGGGGAAGAGTCGGGTGTTTTATTTTTGTTTGTAAAATCTTCCAATATCTGATTGAAGACCCTATAGTGGGATGCAGTGTGTACTCCTGATCCGGGGAGCAGCAGAGAAAAGAAACTGCTGTGGGGCTATTACTGTATGTCAGTTCGAGCCTTAGCCACTGAGGAGAGTCAATATTATGGGGCTGGAACCATTTCAGTGTTTGTGCTCCTTGAAAAGCTATCTTATAGCCTTCAATCCATGGAAGGCTCCATCCTCCCTGCAATGGATGAGTCCGAAGTTGATTTCTGCTGAAATGAGGTCTAACTGGACTCCATAAGAAGGAACCAATCATCGCGTCTATTTTCCTGAACCAGTAATTTGGGAGAAAAAAGGAAATCTCGGGGCAAGGGACATCTTAAAAGCAGCTATCTTACCTGCCATGGTTAGATAGAGCTTATTTATTCGCTCCATTTCAAGTTTACAACTGGCCAGAAGGGGGCACAGGTTATTATCCCACCACTTCGCTAAGTTACTCCCAACCTTGATTCCCAAGTATTTGATCGTATGCTGTGACCATTTAAGTCCAAACTGTGCCACCATGTGAGACTTACACTGCGTGTTAAGAGGGAGTATTTCAGTTTTGGATTGATTTATTTTTAACCCTGAAATGGATGAAAAGGAGTCCAGAATTTCTAGAAGATGGGGTAGAGACTCATTAACATCTCTTAGTAATACCAACAGATCATCAGCATACAGCAGGGAGGAGACAGAGACCTGCCCCCTGCCAATACCAGTGATGTGTGTATTCTGTCTGATTGCAGCTGCTAATGGTTCAATAGCAATGACAAACATCAGAGGAGAGAGTGGGCACCCTTGACGTGTACCTCTGTATAAAGGAAATGGTTCAGATAGAACTGAATTTGTGAGGACTTTTGCATTGGGAGATGTGTAAATGGAGGAGACAGCCGCTCTAAAGCTGGATCCGACCCCCATGTGGTATAGAACTTTCTGCAAGTAGTCCCACTCCACTGAGTCAAATGTCTTTTCAAAATCAATGGCAACCGCAGCAGACACCTTAATGTATCATGATTCGCTATGTGAATAAGATTAATAAGTGTTCTAATATGGTCAGTACTATATCTACCTTTTACAAAACCGACCTGTGATGGGTGAATCAGAGATGGTAGGACCAAGGCTAGTCTGTCCGCAAGCACTTTGGCAAAGACCTTGCTGTCTGAATTTATTAAGGATATGGGCGATAACTAGCCGGATCATCAGGGGATTTACCTTTTTTAGGAATCACTGAAATGACAGCCTCCCTTAATGTAGGGGGTAGTATACCTTTATCCTTGGTCTCCTTAAAGACCTTACAAAACAGGGGAGAAATCAGAGGGGCTAATAGTTGCAGAAAGTCCACAGGGAACCCGTCACTACCAGGGGCTTTCCCTGTTTTTAAAGCCATCAAGGAGGCCACAACCTCTGCATGGGTTAGGGGTTTCTCAAGGGCTGCGGCTTGTTCTGGGGTCAACCTCGGTAGTCTCACCATATCTAAAAATGATGATATATCCAAGCAGAGATTGGTTCTGGTTGACTTATATAATTGAGAATAAAATGCCTTCATAATGTCATTCACTTCTTGTGGATTCGTTTTAACTACTCCTGTGGCTGGATCTTTTAACCCCCCTATGTATCTATTTCCTTGCTGTTTCCGCAGCTGATATGCCAGAATTTTTCTGCTTTTTTCACCCCCCTCGCAGTATGTATGTTTTAATCTAATAAGTGCCAAATCTGCAGCCCTGGAGAGAAGTTCGTTTAACCTGGTCCTTATATCCAGAACTTTCCGACCCCACAGGGACTTGGAGGAGGGGTGGTGTTGAGCCTTAAAAGTTTTTCAGCATTGAGCAGATCATTCTCCAATTGAGCTCTTTCCCTTTCCCTGTTTTTCCTCCTGTGGGAAGCATACCCTATAATTTTCCCATGCATAGTGGCTTTGAAGGCCTCCCAGGTATTTTGGGCAGAAGTGTCCTCAGCAGGGTTTTCCTTAAGAAAGTTTATAGCCTCTGATTCAGCCCATTTTCTGGAATTAGGCTCATGTAGGAGTAACGGATCAAGTCTCCAGGAAGGGGATCTTTGAGAAGAAGGGCCCCAGGAGATAACTACCTGTACTGGGGCATGGTCCGAGATTACCATGGGGAGAATAACTGAGTTTCTAACTAGGCCTGTAAGAGTATGGGAAATAAGGCAGTAGTCTAATCTACTATAAGTACCATGGACCCCTGAGTAGTAGGAGTAGTTCCGGACAGAGGGGTGCACTAAACGCCATATGTCCACCAGCTGATACTCAGTGCTTAGGCGTTGAACGGCCAGGGCTCCCCTAGTATGAGATTCTTTGCCTAGGTCACTCCTGTCCAGCACAGGGACAAGTGTAAGATTAAAATCCCCCCCCAATGATAATGGGAATATCTTTTTCTATCATTGTGTCTAATTTAGAATTCAACTTTAAAAAGAAAGAAGGGTCATCCACGTTCAGAGCATAAATGTTTACCACCAAAAGGTGGCCCTCGGGGGTGTCGAGCAAAGCTAATACCCATCGTCCCTGAGAGCCTGTCTTCTTCTTAACCACCACCCAAGGAAGCGATTTGTGGAACAGGATTGCTACGCCTCTTTTCTTCTTGGAAGCACAGGAATGCAGTTCCATACCCACCCAGTCCTTGACTAAGTATTTACAGTCCTTTTCTGCAAGTTTAGTTTCTTGCACTAAGACCACCTGGGTTTTAAGTCTTTTAAGATGGGAGAATACCTGCTTCCTCTTAGAGGGGGAATTTAACCCTCTTACACTCCAAGTTATAAAGGAGATATCACCCATTGGGACGGATATAACAAAATCTTTTAGGGGGATATGAAGGGATGAACTCATTCAACCATTGTGCCTTCTCCTCAGGTCCAGTCTGTAACCCTACAAGCATAATACAGGGTATATTAAAGTTTAACACTACACATCTGTTTTGCAACATTGTAGAAATAGTCTGGGATATAACAATTATTAACACAATAAAACTATTTACACATGGTGCGCACCAGTGCGTTTTGGAGATTGACAATGTCTCGGGCGGAGGAGTCAAAGTCCTCTCAGGCCTCATCGTTCCACCTACAGTGGGGAGGTGGTCTTGGGCATTAACCAGGACTTATGGCCCCTAAGAGCAACCCATTCCTCGGGGATCAAGTCCTTTAATGCAGCTCCATGTTCGATTTCACTAACAGCTCCTGGGCAGGCATACCTAATAGAATGTTGACCCCTTACATAGTTGCGGTGCCCATGGGAGGGGGGGGGATTCTCCGCTTCGGCCTTAGCAACATTCTAGTGCAGTCATAAAGACTCGCTGGGTAATGGAGGTTTCCCCATCACACATCCTCCGCGGGCTAAGGACTCCCAGGAGTATTTATTACTATAAGGGCCATACCTGGGCTATCAAGATTTAAACCAGCTGTATAAGACACCGTCTGGTGTCATATAGGCCTAAAATGACCAATTAGTCCACAAGGACTGCCATATCAAACGGGCTGCACATACCACTAGCTTCTCCCTCCCACTTCACTTCTCGCCCCATAACTATACAGAGTGGGCATAGATATTTATCTAATACTGGTTCTGTGCATCCAAGCAGGGCAAACTTTCAATACTAAGTTCAGTCAGGCGTGCACATTGATCTAATCTGTTTTCACCACAGTTGCTCATAGGTGGTTCCTGACTAGAGTCCTTAGGTTCAGGTACCACTGACACAGGATCACCGACAGGGTATTCAGCCTTCGAAGCCTCTTGAAGCATTTCCTCTTCGGGGTATTCAGGAAATTCATCCCGTGAAATGGGGGCGAGTGGCGCAAATCTATTAGGGGAAAGGAACTGAGAGTCAAAATCCACCATAGGGGCCTTTGAGCTTAATGATAGATATGAATCATTCCCTGCACGATTGATAGGATGAATTCTTTTGGGATGGTTCTCATTCTGTTGACGTTTCCGTGTGCGTGCTGGGACTGGAGTACTCTGGCCTTGGAACTGGAACCCATTTGGGCGAGATGGGGGTATGCAGGCGCCATCTAGCGGTTCGTTGTTGCTGTGACTCTTCCCTGGTAAAGTAGAATCCATGGATATGTTGTCTGTCCTGACATCTCCATACCTTTTATTTTTCAAATGCTCAGATAGACTACTCAGAGTAGTGAATGAGAGAAATGTACCATTCTCTTCAATCCACATACTCTCAGGATAACGAAGTGAGAATTTGATGCCCCTTTCATGCATGATATGTCTGGCCTCAGAATATTCCTTCCATCAAGCTGCCAGGTCCCAGGAGTAGTCTTGAAAAATCATTATTTTATGCACCCTCCAATAAATTGCTCCAAGCTCCCGAGCACGAGATGTGACCCATTCCTTGTCGGCAAAATTTAGTATTCGTGCCATGAGTGGTCTCAGCCTATCACCTGGCTTTGGTTTAGGGGTGAGAGTTCTATGCGCTCGCTCAATTGTGAAGCCAGGAGGAAGATTATGCTTCAGCAGGTCAGGGAGAATATCGTAAAGAAAGTCAACAGGGTTGCCTTGTTCTACACCCTCCGGGAACCCTAGCAAGTGTAGGTTATTATGCCTACTGCGATTTTCTAGGTTATCAACCTTAGCCTGCAGTGCTTGAATTGATCTCTCCTGAGCTCTCATTATGGCAGAAAGTTCATCAGCTACATCAGTGTTTTCTTTAAGTTTATGCTCGGTTATATCTAGTCGTGAGTCCAACCTGTTAATCGCTGCTGTTGTATTGTTCGCAGCCAGTGTTACTTCTGCCATTTGCTTTAAAAGTGCGTCGAACATCTCCTGGGTCTGCTGCGCACTAGGGCCCGTGGCTTTCCCCGGCCCACTGCATTTCAACATGGCCAGTTATCACTACTATATCCCCTCAGTCCGTTGTGTGAGCCAAAAAGTTTTGCTATGTCCTGATAGCCCAGCCTTTCCGGTTAAGTTTTTAGCTGTTAGATATCCTGAAATGGGTAGAGACATGGAGTGTAGCTCTGGTAATGACCCCGGGATACGGAGCGCTCACATCAGGCGGCCATCACATCAGGAGCCAAGCCACGCCCCCCGACCTGACAAAGGCTTTTGACATTGTTGATCATCCTGTTCTTCTAGATAGTCTCCTAGCCCTTGACTTCTCACTAACCTCAGTTGCCTGGTTTAATAGCTACCTATGAAATAGAACACAGCTTGTTTAATTCAACTCTGCAATGTCCAGCTCCTTGGCTATCAATCTAGGTGTTCCCCAGGGATCTATATTAGGGCCCCTTCTTTTCTCAATTTTTATTAACAATATCTCGTCTTGTATCCCCGATTGCTCTGCAATCCTCTACATGGATGACCTGGTCTTGTACTGTAGTGATAAGAATATACACTGCATCAACCTGACTCTCACCACTGCTTTTAAGGCTATTCAATCATGGCTCTTCCACCATAAGCTAATCCTCAATGCCAACAAGACGCATACTATGTTGTTTGGTTCTACAGTAAAATTAAACAAAAACTGGGACCTTTTTAAAGTTTCTGGTCAGGAAGGGATGGTCCTTGAACCAGTTCACTCTTTAAGTATCTCAGAGTACTTCTTGAGGAAAATCTTAACTTTGATAAGCACATAATCGCTACCCGTACATCAGTTAATGCTAAAATTGGTGTAGCCTACAAAACCAGCTACGTCCTTACACAGTCTGCTAGATTAGCCATAGCCTGTGGCATCTTGCTCCTGTCATTATCCTATGGGGTAGTCACATATCTCAACACATCCATAACTCTCCTCAGGAAGTGGGATACGACTTATAACAGCATCTGTAGGTATGCCTCGGCCTCTCCCTGGTCAAAACACCATTGTCAGCTTTATGCTAATATAAACTGGCTGCCTCCCACTGCTACTCGAACTCTTGCTCTTGCCTCCCTAACTGATAATGTTATTAGATCAGGAATCCCCATCTTGCTGGCCTCCCTTCTAACTCCGCTGCCTTCCTACCATGGCCTTCGCTCATCAGATAAATCACTGCTGCTAATACCAAGATGTAAATCTAACAAAGGAACCCTTGCTTTCTCACACTCGGTGGCCAAATTCTGTAACTCCCTGCCTCTCGATGTTTGCCAAGCTCCTAGTCATACATAGTTCAAAAGCAATTGTCACTCTTTCCTCTTCAGCCAGGTCACCTGTGATTGCTTCAAACCCCCTTGAACCTACATCTCGGACTCTCTCTCATTTCACCTCTGCTGCAAACTGCCCTCTTCTAAGTCCATCTAGTCATGTTATTAGGCACTTAGGTCTCATTTTTTGCTCTAAACCTAGTTGTTTGTTAGCTACATGTCAATACTAGTCACTGAATTCATGTTTCTGTTTTGTATCACACTGACCTATCTTGTTACTTACTCAGGTATTTTATGACATTACTATTGTTTCATTGTATGTAAACTACAATATGGATTTAACTTATTTGTTCTATGTGCAGTTGTACTTATTGTTTCTGTTATTGGCCTACAACTGGCACTGTATCATATGCAAATACCTAAATGTTATTTTTTTCTCCTGTATCCTTCAACCACGATCACCTTATTTTGTAATGTTATGGTGTTTTTTTTTTCAACTTTCTTTCACTCCGGTCATGGTCCTAGGAGCCTCTCTCAGGCATCTAACTTGAGTCCTACCCTGCCTGAAGTCCACCTGTCCATACCTTCCTCACACCCAACCCCACCTCACAGCTGGCACCTCCGGCTTAACCCCTCTGGGGTGGGGCCACCCCTCCTACCTTGGGCGCTCTTCAACCATAGGCTCCAGCTGCAGTCATAGGCCCCGGGCAGAAGATCCATGAAGGTTGGCTAGGTTGGACCCGGCAGTGGGCATGGGGGTTGGTGCCGTCGCCTATCCCTAGGACAGGGCTTTTCCATTTTTCTGTCCCTTCCCCATGCGTGGGCATGTCCCAACACTTCTGGCACATGGCAACCCTGCTTGTGTCGGCCACACAAGTATGTGCTTGCTTGGCTTGCTGCTGTACCCTGGTCTCCACCAGGGGTATCTGGCTCACTGGGCTGTCCCATCCCCCTGATCTGGGGAGGAGAGCACCACTTGGGCACTCAGTTCTCAACCCTTCCCCTGATGACCCCCGGCGCCTGAGTCCATTCCTGAACCTGGGTTGCTGATGCGGCACGAGGTGTGGCATCCAGTGCCTCAACCCTCAGTGTCACCAGGCTGGCCCATGTTATGGTGTTTTGATGTACTGTTATGTATCCTTCTGGGTCATGCCTGAAAATAGTAATTGTTATGGCTAGTGCACCTCCCGGTAAACAAAAACTAAATAAAAATTAAAAGAGCTACAACTAATGAGAGTAAAAATGAGTAGCACAATCAGATTCTCGCAATCCAAAAATTAGACAAGTCCATTAGGACATTCTACAAAAATTGTGCCATCAGGTTAAGGCAATCCAAAAATTAGCTCAGTCCAGGAGGGCAAAAATGTGTGCCATCAGGTGATGTGAGGCATTCCAAAAATTAGCTCTGTCCATTAGGACATGTTGAAAAAATTGTGCCATCAGGTTCAGACAATCCAAAAATTAGCTCTGTCCATTAGGACATGTTGAAAAAATTGTGCCATCAGGTTCAGTCAATCCAAAAATTGGCTCAGTCCGAGAGGACAGAAACATGTGTTATCAAGTAACATCAGGCAGTCCAAAAATTAGCACAGTCCATTATGACATGCTGAAAAAATTGTGCCTTCAGGTTCAGGCAATCCAAAAATTAGCTCAGTCCAAGAGGACAGAAATGTGTGTTATCAGGTAATGTCAGGCAATCCCAAAAATTAGGTCAGTGCATTCAGAAATGCTGAAAAGTTTGTGCCATCAGGTTCAGGCAATCCATAAGTTAACTCTGTCTGTTAGGACACACTATAAAACATGTACCATCAAGTTAAGGCAATCCAAAAATGAGCTCAGTCCAAGAGGACAAAAAAGTGTGTCATTTGGTGATGTCAGGCAATTCAAAAATTAGCTCCGTCCATTAGGACATGCTGCAAAAAGTGTGCCATCAAGCTCAAGTAATCAAAAATTAGTTCAGTCAGAGAGGACAAAAAAGTGTGTCATCAGATAATGTCAGGCAACCCAAAATTTAGTGCAGTCCAATAGGACATGCTTCAAAAGAGTGTGCCATCTGGCAATCCAAAAATTTGCTCATTTCATTAGGACATGCTGAAAAGTTTATGCCATCAGGTTCAGGCAATCCAAAAATTATCTCTGTCCATTAGGACACGCTGCAAAAAGTGTACCATTAGTTTCAGGCTATCCAAAAAATAGCTCAGTCTGAGTGGACAAAAACTACTGTCACCAGATAATGTCAGATGATCCAAAAATTAGCTCAGTCCAATATGACATGCTTCAAAGAAGTATGCCATCAGGTTTAGGCAATCCAAAAATTAACCAAGTTCATTAGGACATGCTGAAAAAATTATGCCATAAGGTTAAGGCAATCCAAAGATTGGCCAAGTCCATTAGGACAAGCTGAAAAAATTGTCTATCAGGTTCAGGCAATCCAAAATTTAGATCTGTCCATTAGGACATGTTGCAAAACATATGCCATCAGCTTCAGGCAATCCAAACATTAGCCAGGTCAACTAGGACATGCTGAAAGAATTGTGTCATCAGGTTCAAAAACTGTGTTGCCCGCATATGGGATTACTGAATTAGTTATTTATTTTTCAGAAACAAATCTCACTCTTCCAACTCTTCCATATAGTCAACCTTGTGGTCGCTGCCAAATGTATTTGCTGCTTCAAGGTCATAGATGTAACCAATCAATGGAAGCTTTATTTTTAGGAATGTTATTTTTTCTACATTTTCTGGCAGTAGCCTAGATCATGTATCTGTTGCCACATTTCCTGCAGAGCTAAATACACTGGTTGGGGGACAGGTCATATACTGCAAAGCTAACTGTGCAAGTGCAGGCTATACAGGTTCCTTGCTTTGCTAGTACTTTATGGGATCTTCTTTTCACTCAGTACCTTTTTATGTTTGCTTGCACGCATGCACAAGAAACATATTGCAGCAGATTGCTTCAGTAGCGAGTTGTGGAGGCACGGCAGTGTTGTTGCCATGTCAGCAGGCAATTTTGGAGCTGGTCTGTGTGGCACCAATAGAAAATCACGCTGTCCATGACAGCAGTACTTCAGCTTGCCACAGCCTTGAAAGAAACTGGCCACTGCAATCAGGGAGTGCCCTGTCATTAAACAATCAGCTGTTTTCAGGGTGGTCTCTGACTGCAGCAGCCAATTACAGCTGCATTGTCTGGTGTCCTATTTCAGAGAAACATGGTGGTGGCTTCTCCGTCAGCCTCTCACAGTCCCCATGAAGCTGACAGACAGCTGGCCCCTCTCCCAGTCCATGTTAAAGCCGATGAGGGTGCCCAATCCCCCTGTCAGCTTGCCCCCTCCCTACTTAATTTGCTAACAGGGTAGCCCAATCCCCATCAGCACGATGCACCTCCAAATTTATTGTGTGCTGAGGGGGTGCCCAGTCCACCTTGGCTCATGCAGACTCCCCCCCAAGAACACTGTATGGCTGATGGGGTGCCCAATCTCTGTCAGCTCCAGTCCTCTCCCCCCAACAAACACCCAGGTAGCATGCCGGAAGCCCACCCCAGGGTGCTCATGTGCTCCTCCCAGCACACTGTATGGCCAACGGGGGTGCACAATCCCCACTAGCTCCACTCCTCCCAACAAACATCCAGGTGGCATGCTGGGAGCCCACCCCTGTGAGCCAAAAACGTCCTGTGGCATCTTTTTTTTTTTAATTCGTATTAAAAAAAAAAACAGTCCCTCATTGAGTCCCTTGCCCCCTCCCCCAACCTGCATGCACCCTCTGAGCACCCCACCTCCCCACACCCCCTCACCTCATACTTACCTCCAGAGCCTGACACAACGATCTTCGGTGGACTGGGAACATGTCTGCAGTCTTCAAAGCCGACCACGAACTGAAGAAATGCCGGTAAGCTGTATAACGGCATAATGTTTTTTTTCAACTTGTGTGAATATCTCAGCCATTAATTGGACTTTTGGCACCAAATTTTCAACATGGGGCTCTTGGGACCCATCCTCATGCATTCAGTCACTGTTATGGAATTATTCTGTCCCAAAAGGTAATTTCGCTGTCACTGCGCGAAATCACCTTTCAGGACCAAGTAATGAAACAACAGTGTCATTGTTCATGAGGTGGGATCTGAAACAGCCTGTTATAAATTTGGTGAAAAAATTCCAATAAATGACAGAGTTACGAGCATGCATTGCGCAGTTTCCATGCACACTCGTAACTTTGCGAATTTGTGATATTTTCACTCCAGATTGTCAACATTTGCATTTTTTCACACCTTCTTATGAACAGTACAGCTATCATTTTTCACATCATGGCCAAAATGTGGTTTTGCACTTCCGGCGCAGAATAGCACATTTGCTTTGGGAAATCAGTGTTCGGGACAGATTAAGAAAATCACAGTGACACTGTTCATTAACAGAAGTCTTAAAATGCCTATGTTGAAAATTTGGTGACAAAAGTTCATAAAATGACTATGTTACGAGTGTGCATTGCACAGTTTCCACGCACACTCATAACTTTACAAATTTGTAATATTCCCACTCAAAATTTTCAACATTGACCATTTTGCACACCTCCTTATGAACAGTACAGCTGTCATTTTTGGCATCCTGCCCAAAAAAGTGTTTTTGCACTGGTGGTACAGAATGGTGCAGTCACTGTGCGAATTCAATCTTTCGAACAGATTAAAGAAATCTCAGCGCCACTGTTCATGAGAGGAGGTCCCAAAAAGTCTATGTTGAAAATTTTGAATGAAAATATAAACAAACACCTGGAGCATTAGGGTTTCCAACTGTTATTGCCCCACCCTGTACAGACTGACAGGCATTGAAGGGGTGGCTTGGGGTTCTCAGCCATAATGCTCATGCCATTCCATCCCCACCCTGCAGCCACTGACTGGCATTGAGGTGTGCCTTGGGGTCTTTGGCTCTAACGTTCACCCCATTCTCCTATACTGCACCCATCTCACCTTATTTTCTTATGGAATGGGGTGAGCATAAGAGCCGAAGACCTCAAGGCACACCGTGGCACTTGTCACTGTCTGCAGGGTGGGGTGAGGTGGAATGGCATAAGCATTATGGCTGACCCAAAGGCATACCCCAATGCCTGTCAGTCTCTGCAGGGTAGGGGTGGGAGTTGACGTTACTTCACTAATTCACTGCCATCCCTACTATGCATCTCTCTAACTCCTGCACTACCAATGCCAATACCAGCAAGCAAACATTCAGCACTGACAAATGCTGGTTCTACCAAATAGCAGTCATCCGTAACCTGGGCATAGGCAGTGCAATATAGAGAAGGAAGGTCTGATTTTTCAAGGATGACAGCATCCAAATGACCACAAAGTTGATTACTGGGGGTAGAATGAATGGCAGTACCTGACTGTTTTTCAGCCTGGCAGAGAAGAGAGGGCAGTGCAGGTGCAGGAGGAATTGATCGGGTGGGGGCTGCATCTGTTGTTACTGTGTTTTTTTCAAAACTGAATCTACTTCTTGAATGATTAGTTATTTCCTTTTCTGAAAAAAATCTCACTTTTCCAACTCTTCCATGTAGTCAACTTTATAGTCAATAATTTTCTCACTGCAGTTTTGGAACACATTGGGGTCATGCTGTGAAAGCTGTTTCATCTTGTACTGTGGGCTAATACTGTCGCTAAAATATAATGTTCTGCCATCAGCATTTCATAGTTTCTCATCATCTCTGACTGTTTTATTCATTCGATGACCTATGCTTCTTTTATTGTGGGTGGCAAGTCCCTTTCAGTGGCATGAGACTCTCCCATCTGTAGAGATGTGCCAACATTTTATTTTGTGGGTGAAATTCCCAAGAAATTAGCAATTTGTCTGCATGAAATGTTTCATGGAATCAGAGCATTATGTGAAAATTTTCACAGGTGTGAAATTGCGAGAATTTTGCCCCTGAAATGTGACAGCCCACCCTGAATGGTAGAATTTCACCCACAAATGGTGGAATTATGCCATTGCCCTGGCAAGTGGCATTCACCCCCACCACCTGGCTCCCAGATTGATCCCCTTCCCAATCCCCAGAGCCACCCAGAATGTTTTTAATTTTGTTTTAATAATTTTCCCTGGTGGTCTACTGAACCCCACATCCCTGATTAATCCCCTCCCCAATTCCTAGACCCACCCAGTATGTTTTTTAATTTTTTTTAAAATAATTTTCCCTGGTGATATAGTGAACCAACCTCCCTATCCACGATTGATCCTCTTTCCAATCCCTAGATCCACCCAATATGTTTTTTTTTTTTTTTTATCATTTTCCCTGGTGGACCAGTGACCCCCACTATCCCGATCGAGTCCACTCCAGTATGCTTTTTAACATATTCTGTGGTGGTCTAGAGCCCCCTGCCCCCACTCCGGCAGCAGTCCCACCCCACTCCCTCCCCCATCCTGAAACAGAGCACTCATTCATTCACATCTCAGCAGGCTGCCGGCCATGAAGGAGTGCAGAGGGCTGTGCCAGCAGCCCACTCTGTTACAGGATGGGGGAGGGAGTGGGGTGGGACTGCAGTTGGGGTGGGGGGCCACTAGAACACCAGGGAATATGTTAAAAAACATACTGGGGTGGGGTATCAATTGGTTCAGGGATAGTAGTGAGGAAGGTGGGTTCACTAGACCTCCAGGAAAAATTATAAAAAAAAATATATATATACTGACTTGATCTGGGGATTGGAAAAGGGAGTGGCTGGGGATAGGAAGGGAGGAGGTTGACTAGACCACCAGGGAAAAGGGAGAGAGGCATATTTAAGTGGTCCAACTGGTGTGATAGGCCCATAGGCAAAATTGACATGTTCAGCAAAACATTTTGCGAAATGTGTGAATGGCTCAAAATATTTAGTTGGGCAAAATATGTCAATTTTGCACATCACTATCCATCTGAAACTGATTCTTTGGACCTTCCAAGTCATCCCCGATTGCATTTAGCTGAAATCTAAGAATCTTGATCAATGAAATTATTTGGTTGAGTGCAGCACTGTTAGACTCACTTTCCTAGTAATTTCTTCAAAAGGTTGCAGGATCTTGATAAAAAGTTCTAAAAACACCCAATGCTAAAGATTAATGTACACATCAGCAACCCCTTTACTGTTCTCCAATATATGCTGTCTTACAGCCTTTTCTTGCTCCAGTAATCGCCAGAACATGTAAAAGATAGAGTGCCACCTTGTTACAACATCCTGTATGAGCATCTTTGGAGGCAGTCTGCGTTCTTGTATGGCCCGAAGCCAATGGTGTGCTTTGCAGGATTAACTGAAATGTCTGCATATTATTTTTGCCACATATGTGAGAGCTTTTATATCTCTGTGCTCTTCCAGAAAGGCATGCATGATCAAATTTAGACCGTGCAAAACATCAAATGTGCACAAAGCCCCCATCAGACAATGCTTTCTTTATGTTTGAACCATTGTCAGCCAAAATGAAAGTTGCAGAAAGCTTGTGTGATTTAAGCCAGTACTGTATCTCTTTATTAAGTTCATCCAGAATGTAGGAAGCTGTATGATCCTATGAGATATAATGGGTGTGAAGGGAAGACAGTTTCAGAGGGGATTTGTCTGCATCACTACTGGGAGTAAATGACACCCAATGTGCAGTCAGTGACATAAATGATTCTGTCTGAGCCAGCCCAGTGGCACTGGAGGTTGAGGCGCTGGTCACTACACTTTGCACCACACTGGTGATCTGGGTTTGGGAATGAGCCCAGGACACTGGGGGTCAGCAGGGGGAGAGAGGATTGAGCATCTGGAGGACTGCTCTCCTTTCTCGGGGGAAGGGAGACTTGTCATTTTGCTCGGTGGCTGCTCTCTGGCAGTGGCTGGAGGGTAGTACGGGTTGGGAGGCACGCTCCCATGTGTTGATGTTGGTGAGGAGGGGGGGGAATGGGAGAAAAGCGGAATAAAAAGGGTGCCTGTCAGCACTTAATGATGGCCCTGCTCCCGACTGGCACTGGCTTCTAGATTTGGTCTCCAGGGAGGAGGTGTAGCGTGCCACCTCCCAGCCAGACCCACAGCAGGAGGCAATCCATGGGGCAACTGCCGGTGTCATTGAGTATGGGAACGGGCATGTCTGGAGAGAAAGTCCCTTCATCCAGAGGGCCTAAGCCACCTGCCAAGGCTCTAACCAGCATAAACTATGAAAGGGGAAAAAAAAATGGTTCTGGCTGATAGCTTGTCCATATATCAGTAGTCAAATGGACAACCCAAGCAACTGCATCTTTTAAAGCATTTTTTAGTTTAGCACTGACTACCTCATACATCTGCGGTATAGTGACAGTATAAGAATGTCTCCTGGATTGAATGTTGTATCATGGTGACAGATGATTCAAAAGCCTTTAGAATACAACATGCTTGACAATTCTGTAAGAGTGTAAGTCCAGTGCTATCACCTCAGAAATTAATTTTGTTATAACAATTACTTCAGGATGAGTATGTTGCTATTTGGCTTTACGTTCAAG
This sequence comes from Neoceratodus forsteri, assembly GCA_016271365.2. NCBI lineage: Eukaryota > Metazoa > Chordata > Ceratodontiformes > Ceratodontidae > Neoceratodus > Neoceratodus forsteri. The sequence continues at coordinate 1,286,927,505 of CM057456.1, forward strand.
CATTTGAGAAACTGTGAGCTGCCTTCTAGCAGAAGTCTTGCTCAGACAACCGACACTAGGAGTGCTGAATGATAATAAGGGCAAAAGTGGACTCTTTGAAGTACTTACTCTTGAAGAAGACTGAGAAAGAGGAGACAGTAGAATGGGTAACTTGAATTACGAGAACTGTTCAGACAAAACAATAGTGGTCGCATTGGAAACCTGACAGGTAAGAAGGGATTTATTATTCTTGTTTGATATATTAAACCCAGAACTACTGGTTTCACTGAACATGGACTTCAAACAGCACCTTAAAGAAACTAGGGGACATCTGCTTTGACTAAAAGGCGGAAGAGTGAAAACTTAGAGAAGGAAGAACTTTTTCACACAGAGTGACAGGTGTGTGGAGTAGCCTTCTGCTGGAGGTTGTGGCAAGCACAAATAAAATCAAGTTTAAAAAATGTCTGGATGCTTACATGGCCTGAAATCCAAAAGTCAAATACTACCACTGATATAGTGTGTGTGTGTGGGGGCAGTTCACAAGGGCTTCTAGCCTTTATCTGCTCCAACAAACTCTAGTATAAAATCTATTATAAACTCTAGAACTGTATCAGCAGAGCTGTTGCTACCACTTGCTACAACAGGTGCAGGTGGAGTCTGACCTATCTCTGTCTGCATGTTATCGTCATCTTTCTCTCTGTCCAAAAACTCATGCCTCAGGCACAATGGGTGACATCTTTCTAAATGCCTTTTTAATGCTGAGATACCCTAAGCACCCTTTTGGTTCCCTCTACCAATGGTCTTTTTACAATATATGGAGCAAACTGCTCATAACTCATTATCTGCAGCCAGAGAAAAGTAGACCCCACATAAGAGGCAATTTTTTTTGTTTTATTACCAGGCATAGTCTACTGTCCTTTGTCACTGCCACCCTGTTGTTCTTTCTCAACACTGGGCTACTCATCAAGGCCTGTCTCTGTTTCTTCCTCGTCTTCATCCAACAGCTCATCCACGCCAATCACAGAACCCAATTCGGAATGTACTGCCCCCTTGTCTTGTTCCTCCTGCACCGCACTGTTTGTGCCCTTCTCATCTAAATCCAAATCATCACATTCATCCTGCATACATGCAATAGCCAACTCTTCTTCATTCAGTCTTTCCACTTCCTTCTGTTTTTTTCTCCCTTCTTATCTACATCCTCCATTTCACTACTTTCATCAGAATGAGAGTTCTACACATGTTTATTCAAACTTGTCCTGGTACGGTAAACATAGGGAACAAAAAACAAACCAGCACTCAGCTACGCAGCTATGCAGCAGTAAATAAACAAATGTAATGCAAGAAACAAAAATAGTTTACTGCGCAAAAAGCAAGCGAAAATGTGTGAACAAATAACCAATAAACAAGGGACTGTATGCAAAGGGAGAGTTTAATACCAAAAAAAGTGAGAGCCAGAAGGTATTCCAGGCAAGCTTGGAATACCTTCTGGCTCTCACTTTTTTGGTATTAAACTCATCTTTTGCATACAGTACCTTGTTTATTGGATATCTGTTCTCCACGCATTTTCGCTTGCTTTTTGCGGAATGGACTCTTTTTGTTTCTTACAGTAAACATAGGTAGCATATCTTTGCTTGCCATTCCTTGTGGTGCTGACTACCAGTTTTGTTGTAATTAAAGTTGTTTTTGCCATTTCTGACTCTTTGGACAGCAATGGGGAAGGACCACTACTACTACTGGATGATGTGCCAGCAACTGGTCTTTTACCAGTCTGACTCTGCGATATTGTTTGTGCCATATGCTTCCCCTTCCCTTTCCCATTTCTGCTCCCTTCTCTTCCTGTCTTCTGTACATTGTACATTGTACTATTTTATTATTTAGCAGAAAGCTTACAAAAAATGGTAGGCGAAATTGTCCAAACATATAGTGAGAACAACAAACATGCAGACAACTGAGAAAGGAATTGACATGTGTGACATAACTATATTAATTTTTTTTTCAATTAACCCTAAGGCTGCTGATGGAATTAGAATGCTTAGGACTTCGGGACTGATATATCACTCCATGGCACAGCAAGGGTTAATGCCTGTAAGACAAGAAAAAGCACAGCATACAGAGAGGGGAAGAGTCTTACAGCAATGGTATCCTATACTGCCTCCCTCTTTTACTGAAGGAGATCTCCTTTCCCAGGACAGGCAGTGCTGTTATTAGACTACCACAGTCAGGAGGATGGAGGCCAGAGCAAGTGAGGTTTCATTATTTATCAGGGAGCCGGATCATACAGCAGTGGAGGGAGTAGAAGTAGTAGTAGGCCAGAACATATATTCACAACAGAAGATATATAGTTTCACACAGTCTACTGAGAAAGGAACTGGCATGTTTGACGTAACTATGATTTTTTTTTTTAATAATGCATGCAATTAAGGCAAAAGAACTGCACAGCAGATGCAACAGAGAAGAGTCTTGTCTCAAGTGCCAGGCCTAGCCTATATTACTGCCTCCCTCATTTACTGAATGAGATCTCCTTCCCAGGACAGGCAATGTTAGATTGCCATAGTCATGAGGAAGGGGGCCAGGTCAAGTGTGATTTTATTTATTTAGCAGGGGGCACGCAGCAGTGGTAGGAAAAATAGGGCAGCCAAGAAATCTATTTACAATAGCAGATAAACACACAGGCAATTGATAAAAGTACTGGCAAGTGTGATATGTAGCTATACAGAAAGGTTCGCGAATTTTCAATATTTTTACTCCAGATTTTCAACATTGCCATTTTACCACACCTCCTTATGAGCAGTACAGCTGTCATTTTTCACATCTCACCCAAAACGTGTTTCCGCCCATGCAGTGCACAATGGCGCAGTCGGTGTGTGAAATCAATGTATGGGACACATTAAGAAAATCACAATGAGACTGTTCATGAGCAGAGGTCTTAAAATGACTATGTTGAAAATTTGGTGAAAAAATTCTTAAAAATGACTGTTTTACGAGCGTGCATTGCGCAGTTCCTATACATGCTCATAAGTTTGCGAAATTTCAATATTTTCACTCCAGATTTTTAACATTGCCATTTTACCACACCTCCTTATGAGCAGTACAGTTGTCATTTTTCACATCTCGCCCACAATGTGTTTCTGCCCATGTAGCACACAATGGCGCAGTCGGTGTGCGAAATCAATGTATGGGACACGTTAAGAAAATTACAGTGACACTAGTCATGAGCAGAGGTGTTAAAATGGCTATGTTGAAAATTTGGTGAAAAAATTCCCATAAATGACTGTTTTAGGAGCGCACATTGCACAGTTCCTACGCACGCAGGCAAGTTTGCGAATTTGTAATATTTGCACACCAGATTTTCAACAATGTCATTTTACCGCACTTCCTTATGAGCAGTACAGCTACCATTTTTCACATCTCGCCCAAAATGTGTTTCCGCACATGTAGCGCACAATGGTACAGTCGGTGTGCGAAAACAATGTTTGGGAAAGATTAAGAAAATCACAGTTACACTGGTCATGAGCAGAGGTCTTAAAATGGCTATGTTGAAAATTTGGTGACAAAACTCCATAAAATGACTGTGTTACGAGTGAGCATTACGCAGTTTCCACGCACCCTCATAAGTTCATGAATTTGTAATATTTTCAGTCCAGATTTTCACCAGTGGCATTTTTCCACACCTCCTTATGAACAGTACAGCTGTCATTTTCCACAACATGGCAGAAATGTGTTTTCACACTTTCAGCACAGAAATGCGTGGTCGCTGTGGGAAATCATTGTTCGGGACAGATAAAGAAAATCACACTGACACTGTTCATGATCAGAGGTCCCAAAATGCCTGTGTTAACAATCTGCTGTAAAAAAATCCCCAAACTAGTTACATTATGGGTGTGCGTTGCACAGTTTCGACTCACGCTCGTGACTTCACCAGTTTTTTTAAGATTTTCACAGCAGATTTTCAACATTGCCATTTTTTACACCTCCCCATGAACAGTACCACTGTCATTTTTCACATCCTGCTCGGAATGTGTTTTTGCACCTGTGGTGCCAAATGCCATAGTCGCTGTGCAAAAGCAGTTTTCAGCTAACAAACTGATATTGCCACTGTTCATGAGGTGGGGGTCACAAAAAGCCATGTTGAAAATTTGGAATGAAAATACCAACGAATGCCTGAGGCGTTAGGGTTTCTGACCATAATGCCCCACCCTGTAGAGAATGACAGGCATCAGGGGTGTGACTTGGGATTCTTGCCTGTCATGCTCATACCATTCCACCCCACCCTGCAGCCAGTGAGAGGCATCAAGGTTTGCCTCGGACTCTTTGGGCCCAAACTTCACCCCATTCTCCTATACCGCACCCATCTCACTGTATTTCCTGATGGAATGGGGTGCGCATAAGAGCCAAAGACCCCAAGGCACACCGTGACACTTGTCAGTGTCTGCAGGGTAGGATGTGGTGAAATGGCATGGTCATTATGCCTGATGACCCAAAGGCACACCCCAATGCCTGTCATTCTCTGCAGGGTGGTGGTGGGGTTGGCTTCAGTTCAATACTTAGCTGCCATTCCTATTATGCAGCTCTGAAACTTCTACACTACCAATGCAATGCCAGCAAGCAAATATTCGGCATTGACAAATGCTTGTTTTGCTTGTTTTACTGGTATTTGGTTTATTGTAAAATTGTATGTATTGAACTAGCCTGTATGTTAAGTATGTGTTTTGGCTATATCCCTCTGGAATTTTCTATAAGTATATGTAATATTTTCTTATAATTCTGACACTGGCTTGGAACATCTGGAAATGAGCACTTATGCTCAGAGATACTTTCTGAATTGATCAATCAATCAATCAATCAATCAAGTGTATGTAAAATATTCCCTTCATTTTTCAAATAGTGGTAAACATCACTCAGCAGTGCCTGTAGCCCACCAAAGTTTGGAGATGTTACTCCATCCCTTCTTCATGATGAACGGGTTACATCCTCTAAAACATTTTAATTATCATATGTCAGAATTGTGGCTAGCTGAAAGGTTTCCTATCAATTATAGGACAGGCCAGACGAATCTGGAAGAAGAGGCAGGAAGCTTACTCAGTGATCAAGATGCAAGACGTTTATTTACCAGGCACAATAAAAACAAGATAACGGTTTTCTACAATGCTACAGTATAATAAAAATAAACAACAAACCATATGATTAGGACCAACAATTGGTTGAACCAAGGGCAGGGGAGGTTAGCCCCTTTCAGTCCAAGTCTGGCATGCACCTGGCCAAGATGACAAAATGACTGATGAACCAAGCTTGGGCTTTCCTATGCGTCAGCTGATCAGCAGGTGGACATTAACCCCACAAAGTGCTTGTTATGAAGAGGCCATAATGGGGCATCCCCCTGATGAACAAAATACAAAGAGGAACACTGCTAGATAGACGAAGAACTTCCTCTGCATCTCTGAGCAAGAAGCTAAAGACTTCTGGTTAGCCGGTGGTTCTCTAGATCATCTGCAGTAATGACCACTGGTAGGTCCCCGGCCCCCAGGAAACCTCCCAAGAAAAAGACTGCTGGTGATGCAACTCTCTAGCGGCCTCAACGGAGTGACATAGGCATGCACACACTTCCTGATGGCCGGCAAAATAAGAAAGGGAGCATGCACAACATTAACTGGGATTCCTCACGCTCGAGCCAGGGTGACTCCTAAGCTGACTTACTACTGGATACCTCACTAGCGGCTCTCTACCACTTACTGTCACAGGACTGATGCTGGAGCACCTGTGGTGGAACTTTGGAGCAGGCTGACATCACTGGAGGTGGTTCCACTGCAGATGGTGGATGGGCCAGGGATCTCCCTAGGTCAGTGTCAGGCTCTGGCAATGCTAGTCCGGGCAACAAAAGTGAAGCTGAACGTTAGGATTACCAGGAAGGAATTTGATAACACAGCTACATTTGGAAGCAAACAGTTCAGTTTTGTAAGTAGACAGTTCATTTCTTGCAAATGGTGCCATTCCTAGGGGCATCAGGCAGGCAAAAACACAGTTTGGGTGGGGCGGTGCCCAGAAAACCCTTACAGACCACTGTGTGCAACCCAGGGCCACTAGGACCATTTCTTCCCCTCCCCAGAGGGTACCATACCTCTAAAGATGTTTTTGCCCTGGCTGTCTAAGCAGTCCCACCCCTTTATTACCATTACTATTTTTATGCCCAAAGTCTATGGGATTCCTGAGCCTGGTCCCACTCTTCTAATGACTACCAGTGAAGGCTGCCCAGCCCTACCCACTAATCAATCTACCTGAGGACCTGGCTGCTGGGCCCACCCCACCAGTCCCTCACACCTCTTGAGGCCCCTCTTCTTTAGTCTGGGGACAAGCTGCTACCCAGCTCAGACTGTTCATCCCCCTGCAGACACTCTAGACAAAACAAAGAAGGAAAACAGAACAAAAAAAAAAGAAAGTATAGTGTGCTCTGGGTCTCTCTTTCTCTCTCTCTCGCTCTCTCTCTCTCCCTCTGGGGTGCTTGGTCCCCTGCCCCTTTAATACCTCTCCCACAAGGCTGGCAGCTCCCCTAGGTAGCCCACTGCACCCCCCCTTGTCCTTACTAGGGCACTGGCCCTTTAATTCTTTTGGTCAAGCAGCTGGGCTGTGCAGAGTGCCCAGACTTAGCTCCACCCTTATTAATGTTGATGCTTGGGCAGTAGATCTGCTGCTCAGGGTCTGGCTCAGCCACACCTTCCCTGTACCCAAATGTGCAGGCCTCTACTCTTGGCCCCACCTCTGTACTCTCAGCAGAGCACACTGCTGCATCCTCCCTTGGCTCCACTTTAATTCCCCTCCTTGCTGCTAGGGATGCCAATTTTTGCACCCACCCTAATCGCTGGTGCACATGCAATGCGGTGCCCCTAATCCACTTGTGGTGGGTGTCTTCCCCACTTGCTTTTCCCTCCTCCTGCCCTCCGGTGCCTTTGTCTCCCCCCCCACAGTGCCTCCAGCACTAGGTAAAATTATTTCGAGCACTCGGCCCACTCACTGCCATGGCCCAGGACTTTACTGCTACTGAGGGGAGGCAGGAAATCTGGCCAGGGAGCCATGTTCCCACTTGGCTCCTTTTTAATTCACATGGCAGCTTAGGCAGAACTACAGGTCCGGAGTGCGTCTTCTGCCTGGACCTGTTTTCCTGTGGCACCACCTGGTCTGGTCAGCAGAGTCTTCCCCCCATGCCACTCTGGGCTCTGGGGACAGAGCATAGATTGTGCCATGGAGCCTTGCTCCCACTGGACAGACCCTGTTGCTGCTGCCTACTTCCCGGCCCCAGGCTAAAGACAGAGGTCAGCGATGCTGGGGGAGCCATGGACCACTCCAGGTACTTTGCTTTTGTTCATGCTTCTCACACCCTCCACCTTCCATGTCTAGCCACTGACTCCTGCTCTTGCCACTCCCCAGCCCTTTTGTAGGGTGTGTGAGGTCCTGGCATCTGGCAATGAGATTGGGCCACCCATGCCCAGCAGGAAGGGTCTCTTGCTCATGACCCCCCCTTTCCAGCACCAAACTGCACAAAAGGAAACAGGGGAATGGGAGGGGTCAGTGAGACTGCAAGCAAGGGCTGGGAGGGAGGGATGAGAGAAAACAAATATATCCTGTAACGTGAGAGTACTACAGAATTATTGCAAGCAATTCAGTATTCATTCAAATTTTATGATGCTTCCAAGTGACATGATATATTTTATAAAGCCCGAATGACAGGTATAATATCTTCCTATACTCATTATGCTATTGAACTTAATGTTAAATGTCCCTTTAGTATTCCTAGGAAGGAGGCACAACAAGAAGAAAACCTGGAAATCATAAATGAGAGCAGGATTAGATGTGGGCCGATTCATCAAGCAAGTTTGAAAGAAATTCTTAGTACAGGAGTTTTAGGTGACATTCATGAGCTGGTTCTGGATAAAAGCAAGATTTGTAATACTTTGGAGGACTGGGAAGTTATTCATTCATTACTTGATCCCAGATGTAAAACAATATCCCGTACCAGGTCCTCCTATAAAAAGTCTTGGTTTAATTCAGAATGTTCACAGGCAAACAAAGTATTTGGAAAAAAACTAAGACAGCATAAGAAAAATAGTAAATCTGCAGCAGATTATAAATGGCTAAAGACTGAAAGAGAAAAATATAAATCCTTGAAAGGGAGAAAAATAAACATACTCAGGGACTTTGGGGAAAACTGAGGCAGGCTGTCTTGGATAGGGATGGATGGCGATTTTGGAATATTGTTGCCCAAGGATATAATAGATACTCCATTAGGATTAAAGCTTATATCACACCTGAAGTTTGGGCATCTTATTTTTCAAAGCTATATTACTCCTATGAAGAGCTGGAAATGATGCTTTACAAAATACAGGAAGATGTAATCCTTCCAAGACCAATTTTGATCACAGAGGACGACATCTGGATGGTTCTGAATGGGCTTAAGGCAAATAAAGCACCCGGACCAGATGGGATCTGAGGTTACCTCTATAAGGCCTTTTCCAATTGGTGGGTTCCATTTCTTCTTTTGTTGTTTAATGGTTTGGTTCAGGGGCAACCTTGTCCTGCAAGTTGGGCAGGTAGTGTTATCTTTCCAATTTTTTTAAAAAAAGGACCCAAATAATCTTAAGATGTACAGGCCTATTAGCTTGATAGATGTTTCTCAGAATGTCTTTTCTAGAATAATCTTGGGCAGACTGCTAGCGTGGGCTGGGAAGAACTCAGTATTGAATTAGGCACAGAATGGTTTCCGGAAGGATCTTTCTACAGTACAGCACTGCTATGTGCTATAGCACTTGATTTGGAAGTACACTGAAGTGAGAACAACTAGAGTATACTGCTTCTTTGTGGACTTCTCCTCAACCTTTGATAGCACAGCAGAAAGATCCTTTGGGCTACCCTTAGGGCTCTGAAGCTGGAGACCTCACTTCTTGATGTTATTATTAGACTTTCTGAAAACACATGGGCAAGGGTCCAATATAATCAGTACTGCCACCTAACTGACAGATTTGAGACAAATATGGGAGTTAGACATGGTGTGCATACTGGCCCCTACCCTCTTTAACATCTATATTAATACAATTTTGGATCAGCTTGGTAATCCTGATTTCCATGCTCCAAAGATTAATGATTGTAGAATTGAGTGTCTAGCCTACGCAGATGACTTAGTCCTGCTCTTTACTTCAGTCCTTGGCCTTAAAAGAAAGTTGGCCCTTTTTGAATCTCTCTGTACCCAAAGAAAACTAAAAGTTAACCTTAGCAAGACCAATATTGTAGTCTTTTGATCTCAAATTAAGAAAATTGTAAGCTTTAAGCTAAATGGTAGCTACATAGATACTGCTAGGTGTTATGATTATTTAGGTGTTCATTTTGCCCATAGCTTATCCTGGATCAAACATTTGGAGAATATTTGAAGTAAAATGGGATCCTTGGTAAATGATCTAAAAATATTTAATAGCAAGATGGGAATGTCATCTGTTAGAGGGGTATTAAGAGTTGTTAACGCTAAAATAAGAACAAGCTTACTATATGCCTCTGGAATCTGGGGTTATACTAAGGTTAGAGAATTAGAAATAATTCTGAATAAACTCTATAGATACATCTTAATGCTGCTACATAGAACTCCAAATTGTATTCTTGCTCTGGAGTTAGGACAACGTTCCCTGCTTGCTCTAATTCATGAATGACAGAGTCTCTTCTTGCTTAAACTTTTTCATATGCCTCAACAAAGATATCCTAGAATGTGCCTAGAGGAAGGCATTAAATTGGCCAGCATGGGATATGTACATTCCTTTATTCAGCTTATGAAGGGAATAATAATGCTGGCCAGATTGGGCCACCTTTTATATAAAATTTACATGAGACCATTTGAGAAGATTAGGATGTTAAATTTAGGCTTATTGATTGCGATGTAAATCTTTGCTATTCTCAGCTTTCCATGCTTAAGTACCATGAATTTGATCTCATGGGGCTATGAGCTCTATCTTTCTTCCCTAACATGCCCTAAATTAAGGAGAATCTACACAAGATTTTGAACCAAAAGCTACAATGCTCAATTTATTCATTTCAGACAAAAAAGATCAGGGGTATTCTCTCCGTTTTGCAAATGTGGACTTGGAGTTATAGATGGCCTCAAACATGTTGCACTTCTATTCCCCAGGTATGAATTAACTAGAAAAAAATTGTTGGGTGGATTGTTAGGGGATCTCAGCCTCCTCCCGGTGGAGCTCTTGGAATATCTTTTTACTATGAAAGAGAAGAATTTGGTGGAGACCTTTGCAAGATTTTTATTGTCAACTCACTTGTAAGGCTCAATTGGGAAACTGAAGTCTGTGGAGGTTACCCTTCCTATAACTCCATAGAGATATGTTTGGGGACATTGTCTAATTGAACCCTGCATTGTAAAAATACTTATGTCTTTTGCTGATCTATTTATTGTCTATTTATACTTTTTATGAATTTTGATTTGATTTTAATACATTGTAACGGCTCTATGCTGAACAATACATTTTTACTACTACTATTCCTATATGCTGTTTCTCTAAAGGCACCCATCCTTATACAGTATTTCACATATTAGCTTTTTTCTTTAAAATCCCTATTTACAGAGCTCATTGACATATTCACCTGCTAGTTTCACCCCTCCAGTGTGGATTAATGTGAATGCTCCCTGCCTAGTCAGATTCTTCACATCCTGTAATATGAAAAATTGTCAAATAAAAAAAAACAAACTTCTGTTCTCCTAGCAAGGGGAGCAGTCAAAAGGTCAAAGTAGTAAAACATATAAACTTCATCAAATTCTATCTTAAACATAGTTATTTTATCCTGTAGGGTATCTCTCGACTCCTAAGACTTATACACATGCATGTTATATTGCTATAGGTACACAATCTATTCATTCCCCTCTGACTGCCATTCAGCCCATGAGTGCAACAATAAAAACTGCAATTATACAAATGCACTGCTAGCTTCTGAATATGCTTGCTTGTTGTGCTCTAGATAAATCATTTCCCAGCCTTCTTCATTATCATATGGTTATGCAGATCAATCGACTGTTGCAACAGTATCAAAGTCATATTTCTGTTCTTGGCTAACTAGTTCATAATACACCTGTGTGTTTTTAAGAAAAGCTGTCATTTTTGTCATAGTGCATTTGGCTTTGTTATATTTAACTAGATCTGTTTTGTAGTGTTTTACTTAGAAAAAAAAGTCCCATTTGCTGTCAGTGTTGTTTTGCAGCTCTAGGCATACAGCAAAAATGAAAATAAAGATAATATAAACATTTAAACAGCTGTTATTTGCTCACATATGACAGTTCAGCATATGTTCAATCCTGTCCAACTCTGGGTTTTTGATCTGTATGCAAACCAATTCAGGTATAAAGCAATCCTACCTTGTTAGAGTCTACAAAGACAGCTGTACTTCTATTTATAGGGCCTTTACCTTTAGATTGCAATCCTCTCAGTCTTTTGGGACCTTTATAAGCAGGACTTCAAAATACCTAAGTGGATTTAAAGCAGCTGTGCATGATAGTGGTGAAAACTTTGACCCTTACTTTTTTGTTCTATTTCAGATTGCCTATTGTCTCCTGACTTGTATGATACCCTTCTTTCCCCGTTTGTAGTCTGCTTTAGCACTTTTTTAACATTTGAATTAATAAAAGGAGCACTCCTTTTAATATGGCTCATAGCAGGATTTTATCAGTATCCTTAGCTGTTTTTTTAACACCTGCTGTCCCATAAGGTCAGGGAGCATTGTCTGCTGCATGATAGTTCATTGTATTCACAAGAAAAGTGATAGTAAACAAGGTGTGCTCAAAAACAACAGAGAATACCAATGTAAACCTGTTCCTAGTCATAGTAAAAGGAGTACTCCTTTTATTATTTCAACTGTAAAAAGCAAGTGGAAAAGCAGACTCAAAATATGGGAAAAGGGTTTCATACAAGTCTGGAGATAATGAACAATCTAAAATAGAAGAACAAGTATAGGTTAGAATGTTAACCAGTAGCATGCACTGCTGCTTTAATTAAGAGAGATATCATTTATATCTTTGCCAGCTTTTATTTCATTCATTTTCACCAACAGTGTTGCATTGTATTCTATGAATCATTAATACAAGTGTCTCTTACCCTTACTAGGGTCTGTACATGTGTGGCTTCTGCTTATACACTATTCTGGCAAGAGCAGCCAGAGTTGTCTCTCTGGGTCTTATATATAGGAGTCTCAAGGGCATTAGGCAGTGGCTGGGACACATCTGGGTCTGTGCCTACTCCAATATTGTAGTAATGCCTTTTGGGAGCACAAGGAATTGCTACAAGGCAATCCAAAACACACAACACTAATTTTTCCACTTAACCTTGCCCTACTTTCTGCTTCTTTTTCTCTGCATATATTGTATACACCGTAAACAAACCTGTGCCTTGTCCATCCATACATTATACCTCTAATACTGCCACAAATGGATCATAGCTTTTTCTTTGATCATGGATTTCTTTTTGGAAATCTACACCATCCTACCTCATGTGTAGTTTATTGAACTAGCTTATTCTGTTCCTCTGTCTATTTATAGCCATACAGGTGACAAAAGTAGAGAAAGTATAGGAAAGCAAAATATATCTTATATTTCATCAGTATAGAAAAAAGGGACAAGAGGTATCTGTGTAAGAACCAGAATGTGACAAGTGGGCTAGATGTCTTGCATAATAAGCAGCCAGTCTGTATTATCATTTAACCCATACTTCACTTCTATAGAGCTAAGCTGAACCTATTTGTGCAATATCTGGCCCTATGAGTAGATTTCTATGAAGGTCTCTCCTCTTCTACCTAATGTGACCTTTTATATTTCCCCCCAAAATTTAAAGATTGGAAGCTGATATTTTGCTTCCTCAAAATTGAGTGCCACAGGTGAATTGGGGTCCTTACACTTTATGGCACTTTTGTATTTCTCAATATATGTAAATAACTCTCTGAGGGTCTTGTTCACATAAATATTGTCACAGGGACATTTTAAAATATGAATCACCCCTGTGGTCTTGCATCTTATGAAATCCCTTTTTTTATCTCTTCATTCTTTCCTACATCATGGATCACCTTCTATCTGTATGTGTTGGCACAATTAAAACAACTGCCACAGTCGAGACTGCCCTTGTCCCAAAGCTCAGTCAGGCTTTATGCAATATACCCTTCCACTTCAGGGCTTCATAACATTTGAATGTATAATGAATACTGAATTGCATGAAAAGATTTTGACGTATTATTAAAATACTTTTACAAACAGTGTCCTGTCCACTGGAGTAATGCCCTGAAACATTGGTGGGCTACAGGCACTGCAGGGTGATGTTCACCACTATTTTAAAACTCAAGAGAATATTTTGCGTGTACTAAACCTAGATGAGTTGGTTCATACTGTTCTACTATTCTATAGTTTGAAACTCCTGTTACTGCCTACTACAGCTCCTGTAGCATAGGCCAAAATGTTGCCAGCTGAAGAACCAATGTTCAACTTAAGACAAGGCCATAAACTGAAGCAAAACACAACTTGCCAATTGCCATCTTCTCTCACCCTTGCACTGCACTTCTGGGAATTGCCAGATGATTAAAGAGATAGGTACTTACAGAACCACAATCAAAACCTGTTTACGCAAAATCACAGTCAAAAACTGTTTGCTTTTTGTGCATCTCTTAAAACCATGGGCACACCCACTGGGGGGTGTGGGATGAGGGGGACACGTTTCCCTCAATTTTTTACGTGACCATTCATGTCCCCCTCAATATTCTGGCAGTTGTAATTAAATCTGAGTCAAAACAGATACAGATACAATTTCCCCTTTTAAGCAGAAAAATGCACCATACAGTAAATGGCTGTAAATCACTGGAATGATAAGTTTCACTTCTCTGGCTCCCAACACCAGCTAGTTTCTTATCTTGCCCAAATAAATCAATGCTCCCAATGTCTTTGCTGAGAATGTATGAATTATGTGTCAGTCCTTGGTGCTCTCTGCAGGGCAGTTAAGCACATCTGTCTGACCCATGCCAGCAGCTGGTCTGCATCAAAAGGAAATGGGGGTATTGTATAAAGTGTATGTAAATTCAAAGCTTTAGCCAGTTTCTTGCAGTTCCTTTACTATGAATCAGTCAACCCACCTCCTCCTGGTTAACCCATCAGTTGCTGTTTCACCCTGCCATTGATTCTCCCATCACATCACCAGCTTCCCCAAGGAGAAAGAGTACCTCTGGAGGAGTTCTCTGCCACTGCTGACCCACTCAACCACAATAAATAAGGTAACTAGTAGGATCTTCTTCATAGGGCCACTTAAAAAAGGTGGCAAGCTTGGAACTTTTACTTGTACTCATTTTTCAATGTACTCATTTCAATGTCTGGCCATGCAGTGATGCTGGATTACTCACCAGATTGGTCCTATTCACTGCCAGTGTGCTGTGTGCATGGTAAAATCTGACCTGGACCCAAATCTGCTTGTGCACTTGCTTCTATAGAACTTAATACCAGGATTTCTGTGCAAGTAGCTTTATTTGTTGTGCCAGGTATCTGTTTCATCCAACAATGACTTACAACCAGTGATGTTGCTAGAGTTGCATCTCTTGGGGCAGTGTCACAAATCTTCATCCTCTCCCACTGTTTTGTATCCTGGAAGAGGATGACAGCTGCTTACTGGGAGCTGCAGTGCAGATCAGGTTTCGTGGGAGTTTGGGGGCATTTCTGTTTATTTATTAATTTTTTTTCTGTGTGTGGTGAAAATCTTTAAGCTTCAGGTGATGTTCTTGAGCCTGCAGAAGACTGATCCTGTTTGGCAAAGTAGGCAATATATAACATAGGAAATGTATTTCTGCTCCATTTTTTTGTAGAAACATAAACAAAAATAAAGGTGACAAAAACAAAGCATTTGAATGCATGTATGTATGTTTGCAACTATGAATACATGTATGTACATCTCTGTGTTTGTGTGCATGTTTATTCCTCTGTCTCTGCCTAGCTGATTGCTATATGCACTGTAAAGTGAATACTGACTCAGTAATGGGAAACATTAGGGCTTTCCCTGGTCATATTAGCAGGTAACTAATGGCAACAAGTATTGACATAATCAACTTGTTATCTCATGATTCCCATTTTATGTTTGCTTGCAGAATGCAAGTCAAAGGTATTGGGATCATTAGAAAGAAAAAGTGGCTTTTGCAAATGTGTCAGGCTGTGAGCCAATGATGTGGTTGGAAGTGACCCTACATATAATCTTTACTGAACCTTTCTGATTACACATGATTTCCTTAGCAAGCACATTTTTCAAAGGGATTTTACTGCACACATCACTCTGCAGGTGTATGACATTCTGATGCCGTTTTATGTGTGCCACTGTCTTATGCTAATGATGTTTTCTTTGCTGACACTCTCCCCAGCCACCCCCCCCCAATATCAATGAAACTGGCCTTGCTGATGCAGCAGCCCCTGTGCTTTTGATAGACTATAAATATAAATACTCAGGTTGCTGGAATAGTAAATCTCATAAAATAAGTTTAGTTGTATACAAAATGAACAATATATAAATTATATATTTTTTTTATACTTTCTATGCCCCCTGTGCTCTGCCCTTTTGGGAGACACCTGGCATCTTGTCCTTGTTCCTTCCTGCTTGGAGCCTGCGGTGGTCCCCCTATGTATCCTTGATTTTCCCCCCAGGTGGGGATGAGGTGGGGCCCGTAAACCCCGAACAAAGGCACTTCATCGAGGGCTGCCAATTGGGAGAGGCAATGGACTTTGAGGATCCATGCTGGCACTCCGTCTACCCAGAGCACAGGGAGCTATTCTTCTGTGTTTTCCTCAGGCATGAAATATGCCCTGATGTCAAGGCAGAGCCCCGCTGATGTCCATCATGCCCAGTGCTTTCTGAGACTGGGTGCTCGCTGTGCCTCAGGCCTCCGTCTGAGGTCAGTCAAGCACCAAGCCATGTCCTCCCTCCCTCCCTCCCTGGAGAAGGTGAGCAGTCTTTCAGATGCTCAAGCCTCCTCCCCCCAGGTTGGCCCTCCAACACCACAGGCTCATTCCTGAACCTGGCTCACTGGCATCGAGAGTGGTAGTGCTACCAGTCCGCCGGCGGGCCAACTTTTATTTTTATTTTATTCTTTTGGTGACTGAGTAAAGCTCAAGTACCTGTTTTCAGGGGTGACGCGGGAGCACTGGGGTGGTTAAGTGACTTGCTATGATTAGATTATGGACTAGATAGTCTGGCATTCAGAATAATCCATTTTTGCTAACTTTTGCATAGTTTTATTAATAAGTTGCCTTATGATTTGTTAAGCTCAGTGCAGGAACAGTCAATACAAACAGCACAGTTCAACCCAAAGCAAGAAGTCTAATAGTTCAATAACATACACCTTCTTTAAACTATAGGCATCATAAGCATCTGTGGCTTAAATTCATGTTAATGTTTTTCCTAATTCAACATACAGTTCTGGGTTCTATACTACTGAGTGAGAAAAAGTCCGCTAGCAAATAAATGCCCGGGTGACTAAAACGGTCCTTGGAGTTTACAAACCCCAGAACTGGTAATACTATGTACTACCAGTATTTGGACATCTCTAAGCACAAGTTGATGAATTTCCTTATGAAGTATTTGTATGTGGGATAAACATAGGAAACGTTCAACATTTAATAGCAAAAAATATATTTGGGGTTATCGATTGGAATGTTTTGTTTATACCAGTTTACTTTCCTTAATTCTATCTATACGTTTCTACTGCAACTTGCTGCATTTGTTTTTAATGTACATTATCCAAACAATTAAGCTTGCTGACAACGGAGATGGAGAAGGAGGAAGATGATGATTATGTCATATTGTTTTGCTATTATTTTAAATCAGCATTTTTGTAAAATAAACAGCAATACCTGTGTGACTCACCCGGCTTTTCTCATTCTGTCCTCTGTCTTGCAACAAATTAATTATAAAAATGATGAAGTCTTCTGTTAATCTATGTGCCCCATAGCCAGTGGCATTGGTGTTGGCACAAATGACTTGGTAGAACCATGCCCCCCAACATTTTAGCCGTGGCTGCACCCCTCTCAAAATCATAATAAGAAAATGACCACATCATTGGGAAATCAGTCATAAGATGTGATTTGGAACATGCCAGCTTGAACACTACAATACAGAAGTTCAAGAACACTCTATATTAAAATAATACCTTAATTGTACATGCAGACAACACAGAAGTTACAGTTTCTTGACTACATAAATGCTTCATGAAGTGAGCTTTTTGTTTCCTTGAGACTATGAAACCTCTCACTTTCTTTTGACTGCGTATGAAGGAACTGGAATTAGAAACCATTAGGTTCCCCTTAGTTACAGCACCTTTTTACACAGAAGTGCAGCTCATCCTCACACCTTTCTACCATTCCTTCCACTTAGTATTTTCTTTTAAGCAAGAGATGGCACTGTAAGGTTTGTAGAAAGAGTAAGTTTCACTTTTACATGCATGAGAACATAAAAATGCTTGGGAACTAGAAAGGGCTTATATTGTCATCAACACTTGTTCCTTTTCAGTGCATCACTTTGCCCGTAGTGGTATAGTATGCTATCAGAAGTATCCCGAAAATGGGCTTTAAATCCATTGCTCTGAACACCACTCCAAATATTTGTTATGCTTTGAATCAAAATGGGCCTCCTAATAATTGTTCTGAATTTGCAATTCTCTAAATTCTGTTTACTATTTTATTCTTTTATATTGCACTGGAAGATACTGTATAACTAAAGTCAGTCTTATCTAAATCAGTGACATAATATTTCTACACACTTTGTCTAGCTTTCTCATACTTTTTTTCAAGGCTGTATATGGGCCATCACGGAAAGTAAACTATGT
This sequence comes from Neoceratodus forsteri, assembly GCA_016271365.2. Lineage (NCBI taxonomy): Eukaryota > Metazoa > Chordata > Ceratodontiformes > Ceratodontidae > Neoceratodus > Neoceratodus forsteri. The sequence goes on from CM057456.1 coordinate 1,286,945,349, forward strand.
GTACTTTTGACACCCACATGACTAGCTGGTTGTCAGTATGGTCAAGTGTCTAGCGTTTCAGCTGGATAACCAGGAGATTACAGATCTGAACCGCACTAGAGCCAAATACACACTGTGTGACCTTCTGAAAGTCACTTAACTTTACCTTATTCCAATCTACTCAGCTGTGGAAATAGATAGAAGAAGAACCCCATTGGAAATTAGATGTTACATCTTGGATGGCAATCCTAGGTACATACATTGTTAAAAAAAAAAAAAAAAAGAATACCCATAAAGAGGGAGTGTTGCTTGGAATTAAATAGAGTGGATAGTTTTGTGATTTAAGTTTAATTTGTTTTTTGTTTTATTTTAGACATTTTGGATAGAAAAGACACAGTTGTATCCAGTGACCTAAGAGCACAGGGATGTTAAGTGACTTCTTTAGTGTCACACAACATACAAGTGGTGGTAGAGGTATTGAAATCTAGGTCTGCTGGGTCTTCAGATTCACAGCTCTGTGCTCTAACCTGTATGCTATATTTGCTATATTGCCTCCCAAAGACAGTAATGTCAGTATGATTGTCTCTATAATATAGGTTTTGGGGATCAAGCTCCTCCCTGAGCTGTCCTTTCTCAAATGTTATAATGTACTATAGAGTCTGTGGTGTAGGGACCTCAAATGAAAACTGCATTGTCAATGGTCTTACTAGGTTTTTTTTAAACTCTTTTTGCCTTTGTTCACCACTGATGGGAACTCTCTCAGCTGTCTCCCAGCCTGATTCCCTCCTGCCTGAGATCCTCCCTACCTGTGACCTTGGCCCTGTGATCAACCCATGACACACCTGTAAGGGCAACTCCCTAGCTTGCACCCCTGAGGTGGGGCTGTCTTCATTTTCTCCGCGCTTCCTTACATCAATCCAATGGCTCCACAGGCAGAAGTGATGATCAGTGGGGAGTCATACCCAGGAGGGCAGGATCCAATGATGGATGAGGGAACTGTGGAGCGACATCACCCATCCAGCCAGGGGGAGGATTCTATGTTCCGTGCATCCCCGATGGGAGCAGACATACAATGACATCCAAAGGAAGTGTGCATGCACCCATGTGTGCCTTGCCAACATCTGCCACCTCCCAGCATTCTCCTTCACTTGAGGGCTGGGGGCTTAATACCTCCTGGCTGCCATCAGGAGATATTCTGTTGCCAGAACCCTTCACCACCCATCCCAGTGAAGCTGAGTAGTCTAGTCCACTGGACACTTGAGCTTCCTCCCTCGGCTGACCCTCTAATGCCCTAGGCTTGCTCCTTAATCCAGATCATCAGTACTGCAAGTGGCAGCACTACCGCTGCCCTGGCAGGCTGGCATATTGTACTAGTTTTAACTTCTCCATTTTATTATTCATTTTTAATTTCTGTTTATTTGAAAATTAGTAACTGGGAAAGGCACACAGAGCTGGTGCTCATTTACAGGTGTAACCTGGGAGTGGGGTAACAAAGGGGTACATACAAACTTCAGCCACGTTGCAAGGTACACTTGAATAGAATTAGAATTCATATTGTTCCTTGTGTATACGAAGTCTCATTAAGCAGCCTTCCAGTCATGAGTTAGAGACCAATATGGCATTCCAATCAACAATGTTGTAGGAGCACAGCTTGAGTGAATCATTTGCTATACTGCACATGCAGAAGTGAAAAGAGACCCCTTCCCTGTTACAATACATATTACATTAAATATGGCAGAATGGATTCCAGGTACAAATCAGATGCTCAAGCACCTGACTCACCTGAACAAACTGAACACTTAAACATATTGAAAACTCTCCCAATTTCATCACAGTCTACATGAGGTATGAGGACCTGACAGTCAGTCTGACATTAGTGGAGAACTGAAGACCTTCCCCTAGAGTTAGTCTAAAGTAGTACAGCAAGGCTGGCAGAGGCATGACTCATTGTACTGCTATGATACATTTTCTCTAGATAATTCAGTTATCATTTTTTGTCTATCTCCCCAATGATTTATTATGGCAATTTAACTGCAGTTTTGGTTTGTTTGAAAAGAGTTATATTTGCCCCCCCCCCCCATACACACAATGTTTCTGTATTTAAGGGAAATAAAAAAAAGGGTCTTTCTGAAAAACACTGTTAAATAGGAAGTTAACTGTATCATTTAAAGAATCTCGAGGAGTGGAGTGTTCATGTGCTTGTGTTTACTACATTACCATCATTTTAAATGAATGTAGCATGGGAGCAGAGCCCTCTATAATTAGGACAAGTCACAACAATTTAGATAAATAAATGTTTATTGCTGCATCAGAAAGAGTTACAAAAGAAAAAAAAAATATTATCTACTGTTCTACACAGATTTGCTTAAGCTGCAAAGCCCCTACTTTTAAATCTTTGTAGCTCTGCCCATTCTACAATTTTGAAGCATCACAGCTCTGCCTATTCTACAGTAATAGTGTAACTCTATTATCATAGTTTTATTCCTGACTACAGCTTTAATAGGGTACTTAGTCCTACACATACTGACAGTCTCTTTATACCTAAAGTACATCCCATGAAAAGTCATGGATTTAAGAACTGAATTTTATGGCTGTGTAGGCAGAACTCCACAGATGTATTGCCATCACATCACTTTGTAAAAGCACTGTGGACGCACGTGACCAGACCGCTGTCCAGCGTGCTTCCACAGTGCTTAGGCACAGTTGCAGTCATTGTATTTATGCAGCCCTTCCCCTCCACAGGCCACATAAACACACCCCTTCTCTGGGCACTGCTTTTTCTTTCATGACTATGGAAATGATGACTGCTGTTCCCAAGATGGCCGTGTGAATACAACTGTGCATGCACGATACTTGTGCATTCACAGATCTGTCATTGCTGCCATTGAGGGCATGGCGGCCAATCACAGCTCTTTATTTCCCTCCCCTAGCCAGCAGTGAGGTGCACAGAACTGAATGGTGAAGGATGGGTGGTGACAGGTGTCTCTTCTCCCTATCACAGCAGTGCCACCACCCTGCTGTCAGCAAACCTAAGTCCGAACCCACATTTCAACAAGATGGCCAGTCAACCACCACTCTCTTGATGTCTAAGACACCTACCCACCCACCATGTCTCTCAAGTGATTTCTCCAAGTGACAGCCAGCCTCACATCCTAGCTGTCACAAACACTACCCTGATTTTTAGAACACCCCATTCCCCCCTGTGAGCACCCAGTCCTCTCTTCCAATTGCCACTCACCCACCAAGTCTTTCCCTTTATGCATTTACCATTGTAGTCCCTGTAAGTCTAAGGTTTCACCTAGATATAATAGCATTGCCTGGCATATAACCTGATGGCACCCCCTTACTTTGCTGTGAGCTGGTTCAGATGGTGAGGCACCCCAAGGCATATAGGGAGCGGTAGTCGCTATAGTCTCAAACACCACGCTTTGCTACCATTGAGAACTGCTATCCCAGAATTTGTCATTTCCAGTTCTGTTGCCTCACCCCTCTAAGGATCGCCCATGCACTGCAATGTTTGATCATGTGAGGGAAGTGTCATGGCTGCCTCCAGTGTAGAGCTGGCTAAGCAGGCACGGCAAACTGCCACCACCACCTTCCATTGTGTGTTTAGTGCTCTGTGTCACTAGGATCACCCAAGAAGTGATGCCTCACAGCCCAGGGTCCTGAATAAAGCAGTCCTAGCTTGGTAAACCACAGCAGGAACAGCTGGCAGGGAATTCCATTTATCAGGTGAGCCAGAGACATTGTAGGACATGCAGCTGTGGCAAAGGGGGAGAGGGAAGGGGTTGGCTGGGAGCTACCGCTCTAGGGAAGATGCAGAGGGTTGCTGTGTGTGTAACAGGGGTCAGAACCTATGCACTACAATAAAGCTAAGCTTTCCACCTTGCAGGAAACCCAGATCAGTACAAGATGGCACTCCTCGAGGAGAAAAAAAATCTCTGTTTCAGCAGGGTACGAGTTAAATGGTGAGGGTGCAGAGATTTGAACCCAAGTGACCCAGGTTAATCCCACAACTGTGTCACTGTATGACCTTGAGCAAGTCACTTAATCCCTCCTTTCTAAATCCATGTAGTTAACCTCTCTTTGCCCTCTCCTAGTAGGTTCTTTAGCTATTCATAGCTTGTAAAGTGCTTGATGCAGTTTGTATGGAAAAGTAGAGAATTCTTTTGTAGCCATACTGATCCTTGTACAAACAGATGAACAAAGTAGGTGATTTTGATACCTTTTTTGGACTTGACAAATCTTTCATACACAAACTTTCAGGTTATAAAGCCCTTCAGGTTATGGTAGTTTCTACAAAAAAATAGGTAATGCACAAAAAGTGTGTGTGTGTGTGTTTTGTGTGTGTGTTTGTACCCTCTGCTCTGCCAGCTTCAGGTGGTCTGTCCAAAGGGGTGCTTATCAATGGACTAGGTATGGGTTAGATACCTTTACTGTACCCTTAGATGCATGCACCCCTCAGGTTGCTTGCTGCAGATACTGAGATAATTGTGAAGTTGTTACTGCTGCTGCCTGCAGTTGCAAAACGAATGGCTGAGAGCCCACCATGCTCACCTCCCCAGCTACCTGACCACTCCTCCCAGCTGGGCGCCGAGCTCTGCTACTGCATGCCGCTGCTCTGCCCCCATTTCTGAGTCCTGCAATGCGGTGGGTGTAGTTATAATAAATTGCACATGTGGGTCTGTCCTCTGTAGTGACAGCAGTTTCCCTCGTGAGTTTTCCCAATTTTTCTGTTTCCTTTTCATCTCAAAGCCTTAGTGAGAAAGACTCCAAAATATTTCACTTGGCTGCAGATGGAGTGTTAAAATTTATATGAGGTGGGTGCAGGCTAAATGGTAAGTGGTTACAAAGCAGATGGTATCCATCGAACATGGAAAGCAGAGGGAGGGATGGTAAAATCTAAAAATCTGTGAACTCTGTCTCATTTCTGGAAGGAGAGAGTAATTTGATCCCCATCCCCAAATCCTTTTGCAGTTGAAGTAGGTTAAAGGTGCAGTGCCCATTTTGTAATCATTATGTATGGCCCAGCTTGTTCAGTTCTGGAGGCTTTACTACCACAACAACTGATTTTCTTCTGCATTTTTTGCAGCTATGTCCACTGTACTGATTTTAAAGCTGCTGTTGTTATTTCCTCTTGAATTATTTACTTCAGAGTGTTTCCTAATTAGATATTGAATCCGTAATTACCTTTTGGTCCCATTCATTTTCTAGAGCATGCGGGACATATTCAGAGCCAGTGGGTTGCATGCGCTCAAAGATGTGTCACGCAGAATAGATCCACCGGTCGGCTCAGACGGCATATTAAAACGTAATGCGTGATCAGGTCTGAACATGCATATCATTAGAATATCTGACCCTGGATGTGCTGCCAAGAGTGGTTGGGCACCATGTCCGGCACAGCGCAGCCATGGTTGAGGCTGACTAACGCCATTGGGACATGCGTGGTGCATACCTGGATGTGCCAAGAGCCCAAGGGCGATATTCAGCCAGGAAATGCTAATGAGCTCATTGGGCATGCATGGTGCAAAACGGCACCATGTATGCTCATTACGAGCCCATTAGCATGGCTGTGCCTGCCTGAATGTGCCAGGCCAACCCCTCATAGCCACAAACACCAGTTGTCATATAATAGTAGTGGGCCCCACGTCCATAGTGTAGAGGACCCCCCACCCCTGTCCCAATCCTCGATCACAGTTTAAACAACATAACAACCCTTTACCATAGTGTAGTGGGTTCCCCCACCCCAGACTGATCGCCAGTACACCAGACTGTCTCCGAGCCCCTGTCTGTGGTGGCAAGTGACACCCCCCACTCCATCCGGGTCAATGCCAGTGACTGGTACAGCCCTCACCTCCCTGCCAAAGCCAGCCGCTGACTGATCTGGACCATATGTGTCCAGTATGGTAGCACATCAATTCACCACAAACATTTCAGCGAAAACAACTTAGCGCAACATTTACTGCGAATGACAACACAGCGCTCTAACCATTTCATTGTGAAACCGAACCAGCGCATAAAAAAAATTAAGGGACTTAAAAAAGCTGGAATCGCTTTATTGACTTGCTAAGTTAACTTCAGCAATTCTGGAGTTCTGTATGGACTTCAGAACATAGCGATGTAGAAAAAATAACATTCTGCTGAATTGTCATAGTCTGTGTTGTATTTGGCTCTTACTTCTAGGCAGAAGTATAGCATATGCTCGTGGGCTGACATGTTAGCCAATGAGTGCATACTACATACTGTATGGGTACAGTCCAGATCAGTCAGTGGCTGGCCGTGGCAGGGAGATGAGGGCTGTGCCAGTTGCTGGCACTGGATCAGGTGGGGTGGGGGTGTGGGGACATCCAATTGCCCCCCCCCTTGGTGGGGGGCGCCACCTGCCACAACTGAGAGGGGATCAGAGATGGCCCAGTGCACTGGCAATCTGTGCGGGGGGAATCCATAAAATGGTTTGCTCAATCTGCCTTCCTCATGTGCTGCCTGCTTACAATCTTGTGCAACCTTACCAGGCCCTGGACTCTGACTTGTGCATAGATGGTTGGGCAGCAGCTAGTTAGCATCTGGGAATCTCATTTGGACACAGGGCATGTGCCAGCTGTTTGACTTAGCAGGGTCTCCACAGGTTTGCTGCCCTGTGGAAGCTGTATTCACATTCAGGCATCCAGCTGCAAGTCACCACACTCAGGACTGCATCACACCCTCTCCATCCATCTCCAGACTCACCATACCTCATCTGGAACCAGGCTGTCTGAGTCCTTAGCTACTCACATGCATAGTGAGAACCTCACTTTTCAGCTTTCATGCATATGTGCCATTCAATCTGACAGTACCCACTGCTGCTCAGCCCAGGCACCGTACTTACTGTCTGCAGGGCCCCCACCCTGCTGGATGGAAATGAAGCACTGAGGACAGTGCACTACAGGCTCACTGCATACTTGCCAGCTGCTAGCCTCCAGGGCCGGTGGAGCAGCAGAATATACAGACCACTGGTCCAGCCTCATAGTTTAATGGTACCCAGGGAGTAAAAGGCAGTGTGGGAATCTCTTCATTGGTGGCGTCGTTGGCTGTAGCGTGACTGTGTAGGGTATTCCTGTTGCTCCTTTCCTATCTTGGGCCTGACAGCATGTAAGGAGAACTCTGCTTTCTGGGGGTGTGGCGGGGGGGTGAGGTGTATGGCAATAATCAGGGCTGTGGGGAGTGGGGACACTACATTAAGGGACTGTGCAGGGGATGCCTTTGATGTATGGGGTTTGGGCAGTAGGTGGGGGGACACTACACTATGGAATGGACAGGTTTGTGGATACTGTCATGAGTTTCACAGGGTTTGGGGATGGGGAGGGAGAGCTCTTGTGATTGACCCTGCCCATTGTATGAGGCACACCTTTGCCCAGAACAAAGTTAGGGCTGGGTTTTGGAGACCTAACTTTGTGCTGGTGCATCCAGTGGTGTCTTAGCCAGGGCGGGTGTGAATATTGCGATGTGGGGATTATGCATGAGGGAGCCCTCATTTGCATTCCCACATTGCATTGTTCTGTGTGGTGGCGCTGTCAGGTATGCGGGGCTCATCGGGGGCTTCTGAATATTGCCATCACCCCCAATGGCCCTCTCATGTCAGCGCATCCCTTTTGAAAATGGGGGCCCATGTTCTTATCAGTCCAGAACCAGAACTGTTTAGATTTCAGGAGTGTGGACTCTGACTAAACTGCATAAACCTGGCTGCAGACCTTTGCCAAATAGAAGAAATTCTGATCCATTGTTGTAGTTCAGTTTTGTAAAGGGGTTGCAGCAACTTAGAGTGCAGCAATACCAACAGTACTTGACTTCAGATGTGTAAGAGAAAGACAACTTTTAAACCTGGTTTTGCTATTGTTGGCTGAATCTATTTAAGTCACCCACACAATCCGAGTACCTTGGAAATCGCTTGATTATTATCCTTTGGAAGGAATGATGTTGTTTCCTTTGTATTTAAATCAGATGTCTTGCTATTTTTTGTTAATTGTGTACATGGTTGTTATTCACTGTATAAAACTAAAGCATTTTTATCAACCTGAAGTCCATTTTCCTATGAAGGTAACCCTCCTCTGTTTTTCATTTGGATGTCAGTGGTGAGGCTGATTTGTTTTCAATGGTTAGGCTTAAAACCTTCTGCCCTTCCAGCTGGAGGGCTCCTCCATGCATCGTGCCTTCAACCAGTTGTTAAAGGTCCTTAGGTGGATTATCCTATCCTCTCCCCAGCAGTGTACAGGTGGTACTTCAGCAAAACCTCCGTGCATGTCACTTGCTTGAGGCCTCTCCTCAGCCTCCTAAAAATTCCCTACACTACCCCAACTCTGTCCCTGCCAGGTCAGTTGTTTCCAGGTGGACAATGACATTTGCGCAAACATGATCTATGTTATTGTACCATCAGTGTGATGTACCCACGATGGTAAAACATCATGACATCACATCAAGGGTACAAATCTGTGAAACAATGGATTTTAAGTAGTAACAACATTCTACCATACATTATATAGAGAATAAAGGCTAGGCAACTATGTGTTATGGATTTTGTTTTACACACCCGAAGTGTGTGATGACCCATAAACCTCGAGAACGAAGCACGAAAGGTTTAGGAGGTCAACTCATCACACACCTCGGGTATGTAAAAAAAATAAAAATAAAAAAACAGACACTTGCCTATCCTTTATTGTGTGGGTGGAGCTCTGCAGACATTATGCAATAATCATCTAAGAGTAGCACTGTGGAAGCACGTGAGTGGACCACTATCCGGTGTGCTTCCACAGTGTTGCAGCATAGTTTCCAGTGGTTGTTTTATGCAGTGCTTTTCCTCCACCAGCTGCATAAGCACACCTACTTTGTGAGACACTTCTTTTTCTTCCACAATTGCAGAAGTGAAGGGAGCCATGTACAAGATGGCTGCTGACTCAGACTGAGCATGCGCGAGTATCGTGCATGTGCAGTTCTGTAATCACCACCATCTTTTGAATGACATATTCCAGAGTCGCTATCTTGGCAAAAGCTGGCCAGCAACCAGACAGCTCTGTCCCCTGTTCCCCACAAAGTCTGGAGCTGTTACCTTGGTAAAAGCCGGCTAGCAAACAGATAGCTCAGTCCCCTGTTCCCCCATCACTATGCTACAATGTTTCTGCTCTCACTGCTGCCTCCTTACTCTGCTCTTTTCTCTCTCTCTCTCTCTCTCTCTCTCTCTGCAACCTCCCCTTGCTTTAGCCATGGTGCAGCTTTACTAAAAAGCAGCTCCAGCTGCTGGATGTTTCCTCACTGCTCCTTTCACAAGCACCGCCCCCTCCAGGCTCACCATATACCATAAAGCAATTTTACTAAATAGTGGCTCCTGCCGCCTAGTGCACTCTTCCTCCCCACCTTGCAGTTCCACTGGAATCCCCCTTCCCGCTTCACTTTAGCTGAGGTGCAGCTTCACTAAACAGCAGCTCCAGCTGCTGGCTGCCTCCTCTCTGCTCCTTTCTCAACCACTACCACTCCTCCACAAGGCTCTTCATATGCCACGGAGTGGCTTTACTAAATAGCGGCTCCTGCCACCCAGCACACTCTTCCTCCCTGCCTTGTACTACCACCAGAGCGGCTGCACTGAATTGCAGCTCCTTGCTGCTTTTGCTGCTCCTTTTCCCCAGCTGCCTTCTGAAAGCCCTGTAGAGCATAAATAATACCGCCGGATAGGCAGTTCGGGAAGGTGGGAGAAGGTACTTCATCCCATGCCTCCTCCACCTCCCGCTGACTTCATTTTTCCTTCTCTTCTCCCACCCATACAGAGTAGGTCACAGTCTAAGCTCCATTTGGGCTGGGAGTTTTCAGTGCCTACAGGCACTCTCACGATCAATGTGGTAGCACTAGCAACAGGCTGCAACTGCAGCCCCAACATATCTTCCTGCTGCTGCCACCAATAAGCTCTCCAGCAATGGCCACATAATATTCAAGGACTCAGGGAGCCCTCACTAGAGTCCCAGGGAGGGTATTAATGTATTTAAAAGAATGCTAGCCCCATCCCATAGGGAGCTATTCTACTAGACCACCAGGGCAAAATTCTACACAGTGGCTCCCCCCAAGGCATTTCCTATCCCACACAATCACCAGTTCTACTTCTTATTTAGACTAAAAGGGTGACTAGCCCCCCACTAGCGATCACTACCCACCTGGGCTACTAAATAAACTACTGGCCACTCGGCCACCATTATGGACAAAAGGGTTTTTAGCTGAGACCCTTTCCCAAACTACACTCCCTTTACTCTGCTTTTGCTCATCTTACATTTTTTTTCTTCTTAAGTAACCTGTTTATCCTTTTATCTCTACATATCTGACAGGACATGGACTCCGATCACATCAGATAAGTATAATTTTATTTCTCTCCTGTCCTTTTTGCCCTGTTTAACCTCCCTAAGAACTGCTGATCCTTTGTGGCCCCTTCTCTCTTCTTTTACAGGTGCGGTGAACGACATCTCCCAGGATTACCCCGTGACACCCTGCAGTCAGGTAAGTCCCTCTTTTTTACTTATATTTTGCTGGATTGATAGTAACAGGGTGGCTACACCCACTGCAAACTTTCCTTTTGAAAAATTACTTTTTTGAGGATTGATTTATTTAATTAAAATACTGTTACCACAGATCCTTAAAGCTCCTAAAAACTCTGCACAGCTGTACTGGCTCTGACAAGAGTTTGTTAATAAAAGAAGAAAAGCTGGCTCAGACGCTGGGGCCCTCCACTGATCTTTAAAGTAGTATGTTTAGATCTCTACCTTATACTTGGATAACACAGAATGAAGGTGAAAGGGCCTTGGTGTGATGTCTCATTCAAAAGATGATGCACTGTTGTCCGGTGAAGTAGTTTGGCCTGATGGTTAGAGTGCAGAGCTGTGAACCTGGTAACAGGGTTTGAATCCTGCAATTTTATTTGAGCTGAGAGCATACAGTGCACATAAACAGCACACATACACACACATTGCTATGTGATCACCAGGTGCCCCAAATTTGCAACAGATTTTGATTGCTTTTGATACTTAGTATAGTGCACTTTAGAAACGTATGGTTTTCATGCAATAATGAGAAATGGCTTTTAACAAAAGACAACTTAATTTAGGGACACAACCTAAAAGAGAAAATGGTTCATGTACATGAGGTCATTCATTGCAAAATGGCTGGTCTTCATTGCCCTATGTAGGTCCATCCCAGAGCAGTGGCTGCTCATATGTGCCCTAACCAGGCATGGTAAAATCAAAGCTTTTCTTACTCTGCCACTAAAAATGTACTTCAGGTACAGCCTTTTCACTCTGACCATCCCCACACCACAATGCACAGTGCAACTGACACAGCCCTCAAGCATATAAAAAGAGCCATCAACAAGGCCTGTAGGCTTGTTTTGGGAGCTCCCTACCTTAAACACACATGTGAGCTTTATGCACAATCCAGTTGGCTAAACCTGGGTTATCGATTACAGTGCCAGGTATGCCACCCACAAAGAAATCCACCCTAGGCTTAATACCCCCAGGAGTATGAAATTTCCTCAGCATGTCCAACAAAACTAGATGTACCAGGGGAACAAACAGCCTGCCCCTAAAAGTCCCATATCAGCAGTCGACCCAAGGCCAACTGTCCTATTAGTACCAAGTGCCCTGCTGGCTAAATACGCTCAGTGATGACATACTGTCAGAAACTAAACTAGGCCTGTTTAAGTCTAGCCCATCTAGCATCACACAATAGCTGTGACTGTAGTGCCTAACTGAATCAGCCTGTCTTGAAAACCCTGCTCCACCGATTGCACTTACTAGTTCACCCACTCACCTACCCTCACCTCCTTACCACCTGGAAATTCCCTCCCTCTTTTCACCCCACCTTTCTTGGACCTTACAACCCAAGGTCCCATCTCCACCATTAATTCCTTATCAAAGTCAATGTGGCCACAACCGTCCTTTCTTCTCCATCCTTCCGATGTCCTCTGTCCAATCCCTGAGATTCTTTTTGGTCTGTACTGGGCTAACCACTTAGTTCCCACCTTCAACTGTAATTGTTCATTCTGCTCAGTAATTAGCCATAAATACAACTGAACTGCATGCCATGAACTTAAGGACAAGAACTGTTTATAAGCATGTTTGCTAAATTTCTTTGTAACAATGCCCTTAATATTTTGCTGAAACTGTATTAACTGTATTGTTTGTACTGCATAATTGTTTTTTCTAACTGATGTGGAACCTCTATAAATAAGCTTCTAGCTCAAAGGTACTCTAATCTGAGATTCAAATAAATAAAAATACATTTAATGTTGGCAACCTCCTGTACTGGAGGCCACTAACCTTTTTTGCCTGGTACCCCCATTGCTGTACCTTTGACCTGTAAATAAAACCTGTCAAGAAAAGTAAATGCATTACGCTTAAGTACAAACTCAGACAGTTTCAACAGAATATCAGTTGGTGGTGCAACATCATCACCACATGTGTTGAGGTAATATGCAATAGTATCCAGGGATTTTAGTGTATAGGGACGCTATATTCACAGTGATTAGACATGAGTCCCTGCACATCACAACATCCTCCAAAACCCTTAGTATATCACCAGTATCTTTGAGGTATGAACCCAGATTTCTAACAAAGGACGAATATAATGGTCAACATATTATAAAAGTCATTCCAGGACTAAACACACAAATCAAAACACTCTGCACATCATATGTTTTTGCAGATTTAGACTGCAGTTCTCCATTATAGGTGATTATGATATAGCTTACTCCAGAACATAGAAACATGGAATTTGAGGGCAGATAAGGACCTCTTGGCCAATCCAGTCTGCCCATTTCTACTTACCTACTATTACCAAAGACTGTGCCTGATCTACATGGTTTTGCCAAAGGGAGGTCTTGTCAGACTAACCTGGTTGAATTTTTTGATTGGGTGACAAGATCTCTGGATGGTGGTAGGTCGGTTGATGTTTTATATCTAGACTTCAGTAAGGCATTTGACTCGGTGCTGCATGGGAGGTTGCTGGGTAAGCTAAGTAGTTGGAGGTGGGGCAAAAGTTGGTGAGGTGGATTGGGAACTGGCTAAGCAACAGACAATAGTGAATGGTGGTTGGGGGAGCTATCAATACCCAGAAGAGTCATTAGCGGGGTCCCTCAGGGCTTGGTTCTTGGTCCACTGTTATTTAATGCTTTCCTTTCAGACATTGCTGTGGGAGATAGGAATAATATGAGCCTGTTTGCTGATGACTTCAAACTAGGTGCAGAGGTGGACAGTGAGGAGGAAAGGAGGACACTCCAGGAAGATCTAAAAAGACTAGAACAGAGGTCTGTCACATGGCAGCTGGGGTTTAACATTAGGAAGTGCAGTGTACTTCACTTGGGAGTTAGGAATCCAGGGTACAGCTGTAAATTGGGGGGGGTACAGTTAACAGTCTTGGAGGAAGAAAATTATATGGGAGTAGTGATCACTGGTAAAATGAATTGCTCAGGACAATGCAGGAAAGCAGCAGCTAAGGCAAACAGAATGCTGGGGTGCATTGCTAGGAGGATCACTTCAAGAAAGGAGGAGGTAATTCTGCCACTGTACAAATTCTTGGTGAGGCCGCACTTGATGTACTGTGTGCAGTTCTGGCGCCCTTACATTATTCTCCTGGAGAAGGTCTAGTCTCTCATCCTCACCTTCCTTTGCAGAATTTAAATCAACCTCATCCTTCTCCACCTGTTCAGTCTTTATTTCCAGTTATGAGGCCAGGAGGAACTCCATACAGCCAATAAAACCTCACCAGACAGTAATTATGGCTATGTAGAAAAATCATGCTATGTACTAAGGGCTGATGAGGATGTCAGTTAGCGTGGTTGAATATCCCACAGTAAGCCCAATAATAACCTCATTTCTTTCTTTGAATGAAACTAGGTCACCTCTGAACATGCTGACAATAATGTGGAGCTGGAAATCTCCTTACCTGATCTTTTAGCACTGTTCTTCCTCTCTTAGAACTCATTCTGAAGGTTCACATTAATCTAAATTGTATTTCCAGAGCTGGCCCAGTGGCATGGAGGGCTGAGGCATCAGTGCATCACCTCCTTCCATGCGGGTGGCCCATGTTTGCAGTGCGAGTGGGTCATCGGGGGTTGGCTGGGGGGGAAGAGAATTGAGCATCCCTAGGACTGGTCTCCTCTTGTGGGGAGGTTGGGGAACAGGGGTCAGTGTTAGCCTGGCCCCTAGCAGAGGCTAGCGGTTGGAACACCAATGCTGTATGACTGAGGGGGTGAGGCTGGGAAGATGCCTGGCGTACCATGCATGGCACCACCATTGGCATCCTTGCACACCCCTTTTTGTGGGGAAAGAAAAACTCAGAGGAAAATGTTGGTGGTTGGATGAAGGAGGGCACTCACATGCCCTTCCCCCTGACCATCTGGACTTGCCAGCCCAAACTGGATCCTGTGCATGGTGGGGGTGAAGAGCCTCCTTTCACTGACCCAGCCAGGGGAGGCAAGCCCTGGGGGCAGAAAGGCTGGTGGAGTGTCCCGGTGGACATCGGGGGATGGGGCTGGGGTGCCCTTCTGAACGTGGGCTGTCCGACACGGGGGTGCAAAATAGAACACAACAAAAATGTATTTCCTATTTGTACCGGTATTGAAATATGTTTAACTTGATGAAGAATGGGTTTGTGTAGTTTTCAAATCACACAAATCTAGATTTCAGTTCTACAGCAAAGCAGGAAAGCAGATTACCTTGCTATTACAGTACAATAAGCAGTTTCCCCAAGTTTACTTATGATCTGGATATGTGAACTGAGAAAGATTATAGTATGGTCTTTGGCAACTTCTTGAGACTGAGGGCACTCAGAATGTAATTTCTATGTAGTTTGTGATATTGAAATGATGTACAGACTGAAAATAAATTTTGTAAATGCGATATTGTGTTTCATGTTTTGTGCAGGTCATGCCTGAAAATAGGCTATTTATCTAGTGCTCTGACCCAATTACTAAAAACTTAATTAAAAATTAGGATGCAGAGTCCCATGCCAGGTGCAGATCCCTTTTTACCAACAAATGCTGCCCTTTTGCCTTCCCTACAAATGGAGAAAACCTTACAAAACTGTGCTATGCTGTCCTTAAATTATCTCACACCATACAGTGTGAATGGAGCCCCAGGGAAAATAGCAGCTCAGAGGAAAAATGTTGCAATCCAGAGTTTTTCTTCTGTGACTGAATTTGAAAATCATTTACAATATTTCCATGGATCAATAAACAGTGGACTAGAGACCCTTCAAACTCATTTATTACACATTAATCATTGTTGTGCGAGAACCCAGTTCAACAAAGATTTAGTAGGTGTCCAAGATAATTTTTCAGAGGATAGAACAGAAAGTGTTATTATACAATTTTATTGCCAGGATAGACAAACTAAGCCAAAGCTTCTTTCCAGGTGCATCTTGGGAGCACAGGGAAGTTAAGTGACTTGATCCTGGTCACACAGTATGCAAATGGTAACTGCGGGATTCATACCCAGTTTGCCATGTTTGCAGCTCAGTGCTCTCAACCACTACACTATACTATCTTCCTGTATTCCTTACATGTTTATATGCTAAAGTACTCTTGCTGAATACTGCAGGTTTAAATAATAAAACAGGTGATTCCAAATACAAGGAGTTTCCAAAAAGGATTTCAAGTTATTCTTGTACAAAAGACCTGGACAGATGAGGAAAAATATGTTTTGCTGGAGAGCTGTAGCCAAGTACTTCATGCTTCTGGCAGAGCTACAGTATGGGAGATTTAGAATGTTACATTTCATCAACATTTAAATTGGGACACTAAATCAATACCAAGCTCATATTCTTTCTTTTGAATTATTAGAATAATCTTTCCACAGTGTATATCTTATGAATATGTTATTACAGGAGTGTTTAGTTCTCCAAAGAACTGCTTACTGTACAATCAGGCACTTTGGACACATATTAAACAGTCATTCCTATACAGATAAAATACCAAAAGATAATCCTGTTGGTAGCAAGAGATTTTATTGCTAGAAATGGCAAGAAATGTGAAACCCTTGATTGGGTATTTGGTCTACTGTACACATCTTTAACCTTGCAGAAAGAAACTCAGTGGCTAAGATTTGTAAATCAAATGGTAATTTGATTGTAAAGCTGGTACACAAATTGGGTTTAGTTATTATGAATGAGAGACTGACTTTTGACCAAGATAGATCATTTAACTATTTTCTTGATCACAAAATTGGTAGGTTCTATAGATCTGTAAGTTTTTATGGAAACATAGAATTTGATGGCAAATAAGAACTGCTTGGCCCACCCAGTCTACCCATTTTTCTCTACCTACAGTATCATTGCAGACCCTACTTGATCTCCAGGTCTTCCTCACGCCCCTGCTTCCTTCCCACTAAGATTCCCTTATGACCATCCCAATGCATTCTAGAACCTCACCACTGTTTTCATCCCAATCACCTCCATTGGAAGGATATTCCAGGAATCCACCACTCCTTCTGTGATGAAATACTGCCTCACGTTTCTCCTGAATGTACTTCCCTCCAGCTTCATATCATGTCCCCTTGTACTTGAGCTCCATTTCTCTGAAAAATACTTCCCTACTGTACCTTATTTACCCTCATAAGGTATTTAAAGGTCTCTATCATATCCCCCATCTCCCTCCTCTCTTCCAGGATGTACATATTGAGGTCTCTTAGTCTCTTGTTGTAGGGCTTTTGGTGCAGACCCTGCACCATTTTAGTTGCCCTCCTCTGGACCTCCTCCACTCTGTGTCCTCCCTGAGATATGGTCTCCAGAACTGGACACAATACCCTAGTTGGGGTCTTACCAGTGATCTACACAGGAACAACACCACCTCCTCCCTCTTTCTGCTGGTGATAACCCACCCTAGGCACCTCAAGAGGTGCAGAAGGGGGCAATGAAGTCAGTACAACCTGAGGAAACAGAGAAATCAAAAATAATAAATGTAACCCCCATTATCCTCACTAAGGCATGGGAATATGTTTTGGCAAATGGTCTACATTTTGTTCCCCACAATTGTTCTGATTTGTTTGAAATTAAAATAGACATATATGCATTTTTCCAGAAATTACACTATAAAGGACTTTTTTTTCAAAACAAAGAAACTCTTATATAGGATTCTCTATGGATCTGACAGCCCTTGGGGTGGAAGACAACACTATGGAGGCCACCCAATCGGAGTCTTATTCAATGGGAACTACACAAAAAGTATTAGAAACTGGGTTTGAATTATCTGATCAAGATCTAATAAACATGGACATTTAAACAGATCTTTATGAAGGCAATAAGCAGACCCAAGTCACCAGCAACCACAGTGTATCCATCTGGGATAGTACAGGTTTACAATTTAAAGAACTCAGAAAATATATGTTGAAGGGGAAATCATCCCCCGTATTAATCATCCTCCCTGCTACCACTTTTATGAAGTGGAACTACATTTGCACTCCTCCAGTACTTTGGAACCACTCCTATTTCCAGTGAGCTGTTAAATAGGACTGTCAGAAGCACAGCCAGTACCTCCTTGAGCTCCCTCAATATCCTTGGAGGCATGCCAGGCCCCATTGGTTTGCCCACTTATTTAGCTTTTGTTGACCAGGTAAGTGCACTAGGAAAACAAATACCTATTTTCAGGCATGACCTGGGAGATTATATACAAAAATACAGAGCATCATAGATACATGTATCTTAAAAATTTAGGTCAAAACTTGGCACCACATATTAAAGCATAAGTGAACTAGTATAGGACTAATTACATTGTAAACTTTGAAAATTATTCAAATGATAGCAATAAATCCACATATTGCCTGGGGTAATACACAGTGAAGTATACATAATTGCACAGTGATTTGATTCCATGGTAGGTTACAATACATTAATAGGTAGAACCAACTCATTGACAAGAGTACTTTGTTACACTGAGTAGATGTTCACAGCACCTCCTATGGAATGAGACAGCCGTGGTACATTGTCTAATATCAGGCGGGATGGAGTTCCATTACATGCGGGCAGCATATGCAAAGGAGGATTTCCCTAACCTAGTTTTAAGATTATGAATAGCAATGGTGTATTAGAATCAGACCTCAGAGGGGAAGCGTTATGCTTAGATTAGCGAGTGACTTCAGCACTCTCTCCTTCGAAAAAGGACTAGTGTCCACCTCCCCCCCTCCAAAGCTCCTGTTACTTTTATGTGTCCCCTCATATTCTCTTTCCTCACTAAGGAAACACAAGGAAAAAAGGCAAAGCCCATAAATCTTCTATCATTTACCCATAATACCCCAGTAGACTGTCTGAAGAAAGAAATCTATGTAGTCTATTTTTAAATGTTAATTTACAGTCACTATTGACAACAGAAGTGGGTAAGGAGTTCCATGATTTGACAACTCTATGAACATTAAACAAAAGTATTTACTCGGGATGTTTGCCTTTTCCTGGTCTCTCTCTCTCTCTCTCTCTCTTCACAGTTCCCCACCTCTTCTCTTTTTAAACCTTACAATCCATTCCCTGGTCTTCCACCTCTCACTTACATACCTAAAGAATGCATTTTCCCCCTTTTGTTACCCCCTGGGCTATTCTGTCTTCATTTTGTGCCTTCACACTCCTTATTGATTTCCCTGCTTCCCTCTGTCTTCCCTGATAACACCTCCCTATCCTCCTAGCACAATGCCTCCTTGTACCTTCTGAATGTTACCCTTTTAGCTTTTACTTTTTTTCACCACCTCTTTCAAGAACCACAGTGGTCACTTTTTCCTCTTGCTTTTGCTTACTTGCTTGACACAGAGGTTTGTTACCTTCCCTATAACCCATTTTAATTTTGCCCACGGTTCCTCCACCCCGCGCAGATCATCCCCCCACCAGGTCTTCCTTGAGAAATTCACCCATCTTTATAAAATGTTCCCTCCTGAAGTCCAGGACCCCTGCCCTTGTGTGCTTCAGTTCCACATCCATCCTTATATTAAACCATGCTGTACAGTGATCACTGCTCTGCCAGGTGGTTGCCCACCTTCATGTCTGCAACACTGTCCCTGTTGGTGAGTACTAGGTCCAGTATTGCTCCATCACATGTGGGTTCACTGACTGGTTGCCTGAGGAACACCCCCTACAAGGAGTCCAGAATGTCTCTTGTAGCTGAAGGTGCATCTGGGAGGCTCCAATCTACATCCAGCAGGTTGAAGTAATCTACATCTGGCAGATTGAAGTGCCCCACCAGCAGCACCCCACCCTTTTCTGTCATCTTGCCAATGGCTTCCACCAGTACCTTCTCTACCTCTTCCTCCTGTACTGGAGGTCTTTAGATCACACCATTGTGAATAGTGGCTCTGTTCCTTGTCCCCAGGGTGACCAACAGTCCTTCTTCCACATGCATTTCCTGTATTTTCATCACTTTTATGTTTTCCCTCACATAGAGCATCACACCCTCTCATTTCCTTCCCACCCTTTCCTTCATGAACAGAATATAGCCTGTAATGGCCATGTCCCAATCATAATTTTCAGTGCTCCATGACTCAGTAATGGCCACAATATCCAGGTCAGCTTCTGCCACAATGGTCTCAAGGTCTGGAACCTTGTTTCCTAGACTTCCAGATTTTATTAGCACTCTGCTTGTTATCCCCTTTTTTCCTTTTTACCCTCCTTCCTTCACCCTTTTCTTTTTAATGCTCTGTTCTCATCTGCATTCATTTATATCGCCCTGCTTTCTTTATTAATTTGTACCCGGGGAAGGGGGGTCCTCACACACTGAGTTCTGGCTACTCTCTACCTCAGGCTGGGGGGCAGTTTCTGCTTCACCAGTTCATTCTGCCACCCAAGTTGACCAGTTTAAATGTTCCTCAAAGTAACATTTAAATCATCCACTGAAGACTGTGGTTCCCCTCCCAGATGGATGCAGGCCATCACCTCTGTATAGGCCCTTATCTGTCCAGGTGGGTCCCTATTCTCCAATATAGCCAAAACCATCCATACTGCACCATACTTTCAACCATGAGCGGAAACTCATGGTGCAGAGATTCATCTCCTCTTCCCTGTTGTAGACAGGCAGCACCTCAGTAAAAGCCACTGAGCACATAACCTGTCTATGACCTCTCTCCAGTTCTCTAAACTCCCTCTGCACTAACTCAGCTTCATCCCAAGCCAGATCATTGGTAACCAGCTGGACAATGACTTCCAGTTTCTCTTTACATCTTACTACCCTTGTGATCCCCAAGATCCGCTTCCCATTACTCTAGGCTATAGCGCCATATAGGCACCTAACCTGCATCTTGCTTCTTGTTCCAAAATCTATTCACCCTCACAACTGAGTCCCCCACCAGAAGTTGCTTCTACCTCCCCTGGGGTTCTCCACCACCCTACTTGTGGTCTCTGCTATGGAGGACCCCCACATCCTCCCTGTCCACTACCATGGGTGCCTCCTCCTGTCGGTCTCACCTCACCAGAGTGGCATAGGAATTACATAGTGGTACCAATTGAGGAATGTGTCTCTGACCCTCCACCACCATCCTTTCAGAGCCCACCATAGTACAACTGTTTCTCTGCCATGGCATCCTCTAAGGCCATGGTGGAAGACTTGATGACCCCTTGGTAGGGGAAGAGGTCATCTAAATCCTAGCCAGCTTGGCCTAGAGTCTAGCAACCTCTTCGCTCAACCCAGAGAGATATGTGCAGATGAGGCAACACTGCAGTCTCCAGAAGGTCTCTCTGAGAACTGCTTCCCCTCAGTCACTGCACTGCACCACTCCCAGAATTCCCAATTTCAACTTTCCTTGTGTTTCTAGGAAATATTCATGTACCCTTATGTTTCTAACTTTTCCATTTTGTTGTTTGTTGTGCCCCTTTGTACACCTACCCTAGACAGGGTGTTTTTCCTGTTCTCAGTTTTGGCCTACCCTTTTGCTTCAACCCCTCCCTAATGTACCCTTACCCTTAATAAGATGTTTCTAGTTTTTCCACTTTTATTTATTATGCCCCTTGTACACTTACCCTTGATTCAGTTTTGCTCCTTTTCCCAGTTTTTCCCTTCTTGTTTGTTATACCCCTTGTACACCTACCTTACGTAGAGTGTTGTTCTTTTCCCTGTGTTGGCCTACAGTTTACTTTCCACCAGTCCTGGCAGTGAATTCAATGAGATGAGCAAACAGGTACCTTACTTTAGTTGACTGGCACAGTCCCCCACACTCCCTGCTGCTGATGTCTGCCTGCTGCTGATGGATCCTGACACTTAAGTCACCAGTTAACTGTTCCACTCCTTCACTGTCCAACTCATTCATTGGGACACAGACATGCTGGACACAATAAAAGCAAGTCCTTTTGTTTGTCGGAAGGCACTAAGCCTCTGTTAGTTCCAAACCCAAATTACACACCTGATTTACAACTGCTTCCTGAATCTACTTAGTCCCAAAATTAATCTCCTGAACTAATTTCCCCCACACTAACAGTTACAATTATAAGACAAGTCTAAAAGTGCCTCAACCAATTCCCACAAATCACTTTTTTTCTCCTCACTTATCCTGCTATTTTCAGTATGATAGGAAATATTAATATACCATTAAAAATATTCCCTGCTGTTTCAAAGTACTACTTTTCAGATGCACCTGAAAGAGTTTCCAAGGCTGTTCACTGGCGGAAGCACATTCTTAAATATATGGAAGCAGTATTAGAATAATGATGTATCCTATTATGTAATGTCCAGCTAAGAATATATACAGGGTGGCAGCAAGGAAATTAACTCCTGCAGCTGCAGTTGTTGGCATCATTCAAGATACTTTACCTACATGTCTGTCTGTCTTTTGCTACTTGTCACTTTGTTTATTTCATATTAAAGTCCTTGTCCTTCTGTGTGTACTTTTGAATAGTTTGAATTGTTTTCTTGCAAGTTGTATTTTTCTGGGGGATTTTTCAATTATTTTTGTCCTGAAATGATCAACCCTGAAACTGCAGCTTTAAAAGCAGATATAACCAAAAGAAGCATGGCAAGCCCAATATTTCTTTGTTTTGCTATATTCATAACCATATTCCACATCTGTGAAAAACATTTTATGACAATGACATCAGTTTAAAATGTTTTTATGCAAAAAAAAGTACAAATATTTTCCCCATTGTTTGTTCGAGGGTGTCATGATAGTGGTAATTTACTCATTATTTTTGCATTTATGGAAAACATGAAGTAAACATCATGACATATAAGTCCTTGCTTCACATTTTCTTTCACACTCATGTTAACTTCTAAGACATTGATATTATAACTACATAAAACAATCCGACCACTTTACAGATTTATTTTTCCATATTTTTAGAGAGGGATTAAGTCTCACTATGTAACTTAAAAACAACCATGGCAACCCATGCTGTTTGTTGTGGATTTTAAATGCTTAGATGACCATCTTGTACCTGGCAAAATATTATGAATTTGACATGGGGTTACTGAAACACCAGGGAATGTCCTTAAGGAAAAGCTAGGTGTTTACCCTCCTCTCTGTCAGGAAGTCTGTGCTACCAGTTCTGTCAGATGCTGTATTCTGACTAAACCTCAGTGGTTTAGTACATTTTTGACTTTAGATGTTTTGACCATGTTGATACAGACCCCTTTCCATTACCAATTAATATCCTTTTGGACTCAACTATACTTATACCTCACCCCCTCTTTCCAGTAGCAAACTCTTTCAGTTCTAAATAAGAAAAATGGAATCCATCTCTAAAGGCAAAACTTGGCAACATGATTGCCTCTTCTAGTGAGATACTATTGCTTAAAAATAAAATCTGTAGGAGAGAACTTAATTTTTCAGTTTATACATATTTAGAAAATGTACATAGTATGCTATCGCCTATCCTAAGTTGTAAGACTCAAAAATATATACAGGAATCTGGTTGAGAAGGAGGCTGATTTGCTAATGAATGTTATGATACAGTACATAATTGAAAACAAAATATATGGCTAAGTCCTTTTTACAAAAAGGCCAAATTTTAGTTACTGCAAAAATGGCCATTAGATAAGCTAAGACTGAATATTGACTTTTGATTAAACTTAATCAGTTCTGGGACCAACAAAATGTTGCTTTTAAAAATAAAGATATTATAACTTTCTGGTTGATAGTAGCAAAAGGAACTGGTAATTTTAAAATTTCACATGATGAATATATTGTTGTGCCAACATGGCTAGAAAATTTGATGGAAGTCTTTACTGATATAAATTCAGTTAATGAAGTAGAAAATATAATACTTATTGCAAATGTTATTGAACAGACCTCTTGGCAATCTTTAACATGTGACATTGCTGATTCTTTTGATTGGCTTACATTCATGAACAACAGGTTTTGTTTTATTTAAAGTGACAACTCAATGGAAAAGCTTCCAAAATCAATGAGATTACTGCTGTGATCTTTCCATTCAGTTCCAGTACAGATGCCATTTTAATACAATCTTAATTTCTATACAATTGCCAAACTCTTGGAATGCAAATGTTGTTGTTCCTGCTGATAAGCAGGGCTTTGAATTGGACCCCCCAAATAGTCATCCTATAAGTGTGATAACTATTTCAGCAAAATGTTATTGCAGGTACCTTTTTTAATGTGATTATTATTATTTTTTTTTTTTTGTAAATTATAACTCGGTTGATAACTGTTTTGTTCTCTACCTAGTAGATAAATACAGTATGTCAAAACAAAAAAGTATTTATTAGTGACTTTTGTAGATTTTAAGTCAGTCTTTTATTTGTTGTCACAAGAAATACTATGGAAAAAAAATGAGGACCAAGCAAAGAAATGTATTTAAGGTCCTAATAAAATCACATCATAATGGCAGATTGATATAGGCAGAGTAGGCTTGTCCATTGAACTGCAAATGAAAAGACTAGCACTAGATCATCACTCTGCTCTGCAAAATTTTTAAAGTTAAGAATACAAAAATGTAACCAGTAAGCTTATGGGTTACCAGGGGCATAACAAAAACAGATGGGCAAGATCTTTGAAGAGTTTTGCACAATAGTGCTTCCTCAGGGAGACCTACTCCTACTTGCCAGTTAAACATTTATAGCACCTCCTTAAAATAATATCATACAAAATTGTCTAGTATATGTCAAGTGGAACAACACACTACACACAATTAATATGGTATCAAGTTAAAAAGACACCTGCTGGATCACAAGCAGTTAGGATAAATGGTGGAATATACTGTAAATACATTCAGCATCTTAGCAGAAAACATGTAATATATGTTACTTAATATTACTAGTTTTATAAATATAAAAAAAATTACAATTATCCCAAAATTATATAGTAACCCCTATCCAGTAATAACAATTAAATCATTTGGAAATGTTTACGTAAGACTAACACTGCATCAAAATGAAGAGATGAAAACATTAATAAAATAATACTATCATCAACGTTTGGATTTGATCATTTCTATAACATTACTGGCAATCCCATCTTGTAAAACTTCCCAGCCTGTATTGAAGGATGTCTGAAAGAAAGGAAGATTCATTAATTTAATATCAAAGTTACAGCTCGTAGTCCATTGCATCTGCCTATTTTCCCTCCTAAACTATTCCTACCTATCCTTGGAAATGCCTTTGCCAAAACCCTGGTGGCAGTTCAGCTATTCGCCCCCCATCCTGCACTTTCCTTACCTTTGCTTTCACTGGCAGTAATCAGTGTTTTGTGACTCATTAGGTAGCATACTCATCTTTTGGTCTGGAAGATCAGATGGGCATGGATTCTAGTCCCACACCAGGCACTTGGGCTAATACCCATAACTGACATTGGCACTGTAGTGCAGTACAGGGAGAGTGCTGCACTGGTGATGTGTCATCCTTCAGATGAGATGTTAAACTGGGTCCCTTCTGCCCATCTCTGATCATTGTCCAGGATGAAGTAAAAGACCCCATTGCACTTAGCAAATAAAAAGTGGGGTATTTGTGTTACAATGAAAATGTAAAAAACAATACATATAAATCAAAACATGCAATCCATAGTTAAAACTACGTCTTCCTTCTCTTAGCAACACAACACCAAATCACTTCACTGCATAAATGAAGAAAGAGGTAACACCCACCATCAGAAACTGAAAGAACAGACCCACTCCCTCTGTCTCCCTGTAATTAATCTAACCAAGTGACCCCTCTCTAGAATGTCCTAAAGAGTTAATTTGATAATAGTGTATATTCCTTATCACTGATAACATGAAGTTCATTCATAACCATTTGTAAAGATGCTAAAAGTGCAATATCTTTTTTCTGTAATACATAATTACAATGTGCTTATGATATACACCATTTCAAGCAAGCATAAAGGACTAATATTGTACTTGGACACCATTCCATCTGTGTGTTTTCAATGTCCCCCCAAATCAGATGTTTACATTTAATGTCCAGAACTGTAGGCATATTCCACATTGTTACTAGATACACCTGAAAGGGGGAAACATATGTTCATTTAACTCCTGATAACACTTAGGCCTAGAAAACCTTTGCCTGTTACTCTTTTATGTTTGCATTTCCTTTTACATTTGGCCATCCACGAGTACACAGCTGTATTGCATCCTACATTTTTTTGTAGTATCCTACAGTCAGTCTAGTGCTTTACCATGATGGCCTCATTTATACCAAATCTGAGGTAACACACTGGGTGATACAATAATGCTCTCCCATTATCCATATATCTAATAGTTTACCAATATTATCCTGTGCACTATTCACAGATATCTTCCATACCTTTATTTTTCAGAAATAGTTCTGGATATATAGTACATTTGGGAATGCATTGTCCTTAACTTGTTTAAGTTTCTGCTGTTCCCATACCTTTATATATGGATCACAGATCAACCCAAACAAGTGTAACCCTGAGGTCAAAGAAAATGCAAACAAAAGCCTAATATTAAAACTAAAACAAAGCAAAAAAACACAATAAGGAACCGTTACCGGATTGACCATACCAACCACATCTTCCTTAACTTCTCAATAGGAGTGACATGTCTTGAAGAGATTTCATCAACTGACCCACAGTATTCTATTTTTTTACTTTAAACTTTTTCTTGAAATGTTTTTCAAAACACAAATTAAAAAAAAAAGACAAACAACATGGCACAACTGTAATAACTTACACAGAAGTCTGGCACTAGGAGCAGATAAGAAGCAACCAACAATCTTAAAGAACAACTATAATGACCCATGGTAAACATCCAAACTACGTAGCAAGCACAATAAAAAGATCTTCACTTCTGGAAGACTGGATACATTTGCCAAATTAGACAACCATACAATGTAATATGGGAGTAGGAGCAAGCCCACAGAGGACAGGAGGAGACAAAGGGGCTCAGTTGGATGCCATATAGGGAGGGAGGCAGGTGGTACTGGAACCATGTTCCAAGAAGCTAAATAAATGGTGGAGGGTTGTGGGGTTGTATAAAGGGCAAGAAACAGAGATGAGAACATAAGAATAGGTTCCATTTACTATGTCACAAGTCATGTGTACCAACAGGGACCAATGACAATATTTCAAAAAGTGCTAATTTGGAGTCCTACTGCATTCTAAATAGGGCAACCTCCATCTCATGTTGTAGCAGGAGCACAAAACCCACATATAACAATTAGGGACCAAAAAAGTTGAAATCACAAATATCCTTTTCTTTTCTGACAGGGGCTATTTGTACCTTGTGGCCACCTTTGATTCTGCCATTTTCACCTTTAAATTCCAATTAAAGCAGGCCATATCTTCATTTCTAAACTAAATCCCTAAAATTTTTATTGAGTCTGCCATGCATTGTTTCCTATGTACTGAGCCTACTTCTGGATTAGATGTTATAGACATGCCTGTGCTTTTTTTTGTGCATTTACCTTAGAACCTGAAACTTCCGCAAATTGTTTAAAATAATCACTCTAACACCCGATTGCTCATTCCTCACCAATAAGCACACATTGTCTGTGTACCCTGCTGACTTGTGCCATGACCTCCCCCTTAATCAATCAATCAATCTTCATTTTACCAGGTGGAACACCTTTGAGTAAACTCATTTACAAGGTGGGCCTGGGTGAATAACTACACTCGTTACAGCAGTATAACAGAAACATATTGTCATCACAGCAGTATAACAGGAACAATATGGGGTAGTGACCATATCAATGGAATGATAAAACAACTTAGAAGACACCAGCTTACAGAAATCTATACAATAAAGCTCTCAATAACAACAATTTACAGAATATGCCTTATGTAGGCTTTGAGAATAACCTACAGGGATAGATAACTGAATAGTATGGGAAAGAATAGGGAAGGGAGAGAGGCGGGATGAAGGGCAGAAGGAGATGAGGAGCACCAGGGTTGCTACTGTAGGATGCGAAGCGGATCCAGGTGTAGTGTAGCACGTCAGGGAAAACGCTTACGGGCTCAGTGAGAATCTTGCAGAAAGCATTTTGAATTAGGCTAGACTAATAGGGCTAGCCAGTTTTAAGGTTTTTGAAGCTTATTCCATAACTGGGGTAGTACATAACTGATTGAAGTTCTACCAACATGGGATTTGACCTTTGGTACAAATAGTGAAATGTATGAATAACTTCTCAGGTCATAATTATTTAAGTACAGAAGGGCAAACAATCTGAGATATAATGGGGTTGCTTCTTAATAATTTCTCTGTAGGTCCAAAGAGTAGCATTCCTTTGTCTCCTAAATGTAAGGGATGATCAACCCACCAAGGAATAAAGTGCACAATGATGCTCGGTATAGGCTGCACCAGATATGAATTGTAGGGCTCTGTGGTACAGAATATCAAGCTTTGCTAAAGCTGACCCTGGCTGGGACTTGACCATAGAAAAAGTCAGCAAGAGTGCTAGAAAAGTGGTTTGTACCAGCATCGTTCTAGCCTCTGGGGTAAGCAGATGTTTGATTATATAAAACAGACCAAGCTTTTGCTTATGTTTTTTTGAGATTTCCTCTGCATGCTCCATGAAGGAAAACCTGTTCTCAATCCACACCCCAAACTATTTGAATTTAAAATCACACATGCCCCCACAATGCAAAGCATCATAGGCTGCATATGCAAATCACCACAGAATGTTATGCTGGTCCAACTTTAAGCAGAATTGCATGGTGCCAAAAGGCCTCTCACACAGTTTGCAAAGGGTGCTAACAGAAGACATAGACACGTGTTTCGTCCTACCAGGACTCATCAGTATGCCTCGTCTGTTTGACACCCCAGTGGAATGGACCAGCTACCCTTAAAGGCAGTGTGCCTTGGATATATTGTGGTGAACCCATTAAAATAAAACTATTTAAAGACAAAGAACCTCTGTGCACAAACACTGAGGCAAGGGTTACCCAAAGGGCATTTGGCTGGGAAGCCAAGTTTCAAGAAAATACAAATTCACACATGCCTCCACAATGCAAAGCATCATGGGCTGCATATGCAAATCACCACAGAATGTTATGCTGGTCCAACTTTAAGCAGAATTGCATGGTGCCAAAAGGCCTCTCACACAGTTTGCAAAGAGTGCTAACAGAAGACATAGACACGTGTTTCGTCCGCATAAGTTAAATCAGCAGAAAATACAAAAGAAAACATTAAAGCAGACTGGAAATACTAAAATAGTAAAACAATATGTGAAACTTAAGCCATAATAGGGAAAACAATGCAGTATACAAAAATCTTAAATGATACCTAAACAACATTTTGACAACAAACTATTCAAATATCTGCTTCCATAGGTGACTAAAGGAAAGGCTGCTGTATTCATTAATGCTAAAACTGCATTTATATCATTTACTTAAATGTGGTTCCTGAGCATTTGAAAATTGTAAAATCAGCCTTTCAATTAAAAAAAAAACTGTCCTACCTGCTTCCTAAAATGGCAGCCAAATGTGTTATGTGATGACATCATTGGAGCCAAGGTCAGAGAGATATATGGCTCTCTATAGTGCTAACTAGTTCTTTTTTACCTTGTATAAATTTGTTTCACCCAAATGGTCAAAACCATGTGCATCATTTTGTATAATACACATGTTAGGCTATGGTTCTGTTCATTTTGTTTACTTTAACATGCTGAAATTGTGTTTTAATCCAACCGACTTTCTCTGTGGCAAACCACAGTGCAGTACAAATCTTGAATAACCCAGTGGTCTAGTGATTATGGCAGATCCAGGTTGCTACAATGGGGGTGCTGGGGTGGTGTGCATACTTAATATGCATTTCTTAATATTTTTATTAAACCTTTATATTTTCTGCTATTATTCTTTTCTAGTATGTTTTTGACAGACCCTACGAATGTAATCTGTAGTTTGAATGTAGACGTTTATACAATCAATACATTAAACATCTTCAACAAAGTGAAATGCAGCCGCAGCAAGCGAGTACATTACAATGTGGGGGGGTTTCAGCCACACCCTTCACTACCCCCTAGATCCACCACTTTTTTGTATTTTTATTTTATTTATTTATTTATTTAATTCATATATCGGATTTACAACCTTTGAGTCAGAGACTCATTTACAAAGGCACCTCGTCGAAGGGAGGGGAACAATCAACTTGTGAGACAAGACAGTGGAGAACAGTACAGGTGAAATACATGCAGCATACAAAACAGAATCTTCAAAGTGCCAAATAAACATATCGGTTTGCGAAGAGCCGCATAACAATAAGTCATTGGGGTCCCAGAGGGTCATACAGGATACAGCATGTGGTATACAGATTGAGGACAGGCTAAATGAGAGAACTGTTATATACTTAATCCTGTAGGAGCTGGTCGGTTTGAAAGGCACTCACGGTAGGCCCTATAATAGGCACACACATCTCCGGGTGCTAACGAGGTGTTTGCGAAGGGTGATTTTGAATTGGACAATTTTAGAGGTGTTTGTGATGTGCGTAGGGAGGGAGTTATACCAGGACAGTGCTCTGTGATGAAAGGCTCTTTGGGTGGGTGAGGTCCTGGCTCTAGGCACCTGGAAGGTGGCTTTGGTAGTCCTACGGGTGGTGACTGAGTGGGAGGCCCGTAGAAGCAGTGCAGTGACACCTGGGGGACATAGTCCAAGTAGAGCCTTTTTAGCTAGTATGCAGTTGTGATATTGCAGACGTTCTTTGAGATTGAGTATGCTAGCAGTGGAGTAGAGTTGGCAGGTGTGAGTTCTACTTGGGACACCAGTCAGGAACCTGCAGGCTTTGTTGATAGAGGTCTGGATTTTGGTGAGGGCAGTGGGGTCAGCGACTGCATAGGTGGGGAATCCATAGTCAACCAATGACAGGATGGAGGAAGTAAGTGCCAGATGTAGGGCAAATTCGGGGAGGCAGTCTTTGTGGTGATAGAGGAGCCCAATCCGGGCATTCATGGCAGAGGATAAGGCACAGATATGGGCATGGAAGGAGAGCATGAGTGAAATTGATACTTGATGTTATGTGGATACTTGTTCAAGGGGTGAAGGGTACTGGGAAGGCTGCAAAGGGGAGCATTTTTGGAGTTACTTTGTCGGTGGGCAAAGATCATAGATTTTGTTTTCTTGAGGTTCAGGACCAGGTGATGGTCGAGGAACCATTTTTCAGCTTGGCTAAAGGAGAGTTGCAGAGAGCACTGGAGGGTGAGTGGATCGGGGTGGGAGGCAACTAAGACTGCATCATCGGCATATAATAGCAGCTTGCCTGAGCAAGAGCTGGGAAGGGTGTTTAAGAAGAAACTGAACAATGTGGGGCCCAAGATGGAGCCTTGAGGTACTCTGGAGCATACAGGCAGTGCAGTAGACAGGCTACAATTTTTACTTGACACGTTGGGATCTATCACAGAGGTAGCTGGAGAACCAGGTCAAAGGACCGGTTGAGAGACCCAGCTTACCGAGAGTGTCAAGCATTAATGGGTGACTCACGGTGTCGAAGGCCTGGGACAGGTCAATGAACACTTTGTAGCAAAGTTCTTGTGCAGTCCAATGTTAGAGTTCATACTTTTTTGAAAATCAGATATATGCTTGTCTTCTTTTTCTATGGGAAATAATAAAAATAAGAAGAATCAGCATTTATATAGTGGTTTTCATACACATTGTATCCCAAAGTGTTATACAAGCAATACCAGACTGGTAGTAAATTGACTGAACTTGTAGTGGAAGCCATTTCATACATTAATATCCACACACAGCCTTGGACAATTGTATGAACTGGTTTAGTGGAAAGGTGAACGTTGGCCAGGACAAGAGGGTCAGGTAGTGATCGTGGTGCTGGCAGCCCCGCATCTTATTTCTTACAGTAATCTGCTCATATTTCTCTCCTTCTGTCTTCCCTTTTCCCTGAATAGAGCAGTACCTTCCAAGAGTGGACTTCTCAGTCCCCCTCTGGTATTCATTCTTCACTATTCCTCCTCACAGCAAAAACTGGTGATCTCAACACCCTTCTGCATCTTGAATGCAAGTAGTACAGTCCCCGTTTTTTCTTGACATATCAAATATAAACCTATCTTTCCAGTAAGTCAGGCTGATAGCAGCAGGGAACAAGGGGAATGATGGGCTTTCCTATCCTTAAAAGATCTAGGCTACCTTTGATTAGGCACTATTAAATGATGGGTGTGCACATCATTATGCACGTCGGTTAATAGTGCCTAATCATAGGTGGCTTAGATCTTATATGGGTAGGAAAGCTAATTTTTCCCCTTGTGCCCTGTTGCTATCAGGCTGACTTACCAGAAGATCATGTGTATTATTAATATAGAAAAATAACATGGGAGACTGTATTAACCACATTCATGATGCGGAAGGTTAGTGAACTCACCAGTTTTTGGCGTGGGGAGCAGGTAAGAAGAATGAATGCCAGAAAGGGACTGAAGAGGCTTTTCCAGCAGGGTACAGCTATATTTAAGTTATTTGAAGACAAGAAGGAGGACGTTGAACAGATCACTGTGAGATATGAAATGGGCTGCCAGCATCCTGATCACTACCTTACTGTGGATGAGAGTAGCTAGCGATGACAAATACTCAGAGTGGCAGGGTTGCACCTAAACTGTTACTTGAATGCAGTGTAGGAGATTACCATCGGGTGGGAGGGGGGATGTTGATGTTTGTTAGGACAGTACTGAGGGAGTTGTGTATAGCTCATCCAAGATTTGGAAGGGTGGTAGCTAGCCAACTCACATTGTGGAGTAGAGCTCTGAAAAGTACTGGAAAAGAATTGCTGGGAACTGTCCTGCGGGGTTCTGCAGATCATAGGTAAAGGAGTAGACTGACATTGGAAGTTGGGTGTATTCGCTCAAGGTATTCGTATGGCTCTACTGCTAATAATATTGTTATCCATTGTAAATGCAGCCCTTATGAGGGCATGAATAGCAGTTTTTTTCTGGTAGGTCATGATGCTTATTGCTTGGCCCTCCAGGAAGATCTAGTTGTTGGTTAATGAGGTGGGGAAAAAACACAACAGGAGAACTGTACATACTACCTTCACTGTGCAGAAGGGTGGTGATCCACTCAATGTTTACTGTGTGAGCAGAAGTTAAACACTGAGAAAGTGGACTAGTGAGTGATTTGGGAGGCATTTTATAACAGTGCCATCTGATGATGCGTATTGGTATAGGTGTGCACAACTCTCTGAGGTACAAGATTACAATCTGAGATATGATAATTCTCTTCAAGAGACTGTAAGCACATACGCAGCCTGAGGTAGTATTAAGGACAGAGTATGGATGGTGGGGTGTTCAACAGAAGGCAGGCTAGGTGCAGGGGGTTCATGTGGAAAGCGAAAGCCTTATTTGTGGATTAAGAAGACAGCATGAGCTTTATAAATGAACCAGACTTTGCTGTGTGACCATGAGCAAGTCACCAAACTTCCTTACATAGATGCATAGATACATAGACAGTGTCAGCAGATAAGGGCCTACGGCCTACCCAGTCTGCCCATTTGAGCCTTTAAGTTTACTTTATGTTTTCCTAGAAGTCTGTTGCCCCTTAACCCTGACCTCCAGAAATCCTTTATGTCTATCCCATGCATTCTTAAATCCCGTGATTGTTTCAGCCCATACCACTTCCTCTGGCAGGGTGTTCCACTTGTCCACCACCCGTTCTGTGAAGAAATTCTTCCTCATGTTTCCTCTGAATCATCTTCCCTCCAACTTCATCCCATGCCCTCTAGTCCTGGAACATCGTTTTTGCTTAAAAATAGTGTATTCCTGCACCCTGTTTCTCCCTGTAAGATACCTGTATGTCTCTATCATATCCCCTCTCCCTCCTCTCCTCCAGGGAGTACATATTCAATTCCTTCAACCTGTCCTCATATGACTTGTAATGCAATCCATGTACCATCTTTGTTGCCCTCCTCTGAATCTTCTCTACCCTGTCTATGTCCTTACGTAAGTAAGATCTCCAGAACTGTACACTGTACTCCAGGTGGGGCCTCAATAGTGTCTTGTATAGTGGAATTATGACCTCCCTTTTCCTGCTGGTGATGCCCCTGCCTATGCATCCCAGCATTCTATTTGCTTTACCTGCTGCCTTGTCACACTGTTTCCCTACATTGAGGTCATCAGAGATGATAACCCCAAGATCCCTTTCCTGCTTGGTGCATGCTATATCCTCACCCTCCAGCTGATATATTGTGCCAGGGTTTTTGTGCCCCATATGCATTATCTCGCACTTCTTTGCATTGAATTTCAACTGCCAAACCCCTGACCATTCTTCAAGTTTCTGCAGGTCCCTTCTCATTCTGTCTACACCCTCTGGTGTGTCTACTCTGTTACAGAGCTTTGTATCATCAGCAAACAGGGAAATTCTGCCTTCTAGGTCCTGCACAATGTCACTGATGAAGATGTTGAATAGGACCAGTCCCAGTACTGATTCCTGTGGTACCCCACTGGTCACTCTTCCCTCTGTGGAGTGGCAGCCATTTACCACCACCCTCTGTGTCCTGCCACCCAGCCAGTTACCTACCCACTGCATTACTGTCCTGCCCACACCCATATTCCCCAGTTTGTGTAATAGTCTTCTATGTGGCACAGTGTCAAAGGCCTTGCTGAAGTCCAGATAGGCCATGTCCACTGCCCTCCCCTGATCCACCTCCCTAGTCACCCAGTCAAAAAATTCAATGAAGTTGGTCTGACATGACCTCCCCCTGGTGAAACTATGCTGCCTTGGGTCCTGTAGTCCACTGACAACCAGATGTTCAACCAATCTCTCCTTCAGTAGTGCTTCCATGATCTTCCCCACTACCGAGGTGGTCTGATTGGTCTGTAGTTCCCTGCTTCCTCTTTGTTCCCACTTTTGTATAAGGGGACTACATCTGCTGTCCTCCAGTCTTTGGGTACCTCCCCTGTTTCCAGTGATTGGCTAAACAGGATTGCCAGCGGTTCAGCCACCACCTCTCTTAGTTCTTTAAGGACCCTGGGGTGCACTCCATCTGGCCCATTGCTTTATCAACTCTTATTACTTCCAGCTCCTTCAGGATCCTTTCTCATGTAAAGGGACTTGTGTCCATTTCTGCACCAATCCCACCCCTTGTGCTCCTTTCAGACCCATTATCCTCCTCTTCCTCAGTAAAGACTGAGCAGAAATACCTGTTCAATATGTCAGCTTTACTGTTGTCATCATCCATGCAGCCCCCATCCTCCCCCTTCAGTCTCACTATCCCTCCCTTTGCCTTTCTTTTTTCACTTATGTACCTGTAAAAGGTTTTGTCCCCTCTACCCACTGGTTTTGCAATGTGCTCTTCTGTCTGAGCTTTGGCTTCCCTTACTGACCTCCCTGCCTCCCTTTGCTTTTCCTGGCACTTCTTCCTAGCCCCTTCTGCCTGTGTCTTTTTGTATTGCCTGAATGCAATCTTTTTGGCTTTCACTTTCTCTGCTACCTCCTTGGAAAACCGTAATGGCCTCCTCTTCCTTTTCCCCTTGCTAACCTGCTTAATGCATAATTCTGTTGTTCTTGTAATCCCCATTTTAAATACTGCCCACTGTTCCTGAACCCCTGATTCCTGCCCCATTCCCCTTAATGCCTCTTTCAAGCATCTCCCCATTTTCCCAAAGTCTGGCCCCCTAAAATCCAGGATATGTGTTTTTGTATGGTTTGGTTCTGCTCCTTCTGTGATTTCAAACCACAATGACTGGTGATCACTGTTCCCCAGGTGCTCCCACACTGTTACCCCATCACACCGTCCCTGTTTGTGAGCACAAGGTCCAGTATTGCCTTCTGCTGAGTTGGTTCCATGACCAGTTGCTTGAGGAAGCACCCTGAAGTGAGTCCAGGATCATTCTGCTCCTAATTGATGCTGCTGCTGGGATGCTCCAGTCCACGTCTGGAATATTGAGGTCTCCAACCAGCACTACCTCACTCTTGTCTACCATCCTTCGGATGGCTAGCTTCAGCTCCCTATCAGTTTCTTCCTCCTGGGCTGGTGGTCTATAGACCACACCTGTGCATATGGCTAGCACCATTTTCCTTTCCAGCTTATCCCACAGTATCTCTCCCCCATTTTGTCCCTCCTGGATCTTTGTGGCCCTTATGTAAATTTTCACATACAGTGCCACTCCTCCTCCCTTCCTACCTGCCCTGTCTCTTCTGAATATGTTGTAGCCAGGTATGGCCATCTCCCAGTCATGGTTATCATTACACCAGGTTTCTGTGATGGCCACAATGTCCAGGTCTGACTGTATCATGGCAGCATCCAGATCATCCATCTTGTTGCTAAGGCTCCTGGCATTGGCACACATGATTTGACCTCCCTAGACTGCTTAGCTGTTCTACTTCAGCCCCTTCCCTGGTTGACCTTTATCCCTGGTTCTCCTTGCTGTCTACCCTTCTGTTGAATTGTGCCCCTTTTCTGCCTATCCACCTCTTGGGCACTTATCTCCATCTTTTGCACACTGCTTTGTAGAGATATCCACTCCTCCAGTTCACTGGCTCCACTGCAAGCTACGGGGCATGGGCAATTAGGTACCCTACTTGCTGGCCTGCTAACCCCCTTGGCGAGTTTACATGCTTGTCAATGTGGCATTTTAACTTATCATTGAGTGCTTAGATTTCCCTCCAGGATGGATGCAGGCTGTCAGGCTTGAAAAAGCCTCCATCCTTCCAGGTGTGTCCCCAGTCACCAATGAATCCAAACCCTTCCTCACGGCACCAGTTCTTCAACCATTAATTAAAGTTCCTGGTGCACACCTGAAGTATTGAATGATGTTTTTTGGTGTAGTTGCAATGAACATTACATAGGTAAGACAGTGAGACCATTAAAAGAAAGAATACAAGAGCATGTACGGTCTATTTTAAATAAGAAATTGGACAGACCAGTGGGAAGACATTTTTTTCATGAGCATCAATCTGATCCTGCTAGTTTCAGATTTATGGGATTAAAACAAGTTAAATGCCCCCCAAGAGGGGGGGGGACAGATCTAACTTGTTATTACAAAAGGAGAGCTCTTGGATATTTAGAGCTGAAACAGTGAATCCCATGGGTTTAAATGAAAGATGGGACTTCAAATCTTTTTTGAAAACATAGAATGAGCCATCATAAAGAATAATCTCATATATTGTGGGGTTTAACGTAAAAATTGCTTATTGTACTTTTTCAATGATGTACTATTCTGTATCAAAGAACATACACGTTTATTTTCTATATCAGGTACCTATTTAAACTTTCCGGCACAGATGGCCAGCATAAGCACAAGCATTATGTTCCGATAATTAAAGGTCCTGGACAGACCTCACAGTCAAATTAAATTCCTTTTTTTCTCCCACTTTCATAATAATATCTTGAGGCTAGGTAGTAAGTAATAACCTGAAATATTTATGAAATATTTATGAATGGTAAATGTTATCTTTAAGTGGCTCCTTATTTACTCTATGAATAAATATTGATATCAGAGTATCCCTATTATGGACAACCTGTTGATATATTGTTAGAAATTAAATTAATAAGTACTGTAGCCGGCTATAGAAGTTAACAAAATAAATATTTTATTCTCTATATTGTACCACTGTTCCAACTAAATAGAGACATTTGTGTTTGTTTTTATCAGTTTATGCTATTGGTATGATGTACATGATGTGCAAAATGAGTGTAAAATAACATTAGAACACACATATATGTTTTGTAATGACATTCCTTTTAACTAATAGGTGATTTTTTTTCTAGTGTGATGTCACAACTTTTTATGAATTTAAATGTGCATTGGTAACTAGGATGTAAAAATGCCCCCTTGAAGGCATTAAGTCGAGGTGCTAGGGGCTCTCACAAGGTGGAAATATAAATACAACAATAGTTGTTTAAATTTGTCTTTTTGTGTTTTTTTGATTAGTTCTGTGGAGCGCTGCAATTTCTTACATTGTTTACTGCTTTTCAGATGGCCATCCATTTGTAAGTTTACCCCTTGCACATCGAGTGCAGCCTGAGCTTTCCTTTGTTTTGTTTGCTTTAGTGGTCTGCTTGGATGATTTCAGGTCATTGGTGATGATGATGCCCAAGTCTCTTTCTTCCCTTGTGACTGCCAGCAACTCCCCTCCCAGCCTATAGGTGGCTTCAGGGTTTCTCTTCCCTATGTGCATGATCTTGCACTTCTTTGCGTTAAACCCCAGTTGCCAGTCTTCCGACCATTTTGCTAGTTTATCCAGATCTCTTCTCATTCTGCCCACCCCATCTGGATCATTTACTCTGTTGCAGATCTAGGTGTCATCTGCAAACAGACAAAACTTACCCTCCAGTCCCTCTGCAATGTCACTAATGAAGATATTGAAGAGGACTGGCCCCAGGACTGATCCCTGAGGTACCCCACTTGTGACTTACATCTCTTCTGACTGTATACCATTTACCACCACTCTCTATTTTCTGCCTGTCAACCAGTTTGCCACCCAGTTGACCAACTTCTTACCTACCCCGAGCCTACCCAGCTTATTAATCAATCTTCTATGTGGAACAGTATCAAAAGCTTTGCTGAAGTCAAGGTAGGTGACATCAACTGCTCCCCCTTGGTCCATTACTCTGGTTACCCAGCCAAAGAAATCTATGAGATTAGTTTGCCAGGACCTTCCTTTTGTAAACCCATGCTGCCTTGGATCCTGTGCTCCTATTGATTCCAGGTGTTGCACTATCCTTTCCTTAAGGAGTGCCTCCATAATTTTGCCCACTAATGAGGTAAGACTGACTGGTCTGTAGTTCCCTGCCTCCTCCTTGCTACCACTCTTGTAGAGCGGGATCACATGAGCCCTTCTCCAGTCTTCTGGGACCTCTCCTGTGCTCAGAGACTTACTAAACAGTTCTGCTAATGGCTCTGCTAGTTCTACCCTTAGCTCCTTTAGTACTCGGGGATGTATGCCATCAGGTCCCATTGCCTTGTCCACCCTGAGCTTATTGAGATCTTGTAGGACCCTTTCTTTTGTGAAGGGACTAGTGCTCACCTCCCCCCCATGTCCATGGTGCTGAACTGTGCCCTGCCCTACCATCTCTTCAGTAAATACTGAGCAGAAGTATCTATTTAGGATAGATGCTTTTACATGGTCCTCCTCCTTCTCACAAGCCCCCTTATCTCCTTTGATCGTAGCCATACCCCCTCTGGACTTTCTCCTTTCACTAATGTATCTATAGAAAGTCTTGTCACCTTATTTTACTGTCTGTGCTAGTGTTTCCTCAGTTTGGGCCTTTGCTTGCCTTACTGCCTTCCCAGCTTCCTCTACGGAAGTTTGGTATGCCTGCCTATCTTCATCCCACTGTATCTCTTATATTTCCTGAAGGTCAGCCTTTTGGCTCTGACCTTTTCTGCTACTGTTTTTGAGAACCAAAGTGGTTTCCTTCTTCTTTTGCACTTCCTTTTCTCTCTAACACAATGGGATGTTGCTTCAAGCATTGCATCCTTAATGCATGCCACTTTGCCCGTACCCCCTTACCTGTATTTCTTTTTGCCAGGGCTAGCTTAACTCTGTTGGCCATCTTATCAAAGTCAGCTCCTTTGAAGTCCAATATTTTTGCCTTGGAATGGGATGATTTAGTTATAGTGGCCAAACTGAACCATACCATGTGATGGTATGGTTCAAATAAAATAAAAAAATTTGGATGGCTGCCCCAAAGGATTTCTTTGGAATCCCCTCCAACAGGATACACTTATAAAAATGTGTAGTGCATCTGCCAGCTCTGAACTAAAAGTTTTATAAAATTCAATGATCAATCCATCTAGACCTTGGGTCATATTGTTTCCCAACTGTTTAATCAGCAAGCAAACATCAGAAGGGGTGATGGTGTCTGTAAAAGAAAGCAAGTCCTATGGTCGTTCTGTCAGAATGTCCAAATGAGCCAGAAAGTTATGGGCCGAATGGTATGCTTTTCAGGCACCAAACATGGACGTGAGGTGATGTCAAACTTCAGTTAAAATGTCTTCCTTACCAGTAACCAAACTGCCAGTGCTAGTAGTCAGGCTAGTTATGTTCCATCATCTAACTCAATCTTTACAACTCTCAAAAACTTTTCCTGACCCCATTTTACCCTGGGTGCAACATTGATATTCCAACTGTAAGGATGATGCCCTGTTATATTGTAGGGTGGTCATTTTATCCCTTATGCAAATTATTTGAGAACTGAAGTCCCCTTGGCCAGCGTGCATCAGGGTAAGCAGCTTAGTCAGCTGAATACACAGTGCCAGGTACTCCACAGATACAGTTCAAATAGCCTTTCAGTCTGTAGATTTGAAGAGACCTTTGAAGTCCGCTTTCATGCTCTCCCACCAGTCACTAAGATTATCATACAGACAAGCAATGGACTGGCTGGCTAGCAATAAGTCCTAGACTTTGTTGACTACACTTGGGTCGGAGATACCCCTCCCAGAATGAACAGTGTCATTGCCAGCAAAGGAGTCCCCAACCAGAAGGTGGTCCAAAGATTCAATCAGGGTAACTCAAAAGTCATGAGTGAGAACATGAGAAGATGTAAAAATGAAATCAATTCTTGTTGCCAACATGTTCCTATAATAAGTGAAATCCACCGTTAAGCATTTGGAGTGGTATGTGTCCTGTAATTCAGCATCTTGGATAGAAGGCCCGTGCTCCCACCACTGCATCGCATTCACTATTTCTTGTTATCATTCTCAAAAAGAAAGGAAATTAGAGCCAAAAAACTCAGTTTAATGCATTAGTTAGGGTTGTTCCACAGCGACAAAAGTGAGGAAATTCGCTGTTAGGGTTGAAAACTCCCCTTGCACCCTCCACCCACCCCCCCAACCGGCATTGGGGTGTGCATTGGGATCGTGGGTCCTAACTCTCACCCCATTCTATTATACTTCAGCTGCTTTACACATGTCATGGGGTGAGAGTTAGGGCTGATCATCCCAATGCACACCCCAATGCCACCACATGCGTCATCCTTTGCATTTTCATTTTCGCTTGCGTTTCTGTTACTTTTTTGCCATTTGTGTGTACTGTACTGTTTCTCTTTCTGTTTCACTTTGTGTCACCATGCCCATTGACATTTCCATTTACAGGCACCATGTTACTATGTGACAAGACAGCATTGGCACGCCATTCCCATCTACGCCACCGTGTGCGTTACCCTTTCTGTTCTCATTCGCGCTTGTGTTACCATGTGTGCCACTGTTAGCATTTCTGTTTGCGTTGCTGCTCCTGTTACTATGCCACAAGACATCATGTGGCGGGAGCGAATTACATTCACTATTTCTCAATATCATTCTCAAAAAGAAGGGAAATTAGAGGCAAAAAACTCCATTTAATGCATTTGTTAGGGTTGTTCCACAGTGACAAAAGTGAGGAAATTCGCTGTTAGGGTTGAAAACCGTAACTCCGAGTTCACCCCCCCAGCACCACACAAACCCAGACACACACAGGGGTGTGCTGTGGCACGAGGTGTGGCTGAGTGGCACATGTCTCTATAGGGTGATTGACTGACCATTAACACAATTCTTGGGAGTGACTTATTGCTATAATAATGAAACATGTTTTTTAAACAGTTTTAAACCTTGTTCAGTATATCGTCAACCTCTTCATGTATGGTAATAAAAGATTAACATAAGGTTGTAGGATGTTTGCAGCCAATGAGAAACGTCATTTTGTCAGACTCTGAAGTACACATAGTAGTGACTGAATGGTACATGTATAGTCACAGCTGTGACCTGTTGGGTGCTGATGTGTGGCACCTTGGTATAGTAATAATGACTGCATAGGCACAGGAAAAGTAAGTACATTGCTGAGTTTTTTACACTGTTAGGAATTCTGTCAAATGTGACATGCAATGTCCCACATCATTGCATATGCTGTGATACTGACTGTATGTCATAGGTACCAAACAAATTAATGGAGGTATAGTTGTAGCAGTATTAGTAAACATTGATTTGTATGCTTAAGTCATAGACACTTAGTTTTATGTCATAATGGTATTTAAAGTAAGGAGTCGACACAGGTGGTTATGGTTTTAAAAAATGTATTGCCAATTTGTCAAATGGAGAAAAGGTCCAATCAAGAGTGAAATTTAGTTAACAGAAGCAGTCTCACAATACAATCTTTGTATGTGTGCAATCATTGCTTGTCAAATATGTAAATGTGTAAGAATAATAATAACTGTATAATATGGATTGGAGTAAGTGTGTGATATAAAAGGAAACTAATCAGGTGTTGTGTGTTTCTAGTTATGTTTCAGTACTCACTACTCTTTATGTGAGGAAGTAGTTTCTGACATTCGATCTGGAATTCTAATAGTCAGAATGAAGCTGTGGTGCTTCATTATATATTTACTATTGAATGTGAATGGAGTTTGTAAAAAAATGTAACTTTTTTAAAAATGGTTGTATGTTGTAATTATGTGTAGTGCATTACTTGTGTGTTATGTTAATAAGGCAATGCCAGTAGGTTGTGAAGTGTGATTACACACATGATAGACAAGTGTTTTGTTGTAATTGAGTGACTGCTAATGTGGATGTTCCTGGGGTGGGCGAAAAAACATATGCTGACTGTCTAAGTAGTACAATATACACAAATGTAAGTTTTGTGACATTTGATTGATATTATTTAATAATATGTCACTGACTAGGCGCAAATGGAAAATTCCCACCCGACCCCTCAATTGAGGCGATCATAAATATTGTCAGGAACAGGTTTGTTGTGATCAGCAACAGTGCCTGATTTACAATTGTCAATATTTTTCACATATGGTAGAATTACTTATGTGACAAGTTAAAAAAATATAATGTTTTTACATGAACAAATGACATATTATCAATTCTTACATTGGCTTCTATGTAAATTCTTAACTTGTAAATACTAAAACTGTCATGGAATGCATTTTTTAACAAACTTATGGTTAATTAAATGTTGTTACTATAGTGCTGAATAATATCTAAAACATTCACTTGTACTTTAGTGCTACACTACTATTTTTAGTACAAGTATCAAACTAGCTATTAACAATGTACACTTGAATACAAATGTTTATATTATGTACAAGTAATTTTAAACACATATAAGAGTCAGTAAATGAGATTCAGCAATTGGTTATTATATACAGTTGTGTAATTCAGCTTCTTGCATTATCAATAAAGGTAGTTGTTTTTACATATGTACAATACTAGTATTATGCATGAAAGCATGATAGTTCTACACTGTTGCATGGTGATCGAATGATGTTCTCTATATGTCAAGAGTCACTAGACAAATTGAAGTGTTGATAGACAACTTGTGACAGAGTGGAATGTTTGCTGAATGTTATAAGGGTAGCTCAGTTATCTACGATAATAACTGAGAAGTTCTCTTTGTTTGCAAAGAGTAAGAGCTTATAAGTCATATCAATTTGTTGTTATATATGAGTTGATACATGGATTTTTAAAGAGATGTACAGAGGAGGAGAGTAGTAAGTCCTCAGTTTTTAGATGTACAATCTTTGATAGACATGTAATCATGGTTTCTCTAGTGACTGTGAATATTGTTGGCGCCGATTGAAGCCACTACAACAATTTTCATGTAGTCACTGATCCACACAAGATCTAACATGTTACAGTGTATGTAATGTCTGTATTAGAATACCATTTTGTTGAAATTGTATTGTTTATTTAGAGTCGTACATTATACAACATTGTAATGAGGCATGAATTTTTTTGGACAAAGTAGTCATTTAAAATGCAACATGTTTTGTCCTATTCTTCTGAAATATGAAGGTTGTCATAATTCTTCAATATTAGAAGATATGCATTTTCAAGTGCCGTGCAGATCTCTGTTTTAAAAGTCATTGTAGAGTCATCACACTCTAACCATCCAGTTCTGCACCTTAGTAACGAGTTGTATTGCCCAGAATGCATGGATTGACCATGGCGATAGATTATACTGTGAGTGTCAAACAGTGATTGGTTGAAGACTATTCTACTAGTGTAATCTGTGATAGGGTATCAACTCTGACCCATTGGGGTCAAATCTGCCAACATAAGCAACAGATATTGAGATGAACTCCTTAGACGTATGGACTGAGTGCATCTGCCTCCGCACCTTCCACAGGTATGACTACATTCAGCATTAGTGAACAGCTGTTGAAATTTGACACTTTTGGTTTCAGGGACAAGAGAGTTATCCACAGCATGTCTTGTGTGGTTTCCACGCTGTGAGTGCCACAGAAACATACATATTTTGTAACATATGTTACTGTAAAGTACTGCCGCATTGGGGTGCGTCTTCATCCAGGTTGTTTATGACAGCCATCATAAACTCAGTAGTGTCTTGCTGTATGTCTGCAGCAAATGTACTACATCCAGCATATGTAGCTAACACCTGTCGTAGTGGTGTTAGTGACTGTACATTGTTAGAGTGGTCAGAAGTCATGTTGATAATCTGCTTCAAAGCGTTTGATAGGGGATTGTCTTGTGAAGCAGATATTGCCTGCACAAACTGCGGCATGTGTAGAAAAACTTGCATAGCTGAGTTAGCATAGCAGTTTACTCTACTGCTGTTGTCAAAGACTGGTACAGCAGCTACACCAACTGATTTCTGATGAATTGCTGGTTGTGAATGTTTACTTGAAGTTGTGGCCTTTGCTGAACTCTTTTTTGTCGAATCACTTTTGGAAGCTTGCTGCTGTTTGTTGCTACCTCTAGCTGTGACTGAATTGTGTGAGACAGACAGATATGTAAGAGCAGTGGTATTAAAGACATTTGTGGCTGATGTAGAGTACGTGAACCTGTTGTACTCAAGAATGCATCAACGTGGCTAAATGTTTTCTGGTGCTATACTAATGATGTGCAATCCAGAAAGGCTGCGTGCGTGAAAGTGCAGCGTAGCTCATGCCATCCTTGAAAATGTCTGTACCTATGTCTACCATTGCTGAATCAAACTCAATCCCTGAGATTTGTGAATGGAGACAGCATATGCAACACATAATAAGAACTGTTTTCCTGTTTACGAGATATCCTTAAAAACCTGGAATTTTATGCAGGTTCGATCTATGTGTACAGAGTGTTCCATGTTGTCAAAGTGCACTACAAGTGTCTCAATATATGTCTTCTGGACATTATAGACAAAAGTCAGTGATGTTTCCCATGGCACCGTTTACCATACCTTGTTCTACATCTAGATTGCGTCGCAGCATGATACGTGCATTCTTACAAACTGTGAGAACAGCTTCTAGGCCAGCTGTTCGTGAAACATCTGACTTCAGTTCACTTAGTCGTTCAGTCATCTTTGCTACTAGCTTTCGACTAAGGATAATGCCATCAACTGTATCAACTGCATGCAGAGTTAGAATCTCTTGGTTTTCTCTT
This sequence comes from Neoceratodus forsteri, assembly GCA_016271365.2. NCBI lineage: Eukaryota > Metazoa > Chordata > Ceratodontiformes > Ceratodontidae > Neoceratodus > Neoceratodus forsteri. Next base: position 1,286,989,996 of record CM057456.1, read on the forward strand.
TGTAGCATTAGATTGTTGAATTCAGCGCATTTCTTTAGTCGTGGCATAAGACACACTATGTGTCTGCCAGTAGAGTATATATCACTGAAGACATTACATGCTGTTTCTAGCCATGTACTATGTACTGTGATTTTTCGATCATTTAACATACAAACATGTTCTGGTGATAGAGAACATATACGAGCTTCATCTAAAAAGTGATATGTAAGCTAGATCACCACTTTGGCGCATGTTCTCAGACAACTCAACATGGTAAATAATTCCATATGTTATAGCCTGCAATGCAACCGAGGATATTCTTAGCTTGCTTGGCAGTCAGAGTTGTAAATACATGCTCTGCATTGCACTGGTGTAAGTTGTAAAAGTCTCCCCAACACAAGTATACTTTTGCCACCAAATGGCACTCCATCATCAGTGCACCTCAAGATCTGCTAGAGCAGTAGATGAATACAGGCAAGCATGACATTGGAGACCATGCTGATTTCGTCAACAATGAGTAACTGCATCTTTGTGAACATGGAGCGGAGCTGAGATGCAACCTCAAATGACAGTTTATGATACTCTCCAGTTCTCCCATGTTCGACTGGCAACATAAAGAGGCGTGTAATGTTACTCCACCAATAGTTGTATGCTGCTAGTCCTGTGAAGAACAGTCACAGCAACAGACATTGAAGAGCCTGTCACACTCCGTACTTCTGCAGTGATAGCTTCAATCAGGAAACTCTTTCCTGTGCCAGCTGAACAGCTAACAAACATTAGTAGTGGCTTGTACTGAGTGCAGTCACATTGTTTTGTTTCATGTAGTATACCATGTTGGACAACTTCAACCACTTGGGAGTGAACTGTATGCTGCAGCTGATTTAGTCTTTCTCTTAAGTCAGCTGGGTTGACCATAGAGTGTGTGCCATGTTGCATGGCTGTCTCAATTTCTGACATTAACACTTCTGGGGCATTTAAGGGCAGAGGGTCACCTAGAACACCTTGACCTTCTGGATCAAGGTTGTCTTGTGAACTAACTGGAGTGTCTTCCTGAAGTTGCTTCTCTGCCTTCTCAAGCTGTTCTTTCTCAGCTTTTGGTCTTTGTATATATGTCTGTGAGTACTCAGTTTGGAAATTCTCGTAAGTGAGATTGAACTGGTCTTCGAATGTGTCAGAGTCACCTTTTAATTCAGACTCACTCCTCCAGGGTCTAAATAGGAATAGGAGAGCAAAGTAGTAATGTTCTGTGCTCTCTGATGTGCCTAGATGCAGTTTGCAGTGATCTATAAGCCATGGCTTATGCCTCTTCCTAAGACAGCCATCTAGTCCATTGACCATAATAAATGTGTCGTGTGCTGCACCTGTCTTGTAGTCATACCACTTAGCCATCTCAAACAGACACATATCATTCATGTCGTTGTGTCTACGTGGGTAGTATGTTTCTATCAGGTTATTCTTCAAGATATGTTTTGAAGAAGGTGTATTGACAGTGAGCTCCTCAATTTCGGCATGAGGAATCAGTACATGCTTCCATTTCTCTTTGTAGTTTACACTGAGGAAACGTACAGCGTCAGACATCCAGTACAGATGTGTACCCATTAACCGGTCACTGGATTCGTAAGCTCCACATTCTCTGTGTGAAAGAGTCTTCAAACCCAATGACCACAGCTGAGATGTCAGGCTTTTGCTTGAAGTGGCAATATCTTCCAAAGATCTTGCAAGCTAGTCTGTTCATGTTTGGTTATATGCGTAGTGCGTGCCGAACCAGGGCCAGTGAGTTGTCAGCCACAAACTGAACATCTATGTTTTCTTGCCACATTAGGAGAAGAGTTGGGTTGTAGTCATTGATGTGCACCTCTTTTTCATCCCTGGGTAACTCATACCCTCTTGGTTGATTTGCCTTCAAGTGGTGTCGCATTGCTGAAAAAGGTCATTCATGGCACCATTCTGACAAACTCATCTAGGAAATCAAAGCGACATTGTGTTACCAATTAGATTTGTTCTTTACTACTCGCCCGACAATATTTTTAACGCCAAATAAGTCGCTGGAACTTTTGTACCAACTTCATTAGTGTAGGACTGTCATACTTGTCTGGAATGTGACAAGTGATATATTTTTGATGAATGATAGCACTTCTGCTGCTTCATGTTCACCAATGCGTGAGCATCCTTGATCCACAATAACATATGGATATGAGGGGCACCTTGTGCTTGATATTCTGTCCTCCAAAGTAATGTTCTACAATACCTAGAGGAAGTTGTCCTTTGACAAGATGAAAGTGAATGTCATGGAACCGCTTGTGAAAATGTCTTGTGACAGACACAGGATCAAGTGAACACATTTCTCCGACAGTCATCGATGAGATACCTTCAACATCGAATTTGCCCACTTCAACAGTTCAATGAGTTTGTCCCAGGCATACATCAGCACAACTAAGTGTGACAAACCATGTGGCTGCACCCATACCTCGTAGAGCATTGCTCATCACTTCCGAGTGTCTGCGATACCAATATTCTTTGCTGCCATATAGACTTGAAAGTATGAAGACAGATTCACTTGCACATTTTCATCTTTCTGCTTTAATTTCTCTAGAAATTGAGCAGCTGTTATTCCATCTAGTGGACTTGTTAGACGAATGGTATGTGCTATACACGCAGACAGAATGCTAAGTTCACTCTCCAAGAGCAGATGGAACAGGTACTGTATGTTACGTCTGAATTTGCCATCTTTGCTCAGGACACGGCTAGTGCGGTACTCAGCACCCTGTACCCGTACTTCTCTTTCATCTAGGCATCCACCTGACCCTTTTGGAAATAGGTCTGGAAACAGCGTCTTCTAGTGTTGCCTCCCAAATGCTGACAGGCTCACCTTCCACCTGCTTCATTTGATAGAGATCAATGTTGTCTCTAATGGATCTCTCACATGTAGTGGGTGAAGTGTGTTCTGTTCACTACACATTGTCACTTGTCTGTGTACTGACCTTCTCAATGATTGTCTTATTTTTTCTAATAGATCATGTTGGACAGAGAGACTGGCCATCTGATCTATGTCAAGTCTATATATAAGGAATTGTTAATCTTTAAATAAGCCAGAACAGAAACTTTACCTTTTGCACATTGACAACATCTTGCCAGATGACCTTGACGCTGTAGGCACACCATTTAAGAATGACCAAGCTATTTTCTGTTGAGATTGTGACATTTTCCTGTAGAGGAAGTGGTAGATACATCCACAAACCCTTTAGAATCTAACAAGCTCTTTCTGTGGAATGTTCCATGTATTTGTGTTCAGGCGGTAGAATCATTGGAATGGTTTCATTGTACGAATTAGAATACGTTCAAACATATTCAATGTTGAACTCTCACTTGGTGTAACATCTGTTTCCATGTTGTTTAGCAGTGACACTTGCTGTGAAGGTGTTGCACTTCAAGTTTTGAAAAACAGTGTTTGCATGGCACAATGGTGTCTTGTGAGTGAAAGTCAGATTTCAGCAGCCAAGAATGCTGTGAGGCGGAACCACAAGTCATTGTATGGGTGACAAGGTACATGGGTTGACTGTGACAGTTTGTTTCGTGTAGCACAAACAGTTGCATGACACACGCTAGGAATCAAACTTCTGAGACTTTGCAACCTCAAACTTAGCAATTTCCTCCCGTGCTGTTTCAGAATATCATTTCTAACACTGAAACAGATTTTCTACAAAGTGTTACACTGAAAATTTGTTGTTTCTAGTACAGAAGGAATGTGTTGCAGTTTTTAGGAAAGTGATGGCACCCTTCATGTCACCTGACTGCAATAAGTCATTTAAACAGTGTACTGATGTGCAGCTGAACAGTACTTCATATACTCTGTAGACAAAGATTAGCATGCCTGTTTGACCACTGCAAGCATCCACATGTTGTGAAAAACCACAAACACCAATATCGAGACATGCAAGTGGTGACCATGAGTCAAGATGTGGCGGATTTCACAATGGTCAATTTCTGTAAACAGTTTATGTCTCTTTGCGATCTGTTATTACGAATAGGTTAACAAAGTGTTCTACTTTTGAAATGATGATTGCCTACGGTTGCAGGTATCATCACATGACCATATCAGGCAGTTCCATTTATTGAAGGTGTGGTTGGACCACAGTCATCATCACTATCAATTGATTGTCATCAGAGATACTGGGACATTTTTAGTTGCCAGACTCATCAATACTGAGCGTCTGTTCTTTGTAAAGTAATGATAAGACTCTTCCCAGAAATATGCTTCTGAGTGCTGTGTGTGACACTGTCACTGTGCAAAACATGACAGAAGTTGTCAACAGTCAAACAAGGATACTGTTGAAACCTTTTTTTAATAGCATATACAAGTTTCCTGAATTGTTCTAAGCACACTGACACATCTTGCATACAATCATTGTAGTACAAACGGTGCTCTGTTGACAAAGTTCGTACTTTCAGATAACAAATTCATCAGAAAGGTGACTCTTGCTCTTTTGCGGGTGTGCCGTAGCACAGCAGCGATAAATCTTCGAACTTAGCTTTACTTGCTAGTGATCAATACTTTCTCTTTCTGAGTTGTAAGTCATATTTTGATTTTCAGTGTTGTTTTGACATCTCTTGATGGTTGCCTCAAAATAGTTATTTCGTCTAGAATCAACAAAATTTGTGATGGTATACCATTTTTCTATGAAGTTTTGTTTGGTTGTGCAGTGACTTGATGTAGGGTCACTGTTGCAGTAAAGATCTCGATGTTCATTTTGGTGTGCCTTTACTGTTTTGTTTATTGACCTTATACAACAGTAGTATATTATACCCTCTTGTTTGAGACACATCTACGTCTGTATTTAATTGGCATTTTGGTATAATGGTTGACAGTGACAGTAAGCAATCTTACAGTTTCAGGCACCTGTATAAGAGAAAAAAAAGTTTTAGAATAGGCTTCATAAATTTCTTATAACAGTGTGTATTGATAGAATAATCGTTAAGTATGTTAACAATTTGGTAAAACATAACTAAGCGATGTTTTTATGAATGTGCATTCGCAGCTACTAAATAATATCAAGTTTGTTCATTCTCAATATTTTAGTACACATTAAAATATTTTCTTCATGTGTTCTTATGATTAGGATAGGTGTGATTTTACCTGTGGATGAATATGTGTTTTTCTACATGTAGTGTGTCATGTAGTCAGTGATAATTTACTATGGTAGAGCAAAAACTTGAGTGATAGTGTACATTACCAAATCTGTAACAATTAGTATATTTACAATTAGAGGAGGACATGCCACTATTATGTGTTACAACTATGTGATAAACCATGTGGTGCACTATTTCTCGTAGCATTGTTATTACTCGAGTGTCTGCGATACTATATTCTTTGGTGCCATATAGACTTGAAAGTATGGAAGACAGATTCACTTGCACATTTCATCTTCTGCTTTAATTTCTAGAAATTGAGCAGCTGTTATTCCATCTAGTGGACTTGTTAGACGTATGGGTGCTATACACGCAGACAGAATGCTAAGTTCACTTCCAAGAGTGATGAAATATGTACTGTATGTTACGTCTGAATTTCCATATCTTGCTCAGACACGGTTAGTGTACTCAGCACCCTGTACTCGTATTTCTTCATCTAGGCATCCACCTGACCCTTGGAAATAGGTCTGGGAACAGCGTGCTTCTAGTGTTGCCTCAAATGCTGATAGGCTACCTTCCACCTGCTCATTTGATAGAGATCAATGTTGTTCCTAATGGATCTCGCCATGTAGTGGGTGAATTGGTTCTGTCATACATTGTCACTTGTCTGTGTACTGACCTTCTCAATGATTTGTTTATTTTTTTCAATAGATCATGTTGACAGAGAGACTGGCCATCTGATCTATGTCAAGGTCTATATATAAGGAATTGTTAATCTTTAAATAAGCCAGAGTAAGCTTTTACCTTTGCATTGACAACATCTTGCCAGATGACCTGGCCTTTGTAGGTACACCATTTACAAGAATGACCAAGCTATTTTCTGTTGAGATTGTTGAACATTTTCCTGTAGAGGAAGTGTAGATACATCACAGAACCCTTTAGAGATCTAATAAGCCTTTTCTGTGAATGTCTGTCTTTGTGTTCAGACGAATCATTTGAATGGTTTCATTGTTGAATTAGAATACCTCATTGATATTCAATGTTGAACTCTACTTGGTGTAACATCTGTTTCCATGTTGTTTAGCATTGACCTTGCTGGCAAAGTGTTGCACTTCAGTTTTGAAAACAGTGTTTGCATACAATGAGGTTCTTGGAGTGAAAGTCAGATTTCATAGCAAGAATGTTGTGAGGCGGAACCACGTCATTGTATGGTGACAAGGTTTGTAGGTTGATGTGCCAGTTTGTTTCGTAGCACAACAGTTGCATGACACATATACAGAATCAAACTTGAGATTTTTTGTAACCTCAAATTAGTACTTTCTCCCGGATTGTTTCTAGAATGTCATTTTCAACACTGAAACAGATTTTTTATGTAGTGTTACACTGAAAATTTGTTGTTTCTGTACAGAAGGAATGTGTTGCTTTTTTAGGAAAGTGATGGTACTCCTTCATGTCACCTGACTGCACTAAGTCATTTAAATAATGATTGATGTATAGCTGCTGTACTTCCACCTGTAGACAAAGATTGTATGCTGTTTGATGCACTGTGTTATCCACATGTTGTGAAAAACTATCAAACACTTGCTGAGACATGCTGGAGTGACCCATGAGTCCAGTATGTGGCGGATTTCAATGGTGAATTTCTGTAAACAGTTTGTGTCTCTTTGCATCTGTATTACTAATAGGTTACCAAAGTGTTCTACTTTTGAAATGATGATTGCCTACGGTTGCAGGTATCATCACGACCAAGGTTGGGCAGTTCCATTTATTGAAGAGTGGTTGGACCATGGTCATCATACTATCCAATTGATTGTCATTGAGATATTGAGGATATTTTTAGTTTGCTGACTCATCAATACTGAACGCCTGTTCTTTGTGTGGTGATGATAAGACCTTCCCAGAAATATGTCGAGTGCTGTGGTGCAGCCACTGTCCTGTGAAACATGATAGAAGTTGTCAACAGTCAAACAAGGATACTGTTGAAGTTTTTTAATGGTATATACAAGTTTCTGAATTGTTCAAGCACATGACACATCTTACGCCACAATCATTGTAGTACAAACAGTGCTCGTTGATGTCAGTCTTTCAGATGTAACTATCAGAGAAAGGTGACTTTTGTTTTATGGGTGTGTCGGAGCATACAGCGATAAGTCTTTCGAACTTAGCTTTACTTTCTGTAGTGATCAGAAATACTTTCTTTCTGAGTTGTAAGTCACTATTTTTGATTTTCCGTGTTGTTTTGAGTTCTTTGATGGTTGCACCAAAATAGTTGTGTTTGTCCTGAGATCGACACAAAATTTGTGATGTATGCATTTTGCTTTTCTATTATGATTTTTGTTTGGTTGCAGTGACTGATGTAGTTGTGCTGTTGCAAAGGTCTGTCATGTTGTTTTTTGTGTGCCTTTACTGTTTTGTTTTGTTGTTCTTTATACAACAGCGAACTATTATACCGCTTGTTTTTTGAATACATCTACTGTATTTAGTTGGCAGCATGTTGCTGGACAGTAAGCAACTTACAGTTTCAGGCACCTGTATCAGAGAGAAAAGTTTTAGAATAGGTTTGTGTAAATTTTATAACAGTGTGTTGATAGAATAGTACTATATGTTAACAATTTGGAAAACATAATCTGTGATAGTTTTTATGAATGTGATTATGTAGTTGCTACGTAATATTTGTAGTTTGTTCATTCTTATTATTTTAGTATATATTTAAAATATTTTTTTTCTTCACATGTGTTCTTTTGATTAGATAGTGTGATTTTACCTGTGGATGAATATGTGTTTTCTACCATGTAGTCGTGGCATGTCAGTATGATAATTTATATTGTAGATAAACTTGAGATAGTGTATTACCAAATCTGTAACACTGGTATGTTTATAATTAGAGATATGCCACTATTACTGTTGTGTGTGAGTGTTAGTACCACATTGGTATGCTTGTGTTAACGAAATATCGTTGCTGCTATTATCAACATTGTTTTTTGTACCCTGTGTATCACTATTTGAGCTGTTATTTTACAACATGGAAAATGTTTTTCTGTACATGTACTGTGTAATGCTGCAGTTATTGATGAAATAATTGTGTGGGGAAGTACAAAATTGTCGTGGCTGTGTTTATGAATAGAAACTTAAAATGAATATGTCGAAAATGTGAGAATTTGAAATATTTGATTTGTTAGTTTTATGAAAGTGCAGCGTCATATGTACACTTGTAAGTTTGTGTATTGTCATACTTTTCAGTTGAGAATTTACTATTTGCTTTTAACACAATCTTGTGAATAGTACAGATTTCATTACTCACATCTTAACAATAGTGTGTTTTTGCTTATGCTGCATTTTGCCTGAGTTTATGTGAGAAATGACTATATAGAAAATGTATAAACATCAGAGGACACTGTTATGAGCAGGTCTTAAAATGGATATTGAAGTTCATTTGAGGTGAAATTACAACATTATGTTTTGTAAGTCTGTATCAGTTGTTATGCACGTTTGTGAACATTGTAAATCTAAAATATCTGAACTGCACTAGTTCAAGCAGCTATGCAGCAGATTATGTGTTTAAAATTGAAAATTGAGCTATTTTTCCATAAATCTGAAATGCCAATATATAGACAGTTTTGGAAAATTACTGAGCATGAAAGTTTCTGAAAAATACTTCGTATTCGCAATATGGTCAAAAGTACTTTAACTGACATTGCATATTTTACTGTCGTGTTATCTAAAGTGTCGGAAATGTACTTTCGTGCATCTGGCGTAGTTAATCTAACACTTGGGAGTGGCTGAAACATTCATTATTGAATCATAAACAGTGTGTTTGAGTGACAGCTAGCTCTACTAATGTAATTTAAGATTTGTCAGCCACTTCTAAGAACGAATCAGAGACAGACAACACTGAAGAAGAAGTAAACAGGATCCATTTGAATATTGTTGGGAAAGAGTGGTTTGAAAATGTGCAGTCTATCTTCACATGATATTTTCTAGTATTAAAACTTATTTTAACATGTGCATACTATTAATCAAACATTTTTTTTGTTAACTTATAATGTTAATTGTTATTGTTTAGTAGGTATTCTTGAGAGAAAGAAGTGAGAGTATTTTGTACTAACTTGTACATACAGCTGCAAAATGGAGGGAGATAGGAAGTGCATGGAGTTGTATGAGAAAATGAACCAATCAGACTTGTTTCTGATGTTGTAATTGTTTAAAACTGTCTATGAAAGGATGTATTTTCCAGTTTCAGTGTTTTATCTTTTGCAGGAATATAGTTTAGTAATACTGAATGCATGTGTTGTATTATATTGAAGCTAGACCAGGAGGAATTTTTTTTATTTGTGTGTTTTGTCTGAACCACTGAAGCTAGCTTGAATAAGGAGGAAAATATCATTTGATTTTTCAGTGCTGTCTGTCACTGCAGGGTTAATAACCTTTTGTAGCTCTCTGTACAGTTCTGAGTTTAAAACTTAGAATGGCAGAAAGGCAAAAGGATTTTGTGGATAGTTGGGCAGTTACATAAGACGAGCAGCTGAGTTTGGAGTCTATAGTATTGGGAGGGATCTGTAGCTCCCCAATCGTTATAAGATGGTTTGGTGGTGGTTTGAGATGGGAAATCTTATGCGAACTATGCACAGACTTTTGAACCTACTCTCCTGACATACTGCTAATACATCTTGGAGGCAATGATTTGGCTCAAAACGCTGGTAGATTGTTACAGAGGCAAAATTGGACCTTGCTTCTATTATGTCTATGTTGTCGCCTGTATTATCATCTTTTGTATATTAGATTAGAGTCTGGGTGTTAGAGCATCATATGTATTTGATTGACAGAGCTCTAGAAAAGTAAATGTACAGATTACTGTTTTTGTACGCATGGAATGGTTACTATACGTCACCCCTAAATAAAATGTAATGATTGGCTATTTACCAGATGGTGTACATTTTCGCATGCTGGCAATTGTCATTTTCTGGAGACCTCAAGATGGAACTTGAAAGTCCTTTAAGATTGTGGACTGTTTGAGGAAATATTCCAGATAGTTAGTTCTTTTCAGAACCATATTAATGTGGTAAAATATATTAAATGTATCACTCCATATATGACATATATGGGTTTGCTATATTATATTAGTGGGGCGTAGCAATATTAATTTTCCTGCTGTCAGTTCACAATTGTATGATATTGTTATGTCTCAACATTAGTAAATAGTTTGAGTAGTTAAATGAGTGTACCATTTACTGTGGCCTTACAGTATTGTAGCTGTACCAACATGGTATGTGCAAATTCAATAAAACACAGTGGTACTGTAAATGTCTGTGTTTCTTTACTGTATGTCAGGATATAGATTTATTTTAATGTTATAGATAGGGTAGTTATTAGTATATGTACCATGAATGCACAACAGATTATTGCAATTTTACTTTCAATCAGTTTGTTAGCTGTCTTTACATTTATTATGCATTAATAGGTGTGTACAGTTCTGCAATGTGTGGTCATCTCTGTTTAACATCACATTATGTTGTGTGAATACTTCAGTGTAGTCTAGATGGATATGTCATGGTGTGTCCAATCTGATGTTGGCGTAGTACTTCTACCCAAGAGACTAGAGGATAGCATGATGATGGGACACCATAGTAGCAGCAGTTGTTGTTACTGCTGAGGTGGCTGAATCCTTTTTAGCCCTATATAATGCTATTGATCTGTGTTTTGCTATTGAAGGACATGTTCTTTTTAATTTAATTAGTATTATATGGAATTCTTTAAGAAATTATTTATATTGTTACATGATACTAATGTAGATATTTGTTTTTGTTTGATTTCAGAACTAGAAACAAAACTGAGATAATGAGGCAGGACCTGCGAGGTGTGTGCATCGCTGAGGCAGTCCAGGCTAGAGGCAATGCGAGAGTCTTGATGAGAGTACTAATCGAAAACTGGATTCATGGAGGCGATTAACAGCTATCTGTACATAGCTTTGAAAGGAAAACAAGAGCGTGGTACAGTTGAAGAAGAAGTGGAAGCTGTTGTCAACGTTTCTATGTTTTAAAACACCGGAGGGGATACCGATAATGATACTGGCTGGTACTACTCGCTTATGAGTTTTGAAGTTGCTGCGTTTCAGCTGTGGGGAGCGCCTACCACTGTGGAGTAACCAGCACAACTTTTCAGATAGTTGTCCAGGTATTCAGAATTTGTAAAATAATTGTATACTGTATGATTACAATAAGGACATCAGGAGCGATTATGTCAGTGTTGTGTAAATCTGTGTTTGTTGTGTAATGTGCATGAGGTACAGCCGAGTACTGCATGCCCTCACAGGATTATGACCATTAATATAACACCAGAGTGCCTATTAGTATTATCATAGCAATATTTTGTAAATAGTGTTGAATATTGTTTTGTATGTGCTTTGTCTTATTATGTCAATCAAAGATTGACATACAGCCACAATATGTTTGATACTAATCAGAAACCTGTATTTCTCACAACGTTTTATAATAGCTTATACTATATGTAAGGATGTACTATCAAAACATGTTACTTAATTTTCCATTTATTTACTGTGTTGTTTTCACTACAAACCAGAGCTAGGATAGCTATGCAGAAAATAAATATTTAAGCATATGCACTTACTACTATGGTATGTTGGAAGAGAACAAATGTTACTGTTTAGTTATTGTGATGGTGGTTTGAAACTTACAAGTCTGTAATACTGTGTAATAAACAATCCCTCTCGCATGAACGGTTCCGGTGGTCCAGTGGAAGGAAATGCTGGATCAGTGGTAGTATGTATTAGACCCACCACCTCCAACGATACCTGGTGGGTCAGTGACCGAAATGCTTAATACACAGACAGTCACATTTAAATGTATATATCAATAGTGTTTGATGTCTACAAGCAGACTATGTAGATACGGTGTACTGGGGCCTGTACAGAAATATAGAATTGTTATTATACGCCCATAATGCTTGTGGTCGGTAATTAGAAGCAATGTTGGTATGTCATGGCTGATTTACTGTTGTTGAAGTCTTAAAACTGTACTGTGATTTACATCTAACACTTAAATATTTTTTTTTTTTTGTTCATGGAATATCGGAAGTGTCCCCCAGCTGCATGTGAGAGCCAGTATGAGTCAAGCTGTGAGGGTGGTCAGTCGGACAACGGTGCATCATTTTGATTGACTCAATATACTTTTATCAAAATTGTTAGGCTGTTTACAAATAAGAACGAGGGTTTCTATGACACAAAGGGTGGGATATTAAATTGGCCATTATACGTGCAGTATTGTGCTGTGCAAATTAGTTGTACAGCTGTGTGTCTGGGGTGATATTCAAACGTGATATGCAATGGTATAATTATGGTTGCCGTGTGGGGCATTTGCATGTATTGTGGTGCATTTGTATGGCATTACCATGTAGGTCTGCCATCCCTCAGGAATTGTGGTGCCCTGACAGGCTGCAGCCATCGGGAACAATGCCCCATTGCATCCGATTGTATAGAAATAGAATACCCTGCAGCACCCCTCATTGGGCCACCATGGGTATGGTTCATTTCAATACATCGCTGGCAGCATGGGTTTCTGACATATTCGCTGGATCCAGTGACCGTAAGGTCAATTGTAGGTGTAAGTTTAATAACCCTCTCTGAATATAGCCCTGTTGGTATTGGCGACCCATACCACTCGTGCTAAGTTTCACCACCTCTGCCCCCTGGCAGCTGGTGGGCAGCATCCCATTACTTCCACCCTGCCACCCCGATTGACTGCCTGGTAGGGCTGTACGGCCATTGGTGTACAGTACAGCCAATGGTATGCAGCCTATATCTGTACATGTACAGTCGGATTTTGAATGAATGAATTGACCACAAATCTGGAATGTGATATATAGTGCTGGGTGCACGCTATTGGCTCTTGGTCTGCACTACTGAGTGGCAGTTCTAATGGTCAGTCAGTTGATGGGTGGCAGGTGCGGTGATGATGCTGCCTGCTGCCTGTGAGGTGTGAGCGGGGTCATTGGTGCTTCATGGGTGGGTGGGGTGGGGTGACACTAGCCACCAGGGCTATCTTTAGAGGGGTTATTAAACTTACTGCCATGATTAGCATTTTGGTCCACTGGACCACCATGGATATGTTCAGGAGGAGGGTGGGTTGTTTACTTACTGGCTGCAATTGGGCATTTTAATCCACTGGACCATGAAGGATACATTTGGTGGGTTACTTAACTTACTGGCTGTGATCGGGCATTTGGGTCCACTGGAGACATCAGGGATAAGTGTTCGGGGAGCCACAGTGCTGCCTTCGATTCACCTGGTGTTGGGGAGTACACAATGCCCGCGGTCGGGCTTTCACTGGGAGGTGTGGAGGGATTTATAGTCCAGCTTCCTGCAATCGGGCTGCAGGGGGGCATAGGGACTGGGTTGAGGGCCAGCACAGGTGGCAGCTGCTGTGTTTCACCCTGAAATCCAGCAGCTCAGCTGTGGGTGACCCTCGAGTTAGGGCTTTTTTTTGCCTCAAGTCGTGCAGGCTTGGTTGGGTTGTGTCACACAACTCTGCACAGCCTGGGTGAATATTAGGCTTTGGAGTTCATGCATGGTTCCTCCCTCCACTTGACCATGCATTCATTTGCATTGTGCTTTGTTCTCAGCCTGTTTTCAGTAGCGCAACTGTCTTTTTACTGAATATATCGCAGAATGTTGGAATTTTAGTACTTGCATGTGCAACCCTATTAAGTATGGGTCAACCATTTTGAATATCCCACCCAAAATAGTTCAAAAGGTGTTTACAAGTCTAGTGAATGCAGTGCCACCATGGCAGAAGATCCTGTACTACCATAACAAACTGGTATTACTACACATGTGAGTGGAATACTATTCTTTCATGAATCTGAGAATGGATGTATGTCCATAGCGGTTGATGTGGTGTTGTGGGGGCAGGTCTTCTCCTCTGCTAATTTCGGTGGTGAGTTTAATGTACAATGAGTAATAGATTACCAATTCTAATGTTGTAGGTGTCTCAGTGGTATTCAATGGTGTACTGCTTAATTATCTGTTGCTAATTCTGACATGTCCCTAGATTGTAGTCACTTAATATTTCTATATGTCCTGCCAATGTTTCATTTTATTGTTGCAATAGTTATTAATGGACAGCATAGAATATCTACATGTTTGTTAATGTGTTTTAATAGCCTGTAGAGGGTAATGTGGTTAATAACACATTAACGGCTGCCATATTCAGCTAGAGGTCATTGAGTGAACAGTGACATTATCATTGTGTTTTGTTATTCTATTATAATAACTCACATTTTAAAACTGTTTAAGGAACAGATCATCATATAATTAGGTATGCATGTATGTAAATTGAACATACATGTAATGTTTTTAGGATGTTTCTGTGTAACAAATATGCATTATGACAATGTTATAAGTATTATGATTGATGGGCAGGCACTGCTTGTTTGCACTGCATACTACCAATAATATATTTGTGAGTTTTCTTTTGGAAAACGTTATTGAAGAAACAGTGTTAGGGACTCACCAGGAAAAAAAATGAATTTCTTATATTAACTGTTCTGGATTGGATGGACATTTGTCTTGGAAAAGAATATATACATGGTGTCATAATTTCAACTTTGTGTGGCTTTCTTGCAGATGAGAAGACTTGTTATATGCATGTAATACTGAGTTAACAACATACATCTAGTTGGAGACAGAGCTGTTTCTGTAAAGAGATATGTGTTCATATGATAGTTGTATGAATGATGTAGTATTAGAAATTGATGTTTTAAAGAAAAACACTTTTACCTTGATATTTCTTCTATTGATGTGATCATTTTTACTTCTTTGCTTTAATAGAGCCGGGAAGCTGCTGCTCTTGAACATGTGGAGGTGAAGCAGAAAGCGGTGCCAGCCCACCATGTAAGTGAAATCTGTTGCTATTATCTGCATGCTTGAGAAGTACCATATGGTTGTCAACATTCGTGGTGATCAATGCTCCTGTTGATAACTACACCTTGCTGTCTTACTGCATGATAGAAGAGTGCACTGTCTGTTGGCATACTCACTGCAAATGTTCAATTGTCTGGGGTGAGCAACACACCTTAGTTGCCGAGGCAGTACCACTTTCTTTTGTTTGTTGTAGGGGGAAAATCACTGTTCACATTATTTACTTTATGTGTGCTGTGACCTTATAAGGAGTGGCAATGTGTTGATCACTGCAGATACCCAACCACCTAAAAACACAACATGGTGGGAGGATATTGTAGTGACCTAAATTGTGTGCAATGCATAAAGTGTCAATTATGATTTTTTGTTTTTCTTAATGTACAAGTTAAAAATGTGCCTTGTAGTCTTCATGATCCCTTTTCCCAGTTAAGGTGAATAGCTGTGCATGTGTCTGTCTTCAGCCTTGCCAGCCTCATACACTCTACAATCCAGTGTGATGCTGTTCAGTGCACTGTCAGATATGTGTATTTTAAAAGGTGATCATGAACTGAGGGAATGTCGATAAAAGTAATAATACAGTTAATAATGGACTGTTTGTGTGTCACCCTATGAATATCGGACATTTCTATATAGCACTATGGAAGTTGTCTCACCACATTTAAAATGCAGTACTATGACTACTTGCAGTGGTGCAAATTCCACTACATCATCGGTCGTATTACTGGGTTGGGTGCTATTAAAAGAGTTCTTGAGTAGTGAAACTGTATGTTAAATATTGGGCCACATACATCACATTGCTACATTATTCAATGCTGCATGACCTTGTGACACACAGTGTCATACTTTGAATGAGCATCTATACTGTAAAACTGTGTTTTTATACTTTACTATATGATGCTGTGGTTGCTAATGCGAAATAACTTTTTGGGACAGTGTAAGGACATGAAGTAGGACTGTATGTGAGTAAGGTGGTAATATGTCTATTTAAACATTTGTTTCGAGATGAGCATTAGATGCTATCATTACAATCAGGTATTAGATATTTCCCATACACTGTAGTAGGTTTGAAAATGTTGTGTATTTATAACTAAGGGCTGGATATTCAAACTCGCCATTCATAGGCACAAGCTCTTGCGGTGTGCAAAATAGTTGTGCAGGGTGTGTCCAGGGCAATATTCAAAGGAGTTGTGCTATTGAGGAACTCCTTTGAATATCACTAGCACAGCCACTGTGCATGGCTAGTGGAACTTGTGCCACCGCAAGTTGACAAAGTGGAGCATTCAACTTACAGTGGCAAAATCCCGATATTCAAAGGTGATAGCAAATGGGGCTATAATTCATGCAAGAGCACAGGGAGCCATTTGCATCAGATTATCTTCACATTTACATCTGATTATGGCCCCATTTGCATGCCATTAGCATGCAGGTGTGCCGCGATCCTCCAGGGACTTGCGTCTGGTTCCTGCCAGGCAGCAGCCATCGGGGAAGGGCGCCCCTGCAGCCCAATCGTGGGCAAAAGGCGTAAAACCCCACCACCACCCCCACTGGCCCGATCGCAGGCAAGCGTAAATATCCCCCTCACCCAGCCCGATCGCGGGCAGCAAGTATCCCCCAACACAGCCCTGGTGCTCCAGTGGATCGATAAAACGATCGACGGGATGAAGTAATTAAACACCCCCACCTCCTGAATATATCCCTGGTGGTCCAGTGGACCAATAAGCCCGATCGCGGGCTGGAGTATTCAAACACACCCCCACCTCGATCATATCCTGAAAATCCGATTGCTGGATGTAGTTGGCAACCCACAAAACACATGTGTTGGGGCACACGCATGTCCATGACTGGGCTGGTGAGGGGCACAGAGTGCATACCTCTCAACTATACCACATTACGAACGTTCCTCATTTTACTTCACAAAAGCTCCTTTGTTTCACATTGTGAGGACTTGTACCACATTCAGTGTTAACATTTTTAAGCAAAACTCCATAGTAAATGATGCTAAATATATAAATTTGATTAATAGCAGACTTTCTGAACATAAATGCAAACATTTTCACAGTGTTGTGAGCTTCTAATTTAGTGATTTGATAAAGTGTTCCACGTTTTGCCCATTCTTTCCACATTTTGAGAGGCAATGTTACACATTTGGGTGACAAAAGGTTGAGTGGTATGAGAGAGTGTGTTGTGGGCCAGCCACAGGTGGCAGCTGCTGTGTTGCATCCTGCAATGCAGCAGCTACCTTGGGTGGCCCTCAACAATCCCTTTTTTGCTCAAAGTTGTGCGGGTGCAGGTTGGGGTTGCACCTGCACAGCTCTCACAACCCGGCTGAATATCTGGTATGCTTTGGAGCACATGTCATATCAGTGACTTAATTATTTAATGTAATTATGTTGTTGAGGGCCTGAAGCACGGGTAAAAAGCTGTTTGGTTTCAAAGTATCATTAAACTGATTATGATTGTGTACAAATGAAAAGTATATTATGATAGTGTTAATGTCAAGGTACTTTGTTTTTCACTGCAGACATGACTACACATTATAGGCAGACATGGTGAAGTAAACATTCTCACACTTGAAGAGGATGTATTTCAATTGTATGGTATAATAGTGTCAATAATGCAAAAGTATGTACATACTGAATATTTATGAGTAGTGAAAGAAAATATAAAAGTAGCATTCTAAGCACAGCTAACTATACATTTTTTATGTTGTCAGCTTATTAGATAATATAGATAATCAAGTATGACAGAGACAGAAATAAGATACTAAATAGTTTAGCATCATACTTAAAACTATTATCATAACTTTGAAATGAATGCATTTCTGATATTGCAGTAGATAAGAAATATTTGAAGTGAAATATTTGAAAGTCGTAATTGTTGAATTTGTGTTGTATATTCATCATAACTTTTTAAATCTTTGTAGGGCTCCGGCTGCATGAAAATGCACGGCCCTGCCGCTGCTACAGGCGGCTCACGCAGCGAGGTTGTCAGTCTGTGTAAAGAAAATGCTGTCATCCTTGAGAGGCTGGACAAAATCCAGTCTCTCTTGGATGCACAGCAGCCAGACTGTCAACCTCGTGCTAGAGCCGTCCGTAGCAGTGGGGTGATGGTAGCTGTGCGTAGTAGCAGTGCTTCACTTCCACAGCCACCATCTGTTCCTGCAGCTTCCTGGGCAAAACTGGCCACCCTTCATAGCGGTCGGTATCTCCTCCAGAGGGCGCAACAGCTTCCACTTCATTTGCGCCTCCACATCGAATCCAGTTTCTAGCCTGGATTGCCTCAAGCAGTGCATACACCTCTCGCAAGTGTTGCACAAAACTTAAAAAGACAAGACTTTTAATATATATTTTATTTATTTGACAAAATGTTTTTGAATAATTTATTTTGTGTATGATGCAATACACAGTTTAATTATTTTTCCCCTGTTCGAATATTATTTGTGTTAATATATATTTTGTATTTTATATGAAGAAAGATATTTTTGTTTGTAATTTTTATATATAATGTATTTTATAGTAAAAAAGTTTATTTATACTCTCTTGTGTTTGGTGTGTTATTGTGTAGTCGAGATGTTTCTTGAAAATAGTTTTAACAAGATTAATACAACTGTGATTTTCTCATTTGGTGAAACCTCATACCACACTATTGTGGTATTAGAGTTAGGATTCTCCATAGAAGTAAGTTAGATGTGTGACAATGCTACATTACACTATTTGTGGCACACTGTTGTTGTTTCATACAACTAGTGCTACAGAATGTGTGTATGTGTATCATGATGAAGATAAGTATGTATGTGCTAGTACAACAGTGAAATGTCTGTGTTGCCATACTTACAACAAATTTATGTATTCAATCGAGCAAACCTCTTCCACCGCTGTTCACATGATTGGTGGTACCACCTCAGTTAGTAGTACAAGCACTCTATCAAATTTCAAGTTACTACAGTAACATATCCATTTGTTCAGTAGATGAACTAATGGTGTCCATGTCATGTCATATTGTCTTTTAGTTATGTACATCTTTTTATTTACATATGTGCTCACAAACAAAAGAGTAAGACACTTTTACATAAAAACTATTACATGGAATAACAATGACAAATTACAATCAATAAAGTAATAAAAACAATATGATTAACAGTTGACTACTGTTACTGTTAATAACAGTAAATGCAACCACAAGAGTTGAAATATTTCTGATATTGGAACATTTTTTTATGTATGTACACTATTCTTACAACTATAAATCATGTACTATGCTGAGTAATAGTTCTGAAAAAAGACAGGATATTCATGGCAAAAACTCCATTTAATGCATCAGTTAGGGTTGTTCCTGAGCGACAAAAGTGAGGAAATTCGCTGTTAGGGTTGAAAACCCTAACTCCAATCCCCCACCAACACACACACACACACACACACACACATGCAAGTATGGGGAGGACCAAGTCAACACAACCAATGACAGACATCCAGCAGCAGGTGACAGAAATAACAAACAATTGTCTAAATGTACTACGAGACATCCCCAACCCCTGACCAGGTACTGCATGCTCAGTGGAGATCAACAGCAAAACTGAGGCCATGTACACCAAAGCGTACACATCCTGATTGCAGCTGCACACACAGCGTACCACACTTAGTAGTTGCATGGCCTTACCTACGATGCCCCACACCACACGACAATGGGTACTGTGCCGTTATTCAATATAAATGCTGAAGGGGCATGATGAGAGTTGTAGAAAGGTTTAACACTAGTGAGTATACATAAATTAAGAGAAGCACATAAATTAACTACAAGACACTAGCATGCTCAAGATAAAAGTAGTGATACATTTAGTAGGTGATTTACATAGTAGTACATTTACTGCAATGGTTTACTCAACATAGAGAGCTGATGTAAACGTATGGAAAAGCATTCATGTTCAACGCTGTGAAATTCATACTGCCAGAATAACATGCATTCTTACTGATGAAGGTGTACTGCTGATGTACATACATAGACTTTCAGTGTGTTTCAATACTAAAGATGCAGTAAGTATTCTTTGTAAGAAAAATTATAATTGCATGGATCAGGCCAAGCAAGTTGTAAATATCATAGCACTACTGATCCAACAATGATGTACCTGTATCGGAATGTATATAGGAGAGATTTTTGCTGTAGACACTTACTGAGTATGCTGTACCTGATAAAGACAATCTCATTGCATCTGTGATGACTAACTTATTCAAATAGTAATACATTTACTATTGCTGCAATGAGTGATCTATGCCACTTATGGACATAGTATGATTTGTTTTAACAGTTGTTTCATACTCAGGCTGTATGCCTACTATTTGAGTTTGCCACACTTCTGTCACTGATGAGATCAAACTGATAACTATATTAATTGTGGTACTACAGGAATCAAGTAGGTATACTGTAGATATAAACTGAATGTATTTTAGTATTGATTTAACTCACAATGGGGTAAGTGTTGTAAGAGGTCTAAACCTCACCTTCAGGTTCTTGGCAATATTGGAGATGCAAATAATCACAAATAAGTTGCTTTCGAGTAATAAACAAGTTTATTACTACAAAAGGATAATCACAGTTGCCCTAAGCAGTTCTTACCAATACAGACGGGAGCCAGTGCTAAGCATTCCCTACACCTTGAGGTTTCTCTGTAGTCTCTTGGGATCTCTCGGGTCTCCAAGGTGTAAAACCTGTGCATAACATTATATACCTGTGATAATTACTATGGTTACTAAAAGATAAAACATTTCTAGTTACAGAGATGAGCCCTATTGTCTAAATTAGAGGTGGCTCCACGGTCCAAGATAACATTATATAATTCTGTAAAGTCATCAGTTTTAGAACAAAGGCGTTCATATACAAAGTCTTACATAACAAGGTGAAGTGGTGTCTATACACGAAAGATGGCAATATTGCCTTACACATTATAATTACTTCAAGGACAGGTGTCTTGGCATCTGACAAGTAAGAAATAGACAGAAAATACATGGTATAATGTGTGTGCATTAGCAAGCAAAGTGAGTTACAATAATATGTATTCATATCCTGACATCTACTCTTATCACGTAGAATGCCCTTAGCCCTATATATATTAGTATAGCCTATGCCTAAACATTAGCTGTCTCACGGTTGTACCCTGAGGGTATCAATTAGGGTGCAGGGACCTCGTGTAACAGTGTACTAGGATAGTAGGGGTTATCCTCTATCACTGACTCTGTCAGTTATAATCACACTAGGGTTTCGATGACTGTAATGATCAAGTTACACTGTTCATCTTCATGAGTTCATATTGACAGCCATTCTTCAGTAACTAGACAGTGTATGGTGTAAGTGGGTGGGACACTGTGTTTGCAAAGCTGCTGCAGTGCCTAGCAGAGGCAGAGTATCTACTCATAAAGACAATTCAGCAATAAGGCATGACCAACAGTTATGTAAAATGTCTGTTAATCACCCTGTAGGGGTTTAATGTTGAATGAGGCATAGCCGGTGCTACATGTCGCTAGACAGTGATAAACTGACCATTAACATAATACCTGGGAGTGGCTTATTGCTATCATAATAAAACTGTTTTTAAACAACATTAAACCATGTTTATCATATGGTTAGGCTCTACATGTCTGTTAATAAAAACTAGACATAAGGGTGTTACAATGTTTACAGTCAATTAAGCTGCATTTCTCAAACCCTTGTTATAATCAGAGATATTATAGCTGTACAACTCCTTGGTTTTGCTGAACTCTGTTGCTCAGGTGGACCACCACAAGTGGTGTGGTGTGGTGTGGGGCATCAGTAGGTCAGGCCATGCAACTACTAAGTGTGGTACATTGTGTGCAGCTGCAATCAGGGATGTGACGTTTGGTGTACATGGCCTCAGTTTTGCTGTTGATCTCCACTGAGCATGCAGTACCTGGTCAGGTGGGTGGGGATGTCTCGTAGTACATTTAGACAATTGTTTGTTATTTCTGTCACCTGCTGCTGGATGTCTGTCATTAGTTGTGTTGACTTGGTCCTCCCCATACTTGCATATGTGTGTGTGTGTGTGTGGGTGTCTGTGTGTGTCGTGCTGGGGGGATTCGGAGTTAGGGTTTTCAACCCTAACAGCGAATATATATATATAAATATATACAGTATATTGCTCTCTTTCACTACACACACACACACACACACATATTTGTATGTATGTTACAGATTGCATATAAATATATAAGTGATATACAGTGGGGACCTCTTGAGTGGTGTAGACAGCAAGAGCATAGAAATACCTTATTTATCATACATGGTCCCCTCTGTGCATTTCATTTTAAGCAACAGGCTAGGACCTTAAGGGATAGATATTTGTTTTGCTTTTTAGGCATACAATTATTTCTATAAGTCTGTTATTTTTGAACTAGTGTTACTGTGCATTTCCCCATCCTGATTGCTATAACCATTGCAATGGATGTGAAGTCAGGATGACAAGCTGACACTGTGATGTGGTAGTTCGTTAGTACCGCAAGAACTTCTGCAGAAATCACAAACCACTGTGCAGAAGTTCTGTGGCAAATGTTAATCTTGCTGCAGAACTTGGTCCCAATGTACCGAAAATAGGGGCCTTGCTTATGTTACTAGCAGAGGGCCCCATGCATGATATCAACACGCCACATAAACTTGGCATTGGCACTATATGCCTGAATGTTACAGAGTGGGGTCCCATGGACCCCTACATGGTATTCACGAATGAGGTGCAAGGCAGTTACACGGCCAGCTTCCTGTCCACACAGACTGTAATGTGCTGGGGAGTGCTGGCACTATGCAGTATGCACAATCCCACGTAGTGCTGGCCACATGGCTACAGAACTTGGCGCTGGTTCGGCAGCTGGAATCCTGCTGTAACCCACTGCATGTCCACAGGTACAGCACCACCTGAGGTTGTGGGACAGTTATTGGAGCCCCCTTGCTGCCACAACCCACTAGCCAGTGGGGAGGGCTGGGGCAGCTGAATAGGCAAGAGACAGAAAGACATGGCTCAGTAGCCGCTATGTGCCAGCCTCCCACATGTCAGCCCCATACCCCAGGGCCACCCATACAACACCCTCCAACCACCCACTGGTACTGCAGTCCCAGGGATTATGGCCTCCCAACACACACACACCTGCAGTGCCCTGACTATGACTTTATTCATGTGCTGCATCCCTCCTGTGCAGTACAGCACCACCCCAACCCAGCACAATGCATGACCCCTAACCTGAACTTGACACCCCGCCCTGCATTGGTGTTCAGTAGTCCCCACCACCCCGGCACCAATGACCCCTCATCCCTCATAGCTGTTTGCCAGTGCCACTCCCAAGACAGCCAATGGCACAGCCCTTCTCTCACTGCCATGGCTACTGGCCATCTGACATACGCCATGGAAGCACCTGCATATGGCAGACAGCCAGTGGCCACAGAGGAGGGCTGTGCAACTGGCCATCTTGGGTGTGGTACCAGCAAACAGGTATGGGTCAGTGCCATGGGGGGAACTGCTGGACACCACAGTGTGGGAGGGGTACCGGTGGGGGTCACGTTGCATTGCAGGGCATCTGTGTGTGTGGGGGACTCCACTCCTTCCACTTGCTGACCTCTGGGGTATGGGTGCGGCAGGTCTGAGTGCTGCAGTAGGCATTCACTACCCCAGACCAGTGTCATGTCATGTGAGGGATCCCTCTGGGGCCCGGGATGGGCATCCCATTGGATGCCAACCGGGACTGCAACTCCACCCTGGCTGCCCTGCGAGTCCCTGTGTGCGGGGGGCAGGGCCATGGACAGGTGGTGGCTGGCAGTGAATACCATCTGGTAATCACCTATCCACAAGTGTGGAGATGCACAGGTGGGTTATGCAATTTCAGTATGTATAACCCACCCACATATATATAAGTTCCCAATAAGCATAGCAATAATAATATTGGCAATAATCATAATAATATTCCTGGTGACTTGCACTTGTACAGCACATACCAACACCGTAAGTATTAGTGATGAATATCATAATATAGACTTCCAGTGTGGGGAAGCTAAAATGGCAGCTAATTAGAGAGCTCTGTGTCACTCCTGCAGCTATTTATACTTCATTGCTGCATTTTCCTACTTTGCAGTGGATCTGGGCTGGCTGCCATTGCTGAAGACATCTGGCAACTGGGAATAGCATTGTTTGGTGATCATTCGCTTTTATTTTCCCAGTTGAAATTGCTGCATAATGAGCTTGGCGGTGGCCCAAACTGTTCTTAAGAGTCCCCAGGTTTGCAGTTGGCAGAGGGCCTCACACATATTCAGGCAATGTTGCAGGCCCCTGTGAAAGGCATCCCACCTTGAAAGCATTGGTTTCATCCCTGAAATACCACATGGATGAGGCCGAACAGCGATAGTTGACTCAAACATTTTTGTATGCAGGTAGAGTCGATTGCTATTTACAGAAGACTGCATTGCCCAGTTGGAAAAACAAGTGGCAGTGCTATCGGTAAAAGTCGGCGACCTCAAAATTCAGGGTCCCAGGAATAATCTGCTTGTAGTGGGTTTACTAGAAGGAACTGAGGGAGATGATCTATGGGAGTTTTTGCAAGGCTTTTTCCAAGAGTTTTGACTTTTATTTGGGGTCATCCGCTGAAATCAAGTTGGTACACCGCTCTCTGGGACCTCGGTTTCAAAGGGAGCCCCTTCACCATATTCTGGTCTATTTATTGCATTATTCTGTGAAGGAACAGATTCTGTGGCTTGAGAGGAGAGGGCCCTTTGCGTTAGAATGAACATTTTGTATTTTGTTCCAGCATTTTTCTAAAGATCTGGTGGACAAACGTAAGGCTTTTGCACCCATAAAGAAAGTCCTGGTGGCCAAAAAACTAAAGTTTCAGTTACGATAACCTGCCATACTACATGTCCTCTGGGGATCAGTCTGGCATTGCCTTGGATTCCCCTCTTGCAGTGCTGAATTTTCTTAAATCAATTGAGGACAAGGTGCCACATTCTAAGGATCCACCTTCAGATAAGGATATAGGCTGCTAATCACCATTTGCCGCTGCCTGCGTCTTCACAATCTATTACCCTGGGCAGTAATGGTCCAAGAGTAGGTACTTTTGGTGGCTGGCAAGGTTCCTACAAGAGGCACAAGGGAGCAAGGAGAGGTTTGTTCAATCCCAATATGTGAACCCCAAATGAGGATGCATTGCCAGCTGGTGGGGATGCTTGCAGGATCAGGTTCTAACTTCCTGGCCAAATCATCAGACATTCTGCATACTCCAGAAACTAAGCATCCAAGATTGGCCTCTGATTTTCAGGGCAGTCCATCTGAATGTGCCAAAATGGACTGGGCTGACCATCCGGATGAAGATCTGGTGGTTGCGTCGCCAAGTGGACCCAGTCCAGCGGCAGTCAGGAGTAATACCTTATCAACCTTTGGTGGCTGCAGTCTCATTGCGAATGTGGATTCCAATGCTATGACTGCTGCTTGCCCTAGAAGGGTAATTAAGCAGCTGCAGTTCAAGCCTCAGTGTCTTGAGAGGTTGGACTTTTCCATAAAGGCTGTATATTATTGTGCACACTGTGCATTTGTTAATGACTTGTTTTCTAATAAGTAGAAGAACACATGGGGAGGGTCTCCTGACCTGGTATCCAATGGAACATTTTAGAAGGAACTCCATAAATAACTGGATTAGGCAACTGAGCCATGAACAAAACTGCTAAAATTATAATGAACACTGCCACACATGGTCTGGTATAGTGACTATTTATTTTCTTTCTCCCATTATTACTAAAAGTTTCCATAAAATATAGCTTTGTGACTAAGAGATTAAGTGGAAATATAGTTTATTACTGCTAAAAATAAATGCACTGAAGTTGCTAAACTAATAATGATTTGTGGCCTTCTTTGATTGAGAGTGCTGATGGAACAGCTCTTAAAAGAACCTTGTAGCTATTGAATTACCCTTCTATCAGCACCCAACAAATATTTTCAGGTTTCTTTAAGGAGGGTTTGTGAGCACACACCAATTTTTTCAAAAACATTATATCATGTTTTTTATTTTATCATTTAGATTATGTTTAACAATGGCATAAGTATGATTTTGGTGAAAAATTGCTCTCAAATGCTCGCCTATTCTAGTTTTAAACTGGCAAGTAGTTCTACCTACATAATAATGTCCACAGCTTCAGGATAACAAATAAACAACTCCCATACTACTACAAGTTATGAAGTTGTTGATTTCAATCTCCTGTCCCATTACAGGCTCACAAACTTCTTTCATTGTGTAACATATTTACAAAAGAACAATTTCCACATTTATAACTTTCTTTTGGGGGCAACCAGGTGGACTGCAGGTTAGAAATCGGTCGCAACATACTGTACTCAGAGCCACCAAGTCTGTTATTGTTTTAGCTTTTCTAAACACTACTTTTGGACCTGCTTCAACTACATCTTTAAGTTTTGTTTCTAATTTTAAAGGTTCCAATTATTTTTTATGATGTTCCTAAGTTCCCCAAATCTCACAGAAAATATTGTCACAAAAGGGCATGTGATGTTAACTTCCTGATTTCTTAAATTAGGCACAAGGATAACAGCATGGTCTGTTTGATCAACACTTTGAGCTGCTTTAGCAATAGTTTGTAAATATAGCCCCATTCTAAAACCTTCCTACCTGTTCCTCCGTTTTTTTAAATAAGTGGCTTTCAGTACAGCTTCATTTAGTTCTAATCAGTTGACCCTTAGGGATATTCTGCATGATATGGGTATGATGACAACTATTATAGAGAAGGAGGCTTTTCTATCAGTTTCTTTCTGATACAATGTAGTACAAACATTATTGTCATTCTTATAGATTAACAAATCCCAAAACACAATTTATTCAGTACTGATAGTGTATTTGAATTTCAAACAATCGTTTGCACTTTCCAGCCTTGAAACAAAATTTACAAACTGATCTTCAGTACCTTTCCACACAACTAACACATCATTTATGTAACACTGCCACATATCTAGATACTGGAAAATGGGTTTGTATCTGTACTAAGCAAATGCATTCCACCATGCAACATAAAGTCCTGCATAGCTGGGAGCCATGGTGGCACCTATGGCTGTGCCCTGATTTGCCTATAATAAATATTCTGGTGTAAAACATATTTTCATTAGTACTAAGTGAACTAATCCACCAAGAAATGTGTGGACATATTAACCTTAGCTAACTTCATCCCTCAAATTTAAGAAATATTGCATAACCTCAAGACACCATGGCTCCCAGCTATGAAGGACTTTATGTTGCATGGTGGGAATGCATTTTGTATAGTCTGGACACAAACCCATTTTTTCAGTATCCGTGCCTTCCTGAACAGTGATTAATTTATTGGGAACATCTATGTTGACTCCTTCAAGGATAGTAGTGGGTTTGTATTGTGGGGTCATATGTCTTCCCTCAGGATAGTCAAAAGTGGAAGGAATTGCCTTAGGCGTTTGTTGTAGTCGGATAAATAGTACTCATATTCTTGCCATGGACAAAGGGAGTGCTCTAGTAGGAGGCTCAAATGCAAACTCAGATGGGGTCTCACCGAGTGTCTGTACAAAGGGATAACATCTTCCTGTTTTCTACTGGTGATGCTTCTCCTATGCATCCCAGTATCCCCAGCCCTCCTTACTGTGTTCTTACATTGCTTGCCACCTTAAGGTCATCTGATATGACTACCCCCAAGTCCCTTTCCATTTTTGTTGTTGTTAGTATCTCACCTCTCATTGTATACTCTTCCCCTGGGATTTTGTTTCCCAGGTGCATTACTTGCACTTCTTTGCATTGAATCTAAGTTGCCATGCATTTGACCATACCTCCAACCTTGCCAAGTCCCTTTGCACCCTTTCCACCCCACCTTCTGTATCAACCCTGTTGCAGATCTTTGTGTCATCTGCAAAGAGACATACTGTACTTTTCCTTCCAGTCCATCTGCAGTGCCACTTATAAAGACATTAAAGAGGACGGGTCCTAGTACTGAACCCTGTGGTTTCCTGCTAGTAGCACCCCTTTCTTCAGAGTGGACTCCGTTTTCTGTTACCCTCTGTGTCCTGTTTTCCAGCCAATTTTTACCCAGGCTAACACCTTGGGCCACTCCAGCTGGCTAACTTGTATATTAATCTTAGGTGTGGGACTGTGTCAAATGCCTTGCTAAAAGTCCAAGTAGGCCACGTCCACAGCCCTTCCCTGGTATACTGTTTTTGTTACCAGTCAAATAAACCTATTAGATTCATCTGACATGACCTTCCTGCTGTGAATTCATGCTGCCTTGGGTTCTGTGCCCACTGGCCTCTAGGAACTCAACAATTCTTTCCTTCAGAAGTGATTCCATCATTTTCCCTACCACTGAGTCAAACTAACGGTCTGTAGTTTCCTACCTCTGTCTTACTCCCACTTTTGTGAAAGGGAATCACATCCGCCCTCTTCCTGTCCTCAGGTACCATGCCATCCTCCCATTATTTGTTAAAAGGGTAGTCAGTGGTGTCACGGGTTCTACTCTTAGTTCTTTTAAATTCTTGGGTGAATCCTATCAGCCCAGATTGCTCTGTCCAGCTTCAGTTTTAGAGGTTCTTTCAGAGACCTTTCTTCTGTGAATGGACTGGTATTGACCTCTCCATCCAGAGTGCTTCTATTCTTTGATTTAGGTACTTCCCCTCCTCTTCTTTTGAGAATACTGAGCAGAAGTATTCATTCAGTATCCTGCTTTTCACTGTCATCCTCTGCCCACCTTCCCTTTATTAAGTCACATGATCCTCCTTGGTCTTTCTTTGCTCCCTAATGTACCTATAAAGATTTTATCCACCTTCTTAACTGAGTTGGCTATCTTTCCTCAGTTTGGGCCTTTGCAATTCTGACTGCCTTCCCTGCTTCCTTCTGCTTTAACTTGTATAGTTCTCTGTTCTGCTCCTTCTGTGTTTCTTTATACTTCCTGAATGCTGCCTTTTTCCTTCTTAATCTCCCACCACCTCTTTTGAGAACCATAGTGTTTTCCTTCATTTTGTTTTGTTGATTTGCTTCCACAGGCTTGTTGCCTCTGTGATGGCTGTTTTGATTTTCTCCATTGTTCCTCCACCCTCCTTCTTGCCCATTTGCTAGTGCTTTTCTGAGGCACTCTCCCATTTCCCAAAGTCAGCCTCCCAAAGTCCAATACTCTTGCTTTGTATGGCTTGACACTATGGCTGTGTTTATCATGAACCACACTGTTTGGTGGTCACTTGTCCCCAGCTGGCTACCCACTTCTAAATCTGAGAACTTTTCTCCATCCCCATTTGACAATACCAGGTCTAAGATTGCTCCCTCCTAAGTGGACTCCAATACTAACTGCCTGAGGCATGCCCCTGTATAGCATCAAGAATAACACTGCTCATGGATGTGGCTGCAGAAAGGTGTTCCAGTTAACATCTGATATTCAGGTCCCTCATTAACAATATCTCCCTTTTCTGCCATTCTAAGGATGCCTTCTATCATTTTCTTGTCCATTGCCTCTCTCTGAGATGGAGTCTGTGTACAACCCCTGTGCGGATTATGGTGTAATTTCCTGTTTCCAGGGTGATCTACAGTACCTCCTTTTACTTCCTGTTTATCCTTCAGTTCCATTGCTTTGATCCCTTCCCTTACATAGAGGCTACTCTCCTCCTCCTCCTCCTCCTTTACTCTCCCTATCCTCATGCAGTAAAAATATTTCATACAGATACAGAATGGAATTCAACAAATTAATTACAATGTTTACAATGGCAATCACATCCATTAAAGATATGACAAAAAGACTGTTATTGTTTTCCCATGAGGACAATAGTATTAACCAAAACTACAGAGCGTTCATCACCCTGTCTACAGCAATAGCACTTCATCTAGATGCATCACCACTCAAACCCAAGAAGCACCTCCTGTTTCTCCCATCTGTCTCTATATCTAGGAGCCAATGTTTGATGGGATCTGAATGGTATTTCAGATGGCCTGAGTTCAAATCCAGCTAAGACACTTATTTCTTTCCCTCTTCTGTTTCTTGGGGTTCCATTTATATGTACACAGATCCCTGTGACCGTATGTGCATTAGAGAAAATGTAAGGTGCTTCTGGGGTCCTTGGTTTCCAGTTGCCTTGGTGGTGTAGCTGGTAGAGCAACAAAACAATATTCAGGCAGCCTGAGTTAAAATTTCAGATAAGGCACTTATTTCTTTCTCACTTCTGTTTGGCTGCCATACAGTATATGTGCACATCACACCTTTGTAATTGTAAATGCAATTATCTATGCAACACTAGGTTGTGCATTAGAAAAGTAAAAGGTGCCTCTGGGGTCAGGTTTCTGGTTGCCTTGGTGATGCTACTTGGTAGTGCTACCAGAACAATATTCAGGCTGCCTGGGTTCAATCACAGCTACTGTAATGCACTTTTCTTTCTCACTTCCATTTGTTTGGGTTCCATATATATGCACACTGTACCCTTGTGTTTGTAAATGTAACCATCTGTGCAGCTTCAGGTTGTACATTAGAAAAGGAGCAAAGTGATTCTGGCAGTACCAGCATCAGTTGCCTTGGTGGCATAGCTAGTACCACAACCAGAATGGTACTCTGGACAGCCTGGGTTCAAATCCCAGCTAATGCATTTATTTCTCTATTCTGATTGTGTGGGTTCTATATACAGTATATGCATCACACCCTTGTGATTGTACATATTACTCCTGTGTAACACCAGGCTGTGCATTACAGAAAGAGTAAGGTACTTGGGAGTCCCAGGTTTCCAGGTGTCTTGTGGCACAGTTGGTAGTAAAACTGGAATGGTGTTCTTGGTGGCCTGGGTTCAAATCCCAGCTAAGGTACTTATTTATTTCTCTCTTCTGTTTGTTTGACTGTCTTCCTACTGGATGTTAGACAATGGGTAGGGTAGTTGGTGCATCCTGACCGATCAGCAGTTGTGCATTGTGAGACCACTGAAATAATTTTTTTTAAACAGTACTGGAAATCAAGTCAAGAAACAGTAAAATATCAGTGCATTTTTGAAAGAAATTTTGATTTCCAGCTAGGTCCATAAAACAAAACTCCCTCATAATAAAAAATAAAACACATTGATTAAATGTTCTTCCTGTATTATACAAGCATACGCAAATAAAAAACAATGATATACCACTCATAGTTGTATTTTCTGGATCTTCTTTTCTGACCATGAAAAATCCCTCTCCTACCATTCCTGCCTGTCAAGCAAATCTTTGTTGCTTATCCGCCACAGATACAACTGAATCCCTGGCTTTGAGGCCTTCTGTTGTGTGTGTTTATGAGCAAAGAGATGAACATTCTACTAGTAGAATTCTGCAGAATTTGAATTCCTGTATTCCATGGTAAACAAACCTTTCATCTACTGAATATATAGAAAGACAGATAATTGACAGATGGGGACAAACAGTTTTACTAGTTACTTTTACAAAAGAAAATATCTGTTTTTATTAAATGTTGGATTTTTTAGATTATTTTTTTTATTTCTCAGTTTACAGTGCCTATGTTATAAGAGCAATTAGACACTTCAGGGTGTGGGTTGCTGTGTGACAGTTGCATTACAGGTGTTGAGATACTCAGCATAAAAATCTCAATATGCATGAATTTATCATGTGGCACTTCTCACCCTGTTGTCTCATTGCTTACTCAGTACATTTATCAATATGTTTTAATGTGTATTGATATATGGCAACTGTATCAACATGACCCCATCACGTATCCCCATTCAAGCTTTCTTTTTCTCAGTTAATCCTTTTTAGTAAAATATTTTGTCAGCACATAAACAAGCAGTGATATAGGTAACACTCCAGAGAAACCATACCATTCATGAACTCGACACATGATATTTTGAGAGACATGTTTCATTGCAAACTTTCATTTAGAAAACTGTTAGCTCCTTACCCTAACAGTTCAAAATTTATACCTTTCTGAAACTAATTACTTCAAAGTGACAATCTTGGAACTGTTAGGGCTAGAACCTTTTAATGAAACTTACACTGAGTGTTACACAACAGAACCATATCATTACACTTATGTGTACCAATGGGCATTATGACACACACACATACTGTAAAATATAGTATGTCAATACTTGTATCAAAATGTGTCTTAATATGTAGATATATAAGCATGTGTAACAACATGAATCCATCATGCAGCAATCATAATAAGATTTTATATACAAAAGTTCCTGGGCCTAATGGTTCACAGTCATACCTTTCTTTTTATATTTTTATGCCCTTACAAACTGATGCTGCTCCATCTGTCAGGAAACTCCCAACACCACCCCAACTTCTCTGGCACTTACCCTAGACCCATAGTTTTACCCATTGGCAGGGTTGTCCAAGCTATGAAGAACAGAATACTTAAGAGTGTTGTTTTTCTCTTCAGAGATACTTCACGACAGGCATCCAGTTGCTAACTGGGACCTGAAAATGATGTGCATCATCCTGCTTGCATCAGGGATTACATTGTTTTCTCCAATCCCCAGGACATTGGCATGCTATGGTCTCCAAGCACAGGTATACATGCAAAGCATGCTGATGCAGAGCCCAGTCAGCATCCTCCACAGTACCTGAGCTGCATTGCCACCTGTAGCAACCCAGGTGGCAGCTAGAGAGTTTGAAAAGTTTTATTTTGCTGGCAGACTTCCAGTAAAGATACTGAACTTCATCTGCACTTGGATGCTTCACTATGAATTTTCCTGGGAAGTGCCACTTTTC
Source organism: Neoceratodus forsteri (assembly GCA_016271365.2). Classification (NCBI taxonomy): domain Eukaryota; kingdom Metazoa; phylum Chordata; order Ceratodontiformes; family Ceratodontidae; genus Neoceratodus; species Neoceratodus forsteri. Next base: position 1,287,022,756 of record CM057456.1, read on the forward strand.
AGGCAAAGTCAGGTGAAGTCATAGTGAAGTTGCATGACTTCACTTGAAACAATGCCACTTGGCTTGCTGAAGTCTTTGTGCAGTCGGCACATCATGAATTTGGCAAATGTCACTAATTACAACTGTGGGTGGAGCCTACAGGAGTATTGCATCTAAAAAGGTGCGCGTCATGTTTTCTGTCTATGGAACTGACTGAAGGTGTAAATAGTCTCCTCTGCCTTCCCCTCCACAAGAAATGTTTTCTGCCCTCAAATAAAGATGATTTCATGTTAGTCAATGGTTGCAGGGTACTATTTTGTTTCTTAAATGGGTGGTACAAGAACTGGAACCTGAGTAGGGAGGCAGCATTGTTTTTGGGGAAGTGGTCCACTCCACCTCCATCCAAGAAGCTCCAAATGGTCCATCCTACCTTTTTTTAATTCATGTAGGAGGGCATGAGGTACATCTATCATCCTGAAAGAAGACTCACATGTGGGATGTGGACCAAGGAACAGGTGTCTGTGGAGTCCCTGCATTTTGTTAAGGACTAGAACAGAAGATACTTAAAATGCCTTCAAACTGACTTAAAACCCTGGAACAAATGATTATCAGAGTTACCTGGTGTCTCAAAGGAAAGACTAAGAAGTGTCTAAAACTAAGGAAAATAGACAGCTTTCAGGTATTTCTTAAACATTTATATATTAAAGACAAAGTTCAGCTTTTCGGATTAGCAATATTTGTTTACCATATTCTATCTATCTATATATAGTTTGTCTTTTTAGTACTATCAAAATCTTGACAGCATTGGTGTTACCAATGTATTTAGAAATACATTTTTAATTGTCTTTACAGATAAATCATGCATGTTCATGTGAGGGCACATTTGTTTGGTTTGGGGATGGGGTTCAAATTATTTTAATCATGGGCACAATGCTTGTAAACACAGTCTGTGATGAAGTGTATTTTTCTTTTTAAGTTTGAGAAGAGAAAGCTATGAGAAGTAGAATGGATTAAACAGTTCCTGGAACTTTCTGCATAACAAGTTCCCCATGGCACCTCAAAGCATTTTACACTAGGATCCTAAGAGCTGTCAGTGTGTTACTTTAGAGGACATTGCATAACAAGAGACTAGCCTTCCCTTTTTCCAAATAATATACCATCTTCATTCTCAGGCAGTTCTGGGCTACTTTTTATTATTCTACTGAATCTTTTCAAAGGAAAACTGCATGTTAAAATCAGGAATATATGTATTACTACCAGTTTTGAGTTCTCACTTCAATCCAGTGTTTGTTTCTGCCTAGGCTGTTAGAGGATTTTTCTAATTTTCCTCAGTGTTTTATGATGTCTGGGGCTGTCATTCAGGTTTGTTTTATTGCATCTTCTAAGTTAGTCTTCATGCTTACCTTTTGGTTTGATGTTTAATAGCCCCTACAGCAGGCCAGTGTCTTGTTACAATGTCTTGCCACAGGAGAGAAAAACACAGCAGACAGGATTCACAGTACTATACAATATACTATAGAAAGTTACATGTTTAAACACACACACACACACACACATACACACACACACACACACACACACACACACCAAGCAGAAAACAGCTGGATAAGGTACCAGTATTTAGGAAACTTGTCATGCTTACCCAGAGTCTAGAAGGGCAGTCATGCAACCAGAAATCTTGGAGGGCACAAAATCAAAATTTCTCTAGTGGGGTCTGGGGCATGCTCCCCAGGAACATTTTGAAAATTGAGGTCAAATGGTGCATTTTGGTGACTTTTAGAAGGCCAGGAAGCTTTTCCTTAACATGATAAATGCTGTCACAATGTTACTTTTTTTTCTTTGTTCAGTCTGTGAGTGACCTCTTGTATTTTCAAAGCAATTTTGTAAAACTGAACTGAAATGGTGCATTTTGGTGGCTTCTGCAGAGTAAATGACTGGGGTCTGTAGATGTCTTATCCAGATGAAATAGATACCTTTGTATTTGCTGCAAGCTCAACAGCATGCTCTGTGGACACCCCATCACTTGGGTAGAAGACTGTGGAAGTGGAATGGCATGGACCATGACTAAGACCTCCAGGGCCATCTGAAAGGGCCATCCTCTCCAATGGAGACACCACAGTGTGAGCCACAGAGATTGATGTTGTTCTGTGAGATGGCACCCATGCAGATCTGATCTTAAGCGTGGGCCTTGTTGAGGTGCCAGAGGGTGCCCCAGATCCTTTGAGTGTGTCATGGGTGCAGGTTTGGAGTGCAGAATACTTCTCATCTATCATCCACCCAGAGATGGGAAAGAATTCCTGCAGGAAGTTGTGGACTTCATTGTTGACATGGTATTGGGATCCCCAAAATGGTTGATTCTGGGGTATTTCAATGCCTGGGTCGATGATGAACCTCACAGTTTGGATTGACTTCCTCCAACTAATGATTTAATTGGGCCTCATACAGGTTGTTAAGTCCATCACCCACATTAAGGGCCACTCATTGGATCTGGTGTTCCTCCTGGGATGGAGATTTCCAATTTGGTGGTGGAACCAGTCAGATGGTCTGACCATCACACAATAAGGTTCAGTTTTGGGGCCCCCTCTGGGCTTGTCCCTGTGGAGATGGTCCAGTACCACCTTTATGGGGCATGACCCTGATGGCCTAATGGTGGTGCTGGAGCTATCAAACATGCTGAGGGAATGCAGATATCTGGGGACTTTGTGCTTGCCTATAATGCGCAATAATGAGGGTCCTGGATTCTATTGCTCCTGTTAGTGTTCATCCCATCACCTTCTGTCCAAGGTCACCATGGTTTGATGGGATCTTGAAGGAGCTGAGGATAGTGGGGCAAAGGCTGGAGAGGGCCTGGTGGAAATTGGGTTTTGATGGCTACAGGCTTAGGTTGATGGAACATTATACTCTATCAATTGACAATCACCCTTAAGAAGGCAGAGTTCTTGTCCAGGAGATTGCCGCGCACAAAATCAACCAGCTCAGCTCTTCCAGACTGTGGACAGATTGTGCAATCCAATCTGTCTTCAGTCTGTGGGAGCCTTTTCACAAAAGAAGTGTGATGAGTTTGCTCAATGTTTTGCAGATAAGGTTGCTGCCATCAGATCCAAGATCAGCCAGTCTATCTCCAATGGCTGCTGCAATGGTTGGTAGGATGTTACATGTGCCCAATCTGTTTGGACGGATTTCAGTCAGCTGGATCTCATAGACATCATGAGGGTCATCCAGTTATTGCTTCCAACCTGCTGTAGTTTTGATCCGGCCTTACGCAACTCTTGGTGAGTTGCGAGATGAGATGGCACAATCCTTGCAGAGATAGCCTGAAGTTCACTGGAGAGGGGATCTTTCCTGATCCCCTAAAGGAGGCGCTTGTGACCACTCTGAAAAACCCTCACTTGACCTGGATTGTCCTGCTAACTACAGACCTGTCTCAAACCAACCATTTGTGGGTAAGGTTATTAAGAAGGTGGTTGTACTGCAGCTGGATGACCATCTTACCATCCATGATGTCTATGATTCTGTCCAGTCCTGATTTAGCAAGAGACATAGTACCTAGATGGCTCTTCTCTGTGCTTTAATGATCTCCTAATAGAGAGAGATCAGAGGTCTCTTTCCATCTTGGTCCTTGATCTCTCTGGCATTTGACACTGTGGACAATGGAGTGCTATTGGATCACCTGCAGTTCATCTGTGGACTGTCGGGTATGGGCCTCAGGTGGTTTAGATCTTCCTCCAGGGTAGGACTCAGAGAGTGGTCACTGTGATTTATTCCTCTGTCTCTCTCTCCCTGCTCTGTGGGGTTCTGCAGGGTTCCATTTTAGTGCCCATGCTGTTCACAGTCTACATGCTGCCATTGGGAGACATTATTAGGTGGTATGACTTGAGTTTTCACTGCTATGCAGATGATACTCAGCTGTAACTGTCCTTGTACCCAGGCAAGAGGATGCAATCTCTGTATTCAACAACTGTCTCTCTGAGGTTCAGGGCTGGATGAGTGCCAGCTAGCTGAGACTAAATCCAGATAATACTGAGGTGTTGGTGGTGGGACCCAGATCATCAGGCAGTGGGTATGCTGTCAGGACAGTCACCAGGGCTTTGGCTCGGGATGTACCACATCATCTGCCTCACATCAGGTGCATAACCTGGGCATTATTTTGACAATGAGCTGACCTTGAAATCTCAGGTGTTAGCAGTTGTCAAGACCTCATTTTCCATCTGAGGAATATCGCCCGTGAATCATCTGAATCCTCCCAATGGTCTTTCTACCTTGGTCCATGCCTTTGTGACTATCTGCCTTGACTATTGCAGTGCCCTGTACCTGGGGCTTCTGGGGTTGATATCCACCACTCAGCTGGTGCAGAACGCGGCAGCCAGGCTTGTGACTGGGACTTCAAGGACCAGCCACATTGCGCCTGTGCTCTGCAGACTGCACTGGCTGCCTGTACAGTGGTGGATCACCTTAAAGGTCAGCTTGCTGACTTTAAAACCTACATGACCAGGGACACCGCTACTTGAAAATCTCTTTTGCCCTACTGCCCCTCCACCCACTTTGATCCACTGATGAGGATTGCTAGAGATTCCCAGGGTGCGTTTGAAGTCATCTGGGGCTTGGTCTTTTCTTACCTAACTCTAACCCTGTGGAACTCTCTACCTCGTTGGTTGAGGGAGTGTCTGACCATCCAAAGTTTTAAGACAGCCCTAAAACCTATCTATATAGGTATGGCTCCCAGAAAATGCTGACCGATAGTTTTAGCCATACATTTTATGCTGTAATTTTGAAATTTATTGGACTAGTTGTTATTTTAAGTGGATGTTATGAATATTAATGCTGTATTTATAAATGGTCATTTTATATTATGTACAGTGCCTTGGTTTTGAAAGGTGCTTTATAAATAAAGTTATTATTATTATTATTATTATAGGAAAGCAGAAAAGGTGCTGGCAAACACAATATTAGGTCCTGATGGCACATCCCATTCCAACACTCACCATGTTCTGCTCTGCAATGAAGCATTCAATGTAATGATCAGGGTACTCCTTCTTGAAGATCTCAGCAAGGTGGAGTTCTTTGTGTCACCATCCAGAGCAACCAGTCGCATGGCATGAGCCAGCTTAGCAAAAGCCTACCCATAAGCCTTTTTGAGTGGCAATCTTGTCTCCTAGATTATAGCTGGGAGGAGGGCATCTTGATGCCCACAATGTTTACTTCTGGAGCATCCTCTACTGGCAATTCTGGGCACAGGCTGCTGTTGGTCTGATGTGGCCTTGGATTTCACCAATTATTGCCTCCACTTTATCCTTAGGTTTGGGTTTGTCATGCCAGTTGTCCTCATTCTCAATACCTGGGATACCTTTCCCTTTAAAGTTTTGGCAACTATGATGATGGGCTTGCCCTTGAATTGAGATGCCTCCCACAGTGCCTTGCACAGCTCTTACACATCATGGCCATTGACTACATAGGTGTTCCAGCCAAAGGCCCACAGTACTTATGGTACTTCCATGTTATGCTGAGAGGGCAGCCTCACTCTGCCCAAGGCAGTTAACATCAAAGATGGCCACCAGGTTATCCAGCTTGTAGTGAGAAGTGAAGGCCATGGCTTCTCAGACAGCACCTTTAGAGGACTCCCCATCTCCCATCAAACAGAACACTCAGTAACTGGCCCATTAGAAGTATTTCCTGATGTAAGCCATTCCACAGGTAGCACCCAAACCCTGACCCAGGGAGCCCATTGCTATGTCAACAAACTCAAGTTTAGGTGTGGATGTCCTTCTAGGTCACAGCCAAGCTTCCTCAAGTTAAGGACTCTGCTTCTTTGATATAGCCAACATCAGCCCAAGTGGCATATAGGATGGGAGCAGCATGACCCTTGGAGAGTACACATTGGTCATTGTTGGCATTGTGAGGTCAGACACCTTATATTTCATGGTGTTGAAGAACAGCACCACCATGATCTCTGCAGCACTGCAGCAGGATGTTGGATGGCCATAACTGGATGCACATGTCACCTTGATAGAGTGGATTCGCAGCTTGTTGGTGACATCTCTTAGGCTCTGCAGAGTCTTCTCATCCAGCTTGTGATAGCTGGCCATGGCGGCAAGACCTCTGGGCTGGTATTACTGATAAGGATGTTGTTCTACCTCACCCCTGTTGCAAAGAACTGAGACCCATGACAGTTAAAATTACTTTTGAATACATTTTGCAACATTTCTTGAATTTATGTTCACATTCAGCATAAACAAATAAGAATGGCATTATTTTCCAATGGGTTGTCCCTTTCTAAAGTGCAACTGCATCAACAAACTCAATTTCTCCTTTATTGACCCTAATCTTCTCATACTTATCAGCAAAAGCACTGGAAGATATTAACTTGAGCATAGCACTTCATGGCGGAGCCACCTCTACCCCAGCACCAATAATAATGGTCCATTCTGGACATCTTAATCTCCCCACAGGCCAGCACAATGCCTGAGCATTTGTAATTTGGTGCCTTTTCTCCCTCCTTCAGCAGTCATTCAGTCTGCCTGCTGGGTCACAGAAGCTAATTAGGCAATGGACTAGTGAACTGTCCTCTGCTGTGTAACCTACAGTTCACAGGCTGTCCTCTTAAATAGCTAGTCAGGCCTGTATGCACAGCAGGAGTTGCTATCTTCCTGCACCATCAGAAGGAATGTTTAGTCAGGACTACTGGATCTCCTCCATTGGCCAGGACAGCATCTGTATTTCATAATTTGGAGCCCTTCTTCCCTTTCTTCAGCAGCCAGTTGGGCTGCCTGCTGGGAAAGAGCAGACAATCAGGCTGCAGATGGGTGGCACACAGTCCTCTCCTTTCTCTTTTATCTCTATCATGGTTAATAGTCCTCCATGTGTGGTCCAGAGCATAAGGGCTGCAGCATAAAGGTGTCTGCCAGTGTGTGTTTACTTGTGGTTGTCAGCTTGTGAGGTTCTGTGACTGCTACAGGTGGACAAAATTAGTAAATTCCGTTCATGGAATTTTCAATAAAGTGTTTTCAGAATTGTTTAAGTGGTCATAATTCAGTCATTCTTATAGCTAGAGACAGGGGGCCCCTGATGAAGCCTAGTAATAGAAGCAAACTGCTCAGGTAATGCTACTGGGCTCTCTGTTTAATGACACAACAAATTACCTTACTTTCTGATTCTGTAGGATTGCCCTGTGTCTTTTTTCTCCTGCATGCACTGCTCCAGTGAAGTTTTGATTCAGTTTGTTTTTGCTGCTGGCATCACCAATAGATCTGATGACCCCAATATTTGCCTTGCAGTGATATAATACACCTTTCCTGCACTAGCATCATGTCCCTGCCATGTCCCTCTAACACTCCAGCAACAGTGATGCCCTTCATCATGTTCCATTATAACGAAAGATATCCAGATGCTACTGTCACAGTGGCCCTCAGTTACAACTAGTTGTTTCAAGTTTCAACTTTATTGATTAGGTAACAACCTTTGCGCTGGAAGCTCGTTTACAAAGGTTCCCCATCTAGACAGGACATACAATACAGAAAAATAGCATTGTCACAAGAATCTACTACAAGGTCACTTGGCAAGGTTCTAAACAATAATTTCACTCAGTTACAGAGTTGTTTATACATTCTAGTGCAAAAAGCAGAGACAAAATACATATAGAGTTTAGGCTGCTATATGATCTTAATTAAAGGAGAATGGGAAAAAATAGAAAGGATTGTAGAGATGGAAAGAAAACCCTGTGCCACCAGAAGAAGGCTTGTCAGAGCTTAGTTAGTGATATAGCTAAGTGGGCTGGGGAATGGGAGTCAGCAGTGTGATGGGAGGGAAGTGTCCAGGAAAAGTGGAGTGAATTGGAGGGAGAGGTAGTGGAGGATCACCCTCACAGTCATAGGTGTTGAGGCCTTAGGTTGGACTGCAGGGGTCCTCAGATACATGAAGGGATGGGATGGGGATTAGAGACTCACAAGGCAAGTGCTGTGAGTAAGGGTTGTTACTATATGTAGGGGTGGCTGGGGTGAGAGGCTAAGTGCTACTAAGTGAAGGGATGATCTCCCATGGGAAAGTAAGTATTACTTGAAGCAGTTTCAAGTGGAGAAGTTGTTGAGGTGCTGTTTAGTTGTGTTTTAAAGATCCTCAGGCTCTGTAAGCCAGTTGTGCAGACTGGGAGATCATTCAATCATTACGGAGCCTTGTGGGAGAAGGAGTGTTGCCCCAGGATGTTCTTCTAAATGGTACCTTGAAATCGCAATGTGAAGCCCAATGGTTATTGTGCTGGGAACTAGTTGTCTGGAACGTTTGTTGGATACAATGTGGTACAAGAACTAGCAGTGCTTTTTGCCTAGGATACAGGTCTGGAATTTTATACTGTTCCTAAGGTTGAGCCAGTTTGTATGATTATATAGCAGGCATGTTTGCAGTTGATTGTCAGCCCTAGGACAAGCCTGCAGGCCTTATTTAGTGAAGCAGAGATCCTTTTTAAGGCAGTGTCAGAGGCTGCACTGTATACCTCTAGGCCATGATCAACCACTGACAGTACAGAACTCATGATCAATAGTCACAGGGCATTGGGCATGAGGTATTTCCTGTGTCTATACAGGATTCCACTTAGCTTTGATGCTTTTACCACATGATCTATGTGATAGAAGAAGGTGAAGGACTGGTTGATTTGAATATCAGGTATGTGAATACCTGCACCTGTGAATGGGGGTTCTTGTTGTTGGTGATGGTCAACATGGGATTCTTTTTCTAAGGTGAGGGCTGCTTAGTAACATCACCTAGGCTTTTTCATGGTTGAGGAGAAGTTTGTAGATCGTAAACCAGTCCTCCAAAAGTTGAAGGTAGTTTGCAGTTTACTTGCTAGTTCACTTATATTTGAGCTTCAGCTGAAAATTACTGGATCATCTGCATAAGGAATGACTCTACTGCGACATGATGCAGGAAGTCCATTTATGAAGAGAGTAAACAGTAGTGGGCCTATGATGGATCCCTGAGGGATGCCTAGGGAGACCTCTCTGGCAGTAGATAACATTGTTCTGATCTTTGCCTTTGGTTCCTGGTGGCTAGATAGTCGCTAAACCAGCCCACAGAGGCTGGTGACAGGCTAGATCTGCTAGTTGTTGTGTTGTTGTAAGAGAATCTTATGGCTGACCGTATCAAGCGCCTTTGTTAGGTCAATAAAAATGGATCCCACAAGGCTTCCATCATCCATGGCTTGGTGAACATAGTCTGTGAATTTAACCAGGGCTGTGGCGGTGCTGTGGCCTTTCCTGAAGCTGTGCTGCTGAGGACACTGTAGGTTGTATTTATCCAGGTACTCAGTAAGCTGGTCTGACACCATTCTTTCAAGTGCTTTAGAGAGGCAGGACAGTATGGATATGGGCCTATAGTGGGCCGTCTAAGCTTAGTCACCATTTTGTACACTGGAGTGATGAGTGCCTGCTTCACAAGGGCAGAATTTTCCCAAGGAGAGGGACTGGTTGAAGATTTTTGTGACTGGGATGATTACCTCATCAAGGGTGAGTCCCACCATCTTCATGTCAATTAAATTGCTACCCATTCTTGTTTTTTCAAGCACTCTTTTATGTTTTCTTAGCATCCTTTACTGAGTCATACCTGAAATAGAATTTTGGGTGGTGGTTAAGTGAGGCGTGTTATCTTTTGGAGCCGAGTCATTCAGGCAATCATGAGGAGGACAGAGCTCAAATCCGTGAAGGCAGCATTGAAGGAATTGGCGATGACTAGAGGGTCCAGCGTCATGCCACCATTAAGGTTGAGCATAGAGGGAACTTTCTTATCGGCTTTACCTAGCAACTCTTTTATGTTGTCTCAAAACTTTTACCATTACCCCAGGTTTTATCGAGGTTGCTCTTTGTAGTGTTTAGCCTTGGCTGCCCTGATGCATAGGGAGCACTTGTTCCTAGCTTCATGATACTGTTGCATGTCATGAGCTATTCCTGATGCTTTGGCCTTATGCCATAGGTTGCCTCTATGATGCATCATCTCCATTAGGCTTCTAGTGAGCCACCCATTCTGTGTGCCACAGACTTTGCGCCTTCTCGGCGTGAAGGTGTCACAATGGTAAGGCTATAAGCCTGAGGTTCTGATTGGGTGGAGCAATTACTTCACTCCCACCAGGCTTTATTAGTGACCTAGCAGATGGACTAGAGGTAAGGCTTGTCTGTTTGCAGATGACACCAAGATCTGCAACAGAGTAGATGATCCAGATGGGGTGGGCAGAATGAGAAGAGATCTGGATAAACTAGCAGAATGGTCAGAAGAGTGGCAACTGGGATTTAATGCAAAGAAGTGCAAAATCATGCACATAGGAAGAGAAACCCTGAAGCCACTTATAGGCTGGGAGGAGTTGCTAGCAGTCACAAAGGAAGAAAGAGACTTGGGCATCATCATCACTGATGACCTGAAATCATCAAGCAGACCTCTAAAGCAGTAGGTAAGGCTAGGGGGTGTTAGGGTGTATTAGTAGGGGTATCAAGTCGTAAGAGGGAGGTAATAATCCCTCTGTACAAGACATTGATTAGGCCCCATCTGGAGTACTCGTGCAGTATTGGAGCCACACCTTCACAAGGACATTAACCAAATTGAGGCAGTCCAGAGAAGGCAACCAAAATGGTGTAGGGACTGCATCAGAAGACATATGAGGACAGATTAACGGAGCTCAATATGTATACCCTTGAGCAAAGGAGGAGAGAGGTGATATGATCGGGACATTTAAACACCTTAAGGGCATAAACAAGGTGAAAGAGTCTAACATGTTTAAATATAAGAAAATAGCAGGACAAGAGGACACAGCATGAGATTAGAGGGAGGCTGATTAAGGGGAATGTGAGGAAATTCTTTTTCACAGAAAGGGTGGTAGATGCATGGAATGGCTTACCACAAGAAGTAGTGGCTATGAATACAGTGCAGGGCTTCAAACAGGCATGGGATAGGCATAAGGGAGCAATACAAATGACTATGAATAGATAGGTCACTGACATAGCAAAGGCCGATGGCACATTTATAAGGTAGAAAAAGAAATGGGCAGACTGGATGGGCCTTACGGTCCTTATCTGCCGTCAACTTCTATGTTTCTATGTTTTCTATTAGGTAACTCACCCAGGCCTTCCCAGGATTCATTTTCTTTTTGCGTGGCCGGATGCTCTGGTCTGTCCTCTGAGCTGGCTGAGGCCTACTCCTTCCCCGTCTGCTGTTTCTGTTTGCCTCTGCTGGACTTTGGTGCTTGATTTTCCTGCTTCTGGTTTGTATTTGTCCTCTGGCTGTGTGCTTTCCTGTATTTTGCATCTCTTGTTTTTGGGGCTTGTTACCTTTTTCCGTTTTGCTGTATTTTGGTTTTGTCTTTTGGGGCTTTATTTCTAAGCTCCTAGCATACTGCTACTCAGAGCTCATACTACTGCTTTTGGTTACCTACAACTGCAGCCACTGCTACTGTTTACTCCAATTACTATTGTACCCAGTGCTTGTGTTTTACACTGTTGCTCACCTCACTAAACTGCTGCAATGCACCTGCAATAATTATCTGCGTGTTTCAGCTAAACCATAGCTGCTCCATGTTGCATGCTTAATTCTTTTCACCTGACACAGGTTTACCTGACCCTAGCTATGCTGCTCTTCATGCTCTCATTCTACTTGCAGCTTCATTGCACTACCTTGTTACACCTGTTTTCAGAGCATTGTCTCCATGTTTTATTGCAGTTACAACTCTGAGGTCAGCCACCTGAACTCCTGCTGAGGCTTTAATATAGCTTATTATTATTAATCCTGCCTCGTCACTAATATCCTCAGAGTATTTGTCACTTGATTTGGCCTCCTCCTCATCTGCTTCGACATCCTGCACTTCTCCCACCATGACAGCCATCTTGGATTCGATCCACTCCTGGCTTGCTTTCATTCTTTTATTTTTGCATTCATCCAACTCACCCTCCTGCCATTATCCTTCCCTAACGGCCATTTAGGATTCATTCCATGCTCGGCCTGCATTCAATATTTCTTTTGGGCTTCCCTATCATGGTTCCTATGCCACCTTATTGAACCGTGGTCCTCCTGCTGAATGTATTCAGGTTCATGACTTTGTTCCGTATTCCTTCATCAATACCGCCTGCTCGGCCATCTGGATTCAATCCATTCAAGGCATCACTCTCATCGTCCATCGTCCTGCTTTTGCTCAGTGACCCATGGCCTCCTGTCACATGTCTCAGGTTCCAGACTCCTTATCTCATGCCAGCTGCCTTTTCTCGTACTGGCCATCGATTCAATCCACTTATGGTGTCACTTCTCTTGTTCATTGTCCATTGCTTCCTCCAAGTTCCTTTCCAGTTAATTTCTGAATCTACCCTCTTTGAGGAGCTCCTTCATCATATTGCTCTGTTTGTTTCTACCTCCACTCAAAGCCATGCCTTCCTGTTAGTCTCCCTTGCTAAGGGATGGTTAGCTTCTTCCACCATCATTCGGTTCATCTTTGAGTTCCTTCCAGTCTCCTTTTCCTCAGTCTTCTTGTGTTGGACTGCTGCACTCCTGCAGTGATCATCATCATCAGTCTACCTCATCCTCAGTCTTCTCATGAGCGCATTTAGAATTTCCTTGCTTCTCTGACTTGTACATGGATCTCCTCCTTCCCATCTCCTACTCAAGCATACCTCTTTTGGGTCCCTGCTGCCTCATGTTCTTTCTTCAATCTGTGCTTTCCTTTTGGGTTTTCCCTATCCCACCATCATCCTCCCTACTCATCCTTCTCTTTAATGAATCCTTCTCTTTAACATGTACATCCTTAAAACAAACATTGTCAGCCTGGGGAAGGTGACCTAGGCCTTGGATCCACAGAGGCTTCCTCCATAAAGGTTTTTCTCTCTCCTCTGTGCCAATGGTCATAATATTAGCTAGAGTTAGTGTTTCCTGATGTTAATGTGCTGTCTTAGGTTAATTAGTTAGTTTCTGCTGTTGGACAGGGGCGGATGGGTGGCCCGGCTTTCCCTCTCTCCTTAGGGAAGTCCGCCTTAATAATCTTGTCAGTTTGCATTCATTCATCATCCTCGCCTCTTCGATGCTCAACACCCAATAGGGTATTTTTGGGGCTTCTTCTAAGCTACCTTCAGCTGATGGAATCATCCCCATGGCACCTATGGGGAACCCTCCTCTAGGGTTCCTCATGTCATACCCTAACAGGGTGGTATATCTCACGGATAGAGAGGTGGAAAGCCACAACATAAATCATATTCACAACATAAGTCAAGTCACACAAGCATCATCTCATCCAATTACATAAGCACAATCAAATGGGAAGGCTATAGGCCTGAGGTTCTATTGGGTGTAGCAATTACATCACTCTCCCACCAGGCTTTATTAGGTAGCTCACCGCTGGCCTTCCCAGGATTCATTCTTTTGCCTCACCATCCACCCTCCTCCTCCAGTGATATGTCTCTTGCCCATGGGCTTCTTTCTAAGCTACCTTTAACCGATGGAATCAACACCACAGCACCTATGGGGGCCCTCCTCTAGGGTTCCTCGTGTCGACCCTAATAGAGTGGTATATCCCATTGATAGAGAGGCAGAAAGCCACAACATAAATCATATTCACAACATAAGTCAAGTCTCACAAGCATCATCTCATTCAGTTGTGTAAGCACAATTGAAATGGTATTAAACTTGTCTGTGAAGAACTTTAATGCCATATCAATGTCCAGAATTTTATCCAGTGCATTCCAGTCAACTCCTGCAAGAGTGGCTTTGAAGTCATTAAGCATGCCTTTCCTGAGCACTCTGATCTCAATTATTGTAGATGCAACCTTCTCTTGTTTGCTAGACCAGAGGCAGATGATAGGGGAATGGTCACTCAGAGAATCCAGTAAAACAGTGACACCTTCACCCACTCCAGGCAGCTGGCCAGTACCCAGTCAATGAGGATACTATTACCAGTCTTGTAATTATGGCAAGTTGGTTCTTGAACCAGCTGGGTAAGGTACAAGATGTCAATGAGATCCTTGAGAGGCTTACTCTCTTTAGCGTAGCCAGGTTGATATTAAAGTCCCTGTAATCAGGACCTCAGAGTTCTTTTGATTTGGTTAATGAATTCAGTAACTTTAGGCAATCCTAATTTAGCCTTCCCAGGGGAATGTATACTGAGATCACTGTGAGTACCTTTTCTGGCCCCTCAGCAAAATTTGAGTGGCCAGTAATTTGTGCACAGGGGAGTTACTGGAAGATGGGAGCATACTGCCCTGCATGTTGTTGAAGGTATGTGAGCATCCCCACCTCTCTTGGTTGCTCTGTTCAGTTTAAAAATGTGTAGCCTGGGAGCACTATTTAGCAGTCCATAATTTTCGTGGACAGCCAGGTTTCAGTTAGGCTTATAATGTTCAGCTGTTGGTTGACCAGGCTTGCAATTATGCAAATTTCAGATTAGGCTTCCAGTGTTCATGGAGGTTATTTTAGGTAGCCCTTGCTTTGAGTCATGTTATTAGCTGCAGCAAAGGGCCTTGGGTTAGGATGAATGTTCCCGGATAGGAGTAGCTGACAAGTGCTATCTTTGTAGCATTTATAACTATTTGTCTTTCATTTTTTTTTCCTAAGGCAGAGGCTTCTACAGGTTTTATATGTTGCATCTTCAAGTTAATTGAGGGTGCCTGACATGGGCCATAGTGGCCATTGGTGATGTTTTTGGTACATGCATTGTGATGCGGTTGTTGTACTGGTGGGCCATGTAAAGGGCTAGGGAATCTGGTATTTAGTTTAATTTGTCCCAGTGTATTACAGTTTAATGTTGCAGGCTGGTAACAGTGAATTAGTGCTAGTAACAATACCAGCACTATACCTGATTAATTCCCGTTCATGTTATGGAGCACAGTGGCAGTGTTTTCTAGTCTTGCCTGCAGGCTGTTTTCCTGATATACCATTACAGTTGTAATGCTTGGTGTCACTGGATGCAACTATTTTCAAATGTTAAATACATTCTTATCTATCAGGTTGTTAAAGAGTCAGACGGTGGTATAGTACAGAAACAATGCATGTGTTTCCACAAGTCATTTAGTCAGCAAGCTCCAGTTTTAGCTGACATATTGCAAGAAAACAGGCTAATGCACAGTGGTGTCTGTGACACTTGGACAGCTGGTTCTGGTTACTCTGTGATTTTGTAATATAAACAATGTAGTGTGATTGTCTGTCATGAGAAATCCTCTGCTCCTGGGAAGACCCCACCCCAGGTATCACTTCAGAGGACAGGATATGTTAAACAGCAGATCTCTATGAGGTGATTAACTTCCCAGTTCTCTTTGAAGCCAGGAACTAAAGTATCTATTTTATGACGTCTTCAGAGGAAGCCCAGTTAATTTCACCTGTTGTTACAAAGCATAATACACTTTAGTGAGATCTAGCAGGGTTAGTCATAGAAAGTCCTTTGATGTCTTTGTGAAGCAGGAAACTGCTCATGGATGAAAGAAGGAACTGGAAAATCACAGACTTAATTGAGAAGTCATATGGGAAATTAGTTTTGCTGATGTCACCTATTTAATATAACTCCTAAGTGATAAGACATCCTGGCTGTATAATTTTAATAAACAGAGGAGAAGCTGGGTGACATCATGGAGGAGGCAGGTTCAAAGACAGTTTTAATTATGCTGTGGCTGACCTTTAGACATTCTTGTTTGGACTCTCTTAAGCAACATCTACTTCAAGCACTGTTAGAAGATATACATTAGATTGACAAGTCTAATTGTCTGGTGGTAGGAATTTGTTTGCACTTTTTAAACCTTGTTCTTTTAAGTGATTGTATGTGTTGTGATATATTGTTCTGTATTTACATTTTACATTTTTATCTGTTTTAAAGTAAACCTCTATTATAAAGAGACTGCTTGGTGTACCTTCCAAATTCTTTCTTTGACAAGTGAAGCATATATGGCTAAAGTTGACACTGTGCATAAGCTAAATGGTATACCAAACTGGGAAAAAGATAAGAGTTTCTCTGAGGTCTTTCATACAGTTTTTAAGGGTTCATTTTGTACACCTGGTTAGGTTCCTGTAGGTGAAAGATATCTGGCATCCCTGAAGAGCAGAATTATCTGAACCTGTACATTGGGTACGCTAGCAAGAGGTTCACAGTTTGAATCCTCCAGAACTTGAGATCAAAGGTGATTCGAACCACAAAACATACAGGAGGGTTACCCTGTTAAGTTCCTGTTCACAATACTGTGCTGGAGTTTGGCACTGTGAAAGCAGAGGGCCTGACCAGCTGAGTGGTTTCGTGACAATGTCCATGACTATGCTTCATGGTTATTCATTCAGATACTGATCTGATGCTTGGTACCATAGTACTTTAGTATGGAGTCTCCTATGAATGCTGCATTATTGCCACATACCTAACCTTTCCTTCCTCCACAATGGCAGCTCAAGTGTATGGCTGGGAAAAAATGTATGGATATGGCTTCAGCAAAAGTACAACAAAGTTCCACAATTTTCACATAAGCTCAAGAAATTCAACTTTAATTACATATGCTATTTTGCAGTCTTTGGCTGCTTATAACATGGCCAGCCTTTGAGGTTAGAGAGTTGACACACAGCCTCAGTCTTTGGTCAGTGAAGCTAACAAAACTGGTGACATTCCATTTTCTAGTTTTAAAATTATAATGGCTTAAAATTCTGCAGTTCACAGTCTTCTGACATGTAATTTTAAAAGTTTTGAATGCCCGAAGCTTATAACTCAATCTCATTTGAAGATAGAGATCTGTGGCCTGGTACACTTTTTCATGCAGTCTGGTAAATGCATCATACCCAATTTGATGCAATTTGAACACACATATTTCTAATTAGACAGAAATAACTGAAATTACAATTTTGGCAATATTTTGCAAAATATTTGCAGAGATGTCACAATGTTTCACAGAAGCAAAATTGTAACATCGCCAGACTTCAGCCAGTGGAAGATACATTTCACCCAGCACTGGTGGCTGATTGTTATGGTGCCCTACTGACCCCAGACTCCTCTAATCTGATTGCCCTGTCTGCATGTTCTGTTATTCTACCTAAGCCTCTGCTGTTTGTGTCCTGAGCTACCTAACTGTTGCTGCTGACAGCGTACTATCCAATGTAATCTTCCTAACACTTTAGTATGGCCTCTGTTAATTATCTAAGAAAGGTGCACTTTACAAAAGGTGGCATCTCAGTGCTTCTATAGTACCTCAGTCTAATTGTAACCATATCCTGTATAACATTGTTTATTAGCTAGCTGGTCATTCTACCACTGTAATGATTTTCTTCTTTATGTTGCTGCAATATCGTTACTGCCACTCTTATCAAAATTATTTTACAAATTGTCTTTGATCAGGTAAATGAACATGTGGGCAAGTAGATTTTCCTTAGTGGGACACATCACAGCTTCAGATCCTTGTGTAACACTGGATCAAAAAGATTGCCTTGATGAGGTTCAAGGACTATGTATATGGAGCTCTTGATAAAGGACTCCATGTTGCATCAGTCTTTGTGGACCTCACCAATGCCTTTGACCAATTTGATCATGAATTATTATTACATATTTCAGTTAGGTGTGGTTTCTTGGAGGGTACTGTGTCTTGGTTCAGAGGGTACTTGAATAGAAAAGCACACTGTACAGTTATTGAGGTTATTAGAAGATAGCTACACTTAAGGAATTGGGAATACATTAAAACTTGATATCTTGGGTAAATTCTTTGTTCTTGAAAAGAAAACAAAGGGTGTGTATAAAGGAGCTTTCTCCAAATGGAGGAGGTGATGAGCGGTGTTCCCAAGGTTCAGTACTGGGCCCACGCCTGTTCAATATATATATGTCTCTCCATTCAATATGTTCATGACATCTGGTTGACAAAGTTTGCTGACGATTGCAGACTGGGGCCATAGAAAAAATCAGGACGGTATAGCTGCATTCCAACAGGCTTTAAACTTCATTAAGGACTGGACTAATAATCATAAGTTACTATTGAACAAGGATAAATGCATGATTATGCACATGGGAAAGAGCCCAAACTACAAATACACACTAAATGGAATAGCCCTATGTACTACTAGAGAAGAAAGGATCTGGAATTATGATCACACAGGATCTTTCTTTTAAAACCCACTAACATAGCCCAGAAAGGGAACACAATCCTAAATTGCATATTAAGACATATCGAGAACAGAAATAGGGAGGTGTTGGACCTTGAATTCATCCCTGGTGCGCCATACTTGAATATGGAGCACAGGTCTGGTCCCCTATAAGAAAGGTGAAGCCCAGATGATTGAAAAATACAAAAAAGGGCTATTGGAACCATAGGGGCATAAAGACTATGACTTACCAGGATAGGCTGAGAGAGCTAAACATGTTTACCCTTGAATACAGGAGGTTAAGGGGTGATAACTGTTTAGTATATAGAGCATGGGAAGAAAATGAGCTATGGAACCTTCTGAGCCTACAGAGCAAGGTGAAATCTTATGAAACCAGATCACACCCTCTGCAACTAGAGACAGTCAGTGTAAATTAGTGAGTAGTGCCAGATGGTTTAATCAAAGAATCACCACTGTTTGGATGCATTCCTCATAGAAGTTGTTGGCAGCAAGACAATAGATCAGTTTAAACTAAAACTGGACAAACACTTTGGTGAAAGATCATTTTGTCCCTAAAATTAAGCAGGCAAGCACTATGGACAAAAGTTTAAATATAAGCTGTGTATTACCTATGTTACCAGTGTAGAGAACAATGTCATTAACTGTGGACTGCCTCTGTTTTTTGGGCCTTGTTTTTTTCCTTGTTCTTAAATACAATGGCGGTGGTTTGCTCTTCCACAAAACTCATTTTGTGTGCAGATGATGCTGTTATGTTTGTCCAATAAAGTTGGATTTGAGTTACAAAACACTGCAAAAGGATTTTCTTAATATGCATAATTGGTTTCTGTACAATACATTACTTTTCAAGTCTAAGAAAACAAAATCAGTGTTTTTGTTTGTTTGTTTCATGTCCCAATAGGTTGGCTCTTCAGGATTTTCAAAGTTTTGATCCATCAGGCAGTTTGATTAAATGGTTGATAATTGTTGTTATGGGGGTTATGTTGATAAATGTTTCACATCTGAGACTCATGTAAATTGTTTAATCAAGACATTGCACAAGTGCCTGGGCTTGTTGCTAAGATCAATCAGTTTTAATTCCAGAATCACAAAAATTGTTAGCCACAAGCCTTTGCTGTCTAAATTTGACTATAGAAATCTGTTTGTTTTTTCTGTTAGTGAAAATTATTTAAACAGACTTACTACAGTATTTAATTCAATTTGTAGATGTGCCACTGGAATGGGTAGATCAGTTCACCAGTGTGCTCTCTATTAGGAATTTGGTTATTTATTATTGAAAGACTGTTTCAAATACAAAGCTTCTGTCTTTTGCAAAAGATTGCATTGTGGAACTATGCTTCATTCTGTAATGAAATCTAGATTTAGTAGTTGCTGTATTGGTCCTTGCAAGAATAGATCCAGAAGCAAATGATTTGATACCTTTAATGGACCAACATAGATGTAACAACAAGAACAAAGTGCTCTAGCTTTGGACCAACCAGTCCTTCTTCAGAAGCTAATGTCAGTTGTTTAGAAAATTCAATACTTATAACAGCTAGATCATGCAGAAAAAAAACAGAAAAATCCCCATTGGTTTAAAATACTCATTTCAAAAATACAGAAGATGATGTCAGAGAAATTTAACAGTACTATACTGCCTCCAGCCAGGAGGGTCCCCGGTCAAAGGTGCTTGGTGGAACACACATACAAAGAATCCTACTACATATAAATTTAATTGACATAAGATAACACTGCTGAAGCAGATGACTCTTACATCAAGCTATGAGTGTCACAGTTTGTATAAGGATGTGATTACTGAAAAGCAACCCCACCCAGATTAAAGACAAACTAAGATTGTTTCAGGGCTCCAAGAAGTTTCAATTCCTGCATTATAGACAAGAATTTACCAGTAAAGCTGACCTAAAAACATCAGTGCACACTGTATGATGTGTAAAACTGAGCTGGACCTGTCACCCAGCTGTACTCTCAAGCTAGATATAAGGCCCAAGAAATGTCAAAACCTCTAGTGTAGTGACAGGACTGTATAAATGATAATTTAAATAGAAATTGACAATATCAGTGTCAAACAAACAACTCTAGCTGAGGAACCTCAAGGAATTAAGACCATGTAGCCTGATATGTACTGATGTCAATATACACTGAGAATGTAACAACTTGATGCACCACAAGTGTCTAAGGAATCTGAAAAGAGATAAAATGTAATTTCTCTCCTCCCTTCATACAACACGCACTTACTCCCACCCCACATCACCATAATGTGGGGGTACCTAGCTTTTAAGGAGATGTTCTCTGTCTTTCTCTCTCTCCCCCACTTTCTCTCTCCCACAGACACACACACACACACTTTCTCCTAGTGAACCTTTATTCAATCAGTCACTGCAATTGTTACCCAAACTAATTCAACTTGTCATGAAATCCTAAGTAAAGGCTCATGTCTCCTAATACCTACAGAGCAAAAATGTGGCACTATTTAACCATACTACTATCAGCATAGTAACATTTCCAAGGATTCTGGATAGAACTACCATGAAATAAATCTGCCACCCTCCCCAGGATAAGGTAACTAGAGTAAATATAAATGAAAATGCGTGTAAGACCAGAGGTCTAACATACCTACATATCCACAAATTACTACAATATTAGCGTAATGTAAAAAGATCTGTCCAGGACCCCCATGCAAATGAGATCACACACCCCAATATGTACAGAGTTAAAAAAATTATATGTGACAGTATATGATAACACTTTGTATGTACAGTAACAAGCTAGGTAATCTGAATATGGTGCAATGGAATCAATCCCACCCTGGACAAAGATAAAAAGTAAGCAGGAATTAATATTAGATTATGTGTGTGAAGTAAGAATAGTAAAACACTATAACTCCATATATCTAAATAGAGGCCTACCTCAATGTGACAGCAAGCCCCACACCTGTTATATCACATACCTCACAACACATACCCACACACATACATACACACACGCACCCACATCCCACACATGCTGAAGTCCTATAATATATCAGTCTGAAGAAGAAGAGGTCAGTGGATGTCCGTTTCTGTAGTGTCCCATAAAACTAAGATCGACGTTCATCCCATCTGCTACCATATTGAGATGTAAAATAAGTTTAATCTCAAAAGCTCGTCTCTGTTGTGTGTTTTGAGATTTTCTTTTAAGATCATTACTGACATATCTAAGATTGAGTGGTCAGGCTGGGAGAAGTGGTGCCCACTGGTCTTTAAGTCTTCTTTGCTGTAATAGTATGTCTGTGCAAGTTCATCCTAGTGCGGAGCTGTTGGTGTCTCTCCAACATAACCTGCTGATGGACATCTCTTGCACTGAATGAAATAAACAACATGTCGTGGACGTGCATGTATAACTCCACGCACCTGAATTGCCTGTTTTGTGATGTAACCACACAGTCTGAGGTAGAAATGAGCTCACAAGTCTTACAGGGCGTTGATTGCAGGGTCGTGGTGCCATTGTGTGACATGGTATTCTGTTCTGGTGAAAGTTTGCTCTAATAATTATGCTGGCTAAAGTTGGTGGTTGTTTAAAGATAGTAGAGTGAGTTCCTTAAAATACAATTAAGGGTTTCATCCTCACTAAATATTGGGTGGATGTCTTTAATAATCTTATGCAGACATTCAAGGTCTGGATGATATGACTACTAAGGGTATTCTGTCTGTAGCTCTTTTCTTTATATTGAAGTAGTTGTTGTCTTGGTACTTATGCGTGCCTGTTCTGTTATCATGTCAATTTCCCTGTAAGAGTGTCCCTGCTCAATAAAGATTTTTTCAACATAGCCAAATCTGTATCTCTGTCATCCTCATTTGAGCTAATACGATGACATTGGAGTGCTTGACTGTACATGACAGATTGTTTTGTATGGTTTGGTTAATTACTTTTCTTGTGCAGGTATCTCTATCTGTCTGTCTGTTGGCTTCCTGTAAATACATGTATGTAAGGTTCCATCCTTAATGGTGACTGTAGTGTCCAGAAAGTTAACCTTGGTGGTAGAATACTCCAGGGTAAGCTTTATGGTAGGTGAGATTATTAAGTTTGTGATGAAAATCTTTGAGTCATCTGTGCCTCCATCCAGATGATAAACAAATCATCAATGTAATGGAAATAAGCTAGTGGTTTGTGGGGATACTGCCTTAAAAATCCTCCTCCAAGTCTTCCATAAAGAGGTTAGCATACTGTGGAGCCATCTTGGTGCCCATTGCTGTTCCCATAGTTTGAACATAATATTTACCATTGAAGTTGAAGTTGTTATGTGCCAAAATGAATTCCATAAGTTCCCCACCACTTCAGGGTTGATGTTTTGTTACAGTCCTTTCTCATGTATGTATTTAAGGCATGCTGCAATGCCATCTGTATGTGGAATATTAGTGTAGAGGATGTTACATCCATTGTCACTAAAATGGTATCAGGTAGTAAATCCTTATAATCAGAAAGTACACAAAAAAAGTGCATAGTGTCCTGGATATAACTGTCTCTTTCCATAACCAGCGGTTTCAAAATAGTCTCTACAAACACAAGATCCCTCAGTCAAGGCACCATTACCAGAGACTATGGGTCTTCCTGGATTGCCAGGTTTATATATTTTAGGCAGTATGTAGAATGTTTCCTGGCCTGGGTTCAGCAGGGATGATGTCAGTTAGTTTTCTCAGACATGGTCTGGAAAAGTTCTAATTAAACCATGTAGTTCATCTTTATATCTTGTGTGTGGGTCACTCTCTAGTTCTCTGTAGTATATAAGATCTGTTAGCTGTCTATTAGCTTCATTAATATAATCCTCTCTGTTTAAAATCACCACTGCAGAGTCTTTATCAGTTTTTGATGACAATGTTGTGGTTTGATTTCAGTGTTCCTATAGCTCTCCGTTCCAGTGCAGAAAGGTTATAATGGGCCTGTTTTTGCCTAGTAAGGATCTGACCACTGACTTGTTGGTTGAAACAATGAATGTAATTGTCTAGTTTTTTGTTAAGCCCACTTGAGGGGTAAATTCAGATTTATTTTCTTATCCATTACATTATTGCTGTTTGCACTGTCTTCGCTACCAGTGATTTCTTCCTTGCCATGAAAGAATTCTTTAAGTCTCAATCTAGAAGTATTCCTTCAGTTCACCACAAAACTGTATTTTATCCAGTGGTTTGGTCAGTGGTCAGATCCTTACTAGGCAAAACAGGCCCATTATAACCTTTCTCCACTGGAACGAGAGCTATAGGGACACTGAAATCAAACCACAACATTGCCATCAAAAAGCTGATAAAGGCTCTGCAGTGGCGATTTTAAACAGAGAGGATTATATTAATGAAGCTAATAGACAGCTAACAGATCTTACATACTACAGAAAACTAGAGAGTGACCCCACTACAAGATATAAAGATGAACTCACGTGGCTTAAATTAGAACTTTTCCAGACCATGTCCAGAAAAACTAACTGACCTCATCCCTGCTGAACCCAGGCCAGGACATTCTACATGCAGCCTGAAATACATAAACCTGGCAATCGGAAGACCTAGTCTCTGGTAATGGTACCTTGACTGAAGGGATCTGTGGTTTGTAGAGACCATTTGAAACCGCTGGTTATGGAAAGAGGCAGTTATATCCAGGACACTACGCACATTTTATGCGGTACTTTCTGGTTATAAGGATTTACCATCTGATACCATTTTAGTGACAATGGATGTAACATCCTCTACACTAACATTCCACACACAGATGGCATTGCAGCATGCCTTAAATATATACATGAGAAAGGACTGGAACAAAACATCAACTCTGAAGTGGTGGGGAACTTACGGAATTCATTTTGACACATAACAACTTCAACTTCAATGATAAACATTATGTTCAAACTATGGAAACAGCAATGGGCACCAAGATGGCTCCACAGTATGCTAACTCTTTATGGAAGACTTGGAGGAGGATTTTAAGACAGTATCCCCACAAACCACTAGCTTATTTCCATTACATTGATGATTTGTTTATCATCTGACGGAGGGCACAGATGCACTCAAAGATTTTCATCACAAACTTAATAATCTCCACCCTACCATAAAGCTTACCCTGGAGTATTCCACCACCAAGGCTAACTTTCTGGACACCACAGTCACCATTAAGGATGGAACCTACATACATGTATTTACAGGAAGCCAACAGACAGACAGAGATACTCTGCACAAGAAAAGTAATCACCCAAACCATATAAAAATCTGTCATGTAGAGTCAAGCACCCAATGTCACAGTATTTATTCAAATGAGGATGACAGAGATAACATTTGGCTATGTTCAAAAACACCTTTATTGAGCAGGGACTCTCTTCCAGGGAAATTGACAGGATAACAGAATGGGCAACACAAATACCATGACAACAACTTCTTCAATATAAAGAAAGACAGCTACAGACAGAATACCCTTAGTAGTCACATATCATCCAGACCTTGAATGTCTCATGGAAGATTATTAAAGACATCCACCCAATATTTAGTGAGGATGAAACCCTTAATTGTATTTTAAGGAACTCACCACTATCTTTTAAACAACCACCAAATTTAGCCAGCATAATTATTAGGAGCAAACTTTCACCAGAACAGAATACCATGTCACACAATGGCACACGACCCTGCAATCAATGCCCCTGTAAGACTTGTGAGCTCATTTCTACCTCAGACTGTGTGTGGTTACTTCACAAAGCAGGCAATTCCAGGTGCATGGGAGTTATACATGCATGTCACGACATGTTGTTTATTTCATTCAGTACAAGAGATGTCCAACAGCAGGTTATGTTGGAGAGACACTCAACAGCTCCAGACTAGGATGAACTTGTACAGACATACTATTACAGCAGCAAAGACTGAAAAACAGTGGGGCACCACTTCTCCCAGCCTGACCACTCAATCTTAGATATGTCAGTAATGGTCTTAAAAGGAAATCTCAAAACACACAACAGAGACGAGCTTTGAGATTAAACTTATTTTACATCTCAATATGATAGCAGATGGGATGAACGCCGATCTTAGTTTTATGGGACACTACAGAAACTGACATCCACTGACCTCTTCTTCTTCAGACTGATATATTATAGGACTTCAGCATGTGTGATGTGGGTGCGGTGTGTATGTATGTGTGTGGGTATGTGTTGTGAGGTATGTGATATAACAGGTGTGGGGCTTGCTGTCACATTGAGGTAGGCCTCTATTTAGATATATGGAGTTATAGTGTAGTTACTATTCTTACTTCATACACATAATAAATATTAATTCCTCCTTACTTTTTATCTTTGCCAAGGGTGGGATTGATTCCATTGCACCATATTCAGATTACCTAGCCTGTTACTGTACATACAGGAGTGTTATCATGTACTGTCACATATAATTTTTAACTCTGTACATATTGGGGTGTGTGATCTCATTTGCATGGGGGTCCTGGACAGATCTTTTACATTACGCTAATATTGTAGTAATTTGTGGAATAGGTATGTTAGACCGCTGGTCTTGCACACATACTTTATATTTACTTCTAGTTACCTTATCCTGGGAGGGTGGCAGATTTATTTCATGGTAGTTCTATCCAGAATCTTTGGAAATGTTACTATGCAAATAACAGTATGGTTAAATAATGTCACATTTTGCTCTGTAGGTATTAGGAGACATGAGCCCTTTTACTTAGGATTTCATGACAAGTTGAATTCGCTTGGGGAACAATTGCAGGACTGATGTGAATAAAGATTCACTAGAGTGTGTGTGTATGTGTGTGTGTGTCTGTGGGGGAGAGAGAGAGAGAGAGAGAGAGAGGGAGAGAACATCTTCTGTAGAATTTCCCCCACATTATGGTGATGTGGGTGGGGTAGGTGTATTGATTGTATGAAGAGGAGGAGAGAAATTACATCTGTATCTCTTTTCAGATTCCTTAGACACTTGTGGTACATCAAGTTGTTACATTCTCTGTGCATATTGACATCAGTACATATCAGGCTACATGGTCTTAATTCCTTGAGGTTCCTCAACTAGAGTTTTTGTTTGACACTGATGTTGTCAATTTATATTTAAATTATCATTGATACAATTATTTCACTACACTAGAGGTTTTGACATTTCTTGGGCCTTATATCTAGCTTGAGAGTACAGCTGGGTGACAGGTCCAGCTTGGTTTTACATATCATACAGTGCACTGATGGTTTTAAGACAACTTTACTGGTAAATTTGACTATAATGCAGGCATTGAAACTTCTTGGAGCCCTAAAACAGTCTTAGTTTGTCTTTAATCTGGGTGGGGCGTTTTCAGTAATCACATCCTTATACAAACTGTGACACTCATAGCTTGATTTAAGAGTCATCTGCTTCAGCAGTGTTATCTTATATCAATTAAATTTATATGCAGTAGGATTCTTTTATGTGTGTTCCACCAAGCACCTTTGACCTGGGGACCCTCCTGGCTAAAGGCAGTATGGTACTGTTAAACTTCTCTGACATCATCTTCTGTCATTTTTAAATGAGTATTTTAAACCAATGGGGATTTCTTCTGTTTTTATCTGCATTATCTAGCTGTTATAAGTATTGTATTTTCTAAACAACTGCCATTAGCTTCTGAAGAAGGACTGGTTGGTCTGAAAGCTAGAGCACTTTGTTCTTGCTGTTACATCTATGTTGGTCCATTAAAAGGTATCAAATCATTCATTCTGTAATGGAAATTTTTCTTAATAGCATTAACACATTTTTGCCAGAACGCAAAAAAGATTTGCCTTCTCAGTTCTTCTGTATGAATCTCCTTTGGCCAAAAGAGTTTTCAAATATAGGGCTATTAGTTACTATAATTATTTGCCTGAATCCATGCTAGGGTGTGAAAAATTGAGTGTTTTAAAACCTGTTGTTTTATATGCTTTCTGCAGGTCCAGACTGTCTACGTTTTAAGTAATGCTGTGAATTAGTGTGTTCTATGCTTTATTGTTATTTATGTATACTGGTCACTGTGAAAATGGAAGCTTTGCCAATCTGCTACCAATTAAAATGATAAAATGAAAACAAAATGAGAATGAAAGTGTGTATTGCATAGTGGTACAGTTCCTCTGCTGCCATAGGCCTCCTACTGTTGTTCTGCACCCAAATTATTTGAAAGTTATTTTAATCCTACTAGGTTGTGTCATGGTAGTTTGTTGGTACTTAGGTTACCTCTGCATTGTATTTGTGTTCCTTTGGCTCTAATTTGTACTTAGAAGAATATTCACTTTAACTCTCTAGAATGTGTTGTCTTTACATTGTGGTGCTTTCTCATAAACCTCTGTTTCTACCATAGTGACCAAGTTTTGCTTACAATTTATCTGTGTTTCCATATCCTCTCTACATCTCCTGCATGCAAACCATTAACTGTAATATTTTAGCATGCTGCCCAGTATGTGGTCAGGTTCTGGGTCTGTTGGTGAAACCATGTGATGCCATCAGGAGAGGAGTGCATATAAGAAGAGCCACTCTAGTTGCTCTAACAGCATTTCAAAACATTTAGACTGACTTTGCACCTTTACCTCCCTATCTTCCAGCATGAACTTTGCACTCACTTCACCTGGCTCCAACTCCCAGCACTCAACTGGACCAACCTGGTAGCAGCAGTTGGATCTGGGTCTGACTGCAGTGGTGGTTGATGGCATCAGGAGGCATACACAATAAGGAGAGCCACTCAGTGGACTTTCTGTGTGAGTGGCTCCTGCAGGAGTGCAGGAGTTACTCTGAGTCTTACGAGGGAGGATGATGGGGAGGATACTATTTTGTTTTCTTTTTATTATTTCATTTTATTCTATTTGGGATTGTTCTTTTAGTTACATTTTGACAGTTTTTATTATTTTTAGTAATGATAGTTTGGAAAGGTTTCATGTGAGGGTTTTGTGTCATGATTATTATTGTTGATTTTTTCTCCTCTGGAAAGGTTAGACTCACTTAGACTACATTCCTTGGAATATTGAAGACTGAGATGAGATCTTTGTCTGATCTATGGTGCTTGAAATTAGAGATGTACTAAGAGATACAAGATCAGATATACTTCAGTTGAATGGGGAGGTAAGGTATACCAGAAAAGGCAATGAGGTTCACTCAGAGAGTGGTAACTTTATGTTATAGCTCGTCTATTGAAGTAGTGGGTAGGGTAGTAAAGATATGGAAGAGTTCAAAATCCAATTAGATAGATTTTGTGAGAAACCAACATTGGTATGCATAACCTTTGAGAAAAGGGCAGTTAATAATGGGAAAATTGCTTTCCTGCCATGTAAGTCACGAGTCCCATGATTCAGTGGGTTTATCTCCTCAACCCCATGATGAATCATTCACTTTCAGGCCTTTTATTGACCTAACATTTCAAAGTTGTTTGCTTTTGAGCCTAATCACGAAAAACATGGAGTTATTCTGGGATAACTGGGATTCATAGAGTTATTTCTTTAAATCTAAGACACATTGGGCCTGATTCTCAAACTCCTGAATTTGACACAATGTGCCTGCATCAAATAGAAATGATGTAAGGGCCACTGTGTGTCATATTTTGCAGAGTTCAGAATTCCTGCAACGCTGGCTGCAATTGGGGAACCCCTGTGCCAAACCTGTCATGCCAGGCTTGCCATGGACAGGGTTAGGCTAGGGTGGATGGAACTTGTGTCTGATGCTTACTGTGACATCCCCTTAATTGGGATTCAAAAAGCTACTCCACCATGGCTTAGACCAGCCAACAGCTGTCTAACTACCCTTGTGACATTTCTTCAGATATTGCCAGGCTGGAGCATGGGCTTGCCATCCACCTGGACCAGTGGGCAACACCTGAACAGTGGCACCAGAATGTAGGACCATGACTATCGGTGGTCACATTGCCCAGATCAGTGCACTGCAAGCATGTTAGTGGATACCGACTGCCCTGGAGGCAGCTTACTGAGACTGGGTCCAGCCAGCATCCATTGATAAGCTACTACTCTGACATTGCTGATAGGCTGTATTGTGTGTTCAAGACACTGAGCTGTGGGAGATGTCCAGCCTCTATATCCACCCAGTGGTTGTACTACTTCATGGCATTCAGATGCCCACCAACAGCACCCTCTAACAAACTCCTCCTGTGCACCATATGTATGGCACAAGGGAATGGCTGCTGCAACTTGTGGGGTGTTTGACACTAGGACACTTCTTGTACAGAAATCAGGTGTGGGGTCCCTGGTGCACGAGGGATCTATGTAAGCTGCCACTGCTGCTTGCATCAATCTTCGTGAACTGAGTCCATTATCTTCTGTTTTTAGTTAGTCCATTTTCTCCTTTCTGGCATGGCTTCCCATCTGACTGCCACCCCCGAGCCGTGTCACTCTGACTTCTCTAGGACTTATCAGACTTTGCTCCTGCTGCTTACCCCTGCAGTGGGGGTGGTGGGAGCATGCTCTACCCACTCAGTCAAGGATTCAGTACAGTGCCCAAGTCACTGGGTACATGGCCTAGGAGGAATGGTGATTATCCTGCCAGCATTGATTCTTTCCCTGTTTTCTTGCCACACACCTCCCATTGTGGAATAGAGAAGCAGTGTAGAATAGCATCAGTGGTGGTAACATGCTTGTGGGCATGCTGGATTTCCATCATTCCTCTGTTACTTGTGCGCTGTTCCCCTCCAGTGTCCACTAGGGGACAGTGCTGCTCTGAACACCATGTCACTCCCTCCCTGAAGGAGGAGAGCAGTCCCTGGATGCTTGATCCTTCTCCCCTGTGCCCTCTGAAGACTCGAGCTTGTTCCTGAATTCGGTCATTAGTGCTACAAGCAGTTGTGCTATCGCTGTGCTGGCAGGCCAGCTAAATCACATTAACTAATCGATAATCATTTCAATTTTGTTTTCTGATGATTTTTAGTATAATCCCACAACAGCTAACAGAACGATTTATCTGTCCCTCTGAACTTGGCATTTGGTTTTCTAATAAAGGGTATCATAATATGCAGTTAAATACCTGCCGCCTCTCTCAAAGCATGCAGAGGTTGAATCCATAGTTGCATTACATGCACCCTGTACTTCACAATCAGCAAGAGTTGGCCAAAACCTGCCATTTCAGATTATGAAATTGTTATTCCAAATTATACCCTGTACAGGAGGGACAGAAGTTCAAACAAAGGATGGAGGCATTTTATTTTATGCAATGTGTGACCTTGATGTTAAAGTTTGTACTCTAAATTATCCCATAAAACTGAGTGTGACTCTCTGGTTATTCAATTAACCAAGGGTGTAAAACAATTAAATATCTGTTGTGCTTGTAAACACATGAAAATAACAGAAGCTTTGAGGAGGCAGGTGGACGCTAGTCCTTTTTGGAGGAGACAGTCCTGAGGGACTCACTAACCTGAAGGTGAACAAAGCAATCAGGCCAGATGGAATGCATTCAAGGGTATTGATGGAGCTCAGGAAATACTGGCTGCACCTCTAACAGTTCTATTTAACAGTTCACTGGAAGTGAGTGGTTCAGGAGGACTGGAGGAGTGTGGATGTAGTCCCACTACACAGAAATGTTAGCAGGAGGAGGCTGACAATTATAGGCCAGTCAGCCTGACAATGGTGGTGGGAAAAGTAATTGAATCACTGCTGAAGTAATGGATTGTGAGTATCTTGAATCCAGTGGGTTACAAGATCTGATGCAGCAGGAGTTATATATATTAAATATTAAAGATAATATAGAGGCTCTGGAGATGACACCGGTGATTGATGAGATTCAAAATTACAAGCTGATTTGGGTTAAACTAAGTCTTCCAACACAGCACCTAACAGTATGTCTATGTTATCGTCCTCCAAATCTAAAACTGATAGATAATACAGTGATTATGGACATACAGGAGCAAGTAGATATTTGTAGGAGACTATATGCTATTAGGAGATCTTAATTTCCCCAAAATCAGTTGGGAAAATAGGTAGGAACTACATTTGTAGAAAATAAATTTATATATAACCCCTCACCCCTGCCTTTTACTAAAAATGACAGGTGGCATGCTGTTGGCATTGGCAGCAATACCTGGTGGGGACCTTGGTTCGGGAGGATGAGGTTACCTGGCACAAGGGACCTAGGTTTGGCTACTCTGCACAGGGCACCCAAGTAAATCCAAATACAGGAAGCAATAACTGTAATGTCCAGAATCAGGAGGGATTTTCAGTGTGGCTTTTATTCATAAACTAGCTGAACATAACAAAGCATAGATGGTCCTCCAAAGGGCTACGCTCACTGTATATGCAGATTAGAGACTACAAGTGTCCACTTAAAGAATGAACCCATTTCTACTGTTGTCTGGCTCTGGACCCACCAGGCACTCAGCCCGGACTGTATGCACTTTGATACTAGTTCGACTGGCCCGCTCCTGCCGCCATTTTCTGACTGACGGTCCATTTAAAGGATGGACCCAATTTACTTGTTGAGACTCCCATCAAACAAGGAGAATAATTTCCCAACTGTGGCTCCCCACACCACATAGAGGCTGCAACTCTAGAGAGATTTGATTTCTTACTTCCTTCGACTCCCACCAAACAAGGAGTATATTTTCTCCAAGCTGTGGCTCCCCACCACTTAGAGTCTGCGACTCCTGGAGAGATTTTCAAATTTAGGACCACGTCTGGGGTACCTACTTCATCACTGGCCAGGCGCATGAGGCAAGTAGCAATCACAGAAGAAACTGTGAGAGGTGGACCTGGTTACTAAAGATGGGAGTGTTCCCACCTCCAGCTCCCCACAGCCCATACCCGGCCATTTCTCTGACAAACAGAAACTTAAACTTTGAAATGTAGATTAAATGGTGGATGACCTGTAGCACCCCTCTACAACATTACTAAATCCATTCAGCCTTTAAACTTTTAAACTGCTCCATTTGTTTGTCCTAGTACAATAGGCCTCCCAAATAGTAGTTCACATCCCAGCTTTTCTTCATATTTTCCAAACTGAAGAAACATATTGTTTGCCCCTCTCAAATAGAGCAAAACACTCACCCTTTCATTGCAGGTGCCCTACAGGCGAGTACCACTTCTTTCACTGCTATCCGAACAGAACAGAAACTGTAAAAAGACAGCTTTCTTCTGTACTGGAAATTAGGTAATTGCCCCTGAATCCACAGAAAGACTTTCTTCCACCTCCCGGAGGGAGGGGGCACTGAGACCTGACAGCGGTCTCCACCACTTTAAACTGGACTCTAACTTTCTCCCAAGGAGGTAAACAGAAAACACTTCCTTCCTGCTTGGAAGTAAAGCAAACTGACTTTGAAAACTCCCAAATTTCTAACTCACTCCCTGTGCTGCAGATTCCAATGGCTTATGCAGCTGCGACAGTTCTATGGTGATGTCATCTCAGTCTCAGCTGTGACTGAAACAGAGGAGACAGTGTGAAACCCATTTTACTGGAGTTTCATGTGCTGTCTTCCTTCCTACCACTAGGTCTTACTGGGATTCTAGTAACCCCAGGTAACAAGGGGATTACATATAGATATAGTAGCTAAAAGGACTTGACCAAATAATAACAGAAGGAACTAGAGATGAAAATATATTAGACTTGTTCTTATGTAATTTTGAGGAAAAAATAACTAAGATTAGGGTTGAACTCTCTATTGGATAGTGACCATAATAAGGTCATAGTAGAAGTCAGTATAAAGATAAATAATGTAAAGGGTAGAACAAGTAGGACATTCTATAATACAGCTGATTTTGTGCAAATGAGTAATTATCTAAATGGATGGAGATGGAAGAAGAATTAAGAGATCTAGAAATGATGGAAATATGGAGGAAAATTAAAACACATTTAGATCATTGTGTTAGTGAATGAGTACCAGAATTACCAAAATATAATATAAAAGGTAGAGTTCCTGTATGGTGGGGAAGAAAATTAAAGCAGCAATACAGAAAAGAAGAAATTATATAACAAGTATAAACAAAATCCTACAACTGATAGTTGGACAAATTATAAAAATAGCTAATAAAACCAAAAATATTATTAGAATATAAAATGCTAAGGCAGAAAAAAATGGTTGACTTAGTTAAACATAATAAAAAACTTTTTAACTAGGTAGGGTCAATGAGAGGAAATCAAAAAATATAGGCCTATTAGTAGTTAATGGTGAAATGACCAAAAATAAACAAGACATCGAGAATGAGTTGAATAATTATTTTTAACATTTCAACCAAAAGAAATAATTAAGGACAGTGAGTTAGATGAGAATAGGTTGTCAAAAGATAAGACTATAGTGTTCACCAAACTGGATATCTTGGAGAAGATAAAGAAAATAAAACCCTATAAATCAATAGGACCAGACGGAATAAATCCAAGACTGTTGAATGAATTGGTGGATAAATTATGCAGGCCAATAACAAAATTATTTAATGCATCAATTAAAGAGGGTAAAGTGCTTGACGAATGGAAGGAGGCCAATGTGATACCAATATATAAGAAGGGAGATAAGAAACTAACCAGTAACTATAGACCTATAAGTCTGACTTCCATCTTGGGAAAATTTATGGAGGATCTAATACATGATCTAATTATAGATCATGTAAAATGAAAGGATCATTAGATATAACACAGCACGGATTTGTGAGAGGGAGATCATGTCTTACAAATCAGTTGAGTTTTTCGAACCAGTCAGTGATGCACTTGACCGAGGCCTACCGTGGACATTATATTTTTAGATTATACAAAGGTGTTTGACTCTGTTTCTCATAAGGTCTTATTGGAGCAGTTAAATAATATACAATTACATCATAGTATAAAGAATTGGATAAGGAGCTGGCTGCTGAATAGAAGACAGAGAGTTGTGATGAGAGGTTACTACCTAAGTGGGGATGTTACGAGGGGTCCCGAGGATTAAAAAGTATTGACTTTGTTTAATGTATTCATTGTTAATATGCAAACCTCTGAAAGAGCTTGATAGAGAAATATGCTGATGATAGTAAAATAGAAACAGTGATAAATAATTGGGCTGCTGCAAAAATGTTACAAGGGAACTGACAAGAATAGAGAACTGAGCATTACAAAATAAACTCATGCTTAATGTAGAGAAGTGTAAGGTAATGCATTTGGGTCATCAAACCAAATGTTTACATATAGTTTGGGAGGTGGTGTACTGCAGGTGATGGACAGTGAGAGAGACTTGGGAGTTATGATTACAAACACATTAAATTTTGACATGCATGCTAGGCTAACTGTTAAAAATGTAATAGACTTATATGGCATGTATATATATATATACAGTAAATGTATAAAAAGTAGAGATGAAGCAGTTGTAATTCCCTTTATTTATCACTGGTGAGAACATAGTTGAGTATTGTTCCTATTTTGTGTCCCGCAAACTAAGAATGGGGTACAATTGATAGAGTACAGAGAAAGGTAACAAAGAAAATCACAAATCACGTAAATAAGAAATATGATGAGAAACTGAAGCAGTTGAACTTGTATTCCTTACAATATAGAAGGTTACAAAGTGATTTGTGTTTGGTATATAGTTCAATAAAAATGAAGAACTATTTGAAACTATTGCTTTGACCAAACATAATAATACTAAGAATACAAGATCACATTCATTATCATTAAAAAGGGACATTAGTAAGACTAATAAGAGACAGAAGTGGTTTAGCCAGAGGGTGGTGACTAGTTGGAATGCCTTACCTGAAAATGTAGTTAAAAGTAGAACAAACGAATATGTTCAAAACATTGCTGGATAAGCATATGGGTATAAAAATATCAGGTGATCCACTGATAAGTGGCGGGCCATATATGGGCTTTGCCTCCTGTGCCTAATAAATCTATGAATCTATGAGTTTAGAGAAGCATGGTCATGCCATATGAATCTGATAGATTTCTTTGATTGGGTGATACATGTTTATATCAGAGTGGAGTGGTGGACATGGCTTACCTAGAGTTAAATAAGGGCTTCAACACTGTTCCACATAGGAGACCAATAACACACTGTGTAGCTATGAGTGAGACCAAAGGTGGTAAACTGGAAAATAACTCTTGTTAGGGAATAGACAACCAAAGGTGGTGGTAAACAGAGTTCATGCCAAGGAAGGGAGGGTGACCAGCAGGGTGCCTCAGGGATCAGTGTGTTGGGACCAACCTCTTTAATGTCTTTATAAGTGAGATCGTGGAGGAGCTAGAAGTGAAAATCTGCCTCTTAGTGGATGACCTTAAAATCTGCAATAGGGTGGACACCCAGGGATGGAAAGGATGAGCAGAGATGAGAAAAACTTGAGGAGTGGTCGAGGATATGCCAGATGGGTTTCAACATGAAAAGTACAAAGTAATTCACTTGGGGTCAGAAACCCCAAGGGTAGAGCACAAAAAGGAGGGGTGGTACTAAGAACCACCAAGCAAGAAAGAGACCTGGGTGGTAATTATATTGGATGACCTAAAGGTGGCCAGGCAGTGCACAAGGCAGTTGGGAGGGCTAGTAAGATACTGGGGTGCATATGGTGGGTATCACCAGCAGAAAGAGGGAGGTTGTCTTGCCTTGTATAGCTCACTAGGAAGATCCTCCCATAGAGTACTGTGTCCAGTTGTGGAGACCACATCTCTGAAAGGACATAGACAGACTGGAGGCAGTCCACAGGAGGGAACTAAAATGATGCAGGGTTGCATCAGAAGCCCTATGAGGAAAGACTTAAAGACCTAAACATTACACCCTCAAAGTGAGGAGGGGGATATGATAGATACCTTCAACATCTCACATGGGTAAATAAGGCACAGAAGGAAGTATTTTTCAGAAAAAGGTGCTCAAGGACAAGGAGGAAGAAGCTGTGGGAGTAGGGTCAAGAGAAATATGAGGGAGCACTGCTCTTCGCAGATAGTGTGGTGGTTTACTGGGACAGTCTTATAGCACAGCTGGCGGGGTGAAACAGTGGTGGGGTTCAAGAATGCATGGGATAGGAATAAGGGAATCTTGGGAAAAAAGGGGTGGGTGAATGGGCCAGAAATCAAGTCGGATCTGTGGTGATACTATAGGCAGGAAGAATGGGAGACTAGGTGGGCCAAACGGTCCTTATCTACTGGTAAATTCTGTGTTTCCATGTTACTGTTGACTGTTTTGAATTATACAGTTCCCAATTACAAAAATAAACTCAGAACAGAAACATAAAGTTTCACAATTACCGTGTCTCTGTCCACTGCCAAATCTGTTGCCCATTGACACTGGCTGTACATAACAGTCAACAGTCGGTTCAGGTTTTGGCTTCTCAGTGTAGAACGTTTCTCCCACATAGTCACTGCTCATTTGGGCTCCCTTCTCTGGTATGTTAAATCTATGCCAAAGGTTCCATATTTCTATTAATTTCTTCCTTCAAGTCTTAGGTCACTAGTGATTTTTTCCATTCTTTCTATCTCATTTAATTTCAGTCTCCATTGTTCCATGGATGGGGAGGTTGATAACAAACTTATAGTAATGCACTTTGGTGCTGCCACTTTGAGGATGTGGCACATTTTGACTTTACTTACTACCTTCATTAAGTAGGAAAAATCCATAAAGGATCTATGTATGTCTCTTCCCATGATTTGTCGAACATATCCATGGATGTCAGACCAAAACTGGGCTAGTTTTGGGCAAGCAGAGCAGTGTGTACCCTCCCATTGACACCAACATGTATCCGAGTGGCTGGTGTTAAAATATTTTGCTACTGTAGGGTCCAAAGTACCATACTAATATTTTTCAGTTATGGTCCCTCTTCACTGGGGAGGAGGTTATATGCCAGCCTTTCTATAGTCTCATCTCCCAGTTCTTAGTGGAGATAGGAATGTCCTCTTCCTCTCCCAGTTAACCTGACTGTTTCAAGTGGGGTTTACTTCTACTTGTTAGGAGCCTGTACAAGTCAGATACATATTGAGTTTGGCTTCAAGGAACACTGTACCACAAAGAATAGACTTCCTGCTTCATTTGTGGTCTTTGTGATTAAAAGTCACAGACTGCATGTGGTCTGGATGAAAAGGCATGTTTATAAAAATCTGAAATGGTCTCCCATTCTTTAGTCAGGTACTGGGTGATATCCACATGGAGAAACCGTGCACAGCACGATCATGCGATGTGTAGCACGTATGCCTTTCAGTGTCAGGGGAATTACAGTGAAACAAAAGTATTGTTACCCCTTCAGCCCACCACAAAGGAGGAAGTGTTTATGAAAACTGCTGGTCTGGTGCTTGGTTGAGCCGCTCCCATACTGGAGTGGCTAGTGCAGTGAATGGAGTTGGGGAAACGGGGTTTTATTCCTGACTTGGGATTCTTTTACTGTTTTTTTTTGTTTCTTGCCCCTAAGTCCCGCTCCCTCGGACTGATTATAATAAGTCTGGGGGATGCAAGGGGTAGAAGCCCCCGAAACAAATGGAAAATGAATTAAGTGTTTTCACGCTGTTTGCTGCATGAGTTGTGGTGTGTGTGGTGGTATCCATGACATTATGACTCCTTCCTTAAGTCATATGGCTGGCAGTATTTATTTATTTCTAAGAATCAGTTTATAACCTTTGAGCCAGAGGCTCATTTCCAAAGGTGCATTCACATAAAGACATACATTGTGTTTTTGGTTACATAGCATAGATTTGCAAAACAATAGGCATTCAACAGAGGCGCCACGTCACACTGTGGTCAGACAAATACAATTAGGTTACAGGGTACATGTAATTGATAACAGGTGTTACACAAGTTGGTATCATGAGCAATCTAGTTGGTAAACACCTAAACAGCTGGCACTGGCCAGGTTAAACATAGGCACGGTGTACGGGGAAGTGGTGGTGGGGATGGCTAGGCAGAGAGCTGCCGGGAGCGTTGTCAAGAGAAGCAGAGGTGGAGGCTATGTTCAGAGACAGGAGCAGTTATGAGTGCTGATGATGTGGTTCAAGGGTGGTTTTGAACTTGGAGATGGTGGTGGCATTGGTGATGGGGGCAGGGAGAGTTAAACCAGGTTGGGGCTCTATAGCAGAAGGACCTCTGGCAACGGCTGGTTCTTGATCTGGGGACATTTAGAGTGGTCTTGTAGGAAGACTGTGTTGCAATAGTGGGAGGGCTCTGGTGGATGGATGCCCGTTACCCAGGAGGGGAGAGCCCAGTAGGGTTTTTGTGAGGAGACAGGTTTGGTATCGGAGCTGCTCATCCAGGGTAAGCAGGTTAGCCTCGACATACAGCTGACAAGTGTGTGTGAGCCTGGGGCACCAGTAATCAATCTGCATGCTTTATTCAGGGTTAAGTGAATTTTGTTGAGTGCAGTGATGTCGGCAGCACATATACTGGTAGACCATAGTCTACAAGGGACAGAACGGATGATGTAACAGTGAGCCAGAGAGCATTTGGGGAAGGCAGGTTCTATGGTGGAAGAGGATGCCAAGCCGTGTGTTAGTGGCGGATGTTAGGGCATCGTCGATGGTTGTGAAATGTGAGGGCTGAGTGAAGGTAACCCCAAGGTATTTGTAGGAGCAGACTTTTCCAGTGGCTGATTGGTACGAGAAAGGATATAGAGTGGGTGGTTGCTAGCTTTGTTTTGGTGTGGGAAAAGAGCATAGCTTTGGTTTTATTAAGATTGATGATGAGTTTGTGCTCCTTAAACCAAGCCTCGGCACTGTTGAAAGACTGCTGTAGGGAGTCCTGTAGGGAGATGGGATTGATGTGGGTGGCAAAAGGACAATGTCGCCTGCATACAGTAGAATTTTGCCAGGTCATGCACTGGGCAGGGTGTTCAGATAGAGTGAGAAGAGAAGGGGCCCAGGATGGAGCCTTGGGGACGCCAGAGAGAATGGGACGGGTATCGGAGAGTGTGCTATTAATTTTACACACTGAGATCGAGTGTCAAGATAGCTAGCTACTCATGCTAGGGGCCAGCTGAGAGACCAGTGTGGCAGAGTGCATTCAGCAGAAGTGGATGGAAGACGGTGTCGAAAGCCTTTGAGAGGTCAATGAACACTGCACCAGCTAGGGAGCTGGTATCCAAGAGGAGTGTAGAAAGTTGGAGAATTCAATAAGGGCAGTGCTGGTACTGTGACCAGCACGGAAGCCATGTTGCTCTGGGCATAAAATGTTATGCTTAGCCAGATAATCAGTGATTTGAATGGCCACCACTTTCTGCAGGGCTTTAGAGAGGGGGGGGATGGAGATTGGCCGGTAGTTGTTGGCCAATGACCTGTCGCCCCTTTTATGAATAGGTGTGATAATGGCTGTTTTCCAAGCTGTGGGAAATTGTCCCAGGCAGAGTGACTGGTTAATTAGGCTGGTGAGTGGGGCAAGGACTTCATCTAGCACCAGCCTGAGGATGCTGGGGTCCAGTGAGTCACTGCCGGGATTGTTGCCATTGAGAGCTTTGATTAGGATGGGTCTGGCTTCCTGGTGGAAATCTTTCGCAGGTGGAAGCTGGGGTGCTGGAGGACAGGGGAGGTTGGTTGGGGTGAGGGTCAAAGAAATTACTAGGGAGGACTGAGCTAAGGTCAGTGAAAGTGGTGTTGAACCAGTTAGCTATGGTGGCAGGCTCGGTGGAGGTAGTGCCATTTCTAGTGAGCTGGGATGGGGCAGGGGAGCAAGCTTTACCATTAGTTGCTTAATATTATCCCAGAAAGTCCAGGCTGAGCCCCAGGAGGAGTGGTAAGGGAGGCCTGGTAATGGTCTGCCTTTTGGGTTAGAGTAATGAGCTGTGAATGAACTTGGTACATCCAGCAGTCCTGGGTTTGATTGCCAATCTCCACTTGCATACTGTGTGACTCTGCACAAGTCACTTAACCAGCCCAAAGCTCCTGAGTCACCCCTGAAAACAGGCAGTTGTGCCTAGTGGGCCTTACTCAGTTAACAAAGAAAAATAATATATGTCCTAGACAACTGGGAAAATGTTAGGTACCCCCATGACCCAGTGCACTGAGCAAAGCTGGTCTAGGCCTTCCTCTCCTAGTAGGTGTAGCCACTGCCCAACTGAGGAGGAGTAAATGACTCTTCATGTCTTATGCGTGAGAGCAGCCCACTGTCATTGGAGTTGCCAGTTCTTCTCCTGAGCTTCATTAGAACTCGAGATGTGCTTAGTTCTGGGACTGTGGATGTGCAGCCACATATTCTGGTGTATTTCTGTAGTTGCAGTGCCAAAGCTACCCTGCCTAGAAGCATGTCTTCTTCTGTTTGGTACCAGCCAGAAGATGACCTCTGTTTGCCATGTGCATAAAAATGCCTCTGGAGTCACAAGGTAATAGCTTCTGAGACAGGGTAGGCCTAGCCCCCCCATCTCTAGGGGTTTAGTGTGCATTTGTAGTAAAATGCACTGGGATTGGTGTGGGGAGAGTTTGGAACAAAAATAGAAGGTAAGGCAAGGCATTCATTTTTATAACCTGTGTTCTGCCATAAATGGTCAGTGG
Source organism: Neoceratodus forsteri (assembly GCA_016271365.2). Lineage (NCBI taxonomy): Eukaryota > Metazoa > Chordata > Ceratodontiformes > Ceratodontidae > Neoceratodus > Neoceratodus forsteri. The sequence goes on from CM057456.1 coordinate 1,287,063,126, forward strand.
TAACAGATTCCACCTGGCCAGGTCTGTTTGCAATGTTTGAAATAATTTGTTATAATTGTTTCTGAACAAGAGTGAGGTATTGGCTGACACATGTATCACTAGGTACCTAAAGTATTGTGCTGGGCCCAGGTGAAGTGAAAGGTGGCTCTGAATTAGAATCTGAATCATTTAGGATCATGGCTTCTGATAGTGTCAGATTAATCCTGTAACCTGCCAGTGCCCTAAGGCCCTTCAATGTCATTAGAAGATGGAAGGGAGGACGAAGGGTCATCTAAGAAGTAAAGGAGTCATCAGCATAAAGTGTTATTTTAGGTAATACTCCCTGCCATGACCCCTTCATGTCAGGGGTTGGTACTTACAGAGATGGCTAAGGGCTCAAGTCTTAGGTCAAACAGTAGGGAGGGAAGGGGGCACCCTGCCTTGTGCCTCTACCCAGGGGAATTTGTCAGAGAGGTGGCCATTTACATTTACCACTGCTTCAGGGATCTGTACAACAATGTTATGGCAGAAATTAAGTGAAGGCCTTTGTGTAACAGTTGCCATCAGGAGGAAGGTACCCTATTCCATATATTCTGGGCCTGTCCTTATGTTAGGGATTTATGGGAAGGTATTAGGATTAAAGCAGACCCACTCTTGGGTGTAGAATATTGTTTTACCCCTGAGATTTGTTTAATTGAGGACTGTAGAGGGATTGACGGAAGGCCAGAAAATATTACATGGCCATCATTTCCTCCCCTTAAGAAAGTAGTGCTGAGACACTGGTAAATTATTCTCTAACTTATATGGAATGGTTGAAAGAATTGTTAGCTAACCTGAATGTAGAAAAATTAGGTGTGAGTCTGTTGAATTGTCCCTCTAGATATTCTAAAACTGGGAGAAAATCCACACTCTTTATTTGCTTCAAACAGGTGCACTCCTCCTGATGGTACATCTTCAAGTGAGGCATTGAAGTCGAAATTCCTCATAATTGTCTGACTGACGTTGTCTCTGGTCAGGAGTTTCCTCTTGGGTAGTTGGGCAAGGCTGGGATCTTGGGAGGTGAGGGGATAAGGGGTGGAGGTGAGGGAGGGCTAGGGTGTGTGTAGTCATTTCTGTATTGATTGTACAATGTTGTTTTGTTCTCACCCCTGGGTCTGGTAAAAGGAAAAATTAATAAACTTGAATTTCAAAAAGAAATTAAGTGAAGGCCCATGGCAAACTTTTTCAGATGGCCACAATAAAAGCCCAGTCCACCCTGAGGAAGGCCTTTTCTGCATTTATACTTATGGCCAACAGAAAGGCCCTCTGTTTCTTTTGTGAGAAACAACCTTTAAAAATCTCTTGATATTATCCAGAGTATTCAATCTGCTATGAAGTCCATCTGTTTATGGTAGATTCATGGTTATATGCCTCCTTGCAACCTATCTGACAAGTACCCAAGAAAATCACAACATCCACTGGGAGAAGAGAGATAGTTCTATATGACCTGAAGTTCTTTGGGTCTTTGGCTTTAACAGCACCAAAATTTGAGCTTGTTCCATGAGGGAAGAATCTGATTCCTTCCTACAGCACATTGTTGTTGGCCTCGATCAGCAGTGGCAGCCTAGATGGTGTAAAGTTTTAAAAATTCTGCTGGGAAGTCATCTGTTCCTAGAGGTTTGCCATTTTCCAGGGCTTTGGCTTTGGCTTTGGCTTTGGCTGCCATCTCTGGTGCTGAAATTGGGACATCTAAAATCTGCTGCACCTTCACTGCATGGTCCAGAGGCCACTCCATTTTATACAGGTCTGAACAGTATTGAGTGAAAGCTTGCTGGATTTTTTTGAGGGTGTATTGTGGCAGTTTCTTGGTGGGGGGTTTATTTTGGTGACTGCCCTATTTGTTGCTTTTTTATTAAGTTGCCAGGCTAATAACTTTCCTGCCTTATTCCCATGCTCAGAGTATTTCTGTTACGAGTAGCACAGCTGACCCTGTCTGTGCATCCATTATTTTCTTCTTCTTGCCCTCTAAGACTGCTTTACTGTTTTGTTGAGTACGGTTTGCATTGGAACTCTAGTTCCTTGATTTTGTATTCTAACTACAGTCTTTTCTCCACCATATCTCTTTTAATCATGCTGAATAATTTATTATGTCCCTCTGATATAACTTTTGAGGGCATCCCATCTTATGCAGGAGTTTGCTCTATGACCATATTTAAAATCAGGTATTTATCTATCATTAATTTTTTTACCAAGTCCAGAATTCACATTTGTTCAACAAACCAACATTCATTTGCCATAAGCTTCTCTTAGGGATTGATGAGTTGGATGGCAGCAATGTGACTGGGGAAGATCTGAGACTGTGATAGAACCAATATGACAACCCACCATCCAGGGAACCTGTGAATTGGAGAGTAAGAAGTAATCTATGCAGGAGTATACATTGTGTCTGAGAGTAGTAGGTGTAATCTTGCCCTTTAGGGTGCATAAAGTGCCAAACATCCATGAGACTCACTTTTGAACAAACCCTGGTTATCAACTTACCCATTCTGGATTGCAGCTGCCCACCTAGACCTGGTTTATCCATGGAGGGTTAGGCACAGCATTAAAGTCTGCCCTATATTGACAGAACTTTGTGGATCCGTCACTGTGTCCCCGATACCTTGTTTACAAATGAAAATGGTCTTGTTCTGTTAGGGCACACAGACTGAGAAAGACACAAGATTGGCCCTCCAATCTCCCCACAATCTGATGAACCTGCCCTCTGGGTCAGTGTCAACTTTGGTTACCATCAATGGGGTATTCCGTATATTAAAATTGGCACCCCATCTGTGGTGGTGGTCTTCAAACTAGGAGGGATGTATTTCTCCCACTCACCCTCTCCTGAACCTAAGGTGTTCCTGAGGGTTCAGGTGAGTTTGTTGCATGACGGCAATAGTGGCCTTTTGTCCGCTTTAATTCTTATGAAATGCAAACTCTTTTTACAGGGCTATTGACCCCTTGTGTATTTTATAATATATTTAGGTCAGCCATTCTATCGTGGCTGTATAATCACAGTAGGAGTGATAAGACATTAACAAAACTCATGCAAACCAGAAAATAGATCAATATGGTCTCCCACAAACAATGAGGGAGACCTTAATAATCAAGAAAACATCTTTAACCAAACTTGCTGTTGCATCAGTGTCATTCTATCCAGCCCACATCATCATAAAAATGGTATTATGGGGTGTGGAGCCCATAGTGACTGCTTGGCCCAGTCTCCAAACTCTAGTGGGTTAATGCCAGGTGGGAAGAGCGCCAGGGTGTCCTTGAAGCTATAATCAGTGGCAGTGGCAGGGTTTTCCTGTGTCGCAAATGATTAAGGAGTCACATCCACTCCCCATCAATGCCCTTTACTCCCTCAAGTGGGGAGTATCATGTTTTATGTCTGAGAGGTGCTGAGGCCACCCCAGACCATGGCTTTCCCAAACTTGGGGAGCAAGTTGTTATCTGGTGCCCCCAAGAGTCTATGCTATGTAATATTATAGGTAGACTGTGCAGTCATTGACCAGGTGGCCATGGCCTGGCCCAGTCCCCTTGCAGGCCCCCTTAAAATCCCTGTCCCCCATTCTGTGAGCAGAAGTGACAGAGGTAAATAAGTCCTGGCTCACTGATGAACTATAGCTGAAGGCTCCAAGAGACTGCACTGTTATTCATGCAGCCCTGGTTGGATGTGTGCAGTGGCCCCTCCCCCAGTAGATGTTTACTTCATCCTGCTAGGAGGGCTGTAGCGGCCATGAGACAAGATTGCCTTGTGTGTAGGGTCCTCCTTAAGATGTCCATGGCAAAAATCATATCTTTGGGAGGCCACCTTCCATGCTGCCTGGAGGTTGCAACTTACTTCAGCCTGAACCTCATAGGCTGCCTCTTGCTAGAACTGATCCCTCTTGCCATGCAAGTTGGAAGGCATTGGATATCCATAGAGCTAAGCCCACATACTTCAAGGCCTCTCCATGCAATTATGTCTGTCATGTAGGGTGTGTGAATACTTCAATTTGAATATTTAGAGGACTATTCATATTCAGAGCTCAGATATTCATTATTCAACCTCAAGTAAGTGTTTTTCTTAAATAAGACATTGTGACAGTGTTAAACTCCACCACTTCCTTCCTTTTGAAGTACAACAGTTAATTCTGCCATGAACACTCCCTAACAGCCTTTCAGCAGCCCAGAAAAGGCAACAAACTCCTGCACTGGTCAGTGGTCGGATGACAAGCAGTCATCATAGATTAACCAAAGGCTGTAGATGAGGTGACATCTTGTGTCTTGTCTAGGGAACTAAAATGTCACTGGTGTAAGTGCATTGTGTGTACCCTGAATAAAGGAGAGTGAGATGTGCCATGATAGAGATCTATACACGCATTCACAGGGCTGAAGAGGGCACAGTTGTAAGTGAAAAAACAAGAAAAATTACAAATTGGAGGGGGACTATCTTAGATTGGATACTGATAAATAGATGTCATTTCCTGGCTGATCTGGGTATTTTAAAGGACTCCATTTCAGACCATTGTCCTGTCTACATAATCAGGAAAATGACTAATAGTGAACGAAGTTACTATAAGGGAGATTAGTTCTTGTAAAACTTAACATATACAATTTTTAAAAGGGAAGTAAATAATATTGATTGGACCTCACTCTATTTAAAAAGGATGAGGAAGAAGCAGCACATTTTTAATGGGCAAATAATAAATATTGTAAATCAGTATGTGCCTAAAAGAAAGCAGCAGAGGGTGAAAATGAGAGACTCACCTAGGTCAACGCTACATTATTAGAATTATTCAGCATAAATCATTCAATGTGGAAGCAACATAAAAGGACAGGAATGCAGAGTGTTTCAAATAATTATCGGATAATTAGAAATAAATGTAGAGCAGAAATTGAAAGGATAAACAATTGCATTATAAAGGAGAACAAATAAATAATTTAACCAATCCTAAAAAGTTTGGGGCATATTTAAAGAATTTTATCATCCAATCGGTAATAACATGATAAACAGACTTAAATTGGAGATATACAAATAAGCAATGAATTAGAGGTGGCAAATGCATTGAACAAATTTTTCTTGGACATGGCATAGTATAAAATGCAGCTAGAACAAAATTGTACTGATGAGAAAGACAGTGGATGAATAAAACTATATATGGGAGGAGACAGAAAAGCTACCTGAAAACAAAAGCTGCTCCTGTACATTTGGCTTCCACAGGGTGAGGGAAAAGGATTCTCTCTCTCTCTTCTCTCCTGAGGAAGCTAAATGGGAACAGACAAACTACTATATCTCCAACATTGATAAAACTAGTTGCAGATGTACTGACAAAGTCAATAACCTTTCTTTTAATTTGTCCTTGTGCTTGAATGCGGTACCAAAACTATGGAAAACAGCATTAATAACACCAATATTAAGTGATTACAAACTATAGACCAATTTCAGTGCATCCTGTATTAGCTAAATTATTAGAAAACAGTGTTCGATCCAACTAGCAATATATTTTGAAAGAAATAAAATTACTGATGCAGGGCCAATATGGTTTCAGAGAGGGTACAGCACATTGACGGCCTTGATGAGGTTGACACATTTGAATTTATGGACATTGATTTTGTGAAAGCAAACCCTAGGGGAGGGTGATAGAGTGGGCTATTATCGAAATATGAAGGAAAATGGATCTATATTCTAAAGGCTTATTCCTGAAGGTCTGAATGATTGTCTAGATATTATTCCATTTTTATGAAGAAAACTTATGATATACTAAGATGCTCAAGGGTTGAAAGATCTATTTTAGACTTTCTTGTTTCCTATTATTTGACCTCCATTTATGGACATTTATAAATATATACATTGTTTTCACCCTTATATTATTTTCTGTGCAGTGTAATTCAGGCAGGCAAGTAGTGATTATGTTTGCACATCTTGCCATTTAGTAAATAAAATGGAGGCAGGGTTTTATCTAAACCCTGTTAGGAAATTTAGTCTGCATGGGGAAATAATAGGATCCAAATATGTCCCTTGGAGATATGAGTTAAAAAAATACTTAAAAACTAAGAGAATCTGTGGAATTTCTAAACAGGCAAAGTGACATTTTTTACATCATGTGTGTTAAACTTTTGAATAACAACTTGATACAGTACATGACTTGCATAATATTTATGCTTAAAGTTTATATATAAGCTATAGCAAACTGATCAAGTTTTTGATTGCAGCATAGTAGTTATAGTTGTTTTGCCCCTTCCCGAGATGTATGGATTGTTGCAATATTTATGTTTAAAGTATGTATGTAAGTTATAACAATCTTGCCAGGTTTTGATTCTAATTTGATGGATATACAAGTAGATCTTTCTAAATTTTCTCCAGTTTCCATTTTGTTCCTTCATCTCTTTCTCCACCCTCCTTTTTACCCTCTATTCATTTTCAATATTTTTTATCCTTGAAATTCTAAAATAGTAGTGGTCTTTATAATATTTTCTATTTAGTTGGAGCACAATTGTCTGTACTGATTAAAACTGTGTTTAATGTTGTACTCATATACACAGGTGAGTGGTTTATGAAATGTTTCTGTATTAAAATGTAGTGACTTATCGATATGCCATCAAAGTGCATAGAAATGAAGAAACACTGTGGGCGAATATACAAACTTTCGCGGGGCAAAAACCATTTAGCAGGTTTGCGTGGGTCAGCTATATTCAAAAGGCCAAATAGCATGGGCAAACTGCATTACGCTAAACAAAATCATAATGTATGCAAGGGGCAAACTGACATGAATACAGGCACAATGTTATATTCAGCGACTAGCGCCTGCATAGTGGTTTTCGTGACTTAGCATGACACTTATGTGGTGCACATTACCACCCAGGAAAAGCTTGTCTTAACCCTGGGCAATCAGCTTTTACATGACACTATGGCTTTGCGCAGGTTTTGCATGACCTAACAAATAAATATGACACATAGACAAAGCCAAACATAGAGGAAGCATGTTGCTAACTGATGGAATCACAATTATGCCATCATCTGCCACCAGTCCCAGCCATGCCAGGCAGTAAGTGGTGACCCTGCTGCCAGTGGACAGCATGGAAGTGTGGCCATACAGCACACACCTGTGGATCACACTTCTGTGGACACCAACAGATGCCAGCACACACATGCAGCACTGTGGGCATGGAGGATGTTGAGGGAGAGTGTATGGGTGGCCAGGCTGTGCCACAGACCAGGTGTGGCCACAAGGCTGGGACACATCATGCAGTACACATGGGCCAGTATTAGGAATGCCCCAACACCAGTGTGCCTTTCGGATAATATATGCCCCCCAGCCACGCATCGCACAGCTGTACAACTGCCACAGCACACAAAGCCGGACATGTATATGTCACTGTGAGCATCCCATGCCAGAGGTGCAGCATCTGTGGGTCACACAACAGTGTAACAGTAATGTCCACTGTCAGTAAATACCTGCAGGTTGGGCCTCTCACTGTGTATAGTGCAGTCATCATCACTGCCCTACACACGTAGGCATTGCTGTGTCCACACACTAGTGGTCCCTTGCTACTGTAGTGTTCTGCTGTGCACTGTAGCATGACCTCACAGTGTGACAGTTATGCGGCACCACCACCACCATCTGTGTCTATGCTGTGTTGTCCCAGTATAGCTGCAGGCAGCAGCGCATGTGGAAAGTAGTGTTCAAAACTGTATAATATTTCCCAAGTTGTTAGCGCTTGGCGCTAACATGTTTGTGGGTTTAGCGCTGAGGGCTAAACAGTTAGCCCGGTGCAAACTGCATGCAAATCAGGCATAATGAGATGCTAATCTGGATGTTTGCCCACAGACTACCTAAGTAGGCTCATTTGAATGTCACTTTTGAATATGGCAAAGTTTAGCACTGAGCAAGCATGTTTTGCACTGGGCTATAATTAACCTGCGCTAAACCAGCATAGCGATGTTAGCACTCATAAACAGTTTGGGGAATATTTTACAGTTTTATGCACTGTACTTTCACATACACTGCTGCCTGCAGCTGTACTGGGTCCATGCATTTGCTGGTACACACATTGGCCACATAGGTCACCTCTACCTACCTTCACATCGCTGTGCACTGTGTTGCTGTTGTGGTTTGCACTTCCTGGTTGCCATATTCAGAGCTGTCTTATTCCAGGGCTAAGTTTGCCCTGCACCCAACCCAGTTTGCTTGGCCTCATTCCCATGCTATATTCAGAAGCTGTTTGCCCTGGGCTATTCCTTTTTGAATATGGCTTGCTTTTTGCTCTGAGCTAAGTCTGCCGCTGGGCAGTGCTAATTAGCCCGGGGCAAAGTTTTTGAATATCTGGCCCTGTGACTTTAAATATCACAAATAAAATACACAGCTGATGCACCGTAGGCACACCCTGGTGAAGGTTCTAATTAGACCCAAAGTGCTGAGTTTTGTGCCGTGGGCTCAGGAGCATGTGTGAAACTTTTTCTCATTGCCTTTGTGTTCTTCATTTGCAATGAACTTTTAAAGAAACACTTAAGTATTTAAGTTGACAGCTCTGAGTATAGCCGTTTGTCATTTTCTGTGTTCTCAGTTTGTTGGCATGCACCTGCTACTCTCCAGGATGCCGCTCCACTGGGTTTGTTTACAAAAATTAGGAGTAGCTGACTATACATTCAGTGGTTTATACACTATTTGACAGGCAGAAATCAAATAGTGAAAACTGGAACTGTTGGTCTATGTGAGAGAGAGAGAGAGATCCATACTGGGGTGCTACAGGGTTCAGTTCTAGGTGTCCTGTTTTCCATAGTTTTAAATGATTTGCCAAATATCTGCAAAGATATAACAACTATAACGTATGCAGATGATACAGTATTATACTGTACAGGAAGGATGGGAGCAGGCCTAGAACTGAAAATGCAACCCACTTACTAGAATCTGCAAGAGTGGTTTGTGAAAAATAAAGTACTGCTAAATAAAAACCAAAACAAAGACTATGACTTTTGGAACTAAACAAAGGTTGCAAAACAACACTATGAAAATAGTAGGAAAAATTTTGTGTTGGAAGAAGTAGAGACCTTTGGTAGTTAGGTAAAACATTGGAAAAACATTTTCCTTTGATGAACACATCACCAGGGTAACAAGTAAAATTAATAGGAAATTGGGTTACCTACAGAAACAAAAATAGTTTAATGGAAAATGTAAAAGGGACAATAGCACAGCAAGTACTTTTGCCAGCCCTGGAGTATAATTCAATAGTGTTATCAAATGTATTGAGTTCATTTTAAAAAAAATTTAAGATTTGCAGCAGGTGTAGTAGAATTGAACACCACTGTAGTTTGTATAGAAAGTTTGGTATTTTGCCACCGGAATAGAGAATATAGTATTCAGAAATAATGTTCCTGTATAAGACTCTAAAACATGAAACACCAAAGGTATTATAAGACAGGTTTAAAATTGTGAATACATTTAAAACACTTAGAACAACCTCATTGAATTTATTTCAAGAAAATAAAAAACACCAAAGTGGCTGAATGATCCATGACAAACTACGCCCAAAATTTTTAAACAATCTAAAAAAGTGGGATTGACATCAATGAAACGAAATGTACTTTTAAAAATGGGGTTAGAAATTATTTAGAAGCCTCAATCAATATGTTGTTGTAATGACAACACTTGAAGACTGTATGAATGAATGGAATTATAACTGAAAATAAGGCATGTATGTGGGAATGATCAGACATGTATGACTGTATAATTTATTGTGATTTTAATAAGTGTTGTATTGTATCAGAACATTTTGTATGTAACCCTATTGTTGATACCCTTTCCCCAGGCATGGCTGAAAATGGGGCCCAGTCCACCTTCCTGGAAAATCAAATAAATAAAAAAAAAAAAAATAAAAGCAGAGTCTCTTTCAAATGAGAAGAGCACAAGAATGCCAGGCAATGGGGCATGTGATGAAGCTGAAGGGAGTTCAAGACAGATGTGAAGAAATATTTATTCACAGAAGGCATGATAGATGCCTGACACAGACTGCCAGCATACATGATGGTGATGAAAACAGTGTGGGGCTTCAAGCATGCGTGAGATAGGAACATAGGGGTGTATTTCAAAACAGGAAGGAGGCAGCAGGTTTGCTTTAGGGTCTGCAGAAGAGATTGATAGGGCAGGGATGGACAATCTGGGAAGACTGTGTGGACCAAATGGTCTTTTCTCCCAATAGATAATAAGTAACCTAAAGTACACAATAGTATGAACATCACGAAATTTGCCAGCAGATAAAGGCCTAGAGGTCTATCAAGTCTGCTCTGAATGTGCAGCTAGCACCCTTATTCTGCAGCTGCCCTCCCTTCCACCCTTCCCCTTCATTAACCCTCCCTTGTCCTGTCCCATCCTCGTTTGAAGCAGTCCACTGTTCTACTGCATACCACTTCAGCAGGTAACAGCATTCACGCCAGCCACCACCCTCTCTGTAAAAAGCATCTCCTCATCTCCCTCCTGAACCTTCCTCGCTCCAGTCTCATATCATGGCCCCTGGTGGCCCTCCCTCCCTTACTTTGAACAGCCCCTCTGTACCCGTCTTGTTTATTCCTTTCATGTATTTAAAGGTTTCAATCATGTCACCCTGTCTCTCCTCTCCTCCAGTGAGTACATATTTCAACTCCTTCAACCTCCTCTCATATGATAAGTCCCAGCCCTTGATTATCTTTGTCGCCTCTGCACCCCTCCAGTAACTTAATGTTCCTCTTCAGATATGGACTTCAGTACTGCACGAGTACTCCAGGTGTGGTCTAACTAATGACCTATACAGTGGCAGAATCACCTCCTCCTCCTCAAGGATATACCCTTGCAATACAACCCAGCATTTTGTTGGCCTTTGCAGCTGCCTTCCCACATTGTGCCAAGTTGTTCATTGACCCTGTAATGAGCACACCCAGATCCTTCTCCTCCACTGTCTGGGCTAGCTGCACTCCCTAGCTGGTAACTCGTCCCTGGGTTCTTCATCCCAAAATGCAGCACCTTGCACTTTTGGCATTAAAGCCAGTTGCCAGGTGTCTGACCAGGTTTCAAGCTTTGCCAGATCATCCTGCAACCCCTGCCATCCCCTAGGTCATCCACCGCCACGCCTACCTTGGTATCATCAGCAAACAGACTGATCTTGCTCTTGATGTCCCATGATATGTCTGCAATGAATATCCCAAACAACACTGGTCCCAACACTGAGCCCTGTGGAACACCACTCATCACTGCCCTTGGGTGTGAGAGCTCCCCACCCACCACCACCCTCTGTTGCCTTCCCTGCAGCCAGTTTCCTACCAATCTCACCAGCTTTGCACCCGCCCCTGTGCCTACCAACTTCCTTCCCAGCCTTCCATGTGGCACTGAGTCGAATGCCTTACTGAAGTCCAGATACAGGACATCCACTGCATGGCCCCTGTCCAGTTGTCTAGTTACCCAGTCATAGAACTCGACCAGGTTGGTTTGGCAGGATCTGCCATGATGAAGCCATGCTGTCTGCTGTCCTGTATTCCTTTGGCCTCTAGGAGGGCCACCAGCCTCTCCTTCAGAATAGTCTCCATTAGCTTACCCACGATGGATGTGAGGCTCACTGGTCTGTAGTTTCCCAGTTCATCCTTGGGGCCACTCTTGTGGAGGGGCACCACATGAGCCATCCTCCAGTCCTGAGGTACACACCCCGAATGTAGTGAGGCATTAAATAGGTCTGCCAAAGGTCCTGCAAGGACCTCTGCCAGCTCCTTCAGTACCCTGGGGTGGATGCCATCTAGGCCTGGCGCCTTGTCCACCCTCAGTGCCTTCAAACCCTCTCGAACTCTGCTCTCCATGATTTCCCCATCTGTCACCACTTCCCCCTGATTCTGCCATTTCTCCCACCTTGGGTGTCACCCCCTCTTCTCTTTAGTAAATACTGAGCAAGTACTCATTTAGAATACTTACGCCTTACTCGCACCTGCTTCCACCCAACCCTCCTTCCTAATCCTTACTATGTAGTCCTTACAGCTCCTTTTCTCCCTGATGTACTTAAAGAAGTCCTTCTCCCTTCTAATGCCTTGTGCCAGCCTGAGTTCCGTAGATGCTTTGGCTCCCCTTACTGCCGTTGTCTCCTCCTTCAATTCTGTCAAGTACTCCTCCCTGTCCTCCCCCTCCTTGTTTTCTTGTACTTCCTAAAGGCAGCTGTTTTCCTGCTTACCTTTCCATGACCTCCTTGCTCAACCAGATCAGTTTCTTAGCCATAGCCTTCTTGCTCGGGCTTTGCAGCAGGTTTTGGTTGCCTCCACTATCCCCAGCTTTATTAGTCTAGAATTAATACCTTTGAGCCAGGGCTCTTTTACAAAGGTTCCACGTCACAAAAACATTTAACAAAGCTCGATACACATTACAGGTAAAACCAGACAGGAAAGTTACATCATAAATTTGCTATTAACAGTTTAAGGCAGCAACGTTTTTAAGTTTCATAGAAAACAAGCTATAAAAGGTTCAAGCGAGTAGACAATTTCGAGGTTAAGGAAACTTCCAGGAGAGGGTGATCATTAGGCACCAAAGGAGGCTAGAGAGGAGGAAAGGTGTGAGCGGGAGAGTAAGTGAGAGGGACAGGAAAAGGGGGAGTGAGTTTGGGGTGGGAGACAGGAAGCAGTAGAGGTACCAGAGGATTCATTAGTCAGGGAGGAAGAGGCCTCAGATGTGAGGATGGACATGAGGAGTAGTAGTCTTTATCTAGTGCAATCACAGTTGCTAGTGGTGGTGAGGTGGGCATAGAGCATGGATTTGAAAGCTTCAAGTGAGGTTGAGGATAGAGTAGGTGGACTAAGCGCATTGAACCATGTCGAGGGCCCTGTATGTGAAAGATATTTGTCCTGTGCAGTCCGGCATCTCGGAACCAGGAAAGGTTGGCGTTCAGATCTGGTGGAGGGTCGTGAGCCAGGATTCAGTTGGAGTAGGTTTTGAATACATAATGGAGTCAGTCCCAAGATAGATTTTTTACCATTGTGCAGGTGAGGTAAATAAGACGATTTAATAGGTTCAACCAGCCTGATTCATAGTACAGATCACTGCGTGTGTGAGTCAGTCTTTGAGCCCCATGAGGACGGCGGGCCTTATTTAGAGTGATTGAGATACACCTTAGAGCAGTGGAGGTAGCTGAGCCATAAATAATAAGGCCATAGTCAATGATTGAGATTATGGAACTCTGTATAGCTATTCTCAATGCCGCTTGATTTAGAAATTGACGGTTACGAATAGTATTCCAAGGCTGGTTCACTGTTTTCGCAGTGTTGTCATGTGGGTTGCAAAGGTGAGCTCTTGGTCAAAAGTGATGCCAAGGTATTTGAAAGTATTTACTTGGTCCAGTGTAATTCCTGAGAGGTTTGTATGGTGAGTGGAGTGTGCCTATTTTTGTTTTGGTGATTGGAGAAGAGCATGGCTTTTGTTTTATTGTGGTTTAACACAAGTTTACTATCCAGGAACTACCTTTCAACACTGAGAAAGCAAGTTGCAGGTTTTTTAGGGAGTTTGGATCCTTGTGGGAGAGAGAATTACAGCATCATCAGCGTATAAGATTATTTTCTCCTGGCAGATATCTGGGAGGAGTTAAGGAACAGGCTAAAGAAGAGTGGTCCAAGAATTGATCCCTGTGGTACACCGAGAGAACTGGTTTGAAGTCGAGAGTTCATTAGAGATTTTACAGCCTGTGACCGATTGAACAGGTAACTTTTACCCAAGCACAAGGAACTTGGCCAGGCCTAGGCTAGAAAGTAGGGAGGTAAGTAGGCCATGATGGACTGTGTCAAAAGCTTTGTAAGATCGATAAAGACTGTACCTGTTTGGCACCCTTTGTCCAGGGCTGAGTGGACTTCTCCAGAGAAATCAAGTAATGCTGTTGTTGTACTATGTCCTTTCCTAAAGCCGTGCTGTTGATTACAGAGTAGATTGTATTTGTACAGGTAATCAGAGTTGGTCTGCCACTATTCGTTCAAGTGCTTTAGAGAGGAGGGAGTATTGATATTGGTCGATAGTTTCCTGTTGAGATTTTGTCCCCCCTTTGTGCACTGGTGTAACTATGGCAGATTTCCATTTGTTGGGAAATTGACTTTGGCAAAGTGACAGATTAAGAATTTTTGCAAGGGTGAATTACTTCATCCAGGGTGAGAGACAGGATTTTTAGATCTAGCGTGTCACTACTTGTTCTGGATTTGGAGCAGGCCTTTCTTATGTACTTGTGTGCTTCGTGCACTTTGATTTTCTTGAAGTAAAATTGTGGTTTGTCGAGGGTGTTTTGTGATACTAGGCTAGGCACAGGTAAGTCCGAGAAGAAATCTGGGAGGAGGACCCACTAAGGTCTGTGAATGTCTTATTAAGTGCATCTGCAATAGACTTTGGGTCAAGAGTGGTGGATCCATCAACTTTCATAATGGTAGGTGATGATTTTGATTTTATGAGCTTTATGAGCTTTATGAGCTCCCACCTCCGGTTAGTGTCCATACTAGATTGAATTCTGGCCAGGTACCCTTTTACCACTTCCCATCCTCCCAAAGTCGGCCCTCCTGAAGTCCAGCACTATTGTGCCAGATTCCACTCCTTCCTTGCCCATATCCAATGTGAGCCACACTGAGCGGTGGTCACTCCCTGACAGCAGTTCCTCCACTGTAAGTTCTATCACAAAGTCCCCATTTCCAGCAGCAAGGTCAAGGGTATTTCCTAACCTGGTTGGTTCACTGACCATTTGCAGCAGGAAGCTGTCCTGGAAGGCATCCAGCAGTACCTGCTCCCATCTGTTCCTGGTTGTTGGGGTGCTCCATTCCACTCCTGGCATGTTGAAGTCCCCCACAATCACCACACTACCCTTCTACTTGAGTCCTCTGATCTGTCCCACTAGTTCCTTGTCTAACTCCACCGCCTGAGATGGTGGCCTGTACACTACTCCCATTCTAAGAATCCTATTCTTGGAATCCTGGATTTGCATCCAAAGTGACCTGCATTCACCCTCCTCCCTTCCTCCTCACACACTTCAGTCCTTCCTTCACATATAGTCCACCACCCCTTTCCCAATCACTCTGTCCATATGAAATAATCTGTACCCTGGTACAGACAGGTCCCAGTCATTGTATTCGGTGGCCCATGTTTCCGTGATGACTGCAATGTCCACCTCTCCTCTGCCATGAGAACCTGTAACTCTGCAGTTTTCCTCCCAAGGCTCCTAGCATTAGGTGTAACCACCTTCCACCCTCTCCCCCATCCTGCCCTCCTTTCCTAGCATCACCAACAGTACTTGCCATTTGTCCTTTGTCACTGTTATAGGTAAGTTCATATGGTTTCCCAACCTGTGGTCTCTGCATATCTCTTCCCCAACTGCCACCCCCACTCCTAGTTTAAATTCCCAACTTCCTCTATGTACTCCTCCATCCTCTGTTTCAACACTTTCTTTCCCTCCTCACTCAAGTGTAGTCTGTCCTTGGCATAGAGACTACTGTCCTCCCAGGTCCATCCCCACCCCCAACAGCCCATACCCTTTAGCACAACACCAGGTTCTTAGCCATCCATTAAATTCCTCTATTCTCAGCTTTCTTGTTGTGCTTGCCTTTGGCACAGGAAGTATCTCTGAAAAAGTTACTGATCTTCCTGCCCCTCACATAATTGTGCTAGTTCCTCAAACCTCCTCTGGACTGTATCTACTGTCTTGTCAGCCAGGTCGTTTGTACTTATAGTAATAGTAAGTAAGTAAATAGTAAGAATAGTAAGTGCGATAAAACAGTATACAGTATTTAAATGTTCACTCAATAACCAGTAACAGCACTTATTCAGTGCATACCAGTTCAATGAAGAATCCAAACAAATTCCAGTTCAAATTACTTTTTCTACATTTTATTAAGCCAATACAAGAGCCAAACTGACCCTCCTGGGTGAGGGAAACACATAAATGATTTAACGTTTCAATTGATAAGAGTCTTTGTCAAAGATGTTTCTAGTTTAAGAGGGGCCTCATGGTGGTCCTTCAGTAAATATACTAGGGATTGGAGGTTACCATTTAAATTGAACATTTAATATGATAGAAAAGGAAAGGGTGAGCCAAAAAGTAACATTACACTGTTGTAACATTAGGTGGATCGAGCAGTACTGTACCACCAGTTTTATGTGGGCAGATCATATTTGTAGCCAACTACTGGTAAGTTTAGCTTAATCAACACTAGCTATTCAATGTGTTGAGAGTCCAGCTTGAAATGGTGTGGGTCAACAACATCACCAGCAGTGCAAACATCTTCCTGGATGGCACACTTGTAGGAGGGCAGCATTAGGTATTTTGAAAGCAAATTGTGCCAGGTGAGGAGAGGAGTTCATTTTCTGAATCCAGTAGCCCAGTGGATCAACCTCGAATGGCTCAATTGATTCTTAAAAGTAGACATTAAGGACATTTTCTGCAGAGAGAGAGGTTGCTACTGTAAGCATTTGTGTTGCTGTTGATGCAATGGCTTGCTGAGTAATTTATTTATTTTATTTTATTTTATTTATTTATTTATTTAATTTTGTTAACAGGGTAGGTCCACTGGGACAAGAGGTCACTTTGTGGGGTGACTCAGAATTAGTTACAGAGAAATTTTTGGGTACAGGACATTTCCAATACATGACAGTCTTAGGTGCAATCTTAATTCATATCAGATGAAAACACAGCAATACAATGCAGATTCCTGACAGCTCTGAGGTACAATCGCAGTACATTGCAGACAAAATGCCCAGTCACTCTCCTCTGTAGTGCCACTGTGCCATCTTTCCTCATCTCCACCAGTATCATCCAGTTCCAAAGCACCACATGCCTGTTTCCTCCCTCAGGAACCTGCACTGGAGCATCTTCTTCCCTTCCAAGTGTCTCACTGCCTACATGGCACTATTCAACTCTTCACTCAGTTGTTGCCTAAAATGAGTCACCCTCTGGCTCTCCATGGCTATATGAAGGATCTCACATTTGAACTTAGGGTCCATCATGATAGCAAATACTTGGGGCAGTTATCCATGACTATGGCAAATCTTGCATCAAGATGAATAACAAGCTCAGTGACCTTTTGAGTACTCATTGTATTGTCAGCCAACAACTGTTGTAACAATCTTTTGAGAATATGCACAGCTGGCATAACCTGACTAAGTAAGGCTGTGGTAGCACTTAGGTCATGTGTACTCCTCTCAAATGGTGCAAAACCTTCACCATGGCTTCAAGAACTAACCAATCATGATGTCCTGAGGACCCTCCCATGTTTGCCTCCATAGGCATTTTGTGTAGTGCCTGTTTTGCTACAGCATTCTTGAACACATGGGGTATGAAGACTTCCACTGAGTGCTAACATCTTGTATTACATGGTGTGGGGCAGACCAAGGAGTTCCTGAACCTCTCATAATTTGTTAGTGGCTTTTACAGAGTGATGGAAATGGCTGCAGATGGAATGGGCTGTGGATAATGGAGTTTGCCTCTAAAGGGCAGATCAGATTGTCCTGGTGACCACCAAGAAGGGCCAAATGAAGAGAAAATAAAAAGGAGAAGCAAAGGGGTGACTCAGAAGAAAGAAAGGGGTGATGGGAGGGGCCAAGGAGGTGACATCACAAAGGGGTGGAGCTATCAAGAGTCGGAGTAGCAAGCAATTGGCTAAGACAAGAAGGAAGAGAAGGGCTATGCTGGCCTTTTAAGGGGCTGCAGGAGAGGAAGAGACCTCTTTAGCTTGCTACTCTCCAGTTGTTAAAAAGCTGGGTGTAGCACATTAGATCATCAATTTAGTCAAGATTAATTTAGCTTACCTAGACCAAACATGGTGCTTCTACTAGCTTACGTATAACTAACAAAAGCTGGTAGAATAAAAACAAAAACAAACAAAAAAAAACAGGATTTAAAACACAAAGTAGGGCCAGAGGAGCAGGAGCTGGTGTTGGTGAGAACAAGAATTTCCCTGGAACACCACGTGGTAGGTACTTCTGAATGTGTAGAGTTTCTTGCCCAAGGGTACCATGGAAAGCTTGCAGGGGAAGAGAGAGTTCTGCAAAGCCCAGTAGTTTAAATTCACTGTGTGGTCTCATGTTTAAGGGGTTTTAATTCTGCCCATTTTACTCTTGTTCGAGATCAGTGTCTGCTAGGACAGCAGATTGCCCGCAGAACCGAGTAATTTAAATTCAATGTGTGGTTTTATGGTCAAGGGTGTTTTAAATTCTGTAGTTTAAATTCACTGTGTGGTTTATGTTTAAGGGTGTTTTAATGCTGCCCGTTCTACTCTTTGTTTGAGATCTGTGTCTGCTAGAGAGCAGATCGCCCTTAGGGGCTGGTGTCCTGAGTGCAGGGTCTCGGGGTTTAATGCTGCCTCATCAGGTTATAGTCCCCATTATTTTTATTTTTTTTTTTTAATACATATTCATTGGCGGTTTTAAGGTTGCTCTTTTGCTCTTGTTAGAAATCCGACACAGTGCGACAAAGGGCTGTGTCCAGGATGAGGGACCATTTCCACCACTTGGAGCATTTGCCATTGTGTTGCTAGCGTGGGGCTCTGAGGAAGTGCACTTAGCATGCTAGTTCTCCTGCAGTTACTCTTTATGCGCAGGCTATTTTGCCATGAGAGCAAGCCATCCAGGAGGCTTTAGTGAGAGAGACCATGGTCCTAGGCCTGCGGTGCAGGGGCAGGACAACCAGCTACAGACAAAGGCAGGGCTTGTGGTGTGAGGGGCTGAGGGTTTGCTGCACTGGTCTGACATTTGTACCTCGCATCTCCCAGAGCATTCTGTGCAAAAGGGTGTTTAGCTTGAGGCGGAAGATGGGGAGAGAGTTTTTTACTACAAGATTGCACTGGGGCTAGAAATGGGCCACTTTTGTGGCCTAGGCAGCGATGCACCTGACCTAAAAAGATGACCTCCAGCTATATCAAGTGTATTGTTAATGGCTTACTGTTGCATCTGGACAGGTGCGAGTTAAAAAACAACAAAAAAACAAAGCGTATCCATTTTGGAAGCCTGAACGCAAAGGGCGCTTACTGGGTATATATTTTTCTTTGTCATGCTGCCATGCACATAGTGGTAGCGCAGTGGGCAGCCTGTACATGCAATGGTTTTCACCATGAATACCTTGTGGGCAAGGCCGAGTGAGGCAACATTACAAATAAAAGGGTTTTTGCTCAATTTAAATGGCCCATAGCTGCTCCCCAAAATGGTTTCGTTCATTTCAACTGCACATAGTGGCTCCTCATAATCCTTTCTTTAATTGTGGGAAGGGGGTTTCTGCTAGCAGGCTTCTAATTCAAAAAAAAAAGAGTTTGGTTGGGGAACAGCAGCACAACAAGCCCAAGAGAGGCTCAAGGCCTAAGGCAGGACAGGCCACATGGGCAGCAGGCCAGGAAATAGCAAAAAGACCATGCAGGCTGTGTGTGTGGGGCTGCAAGGCCTCAAGGCCCAGGAAGGGCGCAAACAGCTCAAGGGTTTATAAAAAAAAATGAATAAAGCAGACAAGGTTTTTGGCAATACAGGGAGGGCAGAAGGGCCCAAGGGAAGAAAATAAGGCTAACAAGCCGATGCAGTTGCCATTTTTGACCAGCCGCAGGACATGAGATGGGAGGGGACCCAGAGAGGCTCAGAACAAAGAGAAAGGAAATATATAAACAATAATACTCATACTGACGATATCATCCAGGGACAGCCTGGAGGCAAACTTAACAGGATGGGGAAAATAAAAAAAAGAAAAAGAGAAAGAACGACGACAGAGGGTAGGTCACGTGCCCTACCTCATAGGTTTTATGGACTGTGGAGGAAGGCGTCGCCGTGGCTGGGGGTGGACTGAATCAGGGGACATACTGTGGGCCCATCAATGACAAAGAGAGAAAGGAACCGTTTATGACCACGGATGAAAAGCCCTTGATTAACATGTGCAGTCTCTTTGCAGCATTTCTACTAGCAGTAGGAACAAGAGCCAGAGCAGAGGATGATGGCACTGAAAAGGGCAAGTCGACTAAGGAGGAAGCTTACAAGGCTATCATCAAGTTGGCTGAGAGGGCCAATAAGGTATGGGAGCTGGTGGAGGTTCTAGATGCACAGGGATCGAAGGAAAAGTGGAAAGGGGTCACAGGAGGAGCAGCTGGCAGGAGGCACAGGCCAGCCAGAATGCCCAGCCCAAAAGGCCCCCACCCAGACAGGCAAGCCCAGAAGGGCCGGAGCCAAGGGCCCCAAGCCCAGTGCCAGCCACCCCACCGGCCCCTGAGATCCCGATCCCAGTGCCCATCCCAATCACCCATTACTGCCCGAGGCACTGGGACCAGAATCGGCAGTACCGAACCCAGCAGAATGACAGACCCTGGGTGAGCAGAATAACACGAGCCCAACACAAGGTAAGTGGGAGTGTAATGTGAGTAACATATAAAAGATACATAGACTAAATGATTACAGCTATGGGGCAAGATGGGCTGGGGCAGCTGGAAAGAGCCATAGGAGAAATCAAGACAAGAAAAGGGAAGAGACAGGAACCGAGCACACCTGATGCAGGGATGCTGCCTGGGGGGCTAGGGACATAGGTTCACAAGGGATGAGAATAGGCAAGCACGTCCCCATAGCAATAAAAGAAAAGATATGGAAGGTAGAATATGCAGATGGTTTTGCATTGGTAAGCAGAGAAACAGTGAAGAAATATGATGAAAGGGAGAGCATTGGAAGCAGAGATGGCAGCAGCAGTAGTCCTCCTCGGAAGAAGGAGGAATAATTCACAAAAGGCAAAACATGGGACAGTTGGTCCGTGGGCTTACCACGTATGCAGCCATAGTCTTAGAGAAGCTTGAATTGTAATTCCCTGATAACTTATCAGCTCATAATAAGGAGGCATGAACAAAGGAGGGTTGAAGTGGATATATTATGATGAATTTTTCCGACAAAGGATGGCCACCTACGGAGATGTTAAGGCGGGATACCAACAAGCTGGACCTGTGGATGAATTACGTCATAGATCAGTCCACACCAGATGGGGAAGGGACTAGAGGACCCGCTGTTTCAAAAATGTTGCGGGGCTACAACCGGGCCTTTTGCTCTGGCCACAATGTAGATTCCATGCATGCATGCTCCAAATGCAGGGGACCCACCCGCATCCAGATGCAGGACAAACTGGGTGGCCAGGGGGCAACCCAATGGGGCTCAGGGCAGCACCAACCAGTACTTTGGGGGACACAAGGGGTTCTGGGGACAGCATGGAGCTAGAGGTTTTGGGGAGGGGGTTTGGGAGAGGAGGAAACAAGTATTAAGAAGAAGCATGGTAGAATGGGGAAGGGTCATATATTTAACATGGCAAGGACATTGATCGATATCAAGAATTGGGAAGGGCATTACAAGGACACACTGACCAAATAGCAGCACAGAAATTGCTGAGGGGTTTAAGGAAGGTTTCAGCCTGCACTGTCAGGACCACAGGGCATGAGGACAGCAAAACTTAGGGCCAGTGAAGGGAAGGAGGAGATCCTGCTGAAGAAACTGCAAAAGAGAAAGACACAGGGAAGATAGATGACCCATTTCGGTACCCCATTTGACAATCTGAGAATTTCTCTTTGGTTTAGTGCCTAAGAAACAACATGGGGAATTTAGGTGATACACCACCTATCCTTCCCAGAGCGGGAGTCAGTGAACAATTACTTCAATGAAAGACACTCCAAGGTGACTTATGTCACACTGGAGGAAGCAGTGGAAACCATTAAGGCAACACCACAGTCATGGCTAGCGAAGACCGACATAGAGGCTGCCTTCAGGCTACTTCCAGTGTGCCTCTAGATTGGGACTTGTTGGGTTTTAATTTAGGTGGGGACTATTACTTTGACAAAGCCATGCCAATGGGTTGCTCCACAGCCTGTGCCTCTTTCAAACATGCCTACAGGGTATATTTTAAAGACAGTCAGGTTATAGACACATAGAAAGAGAAACCTAGACTTTGATGGCGGATAAGGACCGCTTGGCCCACCTAGTCTGCCCATTTCCCTACCTGCAGGATAAGCTGCAGATCCTAGTTAACCAACAGCCTATTTCTTCCTACCCCCACAAGAATTGCCTTATGTCTGTCCCATGCATTCTTGAATTCTCCCACAGTTTTAGACCCCACAATCTCCTCAGGAAGGCTGTTCCACGATCCACTACCCTCTGTGAAAAAATACTTCCTCACATTGCCCCTGAGCCATCCCCCTCAATCTTCAAATTGTCCCCTTGTTCTTGCATATCTTTTCTGAAAGATGCTACCCTCTTGGACTTTGTTGATGCCACTGAGGTAGCTTAAAAGTTTCTATCATGTCCCCTCTCCCTCCTTTCCTCAAGGGTATACATATTAAGCTCCTTTAGTCTCTCCTCGTGGCTTCTCTTGCAGACCCTGCATTTTAGTTGTCCTCCTCTGGACTACCTCCATCTTGTCTATGTCCTGCAGAGATGGGGTCTCCAAAACTGGACGTAGTACTCCAAATAGGGTCTCACCGACTGTCAGTACAGAGGATAATAACTTCCTGTTTTTCTGCTGGTGATGCCTCTCCTTACAATCCCAGTATCACCCAGCCCTCCTACTGCCTTCTCACATTGCTTGCTAACCTTAAGGTCATCTGATAGGATTACCTGGGTCCCTTTCCATTTTGTTGTTGTTACTACCTCCCCCATTGTGTAATCTTCCATGGGTTCTTGTTTCCCAGGTGCAATATTTTGCACTTCTTTGCATTGAATCCAAGCTGCCATACTTCGACCTTTCCTCCAACCTTGCCAAGTCCCTTCTCATCCTTTCCATGCCTCAGATATCAACCCTGTTGCAGAACTTTTGTATCATCTGCAAAGAAGCATGCTTTTCCTTCCAGTCCCTGTGCAATGTCACTTATAAAGACATTAAAATGACTGGACCCAGTACTGAACCCTCGGTAACCCACTAGTAACCCTCTTCTTCAGAGTGGACTCCATTTATAATTACCTTCTGTGTCCTGTTGTCCAGCCAATATTTTACCCAGGCTACCACCCTGGGACCCACTCCCAGGCTAGTTAATTTGATTATTAATCTTTGTGTGGGACTGTGTCAAATGCCTTGCTAAAGTCTAGGTAGGCCATGTCCACAGCCCCTCCCTGGTCTACTACTTTGGTCACCCAGTCAAAGAAGTCAATTAGATTCATCTGACATGACCTTCCTGCTGTGAACCTGTGCTGTCTTGGGTCCTGTGCCCCACTGGCCTCTAGGTACTCAATATTCTTTCTTTCAGAAGTGATTCCATCACTTTCCCTCACAGAGGTCAAACTGACAAGTCTGTAGTTTCCTGCCTCTGTCTTGCTCCCACTTTGTGAAGGGGAATCACATCCGCCTTCCTCCAGTCCTCAGGTACCACACCATCCTCCCATGATTTGCTAAAAAGGGTAGTCAGTGGTGTCACTAGTTCTCCTTATTCTTTTTAGAATTCTGGGGTGAATTCCATCAGGCCCCATTGCTTTGTCCACCTTCAGTTTTAGGAGTTTTTTCAGAACCCTTTCTTCTGTGACAGGACTGGGATTGACCCCTAGCCAGAGAGCTTCTGTTAATTGGATTAGGCACCCCCCCTCCTCCTCTTTTGTGAATACTGAGCATAAGTATTCATTCAGTATCCTGCTTTTCACTGTCCCTCTCTGCCCACCCACCATCCTTTCTATTCAGCCTCACTGTCCTTCCTTTGTCTTTCTATGCTCCCTGATGTACCTATAAAAGGTTCTATCCCTTCTTAACCGAGTTAGCTATCTTTTCCTCAGTTTGGGCCTTTGCTATTCTGACTTCCTCCTGCTTCCTACTACCTTAACTGGTACTTTTCTCCTAACCTTCCATGCCACCTCTTTGAGAACCATAGTGACTTTTTCTTTCATTTTGATTTGTTTATTTGCTTCACACCAAGGCTTGTTGCCTCTGTGATGGCAGTTTTGATGTTTCCCATTGTTGCTCCACCCTTCTTCTAGCCTGTTTGCTAGTGCTTTTCTAAGGCACTCTCCCATCTTGCCAAAGTCAGTCCTTCTGAAGTCCAGTACCTTCACTTTGTATGGATTGACTCTGTAGCTGAGTTTATCATGAACCACACTGTTTGGTGGTCACTTGTTCACAGATGGCTACCCACTTCTAGATCTGAGATCCTCTCACCGTCCCCATTTGAGAGTATGAGGTCTAAGATTGCTCCCTCATGAGTAGGTTCTAAAACTAGCTGTCTGAGGCAGCCACCTGTAGGGTATTGAGAATGGCCCTGCTCTTGTATGTGGCTGCAGCAAAGGTGCTCCAATTAACATCTGGCATATTTAGGTCCCCATCAACAATATCTCCCCTTTCTCTGCCATCCTAAGGATGCCTTCTATCATTCCTTGTCCATTCCCTCTCCCTGACATGATGGTCTGTATACAACCCTGTGTGGATTGTGGTGCCATTTCAGTCTCTAAGGTGACCCACAGTGTCTCCTCTCCTCCCTGTTTACACTTTTGTTCCATTGCTTTTATCTCTTCCTTACATAGAGAGCTTCTCCTCCTCTTCTACCCTCCTGTCTCTCCTGTAGGTTGTGTACCCTGGTATGTTAACATCCCAGTCATGGTTCTCTGTGTACCATGTTTCTGTGACTGCTATGATATCCAGGCATCCTTCTTCCATCAAGGCCACAAGTTCAGAGAGCTTGTTGCTCAGACTATGGGCATTGGTACTCATTACCCTCCATTTCTTGATGGCCTTACCTTTTTGCCCCATCCCTGTCCTTATTATAGGACAGAGATCCACTACCTAGATGATTTCCTACTTATCGGGAGTGGGAGGAAGAGACCAAGGAGATGCTCAAGAGCTTCAGACATTGTGCAGAGACCTGGGGTGCCATTGGCACCAGACAAGACAGAGGGACCTAGCAGGATCATCGAGTTCCTGGGCATAGATATCGATGCATGGAACGAGGTGTTTAGATTGCCAGAAAGCAAGCTAAATAACTTGAGGGGCTCCTGAGGGAGTATAGGCAAGGAAGAAGGAAGCAGCTGAGGCAGATTCAACAACTGATTGGACACCTTAATTTTGCATGCCCGGCCATAAGCCTGAGGAGAGCATCAAGCAGGTGAATAGCACAAGCCACACGGGAGCGACTAAACCTCATCACTGGGTGGATATCACAAGGGACACAAGGAGGACTTGGAAATGTGGAAACATTCTTAGACATTCAATGGCACATCATTTGGCAAGATGACTGGGCCTTTAATACAGATTTGGAGCTGTATACAGTTGCCAGGAGGGCTGTGGATGGGGATACTGTAGAGGAAAATGGTTTGTTGAGGTATGGCCACAGGGATGGGTAGATTTAGGTCTGACTAGAGATATCACCCTGCTGGAGATCATGCCAATCTGTGCCTGCACGTTAGTGTGGGAATGGAGTTCTGGAACCAAAAAATGACTTTTGGTGTGATAACAGAGCAGTGGTGGATGTCCTTAACAACAGGAGGGCATTGACCAGGCCAGTACTGCAGATATTGAAACAGTTAGTGTTGCAAGGGCTGAGGTTTAACATGACATTCAGGGCTAGGCACATGGAAGGATCAGAAACACTATAGCTGACAGCCTCTCCATCTGCAGCTGAACAGATTCTGGGCCTCAGCACCAAAGGCAGAGGCGCAGCAGAGCTGGCGATGCAAAGGATATATGGGAAGTTGGCTGGAAGAAGCTGAAGTCCTAGTCTACCAGGATGCTCAGAGCCTAAGAATGGGCTTAGGAACATTCCAGAAATTCAGGAATTGCACCATATGGAGGTAAGTGAGCAAGTCACAGCAGATCAAGTGGGAAAATACATTGTGCACCAATGGGAGAAGGAATGGCACATGCCACCATGGGAGTCCACCTGACAGCCATTAGCATAGTTTGTAGCCTAAGACAGTGGAAGGACCCAATGAAGACCATGTTAGTATGGTGAATGATTCAGGGTTGGGAAGGTTGGGAACGAAGGCAAAGGATGAACGGAACCAGTATCACAAAGTATGATGGAAGGTATGGGCAGGCAATGGCAGCCATATATGCAGCACAGAATTAGAGAAATTATTATTCCATGCAGTATTTACAACAATGTATTATGGTGCACTAAGGGTGAGCAGAAGCAGTGCAACAGGGGAAGCCTGGGGGCGGTTTGAACAGGATAACTTACATGGCAAGGGGATGCAATTAGCATATGGATCAAAAATCAAAATGGATCAATAGGGTGAGGGAGCCCAGATAAGACTAGACAGACAAGAGGAGCTGGCTAGCTGCTTGTCAGAGCATTGTGGGCCTATGCCCGAGTGCGTCAGGGCCCTAGCAAGCCAGTTCTTTATTCACAAGGACGGAAAAGAGCCACAGGCTATCAGGTGACAGCGTTCTTAAAATGCATAGAATTCCTGTGGGAAAACCCCAAGAATTTTTCTTCACACTCATTCCAAATTGGGCGGGCATCACAGATGGTGTCAGCGGGGGTCAGTTGCACAGGAGCAAGGGGTCAGATGGTGGAAGTCTGACTGTTATAAATGTTACATAAGACCACTAAACAAATGATTAACCAACTTCTCAAATTTTTTCCACAGGTTAAGGGGAGTGGTTGGGGGGTAGGATGCAAAGACAGTAAGGGGGAAAACGTAGATGTATTAGAGAGTGGGAACAACAAGAATGTATCATTAATCCACACACTTTGATCTCTCAGCAGATAAGGGCAGAGGTTGCAGGTATGGATATGTGGACACTCTTACATTTATTGGGCAGAAAGGAGAGCGTCCAAAAGGAAGGTGTCAGAAAACTATACCAAGACCCCAGACAGTGCCAGGTGACATGGCAGGGCATCAGGGCATGAATTGGGCCCAGCTGCTCCCACATTAAGAGACATGAGAGAGAGAGAGAGACGGCCACCACCAGACAATGATAATTATACATTTGGGAGGCAATGATATTGGATCCAGACCATGGCTGGACATTTATTTACAGATTAAGTATGATATGAGCATAATAAAGAAATGGTGGCTAAAGTAACGCTTACATGGTCAGACATGGTACCCGCAGGGTATGGAGACATGCACACAACCACCTTGAAATGGATAGGGTAAGGAGAAAATGAACAGAAGGATAGGCACATGGTTCATAACCCACAGGGACAGGGTCATTAGGTGGGGCATAGAAGAGCATGAGGATGAATCCTATAGACCAGGCAGGTACACCTATCAAATGTAGGGCTGACCTGTTTATTCAGAGACCATGGGAATGTTGAAGAATGGAGAAAGAGCCTTGGTTAGCCAGAGGTGAGAAGGCCGTCATTCAAGCATGAGCTGGAGGTGGCCTAGTGGCGAAAAAGATTATAAGAGTTGCCAGGAAGGGGAGAACACACACAAAATGAAGAACAAAGAAAAGAGGAAAAGAGATGTGGTAATGGGTGTCACACCATTACCTCCCAAAAAGAAGGAGAATGGGCCCCAGATTCTACGTCTGGGGGTGAGAAGATGAAGAAATAGGAATAAATAAGAAATGAATAATCAATGTGGAACTCTGTATAAAATGAAATGCACATAAGCAGAAAAATAATGTAAAAAATTGGGAAGATATTGGAAAGTTTGGGACCAATGATCTTCAAGTCTGTAAATATGATTTTAATGAAAATTATGATATCTGGGGCTATATATAAAACAGAATAAACTAATGGCTGATCTGAGCACCCACCACCACTGTGTGTTTCTTTCTTGGGAAATCTGGGGCAATATGTTGTTGTTCTAGTACTGTTACACAGGTATGAGTCACCACTAAATTCAGTGTGTGTGCAAAGCAACAAATACTCACAAAATGTCTATCATTGATGACTTTAACCAAGTTTGTGCTTTTGTCAGTAACAAAACACCCAACTATTAAATTTGTTAACACCTGTCCAAAACCGCAACATGTCTTGCAGGAATGTGAGAATATTATGTGCTCTGTGGTCTTCCTCCATCAGTTCTAACATTCAGCAAAGCTGACCTAATGTAGTACCAGATTGTTGGGGGAGATGAGCCACAAATGATGCATCAGAAACAGCAGCAGCAGGTTGTTGCACACAATATACAGATTAGGAGAGATTAGGCATGCAGGAGTTATTGCTGGTCAGATATCTGACATGCAGTGAAAAACACCACCAACAGTCTCTGCAAGCAGAGCAGCAACAGCAGATTGCATGCCATAATACAGTTGAGGCAATGCACTCTGTGAAAATGCAGCACAAGATGGTATCTGATAACTTGGGTGCAAATAGTTGAGAAGCCATCGGGAGCCAGTATCTTCCATGACTGAGATAGGCTGGAGATACAACACCATCATCTTGGCAATCAGCAGTGTGATTTGCTGTGCTGTTGGATGTGAGGCATGATACTTTGTGCATGCAAAGCATTCATTATTGAAACTTCCATGGGAGACATCGATGGACCACTTCACCAGTGGTGTGTAGTGCTGATTACTGCCTCTGCCTTGTAGTATCACTGGAGTCAGAAGTGACCAGACTAGAGAGACTCTGTGTTGGTGCTGGTGAGGGGAAGGAGTGCCATGATCACTGGATTGCTCGAAATCAGATCTGTTGGTACCACCACCACCACTGCCAAGAGTACATGCCTTTCCACCGGAGGGGTTTGGTCTTGGTGAAACCAAGGCTCAGATCCAGACCCAGATGAGCTTCGATGGGGAGCTGAGGGATGCTTACGCTTCAAGTGCTTCTGTAATGATATTGTGGTTCAGTTAAGTGATTTCCCTTAGCTTATAGTGGTGTTGCAAAAGAACAAACTGCCTTCCTTGTGTCCTCCTGAAATGCAGCCACACAGCACTTCGTAACACTGCAATTACCAGTGATTCTGGTAGCACCACTTCTCTTAGTTCTTTTTCAACAGATGTGCCTGTCTTGTCCTCAGATTCTTGCCCGTGACAACTGGACCTAATGGTGCCATGCCAGTGCTGCCATCACTTGGCTGTCCTTCAGGCTGTAACAGAGTTGCCAAAGAAATGTCAGTGTTGCCTGTTTGGTTTTCTCAGGGGAAGGGGTCCTTAAGCTTACTGCTACGTCTAGTACCCTGGGTACTAATGCTACTCCTAAAACTCTTTTACCAGCCACCTTTTTTCCTGACCTTAAGGTACATAGTACATGCTGCCTCATCCTCAAAGTCACTCACATTTGCCTCTGATGATGATGATTATGATGATGATGATGAAGAAGAAGATTATGTGTCACTGGGCAATTAATGTGGAGGAAATACCCAGAGTCAGATGACCGTCCTCCTCTACAACTTTGTCAGGAGTACTAAGAAGCTAAGAAGCAGGAGGCACAAAGGAATCAACTGTAGTGGTCATACTGGTAATATTCACCGTGGCAGGGAAAGCAGACTGGTGATATTGTTACAGTAGTGGCACTAGTGGCAGGGTTCACAGTGTCAGTAGTAGCTGGAGTGACAGCCACATTTTCAGGACTGGCTGCAGTAGTCATGCTGCCAGTTGTTGTGGAAGACAGGGTCTCTATGGTGGTGGTGGGGACAACAGATGTGATGGTACTGGTGAGAGATGGGTACACATTGGTGGTTGTGGAGCCAAGAACAGTGTCCTTCTGTTGTGTCTCTCTTGTATTACTTTCTCCTGTGCCAGCCACAGTACTACTGTTGCTGGAAAAATAGGCTTGGAAGGGAAAAGAATAATTTTGGGTGTCAAATACAGCCTGACTATTGCTCACATTCAGGTTCGCCATCACCAACCTGTTCCTCCATTGTAGATTTGCATGGGCTGGACCAAGTACGTTATTCACCACCTCTACCTGCCATTGTCTATGCTGATAATTTCTAAACTCTCTCAACTACTGTAATACTTTTAAATGTACAGAAACCTGATCCCCCAAGAATACTTATTGTTTATACTACCAAATTAAGGACAGATTTTTTAAAATAAGTACAGCAGTCAAGCTAGAAGTTAGAACTACTGTAAATAGTATTTATATATAAAATAGTTTCCATAGCACTGTCTTTCTCCTTCTCCTTCACCTCCACAGAGCTCAGAGGCCTCAGAAATCAAGGTGTGAAATTGCAAGTCTCTGTGCACAGCTCCTGGCAAATAAATCACTAGACCAGACAATTTCTCTGGGAAAAACTCCTTCTAGTACCAGGCACTAAAAGAAACACAGTACACTAACAAAAAGCAAAGGTTTTGTGATTTAATATCATTTGTTTGTGCTTAATCTCTCCCACTCAGAGTTCTCTCCATCATGCCTTTCTCTGCTGCAGTGTGACAGTCACATGATTTGGCTTTGGGAGATGCTCAGTGATTGGCCAACAAGTTCCTTGAGATCTTAAAACCCATAGAAAAGCTGACCCTAACACTGGCTGAATAGTGCCACTATTCGGTATTTGGGTTCTGAGTACCAATAGCATATTATTCATGGTATTTGGAATTTAATATTTGTTACTCACACCCCCTACTGTCATATGGAAGTGAAGGACAGCCACCTGCACAGCCACCTGGCCAACTTGTCCCTGAAGAGCTAGTTATGTGGAATGCCACCACCAGGAGGAGAAGCCCTCCCCCAGGACCAGCCTCCGTCCCCACCAACTGCACCTTTTAATGTACAACCCCCATTACATTCAGAAGTGCACCATCTGACCTCAATGTGTGGCTCCCTGTCCAGCAGCCCCAGCCCCCACCAGATAATCAACTATACTTGTTAATCCAGTTCATAGAATGAAAAGTGATTCAAGTCAAAGTCACTCAAACACAAAGTTCTCTGTCATTTTCATTTTGCTCTTTGTCCGTCTTTATACCCTCCATGAGGTGGTCAGGATCATCAGGTTGGAATGTTCTGTGTGCTTGGCTATGCAGCATCAGTGTTCTGGTTCATGAGGAATCTTACCTCTGATCCATGCTGGTTTGTTGTAGAAGATGGTGGGCTGCAATTACAGTCCATAGTTTTGTAGCCTCTTTTTCATTTAGTTGTTGATCTGGTTGTGGATCCCCATGGTGATGCCAGGTACATTTAGCAGCTTTTGTGTGGCTTGCATTAGTGGAACATATTTAAAAGTTAATGCCCATTGATGCTAAATATGATTATGTGTGTGCAAGTTCAGGGACCCGTTTTGGGCCATCTGTGGTGATCCTTTAAGCCTGGCTGGGTATTCCAGATATGAATGTATACCCTGCTGTTTATGGAATTTCTGTGGCCAGCACCTCTTGTCTACATTGGATGGTTTCTGGACTATAGTTGCACTCTACAAAGATCCTGGTGTCTCTGAAAATGAGTTATTTTTGTCTCACGCTTTGTGGAGCAAGTTCTTTTTCACTCTAAAATCTAGGAAGGCCATAATGATTGATTTGAGTCTTGCCTTTAGATCTCTCAGTGGGAACCAACTCTCAATGAGCTCTGATAATTCCCAGGGATATTTCTTTTGGTAGGTTCAACAATTTCTTTAGGAAGCTTTCTGTAAAGTAAAGCATGTCCCCCTGTTCAGTCCTCTCAGCCTCCATGCAGGAACCAATGCTCCAAGAGCTCTGATTATTCCTAGGATATTTCTTTTGGTACAGTATATTTAACAATTTTGTTAGGAAACTTTCTGCAAAGGAGAGTATGTCCCCTGTTCTGTCCTCTCAGGTACTCCATGCAGGCATATATTATTGGGCCCATTACAGTTTTCTAGATCTCAAAGCCTGTGTCCCAAAAGTGTCTCTCACTTGTGGAGTTTAAGGAGTGCCACACTGTGGATGCCTGTTGTGGGGTATATTCTGTCAGACAGACTTTGATTACTCCCATCCACTTTTCTAGGATGTTGAGATCTGAAATCTTGCTCTTCAGTCTCTGCAAGGCACCTGTCACCTGTTTAAGTGCCCAACACAACTTTTAGAAGTGAAAGAGCAATCCTACTCCTCAGTGTCACTGGTCAGAGGTGATGTTGCTGGAGTGGAGCTTGGGGATTGGACCATGGCCTGCAAGGAGGCATCAAGTTTTGTTCTGGCCCTTTCAGGATCAAAATAGATGGGTTTTCTTTGAGCTGATTTTGAGTAGCCATCAGGAAATCAGTTACTTTTCATATCTGAGTCGGGATTGCTGGGTTAGATGCTGGATTGATTAGTTTACTTGACACTGATCTGGGCTCCTCAGTTAGGTTGCCATGCCACTAATGATGTCACTGGAAGTCAAGTAAAGTATCCCTCACATTCCATCCATGAAACCCACATTTGTTCTCAGTTCACACACGCACTACCTTGCCACAGACAATTTACTCAGAAATTCCTTTTGCCTGTACCTGTATTTTCTAGCACACACAATGGCCAACACCCAGGTCCTCTTCACTTGGTCCTCTGATTCAGGGCTTCACTGGAAGAGCATCTTGTATTTAGTTTAGGAGGCTTCATTAATTTCTTATAGTTCCTCTTTCTTTGTCAACAGCCCTACTTTCCAACCAGAGAGTTATTTCACTCTGAAACTCACAACCACAGGAAGTGGTAGGTAGTAGAAACTTGCAGGAATTTAAAAATAAACTGGATGATTTTGTATGATTAATAACATCAGGGCATATAGCTATTAATGTTGGCGAGCAATATGGACATTTGTGTTTTAAAGCTCTGTGCTAACCTATGTAACCTATATCATTTGACTAAGACATGAAACTAAAAATGTTTGTAATCTAATAAGTATTTGGTAGAATCTGACTTCATTGCAAGGATGTCAGCGACTGCATACAAAAATCCAAATAGCTATGGAACTTTTAAATGAGATAAAAGAGGCTCAAATTGATTTAGGACAGGTAAGTTCAGTAATGGCTTGAACCATGTTAACTGATCTTATAGCAAAATATAATAACATGCTGAAATAAAGTGATTAATATTTATTTTGCAGAGCTACAGTAAACTAAACTTTGTTGAACAAATTAAAAGGCAAGTACACTTTTCATTTTAAAACTTAAAACTAAAAGTAGAGAAAACAATTGTAGCTTTTAGAAATATAGAAACATAATTCTAAGAGATCCATAGGAAATCAATAAAATATTTTTGAATTTTATTTAAACCTTTATAAAGATTCCTTATAAAAATACTTTAAAGGATCAGTTAGGTTAAAGATTGAAGCAACAAAAGTGTGGGTATGGATTGTTAAATTGTTAAGGTTAATAGTCCCCTGAGACATCTGTGGTTTGGAATTATTCTGGGATTGAACAATCATTCAATGAAGCATTGGCATTGTTAAACTTTGTTACTTGCTCTGCAAGCATTAATGTTTTGGTATTTTGTGCAATGAGACAAACAGTACCAAAGTCAGGGCAAACTAATTCTTCATTGTTGTGCATTCAAACCAAAGAAACAGCAAGCCACAGATTCGCCATGGCTCAGGGCACTTAAAAGAATAAGGCTGCTTTTCTTTTGTCACTTTAATCTTCAACCCTAGTTGATGCTTAATGTAGGTTTTTGACACACTCTGGAATTATTGTGTGCTTTGTGAATAGCCTTGTGTGGGTCCTACAAAAGCAATAGACCCATTGAGCACAGCACCAACCTGTAGCATGCTTCATGCAGGGCTCTGTGGGCCCTACATGACTGCAGATCTGTGCACAGTGATGGACCAATGGCATGCTTCACACGTGGCATTGCAGACCCTACATGAAGCAACAGACCTGCCAGTCATGGTACCAGACCTTTAGCCTGCTTTGTGCAGTGCCCATCAGAAGACTCACTACCCCGGTCTAGAAATGGGTGATCAAAATACACACACACACAGCACACACACACACACACACACACACACACACACACACACACACACACACACGTTTCAAAAGCAAACTATGCATGCTTATTGAATATACTGTATTTTTGCATCTTTTGGGGACTTGTTTTTTCCCTAAGTCCCAAAACACAATACAAAAACTAAATCCAAGCACTTTTGGGATTATGTTTTAATATTTGTTACCACATTTAGAGGTAGGCTACTTTCCACCACCCGCATGACTATCCAGTTGTTATGTTTGAAATTAAAAACTGTATGTGGCCATGGAGTGAGGAGTTTAAAGGACACTAAGCATTGCAGGGTCACCCAAACTATGAAAACCCATGCAAAGATCTTTCAAATGAGGTGTTGGGTTTACATGTGAAGACAGGGTCTTGAGCTATTAATAGCTAAGTAATGTGTAAATCAGCTCATAGCAACAGCCATTGCATGCAGTTTGAAAACAGGAAGTGATGTAATTGAAGGGGCTAGCTCTATGTTGTTAATTACAGCTTGCCCTCAGTGACATCACTTTCTGTTGTAAGATTGCATGAAATGGTGCTGCCTTGTTTTGATTTTCAGATGATTTAAATATTCATATCTTGGGACATCTGACACCTACAAGGAAGCCAAATACCTCATTCAGCATAACTTTTATGGGCTTTCATAGTTTGAGAAATCCTCCAATGTTTACTGCCCCTTTATTAGATGAAAAAGGGTAGGTGCAGGTGGGTTTTACTTGATTATATAGGCTGCACAGGAGAACATTTGACACAGCTGGTTGGGAAGGGTTATAAATTATTTAAGACTAGCACTGTATTCTGCACCCAGTGTTGGAAATGGGGGATGATCTGTGGCACTTTTATTTGTCCCCTCAGGTCATAATGAAGCAGTTATCTTGCCACTGTGCCAGACACTTGTTGGAGTGTACCGCAGTACTGTGTATAGTCCTGGAATCCTCATCTTACGAAGAACAGGGATAAGTTAGAGGAGGACCATATAGGATGAAAAATATAATACAGGGAAACATGGAAGTAACTACAGTATTTGGAAAGGTTGTTGAACTTCACCATGTATTCACAGGAGGATAGAAAAGAGAGAAGAAACATGTCTAAGGTATACACATACTTCAAATGATTCAATTCAATTGAAATTCAATGCCAAACATATATGTGATATATACTGATAACAAAATGTTGCAAATGGAATGCTGCATTGATAGGAACAAAGTACAGTGTTCAAGGAGAACCTTAAATAAAGCAACACACAATAGGGTCACCCACAGGTAAGTCAATGTAAGGCTAAACAAAACCAACAGGAAAACAAAGAAGTCCTTGCAGTCTTACCCCACAAGCTATGTAGATGCAAAATAAAATGGAGAAAACAGCATTTGTAAGATGGATAATTTAATTTAATTTAATGTTAATCCATACTCAATGCAGGATAAAATGCTACATGGTGGAAGCTGTCACGCCACAGTCCATTGCAATACCAATGGCATTTCACCCCCAATGGAGTTTTATCAGTGAATTCAGTGCAACAAGAACCCATTATATAGTGCAAATATAGGCATAATGGAGTGATGTCAGAAATCTCTGATTGGATAATTGTTATCAATCAATATACAAATATATAATAACTATTTAAAACCTATTACTAATACATATAATACACCTATCACTAAACATGCCCTTTAGAAGAAGGATCCCAAACACTAATGTGTCCGCTCACATGTGTCAAAGTGCAAACTCGATATAAATTGCCCTCAGTGTGTCTACATTACTATGAACTAATGTCAATATGGTGCAAATCATGTTTAAAAAGTCATTGTTTTCTGTATATTTAAACAGTTGACATCAGTCCCAAATAGAATTCTTTCTTGTACTAAAGTAATTCTACTGGACGACACAAAGGGTTTGCAGTTTTTAAAACTTATATAAAATCCAATATCTTTATTTTATAACAGAACAACAGACGAGGCTGTTCGAACACATACAAAAAACAATATGTTTGATACCCTGTAGTTCACCACTGCCTCTGACTACCAAGTAACCATAGGAGTGCCCAGAAAAGAGTGAAACATAAAAGAAATATAAGCCATCTAATACCAGAGAAGGGCTGTTTCAATGTCCATTTGGTGAGTTTTACAAAAAGGGCTATCTCAAAATGATCATTTAAACCTGGTGACTTAAAAGCGCCCAGTGTGAAAGCCCAAAAGACTTCTCTTTTAACAACATATGGTACACATTGCCCCTCTGAGACCAACAGACACACATAAATGTGGACAATTTATATCTCACTTTGACACATACTGTACTGTATGTGAGCGGACACATCAGTGTTTGTAATACTTCTTCTAAAGAGCATGTTGTGTGATAGGTGTAATATATGTATTAGTGATAGGTTTTAAATAATAATTATACATTTGTATATTGATTATTGATAAAAATTATCCAGTCAGAGATTTTTGACATCACTCAATATGTCATAAATTTGTACTATATAATGGGCTTGTTTGTTGCACTAAATTCACCTCTTAGTACTGGGAGCAAAATCCCATTGGGTGTTGCAATGGACCATGGGACAGCACCTTCCACCATGTAGCATTTTATCTTGTACTGTGCTGTGATTATGATTTAAATTAAATTAAATTATCCATCTTACTTGCACTGTTGTCTCCATTTTATTTTGCATCTACATCACTTGTAGAGGTAAGATTATGAGGGTTTTTTCGTTTTCCTATTGAACTCTGAGATAAGCCTTTTGGTTTGGAGGTGAAACACTGGGATTCTGTTCCACACTGTGTCTTCATCAGTACATTTTGCTCTGTTTAAACAAAGTTCAGTTTGGTTAATTTTTTGCAGCCTGCATTTGTGGGCATGCCCCATGGTTTGTTGTTTTGTAAATGGACATGGGTGATAACTGTCAATAATCTGAATGCCTCTTCCTAAAGCAGTACAGCATATGAGAAGGCAGACTGGATGCCATGATTCATCAGGCAGGTTGTTACTATTCTCAGAAGGCAGGTGATATTGCCACTGAGCAGGTCTATAGTTAGACCACACCAGGAGTACTACATGCAAATTTGTAATCTGCTTTTGATCTTAGGAAAGACAGGCAGAGGTAAGAGACCGCTGAGCAAAGTGCAGTGAAAATGATTCAGGGGCAGCAGGGAAAGACTAATGAGGAGAGACTGGACAGTATCAATACAGTATGTACTCTCTGGAGGACAGAAGGAAAGGAGCTATGACAGAGACATGCAAGTACATGTAGGAATATAATATGGTGGAACCACAGTGTTATTTGAGGAACTGTGCAACCACATGAGGCACAACCTGAAACTAGACAAGGAATTCAAGAAAAGGTCCAAATGTATTTCTTAACAGAATGGGTTGGACAGGTGAACAGTCTCACAGTATCAAGTAATGTGATCTGTTCTGGGACTATATTAGTTTTACAAAAACAATAGAATATCTTCAAAGGAGAGGGAAAAGGGATATGATAGTGATATACAAATACATGTAGAATAATAATATGGTGGACCCACAGTTCTGGATAGGAGTTTGACTATGGAGTGCAAATATCCTCCACCGTCCACTCCTGTTTTTCCATCTCAGAAATGTCACCAGGATAAAGCCCTTGTTCTTCCTCTGGACCTCCCATTTTGATGCATGTCTTAGTTACATCAAGGCTTGACTACTGTAATGCACTCTACCTCGGAGTCACGGGAGGATCTTCTGCAGACTGCAGCTAGAGCAGAACGCAGCTGCACTGTTACTTAATGGGCAGCCAAAATTTTGCCATATTACAATGATGTTGCATGAGCTGCACTGGCTGCCGGGTCAGGTGGAGGATCCTTTTAAGGTGGATCGTCTCACCTATAAGGCCCTACATGATCCAGGCCCTGGTTATCTGTCAGACCTTCTTGTACCTGATTTATCTGCCCACCCCTCTGTTCCTCCTGTGGTGGCTCCTGACGATTCCCAGGACAAGGTTGAGATCAGCTGGCAACAGGGCCTTCAGTGTCGCTGCCCCCATCCTGTGGAATTTGCTGCCCATTGGGGTTAATGGGAGGCCCCTACTTTTGAGGTATTCAAGGCCTACCTTAAGGCCCTCCTATTTGCTCAGGCATTTCTGGATTGAATTATTAACTTATTGCTCTGATTTGATTATAAATGTTTACATAATGTGTTACTGTTTTATGTTTTTAATTATTTTGTATTTGTGTTTTATTCTTGAAGATGTGCTTATTTATTTATGCAGCACCCAGAGCTTCTGGATTGGGTGTTTTAAATAAATGTTGCCTTGCCTTTCCTTGCCCCTGCCTTGCCTTGCCATTATTTAAGTTGACAGACAGCACAGCTCCAAGTGTGAGAACCTTAAACTGGAAGGGGAATTTCAGAAGAATGTCTTCAAAGAATGGCGTTGGACAGGTGGAACAGTCTACCAAATAAGGTGATCAATACTGGGGCTATACCAGGACTCAAAAGACAATGGAACATGTTAAAGGAGTTATTTGGAACTGAGGTGTTAGAGCTGGGGAACTCTGAAAGGACAGAGCAGTTCAATGTAGGACACCATTACAGACTCATTGGATACATTGGGCTGGATTTTGAAAACTAGTGATGCAGGACTTGCAACAGTTGGTGAAGCAGCTGCCTCACTACCTCACTGCAGATGTGCCAAGATGTGTGTGGGCAGTTTCAGACATTTTCCTCACTTTACAACACAACAATGAAGCATGTGTCATTTCTGGTGTACAACTGGTCCAATGGTCAAGGTAGTTAACTCAAGACTTGTCCTAGCTTACTTCAACAAATGCTTCCTCATACCAAAGGCTAAGCTTGTGCCTAGGGTGCCCTCCTCCTCTGTCTCCAGAATGGTCAGGTTATTTAGCAGCCCTAAACATGTGGGATGTGACCTACTACAACGTCTTTCACTTCCCGCCTCAAAAACAGAAGTTGTTTAGGATCTCTGTCTGCTGAGACAGAGAGAGAGAGAGAGAAGAGAAAGCAGCCAAAGCTTCCTAAATCAAGGAGGTTATTTACTAGACTACACTGAATTGAATTATTACTTTTTGGACCTGTAAGTAACTAGTATTGATTCTCTGTTTTGGGGGTTGACTTTTCTAGTTTAACTTTAATTTGCCAGGGAGGAACTGTAGCTGGGAGATATTTGCAGTCATTTGTGACTAGGCTGGTTACTTAACCTGTATCAAATAGGTGTCTGAAAGGAAGGAAGGCACTCCCAGGGTGGAGGGTCAGAGTTGTGGTCGATTGTTTCTGGAGGCACAGGGACAAATGACCTGGCTGAGAATTGATCAGAGCAGTGCAACAGGAGTTTGTGGAGTTGGGGAGGGGCCTTAAACAAAAAGCACACAAGGTAACGTTCTTGGAAGTGCTACCTATCTATGGCACAGATGAGGCTAGGATACTCTGCTAATGAGAACCAATGACTGGTTGAAAACTGGTGCAGAGCTCAGGGATTTGGCTTCATTGGGGCTGGGGCTCCATCTGGAGGGTGCAGGCCTATACTGGTGTGATGGTCTGCATCTATCCAGGAGGGGAAACAGGATCTCACGTGATAGGTTTAAATGCTTCATTGGTAAGCACTTAAACAAGCCGGGAGGGGAGGCATTGAAAGGAGAAGGGGGAAATCCCAACTCGTCCCCCAAAATCAGGGTAATTAGTGAGGTAAACACCAAGATAGAGCAGTCGACAGGAGAAGAGCTAGGGTAAATGGAGAAAAGACAAAGGCAGTAAGGACAGGGATGGGGCAAAAGAAATAAAGCCATAAAAATGGAGGGTAATGAGTAACAATGCCGTAGTCTAGGTAAAAAGCTCCCAAAATGGTGGCCTTGATGAAAGAGGGATGCCTGGATATCATGGCAGTCACAGAAACATGGTACACAGAGAACCATGACTGGGATATCAACATACCAGGGTACACAATCTACAGGAGGGACAGGAGGGAAGAAGAGGAGGAGGAGGAGTAGCTCTCATGTAAGGGAAGGGATCAAAGCAACAGAAAAAAAGAGCAAACAGGGAGGAGAGGAGGCACTGTGTCACCCTGGAGACTGTAATGGCACCACAATCTGCACAGGGGTTGTATACAGACTCCAGTCTCAGGGGGAGGAAATGACAAGGAAATGATAGAAGGCATCCTTAAGATAGCAGAGAAAGGGAGATATTGCTGATGGGGACCCGAATATGCCAGATGTTAACTGGAGTACCTTTGCTGCAGCCACATCCAAGAGCAGGGCCATTCTCGATGCCCTACAGGGGCATGCCTCAGACAGCTAGTTTTGGAACACACTGGAGAGAGCAATCTCAGACCTTGTACTCTCAAATGGGATGGAGAGAGGATCTCCGATCCTGAAGTGGGTAGCCATCTGGGAACAAGTGACCACCAAACAGTGAGCTTCATGATAAACTTAGATGTAGAGTCAAGCCATACAAAAGTGAAGGTACTGGACTTCAGGAGGGCTGATTTTGTCAAAATGGGAGAGTGCCTCAGAAAAGCACTAGCAAACAGGCAAGAAGGTGGGTGGAGCAACAATGGGAATCATCAAACCGCCATCACAGAGGCAACAAACCTTTGTGTGAAGCAAATAAACAAATCAAAATGAAAGAAAAACACTATGGTTCTCAAAAAGAAGTGGTGGGGAAGGTTAGGGAGAAAAGATAGCATTCAGGAAGTATAGGAAAACACAGAAGGAGCAGGACAGAGAACTGTACCAGTTAAAGCAGAAGGAAGCAGGGAAGGCAGTCAGATTAGCAAAGACCCAAACTGAGGAAAAGATAGCCAACCTAGTTAGGAAGGGGATAAAACCTTTTATAGGTACATTAGGAGCAAAGAAAGACTAAGGCAGGATACTGAGGCTTAATAAAGAGGAAGGTGGTTGGGCAGAGAGCGACAGTGAAAAAGCAGGGATACTGAATGATCATTTCTGCTCAGTATTCACAATGGAAAAGCAGGGGAGACACCTAATCCAGTCAATAGAAGCACTCTGGATAGGGGTTGATATTATTCCTTTCACAGAAGAAAGGGTTCTGAAAAACTCTTAAAACTGAAGGTGGATAAAGCAATGGGGCCTGATGGGATTTACCCCAGAATTCTAAAGAACAAAGGGAAGAACTAGTAACACCACTGACTACCCTTTTAATAAATCATGGGAGGATGGTGTGGTACCTGAGGACTGGAGGAGGGTGGATGTGATTCCCTTCACAAAAGTGGGAGCAAGACGGAGGCAGGAAACTACAGACCTGTCAGTTTGACCTTAGTGGTAGGGAAAATGATGGAATCACTTCTGAAGGAAAGAATTGTTGAGTACCTAGAGGCCAGTGGGGCACGGGACCCAATGCAGCATGGATTCACAACAGGAAGGTCATGTCAGACAGCTCTAATTGATTTCTTTGACTGGGTGACCAAAACAGTAGACCAGGAGGGGCTCTGGACATGGTCTACCTAGACTTTTGCAAGGCATTTGACACAGTCCAGCACA
Organism: Neoceratodus forsteri; assembly: GCA_016271365.2. Classification (NCBI taxonomy): domain Eukaryota; kingdom Metazoa; phylum Chordata; order Ceratodontiformes; family Ceratodontidae; genus Neoceratodus; species Neoceratodus forsteri. The sequence continues at coordinate 1,287,104,273 of CM057456.1, forward strand.
AAATATTAATAAACAGATTAGCCAGCCTGGGGTTAGTGGGTCCCAGGGTGGTAGTCGGGTAAAACACTGACTGACAACAGGACAGAGAGGGTAATAGTAAATGGAGTCCACAGTGATGAAAGGGGTTACTAGTGGGTACTACAGGGTTCAGTACTGGGGCGGTCCTTTTAATGTCTTTATAAATGACATTGCAGAGGGACTGGAAAGAAAAGTATGTCTCTTTGCAGATGATACAAAGATCTGCAACAGGTTGATATGCAAGGTGGGTGTAAAGGATGAAAAGGGACTTGGCAAGGTTGGAGGAATGGTCAAACGTATGGCAGCTTAGATTCACTGCAAGAAGTGCAAAGTAATGCACTTGGGAAACAAAACCCAGGCAAGAGTACACAATGGGGGGTGAGATACTGACAACAACAAAATGGAAAGGGACCTGGGGTAGTAGTCATATCAGAAGATCTAAAGGTGGGCCAGCAATGTGAGAAGGCTATATGGAGGGCTGAGGGGATACTGGGATGCATAGGAGAGGCATCACCCATAGAAAACAAGAAGTTGTTGGCCCTCTGTGCAGACTGTTGGTAAGACCCCATCTGGAGTACTGTGTGCAGTTCTGGAGACCCCATCTCGCAAATACATAGACAGGGTGGAGATTGCCCAGAGGAGGACAACCAAAATGGTGCAGGGTCTGCACCAGAAGACATATGAAGAAAGACTAAAGGAGTTTAAGATGTATAGCCTCAAGGAAAGAAGAGAGAGGGGGACATGATAGAAACTTTAAATACCTCAAGGGAATCAATAAAGTCCAAGAGGATAGCATCTTCCAGAAAAAGATGTGCAAGAACAAGGGGCACAATTTGAAGATAGAGGTGGGGACGGCTCAGAGGTAACTTGAGAAAGTATTTCTTCACAGAGAGGGTTGTAGATGCATGGAACAGCCTTCCTGAGGAGGTCGAAAGTCAAAAACAGTGGGGGAATTCAAGAATGCATGAGACAGACATAAGGCAATTTAGTGGGGGTAGGAGGAAGTAGGGTGTTGGTTAACTAGGATCTGCAGCTTATCTGTTAGGTAGAGAAATGGGCAGACTAGGTGGGCCAATCGATCCTTATCTGTCATCAAATTCTATGTTTCTATGTTTCTCACCATGTCTCACACATCACTGTATTCTGTACGCCTGTATGAGGAGGCTCTCCTTGTCTGCAGCCCAATTCAACTCCCTAGCATGCTTTTATTGATAAGCTACAAAGATCTTCTGCATCTCCCATATCCTCCCCTTTCGCATCATCATGTCCACTCACCCAGATCTGCTAATGTGGCCCTCCTGTATGTTCCCAAATGCTCATCTAAGATGGGAAAAGGCTTTCATAGTCTGTCTCAAAAGACTGGAACTCCTTCCATTAGAAATTTGCAACCTTCCCTCACAGGCTTATCAAAGGTGCTCTCTTTAGGCACCTGATGGGTTAATTTTCATGCTGTGATGAACACTTTGCAATGTCTTTCATGAACGTAGCTAATTATTTTGCTCACTCTCAAGTCCTGAGTCTTGCCCCCAGCTGCTGTGTGCTACTGTAAGCTACCTAAGCCTGTACAATGTGTTACTGATTTAATACTTATATTTGTAAACCTATGCATGAAAATTTGTGTAACTGTACTTCTATTTCCTCCTGTTGGTATGTAGTCTGCCTGACCCATACTGTATCTGTACTATGTATTTTCTTGTGTTACTTTCACGCCAATGTACTCTGCCTGGTCATACTTGATAAATGGCATTTACATGCCTAGTATACCTTACCCAGTAAACAAAAATTAAAAAAAAAATGTCACATGTACCTCTCTATTCAGGCAAAATCATGCCACAGTTCCTTGAAAATCCAGCCCTAGTCTTTGCTGGTCCTTAATCAACTATGTATCTATGATTCAAAAAGGTGATACAAGTGTATTATTTACATTATGGGGTCAGGCAAACAGTGAGGGTAACTACTTGAAAATGCTTGGTGGAAGGATTTTCAAAAGGATAAAGGAACTTCTTACTGGGAGGGTGGTAGATATACTGTAGAACAGGGTACTGTAGAAGGTAATACATAAGAACTCCATCTCATGTTTCAAGAACAAATGGGTCAGGAACAAATGCCATCCCTTGAGGTTAGGTTAGCATATCCAGTCCTTTGCCTTACTTACAAACTGTTCAAAATTGCTGCTGCTTCCAGTTTCCAAGGCATCCTCCAGCCCAAATCTCAGAAAAGGGCACTTAGTTCCTCTACCTGTGCACTGGTAGAAGTCCTGAGTAGAGGTGGGCAAAGTGGACAAACTGCTCTGCAAAATGATTAGCGTACTGCACTCAATACAGCGAAGTGTAGTATGCAGAATTCCACTAATTAACTGAGGCTAGATCGAATGCAAAGTTGGAATTTCACCCGTGGAATTCCACACTTCCCACACAAACTTTGGCCAGCACACAAAGTGTCTAGCACCCCCATCAGACACAACAATCACCATCCCACCCCAAACACCCCCAAATCTCTGGCCACTAGTTGACCACAGCCCACACCAGCCCACATGTAATATATATATATATATATATATATATATATATATATATATATATATATATTATTTTTTTCTAATTAAAACCCCATTCCTAGTGTCTATTGACCCCTCACCCCCCACCCTGTCAGGTAGTACCCTACCCTGCTCCCCGACCAGGGTCAATCCATGTAAAAAAATTAGTTATTCCTTCCTTGGTATCTGGTGGCCCCACCCCCCACACTGTCGGTATTACCACCACCCCATCCCCCCAACTCAAGTCTGATCCATGTTAAAAATTGGTTATTCCCTTCCTGGTGTATAGTGGCTCCCTACCCCCACCATGTCAGATAGTACCCCCACCTCCCCCAACCCCAACCAGAGCGGGTCACTGGCACAGCCCTCCGCTCACCTCCATCAGCCAGCAGCCCATCTGACTGAGCTCAATGAATGGCGGATGCTTGGCCTGGCACGTGCTCATTCATTGACAACTTCTGATGATTTAGTCTGTCATTCAGGGTTGTAGACAAGGGTAGGGAGGCTGCTCCGGTCACTGGCAGGGGGCGGAATGGGGGAATGGTGTTGTGAGTTCCATGGGGTCCACACACGTTCCCCATCCTGCCCCCCACAGGTACCGAGCAGCCCCTCCGCTTCTACATCCCTGAACCACAGACTAAATCACCACGAGTTGTCAATGAATTAATGTGCTTGCTACAAGGTCAGCGCCATTCATTCAGATCAGTTGGCTGGGCTGCTGGCAGGGAGGTGAGTTAGAGGCTGTGTCAGTGGCCCTCTGGTCAGGGGTTGGGGAGAAGCAGGGTGGGAGGTACTACCTGACAGGGTGGGGGGCTACTAGACACCAGGAAAGAGAATAACTATTTTTTTAATATGGATCAGACTTGGATTGGGGGAGTGGGGTGGGAGGACTTATTGACATAGTGGGAGTCCACTAGACACCAGGAAGGGAATAAATAATTTTGTTTAACATGGATCAGGCTCAAAGTTGGGGGAGCAGGGTGGAGCACACCTGACAGGGTGGGGAGGTGGTGGGCCACTAGAAACCAGGGAGGGAATAAATAATTTTGGAACATGGATCAGATTCTGGGGTTGGGTATGAGCAGGGTGGGGGACTACCTGACAGGGTGGAGGGAGGGACCACTAGACACCAGGGTAGATCAGGGGTGGTGTTGGGAGTCACCATTTAGATCTCTACTTGCTTTGTGGTTTTAAGTGCAATTTGCAGTTAAAACCCCTAAAACAAAGGCAAAGTCCTAAATGGCAATTCTCTTTTTTTTAGTTGCATGAAGTGCTACGTGGGGTGGGGTGCTGAATTTGTGGCAATTTCACCTATGTAATAAAACTTAGCTGCATGTCTAGTCCTGAGGGCTGAGGCTAACACAAGTGACGGGTCCTTTGCAATCTTTGCACCAGTCTAATGGAACAGCCTTATGTCTGAGGTCTAAAATGCTCTACTGTTGGTACTTTTAAAACCACCCTCAAGGCAAATCTGCCTGGTGGCAACTGTTTTAATTGTAACTGTTATTCCTGCGCTTAACAATTATATTGTAGCCTATTACTGAATCTATCTCAAATGTCATGTATTATATAGGAATAAAGTATGGGTACTCATACTTTATTTGTTATAGTACTGTATATGGTTTAAAAAAAGTGTTTTTTTTACTTACTGATTTATTTGGTCTACAGTTGAAACAGTTGAAAGATCTGTCAGAGCACCATTATTGAGTGAGTGAGCCACTGGACCCGCTCTACTGGGTAGGAGCTATTGTTCAGAGGGAAGTCCCTTGCACCTGCTTAGGACGGGCATTGCAAACAGCTAGTGCTCACCTGAAGGCAGGCTGTTGCCTTTAGAAGTCAAAGCCAGTACTGGTTTACAAGATAAGTCTGCTGACATATATTTTTGTTTTATTTATGACCTCAGAGTGTTTCAGTGAAGGGGAGCTGCTAGAATTGTAACTAGAATGCCTCTATAGTACATGCAGCACTGACGGGAGAACAGTTTGAAAGAGTGGTGGGAGACCATTGTAAGGAAAGTGCTGCTGCACTGGTGGGGAATCCACTGACAGCAGGCTTTGGAATCTGCTAGTGCTGTCAGAAGGCTGTGGCCTGTAAAGCCGAGTGGGAGCCGCAGCTGCTGAGAGAAAATGAAAGTGCTGCAAGTCAGGAGTGAGCTCGTCGAGGTTGCACAGGTGCACTTGATTATAGAACATGTGCAATAACTTTTGGAATGTGCAAAACAACATTTAGAATGTGCACAACAACTTTGAACAGCCACTGTTTTCTATACATAATGAGCCCTAACCATATACTATATTGAATGTAATATATGAATAATGGCTGGGTAGATGTGTATAGCAAGACTTCACATATACCGAGGTGTGGGATGCCACATAAACCCAGAAAGTGAAGCTCGAGGGGTTCATAAAGGCATCCCACACTAAAGGTGTGTGTAAAATTCAAGTTTTACACATCTAGCCAGCCCTTATTTTATTATAATTACTTGATTTCTTTTGTTCGCTTTCAGCTTTTACAGGTAATTTGTAGTGTGGCAACAATGTTAACAGAGCACAGCTGAGAAGAACAACTTTAAAGCAACTGCTTAACTTTTTTCTTTTTTCACAGAAACACTAACAGGCAACATTGTTTAAACTGTAGTAAACATTATTTTAAGTTAAGTCAAATTCACATTACTGACATAGGAGTGAATTGGTTGTTTTATAGTGCTGCAGAGAGACAATGTTGGAGAACTTTGCAAAACATACAGATAGGAAATATGAGAAAAATATGGGAAACATTAGAAACTGTGCCAATAACCCTTTGATATTTTTTCAGTTTTTAAACGTTTGTAGAGTACTAGCTGTCCTGCCTTTTTTTGGTGGTGGTCCGTTATAGATATTAGTAGACACTCCTGGTGGAATATGCAGTTCAGGCCAAAGATAGACTGTAGCATGTTCCTGACGGGCTGCTCCGTGGGATCTTTGGATATAGTTTCTGGATGCTGTGGGGGTTCACATCTTGAAGTGGAGGGCTGAAGGTGCTGCTGCTGCTGCTTGTTACAAGTGAGTATCTCACTTACAATAGCTCTCTTTGTCTGGTTTCCAAGAGGATGGAATCATTATTTATACATTGGATGTTTTGGTGCCCCGGATTTGTTTGACTTTGGTTGGGAGCACACTGCAATTGATCAGATACTGAATGCTAATTTTTCTTGTGGCGTGAGTTGTGATTCTCTTGTTCTAAGGAATTCCAGACTCATATTTCATAGTTTTCACCATTGCTCACAACTTGTTTAGGCCAATGGCCATGTTTCTGAATCACAAGGATTATTGATTTTTATCTATGTTGGGGGCAATGTAGAGTGATATGTCTTTGTGTAGCATCTGTGGGGGTCAATTTGCCTTGTAAATTCGGTAGACTTGTATGGTGTCTCTGTCTTGGTTGTGCTTATTTTTATTATATTCTGGGTTTTATTGGTCTCCCATCCCAGGGATTGCCTACTGTTCTAGTTTTAGTTTGGAGCTCACTGTTCTCTATATAATGGTTGCCCTCTGTGTCTATGCCTTCTATTATATCACCCCAGATCAAGTCATACTGTTCCTTGATTTATAATGCAAACTGCAAGCCTGTGTTGAAAAATAAGAAGTAAAGGAGACCTGTTAGGTTGTGGAATGAAAGTGTTCTGGAGGATTATAGTAGGTCTCTGCCTTGTTCTGTTAGTGCCGCTGCTTTCAAGGGCAAAATCCCTTTCCTAATTTTTTTTTAATTGTGTTTGTTTTGCAGCTAGGATTTTCTTCATCTGTGTAAAATGGGTTGCTATCCCTTTAAAAATACTGTGAGGTTATTTTACTACCTGTAGATGTCGGTCAGTGCTTGCCACCATTCTCCTTATCATTCTCAGTTCATATTCGCTTCCATCCTGTCTTTTCAGACAGAAAATGAAGTCTGCAATTTCTGAGTCCATGCCTTGTAAGGGAGTTTGTGGAAGTCAGTGTCTTTGCCTGTCTGTTGTAAAATGATCGAAAGACCCGTGGCGCACTATTCATTCTTCTGTAGGTGTTCTTATTTTCTTTGTCTAGTATAAAAGCTTCTCTGGCAGCAGTGTCAACTAAGCTAAATCTAGTTTTCATGTTTTTTTTTACCTGGTGTTGATTTGTGCTGTTATGCTTTCCTTCAGGAGACTTCTTTTTGTCCCATGGAGTTAGAGAGATTGAGAGTCTGTGGAGAAAGCTCACAGGGACAGGTGAGTCTGAGAGAAGCTCGAATGTTGCTCTGAATGAGGGAACACTATCTAGTACTTTCCCATAGAGAAACACGGTGCATGCTTACTGTTATATTCAGCTGGTTATAATGGCAAATAATAACCAGCTTTATCAAATGAAGGCTCGTTATTACAATGTGGTTAATCCTGGATACCTCATTGTACTGTGACTATAAATCTGAGTTGTAGTGTATTTTGAGTTTCTGTTTTCTGAGAACCTACACCATGTAAATATTCCTTTATGTTTCTTTAGATAATGGGCTTTTTATTTGGAGGCATCTGATTGGCTGGTACCCACTCTGCAGGGTACATTAACTTTCAATAGATGCCCACCAAATGAAAAGTCTGAGACCAAACCTGCCTAATGCCCAGCCAAAGATCCTTGTGCCCAGCCTGCTTCATCATTAGCTGAAGCACTGGGCACACAAATTAAACAGTCACCATTTGTTTTGCTTGGTAGCAGAGGCGAGCGAGAGCCCACTCCCGAACCAGTGTACACAAACAAAAGCAGTCGATCTTCAAAAAACCCTCTTACTACTTCCCCAAAAAAAACTCTCAGTTGACACAATCAGTCAAGCAAGTCCGGATCACTCCACCCGCTCTCACAACCGCTGTGACCCGGCAGTGCGACTCTGTCTGTAGACCCACTTCAAACAGCTCCGCTTCAATGTTTCCTAGCCAGGCTTCTCATCCAAAAATAGCAGACTTGTTTTACACTAGACCCGATTCTTATGACCAGAGACAGACCGATAGGAAGAAAAAAGCATGACCTTGTTTCAGTTGTTTTCCCACTGCCACCACGGTTGACTTCCCTGGATGTACAGCTCCTGATCTTCCTTCGTGGGCCCCATCCGCTCATGATAGAATCACCGGCCACATCATGCTGCAGTAACAGTTAAAAGAAAAGTAAATATATTTAAAAAATACTGTCGCACAATGGCTTAAGAGTTTAAAAATAACTTGTCCAGAATGTGCGGTGTGTGTATGTGTGTGTGGGGGTAGTACAACAGAATGGCTTCCTGACTTGGGGGGACAGTAGGAGACAGAACAGCACAGAGGAACTACTTAACCAACAAAACACACTTAATTTCTCTCTAGTCATTTTTTAAATATTTTGTTTTCTATTTTCCCAAGTGCCAGCAAAATGTCATGTAGCCCATTTTCTAAGTGCAATAATATCCTCAGGGTGGGTGATATGGGCAATACCGGACCTCCCAGGGGCTATAATGCCCTCCACCTGCAGCATCGGACCTCATTACGCCCAATACTGCCCACCCTGTCGGGTATTGTGCATTAGTATGTGAATTAACTCTGGGTCATCCCTTAAAATGGGTCACTAGTCTCAGTGGCCTACCCAGTCAACACATTTCAATAAATAAATCCCAAGTTACTGAAATTCAGTCAGAGAGCTTGCCAGGCTAAGCAGAAATTAGATGGATAACAATCCTTCTCTGTCCTCAACTGTCTATACACCTACCTTATATATATATATATATATATATATATATATATGTACTGTAATGAGACCAAAAGTATCCACATGTGAAAAGGTAAGCACTAAAAATGAGTACAACAATGAGCACATGCTGTTGTTAGCTAAGCAGAAGAAAGAAGTACAGTACATTGCAACCTACTTATACTGGACCCTGATAAGCCAAAAGCTCAGTTATAACAGCACCAAATCACTTGCCAAATGTTGTTTGAACTGATTATTGCAATAAAGTTTTGCCTTACAATGAACTAAACAGCCCTTTTATATCGGACCACTGCTGCGACAATTGTAGACATCTGTGCTCACTTTACGCTTAAATCACTGAATATGTTTGTGCACAGTTGTTAACTGCTTCACTAGTGTTACAATTGTAGACATCAGTGCTCACATCTACGCTTAAATCATCGAATATATTTGTGCACAGTTGTTAACTGCTTCAGTTAAGTGTGTTACAATTGTAGACATCAGTGCTCACATCTATGCTTAAATCACAGAATACATTTGCACACAGTTTTTAACTGCTTCAGTTAAGAGTCACAAAAGCTCTCCTGTGACTGATTAAGTCTAATTGCTGTAATTGCCTCATTCACTGCAGTTGAAATGTAGGCATGACAGGTGAGAACATCTAGTTACACTTTGTACTCACCAAAGTGTGGTCATGGCTCCAAAAGCTCCTAACAGGAATGTGTTGTTCAGTTTCGCAAAGTGGAGATCCTCAGTGAAATCAATAGCATGCCGAAACAGAGTTTAAGAGAGCTGTCTGTACACTTCGGCATTCCAAAATCTACTCTGTCAGATCTACAACAGGACAGACAAAAGGTGTTTGCAGCCTGGTATGCAAATCAAAACCCAGATTGTAAGCAAAAGTGGCCTGGGAAAGACTGACATCGAGGAAGCTTTGCTGCGGTGGTCTCAACGCAAGAGGTCGTGATGCACCAATTAGCAGACCTCTGCTGATTGAGAAAGCCACTCAGATCACCACTGCAATGGGCAAAGCTGATTTTGTTCCATCAATGGGTTGGTTGCACCGATGGAAGGCGTGACAAACACTGGGTTTCGAGAGCCAATGAGGAAAAACAAAGTGCAGATGTGGCAAGCGCTGAACAGTGGATCAGTGAAGTGCTGCCGGGCTATTTGCTGGGTATGATCCTCCAAAACATCTACATTTGTGAAAAGACCAGTTTCTTTTACAGATGTGTAGGCTCAGGTACACTTACTGATGCAGATTATCGACTCCCCACAAGACTAAACCCAAAGACTGGAAATCACTCTCTAATAGACTGGATCCTAGTTTCTTGCCCGGCCGGATACTGTTGGAGGGATTATGTCTGACGCTGAGTGACCACTCGCCCACCTTTGCATCTGGTCCAACAAGCCTCCAGAAATCCCTGCTAAGGTCATTGAAGTGAGAAATTGCAGTAGGTTTTGTCCAGCAGACTTTGCTCCAACCTGAGGAAAGCTGACTGGGCCCCTATCCTCTCCCTGCCCACACTTGATGAGGCTCTTGATTATTTCACACAGACCCTCTTATCTACATCTAATATGCACAGCCCTGTAAAAAGCTCAGGGTGCAAGGTAAATACCATAAATGGCTGAGCCCTGCATCCAACATACCATGCTCCTCCGGGACAAAGCATGGGATACCTGCAAAAGCTACTGGCAACTCTATAGACTGGGAGAAGTACATAGAGTTGAGAAATGAGTGCAAAAAATCCATGAAGCAGGCTAAATCACAAAACCTAAACAACCTCCAAACTAGACACCTATGTGACCCCAAAAGATTTTGGGGCCACATAAATATACTCATAAAGGGCTCCACAAATAGTCAAATGGACTCCATCCTGGTGGGGACTCACTGTCCAATTCTCAGACTGTCATTGCTGAAGCCTTTTGTGCCTCTTTCTCTACCTCAAGCGTGTCTCCCTCCCTGTCCTCCCCAGGCCTACATTGCACTCTGATGCTGCATGGGTGAACCCATGACCTCAATTCCACATAAAGCTGGTCAAACAGTCAGAGGTACTGCCTCTCTTGTGCAAAATTAACCCTTCCTCCACACTGGGACACGACCAACTCGAACCACGCCTACTGAAGGCTGCCACTCCGGCAATTGCCCACCCTGTCACCCTACTAATAAACAGATCACTCAGGGAAGGTAAAGTCCCAAAATGTGGAAGGTGGCGACCATCATCCCTGTCCCCAAAGTGGTCCTCAAGACAATTTGGGAAACTATAGGCCAATCTCCTTCTCAGTCCTGTGGGAAAATACAGGAAAGACTTGTCTCTACCCAGCTACATTTCTACCTTGAGCAACACTTACTCATGACTGATGTGCAACATGGCTTTAGAAAGGGACATGGCACCGACACTGCTCTCATACAGCTAATGGCGGACATCCTTGCCTTATGGACCAGGGCTCCCCAACAGGTGCCCCTTCATTGACCTATCCAAGGCATTTGACTTGGTCAAGCATGATCTCCTACTCACCAAACTCCAGCTCCTAGGACTGGATCACCACTCACTCTCCTGGTTCGTGAGCTAGCTGAGTGACCGCTCCTTAAAGTCCGCTGGAAGGGCACTCAATCGGGACTCAGACCCATCACTACTGGGGTGCCTCAGGGCTCAATCCTGGGCCCCTGCTTTTCTCACTCTTCCTCAATGATATTGTGGGAAACTGCTCCCTCAGTAAGCTCATTTTGTATGCAGATGACACTGTATTGCAGTGACCTCAACCTAGTGTCATCTCCACAAAACTGCAGGACAGTATCTCAACACTTGAGGCCTGGTTCTCTGCAATTCCTTATACTCAAAGAAGATAAAACCAAAGCTGTGCTGTTTGGATCTAGACACTTGGGCCTTGACAGAAGTCAGATGCTGGATCAGCACCAACCAAGGAATAAGAGTTGATATTTTGAGCAGCTTTAAATACCTTGGGATCCATCTTGACCAGGAGGTGACCTACGGTCCCACACTGACTCCAGAACCTGGCCATCCACCAAAAACTTGGTCTCCTCTACCTGCTGACTTTCATCCCTGGCTGCACGATGGGCAATTGCCAGCTGCAATCTTCTCCCCACCATTCTATATGGTGCTCCACTACTGCAGTTCCTCCAAGAGTCAGAATTCAACAAACTTTCCGTACTGTATAATCGGGTGGCACAGTTTGCCACAACTTCTGTCCTAGGAGGCATCACTGCGAGGCACTTAGGGAACTTAATTGTCCACTCTGCACACAAGCTTGCATACCCCGTGAACTTGCTTTACCTTCAAGTTCTCTACCCTAGGTCCCCCTCCCCATCTTAGAGGACTACTCACCCCTAAAGAACAAACCAGAACCTTGCAATCATCCGCTAAACACTTACTGGATGTCCTCTGATATGCTCCAACCAAGGCAAGCGCTCTTTCAAATTTGTTGCCTCCCACCTATGGAACTCCTTCCAGCTAGTTTGACTGACTCTCCCACCCTCAACCAGTTCAAGTCTGGACTCAAACTTTATCTACTCAATCTTAGTCTCTGTGGCTGCAAACCGTTAGCTCCCAAGCCTTGGTCTCATGTCTGTTGAACTGCTCTGAACCTCCCTCCATCCTGTCTCTTTTCAAACTAACCTATGACATTAATCCTCTGTGCTGGCTAACTACACTTCTAACTGGTGGATAACCAGGTGAATGCGAACCCGATGTCTACTACTGGATGCTGTTTACTAATGTTTATCTATGAAACAATGTAATAGCTTGTAAATCATGACTGAAGTCAAATTGTGAGCCTGATTGTCCTATCCCTGTATGCTGTTGCAATGTATATTTGTGTATAATATGTAATTACTGTAAATAGTGCCTTTAAATGTCTCTTTATGTAACTAATTCCAGGCCGCCCCTGAAAAGGGACCTCTGGTCTCAGTGGGCTCACCCAGTTACCAAAATCCAAATAAATAAATAAATAAAATAGTAAAACAGAACAACCTGTTGGCAATAAGAAAGCCAAGGAGAGACTAAGTGTACTTGCCTGCAGCAACATGGCTGGGACTGATAAGTTCAACCTGTTGGTCATAGGTAAATCAGCCCAGCCAGGCTGCTTCAGAGGCGTTTGACATCTGCCAGTGACTGACAGATCTAGCAGGTCTGCATGGATGATGGTGGGCTTTTACAGAATGGGTAAGAGCCTGGCATAGGAAGTTAAGAGGCTGCAAAATAATTTTGCTTCTGGACAACTTTTCTGGTCACCCCTCATGGAAAGGACTTAGAAACATTAAACTTATCTTCCGACCACCCCAACACTACCTGCCTTATCCAATCACTAGACCAAGGCATAATTTATGCATTTAAGCGACAATATGTCAGGGCAATGCGTGCCAGAGTTGTGGAGATGTTGGACAGCTCTGAGCTGTCAGCTGCAGCCTGTGTTAAACAAATCAATCTACTTGACACTGTATGCATGATGAAAACAGCATGGGATGCCATCAGCAGAGAAACAATTGTGCACTGTTTTGCCAAAGGGGTTTCATCCTGCAAAATGACACTGATGCCAATGTTCGAGTTGAGCCGCAAGAAGATGAGCAACCACCACCACCAGGAATGACAGCAGATGAGTTTGACAAGCTCTGCCACCTCAGGGATACTGTCAAGACTGAGCCAGAGGAGAACACAATAGTGGCAGTAGTGTCGTCCCTTTCATCAATGCTCAAAATGATGATGAAGACAACGATGAAGCAGAAGGCAACACAAAAGGAGCGCTATAGAACTAAATGTTATTGACACAATGTCTGCAATGCCCTCACCATGCTCCGAAAAGCCATGGAGCAGAGAGACCTGAATCCAGACTGGGCACTGATCCAGCATACCGAGAGTGAATGGTCACGATACACCATGACCCACTCTTGTCAATCAACCATAACAGGCTACCTAGAGAAAAATATTAGTAACACTATGTTGAGAGCACAAGCACAAGCACTAAATCACTTGCCCCAGTACAGTTACACCTGCACTAACTGCACTAAAGCAAAAAAATAAAATAATAATGGAAGAAACTCTCAAACATGGAGGTGTCCAACATAAGCGGGCTCCACTGTATTGTCATATTGTACAATGGATAGAAAATTTCTTGAGCTCTGATTGGTCAGTGCCCATCTTCAAAAGAAATGTTATCGGAACATAACATCACTGTATAAAGGTCCAGCATATTTGACCAACTTCTTACATTTTCACACGACTGATATCCATACGTCCCACACTTTTAAAACAGTACACAGATAAGTACACCTTAGTGCCTAAAATATAAAATCTCCTCCCTCCATGTCACAGTCTGTCACCCCAAAATACAAAACTAATGTTATTAAACAGCTCATTTTCATACACTCACTTTTTCTTTTCAAGTTCAAAGGCACGCACTCAGCCGCATGGCCACCATTTCAATAAAAGCTGCAAGCAGCGGCTTTTTCTATTAAAATATTACAACTGCCAACTGCTTACCAAAACACAGTTTTGTTTTTAAATAATCTCCTTTCCTGACACTGTTAATATTAAAAAAATTCTCTCCACTAAATTTCTTGTTCCCCAAAGTGAATCCTCTGATCACGGGCATCCTATGATGCCTTGCGCCCATAAGGGATTGTTGGCTGGGGAGCCAAGGAGGTGTTACTGGCAGCGGCATTTGAAAAAGCAACTTTGACTTCTCGCATACAAACATGTACTTCAGTAATCTGTAGTGAGAGAAAGAGTGATGAACTGCTGTGGTGGAGCAAGAGTAAACATTACTGGGAGGCAAGAGAGACACAGTTCAACAATACACAGGTACACATATAATAGCTTCACCCACTGGACAAACACAAATAGGAGCTCTTTTTCCAAATATGCTTCTATACTAAAAATCAGATAAAAAAGTATTTTAAAACACACTTTTGTTATTTTTTTTATTCTACATGTATGAGTCATTGTATAACAACAATAATGCACTCCAGGGTGTGTTGTCATGCTTGGATAACTTCACTTCTCAAGTGTTGGATGCATGGCAGAATCACCTGAGCGTGATGGCATCCAAGCATGACACTGAACCCTGTTGTGCATTACTGTTTTAGTCCAGCAAGCATAAAAGATTTCAGGAGGTATCACAAGGTTCCAGCTCATTTACAATTTAGATTCTTCCTCATCAACACAAACAGAAACTAATTTTACATAATTATGTAAATGGTGAGTCAATGTGCACTGAATCACAAAAGATTAAAGCTAATAACAGACTTGAACACAAAAATAAATTGAAACTGTATATTGAAAAAATAGCTTTTACCTTTCAGCAATTCTTCTCACTTAATTTACATACAGCAAGTAAAGTTACCCTCAGCAAGGCACTGGCAGTGGAGATTGTACTGTTAATGGCAGAAAGCAAGCACGCCATTTTTAAAAGGTATGTTATAAAACTATTTTTAAAAGTCACTTTTACAGATGGGGAACAAGGACTTTAGAGCAGGTAGACATAATTTAAGGAGTTATCCTTTAATAAATCAAGACAATTCATACAATCAAAGTAAAATAAATTAATACTCTCCTTTACCATATCATCATACATCAAACACTGAAGGTTCAGTATAATAATAACATTTATCAAGCTGGAAGGACATATCCAACATCCTGTTTGGTTGAATGGGTTCTAAAACAATGTGTATGCAGAACAACAACCAATAGCTTTGAGCATATTTCAGCAACAGAATACAGCAGACTGATATATCAGTTGCCTCTCAGAACAATTTTAATTTAATCCCTTGTTGTCTTCATAAACATTCCTAAGCTAAAATATTGGATTTTGAAGGTTTTAGAAGTTTTGCATCTGTGCTATGTCCACTGTGAAAAAATTAACTATCTTGGTACAGTGCTATGATTAAGCAATACGATATGACAGCGTGTGCATTGTGGCTGGATAACAGCACACCTCAGATATGTTATGAGGTGCAAGGCCAAAGAGATTGTTCAGAAATGTGAGTGGTGGCCATCTTTAATTACTTGAGTCATTGATTACAGAATTAGTTTTAAAGGGACACTGTCAACTTGTTTTTCATTATATTGTTTCTAGTTAAAACCTACATTTTATGATTGCTTTCCTCTCTAAAATTCATTGATGTTGCTGTTTGTTTTGTCTGTGTCCTTGTTTAGTAGACCTGAAATGCATACTAATGTGTGTTTATAAACAGCCTTGTTTTGTTTACAGTCCTGGATATGTTCCTACTGCATACTTCCTGAGCACTACAACACACCCAAACAGTGCAGTCAATCATGAGGCAGTAGCCTCCTAAACTCCCACTGCATCATGAGGGGCTAGACTGTGTTGTGGGTGTTCCCATGTCTAGGAAAGATGCAGTGGGAACTGATCAAGAATGTAAAGAAACCTGTGTTTGTGTGGTAACACCAGTATGGCTGGCAATCTGTTTTCACTCTTCTAAAGAAAAAGAGTCAGAATCAAGCTACCAGATACATCAGCAATCTTTATAGAATGTTGGCAATTATAAATGTGTTTGATAAATTAGGGACACTTTGAGGTCTAAGGGACTTGACAGTGTCCCTTTAAAAAGTTGTTGTAAAATTATCCAAGAAAATTGAAAATATGATAAGAAGGAATCTAAGGATGTCAAAATGATTTTAGCTAAAAAAAAACTTGGATGATTTTTGCTAACAAATACTGCTGTTTTAAATTGAAAAAATATTTCTCCTCTTAATCCCTCCTTACACATATACACTCCCAAACAATGAAGTACTATTCATAGTTTAGTTTTCCAGTGTTTCCTGCTGACCAGGATATACTGTAGACAGACAGACAGACAGACAGATTGATAGATATAGATATAGATACAGATACAGATACAGATACAGATGCAGATGTAGATGTAGCTACGGATACAGATACAGATATAGATATATCCCTCTTATCCTTGCCTGCTGGCCAAGGAAATCAGTGCTGCTTATCCTGTCACAAATACAATTGAGGCCCTGGCTCCATATGAGGCTTTCTGTTGTGTATATTCATGGGGATTCTGCAGTATTTGATTCTGTATTTCATGATTACCAAAAATTCCGTCTATTGAAAATGTGAAATACAGATGATTGACAGGAGGAAGGGGCTACCTTACACTATTTACTTTTCATGAAAAGTTAAAGAAATACAGTAGGACTTCTTTAAGCCTTTATTTGTATTCTTAGGTATGTTTTATTGTATATGTATTAAAATGTTTATTCTATTTATGACCTTTTTGCATTTGTCCTGCATTGTACTGTAATGTACTCTGAGCTATTTGATTATTTTGCAGGTGACTTTACAACCGTTGAGTTTCATTGCATGTCCCTGTGTCATGCTGCAGAAAACCAGATACAAAATGTCCAGCCCCAACTGCTCTCTGGTCAATTCCTTTGAATATGTTGAAAACTGAAATTATGTCTGTGACATAGCAACAGAGAATTTTGGCAGATGAGGACTATTTGGCCCACCTAGTCTGCTCATTTTCCTACCTAAAATATCTCCATAGACCCTAACTGACCTCTAGTTCTTTCTCCCTCTTCCCATTCCTTTCCACTAAAATCCTTAATGCCTATCCCACACACTTCTGAACCCAGCACAATTTTCTCCCCAACACATCAACTGGTAGGATGTTCCAGGTATCCACCACTTTTTCTGTGAAGAAATACTTCCTTCTTCTCTCCTGAATCTAACCCCATCCTGCTTCATAGCATGTCCCCTTGTTCTTGTGCACTTTTTTTCCTGATAAATACTTCCCTAATGTACCTTATTTACCCCTTAAGTTCTCTACCATATCTCCTGCCACCCTCTCTTCTAGGGTGTACATACTGAGTTCCTTTAGTCTTTCCTAGTAGGACTTGTGGTGCAGACTCACACCATTTAAGTTGCCCTCTTTTGGACTGCCTCAACTCTGTCTACATTATGTTGTTCGGAGATGTGGCCTCCAGAACTGTACGCTGTATTTTAGGTGAGGTCTTACCAGCTATCTATACAAAGGCAACACCATCTCCTCTTTCTGCTTGTCATAGGCCTCTATGCACACCAGCATCCCATAGTCCTTCCAACTGCTTTGTCACACTGCCTGGCCACCTTTAGGTCATCAGAGATTATTACCCCAGGTCTCTCTCCTGCTTAATGGCTGTCAATAACAGTCCCCCATATTGTACTCTGTCCCTGGGTTTCTGTACCCCAAGTGCATTGTTTTGCACTTTTTCATATTGATAGCCAACTACCATATCCTTAACCACTCAAGTTTTCTCAGGTCTCTGCTCATCCTTTCCACCCCTGGAGTTTTCATCCTATTGCCAATTTTAGTGTCACCAACAAAGAGGCAGATCTTCCCTCTAGCTCATCTGCAATGTCACCTATAAAAACATTAAAGAGGATCAGTCCCACCACTGACCCTGAGGCACCCCAATGGTCACGCTCCTTCTTGGAGTTAACTATGTTTACCACCACCCTCTGCTCCTATTCTCTAATCAGTTTATTTTACAGTTTACCACATTTGGACCCACTTCTCAACTACCCTGCATGCTTAATAGTCTTCTATGTGGAATGGCATTGAATGCCTTACTGAAATCTAGGTAGAAACGGTAATACAGGACTTCTCACTCAACCAAAACAAAAGTGGACATCAAATCCCTATATTTAGATTTATTGTCTTTCTTTACTGTCATTTCCTTTCTTTTGCTCAATTTTTGTTTTATGTGACAATTCAGAACAAAATTGTTCCTTCTTCAGACAATGAGCTTTACATCATAAATAGTACTTCATGTTTTTATATTGATGAACTGTTTCCCAATTCTAAAAATAAAAAGAAATTGATATTAACTTAATGTACCAACATAACATTCTATATGTGCATAAATGAATGATGATTCCCTTTGAAATATAAATCACATATAACAGGGGAACACACCTACTATATATAGTAATGTAGTAATAACTATACTTTCTTGATCCATATTGGGTCAAAATAACTTTACTTCAGTAACCCAGAGACATTGAGTTGGGGCTGGGGTGCTGCTTTTCTCACTTCAGTTTAATCTGTAAAGGGATACAAAATAATCCTTTTAATCAGCTCTTTTAAAGACCTAACAAGCTATATTTTTGAATAAAAGATGTGTATTTAGAATTCTTAATTAACTAATTTAGTTTTTTATCTTTTATCATACCTGTGCAAAAGGGTTCAAAGTTATCCTGGTTTATTGTAACCCAAAATTCTCATTTTAGGTTTTTGTTTTAGCCTGCAATAGAGAACAGCAAAAACTCATGTTTAGATTCTCAGCCTTAGTTTTAAATAATGTAAAGTAAAGGCTGTAGAATGCTATTTTGACCAAAGGTCCATTACCTTGTGTACTCGGTTTCAAATGAGATCTGTTTTAATGTTGCAGCATAAGATGCAAGGGTAATTCATTTCTCAAGTGGTCAAATAAATCCAAACATTTGGGCAGCACACCCACCAACTTAAATCACCACCATTAACCAAAATGCCAGTTTTACTTGTGCAAGAACTGCATCTACATCAAGGAAGGTGCAGGGCCATTTGGGTGAACAGCAGAAGCGTGGTTATGTCATGAATGACGTCACCCTGAGAGGCCCAGTCAAAAATAAATCTTTCCCCAAAGCACAAGAGGCAAAGGTAAGATCCTCTTCCAGATGCTTAACTTTGCATTCATATTTTCAAATAAGACATACATAAATTTCGGATGTGTCACAACACTGCCTCATTATAAACATCAGTTAAAGCAAATAAAGATAAAACGGACATTGTGAAGAGAATGAATGCACATTTGTCACCCAAATGATATCAAGTGTTATAGGAAGGATACTTCAGACTGGGGAAGAAAAAGGCAGCAGAGGGCTGGGTATTAATGGGTGGGGTTAAGGTTTTTAATGCCTGCTGGGATCACTGCTGGTGGAAACAGTAGACTGTGTGTCTGAAAATGTTGAAGATAAATTTAATGAATAATGGACATGTAAACAAGGTACAGATGCAGTGTGAAAACCATAGGAATATTGTCAGGAGATGAATTTCTGCAGGTATAGCTTAATGAAAACTATTGCTAGTGAGTGGGAGTCAGAAAACCAAAATGAGGTTAAAAGGAATAGCTAAGGTCATGATGTGGTCTTCACATTTAGAGACCTGTAGAGAGGTTAATGTGGGCAGCTCAGGATCATGATGCTAACTAAATATTACAGATTGAAACAGTGACCAGTTAGTGATGATATATACACTATTAAATCAAATAATACCCTGGATAAAATGTATAGCTACTTTAAAACAATGCTATAAGGGAATGTCAATTAAAATTAGTATATATTTAATCAAAATTAGTCCATATGAATTCTTATTCAGTCTGTATCTTATTCTGTATGTTCCTAACATAAAATCCACCATGCCTCTCTCCTTAATGAGGCGGATTCTCTGTCATCTCCACAGCTGAAGTCCATCACCCTTTCAAGTCCCTGAAATTTTAAAGAAGAGATCTGATGTCAAAATTCCAAAATGACTAGCTCTGGGTGATATAATGTCTTCTCTCCTGATATTACTTTTATGCTCTGTAATTCTTTGTTTCAGAGGTCTGGTGGTTTGTCCAATGTAATAGAGAGAACAAGGACATGTAATGCAGTAAACCACATAATCAGAATTACAGGTGACAAAATCCTTAATATCATATATTCTGTCATTACAAGTGCTTTAAATAGGCTTACTTTCATTCCATTGTTGCAATGTGTACAACTATCACATGTAAAGAAATTGTTTACATCTCTTTTAAGCCAATTCGTCAGAGATGGTTCCAGACTGCAATGTTGCATTTTAATTAACTTGTTTCTTATAGTGGTGTTTTGTTTTCAGTGACCCATGGTTTCTGATGAAAAGTAATTTTCCCAGTCTCAGTAGTCTGAAAAATGTTCCAATTGTTAAGAATAACATTTTTATCTTTCCAAAATGCTTAGAAAATTGTGTGGACATAGTGAGCTTATTTCTAGTGTCTTGTACATATCTTACTCTGTCTTGTAATAGCACTTCTCTTTCCTTTGAATCAACCTTATTTTCTGCTGCTTGTAAGATTTCTTTCTTATAAACACATGCCTCAAATCTCCTGTTAGTTCTTTCAAATTGGTTTCACATCTGTTCTCTGTGCCAGTGTTTCTTTTAACTCTAAGCATCTGGCTGTATGGAATGCTGTTCTTTAAATTCTTAGGATGGAAACTTTAGCATGTAATAAATTATTTTTGAAATGTTTTTCTGTATAAATCTGTGGAAATTTTACCATTTTCCTTAATCAGTCTCAAATCCAAAAATCTATATTTGTGTCACTGTGTTCCATTGTAAATGACAAATTCTCAGTTGCTCCTCCATATATTCATAGAACTTCCTCAAACCCTGACATGTACCTTTCAAATAACTAGAATGTCATCAATAAATCTTTCGTGTAGTAAAATATTAGATTTATATTCATTATTCACTGATAATATATATTTCTCTTCAAAGTATGCCATATACAGATTAGCATATGAAGGTGCTATGAAAGCACCCTAACAGTGTCCATTTTCTGCAGGAAATGTTGTCCCTCAAAGTCAAAGTAATTATTATCAAGTACAAGCTTTGTTAATTCCAAAATAAAATCCTTATCTGGTTCATTATTTGGTCTCTGAGACAAAAAGTGGTCCAGTGCTGTCATGCCTTCCTCGTGAGGTATGTTTGTATATAAACATTTGACATCAAGTGTTAATAGAATACAGTCATCAAAATTCTCTTTGGTTTCATTTAATTGTTCCGAAATTTGAATGCAATGCTTACTGTCCCTAATATGACCATATGTTAGGTACCAAGGCTTTACAGCAGTGGTCAACAAAAATGGACTATGGTTCAGTAATTGATCCAATATCAGATATAATAAGTCTTCCAGGTGGGTTCATTGCATTCTTATGAATTTTAGGTAAACAATAAAATAATGGCATCTTTGGCTTTTTGTTTATTATTTCTTGTTCAGCCCATTGTTCAATTATACCTCTGTCTACTGCATTCTTGATTGTCTCAGAAATCACTTCCTTCAAATGCTGTAATGGGATCCTGGTGCTTTCTCATAGGTCAAAGCATCATTCAATTGCCTCAAGTATTCCTCTCAAAATCACTCTGATTCTGAATAACCACCCTTCCTTTATCCACCAGTTTGATAATAATAGTCTTTTGTTCCCCAAATTTTGAATGCCGTTTTCTTCTCTGGTTATATTGAAGTTTGGTCATTTTTTCTCACTTCCTCCATTATGTTTTCTATGTCCCTGTTTACTTTATCCATGCATGTTATTATATAGGGTGGTGTGAAACCAAGGGGTCAAAATGGATTTCGTGCCAAGTGCCTGTTTTAAAAGATATCTTTCTTTTGGTCTAGATGGATCCTCTCTAGACAGTTCTTTGGTCCCAAAAAGCTCAACCTAATTTTTAGAAAAAAAATTCTAAGTCCAATTTCAATTCAAAAGGATTTAACTTCTCTGTTAAGCTAAATGACAATCCTTTTTTCAAAACATCTATTTCCACAGGTGTTAATTCTCTGTCAGATAAATTAATGACTGTTAATTCTGTTGGGATTTGGACCTCAACTTCTGGACTTTGTCCGTTTCTTTTTCTATTTCTTTTCTCTCCTTTTGGTCTCTTTCATTGCTCCTGACATTTGAAGTTCCTGGTTCTTGTGGTTCCCTGTGAAAATCCCTTTCAAACTGTCTTTCTCTCTGATTCCTTTCAGGTCTATATGGATCATAGTATTCTTGATCATAATAATTCCATCTGTTCCTGTAGGGACATAGGTCCTTCTATATTGTCAATTAAACTAAGGACATTTATTCCATCTAGAGTAGAACCTTTATTTAGATTCCTCTCAATGTCCTCTGATCTTGAGTTTTTAGTCAAGTAGCAGAGCAAGTTCCTGTGTCTTCAAGACTACATATATATATGTTTGGTATTCTGGCTACTTCTAGGAATATACTTTCCTTTCTTTATAATCATTAATATTTCATTTGCATTTACTTAATTAACTTCTTATATGATTGTCATAATCAAGCAGGCATTTTCTAGTCTCTCAAGTAAAGTTTTGAATTAGATATTTCAGTAGTTTCTTTTATCTTAATTTCCATCATGTGTATTTCTCAAGTACTTTTGACTGCTCAGTTGTTAAAGTTTCGATCAGTAACAGCATAAAGTCAAAAGAAAATTTGGTATGTGTCCCATCCCATTTGGTTTGAAGTCCTCAGGTGAAAAACCTAGACATGATTCAGTAAGAACTCTCAGGCCCCTCAGTATCCATTTTGTTTGGTGTATTCAAGTAGTATCACAGCATGCAAATCTAGCCTTATCTCATATTCTTTAAGGATTCTAATCTATTAATGGAGGGTCTTGGTATTTCAACATTTTCACTAATTTCAGCTTGTTGTTTGCTTTTACTAGGCCCATAATCCTATTGGCCTCATCTTCATTGATACTGAAGGCTGTGGACCTATTTTCCAGTTTACCCAGTTCTGAAAAGGTAAGCATAATTAGTGCAGTGCTTCTTATAAATGCCCTAAGATTCAGTTTCATGTAATGCTTATTTTACTTATTTTAATTTTCAACTTTTTATGTATTTCTTCTGATCATCTTGATAAATTTTGGGATCACACCAGAAATCCACTCCACAATGGATAAATTCAACTACAACTCCACATTATAAATCCCATGGTTCCTTTGTCATGATTTAATTTGCAGAGGAGCAACATGGGGAGAGAAAGGAATCAGAATTGTAGAAACAAAGTCATACAGGGCTTCTCACTCAACCCAAACAAAACTGGACATCAAATCCTAATATTTAAATTTACTTTCTTTCTTTGTTGTCCTTTCCTTTCTTTTGCTCAATTTTTGTTTTATGTGACATTTCAGAACAAAAATGTTCCTTCTTCAGACAATGAGCTTTACATCATAAATAGCACTTCATGTTTTATATTAATGAACTGTTTCCAATTCTAAAAAGAAAAAGAAATTGATATTAACCTAATGTACTAACATAACATTTATATGTATAAATGAATGATGAGACCCTTTGAAATATAAATCACTTATAACAGGGGAACACACCTGCTATTGTAGTAATAACTATACTTTCTTGATCCATATTGGGTCAAAATAACTTTTACTTCAGTAACCCAGAGACATTGGGATGGGGTGGTAGCTGCCACCTCACTTCAGTTTCTGTAAAGGATACAAAATAATCCTTTTAATCAGCTCTTTTAAAGACCTAACAAGCTATATTTTGAATAAAGATGTGTATTTAGAATTCTTAATTAACTCATTTAATTTTTTATCTTTTATCATACCTGTGCACAAGGTTCAAAGTTATCCTGGTTTATTGTAACCCCAAATTCTCTTATTTTAGGTTTCTGTTTTAGCCTGCAGTAGAGAACCGCAAAAACTCATGTTTAGATTCTCAGTCTTAGTTTTAAATAACATAAAGTATAGGCTGCAGAACACTATTTTGACCAAAGGACCATTGCCTTGTGCACTTGGTTTCAAATGAGATCTGTTTTAATATTACAACGTAAGATGCAAGGGTGATTCCTTTCTTAAGTGGACAAGTAAATCCAAACGCTTGGGCAGCACACCACCAACTTAAACCACCACCATTAACCAAAATGCCAGTTTTACCTGCAAGAACTGAATCTACATCAAGGAAGATGCCAGGCCATTGGGTGAACATGCAGAAGCATGGTTACATCATGAATTACATCACTCTGGGATGCCCAGTCAAAAGAAATCTTTCCCCTAAGCACAAAAGGCAAAGGAAAAATCCCTTCCAAATGCTTAACTTTGCATTCCTATTCTCAAATAAGACATATATAAATCTCGGTGTGTCACAACACTGCCTCATTATAAACATCACTAAAAGCCAAATAAACATAAACAGACATTCTGAAGAGAATGAATACAGATTTGTCACCCAAATGATATCAAGTGTTATAGGAAGAATATTTCAAACTGGAGGAAGAAAAGCAATTTGAAAGAACTAACAGGGAAATTTGAGGCATGTGGTTATAAGAATGAAGTCTTACAAGCAGCAAAAATAAGGTTGATTCAAAGGTAAGAGAAATGTTATTACAAGACAGAGTAAGACATGAGCAAGACATTGAAATAAGCTCACTATGTCCACACAATTTTCTGAGAATTTTGGAAAGATAAAAATTTTATTCTTAACAATTGGAACATTTACAGATTACAGAGACTGGGCAATTACTTTTCATCAGAAACCATGGGTCACTGTGAAAACAAAACACCACTGTAAGGAACAAGTTAATTAAAATGCAACATTGGAGTCCGGAACCACCTCTGATGACTTGGCTTAAAAGAGATGAAAAGGTTTCTTTACACGTGGTAACTGTGCATATTGAACAATGGAATGAAGAGTAAGCATATTAAAGCACTTGGAACAACGAATATATGATATTAATGATTTTATCACCTGTAATTCCGATTGTGTGATTTACTGCATTATATGTCCTTGTTCTCTCTATTACATTGGACAAACCCCAGACCTCTGAAACAAAGAATTACAGACCATAAAAGTAATATCAGGACAGAAGACATTAGATCGCCCATAGCTAGACATTTTTGGGAATTTCAACATCAAATCTCTTCTTTAAAATTTCTGGGACTTGAAAGGGTGATGGGCTCCAGCTATAGAGGTGACAGAGAATAAACTTTTAAGGAGAGAGGCATGGTGGATTTTATGTTAAGAATATATAGAAGAAGATACGATCTGAATAAGAATCTCATATGGACTACCTGTAATTAAATGTATACTAATTTTAATGGATATTCCATTATAGCATTGTTTTACAGTAGCAATACATTTTACCCAGGGTATTATTTTATTTAATAGTGTATACATCATCACTAACTGGTCACTTTTCAATCTGTAATACTTAGTGTGCAACATGACTTGAGCTGCCCACATTAACCTCCCTACAGATCACAATGAAGACCACATCATGACCTTTAGCAATTCCTTTTAACCTCCTTATGGTTTTCTGACTCCACTCACTAGCTATAATTTTCTTCCCTTGTATCTGCAGACATTCGTCACTCCTGACCACATTCCTATGGTCTTCATACTGCATCTGCACCTTGTTTTACATGTCCATTATTCATTAAATTTATCTTCAAAATTTTCAGACACATAATCTATTGTTCCCACCCAGCAGTGATTCCAGCAGGCATTAAAATCCTTAACCCCACCCTTAACTCCCACCCCATGTGTCCCTTTCTTCCCCAGTTTGAAGAATTGTTCCTATAACACTTGATATAATTTGGGTGACAACGTGTTTCTCTCTTTCTTCATAATATCCATTTATGCTTGTTTGGCCTTTAACTGATGTTTATATGAGGCAGTGCTGTGACACACTAAGATTTATTTATATGTTATTTGAAAATATGAATGTGAAGTTAAGCATTTGGAAGGGGATCTTTCCTTTGCCTCTTGTGCTTTGGGGAAAGATTTCTTTTGACTGGGCCACCCACGGTGATGTCATTTGTGATGTAACCATGTTTCTGCATGTTCACCAGATGGCCTGGCCCTTCCTTGATATAGATGCAGTTCTTGCAGGTAAAACTGGCATTTTGGTTAATGGTGGTGGTTTAAGTTGGTGGTGTGCTGCCCAAGCGTTTGGATTTACTTGTCCACTTAAGAAAGGAATCACTTGCATCTTACGCTGTAATATTAAAACAGATCTTGTTTGAATTTGAATGCACAAGGTAATGGACCTTTGGTCAAAACAGCGTTTGCAGCCTTTGCTTTACGTTATTTGAAACTAAGACTGAGAATCTAAAAGTCACATTTTAACTTTTTCTACTGCACGCTAAAACAGAAACCTAAAATGAGAGAATTTTGGCTTACAATAAACCAGTATAACTTTGAACCCTCGTGTACAGGTATGATAAAAGATAAAAAACTAAATTAGTTCATTAAGAATTCTAAATACTCACCTTTGTTTAAAAATATAGCTTGTTTGGTCTTAAAAGTGCAGCTTAAAAGTATTATTTTCTATCCTTTTACAGATTAAACTGAAGTGAGAGTGGCAGCACCCCCACCCCCACCCCGATGTCTCTGGATTACTGAGGTTAAAGTTATTTTGACCCAATATGGATCAAGAAAGTATAGTTATTACTACAATAGCAGGTGTGTTCCCCTGTTATATGTGATTTATATTTCAAAGGTGGCTCATTATTAATTTATACACATATGGCATGTTATGTTGGTACATTAAGTTAATATCAATTTCTTTTCTTTTAGAATTAGGAAACAGTTCATTAATATAAAACATGAAGTACTATTTATGATGTAAAAGCTCATTGTCTGAAGAAGGAATATTTTAGTTCTGAAATGTCACATAAAACAAAAATTAAGCAAAAGAAAGAAAAAGACAACAAAGAAAGACAATAAATTTAAATATAAGGATTTGATGTCCAGTTTCATTTGGGTTGAGTAGAAGTCCTGTATGACTTTGTTTCTACAATTCCGATTCCTTTTCACTCCTATGTTGCAACTCTGAAATTAAATCATAACAAAGGAATCTTGGGATTCATAAGGTGGAGTTGTAGTTGAATGTATCCATTGTGAGTGGATTTCTGGTGTGATTCCACAATTTATCAAGACAATAATCAGAAGAAATACATTTAAAAAGTTTCAAATTAAAATAAGTAAAATAAGCATTACATGAAACTGAATATTGAGTGTTTATAAGAAGCACTGCTCTAATTATGCTTACCTTTTCAGAACTGGGTAAACTAATGGAAAATAGGTCCACAGCCTTCAGTATCAATGAAGATGAGGCCAATAGGATTATGGGCCTAGTAAAAGCAAACAACAATCTGAAATTAGTGAAAATGTTGAAATACCAAGAACCCCCATTAATAAATTAGAATCCTTAAAAGAACATGAGATAAGGCTAGATTGGCACACTATGACATTACTTGAATACACCAAGCAAAAAGGATATTGAGGGGCCTGAGAGTTCTTGTTGAATCACATCTAGGTTTTTCACCTGAGGGATTTCAACCCAAATGGGATGGGATATATACTAAAATGTTCTTTTGACTTTATGCTATTACTGATTGAAACTTCAACAACTGAGCAGTCAAAAGTACTTGAGGAAATACATACGATGGAAAATAAGATAAAAGAAACTACTGAAATAACTAATTTAAAAAAAAACTTTATTTGTGAGAATAGAAAATCCTGATTGAGTATGACAACCATATAAGAAGTATTAAATTAAGTAAATCCAAACAAATTATTAATGATTATAAAGAAGGGAAAGTGTGTTCTTAGAAGAAGTCAGAATACCAAACAAATATATATAGTCTTGAAGACACTGGAACTTCCTCTAGTGCTTCTGACTCAGAAAATCAAGATCAGAAGACACTTAGAGGAATCTAAATAAAAGGTTCTACTCTAGATGGACTAGATGTCCTTATTTTAATAGACCATATAGAAGGACCTATGCCCCTACAGGGACAGATTGGATTATTATGATCAAGAATACTATGATCCAATACTAGACCTGAAAGGAATCAGAGAGAAAGACATTCAAAAGGAGGTTTTCACAGGGAACCTCAAGAAACAGGAACTTCAAGTGTCAGGTGAAAAGAAAGAGACCAAGGAGAGGTAGAAAAAGAAAAGAGAGAGAAAAAGAAAGGGAGAAAGTCCATGACTTGAGGTCCAAATCCCAACAGAATTAACGGTCATTAATTTATCTGACAGAGAACTAACATCTGTAGAGATAGATGTTTAGAATAAAGGATTGTCATTTAGCTTAACAAAGAAGTTAAATCCTTTTGACTTGAAATTGGACTTACAAAAATGTTTTCAAAAATTTGGTTGAAGTATTTTTTAAGACCAAAGAACCGTCTAGTGAGGATCCATCAAGACAAAAAGAAAGATATATTTTAAAACAGGCACTTGGCATGAAATCCCAGTTTGATTCCTTTGATTTCATACCACCCTATATAACAACATACATGGATAAAAGTAAAGAGTGACATAGAAAAAATAATGGAGGAACGTGAGAAAAATGACCAAATTTCAATATAACCAGAGAAGAAAAAGAAGCATTACAAAATTTGGGAATGACTAGACTATTATCAAACTGGAGGGTAAAGGGGAGGGGTGGTCATTCAAAATCAGAGTGATTTTGAAATGAATGCTTGAAGCAATTGAATAATGCTTTGACCTATGAGAAAGTAACAAGGATTCTGTTACAGCGTTTGAAGGAAGTGATTTCGAGACAATCAAGAATGTGGAGACAGAGGTATAATTGTACAATGGGCTGAACAAGAATGAATAGATAAAAATTCAAAGATACCATTATTTTATTGCTTACCTAAAATTCATAAGAATCCAATGAATCCACCTGGAAGACTTATTATATCTGATATTGGATCAATTACTGAACCGTTGTCCATTTTGTTGACCACTGCTATAAAGCCTTGGTACCTAACATATGGTCATACTTAAGGGATAGTAAGCATTGCATTCAAATTTTGGAACAATTAAATGAAACCAAAGAGAATTTTGATGACTGTGTTTTATTAACACTTGATGTAATATGTTTATATACAAACATACCTCTCGAGGAAGGCATGACAGCACTGGATCACTTTTGTCTCAGAGACCAAAATGAACCAGATAAGGATTTTATTTTGAATTTTATTTTGGGCACTTCTATGGGTGCTACCCTGGCACCTACATATGCTAATCTGTATATGGCATACTTTGGAGAAGAAATATATATACTACTTATGAATATAAATCTAATCTTTTACAATACAAAAGATTTATTGACAATATTCTAGTTATTTGGAAAGGTACATGTCAGGATTTGAAGACATTCTATGACTATATAGAAGAAGCAACTGAGAATTTGTCATTTACAATGGAGCATGATGACACAAATATAGTTTTTTGGATTTGAGACTGATTAAGGAAAATGGTAAAATTGCCACAGATTTACACAGAAAACAACTTTTAAAAAATACTTTATTACATGCTAAAACATTCTACCTTAAAAATTTAAAGGACAGCATTCCATACAGCCAGATGCTTAGAGTTGAAAAAAACACTGGCACAGAGAACAGACGGAAAACCAATTTGAAAGAACTAACAGGAGATTTGAGGCATGTGGTTATAAGAAAAGTCTTACAAGCAGCAAAAATAAGGTTGATGAAAGAAAGAGAAGTGTTATTACAAGACAGAGTAAGAGATGAGCAAGACATTGAAAATAACCTCATTATGTCCTCACAATTTGCTCAGTATTTTGGAACAATAAAAATGTAATTCTTAACAACTGGAACATTTTACAGACTAGTGAGACTAGAACAATTATTTTTCATCAAATTCGTGGGTCACTGCAAAAAAAAAAACAGCACTATAAGGAACAAGTTAGTTAAAATGCAACACTCAAGTCTGGAACCACCTCTGATAACTTGGCTTAAAAAGATGTAAAATGTTTCTTTCGTGTATTACTGTACACATTGAAACAATGGCATGAAGAGTAAGCATATTAAAAGCATTTGGGATGACAGAATATATGATATTAAGGATTTTATCACCTGTAATTCTGATTAAGGAGTTAACTGCATTATATGTCCTTGTTCTCTCTACTACATTTGCAAACCACCAGACCTCGAAACAAAGAATTACAGACCATAAAAGTATATCAGGAGAAAGACATTAGATCACCCGTAGCTAGACATTTTTGGAATTTCAACATCAAACCTCTTCTTTAAAATTTTTGGGACTTGAAAGGGTGATGGACTCCAGCTGTAGAGGTAACAGCGCATCAACCATACTAAGGAGAGAGACATGGTGGATTTTACATTAAGAATATACAGAAGAAGATACGGTCTGAATAAGATCTCATATAGACTACCTTTGAAACATAGAAACATAGAATTTGACAGCAGATAAGGAGCACTTGGTCCTCCTAGTCTGCCCATTTTCTTACCTGATGGATAAGTTGCAGATCCTAGTTAACCAACAGCCTACTTCCTCCTACCCCCCACTAGGACTACCTTATGTCTGTCCCATGCATTCTTAGATTCCCCACTGTTCTTGACACCATGATCTCCTCAAGAAGGCTGTTCCATACATCCACAACCCTCTCTGTGAAAAATAGTTTCTCACATTACCTCTGAGCCACCCCATCTTCAAATTGTTCCCCTTGTTCTTGCACATCTCTTTTCTGAACAATACTACCCTCTTAGATTTTGTTGATTCCTTGAAATACTTCAAAGTTTCTATCATGTCCCTCTCTCCCTTCTTTCCTCAAGGGTATACATATTAAGCTCCATTAGTCTCTCTTCATATGTCTTCTGGTGCAGACCCTGCAACATTTTGGTTGCCCACCTCGGACAGTCTCCACTCCTGTCTGCCTTTGCAAATATGGGGTCTCCAGAACTGCACTCAGTACTCCAGATGGGTCTCACCAACTGTCTGTACAGAGGATAACAACTTCCGGGTTTTCTACCGTTGATGTCTCTCCTCTGCATCCCAGCATCCCCAAGCCCTCCTTACTGCCTTCTCACATTGCTTGCCCGCCTTTAGGTCATCTAATATAATTACCCCAGGTCCTTTCCATGTTTGTTGTTGTCAGTAGTTCACCCCACCAGTGTACTCTTCCCTGGATTTTTATTTCCAAGGTGCATTACCTTGCACTTCTTTGTGTTGAATCTAAGCTGCCATACATTTGACCATTTCTCCAACCTTGCAAGTCCCTTCTCATCCTTTCCACTACATCTTGTGTATCAACCCTGTTGCAGATCTTTGTGTCATCTGCAAAGAGACATACTTTCCTTCAGTTCCTCTGCAATGTCACTTATAAAGACATTAAAAGGACCGGTCCCAGAACTGAACCCTCCGGTACCCACTAGTAACCCTCCTTTTCTTCACTGTGGACTCCATTTACTACTACCCTTTGTGTCCTGTTGTCCAGCCAATTTTTATCCATTCTACCACCTTGGGACCACTGCAAGGTTGGCTAACTTGTATAGTAATCTTTTGTGTGTGACTGTATCAAATGCCTTGCTAAAATCTAGGTAGGCCATGTCCACAACCCTCCTTGGTCTACTACTTTTGGTCACCCAGTCAAAGAAATCTATTAGATTCATGTGACACAACCTTCCTGCTGTGAATCCATGCTGCTTGGGTCCTGTGCCCCACTGGCCTCTAGGTTCTCAACAGTTCTTTCCTTCAGAAGTGATTCCATCATTTTCCCTACCACTGAGGTCAAACTAACTGGTCTGTAGTTTCCTGCCTCTGCCCTGCTCCCACTTTTGTGAAGAGGAATCACATCTACCCTCCTCCAGTCCTCAGGTACCAACCCATCCTCCCATGATTTGTTATAGAGAGTAGTCAGTGGTGTCACTAGTTCTACCTTAGTTCTTTTAGAATTTTTGGGTGAATCCCATCAGGCCCCATTGCTTTGTCCACCTTCAATTTTACTAGTTCTTTTCAGAACCCTTTCTTCTGTGAATGGACTGGTCTCGACCCCCATCTCCAGAGTGTTCCTCTTTTTGGTTTAGGTACCTCCCCTCCTCTTCCTTTGTGAATATTGAGCAAAAATATTCATTCAGTATCCCTGCTTTTTCACTGTCACCCTCTGCTGACATTCCTCCCTTTATTAAGCCTCAGTATCCCTCATTTGGTCTTTCTTTGCTCTCTAATGTACCTATAAAGGTTTTATCCCCTTCTTAACAGAGTTGCTATCCTTTCCTCAATTTCAGCCTTTGCTATTCTGACTGCCTTCCTGCCTCTCTCTGCTTTAACTGATAAAGTTCTCTGTACTGCTCTTTCTGTGTTTCCTTATATTTCCTGAATGCTATCCTTTTCTCCTTAACGTTCCCTGTCACCACTTTTGAGAACCATAGCATTTTTACTTTCTTGTGTTTTGTTGATTTGCTTTCACACAAAGGCTTGTTGCCTCTGTGATGGCTGTTTTGATTACTCCCCATTGTCCCTCCACCCTCCTTCCAGCCTCTTTGCTAGTGCTTTTCTGAGGCACTCTCTCATTTCCCAAAGTCAGCCCTCCTAAAGTCCAATACTCTGGCTTTTTGTAGGCTTGACTCTATGGCTGTGTTTATCATGAATCACACTTTAAACCAGTAATGGGTAAAACAATAGTTACAAATTATAACAGAGCAAATTTTGTCGAGATTAAACAGATACTATCAGACTGGAAATGGAACAACATAAATTCCAGTAACGCATTATGGAATAAAATTAAAAATAAAATTATAAACTTAGAAATAAATATATACCAAATTGAACCTTGTACAATAAAGAGGTAAAATTCCATCTTTGATGACTCCTGCAATTATAACGTTAATTAAACAAAAGCGTAGACTGTATAGAACTATAAGAGACAGTAGTGATTATAATATTTGAAAATATAAGATTTCATTAAAAATGTAAATCTAGAATTAGAATGGAGAAAAAATTGAAACAAAGCTTGTATATATTAAGGAGAGTGGAACAAGTTTCTATTCTTATATAAATAATAAAAACAAACTCCAGAAATATAGGTCCACTAGTCATAGATAATAGTGAAATATCACTTCAAGATAGTACAGACAAATTTAATAAATATTTTGTTTAGTTTTAATACTAAATCATATCCATCAATAGTCACTTTAATTCCAAAAGATACTATAAATGAGATAACTAAACAAGAGATTATGGATAACCTAAACAAACTAAACACAAACAAATCACCTGGTCCAGATAGGATACATCCTAGGTTACTGAAGGAAATTAAAGAATGGATCATAAACCCATTATAAAACTTTTAACATGCCATTAAATACAGGGCTTGTCCCAAAGGAATGGAAAACTGCAATTGTCACACCTATTTTTAAAAGGAAATCGATCACAAATTTCAAATTACAAACCTATGAGTTTAACAAGTATAGTAGGTAAAATGTTCGAATCAATATTAAAAACAGAATTGAAAGTTACCTACAAGTAAAAGGATTAGAAGACAAGTCCCAGCAAGGTTTTGAAAAAACAGATCCTATCTAACAAGTAACATGGTTTCTATGAACATATAAGTAAATGTATAGAAAACAACAAAGCTATTGATGTAATTTATCTTGACCTCTGTAAGGCATTTGATAAAGTGTCACATGGACTCCTAATAGAAAAAATGGTTAAATTTAGTATTGACAACCAGATCATAAAATGGGTAGAAGAATGGCTAAAAAATCATATTCAATGCGTTTGTATAAGAGGTCATGTATCGGGCATGAGATTGGTGAGCAGTGGGTGCCTCAGGGATCGGTTTTGGGCGATTCTATCTAATATATTTATATCAGATATGACATCAAATTTAAACAGTTTAGCAATAAAATTTGCTGATGATACTAAATTAGCAGCCCAGGTTGATACTAGGAAGATTACCAAGAATTTGTAAATGACCTAAATAAAATTGAATTATGGGCCAAAAAATCAAATGACCTTCAGTAATGAGAAATGCGTTGCTATGCATTTGGAAAGATAACCTACATTATAATTACACATTAAAAGGACAAATAGTAAAATCTGTAAATCAACAAAAAGACTTAGGTGTTATAATAGACCTGGACCTAACATTTCAAGCACATTATAATAACATCATTAACAAAACAAACAGGCTAATAGGTTGCATAAAAGAAGCTTTACATCCAGAAATAAAAAACTTTATTAAAGGAATAATGCCTGACAGGGTGGGAGCTATGCTGGGATAACATCCCACCTCGGGTGGTTGGGCCTGAGGCCATCGGGCGGGCGTCCAACACCTGAGAAGGGATGTTATCCCAGCATAACTCCCACCTGGAGGGCATTATTCCTATTATACAATGGCTTGTTGTTTTATAATTAAAAATCATTTTAAAGAATGTTTTGTTAGTGTGTAAACATATATTTGTTTCTTAAGAGAAAAAGATCATCAGCATGGAGATCATCCATATCATTGAAATAATCAGCAGGAGTTATACCAGGATAACATCCCTGCGTGACAACTCAACTGACCAATCAGAAGCCAGGATTCTTTCTTGCCATTGTATAATCCACTTTATAGGGCCTATGTGAGGCCTCATTTGGATTACTGCTCCCCTTTGTGGAATTCATACTTGAGGAGGATGTAAATAGAATGGAGGGGTACAGCGGAGGGTTACCAAAATAGTGGAAGACATATCAATTATGAGTTATGAACAAAGATTGGATGAATTAGAGATGTATTCCCTGGAGCAGAGAGAAAAAAGGAGATGTACATTTTATGCATAAAATATGTAGGGAGGAAGAGTTACTAACACTACTAAATCTATCTTATAATAAACATAATTGTAATTTAAGAAGTCACAGATATCAATTATCTCTAACATACCCTAAAAATAATAAAGGAAATCTTTTTGCCCAGAGAATAACAACCTTGTGGAACTCATTACCAAATTCTGTGTTAGACAATAGAGATCATATAATCTTTAAACATCAACTTGGTTCAATCCTGTTAAGATAAACATGGAATATACCAACTTGGCTGGAGACATACTCATATGGCCTCGGCTCTCTGTATGTCTATATCTCTAGTATAACTCCTAGTATAACTATTTGGTGGTCACTTGTTCCCAGATGGCTACCCACTTCTAGATCTGAGATTCTTTCTCCATCCCCATTTGAGAGTACCAGATCTAAGATTGCTCCCTCCCAAGTGGGTTCCAATACTAGCTATCTGAGGCATGCCCCTTATAGAGCATTAAGAATGACCCTGCTCTTGGATGTGCCTACAGCAAAGGTGCTCCAGTTAACATCAGGCATATTCAGGTTCCATCAACAATATCTCCTTTTTCTGCCATTCTGAGGATGCCTTCTATCATTTCCTTGTCCATTCCCTCCCCGAGATGGGGCTCTGTATACAAGCCCCATGTGGATTAATAGTACCATTTCCTGTCTCCAAGGTGACCCAGAGTGCCTCATCTGCTCCCCTGTTTACTCTTTAGTTCTGTTGCTTTGATCCCTTCCCCTCACATGAGAGCTACTCCTCCTCCTCCTCTTTTACCCTGCCTGTCCCTCCTGTAGATTGTGTATCCTGGTATGTTGACATCCCAGTCATGGTTCTCTGTGTACCATGTTTCTGTGACTGCCACAATATCCAGGTAACCCTCTTCCATCAAGGCCACTAGTTCAGAAAGCTTGTTACACAGAATACGGGCATTGGTACTCATCACTCTCCATTTTTGATGGCCTTACCCTTTTAGCCCCATCCCTGTCCTTACTGCCTTTGCCTTGTTTTGCATTTACCTCTGTCCTGCTCCCTAATGACTTCTGTACCTTGGTGTTTACCTCACTAATTACCATTTTTTGTGGGGAAGGCTGGGATTTCCTTGCTTCTTTTCAGTGCCTCCCCTTGGCTAGTTTAAATGCTTGCCAATGAAGCATTTAAACCTATCACTAGGATGCTGGCTACCCCGGACAGATGCAGCCCATCGTGTCAGTATAGGTCTGCATCCCTCCAGGTGCTCCCCAGTCCCCAATGAAGCCAAACCCTGAGCTCCACACCAGGTTTTTAACCATTTATTGAATTCCATGGTGTGGAATACCCTAACATCACCCTTGCCATAGAGACAACACCTCTGAGAAGGTTACAGTATGTGCTACTAATCTAAGGTCCCTCCCCAACTCTACAAACTCCCTTGCACTGCTTGGATCCCATTCCAAGCCAGGTCATTGTCCCTAGGTGGACAATGACATCCAGCTCCCTCCCTCGTGCAGCTGCTCCACGATCCTGAGGATTCGCTTCCTGTCCATCCAAGCCGTGGCACCAGGCAGGCCTGCCCTCCCTCTCCCTTCCTCCCCCACTTCTATCCCTAATGATTGGGTCCCCACCAGGAGTAGTTTCATTCCTGTGGGTCCTGTGCTCCCTCTTTTGGTTCTCCTTTGTGGAGGTTCCCAGCATCCTCCTTGGTCTCCCTGCAGGTGCCTCCATAAAAACCACTATTCACCAGAACAGCATATGAATTGTGGAGAGGTACAGCTGGAGGATGCACCTCTGTTCCACCACCCTCTCCTCCCTGAGCCCACCTTGGTCCAGCTGCTCCTTTCTTGGCAACCTCTGAGGTAGCGGTGGTGGCCCTCGTGAGTCCCTGGGTGGGGAGGAGGTTTCCAAATCCATGCCAGGTCAGCCTGGAGACAGGCAACCTCCTCCCTCAGACAGAGGGATCCTGCAAGTAGGGCAGCTCGCAGCCTCAAAATGTCTCCTGTAACACTGCCACCTCACAGCCATTTCATTGCACCATCTTATCATGTCTTATTTTGTGTCTACTCTCCTGTTGCTCTGTATGCTTACTCTCTCTTCTCTCCTTACATCTCTCACCCTTCCTGTTCTGGGACAACAACTTCCTGTATTGTTCAGTAGTCTCTTTC
This sequence comes from Neoceratodus forsteri, assembly GCA_016271365.2. Lineage (NCBI taxonomy): Eukaryota > Metazoa > Chordata > Ceratodontiformes > Ceratodontidae > Neoceratodus > Neoceratodus forsteri. The sequence goes on from CM057456.1 coordinate 1,287,141,031, forward strand.
TTCCTTGCTCAGAGTCAGACCTCCAGCAGCTGGAAGGGAGGGGAAGAGCTACTTTTACTTCAGGATTGGCACAACTAATGTTTCACTATGATCCTTCCCTTCTTACTGCCAAACAGGAAGTTCCTATTGTAAGTCAAATCTAGTGGCTATAAAAGCAGAACTGGCTTAGGGTGGGAAGGTGGAGGGTGGGATGGAGGGCAATTAGTAAGAATAACAGTAGCTTTTTAATCAGCTGCTTTCTGCTCTCAAAGCAAGATTTCTGTATTCCAAAAGTTAGCAGCAGGCAATTGTAATTGGAGTCACCTGGTTTCTACTGCTAAGCCACACCTCATTTAACCTATCTCCCTCCTACTGATTTTGCAAGCTAAGTTGATACAATATTCTTTCCCAACAGAAAAACACACTCTGACTTTCTTTTTAAATCCTAAATGAGACTCCTCTACTTCTAATAAAGTATCAGTTTGCTTAATCCCAACAGGCACTGACTCCTGCTGAGATAGAGTGTTAAATTAGTAAGAAAAATTGTAGCTTTTTTTAATCAGCTGCTTTCTGCTCTCAAAGCAAGATATCTGTCTTTCAAAAGCTAGCAGCAAGAAATTGTAATTGAGGTCACCTGCTTTTCTACTGCCTAACCACACCCCCAATTAACCTCTCACCTCTCCTATTGATTTAGCAACTAAGTTGATACAGTACCCTTTCACAACACAAAAACACTCACTGACTTTCTTTTTTAAACCCTAAATGAGACTCCTTCTAATTCTAATAAAGTAGATTAAATGTATACTAATTTTAATTGGCATTCTATTATAGCATCATTTTACAGTAGCTATACATTTTATCCAGAGTATTTTTGATTTAATAGTGTATATATCATCATTAACTAGTCACTGTTTCAATCTGTAATATTTAGTTCACATCATGATCCTGAGCTGCCCATGTTGACCTCCCTACAGATCTCACAATGCTAAGACCACATCATGACCTTTAGCTATTCCTTTTAACCTCCTTATGGTTTCTGACTCCCACTCACTAGCTATAATTTTCATCACTTATACTTGCATACATTCATCTCCCTGACCATATACCTATGGTTTCACACTACATCTGCACCTTGTTTTATATGTCCATCATTCATTAAATTTCATCAAAATTTTCAGACACATAGTCTACTGTTTCCACCCAGCAGTGATTCCAGCAGTCATCAAAATACCCTAACCCCTCCCAACAACCAACCCCTCAACCTCTCTGTGGCCTTTTTCTTCCCCAGTTTGAAGTATTCTTCCTATAACACTTGATATCATTTGGTTGACACATGTGTATTGACTCTTTCACAATGTGCATTTATGTTTTGAGGCAGTGTTGTGACATATCGAGATTTATGTATGTCCTATTTGAAAATATGAATGTGAAGTTATGCATTTGGAAGGGGATCTTTCCTTTGCCTTTTGTGCTTTGGGAAAGATTTCTTTTTGACTGAGCCTGCCAGGGTGACATCATTCGTAATGTATCCTCATTTCCACATGCTCACCCGATGACCCGTCCCTTCCTTGATGTAGATACAGTTCTTGCATAAGTAAAATTGGCATTTTGGTTAATGGCAGTGGTTTAAGTTGGTGGGTGTGCTGCCTAAACTTTTGGATTTATTTAGCCACTTAAGAAAAGAATTACCCACTTGCATCTTACGCTGTAACATTAAAACAGATCTCGTTTGAAACCGGGTGCACAAGGTAATGGACCTTTGGTCAAAACAGTGTTCTGCAGCCTTTATTTTACGATTTGAAACTAAGGCTGAGAATCTAAACATGAGTTTTGCTGTTCTCTACTGCCAGGCTAAAACAGAAACCTAAAATAAGAGAGTTTTGGGTTACAATAAACCAGGATAACTTTGAACCCTTGTGCACAGACATGATAAAAGATTAAAAAAAACTAAATGAGTTAATTAAAATTCTAAATGCACATCTTTATTTAAAATATAGCTTGTTAGGTCTTTAAAAGAGCTGATTAAGAAGATTATTTTGTATCTCTTTACAGATTAAACTGAAGTGAAAGTGGACCCCGCCCCACCCCATGTCTTTGGATTAGAAGAATCAGAATTTATATAGTGCTTTTCATACACAGTATCCCAAAGCGCTTTACAAGCAATGCTAGACTGGTAGTGAAGTGACTGAATGTGTGGTGGCGGCGTATTGCATCATCACCCACACACAGCCTGGATAATTGCATGAACCGATTACTGAAGTAAAAGTTATTTTGACCCAATATGGATCTAGAAGGGATAGTTATGACTACAGTAGCAGGTGTATTCCCCATTATATGTGATTTATATTTCAAAGGGTTCATCATTAATTTATACACATATAGAATGTTATGTTGGTACATCAAGTTAATATCAATTTCTTTTGAAGCCATCTTGTCTTTTGTGGACTATGGACTCATGGTCTATGGGTCAGCATCAGAACACGGCATTAAAACAAGCAAGCACGGCCCTCAGTAAGGCCTGCAGGATGGCTCTAGTGGCTGATAATTGCCTACACACCTACTCCCTCTATGAGGGCACTATGTCTCAGTCTTGCCAGTAGAATCAAATACCAAATGTGCCTGCTTGGCATGATGTCTCTCCTAGGTAAAGCTCCATTGGCCTTCAAAGAACTGCTCTGGTAAAGGTACATCTGGGGTACGCGCTAGAGGACAGACTTCGCAACCCGCACCCTTCTATCTCCTTCAGAAAAATTGGCGCCTGGCCAGCGGTCCTTCACATCAGGGCTCCTTCTTGGCTAAATGAGATCTCAGCACACTGTTTACTCATTAACAGCCTCCCGTCTTCAAGGTGGAACTAAGACATCACCTTGCCAAGGCTGAAGTATGTAGCTGCAGGTAACCTGTCATGCTAGCACCCAGTAACTTGCAGTCAGCCTGCTCCGGGATGCATTGTCTGATTTGCTACCCTACTGCCCAGTAACCATGAGTTCAAACTTTTACTTCCTACTACTACTTGCCAGCCCTTGAACTTGAGCCTTCCATAACCACAGTCTGTCGACAAGCCTTCTATCTACTGTCCTTAACTCAGCACTCTGTTTTAAGTCCCCCCTGCCCTTGACCCTTCACAAATGTGATTGTCTCAAGCACCTGTCTTCCCCCAGCATATTCTGTATACGATCCTCCCTCACATTGCTCTCTAGTATGTCCTTACTAGGTCAGTCCTGCACAGAAATTACCCCCCTCCCACCACCTTGACTTGAATTAATGGCAAAGCCTCCTGTTGGCTGCATTAACAGACAGGGTGTGAAAGCCTATTTTGAGTATCTCCCCTCCTGACTTTATATAAAATAATGACAATGCCTCCCTGGCTGCTTTGCCTCCTGCTAAATTACTTCTTTAAACCCACAGCACTCAGCATGTACCTTGGGCTGTACTACCTGCAATATGTACCTTTATATGAGATAGCTTACGATTGTAAATAGACCAATTGCTGTTATTTCTTGTATTTTTTGTCTCTGTACTTGTGCACCCATACTCTGTAACTACTTTTCTATGTTGTCCTCCTGTCAAGATGTGGAACCTTTGAAAAGAGCATTTTGCTCAAAGGTTATGTCTGAATGAATAAATAAATCAATATAAAAGCATAAAGTACTATTTATGATGTAAAGCTCATTGTCTGAAGAAGGAACAATTTTGTTCGAAATGTCATATAAAACAAAAATTGAGCAAAAGAAAGGAAAAGACAATAAAGAAAAGACAGACAATGAATCTAAATATAAGGATTTGATGTCCAGTTTTGTTTGGGTTGGTGAGAACCCTGTATGACTTTGTTTCTATAATTCTGATTCATTTTCCTCCCCCTATGTTGCTCCTCTGAAAATTAAATCATAACAAAAGAAACCTAGGGATTCACAAGGTGAGTTATTACTTGAAATCTAGGTGAGGCCACTTCACTGGTCACCTGATCTAACTCCTTAGTCACCCAGTCAAGAAATCTATCAGATTCATTTGACGTAGCCTTTCACCATGAATTCATGCTGTCTTGGGCCAGGAAAATGGGCACACTAGATGGATCAAGTGGTCTTCATCTGCCGTCACATTCTATGTTTCTTGTAACCTATTAGATTCAAGATATTCCATTATCCCTTCTTCAGCAGTGATTCCATTAACTTCCCACCACTGATGGCATGCTGATTGGTCTATAATTACTAGCCTTCCCTGCTACTTCTTTTGTGAAGTGGGGCTATAGTGGCCCTCTCCAGTCCTCTGGAACCTCTCCTGTTTCCAGTGAACTAGTAAATAGGATGCCAGAGGTGCAGCCAGTACATCCCTTAGCTCACTTAATATCCTAGAATGTATCCTGTCTGGTCTCATTACTTCATCCCCTTTCAGATTAGCAAGTCCCTTTAAGTTCTCTCCTCTGAAAAACACTAGTGTCCACTTCCTTCCCTTCAGAGTTCCTGTTTCTTTTTTGTGGCACCTCCCTTTTCCTTCCACTGTGAGCACTGAACAAAGTATTTGTTAAGGATGTCTGTCTTTTCTGGTTCCCTTCTTCACTGTCCCCATCCCTTTTTAACCTTACAACCCCCCATCTTCCTCTTTTCCTTACAAACCTAAAACGTCTTGTCTCCTTTTGTTGCCTCTTAGGCCACATCTCCTTCAGCCCCTCTCAGCCTTATTTTCTTGAATGTGAACATGACAAGGATCACCAGCTTCTCCTCATAGCTTTTGTCTTCTACATGTCGATCATTTTCCAGCCCTGTGTTGCCACCTCCCAGCTGTCTCAATGTAATTTGTACATTGGTGAGCCCAGAACTGCATACAGTACTCCAGGACAGCCCTGAACAAAGGCATTAAAAGACAGGATAGCTTTCCCCATCCTGCTGGCCACCATCTTTTAATACACACAAGCATTCTTCCAGCCCTCTTGACTGCAGCCACACTGATATTCATGCTTCATCTGCTTGTCTATTATAAACCTCATGTTCTCTTTCCTCTTCCATTGCAGCAAGAGAAGCCCAACAGAGTGTGTATGTCCATCATCTGTTTTTATCACCAAGTGCTGTTCAGCGTATTTATCAATGACACAGGAGATGGTATCAAAGGCATAAAGTGACATTTTCAGATAACACCAAGCTCTGTTGCAGAGCTAACACAAGAGGAGGATCAGTGACATGGGAAAGATCTGGAAAGTCTGGAGAGATGGTCTGGGACCTAACAACTGGACTTTGATGCCAAGAAGTTGAAGGACATACATGGGCAGGGTGAAGAACATGGAGCTGAGTACTGTTGGGAGGATAACCATCATAGTATCAGAGGAAGGAAATCCTCTAGGGATAGCAATTCTGAGCACCATTAAGCCCTCTGCACACTTTAGCAGTGCGAGGGATAATGCTAACTGAATAATAGGCTGCATAAATAGAAGGTTCAAGAGTAGGAGGAAGGAGGTTTTACTGCCCTTTACAAATTCCTGTGTGTCCACATCTAGAGTGCTATGTGTAGTTTTAGAATCCCTACCTCAGGATGGACATAAATCAACTGGAGGCAGTGCAGAAAGGGTCACCAAGATGGTTCAAGGGCAGCAGGGGTAAACAAGCTAGAAGGGCTGCAGAACCTGAATATGTACTCATTGGAGACCAGGAGGAAATATGGGACATTATAGTTACCTTTAAATATCAGAAGGATATTGTCAGTGTGGTCTTGAGTGATTTCTTTAGGCTCAGTGAGAAGAATATGAGAGGAATGACTGCAATTTGATGGAGGTAAATTCAGGAGGGATGCCAGGAGGTATCATTTAATGGAAAGGGTGGTGGGTAATTAGAAGAAGCAGACAGAGGACGCTGTAAATGCAGAAACCATGAGGAGCTTCAAGAGCAGGTGGGACAATGAAAAGGGATGGTCAGGCATTGCTGGTGAAGGACTTTGTCCAACACTGAAGTCAGGCTGACCAGCCTGTAGTTATAAGGTCAGATGTTGCCCCTTTTGAAGATGGAGACCTTAGTGGCCACTTTCTAGTCATCCAGCACCACACCTGTCTAGGCAGACTCCTGAAAGATTATTGCAATCAAGCGCTGCCAGTTATACTCTTAGCTCCCTTTGATTGTGGGGTGCATCCTTTCAGCCCTTTGGGATCAGCTACCAGGGTGGCTGTGATGACTGCATGTACCATCATGGCTACTCCGATGCCATGATCCTCCAAGTGAGAACCATCCCTCCACTAGGGGCCTCATGGTGAACACTGATGTGATGTATTCATTCAGCACCTCAGCCATCACCCTGGCTCTTCCACTGTTCTCCCTCCATTCCCCTGATTTCCAAGGGACAATATATTTCTCTTACAGTAAGTATAGTACTATATATTGATAGAATTTCTCTGGGCTCTTGGATCCTCATACAACTTAGGGCGTGTACATGAGAAAGTATATATATCTGTAAAGTACTTATTATTGACATAATTAAAATGTATTTTGTATTTTCATCCACATTTTAGGGTTTGAGCAGTAAAAAAATATATCTTTTAAGTACTGTACATACATACTTTTGGTTTGGGCAAAGAATTATTTTGGATTTTCATTTTTCCCAAATGAACATAACACAAAGCTTTTTTTCTTTTTCCTCTGAATATCAAATAAATATAAAGTTAAAAATGAAGTGACAGGGTATTACTTGTTCAGTTAGTGGATGGAAGGAAGGAAAGAAGTCTACTGACTTTGTGGTTGTTTTCCTCTCTAAAACTGTATGTTTATACAGTATGTATGTACTACATGTATATACGTATGTGTTGCATGTATCACAGTATGTATGCATAAAGTATATGCATGTATATTTGTATGCATATCTATGTGTACTGTATGCATGTTATGTGTGCATGTTTGTATGTACTGTATGTAGGTATGGTATGTATGCATGTTTGTAGGTAGATTCACATTTAAGCACAGTCATTGAATCTCGTGTGATATTAAACAAACCCCTTCCTGGGCTTCAGTCCTCGGCTTTCAAACTGGATAGTTGCAGGATCGCGCCGAAATGAAATGTTGTATCTCAGTTGACCTATTTGGTAAATGAATTTTAAAAGAAATAAGACATTGCATTACTGCTCTGTGTAATGTTGCTGATTCTATATAAAAGCATCTGGTTTGGTGCTCTTGTACCAGAGCACGAGATGCTGCATTTATAAGAATATGCCGTATAGCAACAATGTAATAATCTAGATTATGCTTGATAAAGTTTGGCCAATAGAAGGTTAATCTGCTTTGTAAAGACTTTGCTCCTTATTTCAACATACAAAAAAACTGCTGAAGTGATATTTTGAAGGCAATGGCAATATACATGATTATTTCTACAAAACACGATTCCTCAGTTTGAAGCATAATGAGGTAAGGACAAGTTGCTTAATCTCTTACTGTACAGTGGGACTTGCCTTCTGTCAAGCAGCTGGAAATTATTAAAGGGTTTTCCTACAGGCTACCAAACTGATGGTTACATTCAGATGAAATCTAGAGGCTAGTGAAGCATAAAAGCAACATTTTTACACTTCAGTTGAGGTACTTTATTTAGTTATTGTTTATAGGTCCTTGTCATAGTCTCTCTAAAATTTGCACTTGCAAAACTGAATGATCATTCTAAAGGATTATGTACTGTGTAATCCAGCTGCCTGAACTAGTGGTATGAGTTTTTACTGTTTATTTACCTAGGTTAAACCAACTGAGATGCAAGATTATATTTCAAGAGGTCCTGCTTCCCCAAACTTTGCAACTGGAAGAACTGAATCACTGTGAAGTCAAATGACTTGCTTAAAACCCATTCTAACCAGTAGCACTATATGACATCAGAACCATCAATGCTAACCAGACCCAAAATGGCTTCACAAGATAGAATGAGTTAGGGACATTTTCCAATCGGGTGCATCCCAGTTCAATATGTGATGCCCACATGGGAGATATTGCTGCCTAGCCCCAAATAGGACACAACATATACTCAATTTTCTTAATTTTAAGCCCTCTAAACATGGAAATGACACATTTGCCAATGTCTGGATATTCAGTCCCAACCCTATCATGCCTCACCAAAGGCAAACACTGCAGCCACAGGAATGGGGAAGAAACATGATCAGGGCTCAGCTGTTCCCAGAGGTGGCATTTTGGCTACCCTGATCCTATTAACTCACGTACAGTATCTGCAACTGTGGAATGAACACTGAACTGACCACTGTTGGTGGATGGGTGGGATTGAGTAGAAGCTGGAGTCAGAACCAGATGGGTGTGGCCTTTATTATTGTGAAATGACTCCTCTCTACTACTGTATTTCTCCATCAGCTTGCATTGCTATTGTGGGTAGGTACCAAAATGCAGACAGCAGGAAAATGCTCACTCTACAGTCTTATCCAAAGATAGCGTTTACATTTGTGAATCTTTGGTGAATGTATCATCAAAGTTAATGGTCTTTTCATACATTGTTGTTCACATACCTTAAAGATAAGTTCGATCTCACTATGAGATGACACAGTGAAGGAGTGACTCTGATGGGTTTGAAACACAGAAACAGAATTTGCTGCAGAAAAGGACTGTTTGGTCCATCTCGTCTGCCCAGGTGTTCACTACCCAATCTGTTTCCACATACCTAACTGGTCTTCAGCAACCTTCCTCCTCCTCCTGTTTTCCAATACACCCTATGTCTATCATACATGATTGAAGCCCTCCCCACTGTTTTGCCTCCACCACTTATGCTGGGGTCTGTTCCGAGCATCTACCACCCTTTCAGTGAAGAAATATTTCCTCACATCTTTTTAAAACTCTCTACACCCCAGCTTCATCACATGCCCCACCCCTGTACAGATGCGCCTTTTCATTTGAAAGATATTTCCCTCCTGTATCCTGTTCACTCCCTGTAAGGTACTTGCAGGTCTTATCATGTCACCTCTCACACTTCTCTATTCCAGAATGTACTGTACATGTACATGTTGATATCCCTCAATCACTCCTCCTAGGGGCTTCTCATGTAGCCCCAGAATAATTTAGTTGCCCTTCTCTGGACTGCCTCCAGCCTGCTATGTGCTTTCTGAGGTGCAGCTTCCAAAACTGTACACAGTACTCAGGTGGGGTCTCACCAGCAAGCTATACAGTGGTAACATCACCTCCTGTCCTGCTTGACATACCCCTCCCTATGCACCCCAGCATCTTTTAGCCCTACCATTGCTTTGTCATACTGCCTGCCACCTTGAAGTCATTCAGATATGATAACCCAAGCTCCCTTTACTGTTTAGTGGCTGTTAGTACCCCCAATCCTAAACTCAGCACCTGGATTCCTACCACCTAGATGCATGATCTTGAACTTTTGGCATTGAACCCCAACTGCCATGCTAAGACCACCCTCAAATTCCCCAGATCACTCTTCATTCACTTCACTTCCTCCACCCAATTACAGATTTTGGTATCATCTGCAAAAGGCATACCTTCTCTTCCAGTTTCTCTTTAATGTCTCTTATGAATTCAGTGAAGAGGACTGGTTCCAATGTGAGCCTGTGGCACCAACTGGTTAATCCTCCATTCATGTGGGTGCATTTACTACTACCTCTGTCTCCTATCCATTAACCAGTTTATAACCTAATTCACAACTTTGGATCTGGCCCCCACACTGCTTTGTTTCTTTTTCAGCCTCCTGTGTGGCACAGTATCGAAGGCCTTGCCAGATTTCAGATAGGCCATGTTCGGTGCCTTCCTGATCTATTTCTCTGGTCACACAGTCAAAGAAATCCTTCAGAATCATTTGGCATGACCTCCCACCCTGGCACATCCATGCTGCCTGTGGCCTTGCAGCTGTCTGGATTCAGGTTGATCACCTTTCTTTCCTTTAGCAGGATTCCATTAATTTTCACACCACTGATGTATGTCTGACTGGCCTATAGTTGCTAGCATCCTGCCTGCTGCCAGTCTTATGTCAAAGGAGCATGTCAGTTTTTTCTGGTTCTCTGGAACTATGCCTGTTTCCTATGAGCTATTGAACAAGGTTGTCAGTGGAGCAGGTAGTACCTCACTGAGTTTCTTTAGAATCCTTGGAATTATCTCATCAGTTCCATAACTTTGTCCACCTTCAGAGCTGCAATTCACTTCAGGACTTTTTCTTCTGCAAATGGACTGTGTCCATCCCCTCAAACCTCCATTCCTGCTACTCCCTGGTGATCACTTCCCCTTTCCTCCACTGTGAAGACTGAGCATAAGTACCAGTTCAGGATGTCTGTTTTTTTGGTCCTTTACTGTGCAGTCTCCCCTCCATCCTCACTATCCCTCATCTTGCTTTCTTCTTCTCACTTATGTATCTAAAGAAAGTTTATCCCCTTAGTGACCGCTTTGACAATTCATTCCTATGTCTGCACCTCTACTCCCCTCACTGCCTTGCCTGTTTCCCTCTGCTTTACTAGGGTGTGCCTTCCTCTCCTCCTCCCTCAGTGTTTCTTTATACCTCCTGAATGCCACCTTTTTCCTTCACCACCTTTGTCACTTCCTTAGAGAACCATAATGGTCCCTTTTCCGTCTGTTTTCCCCACTTGCTTCATGTGGTTAGTTGCTTTAGTTATACCCTCCCTTATTTTTGCCCACAGTGCATCCATCCATCCTCACAGTCCAGCCCTTTGAGGCAGTTTCTGAGGATGTCACCCATTTCTTTAAAATTCAATCTACTAAAATCCAGGACCCTTGTCCTCTTATGGTTAGCCTCTGTTCCTGTCTTAATGTTAAACTGCACTGTACAGTGATCACTATCTGAAGCAGACCTCCTCACATTTCCCAGAGTTCAGTTAAAATCTTTGGATGAATGGGGCTTTGACATTGCTGGCCTGATCCTATGGAACTCACTTACCAGATCACTGAGGAAGGCCCCTCACTGGAAGCCTTTAAAAGGGTCTGACGTTCTATCTTTTATGACAGCTTTTGGTCCATTTTAGTTTACTGGCTGTTTATATTTATATTTGTAAATTATTCAGATTGAGTTTATTTACTGTTGATCTAAACTGGGTTTGATTTTTATGTTGTGGTTATTTGTTGGTTAATTCTTCTTCTGCATGTAATGCTGTAATATTGTATATTGTATATTGTACAGTGCCCAAGTCTACAGGGATAGGTGCTTTATAAATAAAAGTTTGCTTGCTTGCTTGTTCACACTAGTACCCATCCAACTGCCCACTGTGACATCTGCAACACTGACCCTGTTTGTAAGTCTCAGGTCCAGCACTGCCCTGTCCCTAGATGGTTCTTTGACTAGCTACCTGAGGGAAGCCCGTGTAGAGACTCAAGGATTCCCCACTCCTTGTGGAAGCTGCAGCTGAAGGATCCTTTCCAATTGGGCAGATTGATGTCATCAACTAGCAGCACTCTCTCCCTTACTTGCCATTTGATAATGGCTTCCCAAGTGCATTATCTAACTCCTCTTCCTGTGCTGGAGGCCTGTAAACAACTCTAGTGTGGATAGCAGTCCTGAGCCTGTCTCCAGGATGACCACAGCAGGTCCAGCCCTTCCTTTTCCTCCTGGTACCCCTGTACCTCCATAGCCTTTATTCCCTCCCTCACATATTAAACAAATCCTCCTCCTATCTGCCTTGTCTCTCTTGTACATCTGAACAAGAATAGCCCTGTATGGCCATGTCCCAGTCATGGTGCTCAGTGTACCATAACTCTGAAATGGCCACTAAATTCAGGTTTGCCTCCACCATGATGGCTTCCAGTCCTGGTTTCCCTTCTAAATCCTACTGTATGTTTTTCCTGGAGCTCCCCTGGCATTCCTCCTACCTTTATAATTTCCTCATTCCTTGTCTCCTTCAGTTCTCTGCCCTTTCTTACCTGACATTTACCACCCTTTTCTTCTGCCTTGTCCACTACCCAGCCTTTCTACCCTGACCTAAGGGTTTCTGTCTCAATCGTTCCTGCTGCTCCATCATCTTGGGGGAAGTTTTTGCCTCCTTTGTTTTACTGCCTAGCACCCCGCAGGCTAGTTTAAATGCTCATCCATGTAACATTTAAACTTTACACAAGGACTGCAGTTCCCTTCCCAGAAGGATGCAGGCTGTCTCTCTTATAGAGGTCCATTTTCTCCCAGGCTGGCCTCCAGTCCCTTATGTAGCTGAAACCCTCCTCCCTGCCACCATGTCTTCAAACAGTCATTAAATGCCCTGGTGCTGAGTACCCTTGTATCTCCCAGACCACACAGAAACAACTTAGAAAAAGTCACTGTGCATGCTGCCAACAAGGCCATTCCCAGCTGCCTGAAGTTACCTTGAACTACCCCCTACCCTGTCCTTTGCCAGGTCATTTGTCCCTAGCTGGACAATGAGAGTCTAACTCCCTCCTATATCCTCTTGCCCTAGCAATCCTCTGAATACATTCTCCATCCCGCCAAGCCAAAACTCTCAGGTACTTCTCTTCCCTGTCTCTTTATCCCCTACTCCCGAGTCTATAGAAACATAGAAGTTGATGGCAGATAAGGACCGCCAAGGCCCATCCAGTCTGCCCATTTCTTTTCTACCTTATAAATGTGCCATCGGCCTTTGCTCTGTCAGTGACCTATCTATTCATAGTCATTTGTATTGCTCCCTTATCCTATCCCATGCCTGTTTGAAGCCCTGCACTGTATTCATAGCCACCACTTCTTGTGGTAGCATTCCATGCATCTACCACCCTTTCTGTGAAAAAAATTTCCTCACATTCCCCTTAATCGGCCTCCTCTAATCTCATGCTGTGTCCTCTTGTCCTGCTATTTTTCTTATATTTAAACATGTTAGACTCTTTCACCTTGTTTATGCCCTTAAGGTGTTTAAATGTCTCGATCATATCACCTCTCTCCCTCCTTTGCTCAAGGGTATACATATTGAGCTCCGTTAATCTGTCCTCATATGTCTTCTGATGCAGTCCCTGCACCATTTTGGTTGCCCTTCTCTGGACTGCCTCAATTTGTTAATGTCCTTGTGAAGGTGTGGCCTCCAATACTGCACACAGTACTCCAGATGGGGCCTAACCAATGTCTTGTACAGAGGGATTATTACCTCCCTCTTACGACTTGTGATACCCCTACTAATACACCCTAACACCCCTAGCCTTATCTACTGCTTTAGAGGTCTGCTTGGATGATTTTAGGTCATCAGTGATGATGATGCCCAAGTCTCTTTCTTCCTTTGTGACTGCTAGCAACTCCCTTCCAGCCTATAAAGTGGCTTCAGGGTTTCTCTTCCCTATGTGCATGATTTTGCACTTCTTTGCATTAAATCCCAGTTGCCACTCTTCTGACCATTCTGCTAGTTTATCCAGATCTCTTCTCATTCTGCCCACCCCATCTGGATCATCTACTCTGTTGCAGATCTTGGTGTCATCTGCAAACAGACAAGCCTTACCCTCTAGTCCATCTCGAGGTCACTAATGAAGATGTTGAATAGGACCAGCCCCAGGACTGATCCCTGAGTACCCACTTGTGACTTGCATCTCTTCTGACTGTATACCATTTACCACCACTCTCTGTTTTCTGCCAGTCAACCAGTTTGCCACCCAGTTGACCAACTCTGCCCACCCCAAGCCTACCTAGCTTATTTATCAATCTTCTATATTGGAACAGTGTCAAAAGCTTTGCTGAAGTCAAGGTAGAGCGACATCAACTGCTCCCCATGGTCCACCACTCTGGTTGCACCCAGTCAAGAAATCTATCAGATTAGTTTGACAGGACCTTCCTTTGTAAACCCATGCTGTCTTGGATCCTGTGCCCTATGGATTCCAGGTGTTGCACTATCCTTTCCTTAAGGAGTGCCTCCATAATCTTGCCCACTACTGAGGTAAGACTGACCGGTCTGTAGTTGCCGCCTCCTCCCTGCTACCACTCTTGTGGAGTGGGATCACATGAGCCCTTCTCCAGTCTTCTGGGACCTCTCCTGTGCTCAGAGACTCACTAAACAATTCTGCTAATGGCTCTGCTAGTTCCTCCTTTAGCTCCTTAAGTACCCTGGGATGTATGCCATCAGGTCCCATTGCCTTATCCACCTGAGCTTAGCAGCTCTTGTAGGACCCTTTCTTTTGTGAAGGGAGTAGTGCTCACCTCCCTCCCCTGTGTCCATGATGCCGAGCTGTGGGCCCTGCCTACCTTCTCTTCAGTAAATACTGAGCAAAAGTATCTATTTAGGATAGATGCCTTTACAGGGTCCTCCTCTCACATGCTCCCTTTTCTCCATTATAGCAATACCCTCTGGACTTTCTCCTTTCACTAATGTATCTATAGAAAGTCTTGTCACCTTCTTTACTGTTAGTGCTAGTGTTTCCTCAGTTTGGGACTTTGCCTGCCTTACTGCCTTACCTGCTTCCCTTAGGGCAGTTTGGTATGCCTCCCTATCTTCATCCTCGTGTTCCCTTATATTTTCTGAAGGCCAGCCTTTTGGCTCTGACCTTTTCTGCTACTGTATTTGAGAACCAAAGTGGTTTCCTTCTTCTTTTGCACTTCCTTTTCTGTCTAACACAATGGGATGTTGCTTCAAGTATTGTATCCTTAATGCTTGCCCACTTTGCCTGTACCTCCTCACCTGTGTTTCTTTTTGCCAGGGCTAGCTTAACTCTGTTGGCCATCTTATCAAAGTCAGCTCCTCTGAAGTCCCATATTTTTGCTTTGGAATGGGATGATTTAGATGTAGAGCCAAATTGAACCATACCATGTGATGGTCACTGGCCCCAGGTGACCTTCTACCTGGAGATCTGTGATCCCTTCTTTGTTAGTCAGTACTAGATCTAGGATAGCCCTGTCTCTTGTGGGTTGCTGTACCAGTTGTTTGAGGCCCTGCCCTGCAGAATCCACTATGAGTCTAGTTCTGGCAGATGTTCCTGCTGGTATTGACCAATCTGTATCTGGCATGTTGAAGTCTCCCATTATCAGAACCTCCCTTTAGCTGTCATGTTTTGTATATCTTCTAACAGTAATGTGTCTATGTCCTCCCTCTGGTCTGGGGCCTGTAGACAACCCCAGTTCTTATGGCTGTCCCATTTCCTGTTTCCACCTAACAATAAAGTCCCCACTGGGAGCTTCTTCCTCCCTCCTAGGGCCTCCATTTTGAGGACCCCATTTTCTCCCTTCTCACTGTGGTGCGCCCTCCTCTTGGCTGCCTCATCACAGCAGTACAGAAAATAATTTTGCAGTGGTATGAGGTTAAGAGCATGCACCCTTCCTATAACCCCCATCCTCTCCAAGACCACCAGGGACTGTCTATTGTGCCTCTGCCTGGGCATCCTCTGGAGGAGAGGAGGCAGACTTGGTGATCTCTAAATGGAGCAGAAAGTCCTCTGTATCCTTTCCAATTTGGCCCAAATTCCAGCAACCTCTGCCGCAACTCAGAGAGAGTAAAAATGGAGCAGCACCTCAGTCTCCAGAAGATACACTGAAAGACTGTGGCGCCCCCAGCAATTGCACTGCACCACTCCTATGAGCTTTCCTTCTTTTGCTTAGTGTCTATTCAATCATCTTTGTATGCTTCTGCTTCCTTCCTTCTCCCCTTGTATTCCTCCTCTCCCTTTTGCTTCTCTGAAACTAGATAGGGTGTCTGTTGTGTTTTTCTTTTTATTGACTATCCTACTTGTATTTACCTTATCCTGGCTATGTACTATTCCTTTCCTTCTTATTGCATGGTTACAACCTGTAGTTACTTGCCCACTAACTGTTGTAAACAGTATCTAGTAATGTGTTACCTCTTTACTTTGGTCTGGTGACCCCTGCAGAAACTCCTGTGAACAGCAGAATAACTACAGACACTCTGCAGACACCATCAAAGCAGAAGTTCTCCTCCTGCCCTGTTCCACTCATACAATGGGACACTATCATGATGGGACAAGCTGTGTGTTATTCCTTTATTCCCCTCCCTACTTCTTAGTGTCCCTCCAGTGCCTGTTCCCACTAAGCCACTGGAAGCTTCCCCATGATCACACACCTGATTCACAGGGCTTTCTTAATCTACTCAAGTGACCACTTTGCTTCATAGTTTGGTGTTCTGTTTTCTAAAGTTTTGTTTCATAATAGCTGAACAATGCTGCAGTTACCAAAGAGTATAATTCAACATTATTTTGAAACTATTACACTTTTCCACCTAGCTTTTGTAGTTGGAATTCTTTCTGGCATAGGTTAACTACACATTTTTATTAGATGCATTATTGACATTTCAACTTTCATATTATGCATGTTTCGATGTAGATTATATTCAAAATAGCCCATCATAAAGACATTTTTTTATTCTGCTATGAGTTTGTCATTATGTGTATGTATGTATGTATGTATGTATGTATGTATGTATGTATGTATGTATGTATATATATATATATATATATATATATATATATATATATATATAACGATTTTTTAGTTATTCACCATGGCATGTTGTATTTGCATATATATCAGCTGTACTTTATATTTTTTATCTTGTAATGGGCATTTTATAACATAATACAGTATATGGTATTCAGAACTATATAATAATGTACTTCTTTCTGAAATCCAGGTTGTCCCTAAAATGAGATCTTTGTATTCTAGAAGACTGATCTTGATAACAAAACAAAGAAACAGTATAATGAGCTAACCATGTGTTTTCTTTTAGAAGGAGACAAAATACTATGCAGTCTATGCCTTCCTCACACTGGGTCCATGTACAAAGGTTCTGGTCCTTGCAGCCTAGTGTCACTGGGTGAGCAAAATAGTGAGGTATGGTCAACAGAGCAAGGGTGTTGGTCTGATTAGTCCTGCTGAAGACATTCTTACATATCTCACTAAAACTGTGAGATCAAGTAAGTAGGTTAGTTAGTCATAGTCCAAGTCCTCACTATCAATAGGGCAGTTGTTAATAAAAATGTTAACATTACCTGTTTATTAGCTGATTTAATCTGAAGTAACCAAACCCCTTCTTGCCAAGACATACACATTAAATGTCCCCAAGCCCCTTGCACAACTCAACAAGCTTTCCATCCAGTCACAGCATCCACCTTATCCATTGTCCCACCTAGTGATGTCCAGTAACAGATGTCCTCAACTTGTGCCTTCTTTGAGTTTAGAGCTGCAGCACCCTGCTTTGCTCGTCCACCAGAGTGCTGGCATCCGTGGATTGGGTCAATACCATCCTCATAATCTTTTACTTTATTACCCATAATCACCTCTAACATTTTTTTATCTCTAACTTTCTCTTTCTGTTTTGTGCTCTTTCCTAATGAACTCTTGCAGAAAAAGTTGTGCTAACAAACTATGTGGCTTTGCTATCTCTTACTGGAAACAGCTTCCTACTAATATGCTACAATAAAGCAATTTAGTCCTGTTTTGCATCTTTTCAACACCATCTTCAGCTTATCTCTAAACAGAGCCAGGGTTCAGTCTGACATTTGATTAGGCACTAATCACTAGTCATAGCAATCAAATTAAGCCTGTGCTCACATTTTACCTCATCCTTAATTTCCAATATGCTTATGGTCCTCAGTCTTATGTAATGTAATATAAAAATCTAACATGTGAGTGCACTCCTACCACAGCAAAATCTGATGGTGGGCTAGGGATCTTTGCCACCATCCAGAAATATTAGGTAGGTAGTAGGTTTGTTTATACATTGCCTTTTCCTAAGGCAAAGGTGCTTTATAGTATGTCTAATGAGTAAACATGTCAGCAGTAATAATGACAGTGCCTTAGACATGAAAAACATTAACAATGATGTGTGCACAAAACCACCTGAGAACTTGATGCACTGCTGCAGGGAAGGTCAACGGTCATACAGAGTAAATGCCATATTGCCATGTAGATGATAATTGCCAGCATTTTTGGCCCTGTGCAGTGTTGAAACTGCTACAACAGGGTTCTCAGGGCTGAGTTCTTGCCAGTGTCCCAAAGACTTGTTGACCAGTGTCACAGGAGAAAAAGCTATATGGACCCCCAGCCTCTGTCTCAGTACTCTGTCAGGACCCCTCTTTAGGGCTGAGAGCAAGTTCATTTTCTCTGGTTAGACCCCAGCTTGTCTTTTCCACCCATATAAAATACACTGTATTCAAACATCTCCCCAAGCATGGTGTTCTCTGTTAGTCAGGATCCCACTCCCACTGCAAGAAAGGAACTGGGGGCAGCAGCTGAGCTGTAAACAGCATTTTGCATGGCTCTGCAGATAGAAGCAGTTCTCTGGATATAACTACTTATAAATATCTACATTTATGAATTTAAACAGCATCACTCAATAGAGCTGCTGTACAGCTATTGGGTGATCAAAACTTTAAAATGGTGAGTCTTCTCCCTAGTCTCCTTGGTGTACCTGCTTCCTTCCCAACACCCCTGGATTCTGAGAAATTCTCCACTTGAATGGTCACTCAAAGCTCTGCATCAAATTCAAACCCAATTATCTCTGAACTGGCACAGATCGACTGAGCAACCTATAATAGATAACCCCCATTTCAGATAGGTCATAAGCCTATCCACTCCATTTTGGCCTCACTTGAGGACATGCACTTTATCTACTTTTCTCCAAGAAGGGAGAATGATTCCCTTCCCACACTCCAATTTCAACTACAGCTCCTTAATAAAAATGTATTCAAATTCCTGCAAGTAAAGAATGCAATACTTTCCTTCTTGGAACCCAAGCCTTGGTTCTCCTCACCCAAGAAGGATTTATCCTCAGTGCTTCAAATTGCTGCTCAACCACATGCAGTCTCCAGAGTTTATAAACACTTATAATCTCTAGATCCTCAGCCCCCTGGAATTTGCTACTACTGGGTTTATAAACTATCCCCATCTGCAGAAGTTGCTTTCTGAAAGAAGGCCTGGAGCTCAGTTTATAAATTTATTAAGCAAGACAGGCTCCGCCCTGACCCTATTTAATATTATGTACATCCTATAATATACCCCGCTAAAGCTACATAAAATAGGTAAGCTTAGTTCCCCTTTGTGTTCCCACTGTGGAGACACCCTGGGTCCCTATACCACCTATTGTGGAGCTTCCTCAGTCCCAACTCTTCTGGAACTCCATGAAATGAGTATTAGACCCGCTTCTGGGTCTGGAACCTCTTTTTACCCGAGAGGGCTGCCTCTTAAGTTTGTTTCCCCGAGATGCCCAGAATAAGAAAGCTCACCTTGCCTTGCTTGCTTCCACAGAAAAGTTAGTCATGTTCAGGCATTGGAAGAGGTCCCTTCCTAGATGATGGAATGGTATCACAAACTTTTGCTTGCAATTCAACTGGAGAGACATATAGCACATATGCAGCACAGCATTCAGGCTTTCTAGGCCATTTGAAACCCCTTTTTACCTTGTTATCCCTATGGAAACCATAAGCCTACTATCTTTCCCATTAGGACCTTTATTATCCTTCCTCTCATTGATTGAAATGCAAACACCAAGGTGGAGGGGTTGCAGGGGAGGTGGTAGGAGGTGATATGTTTGTTTGTCTTGTTGCATTATATGTGTATGCAGCCTCATGTCATTCCCATGTCATGCCTTGTATTGTGTGCTGCTTAAAACTAAATAAAGTTTAGTAACTGAAAAAAAAAAAAAAGAAGAAATGGAGAGTCTCAGACCACCACAATGGTGTGGGGAAATAAAGCAGCAGCTAGCATGGAGGAGCCCATCCAAAGGAGATAAGGTGGGCAGCAGTAAAGATCAGCAGCCTGGAGTCGGGAAGAAAGATATGGCCCAGTCATCCAACACTGCTCTGCTTTAGGCCTTACAGGGCTCCACCGCAAAATGGAAGCTTTCAACACTGAACTGAAACAGCTCAATGCAAGGGTGGGAACCCTGTTGAGGCATGAAAGGGGCAACTAAAACCACTGATAACCCCAATGCAACTGCTAGGGTGCTAACAAAAGAAAATGCCCTGCTGCGATGTCGATTGGAAAATTTAGAAAATACTACTCGGCCACCCCTATCAGAGTTTTGGGTCTGCTGGAGGAAACAGAGGTAGATAATCCAAAAGTTTACCTGAAAGCCTGGTTCAGACAATAACTAAACCTTGAGGAGGACTTTGATAACTTGAAAGTTTATTGCATCTCACTACATGGTGGTCAGCATCAAGCAGCTACCAGAGATCTCACTTCACATACCATCTTGATGAAGAATCACACATCAGGGGAATGATTCCAAATCCTTCAGCATGCCAAACATCTTAGTCTCCTTCTCTGGCAAGACACAAGGAGCATTTGTTCCCAGATTTAAGTTATGCCACCTGAATGCGGAGGAAGAGCTTGATGGAATCTGGGCTAATCTCGCACACTAATGGTCCATCATGTAATGTTAATACCTGCAAGTTTAAGGATCCTGTATGAAGGTAAGGCTTTTCAATTTTCTGATGTCACTGAAGCATCTAAGCTCCTCACAAAAGTAGAGCACCAGTTTCCTCCCAGGAGATGGCTCTGAATCTGAGGGAGAAGAAGAAGCCTAAAAGTATTTAAGCAGCTTAAAGGTATTGTCGACGGAGGGCTAAGAGGTATGTGCCAGAGACTTTTCTTCCACTGAAATGGCACCACATAATTTATTAAGTTTTGTATATTAAAATGTTAATTGTTGAGTGGGACTGTGGCTACATTTGTAGGAACTTTTCAAGAAGGCACACTATGGCACATTTGAATAACCTCTCAAGCAAAGTCCCTTCCCCATCTTTAACACATCGAACTCTTGTTCGTGCTCAAAAGTCACTTGCAGAGTGAAAACTTTTTGTCGTTCAGTGCATTTGCACTATGCCGTAATCTGAATACAACTGCTTCAGTTAGCTACATCTGGAACATTTTAGTGTTGTAACAAGGCTTCTCTCCATACTTTCTTGGTTTAGTTATGGAGAGTTGTGTAAAGTGATGGTTATTTACAGTGTTGTTATAACAAAAATTAAAAAGAAAGAAAGAAACCTATGCTGTAATCTTTTCAGTTTAAGGAAGTTTAGCTTAGTTATATTTTAATTATTTAAAGTACTCTGAAATGTGCAGAAGGGTGCTATTTAATGATTCTTTAATCTTGGTGTTTACGGTGTGGGACAATTAACCCCTTTGATAGGGTGCACAATGTTTTAAGGACATTTCTATAGTCCTGCTCATGGCTACAATTGCCTTTCTTGGACAAGTTTACCCTTTAAACGTTGCACTGAGAACTGGTTAATTAACCCAGTCATGTTTATTGCAGTTTACTTGTTGCAAAGAAACATACCCCAAAGTGTTGTAATACTGTACAGGGATGCTTTCAGTCTGTTGCTGTAAACATGTTGGGCTTGTGTTTGTAAGTATATTAATTACTAAATGCCTGCCTGTTGGTACTTACAGTACATGTAAAGTGTTTCCATGAAATAAATAAAAATAAAGTTAAATCAGGAAAGGAACTAGTTTCTAAGATGATCCTCTCCATACTAAATTATACAGACCTAGTCTTGTGGGCTACTCCTAAGTCACAATAAACAAGAATGGAAAACTTACTTTGCTTCTTTTACAGAGATGTCCTCAGCTGCTCACCTAGCACCACCAGTGCAATCTTCACTGTCAGCTTCATTGGTCCTCCCTTTAAATCCACATCTCACAGTGCTCCACATGTACTGTATGCATAAGTTCTAGCTTGGCAAGCTTCATCCTTCAGAGTTAACTCTCAGACCTCCTATTCCTCACTCAAAACTCAACCTAATCCCTAGGCACCAAGTCAGGTACATACAGAAGTTGATGTGATCCAGAGCTATAGGTCAGGCATCATTTGCTTATCAGCTACCAAACCTGTCAAATAACCTTCACCATAAAATTAAAGGTAAAGAGACTACCATTACTCTAAGGAAACTGTCCAGATTTCACTAGCCCACCGCTTCACTTGTTAGCCTTACTAGCAGGGCATTTTCACCCTTACTGTACTTTTTAACATCATTTTCCAACTTAGCTGCAGTACTCAAGATGACTTTGATCCCTAGTTCTAGAAGCACACTCTTCTGTTCTGGCCTTTATAATCATATAGCCATCCACATGAAACACTTGGCTTCTGAAGAATATTATTTGTAATAGTTTTTGTTTCCTAGTTTTATTATGTTCTTAAGCATTTTCTTTCTATCATGTTATTGCTGAAATGTTTTCCATCTCTTTCTCTATTTTTGTACCCAAAGCACCCGGAAATTAATTGTTTTTCTATTCACTGTGCCTTCTTGGTTAGCAAAACAAAGAAAAAAACATTAACCACACAAAAGAATTAATATAGAAACAATGGAATGTGTGGTGTGGTGTGGTGTAATGTCACAAATTACTAAGACAACTTTAAGAAAAAAATATGTAATTTATTGCAGAATGAACACATTAAAATTATCATATCCAAAGCAATTGGCTCTGCTCTTTCGTGATTTGTTTAAATACTGTATTGAATTTATGACAGCTTCCTATGTTACAATTGTATCTCTTTGGTGTTTATTCTAATGCTAAAATGAAGCATTGTTTTGTGGCATTTTGTTCTATGTATTAAATGTGTTAAAAATCTAAATATAAGTTTAAAGAAAAATGAAGTTATCCTAGCAGACACATTTCATACTGAAGTTACTCACAACTGCAAGAAACCTTATATTACCTTTAGAGTCTGACCTTTATTTAGCAAACTAAGAAAAAGTTGAAAAGTCCCAAAGAATTCTGTTCAACTAATAGAAATGCCAGTTTCAGACATCAAAACCCATAAAAGCAAAAGTCAGTATTCCCTCAGGGACTTGTCTCTTGACTTGCAGTATATAGGTGGCTAATGTCAGTTTGCTCCCACTGCTCCAAGGCCTTGATGGTTGTTACATTTTACTACAGCCTTATTGCTTGTTTGTGAAGTCCTCAGGAGTTGTCAGTTCTGCAGGTTTGTTTCAGTTTGAGTTTACTTGCTGGAGGAAAAAGTCTGCATTGGAGACACCTTTGAAATAAGTTTGTTAAAATTAACAGAGACTCCACTAGAATGAGTCCAGCAATAAAGACTGTACATAATGTCTCTTTCCATGTATAAAAATACAATGTAAATTAGAGGGCCCAATTCATTAGTTTCAGATTTTAATGACATAACAGTATGTTTTGGCTTGAATATTTTTGGTCTCTAATGTATCAAAATTAATTTCCTCTAACATGATCACAGGACAAACTGCAGTCATCAAAGTACTAAGCACTGCAAGAGCAGGCATCCACATTAGTGTATTATGTCACAAACACTTGGAACATCGGAACTGCTACTTGACAGTGATAGCTCATTGTGTTTATCTTCTGTCATCCAAGCAGCTGGAGCATTAAATATGATGACCAGCAAATGTTATTGACTTTGGTACACTGGAGATGACAATCACCGTGAGGAAAAACTCTGGGAAACCAAACCAAGTGATCTGCTGTTTCCTCACTGGCATGCTGATTCTCTCATAAGGTACATGCTCTTCGTTACCTTCACTCTCCAATGAATAAAGTGTTGTATCTAGCAATATTATTCTGCATGAGGACTGATCCACTTGAGTTAAAAGATGCCACACTGACCAGCCTGGTGGCGCTGAGGGTTGAGGCACTGGAGGCCACACCTCGTGCCACGCCGATGACCCTGGTTTGGGAATGGATTCGGGTCATCAGGGGGTCATCAGGGAAAGGAAAGGACTGAGCATCCAGAGAACTGCTTTCCTTTCCTGAGGGAGGATGGGTTCTCCTGCCACAGTTCGACGGCTCCTGGCGGTGGCTAGGGGTGCAACTTCAGGGTGAAAGCAATGGCAGATGCATTTTCACATGGGCATGGGATCATGCCTGTCATGTGCAGGGCATCACTGCACATCCATGCTCTCAAGGAATATACACAAGGAAAATGGCCCTATCCTCGGTAGGTGAAGGTGGATCCAGGGACAACACACCCACACCCAGTGCCGGGTCCTATCGCCATCTCTGTGGTCTGCCGAACCTGAATGCCCCACTAGAGTAACAGATAGAGCACCAGGGTGAAGGTGGTCCCACCCTGGGGAATCAGAGCAGGGGTCAGGCAGACCGAGTGAGGCAGAGAAGCTACACCAGAGAGGGGTGGCAGACTTCAGGCGGTGGAGAAAAAGTGTTGTCGAGTGACCTCACTTGAGAGAATCTGGGTGATGAGAGAGGCAAGGAGGATAAATAAAGTCAACAAAAAAAAAAAAAAAGATTCCACACTTCCCACATACACTACGCCTTTTGGTAGCTAGTTCTACAGGGTTACCAACCTTTTGCTGAAAACAAATGCTTCTTCACAATGCCCCTGATTATATCCTCCTGAAGCATAGAGTATGCCTTGTGATTATATTGCCTTCAACAAGCAGGAAGGTTTCCTGATCCACTATGTCACACCTCTTTAAAGTTGGAAATCTGTATATATGCCTCCTGTTAGCCTTCTTTTCCAGGGAAAATATGCTGAGCTTAGAAACATAGAAACATAGAATTTGTCAGTAGATAAGGGCGCATGGCCCACTAAGTCTGCTCATTTTCCTGACTGTACTTTCACTGCAGACCCTACTTTATCTCCAGCTGCCCCCACTTCCTAATTAAGATTCCCTTGTGCCCATCCATGCATGTTTCAAGCCCACCAGTTTTTGCACCCACTACTTCTGCTGCAAGACCATTCAGCACTCTTTTAGAGAAGTACTTCCTCACATCCCTCCTAAATTTCCACCCTTTCAGCTTTATTGCATGTTCCTTGTTCTTGTGTACCTTCTCCTCTGAAAATTTCTCCTGCCATCTACCTTGTTCAGCCCCTTGAGGTATTTATAGGACTCTGTCATATCCCCTCCTTCCACGGTGTACATATTGAAAACCCCTTAGTCTCTCCTCATAGGGCTCCTAATGCAACCTCTGCACCATTTTAGTTGCCCTCCTCTGTACAGCCTCCATGCGTCCATGTCCTTCATGAGATGTGGTCTCCAGAACTGGACACAGTACTCCAGGTGGGGTTTCACCAACAATCTATATAGTGGCAACACCACCTTCTTCTTTCTGCTGGTGATACCTCTCCATATGCACCGCAGCATCCTCTGGCCCTACCTACTGTCTTGTCACACTCCTTCACCACTTTGAGGGTATCTGATATGATTACTCCCAGGTCTCTCTCCTGTTTGGGGACTGTCAATACCTCTCCTCCATTTTATGCTCTGTCTTTGGGTTTCTGTGCCCTAGGTGAATGATTTTGCACTTGTTCACACTGAAGTCCAGCTGCCATATCCTTGACCACTTCTCAGTTTCTCAGATCTGCATATTCTTTCCCCCAGTGTCCACCCTACTGCAGATTTTGATGTCATCTGAAAAAGAGTCATACCTTCCTTCCAGCTCTTCTGCAGTGTCACTTTTAAAGACATTAAAGATTACTGGACTCAGTACTGATCCCTGGTACCTCACTGATCACTCTCCTTTTCCCAAGTGAGTTCCATTTACCACCACCCTCTGTTCCCTATCGATCAATAAATTTCATAGCCAATTTATCACCTTAAGACCCACCACCAAATTGAACAATTTCCTAATGAGTCTTCTATGTGGTATGATATCAAGGTCTTGTTGAAGTCTAAGTAGGCCACGTCCACCAATCCAATCTGATCTATTTCCTGGTCACCCAGTTGAAGAAATTGATTATGTTCATCTGACATGACCCTCCACCCTTTTTGTATCCATGCTGCCTTGGGTCTTGTAACCCACTGCATTCAACATATTCCACAATTCTTTCCTTCAAAAGTGACTCCACTAACCTTCCCACCACTGATGTCAGACTGCCCAACATATAGCTGCCAGTCTCCTCCCTGCCTCCACTTTCATGAAGCAGGACTACATCTGCCCTCTTCCAGTTCTTGAACTATTCCTGTTTCCAGTGAGCTGTTGAATAGGGCTGTCAGAGATTAGCCAGTACTTCCTTAACACCCTTAGGTGTACCCATCTTACCCCATAGCTTTGTTCACTTTCAGATTTGCAAGTCCTTTCTGTACCTCCTCTGTAAATGAACTTGTGTCTACCTCCCTCCTCCCAGTGTTCCTGCTGTTTTTATGTTGTCCATTCCTCCTCTTTCACCATGGAGACTGAACAGAGTATCTGTTCATGATATTTACTTTCCTGATCTTTCTGTAAACACTCCCCACCCACCCTTTTAAACCTCACAATCTCTCCCCTTGTCTTCCTCTTCTTACTTATGTTTTGCTTCCCTATACTTCTCCTTGTACACTTCCCTATCCTCTTCCCTCTGTGTCTCTTTGTACCTTCTAAAGCTACCCTTTTAGCCTTAACATTTTGGTCACTTCCCTTGAGAACCATAATGGTCTCCTTTTTCTTCTGTTTTTGCTCACTTGTTGGGCACAGAGGTTTATTGCCTTCACTGTACCATCCTTAGTTTGGCCCATGGTTCATTCACCCCACCCTGGCTATTTCCCCATACTAGTTTGTCTCTGAAGCATTCACGCATTCTTTTTAAAATCTGCCCTTCTAAAGTCCTGGACCCTTGTATTTGTGTGTTTTTCTGCTGCTGTCCTTGTTCTACAGCCTTTCCCCAGTGAAGGATATCACACCCAGTATTGCGTTGGTTGCTCAGTCGGCACACCATTTATTCAAAATTTCAACAATTTATTTATTCACATCACATTGTACAATACTGAGTTCCTGTATTCCACCAAACATTTAAAATACTTTATTCCATTAATTTATAATGTCACATAAATTCTGTATCTTTGTTCCATTTTACATAACCATCATCATTTAAAAATATCACATCCTTTTTCTTTTACTATCAGGTGTAAGCCTGAGGGGTCTATCTCTTATTGTTCAATTTTCTTTTCACCCCAGACATAAATCTGATGGGGTCATTTCTTTAATTTGGGGCCAGGTGTCCATTACTGCCCCCATTTACTTTATCCTGGGAGTCTACCCCTCTTCTCACACCCCCACCTTGATGTAAATCAAAGTTGTGTTCCTTCCCCTCCCTACTAAGGACTTTCTTCTTTCCTTTCCTCCACTAGCCCACCTCCAGCCTGCATTGGGCGGGCTTCCCCTTCCTGCAGCCCTCCCCATTATATACATTTTTTTATGTTCTCAACCAAGCATCTATTCCCCTTCTAGCTCTGTTATAAAAATGTGATTACCCATCTCTGAGATGGAACCCATCTGGTCTATGCAAACCTGCAATTTTTGCATCAATTCCTCATGTTGCAATATCCCCCTCCAACCTTCTAAAACATGTTCCCACCCTCCTATTCGTTCTCTTCTGTGCACCCTCTATGGCCTTGTGACTCTTGGTGTGTCTTCAAACCCTTCCTGGGACCATCTCCGACCATACTATGGTGACCCCAGGCCACCAACCTTTAACCACCCCCATGTCTTCCTCTTCCTGTATGTGATTAAAAATGTCTAACCATGGTTGGGTACCTGGTCATTATCACCCAGATGCAAATTATTAAATCTGGCTCTGGATTGGTCCCATGGGTCTCCTCCAAGAGTGGCAGAAATTGCCCCATTGCACATCTCTCGTATTCCTCCACAGGATCCATACTTCTCGGTGATCAAATGACAGCTGTTTTCCTTCAGCCTTCTTCTCGGCTTGCCTCTCTGCCAATATATGTATGAATGCCCAACAATCCATACTTCTGCTCATCAGGTTCTGTCTACAATACATAAATAAAATTGTAGCGATAGTCATTGGAGACCCCACCCCATTCTCATCACTCCGAATTTGTTAAAACTTTTGTGCAGCTCCTGTGAATAAAACAACAACAACCATTAGAGATTGATGTTTCTTACATTTTCTATAACAGTTGGACCTCCAACTGCCCAAAATCTTCAGACCTCTTCTTGCAGCCCTTTCACTGCTGCCTCAGATGCTGGCCCCATCTGGGATGAATGCAATGAACATCTCCACGGGACTTCACCCAGGGCTATAATTCCCTTCTTCAAAACCCCAGTTAACTGGGTTCCTGTCTACCGACCTCATTCTTGTGAATGAACATTAAACCTTGTCCTCATTGTCTAATAGGCTCCAACTCCCATAATGCCCTGACTGGGCAAATAACCTCTATCTCATGATGCTGCAGGGGATACTGGTCCCCTTTCCCATTTGATCTGTCTTGGACTTCCTTAAAATGACTGCAACCCTTTCTCTGCTCCACTGAATGTCCTCCACAGCAAACCTGTCCCTGCAATCACTTTTGCTGGGCCTAATAGTTCCCCATCCATAAAAGCCCTCCATACATGGCCATGAAAATTGACCTAAACAGTGCCACTTCATGGCAGATAGCATACTTGTGGCAGGACACCTATAAACTTTTTTTTTTTTTTTTTATATTTATTATATATTTTCATTTGCAAAATCATAGGACAGTTTTACGGTGTATAAGTTAAGACAGCACATAATTACAACAGTCAGATACGTAGCAGTACTTTAGTCAAAGGTCTGAGGATGACTTACATATTTTACAAAGCAATTCATATAATGAGCACAAAGACATTTACAGAAACCATCATCTGGGTCGATATATTTCTAAGGTACAAAGTAGGATCTAAAGATGAAATATATAGAATCCATTTCCTCCATTTAATCTCAAATGTAGACCATTTATCTGTGCTTTTAGCTATTAATCTCTCTAATACATACATTTCTCCCATTATTCCCACCAGCTCTGTATGTTTGGAGACATCTTCTTCCCCAGTTTCTAGTAATTGCTTTTTAGCTGCCAGCATATAAGTGATTAACAGTGATCCTTTGGGTATTGGGAGACCCTCTGGTGGAATTGAGGTAATACTAGCTCAGGGTCAAACAGGCTTCGCATCTACCAATTCTTTTAATGCCTCTAAAATATCTCTCCAGTAACCTGCTAACTGCGGGCATGCCCAAAAACATGGAACTGAGCTGCAGATATTTCTCCACAATTTCTCCAGCAATTGCTTGGTGTCCCTGATGAGAACTTGGCCAGTCTTGCCGGTGTATAGAAAAATCTATTTCTAGCTTACCAGGCAAATTCTTGCCAATAGGGGCTCCCAACAGTCCCATTGAGAATTTAGTATACTTTTCCCAATCCTCCTTTGATACCTGGGTGGAGCTCTTTATTCAGGCATTCAGAATTCCCGAGTTGAATTTTTGATAATTCCTCAAACCCCTATATATTAGTCCACAAAGTGGGGGCCATCTGACCTCTCCTGTGGTCATGGCTAAGTAAGCAACGAAGGGGGATCTGGGAGCCTACTAAAGGCTGGTCCTTTATGTTCAACACCCTCTCTTAAGCTAGTATAAATTGGAAAGTCTTGTTGTGGAAGATTGTAAGTTTCTTGAAGTTTAGTAAATGAGAGGACCCCGCGTCCACCAAGTGGAACATAAATTTAAACGTTTATGTCTCCATTGAGCCAAAGTACCTCCTGTTACAGAGTAGGAGATTGGGATCCAAAATTTAATAGATTAAGATAGGGACCTACTGGTTCTAGCTCTCTTAAATGGATGAGTTTCCTCCAAGTCTCCATAGTAGAATTTGTACTATAAATAAGTATAGGTCTTTTATTTACTGGGGCATATAGCAATTGTGAAGTTGCTCCTTCCTCACCCATTAAGAGTGAATCCAAATTCTTCCAGGGTATGTCATACATTGGATGATTCCAATTGAAAACTTCGAGCTATCACAGTGGCGGATGCATACATCTGAGATCAGGCAAATTTAAGCCTCCCTTATTTTTTGGTAACATTAATGTGACCACTTGATCCGAGGTTTTCCCCAGCCCAGACAAATCTCGCCAAATACTTATTCCAGGAGGAAAGTACATTCCATCTGGCATCATCGGTATGGTCTGAAAAAGATATAGCAGCCTTGGAAGAATATTCATCCTAATAAGATCCACCTTAGAATATAATGATAAATGAAGTTGGGACCACTGATGTAGATCAGACTATTTTTGTGTTAGAGGTTCATAGTTTACCATATTGAGATGCATTAACTGGTTTGGTAACTGTATGCCTAGATATTTTATCTTGATGCTGTTCCAGCATAGAGGCAAACTATCCTTCAGTGTCTGCGAGGAGGAGAAATGAAAGGATAACTTTCATTTAGAAGAATTTATTTTATATCCAGAAAATTGAGCAAATTGCTCAAGTACCTCATATTGCTGGAATAGTGGACTCTGGATTTGATACTGACAGTAAAATGTCATCTGCATATAAAGCCAACTTCCACGATTGATTGCCCAGCTGAATGCCCTCAATTTTCTCTGATTTTCTAAGCATCATAGTTAAGGGTTCAATATAGATGGCGAATAACAAAGGCGATAGGAGCATCCTGTCTAGTGCCTCGCTGTAACTTGATATGAGGTGTGCTACCGCCATTAAGTTTTATATAAGCCCTTGGTTCAGAATAAATTTGCTCCAGCCAATTCTAAATTCCTTCAGAAACCCAAATGACATTAGTGTTCCCATAAAAATCTCAGGTCACTCTGTTGAAGCCTTACAGGCATCTAAACTGACTAAAGCTGAGCAGGTAGCGAGTTAGCCATGTAATCCATCAAGTGGATTGTTCTTTGTACATTATCTGCAGTCTGATGCATGTGCAGAAATCCTGCCTGATCTGGATGTATCAGGGTAGGCAGTATAGTCTCTAACCTTTGGGCCCATATTGCCATGTGTATCTTATAATCATTATTTAAAACCGAAATGGGTCTGTACGACTCTAAATTTAATGGATCTTTACCTGGTTTCAGTACAGCTGAGATGGCTGCATATGACCATGAGGGGGGGGGGCACCTCCATCCTGCACCTCTAAAATGTTTTTGCAATGGCTGGATCAATTTGAAAGAAATGTCTTATACCATTCAGCTCCAAAGCCATCTGGGCATGGGCTTTTTAATCTTTTAGAATTTTTAACTGCTTTCTGGATCTCTATAGTGGGGATGGGATGTAGAAGTGAAGCCTGCTGGGATTCAGACAAGTGTGAGGAAGTTAAGGGGGACAAGAAATTTGTTATATCCTCCAGGAGGGGTGTAGGATCAGAGTAAAATCTGCATAATATTGTTGGAACACTTTCAGAACTGCAGGGGCTTTATTAAGAATATCTCCTGTTAAGGGTCTCTAATCTTTGTAATAGTGGCAGTCTGCTTAAATCCTCTATTATGCCTAGCTAAATTTCTGGCACCTTTAGGACCTCCTCATAATAGTATCTTTTAAAATATAGTAAAGACATTTGCGTTTGATAATCTAAAATGGATTGTAATTCCAATTAAATTTGTCTAAGCTCAAGTTGTGAAACATGTTCCCTCTGTCTCTCTTCTGCTGTAATTCTTGTAGCTTATCTTGTAATATTTTGTATCTGGATTCTCTCTGTTTATTTAGTCTGGAGGAATAAGAGATAATCTCTCCTCTAATCACAACCTTCAGAGTATCCCAGAGGATAGTAGCTGAAATAGATGGGTCTCGTTCTCCTCTAAGATTTGTGTGATGCTATCTACAAGTCTGGTCTTAAACACTGGATCCTTCAAAGAAAGATTCAGTCTCCATAAAGTCGTTTTATGAGTTTGTTTAATCCCACCTAATTAAGAGGTATATGGTCTGAGAGGAGAGCTTCAGGGATATATCTTGGATCATATCTAAGTGCTCTATAGGAGTAAAAAATAATCTATTCTAGCTGATGTGTGAAATCTAGGGAGACAAAATGGCGCCATATATCTGTAAGTCCCATCTTAGGTATCTGGGTTTTAAAGTTTTTGAGTGGGAGTAAACCTATGTTGTTTAGGGAAAGTGGAGTCTTTCTTCAAAGACATTATTAAGTTGAAGTCACCTCCTATCAGCATTACCCCCTTTTGCTTTTCGAGCAGTCTATTAAAAACTGTCTCAGTAGGGAGGGAGATGCTCCTGGTGGCAGATAAACACTCTCCATTGTCACCTCAGTCTCCTACAACTGCCCTTGTACTATGACAAAATGCCCATTATTATCTGAATAGACCTCCTCTTTAGTGAATGGAGTAGTATTTGGAATCAAAATAGCCACTCCACGCCTTTTCCCCGACTTACTAGATGAAGAAAACAGTGAATCTGCCATCTGCAACAAGCTTAGCATATTCCCCTTAGAGCAAATGTGTCTCCTGTAAATAAATGCAGTCTGCATTCTGCTTCCATGATACTGTTGTAGTCTAGCTCTTTTATGGGATGATTAATGCCATTAATATTTAATGACAATATCTTAGTTGTTTCTAATACCATATTATGTTTTCATTTGATAAAGCATTACTGATTATTGCAATTTCTCCCTTCCACCACTCCCCTCAATCTCCACAAGGATCCACAAAGTCTCCAGGATGTCCTAACAATGGTTCCAGCAAAAATATCCTATCTTGTCTTAGATATCCTGTCATCTGACCAGTGCCACGTAATCTAACTAAAGTTTTCTTACTGTCCCTTATCAACCAAAAATTACTTATTATCACATATATAACTGTAAAATGCTAATGTAAGTGGTGTATCCAGTAATCTGGAAGGATAGCTGTGCAGCAATGATCGACAATAAATCAAAACATATATACATATAAGTATTGCTTTTAGTATTATTCTGTGCTGTAGAAGCTTTAGGACTTCCAAATGTGGGAGAAATAAAAAACTCCAAATTTCCAGTAGAAACTGCTCCTGGAGCATTTGAACTCTCCCTAAAAGTGAAGGAATCCCTCAACATTGTTGTTAGGGACCTTCAAGGAGCCAGTAAACTGTTCCCCTTTAAATAAGGCACAAACAACATAGGAAAGGGTAAATAACTCAAAGAAAATCTTTAAGGGATGTCCCCAAAAGCAGCATAGAGCTCAAAACTGCTCCTTCCCCATTCCCTGCTCCCTGAGCTTTCTGAAAATTTTTCCCCTTATGTTACTTCAATTATCGATGGAAGAAGAAAGAGCCTGCAATTAGCATAAACAAATAATTACATCTATAACTTCTAGCCCACCATTAGAAGGCACTTAGGTTATTTAGTTACTGGCGTTACTTATCTAGCAGATAGTGAAAGGTAGTGTCTGTTCATCGTGCAGTCACCTATTCCAGGCTCAGAGCAGCCATTAATATAGAGAGCATGCTTCATGTCCAAAAAACAGATGGCGCAGCACATATTTTCAAACTCTCTCTCCTGCTAACTCAGCCAAACAAGTTTCTCCGTAAGTTTCAAGTATTGTCACTTTTGCTTCCCTCCTGTAAACTGGTAGGGTAGATTTGATTGTTCCCAGTCCTTGTTGTTTTCCCTATCTTCTGTTAGAATTAGACTGCCAACCGACTTGGCATTTTCTGGATTGTTGCCACCCAAACTTTGTTCTGGAAAGTGCAGGTCCATTTTATAGTTCTTCTTTTGCTTCCTGAGCCGTGGAGAACTCCTTCTTTCAATGAGGCAGATGAACAATTAGCCGTGCTGGATATGGGGATTGTAAATTTGTGTCCTGCTGCTTTCAGTACTGGAAGTAACAGTAAATAGGCACGCCGCAAGTGAATAGTTTTGGTGCATAGTCATGATCAAGATATATGTGAGTTGGGCCATAGTAAACTTTCTGGCACTGCCATGCTGTAATCAGAATATATTCTTTTGTTGCATAGCTGTTGAAGCGAAGAATTACTGACCTTGCAGAATATTTGCAGAGGTAGGTTTAGGTGCCAATGCCCTATGCACTCTCTCTCTCTCTCTCTCTCTCTCTCTTGGAGGTTGAAATCTTTTGGCAGTTCTAAGGCTGTATGTAGCAAGCTTCAACAAAGTCCTTAATGTTAGTTCCCTCAGAGTCCTCAGGTAGACAATAAATTCCAATGTTTTTGCAGCATGCTCTGTTCTCAAAATCTTCTTGGCGATCAATTCTTTATTCTTGCATCTCTTTCACCTGCTGAACCATTTGTTACAGATCGTCCATTCTATTCTCAGTTGCCGTCTGATTCTCTCTTGTTAGTCTACTCTCTGCTCTAATTGTATCACATCTCTTCGTAACTCACTGTACATTTCTTTGATTTCTGCATGAAAAGTAAGTATCTTTTAGTAAATTAGGTCAAGTTTTGCCTTCTTCACTTTGACTTTTGGTTGTTTCGCTGAGATTTTACCAGGCCCTTTAAGATCTGCAGACTCGCAGTTATCTGATGCGACTGAGGCCTCCAATTTGGTTCCATCTGCTATCTCCATCATCGTGCTGTGTTTCATTACTAAATTCAATCTTTCCTTTTCTCTACACTTTCCTCTGATTTTGTAATGTAAAATCCATTTAAAAATACACAGAATTACAGCCAAAGTGTAGTTTTTAGCTCGGGGTAGATGCAGTTCTCTTTCTAGGCTGCCATTACTCGGGGCGGAACTGGAAGTCCACCTATCAACTTTTCTAACAGGTGCTCTGATATGGGCTTCCTCTTATCCTTCTCCCTTCACCCTCTGCCACCCCATCATCATGCACTTTATGATTAAACTTTACTGGGGTTCCCCAATCCTTTAGGGTACTAACCCACCCTATAGCAGCCAAGTGGACTCTCACAGTGGCATGGGCCATCCCTTCTGTAATCCAGATACTACAAACCTTGGCCACCTGCTCCTCCGTGACTGCTCCACTTACCTCCATGCTGTGTAAGGCCCAGAAAGCCTGGGCGCTCTCCAGGAACCCTCGTAGGCCTTAAATGTGCTGTCTGACCAGGAGTTCTGAAAGAAACTCCATCCTTCCAACCAATCTCCCATAATACCTCTGGAATCTTTGTCCCTGTCTTGTCTGCCTTCATAGCGATGGTCTGGAATTTGTCCATCTGTAGATGGGAGAGGCTATTAACTACAGTGTTCTGTAGTCCTTCAATGTGCCTGTCCCTAAAACTCATGGTAAGTTTTAAACTTTGCAAAACCAACTGCTGTAATACTGTCAAGACTGTACTTGAATTAGCCCTCTTTTTAGTTAGAACATCTTCCACCGCCCAGTTGTCGCTTCAAAATGTCACTCTCTGGTTCTGCAGTGCATCTCCCAAGACTTCTGTTGCCACCCATATTGGAAATATCTCCAATAGGTAATATCATAGTGAGCCCTCTCTATCACTCTTGTGGCCATGGTTCGAAAACCATTGCCCCTAAAATACCCCTACCCCAATCCCCCTGAGGAGTCGGTGTAAAGTTGCAGATCTGTATTAAACAACCATTCTTCCTTCCAGAAAGGTTATCCCATTATATGAGTCCAAAAACTGCTCCTATACCATCATATCCTCTCTGGCCCCTTTACACAAATCTACCCAGTGGTGTGGCCTCCTTGCTTGTCCCTCTTGTAGACCTGGCCAAGCGACTTGTAAATGCATGTCCAGGTCCTATAGCCCTAAGCGCCAATTCAAATGGCCCAACACCTGCTGAACCTTCTGCAGTGTTACCCTTCTGTTTGTTGTTATCTCCCTAACAGCTCTCTCAACTTTCTAACCTTGGCCTCCTTTGACCTAAACAGCCCCTTCTCTACATCAATTTCTATCCCTAGGAATTCCAGACAATGACTAGGTCCTTCTGTTTTATCCCTGTCAGTAGAACCTCCAAAACCTGGCACATATCCTTAATGTCTTCCAAAATTTTTTATACCCCTAACGTTCCCTTCCCCATCAACAGAAAATCATTTAAGTAATGTACTACTGCCCCATGTCTGTATCTTTCCTAAAAAACCACTGCAACCATCTGCTAAACATTTCAAATGTAGCACATGCCACTGAACACCCCATGGGCATTGCTTTATCAAAATAGTATTTTCCATCCACCTGGAAGCCTAGCAATTCCCAGTCTTCCTCCTAACTGGTAGTAATCTAAAGTCTGACTCAATATGCGTTTTAGCCAGCCAGGCCTCTTTTGATGCCCTGATTAGCTCTACCACGTCCTCTGAAGTCCGTATGACACCCTGCTATCCTCTTCGGTAATGTAGTCATTTACCAAAACCCCTTTTGGGTATGATAAATGATGTATTACCCTGTATTCCCAGGGTGCTTTATGGGTAGGAATCCCAATGGCAAACCCTGGGTTGTCCACCATAAGTGGGCCCTGGAAAGAGAACCGTCCACCCTTCCAGCCTCTTTTTCCTTTTCAGTCTTTTTCCTTAATATGTCTTCCTTCCCTTAACTGACCCTAGGTTTTGGCCCATTTTTTCTCACTTGCCCTTAATAACATAGACAAAAACTGTTCTTGAAACCCTCCACAAGTGTATATCCTGCATTTTTATCTGTGTAGCCCCCATCCAACTCTTCACCACTTCTGCCTTAATTGGGGTTTTTGCTAATTGAAAATACCTCTCCTGCCCCCACTACCTCTGAACATGATTATAACTTCTACCTCCCAAATAACACCCTGCCTCATCCTCCACTTTCCCAATGTCTCCCCCGCTCCCCTGGCCACCCCATAAGGAGTGTCCCAGATGTGTCCCCACCCCCATATTAGTGTCCACATCGACCTACACTTCAATGCGGTGTGAACCTCAGATCACAAGCATGTGTGCCTAAACCAACAACTGGGAAGGAACACTATGCCTATTATAGCTCCAACAGGACTTTGATATCTCCTGGACCCTCTTGCCCGCCACCTCAGATCCCCAGCTGCTGTCATTTTCCCCACCAGAGATCTGAATGTCTGGAGTCGCAATGACAGTCCAACCCATAATTTGCCATCCTCGTCCTGAATTTTTATCATACTGTAGCCAATTCATTCCCCATCATCTTGTAAGCATTCCTAATTATCAAGGAATAGGCTAATACAGGAATCCCCATTACAGGTTTCTTTTCCTGCACAATTTTGCTATAATAAGTGAAACCCAAGTTCCAGGCCTCCTTGTCTTGCCCTTATAACTAGGCCCTTTGTGCTACTCCCCCTTCTTTACTAGAACTACTGCGCTGCCAATTCCTTATTTCCAAAACCTTCCTTTTCTTCATATTGCTCTGCTGTTTTCTTGTACACTAGGGCAAATATGTCCCAAATTCCCCTTCCATATCTTCTCCTTCGTGGCTAGAGGAACTTAATCCCTATCCATACCCCACTGTGCTTATGACCTCCCATGAACAATCCCCTTATCCACGTCCTTAGGCTCCGCTACCTTTTCACTACTTATTTCTTTCTCCAATTCAACTAGTACTTTCCTCAGTTTCTCTATCCTGTCACCCCAATACTGACCAACAATTGCTCTACATATTCTTTCATGCTACTTTCCACATTAGGGTCACCTTTACCTGTATTGGCTTTGAGCACCTGATGGTCCTGGTAGTAGTTCTGTACGGAACTGGTAGTGAGTATTGGCCCCACCAGACCTGGCAATGGCATCTGTGGGGAAGGTATCAGAACTGGAGCAGGCTCTGGAACTGGATTCGAATTGGCACTGGTCCTGCTGGTGGGCCTGGCTGCAGACTTGGCTGTGGCATCAGTATCAGATAAGGTGCTGGGTTTGGTACCGACACCAGTTGGGTAATGCCACTGGTATTGGTTCTGGGATTGGTGCTGAACTAGGCCCTGGTGTTGGCTGTGGTACCAGGACTGGCACTGGGATCGGAAAGGAAGTACCAGCTGAGGAACCGCCTAGGATCTGGCTGTGGTTCAGGAATAGGGAGGTTGGACCGGATCCTTCAGTATTGGTGTCCTGGGGCCCCTTCTTTAAGTTGTCCTTTGCCTCTCCTCTGGAACCAACCCTGTCCTGCCTCTTCTTTCCCTTTCCTGCTGGTGCCTAGTTGTCTGGCTCTGAGGTCATCCACAGTATCTAGTACCTGGTGAGCCCTGTCCACTAGGTCCATAATTAACTTCATGGCGTCCACCTTCAATGCATGCGACCCTCTGGCATCCATGTTACTGTAAAGGCTTATGCAACATAAACAAAACAACATGTGAGCATCTTCATCTTCCTTCAAAATGTTACCAAGGGCTTGTGTGTTTTTACTCTCCTATTGGCCCACAGCTGCCCAAACCGACCGCCTACCTGCCCATACTACCTGACCAATGCATTGTGTTTTCATAGCATTTAGCCTTTTCCATTTTTTTTTTTTAAATATATATACTGTTTTAGGCCACATACTACCTGTTTTTTAAAACCCTGGCTTGTGAGCCCCAGACACATCCCTTGCACTACATGGTGAAATCCTTAAGTCACCTAGTGCTGGGAAAGCACCAGTGTTATAACCTCTGTCAATTACCCTCCAAAACCTAAAACATTCCTATAGTGAGTATAAAAACCACCAGCCAGAAATATCCCATTTTCACCGTGTCGTACACCCTACCCCCAACATGGCGGCTGCCACATGGTCACCCAGATCCTAAAATGGTGGCCACCATGTGGCCCACCAAATCAAAAATGGTGGCTGCCACATGGTCCATCCACTCTTAAAATGGTGGCTGCCATGCATTTTGCCCATTTCAGAATGGCGGCCACCATGCGGTCCGTGCTCTGCTAATCTGGTGGCCAAGTAGCTTTTACCGCTCATCTGTCTCTCTTCCCAGCTGCCTCTCAGCGTATGTTATTTTTGAGTCCCAACCAGCCTTTAGCCCTTACGTTTCAGCCTGGTCCTCCCTTCAAACAGATACCCTTTTTCAAGTCCTAGGCTCCCTGACAAGGTCAGCAGCCCCATTCCTCCCCCCTCCAATGTGGCCATGCTCTCAAGCTGTTGGGCATCTCTCCTTACAATTCCTGGGTGTCGATCCAGCCAACTACTGCCCATGCCACTCCTATCTGTCCTCACCACCTGAACTTCCCAATGTTGTCTGAAACAGTGCAGCCTTATGTTCCATTTGATCTGACTGGGAGGTGGTATCCTAATTCAGTACAGGTACCCTCCTGCTTCTGTCCAGGTGCCCGATCTAATCAATGATACTCCAAAACTTTTGGTTCAGGCATCCCCTTCTGCTTTCCAGGCACCCAACCGCATCACTCAAAAAAAACAAAATCTGCGTTCTCTTCCTGGGTTTAAACCACATAGCTACCAATTCACATCAGGCACCCACTCTTGTTGTCCTCCAGGTGCCTGACTGGATCCTGCAAGAAATCAACAAAGACCTCCATTTCTGTGGCCAAAGCTGCCCCACCCACTGCCTATTGTAAACCCTTGTATTATCTAGTGCTGCTTCATGACAACTGCCGTTACAAATCCCTGAACATTTTTGCCTTGATTCCTTTTAAATTTCATCTCACAACCTCCAACCTGGCCCTAGGCATCACAAAAAGTGCTAAAAATGAAAACCAAAACAGCCTGCAACCTAACTATGCCCGTTTTTACACAGATTTTGAAGTACTACTTTATGCAATGCCATCAGTTTTGATGCTGCCTCTTAGTTATTTATCCATGTTTTCATTGTTGTATTTAAATTTTTTATACTAACATTTCATGCTGTATTTCCAACAAACATCCCTTTACTAACAAAAATTTAGCTCACCTGTAAAACCAAGCTAGCTCAGGAACCAAACCAGGAACTTTCTGCTTAGCAAAAGTGAGAGAAACCCCTCTGTGCAACCCTTTTATCCCCCATTTAACCCCACTCCTTATCTCTCATTCTCTCTCTCTCTCTCTCTCTCTCTCTCTCTCTCTCTCTCTACCAAACTCCTCTTTTCCTTGCTATTCCTAGCCCACCCTTTTGAGGTCATGCTTCCCTTGGCGAACCCTCTTTCTCCCTCATATTAGTCCTCCCTTTTCTGATGTCACCAAGCCCCTCCTCCTTCTTACCTGCCTTCTGACCCTCATTCGAGGCTCCAGGCCTAGAACAATGGGACCTGTCCTTTAACAGACAAACCTTCTTAAACTGAACAACATTGTAAGGTGATCACTGGTACCCAGATGTCCTTCTACCTTGATGTCTGCAACACTGTCACTGTTAGTGACTATGAGATCAGTATTGCCTCATCATGGTGGTTTCACTGACTAGTTGCATGAGGAATGCCCCTGCAGAGTCTAGATATCCTGCTTTTAACCAAAGCTGTTGCTGCGAGGCTCTGGCCTACGTCCAGCTGGTTGAAGTCCCCCACCAGCAGCACCTCCCCTTTTCTGCCATCTTGCCAATGGCTTCAACCAGTACTTTACCCAATTCCTCCTCCTGTGCTGGAAGTCTGTAGATCACCCCAGTGCAAATAGTGGCTCTGGCTCCCTTCTCCAGGGTGACCAACTGTACCTCAAACTCTTCCTTTCTCCACTAGTTTCCCTGCATTTTGTCACCTTGATGCTCTGCCTTACACACAGCACCACCTCTCCTCATTCCTCCCCACTCTATCCTTTCTGAACTGAGAATAGCCTGGTATGGCTGTCTCTGCCATGGTTACCTTTGCACCATGACTCAGTAATCCAGGTCTGTCTTCACCATGATGGCCTTCGGGTCTGAAACTTTATTTCCAAGACTCCTTGCATTTGCACACATGGCCGTCACACCTTGTTCACATTTTGCCTACAGCCCTCCTCCTTTTCCTTTTGACCTCCCTCCTTTTACCCACTCTTTTCACAACTTGTGTTCCATCCCCTTCTCTACTATCAACAGCTGGTTTCTTCATCCTGCTCACTGGGGATTCTCCTCCACTCAGGTCATCCCTTCTTTCTGTCTTAGTCTGTGAGGGGCAGTTTATCCCTCCTTTTTATTTTCTTCTGCCACCCCTCAGCTAGTTTAAGTGTTCATCACAGTAACATTTGAACTATCCACTGAGAACTGCAGTTCCCCTCATTGATGGATGCAGGCCATCACCTTTGTATAGGCCATATCCTTCCAAGTTGGTCCCCAGTCCCCACTGTAGCTGAACCCCACTTCTCTATGTCATTCCTTCAACCATGAGTTGAAGCTCCTTACAGAGATATCTGTCCTCCCTTAGTCATAGATAGACAGCACCTCAGCAAAGCCACTGTGCATGCCACCTG
Source organism: Neoceratodus forsteri (assembly GCA_016271365.2). Taxonomy (NCBI): domain Eukaryota; kingdom Metazoa; phylum Chordata; order Ceratodontiformes; family Ceratodontidae; genus Neoceratodus; species Neoceratodus forsteri. The sequence goes on from CM057456.1 coordinate 1,287,181,745, forward strand.
CCTAAGACACCCCCACTTCCCTGAAATCTGTGCACAATCCCAGCCTGGTCCCTAGTCAAATCATTAGTCCCCAGTTGGACAATGACATCCTGCTCCTCCTCTTGCCCCACCACCTTAGCAATCCTAAGGATCTGCTGCCCATCTCTCGAGCTGAGAAGCCAGGTAGGCACCTTACCTCCTTCTTTCCCCTCCCTTCCTGTTCCCAAATATACCCCTTTAAAACTGAGACTCCCACCAGAAGCTGCTTCATCCTCTGATGGGATTGTCTACCTCCACCTTGGGTCCTCTGCTATGGAGACCCTCACAGCTTCCTTTGCCACTACTATGGGTGCCTCCTTCTGGCAGTCCCATTCTACCAGAGCAGCAAATGAAATTTGTAGTGGCCCAGGCTGAGGAATGTGCCCTTGACCCACCACTTCCACCATCCAGGGCCCACTACAGTCCAGATGGCCCTTCTTCCTCTTGGCAACCTCTAGGGCAACAGTGATAGACTTAGTGGCCCCTGGGTGGTGGAAGAGATACTCAAATCCTAACCAACTTGGCCAGAGTCCAGTGATCTTGTCCCTCAACCCCCATCTAGCTTGTCTAGACAGTCCTTATTGCTAACTTCTCCCTCCTATGAATCCTTTTAGTTGCTCCATGCTGTAATATCCCAGTGACTGCAATATCGCTGTATATGGCAGTGATCAGGAACTACAGAGACCTCCAAGTGCAGCCTTACCAAGACTTTTAAAAGGTTCAGAATCACATCATTCTTACAGCATGTTCTGTCCCTTTTAATGAATACCAGCATTCAATTTGACTTGACACTTCCACAAAGGCAGCTAAGGGCAAATACTGGTGCCAAAATGAAAAACAAAATTTTTACAGGAGATTTGTCTCACAGTCTAGATACACAGAAACACTGCAACTGTGTTCAGGCTAATCTTTATTTTAAATCAGCAGAGATAGACCAAGTCTTGGGAAGCACTTTGGCATGAAAACATTTAACCTGTCGTTGGATGGGGAGTTGTTACATCTATGCCTGCTGATTTAAAATAAAGGTTATCCTCAGCACATCTGCAGTATTTCTGTGTATCTGGACCGTGAGCTGAATCTCTTGTGAGTAACAATTCAGTTTGCCCTACGCTGTACCAATTCACATTGCTGTGGCGTCCACCTCTGTCCGGGATCTTCGCTCCTCTGGTGGTGGCCTCCTCACAGTTCCGAGAGCTAGGTTGAAATCAGCAGGGGATCGCTCCTTTGGAGTTGCTGCTCAGCTCTCTGGAACTTCGTTGCCGCTGAAGTGAAGGCCCCACTGTAGAGGCTTTTAAGAGTAGTCTAAAGACCTTTTTATTTGTGCAGGCTTTTGGGGTCTAAGTTATATGTTTGTGATTTTAACTTAAATGTATACAGTATGATAAACTGTAAAAGGTTTTGTACGGCACCCAGAGCCTGAGATTAGGTCTTTTTAAATAAAGTTGACTTTGACTTTATTCTGTTTCAGTATTGCAATTTACTAGAAAAAAACTTTATTAAAGGAAAACTATGCCCTCATACCTTGTAAATTTTATTTGTCTTGTTATTAACAGACATCTCTTTCCCAGTAGCTGATGAGGATATACATTTGCTTTAGTTTGTTTTCACTCTTCATGCTATCCTGTAACTATCCGGGGCTTCCATTTTATGGTTGTTGAAATCTCATTTTCCATGAGAGCTGCATTAGCATATGAGAACATGATGTCACATACCCATTTATACCATGTAGAGCTGTGCAAAATTAAATTTCGGCTGTCGAATTTTGGCAAAAGTCAAAATTTCACTTTTGCGAAATTTCAGAATGCACTTTAGCAACTTTGCAGAAATTCCAAATTAGAACGGTGGAATAAATGTATGACTTGTGGATTCTTGTGTTAAAGTGCAGAAAATAATTCCACAGAACTGATCACTATTCGCTGTCAGTTTTGTAGGAATTTAATCTTCAATTAATACATTAATCCAACACAAACTCCAACTGATGGATCTGCAAAACTCACAGTACAGGGTGGAGGAAACTAGCTAGAAAGCCAGCCCTAACAGAAAAGACAACACCAAAGTTTGGTGTACTGTAAACAGGGCTCTCAAATAAAAACACAAAAGACACTTATGTGTTTCCAACAGAATGAGTTCTTGTACTCACATAAAATACGATAGAGAACCACACAGGAGTAATTTGTAAAAGGTGCTGTCCCCACATAAACCCCAGCTTTTCTGATGACTCTTCCTCGGGGCATGGTTTAACCAGGAGAGCCTTGCATTTAAATACACATGGCTCATACATATTCATTTATACATATTAAAACCCCATTGACATATATTTAGAAAAATTAGAAATAATTTGTTTGCAAAAATTAAAACAATTTAAATAAATGTAATACATTCATGAAAATGAAACTAATGTAGAGAACACTCTTAGTACACTTCATGAATAAAGTTTAATTTTCCAGTGTCAGCTAGTGTTCTCTGTTTAACAGTACTACTGTATGTGAATTACAGTATGCCTATGTTTACAAATGTTTCAGGAGCCAAACACATAAAAAGTGAAGCTTGGAAGGGAATATAGAAAAGTGCAATTGCCAAGCCCACATACGGTGAAACAGGACTCCCTGTCAACTGAGATACAGTAGTGTGGTTAGTTGACAAATGCTAGCGTGTGGCAAAAAGTAAAAGTAGTGTCTGTGTGGCTCAGTGATAGTTCACAAAATCCAAATGTAAGTAAATAGTAGTTTTAATGGACTATTGAGTCAAACTGACAAATCTACCTGCTGTTAAACAGTAAAACATTATTTATGACCCTTATAGTCCTGTATCCCATTCTGTAACAAAGAAATCCACTACAAACCTTCCACTCTTGGAATGCCGCTCTATCTATTCCTTCTTTTCGACATATTTCCCACCCTCTCCTTTTCCAAAACTCCCCTTTTCCCATGCCCCCACTCCATTTCATTTCACTATGGGTAGGCTGCTTTACACCCTTTGGTATGCACAAAGAGCAAGCAAGCCAAAACTGTGGTACACGATTATGGCTGCTGCCTGTTTTGAAATCTCAGGTGGGAGAGGCTGCACTATAAACAAAAAAATAGGCATACACATGAATTTCAGTACATGTTTTATTTACATAGCCAATTAATAAAGATAGCCAGAGATCACAGTTCAATTCCATTCTCAAAAATTACAATGTGCTGCACAAACACTGAGACTAGAGGTGGGCAAAAGTTGTGATTCCGCTTTCATGAAACTTATGCAAAATTTCAGAACTTTCACAACATTTTTTGTACTTCTGCCACTGGGAGATCAGAATCTTTTGAATGTATTTGGCTGATTTTGCCCTGTTCTGTGGAATTTTTGGCTGAACTATGGAATAATACACATGAACTGCAGAATAACTGTTCTGAGGACTTTTTCATAGTTTAATGGATTATTCTTCAATACATGTAATTATTCTGAAGTTCGTTGCTCAGTTTTGCATAATTCTTTTTGCAATTTAATACAATAATCCACAATTCATACAGTTTTTCCACCTACTAAGTCAGAATCTCACAAAAGTTGCTATTTTGATTTCTGAACATTCATGGAAGTGAAAGTCCGACTTTCGTGGAAATTCCACTGGTGGAATTTTTTCATACATCTCTGAGACAAAATATTCACTTAACAGTGTCCCTTTAAGTTTATTTAAATTGTTTTAATTTTTGCTAATAAATTATTATCGATTTGTTTCTAAATATATGTTAATGGGACTCTGTTGAAATACAAGTGACTTTCCACTTTTTATTTGACAGCCCTGTTTTCAGTGCACAAAACTTTAGTGTTGTTTAATACATTAATCTGCAATTCATACAGTACATTCATTCTGCAGTTCAGTGAGTCACTGAACTATGGAATGAATACATGAGTAATGTATTAATGAATTGGACTGTTGAAAAAATTCCTGCAGAACTGATCACTGAACTGTGGAACAATTACATGTATTATGGAGTAATCCATTAAACTGGGAATAACATTCCTTAGAACTGTCATTCCACAGTTCATGTGTATTATTCTGCAGTTCATGAAAAAAATTCAGGGAAACAGGGCAAAATCTGCCAAACACATTCAGAAGATTCTGACCTTGCCAACGGCAGAAGTTCATAAAATTTCATGAAAATTGCAAAATTTTGCTAAAGTTCGATGAAAGCAGAATTCACAACTTTCACCCAGCTCTAATACCATGTCTCTCTATGCTGAAAGTACAAATATTGTATATAAACCCTCTAGAAACACACAAATTAAAAGCAGTTTTAAAGGAAAGGCCCTGTATTACAACTCAGACGGTTTGCAAAGGTAAAAGTGGTATTTTACACCTTGCTGCAACTTGTTTTGTTGAAATCTAGTTAAGTAGACAGGTATATTGTGAGTCTAAAGGGTGCTGACACATCATGTTCTCATATGCTAATGCAGCTGTCAGGGGCAATGAGATTTCAATAACCAGACAATGGAGACCCCCAGAATAGTTACAGGGACTAGTATGAACAATGAAAATAAACTAAAGAAATGACATAGATCCCAAACAGTTACAGAAAAAGGTTGTCTGTTGACATGGAAACAAATAAAATGTACAAGATATGAGGGTGTAGTTTTCCTTTAAAATTTGTTGTCTTTCCCTGGTTTTGCAAACAAATCCATGTGGTCTGTAATACATGTTTTCATCAAGATTTTCTGACTTGGTCAGCAACTGAATAACATGTGAAATACAGTTCATTTCACATTATATACTTACTACTGCTTGCATTCAATCCCAGCCAGCAGGTATGAAAGAGCAGTAGCACTATTTTTAATAGGAGTCCAATGGCGCATCATCTTACGGAGCTATATCTACGCCCACTGGCAGAGTATTCTATAAAGTGAAGCAGGAATTTGTATTATTTATTTTTCGATTGATTTATTTATTTAATTTATTTATTTAAAAAATTTCAACCAGTAAGTAAAGTTAAGAACACAAGCTGCCTGTTTCAGTTATGTCCTGGGGAAGGTAAGTAGGGTAGATACAAGCTACAACATAGAAATGGTTAATAAACTACAGTAATATTGTATAGTACAAGTAACCTTATCATACCCTATTCAAGAAAGGGCCAAGGTGAATCCAAGTGTCTACAGAAATGCAAGCCTTACCTCAGTGCCTGGCAAAGTGAGTCAGTCATAAAAGATGTGGACCAAGATATTCCAAAACCTTGACTTGCATTAGCAAAATGTTTGCTTCAGGTGCAAATCAGTGTATGAAGCAAACTATCAGCATATTGAAACATGCTTGTAGCACATATGAACACTAATGGCATGTTCCAATATACAGGTACCAACCATCTGAGCTAGGCACTACCCTGATTGCTCCTGCAAACTACAACTTCCTACTGGCCACATGAGGGTGTAGCAAATAAGGAGTAATTGGACTTGCAGAACAAATGAGCTTTTTGGGCCCTCATATTCATACATCCATATGCAAATAATCCTGCAGCTCTAGCAAAGCTCTGTGGAGTCATTTGCATCCAATTAACATAGAAACATAGACTTTGACGGCAGATAAGGACAACTTGGCCCACCCAGTCTGCCCATTTCCCTACCTACTGGATAAGCTTCAGATTCTAGTTAACCAACAGCCTACTTCCTGCAATCCCCCACTATAATTGCCTTGTGTCTGTCCCATGCATGTTTTGAATTCCCCAACTGTTTTAGGCCCAATGACCTCATCAGGAAGGCTGCTCCATGTATCCACCACTCTCTCTGTGAAAAAAAATTTCCTCACATTACTCCATGGCTGTCCCCTCTCTTTAAATTGTGCCCCCTTGTTCTTACACATCTCTTTTCTGAAAGATGCTACCTCCTGGACTTTGTTGATTCCTTGAGGTACTTGAACATTTCTATCATGTCCCTCCTGTCCCTCCTTTCATCAAGAGTATACATATTAAGCTCTCTCAGTCTCTCTTCATATGGTTTCTGCTGCAGACCCTGCACCATTTAGTTGCTCTCCTCTGGACTGCTTCCATCCTGTCTATGTCCTTGCATAGATGAGGGTCTCCAAAACTGCACACAGTACTCAGATGGGGTCTCACCAACTGTCTGTACAGAGGGATAACCACTTCCTTTTCTACTTGTGGTGCCCCTTCCTATGCATCCCAGTATCCCCTGGCTCTCCTTACCCACCTTTAGGTCATCTGATATGACTACCCCCAGGCCCCTTTCCATTTTTATTGTTGTTAGTACCTCTCCTGCTATTGTGTACTCTTCTCCTGGGTTTTTGTTTCCCAGGTGCAATACTTTGCACTTCTTTGTATTGAATCTAAGTTGACAATTGTCTGACCATTCCTCCAACCTTGCCAAGTCCCTTCTCATCTTTTCTACCCTCCTTGTGTATCAACTCTGTTACAGATCTTTGTGTCATCTGCAAAGAGGCATACATTTCCTCCAGACCCTCTGTAATGTCACCTATAAAATGTTAAAGAGGATTGGACCCAGTACTGAGCCCTGAGGTACTCCACTAGTAATCCCCTTTCTTTGGAATGTGTTCCATTCACTATTACCTTCTGTGTCCTGTTGTGCAGCCAGTTTGCTACCCAGGCTACCACCCTGGGACCCACTCCCAGGCTGGCTAACTTGATTATTAATCTTTTGTGCAGGACTGTGTCAAATGTCTTGCTAAAGTCTAGGTAGGCCATATGCACAGCCCCTCCCTGGTCTATTACTTTGGTCACCCAGTCAAAGAAATCAATTAGATTCATCTGACATGACCTTCCTGCTGTAAATCCATGCTGCTTTGGGTCTTGTGCCCGCTGGCCCTCTAGGTACTCAACAGTTCTTTCTTTCAAGTGATTCCATCATTTTCCCTACCACTGAGGTCAAACTTACAGGTCTGTAGTTTCCTACTTCTGCCTTGCTCCCACTTTTGTGAAGGGAATCACATCTGCCCTTCTCCAGTCCTCAGGTACTGCCCATCCTGCCATGATCTGTTAAATCTGTTAAAATTAAGGCCTCATTACAAGCCTGGAACAAATGGTTCTGTGCCCTTCCCCCAAGTTCCCTGTATACAGTCACAGCTGAAGACATGGTCAGATATTTCCTGAAATGTCTGTGATATTTCTAGAGAAATATCCGCTTTCTTCATTTCCACAGTAGGGCAGCAGAGAGAAACTCTTTAGAAATTTCGTGAAATATCTGACCATGTCTATGACTACTACAGTACCTTCCCTGGCAGTCTAGCAGTCCTCCCACCCCTGACTGCCACCTGATGTTACTAAATAAACTTTCCTGGTGGTCTAGGTAACCATGCCTCCCTGATTGCCTACCAGACATGTGCTGATATCTTCCCTAATGTCCAGTGGTCCCCTTACCCCACCCTGATTACCTGCCTAACATGCTGTTATCTCTTCCCTGGTGTCCAATGGTCCTCCCACCCGAATCACCCACTTGACATTTACTTATCTAGTCCCTGGTGTACATTGGTCCACCCAACTCTCAATCAGCAGCTGAATATGTAGCCATCTATTCCCTGGCATCTAGTGATCCCCTCTCCAATTGCATGCTCAATGTTGGGTGGGGACTGGGAAAGTGAGGGACCACTGTATATCAGGAAATAGATAAGTTTATGTTGGGTGGCAACCAAAGGGGCAGGTGGCCACTGGACACCAGGAACAATATAAGCTCATAATTGCATTTGAATTATGCCAGCTCCCATTGGAAAATTGTACATCCTAATATAAAAGTCTCTTGGCTAAATGGGACTTGAATTGAAACCTGTGTAGAATCTAATACATTTAATTTAATAGCACTTTCAGAAACTTGGTTAAACAGTAAAAATGAGGGCAAATGAAATAGCATTAAAAAGTTGTTCTATATTGAGACAGGTTTTGGGTTTGAGGCATTGATTCATGTTGCCTACAATTTCCAGGCCCAGGAGGTACCCTCCTTTTAACCATAGTGTTGTGACTTTAATACTGTTGAAGTAACACTTGGTGCTTTATTCTTAAAGTTCCTCACAATAGCAATGCTGAGTCTGCTTCCCAATGACTTCAATACTTATGACAGGATGACAACATTGGAATTAAATGGAAGTATTACCACTCAACATAAATGTTTATTCAACATTTATCTTATATGCCCATTTAACCAAGCAGCATTGAGATGGGACTACTATATATATATATCTAAAGTCCTTTACAAAAAGATTTACTTTTGTTTTATATTTTCAGGACCAAGGGTCTGGCTGACATTTACAAAATGCCTCTGAAACTTTAAGATATTAGCAAACAGGTACTGGCTGTTCCTGACAATAAGTTATAAGGCATGTAGCATTGAAAAATAATGCATGCACTGAATGGTGATGGTGGCACAAATAATTTTAGACAAACAATAGATTTTAAACACACTATAAGTAATGTAAGATGTGCAGTATTTGAAAAAATAGCAGATGCAATAAATGGTGATGGTGGCACAAATTATTTTAGCTCTATAAGATATTTAAACACATACTATAAGTTTTATTGTAGATACTAAAAGTCTGATCAAACTTCAAGCATTGATGTGTTTCTGAAGCAAGCACACATAGGGTAATGCAGCTTGGCTTTGAAACATTTATGTATGGATTTAACTAGATATGATATAATAAGATTTGTAAATATAGTTAAATGAATATCATCTCTATTTTAATGTAGATTTAAAGTAAAATCCCCTTGAAAAAGCTCCACAATTGGAGAAAAATGTTGGGGTATGGTCAATATAACTGGTGAAACAAATTCTCTGTCATGAATACTGAAGTCATTGGGAAGACTTACAGCAGCCCCAACATTCTATTTTAGGAATTCTGATAAACCTCCAGGGTAAGCTGAAGAGGAACTGCAAGAGGACCGTTACCCACAGACTAAACTTTGGGGCTTACTTCTCAAAGCCCTGAGAATCACACAAGCCCCTGGTGCAATGATCATTTTGGCGCATGGGGCGTGCGGCATTTTTCTCCCCGACCAGCTTTTGGGTTTTCATTCCTGAGTGCTGAATGCTGCAAGTTAGACCAGCTTTTCCTGGTCTAACTTGTGTCATTTTGGGGTCCATTTTATAGGGCTTGTGCCAAGTCTTCAGCGCAAGCTGCCAGAAACTGAGAAAAACTGTTGCAGCTGTGCCCAACAATTTATTTATTTGAAGAGTTTTACCAGGAAAGACATACTGAGCACAACAAATAGCTTGTTTCAGATGCATCCTGGAGGAATGGGAGAGAGGATAAGTATATAGACTGAAATTAGAGGTGTGTAAAATAAAACTTCCACAGGTGGGAATCAGCGAAAGTCAGACTTTCAGTTCCACGAGGTTCAGAAATCCATTTCCAAACATTTGCAGAAATTTCACCAGCGATCGCTGTCTGATTGCCCCAAAAAGCCCCTGCGGCTAGTTGTCCCACCCAATGTGTAATTAAAGAAGCCCTGCTGGCTAATGTTGCCTCCCCACCCGATCACCTGCCCGACCTGTAATTAAAAAAGCCCTGGTGGCTAGTGGTCCCTCCCTCCACCTGATTACCGCCCAACCTGTACTTAAAAAATCCCTGTTGGCTAGTGGTCCTTCCCTCACCCAATCACCCACCTGACATTTAGTAAAAGATCCTGGTGGCTAGCAATCCCTCCCCACCCCATCACCTGCCTGAACAAAAGCCCTGGTGGCTAGAGCATGCCTCCCCCAACCTGATCACCCGCCCCCACATGTCCAGTAGTCAGTGTAACCCTGATCCCTATCTCCCATATAGTGTTAGAAACATATTTTCCCTGGTGGTCTAGTGAACCCCCTCCCTGTCCCCAACCTCCAGTCCATGAATTAAAATGTTATTCCCTGGTGGTCTACTGCACCCCACCTCCACCTCAGCAGGTAGTGTTCCACCACCTGCTGCCCCATCCCAAACCCCAGTGGGTGACTAGCAGAGCCCTCCTCTCTCTGCCATGGCTGGATCACCCACTGAGCTGTCAATGAATGAGCACTTAACTTTCAAAGTACTCCGCTATCACCTCTTATACAGCATTTGAAGTATGTGTTCTCTTCTGTTTTGCTAATTAAAGATTTTGACCCAACAGTGCTAGATATGATGTGTGGACCAGCAGCTTACATGGAGGCTGACATGGTCAGTTTTATTCCTCCCTATACAGCACCAGCATTGTGACCTCATAGACTATGATATCACAAGTAACCAAAAGAGCCAGTTCCCTGCTGCTTGATTGGTAACTTGTGACACATTACTAATCAGGCAGCAGAGCTTGTGTTGTAACAATGAGTGAGGTTACATGCTTATTATGCAGTGGGAAGAACAGAACTAGATACCTAGATACAGTGGTACCCAAAGGATGCTATGCAATACTGCAGAATACTGCAGTAGAATTATTGCATGAAACAAAGCAATTTCAATAGCAGTTAATCCCTTTTGTCCTGCAGATTTCTGTGCACTGTGCTGCATTTTGATGGACTCCACCATTTTCCTGCTTTTAGGTAAGGCACTGCTTTTTAGATCCGACCCAATACTAATAGTCACAATGAGCACACAGAAAAAGAAAAAAAATCTTCAGAAATAAAATTCAATAAGGGACTCCTTTTAAAAACAAACTCTGGCCAGAGTTGATAGGGCTACAGCTGAAGAATTTGGGGTAACAGTATTGTAAATTACCGAAGTTACAAGGTGCATTGGCAAAATGTAACATAGGCTCATAAATGTGTTGGTTTGTAATATCTGTACACCAACTTTTCAACATAGCCTTATTATGACTGTGCCTCATGAAGACGGGCAGACAAAATGTGCAACTTCTGGCTTAAAGGTGTTGTTCTACGAGGACTGCAAAATCAACTTTTGGGACACAAAATGCATTTTGAGCAGGAGCTGAAAATGAAAGCTGTCACATTCATGAGGTGCTGTAAAGAAATAGCTATGTTGAAAATTTGGGATGAAAATATTGACTATAACCGAACTTACAAGCCTCCATGCCAAAAAATCAACATAGACTCATAACTTTTCTGTTTTTAATGTTTTACACCAAATTTCCAACATAGCCTCCTTATGATGCCACCTCATTAACAAGGCAGAGAAAAGTTTCAATTCCTGGCTGAAAGGTGACTTTGTGCAGGGACCACAAAATCACTTTTCCAGATGTAAAAGATAATGGTCAAGATCTGAAAGATGACAGCTGTCACATCCATGAGGTGTTATAAAGATATGGCTATGTTGTAAATGTGGGGTAAAAATCTTGAAAATCACCAAAGTTATGGGTCAGTGTTAACAAATTTCTATGTGGGCTCATAACTTGTTTTTTTTATATTTTTGTACCAAATTTTCAATCTAGCCTTCTTATGACCCACCTCATGCATAAGGCATAAAACAGTTTCAACTAGTGCCCAAAAGGTGATTTTCAATGCAGGGACTGCAAAATCACTTTTGGAAGTAAAAAAAAACATCTTGGACAGGATTTAAAAAAATGACAGCTATCACATAGAAACATAGAAGTTGTCAGCAGATGGGGACCATATGATCCATCAAGTCTGCCCTTGGTTTCCTACCCCCTCTTACTTAGCTGCCTCCTTGAGTATCCCACATTGTCTGACCCATGCCTGTTAGAATTCCCCACCATCTTGGCTCCCACCACCCCTCTGACAGGCTATTCCATGGTTCCACAATGGTGCTCTGTGAAGAAGAACTTCTTATATTGCTCCTGAACATTTTTATTTTAGGTTTTGTTGACCCGGTAAATGCACTAGACAAATTATGCCTATTTTCAGGCACAACCGGGGAGGGATACAGATGAATGCCAACTGACCTTGAACCAGATTAAGTTGTTGGTGGTATTTTTTTAGTGAAAGGGAAATTTGGCCAGGACACCAGGAAATTCCCTATTCTTCTGTGAGGAATCATTGTCCTGGTGAGCAAAAGTCAGTGGAGGAATGAAGCCACCAGAGAAGGACATGGGTGGACTTGTGAAGAAGGCAGTGGAGATGGAGCTTCCTGAGGGTGGCTTGTCAGAGGAGGAGGAAGAGTTGTATGGAGTCAGATCCCATGTCAGGGTATCAGAAATGGAAGCTATCTTTCTAGGTGGGCCAGCTGGAAAAGAGTAGCACATTACCTCTGACCACGATAAAGATATGGCAGCAGCACAACTGGAACAGATTATAAAGGAAAAAGGATTACCTTGCAATGGATACTTGAGGAGGATGATAAGAGAAGGATGGAGGAGAGACAGAAGGACCCAAACAGGAGAGACAGCCCAGAACCTGGTGGAAGTGGTGATGGTGCATGGGGAGAGTAACACAGAGGCAGGAAGGAAGTGAGTCAGCCCTGAGTGCTGAGGCACCAGGACGGTCAGTCAGCCAGGTGGTGATACATGCATTTAGATTAACCAAGGAGGAGTTTTCCTCAGGAGAATGGATGCCTGGAATAACACTGCAGTGGCGGATTGGAAGCAGAGACCCGACAGGAGATGGCAGCCAGAATCTGGGTGGATCGATTTGACACAGAGTGGTAAGATATGCCCTGAAACAAACTGTATGCTGGGGATTGTAAGGGGAAGGAAAAGAGTGCAGGACAAAGCAAGGGAGAGTCCTGAAGCAAAGGGCTTGGAACAGAATAATGCCGAAAATACTATAAGAAAAAGCAATGAAGAAGAAGGTATAGTTGAGGTGGGAACAAGAGAGAAGGGTGGAGGGAAGCCTGGTATCCCTAATAATGACAAGGAACCAAATGATGGGCAAAATGGTCAAATTGAAGCAGGCATTTCTGGGACTAGAGATAATGGTTCCATGGACCAAGAGCCAGAACAGAAAATCCGGCCAGAAGAAATTGATGCTCAGAGGCTTTAAAACTACAGAGCCATAGGGGAAGGTCCAGGAAACAGCAGGGTCAAGTGTATCCCCTCTGAGAGGAAGAAATAGGCTGTCTAACTCAAACAACTACAATGACCCATTCCCCAGAAGATTTACAGTGAGGCTAAGGTACAAAGGTGGGCTCGAGGTATTTCTGGGTAGGATATATGTGGGCAAGACACTGCTAAAGGATTCAATGAGATTTATAGCATCTGAAATATATGCCCTCATACATATTTCTGGGGAAGATGTGTTCAATATAAGCTTTAGATCAATGAGGGGTTTGGAAAGGTTCTGGCAAAAATACAGCCAGTTGAACTTTTCTCCCACTTGAGCCCCCTTCATAGCAGTCCCTTTGATCAAACCCACTATTAAAGTAATAACTGTTATGCTTTGAAATGAATGTGTACATGTCGGAGATATTGAACAATGGCTAAACCAAAGTGCACAGTACTGGGCCTCCAGAAGCTATAGTAGATATAGAGTTCTTATGGACTGGAGGGTGGCACTTTAAAGTGAGATTGCACCAGTCAGAAGAAGGAGTAGGCCATATCCCAAACAATTTTTATCTGGGTAGGGATAGGGGCATGTTTTTACCCTGGGCAGCCCAAGACCTGTTACAGGTGTGGGTCTTGATCCCACCTGTCTAGCATATGTGATGCAATAAAATGGAGAATATGTGGGGAAATTGTACACAGCAACTCACAGTGCACAAACCATGTGCAGTGCAATCTGTGTGAAGAGTATGGGCATATGTATAAGAACTGCCCTTGGGCAGCAAGAAACAATGCAACAAGTGTACGCAGATGATCTAATTAAAAAGCTCAGCAGACAGGAACAACAAGAGAGCCAACTGCTCTGATTGAGGAAAGTGAGAGGTTGAGGTTTGGTGTGCCCAACACAGGATTCTCCAGGACAGGAGCCAAGGTGGATCAAGATCAGGAGCAAAGGGAGATGGAAGTAAGAGAGGGACCCTCGACCTAGATAATTTGAGGCAGAAACAAGTGGAGTAGGTCCGAATGGGGAAAGAGGCTGAGATGGAATAGCCAGAGGAAATCAGCAAGAGAGGGATTCAACTATGCCCCTACCTCCCACAGAGAGTCAAGAATTTAATTCAGGACTTGAGAGAAGAATGAGCTTGAGGAGCAAGAAAGTGATCAATCAGACATACTGTCAGAAAATCCTTCGAAATCTTAGGATCTCAAAAGAAGGGATTTGAACACAGGTGACCTTGATTTGGACACATCATCCTCAAATGTGGTGCAATAAACCTCAAATGTGGTGCAATAAACCATGGAGCTCAATGAGGGTTACACAGGTGGGGGGATAAAGAAGAAGAAGAAGAAAAGAAAAGAGAGACGTGACAGTTTTGCTGTGGTGAATTTGTTGGGTGCAATAAATGGCAGGACGAGGTACTTTGTAACTCATGGTTTTGTTTTCATTTGCATCTGCAAATATTTGCAGCATCTTGAATAGGAAAAAAGGGAGCAGTTTTGGCAGAATTTAGAACCCTAGCTTGTGAAGTGGTGTTTGTGCAAGAAACTTGGTTTAATTCAGTACAGGTGGTGGCACAGGCACAAAAGGTGGGTCTGGGGGCCATCATATTGGTTGTATGGTCCAGACAGAGCCGACGGGTAGGCATCTTATTCTCAGGCATGGGGTTCAGTTACAAAAGATGGTGGATATTCTGCCTGGAAGGGCACTCATGTTGGATGGGCTATGGTACAGTCAACCAAGTAGATTTGTGGTTGTTTACAGTTCCCAAATTAAAGCTGAGAGGTACAGTTGTTTGAATTAATTCAGCCATATTTATGTACTGCAAGAAATGTTTTATTTGGGTGGGGATTTTAATTGCACATTGGACATACAGGAAAGAAAGAATATGGAAAAAATTGCATTGTGACTCTTTTGGCTTAAAAATGTGTTGAGACTGCTGAACTAACGGATGTTTTAGCTAAAGCGGTCATCCCAGTGAAATTCACATTTGTTAAGGGAAGGCTATACTCAAAAACTGATTTTTTGTCTAAGAGAATAGATATTATTAAAACAACAGTGATGCCTTCAGCATTAACCAATCATTTGATAATTAAGGTGACAGTAAGCACAGAAACTGGCATTGAGCAGACAAGAACAAGGTGGAAAATGAAAACAACTGGTTTGCAGGAAAGTAGAGTTAAAATAGGGTTGGCATCTTTGGTCATGAACAGAGCTTCGGTTCTAGGTTTATATGATTGTATGAGTGGTGGATTGATACAAAGGGACCTGTAGGTGAATGGATGCAGGAGTATGGAAAAGGAGAGCTAAAATAATTTTAACATTATCTAGGGTTCAGAAACCAGCTATTCAGGTTGTTGAAAGCCTCATATTCAGGTAAAGAAGGTTTATTGGATCAAATAGAGAATTAAGGAGGACATAAAAAGGTCCAATATGACAGAGCAGCTACATTGGTTTCGAACTGAGCATAGGAACACAGAAAACCCCATTTGCAGACCCTGTGAAACATGTATAGAAAAAGAATAGGTCTAGAATTACGAGTCTTAGAAATGGCAAAGGAGAAATTATTAGTACCACAGAAGGAATCAGTGAAATTGTTGAGGCACAGGTAAGGGATGTTATGGAGAGAGAGAGAGAGACCAGAGAAAAGATATAAATGAGTTTCTTGGCAATGTTGAGTATCCCTAAGCTAGAGAGAGCATAAATGTCAGGGACTTAAGGAGAAACATTCTGTACAGGAAGTCGAAGAGGTTATTAAGGAGCTGAGAGGTGGGATAGTTCCAGGAATGGATGGAATACCTAATGAATTTTATAAAACACTCTCAGGGTTAGTTGCACCATGTTTAGCTCAGGTGCTTAACTGTATGGTTAAAGGAAAACACATTCCTGTGGAATTTTCAAAAGGGCTAGTCATTTTTCTGTTCAAATCAGGGGTATAAACTTGAATTTGGGAATGGAGACCAATCAGTATACTTAACTCTGATTTTAAAATTTTGACACAGGTATTACAAAAGCATCTGAGAAGGGTAGCCTCTGAACTAATACACCCAGCTCAGTCTTGTGCTATAGCTGGGAGAAATATTCAAGAGAACTTGGCTATAGTCAGAGATGTTATTGACTATACAAGTAGGGAGAACAAGATGGGTTGTCTGATTTCCCTGGATCAGAGCAAAAGCCTTTGATTGAGTGAATTATGCATATCTGTTTAAAGTCTTAAAATATTATGGAATTCCGCTGAATTTTGCATGTGGATTGAGTTATTGTATAAAAATGCTGCTCAAATAATGGAATTAGGAGGCAGAGAGGAACCTTATTTTTTCAAATCAGGGTAAGGCAGGAGTGCCTCAGAGTCCACTTTTGTATGTGTTGGCTATTGATCCACTAATCAGGACAATTAGTCTGTCAAAGAGATCCAGGGGATCAAAGGGAGTCAGGAGGACACAACAAATGTATCAGCCTATGCAGATGATGTGTGTATTTTCCAGGGATCTGAGGAGGCGATGACATGTTTAGCGGAAATAATGGGAAGATATTCTACGGTGTCTGGAGCAGTATTAATTTTGTGAATAAGAGTAGAGGGTTCAGACTGGGGCAATCAGAGGAAAGTGGAGAGGGTAGTCAAAAGATAAAAATTTCTGAACACGATATAAAGATTTTGGGGTCCAGTTTGGGAAGCGGAGCGTGAGTAAAGTAAACTGGGAAAAAGCATTAATAGAGGGGAAGAAAGGTAGCAAGTGGAAATCATGGAAAATGTCTAAACTAAAAAGGGTATTCATAGTTAAGCAGTTTCTTCTTCCTTGTTTCCTCTACATAGCAGTAGTATTTCCCACCAGCAGGGATGGAGACAAGGATCCTGAGCCTGTTTTTCCAACTGGTATGGGGAGCAGGTTGAACCCCATTAAATGAGAGGTGACATATTTAGACTGGAAAAAGGTGGTTTGGGATGATTAATCCCGTAATATTTTTCATACATTATTTTGGTACAAAAAGCTGATTAAGGTATTGGAACAGGAGAGGGAATGGTGGGAAGGTGGGGAAAGAATGTACTAGGACACACTTTTAGACAAATGGATAGATGAAATTCGAAGGAGGTAGGAGAAAAGGATATTCCAGGATATTATAGGAGAGAATTAGTAAATTACAAAGATAGAAGATTACTCGGCCCTAAGTGGAACAAGATATGAGGCAAATTATGTATTATAAAATATTGGGAGAAACAGGAATAAGGGATCTGAGTTGGGGGAGGGACCCGACAGAAAACAAATATGTATATAAAATGTTAAACAACCCCAGAATTGTGGCTAGAATGTGGGATGTGCAGTGGCTGATGGTGTACTGGAGAACAGGAGCAAGAGGAAACTAAAAGCATAAAGCTCTGGATGAAAGAAACTGTTTGTACCCGGTTGTGGTGTGGATGTGGAAACTCAGGAACATTTTTTGTTACAGTGCAAATATGCAGAAGGATTATGAGAGTTTCTATCAGACAAGTGGAATATGCCTTGATTGAGAATCTTCCCAAAACTACTGAATCAATTTCACAGCTCTACTCTGCAGATTTTTTGGTATGCCTGAAATATTACTTGTGGCAGAGCCGATGTCAGTTGTTATTACAACAACAAGAGATGTCGTATGAAGGATTCAGTAAATTATGTGAACAAGTATTTTTAGAAGTATATAGAAAGGACTGTAAAAAGCATCCAAAGAACAAGGTAACATTGTGCTGGAAAGGTTTAGTTTTTTTTTTTTGTTTGTTTGTTTGTTTTTACAAAATATGCATAGCGTGGATAGGAAAAATAAAAGCGTTAAAGGTTGAGAATGAATAAATAAAGATAGTAAAAGGCGAGCAATTTCAGAGGTAACAGGGTGTCGATAAGGACCTGGGGCTTGGGAAAGTGAAGAACTAAGCAGTAAAATGTTGATGTAAAGAAACCCAGTAGAGATGTTGGAGGTGGTGTTTGAGGAAAACTCCCTTACCTGGGAAAAGATGCTGTAAAGCGGAACATTGTCATGGGGGTGGGATTATATTTGGTGGTGGGAAAAGGGTAAGGGTATTTGGTGAAGATACTGGATGCATTTATGTATTATGTTTGTTGAATAAAACTCCCCTACTCCTTTTGGGAAGTGCCATGGGATCCTTAACATCCACCTGAACAGGCAGATGGGACCTCGGTTTAAAGTCTCATCTGAAAGATGGCACCTCAGGAGTGCAGCATCCCCTCATGCTGCACTACAGTGTCAGTAATGGGATTTATCCCTAGTGCCTGGTGTGGGGATAGAACCCACAGCCTCTTGATTTCCTGGCTTCAGAGATGAGTGTGCTACCTGCTGAGCCACTGACACTTTCCTCCCTTAAGGCAAGAGTTATGCCCTCTAGTTCTGTTGTAGTCTTTACCTGAAAGAAGTTCTTCACATGTACCTTGTTGTTGCCTTTAAGGTATTTAAATGTCTCCATCATGTCCCCATGATTCCTGCATTGCTCTAGGAAGTATAATTTGAGGTTATCTAGTTTTAAGGTGCTGTAAAGATATGGCTATGTTGTAAATTTGGGGTATAAATATTGAAAAGTAGCAAAGTTAAGAGCCTACATTTGCAAAATTCAACATAGGTGCATAACTTTGTTGTTTTCTCAATATTTTTACACCACATGTTCAACATTGCCTGCTTATGACCCCACCTCATGAACAAGGGCAGAGAAAATTTTCAACTCCTACCCAAAGGTGATTTTGTGCAGGGACTGATAAATCACCTTTTGGGACAAATCTTCTAATGACAGTGACATTGTTCATGAGGTGGGGTCCCAAAGAGGCATGTTGAAAATGTGGGCCAAAAATATGAAAAATGCCCAAGTTATGGCATTGAGTTCAAAACCCCTTTGAAATACATTGGACTGCATACCTGTGACTTCAGGTCACAGTCCGGCTTTGAAGAGTGAAGATGTGTCTGTGGTCAGAGAAGATTATGGCATTGGACCCCGATGGGTAAGTAAGGGCTTGGGGGCATGGGATGGTGGATGCTCAGTGGGAGGGTCAGGTGGGTGGTAAGGAACGGCTGCAAAGACATTGATGGCCCTTTTTTTTACTGCTGAAAAAAAAAAAAAAAAACACACACACAAAAGACCAACGATCCCTGATCATGACACTGGGGACTGAGCACCCCAGTGTCAGAAAAAAGACCGATGATCCTTGATCATGACACTGGGTGATTGTGCACCCCAGTGTCACAGTTATGTTTTAGGGGGTGGGGTGGTGGGTACTGAGAGGGAGGGTCAGGTGGGGAATTTTATAATTATTAAAAAAAATTAGTAAATACAATGGGGTAGTCACGACAGAACATGGCCACTCTGCCTTGAACAAGATGGCCAGCAAATGCTATTGTGCATGTCAACTGCTAGTGCATGTGCAGTAGATTGTGAGTGGCCATCTTGGACAAGACTGAAGTGCTGATATAACTATGACAACAAGCACTGTGAAATAATTGCAGTTCTGTGATCATTAGGGACAACATGGGTGGATTGCTTCACCGCTGTGGAGGCGACTGTGATGCAAGTCCAACATGTTGTTCATTAGGAAAAAGAATGCATAATCGTTTTCTTCTCATCATAAAGGTCATGAGGTCTCCACCCACTGCAACCCTAATTACTAACATTTCTGCCCACTAATGTTTTTGCACTACAAGCTCTTTGAGCTGAAGACAGACAGGCGAGTGCTACCACAGTCAGGAAAGCAAATGCACTGTATGGTCAGGGCTGGTGGGGAGCCCACTGGAATCTCATGAACAGGGCTCTGCAATCAAGCGGACTTGATAGCAAAAGCTGTTCTTCTGCTTGATAATTCATATGTTTCTATATTCGTTATGTTGGTATACAGTTGAGGTGCAAGGCAGGTCAAGGGAGGTGATCCTCTCAGTCAGGGCCTTGGAGTAACCACACCTGGAGTACTGTGTCCAGTTCTGCTCACCACAGTACAGAAAGGACATTAAGGAGATCAAGAAGGTTCAGCATGCGGTTATCAAGCTTATTTTTGGGAGACAAGAGCTATGAGGAGAGACTAGACATACTCAATGATTTAGTTTAGAAAAAAGAAGGCTGTGTGGGAACATTCCAAATTCAATCAAATGGATTTTCCAAATAGTAAACAGAATATACATGGCAGAATATACATAGCTGTTTGTGTTGGTGAGTGGATGCAGAAACAATGGGCATGTCCTTAAACTGAGACAGAATAATGGGAAACATTATAAAGTATTATTTTG
Source organism: Neoceratodus forsteri (assembly GCA_016271365.2). Lineage (NCBI taxonomy): Eukaryota > Metazoa > Chordata > Ceratodontiformes > Ceratodontidae > Neoceratodus > Neoceratodus forsteri. The sequence goes on from CM057456.1 coordinate 1,287,201,848, forward strand.
TGGTTAACACTAGTAATACCCTGTCTATAGTAGTGAGGTTGTGGAAACTAGTGCTGTTTAGATGTTCAGAGCAGGACTGGATATTAAAATCATGCAGAAAAATAATATTTGGCACAAATACCCCCAAATATGGCAGTATTCAGGCCACTGATCCAAACTCCAAGTGCTTGCATATTTTGGCAAGTAGTAGTGTGCTGTACTACCACCTGACTGCTTGCTTCCTATTCCTTGTGGTGCAGTTTTGCAGGATGAACAAGACACTTGTGCACAAGCATGGCACTTCAAGCCACTGCTGCTGGAACAAGTCCCCCTTCAAGAGAGTGATTTTACATGTTGTTGTTTGTAGTGTGGAGTTGGAGTAAGTGTGATAGGGCAGGGGATAGCAATCTGGGGCATGTAGGAGACAGGACACAGAGACATTGCAGAACATAACAAGACAAGCAGACAGACTAACGGGCAGGGAGGAAGTGGCCAGAGACTGGATCGGAGAGAATGATCATGATAAGACATACACATTAAATGGGAAATTAGTAAGGGAAAGTGAAAGTGAGAACTTGGAAATCTTAGCCTCAAATTCATTGAAGCAAGGCCAACAATATGACAATGTGATCAAAAAAGTAACAAAATACTGGCTTGCATTAGGAGGAATTTTGTGAGTAGGGTTAGGAAGGTGATTATGCCTCTGTAGAGGTCCTTGGTCAGGCTGCATCTAGAATACTGAGGCCAATTCTGGAGCCCTCAGCACAGATATGTTAGCTTGAGGCAGTGCAGCAGAGAGCAACCAGAATGGTTACTGATCTGAAAGGGAAAACTATGATTTGAGACTTACTGATCTTAGTTTGTTTTCAGTGGAGAGGAGAACGGAGTAAGGAGATATGATTTTAGTGTATCAGGCATCAAGATACCGGAGTTGCAAAGTGTCCAGCTTAACTCCAAGGCAAGAAGAAAAAATCTTAGGAGACATTACTATAAGCTGAGAGGGAACTTTTCAAATCTGGAAGAAGGAAATATCGGTTCACAAATTGCACAAAAGATGGTAGAAACCTGGAACCCACTACCAATAGAGGTTGTAGAAAGTAAAACTTCAGAGGCATTTAAAAGAAACCTGGATAAAAGAATGGAAAAGAGATCTTTTTTTTTTTTTTTTTTTTTTTTTTTTTTTAATCATAGAAGATTTTATTATTTTCCATTTTTTAAATGACATTGCAGGATTATCACATAGCATTGGTACACATAACAGTTACAGTAGATTTACTGCCCTCCATAAGGAGGGCCATACACCTAGACAGATTCTGATATACAGTACCATAACCATATGCGGAGTAAAATCTGTATACAGTGTGAAAAAAGATATACATACTGTCAAGAGATTGATGTAACATAACATGTATGTCAATGTATCTGATAAAGGGTCTATAGCACCTCCTTCTTATCTGAAGGGAGAAGGAGAGTGGGAGGGATCCATCCTGCTCTTCAGGAGGACAAGGGGTGGAGGAGGTGTGGCCCTCAAACAGAGACCACCCAAACTGTGGACAAGGCCTCTGAGAGGCTAATGGGTCTTGAGTGTGGTGGAATATGTCAGGAAGACCCTCAAACCGAGGGGTGTTACCAGATGGCATAGGAGGCACAGAGCACAGGTGTGAAGGAAAATAGATCTCTTAATTAGATAACCTTCTGAGAATGTGGTAGACCAACTAGCAAAGCTTATTTTGTCTGTACCACCTATGAACCTAAGATAGAGCTTACATCTGGTTTGGCAGTGGCAAGGGTTATATGACCAAATAAGTGCTCTTCTGTGTGAGGAAGAACACGTTGCACATCCTGAGGTAGGCTTTCATCAAGGAAATATCGCAGACCATATGTCTGTTTCCCTTTATACAGCTCTGTGACGTATTTTACAGTATTTTGAACATACTGTATTAGGCATGGATTTTGGAAATTAGTATATTTACTTCAGTGCTTTTCATCACTTTTTCTCATGAGCTTTGTATTTAATATCTTGCTTCTCTTATTTCATCCCACTTACTCATTCTGTTTTGACTGGCCCTTCTTGTATGTTTGTTGATGACTACTTCTTTTGCAGGGAGCCATGTTTCTAAATGCACAATACATTTTTGTATTAAGAATGCTATTCAGCTTCCATCACTGTGCTATTAATTCAAATTTCTGTACTGCATTCTACCACTTCTACTTCACATGTTTTAGTTCACATTATTAGGCAATTCCAGCACACTTTTATGTGCTCACAACCTTGACTTCCTAGTGTTTTATGTTTTAAGTTGTTTGTTTTTCTCCTATTTTCTAACCTTCTTAATTTTTTTTTTTTTGTTAGCGGGTTATTAACTTCTTTATTAGTAGCAATTGTCTGTAAATTTTAAATCTCTACTGTGTTTTGTTAACCACACGGTCATCTTGGCAGACAAGCTCCAGGTTGCAAACATGTACTATGTCTTTAAATAGATATGTTAACTAGATTGCTCTGCATCTGAAGCCCCCGAGGAAGAACCACAGTATGACTCAGTTGTAAATTCTCCAAACAGTTCTTGGAATAAATTTCACTAGCAATACTGAAGCTGCACAGTCTGATTCTGCTTTTCTGGGGCAGTTCATGTTTTACTCTTTTGAGCATTTATTTATTTTATTTATTTATCAAGTCTAGGATTAAAATACCTTTCAGCCAGGGCTCTTTTACAAAGGTTCCACGTCAGAGAAATACAAATTATGGGGAACATCAAGACAGGCATTACAACAATGTGGACATTGCAAACAGATTACAGATTAATACAATTCAAGGGTAACACTGTAAACAAGGCAGCCAGCGGCATTGTCCAGAAAACAGACAAGATATAAGAAGTGCCAGAGTCATGGGGGAGGAAGAGGGGAGAGGGGAGGAGGGGAAGAAGAAATGTAGGGAGGGCAGGAGAGAGTGAAAGTGCAGCACTGGGTATACCAAGATGTGAGGTAGAATCCAGTGAGGAGGGAGGGAGATCACTAGAGCAGGCAGGAAAGTGGAGAAACAAGGTTAAGTTGGGCAGTCACAGGAGCTGTTGGTAGCGAGATAGTCCGGAGCCTAGTTTAAACATACCAATTGTCAGGGCAGAGGAGATGGTGGGTCTGAGGCCATTGAACCAGAGCAGCACTCGATAAGCAAAAGAGCATTGTCTCTGTGAAGTATGACAGTGGGGGACGTTCAGTGGCTGTAGTGTGGATCTCGAAGGCACCGTTTGTTGGTTCGGTGTTGTAACAGTAGAGACCCCAGAAGGTGCAAGGCCAAGGTAGATTTCTTTTCACCATGGATCAGGTGAGAAACTTTATGTGGTTTGATAGTTGGAGCCAGCCAGTCTGGGTGTACTGGTCACATGTGTGGGTAAGACAGTGAGCACCAGTGATGAGCCGAATTGCCTTATTTAAGGCAGTTGAGAGGCATCTAAGGGTTGTGGTTGTGGCCAGAGCCATAAATGATGAGATCATAGTCTATTACAGAGATCACAGAGCTCAGGACTGCAACCTTCAAAGCTTCTGGCATGAGGTTTCATCTGTGTTTGTAGAGGAGACCAAGCCGTGTATTAGCAGCTCTAGCTACATTATCTACGTGAGGTCCATAGGAGATATTAGGGTCAAGCTGTATCCTAAGTATTTGAAGGACCCACCTGATCTAGAGTGTTCCCCTGGGTGGTGGAGATAGCCAAGTGGTGTAGTTGTGTGGGTTATGAGAGCTGCAGAAGAGCATAGATTTGGTTTTCTTGTCATTGAGGACCAGTTTATGAATGAGAAACCATGTCTCTACCGAACTGAAACCAAGTTGAGCGGTGGGTGCAGCTACCCAGTGAGTGGCTTTCTTTCTTTCTGTCAGTGTTTGTACAGCAGCCATGAATCAGAAGAAACACATCTTTTCAGTTTACACAAGATTTATTTGGAAAATAATCCTAAATAGCATCATTTGCTCAGGGAGAGACATTCATGTCTTGTGCAAAAGGAGGAGGTTGTCTGGAGGAGATGGAAGTGGTGGTATTCTGGCAAAGAAAATAGGTAACAGTGAAAGGGGTAGAGACTAAAATAAATACAAAGCTGTCTGTTGAAGGGGTACGCTATTTCTTTTTTCAGCTGCATATGGGTACACATTGTGTGTGCTTTCCTTGGTGCAATTTCAAAAGTATTACTGGTTCTGTACCTCTAAGTCTCATCAGTAAGCTTGTGCATCTTCCACAGAGGCATTGTTTTAAAAAGAAACTTTTGTAATATATATATTGCAAAAAACAGATAATGCACAAGTTAGGGTTCAGATTAAAATGACAAAAGTAGGAAATGTGACTCACCGCCCACACCCCAGGCAGCAAAAGCAAAAAACATTATGGTGAATCACTGCTGGGGTATTCCTTAGTGTTCTTGAGCCTAAAGCTCATCCCATTCATTAAGCCAACAAGGTCAGATGTCCTGGTTGTTCTTCAGGCAGGAAGACTATGTTTTTCAAAGTGTATGTTTCTATGTTTTATATGAAAATGGGTTGAGCATTAAGGCTGAGAATCCCAAGGAAGACCCCTGCAGTGATTCACCTTAATGTTTTGCTTTTTGCTGCTTGGTGCGGGAGTAGGGAGTCAGTGCTGAAACCCTAACATCACATTCCCCTACTTTTGTCACTTTAATCTGAACCCTAACTGGTGTATAATGCAGTTCTTTTGCACAGAATTCCCTTTCATTTTGAGATAAAGAATTGTATCTTCATCCAGACCCTGTGCTTTCATGCCTCCATGTTGCAACTTACCAGATGACAGGTAAAATGTAATTTTGTGAATGGCAGCTATGCAAGGAATGCCAAGGTAATCCCGATGCATAAAGATAGGTATTTGCTCTTATTAAATAATAGAAATGAGTTAAACAACTGCCATTTAACAAAATACAGGTTTGGGGTCTGCTTTCACCTCAGTATTTGCTTCTTATACCATTTTGAATGCGGTTGGTAAATAGTATTACTCCAGTGGCAATTAAAATACGTCACAAATAAGCCACGACAGGAAAAATTACATGTCATGAATGGTAACTATCGAGAATGGCGGAGGTAATCCCAATGCATAAAGATAGGTTTGGGGGTATTTTTGAAATTAAATACCAGAATTGAGCTTTACAATTGTCCTTGACCAAAATACAGGGTCTGATTGTACCTTAATATTTGCTTATTATGCCATTTTACAATGCGGTTGTAAATAGTATCTCTCGAATGATAAATAATAAAACCTGTCACAAATTACTGCATGTCATGGTAAAATTATATGTCATGACTAGGGCTGTGTGAATACCTTTTTCCTAAATATTCGCCGCATATTTGGTATCGGGTCCCAGGTAGTGAGTATTCGGTATTCAGGCAGAAAAGGTGTTTTTAAGGAAACTTTAAAAAGCACTTTACCAACACCATTAATCACCCATTAAACCTGGCATAGCATATACACCTCAATGCGACTTCAAACACCAACACAGAGCTCTCATTAATGCAACACAAGCTACATACAGCACACTTGATCCACCATACCACACACACATATAGCACTCTGAAAACTATATCAAGCATTGCATGACATGGGCATCAGCGATTGAGTGCTTGCAATAATGGCAACTCAATCCTGCTGCATGTCGAGGGGCTACTGCTGAGGAAGGGTGACCAGATGGGGAGGTGGGTGCATATAGTGAGAGAACATCACTATATGTGTGCGTATGCAGGTGGTGGGGTCAAGCGTGTGGAAGGAGGGGAGGAAGGGTTGGCCTGGTGTGGTTGGTGTGGGGCTGCCAAGCTGGCCCCATAGCATAGTTGAGTGGTTGTCAGCCTAAAGGTGTAAGGTTTCCAGGTTCAGGTCGGGCATGCCTACATTTTTGTGCCCATCCCCAATTTTTTCTCCAGATTTTGCACCCCCGACATGCACCCCCTGGAGTTATGAATTCTTTACTGGTAGGGGTGTGGGGCAATGCAAGGGCACAGCCTGCATGAACAATCAAAATTTAGTCCCTGGCACTGTTTTCCTGTGTGTTGGGGTGTACATCACTGAAATATATTTTCGGTGATATATACTTGCCCCACCACCAATCGTGATTGCGCTTTCATGGTTATCACATAAATCCACAGACATGGGGTAGACGGTGCTTTGGCCATGGGCATAAGAATAGTGGTAACAGTGGCTGCCATAGTGGTGACAGCTGAAAGGGTGGCTGCTGCATGAATGGCGCCGCTTCCTGCACAAGCATGTATGCACTAATGCCCTCCTACTACTGCACAAAAGGATGTGACAGTGAATGTATAGATGGAACAGGTGGTGACACCAGTAGTAGTAATAGTTCTGCCGGTGGTATTAGTAGTAGTAGAACTATTCCCAATGCTACAGGAACTAAAAGGCTTGCTTGGGGAAAAATATTTGAGACCATCTAATAAAGAGACATCTGTCTGTCATCGTCCATGTAGTCTATCTCACCACCTTCTCTGGAATTGTATTATGTATCAATAGTATACAGTGAAGCAAGACAAGATGCAATTCAGTACTTTGCAGTAAATGCTGTCACAAAATATTGGATGACTAGAGATTAACTGCCATTGAATTACACTGCTCCTTGCAGCATACTGCAGCAGTTTGCAATAATTTTGCAGGCATGGAAAATAATTGAGACTGGTGATGCCACACTAGTAACCGGAATATTTCAGGCATGGAAAATACTTGAGATGGGTGATGCCATACTGGTAACTAGAATATTTCAGTCATGTGAAATACTGGAGAATGGAGATGCCATACTGGTAACTGGAATATTTCGGGCATGTGAAATACTGGAGACTGGAGATGCCATACTGGTAATTGGGATATTTTAGGCATGTGAAATACTTGAGAATGGTGATGCCATACAGGTAACCAGAACATTTCAATCATGTGAAATACTTGAGACATGTGATGCAATACTGGTAACTGGAATATTTCAGTCATGTGAAATACTTGAGACTGGAGATGCCACACTGTTAACTGCCATATTTCAGGCATGGGAAACACTGAAACTGGAGATGACACACTATTGCTTCGCCATATTTTATGCCGTGAAATACTTGAGACTGGTGATGCCACACTGGTTACTGGCACCTGGTAAGTTGCTAAAAGGATCAATGGAATATAGGCAGGAGCAACACAGAGGGATGAGAGATGCAGCAACACCAGTTGAGGATTTTGTATTGGGAACAGCAATCAATAGGTGGGTGGCAGTTTTAGGCACTGGGAACTGCAGGGCATGTTCGTTCAAAAGAATACACCATGACAGTGGAAGTAATAAAGGAAAAGAGTGCTGGTCACAGATTTATGTTAGTATGACTTTGAATATGAATGTTAACATGTGCTTATTTGCTAATAGAACAATGATGGTTAACACAGAATGGCATGTGTATGGGTCAATGCTACAATACACAAATGTTGTATACCATACAAGACAATTATTTAATGCAATTGTTAGTGGCCATATATGTACCCAAGGTGAGGTAGATTTATTTTATAAACACAAGTTGTTCCACATGTGCTGGGTCAAGTGAGGATCAGTGAGGTTCCACCACATCCCCAGCAGTGCTGAACATTTGTTCATACAATACGCTGGTAGGGGGCAACAGATATATTTAAGGCCAACTATGCCAAGTGCAGAGATGCTTTCATCCTTTTGATCCAGTACTCCACTGGATTTATGGAGAATGGGTGCAGACTGTGGCTGCTGTTCTGTTCTCTTCTGCTGCTCAGCCTGTAGTGATGAGCTGAGTTCAGCCCGTAGTGATGAGCTGAGTTCAGCCCAACAGTCACACTCCTTTTCAAGGTTTTCCATACTGCTTTCAGTTTGTGATTTTGAGACTGGCTCATCAATAGGGTTACCTGCTGGTTTCATTGATCCAAGGATGCAGAAACTAAGTTCTGAGCACATCTGCTTCTGAATGTCTGTAACCCTGTGAGTGGGCATTATAAGGTGTAGTACCTCACACTTGAAACGTGGATCCAACATAGTGGCAAATATGTGCTTTTCTTGGAACAGAGATCAGCAAATCTAACTTCTAGTTCTGTGGTGAGGTTTTCCACAAGGGATATCATTGTTCCTGGTGTCTGGTTTGGATCTTTCTCAGCATTTTCACTGAATCTCCTCATGGCTTTTTCAGGATCTGTACAGCAGGAATTACCTGACTTAGCAGTGCAGAATCAGAGCTAAGGTCACAAGTGCTCCCTTTCAAGTGGGGCTAAAACCTTTACCAAGCCCTCAATCACAGCCCAGTCCTGATGTCCGAGGACTCCCCATATCAGTTTCCATGCTCACCTCATGAAGGGCCGCTTTTGCTCCAGAAGCCTTTGCGCATGTAGTAGGTGGAATTCCATCGGTTTGTACATCCTGGATGAGATGATGCTGCGGCATTTGAAGATGCTCTTGTAGCTGATGCAGATGGTTTGTGGCTTTTACAGAGATGGAAGTGGCTGTATATGCTTCTGGCTACTTTGACTGTGTGATCTGCCTCAGCTGTGTTTGCCAAAGCCTTTGTCACCACCAAATTTAGTGTATAAGCAAAGCAGCGTAACGCATCAAAATTGTCATCTCTCAGTGCTTTTATCATATTTGTGGTATTGTCTGTGACCACAAACCCTACCTGCAAATTGTTGCCATCAATCCATGGGCTCAACATCTCTTGCAGGAATGACAGTATGTTTATAGCCCGGTCATCGTTTTCCATAACACTGACATTTAGCAAAGCAGACCTGCAGGATGAGGGAAGAAACAGAACCAGCACCAGTACCACCATTAACACCAGTGACTACCACATCTGCAACACACCAGTGTGCAGTCAGTGACATATATGCATGATTTGAATTCATGCTGGTCCATATGTCAGTTGTGCAGTGGAAAACTCCACCAACAGCCTGTGCTAGTAGTCTTGCAACTTCTTTTCTCAAATCATGGTAAATGTTGGGTACTACAGTACATAAAAATATGGTCCGTGATGGTATATTATACCTAGGGTGCAAATGCTGCAGCAGCCTAAGGAAACCTGTGTTTTCCACAATGGAAAATGGCTGCAGATCCAAGGCCATTATCTCACCAATTAAATTGGTGATCTGCTGTGCTGTAGGGTGTGACGCCGGTATTTGGTGCAGGCATGGAAGACTTGCATGATGGGTGTAGTCAAAGTGGTACCACATCACATTGATTTTGATTTTGAACCCATGGTGGAGGTGTTACAATAATAGATGATTGAACAGAAGAATGCAGAATGGGTGATGCTCCTGTATGGGGATGCGCTATAAGTGGTGTAGGGGGTAGAGGGCACACTGTCTGTCTGTCTCAGTAATAGAATCACTAACAATACTTTGTGCATCTACTGGACCAGTACCAGAAGAGGGGCTGACAGGCACATGTTGTGGAGGGAGGAACAGCTGTGGATCATTGAAGTGCCCTGGGATGTTTCATTCAGAGATGGTTCATCATTGATGTTGTTGTGAGATTTGAAAGGTTTTTACCATGACTTATAGTACAGTCACACACACAACATACTGCCTTTGTTGGATCATCTTTTACAACACTAAAGTACAGCCACACCACACTTTTCCTTGCACTGACAGTGGAAGTACAGGACTAATAGGGGCAACCATGGGCATGTTTTCCCCATTTCCCCTAATCAGACCTGGGTGCAGTGGATGCAGTTGTTCTACCCTTTTCTTTCTCCACAACAGATGTAGTTGTAAAACTACTTTGTGTATCAGATGGAGTTGAACTTGACACAACTCTTTGAAAGGACAAGGTGGACTGTTTTTTTATTAGGAGGAGGAGGAGGGTGACCCTGACCGGTCTGCTTGCCACGACAAAAATACTGCATTTTTGGCAGCTGCATGATTCACGCTTCTCACACAGATATGCCCCATAATCGGCCTCATCGCCAAATTTGCTTAGTGGGTATCACTGTCAGATGATGTACTTAGCAAGTCTTGAGGATCTGGTAAATATTCTGAAGCAGATGAATGCTCTTCTTCAGAATCCTCCACATCAGCAAAAGAAATGTGGTGAGAAGAAACTTGCGAGGCTGAGCAACAGTACATTTGGCAACACATTTGGTGCAGTCGTTGTAACAGTCTCATGGTCAGTACTAGTCACAGTACCTATGGTCATGGGCACAGTTGACAAGGTAGTAGCACTGTCAATAATAGTCTTAGTGCCAGAATTACAATCAGGAGTTACAGTCGAAGAAATTGGCATCATATTACAGCTAGTTGTAACACTGGCAGCAGTAGTCATGGTAACAGCAGAACACTTAGGACTACTAATGGAAGCAAAGGTTGTGGTGACAGTGGCTGTGCAAGGAGCACAAATAACAGTGCACACTGTTATGGCAGTGGTGGTGTCAACAGTACAAAAGGATTTGCTCTGGTTGCTGAAATCACGGCACTGGTGGTGGTGGGGAGGAGCACTGATAGGCGATGTTGCCTCTATGGGGCAGTTGTGTGAATAGTACTACCACTGGTAGTGGGGTGGGTCCTTGTTCTTGTATGACTTGAGATACCAGCTACAGCCCTCCTACTTTTATAAAATGATGGTGCTGCAAATGCAGTACTAGTAATAGTAGTGGCAGCAGTTGACGTTATAGTAGTACTAGTACTACCCCAATCTTACTGACACCAGAACCCAAAGACCTTCTCTCACCCTGTTCCTCACCACTTACGACTGGTGGTGAAGGTGACTTGCTTAGCTGGACCATGCGTTACGGGATTGATCAGACATGGTCCGTAACTTTCTGTGTATATTATTTGTGATCAGTGTCTTTGTTTATGTTGGTGCTTCTTGCAGAAAACAACAATAGCAACACCGCGTAAGTAGCAGCTAATAAAGTCAAGCTGATACTAGAAAGAGATGAGTCAGCAAACAGCTTTTACTTATGCGGTGTCAGTTGTGTAGTCATACAGTACAGCAATTCAAGCTTTGAAGGTGCACAAACAACTTACAACACACAGAACCCAGTGAGTCATGCCTGACATACACAGAAATACTAAAGCAGTTCACAGAAAATTTACATGTACACACGCAGTAGTGCACACACAGAGGGTGAAGACACACAAAAGAAAAACTCACATGCACAGGAGGCCACTCAGGTGCAGTGAGCTGTGGAGGAGGAGTCACCTCGACACCCTCCTTACTCAGTGTACAGGAAACTGAGCCAAGAACTGGACTACAGTCAACAACAATTCAATGGGCCAAGCCTGACCCAGTGAGAAAAAATAGGCTGCTTTATATATCCAAAAACAAAATGCATGCAGACAACTGTGCATGCACTTGCAGGACACAGATTACAAGAACAACAATACAACGCACAGGGATAATGGATTACGCCTGCAGTAAGCTGCAACGCAGATAAGAGGAAGTCAGATAACAATCGCACCTCCTCACTTATGCAGGGAACTGAGCCGGAACCTGATTACAGCAAAATACCAATTTGCTTCAAAAAGAAATAGAAAGTACCACAAGGGGCTGTGTGTGGATTTGGAACAAAAGCTAAGCAAGCACAGCAGTGGGGATGGGGTAGTCAGCAAAAGCTTTGTTGACCAAAAAAAACCTCTATAAGAACTAATTGGTTCTTAAACAAAATAAAACCACTGCTTCAGCTGAGCTGTGAAACTGTAAGCAGTGGGGAAGGGAGTCAGCATGCAGCACACACAATCTCCTTTCCTTGAAACTGAGCCCAGTTTCAGGATGAAAACTAAAACTGCAGTCAGATGCAGTCACAAGGTGATCAGATGTAAAACTGGATCACACACAAAACATTTTTAAACAGTTATAAAAGTTACAAGTGGTAAACTAAACAGAGCTAGCTCTCTGAGAAACAACTGTCTCCTCTCATCTACACACTCCAGAGTGAGGAGATCAGATGGTGTTCTAGCTCTGAGCTCCAAAACAGCCTCTGATTGGCCAGCGGAACTTTGTGAGATTTTGAAATCTCACCCACCGAATAGTACATCCTTGAATAGTAGCTGAATAGTGAAATATCTGAACGTCCATCCAAATATTCGGCAAGCCTACTATTCATGGTATTCAGGAAATACTATTCGGACCATGCACAGCCCTAGTCACGACCAGTAAAGTTCTGTATGAGCAGTAAAATTATATGTTGCAACCAGTAAATTTCCGAGGAATGACCGAAGGTAATCACAATGGTACAGATAGATTTTGGGGTGGAGCTGTTAAACTTATATTCCAGAATGGAGCTAAAGAACTGTTCTTTACCAAGATACAGGTTTTGGGGTTTGATGGTACCTCAGTATTTGTTTATTATGCCATTTTATAATGAGATTGCTAAATAGTATTGCTCAAATGGTAAATAAGGAAAATCTGTTGCAAATTACTACACAAACAGTAAAATTATATGTTGCGACTAGTAAAGTACTGCATGAACTGTAAAATTATATGTCATAACTGGTAAATTTCCATACAAATGATAAAACTATATGTTGTAACTGGTAAATTTCCCCATGAATAGTAAAATTATATGTCGCAACCAGTATATTTCTGCATGAATGGTAAAATTACATGTTGCAACTGGTAAATTTCGAGGAATGTGTGAAGGTAATCAGGAAGGGTTCAGACAGGTTTGGGGGTAGTTTTAAAATAAGATTCCAGAATCATGCGACCCCAACACACATTCCGTTGCCGGCTGGGGCGGGCAGGGTGGGGGTGGGTCCAAGGTTTTGTTTTCAACCCTAACATTGAATTTCCTTGCTTTTTTTGCTGTGTAACAACCCTAACTTATGCATTAAATGGAGTTTTATGTCTCTAATTTCCCTTCTTTTTGAGAATGAGGACTATAAATAGTGAATGGAACATGGTGGTGGGAGCGGAATTTTTGACATAGTAACAGTAACAGCAAGCAAACACAAAGCGGTAACAGTTAAGCACATTGTGGCCATAAGCGTAAATTGTAAAGCAAGCGTTAATAGAAGCGCAGGTGCCAAGTGATGCCAAACCGAAACGTGACACAAATGGAGACACAAGCGCATATGGAAATGCAACTGGTAACAAGCACGGTCATGGTACTGCTATTGTAAATGTAAATGATAACTGTGACAGCAACAATAGCGTGAAAGGAAACAGAAACAGAAATGCAAATGCAACCGCATACGGAAACGCAAACCGTAATACGCACGGTCATGGTACTGCAATTGTAAATGGAAATGAGTAGCAGGTAACAGCAACAATAATGCCAAGGAAACAGAAATGCAAAGCAAATGCAAGCGCAGTATGAAAACGCTGAACCATAATGCGTACGGCCAATGGAACGCAATTGGAAAAGTAAATGGTAACGTAAGAACAACGATGACTAAAATGAGAGACAAACGAAACAAAATGGGAAGGGCAGCCACCTACAGAAATGGTAATGTGCATGGTGACGCTAAGTGAAAGACAAACACAAACAGTAGTGGAGAGACAAATGGTAATAGTAATGCAAAAGCAAAGGGTAATGTGCACAGTGGCGTACATGGAGCAGCTAACATAAGCAGGCAGGAAACACAAGTGTAAAGCCTACATGGAACAGTAACTGGAGCACACCATATTTTACCCAAAAGCTCCATTGAGAAACACAGTGAAAACAAAGAATGTATGCATAATAATGGGCCTCGGGCAGAAAGCGAGCAGTTGTAATACTAAAATGGCAATATCTCAGTAACCGTCGGACGTGAAAAAAAATACAAATTTCACATGATTCATGAGTTTCCTGGTTAGGTTTTCACTGTTGTGACATTGTCATGATAGAAAAATCTGTATCTTGCACCGTTTCTGAGATATGAGCCCAAAAGGCGTGGTGGATGCCACCATGTTAGTCTATGGGAAAAAACATCAACTTCAGAGTACCGTAACTTTGCTTCTGTATAATATTTTGTCACCAAACCACCAAAAGCACATCTGTGAGATGTTGGCTGCCTCAAATTTCAACCCAAAAGACCAAACCATTTGTTTGCAGCAGGGTGGCAAAAGAATTCCTGTCATTTGACCATAGTCTAGAAAAGTAGTAGTGTGATTTGCGACACCTTTGCAAAATTTGAAAGTGTCACAAGTGCGACACTACTTTGTTACACTACTTTTCCCAGAAATTTGAAAAACATATTTCTAGGGTGTTTAACTCAAAATAAAGACATGCCTAGCATCCTCAGGGTCCGACTAGGTAAACACAAAAAATTGTGTCCCTAGATGGTCCCAATTTTAAATACCAAGCATTTTTTTGATCACCAACTGAAAACAAAATGGCAGATTTGTGAAACTACTAGGGCCATTTACGGGTAAAAGTGCATTTGTGACACTGTCAAACTTTTTGTTAACTTTTCCATTGACTTATAATGGGAACTTTTTGAATAACTTTGAACCGTTAATATTGTTTCACAAAATCTTCAAAAGGCACATCGGGGACCCCAGCGCACATTCCTGAAGTTTTTAGACCAGTTGCATAAACTATGCGACCTGGTAGTGCGAGCAAAGAATTCTCCAAAACTGTAGCAGCGCACACTTTCGCAAATTTTGTGAAAGCTTTACAAAATCACGACACCACTTTTCAGACTATAGCCAAAATGACAGCAGTTCTTTGCCACCCTGCTACAAAGAACAGTTTGGTCTTTTGAGCTGAAATTAGGAGGAAGGCAGCCAACATCTTATAGATGTGCCTTTTGGTGGTTTGACGAAAAAATATTGTATGGCTGCAAGGTACGGTACTACGAAGTTGGCATTTTTCCATACACTAACATGGTGGCATTCGCTGCGCCTTCGGGTCTCATATCTAGGAAACAGTGCTAGATACGGAATCTTCATCGTGACAATGGCTATGCATTCAGTGAAAACCTAGCCAGGAAAATCATGAATCATGTGATTTTTTTCCTACATCTTATGGTTCCTGAGATATAAGCAATTTAGTATTCTAACTGCTCGTTTTCTGCTCCCAGGCCCATTATTATGCATACATTCTTTGTACACACTGTGTTTCTCTATGCAGCTACTGGGCAAAAACAGGGTGTGCACTTCTGTTACTGTAACAGTTAACGTTTTCACTTGCATTTCCATACCCATTTGAATTACCGTTCCAGTATGCGCCTCTGTGTGAGAGTTACCCTTTGCATTCTTGTTTGCGCTTGCAGTTCCGTTACTATTACCATTTGCATTTCCACTGCTGTTTCTGTTTGCATTTCTGTTTGCATTTCCAGCACCCTTTCATTTGTGTTTCGTTTCTCTTTGGTTTGCGTCTTCGTTGCTGTTACTGTTACCATTTGCATTTGCAATTCGTTACTTGCTTATCGCATTGCAGTTGCGTTTCCATATGCTTGTGTTTGGGTTTGCATTTCTGTTTCCTTTGGCATTATTGTTGCTGTTACCATTACCATTTGCGTTTACAACTGTGGTAATGTGTCTGTGCGATACGGTTTGTGTTTCCGTCTGGCGCCTTCCGTTCAGCGTTTCCATTTCTGGTACCTTTGGCATTATTGTTCATGTTAACTTTACCATTTGCATTTACAATTACTGTACTGTGACCATGCACATTCGATTTGCATTACGTAGCGCTTGCATTTGCATTTCCATTTCTGTTTCCTTTGGCTTTATTTATGCTGTTAACGTTTCCAATTGCCATACCGTCGCATCACAGTTTGCGTTTCCTTATGCAGTTGTGTCTCCTTTTGCATCACTGTTTGCTTTGGCATCACTTTGCACTTGCATTTCTATTAACGTTTGCTTTACCA
Organism: Neoceratodus forsteri; assembly: GCA_016271365.2. Lineage (NCBI taxonomy): Eukaryota > Metazoa > Chordata > Ceratodontiformes > Ceratodontidae > Neoceratodus > Neoceratodus forsteri. The sequence goes on from CM057456.1 coordinate 1,287,217,591, forward strand.
TTTACATTTCTGTCACCATGTTTGCAACCGTTAGCGGTTGCATTTCCATACATTTACCGTTACTATGTCACAAAACATCACGTGGTAGGAGCGCACACCACATTCCATTCACTATCTCTATTGCAGATTCTCAAAAGAAGGGCTATTAGAGGCAAAAACTCCATTTAATGCATCAGTTAGGGTTGTTCCACAGCAACAAGGTGAGAATTCGATGTTGGATTGAAAACCCCCCTTGCAACCACCCCACTCTGCCCCAGCTGGCATCAGGGTGTGCATTGAGGTCATCGAGTCTAACTTTCACCCCATTCTCCTATAGTTCACCACCTCAGCTTCTTTACATGTGATGGGGTGAGAGTTAGGATGATGACCCCCAACGCACACTCCATCTGCGGCTGGGGGCAGGGTGGGGTGGTGCAAGGGGAGTTTCAACCCTAACATCAAATTTCCTCACTTTTGCCACTGTGGAACAACCTTAACTGATGCATTAAATGGAGTTTTTTGCCTCATTAATATATATATATATATATATATATATAGTAAAAAACCTCCATTTTTCCAGGGTTGTGGTCAAAGCCATTATGGCTGCTCAGTGTGTCAAGAGCCAGACTGAGTTAAAGAATCTCGAGCTCGCACCACACCAGTGTCTGTCATATGCAAGATGGCCACTGTAACAGAACTACTCACACGTGCACAGTTTGATGTGGTGGTCATATTGGGCATGGTGGCCATCACTGCGCAGTTGCGGAAGAAAAAGTAATGCCCTTTGAAGGGGTGTGCTTCTGCAGTTGGTGGAGAAAGGGCCACAGAAACACAATGGAGTGGAACTGTGCCACAGCACTGTGTAAGCACACCAGAGAACAATCTGGTCACCAATTGCAGTAAGTTAGTAATTCACCAAGAGCAGACCACATGAATTTACAATGTCCTGATGTTTCACCAATCTGTCCATATTCATAGGCAGTGTCAGCAGCATTGAAGTTGGACTTCATCCTGATTCAAACCCCGATACAAATGAAGGGACCCCATTCTTCTTTAAATAGAATCTATCCCACTGCTGGAGATCAGTAGTGGTGCCCGAATCTCTTGTAGGACTATGATTCCTCTCACTTACTGATATGGATGAGAGTTTGTTCAGTTTTACACAGTTTATGTGCATCATATTCACCATATGAGTTTTGTTATTATTTTAAACTATTTTACAACATTAATTTATAGATCTATGTAACACTCTTAATTACAGAAAACATTCTTTTATGCTTCCCAGTGTCTGGTCCAAAAAGAAAGCATTCAGGAAGTACAAGGAATCACAGAAGGAGCAGGACAGAGAACTGTATCAGTTAAAGCAAAAGGAAGATGGGAGGGCAGTCAGAACAGCAAAGGCCCAAATTGAGGAAAAGATAGCCAACTCAGTTAAGAAGGTGGATAAAACCTTTTATAGGTACATCAGGGAGGCGAAGGAAGACTAAGGGAGGGATAGTGAGGCTTAATAAGGGGAAGGGGGTGGGCAGAGGTGACTGTGAAAAGGCAGAGATAGTAAATAGATATTTTTGCTCAGTATTTACAAATGAAGAGGAGGTACCTAAAACAAACAATATAAACACTCTGGATACAGAAGTTGATACCAGCCCATTTACAGAAGAAAGGGTTCTGAAAGAACTCTTAAAACTGAAGTGGACAAAGCAATGGGGCCTGATGGGATTCATCCCAGAATTCTAAAAGAACTAAGGGTAGAACTAGTGACACCACTGACTACCCTCTTTAACAAATCATGGGAGGATGGGGTGGTACCGAGGACTGGAGGAGGGCAGATGTGATTCCCTTCACAAAAGTGGGAGCAAGGCAGAGCAGGAAACTACAGACCTGTTAGTTTAACCTCAGTGATAGGGAAAATGATGGAATCACTTCTGAAGGAAAGAATTGTCAGTATCTAGAGGCCAGAGGGCGGGACCCAAGGCAGCATGGATTCACAGTGGGAAGGTCATGCCAGACGAATCTGATAGATTTCTTTGACTGGGTGACCAAAGTAGTAGATCAGGGAGGGCTGTGGACATGACCTACCTAGACTTTAGCAAGGCATTTGACACAGTCCCACACAAGATTAATATACAAGTTAGCCAGCCTGGGAGCGGGTCCCAAGATGACAGCCTGGGTAAAGAATTGGCTGGAGAATAGACACAGAGGTAATAGTAAATGGAGTCCACTCTGAAGAAGGGGGTTACTAGTGGGGTACCGCAGAAGGTTCAGTAATTAGGACCGGTCCTCTTCAATGTCTTCATAAGCGACATTGCAGAGGACTGGAAGAAAAATATGTCTCTTTGCAGATGACACAAAGATCTGCAACAGGTTGATGCACAAAGGTGGGAGTGGAAAGGATGAGAAGGGACTTGGCAGAGTTAGAGGAATGGTCAAATGTATGGCAGCTTAGATTCAATGCTAAGAAGTGCAGGTAATGTACCTGGGAAACAAAACCCAGGGAAGAGTACACAATGCGGGGTGAGATACTAACAACAACAAAAATGGAAAGGGACCTGGGGTAGTCATATCAGATGACCTAAAGGTGGGCAAGCAATGTGAGAGGGCAGCAAGGAGGGCTGGGGGAGATACTGGGATGCATAGGAGAGGCATCACCAGTAGAAAAACAGGAAGTTAATATCCCTCTGTACAGACAGCTGGTGAGACCCCATCTGGAGTACTGCGTGCAGTTCTGGAGACCCAGTCTCCGCAAAGACATAGACAGGATGGAAGCTGTCCAGAGGAGGGCAACTAAAATGGTGCAGGGTCTGCACCAGAAGACATATAAGAGAAAGACTTAAGGAGCTTAATATGTATAGCCTCGAGGAAAGAAGGGAGAGTGGGGACATGATAGAAACTTTCAAGTACCTCAAGGAATCAAAGTCCAAGAGGGTAGCATCTTTCAAAAAAAGGTGTGCAAGAACAAGGGGCACAATTTGAAGGTGGAGGCGGCTCAGAGGTAATTTAAGGAGTATTTTTCACAGAGGGTTGTGGATGCATGGAGCGGCCTTCCGGAGGAAGTTGTGAAGTCAAAACAGTGGGGAATTCAAGCATGCATGGGACAGTCATAAGGCAATTCTAGGGATGGGGGTAGAAAGAAGTAGGCTGCTGGTTAACTAGGATCTGCAGCTTATCCATTAGGTAGGGAAATGGGCAGACTGGGGTGCCAAGCGGTCCTTATCTACCGTCAAATTCTATGTTTCTATGTACTGACCAAAATCCAGCAGGGATGTGAAAAAGCCTGGGGAAACTCTCAGGCTGAGCTGTAAACCCTTAAGGGTTCAACTTTGGTCATGAGGCTGCCACATAAACTGGGTCTGTAAGCAACCTGGGAAGGGACTAGAATGGGTTGCTGATAATTATATTAGCAGCGATGATTCAAAGGATATAACCTACTGTCCCTCAGTCCAGGGCCAGTTCACCATCTCCAGAGATGTTTCCCATAGCTTGTTATATTTGGACATGAACAGTCTAAAACCTGATGACACCACCATGTATTGCAGTGTAAGAGGCACAGCAATAACAAACAATAAGAACTCATCCAATAACCTACAAGTCACTCTGCTGTGCAGGGCATTATAAATATACCAAACATTGCATTAGGTAGGGTCTTATCAGGTATTAGTTAACCATATTTTGAGATAGAGAACAGGAATGAAAATGTGAAACTGATATACACCACTTTTCTCCAATTAATTCACTATGTGTCTGGAATGTAGTGACAAAAAGTGGCACTGTCATACAGTGGTACTAGCACATAGTAGTGCATACGTTCAGCTAGTCCAATGTGACTTACTTGACAGAATGCTATTTAATATAAAGTCACAATAGACTAAAGTCTCACTCTCACCATCCGCTTCTTGGACCATTGACAGGTTATGAATAGAAACACTTCTGGGTCTGTATCAGAACTGCCACTGGATGCACAAATGAGGAGGAGAAACAATCTCTCAGATGGGAGACACAATTCAATGGAGCAGTGGCCCTGTGTCCTCCTCAATACTTGACATTTCCTGATAGGAAGCAAATGTTGCATTATAAGTTTCACTCTTTGAATGCACATAGAAACTTTCGAGAAAGAAATGTCAGGAACCAGGTCACTGTTCTGAATAAGGCATAGAGGACTGAGTCCGAATTAAACAGCCTGCATGTGAGTCAGTTCAATGGCGCACTTACCATCTTGAGAACATTCCTGGAAAAGCATGCTCAGCCACGTGGGCATCTTCAATGCTATCCTAATCTGCCAGTCTCTTCTAGACAATGCTGTAACAACATGTGCAGCTCCATGCTCCAATTCCAAAAACATGTATATTGCTTTTATAAGCATATCTCTAAAATGTCTCTGATTTTAAGCGGCAACCCTAATTTAACCTCTCAGAATTGCTCTGTCCTCATCCATCCCTTATGAAAAAGTGCTGCTCATACAGTGAAGTGATGTGAATTCAGCCTTTAAAGCAGGAATTCATTATATGCTAAGATGCTAAATCATAAACAAACTTTGCACAAGAAAACCGGTGGTTTCCACAGTGCTCTGAGCTTGCATCTACATAGCTGAGACATGCCCCTTGTTATTATGGTCAGTATGTCTAATTGTCCCCATTTGAGTGTTTCTGTCCCTCATTTCAGTGATGAAAGGTTGAGAGGTATGGTGCTATAAGTGCTGCTGCTGCATCCCATCCAGAAAAGATGACCAAACTGGAGCTAGCACTGACTGAGCTATGTGGGCAGCTGGCCTTTTAGAGATTTTCTCTTGATGTGGAATGTCTGTTGGAGCAATAAAAATATATATATATTGTATAGAAAAACACAGGAACATTTCCCGAAGTCATGGGGAAAATGTCAACTCATTATTAGAACACTGGTTTGTATTGCATGGGTGTGTATTAGGGCTGGGTGAAATTTTCTTCTGCTGGTGAAATTAGGATTTTGTTTCCGTGAAATTTCATTAAATTTGTGTGAAAAGTTGCAACATTTTGCCAGAAATTATCAATTCAGTTGTTTCCATTTAATTTAAAGGTATTTGTCCTGATCACACCAAATTTGGCATGAAGACTCTAACAATGTCCATTCAGAAGTGTATCAAGTTTCACTCTGTCTTTAAGCGTGACTGAGTGATAAGCCTCAAACGTTCAGAAATATTAAAATTTCATTTTGCATTTATGTAAATTTCAGAATTAAACTAGACAACAAAATATTACCAAGTTTGTTAGTTTCATTGGCATTAAATATTAGGCTTTAAGTGTCCCCACAGCCCAGAAGCCGAGCATACTGCTGCCATGATGGCAACCTGGTTAAGTAGTGATCCTTAAAAGTTATGTCTGGAGGCAGGCCATATCCAAGAGAGCTGCTGCTGGGCAGTGCATCTTTAATGGGGAGGGCTGGAAGCAGGTTCCCCAACACAGCAACCCCTGTGACTGGGCAGAGCTTGCTCCTGCCAAGGAAGCTGTGCCTGTGCAAGGCTGAAACATTGCCCCAGCATGGGAGATGGGAGGAAAAAGTTGGGAAAAAGAAATGGTAGACAGCTGAATGATGGCTGGGTTCAGCCTGATCAGGGTATATCACTGCAAACAGGGTATGTCTCTGAGAGATGAGCTGCTGGGGGGGACTGTACAAAAAAAAAAGAATCTACCTGTGTCAACTCTCTAATCTCTTGTTTAAAGGTTGACCAGGTTATAAGCAACCAAAGATTCCAAGCTAATATCAGATCCAGAAGCAAATGGTTTGATACCTTTAATTGGACCAACGTAGATGTTACAAAAGAAAACAACTGCCTAAGCTTTTGGACCAACCAGGTCCTTCCTCAGAGACATATGCCAGTTGTTTAGAGAAACTATCCCTAGTATGAACAACTGATTCACACATAGAGTATTAAACCTACAGTAGTAGCAACCATACCTCTCAACCTCCTGCCTCATAAATCAGGGACAAGGCTTAAAAAAAAAAATCAGGGACAAAGGACCAAAATCAGGACACATTTTCAAAATTGGAATATCCACTCAGGAAGCAGGTAGAATAAGGTACCTAGTGTAAAATGCATTTCTAAGGAAGAACAAGTCTGTAACTTTAATGTTTGACATTATTATGTGCTTACAACTCCCATTATTTGAGTCATGGAAACACAATTTTTAGGAGGACAGAGTTAAATTTTGAGGCCAAATCAGGGACTTCCTGAAAATCAGGGACAGTTGAGAGTATGGTAGCAACAGACATTGCCAGCTATCTCCAGATATTTTGCAAAATTTCTAAGAGTTGCTCTCTGCTGCCCCTACTGTGGAGATGTAGAAAGTAGGAGATTTCTAGAAATATCACAGTAATTCGGAAATAGCTGGCAATGTCTGTGGTTACTACTGTATCTGGAGACATTTATTAAAATATACCCTCAACCAGTTAAACTCCATAAATATTAAGATCTATAGGGCTGTAACAATATTTTTACAAGATAATATCAATTGTCAGTATTAGTGCCAAAAACCCACAAATCTTTCAAGGACCTCCTAGAAAATGAGTTCATGCATCTTAAAATGTTCAGAGTTCAATAATGTGTCAGTATATAATCAAATTACTGTGGCACAGATGTTGAGACATGCTCCAAGCCTGGCGCAGCAGAAAACAGGAAGTTGTCATCCCCCTGTTCAAACAGTGGTGAGACCCCATCTGAGTACTGCATCCAGTTCTGGAGACCCCATCTCTGCAAGGACATAGACAGGATGGAGACAGGATGGAGGCAGTTCAGAGGAGGACAACTAAAATGGTGCAGGGTCTGCAAGAGAAGCCATATAAGGAGAGACTAAGAAGCTTAATATGTATACCCTTGAAGAAAGGAGGAGAGGGAACATGATAGAAACGTTTAAGTACCTCAGTGGAATCAACAAAGTCCAAGAGGGTAGCATCTTTCAGAAGAAGATGTTGCAAGAACAAGGGATACAATTTGATGATAGAGGGGACGGCTCAGGGGCAATGTGAGGAAGTATTTTTTCACAGAGGGTGGTGGACACAATGGAACAGCCTTCCTGAGGAGGTTGTGGGGTCTAAAACTGTGGGAGAATTTGAGAATGCATGGGACAGACATGAGGCAATTTTGTGGGAGTAGGAAGAAATAGGCTGTTGTTAAATAGGATCTGCAGCTTATCATCTAGGTAGGGAAATGGGCAGACTAGGTGAGCCAAGCGGTTCCTTATCTGCCGTCAAAGTCTATGTTTCTATGTTTAAGCCAGCACAGCACAAATCTGATGTGCCATGGTGCAACAAGAGACCATATTCAGATCTTGTGCAGGCTGAACTGCACCAAGCGCAACATCTGAATATGGCAGAGCTGCCCATGGTGCACACAGAGTTGTGCTGCAGCATTTGCTGCAAGAGATGCTCCAGCTAAAACTGTGGGAGCAGAGCAGCAGAGCAACAGAGGGGGCACAGCACAGAGTCCAGACCCAGGGACAGAGCCAGGAAAGCACAGTGACAGGCCACAGGAGGCCACCACCAGCAGGGTACAGCAGGGCACCCAGACACCTGACCTCAGAACACAACAGTGGCAGAGAGGCAGGCAACAGGAGGTGCCAATGGCCAATGAAGGACCACCAAGGCAGCCCCCTCAGGCCGCTGGCCGTGCCTCCCACCCAGACCATAGCAGGCCACACCTGGACCATGCAGCCAAGCACACACATGCCACACAGGAAGCCCACAGTAGACACAGAACTGCACCAGGTGGCAGGTAACATATGAACATACGAAATTTGTTAGCAGATAAAGGCCTAGAGATCTATCAAGTCTGTTTCGAATGTGCAGCTAGCACCCCTTATCCTGCAGCTGCCCTCCCTTCCACCCTTCCCTTCATTGACCCTCCCTTGTCCTGTCCCATCCCTTTGAAGCAGTCCACTGCTCTACTGGATACCACTTCTGCAGGTGACACATTTCACACAGCCACCACCCTCTCTGTAAAGAGTCTCCTCATCTCCCTCCTGAACCTTCCTCCTCCAGTCTCATATCATGGCCCCTAGTGTCCCTCTCTCTCTTACTTTGAACAGCCCTCTGTACCCGACTTGTTTATTCCTTTCATGTACTTAAAGGTTTCAATCATGTCCCCGTCCCTCCTTTCCTCCAGCGGTACATGTTCAACTCCTCAGCCTCTTCTCGTATGATAAGTTCCCCAGCCCCTTGATCATCTTTGTCACCTCGCTGCACTCCCTCCAGTAACAATGTCCCTCTTCAGATCACGGGCTACTACTGCATGCAGTACTCCAGGTGTGGTCTAACAATGACCTATACAGTGGGACATGGCAGGCGAGCATGGGACAAGCCACCCAACACCAAGCAGGGGCCCCAAAACAGTATGTGGACAGCACCTGACCAAGGACGCATGTGTGTGCCACTACACACACCCCAACAGCCTGCCCAAGGGCACCCCAAGGCACAGCCAATGATCCAGGGGATGGACACAACCACAGTAGGACACATCACAGAACACAGCAGTGAACCATGGAAGCACAACACACGCCTCTGCACATGCACACCACATGGAAAGACACTGGGCCACTGCAGCATGGCTCCTCACACCACCTGCAAAGCAGACACAGACACAGGCAAGTTAATCAGAAAATATATATTTAAAGGAACTATTTACAAGAACCATGGGCTGGGAAAGGGTAGGTAAGGTGAGGAAGGGGACAGGGAACAGGGACTGTACAGTGGGAGGGAGACTGTAGGGGAGGTACAGCAGGGAAATGGATAAACAGGGCTGAACTGACAGTGGCCCCATCCGGCCACCCTGGCATGCTGCCGCTGTCTCCACTCCACCAACAGCATCTGCTGGACCTGGAGAGCAGCCTCCAGTGTCATGGAGGCCACCAGAAGGGTTTGGCGCGCAGTCTCGACAGTGTCAGTGAGGTGGTCTTTGGCACCAGACACCTATAACAAGAGACAGGACAGGTGATCAGTGCAATGTCCGAAGGAACCATTTCCCACCACTGTGCGCAATGGGCGGTGGGAACACACACCCTAGAGGGCCCTGTGGCCACCCATGAGAAGTGGGCAATGCCAGCCAGCAACTCGATGCACCACGCCATTGCACAGAGTGGTCCCTGCCACACAGTGGCCACATGACTGCACAATGACAGTCACATGGCACAGTGCACTGGCAGCACCAACAGTGGCAGACAGGCACTCCCACCTCACCAACAGCCGGCTACGTGTCCAATGGACGTGCCACAGTGGCATGCACCACACATAGTGAGACACACAACTGCCAGCACATGGCACATACTTCCCTGAGTAGCCATGCCGCACCCTCCCTCCACCACCCCATGCACAATACAAAGGACCATGACAGTGCCTACATGCCCTCTGCAGCCCTGCTGGTGCCAGTCCTGCTCCAGCATGTCCCACTGTGGCCTGCTACGCTGCTGCAGCAGCCTGGGCCCTCTGACAGTCCTCAGGTCCCGGAATGGAAAGAAAACAGGTGCACATCAGGAACCAACCACAGCATCTGGCCCCCACCCAACTCCTGTGCACAGGGTATGCCCCTGTCTGAAATGTCCCACATGGCTGCATCGCAATGCAAGTGGAAGCTGGCAATGCCACCCCACGTCGCATGATGACAGTGTTCCCCTCTGCATGGAAGGCAGCCAGGCAACACCACAGTTCAGCACCAGGGCAGACATGCAACATGGGATGACTTACCTGGCTGTGGCATGGCCCCTCACCTGGCACATGCCTGTAGCCTCCTCATGTGTGCTGAGTCCGCCACATGAGGGCCCCATAATGGTGGTGACACTGTTACCCAGACCTGGGCATCCCAGTCCTGTGCTCCAGGCTTGTGCGATATCCTGCCACATGGTGACCTGGCCCACTGCAGGGGCACCTGCCCAAAACTGGGGGTGTGGGGCTACACAGGCCACTAGGTTTGCCAACTCAACAGGTGACCAGTTCTTGACCCTTCTCTGTCTTGCCTGCACCATGTTGGGCTAGACACATTAGGCAGCAACGATGGTGGTGGGAGGCACATGTGCCATATCATCGCCTGCCACACAATGTGCAGGAGCATGCACAGTGCATGCATATCACGTGGTGCTGAGGATGCATGGAATGTGTGGCTACATAGAGTCAGAGGTCGAACCCAGGGGTCAGGGGTCGACCGGCATTGCGTACATACACAATGAGTGCACGGCACCCCATGCGCAGCCATCTGTGTAGCTGGCCCATGCACAACATGCGCCAATGCCACTGCATCGCACTGTCCACGCATGGTACATGATTGACGCCATGATGCTGTGATGCGCATGCACGCTGTGGGCCTGCACTGCAGGCCTGCACAGTGCGCATGCATGTGCATTGTGCCATCACAACTTGCTCCGGTGCAATCCCAGTGCACATGGTGCAATATCCGATATTCAGACACCACGTGCAAATGAGCTCATCAGCCAATGCATGGTGCAGTGGGTGCATTAGCATGTCATTACTGTTGCGCCTAACCTCATTTGCATGCGTTGCACCATATAAGAGTCACGGAACAGCACAGGCCATGGACCAGTATTGCAACCTTTTTTTTTTTTGAAAATCAAGCTTTATTAAAGCATTCAGACAATAATGTACAGAATAGTGAGCACCTCTTCCTCTTTAACACCTGTAAGGTACAGGACTAGGCATAAGCAATAAATCCACATGGTTTGAATACAGTTATAGTCCATTTCGAAGGGCAATAACCATTCTGATTGTCCATCTTCCTGCAGTCCACCCAGGTGTCCTTTGCAAATTAATACTGACTGTATGTACAATAAATAAAAAAAACCAAAAACTTATAAAGGAAGGGTTAATCTACATGCTCTCAGGTAATGAAAAATTCTAAGTAATTTGTTTACACATTTTAAAAGAAGTAAAGGAAAAAAAGTTTATATATTTTCTTTTCTTTAAAACATAGGTTAACAAACAACAAGTCTTGTTTCTAAATACCAGGCCTTACCAACTCGGCCACCGGTTGAGCTGCTTCTAACATTCCCCACCCAGAAAATGATTAAAAGGAGGTACTGACATGGATGAACAAATTTAGGTCCATAGCTAGGACCCCACCCTGAGTGTTAGTCGTTCCTGCTAGCAAGGGGCAGGATGAGCAGGATCCTCCCCATATCTCAGGAACACATCACTCACACCTCTCATCTTATACCAGGTATTACCAAAGTTTTGAGACCAGAGTTCCCAACTCCGCCAACTCTCAATGTGCTTTTCAAAACTAAAGTGCAGTTTGGCTGTAATAGATTCCATCAGAACCACCTCCGTCATTCTTCTAACCCACTCCACAATGGTTGGGGTTTCTCTGAGAACCAAGTGCTTGTGATACATTTTAATGCAACCAAAACCAGAATTAAGGTTACCTTCCATACACCCCCCATGTGAGTTATTGTGGGTATGCCCAATATCCACCCTCCGCCCAGGGAATGCCTACCTCCCTAATAGACAGCACTGCCAGTTTGATGTCTCCCCAAAACTGATATAGAATTAGGCAGTCCAGAAAGATGTGGCAGGAGTACCCTGCTGTTCACACCTTCTCCAACACAAATCCCTGCCCCCGCAGAGAAGTGTTTAGTGACCACAGGGACTCTGAAAACCAAGCCATTACCTTACAGAAGAATTTTGCCCTGTTTGAGGCCTACCTGGACAGGGAGCCCCTGTTCAGTAGTGCCACGGGCACACCACAGGCCAGGGCTGGTGCATGGGAGGAGGTGGCAGCCTATGTCAACCAGCATGGCAGCCAACAGCGGTCAGCGCAGGAGTGCCGGAAGAAGGTAGGAATGGACAGGCATCAGATAAAGAAGGTAGTGGCCATCCAGGTGTCCCATACTGCCACGGATGAGGGCCTGTGGATGCACCCACACTGACACCACAGGAGGAGTTCGTGGCAGCCACCATGCACTGCACCATGGTGGAGGTGTACCTGAAGAGAGGATTCAGATGGGTGGCAGACCATCACTGCATGGTAAGTCTGTCTGCCAGGCACAGCCGGTGACACAATGGGTGCATACGGGCATGCTGGCATGCATGCGGCCAGCATGCATGTCAGTGCATGTGTGCACAACCATGTGCATGCCATGCCGCGGACACTTGCGGTGGCAGTGTATGGGGGGCACATGTGTGCATTGCATCAATGACGCCTTTCTTTCTCTTGCAGCACCAGCATGCCTCCATGAAAATGATGGGGCATCAGCAGCGGTAGCAACTGTGGATGCTGGTACAGCCCCAGAGTACCAGCCGTCCACCTCCACCAGCATCCGGGGCCTGACAGGCTGCAACTCACTCCCACGGTGCAGGCGGATGTCCTGGACTTGGGGTCAGATGAAGCCCTGGATGTGTTCCTGCAGGATGCCAGCCTTAGTGTCCTCTGCACAGAGACACAGATCAGTGGGTCTGACTCCGATGATGACATCACACTTATCCTGGACAGCATGGGCAACATTGTGGTTGAGATGCTCCTGTTGGCCACTGACAGGCAGCATGCCCAGCACTCTACCAGCTTTGGAACAGCTGTCTGCCACCACTGCTGGTGCAGCGGTGTGTGCTGCTCTGGCTGTGCCCTGCAGTGGTGGTGGTGTGGCCACATAGGTGCTGGGTGGCATACAGTGGCTGGACGGGTGACAGTAGCAGGCTGCGGGTGCCACGGGCAGCTGCCAGTGTGCCTGCTGTGCCCATTCCCCTGCAGACCCCACTCTTCAGCGTCCACCAGAGGGAGGCTGTGCAGCATGGCGGTCACCACAAGAGGATTGGCATCCACCCAGGAGCCCCAGAACACCGACCGGCTGGCTAAGCACACATATCTGCTGTGGCGTCCATTCAGTGACATGTGCTGCTTGCCACTGGGGTGCATGAACTGCATGCAGATGTGTGCCAGTCACCTGAGCAGCAGGAGGCGGGCACTGCACAGATCCTGGCAGGGATGCAGCACATGCGGGAGGCCATGACTGCATCCTTGGATCGCGTACCACTGCGATCATGGATGAAAACTGCATTGCTGGCTGCCACAAGGCATGGCCCGTTCTGAGGTGACCCCCTGCAGAAATGCTGTCCACCCACAAACCCAACATCGGATGACCCCATCACAGTCGATGCTGGGCTCTGATGTAGGCATCCCAAGCACACCTGGGACTGGCCCGTTTGTGCACCTGCACCCCCTGCAAGGACACGGTCGTAGTCCTGCGGTTCCACCCTGGGGATCTGTTGCAACCCCATGGCTGATGCACAGCCTGTGGCTGCCAATTGGCCCCAGCATGGCTGCCCTGGTGGCCATGGTTCTGTGCAGTGGTCTTGATGTGTCGGACCGCCCTGACCGCTGTCTGCTGCTGCTGCCTTGTATGCACATGGGTGGTGTGTGTCTGCCTTCCACTGGTGTCATGCCTGTATGTCACACCACATGCTGCCTGTGTGTGCCTGTCCTGCCACTGGACTGTGTGGTGTGGGCGTGATGAGGGCAGGCTAGCACCAGTGCAGTACATCTGATCCACACCACATACAAGCCTGGGTGTGTGGGTGCATGTGTGTGTGTGTGTGTGTGTGTGTGTGTGTGTGTGTGTGTGTGTGTGTGTGTGTGGTTGTATGCTGCTGACTCCCTTCCCCTGCCTCCCGCCTCTGTGTGTGCATGCCCATTGCCATGCACACCTGCACTATGTGCTGTGCCTGTTTGTGTGGCCCATGCATGTGTACCACACCACCTACCTGTGTGCTTCATAGTGCTCCTGTGCAATGGTGTCCCAGTGGCATCGCACCTGCTGGAGCAGCGGAGGAGTCCACCACCCTCCGGCCCATTGCCTTCATTGTCCCCACTACTGTTGCCCTCATCAGCCTCAACAGCTATCCCATGGTCAATGGCCATGTTGTGCAGTATACAGCAGACCAGGAAAAGGCCAGAGGCTTTCAGGGGCTGTACTGTTAGGGCACCGCCTGACCTGTCTAGGCAATGGAACCGAGCTTTCAGAATGCCAAAGACACTGTCGATGATGTTGTGCATGCTGGCGTGTCCTCATTGTACCGTTCCTCTGCTGGGGATGCCGGACATTGGTAGGGGTGAGCAGCCAGGGCCTCAGTGGATACACACTGTCACCTGTGTGGAGATTGACATGGTCAGCCCTCTACTATTCTCTGCTATGCCCTTGCCCGTCCCTGGTGCCCACACACCATGCACACCTGCCTACCCCCATTCCCAGGTTTGCTCTGCCCATTGCCCCTTGCCTGTGCCATACTCACCCACTAAGCGGCCTGTGGGATGTCCCATGTTCAAACCTGTGGCACAGCGCAGAGCTGTGTCAGATGAATGCATCATGTACACTCCCAGGGTGTGTGGCGGAGACATTGGTGATGCTCTGCATGGCATCACGCACCACCTGGCAGTTGACACTTGGGCTCCCCTTCTGATTGATGTATGCCACTCCCTGAGGGACAGGTGGCATGTGGATGGCCATGTGGGTGCAGTCAATGGCCCCAATCATGCCAGGCATACGTGCCACCCTGTGAAAGTCCTGCATGGTTGCTGTACACTCCACCTGTGTACTGGGAAATAGATGAATTACGAGCACATGGCAGCAGGAGTTGAGGAACTGTGTGAGGAGGCAGGACATGGCTGACTGGGTGATGCCTGTGGTGTCTCCTGTTGGTCTCTGGAAGGTGCCCATGGTGAGCAGGCACATGGCGGCAGTAACCTTCATCTCCACGGTCATGGTGTGGCTCCGTCTGGTGGGTGCCTACATCTCCTCACTCCGCAGCTCACAGAGCTGCCTCAGAATAGCCCCTATTCAGGTGGTACCATCCCACAATCTCAGTGTCACTGTAGTTGTCAAGGTGATGTAGGCATGGTACCACCTGTGTCGGGCATACCACTGACGTGCTCTTCCTTGGTGACATCTCCATTCCTCCTACCCTCTCACACCCCTCATTACAGCCTCCATCATGAAGGTGCACTGTCCATGGCCCTTGCTGTCCTCTGTCCACCTGGGTGGTTGGCTGCTGGCTGTGCCACCTTGGTGCACTGCTTCTCTGCATGTGTGTCTCTCTCTCTCTCTCTCTCTCTGCCTCTCTCTCCCCACACCAACGCCACCTCTGTCCCTCTCCCTCTGTGTGTGGGCTTTGGTCTGTCTGTCTGTCTGTCTGTCTCTCTCTCTGTCTGTCTCCTCTCTCCCCTCTCCCTCTCTCCACTCACACCCATGGTGCAAGCACTGTCTGTGTGTTTGCACCCTGTATTTATAGGAACAAGTCTGCTCAGAGCAATTTCAATTTGCTCCACCCTTGCACCATGGATCCACGGTTGGATATGCCCTCGCTGGATATCATGGGCACGCCCCTGCTCTTGCGCATGCATTCATTATGATTGCATTTGCAAATGGTTTTCCGGCTGTGCACTGGCTTCACTGAATATGGCTCATTGGCACAATCACGATTTGGCGCAGGTGCAACTCAGTTGCACCATGCACATTCTGCTCTGAATATCTGGGCCTGTATGTACAGTATCAGTCTTAAGTCTGTTGAGAGTATAGTTTAGTGAATGTCTCCATATAGGTTTAATACTCTATGAATGTATAAATCAGTTGTTCATACTAGGAACATTATCTTTATACTCCCATATTTCCATATATAGAACATTTCTGTTGTATAGCTTTTTATCATACAATACTATCAAATTTTAACATGCAATTATATGGGTATTAAATCTAAAGGTCTTGCTTTTTTCAATTTGAAGTTTATTAACATCTTTTACAAAATTACAGCAAAGGCAGATGTAAATATACAGACATAGGATACATAGGACATTGGATATACCTAAGTCTGCCCTCCCCTCCCCTTACCACCCTTCCTCTCCCTCCCTCCGCCCTCCTTTCCTCCTTGTTAGAGCAACAATAATAATTGTATCTAAGTTGCTAAGACTGGTTGTAGATCCATCCTGGTTTGGGGCAAACAAGAATTACCTTATGAAGGTCTGTGTTATAATGAATAAAGTGTATAGAGAGGGTCCCATATTTTTATAAATCTTTTCATTGTGTTGTTTAAATTAGCAATAGCTTTCTCTGTGATAGTTAGCCAAGATTTTAGTTAGCCATTCAGTATAGGGGATTTCTAATTGATCAATCCAGTGTCGTAACACAGTTTCTTGACTGGCGTGCTCTATAAGGGACATATGGTATTTATGGTTATGGACTCTAATACCTGATAGGTCTCCCATGAGACAAATTTTCTGGTAAATAGGTCCTTAAGACCGAGTAGGAGGTCTGAAAGTTGTTTGATGGTATCCCATAATGGCAGAATTTTAGGGCAAGACCAAAAATGTGATAGCGTCCCTTCATTTTGTTGACATCTCACACATAATGATGAAATTGCTAATCCCATCTTGGCTAATTTACGGAGTGTAATAAGCGTTATGCAAGATATACATTTGCATGAGTCTAAGTCTGTCCTGTGTAACCATTTTGTGACAGTTTCTCCAGATAGTTGGCCATTCTATGTTCCCGGTCTGGAAAAAGGATTCCCAGAGTTAGGTTGGCTCATAACTGTCGGAAATTTCAAAGGTATATTGTATTATAAATATTTGAAATTGCTTTGGAGTTTCCATAGAACTCCAGTAGTTCTTTAGAAAGGGAGGTTTGAGTTCACTGGGGTGATTGATCCAAAATGTGTGTATTAATAAATGTCGTACTGGAGAAGCCTAAAGGAGAACCTGGAGGATATATCTAGCTTAGCCATAAGTTCTTTAACCGAGAGCCTTAGACCATCACCTGTAACAAAATGAGTTATGTTCAAATTCCATAGAGCAGGGACCATGCTAAGGGATTGGTTTGTCATCTATATTGAGTTGTAGATTTCCCACTATCGGTTGGTGAAGGTCCTTAATATGATTATATTTAAGATAACGACAGATCTGGGCATGGATATTTAAGGATATAGAAATTGTGGAGTTCTTGAGCTTTGGGAAGAAGACTTTCTTTAGTATATAGGAGGCCCTCTGGGTTTAACCCATACAAAAACATGAGAGTTAGTTCAATTTATGAGCTGAACTGCTGAACTGCAACTGTGTAAGGCATTTGGGGCTTAGGCGTTTCAGGGGACTGCGGTATGTAGCGACTGGTATAGGAAGCATGAAGTGCACCATCAAGAGTCCCTGCACCTCCCCATTCCCTATTTAAACCCCTGGACTCACCTCATCTCTTTACTTCCACAGGTTAACAGCGACATCGGGGACCGCATTGGAGGTTGAGAGGACCTCAGCTCCAGCCCCCCACTCCTCGGACCGCCAAAGGTAATTTATTGAAGCAAGTGAAGCACGGACTTACTTCACACACAGATTCTGCATAAAGCTTAACTGTGCAAAAGCTTACCTGTGCTTGGTAACACCGGAAAAGGTCGCCTGTGCTGGTCGCCCAATCTACCAACTTCTTGTCTCTGCAAGGCCCGGCTCTGCCTGCCCGGCTTGCGGCTGCCCATACCCCCACCACACCCTTGGTCGGCTCTTCAATTTATAGGCAGTATCTTGGTCACGTGAGCCGATTTTACCAATCAGCTCACTTTTCCATCTGCAAGCTATACAGTGTCTCCACTAGGGGCTCCCTTATAGCTGTTGGTCACTTGTTATGTAATGCACCTACTGATCTGATACAAGTCTGCTAAAAAAAAAAGAAACTTGGTCTGATGTGGGCCTTATGACTAATTACTAATGCCAAGGCCTAATAATTATTGTTGCCTGATCTTAATTGCAACTTGGAACAAGACAGCCAGATATAGTAGTGGCTAAGGGGGAACAAACTATCTTATTGCGCTCTACCCATCTGCAGCCCACTATACAACTGGTAGCAGCTCCTCCTCTTGTCTCAACCCGACATATGTCTCGGTACTGACATGGGACTCCCGAGCAACTGCCAAAGCTAGTCCTGCTCCAGCTACTGCTGGGCACTATCGCCTTGTGATCATTTCTACTCCTTGGATCCCCTGGCTCACAAGTGGGGTGCCCCCTGAAGGGAGATCCCTGGTGTGCGTGCTCCCACCGGGGACTCCGACTTCACCTTCTCAACCTTCTAGCAGAGGGCTCACCCTTGCCCTGGGTCTTCAGTAGTCTTGACCTAAGGAGCTGTCTGAAACCTGTACGAAAGATCAGATGCTATGACCATAAGTCACAGGCGAAGGATAGATCCACTCCCTTGAGGCATCTATTCTGGCTCATGCTGGTGACCCTTGTGCTAGCAGAGGACATAGAGTTAAACCCAGGACCTTCACTCTAGTCTTCCCCTCACTGGCAGGCTGGTCGGTGGTAAAAGGCTAAAAGTAGCCCATCTTAATATTAGAAGTCTCCTGCCCAGCCTGGCGGAACTTCATAGCTGGGTAACTCGACATAATCCTGACATCCTAGGCATTACAGAAACTTGGTTTAAAACCTGCTACACCAAACTCTGTGTGTCCCTCCCTGGCTACGACCTCATCCGTCGTGACCACCCGGTAATAAGAGGGGTGGTGGTATCCTAGTCTACTACAGGAGCCATCTTAACCTATCTGCACTTCCCTGTCAACAGACACCGTAGTCCACCTGTGAGACATTGCACACGGTAATGATACTAGGGATATCAAAAGATACACATTGTATTCACCTACAATCCCCAAAAGGAGGCATAGAGGGGCTGACTGGCCTCCTTGACACAGTCCGGCACTGTAATACAGCAAAATGAGCTAATCATTCTAGGTGACCTCAACCGCAATTGGCTGGGTGGTAACACCAAAGCCTTTGAGTCATCACTTGCCGGTCTCTCCTTGACACAGCTAGTCAGGAATCCTACCAGGTGCCCCATAAACGGTGGCAAGAGCTCCCTCCTGGACTGGATTCTGACTAACAGACCTGATAGAATCAGCTCGTCCGGTGTCCTGCCTGACTGTATCTCGGATCACTCCCCAGTATACTGTGTTTGGAGGATCCCACTCCCAAAATACCACATAAAATTATCCAGATAAGAGACTACTCAAAGTTCGATCTATCCTACTTTCAAAATGATATTAAGTACACTGACTGGTCGGCAGTATGGAGTGCTCAGGACTCCACATCTGCTGTCAATCACCTCCTCATCTCATTAAGGACCCTGCAGGAGAAACATGCCCCATAATCAGATGGAGGTCAGGGTACAACTACAAAATGGCTTCATGGCAGCCTCTAACTCTCCCTCAAAACCAGGGACAAATGCTGGGCCCAGTTTAAGGCTCTGGCTGACCAGACTATCCTTTAAAATACAGGCAACTCAGAAATGAGTGCAAAAGAACATCAGGGTAGCAAAAA
Source organism: Neoceratodus forsteri (assembly GCA_016271365.2). Taxonomy (NCBI): domain Eukaryota; kingdom Metazoa; phylum Chordata; order Ceratodontiformes; family Ceratodontidae; genus Neoceratodus; species Neoceratodus forsteri. The sequence continues at coordinate 1,287,236,876 of CM057456.1, forward strand.
GTGAGTTCTGAAAATCTGCACACTACTGAACTCGCCAAGGACTCAAGGAGGTTCTGGAGGAATATCAAACACATAGTCAATGGTACACAGAGGCGGAACCCACTAATATGACAATTGATGGTTCCAGCTGCAACAACTCGGAAACCATTGCCAACTCCTTCAATCATTATTTCACAGATCTGTCTCAGTACACCTCATCATTGCTCAATGATCGTTGGCGACAGTGGCACCCAGCCCATAGCATCATCTTCATCTGGTCTGCCCTTTCATTTCAGGGCAGTGACGTTCTCAGAGGCGTGGAGATTGTTAGCTGGACTCTCCCCTTCTCAAGTACAGGACAAGATGGTTTGGAACCAAAGCTCCTCAGCCTCGGTGCCCCTGGCTTGCCCCTCCGATAGCACACATCTTCAACTTGTCCCTGTCAACTGGTGTTATACCAGACATATGGAAGGTGGCCAGGGTGGTCCCAATCCTTAAACAGGGAAACCCTAAACTGATAGTATGGCTATGGGGTGATAGTTCTCTATCAGTGGTTAGCAAACTCCTGGAGAAAGTTGTGGCAGGACAACTTTCAGAATATCTACAATCACATGACATAATGTGTCCCGATACAGCACAGTTCAGGAAGGGCATGGTACTTCCTCTGCCCTCGTTACTGTTTCATCTTGGCTAAGAGAGGCCATGGACCAAGGCAAACTCTCGGGGGCTATCTTTATAGACCTCTGAAGGCCTTTGACTTGGTTGACCACATCATGCTGTCAACACAGCTAAGATCTATTGGACTATCCTCTGCTGCTCTCAGCTGGTTCTCCAACTATCTGCATGGCAGAGCATAGCAGGTAAAATATGGTAAGAAGCTATCAAGCCCCATCCCAGTAACCATGGGGGTCCCCAAGGCTCTGTCCTAGGACCCCTGCTCTTCTCCATTTTGTTAATAATCTCCCCATAGCCATTGCTCATTGTAAAGCACGCCTCTATGCAGATGATCTGGTCATCCTGTCTCACTCCCCAGAGGTGGGGACATTAACTGCCACCTGAGTGCTGACCAAGTAATATCCAGACATGGATCCAGAACCATAAGCTAGTCCTTAATCTAAAAAAAAAAAAAACCCAGGCCATGCTCTTTGGTTCCCGGGCTAAGATTAAGGCCTCCCCTGTGCCTTTCGGTGTTTCTGGAAGAGGGTGTCCTGATCCCAATTGCAGGACAATTTCAAATACCTTGGGTAGCACCTGGACCCACAGCTTGACCTTGCCGCCATATCCAGACACACATGCAAAACTGTCAACTGTAAACTGGGTATGGCCTATACAGCAAAAATAACCTCACTCCGGCTACACATATTGCACTTGCCAGAGGTATGCTTCTTCCCTAGCTATGTTACAGGCTCCTGTTTGCCAAAACCACTAAGGTCCATCTCTCTAGGTGGTTGACTGCCTACAATAATGTCTGTCACTTTGCCTTAGCGCCCATTGGCTCACTCACCACTGTGATCTTATAACAAACTAAACTGGCTCTCTCCCATGAAGCATATTGACTTTGGTCCTTGGTTGCTTCACAGGAAAGGTCCTTAGCACTGGCACCCCCAGGGTGGCAAACCTGCTTGTCCAAACTGTTCCTCTCCTTATAACCTTAGGTCACAGGGGTCAGCTACACTCAAGGTACCTGTGACCAGGACTCAAATGGGTGAAAGGGATTTTGCAGTGTGTGCCCCCAGTTATGGAACACCTTCCCCGACCATACCAGTATTGCCCCTTCCCAGGGCTGTTTACGTTCCTCCTATGGAACCATCTTAAACTCACATCGGCCTGTGAGTGCAAAAACCCCATGATAAATTGTCTGGACTCAGCTCTTACATACAACTGTTGGTCCTACGTTGCTGCCACTAATCCTTGCCTTGTACTGCACCAATCTGGCATATGCGATTTCACTCTGTTGTACTTACTCTAACTAATATGTTGCCTTATGACCTGCATTTGTGTTTACTAAATTAAGATGTTTCACGTGTGACATTTGTGTATTTCCTAACTTGTACCATGTTGTCCTATGACTTGTAATCCTCCCACTATTATGTACCATGTTGTCCAAAATGTGTTTTGTATGTAAATTTTCCTGTACTTTCCTGGTCGTACCTGAAAATAGGCAAAGTTGTGTCTAGTGTACTTACCTGGTTAACAAAAGCTAGCTAAATAAATAAATAAATACATTTTGAGCCAGACGGGCAGAGTGTAAATTGTCCAGAGATAGCCATTTCAGGTATTTGTTAATGTGGCTGGCCAATAACAGAGTCATACGTGAGGACGCAGTCCTCTGTTGTATTTTGGAGCAGCCAGAATATGATAAGCTATCCTAGGAATTTATTACTCCAGATAAATTTGGTGAATAGGGATTGTAATTTCTTGAACCATAAACCAGAGCCAGATATTAAGCATAGAAATGGGGTATAAGAGCTGTGGGAAAACATTCATCTTGATTAGATTTATTTTACCCCACAAAGATATTGGAAGTGAAGCCAGCGAGCTAAATCTTGAAATTGTAGAGACTAGAGAATCCAAATTCAATCCGATAATTTGCCTGGGGTTTCTAGATAATTCTATGCCTAGGTATTTGAGGATCTTGTTTCAAGTAAATCCTAAAGGCGTTACATCCATTCTAAACAGTTTATGGTTGAGAGGAAAATTATTGTTTTATTAACATTTAATTTGTAGTTAGACATCTTGCTAAAGGTCTCGATAATGTTTAACATAGGGGTATAGATATACATGGATTTAAGATTTGAAGGAGATCATCTGCATAAGCAGATACTTTGATTAAAGGCCTTGCTTTTAATTAAGAATGTATTCACATAACACACTTATTCATTTATAATTTCAGTTAGTGGGACTGTCTGTGAAGTGTTCCTCTTATCTCTTCTGTTGACATTTGACCTTGGAAGGTTTCTCAAGCAGTAGCACAGTAGTAGAATCTAGTTCCTTTCATTTAAATAGCGATTTTTAAAACAGGTATTTTAAACCAATGAGAATTCTCTCTTTTTTTTTTTTTTTTTTTATGTATGATCTGGTTGTTAAAAGAATGTGATTCTCAAACAACTGGCATAATTCTACGAGGAAGGACCTGGTTGATCCAAAAGTTTAAACACTGTTTCTTTTACAACATCTATGTTAGTCCAATAAAAGTTAATCAAACCATTTGCATCTGGATCTGTTCTTACAAGGACCAATATGGAAACTAAACTTATTCTGTATGTCAAAATAATAATATCAGTAATTAAAGTTGGATTTCATGAGCTTTGTAAATTGTGAAATGTTGCGATACTTTTGTGAAACCAGTTCTATACATTTTGTCCATTCATACGTGCTCCCATTGCAGAACGAAGATAATGTCTGGGTAAAGTAAAAGTATGATACTGCCAATTGTCAAGTCACTATCTTGAGTGATAAACCATAAAGAATAGTCATGGGCATCACTGTATACTAGCGTATCTTCTTGCTACTGTATATGCCAGCTAACCACTAGAGCTCCTGATTTAATGACTTGTGGAAGCACATGAACGGCATCACTGTTTCTGTAAAGTGCCAATTGCTGACTCTAACAACCCTGTAGATAATATATATATATTCTAACTGTTTGATAACAGTGGCATGAAGTTATGTCAAGTCTTACAACTTCGGCTGACTTAGGCCACTGTGACAAAAGTATCAAGATATCTTTAGTCATGATGGAACATGATGCTGAAAATCAGTCACAAGAGTGTTGGAAGGATATTGCAGGGCAATGATGCTAGTAGCAGGTAAGGCGATTCATTGGTGAAAAGTACTTTATGAAAGTTATGCAACCCGTACCCCGCCAAGAGCAGCATCTGGCAAATGGGACCCCCTAAACTTGCGCCACAGACAACAAAGCAACAGGCCACAAGCTGGCATAAACAATAGGCATCACCTCTAGCTCTGGGGCAAATACTTGGCTCATCAGTCTCAGAGGTCAGGGGGTTGGGAGTACAAAATAACATTTATATTTACTCCGAGTTCTGCGACAGAGGTGCTAGGCTATGATAGATCTAACTCTGAAGGGGCCCAATAACAAGTTCACATTGGAGGCATAGATTGGCTGCCCAGTGCTGAAGATGTGATTGTGCAGTATGGCTTTATTCTGACAACAGATGAAAAAACAGAGAATGGGGTGGTCCCCAGGTTGGAACTGACTTTTCAGGGCAACACACTTTTCTTTCCAGAAACAACATTTGTCTTGGGTATTTAGTACATTCTTTTCCACACAGTACTATCAAACTGTCCAGCCCTCTGGACTAGGGACCTGTAGACATTTGATTCCCAAAGTACATATCTTGTGGGAGGTTCCACACACTTTAATTCAACATTTCTCTTTTCTTTCCTAAGTGTCTATTATGTGGAGGTTGCTACGCACTTTAAAAATATTTCAAATTATTTCCTCCTGATGCAATGAACTTTGTTAACATGCCCAGGATAACTTGATGCCCTTTCATGAACCAGTTAACACTGACTGAAGTTTTAGATGGGGGTCTGTCAAGCCTGGCACCAACCAGTCTCTGCCATTCCTTCAAGGTGACACCAAATGAGCCCTCAATTCCCTTGAATTGCTAAAGAACTCCTGACTTTAAAATTTCACATTCATCAGATTTTTGTTGTGCTACAGGAGCCCTGACAGGTATATTCTAACCTTATCTCTGGGCACATACACATCAGACAATTCCCTAAGAAACAGTCCCATGTAACTATACTCACGGTTTTGTTTGTTCCTTTAATACAGATATGGAAGCTGGAAGAAACACCTCTTCCCTTCACAGGTTGCTTGTCATAGCTTCACATAGATCACTCTTTCTTTCTGGGCAGCTGACACTCCTCAGGACCTTCAGGAGATTGCTGCTTGGATACACAGAAACTGAAGCCCAAACCACTTCTCTGTGGAATGACCCACTTGGGTCCTGTTGGCAGGTCTCCACCGTTTCATTTGGCACTGCTAGATCTCACACACACTAGGGTAAGAAACTACCAGAGGTCCTTCACCCAGTCTTAGAACCGACTAGCATGCACCTCCACACTCTGAGCACTGTGCTCACTTAGAGCTCCACATTGACCTACTACTGACTCAAAACTGACTAAAACCATTTGAACATTCTAAACTGCCCCAGAGCAGCTGATTCCAAAGTGGCTTATGTTGCTGCATGAATTCTAAATGACATAATCCATTCTTTGCTCAGGCTAGCTGAGTAAACAATGATGTCATGTTGTAAGGAGCTTTAACAACTTCCAACTGACTGCCTATAAACCTTCCTAGTCTAACACTGATGGGATTCTAGTAACTCCAGGGGACTGGGTGGTTACATTCATCACCAACCAGATGAGCTTGCTGTCTGCAGCAAGGTTATGGTCTGCAATAAAGGCTATCTAACCTCTAAGCACCCTATGGGGTGAGGTGGCCAAGCCCACCCCTACCTAGGTCGAAACCTGGGCAGGTTGCACCAGAGAACAGAAGCCTACTGAAGCAACTTCAGCTTCACCTAACAGTCAGTCTTGGGACTCTCAGTGACTCCAAGAGACTGCCTGAAGCATGCCCTAACAGACAGCACTGGTGATACCAATCTGGATCAGGACCACCAGCCTGTCTATCCCCTAGCTCTCTAGGGAAAAGCTATCTGACCTATGCCACCTACTAGGGTACCTATCCCACACATATTTCACAATTTACCAAACTGTATACTGCTTTAGAAACATACATATGACACTGCTGTGCATTGCACAAACCCCAGTAATACACTCTAACTTGCAAAGCAGAAGAAAAAATGTTTAGCATTCTCTATTTAAACATTTCTAAAACCCAAAACACTCTAAAGGAATACTCCATGGAGCCCCAAACATCCTCTTCTTGTGTTCTTTTCTTTTCTCAGGAACACCTGCAAAGAAAACATTCCCAAATACATCCTGCAAGAAAAATACAGTAACCAAACCTCCCACCAGCATATATTACAGAATACCCAAAATGTTTTAATGGACTTTCTACAAAAGACAGTATAAAAATATAAAGAAACTCATTACAGTAACATTTGGGGTCCCTAAAATGACTTTACTGTAAGGAAGAAGTCCTGAGTGCACAAGGCACTCCATACAAGAAAAAGTCTCTATAGGACAAAGCCTGCTGAAAACTGTTCTTAAGCGCAGGCTCGAGGCCTGCTTACACTGCAGTCCAGATCCAGGAGTGCCTCTTTTTCGGACCAACAGTTCAAAGGACATCTTCACTTATGGGCACAGTCAATAAACAAACAAATTCAAAGAGGAAGTTTGAGACCTTACCAGACTAGCTGCACAGGCTGACAGTCTGCATCACCTCGCTGGATCTGGACTGAAGAAAAACTTTGGATCAGCTCTTCCACACCACCTGCTGGACCGGTTGCTGCTGGATGGAGTTCTGGCTGGATTCACCAGGACAGATGCACCACATTGGTCTCTCCACTTGGCACATGGCAGGAGACATGCACCACTAAAGCTGCACCCACGTTGGTCTCTTCCTCTTGGTGCTTGGCAAGAGGTGTACACATTAATGCTGCACCCATGTTGATCTCCTCTGCTTGGAGCTTGGCAGGAGCTATGCACCATTGAAGCTGCCACACGTTGCTGTGACTGACTTTTAATGCAGCAAAATGCTGGAGTAGTGGAACTCAGGGATAGTACCACTCAGGATGAGGACCATAGACAATTGTACCATGTGGACAAACAATTCTTGTGTCGTGAACTGCCTCATTGCCAGCTTTATCTATTACTCTGACTCAATCTATGTAGAGGTGTGCCCTAACTTCTAAAATTTCAATCTGTCATGGTACAGTTTGAGTGCCACAAGTGTATTCACATGGGGTCTGATTGAAGCTCTGGCTTCTTCCATAGCCATTCCTCCCTATGGTCCTCTATTGCTTTCCATATTCATCTCAGGAAAATAGATATTTTGTCAATTCTCATCTTCAGCCCTGCATCTCACCAGGCGTTCCTCTTTGCTGCTTTTAGGCAGACTCAACACAGTGGCCCAGCTGGTGGACAGCCAGACCAGTCAAGCCACCTTAGGATGGTCACAACAGGAAAAGCAGTCCATCCCTGTAACTTATATGACTTCTGAGCCCTTATTTGATTTGAGTTAATTTATTTTTGTTTGTTTCTGTATAGTTTTTTAGTTTTAGTTATTTTAATTATTTGGATTTGGTTTTAGTCATTACAGCTAGAGTAGAAGTGCATTGATTTTCTTGCGCCATGTCGGAGGATTGGGATATGTATCATTGTCCCACCCTCAGGTCATGTGCTATTCATCCCTGCTCTTCATGCCGCTGCCCTTTTTTCTCCCACCGTTGCTTTTCTATCTATCAGCGCTGTTGGGCTTTGGGAGTTGCCTGCAGAAGGATGGGGTAGGGTGGGGGTGTGAACAGTGGAGATTGGCCGAGGATGGGCGTGCGCATTGGGGTGGTTAAGCCCAGAAGATGCCATGGGGTGAAATGGAGTCTAGAACATGGGCCTCCTTGTCTGGTCTTCATACCCAGGGCACCACCATAAATGGTGGGCAGGTGGCTGGGGCATCCCTGGAGTTCTGTCCAACTCGGGCGGTGTTATGCAATGCCAGATCCGTTGTGAACAAGACTGCTATTGTTGCAGACTTGGTGGGTTCAGTGGATGACATGCATCACGAAACCTGGCTGGATGGTAATGCTGGCCCGTGCCCGAGGTGGCAGTTCCAGCCCGGGTGATTCGATGATACACCAACCAGATTGGATGCTGGGGAGGGGTTGCAGTCTGTTTTAAGACCGAATTGGATCTCACTAGTGCCCCAGTTGAGGAGACCAGATCATTCGAATGTGTCATTGTGGCAGGTGGGGGCTATAGGCTGGCTCTCATCTATTGTCCACCCGAGACGAGAAGCTATTCCTTAAGGAAGTGGCGACTTCGTGGTCGACCTAGTGTTTGAGTCACTCAGGCTGATGGTACTGGGTGACTTTAATGTCTGGATCGACGACGAGCTCTCACAATTTGGACAGCACTTCCTCCAATTGATGAATTCATTGGGCCTCTCACAGGTGGTTACCTCTGCCACTCATAAACATGGCCATTCCCTTGACCTGGTCTTCCTCCTGGGATGGAAGCCTCCAACGTGGGGTGGAACCCATCGGATGGTCTGACCATTACACTGTGAGATTCAATTTTTGCACCCCTCTTCATGAGGCCAGCCCTGTGGAGATGGTCAAGTACTGCTCTTACGGGATGTGACTCCCAATAGTCTAACTGCAGTGCTTGATCTATCGAATTTCAGTAGCGAGCTTGGAGTCAGAGGTTTGGTTCTGGCTTATAATAAGGCCATTACCTCTGCTCTGGACTCCGTTGCTCCAGTCCGTGTGCATCCTCTCTCCCTTCACCCTCGGTTGCCATGGTTTGGCCGGGGACTTGAGGGAGATGTGGCAACGGGCGCAGGTTAGAGAGGTGCTGGCAGAAATCGGCTTAGAGGCTGACCATCTTAGACTGCTAGAGCATTACCGACTCTATCAGTCAGCAATTGCCCATAAGAAGGCGGTATTCCTGTCCGGAGAAATTGCTGCCACTCAGAACCAACGGCCCAGCTCTTCGAACCGTAGACAGGCTGTGCAGCCCACCCTGTCTACAGGTTCATAGAGCCTTTCACACATTGCAGTGTGATGAGCTTGTTCGGTTCTTTGCAGATAAGGTGGAGCGACATCAGGCGGTGACCCATGCGGCGCTCTCTATGGGAGCTGCCATGGACCAGTTCGGTCACTGTCCCTCTTTTTCCTGGAGTTCCTTGAAAGGCTAGAAATTGTGGATGTTATGAGGATTGTCCAGGGTATGCACTACATGCTGTAGTTTAGACCTGGGTCCTACAGCCCTGATAATGGTCTGTGGGAGGTTATCATCCTGGTTCTGGCGCGAGATAGTCTGGTGCTCACTTGACTCTGGTGAGTACCCTGCTCCCCTGAAGGAGGCAGTGGTGACACCAGTGTTGAAGAAGGCTTTCTGGACCCAGACTCTCCCACCAACTATAGGCCAATCTCTAACCTTCCCTTTGTGAGGAAGGTAATTGAGAAAGTAGAGGCTGCTCAGTTGGACAACCATTTGACCATCCATAGCATCTATGACCCTCTTCAATCTGGTTTTCGGAAGAGGCACAGCACGAGACTGCGCTGGTTGGTGCTCAATGATCTCCTGATGGCAGAGACCAGAAAAACGGTCCATTTGGTTCTGCTTGATCTGTCATCAGCATTTGACACCGTGGACCATGGGTGCTGCTTGAGCACCTGAGATACATCTGTGGTCTTTCAGGTTTGGTTCACAGATGGTTTACTTCTTTCCTCACTGGTAGAACTCAGAGGGTGGTGTTGGGGTGTTTTCCTCAGATCCTACCTCTCTGTCCTGTGGGGTGCCTCAGGCTCAGTGCTGTCTCCCATGTTGTTTCTGATGTACATGCTTCCCCTTGGACGATTGTAAGATGGTATGGGCAGGAGTTTCATTGTTATGCCAATGATACCCAGCTCTACCTGTCTTTGCGCCAGACCAGAATGGAGCACTCTCGGTGTTTAATAATTGCCTTGGCAAGATCCAAGGTTGGATGAGGTCGAGCTGGCTGAAGTTGAATTCTGGGAAGATGGAGGTGATGGTTGTGGATCCTGGTCACCAGATGGGGGTGGGGAGCAAATCATCCCACAAGTTTATTCCTTGGGGATGTTGAGCTCCCTATCTCTGAACAGAGTCGCAACCTAGGGGTGATTCTTGATGACCGGCTGACATTAGTTCTCAGGTGTCGGCTGTCATTAAGTTATCCTTTATCATCTGAGGAACATCGCTAGGATCAAGCACCTTGTTCTGTCCGAGGACCTGCCTACATTGATCCATGCCTTTGTGACCTCGCATTTGGATTCACAACTCCCTTTACTTTGGGCTTCCAGGGGTTGATATCCACCACTTACAGCTGGTGCAGAACTCCGCAGCTCGGTTGTTGATGGGGATTCCTCATTACTTTCCACATTACACGGTGCTGCGGGAACTACACTGGCTGCGGTTCAGTGGCAGATCACCTTTAAAGTCGGTTTACTGACTATAAAGCCCTACATGGACTGGGCCCTGACTACCTGAAAGAGCTTCTGGTCCCTTACACTCGGAGGCGACTGCTCCGCTCAATAACGAGGGGTTGCTAGAGATTCCGAGTGGTTTTAAAATCTTCTGGGGCCGGGCTTTCATGTTGGTAGCACTGACCCTCTCGAATTCTCTACCCTGTTGGATCAGGGAGTGTATGACTTTGGGGGGCTTAAACAAGCATTGAAGACTTATCTATGGAATAAGGCATAAGGGATAGTGTCAGCGTGGATTGACTGATCTTGTTTTGGTTATTTTATTATGATGTTTTATTGTGAAATTATTTAACCATGTACTGTGCCTTGATTTTGAAAGGCACATTATAAATAAAGTTTATTATTATTATTATTATTGTGGCTCATCTGCAAGTTGTGCCATTGGCAGACCATTCTCACTGCCAATTGCCTTACCAAGTTCTCAATTCTGCTTGCTCTACAAGTTCTGCCTGAGAACTGATAGCTGATTCAGTCCCAGACACAGTCCATTTTCACTGCATTTGGAGCCTGGTGTCTCCCAGTGCAAAGCCTCTTCAATTTCATTTGCTCCAACCAAACTCAGACTGGAGCCTGCTGTCTATAGACCTATCGACTTTGTATCTGGATGGTCCTTCTCAACCTTTTCTGGGGTCGAGAAAACCAATTTTTCATGCCACTGCAAGTTGCTCTAGGTCACACCTCGAACACTGTTTTACTAATGCTTCTGGATTTTCCTGCCTGCATTCAGTTTATCCCTGAACAGCACTGATTCAACCTTCACACAGAGTCCATGTTAGAGCCAAAGATATTGCCTTTGCTCCCCCCCACATCCTCGAGTCACATCCTCAGGATGTGCCAATTAAACCTGACCCTACCGCGCCTTACCTGACCGCTCGGATCCCCCATCATGCTGTGGATAGCCCCCCATGGGGGGTCGGTGGGCACCCTCGAACCTTCAATTCTTGTCGGCCCCGAGACAGCTGGGCAGGCATGCAAAATTAGGAATCGTCTCGGCGCCCATTCCCCAACTCTGGAGGGTGTTTTCCCATTTTCGTGTAAGACATCACTCGCCCAGACATCAAAGGCGCAAGTGCTGGCGTCATGGCGTCCTCCCCACAGTTCATGCACGGTAGCTTGCTTTGCCCCAGGCCTCCACCTGGGGCCAGTCAAGCGCCATGCTCTGCCCTCCCTCCTCCCGGAGAAGGGGAGCTGTCCATAGGTTGCTCAACCCTTCTCCCCGGCTGGCCCTCCAGCTCCCAGCTCATTCCTGAACCTGGGTCGCTGGCGTCACAAGCAGAAATCCAACCACTGCACTGGTGGGCGGCCCTATATTGCCTTTGCTTTTGCTTGTACAATACTACTGGATTGCATATCAAAATTACTTCCTGCAATCTTTAGAGTTTGGTATCACTAGGGCGTCTCTCCCAGTCCTCATACATATTACTCAGATGTTCTCCAGAAAGTTTGGTAAAGCCACATTTGCTGATGCACCTTCACACTTGTAAAGCCTTTCATACTGTGCTAATTCTCTTTCCTGCTGGATTTTCCATACTCAGGCATGGAGTGGACACCCTGTTTTTCCTAGCTGCCATTTTTCTCTGCAGACACATAACACACAAGTTAGCATTTAGAAAATGGGCTAAGAAATCTCCAGGCTCTGATTGGCTGATAGCCCTGGCAGGTCGGCATCTATCAGACAACAGAGCCTGGATAAAACTAGTCCAGCCCAATAAACCTGATTACCACCATTATCAGTGTTCCAGTGGAATTTTGAATTTAAAATGCCCACCATTTTTCTCTCTCACTAGCAAGATATACTGGCCCCAACTCTCTCTAGTTCAGTGCCAGCTGCCAAATCATGCATCATCCTCATCTATGACTATTTTTTTCTTTCTTCCTTTCTTTTTTAACTACAGTGCCATGTTCTGCCATGCTCTGTAATTTGTCGATACCAACTCTTGGAAAGTGGACCATGCTCTTGCTACTTCCTCCTCCAATTGGCCCTACTCCTCCAAAAATTAACCTGCCTGTGATTTATAGTGGCAGCACAGAATGCCCTGACATGTACTGGCTCACCTTTCCTTACTGTCACATCCTCCTGAGAGGAAAGTGCAAAGAGTGAGTCATCCCAGCACAAACTCACCAAGAACTCATTCCCTCTGTACGTGTTTTAATTGCTTTTTATTTTTTACAGTACCTTCCGTCATCTCCCTACAGTACAATATGCGATGCCTTACTGATCCACACACAGGAACCAAAAACAAACAGGCAAAAAATAAACCCAGTAAGAACTGGCCCCGTCCTCAGGGTAGGCAGCGATGGCCTGGAAACTGTAATGGCTCTCCACTTCACACTCCCAGACCACAGAGCAGGCAGTAAGGACCAGGGACCATGAAAAAACAACACAAAACAGCAAGAACTGAGCCCAGGTCTTCAGGGTAGGCAGTGAGGACAGGGAAACTATAACGGCATTCATTTTCAAACTCCTGGGCCTCAGAACAGGCAATGAGGACCAGAACCATTAAAAAACAGTAAGAATTGAGCCCTGGTCCTCAGGGTAGGCAGCAAGGACCAGGAGACACTAACAAAACAAAGAACTGACCCCTGATCCACAGGGTAGGCAGCGAGGACCGGGAACAACTGAAAAAAAAACAAGGAAAAAAAAAAAAACAGTAAGAAATGAGCATCGATTCTCAGATTAGGTAGCGAGGACAGGGAAACTGTATAAAAAATATAAAAAAATCTGCAGGGCAAGCAGCAGAGATGGCACAAAACAGTTGCATTTTTCCCACCTTTTGTATAGTGCAATAACGATGAGGTCAGAGTACTGGGTGGCAATACTTGTTCCAGAGATGGTGATATGGAAGAGCAAAAGTACAAATGAATGGCTCCATGGATGGGTAGGCAACAGGAGATGGAATACCTCAGAAACCAGGAACTACTTTACAACAAATTACTGAAACTTCATTATTTTTATTTAATTTTTTTTTTTTTTTTTTTAAATCCATGAAATTTCCACAGATAGCCCATTTTCTAAGTGCAACAATACCCCAGGGTGGGCGGTATTGTGCAATACAGGACTGCCCGAGGGCTGTAAGGCCCTCTGCCTGTAACATCAGGCTCATTACTCCCCTGGGCGGTTTGGTATTGCACAATACCACCCACCCTGTCAGATATTATTGCTTACTTAGCACACTGGTTATGCCTTGTTTAAACTGCAAATGTCTCTTTGCTTTCTTTCTGTGTTTACTGAAATTGCTGCCTGAATTTGCACTTAGTTTCAATAACTTTCTGCACATTTCTGAAACTTTTGCCTGACTTGCACTTGTTTCAAACACTTTCTGCACATTTGTGATAGTTTTCTCCATTGAAACCATTTCACAACATGGCACCTCGTTGTCTGTTTACTTTCTGCAGACTACACACCAACATGGCCATGAAAACTTTTCCTATATCACAAACACATTGCTCTATCTGCCCTTTGGTTCTCTGACATAGCGTTTACTTGTACTATGCACAGCCCTGCAATTTACTTTTGAAAAATCAGCACAGTGTTTAAATCTTTGCACACTTTTCTTTTGACTTTGTTGTTAGCCTAAAGCTTGTTTGCCTGTAACTGGCTATAGCTACTACAACTCAATCATTTTACCATGAAACACTTGCTTAGCTCAATCCTTTGCTGACATTGCCTAAGATCTCTTGCTTTTCTACACACAGTTCATTTACTTTGCCATAGAAGTACTTACAAGTAGCTGGTTCCTCTGTGGATGTTTTGCAGTCTTCTACAGAATTTGAAGCTTGTTTGGGGTCAGTTGGGCTATCCAGCTCTCCGGTTGGCACTGTGCAATTCGTGATCACTACCATGCAGTTGCTAGTCAGAAAAGCCTGTTTCAACTGTCTGAAAAGAATCTTTTGGTCAAAGCACTAAAGTTTTCCATTGTGATGGTTCACTGCTGCTGCTGCTGGCTCTGCTGCATGCTCCTTGCTCCTCCTTCTCAAACACTCCTCTAACACTGAGACTCCTGGTAATGGGCTGGGCATGGCTGGTTTAAGCAATCACACAATTCCACGCAGATGATCTCTCTCTCTCTCTCTCCCCCACCTGCTTGCACTTGCACACAATAATCATCAAGCAGGCAAATTGAAACTACCAAACTGAAACTTTTTCTCCGCTTGAAATTTCAGTGGGCAGAAGTGCTTTAGGGATTTTGGCATAGTTTTTGTACATTTCTTTTAGTAACTCCCAGTTTACTTCACAAACACTTGAAACTTGCAGTAGACTTGTGCACAAATATTCTTTTTGTCCACAACTACTTTTAAACTTGAAATCTTTACTCTTTTACAGTTTTAAGCACTTTGACTGACAGGTCACACATTTTTAAGCACAGCAGTCCTTGGCATCACAGTTTCCACAAGCACTACAGACAGCACATTATTCGCTCAGAACAACAGTCAGAAAATTCTTTTGATGGCATGTTACTGGGCACAATTTTACTTTTCTTACACAATGATTTCTGTTATGGTGCACCGCCACTAGACAGAAAGACCCTAGACATACCCTCAGCATTTGCACTGGCAGGACAATTTTATCCTCTCCCCAAAGCTCTTCACATGAGCCCCAGTTTTGCAACCCATACCCCAGCCAAGAGCAGCATCTGGCAACCAGGACCCCCATAAACTTGATGCACAGACAAGGCAACAGGCTACGAGTGATACAAACAATATGCATCACCCCGAGTGCTGGTGCAAATATCTGGTTCAGCAGACTCAAAGGTCACGGGGTTAGGGTACAAAATAACATTTATATTTACTCTGAGTTCTGGGTGAGAGGTGCTAGGGCTATGCTAGGTCTAACTTCTGAGGGGCCCAATAACAAGTTCACACTGGAAGGATAGATTGATTGTCCATTACTGAAGAAGGGATTGTGCAGTATGGCTTTATTCTGACAACAGCTGGAAAACACAGAATGGGGGTGGTCCCCAGGGTTGGAACTGACTTTTCAGGGCAACGCATTTTCTTTACAGAAAAGCATTTGTCTTGGGCATTCAGTACATTCTTTTCACACAGAACTATAGGACTGTCCAGCCCTCTGGACTAGGGATCTCTAGACATTTACTTCCCAAAGTACATATCTTGAGGGGATTCACACACTTTCATTCAACATTTCTCTTTTCTTTCCCTAAGTGTCTATTACATGGGTTGCTACACACTTTAAAAACATTTCAATTTCTTTTCTCCTGACATGATGAACTTTGTTAACATGCCCAGGGTAACTTGGTGCCCTTCCATGAACAAGTTAGCACTGGCTGAAGTTTCAGATGGAGGGTCTGCCAAGCCTGGCCCCAACCAGTCTCTGCCATTCCTTTGGGGTTACACCAAATGAGCCCTCAATTCCTTGAATTGCTAAAGGACTCCTGACTTTAAAATGTCACATTCAGCACATTTCTATGGTGATACAGGGGCCTGACAGGTATATTCTAGCCTTATCTCAAGGTACATACACCTCAGACAATTCCCTAAAAAACAGTCCCATTAACTGTACTCACAGTTTTGTTTGTCCCTTTGATACAGACATGGATGCTGGAAGAAACACCTCTTCCTTCATAGGTAGCTTGTCATAGCTTCACACAGATAACTGTTTCTTTTTTTTTGGGCAGCTGGCACTCTTCATGACTTTCAAAGGATTGCCACTTGAATCCACAGAAACTGAAGTCTGGACCACTTCTCTATGGAATGACCCACTTGGGTCCTGCTGGCAAAGGTCTCCACCACTTCCTTTGGCACTGCCATCTCTCACACTAGGGTGAGAAACTACCAGAGGTCCTTCACCCAGTCTCAGAATGGACTGGCATCCACCTCCACACTCTGAGCACTGCTGCTCATTCAGAGCTCCACACTGAATTACTACTGACTCAAAACTGACTACTCCCATCTGAACATTCTAAACTGCCCCAGAGCAGCTGATTCCAAAGTGGCTTATGCTGCAGCAAGAATTCTAAATGACATTATCCATTCCCTGCTCAGGCTAGCTGGGTAAACAATGATGTCATGTTGTAAGGAGCTTTAACAACTACTTACAGACTGCCCAGGAACATTCCTAGTCTAACAATGATGGAATTCTAGTAACCCCAGGGACTGGCTGGTTACAGTTAAATTTCACAAGTGGAATTCAGTGGCATTGCTTATTATGAGTCCATGAATTTTTCAGCATATTCTTCAGTTATTAAGTGCTAAGGCATCCTGATACGTTTTTGCCTAATAAGCCACATTTACCAAGCTTAATTAGATTCAGGACATAATTACATTACATATGCCTGCCAAATCTTGAGTGTACACCTGCAATAGCACTGGAGGCTAGAAACATCCAAATATTTTGAAATTTTCCTCAATTTAACAAATAATTTAATTGTGGCATTTTGAATTCTTTTAACTTACAATTTAGGTAACCAACTACTGCACCTCATTATTTAGCAGTTCTAAGACTTTTCCTAGAAAGTATGTATACAAATTCTCTGTTGTTTAGCTCCAAAGGTGGCTAAGTTGTAAGCATAGAAATATTTTCAGAAATGTTCACATGAATAATAAATTGCCAGAATTTCAGCTCCTGTAACTTCATGGCCCTCACCCAAATGTTAAACTTGGTATTGTTTTATTGAAGAACCTCTTCCAAACAGTATGAAGGCCAATATTCATATCTCTAGTTATAATACTGATCCAGTATGACCACTTAAACAATTTTGGAAAACTCCCAAGCCCTAACAGATGTTTAACAATGGCCTGTTTACCTCATATTTTATGTCAACAACATATAGATATTGGCAAGGGAAGATTGAAGCTTCCATTGCAAATTTGCTGCCTGTCAAGGTTAGGGAATGTAAGTGATGAGGAGGAGATGACTATGTGTCAGTGTTCCATCTCACTTCACAATGCACCTCTCCATCAGCATTTTGAGGTACACTGATAGTTCAGATTGTGGAGATGTCATTTGCTCTGAGAATCCAAGTCATACCCAGTTAAGGGTACAGAAACAACGGCTGAATATGAATTCTGTAGTTCAGAGCAGCAATAGTTCATACAGCCAGGTATTAAGCAGAAGTAAGCCACTATTATGAAAGCTTTTAAATCAACAGAGGTTTTGTTGCTAATCATCCTCTCTCATCAAAATGGTGATACACATACTGTACTGTAGGTGCAATAACCTCCAACCTTTCTGTCTTGTTGAAGATGCTAGTTTCAACAGCTTGTGAAGTTACTTGTACCACGTGACAATATTCCATCTAGTATTACATTTAGCCATACTATCTTGCCTTCCATCAATAGTGCAGTAAATAAATTTGTGAAAAATAAAATGTGCTAAAATGGTCCAACTTAATTTCCGACATTTGAACAGCTCACTGGGTACAGTTTGTTAAAAATGAGCAAGTACAGCAAGTTACTCAGTCTGATTCAGACGCTGATAGTGCAAAGAGATTTGAAAATGGCACGTTTGCATGTCAGTGTTTTCTGAGGGAGAACATACTGCTTCCAATAGCAAACACAATATAAACACCATGATGAATAATTGAATCTATGCAAAACATTAAATACTGGCATGCTTGTTTCCAGTAATACTAGAAATATGTTGAAAATCATCAGTGATGGGGTTGTGAACATGTTCCCTGCTGTGCATGCTCTATAAGTATCATCATAGTGTGCAAAACCCTCGATGGCAATAAAGTGATCACTAATGTACTCATTATAGGATGAAAATCTGTGATTCTTTCCATCATTCAGAGCAGTCAAATGAATACTTGAGAACAATTTTCAAAAGGACATGGATACTGTATAGCACCACTTGATCTAAGATGCCAGGTAGAATTCAACCTTTTAAAAGTTAGAATGGCAACTAGAGCAGAAAATGGCACTTTATTCCATTGGGATTGGGCATGATACTAACAGCAGTACAACTCAAATGCAGCGGTGTGTATTTAGAAGCTCTTGTTGATGTGTTGAGGCCATTTGAGCAAACAACCTAAGACCTGAGTGTGGAAATATCTTTCTCTGGTTGGGTTACTACCATGATTTGCATCTTGTTGCACTGAATGGAAGATTTAGCCCCCTAAAAAAAAACTTAAAATCAGATCCTTTAAAATGCATGCTGTCAAAAAGATAGTGTGGTTTTCTCTCATGCAAGTAGCTGAAAAGTATTTGGGCTGTGAGTGTGCATCAGAAGGAGTATTTAGTACCACTTGTAATGAAGCACCACACAGGTCCTATCTCAAGCCAGCACGGCTAGAAGAAGACTACATTGAAAGGACCACTGGCTCTGTGGTGGTGCTGTGGATCCCTTGCTGAGCTAGTACAGGAACAGGACCCAGTACTTGACTTCTCCAAACAGGGCACCAATTCAATATGCTGTGCAAACGTTTTTGTTTCACCATTTGTTTTAAAGTGCAGATCAAGTGCAAATGAATGTAATCCCTCAGGAGACCCTACTGGAGCCCCAATGACTACACTACTAGCTACCACCACTTTGTCAAGGTAGTTGGCCCCCTTGTGCCCACCAAATACATAGCAGGCTATTAAAGGGATACACAAACATATTTAAAGTGAAACACTTTGCAAAGTGACCAAATGTATAAGTGTCTGAGTCTTTGTTAAATGAACAGTATTTCAGTGAGAACTCAATTGCCAGTGTAGTGCCCACATGATAAATCCAAAAGGCCTCCCTCAATGCCAGCTTCTTTTTTGCCCATGTAGGGCTTTTTATGTGGCCACACAGAAAGAAAATTTAGGAGAGGGTGGGGAGCATATGAGTGCCATACAGCCAAGGAATAGTAGCTTGGCTCTTACTGTGCATACTGATGGAACTGATAAATTAGATGAACACATCCCAACTTTTACTGGGATAGAAAGAGTGAGTTTGGGTCGGGGGTATTGAAAAGAAGTTGGCACTGAGGGAGGCCCTTTGGATTTACATAGAAACAGAAACATAGAAGTTGTCAGCAGATAAAGACCTCTTGGCCCAGCTAGTCTGCCCAGTTTTTCCTGCTTACTGTGCCAGCTTAGACCCTACTTGATCTCTGGTCAGCTCCTCCCTTGCCTTACTACCAAATTCCAGTTGTACTCTCCCATGTATGATTGTATTCTGTCAACATTTGGCACTCACCTCCTCCACTGGAAGGCTGTTCCAGGCATCCACCGTTCTTTACATGAAGAAATGTTTCCTCACATTTCCTCTCTGAGCCTAGCCCTTATATCCCCCTTTCCCTCCTTTCCTCTACAGAGTATATAATTAGTTCTTTGAGCCCCTACTCATAGGGTTTTATGCAGACCCTGCACCATTTTGGTAGCCCTCTTTTGTACCACCTTCACCTTATCAATGTCCTTCCAGAGGTGGGGCCTCTAGAACTGGACACAGTACTCAAGGTGGGGTCTTATCAGTGATCTATACAGGGTAATGCAGTATTACCTCCTTCTTCCTACTGGTGATACCTTCCCCATGCACCTGAGCATCCTGATAGCCTTCCTACTGCCTTATCACACTGCTTGGCTGCCTTTAGGTCATCAGAAATTATCACCCCAGGTCCCTTTTCTGCTTGGTAGTTGCCAGTACTTCCTCCCAACTAGTACATAGCTCCGGGTTTCGAGCCCCATGCATGATTTTGCACTTTTTGGCATTGAAATCCAGCTGCTAAACCCTTGACTATTTTTCCAATTTTTTCAAATCATAACTCACCCTCCCCATGGGGTGTCTACTCTGTTGCAGATTTTTGTGTCATCCATGAACAGGCATACTTTCCCTTCTAGCTTCTGTAATGTCACTAATAAAGACATTGAAGAGGACCAGGCCTAATACTGAGCCCCTAAGGCAGTCCACTGGTCACCTTGCTCTTCTCCAGAGTGGACACCATTTATCACCACCCTCTGACTCCTGTTGCTTAACCAACTTCCTACCCAGTTTATAAGTTTTGATCCACTCCCAGACAGGCCAGCTTGTTCACCAGTCTTCTATGTGGAATGGTGTTGAAGGCCTTACTGAAATCCAGGTGAGGCCACATCTATGGCCCCTCCCTGATCAATTACCCTGTTCACCCAGTCAAAGAACTCAATCAGGCTTGTCTGGCAAGACCTCCCCACTGTGAAACCGTATTGCCATGGATCCTGTAATCCACTTGTTGCAAGGTATTCCACTATCCTTCCCTTCAGTAGTGTTTCCATTACTTTGCTCACTACCGAAGTCAGACTGACAGGCCTGTAATTCCTGCCTTTCCCTGTTCTCACTTTTGTGCAGTGGGACCACATCTGCCCTCCTCCACTTCCTGGAACCTCCCTGTTTCTAATGATAAGTTGAACAGAGTTGTCAGAGGTACAGCTAGCACCTCTTTGAGCTCCCTCAGTATTGTGGGGTGCACAACATCAGGTCACATTGCCTTGTCTACTTTTAATTGCACTAGTACCTTGAGAACTTTCTCCTCTGTAAGAGGATTGGTGTCCACCTCCCTACCATTTATGCCCTTGTCCATTATCTTTGGCCCATCACCTACTCCTTCTTCTGTAAATACTGAACAAAAGTATTTGTTCAATAGGTCTGCCTTCTTTGGTCGTCCTCCTCACAAACCCCTTCTTCCCTTTTATTCTTACTGTTCCTCCTTTGGTCTTCCTCTTCTCGCTTATATATCTAAAGAAAGTTTTATCCTCTTCTTTTACTGATTGGGCAGTGTTCTCTGTTTGTGCCTTTGCACATCTAAATGCCCTCCTGCCTCCTTTTGTTTCTCCTGGTAGTTTTCCTGTCCTCCTCCTTCTGTGTCTTTTTGTACTTTCTTAATGCTATTTTTTGCCTTAATTTTTCTGCTACGTCTTTAGAGAACCATGCAGTCTTTTTCCTCTTGTCCTTGTTAACCTGCCTGACACAGAGATTTGTTGGTTTTTCAATACCGCCTTTATTTTTGCTCATAGTTTCTCGATTCCCTGATCCTCTATCCCTGCCTGGGTGTCCCTGAGGCATTCTCCCATTATCCTGAAATTGGCTCTGCAGAAGTCCAGGGCCCTTGTCTTAGTGCAGTTCATTCTGGCCCAGTCCTTTTATTTCTTTGGAGGGCTGTGTGACTTAGTGGTTAAGGGCACTGAGCTGCAAACCTGGAGACCTGGGTTTGAATCCCATCAGCCCCACTTGCATACTGTGTCACCCTGAGCATGTCACTTAACTCGTTTTACTTCCAGGTCACACCTGGATACAAGATCTGGCATAGAGTGCCTTCCTGGTTAAACAATTTCCCTTTCCCTTATACTGAACTGCACTATATGGTGATCACTAGATCCCAGGTTGTCACCCACTGTGACATCAGTGACACTGTCCCCATTTGTTAGTACCAGATCCGTATCGCCCCAACAAGTGAACTTTTTAACTAGTTGTTTGAGGAACGGTCCTGCAAGGAGTCTAGGATGTCCCTATTTCTGACTGTTGCTGCATCTGGTAGGCTCTAATCCATGTCTGGTAGATTGAAGTCCCCACCAGCAACACCTCCCTTGTGTGCCATCCTTTGGATGGCTTCCATCATGTCCTTATCCTTTATCTTTTTATTTGGGGCACTACACTGGCAAGGTTTAAATGACCAGGTGGAGTTAGCACCATTACTGTGAATGCTAGTCTTATAGATACCACTGTGCTGAGGAACAGGCCCATATGCAATAAGCAATTGAAGACATACTGTACTAAGTAATTAATTGTCTGGTTACATTCCTTATCCCTTTACTTGAACAGAAGAGGCATACACAGTGTTTTGGAAGAAATGTCCACAGGCATATGTTTGTATAAACAATCACAAAGTAATAGCATGATGTGCCAGCTCGGTAGTGTTAGCAAGCCTCTGTTTGGGGTCCCACTCACCCCAGTCCATCCACTTACCTCTAGTGGACTCCACCAGGCAGACCATCCAGGTTTTAAAGGGGGTACTGGCTCCAGAGGGACTGTGGCCTCAGAGGCCTAAGTGGTGGCTCCAGGGCCGGGTGTTGAGTTCCCCTCTGCCATTTGAGGACACTGCACACCCAGGCCAAGATCCAAGGATGTTATCCCTGGCTGGCTTCTCAGGCTCCATATTGATGGGGGCTCTCCTTCTGCCAGCCTCAAGATGAACCCATCTGTGTAAGAGGCAGGTTCAGCCCATTTCCCCAGTGTACACTGCTTATGAGACTTCCATGTCTAGTGATGTTGTGAAGTTTTAATTTGCAGGTGAAGTTAAGGCAAAGTCACCAAATCTGCCCCCATAGACAATTTCACAAAGTTTCCTATATAATAGGAAATTCACCATTGGTATCTTTTAACTGGAAAACTTCACCAGTGACTTCTCCTTGGGGTACACTAAGGTGAAGTTGGGTCAAAATGAAGCTACTGATACACAAAAATCTGAAGGGCAACAGTCCCGCTTGTCTCCCAACTCCATAGCAGCCTGAAAACCTGTGCCACCCTAACCCGCACCCCTGTGTTACCACCACCACAGGCTGCCTCCACTCATCAATCTCAGTTAGGAGCAATTGTAGCATTTTCTGGCCTGTGTGATCCAGTTACACTATTCACTGCCAGTGTAACAAGCTGGCAAATACCCAGAGTGTTGCTACAGTGCCATTGCAGTTGGGCTTAGTACAATTTTCACCTGGCCAAAGTCAAATAATACCTGAGGTACCTGGTGCCCAATGTGCAGAAATGCACAGAAAGGAGCTACCAGCTGTTTGGCCACTGGTCCACATATCCACACTGAGGACCTATTATACAGATCAGGCTCAGTGCCACCACCACCAACAGTCAAGGGGACACCAGCAACCACCTCTATGGCCACTGTTCCTAATCCTGAGCAGGAGGTTTTGCTACTTCTTGACTAATCCTCTTATTGCAGCCTCCCCAGTACTAACCAGCATGGTGCCACAGATGTGGCAAAGAACACACATTTTGCCAGATTTGTTGAAACTTGGTATAGTTGTCATCCATGAGGAGCTCCACAATTGATGATTTTTCCTGATTATCGATATAAATTGTGGATTTGGCACCATGGTGAAGGTAGGAGGTAATTGTTGGGGTGCTGTGTGTACCTCGCGATCGTGAATTTGTCTGGGGTATTATGTGTTAGTCTTGTAGTACTCATTGAGGCCTTTGTATGATATATAGACTGACCCTTAACTCCAGAGGTTGATGGAGTTATGGCTTATTCAAGTTGCAATGTTATCCTATGGAATTTTCATTTCTTAATTTTTATGTTTCTTAAACGGCTATTTTCAACTTATATTTCTTATGGACTTAGTTTTGTATTACTCATGGACCTTTTTTCTCACATATAGATTGTCCTTTAATTCCAAAGATTGATGAAGGTACGACTTGTTAAAGTTGCACGGTCATCCTATTGGAATTTTCATTTTAATTTTTATGTTTTTTATGTCTATTTCCAGTTGGTATTTCTTAGGGACTTAGGTTTGTAGTATTAATTGAGACCCCTTTTCTGATGTATAGATTGTCTCTTAACTCCAAAGATTGACAGAGTTACAGCTTGTTAAATTTGCAATGTTATACTAATGGAATTTTCATTTTCTTATAGTTTATGTTTTGTATGTGTCTATTTTCAGTTGATACTGCTTAGAAACTTAGTCTTGAGTCTTGTAGTACACATTGAGACCTTCTTTTTGATATATAGATTGCCTCCAAAGAGTCATGGAATCCTTTTTTATATCTTTTAAAACTTTTATTTTTTCATTGTCTTTACTATTTCCTGTCTGTATCTCTCTCTCTCTCTCTCTCTCTCACCCTCTTTCCTTGGTCTGGCTTCAAGTTTATAATTTAGTGATTAATGATGGAGCATGGATATTGTGGTGTTCACATCAGTGGTGGGGCCATCCGTCTTCATCGGCCTCAGTTTTTGGAGAGCACCCTGCCAATACCACCTTTACTCCTCCTCCTCCTAATGTAACAGGAACAGCGGCAGTCCCACTGCCTAATTCTCCAACTGGGCCATGCCCACAGTAGCTGAAGGACATTAGTGTTGCCCTGGTCCCAAACTATCAGAAGTAGCAGCAGCAAGAGGAAGAAATGGAGGAGCAAACCCCCATGTGCCCCCATCATAGTTCTACCATCATTGGCACCATCTCCTCCTGCAGAGGAGCCCTCTGTTCTTCCAGCAGCAGCATCCCACTGCCCAGTCCACCCATACATCAGGGTCTCTCTTGTGAGGTCTTTTTTGCCTGTGACCCTAGTGACCACAATGTAGTTGCTTGCAACTTATGCAATAAATATGTCTGCTGGGGAAAGCAGGGCACCTACATGGGTCATGGGTAACCAGAGGACCCATCTCATGGCAAATCACTGGGTTGAGGGAGGAAAGGCATAGGGAAGCAGTGAGCAGGGGTGGTGGAGGTGATAGCATGTCTTAATCAGCAGCTGTGCACAGATGGCGCAAGGAATGTTCCGTGTAATGGTGGGGCAGTGGCACACCCTGTGGAAGAAGCAGTGCCCTCTATTGAAGTTCAAGCTCCTCCTGAACCAGCAGCACCAGCAGCACCCACACTGCCAATAGCAGCAACAGCTGCAGTTGAGCTTGCCACCCTAATGTAGAAAGTGGGTGACCTCCATCAGCAGCTTACCAAGGTGGAGAAAGGTATTCAAATCATTACTGCCAATCAGGAGAAGCTGCTGGAGGGTATGGCAGGATGTATGGCAGAGCTCCGCCAAGGTGGTGTGGGTGGTAGTGGACCTGGCATGCAGTGGCATTCATTTACCTATAAAATCTTCTACCTGTGCCACTTTAACTATTTCCTGTCCTCTTTCTAGTCTTTACTTCCAAGTGTCCTGACTACAACTGTGCTAGTGTAGCTGACAGAAGAAGCTGCTCTTTGCTTGCTGCTAGATAACCAACACAACTCCATACCTCTCAACCGCCTGCCTCATAAATCAGGGACAAGACTTAAAAAATCAGGGACAAAGAACCAAAATCAGGGACACATCTTCAAAATTAAAGATATCCACCCAGAAAGCTAGTAGAATATGGGGCTTAGTGCAAAATGCATTTTCTAAGGAAGAACAAGTCTGTAACTTTAATGCTTGACATCGTTTAGTGCTTACAGTTCCACTGTTTAGCCACAAAACACAAATTTTAGGAGGGACAGAGTAAAATTGTGAGGCAAAATCAGGGACGTCCCTGAAAATCAGGGACACTTGAGAGGTTTGCACAACTCCTCCCTCACAGCACTGCCTCGCTACATATGTTACAGAAAACAAAATTACAACTTTAAGTAACTAAATCTGAAAAAATACCACAAATAATTGATAATCTAGAGGCACAATGCACAACAGATACTTTAGGGATTGATTTGGTTGAAATAACTGTGTGTTTTAAATGCTTTACAAAGGTTTTTGGGCACAGAGACTCAGAGGACTCTTAAACAGCAACTCTGCACTTCAGCGTGTGCTTTCATAAATAAGATGTTTCAGCTGTTACAATTTACTAGAGAATACATTATTTCATTTTCAGTGGTCTCTCCAAGATTTACGAAACATCATGGTAGCACATCTAAAAAGTCTGTGTAGAAAACATTTGAAAATATGTCTCTCCCCTGTTAACCTCACAGTGCCTTTGTTTATGACATCATAGTGCTTACCATGGTAACAGACTGTGATGTCACAAACAGCAAATGTGTGGTTAGCAGGAGAGAGTCAGTTACATTCAAAAAGACTTGAAATAATTGCTGCATGATCTACAATATTTAGCAGACCAACAGCAATGGAAAGTAAAAAACAGAAAAAATACGGGTACCTAGAAAACAAGAAAGTTAAATCATAACTAGTGTAAATCTACTGGGCTTGATTCTCATAGAGCCCTTAGACTGACACAAGCAGCCACCAAAGGCAGCTTTCATCAAAGCCCGATACCAGGTATCCTGTGCCAGATTCTCTATTGAGCAGGGTCACAGCGACAAAGTCCTGCGGCAACTGTGGCCATGCACCAAACAGAGGGCACACCAGGTATGTTTGCTGCAAGCTGTAGGGTGGCCGTGTGCCACCTCTAGACCCTGGTAGTCTAGCACCCCCAACATGCCTGTATCTGGAAATGATTATTACATTTTACCAGATTTTTGCAACCAAGGCAGTCTGCCTGTTTCAGTCTTTAATCACTTAGTATCTAAACAGAAAGGAAATAATTTTGTTTGTGGAACTTTGCTTATATTTTTGATACCATGAATTCCAAATGTATGCTGTACTCATTTATTGTAATGTACAGGACCACTGAATTCTAGTGATCACTAAAATTACTGCAGTTTTGCTGAAATTAGTCTGGATCTGAAATTGCTGTTTTATTCACTTGTCTTCTGAATGCTGCACTCTGCTTCACTGCAGAGTTGTCATGGAAAAATACATATAGTGGCCATTAGGAAAGCATAAATATTATTTTAGATAAGTATGGGCCTGTAGAAAATTGGGAACCTTCAACATTTTGGGCGTTGTTTGCCCTGGCATGTTGACTACTGCCTTTATTGCCTGGACCATGCTGTTATGTAAAACCTGATGCTCTTGTATTGCCCTTGCACTCTTTGATTCTCCTGATCATATCTTGTACTTGTGTTTGCCTGATGTTCTTGAATGTACCTCTGTAATCTCCCAGGTTGCACCTGAAAATAGGCACTTGGTTGTCTAGTGTGCTTACCTGGTAAACAAAAGCAAATAAATAAATAAATAAATGTTGTTTTCTGTGCTCCTGGAGTGTCCTGCACTGAACCAGACAGGTTTAATAGCTACATCTCACACGCAAGTTTGCTGAAGTTCCCAACCACCTCTTGTATGAAAGCGGTCCTACTCCCAGATTCCACAAAATGCAATAAAATAGAAATAAAGAATTACAAATAAAAGAATTACAGAGGGCACATTTATGTACTGGTGATAGTTTGACTGTAATTCTCAGTGTATTAGTGCTGGTGAC
This sequence comes from Neoceratodus forsteri, assembly GCA_016271365.2. NCBI lineage: Eukaryota > Metazoa > Chordata > Ceratodontiformes > Ceratodontidae > Neoceratodus > Neoceratodus forsteri. The sequence continues at coordinate 1,287,263,931 of CM057456.1, forward strand.
GGTGGATTAGGGATAGTGTGAGTATAATGGTCAGGGCTGCTCAGTGCTGGAAATCAGAAGCACATCATTCAGCAGTAAGGGACCACATGGTGGACTGGTGTACTAAAAATAAACTGGTCCAGTCTTCTTTTTCTTTATTTGTTTCAGCCCCTTCCTCTTCTGAGGATTGGTTTCTATCCTGCATGCCACCCCTCATGCTCAGGCTTATCCTCCTGGGAGGGGCCACCAGGTGGGTGCCCCCAATGAACAATGGTCTCAAGCCCTGGCTTAGGCAGGGTCAAGGTGCAGGACCCGGACTGTGTTCAAAGTGGGAGTGGTGGCAGGCAGGGCGGATGAATGGGGGATGGATTTTTTGAGGCTGCTGTAAGGATCCCTTGGGGTGGGACCTGCAATGATGGCCAGCATCCACCCCACCCCTCTTATGTGAGGCACTGGCAACGGTAGTAGCCCTGCCTCTGCCAGAGGTCTGCAGAGTGCCAGACTCTTCCCCTCCCCTGGAGAAGGAGAGCAGTCCCTGGGATGCTCAATCCTTCTTCCTCTGGCTGGCTCTCTGACTCCCAAGTCCATCTCCAAACCCAGGAAGTCGACTGCTAAAGCGGATGTTTTGCTGCTGCACTCTGGCGGCCAGCTGTCAGGTTTTTTTGTGTGAGATTGTGGTGGTGCTGGTGGTGGGGTAACTGAGTTTGGTTCAGTGGAGCAGTAGCCAGCAGATGAGGCAAGGGTATACACATACATTATGGGTCATTACTGAAATAATGCTGTTTGTGCTAACTCAGCAAGTCTTGGAATCAGGACTAGAAAATCAGCAGGTTGAAAAAGTCAGCCAATCCAGTCAGGTTTTCTTTTCAGAGAGAGCTGTTGGGGGACAGTAAGTAGGACATTTAATTCAGACAACAAGCAACAGGGCACAGCATTTTAGCAAGTAGGAATTGTATTTTGGACATGCAAAGGCAGGAAATTAAATTGATTAAAATTTTCACTGTAAAATTAAAATATTTTTACAGTGAAACTCTCCAGTTCTACTGTAAATTCTGAATGGTATCCGAAATTCTCTGACACTGGCAATTTTTAACAACAGGAGTTGGGATAGTTCCATATCTGGAAAACACTAGCCCTAGTGATGTACTTTCTCCATGATCTAACAGCATATTTGAATTTCTATGTCTTTTCCTGTGATTTTGTATCTAAACATGTACTATTTTCTCTGTACAATCTTTTAATATGATTTCCTTTTTGGAGCGTTGATTTATTATTTTAAGGTGCAGGTGGAACTTCAGGCTTGGTCTCCATGGCTATGACTTGTTTACATTGTGAATGTCATCAAAATGGTCCATCTTGACATAGTAGCCTGAGACCCTTAAATCACAGCATAACAGCTCAGAACCCTGCTCCATAACAAGTGTAGGTGATTTAATGCTGTGAGTATCTTGCTTTGTCTGTTGTAGCCTAATAAATTTATTAGTCACTGCAATCTAGTCGGTTGTGCTTGAATTTCAACTTCTTTCAGTGTATGCCACTTTCTGCCCTAGTCAGCATTTGAGGGTCAGCCAGCCCCAGTGGTAGCATCTGCACACATTGATTGTGTAGCCCCAGTGTGTTTGGTTCATTTAGGAGGAGCAAAGAGACTATAAAAGACCTGACAATGTTAGCCCTGCCTCTTTGGCCTCCCTTCAAGTGCAATTCCCACCTGCCTGCCCTGGAAGCAGGGCTTAGAGGATAGGGAGGTAGGTAGTGAACCTGTCATCCCATTAAGGGGATTTAATTAGAGTCATGGTGGAATTTTCTGGTTTAACCCACAGAGTTTTTCAGGTTTTTGCCTCTTCTAGCAGGTTAGTGTCAGGGATATAGTGCAGAATGTCACAGTCATGTAAGTGTAGCGCCATGGTTAGTGATGGGTAAAGATAGAAAACTTTGTTCATAGAAACATAGAAACATAGACTTTGACGGCAGATAAGGACCGCTAGGCCCATCTAGTCTGCCCATTTCCCTACCTACAGGATAGGCTGCAGATCCTAGTTAACCAACAGCCTATTTCTTCCTACCCCCACAAGAATTGCCTTATGCCTGTCCCATGCATTCTTGAATTCTCCCACAGTTTTAGACCCCACAACCTCCTCAGGAAGGCTGTTCCATCCATGCATCCACTACCCTCTGTGAAATAATACTTCCTCACATTGCCCCTGAACCGCCCTCCTTCTATCTTTAAATTGTGTCCTTTGTTCTTGCAAGTCTCTTTTCTGAAAAATGCTACCCTCTTGGACTTTGTTGATTCCACTGAGGTACTTAAAAGTTTCTATCATGTCCCCCTCTCCCTTCTTTCCTCAAGGGTATACATATCAAGCTCCTTTAGTCTCTCCTCATAAGGCTTCTCTTGCAGACCCTGCACCATTTTAGTTGCCCTCCTCTGACTGCCTCTATCCTGTCTATGTCCTTGAGGAGATGGGGTCTCCAGAACTGGACACAGTACTCCAGATGGGGTCTCACCAACAATCTGTACAGAGGGATAACAACTTCCTGTTTTCTGCTGCTGATGCCTCTCCCTATACATCCCAGTATACCCCCAGCCCTCCCTACTGCCTTCTCACATTGCTTGCTAACCTTAAGGTCATCTGATATGATTACCCCCTGGTCCCTTTCCTTTTTGTTGTTGTTACTACCTCCCCACCCATTGTGTATTCTTCCCTGGTTCTTGTTTCCCAGATGCATTATTTTGCACTTCTTTGCATTGAATCCTAGCTGCCATACTTCTGACCATTCCTCCAACCTTGCCAAGTCCCTTTTCATCCTTTCCACGCCTCCTTGTGTATCAACCCTGTTGCAGATTTTTGTGTCCTCTGCAAAGGCATACTTTTCCTTCCAGTCCCTCTGCAATGTCACTGATGAAGACATTAAAAGGACTGGACCCAATACTGAACCCTGCGGCACCCCACTAGTAACCCCCTTTCTTCAGAATGGACTCCATTTACAATTACCTTCTGTGTCCTGTTGTCCACCCAATGTTCCATGCAGAAATTTTCAAATTTGCCAGAATTTGTGAATTTAATCTGCAAGGCAAAGTTCAACTTCACATTACAGCTAGAACTACACAAATGACAAATCTGGTAAATTCATCTGTGGATTGTGCCCCAAGGCAAAGTTTGCAATGATCCATGGGATTGAGGTCACATGGTGCTGCAATGAGCTGTACTGCCATGCATAGGCTGAATTCAGTGCTGTCTTATGCAGAGTGAGTTGGTGTTAAAGAGCAACTCTCTATTATAACAAAAGCTTAAACACAGTGAGCTCGAGTCTCAAAGCTCCCAGCATGGTGCAAGGTGCATGCACCACAAAGAATGGCATACCTGTGGTGGAGCCGTGGCTCCTCCGGCATTGCTCCCCTCCAGCTTCAGGTTGGCAGCAGCAGCAGAAGCAGTCAGTCAGTCGGGTGGGAGCAGTGGCTCCCCGACATGAGCAGTTCTCCATCCTTCTCCTGACTCCCAATTGGCTGTGGAGGGATGATTTCCATGGCAGACAGAGGCACACAGCAGTGAATTTGGTCTGGGTGGAGACAAGCACACTGGACCTTTTAGTTCCACTGTCCCAGCCACAGAAGCAGCAGAGGAGCCAGGTGGAGTGAAGCTTCCTGACCACCTCTCCAGATGCCCTGCCCCCAGCAGCAGTCATAGTGGTGTGTCCTAAGCCCCTTGTGAACAGAATTGTGCTGTAGCATGCTTAGTGCCCTGGAGACTGAGCCCCTCATGATTATATATAAGGAGGGTGGGCTAAGGCAGTAGGCCCTTATAATTATTCATAAAGAAGGCAGGTCCCAGGTATAGCAACCCAAAGGAACAGGCATAGAGACCCTTATGAATATTAATTAGGGAGCCACTCTTTCCCTCTAGGAGGCACTACAGAAGCAGACAGAGGAGGGAAAGATACTTAAAGCTACAGCATCCTCTGTGGGGACTGCCCAATGGCCCAAGTTTGTCTGCTGAGTCACAGTGGTGTGTCCTGAGCCCCTTGTGAACAGAATTGTACTGTAGCATGCTTAGTGCCCCTAGAGACTGAGCCTGTTTGCCTAAGAACCGAACTGCATTGCTTGCAACCGTAACTGTGTTATTGGACTATGTCTCCTGTGTACTCGATGTCCAGCTTTGTCTCCATTGCCAGGACCTGTTTCTTTGGCACTTGACACTGACCTAAGGGGTGTCCCAGGCCCTCCTCTATCTTAGCAGACCTGTTTCCAGTGACAGCGACCCATTTCAAACCTCTGCCACAGGTTCCAGCATCAGTCCTGCAGTGGTAAGCATAGTGAGCTGCTTGTTAGGTATCCAGAAGTGAGTCAGCTTAGGGCACCCCAGCCCAAAAGTGAGGGACCTCAGTTGATGTCATGCATGATTATTTTCTTATTTTGATGCTTGTCCTCAAGTCATGCACATACCAGTACTGCTCTGTAGAAGCTGCCCGAGGATATCACCAGCAGTCTTCTTGTTTTTAATTAATTTTAATTAATAAGGAAGAAATAGGCCGTTGGTTAACTAGGATCTGTAGCTTATCCTGTAGGTAGGAAATGGGCAGAGTAGGTGGGCCACGCAGTCCTTATCTGCTGTCAAAGTCTATGTTTCTATGTTTTTTTAAACTCTGTTTATACTCCTTCAGCTGAGGCATTTCTTGGAGATGCCTTCTCGACACAGGCCCGCTACTCTCTGATGAGACCCCTCCCAGTGGTCCCCCCTACAGGGACTTCCCAGCCCCCAGATCACTCCTCTGGGGAGGGCCCACCACCCTACCTTGGAGGCATCATTCTGCAATTAGAGGGTCCATCCCTGCAGGTTGCAGCTGGGGAACACTGGAGTGGTAGTCTGGTGTTAGAGATGTGTCGCCTGCTCCCTGAGGACCTTGTTGCCTCCTCAGTCCTCCAGGGATTTTCCTTGTAGTGTTGTCCCCTCGGAGCGTGGACATGCAATGATGTCTGTGGCTCTGGCGCTCGACACCCACCAATGCTCCACCCCAGCATCTGCTAGTGCATGCATGTTCCAATATTGCCCCTACCTACTGCAGGCCACAAGGGAGCAGCGCTATACCTGAATCCCTCCCAGGAAGGTAGAGCAGTCCTCCAGATGCTCAATCCCTTCCCTCCCTGCTGATCCCCGGCAGCCCGGATCCATTCCTGAACCTGGGTTGCCAGTGTGGCAAGAGATGTAGTGTCCAGCACCTCAAGTCTCAGCACCACCAGGCCGAGCAGTCTTCTTGTTGGGAGGTGGCTTGGGTGCTAAGAACCTACCATTGGTTATTGCTGCAGATCATCCAGAGAACCATCTGCTTGACCAGGAAGCTTCAGCTTCTCACCAAGAGTCACAAAGGATTGCCAAGTTCTAATCATCCAGCTAGCAGTTTTCCTCTTTGTTTTTGTTTGTCCAGGAACGCTTGTTATGGCCTGTTTAAAAGAGTGCTTCATGAATTTCCAACTATGATCAGCCAATGTATTGCAAAGTCCAGGCTGGGCTCATTAGACATCTTGTTGTCTTGGCAAAGTGCACACAGGACATGGACTGAAAGGGTTAACCCCTGTTATTGGGTCAGCCAATTGCTGGTCCTGATGGTATTGTTTTGTTGCTTGATGTATTATTTTGTAACAATGTAGAAAAATAGTTACTCTGCTGTTCCACTTGTCTCTTGTAAATAAATATTTTGCATCTTGGTCCCGAGTAAGCTTCCTGTCTCTCCTTCCAGATTCATCTGGTCTATCCTGAATTTTTAGGGAGACACTAACCCCATTCCACAGGAGGTTCAGCCACCAACAAACACTTTGCATAGTTGGAAGGATAAGAAACATCATGGGGTCCAAAGCTTGAAGCTAGCCATAGTAAGATGCCCTCAAGAGGTGAACACTGCCCTGAAGAAGAGGAGAAGGATCATCAGAAGAAGTCTGGAACATGCCTTTGATGATGATTCTATACTATTATGGAGCACCATGGCTCACATGATTTACTTTACGGGAGAAGAAATGGATTAAAATATCTACAGGCTAGATGAATTGACTGACAAGATGAAAGCCTTCTTATAATTGTACTACCTGCCTGAAGCTCGGAGAGTTGAGATCCTGATAGAGCAACTCCGAGGTATAGCCCACTGGGAGGCATCTGCCTGGCCATGTGAAGAGAAAGCAACTACAGATCAGATTTTGGAAAATTGAACTGTATCTTCAGCCTCAAGAGCTGTTGACGCCAATGGCTCTATTCTTCTCGAAGGTACAGGGAGAGGATTAGATCCTCTGTGACTATGACCTCAGCCTGCAGGAGGACCTCCATACAATTCAAGTGGGTCAATCCTGGAGTGTTCCCTAGCCATATGGAATCCTGATGGACAGATTCATCGAGCGTTAGAAGTGGGACCATGCAAAGCAAACTTCATATGTTACAAAAGCAACAACCTGAGGTAGCATTCCCTGTTTTAAAGAGAAGGCCATCAGGGTATAATTGAGCCTCAGTGACTTGGGAGCAGCATTCCAGCATGGCAGCAAAGCATGCCAGTAAGAGGCAAGGTATGACACAGTTCCCATCTTGAAGTCCCTGGTGCAGTCAGGGTGCTCGTTGTCCTCAACAGGAATGGGATTCCCACAGTGAAATGCAAGAGCAGCTGACACGCTAGGCATGTCAAGTATGGGAGCTGGCAGCATTCATGGCAGAGATGAAGCACAAGACCCAACTGCAGGTTGTGTAGTGTCCATGCCAGTCCAGGAAGAAAAGGAACAGAGGTCAAAGACACATGACTTGATGGGCTGAACAAAGCAGATCCACATGCCAAAGTGAAGGGAACCATTGCGCCCATTCAGCAGATGTGTCAGAGGAGGAATACCCAAGAAGAGAGATCAAAAGAGCTTAGCACCAGCTGTACAAGGACATCAAGAGGGAGATGGAGAATATTAAGCCGAGCAACCAAGCTGTTGTGGCACCTTTGGGAAGTCCATCAAGACTTCAGGGTGCCCAAGCTGAGGAGCATACATATATGGTGAGTGCTGTCACCTGTGATGTGAGCTGGTAGGCTCTGGATCAGAATGCCCAAAGGCAGGCCCAGTATACCAGGAGCTTATGCAGTGGGTTGTAGAGTTCGTGAGGCAGAAGACCAAGCTGCAGAAAGAATGTGAAAATCTCAGGAAGAGTCTCCCCTTACGAAAATGGAATCTACTGGAATATATTGAAAATGTGCATTAGTGTATGTCAGTACACAAAGAAATACATTGTCCCAATGTAATGGATTATATAATATATTATGAAATATATTTTTAAATATACTGACATGATATATTTCTAACCCATAGTATGCAAAAATATATGTCACTATATTGAGAGATACATTGACTCATTGAAATATAATACACAATATATTTCAGCATATACTGAAACCATGTATCCTGCCTCATGCATTGCTTGAAAGCATGTCAATCTACTTAGTAATACATTGTCTGAAATATATTATTAGTATATTTAAAAATATACTGAGTTCTTTGTATGTTACGAATATGTTTATATATGTTACATATATTTTTATATATGTTACATATATTTATTTATTTTTATTATTTATTTATTTATTGAGTCCTTGGATTACACCCATGAGTGGTTGCTCCTTTATGGGTTTCATGTCAGTTATAAGGGCAAAGGTACATCAGAACAGTAGTACATGTTTTAGACAGGGTAACAGTAAGATACAGTAATACAGTAGTACATTTTAGATACAGTGTCTATAGTGAACACACCAAATTTAGGATCATGGGCAGCAAGTAATTTACCTGAGTCAAAGTTAGGGCACTCTACTGGGTTGCATGAGAGGAGATGATAGTAGGAGGATAGTGGTAAGGGTGATATAGGGTTAGTAGGGAGTGGGAAGTATAAAAATGGTGAGGTAGAGGTGGCAAGGTTGTGAGGTAGGGTGATGACCTGAAGTGCTAAGGATAGGCCACATCAGATGAGTAGGTTAGATGTGAGATAAGAGTGGTAAGGTGCCCTTGAGGCACAGGAGGAGTGTTAGTGGAGGCAGCCATAGCTGCTGGTTGAGATAAGGTGCTGTCATAGTTTGTATTTAAAAACTCCACCATTGACAGAGTACAGGCCTATGGCACATTCATAAGGTAGAAAAATGGGCAGACTGCATTGGCCTTGTGGTCCTTATCTGCCGTCAGCTTCTATGTTTCTATATTTGCAGCACCGAAATATCAGGTGGTAAAACATTGGTCCAGTGAGGAGCACGGTAACAGAATGCACATTGTGCCAAGGCAGTGTGGAGTCTAGGAATTTTGTAGATCTGGGTGGCAGAGTTCCTTGTGAAATGGGAGTTTGAGTTCATGGTTAGGAGTTTCTGGACCCCTGCTGGTAGTAGACTGAGAAAGCATTTCTTGGCAAGGAGGCAAGATTGGTATCTTATTCTTTCCTTTAGTTGGAGCCAACTGGCCTGTGAGTAGAGGTCACAGGTGTGCGTGAGTTTTACAGCACCTGTGAGAAGGTAACACGCCTTATTAAGCGTGATGAAAATGTGTTGTAGGGCGGTGTCATTTGCCGATTGATAGATAGCCAATCCATAATCGACAAGGAGACTATTGAGCTATTGATGGCCAGATTCAATGCCTCATAGGTTAAGTAGTTCTTGTGGTGGTAAAGAATCCTATTCTTGTATTGATGGCCTTTGCAGTGTTATCAATGTGTTGGACATAAGACAGAGTGGAGTCTATTGTGATACCCAGGTATCTGAAAACTGGACGTGCACCAGGATGTCACCGCTTTCATGTTTGATCACAAGGAGTAATGCTTTGAACTTACTCTGGGTGCTGAGTACAACATTGTCTTTGTTTTTATTTTTTACAGTTCATGATTAGTCTATGCTCCTTAAATCATTTCTCTGTGGATGAGAATCCCTTTGGAGTTCTGCTGTTAGTTTTTCTGGATGAAGGTTTCAGATGAAGATAACTGCATCATGTGTGTAAAGGAGCATCTGGAGCATAATATATATTACATATTGTTATACATGTTACATATATTTTTATATATGTTACATGTATTTTTGTAAATGCTTAGTTTCGTCCCATGTGTACATTTGCATAACTAATTTGCATATTTCAAAACATAGTTTATCAGCCCAAATCATGATAATTTGTAGTTTTACAATACTTTCAAATTTACAGCATTAGCCTACAGACTGAAAAGAAAGGTACAAGTTATAAAGCAAGTACACATAGGATTTCACTCTGACCTAAAAATGAAACAAAATGGAGTGGTACAAATACCAATCTGAGCCTTAAACAAGCATGAGCTTGTGGGGTAAGTCATAGTGTAAGCATAAATGTATTAAAATGTACAGTACATCTGAGTTAAAGTTGCGCTGTAAACAATAATTCAACATATGTATCGCCATGATTAATAATAAGATGAACTCCAGTGGTACAGATAGAGGTACATGTAAATCGTAAATAATTTCCTTTGTTTTTGTCTGGGTAAGTTAATGGTTATAATACCTATTACACATGCATATTGTATATATATTTGTAAATATAGGAAAAACATTTGAAATAAAAAAAATACATTTATACATATGTTGGCACTATACCAATACCATATATTTACCATCCTTATTTCAATATATTTGGAATTGAATCAATATATTTTGCAATACAGTATACATAATATACTAAAGCAGCAATAACATGTATATTTACAGTACATTGCAATATATTTGCAAATTTTAAAATATATTGAAATATATTGATTTTCTAATACATTACAATATATTATAAAACAAGTAGATTGGAATATATTTCACTATATGTAAATATATTGTTAATAATATATTTTAAAATATATTTCATGTTTACAACAGTCCAACAGCAGGCTCAGAAGATCCAGGAGCAATCTGAGCAACCATGCCACTATGAAGAGGCAAGGGCATGGTACACAAGAAGTATCTGAGAGTATGAGATTATGACCGAAGACCTGAACTGTGAGCTGCTCACCAAGATGCAGGAGAAGAAGAGCTTAACAGATGCTTGGTGGATTTGCCAGCACCTCGCAGGAGTGCGTCCAGCTAAATGTTGTATGTCCCCAGGAACAGCTAGACCCTAGGACCTGATGTTCCAATAGTGTTGGATGAGTGAACCAGCCAGCATTTGCACCCGAGGTTCCTGAATCCTGCCTGGCATCCAAGAACCAACCAGTGAGAGAACCAGACCCAGTCTGGCCCACTGTGACTGATATCAGTTGGCAGAGCATGTGGCTGCACCACCCATTCATGTGTCTGCTGAAGCAGTGGAAACACACCGCCAGAAGGAGAGAACCCCTCTCGAGCTGAACCCAAGCCAACTGCCAATCGAAAGTTGTGTACAGATCAAGGAGATGGGAGAGTGTCAGATGACACTAGTGATCAGGAATAGCCCTTACTCATAGGAGAGTGCATGTTAGTGAAATCATGGTTTGGTGGTAGGCCACCTTCTGAGTGGGTGCTTAACCCATGTCATCTTGGACATTCCATAACCAGAATTGCATGTCTACCAGATCCAAATCTTGGACAGAATGCAGAAGCTAGTACACCAAAATAATCTGAAGTTCTGCATGGTTATTGTCAAGTCAAACAATCAGATCATCAAGGAGAGGCAGGAACTACTCCTGAAAAGTGCCTCATGGGTGTAAATACTGACTCATCATGGCTAACTAACCATAAAAGCAAGGTCGACGTCAGTGTAAATACATTGAACAATTATTCTTGAATCTGTCTTAGTTATTCTAGTACCTAATGTACAGGCCCAAGAAAACCTCACAGGTAAAAAATGGTGAAATGAAAAATACGTTCAAAGGTCAAGAGATGCTTAGTATGTTTAGAAGGGTGTGAACTATCAAACATATTTGGACTGTTTGATATGCTAAAACTATTAAAGTAAGCCAGTTAAGAATTAATGTTTTCAAGTAGACTAGTCAAATAGTTTTATAGAGGTAAAACGTATGCTTTTGTTTTGAAATTTGAAATTGCAATTGAACCCCATACATGTAGACATTTATATTTATGGGGGCAAATTTTAGTGCCACAGAGTTGGGAGGGCAGCAGAGAGATGGGGACCCTCCCCGAGCTGGGGATAAAAAAAAAATTCCCTTTCTTTCCTTGTTTTTCCTCTTTCTCCCCAGCCATTGTCTCAATTCTTGCCTTTATGCACAGCAGGGGCCAAGGGCAAGACTCAGCCCAGCCAACAGACCCTCCTTCCAGGGCTTAAAAGGCCCAATCCCTGGGGCTGCCAGGCAGGACCTCCAGTGCCCCAAAAGGGCATGAGGAATGGCTTCATGGGGCAGTTGTGGCTCAGCTGGCAGGGTGGAGGACGTGGGGAACATCAACACCAAAACACACCTGTGGTGGGCTCATGGCTCCTCCAGCATTGCTCCCACAAGCTTGAGTCCAGTGGCAGCAGCAGCAAAAGCGGTCAGTTGGGTGGGAGAAGTGTCTCCCCCACATGAGCAGCTCCTCATTCTCCCTCCCGAGTCCTGATCAGCTGAGCAGGGACTTTTCCCTGTTGTACAGAGGCACACAGCAGTGAATCTGGTCCCGGTGTAGACAAGTGCCCTAGATCTTATACTGTAGTTCCACTGTCCCAGCCACAGGAGCAGCAGAGAGCCAGGGGGAGCTTGGCTCCTCATTTCTCTCCAGACCCTCCCAGCAGCAGCAGCAGCAGCAGTCCAAGACTGTGGTGGATGGGCTGCAGCCCAATTTTGTTTTAACTTCAGCACCACCAGAGCTGGAAAGAGTGAAGGGGAGGGGAGCAAGGATAGGGAGGAAGGGCCAAGTGCCCCAGTGGGAACAAAAGAAGAGCTTGGCAGAGTTCCCAAAGGAAAGGAGAGGTTCAGTGGTACCAAAGGGCAGGAGGTCAGGTACATTGGTGGTATCAACTGGAGCAAGAGAAAGGTAGGGGTGTAGTGGGTTGGAAGCCCTTTGTTTCAGTTCCACACCATTTGGTGCCAGGGAAGGCCATCTTCACCTTTCTCTGGGGAACCACCTGTTGCAGCATGCTGGGCAAGAAGCCCATTGTTACAAATCCACAGCACAAGAGCAGGGTCTGAGGGCAAGGATAAGGCAGTCATGCATATCAATAAGAGGGTGGAGCTCAGCCCAGGTCCAACAGAGGGGCAAATTGACAGGTCCCTCATGCATATGTATAAATAGGGTGGGCTAAGGCAATAAGCTCTTATAATTATTCATAAGGAAGGTGGGTCCCAGGTATAGAAACCCAAAGGAAGAGGCATAGAGATCCTTATGAATATTAATAAGAGGGCTGCTCTGTCCTTCTAGGGGGCTCTACAAATGCAGTCAGAGGAGGGAAGGTACTTAAAGCCACTGCAACCTCTGGAGGTACTGCCCAATGGCCAGAGGTTGTCTAGTGAGCCATAGTGGTGTGTCCTGAGCCCCATGTGAATGGAAATGTGCTGCAGCATGCTTAGTGCCCCTAGAGGCTGAGCCTGCTTGCCTAAGAACTGAACTGCATTGCTTGCAACGGAACTGTGTTATTGGACAGTGTCTCCTGTATACTCAATGTCCAGCTTCACCTCTGTTTCCAGGACCAGTTTCTCCAACACTCAAAGCTGACCTAAGGAGGGCTCCCGGCCACTCCTCCATCTTCAGCAGACCTGACTCGAGCAATGTAGACCCATATCAAATCTCCACCACAGGTTCCAGTATCAGTCCAGTGGTGGTAATCATAGAGAGCTGTTAGTTAGGTATCCAGAAGTGAGTTAGCTTAAGGGCCACCTGACCCAAGAGTGAGGGACCTCAGTTGACATCATGCATGATAATTTTATTATTTTGGTGCTTGTCTGCAAGTCGTGTGTGTACCAGTGCCACTCTGAAGAGGCTATTTGAAGGATCATATTGCCATTAGTCTTCTTGTTGGGAGGTGGCCTGGGTGCTAGGGACCTACCAGTGGTCATTGCTGCAGATCATCCACAGAACCATCTGCTCAACTTGGAGACTTCAGTTTTCACCAAGACTTGCAGAGGATCGCTAAGTCCTCATTGTCCTGCTAGCAGTGTTCCTCTTTGTTTTCTGTTCGGCTGGGGATGAACCATTATGGTCTGTTTATAAAAGCACTCTGATGGGGTCAATTCCAGTTGCAATCAGCCAACACATTGTGAAGCCCATTCTTGGTTCATCAAATGTCTTGTTGTCTTGACAAAGTGCACACAGGACGTGGACTGAAAGGGGTTAACCCTGATATTGATTCAGCCAATTGCTGGTCCCGACTGTATTGTTTTGTTGCTTGTTGTATTATTTTGTAGCAATTTAGAAAAATAGTTATCCTGTTTTCCTCTTGTCCCTTGTAAAAATCATTTGCATCTTGGTCCCTGAGTAAGCTTTCTGCCTCTCCTTCCAGATTCATCTTGCCTATCCCTGAATTTTAGGAGTCACAACCCCATTTCCCCAGAGCTCCAGACCCTACATGGGGACTAATGATATGGCTAGGGATGGGGCTGATAGTGCAGGGGTGTGAAGGGTCTTAGACAGGTAGCTCACTCAGTGGCTTTGCTGAGGTGCTGCCTGTCTATGACAGGGACAGTAGAAGGAACTGGGCAGCACGAGCTTCAACTCATGGCTGAAAGAATGATGCAGAGAGGAAGGGTTCGGCTACATTGGGGACTGGGGACCCACCTGGGAGCATAAAGGCCTATAAAGAGGTGATGGTCTGCATCCATCCAGGAGAGGAACTACAGTCCTTAGTGGATAGTTTAAATGTTACATCAATGAACATTTAAAGTAGCCGGGGTGGCAGAAGGAATCAGGAGTCAGAAACTGCATCCCACCACAGGCTGAACTAGGGAGTAAGGAGAACCAAAAGTAAGAGGAATCCCCAGGATGCAAATTAATAAAGGAAGCAGGGTGGTAGAAATAAAGGGAAAGGAACAAGAGCATTAAAAAGAGGTGGTAAAGAGGGAAGTCAAACAGGAAAAAGTAGGCAACCAGCAGGGTGGAATCAAAATGTGGAAGGCCATGTGTGTGAATGCTAGTTGTGTAGGAAATAAGATTCCAGACCTAGAGGCCATCATGACAGATGCCGACCTGGATATTGTGGTCATTACTGAGTCATGGTGCACACAGAAAACTGTGAATGGGATATAACCATACCGGGCTATACCTGTTCAGGAAGGACCAGATGGGAAGGAAAATTGATATGTGGTGCTTTCTGTAAGGAAAGCATAAAACCATGGAGATACAGGGAATACAGAGGAGGCAGAGGTACTGTGGTCTCCCTGGATATGAGGAATGAAGTCATCATTCGCACTGAAGGGATCTCCAGATATCCAGCACAGAAGGAGTAAATAGATAAGGTACTGGTGGAGGCCACTGGCAAGATGGCAGAAAAGGGGAGGTGCTGTTGGTGAGGGACTTCTACTTGCCAGATGTGGATTGGAGCCTCCCAGCAGCAGCTTCAACCAGAAGCAAGGACATCCTGGACTCTCTGCAAGGGGTGTTCCTAAGGCAACTAGTCAGTGAACCCACCGTGATGGGGCAACACTGGACCTGGTACTGCTAACAGTGACAGTGTTGCAGACTTCAAGGTGGAGGCTGCTTGAGGACCGGTGATCACTGTACGGTGTGGTTCAATATAAGAATGGCTGCAGAACTGAACCACACAAGGGTGAGGGTCCTGAACTTCAGGAGGGAAGATTTTAAAAGATGGGTGAATGCCTCAGGGATGACCTAACAGGAGTGTGTAACCTGAGTGGGTTGGAGGAACAGTAGGTGAAGAAAAGCAGGAGCATAGTGAAGGCAACAAACCTCTGCATCTAACAAGTGTGCAAAAGCAAGGGGAAAAAGACTGCTATGGTTCTCAAAGAGGTGGCTGAAAAGATAAAAGCTAAAAGCATAGCATTCAGAAGGTATAAGAAGATGTAGCGGAGGAGGATAGGGAGGTGTATCTGGGAAAACAGAGGGAAGCAGGAAAGCAGTAAGGATTGAAAAGGTGCAAACGAAAGAGAGAATTGCCCAGGAGGTAATGAAAGGGACAAGACATTTTAAGGTATGAAAGTGAAAGAGGAAGACCAGGGGTGGGATTGTAAGGTTAAACAGGGAAGGGGAGGGCTGTGCAACAAGGACCAGGAAAAGGCAGACATTCTGATTAAATACTTCTGTTCTGTGTTCACAGAGGAAGGACAAGGAGGGCCACAAAAAAGTAAAAACTTTTAGAGGGAGGGAGGTGGATGCTAGTCTTTTTGGAAGAGAGAGAGTCCTCAATGAACTTGCCAATCTGAGGTGGACAAAGCAATGGGATGAAATGAGGTATATCCAAGAGTATTGAGGAAGAGCAGGGAAATACCGGCTATACCTCTGACAGTTCAATTTAACAACTCACTGGAAACAGGATGATTCTGGAGGACGGGGATGGCAGATGGGATCGGTCCTCTTTAATATTGCTATAAGTGACACTGCAGAGCGTTGGAAGGAAGGTCTGACTCTTTGCGGATGACACCAAAATCTGCAATAGGGTGGACACTCCGTGGGTGTGGAAAGGATAAACAGAGACCTGAGAAAACTAGAGGAGTGGTCAAGGTTAAGGCCAGCTGGGTTTCAATGTGAAAAGTGCAGAATAGTGCTTTTAGAACACAGAAACCCGGGCAGTGTGACAAGGCAGTAGGGAGGGCAAGTGGGATGCTGGGGCACATAGAGGGGTATCACCTACAGAATGAGAGAGTTGGTGTTGACTCTGTATAGATTGCTAGTAAGCCCCCACCTAGAGTATTATGTCCAGTTCTGGAGAACACATTTCTGGAAGGACATAGACAGAGTTGAGGCAGTCCAAAGGAGAGCAACTAAAATGGTGCAGGGTCTACACCAAAACCCTATGGGGAGAGACTAAAGGACCTCAATATGTACACCCTGGAACAGAGGAGGAGGAAGAGGGAGATATGATAGAGACCACTAAATACATCATGGGGTAAATAAGGTACAGCAATGGAGTATTTTTTAGAAGAAAAGGTGCTCAAGAACAAGGGGACAAGTTATGAAGCTGGAGGGGTAGATTCAGAAGAGATGTGAGGAAGTACTTCTTCACAGAAAGAGTGGTGGATTCCTGAACAGCTTCCAGCAGAGGTGGTTGGGGCAAAACAGTGGTGGAGTTCAAGAATGTATGGAATAAGCACAGGAATCATAATGGAAAGGAAAGGGGAGGAAGAAAGTGCTGTATATCGGGCACGGTCTGATGTAATAGTGTATTTAGGAAGAAATGGGCAGACTGGATGGTCCAAGTGGTCCTTATCTGCCATTGAATTCTGTTTTTTGTTTATGTTTGTTGTCCCACCACCGCTGATGTGACCCCTGTTATTGTACTTGACATAACTGCACAGCTGGTCCATGAGTATGGGTCATTTGCTCATCCACCACAGAGTTTCCCTGCACTCAAAAAGCATTTAACCTCCTTTTGTAAGCTGCTCTCATGTTCAGGGCTACACATTCTTAATCAGTTCCAAGACATCTGGCTCACCATTTCACAGAGGAATGCCTGGACTTTCCTGGGTGCTCTTCTGCTTCTGGTGCCAGCTCCAGAATCTTTGCCACTGCAAACCAGAAAGAGCATCACATGCAATGTTGTCAATCCCAGGCATATGTACTGACTTGAACTGAATGTTCAACATTAGGCACTTTAAAATAAAAAAATCTCACTGAATCTCTCATTGGCCCTTGGCACTCAGCTAACTGTGATGGTGTGTACCACGTCAATGTGGTCAGTCTGAAAAATCACCTTTAATCCAGAAACTGAACACACTCACCCTAAGTGCCAAACCTATTGGAAACAATTCCAGCAAGGTGACATTCCTTGTCAGTCCCATGTCTTACCAGGTGGATGGCCACTGTATGGCATGCCAGACACCATGGAAATATGCCCCAAATCCTCGGCCCCTGATGTGTCTGTGTACAACTCCACTTCCTGGTTAGTGGTGGTAGTTGGTCAAATAGACATACCATTACAGCAGTACAAAAGGTTATCCACACCGCTAAATCCTCCTTCATACACTGTTACCAAGTCTATGATGTTGTTTGCAGCATTTTGACCCTGGCTTTGCCATTCAATGTAAAAATGTTCTACCCACTGAAATTAGTTTGCATGCAAAATTTAGGTGTCCTACTAGCTGTTGCAATACTTTCAATGTAAATTTGTGTGACCCTCCACCTTGCTCAGAGATCCCTTTATGGTCTGTACCTTTGTCCTCCGTAGTCAGAAAACCCTAGTATGTGTGTCTTTTTCTATCCCCAAAATGACAGCACTGTGCATGGCATTTGGTCTTGGCTTTTGCCAAAGGAAGCCCAAAGTCAGCACATATCTCCTGTAAGGCCGCTTAGCAAATGCTGACAATCCCCATTACTGCCAACTCTACAAACAAGAAGTAATCCAAATAGTGGATTCCACTTGCTTCTGCCTTGACCATCACCACCCACTATAAGAATGTACTAAAATGTTCAAGTGCTGCACACATGACTGTGCACCCCATAAGTGTACATCTGTTAATGTAGTATTTCACTTCAAATTTCTCATCCAGTAAGTCCCTATATGAGTGACCTCCTGACTCCTGCCATATCCATTGCCTTCTCCATTCTTCTGAGGTGGCCTGCCAGTGGTCTCCAGGACATGACTTAAATCATCTGGTGATCAAGCTTCTGAGGTGACTGGCCTGGCTCTGTGGAACCTACTTCCAAGATCCTCTTTGGTAGGGCGGTGTTAAGAGGGGGAACCTAACTGAAGTGACACAACCTGCCTTATCCTCACAAACAAATGATGACTGCACTGCTTCTAAAGTCCCATTGGTTTTGGCTGTGAAGTACTATAAAGGTATGAGATATAATGGTGTTTACTCACCTGGTAAAGGTGATTATTTGAGTACCCATTATAGTACTCTATAGCCCCAACCAGGGTGGCAGATGGTCAAGTGGGGAATGAACCTGTTAGTCAGCCTCTAGAAGTCTGCAGGGTCTGACAAAGAGTGTTCAGTACAACAATGTGTAATAATGTCTTATTACTTATAAGTATGGTTGTGACTAAGTCAGAATGATGTTGTTTACCTAATAATAAAGAGTAACCACTTTTCATTACAGAGTGAAATGTTATTGAGTTAATGTGACATAGGTTATATAGGGCTACCAGGTACCAAACTAAAGAGGACTACTCATTCTTTGGGGTTTTCCTCCTGTTTCTTTCTTTCCTTTCTAATTGCTAAGGACATATCACACTGGAGCTACTAAGATAGGACAAGAGGTTGGCCATGGCCAGCTCCAATTTAATTGGATCGTGCATCACCCTATAAGATGGATGGGAATATCCCACTTTTTTAGTTGCAGAGTACTATAAAGGGTACCTCAAATAATCACCTTTACCAAGTGAGTGAACACTATTTTGTATCACTTTAATAGCCTGCTATACATTTGGTGGGCATAAGGGCCAGCTACAGTACTTTGACAAAGCACTAGCAGCTGGTAGCTCATGACACTGGGATTCCAGTGGGTTCTCCTGAAGGGATTAAGTTATTTGCACTTAATCTGCACTTTGCCGGCCCGGTGGCGCTGAGGGTTGAGGTGCTGGAGCCGCACCTCGCTCCACGCCAGCGATCCGGTTCGGGAACGAGCCCGGGTGCTGGGGGTCGGCGGGAGGAATAGGATTGAGCATCTGATGGGCAGCTCTCCTTTCCCTGGGGAGGATCCAGGGCATCCCGGTGCAGCGGCGACCCCAGTGGAGACTGGAGGTACCACTGCTGCGGAGCACAAGCTACAGCAGGGCTGACATCGGCCAGAACGTGGGCGGATGCACGATGTTCGTGGCCATTGGTCGCTGCACTCCAGCCGGCTTAGGGGCAGGAAAAGTGGAAAATGTAAGGCACTGGTCGTGGGCGGCATGATGGCCATCTCCCGCAGCGGACTCTCCTGATGCCTGGGTGCGTGGCAGTACCGGATCCTGTGTGGTGGGTTGAGTCTGGAGGGAATGCTCCCCACCTCCCTGCCACGGGGCAAGCAGTGGGGGTAACCGCGAGGCCCGAATGAGGCTGTTGAAAGGTAGTCCGAGAGGACAGCGGCCGGACAGACCTGAGGGTGAAGCCATGACGTGAAGGTAAGGCAGATCAGTGGCCCTGGGGATAAAGAAAGAAGATAATCTGCACTTTAAAAGAAATGATGAAAAACCAAACATTTTCACCGCATATTGAATTGGTTTGCTGTTTGAGGAGTTTAGTACTGGTTCCTGTCCTGTATGAGGGTAGAAGAACTCATTTTTCTGAAAGTAAATCACCCACTGCTGGATTGTGAGTATGAGCAACATTTTGTTGCAGACCTAATGTAACAGCAAATGTGATTTTAAAGTTTAACCTATCACATTTTATCAGTTTCTCCATTATGTTTTGGCTAGTACTATAAGTTACCATGGCTGCATAGTGTCTGATCCAGTTGATATGGATGGGTTGGATAGAGCCGAGTTTCAGAGTTGCTGAGTCAGGAAGAAAGTGTATGTTAAATCTGGTTTAAAAATAGTTTAATGTGTAACACTGGCAAAATGCAAAAATAACAACCTACCCACCACTGGCTCTGTTAAACATCTCACACCTAATGTAACAACGTAAAATCATAATTTCTTCTCAGTGTGAAATGAAATGTTGTCCTATATATAATGGCATCAATTACTGTCATTATGAACTGCAGCATACTGTAGTTACTTAGAAACATAGAAACAGAATGTGTTGACAGAAAAGGACCAGTAGGCCTATCTAGTATACCCTGTTTACCCAATCTATTATTAGACCCCGGACCCTATTTGGTTACAGCTGTCCCTGTCTCCTCCCTTACCTCTACTTATTATAATCATGTGCCTATCCCATGCATGTTTGAAGCTCACTACTGTCTTTGCCTCTATCACTTCTTCTGGCAGGCTGTTCCAGGCATTCATAACTCTTTCTGTGAAGAAGCATTTCCTTACATCCTTCTTAAACTCCCCTTCAAAGATTCATATAGCATGCTTTGTATTCTGGTGCTCCTCCTCCTCCTGTGAAAGAGACTCCACTCCTGCACATCAGAAGGTAACATTTCACTACTCAGACTCACCATAAGTGACACTCACACACACATGCTAAAAGTACCAATAATCCTTAAATTCTGCACAAGAGAAAATATGGTAACTAATGGTGGAAACTATTGCTTGCTACTTTAAAAATAAAAAGTTATAGTTGATGAAAAAAAAACACGTAAAAAACTAACTCCAAAAGTGAACAGTACATTGGTGAGGCTCTTGTTTATGTGTGAATTTTGGGATGGACAGAAAATAAAAACTAAGTCACATAAAACATGCAAACGGGCATGCAAACTTTCTTTCTGTATACAGTATGCAAAACATGCTATATATAGGAAAGTATTCACCATTTGATACTGTGTATTCACAATCCTTAAAGGGATCAGACAACATTGTTTCAGTATGATACCTTACTGCATGTCCCTACCCTTGTTAAATCAATGGAGTGGTTATTGATACATGCAAGATTACTTGGTATAGAGTTATAGAACAGCCATATACTGCAATGAGCAAAGAATACTAATAACAGAGTGAACACCATTGAGCACCCTAATAAAGATAGAACGTCAAATAATTCTATACCAGTATAGTTGAACAGCAATATATGCAACTGTCTAAAAGAACTGCAGATTGAATTCTAGGCAAATAATAAAGCCCCTTATGCATCTCAACATTAAAGAAGGCTTAAATCTCTCCATCACTCCACTGTATGTGACATAAGGCATACTTTAAAGTAAAAACAATCTCAAATGTGTACACTAGCATTACTTGCAAGGTGAACTACTGCAGATTAGCTTAACTTTAGCTGAAGAACAGCCATTATAAGTGTGGCCAACACTTACTTAATTGTAAGCTGTTAAAAGAAGTTCTTTAAGTCTTAGTAACCGTAAGAAAGAATTACAAACCAACATCAGTCAATGTTTTGAAATCTCATGCTGGAGCCGCAACTCTGTCCTCATGGTGGTCGGTGGTTCAAGGGTAGCCCAGACCTTCTAGTGCAACTGTGCATTGCAGAACAGTCCTGAGGTACCAAAAGCCTGAGTTATGAAGAAGCAGCTATGTAACAATGCCTGCATGATGCCATGATGCACCACCATTTTATCTGCAGGGCATACATGCTATATAATATATGGGTAGTTAGTTACCCACCCAGTCCAGCAATTACCAACATTGTCTCTAGGCTCGCACTGCAGCAAAACAGTTTCTCATCAGTGGTTTTAAATTCCAAGAGTTAAACTGTTCCCACTTCCCATCAAAGCAGTACAAGCTTGGTGTTTACATGTGATCAAATCTCCTCATTGCCAGCCTAAAAGTCCTGGTCCCATGCTCTAAACTCCTTCTCAATTTTGTGAAGTAGTTTGGGCACCTTTAGCATCTGAGAACTGATATGCCTTATCTTCGTTGCCTCTCGTGCGTCTTACCTTCATAGACAGTCTTTAGATTGGCAGGTATAAGTAAAATGTGGTGCACTCTAATTGCTGTAGTCTCATTCTTCCACAGAAGTGTTTGCTTCTTTGATTGGTTTCATAACTGAGGTCTGGGAAAATGTGAATGTTATTGTATTCCAGTCCATTGGCCCTTTCTCTTTAGCTTCCAGAAGAACGTGATCCCTCTCTAGCACTGAACCTAGTGCCAGAAGAATTTTTCATGGGGAGACTCATTAGTGATTAGTCAGATGGCATCTCTGAAGGGGTGATACAGAAAGCTTAATAATATGAAAATCACCTGTCATTTGTAAATGTTCTGCAGCACCACTGGACTCTTAATCCCTCTCCAGGACTTATCTTATGCAGACTAATCTCCATGTACTCTGCCCTAAATGTTGATGTTGCTTTCAACTCTTCTCTGACACCTTCATCTGACTCTGGAATATTCATGCTCCCTAAAAAGGTGAGAGTAAAATGCATACCTCTCTTGGATTACCCCAGACCTCCTCTTCCTCTATAAATCACAAGACAAATCCTGGGCAAGATTTAAGGCTTCCCATCTACACTCAGACTACCAGCTCTAGGTCTCTTAGAAATGTCTGCACCTAGGCCATCAAAAGGCAAAGCCAGCTATTTTAAGTCTCAGTTCAGAACAGATCCGGCTCCCCAGATAATTTCTGGAAAGCCCTCCACAACCTCTTAAACCCTCCCACTGCTCAAGCCCCACATATCCTAAAAACTGACAGAGTAACTGTTTCTGACTCTGCTACTATCACAGAGACATTCATCAATGTGTTTACCGCCTGTGCCCTGCCTGTCCATTTCATCCCCCTTCCTCTGACTCTCCTAGCACTGCAGGGCCTGGCTTAACTTTTACCCTTATCTCCCCTAATGAGGTTTATAAGGTTCTAATGATGCTTAATCTGACTAAAGCTAGTCGGGATGGTCTCCACCCAAGATGCTCCATATATTCACCTTGGACATCGTAGCCCTTGTTCATCTCCTAAACCACTCCCTCTCTGCCAGCTCTGTCCCCTAACTTGGAAACTGGCCAAAGTGCTCTCTACATAAGGGTGGGGATCCCACCTCACCGGCAGTTTTAGACCCCTATCTCTCCTACCAGCTCTTGCCAAACTCCAAGAGTCTATTATCTACTCAAGGCTCCTGGAACATGTAACTGCCACTAACAGTCTTTCCCTTCCAGTCCAGCTTCAGGAAGCAGCATTCCACTGTCTCCTCCTGCTCCGGGTCACTGACACTATTCAGTCCACTATGGACAAAGGCCTTGTCACGCAGCCATCTTTATAGACTTGGCTAAAGCCTTTGATTCCATTTCCTCACACCCTTCTCACCAAAACTTGATTCCTTTGGTCTCATCCCCTGCTGCTACATATTGTTCAGCCTTGTACTGTCATCAAGGCAGCAATCTGTGCTGGTAGGAACCTACCTTCCCCCCACCCCATCCTAGCTGGTGTCCCCAAGGCTCCATACTGGGCCCCACTCTATTTTTCATATTCATAAATGAATTCCTGCTATCTGCTCCCTCCAAAATCCATCTGTATACGGACAACACCATATTATACTTTTCCGATCCTTCTGCCCTTCAAAGTGACTTTGACAAAGTTCAAAATGGTTCCACCAGAACCAGCTGAAACTTAAAGAGGGACTATCGTCACAAATTACTGGCATCAATAAATTCAGAATATGGATTACCATAGCCCCAATCACCTTCATGCCAAAACTGGGATCCCCAAGTTATTTTGTTTAAAAGTTACAAATCATTTTACAACCCTAAATTCTCTGCCTGTTCAAAAAGTCAATTTCAGTGAAGAGGTGCTGATGATGTCATCTCTGAACTCACAGTCTAGTCCTCTGTCAGCAAGCTTATAGGACCTGCTTCTACAAAGTTTAATAACTATGTGCAAATGGTTTTCTATAGTAAAATAGGCAGCATCATTCAATAAACATTGCTTTAAAACCTATGTGTGTTTAGGTTTTGTTACAAAACTGACAAATTCATAGTTTTGTTTTTGGTCCTTTTTGTTGTGGTCCTTTTCTCCTTGGTTGCTGGATGCTAAGTCGCAGCACACTAATGTGAGATTTGCAGACTGGATATCTCTGATGTGGTGAAAGGCTATGATCATTAACAACTCTCATTCAATTGAGGTGATTTCTCAGGATGGCACTTTAAATCAATTATTCCATCACCCTATAAATGGAGGTGGAGAGGCAGTGCTATTTTGAAACCTTACTAGAGTTTCTATGCAGTAGCTAGCTCAATGCTTAATCACTCACTCAATCAATCAATATTTTATTCATCATCATCATCAAAGCATGAATGAATGGGATACTCAGTTGAGCAGAGCTCATTTTCTGTTGTCTCATTGACAGGCTGTTACTTGAGCTATATTCAGACTCATCTGGCTGTTCTCCATATTACAAAGATTGTTTTATCAGGGCTAACACTTCCACCCCTAGTAGGAATTAACACGATAAGGCCCCTATTAAAACTCATTGTAAAGCAGACACTGACAATCAGAAATGCAGTTACCAACATTGCAACACTTGTAGCAAAACAACTTCCAAACAGGCAGTTCAGAGTAACACTTCACATGGTATCAGCAGCTTGGAAGTGCTGACTCAGCATCCTGCAACTCTGGAGAAATGAACCATGCCAAAAGGCATTAAAATATAAATTTGTCAACTTTGTTACAAAACTTGAAACACATACAGTAGATTCTATAGCACTGCTTTTAGAATGGTGCGGCCTGTTTTACTTGTAAAACCATTGCATAATGATATCTTAACTTTGGAGAAACAGGTCTCTATAAGCTTCTGACAGGGAGGGTTAGACTGTGAGTTCAGGAGATGACATCAGCAGCATCTCTTCACTGAAACTGGCTTTTTGAACATGTAGTGAAATCAGGGTTACAAAATAGCCCCATAACTTTAAAATGAAGTAATACAGACACCTAATGTTTGGTATGAGATTTATTGGGGTATGCTTATTTTAATTCTGCAATGTAGCACTTTTGACCAGAGTCCTCTTTAATTCCAAAAACACAGTTTCATGTTCTTTGGCATGAGGCAAAAACTGTCCAAAACTCAATGCCCCCTACTTTCACCACCCTTGAAAGTTCACCCTCAGTCAGTCAACTCTTTCAAATACCTTGGGGTCTGGCTGGATAGCAGCCTATGACTTCTCTGTCCACATAGACTATATTTTCTCCAAGCTCTGCCCTAAACTAGGTGCTGTCTAATGACACAAAGAATGTCTCACAATGCCTACTCGCCGAGACTTAATCAACAAGACTAGTCTTCCCATATTCAACTATGCTGATATTATCTATGCCTCTGCTCCTGCAACCTCATTAGGTAGACTTGACACCCTATTTAACTCATTCTTCCATTTTGCCACCTCCTCCCACCCCTACTCACTACTGTACCCTCTACTCTTCTCTCTCTCTCTCCTCCTCTAAACACCAGGTGCCAGATACACTGCCTCACATTCATTGGCAAATTCTGGTTCAGGTCTCTTCCTCCTATCTCTACTCCTGCCTTTCCCAGTTAGCTCCTCCTTGTATTCCCTTCACTCTAGGGATGCCTGAATATTCTCCCTTCAACACCCTCACTCTTGCCAAGACCAGGCGTCTCTCTTACTGGCTCCCTTACCTTTGGAACCAACTCCGTTGGGATACCCGTCATGCCGCTACCTTCTCTGTCCTTAAATCCCTTCTTCATGTGATTCCAGCAGCTCCATGTACTTGCTCCCCCTCTCCTCCCATCTTCACCCCCACCCCCCAGCCCCAGCCCCACAGGCTCAGCTTCCTAGTCTGTCAAGTACTGCCCCATCCCCTCAGGTCTGACATCTTCCTCCTGTCCTACTAGTACCACTACCACTGCTCACAAATGTATCCCTTATTTTTGGCCTTAATGTTAATCCTCTTCACTCACTTTGCTCCATACATAATTCTGTACAGTTGTGCATTTATCGTGTAAATAATGTTGTAATTCTGTAAAATCATGTTGCTATGTATATACTATATTTATTTTGCCTTCTAAATTCATGTAATCAAGTGTTTATCTTTTACCTGTAATGTTCCATTTGTGTTTTTCACCCTGTATTTGTCTCTCCTGGCTCACACCTGGAAATGAGTCTTGGCTCAGTGTGTCTTTCCTGGTTATCAACTTTAAATAAATAAATATGCTATGTTTTCAGGAACTCTCTTAAGCTTTCTCCTTCAGTTCCTTCTGGCAAACTCAAGAGAAGTGGGTGGGTTGCCGACTGTGTTTTTAAATTCTTTAATCTTTTCCTGAGCAGTCCATTTTCTTTTGTAAGGCTTGTAGAGATCATGGGCCTGATATTCAGACATATGCCTGGCAATGGTGCAAGTGGGTGCTCAAGCGCCAGCGGAGTTGTGCTGGAGCAACAAGGGATATATTCAAAGAGATGTGTCGGGGTGGGGGCACTGTGCAGTATCTTATTAGGTTAGGGTGGCTGGCTTCTTAGAATTGTAGAATGTTTGGGATGTTGGGGAGGGATAATCAAGGTTACGAGCTAATTGGGATGTATGTATGTATATCTGGCTTCAGGGAGCTTGCAACAGTTTTAGCGGTTTCCTTACCGTAGTATTTCAAGATGCTTTCACATAAGGTCTCTCCAACAATGTAGTTAGCTACAATGAGCCATATGTATAATTATTAGCTGGAATATTAAAGGAGTCAAGGATAGGGTCAAGAGACAAGTGGTTCTAAGACACCTTCACCATTTGGGGCCACATTGTCTTCCTCCAGGAGACGCATCTAAAAGAAGTGATGTTCACTACTTTAGAAGAGCGTGGGTGGCCCAGGTCTTTGGGGCTGGGGCCTCGACCAAGAGAGCGGGGTTGCCATACTTGTCGCTAGAGGTGTCCCTTTCAAACTAATGAGCGAGTGTTGGGATCTCGAAGGTCGCTATATATTTGTGCACGCTCTACTAGCATCAAATCCAATTTTATTAGGCTCTATTTATGGCCCCAACAGTGATTCCCTTCTTTTTCATGAACCTTTACGCCAGGTAGTGTCTGATACCTATAACTATGGTTATTAGCGATTGGAATTTGGTGCTCCAAAATGATTTAGACAGGTCATATAATGGGAGGCAGGGTCTATCCCTGCAGCAAAGGGCCCTGAAAGATTTCATCGATAAAGGCGGCTTTAGTTGATGTCTGGCGCATTTACCCGAGTCACGACAATATTCCTTTTATTCACCAGTACATAATTCCCATTCAGAATTGACTTCATTTGGTCAGCTCATTGGCGGTGCCGACATGATGCAGGTGGACATCTCCGCAGATAATATCGGACCATGCCCGGTGGTGTGACATATAGACCATCCCTAGAGATTAGCGTTCACCACAATGGAGGCTAAATTGCCAAATTTTAAAGAGGAGCCCTCTTTGATGGTCCTAAGGGACTTTATTAAGCACTTTTAGAGGAAAATCAGGATTCAATAGACCAAAGAGACCTGATCTGGGCCGCCCTAAGGTGTTCCTTAAGGGGAGAGTTAATTAAGATCGCTTCCAGGAAGAAACGTGTTCAGAGGGACAAACTAGACTCTTTATTAACCTCGATTAAACAAACTGAGTGTGGCTTATCCGCGTTCACCCGATTCGGAGTGGGTTAGGTTGCATCAATTGCAGGCGCAGTACTCGGGATTAGTCTTACAACAAGCAGAGTTAGCACTTTCGGGCGGCTCCAATGCTTGGATATAGGGAGAAAGCTGGGAAGCTCCTAGCTATCTTGAATCACGACGCTTGACTATGCTCATCATATTGTGGGTGTCCGTATTGGTCAGGGGATCAGGTTTGCATGGATTCGGAAATGTCTAAGGCCTTTGGGGCATATTTTCAGAAACTATATGCGGAGATCTTGAATCCAAGCCCTCAGTGACAGAGATTACTGCATATCTGAATTCAATTACTCCCAAAACTAACTGAAGTTGACTCCGAGGGCTTACGTGTCTCAATATCGGTCTTAGAGATATACCAAGCTATCAACAGATGCCCCTGACAAGTCCCTGGACCTGATGGGTTCCCCAGAAATTTCTATAAGGCGCTTCTCTCAAACATATCCCCAATTTTATTAGATGTCTTTAAATATTGGTTTAATTATGGTATCTCCGACCCAAATTACCTCGAGGCAACAATTTCTTTAATCTTAAAACCGGGAAAGGATCCCTCCAGTATGGATACTACGCCCTATATCTCTCCTAAATACAGATATTAAAATCCTGGTGAAAGTTCTTGCTAACAGATTGTCCAAAGTTATGGATAGGTTGGTTAGCAGGGAACAAGTGGGTTTATGAAGGGAGGTTACCCCAAGATCATCTAAGGAAATTGCTACACCTCATTGCAGAGGCTAAGGAATCTAAAATCCCAGCAGTACTCCTCTCTCGATGCGAAAAGGCCTTTGACGGGTGTCCTGGGATTTTCTGTTTGCTACCCTATCGGCTTTCGGCTTACCGAGGAGTTTTTAAGATGGGTTAAATTTTGCATTCCTTTCCCTCTGCTAGAGTCAAATGTAGCGAGTATTGTCACCGGTCATTAAGTTAGAGTGAGGTACCAGGCAAGGTTGCCCCTGTCCCCATTGTTATTTAATTTGTATTTAGAGCCATTTCTGTGTAGATTAGCAGGAATCCACTTATTAAAGGTATACAGGTAGGGGAATCCAATTACATACATTCAGCCTATGCTGATGATGTGTTATTACACATTGAGAATCCAGGGGTCTCCATACCAGCCATCCTGGAGAAAATAGGTATCCTTTTATCAGTTGAATCGTTCTAAGACCAAAATTTTTCCTTAAATCATAATGTTAGAAAAGCAGATTTGCAGGCTTTGGGACTTGGCTGGGAAGCCAAATCTTTAACATACTTGGGCAATGGTATTAGCACAAGTCTCTTCGATGATTAAAGACAACTTAGGTACTCTAGTTCAAAATATCTCGGGAGACTTGGATAGATGGCGTCTGATCTCCTTGTCTCTGTGGGGTAGGCTGAACCTCCTAAAATGAATGTTCTCCCTAGGTTACTATACCCCTGGGGATGCTTGAGGGCCTATCTCTCAAGGAAATGGTTTACAAATTTGCAGAGGATATTTAATTCCTTTTTGTGGCAAGGGAAAGGAACCTGTAGATCCTATTTTAACTTGACAGCCCCAAAACTCAAGGGTGGGCTAGCTGCCCCCTCTTTATTTCTGTAATGCAGCACAACATGTCTGTAAGTTGAGCTTGTGGAACAACGAGCACAGGCATTTGGGCTATTTGCTTTATGGCTTGACATAGAGCGCAATCTGGTGAGGAAGATGAAGAGCTCTCTACAGGCCCTTTTATTTGTCCCCGTCCGTTATCCCTAGGTTGTTAATGAACAATCCTATGGGATGGTCCCTTAAAGCTTATTACCAATTGCAGCGTTATCTTGGAGTTAAGTGGTGGCTCTAGGACACCAGCCATTTTGAAAATCTGCCAATTAAGGTGGGAGGTACTGTAGTACCCTCTGCCTTTGGCCATAGAATAAGATCATTTTCTGTAGCGGATTTTTGGGAACAGGGTAGCCCACGCTCTTTTGACCACCTAAAGAGACTCTATGGATTTGCCGACTGTTACTTTTTAAGTGGTTACAGCTTAGTAGCCTTAGCTCAGGTGTTTTCCTTGGCCTCCTCACCCAGTTATGGGCTGAAAAATATTGAATCCTATTAAGGGTCGCTGTCCAATTGCGCAGTTTCTAAAGTTTATAAGCTGCTTCAGGAATGGGATCACAGGCTCCCTTCAGGTGTTTGTTATTATTGGGTAAGAGATTGAATTTCCGGGACACTCGGATCTCTGGAAAAACTCTGGAACACTATGTACATGTATATCAAACAAGATAGACTTAGGATGGTTCACTTCAATATCATGCATCACCTCTATCTGACGCCCACTTATTTATACAGGCGTGGGGCATACAGTTCACGCCTTTGTTGGAATTGCAAAAGGAGGAAGGCACTTTGTATCACATGCTATGGTCATGCCGGCGATCTGGGCTCTTGGAGTGCCATTAGCAGACTCTTGGACCCTATCCTTGGCTCAATTAGCATGGACACCCCGAGATCTGTTTATTATATTTCTTCCCTGCGGCCACTTCCAGGGCTTGGAGCTCGAGTATCACTGCCTCAGCTGTTATGAAGCTGTTAATTCTAAGACATTGGTCATCTGAAAATTCTCCATCCCTATTAGAGTGGCATCGGGAATGTACCCTAGCGTTGCAGCTGGAGAAACATATTGCTTATATGCGGGGCAAGCAAAATGCTATGCATCCCTTTGGGGCCCCTAGATTCCTTCCTTATGGTTTGGAAGCCGAGAACCTAATTGTTCTATGAACAGATTGATTAAGTTTCTGCTCCTCTTTCTCGTAACCTTGGGGTGGGAGGTAGGGGAGGGTATAGTTTAGATCATGTTTTATAAATATCATCAGAAAGTGGTTGTATGTAATATGGAATCTAATGGTTTTGACTTTGCGCTTTCAGTCTAACACTTCATTATCTGCTTAATTGATTGTGTTTGTGTAAAAATAATAAAATGTTAATTACAAAAAAAAGAGATGTGTCATGGCGCATGTCTTCTAGAATATATCAAATAATGCGCTGAGCAAATACAATGCATGCGCATCCTCCATACAGGTCTGAATACCAGGAATGGAAATGCGCCCAGCACATCAGAGATAGAGTATGCCATGCACAAATTCCTGATATTCAGAAACCATTATGCAAATGGGCCATAGTGCATGTAAGGCACAAAAATGGGGCCATTTGCATGTCATTATGGCCCCATTTGCATGAGTTGTGTAGTGCTGGCCAGTGAAATGCACCTGGCACCCTGCATACCATGCGGTGCTGGCAGTGGTGGTCAGAGGTCCCCCCTTCCCATAGCTCTGATCGCCCATAGTGTTGTGAATGCAATATCCCTGGTGGCCGGTGGTACCTCTCCCATCCTGTAGCTCTGATCACACGTAGTGTTGTTTAATATCCCTGATGGTCCTGTGGTTCCCCAGCCCCCACTCACACAGGACCCCAGCCCACCCAGCTCCCCAGTCATCCCCGGGCAGCATGCCACCACATACCACCATGGTTGCCCACTGAATTACAGCTTACAGTAGTTGCTGCAAGCTCATCGGTCCACACTGTGGACCGATGGTCTTACAGTGCATGCTGTAATAATTCCTGCGGTTGTGAATGAAGTCATTCATTCACAAGATTTGTGAATTATTACAGTATGCACTAGCAAGCCGATTGGTCCACAGTATGGAACAATGAGCCTGCAGCAACTACTGTGGCAGGCACATCTCGCAGGCAGTCGTGGTGGTATGCGGTAGGTATGTTGCCCGCCGATGATCGGGGCTGGGGTGGACTGGGGATCCTGTGTGGGTAGGGGGTGGGGAGAACCACTGGACCACTAGGGAAATTAAGTTTAGTATTAGCACAGTGATCGGAGGTAGGGAGGGAGGGGGGAACCATGGACCACCAGGAAATTAATTTTACTAGTAGTATGGCAATCAATGCTACGGAGTGAGGGCACCACTAGACTACCAGGGAGGATATAACATTAGAAATATGGTGATCGGTGCTACAGGAGGGATGGTGGGTACCACTGGATTAACAGGGACTATTGTGTGTGCATGTGCATGGTGTTGGGGAGGTTGGCACCGCCCGGTCTCTGTGTTGCGTTGCACTACAGCTGCCCGCCTGTAGGTGGCTAGTACTTGAGCCAGTTTTTACGGGCTCAGCTGTGACCCAGGTATGCAGCGCATCTCTGGGTTGTACCTGTAGATGCACCGCACATCCCGGGCTGAATATCGAGATGTGCCGCATATGCATGGGAGCGCCTCCTGGAGATGTGCCACATACATTATCTTCGCTATTCGAGACATTGGAATTGTGCTGCACAATTCTACTTTTGAATATTGCCCTTGGTGTAGTTCTGGGCACAACCTTTGAATATCTTGGCCCATAAGTGTTCTCTTGAAGTTTGAGTTGTGGTTTGCATATCTGTTTGAAGACCTCCGATTTTGTTATGGATATTATAAGTTGGGCTTCAAAGTCCTCCTGTTTTTATCTAAGGACTGAATCACCTTCAAAAGAGCAGCATTTGTAGACTGAGAGGGATCAATCTCTACTAGAGCTACTTGCTGATTTTTCCTCATGCCAGGACACTGCTCCTTCAGTCAGGGTCCTCTCTCCCACCACCAGCCTGCTTGCTCAGTTGCACCATACTTTCAAATCCAAGTTAGTGTAAAGTAGACAAAGGTGTCACAAGATTCCTCTTGTGTTGCTCTATCTGGTAATTTCTGAGATTCAAGTTATTTATAAGGTCATTTTATGTGATTTAGCCTACTTAGTTTGCAGAGCATTATCAGAGTTTGTGCTCCACATGCGGTAGTTGACCATCCCAGATTGTTTTCTTGAGACACTGAAACATAGACAATGACAGAAAATACCAAGGGCCCAACTCACAAAGCCCAAAAGTGACACAAGATTCCTGCATCAATCAGACTAGATACAAGGGCACCTTACGTCAGAAGTTGCACCAATTCCAATTCAGAAATGCAGGGTGCAGCGATAGCAGGGTTACTTGTGCTGAACAAGGCTTGCACCAGTCTTGGGCACAAATGGGTGCACCATGGCATACTGCAGCATGTGCCTCCTGCAGGCCACAACATTCTTGTTTGGGGTTTCCAAAAACGGCCGGACCTTCCAGGGTTTAGACCAGCCCAGGTTTGGTCTGCCGGCCTCTGCATCACCAATGGCATTGCTGGCAACTGACTCTAGTAGGAGTATAGAGGTGGCTCACACAAGGTGGCACAGCTGGTCTCTGGACAGTGGCCCATGGCCCCAGACCTCCCAGAGCAATGATCATGCACCTGTATTCACATGGAGGCACATAACCTACCCCAAAGGGTAATGCTGTGGACATTTGTCATAGGAGACTCTGACAGCTGCAGGTACAGTTGGTATGTTGGCTGACATGGTGCACACAGCACCTGTGGCAGGTTCTGGTCCTTGGCTGCCCGTGTTGCCAATCTTGGGGCCAGACTGTCTGTTGCCAGAGGCTGCCACCCAGCTCCATCATTCCCCTCCTGTGTGCCATTTGGTGGACACAGTGGAGCAGTGATGACCATGGCAAGAACATTGGTGCCAGGACCCCATCTGTTGCAGGATCAGGTGCAGGGTCCCTAGTGCACTAACTGTGATACAAGCTGCAGCGAACTGCAGTTTGCCCCAATCTGCTGGGGTCTTTGTGAATCAGACCCAAGGTCCATCTAGTCTGCCAGGAGTTCCCTATCTGCCCTGGGAGTTATTGTCCCTACAGCGTTTAATCCTTCCTGGTCCACCCCTGATTCCTCCCTACTGTACCAACATGAGCAAACATCAGATCCTTCACTCTGTCCCAGCCATGCTTGAAACCATTTATGGTATTTATTTTTATTTATTTATTTAGTTTCTGTTTACCGGGTGGGTGTGCTAGCCATAATGATGACTGTTTTCAGGCATGACCCAGGAGGTTACAGGGCAGACATTGCAGCAATAACAAACAGTAGATTACATGAGATACATAAACAAGGTGTTGTGAAACATTAAACCATAGGCTAAGCTACACAGGTAGCATACAGGGTATTTCAAAACATTTCACAATAAGCTAAGCATTATAGGTAGTACACAGGGTGGTCCTGGTAGGATCATAAGATTTTACAGTCATAGCATGATGGTATTGGCATGCACCACCTCTGCTGGGTGACTGTTCCATGGCTCCACCACCCTTTCTGTAAAATATAAGTTCCTCACATCCCTCTTAAACCTTTCCCTGCCAGTTTCCACTCATGGCTTTGGTGTCTTGACCCTGTACTCCTGCTAAATAGTTCCCTGCAGTTCACCTCTTTATTCCTTTCAGGAACTTGAAGGTCTCTATCATTTCCCACCCTCCCTCACCTGGTATTCAGTGAGTGTTTGCTCAATTCCTTGGTACAATCTCCATAAGATCTGCACTGCTGGCCCTTATCTTGGTCACTTTGGGTCACACCGTCTCCAGCCAGACCCTATCTTTGCTTAGGTGAGGACTCCAGAACTGAGTACAGTATTGCAGGTGTGGCCTCACCAGTGACCTACATCTTTTTTTCTCTCTCCATACCCTTCCAATGCACTCCACTACCCTATTAGCCTTACTATAGGACTTGTTACACTGGCTTGATTGTTTGAGGGGCCACTAATGATGACTCCCAGGTCCCTTTCTCTCTGCCATTGTGCTCAGTTTAACCCCTCCCATCTAGTACTCTGCCCTGTTTTTTTTTCTTAGGTACATAGCCTTATATTTTTGGCTTCAATATCAACTGCCAAACCTTAGATCACATCTCTATCCTTTGTTGATCCCTCTGCATTCTCCTGATCCCTTTGATGCTATCTACTCAGACTCAATAGACCATCATGGCCTATTTCTGCTGGCAGTTTCATATGTTCATATGTACCCTGCTACAGAGCTTTGTGTCATCTGCAGAGACACAGCTTACTGCATGGCCTACCCAGTGTCACTGATGACCATTCTGAAGAAGACAGTAACCAGGACAGATCCCTGCAACAACCTTAATGCAGACCTCTCGCTCTTCTGATTTGACACCATTTACCACTAACTTCTGCTATCTCTCCTTAAACCAGTTTTGTTGTCCAATGCTATGCAGTTGTGATCTAAAACGGCCTGAGATCCTAGATATGGCCATCACCCTGTTTAGTGGTTGCCTGTTTTCTGTGTAGTTTAAATACAGTTGCTTTCTGAAAGGTTCTGGTATATCGATGGTGTATTTACTGATCAGGCTCTGAGGATATTATAAATCTTATCGCTATCATGATGTCTTATGGCCTTACTGTAGCATTCTATATCATTATATTGCTCTGGATATATCAGGTGCCCTCACAACTGATATGCCCGGTCAGCGATGAGCTATCCCACCCTCCCTTACTGGTCCCCTCACTCTGTAGCACTCACATATGATCCCTTCCTCCTAATAACCCATGGTCTATCTCAGAAGGGTAATTGCTACAAAATTGTCTATCCTTTTGATCCTAAGAAGGACATGTTCCTTGATCTATCTGACCAAACTCCTCAAATATCTGGCTATGCTTTTACTGACCTTGCCTGGGACAGAGATCTAAATCCTGGCCCTCCCCAATTATAAAATTTGCTCTCAGTCTGACCAGTGTTGGGCTAGAATCAAGGACCTCAACCTGTTCCATATGTCATCAATAGTCTAAGGCCTAAAATGCATGAACTTGAGAGCTAGGTGGCCAGCCACCTACAGACCTGATGTGATTGCCTAATCAGAGACTTGGCTTAAACCTCAAGTGCTCCCACATGAGTTGGACTTCCTGCTTTCAATGCCCTCAGGAAGTATAGGGTCGGCAAGAAATGGGGTGGGGTACTTATCTATGTTAACTTCACCATTAGTGCCTCCATCGCTGATATCCTCCACCTGAACAACTCAGAAGTGAAACTGTGTTTGTTAAGATTCTACTTGATAACACAAAACCACTCTATATGGGTTGTGTTTATATCCCCAACATGCTGCAACCTGCCTTAGATACCCTTACAAAGGTGCTTGGTGGGCACTTGCCTGGGAAATTATCATACCTGGAGGCTTTAACCAAAATTGGACACCAGATACCGAAGCTGAACTTCAGGCCCATCTTCTTGATGCTAACCATACTCAACACCAAATCTGGGAACCATACTCTCCTTGATAACTCAGTAGTAACTAATCCTACTAGTAGAAATGGGCACATTTTTTATCCTGTCAGTAGAATTCTGGTGAAATGCTGGTTTTGCTTCTATGAAATTTCATGGAATTTCCATGAAAAGTTCATGAAATTTCACAAAAATTATGATTTTGGTTAGTTCCATCTAATTTAAAACACATTTGTCCATAATATACACAATTTGGAACAGTGACTGTCCCAATACCCATACAGACATGTTCCAAGTTCAGATCTCTGTCTTTAAAATGACTAAGTTATAAGCCTCTAAACTTTCAGAAATTTTAAAATTACAGTTCATAACTACATAAACTAAAAGCATCTGAGCACATTGACTACATTTGGCATGGTGATGTTACCTATTCCCATACATATGTGTGCCAAATTTCTGATCTCTAGGTTTAAAGGTGACTGAGGTATAAGCCTCTGAACTTCAGAAATTTTATAATTGCATTTCACAATTACATAAACTGCTGAATTTTAAGCCCCTATAAGTTTTAAGCTAGAGAACAGAATATCACCAATGTTGTTAAGTTCATTGACCCAAAATATTAGGCTTTAGGTAACCACCATGGTCCAGTATCTGAACATCATGCAATCATGTTGGCGACCCGGATTTGGAAGCAAAACCTGGAAGTCGTGTCGGGAGGCAAGTCATAGCTAAACCTTACAATCTCTATTTTGCAGTTTTTGTGACTCTTCCAAGTAAGAATGCATCCAAGTTTTCAATTATCTAGCTGCAAAGGTGGCTATGTTCTAAGCATTGAAATATTTTCAGAAATTATTACATGAATATTAAATTGCTAGACATTGAGCATCTATAACTTCCCACCCTTCATCTAAATATCATGGAACTTGACAGGTGTTTAGGGCATGGCTCAGACAATATATATGCCATATGACAGTTGCCTAGCTTTAACACAGACTGAGGTATGGCTATTTAAAGAATTTCAGAAAATTCCCAAAAATGTGAAATTTCACAAAAATTCACATAATTTCCTGAAAATTCCACAAATTCAGAAGTTGCTAATTTTGCCCACCTGTGCCTGCTATAATTGGGGCTGCTATAATCTTTTGAACTCTCCTATTGACCACTCACCTATCTTCTATATATAGAAAATAATCTTCCAGACTCCCGAAGAACTTTTATGGCTAGGATTATTCAAATTTCTCACCCAAGTCCTTCATCGCCACACTTTCTGAAATTAACTGGTACCATTTCCTAGATCTCCCAAGCATAGATGACACCTTTTACTTTGCAAACAACTTTGTCTCTGCAGCCAACCTGTATGCCCCTATAGAAAGCTCCGAGGAATGGCAACTGTCACAAATGAATTAACCCTGAGTTCAAAAACGAATGGCCCAAAGAGACAAAGACTAAGGGCTCTTTAAAAAACTTCCCTGAAGGCTAATTGGGAAAAGCATAGGGATCCGAGAAACAGGTGTGAAAAAGCAAAAGCAAGCAGCCAAAAATACTTTTAAGAGGTCTGCAAGAAAATCATCTGTCTGATCCTAAAAGGTTGTGGTTACAGATAAACTCCTTGCTAAGGGAAGTTCCAGTACTCCAGGCGATACAATTGAGGCAAATGGCCAGGTTGTTTGTGACCTTTGCTGCAACTGCATGACCATTCAATAGCTTCTTTATAGACTAACTATGTACAAACCCAAGTCACTCTGTCTCCCAACTCCCCAACAGTCAGGTGTAACTGAACTCCACCTTCCTCAGTTTCACCTGCAGCTGGTCAAGAAGCTTGAGGTACTAGTCCTATTGAAATGGATAAAAACAGATGGCTCTCCTGGTTCTAATAAGCTGGAACCTAAACTTGCTTAAAGCAGCTTTCCTGGTACTTGCCCTCCAAGTTACCATGCTACTAAATAGGTTATTTCTGAAAAATGGCTCTGGTTGTCCCTGTACATAAGATAAGACCCTGAGAGCCTGTGGAGAATTATTAGCCTATATATATATCCTCTGCCCATTGGTGAAGTTACAAGACATGCTTGTATATAACCAGCTCTGTGAATACCTTGAGCTGCACCACTTACTCTCTGATAAACAACATGGTTTTAGAAAATTTCACAGCACAGACACAGCACTTGTAAATTTACAGCTGATACTCTGAGGGCCTTGGACAAAGGGTCACTGACAGGAGCCATCTTCACTGACCTTACCAAAGCATTTGATTTGGTCAACCATGGTTTTGCTTCTTAATAAACTAGCACTTCTGGGACTAGACAGCACTCCCCCTACTTGGTTCACTAACTACCTAACAAATAGGTCACAGGAGCTTAAATGGAAAGGGTTTCACTCAAGTTACCTTACCATCACTGATGGAGATATCCAGGACTTCGTCCTAGGCCTGCTACTCTTTTCCATACTCATCAATGATTTTGGCAATAGCTGTGGTGATGGGAACCTTCTGTTATACACGGACAATGCAGTGCTATATTGGAGTGCTGCTGATGTCGGAACAATTGCTTCCAGGATCTCTGGTAATTTAAATGCACTTGAAAAATAGTTTGCTACCAACATGTTAGTGATAAATGAAAGAAAAACAAGGCAATCTTCTTTGGACTCAAACACCTAGGCACAACTAGGCAACACATGCTCACACTATCCACTTCCTCTGGAGCACTGACTTGAAATGGCCAACAAGGTAAAATATCTTGGTGTCTACACTGACCAAGAACTCACAATTAAACCTCATGTGACAACATTCCAAAATCCATCCACCAGAAACTTGGCTTACTGTACCTATTGAGCAACTCCTCTGACTGCTGAGTCAGGCTTGTCATAGTAAATGGTACCTTTACTTCCTACACTGGTGTATGGATCTGCTGTACTCCAGTTCCTCAGGAACTCAGAGACCAAAAGTTGACTGTCTTGTATAACAAGATTTGCCATTTCATGTCTGAGTCTCCCCATAAGAGGCACCACTGTGAGTTTTCTCCTTATTGAACTAGCCTCCCTTGGAAGATTAGTTGACTTATCCCTTATTTTACCTTACCTTCTAACTAACCAAGATCTATACCCCCAATCCATAATGGGCTACTAACATCAAAGCCCTTGAGGGGAGTACTGAGCTCCTCAAACTGTACCCTACTTGAAATCCACAGGGTGTGGACCATCCTGGCAAATGGTCCTTTACCCACTCTGCTCCATATTACAAGAACTCCCTTCCTGATATGCTACTGCTCCACCTCTCTTGGAGGCTAAAAATAGGGCTTAAGACCTCTGTATTAGAGCAGTATCAATGCAGCTGTAATCGCTGATCATCATTTACCTCCTCTAATCTTTCTCAACTACCTCTTCAAACAGTGTATGGTGTATTGTCTGCTGTGGAATTCATGTTTGTCCCATTACTGTATATGCCATGCCCACTGATTGTATCTCTCATATTGTTCTATTTATAAGCCAATTATAAAGTATTGTGCAATTTATTGTATGTAACTAAATCTCATTGTCCTTGTTTGCAATTGTACTTTTGGCAATATCCTGTAGTTCTTGTATTTGCTTGTAATTATTGACTGTAACTAACTCTGGGTCACCCTTGAAAAGGACCCATGGTCTCAGTAGGCATACCTATATATATATCCTCTGCCCATTGGTGAAGTTACAAGACATGCTTGGCAGAAGACACCAGGAGAAAGGACTGCTGTGTGACTGAACTTCTCTGCTGGGACTAAAGTAGAAGAACTTTTGTATTTGGACCTTTAATTTAGGGTAAAAACTAACATACAAAACAAAAAAAAAAATGTGCGTTTGGGTTAACTGAACTGAATGGGTAACTGAAAAGTCATCTAGGTGTAAATCTCAGGTGACTGAAAGGACTTAACTGTTGTGAGGTTTAAATTACTTGTAGAAAGATCTGGTAAGTAGGGGGAGGCTTAGCTAGAAGGAAGCTACATTTAAAGACTGCCTTAGAAAGATTCTGCTAATAGCTTGGCAGAAGACACCAGGAGAATGGACTGCTGTGTGACTGAACTTCTACTGGGACTATATTGCCCTGCTTCCTCCCTCCACCCCCGCCCAAAGCTAGTTCTATTTTTTATAGGCACAGGATTTGACTTGACAACAGGAATTTCCTGTTTAGGGGCAGGAAGTGAGTGATCACAGAACCACAAGGACCCACCATCCTAGAAGGGCAAGAGTAGCTCTCTGGCCCCCTCTAGCTGCTGGAGGACTGCCTCTGAACAAGTAAGTGGTCTACTGAGAAATATAGGATATTCTTGTCTCAGAACAGGACAATCAGGAGCTTAAAGGGCACACAGGCAGAAAGTAAGGAGAGAGAGAAAAAAAACAGAGGAAAGAGTAAGGATTGCAAACAGTTAAGGGGCCAGAAATAAGACATGATTGGAGTGGTGCAGTGCAGTGGCTGTGGAGCAGCAGTCTTCAGGGAGACCTCTCTGGGCTGAGGGAGGAGGTTGCTCATCTCCAGGCTGAGTTGGCCAGGATTTGTGGGACCTCCCTTCCATCCAGGGACCACCAGTGCCACTGCCATTGCCTCAGAGGTTGCCAAGAAAGAGGAGCAGTTAGACCACAGTGGGCTCAGGAGGGTGAGGTGGTGGAACAGAGGCACATCCCTCTGGTTGTACCTCCACACCCTATGCCATTCTGGCAAAGTGTGGTTCCCTGGAGGTACCCTACAGTGGAGACCAAGGAGGATGCTGGTAACCTCCACAAAGGAGACCCACAGGAGGGTGTCAGGGACCCTGCAGGGAAGGAAACAACTCCTGGTGGGGACTCCATTGTTAGGAAGGTAGAACTGGGCAAGGAAGGGGAGAGGGAGGTGCCTGCCTGGCACCGTGGCTTGAGGGACAGGGAGCGAATCCTCAGGATTGCCGGAGCAGCTGCACAGGAGGGAGCTGGATGTCATTGTCCACTAGGGACAAATGACCTGGCTAAGAAAGGGATTAGAGAAGTGCAGGAAGAGTTTGTGGAATTGGGGAGGGCCTTAGTCAAGGTAGCATGCACGGTAACCTTCTCGGAGATGCTAACCATCTATGGCATAGGAGAGGCTAGGGTGTTCTGTACCAAGGGATTCAATCAGTGGTTGAGAAAACTGGTGTGGAGCCTCAGGGATTTGGCTTCATTGGGGACTGGGGTCCACCTGGAGTGATGCAAGCCTATACTGGCATGATGGGCTGCATCTGTCCGGGAGGGGAACCAGGATCCTAGGTGATAGGTTTAAATGCTTCATTGGCAAGCTTTTAAACTAGCCAAGGGGAGGTACTGGAAAGGAGCAGGAAAATCCTAGCCCCCAAATAATCACGGTAGTAAGTGTGGCAAACACCAACATGGAGGTGTTGATAGAGAGAGAGGGCAGGGGTAAATGGAGAAAGTGACAAAGGCAAGAAGGACAGGGATGGAAAAGGTGTAAGGCCATCAGGAAATGGAGGGTACATGATTATCAATGCCCAGAGTCTGGGCAACAAGCCCCTGAGCTGGTGGCCTTAATGGAAGAGGGATGCCTGGATATCGTAGCAGTCACAGAAACATGGTACACAGAGAACCATGACTGGGATGTTAACATACCAGGGTACATAACCTACAGGAGAGAGACAGGCAGGGAGAAGAGGGAGAGGAGTAGCTCTCTATGTATAGGAAGAGATAAAGCAACTGAACAAAAAGAGTAAACAGGGAGGAGGAGGAGGCACTGTGGGTCACCTTGAGACTGGAAAGGCACCACAATCCGCACAGGGTTTTGTACAGACCCCATGTCAGGGGAAGGAATGGACAAGGATATGATGGAAGGCATTCTTAGAATGGCAGAGAAAGGGAGATACTGTTGATGGGAGACCTGAATATGCCAGATGTTAACTGGAGCACATTGCTGCAGCCACATCCAAGAGCAGGGCCATTCTTGACGCCCTACAGGTGGCAGGCATTAGACAGCTAGTTTCGAACCCACTCGTGAGGGAGCAATCTTAGACCTCGTATCTCAAATGGGGCAGGTGAGAGGATCTCAGGATCTAGAAGTGGGTTGCCATCTGGGGACAAGTGACCATCAAACAATGTGGCTCTACGTTAAACTCAGCTACAGAGTCAAGCCATACAAAAGTAAGGGCACTGGACTTCAGGAGGGCTGACTTTGGCAAGATGGGAGAGTGCCTCAGAATAGCACTAGCAAACAGGCTAGAAGGAGGTGTGGAGCAACAATGGGAGTTATCAAAACTGCCATCACAGAGGCAACAAGCCTTTGTGTGAAGCAAATAAACAAATCAAAACGAAGAAAAAGCCACTATGGTTCTCAAAGAGGTGGCTGTGAAAGTCAGAGAAGAAAAAGATAGCAATCCAGAGTATAAGGAAACACAGAAGGAGCAGGACAGATACCTGTACCAGTTAAGGCAGAAAAGAAGCAGGAGGTAAGTCAGAATAGCAAAGGCCCAAACTGAGGAAAGATAGCCAACTCAGTTAAGAAGGGGATAAAACCTTTTATAGGTACATCAGCGCGTAGAAAGACAAAGGAGGGATAGTGAGGCTGAATAGAATGAGCGGTGGGTGGGCAGAAGGGACAGTGAAAAGCAGGAATACGAACGAATATTTCTGCTCAGTATTCACAAAGAGGAGGGGAAGTGCCTAATCCAATTAACAGAAGCACTCTTGATAGGGGGTCGATCCCAGTCCTTTCACAGAAGAAAGGGTTCTGCAAGAACCTCTAAAACTGAAGGTGGACAAAGCAATGGGTCCTGATGGAATTCACCCAGAATTCAAAAGAATTAAGGAAGGAACTAGTGAAACCACTGGCTACTTTTTAATAAATCATGGGAGGATGGTGTGGTACCGAGGACTGGAGGAAGGCGGATGTGATTCCCCTTCCAAAAGTGGGACCAAGACAGAGGCAGGAAACTACAGACCTGTCAGTCTGACCTCTGTGGTAGGGAAAGTGATGGAGTCACTTCTGAAGGAAAGAATAGTTGAGTACCTAGAGGTCAGTGAGTACAGGATCCAAGGCAGCATGGGTTCACAGCGGGAAGGTCATGTCAGACGAATCTAATAGATTTCTTTGACCTTGGTGACCAAAGTAGTAGACCAGGGAGGGGCTGTGGACATGGCCTACCTAGACTTCAGCAAGGCATTTGTACAGTCCCACACAAAGATTATTAGTCAAATTAACCAGCCTGGGAGTGGGTCCCAGGGTGGTAGCCTAGGTAAAACATTGGCTGGACAACAGGACACAGAAGGTAATTGTAAATGGAGTCCACTCTGAAAGAAAGGGCGGTTACTAGTGGGAGGTACCGCAGGGTTCAGTATTGGGTCCAGTCCTTTTAATGTCTTCATCAGTGGCATTGCAGAGGGACTGGAAGGAAAAGTATGTCTTTTGCAGATGACACAAAGATCTGCAACAGGGTTGATACACAAGGAGGCATGGAAAGGATGAAAAGGGACTTGGCAAGGTTGGAGGAATGGTCAGACGTATGGCAGCTAGGATTCAATGCAAAAAGTGCAAAATAATGCACCTGGGAAACAAGAACCCAGGGAAGAATACACAATGGGTGGGAGGTAGTAACAACAACAAAACAGGAAAGGGACCAGGGGTAAATCATATCAGATGATCTTAAGGTTAGCAAGCAATGTGAGAAGGCAGAGGGAGGCCGGGGTATACTGGGATGTATAGGAGAGGCATCAGCAGCAGAAAACAGGAAGTTGTTATCCCTCTGTACAGACAGTTGGTGAGACCCCATCTGGAATACTGTGTCCAGTTCTGGAGACCCCATCTCCATAAGGACATAGACAGGATAGAGGCAGTCCAGAGGAGGCAACTAAAATGGTGCAGGTTCTGCAAGAGAAGCCGTATGAGGAGAGACTAAAGGAGCTTAATATGTATACCCTTGAGGAAAGAAGGAGAGGGGGATATGATAGAAACTTTCAAGTACCTCAAGGGAATCAACAAAGTCCAAGAGGGTAGCATCTTTCAGAAAAGAGACTTGCAAGAACAAGGGGACACAATTTAAAGATAGAAGGAGGGTGGTTCAGGGGCAATGTGAGGAAGTATTATTTCACAGAGAGGGTAGTGGATGCATGGAACAGCCTTCCTGTGGAAGTTGTGGGGTCTAAAACTGTGGGAGGAATTCAAGAATGCATGGGACAGACATAGAGCAATTCTTGTGGGGGCAGGGAAGATATAGGCTGTTGGTTAACTAGGATCTGAGGCCTATCCTGTAGGTAGGGAAATGGGCAGACTAGATGGGCCAAGCGGTCCTTATCTGCCGTCAAAGTCTATGTTTCTGTGTTTCTAAGGTTACCAAAATACCATAAATAAATAATATAAATAAAGTTTTCTATCCGTCTAACTATGTCCTAAACTTCATCCAGGTCCTCCAGCTTCTTCAGCAATCTTCTATATGGCACCAGTTTGAAGGCCTTTCTGAAACTGAAGTAGAATAAATCCACAGCATTTTTTGTTTTCATTGCAGTTTGTCTTATTGCACGGTGCTCTGAGCCATGAGTGAAAGGTGCCTGAAAAATAAAATTGTCTTGCTCTTGCCTTGCTGTGATCTATTGATGAGTAGTTGGGATGACTAAGTGGGTGTAGCTAATGATAGTTTGGGAGCCACTGAGTAACAATGACCATAACAGGACCAAATTTGAGATGACAGAGATGCTGGAGGGAGCTTTTCACCAAAAATAAAACCAGAACATTAAACTTCAGGAATGTTGCCTTTTATATCGTGGGAGATAGGACTAAGTTTAGGTATATGTTGAACCCTAAACTAATGTCATGAAGCAAAATATAATGCAGGATGTGACTACAGGTACATGCTGACGCTTGAGCTTGATGTTAGACTAAAACTACTACACTGTCCCAATCCTCTAATACACTTCAGTTTTCTTGTTAAAACCGTGTCCTGCCACTAATCACAGCACCTGTCACCATCAGAATTCTTGGTCATCGTAATCATGGGCTCTGATTGTGGTGGAACTGTAGTAAGTTATTTTTTCAGTAAATCAAGTTGCAGGGCTGTATTACTAGGGCCTTCTCACCATGTGGTTGGCATTGTGGTGACACACACAGTCTGACACAATGGCAGAAGTGGGATGTCCAAACCAAGTGAAACAATGAACAAGAATCTCTGGGCTACATTAACCATTTGCTAGAGACTCCTGTTGCGGACATGGCAGAGCCTAAGATGGCCAACTGTACCAACACAGAGGAGGTAAGGGTATTGACTAACTGCATGTTTGCCACAGAGCAGCTTGTAATGGACCTCAAGCATTTTAAGCACAACGTTTTGTGGAGACTGGATGACCACGGAAAAAGGCTGGTGCATTATGGGAGAGGTCAGAAGATCAGGAAAACCACAGCAGATGAAATAATATAAGGAGTGTAGGAGTGCGGAGAAAGCAAAAGGGGGTAATTTGGAGCAATTCCTCTCCATCTTCTTACCACAGCTGGGAGGCCCACACTGGCAAGAGCAAGTTGAGGTGAGAACGTGCCCATAGAACGAAAAGGACCACCTGCAGAACCTGACTCTGACCCAGACTGATAATTGCCTACCTACTACATTACTATACTAAAGAAAGAT
Organism: Neoceratodus forsteri; assembly: GCA_016271365.2. Taxonomy (NCBI): domain Eukaryota; kingdom Metazoa; phylum Chordata; order Ceratodontiformes; family Ceratodontidae; genus Neoceratodus; species Neoceratodus forsteri. The sequence goes on from CM057456.1 coordinate 1,287,308,735, forward strand.
TCATGCAGGGCTATCAGGAGAAAGGCTAGCTATTTTGGAAAGGGTTCGCATCTCTGTCTATCAGGATTTCTCCCACAAGGTGGTGTAAACTCGCAAGACTTACAACCACATTAAGGTGATGCTTCATGAGAAAGAGTGCAGTACAGATTTAAGGGACTAACAAATGTGTTTGTGATGCAGAATGGGCAGTCACTAGAGGGAGATCCCTTGAAGAGGTGCTTAAACCTAATTCACAGCACTGGCCAGACTTGAGGTGACACACTACAGGTCCCAGAAAGATTTGAGAGGATCCCAGGGACAGACTAGCAGACTTACAGAGTCCCCAGAGCTACTGTAACAACCAACACGAAGGAGGTAACCACTCTCAAGACAACCACAAGCTCACACAGGGCAGCAGAAGTCACTCCAAGCCACCTCACTCAGACAGATTCAACTTGGGGAGTAGAGATGCTGATGGACCTATTCAAACAGGGAAGAGCAGAAATAGGCTAAGATCTAGAAGCCCACACCACAGGCAGTCTCACACAGAAGAATTGCTGGCAACCCTCCCCCAAAGCTGCTAGAGAGGCATCAAGACCACCACAACTGAGCAAGAGAGATACAGAGCAGCTAGACAGCAAACAGAAGCATCCTCAGAGCAAAACACCTCATCCTGGGCAGCACTTAGCGAGGACATCTCTGATACGGACTGTATCACCACAACCACCAAGAGTGTTCTCCCAGGTGTTAGATCCTTCACTGAAGTGGCAGCAGGCACTGGGACTATAAGTGCCTGCTAGGGAACTGTCAATTTGTGTTTGACAGCATGAATAGGGCACACCATGAAAGCATGAAGATGAAACCAGTATTGTTTTCTTTGCTGTATGCTGTTATTTTATATCTGGCTTTGGGATTATGGGCAATTTAACTGTGGGTAGCTTGTTGATATTGTTAAAATAGCCTGGTGTTTTGCATGAAGAGGGAGGGAGTAAGGAGTGCAGGACTAACACACCCAGATTCCTATCAATGTCTATGTGAATGTGTTATCATATTCTGGTGGCTGCAGATGTATTATGAAGCACTCCCATGTCCCTCATGTATGTATTAAATATTCCCACCCCCACACTCACTCAAGTCCTATAACTCTGGACTCATGTTGCCTGCTACCGTGATGTCACAGAGGGTCTCTTACCACACGGTACTGCAGTTCCTTCTTCACTAGCAGCTTTGTATCAAAGCAGACATGTCACAGCTGGAACTACAGTGTGCATCAGGTATTTACCCCCCCATGTTGCAGGCTGCATAATATGAGCCTATTGGGGCTCCACCTGCAGTGAGAATATGTGCATGGTTCTAGGCATGGTAATAACCATTTGCTAAATGACAGCACCCTGGGTTTCAACTTGACCCTCCTCCACCCCAGCTGTTTCCTGTTTGCTGATTATGCCCAGGTTTCCCATTAATTCCCATCTTTCTTCCCCATCCCAACAGGTTTTACGCAGAGAGGTGGCTTCACCGCTGTGGTCAATACACCACTGTGGCGTGAAATGGTGTTTGGAACTGTCACTCAGGGACAGAATGCTGGGTGAAAGGTGACTCACCTGGTTGGCAGAGCACCTCTTACTACAGGGGACAGGTCAACTGGTAGACTTGTAACACCAACATTGTAGTTGTTCTCAGTGGCAGAGCTGGCTTTGTCTTATCAGCCTTCTGCTTACACTGTTAGAATGGTTAAACTGTTAACCTTTGTTAAGTAGTTATAGAGTATACTTCATTTAAATCATTGTTCAGTAGTGGTTTAGCTCATAGTTCTGATTTTGGTACAACATTCAATGATAATTACTGAGTGTGGTTAAGGGCGTTAGTGGCCCTTTGTGTTTTATTTTGGTATTAACTGCAAGGTGCACATCTTTAAGGAGCAAACAAGCACTTGAGAGGGACTAGTTAGTTTGAAGGCACATCTCTCATTCACAGTCAAGGTACTGTACTAGCCCTTCTGACCCTATGGTTCACCCCTCCTAGTCTTCAGATTGAGGCAGTATAGTGCAATGGTTCAGGGCTGTGAGCTGCAAACCTGGAGACCTGGGTTTGAATCCAACAGCCCCCACTTGTACATTGTGTGACCTCTAAGCAAGTTACTTAACTCCTTGTGCTCCAAGATCACACCTGAAAAAGGTTCGGGTTTGTGTGCCTTTCCTGGATAAACAATTTCCTCTTTCCCCAGATTCTCCTTGGTTTCCCTTAGTGGGTTTCCTTGTTAACAATAGTATTTCACCTGGGGATTACAGTCTCTGCAATTCTCTGCTTATAATTTGGTCATGTCTATCCCTGGGTGGTTAGAGATACCACCCCATAGTGCTACTTGATTGAAGGTAGTAAGGACCACCCCCAAAACCCCTCTCATGGCCAACGTGGACAGTACTATGAGGGCCTCCAGGGTGAGATGCATCTTCTGGAATGTGAATGGACTTAATTACCCAGTGAAGAGGAGGCAAGGTTTTGCAACATATCAAAAGCTTAAAAGCAGAGGTAGCACTTATCCAGGAGACCCATCTCACTTCTAAGCATGTACATTGTTGCTGAAAAGCTGGGTGACAGGTGATCCACAGTTTGGCCTAATCTAAGGGAGTGGCTATACTGATACACAAGGACAGCCTTGGAAGGAAGTGTGCACTTTGACTGACAAACAGGGTAGATGGATTGTGACTCTCTTTCCATCACTGGGAGTAAACTCATTGTATCCAGTATCTACACTCCCAATGCTGATGACCCCACTTTTCCAATTGACCTCACGAGAAATCTCAGATGTACCTATCCTCCGAGGGAGAGATTTTATCCTAGTCCCTGACCCATTTCTGGATAAATCAGCTGCAACTCCTGACTCCTATCCCAAAGCTAGGTCTGCACTACAAATCTTTCTGTCAGAGTGGGGTTGACTGACATGTGGAGAAGGGACAACCTCATGGGTAGGGACTACACTTTTTCTCCCCAGTCCATGGCTGTTATAGTAGGATAGATGTATGGTTAGCAAAAAACATAGCTGCTAATGGTATAAGTGACTCTTCTATTGAGAATATCCTGATCTCTGACCACACCACTGTATGTATTACCTTCTACCTTCCCAGGGAGCACTCAAAGCCACCAAGATGGTGCTGTAATCCCCTCCTACTGAGGGATCCAGAATTCTGTATGTGGACAGGCCAGGAGGCTAAGTTATATTTCAAATAAATGCCAGAGTGATGTTTCACTGGGAACTGTCTGGAAGCATTTAAGTTCTTCCTGAGAGTTAGGATCATTGCCTACCAGCTGCCAGGCTTAAAAAGAGGGCTCATGAGGTATCCTCCTTACAAGCAGAACTTCATACTAAAGAAACCTGTGCAAAGACAACCTCCTCCTTCCAAACTTAGTTGCAGATATATTTATTATTATTTATTTCATTTTCGGATTACAATACCTCTGAACCAGAGGGTTGTTTACCAAGGTTCCACATCAGATCAAAGACAAAACAGTTAACATATTACAAAGGTTAAAACATCAGATCAAATATAAAAATAGTTAACACATCAATTAGTCATTACAAAGAGAGGTGCACAGACCTTAAAAAAGGCTGAGAAACAGACTAAAGCGCATACTTGGGGTACAACAGCCAGTGAATGGCATTGTCAAGAATAGATGTGTGAGGGTGAATGGGGTGAGAAAGTTATGAGGGGTAGGTGAGGACAGCAGGAAGTGAAGGGTAAGGGGTAGGAGGAGAAACTAGTTATGGAAGAAAACAGGGGCAAATTGAAGTGATGGGTGGGAGTTCAGGAGAAACGGGAGGGAGGTAGGATGGAATTAGAGGGTAAGAGGAGTAACAGAATGGAACAGAGATATGTAAGTGCAGATAAGGGCATAAAGGAGCAATACAGATGAATATGAATAAATAGACCATTGACAGAGTAAAGGCCTATGGCACATTCATAAGGTAGAAAAAATGGGCAGACAGGATGGGCCTTGCAGTCCTTATCTGTCATTAACTTCTATGTTTCTATGTTTCTATGTTAGATATGTTGTGAGTATAGGGAAAATGCGCACTCAACAATGGGTGGTGGGGGTGAGGTAATGTAAGGTAACAGGGAGGGCAGGGTCTCAACAGGGCTGAAGTGTAAAATAGACACACTACTCCAACAGAAAATAGAATGGCTACTTCTCTGCTCTAAACATAAGTTCTGGGAATCCAGGAGAAAGGGGTAATTTACTTGCTTATCGGCCAGGAAACAAAAGTCTGAATCTCAGATATTGGCCCTGTGCACAGACAAGGGGGATATAGTCACTAACTACAGGGGAATTAATGAGGTTATGCAATAGTTCTATGAAATGCTATATGCATCCCCTGCTGACACTGACTTGACTTTCCCAATCCTTGAAGACTTCTTAGGTGTCACTCCCACACTTACCCTGTCCCCCACCTCACAGAGACCAGTTAGACTCACCATTGACCAAACAGAAGCTACACACTGCCCTAAAGCAACTTACAGCCAGTAAAGCCCCTAGCAAAGATGGGTTCACAGTAGACCCTATATCAATGCCCCAGATTATCATCCCACACCTTTGGCAACACATAATGGTGCCAGGAACTCAAGGTATTCCCCTACCATGAAGGAGGCATTTATATTCTTATTACCCAAAAATCCATTGATGCCTTGACTGTACCAATTACCGATCAATCTCACTTATCTCAACTGACAAGAAGATTCTGGAAAAGCCTCGGCTGACAGACCGAAAAGTCTTTACCATCCCTCATCCATCATACTCAGGCAGGGCTTCACAAGGGTAGGACAGGAGCAGACAATTTACAAACACTGCTAAACCTCAAATGGAACACCCTAAAATAACCTACCCTATGGCAGTGATTGCCATTGACTTCTGGAAAGCATTCAACTCAGTTACCTGGGGTCACCTCCACTTGGGGTTGTAGGTTTACAGTATAGGTCCATATTTCAGGAGCTGGATTACAGCCCTTTATAACTTTCAACAGCTGCTATATTTACCAAGAAAACTACCTCACCCCTTTTGCACTTCACAGATGTACTCATCAGAATGCCAATTGTCCCCTTGCTATTCTTACTTGCCTTAGATACCTTTACCAGGAAATTACTAGACTCACCAGGCATTCAGGGATACAGATAAAATCCTCTCATTAGTTAGTGGACACCTACATGGATGATATGCTGCTGACTCTAGCTCACCCCTCAGCCTCCATACCTCAGGTTATGCGAGTGCTTTAGACCTTGCATGCACATCCTGGCTCAGTGTGAACTGGAAAAAGGCAACGATTTTCCCACTCATTTCAGCCTGTGATAATCTGTGTATGGTAGTTACCAACATAGTCTGGGCTTCAAAGATTTTTCTTACCTGGGAGTCAAACTTCCTCTAGTTGGGCAAAATCATTCCTAAGCATTATTTGCAACTGTCACCTACTCTTGAGCAAGAAATTAAGAGATGGGGCAGATGAGATTGTCACTCAGGGGCAAAATAGAGGTGGTCAGAATGTTTATTTTGCCATGACTGGCCTACTTGTTCTAGAATATCCCTATTCTAGTGCCTGAGACTATACTGCAGAAGTTCCAATGGCTAATTTCCACTTTCCTCTGGGACAACAAAAGACCAAAGCTAAATACATATAAGTAAGGGACATACTGGAAAGGGGAGGTCTAGGCCTCCCATGGCTCCAAGGCTATGTATGGGCATATTGAATGGCAAAGGCCACAAAATGGTATCGCCTCATTTCTGAATCGATGCCACCATGGGTCCAATTAGAACAACACCTAGTAGATATTCATTGGCTTGGACTAATTCTATGCACTGGTGATAAAAAGCCTCCTGTAGAAAATTCCATCATTTGTGACACTCAAGCAGCGTGGGTAAGATGTCTTAAACTTACACATAGTCCCAGTAGCTAGAGCACCTCCTAGACAATACCCGGTCATCTGGTGGAACCCCAATATGTTAATAGATGAGAGGCCCGTATACAGGGGAACTGGGAGAAGAGAGACATTTGGACCATAGCTGACATTTCATTACCCAGCTCTGATACTCTTCTTTCATTCGAGTAGCTTCAAGAAAAATTTGTTCTCCCAAAACAAGACTTTTGACAATACTTGCAGCTTAGAGGAGCCTTTGTCAGATATCCAGCCCACTGTGTCCAAATCAAAGGAATTGTCTTGGCTGCACTCAGGACACAAAACCAAATGCTGCCTAAGACCTAACACATAGGATATATGGCACTCTGAGAGATGCACAACCTGACCCCATGAGCAAGATTAAATTTATTTATTTTAATTATTTTAATTTATTTATTCTAGGATTACAAGTACCTTTGAGCCAAGGCTCTTTTACAAAGGTTCCATGTCAGAGTAGAATCAATACAAACATGACAATAATTGCAATTGGCAGTACCAAGTAGTTGAATACCTACATTTGGGAGAAGTAGGTAACAGAACAGAAAGTTGTATAAAAATGTAAACATGGGATTCTAGACAGTCTCAAGGATTTGAGATATAGACAGTTGAGGGAAGGAAGGTACAAAGTCAGGACAGGGTTAATAGGAAGAGTTGAGGGAAATGAGGGCACCTAGTGAGAGGAGCAGCCGTAGGCTTTGTCAACTTCAAGAAAGTGCTAAGGCCAGGGATGGAGAAGGAGAGGGGTGTAAGGAAGGGGAAGTGTGTGACAGAGAGGAGAGGTAAGTGCTAGTGGGAATAGCAGATTATGAGCGACAGTCACAGAAGCTGGAGGCAGAGAGGTGGAGGCAAAAGGTTGGTTTTGAACTGGCCCAGTTTTTGAAGAGAGGTGAGGTCTTTGTTGAGTCCATTAAACCAGGAGGGTGCATGGTGGACAAAGGACCTTTGTCCCTGCATGGTGCGGCACCAGCAGATGTGCAGTATTTGATGTACAGATTCCCTAGTGGGGTGGGGAGTGCATGCTGGACGTAGGAGGGCTTGGACTCCTGGGGTGCAAGGCCTAGTGTGATCTTCTTGGTCATTAAGCAAGTGTGGTATTTTATCTGGTTGGATAGTTGGAGCCAGCCCATTTGAGTGTAGAGTGCACACATGTGTGTGAGATGGTGGGATCCTGTGATGAAACAGCAGGCTTTGTTTAGGGCCAGGGACAGGCGCCTAAGGGCTGTGTCAGTAGCAGAGCCAAAGACAACCAGACAGTAATCAGTTAGTGAGAACACAGAGCTGTGTACAGCTATCCTTAAGGCATCTGTGGTGAGTCATTGCCTGTGCCTATAAAAGAAGACCAATGCGTTTATTAACAGCAGTGGCAATGGTGTCAGTGTAGATGCTATAGGATAGGGGACTGTTTAGAGTGATTCCAAGGTATTTAAATGAGTGAACTTGGTCTAGGACAGCACCAAGGCAGTTTGTAAAGGAGATGGTTTGAGACCTGTGTTTGTTGGGAGCCGCAGAAAAGCATCGACTTTGTTTTCTTATAGTTGAGAACCAGCTTTTGTCTATTAAACCACTTTTCAACAGAGGTGAAACCCATCTGGAGCTTTTTTGAGTACTGGGGGTCATGATGAGTGGTGTGAATGACTGCATCATCCACATAAAGCAGGATTTGTTCAGGGTAGGATTGTGGGAGATTGTTCAAAAAGGCTGAAGAGGTGTGGCCGAGAATGGATCCCTGCTGGACTCCCAAGCGTACGGGTCTTACATCGGAGAGGATGTGAGCAATTTTCACTTTGGGAGTGGTTTCAGGTAGCTGTTAAACCAGGATATAGCCTCTGGGGAAGGCCAGTATTTTGAAGCTCTGTGATGAGTAGTCAGTGATGAATGGTGTCAAAAGCCTTAGACAGGTCAATGAAGACTGATCCAGGCAGTAGATTAGTTGTCAAGGGTTGTGGATTGCACTATGAATTCTAGGAGGGCTGACGTAGTGCTGTGGCCTTTCCTGAATCTGTGCTGCTGCTTACAAAGGATGTCATGTTTAGCTAAGTATTCCATCAGCTGGTCAGAGACTAACGCTCAATGGACTTTGAGAGGGGTAGTATGGATATAGCCCTATAGCTCCCATGATGGGCCTTGTCCCCAGCTTTGTGGGCTGACGTAATGGTGGCAGATTTCACCTGTCGGGAATTCACATGGGTGAGGGAGAGGTTGAAAATTCAAGTAAGTTAGGACAGTTACTTGTCTAGCATAAGGGACAGTAGCTTAAGGTCTAGTGTGTCCCCACTGGTTCTTGATCCTACGATTGCTTTGTTGACATATTTACGCACTTCATGCTACCTGAATGCTTTGAAGTAAAAAGGCGGTCGAGTTGAGGAGGGTGGCGGGGTGGCGAGAGGGGAGCAGTAGAGAGGTCAGCGTTGAAGAAGTCATGGGAGCACACTACTGAGATCCGTGAATGCATTATTGAATGTGTTTGCTATGGTGGCAGGGTCCAGAGTTATAGTCCCTCCACTTCCAACATAGTAGGTGACATTATGGGCAATTTCCTGCAACTTCTTTAATATTATTCCAGAAGGACTTCCCTTACCCCATGTGTTAGTGAGAGCAGCTTTGTAGTAGGTACTTTCTGCAGTCATATTGCTTTAGTGCAGTCATTTCTAGTGCATTTGTAGTTTTGTATATCTACTTGCCTACCTGTATTCCGAGCCCAAGCCCAGAGGTGGCCCTTAGATTTCATGATTGCAAGGAGCTCCTCAGAGAGCCATGGGTTGCAGAGACCTTTGACTTCCTCTTTTGTAGGGGCGAGGAGTCACAGGGCATTAGAACCAAATTAGAATGGGAAGCAGAATTACAGATGAATATCCCTCAAACTCAATGGGATGAGTGTGTACACAAAGCCCATATGGCATACCTAGGTGCCAAAAGCCAGCTAATGCAATTTAAAATCTTACACTGCTGGTACAGAACCCCCAAAGCTCTACAACAGTGGGGCCTGCTTCCACACGATAAAATGCTGGATATGTCAGGCAACAAAACTGGACTTTGCACATCATCTGGCATTGCCTCAAACTTAAACAATTCTGGCAGGACTTTCTCAAAGACTGCTCTTCATTGTTGAAAATACCAATCCTATCCCACCCAGCACTGACCATTTTGGGGACATTTCATACCTTGCTCAGGGCTCATCTCTTGAAACTGACTGGTTACTCTTGGCCTTCATGGAAGCCAAGAGGGTGATACTGATGAAGTAGAAGTAAACCCCTGCCCCCTTTCCTCCTTTCTTTGCAATCTGCCGTGCTAGGTAGCCATTTTTGAAAGGCTATTCTTCATATCTAAAGACAAACTGCCTCTATACACAAAGACATGGGCCCCATTCCTCTGGTCCTGCCTCTGTTCATTCCCAGCCCCAGATCCGTTAATCCACCCCTATGAAAGGGAGGGGCACAAGACAAAGCATAGGTAACCCTACACATAGAGCTGTAAACATTCCCCTGAACATTGGTATTATTGTGGGGAGCTCAGTTTTCTTTAGGGAGCAGCAGAATATGGAATACACACTTTCAGCATTAGGATATTCTGCATGAGTACCTTAATCACACCTCCCCCGGCTTGACAAAGGTTTAGAGGTTTGTCAGAGCAGGAGAGACATACTCATAATGCTTACCTTCCCCAAGATTGAGTATTTGTCTTTATTCAAGAATATGCAAGGTCCCCAGATAATTGTATTATTTGGGCATTTTAAACTACCATACTGTTACATGGCAGCTAGTCGATTCTCATAGTATAACCTTCATATTAGTCTGAATGAAACTGATCCGCTACAATTATATGTGTTTTATTTCTGTTGATTGTGCTATCCTGAATGTGTTATCTTAATGTGTACAAGTACTTTTGGTTGTTAAAGTGAAACATCTAACAAAATATTGCATTATAAACAAGCATTTGTCAATGCCGAATGTTGTCTCGCTGGCATTGGCATTGGTAGTGCAGGAGTTAGAGATGCATAATAGGAATGGCAGTGAAGTACTGAACGTCAACCCCACCCCACCTTGCAGAGACTGACAGGCATTGGGGTGTGCCTTTGGGTTGTCAGCTATAACTCGCTCATTTCACCTCACCATATCCTGTAGACACTGACAAGTGTTGTGGTGTGCGTTAGGGTCTTTGGGCCTTATACTTACCCCATTCCATAAGGAAATATGCTGAGATGGGTGCAGTATAGGAGAATGGGGTGAACTTTGGGGCCGAACACCCAAGGCACACCTTGATGCCTGTCACTGGCTGCAGGGTGGGGTGGGGTGGAATGGTGAGCATTACAGCCGATGATCCAAGTCACATCCCTGACGCCTGTCGTCTCTACAGGGTGGGTGTTACAGTTGAAACCCTAATGCCATAGGCGTTTGTTGTATTTTCACCCAAATTTCAACATGGGCTTTTGTGACCCCACCTCATGAAAAGCAGCACTATCAGTTTATTAATGAAAGGTGATTTTGCACAGTGACTATGCCATTTGGTGTCACAGGTTCGAAAACACATTTGGTCAGAACGTGAAAAATGACAACTGTATTGTTCATGAGGAGGTGTAAAAAACTAAGGCTTAAAATCTGGAGTGAAAATATGAAAATTGAAGCCATGAGCATGCATAGTAACTGTGCAACATACGTCTGTAACCCAACTATTTGGGGGATTTTAACCACATTTTCCAACATAGGCATTTTGGGACCTACCCTCATGAACAGTGGCACTGTGATTTTGTTAATCTGTCCCAAAGTTGATTTCCACAGCAACCATGCCATTGTGTGCCACAGATGCGAAAATAAGTTTTGGGCAGGATGTGAAAAATGACAGCTGTACTGTTCATAAGGAGGTGTGAAAAATGCCAGTGTTGAAAATCTGGCATGAAAATATTGCAAATCTGGGTTATAAGGTGGAAATCCGCGCAACACATGCTTGTCACACAGTCATTTTGTGGACTCTCATCACCAAATTTTCAACATAGGCATTTTAGGACCTTCTGCTCATGAACAGTGTCACTGTCATTTTCTTAATCTGTCCCTAAAACTGATTTCCCACAGCGACTGTGCTATTCTGTGCCGAAAGTGCGAAAACACATTTTGGCCAGGATATAATAAATGACAGCTATACTGTTCATAAGGAGGTGTGGAAAAATGCCAATGTTGAAAATCTGGAGTGAAAATATTAAAATTCACGAAGTTACGAGCATGCATGGAAACTGCGAACGCATGCTCGTAAAACAGACATTTTTTGGATTTTTTCACCAAATTTGCAACATAGGCTTTTTGAGAGCCCATCTCATGAACAGTGACACTGTTGTTTTGTTAATAGGTCTCGAAGGTGATTCCACACAGTGACCTACAAATCACCTTTGGGGACTGAATAACGCAATGAGAGTGAATGAATTGATGAGGAGGTCCCAATAACCCATGTTGAAAATTTGGTGAAAAAATTCCCCAAATGCCCGAGATATGCACCAAAGTTTAAAAACCCTATTTATGCCATTATACAGCTTACCAGCATTTCTTCAGTTCGTGGTAGGCTTTGAAGAGTGCAGACATGTTGCCTGTCCACCGAAGATCGCCGTGCCATGTCTGGAGGTAAGTAGGGGGTGAGGAGGTGTGGGAGGCAGGGTTCACAGAGATTGGGTGCGGGGTTGGGAGAGGGGCCACTGAATTCAACGAGGGAGTGTTTTCTGTTTACAGGTTTTAAAAAAAGAAAACATCGAGGAAGGATTTTTTTTTTTTGGACATTTGACATGCTGGGGTGGGCCCCAGCATGCCCCTGAGTGTTTTTGGAGGGCTGTAGCCAATGGAGGATCGGCACCCCTATTGGCATATACCGAGTGGGGGTGGGCAAGAGCCAAGGAGACTGGGCACCCCCCGGCACACAACAAATGGGGGGCATTATGCTGATGGGGAGTGGGCTCCCCATCAGCAGATTGAACTGGGAACAGGGGGACTGAAGCCGAGGGATTGGGGCCCCCATTGGCAAAGGAAGACTGTTGGGGCACATGAGGCTGAGGGGCATTGGGCACCCTCAGCACACAATTGAAATGGAGGGGGCATTATGCCGATGGGAAGTGGGCCCCCCATTGGCACAAGAACTGGGTCAGGGGCATGCTGACAGGGGGACTGGGCATCCTGAAGTCAACATTGTGACAGGCAGTGGCGACAGTCACTGCCACCATGTTATTGGAATACTTCACCAGGAAGGGCATGTTGGGAGGCGTATTTGTGCGTTGACTGACGAGCTTGCCTCTCATTGCAGCAGCACTTTCTTAGATGTGGTGACCACTTTACATATTGCTGGTGTCAATGCCTGCATGCTGGCTTATTGGGGAATGAGGGATGCACCTACAGGTGCATGCCTGTTCACCACAGTGACCACACCTCAAATCTGCTCTACTGCAAGATGTTGTCTGGCATGCAAGCGAGCCAACATAAAAAGGAAATGACTACATGTTTCCCCTTGGGAAGCATGGGCAGCAGTGTATGTGGAGGCCCTGTAGTTGTCCAAAGAACTTCAGGGGATTTTTGGGGAGGAAAAGAGGGCATATGATCTGAAAACAAGGGAAGAAAGTAGAGTTTATGTCAAGTTATGCAGGGACATGACTGCCCAGGTCAAGGCTGGGGTGAAAGACAAGATTATATTCTGTAGTATATCTAGGGAACAATAACCTTTCTTCCAATATATACATAGAGAACACAAGGACAGTAAGGAAAAAGTGGGACTGCTGAAAGAAAGGAACTATTGAATGAGGCAGAGGGAATAGCAGAGGCACTAAATTATTTATTTGCATAAAAAGTATTCAACCAAGAAGTCAGAAAGAATGTCCAGATAGCGATGAAAGTTATAGGAGAGGTTCAGAATGAACAGAAGGCAATGCTGGTTTTGCTATAATTTAGTTTTAGTATGTTAATACCACCACCAAGACCTCTCTTATAGTGAGCCAGCACATTCATAGGGTGTGAGAACCACAAACCTTCAGTTCACAGTTCTGATACCTTATGAATGTAAGTGACACCACTATTATAACCAAAAGCATGGTCTTGGGTGTGGTATCAATATACGATTGATTGCGCTTGATCAATAAAATATAATTTTTAAAATAACCTTATAAGAACTTGCCCATTTTCAGGGCATCTGTGTTAGAGACACTCTTTACAGAATAAGAGTGTCTCACGCATAAGGAAAGGAGTGCTCTGACTGATCAAAAGCTCTCCTTGATCTTTAATTCTTACTTGTAAATTTCAACCAGGAAGGCACATTAAATTGTGATAATTTATTTTCAGGTGCATCCTAGGGGTAGGTTACATGGACCTTTTTTACTACTGGGGAAAGGATGGCCATGACTCAGGGAAACTCCACTACTGTCTTGCAAGGTTTGCTGCCTATATCTTGTCAGAAGAATGGGGAATTCTGCAGATGTGAGGAGAATGGCAGTCAAGGTAGAGGAGAAAGCTTCCTCCCAAGTCAGTGTAATCAGAAAGCACCTATCGTGTCTCCTGCAGTAAGTCTGGAGGACTTGATTGTGGTAAATGCCTTGCCCACTGTAGCAGTGAATCCAGCTGCTAGGTCTGTTGTGGGTCAGGCTGATCAAGTAGAACAGATGGTGAGCCCAGAAGAACAGTGCATTTCAGAGAATTGATGGCTACAAGCCTCTGATGATAGGAGGGATGCTAATGTAATATTAAACTGGACTGATAACTGGAAGGAAGAAGAAGAAAGTACTGCTAGCCATGCTAGCTGAGGAGAAAGTGAAACATGCAGATAGCAAGCACCACTTGTTTGGATCCAAAGCTGATCATGAAAAAGCAGCTGAAAGAGCCACAGCTGTGAGTAACAGTGAGAGAGAAACAGACATTTTCAGTTTTATTCAACAACTCTGCGCTAATTCTGATAGGCCACACCATTGGGGTGGTGTTGGTAGAGGGATTGAGGACACAAGAGCACTGGTGGGAGGAGAAGAGAAGTCCACATATTTCCACTCTGTATGTGGAACAGGCATTATCTGAAGCTGGCTGAAGTAAATCACCAGATGGGGCTGAGTGGCTGTTTGACTAGTCCGTTGGAAGCAGAGTGAGTAGACCCGGGTTCAAAATCTAATATTGAAGGGGCCCTGGATTGCATTGCACTGAGCAGTCATGTACTCTTATATGTTTAAAAGATCAGGCAGTCTCCCTCAGCCAGGAACTACTGGAGCTGCAACTTACCACAACAAGGAGATCCCAGTAGAAGCAGCCTCAGCAAGTAAAAGATTGTCAGGAGCAGCAAACAAGGGACAGAATGGTCAAGTTACTGAATTTGGAGATAGCATCTCCTAATCACCTCAATTATTTTAAAATATTTTTACAAACTTTGATTATGAAAGCTTCCCAGTCACAGATTGTGGCAGAAGACCACAGTTTTACTAGCCCTCTAAAGTTGCAGTGCTGAGGTCAACAATCACACTGATCCACCCCAGTCGGTAAATGTAGCTCCCAGTGATATTCACAGTCCTCCTCAACAGTCAAAAGGACCTCTGACAATGCTCAAGGGAACTTTGTAATTGAAACTCATGGTGCTGCTGCACAGGTGGTTCTGCAACACATTACAGTGTTGCACCAGGAATCTACAGGTATACCTGATTCAGCTTCTGATTGGTCACAGGCCCCAGGTAAACAGAACTGGAGGACTTACAAAATGGACTAGCACAAAATGGGGACAGTATATGAGTGGGGGAGTGAGCCCATGAGACCTGCAGTAGAGCATGAGTTGGAGACTAATGATGACAGAGCAGAGGAAGAGGTGTGCCCTCCTAAAAATATGTCAGGTCATCAGAGGATCCTGGGGGGCAGGAGCTTAGGTGCAAAGACTAATGCAGAAGACTGCAGACAAGGGTAGAAACTATTTACAGATCTATTTAGACCCCTACTGAACCAACTAAATGGAGAAACACTGTAAGACTGAAATACAGAGGTAGCACAGAAGAAGCTCCAGATTGGGTCTTTGTGGCACGTTAACTCCTGATGGATAGCATGAATCACCCAGTTAACAGACTGCAAATAAATAAATAAATTCTTCACTATGGAGATTTACACTCTGAATCTTACAACTGGTGATGTAGTGCTTGATGTCAGTGTTTAGACAGCAGAGGGTCTAGAAAGATTTTGGCAATGATGCCATGAGTTCAAGACCTCCCTCTTTGGGTTTCCAATACAGCAGTACCACTCACTAAGCCAGGACTCAAAGCTATAACTGTCTTGTTCAAGAATTAGAGAGTAAATGTTCTGGACATTGCCTAATGGTTGAAGCAGTGCTATACTGTCTAAGGTTCCCTGACCCTATAATTGACTCTGAACAGATTTGGACCAGAGGACTGGAGGATCAGGGTTTGACATTTAATGCAAAAAGTGCAAAATAATGCACTTGGGTCACAGAGATCTGGGGCTGGAGTACAACTGGGGAGAGATACTTGCAATGACTAAGCAGAAAGCGACCTGGGGATAATCATATTGGATAGCCAGAAGGTGGCCAAACAATGTGACAAAGTGATCAGAGAGCTAGTGGGATGCTGGGGTGTATAGGTATGGGTATCACCAGCAGGAAGAGGAACTGGTGTTGCCCTATATGAGATCATTGGTAAGACCCCACCTGGAGTGCTATGTCTGGTTTTAGAGATCACATCTCAGGAAAGACATAGACATAGTAGAAGCAGTCCAGAAGAGGGCTACGAAGATGGTACAGGGTCTGCATCAAAAGCCCTGTGAGGAGAGGTTAAAGGAACTAAACATGTACATCATAGAGGAGAGGAGGAGAGGGATATGATCAAGACCTTTAAATACATCACAGTGGTGAATAATGTACAGGCGGGAGGTATTTTTCAGAGGAAAGGGTGCTCTGGAACAAGGGGTCATGATATGAATCATAGAATCATAGAAATCTGATGGCAGAAAAGGACCTATCTGCCCAAGTCTGCCCTTTACCCCACCTTGCATATGAGAAGAGCCTGGTGAAACCATGAGTATAGTGACTGTATAATTCTTGATTGTCCTTGATAATGCAGTATACAAGTGCTCTATCTAGGATCAAACCCTGGCCCTTGATTGTAAAGCCAAGATATATCAGTGTGCCACCTCAGCAGCTGGAAGGGTAGCTTAGGAGAGATGTGAGGAAATGCTTCTTCACAGAATGGGTGGTGGATGCTTGGAACAGTCTTCCAGTGGAAGTAGTGGGGGCAAAACAGTGGTGGGATTCAAAAAAGCCTAGGATAGGCACAGGGGAATCATAAGGAAAGGAAAAAGTGGAAGAGAAAGAGCTGTCGACCTAAAAGGGTCTGCAGTGAAAGCAATCTCAGAGAAAAAGGCAGACTGGATGTCCAAGCGGTCCTTCTTTGCTGTCAGTTTCTATGTTTTACAGATGGCTGCAGAGGTGCAACACTTAGTTTCTTTTTTGGAAGGGAGAGGAGACCCAGCGTAACATGGATAAGAGAAGCAGCAGTGAGTACAAAATTAATTCAGCAAAACAATTACAAACCATGATGGAAAAAAATTCTGGCTGGAGGCAAACATGCAGTGCAGCAACAATGATTTATTGGGACCATTCAGAGAAACTATGGTATTATCTTACTCCAGTGCTTCTAACTATGCAGTTCTTCATCAGGGGCAGTGTCACACTGAGATGTCAATCATTTATAGTGCTACACTTAAAGGTGCAGACCCTATAAAAACATAGACCATATAGGCAATAAAAATAGCCATAAAATAGTGAACAATGTAAAGTGCCCCAGTACTATTCAAACTAAAAACAAACATTTGACCAATTACTAAAATGTTTCTTTTTAATTTTTAATAGTATTGGGGAACTTTATATTGTTCACTATTCTAAACATATTTTTATTGCCTATCTGATTTATGTTTTTATGGGATCTGCCCTTTATGAGTACTATAAAATGATTGATATCTCAATGCACTTCCTTACACCTTGATGAACAAACCATGGTTTGTAGCGCTGGGGTAGTCTAATTCCATGGTTTCTCTTTTGGGGAAGCACCAGGTGGTCATTATTTATCCCAGTCAGCCTAAAGCTTGCTATTTGTGTGGTTCCAGGAAGCATGTCAGAGCAGCCTGTGATAAAGTTTAATGTAGCCTTTGTTCTGAGGTAGGACATGTCAGTTTCCATTTCCCAAATAAAGCTTGCTATCAGTGTGGTTCCATGATGCATCTCAGTGTGGCTGTAATAAAGTTTAATGTAACCTTTGTTCCAAAGTAGGTTATGTCAGTCTTCATTGCCCAAATGAAATAAGAGATAATCTGTGTGAGGATAAAGGATACTCATATAGGGCCCTATGCAAGAAGCAGGCGGGGTACACGGAAAAGTCATGTACCCCACCCATGACCCAGCACCTCATGGACAGGTGCACCCATACTGGCATTCACCAATGCCAGCCACCTGTCTGCGGCTCCCCCTGGTGTGCAGGACTCCACAGAGTGGCTGGGGAGGAGTTGTCATCCTGTGGGCATCCAATGGGATGCCCCGGACCCATGGTAAATCCCATGTGTAGGGTGGCATGGGTCCAGGCTGTGCATGCTGACTTCAGGCACCGGACCGCATGGCACCATCCAGTCCCAGTGCCACCACTCCTGACATTTCCGGTGCGCATCTGTCCAGCTGCCCTGCTGCCTCCTGCCACTTAACGGTCAGTGGCAGCACGGTGTGCCCTGTCCTTGTCCCCTGGTGACTGCAGGCCTGTGCCCATGGGGGCATGCAGTGGGTTATGGCAGGGTCTCCCTGGCATGCCCTGCACCACCCTAAGCACCCATCGACCAGCACTACGGGTTAGTGAATATTGTGTAGTGCTGTCATGCCCCCTGGAATGCCCCCAGCTCACAGCTGTCCATGGACGGGGGATTGGGTGCAGTGTGTCGGCGTGCCTCCCCTTCATGCATGCCGGATGGGTGGGACGCAGTGAGTGCAGAGTGGCTACATGCCCCAGATATGCACACATAGCCACTCCACACCAGTAGTGCATAGGGCCCATATGAGAGTGCCCTGGGCATCTCACAGCAAGGATTATCCCACAGAGAGGCAGAGCAGAAGGTGTATGTCACATTAGCAGAGAAGGCTTGTCCAGGAAAAAGACAATACTACATGGCAAGTTCCAACAGTGGCCCGTTGGTAACTAGGTGGACTGGGAATTTCTGTGGCGTAAAAGAGAGGTTAGGCAAGGTTGCCCCTCAGGATCACTTCATACAGTTTCTGTATAGACCCTGTTTTACAGAAAATAAATCATGAGGACAGAATTCAGGTGATACAATCTGCATTGGTCCCAGTGCCTTTTCAAGCTCCTGGCTTACGCAGATAATCTATCCTCTTTGTAAAGGATGAAGCATCAAGGGTGAGTGCACTGTCAATGCTGGAGAAATTTATTGAGTAACTTACACAGTTTGCAGGTTCCAAAATAAAGAATAAAGTGCTGGTGTGTGATTAGGTATTAGGACAGTCTTAGAGGAAAGGGTCTGCAGTGACAGTATAAGAAGGGACAAACTGGGCAGACTAAGTGGGCCAAGCTGTCCTTATCTGTGGACAAATTCTCTGTTTCTATGATTATCTTCAGTAGCAGGTATCAAGATCTCATGAGAACCCATAGAATTACTAGGGGTTTTATTTGAGGAAGATAGCCCTGTACTAGATAAATGACACAAAATTCAATATTGCAGAACAAATGGTTTTAAAAGGAAGAATTTGGCCCATGTCCCAAAAGGAAATATTTTAACAAATATCATTTTGGCTCCTGTTATTTCATTATATAAGTTCTGTTTTTCCACCCAACTTTGTATAGTAGTATATACATTCTGTTTTTCCAGCCAACTTTGTATAGTAGCTAAATGATATGGAGTTTTCTTTCATCTTGCTTGCTCAAGCGCGGAAGGCGGCGTCCCTGATTAGTGAGGCGCTGCGCTACGAAGCCTGATTGGTCCGGCCTGTGCCTCGGACTTCTCCTGATTGGGCGCCTTTTTCAACCCTCAGCACCGTTGATTTTACTTGCTCTCCACTGCTACTACAGTCTTTTTTTTTCCCCCCCCCGCCCATCGCCTCCTTTAAATAGTCTCCCGCCCGCCCTCCTCTCTTAGCTCTCTTCATTGGCTCTGTTTCTCCTCCCCACATCTTTTTAAACATACTGGCAAACAGGGTGTTGCTGAATTAGTAGCTCTGCCCTCCCTACAAGTTTTTTCCTGGTCGTCTGTCTTTTCCTTAAATTCCCTATCCATGTTATCTTGGCACTGACAAGTAGTATCTATTCACCTCGGCCCACTTCTAATTCCCACAATCTCTACCTCGTCCGCAGGAGTATAACAGATTTTTTCAGGCATCCGAACTCATCATTCCTGCTGACTAAAATGACCCAGTGCCTGATGATGTCTTTTTTTTGTCTCCTCTATCCCATTACTCCACCTGTTGCTGTTAAACATACCTCCAGCTTCTCGGTAATCTCTCCCTCCCTTCCCATGATTTCTATTTCTTTAACCTCTTAGTGGTGCCCAATGCGCACTGTGACTCCATTCCTTTTCTACTACGTAGGCATGGTTAAACATCATCTTTCAGGTCTTCAAAAATTACCACCTTAGCTTGCGGGCCCTATACCCTTCCTGTGATTCAGACTTTGGTAGTTGCTCCTTATGGCCATTCTGCTCTCTGGCGACGTGACAGCTAAACCTGGGGCCAGTTAACCCCACACCTAACCCAATTAGCAACACAAAGGACTAAAATTTGCTCACCTTAACATCAGGAGCCTTGTGCACAATCTCTCTGAACTAGAAGCTTGGACCCTCTTCTACAAGCCTGACATAATTTGCCTAACAGAAACCTGGCTCAAACCCTCCACCCCTGACACTGTTTGCTCCCTCCCATCCTACAGTCTCCTAAGACAGGACCGACCAGCAACCAAGAGGGGTGGCAACACACTGATTTATTTTAAAATCACTTTCAGCTCTCCGTTATTAACTCGCCTCCCTCCTGCACTGTGAAGCCCTTCATGCCCGTCTCACTCTCGGGACCAAACTACTTCATATTGTCTGTGTTTACAACCCCTAAAGGTGCCCAAAGAGGCTTGGATGAACTACTGGCTCAAACCTCACTCTTATCCGGAAGAAATGAAGTTCTCATACTCAGAAACCTAAACATAAACTGGCTAGGAAGCTCTCAAGCCCTATCCTAAACCAAAATGCAAAATTCAAACCTGCACCAACTGATCTCTGAACCTACAAGGACCATCCCCACTCCAACACCAGAACATTACTGGACTGGATAATGTCTAATCACCGGGAACACATAGTCTACTCAGGCGTGCCAGCTGACACCGTCACTGACCGCTTCCCACTCTTTGTGTTTGGGGTAAAGGGAAGTCAGAACCTACACAGCCCAGGTACATCTCCTTTCGCAACTATGTCCATTTTGACTCTCAGGCATTCTTACTGGACGTTGCTAACATTGATTGGTCCTCTCTATGAGTCAAGTGATACCCAATCTGCTCTTGGTCTCTTTCTGACCCACTTCTAGTGCTGCAGGAAAAGCACTGTCACATAGTAACACGTCGGGTGAAAACAGACAAACCCGATGGCTAAAATCTGATCTACTCAGTAAACTTCTCCTAAGAGATAAAAGCTGGCTCCATTTCAGATGCACTGGCCTAGCCACTGACCTTACCACCTACAGGACTATGCACAACACCTGCAGAAAGGAGATCAAACAGGCCAAAAGCTCTTACTGTAAAGACCTCTTAATGAACTCCTATGGTGACTCCAGGAAATTCTGGTCCCACATCAAGCTCTTCCTTGGCTCAAACTTCTCCTCCACCCTGAATGAAATGGTGCTAAATGGAGTCCATTGCAACAATTTACACACTATTGCCAACTTTTTCAATGACTATTTCTCTGATCTAGCTAACTATACCTCCACCTTCCCTCAACCTGACCTTAGCTTATCCAGCAATACCTCTGGCCCAAACTTTTTCTTTAAATCTGTCTCCAGACTGGATGTACTGAAATTGCTGAATAATATCTCTGAGCATACGGCTGCCAGTTCTGACAATCTTGAACCCAAACTCCTTAAACTAGCCGCTATTCTTGAGCTGCTCCTTAGACAAAATCTTTACCCTCTCCTTATGCCAAGGACACGTCCCAGATATCTGGAAGATGGCAAGGATTCACCCTGTTCCTAAAAAGGTGACCCAAGGGACCCTCAAACTACAGGCCAATTGCTATCTTGTCTGTTCTCGGAAAATCCTTGAAAAGCTTGTAGCTAACAAAACTGTTGAGTTCTTCCATAAAATGACCTATTAAACACTGCCCAGCATGGATTCCATAAGGGCCATAGTACCACCACTGCTCTACTCAAATTCACATCTGATGCCCTGATGGACTCTGCTTCTCTCACATGGGCTGTCTTCATTAATATGACCAAGGCCTTTGACCTAGATTGACCACTCTATCCTCATTAACACACTTCAATCATTAGGTTTCTTACCCAACATTACGTGCTGGTTCAAAAGCTACCTGACTGACTGAACACAAGTTGTGAAGTACAACTCCACCCTTTCTACAAGACCACTACTAATATTGAGTACCCAGGGGTCCATACTTGGCCCTCGGCTTTTTTATCTTTATAAACAACATCACCTCAAACCTTATGAACACCAGCTCCCTGTTGTATGCAGATGACATAGTGCTGTACTCTAGCGCCAAATGCATCAAGGACATAAACCTGAAGCTCTCCCATGATTTCCAACTACTCCAGCAATGGCTGGTTAGACACGAACTTGTCCTAAATGAAACAAAGACCAAGCTTTATGCTCTTCGGATCCAATTTTAAACTTAAACACTCCCAGCAAAGTTTAAAGTCTCTACAATCAGTGGCACCTCAGTAGAGGTTGTTAACTCTTTAAGTACCTGGGGTCTCACTGGATCCATTACTAAACTATGATCTTCATATCCAGAGGACCTGCAAATCTGTAAACTCTAAACTTGGAGCTGCCTATCGAACCAGCTATGCCCTCACCCCATCTGCCAGGCTTGCTGTAGCCGAGGAATACTACTGCCATCACTTAACTATGGGCAGCTACCTATATTCTTATATTTCTGCAAACAAGTCAAGTCTTCACAAATGGGATGTTACCTATAATAATGTATGTCACCATGCATCCTCCTCTCATCGGCTGAAACACCACTGTCTCCTCTACTCTGACCTTGGTTAGCTTCCTCCTCAGGCATCAAGGCTTTATTCTTTCGGCTCCCTCATTGGCAATATCATTAGGACCCAGATACCTAAACCCCTAGTGGTACTCTTCCAAAGTCAGGCCTCCTGCTAAGACCTTAGCTCTGCTGACAATGCTCCTGTCTGTATCCCTAAACATGCTACCACAATGGGCTCTAGTGCTTTTTGCCTGTCAGGCCCTCTAGTACTGGAACTCCTCCTTCTTACCATTGTCAAGCCTCCTCACACTCCTGCTTTAAGAAAGCACTGTGCCACCAGCTCATATCTTCCAGTATCTGCTCCTGTTTCAAATCTCCATAGATGCAAGGTACTTTCTGACTCCTCTAGCCTCCGGTTTAATCCTGACCACATTCCTCAGCACTTTCTCTCAGTCCGACAGGGTTACTCCCTCACCCAGCTGTATTGCACTTCCTAATCTCATTCCTTCACCCCCCCCTACTTTTGCCCCTCCACTCCAACCTGCTGCTTCTTACCGACCTTTCTTCTTTCTCTCAGACCTGCTCTGAGCATCGAAAGATTACTTTCTTCATTCCTTCCTCTCTAATCTACCTAATCATTGTCTCCTAAAGTGACCCTGCATTTTCCTTTTGTAATTTATTCTCCTCTAATGTTAGTATAAGCCTAATTTTTCGTGAAATTTTCTGTACTGCTTACACTTACCTGTGATACTGTATTACCTATGTATGCTACCTGCTTGTATGTACCCATCACTTTGACTATTTCTATAATGTACTGTTACTGTGGTTTTCCAGAAGTTTGTTTTGTATTCTCCCGGTCATGCCTGAAAATAGTCATTGCTATGGCTAGCGCACCTACCAGGTAAACAAAAACTAAATAAAATAAAATCTGCTCTGGGGAGCAGGCTTAATCATATTAATAGGGAGAACACGTACAGAACTGTAAAGGATGAGGGGGGCCTCAATGTTTAGTTTTTTCTATACTGTTTTGTTTTGTACTAATCTGGTTCCAGTTTTAAAAACCTCCGTGATCCTTGAGTATTCTTGATGCAGTGTTGTCTTACTTTCTTGCATGGGTGAAAAGAGGATGGGCAATAACAACTGCAGGGCACTTGAGAGGACATTAGTCTTTAAAGGTGCATTTGTGGTAAATAACTCCTGAGGGCGTACCTTCTAGTAATGCAGTGCAATTGTATGATTATTATAAAATCTTCTTTTACTTTGATTCCAATAATTTGAGTTCTCCCCATATTGTGTCTACTAAAACAGGTTACATGAGAAAGGATTCCAGATATAATGTGGGATAAATTATAGAGGTGTTGTCACAAGCATTTTAATATCGAGTTAAATCAAAACATAAAAGCTTGCTGGAAAGATACTGCTCAAGACCCATGTATAACCAAGTGGAATAAACTATGGAACATTTATTTTTGAACATCCAGTCCTTTCTCCTGTCTGGAATTTTGTCACAAAGTTGGAAGGAACCACAGTTTGGTAGAATGAATTATGAGGGTCTGGTCTTTGGGAAATGTAATTTTGCTTGTGGAAAAGCGTAACCCTGGCATCTTAATAGTTATTCTTGCCTGCTTTATGTTGAGCATTTGGCAGGAAAGGTGTAGGTTTGTTCTCCAGCAAAAGACACCTCCTTAGGTACTTTACTAGGTTACATTAAAGATGAAACCTTGGAAGATTTTAGTGAGAACAACGACAGTTGCCTGATGAGCAATAGAAATGTGGGGGAATGTAACAGGAGAGAGGAGGAAATAAAAGAAAATACCAGGAGATATTCTTTTTCAACATACCCGAAATCCATATATTGGTATGACATCACAGCTGTGTATAATGGAGTTTGTGATATCATACCTGGATAAAATGACAATCTACAGCTTCTGATCACTGGACAGAATCACATCTACAATATTGAAAATAGCACTAAAACAACCTAGCTATAGCAAAACATCTTAAAGTTTTTATTTGTATCATACAGCTGACTGCTATTGCCTGTGCCTGCCACCTATGTTTCAGCTCTATACCTCAAAATGGAGAAAGATAAAGAGAAAATTAGAAGTTGTATGCATTGGCTCCATTTAAAATATTCGACTTAGGAGACGATCTCCTAGATGGTGATGAACCTATGGATCAGCCTATGAAAAAGACAGTAGATTTGTTGATATGAAAACAAATCATGTCTTCAAGGTAGACCTGGACGACTTTCTGTTTATCATTGGAATCACAGGGTGTTGTGTTGTCTTGGTGTTGTTGTCATGTGTCATGTGATATGTGATATGTGACATGTAATATGTAATATGTTAAAGATGTTATGTTATGCACACTAATGAAATTAGACTGGCCAGAACAGTGGACTCCCTCAAGGATGGAGATAAATATTTGGAGCAACCGAAAAAGCTGGGCAACTAGTAAACACACCTGGAGTCCCAGATTCAATGTATCAAACTACAAGGTGCTACACTTGTGAAGGAAAACATTGTTAGGATGTACACAATGTGAGAGGCTCCTCTTGTTGCAGTGGAGGACAGTACCTGGCCTATTTAATTCTCTGACCAAGCCCACTGCATACTCCTTATTGGATGATTGTCTGCATCCTTAGTTAATAACAATATTTCTTGCATAGATCTATGGTGCAGCATGCAGCAGATGACAAAGATACAGCCTACCTTCCTGCAGTTGGTACTACCATTAGTGTGCTGCCCATCTTGTTTCGCATCTGCAGTACATTTCAACATGCCAAAACCCCTTGCCTCATTCCTAAGGCCTTTGGTTTGTCTGTGCACAGAGGATATATTTTGTGCTTTCATTTATGGGCACAGGAATGGCATCATAAGGTATGTCCTCTGTTGGTAACCATTTCCACCTGTATAGAATAATATGGATTTATTAGACATGTAAATGCTGCACATATGTAGTCACATTTGTACAATGTGGTATACTGTATGTGCTCACTAAAGTAACCACCTTTGTTCAGATGCCAGGGATGCAGCCACAGCAAAAGCTGTGGTTTCTCCAAAATATACAGTAGGCACCATGTGCTGAGGCCAGATACTTGATACACAGGCTTATGATTCCTATGACATTACAAGCATGTCATCTACATATTTATACTAACAAATGCCTTCAGTTACAGTACACCTCTTTGTATTCCGAGGGTGCCACAATAACCAGATGTGCATCACACCCACTGCACTGAGCATTCTGTCCCCTGTATACAGTGTCCCTTGTTGTCCTTGAGTTCAGCCTCTGTCATTGTGAGGTTTATATAGTTCCACATGTGCTACACCATGGATTCTCTGACCTGGGTCAAGCATCTGGGCATGGAGGACTGTCTCATCCTGGTGACATCTGTCATTATAGATTAGAAGGAGCCAGAGGCACAGTATTTCAGTTCTGTTAGCACCCTGTTGTGACTATCCAGATCATGGCTCCATTGGGTATCTGCAAGCAGATGTGCACCCTGTACTGTACACAGCTTGTACAAGGTCTCATGGCCAAACAGGAACTGATCAATGTGCTGCAGTTTGTCGCAGTGACATAGGTCAGGAAGCATAGGCAGGCCAGGAGAAGTCATAAAATTAACAATAACATAGAAAAATAAAGCTGTACAAGATGGCGCTCATAAAACAGTACGAACAAGACAAGTCACACATCTGAGTCTCCCCTGGAAAACATTGCTATGATTATATAAGATGTTTCTGCCTGGCAATCAAACTCTGCATTCTGTTGTTGTAAGTTACATCTCCTGTTTTCACAAATGTATCAAAAGTTTGTCATTTTCCTTTGTAAGGCCAGCCTGAAGAGCACATCAAGTTGTGACAGGTGTGACAAAATAATACATTTTGTCTAAGAGCTGGTTTCCTGTTGACAATTCTGTAAACATCTTGTGTCAGTCAAAATGCATCTTCAGGTCAACCTCCCGTGTTCCAGATTTGTATCTTTTCTAATAAACCCAAATAGCTTTCTACAATCATTTCAATAATATAATTATATACATTTGCAAACCAAAGGATCCCAGTTTCACATAAAGATTCATATATGTTTTTTAACCAGAGAAGCAAGGGAAGGAAGGAAGGAAGGAAGGAAGGAAGAAGGAAGGAAAGGAAAGGAAAGGAAAGGAAAGGAAAGGAAAGGAAAGGAAAGGAAAGGAAGGATGGAAGGAAGGAAGGGCCAGCAGAAGTGGACCTTAGATCCATCTAGTCTGCCCGTGAAAGCTAACCCTCCCAGTTTCTTTACTGCCTTAGGTTTCCTCATTGCCTATCCCATGCTAGCTTGAACTCCCCACTGTCTTCGCTGCCACAACCTCTGGGGCAGACTGTTCCAGGGCTCCATCACCCTTTCTGTGAAGAAACACTTCCTGCTGTTTGTTTTAAACTATCTCCTTCAGGCGCATGTTGTGCCCCTTTCCATGTATTCGAGTTTTTCCTGAAGAGATCCTGTGTTTGTACTGAGTTGACACCTTTGAGGTATTTAAATGTCTCTATCATATCTCCTCATCCCTTTTCCTGTGCAGTGAGTACATCCTAAGATGGTTTAATCTGAGTCATACTGTTCTTCATGCAGTCCGTATCATCTTCATAGCTTTCCTCTGTCGGGTTCCAGGCGATCCTTGTCCTTCTTGAGATGTGGTCTCCAGAACTGGATGCAGTACTCCAGATGAGGCCTCACCAAGGACCTGTACAGTGGGACTATCCTTCACTTTTCTATTGCAGGATACCTTCCTATGCATGTGAGGAATGATGCTAGCTTTTGAGCTGTCTTTTCACACTGCCTGGCTGTCCTGAAATCGCAGATATGAGTACCCCAGATCTCGCTCCTATCTTAGTTTCAATCAGCTTTTCCACCCTAGGGTATATTTCCTGCCTAGGTTCTTCCTACCCAGGTGCATAACTTTGCACTTCTTGGTGTTGAATTTCAATGGCCACTGTTTTAACCATTCCTCCAGTTTTTAGATTAGTGATCATTTCTGTGACCCCTTTTCATGTCCACTCTGTTGCAGAGCTTGGTGTCATCTAGTAACAGCATATCTTTCCATGCAAACCCTCTTCAATGTCACTGATAAATATGTTAAATAGAATTGACTCCAGCACCGATAACTGGGGGACTCCACTGGTCACCACTCCTTCCTCC
This sequence comes from Neoceratodus forsteri, assembly GCA_016271365.2. Taxonomy (NCBI): domain Eukaryota; kingdom Metazoa; phylum Chordata; order Ceratodontiformes; family Ceratodontidae; genus Neoceratodus; species Neoceratodus forsteri. The sequence continues at coordinate 1,287,336,012 of CM057456.1, forward strand.
GACAGAGTGCGTTTACTAACTCTCTCTCGGGTTCTCTCTTGGAGCCAATTTCTCATCCAGCCTACTATTTTATATTCCAGTCCTATGTGTTCCAACTTATTTATCAGCCTCCTATGTGCAACGGAGTCGAGCCTTACTGAAGTCCAGATATACTACATCTACTGCTCCTGCTTGGTCCACCATTCTGGTCACCTAATCGAAAAAGTAAATTGTTTGTCAGACATGACCTCCCCGCTGTGAAGCCATGCTGCTTTAGGTCTATTTGGCTAGTTGCTTCTAGATGCTGTACAATTCTTTCTTTCAGTAATGTTTCCATGATTTTCCCCACCACTGAGGTGAGGCTAAATGGACAGTAGTTTCCAGCATCTTTCTTGCTGCCACTTTAGTGCAGCAGTACCACCATGGCTTTTTTCCAGTCATCCAGTACTGTGCCACTTTCCAGTGACTTGTTGAAGAGGTCTGCTAATGGGGTGGCAAGTTCTTCTCTGAGTTCCTTTAGTATTCTTGGATGGATACTGTCAGGTCCCATAGCTTTGTTATATTTTAATTTTGCTAGTTCTTTTAGCACCCTTTTAGTTGTGAAGGAGTTTGTGTCAGCTTCACTGGTGCATTGTTCTTCATTCTTTAATGCTGGTCCACTTCCCTGATCCTCCTTGGTGAAAACTGAACAGAAGTATTCATTTAGAACCTCTGCCTTCTGTCCATTAGTTTCAACATTCTGGCCTTCCTAGTACTCAACCTTAAGATACCTCCTTATTTTTCTTTTCTCCCTATATATCTGTAGAAGTCTTATCCCTTTTTAAACCCTTTTGCTGTTCTTTTTATGCTAAATTTGGGCTAACCTAATTGTCTTCCCTGCTTCCTTGAGTCTTACTCTGTATTCCTCCATATCACTTTCTTTCTTAGTTTCTTTGTATTTCTTGAAAGCTCTTTTTCCCTTATACAGGAAGCTACTTTTTAGTAAACCAAAGAGGATTTTTCTTCCATTTAGATTTACTTACCTGTTTTGTGCATTCTGCTGTTGCCAGATTGATTGTGCCCTTTTTCCAGGTTTCCTCCACATCTCCCCAGCTATAACTCTTGAGATTGTTCCTAAGGCATGTTTTCATTTTGTGAAAATCAGCCTTCCTGAAGTCTAGGATCTTCAGTTTCATGTGACTTGTGCCCTCGGATCTTTGACTGTAAGTCAGACTGAACTATTGTTTGCTTGACCCTAAATTGATTCCTATCTTGGCGTCTATGATGATCCTGGTAGTGTTTGATAGTACAAGGTCCAGGATTGCATTTTCTCTGGTCAGTAACTGCACCCAGCTATTTTAGTTCTGCTTGATAAGAGCCATGAGGAATTCATTGCTCCTGCCTGATAACGAGTGAAGGAGGCCAATCTACAGTATGTCAGGCAGATTGAAGTCTCTGATGAGCAACAAGTTGCCTTTATTGGCCATCATTAGGATTGTTTCTAGCATCTCCTTGTCTATATCTATCTGCTGAGATGGGAGTCTATAGATCACCCCCACTTGGATGGGAACTTTTCCCCAGCCCGAGGGTGATCCATAGGGCTTCAGACTCAGAGTGTCATCTGTACCTCTGTGGCCTTGATTCCTTCCTTCACGTAGTTGGCAACACCTTCTCCTTCTTTTCCTTTGCAATCTTCCTGAACAGAGTGTACCCAGGGATAGCAACTTCTCAGGAATGGTTCTCATTGTTACCGTGACCAGTCCAGGTTTGCCTCTGCCAATAAGGCAGTGAGGTCTGGTATCTTATTTACTAGGCTACAGGCATTGAGACAGAGTGCCTGCCAGCTTTGGTTTTCCCGCTCACTGTGTCCCCACTTTTATGATGCCATCTAATTTCATTGGCCTGGGCTACCCATTTGTCCTTGCTTGTGCCTGTTGCAATGTGACCTGTTACAGAACTAGTAGGTGATGGGAGAGGGCAACTGCTACCTTTGGTGCTGCAGTGGGTGCTATTGCCTCTATCCTTCCTCTAGTTTAATTGACTGATAAATACATTGAATGTCTGGCTGAGTGTGGGTCCTCTCCTTTGTGAGGTGTAGGCCATCGAAGTTGAAAAGTCCTGCTCCCAGAAATTCCTGCAGTCACCCACAAAGTGATGGCCCTTTTCTTACACCAGTCCTTTAGCCATGTGTTCAAGTCCATGATTTCCTTTCTCTTACTTTTTGCCTGCTACCCACTGCCCCCCAGACAGGCAGAATTTCAGAGAAGGAGACAGTGGGTGAAATAGAATACACTTTATTAGCGAGGTTTGTTATGCATTATTGTTTCATCGACCATTTGACTATCTAGGTCATTTGTCCCTATATGTATATTAAGACAAGTGCGTCCTTAGCCATGTTACAAACTACTTTTCAATGTGGCTAGTGTCCTCCAGGCTGATGTCTTAGGGAGGTATCTGACCGTGACCTCAATGTGCCCATAATGCTGAAGTTGAGACTCTACTCCCCTTACAATAGAGTCTCCTATGATCAGCAAGGGTCTTTTGTGGGGTTTAGCTGGTGAGCCATCCTTTGTGGTATGCATTATTTGTTTTATGTTTAGGGTTAGGAGTTGAGTCATCCTGTGCTACTGCTGAAGGCTCAGATGACAGTGACAAATACCTGTTAGAAGTAGGCAGCAGTGATTTCATGCACTTTGCCCACCATGGCTTGGCAATGAGGAATGTGACTTACGATTGTTGACTGCCAACCCCTGGTTTGGTTGTTCTTTGGGGTAGTAGTGGTGGTACTGTGTGAGTTTGGCATTGTGCTGCTGGTAGATTGCTGCAGTGCTCAATGGCATGGAGTTCGACCCTGAGGTATGATATTTCAGCCCATGTGGCATGGAGCTGAGAATGTAGATCCCAAGTGCCTAGCATGTGGGACAGTGACCAATCTTATGAGCAATCACTTTGCTGAAAGAGTGCCACAGGGCCTACAGTCTACCATATCCATGGCTGAGTTGATTGCTTGAGGACAAAAACAAGAAAGGTCAAGTGTCATAGATGCTAACATTGAAAGGTAAGTAAAGGAATCAAAGAAAGAAAAGTAAATAAAATATATTTTTTAATTTTGTTTTGTGTCCCTGATGTACCTATGCATAGGCAGGAAGTATGGGGTTGTGGACAAAATATACAGGTAAGTCTTAGGTAGTGGAAATAGAAAAGTGAATGTGAGGCTCAGAACGAAATAGAAATACAGGTATTGTATGTATGCCCTGCCTTTGTAAGTAGGAGAGGCAGGAAGAGGTGGGACCATTAGACCCTATAAAAGAGGATGGCCCTGGGGTGGGTGGGATTAGGGGTAGGGTGGGAGGGCAGAACCTTTGTTTCTGTTACCTGTAAAACACTCCAGTGATGTTCTGCCTTTTGGATGTACCAAGCCCTTATTATATCAACTGCACATAGTGCCAAAGTACACCTGGAACTGTCCTCACAAAGTACACCCTGAAAGGAGATAACAGGAAATTGTGGGACCATCAAAGCGGCCAATCCTAGGTGCCACAAAAAATGACTGCACAATCAGACAGGCAAGAGACAGACAAGTGGCATAATAAGAGAGGACAAAATAGGTCCTTACTTTTAACTCTTCTGCAAACAAATGGTACAGGATCTTACCCAACCCTGTTACACAGTTCTGTGAGTGTTTCTGTAGCTAGTCCAGGCCTGTACACACATGGACACCATTGTTGTTGCCTTTCCAATTCCAACTCCATCTCAGCAAGGAAAACATTTATTAGGAACCTGGACACATTCACATAGAGAGCTGTAAATACCTAATATTCCCCAGTGTAGCTTTTACGGTATTGATATACATCTGCAGTCACACAGACCACAGTGGATAGTGTGTGTGTAGTTCCACAACATATATCTGTTTTGTGGTTGACCCTTTATGAGTTGGCCTTGCCAGATGCATAGGCCTGATATGGGGAGGGGTTCTGGATGTGGCAATAAAACAGTGGCCACATTCCACACTGCACTGCAGACATCAGTCTGAAGCATGGGGAAGGTAGAAGACAAACCCCAAAACATGGCCCATTTCAGCCATCCCTGCACACCTCACTGTTGAGGGCAATAGGTACTAGGATGACAGGGGTATTACTGGAGTGGGTAACCTTTTCAGGGTGAGTAAACAGACTACTGTTATCTTATGTTTATTGTATAATATATACATAGAATAAAGTATGGGGTGGCGTGTGAGAAGTTTACACGCACCCAATGGGTTAATGCTACGCAACCCGAGGCGAAGCTCAAGGGGTTTATAAAGTATCGAACCCAAGGGAGCTTGTAAACTTTGAGTTTACACACAGCACCCTATATTTTATTTTATTTAATTGCTGAGTTTTCCTTTTTCACCTCAGCAATTATATAAAATAAAAAGTTGTTCTGTGCAGCGATCCGAACTTAGATGCGCGTGCGATTTGCTTTCTTTTATTTTTTTTATCTTAAAGGCAGCAGCCGAAAGTCAATTGCCTCCTTTTGGCACATTTTCATATTTTTTGTTACTTACCACCTACTCCGCGTGGCAATTGTCCCTTAGGTTAGGCAAGCGAGAGCGGCGGAAGCCAGAAACTGCTTCTTGGCGCATGCGTCGAGAGAGAGCAAACTGTGAGCATGTTTGCCATAATGAACACTCCTTCATTACAACAAATTATGCCGCGTTCCCTACAGAAAAAAGAAACCAGTTATTATGTATGTTACAGTACATGTTTACTGATGGCCACCTCTCCATGCTTTTGCAGGTTCATGCATAGGATGCCATGCCAGCCTATCAGTTGCTGGGTATGATACAATCCAGTAAGTAGAACAAACATCTCAAGGCCTATTAATGAGCCATGCCCAGGGTGCCATGTTGGTCTTCCTGTTTCCTGGTTGCAGACTCATCCTAGTTAGCAGGACAAACCCACTGAGCCTGTAACTGAGTCATGCAGTTAATGGCACATCAGTGACTGTATATTTTCTTTGCATGAACAATTGGCCAAATATGTGTTTTACACTATTCCTTAGTTAGTGTGGTCATTGCTATTGTGTATCCCTACCTATGCATCCACATGCTATGCCATGCTCTGTTTCTGATTCACTGCATAGACTGCCCTGGTGGAGGACTATTCTGTGTTTGTGCTGTGGTGCACAGCTGCATGGAGTTCTGGTCATGCTGCATGTGTCCATATTTGCCACAGGCTGTTTGCACTATACAGTAAATTGCTGTGGCATGTCCTTGCATGTGTTCTCTGTGGAGTACATTTGGGCTCTGTTATGCATTTGGCATGTTATGAGTATATGCTGTTGCTACTGCAGTCTTCAGAGTTGTGTTATTTCTGGGCTTGAGGTCCACATGTTGCAACTCCTATCATGCTGTGGGTATGCATTCCCACACCATGGTTATGCTTATAACAGGACATAGAAACATAGACAATGATGGCAGAAAAGACCAATGGTCCATCCAGTTTGCCAAGGTTCCCTAAATCCTGGGATCATTCTTGGAACCTAATGTTTTCCCAGGGAACTAACCCTCCTGGACTTCACTCTAGTTAACTTCCCTGCTCATTTTGGCCCTGGTAACCACTATTACTTTTATTCTATCCCAAGCCTGTTTGAACCCCTTACTGTGCTCACTCCACCACCTTAGCTGGCAGACTGTTCCATGGCCCTACCAACCTTTCTGTAAAGAAGTACTTCCTCACATCTCTCCTTAGTCTTCCACTTGCCATCTTCCACTCGGGACCCTGCAACCTTGAGTTTGTACTCAGACTAAATAATTCCCCACAGTCTCAATCATATCACCTCTCCTTCTGGTTTCCAATGAGGTACAAACTTAATGCCTGAAAGAGCTCCTCATAGGATTTACCCTGCTGTCCAAGAATCATTTTGTTCACTCTCTTGCTGTATTGTCTCTAACCTATCCTTTTCTTTTCTGAGGTAAGAACTCCAGAACTGGGTGCAGTACTCCACACGAGGCCTCACCAGGGCTTAGTAGAGCAATAGCATCTCCTTTTTCTCCTACTGTCACTCCCCCTCAAATGCATCACAGCATCCTTTGACCTTACTACAGTATAGGCCAGTGTTACACTGACTAATTTGTTTAAAGGGAGTTACCGATGATAACTCCTAGATCCGTTCCTCATTTGTAGTGTTAAATCTTTCCTTCCCATCCAGTACTCGGTCATGGGGTTCTTCTTCTCCAGGTGCATTGCCTTGCACTTTTTGTGTTAATTTTAACTGTCAGACCTTTGACCTCCCTCCAAAATTAGCAGGTCCTTTTGCATATCCTTATTCCTTCCTGACAATCCACCCTCACACATTATTTTGTGTAATCCTCAAATAGACACAACTTACATAGATACATAGAATTTGTCGCAGATAAGGACTGCTAGGCCCATCTAGTCTGCCTATAAGCCCTAAACTTGTATTTAGTCACTGACCATAAGTGATCAATGGCTTTTCATCACTCCCTCCCACCCAATGTTCCTCCTGTGCCTATCCCAGACATGTTTAAACTCTCCACTGTGCTTGCCCCCACCACCTCTTGTGGCAGAGTGTTCCAAGCATCTACAACCTCTCTGTGTAGAAAAACATCCTCCCATTACCTGTTAATCTACCCCATCCAATTTCATATTGTGTCCCTCATTCTGATATCTTTTCTACATTGGAAAAGATCCCCCACCTGCACATTGTTTATGCCCTTGAGGTACTTGAAAGTTTCTATCATGTCCCACCTTTCTCTCCTCCAGTGAGTACATATTGAGGACCTTAGTCTTCTCCTCATATGTGTCGCTTCTTCTGAATAGCCTCCACCCAACCTCCAACTTTTCCTGGATTTCTTCTCCAATGTCGCTAATGAACATGTTGAGAGGACTGACCCCTGGACTTTATCCCTGTGGAACCCTGCTCATTATCTCCTTCTCTTCACAGTTTAACCCCGTTAACCACTACCTACTGTTGTCTACCTGCTAGGCAGGTTCTCACTTAACTCACAAGAGTTTGGGTGCACCCAGGTCCTCCATTTTCTTAAGCAATCTCTTGTGTGGCACTGAATAAAAGGCCTTACTAAAGTCAAAGTACAGCAAGTCTACTGCATGGCCTTTGCCTTTCTCCTTTATCACCCAGTCAAAGAAGACTAACAGGTTGGTCAGTCAAGACCTTTCTATGACAAAACTGTGTTGTTTATCATCCTGGAGTCCATTGCTCCAGGTATTCTACAAGTCCTCTTTAATCAGGGACTCCATCAGCTTCCCAGCAATGGTAGTCAGGCTAACAGGCCTATAATTCCCTGGATGCTCCTTGTCCTCCCCTTATGTAGCAGTACTATGACCGCTAACTTCTAATCTGCTAGGACTACCCTGTCCTGAGTGAGCTGTTGAACAACTCAGCCAGTGGATCAGCCAGTTTGGTTGCCAACTCCCTCAGTATCCTTGGGTGCAAACCCATCTGGTCCCAGGGTCTTATCAATCTTGAGGGCTACCAGCCCTTCAGGACTCTTTCCTAGTAAACACTGGCAGACTGATTTCTTGGATTCTCTTTGAGGCTGCTTTGATGCCACTCTCAGGCAGGGACCCATCTTCTTCCTTGTGAAGATGGAGCAAAATAGTCATTCAGAATGGTGGCCTCCTGCCCATCTTCTCTTTGTCACACTATTCCCATCACCAGTCATGTGATTCACTGATGTATCTAAAAGCTGTTTCTTCCGTTTCATTAACCCCTCTGCAATGCCAGTTCTGCATCTGCTGACTCCCTACTGGTCCTCTTAGCTTCCTGGCTTTCTGAAGATATTCCTACCATTCTGCCTCTCCTTGCTTGCTCTTGTATTTATAAAAGGCCTTGTCTGACTCTAGGTGAGAACCATAGTGGTTTCTTTGATCTATTTCTCTTTATTTCTTGTGTGCATGTCTCTGATGCCTCAAGCACAGCCCCCTTGATTGCTATCCATTTCTCCTCCACCCTGCCTATGTCCCCACCCTTCTAAGTTCTCCTGACTAGTTCCCTCATCTTAACGAAGTCCGCTCTTCTGAAGTCAAGGACCTCGGTTTTGAATGTGGCTTACCAGCACCTAGGGACAGTTCAAACCACACAGAACTGCCCCAGAATGCTTTACACACATCAGCAATGAGTACATGTGCACATGACACTTTGGCACACTGACTAGTTGCAGTGGATGCAGCTTAGCTGATCACTGCATATTTTCTGGGTAAGTACTTTTCACACTCACCATTTCAGTGCTGCAGTTCTAGCCCAGCCCTGCAATATTGCTTGATGATTTCAAATTAATTGCACTATTTATTTTTAGAAGAACATCAAAAGAGCCACCAAGATAACATGGTGCACTGTGTAAAATGAATTAAAATATAACAGAAAGATAGCAACATTGCATCTGTCAGCAGAAAAGGACTGCTTGGCCCACCGGTATGCCCAGATAATCTCTGCCTAGTTTGTCTCCGCAGATCATAACTGGTCTCCAGTGACCCTTCCTCCTCCCTCCTCCCCATTTCCTAATATTCCCTATGCTTATCCCATGCATGCTTGAAGCCCTTACTGTTTTCTCCTCCACCACTTCTGCTGACAGTCTATTCCAGAAACCCACCGGCTCTTCCAGTGAACTAGTACTTTCTCACATCCTCCTAAAATTACCCTCCAGCTTTGTTGCATGTTATCCTTGTCGTGCTCTTTCTGATTTGAAAGAGACTCCTCTTCTGCACCCTGTTCACCCCAGTGAGGTGCGTATAGGCCTCCATCATTTCCCTCTCGCTGTCTTGTCTTTCAGGGTATAAATGTTAACATACAAACATAGAAACGTAGAATTTGACAGCAGACAAGGACTGCTTGGTCCACCCTATCTGCCCATTTCTCCCTACCTACAGTATCACTGCAGACCCTGATTGATATCCAGTTCTTTCTCCCTCCTTTCCATTCCAATAAGATTTTCTTATGCCTATCCAATACATTCTTGAATCCCAACACTGTTTTGCCCTACTACCTCTGCTGGAAGGCTGTTTCAGTAATCCACCACTCTTTTTCTGAAGAAATACCTCCTCACATCTCCCTGAATCTAGCCCTCCAGCTTCATAGCATATCCCTTGTTCTTGAGCTCCTCTGTTTCTGAAAAATAATTCCCTCCTGTACTTTATTTACCCCATGAGGCATTTAATTGTCTATATATCCTCTCCCTCCTATCTTCCAGGGTGTGCATATTGAAGTCCATTAGTCTCTCATCATAGGGCATCTGGTGTAGACCCTGCACCAATATACTTGCCATCTTCTGACTGCCTCCACTCTATGTCCTTCAGGAGATGTGGTCACCAGAACAGGACACAGTACTCAGGTGAGGTCTTACAAGTGATCTATACAGGGGCAACACCAGCTCCCTCTTCTGCTGGTGATAACCCCTATGCACCCCAGCATCCCGCTAGTCCTCAGAACTGACTTGTTACACTGCCTGGCTATCTTTAGATTATCCAATATGGTTAGTCTCATGTCTCTTTCTTGCTTGGTGGTCATCAATATCACTCCACCTATTTTGTACTCTGCCCCTGGGTTTCTGTACTCTTAGTGCATTATTTTGCACTTTTGCGTGAAACCCGGCTGACACATGCTTAACTTCACGCCTTACATTTACTCAGGTCTTTGATCACCCTTTCAACACCCCAACTGAGAGTCCACCCTGTTGCAGAATTTGGTGTCATTCACAAAGAGGCAGACCTTCCTTTCCAGCTTCTCTGTAATGTCACTTATAAAGAGACTAAAGAGGATCAGTTCCAGCACTGATCCCTGAGGCACCCTGATCACCTTCTCTTCCTCAGAGTGTACTCCATTTACCACCACCTCCTGTCACCTATCCCCAACAAATTTCTTACGCTGTTTATCACCTCTGGACCCATTCCAAAGCTACTAGTCTCCTATGTGGAACAGTGTGTAAAGCCTTGCTGAAATCTAGGTAAGCCACATCCACGGCTTCATCCTGATCTAATTCCTTGGTGACCCAGTCAAAGAAAGCTTATCAGATTTGTTTGATGTGACCCCCTGACAAGACATCCCCCACCATGAATCCAAGCTGCCTCAGGTCTTACAACCTGTTGGATTCAAGATATTCCACAGTCCATTACTTCAGCAGTGTTTCCATTAAATTCCCAACCACCGACATCAAACTGACTGGCTCATAATTATCAGCATCCCTCAGCTACTACTTCTATGAAGTGGGACTATAGTTGCTGAAATCCAGACCTTTGGAACCACTCCTGTTTCCCGTGATCTGTTAAATAGGATTGTCATTGGTGCAGCCAGTGCCTCCCTGAGCTCCCCTCAGTACCCTTGGATGCACCCCATCTTGCCCATTACTTTGTCCACTTTCAGATTAGTGAGTCCTTCAGTACTCTCTTCTCTGAAAAGGACTAGTGCCCCCAAGGCTCCTGTTACTTTTCTGTGGCCCTTCCTTCCCTTCCTCTGTGAACACTGAGCAGAGTATTTGTTCAGGATATCTGCCTTGTCCTGGTTCCCTCTGACAGATCCCCTTCCTATTTAATCTTACAATACCTTCCCTGGTGTTCTTCTTTTTCCTTACATACTGTACCTAAAAATGTCTTCTCCCTTTGATTACTGTCTGGGCTATTCTGTCTTCATCTTGTGCCTTCACACTTCTGATTGCTCTCCTGCTTCCTTCTGTTCCCTGATACACCTTCTATCCTTCTCTCTTTCTCTGCATCTCCTTGTACCTTCTGAATACTACCCTTTTAGCCTTATTTTTTCCACCACCTCTTCGAGAACCATGTTGATCTCTTTTTCCTCTTGCTTTTGCTCACTTGCTTGATACAGAGGATTGTCACCTTAACTATGCCACCTTTTAGTTTTGCCCACTGTTCCTCAAACCCCACCAGGTCATCCCTGAGACATTCACCCAACTTTATGAAATCTGTCCTCCTGACTTTCAGTACCATCACCCTTGTGTGGTTTGATTCTGCAGCTATCCTTATTGAACCATACTGTACAGTGACCACTGGTCCTCAGATGATCTCCCATCTTGTTGTTTGCAACACTGTCCCTGTGAGTAGGAGTCCAGTATTGCCCCATCACGGTGGGTTTGCTGATTAGTTGCCTGAGGCATGCCCCTGCAGCGAATCAAGGATGCTACTGCTTCTAGCTGAAGCCACAGCTAAAAGGCTCCAGTCTACATCCGGCAGACTGAAGTCCCCCAGCAGCACCTCCTCTTTCCTGCCATTTTGCCAGTGGCTTCCAGTATCTTATCTAACACCTTCCCTGTGTGGAAGTCTGTAGATCATGCTAGTGTGAATAGTGACTCCATTGCCCATCTGTTAGGGTGACCCATAGAACCTCCACCCTCCATATTCACTGCATCTCTTTATACCTTCTGAATGCTACAATTTAAGCCTTTACTTTTCCACCACCTCTTTCAAGAACCATAGTGGTATCTTTTCCTCATGCTTTTTCTCCTTGCTTGACACAGAGGTTCATCACCTAACTATTCCACCTTTAGCTTTGTCCCCTGTTCCTCAAGCCCCACCAGGTCATCCCTGAGGGCATTCACCCTTCTTTATGAAATATGTCCTTTGACAGCCAGGATTATCACCCTTATGTGGTTTGATTTCACAGGGCACGGGGTCTTAATGCTGCACAAAAATAGCACAAGCAAAACAATGTCACAGCCAAAACAGTGAACATAAAAACAGAGTCAATGAAAACACCGATAGAAACAACAACACACACCAGAAGAAAGAACTGGGAAACATTCCCATTTCTTTGTTTTTGTATAGGGAGCTCCACCCCACACCCTTGATGCGGGCTTCACCCCACACCCCTAAACTAAATTAACTAACTCTGAAGGGTGTGGACTGAGGGAAAAGGAGAGACCCAGGAGCAAAGGAGCTTAAACATGTTGGGAGACGGGAATTACCAATCCCAGGGTCTCCACTGTGCCAGATGCTTGAGCTTCAGCCACTCCACCACAGGAGCAGCTCAACCAGGCACAGCACCTGTGGCCTCTTCAGCCCTTCCTCTAGTTCCTAGTGAGCAACAGGGGTAGTGGTAGTTTCTTACCCCTATTATACCACTGTTGCTGTAATTCATTCTGTGCTTAAGACTGCATGGTTATACTTGCTCTGTTTCAGGCAGTGCTATATTAACCTGGTACCTTTCTGCAGCTATCCTTATATTGAACCATGCTGTCACGGTGACCACTGTTACCCAGGTGGCCTCCATCTTGTCATCTGCAACACTGTTCCTATTGGTGAGTAGCAGGTGAGAGGTTCACTGACTAGTTGCCTGAGGAACACCCTGCAGTGAGTCCAAGGCTTTCTTTCACTCTTTCTTTTGCTATTAAGTTTATAATAGTTTTCTTTTTGTCTGTGCTATGTGAATTAACTTAGCAACATCAGTAATTATGTTTACATAAATTTTATTTTTCTAATCTTGTATATTATTTTAAAGGATTGTTTGAATTATGAAGGTGAATAATGGCAAATAAAAATGATATTGATGTAATTTATAAATGGCAAGTCATATGACTTGATACTTATGCTAAAGTCATAGTTCTCTTTTTTAAAAAGTATTAAGTCGAGGAATGATGACATCATTAGTTACCTGCCACTATTCAGGTATAAAATATGGTTTGAATCTCAGAATACTGCCCCTGAGGAAGCTCCATAGAGCAAAGCGCTGGGGTTTCTGAGACAGTGGTCAGGGCAAGCTCCCGTTATATTAAAACTTTATCAAGAAGGTTGTGATTTGTTTTGCAATTTGTTAATAAATTCTAAACACTACTGAGACAACATGGATTGCCAGTGCATTTGTGCATTTTGAGTGTCATCACCTGATTTAGCTTCTTGTGCAATAGAACAGTTGTTTATATGGTTGTTACTGGGTCGGCAGACCATCAACTTGCACCTCCCTATTAATCAGTGACACAGTTTCACATTTTCTGCATCTACAAGACCAAGATGTCCCTGCTTCTAACTGAAGCCAGCTGGGAGGCTCCAGTCTACATCTGGCAGACTGAAATCCTCACCAGCTGAATCTCCCTATTTCTTCCATTTGCCAATGGCTTCCACTAGAATCTTATCTAACCCCTCCCATGTGGTGGAGGTCTGTAGATCATGCTAGTGCAAATAGTAGCTCAATTCCCCATCTCCAGGGTGACCCACAGCATCTTCTTCCTCTGTATTCCCTGTATGTCCATTGCTTTTATTCAATCCATTTTAATGAGATCTCTCAGTCTCTTCTTGTAGGGCTTTTGTGCAAGCCCTGCACCATTTTAATTGCCCTCCTCTGGAATGCCTCCACCTTGTCTATGTCCCTCTATGAGGTGTGGCCAGCAGAACTGGAAACAACACTCCAGGTTGGGTCTCACCAGCAAGCATTTAGTGGCAAGACTGTCTCCTCCTCCTGCTGGAGATACCTCCCTTATGCATCCTAGCATCCCATTGACCCGGCCCGCATTGTCATGCTGCCCTGTCACTTTAAGGTCATCAGATATTATACCCTCTAGATCTCATTCCCGCTAGTAACTGACGGTACCTCTCCCACCATCCTATACTCAGTTCTTGGGTTCCTGTGTTCTAGGTACTTGATTTTGCACTGTTTGGCTTTGAACCTCAACTGCCATGCTCTTGGGCACTCCTCAAAGTTTCCCAAGATCTCTACATTCTTTCCACCCCTTCCTTATTTTTCACCCTATTACATTCTGGTATCATATTCAAAAAGGCATACCTTTCCTTCCAGTTAATCTGCAGTGTTACCTATGAAGACATTGAAGAGCTCCAGTCTCAGTACTGAGCCCTGTGGTACCCTGCTGGTCACTTTCCCATCATTAGAGTGAGTACCATTATCCACCACCCTCTGTCACCAATCTATTAACTAGTTTCCAACCTAAATCACCTCTTTCGATCCCACCCTGGACTGCTCAATTTCTTAGTCAGTCTTCTGTGTGGCACAGTATTGAAAGCCTTGCTAAAGTCCAGACAGGGTACATCTGTGGTTTATTTCTCTGGTCATCCAAGCAAGAACTCAGTCCTATTCATCTGGTATGACCTCCTCCCTTGAATCCATGCTGCTTTTGGTCTTGCAGCTCACTGAATTCAAGATACTCTACCAGCCTTTCATGTAACATTGTTTCCATTAATTTCCCACCACTCATGAGGTTAGGCTCACTGGCTCACCTATAGTTACTAACCTCTTCCCTGCTTCTGTTCTGTTGTAAAGGACCACATCTGCTTTCCTCCAGTCCTCTGGAACCATGCATGATTCAACTGAGCTGTAGAATAAGATCATCAGTGGGTTAGCCAGCACCTCTATGAGTTCTTTAAATACCCTTGGGTGTATCCTGTCTTGTCCATAGCCTTGTCCACTTTCAGAGCTGCTAGTCCCTTTAGGACTGTTTCCTCTAAAATGGACTTGAGTTCACCTCCTTCCACCTTTGTTCCTGATGATCATTGGTGGTCTGCCCCCCGCTCCACTGGAAAGACTGAGCAGAAGTACCTGTTCAGGACATTTACTTTCCTTGGTCCTCTTCTGGGCTGTCTTCCTCTGCCCCTTGTTATCCTCACTATCCCTCCACTTGCTTTCCTCTTCACACTTATTTACCTAAAGAAAGTCATATCCCCATGTGCACCCTATTGGCTATCCTCTCTCTCCTCCTCTCTGCTCCTTTTCTTCTCTCACTGCCTTACCTGCTTCCTCTGTCTGCTTTACCTGGTACACCTTCCTGTCTTCCTCCCTCTGCATTTCCTTATACCTCCTGCAGGCCACCTTTTTCCTTCACCACTGTGGCCTTCCATAGAGTACCATAATGGTTTCTACCCCCTTCACTAGTCAGTTTCTGAGGCAGTTTCCATTTCCTTAAAATCTGACCTCTGAAATTCCAGTACCCTCATCCTCATCTGGTTTTCTGTTGCTCAGTCTTAACCACATCGTACAGTGGTCACTGGTACCTAGGGTACTGCACACTGTGATATCTGCACATGCTTTCCTGCTTGCAGGCACCAGGTCCAGCACTACCCCACCATAGTGGGTTCATTAACTAGCTGCCTGAGAAAGGTGCCTTATGGGGCATCAAGGATGGCTCTGTGCCTTGCCAAAGCTGCAGTTGGAAGGCTCCAATCCACATCTGGCAGACTGAAGTTACCAACTAGCAGTCCCCCTTATTTGCCATCCCAGGAGTCCTCCCCAAGTGCTTTATCCAACTTCTGTCTTTGTGCTGGAGGTCTGTTTACCACCTGTGTACTTATAGCAGCCCCAGCATCTGTTTTCCTACATTTTGAGCCTACCCATTGAATATGTCTTGTGGATTATAGGCGAGGTGTAGTTCACAAGGCATAAATAGCATAGGGCAAACAGCTACAGGGATGGCATAGTGCAAGTGCATCACCGCTATTCTTGTAGCTTGTCAGTCAGGGGAAGACAATAAGTATTTCCTTGTGTGCTATTTTTGCCAAGCAGCTGCCATGGCACAGAGGTTAGAGCCATGAGCAGCGAGAGGTGGCTGGGCGGTGAATGACCAGGGTTTGATTCCTGGCCCTCTGACTTTTGCCTTTTTGACTTTTTTTGGTTCCCTCCCCATTCTGACTTGTATTTTTAATGTGTCCAACCCACCATGCACTTTTGCCCCACCCCCGCTTTGTGGTCAGTTCCCATGCCCCCAACACAAATGCAGTCCCTTACTTAGTTACTCCCCCATCCCTGAGTTGTCTCACCCCAGAGGTGACTATGTCTAGATTGAGGTGTGGGGCCAAGCCCCCACAAACAGTCAGTAGAAGTGTTTTGCATTTATTTGTAGCAGTCGGCATTTTGCCTATTCAATACATTTTCGGTCGGTGATTTGTTTGTGTGTTTTTTACCACGCTATTATTAAATCACTGTTATCACCCAATGCCCATTTTGAGTGTCTGTATCCAACATTTCAGTGACAATATGCTAGCGGTATACAGGGTTTGCCCTGCAGGTGGTGGTTTTTATCCCAGCCTCACCATTTTACCTGGACACCACTGCAGAACAGACTCTGAAATGACCATCCACAGACCCATAGCTACTATTACTGGCAGGTGTGGGAGTCCCCAGCTTTTCTTAGTGGACCACGCCACTCAGTACCATCCATGCAGTCTCATCCTCGTACCATGCAGCATGTCCTTTCATCCTAAAACAATGCTTTGGAGCATGTATGTACAAAAATAAACCATATGAAATATATCATTTGAAAGGTTAAAATAGGCATTACTGGGGTGCATAGATCCCTAAATAGAAATAAGGTGGTATAACTTCATGACTAGGCACTATTTCCCTGGGCTGATGAACGGACAATATTAAAAAAATCTGTTATTGGTGGGTCAGAGTATGTTAAAATCAGTACTTTTGTGCCTAGTATTTATAAATAAAAGGTCAGAAAGTTTTCTATTTCCAAGCCCCTAGGTTTGTGTAGCCTCATCACCAAAGAAATCTTATATCTCACTTGACACTGTGTGGAAACTTTCAGAAATGCAGATCTTTGTGGGGCTGAGAATGTTTTGTCTTTCTCTGCCTAACTCTGTTCATTGCCCTGTGGGTGGTGGTGACAGTGTGGTAAGGCACATGATGATGTTGGCTGATGTGTGTGCAGAGAGCTAGGGCTGCTTGACTGATCATATGCTGTTGTGGGATCTTCTGGTTTGGTGGGGAGGGGAGGTCAGGGTGCAGAAAAGGAAGAGAGGGCCATAGTACAAAATAATTGGGAGACACACTGTATGTAATTGCACTGCAATCTTTTTTTTTGGGGCAAGAAGAGAAGAGGAGCATGATAGATGTGCAGTAGTCAGAGTATTTCTTGGCTTGGAATTTTTTCCTGTACAAATGAACAAAGGTGCCATTATAAATGTGGGATAGTGCAACCATTTGCCGTCTAGTGCAGTTTTGAATCAACTTGTCCTGCTGGTTACTGCAAAAACACTTAAGGTTGACTCTGGGTGTGGGTGCTGCCAAATCCAGACTAGCTTCCTCCATGATGGCCTCCAGCTCTGGAATTTTATTTCCCAGACTCCTTGCTTTGGCACATATGGCTTTTCATAACTTAACACCCTCCCCCATCTCTCCCTGCTTTCTACCCCCTCGTCTGTACTGTTTCCTTAGGATTCTCCTGACCCCTCTTCCCTTGTTACCATCTCAATTACAGGTCTCCTTTGTGCCTCACTTCTTCAGTGCTCCCAGATCAGGCAAAGCATTTTCCTGTAGTGCACCTAATTTTCCCTGTATTTTCACTGTAAAACTGGGATGAAATTCCTGTATATTTTCCTGTATGCACAAATCAATGTGGTATGCAATTGGTGTCATTGTGCCAGTCAATAAAATCACTAGGACAAATGTTCAGGCTGTTTTATGTATTCTTATTTATTTTAAATATCAAAAATCACCTACAACGTATCACATAACTACTCCACAACTATAAGAACTTTATATGTAACAATAAAATACCATCTTGAGGTTCTGGGGAAATGCTGGAATGTATAAAGCTCAGTTCTCAAGATTCACATGTCTTCAGAACCTCCTGAAGGCATTATAACTTTGTAATAATACAGTCACTTATACAGTATTCTATTTATAGTATGAAATGCCTTAACTTCAAATTTATCCCTTAATCACAGACTGATACATTTTGTGTTCTGCTCACAATGCATGAAAGGGCATAGGGATGCACAAAATGGTCATACTTACCCTCGCCCTGCAGCCCATGGACAGGTAGCCCCATACCGCATTCACCAATGCCGATCACCTATCCATGCTTCTCCCTCAATGCACAGGGCTCTGCAGGGTGGCCAGAGGAGGAGTCATCCCAGGCAGACATCCAATGGATGCCCCGGATCCATAGTGATCCCACATGTAGGAGGGCATGGGTCTGGGGCTGTGCATGCTGATAGCACACACCCAGACCAGTGTGGCACCCTCCAGTGCCAGTGCTGCCTCTCATAAACTTTCTGGGTGCTCGCCCACCCAGCTGCCCTGCCACCTCCTGCTGCCCAGCAGTCGGGAGCAGCACAGTGTGCCCTGTCTTGGTTCCCCAGTGACTGAATGCCTGTGTTCATGGGGGCATGCTGTGGGTTATGGCAGGGTCTCCTAGTGTACCCTGCACCACCCTCTGCACCCATGCAGTCAGCACTACGTGGGTTGAGTGAATACACATGGTGCTGGCATGCCCACGGAACATCCCCATTGCCGGAGTTGTCTGCAGACATGGGATCGGGTGCAGTGGGTTCGCATATGCCCCTGTGCATGCCAGTGCAGGGGGTGGAGTAGCTACTCACCCCAGATACGCTGCATAGCCACTCCACACCAGTCGTGCATTGGGCCTACATCTCTGTGTACCTGTAGCGCCCATTAATAAACTTTGTTTCAATGTATTGTTGTGTTTTTCATTAGCACGCTTAAGCATTCCCCTCACACACACACACACACACACAGTTTTGTGCACCAAACTCTGAGGTACAAACAAATATTCCCTTTTTCATGTATTTTACTAACCTTAGGCCAGACTAGGGTCCCTTCTGATCTTACACATATAATTCATAACTCCTGCTTATCTTGATGAAGACACCCCATACCTTTCCTAGGCTCACAATTAAATAGAAACATTGTCTAATTTTTTTTTAAATAACCTCAGCCTCTAGGCTGGTCAGATGAAGTGCTGCCTTAGTGATCTTTTTAAAACACAACTCTGCTCTGTGCACCAAACAAGCCAAGTAGCATTTAGCCCTCTTAGTGTCCCGTCACCCTTTAAAGCCCACCATCATCAAGACTCTTTTGTCTGGCTCGCTTTTGCACTTCATGTGTTTAAAACAGACAAATTTGCAAAACAGAAGGTTTGTTTGCCTTGGTGGTTCAGGCACTGCTTCCCTCAAGCAACACTTAAGCACTCTTTCTTGCACCCCCAAAGCATAACACCATCAAGTGGTCAGTCTTTTGTCTGAATCATTTTGCACTTAAAATGGGTATAAAATAGACTAACCTGATGCTGCCCACAAGAAGGCTTGTTTACCTTCAGTGGCTTAGGCTCTGCTAGTCCAGAATAGTGGCATTTGAGATGCAGCTCAGCTGACTCAACGTGTTGCTGTTTTGAGTGGGGCCACATGGCAGGTGTTTGGATCATGCAGCAGCTCACTGGTTCCTGATCAGAAGATCTGAATTCATCCTCAAAAAGATGCACTGCCAGCATATTACCTTACTACCCCAGAGAAACACAGGCTGCAAATGGACCAACAGAATTGCTTAGTGTAGCAAAGTCAGCAAACTGAGCACCAATTGAAGGGCTCTGTCTGGATCTTGGCAGCCATGAGATTCACAGTGGGCATTTTCCCGTAGTGTTTGTCCATTTCCCTGATATTTTAAAAATAAAAGATTTCCTTCCGTATCCCTTTTTGTAGTAAAATCCTTAAAATACAGGAATCCCTGTAGATCTGGGAGCACTGCTTCTTGCTATCCTGATTTAAACCCCATCGTCCTCTGCCTTCTCTCCACAGCTGTGCTCCTGCATCCCTGCCCTGGGAAGGTTCCTCCACTTAGGCCCTCCCTCCTCGTTGCTTCATCATCTGGGGAGCAAATCTTTGCCTCCTTTGATATTATAGCCTCTCCCCAGGCAAGTTTAAAGTCTCATCCAAGTAACATTTAAACATCCCACTAAGGACTGTGGTCCCCTTCTGAAAGGATGCAGACTGTCTTCCTTGTAGAGAGCCACATCTTCCAGGCTGGTCCCAAGTCCCCAGTGTAGCCTAAGCCCTCCTTCATGCAGCATGCCTTCAACCAATTGTTAAAAGCAGTGGCACAGTGTGCCCTTTTTGTCCTTGGCCATACACAGGAAACACCTCGTCAGACACCACGTTATGCTACCTGCTTCAGGCCCCTCCCAGCTTCCTGAAATTACCTTGCACTATCCCTGCCATGTTATTTGTCTCAATGGGCAATGACATCTAGCTCCCTCCCATCTACTGCTATCCTAGAAATCCTGTGGATCTACCTCCATCCCTCCAAGCCAAAGCACCAGGGATAGGCTTTACCTCACTCTCCCTTCCACCTCCCACTCCATGTCTAACTCCCTAATTATAGAGTCCCCACCAGCAACTGATTCCTCCTAGGCTGGGGCTCTTCCTTGCTGCTTGGGGCCTCCCTTCTGAGGACACCCACTTCCTCCCTTCCCACTGCTGTGGGTGCCTCCTCCAGCTTCCACTTCTTGCCAGTATAGAGAAGGAATTCTGCAGTGGTACTACAGACTGAGTAGGTATGTTCCTTCCCACCACCCTCACCATCCTGGAGCCCACCAAGATCCAACTGCTCTGCCTCTGCTTAAGCATCCTCTGAGAGAGAGATGGCAGATGTGGTGGCCCTTGTTTGAGACAGAATGTTCTCGCACCCTGCCAGTTCAGAGTAGAGTCAGCAACCTCTGCCTAAACCTAGAGGTGCATGGAAATGGGGCATCACTTCAGTCTCCAAATGTGTCTCAAAAGACTGGCTCCACACCCATGGGACTGCACCACTCCCATTTGCTTTCCTTTCTTCTATTTTTGTCTTTCGTCATTTTGTCTGTTGAAACTTTCCTGTACCTTCCTACCTCCTTTCCATGTCCTTTGACTTCTTATCTCTTCCTTTACCTGTTTGAAATGTATTTGTTACCCTTCCTAGATAGGTTGTCTCCTACTTTCGCTTTTCATCCCTTTTAGTAGTTGCTATTGTCCTGATGTCTGCTACTTCCTATTTGATACCCCACTACCTCTGCCTACTTAACCTTATGCTGTCTACTCCAGCAAATTCATACATAGTACTGTGTTATCTTCTTATCAGGTCTACAATGCTATTTCTAAGTCATGTGGGGATAATCTTTTTCTTCAGAAACAACAAAATTAAAATGTTTATAAAATACATGCATTTGGTGGAACTAGAAAATGTTATCAACAAATAAAACTTGAAGATGCCTGCAATTCTGTAGTTCCAAAATGTAGGATAACATTTTTTGCCCACTTTTGTTGCACTGTTTCTTTAAGTAGACTGTACTACTTACCATTCCAAGCTGTTGCATACGTTCATTCTCCAGCTGTACTGTATATTAAGACAAGGCAACTGAAGCACCAAATTCATCTGTAACCACTTGTGTTTAATCACACAAGTAACAATTTTAGCCCAGGAGGAAACAACCTAGTGGCTAAGGCTAGCATATGAAACTGCCACTCGAGGATTCAAGAATAATTGAAAGTGCTTAAAAATTAAGTGGGCTGTTTAGTTTAGCAGGAGTGGGGAATACACAATAACCCATGGCAGTATGCAGCGTGGTCTTAAAATTCATCAGCCTGACTTAAAGTCTTATTCATTTTTTATTCCACATTACAAACAAATAACAAGTTATTTCAGAAGTAGATATCACGGTGATGCCCTTGAAATTTGTAGTAGAGTTTTATAGGTGTAGCATGGGAGCTCTGTTTTTGGCCATCTTACAGCAGTGACATATTAAAACTTATTACATATTAATTTACTCTAAATATCAAGGTCTGAAACATTTTCACTTATTAAGCAGCTGTGTTGCAATTCAGAAAATACAGCATTCTAAACCCCACTTGTAACTGAAGGGCATTGCGTGGTGAAGGAAAGTGGTGTTTGATGTACTTTTCAGCCAAAATTGTCTGCTAAATAAATAAATTGGGAATTAACTAAGGTGCTATTTTAATTGGAATGCTATTTTATGTGCAAAATACAATGGTATTATCATAGACTATTTATTATGAATTGTGCTGTGACTCAAATCTATGGTAAATAAACTCTGACTTTGCCATCAGATCATTATGTGTGTGTTTTCTTTGTTAATGTCAATTTCAGTGTAGTACTGAGCAAGCATGTTTTATGCTGCTGTGGCTGATCATTTATCTAAGGAACAATGTCAATGTCATTTGAACAATAAAGGCATACACACATGCGGCGCACACACACACACACACACACACACACTCCCCATAATCTTCTAGAAGCTGACATTTGAACTACTACAATGTGAATGTAGTATTATCAAGTCTGAAAGAAAAATGTATTAAGTGTTTTGATTAGTGGGAACATTCCTCCTGGTGAACAAAATAGAACAAAACTAATGGAAGATACAGGTAATAACAGATCTACAGCTTTTAGCATGGCAATGTTAAAAAATAGTACTCATACGATGCATTGAGATGTTTGTCACTAGAGAAGGTCAAATCTAGTGTAATATATATTTGAGAACTTTTAGCTCTCTGTAAAATGAATGCTGATATCAAAACATATTTATGGATCAATGCTGTATTGCTCTTTCTCAAAATTATTTACGTAAATTGCTTTTGTGGTATAGCCATGCTCTAATACCACCTATTTTTCCCAATTATGGGGTACTTTTCTTTTCATGTTTAGTAGTGTCATTAATCTGAATTGTGATGACTTCTGCAAAATTATGTTTTTGATTGAAATAAACAAATTACCTATCCAAAATCCATTTTTTGTTTTAAACTAAAACTTGGAAGACATGACATTATTCATAGTTTGCAAGACTTGACAAAGGCAGAGCAAACTTATACTTATTCCCATATTTATAATACACAAACTAAGACACAGTATGATGTATCTTTTGTTACCAATTTATTGTGAAGGACCTATATGGAATTACAGTGTAGATGCCATTTAGGTAACTCCTGAAATATACTAACAGAGCAGTTAGTAAAGAGATTAGTTGCTTCAAACTAGCATCTCAGGTGATAACATTAATTGGGACTGAAATGTTAATGCAGTGCCTGTAACAAAATGCCTGCAAATGGAATATACAAAACTCATTTGAAGGTCAGTGCTCTTTCTAGCGCCAGTGCATTTGCAACTGAGATAAATGATTCATTACTTGCCAAATGCAACATTATAACATGCAATCCATACTGTCCATTATGCATACTTTACTTCTCACATTTTAATACAGCTCAACAGACAGTCAACAGAGTCATACTACTAAAGACACACTAGTAGTAGTAGTAGCCAAGCAGGAACAAGTTGGTATGGCAGCACTCTGTGGCAAAGTACATAGTAGTACCACATTTGTCAAGCAATTTTGTGAGATTCCCTATTTATCCTTCACAAAATTTAGGAAAAATCCTTTAAAATTCTTTTTGTTTTACCTACAGAAAGAGGCCCATCCTATTACAGAACTTTAAGTGCCATTTGTAGATTTTCCACCTACACTATCAGATGAGAGCACCCTCTCTGCGTAGCAGTGAACACACTAACAAACAAAACAAAATCCCAAGCGAAAGGTTTCACAATTCTCAGTAGGGATTTTTAAAAATCCTTGACTAATTCAATTCTACTACTGTACATGTCAAGGCAGTGTGGATAAGGAGCCAGTCTCAGATTTCCACCAGAATGCTACCCCAATGAAACTTGAAGATGCTTAAAATTTTGTAGTGCAAAAGGTAGGGTAAAATATTTACCCACTTTTGTTGTACTGTTTCTTTAAAAAGATCATACTACTTACCATTCCAAGCTGTTGCATGTGTTTATTCTCCAGCTGCACTGTATATAAAGACAAGGCAAATGAAGCTCCAAATTCATCTGTAACCACTTGTGTTCTAATCACACAAGTAACAATTTTAGCCCAGGAGGAAACAACCTAGTGGCTAAGGCTAGCATATGAAACTGCCACTTGAGGATACAAGAATAAATGAAAGTGTTTAAAATTAAGTGGGCTTTTAGTTTAGCAGGAGATGGGAGTATACTCAATAACCCATGGCAGTATGCAGTGTGGTCTTAAAATTCATCAGCCTGACTTAAAGGTCTTATTCATTTTTATTCCACATCACAAACAAACAACAGATTATTTCAGAAGTAGATATGAGGTGATGCCTCACAATTTGCAGTAGTTTTATAGGTGTAGCTAGGAGCCTGTCTTTGGCCATGTTAAAGCAGTGACATATTAAATCTTATTACATATTAATTTACTCTAAATATCAGAGGTCTGGAACATTTTCAATTATTAAACAGATGTGTTGCAATTCAGAAAAGACAGCATTCTAAACCTCCACTTGTAACTGAAGGGCATTGTATGGTGAAGGAAAGTGGTGTATATGTACTTTTCAGCCAAAATTGTCTGCTAAATAAATAAATTGAGAGATTAAGTAAGGTGCTATTTTAATTGGCATGCTATTTTATGTACAAAATACAATGGTATTATATATGATCATTTATTATGAATTGTGCTGACTTAAATCTATGGTAAATAAACTTTGACTTTGCCCTCATATCATTATGTGTGTGTTTTCTTTGTTAATGTCAATTTCAGTGTAATATTGTAAAACATGTTTTATGCTGCTGTGGTTGATCATTTATCTAAGGAACAATGTCAATGTCATTTGAACAATAAAGACATACACATGCATGTGCACACATGTGTACACACACACACACACACACACACACACACCTCCCCATAATCTTCTGAAGCTGACATTTGAACTACTACAATGTGAACTTAAGTATTATCAAGTCTGAAAGAAAAATGTATTAAGTGTCTTGATTAATGGTAACATTTCTCCTGGTAAACAAAATAGAACAAAACTAATGGAAGATATAGGTAATAACAGATCTACAGCTTTTAGCATAGCAATGTTAAAAAATTGTGCTCATAAGATGCATTGAGATGTTTGTCACTGGAGAAGGTCAAAGCTAGTGTAATATATATATGAGAACTTTTAGCCCTCTGTAAAATGAATACTGATGTCAAAACATATATTTATGGATCAATGCTGCATTGCTCTTTCTCAAAATCATTTACGAATTGCTTTTGTGGTATAGCCATGCTCCTAATACACTTATTTTCCCCCAAGTACAGAGTACTTTTCTTTTCATGTTTAGCAATGTAATTAATCTGAATTGTGGTGACTTCTGCAAAATTATGTTTTTGATTAGAAATAAACAAAAATACCTATCCAAAATCCATTGTTTTCTTTTAAACTAAAACTTGGAAGAAATGACATTATTTACAGTTGCAAGATTTGACAAAGGCAGTGCAAACTTATACTTATTCCCCACATTTATAATACACAGACTAAGACACAGTATGCTGTATCTTTTGTTACTAATTTATTGTGAAGGACCTATATGGAATTACAGTTTAGATGCCATTTAGGTAACTCTGAAATGCACTAACAGCAGGGTCGCAGCCCAAAGAGATTATTTGCTTCAAACTAGTTTCTCAGAGTGATAAGATTAATTGGGACTGAAATGTTAATGCAGTGCTTGTAACAAAATGCCTGCAGAATAGAATATACAGGACTCATTTGAAGGTCGAGTGCTCTTACGCCAGTGCATTTGCAACTGAGATCAAGCTTATTACTTGACAAATGCAACATTATAACATGCAATCCATACTGTACATTATGCATACTTTACTTCTCACATTTTTATATAGCTCAGCAGACAGTCAACAGAGTCATAGCTTCTGAAGACACAGTAGTAGTAGCCAGCAGGAACAAGTTGGTATGGCAGCACTCTGTAGCAAAGTACAGTAGTAGTAGTACCACATTTGTCAAGTGATTTTGTGAGATTCCCTATTTATCCTTCACAAAATTTAGGAAAAAATCCTCTAAAATTCTTTTGTTTTACCTACAGAAAGAGGCCCATTCCTATTACAGAACTTTAAGTGCCATTTGGTAGATTTTCAACTACACTATCAGATGAGAGCACCCTCTCCGGTAGCAGTGAACACACTAACAAACAAAACAAAATCCCTAACAAAGGTTTCACAATTCTCATAGGGATTTTTAAAATCCCTTGACTAATTCAGTGCTACTCATGTCAAGGCAGTGTGGATAGGAGCTAGGCTCAGATTTCCACAAAATGCTACCACCAAATGAAGCCTGAAGATGCCTGAAATTTTGTAGTGTAAAAACAAGCATTTGTCAATGCCGAATGTTTGCTTGCTGGCATTGGCAGTGGTAGTGTAAGTTACAGAGCTGCGTAATAGGAATGGCAGTGAACTGAACTGCCAACCCACCACCACCACCCTGCAGAGAGTGACAGGCATTGGGGTGTGCGTTTGGGTTGTCAGGCATAACGGCCATGCCATTTCACCACACCCACCCTGCAGACACTGACAAGTGTCACGGTTCCTTGGGGTCTTGGCCTTATGTGCACCCATTTCATTAGGAAATATGGTGAGATGGGGTGAGATAGGAGAATGGGTGAAGTTTGGGGCGAAGAGTCCAAGGCATACCTCGATGCTCTCTAACTGACTGCAGGGTGTGGAATGGTATTAGCATCACAGGCAAGAATCCCAAGTCACACCCTGATGCCTGTCATTCTCTACAGGGTTGGGCATTATGGTTGGAAACCCTAATACCTCAGGCATTTGTTGGTATTTTCACTCCAAATTTTCAACATGTTTTTTTGTGACCCCACCTCATGAACAGGGAATATCAGTTTGTTGGCGAAAGCTGCTTATGCACAGTGACAATGGCATTTAGCACCACAGGTGCAAAAACATTCGAACAGGATGTAAAAAATGACAGCTGTACTGTTCATGGAGAGGTGTAAAAATAGCAATGTTGCAAATCTGTAGTAAAATATAAAAAATGGTGAAGTCACGGCGTACATAGAAACTGTGCAATGCACGCCCGTAATATAATTAGGTTAGATTTTACAGCAGATTGTCAACTCAGGCATTTTGGTACCTCCGATCATGAACAGTGTCATTGTGATTTTCTTTATCTGTGCCGAACAATGATTTCCACAGCGACCACGCATCTCTGTGCTGAAAGTGTGAAAACACACTTCAGCCATGTTAGAAAAATGACAGTTGTACTGTTCATAGGAAGTGTGGAAAAATGCCACTGGTGAAAATCTGGACTGAAAATATGACAAAGGCATGAACTAACGAGGGTGCGTGGAAACTGCACAATGCTCTTTTCGTAACACAGTCATTTTATGGACTTTTGTCTCCAATTTTCAACATAGCCATTTTAAGACCTCTGCTCATGAACAGTGTAACTGTGATTTTCTTAATCTGTCCTAAACATTGCTTCGCACACCAACAGCACCATTGTGCGCTACATGTGCAAAACACATTTAGGTGACATATAAAAATTGCAGCTGTACTGTTCATAAGGAAGTGTAATATAATGGCAATGTTGAAAATCTGGAGTGAAAATATTAAATTTGCAAACTTACGAGCATGCAGGGGCATGCAACACTTCTTCGTAACACAGTCATTTGAGAATTTTTCACCAAATTTTCAACATAGCCATTTAAGACCTTTGCTCATGAACAGTGTCACTGTGATTTTCTTAATTATCCGTACATTGATTTACGCACACTGACTGTGCCATTGTCGCTACATGCAGAAACACGTTTTGGGTGAGATGTGAAAAATGAAGTTGTACTACTCATAAGAAAGTGTGGTAAAATGGCAATTTTGGAAATCTGGAGTGAAAATATTGAAAATTCGTGAACTTATGAGCGTGCAGCAAGAACTGTACAACGACGCTCATAACACAGTCATTTTTGAATTTTTTCACCAAATTTTCAACATAGCCATTTTAACACCTCAGCTCATGAACAGTGTCACTGTGATTTTCTTAATTGTCCCGTACATTGATTTACGCATACCGACTCGCCATTTAATAGCTACATGGTAGGAAACACATTTTTGGGTGAGATGTGAAAATGACAGCAGTATTACTCATAAGAAGGTGTCATAAAATGGCAATGTTGAAAATCTGGAATGAAAATATTGAAAATTCGCGAACTTATGAGCCTCTTGAAGGAACTTCTTGCGCTCATTAAACAGTCATTTTTGGAATTTTGGCGCAAACTTTCAACATGGGGCTTTGGGATCCTTCTCATGATGATGCCTGTCATGGTGTTATTCAGGCCTGAAGGGTGATTTCACACAGTGACTGTGCAGTGACTGCGCGTAAATCACCCTTCGGGCCAGAATAACACCATGACAGTGACAACATTCATGAGAAGGGGTCCCAAAACCCCATGTTGAAAATTTGGTACAAAATACTCCAAAATGCCTGAGATATGCAACAAAGTTGAAACCCCTATCTAGCCCATTATACAGCTTACGGCATTTCCTCAGTTCGCGGTCGGCTTTGAAGAGTGCAGACATGTTCCCGGTCCACGAGATTATCGCGGAGGTCTGAAGGTAAGTATGGGGTGAGGGTGGGAGGCAGGTGTGCAGTGGGTGGTGCAGGTTGTGGGAGGGGGCCAGGGAGACTACGTGGGACTGTTTTTCTTTACAGGTTAAAAAAATAAAGAACGAGCGGGACGTTTGCCATGCTGGGTGGGCTCCAGCATGGCACAAGGATGGTTGGGGCCGTTCAGCAAGCGGGGATTGGGCACCCCGTCGGCCAAGTGATCGATTGCCGCGCTGGGGTGGGCTCCCAGCATGGCACTTAGTACTGGGGGCTGAGGACAGTGGAGCCGATGGGATTGGGCACCCCGTCGGCTATATCGTTACTTGCCATGCTGGGGTGGGCGCAGCGTGGCATTTTGAAAAACTTTGGGGGGAATGCAGCACAGCCGACGAGTTGGGCACCACGTCGGCTATTCAGTGTGTGCGCGTGCGCAAGGGGTGGGGCGCATATGCCTGCGTGGCATCTGTGTGTGGGGATCGCATGAGCAAGCGATATCTTATCACTGCTCACTCAGCGTCAGCTCCCCTTTGAACTGTATGCCACTGCATTTGGGCTGTCTTAGACAGCTTCAGCATGCATTGGCTTACAGGGCCGCGCGCATGCCAACACACTGACTGAATTGGAGGAGGAGGTGACACACCTCCGAAATCTCCGATGATGGCACTATGTTTCTTGCACTGCGTGCAAGCAAACATAAAAGGTAGGATAAAGTTTTATCCACTTTTGTTGTACTGTTTCTTTAAAAATATGCTACTTACCATTCCAAGCTTTTGCTCATGTTCATTCTCCAGCTGTACTGTATATTAAGATAAGGCAACTGAAGTACCAAGTTCATCTGTAACCACTTATGTTTAATCACACAAGTAACAGTTTTAGCATGGAAACAAACTAGTGACTAAGGCTAGCATATGAAATGCCACTTGAGGAATACAAGAATAAATGAAAGTGTTTAAAAATTAAGTGGGCTCTTTAGTTTAGTAGGAGATGGAGAATACCAGCTTATGGCAATATGCAACATGGTCTTAACATTCATCAGTCTGACTTAAAAGTCTTATATATTTTTTATGTCACATTGCAAACAAGCAACAGAATATTTCAGTAGATATGAGGTGATGTCCTCAAATTGAATAGTAGAGTTTATAGGTGTAGATAGGAGTTCTGTCTTTGGCCATGTTACAGGAGTGACATAGTAAAATGTATCGCCTGTTAATTTACTATAAATATCAAAGTCTAGAACATTTTCACTTATTAAACAGATGTGTTGCAATTCAGAAAAGAGTATCCCTAAATCCCACACTTGTAACTGAAGGGCATTGCATGGTGAAGAAAATGGCTTATACTCCACTTTTCAGCTAATATTGTCTGCTAAATAAAGGAATGGGAAATAACTAAGGTGCTGTTTTAATCAGCATGCAATTTATGTACAAAGGACACAGATATCAAACAGTATAATTTATTATGAATTGTGCTGTGACTCATTTTATGGTAAATAAACTTTAACTTTGCCTTCTGAACAGTGTGTGTGTATGTGTGTGTGTGTGTGTAAGTTTGTTAATGGCAATTTCAGTGTAGTACTGAGCAACACGTTTATGCTGCTGTGATTCATCATTTATCTAAGGAACAATAACAATGTCATATGAACAATAAGGGCACACACATGTGCACACGCACACATACATACCTCCTCATAATCTTCTAGAAGCAACTTGCTCTTTGACATTTCAACTACCAAATGTGATCTTATGCATTATTAAGTATGAAAAAATGTATTAAGTGTCTTGATTGGTGGGAACATGTCCCTTGTAAACAAAATAGAATGAAACTAATGGAAGATATAGGTAATTATAGATCTACAGCATTTGCCATGGTAATGTTAAACTAATCAATGCTCATAAGCTGCATTGAGATGTTTTTCCCGGAGAAGGTCAAAATACAATATCTATTTGAGAACTTTTAGCCCTCTGTAAAATGAATGTTGATATCTAAAACATATATTTATGGACCAATGCTGCATTGATCTTTCTCAAAACTATTTATGTAATTGTTCTTGTGGTATAGCCATGCTCCTAATACCACCTATTTTTCTGCAATTATGGGTGCTTTTGTTTTCATGTTTAGTAATGTCATTTTCAGAATTGTGGTTACTTCTACAAAATTATGTTTTTGATTAGAAATCAACAAAGAGTGCTAGCCAACATCTATTTTTCCCTTTTATGCTGAAACTTGAAGACAGAACATTATTCACAGTTTGCAAGATTTGTCAACGGCAGAGCAAACGTATGCTTTTTCCCCATGTTTATTTTAATACACAAACTAAGACACAGTATGCTGTATCTTTTATTCCCAATTTATTGTAAAGGCCCTGTGTGAAATTACAGTAGAGATTCCATGTAAGTAACACTGAAATGCTCTAATAGTACAGTCACCACCCTAAGAGATGTCATGCTTCAAAATAGCTTCTCAGAATGAGAACTAAAAATACCACCAACAGCTTAACTGGTTCAATTTCAATTGGTTACCATCTGTATCCTCCTCCCCATCGATTCACCTTGAAAAGGAACTTCTAGTCTCAGTGGGCCTACCGGTCAACAGAATTCAATAAATAAAGAAAGAAATAGAATGACACAATTAATTGGGACTGATATGTCATTGCAGTGCCTTTAACAAAATGCCTGCAGAATGGAATATACAAAACTCATTTGAAGGTCAGTGCTGTTCCTGCAGCTAGTGCATTTGCAGTTGAGATCATAGCTCATTACTTGCCAAATGCAACATTACTAATATGCAATCCATACTGTACATTATGCATACTTTACTTCTCAAACTTTTAATATGGTTCAGCAGACAGTCAACAGAGTCACAGCTACTGAAGACACACTAGTAGTAGTAGTAGCCAGGCAGGAAGAAATTGGCATGGCAGCACTCTGTGGCAATGTACATGCAAAGGCAATGTGTATGGGATCAGGCTCAGATTTCCACCAAATGTTACCAACAAATAAAACTTGAAGATGCCTGAAATTCAGTAGTGCAAAAATAGTAGGGTAAAATGTTTTGTCAACTTTTGTTGCACTAGTTCTTTAAATTGACGTAGTGCAATAAAAGGTAGGGTAAATTTTTGGCAACTTTTGTTGCACAGTTTCTATAAATTGATCATACTATAGTACTTACCATTCCAAGTTGTTGCACATGTTCATTCTCCAGCTAAACTGTATATTAAGACAAAGCAAGTGAAGCACCAAATTATTCTGTAACCACTTGTGTCTAATCACACAAGTAACAATTTTAGCCCAGGGGAAACAATCTAATGACCATAGCATGAAAAGTGCCACTCAAGGGATACAAGAATAAATGAAAGTGTTTAGAAATTAAGTGGGCTCTTTAGTTTAGCAGGAGAAGGAGAATACACACTAGCCCATGGCAGTATGCTGCATGGTCTTAAAATTCATCAGCCTGACTTAAAAGTTGTATTCATTTTTATTCCATATTACAAACAAACAGATTATTTCAGAAGTAGATATGGGGCGATGCCCTCAAATTTTGTAGTAGAGTTTTGTAGGTGTAGTTAGGGAGCTCTGTCTTTGGCCACATTACAGCAGTGACATATTAAAACTTATATATGTCCTACATGGCTGGGGCCCTGGTTACCCTAATAGACTCTTTTGTACCTGCTGTCTCAGTCCATCCTCTTCCTCCTCCGGTAGGGGCCTCCTGGGGTTCCCAGGATGAGGTTAAAATGGCTGGCAACAGGGCTTTTAGTGTTGCCGGACCCATCCTGTGGAATTCATTATCTTTTGAGTCAGTGAGGCCCTGCCTTTGGAGGTATTCAAGGCTCACCTTAAGGCCCTCCTGTTTCCAGGCCTTCCACAACTTAGCTGTTTCAGTGAGATCATTCTGCAGTGGTTTCAA
The DNA here is from genome assembly GCA_016271365.2 of Neoceratodus forsteri. NCBI lineage: Eukaryota > Metazoa > Chordata > Ceratodontiformes > Ceratodontidae > Neoceratodus > Neoceratodus forsteri. The sequence goes on from CM057456.1 coordinate 1,287,368,057, forward strand.
CCTCAGTTCCCGACTACCTGTGTTTTAAATCTTTTAGAAATCTTACTTTGATTGTGTAATATTATTTCTGACATTTACTGTAATTTATTCTGATTTATGTATTTCATTGGTTTATTTACTATGTATGGCACCCAGAGCCTCTGGGATTGGGCATCCTTTTAAATAAAATTGGCTTGCCTTGCCTATTATATGTTAATTTACTCTAAATATCAAGGTTTTGAACAGTTTCACTTATTAAACAGAAAGCATTTTAAATCCCCCACTTGTAACTGAAGGACATCGTATGGTGAAGAAAAGTGGCTTATACTATACTTTTTCAGCTAAAATTGTCTGCTAAATAAAAGAATGGGGAAATAAGGTGCTGTTTTAATCGACATATTATTTTATGTGCAAAGTAAAATGGTATTATACAGTATCATTTATTATGAATTGTGCTGTGACTCATGTCTCTGATAAATAAACTTTGACTTTGCCCTCAGATCATTATGTGTGTGTGTTTTCCTTTTTTGCTGTTGTTAATGGGAATTTCAGTGTAGTACTGAGCAAGCATGTTTTATGCTGCTGTGGCTGATAAGTTATCTAGGAACAATGTCAATGTAATATGAACAACAAGGGCACACATGTGCACGTGTGCACGCACATACCATACCTCCCTCATAATCTTCTAGAGGCAACTTGCTCTTTGACATTTGAACTATCAAGTCTGAAAGAAAAATGTATTTAGTGTCTTGATTAGTGGGAACATTTCCTGGTAAACAAAATAGAATGAAACTTATGGAAGATATAAGTAATAATACATCTACAGTTTTGGCATGGCAATGTTAAATAAATTAGTGCATAAGATGCATTGAGATGTTTGTCACTGGAGAAGGTCACAGCTAATGCAATAAATATTTGAAAACTTTTAACCCTCTGTAAAATGAATGCTGATATAAAACATATATTTATGGATCAATGCTGAATTGATCTTTCTCAAATACATCTATATAAATTGTTTTTGTGATACAGTCATGCTCCTAATACCAGCTAGTTTTTTCAATTATGGGATACCTTTCTTTTCATGTTAAGTAATGTCAATCAGAATTGTAGTTACTTCTACAAACATTATGTTTTTGATTAGAAATAAGCAAAAATAACTACCCAGCACCCATTTTCTCTTATACTAAAACTTGGAAGGTAGGACACTATTCACAGTTTGCAAGATTTGCCAATGGCAAAGCAAAGTTTTGCTTATTCCCCATATATAATAATATACAAACTAAGATGCATTATGTTGTATCTTTTATTCCCAATTCATTGGGAAGTCCCAGTATGGAATTATAGTGCAGATGCCATTTATGTAACACTGAACTGCATTAACAGTTCAGTCGCAGCCCAAGAGATGACTTGCTTCAGACTAGTTTCTCAGAACGATACAATTAATTGGGACTGAAATGCTAATGCAGTGCCTGTAACAAAATGCCTGCAGAACAGAATATACAGAACTCATTTGAAGGTCAGTGCTCTTTCTGCCGCCAGTGCATTTGCAGCTGAGATCATTGCTCATTACTTGCCAAATGCAACATTACTAACATGCAATCCATACTGTACATTATGAATACTTTACTTCTCACATTTTAATACAGTTCAGCAGACAGTCAACAGTCACTGCTACTGAAGACATGTTAGTGGTAGTAGCCAGGCAGGAAGAAGTTGGTGTGGTAGCACTTTGTGGCAAAACACATGCAAAGGCAGTGTGGAGAGGAGACAGGCTCAGATTTGGGATGACAGGTCACAATAAGCCAAGCACAAGACTGGTAGCAGTATTGCATTGCTAGATACATTTAACAAGTAAGACACTTGGCAGTTATCAAGCAAGTCTTCGATCTCCTCATCCATCCAGCATGTAGGTGTTAGGTGGCAATTATAAAATGCAATGGAAATGTGAAATTTTCTGTCTAGAAACATCAGCATCATTAGCAGGTTTATACAAAGGCAACACATGTTTCCAGGATTACCTAACTCCTGCATCAAAAATAAACAGACACCCCTCCCCACCAGAGTCTGATTTGAATCAGATGTTGGACAAAGTGATAGACATATTTCATTCTACCTATCTCCTTAACATCACAAGTAGTTAGATGAGTCATTAAAATGTTCTCAGCGAGCTGTCACTGTCATATTGTCCAGCATCTAATGACATGATAATTTAAGAAATCATGATGACTTTCTCTATTTCAGTTACTAAAATTATTGTCTTCACACTTTTCCCTGTAGTAGTGGTGATGACAATGATGGTGGAGCACTAGTCAATGGAAATGATGAGGGTGGTGATGAATAATGGTTATCTGAAGCACCCTGGCTAGCCACACAAAAGCACTGTTGTTTCTGTTTTCATAAAATTATTCATTAATTGCTAAAGTGTAATATATTGCACAGAGGCCCAGATATTCAAAACATAGTGCAGCACGAAACTAGTAGTGCAGGGATAGCGCTGGCTAGCGTGGAGCTGAAATATTCAAGGACAGGATAGCACGCGCTAACCGCAATAGTGTGGGGCAAACCAATAATGTATGCAAGGGGCAAAGTGAGCGGGACCCAGCATACACATGCTACTGGGTATTCAGAGTGATAGCTCCGCACAAGGCCACATAGCACGACACATAAGCGCACTAGTTACCACCTATAAAAGGCTAGTCTTATCCCAGGGCAAAACACAGAGGAGAGGGACCAGAGCAGGAAGTGACCATGGCAGTAGTGCTGAATGCAGTGTTGCTGCACCTGATGGCAGCAGTAGTGCAGGAGGAGGATGAGAGGAGCAGGGCCAACATGTGCCACAACACAGGCTAAGGAGATGATATGCTGCACACAGGTGGTACCGCCAAGAGTTTCTTTGAGACCCTGCCAGATGAGCACATCACTGGCCAGTAAAGGATGGACAGGGAATGTAGAAGCAGCTATGTGAACTCCTGCATGAGCAGCTGCAGCCCAACACCAGATGCAGCCATGCCATGACAGTCAAGGAGAAAGTAACAGCAGCGATGTGCTTCCTAGCCACAGGAATGTTTCAATGACCAATGGGGACACCATAGGGGTATTGCAGTCTGCCACCTCATGCCTCATGACCCAGTTTCTAGATGCTTTCCTGCCACATGCTGGTGAATTCATAGTATTCCCTAGCACAGCAGCAGAGCAGAGAAACCATGCAGCAATTCCATCGAGTTGTGCACCTACCAGCGGTACTTGTGTGCCATTGACTGCACCCATGTCCCCATCCATGCACCACTTGGTGATGGCAGTGAGGTGTACATGAACAGGAAGGGTACCACTCCATCAATTGCCAGGTGGTGTGTGATGTGACTGAGAGCATCAGCAATGTCTTTGTGCAGTACCCGGCAGTGCCCATGCGCCTTCATCTGGCACCAGTCCCGCTGTGTCAGGCCTTTGAGGATTATCAGCATGCAAGGCATGCACACACTACAGTGTGGGCAGGGATAGGCAAGGGTATGCAAGGAAGGGAGTCGGGACAGCAACACAAGTGGTGCACCACAGCAATAGGCAGACAGCAGAACAGCATCACTAACAGGTGCACATTTCTCAACAGTGGACAACTCCTATCACCTGCGACCCTGGCTGCTGACACCAGTACCCCAGTCAGCCACAGTGGCTGATGAGTGGTACAATGAGGCACACACCGCCACTAGGAACATCATAGAGAGGGTGTTTGGCATACTAAAGATGTGCTTCCGCTGTCTAGACACATCAGGTGGTGCCCTACAGTATAGGCCTCAGAAGGTATGCCGCATCATCCTAGCCTACTGTATGCTCCACAGCATGGCAATGAACTGTGGAATACAGGCACCTGAACCTGAGAAACAGGCCAACAGTGACCTAGAGCTAGAGGTCAGGGATAGTGGAGCAACTCAAGAGGACAGATCCTCGAATGGCCCACATGGACCTGGAGCACAAGGCTGGCATCATCAGGACACTGTCACAGGCAGGACAGTGAGTAAACACAGCACATCAACCAGAACCATACAGTGTAAATGACTTTATTACATGCAGACAACCACGATAGTAAGGACCACCAACAAAGCATGTGACAACACAGTGAGAGAGAATGTATGTGGGATGGCAATGTGTACTGTGAGCCATGCAGGACATGCATGTGACCACGGTGAGACAGCCATGGCATGTTGAAGCGGTGATGCCTGAGGTGCCTGATACGAGGTAACAGGGTGGGAAGGGCTATCACGGCTGTGAATGGGTGTGGATATGTGTGTGTGTGTGTGTGTGTGTGTGTGTGCATGCGCGGCGTGCATGTGTGCACATGTGGGTATTATCTGTGTGACTGTGCATGGCAGCTGTGCCTATCTGAGGTGACTACCACCACACACATGGCACACACCATGTGTGGGAACACTGAGCCAGGGTGCTCTGTGCCGAGGATATATTTGGGGAGGACCGCAGTGAGGCTGGACGGGTGCTGCGCCGGTGCCCTGGCCAACCAACAGCTCCAGACAGACTGGCCAGTTGGCCACAGTGCCACTGGGTGCTGACTGATGCACCTGATGCAGTGGTGCTGGAGCCTGTTTCTGCCCTGTGATTGTGTGAGGCCTGCCTGTGGGCCTATGTGCCACGGGCACACTGTCCCCTGCACAGCCTGCTGACCACCATGCACCCCAAGCAGCACTGTGGTGAGATCAGCCACAGTGGCAGTGAGACCCGCAAAGCCATGGTCAAGCATGGCTACCATGCACCCCATCCTGTCCTCTGCCCACTGTTTGGCATGTGCAAAGCCCAAAGCCGCAGTCTCCTGCAGCTGCGAGAGCTCATGCCGCAGCTCACACTGAAGGGCATGCAGGTCCACCAGGGCTTCCTGCTGGGACATAAGTGCAGCCTGGAGCAGAGGCAGGATCCCTGGCCATCTGGCACCACAGCCATGGCAATGCCAATGCCAGCTGGGGTTATGCCTGCTGCTGGACATGGTGGGACGCTGTGGTGGATGCTGTATGTCCTGCTGCTACATGGTCCCTGGGGTGTGATGTGTCCCTTGCGGGCCCTGCACCCCTCCCCGTGGATGGCACCGCATGTCCAGAGGTGCACACACAGCACTCACATGGCCCACCACCTGCTGTACTGGACCACCTATGATGGCATGGCATTCCACCCCATGGCACCCATGTTGCGGACCCCATCATGCCTCATCCCTGTGCCGCCAACCACAGTCCCTCAACAGGCAGGTAGTAACCCTGGTCTGAGCCATCCAAACCAAGGTCACTAACGACTGTCAGGAGGACCACCTGACCACCACTCAGATCCTCCACCTGGGCATCCTCCAGGATGCCACCAGTGTCCAGGTCCCTCCAGCACCAGAGTCCTCCCCACCACAGGCAGGTGTAACCCAGTCTTCCACCTGCCACACATGTGCTGCTGCTGAGGGTCCATGCCTGGCACCCAGTCCTGAGGTCGATGGCATATTGTCGACATCCACCGCCTCCTGCTCCACGTCAGCCATCCCAGCCATGTCCTGGCACACTGCTTGGTGTGCACCCATGGCTGTGAAACAAGAAAGGACAGTATCACTGACTGGTACTTGCACAGTGTGCCACAACCATCACCAGTACATGCACACCCTAGGATGCGTACCATACTCCACGGACATGCACACCGCACATTGCAGTCCCAGCGATGCAGACCATGGCCACATGCACACACCCCCAACCACAGTGCACATGCCTCATACTGACAGCTGTGGTGACAGCCCTGCACAGGCAGTGGATGCATGCAATACTGCCCCATGTGTACAGTGTGCACAGCATAGCACCACCATAGTGCACACCACACACTGGGCCAAACTGACTCCCAGTACCAGTGTAGGCATACCATGTAGGGTGCACACATGCAGATACTGACCTGTTCTAGATGGTGTGAGTGGCATCTCACACCCCTGCCAATGACACCAACAACGGACATGGGACACCGTGTGGAGGCCATCAGGGTCATCAGTGGGTCCCCTGCAGCTGTTGCATGGTCTGTGGCTCCTCCAGTCCATAGCCGATTGTGGAACCATTGTGCCCATTGCAGCAGGTTACTCAGCCTCTTCCTCACAGTGTTGGTGGTATGTCCCTGTCCACCAATGGCATTGACCCTGCTGTGACCTCATCCTACATCTATCTCATGACAGCATCAGTGGCCTTGTGGTGATGTAGCACCTGCACCCACTCTATGAAGCCAAGGGACGAGAGCCATCAGTTCATCCTGGGAGAACTTAGGGCACGTAACCTGTCCTGACATGCTGCAGAACCTATGGGAGACATGTAGAGGACACAGGTCACATGCTGTAGCATGCCTGCAGTGCATGAACAGGCAGAACACTATGTGCATGCCACCCCGATGCCTGCACTGAAAGTCCTGTAGCGGCATAGTGCAAACCCTGTTCAGCATGAGGGTACAGCACACACTGCAACTGTGCAACATGGCCACCCCTGTGTGCACAGTGCATGTGCATGTGTCACGATGACACTGTGGTCATACTGCACGTACCAGCCCCCACATGGGCACCACATGGCCTGTGTCGCCTGCAGGCCACTGTGTACACCCCTTCTCCAGCTCAGTGCCTGGCTACAACATTGTGCAGGTAGTCCACCACAGCAGTCACTGCTGCTGTTGACATAGGCATGACACACACCCCAGTCGGCTGGCCAGCAGGCACAGTGGCCATGTACACTACTACACAGCACCATGCTGGCATGTGGGCCTGCAGGCATATGCTCTGTCCCATGCATGTTCTTGGCGTCGTACACATGTGTGCACTGTGTACTACAGAGCTAGTCACATCCCACTGCCATACAGCCAAGCCCCAGGCTGCTATACAGACCTGCCTGTTGCTTCTCTTCCTCCTGTGACATATTCCTCTGTGTTGGGCCTATTCAGCTGTTGCACCTGCTGAGTCCTGCAGTCCCTCAACACAACACTGGTGGAGCACTGTTGGCCTTTAAATAGCCCAGCTGGGCGATCCTGCCTGTTAGGCATGCAAATGAGCCAATAATGATATGCTAATCACACTGCTTGCCCTTGCATACACAAGTGCCTTCATTTGCATAGGCTGTTTGAATATGGGCCTTGTTAGTGCTGGGCAATCAGCTTAGCACCATTCTAATGGTAGCGCCCGGGCTAAATGGTGTCCAGTGCCATGCTGTCCCATTGCGCAGTGCTATGTGACATAGCGCAATGTCCACGCATGTATGTGACCCTTGTGCCATGCTAGCACCCAAGTGTAGTGTGCCATAGCGCGCGTGCTGGTCATCGGCGTGGCGCTATGCACATGTGTGACCATGATGCTCCAGGGTCATGGAGGAGTTGATCATGTGCACTGCAACCACTCTGGGTAGCGTCATGCTATGCCATGTGACTGCACGGTGCTAATGCACATGTTGCTGGAGGACCTAGGGTGTGACACAGGCTGTGCAGTAATGCGTGTGGCAGGGTACCAGCTGTTCCCAATAATGTCTCTGAGGTGTAGGCAGAGTGCAGTGGTGCAAGGGACAGGCACTGGGGATGTTGAGTTGGCAAACCTGGTGCAGCTTGCAACAATGGCACAGACGCCTGTTTGGGAGGACAGGGAGGGTGACCTCCCATGATGCCAGGTGTGGGCATCCATTGCACGCCACCTCACAGAGTGGATGGGCATCACAAGGGATGCCGAGGTATCAGCACTGTTACACTGACCTGCACCACCGGCAATGCCAATAGCTGGAGAGGTTCAAGCAGATGGTCGTGATGGCACTGTGCCAGTGCCAGGTAGGTGCCATCGCACATTGCACACATATGTCATGTGTCTCTGTGTCTGCCAATGTAGTGCATGCGTGTGTGTGTGTGTGTGTGTGTGTGTGTGTGTGCTCAGGTGTGCTGGCATGCCAGGTGGTTGGACACATTGGCACTGGTTCTGGGGCATGCAGTATGGGCACCTGGGTGGCACTATAGTACAGGGTGTCTGGCGGCACAGTTGCCACTGTTGCCAGGTGACATCCACAGTATTAGCGGTGCATACATGGTGCATGCTGTGTCCATGGGGATACACTGCAGTCGTGCCATGCACAGCTGTGACAGTTGGCTATGGCATGGGTGGTGGGTCTGGACATTGCAGGGGTGACCTGTTACAGGACCATCCTGCAGCCAACACTAGTTCAGTGCAGGGGGTTGTATCCTGGGGATCTGTCTGCCTACACAGCTGTGTGTGCATCCAGTCGCATTGCACCTGCGTCCTGGCACTGTTGCACTGCAGTGCCACCATGCCTACATGCCCTGTGTGACTGGCACACACTCTGTGGGCCATGGGGGCCTCTGTGTGGGTGCTTCCTGTGTTCAGACACTGTTCCTGGGCTGCCCTGTGTGTACAGTGTTTTGGGAGGGGTGCATCTTGCTGTGGCAATTGCAGTACATGCTGTGTGTTGTGCTAACGCTGCTGTTACCTCTGTCCACTGTAGAGCAGATCGAGCAGCACAGCCCTGGGAGAGGGAGCCAGGAAGTGTCCCAGGAAACATCGCTGAGCAGCCGAAGGTACCATCCATGCCGCAGCGGGTGCAGGAGAGCAGCCCTGAGGCCAGGGCCATTGTGTGTGTACATGTCTGTTTTCATTTGTGCTGTACCTCTGTTTTGTGTGGTTCCCTCACTGGTCTGCCATTGACTGTGCTGGTGGGTTGGCAGCCATGGGCACCCTGCCATTGCTGGTACAGCATTGTGCTGGGTTGTGCACCAGTGTTGCACAGTGCTTCCAGTGTCTGGCTGTCTGGCTGCTGTACTCTGTGGCGGGGGAGGTGGTATGGGCCAGTGCCGGCATGCACGGCTGACATTGCCATGCAGTCCACAATCACCGCTGTCCATATTCGCTGTTCACCTGGCATGTGTAGGTTCTAGCTGCAGGGCACCGCATATTGCAGCACATGGCCCATGTGTGGTGGCATCTGTCATCCCGCCCCTGCTGGTGTATGTGCTCTGTGGGCTTGTAGGGTGCTGTGGGTCAGTTTGGCCTTGACATGGGATAGCCATTGGCTGGACACCGTGCCTGCACTGTGATGCTTCTTTGCCGCTTTGGGTTGTTGTTGCACTCTACTTTCTGGTACATTGCTATCTGACTATGAGCAGCTTGTCCCAACGTGTGTTCTCCCATGTGCATGTTGTTGCATGGCCCACACCCACCGCCATCCTGGGGACCACCTGTGTCTCTGCACTGTCTCACTGTGTGCAGTGCTGGGTTGGTGATGTTGACCATACCATGGTGTTGTCGAAGCCTGATGTATCCATGTCTATTGGGTATTGGGTTGTTGCCTATGTCTTCCAGGCCTGCCCTGTGGGCATCTGTCAGTTGTGCCTGCCATTGCGCACCACAGCACCATATGGGCATGGTTGTCGGGACATGCTGCCCATCCCTGTATGGCCACCTGTGTCTGCAGTATGCCTCCTGGCTGGTTTCCTATCCTCACATGCTACCCCTTCCTCTTGTAGGTCCATTCCGATCCTTCTTGTGGGCAATGCGGCCGGAGGAGTCTGAAGGCAGCGAGACCTCCTGAGGCAGATTGTGCGCCAGCAACTCACCATCTTTGAGCAGCAGGTGGTACTCATATCCGAGACACGGAGGGTGGCCACCGTGCTGGAGGCACATCTGCCAGAACCAGCAAGCTCCCAGCCATGATAGCCTTTGTCACACCTTTGTTTGCCTTGCCCCCCTTACTGGACTGAGGTTTCTGTTGCTGTCCTTTCCCTCATTGTTTGTGTACACATCCCCGTCCCTCCTGTTACGTTGCTTTTCAGTTTGTTTTCTGCCTCTGTACGTGTGTTTTGCTTTTACATACCTTAGTTGCTGTAGTTATCATAGTTGTAGTTGGTTGTAGTATAGCCACTTTTGTAGCTTAGTTTGCAGTGGTAGTGTTAGCATTAGTAGTAGTAGTTATAGTAGTAGTTGTAGTAGTAGTAGTATTTGTCATAGTAGTAGTAGTAGTGGTAGTAGTAGTGGTAGTAGTAGTTCCTGTTATAGTGTATATATAGGTTGTCGCAGTGGTGTTTGCTGTAAATTTCTTTAGTGTTTGCATTTTGTATTTTCATTAGATTGCTGTTTGTTATATTTTGTGTTGTTGTTCACTTGTTGTTTACCTGTTTCCTTTCCTTCGCATTTGTCACATTATACATACTTTTCATATTTGCACTGTGTCCTGTGTCATCATTGGTGTGGCTTTTACTACAGGGTTGTTCTGTTCTTTGGTTCTACTCATGGGTCCTGGTGCCTCTGGCCATTCCCTGGCTGTGTGTGTATCAGTGTCTGGGTTCTGCACTGCTATCTGCTCTTGGGGTCCCTTTCCAGCCTGTGCTCCTTCGCCTGTGGTCCAGGGCCTGGTGGCTCCACCTGCATTGTGTTCCTGTGGGTGTTTGCACTGCCTGCCTGGGTGCTATATTCAGTGCTGTCTTATTTGCTATATTTAGTGCTGTCTTATTCCTGGCTATTTTTGCACTGCACTCCCAGCCCAGTTTGCCTGGCTTCCTTAGCATGCTATATTCAGCGGTTTAGCACCACGCTATTCCTTTTGAATATGGCAGGCTATTTGGTCTGGGCAATGTTTGCACACCGGCAGGGCTAACTTAGTCCTGGGGCAAGGTTTTGAATATCTGACCCGGAATCTGAAGCCATGTCTTGCATAAGAATGACCTTTCTATATTGATAGTATGGTAATTCTACCACTTGGTAACAGCACTACTGTCCCTAACTTCAACCTTTTATCCTGGTACTGTAACCCACAATATCCATTTAATTGTATTGTATGATTGATCATAACATGACTGTATTACTTCTCTAGTCCATAATGTCACTCTGTATCACTTAGCTTTGACTCTGATTGCACTATGAATATATGTATATAATATTTATCAGCTAATTGTTGTCCTGTGTTGTATCTAACCTTAAACCCTTTGAAAATAGGCACAACCTAAAGGGTTTTGTGTGTAATAAATAAATAAATAAATTTGTCACTGCCTCTGTAAATCCATAACAGCAACAAGCACTGTAATAAGCTCTCAGTTGCCTGCTGTATCAGCACTGACAATAATATGGCTCATCAGATACTTGAGCAAGAATGTTGCTCAAGAAAGCATCTAACATGTTAGAGATGGAACTGTACCTTCTTACTGTTTTCTGCTTCAGATGACATGGTGGTATATTCTATGAACAAGGTCTTCAACCAGGCAGGATTTCAAAAGAAACATTCAATGTTCAGGAGGTTTATGAAATGCAAAACAGATGGCATGTTCATGAAATTTCACTTCAGTTTAGTGGTGTGTGGAATTTCCAAGTAATTTCACTTGACGAAAGTTTGGAAATCATTTTCACAACATTTGTGGAAATTCTACCTTAAAACTGCAGAATAAATCTACCAACTGCTGGTTAATTTATTAAACCGGGGAAAAATGTGCAGAACTGATCACTGCCAGTGGTCAGTTCTGAGGCCTTTAACCACAGTTTAATTCTTTAATCCATCCCCACTATTCAGGGGTCCCAGTAAATAAATAAATGCCTCAATCCCTCCCTTGGACTGTCCTGTTGTCTAGTGCTCCCCACAACCACCGATCATGGCCCCAAAAACATTTTGTTTCCTGGCGTCCAGCAGACCCCTTCCCTATCCTGGATTCCTTAATCCACAAAAACAGCTGGCAGTCCACCGACTCATCCCCTTTATTCCCAGTATTCCCTGGTATCTAGTGAATCCCCATCCCGATCCCTTATAAAAGATGTAATCCCAATTCCCTGGTGTCTAGTGGACCCCCACTCTGATAGTTTATCTGCCACCACCACCCCACCCCTCCCACCATGCCCTGAGCAGGCCACCTGTGCAGTCCTCCTCCTCCTCCACTACCGTGGCTCACTGAATTGTCAGTGAATGACCGCATGGTTGTACAAGCATGTGCTTATTCACTGACAGTTCCTTAAACTGTGGATAGAATAAGTTCTAAAGCACTCAAACTGGAGCACCGGGATTGTGGCAATGATGCTGTGCAACAAAGCAAACAATTAAGAGAAATGAAAGCACCCGTCACCCCACCACAGAGACTCTGGACCACTCAGTTCTTTCAGTGGACTTTTTATATACGACACCATCAGGTACAAATCCAGCCGAGATCACACAAAAAGACTGACGTTTCACTTAGTATGCTACTAAGCTTCCTCAGAGTAAAGATGCCTGTGTACAAGTGGTCCTTAAATACTATAGGTCATGTGACATACACACCAATCACCTGTGCCTTAACTCAAAGTCTGTATTCAATGTCTAAATTATATTTTATAAACACATTACCCAACCTATACAAAACAATACATATATACTTATTGTACATATCACTACACATCTCTCAACATCATCATTCTATATGTATATATAAATCTTAACTTTTATTGCCAATACTATAATTTCATAAAAACAATTTTTATATTTTTTATTAATTACTACACATATTAATAACTTGATACTATTCGGTACATGGTTATTCAACAGTATTTCTGATTTATGGTTTCTATACAGAAGTAAACCATAATATTCCCAGGCACCACCTTCACTTCCTATCAAGCATTCTTAAACAGGCTTCTGAAATTTCCATATTCTTTAACTTTATTATCCGTCCAATAACACACTCCCCATTATGGCTATCACAGTTGTAGAATACATATAATTTCTTAGTTATAACCAGCACATGGCTAAATCACTTAGTTCCATTTTATCCTTTTCCTTGGAGTGTTCCACAAATGCATGTAAAATAAATGGTAACACATGACTAAACCAGATAATAAAGTTAAGGATCACAAAAAGTCTGTGGAACTCTGCAAAATCATGGAAAATCCCAGTGTTGCCAATGGCGAAAGTTCCAAAATTTCATGGAAGTTCTGGGAAAGCGGAATTCGTAACTTTCTCCCACCCTACTTCAGTTATCTTTTCCCATATCATCGTTTGCGAGTTAGACTATTATCTTTGTTGTTAGGCTGTCCAGTTATCAGCTTACTGAACTCTTCTGTGGTTTCTGCAGATATAATTGTAGGAGTATCAAAGAGGATGGCACCAACCACTGTCTCACTGGCCCACAGCAGCACCACAGATTACATATTAGTTCACTTTGCTTCTTTTCCACAACTGTTTAAAACACTGCAACACTTGAGTAAACTACAGTGCAGAATTTTGTAGTAACAATCAGCCTCTTGGGTTTATCTTCCTGCTTGCAACTGGATTTTTAAGTGTGTGACTCTCTGACATACTTCTTTGAACCAGTGAGGCAGCAATGAGTACCATTCTCTGTTGAAATTTCTGATGTGGAATTTGAAGAGGCACCTTGCTATTACTGAAAAAGACTCCTTTGCATCTGAAGTGCATAATGGTAGGAGTGTATTTTTAACTTAAGATTTACCATGCGACCTGTCTTCTGAACATCAAGGCCAGTAGGGTGAGTCATCAAAGTATAACTAGTGGGGCCACCCCAATGAGCCAGCACTGCATTGCCATTCAGCAGCAAACCTAAGTTGCCACATTGGGAGGTAGGCTGGTCTGAGTTAGCTGCCAAGTGGCAGTGTGCCTCAGCCATAGGTGAATTTAGAGGGGGCTAAGGGTGCTATAGTCCCCCCATCATTGGAGCTCCTCTATTAGTAACACACTGTATTGCATTTTGGATGGGTATGCACTAATGCCTCCATGAAAGCCACTTAAGCCACATGGGTCTCATCTGTCCTCCAGTGTCCTGGTAGTGCAGTAGACAACCACCCCCACCTGCATTACATAGTTGACCCCTCTCCTGGAAAAGCCAGTCTCCAGCATGAATTTCCTACTAACTTTCATCCTGCACCATGTGGTCAGGTCCCAGCATTGTGGCAGTAGCTGGTCTTGCCTTGGTGAGCCTGAGCATTCATTCTCTACTTTTGCAGGCTTGGTGCAGCTCCATTGTTCATGCACATGGGGGTTCGTGCATTGGGGGTACAGCTGCAGCAAAGTGGAGTGGATCTTAACACATGCAGATCTCAACCAGGTCACCTTGGTGCTCACTGCTCCTGATTTGCTGTTGTGTCCAGTAGTAGATGTGGCTAGCAAGGGAGACTTCTGTAAATGTCTGGTTGCTGAAACAAGAGTGAGCTGTAATTTATTCACTCTGAAGATTAACATTGGAGCAAGACAGGAGCGAGTGTACTACTGAGGAGCAGACAGAGAGAGAGCAGAGCCCACAAGTGAAGAGCAGAGCCAGGGGTTTCAGGCGGCAGCAGTCCAGTAATGTGGGGTCAGTGTGGCCTTGGTAAATCAGCACAAGTTGTTGGAGTCAGGTTCAGGTCATCTTCTGGTAGCTGAAGCAATCTGAAACTAGAGCTCTACTCATTAGAGTCATGGGTTCAGTGTTGCTGTCTAGTGAGAAAAGAGTTTGTCGGCAGGTGACCGGAGACAGTACTCAACTAGGGCACATTGATTTCAGCCTGCTGAAAATGGATCAAGTCTTCATTTAATCAGGTACTTCCTGCTTTAAAAAGAAAGGCTTTTACGGTCTCAAACTATGGTGGGTGAGAGGTGTCTGCTGGGATGGGACAGGACATTAGTGTTCCATCAAACAGGGTGTAATAAATGTAGTAATAGTGTTATTGATTTCTAGTATGGGGAGCTTAAATTCATGACATTAAAATAGTTTAAGGTCACTGCTGGTTTTGTCCTATATGGCAAATTGATTCTGGTGATTCTGTAGGAGAGGGAGTTGGAGGGTAGTGCACTCCAGTAGCATGCTAGAAGTGGTACAACACTAATGTTGGGGCAGGTCTGGTCTCAGCAACAGCATGAACCAGGAGAGGCAGAAACTGGTACATGAAACCTTTGAACTGAGGTAAAAACTTCAGCATGTACTGTATGTCTAATCTGTGTGACTTTTCAGTCGTGGTTGTACAGTGTGAATGAGTAGAGAGGGAAGTAATAGACATAGGGGTTTGAAGGTGTTCTGCTGCATATTATGGCATGTGTAGGAGTTTCTGCATGCTTGGAGAGCAAAATTAGCAACAGAAGTCATAAGATCTTGTTTGGGACATTGACATAGACAGTTACAAACCTGGAGAAAAAGTGATAGAATCAAATATTTAGTTTATGTAGTTGTATGTGTTGAAAGGAGGAGGTGCAAGTTGTGATGTACCCAAGCAAGTGCTTGTTGCTAATAAAAAAAGCATTTTATATTTGTTTAAAAACTGTGTTCTGCTGTCTGCTTACTGACTTTGTGGGCCTATCACAACAAGCATTTGTCAATGCTGACTGTTGTCTTGCTGCCATTGGCAGTGCAGGAGTTAGAGAGATGCAGCATAGAGTGGCAGTCAAGTATTGAACTGATGCCAACCCACCCCACCCTGCAGAGAGTGAGAGGCATTAGGGTGTCCCTGTGGGTGCTTGTTAGTGCAGTGCGGAAAACATGCTGGGCAGAATGTGAAAATGACAGCTGCACAGTTCATAAGAAGGTGTAATTAAATGCCAGTGCTGAAAATGTGGCATACAAATATACAAAATTTGCAGAGTTGCAAGGGTGTGTGGGAAATATGCAAAACACGCTTCAGCACTGCCAGTTTGTGGGATGTCAGCACCAAAGTTTCAACATAGGCATTTTAGCACCTCTGCTCATGTCACAGTGTCACTGTCATTTCTCAAAGTGTCCCAAGAAGTGTTTTCACACAGCAACCACGCTTATTCTGTGCCGGAAGTGCGGAAACACATTTTGGGCAGGATATGTGAAGTGACAGCTGTACTGTTCATCAAGAGGTGTAAAACGGCAATGGTGAAAACCAGAGTGAAAATATCACAAATGCACGACGGTATGAGCATGCATGCAATCTGCCAACACACACCGTAACACAGTCATTTTATGGAGTATCAGTGCCAAATTTTCAACATAGGCATTCTAGGAGCTCTGCTCATGAACTGTGTCACTGTCATTTTCATTATTCTGGCCCCTAACACTGATTTCCCACAGTGACTGCGCAATTGTGCACCGAAGTGCGGAAACACATTTCAGGCAGGATGTGGAAAATGACAGCTGTACTGTTCACAAGGAGGTGCACAAAAATGCCAATGCTGAAAATCACGGTGTTAAAAATAATACAGAATCACATGAGATTCGAGCCTGCGTGTAACTGCGCCAACGTTGTAAAACAGGCATTTGTTGGATTTTTTCCAAATTTGCAACATAGGCTTTTGAGAGCCACCTCATGAACACTGGCACTGTCATTTCATTACTTGGTCTTGAAAGGTGATTTCCACAGTGACTGCGAAATCACCTTCTGAGGCCGATTAACACCATGACAGTGACAGAATTCATGAGGAGGGGCCCCAAAACCCCATGTTGAAAATTCGTGCCAAAATTCCAAGAAATGCCTGAGATATGCAGCAAAGTTGAAAAACCCTATTCATTGCATTATACAGCTTACCGGCATTTCCTCAGTTTGGCGGTCATTGAAGAGTGCAGATGTTCCCGGTCCACGGAAGATCATCGCACCAGAGTCTGGAGGTAAGTATGGGGTGAGGGAGGTGAGGGAGGCAGGGTGCGCAGTGGGTGGGTGCAGGTGGAGGAGAGGGGCATCTAGACTACGAGGATGGTTTCGTTTTGCAGGTGGAAAAAAAGGAAAACCGTCATGGGACAGCTTTTGCATTACAGGGCATTTGGCACACTGGGGTGGGCTTCCAGCATGCCACCTAAGTGGGTTTTGTGGGGGGTGTCAGTAGCTGATGGGGATTGGGCACCTCGTCGGCACACAAGATGGGGGGTAATGCCGGCGGGGATTGGGTAACCCACCGGCAAACAAAAAGGGGGCGTGAGCTGAGGGGATTGGGCACCCCTCGGCATTCAACAGTTGGGGAGGTGATGCTGACGGGGAGTGGGCTCCCATTAAGCACCTAAACACAGAGGTTGCCAACTGGAAGTTGGGCACCCGATGTGGCGAAAAAATGAGGCAGCCACCGGCCGCTGACCATGGGCATAATGGTGGCAGTACGGCAGCAAATGACCGCTGCATATGACGAGAGCTTTTGCTCGGATTGCAGCGGACCTTGCTTTGATGTGCCCGGGCCCATTATGAATGCATGGTGTGGTGGTGGCATGCAGGCTGATTGGGGAATGAGGGATGCACCTACTGATCGTGCCTCTACATTCCCCAAGAGCAGCCGTGCCCTAAGACCCGATCTGTCGCGAGATGTTTTGCTTAGATGCCGCAAGCTAACATAAAAATGAGATACCTCATATCATGGGTTATCCTAGTAAAGGAAATTTTAAAACAATAAAATATTGTATTTATTTCAAAATGTATTTTCTTTGAAATAAGTTGCTCTATAGAATAAAATTTGTTTTGCAAAAATAGCAAGCAAACTTGAAATTATATTTTCAGAAACTAGATAGCAAAGTGACTTTGTTCCCATATTTCTGTAGTTATTGTATTTATTTTTTACTCAGGTAAGGTTGGGAGATTGGTTAATCTGTACTGCAGGACAAACTGAGATGGGTTGGCTTTATGGTAATGTCATAACGTGCTTGAGTGAGTGACATTTGTGAACTTGTTTACTTGGATTGTCATTTAATTTATCTGCAATTTGTCTTTATCACCAAGCCTCTTTCAACTTGTCTCATTTTTATGTGTTTCAGATGCTGCTGCCCAGCTGCAGTCTTTTGGTATTTTGTTTTATTTTGGGGTGGGAGGGTATTTTGGGCAACACACTGTCATGTGGACTGTGGGGACTCAGGGGATGGTGCTAGGTACAACTCACAAAGCATGGGGAGGAGAATGGGTAGAAATTGCATTAGAAATACCTCAAAATTCACAGAATGCACCAAAATGTTAAAAACATTTGAGGCCTAAGCCCCACCAGACCCCACCTATTGTTTTTATTTTTATCTGACTTGAGCTCCCCATCTATAGCACTCCTGAATCCGCCCCCTAGCCATGGAGGGCCAATGGTGAACTCCAGAACTGAAGTGACCAGCGCTTCAGATAAGTCATATTTGGACATATTTTACATCCAAAAATCAGCTAAAATGTCCAAAAATACACTATCTGGAGTCATTGATGTCCAGTAATATTTATGTAGTTTAATACTGATGCCTGGTTTTTATAGTGTGGACATCATCATTTGTTTTACTCTTGCCACCAAACTTCAGAGTAGTTGAGCTCTCCCACAGTCGAGACGACAAGAATAGCGAACAAATGTTTTTTTTCAAGTGCCGTCTTGTCCATCTGCTGCGCACCATCCAAAATGGGCCAATAATGCTCCTTCTGGCTCCTGTGATGGCGTAGTGCCAAGTATATGCACCAATGAATGATGAGTAAGGAGGAGGAGTTGGGAGCTGCTTGCTGGTGCTTGCTAAGTTTAACCGTGATGCACCATGAGTTGGCGGGAGAGTGTGCCAGCAGTCCATCACAGAGGAGGCAAGGAAGCTGTGGCTGTAGCACAGAGATTGACCATATTCATCGGTGTGCGTGTGGGTGTCCCATTTAGCGGCGCATTCTAAAAAAAAAATTGTTTCATTATCAGACAGACACGATCTGTCTGTGTCTTCCCAGTCCACTCCAGTGTAGACTACAGGCCAAGAGCAGTCACTGACCCCGTGGTGCCCATCATCCCTGAGTAGCCTTGGCTCCCAGCCAGTCATTCTCTGAGGCCAGGTGAGACCGTGAGAGGGTTCGCTTTTGGGTTGTGCCAGGTCTGGTTTTATTTGGGCGGTGGTCAGTTTCCCAGACAAGTCTGACAAGTTCATTGCCTGCCTGCAGGAGCCAGTTAAAATATGCGTGGCAGAACTGCTCCTGGCTGTGCTGCGATTCTTCTGGTGGTGCAGTACCAGTGGGCGGTGGCTGCTGCAGTGCGTTGCATGGTGAAAGGGATACCGCATGAAGCAACTCAAGCCGGACTGACCTACACAATGGGGCCACTGGAGCTGAGGAGGAGAGGGCTTGGAACCACCTGAGGGGACAGGAACAGCAGCCTGGAGGATCGAGTGGTGGATGAGACAAGTGCAGTCCAGAAAAACAGCCATAGCTCAGCCTGGGGAGAGGCCTAGCTTGGAGCCACGGTGCCAGTAGTGAAGGAGGAGAAGCGGGACCGACCAGGCCAGGTCAAACGCCTGCCATCACAACGCCAGTCAGTCTCACTCAGATTGACTGAGAGGTGGGTGCCAATTTAAATTTAAAAGCTTTAAGTTAAGTTAAAGGACTGGGTGGGTGGGTGACTGCCTGTATGGGACAATAAGCTTTGGATTATTTGGTGCCAACCCTTTACAATTTGCTGCCTTGTTATACTTGATTATTTTTGTAATTTATAAACTTATGAGTTGTGGACTGACTGGAAACCTAAACTGCAAGTTGTAACAATAGCTAACCATGTTTCAAACTATGCCCCAATGAAAGTTTATTCATCACAAACAAGGATCTGTATTAAGGCCTCTTCTCTTTTAGTGTTTATTAATGATCTCCTGATGAATGCAGAAGTGCCGCCAAGGAACCCATGAGTGTTTGTGTGGGGCAAAGAGAAGGAGGGCGGCCTGAGGGTGTCACTAGACAGCAGAAAGTGCTTAGCACAGAACAGGGAGACATTGGGGAGGTACCACCAGTCACTAGAGAGAGTATGAGGTAGGTGGGGGTGGGGTACTGGACAGGACATCATTGAGTACTTGGTGCGAGATAGTTGTGTCATTATATACCAAAGAATGCTGTTATCGGATGGGGAGAAGGAGGACTGCTACTAAACACCAGTAAGTACTTGATACAGAAGGGAAAACTGGACACCAGAAATTTCCTAAAATACACCATGTGATGGAATATGGTGCCAGTGGACATCAAAGTGTATTTAGATTAGGATGGGGTTGGGGAGGGTATCACTGAACACCAGGGACTTCTGAAATGGGATGGATAAAGGGAGGGTGCTCCTGGAAATCAGGGAGTGTTTGGTAGAGGATAAGTAATCATTGGACACCAGGGAGTGATTTTCACTGGACAGAGAGAGGACGGGTGCCACTGGATGCCAGAAAGTGCTTTGTATGGGGAAGAGAATGTGAGGGGCCACTGTACACCAGACAGAGTTTGGAATGGAATTGGGATGGGGCACTGGTACCAGGGAGTGCTTGGTATGGGACAGAAAAGAGAGAAAAGTGTCACTGGACACCAGAATGAGCTAGGCATAGAACAGGGAAACATTGGGGTGTGACTGGCCACCAGGGAGAGTTTGTAGTGGGACAGAGAGATGAAGTGGGGATGCTGCCCACCAGAGAGTGCATGGTGCTGGATGGGGATAGAGAGAGAGTGTGTGCCACTGGACACCAGGGTGTTCTTGAAATAGACCATGGAGAGAGAGGTTTGGCCAGTGAACATCAGAAAGTGTTGGAAATGAGGGAGGAGTTGGTGTAACTGGGACTGCTTGCAATGGTTTGGAAAGAGGAAGGAGGTAACACAATAAAATGAGGTTGATGGACTAGAATCTGCAGGCTAAGCTTATCAATCAGGTAGGAAATGACCAGACTAGGTGGGCCAAGTGGTCCTTATCTGCCGTCAGATGTTTCTATGTTTTCCAGACTCACTCAGTGCTGCACCTGTGCCCGGCCCTGTAATATGACTCCTCCATCCTCCCCACTGCTCACATTCCTAGGGACAGAGTAATGTCTGTGTGTGCCGGTCTGGGGGAGGGGTGTTGTTGTATCGCTCCAGAGATTCTTGACATGAAAATCTCTGTGGAGAACAGGAGCACCGAAGGTGCGAAATGCAAGAATCTACTGGCGCTGCATACAGCAAGGGCTGGTGCTGTTGAATACATGTTTTCTTTACTAAGAAAACAGCAGTGTTTGTGTCGTATATGAGGAGGTGTGATGCACTTGCTTTTTGCTATATACACTTATTTCAAGTTTCACCTGAGCCGGTTCTTCATTGATTGCATGAAAACTTTGGTTTTGAATTGTGTGTGATTGTTAACCAAGGCTGAAAGCACATTTTCTGTGTTTTGATTGTCTCTGTGTGCCAGTCGGGGGTATCACTCCAAGTCTTGAAATGAAAAAGTTTGGTTTTGATGCATACAATCACAATCTCAGTGCAAAGCATCTTGCATTGGTTGCAAATGTAATAGCCCATGTAGAGTAGTAGTAGTAGAGTGGTTTCACATGAGGTGGCACTCTCCACAACCATAGAAGCACAGCACTATCTCTATAAAAACTTCATACGCTTCGCTTCCTTTTTCCCTGATGCAGGCAGCATAGCATCTGACTGGTCATGCTGAGCTGACTGAAGGAGTCACACAGCAGTAGAAGAAATCAAGCAGAGTACCCTGGTAGCATGTGGTGATTGTACACGTATATTATTCAGAGAGAAGCCATCGCAGCGACAGCATTTCATCACCTTTTTTGCAAGGTACTTACTGTTACCTCTACTGTACCTCTTCAGTACAGAAATGTTAAAATGCTTTTTTTGGGGGTTTGAGGCCAGGTTGCTGGGGGTAGTGTGGTGGGAGAAATACTACTGTTGATGTAGGGTAGCTACCATAGATATGAGGATAATGCATGAGCATCAGTGGTTAACCGTAATGTAATTACCTCAAGCAGATGCCAGGATGACCATGTAAACCTCTGCAGCTCGAGAGGTGTACACTTGTCATGTTAACCATGAGTGGTAATTATTACGTGTATGGTTGAGCACCGTAACTCAGGCATTGTATGTACTGTATGGAAAAAGAAGCACTGTGATTCAAAAATTTTTTCAATGCGTGTTTAATTTCCTGCTTGGCTATGAATGCCTCCTAGTTTGAATGTTGAGCAACGGAACTGCTGAAATTTGACATTAGTACTACTGCTGCTGGTACGTAACTGTCAAATGGAATGTGTGTTTTGAAGTACTGTCTAAGCAGCAGCTCACCTTTCCTTTCCAATAAATGTAACATGTTGTGACAAGTACTGTCTCCGTGGCATAATGAGGTAGGGCATTAGGTCCTTGGATTAAATATTAGTGGTTCAACTCCACCTAGGGATATATTTTTAGGCGTGATGGAAAGGATGAAAAGGGACTTGCAAGGTTGGAGGAATGGTCAGAAATATGGCAGCTTTGATTTAATGCAAAGAAGTGCAAAATAATGCACTGGGAGAAACAAACACAGGGGAAAGAGTACACAATTGGGGGGCCGGAGGTAGTAACAACAACAGCTTTAGGCATGTGTACCAGGCTCAGTCTGTACAGTTGAAGGGGTCTATGTTTACAGAATAAACTGTGTATTTACCACTGGATCAGGAGATTGATAGGGCCATGTTAGACCTATCTTTGGAGAAGAACCCAGTTAGTCCACATGAAGCAATAACGTAATGTCCAGACCTGCAGATGGGATCCTACAGTGTGACTTTATTAAAACAAATTATCTTCAGAACAAGGGTGGTCTGGTCACCCAAAGCTTTACAACATAACACTTGGCAAATGTACTAACTTCATTAACCCCATACATTGGAATGGGGTTCTGTACTAATTTTGTCACTATGTGATGACAGTCATGTGTGATTGCTGGTAAAGTAGTGTACACATGTTGAAACGACTTTTATAATTGCTTTAGATAACCTGCTGGCTGACAACAACCCAAACCAACTGTGCATAAACAACATCTCATGACATGAATTTTGAGAAGGGAACGTCGTGACACCGAATATGTCAAGCTTATGTCAAGCTGGTGCAAAGACCCAAAGAGAGATCCACCACCACTACCACAAAGTCTTTATTAGACTGCTGGTTAATAAAAAAATGTCCCTCAACTCAATGCCTTGCACTGACTCTAGAGGAGTTCATCATCTGTGAATGGAATGAGTGCTGATTGTTCTTCCAGTTCCAATACTGAAATGGAAAGTGACAGCTGCAACCTTGCTGTAACTTCATTTGTTATTCTGATGACTTTCCTACACTTCAGTTATCAGATAGTGATGATTGTTCTTCTTCTTATAGTGTATCCCACAATCTGCAGTTTCTAAGGGTCACACACAACAATCATGTGTGTTCAGAAATCATGCAATGGTGACACTAGAAATAAGAACAGTCAATTATCAGATGCTGTGAAACTGTTGTTATGCGTATTACAGACATCAGTGGAAACTGAATTTGATTGGCTGGAGGCAAGAGATGGGAAAATGTTTTTGCTCTGTGTGCCGTTCAGATTGCCGTCTCACAATCAAATTTGCTACTACAGGTGCAGGTGCATTATTGTGCATGCAGTATGTCTGACAGTAACGTTCCAGTAGCCTGATTGGCTGTCACAAAATGGGCTTTGTCTTCCCAGTTCACAGTGGTGGTGGTTGTGAATTAAGTGGTAAGGCATGCCATGGTGACATGATCATCATGACCATCTAGGGAGAGTTATGGTGTGACGGCCCCGCCCACCTCAGATGGTTTGAAGCACAAAGGTGCGTGTAGCCAAGTGCTTCCACCACCCGAGCAAGGTCCCCTGTTACTCACATTATAAAGCACCCATGAAGTGCCATATTGTGCTAATGAAATGTGTCTTTTTGGAAAGCATTATGATTTTTAAACAGGTTATTTCAACAGGGCCACATTGTGCTGTGATAACTGTCCAGCAGGAAGTATCTGTTCTGCCAATCAGATTTCAGCATTTTACACATTTCATAATCTGATATTGGAATCGGTAGAAAGGATGCTGAATTCTGATTAGCAGACAGATGCTTTTTGTATGACTGGCCCATAATCCCACCACAACAGCCCAGCCATAATAACCTCTTTAACAAATTAATAACATTTCAAAAAATTACCAATGTTATTACCGCAATACAGCACTTCAGGGGGTGGCGGGGTGCTTTATGAATTAATAAGACATGACAGGCTGCACATGGAACAGATTTTACCGCACCCATGGCCAGGGGCATAATTTGGCACAAGGCCTTGGCTGAGTACTTTTTAGTCCTTTGACCCGTGGTAAAATCTGTTCCACATGCATACCTGCCATGTCTTATTGCTTACTTCATATTCACCATAGTTCATCTAGTGAAGGCCATTACTTTTATTAATAATTTGTAACAGAAATGACAATATAGGCCTCAAATATGCTGACTTTGTCACCTGTGTTTTGGGACTGCACTGTCCTCCCACCCAGATGCTAATAAGTTTGATAACTTGTAGCTAGACATAGCATGGTGGAGTGCAACCGATAGAATCCTGCAGTCTATCTGTACAGAGAGTGTAATACTGAGTCACCACTCCAGTATTTTCTACTTTTAGAATATCACAGAACATACATAGATCTTCTTTGGGGTGATCTCACTCATCAGGTAGGTATGGTACCAGTACATCAGCAGCACCACTAACATCATAGCCATAGGAACATCACTGTCAGTGAATGGGAATCCACATGGAAGATTCTCCGTAGTACATTGCTCACTCCTCAGTTCTTTTCCACCATCGAGTTGCAAGCACATTCTCCACTGACGAGCAGCAATGCAGTGTTGGTGGATTTAGCACCTTTTCAAAGTAGGGCCTACTACCACTTGGAGTAACAAGTAGTATCACACAGTTGTTTCACGAGTATTACTGTCTTGATATATTTAGAACCCATGCATTTTTTTGAAGGATGTCCTGCAAGGACTCTTGTCTTAAGCTTATGGAGTCTCGGTCAGATTCAGTTGCCAGGTCTTCTGTCTTGAGCTTAAGAAGATCCTTGGCTTGGCCATTTGTTCCAAGTCTCCTGTCTTAAGTTTATGGAGTCCGGCAGATTCAGTTGCCAAGGTCTTCTGTCTTGAGCTTAAGAAGATCCTTGGCTTGGCCATTTGTTCCAAGTCTCCTGTCTTAAGTTTATGGAGCCCGGCAAATTCAGTTGCCAAGTTCTTCCCCAGGGCTTGCAAGTTGTGCGTTGGTCCCTTCTTTACTAGAGTGATGGTGGGAAAGGACTGCAGATGGGGTGTGTGAATGACCAGTGCCACAACTATATCAGGCCTAGCGAGGTCTTGCTGACGGTGTCACATGTGCCCAAAGTTGCAAACCTAATGAAACTCTGGTGTGTTTACTGTCATTCCATGATGGTGAAGAGTTCCTTATGGTGCACTTAGAATCCACCTGGTGGTGAGATCACCTCAAAGATCTACTCTTTATGGTATGTTCTACGTATCTGTTATTTCCTTGGTCACTGATGTATGCCATTTCATTGTGTGCGTAAAAGCAGACAGCAGCTTAGCTTACTATTTTATTCTCCTCTTGTCCAATTCCATAGTATTTACAAGAAAATAATATTCCTACTTTAGAAAATTGTCAGAAATCAACCCTCAGGAAGCACAGTCAGACAAAGGACCATTGTACAGCACTGGATGCAGACATTCTTAGAAGGAGACTGTATGCAGTTAGCAACAATAATGAGGCAGAAAGTTCAGAAGATAACGATTCAGTTATTAAATTTGTAAAGACAGTGAACACAATCTGTTTAAAGTGGTGTACTTTGCAGCAAAGATAGATATGGCAAATTGCAGAGTCAACCAGTTTTAGATTTCATTTACTGGACAGGAGGTCAATGCTCAGTACATGATATAAGTGATTACACTGTTCATGATGTTCAGAGAAGTATTGTGAAAGTATTAGATAGCAAAGTCATAAATGAAGCTTTGCAAAGTCCTGTGTTTGGCTAGCTAGTTGATGAATCCACAGATCTTTCAGTCCACAAAACTGTAATAATGTATATTCGATATGTCATGAAGGGAAATGAAAACAAAACTAATTGGCAACATCAGGGTAAAGGATGGTTCAGCACATCACTTAACTGAGGCTATTGTAAACAGATGCCAGGCCCTGGGCCTTGTCATGAGTAAACTTGTGGGGTTAGGTAGTGATGGGGCTAGTGTAATGATGGGCAAGTCCAATGGTGTTGGTGCACTTTGACTTCACTGCATTCACCTTTTATGGTTCATGTCCACTGTTTGGCTCATAGATTGGCTTTGGCCTGTTCCCAGTCTGCTACTCACTTTAGATACCTATAAGACTTTCAGAGTAACATTAATGGTACATATGCCTATTTCAGTACATCTGCTGTTAGGCGAGGCAAAGCTAGAAGACATGCAAAGGGTGACTGGTACAGTAAAAGGAAAGCTGAAAGAAGCAATTAACATATGTTGGCTGTCAATGCAAAATGCTGTAAATACAATACATAAATGTTACCCTGCTATTCTCCTATACTTAAAGAAGACAGGAATCATGCCAAAGCTCAGGGCCTTCACATTTCTCACTACTTATATTTCTGCAGCTGTTCTATGTATGTTCTGTGATATTCTTAAAGTAATGAAACTTTTGTAAATCCTTTCAAAAGCAGGATCTGCTGTATGTGGATGTGAAACCACAAGTGTTCTGTGCAATTGGTGAGTTATAAAACATGAAAAGTGAGGCAGGCCCAATCCTGACAGTGTTTCAAGAGGCATGTGAAATTGAGACTAGCATAGTGGACAAATGACAGCATGTTGGAAAATACAGGAATCTCAGCAAGATGTCATTCAGATTGAACTCAAGTGTTCACATAAAATGACAGCACAATTCTCAAAATGGAGGAGGTATCTCAATACTCTTATAAGCAACATGAAGTGTAGGTTGTGCCCAAATTCTAAAACGGAAGCACTTCTGGATGCCATTGCCAATCTAACTGACCCACAGTCTGTAGTAGACTGTAATACAGTCAGTGTTCAGAAAAGTTTAAAATTGCTTGTGAAAAATTTGGTTCCAACACACAATATGACAGTGATCAAGATGATAATGAGATAAATATTCATAAATGCAAGCCTTTACTAGATGAACATTGTCTCCTCTCAGACTGGGCAAAGCAAAGGCAATGGTGTTGGACGCTATAGGAACCTAAGTTCGAAAACTTTATGAGAAGGTAATTTCAAAGTACTCTGATACAATGCCAGTATATTCAACATTATGTAATATTGCTTTATGCATTCCACTGATGTCTGTAGAATGTGAGCGTGGTTTCAGTGTGCAGAATAGGATAAAGACAAAATTTTGTTGTTCACTAACAGAAGATAGCCTAGAGCTACTAATGAAACTAAACATGGGGTCTGACTTCTCTGACTTTGAAGTTGATAAATCTGTAAGTGTTGGAAAAAAGAGAAAAAGGCGCTATATGTCTTTGTGGCAAAAATCAAAAAGGAGGAGACTGGAGAAACCAAAGTCCCAGACAGAGACAGTCAGGTTTCATGTTTCTGGTAGCAGCAGCAATACTGGTGGTAGCTATGCCATATCCAGAGGTAGCGGCACATCAAACATTGATTATGTCAGTATGTCACCATGTATCAGCAGCAATACCTGTTCTGACTCTGCAGATGATGGCGGCGGGTGCCAGTGCACTGCAGTTTATCATGTAGCAGTACTAACAGAAGTGCTCATGATGGGGAGGGCTGAAGATAGTGAATTGGCGATGAGGATTTCTTGGAAATAATAGAGGGCATGGATGACAACAATAGCAAATAATTAGTAACTTTCAAATTGGACTTGTTTGATCCAGGTTCAGGTGCACATTTAGGGCCAAATACAACTTACTGTCAGACATACTGCTGCACATTGCATCGGCAGAAGCAATTATCTAAAACCAGTATTTTAAATAGTAAATTCACTTGAAAGCTGTGAAGCAAGCAAAATGTTTATTTTCGTTTGTGTTGCATACTGCTGTGTACTGTACATGGATGGAGTATGGACAAGGCAGCGGTAGCTGATGCAGGATGCATTGCAGCCTGGCTGCTGCAAAAGTGCAGTGGTGATGGCGGGAGGGGACTGGTGTGACTGTGAGTTGCTGAACACAATGGAATAGGGTAGGGCATTGGATAATGAAAAGTTAGTTGCTTGCTATTAAAGAAGACACAAAGTCTATTGTTCACATCACATGATGTGCTGTACCTTGATCAGTGGCAATTTATGGTGACAGACACTAGCAGACGTACATACTACATCTACAGTGAGTACACAACAGGTTGCATTGCCTCACATTGCTTGCAAGTTCCATCGTGTGACACAGCAGTCACATTAAATAAAAGCAAACGAGTTATTAAATGTATCATGGGGTCTGTCATACAGAGATAAATGCATTGTTAAGGCTACATGTTCTGTGCATTACTCTGTCTCCCCAAATCAATTCTCCACACGTAACAAAAACTGGTTTATGTACCCAGCAAGACAACATCTTGCCAGGCCATTAGTCACTCACTGTTATATATTTGACAAATTTTAGCACTGACTCACACAGACTGATTTTTGGCCTTGATAAGCATCAAAATGTCATCACTGCAGGAGTCACCCATTTCTGCAAAGTGTCAGTTCAACCAACCAAGTGCCTACAACTATGGTACCAGCAAGTTCAAATGTTTTACGTTTCAAAGTATAATAATTGTGGCTTACCAATTTGAATATCATTAGCACTTTTACCTTGTTAAATAAGTTCAAGTTAGAATGGTAAGGTAGGTTTTAAAGAGCTGTTCCTTGATTGAGAAAGACTGTACAATTAAATCTGGACGATGCACACAATACCCCACCCAGGCACTGTCAGGCTGCAGCAGGCACCATGTAGGACTTGACTATTTGTCTATGATGTGTATTACAATACATATACACAATACCAGGCAGGCCCAGTCAAATACATTGGGTAAATACATCATGTTATTTTGGAACAATTATTTAATTTTCACTTTATACAACATCATATATTTCACTGTACTACAATTTAATTAACTTGTTATAAATAATGTTATTTCCACTTACAATGTAGAAATGGAACAGGAAAAAAACACACAGATAATAACAATGGCTCTCCTTAGCCAGTTGCCATTTGCCCGAGAGGGCTTGCTGGGGACCAGGTGGCTATAGTTGATGGGTCCTGGCTCACCACGGCCCAACGTCGCCTCCTCTAGCCGCCTCCCGACCCACGATTACTGTGAGGACACTCCTAGGCTGGGGAAGCTGAGATTCTCAGCCATTGGCCGATTGAGCTCTGTGCTGCAGACTGATTGGCCGCCAGCTCCAGACATTGTTTTGATTGGTCTGGCTGACTTTGGTGCTTAGCTGGGCTAGGAGCCCATTGACTTGCAGTGCTAAGTGCCGAAATCTTTTCCTTTTGGACATTTCTAGCCGTATTCACTACTGTTTTCTACATCTGACCCACTACCAGTTTCTGCCAAATGTTTTTAGATTTGTAATCCGCTCTACTGTGCCTGGTGTTTAAGTTTGTTAATTTTGTGTTATGCTGCCTGTTTTCCCATATACTGAACAAGATTAATAGATGCCTGCTAAGCTGCTAGCTTGTCATTTATGATCTGTTTAAATGCTCTCTCCCTTTCTTTTTATTTTTTTTATTTCATCCTCATGCCTGTTGATTGATAATGTAAAGTAAAATAGCTAATACTTGGTTGTATAAAGGGCTTGTGGCTGCATTGTCTCTCACCTATTTCTTTTATCTCTCTCCCTCCTACCCTCGCCAAGCCTCCAGAGGGTGTCAGCATGTAATTCCTCTCTTCTTATGGCGCTATCAAACTGCTACCTCTGCCACTCCTTTTAGCTCTCGCTGTTTCTCCCCTCTATTTCTGCAGCCTTAGGCAGCTGACCCCTGCTTCAAACAGCGTCTCCTCAAACTCTTAGTTGTATAAAAAAAAAGTTCAAAACTTTTAACAGCTCCTTTTTCCTGCTACTACCCCTCTTCCTTGTCCCTCCTGCCTGGCGCCAGCAATCCACTATACCTGATTGTTTCTGGCTATCACCCCCCCTCATTTTACAGTCCCTCTCACCTCACCTCTCAATTTCTGGTTTTACCTCCCCCTTACCTCATAGCCTACGACTTAATCTCCTTCCTCCTTTCTCCTTCCTGTAAAACTGTGCCACAGCCTACTGCCACCGACTATTTAAACTCACTCACCGCCTCTTCTCTCTCTCTCCTAGCCAGTTGCCATTTGCCCCAAGAGGGCTTGCTGGGGACCAGGTGGCTATAGTCGATGGGTCCTGGCTCTCCCGCGGTCCAACGTCACCTCCTCTAGCTGCCTCCCGACCCAAGATTACCCGGTAAGGACACTCCTAGGCTGGGAAGCTGAGATTAGTAGCGACTGGCTGACTGAGCTCTGTGCTGTGCACTGATTGGCCGCCGGCTCCAGACATTGTTTTGATTTGTCTGGCTGACTTTGGTGCTTAGCTGGGCTAGGAGCCCATTGACTTGCAGTACTAAGTGCCAAATTTACGCCCCTCCCCTCCAACCTTTATTAAATAGTCTGCTTGTCACGCCTTGCCTCTAAATACCGCCCACTGTCCCACATCCTATCCTGAACCACTAGCTAAACCACTCCTTCTCCCTAGTTCTCTCTGCTGCTTCCTTCAGAGGATTTTGCTAGCTTCACCCCACTGTGTCTTTCCTCTTTTTTCCTCTAGACCTCCTTTCCTTCTCCTCCTTCTCTCTCCTCCCACTCTCCCTCCTAGCTACTATGCCTCCCTGTAAACATTTTCTTCTCTTCTAGCCTCTCCTTGCTTCCAACCCAACCCACCTACCCACCTCTTCCTATCCCTCACTACCCTCTACTCTGGTCCTCCTGGCTAATTACCCAACATCAGGCACGATTGCAATCTCCCCATAAGCAAAAATGGTGCCATCCAGCTATGGACTGCTTAAATATGAACAAGTACGAAGATTGCATGGGAGCAACCTGGCACCTATTCCTTATCGATGTGGTACACTGGGATCCTAGGCGCCTGTACTGGTTCAAAACACAAAAGAACCCGAGGATGATTGCCACCTACTATGAAATACACAATGGACTCTCAAAATCCTACTCCTCCTCCTCTTAATATCTGAAGTGTTCACCCTAATCCTGGCCCATTTCCTACAATACAACAAAGCCTGCCAAAATGGAGGGGGACTCACCTTTGTCACCTTAAATATTTGTAGTCTCCTACCAAACTAGCCTCCTACAAACCTTTGTCAGTCAGCATAACCCGATATCCTAGCCATTGTTGAAACTTGGCTGACACCTAGCACCCCTGACCTTGCTATATCTCTTCAAGGCTACAAGATTCTCAGGCTGGATAGGGCGTCAAAAGGGTGGTGGCTGTGCCATCTACATAAAGGAATATCTCAACTGCCTCTCCATTCGTACACCACCACTAACCTCTGTTTTACAACTCCTCCCTATCAAACTTCTCCTTGGTGCCCATAACAAAGTCCTCACGGTTGCTGCTATCTACATCCCACCTGAAGATCCTGGGCCCGGCCTCCAGTCTGTACTAGATTTCATCAGATCTCAACCTCCTGATGCCGAGCTCCTTCTCCTTGGTGACTTCAATATCAACTGGCTTGCATCAGACATAGGGTCGACTAAGGATGCAATCCTAGCAACAAACTTAACTCAGCTGGTCAACTCACCCACTAGGAAAAACTATAACTCTGGTATAGTACACTAATAGATTGGATCCTCACCAACCACCCAGCCCAGATAAATAATATTGCTGTTCTCCCGGATTCTCTTAGCGATCACTCTCCTATAATATGTACCTGGTCAAACAAGTTTAGAAAACCACCCCTAGAACCATCACTAGCAGAGTACTACCATTTGGAAACCTTACTCCAGTCAAGGAAAGTCTTAGACAGAAAGACTGGTCTGCCATTTACAATACGCAAGACGTCGATGAAGTTCTTAACCACTTTATCTACACCTTCAATGCTGCCTGTGACTCATACGCACCTGTAAAAAGCACAAAGTGAAAGCACTCTCAACTCCATGGCTCACTGCTAGGGCTAATGGCACTACACAAAGGAAGGACCACCTCTGGGCTATTGCAAGAGACTCTGGCTCTCCGACTGACATCCTAAAATATAAACAGGCCTGAAACTACTGTACTAAAGAGACTCATCGAGTGAAGAGCGACTACTTCAAACTGCTCTTTCCAACACTTGGGGTGAAGGGAAATCTTTCTGGGACAATCTAAGAAATATCACAGGTAAGCAGTCCAAATCCTCTCCTACTACACTGAATGTGGCAGGCACTACCACCCTTGACCCCTTGGTCATAGCAAACACCTTAAATGAGACCTTCACCAACCTCAGCGGTGTCCTTGCATCTGATTTCTTTGCTTCTGCAGACTCCTCTATCTCTATATCCCCTCTGCCTCTCCAAACACTCCACCCTTCCATCTTAAAATAGTTAAAGCACATGAAGTTTATAAATACGTAAGAAGGCTATATCTAATTCAAGGGCAAGCAGTGACTCTCTTGACCTTAAAATACTATCCCTACCCTGGATGTAGTTCTATTCCCTCACCAGAATATTCAATCTCTCCTCTGCTCTAGCAAATTCCTAGTATATGGAAGGCTGCTATAATCACCCCAGTGCACAAAGTGGGGATAAGTCTCTGCCTGGTAACTATAGACCAATATCAATACTCCCTCCCTTATCAAAGGCTCTTGAACGTATGGTAGCTGACCAGCTTACAGACTACCTGCAGAAATGTAACATTCTTTGTGACCAGCAACATGGTTTCAGACAAAGGCATAGCACCACCACTGCCCTGCTTGAATTCTCAGGAGTAATCCACAAGGTCTTGGACAAAGGACTCCTCACGGAGCTGTGTTTATTGATCTAACGAAGGCATTTGACACTGTTCACCATGGCCTACTGATCAGTCAACTACAGACACTTGGGCTCTCCTTGGGCTCTGGTGCCTGGATAAAAGCTACCTTGCCCAATACACCCAGGTTGTAAAAATATCTAGAATCCTCTCAGACCCTAAGTCTGTCCTCTCAGGAGTTCCGAGAGGATCCATCCTAGGCCCGCTACTTTTCAGCCTCTTTCTAAACTCCTCCCTAAATCCTGCCCGAACAAATCATCCTCTATGCTGATGATGCTGTGATTATATCCTCACACAAAGACCCTAACCTCTTATGCCACAGCCTACAGCATGCATTTGCTAATGTTGAGGAGTGGTTCGTTGGACACAAGCTAGTCCTAAACCACAAAAACAAAATCTATGCTCTTCGCTAGTCCACAGAACAAGAAAAGAAAAGCTCCAGTTACTATCAACACTTCCTGGGAATCACCCTTGAACAAGTGGCTATCTTTAAATATCTTGGAATCACATTTGATCAAGGCCTTGTCTTTGCATCACATATTGATGGTATTTCCAAAGCTATTAATCAGCGGCTCGGATACTCTACCATAACAGACAACTTTTCACCCATCCAGCGCTGAAGCTAGCTATTCAATCCTCAATCATCTCAGTCATCGACTACGGCTTAAGTATTTATGGGTCCGCCCTCCAAGCACACTGAAATGGGTCACAACCTCCTAAACAAGGCATGTCGGCTGCTTACAGGTGCTCATCGACTTACTCATACCTGTGAACTCTATGCTGATACTGGGTGGTTACAACTATCAAACCGTTT
The DNA here is from genome assembly GCA_016271365.2 of Neoceratodus forsteri. Lineage (NCBI taxonomy): Eukaryota > Metazoa > Chordata > Ceratodontiformes > Ceratodontidae > Neoceratodus > Neoceratodus forsteri. The sequence goes on from CM057456.1 coordinate 1,287,401,461, forward strand.
AAAGTTCTTCACCTGCCTAATGGCCAAGAAATCCATCATGGGCCTCACCCCACCCTGCATTCAAGACCTGCTATGCCAGAACTTAAGTGTATGATCCACCAGAAGATCAGAAACCCAGCTTCTGGGTCCCCACTGTCGGACCACACATGGTCAACGATCATTTACCTATCGTGCCCCAACTGGCTAAATACTCTCAGCACCTCTATTACCTCCTCTAACTCATTAGGTGCTTTTAAATCCAGACTATTCTCTCACCTAGCCACTTCAAACTCCTGTGACTGCCTTGTTTAATCTCCTATTCTATTCTCCTCCTCCTCCTTGCTCTCTTACTTGACAAAGGCCTACTAGTGGATCCTCGTCTCCTACAATTGGTCTGCTCCTTCCTCCCACCCCCGCTTTTCCTCTTTTTCTTACCTACACTGCCTAACACCTCCCTTACCTATCTTCCTCCTCACTTGTTTTCTATATAGTGAAAGTGCCTAAGTGATTTATCTGCTGTTCATAAATGTCATTAGATTTAGCTATTTGTGCAACCCCGCACCCTTATTTGTCTGTAACTGATTTTGACGCTGAACCTTTGTAAAGAGCCTTGGCTCAAAGGTATTAATTCCTAGATTTACAATAAACAATAAACAATAAACAATGGACCAGATAGGAAACTTACAATGGAAAGAAAGGCAGCTTTGAGATAATACAAGGTAAAACAAAAACTAATACAATACTGTAACAAACTGTACAGAACCATTGAAAATGGTGTTGTGGTATAGCAAGGACTACTGTTTTAAGTTTATGGAGTCCTTTGCAGATTCAGTTTTCCTTTCTCAAGATCTTCTGTCTTAAATTTAAGAAGATTCTTGCAGGTGGCTCTATCTAGCATGTGGTGGTGTGTGGTATATAGCAGGGACTCCTGTCTTAAGTTTATGGAGTCCTTTGCAGATTCAGTTGTCCTTTGTTAAGATCTTCTGTCTTAAGTTTAAGAATATCCTAGGCTCTATATAATACCACCACACCATTTGTACTGATTGTTACTGGTGTTTATCTTGTTTTACCTCAAAACTTCCTTTCTTTCCATTGGAATGTCCATATGTGGCCAGGAAGCCCTTTATTCTGAGTTCAATTACCAGGCTATAAGTGGAGAAAACATTTTGTAATAAGTTACATTATAAATTGTAATCTAGCTGAAATAAATGGTGTTATAAAGTGAGAAAAATATTTATGCAAAAATAAGATTTATTTAGCCAGTTTATTTGCATTGCCAGACAGTGCCACTGGAGTATTTATGATGCAGCACTGTGGCAGTTTTCAGAATAGCCCATTTTTCCAAATGAGTTGTGATGGTAATAAAAATTACTAAAGATTTTACTTTATAACTAGATAAACAATGGGTAGCAATCAATCACTGATTACCACACTATGAATCATAATGTAGGTGGCAGCAGCTCAGCATACTGCTAGCAGCAGGCATCCATCTGCAAGCAACTGAAAGAGCCGCTAACACCAAAAGTGCTACATTGCAGATTCTGAATAAACATACTGCCAGTAAATCTCATACCAAAACTAGATTTTACGTTAGTTCATTTTAAAGTCATTAGCCATTTTGTAATCTTGACTGCACTACCTGTGCAATAAAAGCAGGTGTCGTTGAAGAGCTGCTGATCATGTCAGTAGCTCTGTAACATACTAGATAATATTGTATACAGTACACAAATGATTATTACTAATCTATGCACAGCGATGATTTGAAGATACTTGATGGCATGGCATTGTCTACTATACAAGAACTGAACAATTCATGAAATAAACACATTGGGTGGGATATTCAAAGGGTTGCACCATGCGCAATAGGGCTGCACCTCATGAAGTCAAATTGTACCATTCTGCGATATTCAGTAGGAGGCATTTGCGCCACTGAAAACATGCTGAGCAACAGCACAATGCAAATGAATGCATGCTGAACTGGAGGGAGGAACCATGCATAAACTGCACAGCCCGATATTCAGCGGGCTGTGCAGAGTGTGTGCAGTGCAACCCCAACCTGTGCCTGCACAACTTTGAGCCCCAAAAAGGGAATAAGTCGAGGGCCACCCACAGGTGAGCTGCTGCATTGCAGGGTGCAACACAGCATCTGCCACTGTGGCTGACCCTCAACCTACTCCCTGTGCCCCCTGCAGCCTGATCGGGGGCAAAGTGTAAAACATCCCCCACCCCTGACTGGCCCGATCACAGGCAAAAGCATAAAAATCCCCCACCCCGACTGGCCCGATCACGGGCAAAAGCTTAATCCCCCACCAGCCTGATCGCAGGCAGCAAATTATCCCCACCAGAACATATCCCTGGTGGTCCAGTGGACCGCTAAGCCCGATAGTGGGCTGTAATGTAAACACCCCAGAACATACCCCTGGTGGTCCAATGGACCGCTAAGCCCGATCGCGGGCTGTAATGTGTTAACACCCCCAAGACCATATCTTTGGTGATCTGAGTGTCCCCCACCCACCCACCCACGAGCCCCACCACCCTGCTCCTCCCGGCGGCGGCGGGTGGCAGCATCCCATGCTTGCCACCCGTCGCCCAGCAACTGCCCAGTGGCTGCACCCATTGGTGCAGGCAAGGCCAATGGGCATGCAGCCTTTATACCGACAAGGCAGTCCAGCTATATGAATGAATTAATTCATTCACATATCTGGACTGCCTTGTGCGGTATAGCTGCATGCCCATTGGCTCTGCTTTGCACCACTGGCGGCAGAGCCCTACCGGGCAGTCAGTCGACAGGTGGTGGGGTGGCAGGTGGTGGGATGCTGCCACCTGCTGGCTGCCGGGGAGTGGGGTGGTGGGGCTCTGGGTCGGTGGGGTGGGGACACTAGATCACCAGGGATATGGTCTTGGGGAGTGTCGCCACATTATGCAGCCTCATGATCGGCTTAGTGGTCCACTGACCACCAGTGATACATTCTGGGGGTGTCTAGCATTTACAGCCTGCGATTGGGCTTAGCAGTCCACTGAACCACCAGGGATACATTCTGGGGTTTAACATTTACAGCCCGCGATCGGGCTTAGCGGTCCACTGGACCACCAGGGATATGTTCTGGGGACACTTTGCTGCCGTGATCGGGCTGGTGGGGAGTGATTTAACTTGCCTGCGGTCGAGCCAGTCGGGGTTGGGGATTTCTTACATTTGTCCTGATCGGGCTGCAGGGCGTTGGTCCCCAAAGGCTGCTGCCTGATAGGGTGCCAGACGAAGTCCTCGGGATCGGCGCATCTGCATGCTAATGGAATACAAATGGGGCTATAAACAGATGCAAATGACCCCCCTGTGCCTTGCATGAATTATGGCCCCATTTGCATGTCACCTTTTGAATATTGGAAATTTGCGATGGCGCAATGGTACTTGCGCCATCGCAACTTGAATGCTCCACTCTGACCACTTGCAGTGGTGCAAGTTCCACTGGCGCCATGCACAGTGGTTGTGGCCAGGTGTGATATTCAAAGGAGTTGCTCAATAGCGAACTCCTTGAATATCGCCCTGCCACACCCCTGTGCAACTATTTTGTGCAGCGCAGGCTTGCGCCACAAAATAACACAGTTTGAATATCCGCCCTCTGTCTGAAAAATGCTTACTGTGTGCTTACATTTTCATTTCTTATCATTGAGAAATGTATTTATGTGGATGTAGCATGGATTACAGTAAGATATTCAGATAGCTATGAGTTGACTTTGAAAACTAGAGAATTTGAAGCATCTTGACTTCCAAAATTTGGTGTCTGGAATTATTTTGACTTCCAAAAATTGACAGCTGGAATATTTTGACTCCAGTAAAACTGAAATGACTTCCAAATTTCAACCCATGGAAGTATTTGACTTCCACCCAAAAATGCATCTGAAGGCCTGGTGCTAATGGGTGTGTGCTGCACATGGCCAGCTCTAAATATGGAGCCCTAGATTACTATTCATGTCAGATTCATCTGAGCAGATATTGTAGAGTCAGACTATACATGATTCCTTTTATGTGTGATTACGTGTATGTGAGAGGTGTAAGTAGTTCAGGTGATACCTGTACAGTATGTGAATTTTCTGAGAAATATTATTTTTGGTATGTTTTACTTTAGCGTTGCCCCAGCCAATCACCAATCCATATATCATGAACATGACAAAACTCCATTGGTGGTCAGAGTCCCTACCCCTGACTGCCAATCCAGATAAATATACCTCTTCAGTAATGTACAGTGGTCTCCCACTTGCTCAAGCCCTCCATCCCAAATGACTGAACAACCCTCCTCCCACTCACTCAGGAGGCCTCTCCACCCGCCTAGACCTCAGTCACTGAGGCTGCTACTTATCACCCAAGATGGTGACTGGCACAGCCCTTCTCTCACTACCTCAGCTGGCCTCTGTCTGAATTAAAGGGCATGACTACTGTAGAAATTACAGTAGTCATGTGCATCTCTCTCCCATTCAGATGGGGACCAGCCAAAGTGGTGAGTGAAGGGGTTGTGCTGGTCACTGTCTTGAGTTTTGGGGGTGGCTTTGGTGAGTGGGGGCCAGGGGAGTGGGTAGAGGATCCTGAGCAACTGGGGTTGGAGGAGTCTGACAGCCATTTGAGGGATAGTGGTAAGAAGGTGGGGACCACTGGACACCAACTGGAAGGTAGATTTATCTGGATCATGATCAGGAGGGTGGGAGCTGCAAAACTATGTACAAAGCCACCATTGCTGTCATGTACAAGAGCACTCTATTGAGCTCCTGTGGGCCATATCAGTGTCAGATCCAGTGATTTACAGAAGAGTGGGTGCACTTGGCCTGAAAAACAAATCTGTCTAGGGAATTTTGAAATGTAATGTGTGAAATGGTGCATTTTGGTGCATTTTAGACCTAGCTCCAGGATCACAGTGTGATCACCCATCAATTTTCTTATTGTCTTGCAATCACAGAGCAGCTGCAAATAATAATGGCTACCTCACAGGATGAGATGGAGCTATGGGGATGGATGGTTGTTCTGCTAGAACATAGAAACACAGATAATGATGGCAGAAAAGACCTATGGTCCATCCAGTCTGTACATGGTTCCCTATCTGACCCCAGGACCTAATGCCCAGCCAGAATCCTAGCCCTCCCATTGTAGAGGAGTATTACCTCTCAGTTGCTTGTTGGTCAGAGGCTAACAGAAGACACTATAGACAAATGGCATCAGTGAGTAATAAAAGGTTTATTACACAAACTCAGAACCAAGCCCTACATGGAATCTTACCTAGATAGATAGATACCAAGAGCCAGAGTATTCCCTATACCCCAGGATATGAAGATGGACTCAGGGCAAAATGTCTTACAACAGTTCTTATACTAAAGATAATTACTATGGTAACACATTCTTCTTACGCATATTAGAATTACAGACAAGCCCTATTGGCCAAAATGCTAGGTGGCTTCTTGATATTGAAGATATCAATTTGTAGTAAAGTCAGCTAAAATTGTGAATACAAAGAGTTCTCACAAATCATAGAAACAAGTGCAATGTTACATAAATCCATATGGTGGAAGTGTACACATACATAAGACCTCTTAGAAGTTCACAATGTGTGTTAGGATCAGAACAGAGTAATACATCATTAGTACATTGCAAATATCTTTCCAATGAATCATAGCAAAATCTCACAGATTGTTCCTGATACCTTATTCTTATATGGCAGGTACCTACACCTAATAGGTTAGTACTGATTATAGCTCATGTTGGAGCCATGATTAGATAATACAACAGTTGCTGTCAGGGGTGTACTGTAGGATTCCAATATAGGTCAGTGGACCAAGTCTAACATTCCCTCTTGTTGCCTTACTGAAAAGGCAACAACTAATGGGTAAGTTGTGGGTGATAGCATTGTTACAGATTAGCTGCATGAGCCTTGTAGAGAAATTAGTTGTTCATGGTGTTGTTTCAGAGCACGCTTGAGACAACAAAGGGTTATTATCATGAAAAATTTCAGAAAAACTTGCAAAATCACAAAACCCTTGAAAGTTAATTTTAATCAGGTGTTGGAAAGTGCAGTGCTAAGGTCACTGTCATGGATAAGGGTATTAAGAGCATCTCCAGCCCTCGAGATGTTATGCTGATGTAGATGAGGTGGGTATCCTTTCTATCTAAAAGTGTCTTGAGGGCCAGATTAATGGGTCAATGTGAACATTGAAAATGGGTAAATACTAAGACAGAGCAAGCTAGTATTCAGGGTATGTGTTAATGATATCCGGTTCTGGGATGGGAACAGGGGTTATGACAGTATGACCAATAATTGTAGTTTGATGTGGAATAAAACAAAAGTTAGGTGCAGCAACATCACACTGTTTATCACCATATGTAAATGACTTATGATTGGTGACAACACAATATTGGCAATCAGAGTTGTATGACCTTCTCACTTGTGGGATCCACCATTTATGAAGTCGAATAGACAGGTGAAAGATGAATTTGTCATCTTGGTGGTGAAGCAGTGAATGTCCTCCTTGTAATATTTGTAGAGATGCCCAGCCTGGCTGACTGGTGATGAAGGCAATGAAGTAAAGTTGGTTGCACTAGGTTAAGAGTTCCATTTGAAGAAAGTTTAGAGTCAAAGTAAAGGACCATTCAATGTTGTCCAGTGAACATCCACAGACAGGTTTAATGACTTTGAATACAACACATCTGCAGAGATAGTGATAACCCTTTTGGTGCAACAGTCCATATGATGAGTGACCAAGGCGTCCAGAGTGGCGTGGAAAGCTAGAAGAGGCAGGAGATTGATTCTCTCCCTGAAGATGTTCTTGTTGAGCTGTCCTATGGAGTAGATGGTGACTAGCTTATCAAAGATGGCTGTTGCAGATCAAAATATGGAAGTGAGACAGTAAAGGTTACAAACATGGTGCCATGAATGCTACATTGTTTAGCTGTATGACAGGGGCCCTGGCTGGGTGGCATGTTACATGGCCTAGATTTCTAGCAGTTGATAAAGGAATAAAAAACAGATCTAGACATACAAAGGGTGATACATGAGACAGACCTACAATGTGGACAATACCATTTGGTTAGATGCCTACCATGGATTATGCCTGAGATACAACCTGATTCCAAATTCCAGAAAAGATTGTTCATGGTGGTAATTATGTAAGGCAGTACATAAATGTTCACAGGAATATATTGCTTGTCTGCTTCCTCGTTATTCTGGAACACAAGTTCATTGATTTTGTTTTAGTGTCATTAAAGCTTTTAGCTATGTCATGCATGTTGCGTACAGTAAACATTTCTTCCTGATTAAGCCCATCTACACCATGCAATCATAGGGTAAAACATCATTCTTCATGCCAGTCTGAATTTTACTGTTTGGCTTTTGATCACAGCTATGTCTGCCTGGTTCCAAATGGACATGCCAGTTCCAAAGAGACCAGAAACAGTGCCTGTGGCACCAGTGAGATCAGCAGTAGCATGTCTGCTGCATTTTAGTGTTGGGGTTTTGTTTTTGCAAAAACACACCTAAGTGTTCAGAAGTATGTGGGCCTGCTACTGGGTCTTGAGTACGTGTCTGGTATGCTGCAAGGATGTCCAGTAACATGGTACTGTGAAATCTAGATGTCTTTGTTTTGGGACACCAATCAAATTCAGCCATGTTCCAACGTGAAAGGTTAAAATGACTAGAATGTGCATGAATTGCACATTGTTTACAAGTGTACCTGAGAGTGATGTGGCAGCCAGGCCACTAGCTGGTCCTAGCTCCTGGATGGGGCAATCGTGAGTTCTGCTTCAGTAGTGGAACTACTGATAAAACATAGCAGCTGTGGTAATGTAGTTTCATGTGCAAAAGTCTCTGGCAGAGTCTTCTAGAAGTTTATTACAAAGGTTGGATTAATCAGTGCAGTGAGGTTGTATAAACCTGTATGTCTGTAGTTAGCCTGACATATAGACAGAGTGCCGTGGGTGCAATTCTAGCGTTGAGCCAACCCAGAAAATGCTGCCTTTGAAGAGGTGGGCAATGAAATTTTCTGTCCATTGCTATCAGTTTGCCATTCAATTCGGATGATGATTTGTCAGGTGCCACAACCATGGCATTCAGGTAGGTGTCTTTGCCCTCCTGAACAGTAATCAATTTGCTGGGAACATCTATGCTGACTCCTTCAGGTATGGTGGTGGGCACATTGTGTGGAGTAGGTAGCTGTCATCTGCTGATTGGAGATGTTGAAAGAGCCGCTATAGACATGTGTCGGCATTGGGATCATTGTGGAAGGCTGTGGGTAAACAAATGGACACTTGACTCAGGAACTGTAGAGCTGCAGTAATCCTGCAGATATATTTTTATTTCTTTACAGAACAAAACTTAAAGTGAACTGTATGACACAAAAAGAAGGTACTAGAAATTAAACAACAGGCTTCAATTCAGCATTCAAAATATCAGAAATTCAAAGTACACAGGAGTAGCAATAACTAAACTCCTGAGGTGTTATCAGGTCAACACCTAACTCCTATCTGACTAGAATCATTCAAAGACCCACATATAAAGGGGCTGGACAAAGGATTGGTCCGCCCATCCATCAATCAAGTTTTCTTTATGACATTCCACATAATAATATAGATGATATATATATAATCTAATAAGATTACATTTTTCATACTTCATTTTAAACAGTCCTGGTATCAAATAACTTTCCTAAAGTGGAATAATTCAATGAATAATATTTCTGAATGCTAACAAGCACCATTCCCAGCTTTCCTGTATAAAAGAAGGAATTCAGTGACCGGACGGCTCCACAGAAGCAGGATTACTGGGCGGTTCTGAGGTGTTTCCTCGGAGGTTTAGTTAAAGTTCAACAGGGCTTATAACCCTAAAAAATCTCATAAATATCAAATAAATATAGTCTTCTAGTCTACGGAGACCTAAGGCAGACCTACGTTCTCTCCAAGCTCCGTGGTTCCATTCCGATTCACGGAAGAGCAGAAGCGGGACGAATATGCGCAACTTCGAAGCAGGCAGACAGGAGACAGACACCGTGAGGGCCTTCATCGAAAATTATTTCAAGCAAAGGCTGGTAGGTCTTGAATAGTATTTCTTTCACACTAAAGCAGGACTATATTTACTAAACTTACAATGGGAATGGAAAATTAAAGCAATGTACGCTATGCCTTAAAAAGGGTCAGAAATCTTTTAACTCTGCCAATGCCAAAATGGCAAATTGGGAGCTCTTTCTATAGACCCAGTTTTAGTGACACAAATGAGCACCACAGTGCTTATTTAAGGAAATTGGGGAGTTTTTAGAACTAACCAAATATAACCTGGCACTATTGAAAAGAACAATTCAAGATCAGATACCCAGAGGATTGCTCTTTTAGCAGTTGTTGCCCGTGACTCTAAAGACAACATACAGGGGATACTCAACTAAAGTAACACACTTTGAAGTGTTTTAATAGTGTGCAATAGATGACCAGTCTATTACTCACTATTTATTCAAGGGACATACAAACAAAGAAAGGCATTCATGCTCTTTCATACTAGACAGACATATAGATATACAGACTATGATGTGGTTACTAAGGGACTACCACATACTCCTCCCCTTTGACAAACTCTCCCTTTTTTTAAGGGTTTTCACCTATTTAACCTATCAGATCTCCCTTTAGAGAGATGGAGCCACAGCCCACCCTCTCCACGGCTCCACCTCGGGGTCCCTTAAAATAAAAAAACTTTAACAAGCAAGTGGAAGACGAGATCTTACATATTATCTTTCTTCTTTGCCCCGAGGTCTGATGACAGATACGCACTTATTCCCATTCCATATCTCAACAAGTAATCAGCATTTCCATTTTAACTCCTTTTTGATGTTTTATTATAAACGGTAAGGTTGTAGAGAGAGAGATACCACCGCATGATTCATGGATTTCTGTCTTTCATGTTGTATAACCAACATGATGGATTATGATCCATCCAATTTCAAATTCAGTCCCCATAAATAAAATCGGAGGGCCTCGATAGCCACTTGATCGCCAAACATTCCTTTTCAATAGTGGAATATTTAGTTTCAATGCCTGCTAACCGCTGATATAGATGATGGGGTGTTCTTCACCATCAATTCACTGCATTAACACAGCCCCAATACCTCAGTTGGAAGCATCTGTTTGCAGTATAAAGGGGTGTAAAATCAGGTGTATGTAGCACTGGTGAAGAACACAGTTGTGCCTTAATGGAACAAAAGCTTCTTCACATTCGGGTGTCCACACTACTTTATCAGGCTTGTGTTTTTTGTTAAGTCAGATAAAGGGCCAGCTATTGTTGAGAATGTGGATATGAAGTGCTGAAAGTACCCCTGCTAGCCCCAGAAATGCCTGGACATCCATTTTTGTTTTGGGCCTGGGGCAGTTGGCAATAACATCAACCTTAGTTACCTGTGGTTTCATACACCCTTTTCCAATTAAAATCCCCAAGTATTTTGTTTTCATGCATTCCCATGGTACATTTCACAAGGTTAATGGTAAGTCTAGCCCTAGAAATAGCAGATAATACTTCCGATAGGTGACATATGTGTTCCTCCCAAGTGAGACTAAATATTACTCGTCATCTAAATATGCTGCGCTACATGCAGCATGAGGTGTTAAAATTTTGTCCATTACCCTTGAATGTGGCAGGCACCATGTCGCCCAAAGGGCATTACTGTAAAATTGAATAGGCCATGGGGGTGCTAAATGCTGTTTTGTCCTGATCGCCTGTATCCAAGGGAATCTGCCAATATCCTTTCGTTAAGTCTAATGTGGTAATGTACTGGGCATTTCCCAAATGGTCCAAAATGTCATCTATGCAGGGCATGGGGTAACTATCAAATTTAGAAATGGAGTTAAGATGACGGAAGTCTAGACATAAACGTATCCCACCCTCTTTTTGCTTACTACTACTAAAGAAAAATTCCATTCACTATGGGAATGCTAGATAATTCCATAGCTTGCATCTTCCTTATTTCTTTATAACATCTTCTCTAACCTTTTCAGGTAGGCGGTAGGTTTTGTCAAATGGGACTATTCTGGGAGACTGAAATACTATGTATCACATATTTTGCTTTTCCAGGGGTTCCTTAAATGTTCCTTCATGACATTTCAGTACAGTTAGTAATTCAGCAGTCTGCTGGGGAGTTAAATCAGGATTAATATTAACCTCCTTAATGTACCCTCCATTTCTAATCTCCGATAGGCTATATCCATTTCACTATTGCCACTTTCTGGGTAAACATACCCACACAAGGTTGGTGATCACTCTACCCATCGTTTCAGATGATTTGCATGATAAATAAATTTCTTAAAAATGTTGTCATGTACATCGGTCTCATAAGTAATGAACCCATTCTCCTTATGACTTTATAGGGGCACCGCCACTTCATCAGTAGTTTATTTTCTGATGAAGGTAACAGTAACAATACTTGATCCCTTCCACAAATTCTTTATTGCATATTCCTTTGTCATACTGTATCTTCTGAGTTAACTGTTGCTTTTGATTAACAGTATGAGCCTGTTGAATGTACTTCACTATTTGTTCCCTTAAACCTTGCAAGTATTCAAGGGGACATTTGTTCTGAGAAGTTCTATACTCCTCCCATCATTCCTTAACAACATCTAACGACCCTCTAGGGTTTTTCCATACAGTAGCTCAAATGGGAGATTCCCATTGAGGCCTGTGGTACCTCCCTACAGGCAAACATTAGGTAAGGTAGGTATATGTTCCACTGTCTCCTTCATCTTGAACAAATTTCTGAATCATTTTTTCATAGGCTGGTTGAAGTGTTTCACCAGACCGTCAGTTTGGGGATGGTAAAGTGTGGTATGATAGCTTCTATCCCTAGAGTTCAGTAGAGCTGCTTCAAAACCAGTGAACAAAAATTAGAACCGCCATCTGTAAGTATTTCCTTGGGATACCTACTCTGCTAAAGATTTTACCCAGTTCTTCAGCAATTCTAGGGTGGTGACAGTTCAAAGGGTACAGCCTCGGATATTTGGTTGCATAATCACAAACCACCAGTATATACTGGTTCCTTTTGAATTTTGTACAGGTCCCACAATATCCATATCAATTCTTTGAAAGGGGTAGTAAACAAGGGCATAGTTTGTAAAGGCACCTTATCTTTCATACTGAGTTTTGCCACTTTCTGACATTCTGGTAACTCTTGCAATATTCAGCTACTTGCTCATGTATGCCAGGCCAAAAGAATCTATGGAGTAGTCTACTCAGGGTACAATCTCTTCCTAGATGTCCAGCCATTGGAATATTATGGGCAAGGCTCAATAATGATTGTCTGTATTCTTGAGGTACTAATAACTGTTCAATAGTTTCACCATGTTTGGGGCCAGTACATATTCTATACAATAACCCATCTATCAGTTGACACCTGTCTGCAGATCCTTGACTCTTATCCTGTGGAAAAACATTGTAAAGAATTATCCCCTTCTGTAAATCTGAAAAGTATTTTATCATATTCCTTACATTATGAATAGTGACAGCATCATTGTTATCCTTCACAGTGTCTTTTGTATTCAAAGTCCAGTAAGTTTTCTCCTTTCTCTTCTGTCTTCTGGTTTTCTGCCTTTTCTACAGACCCATATATTTCTTTATCAAAGGGAAATAAATGTTCCAAAGTATCTGATTTCTGGGCTTGTGTGGCCTGAGATCTGGTCACTATGGCACAGACTTTGGAAGAAATAAAGTTCTGAAAAGTGGGATACTCAGGTCCAATTACAACCGGTATTGGAAGGTTAGGTACAACACACATATATTCTGCACTTGTCCTTGTATTGATATCTCTGTCTCCTCTAGTGGATAATAATGAGTGTCACCATGTATGCATGTTACCCCAGTGGTAGATCCCCTGGGGATGGTGGTGTACATAACAATTGTGGTTGTACCAATGTTTGTTTACTCCCAGAATCAAGGAAGCCAGTAACTAAGTGTTGTCCTATTTGAACAGGTACCATGAACTGTCCCCAATTGGCTAAAGTAAGAAGTATTTGTTTGGGTTTCTTTTGGGACAGAACCGGCAATATGTCCTTTGGTTTTGCATTCATGACAGATAATGTCTGGGTTATACTCCTTCCAACTCCACCAGTGTTTTTTATTCCAGTGTTTACAATAATATTACTGCCTGGTCCCATAGTAGTAGAAGAAGGAGATCTTACTGGGTAACCTTGATGACTGGATGTCTGGGTGGTACCTTTCTGCTTGTGAGGTCTTGCTGTGATATAATCCTCAGCCAATTGGATTGCAGTGTCTGATAACTCTGGGCAGTGCTCCATCACCAATAGTTGAACATCTGGTGGTAAGACCCAGATAAACTGTTCCAATACAATTGTTTCTAAAACTTGGTTTATAGTCCGAGTGTTAGGCTGAAGCCATTTGACACACAAGTCTTTGAGCTGGGTAAAAGCATCTTGGGGGTTATCAGCATTACTGTATCTGTATGACCTAAACCTCTGCCAATAGGTTTCAGTGTTGATGTCATACCACTTCAAAAGCCTGTTTAACTCAGTCAAAGTTATTTACATCAACCACCTCTGCTCAGCTGTAGGCCAGCTGGGCTTTTCCGGTTAAATATGGTGCCAGTCTAATAACCCACTGGTCCCTTGGCCAATTACATGCTGTTGCCATTCTTTTAAATGTCATTAAGTAGGCTTTAATGTCATCAGAGTCTGATAATTTAGCTAGCTTAATGTCCTTCTGGCCTTCCACCTGGCTTCATATTCACTTGGTCCCTTTCTCTTTGTTTCTCCATTTCTATCTGTCATGCACACAACCATTTCAATAAATCCTGGGTCTCCTCAGGTGGGCTTTCTTCTTACACCCCACTAGCCTGAGCCAACCCTTCCAATTTCTTGTCTTCCATCCTGGGTTTTATTTTACCTGTTGTCCTCTTGGTCATCTTTCTGGTTACTGGGTCCAGCCCTCATAACAATGACAATTGGTATTTCACAGTCACCAACCTGGTATGCACTCCAGTAAGCCTTGGCTGGTCCGTCTGCTCAATGTCTGCTCTGTTCTGTAGCATGTAAGGTCCACCAGGGCCTTGGTACAGGTCCTCCAGTTAGTCAACCCCAACCAACCGATCCCACTCTGACACCAGTGTGGAAGGCTGTGGGTTAACACATGGACACTTGACTCAGAAACTGTAGAGCTGCAGTAATTCTGCAGATATATTTTTATTTTTACAGAACAAAACTTAAAGCGAACTGTATGACATAAAAGAAGGTACTAGAAATTAAACAACAGGCTTCAATTCAGCATTCAAAATACAGGAATAGCAATAAACTAAACTCTTGAGGTGTTATCAGGTCAACACCTAACTCCTATCTGTCTAGTATCATTCAAAGACCCACATATAAAGGGGCTGGATAAAGGATTGGTCCGCCCATCCATCAATCAAGTTTTCTTTATGACATTCCACATAGTAATATAGATGATATATACAATACGAATAAGATTACATTTTTATACTTCATTTTAAACAGTCCTAGTGTCAAATAACTTTTCTAAAGTGGAATAATTCAGTGAATAATATTTCTGAATGCTAACAAGCACCACCCCAGCTTTCCTGTATAAAAGAAGGAATTCAGTGGCGGTTGGCTCTAAAGAAGCAGGATTACTGGGGCAGTTCTGAGGCGCTTTCAGAGGTTTAGTTAATCTTCAGCAGGGCTTATAACCCTAATATCTCATAAAATATCAAATAAATATAGTCTTCTAGTCTACGGAGACCTAAGGCAGACCTACGCTCTCTCCCAGCTCCGTGGCTCTGCCTCGATTCATGGAAGAGCAGAAGGGACAAATATTCGCAACTTTGAGCAGGCAGACAGGAGAGTGACCGCCGAAGGCCTCGTTGAAAATTATTTCAAGCAAAGGCTGGGTAGGTCTTGAATAGTATTTTTCACACTAAAACAGGACTATATTTACTAAACTTACAATGGGAAGGAAAATTAAAGCAACATACGCTACATCTTAAAAGGGTCAGAAATCTTTTAACTTTGCCAATGCCAAAATGGCAAATTGGGAGCTCTTTCTACAGACCTTGTTTTAGTGACACAACCAAGCACCACAGTGCTTGTTTAAGGAAATTGGGGAGTTTTTAGAACTAACCAAATATAACCTGGTACTATTTCAAAAGAACAATTTGAGATCAGATACCCAGAGGATTGCTCTTTTAAGTAGTTGTGCCCCGTGACTCTAAAGACAACATACGGGAGGGGTTACTCAACTAAAGTAAGACACTTCAAAGTGTTTTAATAGTGTGCAATAGATAGCCAGTCTATTATTCACTATTTATTCAAGGGACATACAAACAAAGACAGGCATTCATCTCTTTCATACTAGACAGACATATAGATATACAGACTATGATGTGGTTACTGGGGGCACTACCACAATCGTGAGCTATAGCCTTTAAATAGATAATGGGGAATATTCCTGTCATTAGAACAGGAGCAAGATAGCCATCTTATGGGTATACCTGTAAGGAAGAAAGCAAAGGATCAGTAGGTACTATTCCACCCAATGGGGTTAGGAAAAGTAATTAGTCTTCTTTGTACAGTTTCATCTGATTGGCATGTAGTCACTTATCAGTGGTCTTCTTCAAATGAGTGAGTCTGACTTGATAGACTGAGGGGCTCAATTTGTCAATAATGGGGTAGGGTCCTTCCCATTTGTTGGCAAAGGAGTGTATGATGTGCAAATCTGAGTACCGTTACCTGGTCTCCAACTTAGTTCACTTCTTTGCATGTTTGCCAAAATGAACCTTGGATTGTTATTGGGCTTTACCCATGTGGTGTGCTGCATACAGGTGGGCCTGGATAATGTTTTGCCTAAGTTTAGCATCATAGGTGTCTACAGACACTATATATGCAGTATGTGTTTAGATCAATCAGCAGGTGCTCAGGTACTCTCATGATTCTACCAGTCATAACCTTGAAAGGGCACACTGGGTAGTGGCAGCAGCAGTGCCCCATTGCCATAAGAAATAAAGGCATAGGGAATCCCAGTCCTTGGGATTGTCCTCAATAGATTTGGATAACATGTTTTTATCCATCTGTTGGCACATTCTACCTGGCCTGAAGACTTAGGATGATAAGGAATTTGAAACTTGTGGGCACAAAGAAGTCTGAGTGTTTCCTGAATCAACTCACCTGTAAAGCTGGTTCCTTGATCAGAGTCTACCTTGAGAGGTAGGCCCCACCTGGAAAATAATTGTTCTACCAGGATTTTTGTGTTTGTCTTTGCTGTGCAGTTAAGGGTGAGAAATGCTTCAACCCATTTTGAGAACAAATCAGTGAGTACCAATGCATACTTGTTGTTTCTGCTTGTATTGTTAATGGCAGTGTTGGGTAAGTTACATTTCTATTACTTTCTATTACATTTGAAACTTGATCCAAGGAAGCTCTGTGCTGTCACTAGCAAGGATGGAGAAGTACTAGAAAAGATAATACACCTTAGAATTAGTTACTTTTTTATACAAAACAAAACAAAATATGAATAACTGTAACAGATGACACTTTTGAAAGTAATAGATTAGTTACTAGTTGCTTTCAAATAAATGTAATCGTTACAGTTGTGTATTTCTTTGTATAAAAAGACATAAGTAACAGGAACTGTAAGGTGTATTATATCTTCCAGTTCTTCTCCATCCTTCTAGTGTCTGCACAGAGCTTTCTGGAACAAGTTTTCAAAAGTAATAGAAAGTAATAGAAAAAGTAACTTACCCAACACTGGTCAATGGTCCAATGAAATCAATTTATGTTGCATGTCACAGGCCAGATTTTCTCTGAGGAAGAAATTTAGTATTTCTTTTGGTTAGGATTGGATTGTTCTGTGCACAGATTAGACAGTTATCAATGTAATGTTGGACATCTGTGGTCATACCAGGCCACCAACCCACAGTTTTCAGACCATTTAATGGTATTATCCACCTCCTGGTGTCCACCAGTTGGGGTGTCATATATCTGATGGATAAACTCAGATTGCAGCAATGTTGGAACCACCCACAATTTGAAGTGTAGCTTCTCAGACTGGTTCTGTACTAGTTTGTTGTCTTGTGACAGATGTAGTTTTGCAGCATATCTCTTGTAGGGGTTGTTGGTCAACAACTCTTGTTCATTTCCTCTGTCTAGGAACCTGAACACTTCTTTTATCTGTGGATCAGATTTCTGTGCTGTTGAGAGATCCAATGGGACAAATTCTCATTGTCCTTCTTGGTGACTGCAATGTGTATTGCTGCCATGGCAATGGGATCAGTAAGGCAGTAATTAATTCAAGGTCTGCATGGAATTCACGGATTCTGTGAAAAGTAACACTTGCCATGAATTTTGCTTTATTGTTCTGAAATGTGGTCATTTGATGTTTATATTTTTTCCCACTTCTCACTGACATAAAGTACAATGTTAAGAACTTGTGATATTGCAGGCAATTGACCAGTGTTAGTGCAGTACAGAAATTAAATTAAAGGAATTGCATTTTGCTAGAGTCCAGTCCCTGCTAAACTCAGAAAGGGGCATCAGGACCACTAAAGAACTGCATGCGTAATCGTCCACCTGCTTGGTAACTAAAGAGAGTGGTGACTTGATCGCATCTTAAGATTTGAAGCCCCAAATGGGCAAAATAATAAAAATGGACTGGCAGGGGACAATGGGGAGCACCTGCAACCCTGGGCTATGTTGGTGGACAGCTGGGAGAAGATGGGAAACCAGGGAACAACTTAGATAAGCCCCAAAGGGGTTACAATAACAATGTTCAGCCTAAAATACCAAACCAAGCACCTACCTTTTGTGATTTGTCTTAGCGCCTGCAACCTGTGCATGTGTTTCTGATTTACTGTAGAAAACAGCTATTTTAGCCATGCAGACACTGTGAATTTATTCATTTTCCACCGTGAATTAATTACAGCCTTAGGGATGAGACATCGCCAAATGCCCCCCTATGCACCATCCTTAACAAGGGTGTCTGCTTGCTTATTAAATTCATGATAGGGTTCTGACTCAGAGTAGGCCTTTACTTTGTGAATGTACAGATTGTGCATGAACTGTTGTACCAAAGTGTCAATGTATACAAAGAGATCTCTGTACTTGTCAGAGTGCCATCAGAAGACATGAAGGAATTTCTTTGCCAGAATGATAGGAATTCTGTCGAAGAGCAACAGACTCAGTTAGAGTCTGTGAAAAGGTTGTATCTGAGATACCATGGTGAACAAGTTCAAGAGCACAGGCCACAGCCACCAATTCTGCATACTGGAAGATGTAACACTGCAAAGTCTGGAGGCTTGCACAGTGTTACCATTGGGATATTGGATCAGCACTCCTATTCCAGCCACTTGTGCTCCTCATAGTATGGGGCTGAGCCATCAGTAAAGATGTGACACAAAGAAGTGTCAGATAAGTGTTGTGGTGTGGCTGGAAGAAAGGGCCTGGATCAGGCAAGTCAGGAGGTTGGAGTCCGCAATTGTGTGGTGTTCCCATGTACAGGATGCCATGGGCCAGAATGGAAGGCATCCTGGAAATGTGGATCTGAATATCTCAATCCTGCAAAAGAAGAGACCAGTGGTATTGGAAACTGATCCATCCTTACTCTGTCTGATAAAAAGTTAGTTGGGGTGTGAGTGGTGTGTAACACAATGGGTGAGTACCCTATGATGTACAGAAAATGTTTCACAGCCCAGTAGATAGCCAAAAGGCTTCTTCCCAAATACTGTACTTCAGTTCTTCTGGTGAGAACATCTCTGAGGCATAGGAAATGGGCCTGAGGGTCCCATTGACCTTTGAGCCAGCACTGCTGACATGACAATGTCAGAGGTAGCAGTTTCTAGATAGAAAGGTACTGCTGGGTTTTGATTGACCAAAGCTGGAGCAGAGGACAAAGATTGTTTCAGCAGGGTTACTGCATTGGAATGAACAGGACCCCATGTCCATGGAACATCTTTCTTGAGCAGCTCATACAAAGGGGTGGCCATTTGGGCAAAATCACAGATGAAGTCCCTAGAATAGTTGACCATTCCCAGGAAACATCTGAGTGTAGCCACACTGATAGGCAGTGGTAGATCTTGTAGACCATGAATCTTGTTCAAGGCAGAGCTGTGGCCTGATTCAGTGATGCTCAGTCTTTGAAAGATTACTTTTTCTTGTACAGTTGTATCTTAGCAGGGTTGCACTTGAGGCCTGCTCTCTGTAAGAGAGTCAGAAGTTTGTCAAGGAGATTAAAGTGCTCCTCCTTGGTGGTAGTGGCTAAACGTAGTTATTCATGTGTTGCACAAGGCATTGGGGTGCAGAGAAATCCTGTAAGGCATCCTTCATGTGGAGATGAAAGAGTGATGGGCTATTATGGAAGCCATGAGGGAGACAGATCCAGGTATACTGGTACTGAGAACTGGACAGCAGAAACTTTGTCTGTGTTGTATTTCTAGACCTTAGTAAAGCTTTTGATACAGTGGATCATAGCCTGCTTCTCTCTCTCTGAAGAGTATAGGCCTGGACTCAGTTTCTTTGCATTGGTTTACTGAGTACCTTGTAAGACAGCATCAACAAATTAAGGCTGAGGGTGAGCTATCCCCACTCAAACCTCTACTGAGAGGAGTAGCACAAGGATCCATACTTGGTCCCTTACTATTTGCTATTTATGTTAACACTGATGAGAGTATTAACAAGGCCAACATACACCTGTTTACTGACGACACGGTTGCATATATAAGTCATCCGACACCTGAAGCCACTTGTGCTGACCTCCAGGAGGAATTTAACCAGCTCCAGAACCAGCTCCTCCATAAAAAACTTCTAAATGCTAAAAACAAAAGCAATGTTGTTCTCGCCCTATAGCCATGTGATGAATCAGCCAGCTCTGGAGCACTACCTCAGATTTCCACAATTCTTGGAGAGAACCTGAGTTTGTCTCAAAGTTTAAATACCTAGTGTGTGGTTAGTCCATAATCTATCATTCACTGAGCACACTGAGGAGCTTGTAAAGAAGTTAAGGCAGAGGCTGGGGCTATTCTTTAGAAGTAATCAGTTTCTTACTAGAGATGCAAAAGTGCACCTTGTCCAAACTACTTTTCTTTCACCCGATCAATTATGGAGATTTCCTTTATAGTCAATGTCCCAAATCCCTGCTTGCAAAGTTGGATACACTTTACCACAGAGCCATCCAGTTTATTACTGGTCTCCCATCTCTACCCACCATTGTTCCTTGTACAAAGCCATAGGGTGGTTCTCTTATGTTTAGGCATAATAGAAATGCAGTCCTTTGGACTTATAGAGTCTTCTTGAAATGGCTTCCAATATATAATAGACTGTCTCTCATTATGATCCAAGAACGTATGCCCTAAGAAGCACATCCTACATCACATAATGTATCCCCAAGGCTTCCTCTCACTATGGCAGAGTGACCATTAGTTTTCTGTTGCCAACATTGTGGAACAAAGTACAAACATTATTGAAATTAAGCTGCATCTGCAGTATGAATGCCTTTAAATCTCTATATGCTCGGTATGTGTGTAAGCCATGCAATTGCTACCCCAGAGCCTAATTTTTGTCTGAAGCATCAGGCTTTTGCCTTCCGAACATAGTTGAATTTATGATCGCTTGTAACCTTTGGTGACCTTAACTCTGTGAGCATCTTATGCCTTAAATGTTTTTCCCTCTAGAAATCCCTGTAGGTTATTATCTCTTCATGGCTTCACAGCTGCTACATCTTACTCACCCTGCTGTCTTTTACATATTGCTTAATCTGTGGTTCTTATTCCCCTACCCTGTACCATTTAACTGCCTTATTTCGTCTTCAGATTCCCTTTCCACTGCATTCCACTCTTACTATCTCTTTCTCTGTCTTCTAACTCTTCCCTGCCATAGACTAGCCCCTTCAGGGGCTCCCTGCCCCTCAGGTGGGAGAAATGCAGATACTGGGCAGTTGTCACTTCCATAGCCAGAGCCTGAGACACCTAGACAGGACTCCTTACTAGCGAAGTGTGGCATTGCTAATACTCAATCAGAACACAAGCGCTTTTCTGCTCTGGCATCTGATTGGCTCCTGCAGTCTGCTCTTGTGTCTCCCTCAATACTAAGCTAAAGTCTGATTTTCTGTCTAAAACTTGCACAAAAAGAGCTGTACTTACTTATTGCCTAACAGTTATGACCTCTATTTGTCCTTTTTAGAGTGTCAAGAGTTGAGACTCTGTTTGATTACACTCCTTTCTGAATTTCTGTAGTTGGGCCAGTCTTTAGGTGTTAGGAATACCCAATTCTATTGTCCTGCTGTTTTGGTCCTCCCGCTGGTTCAGATGTTCCATTGTCCATGGCCCAGTATTTAATACCGATACCTTCCTCTATCCCCTGCCAAGGATATGCTGTCCACATGCTCCATATAGGTGTGGAAACCAAGGCACCAGGCGGTTGGCACTGCCTCTACCACTGCCTGAGAACCTAAGCTCAGACTCCTCATTAGAAAAGCACGAGATTAGCAGCCAATTAAGTGGAACGTGAGCTCTTTCGCATTGGCTTCCGATTGGTTCCTGCAGTCTGCTTCTGTGTCCATTCTAAACCAAGGATAAATCTGATTTCCATGCTGAAATTTGCCAAAAAAGAGCTGTAATTACTTTTCTCCTTGACTGTTAAGACCTTATCCTTCTGTTTAGAGTGTTACATTTAGGGATGCTGTGATTACAGTACACTACTTTTGAAATTCTGTGTTTTCGTCAGCTCCCTACATGAGCAGCCGATCACCTCCCTACTGAAGTTCCTACTAAGCCTCATCTTATGTCATCCTTAAATATTACAGAAGCACTCTGAACTGATATGACTGATGTAACATTGAGTACTTACTTGCATTAATTGCTAATTGTTTGTTACTTGTGTTATTTGGTTCTGTTGTAAATATATCTGTATGCACTGTAGCATTTGACCAAGTGCTAACCAGGTCCATCTTGTAAATGAGTTTCTCAATGATGTTCATCTGGCTAAATAAAGATTTTAATTGATTGATTTGATTGATACTGGTGTCCTTGAAATGTGAAAGCAAACTTGTACTGGCTGTTATGTTCCAAAGGAAGTGACCAAAATCCATTGGAGATGTCAAGGGTGCTAAACCAGATGCAGTCTGGCATTAGCAGTTTGAGCACATCAGGTGCTGATGCTACTGTAGTTGAGCAGCAAGGAGTTACCTGATTAAGTCTCCTATGATCAATAGTACACCTCGAAGAGTTGTTGGGTTTCCTAACAGGCCATATCAGTGCATTAAGGGTGAGACGATGGTCTAATGACTCCTTGTTGGAGGAGTCTTAATGGTTTCTCCAAGTGATGGCAATGCTTCTGCAGGAAAAGGATACTGTCTTTGTATAATAGGCTCAGGACCTGGGATCTCAATGCTGGTTTGCATTCTCCCACAGTCATGTTTGTGCTTGGCAAAACATCAAGATGTTTCTGAAAATGGGCAAGAGTTATTTAAAGAACTCCTGGTTTGGGAGTAGAGTGATGACATCATACTCATTTTTATTAGCTGAGATTGTAGCAACAACATGTGAGTCATGAATCATGACAGCATGGTATTGTCCTTGATCTGCATCAGAGCCTATTAGCTAAGTTGACTACACAGCTGTGCAGTGCTAGGAAATCAATTCCAAAAAATGCTTGGGTGATGATGTAATACCATGAGGTCAAAATGAAATTGGTGGTAAGGGTCCCCAATACTACTGGAAGCATAATAGAGTGGTAGGTAATCAGTATAGTGCCATCTACACCCTGGGCATTGGTCCTTCATCCAGAGAACCAAGATGGAGAGGAAGGGTCCTCATCATGTAATATAAACATGGCTGCACCTGTATCTAAAACTACAACAAGTTGGTGGCCCCTGACCATGGCCTTGGTACAAGGCCGTCCATTAGTATCAATAGTGATTTTATTGCAATGTGGACTGGGGCTTGTAATAGTCAATCTGATCTATCATTGTCAATTGCATCATCTGGCAGCTGTTGGAAGTGTAGGCCTACAGGGTCCCGCTTGGCCTCTTCCAGGTCCTGTATGGGATACAGGTGTTCCTGTATTGTAGTGGCTGCAACTGACAGTGAGTTGGAAATTGGGCCTGGTACAGGCCTGGTCAGAGGAGGCTCCTGTGTCTTCTTGGCTTAGTGAAGACAGGGCCATGGGTGCAGTACCACTACAGCCTGTTTGGTGATAGACTCAGCCATGGGTACTGCAGGGTTCAGAATTAGGACCAGTCCTCTCAGTGCAGTACCGCAGGGTTCAGTATTAGACAGGTCCTCTTCAATGTCTTTATAAGCAACATTGCAGAGGGACTGGAAGGAAAAGTATGTCTCTTTGCAGATGAAACAAAGATCTGCAACAGAGTTGATGCACAAGGGTGGAAAGGATGAAAAGGGACTTGGCAAGGTTACAGGAATGGTCAAATGTATGGCAGCTTAGATTCAATGCTAAGACATGCACCTGGGAAACAAAACCCAGGGAAGAGTACACAATGGGGGTGAGATACTAACAACAACAAAATGGAAAGGGACCTGGGGTAGTCATATCAGATGACCTAAAGGTGGGCAAGCAATGTGAGAGGGCAGCAAGAAGGGCTGGGGGATACTGGGATGCATAGGGAGAGGCATCACCAGTAGAAAACAGGAAGTTATTATCCCTCTGTACAGACAGCAGGTCAGACCACATCTGGGGTACTGCATGCAGTTCTGGAGACCCAGTCTTTGCAATGACATAGACAGGATGGAAGCTGTCCAGAGGAGGGCAACTAAAATGGTGCAGGGTCTGCACCGGAAGACGATGAAGAGAGACTTAAGGAGCTTAATATGTATAGCCTCGAGGAAAGAAGGAGGAGGGGACATGATAGAAACTTTCAAGTACCTCAAGGAATCAACAAAGTCCAAGAGGGTAGCATCTTTCAAAAAGAAGTGTGCAAGAACAAGGGGCACAATTTGAAGATAGAGGGGGCTCAGAGGTAATTTAAGGAAGTATTTTTTCACAGAAAGGGTTGTGGATGCATGGAACGGCCTTCTGGAGGAGGTCATGGAGTCAAAAAACAGTGGTGGAATTCAAGCATGCATGGGACAGTCATAAGGCAATTCTAGGGGGTGGGGGTAGGAAGAAGTAGGCTGCTGGTTAACTAGGATCTGCAGCTTATCCAGTAGGCAGGGAAATGGGCAGACTGGGTAGGCCAAGCGGTCCTTATCTGCCGTCAAATTCTATGTTTCTATGTTTCTATGGATTGGACTTTCCAAAAAGCTTATGGAGATTTTTGTTCTGCTTCACTACCTGTGAGTAGGAAGGGCCCGTATGGTAATTTTGGTAGCCCTACCGCTTTGGTTGAGGTTGTTGTTGTTCTGCCCATTTCTGTTTCTGTTACATTGTCTCCCCCACCCTTACAGGGTTGTTTGTTGTCAGAGACAGTTGCCTTCCCATCCTGGGCCTTGCCTTCCACAGTGTAGTGGGCCGTGGGCTGTCTGGTGTGCTGCACTCAGCCACCTCGTGTTTCGAGCTGGAGTTGAGATCTCTCAGGTACAGCCAGAAAACTAATTTTGTTCTCACGAGGATGTCCTCAGCTTGTCAGTTCTGGGAATACCGCTGGTTCAACCTTGTCACTGATCGTCAGAATCAAGTTCCAGATGATCAAGGATGTGTACTCAAATTGGTCCCGTTGGCTCCTTCCTCCAAGAGGATTTTTGCTGGTGCGGTATGCTAACCATAACCACTGGTGGTATGACCTTGGGCCTCCTTGGAATATTGCTTGATGGGGTAGGCCAGCATGATGCCAATGACGCCAGGAGAATGGGCAGAGATGAGGCCACAGCGACATCATTAAAATTTGTATTCATAAGTCGCAGAGTTTCTTTTAGGAGTTTTGCCAGAGGCCTGAGTCAACAGTTTGTCAGAGAATCTGGACTTGGTTGTCTGCAGGAGACTAGCATTTCACACTTAGAACAGACCTTTACAAGTGACAGCTGAGGTTGTCACCTGGCCTATGTGGTCTATACTGTTAGCAATTTGCAGAACAGAGTGGCCGACTGAAGAGGGTTGCTTACAACCACCGGTGTTGGTCAGGTACCAAGGGAATCCTGTGCACCATGCAGGGTGGCATACTCTGGTATCAGCCACAGTACAGAACAACGGCTCATGGGCTGCTGTTTCTTTCATCATGGCTTGCACGTGTTCCCGGAAGAGGGTTTGCTGTTCCTCTGTCATGCAGGACTTGGTGATTGCCATCTCAATCATAAGATCAATCTCTGATCTATCTTCCTTTTCAGGACAGCAATGGGTGGGGAACATGTCCACCACCCACTGTTATGGGGTCACCATCTTGGTGATGCACATGGGAATCGTCATGTTGGAAGTGACGTTGGGAATGCCATCTTGTGAGTGGCGACATGAGGGTTGCCATCTTGTGGTGGTGCTGGGTGCTGCCATCTTGGTCATCATCCATATCATCATCACCATCACCAGATGACACAATGTTGATGGGCAGATAATGGACTCCCCATCACTTTGACATGACCAGTCAGCACTCCTCTTTGATGGCGCAACTTTGCCAGCTTGGCCTTGCATTGCATATGACTAACTTTAGCATAGTTCTTCCTACACCTAGAGTAATCTCTTCTGTAATACTCTATGTGCTGCACTGAGTTCGCAATGTCCCTACGCCCCTGTCCAAGTCACCACTTAAACTTTTCAGATCCTCTCTCAGCTCTTCATTCTCATCTCACAATGTCTCATTTGTTTCACTCAACAAATCATTCATCTGCAATATCTGCTTCTTATCCTGCTTTAGCCTGTCACAGTCCTCCCTCAATATACATAACTCATTCATTATCTTGTACAGCACAATGCAAAAGTGTCTCATTCTCACAGTGCAGAGTTTGGAGTTCTTCGTCCATTTTCTGCTGCTTTCTGATAATTTCAGTAGCTTGCAAGCCCAACTCTTTTTTCAGAGCTGAACTTTGCAGTTCAAGGGATGTGAATCTCAATTCAAATGCTTCTAAAGCATCACTAGGGCTGCGACCAACAGACCCTTATGGGTGTGTTTCTTAGCTGTTTTTGCATGTCTCCGAGTACTGGGTGCGATCCTTAGTCGCTCCAGCCCCCATAGGAGGCAAGGAAACTTGAGACATCAAGCCTCAAATCTGCACAGATTTTAGACATGTTAGGGAAAATCAAAATAACCCATCAGTGGTGCCCTCTGTGTATTGAACCATGGCGGTTAAACCAAAGGAAGGTTGGACTTCTGCACTCTGCAATCCTACAACTCAAAACTGCTGTGGAGCAAAGCAAGAAATAGTCGTGCTTGCCCAGTGTGCGCCAAACTTTGGAGGGTGCTATGAGGCGCATGGACAAGTGAGTGTGAACCTTCTTATAAACCATCCAAATGCCAGATGAATTAAGAATCCCTGTTAACTCTGTTGACCATCTGCCCGCAGTCTCCAAAATGTAGAGGAGTATTACCTCTCAGTTTCTTGTTGATCAGAGGCTAACAGAAGACACTATAGACAAATGGCATCAGTGAATAATAAAAGGTCTATTACACAAAAATCAGAATAAAGCACTACACAGAATCTTACCTAGATAGATAGATAGATACCGGGAGCCAGAGTATCCCTATACTCCAACATATGAAGATGGACTTGGGGCAAAATGTCTTACAACAGTTCTTATACTAAAGATAATTACTATGGTAACACATTCTTCTTACACACATTAGAATTACAGACAAGCCCTACTGGCCAAAATGTTTGGTGACTTCTGCAACGAAAATATGCATTTGTAGTAAAGTCAGCTAAAATTATGAATACAAGGAGTTCTCACAAACCATAGAAAACAAGTGTGGTGTTACATAAACCCACATGGTGGCAGTGCAGGCATACATAAGACCTCTCAGAAGATCACAGTGTGTGTTAGGATCACAACAGAGCAATACTTGTTAGTACATTGCATATGTATTTCCAATGAATCATAGCAATAATCTCATTGATTGTTCCTGATACCTTACTCTTATGTGGCAGGTACCTACACCCTAATAGGTTAGTACTGATTTTAGCTTGTATTGGAGTCATGATTAGATATAATATGAATGCTGTCAGGGTGTACTGTAGGTTTCCAGTATAGGTCAGGGACCAAGTCTAACACCATCCACCCTCCTATTCCACTCCCAGTATCTGTCACCAGGTAACCACTATACCTTTCACTCTGTCCCTACCATGCTTGAAATCATTAATAGTTTTAGTGCCCAGCACCTCAACAGCTAGACTGTTTTACACTTCCACCAGCCTTTCTGTAAAATAATAGTTCCTCATGCCCTCCAGGCATCTCCAGAACTCTCACACCTGCAAGGCAACGTGTTGCTGCACTGTGATGGAAAGGAGCCAACAGGTGGGCTCAGTTTAAAAGGGTCTTAAAGTTTTCAAACTAGGTACAGTGGCGTGAAAAGTATTTGCCCCCTTCCTGATTTTCTCTATTATTGCATATTTGTCACACTGGATGTTTTCAGATCTTTAGAGAAAATGTAATATTAGATAAAGGAACCTGAGTGAACAAATAATACTTTTTTTTTTAATTTCACTTATTTAATGAAAAAGTTAACCAACACCAACTGGCACTGTGTGAAAAGTAATTGCCCCTTACACTTAATAACTGGTTACGCACATTTAGCTGCAATGACTGCAACCAAACACTTCCTATAATTCAATATCAGTCTTTCACATCGCTGTGGAGGAATTTTAACCCACTCTTCCTCGCAGAACTGCCTTAATTCAGTAACATTTGGTAGGTTTTGAGCATGAACTGCTCATTTCAGGTCCTGCCACAGCATCTCTATTGGGTTTAAGTCTGGACTTTGACTAGGCCACTCCAAAACTTTAATTTTACTTCTTTTTAGCCATTCTGATGTGGATTTGCTTTTGTGTTTTGGATCATTGTCTTGCTGCATGACCTAACTACGCTTCAGCTTCAGCTGAGAAGGATGACCAGACATTCTCCTTAAGAATTTTCTGGTACAGAGCAGAATTCATGGTTCATTTAATTATGGCAAGTCATCCAGGTCCTTAGGCAGCAAAGCATCCCCACACCATCACACTGCCACCACCATGTTTGACTGTTGGTATGGTGTTCTTACTGTGGAATGCTGTGTTTGCTTTACGACGGACATTATGGGATCCATGTCGTCCAAAAGTTCCACTTTGACTCATCTGTCCATAGAACATTTTCCCAAAGGCTTGTGGATCATCCAGGTGCTTCTTGGCAAATGAGAGACGAGCATTTATGTTCTTCTTGGTTAGCAGTGGTTTCCGCTTTGCTACTCTCACATGAAGCCCATTTTTGCCCAGTCTCTTTCTGATTGTGGAGTCATGAACACTGACCTTAGCTGAGGCAAGAGAAGCCTGCAGTTCTTTGATGTTGTTTTAGGATCCTTTGAGACTTCCAGAATGATTTTGCGCTGCGCCCTTGGAGTAATTTTGGCAGGCGCACACTCCTGGGAAGATTCACTACTGTTCCAAGTGTTCTCCATTTGGAGATTATGGTTCTCACTGTGGTTCGATGGAGTCCCAGAGCCTTAGAAATAGCTTTGTAACCCTTTCCAGAATGATAGAGGGCAACAAATTTTTTCTGATCTTTTCAGGAACTTCCTTTGATCATGGCATAATGTGCTTGTTGAATCTTTGTGCTGGCAACGTGACTCTGCTGGTAAGGGTCAAAATAAGTGAGATTTATATTGAGCAGGGCTGGCTGTAATCAAGCCTGGCTGTGTTCAATCAGCTGACTCTAATTATCCCTTTAATTGGGTTGATTTAACTAGGGGCAATTACTTTTTCACACAGTGCCAGTTGGTGTTGGTTAACTTTTTCATTAAATAAATGAAATAAGTAAAAAAAAAGTGTTATTTGTTCACCAGGTTCCTTTATCTAATATTATATTTTGTCTAAAGACCTGAAAACATCCAGTGTGACACATATGCAATAATAGAGAAAATCAGGAAGGGGCAAATACTTTTTCACACCACTGTATTTCCAGGCTCAGCCACAACCTTCACAATACAATCCATGAAACACTACCAGAAATGCACAAATAAACCACATATACTGTATACCATATACTTCAAAGGCAGCATCCAAACAATTTTGTAACCCCAAATTGGTACACTATTGGAAAGTTTGCTTGCAAATGCATTTTCCCTTTGTAACTGTGGAGATCATGCCAGGTTCTGTAGCTACAGAGATGGCAACAGCATTTAACATATTTTATGTTGCTTGCACGATGTGCAAGAAACATAGTGCCATCATCCGAGTTTTCAAGGTGTGTCAGCCCGCTTCCAATGCAGTCAGTGTGTTTGCAGGTGTGGCCCCAGTTCCCCAATGAGTGCTGCAGCTGTCTATGATAGCAGTCCAAAATGCAGTGGCTTACAGTTGAAAGGGCGACTCCCGCTTCAGTGAGCAGAGCTCTCCCTCACGCACACACATGTGCAAGCATGCATATTGTGTGCTGATAGTGCCCCACGCAGACACACTGTATGGCCGACTGGAGTGTCCAATCCCCGCTGGCTCCATGCCCCCAACAGCTGTACAGGTGCCACGCTGGATCCCATCCCAGTGTGGCAAAAACTGTTTTAGCCGACGGGTGCCCAATCCTCGTCGGCTCCAAGGCTGCACACCTCCCCAAAAGCTTTCTTGGTGCCACGCTGGGAGCCCACCCCAGCCTGGCAAATCTTGTTTTATGATGGGGTGCCCAACTCCAGTCGGCTCCATGTCCCCCAAACAGCTTTTCTTGCTGCCATGCTGGAGCCCACCCAGCTTGGCAAACGCCCCAAGGCCATCATCTTAAAAAAAGACCTGTGAATAAACAAACAGTCCTCATAGTCTCCTGCCCCTCCCACAACCCGCACCCACCCACTGCACACCCTGCCTCCCCACACCCCTCCTCACCCCATACTTACCTCCGGAGCTCGGCGCAATGATCATCGGTGGACTGGGAACACGTCTGCACTCTTCAAAGCCAACCGAACTGAGGAAATGCCGTAAGCTGTATAATGGGATAGATAGGGTTTTTTCAACTTTGTTGCATTTCAGTATTTTGGTATTTTGCCCCAAATTTTTAACATGGGTTTTTGGGACCCTTTCTCATGAATTCTTGCACTGTCATGGCATTAATCGGGCCTGAAGGGTGATTTGAAGTCACTCGCGTGAAATCACCTTTCGGGACTGATTAACGAACTGACATGGCCAGTGTTCATAAGGTGGGCTCTCAAAAGCCTATGTTGAAAATTTGGTGAAAAATTCCTAAAATGATCACATGTTTTATTTAGTGTGTGCTATGCAGTTCCCACGCATGCTCGTAAGTTCACAAATTTTCAATATATTCACTCCAGATTATCAACATTGCCATTTTACCACACCTCCTTATGAGCAGTACAGCTGTCATTTTTCACATCCTGCCCAAAACATGTTTCCATATAGCACAATGGCGCAGTCGGTGTACAAAACCAGTGTACTGCATGGGACACATTAAGAAAATCACAGTGACACTATTCATTAGCAGAGGTCTTAAATGGCTATGTTGAAAATTTGGTGAAAAATTCCTAAAATGACTGTTTTACGAGTGTGCATTGCACAGTTCCTATGCACGCCATAAGTTTGCGAATTTTCAATATTTTCACTCCAGATTTTCAACATTGAAATTTTACCACACCTCCTTATGAGCAGTACAGCTGTCATTTTCACATCCTGCCCAAAATGTGTTTCCGCCTCTGTAGCACACAATGGCACAGTCGGTGTCGAACTCAATGTATGGGACACATTAAGAAAATCACAGTGACACTGTTCATGAGCAGATGTCTTAAAATGGCTGTGTTGAAAATTTGGTGAAAAATTCCTAAAATGACTGTTTCACGAGCATGCGTTGCAGTTCCTCATGCGTCTCGTAAGTTTGTGATTTTCAATATTTTCACTCCAGATTTTCAACATTGCCATTTACTACACACCTCCTTATGAGCAGTACAGCTGTCATTTTTCACATCCTGCCCAAAACGTGTTTCCGCATATGTAGCACACAATGGCGCTGTCAGTGTGCAAACTCAATGTATGGGACACATTAAGAAAATCACAGTGACACTGTTCATGAGCAGATGTCTTAAAATGGCTATGTTGAAAATTTGGTGAAAAAATTCCTAAGAATGACTGTTTTACGAGCATGCGTTACAGTCCTCACGTTCCTCGTAAGTTTGCGAATTTTCAATATTTTCACTCCAGATTTTCAGCATTGTAGTTTTACCACACCTCCTTATGAGCAGTACAGCTTTCATTTTTCACATCTTGCCCAAAACGTGTTTCTGCCCATGTAGCTCACAATGGTGCAGTCAGTGTGCTAAATCAATGTATGGCACACATTAAGAAAATCACAGTGACACTGTTCATGAGCAGAGGTCTTAAAATTGCTATGTTGAAAATTTGGTGAACAAATTCCTAAAATGACTGTTTTATGAGCGTGCTATGCAGTTCCTATGCACACTGGTAAGTTCACGAATTTTCAATATTTGCACTCCAATGACTTCCAAATACCTAAACAGCACATAGAAGCAAGCAACATTTGGCATTGACAAATGCTTGTTTATTTCCTTCCAGAGGCAGAAAGAAGTCCAGGTAATACCCTATTGTTTGGACTAGCTTGGTAAGGGCAGCTTATCCTGTAGGTAGGAAATGGGCAGACTAGGTGGGCCAAGCAGTCCTTATCTACCATCAAATTCTATGTTTCTATGTAAATGAGGGGCTACAAATACTGCTTGTATTCAGCCTCATAGAGAGGGGCTGTTGTATAGCTGCAAACCAATTGAAATTAAACCAGATTATGCTGCATGTGATATTTTTGTGAATGGTGGAGATTTAGCAGGGACACACTGGGAAATTTCTCTTACTCTTTTGAGAAATGCCATGGGATCTTTAACGTCCACCTGAACGACCACCAGAAAAGGCTGATCTAAGGTCAAGCAAGTCCAAACAAGACAGGATTTTTAAGTCTTTGGTAACCAGATAAGACCCACTAGGCACAAATGTCTGTGTTCAGGGCAATCTGGGAGCAGTAGGATGGTTAAGTGATTTGCATAGAGCCACACAGTATGCAAGTGGAGGTTGTAGGAATCAAACCCAGGTCTGCTGGATATACCAAGCTCATTCACAGTTCATTACTTTAACCTGTAGATTATACTGCCAGGACATGGCCAGGTTATTTTCTGGCCATGAAATAAATGCTTCCTAGGCCTTTATTTCATGGGTCCATATGAATATTTCTAAGCAAAGAAAAAGGGACAAAAGGGCCACTCACTAAGTTTATGGAGTCCAAAGATAAAAGGTCGTTTTTGTTAAAAGTTTCAAAACCAGTGATTTGCATAAGGAGGCCTTGCAGGAGCAGCCACACAGGGGTCCATGGTGCACAGTCCAAGAGTGCCGCACCCTTTACTTTTCAGTCCACCCATCACCCAATACATATTGTTACCAGTACCTGCTGTTAGCCCTGAACACATTAGCAAACACCTGGGGGAATCAAGTTCCCTGAGCTGCAACAGGGTCACTACAGTGACCAAAGCAGCACCATCCTCACACCAGGCTAGTAGTGGCTACCATCAGCAGTATGTCTCCTAGTCCATGTACCCCAGTTTGCTTCTGAATATGGGTCACTGTCACAGTAATATGTTGGTCAACAGGCAGTCTCTTATTGTCATTTTAACATTTCTAGACTGGCCTGTCTGAATGGTACAGATGAAACCAGACCATTGCAACCAAACTTGTTACCCATCTAGTCTGGTCAGGTTTTGGTGTTTTGTTTTTCACCCATTCCCAGGACTTGGTGAAAACTGGACCACTAGAAGGAGACCACACTAGATCAATAAAAGCCAAAATGGTTTGTACAGCCAGAGTAATGAAATGTACTGAACTTGTGCCTGGTCCAGCCAGACTCACCCATCTGGCTTTATCCTATCTGATCCTGTCTGCTAGTTTTACCAAGGCCCCTATCTGAATACCTGGGAATTTACAGATGGACCTCTGTGCAATTTGCTAACACTTGAATCCCCCTTCCCCAACTTTATAAACGAGAATGAAAAAACATTCTGTGCAGACATGTATTAGTTCATAGGTATGCCCTACATACTATACTAGTCAGCTTCTGTCCCCTTACCCCTGATCATTGATGTGCACCGTGTGAGTACTTCAGTATCCTTTTGCACTGAGGAGCCCAACACAACATGCAGTACTCAAGTTGGGCCCTGATCAAAGCTTTGTAAAGTGGAAGGATTACTTCTCCTGCTCAGTGGGCAGCAGAGTATCACCTTTTCTTGATGCTCCCCAACATTCTGCTGGCCCTCTTGTCAACAGTCACATATGCAGTAGCTTGTCCTGTTTCAGCCCCTTGCCTAGTATGATTCCCCGTCAAGGTCCTTTTTGCTCCTCTACAGCAAGAGGAGTCCTATCCAGTGTGTAGGTGTCTTACCTCTGTTTTTCTCCCCAAGTGTAGTACCTTGCACTTAGCTCCATTGTTGTGAACCTCTTTAAATGGGAAAGGCAGTACAACTCTCAATGACAAATCTTTGGCATTGTATGTTACTCTCTAACATTTTGGTAGCCCTATGGTCTGAATTAAGAGCTTGATTTTCATAGTGCTCTTTAATTTTTATTTTCAGGATGTTATGCTCTGCTCTCAGTGTTTTGTGGACTACTTCCTTCAAACAGCCCACGATGCCCCTCCACTTATTTTTTGACTTTATGCATAGTTCTGGATTTTCAACAAGTAATTAGCCATCTTTGAACAATTTCCTGAACACACAAAATTTAGCATAATACATTAATGGCTATTCTTTCTACATGTTTGCACTGGCAGATCATTTCATCAGTGAAAAGCACCTTGTGATAATGTCTAGATTCTGCTCTTTAACTTCGTGAAGCAGTCAGTGTCCTAGCCAAATTATTTACAGCACATTTTTAATAACATTATAATAGCCAGCCAGATGCCTCAGGGACAGTGGCATGAGGGAGGTTAATGTGTTACTGGATACTGCTGGAATAATCAGGATGCTCATCCCTTCCCTGAAAAATTATGGTACTGCATGAGCCCTCACTGACTCCACTATAACAATTGCCATAACAAGGTGTCATGAAAAACAAAGCATTTCTTGATCTCACTGCATGCTCTGTGCATCAACACACTGCATGATAATGGTGCATTATATACTGGGAGTTTTCAAGTACAGTATCTACCCCAGGCACATGGAAATCACTGCTTGCTTGCTCCTGGATCATTGTGCATTAGCATTTTCATAATGTAGCAGAATTATGCATCCACACTCCCACAGCCAATCCCAATAAAACTCACCCGCAGGATATAAACCAACAGTCTCACTAAAGTGTAGATTTCTACCTCAATGTATTTTCTACATATTAGCAGTGATGCAATTACACAACTAGGACATGACAGCCCATGTTAAATCTGGGAAAGCCCAGATGCAATAATGTTTTTTTTACTTACCCCATCCGTAGCAAAAACATTTCAGTGATCCAAGTAGCAAAACAAGCTTTCATAATTTTTCTTCTATGATAGCAAACACAGATATCATTAATGTACATCATCCAACAGTGGAGAAGGATGTCAAAAAGTGGAGGGTCAGAAATACCCAGGCTAGGAGGCAATGCTTCTGTAAGCAACACCTCAGCCCAGGTCATTAGAAACCAACTACTTTCTTGCCTTTACAGTACTTCATTCAATCTACAAGGCGTCAAGTAGGTTGGATGAATTGCTGTATATGCAAGAAAGCTCCTGTATAATTCTCAAATATTCAAAAATAATCCATGAATCTTTGATATATAATATCCATGAGTATCAAAGTAGAACAGGGTCTGGATGTACAACTTATACATTATGCTTTGAGAGACATCAGAAAGCCTATATAACTATGAAGTACACTTAGTAGTATAACTTTAATATAAAGCTTTTTAAGAAATATACTTTGGTTGCCTGGATAGTCTCTGCTCCACTTATTGTAGTGTGTGTATGTGGGGAGGGGCTCCAGTGACATTATCAGCGGTTTGCAATTTCTTACCCAAAACAATAAGAAGACAAAGAAATAGATGATAAGGAAGGACTCACAGGTTGACCAAGACAGTTTAACCACAACCACCATTGTATTCTTCAAGATGCTGGTGAAAAATCTCACTCCAATGCAAAGTTCAATGATCTGATGCCGAACAGTCTTCCTTTTAGGTGGGTGGTGTCCACCACTGCTGCTGTACTCGAGACACTGACTGTACACTGGCAAAGAAAGAAAAATCTGGTTCCTCAAACCTCAATGGGTCCAAACTACAATAGCAAGGAAAGGAGAGGGTTTTAAACCTCCCGCTGGCTGACTTATACAACACAAAGCAACCAACTGGCAAAGGAAACCACCCCTCTTTCCTCACAATGGGCAACAAAGACACTTTACAATGTATAACATTTCAATGGTGTCTGAATACCGATGGGAAGGTTGGACTGAAAGCACAGACTATGTGTGGGTTGAAGTGTGTCGACTCTGAGGGGGAAGCATCATCACTTGTGGGGGTTGAGTGAGTGTTGGATGAGGCTGTAAGTCAGCCAAGGACAGGAGTTGTGAACTGCAAGTTGTGGCTCATCAAATGGGTATGTATACACCCGTGTGCCCAGGCTTAAATCTGCCAGTGCATATTCTGGTAGGGGCTGTGTTAGCACAGTGCATAGTCACTATATGTGCCAACACAGCCCATATACAGGAGTTAGTGCATACCAGTCAGGGTATGCTGTCTGAATATTGTTCTTGAACCGGCTGTGCGCTATCTCACGTGGTAATGCTAATGACTGTGCGATGCACATGGCCATCTCTAAATATGGGGCCCCAAGATTATTGTTTCTGTCATACTGAACTGAGCATATATAGCAGAGTCAGACTACAATGGTTCCTTTTATATGTGATTGGGGTGTGCATGACAGGTGTAATTAATTCAAGTGATATGTGAATTTTCTGTGATATTTTACCTCTTTTAATTTAATTAATTTTAGCCAGACTAGACAGAGAAAGTACAAAGCACAAGCTTGATGATGAGGTAAGATGGAGGAAAGCTGTTAATTGGCTTCTAATTTCTGGCAAAATAGCCTGATTTTCAAACCTTTTATGTGGGACTGGTATTAAGTGAGTTTAAAGGAAGTCTGCCATCCTGGACAGGTGAGGGCTGGGGTCTGCTGGAGACTAGTCAGTTCCACCTATCAGGGTTTAAAACAGCTTAACTGGTTTTCTTTATTTTAGCCAGAATAGAAGGAGAAAGTACACAGGAAATCTGAACTGAGACTAACATAAGGGGTGGGTTCTGCTAGTGGTAAATCAGTCCTAGCAGTCTAACTCTGCTACTTAACTCCAACAGGTCCATTGGACCCTTGATTGAGCATCTCTGGGACTGAGGACCAAGAGAAGGAGGACAGCATCTGAATGGGCATTTGCAGATCGGCAGTGAACTTAGCTCAAGAGAAGACCAAGCTGCAGGTAATATGCTGGGTCCTCCCACTGCTGAAGTCACTCTATTAACACTGGGTATAACTGTGAGCATAATTCTAGTGTTCCTATATTTGGTTTCTTTCCTATGGAGCAGGGAACATGTAGGTTATGTTCTGTGTGAAAAACTAAATAGGGCAGTAGTGATAAAATACTGGGGACCTGAGAAACAAAGAGAATGTCATCACATATTTCAAGACTCCTAGAAAAAATCCTTTCTGGTGAGACCTGAACAACTGGTCTATGTAGGGACATCAGCTTCATCACCTACTATAGGCAGCTGGTCTCATGGCCCCTAGTGTAATACTGTAGGTGAGGTATGAACATAGACAGCCAGTGGTGGAAGATGTGAAGTGGAGAGAGGAACTCCACTGGAGATGGAAATGATGCCCAGTGTGCAATAGGAGTGAAGTAGTTACTGCAGAACTAGCCATAATTAAAGACTGGATTTAACCTTCTCCAGTGCAGGTATAAGATGGGACTGGTGCAGGCAGTCAGAACTTCTATTTTCCCAAAGGATGCCTACAGTCCATTTGGGGGTAGAATGTAGTTAATGAGGGTAGGAGGGGACAAATGGTCCACTTGGACAGGGGTAGGGGCAGAACTGTTAGTGGGTGTTGGAGGTAACAGAAGCAGAACACTGTAGTTATGTGCCTTTCAGAGGCTTTGGCTGAAAGGGATGCACACAGGGTAGAGAAGATTGTCAGAAGCATGGGAGATGGGAAGTCTAGATGTCACTGTCCACCTAGAGAATAATGACCTGGCTAGCAGACCCTAGGGAAGCTGAAAGATAGCATTAAGTGGCTGGGAGGGAGGGAGGATTAAACTGAGAGTGTCCTTAGTATATTTCTCAGAGTTCCTACCTTTGTTATGTTCACCATGCTGCGCAGATGCAGGGGAATGTATTGCAGTAGTATTGCTTTTTAATCGGTGTGACACTGTTCGGCAAATGCAGAACAGTGTTTTAGGTGATTCAGTGTTGCATCAATCATCAGCGAGGCTTAGTAGGACAGAGTTTTACTTGCTTCTTGGAGATGGCACAGACATGAAAAGGAATAGCCAATCCAATCAGGGATCAGCTATTCCCTTTGATGTGCATTGTCCAGCAAACCAGGCTGATCTGTCAAAGTCAGCCTGGCATGCATGGAATGTCTTCCAGCTGTAAGAGTAAACCACAGTCCCGCACATGCGTGGTTACATGCCCATGGGTTAAGGTTTTTTGGTCTCCCACCAACCTGATCCTCCCTCTAAGCACCCCCACACAAACATAACAGTGGCACTGGGGGCCCAATACTCAGTGTCACGACCTAGTATGTGACCCCATCCAGGACCACACATTCACAGTCACATCTCCATGTGCCAATTTGTGTTTTAAATTTATTTTTCTCCCACCCACCTGACCCTCCTTCTTAGCACATAACACCCCTGCACAAACATAACTGACACTAGGAGTGGTCAATCCCACAGTGTTGTAATCCACAATCGGTCCTCCACTGCTGCACATGTGCAGTCACGTCTCTCTGTGCCTGTTTGTTTTATTTTATCTATCCACCCACCCGACCCTCCTCTCAACAACCATCACCCCATGCCCCCACAAACATAACAGTGACACTGGAGGTGCTCAGTCCCCAGTGTCATGATCCAGAATCATCAGTTCCTTTTTGTTTTGGAAACCTGTGAAAAGAAAAACATCCATCAATATCTTTTGCAGCCATTAGTATCCCCACACCTGACTCTCCCACTTAGCACCCACCACCCCACACCCCACAAGCCCTTACTTACTCACCAGGACTCCAAAGCCATCATCTTCAATGTACCGCAGACACATCTTCACTCTTCAAAGCCAGACCGCGAACTGAAGAAGCAGATATGCGGTTCAGTGTATTCAATGAATGGTTTGAACTTACTGGAATCACTTGGCCATTTTGCATATTTTCCACCAGATTTTCAACATGCATTTTTGAGACCCCGCCATGAACAATTGCACTGACATTAGACAATATTTTTCGAAAGGTGATTTCACAGTCCCAGTGTGAAATCACCTTTAGTGCAGGAGTTGCAGATTTTCTCTGCCCTTGTTCATGAGGTGGGGTCATAAAGGCTATGTTAAAAATCTGGTGTAAATATTAAAAGCAACAAAATTATGAGCCTACATTGAATTTTGGAACACAGGTTCATAGCTTTCATCATTTTTAATATTTTTACCCCAAGTTTACGATATAGCCATTCCTTTACAGCACCTCATGAATCTGACAGTTGTCATTTTCAAGTTGTTTTTAGATTCTCGAAAGGTGATTTCACATTCCTGTGCAATCACCTTTTGAGCAGGAGTTGAAAATTTTATCTGCACTTCTTCATGAGGTGGGGTCATAAGAAGGCAATAATGGCAATCTTGGACAAAATATTATAACTTAAAGTTATGAGCCTTCATTCAAATTTACAAATGCAGCCTCCTAACTTTGCTAATACATAACCCATGCAGTGCACCACAATGCATCTACTGCCTCCCAGGCTTCTATACCAGTGGCAAGCATCTGGCATTGACAAATGCCTGTTCTATTTACAGTTTCAAGTTTCACTTAAGATTTCATCTCTGCACTTTATAACGTTCTTCAACTTTTACTCCTATAATTACCTCTCCTACTTCTTACATTTTCAGTCAATCTCTTATTTCTAGAGTCATGCCCACTCTGTAACATTGCCAGGATCTTTGCTATCTTCAGTATGGGAGACCAAAACTTAAAGGGAACTACTACCCAATTGCTCACCAATCTGTTTTAAGTAAACTTTGAGATGGTAGTTGCTGTCCAACAAAAGACTACTGTACCTCCACAAGCCTGGCCTCAAGTCCCAGATTAACATGGTTTTCTATAGAC
Organism: Neoceratodus forsteri; assembly: GCA_016271365.2. Classification (NCBI taxonomy): domain Eukaryota; kingdom Metazoa; phylum Chordata; order Ceratodontiformes; family Ceratodontidae; genus Neoceratodus; species Neoceratodus forsteri. The sequence goes on from CM057456.1 coordinate 1,287,440,864, forward strand.
CATAATATTCCCCTGCCCTCATAGAGCTGGGTGAAAATGACCAAGAGGGCAGTACAGTAGAAAGAAGTGCAGGAGAGGTTCAGGAAGTTGGAGTGTCTCTGTAATTGGGTGGGAAGCTCAGTGATGTTCTCCGAGGTACTCCCAGTACCTAGTGCTAGCACAGCAAGAAAGCTAAGATTACAGAAGTTTAATGGGAGACTGAAGGGTTGGAGTGCAGAAATGGCATATGGGGTAGTAGAGGGTTGGGGTGAGACATGGAACAATAAGGAGTTTATGCCAAGGATAGGCTGCATCTCAACATCGAGGGTGCAAGGGCATTGATACAGGGGCTGAAGAAGTACATTAAAAACAACATAGGATTAAAATGAGGAGGGGAGGGCTGAGTCAGATAGCAGGGAAGAGGCACCTTCCAGGGGAGACTAGAAAGCCTTGCCCCCCAGAGAGGAGAAGGAGAATGAGTGGACATTACCAAGACAAAAGTGGAATGGAGAGAGACCAGAAGAGGAGAAGCAGTACACAAGGTGGACTGTTGTATCCTTGAATGAGAGGAGCTTAGCAAACAAGGTGGCAGAGTTCCAGGCAATGATGGTGGAGGGGAGGTAGATATTGCCGCCATCTAGGGGACCTGGGCCACCCAATACCATGACTGGGATCTCATGATCTTGGGATATAAGGTATTCCACAGGGACCAGGAGGGCTGGCTATTTATGTCAGGAGGGCATACTGTGTACCAGGGAGGAAGGAGATGAGGGAGGCCAGAAGCCATACGTGGTATTGCTCCAAAGCCCTAAAGGTAAGAAACTCAAGATGAGGGTGGTGTACAGGCCACACTCACAGAGTGAGGAGGTGGATACAGAGCTAGGGGAGCAAATCAGAAAGGTCAGTGGCAAAGGGAATACAGTTATAATGGAAGACTTCAACCTACCTGGGGTTGACTGGCAGACAATAACTACAGCTCATGCCAGGGAACAGGTGCTGCTGAGGCTATCCAAGACAGCTACCTAGTGCAAGGGGTGATAGATCCTACTAGGGGGATCATACTGGACTTGGGCTAACAAATGGGGACCAAGTCCAGGATGTGGTAGTACAGGACCCTCTAGCAGGAAGGACCACCATTCAATGTGGTTCCTCCTCAACACAGGGAGGGTGTTGGCTAAGACCAGGACATGAGTGTTGGATTTCAGGAAGGCAGATTTTGCCAGAATGGGCAGCATCCTAGAGGGTATTTAGCTGAAATTAACCAGGGATGGATGCTGAGCAGAAGTGGGCAATCATTAGAAGGGCTTAATGAGGCCATGAACACATGTGCCAAATCTCAGAGTAAGCAGTCCAGGTCAAAAAACCTAGCTGGCTCAGCAAGGAGGTGGAGGTGGAGGTGAAGGTGAGGGAACAAATATTGACCTTTATTAAGTTCAAAACATCTGGGTGTCAGGAGGATAGAAAGTGTTCACAAGGCATCTAGGGAGGTGACCAGGTCAGTCAGGGCAGCCAAGGCAGCAAAGGAGCTGAAGCTGGCTCAGAGGATCAGAGAGGTGGAAAGGGGTTCTTTAAATAAATAAGGGAGAAGAGTTGTAGTGATGACATTGTTAGAATCAAGACAGAGGAGTATGGGCAGAACAAGGGAAGATCAGGTAGAGGCACTCAATGAGTATATCTGCTCAGTGTTCATGAAAGAAAGGGATGGCCCAATACTTCAGGAAAAGGGGCAAGAGTGGAGGGAGGCAGAGAAAACAGACAGGGTCATCCAAGAAGACAGAGTTCTGAAGGGCCTTACACCTTGTGGGTGGACAAGGCACTAGGACTGACAGTGTACACCCAAGGGTCCTGAGGGAACTGACAGAGATGTTGGCAGGCCCTCTGACAGACCTGTTTATTTATTTTATTTATTTATTTTATTTTATTTATTTTATTTTATTTAAACAGCAGTTTGAAAACCTTTGAGCCATAGGCTCATTTACAAAGGTACCTTGTCACAGTAAGACAAACAAAATACACAGTATAACAGTACAACACATAAGTATAACAGTAAATTAAGACATAGATACAAACAAGCTGGTACAAGTAGGATGGATGCAAACAACCTCCAATGTTCAGCACCTCCTTGGAGATGGGGAATGTACCCAGGGACTGGAGGATGGCTCACATGTTGCCCCTTCACAAGAGTGGACCCAAGAACAAATCAGGTAACTTCAGATCAGTGAGCTTGACTTCCACAGTTGGGAAGTTGATGGAGACCATTCTGAAAGAGAGGTCAATAACCTTTCTCAATAGCAATGATCTGCAGGATGACAGACAGCATGGGTTTGTCATGGGAAGATCTTGCCAAACTAACCTTATTTACTTCTTCGACTGGGTCACTAGGGCGGTTGATGAAGGCCATGCTGTGGATGTCCTGTATCTGGACTTAAGCAAGGCTTTTGACCGTGCTTCACAGGAGGTTAATGATTAGCTGAGGAACATGGGGGCGGGAAAACTGGTGGGTGGGTTGAAAGCTGGCTGCGGGCAGACAACAGAGAGTAGTTGTAAAGGGAGACATCCAAGATAAGGTCAGTAATGAGTGGGGCACCTCAGGGTTCAGTGCTGGACCCTGCTTTGTTCAATGTCCTCATTGGAGACATTGCAGAGGGGTCAAGACTAAGGTCAACCTGTTCATGAATGACACTAAGATATGTGCAAAATTGGACAATGATAAAGAGAGGCAGGCACTCAGAGAATCTAGCTAAACGCAACACTGGCTTAGGGAGTGGCAGTTGGAGTTTAATGCTAAGAAGTGCAAGGTCATGCACCTTGGAGCCAGAAATCCCAGAAACAGCTACTGGTTGGGGGAGGCAAATAATGGCTTCAGAGGAGGAGAGGGACCTGGGTAATAGTCACAGGGACACAGGTATCAACACAGTGTAGGAGGTGGCAGCAAGGGCAAATAGGATGCTGGGTGCATTGCAAGAGGATCACCCTCAAAGGGGAGGGCATCCTGTCATTGTTTTGATCACTGGTGAGGCCACACTTAGCGTACTGTGCAGTACTAGTGCCCATGCCTCAAAAGGATGTGAGATTACTGGAGGGTGCAGCATAGGGCTGCAAAATGATCATGAGATTAAGGAATTGCCGTATGAGGAAAGGTTGAAGAAGCCAACATGTACTCGCTGGAAGACAGAAGGGTAAGAGGGATATGATAGAGACCTTAAGTACTTTAAAGGCATAAACAGAGTCAGGGGAGGATTGTTCCACTTAAAGGGAAGGGTCAATAAGGGGCACAGCCTGAAGTTGGAAGGAGGAAGGTTTAGGAGGGAGATGATGAGGCACTATTTCACAAAGAGAGTGGTGTGGGTCGGAATGCACTGCCAGAGGAGTTAATCGCTTGAAGGACAGCAAATAGATTTTAAGCAGGGTTGGGATAGAGTCAAGGGCAGGGTTAGTACAGACAAGAACATAAGGGGGAGGACTGGGAAAGAGGAGGAAGGAGGGGTTGTGTGGGGCTGGGACAACTCTAGTGATATGAAACTAAGAGCTGCACAATCAGGCAGACTTAATAGGCCTGTGGGCCTTTTCTTCTGGCAATTTTATATGTTCATATGTTTGTAAGTAACAACACTAAGAAACTATGAATAAAAGTAAGTTGACTCAAGTGGTATTTGATGTCCTGTCCAAAGCCTTCAGCTTGTTCACTCATAAATTACTATGCCCTGAATTGGGCTTACTGTGATAATCATGCCGACCGGAATAGCATGTCACAAAACCATGCACAGTCAATAGTGCCGACAGTATCTCTAGGAATAAGTAACCCATAACAATATTATAAAGAACTCCAAGGGAAGAGTTATGTTGGGGAACAGGTGAAATTTGGTGGGTGGGCAGAGTCACTCAGGGAACTCACGCGTTGATGCAACTTGGGAGGGAAGAGCAAGAAGACATGGGGGGTAAGTTGGGGAAGAGCAGCTTGGGACAGGGAGGATCTACTATGGGGCAGGCACATGGCAACTGAGGGGAAAATATGCAAAAGATATATGGACAGGTGGAACCTGAACCTGGGATGGTTGTAGGGACTGCTGCCCTCCACAGGCAGTTGCTGTATCCAGTGAGCCACAGCAAAGGCATGCTGGCAGCAGCCACTTGGAAGGTGAAAAAGCCACAGGGATAGCACTGTGCTGTCCATGCTATACTTTCCCTATCACCGCTTTCATTTACGCTACATTGTCTGCGTGGTTTGTACCACGCTATAATACAATACCGCTATATTAACCAGATACCCTTGAATTGACTGCTGTCGCCTTTCTCTCATGCAGTCCTCTGGTTTAGGAACTATCTCTCAACAGGTTCTGACTTATAGTTAGTCAGTACCTCTCTGATCTGGGCTTCTTCAAAGTCAGTGCTCCACAGGGCTCCACCTTGGTTCTCTACATTTCTCTATTGACTCCCCTTTGAGTCTGCCTCCTGTCCCTCTCTCATGTATAGAGATGACCTGGCATTCTATTCGTCCTCTTGCATCACTGGTCTCATTAACCAGCAACTAAACTGTGATTTTTATATTATTCAGAACTGGCTTGTCGATAATAAATTGGTACTTTATGCTACAAAATACAGGCCATGCTCCTTGGCTTCTGTGCCAAGCTCAAGTCCTGCCTGGATCCCATGATATCTGTTGGGTAGATATAGTCTTACTTGTTGATACATTTAAATACCTTGGCATCATACTTGAACACATTTTGGATTTCTTCTCTCATATCTCTCCATTTATGGACTGTTAATGCCAAGCTTGGCTTAGCCTACAGAAGCAGGCACATACGCGTTCTAAAGCCAGATTACTATCACCCAAAGTGTTCTCTCTTAATTTACATTAATGACTTTTCACTTTTGCCCATGCCACTAAATCTATCCTAGCTAAATGAGATGTGGAATTAATATTATTTGCCACTTTACTTTGACCTCCCCATCTCAATCACCACTGCACTCTATTTTCTTCTCTGAGCTGGTTATCCCTTGTGCAGGGAGCTTGTTTTGCTCTTAGTTGGTTTTGGACAAACTTTTAAGATCCTACATCCTTCCTTTTATTGCTATACTCCTACACACACCCCATCAGGCCTACCCTCAGAGATCCTCAAACAAATCCATACTCTCTGTCCCCAATGCGCCACTAGAATGGGGGCAGTGTTAGCTTATTTTAAAATTCTGGAACTCCTCCCTTTGGCTCTCCATTTAGATCTCTGCAATACTTCCTCCCATTCCCTATTTAGAAGAGTATTGAAAAGCATATGTTGTCCTTCTCAGTCTGTAATTGTACATAAGGATATTACTGCTACTGTATGGCATTTCCCTGTCTAAGAGCTACTTGATGCAGCTTTACTCCTGTCAATGCCTAGATCAGGGTGGAGTGATGGATATAGCCTACCTAGATTTCAGTGAGGCATTTGACACCATTCCACATAGGAGTCTAGTAAGCAAGCAGGGTAGCTTTGGAATGGGTACAAAGGTGGTAAAATGGTGAGAAATTGGTTAAGGGCTGGAGTGGAAGATGGTGGTGGTAAATTTAGTTCACTCAGAGGGAAGGGAAGGTGACCAGCATGGTGCCTTTGGATCAGTGATGGACCGGTCCTCTTTAATGTCTTTATAAGTGACATTGCAGAAGAGCTGGAAAGGTAGGTCTGCCTCTTTGCAGATGACACCTAACTCTACAATAGGTTGGACACTCCACAGGGGTGAAAAAGATGAGCAGCAACCTGAGAAAACTCAAGGAGTTGTCAAGGGTATGGTAACTGGGTTTCAACATGAAGAACTGCAAAATAATGCACTTGGGGCACAGAAACCCAGTGGCGGAGTACAAAATGGGTGTAGTGGTACTGACCAACACCAAGCAAGGAAGAAACCTGGGGTGATCATATTGGATGACCTAAAGGTGATCAGGCAGTGCAACAAGGTGATGGGAGAGCAAGTGGACTGCTGGGGTGTGTGGAGGGGTATCGCCAGCAGAAAGAGAGAAGTGGTGTTGCCTCTGACTGGTGAAGACCCTACCTGAGTATGTGCCCAGTTCTGGAGAACACATCTCACAAGGGACATAGACAGACTGGAAGCAGCCCAGAGAAGGGCAACTAAAATGGTGCAAGGTCAGCATCAAAAGCACTACAAGAAAAGAGTAAAGGACCTAACTATGTTCACCCTGGAAGAAAAGAATAGGTGGGGAATATGACAGAGACCTGTAAATATCTCACAGGGTAAACAAGGTACAAGAAGGAAGTATTTGTTAGAGCAAAAGGTGCTTAAGGATAAGCGGGCATGATAAAAAGCTCGAAGTAGGTAGATTCAGAAGAGATGTGAGGAAGTATTTCTTCACAGAAAGAGTGGTGAATTTCTGGAACAGTCTTCCGGCAGAGGCTACGGGGTGAAAACAGTGGTAGGATTCAAGAATGCTTGGGATAAGCATAAGGAAAACTTAAGGAAAGAAAATGAGTGAAAGTGCTGAAGATCAAGTAGGATCTATGGTGATATAATTGGCAGAGAAAATGGGCAGACTAGGTGGGCCAAGTGGCCCTTATCTTCCAGCAAAAACTTTGTTTCAGTTTCTATGTCTGCACCCAGCTCCTGTTGAGCAGACAAATATAACTAGTGGTCCACTGAAATGACTTGATTTGACCTATTGGGTTTACCATTTAGACAATATGACAATATGAGCAGATAAAGACCATTGGTCCATCCAGTCTATCCGGTCCCTACCTCCATTAGTTGATCTTGACAGGAGCACTATATCCTCACATATTGTAAATGTTAACTGTGTTCTTGTCACCAATCAGCTCTGTTTATATAGTATTGAGGTTATAAACATTTGTTTTGTTTACTTTTACTGTTAGCAGTAGTCCTCTGTAACTATCCTGGGTGACTCCATTTTCTGATTCTTGAACTCTCATTTATTTTCGAGCTGCATTAGCATGAAACAATGACGTGTCAGTGCCTGTTAGCTGCTACAGTGGCTGTCTGCTGATATAGATTAATAAAACAAATAGCAGGAGAGGTGAAAAATCCTCCACCCACTCCCATTTACCTTCTGGTAGTTTCAGAAACCCTAAGGAGTGGTGCAGCAGGATTTTTTCTTGTAAATCACTTTCACTTTGTGTAGTTCTGGTTATTTAGACTTGCTGCTTAGAAATGCATAGTGTAAATGGGCTCTGTGAAATAATGTTCGTGCTGCTAATGCAGCTCTTGAATAAACTGAGATTTCAACAATCAAAAAAAAAAGAAATAGAGGACCCTGGATTGTCACAGAAGACTGCTGCTAACAGAAACAAGCATTTGTCAATGCTGAATGTTCATCGCTGCACTGCCCTTGTACCGGGTCTTGTTTGTTACATTTTACTATATTTTCACTCAAGATAGACCAGATGTCATTTACACTGGGGTCCTGATTTTACACAGTTTTATACTGCATTTATCCAGGATAGTAGAGGTGAGATGATATCTTGTTTTTAGCGTGGCCCTGCTTTTATAATGTATTTTTCCAGGATAGGTCATTTTAGATGCAACTTCTCTTTTAGTGGGGTTCTGTTGTAGGGTCTATTAATACATCTTTCTGCAATATATTCACCCAGGATAACCCAGGTGAGATGCAATATCTCATCTATAGTCTGGTCCTGCTTTAATACATGTTTGTACTGTATTTACCCAGGATAGCACAGCTCAGATGCTATCTTGTTTTCAGTGGGATCCTGCTTTTCCCAACATTTACTCTCTATTTACGCAGGATAGCACAGCCGAAATGCAATATCTCAGTTTCAATGGGACCCTTCTTTTACCATTTTATAATATATTTACCCAGAACAGGCCAACTGAAAGGCAAGTTACATTTTCAGTGGGGTCAAGATTTTACAATGTATTTTTTACAGAATAGGACAACATAGAGCACAGTTCAGCGAGGGCTCTGCTGTACTGAGGTCCTGTTTTCACACATTTAATAAATATTTGCCCAGAATATAGCAGATTTTCAGTGGTGTCCTGCTTTTATACATTTTTATTTATTTAGTACTAGGATTACAAATACCTTTGAACCATCGGTTCATTTACAAAGGTTCTATGTCAGCATGAGAAGTATAAACAAACATAGGGATCAAATAAAAGAGCAAGCCATACAGTTAATAACTGACCATCATAAAGCACTGACAGCAACAATTACACATAAATTTGGTTCAGGTTGCAGGTAATGGGTACAGAAAACATCGAGAAAATTGGCATCATATGTAAAAACAGTAGGTACAATAGGTCCAAGTAACATACAGTCATTCGGTACAGGTAGCATAGTCCTAAATTACAGGTAGAATATAATCGAGAAAATGTACAACAAGGTGGGAGGAGGGAGCAGAATAGAGAGGAGTTTGATGAACACCATGAAGGTGTGTGGTGTAGAGGAGAACAAGGAGAAGGAAATGCTGCCAAGATTGTGGCATTGTCATGAAGTGCTAAGCAACAGAAGTGCCGTGGCAAGGAGGGGGAGAAGGAGGAAAGGGGAAGGGAAGGAGTGCAGGAGATGACCAAGGGAATGCAGTGAGGGTAAGCAGGTGGTATGTCGCAGGGAGGGAGATATGAAGGGAGAAGGGAGGTGAGGGGGAGCAGAGGAGTGTGGCAAATGGGGAGGTAGTGGGGAATGAAAAGTGTTTGGGCCAAGGGTAACACAGGGAGGGTAGGTAGTAGGGAGGAGGGTGAGAGAGAGATGGATAGGTGGAGGACCCGTGATTAGAGGATGCAGGGGAAATAGGTGGTCAGGAGGGGAGAGTGAGCTAGTGGGCAGTAGGGGCCTGAGGAGAGAGTGGGTGACCCACAGGCCTAGGGAGTGCAGTCACACTTGTTGAGATTAGTGAGGTCCTGACATAGTTTGTGTTTATGCGGGCCAAGTTTATTCTCATCTGAGACTACAGTAGGAAGCCATTCATTAGTGTTGGGGTCCTGCTAAGAGGCATGCTGAGCCTGGGAGGTACTGCAGAATGGAACAAGATACTTGGATATGAGTGTACTATGTGTAAAACATGCATTACAGGTGAGATTTTCTTTGCCAGGAGGCAGGCCTGATAGGGAGGTAGTATAGCGCAGTGGTTTAAGGCTCTGAGCTGCAAATCTGGAGACCTGGGTTTGAATCCACAGCCCCCACTTGCATACTATGTGACCCTGAGCATGTCACTTAAATTCCTGTGCTCCCAGGTTGCATCTGTAAACAAGCTTTCAGCTTAGTGTGTCTCACCTGGTAAAACAAAGGTTAAAAAAAAATCTGCTATCAAGATTGAGCCAGTAAGATTGTTTGTATAGATCATAGGTATGTGTACGCTACATGCTCCTGTGTCAAGTCTGCAGCACTTATTAAAAGAAGTCCTGATTCTTTTTAGGTTGTGTCTGAAGCAGCCCCATAAAAGATTAGCCTGTAGTAAATAATGGACAGGATAGAGCTAGTTATAACAGAGCCCATGGCTTCATTGGTTAGGCAGTGGCGGTAGCAGTAAAGGACCCCGATCCTTGAATTAATGGCTTTGGAGAAGAGATGGACATGCGAGTTGTAGGAAGAGTGGAGTCAAGGGTAATGCTGAGATATTTAAACTCATGCACTTGGTCGAGTGGTAGTTGTTGCTTGTTGTAGATGGTAAGGCTGGCCATTCTAAATTTGCTGTGGGAGTTATAAAATAACATGGCCTTGGTTTTTATAGTTCATCAGCAGTTTATGCTGATCAAACCAAGATTCTGCACGACTGAGGTTCTTCTGGAGATCCTAGGAGAGAGGGACAGGGTCAGTATGGGTAGAAAGAGCACTGCATCATCTGCATAAAGTATAATTTTATTTGCACAGGCTGCAGGCAGGTTGTTAATGAAGAGGCTGAATAATAGTGGGCCAAGGATGGATTCCCGGGTACTCCAGAGCGCACGGGAGGCTACAGGAAAGAATGTCATTGATCTTAACTTGTTGGCTCCTGTCTGTAAGATAGCTTTCAAACCAATTTGTGACCTCATGTGAAATGTCAAAAATAGAGAGGGAATCTAGCAGAAACCAGTGATTCATGGTGTCAAAGGCCTTTTGTAGATCAGTGTACACCACACCTAGTATGTGTCCTGTGTCAAGGGCTTTGTGTATATGGCTGGTAAATTCAAGAAGAGCAGTGGCAGTGCTATGGGCTTTCAAAAGCCTTGCTGCTGTGGACACTGTAGATTATATTTGTGGAGGTGTTCAGAGACCTGGTGAGAAACAATACGCTCAAGTACCTTGGAGTGGAGAGGTAAGATGGAGATGGGCGGTAATTGGAGTGCAGGGACCTATCACCATTTTTGTGCACAGGTGCGACAGTGGCTGTTTTTCAGAGCTGGAGGAACTGTTTGAGGGGAGTGAGAGATTTAGGAGTTTAATAAGAGGGAATAAGACGGCTTTGAGGAAAGTAAGAGAAGTTTAAGATCCAATGTGTCACTTCTGAATCTGGATTTGCCCAGGACTTTTGAAGGTATTTCCTGGATTCAGCAAGGATATTCTCCTGAAATAGAAAGGGGGAGGGTTGTGGGTGGTTGGTTTTACTATTTGGACTAGACAGGGTGGAGTCATTGAAAAAGTTAATAGGTAGGACACTGCAAAGATCAGTAAATGCTTGATTAAAGGTATCAGTAATTTGTTTATGATCCTGGATAACAGTCCCATTGACTTCAAGCATGGAAAGGATGATTTGTTGGGTTTTCGCATAAGGCATTTAATGTTTTCCCAAAAGGACTTGCTGTTACCCTTGTGTTTGTTAGCTCATGTTTGTAAAATTCCTGTTTGGATCTCACGGACAGCCTGGGTACACTGATTCCTGGCAGCTTTGTAGCTCTGCAAGTCTGGCTGTTGCCCAGATGCCATGGCATGGTGCCAGAGATTACCCTGTGCTTTATCAAAGTGATTAGCTTGGGGAAATCCAGGGCTATTGGAGGATCTGAGTTTTCTTTTTTAAGGGGGGTGAAGTTGTTGTAGACTTCGTTGAACTGGGTAATAAGTAATTGAGGGCCAGTTTTTTTTATTCTTATTCTTTTGGTAACCAGATAAAGCCCACTAGGCACAAGTGCCTGTTTCAGGGAGTGACCGGGGAGCACTGGGGTGGTTAAATGACTTGCCCAGAGTCACACAGTACACAAGTGGAGTTGTGGAATCAAACCAGCTCTGCTGGATGTGCCAAAGCTCATTCACAGCTCATTACTCTAACCTCCTGGGCTATACTGGCAGTATGGCCTGGGGTTGAAGAATAGTGTGAATGAGCTATCCAACAGACCAATTTCAGTTTGATTCTCACAACTTCCACTTGCATACTGTGTGACTCTGAGCAAGTCACTTAACCGCCCAGTGCTCCCAGGTCACCCATGAAAACAGGCATTTGTGCCTAGTGGGCCTACCCGTTACCAAAGATAAAAAGAAAAAATAAATAAAAATACTGCCAGTCCATACTCATGGAGTCAAAGAGTGACCAGTCAATCTGCAAGAGAGCAACAAGGAACTGGGGAAGCATTCCTTTCTTTAGGACACGCTGGTGGCAGAAAGTGGCCTTTGACTTGGTTGCCTTTTTAGACCATCGGCAGATTACAGGGGAATGGTCACTAAGAAAGTCAGGGAGTACTACAGTGTTAGTGACTCTATTAGGGTGGGTGGTGAGGATCAGATCAAGCAGGGTGCTACAGCCGGTCTTGTAATTGAATCTTGTGGGAGTAGGAACCATTTGGGTGATACCTATTGCAGCAATTACATCTTTGTAGGGGCTAGCTTAGGAGCCAGCCAGTTCACATTAAAGTCTCCCATGACAATTGTCTCAATGCGGTGGGCGGTGTGAAGATAGTCAGTGACTAGTTGAAATCCAGCTGCTTGTTCATGCAAGGGATATACACAGATACAACTGTGAGTGATTTACCTTGCTGGCCAAAAGTATTGTAATCACCAACATTTGGGAGTTCTTGGCAGGAAGGTAAAGGGAGGACTTGTCCTTTAAGGGTGTCCTTCAAATAAATGGCACAACCACCACCTCATTTCCCAATACAGGCAAGCCTGAAAAGGACATAACGGGAATGGATACTGCATTTTCAGGAATGTTGGTAGGAAACCAGGTTTCATTAAAGCGAGGATATTGGGGTTATGAAGAGACACCCAGACCTGGAGGTCATTAAGCTTGGGCAGCAAGCTACATGATATAATGGAGGCAATCACTAGGGACCCAAGTTTGCAGGGTTGAGAGTTCAGAAGTGCCAGGGACCTGGATTCGGGTGACATTTCCAGCAAGAAGTAGTAGGAGAAATGCTATCCTTGCAAGATAGTGGGCAAGACATTTCGCTGCCTTAGGCTGTCTCCTTGAGGTTGGTTTGTAGTAAGAGTATTACTGCATTGGGTGAGAAACTGGAGGAGGAGAGGGTACTCAGACGAAGACTGTACCAGTTATTTCCCAGGGTGGTATGTGTGGGCGAGATAGACTGAGCTGTGTCATGCAGCATAGTGCTCCATGGTATGCCACTGTCATGAGCTTGTGTGTGAGTCATGAGGTGGGTGTTGTGACGTGATAGCAATTGGAAAGAGAACATTTTAAATTGTATTTACCAAGATAGGCCAGCTAAGATGCAATATCAAATTTTCAGTGGACTCTCAGATTTTTATACCATGTCATGATCAAGATAGATGACATTTTTAAAATCCCATCGTAAAGGTGATTTTGCAGTGTGACTACAAAAACCTGTTTCGGCAAGGATTTAAAAATAACACCTGTCATGTTCTGGGGAGTGGTAACACAAGGGATATGTTGAACATTAGGGGCTAAAATCTGCAAAAATAAAGTTATGAGTAAATATTGGAACAATTCATTTCTTCATAAATTATTGTTTTCATTATTTTGACCAATTTTCAACATAGTTTTTATGACCTCCTTCTGAACATAACAGGTATCAATAGTGACTGAAACATCATTTTGTGTCACAAATACAAAACCATATTTTGGCCAGGATTTGAAAAATGACAGCTGTCATGTTCAGGATGTGATGAAAAATGGCTATGTTGAAAATTATGGGTTAGAATATTGAAATTACTAAGTTATGAGCGTGCATTGAAAATTTTCAATGTACACTAATACCTTTGTTATTGTTAAATATTTTGACCCCAAATTTTCAACATAGCCTTCAGATGACGTCACCTCATGAACAAGAGTGGAAAAATGTTCAAATTCTGCCCAAAAGGATATTTTGCACCACAAGTAAAAAAACACATTTTGGCAAGGATTTGCAACATGACTCCTGTTACATTCATAAGGTGGTGTTAAAAATGACTATGTTGAAAATTTGGGGTCAAGATATCAAAACTTACCAAATTTCAAGGCATGTGGTGAAAAATTTCAATGCTGCGCTCATAATTTTGTTGTTTTTAGTAACTGTAGCTCAGATTTTTCAACATTGCCTTCTTATGACCCCACCTCAAGATCACGGGCAGAGAAACTTTTCAAATCCTATCTGAAAGGTGATTTCAAGAGTGACTGTCAAATCACCTTTCAGAATGGATTTGAATAATTTCACCGTCTGTTCGTGAGGGGTCCCAAAAGCCCATGATGAAAAGTGGGAAAAAAATATTAAAAAAATGACCGTTAGAGAACAAGTTCAAAACACTTTGAACTATATTGAACCATATACCTGATTTCCTCAGTTCCCAGTCTGGTGTTGAACAGTGAAGTCGTGTCTCTGGTCCAGAAAGGATTATGGCATTGGACCCCCATAGGTAAGTAAGGGTTGGTGGGATGTTGGTTGTGGGTGCTAAGAGGAAGGGTCAGGTAGGGAATGGTAACAGTGGCAGTGGTCCAGTGGTGGCAACAGACATCAATGGACAGAAGATCTGTGCAAAAAAATTCCACCCGTGGAATTTCCTTCAAAGTCAGACTTTGCTTCCACGGAAGTTTGGAAAGCAAAGAGCAACTTTCACAGAAATTTTTGCGGACAGCACCTCACATAATAATATTTCCTCCCTGAATCCACGGCATCTAGTGCCCCCACCATCTGTGATCACAGCCTAGCAAACAAATTTCCCTGGTTCCAGTGGCCCCTCTCCCAAAGCCCTGCCCAAGCAAAATAAATCTGGTGGCTAGCAGTCCCCCCCACCCGATCACTTACCCCATAAATAAAGTACACTTCTCTGGTGGCTAGTGGTCCCTCTCCCACCCAATCACTCACCCCATAAATAAAAATATACTTTCCTGGTGGCTAGCAGTCCTTCTGCCCACACGATTAAACACCCAACATGGACATCAGTATGCTCTGGTGTCCAGACTCCAGTGTAACCCCCCATCCTTTCTTTAAAATTTAATATACTTTTTGCTTTATTGTCTACATAACAACAAAACAATACAACAACTGATCAACAACAAACACACAACAAATTCAACAAACAACAGTTTACACCATCACCCTCCAAAGTTGAGTATAAACAATATAACCAAACCAGGTTCAGACTCATAGTAAAGTGACTGGTGGACTTGCCAGACATTCAAAATAGGATAATATGAGAGATGTCAAAAGAAAAAGGATACCTGCTAAAATTAAGAAATTGGTGAAATCAGACAGCTTCTCTTCTCATATAAATGAGGTGTGCAAATCAGCCAACATCAAGATTGGGGTTTCATATCATGGGTGTCACTCATTAACACCGCTGTCAGGCTCTCCATAGCTCAAGAAGCCCTTCTCCCACCCTACTATATGCTGTCCCTCTCCTTTCCTATGCAAACACCAGTGACCTTCACAAATGGGACGTTGCTTATAACAACATTTGCAGATTTACCCTATCAGCACCTCTCCTAATGCACCACTGCTAACTTTACTCTGCCTTGCACTGGTTGTCAACTAGTTCCCGGTGTTCCTATTCACTGGGTTGTTTCACTGACTCTTAACCAGATATCCTTGTCCCGCCTCACTCAGGGTCGATGCTCTCCCCTTGCCTCAGTTCCACACTCTGAGGTCCTCTGATGTCTAGCTACTCTCCATCCCATACTGCTCCACTAAAATGAGGAACAAGCTTTCTCTCATTTCGCTCCAAAATTCTGGAACTCTCTGCCTCCCCACATAAAGTGTTCCTTATCTCACTCCTCCTTCAAATCTGCACTTTTTTCTCCCTCTATGCGCTTGATATTTGTGACTGCACCTAACCTTGTTTGATCTTCTGCTTCTTCTCTTCCTTCCTTCCTTGATTGTTGCTTCATATTATACTACTTATAAGCATAGTGCTCACCCATACTTATCTGCCCATCCCTGCGTGGATGGCTTTATGTGTTGATTTCTGTTTGGTGGATGGTTTTTCATTTGTATGTTTAGCTTTTTTCTTATCACAGTTGGACACTTGCTTAGCACTGTTCTGTACTGTTTGTATGCTACCTATGACTGATTGTATGATTGTATTATGTAATCTCCCAGGCTGTGCCTGAAAGTGGCAGGTTATTGCCCAGTGTACTTACCCGGTCATCAAAATCTAATAAATAAATAAATAAATACCATACAGGTGTTGCTCCAGAGTAGACTACAGCTTATATAAGGTGTGCAGTTTGCTCGCAAGTAGTTTCTCTAAACAAAGATTAAATATAAGTTCCTGCAGCCATTCCTGATATGTAACTGGCGACTGCTTGAGCTAGTGATGAAGAACTACTTTTTTCACAAATAGGAAATCAAAGCCATATGGTATCTCTTTTCTCTTGCCACAATTTCAATATAATCCCCAGCTATACATAATCTAGGATAAAGGCTTCCTCTAATCCTAAAGGGATCAGCTCTAGATTTAATCAGATTCCATAAAGTGCCCATTTTAGGGTATTCCATACCTCTCAACCTCTCAGCATTAAAATCATAGCATCGGCCTTCAAAATCATAGCAAAGGGCCAGAATGTGTAGCACTTTCTTATTTTAAACAATATTATGCCAACAGATAGTGGGTCCCAAATAGTTAGTGAAAAGAAATGTTTCTATCAACTTTGTTCAATGATTTAATAGTTTGTGCGTCCAGAAATAGCTCTAACATTATGAGGAATATCAGTAAACCTGTGAGGAACACGGTAAATTTGAGAATGAAAATCATAGCGCTATGCAAAATTCATAGCAGTTGACAGGTATCGGGTATTCCCAGAAAATATGAAGTAAAGAGCTCTCTAGGCACATCTTGTACAAAGTGATGAGGTTAACTTGTCCATCTTAATTAATTTTAACAATGAAAATACATCTTGTACAATATGTGAATTGGATAAGTCGGAGTTTATCATGCAAAATACTGTATATGTATGAATATCCTCCCAAATTTTATTCCAGTTAAATACATATTGTGGAAAACTGCATTCCAGTATGGAGAATCATTGGTGATACCGGAATAATTTCAGAAAAAATAGCAAATATAACCCAGAAACAGCATGCAGATGTAAGGCAATATCAGTAGCTGATTGCAGGAACTCGCTAAAATTAACATTCCAAGGCCCAGAACAAAATCATTGAAGAAGAATATGTTGAAGTTGAAATATCTTAAATATGAATTTACTGACTAAATGATAGGAAGTAAGAATCTCCTGACATGATTTTAATGAACCGTCATGGAGCAAATCACATACCTTGGCTGCAGCCATTTGAGGTAACCATGTTTCTATCAAAACCTGCCCACCTATTCTAAAACCTAGTTTATGGAAATAGGTTGGGAAACATCCTCAGTAAACTTATAATGCATGAGCAGCCATAATTGTGTATTGACCCACACTGAAATACAAATAACAGAGTCCCAAGATCTGCAGGAAGATGCTTGAGGGGAGTAAAACATAGTTATAGGGGACATACCAGCTGCCTTAATCAGTTCTCTTCTAACAGAAGCAAAATAGGAATATAAGGAGAGTCATTGTTGGAGGGAGTATGGACTGGCCACCTTAAGTATTTACATAGAAACATAGACTTTGATGGCAGATAAGGACTGCTTGACCCACCTAGTCTGCACATTTCCCACCTACTGGATAAGCTGCAGATCTTAGTTAAGTAACAGCCTATTTCTTTCTACCCCCACAAGAATTGTCTTATGTCTGTCGCATGCATTCTTGAATTCTCCCACAGTTTTAGACCCACAACCTCCTCAGGAAGGCTGTTCCATGCATCCACCACCTCTCTGTGAAAAATACTTCTTCACATTACCCTGAGCCATCCCTCTCTATCTTCCAGTTGTGTTGCCTTGTTTTTGCACATTTCTTTTCTGAAAGATGCTACCCTCTTGGACTTTGTTGATTCCACTGAGGTACTTACAAGTTTTATCATATCCTCCTCTCCTCCTTTCCTCAAGGGTCACATATTATGCTCTTTAGTCTCTCCTCGTATGGCTTCTCTATTTAGTTCATGTTTATTGAAGTGGTAGATTCCATTGAGCAAGCTCATGTGCAGGGAAGTCCTTTGTACACAATACAATCATATACAGTAAAACCATACAAACACAGATTAGTAAAATAGAAAATGTGCAACACTAATAATTACAATAGCAAGCAGCAGATACCAATAAACTATTTACAATAAGCTAGATACATAATAAAAGTTTGCATTTACAATATATGCAGGGAGACAACAAGACATAGCATTCAATCAGAGGTGCAACTACTTAATTATGTCACATAGTAGTAGGTTCAGAAGACCCAAAGCATCTGGGTAAGGATAGAGGAGCTAGTGTGAGGAAAAAGGGGTTAGGAGTGAGGGGCAATGTCAGGTAGTGGGTGGAAACAGTGACAAACATGAGTAAGTGTTTTGACAATAAGGATTTGATGGCACTTGAGGCAATAGGGTATGCTATGTAAATGTAGTTTGAAGCTTGTTCCAGGCAGCTTGAAGTATATAACTACTGGCTGCTTTTACCAAAACATGTGTGGAATTTGGGTACTTCAAGGAAGATATAGGTGTTCTTCCTTAGTGCGTGAAGCTATGCGATCACTGAAGGAGAGTGGTGATATACAGGAAGTTGTTTAAAAGGGACTTCTATACCCACAAGTGGGTGTGGAGGTTAGGTCAGGGGTCCAGTTCACTTCTTTATATAGGGTGCAGTGGTGGGTTCTGGCAGGAAGGTTTGTAATAAAATGAATTGCACGAAGGTATAGCATGTCCAGTTTGTGCAGCTGTGTGATTGCACAGTTGCTGTAGATAATGTTAGCATAGTCCAAAAGAGAGAGGAAGGTGGCCTGAACTAACCTCAGTCTGGAATCCTGGGAGAAGAGAGATTTCTTCCTATAGAAGAAACCAAGCCTTAGTTTCAATTGTTTAGCTAATGCACCAAGATGAGAGGAGAACGAAAGTTGAGAGTCAAGTAGGAAGCTGAGGTATTTGAATCTATCCACTACTTCCATCATATCTCCGAGAAGAGTAGTGATGGGCTGTGGGAGGCCATAGTTAGAATGGGAGCCAGGAGATGTGGGAAGATGAAAAACATAACTTTAGTTTTCTTCACACTCAGTAACAATTTGATTGAATTAGGTGCACTGTAGATAGTCAAAATCAGACTGCAGTTCTGAACAAACTTGTGCAAAAGAAGGTTTAGAGACATAAAGCTCGGTGTCATCGATGAAGAGGTGGATTTTAGAATGAATGATATTACTATCCAAATTGTTGATGTATAGTAGGAAAAGCAAAGACCCCAAAATGGAGCACTGGGGACCTCTCTCAGCAAGGGAAGCAGGAATAGAGGGTCCCATTGGCTTTAATTTGCTGATGCCTATCAGACAAGTAACTAGCAAACCAGTCTACCGCAAGACTTCCAAAACCATAATTTTAAGCTTATCTAGGAGAATACAATGGTCGACAGTGTCAAAAGCCTTACTAAGGTCCAAGAATACGGCCCTGTAATCAGTTTATTGTCTAAGGCCCTAACCAGTCATTTGTTACTTTTGACAATGCAGATATAGTATTGTGATGCCACCAGAATCCTGACTGAATTGGATTGATCAAGAGGTATTTATCAATATAATCTCGACCTGTGCATTGACCAATTTTTCTAAGATTATAGAGAGGACAAGGAGAAGTAAAATAGGCCTGTCATTGTTGACATCACTGGGGTCTCCTGATTTAAAGAGGGTGAGTATATGTGCAACCTTCCAATCCTGTGGCACAATGCCCATTGTGAGGGATAAGTAGAATAAGTGAGTAAGAGAAGCTGTCAGGTAGTGATAGCTTAATTTCAAGAAGAAAGAGTCAATATTGTCAGCTACAACACTTTTATTAGCATCCAGTTTAAGTAAGAGGTCTTCAACTTGTTTATAGGTGATGGTACAGAAGGTGACGGAGGTATGAATGAAGGAGACAGGATTGGAGGAGCAGGTGTAAGAGAAGGCCGTATGGTAGCTGCCTAGAAAGTATCAAAAGCAAGGCCAGCTGTTGCAAAGTGCTCGTAAATTTTTTCAGTATCGTAGGTTTGTCGGCAATGATAGAACCATTCAGTATAATCTTAGTTGGCAGGGTTGAGGGATTGATACATCCTCCAGAGATTAAAGGGACTCAAGATTTTGGAAGGATTCCCTTGCAGATTCGAGGACATTCAGATAATAATTCTCTTTTGTAGTTCTTAGCAGCCTAGTGGAAGCATTGCAGCTGCCCTGAAGGCAGACAAATCGGTAGGAGATTTAGTGCACCTTGCAGCCTCAGAGCCTATCTCTATTTAGTAGCACTTTTAATGGCCCCATTAAACCATGGGTAGGATGCTTTTACTCTGTGAGTGATCAGTGGCACGTGTTTATCTATCACACTGCTAAGAGTGACATTAAAGATTCTTGCGGCTTCATTAGTGGTTGGTGCTAAGTAAAAGCTCTGCCAGTTAACATCTCTCAGTTAGCTAGGAAATTGGTAGGAACAAACGTTTTGAAACTCCTTTTGGTAACAAACTTGCTGATAGGGGTCAGCTTTGTGAGGTTCCTAACACACACAACTGTATTATGATCACTGAGATCATTGTGAAAAACAGCTTCATGTACAATTTTGTGTGGCCTGTTAGTAATGATGAGATCCAGAGGAGAACTAAAAAGATAATTCTGGTGGCTTCTGTTATAAGTTGGCACAGTCCCAGATCATCGCAGAGATCCCTTGGGGGTTGCTTTGAACTGGTCCAATCGAGGTTCAGGTCACCAAGGATAAATGATTAATTCACATTATTGTCTATGGAGTAATGCAAAAGAGGCAAGAGTGCTAAACCTCCAAGATGGTCTATAACAACCTAATATGTTGATTGACTTGGTTGGGGAGATGGCAGTTTTAAAGCCAGGCACTCAAACTCCTTTGGTTGGGAAATAGTATGGAGAACAATGGCAGATAATCTATTGTTAACATAAGTGGCCCCCTGCCCCCTTGAGATTCTGTCTTATGCGATATAAGGCATAGGGATGGAAGGGTTAGTGCTCTACAACCAGGTTCTGTCAAACCAGAATATCAGGTGTGGTGTGGGATACCCATGCTTGCAGGTCTACTAGTTTCATTTGTAGGTTGCATATATTTTGAGCATCAGTTTTAAACTTTTGCAGTGGTGAAATTGGCAGGGGATGCCAAGGGGTGATAAGCCCTGGATTAAGCTCGATATTTCCTGAGCAGAGGAAGAGCAGCAGAATTAGCTGTCATAACTATAGCCTCAGGGAAGCATAGCCAGTCTTGCACCTTAGTCTCTGTTAATACCACAGATATCGTAATTCGAGGAAGCACAAAGGGTCAGTATGGCCAGAAGACAAGAAGGACTGTTGGAAACAAGTTTTAATGCAACTAGCCTAGCTGGAGTGTTCCAGGAGGGATGATGATTGGTTTCCAGATATGGGCTTGAGCTTCATGGGACTGCAGAGTCAGACAGGTTAGGTACAATATCAGGAGTTGATAAGGAGAGAAACATAAGTAATAGTAAATATATAGTGTTCATTATACAACACAGATAAAAGAATAAATAGAAGGACAGATATATAGACAGCATTGAATGTTCTGTCAAGATACTGAGAGGATAATTATGAGGGTACAATTGAGAAGAAAGACAACTGAAGGAGGCAGTGTAAATAGAAAGAATGGGGTGCAGCCAGTACTAAGTAAAGTGAATGTTCAGGCAAGATACTGCAAGGATACTTAAGGGGACACTACTAGTGGAGAACAGAAATGACTGAAGGATGTAGAGTAAATAAAAGGGATAAGTGTGCAGCTAGCACTAAGCAAGCTGGCTAGCAGAGACAAATATGTTAATATTGCCCTAGTGGGCTAAAGAGGCAGAATGAATAAAAGTGATGATTATGCAGTCAGTTCTGGATGAAATGGCTAACCAAGCCAATGTTGCTTATATTGCCCCTAGTGGGCTATTAGTATAACACGAGATGAAAAGTTGGGACATAGAAAAAGATACTGCACCTCACTCAATATGATATGTGATCTAGTTGTCCTATAAATCAGCATGACCACCAAGGGAGAGTGGATGGGGAGTGGGTGGGGAGCCACCACAGCAGCGGCAGGAAGCTTTGGCGAGAAAAGCTTCGCTCAGCAGTGCAGTGAATTTAGCAGGTGAGCCCATCTCACTACCAAGATTAAGAGGAGCCCTTAGTTGAATTTAGCTGATTAATTCTTAGGTTAGCAGGGAGCCTGATTAAAATTTAGCATGTAAGTCCTAAAGCATTAAAGGTCCCCAGATAGGTCTATGTCCAAAGCACAAAGCCGCTCAGGTGGAAGGCGCCAAATTCAAATGGTGGAGCAGCTGCTCTGCATACCTTGTTTAGATGCAGGGGTAGAGGGTGGCTGGCCACAGCAGGAGGGGTCTGGCTGAAGCTGCAGGAATCTTGAGAGCCCAATCAGTGGCTGAATTCAGGAGTGTAGCATAGACAAAGCAAGGAGTAAAATTAATTAACAGAGGTGTCACTTAAATGGCAGTGGCTAGCTGCACTAATTGGAGGAAGGGCTCGGGAAGAGTTGCTAAAGTGAAGAAGGAAGGAAGAGAAAAGGCTGAGGGTGCAAACAAAATGGAGGTGCAAGGCTGTTAAAAAGAATAGCTACAGGAATAGATAGCCTGCAAAAGTGAAGAAATTAATTCAGAGTTAGAAATCAGCTCACTGTAACAGATAAGGCATGTGCAAATGCAGAGAGCTAGCAGTATACTTAAACAAATAATAAAAAGCAGAGAGGTAACAATTCACTAACTAAAACTAAGTACAAAGAAGTAACAGGCTTCTGAACAAATAATAAAACACAGTCCAGGTAACTGAAAAATATTAGGTGCTCACAAGTAATAAAAATATAGTCAAGTTTAACTGAGCTCGGCTGAGAAAGCTTCACTTCAGCAGTGCAGTGAATTTAGCAGGTGAGCCTGCCTCACTACCAAGATTAACAGGGAGCCCTTAGTTGAATTCAGCTGAGTAATTCTCAGGCAAGCAGGAAACATGATTCAAATTTAGCGTGTAAGTCCTAAAGCATTAACAGGTCCCGGAAAGGTCTGTGTCCAGAGCACAAAACAGTCCAGGTGGAAGGCGCCAAATTCAAATGGTGGAGAGGCTGCTCTGTGTACCTTGTTTAGATGCAGGGGTGGTGGGTGGCTGGCAGCAGCAGGAGGGGTCTGGCTTGGAGTTGAGGTGACTCTTGAGAGCCCAATCAGAGGAAGAATTCAGGAGCGCAGCCTTGTTTAGATGCAGGGTAGCGGTGGCTGGCCACAGCAGGAAGGTCTGGCCAAGGAGCAAGATGAATCTTGAGAACCCGATCAGGGGTTAAATTCAGGAGCACATCCTTGTTTAGATGCAGGGGTAATGGGCAGCTGGCCACAGCAGGAGGGGTCTGGCCAGTAGTGGAGGTGAATCTGAGAGCCTAGGCAGGGTCTGAATTCAAAGTGCAGCCTTGTTTAGATGCAGGGTAGTGGGCAGCTGGCCACAGCAGGAGAGGTCTGGCGGGGAGTAGATGTGAATCTTGACAGTCCGATCAGGGCTGAATTCGGAGCGCAGCCTAGGATAGAGCAGGAGTGACTAGTTAGATACTAGCAAGAAAGTAAACAGTAAAATGCAGAAGTCAAATGCCTCCGAACTGTTTTGGAGCCAATAACCAGTTATACGGTCTTCTAGGTGGCTTGCCCATCCAAATAAAATTAGAATTCATCCCATGAACCCATTTAAACCAAGATAAAGGAGAACAGCATTACCATATTAAGGGAGTAAAACAACCGGGAAGCACATTCATTTAATAATATTAATTCTACCCCATAAAGTCAATGGCAGAGACAGCCATCTTTGAGGTCCTGCTTTATTTTAGATATCAAATTATCGAGATTAAGCTTCTTGAGCTGTGCCAAACTTTTGATAAGTAGATACCCAGATATTTAAGCTGCTTTGGAGCTCAAGATAGGCCCAGATCTCAAACATTGGATTTAAAGACAACTGAGTTTAGAGGCATAATCTCTGTTTTATTTAAATTAAGCTTATGGTTAGATTAACAATGAAACTTAGTAATGGTGGCTAAGGCTGCCAGAATAGACACATTAGGTTTGGTCACATGGAGTAAAATATCATCTGCATATACAGATAGTTGTAAATTCCATGCTTTGAACCATATACTGGTCAGATCAGAGTTATTCTTGAGCTTCAATATCAGTGGCTCTAAATACAGATTAAATAGCAGTGAGACAGGGAACAACCTTGTCGGGTCCCTGAAAACAAAGAGAAAGTGAAAGAAAGAACCCCATTACAATAGATTCTGGCACTTGGTCAGGAATACAAAACCTTGATCTAGTGGAGAAAACCAGGGGAAAACCAAAGGCCCTAAGGCAGCAAACAAAAGGCCCAGTTAACCCTGTCAAAGCTTTCTCTGTGTCCAGGGAGACCAGAGCCACAGGAACACCAGAATCCCCAGACGTGGAGAAAATATGAGGCAATTTACAAAGTTGATCAGGCAAGGAAACAGCACTGATCCTGGAGGCCAATACTTTAGCCAGAATCTTAATGTCATAATTCATAAGAGAAACAGGTCAGTAGTTTGTAACATTTTCAGGAGATTTGCCAACCTTAAGCAACAAACTATCAGGGCCTCCAGAAGAGTACCGTCCAAAATACCAGAATCATATAAACAGAGGAAAAAGTGATGCAATATAGGAACATACGAGACTAGATGGAGAGAATTAAATTTATACCCTTTGGAGGTTAGAAGAGATAAGTGATGTGATACAGACTTTCAAGTACATGAAGGAATAAATAAAGTGAATTAAGGTAGCTTATTCAAAAAGAAAGTAAGAGTTAAAACAAAGGGTCATAATTTAAGGTTGGAAGGGTGATGATTTAAGAGCAATGTGAGGAGATGTTATTTCACTGACAGGGTGGTGGAACCCTGGATCAGATTACCTAATGAGGTGGTATGTGTAGAAACAGTGGAGGAATTCAAGACGGCGTGGGACAGACACAAGGGTTGGCTAGTGGGCAGAGGGAAATATCCCTGGAAGTGGAGACAAGTAGGGCGGGTGGGAAATGGGCAGACTAGATGGACCAGGTTGGTCCCTTTCTGCTGACACATTACTATAATACTATGATATGATATGATATGATATGATATGATATGATATGATATAATGTGATATGTTAGGAACAAGTTCTTTAGCAAACATGCGGGGTAAGGCCATCCGGCCCGGTGTCTTATCAACTATAAGGCTTTAATTGCAGTAAAACTTTCTTGCTGTGTTAGGGTCTGGACAAGACAGGCCTGCTAATGGTCAGTTAGAGTGGGGTGAATTTCTTCTAAATATGCATGGAGTTCTGAAATCAAAGTGGTCAGACAGAGACCTGTACAAAGTGATATAGAACTTCTCAAACTCATGGGCAATTTCTCTAGGGGATGTTTTACAGAATTATCACTCTCAGACTTAATAGGTGCAATAACACGGGATGCCTCTTGCTGCCAGAGGTGCAGAGCAAAGAGGCGACCCGCTTTTACCTTAATCCATATAAGTGGAATGTGTCCTAAAGATAGAAAACTGGGCCCTCTCTTGCAAATAGTCTGCATATTTATACCGTAGAGTCAACAGTTTAGTACAGTACTCCTCTGAAGAATTAGGGTTCAGATGCCTTTCCATCTCCCTTATACGGTTCAAGATGGCACAGGTGTCTGACTCACTGCAATATTTCCTTTAGCAGCCAGATGGATAAATTCACCTCTGACAAAACACTTAAAGGCACTCTACTCCATGTCTTCTTTCTGAATAGAACCTGCATTGTAGGAGATAATAACTTTCATTTGTTCTCTGAGCCTAGTGATCACAAAGTCCTCCTTCAAAAGTTGGTTAATTAATTTCCATAGTGTATCCTTCTGGAAATCAGACACCAACCTATGCTTTAACCATACCAAGGAACGATCTGAGAGGACTGCGAGGGCAATACAGCTGCCCAGCACACCATAAATATTATGCTGACTAATTAAAATATTATCGATACAGGAATAGGAACCATGTGCCAAGAGTAAAATATATATTCTCTTGCATTAGGGTATAAAATCGCCATGGGTCATATGAACTCAAAGAATCAACCATATCTCGGATGGAACACTGCACAGGAGACAACCCAGCTTGCATTTTACCTGTGCTATCTAGAACTGGAGTAAAAGAGATGTGCCAGTCTCTGCCTATTATGAAAGGGGTTGCAAGAAATGGAGCCAAAAGAGTGGCAGATTCCATTAGAAAGGAAGGTGTTTCTACATTAGGCCCATAGACAATTCCCAACAAGACTTCCATACAATCTAGAATACCCCTTGCAAAATATATTGACCTCAGGATCTTCGAGGCTCTGTGTACACTGAAAACTAGCATTTTTAGAAATTAAAATAGTTACTTCTTTATTATTGGTAATGTTACTGTAACCCCTTGTTACCCAGGGTTACTAGAATCCTAGTAAGACCTAGTGGTAGGCAGGAAGGCAACTTGTGAAACTCCAGTTAAATGGTTTCACACTGTCTCGCCTCTGTTCTCAGTCACAGCTGAGACTGAGAGATGACATCACTATAGAACTGTCACAGCTGCATAAGCCACATTGGAATCTGCAGCAGAGGGAGTGAGATAGAACGTTGGGAGTTTTCAAAGTCAGTTTTTCTGTTTACCTTCTTGGGAGAAGGAAGTGTCTTTGTTTACCTTCTGTGTGAGAAGGTCAGTGTCCAGTTTCAAGTGGTGGAGACCGCTGTCCAGGTCTCAGTGCCCCTCCTCCCGGGGTGGGGGAGAGAAAGTAAAGTATCCCTCTGTGGATCTCAGGGCAATCCCTAATTTCTACTACAGGAAGAAAGCTGCCTTTTACAATTTCTGTTTTGGTCTGACAAGAGGAAAGAAGTTGTACTTCGCCTCTGGGGCACCTGCAACGAAGGGTGAGTGTTTTGCTCTAATTTGAGAGGGCAAACAATGTGTTTCTTCAGTTTGGAAAATGTGAAGAAGTATGGGATTTGGACTACTCTTTGGGAGGCCTATTGTACTAGGACAAACAAATGGAGTAGTATCAAAATCCACAGTTTGTATGGATTCAAGTAATGTTGTAGAGGGGTGCTACAGGTCATCCACATCCTCCCGAACCCAGGTCCCCACCAGGTATTGCTGCCAACGCCAACAGCATGCCACCTGTCGCTTTAGTAAAAAGACAGGGATGAGGGGTTACATTTCTAGCAGCATATATTTGGCCAATCCCTTGTCTATGAAAGAGAGAACCTTCAGAAGTTAACAAATGAGTTTCTTGTAAAATATGATGTGACACTGTAACTGTTTCAGATGCTTAATAATTTGGTACCGCTTAACTCAGGAGCAAGCACCTTTACATTCCATACAGGTGAACCAATAAGCAGACACTCCGCCATTTTACCCTCCCCTAAAACCCCTCTCCTCCCCCACAAAAGAGATATGCCCCAAATTTACTACCCAAAAGATTAGCAGTACCCCAACCCCCATCTTTAACCAAATAAAGGTAGTAGAACACTAACTGTGAACAAAATTAATGAAACCCATCCTACCCGTCCCTCCCAACATTTCCATATTAAAGAGAACTTTATAATAACCATGACCAGAAACCAATACACACTTGGATTGTTTGTCCATCCCAGAAGATGTCAGGTGCATGATGAAACACCGCTCACCAGCAGAGGTTCCCTTACCACCTTCCCGCTCCCTCTGAAGCCATGAATGTATTAGAAAAAGACCCAAATAAGTAAAACAACAGTATCCCTTATACATTCTGTCTTACAACCATGTATAACCTATGAACAATGAAAAACAGTTATTACCCATGTAAAGCTGCATAGGGCATAGTCCAGAGAGTCAAATAAGTACATGGAATGGAAAACATCAGTAACAGTAAGCCCAGGTCCAAGTTACAAAATGTATAGAACAAGCAAATTAAAAAAGTGTAATTATCCCAGTAGGGCAACT
Organism: Neoceratodus forsteri; assembly: GCA_016271365.2. Classification (NCBI taxonomy): domain Eukaryota; kingdom Metazoa; phylum Chordata; order Ceratodontiformes; family Ceratodontidae; genus Neoceratodus; species Neoceratodus forsteri. Next base: position 1,287,468,213 of record CM057456.1, read on the forward strand.
AAAAATATTCACTAGTTAGACTTGATGCCTGGCTGTATGTTTAAACAATCGGTCAAAGCCTGGAAACTTAAATCTGTCAAGAGTAAAGCAAGTGTCAGAAGACCAGGCTAGAAATAAAACTTAGTTATGCTTGTATGGTGATGCACAGTGTGGATCCCAGAAAATATCAGACACTTGCACTTTGATTTGTGGGGATCTGGAAAGGGCTGGAAAACTTGGGCCACCTTATAAATCAGCAAGACAACCAACAGAAGTACCTGTGCAGCCGCCAACAGACTAATAGATATTCCCACTGAAGATAATTTTGCAGAGTCTGAAGGTTGAAGTCCAATATATCAGGACAAAGCCTTGGAGAAGAGATGCTAATATTGGTGGTAAATGAAGGCAAAGAAAAATCTCTTGGGTGATCCAATTCATTCAGCAATGGACAGTAAGGGTTGTACACAATCAATTAATCGAAACAGATACAGGGCAGAGTTGGAAAGATGTATTAAAATAACAGCACTCCACCCAAAGACTAAGCACATATAACATTAGTGCTTGAGTGACAAAGGCATTTACTAAATAAAGCCAAGGCACCAACCGGGTTGTATTTGACGAGGCAGTGCACATCTTTATGTACATATGTACTGGAAGCTTCTGGCACTGGATAATAAAATATAAAGAAAGTACACAGCACAGTGTTCAGTAACCTGATGCACAGAGTGTCAACGATCCTTACTAAGTCCGTCTAAAGTGCCAGAAAATAAATAGGATAGATTCCTCTTCAGACTTAAGAGATGCAGTAAGTTAAATGAAAAACTAAGCAAGAAGTAGGTCAATGTGCTCGTGGAAGGATTCCTCACAGCATCAAAACACAGGGTATCACTACAATCCAACTACACGACAGAAAGATTAACAGAATATGAGCAAAGCGTGGTCCTGAGCATTTGATCCATCTGGGCTAGAGCTACAGCAGTCAGTTTGGTCTACAAGCTGCTAAATAAATGCAGGATCCAATGATAGAGCCGCTATTAAACCCAGTACAATATCCTCCAAATAATAGTAGACGGAAACAATTGCATGCCATCTGAACATTTTAGAAGGGTTCACAGGACAGTGAAGCAGCTAAACAGAGCTGGCAGAGTAGCATTGGTTGATATCATCAGACAGATTTAAAGAGGTCTGGAAGTACAGACTTTACCTCAATTTTGGCTTTTTGGCGATCTTCATAGGGGATCCAGGAACCCTCATGTTGAATTTGTAGTTTAGACGGATACTGTATTCAGAATCAAATGCCAGCAGCTATTAGTTTAGTGACAACAAAATGGAATAACAGAATGAAGCTACTCAGCATTGATATACAGTACTAGGAGGTCCTGTACAACATGAAGTCGGGCTCACTCCCAAGTCACATCTCAAGTTCTCTTACTATATGAAGCAAATATTGCTTGTCCAAAAGTTTAAAAACTTCAAGATAAACTGCCGAGGTGGTAATCCATCCTGATGCATTGGTCAAGGAAATGATATGCCCTCTCAATAACGTAGGAGGGCCATTAGGAAACTGCCCATCCAATTTTTCAGTTAATTTCTGGGCAAAAGAAATGGATTTGTCCCTTGCCTTTTCAGGAAAGATCTAGAACTAACACATTACGTCTCATACTCCTCCTTCCAGATCTTCTAGACATGCCTCAAGTTTTGAGATTTTTGCCGAGGGCAACAAGTTCAGGGTCAGTTTTGCTCCTCCAGTCTTCTACTGAACTTGTACGTGTTTCATTACCCCTGATTCATCTACTGAGCCCATAAGTTGTAGATCGCATTACTTTTATTTCATCAGCAAGCCCCTGCTGATCATCCTTGAAGGGCCCAAACTCCTGCAGCAATTTCTTCTCTGTGAGCACATCACTGAGGGAGCCATGTGGGAAGAAGGAGTTGACTGTGTCTTGGTGCTCTTTGTGGCCTTGTCCAGTGTAGAGGGAGGAGTGTGGCGGGTTGGCACTGTTCTTATTTCTGCATCCATTTTTGATTTCTGCCACCAGCTATTATAACTACAGGTAAGCATGATCACTATTATTTAATTTCCAGCCAGTATAACATTTGGCAGGTAGACAAATAAGAAGTATAATAGAGGGAGAGGGTCAGAGCAATTGAGGAGTGCTGCTATCCCAAGAGATGCATCACGTGAACCCCTCATAAACCCCACCCATCCTGATCCTCGTATAGTCTTTATATGAATGAACATTTCACTGATGGTCTAGTGAACCCCCTCCTATTCCTGATCCCGGTGGGTGAAGCTATTCCCAATCCCTGGTGGTCTAGTGCACCCCTGCTCCCCCATCGCTATCAGGTAGTGTCCACCACCCGCTCCCCACTGTCCCGAACCTGAGTGGGCACTGGCAAAAGCCCTCCCTCTCCACCATGGCTGGCCACCCACTGAGCTATCAATGAATGAGAGTGTGCTTGTAGCATGCACTCATTCATGGATAGCTCAGTGGTAGCCAGCCATGGTGGAGAGAGAGAGGCTGTAAGGCCCGCCTGCTCAGATTCAGGATGGGGGAGCACGTGGCGGGACACTATCTACTGGGTGGGGTGCACTCAGACCACCAGGGATTGGGGAATATCTTTACTTACTGGGGATCAGGGATAGGGAGTTCACTATGACCCTCCAGGGAAGTGTTCATTCATATAAGGACTATATAGAGGATCGGATGGGGTTACACTGGAGTCTGAACACCAGGGTATATTGATGTCCATGTTGGATGGGTGATCATAGAGGACCACTAGCCACCAGAGAAGTATATTTTATTCATGGGGCAAGTGATCAGTTGGGGCAGGACTGCTAGCCAAGCAGGAAGTATATTTTATTTATGGTTGAGTGCTCAGGTGGTGGGAGGGACCACTACCCACCAGGGAATTTTATTTTATTTTGGGCAGGGCTGGGGGTGGGTGCTGGACACCTGGAAAAGTTTTTTTATTATTTTCTTCTGCCTATATCTGAGTGGAACAAGGCAAAATGTTTTCCCAAAACATTCAGAAGATGTTTGATCTACCACAGGCAGAAGTTCGAAACTTCCACAAAGTTGTGAAATTTCACGGAAGCTCCTCTAAGTGGGAAATCACAACTTCACCCACCTCTAATGGACATTTTTCTTTTCACAGGGTGTATAAAAATAAAAAGACTGTGAAGGATGGTCTTCTTTATTTTAGGTACTGACACTGGGACTAGAAAGCCAGCTTCAGTCTAACCTCTAGGGGAGGTGGGAAGGATACTTGGCAGAGGGTGAGACTGCATCAGTTTTAAAAATAAAGTAAAAATAGACTGCGAGGGATGCTTTTCTTTTTCGTGTACTGACAGTGGGGACTGGGCACCCCAGTGTTGGTGTTATGCTTGCACAGAACTTGCTTCCATAAGCTCCCTGTCTATAGAGCCTTTGTGTGCCACGTTGCATCCTCTTCTTTACCCATGCATGCAGATCCTGGGCCAAGAGTGCTCTTTTTGACTTTTGTCTGTATGCCCTTGTCATCTCTGTGCACAAGCTGGCAAACAGGGATTGAGCTGTGTTATCTGCCATTTTCAGTCTGGCTGGCAGAGAAAGAGGTTGTCTGGTGGAAGCTACAAGAGAAAGTGCTGCTAACAGCACCACCATACTTAGGATCTCTGCAGCCTAACCCTCTGTTGCCTGCTGGAAATGACAACACAGGCTCTTTCTCCACACTGGTGGCTGAACTGGTGATGGCCAGATTCTAGTGGCCTCCTAAAAGGAGAATGAGTATGTGCCTGGGAGGGCTCTGGGATGGAGGGTAGGTGAGGAAGGAGGGCTTAGTTTTGTTCTGTGTTGCTGGAACTACTACAGCCTTTTTTTTCAAGTTGTAAATTAGGGTGTTGAATGAGTTGTATGAACTGTTTGATGAATTTACATTTTCCTTAACAGAGTATGTGTTGTAAATTTATATGAGACAGCCAAAGAGAATTTCTCCTATTAGTATTTTTTGGTATGTTTTCCTCAAACCTAACAATGGCATAATTTCCATTATGGTGTCTTACTCCTCATAATAACCTCCAGTGCTTAATCTCAACCTCCGTAGATGTCGTTAACAAATGTGCCACAGAGAGCTGTATAGTTACTCCCACTTTGCTATAATTTTTCATTATTTAGGTAAACGTAAAGGTCTGGATGTCTTGCCCTCAAACCAATCTGCCAAGCATTATCGATACAGTCTTTCTTTACAAAGTCAAGGAATACACGGTAAACAAACTATGCTCTTAAGCATCTCCCATTGTGGTCATGAGTGGGACAGGGCTCAGCTTCACAGTTTCAAAAAACTCTCTGAACTCCATTGGAAAAAGAGCATTATTCTATTTCAGCACCAGCCTGAATGTAAGACTTTAAAATCACAGATAGAATATTTGTTTTGATTCTTCCACAGACTTAGAGAAATGGATCTGTATGGAGGCACTTTCCAGAGCCTGGCTTTAGTGACCAAAAGTTAGGATGTCTCAGGACCAGAATATATTTGTTCACTGGCACAAGAAAGACAATGTCATTACACAAAATGATGCAATAAACATACTGGATAATGTGGTAGCAATATTGTGAAGGCTATATTATTGATATCTGAAGGTCAAAGAATCTTTGAGCAAATGCACTAAAGCAAGGGTTTCACTGGAAAGGCACTGACAGTAAATCTTTAATGTCAAAATGTTTTTGGAGCCAGCTAACTGAGTGATGCAAACATTGGCGGACAACAGCTAAATGTCTTTCAACTGAGGAAGCAATGCACCAAGCAGGTGAAGGATGCAAACTAGCTTCAGAGCAGAGTGAGTCAAGAACACATACAATAAAAATGGTCTTACAGAGGTGCAAACAGCAAGGAATGAGGAGAAGCCCCTGGAAGTAGGGCCAGTGGCTCACAGTCACAGGCGCTGCATAGCAGCATGTTAAAACTGACTGTGGAATCTAAAAGGTTTTGGAGCCAGGCAACTGAGTGATGCAAACATTAGTGGACAACTGCAATCTGAGTGCAACACGGCTCCATGTCTTTCCACTGAGGAAGTGCATCAGCCAGGATTCTGAATCTCATAGCCATACTAAGCATGGATTCACAGACTGAGCAGTTCTTTTGATGAGGAGGGGAAAGGAAAGTGCCAGTGCTGCTGGACAACTCAGTTGCTCTAAAAGTATGTTTTCTTCTGTTTACACTTTATTTTTATTAGTTTTCCATATACAAGGCAATGTTTAATACATACTCCTGGAAGACCTAATGGTTGAGGTGCTAGGATTTGTTTTCTTCTGTTAAACTCTTGACAATGGTACTGTATTTTGGAATAAATCTTATACTTCAAGTGGATTAAGTGACTTCTGGAGTGCTGGTATTATTTATTTACAATGTTTAATACATATAGGGACAGTCCATCAAAGAAACAGTTTCAGGACAACAGTCCCTTAATCACATGGAAGCATGCATTCACTATATAGAGATACCACATTGGGGAATATCTCTTGATATGAAAGCCTCAAAAGAATGTACATAATAGGTTGTGTATTGAGTCCAGGAGCAACATGGCTAATTCGAAATGTTAATCAATGTCTAGCATGTCCCAAAACAATTCACATCCCTATTGGGACTAATGGCACCATGTGTAAATCCAACGTTATAGAGAGTCTAAAGAAATAAACAGCACAGCAGTATACAATTTCTAAATATACATAGAAACCATTCCCACCTCCACCTATATCCTTCATTCCACTTCGGTTCAAGATCATACAGATAAAGAGATAGGATAAAGAGAAAAAGAGATAAAGAGAAAAAGGAAGGATCTTGGAGTAATAATAACAAATACGCTTTCCTTCTTTGAACATATCCAGGATATTGTAACTAGATGAAATAAAATGTTGATTTGCATACTGAGTAATATACAAAGTTGTGACAAATCAGTCATCTTGCCTCTGTGCGTTCCCTTGTTAGGCTCCAGCTGGAGTACTGTGCTCAGTTTTGGGCACCCCATAAAAACAAGGATATCCATGCTCTAGAGACTGCACAAAGAAGTGCCACATGTAGTATATTTGAAGTGTCACATCTAAATTATCAGCAGAGACTTAAAGATCTTGATCTTTTTTCCATGAATTACAGATGTTTAAGAGGTGATTTATGCGTCATTGTACACAGCTTTTAAAACCAAGACTTATGGGAATGTCTGTGGCTCAAAATCAAGGTAGCAAACAGTAGCCTAAGGGGACATGATATGCAGCTAAGGGTGAATTGTATAACACCACTACCATAGATAGCTGGTTTAACCAGCGAATAGTTAATATCTGAAATCCTTACCAGAACATATAGTTAAAGTCCTACAATGGAATATTTTAAGACAAATATTGACACTCACTGACACAACCTTCATTACTAATAAATATTGGTCAGTCTATATGGCTAAGGCTTCTGACTTGTATTATTCCTATGATTCCTATGATATATTCAATTAACACTTAGAGTATTTTGAGATAGAGAGAACAGGTAATAAATTCACAAGCAACAATGGTCTGGAACCAACTTGTGATTAACTGCAGTAAACTTGATAACAGCCAACCCAATGGCACTGAGGTTGAGGCACTGGATGCCACACCTCATGCCACGCTGGTGACTCGGGTTTGGGAATGAGTCCAGGCCATCGGGGTCAGCAGGGATAGAGAGGATTGAGTGTCTGGAGGACAGCTCTCTCTCTCTGGGGAGGATTTAAGGACAGCCCTAGCACTGCAGTGGTCCCGGTGGAAGCGGAGACACTGTGATGCTTTAGGGCTAAGTAGGGGTATAGAGCTGCAGCAGGCGTCGTCAGACATCATTGCATGTCTGGGCTCTGGGAGGTACAAACTAGAAATCCCCTTTACCATTGGTAGGCGATGGGTGGAGCCAGAGGCCATGACCCCATTTCAATGAAGGCACTTGGTCGCCTGATCCAGCCCCCTTCTATATCTGCAGGCCTACAATACTGTAGACAGAGTGCCTGAAGGAGTGAGCCGGTCCCTCCCCGGGGACTTAGATTCAGAGGATCGGCTGGCAGTGTGGTAAGGAAGTGTATCCTCCCTGGAGATGGTGATCAGTGCTTCAGGCAGACGGAGAGTCACAGTATCGCATGCCTACAACAGAGAGGCTAACGGAAGAGAAGTGAGAAACAGAGTTTGAAAACAAACAAACAAAAAAAACAAACTTGATAACAAGAACAATTGAGCAACTTGAATTTAAACCCAATCTTAAGTCAGGATTGTAAACTAAGAAAACCCCATTCATGTTTCCCATTTTCTTTAGTAAGCTTTTGTATGAGAAGAGATTTCTGGATAACTACCGTAGCTTCCAATTCCCCAGTCCAGATAAATTTGACTATGGCCTGTGGTACTCTTACTAAGAAGCCACTCAGCTGGTTGGTGGGTGGCATCCTGCATATAAAGGAAGGCAGCCACTGTCTGATGTCTGACCTGCCCCCTGAGGAAGGCCGCTGAAGGCTGAAGTGCTGGGGCTAAAGGTTTTGTCCAGGCACCTTGCCAATATAATTTGGAACAGCAATTCTAACTATTTGTTCTGGAGAATGCTGAGCCTTTTTCTTTCTTTGTATGAAGTTTAAATTGCAGTAAGGCAGCTGCTCGACTTTAGCACTGCTGATCAGTGGCACCATTCCCTGCTCATGTGGCTGTCTGATAGCCACAGCTACCTCTTTTCAACTACCACAAAGTTTCTGCCCATCTCACTGATCATTGGACTGTCATGGTTGAGTCCCTGCAGCTGGATCTGCACTGGACCCAGTGGTGACACACACATCTGAAATGCCATTATCACAGCAATATGTTCACTTTGTGTAAGCAGAAGGGTGAATTTAAAATGCGTGACAGTTACACCACCTCTGTCATTTTTTTTCACTGGCTACTACAGGAGAATTCCACCACCTGAAAATGACAGTTCCATCACCCATAAATCTATATCTGGGAGTTCTCCCACCTAAACGCTTTCCATTTAACCACTGGAAAGAAGGCCAAGGTGAGGGAGACAAATACTCCAGGCTAGTACTACTTAACAAAGTCCTGGGCTGCTGCTAGAGGAAAAAGGTGACAGGGACCCTGTTGTGCACAATCCAGAGTTACATGGAGTTTCTCAGGCTAAAAGGCAATTTGATTCTGTGCAGGGTCTAGCAAATATCAGAAAACTCCAGCTGTTTTATCAAACAGTCATGTGAGAAGTGATTAATACCATCAACTCAAAAGTTATTAGAATAGTGAGCTTTAGTGTAAAAATATTTTCTGATGGGAAACTAGACTGCAGCACTAAAGCTTGATATGATTTTATTCATAAATGATTCCTACTGTTCAATAACAACAATGAGGCAGATCGAGGAAAAGTCTGACTCAAAATCGGACAACTTGAGACATATGGCCTCCAGATCTAGAATTATGGACTGATCTGATACCACACACAAGGAAGACTCTGCTCCCAGACACGAAGATGGGTTTAGCCACGTTACTAAAACTGAGCTCCTAGATCTGCAACAGCTCCGCTGTGAGCTCAGCAGTACTACAGATACGCTTATATCTCTTCCCCTGCCTAGCTTTTCCAGCAAATTGAAACAGTGCTGCCGCCTATGGTGTTCTGTATATGAACCAGCTAGTAACAAGTAAAGGAGCTGCTAGTTTGTAACACTTCTGTCACATTGCACAGACAGCAATGTGGCAGACCAAGGAAATATGTTAGGTAAAATTAGGCATTGGCTACCTGCCAGGTAACTGGATTAGGTAGGTCAGATATAATAATAATAATAATAATAATAATACATTTTATTTAATATAGCGCCTTTCAAATATCAAGGTGCTGAACAAACAAATAAAATCAGCAAATACAATAAATACCAATAAAATCAAAGAAACTCAGAATAGGCTTTACCCATAAAAGGTCTTCAATGCCTGCTTAAAACACCCTACTGTCCTGCACTCCCATATCTGACAGGGTAGAGAATTCCAGAGGTAGGGCAACAAACCTGAAGGCACGGGCCCCAGATGACTTTAAACAACCCTCAGAATCTCCAGCAACCCCTCATCAGCAAAGCTGAGCTGTCGCCAGAGGATATGGGGAACCAGGAGCTCTTTCAAGTAGTCAGGACCCTGTCCGTGTAGGGCTTTGTAAGTTAATAAACCGACCTTAAAGGTGATCCACCACTGAACAGGCAGCCAGTGCAGATTGCGCAGCACTGGGGTAATGTGAGATCTCCTAGATACCCTAGTCAACAAACATGCAGCAGTGTTCTGCACTAGCAGCAAGTAGCGATGTCAACCCCAGGAAGCTTTAATTAAAGGGAGTTACAGCAGTCAAGGCGAGGTCATAAAAGTGTGCCAAAACCACGCAAATCACTAGACAGAATGAGTTGCTTGATCCTAGCAATGTTCCTAAGATGGTAAAGGCCAGCTTGATGACTGTCGCCACCTGATGACGAAGGGTCAGCCCATCACAAGCACCACTTCCAGGTCACGCACCTGCTCAGAGGTAAGGATCTGAGCCCCCCAGGACTAAACCAGAGGAGATCAGTCCTCAACCCTCCATCCTGTGACCCAGATCCACCACCAAAACCTCAATCTTTCCTGTGTTCAACTTTAAACCACTAGAACTCATCCAGTCTTGGATTTCCACAGCAGTTCAGTACCGAGATAGCACTAATCTGGTCAGGGAAAAGACAGGTAGAGCTGGGTATCATCAGCATAACAGTGAAACCTCAGCCCATACCATCTTACAATGTCACTGAGGGGCAGCATGTGCAAATAACATGGGAGACAGCACGAGCCCTGAGCACCCCTAGGCAGAGAAGAAGACTCTGGAAAAAAAAAATTCGAGACAACTCTCTGAGTTCTACCAGGAGAAAGATGGAAACCATCTGAATACTATCCTCAACAGTCCACAGATGAACCTCAGGCACTCGAGCAGAACCCCATGATCCACAGTGTCAAAAGCTGATGACAAATCAAGGACTACCTGGATGGAGCAGTTTCTCAATCTCTCGCCATCAGGAGATCATTGAGCACACGAACCAGAGCAGTCTCAGTACTATGCCTCTTGCGGAAACCCGATTGGAGAGGTTCATATAAATTATGGAAGGTTAAATGGTTCTCCAGTTGAGCTGCCACAACTTTCTCAATAACCTTTCCCATAAAGGAAGGTTAGAGATAGATCTGTAATTCGCTAGATTCTCCGGGTCCAAAGAAGTTTTCTTCAGGAGGGTGTCACCACTGCCTCCTTCAGGGAGCTAGGAAACTCATCCGATTCCAAAGAGCACCGGACAATCTGAGCTAAGACTGGCCGATAATATCACTACAGCCCAAAATCAGGGAGGTAGGGCCGGATCTAAACTACAGCATGTGGGACACATCCCCTGGACAATCCTCATAATATCAACGAACTCTGGCAGATCAGGCGTACTCCAGGAAACTCTGGGCTCTGTGACTAAGCACTGACCAACATGCATCCCCATAGGCGATTCTGGCGAAACTCTTGTCTGATGTCAGCCACCTTATTCGCAAAGAATTGGGTGATCTCATCACACTCTATTTGTGAAAAAGCTCAAGCGGGGCTGCAGACAGACTGGGTTGCACAACCTGTCCACAGTTGGAACAGTTGAGCTAGTTGGTTCTGTGCAACAGCGATTTCTCTGGACAGGAATTCTGGCCTTCTTATGAAATCTCTGATTGATAGAGTTTATAATGCTCTAACAAAATAAGATGGTCGACATCCAAGGCAGACCTCCGCCAGCAACACTGTAACCTATGGCCCAACCTCTGCAGTTCCCTCAGGGACCCATCAAACCATGGGGCCCCGGGCAAAGCGGAAGGGACTAACAAGGACAGGAGCAATCAGATTGAGAGCTGAAGAAATGTCCATATTATAGGCCATGACTAACAGCTCAGGATCCGTGCTACTCTCGCAAACACCGAGAGGTCAATCACCGCTGCCAGGTCTTCAGGGACAACATCCCGCAAAGGGCAGTAACTGACCATCTCCACAGGGGCCGACCTTCCCGGGGGCAGAAAAATTGAACCTAACAGTGCAGTGATTGGACCAACCCGATAGGTTCCACCACCAAGTCGGAGGCCTCGATCCCAGGAGGAAGACCAAATCAAGAGAGTGACCACCATTGTGAGTAGCTGAGGAAACAACCTGTGTGAAGCCCAGTGATGTCATCATCTGGAGGAAGTGTTGTCCAAAAGTGAGAATTGTCGTTGACTCAAGCATTGAAGTCACCCAAAACCATCAGTCTGGGTGACTCTAATGCCATGTCAGCAGCGAAGTTCGCTACTTCCTGCAGGAACAGCTTCTCATCACCTGGTGGACAGTAAATGAGTGCTATCCTGCACCCCACACCAGTTACCACAGTACACTCACATGATGTGGCCTCCTCAACTGGAACACCAGTTAGGCCAATTCGGTCTTGAAACAGACCACAACCCCCCACCCCAGATCCAATCTCGGGCGATGTATAATGGAGTACCCAGCAGGAATAGCTGTCTCTAAAATTGGGGAGTGTTTCTGTCTAACCTGGTCTCGTAATGCAAGCCAGATCCACTGTTTCAACAAAATCTGCAATAAGATCAGTTTTGTTTCTAATGGATTAGGCATTACTTAACAGCGCCTGAGTTGGGCGATGTTGATGAGCTGTCCCAGCTACTTGCCTCCCAAAGAGAGGTGCCTTGAGTATGGGGACCAGAAAGGGTCATCACGTTCCAGGCACCATTTAGCCACAGGGCATCTTCTGGTTCTAACCACCCGATGGGTGAGTAGCACTTATTAGGACTCCGCTGTCCATGCCCCCACCTCCACCCCTGCTTCCCTGAGGCAATCCCCAGTGCCTGACAGTGCTGGTAGATATGAACAGGCAGGGGAAGAGAACGGGCGGAGGGCATGGAGGGTGGAGGCCAATAGCACAGGACGGGGGGCAGGCAAACACAATCCACCAAATTATCACAAAACAATGGGAAAAACACAAACTCCAATTTCTTAACATAATCCAAGATAGAGTTGCAAGTTAAATTTAAAACTACTAAAACCTCCAAACACAAACCCCAAAAACCCAGAATAACAAATAATAAGGTACTCTCACTACCAAACAATAAATAAAACAAAAAAATAGTAGCTAAACAATCAAATATAATAAAACATATAAAATAACTTAATTGACAATATAATAAAATAAAACAAACAGCACTTCCAAACCATGAATTATGAAACCAGTCACTGAAAATCTCTTCAGGTAGATACTATAATTCATAGAGCTCACCTCCATTGGGTAAATGTCCGAAAGAAAGGCTCAGTCTGCTCAGTCTCTCACAAAGTCAGAAGAAACCATCCACTGGGTATAAAATATAGTTGGCTAGATACCTCATTACCTGGGAAGGTACAGTGAAACCAAAATAATCCACCTGCACTACCTCTCACATAGGTAGGGAAGGACTAGAACATTGTTTAAATGACTGACCAGGTACTCTCACTACCTGATGAATCAGAAACCAGATGTGGTTCTGACTGAACTACCTCTACATAGACAGGAAGAACCATAGATATTGTAAACAAAGTAATGTAAATACTTTCAGTGCCTTCCAGATGTGAATATGATAAACAGGTAAAAAGGTCTGACCATGTCCAAAATCAGGTTCATGCAGAATTTTCCAACAGATCTTCTTCAAGAATTCTGGGATCTCAGACCACCTGAAAGCTGGTGGGGGCCCCATAAAACTCTGCCCCAAAGGAACCCCTGCTGGAGATAATCTCCTCTGCAGCTTTGGCCCACAGCTAGAGTTGGCCCACCAATCAACTCCCCGAAAACCTAGGAGCCCCAGGGCAAATCAGTCAACTCCCCGCTGACACAAACCCCAACTCCTGCACAGCTAAGGATCTGGTGGCAAAGCTCCAAGGAGCAAAGTTGGGCCCCCACCTCTACACTAACAGTAAATCCTACAAACAATAAGCCTCGAACCAACAGTACCTTTCATTCTCCCACAACGTAGAAGAGTTTGAGTATGCCCTCAGATTCTTTGCAAAGAGAAGTCCAGCAGATAATCCAAAATAAGGAATGATTCTGAGCTAGCTAAGGGCAACACAGCATGTCTCTTTGAACAGAAAGCTTCCTCCACACAATTCTCAAGGCAAACAGCTTCCTTTGGCACAGGGCACCTCCTCTGAATGCCACTCTACCAGTCCGCCCAGAAATCAGACAAGGACCCAGTAATCCGATGCACAGAAATATGCAAGTCCTACTTGAGCAGTGTTAATAAAGCATTTGCACAGCTCCAAAACACTCCAACATTAAAATAACGGGTCCCAAAAGACGCTTTGCTCGCTTACTACCTCAACTGTAGCATCCCTAACTAACTTCTCTATATTTCAAAGTCGTTGATTCCGTTGGTTCCAACTATCAAAAACGAATAACTAAAAACTAAGACAAAAACAGATAAGAAATATGCTGCAAAAACACAAATTGCAGCAAAACATCGCAGCTCATAACTCAAAGCTCACAGCTCGCCCAGCCTGGTGGCCTTGTTCTCCAATGTCAGCAGTTTTGGTCGGTAGGGTAGTTCGAGTAATTTACTACACAACCCAACATACTTCACAGGTTGGGTAGTTTTGACATGAGTAATGGTAACAAGTAATTTGTTTAAGCAGGCATTACAGGCAGCCTGTGGTATCCTGGGAGTCCTGCCAAGACTTCCCAGGCTGGAAACAGGCATGAAAGGGCAGCCTGTGGGTCCTTCAAGCTCACAGCAGAATTAAGAGCACATGACACCAGGCTGACAACCTGATTGGTCAGTGGTGTTTGTGCTCCGTCTGCTTGAGCCCATGTTGTGCAGATGGCAGCTGGACTCTGGAGGGTGTGGAGGAATCAGACGTTTGTTCTGCAGTGAGCCACCATCGTGGCGAAAACTTAAAAAAATCATTAATTAAAAGTAAAACCCTCCATGAAGGAGCAAAGGGAGTGGGGGTTGATGTTGTGGACTGAAACATTCTCAGGAGGGAGGGGAATCAGAGAATCATCCTTTTAGTTGAGGAGGTGAATGTTGCGGTACTGGAGAGAGAAGGAGCAAGGGGGACAAAAAAAGGCCAGACACTGGCAGCTGGTTTGTGTCTCAGCAGCATTATGAAAGCCATTTAGGCTGTATTGCATCATTTGTTAGGTGTTCGAGCACTGTCATTTATTACTGTAACATACAGCATAGCTAGACTGTGCATCTCTGCAGCATAGTGAAGCTATTTAGGCTGTACTACACTGTCTGTTAGGTGTTCTGAGCTCTGTCATTTATTACTGTGACATAGCTATACTGTGTAACCTTCTGCAGCAAAGTGAAAGGTATTTAGCAGTATTACACTGTTTGTTAGATGCCTTGAGCCCTATAATTTATTACTATGACATATACAGTAGCTATACTGTGTGTCTCTGCAGCATAGTGAAAGCCATTTAGGCCGTCTTTACACTGTTTGTTAGGTGCTCGGAGCCCTATTGTTTTTATTACTATGACATAGTCAGCTACACTGCCTGTCTCTGCAACAACAGATAGTGAAACAATATCCATTCCTTTCATGGCGGTGTCTGCTATGTCTCAGTATTTCCCAGTCTAAGTCTACAAAAGGAAGCACGGCTAATGCACATGCAACTGTTAATGATATGGACAATACGAATCATACCACTAATGAAGAACATAGCAACAATAAGAGTAACATGATCACCAGGACTGGCACCAAATGTCCTCCTGAACCAAAAAGCATGTTAACACTGAAATGACAGTAGAGTTACTAAACATTTTGCCACATGTGCCATGGTACTTTCAGCTGCTGAAACTGCATGCAAGAACAAAGAGGCATCCTCCTCAAATATAAGCTGAAATGCTGAGGCAAACCACATTGCTCTGAATATTTTGCAGAAGCAGGAAGAACAATTCCAGAAATGGATTACTCCGTATTCTTATCTCCAGGGTTCATAGAGTCAGATAATGGTGCCAACACAGTCAAAGCTGTTAAAGATGGAAACTACCAACACATACCTTGTTTTGCACATTGTTTAAATCTTCTGATCCATAGTTTCTTTAATGGAAACAGAAATGTTGAAAACCCTGTTAGGTCTCAGTTGGAAAATAAGAGTCAGTTCAGCCTCTCTGTGAAAGCACAAAAATCCTGAAGGGCCTGTAGAGGTCAAGCAACTTACCAGTGCATACATTAAAGCAGGAAGTTACAACCTGCTGGAATTCAACATTTTACATGTTGGAAAGGCTTTAAACAGAAATAAAGCTATACATGACTACACCATGCAGAATCAAAAGGTAGAGTAGATATTAGCAGCTGGACTCTACTTGAATATTTGGTCATCTTATTGGAGCCATTTAAGGCTGCCACACATTATGCCAGTGTGGACAGTGCAACTCTGAGTCAAATTCTCCTCAAATCAGATTTCTTCACATTTTTCTTGATGACATAAAGAAAGATTTTCAGTCAAAAGAAGACACCACCACTGTTATGCTGACAGAGGACTTGAGTCTCAGACTGTCTACTGATCAGAGAATACATGCCATGTTTAAGAATGACACCTATATGTTGGCTACATTGCTAGATCCACACTTTAAGTGGAACATGAAAGTCATCCTTCCTGCAGGGAAGACATTGAGTGTTCAAAAGATCTTCTGCTAACCAAAGTGGCATTGTCTTGAGGGTCAGGCATTTTAGTACCCACCCATGCTTCAAGATCTAGGACTACGGACTGACACTGTTCCGCCGTGAGGAAGGCTCCAGTCCCCAGACATAAAGATGAGTTTAGCCACCTCACTAAAGCGAAGATCCCAGATCTGCACCAGCTGTGTATGCCCACATGCCTGAGTGTGCAAGCTCAGCAAGGCAGGGATCATAATGTCACAGAAAAAAATGCCCCATCAACAATGCCACATGCAAATAAGGTGTGTAAAATAAGGTCAGCACAAGATGCGACACAGTACAGGAATTGCACACTGGAACAATATCTTTGTTTTTGCAGGGCACTGGCCCCCACGCACTTCTGTCATGGAGGGCTTTGCCTCTACACCCTCCAGTCTTATTATAATCAACTCTGGGAGTCATGGACTTCTAGGTAAAAGGAATCCCGGAGCAGGGAACACTTTTTTAAATAATATGCAGCAATACAGTAGAACCTGGGAGAACTGAACCACAGCCCCAGGTTCCTGATGCCGCTAGAGGTAGGTGTTCTAGCCATTCCACCATGGGAGTGGCTCGACCAGGCACTGCCCCAGCAGCATCCTTCAAATTACTGCATGGCTCTGTACAGTGACAGGGGTAGCTGTTCTTACCACATGCTATAAACCACTCTGTTGCTGTATATCCATTCTTGCTATTCCATGCACAGTATTTCATGCACGGTTTTATCTGTGCTATAATAACCTGGTGCTGCTCAGCAGTACTACAGTCATGCTATACCTCTTCCCCTGCCTAACTGTTCCAGAAAATAGAAACAGTGTGGCTACCCATGGATGTTCTGTATATGGAACCCACTTTTGTAACAAGTAAGTGAGCAGAAACTTTGCAACACTTCTGTTACACTGTACAGACAGGTAGTGGAAGGCCATGAGAAATGGCTTGGAAACTGCTTCAGATAATTTTCATTGTTTGGAAACATGGTTGGGAGAACTGTGTTTGGGGAGAAGGCACCGCCCCAGAAACACACTAAACTTTGAAACTAAAATGTAGTAAATATCTGAGACTATGACAGGAACCCACTAAACCTCAAAAATAATATCTAGTAAACATCTGAAACTGTTAACCACAAGATCAATCAAGCAATGCTTCTACTAGGCCATAGTTCTGGAGCGTCCTGCTGATTAGAATGCTCCAGAACTATGGCTTAGAAGAAGCATCGCTTGTAGGACCCTCCAGAACAATGGCTTAGCAGAAGCATCACTTGCAGGACCCTCCAGAACTATGGCTTAGCAGAAGCATCACTTGCAGGACGCTCCAGAACTATGGCTTAGCAGAGCATCGCTTGCAGGACCCTCCAGAACTATGGCTTAGCAGAAGCATCACTTGATTGATTTCATAGTTATTTAACTGAACAGCCTTTAAAGGTAGGATTAAATGGAGCCTGTTCTGCTTATAGTTTTATAACAGGGAGTGACCAGGGGTTCTATCCTGGGGCCACTTTTGTTTACCTTATTTGTAGATATTGTTCTATCACTACTGCAGTGTACCAACTGTTTGATTTATGCAGATGATATTATTTTTGTATAAAAGTTCGGCTTCAGTGGAATTAATAAATGAGTCCTAGAAACGACTTGGTGAATGGTGTAGTTGGTTACAAGAGAACCATTTGGCACTGAATTGTACAAAACCAAATGTATGCTTTTTGGGTTCAGAATGAGACTCAATAACGCTCAGGATTTGTTGATAATGGATAGATTGGGAAATAAACTGGAGCAGGTAAAACAATTTAAATATCTGGGAGTCCTGCTGGACCAAAACTTAACCTTTTCCAATCATGTCAATTTTATTTCCATTCAAGTAAATCAAAGATTGGGTGTTCTATTTAAGTTTCAATCCTTGTTAACCCTAACAGCTAGGAAGGCAATAGCCAGAGGTATTACTTCACAGTTAAATTATGCAGTAATTCATTTCTTTTTTTAAATTTGTCTGAAAAAGAATCATCTCTCCTTACCTCTGTATTTCATGGCATCTGTAGATTTTCTTTTAAATTACCTTATTCTACTCATCACTGTGAATTATATAGACTTTCTGCCTGGCTTCCACGAGGCTTAATTATTTATATAGTCTTGTTGTTTGACTGATAATATTCTTTGCCAGCGTGCAAATTCTGCACTTTATTCATTGTTATCAATTAAGATGAATTCAAGGAACTCTGGTCAAATGGCCAGGTAAAATTAAATGTTCCCAAAACCAAGACTAAAATGGGTATGATTCTTTTCTTGTTCTGCAGCTAAAAATTGAAATGAGCTTCCTATTTTATTGCATGGAAATTTTACCCATAAAATTTTTAAAGTTAAGCTAAATAATTATTTTCTTAGCAAATTTTATTGTCAATGCTTTGCATATGTTTGTTATGTGTATTGACTATTAATATTCTGCCATTAATATAATGTTTATTTGTTTAATAATTTTGTACCATCTTGATTGTTAAGATATGGTCCCGAGTTGTACATGACAACGGGCCTTGGCTCATTGTACTCACCTGGTAAACAAAAGTTTAAATAAAAAATAAAAAGATGGATATAATAGCAGTGTAAAACATAGCAATGGAAAGGTATTTACAAAACGAAAAGTAATGTGCATAGAAGGAAGGAAACCAAACCATCGTTTAGCATGAAGATTCTGAAGTTTGTATTCAGGATTGTGCTCAAGCAGCTGTCACATTTATTTGCAAAGTCTATATTGTTTAGCAGTGACTAGTGATGACCAGGTTCAAACTGTCAGTTAACTGATGCTGTACAGTATGTTAGAGAGCAGATCTGTATTATAGACACATTTTTATAAAATCCATTAAGTATTTTACTGATTTAGGTATTTAAAATAAACTGTTAGCCTATTCTTGTCTTTTTATTTTCTTACCAACACTGTGTGCAACTGATGTCTTGTTCATGAAAACCTGAAATGGCTGCCAAACTGGAAGCTACATTGATAGGGGTCATCTGAATAATGTGCACAGCATAAATAAGCTGAGTGTTTCCGTCTTGCTGCAGGAAACTTTGGCGAGCTGTCAGATCTACATTTGTTATGATAATCTGTGAGACCATCATACAGGTCACTATAAATAAGATTTATAGTGGGAGAAGATGACCAGACATCGAGTAGGGTCTGCGTGGCACGGTAGGCAGGGAAAACTGGGCAGGCTAGGTGGACCAAGAGGTCTTTACCTGCCAACAACTTCTATGTTTCTGTGTTTATATGATTTATTGCTATACTGTTTGATTTGATTTTTTGATTAACTTACTTTATCTCTCCACAGTTGCCAATGAATGGGGTTGGGTCCGATCAATTACTGAAGCACAACTGTAATGAAAGTTAGCAGTGATTATTTGGATTGTATAGTTGAGAACTGTAGTTGCAGACAACAGCTTTAAAAATAACAGAAACAAAACAGTGTACAATAACACATTATTATATTGACTGGAGAAAACAAAACAGGCCAACCGTTTAGGTGCTATGAATTATTCTGAACTCGCAGTTCCACTAAGAATGAGTGTGTTAAATGCACAAATATGTGAATCTTGCTCTATACAACTAAATGTTTTCTTAATTTGAGTTGCTGGAATGTGAAATTCCTTCAGATATTCAGAAGTTTCTTGTATGTCTCATATTTTTCTAGTATGGCACCTCTGACAGACCTTTTAGTGGATCACTGAGTCAGTGTGGTCCCAGAGGACAGAAAAGGGCATATGTGGTCTCACCACACAAAGTGGTAGCATGGAAGAGGTGGGTAATTATAGGCCTGTCAGCCTGACATTGGTGGTAGGTAAGTTAATGGAAACACTATTGAAAGAAAGGATTGTGGCATATCATGTATCCAACTGATTACAAGATCCAAGGCAGCATAAGTTCACAGATGGAAGGTCATACCAAACAAATCTGATAGGTTTCTTTGAATGGGTGACCAAGGAGCTGAATCATGGAGGAGCAGTGGACATGGCCTACCTGGATTTCTGAAGGCTTTCAACATGTTTCCACATAGGAGATTGGTGAACAAGTTAGGGAACTTGGGAGCGGGTAATAAGGGGCAACTTTGGTAAGGAACTGGTTAGCAGCTAGGACACAGAGGGTGGTGGTAAATGGAGTGTGCACAGAGGAAGGTAGGGTGACTAGTGGGGTACCTGAGGGATTAGTGTTGGGACTGGTCCTCTTCAATATTTTATAAGTGACATAGCAACAACTTTCTACCCTGAAAATGTCAGACTAAAATTCCAAACCATTTGGGCTGTAGCCAGATTCAAAGAAAATCACATTTAAATCAATGGAAAAAAATACAAAAATCACTTTTTTTTCACTATCCAGATCTCAGAAACTGCAGATCTTACCAGAACGAAACTTGGCATATCCAGAGATCTCCCAAAGGAGACGCATATGCAAGATGTCATGCAGATCTGTTGGATGGTTGTGAAGATTTTAAAGTGCAAACTTCAAGTTTAACATAGAAACCAGAGTTAGACCCTAAAGATAGTGGTGCAACTGCCACTATAATATATATGCAATAGATTGCCTATATATATAAATATATATATATATATATATATATATATATATATATAGTATGGCGAAGATATTCAAAGGGCTGCGCCATGCGCAACAGGGTTCGTGCACAGCTCAAAATCGCCATTCTGCAATATTCAGAAGGGCCAGTTCGCGCCGAAAACATGCTGAGCAACAGCGCAATGGAAATGAAGGCATGTGCAACGAAGAGCAGGTCCATGCATAAAGTGCGCAATGCGATATCCGAACACTTGTGCAATGCGCAAGAGTGGCGTAGCCGAAGTTGCGCAGTGACGGATTTGAGCCAAAATAAAAGGCTCAAGGAAGCGGCGCAAGAACCCTAGCAGGCCTAAACTGGGGAGAGAGACAGAGAGAGAGAGAGAGAGAGAGAGAGAGAGAGAGAGAGAGAGGAGCTGGAAGGGCAGAGAGGGACAGTGGGTCAGGAGGACAGAGAGGCCAGTGGGGGTGCCGGTGCAGTGGAAGCAGCAGTGGGGAGCAGCGGGGTAACACAGGAACAGCAGCCGGGGGCAGAAGCCAGGGAGATGGACAGTTTCAGCTTCCACATGGAAGCTGTAATGAGGGTGAGACACCATGCTGCAGGGGCGTGGCAGCGGAGGGCCCGTGTGTATGCCGACAGGTGGTATCGTGCCCGCATCAGCTTCGAGCTGTACACAGATGTTGAGATTGTGGCCGGTACCACCTGAACAGGGGCAATACTGAGACGGCTCTGCGAGCTGTGCAGTGATGTGATGCAGGCACCCTCACGGCGGGTCATGTTCTGTCCGTGGAGACCAAGGTGACAGCCTGCATGTGCCTGCTCGCCACGGGCACCTTCCAGAGGCCGACAGGGACACCACAGCATTACACAGTCGGCCATGTCAGCATCCTCACCCAATTCCTCAGTGCACTGCTGCCTCATGCTGCGGAGTACATCCATTTCCCAGCACCGCGGCAGGCGTACAACAAACATGCAGGAGTTCCACAGGGTAGCACATATGCCTGGCATGCTAGGGGCCATAGACTGCACCCATGTGGCCATTCACCACGCCACCTGGCCCGCTGCCAGGCATGTCCTGAAACCGAAAGGGCTTTTCCAGTGTCAACTGCCAGGTGGTGTGTGATGCCACTGGGCGCATTATCAATGTCTGTGCCACACACCTGGCGGGCACATGATGCCTTCATATGGCACCAGTCTGCACTGTGCCATCGATTCGAAGTGGGAACATCCCCACTGGTCATCTAGTGGGTGAGTACACATGTATGGAATGCAAACTCTGTGCCAGGGTGGGAATGACACAGGTGCCATGGTAGTGGCACACAAGGATATGGCAATATGGACCTGACATGACACTGATCTCCACTATCTCCACACAGGTGACTGCGGATACCCTCCATCCCTGGCTGCTCACACCATACCGGCGCCACCCACTGCTAGCGCAGCTAGGTTTCAATGAGGCACATGCCGCAACACGTAACATCAAGAGCGGGTGTTTGGGATGCTCAAGGCACGCTTCTGATGCCTGGACACCTCCGGTGGAGCCCTACAGTACAGCCCCCAAAAGGCCTGTGGGATATTCCTGGCCTGTTGCATCCTGCACAACATGGCCAAGGACCATGGGATAGCTGTACAGGTCCAAGAGGGGACAGCGATGGGGACGCCAGTGGCGCCGGTGATGTGGGTGATGAGCAGCCCCCTAGGACCGGAGGGACCCGACTGACCGGCAGGCCCAGCTGCACTGGGACACCATTGCAGAAGAGCACTCAGCCCAACACAGGTAAGTCAGGGGACATGTGCAGGCAACACTGTCCATCACAAACCACAGGCACACAGGGAACACACTGCATGAAGGTCAGGGGAGTTGAAGGTTCCAGGCATACCAACACACCATCAGAGAGGGCACTCATATGGACACACACACACACCCAGGCAGCATACATGGGCGGCAGCACAGCACTGCGGAAATGACATTGCCAACACACAGCACCACCAACCACCCCCACCACCTGGACTGTCACGTCGTGTGTCAGGACCTGGGCACCTGCACCTTGGTGTACAGTGCAATGCAGGCATCATCATGCACACGCACCTGTGGACAGCAGTTGGGAGAGTGCAGGTGGTCCGTGTGTCAGCTTGGTGAGCAGAGCACCCAGCAGTGCACTGCCCACCATGACACATATTGCACACAGGGCAGCACCAGACAAGGCCTGCACTGGGAGACAGTTCAGTCAGGTAGCACTGTCCCACTGCCACCACGGATCGCAGCGGCCCGCCGTGTCCCAGCAGCACTGGCAGGCTGAGCAGGGGCCACATCGGGTGGGCGCTGGTGCACCACCAGGGTCCCACTGCACAACGCTGACCTTGCCCGCGCAGAGGGTCTGCATCCTGCCGAACAAACTTACACCAGGGTGCTCGGGATGCCCACAGCAGAACCCGCATCGACAGGCCTGGTGTCGCTACGGCGCGGGAATGGGGAGTGGAGGCGCACTGTGTGGGGTGTGTGGTACAGGGGCACCTGACAGTGTGGCCAATCGTCCGTGACAGAGACCACTGCCTGGGTCAGCCTGTCAATGGCAGCGGTCACATCCGTCCGCGCAGGACCAGCTCGGCTCGGTCCGAGCACACTCCCTGCTATGCCACTCCACGGACACAGACAGTGCCTCCACGGACCTTGCAACCCGCCCCTGCAGCTGTGCCGACTCCTGCAGCAGGCGGGTGTGCAGCGTCAATGGGTACTGTGCCCCAATGGCATCGTGACCCCCAGGGTGTGGGCGGTCCTGGTGCACAGCACCCAGCGAGGTGGGCGCTGTTCGCCAGGACCAGGTATGGGAGTGGATCAGAGGGCGGTGGACATGTGCCACTGCTGGACACTGTACCCCAGACCTGGTGCGCCAACTGCTGCTGCGCCCTTCCAACTGCTGAGCCCCCAGGTCCACCTGTTCCACCTCGTGCTGACAACAGTGCCAGACACCTGCACAGCCACGGTGCTGCCCACCGGTGCTGACAGGCACAACCTGGGACTGTGCCAGCATGCTGGTACACAGGTGTGAACCAGGAAGGCCCAGGGGCATGTGCTGGCCTGCCATGTGTCTGTCATGGGACACACCTATCACTGCCCATTGCAGGCCTGCTATCATCAATGGTGCAGGTGCGTGCCACTGCCATAGGCACAGCATGCTGGCATACCTCGCGTGCCAGACTGCTGTGACACAGGCTGTGCACCCCTGCACCCGTATCACTGACACCGGAGTTGTTGGCCCAGCGTGCATGCTGCTGCAGTGCCTGCAGGCTGGTGGCGGAGGTGGATGCTCCCTCCTCCACGTCCAGCAGGTCTGCCTCACTGTCTGGACCCACCACCACCACCGTCTCCTGCAGAGCGAACAGGATCTGTAACAGAAAAGAGTACACGTGAGTGCATGTGAACAACAGCCCCCAACAACATCACCATGTCATACCGTGCAGTGATGGGCTTCCACCTGTCTGGAATCCTCCGCCTGGTACGCCCGCAATGGCATTTCGGCTGCATGGCTGCGACCAGTGTCTCCTCTGAGGGGTCAGCTGCAACACCACTGGTGGGCCCCACCAGTGCCAGCAACTGCCACCCTGAGGCTGCCACCTTCTCCTTCAGCCTCCTGCGGTCAGTCCCCATCTTCTTCCTGCATTCCTGCACGGAGCACTGGTGGCTTCCGTGCAGGTTGCGGCTTGAGCTACTCCCTCCCATGCAGCTGGCTCCTGAGGTGCCCTCCGTCCACTCAATGTTGGCTCATCCTCCAGGTAGGCCTGAAGAGGGCCTCTGTCTCTGCCAGTGGTGGAAGTTCGGCCTCCTCCTACGCCTGCCGTCCACACCTCAGCTTGGCTCTGGTCAGTCATGGTGATCTGTATGGGTGGAAGTGGACACCTGTCACTGTGCAGTCGACAGCATTTCCCCATAGCATAGCTGCTGTCCCGGGGGGAAGCCCCCGTTCCTCTCATGGCAGATACTGATAGAAAGGGTGCCCATTGTCCCTTTCTAAGTGCCCTTTCATGCTCAGCCCCTCAGCCTTTATCATCCTCCGCCCATGAGCATTGTCCTGAGCATCACACAGCATGTAACTCACCTCTCACCTGCAGTAACCAAATCTGGCCAGCACAACCCACAGTCACATTTTTATAGCGCAACACATGCAAATGAGGTGTGGCTCAACTTTAATGACATGCTAATCGTGCCACTGCGCCTTTGAATGGCTGATCGGATGATTTGCATATATCGGCTGAATATAGCGTATTTGAGCTTTGCTTAGTCTGGAAGTCAGCTGAGCCAATGGCGCAGGTTTGTGGCTCACGTGCCACACCGCATTGCGCATGCCCAGACAGCTACGCGATGCGTCTATCGCGCTGCAGACCTGCTGAGTGCGATAGGCGATTCAGGCCATGGCCACCATTGTGCCAGTGGCGCTGCAGCACTGGGCACTATATGGCGCTGTGGCACTACTGCGCGATAGCAGTCCACTGTGGCACTGGTGCTCAGCTTGCAGTCGCGCGGATGCTCATCTCCATGGCACTGTGCGTAGCCTTGCGTCATTGCCGTGACCTTGTGTATGCCCTCTGACCCCTGGCGCTGTTGGCATGCCATGTGTACGTCCCTATTGCGCTGTCGATGACAGCGCCATGTACGTGGCGGCGCTGTTCGAACAGCCCCGATTGGAACTTCCTATGTGTTGGTCTATTGCGCAACAACTCCACGTGGGATTCTGCAGGCGCAGGCGCCATATTGCCTGCTGTAAAGTTGGTGCCATGGCTGGGAGGGCGGTGTCCTGGAGCCAGCTAAGTAGCCAACCTGGTGGCCCTGGTGGAGCCCACTGTGAGGCACTGTATGTTGAGGCCCCCTCACCATGCCTAGGACCCACGTGTGGCAGCAAGTGGCCACTGACCTGGTGGAGGTCACTGGCGGGCCGGTCTGCTGAGCAGTGCCGGCACCAGTACAGTGACCTCCGCCCGGAGGGAGCTGGAACTCCTGGCGCAAGCGCGTTTCACGTGCCAGGCGGGCGTGGTTCCTAGGCCAGGTGAGGTACCATCTATGCACCCTATATTCTCTGTAGGGGTGTGTGTGTGCTTGGGTGGCTGTGCATAGGTGTGTCAGTGTGTGCAGCTGCGATGGTTGGTTATGGCTGTGTGGGCAGGCACTCTCACTGGGGCAGGGGGCACTCTGCTTTGAGTCACACTGATGTTTGTCTCAACATATGTCTCCCTGAGGCGGTTGGAGAGGACACAGGACCAGGGTGGCGTGGGCCATGCCAGGACCCGGTGCGGGGGTATGTGCCCAACAGCAGCAGCAGCAGCAGCAGCAGCGTCAGACCCAGCTGCTGGAGGTGTGAGTATCATTACTCATGGATGCTATTGCATGCTGGGGGGCAAGACCACCAGCCATGCGGACACAACCAAGGGGAGGTCATAATTCCACTATACAAAACACTAGTGAGTCCCACACTGGAGTACAGTGTACAGTTCGGAGACCATACCTACATATGGACATGGACTGGGTGGAGAGGGTTCAGAGGAGGCGACATGGATGGTGCATGGATTGCATCACAGGTCCTATGCAGACAGGTTGACGGAACTGAACATGTACTCCCTGGAGGAGGAGGGTGGGGGATATGATGGGG
Source organism: Neoceratodus forsteri (assembly GCA_016271365.2). NCBI lineage: Eukaryota > Metazoa > Chordata > Ceratodontiformes > Ceratodontidae > Neoceratodus > Neoceratodus forsteri. The sequence goes on from CM057456.1 coordinate 1,287,494,076, forward strand.
ACATACAAGTATCTTACAGGGGAACAGAGTGCAGGAAAACAATATTTCTAAGCGTAAGGATGTTCCAGGACTGGGGGCATGGTTGAAGTTGGAGGGGACGATTCAGAGGTAACATGAGGAAGTATTTCTTCACAGAATGGGTGGTGGACAAGTGGAACACCCTGCCAGAGGAGGTGGTGGGGGCTGACTTGGTCACGGGATTTGTGAATGCATGGGTTAGCCATAGCGAATTCTGGAGGTCAGGGAGTGAGGGGAGCGGACTTATGGACAACAGAGTGAACGTACAAGGTCAAATGGACCGACTGGGTGTCCCATAGGCCCTTATCTGCCGACACTGTCTATGTATCCATGTATGTAGGCATGACACAGGTGACCTGCATCACAGTGCAGTATCACGCCGTCTGTGTATGCATCACTGGTGGTCAGGCATGCACTGGGCACATAGCTGTGTAACTGGCATCGCGCACAAGTTGCCACATCACTTGCCAGCCTAGTTTGTACTGTGATTGACGTGGGCAGTGTGTGTGGGCGGTGGTGCGCATAGCTGGTGCCGCCTGTTTGTGATGGCCATGTGTGCATGTTCACTGTGGGTGGGTGCATGCCATCACAGGTGCGGACATTGGGCTATATGGCTTGCAGGTTGGGTGGTGTTCAGGGTTGTGGTCAATCTCAGCCATTGACTGTGTTCCCATTTTCCTAGGCCTCGAGGTACTCAGGAGGATGTCCCAGGATCTTGGCACCTCAGCCAGGTTGCAGATCGGAACCAGGAGGTCCTGCAGGCCATACAGCGCCAGGGTGATCGGCGAAGGAGCCACAGGAGGCGCTAAGCAGGGGAGGACCAGCAGCAGCTGGGCCGACAGCCCACATTCCTTCCCACTTCTCCCATCCCTATCACCCTGCCTTCCCTCTCCAAGTTGTTATTCCCTCCCTGAACACCCTGCCTTTTACCTGTCCCCCACTTGTACATAGTTTCACTTGGTTTTGTGATTAGTCCTTTAAATATACATTTCTATTTTGATATGAATACTGTGTTGGTCTCTGATTTGCAGCTGGCTATGGGTGCTCAGTTGCAGGGGTGTACATGCCATCTGGGCTGGTATGGTCCTGGGTATGTGTGTGTGTGTGTGTGCAGTGTGTGTGCATGGGAGGTATCTCCAGCATGGCAGTGCCTTTCAGTTGGTCTTGCCGTCTGCTGCCACCCACTGCTGGGTGCACAGGGGTGTCTGGCTTGTAGGCTTCTGTGTTGCACGGGCTGATGAGTGCTGGGGGACTGCATGGTTTCCTGAAGTGCCAGTCACTGCACATGGGTGGTGTCTTGGGGTCACAGTGCAGGGTGCGCTGTGCATACGAGGCTGATGTGCACTGTGGTTGTCAACCCCTGTGTGTGGCATCTCTGCCTGCCAGTGGTTGTGCTGAGTGTCAGGGCTCTGTTATGCTTTGTTGGCTTGTCCCCATGGGCACGTGGATCATCCGTCCACCCCAGTGATGCTGTGCTTGGGGTGTGCGGTGTGGTGTGGGTTCTGCAGTGTGTTCCTGTGCCCATGTGTGGCATGGCTGGCGGTGGGCCCCAGCCTGCCTCCCTGGATGTGCAGTTCCATTGCTGGGGGGCTGTGCTGCGCTATGGCAGCTCTGGAATGCTCAGCTGAGCTTCCATGGTTGCGCCCTCAGCGCACTATTTAGCTCAGCTTCTCCTTCCTGGTTGGGCGATGGCGCAGTATGTGCGATATTCAGACGTTGTTGCTTGCGCTGTTTGCTCTGCTCCATGTTTGAATATCGCACCTGTTGCGATTTGCGCAACTGGTTTGTGCTTGTTCCTGCTGTTGCGCTACTTTGAGCGCAGTTTGAATATCTGGGCCTATGTCATACAGTGCTCCAGATAATAATTTTTGGAGGATCATTGTACTCCTCATTTCTAATGAGTGATGAGTAAAACCATATTTAGATGACTACAAATGACAAAATCTGGTGAGTCAGGAGAACTTATTGTTAAATGTATTTTTCTAATGAAATTAAAATACTGTACAAATAATTCAGTTGTGTAATTTGTTTTCATTAATTATTTTGCTTTTAGAGCACATTGTGTTAAATTAATGAAAAGCACTTTAGAGCATTTCACTTTTGCACTTTAAATTTTAATGTCTAGTCTTTATTTGGATGAGCTCCTCTGACACAATAACACAGATCACAAGTTATGAAAATATAATATATTGCCATGTTTTAACACCACAAGCACAGCATAACATCAATGCGAAGTAAAGACTAACTGCTTTCCATGAATGAGTTGTGCTGTCTGGTAGAGCACCTGTAGGCTACTAGAGGTCAGCATTAGTTGTCTATGCTGCAGATTGGCTATTAGTCAGTCAAGCAGTACAGACAGGCAGACTATTAAGTCAAAAACTTCCTTTCTCTTTGCTTCTGTATGCAACAGCATAACCAGAGTCCAACAGTCAGTACTGATGGTTGTAGAGGGTCAACAGCCTATCTCAATATGACCAGTCTGATGCCCACCCTTTCAGCAGCAAGATCATTTTTCCTCCTTATATTTTCATGCTGAAGAAAGGACATCAGACTGCAGGGTGACTATTCTCGTCATGTTAAAATACACTAAGGACCCTTTACAATCAGCAGTACTACTTGTCAGGCTCTGGTCATGATAATGCTTACAGAAGAAAACAGCAGAATGGAATTTAACAGCCTGGCTAACAGCAAGTCAAAATTCAGGCAACCATTGCATCATACACAGGGCATCAGACCCTGTGTGAGTAGCAAAGTTGGGATAGACTTATTCACTGATTATTATTAACTCAAGTACTGACTGCCAGCACACACACACACACACACACACACACACACACACACACACACGCTGCATGCATACACACTTACCTCCACTTCAACTCCTCCAATCAAATCAGGCATACACTATAAAGAGGGTGGGAAAACTAACAACAACAATTGCCAAATTATTAGTGCATACAGTCAAATTCCTGAAATGCAGGTGTCATTCTTCTTTATGAGATATGTTTGGCTTTTACAGACATCGGCTGAGGCCCATACAAATAGCACAGGGCATTAAATATGGAGAGAAGGACTTCTTCAGGTACATAAGGGAGAAACAGTGCTGCAAGGACCAAATAGTAAGGATACAAAAGGATGGGGGTGGGTGGATAAAGGGACAGAAAAGGCAAAATCATTGAACGAGTACTTCTGCTCAGTATTTACGAAAAGAAAAGGGAGCAACACACAAGGGGTTTGGGGTGGAGTGGCGAGAGGGAGACAGACAGGAAATCCCAGTGGGCAGGGTACTGGAGGCTTGAAAGCACTGAGGGTGGACAAGGCACTGGGTCCAGATGGCATACACCCCAGGGTGCTAAAGGAGCTAGCAGAAGTCCTGGCAAAACCCTGGCAGACCTGTTTAATGCATCCCTGAGTCAGAGGGTGTTCCACAGGACTGGAGGATGGCACACATGGTGCCCCTCCACAATAGTGGCCCCAAAGATCCTGTCAGACCAACCTAGTGAGTACTATGGCTGGGTAACCAGGCAATTAGGCAGGGGCCATGCAGTGGATGTCCTGTACCTGGACTTTAGTAAGGCATTCGATTAGGTGCTGCATGGGGGCTAGGTAGTAAGCTGTAAGACACAGCGGAGTGGGGCAAAGATGGTGGAATGGATAGTTATCTGGCTGCAAGGAGACAGCAGAGTGTGTTGGTGGGAGGAGAACTCTCATCACCTAGGGCAGTGACAAGCGGAGTGCCACAGGCCTCAGTACTGGGGCTAGTGTTGTTTGGGAATTTCATAGCACACATCTCAATAGGCATCAAGAGCAAGATCAGTCTGTTTGCAGACGACAGTAAGATGGGAGCAGTAGTTGATGACTTGGAGGGTGGCAGGGTTGCAAGAGGATCTGGCAATATTGGAGGACTGGTCAGACACTTGGCAGCTGGGGTTCAATGCCAAGAAATGCAAGGTGCTACACTTCAGAGAAAAAAAAACCTGAGGAGGAGCTACCAGCTAGGGGGTTAGCTAGCCAAAACAGAGTAGGAGAAGGATCTGGGGTGATCATAATGGGAGCAATGAACAGCTCCACATAGTGTAGAAAGGCAGCTGCAAAGCTAACAGGATGCTGGGTTATATTGCCAGAGGCATATCCTCCAGAAGGGTGAGGTGATCCTGCCACTATATAGGTCACTGGTTAGACCACACCTGGATTATTGTGCAGTTCTGGCATCCATACCTGAAGGAGGACATTAGGTTGTTGGAGGTGGTGCAATGCAGAGCAACAAAAATGATCCAGGGGCTAGCAGACTTGCCCTATGAGCGTAGGCTGAGGGGCTGAACATGTATTCCCGGAAGAGAGAAGAGGAGGGATAGGGGGTAATAATAATAATAATAATTTTATTTTTAAAGCACCTTTCAGTATATCAAGGCCTGAACATATCAAAACCACAACATACAATACCAATTAATAAAACATATAGATAAAATGATTTCATAACAACATCACATATTAAAATCAGACAATAAAATATCCCATAAAATCAAAACATAGTGTTTGCATTCATATTACATTAATCCTCCAAGGGTACATGATTGAAACCTTCAGGTACATGAAGGGAATAAATAAAGTGGGCATGGAGGGTCTTTTCCAATTAAGGAGGGAAGGGACACCGAGGGCACAATCTGAGATGGGGGGTTCAGGAGGAAATGAGACACTTTTTATGGAAAGGGTAGTGACAGGGTGGAATGCACTACCAGAGGAATTGGTATCCTGTCACGACAGTGGGCTACCTCAAAGGGATGGGACAGGGTAGGGAGGCTCACGGGGAGGGAGGGAGGCGGCTGCAGCATAAGGGCTGCTAGCTGCACAATTGAGCAGACTCGATAGACCAAAAGGCTTTTATGTGTTGGCAAGTTCATATGTTCATATGTAAAATATCCTCACCAGCTTCTCCAATGTGCCATCCACTCCTCTTTTCCACCACATGTTAGGACCAGGCCTCAACATTGCCATCCTATATCCACAGTGCCTACCTTATGCTGCTGTCTGCCTCTTATTTTCCTTCCTCTATTGCCTTTACTCATTCCATGTGTCATGTCTTGTATACTGCAAAAGTGCCTTGATCAGTGCTTGCCTTGCTGAGTGATAAAAATACATTTGTTTCTAAATATAAATCACAGTTTTGATCCTGTCTTTTAACCAAATTACCATATACATTTTAAAATAAAACTATATGCCTAAATAATTAAAACAACTACAGTAACCAAATCCAACATTGTGCCAAGTAAAGCCAAACTAAAAAATGAAAACAAGCCCCAAATACTCCCTTATGAAATAACATAATGTTAGCTTTTTACAGTTAGTCTGTTTTCCATTAGACTTAACTGTAACTGAAAGCAAATTGTAAGTCCAGTTTGACAAGCTCAGCAGTTTGTCTCACAACATGAAGAACTATCCTGTCTGCATAATAATGCCTATTAACTCTCTCCCCAACATGAACAACAGTGTCATATGCATAATAATGCCCATTAACTCCCTTTACACCTTATTCAAAATATTTATATATAAAATAAATAATGGCTCCAACACAGATATGTGGGTACTATGGACAGTGCTGTGAAATGGATTAAACATGAAGTGGTGTGCAGTTATACACCAATAGACCTGGGAGACATGAGGCATAACTAAATGCCTTCCACCATGCAGGACATGCATTATATTGGGCTACAAACAAACACTCTAGCATGTGGTATTCAACTAATGGCACAACTTAAATGTACAGTAAACACTGTATAAAGACTCCTGCCTCCCAAACCTGTACCCTCAGGTCCTCCTCTGTCCCTATGCTCTCAACCAGACCTTGCGCTACAAAAATGGGTGAACAGGCATTCTCTCACTTTGCTCCTAAGTTCTGGAACTACTCCCCTACAGGTTAAAAATTCTGCCTCCCACGTGTATTTAAAAGCTCGCTATTCTCTCACCTTCAGGCCCTTGGTCACTGCAAATGCTCATAATTTGCTACACCCTTATTGCCAGCCTGCGTGCATGGACCTAAGCCCATTTCTTGTTACAATATGTCTTTTATTATGCACTGTATCAGATTTTGTTGCTCTATTCACCTTGTATGTTGTTAATTGTTATTGCTGTCTTATGTTTACCCAGATTGTTATTATCTACTATGGTAATATGTATACCAATGTCCTGTGCTGTCCTGGGTGTGCCTGAAAATAGGCAGGATTGTTGCTAGTGCACTTACCCGGTTACCAAAGCGAATAAATAAATAAAAGACAAATACAAAAACATTTTATGGAGAACATTTGTGAATCTTGCCCATGGCTGTTTGAAAGCCCACACAAAGCTATTATAAATTAGTTATTAGACTTAGCTGTAACTAGCAGCAGTTCAAAGAAATTGATGTCCACATCTGCCCTATCTTGAGTCTACATTGCCAGAAGTCACAGATAGTGAAGCTCTGCTTAACACTAGCTAGCTTTGCTTAACAGCAGCCAAAAAGCATGACAACCTAATCAAATCAAAGTATTAAAGAGATGTACCCAGGATCTTGGAAACTGAAGGCCCAAACATTGGTAAATGATATGTAGCAGAACTGACTATGATTGCAATAACTTATCTCTTGCAATAAAAATGTATTGTTTGTAAATTGTCACACTGTTTATGTGATTTTATCTTTGTACATTCATTCTGGTTGCTAGTGAAAATTGATATTTCTTTACTCACAAAGTGCACCAGAATAATTAGTGGAACTAAATTAATTGGTCAACCTTTTGTATCCAAAAGAATGCCCAGGCCTTCAGGTTGCCTCCTGGCTACTCCCTATGCCACAAAGAAAGTCTGGTGGTGGGCAGCAGGAGCAAGAGAGAGAGAGAGAGAAAGTGGAATTGGGCTGCAGGAGGATAGAAAGCAGCCAAAGGCAGCAAACAAAGGGTTGAATGATGAAGGTAGGACAGGGGACAGGAAGAGGGGAATACAGGAACAGAAAGGTCAAAGTGGGACATAAGGAACAGTTCAAGAGTAAAAGGAGGAGGAGCTGTGACTGTGGAAGAGGAGACTTCAAGGCTGTGAGGCAGACAAACAAGGATGACTATCAAATAGAGGTTGTGTGTTTATGGGAAGAAAAATTAGCAAGTGCTGAAAGAAAGGAGGGAGTAGAAGGAGAACAGAAAAGGAAGAGTGAGAAATCTAAGACAGAAAGGCAGAGGTCCAGAACTTAAAAAAAGAAGAAGCAGTAAGAAAGGGGAGGGAGAATAAAGGAGGGGAAAGCAGGTTGGAAGTAGAGGGAACAGTTGTTTGATAGGCAGTGTACTTTGAGTGAATTGGTAGAAAGAGTGGAGAAGGGTTCAGCTCTGGCAAATGTTTTATTTTGGCAGCACTGTGAATGACATCTGCATGGACAAACACCAGCAAGACCCTTAAAGGTGCTGCATGGGAGACCATGAGGAAGGCAGGATTTGTTGCAGTACAGTGCACCAAGCTTGGGATGGAACTTTGTGTGCATTACTATGATATGGCTAGGGAAATCATGGTTTGATCCATCCACACACTGAGGTACTTGAAGTGGGGTTCTTCTTACATCTGAACCTCGATGAAGCCAGCAGAATAAAAGGCCATTAGGTCTATCTGGTCTGCTTGTTTGCAGAATCCGCAGCATAGGCTACTGACCCTGCCCCTCCAATCTGCCCTTATTTTCTGTTTGCCTTCCCTTGGCCCTTATTTTCCTTTAACTCTATCACAGCCTCTCTTGAAGCTGCCCACCATTTTCAGTGAAGCCACCTCCTCCAGAAGCACATTACAAACCTCCACCACCCTCTACAAAAGTGCCTCTAAGCCTCTCTCTTAGTCCTCCCCCTCCCTTCAACTTGAGACTGTGTCGCTCGTGTTAGGGTTCCCACTAAGGTTGATGAGGCCCTCCTTGTCCACCCTATTTATTCCTGTCAAAACTTGAAGGTCTAAATCATATCGCTTCTCCTCTCCTTCAGGGAATACATGTTCAGGGCCTCCAACCTCTCCTCTTACAACCTACCCTACTGGCCCATGATCATCTTGATTGCCCTCCTTTGGACTGTCTCCAAAGGTTTATGTCCTTTTCAAGTTTGGACACCAGTTCTGTATACTGTATTCCAGATGTGGCCTCACTAATGACCTGTAGAAGGGCAATACTACTGTGCTTCCTCTTGCCTGCTGCTGATCCTCTCAATCAATGTAGCTCAGCATCTTATTTGCCTTTGCTACTATGTCCTACATTGCATGGAGTGTCTCAGGTCACTAGTGATCATCACTCCTAAATCCTTTTTCCTCCTCTGATGTTGATACCTGAACTGCCTCCCAGGTTGTTCTCAATCCTTAGATTCTTGGCTCCAGTGTGCATAACTTACCAATTGCTTCCATTAAAGCCAAACTGCCAAATCCTGGACCATCTCTAACTTTTCCAGGTCCTCCTTTAGGTCTTGTATTCCTTTTGTTGTGTCCACCTTCCCACAGAATTTAGTGTCATCTGCGAACAGGCACGTTTGCCCTCAATGCCATCCATAATATTGCTGATGAAGACATTGGACAGCACCAGTCTGAGCACCGAGCCCTGTGGGATCTCAAAGGTGACCTCCTGATACTGAACATCTCACCTCACACAACCATGTTCTGGTCCTGCCCCTCAGCCAGTTTTCAATCCACCTGGTCAACTTCTCATGAACTCTTAGATCTGGCTCTTGTCGGGTACAGAGTCAAAGGGCTTGCTGAAGTCCAGGTAATGGATGCCAACTTTTGGCCCCTGTCCACTGTTTTAGTGACCCAGCCAAAGAAGTTAATGACATTTGCTTGACATGACCTCCCTCCTATAAATCAGTGTTACCTCTCATCCTGGAGAAAATTCTCATCCAAATGCTCTACTAACCTTTCCTTAAGTATGGTTTCCATAAGCTTGCACATGATTGAGTTCAGACTGACCAGTCTGTTATTCCTTGGGTCACCCTTGGGGCTGCTTTTATGGAGGGCACTACATCTGAACTATTGAACAGGCCAGCTAAGTGATCTATAAGTTATTCCACCAGCTCCCTCAGAATCGTTTGGATCATGCTGTCTAGGCCTGGGGATTTATCTATCATCAATGCTATCAACCTTTGCCCTCACCCTATCCACCTCTATCAAAATCTGTGTGCCTCTTGCCCCTTCATCCTCTCTCCTTCCCTAGTGGCACTGGTCCACCTTTCTCCCTGTTGAAGACAGAACAGAAGTACTTGGTCAGTACCACTGCTTTGCCCTATTCTGTATCCACCCATCCCTTTCTTGAGCCTAACAATCCTTTCTTGACCCTTTTCTAGCTAATTTAGTAAAAAATGGCCATTTCCTTTTAATTCCTTCTGCTAGCTGCAGTTCCTTCTAAGCTTCTGCCCACCAGATTACCTTGCCTGCTATGATAGCCATTTTCTGGTAGTCCTCCCTGTCTTCCCTGTCTTTCTCCCTCTGGGTCCTCCTGAATTTCTTGTAGACCAGCATCTTGAGTCTTACTTCTGGAAAACCTCAGTACTAAGTCAGCTGGGTGTTTGGCCACTGAGTTATTCCTTTGAGCCTAATGCACTCTCTTGTGAAACCATTCTTCCCTCCTTGATAAGGGCCACCTTTGGTCCACCCCTATATCCACTTGGATGCCTGCCAGGTGACTTCTTAGAGCTCACCCATCTTTGTGAATCTTGCATTCAAAAATCCAGTGTTTTAGTCTTAGGGGAGTCTTTTCCTGCCCCTGTCCAACTGGAACCACAATAATGTGCGTCACTCCCACCCAGGGACTCCTCAACCTTTATGTCCTAGATGTGGGCCCCATTTAACAGCACCTGATCAGGGATTGGCCCTCCATGGTGAGTTCTGTGATGCCCTGTGTCAGGAACTCACTTTGCAGTGCATATAGGATCATCTGACTCCTGGTTCAGGCCATGGATGGTACACTCCAATCCTCCTTCGTTTGGTAGAAGTCTCCCACTATTTCCACCTCTCCTTCCCTGCAGCAGTCAATAGTTGCAGTTCAATTCCTTGTCTATTTCCTCCTCCTGTTTGGGTGGTCTGCAAAGCACCCACAACTTCATCTTTCTCCTCTATTACCCAGTTGCTGAATCCACATTGCTTCTGCCTCTCCTCTTCTGACTCCTCCCTCCTATGAGTTATACCCTCCTGATGTAAGCCACCACTCCCCTTTTCATAGGGATTGAGAGGTCTACCACACATGGTTAGGCATGGCCCCTGTCTCAGTGATCTCCACATGTTCATTTCCTCTCTGCCAGCAATGCCTGCAGGTTGTCCATCTCGTTGCCAAGACTTTTATGCATTCAGACCCACCACCTTCCACCCAGAGTCGATCCTCCTTCCTTTCCTTCCATCTGTCTTATTTTTCCCTGTTATCTGAGCCCTGCTTCCTCCCTGCTGCTAACCCCTTCACTGCAACTCCTTCCTCCAGTGCCCACTAGTGGTATGGGAGAAGGTCTACTAGCCTTCTTCTTCCAGCGTCCTGGGTCTTGCAGGCCTGCTTGTCCCCCTCAGTAGTTTAAATTAAGTTTTTGTTAATGTACTGTACCCCTCCAGCTTGTCCCTGAGGACCGTTGACCCAACACTACTTAGTCTGTCTGATGTAAAACTGTTTTATCTGACCAGGCCTCACCCAGCCCCAAATACATTTGTGTCCTTAGTCCTTGCACCACTCCCTCAGCCATTCATTTAACTCTTCTATCCATTTCTTCCTGACCATGCTGGCTTTGGTACTGGCAACACCTCAGAAAATGCCAGCAATCTGGCTACCTCTTCAGGTCCTCCCTACCACCATGAATCTTTCCTGTACTATCTGTATCTCCTCCTGGCTAGGTCCCTGGTACTTAGGTGCATAAAATGACTGGTTTTGCTCTAACTCTTGTGTATATCTATAAATGGTTTTGCCCCAACCCCTTACCATCTCCCCAGTTTTTGGGCTTACCCTCTCTGCTGTCATCCACGCATGCAGCCCACTTCCTACCTGTATTTGGGCCCCTTCTTCCCCAGTGAATACCTCTAATTATGAAGTCCCCCAGGATTTCTTCCCTTCTGCCCCTCTATGTCTGCCTCCCTCCTTTCCATCATTGACTGCCATATGAGCTTCTTCTCCACCTATCTGCTTCCCTCTGTGCTGGTTACCACCCAACACTTATTCTCTCCCAGCTCTGCTTTCCTGACACCCTCACAGCCTCTACTCACCCCTCCATCTGTCTTTCCAATCCCCTCTATGTCCTTTCCTTTCTGGCCATCTGCACCCTCCACCTTCCCTCTTCCTCTTGTCACCCTACCCTTCCCTCCCATCCAAGTCCTCTCTGTTCTCTCTTCCCTGCACTGTGACTACTTTGTACTGTCTTACCCCTACTCTTGTTCTTCTCCTCCCAAAACCTGTTGTCTTTACCCAACCTCTCTTCCCACCTTCTGTTCCCCCGCCTCACTTCCAGACAGTCGGTGAAATCTATGCTTATAGGCACCCCTTTGAATGTTCCCTCCTGTTGCATCCCTCACAGTCCTGCCCCCATCCCCACACCACTTGCCATCCCCCACTCAGTCTCCACGGTGTTCCCAGGTAGGAGTATCCCCAGAGCTTGGGTGATCCACTCTACCCCATCTATGCCTGTAGATTTCCTCTCTGGGCATCCCCATTTGTATTTCTCTCCCTGCCCTTTTCCTCCTACACTCCACACCATCCTTCCAGATCCCGCTCTCAGCTGCCATACTTCTTCCCTAGATGCTCCAAGCTCCTGCACACAGGACATCCCCGTTACCCACATCATCCCCAGGAATACAGCCACCCCACAACCTTTACAGCACACCACCATCTTACCACTATCCTGATGACTGTACGTGTTCCTATTGCCCACATCCTCCCAACTCCTGGCACACTCATCCTTCAGTTAGGCACCTCCTTATACAATCCAGTTGAGGATGTCTACTAAAGACACCAAACCTCATTATCTTAGACAGCTGACCCTCAATTCTCCCCCCACCTTTCTTGAACCTCAATACAAATGTAAGTTGATCCTAGATGGGGACCAGCTGCAGTCCCCTGTCTGTGTTACCCTTTTGAGCTAGTCCCACATAGTAGCTGACTGACCTCTCTAGCACTACTCCAATCTGTTACACATTTACAAGCTAGCCCTAGAAAGGAATCAGCTGCAACTCCTTCCAACACCCGACAATGTAATTTTATGCCCTTCCTTTATACTTACCTACCATCTACCAACCAGCATGGCCTGTGGCCTGCAGTCCTCCCTGCAGATGTCTGCCGAGACCCTGGGTGCACATCATTGGATGACACACTTCTGCTTGTCGGCACTCATGCCTCAGAGTTGTTGGGTATTTATGAATAATATTCAAATGTTATGGTTGTTTATAACATTTTATTAAAAAAGTACACTGGAAATGTTCATTTGTCTCAAGATTAGGTGTCTATTTGATTAATCCTATAAGCATATAGCATCAACCCAATAGTTCTGATAATGAATTAATTAGCAGGATATCACTCACCAATCATTCATAGGGAACCCAAATAATGTAGGCTGTAATCAGTCTTGTCTCTTCTGTGTCTTGATTCTGTTCTCTCACTAGGGATCCCAAGCAGCATTCTTAAATAGTTTGAATTTACCTGACATCCTGAAAAGATATGGAGAATTAACCAATTAGAGTAGCCAATTGGATGCACTGTCAAATTTTTACTAAGGCAATGGTAGTCAATTATTTTGATTGGTTGACTACTTCTGATATTATCAGTAATAAAGGAAGGGTGATCTGACCGCCAAATTTCAAACAGTTGCTAATCAACTTTGTCAATAGATGGCAAATAAGCACACACTTCTATGAAACATAGAAACAGTTAATTTGATGGCAGATAAGGACAGTTTGGCTCAACTAATCTGCCCATTTCCTACCTAATGGATAAGCTACAGATCCTAGTTTACCTACAGCCGACTTCCTCCTACCCCCACTAGAACGACTTATGTCTGTCCCATGCATTCTTGAATTCCCCACTGTTTTTGACTCTGGGACCAGCCTCCAGAAGGCTGTTCCATGCATCTACAACTCTCTCTGTAAAGAAATACTTACTCACATTACCTCTGAGCTGTCCCCTCTATCTTCAAATTGTGCCCCTTGTTCTTGCACATCTCTTTTTCTGAAAGATGCTACCCTCTTGGACTTTGTTGATTCCCTTGAGGTATTTGAAAGTTTCTATTACGTACCCCCTCCTTTCCTCAAGGCTATACATCTTAAGTTCCTTTAGTCTTTCTTCACATGTCTTCTGGTGCAGACCCTGCACCATTTGGATGCCCTTCTCTGGACAACCTCCACCCTGTCCATGTCTTTCTTGGGAGAAGGGGTCTCCAGAACTGTACACAGTACTGCAGATATGGTCTTGCCAACTGTCTGTACAGAGGGCCAGCAACTTACTGTTTTCTACTAGTGATACCTCTCCCTATGCATCCCAGTATCCCCTCAGCCCTCCCTGCCTTCTGACATTGCTGGCCCACCTTAGATAATCTGATATGCTACCCCCAGGTCCCTTTCCCGTTTTGTTGTTGTCAGTATCTCACCCCCATTGCATACTCTTTCCCTGGGTTTTGTTTCCAAGGTGCATTACTTTTGCACTTCTTTACATTGAACCTAAGCTGCCATACATTTGACCATTCTCCAACCTTGCCAAGTCCTTTTCATCCTTTCCACCCCACCTTGCATATCAACCTTGTTGCAGATCTTTGTGTCATCTGCAAGAGACATACTTTCCTTCCAGTCCTCTGCAATGTCACTTATAAAGACATTAAAAGGGTCAGCCCAGTACTGAAACCTGAGGTACCCACTAGTAACCCCCTTTCTTCACTGTGGACTCCATTTACTATTACCTGCTGTGTCCTTTGTCCAGCCAGTGTTTTACTCAGGCTACCACCCTGGGACCCACTCCCAGGCTGGCTAATTTGTATATTAATCTTTTGTGGGACTGTGTCAAATGCCTTGCTAAAGTCTAGGTAGGCCATGTCCACAGCCTGGTCTACTACTTTGGTCATCCAGTCAAAGAAATCAATTAGATTTGTCTGACATGACCTTCCTGCAGTGAATCCATGCTGCCTTGGGTCCTGCCCCACTGGCCTCTAGGTACTCAACAAGTCTTTCCTTCAGAAGTGATTCCATCATTTCCCTACCACTGAGGTCAAACTAACAGGTCTGTAGTTTCCTGCCTCTGTCTTGCTCTCACTTTTGTGAAGGGGAATCACATCTGCCCTCCTCCAGTCCTCATGCACACCCTCCTCCCATGATTTATTAAAGAGTAGTCAGTGGTGTTACTAGTTCTTCCTTTGTTCTTTTAGAATTCTGGAGTGAATCCCATCAGGCCCCATTGTTTTATCCACCTTCAGTTTTAAGAGTTCTTTCAGAACCCTTTCTTCTGTGAAAGGACTAATATCACCTCCACCCCTATCAAGAGTGCTTGGCACTGTATATCCCAAACAGGGATGTTTTGTTTCATTTTCTAATTAGGCAATTTTCAAATAACATAATATTAATTATTGGTTTTCTTTTAAACAGCATATGAAATATAACATTGTCTTTACTTGCATTGATATTTTAAAATGCTTTGGCGCAAATCAAGTCCACACACATTAGTATGTTTTATTACAGAGGTAATATAATTTTAAGTAATGATAATTGTCATCCATTACTGTATAAGCATTTTAGCTGCTTAGCTCTTTGATTAACCACTACTGAAATATAACATTGTCTGTCACAGCAGCTTCTAACAATTATCTCCTTGTGGGCTGCATTCAGGAAAACACAACTGGCCACAGGCTTCCTACTTTCAGAGTACCAGCTTAAGCTTGCAACCTATATTTTCTTTGAAACATCTTATCTTGACAGTATAGCTAGTAATACAGTCTAAATAACAGAATTAAAACAGCATGATTGAAAGTATAGAGGTTACTTATAATGTTGAGATTCTTAACAGAGGAATCTGTAGAACACAGTGAACTTTGTCTGACCTATGAAAGCATGGAGTTTACCATACACCTCTAGCTGACACAATTTATTTTACACATAACAAGCAAAAAGCCCTAACTGCAATGGTTTCTCCTTTTGTAGATGTTTGAAAACTTGGTGCATGGTAATTGGTCAAACAGTAGATGCACAGTGGTAATTTTAGCTTTTGGGTCTGACCACAAGACATCAGCAGTTCTAAAACAAATGATTTTACAGTAAACGTCTCATGACTGATTTGAGAAATCACAACTCTTGCAAATCTGTTGGTCTTTGACTGTTTTCCTTCGAATAGAGGTTTATTTTCTACTTAGCTAGATTGGCCAGAGTTTTTAGACTCCATATTGATTTTCTACAAACACCTCAAAACAGTTCTTTTTCAAATATGGCCATGTCAGGCACATACTGTAGTCATTCTGCCTAATTTACTAAATAATGTAATATTTGGCATATCCCTAAAAATGATGGCAGGCCCCAACAATCCCATCTTAGTGCATGCAAAGTAAGGCACCACAATAGTAGTTAAAGAACTTGCAGTCAAAGGTTATAAGGAAGCAGGGTTTGGGCTTATTTATTATGTGGAATATGTTATTATGTATTATCTATTTAGGTTGCCTGTGGACATGTGACTACTTGGTATAAGGGTTTAACCTTAAAGGGACAACCAAGTTTCCACCACAGTCCAGCCCATGCTGCCCAACATTCTGCTAGTACCGGGCACATTGGACTGCAGGATTACTATGGCCCATGCCATTCTCTGCTGAGGCTTTGCAGACTGAGGCTTTGGAGACCACTTCAGAATGTGGCCTGTTCAACAGGGTTTATGCTAAGAGGAGGCACAGTGCTGGGTGCCCTGTGTTACTGCTATTTAGCATTTCTGACTCCAGGGCATGGTGGCAGCTTGAAAGGCTTGGTTGCTATGCCAGCCTGACTTGGCTTTCAAGCTCTCCTGTAATTACTTAGCTTGGCTTGCTTCTTAGATATTGACTTTATCAGCCACTAAATGCACCTTAGACCCACAGAACATACTTACCCGATGGACTGCAAAGGAAAAAGATTTTGGCCCATCCCCAAAATAGGATTAGAATGACATAAAGTAACCCCAAGTCACATGCTCACCAAGCAACACAAGTAGTGATTACCTTGGCTTCTTCTAATCTAGCCTTTATTACCCATTTTACTTAAAGTTTGGTCAGTTGAAGCGGTTTGTTGAAATCCGATTTGCTTGCTATGATTTGTAAGTATGCTTAAGATAACACATCATTATTACAAGGATAAAAATACAAACTGTCCGAACACCACAAAAGCTTTGAAGGCTGACTCTAATCTGCTGTCAGACAGAACTAGGCTAAGCTCTCCTAATGCAGCATTTCATTTAACACTTCCTCTGTCTTATACATTTTGTTACTGACCTCAATAAGGTGTGTATCTTTTCTTGCTAGCAAAGACTTAAGGTCTAGGGTCAAGATATCAATTAGTATACTAAAGGTAGGGAGGTATTCCTCGACCTCCTCTTGGTGGTCAGTTCGGTAACCTGTGATCGGCGACTGAATGTCAGTGACTGGTCATAAGGACGACTGCACAATAGCACTGACAATGTGGGCGACCTTGGATTTCACCTCTTCCCTGAGTTGGGCCCCCCTGAGTAGCAATCCTAATTATGGGGTGTTGGGAGTACGAAGCCCCAGCATTAAATAACATACTGTTTTTCAGTCACCCTTGTGGTTGTGTGCCCTTATGACCAGTCACTGACATTCAGTCACCCTTGTCACATAGGGATCACTTTGGATGACAACCTCATCATGGATAAGACTAGGAGTGATGATTGTTTGGTCCATTACAGCGTGCTCTCAGGGTGTGAAACAAAATTTGAGATGTTAATACCACATGAGAGGTGCCTGTAAGAATATTTCTTGTGGGTAGTAGCCACAGTACTGTTCTTTACATAGTAGGCCACTTTGAACATTGGCACATGCCACTAGTTATCTTGACCGGGCAAGAGGTGGTCATATTGACTTGGGGCCCAGCAAACTGGTATGGTAGCCCCTCTGGTGCATATCCACACACAGGGGTAGTGATGTCAAACATGTCACACCTGCATAGGTATGTGTACTGTTTTCTGAGCAGCATGCTAGGTGGGGTGCTATCCACCTATGTAGATAAGGTAATACACTAACAACTGTGGCACATTTAAGCACTATATATATATATATATATATATATATATATATATCTTCCTCTAAGTAACCTACTGAATGTACTGCTGCTAGTTTGTTGAACACAGATGTGTCAGGGTCAAAGATGGGCAGTGACACTGTAAATAGATATACATGGTGTCCCTAATAGAGCATGAACCCTCTGCATAACAGCTTCCCCTACTGGGGTGTGGTGTCACGTACCCCAAATTGCGGATGGTACCAAAAGAAATTAATTGGCACATTTGCACACATTTCCAATGGACTTTTCTGACCATGGAACACACTGTGGACAGTACCACTTGACCAGGCACTCATCTTTGATGAGGTCAGGAAGTGGACATTTTATGTCCTGCAATAACTTGGTTATGTTGCTTAGAACATAACTACCATATGCAATACAAATCATTTCTCAACCTACTCGCCTGTCCTGCCCTCCTGGTTGTTAACCTGAACCAATTCATTGATTTTTATTTGAGCTGCATTAAATATTCTAACAATGTTATGCATGTTATACACTGTAAATCTTTCTTCTCAGGTCAAACCCTCAAGACTGTGCAGCTCGGCTTTATCTATTACTTGGGCTTGATTGTCCTCAAAATACTTTATGTGGTTTCTAATTTTATCTATATCCGCTCTATTCCAAATTGACATACCAGTCCCAAATATACCTGTGGCAGGACCCACGATTCCCCAAATACCACCTAGGCCTATTCTCTCCAGTCCTTGCAGTCATCTAGAATGGAAGGTACCTTGGTCTTTAATAGTTTTTGCCCTGCTACATGATCTTAGGCTTGCTGTTTATAGGCTGCTATAACATCTACTAGCGAGGAAGAATAAAACAGAGAAATGTTTGTCTGAGTGCAAGGCCAAATTTGGTCATATTTCAGTGTGAAATATTTAAAACAACAGGTATATGCATGAACTGTACATTGTTTATTAATGTCCCTGGTATTGGTGTTACAGTCAGTCTGCTGGCTGGTACTGGCTCAGAACAGGACACTGTAGGGGTATGGAGGAGGTCCTCAGTAATCACAGGACGCCATTCTTCTGTTTTTGATGGTGATGGAGCAGTAGGTGATGGCTGTACTCGAGATTTTGGTGGTTCAGCTGGGACCCCATTACATGAAAAACTTAACGTATGTAATAGGAGTTTTGAATTAAATTCATGACCCTCAGCATTGCCATTATAGTTGCAACACCATCATCTGTAATCATCCTGTTGAATATTCTTTACACTGACTACAACTTAGTGTCTATTTATGCATTTCAGAGATATTCTTCCCTGTAGTAATCAAAGTCACTCACATATTCAGTGTTAAGGTAGTGTTCATAGTGCCGGAGTTGGATGTCCCAACCATACTTGCGTTTATGAGGCTGACATTGTACGCTTGCGTCTCGTGCAACAAAGCAGTCAGCAAATTAGGGAGGTAGTATAGCGCAGTGGTTTAAGGATCTAAGCTGCAAACCTGGAGACCTGGATTTGAATCCCATAGCCCTCACTTGCATACTGTGTGACCTTGAGCAAGTCACTTAACTTTCTTGTGCTCCCAGGTCACACTTATAAACAAGCTCTCAGCTTAGTGTGTCTTTCCTGGTTAAAAAAAAATACATTTCAAAGCCTTCACCTAGTGGTCAGGGGACATACTAAGTCTCTCTCTTCAACATCCTGCCTCCCACTGGCCACATGGCTCATACCCTGGTCAGCTAATCCATTCCACACATTCTATGGTTTCTCCATTAATACAATAGGTCCAGCCCTTATACATTACTGCAACACCATGAGCCTTCCCCAAGCACCAGAGCAAGACTGCAGTGAGCATCATCTGAAAAATAAACAAACAAAAACATGATTACACATACCCCCAATTTTGCCTGAGGGAGGTGGTACCATCCTGCAAAGCAAAGCATTTAAAACTCTGAGCATTTAAAGTTTAGCAGCATGTTACAGAGCAAATGCAAAGATCTCCTTGTGAAATAACACTTATTAAAACACATGGGGCCAGATATTCAAAAGGTTTGCGCCATGCACAAGTCTGAACTTGCTCCATTCTGCGATATTCAGCAGGAGGCAGTTGCGCCACTGAAAACAGGCTGAGCAACAGCGCAATGCAAATGAATGCATGCTGAACTGAAGGGGAGGAACCATGCATAAACTGCACGCCCGATATTCCAGCCGGGCTGTGCAGAGTTAATACGGCGCAACCCCAACCTGCACCTGCACAACTTTGAGCCAAAAAAGAGTAAGTCGAGGGCCACCCACAGGTAAGCTGCTGCATTGCGAGGGTGCAACACAGCAGCTGCTACCTGTGGCTGGCTCCAAACCACTCCCTGTGCCCCCCGCAGCCCGATCATGGGCAAAACAGTGTAAAATCCCCACCACCCCCACTGGCCCGATCGCGGGCAGCAATGTGACTCCCCAGAACATATCCCTGGTGGTCCAGTGGACCATAAATCCCAATTGCTGGATGGTATTAAGTAAACACCACCCGAACACATCCCTGGTGCCTAGTGTCCCCACCCACCCACCCACAAAGCCCCACCACCCGCTCCCCTCCCGGCGGCAGGCGGGCAGCAGCATCCACCCGCCTGCAGCCCGCGCCGCCGACGTGCTGCCCGGTAGACTACTGCGCCCAGTGGTGCAGAGCAAGGCCAATGGGCGTGCATATCCGTGACTCCAGTTTTGTGAATAGACCACATTCATTCACAAAACTGGCCTATCTTAACTCTTGACATGGAGCTGCACATGCCATTAACTCTTACTCTGCATAACTCAGGCGTTATCTACACGAACGATATCAGCCTCAGGTAAAGCTGAAAAAACGGCTGGCAGTCAGGATGCTACCACCGCCGGCTGCCGGTGGGGAGGCGGGTGGTGAACGTCGTGGTGGGTGGGAATGGCTGCAAACACCAAGCGGTCAGTGTGTTCTATCTCACTCCGCGTCGAGATTTATAATCCACTGGACTCCTAGTGAACCGAGAGGCTCCCAGATACTGCCCGCCGACTCCGCTGTGTGTTGAGGGCAAACTTATGCCGCTTGTTGATCGGGCCACTGGGCGCGTGGAGGGATTCTACACTGTTTGCCCGCGATCGGACTGCAGGGGCGTCGGTCCCCGATGGCTGCTGCTTGGCAGGGTGCCAGGCGCAGAATCCTCAGGGATCGGCGCACCTGCATGCTAATGGCATACAAATGGGGCCATAATCAGATGCAAATGGCCCCCGTGCCTTGATGAATTATGGCCCCATTTGCATGTCACCTTTTGAATATCGTGATTTTGCGCGTGACGCAATGGTACTGCACCACGCCAGAGTTGAATGCTCTACTCTGACAACTTGCGTTGGGCGCCAAGTTCCACTGCGCCATGCACAGTGGCTGTGACTGGGGGTGATATTCAAAGGGTTGTCAAGGTGCAACTCCTTTGAATATCACTCTGGACACACCCAACACAACTATTTTGTGCAGCGCAAGGGCTTGCTCCACAAAATAGCGCGGTTTGAATATCTGGCCCATTGTATGTTACCTTGTTTAGTGGTGATCCTGGAGAGTTCTAATGCTGTTTTCATTCCTGTAATGTGAAAAAGGATATTTCTAAGGCACCGATGAGCTTTCCACACTGCTGCTTTCTTGTGTTTACATTGGCGCGAAGTCCTGGTCGCTGAATCTGTGGCGTCATAGGGTGGCGACCGTGTTATGTACCGCACTGTTACTTGAGCACTCGGGAAGATGTCTTATCTTGAGGAGAAATCACGACTCTGTTTTGTATGGGTGGCTGCTCCACTGGTCAGATTGTCCCATACAGTTTCAAACCTCTTGCCGATGGCGTGCACCTTCACAAACAAATGCAAATGGCAGCGAAAATAAAGACAGAAGCAGTGACTATGGTGGGAGCATGGAGTTGTCAGACTTGTATGCAGCATTAGTGTCCATTCTGTATTGATTGTGGCTCTGCTTTTTGAAAATTATGTTTTGGCAATGCACAGTACAAGTGCTATGTGTCCCAGTTCCGATCATTTAGTACTACATGTTATTAGTCTCTGAGCTGCATTTTCTTAACCCCCACCACCACTAGAACCACCACCACCACGTACAGTTCACCCATCCTAATGCCATCAGTGTACTGATTCTAAGTTAAATTTGTCACATATTAATGTGACAGACACAATGACATTTTCAGGTATCCGATAGTGCCAGACCTGCTCACATGCAGTATCATGTGTACACAATGCCAGACATATTCACGTAGGATACAAGGTGTCCCATCCTGAATGACCCAGTCACATATCATCTCAGGTGTGCTCTACTGGCAGACCATTTCACAGCTGATGTCATATGTGCTGTACCACTTCAGAAATGATGTCATGTGTGCAATACTGTCATGTGCCATCCCATTATATATGATGTTAGGCATCCCATATTGACAGCCCCATGCACAGAGTGCGGTCTCACTGTCCCACAGTGTTAGGCCTGTGCACATGCAGCGTCTTGTAAACCATACTGCCACATCCAGTGATTAGCAGTTTGGTAGGTTGTGAACCCCATGAAGCAAGCTTACTTCTTGGCTTTCATGAATCCTTTGCCATTGTACCTTGGAGTTCTGCCATCAACCATGTGAAGGCAATCAGAAGCACTGAATTTCAACAGTTTTGGCCAGTTGGTAAAGCATGAAAAACAGTACCAATTGAACCAGAAACTGAAATTACAGCATTTCCTATACATAGATTTTGCTATCTAACAACTTTACACTGGCTGGTGTGCCTATTTTGGTTATTATCTTTAGCCAGTGGCATGTCACTGTTTGGTTTGAAGTTTAATCTTATATTTCTGTCGTTGCTGCTTCATCAGAATGTCAACTTGTGAACTTCATCTGGTACTGTCACTATGTTGCTCATCAGCAGTAATCTCATTAATTTCTCTTTCTGTTTTCGATGGACATCTATCTCCTGTTTGTATCTCCACCAGCTCCAGAGCACAACGTTGGCCCTCACCCCTCCCCCACCCGGGCACCAGCGTTGTGCAGTCACACAGTGAACAGACACCAAGCTCTGTCTGTGTTCACATGTAAGCTTGACATTTCAAAGAAATGTCAGCGTTATTGTTTAGTTAGTTTTCTGCTGTAACAGCAAGCCACACAATGCATATGATGCAAACATATACAACATTTACTCCCTGGTATTATGCTTTATGTTGTATGCTTTTTGTCATTTACACCCATACTACCTAAAATAGTCATCATTTTTCTGATGATGAACACACAGTCAGGGCATCAACATTGCGAATGAGCAGAATGTTTTCTATGTCTGTCTCATGCTGGCATGCTCCTATGGATACAACATTTCAACAGGGAACACAATTAGTAGATGGCAGTCTGGTAATAATTTTTACTTAGTGCACTGTCATCTGCTGTCTGAATACATCTTCTTCCCCTCCACCACCCTTTATCCATGGGCAAATGTCCAACACAGTCACAGACATTTATGGTATGAATAAAGTCCATGGTATGGTGTGATTAATATGGTACTGTTAGTGCCGTGATACACATTATCTGTCAACATTCACATCTGGCAGAATTCAGTAAATGATGTAAATTTCTCCATGTTTTGCACATTTATTGATTATTGTATCACTGTTTCATCGCTCAACTGCACCCAAATTTGGCAGATATATAAATAACACATGTAGACCTGATTCATGTTGGGACACTGTCCACATAACAAGTCTGAATACACAATGTACCACAATGTATGGTTGGCATGCATTGCTCTGCTGAATATTTATTTATATTTATTTATTGAATTTTGATGACGGGTAGGCCCACTGGGCCGGAGGTCCCTTTCAGGGGCGACCTGGGAGTTACAGGACAAAACATGGTAAAACAGTAAGTACAGATACAGCTTTGGCATGCAACATTCTAACATGTATATATAGCAGTGATATATTACATAGCAGGTTACCTTGATTTTGAGGGTGTACAATATGGAGAGGCCTGAGATTAAATTGAGTCACAATTACCCTCTTAGAAAGAAAAAAAAAATCTTGGGGGTTGAGACAACTGAGAGGGTTAGTGCTGCCAGCTCAGGTGGTAGTGATGTAAGTGCTCAGGCCAGCGGGTAGTGTGGAGGTGTCAGGTAACGCGTAACTGGCATTGACTCATAGCAAGCATATGAGCCTTGAGTCTTGTTCGGAAGCACATTAATGATGTAGCTTCCCAAACCTCTGGAGGAAGGTTGTTCCAGAGGTAGGGCAGCATGGGAAAGGACATGTCCCCTGCCTTGGTCCTAACCCTAGGGACCTCTAGGAGAGGCTGGCCTGAGGTCCGTGGGTTGCGCAGATTCGCTTAGCAGTTATGAGCCCTGCAAGGCTTGGGGTGTGTTGGAGCTAATTGGCTTATGTGCTAGGAAGAGCACTGGGTACCTGAGGTGGGCTTCAAATGACAGCCAGCTGGTAGTGCCAATGAATCACAATGGTGACTCTTAGAGTGGGACAGAGTGTCGAAATGGACCACCTTATTGTACAAAATCTGTAACTTGCTGAACTCCAGCTTGGCACTTCCTGCAGTACTAGGGCCACATAGGTGAGTGTTGGGAGTAAGACACACGAGGCAATAGCAGTCCTGGCTTCAGGGATCAGCTGATCCTTAATCCGATAGAGTGTACCAAGTTTGCCATGGATAACTTTGTGACTTGATCAACATGTTGCTTTAGGTTGAAACCTTGGTCAGGGTAAGGCCAAGGTATTTTGTGGAGGCAACCACTTCAAGTTTGTTACCACCCCTGGAAGTAAGTTGAAGGAGTTGTGTTCTGTCTAGGCCAAGGGATCTGGGTCCGAACAACATAGCCTTAGTTTTGGTAGTATTAAGGACCATTTTATTCTCCATGTGCCAGTCCTCCATAATGAGAATGTTCTCTTGGAGGGATGGACCAAGGTCATCCAGGTTGTCAGAGGCTCTGTAAATCACAGCGTCATCAGCGTACTGTATGACATTACTGCTCCCACAATGGTTGTGCAACTCATTTATAAACAAGGAGAACAGGAGGGACTGAGTATAGACCCTTGTGGTACTCCTCCTTAAGGGCAGTGGATCAGAAATGTTGTCCTTCCACTTGACCCTCTGAGTGAGCCCAGTAAGGTAGCTTTCAAACCATCTGAGGGCATGAGTGTCCATGCCTATGTAGCACAATTTTGAAGTAAGAGTCGGTGGTCCACCAAGTGAAGGCCTTGGAAAGGTCGATTAAAACCACACCTGTATTGGACCTTGAGTCAAGTTCCCTAAGCACATCTGCTGAGAACTTAGTTAGGGCAGTGTCAGTATCATGTTTGTCTCTGAAACCATGTTGCGCCAGAAACATTGAAAGCGTAGAAACATAGAATTTGACAGCAGATAAGGACCGCTTGCCCACCCAATCTGCCCATTCCCTACCTAATGGATAAGCTGCAGATCCTAGTTAACCAGCAGCCTACTTCTTCCTACCCCACCCCTAGAATTGCTTATGACTGTCCCATGCATGCTCAGATTCCGCCACTGTTTTGGCTCCACAACCTCCTCCGGAAGGCTGTTCCATGCATCCACAACCCTCTCTGTGAAAAAATACTTCCTTAAATTACCTCTGAGCTTCCCCCTGTTCTTGCACACCTCTTTTTGAAAGATGCTACCCTCTTGGACTTTGTTGATTCCTTTGAGGTACTTGAAGTTTCTATCATGTCCCCTCTCCCTCCTTTCCTCGAGGCTATACATATTAAGCTCCTTAAGTCTCTCTTCATATGTCTTCTGGTGCAGACCCTGCACCATTTTAGTGCCCTCCTCTGGACAGCTTCCATCCTGTCTATGTCTTTGCAGAGATTGGGTCTCCAGAACTGCACGCAGTACTCCAGATGGGGTCTCACCAGCTGTCTGTACAGAGGGATAATAACTCATGTTTTCTACTGGTGATGCCTCTCCCTATGCATCCCAGTATCCCCCAACCCTCCTTGCTGCCCTCTCCCATTGCTTGCCCACCTTTAGGTCATCTGATATGACTACCCCCAGGTCCCTTTCCATTTTGTTGTTGTTAGTATCTCACCCCCCATTGTGTACTCTTCCCTGGATTTTTGTTTCCCAGGTGCATTACCTTGCACTTCTTAGCACTGAATCTAAGCTGCCATACATTTGACCATTCCTCTAACCTTGCCAAGTCCCTTCTCATCCTTTAAGTACTCTAAGTACTCATGGAGTTGGGTGTACACCAGTTTCTCCTGAATTTTGCAAGGATACAAAGCAAGGAGATCGGCCTGTAGTTGCCAATCGGTTCCACAGGCCACCCTTGTGGATAAGGACAACATGAGCCTGCTTCCACAGCTCTGGGACAGATCCTTCTAATAGGGACCTGTTTATGAGCCAGGTAAGAGGCCTTGTGAGTGCTGGGGCACTGTCCTTGAGTAGTCTAGCTTGGATGCCATCAGCCCACCTGAACCTTTTGTTTTCAATATGTCGTTCAACAAGCAGTGTAATGTTATCCCTGTAGCACTGCTACATCAGGGAAAATCCATGTGTCTTTTTAGTTATATTGACTGATGTTTCATGCACCAAAATTTCACAATGTCTATCCAGTACCTTGAAGTATGCTGCTCCCACCAACACAGCACATGGAAGTGCTGCACCACTCCATGAGTAAAGTAATGTGTTCTTACTTTGGCAAGTGTGCATCACCTGCCAATGTGTGGTGGAGCAGCATACTCAAGATACTGGATAGATATTGTGAAATTTTGTGCATGAACATCAGCCAATATAACTAAAAGACGATGGATTTTCCTGATGTTGCAGTGCTACAGGATAGTACCTAGTGCCTGTTGCAACTATGTCTGTGTTCCAAAATGTCAGTTCTAGTAGTGAGGTGCATTCCACAGTCCTACTCTGGCTTCTGGTGGTTGACCTATTGCAGCACTTTGCCTATTGACCTACTGTAAATGTCAGTCATGTCATAGTCATTCAGGTGCAGTGATAATATAGTGTTTGTCTTATGCAATGTCATTGCATGTATGTGATGCAAATGTTTTTAAAATTATTCATAGTACAGTACTTATCAATGGGTTCATGTTATTTTTCATTGCTGTATTTTAGGTGCACGTGGGAAATGCCAGGTTATGCCATCAACGGTAGAGAACCGGTGCTGCTGGTACTAAACAGCAGTCTCCTCCAAATTTGAAGACGAATCTGAAGAAATTAAATGCATCACAGACGTCCAGAGATTTCAGAATTGCTGCCTTGATGAAGATGTTCTGCAGTCCTCACTATATGAATACATTGAAGTAGATGGCCGGTTGGTGACAATGAGTCCACTAATGAGTTAGTTTCAACTTTTTTTGTGTTACATTATTGTTAAGGTTTTCCCATGACATTGGATATTGTTTCACATTAATTTTGTTTCTCTTTCACATCAAGCGTGCCCCTCAGCACCACTCCTCTCTCTCTCCCTCCCTCCCTCCCTGTGGTTTTCTCTTTCCCCAAAACCAATGTCTGTTAGACATAGAAATATACACTTGTTACAGCACTGTGTTACTCTTGGACCACCTACTGTGCATTTCCCTCTGTATTGTGTAAGCTGCATTTCCTATGTAACGAACAGATGTATTATTCCTTCTCACCAACAAGAAATTACTTGTGTCTGTAACATGGCTTCTTCCATTGCAGCACTTTTATTTAACCCATTACATAGTGAGGAAGTCCTTGAGCTGCGCCCACCGCCATCTATGATAAATAATACTTGTGCATTGATACGATCCATGCATCCTCTGTCTTTACATAGTGCCCCTTGTTCTTGAACATGTTTGTGTCAGATGATACCGGCTTTGACTTTGTTGATTCACTTCATCTCCACCCTGTCATGTCACCACTGTCCTTGATGGTGTACATATTATGCTTCATTGTTCTCGGTTGTATGTTGTCTGCTGCTCACACTGCCACATTGCAGGTTACCTGTTCTGTACTGACTCCGTCATGACTATGCCCTTGTTGATATAGTGTGTGTCAAGAACTGCATGCAGTACTGCACATGTGATCTCCCAAGTTAATGTATATTTGGCTAACAGTGTCTTTTCCAGTTTTAGATGTTTTCCTCTGTGCATCCCATTCACAATCGGGCATCCCTACTGCTTTCTTAATTTGCTGTGTAACTTTTCGGTCATCATATATGACCACCTATAGTAACTTTCCTTTTGTTGGTTACAAAGTACACCCCATCCCTTTGTGGTGTTCACCAGGGTTTCTGTTTCACAGGTAAATTACTTTCGCTAATACTTACATTGAATATAAGCTGACCCACAGTACTTTGGAGCAGTACTACAACGTTGTCAACTCCATTATCATCCTTTACAATCAGTCTTATTTATCGACCATGTTTAATAATGTTCTGTGGTCTGCAAAAAGTCAGTTTGCCATGTCACACATGAAGACATTAAAACAATACTGGACATTGCAGTTTTGTGATGATAACGACCAGGGTTTGGGGGTGAAAAGGCTGGAGCATCCGCTGACTGCTGTCAATGTCCTGTGGGTAGGGTGGTGTTGAGTCTCGCTGCATGCTGACTACTGGCGGGGCTGGGAGCACAGCACTACAGGAGACTGCAGCTTGAAGGGGTCCTGGTGGATGTCACTGATGATCTTGACTTGATGGCAGCCTGTTCCCATCATGTTTGAGGGACCCTGGTCCTCAATCCCACCGTAGCAGTTCCCAGGGGCTGAACTGAGGTACAGTGGTATCCTCCTGGCACCTTCCCATTGGAGGAGTGGGACCCGTATGGTGCAGGGATATACCTGGACTACCCACAGTTGGAAGGCTGAAAATATGAAATGGAGGATGGGGTACAGGTACCAATGGGGCCTATGGTGGCCCAGAGGAGAATCCTATTTTTAGGCGTTGACATCTATCCACAGCACCATCTTGGGAACTGTACTGTGAAGCATTTCCAAACAGTGTGTTTTGTCCTACAGAACTGGACATCATAGTCAATGTTTGTCCTCCAATAGTCATGTTTCGTTTCCACACACACTGTTATGTGGTACAATCATAATGGTCACATAGTCAAATAATAATGTGCATTTATAAAGTAAAGAAATGACAAATTTTCAATAAAATATCTCTGAGGTTATGATTAATCTCTAAGTCTGCATCTTTTGTCATAATGTGTCATACAAAGCTAATTATTCAAGTATGCAACACATCCATGTTGCATACTTGAATACACATATATGTCATTAGTAATATTTCTGTCTCTTTATGTTATGCAGTTGGAGTCTGCAGGAGGTGGCTGTGGCTTGATGGACCCTTGCCGAGGGCTGGTTGTACCCACCAACAGGCCCAAGAAGGTACTGAGGGGTGGGATGGACGCGAGGGTCAATGCACGTTACCACACATGCTTAAAGTATGAAAACACAGCATTCCACAGCCTTCATGAAGCTGTCACCAGGCTGAAAATCTTATCCGTGGCTGAGTCACGCCCTAGCACATTGATTGCTGAACATGTCAAGGTGATGTCTGTGTGCCGCTACCACGCCATGGGAGCAAATAGGGGTTCCTGGAAGGTCGGCTAATATGGTATGCGCAGCCTAGGTGCCATGACCGAAGTAATGGTGCGGTGGTGTAGGCACCAAAAACAGTATTGTAAAAACTTAAAGTTGTGGATACCTAAGCTTGCTTTTATCACGTTACACCTTGTTCTTTGCACCCTCCCAGCTTCTCAAGTTCTGGAGCAAATCATAGATTTTTGATAATTAATGTTTTGCAGCTACCTTCTATCACCACACATGACACCTAGCCCTGTCTCTTCCATTGCTACAGTCCTGATGCACCACTAGTGCCTCTGGGAGTGTAACCTAATTTCTGCCATGCCACAGGTAATGTGAGGCAGTAACTCGCTGCATGCACCCCTTGGTGTGGTGGAGGATTCCCTACTTGTGTCCAACACTTTCTCATGGAGAGGTCACCTAAAGACTTGCCCTCTACCATCCCATGCTTGCCAGTGAAAACCTCCGCCTGTCTCGTACATGTGGTGGCCTTCCTGGTTTCTCTGGGCCACACACTCACAGCCGTTGTCACTGTTGGATGACCAATAATGCAAAGGCACGTTGAGGCGTGTCGACCTTCATGTCATTGACAGGCTGCCCCTCAAACCTATCTGTGCCATCTGCTCTACCTCGACCTGTTTTAGCCAGGTGGTGGTATTGCAGTGATGACTACTACCACCAGTCTACATTGAAGATGAGTGTACCTTGGTGCATTCACTTCTCCTTCCCCTTGGATGTCCCACCATCTTCCACCAATTGGTCAGAAACTGGTTTTGCCAGTATCGCCAGCCGTAACACCACAGCTGTCAACCACAATATTTTAATTGTGTCATCATAAGTGTATTATGCAATGACATACACACATACTGTGCTGCTTTTGCGTCTGCAATGCACCTAATGTTCTCTTTAGTTTTGTACTTCAGTACGCTATTTAATTGGAGATGTGCAATAAATCCATCTCAATGTAAATCTTTAATGTATATTTTCAATTCCCACATAGGTTGCTATGCTACATGGCATATCGGAAGTTTGTATACTGGGTGTGGCAGAGGCTTGGTAGGCGGAATCGTAGGTGTTGCGCGCATGTGCTGTGTGTGTGATCAGATCCAAGTTCCCATCTGAAACATACAGAGGTTTCCAGGAAGCTCACCCGTATGTATTCATCTTTTGTACATGGGTTTTGATATGCACTTTTTGGGGATTTCTGGATCAACATTAACACACAATGCAATATAAGCAGATGTAAAAATGTTCAATATGTACACATTCACTCCACGGTTCATCAATATCTGTTTGACCACAGAGCATGTACATTTCATGTCGTACTGTTAATGATGTATATGTTATGAACTTGTAAGAGCGGCACAGTACCACACAACTCAATTGCCTTATGTCTTTCAAATTCTTTGTGACATCGACAAGCTGTTTTGTATACCAATAGAAAATAAGGACTGATGTTCCCAGGTTCCAGCACCATGCCCATGACATACAGAATACTGAATGAGCAACCATGCATGACCAGTGTGTGGTGTCACAGGTGATTCTTATTCCCTCTGATCTCGAGAGCGAAGCTCAAAAGTCCATGGGAATCAGAATCACGAGGTGGCAAAACGCACTGGCTGTGCATAGAGTTGCTCATCCTGTATTTTCATACTGTGTAGTACTGTGTGAAAAATGTGTTTTGTGTGTTCTTTTGCTTTCAAAATGAAACTGACTCATGCAGTCTATAGATGTTCTGTAATGCTGTTGTACCACAGTAGTGTGGAACAGCATTCCATGACATTAGAACTGTAGTAGAACAGCATTTTGAAAGGGATGTAATTCTATACAGAACAACACTCCACTATACACTATTTAATAGTTATTGAACTATCACTTTATAGTTACTCATTGTAGCCTGTTGCTCTACTATGGGTTGTATACCAGGTTTCATGAAAGATGTCAATACACAGTGCTGCACAGTAGGTGCAACAACACAGTTCTGCACACTCCAGAACATGGATTGTTGGTGTGGTGACACGGCAATGAGGGTGGGGCATCGTATACTCAGGCGATGGTTATTTTCCATTATGCTGGACTTCACCAATGTTTGATTTGGTATCCCACAATGGGCTGCTAACAAACTTTGGTGGCGGGAGTGAGGTCTGCGGATTGTCATTTGACTCTAAAATTGTCTTATGGTGAGAATACTGATGATTGTGGTTAGTTGGATAGTCTTCTCCACAGGGTATAACAGGAATGAGGAGGAGGTGATCCTCCATCGCTATAATGCCCTGGTCAGGCCACATGTTGAGTACTGTGTGCAGTTCATAAAGACACCTCACCTGAAGAAACTAATTGCAGTAGTGTAGAGGGTCAAGAGGCAGTACACAAGGATTACTAAGGGCATGGGAGAGCGCCCTATGAGGAGAGACTGTGAGGACTTCACTATCCACACAGTGTTGTAGAGGACAGATAAGAGGGATATGATAGAGGTCTTAAAGTATGTAAAGCTGATCAGTTATGGTGGACACAAGTAGGTAATCATGCTAAAGAAGGAGGGAACAAGCAGGGGGTAGTAGTTTAAGGTGGATGTGGTAAATTACAGGGGTGGGCATATGAGACACCACTTCATTGACCGGGTGGTTGAGCCATGGAATGCATTCCACAGGATTCAATTGGAATATGGAACAGTGGATATATTCATGAAGGGTGTGACAGGTACAGGAAACTAGATCCAGAGAAGATCCTGTCTGGGGATGATGGGGTGGAGAAGCGAGTGTATGCCACGCTCATCCCTCGGTTTCACACTGCATTGCTGTGCATCTGATCCACACTGGGTGTCAGCGGTCCATGTGATGCACCCTTGATTCATCACCAGGCACAGGAAAGCAGTCCATCAGGTGCTGTATTCTCTGCTCCCCTGCACACCCTGGTACCAAAGGTTGAACCACAACTTTGGGTGACAGTGTGGCGGAGATGTAACATCCAGCACCTAAACCCTCAGTGCCACAGGGACTGCAGTTTTAAATATCTTATTCCTGTCCATGATTGTGGTTATGTTGTACTGTGTAACAGCACTCCAGTTATGTTAGTGTACAGATGTTCACTTCTGTTGTTTTCTACAGGTTGTGAACCTCCATGTCCATCACGAATTGACAAAGAGGCATATAGTTGTACTTTAAAAAATAAGATAGTACCATCACAACCTTCACTTCACTTAACTTGGTATATCAATAAAAGATTATTCTTATTTCAGCTGTACAGTGTGTGAAGTGTAATAAAAATTTGAAACACCGTACTTTTGTTTCCTTGTTCATGTGCTTATTCACAAAGGTGTTCATCCTAATAAATGTTTGTATACAGACAAAATGCATACGTAAATCTACATAGGAAGTCATTGTGCAACACAATGTTTTCACTACAGTAGTCTGGTACAATATTTTTTTATTTTACACTTCAGGTTATGGTATAAAAATGAGTTATGATATCAAGGGTGTCATAGACATGAATTCATAACATAGAGAATAATGTATGGTCAACAATATACAACAAGGCTGTGTTTCCATGGAGGGTTCAGATGACAGCATATGAACCTCAATACTGTCAACTCAGCCTCGAGATGAAACACATGCTGAGTTGTGTTTGTTTGACCATGTATTTTTGTATAATACGTGTTTTTTACAGTACAGTGACAGACACCCACTCAAGTGAAAACCAAAATCTTGGCATTTCTTTGTTTCACTCACACAACAAAATCAAGTTTCCTGACTTTTGAAAGGTAAAAAGTATAACTTTGGCCACTGGGTGGTTAGTAAGGAGGTAGTTAGGTAGGTGTCGAATCAACGAGAAATGTAATATTGTATGACCTTTGAAGTGAGCATAACAACTGTTTGGAATGTGCATAACAGCAGTTTGAAATCGCATAACAGTTTAGAATGTTCTGAACAAGCCTTTTGAGCAGGCATATTTTTATACATAATAAAGGGTAACCATATACTATATTTCTTCATTTATTAACACTGGTTGGTAGTAATTGTGCACTGAGATGAAGCTTCTCTACATGTCAACCCATGTGAACAATAACAGTTGTGCTTAAACAACATTACCTACACTTCATTACATAAACACCAATGAACATACTGTTTACTGCTATCTGCTATATACAGAGGTGGGGGATTCATAGCAATGCATTTATTGGTCAAACAAACACAAAAATCAGAGGTTGAATTAGGTCACAGGACATGGGAAGACTCTGAAAATGTGTACTGTCCAGCTGAGTAATGGGATCAAGTGATGGATAAGGTACACAAGTGTCTTTCATTAAGGGGCTATGATATCTGAGTAGGTGGCAGAACCAGGGGTGACATATAGGGATTGGGGGCTCCAAACCACTAATGATTGGTTCAGGTACTTGATGACTGAAGTTGGTGTGGTGGTGTTGAGATGCGGCTGTCCATCAGGAGGCTCAGATGGGCCATAGGATAGTCAGAGAACATGGGTTTATACAAAACTGAATGTAAGTGAGCAAAACCTGTCCATGTGGGACCATAAAGCGTAATCTTGATGTAATTTTTAATTCCGCTATACTATGCCATTGTTAAATAACAATTACGGATTGTGCACAATTGTCAAGATTTGTGTGCCTAAATTAAGTTAAAAGATGGACCATGCACTTCTTGATCTTGTGATACAGGACAGCTGGTGGATGTGTCCTATCTGTACTTCAGTGATGCATTCCTCAAGGTACAGGACACAGACAGGGTAAGACAACAGTTACAAATACGGTGCATGTCCTGTGTATAAAACAATAAGCGACAGAGGTATAGAATGGTGAATGAATACCCACTACACAGTAAAACTGAGGAGGATCAGACTGACACGTTACAGGACTCATGAATAGGTACTTGTAAAACAGCATTCAACATAGAAACATAGAAACATAGACTTTGATGGCAGATAGGACCGCTTGGCCCATCTAGTCTGCCCATTCCCTACCTAGGATGGGCCGTAGATCTAGTTAACCAACAGCCTATTTCTTCCTACCCCCACAAAGAATTGCCTTATGTCTGTCCCATGCATTCTTGAATTCTCCCACAGTTTTAGACCCCACAACCTCCTCAGGAAGGCTGTTCCATGCATCCACTACCCTCTCTGTGAAATAATACTTCCCACATTGCCCCTGAACCGCCCTCCTTCTAGCTTTAAATTGTGTTCCCTTGTTCTTGCAAGTCTCTTTTTCTGAAAGATGCTACCCTCTTGGACTTTGTTGATTCCACTGAGGTACTTAAAAGTTTCTATCATGTCCCCTCTCCCTTCTTTCCTCAAGGGTATACATATTAAGCTCCTTTAGTCTCTCCTCATCAGCTTCTCTTGCAGACCCTGCACCATTTTAGTTGCCCTCCTCTGGACTGCCTCTATCCTGTCTATGTCGTTGCGGAGATGGGGTCTCAGAACTGGACACAGTACTCCAGATGGGGTCTCACCAACTGTCTGTACAGAGGATAACAACTTCCTGTTTTCTGCTGCTGATGCCTCTCCCTATACATCCCAGTATACCCCCAGCCCTCCCTACTGCCTTCTCACATTGCTTGCTAACCTTAAGGTCATCTGATATGATTACCCCAGGTCCCTTTCCTTTTTGTTGTTGTTACTACCTCCCCACCCATTGTGTATTCTTTCCCTGGGTTCTTGTTTCCCAGGTGCATTATTTGCACTTCTTTGCATTGAATCCTAGCTGCCATATTTCTGACCTATCCTCCAACCTTGCCAAGCCCCTTTTATCCTTTCCAGCCTCCTTGTGTATCAACCCTGTTGCAGATCTTTGTGTCATCTGCAAAAGGCATACTTTTCCTTCCAGTCCCTCTGCAATGTCACTGACGAAGACATTAAAAGGACTGGACCCAATACTGAACCCTCGGTACCCCACTAGTAACCTCTCTTTCTTCAGAGTGGACTCCATTTACAATTACCTTCTGTGTCCTGTTGTGCAGCCAATGTTTTACCCAGGCTACCACCTGGGACCCACTCCCAGGCTGGTTAATTTGACTATTAATCTTTGTGTGGGACTGTGTCAAATGCCTTGCTAAAGTCTAGGTAGGCCATGTCCACAGCCCTCCCTGGTCTACTACTTTGGTCACCCAGTCAAAGAAATCTATTAGATTCGTCCTGACATGACCTTCCGCTGTGAATCCATGCTGCCTTGGGTCCTGTGCTCCACTGGCCTCTAGGTACTCAACTATTCTTTCCTTCAAGTGACTCCATCACTTTTCCTACCACAGAGGTCAGACTGACAGGTCTGTAGTTTCCTGCCTCTGTCTTGGTCCCACTTTTGTGAAGGAGAATCACATCTGCCTTCCTCCAGTCCTCGGGTACCACACCATCCTCCCATGATTTATTAAAAGAGTAGCCAGTGGTTTCACTAGTTCCTCCCTTAATTCTTTTAGAATTCTGGGGTGAATTCCATCAGGAACCATTGCTTTGTCCACCTTCAGTTTTAGGAGTTCTTGCAGAACCCTTTCTTCTGTGAAAGGACTGGGATCGACCCCCTATCAAGAGTGCTTCTGTTAATTGGATTAGGCACTTCCCTCCTCTTTTGTGAATACTGACTGAGAAAATTCGTTCAGTATCTCTGCTTTTCACTGTCCCCTCTGCCCACCCACCGTTCATTCTATTCAGCCTCACTATCCCTCCCTTTGTCTTTCTACACTCACTGATGTACCTATAAAAGGTTTTATCCCCTTCTTAACTGAGTTGGCTATCTTTTCCTCAGTTTGGGCCTTTGCTATTCTGACTTCCTCCCTGCTTCCTTCTGTCTTAACTGGTACAGCTCTTTGTACTGCTCCTTCTGTGTTTCCTTATACTTCCAGAATGCTATCTTTTTCTTCCTGACTTTCACAGCCACCTCTTTTGAGAACCATAGTGGCTTTTTCTTTCATTTGATTTGTTTATTTGCTTCACACAAAGGCTTGTTGCCTCTGTGATGGCAGTTTTGATGATTTCACATTGTTGCTCCACACCTCCTTCAGCCTGTTTGCTAGTGCTTTTCTGAGGCACTCTCCCATCTTGCCAAAGTCAGCTCTCCTAAAGTCCAGTACCTCACTTTTGTATGGTTTGACTCTGTAGCTGAGTTTAACGTGAACCACACTGTTTGATGGTCACTTGTCCCCAGATGGCAACCCACTTCTAGATCTGAGATCCTCTCACTGCCCCCATTTGAGAGTACGAGGTCTAAGATTGCTCCCTCATGAGTGGGTTCGAAACTAGCTGTCTAATGCCTGCCACCTGTAGGGCATCAAGAATGGCCCTGCTCTTGGATGTGGCTGCAGCAAATGTGCTCCAGTTAACATCTGGCATGTTCAGGTCTCCCATCAATAGTATCTCCCTTTCTCAGCCATTCTAAGAATGCCTTCTATCATATCCTTGTCCATTCCCTCCCCTGACATGGGGTCTGTACACAACCCCTGTGCGGATTGTGGTACCTTTTCCAGTCTCCAAGGTGACCCACAGTGCCTCCTCTCCTCCCTGTTTACTCTTTTGTTCAGTTGCTTTTATCCCTTCCTTTACATGAAGAGCTACTCCTCCCCTCTTCTCCCTGCCTGTGTCTCTCCTGTAGGTTATGTACCCTGGTATGTTAACATCCCAGTCATGGTTCTCTGTGTACCATGTTTCTGTGACTGCTCACGATATCCAGGCATCCCTCTTCCATCAAGGCCACCAGCTCAGGAGCTTGTTGCCCAGACTACGGGCATTGGTACTCATTACCCTCCATTTCCTGATGGCCTTACTCCTTTTGCCCCATCCTGTCCTTCTTGCCTTTGTCACTTTCTCCATTTACCCTGCCCTTCTCCCTATCGACACCTCTATGTTGGTGTTTGCCGCACTTACTACCATGATTATTTGGGGGCTAGGTTTCCTGCTCCTTTCAGTGCCTTCCCCTTGGCTAGTTTAAAGCTTGCCAATGAAGCATTTAAACCTATCACCTAGGATCCTGGTTCCCCTCCGGACAGATGCAGCCCATCATGCCAGTATGAAGCATCACTCCAGGTGGACCCCAGTCCCC
Source organism: Neoceratodus forsteri (assembly GCA_016271365.2). Taxonomy (NCBI): domain Eukaryota; kingdom Metazoa; phylum Chordata; order Ceratodontiformes; family Ceratodontidae; genus Neoceratodus; species Neoceratodus forsteri. Next base: position 1,287,530,880 of record CM057456.1, read on the forward strand.
AATGAAGCCAAATCCTGAGCTCCACACCAGTTTTCAACCACTGATTGAATCCCATGGTGCAGAACACCCTAGCCTCTCCTATGCCATAGATGGGCAGCACCTCTGACAAGGTTACCGTGCGTGCTGCTTGACTAAGGCCCTCCCAATTCCACAAACTCTTTCTGCACTTCTCTAATCCCTTTCTTAGCCAGGTCATTTGTCCCTAGGGGACAATGACATCAACTCCCTCCTGTGCAGCTGCTCCAGCAATCCTGAGATTCGCTCCCTGTCCCTCAAGCCATGGCGCCAGGCAGGCACCTTACCTACCTCTCCCTTCCTCCCCAGTTCTACCTTCCTAACAATGGAGTCCCCCACCAGGAGTTGTTTCCTTCCCTGAAGGGTCCCCTGCCACCCTCCTGTGGGTCTCCTTTGTGGAGGTTCCCAGCATCCTCCTTGGTCTCCACTGAGGTGCCTCCATGAGGAACCACACTTTGCCAGAATGGCATAGGAATGTGGAGAGGTACAACTGGAGGATGCACCTCTGTTCCACCACCCTCACCCTCCCTGAGCCCACTGTGGTCCAACAGCTCCTCTTTCTTGGCAACCTCTGAGGCAATGGCAGTGGCACTGGTGGTCCCTGGATGGAAGGAGTCCCACAAATCCTGGTCAACTCAGCCTGGAGATGAGCAACCTCCTCCTCAGCCCAGAGAGGTGCCTGCAGATGGGACAACACCGCATCCTCCAGAACGTCTCCTGGAAGACTGCTGCTCCACAGCCACTGCACTGCATCACTCCAATCATGTCTTATTTCTGGCCCTTAACTGTTTTCAATCCTTACTCTTTCCTCTGTTTTTTTCTCTCTCCTTACTTTCTGCCTGCTGTGCTAGCTCCTGATTGTCCTGTTCTGAGACAAGAATATCCTATATTTCTCAGTAGACCACTTACTTGCTCAGAGGCAGATCTCCAGCAGCTAAAAGGGGCCAGAGAGCTACTCTTGCCCTTCTAGGATGGTGGGTCTTTGGTGGTTCTGTGATCACTCACTTCCTGCTCCCAAACAGGAAGTTCCTGTTGTCAGTCAAATCCTGTGCCTATAAAATAGAACTAGCTTTGGGTGGGGGTGGAGGAGGGAAGGAGAGCAATATAGTCCCAGCAGAGAGTCCAGTCACACAGTAGTCCTTTCTCCTGGTGTCTTCTGCCTAGATATTAGCAGACTCTTTCTAAGGCAGTCTTTAAATGTAGCTTCCTTCTAGCTAAGCCTCCCCTACTTACTAGATCTTTCTACCAGTAATTTAAACCTCACAGCAGTTAAGTCTTTCAATCACCTGATATTTACACCTATAACTGTTCAGATAGCATTCAGTTCAGTTAAGCAGACAGACACACACACTTTTTGTTTTGTTTTGTATGTTAGTTTTTTACCCTAAATTAAAGGTCCAAGTACAAAGTTCTTCTACTTTAGTCCCAGCAAAGAAGACCAGTCACACAGCAGCAACAACACACCATTATAGCTCCTTGTCTTCGAGATAATCACATACTAGGCCTATTGGTCTTTCAAGTCTGGTCATGCTTCAACACTATGATTGCATACAGTGGCCCTATATCTGTCTCCTTACACTGCTACTCAGTCCACCACTCCGACCTCCACCCCCTGGCAAACCTGCCTCTGCTTAACTCCTTGCTTGTACCTGCCCAACTCTGTCTTTAATCCCTCCACCATAGCTACCTGTACCATATCCCTGGTCACTGCATGTTGGCTTACCTTATTTCTCGGAGGTACTTGAAGACCTCAATCATGCCCCCATCCCTCCTGTCCTCCAGCTACAACAGATTCACCTTCCCTAGTCGTTCCTCATATCTGATATATCACAGGACCCGGATCATACTGTGGCGGTAACTTTAAAGCTCATCCATGTATTTATAGTTTTACAAACAGCAGTGCAGATGTAAGAATATGCATTTAAAAAGTTGTGACACGTTAAACAACATTATGAGGGAAGACATGGAACTATGATGCTGTTTTTCACACATTGTTTTACAATGAACTGTTTATGACTTGATCCAAATATATTAATGATGGCTGTACCATGGGACCATAAATTTGATGTCCACTAATCATGATACTGACCCGTGTTGTGGCTATGACCGTGGTGCACCAGTGACTGCCACTACTGCAGGTGTTCTGGCGTCCGCTGTACTACTCAGCTACTGTAGGGGTAGTGGGGTTACCATGGTGCTGCATTTATGTTGTGCTTTGGCCTGAGGTACAGCAGCCTGTGCAACAAAAAGCAATGGTGTTGCACTAAGTATGATGGTGCAAGGCATCCAGTTATATGGCACATTACCTTGTTGTTGGCCTAATCACCAAAATACAGGAGCATGATAAAAATAGCTGCGATTGCCCAATATTGTGTCCTCCCAAACACATCAAAATATGCCAGAATAAGGGATCATTTCATAAAATGATAATGGTGGGAATATAGACACAATGTGCTGCTGCACTTCTTCACATACCAGGTGGTGGCGACCTTCAACATGATACCACAGTTGTTTGTCTGTTATAAACTGTGTTTCAATGTCACAGTCATGTGGGCTGGATATTCAGACTGCACATGGAAGTGGCGCAAGCCTTGACACAGCACAACCTGGGCTGCACATTGGCCTGAACAGGCGATGTTACGGTGATGCACCATGACTCATCACCATTGAATATGGCATTGAGTGTGCACACACTGCACATGGCACAGTGGCACAGCGCCAACTCAATTGGCAGGAAGGAGCAGGTGATGCACCACTGAGTGCTGCAAACTGTGGATATCACACACCCGGTAGTCTACTGCCCCCTCCCGTTAGCCCGATGGCAGACAATGTGACTGTCGAGCCCTGGCGATCTATTGGGTCCCCCATACCCCAGATCATGAGGCATGGTATGCGTACAAACACTGGTGGCCCAGTGGTTCCCCCTCTCACCCATACCCACGAACTCTGTAACATGTAGTCATTACCAGCCCTGGTGGTCTAGTGATATCCCCTCCCTCTCCTTCTGCCCAATCACGGTCCTCCATCCGATAACAAACACTCTGGTGGTCCAGTGGAACCACCCTCCCACCACCATCTGAGGACACATGCCACCCTGCTCCCCCACAGTCATCTGGTGCTGATTTGCCTCCGACCACATGCTACCAGGCTGACCACTGAATGACAGCTTACAGTGTGGTCTCTCATCTCATTGGTCCACAGTGTGGATGAATGGGCTTGCACACCATACTGTACAACACAGGCATGAATCTGTGAATGAACCCATTCACAAATCTGTGAATGTGTAGTACAGCATGGTGTGCAAGCAGGGGCTGATGGGTGGTAGCGGTGGAGAGCAACCGCCCGCTGATGATGATGTGGTAGCAGGGTGGCAGTGGTCCACAGAGGGTGGTGGGGAGTGTGGTTCCACTGGACCACTGAGAAGATCATTATCGGATGGAGGACTGTGGTCGGGAGGAAGGGGATGGAGGGGATACCACTAGACCACCAGGGCTAGCAATGCCTACATGGCACATTGTCTGTGTATGTGTTGCTTACATCAACTGTTAAAACATTGAGAATGTAACTCATGCTCATAACAATTGCATTTGTACTTTCTTTGTGTCCCATCAGACAATGAATTGGAAATGTAGAGGACTCCATGGTTAATGAAGTGAATTCAGCTCAAATTACATTAATAGTTCCACAGATTTGCACTGTTACTTATGATACCGCATCACAGCTAAGGACAGGAAAATTAAAAACAGTATATGTACTGCGACAACTAGAACATCAATGAACAAAACCATTCAAAAGTGTCTCTAATCATAAGGGCCGCATGTGGTGCTTCAATTGCTGGACTTATTAAACCTGCTCTGATGCTCAGACACCAGCTGCATCTTGTCTGGCTTCTCAAATTTGTCAGCGATGGGTGGTGGCACATTCTTCTCAGTTGCATGTTACTTTGCAATCCTGTAACATGGTATTTGTCACACAGCTTGAACACCTCATCATTTAATTCAGTTACATATTCTGCAGTGAAATAAATACATGTACCATGTCAGGTCTGGAAACACCATGCCATGTAATGTGAAGGCAGTACTTATTATGACCTAACGTGCGTTCAGACAACCCACAGTAAAACTTGTCACATGATATCCCCCCCATGAAGCAATGCTGCCTGGCATCCTGTTAATAATATGTTGTAAATCATCACTTAGTACTTTCTGCAACTACTACCAGCATGTGTCAGTGCAGACAAACATACTGTACAACTTATGTTGGATGCTTATACCAGTTGTAGGCTGTTCAGTATCTCTATTGACCCTTTGTGGATGTGACATGCATTGTGCTCCACACACATCAGCACAGTACAGAACGTTTAACTGTAACAACATTACACAAGCCATATTTACTATACATAATCGGTACTTTTATCTCCTTTATGACTGGAGCTCCAGCACTAGCTTTGGTCACAGACTCCCCATTGGCTGGCCATCACGCTGCACTCTTTGCACTCGCTCTGAATTTTCATTGAAATGGAGTACCGCTATTAACAGTCTGCAAACAGAGAAGTTAACAAATCATAAGTAACAGTAACCACTTTAGACTTTCTTACTGTCATGTGAATAGATCCACTCTCTACATTTCTTGTACAATTTACATTGCTCACAGTAACCGGATAGTCAGTGTGCAGAAATTGGAGGAAGAGGTGGTGTGAGTTAAGCTGATGATCACAAGCCATGCACTCCTGGACTCGAGATGCGTCTTCACGGATCTGCGCCACAGGTCAGTATAGGAGGGGGATCCAGCCATTGGCTGGCACATGTCGATAGGGCTTCTAAATTTGGACACAATGCAACGTCCAGGGGTGAAGCTGCCACTGGCTGTGGTTCATTGTGGACCGCTCTGACCAGTGATGAAAAGTGAGGTATGATAGAAAACAAAATGTTACTCCAAAAACACCACTGGGTGCACTCTCCATCTTATGGCCCAGCAAGGTACAGGTTGGTCAGCATCACTGGTCCGTCACCAACATGGTGGAGCAATGCAAATGTCCATGCTATAAAAAAGACAGTTAGACAGTACACAATATTACAAATTGTAAGCAAGATAATCTAACTCCAATTGTTCAACCCACCATGGACCATTGTGATCAAGTAGCGATAGCAGACAGGGCAAGGTTCACTAAAGCCTGGGCATGACTCGATCCTAAACGTACTTGTACCATACCCAAGATTAATTATTTGTACTAGGTTAGACATTGTTACAGGCAGAGGAATGTAGGCCTACAGGGCACTCACACAACAAACCTTTCTTTTATATCTCAAACACACAAGACAACAGCCGGTCAGTGGCAATTGATGCCTACCAAGTCAAAGTTTTGTGAACCTCCATTTATGAGGGTGTCAAAGTGGAATAACTGTTGTTCATAAGGGACACTTAAGCAATAAGGTATGACCAAGGATTATGTTAATGGTCTGTGAATCACCTTCTAGGGGTGTACTGTGGCACGAGGTGTAGCCGAGTGCCACATGCCTCTAGAGGGTGATTAACTGACCATTAACATAACCCTGGGAGTGCCTTATTGCTATTATAATAAAACATGTTTTTAAACAGTGTTAAACCTTGTTCAGCATATGGCTAAGCTCTACATATATGTTAATAAAAGATTAACATAAGTCTGTTAGAATGTTTGCAGCCAATCGGAAAACTCCATTTCTCAGACCATTTTTATAATAATACATAAGGTGGAATGGTTTCAATAAAGTATATGGCACACCTTGACTTACACATAACTGTTGATCGACCTATCAGCCATGGGTTACTGAATGTATTTCAGCATGGCTTACTGTCATGTACACAATAAGCATGAAAAGGCATTTGTGGGAGATGTAATTGGACACGTTTTGCTGATTACCTGAGTTCTGTACGGCAGTACTGCAAGTCTGAAACCCATACAGAATTATGGTTAAATACAGTGTTCAAAGGGCAGTCATTATAATGACAGGATAACAGAAATGAACATACCTTGCCTCCATGCTCTCATAAAAGAAGTGCGTCATTTTGGTGCAAATAAAATGATGACCTTGTGGAAGGCCTCTAGCGCAGATGTTTGCTCTGCTGAAGATAGCTTCTGGATGTCCTTCAACAGCAAGTTATTACACGATATTATCTCGAGTTCCTTATGAGGGCAACTACCTATGCAGATACAAATGGAACATACATTTACAGAAGAAGCACATGTGAAGCACAGGGCAATCACTGCGACTTGCAACAGCAGAACCTAACAGTGACTGTGAAATATCACATTTCTGCTCTGTAAAGCAGTATGAGACAACACACCACACCCACCAATCCTTGTAACATCCTTTGAAGTCTGTGGCTCTTGTCATGCAGTTACATCATTGTAGCTAGCAGTGTCACATATTGCGAATATCTATAAATCCAGACACAATGAAAGTATGCATTGATGCATAATTGGTAAGAAACACATAGAAAGGAAGCGTTACCTACACTGATGGACAATGCAGTAATAATTAGGTAATGTATTGTCGAGGCACTGCAGATTTTGGGGGGTGGAGGAAGACCTGTGGTGCTGGTGGATCAAAAATGAACCAGTGAGAAACAAATGGCGTGGCCCATGCAAATAAGATGCTGTGGTGCATAACCAGCGGAATAACATCAATAAGTACTGCAGTACGCCTTCCACTGAACAATAGCCTAGGTAGACAACACCTTCAATATTACGTTACAAGATTGGTTAAAGCAGAGAATGTCAGGATGGTACATGTCAGAGGTCAAAGGTTCTATGAGGAGCGACTGGGGTTGCTCAGCTTGTACTATTTGGAGGACAGAAGAGACATGGGAGATATTATCAAGGTTTTCAAGTATCTCGATGGTTTTAATAGGATAAGCCTTGACATGGCCCTGCAGCTGAGGAAGAGGGGACCACCAGGAGGCACCCAGTGATGCTGCAGAGGGAGACTGAGGGGAATAAAGGATGCTGCATCACTGAGAGTGATGGAGCACTGTAATGCACTGAACAGAGAAGTGGTGTGTGCTGCCACTGTGGAGGACTTGAAAATGGCTTTGATAGGTGGAGGGGAGGTTAAATCCATGACACCCTGGAAATAGGGTTCCTTGTTTGGAGGTAGGGAGGGTGAAAATTTGTGACCTCGCTGGCAGTGACCATAAAGAAGACTTCATCATGCCTATTTTAATTGCTTCATACTATATTATTATGTCACCCTTGATGGTACACCAGGATAACCACAGCAGTGGAATATAATGTTGCAGTTGGGTGGTTGCACATGTGTGAGACACTCCCGACATTGGAATGTGGCTTCAACCAGTGGTGCTGCCATAGCCTGTCACGTAGATAGGTGATTTGTAGTTTGTTCCCCACAGGAGTGCAGTCGTCCAATGATGTCCAGCAGGCCTGCCATAGACATCAACCATGCACGCACACACTGTTGCTTCATGGTACTAGCCCTCCCTTTTCAACTACATTATGTCAGTGCCATGGAGAACAACCACAACCAAGCTCGTTACGAGCTATAGGTTCCAGCGTTGCTCCTCTGTTGGCATCCTTCACCTGAAACCTCACAGATGACTGCTGCATTTAACTAACAATATCACCATATCTGGAATTTCACCTTTTTCAAACCACTTTCTTTCAGTCAGCGGGCCATGCTCACATTTACTGAATAGTTCACCATGGTTGTCATGGATGTTTGACACATGGTTAAGAATGGAGCGCCACTTTGCAATGACCATGTCACCAATGCCTTCACTGCTGTTGGAACACCAATACAGGTGATGGCTTATTGCCTTGGACCATGATGATAGTACTGCACAGTCCTTACATCTTGCCTTTGCCTCCATTTTTTTTTTAATTCCTGTGTTGGAACAAAACAACATCATTCAGTGTTTACAATCATACAAATATATGATAATCAGTAAGTGGTATATCCCTTCATCTCAAGTTTCGACCAAAGTCCTCTATGAAACACCTTGCTATCAAGTAGTCGACAGACAGTGCAATACAAGAACACTAGTCTTTTCCTGTAACAAAAACCTCATCAAAGTACTCACCCAAAAATATCATGCAATGGAGTGTAATGTCATTGCTTGCAAGGTACATGACGTACAGTGACCATACAGTGACATGCGTTGTTCTCCCAAAAACAAATTCTTGAAAAAGTCATAGTGTCCTTGACCATACATATTACATGAATAACTTGAAACCTTGAATTCAATGTTCTCGAATGGACCTGCATCAAGCCTGTATATTGTGCTTACTATTGTTGCTTGTATCAAATCTGTTTCATGTGTATTACTGTTACCTTGTGCTCCACTGTCACCCTCGTCATGTGTTATGGCCCGGTCATGCCTGAAAACGGTCCATGGGATCAGTGCACTCACCCGGGTATCAAAGTCATAAATAAATAAACTAGACTAGTCATGTGCACTTCACATGTTTTGGTGCAATGGACAGTTCTTTTTTTTCACTGTGTCACTGTAACCTACCACACATAAATCAAGTGCACTACAGCCATGAAATGTAGTATGTGCATCCAGTTATGCTTCTAATTCATTTAGAGACACCTTTGCATGTAAATTTTGAAGCTATCACACAAAATTTACTCATGCACAGGTGCCTTACAAATGAATTACAAGCATAACTTGATGCCCACACTAACTCGCATGTCCATGGTGCACTGACAAACAGAAAAACACAGCACTGTCCATTGCTCCAAAGCATATGAAGTGCAACTTCAGTAGTCCAGTAACGCATTTAATGTGCATGGCAAAGGACACACCATGACTTGTTCTACAACTACCATGGTGAATGATGCAGCCCTATGTTGCTCTGCCAACTCAGCACAAGCAAGACATACAGCAATAGGGTATCATGTGCTATACCGCTCACACACTCATACCTACACCTATCACATCAAGGTTGTGTTTTTCAAATACCATGTTGAAGTATCCCTCAGCAGTTATCCTCGTCACAACACTTTTGAACATGTTTTCATGACATGATAATCCTTTTATGTTGTCCGTAAAGAAGTTCATGTTCATGACATACAAAAAAAAACTAGTGATACCATTATATACAGCCTGTGCTGTCATTACCGCCTCTGCCTGCTGTGCATCTGTTAACACCCTTTAGTTTGTGGACATAGCATTGTAAACATTGTAAAGTATAATTCCATTAACCTTTAGCAGCGTGCCACATCGAACCAGTGTGCTATTTCCTTCTCTGTCTCTCTCTTATATTTCTTGACGCCTACATGATGGTCTGTCATCAAGCTTTGAATATGTACTCCTGCATACTTCACCTTACGATAGCACGCTTGAGGCCCTCTAGCTCCATAGCATTCGAGCTGGAGACTTCATTGCTCTGAACGTTGTGGGGTGGGAAGAAAAAGAAATGTCATGCTTTAACCTAATTCTTGACATCCAATTACTCCCCATCAATGAAAATGCTAGATATTGTAAAGTTCAGTACAACTACTTTCAGGCAGAAACTTCACTGTAACCAACAAAAGGAAAGGGATTTAAAATGTGATAAAGAAACACAGTGGTAAGCACCTGAACTAGTTGTATGTCGACTATCTTAGACCGAGTCAAGTCCATCAAGGAATAGGAACCAAATTTCGCTGTGTGTCTGGGAGAGCAACAACGGGTATCACCGCCCAGTTTAGAACATGTTCCTTTTATTGCCATAAGTAGCGACTCTTGTTAACGCTCCCACACATTATGGGCTGATGGTACCAGGTAGGAAGACTGCATGAGGCTGTAGGTTCGAATTGATATATGAGGCATATTTAGGTGACTTAAGAAATTTAGAATTCAGATAGGGCTTCCTCCACTGAAGTAAATTCCAGCAGCAGTCAGAAGATTGCCCACAGGAAGAGTTCTTAGATGGGGCTGTGATTCCCATACAACTTGTGTCCATTTGGACATATGTGTTCTAGCACAGCAAATCCTCCAAGTAGTCTCCTTAAGTAAACAGTCCGGTTCCAAAACATGATGCATACTCTCATCAGCATCACTAATGCACTTTGAAGACTAAGAAAGAATGCTGCCTATGTGGTGGCATCCATGCTCAAAGGATCATGACTGTTCATGAGAGAAATGATTATAAAACAATGTTAATATAAAGGTAAAATAGGTTCGGTATTTGTAATACAGTAACTGTTTAGCCCCAAAAAGTTTTACATTACTGCATACTGTTGTACAAAAAGATGGTACCCACCCTGTCTACCCCTGCTTCATCCTGCCCTGTTCCTCGATTGGATCCTCTCTATTGAAGACCCATGAACAGTACTCAGTGATTACTTACACCTGCTCCTGAATCCTCAATCCCACCTTTCTCTGGCCTCAATGTAGTGAACTGGAGGAAAGAACATCAACACAGTGGCACCACCAACACTGCCCATATGACACCACAGGACAAGATACTGTCTGCCAGGTGCTAAGCAACTCATGGTAGCACTGCTGCAGGACTTGTGTTCATGTTCATTGTACAGCACCTGGCCAACATAGCAGCAGGCACTGAGAGGTACCTGACCCATGTACTGACACCCACAGTACACAGTGACAGCTGTGTGGCCACATAGTCCACGTTATGCAATGGCACACTGGAAACCGACAGTGTGTTCCTGCATGTGTCCAATGGCAGCAGGGAGGTCAAGCTGCATTCTGGGATGCGTAAGTAGAGGCATGTCACAAAAGTGGTGTGATGGTGCTGCCATTGTACAATGCACATATGAAGCATCAACAGTGTACTGTGTGCAGTGCTGTAAGGCCTCGCCTCTGTGTGGACATTGGTAATGTATAGGTGGTCCAGGGTGGTGAAAATAGGCAAATAGGTTGCAACAGTGAGTGATCAAACCACTATAGCTGTGGAGGTCCCACAGGGTGACAGGATGTAGTCACTGGTGGGTGGGTGGGTGGGTGGTGGGACGTGAGGAACAGTCAAATACCTCCATGGCATAGGCAAGTATACATTGTGGTGCAGGTACATGCATTACAATGGATGCACAGGAACATGGGACAGGATATGACAGTGGATGTTGGCAGGCCTAGGAGCTGTGTGGAGATGTCCCTCCACACAGGTGTGTGTAGTGGCATAGCATACCTTGCCACAGGAGGTCATCAGGGCATGCACAGCGGATGTGTTATACACACACGTAACAGGAAAATTGGTACATCTGTGTTGGTAATGAGGTAGAAATGGCTCATACAGGGTGGGGTCAGGTGAACAGATATCGTGCATGACACCTGCCACAGTGTATGGGTGTTGCACCGCACATCTGCACACAGTAGCCCTGAGAACAAACCCCATGCCAGTATAGCAGTCTGGGCAGATGTGCAACTGAATTATCCCATGGTAAGGGTGTGCGTGTTGTGATGCCCCTCGGCCACATTACCGATATGTCCCTGTTCCCACCTGTGGAATCAACAAAGTCAAAGAGGGGCATCTTTCAGAAAAAGACATGTGCAACAACAAGGGGACACAATTTGAAGATAGTGGGTGGGCAGTTCAGTTCAGGGGCAATATGATGAAGTATTGTTTCACACAGAGGGTGGTGGACTATGGAACAGCCTTCCTGCGTGGAGTGGTGGTGTACAAAAGTGTAACAGATTTAAAGAATGCATGGGACAGACATAGCCAATTGTTGGGGGAAGAATAGGCTGTTGGTTATGTAGGATCTGCAGGTTATCCTGTACGTAAGGAAATGGGCAGACTAGGTGGGACAAGTGGTCCTTATCTGCCATCAAAGTATATGTCTGTATGTTACTATGTAGCCCTGCTTTCAGTTACCGGCTCATGGACCAACAGTGTGGCTTCCTGAAACCCATCGCCCTTTTGTCTTGATGTACCACAGGAGATAGTAACCTTCAGCAACCTCTTAATGATGCAACACCTACTTGCCACATTTCCATGTCTGGAGTTATACACTGCAAGTGAACCTTGAGAGTTCACCCATGTTGTCAAACAATGCCCCACTACAGTCCACTGCCACCATCCTTATATGTACATTCAACCCACCAATGGCAATTATTTAAAACATAAATACTTACAAAATGTACTTCTGATACAGTTTTTGTTTGTATTCATTGTTATAATGTAAATAAGGCAGTTGCAGGACTTATATTGACAGTGTGATAATCACCCCATAGAGACAGTATGTCAGTGCACTTTTTCTCGTTATCGTTACACACCTAGGGGATGATTAACAGACTGTTAATGTAACCAATACAAGTGCATTATGTAAGCAATAATATCCTCCAGGGTGGGCATTATTGGGAAATCACCGGACTCTAGGGGGTAATGAGGCCTGACGCCAGAAGCAGAGGGTCTTATAGCCCCTGGGAGGTCCCAGCTTCCCAACAATGCCCACCCTGGAGGATATTATTGGCGCTTTTAGAAAACAGCCCATTGGAGAATGTTACTCTGTGTAGTGGCACTTGGACTCGCTTATTTTTTAAATGGGCATCTATTGAAAAATAAATGCCCAGCTTGGAGCATGTCTCAGCCAATCAGGTTTAAGAAATGATTGTTGCCATTTTCTAATGCCTACTAAATGACTTACATGTACATAATACAGTGCCACACAGTACAATATCTTGAAAAGTATTCCATATAATGACCGTTTATGGATCATAAAAACAAACACACAAAGGGTTCCAGTAACAGATAAAGATGTTTCAACCATTACCGACCTGGTAATTTCATCATTTATGGAATCTATACAGTCATCATCAGATTGAGAGTCAGCAAAATTGGACACCTCCCAATCAGGGTCTTCTTCTTCATCTTCTTGACAAATGAAGTCATCATCTTCCTCATCCTCGGATTCCACATCACTGGAACTGTCACTCACATTATCAGTTGTCAATTGCTAAGGTTCATACTGAGTGCCTACAGACACCATTGGAGATGCACTGATGCAGACTTGAACACCACGATGTGTACCTGTTGTCATGGTTTGAGTACCTCTGGAAAACTGAGCCTTTCCAGTGCCTGACAGAACATACTTTAATGTCTGAGTGCACCTTATGGTAGTGATCTGCAAACAGATGGGTAGTATCGTACTGACAAGAACAGCACAATGATAGGGTAGCCAGAGAAAACAGAAAGTTAAGCTACTCACCAATTTGTCAGTCTGTGTTGACATTTCCTTAGGTTGAGGTTCACTGTCAAGCTGTGACACTACTTCAGCAGATTCAACAGCGTCAGATAACTGCTCTTCAGAGTCCTGTGTGGATCCTCATTTGACACTGTCAATTGCTGTGCACTAGTTGAGAAATAACAGTTGTTGCAGAACATGTCACATCATTCAGTAGACCTAGGTCACTGAGAACCTGTGAAGTCAAATGTGGATATATGTCACTGTTTAAAGTCACACAATTCAACACGACTATGACAATATTAGAAAACCACAATAAAATGATACTTGTACCTGTATACGTTTCTCTTCTCAACAGCAGTGCTATGTAGCTTGGGTTTCTCTGAGTTATAGGCAAAAATATTGGGACAAGCATCAGGTTTTAATCAACGCTGTCGAGGGATGAAACTGGTAAGGTCTAGAAGAGTTTGTGACATGGTAAATTGGTCTTCTGAGAAGTAATCAGCAAAGTATGGTGTGGTTATTTGACTACCTCCCGGAATGCTTGACTGCCATCACCCACTGTTTGCGTCGCTTTGCATCTTTAGGAACCAATAAAAACTGCATGTGTAACTACAACCATTTTGCAACCAACTGCACAGCAACACTCATGTTGACTGTAGAGTAAATAAAACAAGTACACATGAAATCACACACTTACAAAACAATTACAAAACACAATGTGTTACTGTCAACGTTAATGCACACTTACAACATACATATATTAAGATGGTGAAATAGCATGATGGCATGACAGAACGTAGTGAATCAATAATGAATTATCAGTTGAAAAACATGGCCACACTGTCTTTGATATGCATGGTTGTTAGCCTGTGATGGACTAGAATGTTAATGGATGTACATGGGTTGTATGGTCACTTTATGTTAAATGAAATCCTTGCATGATTTGACTTACTGTTTATATTGTGTGGATAAGGTGTAAATGTTGCATGTTTGAGGTGACAGGCAATTGGTAGGCACCTTCTGTTAAAACTTGCGTATATTCTACTACTACATATACTGTATTGCTGATTGTGGTATGCTGAAGGGGATAGCCTCAAGGCATGTGATATTGTGTGATGCAATCAAGGGCATGTGTCAGATCACTGATGATCAGGCCAACATCTACTATGGTCTGCATCATTGGTAGGGTGATATTCTGGACATGGCGTGGTGCATCAATGCTTGACTGTGCCTCCTGGTTTGGAGGAAGCACAGTATGCATGAAGCTGTCACAACTTACTGTGGGAAACATGTACAGCCCAGGATGGCAGCAGGCAGAGATGACTGATGGCTAGAGTTGGTGGTGGGGCATTGAGTGTCATGTCATACTTAACTGAATAATGTCTTGATTCATTCCATCAGGCAGTGTTGGGTGGTGTAGGCGCAATTAGACGTGGGTCACAAGAATGGTGGGTGGGATGAGTATGATCGGTGTCGTTCACTGTGGGGGTCATTAAAATGTCATGGTTGTGGAGGGGTCTGATACTGATGGCTCCGAATGTGCGGGTAATGCTGATATTGGCTGAGGTAGGCTAATAATGGGTACCTAATGAGTGGGAATGGAGGATATCTGGTAAATGACATGTAATAAGAAAGGTAGAGCAGCAAGTGGTGGTAACATTTTGGTGAAAGCAGTCACCCATTTGAGGGATGAGATGGAAAAGTAAGGAGTTAGGCTTTGTTATGATACCATACAATGTTGTTTTCCAAAGAGCTCATCTTGTGGGACTCCATGATTATGGGTATCCATTCTGAGTATATAAGTTACAAAATAGCCTGTTTCATGACTACTGTAAGGTGGCATTGGTGGTCAATCAGAGATGGTATTATGCTCCTTCAGGGTGGGCCTGAATACTCTTGAGAACAAGTGCAGGATGCTTCACCTAGGCTGTAGTAACACAGAACATGTGCAGACCCTAGTGGTTGGTGCTGGGTGGAATACTACATGTGCTGCCTCACTAATGACCCTAGGGCGATGATAGTACAAAAATTGACTGCAGCCATTGATGACAAATAAGTCACTCACAGGTGAAAGGTAAAAGGAAGTAAACAGGCAAATGTATACATAAATAATTAACATGAAGCAGCGAAGTGGTAATGACAGACTGATTTAAAGATGTGAAAGACTGCAACTGCTGGATACCATGGAAAAAAAGTACTGAGTGATTAGTAAGTTCTGTGGTGGAGTGTGGCTTGACTTCACAAAACAAAGAAGAACAGATAAGTAATAAAAAAAAACATAACATACAAAAACAGGCAGACAACACAAAACATATGTCACATGCAGAAAAACTCTGGATTCTTGACATGGGTGTGCAGACATTAATAGAAGCGATGCAGCTATCTTCCAGATTCACGTAATACCATGATATGTACAATGACATTATGACATTTGCATAAGCCACTGTGAAATGAGCATATGACATGGACAAATTAAAACTCTAAGTACCTCATGGCACTAGATTACAGAGGAAAATTGTACTATACAGGCTTCTAGCATGGACTGAATGCACCTGTGTAATCACGTAACAGTACAGTACTGTCAGTAACAGAAATAATTGAATACTAATTGGTCAAAAGTAAAACTTTTTACACAGTGCTATAAGTAATATTCTGTGTTTATGAAACCATTACATGAAAATCACAGTATGCATGTCACTGGAACCTCAAAGCAGAGCGAACAGCAGAACATGTGAAAGCAATGTAATGTTTCATTGAAAGAAAGAAATGTTACCATACTGCAGCTGATCACTACAGCAGTGGTTGGTGAGAATAACACAAGGTGGAAGTGGTTTGTGATAAAAAAGCATCAGCGTAGTAAGTTATAGTCTATAGAGCAGTGTTGTTTGGTACAGAATTACATCCATTTGGAAATGCTGTTGAACAACACTTCCAAGCTCATTGAATATGATTGTACCCTATTGTTGTACAACAGCATTCTTGGACCACGACAGATTGTAAAGTCAGTTTCATTTTGAAAGCAGAAGAACTCACAAAACACATATTTCATGAACAACCATCTATACACTGTGAAAAATACATGATGAGCACCAACATTCAGAAGCAGTGTGTTTTGCCACCGTGGGGTTATGATTGCCATGCACAGCTCCAGCTTTGCTGTACAGGTCATAAGAACACATCAGTGTCAACACTGCTTCTCTATAATCTACATCCAGTATTATCTATACCACAACAAAATGCACTATGCAATATATGCGTGCAATGTACACTGACAATGTCACGGTCAGTAGAAATATATGAGTTATGCATATTGCTAAAAGCGATGTATAAATTACTGGATTGGGGGCACTAACTACAAAAAGCAGTGAGGAAAGATTCTTGGATATTAGTATAAGCAGAAATTCATAATTACTCATTGAAAATTGTATCAAAGATATACTGAAAAGGTAGCAAACATTCTATAATGTGAGGGTGACTATTACTCATCGAAACTGCATCAAGGATATACTGAAAAGGTAGCAAACATTCTATAATGTAATAATTCTATAATGTAAGAGGTGACTATTAGCATATCATCATGGCATGTTTGCAGTTAGTGAGACCCTAGAGGTTATCAACCACCCCAAAACCATTGACATACAGGACTAAGAATAAGTGACAGTGGCATAAAGCAAATATTTACATTGCAGCACAGTACCACTGTATGGCAATGAAGGGCAAGAAAGGTAATGATCGCCAGAATTACAGGCGTCTGAAGGCAAAGTGATGAAAACAAAAATGGAATGTGTACTTCTGCTGAGGGGTCATAACAACGAACAATCAGGCAGACTGCACTGTGACAGCAATGAAATAAAGGAATGTAAAATTAACTGATATTTTGGCATTTAATTTCATTCCTGTCACTGTGCAAAGTGATGGATTATCAGTGCCTCATGAATCAATTAGGCACAACGAGGTATAGTAAAGTATTGCATCCAAAAAGTCAATGCAAGGATCATAGTAATAATAGTCAATAGTAAATAATTTGTTCACAATGAAATTCAGATTGGGAGGAGAAACCAAAAGAACAAAAGTCTGACTGGAACATGCAGCTGTACGGATAAAAATCAGGCTACACTTTCATTCACGACAATGCACTGAGGCTAAAGATAACATATAGCTGACCTCAGAAACCACAGTACCACACACAGCAACCGAAAAAAGACAGGTACACACCAAATCTGGAAAACAGCTGCAAAGAAGAGAACATGCGGTGCAAACAGGTATAAGACGGAGGAAATAAAATGTTGACAAAGTTAGTACAGAGGTCACACTAATAAACACAGCAACGGAAAAGTACCTAGATGCACGATAATGTTTTTTACACAACGATATTGTACAAGACCTAACTACTGTACTAAAGCACTGCCAGACTACATGAGCACACGACAGGAGAAAGCGGGAAATAGAAGCTGTCGACAGATGTCAAGTACAAGCCCACCCTATGATGTCATCACACCTGATGCTACACTCTGCACAGCGTGAACACCGTCAAAATAGAAACTGATGATTCCGGAGACATTACAACAATTTTGCAAAGGACAGAAAATATGTATTTTGGGACTTTTGAAATGTTTTAAAATTAATCTTTATTGGACTGAGATGTTAATAAGTCATTTCAAACTGTTGCATTTGATCTTTAAAAAAGTAGCAGCATTACAATGAGTCGTGTACCTTTATTGGATTGTTTCTGCAGAGATGTTATTTAGTTGCCATCATGGAGCTGATCTCCTTTGAACAGTTTCAGTTGGCTGCTGTGGAACCACTTGTCCAGGTTTTTTTCTTTTTGGTGATTCTCACCAGGTACACTGATGGACTGCATTTGTCAATGATAAGGTATGGTCCTTCCACCTATGGCTCAGAAGGTGGTCCTGTTGCCATAAGATCTCACCATAACCTTGTAAACCCTTGCACATTCCTCACTGTGACACCTTAGTTGGAAGTATTTTACTGCTTGAGCTTGGTGTTTGCCAAGACTCTGTGCAGCTTGCAGATAGATCTGTTGCAAATTCTGTTTTAGCTGTTCTACATACTTGTCCACCTTCACTGAATCCTTCATGCGGGGTGCTCAGATCATATAGCAAGTTTCAGGGAGTCTCATTTGCCTGCCAGTCATGACTTCAAAGGAGTCAGTGACGTACTTTTGAGCAGGAGTGGCTATGATGGCCACACAGAGCAGGGGTATCAAAACATTCCAATTCTTACCATTTTCACAGACAAATTTTCTCTGTGTAGTTTTACTTGCTCTGTTTCCCTTTCTACTTGATCTGATGATTCTGGATGAAAAGCAATGTGAAGTTTCTGTTTGATCTGCAATGAATGCATCACTTGTTGCATGACAGCTCCTATAAAATATGGCCTCTGTCTGAATCTATATGCACGGTAGTCCCTACCTGGGGAACAATTGTTCCACTAACACACATGCTGTGACCAACGCTGTTTCATTTTTGGTGGAAAGGCCTCCACTCATTTGGAAAACAGATCAGTTGCCTCTAGGAGGTATTTGTTACCTCTTGCAGTAGCAGGGAAGGGCCCTATGTAGTCAATTTGGAGCTGAGTCCGTGGTCCCCAATTCTCTGCCTGCTTAGCAAGGCCTTTTTTATGCTTAGGTATTAGGTTATCCTGTGCACAAACTATACAAATTTCACAGTAGGCCTCCACATTCTGTTTCATGGTTGGCTACCATGCCATAGTCTGCAATTGAACCAGTGTGTTGTGGGCTTCAGTGCCCTCCAGTGATAGCATCATGCACCAAGTACAGAAATTTGAGACTGAGATCATGTGGTACAACCCACACTGTCTGTTCAAATCCTATGTACAAAGCACAGTGTTTTCTAGGGAAAGTTGGAGTGTAGTGCTGTGTATTGCATATTCAGTGAGGGAAAGTCCCTTCCATCCTGTAACTCAGAGACATGACTGTTTTCAACTCTGGGTCCTGCTGTTGCAGAGCCTGTAAGTCAATGGAGGCCTCTCTGGGCACATTAGCAGACACAACTGTACTGTAACTGGTACCTTACCATCCAGTAAGCTCCAAAAATCTCCTGCCACTGCACCCTTTTGGCCAGGGTGTCTACCCTCTCATTTCCATCAGCATAGGGTGCCTTTGGGGAATGTGTTTTACCTTTCTAACAAACAGAGGGCCAAAATGCTGTTCGGCTTTTATGGCAATGTATATCCAAAGCTTGGGGTGAGACAAATATTTACCATCTGATGACCAGAAATTTGTCTGCTCCAACACTGGAAGAAACTTCTGTGAGCAAGTGGGATGTATATGATTGGTAACAGCTTACCATGGCGTTCCTGGGCAAGAACAGCTGAGATGGCATCTTCTGTGGCCGCTACCTCAAATGGATGGTAGGTCGAGGTTGGAGTCATGCCTTATTGCTTGTCAAGGTCACATTAAAGTGATTTACCAGCTCAGGGTGGGGCCATGGCTGCAAAGGAAAAGAGTACAGTGTCATCCACATACCTTGGACTGGTCACATTGTGGATACATAGAAGATAATGTATGGGTTGCAATCAGTAACCAGAGTGTTAACCATCGAGAGGGTTGCCATGGCAATCATGTAAACCTTGAGAGTGAAGTTTGAGATGTTTACATCACCATGGCAACCTGAGATGGTTAAACAAGTTGGTTGATGATTGTGAACCATACATTATCTTTATAGTGTATGGTCCCAAACAGAGCAAAAAAAGAAGCAAGTACTTTAATTAAAGTAATTTATGTCACCGCAGGTCAAGTTCTCACCGCTGCAGCCATTTCAGGGAGGCCCTCACTTCCTGTACCATGCATGCCCAGAGTGACCCCTATTGTTATACCATCGATGTGACGTACCATCGATAGGTTACCAACAAAGTGACATCACATCGATGGTAAACAACCCTAGTAAAAGATAGATTTTGGTAGATAACAATGTTCTACCATATATTATATGGATATATTGACTGAGTTTTTTTAAGTGAAATTAATCTGGAATAGTTCATAGAAAATAGTAAATAGTTCATTATCTGGTTTATCTGCACTGGGATAAAACCTGATATCCTGGGGTAACCAGTGACCCCAATTTGCCTGAACATTTCATGTGTTTCATTCATAGAGTCTATGCAAAAGAAGAAACATTTATTTTGGTCGTTGGACCGAATGATTTGAATGAATTGCTAGGACAGAGTCCTTTTGCTTTCAGAGCACCAAAGTGGTTTAATTCTTGCCCAGGGAGGTTCCTGATGCTGCCACACTTGGCCCTTTCAAATGAAAACTCCATGGCTACCTCATTGCCAAAGCCTCCTGTAACTGTTCTACTTAGTCCAAATCCCCACCATGATTATCCTCCTGCTCTCTCCTGCCACTAACATCCCCACCACACCTACTCCAGATCTCCTCCCTAATTCTCACCTCCCTCACTATCCTCCTCCATAGCAATATACCCCTGCCACCACATTCACCTGCTTATCCCCACTTCTCCTGCCTGGTTAAACTTCCTCTACCCCCCTGCTCCTTCTAACCCTTCCCACCTTCTTTCTCTACCACTCCTCCCCGCCTTTCTCTAAACAAAACACCCACACTGTGCTCACTTCCCACCTCCCATTGATCACCCACTCATATCAGGCCCTAAGCCCCCTGCCACTTGCTCCTGCAGCGCTCTGCTAGACAAGGCCACAGAGCTGCACCAATGGGTATATACTTGTGCAACTTTCTACTAAAAAAAAAAACAAACCTAAAAACTTGACTTGTAACTTGTTGCTTATCCATCCAGCATTCTGCATATACAATTATGTTGCTTGTACTGTATGTTTACACTGTTTGTTTAACCCTCGTAGTTTGTTTACCCTACCCTGTACTTCCCTCATTGTCCTTGACATGGAACCTATGTAAAAGAGCCTTTGGCTCAAAGAGTATTAATCTAAACCAATAAATAAATAAATAAATGTGGTTTAAACAACCACCATTGAGCCTATGCATGACCAGGTGGGACATATGCGCTAGGCGTGTATCCCACCTACGTGGCTCTGCACCTGTGGACAAGTGTGCCCAGGCCAGTATTCAGAAATGGATGCTACCTGTCCATGGCACCGATTCCTGGCATGCAGGACTATGCAGGGTGGCGGGAGCAGAGCTGCATATCCAGGCAGGCATCCGATCAGATGCCTGACCTGGGTCCCAGAGTGGATCCCACACACAGGTATGTGCAGGGCTGGGTGTGGGAATAGTCTCCCACATGCATTCCAGCCCTCGCACTATGGCTCCATTGCAAGAACCCCCCTTGCCCAGTACCTCCCATGACACGTCCAGGTGCACAATCAGCCCCCCACTGGGCCCAGTACCCATGTGCATGAGACATACCCCCACACAGCCAAACCCCACCACCAATGGCAGCCACATGTATTCTACACACACACACACACACACACACACACACACACACACACATGAATCCTAACAGGTTGATCCTGGACCAGTACAACAGTGCATGCCCTCCTGATACCCGAACCCAGCACCCGACCAGCACATTGGTGAAAGTGCCCCCTACTCCCCATGGCACAGACAACACCCCCATTCCTGTACCCGTTCTGTTGGTACTGCTGCTCAAGACAGCCAGTGGCACAGCCTCCGACACCACCTTACGCCGCCGCCAAGTGATGCTGAGAGTGTGCCTCTATAATAGGTGGATGCACCTGGCATCACTTGGATGGCCAGTGGCTGAGGCAATGTGCAGAGGGCAATGCTGCTGGTCATTCTGTGCCATGGCACCGGCATGCAGGTCAGGGGGATGGAGGGTGTTGTTGGTGCCGTGGTGGGTGGGGCCACCATTGTATTGCTGGGGCACAGTGAATGGGGCTCAGGGCACATCTGTGTGTTGAGGGGTTCATGTACCACACCGTGGATGGGGCTGGCTTGCCTGAGGGATGGGGGTGTTAATGCCTGTTGTGGGGACAGGTTGGACATGTGCTAGGGTGTGGGAGCCTGCCACAGCCTTGCTGTTCGGGGCAGGGCTCTGCCAGGGGTTCTTACTGTCTGGATTGGAGGTCTCAGTGCATGGGGGCTGCACATGTTGTGGGCAGAGGGACTCTGTGGGTACATAAACCTGGCCATGTGAGTACGGTTGTGGCAGGATCCCCCCGGTGTGTCTTCCGCACCACTGTACCCCCCTCTGTGGGTTCACTACGTGCCTTTGTGCAAGGGCATGTGGTGCAGACATGTCTCCTGCCTGCTCCCTGCTCATTGAAGTCCACACGGCTGGGGGATCGGGTGCATAGGGGACTGCAGACCCCATTTCCATGCATCTCATGCAGGGGGCAATTAAGTGGTGCCTCTGCACAGCAGATCCACAGCATGTAGGCACTCCACACATTTGTGAATAGAGGCCTTATTGTTTACCATTTACAATTAGCAAAGTTTTCTTTTGTATGATGCGTTTATAACCTATTTGCTAATGTTTAGGCTAAGGTGAAGAATAATTTGTACAATTTAACCTGTTTTAACGTTTTAACATAATGGATGATTGGACTTCTATTAAAGAAAGAACTGAGAAAATCCTCATTCAAGAATTAAAACTGACTGAAGAACTGTTGGTTAACCCAACTAACAAAACAACAACAGGGAGACCAGAAGGTCATTCCAGGTAGAAATCAAACAGGAGCTCATTGACTAAAGCAGTCAATGCACCTCGACATACAGAAAAAGAAGCAAAAGGTAAATCTCAAGTAAAGCCTTTGAGAAACCTTCCCAGGCCATTTGGATCTTTATGAATGAATGAATGTATGTATTAGTGGAGTAATAAAATAAATATTTGCAAACAAAACATGAAAACAAAAAGAGTTTTGCAAGCAAAATGGATATTTTGAAATGTGATATTCTTTATTATTAGGTAGACACATTTGCACTGTGTATTCTAGGTCCTCGAGAGAGAATCACAACTGCACATTACTCAAAAGTCAAACTGGTCTTCACTTGCTATGAGGATGGAAATTCTCTGGTTTAGATTTTTATTTAAAGTGTAAATGGCTTAGTTGCAAGATACTTATCAAAACAATTAATTTTCATAGAATTTCAATATTCCTCATGAGAAATCCCTGGTAGGTGGTTAAACATACCAAAATAAGATCTTGTTATGGTCAAATGACTTTTCTTGTATATGGCAGCTTGTTCTTGGAATCAATTTCTTACTCAGCTATACTGAGTTACCAACTTATGCCCATTTAAAGCAGCAGTTTTGAAATGGATTCCTTTTGACTGTGATTGCACTTGACTTGAGTGTGATTTCGTTTTATTTGCATTTGTGGATTTTATATATTTTGTCTTTATACAAAATGTATAGTGTATTAATGCATTGTGTCCTGTGCAGGACAATCTTGAAAATGGGTTTACACCTCCAGAGCATATCCTGCTAAAATGCAAATTATTTAATTCATTCATTCATTTAGTTAATTAAACAAATGATCATGGAAAATGAGTTTCAGTGGGAGCACATAGCTGTCACACACAGATATCAAACAAAAGAAAATGTTTGCTGGATATGCGTGGCAAACCACAAAATAATACAGTATGGTACATTACAGTATCAAGATGGCCCAACCCTTACAAGCCTATGGGATATTGATAACACATGATATGCCTCATTTAAGTGATCCTGTAAAACCTGGAGAGCAGAAATCTAAGTAAGTAAAATGATATTTATTTGCCACCCTATCCTGCAGGCTCAGGGTGCATAACATATTATTAACAAAACAGAATGAGCAGCACAAAACTTGACATTTTTCAAAGAATTATAACATATTATGAAATGGGTAGACAAAAATGCTGGTTTCTGATTAACCAAGAGGTACTATCAGCTAAGCCATTATCACAGCACAACAGCCTGGCTAAAAGTAGCTGAACAAAATATGTTTAAAAATATCCAATTTACTAAAAGGACCCATTTCATTACTGGAATACAGCACTCCATGGGGGTATGCTACAGTTGGCTAATGGCCTTCTCGGTTGGTGAAAAACATTTGACTTCACTCATGCTTCAACCCACCTAAGGAGGGCTGTTGTCCCATCATAATGCACCCACTGTCATGCCTTTTTGATAAATTATAACAACCCATATCTTAGCTGAGAGGGTTCCATGTCAGGTCCGTGGAAGACACAACAGTGACCGTGAAAACAGTGAGTGTTTCATGGTGACTTGAAAGGGTGACAGGTGTATTTGCAGGGGGCTATTTCCCCACAATGCCATTGCAGGGATTTGCTCCCACACCACCCTTTCTATTAATACTAACTCTGAGGTCATAGCAACTCTGGGAGGGGAATATGAATATCACCCTCTTTCGGTTGGCATGAAACATACAGCTGTTTTCATGGTCACCGCTTTGTCTTCACCACATCACAGGCTACCAGCTGAGAGTACATACATGTAAGTTATAATAAGCAAAATTAGGTGTCAGTGTGGCTCAGTTTGTAGCACGTCCAACCTCTAGGCCAGAAGACTGTGGGTTCTTGTCCCACATTGGGATTGGGCTCATTTCATAAATGCTGGCATGTGAATGCAGTACTGAGGATTGCTGCACTGTCGGGATGTGTCATGCAGTAGTTAAACCAAGGTCCTCTTTGCTTTTTTCTGGTGGTTTTCACGTTGACATTAAAGATCCTATTACACTTCTTGAAAAGAGTAGGAAGTGTCCCTTACCTATATTAAAACAATACCACCAACAACTTAATCTGGTTACATTTCAGTTGATTTGCATCTGTATCCCTCCACCACACTGGATGAGGCTGAATATGCAGTACAGTATTGCTTAGCCCTTCTTTCCTGGTAATAAAGAAACAAACAATCACATATCAAATCAAAATATAATGCACAGTTCCTGATAAAACAACCCACAAGACACAGAAAACAAATCAGTCTGGGAAAGCCAGCCTATCTGAGACAGGCCATTTTGGTAATTTTTATATCTTCTCCACCTGATTCAGGCTACTATCTTGGTTCGACCCCTCCAGCCCCACCCTAGCTTCTCAGGACTTATCTTAATCCTACATCTTTCCCCAATACTCCCCCCATAGCAGGACCAGCAGGTTCCACTGACCACTGAGAAACACGTCTGATTCACTGGAGATGGCCATAACACTGCTGCAGGATCCTGTGAGGTTTGGACCTCTCATGCTGCACTGCCTGTTTTTTCACTTTTTCTCCCTGTGGATGTTGACAACAGTGGTGTGTGCAAGCTCAATACACATAAGAGTGTGGAGAGTTGTCACCATTGGTGCACCCAAACCCTGTAATCTGCTGTGAGAACACTGCTACCTGTGGTCACCCAGATAGCAGTATATGCCTGAATTTACTGCTCTCCTGAACAGAGGTGGACAGAATCCTCTGGAACACTCAGTCCTCCTCCCCTGGTTGGCACCCAAAGACCTAGATTTGCTTACTAACCTGGGTCACTGGCTTCACGAGCATTAATGCTACCTCTGCACTGATGTCCAGGTAACAAATAGGTCACTGAGCCCCTATTAAAGTGCTCCACTGATGAGGCCTCTTTCAGCTGATGGGGAGGAGAATTCTAGAATAGCAGAGCTGCTACTGCAAATGAATAATCCCAAGACTGCAGTTAATGAGACCTGGAGACTTCCATGAAGGCCATTCCCAGTGGAGCAGTGGAAGTGATCTGTAGCACATGGATGCAGGAGCTCTTTTAGGTAGCCTGGTTCTGAACCATGTAGAATTTTGATTTGAAGGGAAGCACCACTCACCAGCAGCCAGTGCAATATCCACAACACCAGGGTGCTATGCTCAGAGCAAAAATTCTCTAGCAACCAACCTGTGGCAGCTTTCCTGCAGCAGCTAGAAGTGGTGCATCAAGCCTCAGGATAGCTGAGGTACAAAACATTACTATAATCTAGTCTTCCACATAATGAAGGCATGGACCAATGTCATCAGAGCCTCAGTTTCCAGATAGGGTGTGATCTGTCATCGTTTCTGAAATAGAAAGTCATCCTGACCCCAGCAGATACCTGAACTTGTAGTGTCAGCTTGAGATCTAAGATGATGCCTTGATTCTTAACCATATCCATGACCTTGAGAAGTATCACCAAGATTTATCCCTGCATGCCAAATCCATAGTCCAGTCCTTTTTGAGGGCTTGACTCCACCAGTAACATTTTCATTTTATCTAGACTCAGCTTCAGCCAGCTAGATGCCATCAGATAGGCAACTGCTGAGCACATTATCTGCATTTACTTTGCCTGGTGCATATAAAAACTACAGCTGAGTATCATCAGCATAGCAATGAAACCACAAGTTATACCATCAAATTACCTCCCCAGAGGCAGTATATACACCATAAACAACGTTGGTGAAAGTATCAACCCTTAAGGTGCTCCATAGTCAAGAGAAGCAGGGCTCAAGGAAACATTCCCTCACACCACCTGCTGCAGCCTGCCAGATATGAAGGACGCAAACCACTTTAAATGGCATCTCAGAATCCTTCCAAACAGCTTAGGTGATCCACTAAAATGCAGTGGTCAGGGTGGTTTAAACTTTCCCGACATTAAGGGATACTATCTTGCTACCCAATATAGATATTGCACAGTTGGATTAATAGAAGAAAAGAGGCTAGTTGGCTTGATTTGGAGGAGAAGGGGCACTGGGAGGATTTAGGTTTATTTGAGAAGTGATGGCCTACAGGCATACAAACTATTAATAGATCCCAACCCCATGGTGACTGCAAGTTTAGAAGCATGGAGGCCTATTGAGAGAAGGCAGGGGGCACTTGAGAATACTATTCTTGTACCAGTGGCAGAGAATCATGACTTTCTACCAGGACTAAAGGATGAGGGTTTTAAAGTATGGCAAGAGAAAGGAATAAGATGTGTTGGAGACCTCCTTACGAAAACAGAGATACACACATTTCAGGATATGCAAAGGGATAGGTATACCGCCACACACCTTACAGATATTTCCAGATCAGAGATTACTGTAAATGAGTAGGCAGGACCCAAGTGGAGAACCCTCAATCTTAGAAGTCGAAAGGGAATTACTAGGGCAGCTAGACATGAGAAAGGACTGATGGGTAGGGCATCAAGATTAGATAGACAGGTCTTTCAGGAGTAAAGAGATGGTGGGAGCAGGACTTAGGGGTGCAGATACTGGACCCCAACTTGAACTAGTGCTAAAGTCACACATGGGACTTATTCTGTGTAAAAATATAAAGAGACACAATGTAAATTCCTGCACCGACTGTACTACCCTCCTAACATGGTCCACAGGTTTTGTCCAGAGGTCTCGCTGCTTTGTGATAAGTGTGGAGTGGTACAGGGCTCCTTCATACACTATTACTGGGAGTGCTCAAATTTAAGAAATTATTGGAAGGAGGGGTAAGTGGAAATTTCAGGTGTGTTGGGGCAACCAATAGAAATTTCCCGAGGCAAATGCTGCTGGGGGTGGAGGTTGAAGGCAATGGAGATTGGGTGCTGTATCAGAGGTGGCTTGGGGTACTTTTGGTGGTGGCAAGGCAGGGATACAGAACCTGTGGACCACCTGTGGACAAGTGGTACTGGGCCAACAGCAGAATAATGGAAAAGACTAGTTATTAAAGTCTTGGCAATAGACAGACTGACTTACTGTATAACCTGAAGGAAAAGAACATAGGTTCCTGGGGTATGGAGCAACTTTCTGAACTCCCTGTCTCCACAGCCACACTTCTTTGTGAGGGAGAGTGGTATAAACATTGCATATACAATGTTAAAATAGGACAAAGTATAACTTTGAACCAAAGGTGAGGCAACTACTCAGAGGAAAAATTAATTCCAGATTGTAGCAACATAATGAGGTTTTCTGACAGTAAGATTGTAGACTCAGACCATATGGTTTTAGTTCCAGTTTTATTTTACTTCTAAGCAGATAGTTTCTAGTTTGTTTCTACCGCAGCATGAATTGACAGCAATATAAGATGAATACAAACAATGTTTGATAGGGCTGGACTGGATTAGCACTATTGTTATCATAAACAGGTAAAAGATGTATTGAATAGTCTGACAACAAAATGTATAAAATGTCTCATTAATCTCTCACGAAATGGTGTCTTAGGAAGTCCAACCAATATGGGACTCTTGTGTAAAAGGTATGCATTGCTTCTAAACATGTCATGCTGATAGCTTTGCTGGAAAAGAACAAACTTCTTTCTGCTAATAAAATATTATACAAAAAAAATGCAATGGTCCATGATGTCAAAAGCTGCTGCAAGACTGGGAAAAGTATTGTTCTTTACCTCTATCTGTCTCTAGGGCATCATTCTGCACCCTGACAAGTGCAATCTCAGGCTGTGTCATCTCCGGAAAACAAACTGGAAAGGCTTAAAGATGGGAAACATTTCCAAATGTGTCTCAAGTTGCACTGTCATCAATTTTTCAACAAACTTTCCTAAAAAGAGAAGGATAAAAGGGATGAAACAAAGCGCCAAATAACAAGCTCCTTTATAATCCCATAAATAAGTACATACAGTATGAGCTAATTAGTGAAGATACTCCATAAAATTGATTAGTGGGTAGAGAGATTAGGTGCAATAGAATTAATTAGACATCAGTTTGGAGCCCCAAGGTGTGACTGACTTTAATAATCTGGTAAATAGGCACTTCTGACAATCATATTTAAACTGCTAAAATGCAGGACACCAGCCTGGCAGTGAGCATTTAGGCAAACTCAAGGAAGACTTTTAGGAACCCCATTTGTAGGGGGTTACATCCTTCCCTGCCTGGAGAAAACTTGGTGTCAGCGCAAGTCTGTACCATCACAATATTGCAAATGTAAACTATACGAGACATTTATACCATTAGCATGTTATGCAAGTGACATCTAATGCATCAGTCAACATAAACTTATACCTTTACTATACATATTCTCTACACTTCACAATACTACATCCATTCTGACAATACATCATGCATATTTCACACAGGTAATTTACACATTACTATGCAGAATCATGTAATAACTTTTTGTCGTTGAACAATGTAAGAGGGGCCCTTCCCTATCAGCTAACTTGGGGCTAGATGGGGCAGGGGCACCATACCTAGAAGGCAGAAACAATCAACCTGGAATTGGCACTTAGGCTCAGTTTAGGCAGTAAGCTCTGAGAAACATAGACCCCTTTTTGGACCACATTGAGAGGCAAATCCACTGGCCTCCCAGGAGAATCATAACTGAAGCATACTACTGGCTTGACAGCTTGGCCAGTCTTTCTGAGGGGGACAACTACAGTCTCTGTACTCAGCACTCATCTGGTGACTCTCGTCACTTGTGAGGGGTGCCTCTGCCTGGATGGGAATGTTCAAACTAGGGGCACTGTCGGCCCTTGCTCTGCAGTCTCTGTTTATACAACACTTGTCTCATTTTGTGAAGGCTCAGGCACAATCAAGCTTTGAGACACAGAAGGGGTGGTCAGCACTCTCATAGTGTTCTTCAAGTTCTGGTATGTCACCAGAAAGACTCAAACCCTCAGCTCCTTCTTTCAGGCAAATCGTACAGTTCCACAATACACAGAGACTCAACATCTTCAGACGTGATACTTTTCACTTCACTTTCAGGGAGCATTGGTTCCAAGGACGAAGCTTGGAGGTTAGGCAGTCCAGAAGGCCAAGCTTCATCGCCACAATTAGTCATAGGGTTACCTTGAAACAGCTGATTCAGTTCATAGAGGGGTAATAGGCATTGTCACACTCACTTTCGCCAGAGGTGGACTGACAGTCACTATCATTCTGGGCCTGCTGCGGGGAAACCTTGAACTTGTAACCACTGGGGTAGGTCGACTCTGTCTCTTTCTTGCAGCAGCATGAGTCACCGGCCTAGGGGAATCAATCTCTGAGGGTTCAGCTCAATTATGACTTGGCCGATAGGTAGCAAGTGGTTACAGTGCATGGTCCTGACAGCTTTGGAGTTATTCTCTGGGCGCACCTTATACAAGGGTAAATCATCCAACTTTCCAACTACTACATGGGGAGATGGTGCCACCGATCAGCAATTTGTGTTTGACATGCAGTCCCAAATTGTGTAACAACACATGGTCTCCAGATCGAGCTCTTGAGCCTTTACTTTGTTATCATGCCTCTCTTTGTTGGCTAGATTTCTCCTGGCGGCCATTGTCTGGGCCAGATGATAGGCATGGTTCAATTGAGCTTTCAGTTTTGTACATATTGCAGGTAGTTTTCAGCTGGGACCCCATCTGAAGAGCCCCCAAAGCAGACATCAACTGGCAGCTGGGCCTCTATCCTGAACATGAGGTGGTAGGTGGAGAACCCAATCGCATCATTTTTCATGCAATTGTAATGCTTGTACCAAGGTGCTAATCTGCTGGCTCCATTTATGCTTGTCTTTTGGTGGAGGGTGCCCAGCATGTCTAGCAGGGTGTGGTTAAATCATTATGGTTGGGGATCTCCCTGTGGGTGATAGGGGTGGTTCTTGACTTCCACATCCCCCATGGAGAGAGCATTTCTTTGATTAGTTGACTCTCAAAGTCTCTGCCCTGGTCAGAGTGGCTCACCGAGGCACCATAGTGGATGAAGAAATTTTCCACTAGCACTTTGGCCACGGGTAGATGTCTTTTGATCTTTGGTGGGAAAGCTTGTGCATACCGTGTGGAATGATCCATAACCACTAACACATTGCCAATTTTCCACTGATCAGGTTCTAAACACAAGAAGTCTATGCAGACTAGTTCCATGGTGGTGTTGGTAGTAATATTAACAAGGGGACAGCCCTCTGAGGCAGAGCTTTTCTTTTAGGCAGTGACTACAAGTCTTTACATGGTGCTCAACATCGGACCCCATTTTGGACCAGTAGAAGCGCACTCAGGTCAAGGGTTCTTTCAATACTAAGGTTCCCCATGTGATTGTGGAGGGACCTCAGTACTAAATCTTTAAAGGCCATGGAAGGACCAATTGTTGCTTGTCTACTTTGCCACTATGATCTACTGTCTCTATGCAACAACTGATTGAGAAACTTCAATCTGGGGCCTTCTTTAAACAATAAAGCAGTTATCAAGTCAGTGGAAAGAAACTTAGACACATCTTTCCTCGCACGAGGGCATCAAGTGCTTCTAGATCATAGGATCTTGGGATTGAGCCCACTGAATGCTGTCATTGTCAAATTAAGGTAGTGCACTAATATCTTGAGCAAAGAAGTGGCAATAAGCAGCTGGTATGCAGGTGTCAGAAGGGCCCAATCAATCTACTAAACAGTCCACTGTGTCCACAGATATCTGTTCATCTCTATCAAACTTTTGGCACAATGCTTGAATGTCAGGTTCAGACAGCCTGACCCAATCACTCAAGGAAGTGGGCCTTCATGATAGGGTGTCAGCATCAATATGGTTCAGGCCTGGTCTGTATTCGACAGCATAATCATAGGTTGATAATGCAGAAAGCCACCGTGCCCAGTGGTGTCTAACTTAGCTGAAGTCTATACATAGGTCAATGGGCTATTGTCAGCCTTCACCAATATCTTTGCCTCATAGAGGTATTCATGAAACTGGTCAATGATGGCCCATTTTAGTGCAAGGAACTCCAACTTATGCACAGGGTAGTTTCATTCGGATGGGGTCAGCTCCTACTGGTGAAAGCTACTGGTCTCAGGCCATCCTCATGGTCTTGATACAGCACTGCTCCTAGATTCTGCAGACTAGCATCCATATGCAGCATATATGGTTTGGTGGGAAGTACAGGCAAGGATGGGGTGTGGGTGAGCTGGTACATGATCTCATTGAAGGCTGCTTTTTCAGTAGGGGCATCCAGCAGGGCCCAAGAGTTCACCTGGGTGGAAGTATACTTTTTCTGGTTCTTTAATGGCCCCTTTATGCTGGCATGCTTGCATAGCCAATATCTTGTGGGAGTTCAGATTTGGAGGCACAGTCACTGTTGGGCGAATGCAGGCTCGTGATCAGTAGGTGCGTCCTCATTCCCAATCAGCCTGAGTGCCAGCACCACACCGCATGCCTAATGTGGCGATGGGATCAAATGAAAGGTCTGCTGCAATGCGAGCTAAGCTCATCATATGCAGTGGACCGCCTGATGTGCTTTCCTGGTGCTGAAAAAAAAAAAATTAACATGGCGGCATACTACCGCCTTTGGGGTGCCCAACTCCTGTCGGCATACTCCTGGCCCAATGTATATGCCGATGGGGAGCCCACTCCCTGCTGGCATAATGCATCCAGCCCCATTTGTTATATGCTGAGGTGTGCCCAATCCCCTCGGCTCTTGCACCTCCGCTTTCGTTGTGTGCCGATGGGGTGCCCAATCCCCGATTAATATAGCATCCCCAAAAGAAAACACTTAGGTGGCACACTGGAGCCCACCCAGTGTGCCAAAAGCCCCTGCAAAAAAAAAATTCCCCGATGTTTATTTTTTAATTTTTTTAACCTGTAAAAGAAAACAGTCCCTCATGTCTCCCTGTCCATCTCCTCACCCACCCACTGCGCACCCTGCCTTCCCACACCCCTCAGCTCCCTTCACCCTATACTTACCTCTGGAGTCTGGCGCCACGATCTTCGGGACCAGGAACACGTCTGCACTCTTCAAAACTGACCGCGAACTTGAGGAAATGCCGGTAAGCTGTATAATGGAATAAATAGGGCTTTTTTCAACTTTGATGCATATCTCAGGCATGTTTTGAATTTTGGCACCAAATTTTCAACATGTGTTTTTAGACCCTCCTCATGAGTTCTGGCACTGTCATGGCGTTGATCGACCCCGAAAGGTGATTTCCAGTCACCGCGCAGAATCACCTTTAGGACCGATAAGGAAATGACAGTGACACTGTTCATGAGGGGGCTCTCAAAAGCCTATGTTGGCAAATTTGGTGGAAAATAAAAAAATGGTTGTTTTACTTATACATGCATTGCGCTGTTTCCACGCACGCTTGTAACTTCGTGGAATTTGTAATATTTTCACCCAGATATTCAAAATTGGCATTTTTCCACACCTCCTGATGAACAGTACAGTTGTCATTTTACATATCTTGCCAAAATGTGTTTTCGCATGTCCGGTACAGAATAGCCAATCACTTGTGTGAAATCACTTTCGGGACAGTTTGAGGAAATGACGGTGACAGTGTTCATAAGTAGAGGTCCTAAAATACCTATGTTGAAAATTTGGTACCAAAAAGTCCATAAAATGACTGTGTTGCAAGCGTGCATTGTGCAGTTTCCACGCACTCCATGTAACTTTGCAAATTTGCAATATTTCCATGCCAGATTTTCAACACTGGCATTTTCTCACACCTCCTTATGAACAGTATAGCTGTCATTTTCACACCCTGCCCAAAATGTGTTTCCGCACCTGTGGCGCATAATGGCGTGGTCGCTGTGGGAAATCAACTTTTGGGCAGATTAACAAAATCACAGCGCCACTGTTCATAAGGGAGGTCCCAAACGCCTGTGTTACAAATGTGGCTAACAAACTCCAAAATAATTAGGTATGGATGTGTTAGAGTTTGTAAGCATGCTCATTGCTTCACCAATATTTCATATTGTCACCCAGATTTTTAACGTTGCCATTTTTCCTCATGAACAATAAAGTTGTCATTCTCCACATCCTGCCCAAAATGTGTTTTCATCCTCTGTCGCCAAATGGCACAGCCGCTGTGCAAAACACCTTTCAGCTAACAAAGTGATTGTGCCTACTTTTCATGAGGTGGCCTGACAAGCAGCCCATGTTGAAAATGTGGAGTGAAACTACCACCACACGCCTACGGTGTTAGGGTTTCAACTGTAGCATCCCACCTGGTACAGACTAACAGGCATCAGGGTGTCACTTGGGATCATCGGATGTAATGCTCATGCCATTCCACCCCCACTCTGCAGCTACTGACAGGCATCATGGTGTGCCTTGCACTGTTCGGCCACAAAGTTCACCCCATGCTCCTATACTGCACCCATGTCAGCGTATTTCTTATGGAATGGGGTAAGTATAACGTCCAAAGACCCCAAACTCACACCCCAACACTTGTCAGTGTCTACAGGGTAGGTGAGTAAAATGGCATGAACGTTATAGCTGACAACCCAAAGGCACACCCCAATGCCTGTTGCTCTCTACAGGGTGGGGTGGGGTTGGCATCACTTCAGTACTTCACTGCCTTTCCTATTATGCATCTCTAGCTCCGTGATTGCCAATGCCAATGCCAGCATGACAACATTCGGCATTGACAAATGCTTGTTTGTATGTACAATTGGTAGGAGGGTAACCCTGGGTAAGGTTCAAGAGGGCGAATCATCTTGGAATAATCTTTTATGAACCTTCATGGTAGTAGCCACAGAACCCCAGGAAACGCTGTAGTTCTTTCTTCAGATTATGGGGCTGAAGCTAGGAGTCAGTGCTTCAACCTTGCTGGGATTAGCCTCTATCCCTTTGTAGATATTATGTTCCACATATTTCATAGAGGTTTGGAAAACTGCCACTTGTCAATGGACAGCTTGAGGCTGAAGTCTTCCAGTCAGTCTAGAACCTTAAACAGTCGGTTCTCATGCTCCACTAAAGTGCTCCCAAACACAATGACATCGTCCAAGTACACCAGGCATTCCAGCAAATTCATATCTCCCACTGCACATTCCATCAAGTCACTGAAAGGTGGCTGGGGTGCCCGATATCCCCTTTGGCATCCTCAGAAACTCATAAAACCCCAATGGACAGATGAAGGCTGTTTTCTCATGGTCTTCGGGCCATCAGGATCTGTTAGTATCCGCTATGAAGATCCAACACAGAGAACCATTTGCTCCCATTTGCAGTCCAGGGCATCTTGTATACAAGGCATAGTGTATTGGTCTGGGATGGTCAGGGTTCAATAATCAGCACACATCCTCACAGACCCATTCTTCTTATGCACAACCACAATGGAGAGGCGTATGGCTCCTGGATTCTTGTATCACGCCAGCAGTGAGCATTTCTGCAGGTGTCTTTTCACATCATCTATGTCTGCTGGGGCTAGGGTGTCAGGACCTCTCTTGAAATTACCATTCAACGTGCAGGCGATGTGATGCTCCTCACCCTGAATACATCCTACATCCCATTCCTTCAACAAAAACACTTGGTCTGTCTGGGCAAATCTTGCTAATTTAGCCTTCCATTCAGCTGGCAACAGAGAATCACCAAAGTCAAACATGTCTGGGGTCACTCTCTCCTCACCAGGGTGCTTGTTACTGGGCAATACTGAAGTGTCTGTGCAGTGTACTGTAGCTAGGTGACCCTCTGTTCAACTGGATCTCCGATCTGACACATTGTGAATCTGGACCATCATTCTGTCAGTGCATAGGCATGGGGATGAGCAGGCAAAATGCTGGGCTTGACCAATAGTCCTTCAGGCAATTTTTCATCACCTGGTGCATCCAACATCAGTATTTTGTTCTTGACATCTTTCCGAGGCAGACCTCCGCATGAATGGTACACTGGTATTATGGGCCAGTACCATTGAATCAGGATCCTTCTTCCCACAACTCCCACCGGTTCATCCTGGCCTACTTCATCAGGTTTCTGTTGCAAATTATAGGCCCTCTTGATCAGAGCCAGAATTCTCAGGGCCCTCCCAGTCCATCGCCCTTGTTTCTCATGAGAGTTGCACCAGTCTCCCAAACATATGGGCATTTGTTCCGATTAAGAGGGGAACCCCATCATACAATCCGTGGGGGACACACTAGGGCCAGTGTCTCAACTTGCTCCTCCACACCAGTTACAGTTGCAGGAAAAGACAACCAAAGGCAGACAAATCCTAAGTAGGATAAGACTTGTCGCTCAGCCCCCACACATGTAGGCCTTCCAGAGATTGTATGGCATATCAGATAAGTATTTGTCATACCAGTCCTGAAACACAGTGGTCACTTAGCACCCACTGTCAACACAGCCTGAGTAGGAATACCATTCACAGCCACATTAGTCTCCATTAAAGGGCCCACTATCTTGGACCAGTCTGAGGACAACAGCAGGGGCCTGGACAGACGATTTAGCCACAGAGGGGTTTGAGTTAGGATGGCCGAGCTTTACTGTGGTCATTTCTGCAACCCTTGTCCACTGACTCATTTTCTGAAGCTCTCCTTGAAGCTTGGTTCACCACTTCTCTAAGTCCTTCTGAGTCTGTCATTCCCTCTTCATATGGCCATCCTTGCCACAATTGTGACAAATGACACTCTCGAGGCATCCTTGGGAAAACATAGCAGGGACGCTAGAGCATCAATGGGAGATTGTGATCTGACATCTGCAGGTAATGTACCATGTCTCAAAAGTTCCTTCAGGGTGGCAGTCAATTCCATGAGCTCAGCCGAGAAGCCACTCCCAGTAGAGGATGCCTGAGGGTGCACCTCACCCCCATAATAGTCACGCTCTGACAGGGACCAGGGTCTCTGTCAGCAGGGATACTCAGGGAATGCACCCGTTGTGCTTTTCTGTCTTTTTCAAGCAACTCCTCCCCACCGCTTAGCCCACGGCTGGACACTCTTAGTGGCCTCCATTTTAGAAGGGCCTTCCAGTGCCATGATCACTTGGGCTGCACTCACCCTATAATTACAATCTCCTCTTCACCTTCTACCACCCAGAGTTCTTTTTCAAGTCACAGTAGTCAAGTGAGTTACCTCTCCTATCCTGGAGCCTTAACTGGATGATCTGCAGTTTAGAATGCTTGGCATGTTGCAGTATGTGCCCCAATCTCACACGGTTCAAATCACTAGTGGCTACCACACCTTTCCAGTAAGCTTGCAGAGCTCTTTCTAGGCGAGTAACATACACAGACAAACTTTCCCCTTCCATTGCTTGGTACCTTGGAATTTCCACATCAAAGTCTTCCCTGACTCAATGCTCCCAAAATTGCCATCAAGTACAGATAGGTACTCTGAGCAGATGCTTCAGGGTTCATAGACCTCAAAATGTAATGGCTTCAAGGGCGGGGCCCTCAGACTTTCTATGATTCTTTTCCACTACTCAGCCTCCACACACTGGCACTCAGATACCAAGGGGAAACATAGTTCATCCAGATCTCCCAGTCATCCTCCTGTGGGTGGGGAGGTGCCTGAGAAGATTCTCAGTGGAGTTGTGACTAATGGCAGGTACAGATATAGGGGCCAGCATTGGCATGGGCACAGAAGGTGGGGCAGTAACAGGTGCTGGTATGGGATGGGATGTTGGGAAGGAACACTCCCAGGTGGCAGGAATAGTTTCTTACAGTCCTCTATGGTTTTCCTTCCTCCAGCAACAACTTAGCAAATTTCTCCTCAAAAGTCTCAGATAATGGTGTGAGCTCATCCTCCCCGGGTGTTTCCTGTCTTGTTATCACTCTCCAGGCAGCTGGAACCCTTCTGGGGCAATAGTCTGTGGCACTTTGGAGCTGTCCACAAGGTCACTACACTCTACTAAGGATAAGAAAGTTTGGACAATTAAATGAGCCTGTCGACCCACCACCACAGGGTTTTTAACATTCAACTTTGAGAGTACTCCTCTACAGTGTCCTTACTGGTACCTAGGGAATATCCAGTATAAGCAGAGCATTTTGTGTCAATCTCCTGCCCAGTACTCCACCCCACCAACTGGTGCACAGCCATTTTCTACTGGGGTAACCATTAATCTTTAACAATAATTCATAATTTTTGGCTACAAGAAGGCACAAAATCCCAGCAGCGACCCTCCTAGATGTAACCCCTAGGTGGTGCTATCCCAAGGGCTACTACCCTGTCTGCTTGGCTAGTCGCAGGTTAAAGGGCCTGAGTTCTGAAATGGGTGCCTCCACCCGGAGGTCAGGGTTAATAGTGGTTAAGCTTTACCTGGGCACAGCCCTCCAGGACACTGTAACCCCCCTCTTCCCTTACTAGTGGCCGGAACAATACACAATAATCACTTTGACAATACCCCTGATACATCACACAAGTACCTGCACTGTTTGCACCTACCACCAGGGCTTTTCCTCTGGCTCGACCCTGGGGACCCTCTGTAAAACAAGGTTATACACAGCAAACAACAGCAGTACAGTACTGTTGCACAAACTGGAACCACAGTCAGGATAAATGCAAAAAGAGTTAGATCTGATTTATTTAAGGGACTTAAACAAGGGAGGCGTAATCAGGTTAATTTGCTTAAGGCTCTATCAATCAAACAGTTATGCATGTACTCAGGGTCCATAAACAGTCACACACTCTGGGTACCCAGGTGAAGAAGAGGTGGGCTAGCCAGGATCATTGCCTGGGTAGACAGGCGTCGCTAGCTAGTTGGGGCCCTGTGATAGAAGAAAACAACATACACCACACACACTAATTGTAATCTGGAGCTGGAGGGCTCAGTTCATAAAGGAAAAGAAACAACAAGACAATCAGATGACACACTTAGATTAAGCTGTTGTTGCAGGGAGCTACCCTAATGGTTACTCACGATACCCAAGACTGGACACAGGCTGGATGAAAATTGAGATTGCAGGTGGTTGATCTGGAGTGCTAGGAGAAGCAGGGACCACACAATTCGCGAGATGTCATTCCTGTTGAAGCGTGGAGCAGGGGCTGATCCCCAGGCAGGTCTCTCATCGATGGCCTTCTCTGTGCAGTGGGTAGTCTGGCAGGGCCAGTGGTGGCAAGGCCCAGACCATATGGAGATGAACGCAGATTCAGTCCGGTCAAGCTGAATACAGCTTCCAGCAAGCAGAACACAATTCACACAGTGGGGAACCAAATCACAACCCACTATAAACACACAGCACATTTACATGTAAGGGATTCTACCTTACCAGGCAAACTGCTCTCCGGTCATAATCGCAAAGTCTCTATACACACTGGGAGTTTAGAGGTAGCTGGAAATCCTGACAGGCCGATGCATTCAGCAAATCTTCAGTCTTCTTCAGGTTGATCCTGGTCACAACTCTGCCACTCTGGTAGACAACACCCCAATGCTCTGTTACCAACCTTCTCAGGGACTACTGGTTATCTGCCACCACCAATTGCCAAGAACTACAGTGTGGCTAGGGATCGGCCCTGTCATTCATATGTGGGCCTGAGAAGGTGTCAGCATTGACTCTGGCAGACTTGGGGATTTTCTTCACCATTTTCCACTCTCTGAGGATGCCAGAATGCAATAGCATGCATTCAAACATGCCAGCGCCTGTCAG
The DNA here is from genome assembly GCA_016271365.2 of Neoceratodus forsteri. Classification (NCBI taxonomy): domain Eukaryota; kingdom Metazoa; phylum Chordata; order Ceratodontiformes; family Ceratodontidae; genus Neoceratodus; species Neoceratodus forsteri. The sequence goes on from CM057456.1 coordinate 1,287,570,157, forward strand.
CTGCAACTCTCCATGTGTGTCAAGTGCCCACTATGCTACCATCTGACCTTCACAAGGCACCAGTCAATGAGCAGAATGTGAATTTTCTTTCCTGAAGGAAGAGAGCTGTCAATGGGACTCCAAATCCCCTCCCTGACCGACCATCAAGTGACCCGTGTCCATTCCCAAACCCAGGTCACTGGCATAGCAGACAATAGTGCTAATACTGCACTATTAGACTGGTCAGGAGTGTGGATTTGGATGCAACTAGTGGGTGTGTAGGGTAGAAACTATATTTTATTACTGCAATTTTTTTAAAGTATTTTGAATGGTGAATTGAGGGCAAGTGCCAACTTTGGCATTACTGTACCTACAGTATTAACATGAAGTGTGGCACCTGCTAATGACTTACCAGCAAAGTACAAATTTGCAGCACTCATGCGCTAATGGTCAAAATAAATGTAATTTAATTTAATTTAAAAGAAAATTGAATACTAAAATCAACAAAATCACAGCGTAAGCTGCCCCACACTACACTGCTAATGTGTCTCAACCCGATCATGGAGGGACAGCCATGTAGGTGAGGGGCTAGTTAAAACTTCATGCCCATTGAATCCTCAGCCTCATGTGAGACTGCCATCAGGGGTGCCAATTAGTGCAAATTAATTGTGCTGGTAATTTTTGACGTGAACACTTGGCCACTGAGGACTAGACTGAGACCACCACAACTCATTCCAAGAGGTGTTGCAAAGTTTTGCTTTGTAAGAAAAAGTTGTTGAGTTGGGAACTTTGCACTTTGAAAAGACTTTATGGAAGTTCCCAATGGCCACCACAACTTTGCTCACACTTTTTCTTTTCTTTAAAATTCCTTTAGTTATTTTTGTTAAAAAAAAAAAAAAAACCATCCTCTTTGTCATGTCTGTCACCTTCCCACTATGCTGCATGTTTTTGAATAGTATTCACACACCCAGCCACCCGATAGGCCCCTAACATCCCTCTTCTCCACTTACCCTGTAAAGTTTTTATAATGTAAGGCATACTCTCTTGGTAATCCATTAACCCCACCTGCAAAAGAAAGTCCCTCCCACCTCCCCTGGCTATCCCTCTTGTGATGACAAACCCCCTGTTCCTTTACCACCCTCTTACAAAATACCTCTTCCCCAAAGCTCCCAAAGTACAATTTCATGCAAAGAACCTATAAAAAGAAAATGGCCCTTTTGGAGTGAGCACATCCGCTCTCCCAAGTTTCTGAGCTGAATGAATGGTGAATGACATATCTTAGCAGTGATATCTTAGTGTCAGGTTAGTGTTGGCCCTATAGCTCACTGGGTAGAGCACTGGCCTTGTAAACCAGGGTTCGTCTGAATTCAAGTCTCACTGGGGCCTGAGGGTACTTCTCCAAGTGCTCAACTTACACGGTGATTCTATTCTTCTATAGACCAAAGGGATTAGCAGAGGGGAAGGGTTGCTGAGGGGGCCAGAGGGGAGAACCCCAGGACAACAGGTTGGGAGGAGGTGAGGTGGTATACTATGGGCAGACCTGATATATTATTGGTCTGTTTCTGCTGACAGATTCTCTGTTTATCTTTCCTTTCCTCTCGGTTCCTCTCAACAAAGTTATAAACATGTAGAATGACTGTAAATCAATTACAGGAAAACACTGGAAAACATAGAAACATAGACTTTGACAGCAGATAAGGACAACTTGGCCCACCCAGTCTGCTCATTTCCCTACCTATTGGATAAGCTGCTGATCCTAATTTTACCAACAGTCTACTTCCTCCTACCGCCCACTAGAATTGCCTTATGTCTGTCCCACGCATTCTTAAATTCCCCCAAGTTTGTGACCCCACGACCTCCTCAGAATGGTCATTTCATCCGTCCACTACCCTCTCCATGAAAAATACTTCCTCACATTGCCCCTGAGTCATCCTCCTCTCATCTTCAAATTGTGCCCCCTGTTCTTGCACATCTCTTTTCTTTTTAAATTCCAAACTTTATTCAAGTTTTCAAAATACAGTATGACATGGTTACATAGCATACATGCACAAGTCAAAGCAAATCAGTTACCAGTCATGCCCCTCCCTCTTCCCCATGGCTTCACACTATCAGTCCTTAGGTACACCTTGGTGCCCTGGCACCTATTCTCATCTGCTCAGATCCATGTTTGCTGTCATTATTTCAAACCACAGGTCTTAACCTGTGGAAACACCTTGCTGCAACGATAAAGAGTGGAAACCTTCCCATACTTTTTATAGCGTGGCAAGGAGTCCTATAAACTAGCCTCAACTGTTCTGCTCTGAGACTAAAACAATAGGTCCAGGAGCCATTCTGTAAGATATTTTCTGGCCATCAATCCAATGATGCAGGACCAGTTTTTTCAAGGTTAGTGACATTAAGGCTATATGGTATCTACGATTCCTCACTGGGATGGAGGAGAAAGAGACTAATACACAAACTTCTGGGTGAACAGATCATCAAGACCTAGTAGGGGATAAGCTTTAGTTTTGATTATGTCCCAGAGCTTTTGATGGTAGGACATTGCCAAAATATATGATATAAGGTTCTCTCCTGCTGCCCACATCTGGTACATATACGATGACGGTGTACGGCCCAGCTTATGTAATTTCAACGGGGACCAATACATGTCTTTAATAATTTGATATTGTTTTAACCAAAGTCTGTCCTGGGGAATGTAAATATGTAAATCCTTCCAGAGGCAGTCCCATTTTCTTGAAATTGAGGGAATGCCTTTGACCAATACTAGGATCTGTGCAATAGGCATCCAGGGATTTAGATACTAAAAGTCGCATACAAGAGTGAGACAGCATGAGGTTTACCACAAATAGATCCCCAAGAAAGTTCCCAATCTTCGTCCCTGTTTGCTTCCGTCAGACCCCTAAGGCTTGAAGTACCACTTGACATAATTGACACACTTTAAAAACCTGACCCTATCAATATTAAACCTGCACATAATTTCAGTTGAGGTCATACATTTGTCATTTTGAGGAAGTCTTCTAGCCTAGAACCCGTAAGTTGGGGTATCCAGTTCCCAGGAATACATTTCTCACCAGTTTTGAGGTTGGATTCCTATCACTGGTTAGTACGAACTCTTGGTATTTTTGAGCCCCAGCAAGGAACACATCTGAGTATGAATTCTTACTGAAGTGTTAACTGGGAGGAGACCAAGCCCTCTTAGCAAGACCTTTGGGAGACATGTATAACATTGCCTCAGGCGATAGTCCCTGCTTAAAATTTATTTTCTCCACTAATACCCATGCTGGAGTATATGGATCTAATAATTCCCATTCTCTGGGTGCACTCTGTCTCAGACACTTATTCAAGTGACTGGCCCAAAGGTAAATCCAGTGTGGTAATTTCAAACCCCAAACCTCTTGGATGCAGCCAGTTTGCTGTAGGCCCTCTAGGAAGTTTGTCTTTCAGATGAACAAGGAAATTATGGAGTAGACTTTAAACCATGCTAAGGGACTCCAGGAGTTCAGCATATTCAGGGGTAGAACAATCTGGGGAGTATATTCATTTTAATTAAGTTAATATGGTCCCATAATGAGATGGGTAAGGACTGCCATCTGCCAAGATCCTGCTGAATAACACTTAGCAGGGGTTCCAAGTTTCTGTGCCTCGTCTGCACCACCCTCTAGCCAAAAAAAGGCACAAATATTTAATCTTACAGAGACACCATTGCAGACCTAGTATTTCTATATCCCCTTTGAGAGCCGGCTATTTAGAGGAAATACTGTTGTTTTACTTGTCATTTTGCAATTGTACACAGCACTAAAGCCGTCTACTATAGAAAAGACTAATGGAACTAATTTACTGGGATGTCTTAAATGCAGAAGGATGTCATCTGCATATGCAGATAGTTTAAATTCTTGCGACCCTACCATAATATCTTGAACTTCTGCCCATTCCTCAGCAATACTAGGAGGGTTCAAGGTAGATGTTAAATAAAAGGGTGGACAAGGGACAGCCTTGGCGGTTCCTGATTAAAGGGCAAAATGCTCTGAAAACACCTCACTGCAGTAAATGCTGGCTTGGGGATTTTGATACAATGAGGACACCAGTTGATAAACTTAGAGGAACCAAATTTCAGCAAGGTGCAGAAAAGAAACTGCCAATCTACTCTATCAAATCTTCTTCGCATCCAGCGATATCAGGCCTGCTGGTTCTTCTGGGTCTCTGGATGGAGAAGACATGAATGAGTTTCCTAAAATGATTGGAAGGAGTCCATCTGGACATGAATCCCACTTGATCTGGGTGTATTATTTGGGGTAACACAGATTTAAGTTTATTAGCCAGAAGCTTCAACAGGATTTTAACATACAATTCAATAAAGAGATAGGTCTACAACTTGTGACCTGCTCAGAATCCTTGTGCGTGTTGTGTAATACAATTATTATTGCTTCAAGTGGGGCAGAATCTATAGGATTGGCCTTTAGGATCCACTCATATAGGCTTTAGCCAGTGGGATATCACTTTATTAAATTTTTGTAGAAATCTGAGAGATCCCGACTGGTCCAGGAGCTTTGGCTGATGATAAAGTTGAAATGGTTGTGAGATTTCTTCTTCAAAAATGGGAGCAGTCAGGCTCTCCTGGTGCTCAGTCTATAAAGATGGGAGGGAAGGTATCTCAGGTAGTCCCGACTGCCCCGTGTTTGGTAAATTTCTCATGGGACTACAGAGAACTTTATAATAGTTCTGCAAATTCTCCGGTGATTTCCCTAGGAATGAGGGTTAGGGACCCATCTGCTTGGGACCTAATCCCTTTCACAATTCTGGAGGCCTCGCACATCTCTTTTTCTGAAAGATGCTACCTTTTGGACTTTGTTGACTCCCTTGATGTATTTGAAGGTTTCTATCATGTCCCCACTCTCCTCCTTTCCTCGAGGGTATACATATTAAGCTCTTTTAGTCTCTCTTTGTATGGCTTCTGGTGCAGACCCTGCACCATTTTTGTTGTCCTCCTCTGGACTACCTCCATCCTGTCTATGTCCTTGTGGAGAAGGGTCTCCAGAACTGCCACGCAGTACTCAGATGGGGTCTCACCAGCTGAGTGTACAGAGGGATAACTTCTTGTTTTCTACTGTTGATGCCTCTCCCTATGCATCCCAGTATCCCCCAGCCTCCTTACTGCCTTCTCACATTGCTTGCTTACCTTTAGGTCATCTGATATGACTACCTCCAGGTCCCTTTCCATTTTTGTTGTCATTACTACCTCACCCCCTCAGTTGTGTCTTCCTTGGTTTTCTTTCCCAGGTGCATTACTTTGCACTTCTTTTGCATTGACTCTAAGCTACCATACATTTGACCATTCCTCCAACTTTCTCAAGTCCCTCCTCATCATTTTAACCCTCCTTGTATATCAACCCTGTTGCAGATCTTTGTGTCATCTGCAAAGAGGCATACTTTTCCTTCCAGGCCTTCACAATGTCACCTATAAAGACATTAAAGAAGACCAGTCCCAATACTGAACACTCGCGGTCCCACTAGTAACCCCCTTTCTTTGGAGTGGACTCCATTTACTATACCCTCTGCATCCTGTTGTCCAGCCAGTTTCTTTTCAGGTTACCACCCTAGGACACACCCCAGGCTGGCTAACTTGTTTATTAATTTTGTGTGGACTGTGTCCAATGCCTTGCTAAAGTCTAGGTAGGCCACGTCCACAGCCCCTCCCTGGTCTACTATTTTGGTCACCCAGTCAAAGAAATCTATTTGATTCATATGAAATGACCTTCCCACTGTGAATCCATGCTGCCTTGGGTCCTGTACTCCACCGACCTCTAGGTACTTAACAATTCTTTCTTTCAGAAGTGATTCCATAATTTTCCTTACCACTGAGGTCAAACTAACAGGTCTGTAGTTTCCTGCCTCTGTCTTGCTTCCACTTTTGTGAAGGGGAATCACAACCACCCTCCTCCAGTCCTCAGGTACCACACCTCCTCCCATGATTTGTTAAAAGGGTAGTCAATGGTGCTACTAGTTCTCCCTTAGTTCTTTAGAATTGTGGGGTGAATACCGTCTGGCCCCATTGCTTTGTCCACCTTCAGTTTTAGGAGTTCTTTCATGACTCTTTCTTCTATGAATGGACTGGTATTGTCCCCTATCCAGTGTGCTTCTGTTATTTGGTTTAGGTACCTCCTTCTCCTCTTCTTCTGTGAATACTGAGCAGTAGTATGCATTCAGTATCTCTGCTTTGTCACTGTCACCCTCTTCCCACCCTCCCCTTTATTCCTCACTATCTCTCCCTGGTCTTTCTTTTGCTCCCTAAATGTACCTATTAAAGGTTTTATCCCTTTCTTAACTGAGTTGGCTATCTTTTCCTCGGTTTGGGCCTTTGCTATTCTGACTACCTTCCCGCTTCCTTCTGCTTTAACTGGTACAGTTCTCTGTCCTGCTCCTTCTGTGTTTCCTTATACCTGAATGCTATCTTTTCTCTGTAACCTTCCCATTCACTTCTTTTGGGAACCATAGTGTTTATTTTCCTTCATTTTGTTTAGGTTATTTGCTTCACACAAAGGCTTGTTGCCTCTGTGATGGCAGCTTTGATTTTCCCCATTGTTCCTCCACCCCACCTTCTTGCCCATTTGCTAGTTCTTTTCTGAGAACTCCCCATTTTTCAGAGTCAACCCTCCTAAAGTCCAGTACCCTCACCTTTGTGCAACTTGACTCTCACGGCTGTGTTTATCATGAACCACACTGTTTGGTGGTCACTTGTTTCAGATGGCTACTCCTTCCAAATCCGAGATCCTGTCTCCACCCCATTTGAGAGTACCAGGTCTAAGATTGCTCCCTCCTGAGTGAGTTCCAACTCTAGTTGTCTGAGGCATGTTCCCTTATGGGCCCTCATGAATTTCCTTGCTTTTGAATGTGGCAGCAAAGGTGTTCCAGTTAACATCTGGCCTATTCGGGTCCCCCATCAACAATAACTTCCCTTTTCTGCCATTCTAATAATGCTTTCTATCACTTCCTTGTCCATTTCCTCCCCTGAGATGGGGGTCTGTGTACAACCCCATACAGATTGTGGTGCTATTTCCTGTCTCCAGGGTGACCCATAGTGCCTCCTTTCCTCCCTGTTTACCCTTTCATTCCATTGTTTTGATCCCTTCCCTTACAGAGGAGCTACTCCTCCTTCTCTTTTACCTTCTGTCCCTCCTTGACATTGTGTACCCTGGTATGTTGACATCCCAGTCATGATTCTCTGTGTACCATGTTTCTGTGACTATCACAATATCCAGGTGTCCCTCTTCCATCAAGGCCACTAGAGCTTGTTACCCAGACTACCTGCATTGGTACTCATTGCCCTCCATTTTTAGGGCTGTGGGTGGAGCCTACATCCCTTCTGTCTTCTGTAGCTCTAAAATGGCTTTTCTTGGAACTTCCATTTTAAACATTTGTATGTATTCCTCCACAGCTGCAAAGTAGTGCACTTCCCTCTAATTTTTAGTAATTTATTTAGCTTTTGTTGACCAGGTAAGTACACTAAACAAAACATATGCCTATTTTCAGGTATGACCTGGGAGAGTACAGTAGTTACAACACATACAGAGTACATTTTGACACAAGCAAGGCAGGTACATTGACCATAGGAGAATCATGACAGTCACAGTAAGATAATTTAGTATAACACGATGGCAAAGTCAATATAGAGTAAATACAGAGACACTAAGGCAATAATTTAAGTATTATATACAAGTATCTCATCAAACAGATATCAACAGCACAGGACCCCGGCAGTATCACCATTTTACACAGGCGACGCCTAGGTGGGCATGCTACCACAGCAGGACCTAAGTCAAAGTAAGGGAGATAGTGTCAATGAGTGCTGTGCAGGGGACCATGATGATCAAGGAGGTTTAGGACAGTCACATGCCAAGGAGAGCTATTTATTGCTGTATGTTAAAGGCATCAGAAGGGGAGGGATGCTACTGTATTGTACCTCAGAATTTCTCAGGATATTAAAAAAAATACTTTTTAAACTGCTGTTTCTATCACCTGTCCAGCTCAGTCTAACAGATTTGTTCTATTTCTTTTCAGCAACCTCACGGGACTCATTTCCTCTTGTTTTTGTGAAAATGAAAGTCAGACTCAGTGTCAGATTACAGACAGTGGAATGCAGACTGTTAGCTGCCTGACATTCCTTTCTGCAGGACTGATTGGAGGCCAGCACTGGAAACAGAAGACTGTTTTTTTTTTCTAATTTTATAATATGATGTACTGAGTGTGTGTTTAGTTGCAGGGTCAGGGTCTTGAAGAAAATAACAACATTTATTTAACTCATTCAAGATTCCATAAGGTGGTCAGAAAAAGTCTGAGAGAATTTGTGTAAAACTAACAAATGAAAGATGCAAAAAATAGCATACACACTGGCTTCTGAGACTGGAAGATCAGAAGGCTGTGGGTTCTATCCCCACACTAGGTACATAGGTTAAAGAGCTTGTGTACTGCCTAAAACTAATATTAGATTTTAAAAGCAGTCAACTATTGCTTTCATATTTGAGGTACTCTCTTTTCCTGTGTTTAATTAGAAGATTATTTACCTGATGTTAATATGTATGATGCGTGAACTGCACTCTGTGTGGCAGCTGACATATAGCTATACTGCCCCACTACATCACCAGCATCTGACCTCACTGACTGTGACATCACTGCTACTTAGGAACAGCAATTCAGTGACTGCCAGGTCATTCACATTCAATTTCACTATCTACACATCCCCACAACATTATCACATAGAAGACTCTGATAGGCAAAAGGTAAAAGAAAGGTACTTCAGAAATAACATTTTATAACTAACTACTTCTTAAAATTTATATTATTTTCCTGTCTGCCTAGTTTGGATCCACTAGCTCTTTAAATCTTAATACTGACATTGTGGTGCAGTATGGGGGAGTGGTCCTGTCTTTTCTGTCTACCTGTTCAGGTGGATGTTAAAGATCCTATGACACTTTTCAAAATGAGTGGGGAATTTCCATGGTGTCCTGGCCAAATTTCCCATTCATTAAAAATACCACCAACAACTTAATCTGGTTCAAGTAAGGATTTATGCCATGTTACCATTTCAGTTGGTTACCATCTGTACCCCTCACCCTGAAAAGAGACTTCTAGTCTTAGTGGGCTTACCCAGTCAACAAAATTCAATGAATAAATAAATTCCCCATTATGCCTTATGGATTCCATATAAATCCAAATCATTCCAAGGCCATCTTGACATATAATTTTAATACCTAACTAGCAAGTCAGAGCCCTTTTCCTGAAAAAAGGCTGCCAATATATTACATTTAAATAAACAACAAAGTCACAAATAAGGAACTAGTGGCTTATGGAAACATCTACAGGATTTATACTGGGATTTGATGCTGCCTCTACAGGAAAATACAGGAAAATGAGGGCTTGTTATAGGCAAATGGTTATTTGGATCTGGGAGCACTGTGATGATTGTGACTAAACAGCATTATATGGCACCATCAAGAAAATGACTTTGGTCATTTGGTACCTCTTCACAGCACTATTGGCTCTGGCCAGAACTTGTTTTGATAGCCTTACCCCTTTTAACCCCATCCCTGTCCTTACTGTCTTTGCCTTTTTCTCCATTGACCCTGGTCCTGCTCCCTATTGACTTCTCTGCCTCAGTGTTTACCTCACTAACTACCATGTTTTGTGGGGTGGGATGGGATTTCAAGCTCTTTTTCAGTGCCCCCTTGGCTAGTTTAACTGCTTGCCAATGAAACATTTAAAACTATCACCTAGGATCCTGGTTCCTCCTGGACAGATGCAGACCATCACATCAGTATAGGCCTGCATCCTCTAGGTGGACCCCAGTCCCCAATTATGTAAAACCCTGAGCTCTGCACCAGTTTTTCAACCATTCATTGAATCCCGTGGTGTGGAGTACCCTAGCCTCACCCATGCAATAGACAGGCAGCACCTCCAAGAAGGTTACCATGTGTGTTACTTATCTAAGGCCCCTCCCCAACTCTACAAGCTTCTCCTCCTGCACTGCTCTGATCCAATTCCGAGCCAGATCATTTGTCCCTAGGTGGACAATGATGTCCAGCTCCTCTCTTGTGCCACTGCTCCTATGATCCTGAGTATTCACTTCCTATCCTTCAGCCATGGTGCCTGGCAGGCACTCACCTCCTCTCCCCCATTCCTACCCTCCTATGACTGAGCTCTCCACCAGGAGTTGTTTCCTTCCCTGTGGGGTCTTGTGCCACCCTCCTCTGGGTCTCCTCTGTGGAGGTTCCCAGCATTCCTTGGTTTCCACTGCGGGTGCCTCCAGAGATGAACCATGCTCCACCAGAATGGCATATGAATTGTGGAGAGGTACAACTGGAGAGATGTACCTCTGATCCACCACCCTCACCCTCCCTGAGCCCACCATGGTCCAACCACCCTTTTTCTTGACAACCTCTGAGGCAGCAGCAGTGACCCTTGTGTAGTTCTGGGTGGGGGAGGAGGTTTCTGAATCCTTGCCAGGTTGGCCTGAGGATGGGCAACCTCCTCCTCAGACCAGATAGTTGTCTGCAAATAGGGCAGCATCACAGCCTCCAGAGCATCTCCAGAAAGACTGCCGCCTCCACGGCCAGTGCATTGTACCACTCCCCACATGTCTCTCTCCTTCCTGTTTATTTTTTTCTTTTTGTTAGTGTGTGTGTGTGTGTGAGTGAGCATGTGCATGTGTCTACACCCTATGCAGCATGCTGGGCTGTTAAGGTTATGACAGGTGTATGTCCTTTGCCATTTTGGGGAAGTGATGCCAGAACCTCTGGTATAAAGGAAATTATGTGCTTGGGGTGGGTGGGGTGAGGGGAAGGTGGGTTTGACCAAGCCTGTGCCCACCAGAAACAATCACTGCAGCTTTCCCCAGTCATTACAAAATGCCTGATTATTACTTTCAGATGGTAACAATGTTTTCAAATTACCTCTAATGCTTTTAATGATTTAAACAGTGACCTCAACTTCCACTTTCAATTGTTGGCAGCCACTATCATGTGAGTAGCAGTTAGCTTCCCTAGCCCACTTAATGCTAATATGTCCTGCTGAATAATAGCAGAGGTTGGCCAGACATATAGCACAAAGCGAGCTAAGGAAGCTCACCGCTGCTCATGAGATGGTGACTGCCAACAATGGAAAGTGGAAGTTTTGGTAGCTGTTTAAATCATTAAAACAAAAGTTGTTACTGTCTGAAAGCACTTATCAAAAGTTTTTGTAGTGCCTGGGAAAACTGTGTCTTTTCAGTGTTGAAGTTATGAACAATTGCATTAGTACCTGCTTTTTATGTTGGCGTGCTTGCACAGCCAACATCGTGAGGACAGTGCAGCTTTGGAGGCATGGTGCATTGTTGGGCTGAATACAGGGCTGCACCAGTAGGTGCGTCTGCATTCCCCAATCAACCTGCATGCGGCGCCACACCATGCATACATAATGTGGCAAGCAATATCTAAGAAAAGGTCCACTGCAATCCGAACAAAGCTTGTCATATGCAGCGGTCCTTTTCTTGCTGAGCTCACCGCCATTATGTGCATGGTCGCTGGAGCAGGCCGCTTAACTACTGCCAACTTCAGGGGTGCCCAATCCCTGTCGGTTAACCCCCACTTTCTTTGTGTGCTGACGGGGAGCCCACTCCCCATCGGCATAAACCCCCAATTGTTGAATGCTGAGGGGGTACCCAATCACCTTGCCTCACACACACCCCACTTTCTTTGTGTGCTGACAGGGTGCCCAATCCCATCGGCATTACTTCCTCCCCGTGCTGTGTGCCGATGAGATCCCAATCCCCATCGGCTACAGACACCCCCTAGACAGTTATGTGGCATGCTGGGAGCCCACCCCAGCATGCCAAATCCACTGCAAAAAAAAAAAGTCCAACTATGGGTTTTTTCATTTTTTTACTGTAAATGAAAACGGTCCCTCGTAGTCTCGATGCCCCTCCCCCCACCCGCACCCACTCACTGCGCACCTGCCTCCTCTCACCCCTCACCCCATACTTACCTGCAGAGTCTGGCGCGACGATCTTCTGTAGACCAGGAACACGTCTGCACTCTTCAAAGCCAATCACGAACTAAAGAAATGCTGGTAAGCTGTGTAATAAAATGAATAGGGTTTTCAACTTTAATGCATATCTTGGGCATTTTTCGAATTTTGGCCCCAAATTTTGAACATGGGGTTTTGGGACCCCTCTCATGAATTCTTGCACTGTCATGGCGTTATTGGTCCGGAAAGGTGATTTTGCAGTCACCACGGAATCACCTTTCAAGACCGAGTAACAAAATGACAGTGCCACTGTTCATGAGAGGGCCTCAAAAAGCCTATGTTGCACCTTTGGTGGAAAAATCCCAAAATGACATTTCATGAGCGTGCGTAGCAACTGGCAAGAACGACGCCGTAAGTTAGCGCATTCACACTATTTTCATGCCAAATTCTCAACATTGGCATTTTACCACACCTTCTTGTGAATTGTATAGCTGTCATTTTCACATCCTGCCTGAAATGTGTTTTCGCACTTCCAGTGCAGAATAGCATGTTCGCTGTGTTGAAATCAGTGTTCGGGACACATTACAAAATGACAGTGACACTGTTTATGAGCAGAGGTCCTAAAATGCCTGTGTTGAAAATTTGCTGACAATACTCCGTAAAATGACTGTATTCACGAGCATGAGTTGCGGAGTTTGCCGCTTGTGAGTTTGCAAACTTATATTTTGTTCCACATTTTCAACAGTGCAATTGTTCTACACCTCTAATGAACAGTACAGCTGTCATTTTTCACATCCTGACCAAAATCTGTTTTTGCAGTTCCGGCTCCAATAGCGCGGTCGCTGTGGAAAACCCATATTCAGACACATTATGAAAATGGCAGTGACACTGATCATTAGCAGATGTCCTAAAATGCCAATGTTGAAAATTTAGGGATGAAAGTCAATAAAATGAGTGTTTTATGATGCTGGTTAGCAGTTTGCATGCATGCTCCGTGACTTTGTGAATTTGTAATACTTTCACTCCAGCTGTTCATCATTGCCATTTTCCATGCCTCCTTATGAGACAGTACAGTTGGCTGAAATGTGTTTTGCACGTCCGATGCAGATTGCATGGTCCTGTCATGCGAAATCACTTTTGAGTTACTTAGGAAATGACGGTGACACTATTCATCAGCAGAGGTCCTAAAATGCCTATGTTGAAATTTGGTGGCAAAGTCCAGACAATGACTGTGTTGCAAGTGTGCATTGCGCCGTTTCATGCACCCTTGTAACTTTGTCAATCTGCAATATTTTCATGCCATATTTTCACCACTGGCATTTGTGCACACCTCATTATCAACAGTCCAGCTGCCATTTTCCACAGCCTGCCAAGCGCATTTCCATGGCTGTGCAGCACATAGGCGTGCTAAGCTGTACAAAATCACCTTTAGGACATTAACAAACTCACAGCGCTATGCCTCTCCACCTCCGCCACTGCCAATGTCAGTAGCGACAACATTCGGCATTGACAAATGCTTGTTTAATCTAAGACACACAGTAATAGTCTGTAGACTGGCACAATTCTATACAACTTCTTAATGGAATCTTTAGCCTTCACCGAGCAGACATACTATATGTAAAAGGGTCCTGTGTTTATCATCTAACTAGTTTTTCCCTTATAATCAAGAAAATTTTTATCTTTCAGTTATCCCGTTTTCTTTCCAAATTGTTGGTATTAAATAATACTAGCATTGACTAGTCCAGATACCTTTTTCTGACATTTGCTCCATGTTTGTCTAAGGCCTGTACATTGTAGCTGGTCATCATGGTGGAAGGCAACAGTCTTAAACAAGTACATTTGATTATTAATTTATGTTTATAAATAATGAATTAGTGTCGCAGTGCTGTTTATTCTAGGCGCACATCCAGAGATTCTCTCTGACTGAACATTTATAGCAAGTCTTTTCTCGTTTAGCTGAATACTTTGTTTGCTGAGAGTCACCAAACTGGGTATGTATTTATTAAAATAAAGTAGGTCACAGCAATTATTGAGTGTAGGTAGAAAGTTTTAATCATCGCTATTATGTTGCCAACATTGTTCTTCAGTCCTACAATTTAGAAAAGTACATTTAGGAAGAAAATGTACTCTTAAGTATCTGTGCAAATGATTCACACAACCAATGCCTGAGGAAGGTGGTAGGAGATAGTGTAAAAGCAAAATTATTGAATTGTTTAATCCTTTTCCAAGCATTTCCTGTGGTTTGTCATTTCTGATGGCATCAGAAGATGTACATTCTGCAAGTTAAGTATTTGTACATTCATCACTGGATTCAGTTACTGTTACAGATGCTATGAAAAAGAAACATTGCAAGATATTTAGAATTTTATTTAGATTTATTTAGGATTAGGTCACTAGGCAAGCTTGCTTTCATGGCCATCCTGCTTAAAACATTTCAGTTACAGTACAATACATTCATAAATACATAGCCATTTACAATGGCATTGCATATTGAATAACTATAAAATAGAACTATAAAATATTTGAAAGAAACAAGAATGGGATGGCGCCTTATTTTCACATCTGAACTAATCCAAATGATGTAGCTAAAACAATAATTATAATACTTTTTCTAAAAAGTGAAAGTTTCTATATCTGAATGCTAAAGGTTGTATGATGTATGATTGTGGCTCTATGGATAACTGCTCAAGCCATTTGATAAGACAAATTGGATCCTTCTTTACATAACCTCTCTGTCTCGTCTCTGTCTCTGTATATATGGACTTTGCCATGTGCTACCTTTTACATTTATCAACAATTCAGTCTCTTAAAAACTAGGATAGAATTATTTCTGGTCTTCATTCAATTTCCAGTTCACTAGGCTATATGGTTATGAGGAGCTACTAAAAGCCGTTGATTGATAGCAAAACTGCAAAACTGTTTATTGAATAACATGATGGTGTAATGGATATGTAATATAAGGTTATTTCATTTTGCTGACATGTCAGCTAACAATCACTACCTGATTTGTTTAAACAGTAACAGAGCTAAAATGAGTCATACAGAACACTTTCAGATATTGTGAATCAACATATTTTTGAAGCTAAAGGCTGAGATTGCTGAGGCCAGATTTTCAAAACCCTGCATCCACCATATGCCCTAATGCTTTTCAAAAGACCTGCCCTGGCCCCAGTGCACCTGATAGATACAGTATTTTGAAAAGTGGATGCAGGCACTTTGCTGCATGCCCTCTTATCCAACAACAGATGGAGGGAGCAGGATCCATTACTCTGTCCCATCCCCTTCTGGCACTTCATCAGTTCATCTGTTTCCAGGTCGGAGGGTGAGGTTGTAGAAATGGTATGGTATAGTCTGTAGCTGCAATGCTATTGCATAGGAAGTGGGAGGTTGCTTCAGGCAGGCTCCAGTCCCTGACTCCTGCTTCCATTATGGTACTTCTTATTCCTCCTCTGTGCACTCCAATTGCAGGTGCAAAGTTGCCTAACTTATTGCAGACAGTAAAGTTACTGCAAGTATGCAAAGGATCCTTGGGGCTTCATATTGCTCAACTGCTTCATTGAGGGAGAATTGTTTAACCAGGAAAGGCACACTAAGCCAAAGCTTGTTTCCAGGTGCAACCTGGGAGCACAAGAAAGTTAAGTGATTTGCTTAGGGTCACACAGTATTCAAGTGGGGGCTGTGGGATTCAAACCCAGGTCTCAGGTTTTCAGCTCAGAGCCCTAAATCACCGCTTAAGGAGGGGTCATGTAATGTAATTACTGTGTTAATGGCTCATCAGGTTGCACACCTCACATCTGAGGCCAGAAGATCAGAAGGCTGTGGGTTCTAGTCCCACACCAGCAACTTGAGGTAAAATCCCAATACTGACACTGTAGTGCAGCATGAGGGGGTACTGCACTCCTGAGGTGCCATCTTTCAGATAAGACATTAAAACGAGGTCCCGTCTGTCTTTCTGGAGGTTGCACAGATGGACATTAAATTACCATGGAATTTAGGCTGCCCTAATGGCACAATAAAAGCAATGCACCCTCAGTGCCAGTGCTAGGAGTTCAGTAGCAAACTGGGAGACAGGTTGTGAAAGGGGCCAGTTGTGCTGCCAAGACCCTAAGTCAGGGAGTGGCAGCATCCAGATTCTACCACTGTGCCAACCCCTACATTGGGCTGAGAAGCTTGTCTCCCACAGGGTGTTACTATGTGTGTCACGGGGGGCTCATGTGTGGCAGGGCGTGCTGACTGCACAAGGACACCTGAGTAAGCGGCGGGGAGAAAATACAAAAAATAAAGGCTCTCTGCCTCAAATCACAAGGCCCTGGTACCCTGAGATCCTACATTGTGTGGAGCCCCACCAGCTGGATGGTGAGGGGAGTGTCTGTCAGGGCTGGGAGCACCCAGTACCATGGCCCAACAGAAAGCACAAGTTGGCAGCAGGAATAAAAGCTACATGGAGACAAAATAAGATCCCATGGCACTTCTCAATAAGAGTAGGGAATTTCCCTCTTCCTGGCCAAAGTTCATACCATTCACTGAACATACTACCACCAGCTTAATCTGGTTTAATATGACAGTTTTCATGTGTATCCCCACCCCACCACCACCACCACCATGACATAGGTGACAACAGACAGAATTGCCTAGCCCTCTTTTCCAGGTCAACAAAGTTAAACAAATAAATGTGCCAACAAAGTCTTTTGCAGAC
The DNA here is from genome assembly GCA_016271365.2 of Neoceratodus forsteri. Taxonomy (NCBI): domain Eukaryota; kingdom Metazoa; phylum Chordata; order Ceratodontiformes; family Ceratodontidae; genus Neoceratodus; species Neoceratodus forsteri. The sequence continues at coordinate 1,287,586,826 of CM057456.1, forward strand.
TTAGCCTGAGGACAGCAGATTCTTACAATGTTGGATGCGCATGCTGTAAACTAGTTACAGTCAGAGGGCCATGTGTCCATCGTTGAAAAATACTGACTCTGGTACTGACACTGATTATCATTCCACAATGGGTTCCAACTTTTGATGCACTAAGCTTCAATAGATGGGATGGGAAAACCAGAGTTGACAGCATCTGTATGTCAGTGAGCTGACCTATAATGATGGAATTATGGCTGCTACTGCTAATGTCAGTCAACCAGGTTGATTTGTTGAGCATATAGTCATTCTAATGTAAAATCAGAAATATATAGAACAATACACTATGCATAATAATTGTTTCTCCACAAAGTAGTTTCCATTGTTCAAATTAATGTGCAAATATCTCTCCACAAGACAACATATGGTGGCAGTGTGATTCTATGTCCATCATCAAATAATATTGCACATAAAGTACAGTTGAACTTGGAAGCAAGTGAAGGATATACCTTAGCTAATTTCAAGCAACAAATACTCAAATGAAACAGGATATGATAGGGTTCAGAATCTGATTTACCTATACCCCTAATAATAATAATCATCAGTCTTGTGATCTCTTAATTTCAGATAAGTGAGACTGACAGTCCTATTCAGCCCATAAAAGGATTCCCCAGTTGTCTACCCAATTTATCCATAACATCTTACAAAGACAAAAAAGTGCAAATATCATCATTTTATATCTATATGATATCATATATCCTGCTACCTGGTCATCCAGTGCTCAGGAAGCTTATTATCCTATTAATTTGTTAGTTTTAATAACTAGCATAGTGTGAGCTGACAAATTTGGCTGACAATCCCATTTCAAGCTGGGATAGGCAAAACCTGGATTGGCCCGGTTGTCCCGGAATTAAATGAAGGGGTTTTAGGAGTTAAAACACATTTTTTAAAGGCTTCTCATGTGTTATTAAATTTAGCTGTTTAAGTGCATGAAAACAATGAACAATAACTGCAAGCAGAACCTCCACAATGGGTGTGGTAGGATACCATACCAAGAGGCTATACATAGCCAGCAAACACAAAGCACCTTCCCCCTCCTCCACTGATCCATCCCATCCAAACCTGCTCTTTTAGTTAGTAGTACTCCCCATGGGGTGCTGATGATAGCACAATGTTTATGACAATGCTAAGAAAGTATAAGAGAATGCAAATGGTCAGAAATCAGAAAAAGAGAGTAAGCTTTTGATCTACAGTGCTGAGACGAGCAGAATGTGAGGCAATGCATATTGTGTCTGACTATGGAGGATACTGGAGCATACCTGGGCAGCACTTCTCCTCCTCCTCCTCTGTTCCATCTCACACAAATCTGGTCCTCAAGGTAGTACTTCCCGGCATTGATGATTGGGTGATGAGGATGATGAGGATGGCAAGAGAGCTTGAGAAGATGAAAATGGTCAGCAATTAGAAAAATGAGAGTGATTTGTGCTGCTACAGTGCTAAGATTGACATAATGCAAAAGCAACTGTATACTGTGGCTGGCTATGGAGGATTCAGAGCATACCAGGGCAACACATTCCTCCTCCTCTATTGCATTCCACCTAGCCCTGCTCTGCTAGGTAGTACTTCCCATGCTGGTGCTGATCATGATGACAAGAGAGCCTGAGAAAATGAAAATACTGTAGTCAGGAATCAGGAAAATTAGAGTGCTGTGCTGCTACTGTTACAATGCTGAGACTGACAGAATGTGAGGCAAATGCATATTGCTGGCTATGGAGGCATCTGACTATACCCAGGGCAACACCTTCCTCCTCCTCCTCTGTTCTGCACCAACCCCTTCTACCTAAGTAGTACTCCCAATGGCAGTGCTGATGATGATGGGGTGATGATGATGATGGCAAGAGAACTTGAGAAAATAAAGATAATCCAAAATCAGAGAAAAAGAGGCGAGCTGTGCTGCTGCAGTGCTAAGGCTGACAGAATGTGAGGCAAATACATATTGTGGCTGTCTCTGAAGGACACTGGAGCATACCCAGGATAACACATTCCTCTTTCTCTATTCCATTCCACCAATCCCCAGGTAGCACTCCCAGTAGCGTGCTGATGATGGGGTGGTCATGATGATGATAGAAAGAGGGCTTGAGAAAATGAAAAGTGTCAAGCCATCAGAACAAATTCTGGTCTGAGCCAACGTGGCTGCTTCAGAGCGAGGAGCCTGAGTGAAAACTATTCAATGGCGCCTGCCCCAATGACTGTGTACTTGTGCCGTTTTAACAAATCAAGAGGAACAACAGGCACAAGACTGCAGTCCAGAAGTAACATTAATTTACAGAGGTAAAAAATCCAGACTACAGTAGTACCTCCATTTTACCTAGTGCTTCAGACATAAAGCGTGGTTATGTTCTTTGTCAAGGGCCTCCTGATGAAGAACCAAGTTTAAATCTGAAGCACCAGGTAAATGCAGTGCTCTCTGTGTGGCTATAACATAAAAAATGTTCCCACAATTGAAAGTACTGATCCAATCTGTATTTTTTAACCTCTAGAAATTGATTTTATTCCTAGAATGTGATCCCCTGCCTGCTTTAACAATAAGAACACCCTTGAAGTGAAATAGCTTTCAAAACACTGAGCCACTTAGGTGGTGGGGCCCCAAATGCTACAAGCATTTTCAGGTTTAGTTTAGAATAATAGACTAGAATAGAATTTGGTATATACTTGCATGTACAGTTACTTTGTTTCTTATGGTTATATGAGTGCATTCTTGAGTTCTTCAGGTGACAGAACTACAAAGTGAAGCTGAGCAGTTCTGTGACACAAAGAACTTGAGTAGAAACTCTTATAGCGACAAGACACATGGGATCTGTACACATAAATATATTGGGCAAGATTCTTAAAGGGATGTGCCCAGTGCATCTGAGATGCACCAGCGCATCTGACTTGTACACTGGTGCGATTCTACAAGGGACTGATGCGCTGGCACATCCCCAATGTGCCAACACATCGCAGATGCACCACATACTGCCCATAAGGATATGCGGCACATCTGGAGGGCTGTGAAGGGCATGCTCATGCATATGGTGCACAGCCCCATTCACAACCTGACCATGAGGCACATCTCCAGGGCAAGTCTGGAGATGCACCCTAAAGATAAATCTACAACAAGTAGACTTAAGTTGCTCGCCACCCACAGGCAGGCTGCTGTACTGCAGACAGCAGCACTGCAGCCTGCCCACCCTGCCAGTCCAGAGTGCCCCCTCCTGCCCAAATCCCGTTTAGTATGCTGCACCTTGCGGTTGTAGAGCCATGTGCACAGGAAACCACCCCACCCTGCCCACAGTCCGGTTCAAAGCCACATACTGCGGCCGGTGGATCCTTGCACAAAGAACTCCCCACCCTGACATGCACACACCACCAATGACACTCCAAGGACAACCCCATCATTCCAGCAGCCCACCACCCACTCAGGCACAGGGTCCATCAATGGGCTTTCAGTAGTACAGTAGCTGTCATTCTCCAACAGCTCTGTTGGTGGTCAACTGTGGCGTATGTGGGTGAGTTGTGCAGCCCGCTGACCATCAGGACCTGCTGGGATGGGGGAGCAGGGTGGGGAGAGGTGCCTGAGTAGGTGGAGGCTGCTGGAATGATGAGGGGTAGTTTGGGATGCTGTCACTTGTGCGTGCATGTCGGAGTGAGGAGGAGAGTTCTTTGTACAAGGATCCACCACTGCAGTGTGCGGCTTTGAACCAGGACTGGGGGAAGGGTGGGGGGTTTCTATGTACATGGCTCTACGCAGCAGGATGCAGCTTGGACATGGGACTATGGGCAGGGAGGGTTTTTGGTACATGGTTTAACTGCCACAGGGTGCGGCATTCAGAAAGGGGATTGGGGCAGGGAGGGGAACCACTGGACCACTGGGGCTCATTTGTGGGCATCCCACGGTTGGAGAGTGGGCCAGGGATGGGTGGGGAAGGTGCAAACTGTCTCTCTGGGGCTGTGTGTGGCCCATAGCCATGGCAGAGTGACTGGCACATTCTGCCAGGTGCAATCCTGCTAGGCACATGCAAATGGGGCCATAATGACATACAAATGGCCCCATTGTGCCTTACTGCCTAATAGCTCCATTTGCATATTACTGGCTCTGAATGGCAACATTGGGCTATGCGCTGCCTCAGGGCTGGTCGCAACGTTGTGTTCACAAATGGATGCGTCGAGCTTCCTAAGGTGCATCCTCTGAATACCACTGTTGGCGTTCAGAGTATCTCATTTTGCCAGGGCATCCGAGATGTGCTGAAAGCAAGTTCTTTGAGAACCCTGCCACCTATAAATCATGCTGAAGAATTCTGTTAAGCAATGCAACTTGAATTTAAAATACAACTGTTAGATTTTTGTGGAAAATTAGAGAAACCTGTGTGATGAAATGGACTATGCTATCTGAACTTAAAACTGTACACTAGCATTTAAACTGTTTGCATGAGATGTTTTGTGGAAAATAGTACTTGAAATGTTTAGAAATAAACAATCCTGATTAGTCAAGAATGATGTCATAATTTATAATGTTGTGTACAAAGGATAATGGATGGCCGACCATGCAAACCAAGTCTGTGTTGTCACCGACCTTGAGAATAGTCAGAACCCTGCTGGCAATGCAAGCTTGTTGTGCATGTGACTGGGCATTCACTGTTTTATATGGTATATTTTCTCATCTTAAAAATACATTGTTGCCCCCACACAAACACACACAAAAGACACATAATTTTGGGACATTTTAAAACTAATAAAGCCATTCTTCACCCAGCTGTTAAGACTCATTGCCATGCTACTGACATTTTAATTGCTTTTAAAATCATTTGAAAAAAGCTTACTTCATAGAAAAGGAAGACCTGGATCATGAGTGAGAGAAAGATCTACACTTATATGCTTCCATTTAGATCAACATAGATTCACACAAATACATTATAGTGCAGAAAGTGCTCATGCTTGTTTCCCAGTTCCTTTGATTTTTGTAGGTAAGATTCTTTTTAAATTATTTTGAAAAGCAAAACATATCAGTGGCACAGGGTGGGACATTAGCAGCTGGGTGCAGGATGATTTTATTAGTTAAGTAAGCAATAACCTACAACACTGTGTGCAGTTATTGGTGATTAATCAACTCCAGGTGCATTGTGGCACAGGCCACAGGCAGAGTGTCCTCACGGCACCCAGGGTGTTGATTAATCCCAATAACCACACACCATGGAGTGGGTTATTGCACTTTTAACATGGGGTATGTTTAAATAACAAAAATATGCAGAAAGCTGTTTTTGCTGTTTAAATGCCTAAAAACTAATGTATCCTGCCACCTTGCAAAATAGTCCCTAAAAATAATACATGATGCACTGCTGTTATGCACATAGAAATGTCACATATACGCTACTGACATGATCTGTGACATTTCTTGTGCATAACATTGTGTGCTACAGTGTCTACTAATGTTATTCTTGCCACCCACCCCACAATGCATATGCAGAGTGCTGTCAACTTCTTTCTCTCTCTCTCTCTCTCTCACTCCCCTCCTCTCTCTGTGTCTCTTTGACACTCTCAGAAACATTAGCATGTGCAAGTGTGCCACAATACCAGCCATACATCGCACAGTGAGGGGTACAACTGCTTTCCGGTGACCAGCACAGCTCAGATCTACAGCTTTGCAGCAACACACTGCTGCAACTGCGATTGGGATAGAAGACTTTATACACACTCACTCTCTTCAACTCGCTCTGCACAGCTGACTTGCTAACCTCATACAGAGAGAACAGCCTGGCAAAACATTACTTGCTCAGCACATACAGAGAGAATGGGCTGGCAAAACATTGACTCCCTCTCCTGTGTGCTACTACAGAGAGACAGGGCTGGGAAAAATAAAACAAGTGTGTTCTGTGGTCCTGCACAGCTCCAGAGTAACCCACCATTGCGATTCATCCTGCTGAATTGCATAGCTCAGTTACACTGCTGGATGTCTGTCTCTGCTGCTGCAGGTATCACCATGGTGGAGGACACTCCTGTCCCTGTGGCTACTGAGTGTTTGTCAGTGGGCCTGGATGCCGAATGAGACAGGGATGGGACGGAAGACCAGGACAGGATGCAGACTTTGGAGGGGGCAACAGCTGCTGCGGAGGGCACACAGTATTTTGTACAGTACCAGGGTCAGCAGCATGATGAGGAGTGCACTTGGCTCAGGGGCCACACAGACCCACAGAAGGAATGGGAGTGAGAACAGATGCCCATGTCCACACACAAAGATCGGTCGGTAGAGTTATGTCATGCCCCTCTCCACCTGCCATCACCCTACTTATGGCTGGATACCAAGTGCAGCAGTGGTGACAGGACTGGGGCCAGAAGCTTGCAGTGCTATCTCTCCACATTGTTGTCTTCCAGAAACTCAGCGAAAGACTAGGGCCATGAGGCACAGTGAACAGCCAACAAGTCTGGATTACACTGCTGGGAGCCATTACAAAACTAGGTGGATCTCCCTACTATCTATCTGTCACACTCTCTCTCTCTCTGTGTATTTGTTACTGCTGCTATATTCAGAGCTGCACAGGTCCCCAGAGATCCGTGGGGTGGGTGGGTGAGGAGAAACTTACTGGGGTCTTGAGTATGTTGGCGGTTAGCAGAGATCGGCAATGTGGGTGGCTGAGGAGGCACTGAACGAGGCTGCAGTAAGCTCCAATGCAGCCAGTGTGTGGGGTCTTGCACTCGCTCTCTCCCTCTCTCTCTGTCCCCTCCTGTGTCTCCTCTCCCAAGCTCTCTGTCCTTGCATGACCAAATAGATGGCCTTCCATGGACACAGAGTGTACCACCACACACAGAGTGAGAGAGACAGTCAGACACACAGACGGCGTTCGGTAAGTTAAACAGCAGTCGGTAAAGTTATGTCACGTCCTCTCCACCTGCTGTCACACGGTACTTAGTGCTGCAGAGCAAGTGCAGCAGTGGTGACCTTGTGATACTTTTCAAGTGCTCACAGTGACATATCAAGTCAACTGTCCTGATCTCCTGATTCTGACACAAATCCAGTCTGACAGGCACCCATTACTGCCCTTGCTAAGACAGCGATGCATGACAGACTTGACGCTCAGCTCTCTTAAAGGGTATTAATGGCTGCCTCTCACACTGGTTTGTGGCAGAATAACAAGATCAGGACCACTCACTGATCTATCACTGAGGCTGTTTCACTACTTGCTGTGCGTATATCTGGGATTAATCAACGGTCACCTGATGGCTCTGTACCAATCAAGTACCTGTCTGTTCCTACCCCAAGTTATAAAATTAATGAAAAATAGAAAGTTTCTGGTTTTGGGTGTATATGTGCATGTGTGATGAAGGGAGACAACAACTGTAAAAAGAACAGTGCACAGGTGACACTGATTTTCCATTCTTATTAAAAGTTGTTATACCACAGACAAGTGCAACAGCATTCTGTGACCTTTGTCCTGTGGTAACAAAGCTTTCAGTTTGGATGTAAAGCCATGCAGAATAGACCCTAACTATATAATATAGTGTCATTCATACACACTGTAACCCTAAGTGCTTTACAAAGCACAAGTTACAGGTACAGTAGTAAGGGGTTATGTAGCACACACATACAGAGGGCACTGAGCACACTCACATGATACACACAGGCATACTACAATAAACCGGTGGTTTCAAGCCATACAGTGAAGCTTGCTAGGATGAAACCCATTTCTGCAACATTCTGCAGCAGAGTTACTGCAGGAAATAATGGAATTTCAGTGGGAGCTAATCCCTTTTGTCATGCAGGATACTGTGACACTGAGTTTGATCGATGGGCTTCATTGTATATCTGGAGGACCACATAGTGCAGCCACCAAAAATTACTGGTGGGCTTGTTGTTTACATTTTCATCCCATTCCTTAATACAACAGATCTATTTTCCCACATAGTACAGTACATAGTAAATGAAGTTCCTATTGTCACCCTCTTTTGCCAATAGGAAGTGGACAAATGCTGGCAGTGGCACAGTAGTAGAGCTACCATTTAAAGGGCCAGCAACCTGAGTTCTGGAGCAAGCCAGAGTCATTCAATACTGTGGATACTCTGTAGTACCCAGATGGTGTGCATGTGGTGCATAGGGATGTTCCATTGGCTTTTCAGGACCTCTGCACTCATGGACATGTACTCCTGGAGGAGAGAAGGAGAGAGGGATATGATAGAGACATACAAGTATCTTACAGGGAGGAACAGGGTGCAGGAAAACACTATTTTAAGCGAAAAGATGTTTCAGGACTAAAGGGCATGGGATGAAGTTGGAGGGAGGACGTTTCAGAGGAAACATGAGAAAGATTTCTTCACAGAGCGGTGTGGTGGACAAGTGGAACACCCTGCCAGAGGAAGTGGTGGGGGCTGAAACAATCACGGGATTTAAGAATGCATGGGATAGACATAAAGGAATTCTAGAGGTCAGGGTAAGGGAAATAGACTTCTAGGAAAACAAACTGAACTTACAAGCTCAAATGGACAGACTAGGTGGGCCATAGGCCCTATCTGCCTACACTGTCTATGTATCTATGTATCTATGTATCTATGGACATGGAGGGGCAACAAGCCATTTGAGGATTGGGCCCTGAATTATTTATTTTTGAATTTTGTTGACCGGGTAGGCCCACTGAGAATAGAAGTCCCTTTCAGGGTTGACCAGGGGAGGAATACAGATGGTAATCAACTGAAATTGAACCAGAGTAAGCTGTTCGTGGTATTTTAGTGAATGGAAGAAATTTGGCCAGGACACCAGGGAAACCCCTACTATGCCAGTAGGGGAAGCCTTGGCCATCTGTTCCAAGATGGCCACTTTGGAGGAACCAGTGGACAGGATGGATGTTGAAGAGACAGGGAGCAGGCCTTCTCCCTGATCTGTACAACACAAGAGGTCATCGACTTGGCAATGGCTGCTGCAGATTTTCAGAAGACGATACAGCTATGGATGTATGTTTATCTTCAGAAGAGTTATGGGAAGAAACTCTTTCAGTGTAAGTGGAAAAGGTATCTGCCTTCCAGAATTCTAAAGTTGTAATGGGTGCGGTCGTGCTGGAGCAACCCTGACCACTTATTGCAACTACAGGCGGAGAGAGAAAGATGCTTAAAAAGCACTAAAATTGGATGCCAAGCTCGCTACACTTTCCGAGCAAGCTGCTACTGTCAAATCCTCTGCACCGCTCTCAGCAATGGTATGAGTCAACCATCCAATGATGCACAGGCATCAAAGATTGCCACTCCGGTTGACAAGAGCACCCTTAAAGGAACATCATCTACGGTAGAGCCATGTGAGGCTTGCACAGCGGCTGGCAGTGAAAATGGCCAGGGGCTCGTGTGCCAACAACCATCTGTCCCAGCCACTAATGTATCCCAAGATAACCCAAAAGCTGCTAAACATTGACTTGGATCAGGTGGCAGACTCATATGGCCACCAGCAAATGGCTGCTTCTACAGCACCAGCAGGACAGAGGAATGCCTCAGAAAAGTTTTCTCATTTCTGAAGAATAAGAACTTCTCAGGAGGGAGAAAACCTCTTCCTGATGTGCCTCTACAGGTAGCTCAGCCTGCAGTCCCATAGAATAAAAATATTGGGTCAGGAAACTTGTCCCCTGTCCATGCCCTGGAGGACATGGGCTGGATTCAGGGCCCTGATGTACAATGGACCCCGGACCCTTTGTAACCCTCCTTTCAAAAACTTTCCTCTACAGAGACAAAAATGATGGCCCCCACCCAGAAACTAGCACGAGCAGCAAAATACCCGGGTAACAATTCTTCTAATATAGTAACTATATCTAATGTTTTCTCTAATGAGTCAGGGCATGCTAAGGTTATGAATGGGCTACCTCTGAAAATACTTCTACTAGCTCTAATCAAGTAGAGGAAGAGTCAGTAAGGTTGGGCCCCTCTGAAGAGGTACAATGGGATCCAAAGGGAGGGCTGGGTTGGAATCAATGTTTAAACTTTCAGACTTGTTTCAGAATATGGGAACCAGCCCCTAGATGGAATGCTGTTAGGTTGTTGTATAAGGGGGTCTAGAGTTCCCTCCTGACAGAGTACATGTAGCTACAGTTCTATTAAAAGACTCCATGACACTTTTTTCATCGGAGATATTTGCCCTCATTAGTATTGGAAACTCAAACTAAGACATTAGCTTTAAAAACATATCCAGCTTAGATCTCTTTTGATCACAATACCAGGCTTTAAAAAATAACCCTGTATCAGTGACAGTGCTAACATGCACCAAAGGGCAAAGAGTTGCATCCTTTCCAAATCTGACTGCTCTTCCTTTGCCAGTGGGTCCAAATTGATGCACCTACTCTATAACAATATCTAAAGGAAAGGAATGTGAACTGTTAAAATCTGCCACTGATTATGTTTCGATCCAGTAGATTCCTTTTAGACCCATATTTCTTACACCAGTGGGTCCAATTTGACTCATGTTTTAAACCCCCAGCACTGTCACTGCCCTGTAGGGATTCCTTTTCAGGCAATACCACTGACTAAGCCACTAGTCAAAAATATAAAAGTGATGTGCAACAACAAGGGGTGAACGTGAGGGATATCCTCTTTGTTAAGGCAGAGGTGTGAAGTCTTGGGGAACCTACACCCTCCATAGACAGTGAACAGATCTGGGATGGAGTCTGGAGAATACATGTGAAACTATACTAAATCAGAGCCAGTACACTTCCCAGTACATTCTTCATAGGCAAGGATCTGGGTTCTATGTTTTATGTTGGGCAGCCATGGTCTTGTTTTAAATGCGGTTCTTGCTTCCACCTTAGCTCAGCTCTGTGACACTGCATGCTGCAGCCATTGTCTTGAGTGTAGCCATGTAGCTTCCTCTTGTTTAAGCCTGTTCAAGTGTAACCTTTGTGAGTGTACTGGCCATGCTTATGGGCACTGTCCTTGGGCCTCTCACAATTGAGAGGACTGTCCATCACATGAAGACTTGATTAACGTAGCTCAGCAACCACATGCCAAAAGAGTGGCCAAACAAAGCTTAAGGGCAGTAAGAGAAACCCTGAGAGCAGAGGAGGTTTCCCCACACATGACCCCCAGATCCACAGGTCCCTGAACCCCAGCCTATGGAAACACAGACATAAAAAATAACCCATGTTCTAGAAACCATACTCATAGAAGAAGCTGTACCACCACCAGCAGGAGAGGTTGAGGTAGATGTTTTTGAAATGCCACTCCTCCCCACTGTAGGAAAAGATAGACCCTTTAAATTGGTGACCCAAAAAGCAGTCCAGATTAGAGAAATCTTTGTTCAGAAAGACAGAGCATACTGAGGCAAAACAAGACACAAGTTCTACTTTTTGAAAAGCAGGGAATAAGTATACAGCCCTAACTTCCGAGAGGACAGAAAGAGATTCAGAAGATGAGGGTACTGATACCTCCTCAATTGCCTCCACTACAGACACTGGCAGGGGGTGAGGGCTCGATTGCCAAGAGAACTCGAGCAGAGGCATCTCTAAAACTCTGTAGTACAGGCCCCTCATTGTATACTCATTGGTCTTCCTTCCTTTAACATTTCAGATGCATAGCCTCACCATAACTACACTTAATGTTAACAGTATTAAAAGTGAGAGGAAATGAGTAGGGTTCTTTTTCATTACAAAGTAATAAAATGGCATTATTTGCATTCAAGATACACATTTATAACTCATTTTGAGCTTCAGCAAACTTCCAAAGCATGGACCCTTGGGCCATCCTTCTGGTCCATAGGAGATCACACTTGTGATCGGATGAGTATTCTCCTGACCAATCCTCTTTAAAAGTATCCCGTTAGTAGACATTCATCCTGGTAGAGCTTTGATTTTAGGCATTTCATACTCCTCAGAAGGGTTTCACTTGATAGTAACTTATGCTCCACAAACAAAAGCATGAAGGGTGACTTTGTTTAAGGAAATTCAATCAATCAAAGTCTTTATTTAACCAGGCGATCACCGTTAAGCAAGTTCATTTTCGGTGACAAATTCAGCCCTTTCTCCATTCCTCATGCCCCTAGTTTGGTTTGATGATTTCAATTGTGGCTTAAAACACACAGACAAAGATTTGCAAACTTCTAAATTATTTTGTGATTCTACAGCACTAAAACATATTGTTACTACAACAGGTTTGTTAAATGCTTATCGTAGTCTCCATCCTTCAGAGGATTTACGTTATTTTAGGGATCCCTTAAACTCACATTGATTTTATTTTGTTTCTTCTATTTTAAAATTTTGAATATTGCAACGCAACCTAGTGAGTTTTCCGACCATGTAACTATTAAGATGCAGGTCACATGGAACACTGCCCCCATTGCAGGAAAAATAAATGGAGACTTAATGAGTCTTTATTAGAAGACCCAAGAGTACAGCACATGTGGCAATGAGACTGGTCAGCCAGGCTTTTAATGGTAGATTGTTATGAGGACATCTCCGAGTGGTGGGAAGATGCAAAAAATCCAGGCAAGTTTTATTTCAGAATAGGCCCACTATGTAGCCAATAAAGATTACCTGCACTACTTACAATTACAGCATCAGTTGCATCACCTGATTTTACAGACTGAATTAACAAAATTTGACTACAGCCTGCAAATTAGTAACCTCAAAACACAAATGGCAGACATTCAATATAATCGAGCTAAATCATTTAGCCAGAAACCAAGGTTTGGCATGCATGTTCAAAAGGGTCCTTGGATCCCTACAAAGAATGCAAATCTAGGGTTGATAACAGAATGATCACAGAGCTTGATACCACACAGGTCAAACAGTTAAGACTCTACAAGAGATCCTTCAAGTAGTTGAACATCCCATAGAGGGCCTATTTGGGAAGGCATCAAAGGACTTGGATGCCTATGACTATTTAAATACACTTGGTTTGCCACAAGTCACTGACTTGGATGTACAGGAATTAATCAAGAAGTCTCCACAGAGGAAGTAGTTAGTGCCATAAGTCAGCTAAAAGATACAGCCCCAGGATAAGATGGTCTGGGGCAGGGCTGTATAAACTGTTTAGTAAGGAATTAGCTCCTGCACTTGTAATTTTATTTAATTATATGCTTGCATCTTCCAAATACACTGCATCCATGCAGGAAGCTATTTTAGTTCTGTTACATAAAAAGGTCCCAAATCAGATATTGGTAACTGACAGCCTCTCAGCTTGTTAAATACTGATCTTAAGTAAGATTCTTTTTCTAGATTTTTAAAATCTCAAAATGTCTCATTAGTTCCCCCAAACTTAGCAATACCAGACAGAAGGCAGCAAGATAATTTAATAGTTCCAAGGGAACTCTTCTTAGAGGGGAGCAAGAAGGTCTGCAGGGCTATATTATTAGGTTTAGACCAGGAAAAAGCTTTTGACAGGCTGTCATATAAGTTCCTGTTTTCACCCTGCTAACCTTTGGCATACCACGTACATTTGTGTCATGGATCAGACCATGTACCAAGGAGCAATCATATTGCCAATGTCAATGTAGTTGGTGGTAAGCAAATTAATGTCCATGGAGAATGACCGATGGGGTGTTCCTCAGTCCCTCCACTATGCATTTGATATACATGTTCTGATTTGGATGTTACTTTCAGCCAGGGATAAAGGGTTTCAGTTACTATAGATACTCCCCAGTCAAAGTTTTAGCTTATGCAGATGACTTAGTCCTAACATTGGCTCCTGACTCTTGTGAAACTACTTTATCCAATCCGTTGCAGTACTTTTCAGCTATGTCTGGGTCCAGGATTAATATAGGGAAGAGTAAAGGATCACACTGGGGACCACCCCTTGCAAGTAACAGGCATCTTCTCAGGAATTAGGGTTTCTAGGACCCTATATCAATTCTAGGAATAGAATCTGGCCCTGGTGACATTGCTCTCTGCAACTGGAAGAAAGGAATAGCATGAGCCAATAGACTGGTTGTTGGGTGGAAGGGCAACAGTTCTCAAGAAAAACTCTAGCCAGAGCTGATAGGGTTGTGAAGAGCTACCAAATTATCAAAGTTACATATGTGCATAGAAATCATTCAATGCCCAGGTGTAACTTGGCCATTTTTGAGTTGTTGCACCAAATTTTCAACATGGCCTTTTTGGACCCCTCCTTATGAACAGTGCCAGTGTCATTTTGTTCACTTGTCCCAAAGGTGATTTCACAGAGCAAACATGCTATTCTGCACCACAGGTGAGAAAACACATTTTGGGCAGGTTGTGGAAAATAACAGCTGTATTGTTTGGAGGAGGTTTGCAAAATGGCAATGTTGAAAATGTGGGGCAATATAAAAGTTATGAAGTTAGGGCATTGTAGAGAGCTGCGCAATGCATGCTTGTAATGCAGTCATTTATTTTGGAATTTTTCACCAAATTTGTAACATGGACTTTTGGAGCCCACCTCATGAACAGTGCCACTGTCATTTTGTGAATAGGTCCAGAAAAGTGATTCCGTGTAGCGACTGCAAAATCACCTTTTGGGACTGAGTAACAAAATAACAGTAAACGGATTTTTCATGACTGGGTCCCAAGAACCCCATGTTGAACATTTGTGGAAAAAATTCTAAAAAGTTGCTGAGATATTAGCTTAGTTGAAACCTCATTGAAAGGCAATTATAGCAGGCGTATCTTTGATTCTTCAGTTCATGGGTTCGGCTGAAGAGTGCAGACGGTCCCGGTTCAGAGAAGATGACAACAATCGACCTCTGGAGGTAAGTATGGGGTATGGGGGTGGGAAGTGGGTGCTCAGTGGAGGGTGAGGATGGGGAGGCAGACTGCAGCAATGATGAGGAACCATTTTCTTGTTTACAGGAGAAAAAAAGACTGGTGACAAAGAGGGACCGCTTTCTGTTTTAAAGAAAAAGAAACATTTGGGCACACTGGAGGCAGGTGGGGAAGAAAAATTAGGCACACTGGGGTGGGCTCCCAGTGTACCACATGAGTTTGGGGGCACAGAATGCCGCAGAGCTGGTGCTACTAAGCGCAACTGAGCATGCCACGATACTGTAGCACAGTTGCAATGAATGACATTGCCATACATAAGGTCAGCTAGTAGAACTGCACATACATGCGAGTCATGCATGTGCAGTTCATGCCATAGAATGCAGAAGTAACAGCAGAAATAGTGTGGCTCTATTGCGTCGCATCGCGTGGCAGAGGGTTTTCAAGTTCAAGCATTCAGAAGGATACTTCCAAATGTCCAATGGAAGGTTCCAATGATTGGCTGTTTCAGAGCTACACTCCCAGTCTGCCCACAGCCCAAAAGGAGAGTCATACTGATTAAGACATTACTGGTTCCCATATTCCTATATCTTAGCCACATTTAACCCCACCCCCACCACAGGGAGTAATAACAGGATTATACAGTGTCTTTTTCAAGCTTTCTGGGGCTTCAGCTTGAATCCAGTGAAGAGGGAGTTCATATAGACTATAATAGAAGAGGGTGTAAATATGGTGCACCCTGTAGCCTTCTACTTCAGCATTTTCCTGTGTTACAACATTGGGCTAGCATTAAATCCCAGAATTAAAGGGTGGAAATCTTTGGTGGATATATAGTTACAGCCATGTTTTACTCCATGGGACCTGTAAAAGCCCAGACTACTAGGTAGAACACATTGCCCCAGTATGGCCTCGAAAGTAAAAGATGCCATAAGATGGAAGCTGTCCCCACTTCAGTGTCAGACATCTGACAGGAAAACCATTTATAGGGCTATCTTACATACTGTACAGAACACAGATAGTAGTGACATTTCTCCTTTGTCTGGACATCCAGGTACAAAGGGTACTTAAGCAACTAACCAATCCTAGAATTCTCCTATTTGTATGGGATTGCATTTGGTTAGGGAATTACAGCACATTGAGTGTCCATGGGAACAACAAACATAAACAGATTTCTGAGAGGTATTGTCACAGGGACTCCTGTGGACAGGTCTTAGATACACAGCAGCACTTATTTCTGGAGTGTAACTATGCAAAACAATTTTGGATTTCCTTGCCAAAGAATGGAAGGAACCATTTTTGGAATCTTTTTTTTTTTTTAATTTATTTATTGAAGAGTCAGTGGTCTGAGAAGAGCTCTCACAGAATCAGAAAAGCAATGACATCTTGATCACTTACATCTTATTACATGTACAAGTCAATTAGGGTACAATCCAAGATCCGTCTATATCCCCATCTTATACAGTGAAACATATAATTGCTATATCCCTATTTGGCTTTTCTTTTTCTTTCTTTACCAAAGGCCCTCAATTTACCCAGCTGAGTACTGAGGTGGTCCTTCAATTTAATACAACCCATCCCACATTCCGGAGCCAGGGGACCCCTCCAACTGTGCATAGGTTGGTATCCTCATAACAGAGGACTTCCTAGAAAAGCAGAAACCATTCCTTACCCAGTGCCCTCTCAAGGGGACCATATCAAGTCATATTTATCTAGTCGTTCCAAAACTTTATACTGGATATGCTCTAATTTCATATTATTTAAGACAGCTATTACCCATTGGGCAATAGTAGGCATGGCCTGGGCCATCCAATTTTGAGCTAAAATCTGTTTACCCACTACCAAAGCCAATCTTCTCAAAGGATGCAAGGCTTTAGACTGGCCCCTCCATTTCTAATTACCCCAGTAAAATATCCACAGGATCAAGTCAATTTCACATTCCAAAACCTTGTTCAGAATTTGATTTATCTCATTCCAGTATATTCCTACCTTTGGACACGCCCAAACCAAGTGGTAAAGCGTACATCCCTGGCACAACATTTAGGGCATTGATCCGAAATCTGGGGATTAATCTTATGTGCCAGAGCTGGGGTATAGTAAATCCTATTCACAATATTATAGTTAATTATTCATAGCCTATTATTTACTGAGACAGCCTTGCTACTCCGATGAGTCAAGTTCCAATCCTCCAGTTAACATGTTACTGCCCAGGTCTTTATCCCAGCTGTCCTTTAGTTTTGCAACTTATCTGGTTGAGCCCCTAGTAAAGCTTTATATACTGTAGTACTGACAGTGGTTTCACACCCGCTGTTTTTACAATGTTGAAAAATCTCCTCCAGGGACGTTCTGTTCAAGGATGGTTCACCTCCTTTACTCCCAACTAATTTAAGCAACCTAGACCTTATTACCACATAAATAAGGTAGTGCGAGGGTGAATATCATATAATTGTCTTAGCTCAGGAAAACTTAGTAAGATCTCATTATTAAATAGATGAGATAGGAGAAACACCCCTCCTCCCATTGCCCCAGAGCATGTTTGACCGTGGGGGCCCTTCCATCTTTCCACAAGCTGTACAGAATGGATCGCTCAGGTGACACACCCCCTGTCCCCCATCATCAATGAAGCCACCCTCCAGGCCTTAAACATATTATTGGTGAACAGGTTTTAAGGTTTCTCACCATCCCCCTCATGAGAGCTTAATGGAGGAGGTATTGGGCATAGGGTGATAGCACCCTGGATTGCAACTCCATAGTGACCCAGGCCCTCGTTCTTCCTCCTATTTCCTGACAGTCCATAATATATGTTAGTTGGGCCGCTAAAGCATATAACTTCAAGTTGGGGAGAGTCAAGCCCTCTATGAAATGGCTGCCACAGCACCTCCTTCCTAATCCTAGGTCTACGATTTGCCCAAATTAAAGAGGTGATAGAGCCCTCTAGAGACTTCAAGTGACACAGTGGAGGCATAACAGGCAGGGTCTGGAAGAGATAAAGGCACTAAGGTAATATTTGCATTTTACTAAATTTACTCTTCCCATCAAGGACAGGGGAGCGACTTCCACCTACTACATTGTTCCTTAATTTTTGTTGCCAATGGGTTATAGTTTAAGTGCCCCCATCCATTATCTTATGCGGAAGCAGTATTCCCAAGTATTTTATTACTGTTCTGGGGATGTCTATTCCGCTAATCTTTATGGACCCTCCATCGTCCTTTAAGGGGAGCCACTCACTCTTATTTCAGTTGATCTTATGCCCAGAGAGAGACCGTATTCCTTAAACAGGGACATCAGGGCAGGCATAGCTCTTACTGGGTCAGCCAGAAATAATAGCACATCATCTGCAAAGAGAGAGATAGTGTCCTCTCCATTAAACATATAGCCTTCTATTTCCGATGATGTCTAATAGCTGTCGCCAATACCTCAATAGTCAGGACATATATCAATGGCGAGATGGGACAGCCCTGTCTCCTCCCTCTATGAAGCCAAAAGGGGTGATAACATATTATTTGTAAGGATTTGGGCCCATGGGGATTGATATAACCATTCTACCCATCGCTGAAAACTGGGTGCAAACCAAACTTTTTAATACTGCAAACATAAAGGCCACTCAGCCTTGTCAAAGCATTCTCTGCATCCAATGCGAGAAGGCCCCATGATCTTTTCTTCCGCTTGACCCCTGCCAGATAATATTCATTACCCATCTTAAATTATGCCTTGCCTGCCTACCCTTAACAAAACTCCCTTGATCATGATGAATAATCTGTGGCAGGGCCCTCCAACCTTCTTGCCAATATTTTCGCTATTATCTTGTAATCAGCATTTAGCAAAGAGATTGGACGATAAGAGCCACATTTTTTTGATCCTTCTCTGGCTTGGGTAAAATTGTTATAATAGCTAGCTGTTGGGATGGTGTCAACCCTCCCTCCAAAACCTCCTTGCTGTACTCAGAAAGAGTTGGCATAAGTCTCCCCAAAACGTTTTATAGAATTCCAGGGTAGGCCATCTGCCCCAGCGCTCTTCCGATCTTGAAGTCCATATTGCCTCCTTAACTTTCTGTGCAGTGAGCACTTGTCCCAACTTTTCAATTACTTGGTTGGGTATTGTAGGTAGGGGATATTATCTAGAAAACTTTCTATATGTGTTCCTTGTGGGAATTCTGATGTATATAGCTTTTCATAAAAGGATTTGAAAATATTGTTTATTTCTCGGGCAGAGGAAGTACAGTCCCCATTCTCATTTTCTATTGCTAGAATAGTTCTCTCTGCTCTTTGTTTCTTAATTAACCAGGTCATCCATATCCCTAACTTGTCCCCTCAAGTACTGTCCCGCTTTTGACATTAGGATATCCCTTTCTATACTTTTACAGCACAACTGGTTATACTCTCTCTTCATACTCTTCAACTTCGCCATATCTCCAGGCGACTGACTGCTCATAGTCTGCTTTTCTAGCTTCATTATATTGGCTTCTAGTTCATTCTCCCTTTGTTTCTCTTGCTTGCCTTTGAAGGCTGCATAAGAGATAGTCTCCCCTTACAAAGGCTTTCAAGGCCTCTCATGTAGTCCTTGCTGAAGTGTCTTCCACTCTGTTGTTTTCAAAATTCCTGAAATCTCTTGGACATTTGCTGTACATACAAGGGGTCTAACGATATTGTAGGGTCCATTCTCCATTGATGCACCCCCATCTACCTCTTTATCCACTTCTAGATATAGTGGTGCATGATCTGACTGTATAATAGGGCCATATTCTATCTCTCTTATTCACCCTAAAAAGCAGGGAAGCCAGAAAATAATCTAGTCTTGTATAGACCTTGTGGGCATAAGAATAGAAAGAGAACTCCTCTATATCTGGGTGTTTGAATCTCCACACTTCCTGCAGGGCCCTTTTCTCTGCTAATCTCTGTAGGGCCACCACGCTTTTGGGGTGCATCTAAAATGGGTTTTGAATGATCAAGCAAAGGGTCCCAATAGGTGTGTGTATAGTCACCCCTATAATCATTTTGTCTTGGGAACACTGCTAGCATAATAGCTAGATGCTCAAAAATTCTGGGCACTGAGACGTTGGACCATATAAAGACCCCAGGGCTAGCACTTCCTCCTCCACCGTAGCCTTCACTATAACATACCTTCCTGACTGTCCCTTTGGGTTGTGTGAATCTGTACCCTGATCCCGGTCTGAACCATACGCACGTTCCTCTGGCCTGGACGTGAAGTGAGATGCTATCATTATACCTCCCATTTTCTTTCTACCAGCTTGAGCTCTTCACATGTTAAGTAACTCCTGTAGCATCACAACATCTGCCTTTTTTTCTTAATATAGGACCATACACGTCTTTGTTTCACTGCTGTTTTAAACCATTTACATTCCAGGATAGCATTTTTAAACTAGCCATCCGGTAACATCACATTTATTCCCAGATCCAAGATCCCCCTTCACATTGCATCCCATCTCCACCAAGCCCCCACACCACTCGACTCTTGACCTTTTATTTTTTTCTCCCACTTAAAAGAACCCCTTCTCCTCCCCATCTAGTCTGGTACTTCCATTTTAATTTTACCCTTCAAAAGCTCCTCAATACTCTATTTAACACTTCAAAGGAAACAGAAAGGAGAACCAAAGAAAAAGAAAGAGAAAGAGATAGGAAGACCAAGAATGGGCGCTATCTAATCTAATAAGACTATACCCCTTTAACAAAAATTTAGCTATGTGGTTTCCAGCTTTTACTCACCACCTAGCTTCCTCTTCCCCTAATATAGATTTATTTAGAGCCCCCTTTAATATCACGGGTTAGCCTGCTGGCCACACCGCCGCTATCCTCTATAGTCTCAACACATGCGATAAAGCAGGGCCCTACCCAGGGTTCCTACTTAATCTGCCAACAGTAAAAACATATTCCTACAACCCAGCTACCCAAATAAATTAAACAAATATAAGGCTGGGCTAGTCGAGGACACCTAAGGGTCCGTCACTCCCCAGAAACCTCCAGAATGAGGAGCCCATCAAGGGAGGACAGGCCCCTACACATAATTTTACATGCAGTCTCCTTATTGCTCAAACGTCCTTTCAGTCCCCAGGTGTCCCTTCCTCCATCCCTGAGTCGCACAAAAAGACACCACAGGTCAAAAGAAGGAAGATGGCCAACATTCCAACTGGCCTCCCAGAGGTCCCCGCCCGCCACACTCTGGAATAAAATAAAATAGCTAAGTCCCCAGGACATAAATCACATCCCTATATTCAAGCAAAACATATCATAAGCTAAAGTTGAGTATTCATTTCCTCCCTTTTTCTTTCTTTTAGGAAATGAAAAGTAAGAGATTAGATCTTCAGCTCCTGTTAGATTGTTGACCAAGCCGCTGGTACTGCTATCTGGTATCTTAAGGTTAAAATAATAGCTGGTCCCAGTTCAGGAAACAAAGTCCAGTGGCAGAAGTAAATCTCTGCAAAGTCACTCTGGGAGCCCTTCCAAATAAACAACCCAGCCAGGCGCTAATGCAGGGGAAATGGGAAGGCTGCCTGCTCCAGCCTTTATAGGCCTCAAAAGAGTTTCGAACAGACTAAGACAAGCTATACTCCCCCAGCACCACCCCCAGTACCTTCAGCCCTCATTTAAGCTGCTCTTCCAACACAAAACACGCTATTTGCACATTTAAGTTCAAATAAAATTGAGTAGAAAAAATAGATCTTCAGCTCCCAGTTTGTTTGTTGATCAAGCCGCTGGTATTACTTTCTGTCATATTAGAGTTAGAATAATAACTGGTCCTAGTATATAAAACAAAGTCAAGCGGCAGCAAATAAGTCTCTGCAGTGTCACACTGGGAGGACTTCCGAAATAAGCAGCCCTGCCAGGAGCTAGTGCAGGGGAAATGGGAAGGCTGCCCGCTCCAGCCTTTATAGGCTCACGAGAGATTCGGATCAGACCTAGCCAAGCTCTACTTCCCCAACCCCTCTCCCGGTATTCTTGTCCTCGTTAAAGTTGCTCTGCCAGAGCAAAACACTTTATCTGCACATTTTAAGTTTGAAATAAAGTTCACCCATCTGCATTTCCTTGCTGTTTTGATTCATGCTCAATATACTGCATTGCCGCATCAGGAGTTGTAAACACCTTCGGTGTATTGCCCTTTCTCCGTATAATCAATCAAGCAGGATAAACAAGCTTAAAGGCCACTCGAGCTGATGCAACCTCCTCTTCACAGGCATAAAGGCATTTCGCTCTGCTTGCACCGATCGAGAGGAGTCCTGATATATACTGACAGGGTGAGAACCTTCTCTAATAGCCCCTTTTCGTGCTGCATTCAGTACCATCATTCTATCTTGGTATCTCAGGAATTTTATAATTATGTGACGATGCTTTTCATTTGGGGCACGATGACCTGGAGTTCTGTGTGCCAGTTGTATTTCCAAAGAGCACGCGGTGGTAGATTCAATTTTGCCTTAACCATGTTTGACAGAATGTTGCACAGTCTCTGCCTTCCACTCCTTCAGCCATGCCCCAATTCTTATATTTGTTTGCCTCTCCCTATTCTCATGATCATCTAGTACTGCTTTTAGTTTCTCTGTTTCGCCAATGCTGATTGCAGTTGGGGTTCCACTGGTTATACCGATCTTCTTGTGCATGGACCCTTTCTTCCACCTCTGTTAATCGGGCCGAATGTTGTTCCATTGTCTCACCCAAGCTATTTACTGTTGTTTGCTAAGAGGGCCAATTGAGCAGATACATTTTCAAACCCTGCATTCATTTTGCTCATCAGATTGTATTTTAGATCATTAAACAGTTTTTCCAAAACCAAGAACTGAGGGCTATACACACTTTCTTCCACGGCCCCTATTGAATTTGTTTCAGCCACGTTGCCTGCGTTTCCCTTGTGGTGGCAGAGCTTCCAGGTCCGAATCTTTAAGTCCATTGCTGGTGCTTTTAAATGGTAGTTGTCCCTGTTTTTGGACATCTTCAGTGGCATAACTGTTTTTGCTTCAAGATCCCACGTTTTTATCTCAGTAAGTCCCAGGTAATGGGGGAAAAGGAGATTCCTGACAGTTTAGGCTCAGAGCTCCAGGACTAAGCAGCCATTCTGGATGCCGGCTTGGTCACGCCCCATTTTTTGGAATCTTACATAGTCGGTTGTGGTATACAGGCTCACGGGATACTGGGGTAAATACATTCTGATACAGTATATGTAATATTTGCAATAATCAGACGTTTCATTTGGCAGGCTTGTTACATGTGGGTGCTTCAGAAAAAATGGCATTGTACTTTGAAATATTTGCCAATATCCAGAAAAACAATACATAAGATATTACAATTGATATGGCACGCTTTTCTGCAGAAAAGGTTAAACATTTGTGGGTCAGCTGTGATGGGGACTGGGGACAAATGGGGACTTTGTGAGAGAACTTACAGTGGAGGAACCACTGTCAGGGAGTGACCACCACTCAGTATGGCTCACATTGGATATGGGCAAGGAAGGAGGGAATCTGGCACAAGAGTGCTGGACTTCAGGAGGGCTGACTTTGGGAGGATGGGGAAGTGGTAAAAGGTACCTGGCCAGAATTCAATCTAGTATGGATACTAACCAGAGATGGGAGCTCATAAAGTTGGGGATAGTGGAGGCAACCAAAACCTGCTGCAAAGCCCAGAGCAAGAAGGCTAGGGCTAAGAAACCGAGCTGGTTGAGCAAGGAGGTCATGGAAAAGGTAAGGAGGAAAAGAGCTGCCTTTGGAAAACAAGAAAACAGGGAGGGGGAGGACAGAGAGGAGTACTTGACAGAATCAAGGAGGTGACAAGGGCAGTAAGGGGAGCCAAAGCATCTACGGAACTCAGGCTGGCACAAGGCATTAAGAAGGGGAGAAGGACTTCTTTAAGTACATCAGGGAGAAAAGGAGCTGTAAGGACCACATAGTAAGGATTAGGAAGGAGGGGGTTGGGTGGAAGCAGGGTATGATAAGGGGAAGCACTAAATGAGTACTTCTGCTCAGTATTTACTAAAGAGAAGAGGGGGTGACACCCAAGATGGGTGAAATGGCAGACGAGGGGGGAAGTGGTGACAGATGGGAAATCATGGAGGGCAGAGTTCTGAGAGGGTTTGAAGGCACTGAGGGTGGACAAGGCACCAGGCCCAGATGGCATCCACCCAGGGTACTGAAGGAGTTGGCAGAGGTCCTTGCAGGACCTTTGGCAGACCTATTTAATGCCTCACTACATTCGGGTGTGTACCTCAGGACTGGAGGATGGCTCATGTGGTGCCCCTCCACAAGAGTGGCCCCAAGGATGAACCGGGAAACTACATACCAGTGAGCCTCACATCCATCGTGGGTAAGCTAATGAAGACTATCCTGAAGGAGAGGCTGGCGCCTCTTAGAGGCCAAAGGACTACAGGACAGCAGACAGCATGGCTTTACATGTGCCGATCCTGCCAAACCAACCTGGTCGGGTTCTATGACTGGGTAACTAGGCAACTGGACAGGGACATGCAGTGGATGTCCTGTATCTGGACTTCAGTAAGGCATCTGACCCAGTGCCACATGGAAGGCTGGGAAGGAAGTTAGTAGGCACAGGGGCAGGTGCAATGCTGGTGAGATGGGTAGGAAACTGGCTGCAGGGAAGCAACAGAGGGTGGTGGTGGGGGAGCCTCACACCCAAGGGCAGTGACGAGCGGTGTCCCACAGGGCTCGGTGTTGGGACCAGTGTTGTTTGGGATATTCATTGCAGACATATCATGGGACATCAAGAGCAAGATCAGTCTGTTTGCTGATGATACCAAGGTTGGCGAGTGGTGGATGACCTAGGGGATGGCAGGGGTTGCAGGATGATCTGGCAAAGCTTGAAACCTGGTCAGACACCTGGCAACTGGGCTTTAATGCCAAAAGTGCAAGGTGATGCATTTTGGGATGAAGAACCCAAGGAGGACTTACCAGCTAGGGGGAGTGCAGCTAGCCCAGACAGAGGAGGAGAAGGATCTGGGTGTGCTCATCACAGGGTCAACGGACAACTCGCACAGTGTAGGAAGGCAGCTGCAAAGGCCAACAAAATGCTGGGTTGTATTGCAAGGGTATATCCTCAAGGAGGGAGGAGGTGATTCTGCCACTGTATAGGTCATTAGTTAGACCACACCTGGAGTACGTGCAGTTCTGGCGTCCATATCTGAAAAGGGACATTAGTTACTGGAGGGAGTGCAGCGCTGGCGACAAAGATGATCAAGGGTCTGGGGACTTATCATATGAGAGGAGGTTGAAGGAGTTGAACATGTACTCACTGGAGGAGAGGAGAGACAGGGGACATGATTGAAACCTTTAAATACATGAAAGGAATAAACAAGACAGGTACAGAGGGCTGTTCAAAGTAAGGGAGGGAGGGCCACCAGGGGCCATGATATGAGACTGGAGCGAGGAAGGTTCAGGAGGAGATGAGGAGACACTCTTTTACAGAGAGGATGGTGGCTGGGTGGAATGCGTTACCTGCAGAAGTGGTATGCAGTAGAACAGTGGACTGCTTCAAACGAGGATGGACAGGACAAGGGGAGGGTTAATGAAGGGAAGGGGGAAGGGAGGGCAGCTGCAGAATAGAGGTGCTAGCTGCACATCTGAGCAGACTTGATAGACCTCTAGGCCTTTATCTGCTGGCAAATTTCATATGTTCATATGTTCATATGTACTTGGATGGCTTAATTATGTAGATAGTTCTGAGTTAAGACTACTATGTATTGGGCATATTCAAATGTTATTTGCTTATACTGAAAATTTATTTTTTCATTTTTTATATGTTCTTTTTACTTTGCTTAATTTGTATGGTTTATGTATTACGATTTTGTATTATATTTGTAATGAAGTCCAAATCTTCAATAAAAATGTCCTACTGTTTTCAAGAAGTGCCATGGAATCTTTAACGTCCACCTGAACAAGGCAATGGGACCTTCATTTAACATCTCATCCGAAAGATGGCACCTCAGGAGTGCAGCATCCCTCATGCTGCACTACAGTGTCAGTATTGGATTTAACTCAAGTCTGGTGGGGATAGAACCCATAACCTTCTGATCTTCCGGCCCCAGAGGCTAGTATGCAACCTGCTGAGCCACTGACACTACTGAATATACAGGCTGCTGCAGATATACAAAACATGGGTAACAATATGAGATAAATACTGTACATTGCACTATACAGATACAGCTGTGAAGCTTCCTTCTATCCTGCCCCACCAGCTATGAAGCTTGATCAAATAAAATAAAAAATATATCTAAGTGGAGGTGCACACTGAACAGCATAATTTTATTATTTATTGGTATATATGTATTTTTTAACCGGTGGGCTCACTGATTCATTGGACCATTTTCAGCATGACCTGGCCATGAAGATGGCACAAGGATTACAAAGAAGTACATGGTACAAATATAGAACAGAAGAAATCCAAGTACACAGTATGAGAAAAACAATAAGGGTTAAGCAACAGTACAAGTCACATTAAACTGTTCTACAATGAGTTGCTTAAGCATTTGTGACTGAGTTGCATAAGTATTGCTGGATTCAGTACAAAACCTTGCACAAACTGTTTCTTTAGAGTTACAACTCAGTTTTGCATTGCATTGTGATTGGGCTTCAGGTGCATGCCAACTGAGTAGCAAAACATTTTATAAACATTGCTGTTGAGCTAAGTAAGTGTTGGAAAACAATGCAGTATTAGTTGCCAAGTCTTTGCCAACTGTAAAAATCAATGCTAAACACACTCATTGGCAGAACAGTTTAATGTGACTTGTACTGTACAGCATATTTAAGACCACAGTAACATTTTGTACAGTATAATCAATCAATCAATTACAAGTGCACACATACAGAGCACCATATAGGTTGCCAGGCAGAGCTACTGAAGATAAAAGCAAAGACCATGTTATTCATTTGTAGGATGCTATGCAATAGAGTGACTGCTGGAAGACCTTAGTGACCGACTGAGCATATATGTGTGTGTGTGTGTGTGTTGGGGGGTATTTTATAATAAAATAAGACAACTGAGGAATACTCTATAAAACACAATGTCTTTTAAGATAGGTCTGATCTGAACAGGGAAATGCAAATAGAAGCATACCATTACAAGTGGCTCAAGATAAACTACCAGGATATTCAATGGTTAAAAGTTCCCTCAGTAAAGTGAGAAGGAGGTGTGAATGATAAAATCAGCTCTGTAGTTTGATTCGGTTCACAGAGGAGAGCAAGGAGCCAGAGAGAGAGAGAGAGAGAGAGAGATACAACAGAACAGAAGAGGTGTGTGTGTGTTGTGTGTGTGTGTGTGTGTTTGTGTGTGTGTGTGTGTGCGTGTGTGATAGCCAGAGAGAGAGAGAGAGAGAGAGAGAGGAGAGCATGCTAGACAAAGGCATTAGTTTAAACTAACTCAGAGCGCTTTGTTCTTGTTTTTAATGTTAACATTCTGAGTTTGGCTGGCTACACCCCTCTGTTCCATACTCCTTCTGCTGCAAAGCTTTATGGGGCTTGCCTATCCCAGAGCCATCCTTCTTCCTTCCTCAGTGCTCTGTAATGTGCATACTCTGTGTCATGCTTCAGTTTTCAAGAACAAATTACTATATGAAAGAGACCACTTTTAACAAATACTTATAGTCTATTGGGCCCTATTCACCAATGGGTGGAGTAATTGCAGCACTGCGTATCTGGGGCACGTAGCCACCCACATCCAACATGCCATCTGAGCAGGATGCACTAATGGGGTGGACAGCCCCAACACACCCAATCCCCTGGTCTGCAGACCGTACCATGCCGGGAGGGCTGGGGCATGCCAGCACTATGCACCATGCACACAGCGCATAGTGCTGGCCACACAGGTGCAGAGAGGGCACAGGATACACCAGGGAGAACCCTGCCGAAGCCCCTATGCACCCCATGCACACATCGGTCTCCACCCTAATGGTAGATAGCCCACCACCTACCAGGACCACTGCGGCCAGACACCCCTATGGCCACCCAGCATGACCCACCCCAGCACACATCAGTGCATGGCCCCTACCAGGCACCCCCCACCCAACACACACCCCATACAGGGCACCAGCCCAAGGATGCTGACCCTCTCACCCCTGAAAGGCACAGCCAGCACACCCCGCCACTGCCCCTCAGGGCATATGGTGGGTACAGTGCTCTCCCTGGCACCGCCAACAGACTCCCCCACCCCATCACTGCAAACCGCTCTGGTGCTGCTTTGTGGAAGGGCCAGAAGCATTGCCCTTCTCTCACCATCACAGCTGCCAGCCATCGGACATCTGTGGAGGTGTTGCCAATGTGCACCCCACTGTGTAGGGGAGCCACTAAGGAACCAGTCTGGGCATCTGACTGGATGCCCAGCTGGGTCTCAGAACCTGCCCCTAGCTGCCCTGTGGAGTCCTGTGCACCATAGGGGTGGGATGCAAACAGGTGGCAGCCAGTGTTGAATTTCACCAGCACTCACCTGTCCACAGGTGTGGACCTCTTGGTGGGATACGCACCTCTGGCATGTAATTCACACCCATTGGTGAATAGTGCCCATTGTGAAAATCAGTGCAGTTAGGACTATACACAAAGCTATCTATCTCACATGCCCTATTAAAGGGCTGTAAAATGGCTTAAAGAGAAGTGATAGTTGAAGTACCTAACTGAAATTTATAGTTCAGCAATGAAATAGTGCTGTCTCGTACAGGCAGAGTGGAGGAGGGCCAGACACAAAATACCACTGTCATAAATGGAGACAATGGCAGAGATTTGTGAGTCATGTCCAGCGAAACAACTCAGGGGAAGAACAGTCTTACTATCCTGTCACAGTCCCTTATCTTTCTCCTACTCATAGTAATATGTCAACATGGTGACATCACCATGCATCTGTAAAATAAGAGGGGCTGTGCTGCTGTCGCACTGAAACTGAGAGAATGTGAAGCAAATGCATATTGTGGCTGGCTACAGAAGGCACAGGAGCACACCCAGGGCAACACCTTCCTCCTCCTCTTCCTCTATTCCATCCCACCTAAACCTGCTCCCCTAGGTGGTGCTTCCATGGCGGTGATGATGGGGTGATGATGATAATGACAATGATGGCAAGAGAGCTTGAGAAAGTGAAAATGGTCAGAAATCAGAAAATGAGAGTGAGCTGTGCAGCTACATTGCTGTAGCTCATATAATGTTAGGCAAATGCATATTGTGGCTGGCTATGGAGGACACAGGATCATACACAGGGCAACACCTTCCTCCCTCTGTTCTGTCCAACCCAACTGTGCTCCACAAGATAGTATTCCTCATGGCAGTACTGATGATGGGGTGATGATGATGAGGATGATGATGATGACATGGCAAGAGAGCTTGAGAAAATGAAAATGGTCAGCAATCAGAGAAATGAGAGTGAGCATTGCTAGTGCAGTGCTAAGACTGACAGAATGGGAGGCAAATGCATATTGTGGCTGGCTACAGAGGACACCAGAGCATACCTGAGGTAACACCTTCCTCCTCCTTTATTCCATCTCACCCAACCCTGCTGCCCAAGGTAGTACTCTACATGGTGGCACTGATGATGGGATGATAATGATGATGACAATGACAATGATTTAGAAGATAAAGACTGAGACTCCTTTTAAATAATCCCATATACACACACAGTAAATCAAATGCACAAGCAATGCAGAAGGGAGATTTCATGTATTTACAACATACACTAGGGTACTCTGATTCTATAATTTTAAGATTATGCAGAGATATTACACTTGTAATTTAGTCATGGCATATTTATTTTCAGAAATATTAACTGTTCAACGTGCTCAGGATCTAAACTACTCCATGAAGAGGATGCAGCTAAGGATGCATTCCATTGGCCACTTGTAAGTGGACATCCAAGATATTTGATGGCAACTTGGCCATTTGCTGGACAAACTGAGCACTTGCTTTTCCCTTAGATAAGATGTTCACATTTGGGGCTGATGTCTTGTGGCTCCATGAAGTACACATTTAGCACTGCTTCAGCAGTAGGCATGCATGATTGTTCTGAAATTGACCTTGAGCAGTCTCGGCATTTAACTTTATCCATATATCATCAGCTTTGTTAACTTTAATGTGAAGTGGATGATGAGGGAAGGAGAACTAATGTTTTTGCCAGAGGCAATACAGGAGAACGGTATGCCCCTGAACAGTGAAACTTCTACTGCGATGTGAGTCGATATCACAACAGTGCCATGTCACAGAAGAAGTCTGCCTGGGACCCGCAACAAATTCCTGACCTACACCCCCACCCTGAACCAACTCTGGCTCGGAGTGGTAATCTAAATTAATGGGGTGCAGGGGCAGAGCCCCTAATGGGGTATCGGGGACAAAGACCCAAACAGAAAACACACTGATGTGTGCTGCTCCATGCCAACTGCAAATTGGTTAATATGGAGCCTGACACTGTGATGCTGGTCAATGTGTTTTGTCGAACCGGCGCTAGAGCCCAGAAGAACTACTAGTTGAGTCCTGTTGTGACTGCATTGGTGATGACTGTTGCTGCAAAATGCTATCCATTTTGTTTTGGATTGTCTGAATCTCTTCAATGACTTCTGCCTTGATTTGATTCACTGGCAAACTGTTTTGCTCCAAAACATGTTCTTGAAATGAAGATCTAGTATTGAAGCAATGACATATAATTCTAGTGTTTAAGAATCGAATATTGTGTGTAGTTGTGTATTTAAAATAGTAGCTATTTCAGTAATCTCTTGAATTGTCCTTCATCTCCATTATTCTTCATGGCATCAGCTTTGTCTTTGAAAAGGATGCATACCATTGGTATGACCTGACTAATGGCTGCACTGTTACAGTTACAGAGATGTTGCAATCTTTTAATTCACCAGCAAAGTTGGAGCAAATCCACAGTATTCGTATTTGCAAAGAAATTTGTGAATTTCGCTGTAAGCTGTCAGTTTGCCAGCTGATTTTTATTTAAACCTCCACCCATCCACTGTGAAGTGAAACCACCCCCACCCAAGTACATAAAACTAAGATTATACCCATGCACTGCCCCCCACTGGCACTGGCCACTCTCCTTCCCTCCTGCCCCGATGATTCAATTACACATATATTTGCATATTTTAGGATGGAGCTGTTTCCTTCAAAATTAGAAGAAGTACTATCAGGACCCAATAAATACAATTGAAACTGTGGATATACGGTAACTTAGTCAAGTCACACAGCTGCCTGTGGTAGTCTGAAAAGGAAATCCCTTCTCCCACCTGCACGCCAAATACACTTCCCACATCCTCTCACCCATGTCCAATTGTCTCTTTAACGAAAGACTCTCACCCCCAACCAACCCCACTGGTCCACAGCACCCTCCTCCCACCAGCACCCACAAAATCAACCTGTAATTTGCAAATAAAGAAAATGCCACCTCAACCTGGTGCAGAGCATTTGCTCTGTTCAGTGTTGACAACTCCTATCTCATAATGGTGCAAAAGAATGACTGGTGGCATCTTTGTGATGAGTAAACCTGACAGTTGAATTTATCCAGTCAAGTTTTACTAGGAGCAAAGATGTAAAATTCATTCAATAAAGGCATTATGAGATGGTAGTCAAGCACTGAACAGAGTGAATGTTCTGCAGCAGGGGACCATTTTCTTCATTTGCAGGTAGATTTTGTGGATTCTGGTGGGTGTAGGTCAGTGTTGGGACCAGAGGCGGGTGGACAGCATCATGTTCACCAGGGCTGGGGAGAAGGAGGGAGGAGGGTGCCAACAGGGTGTTAGGGAGGGTCATGTCAACACAATCCACCTTGTTATTCATCAGGCAAGTAGTCCATTTGCCACATGAATTTGGCCAATCTGCCATGCAAATAACAATGTGAACTGCAGCTCCAGCTCCATGAATTTGTTAAAATTTAATTTTAGTAACTTTACACATCTTTACTGCAAAGTACCTCTGCTGCATTTTCAAATGAAACCAATGTTTTAACATGTTCTTCTACAACTTCCATTGGAGTGATCAGACCCCAGTGTCATGGACTAAGATCATATAATGTACTGCCAACTTGCTGCAGCAAATACACCAACATATAATGGGTGGAATGTCACCGAGTAACTATATCTTGGATGAGATTGTTAAATGGTACCTTGTACTCACTTTGATACTGATGGAGAATGGCTGTGGCCTTTACAGATCTGTGAAAGTGCCCACATATTTTACGTGCAGTTGAACCAGGTTGCACCATCTTGGTTTTGCAAGGCATGGCAGACAACCAAATTTTGATTGTGCACAAAGTAAAACACATTAACTCTGCATTCAGTACCACAGCCTCAGAGCTTTGATAACATTTGTACCCTTATCTGTCCCAGCCATACCAATAGTAAAGCCCCCAGACTCAATCTATTCTTGCCAAGGTTTCTCTAGAACAAACGTATATTAACTGCGTTATGCTCGGTGTCCATTGGAGACACACTAAGTAGTTCCATACCTCTGTATTCATCATGAAGCAAAGATGTTGCACTAGACTCACTGACATTTTGCTTTTTCCTGCTGATTCTACATACTTTAAATGTGACCCAGTAAACTGTGAGAGGTAAGTAAGCATGTGGTGTAAAGCATGTCCAAAGGTCTGTCATGAAATGAATAAATCCCCTTCTGCCTCAGTCAATTGACTGGAAATTGTATTTCTCACTGCAGCATCATATACTGTATGTCGGAATGATGCAACTGGAAAAAGTACGTTGTAAAGGTATTTGATACCTAGGCTGTAACTCCTGTAACAGTCTCCAAAAGCCAATGTGCTCTACTTTGAACATGGTGCTAAACCAAGTGCTATCATCTTCTCAATTTGGTGATCAGTTTTGACAACAGTTTGATAACCTGGTTGAAATTCAGTTTTGCAGAAGATGTTGCCTTTAAAATTACCTAGTTTTTTAGTGACTACCTCATTGTTGAATGGAGTCTGAAATGTGCTTTTTTTTCTTTTCTCAGGGACATGATAAGCACTTATGGTACTTGTTGCTTACTATTGGGAACCATCCTACACAGCTTGTGAAAATGATGATTCATTATCTGGCTCTGCAAGCTGTGTGGGAGTGTTGCACAAGTGCATGTCACTATCACCATCATCATCATCATCAAAACACATTATCTGAGCATCATCAAAGTCACCCTCATCATCCAAGTCACCACCATCACCCCCATCATCATCATCATCATGATTCATGTTGTCTTTCATTACTGTATGATTCTGGCACTAAAGATGTCTAATCAGGGCAATCATACTCAGATTACGTGCTGCCTTTACCTGCTAAATCTACTTTTTAGTTAATGCATACTGCTTTAAAGGAATCAGTTGGGCATATAGAGAAATGATCCCATACTACAGAAAAACTTTTCCTGTCTCTTTTTCCTGATAGTAAATCAGATACTGGCTGTATTTGTGAAGTGTTAGACAATGCTGGAAAATGTGTTTGAATACTATAAGTTGCAAGCTGATTTATGGCGACACTTGTAGCAGCAATATACAAATTCTCTGAAGCCAGTTGAAGTGGAGAGCTTGGGTATTACACAAAACAGAAGTTATATTTACTGATACTGAAAGAGTGGAGGACAAGGACTGGTTATCATCATGTATATTGGTAACAACAGGTGCCTGGTATGATATTGTTATCAGCATTTTCATCATCCTCATTGTTATAATCACTATTTTCAACAGTACAACCATCTGCAACCTCACCATTAACACTGAATTCCACATTACAGTTAGGTTCATTTGACTACAACTAACTCAGCATCATCACCATCATCATACAAAGAATGATCTCTGGTTCTCTGTTGTTACTTAGTATTTTGGTAGTTCCTTTATGTGAAGTTACCAAGATTTTTATACAACCTGTCTTTCTTAAATTGAGATAATGTATTTTTACACATGTAAACGGACTCTTGGTTAATTATATGACTAAATCTTTTTGTGTTAGATTATGAGCACATTGGGTGGTTATTTTCCTCGTAGTTAGAAGATACCAGGCCAATTAGCCTGACTTTGGTGGAGGGGAAAGTAATGGAATCACTACTGAAGGAGATGATTGTGTAATACCTGGAATCCAGTGGCCTTCTGGACACAAAGCAGCATGGATTTACAGGGAGAGCATGTCAAACAAATCTGATAGATTTCTTTGACTGGTTGACCATGGAATCGGATCAGAGTGGAGCAGTGGATGTGTCCTACCTAGATTTCAGTAAGGGCATTCAACATCATTACACACAGGAGACTCATAAATAATCTGGGAAGCCTAGGAGTGGGTCGTAAGGTGATAAACTGGATGAGAAATTGGTTGGGGTTCAGTAGACAGAGGGTGGTAGTAAACAGAGTTCACGCCAAGGAAGGAGGATGACAAGTGTGGTGCCATAGGGATCAGTATTGGGATCAGTCCTCTTCAAAGTCTTTATTAGTGACATTGCAGAGGCTAGAAGGAATGGTATGCCTATAGTGATCTAGGAAAGTTAGAGGAGTGGTCAAGGATGTAGTGGCTAGATTTCAATGTGAAGAAGTGCAAATAATGCAGTTAGGGGCACAGAAATCCTGGGACAGAGTATAAAATGTCGGGTAGTATTAACACTACCAAACAGGAAAGGGATCTGGTAGTAATCATATCTGATGACCTACAGGTGACCAGACAGTGTGACAAAGCAGTGGGGAAAGCAAGTGGGATGCTAAGGTGCATAGGGAGCCTAGTGAGATAAGAGACACCGATCGTGAGTATGTACCAGACAGAAATAGCAGCAGCAGCAGTTTCAGGAAGAATAAGGAGGGGAAACAGAAGGGACTCTGGACACATATGAAATTATAAAAGTCACATAGTAATTCTCAAAAAGGAAAAGAAAAAAGAGGCTCCAAAAATGCAACACCCTAATAAAATGGTGGAGAAAGAGAAGAAACATAGAATATGTTGTTAGAAAAGGCTCATTTGTTGGCCCATCATGTCTGCACATTCCTATCTAATTAATGTTGAATGAGAGAGCCATTGAGGCTCCTTATCTCCTTCCCACCTCTCTTCTGGTGGGGTCTTTACCAAACCCTTGTATTTGTCCCATCCTCTTTTGAATCCCCCAATTGAGTTCACACAGACCATCTCCTTTGGCAGCCTATTCTGCCTTTCCACCACCCTTGTCATGAGAAAGTACTTCCTATTATCTCTCTGAAATTTGCCCTACCAGCTTCATGGAGTTGCCCTAAATGTTTGTGTTCCCACTCAGTATGAACAGTCCACCACTGCACACTTCATTTAACCCACAGAGTATTTGTATGTTTCTATCATGTTTCACTTTCTTTTCTTGCATCAAGTGTGTACATGTTCAAATCTGGTAACCTCTACTTGTATGTCCTTTCCTTCTGTCCTTAGATCATCTTGGTTACCCTCCTTGGCACTGCCTCCAGCCTGTGCCTGTCTTTCTTCAGATTAGGAAAACAAACTGCACATGATACTTTCTTTCCTATACAACCCAGCCTCCTACTTACCCTACCCACCACACCTATTGCACTGTACCCATGCCTTCAGGCTTTCTTATATTATTACTTCCATGCATTTTTTTCTCCAAAGTGATTCCACTACAACCTCCTACATCCCTTTGTCAGTGCTAAGATGTTTTGCTCCTATGCATCACCTTGAGTTTTTTTTGGTGTTACATTTTAACTACCATATCTTTGGTCACCTTTCCAATCTTTCCAGATTCTCCTACATGGTTTTCATCCCTTTCACTATCCTCCCAACCGCAGATCTTAGTATCATTCTGAAGATGCATCTCTTGCTCTGGATACCTACCTCTATGTTGCACATGAAGATGTTGAAGAGAACTGGTTCCAAGAATGATCCCTGTGGCATCCTTTAAGTGACCCCTGACCTCTGAGAATTTAACATCTATTACAATCCCATGGCTCCTGTTGGTTAACCTATCTCCATTCACCTAGTACTCTAGTACCTTAATCCAAGGTCCTGTATCTTCTTAACCAACCACCTATGTGGGATGGCACCATAGTGTTTACTGAAGTCATGGTGCAGTATGTCCACCGCATGTCCTCTTTCCACTACTTTGGCACCCAGGCACAGAAACTGATAAGGATTCTCTGACATGACTTCCCCAAATGAACACATTTGTCTTTAATTCTGCACCATTTGCCTCCTAGAAAGTTAATATCTATTCCCATATTATGGTCTCTGGCAACTTACCCACAATAGATATTAGGCTAATAGTTATTTAGTTCACCCTATCATCCCTGCTCCAATTCTTGTGAAGGGGACTGCATTCCTGTCTCCATTCACTGAGTACTATCCCCATCTCCAGTGAGCTTTAAATATCTCAGCTGTCAGTTTGAATGGGACATGCCCCATCTTCTTAGGCACACATGGATGTATCCCACCAGGTCCATGGAATTATCCACTTTAGTGCACTTGCCCTCTAATACACGCTTAACAGAAATGCATCCACATTGACCACATTCCCTTCCCCTTTTCCTGATGGTATGGTCAGGCACTGGTACCATCCTCCACTATGAACACTGAACAGACATATCTGTTCAGAATGTTCTCCTTTCCTTTATCTTCCTCCTTCTACTCTCTCCTCTACTCTCCTTGTTTCAGCCTGACTGTTATTCCTCTTTTTCTCATCTCCTTATGTAATTAAAGAAGGTCTTATCTCCTTCTTTGTACACTCTGCAATTATCAGTCCCATGTCAGCCTTAGCCATCCTCACTATCCTGTTGGTCGCTCTTCATCCTAGTGTGTGACATGCTACCTTGTCTCACTTTTGGCTTGTTCGGAATTTTTTAAATGCCCTTTATTAGCCCCCATTGCATCCTTTACTTCCTTGTGAACCATAATGTTTTTTTTAACCCTCTTCTTCTTGCCAATTACCCTTGCA
Source organism: Neoceratodus forsteri (assembly GCA_016271365.2). Classification (NCBI taxonomy): domain Eukaryota; kingdom Metazoa; phylum Chordata; order Ceratodontiformes; family Ceratodontidae; genus Neoceratodus; species Neoceratodus forsteri. Next base: position 1,287,623,357 of record CM057456.1, read on the forward strand.
CGGAGATCTTATGAAGTGATGAAGTACCCCAGTAGACACAGTTGAAGTGGAGGAAGTGGCAAGTAATCCTTCTGAGGCACCTGAACTAGTGGTGGAGGAGGTTGATGTTAGAAAGGAAGGCCATAATTGTCTCCTGGCCACCACACCAAAGAGTGCTACTTGGCAAGACCAAACCAGTGATGTTGGTGGTGTGAGATTAATTAGAACTGGCAAAGAATAACAAACACATGTAGCATACCTGCTCTGCAAGGACAAGCTTAATCAGGATAAGAAAGGCCTACAGCTAGGAACATCTACCATAAAAAGCATTTTGTTAAGTTACATAGGTCTCAGTATAAGAACATATGCCAGTGCATGTCATCAGCACTAGGCAGTGATGAATAAGATTATACACAGGGTGAGGAGATGCTGCAGGTAGAGGGAGAAGGAGGAAGGCTTTATTCATAGTTGAATTGGTAGCACATGCCTATTGTACCTATTTGTAGGTTCTTTAATCCACTGGCTTTCACACCTCAGAGAGGCTGAAAATCCCTTACAAACCTTGCCTCCTGGGGTGGCAAAAGTAGGAGCCATTTTGTGAGCAATGAAGGTGTTCTATCACTCATGCAAGTTGACTGCCCAGCCATGATACTTCTCCACAGTATAACGTCCAGATTTCTATAAAGACTGTCTGCAAGACTGTGTCTCATACTATGAGAACACTCATTATGTCACACTACTCAAGTGTGGAAGAATGGTTAGAACACAAGCACATGACTGTGAAAGACATTGGATCATCTTTCACTCTTCTTTCTTTTCCACCCCGGTTAAGGTAGCAGGCAACAAAAGTGGGCAAAAATTTGATCCTACTCTTTTCACTACTAAAGATTCCAGACATATTCCAGTTTAACTTGGTGGTACCATTTTCAAATTCCACCAAAATATGAGCATTTTATAAATGTTTTGAGTTTTTATCAAGAAAAAAGATGGCACCACATTTTTATAGTAATAGCATTGTAGATCTGGCAAGGGTTAGACTCAAAACATAGAAAATGTCTCATGGAGCACAGCATGGAGGTAACTAGACAAGTACGTTTTACAGGGTGCTAATATTTTCTTAATTGTAGCTGAAAACAAACTCTTTGAAAACATTTTTGTTGTACTGCTGCTTTAAACAAAAGCAGTAGCAATATCAGCAAGTCACTGAGACAAGCCAGCAATGTGATGTGTCTGTTGTGTTGACAGTAAGTATCATGCCAAAAGCCTCCTACAGTGCCTTGAGTAGAAGTCTGATGAGTGGTTATTCCACTGTCACTAACATCAGGTTTTATATTGTATGTTGCTTGCTTTAATGTGAACCAATTTGTCTTTGTTCTGTGCACAGCTTTCATTATCTGTAATTAATTCTGAGTCACCCCTGAAAAAGGGATTGTTATAGCTTCAGTGGGCCTACCCACTTACCAAAATTAAATAAATAAATAAATAAATATGGTAACTGATAATGCAAAGAGCATTGGAAAGGCAGTCAGGATGGATGGCTATACCAATGTTCCATGCTTTGCTCATATGTGAAACCTGATATTTCTCAGCCCAGGAATCCTTCAGTATGCTTGACTATGCAGTATGCCAGCTGGGTTCAGCTGCCCTAGAGGTGGAGTTAATGCTAATAATTTTAAAGAATTAGCTAATCCAGAATGCAGAGAGCGACATGCCTGTAGGTTTTGCTGAAGATCAGTCAAATGCATTTCTCCACTGACTAGATCAACACTGCCCGGCTCTCTCTCTTCAGACTTCACTTGAAGAAGTTGTTTTCTTTCTAGTCAGTAGAATTTACTTATTTGTGCTGCTTTGAGAGTTTTTGAGATATTTTTTCTAGTTTTTGAGTTTTTACGGTGCCTATCGGTTTCCTGGAACCGTGATTTCATTCTCCTCAGTGGCTCCAACTGTGGTTCCCACTTTTTCTGAGGTAAAATACAAGCGCTTTTGGTATAAAAATGCACTTTTTATTCTTTATACTTTAATCTTTAGTGGTTCCTAGTTTTCACAGGATCCGCATTTTCTTCATATTATTTTACTGTTTTGAGCATTTTGGGAACTATTCCTTTGTGGTTCCATAGCGCTAGAAACCAACTGGTTTCTTTTATTTTTCCTATTGGGAATAGTATTTTTTAGGTCTTCTGATGAATTGGCATGTCAGATAGACCTAAGAAGAGAACTGGGCCTACAGGTTTTAAAAATTGCATTAAGTGCTTCAGAATTGTGGCCACAATATTTGTTTGTTGTTTAGGTCCTGATAATAACTGAACTTTGCTCTAAATTCTGCTCTAAAACAGTTAAGAAGAGGTCAAAAGGATGGAAATATGGCTTCTCAGTCTGCCTCCATCTTTAACAATAACCCTGACAAGGGGTCCTCTTCTCATCAGAAATCTAAAGACAGGTCCTGCAAGGACCCCTAGAAAATAAGTCTGATTAATATAATAATTTGACCATGCCAAGAAAAACAGAAAACGAGCAGGTTCCTGACACAGTGCCTGCAAAAGGAGCAAAAGAAAGCATATACTGTAACTGCCCCTCCCACTGAAAAGAAAATGTAGATGCCAGTGACACAAAAGATACACCCTACGTAAAAGAAATGGCTAAGGCTTGGCAGTTGTATTAAACTTTTTCAAGCTATGGCAACCTCTTTAATGCCCCTCCTTATCCTATCACCCCTCATCCTCAGACCCTGGGCTTGGCCAGGGCTTTTATTATGAGGGTGATGAAGAAGAGGGTAAACCCTTGGAACTAAAATATACCCTGACCAAGAGTTTGGCTCTCCTCTAATGGCCAGGAGGATTCCTCTCATTATACTTTTGTTCAGCATATAGTGGACACTCTGGATCTCAGTATCCAAGAGACCACTGACCAGGAAGAGGAGTAAGACTTTTGGATATGATGGGTTTCCTCCCCTGAAAAGCTGCTCCTGCCTAGTCATAAGTCTCTTCATGGAGCAACTTTAAATTGCTCTAAAACACCACTACCACTCCAGGGTGGATAGGAAAATTTAAAAAAGTATCAGATGGAAAAAATGCCAAATTTTAATATGCACCCAGACCATCAAGTCATGTCATGTTTACTGGAGAGCAAACTGAGAAAATTTCTCATTTACAATTGCATCCAACTGTTATACATATAATTAAATACAAAATAAAACATAATAAAATATATATGGGATAAACACATAAGTTTTGACTTACATAACCTATTGCACACAGGTATCAACAATTGGACAATTAGTACAACGACTCATCCAAAACATTCCCATTGCTTGTGTAGTATGCCTATGACATGAATTTTAAATATGGAAATAGGGATTAAGATTTGTATTGTTAACCTTTTCTTAAAGTCTTCTCATGTCCGAGGGACAGATGTTGACAGAATAAAGTCACCTAGCCTGGTCCGAGATCTTGTAGTAAAATATTTCTTCACTGCTCAAGATCTTAAATTATATTTATTTGTATGTTCCACATGTAACAAGTTTAGAAGAAGTAAAGGGTGTTTACCCCATGAATTTGTAAACAAATATATACCAATGAAGTAACCTTCTCTGGTCTAAAGAACCCCATCCCACTTGCATGGCGCAGACAGCTGCATGTGACAAAGCTAAGGTGCCTCTATCTTCCCAGCCTCCTGAAAGAGAATCTAGAAAACTGGATTCTATGTCTAAAAATCCTACACCACAGCCTCTTTGCTGCTTCACCTGTCTACTTATATGGCCTATGCAGCACAGTATCAAAAGGCTCTCTGAACTCTGTGCTAGCTATCAGTCAGCAAGCCCCAGATAGTGTGGCTCAGGACTTGGCAGAAACAGTAAAGACTGCCTTGAAAACCACTAAATATCAGTTTCACATGGCAGTGGACACTAATGACACTGCCTCCAGAGCTATGAGCCAGGCCATTTCTCTTAGGAGCTATGCCTGGCTGAGAACAACCAGTCTTTCCCAGGACACTCAAACTACGGCTATGGATTTCCCTGTGACAATAATTCTCTTTTGGGGACAAAACAGAAGCTTATATGAAAAAGTTGGAAGAGTATAAAACCATCTATCAAAGCAATGCTGCCAAAGAAAAAGCTTCTACTTCCCAAAGATCCCAAGGCAAGGGAACAAATGCAGAAGTTACTATCCCAGGGCATTTTATCCTATGCCAATGCCCATACCACTGGACTACTCTCAGATGAGAGGTTTCTTCAGAGGAAGAGGAAAGAGGCTCAGAGATGAGCTGATCCCCACCTCCTCAAAAGCTCAGTCTAAACAAATCTCCTGACTGCAAAAGTCAGGTCACCTCCCTCCCCAGTAGGAGGAAGGCTGACCCACTACCTCCCCATTGGCACCTGATCACGACAGGCAAGTGGGTCCTGGAGACAGCGAGTCAAGTACTTAACCTGCAATTCAAAAGGTTCCCAATCAACAGGGTTGAAAGTCATTAAAATTTCTAACCCCTACAGAAAAACTGTTGTTGGAGTCAGAGGTGAAGCCACTTCTATCAGCAAAAGCAATGGAAAGAGTTCCCTTCCCCAATGGTGAAAAGGACTCAATTCCAGGTATTTTCTCACAAAAGAAAACTGGGGATTGGTGACCCATTTTGGATCTCGGTACCTGAACAAACACCTACTCAAACCTAAATTCAAGATGGTCACCTGGCTGTGGTATCCCATCCTTGCAGCAGGAAGATAGGCTAGCCTCCTAGACCTCAAGGATACTTATTTCCACATTCCAATCAGACCATTCCATAGAAAAGTTCTCAGATTCAAAACTACTTTCAGGCCATTATCAGTTTGCAGCACTGCCATTTGGCCTTTCTTCAGTGCCAAGAGTCTTCACAAAGTGCCTGCACTGGTGGCAGCTCACCTCAGAAAACAGCAGGTGTCTGACTTTCCCTACCTGGATGATTGGTTAGTAGCGGACAAGACTCCAACAGAAGGTCAGAGACTCCCTCAGCCTTACACAGCGCTCTCTGAGTCCCTGGATTTTCTCATCAACTCTCAGAAGTCCTACTTCAAACCAATACAATTACTGGAGTTCATTAGGGCAGAACTGACTCCCAGTGGGAAAAGCCCTGCTCCCTCTTGACAGGGCTCACAGTCTTCAAACCTGGTAAATTCCTTCATTCTGGGTCAACAGAACCAGACAGACATTTCCTGAGACTTGGGCTACATGGCTCCACTACAGCTGTAGTCCCAGGTGCCAGATTTCAGATGAGGGACATTCAATATCACCTAAAGGCTCACTGGTCCCAGAAAAAGACTCCCTGTCAAAGCTCATATCAGTCATAAGGACTATGTTCAAGCCCTGGACTGATGGAAAGATACAGAAACCCTCAGGGAGGGGTCCTCTTCCAACAAAAGAGCCCTCCAGACCAGGCTTCCAGAGTATTCACTACAGATGCTTCCCTCCTAGGATGGGGTGCTCACCTGGCAGACCAGTCTGTAAGTAGGACATTGTCCCTCAGGAGTCCAGTTGCCACATAAATCTTCTCGAACTCAGAGCTGTGTCCTGGCTATCAAAGCCTGTGCCTCCCCAGCTAAAAGGACAGTCTGTCCAAATCAGAATTGACACCACCACTGCTATGTTTTACATCAACAAGCAAAGGCACAAGGTCCACAAAGCTTTGTACAGAGGCCATGAGGATTTGGTTTCTGGCTTACTCCTTGACATACAGAATTTACGTCATCCACTTGCCAGGCAAGGACAATGTTAGCAGGCACCCTGAGCCTTATCAGTCAGGGTCATAACAAGTGGACCTAATCAAACAAGTACTGGCCACAGTCTTCAGGAGGTGGGGCACCCCAGAGATAGATCTCTTTGTCTCCAAGATCAATTACCAGATTCCCCTGTACTGCTGCAGGCCTCCAACTCTGGGCACAGTGCCAGTGGATGCCCGGAATCTGGACTGGACAGGGAAGTTCCTGTAAGACTTCCTCCATTCCCTTAATCCTCAGAGTCCTCCTGAAACTCAGAGGCCAGCCAGCCACTATGATTCTGGTGGCCTCAGACTGACCAGGACAACCTTGGTACTCCCTGCTCCTTGCCCTCTCAGTCAAGTGATCAGTTCACCTGTCCTGAGCCACAGTCTCCTGTCCCTGCCTCAGACGGGATAGTATACCCCAGCATTGAGTCTCTTCACCTCAAAGCCTGGTACTTGAAGAACTAGAGTATCCAGATTCCCAGTACTCAGAGCAAGTCCTAAGAATTCTTCGCCTGGCTAAGAAGCCAGTACCAAAGAAGATCTATGCTTCCAAATGGAAAAGATTCTCTCTGTGCTGCAGAGACAGGCAAATCAGCCCACTGAGAGTTAGCCTGTCTTCCTTGCTGGATGACCTGGTGCATTTACAAACCTCAGGCATCAGAGACTCATCCTGAAGGTTCACCTACCAGCCATATTGGCCTACATCTCTGCTGGCAAGGAAAAATCCATAATTTCTCACTCCATTATCAATACATTTTTCAAAGGCCTGTTGCCCCTTCAACCCCTACTAAGGGATCCTGTCTCTCCCTGGGACTTGAACCTCTGCATAGCCAAACTCATGAAGCCCCCGCTTGAGCCTATGGCTACCACAGACTTAAAGAGGACAGGAAATAAAATAAATAATTGAAACCTACGCCATGTGCCATGTTTTACTTTTTTTTGTCTTTTTTTTCAATTCAAAGTTTATTCACCACATTTTTCACATTATAGGAGGCAGAATGAACACTTGACATTGATTCATAAAACAAATCAAATCATGCTGCCCACAACCCTTCCTCCCCCCCGCACAGCAGTTCATTCTAACACTGTTATCACCCGCTAACTACCTATACCAAAGTAATTAAGATGGTAACCTGCTACACACTACTCATAGCCACCGTAATTAAAGTATGAAGGGATCCCAGATATCCTTATACCTATGTAGTCTGTTTTGAAGGCTAGCAAAGCCTTCTGTACATATATTTGCTAAGATCTCATGGAGCCACTCATGATATGTTGGGCCAGACCTCTTCCTTCCAACGCCTGAGAATGACTTTTTGACCGAAAGCGCCACCATAGATATATGAAATCTCTGGATTTTAACCTTTATGGAGGAGAGATCCCCAACAGGCAAATATCCGGTGTAAAATAGTCCGGTAGACCCAGTAAAGGGTCCAGCTTGTTTTTTATTTGCTCCCATAATTATACTATCTGGGGCATGACCAGAAAATGGCAGTGATCCTGCATCCTGGGAACACTTATTACACCTAATGGTATTTCAAGAAGGCCCATTTCACCAGTTTAATTGGGGTATAGTATAAATTATGCAAGATATGGAACTGCATGAGACGAATTCATCTTGGGATACATATTTATGACAGTACATCCAGAGGACGGGCCACTTAAAAGTATAGTGGGAAAAAATAAAACCCAGAAGTTGGTGGGGCCACCACCACATCCAAACCTCCATTGGAACAAGACTTGATAAATCTTAGAGATCACACCAGAAGAGACTAGTAAAGGAAAAGTTCAGATACCAATGCAAAGGAAGGTGGACGGGTGGAGTGGCCTCAAAGACCGTGGTTAACAAGTGTCTCAGTTGAAACACTTTAAAAGTCTGAGACTGAGGTATTTTGAACTTGTGTATGAACTGAGAAAATGAGAGCTACTCACCAACTTCATCCAAAATGAAGTTACTACCCCTCCTAAGTGAAGGAAACCATGAACAGGAAATTTCTGTTTGTTTATAGTGAAAGCCGGGAATTCCAAATAGATTGAGCGAGATCATTACTTTGATTGTAATGCAAGAAAGAGCACAATTGCTAATATACTCTTAGTGAGGTCATGATAGTGGGACATTTATTAATATCTTGCATTTGAGAAATTTTTAGATAAAGTATAGTCAGGGGTCCATGTTCATAGATTGGAAAAATCTAATTCAATCTTAAGCCAAACCGGTTCATGTTATCTGGACCCGGCCTTACTCATCTCAGGTATTTAGCCAAATGACTAGCCCAGTAGTAAATGGCAAGTAAGGAATCCGCAACCCCTCATTCTTAGGTGCAGCTAACTTGTGGTATGCCAACCTGAGGTCTTATTCGACCAAATAAACTTAGTAAAGAGTTTATGTGTTTTCTGAAACCAACTTAGGGGACAGATGAATTAAGATGTGACAAAGGATAAAATAAATGGGGAAACACATTCATCTTAATAATATTAATACGACCCCATAAAGATAACAGGAGTTTATCCCATCTCTAAATCTTGGGTGATCCCCTGCAAAGGGGTCCATATTCTCCTTGAACCACAAAGAGGGATTACACGTTAATTTTATGCCTAAATATTTAATAGCCCGGGTGACCAGCATAGTCCCAGAGAAATAATGTCAGTCTTACAGACTTTATGGTTAAGAGGAAAAGGATATCTTATTGGGATTTAACTTATAATTCAAGAAACTACTAAATCTATCAACCTCCTTAACATATTCGGGATAGATATTAACGGATTAGCAAAATGTAGGAGAAAGTCATCAGCGCACGCTGTTACTGTCACTACCTCATTCTTAATGGGAATACCTTGTATCTCTTCATTATTGAGAATATGCTGAATAAGGGTTCCAGGTAAAGACTGAAAAGTAATGGAGAGAGAGAGAGAGGCATCCCTGCCTCGTTCCTGACTGCAGTGTGAAAGACTTGGAGAAGGTTCCATTCCTGAAATCCTCGCTGTAGGAGACCGATAAATTGCCCTGATTCAATCTATGAACATGGATGGAATCCAAATGCCTTGAGGGCTTGAAAAAGAAAATCCAGTTAACTCGATTAAATGCTCTTTCAGCATCCAGGGAGACCAACCCTGCAGGATATGTGGCATCCCTGGACCTCCGAGAAGACATGGGAGAGAGTAATGAGGTGATCTGAAGATGCATGTCCTTTCATAAATCCCACTTGAGACATACTCACAAGATCCGGAAGAACCAGGGTTAGTCTATCTGCCATTATCTTTCAGAGAATTTTGACATCTTGATTCAGCAAAGATATTGGCCGATAGCTCTGAACCATTTCTGGGTCTTTGTCTGGTTTAGGTAACAAAACTATCAATGCCTCAAACAGATGTGCATCTGCCACCTCTCCAGACAAGATATGCAAATAGAGCCGATGCAACACGGGAAGTAGTTGCTCCTGCATAAGCTTTATAAAATAAGGCTGAAAACCCATCTGGACCCAGGACTTTACCATAGGCAAGTCCTTTATAACAATTGCTATTTCTTCCTGTGATAAAGGGGACAATATGAATTTCTTTGAGAGTCAGATAGTAACGGAAGATGAGCTTCCTTGAGATACTCATCTAGTTTTTGAATGGGTGGAGGACTATCCATTTCCTATATAATTGTTTGTAAAGGTAGCAAATTCCTGGACTATCTCTGAGGGATACCTTCAGGGTCCCGTCAGACTGAGACCTTATTGGGGTATAAATCTTGCTGATTCTTGTTGTTTTAAGTGTAAAGCCATCAGGCGCCCTTTTTCTCCTTGATCTGTAAAACTGGCTTTTGTACAGATTATTGCCAACTCAGCTTCTCTTAATATTCTGATACTTATCTTTATATATTAATAACTTCTGTGACTCCTCTTGAGAAATTATATCTTGGTGTATACTTTCTAGTACCAGTATCTGAGACAATAAAAGAGTAACTCCATTTCCTGTGCCTCTTCCTCCTTGTAGCTAGACTAATGAGAATACCCCTTATATAAGCCTTAAAGGCTCCCCATAAAATATCCGGTCTTGCACTGTCTATTGGGTTGGTGGAAAAAAAAACTCTATCTGCTCTTTCACCTCTCTTCTATACTTTTCATCTTTTAGTAATTGTTCATTTAATTTCCATCTGGTCTCTCTTTGGGGATATTAAGAAACCAGATTACCCAAAACTAAAGCATGATCCGATATTGGACCCAGTTGGATCGAGGTGGATAGAACCCTGGCAAGAGCTCATGAGAAACTAATAGGTATTCAATGCGAGATTGCATGCCATGAACTGGTGAACGATAAGTATATTCCCTATTATTAGGATGTGTGACCCTCCAGACATCGCACAATCCACACTGATCCATCATCTCCTTAAAAGGCCCTGTGTCCAGGTGTTGTTCTCGATCCAGTGCTTGATCTATCCAGATTCGGGTCCGAAACTAAATTAAAATCTCCCCTAATATAATTGGAATAGGGAGTATAGAAAGAATCGTGAAATCAATTTCATAAAAAGAGGATCGTCTGTATTTGGACCATATATGCTACCTAAAACCAGTGGCATGGACCAAAAGTGCCCTGCACTAAGACATATCTGCCTTCTGAATCCTTAAATACCTGAGAAGGGACAAATGGGATATTTCTATTAATCAGTATCATGACCCCACAACTATTGGTTTCCCTGAAGCATGAAAACCTGACCTATCTGTTGTCTTTGAAGTTGTTTTACTTTGGAATCCACTAAATGAGATTCTTGTATGAATGTTATCTGGGCACGTAACAAACTCAGGTGTTTGAGTACCTGTTATTGTTTCAGTTTTTCCTAATCCCTTCACATTCCACGTAGCAATATTAAGATTCTGAGCCATCTATTATATCAGATATAATCCAGATAAAATATCTAACATATCCTGCTAACATGTAACAGGTGATTCTATTCCCTGAATCTGCTGTGCCGGTCTCCCACCTCCCATTGAACTCCTGTCCCCCTCAATTACTCCCGAACAATCCACATCATCCGTATCTCCAAGACATAATCCAAAAACATCCACCCAAACCCCTCTTATCACTAACAACGTTCAGCAATGCTCCGTGTTGCTACTCCTCTCCCAGCCCCTGAAAAGCCATCCCCAAACCCTGTATTCTTTATAATACATTACCCTTTCTTGAAATACCAGCAACAAATAAAAAGAGAGAGAATGCAACATCCTCACTATACAAGCCCTTGTATCTACCACCTGTCCTGTAATAAGGGCTATTAGAAATAAGCCAATATCAATAAAACATCGCTCCAGTAACATCACGGCATATAAGGGCATATGTCTTGTTGGAGTGTGATAAGGCGCCTGCGGGCACAAAATCGAAGTCGGCCTCATCACACGCATGAGCACAAGCCCTCCTGTGTTATGAGTGTGTAACAGCACCCTGATGCCTTACAGAGGAAGATACATCTCAGCCCTTATACTTAGATTTCCCAAACGGCTAAAGCCTTCCACCAAACCCTTCCTCACTAAACTTCCACAGGAGTGGGGAGACCAGATGTTGCTAAATAGGCATTATTTTCTGCCAATACAAAAACTAGCAGAAATCGTTTGATTACTTGAGACCCCTTACCCAGACAGGATAAGCAGGAATATACTTTCATGATTGGAACACTTATAAAACCGAAGGGCCGAAACACCAGACCCAGACAAGACAAGTAAGAGTATGCATCCACAACTAGATAGCTGTAAAAGAAAAAGAAAGTCCTTTCTGCCCATATTTGGGCTGAAATGAGAGTCCAAGAATGTGTAACCGTTGCTTTCCAGGAGATCCCTTTACATGAATACCCAGCCTTCTCAAAGCGGTTCTCATCTTGTCGAGAAAGCCCTAAGGCCTTTCATGTGTCCCTGAAAAGATCTGGCAGTGCTCTATTTTAAACCAGCAAACGCTGCCTCTGGATCTTCGGTAGCCCAGGAACCAGCCACCAGTACCTGTAGCCTGGCTGGGTATCCCATACTAAATTTAAGTCCAGCCGCAATGATTTTTGAGACAACAGGATGAAAAGCCACTCGCTTCAAACAGACTGAACCGGGATATCTTGTGCTATTCTAATCTTAACTTGCTCCCAGCGAACTTCTTGGAGTTCTCTCATTTGTACAGGAAATGTTGTCGCTCTAAAAATGTAAGAAATGACAGATTATAGGTCAGGGCATTGCTCGGAGGGGCTTCGGTCTTAATGACCTATGGGCTCTCTCAATAACATATTTAGCCCCAAATGGAGAAGGGCCTGCAATCTTCTTGACCAACTTCTGGATAAAAGCTATGGTATTCTGGCCTTCTTCTCCCTCAGGTAACCCAAGGATCACAACATTATTTCTCCGGCTACTACCTTCAAGGTCTTCAATCTTGACCTCAAATCTAGACAGTTTCTGACGCATTGCTGCCATCTCAGCTCGAACCTCTCTACTTGTTTCTCTAGAGAAGTTCCTAGTTGTGTTGTCTGAGGTAGCGAGGGTTATTTCTTCTATTTTTCTCGTGAGCGATTTCATTTCTGATGCCATCTCTTTGATCTCATCTCGGAACGGTTTAAATTCCTCCAAAAATCTGGACAATGTGAGTGGCTCTTGATCCGCCCCTAGGTTCAGAACGTCTCCCTTTTCTGTTCCACTCAAGGCCTGGGATTTTTGAGGCCTTCTCTGGTGTAACTGGCGGGGTGTGTTTCTGCTGTTGTTTTTCATGTAAGCGTCCATTCTCTCTCGAAATCGCCTGCAAGGCACGAGGTTGTAAGGAACAAAATAACTCAAAATTCGAGGTTTAGAGATCAAGGAAGTATACTAGAAAATGAAAATATAGAAACGGAGGCTGGAGCTATACAGAGGAATGACTAATCGGTAGCTTGCATTATGTGGTCCCCATTTTTTTAATTCAAACTTTATTAACAGATTTTCCACATTAAGAGGCAGTTAACATGAAAAATAAGACAAGAATACAGCAACTTATAATGTTAAAACTGTTCTATCCTCCCTCCCCCATACAGCAGTAACATATCAGTGTGTCACATGAGTTCAAAGCCATTATACAGGAGTATACAAGGCTATTTGCTCTAGAACACAACTAAGTCTGAGCAGCTAGAATTAGAGAGTGAAGGGATCCTTATTTGAGTATAAACAGATAATCTGTTGTGGAGGCTGGCAATCACTTTTTCCGCATAAGTCCCCTAGGAGACAGATGTCAGTCATGAAGTACTCCTGTAAACCTGGTAAAGGATCCAGGGACACTTTGAAAGAGTCCCACAAAAGGAGATTTTGGGACAGGACTAAAATATGTGAGGAGTGTTCCTTCCTCCACAAAACATTTAACATATGTTAGAGTCCAACAGACCCCATTCTTTAACTTAACTAGAGTATAGTACATATTGTGCAAAATGTGAAATTGCATAAGATGCAACCTGTCTTGGGAAATATATTTATGACAGGACCTCCACAGGGTTTGCCAATTAGGGTAATATTGAGGAATTATGGAGCTCCAGAACCTCGTCGGTCCAAAGAGTCCCCATACCTTTGTGAAACAAAATCTGATATAATTTGGATATGATACCCAAAGATCCAAGTAGAGAAGAAAATTCTGGGATCAGGCCCCAACCGTCTGATTGGGAGGGGTATTGCCAAACACTTTTGTGAGTAGGTGCCTTATCTGTATTGCTTTGAAATGTGAGAGAGCTGGGATACTAAATTTGAATAAGATCACCTCACAGACAGCCATGGCCTCTCCTCATCCACAAAAGAGAATACTATCCCATCACCCAATTGAGCAACCAAGTGTGGGGAATCTGCTGCTTGTTCATAGTGAAGGATGGGGAGTTCCAGATGGATTGGGCCAGATCTAACTGAGGGTATATCGCAAAAGGAACAAAATTGCTCTTATACCTTTAAAGAAGTAGCAACTGTGGGACACTTCTCGCAACACGCACCTGAGATATTTTTACATAGAACAGAGTTAGGGGATCCAGATTCGAGACCGAATTGAGTCCAACTCTATTCTAAGCCATGTCGGTTGCACCTTTTCAGGACCGACATACCATTTCAGACATTTTGCCAACTGCTAGCCCAATAATATATAGCCAAGTGGGGAATCCGTAGGCCCCTTAGATTTTGGAGCAGCCAACTTATGATAAGTCAATCTAGGGGTATTTATCAGACCAGATGAACTTAGTGAAAATACTGCAACTTAAACCAGGATAATGGGATAAAAGTGTTGAGGAGAGATAGAGGTAGAAAATTCTTGGGAAAATATTCATCTTAACTATGTTGATCCGGCCCCATAACGAGATAGGGAGCTTAGACTATCTATCAAGATCCTGAGTTATAAGCTGGAGAGGGCTCCAGATTTTCCTAAACCATACCAAGGGGTTGCGAGTTAGTTTAATGCCCATGTATTTGAATGACCTAGGGCCCAACATAAACCTAAGGGGATAATATCAGTCTTGAATGTCTTGTGGTTTAAAGGAAAAATGAGGATTTATTAGCATTTAGTTTATAATTGGATAGGGTTAAATTTAGCTATTTCACCCAGCAGAACCGGACGGAAGATACCGGATGGGATAAGTGCACAAGCAGATCTTCCTCATATGCAGTGACCTTGACTTCATGACGCCAACACAAGTGCCTTGTATTTCCAATGCTATTGAGAATGTTTTGAATAAGAGGTTCGAGATACAGGTTAAATAGAAAAGGAGATAGGGGACAACTCTGTCTGGTACCTGAATGTAGTGAAAAGGACTTGAAAAAGCACCATTTCCAGAAATCCTTGCTGTTGGGGTTTTGTATAATGCAGCAATCCAGGATATAAAGACAGGAGGAAACTGGAAGGCTTAAGGACTCAGAACAGAAAGTTCCAATTCACGTGGTCAAATGCCTTCTCGGCATCCAGAGAGACCAGCCCAGTGGAAACTCAGCATCCCTGGTGACCGAGAAGACATGAGAGAGGGTACGAAATGGTCTGATGATGAACGTCCCTTCATGAATCCAACCTGGGTCATACCTATTAGATCAGGGAGGACTACAGTTAACCTATTGGCTAGTATCTTCGAAAAGATTTTAATATCTTGATTTAGAAGGATATAGGTCTATAACTTTGAACTAACTCAGGATCCTTATCTGGTTTAGGGAGAAGAACAATCAGGGCTTCAAACAGATAGGGGTCTGCCTCTACTCAGATAGAATATACTGAAATAGGCGATAAAGTACTGGTAATAAGAGATTGCGAAAAACTTTGTAAAATAGAGGAAAACCCATCTGGACCTGGGACCTTGTCTGCGGGTAGCCCACCGATAACCTCGGAGATTTCCTCTTGGGATATGGGGATAGCCAGAAAACCCTTGTGTTGCTCTGATAGGGAAAGCAGGTGGAGTCCTTAAGTACTTCTCAGTAATCCCAGGACAAGGAGGACTCTCCATGTCACTATACAGTCTTTCATAAAATAGAAAACTCCTGTACTATCTCAGTAGGGGATACTCTCAGGGACCCATCTGCCATTGCCGAATTGGTGGGATAAATCTTATGGATTCCTGTTGTTTTATGCGCAATGCCAGCAGGCGTCTGCTTTCTCTCCTGATCCGTATAACTGGCTCTGGTTCGGATTATAGCTAATTCTGCCTTTTCCCTTAACAGCTCTAGATATCTGTCTTTGGCCACTAGAAGCCTCTTCTTGTCCTCATCAGAGGTACTGACAGAAAGATTCGCTTCAAGGGACCGAATTTGGGACAATAATGATAATAGTTCTTCCCTGTGCCCTTTCCTTTTAGCCGCTATACTAATAAGAACCCCTCATGTATGCTTTAAAGGCCCTCATAAAATGTCTGGCTTTGCACTATCTAATGGGTTAGATGAAAAAAGAACTCAATTTGCTCCTTATGAGCTTACAATACTTGGCATCCTTAAGGAGCTGCTCATTGAGCTTCCATCTGGTCTACCTTTTAGGTAAGTTAAGGAATGTCAGTTACATACCACAAGGGGTGGTCAGAAACAGGACCAGGTTGGATCGAGCGGCCTTGACCCGGGCAAGAGACCCTGAGAGATAAGTATGTAGTCAATGTGAGACTGCGAGCCATGCACCATTGAACTGAAAGTGAACCCTTGAGTCAGGATACAACACGCACCAGACATCACAGAGCCTGCACTGATCTACCAAATTCTAAGTGCCCTCTGCCCCAGGGACATCCCTCCCAATCCACTACCTGACCTATCCAGGTTAGAATCTATAACCTGATTGAAGTCGTCTCCATAATGATCCTGATGGGAAGCATTGGAAGAATAATAGTTATCAGCCTCATAAAAACCCGGTCATCAGTATTGGGACCAATATACTATAAAGTTAAAGTGGTACTGACCAGAGAGTGCCTTTGACTAAGACAAAGCTACCCCCAGATTTTGATAACCTGCATAGAAACAAAGGGAATGCGTCTATTAATAACTAGCATGACTCCACAACTTTAGTGGAGCCTGAGGATCATAGACCTGCCCCACTTGTTGTCTCCTTAATTGTAAAACTTCAGATTCTAGTAAATGGATTCCTGTAAGAATGTTATCTGAGAATGCAATAAACTTAAGTGTTTGAGCACCTGATATTGTTTGGATTTTTCCTGATCCCTTAACATTCCAGGTAGCAAAAGTCACATCATTAGCCATCTGACTAAGATTAATAAGCTTAGTATATTCAGCCCTGTACAAAGATAACGAGAAGCATTCAACCATATTCCAAGTATTACTGCTGTATAACCCTACCTCCCCATCCCTCCGCGATTGTCCCTTCCCCTCCCCAAAATCTCCCTTCCACCTAACATAGCCCAGCATATACCACCCCCACCCAACCACCCCACTGTCACAAGCAACGTTTAACACAGTACTGGGTCCTTCCTCCCCTTCCAGCCCCAGAATATACCCCTCTGCTTCCAGCAAATGTACCAGTACTCTCTAATAAGTAAGAAACAGCACTACTATTTTAGCAACCCGTGATAACTTGAAAGTGGTGCTGGGCTTCAAACTATAAGACGCACAATTACATTAGGTAATAAAAGGAGGTAGGGTAGCCTGCAAACACAAAGAGACGTCTGAGACCTCAGGGGACAAATGGGAAATAGGGCCTCTGTTGCCCTGTGAGAAATATCCTCGTGAGCCAGAGCCAAATCAGGAGTCTTATGAAGGGAAATCACCCCTTCCAACCAGAATATGACCTGAGAACCGGTGAAGGACACTAACATCTTGGGCCCCAGGCAAAAAAATTGATGAGGAAGAACATCTCTGCACCTGGTATTTACCAGCCCAACACCCGAGAACCCCACTTGGGTATTTTACTACCCTAAACTAGAGACGGAAACAAAACTGAGGGAGATCCCTCCAAATTAAGAACAGCTCTAAGTTACCATTCATGCGCATGGAGTCTCTCTTGTGGCCACAGCCCAATCCTACCAGAGTAGATGCATGGAACTAATGGAAAAGCCCAGCACAGCTCCCAGGCTAAGCCATCTGTAAAGTGAAATATTGATCCTTAACAGCATAACACAACCTTCCCTCACTAGTAATGGCCTATATAACTAGATACATTGGACCAAAAAACACCATCCCGAATAGACAAGCCCAAACATTCCAGGAGTCCTTGCCCTGAACAACAATTCGCTTTTAGAATTAGGGCATGAGAATCCCACAGCAAGTAACCCAACTAAGTATTAACAACACAGTCTAAATGAGTAACAAGAGCTTCCAGATGCACCCGTCGTTACTATCTTCATGAACAAATAACAAGATAACAGTCCCAGTTTGACAGCACCAGACATCCCTCATCTTAGAACCAAAATTTCTTAGGGCTCTCGAAACAAATCAAGTAGAGTGGTTTGAGGCCTGAAAGGGCAGATTCTGGGTCTTCATAAGTTAGCCAGGACCTGCTTACAAGGACTTGTAGCTTGGCCAGGTACCCCATCTTAAACTTAAACCCGCTGCAATAATCTTGGACACGATGGGGTGAAATGCTTTACATTTCAGTCGGACCGATCCTGGCAGGTCTTGTACAATTCTCAATTTGGATTTCTCCCAATGGACCTCCTGCAGAGCTCTCATTTTCAGAAAAAGTGCTGCCTCTCTAAAATTTAGAATCGGCATATAATGGGTCAAGGGCAGCCTCTGATGAGTTTTGATGCATAGCGACCTGTGGGCTCGCTCGATGATATATACAGGGCTGAAAGGAGAGGGGCCAACAACCCGGTCCACTAGCTTCTGTATAAAGCTACAGAATTCTGGCCCTCTTCTCCCTCTAGTAACCCTAAGATCACAACATTGTTCCTGCGGCTGTGGTCCTCAAGATCTTCAAGTTTTGCATTCACGAAAGCTTCTGCCGCATAGTCACTAACTCAGGGTCCACTTTTCTAGTCGTTTCTCCAATGAGACTATATGGGCAGTGTTATCGAAGGCAGTCAACGAAACCTTGTCCAGCTTTTTGAAAGAGCCTTCAGGTTGATCGCCATCTCTTTCACCTCCTCACGGAAGGGTTTAAATTCTTCTAAGAACCTGTTAAGCGTTAAGGTTCTTGTTCTGCTGCTTGACTCAAATGATCAGGCCTATCAGGCCACCTGAGACTTAAGATTTCTTTGGGGCCTTCTCGGGTAGCAGGTGGAGTATGGTTTCTGGGGCTTTCTTCATGTAAGCCTTCATCAGCACCCTAAACACACTCAACAGATGCTCTAAGTGCTTAGTAGACAGGAACAGTTGAATGCAGAGGGTTTTGAAAGATTTAGACATCAGAAAAAATGATTATAAAATCAGGAGGCTGGAGCTTAGCGGAGGTGCTTCTACTCAGCACTCTGCATCACGTGGTCTCCTATCCCCGTTTTACTTATAATAAAGACTAGTTATTTGTTTCTTTATCAACTGTGAAAGTTTGTGATGTATTTTTTAATTTCACCAACATGCTGTAAATATAGAAATGCTGTTACTGGAGCTGTCAGTTTATTGTTTCCTGTTTTCACACAGGTTTTGTGAGTGAGCCTGCTAAATGCTGGCGTTGTCATTCATGCATTCAATGACATCAGCATGACCCATGCCACGTTACCTAGGAAGTAAAACCCGTTGTCATAGGTGTTGCAGTCACCTTCTTATTAGTTTTCATTTTCGGTTGTGAGCATTAATTTTTACAGTCCTGAAAATTCTTGGTTATGCTCAAGGCATTCAGTTAATTGGTCAAATATATTGGTAGTCAGAAACATGTGGTTTCCTGCCATGATTCTGAAGTACTAAATGTTAAAAAATGAAATGCTGGTGAACACGATCTTTGAATTAAAAGGACTGTGCAGACTGGTTGATAATGTCTTAATGTAAGAAATAGGTTCTATTCATCAAGGCTTCCTGAGTGAATTGCATTTATTAAAAATGTTAGTTACTCTCCCACTAGTTTTGCTATACTCATCCACAGCTGAAAACAGAAGGATCATTCCTTGTGCAGCTCTACCATCCCTGTATAACAGTGGAGTATACTCGTTGAGTAGGCTGCCACTTCGCATAGAAGAACCAATCAATGATCCATCCCTCGGTAGCCCACTCCTGTGCCTGTTCTGATCACAGAAATTCAGTGCACAGGCAATTTCTCATGGCAGCAGTACTCCGGCTTATGGGAAGTTTGCAAATGGCGTAGCCACACTTAACAGTTTAAAACATGCCAGTTCCTATGACAGACTGCTCTGGCTGCTCTGCATGGGAGTTATGAAGAGAAAAGCACTGGAGAGGAAGGCTGATGCTTGCAAAACATTGCATTTCAAAGTGCTGACAGAACAAAGAGCTCAAAGCAAGCGCTAGTGTTCTATAACAGCTGTATAGCTACTCTCCCTCACTCTCTGGTCCCACAAAGTACAACCACATGATGTATTTCTGTCTCCCTCCCACCCACTCCACCAAAATGCTTCAATACACTACTGTGGTCAGTCACTGCCTTTTTCTGGTATGGATGCTACTGGTAACTGTGCCCATCACCATTCAGTTCTGTTAGTGGACATCATACGATGACCAGCATCAACCAACCGCTCTGATCCTGAGCAATGAAGCCAGCCTGAGTTGCAGACAAAACAACAACCAGCACTGTCGCACAGTATATATTAAGCTCATCAGAGGTCCCATCCCATCCAAAATACTTACTTCAGCTGTTCTGTAAATTGTCTTAGCCAGAATGAACTGGTTTCACCCATGGCCCTAGATGCCCTGATCCTCCCTCGGTGTTCTGCACCCACACTTAGCTTCCACGGGAACCATCCAGACAGCTTTTGGGATTTTTTCCCTTTTAAGTATTTTTTTATAAATTGTTACATTGCAATGCCAAAATGCTGCATCCCACGTGACCATAGCAACAAAGCCTGGAAACCCATCCTGCAGCCCATCACCCATAACAGAAGGGCACAGTGTTCACACGCCATTCAGAGCCTGCATGGATTATCTTCAAATGAATTAAGCTGCCCTCATTCTAACATAATCCCGAAACACTGTAAGACCACGATGCTAGCCAGGGAGTCAACCAGGCTCCACTGGCCAAAATCAAGACAAATGATTGATACTCTTACAGCTACCAATAGCAGCCACACACACACACACACACACACACATGACCACAGAATTGCACAACAAAAGTGACAAGTAGGAAACACAGACCCACACTCATTGATATCGTTGAATGAGGAAGACCAACCATGCCATTGCCACAGTAAACCGCTTTAAATTCGGTACCACTGCCAGTCTGCCAAAATTACTGTCACAGTCCAGTGTCCAGAATGGAGGTTTGACTTTCCCCACTATGTCACTTTCTTTGTCAGCATGCAGTGCATGTGGCTTTCACTTCAATGAAGTATTGGTGCTGAGTAAAAAGCTGAAGTCAGTTCATTGAGTCAAATATACATCTATCTGGACACTAAATAATTATATTTGTAAAGTATACACAATAATTCCATAAACCAGTTATCACAGCACGGTTAAAACAAACCATTACACAAGCTCTTTAACTGTTTTTTTTTACTTGCAACCTCTTATCAGTGCACAGATACACATAAACTAGCTTGCCCTGCCTAGCAGTCATGTCCCACCACCACCCACATTCTCCACCCATCCTTAGATAACTAGGTTGTTAGAATGAGTATAAAATGCATTGTAGTGTGAGCCCAACATGTGAACATGAGGGTGGACCAATTGATGCCTCCTGTCTACACTGCTGTGGGGTGTAATCGAGCATTATGAGCTGTTACATTTATAAAAACAAGGTAATAATAAATTAAATTTCATCCTATGTGCCAGCCCCCATCTCTCCCATCCCAGGAGTACACGGCATTTCAATGGTATTTTCTTGTTAGAAGACTGCACATAGAAACTGCATGCAGCAGCTCTTTTTTTAATAAGAAACATTGCATTGAATGACAGAGTAGTAGGTAGGGATGCAACAAGGTCAGTCCTACCCAAATAGTGATATAGGGTTATGTTTGCAGTAAAATAAGCTTTTTTCAGCTTTTAATGTTTCTTCAAATGTTATTTACTAAATATTCAGACCTGTCATATTTTATTTTAGTCTCAGCTAACCAAGTAATGCCCTAATTCCAGTTTCTAACAGACAGCACATGGGCTGTTAAGTGATGTGCACAGTCACACAGTATTCATGTGGAGGTTGCAGGAATAAAATACATGTCTGCTGGATGTGTCAGTGTTAGTCACAGCGTGTTTCATAACCCCAATGAAATATCACTATTTTGAGATATTCCCAGGATTGGTAATAGATTTGATACTTTACAAAGTACACGTTCTACATCACTAGAACATTACTAACTGCTGTCCTGATATTCACAGCTTGCCAATAAATTATGAACATCTGCTAAGTAGTCTATTTGTGATAAACAAGTATATTGCATATTGGGTCATCTCTCATCAAAGCAGACTTCAAATGTTTAATTTTCAAAATGTCCATTAAGACTGAATGATTCGCAAAATGTGAATTAAAATATATGTTAGAATTACTTCAAGACCTCTAAAATGCAACGGTTTTACTATAAACATTTTGTTGAAAGCTGCACTTTGGAAAGATAACGAGGGAACTAACCTTTTATTTTTATTTTTACATCACAGGTAAATATAGTCAAGCACTAGGCATGAGAAAACATTACTGGATGAACTAATCTTTATTTTTTTCATCCCCTATGACTTTATTACAGCCCCAAGTGTGAGAAAAATATTGAGGAATGATTTCTTTATTTTTAACCCTCAATGAATGTAGTCAAGAACAAATAACAAGAACTAGTCATTTCTCTTTTATCCTTTGGGTAAGGCACACTAGGACAACTGCCTGTTTCCAGTGGTGACCTGGGAGCACTGGGGTGGTTAAGTGACTTGCTCAGAGTCACACAATATGCAGTTAGAGGTTGTGAGAATCAAATCCAGATATACTGGATGTACAAAGCTCATTGTCATCTTGTTACTCTAACCTCTAGGCTATAGTGTTAGCCCCTTCATCTTATTTGCCCCATAATAACATTCAAATCACTTTTTGGCAACATTTAGGTTAGTGTATTCCAATGTCACATATATGCATAACATAGGCTTTGAAGATTGGACCAGGTTAAATCGCTCTTGTTAATAGCCCCTCTTTACATTACACCAAACTTTCAACATAAATGGCACCTCCATATACAGTGCAATACAGTCACGTCAGAGTTGGACACTGTTCATAAAAGTGACAGAAATATAGTCTGTAACATAACACAACCACCAACAAACAAAATCATATCTCATGTTGCACAATTGCTATATGGGGGTGAATGCATGTACTCATTTTAATCCGATGTGTGAACTCAAGGTAGCTGAATTGAAATTAGTGCTACCATTACTGTGTTGTTATCAGAGGTAGCCCACCTGAAATCTGACATACAAGCCCTGAGTTTGCATGTTAGCTAGCAAAGCTTGAAATCAGCACAGCCAGTACTCCTTTTGAATTAAATGTTGCTGAACAGAAATTGCCACAACCAGTTCTGTTTTATTATGAGAAGAGGACAATCTAAATCAGCACATCCAGCTCCTTGTGTCAACGTGAGGTTCCCTAACTGACATCAGACATACATGTTCAGTGTTTGACAGCTTTGAGGATGCAGAACTGAAATCAAAAATTATTGAAAAGCAGCCTTCTTCCTTACTCTCTTATTTTTGTAAACTACCAGAAAAATGTACTCATGTACAAATCATATGTACCACACAGATGGGACGAATTCTTTTGTTTTAGTTGTTTTAACAGCCAGATACATGTTGTCAAGCAGGAAGAATGTCTAAAATGATGAGGGAAAGATAATGAGGAACACACCTTTTTTCTTTTTTTTTTTTTTTTTACATCACAGGTAGATGTAGTCAGGCACTAGGAATGTGAAAAATAACTGGGTGAACAAATCCTTTTTTCACCTCAGCAATGACTTTAGTAAAGCACCAAGTGTGAGTAAAATATTGAGGGAACAATTCCTTTATTTATTTATTTATTTTTTACCTCTAGATGAATGTAGTACAGATCAAAGAACTAAAGAAAATACCTAGGGATGATTTAAAAAAAAATACTCACCCATGAATGTAGTAAAGCAACAAGTATGAGAAAAAGCCTGAGGGGATGACACTTTTTTTCTACTATAGGATGAATGTAGACAAGCACCAAGTATTAGAAAAACAAGCATTTGTCAATGCCAAATGTTCACTTGCAGGTATTTGCCTTAGTGTTTGACATTTATGCAGGTGCCTCCTCCCTAGTTGTATCCATGTCCTTTAGCATCCATATCCCAACAGAGTACCTCTTTGCAAATCCTCTTGCATCTGATCAACATTTCACCCTCATACTTCTTAAGTGTCTATCTTAGGAACCCTAACGCCCTGGGCATGCTCAAGGGAATGAGCCTGTGTGGAAACTGCGCAACCCTCACTTGTAACATAGTCATTCAGTGGAATTATTTCACTAAATTTTCAACATAGGCATTTGTCACCTCTGGTCATGAACACTGTCACTGTGATTTTCTTACTGTGCACGAACACTGATTTCCCACAGCGACTGCCCTATTCTGCGTCAAGTGTGAAAACACATTTCAGCCAGGATGTAAAAATGACAGCTGTACTGTTCGTAAGGAGGTGTTGGAAAATGCAAATGTTGAAAATCTGGAGTGAAAATATGAAAATTTGCAATGTTACGAAGTGCGTGGAAACTGTGCAATGCATGCTCATAAAACAGTCATCTTTTGGACTTTTGCACTGAATTTTCAACATAGGCATTTTAGGACCTCAGCTCATGAACAGTGTCACTGTCATTGTCTTACTCTGTAGCAAACACTGATTTCCAGCAGCGACCACGCTATTTTGCACCTGAAGCTCAAAACACATTTCGGCCAGGATGTGAAAATTGACAGCTGTGCTGCTCATGAGGAGATGTGGAAATATGCCTATGTTGAAAATCTGGAGTCAAAATATTACAAATTCATGAGCGTACAAGTGCGCGTGGAAACTCGCAATGCATACTCATAAAACTGTAATTTTTGGAATTATTTCACCAAATTTGCTACGTAGGATTTTGAGAGCCCACCTCATGAACTATAATTTCATTAATCAGTCCCAAAGGTGATTCCATGCAGTGACTGCGAAATCACCTTTCGGGACAAACACTTCCATGACAGTGACTAAATTCATGAGAAGGGATGTCAAGAACCCAATGTTGAAAATTTGTGTCAAAAGTCAAAAAATGGCTGAGATATCCAGCTAAGTTGGAAAACCCTATTTATGCCATTATACAGCTTACGGCATTTCCTCAGTTGCGGTCGGCTTTGAAGAGTGCAGGTGTTCCAGGTCCTCCAAAGATTGTGTACGGGATCCAGAGGTAGTATAGGGGTGAGGGTGTGGGGAGGTGGGTGCACAGATGGTGGGCGGCGGGTTGGCAGGAGGGCAGAAACTCACCTAGGGACCGTTTTCTTCTTTTACAGGATTTTTAAAAGGTAAAGGACTCTTGTGGCATGCTGGGGTGGACTCCCAGCATGCTACCTACCTGTTTGTTGAGGGGAGTGGAGCCGGTGGGGATTGGGCACCCCAATGGCCATACAGTGTGCTGGGAGGTTCATGAACCCAGGGGATTGGGCACTCCCTCGGCACACAAGGTGGGGCCAGGGACAAAAGGAGGAAGGGGAGGACATTAACAGAGGGAGGAAGCTGGAGGGATTGCCGAGCTATGTGTGACAGCAGTTCAGCTGACATATGCTAATTGCATACATGCTACTACCGCTGATTGCAGTGGACCTTTGTTAAAGTAAGACCAACACAGCGAACTGCTGTCATACATAGCTCAGCATATATTGGTCCCTAGGGTCGTGCCTGCTACACTAGCAGTGCATTGGAAAGAATGGTCACACACCTCCAAAACTCGCACTGTTGCAAGACATTCTTTGCACATGTGTGCAAGTGAGCAATAAAACTGAGGAAATTTTTTCTAGTACTTTCAGCACCCGATAAACTACCTGAGAAAATCCCTCCATTTCCCAGTACATGACAGCATAAAACAATCATTTGTCAATGCCGAATGTTGTCTCACTAGCATTGGCATTGGTAGTGCAGGAGTTAGAGATGCATAATAGGAATGGCAGTAAAGTATAGAACTAGCGCCAACCCACCCCACCTTGCAGAGACTAACAGGTGCTGGGTGTGCCTTTGGGCCGTCAGCAATAACGCTCATGCCATTTTACTACACCCTACCCTGTGGACACTGACAAGTGTTGTGGTGTGCTTTGGGGTCTTTGTGCCTTATACTTATCCCATTTCATAAGGAAATACACTGAGACAAGTGCAGTCTAGAAGAATGGTCCACACCTTACCCTGTAGACACTGACAAGTGTCGTGGCATGCTGGGGTCTTTGTGCCTTATACTTACCCCATTCCATAAGCAAATACACTGAGGCAGGTGCAGTATAAAGAATGGGGTGAACTTTAGGGCAGAACACTCCAAGAGCACGCCTCAATACCTGTCACTGACTGCAGGGTGGGGGTGGGGGTGAAATGGCTTGAGCATTACAGCCAATGATCCCAAGTCACACCCCTGACGCCTGTCAGTCTCTACAGGGTGTGGTGTTACAGTTGGAAACCCTAACATTGAAGGAGTTTGTTGGTATTTTCACTCCAAATTTTCAGCATAGGCTTTTTGTGACCCCACCTCATGAAGACCGGCATAATCAGTTTGCTAGCTGAAAGGTGGTTTTGCACAGCAGCTGTGCCATTTGGCAACACAGAGAAGAAAACAAGTTTTGGGCAGGATGTGGAAAATGACAACTGTATTGTTCATGAGGAGGTAAAAGTGGCAACATTGAAAATCTGGAGTGAAAATATGAAAAAGTGGTGAAGTCATGAGCATGCACAGAAACTCGCAACACATGTCCGTAACTCAATTATTTTGGGATTTTTTAGCCACATTTTCAACATAGGCATTTGGGACCTCACGCATGAACAGTGGCACTGTGATTTTGTTAATCTGTCCCAAAAGTTGATTTCTCACAGCCACCACGCCATTGTGTGCCACAGGTGCAGAAACACATTTTGGGCAGGCTGTGAAAATGACAGCTTTACTGTTCATAAGGAGGTGTGAAAAAATGCCAATGTTGAAAATCTGGCATGAAAATATTGCAAATTTGCAAAGATTACAACGGTGCATGGAAACTGTGCAATGTACACTTGTAACACAGTCATTTTATGGACATTTGTCACCAGATTTTCAACATAGGCATTTTAGGAGCTCTGTTCATGAACAGTGTCACCGTCATTTTCTCAAACTGTCCTGAAAACTTATTTTGCTGGCGACCTCGCTATTCTGTGCGGACGTGTGAAAACACATTTCAGCCAGGATATGTAAAATGACAGCTGCACTGTTCATAAGGAGGTGTGGAAAATGCCAATTTTGAAAATCTGGAGTGAAAATATTACAAATTCACGAGATTCACGAGCATGCGTGGAAACAGCACAATGCACACTCGTAAAACAGTAATTTGGGGATTTTTCATCAAATTTGCAACATAGGCATTTGAGAGCCCCCTCATGAACAGTGGCACTGTTGTTTTGTTACTCAGTCCCGAAGGTGATTCCTCACAGTGACTGTGAAATCACCTTTGGGACTGGCTACCCATGACAGTGACTGAATTCATGGAAGGGCTAATAACCCATGTTAAAATTTGGTGCAAGAATTCAAAGAATGCCTGAGATATGCACCAAAGTTGAAAAAACTCTATTTATGCCATAATACTGCTTACGGCATTTCTTCAGTTTGTGGCGGCTTTGAATAGTGCAGTCAAGTCCCTGGTCCACGAAGATCATTGCGCTGGACTCTGGAAGTAAGTATGGGTGAGGGGGTTTGGGGAGGCATAGTGCACAGAGGGTGGGTGTGGGTTGGGGCAGGGAGCTGGACAGACCATGAGGACCATTTTCTTCTTTTACAGGTTAAAAAAAAATTGCAGGAGTTTTTTTTCTTACAGAACATTTGGCACACTGGGGTGGGCTCCCAGCATGTCACCTGAATGTTTGGAGGAGCTAGCCAGCGGGGATTGGGCACCCCTTGACACATAACAAATGGGGTGTGCATTATGCCCATAGAGAGTGGGCTTCCCTGTCAGCACATAAACTGGGAGGGCATGCTGACAGGAGGATTGGAACCCTGAGTAGGCATTGTGCAGGCAGTGTGCTGCTATGTTTATGCTGATGTTTCACCAGGGAAGGCACTTTGGGAGGTGCCGCTGCGTATGACGAGCTTTGCTCTCATTTGCAGTGGACCTTTCATAGATGTGCTTTCGTACATTATGTATTTCTGGTGTGGGCGCCTGCATGCTGGCTTATTATTGGGGAATGAAGGACGCACCTACTGATCGTGCTCTTCATTTTGCCTAACAGTGACCACGCCTCCAAATCTGCTACCAATGCAATATGTTGGCTGGTACACAAGTGCAAGCCAACATAATAAAACACTGCACCCTGCCGATATTTCAACACTCAGATCTCGGTAGTATAACATTCATGATGTTTCTCACTTTTCTTTCAAGCTACACTGTACAACTTGAAGTCAGTAGGTTTGTACAGTTTTAAACCTGCTTCAAGTGTAGCCTGCAACTGCATAGCATGCATGGAATGGAACATAGCAACACTGTATATCCATTCAGTCATTCTCGTGTGAGATATCATAACCTTAGACATCATAACAGTAGTGGCTTCCATAATTATGAACAAAATCACAAATATGAATAAAAGACACTGGATTTGAGAGAAAAAAAATATTTATATGTTTCATGATTGAACCAACACATAAACACAAGAAACACTGCTTCCTGTTCCTATAAAGTATGTCACTTGGAAAACTACTTTCTTAGTAGCTGTCACTTCAGCCTGAAGGATTTCAGAGCTGCAGGTGCTTGCACTGAACAAACCACATTATCTCCACAAGATAAAGTAGTTCTCAGAACAAACAAAGTTGCTTCCCAAGGTAGCATCTGAATTTCACCTGAACTAGTCTATAACACTCCATGTCTTTTTCACAGACAAATCCACTCCTGGTGAGCATAAACTCCATAATCTGGATGTTAAAAGGGCACTGACCTACTACCTGGAATATACTAAGCAGCTCAGGACCTCATATAGCCAGCTCTTCCTCACCTATGGTGAGGTGGACAAGAGGCAGACCAGCCTTTAAAGAACTATCTCACTGGATAGTCTTTTGCATCCAGTTTTGTCATAGTATGGTTGGTGACAGCCACCTCAAGGCCTCAGGGCCCACTCCACTAGGGGCACTGCAGCTTCTATGGCAGCCACAAGAGACATCCCTTGCTCAATATCTGCAAAGCAGCTACTTGGAAGCCTGTACACACCTTCACAAAGCACTATTGCTTGAAGTACAGTCCAGATCAGATGTCAGATTTAGCATAGCAGTCCTGCAGAACCTGTTTCCAAAGTAAGTTCTGTACCCTCCTCCCAACTGCACTGCTTTGTAGTCTTCATTAGTCAAGCATACTGAAGGATTCCTGGGGTGAGAAGGAAAATTTAGTTACCATAGCAATATTGTTTCTTCCAGGGTATCCTTCAGTGTACTTGACCTCCCACCACCCTCCCATTACATAATCTGACTGAGAGTAGTTCTGCAGTCCATGTCTTTAGCTAAATTCTTACTGTTCTGTCTTAATATCAGTGAGGTTTCACAGTTATGTATGTTTTATAGTTCTTTGTGCTTTGTTTCTTGTTTATAGTTTTTATAGTTTTGAATAGATAAGGATTTGGAGCCTTTTGCCCATTTAGCTTGAAATGAATCTGGCTGACCTCCAGCACAACCTATAGGCAGCATAACCTCTTTGCATTCTGATTGGCTAATCTTTAAACTCATTAGCATTAACTCTACCTTTAGGGCAGCTGAACCCAGTTGGCATACTGCATTAGTAATGCATACTGAAGGATACCCTGGAAGAAACAATATTACTATTGGTAAGTACTTTTT
This sequence comes from Neoceratodus forsteri, assembly GCA_016271365.2. Taxonomy (NCBI): domain Eukaryota; kingdom Metazoa; phylum Chordata; order Ceratodontiformes; family Ceratodontidae; genus Neoceratodus; species Neoceratodus forsteri. Next base: position 1,287,652,574 of record CM057456.1, read on the forward strand.
CTTCATGGATGTCTAGACAAGGAAGTTAACAGTGTGCTGACTTGTGTAGTGGTGGCCAATAAACATCTGTGCTTATTCTGGCCATTTGGTTAAGGCACAGAAGCTATTACACAAGAATTAGCAGAACCACCTCCACCACCTGAAAAAGAAGTGCCAACAAGATGGAATTTCATCTATTATAGTACACAATGCAGCATTGCTAGAACAATAACAGGCCAGGTGCCATTATGGAGCTGAGCATGGTACTGAAAAGGAAGAGGTAAACATCAGCCCTAGTCTTTGTGCTGAAGTCCTTGGAGGAGGTCACACATCTTGTAAGAGTTGATGCTGCCAGTCTAAACTAGGTATTGGCCCTCACTGACTGGATTAACCTGGAAATTGTTTGGATTAAGTCTCAATATTAAGAAGGCAGGATACCATTTCTATTAATTTGGTAGAAAGACTTAGAACTTGCTTCTTGGGTGACACACATGTTAAGGAAATACATACAGCAAACCACTAGGTCATGTCCACCCTCTTAGAGACTCATTTTAAGGATGCATTTTGGGACATTCATTAATGTGAATAAAGTCAGGAAGGATTAGCAATCCTATATGAAATGTCTTATTTTATTTGGTCTGCATGTATGACCCCCAAATGTTATAGCTACATAGCAGACGAGTAACAGTCATCAGTTGCAAAGCCCAGTGACAGGCAAAGTAGAGGAGAGAAGGATGGAACATGTTTATCCCAAGGTGTTGCAGCTGATGAACACGACAGGAGCTGCTCATTTCTGTTCTCCAGTTAACACAGAGCTACTAGTGCTGCCTGTGCTGCTGCTAAAACCCCAGGCATCAGTCATTGACAAGCCACTGTGGAACAGCTCTCTGACTATGGCTAGATTAAAAGACTGCCAAGTCATAGTTTCCAATAGTGGTGCCAGTGATCGCAGCAAACAAAATGGTGCAGGACTATATTGATAAGACTGAGGAACTGGCAAGAAGAAAATGAGCCACTGTTGTATTAGTAGCGAGAAAAAGTCCCGTGGCCATCTTTCACAGAAGAAGTCATTGAGTACTTCAGTTGTTAACTTAGGTATGTACTTAGAGTTAATCTTTGCACTGCAGGTATTATAGTCAACAACAAGAGAACTTTGCCTTTCCACTAAAAATGTAGGGATGTTCACTTTTTAAAAATAAATATGTCCATTTAAAATAAAAAAACCTACTCCACTCCAAGATTTATGGATGATAAATAACTCTGGTATTGTTTGCATCCATCCTACCTGTACCAGCTTGTTTGTATCTATGTCTTAATTTTACTGTTATACTTATGTGTTGTACTGCTATACTGTGTATTTTGGTTTGTCTTACTGTGACAAAGGTACCTTTGTAAATGAGCCTATGGCTCAAAGGTTTTCAAACTGCTGTTTAAATAAAATAAAATAAAAATAAAAATAAATAAAATGATAAATGGACAACAAATCACCTTCACTACCAGGTCTTACTCAAGTAGATAATGGTGATGAGGTGAATGGTGAGGATTCTATCTTCTGTGGGGTCTTCTGTGAATACAAAGGAGAGACTGGTTGGCACTGGTACAACAGAAAAAACGCAGCACTCACAAATGTAGACATGAAATAAAACAAAAACAGTGTGCAAGAAAATATAGGCAAGATGCAGGTATGCTTGCAAACAGGTTTTAATATGGTCTGAAAAGGCAGCACAGACACTGGCACTTCAAACCAGTGTGGAGACTTTCAGGACCACATTAAATGTGTTTGTGGCATACCTTAGGCATCTTGCCTATTTTATTTTGCACAATCTGTTTTTCCCTTATTTAAGGTGTTCTGTGAGGGCTGGTTACTAGTACCAACAGTGTATTTTATTTTGCTCCTGCTGTATTTTCTTTTCTCCTGGGCTGGCTGCTACCCTTGATCAACATCAGATTTTTAATTGTCTTCCATGTTTTGCTTGGTGACCCTGTCCTCCTGGTGCTGCTCAGTAAAATTATCCACCCACTCCTCAGTGTTTCACCAGCTTGTCTGTCTCATCTCATCATCTGAGACACACCTGCATTTCTTATGGTGTGCTGATTTACTCTGTGCAGGCTAAGAGAATGACAGTTTTATGGCTGCATAGTGATGTCACCATGCTGACATATTGCTATGAGTAGGAGAAAGGACTGTGAAAGCATGTGACAGGATTGTTAGACTGTGGTGTTAAACAGAGCTGTTTCATTTGGACATGACTCACATTACTCCACTGTTCTCTCCCTTTACTACAGTGCTGTGTTTGTGTCTGCCTCCCCACCTGCCTGAACTATATGCACAATTTCACTGGTGGACTGCAAGTTGCAGTTTCACACTTTGACTATCACTTTGCTTTAAGCCATTTTAGAGCCACTTTATTAAGAGCTTTAGGAGGTAATTGCTCTGGTTCTTACTAGAGATGCAGCAAAGTTTAATTTCACCAGCAAATTTCATGCAAAGTGCACAATTTCACATCTGTGCATCGTTTCATATAATCGTGACCCTGAACCTGAAATTCACCATGTTGATTTTGCTTTATAATTTTGCTTTATATCTATACCACTAATTTTGCATTGTGTATTCTTTGTGAAATTAGACAAAACAAGGTCTCATCACATGTCTGTCTTTCATCGGGTCACATGATGGGCAGGAAGTAACTGGGTGAGACAGGAAATGAGTGTCTCACTTTCAGTTTCACAGCAGCAGAAAGCATTACATGTGTCTTTGTCTGTGTGAGTGTCTGAGAGTTTCATAGTTTCATGGTTTAAATACAAGTCTGAGGTCAGAAGACCTATTGGGACTCCCACTATATCACTGGAAGTGCCTACACCTTTCACCTACAAAACTGTCTAGCCTCTTCTTAAATATGTCTAGAGAATCACTGTTTACTACTTTGCTTGATAAACTGTTCCAAAATGACAACACCCTCTGGCTAAACCAGCCTCCCTTTTATTTGTTTATAACTTGTTCCTTTATGTTGTCTATCACATGCTCTAGTATTTATAGACCTGTTGCAGGATTTTAACCTACTGCTGCCATCATGTATAAATTTTCATAGTTGCTATAAACATAACACCTGCCTCTTTAATTCTCCTGTATTTGAGTGAAAATAATTCAAGTTCCTCCAGTCTGTCACTATATGGTCTATCCCCATTCCATTTACCCTTTTGCTCATTCTTCTGCACCATCTCCAGGATAATCTTATCCCTTATCAGGTGTGGGGAGCTGAAGGTAACAGTAATCTAGGTGAGGTCTCACCAGGGCAGTGTACAGGGCATTAAAATACATGGGTCACAACTTCTAATATTTCTCGTATACATCCCATTATCTTATTGCACTTTTGAGCAGTTCCATGGAGTGCATATGGAAATACAAGTCATTATCAATAATTTCCCCAAGATCTTTTTGCGAGTAGTTTTGGTATAATATTTCCTTCAGCTTATACTGAAAGTGTGGGTTTGGGTGTGGGGAAAGAGAGGCAATCCAGAAAACAACTTTTATCCTTTGTCTTTATATAGTTTCTTTGTTTACCCTAACTGAACTTTTGTTATACACCTGTAAGGTATTTTTGAGAACCTAATTTCTTTGCAAGGTTTATTTTTTGTTTGATTTCCTCTTGTTCATTTTGTAACTCTTGTTACACACCTTTTTCTTAGTTTTGCTTTTCTTTCCAGTTCCTTCATTTTTTTATAGTTAAACTTTAATTGAGATGGAGACAAAGAGGTAAAAGCTGTGGGCAGCGAGGCCAAGGAGAACTGTAAGGCTTGACTGCTATCCTTTTTGTCCAGTCATGCACGGAAACTGCAGCAGCAGCAGCAGCAGCAGCAGTGGATGCTCCGGTGGCAGCAGTGACAGCACCAGCACTGGCAGCAGTAGGTGCAGCACCAGTAGCACCAGCAGCAGCAGTAGATGCTACAGCAGCAGCGGCAGCAGCAGTAGTTGCTACAATGGTAGTGCCAGCAGCAGCAGTGGATGCTATAATGGCAGCACCAGCAGCAGCAGTAGATGCTACAGCAACAGTGCCAGCAACAGCAGTAGATACTACAATGACAGCACCAGCATCAGCAGCAGCAGTAGATACTGCAGCAGTAGCACCAGCAGCAGCAGTAGATGCTACAGCAGCAGCAGCAGCAGTAGATGCTAAAGCAGCACCAGCAGCAGCAGTAGATGCTACAGCAGCAGTGCCAGCAGCAGCAGTAGATAACTACAATCGGCAGCACCAGCAGCAGTAGATACCGCAGCAGTAACACCAGCAGCAGTAGATGCCACAGCAGCAGCACCAGCAGCAGCAGTAGATGCCAGCAGCAGCAGCATCAGCAGCAGCAACAGTAGTAGATGCTATAGCAGCAGCAGTAGATGCTACAGCAGCAGCAGCAGCAACAGTATTAGATGCTATAGCAGCAGCGGCAGTAGATGCTACAGCAGCAGCAGCAGTAGATGCCACAGCAGCAGCAGTAGATGCTATAGCAGCAGCAACAGCACCAGCACCAGCAGTCGATTCTGCCTCTGTTGGTGGCACCACAGAACAGGCAGTTGTTAAATAGCCCCAGCAGCCAGAGCAGCCAAAACAGCAGCAGCAGCAGCAGCCTGTTGTGTCTGCCTCTCCTCCTGTTTGTTCTGCCACCACAGCTAGCATCCAGGCTCCGCCTTCTAATCAGCCCATTACCATCACACCTGCCCCTTCCTATTCCTGGACTACCAAGGAGCTCTGTAGTTCAGGAATATTTCAAGATACCAGGAATGATCCCAGTGTAGTGCAATGCAGTATTTGTGGGATTCATTTCTGGTGTGGGAAAAAGGAAGCCACTTTGGCATAGGTGGGCAGGAGAGCCACCTTACTAATCATCACTGTGGAATGGAATGCCAGGCTGCAGCAGGGAGCAAGAAATCCTGTTCCTGTGGCAGGGATGTAGCAGGACAAGACAGTGCCAGGCAGAGAAAAATGTGCCAGAAAGAGGAGAAGGAGGACTGAGAGCAGGCCTACATGTGAGATGGTGGCTGAATCTGTGTCGTCTGCACAATCCACCTCATCTTCCTGTCCTCTGTGCACACCAGTTGGACCTGTGACTCAAGCTCATCTTGCTATTCTTTGGTCTTAGATGGAGGATCTCCACAAGAAGATCACGCCAGAATGTGCAGACACACAAGCGGCACTGGAAAACCAGGAGACAATGATAAGTCTCCAGAGAGATCCGTGATCAACTTTAGTTTTCTTTTGTTTCTTTACATATGTGTCACATTTTATCATTTTGATTGTTTTCGGTGTATTTGTACTGCAAGTTATAATTTTTTTATTCTCACTTCCTTCCCTCCTCTCCTGTCCCAACACCACAAAATAAAACAGCAAAAAATAAAAAGATGAAACAGTAAAAAAAAAAAAAAAGCTTTTTGGTCATACACGTTTACTTCTCAAACTTTTTCATTTGTAAAGTACTTCCTATTATATATTCCTTATCCTTCTGAAGTCTCACTTTTTCGAGTGTTGTTAAGAGTTGTACTCCACCCTTCCCCAAACAATATTAAGCAGCAGCACATTAATACTGTGAAACATTTGGCCTATACTTTTTATTCAATGTTATATTTCCCTTAACTACTGACTTGCTATATGTTGTAACATTCTTTCTCGATTATTAGTCTGCCTTCTATTTTGTTTCACATTTGAAATATTAAAGTAAGACTCAGTTCAATATGGCTCCACCTAGTTTTCATTAGTCTTCCTGCAGTTTTTGAACATGTACTGTCCCATATAATGTAATGGAGCAGTGTGTGCTGCACAGTAGTTGATTTTCATCAGTGCCAAAGTGAGTTTCCAAAATTCATGTACAGAAACAGCTGTTATAACTGCTGAATACCTGATCCTGGCCATATTCAGTTGAGTGCTCCTTTTATGTTTGCTTGCATGCATGCACAAGAACATTATGCAGCAGCTTAGGAGAGAAGTGGGTTGTGGGCGCGGCAGTGTGGCAGCCAAGAAGGCATTGCATTTGGGGCTTGGCACTGGTGGACCAATGGAGGCACAGTGTGCTGTTGACACTGGCTTCAAAGTGCCACCAACTTGTAACATTTCCATAGCAGCAATCGGGCCACCTGGTTGTTGCAGCATCAGCCATTCCACTGCAATGAGGAGCAACCCGTCATTGCAGGATGGAGCGTTGCCTAGTGTAATATTGTTTGTGAATGCCGTGGCAAGCCGCCACCATGTTCACAAACAATATTAGAATAGCCCCCAGTGCTGAGGGTGCCCAATCCCCTTGGCATCATGTGCTGCCTCAAACAGTTTTCCACTGCTGATGGGGCCCAATCCCCATCGGCCTTCATCTCCTCCTTCCCAGTGTAATTTGCAGGTGGGGGAGCCTACCCCGTCAGCATAATGTCCCCCAAAATGTTGGTTTTGTGCCAGGGATGCCCAATCCTCCTCAGCTCTTGTCCCCGTATGTGCGGCAGAGGTGCACAATCCCCAATGGCTACAGCCCCAAAAAAAACACTTAAGTGGCATGCTGAGGCCCACCCCAGCGTGCCAAATATCCTAGTAAAAAAAGTCCCACAATGTTTTTTTTTGTTCCTGTAAATCAGAGAATGGTCCCTCATTGGGTCCAGTGGCCCCACCCAACCCGCTCCCACCCTGTGCACACCCTGCCTCCCACACCCCGTCACCTGTACTTACCTCCGAGCACAGCTCGATGATCTTGATGAACCAGGAACACGTCTGCATTCTTCAAAGCCGACTGTGAACTGAAGAAATGCTGGTAAGCTGTATAATGGCATAAATAGGATTTTCAACTTTGGTGCATATCTTAGGCATTTGGGGAATTTTGGCACCAAATTTTCAACATGGGGTTATTGGGCCCTCCTCATAATTCAGCCACTGTTATGGCAATATTCGGTCCCAAAGGTGATTTCATGATCACTGCCCAGAATCACCTTCCGGGACTGATTAACAAAATGACAGTGCCAGTGTTCAAAGAGGTGGCATCTCAAAGGTCGATGTTGCAAATTTGGTGAAGCATCGAAATTACTGTTTATGAGCGTGTGTTGCGCCGGTTACTACCTGCGCTTGTATTTCATAAATTGCAATATTTTCCTCCAGATTTTCAACATTGCCATTTTTCTGCACCTCGTTATGAACAGTACAGCTGTCATTTTTCACATCCTGGCTGAAATGTGTTTTGCACTTCTGGTGCAGAATAGCATGGTCATTATTGGGAAATCAGTGTTGAGACACATTAAGAAAATCAAAGTGACACTGCTCATTAGCAGAGGTCCTAAAATGCCTATGTTGAAAATTTTGTAACTAAAGTCCATAAAATGACTGTGTTATGAGCGTGTGTTGCACAGTTTCCATGCATGCTAGTAACCCGTTACATTTGCAATATTTTCACTCCAGATTTTCAACATTGCCATTTGTCTGCACCTCCTTATGAACAGTATAGCTGTCATATTTCACATCCTGGCCAAATATGTTTTCGCACTTCATGAGCAGATTACGCATTCGCTGTGGGAAATCAGTGTTCAGGACACATTAAGAAAATCACAGTGACACTGTTCATTAGCAGAGGTCCTAAGATGCCTATGTTGAAAATTTGGTGACAAAAGTCGATAAAATGACTGTGTTACATGCAAGCATCATGCTTTTTCCATGTATGCTCGAAAGTGTGATCATTTTTAATATTCCACTACAGATTTTCAACATTGCCATCTCTTCACACCTCCCTATGGATGGTACAGCTGTCATTCTTACATCCTGCCCAATCTGTGGTTTTGTACATGTGGCACAGAATGGCACTGTCGCTATTGGAACTCCAATGTTCGGGACACATTGACAAAATCACACTGCCACTCTTCATGAGATGAGGGTCCCAATTGCTTTCATAAGGTGGGGTCACAAAAGACCATGTTGAAAATTTGTAGTGCAAATATCAACAAACGCTCAAGGCATTAGGGTTTCTAACCATAACGTCCTACCATTACAGACTGACAGGCATCGGGGTGTGCCTTTGGATTGCCAACTGTATTGCTCATGTCATCCACCCTATCTTCCAGCCACTGACAGACATCAGGGTGTACCTTGGATTCTTCAGCCCCTGACTTCACCCCATTCTCCTATGCTGCACCCATTTCAGTGTATGTCCTTATGGAATGGGGTGACTGTGAGACAAACACCCTAAGGCACACCTCAACATGTGTTGGTGTCTGCAGAAGCGGGGTGAGTGACATGGCATGACCATGATGGCGACCACCCAAACACTTACCCGAATGCCTGTCTGTCTCTACAGGATGGAGGTGGGGTTGGCGTGAAGTTCAATACTTCCTGCCATTCCTATTCTGCATCTGTCTAACTCTTGCATTTCCAGTGCTAATACCAGCAAGCAAACATTCGGCATTGACAAATGCTTGTTAATATTTCAGATCTGAGACAAGTTCTGAAGCCTACTCAAATTCTGTGAAGAATGGTGTCACAGGACTCTAGTTAATAAATACGTGGCAATTTAAAACAGAATAACACATTACTGGTAAATATGTTCTCATAGTATTTCCTTAATCGTTGCTGTTATCACTCCAACGCAACCCCCAAAAAACAAAACTTTCCTATCTTATGTAAACTAGGCATACTGCCACATCAGGCTGCATGCTGTCTTAATGGCTGATAGTGTTTAACAGAAATGAGAACCATAATAGTTGAAAGGGTAACACTGGAAAAGGCACAGCTTTACCCAGGCACTGCAAAAAGTCCTGATTAGTGCTTTCAGACAGTAACATTGTTTTTAAAAATTACTGTAATTGATTTTTAGTGATTTAAACAGTGGCCTTCAACTTTCACTTTCTATTGCTGACAGTCACCATTTCATGAGTAGCAGAGAGCTTCCTGAGCTCACTTTATGCTAATATGTCCTGCCAACCAATAGCTGAGGTCAAACAGGCATATTATTTTATTTTTATTTATTGAATACAATCGGAATTACAATCCTTTGAGTCACAGACTTTTTGCAAAGGCTCCACGTCGGACAGCACAGGAAGCTCACTGCTGCTCATGAAAAGGCTGTTGCCAGCAACAGGAAGTGGAAGTTGTGGGTAGCTGTTCTAAATCATTAAATAAAGTTGTTACTGTCTAAAGCATGATTGAGAGTTTCTGTAGTGTCTGAGGAAAGCTGTGTTTTTCCATTGTTTCCTTTAAGAAGCCATTAACTAAAATCAATTAGCTTTTTACCTTGGGCTCATGAAACTATCTGGAATATACAGTAATGAAAACTGGTGGTGCTAGCGGTCACAAAATGCACACAATACCTAGAAATATAATATGCATCCTTATGTTATGCTGTGCAACTGCCCAGAGAAGTCAAGAAGACACACATGAGAAAGTGTCTTATTCGTGAAACACATTATGGAATTTTTCATGCAAGATTTCCCTGCTAGCCACATTAGTCAAGTGCTTGCCTAAGTACCAAAATGTAATTCCTGCTGATGCATGCCTACTGCTGCTATGCTGTGCAACTGTCCAGAGAAGGCAAGAAGACAGATATGAGAAAAAGTCTTAATAAGTAAAACACATTGTGGAAATTTTCATGCAAGATTTCCCTTACTAGTCACATTAGTCAAGTGCTTGCCCAAGCACCAAAAATTAATTCCTGCTGCTGCATGACTACCGCTGCTGTGCTGTGCAACTGTCCAGAAAAGTCGAGAAGACAGATACCTCAAAATGTCTTAATAAGTGAAATACATTCAAGTCCTAGCCTGGTTTGCCAATTACCTTTCGGGTAGAGCAGTAGTACACCAAGTTCCAAAAAGCCCTCTCCGGGTTTACCGGTTACATGTAGTGTTCCTCAAGGGTCTGTCCTTGGCCTATACTGTTCTCCCTCTTCATCAACCAGCTGCTCTAGGTCCCTGCTTCTAGGTACACCAGCCTGTATGCGATGACCTCATGCTACTAACTAGTTCTAGGACATCAACATCATCAACTTCTGACTAAACTCCGACTTTGACTGCATTCAATCCTGGCTTAAGGCCCATAAGCTTGTCATCAACCTCCAGAAGACACAGGCCATGCTATTTGGTTCCTTTGCCAAGACAAGAGCATGCCCTGCCTTTCTCAAAGTCAGAGCAGATGGTACCCTTGTATGAGTGGCTGACTCTTTCAAAGTACCTTGGGAGACCCTTGATCCTCAACTTGACCTCTCCCTGCCTCATAATTCATGTAAGGCCACAAACAACAAGTTGGGTCTAGCGTACAGAATGAAGTTGCCTCACCCCAGCTGCCCACTTGCCTTTGCTAAAGGGGTTCTACTCCCGACGCTCAGCTATGGGCTCACCTCCTTCTTAACGCCCAAAACCTGGCTTAATAAATGGGACATAGCGTACAATAATGTATGTCTCTTCGTCCTATCAGCCCCGCCTCACCCACCACTGTCCACTCTACTCAAGGCTTGGGTGGCTCTACCCCACCAGCACTTGCTGATCTGCTTAAGCCTGTCCCTCAGGTCTACCAGCTGAGGTCCAGTAACTCCCAGACCCTCAAGGTCCCAAAACTTGCTCCCTCACAGGGATCATGCCTTCATTGTCCTCGCTTCCAGAGCATGGAACCTACTCCTCCCCATGTAAGGTCTGCCCCTCACACTTTCAGCTTCAGGTCCTCCCTCTGGGGCTACTTAAACAAGTATCCTCCTGCCTTTGTTCCTAGTTGCCCCACCCTGAATAATGGGCCCAGTGCACTTTGATGGACCCAGCGTCACAGTGACTATGGCGGTTGCCGCCGCATGTCTAGGGTATACTCTGTATCTGCCCTGCTGATATGTGTTGTTTTCTTGGCTGTTTCTTGTTGTTGCCATGCTTTGATGCTATATATGCTTCCTTGTTATTACTGTCTGTACCTGACTGTACCTTGTTGATTGCTGTTGCCTGACTCTGTATTATTTATTGCTTGTATCTTGTAACTCTCCAGGTTGCACCTGAAAATAGGCACTTGACTGTCTAGCGTGCTTACCTGGTTAACAAAAACTAAATAAATAAATAAATATTTTCATGCAAGATTTCCGCTGCTAGCCACATTAGTCAAGTGCTTGTCCAAGTACCAAAATTAATTCCTGCTGCTGCGTGCCTATTGCTGCTGTGCTGTGCAACTGTCCAGAGAAGTCGGAAGACATACATGAGAAAATGTCTTCAGAAGTGGCATAAATTGTGGAGTTTAAGACTCATTTCATTTCATTATGTTGCTTGCACGCATGTGCAAGAAACATAGTGCCATCATTCAAGTTTTCTGAGGTGTGGCACCGTCTTCCAATTCAGTCAGTGTGTTTGCAGGCGAGGCCGCATTTCTCCAATGAATGCTGCAGCTGTCTATGACAGCAGTTGAAAATGCAGTGGTCGTACAGTTGAAAGGGACAGCTATGATTTAGTGAGCAGCTATAAGATTGCGACTCATGGTAGCTCCCTCACACACACGCCATACTGCGTGCTCGTGCCCCATGCACACACTGTATAGCTGATGGGGTGACCAATCCCCGTCAGCTGTGCTGTGCCCCCCCAACAGAGTTACACTCAGAACCTGTATGAAGGCAGCACTTTTTCCATGAGGGACCAATGTGGAGAGTCGTCTATCATAATAGGGACATTTAAGAGGTATAGTATACCCACCTAGGTAAAGGATTAGTGGTTATTGAGTGGGGTGGACAGACAGAGAACAAGTATTAGGCGCTAGTTGGGGAGAGAGAGAGAACAAGGCTCCACTACTTAGAGTAGTTAGTTGTGAATGGGAGGCAGGCAGCCATACAACCACACACACACAAACCTTTTGCTGGTCGCTGGTTTCTAAGTGCTGAGGCACTGTGAGCATATAGTGGAAGTCCAGCCAGACAGCTCAGTGCAACAGCCAAGTCTGGGCACCATTAATGACAGAAGGATCAGAGTACTGAAGCACCAGCAAGTGTCTGCAGTTAGTGCATTCAGACAGGAGAAAGGGACAGGAAGGAGCTAGTCGCAGTCACTGACACCACGATGCACCCAGCAGCCTAATAAATAAGCAAGAAATTAAACTCGTTGGAGCAGCAGCCCCGCATCCAACAGGCAGTACAACCAGTTAAATCATCAGCTACAGGGCAAGAGAAGGAGAAACTCAGGCTGCTTCACAAGCTCTTCTAAGGTGCAACCCACTCTGAGTAAGTAGACAATTTAATTAATGAATTAGTGTTGCATTCCCTGTGCAGCGGTAGCAACAGCAGTGGGCGACTGGGGCTCCTTGGCCATTGCATCAAGGTTTGCTGGGCACTGCTGCGCCACCCGAGACCTTGGAGCACCTTGGAGCGCAGCTGTGAGACCTGAAGCTGCCACCTTCCACTCCTTTCATGTCGTAAGATCAAGACCTATGTATTTAAGCACATACTATTACTTGTTGGGTTGTGTATTGTTTGTGGAGCGTTACTTTAGCATTAGCAAGAACACAGATTGCGAACTGTGTGTGGTGCTTGCAGAATGCATCTCAACTTATGCAGTCCCGATACAAAGGCGGATTGTAAGGGATTTTACTTCGGTTTCCAAGCTTGGCTTTCAACTTTCATGCAGAGCTGCTTCGTTCAGTGGATTGTTCTTTCTAGCTGCACTTTGGCTCAGTAGGTCCCTGCAGCCTCCAGGTTGGGTTAAATTTTGGGGTACTGCACTGGCATTTAGCAGGTCACTGTGGCAGAAATTTTTGCAGAACCATGGGCAGTGGAGTCTGCCAAAACTTGGGATCGGATCTGCCAAGTACCAGGAGGAGAACCCGTGTCACACTTTAGCCCAAGTCACTGGGAAAACAGTTGTGTTCTTGACTGTTCTTTAGTTATCTGGCTTTTATTATCCCAAAGAATTCACAAATATGTCATAATAATCTATTGTCTATTCACATAACTTTATTTTATGAAAATCAGACTAGAATGGGGTCAAGATGAGCAACTTCTAGAGAGTTTTGAAAAAGGCAGTGAAGCCCAGATAACTATATAGTGCAGCTCATTCAACTGTAAAACAAAATGTAGCATTTGTTTCCAGAATTACACTTTCTGTTGTCTGGATTCTCTCTGCATATTGAATAGGAGCATGTTTGAAACACAGCTTGTCTGCCCTTGCCATTTCAGCCAGGAGCTATTATGTTGCTTGCACGCATGTGCAAGAAATATAGTGCCATCATCTGAGTTTTTGGAGGTGTGGCACCGTCTTTAATTCAGTCAGTGTTTTTGTAGGCATGGCTGCAATTCCCCAATGAATTCTGCAGCAGTCTATGACAGCAGCTGAAATGTAGTGGCTGTACAGTTGAAGGGAGGCTACGCTTCAGTGAGCAGCAATAAGATCGGCGGCGGTCATGCGCTCCCCCACACACGCATGCATACCGCGCGGCTCGCGCCACCCTCCATGCACACACTGTATAGCCAATGGGGGTGCCCAATCCTCCATCAGCTGTGCTGTGCTCCCCCAACAGAGTTCAGGTGCCACGCTGGGAGCCCACCCCAGCATGGCAGCAGTCTGTATGGCCGGCGTGGGTGCCCAATCCCCATCGGCTCCAGTGTTCCCCAGAGACTATTGGGTGCCACACGCTGGGAGCCCACCCCAGTGTGGCAACAGTTCCTATGGCCACAGGGGTGCCCAATCCCTGTCAGCTCCACTGCCCCACCAACAGTCTTACAGCCGCCACGCTGGAGCTCCACCCCAGCATGGTGCACAAGTCCCGCATAACAGTCCTGCTTTGTTTAAGTAAAAAAAACTAAAAGAAAAAACCTTCCCTCGCTAACTGTCTTGACCCCTCTCCCCACCGGCGCCCACCCTCTGTGCATCCACCTCCCCACCCCCACCTCAACCCATACTTACCTCTGGAGCTCAGCACGATGATCTTCTGTTAAAGCTACCAACTTTCTGAAGCCTAAAACTGGGACAATCCATTCTGACCATGACTACCCCCACGCGTCACTCCATGGGCACCTCCACAGGCAATGCAGCGCACAATCAATTACATTTTGATGCTTGCTCTGGTCATGCCGCCTCACAGTAACACCAGTAGCAATTATTCAGATTAAAACAATACATCATTATGCTACAGCAAGTTCCAAATCATGATGTGCAGAAAGTTCATTAGAAGCAAACCTCGTTAAATTGTGATCAGACATTTGAGCTGCATGTATTGCTCCTCCTGACAGTCCCATCCAACCCATTCACACTCACCTTATTTGCTGAGCAAACTTCACTTCAATGACTCCTACAACCTCACCAGATTGTTTTTACACTCCCTACAGCTGATCAGGTTTGGGTACCTTAGTTCCCTGTTGCCAGCCTGTTCTCTGTCTGGAGTCCCACTCAGCTGCTGGCAGGCAGACATCCACATATGCCTGTTTGCACTACCCCAGTCTAATCTAACAGGAAGGAACATGCTTTACTGTGCTCCCACTGACATGCTTGCAGGGCAACACAGGTGCAGGGGTTAAAGTTGTAAACTGCTGCCAGCCTGAGTAGCGCCACAGTGGTGCTGAAATAACTGTCACTCACAGATTAGCAGTCAGCAAAAAAAAGGGACAAAACTGGGACAAGTATGCAAAAAGGACAAAAGTGATATTTTGCAAAACTTGTGGGGCGCTGGGACATGCTGCTAAAATAGGGACTGTCCTGGGAAAATAGGGACAGTTGGTAGCTTTATCTTGATGGACCGGGAACACGTCCACACTCTTCAAAGCTGACTGCGAACTGTTGAAATGCGGTAAGCTGTATACTGGAATAAATAGGGTTTTTCAACTTTACTGCATATCTTGGGCATTTTGGGAATTTTTCACCAAATTTTCAACATGAGTTTTGGGACCCCACCTCATGAGTTCTGTCACTGTCATTGCGTTAATCTGCCCCAAAAGGTGATTTCGCAGTCACTGTGTTGAACCACCTTTCAGGGCTGATTTATGAAACAACAGTGTCACAGTTCATGAGGTAGGACCCCAAAACCCTATGTTGAATATGTGGTGAAAAATTCCCATAAAATGACTGTTTTACGAGCATGCATTGCCTGTTCCTATGCCTCATAAGTTCACAAATTTTCAATATGTTCACTCCAGATTTTCAACATTGCCATTTTACCACACCTCCTTATGAGCAGTATGGCTGCCATTTCTCACGTCTCACCCAAAATGTGTTTCCACGCATGTAGCGCACAATGGCGCAGTCAGTGTGCAAATCAATGTTTGAGCCAGATTAAGAAAATTACAGTGACACCATTCATGAGCAGAGGAGTTCAAATGGCTATGTTAAAAATTTGGTGAGAAAATTCCCAAAAATGACTGTTTTACGAGCATGCGTTGTGCTGTTCCTACACACTCGTAAGTTCACAAATTTTCAATATTTTCACTCCAGATTTTCAACATTGTCATTTTACCACACCTCCTTATAAGCAGTACAGCTGTCATTTTCACATCTCGCCTAAAACATGTTTCCGCCCATGTAGTGCATAATGGCTTAGTCGGTATGCGAAATCAATGTATGGGACACACTAAGAAAATCACAGTGACACTGTTCATAAGCAGAGGTCTTAAAATGGCTACGTTAAAAATTTGGTGAAAAATTCATAAAATGACTGTTTTATGAGCGTCGTTGGCCAGTTCTTACGCCGCCGTAAGTTTGCAAATTTTTAATATTTGCACCCAGATTTTCAACATTGCCATTTTACCATGCCTCCTTATGAGCAGTACAGCTGTCATTTTCACATGTTGCCCAAAATGTGTTTCTGTGCATGTAGTGCACAATGGCGCAGTCGGTGTGCGCAATCAATGTTTGGGACAGATTAAGAAAATCACAGTGACACTGTTCATGAGCAGAGGTCTTAAATGGCTATGTTGAACATTTGGTGAAAAAATTCCTTCAGCCATTCTGCAATGTTACTAATGAAGACATTGAACGGACTGGCCCCAGGACCGATCCCTGCAGCACCCCACTGGTCACCCTCTCTCCCTAAACTGCACCCCATTTACCACCACTTCCTGCATGCTGTCTGTTAGCCAGTTTCTAAAACAGTTTACCACCCTTTCCCCATGTCCAGTCTACCCAGCTAGTTTATCAGCCTCCTATGTGTGATGGTGTCAAAGGCTTTGCTGAAATCAAGGTACGCTGTTGTCCACTGCCCCACCCTGATTCACTTCCTTTGTCACCTAGTCAAAGAATCAACAGATTTGTCTGACATGATGTCCCCACTGTGAATCCATGTTGTCTATGGTCCTGGGCTCCAATGACTTCTAGTTGCCCCACTATCCTTTCTTTAAGCAATGTCTCCATGATATTCCCACTACTGAGGTGAGGCTGAACGGCCTATTGTTCGCCACCTCACTGCTGCCAGACTTGTGTAGAGGGACCACATGTGCCCTCCTCCAGTTCACTCATGTTGAATGACTCAGTGAACATGGCTGCCAGAGGTACTGCTAATTCCCTTCACAGTTCTCTTAATATCCTTGGGTGTATGCCATCTGGTTCCATCGCTTTGTCCACCTTCAATTTAGTGAGCTCCTGCAAAACTCTTTTGCCTTTGAATGGACTATTGACCACCTCTTCACCTCCTTGCCAACTGCTGTACTGCTGTGGCCCTTGCCCCTCCACTCTTCTGTGAATACTGAACGGAAAGACACAGTGGATGTCTTGGGAGGAAGGCATGGAACTATCACTTCAAATACCTAAACAGCACATACAAGCAAGCAACATTCAGCATTGACAAATGCTTGTCTTTATTTATACTGTAAAGGCATGTGTGCAAAATGCCCAATTTCACAAGCATCCAGTTTTAAGGTTTTACAGTGCTGGATATATACACTTTTATAGACACATGGTTCAAAAATACAAAGACAAAATGTATACAGGAATTTCAGTTATACACAAATGGCTTATGTACAGCAGCTACAGTATTAACAGCAAGTCTAAACAAAATGTACAAATACACAGGAGAAGATGGGAAATACTCTGATAGAGCTTAGAAGGGAAAAGAGGCATGGAAGCAGTGAGTGGACGAGAGAGGGTTAAGAGAAAGAGAGGAAAAATTTCTAACCAAAATTTAGCAAGTGACCTAGGGATTGCTCTGGTCAGTGGTTGGAAAATTAAGATATGCAAGATGGGAACGCCAAGAGTTCTACAGTGGCAAACTGATGATGGCCAAATGTCAAGTTGCTGTGCTGCCTGCGATACTACTACGCTGTTGCTGCTGCCGAGTGCTGCTGTGAAATTTTGAAGACAGCATGTTGACAAACCATGGGCAGGTAAGAAATGGTTACTTATTTAATTTCATTTTATTTTATACTGAAGGTCTGTGGGACAAGCCCATTTTCATAGACATCCAGTTATAACAAAGAAATACAAAACATGACAAACATTTACAAGACAGTAAACAATCAATAAAATATACACAATGTAAAACATTTACAAATTGAGTTTGCAAGCATATTATTTCTCAGGACTGTCTTAAAGGTGGCTAGCTTCTTTTGTCTGATAACACTACTAGGAAGACTACTGTACAACCTAGTAGTATCACAATTCAATGAGTTTTGACCAAAGGCAGTGTCTTTCTTATTTGCATGGTGTGAGTTGCTTTTATTTGTACCCATATCCATATCTTACTAATACTTTCCTTTTTCAGTTACTGTTCATATCATGAGCAATGAAGTGACATAATCATCCACTACACTACATTATGCGTCTTGGTACCCGGAAGGATGTCGTTATTAACCACATCTCACAACCATGGTATGATAAGTATGTATTCTTTGTATGTTTCTTATTTGGGATGGGGTCTTTTTGGGTGTAATGTAAGTAGAGTAGTAGTAATATATTTTATTCAAAATATGCCATGAAATGGATAAAACACCATTTAGCTAACTCATTTTCAAGGTGGTCCATATATACATTCATAGTTTCCTTTCTCACTTACATTATACATAGACAGTATATACAAAAAAATTATAAAATACAAGTGAACACATTGCATATAAGAAAAATTTAGATGCAGTCAAAGAAGTTTTGAGAAACCTCTAAACAGTTGTTAAAGGACAACACAGAGGCAGCTGACTTTGAAGCTTAAACCAATCCTTAATATGTTTCTTTTATTTAATATGGTAATTTCCTTATTTTAATAGGGAGTAGATTCCAAACTACCACACCCCTATATCTAACTGAGGATCTCCCTATATCTAATCTGGTTTTAGGAACTTTAAATTCTAATCCAACAGCTGACCTCAGGCTTGATGGTATATACCTAAGTAAGAAAAGCTCAATAATGTATTGAGGAACTTTTATTCCCAAAACTTTTACCATAAAAGAGATATATTTAATTCTCTTTTTCACTCAGTCTTAGCCAATTAAATTTTTGATACATCAAACAGTGATGCGCTTTGGAGTGTACATCTAAAATATAGCAGGATAGTCTATTATAAACAAATCGATGGAACCCATTATTGTTTTAGTTGTCCCTGCATATAAGAAATCTCCATAATCTATAATTGGGATGATTGTACTATTAACTAACTTAAGTCTAGATTTGGTATTGAGACAACTTTTCACTTTATACAAAGCTCCAATTCTTTTGTTAATATTCCAAACTAATAATTTAATATGTATATTCCATTTTAGAGGGCCATCTAAACACATACCCAGATATTTATATGATAGTGTAGATTTTACTTTGTCTCCTGTTTTGGTTTTAATTTTTAACTCATAGTTCTTATGTTCATTTGCCCTACTAAACAGGATTGTTTATGTTTTTCACATTTAGTTTCACACACTGTGATTCAAAAAATTCTGTACATATGCAAAAGCTACCTGTAACCTATCCTGAACCAACTTAATAGACTTCCACTAGCATAAATCATTGTGTCATTGGCGTAAGATGAAAATCAACATCCACACCACAAATTTTAAGATCATTTATATAAATATTGAAAAGTAAAGGCCCCAGTATCGACCCTGGGGCATTCCAGATTGTACATATTTCTAAGAGGAAACTGAAGTGCCCAAGGAGACATACCTTGCCTATCTAGTATATAGAAGCCAAACCACTCCACTACTTTTGGTGAGAGGTGTAGTTCAATAATCTAGATAAAAAGAATAGAATGGTTAGTGTATTGAAGGCTTTAGACAGGTCTATAAAAATAGTACCTGTCACCAGCCCTGATCAAACTATCCTATTATCCCCTACAACATTAACTGAAGCAGTCTGAGTGCTGTGGCAGGTTCTACATCCAGATAGTCTACAATTTAATATTTTCACAGATTCCAAAAAGTGAGATAACTGATGAAATACCAGACACTCAAAATTTTGAGATCTGGGGTAAAAGTGAAATTGGTCGATAATTTCCCATATCTGTTTTTGCTCCTGACTTATGTATAGGGATCACCTTAGCTATTTTCCAAAGTTCAGGTACTCTGCAGCTTATAAAGAAAAATTAAGCATGCATGCAAGTGGGAAAGCAACAGCTAGAGCTGCCTATCAAAGGAGTTGTGATGGTATTCCATCAGGTCCTATAGATTTTTTATGTCCAGTTATAGAAGTTCATTTTGATCATCTTCCACTGAAACATTTATAAACTTAAATTTTGGGTAATCTTTAGAGTAATAACCATGTATTTTACTTTTCCATGTCCAGGTAAGATTGTGGTGACATAGTCTGCTCTGCATCCTGTATCTCTGTGAAATCAGCAACAATCACATAACGACAAGTCTTTTTATTTACAGCGGAGGCAGGTTAAAGTATGCATGTTTTTTTAATGTCAAACTCAAAGTCATCCAAGTCATAGTACATGTTTTTGTTTCTGTTGTTTGATTTCAGGTACTTTCCAAGGTGTTTCTGTGTCACGTTGTCTGGCGGAACAGGAAGAAGTAGATGGCGTGTCAAAGGCAGATAGAAATGATCATGATGAAGAAGAAGTACAGCTGTGTTGACCTGTGAAATCAAAACAATATTGTTGCAATACAGTAAGGAAGATGATTTAAAAAAATACTTACCATTGCTTGAGTAATAACGATGCTTGCTGAAATCAGATGCCATCATCATGTGTTGCTGTGGAACCACCTGTGGTGCTTGATGATGTCACTCATATTGTTCACCTGGGAACAGAAGTAGGAGGTTGTTCAAGAAAGAGGTTTGGTTTTTCATCTGTTTTAACACAAATATTTGAATAGTTTTGTACTTGAAATTAGTTCTGTGTGTTAAAAATTATTACTTTGATTTAGAACTGTTACTTGGGTTGTGATATTGTAACTATTGGGGCTTGCATGCTGGTTGTGGGAACACTTGTTTGGCAGTGATAATTAGAGTGAAATTTAAATGTGATGTTTGCCTGGTAGTGGTAGAGCCTGCCCACCCACCCTGTTTTGTAGGCTTTCTTAAATACTGAAAAGCCACTGGGGTTGGGACTGAAGGCTGTGCATTTCTGTTTGTGACTGAAATTTAAAGCAACAGGAACTGGTGGGCCTGTGACATTATACGGTACTTTGATGTCTACATACACACACTGTTGGTGGGACTGGACACGCACTGGACTGTATGTGTTTGTGAGACTTGGGAACATTATTGGTGGGGTTTAAATTGGGTTGTAAGCAACTGCAGTCAATATAGAGAGAGACTGTATTCCGTGGGGAAGGACTGAGAAAGGGGTGTGCCATTATGAAGAGAAAGGACAAACCAGGTGGCCACATTCCACCATGGCAGGCATCTTCAGAAGGGTTGTGAGGCTGCACAGGCTGTGAGGTGGCAATAATTCTCAATTGGCCTGGAGATGGAGGCTGCCCACTCTGTAGACAGCTATCTCAGATCAGGAGTGAAGTATATTGGTTAAGGAGTAAGCTGGGGGAGTTGGGGTGTGTGTTCAAGGATAAGGGGTGTGGATATGGGTGGCAGAAGGTGAAGCTGAGGGGAGGCTGGGGCCATGCTCAGAAATTACAGGATGTTATGTTACAGCAAGCAGGAGGGGGATATTAGGAAAGAGGACCCTTAGATAGGGATGTTGATGCTAAGGGGAAACTTATGGGTAAACATTCGAATATAAAGAGAGTGGAGGTGGAAGAGTCAGGAGGGGCTGTTGTGGGGAAACCTAAAAGAGCAGACTGTGGGAAGGAGTTCTAAGGAGCACAGGGCAAGGGGAGGAAGAGGGGTAGTTTAGAGGGGCAGTCATGGGAAACTCAGGTTACTTGATGGAGGCTGGCATAGAGTGTTACAATAAATTTGAGCTACTAAGCAACCTAGAGGGAGGAAGGGTGGGTGGAAATGAGGAAACTGATATAGATGCCGGGGAGGAGTCAGATACCCATAGGGCTTCACAGACCAGCAATGGAAAGGATAGAAATAGTCCCAGAGGGAGAAGGGGAACCGAAATGTTAAGCAGAAGGGGAGATGCAACATATTGCAGACATGAGGGAGGAGAGCATGACTGGAGAGAAACTGGGAGACAAGAAGGTTGGGAGGGCCGCCTTCAGGGAGGTCTGTACCAAGGATGGGGCCCCAGGTAAAGGGGACCCACAAAGGGCCTCTGGAGGTAGGGGTAACATAGAAACATAGAATTTGATGGCAGATAGGACCGCTTGGCCCACCCAGTCTGCCCATTTCCCTACCTAATGGATAAGCTGCAGATCCTAGTTAACCAGCAGCCTACTTCTTTCTACCCCACCCCTAGAATTGCCTTATGGCTGTCCCATGCATGCTTGAATTCAATCACTGTTTTGACTCCTCAACCTCCTCCAGAAGGCCATTCCATGCATCCACAACCCTCTCTGTGAAAAATACTTCCTTACATTACCTCTGAGCCACCCCTCCATCTTCAAATTGTGCCCCTTGTTCTTGCACACCCTTTTTGAAAGATGCTACCTCTTGGACTTTCTTGATTCCTTGAGGTACTTGAAAGTTTCTATCATGTCCCCCCCTCCCTCCTTTCCTCGAGGCTATACATATTAAGCTCCTTTAGTCTCTCTTCATATGTCTTCCGTGCAGACCCTGCACCATTTTAGTTGCCCTCCTCTGGACAGCTTCCATCTTGTCTATGTCCTTGCAGAGATTGGGTCTCCAGAACTGCACACAGTATTCCAGATGGGGTCTCACCAGCTATCTGTACAGAAGGAAAACAACTTCCTGTTTTCTACTGGTGATGCTCTCCCTATGCATCCCAGTATCCCCAGCCCTCCTTACTGCCCTCTTACATTGCTTGCTTACCTTTAAGTCATCTGATATGACTACCCCCAGGTCTCTTTCCATTTTGTTGTTGTTAGTATCTCACCCTCCCATTGTGTACTCTCCCCTGGGTTTTTGTTTCCCAGGTGCATTACCTGCACTTCTTAGCATTAAATCTAAGCTGCCATACATTTGACCATTCCTTTAACCTGTCAAGTCCCTTCTCATCCTTTCTACCCCACCTTGTGCATCAACTCTGTTGCAGATCTTTGTGTCATCTGCAAAGAGACATACTTTTCCTTCCAGTCCCTCTGCAATGTCACTTACAAAGACATTGAAGAGACCAGTCCTAATACTGAACCCTGCAGCACCCCACTAGTAACACCCCTTTCTTCAGAGTGGACTCCATTTACCATTACCCTCTGTGTCCTATTCTCCAGCCAATTTTTTACCCAGGCTATCATCTTGGGACCCACTCCCAGGCTGGCTAACTTGTATATTAATCTTTGTGTGGGACTGAGTCAAATGCCTTGCTAAAGTCTAGGTAGGCCATGTCCACAGTCCCTCCCTTGTCTACTACTTTGGTCACCCAGTCAAAGAAATCTATTAGATTCATCTGGCATGACCTTCCTGCTGTGAATCCATGCTGCCTTGGGTCCTGTGCCCTCTGGCCTCTAGGTACTTGACAATTCTTTCCTTCAGAAGTGGTTCCATCATTTTCCTATCACTGAGGTTAAACTAACTGGTCTGCAGTTTCCTGCTGCCCTGCTCCCGCTTTTGTGAAGGGAATCAATTCAGCCTCCTCCAGTCCTCAGGTACCACCCATCCTCCATGATTTGTTAAAAAGGGTAGTCAGTGGTGTCACTAGTTCTACCCTTAGTTCTTTTAGAATTCTGGGATGAATCCCATCAGGCCCCATTGCTTTGGCCACCTTCAGTTTTAAGAGTTCTTTCAGAACCCTGTTCTTCTGTAAATGGTCTGTATCAACTTCTGTATCCAGAGTGTTTCTATTGTTTGTTTTATGTACCTCCCCTCTTCATTTGTAAATACTGAGCAAAAATATTTGTTTAGTATCTCTGCCTTTTCACAGTCACCTCTGCCCACCCCTCACCTTTATTAAGCCTCACTATCCCTCCCTTAGTCTTCCTTCGCTCCTGATGTACCTAAAAAGGTTTTATCCCCTTCTTAACTGAGTTGGCTATCTTTTCCTCAGTTTGGGCCTTTGCTGTTCTGACTGCCTTCCCAGCTTCCTTTTGATTTAACTGATACAATTCTCTGTCCTGCTCCTTCTGTGATTCCTTGTACTTTCTGATTGCTTTTTCTCTTGAATCTTCACTGCCACCTCCTTTGAGAACCATAGTGGTTTCTTACATCGTTTGTTTTGTTTATTTGCTTCACACAAAGGCTTGTTACCTCTGTGATGGCAGTTTTATTATTCCCATTTTCTTCCACCCTCCTTCCTGCCCATTTGCTAGTGCATTCCTTAGGCACTCACCCATTTTGGCAAAGTCAGCCTCCTGAAGTCCAGTACTTTGCCTTTGTATGGCTTGACTATTGCTGTGTTTATTGTGAACCATTCTGTTTGATGGTCGCTAGTTCCCAGATGGCTACCCACTTCTACATCTGTGATCCTCTCTCCATCTCCATTTGAGAGGACCAGGTCTAAGATTGCTCCCTCTCGAGTGGGTTCCAATACTAGTTGTCTAGGCATGCCCCTGTAGGGCATCTAGAATAACCCCACTCTTAGAAGTGGCTGCTGCAACTTCACTCCAGTTAACATCTGGTGTATTCAGATCACCCATCAGCAATATCTCCCTTTATCTGCCATTCTAAGTATACTTTCTATCATTTCCTTGTCCATTTCCTCCCCTGAGAGGAGGTCTGTATACAACCCTGAGCGGATTGTGGTGCCATTGCCTCCAAATTGACCCACAGTGCTTCTTCTCCTCCCTGTTTACCCTTTTGTTCTGTTGCTTTGATTCCTTCTCTTATGTAGAAAGTTACTCCTCCTCCTCTTTACCCTCTCTGTCCCTCCTGTAGATAGTGTATCCTGGTATGTTTACGTCCCAGTCATGGTTCTGTGTGTACCATGTTTCTGTGACTGCCATGATATCCAGATGTTCCTCCTCCATCAAGGCCACTAATTCAGGAAGCATGTTACCCAGACTACGGGCATTGGTACTCATTGCTCTCCATTTTTTGATGGCTTTACCTTCAGCAGCATCCCCACTGACCTTTCTACCTTGGTCTTTTTCTCATTTTGTATCCTGTTTTGTAGGGAGGCTGGGATTTTCTTGTTTCTTATCAGTGCCTCCCCTTGACTAGTTTAAAAGCTTGCCAATGAAGCATTTAAACTGATTGCCCAAAGACTTATTCCTTCCTGGACAGATGCAGACCATCCTGCCAGTATAGGCTGGTGTCCCTCCAGGTGGAACCCAATTACAAGGGGAGGATGGCAGTGTGGGAAGGGGAAACCATCAGGGCCAGGATAAATGGTTCGGGTAAGAGAGGGTAAAGGGACACCTATTCGGGGGTCTGAGTTAAGTGGGCAAAATAACAAGGGAGGCAGAAAGGGAGGGTGACAAGGGGTCTCTAATAAGGTGGGAAAACTCCCATGGAACTGAGATCACGAATAAGGTGGGGGTTGACAGTGCACAGTGGAGGTAACCATAAGGATGATGGCGGTGTTAAGGTTCTGTTATTAGGAGACTTGATGATTAGGGTATCCATTGGGAGGGACAGGGGGTGGATGCCATAGCCAGGTGAAGGTAGTGAGTATATCTGGGCTGATGGTGCACAGAGCAAAGTTCATGGTGTGGAGCAGGTTAGGGATTGTGGAGGAAACCAAACTTCCTGGTGCATTTGGGAACTAACGATCTAGAGGAAATAGCATTTTGAAATCCAGCAAAGTTCGAGAACTTGCCAGAGTCTGTTGATAATGGATGCAACATTTCCTTTTCGGAGATATTGCGGTACTGAAGGCCCTCAGTGGAGAAAAAATGAAGATCACAGGGTTAATGACTGGCTTAGGAAGTGGGGTGAAGAAAGTGGGTCGGGTGTTTGGGAACTGGAAAGAAGTTTGGGAGGATAAGGACTGTATGCCAAGGATAGGCTTCATCTTGCCCGTTAGGGAAGGAAGTCTCAAACAGGGGTGGCTGACTACCTTCAAGAAAAGTGGTATTTAAACTTGTGAGGGGGAGGGATAAGGGAGATGCTGACCAGACCCTCCTCTAGATGAGGGAGTAGCCTCTAACCCAAGGGGGAGGGGAAACAGACTGAGGGAGGAGGTTTCAGAAGGAGCAGAGGGATGATGGAAGTATAAGGAACCTGGGTGGGGTTCGACAAAGGGGATCAGGTATAAAGGTGGGGGTGGTGTTAGTAAATGCCTGGAGCTTGGGAAACAAGTTGCCAGAGTTCCGAGCCCACGCTGTTTGGGGGTGGATGTGGCAGTGGTCACGGAACGTGGCCAACAAAAACCATGACTGGGACCTAAACGCATAGGGGTACACTATGCTAGGAAGGATAGAAAGGAGGGCAGAGGGGTGGAGTGGCTATGTTCATTAGAGATGACATAGAAATTGCTAGGGTGGAAGAGGCAGAGGGAAATGTGGAGGCCTTATGGATCACCTTATGAACCCCGCAGGAGGTAAGGTCAAGCTGGGTGTAGTATATAGGCCCCAGGGATGGGTGATGTTCTGGAGGATGGTTTGCTGGACAACATTATTGCCCAGTGTGGACCAAAAGGGAGGGAGTGGTGTTGATAGGGGACCTTAATATGCCAGGTACAAACAGGGGAACCATCTCCCTAAGGTGGCCAAGGAGCAGAGGCTGCTGGATGGCTTCCAGGATGTGTTCTTAACACAGCACGTGATGGAGCCTACAAGGGAGGGGCATGTCCTGGATGTGGTTCTGATGGATGGGGATCTGGTAAGGGACCTGGTTGTAGAGGATCCTGACTGGGAGTGACCACAATACTGCCTGGTTTCAAACAAGCATGGAGGGAGGGGAGAGATCTAGGACACTGGCAGTGGACTTCGGGGCAGACTATGTTAGCATGGGAAATATTCTCAAGGATCACTTGAAGGAGATTACAACAAAGACAAATGTGGAAAGAGATGGGAGGTCATAAAACGGGACTTCATGAGGCAGTCAGAACCTGCTCTGAGGTGAAGCGTAAGGGGCAAGTCGAGTAAACCATGCTGGTGGTCCAGTGAAGGCCGCCTACAAAAATATGAAACAACAGAGGATAGGGAAAAGGAAATGTACCATCTTGCATCTAGAAAAGCCACCTGGATGGTGTGGGGGCAGTCCAGTAAAGAGCAGTGGCTGGCACAGGGGATACGGGAGGGGAAAAGGGGTTCTTCCGGCATTGGGAGCAGAGAGAAAACTAAGGCCATCTCGCAGATTGAGATCAGAAGGAGGGTGGGTGGAAGAGGCAAGGGACCAGGCAGAGGTATTAAACGAGTACTTCGGCTTCTGTGTTCACTAGGGGGGATGGATATCTACAAAGCAAGGCATGATGGGGATAGAAGTGGTAGTGAGGGATCAGCGGAGCAACAGAAATGGAGCAAGAGGGAGGGAGAGGTACCCAAGGTGTCACATCAGGATAAGGAGAAAAAGGCCAGTAAGGTGGAGGGGATGGATGATGCTTTCTGCACCAAAAGGGTGTGGTTAGCCCTAAGTCCCTAAAGAAAGATAAATCTCCTGGGCCAGATGGTATTCATCCGAGAGTACTTGGAAATGGCGGACATACTGGCTGTACCGCGGAGCTCTTCAACAGGTCGCTTGAGACAGGAGGGTACCTAGGGATTGGCGAGAGGCACATGTGGTGCCAATCCATAAAGGGGTCAAAGGAAGTACCAGGTAGCTATAGACTCATCAGTTTGACCTCAGTAGTGGGAAAATGAATGGAGAGTATACTAAAGGAATGATTGGGGTGTACTTGAGGAGGTGGGAGGTCTGGATAGTCTGCAACATGGGTTTGTGCCAGGTAGATCATGTCAAACCAATCTTGTGGAGTTCTACAATGGGTAACATCAGAACTGGACAGGGAAAGCCTGTGGATGTATTAATGTATTATTGCCGTGTCAGTGGCTCAGTAGGTACACACTCGCCTCTGAGGCAGGGAGAGATCAGAGGCTGTGGGTTCAGTTCCCACATCTGGCACTTAGGTTAATATCCCAGTACTGACACTGTAATGCAGCATGAGAGGGTGCTGCATTTCTGAGTTGCCATCTTCGGATGAGCGTTAAACCGAGGTCCCATCTGCCTGGATTGGTGGTAGTTCAGGTGGATGTTAAAGATCCCATGGCACTTATCGAAAAGAGTAGGGGAATTTCCCCAGTGTCCTGGCCAAATTTTCCTCATTCACTAAAAATACCACCAACAGCTTAATCTGGTTCAAGGTCAGTTGGCATTTATCTATTCCCCTCCCCGGGTCGTGCCTGAAAATAGGCAGGATTTGTCTAGTGCACTTACCGGTCAACAAAAGCTAAATAAATAAATAAATTATTCTTGGACTTCAGCAAGGCATTTGACTCTGTCCCCACAATGGTCTGGTGGAGAAACTGACGGGGTTAGGAGTAGGCCGCTTGATGGTCAGATGGATTGAAAACTGACTAGCTGGACGACTCAGAGATTAGTGGTCGGTGGGGAGCTCTCAACCCTAGAGAGGTCGGTAGTGGGGTACCGCAGGGCTCGGGTCCTGGGTCCAATCCTGTTTAATGCATAATATCGACATCATGGAGGGTATAGGGTGAAATGAGTCTCTTCGCTGACGACTCCAAGCTGGGAGCAGTATTTCAGGGAGAAGAGGGGAGGTTGGCCCTGCAAGGGACCTGGACACCCTGGAAAGGTGGGCTCACACACGAAATTAAATTTCAATATCACCAAGTGCAAGGTGTTACATCTTGGGGTGGGAAACCCTAAACACAGGTATACCCTGGGAGGGAGGTGCTGGAGGCCTCAACAGGGGAAAAGACCTAGGGGTCATGGTGGATGCATGTATGAATAACTCTGAGCAGTGCAGGATAGAGGCTAGAAAAGCAAACAGAATGTTGGGATGCATCGTAAGGGGATCACCTCTAGGAGCATGGAAGTGATTCTGCCGCTGTACAATGGACTGGTTAGACCACACCTTGAGTACTGTGTACAGCACTGAAGACCACACTTGAAGAGGGACATACAGCTCCTGGAAAGGGTACAGAGGAGGCAACTAAGATGATACAAGGACTAGGGATTTGACGATGAGGACAGACTTGAGGAGCTCTGCCTGTTTTCATTGGAGGAGAGGAGAGACAGGGGGGGACATGACTGAGGTTTTCAAATACCTCAAGAGAATAAGTAGGGTAAACTCAGAGGATCTTTAGACTAAAGCAGGGAGGTATCACCAGAGGGCATGGTTTGAAGCTGGAAGGTGGAAGGGTGAGGGGAGAGGAGGAGGTTTTTCACTGAGAGGGTGGTGGATCCTTGGAACGCAATGCCTGGCAAGCTGATTCAGAGATCCACAGTGGAGGGCTTCAAGAAAGGGTGGGACAGACACAGAAAGCGGATGTATCAGATGATGGCCTGGCCTAGGGGTGGGGATGGATGATAGGGGTTTCTGTAACCTGGGGAGCTTGGTACCCAACTAGAGATCTGAGATTCGAGCAGACTTGATAGACCATAAAGCCTAATCTGCTGGGTATTAGTATGTTAGTATGTTAGTATGTTAGTATGTTAGTATATTAGTCTGAAGAGCATTGATACAACTATTTTACTTTTGTGAGTTTTGAAATTGCATTTTCATGCTGCATCACACTGTATGCAGCCAACAAACCATCATGTTTGTGCCTGATCATGAAGGAGCAACACAAGTAGGCCACAGTAGAGTAGGAGGAGGAGGAGGCTGATGAAGCAGTTATATGTCCCTCTGTATGGAGCAGGTATGTTATGCAGACATCACAGTGTAGTGGTGGTGGACAGTACTCCATCAGGAGCAATAGTAGCATCAGAAAACACAGTAATGTAGGGATGGAGATTGGTAGTAAGGACAGGAGCCATTTGTAATGTTGCATCAGTGTGGATTGGACAATGCCATTTTATCACTGGATATGACAGAACAACCCAGTCCACTGGTGTAGGAAGAGGATTGGTAGCACCCATGTAGAGCACTGATTATTGCGCTGCACTTTTGGCGACTCAATAATAACGCTCTACAAGAGAGCAAGTGGTGCAGTATATCACTATATCCTGTATAGGGAGTATAGCAAGGAGCTGTACTCACTATTGCAGGATATAACATCCGTTGTGGTCGATTCCACCGTTGCTTGCATAGCGTAGTGGTGGACACCACCGCTTGCAATGCAAGCAGACCCGGTCCGCTATAGCAGAAAATCTTTTTTCCATGATCCAATAACTTGCCCTGTAGTCCGCACCACCCTCCGGAGTTGTTTATTTAAGTTAGGGGCTGTGGGTCCCCCACAAGGGGGGTGCATGAAGGCATAACCCCAGCATAAAAAACATATTTCTTTGTGTTTTGTTAATATTGTAGTGACCACGCTATTTAAGTATGGTTGGTACAATTTCCGGCCACCCTTTTGACCACATGGGTTCAGGTTTAGCTCACTTATGTGATAGGCAGTCTTTCAGACTCGCCTTTATCACATAGAACCGGAATAAGTGCTGTACAGTGGTTTGCCATGTGGAGCAGCAAGAAATGTCAATGGTGTTGGAGTGTGAGATAGACACTGAATTTGGCAGCAGACAAAACAAAAGAACATTTTGCATGGGAAGTGTTTAAAATAGTCAAAGTAAAGAAATTGCTTGTCACGACATCAGCACATGAATGAAAATGAAGTAACAGAATAAGTGATAATTAAAATGTTTTCACTGCAGAGGACCAATGACTGAAAAATCAGGTTGTATTTTAACCAACATCCGCAAGGAAGCAGCCCTCACAGTCCTGCAGACTGGAGCTGTAACCAGATGAAAACTCTCCAATACTACTCCTCCCACCTCACTTTTGCTCCTACTACTGAGTGTGCTGATAGTACCTTCCTCTTCACTGCTGTCATGTGGCTTGAACACAGACATTATTGACTTTGTTGGAATGTGTCCTTGATTCATTTTAATAAATGTTAGCAAGCTAAATTTTTGGTGACAGACTGGTGCACCTGTCCCTTTACTGTGGCACTGGCTGAACTAAATACTTGTTCAATGCTTACATGATGCTGGACAACTCAGGTACTTCATGGCCACCGATGTCAGTGATGGCCAATCAGAGACCTTTGTGCTCCAGTACATCGGGGCTCATCTCAATGCTTAAGTGCCTTGTGTCTGGTAACATACACATCAGTCATGCGTCGCTGCTTGCATTCCTGCTGATTTATCATCAGCCTCCTCCTCATTATCTTGCACATCTGCCACACCCTCCTGACTTAAGACATCACAAATGGGATTATTATTTTGTTCATTCATTGCACAGGTTTTGGAAGAAACATTTAGATCTGAGGCAATACGAAGAGACTAAAGGAGCTTAATATGTATACCCTGCAAGAAAGCAGGGACATGATAGAAACTTTCAAGTGCCTCAAGGGAATCAACAAAGTCCAAGAGGGTAGTATCTTTCAGAAAAAGAGATGTGCAAGAACAAGGGGCAATTTGAAGATAGAGTGGGAAGACTCAGGGGCAATATGAGGAAGTATTTTCATGGAGATGGTGGTGGATGCATGGAACGGCCTTCCTGAGGAGGCCATGGGTCAAAACAGTGGGGAATTTA
Organism: Neoceratodus forsteri; assembly: GCA_016271365.2. Taxonomy (NCBI): domain Eukaryota; kingdom Metazoa; phylum Chordata; order Ceratodontiformes; family Ceratodontidae; genus Neoceratodus; species Neoceratodus forsteri. The sequence goes on from CM057456.1 coordinate 1,287,683,465, forward strand.
AGAATGCATAGGACAGACATAAGGCAATTCTGGTGGGGGAAGAGGAAGCAGACTGTTGGTTAACTAGGATCTGCAGCTTATCCAATAGGTAGGAAAATGGGCAGACTGGGTGGGGCAAGGTCCTTATCTGCCATCAAAGTCTATGTTTCTATGTTGCTATATTTCTATGTTTCAGAAAGAAATACTCTCCAGTACATTATAAACCAGAAAACAATGCTTTTCAACATGCACATTAGAGTGAACAAGTTTAAAATCAAGCAGACTTTAACAAACTTTACCTGGTTTGATGGACCATGATCACAAGATTAACTATTTATTTATTGATTTGAAAGTTTGGAATTACAAACCTTGGGGTCATAGACTCATTTCCAAAGGCTCCTCGTCAATAACAGTACAAGACACAATACAAAGCATTACAAATAGTACGATACATTGCATAATACAGATACAGTAGTAAATACAATACAGTACATCAGTGTAATTGTCAATCTAACATTGTTTGTGCATTGAGTGTGGATATTACAAGGATGATGGCTTTAACAGTGTTGTAGCTAAGATCCTTGGAGTGCTTATACAGAGTTGCAGTTAACACACTTGGGATGCAGCGCATGATTGTCAAACAGGCATTGATGTGCAGTACATAGCAGTTACATGGATGATGGCCTATACAGAGTTGTAGCTAATACATATATGAGTGGGCTATCCAGAGTTGTTGCTAGGACAGGTCACTGGACTAAATAGGCAAGCTGGCATTCAGTCTGACTAAGAGAGCTGTCCAGGTCGGACATTGTCAGGGTGCTGCCACTTCTAGTGTGCCGCAGCTAGTGTGTTACCACTGAAAAAGCTACTTCACAGCAGGCAGGTACAGGTGCAGGAGGTGAGGAGGTGGCATCTGAGGGCCCTTTTCAAGGCACCTAGTTTGGGGTGACAGATGACTAATGCAGGTAGTGTGTGTTGAACCAGGTTTTGGCTCTGATAGGGAAGGATCTCTGGGCTAGAGTGGTCCTAACCCTTGGGATGGCTAATAATGAGCTATCCATACTATGGGTGCTGGCCTTGGGAGTAGCAGGGACTAGTGTGGCATAGACTCCTGGGGTGTCAGCCCAGGAGGGACTTTTGGTCATGAGACAGGTCTGGTAGAGGAGCCTTTCTTTAAAGTTGAGAAGCTACATGAGGAGTACAGGTGCGGTGTGTGTTGTTTGGGTTGCTCCAGATAGGAGCCTGCATGCTTTGTTAAGAACCACCTTTATCTTGTTGATTGCGGTGGCATCAGCTGTGGCATAGACCAGCAGTCCATAGTCAATTAGGGACATGGTGGATGAGGTGATGGCTAGGCGCAGGCTTCCGTGGCAGGCAGTCTTTGTGGTGACATAGGAGGCCAATACGCACATTAGCTGCTGATGATAGTGTGTTTAAGTGTGCATGGAAAGTGAGGGCTGTATCAAAGATGAGCCCCAGGTGTTTATAAGTGTGGACCGGCTCCAGGAGTCAGAGGAGAGGAGAGGATATGTAGGTGGGCATTCTTCATTTTGCTCTGGTGGTGTGAAAATAACATGGCCTTGGTTTATTTTAGTTTCAGGACTAGTCTACACTTCTTGAACCAGTGTTCAGTTAGGCTGAATTGGTGCTGGAGTGAGGCTTGGAGGTTTATGGGGTTTGTGTAGGAAGCATAGGATGGCATCATCCATATATAGGAAGACCTTTCCTGGGCACAAGGTGGGGAGAGTGTTGAAATATAGACAGAAAAGCACAGGGCCCAGGATAGAGCATTGCGGAACTCCAGGGCTGATGGGACTGGTGCTGGACAGTGTGGTGTTCATCCTTACAATTGCTGTCTGGAAGACAAGTAGCTTGACAACCAGTCCAAGGGTCCTTGTGAGAAACCAAACTATGGGAAGTTTACACAGGTTTAATTGAAACTCTAGCTATGTACCTGTAAAGAATGAACTTTCATATTTATAATTCACTGCCAAGTGCAAGGATTGCACTTCGCTATTGCATGTGGACTTTGAGGATGATTGTCTCACAGCTAGATCACATAGGGCACCTCGGGGTGTTTAAAACCAAGCAGCATTATCACCAAATGGTTTGGTGACCTGCAATTGATCAGGACACTCATCCTCCTTCAGGATTGCACTGTGGGCTTACTGAGTGGTAAGGGTGTGGTATCTATGGTGGTGCTTTCCCCATCCTTGGGCTGCAGTGAAACTGGATATCTCTGACCTTACAGTATGTCTATGGCTCACTTATCAGTTTCTCCTGTTCCTGTACAACCTGTACAGAGTTACTTATCTCATAAGAATAAGATTATTAAAAGCAACCAGGAGGTGCACAAGCCATTGTGGGGCTCAGTTTCAGTGGCATCCTAATGTTAAAACTAACCCAGGACAGCCCAGCTGAGATTTAACATTCATTTTCAGTGGGATCCTGCTTTTACACATTTGTAGCTGGGTGGAGTGAAGCAGTGAGAGGTCAGATGACTTGCTTAGGGTCAAAACACAATGAGTAAGTAATTCTGGTAGAATTTGATTCTGACTCTCCTAACTCCCAAGTCTGTTTTAACAACTAGCTCATGCTGCCATTCAGTTGAGTAACCAGCCTCAAAAAGTTTATGTACAAGATCGAAATTGAAACTATTTGTTGAGGGTCTGAGATCCTCCTATGCTCCCTGAAAATTATTTTTTTTTTTGTGTATTTTGGTACATTTTGGGGGTCATTTGCAACAGAATTTGCTACCTGCTGCCCCTACCCTCAGCCTAGTAACCTGCACATTAGCCCTTTCCAGAAACAACATTCCCACAGTGCAGCAGGTTGCCCATAAACCCTCCTCCCATAACCCAGCCTCAGCTCCTGATTAAGTCCTTGACCTTTCCTCCAGCTCAGCAAGTTTAATTTCAGCCTCCACCTAGCAAAGTGCACCATTTCAAGCTGTTTCCAAGCCAGTGGCCTACACAAGAGCCACATTTGAACAAACAGTCCTAAATTAAACATTCTTCTCCAGTACAGTATATTTTTCCATATGTCACATCACATGCACATTTACAGCATTAGATGTGTTTCAGCAAAGAGCAATACACTATTTCAAACATTATATTGCTGTCAATCAGTATACTACTGTCTGATGAAACACATCTAATGTCATTTCTCTCCTACATTACTAGGGCTGTTCCTCATTTTACCAATGCCCCTACATACAGTACATACCCTATCTGACATTTGTCTCCATGGAAAAGTTGCAGCCAACACAGAAAACCTAACATTGTAAACTCAGACTTCAAAGAGAACCAGCTTCAGTGCTTTAGTCAAGGCCCCAGCCCCGCTGTTGCTTACCCTTAAGCACTTCAGAAGTACACTTTCAGAATTTATTATTGCTTCAGCTATGAAGGAGGGACTGTAATTCCTCAGTCAGAAGAGCTGGCAGCTGATTCCATCCCTTCCTGGTCCCGATTTCTTGCAGTCACCAACCCATGCCTAATGTGTTGTGGATGTATTAGCTTGGAGAGCACGGAGCACTCTGATGATAGCAAAGGGATGGTTTTAAAATCAAATTACTGTATTGCAGAGTATCACAGACATCAAATCAAAGCCATTACTCAACTAACAAGGCCTGTTCATTGAACAAAGCATTTGATTTGACACCTGTGGCCCTCTAAAATATAAAAATACTGTTTTGAAACTGGCCTCATTGCTATTAATAGAGCATGCCTCTGCACCCTCTGAACTAGAACTTTATAGAATGTTAGAGTGTGGTAGTGGTGCCTGTTAGAATTAGGACTAGAAAGAGGAACTGATCAAGCAACTGGCTCCTCTGACCAAGGAATTGCAATCCTTCCCTGAGTAATAGAAGCAGTAATTCTCAAAAATTGACTTTGAAGTCCTTAGAGATAAGCTGCTGCTGGGGGGCTTGAGGAAAGATTTCAAAATGAGCAGAAAATTCAAGTTCTACTTTCTTTTTAGTGGATGCTGCAGACAGTCTGTTACTGAAAATTGTCTAGGATTTCACAAAATGCACAACGACTTTAAAATCTTTCACAGACATAAAATAGAATAAGTGAGTCTTTTTCCACCATACTGTACCAGTTTGCTGCTGCCCTAAAACAGTGCTTGGTCAGCCTGCACACTCTTCAGAGTGAGTCCAGCACCACCTGTCCTCCAGTCCCAGATTCTCTACTTTGGGCCCTTGGTGGTGCCATCAAGTCAAAATCCCAGTATTTAAAGTACTGACTATTTTCAAATAGTGGTCATGTTGAAGGTAGGATGTAAGTGGAATTAATGTGTGTGTGTGTGTGTGTGTGTGTGTGTGTGTGTGTGTGTGTGTGTGTCTGTCTAGTGAATAATCTCCCACTGCTTGCCCTTCTCTTGGAAACCTCTGCATGCAGTTGCTCTGACTGTGCAGGATCTGGAACAGTGCTGTCATGAGATTTGTTTGCAAACAAACTTGTCCCTCTAGCTTCTAATCAGCAAGTAGGTTGCTGTGCTCGGGGTAGAAGTAAGCAGATATGGAAGAGCAGAAGCTGATCTTACATGTCTTCCATGTACCACCAGATGGTACTGATCACTGTCGAAAGTGATTTCACATCCCTTCAGTACTCTCCACCACCCCTAGCCTGTGGCATGTGGCACACACCACAGGTCCGCACACACCCGGTCCTCAGCCTCAATGGCCAGACACTTAAACCATTCAAGACACGGCATAGGGGACCAAGTCCTGACTCTCAGATGTCCCCTCCTCTGTTGCCTTCCTGCATTATCGACGAGTCACAGCTTACCTTACTGGCAGATGACTCCAGCCTTCTCAGACACCTTGTCACCACCTACTGCTGCACTGCGACAGCTGGGCTCCTCTGCTCAATATTGAGCACTCCTGCCTCCTGGGCATGGCTACATCCATCTTCCTGGGCTGGTGATATGGTCTTTCTCAGTCAAATCGTCCTGCCAACCTCAACACTGTTTCCAGCAGCAAACATGGCCCTTTGTCTATGCTATAGATCTCTGTCACATGACCTGCGACAGTCTGCCCCAACCCGACCCTTTGACCATCTACATGCACTATAGATCACCAAACCTCGACAAAGCAGAGGTAAGAGAACCAATGAGATTCCTAGGCAATTTGCACCAAATTACAAACCACTGCCTGATCACTCTGCACAGATGGCGCCGACTGAGACTAGTGTGCTCAGCTGCACTGCTGTCCGCCCTCCCCTCAGCTGAATGAAGACAACTTTATCCACAGCATCATTCATAGCATCAGTTGTGTTAAACAGTTTGCAGTGCTGAGGAGGTCCTGCACACAAGTGTGTACAGGAAGTATATACTTACACCACTGCTGCCATTGGGCTCTACTGTCATACATGTCATTATTAAGCAACTGGGCCTGTTGTTCTGTAATTAGGGACCTCCATGGACTTTTGCATAGACAACAGACCTCACTTTGTTTAATGAATGTTTTCTGACAGTCAGTGTTTGGGAAATTACTTTTAAAAGTTATAAGTTAAAGTTACAAGTTACTCTCAAATAATTATCAGTTAGAATTATCTATTGCATTGGAATAATAAGTAATAAGTAACTGTGCATGTAACACGTATTACTTTTTTATTTTACTTTATATTACTTTTACAAACTGTGTGGTGGGTTTTGTTAAACACAGTACACCACCTTGCCATTAGAGCAGCATACTCTCCCTGCCTCTCTTGGAGTGGACAGTGCTTGGAGGATACAATTGCCCCCACCATGTGGCACCAGTTAAGCAGCATGAGCTCCTTTCTCTACTTGACTGGACATTATAGTCCCTATGAACCATCTTTTCATCTTGCCCAGCCAGTACTTCTTCTGAATTTAATCACATTAAAACTCTAAACCCACCCTCACCTGTCTGAGCCCCACCACCATCCCCACCCAGTCCAAATACTCCTCTTTTGGTAACCAGAGTATTTTTCAAAAATATATTATTGAAATGCCCATTACATTAAATATAGTACAACTTACCCTTTGCCCATCTGGGCCCCACCACATGATCCAAATTGCTCTTGTGGCACCAAAATACCTTTAAAATGAATGACTGCAAAAGTCCAATGTATAATGAAAATCCTCATCTTCCTGGTCTTACAGTTGCAACAATAGATATGGTCACATATTTCCAAATATTTGCAGTATTTCTAAAGAAATTCTCTCCTGTGTCCCTCCTGTGGAACTGTATGCAGGCTGGGAATTTCTCTAGAGATATAACAGAAATTTCATGAAATATTTGACCATGTCTTTTCTGAAAATGTATGCCCTGGCCCAAATGATGGTATTTCATTCTAGTCGTGATTTGTATCAGAGGTGGAAAGCACTACTGGGACCAGATGCTGAGATACCTACTAGCACTTAAATCAGGAGGATGAGGAACTTTGCCCTGTTTTAGACTTCTGAAATACTGAATTTTAAAGGTTCATAGGGTGCCACAAGAGGTGAGTTTTGACTGGGTGCCAGGTGGGGAGAGTGGTAGGACTCAGATGGGTGGGAGGGTGGTTACTATATTTCATGTGGATGCACTGTCAGGCAGGGACTCAGGAGCTAAGGAGATGAATGGAGGCTCAATATAGGACAGTTGGTTAAAAGGTCAGGTAGGTGGTTCTGGGGGAAGTAATAGGAAAAAGTTATAGTAGCTCATTACTTCTCCCAAAATATATTGTAACTGCTCAATACTATATTTTTGTACAAGAAATCAGTTATTGTTAGTAGCTGCATAAAATTGTAATTAGGTGAGCCAAGGTAATTTTATTCATTTGGCTTCCTAGCCAAAGGCTCAGGGTGCCTTACAACAACAAAACAACATAAACAAATACAACAAAACTTAAATAAGATATCAATAGCAATTCAATAATTTAATCAGGGAATGTCTAGTGCAGTAGATAGGTCTTAAACATGTGCTTAAAGGTCTCCACTGTATAGGCTGATCTGGTTCTTCTAGTAAAGTATTCAAATAAGTGAGGCAGCAGCCCAAACATTCTGTCACACAATTGCTTTATAGAAGATTGAGAACACACACAAGCCCACAGTGGTGTATCTGGTGGATCTGAGAGCAGGAGGGCATGTTGGTCATCAAGAGGTCTCTCGAGTAGCTTGGGCACAAACCATGTAGGGTCTTGAATGTTAACAAATCTATCTTGAAGGTGTATCACACAAGCAGCCAGTATAGACTGCACAGCAACAGCATAATGTGGTCCTTTCAACAAGTTCCTATCACCAGTTAGGCTGCAGCATTCTGGACCAACTGCAGACATTGCATCAAACCTCCAGATAATCTTAAAATAGAGAGTGTCTAATAATCCAGTCTGGAGGTGAGAAAGGTTGGGCTATCATTTCAAACTGGCTGGTGCAAGATATGGTTTTATTCAGGTGATATTATGAAGATGGTAAAATCCATTCCTGACTACCACCGCACCTGTTGTACTAATGTGATATGGTTCAATGTCAGTTGGCATCCAGCTGAATCCCCTCCCCAGGATGAAGCTGAAAATAGGCAAAATTGTCTAGTCCTCCTTTCCGATCAACAAAAACTAAATAAATAAATAATGTCAACTTGCAGCCCAGAATGATGCCCAGATTCTTCACCACATATATAGCTTGGAGTGGCTAACCATTCAAAGATAGCAAAGATATGCCACCACTCATCATAGCCCAACCCTGCTGACCTGGGTTGGCAATCATGACATCTGTCTTGCTGGAGTTGAGACACGGCAGTTGGAGGCCATTCAGTCATTGATTTCTTGTAGGCAATGCCTAAGCAACAAAGCTACATTCAACCCATCAGGGTGCAAGAAAAATAGAGCTGGGTATCATCTACATAGCAGTGAAACTCTGCACCATACTGTCTAATGATCCCACCCAATGGCAGCATGTACACAGCAAAAACATAGGTGCCAAGATTGTTCCTTGAGGAATGCCACTGAATATCACAGCTGCTCCTAAGATACAAATACTTAGGGCTGCCTGCTGCAATCTCCCAGTGATGAAGGATTCAAACCAACACAGAACTGTGACAGTCGTCCCACATAGTCCCTCAAGCAGTCAGTCAGTACACCATGGTCCACCATGTCAAATGCCAGTGAGAGATCCAGAAGAATCAAGACGGAACAAAGTCCCTGGTCTCTCACCATGAGGAGATCATGTATCACTCTAATGACTGCAGTCTTAGTACTGTGATGAGGTCTAAATCCTGACTGGAGATATTCGTAGATGTTGTACTGTTCCAGATGAGCCACAAGCTGTACCACAAGTATCTTCTCGATAACCTTCCCTAAGACGGGAAGGTTTGAAACAAGCCTGTAGTTAACCAGACTGTCAGGATCCAAAGATGACTTCTTAAGAAGGGCTTCACCACTGTCATTTCACAGCTACTGGAAAAACACCCTCCCTCAAGTAACACCCAGCAGTCTCAGTATGTACTGGTCCTAGGCATTCCAGGCTGCCAATAAGGAGCTAGGTAAGCCAAGAGTCCAGCAAACAGTAAGTAGGGCACACACCTGAAATCACCTGGACACCTCCTCTTCAAAAACCATCCAGAACTCAGCCCAGGACAGAAGATCATCATAGCCCACTGAACTTGATATCACCAGCACATGACAGACCGCTTGAGGTTATCCCAGTTCTGAATAGAGTACACCTTTCAATAAAGAAATGGCTAAACTCTTTGCATTTCTCTGCTGGAAAAGCTTGTTTGGACCACAGGCAGGAAGGATTCATCAATCTGTCTACAGTGTGAAAAAGATGAGCTGGTCAGTTCTTGATTGCAGCAATAGTCCTTGACAGGAATTCTGTCTTTTGAAGGAAATTGCTCTCTGATACTCACTATAGTGAGTTCTTAGAGACAATTTCTCCTCCTCCTCAGAGTAGGATTTCCACCATGAATGCTCCAACTTCCATCCTTATTATTTATCTGCCTCAAGCTCTTCACAGTACCAAAGTGAGCTGTGGCAGGAGGTCAAAGGATGAACATGGATGCTTGCTAGAAAATCCAAGGCGGCCAAAAGAATATTATAAAGCTCCACAGCTTTCTGGGCTCCCTGAGCACAAGCTGTTATCCAAACCAAGACATTCAGCACCACCTGGAGTTTGTGTAGCTCCAAATTAAATTTTGGGTGGTATAATACTATTTCTATGATTCCATGTCATGTGAGTGAATCTATTTGAGTGAAGACAATTTTGGAATTCAATTACAGCTGACTTCATTTGGGCTACAACACACTATATCATGGCACATTTCAGCTACAATATCACATCAGACCTGTAGCTGACAGTTATAGGTGAGATTGTGGAGGTAATCATAATGACCATGAATTGTATATTTGGACACCACCTGGAGCACTCCCAAACACCCTCCATTTATACATACGTACAAATGCCTGTTGCATCTAGCTATGTAACAGGTGCATCCATCAATAATGCATGTCTGTGTTTGGATGTGCCCCCCGACCCCGTATCTCTAGGATTCTCACTCCATGATGTACACTGACTCTGGGATCACTGAATATGTGGAGCCGCTGTAATGTGCCAGTCATTTTTAATGTGCCGGTTCCTCATTTTGCTTTCACTCATTTTCTTTGCTCAAATGACTTCGCTCAAATTGCATTGCTCAACTGGCATGCTACTGATCAACCTGACCACAATTACTCAAGCCTAGAAGAAAAGAACAGGTTGAAGTGTAACCATAGAGATGGGTCGCAGAGGCACCCACCTGTCTAAGGCCCAGAGAAGACATCAGCTGGAGAAGCTGTTGACCAAAATTGGAGGTTTCATCATCAACTTAGGCATTGAAATCACCCAAAACTAACAGTTGGGACCTTCCAACACTCAGTCAGTCATGAAATACATCTGTTACTGAAGGCAATCACCCTCACACACCAGAAGTCAGTATTTGAGGATGACCCTACAGCCCACAATTGCCCACCCAAAACAGACACACTCTCAAACAACATGGTAGTTTCCATGGGTATGCCATGAATCCCAAAGTGGATCTAAACTAGATGGTCCCACCCCGATCCCACCTTGGGTAATACACTGCAGAATGACAGGCCAGAATCAAAGCCTAAAGCACTGGGTCAAGTCATCGCCAGCCAGGTCTCTGTGATAAAAACAAGATCAGCTAAGGAATTAGAGATGAAACCTTTCATCACTGCTTTTAATTCCTCAACCATCTCATATTACAAAGAATGGCCTGAAGGAGAGGAGCAGAGTCAGCTAGCCTGTTAACTTGTTGCCTGTTGACATTAAGGAAAGCCCTGGGGAGAGAAAAAGATGGCGCAGAGGTAATAATATGCAGAATATTATGCACACATGGGAAAAAGTATTGCTGCCAATACAGCACGATTTATACCATGAGGCATAAGTCTTTTTCTGTGGGGATGATGAGCCCCAGACCACCCACTAAAATTTACAACTCTGGGGTGGGGGGTCCAACTTGGGAGTGGCAAGTCTGAAAAAAATAAAATGTTTCTGGGACCAGGAATCAAACCCTGTTCCAGATGCAGCACCTGAGTTCCTACTGCTGTGGCTCAGTCCTGTGAGCCACGGCAGCTACTAGTGGACTGACTGCCAGCAGAGGTCTTATCCTCTGCCTGGGAAACCGCTACTGGTGCAATACTGCGCAGCAGTATACTGTAATGCACCAGTAAGCGGTATACTCTCGCTGTACCAGGTTAGCCATAATATCGTATGCTATTAAGCATGTGACATTATGTTCATGAGGGAACAAGGCAGGGGTCCCTATCATTGTTCCTTCTCCTCCCTGGTTGCCTCTGAGTCCTTACTAACCAGATAGGACACTGTCCATCAGCCCAATTGGAGCCTCCACCAATTAGATTACAATAGATTACAGTAACACATTTACTATATCATGTTACTCTCAACACTGCCAACTTTTCCCCAGATGCAGGGCATTGCCATCAGAGCCTGAAACTGTAACATGTGTTTATATGCTGTGTGTAAATGAGTTCTGCTAGTGGTGTTATTTTTATCCGACATCTACTAAAGTGCAATATACTGCGTTGTCACATACTATGTGTGATTTGCCAGTATCCTGCAGATAAATTACAGTTGACATTAGTAGGACTCAAATTCCATGCCACTCCAAAAAGCTGAATGTAAGAAACTTTCATTCTTTATTACTTACTTATAAAATGTTAGCATGAAAATAGGATATGTGCCTGTTAGACTTCATCTGTTTTGTGTCTAATCCTGCCTTAAAAACATGATCTTCCACTCATAAGATCTGAATCATTTCCATGGCGTCAGGTTGGGATATCATCATAAGCAGAGGACTAGGTTTTCATGGCAAGGATAAGTAAAGTGCACAGACAAGACTAAGGTAAGAGGACCCAGTTTTATTGAAAATGACTTCAGTTCTAAGAAAAAATAGTAACATCCTGAAATTCTAATTTCGGGAAGGTTTTGTGTAACTGAGTTGTGCTGATGCCAATGGTGAACTGTATGATGGGAATCAGAAAATCTCTTCTCTTCAGCTATTGCTATAGTACATGATTTCTGACATACTATAGGTAGTGAGTCTACAGAATACAGTCTGCTTACAAATACTGTATGTAACAAGTTACATATCATTGTTGGTCTCTTTAGTCATCCCTTGGGCAATACTTTCGCACTGTAAACCTTAGGATCAACCCATATCTGTATAACTAAGCAATATGACACAATGAGGTAGTGGTTTGCATGGGTTAATGCACACCCATGATGTAAAGTAAGGCCTGAGGTGCTTGCATCAAATGCCTTCGGCCTCATGCCTAACTATGGCCCTCGGAGTGGGTTATCACAGTACAGTGCACTACCTGTTGTGTCTTATTGCTTGAATAAAATGTACCTCTAAAATAAATAACAAGGTTTTAAATTAACATAGAAAAATAAAAATATTATGTGAAAATTAATGTAAAGTAGTTCCTCTGCTGCTTGCTGCCACTAGGGTGGTCTTGAGATGCTATCGGTATTTCCGTATGGTATTGATAGTACTGGTCTGGTATGGTATTGACTGGTATTGATATTATTATGGTATATTGTAGTGATTCTGTATGCTGGAGTGTGCGAGCAGTATGGCAAGACCATGGTAGGCATGAGTCCCAGCACGGAGGTTGCAGTGGTATGTGGCCGGCAACATACTTCCATCTGCAGGAGCATCACTCACAAAACTATTGCTGCTGTGCGTGCTGCCAGCTGATTACACTGTGTCTTCGTGATGGAGGATGGCAGGTTACAATCAGAGTAGGCGTCAGCTATATTCAGAACAGTATGCAGTTAGATACTGATGAGGGAGCATGACCAACTGTGTTTTTTAAACTGGTCAACCTGCTTCAACAGAAGTAGAAAATCTGTCTGATCAAGAGCAGCAGCAACATTTCTGCAGTCACTGGGAGGAGGGGCAGGGTGAGACTTGGAACAACAACACCTTCAGCAGCAGGTGAGGAGTGATTATTCCAGTGCCAGATGGGTGAAACCCAAGTGTGAAAGCAGCGAGATCCCTACTGGAGCTGGGATGAGTCCAAACTTCAAAAGTTATAGGTGACTGGGAGTACCAGCAATCGTAAGCGTAAGATAGGATATTATAAAATGGTGGAGAACAATGGAAAGTGCTGCAGTTAAAATGTTATTGGGCTAAAAAGTGGCAACTTCAAACCACTATAAAATTCTAAATGGAATGCCAAACATTAACCACCGAGCCATCAGATTCTGTACCTTGGTTATTTTATAAATGGGTCCCATGCTACAAAATTTTATTTTCGCTCCACTAACAGCAATACAAAAGATATACTTCATTGTGTTTTTGAAATAAAAAAATAGTCTGTTGTACATTTTGCCACTCTGTGGCAGTGTATTCATTTATTGAGTTCAAAATTATTTCTTTCATTTTACAATAATTGACAGCCAGGCATAAATAACCCTTTATTTAGTGATGCCTGTTTCTTTTGTTCTCTAACTAGGTGTAGAGTGATGTTTATAAGAGCCTGATCAAAGTAAATGAGAAAGGGAGGAGCATTTGAAAGCTGGAGATGGATGCTTGTGCTGCCATGGTAACAGTATAAAACAGCACACAGTACACTAAGTAGCACCAGTTGCAAGTGGCACCATGAAGTATATATATTTTCATTATCTCTTTATGACCTCCTTGGCAGAGAATTATCCATTGTTCCCCATCCAGCTAGTGTCCAATGGTGCCACACTGGCTGCAGCACTGTGCTCGACTCCTTCCATTCTCCAGGCCACATTGTGATGCGTGAGCACTGCACATCATGGAAGGCTGAGGATGGACTGAAGGAGCAACTTGGATGAGACTGGTGCGGAGCTGATGGGACACCAGCCATCATGAGCACTGGAGGATTGATGTTTTTGTCCCTTTTGTTGTGCCACAGGCATGGGCATGCCATGCCATCAATGGTAGTGCCAAGCTTGCTTCTATGTTCCACATGTTGGATGGCTGCCCTCACCATCCCCAAGAGTGCTGGCTAATGTGTCAACCCCCAGCCACCGCTGGAGACCAATGCAGCATCAGCTGTTCATCCCCTCCCTCCCCAGAGGATGAGAGCAGTCCTTGGGATGCTCGATCCTCCTCCGTCTAGCTAACCCTCTGACTCCCAAGGTCATTTCTGACTGCAGGTCGTTGGCACCATGGGTTGTAGTGCTACTGCTGCACTGACAGGCCAGCCAGGTAACATGAAGCATTTAAATAAAATATGTTTTACTTTTTATCACAGTGGGCACAATTAAAACATGAATATCAAGTGGGAAATGGTAGCATCAATAAAGGACTACAAAATAGGGAATAAACAAGAGGATTTCAAAATGTACAAAGGAAAAAGCAAAATACAGAGGGGCTGACACATGCCCAAATTTACAACTGACAGTCAGTTTGACCTAGGAGGTTAGAGCCCAGTGCTGTGAACCTGGAGAATTGGGTTTGAATCTCATAACTGCCACTTACTCACTGTGTGACACTGAGCAAGTCATTTAACCTCCCTGTGCTTAATTTCTCTGAGTTTCTGTGCTCTATAAATCTCCCTGTGTGTGTTGCAAACTGCAGCAAAATTATTTCTCCTCCATCTCCTAAAATGTGAAGCACTTTGGGATACAGGTTGCCTGACAGGTACTATATAACATAAAATTCATTTCCTACAATAAAAATGGTAAAGCAAGGCTTATGTTCTGTTTAAGCACTCTAATTGTGTGTTCCCAAATTTCTGAAAATATAAATGTATTCCTCTAAACTAAACCTAGCTTATCAAATGTTCCAACTCTCTTACCACATATTTTGTATATTTGCTTAAGGTTTACCACGAGCTTCAGAAAACAGGATACAAATTATTCAGATGTAGCAGGTTTAATAAAAAAGCTAATGGTTTGATGCCCAAGTGATAACAGAATGCCACTTTTAGTTGATTGGGGGGGAGACAGTAAACATTTTCCTACTTTATAAGAAAGTAAGAATAGCTTTTAAATGACCCACTAGATACTAAACTCCTTTACATCATGGTACAGTGCTCCTTTCTATAGTGACCCTACTATAACAAAATCCTGTTATAGTGATCATACGTGATGGCTCCATCATTCATTAAATAGGTATATTAGCACTTCACTATAGTGAACACCTAGCTATACTGAACACATCAGCAGGCTCCAGAGGTGTCCACTATAGACAGGGAGCACCCTGTGACTGGTTGAGAAGAAAGTATAATGAGTGATAACAAGATACATAGAAACATAGACTCTGATGGCAGAGAAGGACCAGCTGGCTCACCCAGTCTGTCCATTTTTCGCTACCTGCATTATTTCTTCAGACCCTACTTGATCTACAGCTCTCCCCTTCTTCCTTTCCACTATGATTCCCTTGTGCCAGTCCCATGCATCCTTGAACCCTAAGACTGTTCCAGGAATCTGCCACTCTGTCTGTGAAGAAGTAGTTCCTTACATCTCTTCTGAATCTAACCCTCCAACTTCATAGCATGTCCCCTTATTCTTGAGCACCTTTTTCTGAAAAATACTTACTTCCTGTACCTTATTTATCCTGTAGGTATTTAACAGTCCTCTATCATATCACCCTATCTCCCTCCTCTCTTCCAGGGTATATATATTGAGGTACTTTAATATCTCCTCATACAGTTTTCGATGCAGACCCTGCACCATTTTAGTTATCCTCCTCTAGGCTACCTCCACTAAGATAGAATATGTATTTCTGTATTAACATAATGCTTCACATACTAATGAGCACTTCTGTGGATGGTGCTGTGAAGCAGAAAAATGAAATATTAGTTTAGTGGTCCCTGATGGAAAAGGTCAATTCCCAAAGCACAGTGTGTAATTTAACATTAAGGAAGAGGTTGAGTAGCAACTTTTAAGATTCAAAATTATACAGTTTCAAACAGTTTCTTATAATTATTTTGTAGCAGAGTAGTATAAAAGCTCTGTAGAATTGTTAAAGCAGTGTTGATTTGACAAGTATGCCTCACTTATTTTTTTGGTGGGGGATTCATTTTCTTGAGGGAAAAGAAAGACTGATAACTTCAGGAGGGTACCCTGAGGACACAATCTTCAGCTGCAAGGAAATGTAAAGTAATACATTAGGTAAGACATGACAATTTTATTTCTAAGCATCCTTTTCCTGTGGCTCAGGGTGCCATACAAAACAAAACACACTAATGCTAAACAGAGCACAAAAAAGCAGAAAACTAAATAGTAATCAATTGACAAATAAATTAATAATTATCTTTGATAGAGCAACAGTCCAGCCAGCTAACTGCAGTTCAATAAATTAGTTATCATTAATAAAAATTAAATCAACTTTTGCTATAAGCTAATTTATGCAGACACACTGTTCACTGCTGC
Organism: Neoceratodus forsteri; assembly: GCA_016271365.2. Taxonomy (NCBI): domain Eukaryota; kingdom Metazoa; phylum Chordata; order Ceratodontiformes; family Ceratodontidae; genus Neoceratodus; species Neoceratodus forsteri. The sequence goes on from CM057456.1 coordinate 1,287,699,326, forward strand.
AGCTGCAATTAATCCCTTACAAACCTCCCCACCCCAGCTCACCCATACCTATTATCCCCTGCAGTCACCTATTATCCTCACAGTCATCCTCCCCACTCTTCCCTTCCCACTACTCCCTACTCTCCTCCTTCTCAGACACACTGTTCTCTGCAGCAGCAGCAAATACCTTATCATCCCTCTCTACATCCCCTAGCCCACATTGCCTATTGACTCCCCACTCTGCCCTTCCTAAGCTCACCTCTACTTACTGGCCCTCATATTGGCTTATCTTCTCTGCCCTTCGCCAGCCTGCTTTCCTATCTACCCCCAATTGTCCTCCCTATTCAATCAATCAATCAATCAATCAAATCTTTATTTATTCAGGCGAGCATCACTGAGCAAGGCTCATTTACAAGATGGACCTGATAAGGTCAAGGTTCAACAGTTGATACACAACAGGTACATCAGTACACTTATATAAACAGTTATACATACAGGAGAAAAACATTTATAAACACAGTGATGTACAGTAAAATTCACATGATAAAATGGGTTATAGGAAAGTTAAGCTAATATTTACAGTACATACAGTATACATAGCCCAGTGGAGGGCCATGGCAAACACACAGCATAATGTAATACTAGGATGGTGGAAGGTATTACTGGGTGCCATAAGATGGGGTGTCTGCCTGGGAGGGAGAACTGAAGAACAAAGATTATGCCATATATGGTGAATTTTTGGGATGGAGATTGTGAGATGACAAAGCTAGCTCTAACAGTAGCAACTGCATTTCTCTGTGAAGAAAACTGTACAACGCTGTTTAAAGGATGCAAATGGTATAAGATTGGACAGTTTTAGAGATTTTTGTAGGGTGTTCAAGCTATAGCTAGAGAATAGCTGATTGCTGCCCTCCTAACCGGGTGTTGAATTTGGGAAATTTGAACAGGATGATGTTGTTGCTTCTTAGGCATAGGAACTAGGAATGGTCTGGGTGAAGCTGTACAGAATATAGTTTGGAAGTTTTTGATAACGCTCTGTAAGTCCATAGAGCTGCATTTCTGTTCCTTCTGAGGTGTAGGGAAACCCATCCAACTGCAGCATAAAGAGAGCAATGATGGGTATGAGATGGCAGATCTGTTATGAATCTTATTGCTCTATGGTATAAGGTATCCAACTTGTGTAGGTAGGAGATGGGGCAGTGACTACAAAGGAAGTCTGCATAGTCAACAACTGAGAGAAAATGGCCTGGACTAGCCTCATCTTTGAATCTCTGTTTAGGAAGGGTTTTAATCTAAAGAAAAGGCCAAGCCTTTGGCAAAGCTTTTTAGCAGTTCTTCTAAATGATGAGTGAAGTCAGTCTGCTGTCAATCCACACACCTAGGTATTTGAATTTTTCTACATACTCCAGATTTTCTCCAAGTATAGTGCATAGCTGGGGGAGATGATTGAAGAGGAGGTGCTGGTGGAGCTTTGATTTGTGAACATCATTGCTTTAGTTTTCTTTGCATTTAACAGAAGATTTTTCTCTAGTAGCTGATATTGTAACAAGGAGAATTCTGTTTGTAGGATTTCACGGGCAGCTGCAGAAGAAGGGTTGCTGATATACAAAACAGGGTCATCAGCAAAGAGGTGTACGGAGGATTTGGTGAGGTTGAATCAATATTATTTACATATATTATTCTGCTCCTACCTCCACCTACTCTCCCACCCTTGCTACTTCTCCCCTCACTCGCTTTCTCCCAATAACTTGCTGGCTCCCAGTCCCTCACAGGGTTCTAAGCATCCTGGCGGGAGTAGGTGTAAGCTGCCTTTTCTCCCATTCTCCATCCTCCACCTTCTGTCTCACCCTTGCTACTTCTCCCTCACTCTCCTTCCTCCAATAACTTCCCAGTTCTCAGTCCACTCATAGGGTTCTCGGCATCCTGGTGGGGAGTGGATTCTGGCTGCTTTTTTCTCATTCACCACAAGTCCTCCACCTCCAACCCCTACCCTGCTGGTTTTCCATCCTCTTTCTAACTTACCCTTGCTACTTCTCCCCTCAATCTCTTACTTTTCCTTTCTTGCCAGCTCCTAGTCCCCTCAGGGGTTCTCAGCATCATGGTGGAGAGTAGGTGTTGGCTGCCTTTCTTCCATTCACCACCTTACTCCTTCTGCCTCACCTTACCACTTCTTCCCTCATTCTCTTTCTCTCTAATAACCTGCAGCTCCCAATCCCTCGCCTGGTTCTCAACATGCTAGTGGGAAGTAGGTTTTGGCTTCCTTTTCCCATTCTTTCCACACATTCTCCTCCCCCACTCACCCTGCTGGTTTTACCATTTATTACGCCTCATTATAGCACTTGTTCCCTTCACTCTTCTCCTTCTCTCTCAATACTCTTATTTAGTGCTTGTTTAACATATGCCTTTACCTGGCTACCTGTCTACATTAACATGTTCTCAGATTGTATTTGTACTAGCTTGTCTTGCACTGTATTTGATTGCACACTGTGTTCTATGCTGATTCTTGGCTACCTGTTCACATTATCGTGTTCCTAGCATTGTATTTGTACTGGCTTATTTTTGCATTGTATTTACATTGAATTTGATTTGCACACTATGTTCTCTATTGATTTTGCTCTCCGCTTATGTAATCCCCCCTCCCCAGGGCGCTTCTGGAATGAGCTGTTTACAGTTCATGTTGTCTTTCCTGGTGAAATTTTTCCAAATGAATAAATAAAAATAATACAGGTGGGATTTTAAGGCCCTTTGAGGGCCTTCATCATGCTGGCAGAGCAGATGTGGAAGAGGCAGATAATTCCATAAAATAGAAGCACAACCATACTCTGTCCCTAGAAATTTCAGCCTTGACCGGGCACAGACAATCAGTGGCACCACAGGGGCAGACAGAGGTGTGTGGGATCAGGAGTTCTTTCTAGTAAGCAGGAAGTATATTTTCATAAAACGGGTACTGGCTGGGTGGAGTAGTTTACTGAGTGGTGTGGTACTGCTAGGACTGGGTTTAAAACACAGTGGTGCACCTTTAAGGCTAATAAGAAATAATATAAGGTGGCTAATAAGAAATAATATATCATAGTGCTTAAGGGCAGAGTGTATGGACTTACCGTCTTTCTGTCATTACTTGTCTCAGATTCTATGTAAAATATACTTTTTGTTTTGCTTTGCTTAGCCCAATAAAGCAGCAGGTATTGCAATGACACCAAAAATGGATTAACTGGCATCACATAGTCCAGGAATAGTCAAAATAATAGTAAAATGCTGTAGTCTTTCTCGGAATGGTCAAATTACCAATCAAATGCAATCTTCCAGGGCAGGATTCATAAAAAGTGGGACAAGCAAAGAATGTTGCATCCAAAATGGTATTAAGCTTGATCCACAAAGTGGCTCACAATATGTATGATTCCCACATATCTCAGCAGCATACCTCCTCACCTCTATGCCCGTGAGCCTGGATGGCATCCACAGCCCTGCCTGCCATTCTTTGTGAGTGTGAGGCTTCATGTGCGGGCATGGGGTGACATGGATAGAACTGTGCAGGACACTGGTAATCCTATTAAATGCCCCTGTTGGATCTTTCAGTAGATTCTCATTCCGAGTGGAGTGGGGGATCATGAGATATGGCAATTTTCCAAAGATTGCTATATCCACATAGGGGACAGTAAACATTATTCAACAAACAAACAGCTTCTCCAGATTGACCACCAGCCTTCTATACCAGTTCGGAGGGCCTGGGCAGGTTGAGGGGAGGCAGAGCCAGCCCAAAAGCAGTGCTGCAGTTGTACAGATGTGGTGTGTAGATGCTATGGCATGCCTCTTGCCCTACATAGCCTGCACCTGCTATGCTGTCTCTCTGCAATGTGGAGAGCCATTCATGAATTGGGTGCTAGCATGCCCCTGCCCCCAGTCCCCATCCCAATCCAATCATGTGGATAGGTGCAGGGGTAGCCAGGATCAGTTGTGGTAGGGGTACGATCCAGGATTGTGGATATATTGAGGTCTTTGCATGAGTGGAGCAGAATCTCTGCATCCCCTGCCCCCAACCCCACTGTGTGGCTCCCTGCAGGGTGTGCAAGGCCTTCTGAGGCCTCTGTGGATCATACCCTACAGTATGTCTCTGATTGGTGTGTCTATTTACATGTGTCATATTCACTACCCTTGTCCAAAATTGTGAACATAAGAAAACAAGGAGTAACTATGTCCAAAATAGGCCAAAACTGATGCAGGATGATGTGGCTTATTTACAAGTGTTCCTGTTTTACTTTTCTGTTATGGTAGTCTGAGTAAAGATTTTAATGCTGTAGGTATAAAGATAGTCATCACCTTTTAATGTATCATACTGTTACAAATACTCCGTTATTCATGTTTTACTGGCACTGTGTTCTCTGACCCCTACTGAACTCCCCACAAACCAATGAAGATAATGGGTGTGGGATAGAGGACCTCTGAGACACATATCCTCCTGGAAACTTAATGTACAGCCAGCACATGTTGAGCTCTGCTACCAGTGCTATATGCTGTGTTGTTTTCTATTAGGAAAAGGTCTGCTTAGTTCATCTTTTGTAGGCTACCAATTATATAATTTTCACACTTAGCCTACAAGCCACATCTGCTTGAGAATTGAATTTATGGGGATATTGCTTTAAAATTTGTACACAACACCATCCATGTATCCATATTCACACACAGCATCACTTTTAACTTTGATTTGTTTGTGTTTAGACATAAGCTACTCATATTCTGGATGCAGTTACCTTTGTGAACAGAGGCAACACTCATTTTGGATGCAGTCTCACTCATTTTGATGCAGTCTTACTCATTTTGGATGCAGCATCACCACCTTGGACATTTGCTTACATCCATTTTGGAGCTTTTTGAACTCAAGTTTATTGAGCAAATTTCACAGATATTAGAATACAGTATAACCATTTGTGATACATTCATGGCTTTGTATATCTGCAACATCAATTCAAATGTCAATGGAGTGAACTAAAGTCCAACATTCAAACTCAGCTAAAACTGAACAATACAACCATCTCATGTTCATAAAAGAAATTGTTTTCTGACTTCTAAGTCAAAGTTCAATAACAGTTTTTCAAAGGGTCCTAATAAAGGGAAGAGTGAAAAACTGGAGCTTTGATTAAATATATCCCACAGTTGCTATTTGCCGTCCACCTGAGCCCTGCATTGAGAGAGTTGTCCCTAGGTGGGGCTAGTTAATAGAAGAAGAGTCCATGTAGGGTGCTATTAATCAACATCCAGTTGTGTAATCGGTAAAGACACCCAGGGTGTCGGAGAGTTTGAAAGTCTCGGAAGTTGCATGTCCAAGGTAAGTTGTTCCATGCTGCGAACTTTGCTCAGTTTTGTTCTCCAGGTGGAGATCTGTGGGCAACATCTGACAACCATCTCAGAGTAATACATTTCAGTGTAGCTAGTATCAGTACATGGAATAACTTCCCAATTGTTTATCATAAATAGGGCATTGGAGAATACCCACTCAGGTCCTGAAATGTGCAAGGAAATGATTTGCCTATTAACCTTGGATCAAGGCATGGACCTTTTCCCAGAAACCTACCAGTCTACAACAGTCCCAAAATATGATGATGAGATTCTCTGTGACCATAGAGTCTCCAGCACAAATCTATGTTTGCTGATTTTAGGTGTTTAGTGATAGTCATGGTATTAAAAATGAATGGACACTTTCCATTGGAATTCTCTCCTAGAAGGACAGGAAGTAACCTCCATCCTGCCTGTGGAAATTGTTCCATGTCTCAGGAGCAAGGGACACCACTCTCCTGCTCTCACCTCTGCCTAATACCATCAGTGGAGTCAGCGGCCCTATCTTGTATTAAAGTTTTGAAATACATCTAAAGCAAAATTTTAAGGTGACACCTCGAGTAAGAGAAGTCCTCCAATGGGTTTGGGTTCTTGTTAGTTTCTTCAGATTCTCCCCATCTGAATAAAATATCAGATTTGCAGAAACCTGAAGAATTCTGAGGAAGACTAAATTGTTGTGATAGGTCTTGAAAGCTCCTGCTCTGCTTCCTGTAATGCAAATGTGAAAACCCAGTGATGTCCTGTTTCTTCCAGAGGCAAAGCCTGGGTCTCAAGCCTGTGGCGGGAAGGTTTCTGTATACCTAAGAAGTGTCAATGGGCCTATATATGTAGCTAATTTCATCTGTTTTTTACCTTTTCTAAGATCCCCAGGAGTGTGACACCTAGGGATTAGTTTATTTATTTATTTATTTATTGAATTTTGATGACCGGTAGGCTCACTGGGCCCCGGAGGTCCTTTTCAGGGGTGACCTGGTGTAACAATTACATACAGGTAGCAGATCAGTACAGACAGGTGATAGTAATGTTTTTACAATAGAAGACTTCATAGGATTACAGGTGGCAGGTAGTGGAAAACATACAGGCAAGTAGGACATGGAAGTTGCACATGAAGAGTTGTCTTCCTTTGAATCCTACAGATGCAACAACAGTGTGAATAGATGAATAGACAAATCCCTCCTATCCTCCATGGAGTATCATCTTGAAGCATGTCTCTGTGTGGTCCATGTTACCATATGTGCTGTCTGAGCTGCTAAATAAAATAATTTTAAATCTGGGCCTGGTTCCATGAGGAGCCCCCCACCTTCATAAATCTCATTGAACACTTGAGTAGCTGTGGTATTCTCTGAAGAGAATACTGCTTATACCATTCTGAAAGTAGGTCATCTGGGCCTGGAGATTTCATATTTTTAAGGAATTTTGGCCATGATATTCAAAGGGCACAGTGCAAAGACTTACACTTGTGTGACACTATCTAACTGAATATCGAGTTGTGCTGGTGCAGCACTAATGCAACAGAGCTGCTCCAACATGGACCTGGGCTGTATATAGCTGACAAGGAATAGTGTGCTGCCCAAATTGTGATAGAGCCAAGACCCCTGTAGGCTACATTCAGCCACAACATGCAAATGAGCCCATCGGGCATGCATGGCACTAAGGAACTATTTGCAAGCCCATTATGGGCTCATTTGGATGGGGTGCAGCAACCTCATAGCACCGTTGCAACAGTATGTTGTGCCTAGGTGGCTGGTGGTACCCCCATTACCCATCCCATCTCGTACAACATCCTGGTGGTCTAGTCCTCCCACCCTCCCAATAACCAGCTGGACATGTGTACTGAAGATCCCTTGTGGCTAGCAGTACCCCCATCTCCCGTCCCCATCACGCATACAACACCCAGGAGGTCTTGTGTCCCCTGCTGATACGCTGTCAATATGTTGAAACAAAACCACATGGCAATAACTGTGCGTGTAGAGCGCACTGGATTTAGATGTATGTATGAACTATCACTACCCCTGTCTTCCATACTGTAAAGAGTAGGGATCAAGTGAGCCATGTGCTGGAGTGGCTGGCTGAACTGCTCCCATGGTGGAGTGGCTAAGGCACCAGCACACGGAAGGAATGGAGACCTGGGACCGTGGTTCAGTTTCCCCAGGTCTCCTGGTGCTGCAACTTTTGTGATTTTTTTTCTTTGTAGAAATAAACATTTTCCTTCCTGAGTTTCTTCCATCCTGAAGTCCACCCCATTGGAGTTAGTAATCTATATTCCTGGGGTGGGGTGAAGAAAGTCCCATTGATTGCAATGGGGCACACTGTTTGCATTGTGGTCATTGTTGTTTCAACCTTGTTTAAGCACATGCTGCTTTGCTTGTGGCAGGTATTGCTAAGTGGTTTTTGCCGTGGCATTATGACCCGTGCCTCCCAACCTCATGCTCACCAGCCAGATGTGTGTACTGAAGATTGTTGGTGGCTAGCGTACCCCATCACTCATCCACATCATGTACAACACCACGGTGGTCCAGTGTTTCCCACCTTCCTGATCACCAGCCAGACATGTGTACTGAGAAGATTCCTGTGGTGGTTAGTGGTACCCCCCATCACCCATTCCCATCTTGTACAACACCCGTGGTCCAGTGTCCTCCATCCCGACCCGCCTCTCACATACTACCACCTGCATCACCTACCCAGGTGATTGCAATCATCATGGCCTAATATGGAAACCAGCACTGCTCTCAACTCACCTTCTCAGTCAACTGTCATATGAGCTGCCACTGAGCATGTGAGCCTGTTGACAGCTCATATGGCAGCCTGCTGAGGAGGTAACAGGAGGGCTGTGCTGGTCGCCACAGCAGCCATGATGATCACTGGCCACTGAGGTAGGGGTGATGTGAAAGGTAGTATATGACTGCACAGGTAAGGCAGGGGAACACTAGACCACCAACGTGTTGTACAAAAGGGGACGGGTGATGGGGTGGTACTACTAGCCACCAGGGATCTTTAGTACACATGTCCAGCTGGTGATCAGGAGTGTGGTGGGACACTAAACCACCAGGGTATTGTACATGACACGCATGAGAGATCAGAGGTAGGCAGCTGCAGTACAGATGCCCTACCATTGCAGTGTGGGGGTACAGGCTAAGCACCCCATTAAGACTTGGTTTTGGCTGCTGTAACAGCACCTTTATGGGAACATTTACCACTATTTCAAACCTTTGGAAATGCTGCTGTGCCTGTATGCATGAGGGGACCCCTCATTTGTAATGAAGCGCAGTGGTATTTCAGTGCATGGATCTGCTGCGTTTGGGGGCACTCACTTGGCCTCTGAATATGGCCCACCCTGAGTGCAAGTACATAACCAGTATAGCAATGGCACAAACCAAGCTAGTGCCAGTGCTACCATTTGAAAATCAGGTCCTTGATCTTTCTTTGACCTCTTCCCCTATTACAGGGCTGGCAAGCTCTAAATTTGCTGCATTAGACAATTTTGGCACTGTGATAGATTGAAAGAATGTGATCCCCTCCCCGGCTGTAAAGTGTCTGTAAATAGTGGCAAATCTTTCTAAAATAAGTCTGGGATCCCTGTATAACACCCTTTTCCTCTGTGTGCTTAAGTTTCATGACTGCTCTGTTAGCAGCCTGTTTTCAAAGCTACAGAGCCAGCAGACATCTGTCTCTGTTGCCCTGTTCAAAGTACCATTGCCAACAAAACAGAGCTTCTTTTCAACAGTTCATCAAACGTTTTGTTAAGTTTAGTTCCTTTTTCTTCTAAATGCTTCATAACCCCTCATGTAGGGTGATCTGGTGCTCTGCTTAACAATCAAATATTTCTTTCTAGTAGTAGTAGTTATTTATAAAGCGCCATTCCTAGGGGCTCTGGGTTCTGTTCAACAAGGCATAACCCAGTTAAAACATTGCAATAATTACAAATAAAATCTTAAATTAATAAAATAAATAAAGATAAAAACATTACAGTTTAGTATAGCAGGGGTTGTATTGGGCCTCACGGGCAGACTCGATGGACCTTGATCTTTTCTGCTGTCACTTTCTATGTTTCTAAGGCAGACAGTGGCAGCACAACCCAGAATAGATTACCCAGTGCCAAAGGTCTCTGACAGAGGAAGAACTGGTCCCACTTAAGAGGCCTCCACCAAGGTGAATCTTCTTAAGAGACCTTGGAAGCCTGTTACACAGGGCTGGGCCGGCAAGTGCACCGCTCTATCATCAGATGATTTTAGCCTTGCCCTGGGAACAGCTAGAAGGCCCATCTCGGAGGAGCAGAGGGGTGAGAAGTCTGGTAGGGAGTCAAGAGGTCATTCAGGTAACCAGGGTCCAGTGTGCACAGGGCCTTGTAGGTCAGCAACCCGACATTGAGGTGGCGCACTGCTTCACTGGCAGCCAGTGCATGTCATGCAGTACAGGGTTATAGGACAAGACCTTGAAAGGCCAGTCAATAACTGGGCTGCTGCATTCTGCACCAGCTGCAGATGTCAGGACACCTCCAGTCACCACAATGTATAGAGCATTACAATATTTGAGCCTGGGAGTGACAAATGCATGTACCTGTGAGGGTAGGTCTTCAGGTGAGATCAAGGTCTTAATCTGATCGATATTTCTGAGATGGTATAAACCATTCCAGACTAGAGCCGACACTTGAACATCAGGTGTCAGCCTCAGAAAATTCTTGACCTCATGAGAGGCCATCAACCCAGGAACCTAGCCAAGACCAGTCCCATATCAGTGGCTCATACACCCGCCCAAAGGTCTAAATATTTCTGGTTCTTTTCTTTCTTTAATATGGAAACATACTGGATAGTTCCCCCAAACCAGTGTCTTAGAGCAATCCCAGGTCATACATGCTGGCACATCTCTGGATTGTTTTCCCTTCAGTATGTGAAAATTACTTTTCCATATGGCCTTTGTAGCCCTGATCATTAAGGAAGCTGGCATTAAAACACCAAATGTATTATGGGGCATGAGAACGTCTCTAGCTCCAGTGTCGTTAGGAATGGTCAGATAAAACAGAGCTGCCAATTTTGCAGGTTACAGCCCTGTGAAGTCAATTGAGGCCCTGGACACACTGGGGAACTTAAAACAGTTTAAGTGCCTTGAACAGTTTCAATCCCCTAGCACTGTTTGCAGACAGACTACAAGCCCTTAAAATGTTTTAACTAAAGTGTTTTAAACCCTGCTAGATACCTAGTCTTAAAACCATTTTAAAAACATTTTGAAGCTAGCATGGTTTTACTCACGGGTCTGTCCAGGAGTAAAAGTGTTTTGAGCTGTAATGGCTTAACTAAAACAGTTCTAGATGCAGTGTGTCCAGGCATGCACAGTTCTGTGTGTTAGACTTAACACAAAATAGTTACAAGGAGAACAGGTTTAACACTAGCAGTGTGGCTACTAAACCATTTTCAAAATGGTTACTGAGTAGTGGCTGCACTGAAATGGTTTAGCTAAACTGGTTTTCAAAACGTTTTATAAAACAGTTCTGTAGTGTGTCCAGGGCCTTAGTGGATATAAAAAATGGTCAGTTCTGGAGTAGGAATTGTACCATGGCAAATAGCAAGTATACCTCTCTCTCTTTGGGATTCCAATGACACCAAACATCTGCTAGGCTAATTCACTAACCAATCTGTTTAAGAGCTTGCCAAAGAAAGTTTCCCATATGTCCCTCCCCTGATGATCTAGCAGGCTAGCAACTGCTGAGTAAAATTCCTTCAATTATTTATAAGCCCTGTCCACGCTGCAGCCCGAAAACCCTTCTGTAACGTTACAGAGGTGTAAACCGCATCCATAATGGTGTGCGTTTACACTGGTAACGTTACAGCAGGGAGCAGAATCGCTGTAGAAACCTTGTCAGGAGGTGGTTTCTACAACGGTTACAGAAATGGTTTCTAGCACAACCTCACCGCCTGCCGCCTTAATGCACCACGGTTTAGCCCCAGTCCTTCACTAGACCAGCAGACAGTGCACCACAGTGGGGCACTTGGGAGGCAGAAGAAGAAGGAAGCACTGGAAGGCAAAGAGGCACGGGAGTACAGTAACCAGTGCAGCGAGGTGGAAACGTCTGAGGCAGGAGACCAGAGCAGCTGGGTGCACACACCTGAGAGAGGTGCAGCCACGAGGCACAGTGTGGCAATAGGGGTGCTGCCTGCTGCAGCTGGCCAAGGACTGTGAGGGGAAGAGCACGGTGCCTAGGGCAAACAGTGGGCACAAGCAATAGGAGCCATCAGCAGATGCCAGCACTGTGTGCCACAGGTGTGAAGGGGTCCCCAACAGCTGCCAAAACCCAAGACCAGCCCCAAGAGGACAGCAGTGCCAGACCATACCACAACAGCACCACTGCAGAGTGACCCCAGCCCCAAGCACTGCCTGTGACTGGTGGAGGGTAGAAAGGACTGTGCCAAACAGTGACCACATCCACACGCCACGCCTGCCCACCTGCAGGACCATGTCAGATCGCAGCCCATCTGGTCAGATGAAGCCACAAAACTCCTGGTGGAGTTCTGGACACAGGTGAAGGTGCAGGCAGAGCTATCCAGTGCAAGGCACAGCACGAAGGTGTACCAGAAGGTCTCGGAATGCCTGTATGTGAATGGGTGGAGCAGACAGCAAAGCAGTGCTGTGATAAGATAAAGCAACTGAAGGTGCAGTACCATAAAACCAGGGATAGCAACAGACTGGGGTGCACGGTGGTGTGCCCTTCTATGACACATTGGATACCATACTTGGAACACTGCCTACCACCAAACCAGCATTCATCCTGAGAGCTCACAGGTGGACAGCCCTGAACTGGACACAGAGGATGATGGGGACACCACCAGGGATGCGTGCCAGCACCTGGGGAATGAAGAAGATGATGGTGTGCAGCACGAGTGCCCCAACACAGGTAAGTGCATTGTGCAATGTGTATGTTGGGTTCTTGCATGCCAGTGGAGGTGTATCCTGGGCACGCAGCACAAGGTGATAGGCATGGCATGGGTGGTGGCACTGGTTCACTCAAGTGAGGCTGCATGTGGCACCTGGGGTGTGCGTAGGCACACAGGTGAGTGGGGAACATGGGCATGGGGCTGTGTGTTTGGTGGTGGGGGTAGGGCTGAGTGCACCTGTGTGTAATGGTGACAGGTGTGTTCTGCCATTCGAGGGCAAGACCCGGTGAGGGACATCGGTGGACACTGATGTAGTGGAGGTCTCCCCAGCGTCCTTGGTCCTGCAGGATGTGATGCCAGAACCTCCATTGATGGCTCCACTGGGGGAAGGCCACCATGTGAAGCAGCAGGGCGACCAGGCACCCCTGGTGAACCTCAGGAAGAGGAAGTCGAAGACAGCATGGATGGCAGAGGTCCTGGGGCGGTGCTGGAACCCACACATAGGATGATGTAAGAGCACCACAGGGAGCTGATGGACATGGAGAGGGAGTGGGCACAGGAGGACAGGGTATTGGAGGAGTGCTTATGGAGACAGGAGGCAGAGCAGACAGAGCGGTTCTTCACACAGATGATCCAGTTACTGGCCATGCAATGCCAGCAGCCACCACCTGCAGCCACACCGCAGTGGCCGGGTGCCATCTCATGGCACACACCACCGCAGTCCCATCCCCTGTGGCCTGTTCCCCATGGTGTGCCACCATGCCAGTAGCCACTGCATACCACAGTGGCATGGCAGACCCTGCCATCACCCTCCCGTCCACCACTGGCGGACACACAGGCTGCGTGGCACAAGCGGCCTCCACCAGGATGCATCCCCGGCTGTGCCAGTGCCCCAAAGGTGTGACCCCCACTACAGGGTGCGGTGTACATGGGTGGTGTCACTGCCTCCACCACCCAGCCACCCACGTCCAAGGCAACACTCAGCTGGTGCCAGCATGGCACAGCTGTAGCCCCACAGGTGCCACGCCAGCCACCGCTGGCCTGCACATAGCACCCCAACCCCGATGTATGGTGCCGCTGCCTGCACAGTGCTACCCCTTGATACCGTAGCAGGCATGCCCAGCTTCACACAGGACCTGTACAGCGATGAGTTCCAGTGGACGACCCTGTGATAACCCATGCAGCATGCAGGGGTTGGCTGACAGGTGCATCCCACCTGTTGCCACACGGGACCTCGTGTTTGTTATCCCCCCACCTTGATGACACCGCTGGGTCCACCCGTGACAACAGTGCCTGGTTCATGTTGGCACAGAGGTATGTGCCGGCTGTGGCACTCAGTTAAACAGTGCACGTGGGTTGCACGACTGTTGCGGGCGTCTCTGCAACATGCTGTGTCAGGGGTTCCGATGCAGTATGGCCACATGGGTGCCTGGGTTAGCACCACCTGTGCATGGTTTTGTTTTTCATTGTTTCAGATGACAGTACAGTGACCCCCACGTAGGCTCCTTTGTAAGGTTGGTATATGGTGCCGCCAATATGGTGGCCCGCATTGTGTATTGCATTGTTAGTTCACATGACAGTGTCTTTTTTCTTTGGGGATATGTGGTGTTACGCAGCAATGCACATGGTCCACTGCATGGCCATGCTGCCGCTGCACATTGATTACTTGTGTTATTGCCACCAGAAGCCATGGTGGCATTGGATTAAAGGCTGTCTTGTGTCACCATACCATGTTGCTGGTTTGCTTGGGCAGTGTGCATGCATGCACACATTGCTTTGTGGGGCACGTGGGGCTTCCAATTCCATGGGTTGCTGGTGTAGGTGTCCTGGATGTGTGGCCTGGCTGCACAGTGTATGCTGGTGCACGCAGCTTGCTTCCAGTGACAGCGGGCCTTGGTTTGCCATTTCCTGGTGGTGCACCGCATGCATGTCTGTGGGACACAGTGGGTTCCCTGTACCAGCACGTGTTGGTGCATCACTGCATGCCTCTCATGCCATTTGTAGGGGCCTCCCCTCCTTACAGTTCCATGCCTCACCTGCTGCCCACCCTTGGTCCCCCACAGGTGCACTTGGGCACATCGCTACCGAGGCAAGTTGTGCCACACTCACTGTGCCCTGTGTAGACTGGCAGCCGGGTGTTCATTCGAATGGGTTTCTGTCTTCACAGCTGTCTCCCCAGGTGAACCATGGGATGCACTCCACATTACAGGGTTGGGTGCACACACTGTTCACATCTCAATGTGGACAGGCTGTGCTGGTTCATGAACGTTTCCACACCTGTTCCCTGGAAGTGTGGACACACTGCTATGTTTGCAGCCTGTAACAGTTTGGAACCATTTTCAGCCCTGTTGGGTACAGTGTGGACGGGGCCTTAGATGATCAGGGCTCGTGATCATGCCTTTGTAACCCCCTGTTGGGGGCTTACCTGTTGCCCCTCAGGGCTGCTCCATTCTCCCGGTTCCCCTTCCCCGCAGCTGGATCAAGTCCCTGTAGTGCCCCTTGATCCTCCATCAGGCCTTGCATTAGTTTTGCAGTAATCGGGCTGGAGGAGCTGAAGTGCAGAGCCGCTGAAAGATGTTTTGCACTTCTGTGCATTTCGGGCAGTCCACGCATGTGCAGGAGCACATGGTTGTTTTTAGCCATTCCTGCAGATGCATGAGTGCCTTTCCATTGGTCCTGGTCCAAAATGAATCTAATTGAGGACCGGAGACCTAGAGATAGCTCTGGAGAAGGACATTTTTTATTTAAGAGGCGTCAATGAACGCCCTTGCTGGGTCCTGCTCTAATGAATATTAATAAGGAGACTGCATATGAATGAGAGAGCCTGCCTAGCGCCTGGAGGTAAGCTGAATCAGTGCTAGCGACAGGTAAGGGTAAAATAAATAAGGTAAAAGTGCACTGGCGTAAAAGGGAAAGGGCTGCTTTGGAACAGTGGGGTTTCTGTGTAAAAAATGCATATTGTGGCTGCACTAGGACTTGGATGTGTGGACTGCTATTCGTACTGCAGATAAACTGTTTGCTAAGCAGCCATATTTGCTGCCATGTGACCAATTGCCAGCCAATCAGGAGGCCAAGATTCTTTCAGAGGACTGTGGAACAGTAAAAGAGAGTTATGGGGAAAAGAGGGAAATACTTGGCACCCTTTCACACAGCCAATCAGGCATTGAGGAAGGTTAATGCATATTCATTTTCTAAAAGGACAGTGATGTTAGCCAATGAGGGCTGCAGAGAGCTCCAAAAGTGAGACACTTTTGGTCCCAGAGTCAGTTTTCACCAGGAGCCCATCCAGAAGGAGGGGACTCAGCCTGTATGCAGAAAATGGGGCTGCAAGGCTGGGGAAGAGGCCTGCTTGGGGTTGCCAGCTACCTGTCCTTCAGGGCCTGTGGGTCTGCCTTTTCCCATTATAATGAGGAATGTGGTCGTGGCATGCAATGCAGCAGAGAGAGAGAGCTGGAAGGTCCTACTACATGCTGCTGTGGGAAGAAGCTACACCACAGCGGTGAAGGTTTTGATCAAACATTCTGGAGTGAAACGATAGTTTATTTCTGCACCTGAACTGGGAGAAGCCAGGATAAACCGTACAAGGATAAAAGGCCTAAGGAAATGGTTATGTATTTTGGAAAACAGATTAACAGAACAAGGACTTGTTTAGGTGTAAGGAAACTTGGTGTGGGAGTCTCCCTGACATGTCGGAGACTTGGCCAGTAAAACCAAGTAGTCTTCAATAGGAGGAAAGCCTCCTCTTGTTTGTTAGCACCTGCACGGTGAGGAAAAGAAAAGGAACTGGCTGCATCAAGTGACTGGTTGAGTGAAATGGCGTCCGGTCAGTGCAAAGGTCAGGGTCCTCAGAGGAGCCCAAGGTGAATGAAACACAGTCTTACTGGGACTATGCACTCAGTGAGAGTCCAGGGACTGAGTTCTGTCTGCAAAAGGCCATGGCTGCCACACGGTAGTATGCTGAAGGATTTTTTCTTAGCGGAAGTGGCTAAACTTCTAAAATTGAAAAATTGCCAACTGGAACTAAGCTTAAGAGACTGAGAATCTTCTCACTTCCAAATGGAGCCAGGTAGGGAACCAGCCAGTCTCTATGGAGTGGGCTGACTGGGCCGCAGGGAGCCATGGGCATATGCCTGAGTGCTAGGGCACTCTGATTCATCAGGGAGCCGGACTGTGGGTTCACTCCTGGGTCTGGGCTTCTGTGGCCTGGAAAGCTCTGCATTATGCTTTGCATCTGGCCTAGAAACAGGTTGAAGGGGACAAGCTGCAAGATCTTTGATCATTAAGTAGGAAGATCCCAACAGCAGAGTGCCTGCTCCACATCTCAGGTCTCTTCAAATCCAAGTCTCTGAGTTCTGCTACTCCATCTTCCCCATCAACACAGTTACAGTGCCATCAGAGACTGTCAATGGAACCATGAGTAAATGCAAGAATTTTCTGCACTTGGGGTTGTAAATAATTGCACTCAAGTTATACCCAATGGCATGGTAAAAGTTTAAAGAAATCAAAGAGGAAGGTAAAAGTTGTTTTAAATGTAAAGTGCACTAACACCGCCAACCAGCAGCACTACAGACCTGCATCCTACAGAGTGATGGGTACCCAGGGACAGAAAGCATTTGGGAGGTTATCTGGACTGGGAACAGTACCACCCAGGGTGGTGTAATGGGGTACATCTGCAGCAGTTTGCTAGACAGAGGCTCGGTGCTGTAAGTACTGAAAGATTAGTTGAAATTTAAAGGGAGATATGACTGTGCTCAAAATATGCTAACTTCTGATGCCAATAACCAGCGAAATTGTTTGATTAACATCTTTTCCACTCTTCCCCTTCCAAACCCTCCCATGTAAATAAACTGGTGTTAAACTGTTTTGGAAAAAATTCTTACTCGAGAGCCTGATTTAGTGAGCATGTTATTGGTTCAAGTCATTAATTCTAAAGTGTTAAAAAGGGACTTTGTGTTATGGTATTCCATGGGGCAACTGTATGGGGAGGTGGGTTACTAAAGCATCCCAGGGGTTGTACTGTTAACTTTCTTACCCACTTTAAATTGTATTCTGGGTGGAGACACTACACTTTTATTTGTTCATCTCAGGAAAGAACACCTGATAAAAGATAAATGGGAACCCTGGCCCTCAACCTTGTTAGCAGCTGCCTAGTTAGGGATAGTAGCACTCTAAGACTGGCGACAGGGCTAAAATAGAAAAACCTTTATGAGGATGCTCATGTGTTCAGGTTACACATTGGGACCACAGACATTAAGCAAAATACATGGCACGTCGCCTCCTGTAATGTTGTCCTCCACTTCAAAGAACATTTAAACATTAGGGCTCTGTACACAGCTCCTCTGGGCTCTTGTGAGACCGTTCATGCAGTCCTAGTGCTGGGGAAGACAAAGAAACTTCATATGATATGTGCCTATAACCCACCAACATGTGGCATCACTGGTCTAAACAACATCATTGACTATCTTACTAATCTAAAGGGCAATTATGAGATACTGCAACTAGGGGACCTAAATCTTGACATGCATGGTTAAAATACTGGTACCTATAACTCTGTTCTAGGAAAATTGCTGCTTACTCAACTCATTAACTGCCCAACCAGAGTCCCTACTGGTGGCAACTGTCACTCCCTGCTAGACTGGATTGCTACTAACAGAGTGGACAGAATCCTGGTAGCAGGCACTCTGGCGGTCTCCATAAGCAACCACCTACCAGTCTATGTGTATGGGTGCATGGGCAGAAGCCTCCACCGAAAGAAATTCAGTTACGGATTTCTCAAAACTAAATGTGGGGCACTAATAGTGGATATACAAAATGTGGATTGGTCTCCTTTGTATCAAAATATGGATGTTGAGTGTTGTGATCGCAAATTCTCTCACTGTAAGTATTACCTGAGCAACCACTCCCTCATCACGGGCAAAACCACACCACTGGGTTTTGTCTTAACGCCGCTTTATTTGATCAAATCATCATTCATGCATGTGGGACTTCTACTAAGGAGATCGTCCCTGATTAAAGTTTACAGCAGCTTTTTATAAGCTAGATTTTGCACTTCTTATCTTGAAAAATACCAACATTTCAGTATGAGCCAATCATAAAACAGCATAACAAGTTTTCAGCAATGTAAAAAAAAAAACATGTTAATTTGTATAAGGTACTTTTCCACTGCAATTCATTTCTTTCCCATTACTGCTTGATACATATGCCTGGGTCAAGCTGACCTGAAGAGACAATTAGTTTCACTCACACTATAGCATACAGCTTGCCTTCAATGCCACTACGTGCTGTTATCTTTTATATTTTGCCCAGGCATGCTCTTATCTCTATATTTTGTCCAAGTCTGCTATTCAGGCTGGTACAACCAGTTCTGCTCAGTTTTATCTAGTTTTCTGTTTTCCCAAATGTACCTCAAGTAACCTCAGTACAAATTCTATAACCCTTAAAAAGAAAACATGAACTCAGAAATTTCTACTACATTCATTATTACTTTGTTACAGCATGGCTTTTAAAGCAAGCATAACTTCAAGGCATATTATAGCAAATATAGCTTTAGGATATAAAAAGAAGCATATATAAAATTCCTCACAGTGTGCTCTAGACTATCTCTTAACCACTATTCTGGCTCTTCAGGATAAACATCTGTCCCTTAAGAGGAGACTTGTACAGGGCATTATGACAAAATGGCTTCAAAAGGACCTCCTGGTGGCAATGAAGGAAAGGGACAGAGCCTGGGCCAAAGCTAAGAAATCCTCACAACAAGCAGATTGGGAAGAGTACAGGTGACAGAGAAATGCTTGCAAGAGAGACATCTGAGAAACAAAGGGAGCCTACTGTAAGAAGCTGCTACAGAACTCTGTGAGTGACTCCCAGGGCTTTTGGTCTCACATAAAGTCCTTAATGGGTCAGGGAAGCAAGACAAGTATCACTGAAATGACACTGAATGGTATCAACTGTAGCAACCTACATACTATAACCAATGCTATGAACTCTAATTTCTCAGACCTTTCATAGATGTTTACAAGCTTTTAGACTTTCGTCCATAATGCTTGCCCTTTTTACCTAACTTAGAATTTAATTTTCATATCACCACAGTGAATATGCAATTTATTTTTAAATACATTCATGCTCTTACTATTTATTATATCTCTAGGTAATTTATTCCATGAAGAAACAACTCTCTGACTATACCAATGTTTGCGTGTATTATGTTTCCATTTAGATTGAACTAATTGTTTATTGTGTCTTCTAGTGCCAAATTCATCCATTCTTTGGTGAATACCCAACTCATGGCAAAAGTCAGAGTTATTTATTGCCCTAAATGAAAAGCACATGTCCTCTA
Organism: Neoceratodus forsteri; assembly: GCA_016271365.2. Taxonomy (NCBI): domain Eukaryota; kingdom Metazoa; phylum Chordata; order Ceratodontiformes; family Ceratodontidae; genus Neoceratodus; species Neoceratodus forsteri. Next base: position 1,287,718,838 of record CM057456.1, read on the forward strand.
AATCTTCTGTACTGTAATGAGTATAGGTTGAGGGACGTTAATCTCTCTGAATATTGTAATGTCTTCATTCCATGGATAGATCTAGTAAACCTTCTCTGTACAGATTCTATTTTGTTAATATCCTCCATTTTGGGGACCATACCTGTATGGCATATTCAAGATGGGGTCTTACCAAGGCTACATAAAGTGGTAACAACACATTAGCTTCCCTACTGGCAATATAACATAAAATACAATTAAAATTTTGGTTTGCTTTTCTTATTTGTTGTTTACAATGTGTACTGAACTTGAGGTCAGGATACACTATAACTCCAAGATCTTTTTCTTCAATAGTATTAGTAAGTGGTATATTTTCTAGAGTATATCTACTATGTTTGTTCTTTTCTTTTTACCTAAATGCATGATTTTGCATTTGCCAATGTATAATACCAGTTTGTTATTATTAGTCCAACCAGAGATTTTGTTTATCATGTTTTGTAATTCAAATGTCCTGTCATTAGTATTCACAACAGTTCCGATCCTATAATCGTCTGCACATTTATATAACCATATCTTAAGGTTATCTGATTGAAGAGTGGATATATATATATATTAAATAAACAGGGTCCCAGGACAGAGACTTTTGGGACTCTACTAGAACACACCAAACTACTAGGATATTCCCTGATCTAATTGCTGCTGGTAAGGATAATAGACCATGCACTTTCAACTAAGGATGGTAACTATGGGGAGGTTCAATGACTCTTAAAATCTATCCCAGCCTGTGGATCTGCAGGATCAGGTGGAGTACTGTCCAAATTCCTAAAACAGCTGTCTCTGCCTTCACTGCACCTGTAATATCTATCACCACTGGAGTAGTACCAGCGGTCAGGAAGATTGTGAGGGTGGTACCTGTGTATAAGAAAGGTGATCCCTAAGTGTAAATAACTACTGCACTATAGCCATCCTCACTGTCCTAAGCAAGATCTTGGAAAAAGCTGTTTGCAGTGCAAGTATCAGACTACCTTCTGCACAGCAACTACTTACCCCTGCCCAGCATGCATTTAAATGGTCTCATAGCACAAATACAGTGCTCTTACAGCTACCAATGACATAAAACAGGCAATGGACAAGGGCCTCCTCACTGGGGCTATATTTGTTGATCTGTCTAAGGCCTTTGATTTGATCAATCATCCATTACTGTTGGATCAGCTAACCTCACTGGTTTCTCCGAAAGCCACCTCCTGGTTTGCCTCCTATCTCACTGGCCATACTCAGTTTATGAGATCAACAAAATCAAATAGAAACGTGCTCCTACCAGCTTTGGTGTCCCCAAGGATTCATTCTTGGACTGTTGCTGTTCTCCTTTTATCAATAACCTGCCTAAACCCCTGGTCTCTCCTCTATTATCCTTTATGCAGACGATATGGTGCCTTAGCAGCAACAAGGACCCAGCATCCATAAATGCCATGCTAAAGACTGACTTTGACTGTCTGAACACCTGGCTGGGGCTAAAAAGCTCCTGTTAAATGTAAAAAGACTGCAGCCAGGATGTAGTAACTAGAAGGGAAGGGATTAGATCAATTCCAGTACAGTAGCTTCTTTCTTGCTGCTTTTACATTGTTCTTGTGGATTTTACTTGGTAGAAGGTTATTTTTTTTCCTTTCTTACTACTTCTAAGGGGCTAGCAGGGTATTGTTTTGGGGCTGTTGGAATCTTGAAACCTATTTTGGTGCTGTAACTGGGCTCATTTGATGTTTCACTGTGTAGCAGGCCGAGTTTGTCTTACTTCTTAAAAGGGGCTAGCAGGAAACTATTTTGGAGCTGTTGAAACTTTGAAATCTATTTTGGTGTGCTTTGAGTGGGGCTGTCATTCCTTTACCATGGAGGCCTATTTCTTCTGCTTTCTTCTGATTTCAAATGTATTTGGCATGATTTTATTGGGGCTGTTTCTTTGAATTGGAAACCTATATCTTCTAATTTCAAGCCTATCTTGGTGTATTTTTGGTGAAGCTGTTTGAATTGGAGATCTGTTTCTTTTGGTATCAAACCTATTTTTGTGCTTTGAGTGAAACTGTGATTGTTTTCTGGCTTCACTATCTGCAAAGTTTAGTGCATAGTGGGGAAAGGTGCTAATGGTCTGAACAGGGTCTCGCTACCTGGTTGTTTCTAGAAGGCAACAAGCTGATCCCACCATCCCTACCTCACCCGCCCACCCCAGGTCCATGATTTCCTTTATACCTGGGGTTCTAACATCACTTCCCAAAGGGCAAAGGACATGCACCTGCCATAGCAAATGCAGACATCCAGAAAAGGAACAGCAGCGAGTGAAGAGCTGACTGCAATCTCAGTGGAAGGGGAGTAACTGCAAAACAAGGAGCTTTCATTGGCCGCTTGTTTGCATTGGTATTTGCATTGTGGAAAGGAGGTAGTAGTTTGAAGAAGGCTGTGCAATAGTTGCTTAAAGTCTCTTTTTGGTGTGGACAGGAGGAATAGGAATGTAAAAGCAGTTGCTCGGTCTATCTAGCAGTGTACGACAAAGGGAGTAAGGAAATTAAGAAAGGAGAAGAATGTTTTGCACTGATAGAGGGAGAGGGAGACTTAGGGAGTGTTTGGTATCCTTCATCTGGAAGGGTGGGGGGGTGCTGGTGGGCAATGACAGCAATGGGTAGGGTGGTAGGCTGCAACAACTGCGGTGCACAAATCTTTCTAAAATTGTCTGAAGGAGGGGATGTTTAGTGTGCAACCACACAGAAAACTTAGAAAGGAGATCAAGGGTCTTCAGGAGGAACTAAGATGGGCAAGGCAGACTGGAGACAGTTATAGCCCAATACTGGAGGGATGGAGGGATGGAGGAGGGAGAAGAGGAGGGCAATTTGAGCCCAACAGTGGTGAGGAGGGTCAGAAGATGGGAAGCAGAGACAAGGGACCCAGGCCAGGAAGAACAGTCTCCAGATAAACCAGGTCAGGAGACAAAAGCCAAATGGAAGGAGGAGATAGGGACTTGTAAGGAGAGGAGGAGAAGTGGCAACAGTCATGGGTGGAAAGGAGGAACAGGTTACTATGAGGAGAGAGGAAGTGGGCATTGGAGAAATGTCTTCAGAAAATTGTTTTGCACTGCTAGAGGGGAAGGAGGAGGAGGGAGGTGATAAAATTGGAGGAGTAACTGATAAATGCCTGGATCAAACTGGAGTGAGGAAGTTCTGCTGGGGAATTACAACAGGGGCAGAAAGGAAATACTGTGCAGGAGGAAGAAGAGAAGTTGGGAATGAGAGATGGAGAGGAATGGAAGCAAGCAGGGAGTAAGGGTGGACTATTAGTGCTGGGGACTCAATAATAAGAGGAGTCAGGTGGGGTAGCAAAGGGAGAGGCATAGTCACATTTTGGTGGAGGCCATGCCAGGAATGACAGCAGAAAGGATGGAACAATTTGTTCTGAAATATGCTAGAAGGGAAGAGACAAGCCTCATTTAATTATACATCTTGGGATGAATGACCTGGCTGACAAGATGGTAGCTATAGTCCACAAGAGGTTTGAGGAACTAGGACAATTATGTGAGGGGCAGGAAGATCAGTAACTTTTTCAGAGATACTTACAGTGTCCAAGGCAAGCACAACAAGAGAGCTGAGAATAGAGGAATTTAATGGATGGCTAAGAACCTGGTGTCATGCTAAAGGGTATGGGCTGATGGGGAGGGACCTGGGATGACAGTAGTCTCTGCCAAGGACAGACTACACTTGTGTGAGGAGGGAAAGAGTGTTAAAACAGAGGATGGAGGAGTACATAGAGGAAGTTGAGAATTTAAACTAGGAGGCGGGGGTGGCAAGTGGGCAAGAGATGTGCAGAGACCACAGGTTGGGAAGTCATATGAGCTTACCCCATAACAGTAACAAAGGACAAATGGCAAGTATTATTAGTGATGCTAGTAAAGGAAGGCAGGATGGAGGGGAAGGGTGGAAGGTTGCTACACTTAATGCTAGTAGTCTGGGAGGAGAACTGCAGAGTTACAGGCGCTTATGGCAGAGGAGAGGTGGACATTGCAGCCATCATAGAAACATGGGCCACCCAATACAATGACTGGAACTTGTCTGTACCAGGGTACAGGTTATTTCATAGGGATAGGGTGATTGAGAAAGGAGGGGTGGCACTATATATGAAGGAAGACAGTGTAGGGTAGGTTACTTTTCTATTACTTTCTATTATTTTTGGAAACTTGTTCTGTAATGGGGTTTGCCTCAGTGCATCCAGTCTCACCTGACTTTTAAGAAAGAGCTCCACTCATTCCTACAAGCTAATGACAAATGCTCCTGTGCCATGCCCTGAGTCTCCCTTATAACTCATACACTTAAACCTTAGCACTTAGTTGCTTGCTTTAGCTAGAAGGTTGCCTAATCAACTGCTTCCTACTACAACACCGTTTACCCTAAAATGTCTTGTGGTAATTAAGTAAGTGTCCTACTGACTGTATATACTGCACTGTTCCTTGTAACCCGATACTATTGTATCTTCTTTTGAAGTTAGGTTGTGTTCTACTGTCCTATTGTATTTGCACTGTTCTGTTATCTGACGTTGTATTTCTCCTGGGTCATGCCCGAAAATAGGCAGTTTCTGTCTAGTGCACTTAAACAGAAACAAAATATAAATAAATCTCCATACACTGCATGCAGTCAAGTTTTATAAATCTCCTCTCCTGGTCATGGGTAACCTCCAGCACCTGCAGGCACACCTCTTCAAATTAGGATGGCAACCCCTTGTTTATGTGAGTGTTTTCAAAGGTGGAGGAGTAGTTCTCTTCCATCCATTGCTGTTTTAACTTCTGGTGCTCAGCCTGAATCAAACGGGATTCCTAAATGAAGACAACTGGAATTCTATCTGTACTTAAATCTTTACAATCTTGTCCTTTTGACTGGATTGTTTATCCCTCTGATGTTGTATGCAGCTATTTTAAGGTCCATCATTTGTTCAGGTATTTCAGTATATCCCTGGGGTCCCCAATGAAAGCGGTCCAAACTCTCTCTCCTTGTGAGAAGCCTGCCTTCCATATTAAACTTTGCTCCATATGGGTAGGTGCAGTATACTGCTGCAACAAAGTTAACCAGAAACTGCTTTGTAACCAGCTAGGAGAGTGGACAACATTCAAACAGTTTAGAAATGAATAAATTGCAAAGAAAATGCATCCAGTGAGTTGCTTGGCTTTAAGGTATTGTTGGATGCCACCACCACTACTAGGTTTGCAGTTGGTGGTGCTTAGAATACATATCTAAGTGTCCCTTGCTTTTGGGGCTCCCCATATGGAGGACCCAAAGTTGTACATCACATCCCAAGAGCAATGGAGTTTGCCTCAGTGCACCCAGCAAGTTACTTAAGTAGTCATCAACATCCAGTTTCAAAGAGGTCACCCACTGTAACCTATAAAGCTAGGCTTTCCTACAATGCTAAGCTAGGAAAAAGGTGGGAAACTGAATGGTAGCTCAAATGTTTGCTATCAGGTCTGCAAGTCTGCCAATGCCAGGTCCCTAGACAGCCACAAAGTCACAGCTGGCTACTCCCATGAGCATCCACCCTCCTTCAGATGGCACCCCTTATTCCATACAGTATCTATCTCAGTGGCATTGAAGAGGTTTGGACCTGTAGGATCCAGGAAAAAAGAGTGTGCTAATTAGGGAGCAGGTGGGACCCAAGGCCCCTTCACCAGTCCCCTTAGTGCCAATATATCCTGCAATAGCTAAGTCAGAAGGGACTCCACAGCCCACCAGGAGCATCATAGGTGGTCTGCAAGACATCAGGCTGCACCTCCACTCCTCCCTGCCCAGCACACCAGGAGCATCGCAGGTGGCCTGCAGGACATCAGGCTGCACTCTCCACTCTCCCTCCCCAGCACACCAGGAGCATCACAGGCAGTCTGTAAGACATCAGGCTGCACTCTCCACTCCTCCTCTCCCTAGCATATTAGAAGCATTGCAGGCGGCCTGCAAGACATCAGGCTGCACTCTCCACTCCTCCCTCCCCAGCACATCAGGAGCATCAAAAGTGTCCTGCAAGACATTGGGAAGAGCACCTCTTCAGAATTCCTCTCTAGAGAGCACAGGCTTCAGTGCGCTAGGCCGTCACAGCGACTGCCCCGGCATTTCCTTTATAGGTATGGAGTCACATGACTTCCTGTTGTTCCTTCTCCTTGCTCCTTATGCTTTTCAGCCACTAGCTGGTGCTGTTGTACCCCTCTGCAACCTCTCTTTGCTCCCTCACCTCCACTCCTCCATGTACCCTCTCGCCACTGGGTGGCAGTGTCATATGTTTTGTAACCCTGTTAAGCACCTTAAACAGAAGTAATCTAGACCTGCCCCAACCCAGCTGCTTAACCTCCCTCCTCTTTACTCACCTCCTAGCCTTTACTAGGTCTTGAACCCTGTCCTGAGATACATCTCATGCCCTGAAGTCTGCCTCCCTGATTCTTTCGCTATACAGCCACCTAATAACTCTCACCAGTATTTATTCCCCTTGTTCCTTCTCTGACCACTTTGTCATCCTTACACCTGTCACATATTTTTGAAATCTTTACCTGCTACATCGTCCTGATTAATTAAACCTCCCTGACCTGAATTCAAACTTAAAATCCCAGGCCAGGTCTTGAACCTGTGGTTCTGTATATCTAGTCCAATTTCCCATGGAAGCTTCTTATCCTCACTATGACTAGACAGTGCCAGTGGCTATAATACTGACTGTGCACCTAGTCCTTTAAAACCCTCAGGCTAGAATTCAAACATAGACATCCCAGGCCGGGATCTGAACCCTCGACACCTATTCTAGTTCCACAGGGTAGTCTATCACTCTAACCACTAGACTGTCCCAGCAGTCTCGATTCTGACCCAGCTCTCTCTGGCCCTTATACTTCCCTGACTTGAATTTTGAACTTAAACATAAACTTCCCACTTGTGATAGGGAAGCCCTATCTGATGAATTCAGGACCATCATTATTTTGTTTTGCTTGATATTTTGCCCCTCTGTAAGCCAGTTGCATCAGCACCTCTTTCTCTACTTCTATCTCTAAATCTTTATTTCTACTATCGGGCCTGGCTACCTGCAGTATATACCCTTTTGACCTTTCTTAAATCTATTCCTATTTTCTATTTCTTTTCTTCCTCCATTTTTATGGTCCAGCAAGTAGCTGTATAAATGTAATAAAACACAGCATGATGTAAATACAGACTGACAGTGTAGTCTGTCTAAGAAGCAGTCCATTGTTTAAAGAAAGAAAGATGCTGCACTGTTGAACTGCCCATTACAGTGTAGCTGAATGGCATGTGTCATTGTTTTTTGTTGTTTTATTCCCTTTTCTGATGTGGTGGGAATGAAGATAAAAGGCAGCTAGCTACAGAGATACTGTAGCTGTCCCCAAGCTGAAGAAACAGACCGCTCAGTCGGATGAAAAGCCAGTTATTTTATACTATTACCATAAAATATGATATCATTTGAATAAGAGGGCTTGTGCCAATTTAGAGGTAACATTGATTTTAAGGAAAATGAAGAGAGATGCTATAATAATCTTAATCTAGGTGTGTAAACATGCTATACCCTATTTTCTAAAGAAATAGCATGATCTCATGTCAGATGGGTCAGCCTGTCTGTGTTTATTTAAGATGAGTCAGCCTGCCTGTATTTACTTATCATCAGTAGGCAGGTATAAAGCATCCCTCCTGAGATGCAAAACAGATGAGTCAGCCAGTAGAGATCAGATTGTTGTGGAGGAAGCAGCTCATAGTACATACAAGTTTTCATGTGCTAGGAATCTATTTGGCTGGAACTAAGCCTTGAAGTTGTGCACTGAGAGAATTGTGCACGGTTTTGAACTGAAAGACTAACCAACTATTTCCTTTCTGTATGTTTACTATTTTCTTTTCAGGAAATAAACACTGCAAAGTACATTGTACACTATGTACCTGTGTTTGTTCATTTGTCTCACCCACTAACCTTCACACCAGGCCAGGTTTTGAACCTTTGGCCCCATATATCTAGTCCAGTTGCCCATGGAAGCTGGTTGCTCTAACAACTCAGTGGCTCTAATCCTAATGGAGCACCCAGACCCTTAAAACCTTCCAGGCTGGGATTCTAATTTAAATGACACCAACTGGGATCTGAACCCAGACCATAGACTCCTATCCTAAGTTCCCACCTGGTATCTATCACTCTAGCCACTAGGCCATCTAAGTAGTCTTGACTCTGACCTACCTTTCTCCAGCCCTTTAACCCCTTGTCCCCCTCGGTTCAGGTTCTCTCCTGCTCATTATTTTAAATGATGGCATTTATTGTCCACCTGATATGTGCAAGGCAGGCTGTTGCTACCTCTCCTGCCTTCTGATCCTTTTGCCACTGACTACCTTATTTCCCTCTCCAGGCAACCTCCCTGTGCAGTGAGCACCCACTACCATGGCATGTGTCCCCGGAACCCATTCGTATGCATCTCCTCCTCCCTGCCTCCTCAAATGTTGTGTTGTTTATCTTGGGCATTGGCTCCGGAAAAGACTACATGTATCTATACCTTCGGCTGCATCACCAAGAAGCTACTCCGCACCTTAGTCCAGACATTCCTACCCTTGTCATCCTCCTAACCTGAGTAGGTAACATCGAACTGGCCTTACATGCCCATCTATGCACCCTCCTCCTCAATTGTTAATGGCCAATTGCCTAAATGGTTGAAGTGCTCCATATAAATGCCCAAAGTCTGTGCCCCAATATTGTTGAACTCAAAGAATGGGTTACTCAACACTCTCCAGACATTTTAGGCATATTGGAGTCTTGGCTAAAGCCTAGCATAAAGCAACATGAGAGCAATACATGGTTGCAACTGCTTCAGGAAGAACAGTCTGGGTAAACAGGAGGTGGTGTTATCATTTGTGCCGGGTTGGCTTAGACACCATTGAAATCCCTACCCATGCCCTGAACTCCATGTGGTGGAGTCACTGTTTCTCTCCCTGACTCTCAGCTGCGTCAAAAATTAATAGTGGGTTGTGCCCCTGCCTCCCAAAGAGGCCTCCATCTGCTCCCCCTTCTATCCTTCCTTGCCAACCTCCCTCACCATGACCTCATACTCTATGGTGATTTTAACATAGACTGGCTGAACCCCAATTTTGACATGATTCATGCCTCTCTTGCTGATGGCAGCTCGCACTGCTCATCAATGTCCCAACAAGAATCAACCCAAAATTGGGCAACCATTCCTTGTTTGACTGCGTGATCACCAACTGTGTCTATAAGGTGAAATCTGTCCGTTGACTTGCTGACAGCATCAGTGATCACTCCCTACCTTCTGTATCTGGTGAAATAACTTCCTAACCCTCCACCCAAGGTCACTCTGGTCCGAGATATGTCCTGTCTTGATACCAGTGCTTTGTTGCTCCATCTTGGATGTCAATTGGGGACCGATAAACACACTCCTGGAAATCAACCAGACCTTTGATTTTTCATGACCACCTTCACAATATATAGTTGATCTTCATGCCCCCATGAAGAGTTCAGTCAAAAGGATCAAAGCTCCATGGCTCGTGATTGGGCTTGAAAACTTCAAATGAAGTGGGCTACTCTCCTACTGGTAAGTCTATAGGCAGCTCAGGAACAGGTGTGCAAATTCTATTTAGAAAGCTAAGTGCACCCACTTCAGGTCACTCCAAACCGAGCATCTCTGTATACCCAAAGAATTTTGGAGGCAAGTGAACTCCTAATGAAAGGCAAGTCATCTGAGGACCCAAGCTCCATTTCTGCCCAAGGCACTGTCCTCCTGACCCCCATCCATTGCCACTGGATTTAATGAATTCTTTACCAACCTGCATAGATATACCTCACTCTTTACCAACTCCCACCCCTCTCCTCCCCAATCTCACCAGTGGACACTGGTGCTTGCCAACCTTCACCTTAAACTTGCCACACTCAATGAAATTCATCAGCTTCTTGCTATCTTGCTAACCTAAAGTTGACAGCTCCCTGGTCATGAAACCCTTGAACCCAAATTTCTCAAATTGGGAGCTGCAGCCATTGCCAGTCCAGTCCATGACCTGTTTAACCAATCCTTCCTCTTGGGACTGTCCTTGATAAGTGGAAGGTAGCCATGGTTGTTCCCATTCATAAGAGTGGACCCAACACAACTGTTGAGAACTTTAGGCCTATTTCCATCCTCTGCCCACTGGCAAAATCCAAGAGTGTATACTCTATAACCATCTACAGTATTATCTGGACCACCACCACCACCTCCTCTCAATGTTCCAGCATGGGTTCAGAAAAAACATAGTACCCTCACTGCCTTGATAAAAGTTACATCTGATCTGTTCCATGCTATGGACCAGGGCCTTACCACCACTGGTGCTATCTTTGTTGATTTGACAAAGGCTTTGACTAGGTCAACCACAATCTCCTTCTACAGCAGCTACACTTACTTGGCCTTGACATTAGTGCCTTAACTTGGCTCCAAAGTTACCTTACTGGCTGCACTCAAATGGTCAAGTGGTCCAGTTCTCTCTGGATCTCAGACCAAAACCCACGGCATCCCTCAGAGCTCCTTCCTGGGCCTATTATTATTTTCCCTATTCATTAATGATTTATCAAATAACTGCGGAGGGACCTCTGTCACCTTTCTGTAGAGGGTGTCATTGTTTACCATTTTTCATCCAACGTCAGGTGGCTCAACAGCATGATCACTCAGACTTCCGAATTCTTGAGGGCTTGTGTCTAGACAACCATCTAGTCCACAACACCAAAAAATAACAAATGCATGCCGTCCTCCAAGCCCTCCTCCTCAACATATCCCCACCCCTCTTGTGATACTCTCCCATAATGGTGATGCCCTTGAATCTGTCACATTCTTTAAGTATCTGGGTATCTCCTTAGATTCCTCACTTTCCTTGAACACTCATATCACCCTCCTAACCAAAGCTCTTGAACCAAAAGCTGGGTCTGCTCTACAGCATATGACCCTTCCTTACATCGCTTCATGACACAAGATCGTGGACAATCACCTCCTGTCCCTCTCATGTATGGCACCCCACAACTACTTAAACCAACACAACCATCTTATCGCACCTTAAACAGGCCTATAATAGGGTGGGAAGGTTTGCTTGAGGAGTTAATGCCAGTCACCACCACTACAATGTCCTCTTCTCCCTGGGCTGGCTAACATATGAATCCAAACTCCAGTATGCCACACTGAGTCTAGTGCACAAACTGGTACACTGTTACCCCTCCTTGCCTTACTGAACTTATTCAACTCCAGCAACCACCTCGTGCTCTTAGATCTGCCTCTCTCTTCTTGTACTGCCAAACTTCGGTTAGCAGGCCCAGAGATCTTTGCCTTCTTGGCAGTGCCTAGCTGCAACTCACTGCCACACTCTACCTTAAGCTGCACCTCCCTTGCTAAGTTCCAATCCTCCCTATTACACCACCTCAATGCCTCATCACTTTGCTCCTGCTTCCATTGACTCTTGGCCCGGTTTGAATAACGCTATGCATAAATTTTCTCCACTCACTGATCCTCATATGTATAAGATTTCCTGCTCCTGATCCCTTCTGTTTATGTAAATATTTGATGTAAGTGTATCTGTTGATGGTGCATTTAGCAAATCTATGAACGATGTAAATATAACTACTGTAACTGCCATGTCTTTGTAATCTGTAAATGTTTCTGTAAATGATGAATTTTGTAAATCAGTGTCTGATGTAAATGCATCTACAGCTACTGCCATATCATTGTCTATGTTCTGCACTTTCCGGTCACCCCTGAAAAAGGGACTGTAATGCCTTAGCGGGCTCACCCAGTTACCAAAATTCAAATAAATAAATAATATCCCCAACATTATGACATTTAATAGTACTTCAGGAGGCTCCCTTCCCCACAAGGTGTGGATCACAAGGTCTTCCACCCTAGCACCTAGAAAGAGCACTACCCATCCAAACCGCCACTTGGACACTGATTCTGGGAATCTTCCCTGTAATATTCAAAGGAGAGCTATATCATTTTCTGTCAAATAAATGGGCCCACACAGTTCCACAGCTTGGGACTTGGTGGGAAGAGAAGATGCCATGCTTCCCCACCCCCAAAACAATTACCTCTAGAGATTGTATCAGCTGAGAGCTATGCTTTCCCAAGCTCAGAGCTCCTGGTCCATGATTCAAATGACCTTTGCTTAATAGGAGTTTTCAGTTGTGGGCCAAATGTGGAGGTTCAAGACATTCGAAATGAGGGCCAGAGACACACTGCCACAAGGAGACACCCACCAGCCACCACCCCAGAGCTCCAATCCATCAGTCGAACAACCATATCTGCTTCCTGTCACTTCTGCATTCCTTCTGCCCTCCATTTACTTTTGTGGTGGGAGGGGTGGTCTCCTCTCCCCTAACAGTAATATTATAAAGAGCATCTCAGAAATGCTGCATTCTTATTGGCTGTCAGCATTACGACAGCCTTGCATTAATCTGTTACTGCCATGTACAGCCTGATCATGCTGGCACATTCTTCCTGTCAACATTTCATGCTGTAGCACTGCTGAATGACTGGCGATGCATTCTGATTCTGAGCCAGCATTCATAACAGCTGTTGGATTAACTATTTTACTAAAATCTCCCTTTCAATGAGGAAAACATTCAAAAGGTACATTTCTAACACTCTTCTTTTGAAATCAGTTTTCATAATAGCAACAGTCACTCCCAGGAGTTACATTAACAGTCAATCACCCCCTAAGGGCAACATAGTACTCACTGCACCTCGTGCTATATTATACCCTAGGGGTGATTAACAGACTGTTATTCTAACACCTGGTCAGGTCTTACTGTCTAAGTAAATCACACCTTGCAGTTACCTAGTTCAATCCCCATCCCTACCACCAACTATAAACGAAATGTAACATTTTATAACCAGTATTTACATTTGCTCCAAATATCATTGTTCCTACCTCTCTGCCTTAATCTAAAAGACCAATGAAGGCAGGGAATACACTATAATCAAGTGACAGCATAAACAGACAATTCTGCAAAACCTGTCATGAGTCCCAGAATTTCAAGTCCCTGTAGAGGTGTGTGGTCCTTCTGCTGGGTGTCTTGGGCATTTGAGTCAGAGGACAGTTCCTTTGTATTCTTCCAGATTTCACAGCTGCCTGTGGGAATTTGGTGTGTGGGTGATTCCTGTAGAGCTTCTTGCTAGTCCTGATTCTCCAGGTCTTGAGCGAAGGTGTTTTGTTGCCTTATCAAGATGAATGCCTTGCTTAATGAGAAAGGGTGCAGCATCGTTTAAGTTTTCAAAATCCTGGAGCTTGTCTCTTAGTAGATATACAGGCAGGCTGGGTATTCGGACAGGCTTGGAGGTTTGAAGCTTTGAGTTATTTATAACTGGCCAAAACATAGTGCTGCTTCTGCATAGTAACTTGAGCAAAATAATGCTCATAGTAGAGCTTTGAGTTTCCAAACAAAATGACTTTCTTGCCCCAGGCTGAGTTTAGAATGTGCATTTCACACAGTATTCCAAGAATGTAATGCTGATGGAGCTGGGCATATTTTACAGTCCTTTGGTGGTGCTGTTAGTGTGCGGTGTGCTCTGATAATGTTGATGTCTATTGAAGCATTCAGTCCTAGCCGTTCTTTGATCAAACCTTCTATAAATATAATTGTGTCTCCAGAGTCAGCTTTTCAGGGATTCTTGCATTTTAACAGAAGTGCTGATTCCCCAGGTCTTACACCTCATGTTCCAGCTTAAATTCATATCCATGAAGGCTGAGCAGCAGTGGTTCGGTTTGGATGTCTGTGGTGGTGGAGTACTCAGACAGGAAGGCCTTGATCATTATACTGTATTCCTCTTTTCAATGAACTACAGAACCCTGCGTCCATCTACCACTGTGGATTTGAGTTTTAGATGGGCAGTCCTATGATTTTAATCCTCCACAGAGTTTTTGGAGGTAATTGTATATAATTCTTCCTCTTCCTCACGGTCGCTGTCTGGTGGAAAGAATGTTGTGGCCCTGGAGGATGAGTAGCTGCTGCTCTGTCCCCACTCACTCTCTGCCTGAGGCTGCAGTTTTTGGGAGACATCTTTCAATCACTATCTTGCCAACATTAAGAACTCTTTAACTGTTTGTTTTTGGACAGTTTAGCAAACATGAAGGCATGGATGGAGAATGACTGTAATTCAGGCTGAACAGAGCTGCTAGACTAAGCCACCATTACACTCATGGTGCAACTGAAGTCCCTTGCTCCATTTTGGAGCTTTGTGAAACCCATGAGGAGTCATATCACTTTAAGGTATGAAGTAGATGCCAGCAGAATTTGATTAAACAAAAGGATACTCACAGTGTTGCTGCACTCTGGGAGCCAAAATTCATGAAGTGAAGTAAGTAACATTTGTTTTCTGGCGCCATTACTGGGGGCTCAGAGCATTGTACAGAGAATCAAATTACTACACATAAAATCAATAAAATAGATATAACATAACAAAACAGTCTCCCTTAACCCAAATAAAACACATTAAATACATAAATAATAATAAATAACTAAACAATCAATAAAATCAGCACTCAGCAACCATAAGCAATTTAAAACCAAAAGTCTTCCTAAAAGGTGGGATTTTAGAGACCCTCCTGAAGGTCTCCACCATGGGGCCTCCCTCAGAGGTCTAGGAAGAGAGTTCCACAGGGCTGGAGTGGATAAGGCAAATGCTCTATCCCCAGAAGATTTTAACCATGTCTTTGTAACCACAGAGATGCCCCTTCAGTGGAGCAGAAAGGACGGAGGAGGCGGTGAAGGGTCAGGAGATCACCGGTAACTAAGACCCTGATCGTAGGGCTTTATAGGCCAGTAATCTGACCTTGAAGGTGATTCACCACCTTAATGGTAACCAGCAGACTACTCAGAACAGGGGTCACATGGCAAAACCTGGTAGGCCCAACAGCAACCTAGTTGCTACATTCTGCACCAGCTGCAGGTGACATAGGACATCACCACTACCCTGAGACACACAGCATTGTAGTAGTAGAGTCTGGAGGTCACAACAGCACATACCAGTGTGGGAAAGTCATCAGGCATGATGAAAGATTTAATACAGGTGATATTTCTCAAGTACAACCACTCTGTACCACAGTCGACACCTGAGACTCTAGTGTCAGGCTGTTAACCAAGATCATGCCAATTCTTCACCTTAGAGAGATGACAAGAAGCAGAACTCAACCCGGTACCACTTCAACCATCTCAGCACCTTGTTGATGACCAGGCTCGATTACTATCACCTCTGTCTTGTCTGGATTAGGCCTCCTTCAGCTAGAGGACATTCAGTCTTGGATCTCAGCCATGCAGGAATTCAGCACAGAAACCATATCCTGTGTCCCAGGAAAATGACAGAAACAGCCGGATGTCATCTGCATAGCAGTGAAACTCAATGCTGCAGTATCTAATAATATCACCCAGGGCAGCATGTACACTACGAACAGCATGGGTGAGAAAATGGAGCCCTGAGGAACTCTGCATGATAGGGGCTTTGGACTAGAGGAGAAATTTACCCAACAACCCTCTTAATCCTTATCATGAGAAAGGATTCAAACCATTTGAGAGAACCAGTGAGTCCATAGAGCTCCCTAAGCCGATCCAACAACACCACATGGTCCACAGTGTTAAATGCTGATGAGAGATCGTGTAGAATGAGAACCAACCATCTGCCTCTATCTTTCACGCTGAGGAGATTGCTTAGCACTTTGACTAGCATGGTTTCTGTACTGTACCTTGACCTAAATCCTGATTGAGGGCTCATAGATGTCAAAGTTAGAGAACGGTGTCTTCAGCTGTGATGTCATGATTTTCTCAATAATCTTACCAAGAAAGGGATGGTTTGAGATAAGTCTATAGTTTGCTAAGCAGTCCAGGGTGAGGATGATTTCTTCAGAAGGACTTCACCAATGCCTCTTTCAAGATGCTAGGAATACCCTCTCTGAGAGCGAACACTGGACAATCAGTGAACACTTGACCAACAGATTCCACACAGTCACCTAGAAGACGTGTTGGGCCTAGGGTCCAGTTCACAGCATTTTGGCTGCAGCTTCAAAATTACCTCCCACCTCTTCCACCTCTACTGACCGAACTCACTCCAGGCAGAAGGAGTTCTCCTGTTGACTACCAGTCCTCTACTGTGAGAACACATCCGCCTCTATTACGGAGATCCATGACTGAATCAAGCACACTCTGTCAGAGAAGAACAGAGCAATCTCTTCACATCTAGTGTCTGGCAAAGCATTAACTGGTTGGAGACAGGCAGGATGAAGAAGCCTATCAACTGTCCAGAAAAGCTGAGCCTGTCTGTTCCTCCCTGTAGCAATTTCCTGGACAAAATGCTGCCTTCTTAAAGGAGATTTCCATTGATACTCACCATAGTGAGTTCTCAAAGCCAGTCTATCCTCCTTGGTCATCAATCTCTGTCAACAATGCTCAATCTCAGACCCTTGATCTTCATTGCATTGAGCTCTCCGTCAAACCATGGAGGTCTCAAGTGAGAAGACCTGGGTCATATATGGACTAGTGCAACACAGTCGAGAGCTGATGAGACGTCCCTGTTATAGGCCATCACTACCATCTCCTACCAGCCTCACAAGCAGCTCTCATGCCCAGAGATCCATTACTACCTGAAATCCTGCTGGGGACAATCCTTACAGGGTAGTAAAAGACCATCTCCACAGGAGGCAGCCAACTAGGAAGGGCCCCAAATGAGAATTTTACTATGCAGTGATCTGACCAAAACCAGATCAATCTCAAGTTTATTCACCTCAAGCCTCAGGGAGAATACCAAGTCCAATGCATGGCCATGTCTATGGGTTGCAGTAGTAATGGCTTGTGCAAGGCCCAGAGAATGCATTATCTGAGGAAGTCTTTCCAAATTGTGAGAATTCATTGTCAGTCCAAGCACTGGAATCACCCAGAATTAACAGCTGGTGTAATGCCAAGATTCTTTCAGCAATGAAATTTGCTACTTCCTGCAGAAATTCCTCCTGTGCCCCAGAGGACAGTACACCAGAAGGATTCTGCAACCTGCACCTGAACCCTTCTTTGGCCATGCATTCAAATGATAAGGTAGACTGTACTGGGTGCATCATAAACTTCAAGCTAGATGTAAAGCAGATGGCCACTCCCCCACAGTCCCTTTGGACAATGTACCACTGAGGATCTAGCCGGGCCAGCACCTCCAAATGGGATCAGTGTTGTCACCAGCTAGGTCTCTATAATGCAAGCCAGATCAAGTGTGGAAATCAAGTCCTCTGTAATGACAGTCTTGTTCCTGATCGATCTAGTGTTACAGAGTACCACCTAAAGGGACTGAGCCTGCTGGCCTGACAGCTACCTGCCTACTTGGTCTAGTAGGAGCCCCTGTGAAGAGGAACTAAATCCAACAAATCCTCCTGTAATTTCAAAAGTGTTTATTAATGCTGCATGAACTCAGAGCACTAACCACAGTTCTTCGAGTCCATTCATGACTCTTCATCAAGGGCAGGGCTCCAAGCTCTCAGTGAAACATTCATTCTCAACAGGTAAAGGAGCAGATACACCAGGTATTAAGGTGTTTAAAGGCACATATGTTATGTTGAGGCCATAAAAGAATGTACTGCATAAGGGAATGGAGAAACGTATACTCCCAGCCACCAATATAAAAGCACCAAGTGATAAAATTAGTGGAAATCAACATTAGAAATTATGAATCCTGTCCTTGCATTTCTACTAGGTTTGGATGAAGTTTGCAAATCCTACTTTTATGTGTTTTATGCCAAATTCTTTGAAATTTGTGAAATGTTTTAAGTTTTCCAAAACTCTTTATTTCAACATAATTCAGCTGTTCTTGTAGCTAAAGATGTGACAATTATCATGGTATGCTTACCTACTGTAAGTAGGACTACAGAAATGCCAAATTGCATGACAAGCAGTCTCGAACCTATAGGGTCTCAAAATCTAGCAATTTATTTTTGTGAAAATATTTCTTTTCTTCAGCTTGTCCACCTTTGGAGCTAGACACTTGCATACTTAACCTTTTGGAACTGGCTTATAAATTGAAAATACTGAAATATCTGATTAAGTAAATTGTAAGTTGTAGTGGTTGATTTATTTGTGACATTTTGTGAATATTTTCCCAAAATGTGGATGCTTCTACTGGTATAGCAGGGATATGCCTGAAATTTGACATGTGTACCCAATACCAGTGGGTCCTGGAATCTAACAAAGCTGGAGAAAATAGATTAAAAAGTTTAAAATTTACAGTAGAAATACCACAAGTTGCTATTTGGCAAGATTTGCTCAAAAATTCCTGGAAGCATATGTAATGATACTAAAATTCCACTTGTAGAATATAACTTGTGCAAAGCATTTATCACCACTGAATCCATTTACCTGTGCGGAGCAGTTTGCAGACCTGCAGTTCCTTTCTGGGTGACTATTTTGTTCCCCCACCCTGCTTTTTTCTCTGAGCTTGACCAGCTGGACTCAGTGGAACTGTGTATCCCACTGATCTCATTCTTGTTTTCAGACTATCTCCCTTAAAAAGAGTTACCTACTCCTTTTCCTGTCAGTCCTATCCCTGTGGAATAGTCAGAATTTCTTCTTTGGTGCCCCAGTCATTTTCTTCTCCCACCAGGTCTCTGTAAGTGCCTCTTAGTCCTGGACTTTCAAGTGCATTGGACTCCCAGACCAATCAATCAAGCTGGGTGGGAGTCTCATTTGACATGCTATCAAGTGAGAATTGCCCTCTGTGATTCCTTGCTTCAGCTGGGGATCTATCAATTTTATACCACACAACTTTGCTACCTTTCTCTTGGGAACCCGCATCTAACTCCTAACACTGTTGACCCTGCACTAGCTGCTTCCCAAAACATTATATACTCCTGACTCCTTTCACTGACATGGATGTACTGTAGTCTGTTTTGGATTGCCTATGGATCACATCATTTGGCTTGTACTGCAGGTAGGCAAATCACCCTACATGTACTGGCATCATGGTCTTGCAATGCCCTCCAACACTCCTGCTACAGTGGTGCCCAGCTTCATGGTCCAGCATGACTTAAAATATCCAGATATGTCTGTCACAATAATCTCAGCTGTAACCTAGTTACACACTTAGTGACCCTTAGTGTCACTGTTTTCAAATGCTAAGAAACAGAAACATAAAAACATAGAATTTGATGGCAGATAAGGCCCACCTAGTCTGCCCATTTCCCTACTGATGGATAAGCTGCAGATTCTAGTTAATCAACAGCTTACTTCCTCCTACCCCCACTAGATTTGCTTTATGTCTGTCCCATGCATTCTTGAATTCTCCCACTGTTCCTGACTCCACAATCTCCTCAGAAAGGCTGTTCCATGCATCCACAGCCTCTCTGTGAAAAAATACTTTCTAAAATTACCTCTGAGCCGCCCCTCTATCTTCAAATTGTTCCCTTGTTCTTGCATATCTCTTTTCTGAAAGATGCTACCATCTTGTACTTTGTTAATTCCCTTGAGATACTTGAAAGTTGCTATCATGTCCCCCTCTCCTTCCTTTCCTTAAGGGTATACATATTAAACTACTTTAGTCTCTCTTTGCATGTCTTCTGGTGCAGACCCTGCACCATTTTTGTTGCCCTCCTCTGAACAGCCTCCACTCTGTCTATGTCTTTGCACAGATGGGGTCTCCAGAATTGTACGAGCACTCCAGATGGAGTCTCACCAACTATCTATACAGAGAGATAACAACTTCCTATTTTCTACTGTTGATGCCTCTCCTAATGCAGCCCAGTATCCTCCAGCCTCTTTACTGCCTTCTTACATTACTTGCCCACCTTTAGGTCATCTGATATAATTAATCCTAGGTCTCTTTCGATTTTGTTGTTGTTATTATCTCCCCCATTGTGTACTCTTCCCTGGGTTTTGTTTCCAGATGCATTACCTTGCCCCCTTTGCATTGAATCTGAGCTGCCATATATTTGACCATTCCTCCAACCTTGCCAAGTCCCTTTTCATCTTTTCCACCCCACCTTGTGTATCAGCCCTGTTGCAGATCTTTGTGTTGTCTACAAAGAGACAGACTTTTCCTTCCAGGTGTGCTCCAATGTCACTTATAAAACATTAAAGAGGACTGGTCCCAGTACTGAACCTTGTGGTACCCCACTAGTTACCCTCCTTTCTTCACTGTGGACTCCGTTTACTATTACCCTTTCGTCCTGTTGTCCAGCCAGTTTTTTATCAGGCTACCACCTTGGGACCCACTCAAGGCTGGCTAACTTGAATATTAATATTTTGTGTGAGACTGTGTCAAATGCCTTGCTAAAATCTAGGTAGGCCATATCCACAGCCCTCCCTGGTCTACTTTTTGGTCACCCAGTCAAAGAAATCTAGTAGGTTCATCTGATACGATCTTCCTGCTGTGAAACAATGCTGCCTTGGGTCCTGTGCTCCACTGGCCTCTAGGTACTCAACAAATCTTTCCTTCAGAAGTGATTCCAGATTTTTCTTACCACTGAGGTCAAACTAACTGGTCTGTAGTTTCCTGCCTCTGCCCTGCTCCCACTTTTGTGAAGTGGAATCACATTTGCCCTCCTCCAGTAATCAAGTACCACCCCATCCTCCCATGATTTGTTAAAGAGAGTAGTCAGTGGCGTTACTAGTTCAACCCTTAGTTCTTTTAGAATTCTTGGGTGAATCCCATCAGACCCCATTGCTTTGTCCACCCTCAGTTTCAAGAGGTCTTTCAAAACCTTTCTTCCATGAATGGACTGGTATCAACCCCTATTCTGAGTGTTTCTCTTGTTTGGCTTAGGTACCTCCTCCTCTTCCGTTGTGAATACTGAGTAGAAATATTCTTTCAGTATCCCTGCTTTTTCACTGTCACCCTCTGCCCACATTCCTTCCCCTTTATTAAGTCTCTGTGTCCCTCCCTCCTTGGTCTTTCTTCACTCCTAATGTACCTAAAAGGTTTTATTCCCCCTTCTTAACAGAGTTGGCTATCTTTTCTCAGTTTGTGCCTTTGCTATTCTGACTGCCTTCCTGCCTCCTTCTGCTTTAACTGATAAAGTTCTCTGTCCTGCTCCTTCTGTGTTTTTATATTTCCTGAATGCTATCCTTTTCCCTTAACCTTCCTTCCACCTCTTTTGAGAACCATAGTGTTTTTTTTTCCTTTGTTTTGTTTTGTTGATTTGCTTCACACAAAGGCTTGTTTATTTATTTATTTACTTATTTATTGTTCTAGGAATTAATACCTTTGAGCCAAAGGCTCTTTTACAAAGGTTCCACGTCAACTGAGTACAAAGCAAGTGTAGCTACTTAAGAAAGGCAAATAAGTTAAGTATTGACACAAGCGTCCAGAACACACATTACCTTAAAATTGACAAAATTAGTACAGGACAAGGAAACAAAATACTTTTCTTAAACAAAACAAAATATATTATGGGGAAAAGTCTCAAAGAAAATGTACTAATTGAGAGAGCAGGAGGAGGGAAGGAAGCAGTCAATAGTGAGAAAGAGCCTTACATATGCCTTTGTCAAGATAATGTAGTGAGGAAAGAGGAAGAGAGAAAATAAAAGAGAAAGAAGTAATTTAATCAAGGCAGTCACAGGAGCTGGAGGCAGCGAGGTGAGAGTGGAGCTGAGATTTGAAAACTCCTAGGGTGTAGAGGGTGAGATGAGGGTATTTATGACATTTAGCCAGCTAGGTGCACGGTAAGCAAATGGTCGCTGGCCCTGAGTAGTCCGGCATCAGGAACCTGGAGAGGTTGATGATTTGATCCTCTGGTGAGACGGATGAAAGGATTAGGCATAGCAGGTCTTGATACACGGAGGGCTAAGGCCCATGGTTGTTTTCTTAGCCATCAGGCAGGTAAGATACTTTAAGTGGTTTGAGGGTTGCAGCCAACCAGTTTCAGTGTAGAGCTCATGTGTGAGTGCATCTATGAGCGCCAGTGAGCAGTCTACAGGCCTTGTTGACTCTGTGATGGCTGTTTTGATTATTCCCCATTGTTCCTCCACCCTCTTTCTTGCCGCTTAGTGCTTTTCTGAGGCACTCTCTCATTTTCCTAAAGTCAGCCTTCCTATAGTCCAATACTCTTGTTTTTGCATGGCTTGACTCTATGGCTGTGTTTATTGTGAACCACACTGTTTGGTGATCACTTGTTCCCAGAATATAAGAATATATGTTGTCATCTGCAGGGTAAAGAAGTCATCAGTAGGCACTGTACAGAATCAATATTGTGCATAAAAACAGAGAACTGAGCAGAAAAAGCCCTTTGGCCCATCATGTCTGCCTAGTACTACCTAACTAATGCTGAGTGAGAGAACTCCAGAGACTCCCCACTGCCCAGCTCCATCCCTTCCTGATAGGCCATTACTAAGCCCTTGTATCTGTCCCACCCTGTTTTAAGTTCCCACTGATTTCACACAAACCACCTCCTTGGCAGCCTATTCCTCTTCCCACCACCCTCTCCAAAATACAAATATAGTGCAAGACATATGGACATACAAAGAAGCCAGCAGAAGAAGGCCATTTGAGCTATCAAGTCTGCTCGTATTGCAGGGTCCACAGCTTGAGCTAATGTCCTTGCCCTCTCCCCACTCCTCCCATCCTCCCTACCCACGATCCTTACCTTCTCCCATGCCTATCCCAACCTCTCTTAAGCTGTGCACTGTCTTCAATGAGATGACCTCTTCCGCAGCGCATTCCAAGTGTCCACCACTCTCTCTGTGAAGAAGTACTTCCTGACCTCCCTCCTAAACCTCCCACCCTCCAGCTTAAGACTGTGCCCCCTCATGTTATGGTTGCCATTCAGCTAAACAGTATCTCTTTATCAACCTTATTTATGCCTTTTAAGTACTTGATGGTCCCAATCATGTCCCCTCTCTCTCTGTCCTGTCTTCCACAGAGTACATGTTCAGTGCCCTCAATCTCTTCTCGTATGCCTTACCCTGCTGATCAGCTACCACCTTTGTAGCCCTCCTCTGGACCTCTCCAGCAGGGTAATGTCCTTTGAGGTGTGGGTACAAGTACTGAACCCCATACTCTAGATGAGACCTACCAGAGTCCTGTACAAGGACACTACAGCCTCCTCTCTCCTACTACTGATCCTCCTAGATATGCATCCCAGCATCCTGTTTTCCTTGTTGCTGCTTTCTTGCACTGTGTGGAGTGCTTCAGGTCATTAGTGATCTTTCCAAGTCTAATTGTGTTTACTGACAACTTGTGTTATGTTCATCTGGTTCTATCTGCTTCTGTGTAATGCCTAACTTGTATCATGTTGTCCTCTGTATGAATTTGTATTTCATTGTACTCTCCCGGTCGTATCTGCAAATAGGCAAATGTCTTGTCTAGTGTACTTACCTGGTCAACAAAAGCTAAATAAATAAAAAATCATTTCCAGGTCCTTCTCCTTCTCTGATGCAGATACTGGACTCCACTCAGTTAGTACTCTGTCATGGGATTCTTGGCTCCAATATGCATAACTTTGCATTTCTTGGCATTGAGCCAAGCTGCCAGATCCTAGACCACCTCCCAGCTTTTCCAGATCTTCCTGTATGTCTTGTATCCTTCAGCTGTGTCCACACTCCTGAGCACTTTGTGTCATCTGCGAATAGGCAATGAAGACAGTCAATTTCAGCCAGCAGATGGGGTGGGGAGAATAAGTGCACAGTAATGGATAGAGAGATTTGGAAAAGTACTTAGACTCAGTTGTAATTTGGAGACAAAAGAATCCAGGGTCCGGTTAGTTAGTAACAGTGACAATCCTTCTTAATGGAATTGCTTATAAGGGATTTACAACATTCAGATAGACATAGTTGGAGAGCCTGAGGGTGTTTTGAGTTTATTCCAAACAGAAAATAAGTGTAACTGATTGCGGTTTTTCCAAAATGGGTGCGAAATTTGGGAATGCCTAGTAAGGTTATGGAGTTTTTCCTAAGTGAGTAGCAACTAAGAGATCAGTGAAATAGGGAAGAAATATAGGAGGAGTTTATTCAGTACAATGAGTGAGGTCACATCATGATGATGTAGTGGAAGAAGTAGAACTAGATATGTCTGCTTGCAGGGTAGAGCAATGCTTTCATATCACACTCAATACTTTTAGGTGGAAAACCATCTACTAAGCACATAGATGAAAAAAATGTTCAGAATTAAAACGTGATAAGGGATTACATTTAAGAATTACAAAACTGTTCTGCTGTTTTTGGTACTACTGGCTCTTTAAATATGTCCCCTCCCCACCGCTTCATGACATTGTACTCGTGCCTGTGTTCTCACATAGTCTGAACAATTTCAAGCCATCCACTTTATTTAACCCATTGAGGTATCTGCATATTTTAATAAAGATTTCCTCTTTCCATTCTGGCTTCAAGTATGTAAATATTCATATCTGCTAACCTCTCTTTCTATGTCCTTTTCTGCAGTCTCAGGATAATCTTTGTTCCCTCCTTTGCACTGCCTTCATCCTATCCCTGTCATACTTCAGATGTGGACTCTACAACTATACATAGTACTCAAGGTACTTTGGGCTTTCCCCACCAGGACTGACCACCACCATACGCGCTCTGTCCCACTAGTTCATGCTCGGACCTCTGGGAAAACCTCTCTTGTTATCCCTAGAGCTAGGGCCTCTCACGACCAAAGAGCCTTCAGCTTTAGGGCCCCTCCTGGTTCAACACACTGCCCCTCCATTTCTGAAGCTCCAACTATATCGTGGCTTCAAAACTTCCTTACGTAACCACCTTATTAACACCCGATGCTGTAACTGCCACTAGTCAAAGCCGTACTCAATACTCTATGACAAAGCTTATTACTAAGCTGCTAAGGACCATATAACTCTGGTATTGTTTGCATCCATCCTACCTGTACCAGCTTGTTTGTATCTATGTCTTAATTTTACTGTTATACTTATGTGTTGTACTGCTATACTGTGTATTTTGGTTTGTCTTACTGTGACAAGGTACTTTTGTAAATGAGCCTATGGCTCAAAGGTTTTCAAACTGCTGTTTAAATAAAATAAAATAAAATAAATACTCATACAGTGGCAGCAGCCCTCCTTCTCCTGCTGGCAAACCCTCTGCCTATGCACCCCAGCATCCTATTTACCCAGTCCCTTGCCCTATTGCATTCTGCTGATGCCTTAAGGCTGTCTAATACTATTACAAGTCCTTTTCTTCCATAATGCTTTTTCTACCTCCCATCCTATATTCAGTGCTAGAATCCCCTCCCATCTGCATTACCTTTCACCATTTAGCATTACATTTTAACTGCCATTACTTCAGCCATCTTTCTAGTCTACCCAGGTCCTCTTTCATGATTTTGGCCCATCTTAATCTACTCAACAGTAGATATGATAACCATTTGCAAAAGGGTAACTTGCTCTGGATTCCTATCCCAGGCCACAGTTAAAGGTACTGAAGAGGACAGTCCCATGCCAATTCCTGTGGCAACTTGCTGGTACCCCGCGAACTCTGAGTATTTCCATTTACTACCACCCTCTGGGTCTTGTCAGTTAACCAATTTCCCAACCACCTAGAAACTTTGCCTCTTTCTCATGGTCCTGCATCTTCTGAACCAACTGTCCATGTAAGGTACAATGCATCCACTGCCTGCCCCTTGTATACTGCCTTTGTCACCCAATCATAGAAATCGATCAGGTTTGTCTGATGTGACCCCCACAATGAACTCATGCAGTCTCTGGTCCTGTATTTCAATTGCCTCCTGAAAGTTACTACCTACCTCATATTATGGTTTCTAGCAGCTTGCCTGTGATAGATGTTAGGCTGACATGTCTCTCATTCCAAGGATCATTCCTGCACCTGTTGTTGTGTATGGGAGCTATAGTACCCATGTGTCTCCACAAGAAATTTAGTCTGTGAGAATTAGTGGTTAGCTGACAAATTCCAAGAAGGCTGGCAAGTGCATAGTGATAGCATTGACTTTTTAGAGGGTTATTATTGTCACAAGGGTACTTGATGTTTGGCACTACTGCAGTATCACTATGGAGTCCCACTATGAATGTTACCTTTATACCACTTCTACCTAGCCATTTCCATTGTTTCTTATGGCAGGTCAAGTGCATGACTGGGTAAACTGTATAGCTATGGATCCCCAAATTATCAAAATGTTTACAAACACTTATGAAATACAACTTTAATTACTCATGTAATGCAATTTGTGGCTGTTTCTAATAAGGTCACTATTTAAGCAAGAAATTAGAAAGTTGATCCCCACAACCTCTGACTGAGGGTCTATGAACCTATCACAGCTAGTGGCATGGTGTTCTCTAGTTTTAAAATTGAGGAGCTTAAAATTGTACTGTTTACCAAATTGCCAAATTTCATTCTAAAATATCTGAATGTTTGGCTGGTCATAACTTGCCACCTTTAATGCTAGAGATCCAAAACAGACACCATGAGAAAAGGGACTTTGGATGTACTAAATTCTGTGCAATAGACAAGTAGTTTTATAATTAGGCAGAAATAACTGAACTTTAAATTTTGATAACGTTTCACAACATTTTTGTTGAATTCTGCAAAGTTTTCATGGAAATGAAGTTGTAATTTCACCTGAATTCTACTGATGGAAGTTACAGTTTGCCAAGCCCTAGTTTTAGTGAAAAGTTTTGCAACACCATCATGGTAAGGGCTCAGTGGCTTGATCCTGCTTTGCATAGGAGAACCTCTTTCCCGCTCCAGTAAGAGGGTTAAATAAGGCATAGTGATAAACAACAGAGTGGGACTGACTCATATTACATACCAGGTCATAATGTCATACGCTAATAGCGAACGACATTATAGCTAATCCAAAATAGCGCTGTTCAGGACAGTGAATGGTACAATACCACGATACTGCTGTACATGGTATTGCACTATTCACACTCCCAGGCAGAGGATAAGACCTCTGCTGGGAGCAGGTTCCACTGAGCAGCTGCCATGGCTCACTGGACAGATCCACAGCAGTAGGAACCCAGGCACTGTGTCTAGGACCGGGTTTGATTCCTGGTCCCAGAAATTTTATTTTTCAAGACTTTGTGTGCTCCCGAGTTGGACCCCTCTGGAGTTAAGAAGCTTTAGTGGGGGGTGTGGGGTACAGCCCTCAGAAAAGAGATGATGCATGGTATAAATCGTGCTGTATTGGCACTATTTAGCCATGCGGCATCATGTCTTGTAACATTATGACCCCGTGCCCTCATATTACAGGACCAAATCACATATTTGTAGGTGCATACCTGTGGTTCTGTGGGGAAGAGCTCCTCCCCACATCCCACATAAGTCATCAGGCTCTGCTGCTCTGCTAAGACCGAGTCGCACTCTCTCCTGCCGCATGCTGGGGCTGGGTTCCTCACTCTCTTCCTCCTGTTTCCTTGTGCCTCCTCTATTTGGTTTGGGCTCCTCTCTCCACTCCTCCCCAGTTTTATCCATTCTCTTGCTTTCCTCATTCCTGCCTGCTCATTGCTTCCCACCACACCCTTTTTTTCCTTATATTTTCTTGGGGTTGTTCTGGTCCCTGCTGTGGCATTGCTCAGTTCATTCGGCCGGCTGCTGCCACTCGCCCATTTGGATTACTTTGCAGGCATTTTGCTGTGCTCCCTTCACCATGTTCACTGCCATAGCATCTCCACTTATGGCCTGCATGCCACCACACTGCTCCGACATCACTGCCTTGCTTCAGCTGCCCATCTGGCCCCTCTCGCATGTGCCTCCTGCCTACTGCTATCTGCCGCTTGCTGCTCTTGTTTGCTGTCTGTCGGTTCTGGAGGCTCCCCTGCTCATACCAGGCCTTTTCAGTAGTCCATTTACTTGTGGTACTTCATTCTGTGACAAGCATTCCTCAGTCTGCTCATGCCTTAGTTACTATCTGCATGACTTCTATATGTGTGCTTACATTATTGCTTCGTTCCAATCTACTAATGTGCACTTTGCAGTATTTTGCACAACAACGTTTTTAAAGGAACCTTTCATTATGAGCAACCTTCAGCTTTTTACTTCAATATGTTTCTGTCAATGGACTTTATTTCTGGACAGCACTTCTGGGCAGTGTGTCGGATTCCACAGTTTGGTGCTGTTTAACCTTAGCACATTTTTAGTGACAGGCAGCTCTGCATTGACAGCTCCATTGGCAACTACCCACCTTGTTTGGCTGATGCATCAATTTGGTATGTTTCTGGGTCTTCCATGCATCTGCACATCACTTGCCTACTCTCGTATTCCCAGGACTCCTGCAGACCTCCACCTTCATTGCCTCTTAGTTTCCTCAGTGTACACCACATCCTACTATTGCTGCAGGACCTCTGATATCTGCTATCTATCCTTGGCCCATCATGCTGGTGCTGAGTTTTGTTCTCGCTTGGGCCTTGGAGGGAATGGACTGCACCTCAATTTTCTGGATGCACCTCCAGTGGTTCTGTGTTTCAGCTCCCTAGCTGCACAGCTCCTTATTCCTCATCTCCTCTCTATTGCTACATTGTTATGCTGACCTCCGTGTGGGTCCACCTATTACTACCCTGCCAGCACTTTCATTGCTTCTTACCTTTGAGATACTGTCGGCTTTAGCCTCTGGAATATCAGTTGCGCTGGTGTCCTCTGTGGTGGCATTCTTGCCATGCACTAGCCTCAGAGGGTCTGGATTGACTCGCCTCCCCTTTCTGCCTGGCCTATGTGGGTCCAGCCTTTCTACTGGCCACCAGGAGCCTAGCCTGGCAAGCTTCACTACTCCTTTCCTGCCCCTGCGTGAGGGTTTTGTGGTTCTGCTAGCCTTCATGGGGTCTAGCTACCGCCTCTACTCCTTCCCGGCTGACCTACATGTGGTCCTGCCACTAATCCTACCCCAGATAAGGGCCTAGCTGCTTCAGTTAAGTCTCCTGTTGTTCGCCTGCTGGATCTGAACTATCTAGACTTCATTTGTCTGCCTACCTTTTCCAAGTACCCTCTGGTGTCTCCTTCTCCCTAGCCTGGACTGTCTCCTCCTGCTGCTTCCTTGCCTGCCTGTTCCAGATTGTTTTCTCCTGTAGGCATTTCATTGGATCTCTGTCTGCCAGATGCCTTCATTCCAAGTCACCTACTCATCTCCGACTTTCATCAGGATTGGACGTACTGCCAGGACATCTCGCCTTCAGTCATACTACTTGACTTCTGGATGCTGCAGCCCTCACCTTGCCTACTTGCACCTACTTCCACTCATCATGGTTATCCTTCTCTGCTCCACTGTGGACATACATCTAGACTGCATCGGATATGCACAATCAATTCCTTGGATGTTTCTAGCCATGCTGCTTCAGTTCGTTTGGATTCCCTACTACTACTGCTCCTGCCAGGTCTCTCAGCCGACCTCTATTCCATAGTGCCAGTCCTATCTCATGGCTTAGGCCTCAGTCTTAACTTACTCCAGTACCATCAGGCTTACTGAATCTGGTCGAGTTGCCAAATCATCTGACTCTGTTCTCTTCACCGCATTCTTTTGCCTTCTTTGATCATCAGGAACACAACCATTCTACAGGACCATCTTACTGCTTTCATAACTCTGCCGTTCACCTACCCCTGCCTTGCCCAGCATTGGGGCCAGGAGGTTCAAATCTTTATTCTATACCTGCCTCACCCTGCATCAGGGCCTGGAGGTTCGACTATTTCTTCCTTCACCTACCTCGCCCAGCATCGGGCGGAGGTTCAACTATTTTTACTCTACACCTGCCTCGCCCAGCTCAGGATGTAGAGGTTCTGTTCCTCACCGCATTTGCTTCACTGGATGATTGAGGATTTGGGATTTCATCCTATTGTCCACTTATTACTTCACCAACTCAGGACCAGAGGTTCCTTGGCTTACTTTCTTCAGCTTCCGACTTGCATCCAGCTTACTCACCTCACCTTCAATGACTCTATGCTCCATATCCTCGTATATTGGAACTCGGACCATCACTTCAAGATTGCCTCTGCATTCAACTGGATTCAAATGATCTCTATCCATGTTTCACCCTAGACATTGTCTTCAGACTGGGTCTTTGCTCAGGATCTGCTACCTTCTTCTCGCTTGACCTTCAACATTGTTCCTGGATTCCATTTGCTTTTTCTGACCTTCTGATCTTCATCTCTTGGGGTTTCAGACTAGCCGATATGTATATATTGCTCATTTAGGATTACTTTCCTTTAGTATGCCCAGAAGGATGGGCAGGTCAGTAACCATGGGTCCTCAGAGGTTCTCCAAGGGGTTTTCTCTCCTGCATGCTACTGGCCACACTCTGGAGTTGAAGGAGATAATCGTATCTGCAATCATTATTTCTTTTGGGGTCTCATCCTACTCAACTAAGCATCCTTCCTAAGGTGGGATACAGAGAAAGGCCAAAACATCAAGTCTTAACAAGTTGGTATTCATCAGTTCAAGCACCTAACCACTATGCATATACAATCCAGTTCATACGCACTACAATTACTGACTTGCTCATATCTATGCTGGAGTATCTAAGCACTAATCATTTCATATAACTCATATACTGCAGGCATTGTCCTACTGTCTGATCTGGCCTATGTATCCAAGCATAACTGCATCATTCAGTTGTACTACATATAGCACAAGCACTGAGCTATGAACCATACAGAATTGTAAGGCACACACCTATAATTCTGTGGGGAAGAACCCTCCCACATCCTACATAAGTCATCAGGCTCTGCTGCTCTGCTTAGAGTGAGTCGCACTCACCCCCATCCTCCCCTGATGCCTCCTCCTCTCCAGCACTCTTATTCCACCGGCGGGGGCTCATCTTACTCGACTAAGAATCCTTCCTAAGGTGGGATACAGAGAAAAGCCAAAACATCAAGTCTTAACAAGTTGTTATTCATAAGTTCAAGTACCTAACCACTATGCATATACAAACCCGTTCATACGTACTACAATCACTGACTTGTTCATATCTATGCTGGAGTATCTAAGCACTAATCATTCATATGACCTCATATAATTGCAGGTATTGTCCTACTTGCTGATCTGGCCTATGTATCCAAGCATAACCACATCATTCAGCTGTACTGTATATAGTACAAACACTGAGCTATGAACCACACAGAATAAATATCAAGCTCCACATCTCTATCTTCAACATTAGCTGTTGCATCAAAAATGAAGGCCCCTCAATTTATTTATTTCACTACTTCAATGACAACATCCCTTCTCTCCTGATCTTAAAGAAGTGGCCTAGTCAAAATTTTTAACATTAATACAGTCGAATTTTGATCAGTATACCCCAATATGCCTCATACAAAAAATGAGATCTCAAAGTTACTTTGTTAAAAAAGTTACAAATCATTTGTAACTCTGATTTCACTATCTGTTCAAAAGCTGTCTTCAATGAAGAGCTACTGATGATGTCAGATCCAGAACTCACAGCCTTATCCCTGGACTGCATCCTTGTATGACTTATTTCTCTCAAGTTAAATAAAATTTAGTTGTGTTAAACATTTGAAAAAGGAAAGCTGACACTGGATAGGTGCAGTGCATGTGTTTTAGAATGTGCATATGCAAGGTACTATACAGTACTTAAGAATAGGATGAGAGAGGTGATTTTGGAATGCAGAGGCAAACATAGCCTGTGAATGCCAAGCTTGAATAACTAGAGGATGGGATTTCAGAATTGCACCAGCTTGCAGTTTTGGGATAACTCTAAGTTTGGTACTGTATTGTACTGTTTGCACTTCATGACAGTCTGCACTTTATTTGCAAGAGTTGCACATTAAAATTACATTTCACAATACCTAGCATACCAGATTATTTTCCTTGAAGATATCCCTGCAGGTCAGCCTGGTGACGTTACTGGTGGGGTTGTGAGGGGTATTATGCATACTTATCATGCCATTTTTCCTCCTGAATTTTCTCCCATAATGCCCAGGGCCTTTGCCAACTCGGTGGCGCATGTATGTGGAGGACGCACGCATGGTGCTGGAAATCGATCCCCGCTTCACCTACCTGCCCTGCTGTCAGTCCCCATCTGCCTGACACTACTACTGTGCTTCAACTCAGTGGCAACCAAGAGCTTTGAAGATCAACCTCCCCATCCAGAAGACAAGAGCTGCCTAGCAGCCGCTCAATCCACTCCCAGTCCTCACCGTGCCCAACCCCTGGCAGTCTGAGCCCATTCCCAAACTTGGGTCAACATCATGGGAGAAGTAAGGCACTGCAAATGCCTCATTCCTATGCACCACTGGGTAGGCTGTACCAGAGAGTTTTAAAAGACTCAGTACATCTGGTGATCTAGGCAATCCCCAGACCCCGGTCTTCAGTTAAAGATTTTGCACACAGCGTGTGGAAAACCAAGCAATACATAGTCTCCTGTCCTTCAGGTAAACATTTTTGCACACTACCTGTGTGAAAATCAGGCAGCCCCAGACCTCTGGCCTTCAGTTAAAAAAGATTTTTGCACATCTTGTACTGCATGTGAAAATCCAGTATTTCGTTGGACTAGCACAAGGCCTTAAATCCAAATTCTTAGTTGTTCTTATTCTCAGTCTCTCCCACCTTCTCCTCTCCTGCCCAGTTATAGGTTTGGAATTTTCTACTAATCAAATTATCAACTGACTGAATATTGCTGTATTTGGTTGTACAATGGAATCACTTGTAACCAAGCTCTTATCCCCGCTCCTGTCCATGTCAGATTACTAAGTGGTTAATGTAAAACAGAAGACTGGAGTCCAGGAATATTCAAGGCTCCCTTCCTCCAGCTGTCCTGGGCTGCTGAGTCACTATGCATGCCCTGCATACTTGTTTAGTAGCTGGGCTACTATCACTTGCTGCCAACCCTACCATCACTAATAAAAAGGAAGGATATGCATGGCTCAGTTTCTGAGTGCCTGAGCTAAGCTTCATAGTTTGGGGAGCGCAGAGATACTGCACAGACAGGAAAATGTGAAAAGAAACCAGAACCTTCTTCTTCTTGGAGGGAGAGGTTATGGTCAGAGAAGTGAAGAGATACTTCCCAGATGGAGAAAAAGAGCAAAGAACCCAGAAGCTCTTTCCTTCGGGGATGATGTTTTGTTTCAGCTGGAGGCACTTAGGAAGCTAAGAAGGAAAGAGAGAGAGAGCGAGAGAGACAGAGAGAGAGAGAGAACAAAATTTGAGATCTGAGAATAGAGAGAAGACAGAAATGAGAATGAAACATCCTGAGGCTTGATGGTCTCACAGCAGGAGGACCTGATGTAGAAGTGGGTGTTTCCTGCAAGGAGTCACCTGGAAGTTTGTTAGAACCCTTTTCTGGTTTCAAGGTGGTGGTGGATGACAGCCTAGGCCATATGTGCAGAGTTGCAAGGGAGACAGGAGAAATCTTAAGTAGATTCATAGGTTGTACAAGTCTGAGGGACAAGCCATGATGAATTTGCCATTGTTTAGCATTAACAACAGTAGAGGAATTTCTTGTCACCCACATATCGATCAAGATTGTGTTAAAAGGTCCATGTTTCACTCATTACAACTTCAACTGGGAGTGAATTCCACAATTGCAGGACTCTTTGTATCCACAAAATATTTCCTCCGTAGGGTTTTACATGCTTCAGCATACAGTCTTAATTTATGTGACCTAGTGCATTCGATTGGTAATTGTTTCACCAGACAATTTGTTTCAAAAACAATTCATCCCTAAATGCCTTATAAGCCCAGCAGAGTTCCTCTCTAATTATTCCATATTCTTGAGAAAAGAGTCCTGAATTTCTGAGCCTATCATCATATTCCTGATGTGCCACTTTTGAAATGGTTTTAGTCATCCTACGTCGAACCGCCTCATACTTTTTTATCGGTAATAGATGTTGGGGAACAAAAGGCGCAATACTTTAGGTTAGTCCTGACCAAACTAGTATATAGAGGAACTACAGCCTCAGCCTCCTGACTCTTAATGTGTTTTAAATGCATTTAAGAATGCCATGACATTTTTGGCAATTATATTAATATGCAAACTAAACTTCATATTATTGGTAATAGTGACACCAAGATCTTTGTCTGTTGTTGTTTTTGAAGTATGGAGTTATTTATATAATAGTTAGCTAGTTTGTTGTTACTCCTAGGTGCATCACTTTACACTTTGGTATGTTAAAACTAGTTCATTTTCAGTGGCCCAAGTGTGAAGTCGGTTTGTTATCCTGAAGTGATTCTATAGCAATGTTATTAACTATACCTCCTAGCTTACTATCATCTGCATATTTCTGCAGCCAAACTCCATTATTTATCTGCATATTAGAGACCATATGTTAAATAATGTTGGTCCAAGTATGGATCTGTGTGGCACACCACTACTTACGGTACCCCACCAGATTTAAATCCTCTTAAAACAACCCTTTGTTTCCTATCGTCCAACCATGAACATATCCATTTTATAACTGACGGTGTATTGCTAGTCTCTGGAGCTGTTCTATTAAGATCTTATGCAACACCGTGTCAAAAGCTTTCTCATAGTCTACAAATATGACATCAACCGGAAATCCATTATCTAGGGCTTTACTGACAGACTCAAAAACTAATTAAGTTACTCATACATGACCTACCCTGGTGAAACTGTGTTGTGTCATATCGTGGTTACCTGTATTGTGAAGGTGGTGAATGATTTTATGCTGGAGTAACCTTTCCATGATTTTACCAATACAAGATGTTAAACTTATGGGCCTGTAATTGCCCACATTATCTTTTGGTCCTTTTTATAAATAGGAGTAACATCGCTAATTTCCAATCATCTAAAGCAGTGCCTTCTTTATTGATGTATTAAAAGAATGGTAAGCATGCCAACCATTTCTGTAGAAAGATTTTAATAAAAATAGATGGAATACCATCGATCCCAGTAGATGAGCTGAATTTAGTATTATTGATAGCCTTCATAATATCACCCTCAGTAAAACAATCACTGGCCAGGAGCAGGCAAGTCCTATATACTGTGCTTTTCTTTTGTTTTAAATATACTAACAAAAATTTGTTAAACTCATCCACCATTTGTTTTTCCTCCATAACTAATTTGTCTTGTATAAGAAGTGGTCGTCCCTACTTTGCTCCTCTAAGAGAACCAATATAATTATGAAACTGTTTTTGTTGTTTGTGGACTCTCTTACTAGTTTTAATTTAAGTTTCTTTTAGCATGCCTTATAACTTTTTTGTAGTGTTGGAAATATGCTTAAAGTTGTGCCATGCCTCATTCAGTAGGGTTTTTCTTGTAACGATTAAAGGCCTTTTTTTTCTTCTGATACTCCTCTTGATTTTGACATTCCACCATACAGGTGCTCTCTGTTTTTATCATTATATTTGACATGTGTAGGAAGCCAGGTGTAAATACAGTGGTCAATTTTCTTTAATAACATTCCATATGTTATTTGCAGTGAGGCCTTTTAAATCCTGTTGCCAATCCCATTGCCTAAGATATTGTTTAATAAAATTGTAATTTGCTTTATAGACATTTGAAGCTTTAGTTTCACCAATAATATTAGTTTTAACATTAAAGAAACCCCAACAAATGACAGAATGATCACTGTCGCCAAGCGTTCCTGTATTATGGGCGGAGAATCATAGTTTTTAATGTTAGTGATTATTAGATCTAGTATATTTTCTTTCCTGGTCGGTTGATTTATTATTTGTTCTAGACCATTTTGAACCACAAAATGAATTAATCTGTGTTCATAATTACTATGGGCACTAAGGGTTGGTCAACTTACATTCAGTAAATTAAAATCACCAAATAAAATACAATCATTATTAATAATCATGTTATCCAGAGCTGAAAAAATATATCATTAGCTGCAGTATCTAAATTGGGTGCCCTATAACCAACATCTATGGTTACTGGATTGTAGGGAGCTTATTTGTACCAAAATCAGTTCACAGTTTATTTGGTCACTGTTTAATTCACAATACTGCAGATTATTTTTAATATATAAGACAACACTGCCACCTCTTTTGACTGACAATTTTAAGTACAGCAGAATCTCCTGGTATATCAGTAGCACAGTCTCTGTCAGCAAACCAGGTTTTGGTTACTGCACAGACATCAATGTCATTTTTATTTTACCTATATGATAGTTCCCTAGTTTGTAGTAAGACTCCTAGCATTCACTAACAGAGTCTTTATATTATTTTTGGGCTATGGCTACTAATGGGTTTATTCACAGTAACTGTCTCACTAGGTATTGAATAAATAAGAGAAGTAGTATCTTTATAACTGTTATTGGTTACCTGGTCTTTGTACGGTGTAAACCTTTGTGTGAAACTTTGGTGTTCATTTACCCCCCACCCCCATACCTAGTTTAAACTTTTGGAAATATAGTTATTAAGTTTGTTTCCTAATAGGACAGTTCCTTTTCTACTGGGTGTAGTCCATCCCAACAGATTAGTTCTCTGTTTTCTACAAATTCTGCCCAATAAGTGATACATTCAAAGTTTTGTTTGAGGGTCCATCTTCTTAGCCAATTATTGACATTTTTAATTTTCTTGTTTAAGTATTCATTAGCCCCAATCACAGGGAGTATTTCTGAGAAGACAAAGTCACAGTCCCTCTCCATTAATGTGTTTGCTAGTCCAACAAATTCTTCCTTAATGATCTGAGCACTTTGTTGAAGAATATTATTTATCCCAGCATGTACAATTACAAGTGGTTTGTGGCTCCATTTTTCAGTATATGTCTGACATTCTAGTGATGTCCCAGATTTTGCACCCCGAAACTGGACATAGTTCTATTTGATTTATCTTGGTCACATATCTTATGATCCAAATGCTTTATCATTGAGTCACCTAGAAGGAAAACTTGTTTGGGCTCTGGTCCTGTTTCAGTATCAGCATCCATACGATTGATATCTATCTGATCTATAGGTTCAGAGGGATGGACTGTGTGTGGGATATCTAGCACATCAGAGGATACTGTATGTGAGACTATGGAAGGAGGTATAGAGTGGTCAGGCTGATCACTTAGTAGGTCAAAGCATTTTTTTTACTATATGATTAAATTCTTTGGCTCCTACCTTTCCTAGCTATCTTTGAGCTTCTCACTTCATACCATTCCTCATCAGCTTGGTCAGAGTCAATCATGTTCCTAGTTCACTTTTATTTG
Organism: Neoceratodus forsteri; assembly: GCA_016271365.2. Taxonomy (NCBI): domain Eukaryota; kingdom Metazoa; phylum Chordata; order Ceratodontiformes; family Ceratodontidae; genus Neoceratodus; species Neoceratodus forsteri. The sequence continues at coordinate 1,287,755,842 of CM057456.1, forward strand.
CTTGTATAGTTTCATATGTGGCAGTACTGGCATGGAGAGGGTCTTCCTCAGACTGGAGGTAATTCTGGCATCAGCCATTGTTATAAGGGGTTCATAAGGTTTATGTAAGGGTGCTAGGTGAGTACACTAGTAATACCATTCCTGCCATCAGCTGGCTCAATCACTTCATTTTGATGAGAGTTATTCATTCTATTGGCCATTATTCACTGGCTTTCTTCCAGATGCATGAGTCTAGCATTAAACAGGTTTATCTCCTATTTCATGTCTTTATTTTCTGTACATTTGGTATAAACAAAGGTAATATCCTGTAATGCTGTGGAGTCAAACAATACATTTGGCATGAGCAACATTTAGCTCCTACTTTTCCCTCTTTAGTTGTTATTATGTCGCTCATTTCTGGGGCTATCTGCTTGAGACTTTAACTACGGAGTTTAATGTTACTGGACTCACAATAGCACCTGTGATACTTACGTAGTTGGAAACAAGACTCCACACTATTACTCACATGTTTACTTAGTGTAACACTTCAAATTCTTACCCTATATGACCACAGGATCATGTAGACTGGACACAACACTGCCTTTAAAACCCGCTAAACAGGTGCTATGATGCATGTGTCTTGGGCACGCCCTTCACATGATGTGACATGTTGCCCTGCTCTCAGAAAGCAGAAAATATAGTGTTCCTGTGACACGGAAGGAATTCCCAGGGTCAGGACTTAAAGTGCTCCTAATAAGGCATCAAAATGTATAAAACAGACTCAGGTGTACTGCAAAACCACTATAGAGCCCTGCTAGTGTTTCCTCAGTAAAATAAAGAGGGACCCGTGAGTAGTAGTTTGTGCAGTAACCTCACAAACTACTCACCCTCTTCCTGTTTATATGCTGTTGTATGCTCCAGGAGAGTTCACATGTACGCCAAGCTTGGTATGCTCAGGTATGTGTGTATGCCCTCAGAGATAAAGTTTACCTCAGAGTAAGCCAGAGCCAAGGGTAGGTTGCAGGGACATCTGGAGAGAGTTACCCATATATGATCAGATGTTATGGGGGTACACCAGAACCCAAGTGCAACAGAGGGTGGGTTGCTGTAAGAGCATAGCAAAACATCTACCACTTTTGAGATTGTTAATGTAATGTAGGGTTTATTTTATGTTGGCTTGCCGCTTGTGTGGCAGTCAACATATTGGGAGAGTGGAGATTTGAGGCGTGGCTGCTGTTGGGCGAATGCAGGGCACGCGATCAGTAGGTGCCGCCCTCATTCCCCAATCAGCCTGCATGGTGTACCGCCACACTATACACATAATGGGGCAACACATCAAAACAAAGTACCACTGCAACCGCCATATGCAGCGTCCTTTGCTTGACATGCTCGCCACCATTATGGCCGTGACCGCAGCCAGCAAACCCCCCCCCATGTTTGTGTGCTGATGGGGAGCCCACTCCCATCGGCATCCCCCAAATGGAATGCAGAGGGGCCCAATCCCTTGCCTTGCACCCCTCATATTGCACACTGACAGGGGAGCCCACCCCCATCGGCATCACCCCAACTGTTGAATGCTGAGGGGGTTCCCAATCCCTTAGCTCACGCTCCCGGCTTTGTTTGCCGGCGGGATGCTCAATCTCTCATGCATTACTTTCCGTGTTGTGTGCCTACCAGGTGTCGCTAACTTCGTCGGCTATTGACCCCCAACCCACTTAGGTGCTATGCTGGGAGCTCACCCAGTGTGGCAAACTGTCCTGCAATGTTTTCTTTCTTTTTCCCCAGAATACAAAACTGTCCCTTGTAGTGTAGGTCCGCCCCCCATCCGGCACTCCACCCACTGGCGCACCCTGCCTCCCTCACTCCCCCTTCACCCCATACTCTACCTCCGGACTCTGGCAGGACTATCTTCAGTGGACCGAACACATCTGCACTCTTCAAAGCCGATCGCGAACTGAGGAAATGCCGTAAGCTGTATAATGGAGTGAATAGGGTTTTCAACTTTGTTGCATATCTCAGGCATTTTGAATTTTTGCACCAAATTTTCAACATCGGGTTTTGGGGCCCTCCTCATGAATTCTGTCACTGTCATGGCATTAATCTTCTCAAGGTGATTTCAGTCACTGCGCCGAAATCACCTTTTGGGCCCATTAACGAAATGACAGCAGTGGTGTTCATGAGGTGCCCTCTTAAAAAGCTCACATTCCAAATTTGGTGGAAAAATCCAACAATGCCTGTTTTATGAGCGTATGTTATGCGCAGTTGCTACGCAGGCTCGTAACTTCGCATTCACAATATTTTACTCGCCGGATTTTCAGCATTGTCATTTTTGTACACCTCCTTGTGAACAGTACAGCTGTCATTTTCCACATCCTGCCCGAAATGTGTTTCTGCACTCTGGTGCACAATAGCGCAGTCGCTGTGAGAAATCAGTGTTTGGACCAGATTATGAAAATGACAGTGACACAGTTCATGAGCAGAGGCCCTAAAATGCCTATGTTGAAAATTTGGTGATGATATCTATAAAATAACTGTGTTACGAGCTGATGCTGCAGATTGCACGCATGCTCATACCGGCCATGCATTTCTGATATTTTCAGTCTGGATTTTCACCATTGCCATTTTTCCACACCTCTTGATGAACAGTACAGCCGTCATTTGACATATCCTGCCCAAAATGTGTTTTCGACTTCGGTGCAGAATAGCGTGTTAGCTGTGTGAAATCACTTCTTGGGACACTTTTGAGGAAATAATACTGACACTGTACATGAGCAGAGGTGCTAAAATGCCTATGTTGAAAATTTGTGCCGAATGCCCATAAATGGCAGTGTTGCAGTGTTGCTTGCATATTTCACGCACCCTAGTAGCTTCTGCAATTGCTATATTTACATGCCACATTTTCAACACTGGCATTTTTACACCTCCTTATGAACTGTACAGCTGTCATTTCTCACATCCTGCCCGACATGTTTTCCGCACTGCACTACCAAACACCCAAAGGGACACCCTAATGCTTGTCACTCTGCAGGGTGGGGTGGGTTGGCATCAGTTCAACACTTCACTGCCATTCCTATGATGCATCTGTCTAACTCCTGCACTACCAATGCCAATGCCAGCAAGCCAACATTCGACATTGAAAAATGCTTGTTTTAGATTAGTTTCAGTGAGTTAATGTAGGAATTAGGATATGTGCTAAGGTGAATTGTTTTCTGTACTGCTTATTTGTCAGCTTTCATTTTTGGCAGATTCTTTATTAGCATAATAGCTCTTGTTATAATGAACACCTCTGGGTCCATCCCATATGTTTGTTATAGCGAGGGCTCATTATAATGAGAAACTGTTTTTTCCTACTTTAAAGAAGTGGGAATCAGAGAACAGCTTGCCTGCCTGTGTGCCTATGTCCAGCATCTCCTGTGTGAGGCATATGTCATAAAGAACTGAGGGGTGAAAGGATTCTTTCAGGACTAGGGGTAATAATGGCAGGAGAGGAGGGAGGGTTGCTTGGGCCAACTGCAGTTGGAGAAACAAAGTAAAGCCACTCTGCTCTGCTATTACTGTCACACACAGAATCGGAGCACAGCAGGGGACAGGGGTCCGATTGTCAGGTGGTACAGGGCTTGTATCAAGCCCTGCATGAAACCCTTTGCATTGCCATAGCTGTGCTATTCCTATTGTGGCAGTTGCACCCCATTTTTCAATCGTGACTACAGCTGTGAATGTTTGTCTGCTTTTACAGCAGCATATGGCTAAGTTAACATAAGTCTGTGTTAGTGCCTAAATAATGCAAGCTGCAGCACAAAAAAGATGATCTAGTGAGCATCGATTTGATGCAAAGGATACAAAATCCTATAGAATGCCGCAAGGCATATCTGATGCACTCGGGGCTTGCAGCCAGTCTCTTTTTTTTATCTCTGTAACATCCATTAACGGTTGTTAGTGGATGAAGCTGAAAATAATGGAGCTGCACAGCTGTTTCATTATAACTGGATTTCTTATAACAAGATTTATTATAATGAGGGAGTACTGTATTTTGTTGATAGCTTAGTATACTGGATTCTGCCATGAGTCACATTTTCTGAGAGTTCCTTGGGGCGGTGGCATGGACTTGCATTTGACAAGGTTGGCTGGTGTTGTGTGGCCTGTTAAAAACACTTTGGAAAATGGTGATTAATAATTGTGGATATATTTTTTTGGGATGGACAACAGTATTTTTTATACAATTACAGATGTCTGTCTGTGGTCCTAATATGTTCTTCTGTACAATGAGTGTTCTTATGAGAACTTCTTGATTCCTTGTGATTATCTGTATTAATCTCAGGTGAAGCTTTAGCCTGTAATCCAAGGAGCAGGTTCCTGCTCTGGCTAGGATCTGAGCGGTACTGATGTTTAGTGCTGTTGAATATGTTATGTTGTAAACACTTAAAAACTATCAATAAAAAAAACACTTTGAACTATACTTTTGTTGGGTGGAGAAAGAAAGCTGGCATTCTTGGAGCCCGGATAGCTGCATGCCAAAGCCATCAGTGAGAGAGGAGGCTTTATCAACAATTGAGAGATTTGTGCTGGGTTTGGAGTTTGGTATTCCAGTGTCCTGAAACCATTGGCCTTCAGCAGTCAACACTGGGCCTGTTCATTGGACCAGAAGGCTACTCTAAAATGAATTGTTTGAAAGGTGTTACTTTAGGCTGTAGTGAGAAAGTGGGCATAGTGCCAGATCTGTACTATGTTATACAATGGCAAGAAAGAATGCTTGGCCTCTGACTGAACAGTCGTTGGACCCGTGACGTTATCCCAGCATAACATCACAAATCTAGTCCCAGCACACACATGATCACATCACACATGCCAGCATGTAAATGAATCACTGCACACTGCCCAGTACCTCACTGCCCTGTCTAGTCACAGTGTAAACGGTCATCCTCAAGCAGTCATTCAGTTGTTCCCTCACCATACACATGAACATAGCCAGCCCCAACAAGTTCCCAAATGAATGGCAATTAAAAAAACAAAAGTTGAAGGAAAACAATCCACAGTGGAGGGCTTCAAGAGAGGGTGGACAGACACAGAAAGTGAATGTATCAGATGATGGCCTGGCCCTAGGGAGTGGGGATGAATGATAGGGGTTTCTGGAACACAAGGGGGAGGGCCTCGCACCCAACTAGGGATCTGAGGTTCGAGCAGACTCGATAGACCATAAGGTCTAATCTGCTGGCAATTAGTATGTTAGTATGTTAGCTTTGTTAAATTCTGCCAGTACTGTGATCAGCTTTGGGACCACCCATGATGCCGAAATGGCAATCAGGTTCAGTCTCTGTCTCCACTCTCAAATGTCAGATGGAGAGCAGAACAGTGTCTGTGGTGAAGCTTCACTTACCACCCATATCTGAAGTTTTGTTTCTTCTTTCTTCCTCTCTCTCCCATCAATAAACACATATTGAAGCGGAAAAGTGGAAAACTGTTACCAGAGGAGCAGGATGGTGCTGACTTAGACATGCAAACTGTGAGGGTGGGGGACAGAGAGCACAGCACAGACTGCGGTCAACACAGGAGGCAGGAAACAGCAGGACAAGAAAACAAACAAAAGAAATAACTCAGCATGAAAGGGTGGACAGCAGGGCAAGAAAACACCAGGAGCATTGGACCATTTGTTCAAACTGACAAGTGATAATAAATAAAAAAGAAATGGCACAGCAGAGCCACAATAACATGACAGCAGCTCCACCTACTGGGCAAAACAAATATCAGCTACACTCACGTTTTTAGACAGTATGCACCCATTAAACAAGCATTTGTCAATGTCGAACGCTCAATCAATCAATCAATCAAATCTTTATTTATCCAGGCGATCACCGTGAGCAAGCTCATTTACAAGGTGGACCTGCAGTTTGTCAAGGATGGATATACATACATAGAATACATACAAAATGTAGTAGTAGGAATACAGATTTACATTTGAACGGTACAGTATAAACAATCCATTGCACTTGTGGGAAACAGGTAAACAAAAACACATGACATTAATTGTGGAATGTACATTCTTTCTTATACATGTATGAAGGTGTTAATTTATACTGGACTCAGCCGAAGGAATGCAGATCATAACCATTTCATCCCTCAGTAACTAAATCTAGCTTAGGCGGTGGTCACTGGCTTGAAATTGGCCATGGCTTAGAGAGGGCCTAAAATTCCAAAATTCCAACAGAACAACTATTAAAGTGGCATGTAGGATTAGGTAAGGAAGGTGCCAAAGGCTCCGAGGGCCAAACAAGGCAGCTGGCTACTTAACACATGTTATGGAGGGATTAACAGGGTAGGATTCAAGACTGTGAGAGGTAGATTTAGAGATGAGGCCACTAATAGAACCACTAGAAGCTATGGTAACATTTACAAATTTCAGTAAATGTTTTGTGGTAAAGATGCCTGAACATAGCAATACTGACAGGAGTGCTGAGTTTCAATGAGCTTTGGATCCTTCACCAATAATGAGGGCAAAGCATGGCTTATGGCTGCCCTACCAAAGTGGTTGGTAATCCTGGGAATTTTAGGGAAATTAGTGGAGTGACTTCTATGCCGTAGCTACTAGGTGGACTTGGAGGAAGGCAGGCAGCAATGTAGTCAGGAGTTTGTTGGAGAGAGCTCAAAGTGTCCAAATGGCTGCATTTCTATGCCTTCTGAATTGAAGCTGAAGGCCACCTTACTGTAGTATATAGCACGAAGTGGTGCGTGGAGGATGGAAGGCCAGTTATAAATCTTAGGGCTCTGTGGTACAATATGTCCAATTTAGCATGTTGCAGACAGGACATTGGCCATATATAATGTCAGAATAATCAATTAATGATAGGAATGTAGACTGAACAAGCTGTCTTTTGCAGTCTCAGTAAGGAGATGTTTAATTCTGTCGAAGATGCCAAGCCTTTGCCTAAGCTTTTTCAGTAATTCTTCAATATGTTCTTTAAAAGAGAGTTTGTTATCCAGCCATATACCCAGGTATTTGAATTTCGCACGAACTCAAGATTTTCACCAAGTAGGGTGGTTATAGGAGGAACAGTGTCATAGGCTGCAGAGTTGGCCCGGTGCTAGATGGAGCAAACAGCATTGCCTTGGTTTTCTTTGCATTTATCAAAAGCTTTTTGTCGATGAGCTGGTTTTGCAGTTTATTGAATTCATCTTGCAATGCAGCGATGCGCTCCAGGGGAGTCTCGACTTAGGTAGAGCACTGTATCATCGGCGAATAAATGGATTCTGGCTCTTTGATTCCTAAGTTCAGATTGTTAATATAGATGTTGAACAGTAGTGGACCCAATATGGAACCCTGTGGGACTCTCTCTTTATTGATTTAAGTGGTGAAAGCTCTTCTGCCTTTATTTGTTGCTGTCTGTCTGTGAGGTAGTTCTGGAACCAGTCCCTGGTGATTGAGTCCATGCCTAAATTGTTTAGCGAAAGAAGTAGACAATGGTTGATGGTATCAAAGGCCTTGCTAAGATCTAAAACACCGCACAAACAAATTTTTCTTGTCCAGGTCCCGCTGCCAGTCGTCAGTAACTTTGGCCAGTGCAGTAATAGTGCTGTGTTTGGTTCTAAATCCAGACTGCATGGGGTTAAGAAATTTGAGTTGTCCAGGAAGGATCTCAACTGTGTATCCACGATTTTTCCAACATTTTCGAAAGTATAGGCAGTAGGGAGATTGGCCTATAGTTGTTCAAATCACTTGGGTCCCCGCTTTGTATAGTGGAATAACATGGGCAGTTTTCCATTCTGCAGGAAGAGAGCCTTGGATTAGAGACAGGTTAAATAAATGCATTATTGGTGCTGCTAGTATGTGATAAGCTATTTTCAGAAAGTATGGGTCAAGCGAGTCAGCTCCTGTGCTCTTTCTAATGTCTAACTGTAGCAGAAGGTCTTCAACTTCTTTCAAGGTGATTAATGAAAAGGCAAATGTCCTGCCATTGTTGTTTATTTCTAGGACTGTGCTTTGATCTGTGGTCAAGACTGCTTACTGGTGCTTTATTGAAAGCCAGGCCAGCGGTAGCAAAGTGATTATTGAAGGTTGAAGAATCTCAGATTTATCAGTGACAGAGACATTGTCACGGTAATTTTGGATGGGAGCACACTACCTGGTGAGTGGCCTGAGACTTCCTTAATAGTGGACCAGAACTTGGTAAGATTATTAGATGCAGAGAGCAATTCTGATTGATAAAAGTAGCCTTTGCCTCCCTGATCATTTTGTGCAGGCATTTCTGGCTGCTCTGAAAAGACACCAGTCCGATTCTGTATGTGACTTCCTGGCCTTTTTCCACAGTAGATCTCTTTCAGTAGGGTCAGTCTGGTGAAAACCAGCGGCAGGTCCTGGTTTTATTCTAGCTTTGATTATAGGGCATGGACATCTAGGGCACCAGTTATGATTTCATGCAGGATATCATAGGCATCACTTACTGATTTAGCTAGGTAAAACTCTGCCATTTCATAGAGTCTTTTAGGTAGTTGAAATAGGCCAGAGGGTCAAAGTTACGTCTTGATCTTTTGGTGGAGAACTTTGATGTAGATAGTGGATTTGGGATAGTTCTAATGCCAGCTATGAGGCAGTGGTCACTAATATCAGCTGGAAGGATACCGCATGTAAGAAATGATGAGGTTCATTGACAAGTAGCACATCCAGAAGGCTGCTTCTCGTTGGATTCTTGTTGTTGATGCACGAGGTTCAGAAATTAGTTGAGGAATCCATGTGAATCACAGAAATGTTTCAGGGTGATGACCCGCTAGTTAACCAGTCATAGTTTAGATCATCTAGTATAATTGTCTCTATGGAGGAAGTGTCCATTTGTCCAGACAGGTGAGTTAGGAGTTGAGGTCCTGCTGCAGGTGGTCTATAGCAGCCTATCACACGAAAGGCCCAGAGTGAGGTGGCTCGACTTTAAGAGACAAGCATTCAAACCTCCCCAATGGAGGTGGCATCTAGTACAGATACTGTGAATACGTTTTAACATAAATGGCTATTCCCCCAGTCCTTCTATCTACTCTGAAAAGAAGGTAATTGGGGATATTGACCTCACTGTCCAGTGTGGATGCTCGGAGCCAAGATTCCATATCACCAGAATGTCTGGTGCAGTGTGGATAATCCAGGCCTGGACAGACTCCAGCTTTTTTAACAGGCTGCAGACATTGGCATGTAGGAAACTGAAATCTTTCAGATGATTAACTTCAGATGGCGATGAGAGCATCCTTGGGGACCAGGGTTAAGTTCAATGTCTCTGAACACAGTAGCAGGAGGAGGAGAATACTTCTCAGTTGTGGAAGAAGTTTTAAAAGCACAAGGCTTTCTGTATTTGTTACAGTTTAGGGCTTATGGGTCCATAGATCGGGTCATCTTCTTGTTTTGCCCTGTAGATATATAGCTTAAGAACCAGGTAGGGTAGTAGCGCCTGAGCAGAGTTTGATAGCCTGGGGTTTGAGGACGATTTAGAAGAGCTGGTTACTGTGCTACTATCTGAGGTTTCAATAAGCTTCGGATGAATTGGGGCAGACAAGGGCAGTATAATAAATAACTATTATTAATATATGGCTATACTGTTAGCTTGGGACATGTCTCCATAGGAACATCATAGCTGTCGGGGCCAGCCATACTATAAGCAGAAGGATAATGGCTTTTAGGCAAAGCCACTTGAGGCCTCCCATGTTTAATTTACACAGGGCAGTTGTTAAAATATATATAGAAATTACCTCAGCAGCAGGGTCTTATTGGACGTTACTCAGCGAGATAATAGTTTGTAGTTTTGGTGTAGGCACATCTCATGGCTCAACTGGGCAAAATTGAACTAACTGAAATAAGTAATGCAACAAAGGGAGCATTTCTAGTAAGCAGGAGAAGTATATATATATATATATATATTTTTTTATGAGCGCAGCCAATGAGAGAGAGGAAAACTGTGGCAGACAATTGGGCTATAAAACAACGCTCAGGACGGGGATGGGCGGGTGGGCGAAAAATTGTGCTTTGGCTGCACTGCCTAGCTGAGGGATCCGGGCTGTGGTCTCGAAGGCGGTTTCAGAGGCGCCTGCCGCCTGAGGGCCGCCGTCCTGCGGCCGACGACTCCAAGAGTCCCTGAGGAGACAGAAGGAGGGACTATTATTAGCAGTCCCAGTCAGCAGAGGGCGGCAGACCAGAGGTGTTTCAGAGCACAAATTTGCAGGACAAAGGAGGCGATTTCCTGGTGCCCCATGTCTCGCTTGTCTGCACCAAATCCAAAGAGGGCTGTAATGACTATGACCTGCTCCTTCCCCAACACCTGCAGCAAAATATTCAGACAGTCTAGGCTAGTACAGTCAATTCAGGCACTTAAACATAATAAATCAAAGAAGAATACAGCTCCTTTTTGCCAAAATTTTGTTTTTAAGCAGTTTAGCTGTTGAGCCAATTGGAGGCTCGCTGCGAGGTTCGCTTGCAGGTATTTGCAGTGGTTTGGCATGTATGGTGCTTTACCCTAATGCCCTGTGCGATTGCTGGTATTTGCACAATAAATTTTCAGCATGACCTTTTGTTACCCCCATTGTGCCTACATAGGCGGAAACACGCTTGGGTAGGAAGTGAAAATGACAGCTGTACTGTTCATAAGGAAGTGTGGTAAATGGCAATGTTGAAAATGTGGAGTGAAAATATTGAAAATTCCAAACCCACGAGCGTAGGTGGAACTGTGCAACACGCTCGTAAAACAGTCATTGTTAGAATTTTTCACAAATTTTCAACATTGGCATTTTAAAACCTCTGCAATGAACAGTGTCACTGTGATTGTCTTACTGTGTCCCATACGTTGATTTCAAGACACCGACTGCGCCACTGTGCACTACATGGGCGGAAACACGTTTTGGGCAGGATGTAAAATGACAGCTATACTGCTCATAAGGAGGTGTGTAAATGGCAATGTTGAAAATGTGGAGGAAAATATTGAAAATTAGAGACTTATTTAGCTGCGTATAGGAGCTGCGCAATGAACACTCGTGAAACAGTCATTTTGAGAATTTTTCACCAAATTGTCAACATAGCCATTTTAAGACCTCTGCTCATGAACAGTGTCACTGTGATTTTCTTAATGTGTCCCATACATTGAGTTCGCGACACCGACTGCGCCATTGAGTGCTACACGGGCGGAAACACATTTTGGGCAGGATGTGAAAAATGACAGCTATACTGCTCATAAGGAGGTGTGGTAAAATGGCAATATTGAAAATCTGGAGTGAAAATATTGAAAATTTGCGAACTTACAGCCTGCATAGGAACTGGCATGATGCGCTAAATAAAACAGTCATTTTGGAATTTTGCAAATTTTCAACATGGGGTTTTGGACCCCTTCTCTAAATGATGTCACTGTCATGGAGATTCAGGCCTGCAAGGTGATTTCATGCAGTGACTGTGCACTGACTGTGAAATCACCTTTCGGGCCCGAATAATGCCATGACAGTGACATCATTCATGAGAAGGGGTCCCAAAAATCCGATGTTGAAAATTTGGTGCAAAAATTCAAAAAATGCCTGAGATATGCAATAAAGTTGAAAACCCCCTATCTAGCCCATTATACAGCTTACCGGCATTTCCTCAGTTCGCGGTCGGCTTTGAAGAGTGCAGACGTGTTCCCGTCCACCAAAGATCGTCGCGGCGGCTCCAGGAGGTAAGTATGGGGTGAGGGGGTGGGGAGGCAGGTGTGCAGTGGGTGGGTGCGGTTGTGGGGGTGGGAAGACTCGTGGGACGGTTTTTAATGTACAGGATTTTTTTTACAATTGACGATGCGGACATTTGCCACACTGGGGTGGGCCCCAGCATGGCAGAAGATGGCTGGGGAGGGCCAAGGAGCCCGACGGGGATTGGGCACCCCGTCGGCAAACAACGTGAGGCGTTTGCCACGCTGGGGTGGGCTCCCAGCGTGGCAGCAAAGCTTTGGGGTGGTTGATGCGGGGCGGCGTGATGGGGGGCAGGTGATGCAGTGTCTGTATGACAGCAGTGATTTTCTTTAAGCTAAGATCACCGCTGTCACACACAGCCCCCGCACCCATTAGTGCAGGATCACCACGCCTGCTCAACTGAGCAGTGGATTGCAAGGGAGAGGCACACCTCCAAAGTGTGTATTCTCTCCAAAACATTCCTTGCGATGTGCAGTTTAACGAAAAAGACATAAAGTGTTGTTTTAGTAAACTTTTCTTTTTTTTTTTTTACAAATGAGCAATCGTATAATAGAAAAAATGCACCCAGGGTGTATGTCATGCTTGGATAATGTCACTGCTGCTGGTCTCACTCGGCCTGCGCCCTGTGCCCAAACACCTGAGGCATGACGTTATCCCAGCACGACACACACCATGTCATGCATTATTCTTTATTGACTCATTGGGATTTTAGTTGATTTTCACTACACTGTGTATGTGTTTACAGACTTTATCCCAGTAGTGGCAGTAATGGGAACCTGCTGGAATTGCACTGCATCTTTTGAACATTTAATATGCTGTTTTATTTTTTTGAGAGTTGAGCAGTTCATATGTGTTTTTCAAATCATTTGTATTGTTTACTTACTACCCTGATCTCTGAATCCCTGCTCTTGTGAGAGCAGAGCTGTCTGTGGGTGATTGTGAAGTTGGCTTGTAATCTAACCAGAGTTATTATTCAAAGACAATCTGAATATTTGAATTAAAAGTTATCAAGTGTTTATTTGGAACTCTTCAACAATTATATTGGTGAAAAATTTGTACGTGGACTCATTTTGGTACTTTGATGCATTGCTTTGAAAGATTCCATAGTTTCATCATAACTGAGAATCTGACCACCAGCACAACCCTGGAAGGATTCAAAGCTGGGCTAAAGGTGTACAGGTTAGAACGCCACACTACAGTTGCTATCATTGAACTATTACCCTGTCCCTGAAGGTATCTTTCTATCTAACTGAATTTATGTATTCATAGAGTAATGAATGACCCTGACTAGTCACTTAATAGGTCTTTTGTCCACATGTAGCCTACCTACTTAAGCATCTGTCGATTCCTCAACCCTTGTTTAGATTACTGAGTGACTTTCCTTTGTGACTAATTTTTATTGTAATAATGTTGTAACTAAGTATTTCACCTCTGATGTGTTCCTGTCTTCTGGATTGCTATAAACTGTTGTACTATATAAACTTTATGTATTAATTCCGGTCACCCCTGAAAAAGTGACCTCTGGTCTCAGTGGCTTACCCGTTATCAAAATGCTATAAATAAATAAATAAAATAAACAAACACAAACATTCAAATTGTGATTTTGTTTATTTGTGAGGCTGGGGAGTGTGACTGAGTAGGGATGGCAAGGTGTATCTGTGCTGAGATTGTGTGTTGGGGGTTTGTTAATGTAAGCCTCTCTCATTTTGAGAGAAGCTTATACCACCTTTAGGGCCCCTTCCTGGTACCGGTGCCCCAGAGTTAGGAAAATCAGTGGTCTGGGGTGCAATTTCTGTAAGTCGCCATCGGTGGCAGCAGAGATCAGTCTAGTAAGAGTATAAACAGGCAGGAAAAGGAAGTTTCTAGGTCTTTTGGAGGAGAAAGCAGGAAAGAAGGAGAGCGATGGGCACTGCAGGGCAGTGCAGGGGGAGGGACCCCCACCCTCTTTAGGCAGGCCTGCCTCTACAGCAATGATGTGTTGGGTCCCTGGGTGAGCATTCATGGAGAGCATGGAGACAGGTAGCTGTGACCGCCATCCGTGGGTCCGGGCCCTGAGGTGGTAGGTGGAAAGGGAGATGCAGGATAGGTAGGTCTCAGGGTTTGGGTGGCCGCAGCAGGCTGGTAGTGGCCTAGGCCATCAGGGTTGCAGTAGGCTGTGGCAGGGCTTCTGCATCCCTGTGGCAAGGAGGCCTAGGGTCCCACTGAAGAGGGGCATGGAGGAGCTCTAACCCTGTTAAGGCCTGTTTGGAGGGGACAGGTCTGGGGCTGCTGGTCTTTAGCCAAGTGGGCCACTGAGTGCCCCAGAAGGTATGCCCCAGAGCCGGTTTGCAATTATCAGGCAGCAGGAGGTTGGTGAAAGAGGGGACGGTTGGGCAGCAGTCCATCATGGGTGACCCTTTAAAAGAGCAGCATGCTGGATGGAGAGGTGTGTTTGAGCTGACGGGATTCAGGGTTGTGGCAGAGGCCCTTTACCCCACGTGGCAGGGCAGCTCAAATGGTGGGCAGCCAGGGAATGGAGACAAGACTGAGTACACTGTGGGTCTGCCATGCTCGTGTCTGGGGCAGGCCTCGGGGCCTATATTGAGTTAGTAGGCCTTTAGGCCCAGTTAGCAGTGGTTCTGCTCTGGTGGGGTAACTTGGAAAGAATGGTGCCACTGTGCTGTTTGGAGAGGTTGTTGTGTCCAGGGAGACCAGGCAGACCAGGAAAGTGGCCGGACAGGTAGATGGGGGTATGGCAGTGGTTTTGGCTAGCACGACCATCCGTGTCCCTGGAAGGCCGGAACTGAGAGTTCTACGAACAGTGGGGAGAAGCTGTATGCTTCCCCAGTTAGAGGAAGAAATGAGAACCCTGGGAAATCAGATGGAACTCTGTTAGGTACTTACCCAGTGCCAGTGGAATTAGGGAGCTTCACAATCCAGGTAGATGGTTGCTAAGCCTGAGGAAAATATTAGGTCTGCTGTTTGAGAGCTGTTCAAGATCTTGCGCTGCCAAATGTTTGCTGCCATTTTAACTGTATAAAGTTTAGCCCCTGGAGCTGCAGTTTCAAGTTAAGTCACAAGTGAGACACTGTTGCCCTGTTAAATCTTTTGGGCTCAGGAGAAATAAAGCGGTTGATTTAGAAGGAAATTGGGTGTCCTAATTTCATTTGTAAATAAGGATGGAATGAAATCGTTAATCCTTAGTTTTAACCTTCCATTAAGTTCAATTTCAGGGAGGCCTTGAAGATTCTAAGTCTCAGGCATCTCGCCTGGGACCGGAGCAGTGGGAGAGAATTCTGAAGTCACCAGTGTTCCTGCTTTAGATTTCAGGGCCTTGTAGCGTGGTTTTATGTTCCAGAAATGGCAGTAGCCTGGGAGCCAGCTAGTAAGAAAACTTCTCAAGGTAGGGACAGAATTATTTCCATTTTGATTTGCTGGAGATATTGTGAAGTGCTGGCATGGTACTTTGCTGTGGGCCCCTCCCCAATTAGCAGCAGTGTTTTTCCCCCCTAGACATCGAGGGAGGGGTGGCTACATTAATATCTGGGTTGGGGATTTGGATTGGGGTGGTGTTTTATTGAGCAACAATAACTGTGTTTCGCTTTCTACCATAGGGAAACCCATGGTGTAATTTGTTGTTATAAAGGAGTGTTATAACATAAATATCGCAGTACCGAGACCCCATTTAAAGGCAACTGGACCATTGCTGCCCCAGAACTTCACTTTATTTTATATAATTGCTGTGGCCAGAAAGTGAAAACCAGCAAATATATGAAATAAAATATGGGAGTGGCGTTTGTAAACTCAAATTTTACACACACCCTCGGTGTTGGGTGCCTAGATAAACCAATCAAGCTTTCGCTTCCTCTGACTTATGTGTCACCCACACCTCGTGTGTAAATTTCATTACACACACCACCCCATACTTTATTCTATATGCTGTATATCATGTGTGTTGGGACAGTGGCTCCTAGACTTAGCTTCTCCTTAACTCTGCTCCATTAACTGCCTCCTTTCAGGACCTTCCTCTCTTGGAGACAGCCTATTGATGCTGTAGAGAGGTGGTTATTGGGAGGAGATTTATGAGCAATGTTAGAGCTTTGGGAAGAACTGACAGGGAGGGCTATACTGGTAGAGTGAGGACCAGAAGAAGCACTGGTGGGAAATGGGACAAAGAAAGAGAGAAGCCAGATGTATTTAGTTCTGATATGTAGGTCTCCCACTAGACTGAGTGGACAGCCATGGAGTCAGCTGCCTTGACACATCTACTCAGATAATTCTTTGTAATGCAAGGTAGGTGATGAACAAAGCTGCTTTAATAGCAGATTTTATTTCTGGCTCATCGATTAACCTGTTGCATATCATGGAGACCTGGTTGGGAGTTGACTTCAGATGGGTGATGGAGATGGCTTTCTTGGCTTGTTACTCCATAGTTCAGTGCCTGATGAGGGATCCTGGGTGTTGTCTGGCTGAACATCAATGTCCGCCCCACAGGAGAGACATTGTCATTTGAATATGTGGCTTCATGTGGGATCAATTGCAGGTTGCAGGATCCTCCTCTTGTTCTGGCCTTCTGGTTGTGGGGTGGGGTCAGGTGGGATTCCTGCTGGAAATTGTGGATCTTACCACTGACAAGGTGTTCGAGTTGGAATCACAAAGAAACCCATGCTGCACAGCTAGTGAGGTGCTGCCATACCAAACAAATTGAACCTGAATAAAGCAAAATGAATGGTGCACACTACAAATTATAAAGTGCTTAAACAATTTATTTGTGCAAATTCAAACTAAGGTGTTCACTAACAGAGTCACTACTGGTGCTTCATGTTCATCTGCCACTTTGTCAGGCGAGGTTTTAGGGTGTTGGAGTTACCTAGATGGTTAATTCTAGGTGACTTTAAGGCCTTGTTTGAAGTCTAATCTTTGGATTTTAGCAAAGATTTCTCTTGGATGTTGGAATCGCTGGGCCTTGTCCAAGTTACTTCTGAGATCCAACATGGGCAGGCCTTGGACCTGATCATTTTCTTGGGCTCAAGACTGGAAATCTCAAGACTGGCCCAGTCTTTTGGTCAGATCACTGCACAATGAAGCTCTTCTTTGGGCCCCCTTGCCTTGGCCTATCCCCAGTGCAACTGTCTGGTAACATCCTTTAAGAGGGCTGCAGCCTGACAGACTCCTGCCAGTGCTGAACATTTTGAGTGTGCTGTGGCCTCTGAGATGGGAGTTGAAAAGGTTGCTGAGGTCTATACAGTTGCAGCTATAGAAACATACAGATTTTTCCAGATATTTCTAAATGGATTTTCTCTGGTGGCTCATAAATGTACTGCAGCCAGGCAGAGAATTTCTCTAAGCGATATCAAAGAAATTTCAGGAAATATCTGGTGATATCTTTGACTGCAGCTCTACCACAGCCCTTGGTGTCTAGTTCAACACCATAGCACCATACCTTGTACACCCCTGGTCACTTGTCAAGGCTGGCCATGTTTTGATGGCATGTTAAGGTGGCTGAAGGTGGGGGGGGTGGAGCATTGTTAAAGGAAGTCCAAGGCTCTGAATGGCAAGCAGGTTCTGATTACACATTATGAGGAATATCCGGAAGATTGCTGCTGAGAAGAATCAACGAGTCCATCTCTTCTGGACTGTAAACAGAATTTTACATCTGGCTTGTCTAGAGTCTGGGAAACATAGAAACATAGAAGTTGACGCAGATAAGACCGATGGCCCATCCAGTCTGCCCATTTCTTTTTCTGCCTTATAAATGTGCCATTGGCCTTTGCTCTGTCAGTGACCTATCTATTCATACTCATTTGTATTGCTCTTATGCCTATCCCATGCCTGTTTGAAGCCCTGCACTGTATTCATAGCCACCACTTCTTGAGGTAGGCCATTCCATGCATCCACCACCTTTTCTGTGAAAAGAATTTCCTCGCATTCCTCTTAATTGGCCCCCCTCTAATCTCATGCTGTGTCCTCTTGTCCTGCTATTTTCTTATATTTAAACATGTTAGACTCTTTCACCTTGTTAATGCCCTTAAGGTGTTTGAATGCCTCGATCATATCACCCTCTCCCTCCTTTGCTCAAGGGTATACATATTGAGCTCTGTTAATCTGTCCTCATATGTCTTCTGATGCAGTACTGCACCATTTTAGTTGCCCTTCTCTGGACTGCCTCAATTTGGCTAATGTCCTTGTGAAGGTGTGGCCTACAATGCTGCACATGTTACCAGATGGGGCCTAACCAGTGTCTTAAACGAGGGATTATTACTCCCTCTATGAATTGTGATACCCTACTAATACACCCTACACACCCCTAGCCTTGCCTACTGCTTTAGAGGTCTGCTTGATGATTTCAGGTCATCAGTAATGATGATGCCCAAGTCTCGTTCTTCCTTTGTGACTGCTAGCAACTCCCTCCCAGCCTATAGGTGGCTTCAGGGTTTCTTTTCCTATGTGCATGATCTTGCACTTCTTTGCATTAATCCCAGTTGCCACTCTTCTGACCATTTTGCTAGTTTATCCAGATCTCTTCTCATTCTGCCCCCACCCCATCTGGATCATCTACTCTGTTGCAGATCTTGGTGTCATCTGCAAACAGACAAGCCTTACCCTCTAGTCCATCTGCAATGTCACTAATGAAGATGTTGAAGAGGACTGGCCCCAGGACTGATCCCTGAGGTACCCCACTTGTGACTTGCATCTCTTCTGACTGTATACCATTTACCACCACTCTCTGTTTTCTGCCTGTCAACAGTTTGCCACCTAGTTGACCAACTTCTGACCCACCCTGAGCCTACCCAGCTTATTTATCAATCTTCTAAGTGGAACGGTGTCAAAAGCTTTGCTGAAGTCAAGGTAGGCGACATCAACTGCTCCCCTTGGTCCACCACTCTGGTTACCCAGTCAAAGAAATCTATGAGATTAGTTTGACAGGACCTTCCTTTGTAAACCCATGCTGTCATGGATCCTGTCCCTATGGATTCCAGGTGTTGCACTATCCTTTCCTTAAGGAGTGCCTCCATAATCTTGCCCACTACTGAGGTAAGACTGACTGGTCTGTAGTTCCTGCCTCCTCCCTGCTACCACTCTTGTGGGCGGGATCACATGAGCTTTTCCAGTCTTCTGGGACCTCTCCTGTGCTCAGAGACTCACTAAACAGTTCTGCTAATGGCTCAGTGGTTCCACCTTTAGCTCCTTAGACCCTGGGATGCATGCCACCAGGTCCCATTGCCTTATCCACCTGAGCTTAGCAAGCTCTTGTAGGACCCTTTCTTTGTGTAGAGGAGTAGTGCTCACCTCCTCCCCCTGTGTCCATGGTGCTGAGCTGTGGCCCTGCCCTACATTCTCTTCAGTAAATACTGAGCAAAAGTATCTATTTAGGATAGATGCTTTACATGGTCCTCCTCCTCACATGCTCCCTTTTCTCCATTAAGCTTAGCAATACCCCTCTGACTTTCTCCTTTCACTAATGTATCTATAGAAAGTCTTGTCACCTTCTTTACTGTTCATGCTAGTGTTTCCTCAGTTTGGGACTTTGCCTGCCTTACTGCCTTCCCTGCTTCCCTTAGGGCAGTTTGGTATGCCTCCCTATCTTCATCCTGCTGTGTTCCTTATATTTCCTGAAGGCCAGCCTTTGGCTCTGACCTTTTCTGCTACTGTATTTGAGAACCAAAGTGGTTTCTTCTTCTTTGTACTTCCTTTTCTGTCTAACACAATGGGATGTTGCTTCAAGTATTGCATCCTTAATGCTTGCCCACTTTGCCTGTACCCCTCACCTGTGTTTCTTTTGCCAGGGCTAGCTTAACTCTGTTGGCCATCTTATCAAAGTCAGCCCTTTGAAAGTCCCATATTTTGCCTTGGAATGGGATGATTTAGATGTAGTAGCCAAATTGAACCATACCATGTGATGGTCACTGGCCCCCAGGTGACCTTCTACCTGGAGATCTGTGATCCCTTCCTGTTAGTCAGTACTAGATCTAGGATAGCCCTGTCTCTTGTGGTTGTTGTACCAGTTGTTTGAGGCCCTCCCCTGCAAGGAATCCACTATGTGTCTAGTTCTGGCAGATGTTCCTGCTGGTATTGACCAATCTGTATCCGGCATGTTGAAGTCTCACATTATCAGAACCTCCCTTTATCTGTCATGTTTTGTATATCCTCTAACAGTAATGTGTCTATGTCCTCCCCTGGTCTGGGGGCCTGTAGACAACCCCAGTTCTTATGGCTGTCCCATTTCCTGTTTCCAGGGTGACCCACAGTTCTTCTGGCTCCTTATGTGTATTCTGAATTTCTGTAGCTTTGATATTTTCATTGACATACAGGCCACCTCCCCTTGCACCTCGGCCCTTCTGGAACAATACATAGGCTGTGGCACCAAGTCTCCTGCGTGGTTACTGGTAAACCACGCCTCACTAATTGCTACTATGTCCAGTTTAGCTCTGACATTATTGCCTGCAGGTCTGGGATCTTATTTCCCAGGCTGTGAGCATTTGTGTTACATGATTTTCCATTGGGCAGATTTCGGTATGTTAGTTGTTGGGTGAGGTTTGGCATTACCCTTGTGCATCATATGGGAGACAAACCTTTTTCTTACCTGGTGATGCAAATGAACTGCAAACATGCTGAATCCCTGTTTGACCACTAGCTGAGGGGGAGGGTGTTCTTCCCATTCGACGTGTGGTGCTGCACCCTCTCCCCATTTGCTAGTTTAAATATTCTGCAAAGACATCAAACTTTTGCCCCAATGCAGTGACTCCTCCTTAGTCAGATGCAGTCCATCAAATTTAAAGAATTTTCACTCCCAGAACTGTTGCCAGTTCCTACAAATCTGTGTCCTTTTCCTGGCACCAGCCCTTGAGCCACGTGTTTAGCTCCCCTATCTCCCTTCTCTGACCTTCCGTCCATCTGCCCCTCTCCCAGACTGGCAGGATCTCAGAGGAGGAGATGCGGACAAAATGGATGATAGTTTGTCACCCAGTCCAGTCAGGTGTTCCTTGGTCTCCACAACTGACCGGTTGGCGAGATCATTAGTCCCTATGTGTACTAGGACATCAATGTTTTCTCCTGCTTTGAGAATAATTTTAGCAATGCGGTCAGTGTCTCTCCATGCTGATATACCTGGTAGACATCTGACCATTACCCTGGCTGGAGATGGGTATCAACTCCCCGAATCATGGAGTCTCCTATGATCAGAAGTTTTTGGATTTCCTTTTGCTTTTTGTTTTGGTTCCTGATTTGGGTGAGTTTTTGTTGTGTTAGCTCCTGTGCTGCAGTGTCCTGCTCTGCAGTGTCTTCTGCCTCTTTGATTTCAGAGATAGAGGCAGATACCTGTTGGTAGTGTTTATATGGTTTTGGAGGTAATGTTGAGAGAGAGAGTGATGGGGCACCTGATTTGCTTTACTAACCACCTGCCAACCTCCTGGTCCAACTACCTCTGTGGTCGAGGTTTTCCTGTTGGATGCTGGGGAAATGGCAAGTGGTTCTTATAATGTATTTCCTCTTGAATATGAAATTTGAGGCATGCAATCTCTGCCCATGCAGCCTGGAGCTGAGCCCTAAGATCTCCAATGGCCTCAGCATGTAGGACAGTGTACTAAATCCTGTAAGACTGTCCTTCTGAAAATTGTTCCACAGTACCTGCAGTTAATGATATCCATTCCAGATAAGTTGCTGGGTTTATAACCTAGTCAGAGTAATTAGAAGGAAAAAATGCAAGTAATGGTTTGATTGTGTTTTGTTTTTGTTTAACTTGTTATAACAAGTTAAATTACTAGTGCCCTGTAAATGAGCTCACCTTGTGGATGCCCCACTGATCCGCCTCTTCCTGCTCTGCCACAGGAAATGTCACAGCTGTGGTACCCTATAAAAGGAGTGTAGTGTGGGGTGGTTGGGGATGGGGTGGGTGGCTGGGCCCTTCCCTGCTGAAAAGAAGAACCATGGACGAAAGAACAAAGAGGTAAGAGCAGAAACAATCAGTCAACAACAAATGCAG
Source organism: Neoceratodus forsteri (assembly GCA_016271365.2). Taxonomy (NCBI): domain Eukaryota; kingdom Metazoa; phylum Chordata; order Ceratodontiformes; family Ceratodontidae; genus Neoceratodus; species Neoceratodus forsteri. The sequence goes on from CM057456.1 coordinate 1,287,777,452, forward strand.
TAACCCTGAATGCTTATCCTAATGTTAGATAAAACTGTAAAACCTGTAAAGCACCACCTGTAATAATTTCAGAGAAGATATACCTGTAAGAAACACTTTGCTACAGAGAAAATAAAGCAATGAAATGTTAGCAACAAACAGTAGCAATCCCTGTGAGTGAAACATAAACACCACACAGTAAATCTGCTAGCCAAAAGAAGTCTTAATTCTTTTCCTTGCTCTGGAAGGTTCTCTACTCTGTCTTTCAAGCAGTCTTGGAAGGAAGAGCTCAGGTGAAGCTAGGTGCCTTGGCCAGCAAACCAAGTCTTCTACCTGCAAGATATCAACTAACCTGACTTTGAACCCTTCTAAATGTTGGAAATTACTGACAGTTTGCCAGCTCCACCCCTCACATACACACCTAATCCTTTGGAAGAGCTGTGGGAGGAAAGCAATTAGCTCCTTCAATGTGAGAAGGAGACTGAAACACCTCTGAGACAACTAACCTTTTCAAACAAAAAAAAAACAAGAATAAAATAAAACAGTGTCCAACAGTAATTTTGCTTAGCCCAATGATAAAAAGTCACAAAATGTAAGCTCCACTTGTAATAATTTCAGAGAAGATATACCTGTAAGAAACACTTTGCTAGAGAGAAAAATAAAGCAGTAACAGGAGATATATCTTGCAAAAGACAATTTGAATTAGAAGATTACAGCAGTGATCTGTTAGCACACCTGTAGGCACACCTTGTAATAATGCAGAAGAAGGTATACCAGCAACAACAATTTGAATCAGAGAAAATAAAGCAATGAAATGTTAGCAACAAACAGTAGCAATCCCTGTGAGTAAAAATAAAAACAACACCACACAGTAAATCTGCTTAGCCAAAAGAAGTCTTAATCCTTTCCTTGCTCTGGTAAGTTCTCTACTCTGCCTTTCAAGCAGTCTTGGAAGGAAAGAGCTCAGGTGAAGCTAGGTGCCTTGGCCAGCAAACCAAGTCTTCTTGTTGACGTTGATGAAATGTGAAGGGTTCACTTGATTCTTCTCAGAGTTTTGTCCATTTGAACCAAGATTTCTCCAATCAGGCTTTGGCAGACTGATAGTGTTGAGTCTGGTCATCTCAGGAGTGCTGTCGTTGTGTCTGAGGCAAGTTTAGGCTAGTTACAGTGGAAAAGGTATGTGTGGTAATTTGGGAGCTGCAACCCACATTTTGTAACTGGACCCAGGCCCAACAGGGCCAATGGATAGCTGCACAGAGCAACTGCGTCCAGTGTTTGACTAGATTGCTGGGTACTTCTTGTTGGAGAAGGTCTTTCTGACTGCATTAAAAATGGGTTGGCAACACCCTTCTGAAGAAACCACCTTAAGACTTGGAGGTCCTGGCAAATTATGGGCCAGTTTCTAACCTGCTCTTTTTGAAAGGTTATTGAGAGAATCATGGCATTGAAGCTTGAGGCACACCTCACAGCCTTTGACATCTTTGAGCTCCTGCAGTCTGGCTTTTGGTTCATGCTTAGCACTGAAACCGCATTAGTCAGGGTACATAATGGTCTGCTTAGGTTGAGAGATGGATGAGAGTGATCAGTTTCATTTATCTTGATCTGTTCTCAGCTTTTGATACTGTGGGTTGTTACAGAACCAACTAAGGAGGATGGAGGACTCACAAGCAATGTCATCCACTGGTTTGAATCCTTTCTCAGTGACAGGATGCAGAGGGCTGTTTTGGTGAATTTCCCTTTGTGCCTTGTGCTCCAGTCTTATGGGGTGCCCCAGGGTCGATTCAGTCCCCACATTGTTCACAGTGTACATGCTGGTCCTGGATGGAATCATTAAACAGTACAATCTAGGTTTTCACTGCTGTGCAGATGATAGCCAGTTGTATTTTTGTGTGTACTCATGACACAGGATGCGTGACAGTGCTTAATAACTACTTGGTCAAGATACAGGACTGGATGAAATCGAGCTGGTTGAGGCTCATACTGGACAAGACTGAGGTTATGGTGACTGGTCTGGGCCTGAGGGAGGGAGGTGGCCAAGAGGTTACAGGACTTAAGCTTGGGTCCTGGAGGCTGTGTGCCTTGCCCATTTGTACTCTGCCCCTGGGTTTCTGTGTCTCAGTTGCATTATTTTGCACTTTTTCACATTGAAACCCAGCTGGCATACCCTTGACCACCTCTAGTTTTTCAGGTCTCTGCTTATATTTTCCACCCCCACCGGAGTATCTACCCTATTGCAGATTTTGATGTCATCCACAAAGAGGCAGACCTTCCTTTCCAGCTCCTCTGCAATGTCACTTTTAAAGACATTAATGAGGACTAGTCCCAGCACTGATCCCTAAGGCACCCCACTGATCACCTCCCTTCCTCTGTGTGAACTCCATTTACTACCACCCTCTGTCACCTATCCACTAATTAATTTCTTATCCAGTTTACCACCTTTGGACCCACTTCTAAGCTATCCAGCTTGCTTACTACTCTCCTATGTGGAATGGTGTTGAATGCCTTATTGAAATCTAGCTAGACCATGTCCACTGCTTCGCCATGATCTAAATCCTTTGTCACCCGGTCAAAAATCTATTACATTCATTTGACATGACCCCCATGAACCCATGCTACCTCAGGTCTTATAACCAACTGATTCAAGATATTCCACAATCCTTTCCTTCAGCAGTAATTTCATTAACTTTCCCACCACCGATGTCAGGCTGACTGGCCTATAATTGCTAGCCTCCTCCTGCTACCACTTTTTGTGTAGTGGAACTCCAGTCCTCAGAACCACTTCTGTTTCTAGCTGAGCTCTTAAACAGAACTGTCAGAAGTGCAGCCAGTATTTCACTGGGCTTCCTCATACCCTTAGACACCCCACCATCAGGCCCCGTTGCTTTGTCCACCTTACAGATTAGCGAGTCTCTTCAGGACTCTCTCCTCCAGAACAGGTCTGCTGTCCACCTCCCTCCCTCCAAAGCTTTTTGTTACTTTTTTGTGGTCCTCCCTTCTCCTTCCTCAGTAACACTGAACAAAAGTATTTGTTCAGGATGTCTGCCTTTTCCTGGTCTCCCTCTGCACAGTCCCCCTTCCGTTTTCAACCTTACAATCCCACCCTAGGTCTTCCTCTTTCACTTACTTCTTTGTTCATATGTATGATTTTTATTGTATTTTTGATATTGGTATTTTTATATTATTGTGTGACTTTTAAACTGTAATGGTACATTTGCTGAACAATAAAGCATTTTGACTGACTTTTCACTTACATACCTAAAATGTCTTGTCCCCTTCATTACCTTCTGGGTTATTCTCTGTTCAGTTTGCAGCTTTGTGTGCCTTACTGCTTTTTTGCTTCCTCTGTTTCCTGATACACCTCCTATCCTCCTTCCACTGGGTCTCCTTATACCATCTGAATGTTAACTTTTTTGCCTTTACCTTTTGGCCACTCTTTCAAGAGTCATAGCAGTCTTTTTTTCCACTTGCTTTGCTCACTTGTTTGATGCAGAGGTTTGTTGCCTTAGCTATGCTCCTTTATAGCTTTGCCCACTGTCGTCCACCCCATCCAAGCCATTCTCCCTGCCAGATTATCTCTGAAGCATTCATCCATCTTGTAAAATCTGCCTCCTGAAATCCAGGACCCTCCCCTGTGTGGTTCGATTCTACAGCCATCCTTATATTCAACCACACTCTACAGTGATCACCGTTCACAGGTGGCCTCCCACCTTCATCGTCTGCAATACTGCCCCTGTTAGTGAGTACCAGGTCCAGTCTTGATGCACAGTGAGTAGGTTCACTGACTAGTTGCCTGAGGTATTCCCCTGCAGAGAGTCCAGGATATCCCTGCTTCTAGCAGAAGCTGCTGCTGGGAGCTCCAATCTACATATGCCAGGTTGAAGTCCCCCACCAGCAGCACCTCCCTGTTTTCTGCCATTTGGCTAGTGGCTTCCACCAGTACTGTATCTAATTCCTCCCCATGCTGGAAGTCTTTAGCTCACTCCAGTGTGAACAGTGACTCCATTCCCCATCTCTAGGGTGATCCACAGTACCTCTGCCTCCCTCTGTGTTCCCTGTATCTCAGTTGCTTTTATGATTTCTCTCACATAAGCACCACACCCCCCTTTCTTTACTACTTGTTTCTTCCTACACAGAGTATAGCTGGCATGGCTGCTGTCCAAGTCATGGTTTTCAGTGCACCATGACTTGGCAATGACCAATATCCAGGTTGACCTCTGCCATGATGATCACTAGGTCCAGAATCTTATTTCCTAGACTTCTTGCATTCACACACCTGGCTTTTCCAGATTTTGTTTCCACTCTGATTGTTGCCCACTTTTTCCTTTTACCCTCCCTCCTTCCCCCTCTCTGTTTAATACTCCTGTCCTCTTCCCCTTTACCTCTGCCACCACTGAATCAGAGCAGAGAAGACACCAGAGGAAATTGTTACTGCTTAGCTGACTAGGTGGTGTGCCCCCAAAGATCATGTGGATCCAGAACTGGGGTTGAGAGTGTGATAGGGTCTTGCAGATCACAGCAGGAGCTCTTGATGGCCGAGAGGGACCAAGGCCTGGGAATGTTGTCCCGTCTAAAGGGCCTTCAGGTGTATAAATGTGGTCAGCTACTTCAGAGGCTGCATCGGATACATGGTCCCTGCTGGGGATCTCCTCACTCCTACATGGATTAACATACGACTGGTAGGATTGATGTCACTGGAAGGTCACTAGCCTGCAGCATAGTCCCCAATGTTTCAGTTCTTAATCCACCTGCTTTGCCTTCCTGCCAGAAAACAGCAGATCCCACACCACCTGAACCAGATGACCTGCTAGAGATTGAGCCAGGTCTCAAAGAGGAGGCCAAACTAATTTTGGAGGAAATGACCATTGAACCTGCTGAGTCAGCTAGGGTGGCTGCTGCTGCTCCTACTGATACCCCTCCTTTATGGGAAGAGTTGGTTATTGCTGTAACATCCTTTCCAGGTGAAGCCACCTTTTTGAAAAAACAAAACAAAAACTGAGTGGTGGGATAGGATTTGGCTGCCTCTAGGCAAGGTGACATGCACACTCTGACAAAACTGTGCAAAGCACACTAAGTTATGTAAAGAAAAGTTAAGACTGAATCTGGATACTGCTTTTGGCATATACTTGGTGGATTTGGATAGCGGTGGAGGGATAACAGACTGGGTCCTTCTGAAGGAAGTCAAGTGTTCCCTTGCAGGAGGGGCACATCCATTTACCAGCAGTACAAGGAGGAGACTGACCAAATGGCTGCTAACATGTTAAAGACCTGGGAGACAGGGCATAGCATATGGAAGCATGAAGTCATCCACACAGACATGGAAGGGCTAAAGAATTGCTGTTACATCACCCCACCGTGTCCAATGGCACCACCGTGAGAAGCAGCATCCTCACTACTATGCCTTTATTGGATCCAGTACCTACCAGACATTTTTGGAAGAGCAAGGAGGAACTGGGTCTGGTATTCATGGAGATTATAAGGTGTTCCCTGAAGGAGGGTGTCTTTCACACTGCACTGAAAAGGATAGTGGTGAAGCCCTCTAAAGAAATCAGTTTTGGACCCTGAAGTTATCATGAACTACAGACCTGTTTTGGACCTTCCCTTTCTAGGAAGGTTATTGAAAAGGTGGTGGAGGAAGCAGTTGAGGACCACCTGAAACAGTATGACATCTACTAGTCATTCCAGTCTGATTCTGGGCCTGGTTATAGCACTGCGTGTTACCCTAGTCAAGGTGTACCATGATCTCCTTCTGGAAAGGGATAGTCTACAGTGTTCTGATTCTGCTTGACCTTTCCTCACTGTTTGACACGGTGTATCATGGGATGCTGTGGGAATGCTGTGGCACTTCATACGAATCTCAGGGATAGTGTTGAGGTGGTTTCAGTCATACTTGTCTGGCAGAGTGCAGCAGGTGGTGTTAGGGTCTTACATCTTGGAAAGGACTGGGCTCTTGCCTCCCATGTTGTTTGCCAAGTACATCCCAGCTCCTTTATTTGTTTGACAAGCATGCTGTCATTTGGGGAGATTATTAGATGGTACGGTTGGCGTTTCATAGATATGCTAATGATACTCAGTTGTACTTGTCTTGTGCTCCAGATGGGGTAATGCAGTGATGGGGCTAGACAAGTGCCTCATGGAGATCCAAGATCAGATGACCACCAGTTGGCTAAGTGTAAATTCCACTAAAATGGAGGTGCTGCTGGTGGAACCTAGCAGCTGTGGGTTTGCAACAATTGGCAGTGGTATCACTTTATCATCTTTAAATGGCATCCTGCTTAGGCTGTAAATGGGTGCAGAATCTAGGGGTCACTATGGACTTCAAGTTGATACTAGAATATCAGGTGTAAGTGGTTGTCTGCTAGCTTTTCCATTTGCGAAACATCACCCCATATCTAAACCTTTCTAGCCCCCACTGACTTGGTGACCCTGGTGCATGCCTTCATCACAACTGAACTACTGCAGTGCTCTTTACCAAGGGCTCTCCATGAGACAGGTTCATCAGCTGCTGCATGTGCAGAATTCAGCAGCCTAGCTAACTGTTGGAACATCCCAGTCAGAGCATACATGCTAGTGCTTGTAGGCTATATTGGCTGCCAATTTGGTAGTGAATCAGCTTCAAGTTGTGTTTGTTGACCTACAAGATCTTGCATGGATTGGGCCCAGGCTAGCTGAAAGATGTCTTGATCCCATATACTCACAACCATTCTCTCCCATCTTCTGAGGGAGTCTCCCTCTATCCAGATACTGTATCACATCTTAAATCTTGAGGGATTGTGTGTTCAGAATAGCTGCACTGAGACTTTGGAATCTCTACGCCCTGAAGTTACTGGAGCCCCTTCACTTGATGTTTAAAATGGCTGAACGACCATCTTTTAACACCTGTTATGGGTCTGGTGGATTCTCCTTAATATATATATATATATATATATATATTTTTTTCTGTGCCTGATATTTTATGCTGTTTCATTCATGTAAGGCACCCAGAGCCTCTGGAATTGGGTGTCATAAAAGTAAAATTGCCTTACTCTTGCCTATGTGGGAGGAGAGAACTGGTCAGCTGATTGAGAGGAACCACCATTGCCCACATGTCTGATGCAATCTGCAGTTTGATGCTTAATCATTTTTATTGAGTGAAACATGTCAACACATATGCAATTACACAGAAATGTTAACTTGCAATCATTATACTGTATGCATTTAAGATATACAGTAGAGGGACTGGTGTTACATTCATTGTATCTGTTGTTGCCAGGGTGCTAGCTTTTAGGCTTAGCCAGGCCTTGGCCTACTCACATCACTAAGGTTAATTCTGGGGGCGGAGGGTATAGCCATGTCTGACCTCTGGGGATTCATGGGTATGAATGGCCCAAGTTTTCCTGCCTGGGATTGCCTTTGATCCTGCTAAGATTGTGAGATGATTGGTCCATTATATGGGTAAACACAACTATATACAGTAATGAACAGTAACCTTCTAAGTGGTATACATGGGGAGACAGCAATACTACATAGTTCATCAATTGAGTAAATTGGGGAGGATCACGTGGTCATGGGGAGTGGGTTGTGACTGAGGCTGGACTTGATAAAGGGTTGCCAGCACTTGGCCTACTTCTCCAGTGTACCCATCACCCTGCTAGACATCTTATCATAGTTAGCCACCAGGCTTGGGGCTGATAATTCCACAAAGGATGGGCAGTTCTCTGTGCACCATCACATTAGGAGGAGTTTCTTGGCCAGCGCCCTGCCATAGTGACCCATTGCACTGCTGGGTCATGCTGAGGGTGGTCCTCAGGCATATAGCCGGGAGCAGTAGTAAGGGTGATGGGGCGATATGGGGCACCACATTTGTACAACTTTGATAACTTCATTCCAGAAGGAGCAATCTTGGGACAATCCCACATAGTATGGTAGAGGTGAGCGTTACTCGACCACATCTCCAGCAAGCATCTTCATTTGTCAGCCCCAGTTTTTGTGCTTGACCTGGGTGTAATACCACCTCAACATCATCTTGTTCATAATTAATTTGGTTCTCCCATCTCTGCAGGATTAATGAATCTGGATCCATCAACCTGCCCACTGGGAGGTGGAGATCATGCTATTGGTCTCCCTCTCCCATTGTACCTTGGTTATCAGTGTTGGGTCAGGAGCCAAGTCCCTGAAATTCTTATATATAATGCTGGGTCTCGTGGGTTGGGGTTTAATCCAGGGCACTTTCTGCATTAGTGGGCCTGTCCTGGTTGGAACTAGGGCTTGTTTCTGTATTGTCTAGATGGCATCTCTAATCTGCAAGAATTTCCAGAACTGGCTGTTGGGGAGCTGATATTTAGTTTTGGGGACTGGAAGTCCTCTACTATCTTGGAACCTGAACTAGTAAATCTTTGACCAGTCTGATGGCCCTTAACTCCCAGCTTCTTCACCAGATTATTTCTTTCCCTATCTTGACTGATGGGTTGTTCCATAGAGGGTGAATTCCCAGGTGTGCTAGAAGAGCCCATAAGTTTATATGTTGCCTCCAATACTGGTATGACATGGCTATCATTGGGGTGACATGGCCAGGAGGTTCTTTTCCTCTTACACTCAGCTTGCAGGTGAGGGGCATTACTGAGAGAGGCTTCTAGTTTGAGCTAGATTGTGGAGTCCTCCCTAATGTGAGAGAAGCATTGGGTGATCTGGGCTGTGATGAAGGCCATATGGTAGCCTAGGAACCATGAAGGCCCCATCCCCTTCTACACCAGTGCTGTCTAAGTTCTGACGCTGAGCCTTGGGGAGGGATCTCTCCCATAGGAAGCAACCCACTAGTGTATCCATTTTGTGGAACCATTTTGGTGGGATGCATAGGGAAGGTGCACCAGAAAGTAAAGCAGTCTGGGGCTACCATCATCTTAACTGAACTGATTTTTTCCTAGTGAGGGATGAAGTGCCCTCCAATGCTCTGTTTCTCCATGCAGGATTCTAACAGTGAGGCTCAGTTGAGATCTACAAGTTTTGTACATTGTTGTGCAGGGTAATGCCCAAATACGTTATGCTCTTCGGGGCCCATTTGAGGCCCACCTTCTGAACTCACCCTCCATGCATGAGGCATTCAGGGTAGGACCTCTGTTTTGGCCTGGTTGACCCTGAGGCCTGACACCTTAGAACAGAGGGAAGTAAGTTCAGAGTCATCTATATGGCCTCTGGGGGATGGCAGTGATCAATAGATTGTTGGCATATAGGAAGTTCTTAAGTTTAATGCCACCAGTTTTATGCCTGGGATGTCAGGAGCCTCTCTGATTGCAATGGCTAGTGGTTCAATGGCCAAGCCAAAGAGTAGCAGAGATAAGGGCACCCTTGCCTTATTTCCTTGAACAGGGGATAGCTTGGAGCTTGTTCTATTCATCAGAACCTTGGCCATAGAACCGAATAGAGGAGGGAAACCCACTCTCTAAACCCAGGACCCAGTCCTCAGCTTCCAGTGTGATCATGAGATGTGACCATTTAACCGAATCAAATGCCTTTTCAAAGTCTATGGCCAATGCAACTAGTGCTTGTGGGACTGAATGAGCATGGTGAATTACTGATATCAGGGTTCTGTGCTAATCCAGACCCTTTCTGCCTTTATGAACCCTGCTAGGGCCGGATGTATGAGACATGCTAGGTGTGATTCCAGACAGCTAGCTAATATTTTAGTCAGTATTTTTGTGTCCATTAGGGAGATTGGGTGGTAGTTGCCAGGGACAGTCTAGTCCTTGTCTTTTGGGGATCACTGTGATTGCCGCTTCTCTGAGGGTTCAGTGGAGCATTCTTTTTAATAGCGAGTCCACAAACAGCAGCTTCTTAAATAGGGGATAGTTCACTACTGAGGGCCTTATACTGCCTATATATATATATATATATATATATATGTATATCCTCTGTGCAAGAGTTTCCCCAGCATCCTCCTCCCTCCCAATGTGCATGACTTACCTCTTAAGTGCAAGCTTAGCCTTCCTGGTGAGGAAATTGTTGAGCTTGACAAGGGTGTTTTTCAGCTGAACTAGGAGGTAGGGGTCAGGAGCACGAGAGCTGCAGGCCCTGTAGAGATTCTCTAATTCATAGAGCTGCTTTTCCAGGGCCACCTGTTCAACTTTCTTCTGTTTCTGTCTTTGTGAGGCGTGAGGCCATGATGTGACTTCTGAGTGTGGCTTTGTAAGCCTCCCACAGGGTGGAGTTGGATATGTCGCCTGAGTCATTAGTTTCCCAGTATCTGGCCATTTCCTGTTTGACTCATTTGAGGAATTGTGTATCCTCTAGCAGGAGAGATCTAAGTGCCCATGACAGTGAGGGAGGGGTTCAGGTCCCATTCTCAACCTAAGTTCCATGGGTGCGTGGTCAGATATTAGGATGGGGTGGGTGCAAACCTACCTCACCTTTTCATACCACGTATGCAATATGAGCAACATATCCAGTCTACTGGCAGAACTGTGGACTGGGGAGCAGTATGTATTCTTTATCCCTGGGTATTTGTGCATCAGAGGTCTAGGAGTGTATGCTCTGATGTCAGGATGTTTACAGCCTTGTTGGCCTGTCTGTGTGGTTCAGGGTTGCCTTTGCTGCGTCCAGTATTGGATTCGTGACCAGGTTGAAATCCTCCCCAATCAGAACAGGGACTAGGCATTCATTGAAATCTCCAGTTCCTGACTGACCTCATGGAAGAACCCAGGTTCATCCTGGTTGGGGTGCAGGTTTAAGAGCACCACCATGCCTTCTTGGCTTTGTACTTTGGGCCATAACCCATCTGCCTTCTCTATCCATTTTGGTTTTCAATAATTTCCAATCCAGGTCTTTGAGTATAAGAATAGACACCTCTCTTTTGATCTGGCCACACTATGTATTTCCTGTCCTACCCAGCCCATTTTTAGTTTTTGTCTCATGGGAGTCCAGCTTAGCCTCCTGAAGGAACACAATGTTGGGCCTCAACTTCTTTAGATGAGACAATACTTTTTCCTTTTAACTGGGGAGTTTAGGGCTATGTACGCTCCAGACAAGCAAGCTTAGTCTCCATCTGGGGCCATGGGTATCTATGCTTATAGGTGTATGACTGAAGGACTCCATTATTGTAGCTGACTCTACTGGCTGACCGCTTACTTCCCCATCTACCTTTCCTCAAGTATCATCCCCAGACACCATTCTTTAGGTTACTTAACTTTGCACACAATTGTAGACAAAACTGTACCAGCATAACTAAAACTATTAACAATAACTATGTACAGTCTATAAACCCTTAGACACTCATCCCCAGGTGTCTCCCTCCTCCCTTCCCTGCCGTCATGCAGAGACTAGCCATTGCATATCTTGTTGGCCCGCTTAGTGGCCCCAGATGCATATCATCGCTAGGGGACCATTGTCCAATTTTACTTAGTGAGACCTTCAGAAAAGAAAATGAAAAGAAAAAGAATGACAAATAAACAGAAAACTCTATACCACACATTTATTGCAGTAAAAGTAGTGCTTCCTTTTATATATATATATATACACACATATATTTTTGTACTCTATGTTGAGATGCATCGGATGTGCTTGCTGTCTGATTTACTCAGTGGGGTTAGTGGGCCCAAGGCAGGGCTCTGCCACGTGATCATAACCCTAACACCTGTATATCCTCCTTTAGCCTGTGCCTATCTTGGCTCTGCCCCAATGGCCATGGTATTGCCAGCTGCTGTATACCAAGCAGGAGCAAGTCAGGTAAGTGCCATGGGACATAAGGGGAAGAGCCCCATGGATCTGCTCTCTTACAGGGCGGCTGGGGTATTTGATCCAGAGGTGCATTGGACCAATTAGTACCCCTCTGAAAAGTTTCCTTCAGGCTGCTCCTTTAGAGCCCCTGTGCAGGGATAGTGGGAAAGAGGCCCTAATTTCTCATACACAGGTCCCATGCTGCCACATTCCTTTTACCTGTAGTAACTGGCCATAGGGAGTGTTATTTCCTAGCCTTACTCATGCTGGCCAGAGCCTCTGTATTCCCTCTATTGAAGCCCAGATATTCCAATGTAGATGACTTGCCTTTTTTAGGGGGCAGTGGCATCATTACATAGCTGTACAGCTGTTATATATCAGATGCTAGCATCTGAGTGGCTCAAAGCTTGCCACTGTCTACCACCCTTATGACCATCAAGGCATATTAAACAGAGGCCAAAAATACAATATCCAAGGGAAATCCACTGTATAGAAACTGTCTTATAGCACGGAGCTGGTTGAAGAGGTGTGTAAATTCAAAGCGGTATAAGATACAACCGCTCTAGTAACAAAATGAACACAATATCCATATAAGAAATATTTCATAAGGTATTTTATTTCTTCCTTCAGCCCAGTCCCAACGTTTCACCACCGAGTGCTTCTTCTGGGGAGCTGTTAAAAATACATAAAAATTTGTTATAAACGCTGTGAAAGTTAAAGTAGTAATGCTTTTTATCAATTCTCCATAGCAAAGAAGTATATATACTTCTTTGACTGCACATAATAATCAGATACAACATCTCTAATGTAGAGTAATGTTATGAACATAAGACATACAGTATATAATACGGTGCCATTTGCCCAACAGAAATAAATGAGTGCCAGTAAGGCTACCTGCTTTTCACGGCTTGAGGTATGTCTCTACACTGCCACAGTAGTCTTCCAAAATATCTAAAGTACACAGAAAAACTCTTACAACAAACTGTTGCAACAACTACAAAAGTAATAACAAGTAAGGAAGTATAACATCAGCTACCTTTGTATGTGACCTCAGAAGTACTGTATCGCTTTAAGCTTACAGATTTTATCTCAATCACTTAAAAGTGGAAGAATTATAAACAACTCAGGGATGACTCAACGAGGGAGATTCAACAAAAATTTCAGAAAGACTGGAGGAATATGAAGCCTTCAGTTGGTTACAATCATGGGAGAAAGAACTCATGATTAATGAGTATCCAAGAGTACCAGTATTTTATGCATTGCCAAAAATACACAAGGATACAGTGGATCCACCAAGTAGACCAATAGTTTCAGGGTTTGGCTCTGTGTTAGAGCCAGTCTCTAAATATGTAATTTTCATATTCAGGATTTGGTTAAAAACACACAGACTTACATTAAAGACACTGCACATGTTCTTCATCTGATTAAAGAACTTAACAACACTACATTCTTTGACTCTAGTATATATTTGGTAACTATCGATGTGAAGGATCTTTACACCTCTATTCCCCACAATCAAGGAGTGCAAGAACTGGGTGACCTTCTCAATACTAGGTCCCAAGGACATAAAACCATATACTAGCTTAATTATGAAATTGGTATGATTCATTTTGGACCATAATTATTTTCAATTTGAGAACAATTTTATGGACAATTGAAGGAATAGCAATGGGGAGCCTGATGGCTCCTGGATATGTGAATTCATACATGTTTCAATTTGAAACCAAATTTATTTTAGACATACAGGGTAATACATTTCATGAGAATATTATTTTTGGAGAAGGTACATAGACGTATATACTTATGTCATGGAAAGGGGAGGAGAACAAATTGAAAGAGTTCTTAGAATACCTGAACATATGTGACAACAACTTAAAATATATAGCTGAGTAGTCAGGATCAAGTACATTTTTGGACATTACTATTTTTAAAAACAAAAGGAGGTTGGAAAGTAAACTTTATGGAAAGACTACAGATCGGAATACCACACTACATAATAGGAGTTTTCATTCAAATCATTTAAAAGATAGTATCCTGTATTCTCAGCTCTTCAGGATCAAACATAATTGTAGTTGGGTACATGATTTTACAATAGAACAGAAAGCCATGATTGACAGATTTAAACAGAGGGATATAGCCCTAATTTACTTACTAAAACACGGAAGACAGTATCTAGACTTAATAGAGATAGTTTGATTAAAGAAAAAGAAGCAGGACTACATATGAAAGGCAAAGGTGGCATTACATTTAGCACCACACACTGTGAGGAGATGCCTCAATTGAGACAGTTTATTTTGAGCCATCGGAAGGTATTACGGGAATATCCTCTAACAGCTTCTACATTTTCTATGAAACCATTTGTTACTTCTAAAAGGCCCTAATATTAGTAATAAGTTGGTAAAATGGTACATGATTCAGATACGTCTATAAGCACAGGACAACTGTTATTGGGACCCCTGAAAGAAGGCATGTTCCTTGCAACAGATGTGTTAGGTGTGGCAACATGTCAATGAAAAAAATTTTTAGGCATCCCTACACTTGTAAAGAATACAAGATTAAGAACCATATTGATTGTAATTCTAAAGGAGTGATATACATGTTGCAATTCCCTGCGACCATTTATATGTTGGACAGACTGCTAGGGAACTTAAGAAAAGGATTTCAGAACACAAAAGCCATATTAGATTAAAGGATGTAAACTTGTCAGTGGTAGACATTTTATGGATAGGGGCACACAGTGGTGCAGCTCCGCTTTTGGGGACTGGAGTCTATATTGCTTCCTACAAGAGGTAGCTTTCAAAAGCCCTTAGATTGTAGAGAGACTTGGTGGATATTTGAACTGGGTACATATTGCACCCCAGGGCCTTAATGAAAAATTAGTTGGCAGTCATGCTGGTAATAAGCAGTTATGTTAGTTGATGGCACCAGTAATTCCCTGTTTCCTCTCTCCCCATCTCTTTAAATCTTTAAATTTACATATACTTCTGACAACTTTATTAATCTACATGTTAGATCTTATGCTTTCATCTTTATGAGATTTTAATAATCTGAGTAGTACAAACAGTGGGAGATTCCCCTATTTTGCCAATAGCACAGGATAGGTTTCACTTCCATTTACTATTAGAATTTGGGCATTTTCTGATTTCTGTGTGCTACCCTTTACCCATGCAGAAATACGGTCACTGGGCGGCTTTAGCAGCTTGGTGATGACATGGTTGTTGTCCACTGGCATTAGCCAGTGTTTTCCATGCGGTATAAGAGGACTTTGCTTGAGACAGCCTCTTGCTGCCACTGTCTGAAGAGAACATGATGCTGGACAGACCCTTTGGACCGTCCAGACTATTGGGCGGAGTTTCTTCCTGAGATACCTATTAATTGGGAGGTACTTTGGCAAGGGTGTCATAAATTTATTGCACAGGACAGACTCCAATTTATGCAGTTCCAAATTTACATAATCTATATTATACTCCCAAAAAATGGCTAAACTTGGTATTGCTTCTTCTGCCAGTTGTACAAGGTGTGCTCATGGGGAGGGCAATCTATGCATATTTTCTGGCTCTGTCCCAAGGTAGCCTCCCTATGGATGCAAATTCAACAAAAGTAGACCCTGCTGAGGGCTCCATGATTTGTTTACAGAAAGAATTTGCCTTTTAGGAGACTATTCTGAAATCCCAATAACAATACGTAAATATCACATGGCACTAATATCTATGTCGGTTAAGAAGTTAGTACTAAGGCATTAAAGATAGCGAAGAAATATTATATGTTGAATGGTTGAAGGAGCTTCTGGCCATTCTTAGAGTGGAAAAAATGATAGCTAGTTTGCTGAATAAAATGGGTAAGTTTAATAAAATCTGGGCCCCACTATTAACTCTTTATTCTCTCCAGACAAGTTAATGTAGTGGAACCATGAGGGCAAGGATAAAAATGAGTCACCATTCTGGAGAAGTAAACCGGGGGAAGGGGTGGAGGGGTGGAGAGGTTTTCCTTGGGAGTGGTTTTCTTTTCCTTTTTGATATAGTGGATTAGGGAGGGTGGGGAAAGAGAGGAATTAGGTTTATGTTTATGATTTTGCCGAAAGTATGTATCAGTATTCTCTGTATTATGTGATAATGATGTATTAGTGTTAAAATTCAAATAAACTTTGAATTAAAAAAGAACATGATGCTGGAGACACCATGCACCTGGTAGGCTCAACTTGTTTCTACTCAGAGAAAATCTAGGTTTTGTTCACCTATGTGTCAGGTTTTGATGGCTGGATATTTATTTTTATGTTTCAGAGCTGTGAGCTCACTAGGACATGCTCGTGCCTTACAGGCATGCTATATGCATTCATTTTGGTGTGGTTAACAACAAATGGGATACATTTGCAAGCTTGATGCACATCAGATTTGTACAATATGAATAGATGTGGGTTAAACATATGGAACTTTAATTTACTTATGACAGGTTGCATTCATTAAAATATTATTTTTTATTTTTAAAGCGATTGAGATAAAAATCTTTATGCTTAAAATGATAGAGAACTTCTGAGGTCACATACACAGGTAGCTGATATTATACTTTCTTACTTGTTATTACTTTTGTAGTTGTTGCAACAGTTTGTTGTAAGAGTTTTTCTGTGTACTTTAGATATTTTGGAAGACTATTGTGGCAGTGTAGAGATATACCTCAAGCCATAAAAAGCAGGTAGCCTTACTGGCACTTATTTATTTCTGCTGGACAAATGGCACCATATTATATATGTCTTACTTTCATAACATTACTCTACATTACAGATGTTGTATCAGATTATTATGTGCAATCCAATGAACTATATGCATACTTCTTTGCTATGGAGAATTGATAAAAAGCATTACTACTTTAACTAAAGCGTTTATAAAAAAAAATTTATGTATTTTAACAGCTCTCCAGAAGAAGCCACTGGGTGGAGAAACGCTGGACTGGACTGAAGGGAGAAATACAATACCTTATGAAATATTTCTTATTTGGATGGTGTGCTCATTTTGTTACTAGAGAGGTTGCATCTTATACTCATATTAAACAGAGGGGCTATAGATTTGCACACTGTATAAGTATGGACACTGGTCTATTTTGACTGTCACTTTAAGACTGTGGTGGAGGAGGCTGCGGTACATAAGGGTTAAAACCCACGTGGCTGCTAGCATCCCTTTGGCCTACCTCCTGGGAACCAATCTGCAGCCATGACATGGGAAAAAGAGTGGACAATAGTACAGATATTTCACTACAGCTGCGGCCACATCAGTGTTATGGCAGTTTGTGGCTTTCAGCCTTTCTGATCCCATCACTTGTGGATTTTGACCCTGCTCATGGAGGTATAACTGGTGGAGAGGGGAGTACACAATTGGCTGCCTGGATCGGAGCTGCTGGGTCATTGGATGGTGGGTCTGGTTCCTTGGATAGTTTAGGTAACGGACCCTTCAATTTGGGATCCTTAAGTGGGAGCATTTTTGCTTGGGGGCGAGGCATCTTTGTACAAGGCAGGGAACTCCTCCAGTAGATGCCTCAGTGCTGTGTACCTGTTGTTATGGGTTGCAGAGCCATCTGCCCCAGTGCTGGAGATAGGGTTGTTGCTGGTGCTTTGATTGTGTGAGCAGAGCCTGGGAGATTTTGTGAGGTGCACTTCCTCCTCCACCTTTCTTCTGTGGTTGCAGTGCCTGGCTTTGGGTGCTGGGTTCCAAGGATAGACCGCCATGCTGGGCTGGATAGGCTCTGGTAGGTTGCTGGCCTGGGTGGCCTTGGTGGGCCTGCTGAAGTCACTGTTCCTCCACTGGGGTCGGCCCTGTCAACTGCATTGTGGGGGAGGGTCCCCAGGATTTCCATTCCAGGTGAGGAGCAATAGGAGCCAAGAATTTTTCTGCAGCCTAGAGGAAATCAAAGGAGCGGTGGGACCCTTAGTGGGTGATCCACAGAACAGCTGGGCAGGGTAGGGTATAGTTCAAGCTCAAGGCAGCACAGGCCCTCCTGGCTAGCATGAAGGCTCTCCTATGCTCAGAGAGCTCCTGGGAGTAATCTGCATAAATCTTATTTTGTGACCCTTCCATGTAAGGGACTTTTGTCTCAGGCTGTACTGATTATGTCCTCCCTTTCCCTGTACCTCAGGAATCGGGCCAGAATGGGGCACAGCTGAGCATCCGAGGGAGGTATGGGGACCAGAGAATGGTGGGCCGGTTGATTTCAACTGGGCTCAGCCAAGGAGCGAAGAGACCAGGCAGGGTATTTTGCTGAAATGTTTTAGCGCTGAGCCTCGGAGTCCTCCGAAAGCTCTCAAATCTGAGATTGTTCTTCCAGCTGCAGTTTTGAGATCTTCAACCCACTGCCAGAGGAGGTGAATTGTATGATCCTGCTCACTGAGGTGTGCATTGAGCCATGCCATCCTATCTCCTTCGTCCGCTATTATCTGTTCATTAACATTAGTGCGGTGGGCCCGGGTGATGAGATCGCTGGTATTATGCTGTGCAGTTATTTCTAATTTGCTTATTTTAGTGAGTAGCTGATTGAACATACCCTGATCTCTTGCAGGCTGGAGTCCATTTTCGATGAGGAAGATACTGCCATCTCAGGGATCTGTTGGTGTCATGGGCCACCCTCATGGAGGAGATCTTGGTGACAGGATTGCTGGAGCTTCAGGTAAGTTGTCCAAGAAACAAAAATACAGATGATATGGCAGCAAGTTTTGTGTTGGTAGTACCTTTGAATATATTTTCAATGAGCTGTAGCACTTATAAAGGCAGATTAATTGTCAAAGAGTGGTAGAGTTAAATAATCAGGCAGCCATTCTTTAGCTGGCTAGCCACACCCTTGCAATCAGCAGTTTGAATTTTAGTTGCACTTCCATGTTGGGAAACTGAAGAATCCATCTGCTGTCCAGTCAGAGGGATCCACCAGCTCAGCTGTTTAAGTTTTATTCTGCTCACAAGGCAGTCTGACTGATTATCCGGATGTGAGAGAGCCTGGAGTTTTAGACTTGCAAATACTGGACATTTTAGCTTTTATATTTGATCCTGAATAATGCCCTATCTCTCCTAGCAGCAGGAGTCTATGGAGATAAAAGACCTTGAGAGAGTGAGTGAGACTTGAACGTGTGCACTCACTCACATTTTAGTGAGAGTTTTGATGAGTTTAAATTTATATTCTCCAGTTTTTAGTTTAAAGACCCATTATCCACCTTTTATGTTAACTCTTATGATGTTATTTGAGCTAAACTTTGATGCTGGTTCAACAGTCAAATTTTAATATATATTTTATTAATCTGTTTATTTATTATTATTACAGGTTTTGTTTGTTTTAGTATATGATTATCTTTTGTTTGACGTAGGTTGGTTTTCAGTTGTGATATTTTATTTGACACTAATTGTTTAAGATGTGTTGGGTGGGTCCTAGACGGTCAGGCACTATTCTCCCCACTCTGCTCCAGCCTTCATCCTTTCACTGTCCCCCACTTGTCTGCTGATGTCTTTAATAGGTGTCGTACGCAGCGGGGATAGTGAGAAAAGGCACGAGATGGTTGGACTGGACAGAGTGGAAATTGGAAAGGAGTGGGCGAATAGAGTGGTTGGGCGAGGAGACGCCCTGGGGCGAAATGGGATCCAGGAGGAGGGGTCCTCCATGCCTGATTCCCATACCCCAAGGAGCTCCACAGATTCAGTGGGCAGATGGCTCCTCTCCGAAAACCCATCCAACCTGCAGTGTTATGTAATGCCAGGTCTATTAGGAACAAGACTGCAATATTGCAGATCTTGTTGCAACATCCGACCTGGCATGTATCAATGAGACCTAAGGCTGGATGAGAACGCTGGTCCTATATTAGACTCCTGCTGCCCGGCTGAGTTCTCAGTGATACACCGCCCGAGATTGGATCAGAGGGGTGGGGGAGTAGCCATCTTTTTAGAACGGATCTGAATCTTGTGGATGTGCCAGTGGGTAACACTAGATCCTTTGAGTGTATCCTGGCAGCAGGTGCAGGGTTCAGGATTCTCCTCATCTACCGTCCACCCGGTGATGGTGGAGAATTCCTGAAGGAGTTCGCAGACCGTCATCGACATGGCATGGGGTATAGATGGTTAATACTGGGTGACTTCAATGCCTGGGTCGACAACGAACTCGCACTTTAGTAGGAACTTCCTCCAACTTATGACTATGTTGGGCCTGTCACAGGTAGTTACCTCTGCTACCCATATAGGGGTCATTCATTGGATCTGGTGTTCCTACTGGATTTGGAGGTTACGCATCTGGGGTGGAACTGAATGTGTGGACGGACCATCACACCATAAGATTCAGCTTTGGGGCACCCCTAATAGGCCTGCCTCACGGAGATGGTCCAGTATCGCCTTTAAGGGAGTTACTCCAGAGGGTCTATTAGCGGGTACTGGACCTATTGGGTATTTCTGGCGAGAGCATGGGTCCAGGGACCCTGCTCTGCCTATGATAAGGTGGTGAGTGAGGCCATGGACCAGGTTGCTCCTGTCCGTGTTCGCCCACTCACTCAGCGCCCAAGGACTCCATGGTTTGATGAGTCCTTAAAGGAACTGAGGAGAGTGGGGTGAAGGCTAGAGAGGGCCTGGCAGAAACCGGCCTGGATGCTGACAGACTTAGGTTGATGGATCATTACGGTATCTATCAATCAGCAATCACCCGTAAGAAGGCAGAATTCCTGTCCAGGGGAGATTGCTGCGGCGTCGAACCGACCAGCTCAATCTCTTTCGGACTGTCGACAGAATGTGCAATCCACTCTGCCCACAGTCTGGAAGAGATTTTCACAAATAAAGTGTGATGAGCTTGCTCGATTCTTCACTGATAAGATTGCTAGCATTAGGTCTGATATCAGCCAGGCTCACTCTTTAAGGGTTTGCGGTGATCGTAGGGAAACAAACACCTGTGTCACCTGGTCTGACTTTGGTAAGCCGAATTCATGGATATTGTGAGGATTGTCCAGACTTCACCCAACCAGCTGTAGTTGGATCCGGCCCTACACCACTGTTATTAGGCTGCGTAGATACTATTTGCCCGATCCTTGCTGAAATTGTCTGGAAATCTTTGGAGCAGGGGTCTTTCCTGATCCCTAAAGGAGGCAGTCGTTCGACCACTCCTGAAAAAACCTTCATTGAATCCGGACTGTCTAGCTAACTACAGACCTGTCTCTAACCTGCCCTTTGTGGGTAAGGTTATTGAAAAGGTGGTTGCGCTACAACTGGATGACCATCTTACAAACCACAATATCTATGATACTCTTCAATCAGGATTTAGGAAAGACATAGCACTGAGACTGCCCTTGTCCGGGTTTTAAATGATCTCCTAATTGCAGAGATCGAAGGCTCGTACTATCTTAGTCCTTCTTGATCTCTGTGCAGCATTTGGTACTGTGGACCATGGTGTGCTTTTAGAATGCCTGCGGCTTTATTGCGGACTGTCTGGTACAGTTCTGCATTGGTTTCGATCTTTCCTCACGGGACGGAGACAGAGGGTTGTCACCGAATTTATTCCTCTGATGCCATCTCCTGTCCTGTGGGTACCGCAGGGTTCCATTTTGGCACCCATGTTGTTCACTATCTATATGCTGCCATTAGGAGACATTATTAGGCGATACAGCTTGGGTTTTCACTGCTATGCAGATGATACCCAGCTGTATTTGTCCTTTAATCCCTGACAGGAAGATGCAGTCTCCATGCTTAACAGCTGTCTGTCCGAGATTAAGGATTGGATGAGTGCCAGCTGGCTGAGGTTAAACCCGGATAAGACTGAGGTGTTGGTGGTGGACCCAGGTCACCTTGAGGCGGGTTGTGGGGCTGGGCTTCCTTCGGGCATATGGCTCGATGGTGCCCAGCTCTCAACCTCAGACTGGGTGTGTAACCTGGGCATTATTATTGACGATGGTTTGACCCTAAAATTGCAGGTGTCATCCATTGTCAAATCCTCTTTACTATCTTAGGAATATCGCCTGGGTGAAACACCTAGTTCCTCCAGATGACCTTCCTACATTGATCCATGCCTTTGTGACCTCTCGCCTTGATTACTGCAATGCCCTGTACCCAGGGCTACCGGGGTTGATATCCATGGCGTTGCAGCTGGTGCAGAATGCAGCAGCCAGGCTTTTGACTGGGACATCCAGAAACAGTCACATTATGCCTGTGCTGCGACTGCACTGGCTGCCAATTCAGTGGCGGATCACCTTCAAGGTTGGGTTACTGGCATATAAAGCCCTACATGAACAGGGACCGCAGTATCTACAAGATCTCCTTACTCCCTACTGTCCCTCTCTCTCACTCCGATCCGCCGACGAGGGATTGCTAGAGATTCCCAGGGTTCGCTTAAAACATCTGGGGCACGTGCATTTTCTTACGCGCCCCCACCCTGTGGAATTCTCTACCTCGTCGGATATGAAGCTGCCTGACCGTCGAGAGTTTTAAGTCTGAGTTAAAAACATATTTATTTTTGAAGGCATATGGAGAGTGATTCCTACTGTGATTCCTACTGTGATTTTATTGTTATTATTATTGTTATTATATTCTGTGGTTGGGTGTCTGTTCATCTGTACAGCGCTTTGGTCTTGAAAAGCGCTTAAAAATAAATTTTACTTTACTTACTTACTTACTCAGCTGATCGTGTGCCCACCCTTCCTTTGCTAGTGGCCATATTCTGCATTTTAGTTTGCTCAACAAAAATGAAGGCAGTCATGGACCTACTATAAGGGTGAAGAATCCTAGGCCATCCTAGGAGAAGGTAGAATCAACCAATCAATCAAATTTATTGGTAGGCAAAGTGAGGGGAACCCTTCTTTAAACTGTAACCAAAACATTCAACAGCAATACATTCAACAATAGTGCACATATATATAGGAACATTTGATGTGCAGCACTGAAAATTCAGTGTGATCTTTAACTGTCAAAATGTTTTTACAGTAACTGGAAAATCAGTGCTTTAATGGAGATTAATGTTTTCAGCTTAGCATTTTTCTGTATTGTAACCAAAAGTACTGAACAAAATTTGACAGGGAGAGTAAACCCATGTTAGTTTGAATTTTAGGGAGGAAACAGAAATCAGTAGTAAGTAGCTTATGATTGATATTTCTTTTCTTTTGTATTATTTTCTTTCTCCTCCTCCACAGAGCTGGCAGGCAGCTCCAGCCCTCTCTCAGAAGGCTCATCTTTCCGAGCCCATCTGTCCCAGTTCAGCCCTACCCTGGCAATTCCCCATGAATCCCCCATGGCGGGGCCAGAGAAAGGAGAGCCATCTACCCCTCCACTCACAGCACAATCCAGAATCCAGGGAGGCTAGTACCAAGGATGCATCCGGGCCATCATGGAGCCTGCCAGCTCCATTCCCACCAGTTTTTCTCCCTGCCTTCGCTGCAGGCATGTATGTACATGTGGAGATGAGCACGCAACTGCCTATGATGCCCTCCTTCAGGTCGCTCCCCATCCCGCACTACCCTCAGGCCTCCACCTGGGGCAGTCATTTGGCAGGGAGCAGCAATCCTCCCACCCGAGAGAGGAGAGCAGTTCCTCGGACACTCAATCCTTCTCCCTCCCTCCCCCGACCAACCCCTGGTGATCCACCGCTCCTGAACACGGGTCGCCGGCTTGGAGTGAGGTGTGGCATCCAGCATCTTAACCCTCAGCACCACTGGGCTGGCCTCCAGTGCCATCTTTTCATTCTAGGTAAACATCTGAAGAAAGGATTTGTGTAATGGATCATCACTGAGAGTATTATGGGTTTGTAATACTGCTCATGTATATGTGTAGGTTGTTCCTTTCACAGCAAGAAAGAATGCACCTTCACATGGGACAGTGAGAGAGCACTGCTGCAGGTCGTAAGGTGCAAGACCTGGACCTTCAGCAACTGCACCAGTTCTGGACTTATGAGTAAAGGATACATTATGCATGGTGCAAAATGTATTAAGGCCAGTGAAATGTGTGATCAGAGTAAAGGTGAGGCACACCCTTAGTGATTAAAGCAATCCATTGGATACCATAAGGTTGTGTAACCAAGCACTGTGGTAATGGAGCCCTCAAATACTTTCAGAAATTGATCAGTGGCCACTTACTTAGCTTTTAATGAAGCTCACTCCAGATTTAAATCTAGTCAATGATACTTTTATTTGATACCCATCCCATCATATTGTCTGATTGGCTTCTTCAGGTAACTTCTTTCTTTGGGGAGACCTCTTTCAGGTAGGCATGTGTCCCCATCCAGGTCAACCCCACCTGTCACCTGGCATCTCGTGGACTTCCTCCCTGTCTGACCTCATGGCTTGTCCCATGGCAAGGTCATGCAGGGCCCCAACTGCCTCTAGTCAGGATCAAGTCTGGGGAAGGCTGCCCCATCACTGGTGGGGGGTCTGCAGGAGTCAGTCCATCACTGTACCCCATGTCTACTGCATTTCTCCATTTCACCTCCGCTGATACTTCGGACTGGGGTGTGATGCAAGCACACATGCAAGCACAGTGTGCATCATGTGCCTGCCTGCTGAACTTCCCAGTGCACTGCCATCTGGGGTCACCCAGGAGGCAGTCATGCACGGACCTCCCTGATGAAGACGTGTCCCCAGTCGAAACACTGGGGCTGTTAGAGCTGTGCTCCTTAATTACTGGTTTTGCAATAAAATATTGTAAAATATACCTTGTGGTTTGATTTCTTTGTTATATTTCCTGCGCATTTGTATTCAGTTATTTGTATGCACCGAGTAGATTTCCTTCTTCCCTGGAGGAGGACGAGCATCATCTGGGATGCACGATCCTCCACCCCAGCTGGTCCCCAATGACTCAGGCCCATTTCCCTAACCCAGGTCACTGACATTGCAAGTGGTAGCACTATCATTGTGCCTACAGGCTGGCACTTCTTCTCTTTTTCTTTATAGAGGTTTTCTACACTGGCGGCGGGAATGGCTACTCGTCTTGTCCCACCTCCTCGCAACCTCGTCTACTGCCACAATGGCCTACTGTACCTGGTTGGAGAGCCCTCCCAGGGCTTGCCCCCAATGGCATGGTCAGAGGAGGGAGGGCCGTCCTTTACCAGTCCAAGAATCCAGGATGGACCAGGCATCGTGGTCAGCAGTGTGAGTCAGAGTTAGGCATCAGGGCTTCATTAAACCCCCACTATCACTTTTTGCATTTTCTGTCCAACACTTCTCCAAGGCATGCTTGCATGCATGGGAGTCACCAATGTGGCATGCAATTGTGGTCCCTCCCTTCTTACCTCACTAGCTGCACTGCCACCAGACCTCCACCTGGTGGTAAGTCGATGACTGGACCAACAGGCCTCCCAACCTTATTTATTTATTTATTGAAATTTAACCAGTTAAGCTCACGAGACATAAAGTCCCTTTTTCAGAGGCAACCCTTGATAAAATTACATTTAGTAGAAGACAGTTAAATTACTTTAGTGAAAGAGTTACATGCTGAGACAGGTAATCAACCTGGGAGAGGAGAGCAGTCCCTCAGATAATCAGTCCTCTCCACCCGGCTGACCCCCGCAACCCGAACTTGTTTATGAACTTGGGTCAGTGACATGGAGAGAGGGTGCCAGTGCCTCAATCATGTGTACCACCAATGTGGCTCAGGCTGGGATTTCTTACAAGGACTTCTAGAACATATGCAAAAACTAAAATAATTACCAGTAACTCATTAAGTTTAGTGTCTTCACATTGATTCATGCTGAATAATCATGTATGCTATAGTATACCTCAGATCTCAACTGTGGTTTTAATTGCGTTCATTTCTTCATTTTCTTCATATTATATACACAGCAACCTAAAAGGTTACATTAAATTCAGTTTTGCTTTCTATGAAACTGTATATGGTGCTATCATCACCACTATGTGCAGGTTTAATATACTGTGAATGAGGATGAAACCTGTATCCTCATAACACACCTGCCCAAATGAGACTCCAGTCCATTCTGCCATGCTTGGTCAAAATCAGTTTACTAATTTTTAAACAGTTGCTCAAGGTCTTTGCTCTGTATAAAATTATTTTAAAAATTAAAGGTCATTTTAGGGACTTCTCTATAATATCAGTTATGTACTCACGAAATCTTTAATTGGGAACTTACTGTATAAATATTCATAATATTCCCTTATGATTTTCCCTGTAAATGCCAGTCAGTTGTGAACTATAGCTACATGCATAAATTGGCATATAGCTACCAATGTTGTGTTTCTTTACTTTCCAGTACGCGCTTTATATAAATCTTGTGCTTATTATTGGGATGGGTGAACTTGCTCTGCCACACTTCGAATTCCACAGGATCAGGCCGACTCAGCTCTGACCAGGAAAACCAAGCATTTCATAGCTCGACCCAAATTGAAAGTTGACCCAGTTCGGAAGTGTGGTCTGGTTTGGGAATAACACTCTCACCACCAGTACTGCATGAAAAAGGTAGGGCAGGGTGCAGAAATTTAAAATAAAATATTTTTACCCCAAACTCTGATGAATATTCCTGAGTCCCTGGACTGTCACATGACCAACAAAGACAAGCACTCCTGATCCTGGGGCACTGAAGGAGCCAGCCAATGATCTCTCTTCTGTGATCGACTGATGTTCTAGCCAATCCTGTGTGTCGGACTCACAGGACATCCCTAGGAAACACTATATCAAGTACATTTGGAGCTTTGGATTCAAGGAGACAGGTAGTGGGTGTGCATGTGTGTGTGTGTGTGTGTGTGTGTGTGTGCAGAGGCTGAAAAAAAAAGAGTGGGTGGGCGTGGTTTGACCTCGAATCAAGATGGATGCAGAAGTTTGCAGAGCACACTATCGAGGATATAATTCATTAATACACCCTTTCTAAGATCTGGAACACCAGCCTGAAAGACACTGGCCATTGAACAAAGTGGCAGGCATCTGGAGATATATTTCACAAAATGATAGCCCTACCATAACTGACTGTACAACTTTTACCTTTTCCTGGTCAGTGACTGCATGGCAGAAAGCAACAGCACTGACATGGACTCAGCAGCAGTGAGCAAAATGTTCACTACAGTTATGCAGCAGGTGGCTGAGGTGATGATTGCCTTGAATAATACAACACTTACACTTCACCAGATGGACTTCCACATCTTCCATATGGAACGAAAGCTGCCTCTCAAGAAAAATCATTGAACTCTCTGCTACACGCAAGGAAGCAGGCCCATGCCATCAGTGCCTCCAGTTCAAGGTGGATGACCTGGAAAATAGGAGTCGCCACAACAACTTGCGGCTCCTGGGGATCCCAGAAGGAGTGGAGAAGGGAAACATGGTAGACTTTTCAAATCAGAACTGCCCACATCTTGAAGCTGCCCACTGATACCCAACTCACAACTGAAAGGGTGCACAGATTGTTACAACCCCAGCCTAAGCCTGGCAACAGACCAAGTTCCATCCTGTCCCATTTCCTGAATTTTGCTGAAAAGGAAGCGATCCAGGCCTGCGTGCATGAGCTGGGCACACTGGAGTGGAGGGGAACTGGCTGTTACTCTTCAGGATTATTACAAGGAGCTCTCAGATACAGTAAAGAAAAGAGTACACTGAAGCCAGACACCTCCTACATAGATTGGGAATCTCATTCTCCCTTCAGTACCAGCTTCTATGTGGATCATAGTGAATGGCAGCCCTCAGGTTTTGGAACCCGGACTCCTTATGGATTACATCCACTGCGCCTGGCTCCAAGAGGGAGGAACAGCAAAGCAAACACTGGGAATAGTGACAGACAAGCAGCAGGGGATAGGGCTCAAACCCCCAATGAGAATGAAGATCAGCATACCAGACAATCACCAGACACATGGACTGAGGGCAGAAAGACCCAGGGGCACTGACAATCCAATCCAAGAAGCACACACAAAACTCCATATATAACAGGTGCAACCACCCAGGACGACAGTAACAGAGTCAGAAGCCCCTACCAGGAAAGTGAGTGGCAAGACAAGGACTCTGAACTGACCAACAGCCTGTATTTCTATCCTGATTTGCTGGCCTGGATTCTCCACCCTGAACCCCTTGCCAAGATGGAACTAGATGCTATCTTACCAGAGCACAACAGAGTTCTACATGATCAGAATGAGTCCTGGGCCCTGTCCATGGAAGAAGCCTCCCTATGAAGTGTGAGGACACTGCTGGAGATGCCCATGAAGCTGCACAGCCACAGCTGCCAGACCTGGTCATCCTGCCTGCAGACTTGCAATCTACCAAGACTTTCTTTACAGTTGCAGAAGCAATATGATGAGGACAGTAATGTCAGATAAGTGGTGATTTGTTCATTTGGGGCCAATGATGGAGGGTTAGATGGAGTTGAGGGGACACAAGGGTCACAACTGATATCAGCAGGGCCATGATAGGCTTTGAAAGCACTGGCCTAGGTATCACTTTCCCTCTTCTCCCTCCTCATTTAGCAGGATGCCGGCAATGCTGTCAGGGTCGGCCTTCCCTGATGGCCAGGTAACAAATGACTCATCACACTTAAACTCTAATTGAGACTCCGCTCCTGTGATAGCTGCCCTAGACCTGAGTGATTTGCTGCAGATAGCTTGTTGATGAACTGCATGTCTCCTAAATGCTTGAAGGTGGGAGGGTGCTCTGTATGCTAGTAAAATGAAAAGAAAAAATGATTGGTGACAGCCCTCACCCATATGCCTGGAAGCCCACTCTTATGAAACAATGCTGGGTCCCCCTTCAAACAGGTCTCCTGTATGACATGCTATGCAATAGCCTCCCAGATTGTAATGTGTCCCCCAATTACTCCCCCAGCTGCAGTAGCAAGACATACTGAGGGAAGAGATGCTAACACAGCCACAGCATATCAATCCCAAATAGGGCCTCTCCCTAGGGCTGCAATTGGGCACCCCTCCCCCAACAGTATAAAGTGTTCCAGAAAATCTGCAGCAAAGACACAGCTGCCTGGACTAGGATGCAAGGATAGCTACCAGATCAGTGTCTGTACCCTTACATTATACTAAAGAGGTTATAAGCACCCACAGGACCATTTCACACCCCACTCTAGGTAGAGTTAGCTCAGCTATCCCTCACATCATCAGACCTTGTCTATGTGGATGATGACTAGTAAAACATACCACAGTCCAGTGACTGCTCTCCCACCTTCCCCATTCCTCCCAGGGGTGTCAGGTGGGCTGCAAGGTCATTTGTGCCTCTGGTCAAGTGCCAGGACATTTACCCAAAGCAGCCCTTATGGGTTAATGTACATGCAGTAGATATTGTTTTGTTTTTGTTGTACTGTCTGTGTTAAAGTCTAAAGTTTTGATAGGGGCTAGAGGACTAATGATGGGTGTTCATTCAGTCAGAGACATTTACTGGATGTATGTCAGCCCTTAAATGGGTATAAGGTATATTCTATAAATATGAAATTAATTATCATACATACCAGCTACCCTATACATGTAAGTAAGGAAAATATATCTTTCCTTCAAATCAGGTGCCAAACATAGCATGGGTAAGGTTACCTCTGGTTCACCGTGGGAGACACATCCGGCCCCTAGGCTTTTGGTTCTGTAATGTAAATGTTGACTCTGTAGTGATTCTCTTGCTTGTGAATATCTTGTACAAGTTATGTTCTGTTTATTATGTTTGAAACCAATAAAATCATCAACAAAGAAAAACAGAGAAAAGAAACAAAACGTTTTCATTTCGTTAGAGAGGAGAAAGTGAGGAAGAGTAGAGATGAAGCAATGAATTTAACACTCAGCAGCAGACAACAGTAGAGTGCAAACATTGCAGCAGAGTATGACATTTTATTTTCATTAGAAAGAGAAAAGAGAGTAGGAATTGGGAGAAACCAATGAATTCAACTGCAGAGTGCAGAGTAGACAACAATAGACTGCAGACATTGTAGACTCCACAGTAAAAAATGAAAAAAAACAAACTTTTTGTTAGTCAGAGAGAAAGGAGAGAGACAGAGAGACAGACAAACAGATCGACCAATGAATTCAACAGAAGAGAAAAAAATAAATAAAAAATTAAGGGAGTCGCACAGTCAGAGAGGGCAGGAGGACACTGTCTGAAAGTCATAGTGCCTAAGTTATTTTGAGGAGGGCATAGTGCCATACAGATTTTGAAGGGGCTGTCACCCACATTTCAGACTCTGTATTGCCCTGAAAGGTCATACTGCCGTAGACTCTGTGTTGCCCATCTCTATACCTGAACTACTATTAGGTCATAATGCCACACAGATTGTGAAGTGGGTGCCATGTCTCCAGACTCTGTGTTGTCCATCTCTGTTCCTGAACTACTACTAGGTCATACTACTGTGGCGTAGACTCTGTGTTGCCCATTTCTGTGACTGAAGTACTAGGTCATAGTACCATACAGATTGGAAAGGGGATGGTCATGTCTCGGACTCTGTGTTGCCCATCTCTGTGCCTGAACTACTACTAAGTTATAGTGCAATAAAGTAGCATAGACCCTGTGTTGCCCATCTCTGTGCTTGACAGTAATAATTCTTTTAGCAGTGTCCCTGTACTTTTCACTGAGCAGGTGGTTCCTGCCTTACTAGGTACTGTTCAATTTTAAGCTTGTTCATGTTTTGCTCGGTGTTCAAAGCTTTGATGAATTTCCAAATCGTGGGGTGTCTGACACCCAACAGGTTATTAAAGCTGCAATGCCAGCCATCCACTGCATTACCGTGCATGGTAGTCCATCTTGGACAGCATGGTAACAATTCCAAAATGGGATGGGAAAATTGGTCTTCTACACCTCGGTAGCCCACGGCTGCCCTATACACGTATCCTCATAGTAGTCTACAAGGAGCCAGCAGCTCATCATGTTCTGTGTAAAACTACTACACCATAGGTTTTCAGATAAAGCCATCACATCATCAGGAGGCAGATATGCCAAAGCTGGTAACATTTTTGTGGATCTCGAGGCAGTCCTGAATTTTCCTCCATATAGCCTGCCATAAATAGAAGAAGCATCCCTTAATTCTGCTTCTGGAAACTGTGCATTGAATGCCTTTATTGCAGATTGTTCAAAGTCAAGTCATTTCTGACTTTGGTGATAGCTATGGACACAGAGATTTCAGGACTGAAACAAGCTGTTATTGATAGCATAGGATCGGCTAGACATGATAATAAACACACTGGGATAACAGCACTAAAGTGCACTCCGTGCACTGTGTATATGAGAAAACAATGGGCGTTGAGCAGTTCACTTCATGCAGGTGAATGAGGAAAGTTTGCCAGCAATAGCAGGGTCTACAGTGCCAGTGGCTCCAGCCACTATTTGATGTGTGGCCTCTTGAGACAAAACAGCTTTTTTTCATAGTGGGTATTACTTTGCACACTTCAATTGAGCCACCTTCGGGGACATGATTATGGCAATTTAAAAAACAGTTATTTCATCCTGGCATCTATGGCAGTGAGCTGTGCACTTCTGTGAGTCATACTGACAATATTTCCAGTATGTTTTTAACCATACACTCTCGTTTTCGATAGAAATAACCTTCGTGACAGTAGCTGTTGTCCTTGCTGGCTAACTGCAAATTGAAGTGGCATCCTGTTCACAGAAGAAAAGCAAGTGAACAACTTCACAACAGAAGCTGCCCATGCAGCAGCAGAGCAGAAATTGAACAGCGTAGAGCACATAATAGTGCAGCTGCAGCTATGAGTTGTCTACAGTGACCTTAAGTTACCTTGAGTTACCTAATCACATATATGGGTCCCATGTTTATGCATAACAGAGTCAATATAGGGCTTCTACTTGATTGGGTTTTTATTCCACGCATGCGACATAACTGCCTGCAATGTAATAGAAGTGCATGCAACTTACAGATAGTGAAGAG
The DNA here is from genome assembly GCA_016271365.2 of Neoceratodus forsteri. Lineage (NCBI taxonomy): Eukaryota > Metazoa > Chordata > Ceratodontiformes > Ceratodontidae > Neoceratodus > Neoceratodus forsteri. The sequence goes on from CM057456.1 coordinate 1,287,808,895, forward strand.
ACCATAAGTTAAATTACCGTGGCGGGTTTGATTGATGGTGTTGATGTGGAACCATGAACTACTACTAGGTCATATTGCCATACAGATTGTGAAGGGGGGTGTCATGTCTCAGACTCAGTGTTGTCCATCTCTGTGCCTGAACTACTACTTGGTCATACTGCCATAGCATAGACCCTCTGTTGCCCATCTCCATGCCTGGACAGCTGCTAGGTCATAGTGCCATACAGATTGTGAAGGGGTCTTGTCTCAGACTCTGTGTTGTACATTTCTGTGCCTGAACTACTACTAGGTCATAGTGTCATACAGATTGTGAATGGGGGCATGTCTCAGATTCCGTGTTGTCCATCTCTGTGACTGAACTACTACTAGGTCATGCTGCCGTAGAGTAGACTCTGTGTTGCCCATCTCTGTGCCTGAATTACTACTAGGTCATAGTGCCATTCAGACTGTGAAGGGGAGGTCACATCTCAGACTCCATGTTGCCCATCTCTGTGCCTGAACTACCGTACTACTAGATTATAGTGCCATACAGATTGTGAGGGGTTGTCATGTCTTAGGCGCTGTGTTGCCCATCTCTATACCTGAACTACTACTAGGTCATAGTGTCTCACATATGTTGAGAGGGGGCGTTACATCTCAGACTCTGTGTTGCCCATTTCTGTGACTGAACTACTACTAGATCATAACACCTCTCATATGCTGGGGGGGTCACATCTCAGACTCTGCGTTGCCTATCTCTGTGAAGAACTAGGTCATATTCATTGTTCCTGAGCTGGAGTCAAAAATAAATGATTTGTTTTTCACTCCAGCTCCCCTATAATGAAAATAAAGGAATAATGTGCACAATTTAATACCCACATTGGTATTATATTTATTTATATGGCCAGCAGTCTAGTGTGGAGGTTGGAGTAAAGACCCGTGAATAAGTTTTATATGTCTAGCAGACCTTGGTTTGATCTCACAACCTCCCTTGCGTACTGTTTAACTCTGAGCAAGTCCTTAACACTTCAGTACTCCCATGTTGCCCCTGAAAGAGGCACTTCTGGCTAGTGGGCCTTGCAGTTACCAAAGACAGCTGTGAAGGTGTGAGGAGGTGCTGTGCTGCACACCAACCAGCGGACGTCGGGGGAGGGAGCAGTGTGGTCTGTGATTACTGGATTGAGTGGGGGGTTGGGGGACTACTACACTATGGAAAATTATTAATTTTCATTTGAATTAGGTGATCGGACAAAGGGTAGGACCATACACTATGGAAAATATAGGGTATCAGGGATCTGAGACTGGGAAGGGACCCTACATTATGGAAATGTATTTGTATATTCTTGGTTGAGCACTGGGACTGGGGTGGGATCATGCTCTATGGAAAATAAATTCTTTAAATAATGGGTGGGTGATCAGGTGCTCTAGGACCGGGTGGGATTATGGAAAATAATTCCTTATTAACTGGTGGGTAATTGGGCAGTCAGGGACTGGGGTGGGACCACTACACTACAGAAAATTAATTCCTTCATAAATCGGTAGGTAATTGGGTGATCGGGGAACAGGTGGGACCACTGCACTATGGAAAATGAATTTTTTCATTAATGGGTGGGTGATCCGGCATCGGAGACTGGGGTGGGACTGTTAAGCTATGTAAACGAACAATTTTTAATAATGGGTGAGAATTCATGGAATCAGGGATCGGGTGGGACCCTAAACTATGGAAATTAAATTTTTATTAAAAACAGGTGAGAGACAAGGAGATCAGGGCAGGGGAGGGACCCTACACTATGGAATGATATTTCTTTTTTCATTGGGTTCATGATCGAGGTGGGGAGGGCAACACTGGACTATGGGGAATGCAGCTGTGTGGGGCTTGGGCTGGTGGAGGGCACACTAATGGCATACAAATGAGCCCATAATGGACATGCTAATATAGCCACTAATAATGCCACTAGTGCTTTCCATACCCACTGAGCTCATTTGCATGGCTTCCTTCGTGAATAGCACTTTAGAGCTTGAGTGCTACTGGCCACAGGGCCATTTTCCTTGCTGGCTGTGGGTAGGACTATGGGTATTCCACTGCTTTACTTGGGTTATCGCTGCCCCCGCCATCCCTACAGTAGCCACAGTCAGATAGCCCAATGGGCTGAAGGCTTTGCCGAAATGCTGGGTTTGGGACTGAGAACCCTGAATAAAATTAATTCAATTTCTTTATATTTGTTAGTCTGGAGTGCTCTGTGTGTGGACTCTTGTCAATTGTTTGGGTAGCAGCCCTTCATAGAGCACCCACCCACCCACCGTCCTCACAGCAGTACTTTGTGGAACCGTACAGTACACACTGCAAGCTGATTTGTTATTAGTGTGGACCAATGAGCTTGCAGCATGTACTGTAAGCGTTCATTCAGCGGGCAGCCATGGAGGTGTGCAGGCGTGTCTGGGGAGTGGGGTGGGATGGGGTCCTTTGTGGGTGGGGGGCTGATGGGACTACTAGACCACCAATGATGTGGGGATGCAGTCTTTGGGTGATCAGGGTTTGGGGTGGGGAGGGAGCACCAAAGGACTACCAGAGAAATAAATATATCTTCATTACGGGATCGAGTGCGGGATGAAATGGGGTACCGCTGTACTACCAGGGACATAAATATTTATTTTTACAAGGATTGAGGTACAGGATGGGGAGGAGGTACCACTAGACTACCAGGGAATGGGGTGTCTTTTATACATCGATTGGGGTACCTGTCGGGGAGTGGGGGCCACTAGACTGCCAGGGAGTAGCGGCGGGTGCTGTTCAGCACTGTGTTCTGGGGGTAGCCACCCACAGATGGTGGCTGCTACATTAGCCATGCAATACAGCAGCCCACCTATGGTGGCTGCCAGTTGAGCCTGTTTCTGATAGGCTCAACATTGTGCTATGTATATGGCACATCTCGGGTGCTGGCAGATGTGCCGCACATCCGGCTGAATATCGGGTTGTGCCACATATATGCATGGGCACGCTCCATGGAGATGCGCTGCATACATTATTTTTGAGCCACAGTGCATCAGGAATTGCGCAGTGCATTTTTCCCTTTTGAATATAGCCCCAGGGTGCATTTCTGTAGTTGCGCTGGCTCAACTCAGTTGCACCAGGCACAACTCCTTTGAATATCTAGCCCATAGTGTGCAAAGATGTCAGATTCTAATGTTGTTGGGATGCTGATAAGTGTCCATTGCTAAACAACCAAACAACCAAACTGACAGTGCCAAACCTGCTGATTCACACTATCACCTTCACTGTAGGTATTGCCTGCACAAATTATTACCACAGTGTGCTCTTTCTAAAGTGTCACAATGTTGTTTAATTTTTTTTTTCATACACCACTGCTAGCTCTCTTCCGAGGCATTATTTGCTTAACCTAATGATACTAATAGTTGCTCCAAACTGGCTAGTGTGGAACATGCAGGTAAAACAAGCAAACAGTAAACTATTAGTACTCTAACTCTGCCTTTCTAAAACAAGGGTCAAATAACATACTTTAAATGTAGTGAATTCTGAGGAAAACTTCATTATCTACTGAGGATTCACTCTTTTAAATCAAAATGAGGATCCTCCATTCACTTGTGCAACATTATTCATTCTCAAGTTGAATTAATCTCTACATGGTAGTGTATGTGGTTCGGCAGTTGGGCGGAAGGGGTAATAAATGTTTTGAATTTAGCTCTTTCAGCAATATTAAATGGAGGTAACATAAAACATAAGGGTGTGTCCTTGTCTCAGCTGGTAGCACCTTAATAGACTATCCACATGCCTGCCAGTTTGTACACTCATATTGCCTTCATGGTTGCTTCAGCTTGCCCAGAATATGCACCCAGTGCATTTCCTCCCTTCTAACATTTTGTTGAATTCTCCTCCCTTGATTGGGGTGAGGCATTTATTGCTGGCATGAAAACTGATGTAAGGCCCTGGATGGTCTCTCTTTCAAGTGTCGAGTGACACTTGAATTCTCATCCTATGTCTGGATGGCACTTTTCTGTTCCAATATTCTTTTTTGCAAAAATGCATTTTATTCCCATAGAAAGACAATCGAACGGCATTGCAAAACATAAACAACACCCTCTGTGTTGGGTCAATGTAGATCTTAATGTTATATGACTTTCTGGTAGATCACTGTCTGAATAAATACTTATTGCTTTGTGTTTAATTATTTTAGTTTTTAATTCAGGAAGGGGTTTTCAAAACTGCTTATCTTGTCAGCATCTTCAGAAGGGCTGACATTACTGCATATTTGATTTTCCTTTGTGGCTTAACAAACCACCAGGCTGTTTTGGGGCTGGAGAGGTTTACTTGTGTCTGACTTGGATGTCTGGATTTTCTCTGTTTGATTAGCAGGGTGTTTTCTCTGTCAAATTGTTGTGTAGGGTATCTTGCTGACAGGAAGCCACTCATCGCAGCAGTGGGTGAGAGCTTTTAGCTGATTGTTTGTGAGGGCACAGTTTAGGCCCAACCCCTTCCCACCCCTTACCCCACCAACACCTGGAAATAGTTCCTTTATACCTGAGGTTCTGACATCATTTCCTCAGCGTGCAAGGTGCATATCACTGTCATATCCTCTCTAGCACACTCCACTGACAATATAAGCATACACATTGTATAATATATATATTTCTATATAACAAACCAATCACACACACACACACACCACACACACAAACAAACAAACAAAAAGTAGATAAACATGTGGGGAGTAGTGCAATGTAATAGCTGTGGGGCAGCAGTCTTCCGGAGTCTTTCTGAGGCTGAGATGCTGCCCTATTTGCAGACAACTCTCTGCCCTGAGGGTGGAAGTTGCCCGTCTTCAGGCCGCACTGGACAGTAGTAAAGAAACCTTCCCCAGGCCACACTGGACAGTAGGAAGGAACCTCCCCATCCAGGGAACACTAGCGCCACCACCACTACCTCAGAGGTTGCAGAAAAGCACAGCAGTTGGACCACAGTGGGCTCAGAGAGGGTGAGGATGGTGGAACAGAGGAACACCCAGTCAATTGTTCCACTCCACAATCCATACACCATTCTGGGGAGCATAGCTCCCCTATGGATGTACCCACAGAGAAGACTGATGACAACTGTCACAAGGGAGGCCCACAGGAAGGAGGCAGAGGACACCACAGGGAAGGAAGCAGCTCCTGGTGGGGACTAAATATTAGGGGATAGAACTGGGGGAGCTGGGAAAACTGGAAGTAAGGTGCCTGCCTGGTGCCATGGCTTGGAGGGACAGGAAGCGCATCCTCAGGATCATGAGAACAACTGCAAGGGAGTCTGAGCTGGATGTAATTGTCCACCTAGGGACAAATGACTTGCTTATCATGAGATTAGAGCAGTGCAGGAGGACATTGCAGAGTTGGGAGGGGCCTAAGACAAGTAGCACACACAGTATCCTTCTCAGAGGTGCTGCCTGTCAATGGCATGGGGAGGTGAGGGTAATTAGCACCATGCAGTTTAATGATGGTTGAAAAAATGGTGTGGAGCACAGGGTTTGGCTTCATTGGGGACTGGGGTTCTACCTGAGGGACACCAGCCTATACTGACAGGATGGTCTGCATCTGTCCAGGAAGGGAACAAGTCTTTGAGCAATCGGTTTAAATGCTTCATTGGCAAGCTTTTAAACTAGTCAAAGGGGAGGCACTGATAAGAAGCAGGAAAATCCCAGCCTCTCACTACAAAACAGGGTACTAAATGAGAAAAAGACCGAGGTAGAAAGGTCAGTGGGGATGCTGCAACAGAAGGTAAAGCCATCAAAAATTGAGAGCAATGAGTACCAATGCCCATAGTCTGGGTATCAAGCTTCCTGAATTAGTGGCCTTGATGGAGGAGGAACATCTGGATATCGTGGCAGTCACAGAAACATGGTACACACAAACCATGACTGGGACATAAACATACCAGGATACACTATCTACAGGAGGGACAGGGAGGGTAAAAGAGGAGGAGGAGTAGCACTTTACATAAGGGAAGGAATAAAAGCAACAGAACAAAAGGGTAAACAGAGAGGAGAAGCACTGTGGGTAATTTGGAGACAGGCAATGGCACCACAATCCGTACAGGGGTTGTATACAGACCCCCTTCTCAGGGGAAGGAAATGGACAAGGAAATAATAGAAAGTATACTTAGAATGGCAGAAAAGGGAGATATTGCTGGTGGGTGATCTGAATATGCCAGATGTTAACTGGAGTGCAGTTGCAGCAGCCACTTCAAGAGTGGAGTTATTCTAGATGCCCTACAGGGGCATGCCTTAGACAACTAGTATTGGAGCCCACTCGAGAGGAGCAATCTTACACCTGATTCTCTCAAATGGAGATGGAGAAAGGATCACAGATGTAGAAGTGGGTAGCCATCTGGGAACTAGCGACCATCGAACAGTATGGTTCACAATAAACACAGCAATAGAGTCATGCCATACAAAGGCAAAAGTACTGGACTTTAGGAGGGCTGACTTTGCCAAAATGGGTGAGTGCCTAAGGAATGCACTAGCAAATGGCAGGAAGGAGGGGTGGAAGAACAATGGGGAATAATAAAACTGCCATCACAGAGGTAACGAGCCTTTGTGTGAAGCAAATAAACAAAACAAAACGATGTAAGAAACCACTATGGTTCTCAAAGGAAGTGGCAGTGAAGGTTCAAGAGAAAAAAGCATTCAGGAAGTACAAGGAATCGCATGAAGGAGCAAGACAGAGAACTGTATCAGTTAAGCAAAAGGAGGCTGGAAGGCAGTCAGAACAGCAAAGGCCCAAACCAAGGAAAAGATAGCCAACTCAGTTAAGAAGGGGATAAAACCTTTATAGGTACATCAGGGAGCGAAGGAAGACCAAGGGAGGATAGTGAGGCTTAATAAAGGGAGGGAGGGTGGGCAGAGGGAGACTGAGAAAGGCAGAGATACTAAACAAATATTTTGCTCAGTATTTACAAATGAAGAGGGAGGTACATAAAACAAACAGCAGAAACAAGCTGGATACAGAAGTTGATACCAGCCCATTTACAGAAGAAAGGGTTCTGAAAGAACTCTTAAAACTGAAGGTGGACAAAGCAATGGGGCCTGATGGGATTCATCCCAGAATTCTAAAAGAACTAAGGGTAGAACTAGTGACACCTCTGACTACCCTTTTAACAAATCATGGGAGGATGGGTGGTACCCGAGGACTGGAGGAGGGCAGATGTGATTCCCTTCACAAAAGTGGGAGCAAGGCAGAGGCAGGAAACTACAGACCTGTTAGTTTAACCTCACTGATAGGGAAAATGATGGAATCACTCTGAAGGAAAGAATTGTCGAGTATCTAGAGGTGAGGGCACAGGACCCTAGGCAGCATGGATTCACAGCAGGAAGGTCATGCCAAACGAATCTGATAGATTTTTGACTGGGTGACCAAAGTAGTAGATCAGGGAGGGCTGTGGACATGGCCTACCTAGACTTTAGCAAGGCATTTGACACAGTCCCACACAAAAGATTAATATACAAGTTAGCCAGCCTGGGAGTGGGTCCCAAGATGACAGCCTGGGTAAAGAATTGGCTGGAGAATAGGACACAGACAGTAATAGTAAATGGAGTCCACTCAGAAGAAAGGAGGTTACTAGTCGGGTACAGCAGGGTTCAGTATTAGGACCGATCTCTTCAATGTCTTTATAAGCAACATTGCAGAGGGACTGAAGGAAAAGTATGTCTCTTTGCAGATGACACAAAGATCTGCAACAGAGTTGATGCACAGGGTGGGGTGGAAAGGATGAGAAGGGACTTGGCAAGGTTACAGGAATGGTCAAATGTATGGCAGCTTAGATTCAATGCTAAGAAGTGCAAGGTAATGCACCTGGGAAACAAAACCCAGGGAAGAGTACACAATGGGGGTGAGATACTAACAACAACAAAATGGAAAGGGACCTGGGGTAGACATATCAGATGACCTAAAGGTGGGCAAGCAATGTGAGAGGGCAGCAAGGAGGGCTGGGGATACTGGGATGCATAGGGAGAGGCATCACCAGTAGAAAACAGGAAGTTATTATCCTCTGTACAGACAGCTGGTGAGACCCCATCTGAGTACTGTGTGCAGTTCTGGAGACCAAATCTCTGCAAAGACATAGACAGGATGGAAGCTGTCCAGAGGAGGGCAACTAAAATGGTGCAGGATCTACACCGGAAGACATATGAAGAGAGACGAAAGGAGCTTAATATGTGTAGCCTCGAGGAAAGGAGGGAGAGGGGACATGATAGAAACATTCAAGTACCTCAAGGGAATCAACAAAATCCAAGAGGGTAGTATCTTTCAAAAAGAGGTGTGCAAGAACAAGAGGGCACAATTTGAAGATAGAGAGGACGGCTCAGAGGTAATTTAAGGAAGTATTTTTTCACAGAGAGGGTTGTGGATGCATGGAACGGCCTTCCGGAGGAGGTTGTGGAGTCAAAATCAGTGGTGGAATTCAAGCATTCATGGGACAGTCATAAGGCCATTCTAGGGGTGGGGTAGGAAGAAGTAGGCTGCTGGTTAACTAGGATCTGCAGCTTATCCAGTAGGTAGGAAATGGGCAGACTGGGTGGGCCAAGCGGTCCTTATCTGCTGTCAAATTCTTTGTTTCTATGTTGAATGGGTTCTAACAAACACAGCTTCACCCACATGGGCTCAATTTTGGGTTTAGGTGAGCTTTGCAAAAGCTGGCATCCTTTGGGAGACTCTTGATTGGGAACTGTATGGACCATCTTAGTTCTTAGATTACACTACTTTTTGCTTTAAACAGTACTTTTTCTGGAACAGGTGAGTTATTTTGGATGCTCTTCTGTTAGGCCCCATGGTTTTGCAAATGATGCTCCTTAGTCCCAGCAAAATTTCGCAATAAGTAGAAGAGAATTAAATTCTTCTCTGAACTCCTGTGAATTTAGAATTGACTGTCCATTCCATTGCATAGCGCCAATCCCTGAACAACCCTATCATGTTATCCTTCTCCCTATCAAAATCTCATTGAGGCTACTTCACTTCTAGCTCTTGACGATGAGAATATGATATGCTTTCAATTAGACTGAAATGATGAAAGCTGTCTGCTCGAAGGTTATTATTCCTGTCTGTTACCATGTAGCACAGACTTGTCTCTAGAGGAACCTTGCACCATCTTAATAGTTATGTCTAGAAAATGAACTTGATCTACATCCTAACTGACTGTGAAAGGCAGTTTTGGTTTCTACTATTCAAGAATACAAAAACTCAAGAGAACTGACCTTTGTTGGCTCCCAGATAAAATAAATGTCATCAATATAACATTCCCAGATCTTCACACTTGTGAAGTAGGCTTCTCAGTTGAGTTAACTCACGCTGCTGCTCGGGATTGGCATGCCAGGAGTTGACATATTCAGGTGCCATAGTGCTGGACCATACCAGTAAACTTGAACTGCTCATATAACATCTCTTCAATTTAAAATAGTTTTTCTTGAGACTATCTTAGCTAATGCCTGCAATAGCCTTGTTGGAGGATGTGTGCTCTCAAATTCTTCCTAAATCCCGGTGTGCATATAGATAAATATAGTCAACAGGTCAAGATATTGTAGGTAATGATGCCGTTGTTTAGGTTATTGTGAGGCCACACCTGGAATATGTATTACAATTTTTAGTCACCATGCCATTCAAATGAAATAAATGGCTTGGGAAAGTTTCAAAGGAAGTATACCAGAGTGAAAAAGAAAGATGTTACAGGATAGAGTTATGAACAAAGGTTAAAATAATTGAACATGTTTAACTTAGAAGAAAATGTTTGTGTGGTGACATGATAATGATGTACAAGACATTATAGGACTATGGATTATTTGGAACTTTATATATACAAAAAGAGGGGAGCCCAAAATACAAGGGGTCATAATTACTAGTTACAAGGAAGTCTGTTCACAGCAGATCAGAGAAAACACTTTTAATACAAGGGTTGGTGAACAAGTGGAACTCACTTCCTGAAACTGTTGTGAGAGTTCCAACTCTAGAGCTCTTTAAAAAATCCTGGATGAGCACAAGAATTTGGTTCCTAAGAAGCCAATAAACCAATAGGAGGTGGAGGATGGTCTCTGTTGGTACTAGCCCTCTGCCATTTAAATGTCTTATGCACTTATTTTCTAATTCAGGGACCCTATGGAGCAAGCCCTATGTATTTGGTGCCTCTTTAAAATATGTATTCCCCTGGAGGGCCAAGCATCTGTGTTGTCTGTGCTTAACTCTACCTCCTCTAGTGGACACTGGCCTTTTTAAGTATAACTAGTATTGCCTTTAGTTAAGCGGCTTCAAGAGCTCCACACTAGCCTCCAGTTCCCAGACACACCTAGATCCCTGACGCTCCCTACCTGATGAGAGGTATGACCCATATGTAACAAAACAGTCTTCATATATTTTGTAGTGTATAGCAATGGTTTGTTCTGCATGGATTTCTATGCCAGCTGAAACCTGGTTGTACTACAGTTCAAAGCTTATGGAATGAGTTGTACCCTTGTGTGGTACAAAATGGTTCCAGCTGATTGAAAATCCTTGAAGCAGCTGCTGTTTTCACAGTGCTACCGTGTGCACAGCTATCAGTTCAAGTTCCAGACTGAAACCACAAGCACATTTGTTGCTGCTTCAGGAGTGCTATGAAAATACTTTAAAAAGAAAAAAAAAAAGGCAGACAAAAATGTATGCTATAAGAACTATTGGTTGGGTAACCACATGCCCAACAAGCCTGTGCCACCGCCTTAGACTTCTGATTACACTGGACATCTCAAGCTTTACGGTCGAAGTCTAATGTAATCAGAACTGTCTCAGGCAGTACAGGCTGTTGTGCATGGTTTTCCAGCCAGTATTATCTATATGCAGTATTTTAATGCACCTTTGTAGGCAGATACTATTGATATTGTTTTGGAACTGAATGTGCCTGTAAAGTGTTTTGTGCTATGGCATGCATGAAAGATGCTTCAACAATAACATTTAATTTGCTTTTATATTTGTGAGGAGGTCCTATGTTTCTGTGAGCTCAAAACCAGGCTTGTAAACAAATGGTACAGTAGTGATATTCATATTGAACGTACTGTAGGCTAATTGTTAACTAGAAATAACATGTCAGCTTGTCACAAACCTCCGTCTGCAAGGTATAGCCCAGATACTGTAATAAGATTATTTTCCATTCCTGTATTTATTAAGTACTTCTAACCATTTATTTCCCTAGTCTGTCATATTGATATAAGACTTCCACATTATTATCTACTGTCACTTTCTGTCATGAGGAACCTGCAGAATACCCCAAAGGCTCAATCTTGGGAAATAGCAATTTACTGAAAATGTCCTCTTCTGATGTACTATGGCTCAGTAGACGGTGATTAAATTAAAGTGCTTCATATACCTTAGTTGATCCCTGTCAAGCAGAGTAATATAAAAAACTGTAACTATAAAGCCAGACTGTTTTTGAAATAGTTGCTCAACAATGTAACATTATAATTTAAACTCAAAGGATTTTACTCTAGATCCTTCAGGCCTGATTAAACCAGTGGCATATTGTACAGGTACTTGTTAATAATATTGATTTATTTATTTATTGAACATTGCTGGGCAGGAAAGGCACTCTAAGCCAGAACCCATTTCAGGCATGCCATGGGGAAGTGGTTACAAGGGGACATAAAACAGACAGTAATGCACATTTGATAACTAGTACAATAATGAAAGCAAGGCAGAAAACTAGCAGCAGCAGCTCAGAACTGGAACAGAGTGCAAAACAATAGTACTGCAATAAAAATAATATAGCAGAAATACAGAACCTGAGATTCATACAAGCAAAGGGTGAGGGGGTAAAGGGAAGGTAATAAAATCAGAAATAGAGGCCTAGACTGGATGGTGCTATGCTCACAAATGGAACAGTAATTTAGGCAATGGAGGAGGAGGAGGAAAAGCAGTGACCTGTTGGTGGTGGTGGTAGTGGGTGGGATGGGGGTTAAGGAATGAAGGGAGAAAAGTGAAATGGGAAGTTTTTTTTTTTACTAATTCAAGAGCATTATATACTGTAGTTCAAACTTTTACATGATTATACCAAAATATAATGACAATAATAAAATGCCATCTATTAATTTGTTTATTTATTTAGTTTTTGTTGACTAGGAAAAGTGGGCAAGGCAATTTTGCTTGTTTTCAGCCTTTTCTGTGGGGTGGGGTGCAGGGGACTGAATCATTAAACAGTTGGTATTTTCGGTAATTTCCTGTGCAAAGGCCAGCTATGGAAGTATTCACTACATAGCCATACAAGACTGAGTTCAGAGTCCAGAAATCCATCAGTGGTATTACAGGATCTCATAATATTACTGATGGATTTTCTGAGATAGTGTTACAAGACAGCAGGCTTTCCTCACACCATGCACACTCAGTACAACTGTGCACTGGCCAGCTTTTGCTGTAACTGTCAGGTACAGTAAAACCCAGCCACAGTACAGCTGAGGAGAAACAAACAGGCTCCTCTTCCACCCGGTCCCTCCTGCCCCACTGCTTCATTGTTGGGGAGTAAAGTGTTTGCTGTCGGAGAGAGCAGGAAGCTGATGAAACATGCGGTTCTGCCTCTGACCACAGAAGAAGCTACTTGGGGAGTGCTGTTGGTTGCAGTTCCAGGCAGGAGCATAGAGGTAAGCTCCTGTCTGGATCTGTGTATTACAAAAAATAAAAAACAGGGGGCTGTATTTGACTCAGCTGTAATCCCATTCAGGATCTGGTGACATGTTGGAACCTCTCAAGCTTCTCATGTCACCAGAACCACGGAATGGTATTACAGTATTATAATATGTAGTCCTCTATCTATTATTCTATTTAAGACAGCCAACAATGGGAAGGAAGTCAGGATAGTAGCAGGAGCAGCAGACAACACCAGCACCTTCTTGTAGAACATAAACAAAAGAATGATGATGAAGGAGGGATTGGTACCTTTAAATGAAAATAGGGGTGAGGGCAAGAACCTGTGAGATAGCCAGAGGCAATAGCTGAGATGCCTATGAATACATTACAGGGTGCTTGCTGAGAGGCCCATAACATCAGAGGTTGCCACAATGCAACCATTGGTTATCATGCTCACCCTGGTAGCTGATAAGTCCCAAGGGTGGACAGGATACACTCAAGGATCATGGTGGAACTAAAGGAAGAACTGGCAGTGCTCCTTGCCATAATATTTCAGACATCTATCTGGATAAGTGAAGTTCCAGAGGACCGAATTGACTTCACTACATAAACATTAGGCTAAGATCAGGTTCATTCTTCTAAATCCCAAACTAGAAAAGAATGCATTTATTCTTAGGCAGAAGGACCTCTTGTGTCTTCCGACCATTTCAAAAATAATCTTTGATATTTTATAATTGTAAGGGGTCTGTACATGCTCGAACGGTACCCCTCACCACCCAATTTACGCTATGTCAGTCTGAGTTCTTTTATGTACAGGACACTGACAGTATATAAAAAGAGTTTGATGCCACCACCTGGGGTAGGGGATATGAAGGCTACAATGTGGCCCCTAAAGTCCCCAGGAACAATTAGTCTTTTCCCTCCTGCACACCTTTAACTGCTTCCTCACAATAGAGGTGAACACAATACAAATACAATGAACAAAACTACAACGTGCATTAACCACCGATTTGTTAGAAGGGTAGGGAAAGAACAAAGGGGCATAAGGGAAAAATGGGAGTAAGTAAGCATTACATAGACCATTACCAGTAGGTACTTTTCCTGACACAGTCCCTGTTCTGCTCGCAGGTGCACCCAGCTTCATCCCCATGCCAACGGCCATGAAAGAGATATCTGTTGGTTGCGGTGGGTACCTCACTGGGTTGATAATAGCTAAATAGTTGTTGCAGGGTAGGTGCATTTGGAGAGATTATAGAAACAACAATTTAAAACTTGATAAGAAGAACTAATTTAAGGGGCCTCTATTTGTATTCCACAAAAGGGTGGTCAGGATGGCCTTGCTGATCTTCTGCCTTGGCTTTTCCTATAGATTACAAAGTCCCACTCAGGACTTGACTCCCTTTCTATCTGACTGACTGACCAACCGACCAACCACCTAACTAACTAACTAACTAACTAACTTAGTTACTTTTAAATGAACTCTTCTGAGTTGCAGCCCTGAGGTACTCACAGTTGTGAAGATTTAGGGGTGCACTTGAGGGATACTGCTTGGCAGTGCTGTTCTAAATACAGGAGGCAGCCATCTCAGAGAACAGGGATACAGACTGAAGGGCTTTAATGTAGGTACTGTTCCCATCACACGTAATGGGCCTTTCATAGTCTTCGCCTCTGGCCTTTCATCAACTTCTCCCTCAGGCCTTTCATCATCTTCAGCACACAGACACTGTGCTCCAGACCCTCCTTGTGGAGATATCAGACATCCCTACCCTGGCTACAGGTGAAGGATAGCCACTGCCTTCAGAGCACTGAACATGACCAGAGCTCCACTCAGGCTAGTGGTTCCCCTGGACATCTTTCTCTGTCTACTGATTCTGCTGGAACTTCAGTTGATGTGGGTCTTTGCAGATGAACACCAGACTGGTTGGATATCTGTCTGGCTGGGAAAACAAGATAGTTGGTTGCCCTGCCCAGGCACTTTGGTCTCTGGAAGTGGCTATCTGCACTACAGCTCCCTCTGGCTTTGCAGCCCTCCTTGTCACTCTCCACCCTCTTCCTCCTCGCAACTTCATCTGAACTCCTACACCAACCCCTGGGAAAACCCTTTATGTCAGCCCCAGCTCCTATTCTGATTGGCCAGGCCATTCTCAGGCAATTAGTACCTGAATCTTGACCTTCCTCAGCAGCCCTTGAGGCTGGGAGATCCCTGGGGTGCCATGTTTGTTTACATATGGCAGCCAACCTGCAGCAGCCTCTCACTCCTTAAATTGCCCTTTATGGGCTGTTAGTAGCCTGACCTGGCCCCACTGCCTGTCCTGGGGCCAGTAAAACCCACTTTGAATGCCAAGAGCCCTGACTGTGCTAAAGGGTTCCAGAAACAGGAGACAGCCATTTGCACCGTCCTCCTACCTGTAGTTGCGGGTGCATGTGCACTCCATTTTACAATTCCCTGTCTCACTGCCTGTCTTGGGACCAAGCATGCTCCACTGCTATGCCCAATGGCATGTGTAGATTAAGTCCCAGCTCTGCTGCCTGCCCTGGAGTTGGGACTACACACAAATGTTTGGCTGAGCATCTCTCAAAATATTTGGAGCTAAGGCTCCTTTAACTGCTGCCATGCATGTGCCATAGCACTTCCCTCCATGTGGCAGCTATCTTTCCCTGGTCATAGCCAGCTTCTGCTTAGCCCCGACCCGCAGAGCCCCGTGATTAGAACACGTCTCATGAACCAACCAGTTTAGGACACAGCCAAGGCTCAATCCCACTTCCCATTTAGGGGCTGAATAGCAGAAGGAGCCAGAGGAAGTAGCCATGAACGATTTAAGGAGAGCGCTGGCCCTTGGACAATCCTTGGAGCCCTCCGGTCCTGCTTTGCTTTAATCCAAGGGGCTGGAGGGGTCAGGCAAAAGGTTCCAACCAAAACAGGGGCCATAGCTCCCATACAAGTAAGTTCCCCAAAATGGGGACTTACACACGCCCCCTTCCAGAAATTTGGCACCTCGACAAGACACTGCTTTAATGTCCATATAGTCCCAGTGTGCAAATAGGCATTCTTAAATGCATTATACTCCCAGGAACATTTCTAACTAAACACTTGACTCTAGCTATCAAGGCAGTTTAAAACATATATACATTGCTGTACAATCTCTAACTAGACACCAGCATCCTGTCTATCCATTAGGCATCAGTTTTAACCCAAGTGGGCATAGTAGCAGAACAATTCCCAACCCCAATGTGCAGTTCAGAACAGTAACATGTGAAAATGGGCATGGAATAGACAATGGGCACCATATACGTATGTACCACTTGAATGGGGATCTCAGAGGAGACACTGAGAGGTCATATGTTAACTTCATGGGTGGTTTACATTCTTGTCTGGACTTTCTGGGTACTACTGTGTCTTCCTCAGCAATAGGGTGTATGCTACTCTCTTCCAGCACTGTGTCTAACACAGAGGCTTTTGTCAGGAATAGCAGGCTGCCATTCAGTCTTTGTTACAAATTCCTCCACCAATGCTTCCACATCCATGTCTCCAAATGGTACTCTGGTCCGTCATCTGGTGTTACCCTTGGCCCAAAAGGGTCTGTGTCTGGATTCAAACAGTATAAGTGGTCTGACTCCTTGCATCCTGCTTGGGGCCATTCCACAGTTATTTATGTCGCCTTTGGTATGTCTGTGGGAAGCTGACACCAGTACATTACATTGTCCTCCTCACTGTTTACACTCTCAGTGGGGGCAGGTGGTGAAACTGTGTCAATATCCAGTGCTAGTTCAGGGGAGGTAGATGCTGTCTTTTCCTTTGATTGATTGCAATATTTGGGGTCTGGAAGTCTCAGCCCAAGTTCTGTTACAGTATCTCAGAGGAGGCACCGGGAGGTCATATGTTAACTTCAAGGGCAGTTTACATTCTTGTTTGGACTTTCTGGGTACTATTGTGTCTTCCTTAGCAACAGGGTGTGTGCTGCCTTCTTCCAGCACTGTGTCTAGCATAGGGGCTTTGTCAGGAATAGCAGACTGCCTCTCAGTCTTTGTTACAAATTCCTCCACAAATGCTTCCACATCCATGTTCTACAAATGGTACTTTTGGTCCCTCAGCAGGTGTTACCTTGGTCCAAAAGGATCTGCATCCAGATTCAAGCAGTATGAGGGTCTGACTCCTTGTGTCCTACTTGGGGACATTCCACAGTTGTCAATGTCACCTTTGATATGTCTGTGGGAGGTTGACACCAGTACATTACATTGTCTTCACTGTTTGCACTCTCAGTGGGGAGCAGGTGGTGGAACCGTCTCAACACCCAATACAGGTTCAGGGAGGTAGATGCCGTCTTTTCCTTTAATTGATTGCAATTTTGGGTTCAGGGTAGTCTCAGCTCAGGTTCTGTTACACTATCTGAAATGGGCTTGAGCTGATCAATATGAAGGAGGTGGTTATGGTGGCTAGTTTTTACAATCCCCAGCCACGTTTTAGCAGATACAGTATGCTGGTAAATTGGTTAGCTTGTTCAAGACAAAGTAAGGTTCAGATGACTAGTGGCCATCCATCTTGTGCTTTTCATGCAGGCCAAGATTTTGAGGAGAACTCTGTCCCCAACTTGTAGTACCTGATGGCACATTTTTGGTCATGCCTGAGTTTTTGGCAGCACTGACTTTGCTGGCAGTTTCTGCAGTCAATCGCTAAGCTTCCTGAAGTTGACGCCCAAAGTGTTTAGTGCATTCCAGGTTGGTCTCTTTGAGGCTCCATCAGGATACCCCAACATCTAAGTTAATTAGCAGATGGGCTTCTCATCCAAACATTAACAGATAAGAGGAGGCATATGTGGAACTGTTTCTTGTACAATTGTGGGCATGGACAAACCTGAGAATGTGCTGGCTCCAATTTTTTCTTGTCAGGGTCCAACATGCCTAACATGTTCAACAATGTATGATTAAACCTGTAAGGTTGTGGGTCCCTTGAGGATGGTAGGGGTCTTATGAGATTGCTGTATTCCATGTGAAACAAGAAATCCTCTTACCGGCGGCTCTGAAAATTGGGCCCTTGATCAGAGTGGATATGCTGGGGTATGCCATGATGAGTCACAAATTCCTTGAGTTCTGAACAACAGTTTGTGCCTTCTGTTTTTGGAGGGTAGGCATGGGTATACTTGGACCAGTGGTGAGTGAGGACCAAATGTTGATAAAACTCTTACTGTCTGGTTGACAGATAAATCCATACATACCAGCTCCAAAGGTTCATTGGTTTTGGTGTTCACTACAGGTGCAGCCTTCCATGGTAAGGTCTTTTGCCTGGCACAGCTAGCACAATTGTTGCAGTGCTTTTCCACATTGGATACCATGTGGCCAAAAGAATCACTCTCGTACAAGGTTCAGACTGCATTCTAACCAGAGGTGTCCTATTGCGTCATGCAGGGCATAAAGGACAACTTTGTGGTACTTCCACAGTAGTACCAATTGTTTGTAAGAAGGCAGTGTTTGGGGTCTTGGACAGTCTGGAAAGAAGTCACTCTTTTAAGGACAGCTTGTTCCATTCCTAAGCTACACTGGAACAACAAGATTGTCATAGGGCACTTGGTCTGGGCCCTTTCCTTTCTCCAAAGCTGCAATCACACCTCTCAGTCCATGGTCCTGTCGCTGCAACTGTTATTTCTCTTGTGGATTTGGCTGGAACAAGTGACTGAAATCCAACCTTGTAGTAAGCTATGGGGATAGCATCAGGTTGGGCCCCCATCACGTCAATGGTTCATGTATGATGGACAGGTGTCACACTGTCTACCATCACAAATTTAGTACATATGACTTTCACCATTACAGGGGCCATTCAAGTCCATTGGCTCCCATCAGGAGGTGAGATCAGCAAGACAAGGCATCAGCATTTATGTTAGTTAGGCCTCTCTGCTACTCCAGGGTGTAGTCATACATGGAAATGGCGGACAACCAGAGTTGTCTGTTGGCACCCAGCTAAGCAGTGGTGTTAACACAGGTAAGTGGACTGTAGTCAGTTCACATTGTAAATCTGGCTCCATAAAGGTAGTCATGGAACTAACTGGTGATGGCCCATTTTAATACTAAAAATTCTAGCTTATGCACTGGGTAGTTCTTTTCAGCAGTTGTCATGCTCTGGCTTGCAAATGCAATGGATCTCAGTCCTTCAGAGTATTCTTGATATAAGACTGCACCCAGCTCATACAGGCTGGTGTCAATGTGCAAAAGTAAGTGTTCAGTTGGATCAGCAAAGTCCAACACAGGGGCTTCAGTGAGTCTCCTAATTATTTCTCTGAATGCTTTTTCATAGTCCTGATCCCATTGGGCCCCAAAAGATTCAACGACTTGGTAGTATGCCTTCCATGGCATTTTCTTTCCCCACTGTTTCTTGTAGTTGGTAGTGATGTACCCCAGCATTAGATTCTTATGGGTCGGCCACCCTGGAGTAATCCAGAAGAAATCTCTGATAATAACTGCAGAAACCTAGGAAGGATTTTAGAGTATTCAGATTACAGGGTTTAAGCCAGGTTGTGAGGGCCTTGACATTGGCAGGGTCAGTTTGGATGACTTCTGCCAAGATGGTATGTCCAACATATTTCACGGATGGTAGGCAGAACTGACATTTGTTGATTGACACTTTAAGTCCAAATTCTTCAAGTCTGTCCAAGACTTTCATCAGGTGTTCCTCATGTTCCTTTAAGGTGTGTCCGAAGACAATCAAGTCATCCATGTAGATGAAGACTTGTAGTAAATTCAGTGTCCCCTATGGCTGTTTCCATTAACTGCTGGAACATTGTCGGTGCTCTGATATGCCTTGTGGCATCCTTTCAAATTGATAAAACCCTAGGTGGCAAATGAGAGCTGTTTTTCTTTGTCCTTTTGGCCATGGGAATCTGATAATATCCACTTTAAAGATCCAGGACAGTAAACCATTTACTGTGGAGATGAAGGCAAGAGTATTCTCCACCCATGGAACAGTGTATTGATCTGTTATAGTATGCTTGTTTAAAGTCTGATAATCAATGCAAAATGGACTAACCCTGTTTTCTTGTGGTCTACCACAATGGGGATGCATAAGAGCTCTTGATTCAAAGATAATACCAGTGGAAAACAATATCTGCAAGTGTTTTGAATGTCCTCTACATCAGCTGGGGCTAGACATCAGGATCTCTTCAAATGGTCAGCTGTCATTAAAGGCATATGATGCTCTTTCCCTCAACTGCATCTGACATCAAGTTTGCTGGTGGAAAAGACACTGTTCTGGTAGTGGAGAGTCTCCAAAGCTAAACAAGTTGGGTCCAAGCCTTGTACTAGTGGCTAGGTCTGAGACCGTAAATCTGACGGTCTCCACTTGATATACCTGGGCTAAGATTCTCCTCTTTCAAACAATCACTTCCTCATTGGTCTCATTCATCACCAGTACATTATTTCTCTGAACTCCTGTGGGTATAGGGGCCAGCAGCACCCCTCTAGCACAAGCACTCCATCAGTGGATATGTCTACAATGAAAGCTTCTGGCGGGTGACTCATATTCCATTCTCCCATCAACAGGCACTCAGCTCCAGGGGGTAAGACCAATGACTGGTATTACTTTTGAAAATCACTCCTATACACTCAGCTTTGGTCTCTGGCATACTGGAAGGAGGATCTGTCATAGAGATGGCCTGGATCAGGGGTACATCAATAAACTGTGGATGTACTGTGGACCCTCCATCTCTTGGCATATCTGGACCAGTTGTTGCAGCATGTTGGTGTTGGTTACAATCACCACAGGTGTCTCACTTTTCAGTCCTGTATTCATGTACACCAAAGCAAGAGTTTCTAAAGAGGCCTGGTTTCCAGCAACACTTGAGGAAATTCTGTTTGAATGGTGATGTACTGCCAATATGGGAAAGTCTGACTGCTGAACTCCCAGACAGCTAGTCTGCCCAAGGGTTGAAGGGCACATGGAGTAAATGTTTCTGCTACCAGTCATGAAGCACTACAGTCACATGGGCACCACTATCCAGTAAATCAGTGCAGACCACACCTTCAGTCTTGGTAGAGACCATGGCAGATAGTCCAGTCATGTCCCAAGGGATACTGTGGTCAGTAATAGCGGCAACTTGTGTCTGTTTCATGGGGTATTTTTGTTTGGGGCTCCAGTTCTCCCTCACTGGGTCTCACTGAAATTTCCTGCTTATGTTTCTCTTTTAACAACTTTTGCACTATCAAAGGAGAATTTTCTGGTTTCTTGCAGTATCTCTTGTGGTGTCCATCTTCCTGCATCAGTAGCAGAAGGGTTCTCACTACATGCTGCAGCAACCTTTTCAGTTTCCAGCAGAGCAGTATTGTGACCAGAGTAGTATTTCCACCCAGGTGAAGATGGAAGGCCAACCGCTGAGTTTGTTCTCTGGTAGCTCGTAGAACAGCCTCTTGTTCAGTTAATTCTTTCACATATCTTTTCAAGTCCTCCCTTTACTGGGGTCTCATCTGGGTGGGGTGTTTGCAAGAGGGATCGCTATTTTTTCCTAGAGGTGCTGCTATTGGGACTTTCACTGTAGCTCAGTCCTCTTTCTCGTAGACCTCATGCGTTAGTTTGCCAAAGTGAGGGTTATTTAGCTGTTCTTCCAAATGCAGCTTCATCAGCAGAATTTCTGAGTGTCCAGCTCCTCTAGCACTTGCTCCAGCCACAACCTATTCATGTCTTGGGCAATTATGGCTCCCTTACATTAGGCTCATTGCATAAATTGTTCAAGATGTATCAAATAGTCAGATTCACTTTCACTTTCTTTTGCACCATCCCCTGCTGCTGTCTCAGGATGCATGTGCCACTGTCAGTGCTCCAAACATTCCTCCAGAGTGTTGAGATAACATTTGTGCAGTAGCGTCAGGTTGTGTAGCTTGCAGCATACCAATACTGTCCCTAGCAAGTCCTCTCATGCAGTCCCACAACCCAGTTTTTCTTGACTTTGATACAGTGGGATTTTGCACCATGGAGTAGCTTGACCCATCCACATTTTATTTCCAATCATTCTCTTGCATATATTATATACAAAACCTCGGGTCCTATATTCAGAGCCAGGCACAGTCACATCACAGCTGTTTGCACTATGCGTGTGATGGCACACAACAGGCTGTGGGTGATATTCAGACTTCTAGCACTTGTAATGGAGTGTTGTCACCCAACTGAATATCAGCCCATGTCAGCAGAGTGCTAAGTGGATCAGTGCTGTGGTAGCATGAGCCAAGGCTGCATATGAGCCACAGGATATAACACTGCCTGAAACAGGATAGCACCTGGTCTCTTGTGGGCCATATTCAGGCCAAGCATGGAAATGAGCTCATTATTCATGATGTGCTAAGGTTCCATCTGCATGCTTGTTATAGGCTCCTTTGCATTCAGCACAGACGACTTCTAATGTGGCTGCAGCATGACATAGCCCTGGTGGTTTAGTGGTCCCTACCCCGATCACCCTTCCTGACTATGTATAGTATGTCCTGGTGGTTTAGAGCCCCCCAGCCAGGTTACTCATCTGGACTATGTAATGAATACACTGGTGGTTTAGTTACCCCTCACCTCTCCTCACTTATCAGCAACTTCCCACCTACCCACCTGCTGAGGCTCCCAGCCCCATGCCTCCATCCCTCACCCAAGTTCCCATGCTCTATTTCTACCAATGCAGAGCAGCAACCAGCACAGCCCTCCACTCACCCTTCTCAGCCAGTTACCATCTGACAGTCACAGGGCACAATCATATACATGACAATAATAATAACTGCTGAAGAGAATGACTGATATTGATGGAAAAATACAGTGACTGAAAAGGTGAAGAGATCAGAATGTACATCACAGGTCAAAATGAGAGGTAAAGCCCAGCCTCAGCAGGAGAGTATGGAAGCTGTATTCACACTAAGACTAGAGTGGTAAATTCTGAAGCAGACTGACTGAGTAAAACTAACTAAAATGCTAGAGAAGGAGTGGAGCAGCTGCCCAACCAGGAAACCAGGTGAAAGCAAATGAGAAGAAATGCAGTGGAACTGAAAGACGGGTTGCAAGTGGCCTGGTATGAACAGACAAATGGACAAGACTAAAATAGCACAAGCCAAAACAGCACAATTAAATAAGTGGGACATAATTATGAAAACTAGTAAATACACCAAAAATCAAAACAGAAAGAAACCCAGGAGTTACATGGAGGACAGGAGTTCAGCAGGGGTAGCTTACCAAGAGAAAGAAGGAAGCACAATCTGCAGCCAAGAAAGCTAGAAAAAATACTGACCTGGAATGTTGCTAAAAGCACAAACCAAACAAAAGACCAAAATCACAATAGGAAAGCAGCAGACAAACAAGGGGAGAGAAAACGGAGCAGAGCCCCAGCAGCCTCAGGTGCTCAAAGAAGCAGTGCTTCAGAATGATGCTGGAAAAGCTGGCTTAAATAGCTCAGGAAAGGTGTGTGTGTCTGGTATCTTTTGCCCATTGAAGTGCAAACATATCCTTTGTGTTAGCAAACACACATTATACCAAGACAGGCAGACAATGGCTAACTCTTTGTAACAATGTCATGGGCTGGTTTAGCCTCTTTACCATGTCTTGGTAGCCAGCCCCATAGAAAAATTAATTGAAAAAATGGTGCAGCATCAGACTCTGCAGCAGGCAAGCCAGCATAATGTTTTTAACCTGAGTCTGAGGCAGATCCAAAGGATACAAACCAGCACAAATGGTATACAAGGTGGTTCATAGTTCAGACAGGCTAGTCCTAAACAACACTTAGCATTTTCCAAAGAATGAGAAAGACCTTTAAAGAAAAGGTTAACTCTGCTTAGCCTCAAAGAATCACTGGAGAATTTGATATGCAGTTCAAAACTAATGCATTTAAATGCATCAATTGCTCATACATACAACATATTGTGCACAAGTTAGATTTTGACCTCTGAGTAAAATTAACTCTTACAATAAATGCACAGAAAAGAACTACCTCTATGGTCCACCTATAAAAAAAGCTATGCTGGAATAAGACCTATGGCTATTGGTTAGGGCTTTGCAAAGTATGGTGTGGTAGCATTCATCTGCAACCAAGAAAAACCTACTCACTGGTGCTTCACTCATTACAGGCTTCCTCTGATACCTTCCTGGGGAGGTCTGTGATGAGCAAAGCACTGTGGGTATATTTTTCTTTCTTCCACACGTTGGGGTAAGGTAGTCTGTTGCCTCTATAATGCTGCAAATTTGCACTATCCTTTAGAGTTTATGGGATCATATTTTCTTTGCATAAAGATGAACAAAGTAGGTGATTTTATACTTTTATTGGACCAACAAGAGATTTACAAAACACCAGTTTTCAAGCTACACTGTTCTCTTCTTCAGGCATAGCAAGTTTTTTCAAAAGGCAAACAAATACAATAGGTAGAACTAATAAATAAACTTATACACATGGGTGTGGCAGTTCTGTTGATAAGGCAGAAAGTAACTGGATATGTACAAAGACAAAAAAAAAAAGATTAGAAATGTAAGCTCCTCTCCATGGAATGAGACACATGAGGCTTATACATTGTTAAATGCATGTGTTCTGAGTATCCCTAAAAGAAACATCCATATCCATAAGAACACATCAGACAAACAGCATGATCAAATGTAAATAAAACCATGTGCATGTATACTTCAAATGTAAAGGTACTGTATATAAACATATGCAGAGGAAATGTACATGCAACTCAGTAGCCAGAGATAGGCAGTTGTCGGTTTACATTTTGTAATGGGTCATGAAACCAAGGTCTGCATTTAGTCTCTTATTGTGACAGTCAAAAGATAAATAATTTTAAACTCATAAGCCCACCATTCTTGTGTATTTTGAAGTGTTCTTTAAAACCAGGACAGAAAGGTTAGAGATGGAGTGATCAGATTGAGAAAAATGTTTTCCCACTGGTTTTCAGTCTTTTTAACTTTATGTCATGTCTGTGTGAATTCATTTGGATTCAAATGGATTGCCAGGTTTCCTCACATTGCCTGTATGTGAACACTTCTTGCACTAGATGTCATGTAGGCAACATTCTGGGTTCCATTTGTATAACTCCCCTGTATCTTGAATTGTTGTTTTGGGGTGCTGATAAAGTTTGAAGTGGAAATGTGCTCACATGTTCAACATTTAGGACTATTGCAGGGTTTAATGCCTCTTAGTGTTCTTTTACTTTGGTCAGGTACAAGTTTGCTTCTGACAATCAGGTTGGATAAATTAGGTGGCTGCTTGAAAGACAGTAAGGGTGGTTCCTGATAAATACATTTCAAGGTGTCATCCTCACTGAATATTGGTGGTACTGTAGGTCCTTAATTTTCATAGGCATTCCAGAGCTGGTTGTATGTTATCAACCAAGGGTGCCAGGTTGGTGGTGGTCTTTTCTTTATATTATAGTAATTGTTGTCTTGGCATAAGCGTGGCATGTTCTACAGCTCTGTCAATTTCTCTAGTGGTGTGTCCCTGTTCCATAAATGTGTTTTCTTCAGTGTGACAAGGTGTTTATCTCTGTTCTCCTCACTCAAACAGATTTAGTGGTATTGAAGCATGGCTGTGCGTTAAAATTGTTTTTAGTGTGCCTAGGGTGATTGCTACTTTTGTGTAGGTATCTTTGTCTGTTTTTACTGTAGATGCAGGTCTGCAAAGTTCCATCTTTGATGGTAACTGTAGTGTCAATAAAACTGATGCTGATGTTGGAGTACTCCAGGAATGTTTAATGGATGGAAATTGTTAATTTCATGATTAAATTCTTCAAGTGTATGAGCACCTTCTATTCAAATTATAAATTTATCATCAATATCCTGAAAGTATGCAAGTGGTTTACATTTACATTGTTTCAGGACATCCACGTCAAAACTGACCATGAAATGTTTGGCTATATTGTGGAGCCATCCTAGTTCCCATAGTTTGAGCATAATGTTTGCTGTTGAAACTGAAGTTGTGTGTCAGAATAAATTTGATAAGTCATGCAATAAATTTTGGTTGGATGTCATGGTACTGTCCATTCTCTTGTAGGTATTTAAGACAGGTTTAAATTCTAAACGTATGTGGATATTAGTGCAGAGGGAGTTCACCTCAATCATGGCTAAGGTGGTATTAGGTAGTAAACCTTTTAAAATAGAAAGTTTATGCATGAGGTGTGTAGTTTCCTGAGTATAGCTGTCTCTTTCTACAAGTTGTTTAAAGCATCAGCATTTGTTAGCAAAAACAAAAACAATTCTCATATAGGTTTTAGCAAAATGCATTTTGACATCCTAAGATTCATGTTCAGTGTATTTTTACTTTTCATAGATATTGTGAAAACCAGTTTTAGAGCTAATTTTGTAATTAATGAGTCACGTCATCAAAGACTGCCACAGATCACAGTTTTTTTGCATTATCATATTTATCCACCACCTCATGCTCTTTGCTCCACTTCTTCAGGCTCCTCAGTGCTACCTTGACTTACTGGCCATCCTCTTCCTTGGACCACCTCTGATCCCCACATTGCATCTGAGTCCTGCGGTATCCTGGATATGCCCTTCACCGGCTGATCCCTCTCCTCTGAGGGATAAGGCACCGTGGGGGAGCATACCCAGCACATGATCCAGTAGGCCACTTGGAAGCACTGCTGAAGTGGAGGAGGTACCTTAGAGGTTCCAGCAATGTCATGGAGCAGGGCAGCTGTCATCCAGTGGACACCAGAGCATTTTCCAATTTTTCTTGTGTGCCCTGTGTTGCTCATGTAGTGCCTCCCAGTTTGCACCGGGAGCCTCTGCTGAGCGAGACAACCCAGTCACCCTCCCCAAAGAGGAGAGCAGTCCTCTGGACACCAGATTGTCTTCACCCCTGCTGACCCTGGCTCCTGAGTCCATTCCCTGAACCTGGATCACTGGTGTGGGTCCAGATATGGCACCAGTGTCTCAACCTTCACGCCACTGGGCCAGCACCGCTCACAATTTTTAAAATTTCATCCACTGAGGTTAAATGTTGAAGGCACATGCTAGATTCAGACAGTGGATGTATTAGGATGGTGCTACCACATGTTTCTGATGGCAAACAGCACAAAATTATATCAGTATATTTAATTTGTTTCATGGTGGACATGGCCTGGGAGTGGGAACTTAAAATGCCAAAATCCTGTGTCTTGAAAAGCAAAATGTGTATCTTGATATTTTGCTACACAGACATTATTGCTAAAAGAAATTATATTGTTAATAACAAAACTGCTGTTTTAAGATGGCTTATATAAATCCAGAGATCCCTTCTGTCAGGGTACCAGGCATTGCCAGATATTATAGGTCCCCTGGATTCCGAGGTTCATGGATGTTGGGCAGCATGTAGAATATACCTGACTTAGGTTCACCAGGGCTGAGATCAGTCATTTTGTCTTGAACATGCTTAGGAAATGATGCAGTAATGTCCCTTAGTTATGTGGTGTTTTGCGCAGTTGGGTGACTAGCCAGTTCCCTGTAGTAGATGTGACCTGTTAATTGCCTGTTTGCTTCATTAATATAATCTTCATGGTTTAAGATCACATCTGCTGAGCCTTCATCAGTTTTCTTAATAATGAGCTTATGGTGGTATTTCAGTGACTGTATTGCTTTCCTTTCTAATGGGGGTTGTAGCTGATTCACGTTGTTTGTTAAGGATCTGGCAGTTTTCTATTAGATGAAAACTTTGAATATGTGTTCAGTTTGGCATTTTTCCACTTGGGGAGGTGAAATCAGATGATTTCTTTTGTCTCTGATGGAGTGCTGATACACAATATGCATAAGAACTATGGGACATTATTAAATAATTTCCTAAGCATGTCCAAGACAAAATAACTGATTTCATCTCCAGTGAACCTACAGTAAGCCAGGTACATTCTACATGCTGCCCAAGATCCATAAACCTGGGAATCCAGGAATGCCTACATTAAAATATTATTAGGCAATGGTACCCTGACAAAGGGATCTCTGGATTTATAGAAACTATCTTAAAACTACTTGTTATAGAAGAGATAGCTACATTCAGGACTCTACACCCTTCTTCCTAAACTTTCTGTTTTTAAGATTTACTGCTAACACAGTACCATCTTTGCCATGATGGATGTGAACCTCTCTACCTTAATATCCCACATACTAATGGAATTTCAGCCTGTCTCAAATACCTATAAGAGGAAGGACAGCACCATGACATCCACACAGCAATGCTGAAATTGGGTCAATGCCAGCACTGTGTCCCATGATCGTTCAAGCCTTAAGAAATACCAAGACATAGATTCACCACAGTTCAAAGGACTGTTAACCCTAACATTGCATTCCTTACTTTTGTGCCTTTAACTTTTCAGAGGGCTATGGACTGATACATCAGTCCAAAATTCCTAAACATTCTAATTCTGTCGGCAGCCTAAGGATCAAGCTTCAACTCTGGCTGGTGCTTTATTGTAGTTTTTTGCAATGAACACTATGAAGACCACTTGAGTCTCAAACTTTCTCAAGGTTAAAACATATTTTATGCTTGCTCAGCTGCTGTAGAATTTGCTGATGTAGCTTTTCTTTGTGCCTTCTTTCTTTTTCTTAATAAAAGTAAAATCGGTTTCTTAACCCATTATACCCATTAGCACCATATGGCATCAGAACCATCCATTGCTTAGCCTGACCCAAAATGGCAGCATCAGATAGAATGAGTTAAAGTAAAAAAAATGTCCACCATATTAATGTTATCATGTATCCTTGTTCATTGTCCTTAAAGTACTTACAGTGAATCCTTCCTCAATTTTGCGAACAATTACCACACATCTTAGACACCGAAGATGCAGTGCGTGGAGACAGCACAACTATGAACAGATAGATAAAGCGTGGGTATTTTTAAAGCTCAAGAGGATACTGAAGGATCTGAAACAAAACAAGTTTTGCTCTGATTGTGCCAATAGCTGTTTTTTCACTTTTGCTAAAAAATGAAAGCATATAGAAAACAATCAGTATACTGTACTGTATGTCAACAGATTATTAAGCAAGTGAGCAACCATGAAATGAGTTTCTTAATGTGAAGGAATATGAAGTTTAAGGTGACAGTTTGTCCTTTAAGCCTTTTATGTTAGCAATGCATTATGTTAGCAATGCACTTAACCCCCACACACACAGTCACTATTTGTAGCTGCAAAGTAGATGGAAATCCTACTCTGTGGCTGTGTTTTCAATTGTGACTATTGAGCCTCATCAACAGGGTTGCAAGACTTTCCCTATAGAGTTAAACAGGAATTACAACCTCACAGGAAGTGAGAAGGGACCAACATGCAAGTAAAGTGCTGTGCTAAGTCATGCATTGATGTCCACTGGCCCCCACATGAACTGTTCATCTATCACAGTGCCTAATAGGGTGTAGAACTCCATAGTGGAGGTGCAGGCATGTGGCAACTAGCTTCAAAATTATTGGTGGGTGGAGATTGATAAGATTAATATGACATAGCCAGCATGAGGAAAGGAACTAGCGATGGGAGCCAGCTGGGTATCAGGGATAGCATAAGACTCAGAGAGTCGGGAGTCTTTTGGCCAGTAAGGATAAATGGGGACAGCAGGAACAATTTAAGTAGCTGTTCCAGAAGCAAGACTAAATGTAAAGGGCAGGTGGGAATGACTATTTCAGTGTGTTTCTTCATAGGAGAATTGTACATTGCTTAGCTTTACAGAAAATGAAAGGATTCAGAATAGGACCACGCTGCTGAGAAGTGGCTTAGAAGACAAGAGCTGTAAGGAGAGATTTGATATACCCAAATGATTTAGCTTAGAAAAGAGTAGTGAAGTGTAGAGCAGGGCAGAGCAGGGCAGAATAAGACAATTCTGAATTCATGGAATTTCAACGAAATTTCACAACATTCTGTGAAATTTTATGGAATTCCATTGGAATTTTGCAGAATGTTTAAAATGCATTAATTTGGTCATACCTCTGTCATCTCTTGAGCTAGAGCTCTGACATTTGGCATGCTTATGTTTGGGAGGAATTCTATTGACATGTTGAACATCATGAAATTAGGATGGATTGTTTGAAATTATAGGTGCTCAAATTCTACCATTTTATTTTCCTTTTTTTTCATTTCATGCAAATCTTTTCATATGCCTCAGCTATCTCTGTCCTGGTTACTTGATGATGATGTTCTAATAATGTGCCAAATTTCATGACATTTGGAATGATTGTCTCAAACTTATAGGTGCTAAAATCTGTCCTTTAATTTTTGTGGAAATTTCATAAAATATTTTATCTGCATATACCTCAGCTGTCTATTGGACCAGATATCTTGAATTTGGCAAGATTACTTGACGATAGATGTTCAAAAGTGTGCCAAATTTCATGACAATAGGATGCAGTCATCTCAAAATTATATGAGCTCAAAATCTGTCATTTTATTTTTGGGGAAATTTAATGAAAACTTTTATCTGCATACTGTATAACTCAGGCATCTTTGGAGACAGATGTGTAAATTAGCACAAATAACCTTTTGTAATGGTTACAGAATATTCTAAATATGGAGAGAATTGGATTAGAGATTTTTAAGTTACAGGAGTTCAAACCTTTACTATGTAAATATTTACAAAAGTTTGTGAAAACTCTACGACTGTGGATGCTTGTAACTTCTCTACTCTTGCAGGCATAGACTTAACATTTGACATGCATATCTGATGTCAGTGTATCCTGATGTCTAACACAACTGGATAAATTGTCCCCTCCATCTCTGAAGCTCCAACTATATCGTGCTTCAAAACGCCTACGGAACCACCTTGTTAACACCGGCTGTAATTGCCACTAGTCAAAGCCATACTCAATACTAATGACAAAGCTTACTACTAAGCTGCTAAGGACAACATAACTATGGTATTGTTTGCATCAATCCTACCTGTACCAGCTTGTTTGTATATATGTCTTAAGTTACTGTTATACTGTGTATTTTTGTTTGTCTTACTGTGACAAGGTACTTTTGTAAATGAGCCTATGGCTCAAAGGTTTTCAAACTGCTGTCTAAATAAATAAATAAATAAATAAAATTGGTTTAGTAGTGTGAAATTTACAATGGAAACAAATGACAACAAAAACTTTTGGTAACATTTTCTCAAATATTTATTGTAGCATGTACTGTAGATGAAGCAGTCAGAATGTTTTTGTGTAATTTAACATTAACAATGCATGCATCACTACTTCATTTGATAAGCTGGGCTGAACTTTTTGCAGTTCTGCTGTTCCTCTCTGGATCTCTATTTGCCCCCACCCCACCTCCTCAGCATAACCAGACTGACTCAGTAGAACTACTGATCCTACTGATATCCTCGTTTTCTTCTCAGTGACAGAGAATCCCTTAAAATGCATCAGCCTACTCCTTTTCTTATACAATTATCCTGTAGGAATAGTCAGAATTCTTTCTTTCTGGTCTCCAGTTATTGTCTCCCCCTACATCTTTTGAGTACCTCTAGGTCTCAGACTTGCATGTACTGCAGGCTCCCTGGATCATCAGTTTACTGGGTTTAATCCTTGTATGTCCTGCATTTAGGTTGGAACTGTTGATACTCTGTGCTTCCTTGCTCCAACTGGGAAGGAAGGCTACCACTGGTGTGCTACTCAGCTCTTCTGTCCATTTCTTGGTGATACTATGCATCTAACTCCTGAACCTGGTGACCCCTGTACTACCTGTCTCTCATATCCCTATCTTTTAACCTGACTCCCTAGATAAGGCTGAGTGAAATTAGCAAATTACAATTTTATGGAATTTTCATGAAAATCCATGATTTTCACAAAGACTCATGGAATTTGACTATAAGTACAGATGTTATTTTGCAGTTTTGGCAGCAAGCAATTAATAAAATTGACAAACATACAGTCTCTGTGTAAAGTCTAAGAACCTATTAGATTTAATAGCATTGCATTCTCTAGTTTTAAAGTTGCAGGGTTTATAAATTTGCAGTTTACATTCTTGCAAAATTTCTTTTTAAAATGTTGTTAAAGTTTCACTACATTTAATCCAGTCCAGTTTAAAGCTGTAAATATGAACTTTGTCAGGAATGATAAGTGGTAAAGTAGTTTAAATGTTTCAAATCTGGTTGAATTTGGATATCTTGTTTTAAAATTAGAGGAAAATAACTGAAAGTTAAATGCTGGCAACATGTTTGGCATGCTGTACCTCAGTCCCATTTGTAACTAGAAATATGAATCTATGAACATATATAAATGTAATGATAACCTATATACCTGCAACATTTTATAACATTTCAGTGAATATTTTAAAATCATACTAAAATAACTGAAATCTAAATGTTGGCAAAATGTTTGTGTACCTATAAGTTGGCTATATTTGAAGCTTGAGATCTGAAATGTGGTGAACATAATCCTTGTTGCATATTTCTCTAAATTCTGGAACTGTAGAAATTTGGATAAGAAATGTTAGAATTAGAACAAAATGACAGAATAAAATTTTGTTTAAATGCTAGGCCACCCATAACTCTGCTCCCTGTCAACCTACAACTCTGATGATTGGTACACTTATGTAAGACACTACTAAATGTCCACATACTAAATGCCATGTCAGTTGGATGCGTACTTTTAAAATTGGAGAAAAATAACTGAAATTCAAAATTTGGTGAAAGTCTGGGAATTTTTGGACAAATTCTGCAAAATTCATGGAATCAAAATGGTTATTCAGTGGGCATTCTGCAGCCAGAATTTTATGTTCCACACAACTTTAGTGTAGAGGAGACATGATCACAGTTTTCTGAATACTACAGGAAAGGACTGGATGGAGTATGTACAGATGTTCGAGCTGGTAAGTATGAGCAGAGCTAGTGGGCATGCTTTCAAACTGAGGAGGCAGAGTAATGTAATATTGAAAGTAATACTTCACACAGAGGGTGATCAATAAATGGAATAACCTATTCAGTGAGATTGTGTAAACTAGCACTACTGATACTTTTAAATCAGGACAATACAGATTTCTGAGAGATCATAGCATTGGTGGTTAGGCAGCATGAGTAATTTAACATTCCAGTTGATAAGCCTGGATGGGTGTCTATAGTCACATTAGTATAGTTATTGCCTTTGACAGTGTGGATGGCAAGGTGGAATCTTAAGTCCCTTCCACCATCAGAATACTATGTTTCCACAATATGTTACAATGCCACTTGAATTATAAACTGTTGTACTGTAACTGTTTACCTTCTGGTTTATTAACTACTGCAAAGCTAAGCTAGTCCTGCTGTAACTATTAGGAATGCCTGCTCCTGTATCAACCCCGTGGGACCCTCTGACAAACTAGACATGAACTTAAATGGGATTTCCCAGTACATAAAATTTAACTAAATAAATAAAAATAACGTGAATTGTGTCTGAATATAATTTATTTATTTGTTTGTTTATGTATGTCTCTATTTATGTAAGTATTTGAAAATTGGTGACTAGAAAAGGCACATTAAGTCAAGGCTCATTTCCAGGTGCAACCTGGGAGAAGGAACAGGCAGGCAAATACACAGCATAGACACATCACACAATTAAATGCAATTACATAGAATTGGCACAGTTCACAGTTACAGTAACATAGAATAGAGTACATGACTACAGTAGGAGTAAGCACAGTAAGAGTAAGCAGCACAAACCTGGCAGTTCAGCCACACCTACATTGGTGGAGGAGGCAAATTTACGGGGCAGTCAGGTAGGGAAAACAGGAGTGAGGAGGGAAGGAGTTTCAGCTGGTACTTGAGGGAAACAGGTGAGCTTGTGAAATGGAACGAGGATGGGAGTAGGTTCCAGAGTGAAGGGAGATGATAGAAAAGGCTGATTGCCCAGCAGGGAAGTGGGATGAGGAATAGCAAAATGCGAGGATCATTGGAATGGAGGGAGCAGAAAGCAGAGGAATAGGGAGAGAAGTAAGGAGAGGCAAGAGCGGATGGACCCAAACCAGTATCTAGATATGAATGAGGTATAATGGTTCTGGCAAACATAAAGGCAGAGGAAGAATAATAAGGAGCAGTAGTGTGAGCAATGATGGGTATGAGAGAGTTGGTAGCAAAATGGCAGAAGGCACTCTAGAGGGTGTCCATTCTGGCAAGGGATGTGGAGAGAGTGGTGCCATAGACCATGCCCACATAGTCAAAGACCAGGAACGTCATTTTGGTGACAAATTCATGGTGTAGCTTATGGCTTATTGGCCTGGATGCTGGAAGAGCCAATTGTCATTGAAGTTCCCTACCAAGATCAGTTCTCCCACAGAGGATTGAGAAATGATGTCAGAGAGAAAATCAACCAGGGAGGAGGGGATAGTCTAGGTGAGGCATGGAGAAACCGAATAAAGAGTGGCACAGAGGAGGGAGTGACAGCCTGACCAGGAGGAATTCATGGGAGGAAGTTGCAATCTCACTGAAAGCTATGGTGCAAGAGAGGATAACATAAATGAATGGTCAAAATAAAATGGCAGTCACCTGATAAAAGGCTTACTCTGTAACTAGAATGTGACATAACTACAGGCAATTGGGCTGCAACTCAAGTATACTTTAACAAACAGGTTACTGACTAAGAAGAACAGATGCAAAAACTGGGAGGAACAGTTGTGGAATGGTCTGAGCATTGACAAGTATAAAACCTAAAATAGTGAGCAATTGCTTGGCAAGAAATACAAAAGTGAGTACACCCAGATAAGGTTTTGCAGGAGTCAGCAAAAAATGGCAAAATTTGAAACTAAAGCACTAACAAGTATAAAATCTAAGACAATGAGCAGTTGCTAGGTGGAAAATTAAAAAGTGAGTACACCCAGATAGCACTGACAAGTATAAACCTAACACAATGAAGGTTCCTAGGCAGAAAATTCAAAAGTGAGTACACGCAATACGGTTTTGCAGGAGTCGGCAAAAATGGTAAATCAGATTGAAATGAACTGACAAGTACAAAATCTAAAACAAATGAACAGTTGCTAGATAGAAAATGCAATAAGTGAGCGATGCCATACATGAATAAGGTAAATTGTGATGGAGGGCAGTTGTTAAAAGACGCGCAAGGGTGGAGAGGCCTGCAGATCAGAGATGGCTGTGAGGTGACCCTAATTTGGAGTGCTAGAGTCATGCGGAAAGCTTGTACAGACTTGGAAGCAAGCAGTGTACAGCTTGCAAACAATGGTCTTGGTATGTGTCCTACAGGTCTAAGTCTAACATTAAATTAATCTAATAGCTAATAATATGTTTAACATAGTCCTACCAGAGACATTGGCTGCTCCAACTACAGCTTATCTGCATTGCAAAATCTTATGTCAAATGTTTAAATAAACATGCAGATAGCATTAATAATTAGATATTGGGCTAGTTATTCAAAGGGGTTGCACCTGGCAGAACTGATTTGTTCCAGTGCAGCCCCAGGATTCACCCTGGGGCAATAGTCAAAGAGGGACTTACGCGGTGCAAGTCCCAATACGCCAGGGCACAAAGATAATGTATATGGCACATCTCCAGGGGTGTGCCCATGCATACAGCATATCGATATTTAGCTGGGATGTGCGGCGCATATGCTAGCACAACCCTGAAATATGCTGCATACCAGCGTACAGGCTGAGCCTGAAAGAAGGCTCAAACCCACAGACGGGCCACTGTAGTGCAGGACAAAACACAGCAGCCACCAGCCGTGGGTGGCTTCCCCCAGAACACGATACACAAGCACCCCACATAACTCCTGGTGGTCCACTGGTACCCCGTCCTCCCCGTAGCTGTAATCACCAAAATGAAAGAATTACATATCCCTGGTAGTCTAGTGTAACACCCCCGTAGCGTGATCACCGAAAATGAATTAATACTCTAGTCCTGGTAGTCTAGGTGGTACCCCCCACCCCTCCTGATGCTCCATTCACTAAAAATTAATTAAATCTCTAGCCCTGGTAGTCTAGTGGTAGCCCCACCCTGCCCTTATACCCCGATTGCCCTTAAACCCTCGAAATAAATCCCTGGTGGTCAGTGGCACCCCAGCCCCTCACACACAGGACCCCCTACCACCCAGCTCTCCCACTGTCATCAGTGGGCAGCAGCAAACCCACCCGCATACCACTGCGGCTGTCCACCGGATGTCAACTTACAGTATCAGCTGTAAGCCCATTGGTCCACACTGTGAATCATGGGCTTGCAGTGCATACTTGCTAGTCATTCACAAATATGTGAATGAAGTAATTCATTCACATATTTGGATGACTATTACAGTATGCACTGCAAGCTCATTGGTCCACAGTGTGGATAAAATGGGCTTACAGCTAATACTGTAAGCTGTCATTCAGCAGGCAGCCATGGCGTATGTATGTGGGTTTTCTGCTGCCCGCCAATGATAGGGAGGAGCTGGGTGGGCAGGGGGTCCTGTGTGGGTGGGGTGCCACTGAACTACCAGGGATTTATTTCCATATGGTTTACTGGAGAGCCAGGTTATGGGTAGGGTAGGGGGGTACCTACCAGACTACCAGGGCCAGAGTATTAATTCATTTTCAGCTATCGCGCTACATGGAGAGAGGATGAACCACTAGACTACCAGGGATATGTAATTCTTTCATTTTTGGCGATTATGGTTACAGGGAGGGAGGGAGGGGGTACCACTAGACCCCTCTGGCAGCATCACATGCTGTGCAGGGTGCCATGCACATTTTGCTGGCCAGCTCTGGTACAACTCATGCAAATGGGGCCATAATGACATGGAAATGGCCCCATTTGCACCTTTGCATACATTATGGCCTCATTTAGACTGCCAGCTGAATACCAGGAATTTGCATGCAGCGTAACTCTGTTGCACTGGCACAGTTCCCATTCCTGGTATTCAGCACTGTCTGGGGGATGAGCATGATCCTATTTTTACAGTGTTTATTACCTGCTATATTCAGAGGAGATGTGCATGGCTCATCCTTTGAATATATCCATTAGTTGCACCAGCAGAACTCAGTTGCGCTTGTGCCACCACATGCCCATTGGCAGGTGCAGTTCTGATTTTCTGGGCCATTATATAAATTAAAAAAGTTTCTTATTTTTATCATTACACAGTGACAATG
Organism: Neoceratodus forsteri; assembly: GCA_016271365.2. NCBI lineage: Eukaryota > Metazoa > Chordata > Ceratodontiformes > Ceratodontidae > Neoceratodus > Neoceratodus forsteri. The sequence goes on from CM057456.1 coordinate 1,287,845,465, forward strand.
TTCAAAGTGAACATTTTTATTTACTATTTCTGAGAGTACATATTTGCTTACTTGTATGTTATCATCATTTAATACAAATTTAAACTGAAAAATATAATTCCTTGATCCATTCCATTCTCGATCAGGACTGTCTTTCTTCAGGGCAGGACCAGGCAGCTGTAGCTTATTGCGCCCCCTGCCATGACCTGGACAACAACGGAGCACCTCGGGGTTGATGCTGGCAATCCTCCATAAGCTGGGTGGACCTCCCCAGCAGGTACTGCTGCTTCCTGGCAAGCTTCTTTGGCAGAGACACTGAAGAACAGCACAGGAAGCCGATCATCCTACGGTGGATTCTTATTTAGACATGGGATTTTTCTTGAACTGGAACTGCAGCATTTTTGGTGCCAAATGCCAGAATTCAAAAAGGCAACAGAGCCTTATTGGTCCCCAGCCAGTGTGATGCTCGGGCAGTCTGAACATAAGGCTGTGTCTCGAGCTTGGTCACACTCGCGTCTTGATTAGGACTGTCTTTCTTCAGGGCAGGAGGCGGGTGGCTGTAGCTTATCACGCCCCTTGCCACGATCTGGACAACAACGGGCACCTCGTGGTTGAGGCGCCGCAATCCTCTGCAAGCCAGGCAGACCTCCCCGAAGAAACAGGACTGCTTCCTGGCAAGCTTCTTTGGCAGAGGTGCCAAGAGCAGCAGGGAAGCTGATAATCCTACAGTGGATTCTTATTTATACTGAGGGATATTTTGAACTGGAACTGCAGCACTTTTTGACACCAAAACACCAGAATTCAAAAAGGCAACAGAGCCTTATTGGTCCCCAGCCAGTGTGATGCTCGGGCAGCCTGGACATAAGGCTGTGTCTCGAGCATGGTCACAATGCATCTCGATCAGGACTGTCTTTCTTCAGGGCAGGATTTCGCCTCCACCCACCCCATTCCCTTCTCCCATTAAATGCCCTGTTACACACCTACCTTTAGTCCAGGGCCAATCGGGCTGGGAGGTGGGTCTAAAATCACTCTCTCAATCTCTCATGTGGGCCTCCCAAGACAGCTTCCTCAACTGGCCCCTACCATGTAGTGACCAGGAGAGTAAAGGCTACAGCACTGGAACCAGTTTGCCACTGTAACTGTTAACTGATGCCACACTAACTTAAAAGATCATCTGTCTGACGTTGATAGGACCCGTCTGCCAGTACAATGGTATGCTCATCTTAAAAGGGAAATGTGTGATCTGTAATCTGACTATAAGTAGACAGTGCTTAGAATTAAGATCTAGAATTATCTATATCCTGTGTGTATTGTACCTGCTACAACTTTATGAGTGAAGTAGTAACTTAGCTTCTAGTTAAAATAAGCCCACTTATATGAAACTGCCTGAATATGTCTGCCAGTAGTATAGTATCCGATGGGGTATAAGATCGGCTCTAACTTCATGAGTAAAGCAATAACCCAGTCTCTAGATAAAATTGTATGAAACTGCTTGAATCTGTCTGCCAGTAGTATTATTTGCTCATACCTGCTGATTTAACTAGGAAAGTAGATATACTGATGCTAGTTTCACAGTAATTAACCTTGTAACTGCTGCCACACATGAAGCATTACCCATTATTTATTTATTTATTTTATTTATTGAATTTTGATGACCGGTTGGCCCACTGGGCCCGAAGATCCTTTTTCAGGGGCGACCTGGGAACAGAAAACAGTAGAATACACACAGTCAGGTGATCCAGGGTAACAAAGGTTTACACAGGGATAGAAAAGGAATTCCAGCAGGAGACAAGGCGAACAACTAACAAATCAGGTTTACACCTCACCCAGCAAGTGCCGTGGGGCTAAGCCACCCAACTGAGGCTACCACTACTTCAGCCCCTGTAACCATAGGACCCTACTACACAAAGACATGATGACAATGAAGCCTGGCACTCCATGTCACTACCTGCCCAACAAAGGACTATTCCTGGCCACTATTTACATCCTGTCCTCCTCTGGGTGGATGTGCTCATTAGCGAAGGTGACCCAAACCGACACAATCCCCAGCAGCCCAACACCCTCCTCTACTCCTATGACCACCCCTACTAAGGTAGCTGCCATTCCTTACTAGAAGCCTCGTACTCAGTAAGAAAGGCACCTGGTACTCAATCACCCACTACATAAGGAGGGTGTGCTCTAGAGGATTATACTCACTGCTCAACCTCACCTCACTTTGCCTCTTCGGAGCCCTCCTGCTCCTGGTAGGAGATATCCAACCCAACCCAGGTCCCACTGCTGGCAATCTCCGAATAGCCTCCTGCAGGACCCACAGTGGTTATCCTCAAAGGGCCTACAGATCATGCACATGAACACGCAGCTCATGTACCAAAAATGCAGGAGTAGAAGCCTGGCTGATCTTTAAAATCCAGATGTCTTGGCTGTGTAAGAGACCTGGCTCAAACCTCATGACCTTCCACATGCGGTCTCTGCCCTGGATACCACTCCTACCGGAAGACAGGACCAACAAAAGGGGAGGGGTAATCATATATGTAAAAGATACCCTGAGTTCAAGGGAGGTCTTCCTGCAATACAATGTCAGATCTGACACTGAGTCAATCTTTGTACACATCACCCTGGACTACTGTAAGCACCTCACCATTGGATGTGCATACAACCCCCCTAAGAATGCCCCAATCCCTGGATGCATTCCTTCAGGACACAGTCAAATATGTTGCCACTGAACACCCTATACTGGGAGACTTCAACCTGAACTGGGCCCAGGACTCCACCCAGTCCTTCTCGGTCTGATACAGGAGGCAAACCTTGTACAGCTAATCTCCAAACCCACCAGACTGAAACACAAAACAGAGAATCACTCTACCCTTGACTGGGCTTTAGTGACTAACCCTGCAATATACAGTCTGCAGGAATCATGGCCAATGCAATGAGTGACCATTCTGCTATCTTCTGTATCTGAAAGAATAGGGTGCCCAAAGTGCCACCTCATATATTGGTCATGTGGGATTACACCCACTACACACCCAAACAATTCTCTGATCATCTAACCAACCTAGACTGGAGCCCAATCAAGAGACTCTACCCTGGATGAGGCCATGGCCTTCTTCCAGAGGATGTTTAAATGGCAGCTAACCTCCTTGCCCCAATGAAAAACTTTGTGCTAAGGGCAGCTGCTACAAATGGATTACCCCACCTCTAAAGGCCCTTATGAAGCACCGTGACAAGGCTTGGCTAAGGTTCAAACACTTCTTCCTACAGGGCGACCCTGGACATACAAAACCCTGAATCAATGCAAAGTAGCCAAAAAAGCAAAAAGAATACGCACATGGCTACAGAACAACAACCTAGGGAACCCTAGACTTTCTGGGCTCACATCAACGAACTGGTAAGGGAAGGGCAAGCTCCAACCAGGCCCCATCAAGGTCAATGGGCAATTAACTCAAGATGACCTTTTATTGCCACCTCCTTAAACAACCACTTCACTAACCTAGACTCATAAAAGGCTGGCTTACCCACCCTCATCACTGATCCAAACACATGGTTTCCCCTGACCTTGATGCCCATCCTTTCATCTAAGACTGGTCAAACTGAAGGAGGTACTATCACAACTTAAAACCCTAAAATCTCTGGCTCAGGGGACCCGACGGGATTCACCCTAAGTGGCTAAAGGATGGGGCCCTGGCTCTAGCCAGACCCCTATCCTGGCTCATCAACTGCTCCATGATAGAGGACACCGTCCCCACACAGTGGAAACAGCCACATGGTCCTGATCAACAAGGGCGGCCGACAGGAGTCTTTTGGCAACTATAGACCAATCTCTACTCTGCATCCTGTCAAAATCCAGGAAAACTGATCTATGGGCAACTCCCGACTATCTGGAGGTCCATAAAATCCTGGCACCCTCCCAACATGGCTTCAGAACCGGGCATGGGACAGACACAGCACTGACCAAACTTGCAACAGATGTCTCTGTGACATGGACAAAGGCACTCCTGCTGGTCGGTTTTCATTGACCTCTCCAGAGCCTTTGATCTGGTCCACCACAATCTCCCTACTCACTAAGCTGAGCAACATAGGCCTTGACTGCCACGCCTAAACTGGTTGAGAGCTACTTGGCTGACTGCACGAGAGGTAAAGTGGAAAGATGTCATATCTGGGCCACTCCCACTAAAATAGGGGTACCTCAAGGGTCGATACTCGGCTCCCTCCTCTTCTCCCTGTTAACTAATGAACTTAGGACCACTGTGATGGAGCCCACATCCAGCACGCTGACGCATACAGTAATCTCACCGTCCGCTGCCAATCTGGGTGACCTTAGCCACGAACTCCAAGATGACCTCTGGGTATTGGAGCACTGGTTCACTGAGAACAGAATGGTCTCAACACACAAAACTAAGACAATGCTGTTTGGTCCCCGATCCCTTGGACAGGACAGAACACACCACCTACATCTCACCACTGTGTCTGGCAACAGCCTAGAAGTAGTGCTCTCTGAAATACCTTGGCCTAACCCTGGACCAGGGCCTCACCCTGAAGAACCACGTGGACTCAGTCACCAAAACCGCACACAGAAAACTAGGCATTCTATACGGCTGAAAGACCAGCTCGTACCTGAAGCTAGAATCTCAATTGCCACCAGCGTCCTCCTCGACAATCACATCGCTGCCCCAGTTGTGCAAGGGTTGGGAAAGTTGGAGATGCAGACTACAGGTGGTCTACAACAAGGTGGCTCGCTTCACATCCCAGGCCAACCCTAGGGAACACCACTGTGACTCCTATCTCTCTAAACTGGCCCTCACTGGGCGCTCGCCTCCAGTAGCCCCAGCTCTGCCTGGCTACAGGATTAGTCAGCTCCACCCCCCAGCCTTGTCGCTCTGCAAACTGTCCCGCCCGACACCTCCATTACATGGGCGAACCCTCTAGATGTCCCCAGGACTAGAACCAAGGTTGGTAGGTCATTTACTCACTGCACCCACTCTTTGGAACCAACTCCCGCCTGGGATGCAGGAAGCCCCTACAATCAAAAACTTCTGCACTAGGCTTAAGGCCCACCTTATGCGTCACTAGTTCCTGCTGCTGCACTGATTCCTGACATGACCGATTAGATAAATGACTAACCCTTCTCCTATCCTCCAGCACTGTCCCAACAATATGTCTACCTGCAAATTAATCGCTCAGGCTATTACTGCTGTACAACTTACTCACCACATTTTGTACTGCTATTCGTCAGTTCTGATTTCCTAGCTGCATTGTTGTGACTTCTGTAAACTGCACTAAAGCTGTATTTACTTCTTGTTTCTTTTTGTTATTCCCAGGTTGCCCCTGAAAAGGGACCTCCGGGCTCAGTGGGCTAACCTGGTCACCAAAATTTAATAAATAAGTAAATAAAGAAAAGTAGTTCTGTAATTAGTTCTGGATTGGATCAAATATTGGGAAGACATCTGATCATTCTTTTCATTAGCTTTAGACCAGGGAATACTTCCCCTGACCTGAGCCTGGATACAAATAGGTCAGATGTAAGCATTCTAGCTAAACTAAAACCTTGCAGCAATTTAGGCTTAGCAGTAAGCAATATATTGCTGGTAGTTTCAATAATATAAAGAGATTTATTTCTTAATGACCTGGGATAATCGAGCTGGAGTTACCTGACAGGAACCTGGATAAACCCAGGCCAAAGCAATATCAGTGGATACACAGGCTGGAATGGCTTAACAAGGCCCCAAATCATTTACTTACAGGTAATACAGGCAAGACCAAAGTGGAAGCAAACTAGCTGAATATTTCTGATACATATTTGCTTCATAGCTAACCACATTTCTTACACCCCCTATATTTCTTACACCTCCATATTTCTAACACCTCTCTATATTTCTTATACCTCCTTATATTTCTTACACCTCCATATTTCTTACACCTCTCTATATTTCTTATACCTCCCAATATTTCTTACACCTCCCTATATTTCCTATACCTCTCTACATTTAGACATAGGAAGCTTTCTAAGTATCTTTACTAAATTTTATTGGTCCTTAGCTAACCATTCTTATATTCATCTACATCATTCTGATTGGTAGGAAAGCAACAGCAGATTAGGCAACTATAATGTGATTTTAGACTTGTTAGGATATAGGCTTGCTGGGACATACATTATTAGAATATGGACTTATTGGGACATAAATTTGTCAGGTAATGGGTTTTCATCATATAGCTTGGAATAGTTATTTTTGGTAGATTGAATAATTTAGTTAGGTCACTTCTGTTTTCTTAGGTTAGGAATTTCTATTAGAGAGGATTGTTAGACTTACAAAAGAGATGTTTTCTCTTGCTTGCACTATATAAGTTTGTCATGACATATTGTAAGTTTTCTCATAAGAATTGTACTCATCACTTTTTATGTACTTTCTGTAGTTTAGAAATAATGGGTATAACAGAAAAATGGCTGAGTTTTGCAAATACACCCTGCATTTGTGTTATTACATATATAGAAACTGACTAGTCAGATAATTGCATCATACAGACCCTGGCATGGGCATCTAGGTTCGGTAATGATCCAAATCTTGGTATTGGTCCTAGGTGACAATTTTGGCACTCCAAAAAGTGTTGCATATCCAGGAGTTATTTTTGAGGACCTATAGTAGAAATAGTAGGAATCATTTTATGTTTCCTTGCTTGTCAGCAAGAAACATTTTATTAAAGAGAATGGCAGTTCAGAGGTGTGTCACTGACTAGCCCAATGCAGAGCAATCTACATTGGGCAAGTCCTGACAGACTCCAATGACCACGCAAGCCAAGTATAACGGTGGTCACAGTTTCCTGGGTGGAAACTTTGCATATTGAAAGGACTGGGCTCAATGAGGGAGTGCTTCAGTACTTTCATTTGCATAATGCCAGCCGTCAAGCAGCTGAGCGGTTCAGTATTTAGAGTACTAGCAACTGTGTCATCAGAAGCCACAAAGTGAACAATTACTGCTTTTTTTTCTTTTCTAATATTTGAGTCTGTTTATGTAATATAACTGTGTTTTCCGCTCTCCCATCCCATTGCTCCCCATCATTCACTTGCTTCCTATGAGGGCACCTGCTACTGCCTCCAGAGTCATTGCAAAAAAGTGTCTTTATTTGTGCTGCTACTGCAAAACAGCCATGCTGAACTCATCTTTTCTTCCATCATGTCTTCAAGTGCGGTCCCCTGTTCCCTGCCTGTATGAAACATTGTTTCCCAATGAGTACTGAAGTGCAGTTCTACTGCATTGAATTGAATCTTAACATATTTTGAGTTAGTTGAGCAGTCGGGCTGGTTTTAGTGCAGCCATGAGAGGAATTATATTGTTATTATATTAGGCGCTGACTACGGTGGGGGCTCAGGGCTGAAGCCCTCCCCTGGGAAGTTAAGGTAGGGCCTGCCCTTCAGAATTGTTGTAATTCAATTCAGGGCTATTATGCTGCAGGCTATATAATAGCCTTGAACTGCATGGGGTTAAAATATAGAAGGACGACTCAGCTACTGCCTTCCACCTCACCACCCTCAAAAAAAGTTAGTAGCTTTGTTTTCATTTGTTATCATCTACAGACTGGCAGATAGTTAAATGAATCGCTACTGGTGCAGCTGTTCATGCTCCCACCATGACACATGATCCAGGTGACACAAATGGCAGAGTTAGTCAGAGGAGTGTGTGTCAGTGTGTGAAATGAGAGGACCGGGTTTGACCTGACTGCAGGTAATGGGTTTTCAATCATGTGTGTGTGTCAATTCAGGGGTTTGCAGCCAGTCGGTAACCACCAGAGATTGGGTCCTGCCTGCCCCTGAGTCACAGTCGCATGGTGGGGGATGGAGGCCCCGAGGAAATGGTTGATAGACCTGGTCTGAGCAGCTATGGCCCATGGCCTACTGTTGTCATCACCCATAAGCCATCCAGTCAGAACAGAGGAGGTAGAAGAAACTGCTTGAGGGAGGTGGCACTGAGAGCCTCAAGAAAACACATCTGTCCTACCAGGAGGACATTAGATGAGTCAACTGTGATGTGTTACTTCTTAATCCTGAAAATGTTCAGTAGTGGCATGCATGGCAAGACAGAGTGGAAGAAGAGAACACAGTATTCAGCACTGTGATTTGTTTGTTTTTCCCCATTTTCCTGTTTGGTCCCTGTGCCACTCACACACAGTTTTGGGGTTCGCCATTGCTGCATCCTAGTTCCTCTGATGGTGAGTGTGACACTTGTACAGCTGGTTCTGATTAGTCTATGATTTTGTAATATAAAATTTGGTATTGAGTGTCTCTATGAGATATGCTGTTTCAGCTAAAAGATAAAAGCCAGGAAATAATTACAGGCTAGAAGAGACCTAAATTAAAGATCTCCTGTTTATCTAGCTTAATTGTAGCTGCCAGCTACTAGGCTAGAATGCATAAACTTTTATGGTGTTTAGAGGCAGGATACAAGTTATGTCATGGGGTGCAAAGTCATAAAAGGTCCTTTGATGTCCTTGAGAGAGGATGCTACTCATGGATGAAAGAAAGGACTTGGAAAATTACAGACTTAATTGGGAAGTCATATGGGAACAAGTTGTTTCTGCTGGTGTCACCTATTAATTTATCTCCTGACACAAGACATCCTGATTGTATAATTTTTAATAAACAGAGGAGGAGCTGGGTGACATCATGGAGAAGGCAGGGTCAAGACAGTGTTTTAATTATGCTGTAACAGACCTTTACATAGATACATAGATACACAGACAGTGTCAGCAGATAAGGGCCTATGGCCCACCCAGTCTGCCCATTTGAGCTTGCAAGTTCAGTTTATGTTTTCCTAGAAGTCTGTGTCCCTTACCCTGACCTCCAGAATTCCTTTTGTCTATCCCATGCATTCTTAAATCCTGTGTGTTTCAGCCCCACCACTTCCTCTGGCAGGGTGTTCCACTTGTCCACCACCTGTTCTGTGAAGAAATTCTTCCTCACATTTCCTCTGAATTGTCCTCCCTCCAACTTCATCCCATGCCCTCTAGTCCTGGAACATCTTTTTCACTTAAAATAGTGTATTCCTGCACCCTGTTCCTCCCTGTAAGATACTTGTATGTCTCTATCATATCCCTCTCCCTCCTCTCCTCCAGGGAGTATATGTTCAGTTCCTTCAACCTGTCTTCATAGGACTTGTGATGCAATCCATGCCCATCTTTGTTGCCCTCCTCTGAACCTTCTCTACCCTGTCTATGTCCTTGTGAGTAAGGTCTCAGAACTATTACCTCTACTCCAGGTGGGGCCTCACTAGCGTCTTGTATAGTGGAATTATGACCTCCTTTTCCTGCTGGTGATGCCCTGCCTATGCATCCCAGCATCCTATTTGCTTTACCTGCTGCCTTGTCACACTGTTTCCCTACCTTGAGGTCATTAGAGATGATAACCCCAAGATCCCTTTCCTGCTTGGTGCATGCTATATCCTCACCCCCAACTGATATATTGTGCCAGGGTTTTGTGCCCCATATGCATTATCTTGCACTTCTTTGCATTGAATTTCAACTGCCAAACCCCTGACCATTCTTCAAGTTTCTTCAGGTCCCTTCTCATTCTGTCTACACCTCTGGTGTGTCTACTCTGTTACAGAGCTTTGTGTCATCAGCGAACAGTGAAATCTGCCTTCTAGATCCTGTGAATGTCACTGATGAAGATGTTGAATAGGACGGTCCCAGCACTGATCTCTGTGGTACCCCACTGGTCACTCTTTCCTCTGTGGAGTGACAGCCATATACTACTCTCTGTGTCCTGACACACAGCCAGTTACCTACCCACCACACTACTGTCCTGCCCACACCCATATTCCCAGTTTGTGTAAGAGTCTTCTATGTGGCACAGTGTCAAAGGCCTTGCTGAAGTCCAGATAGGCCATATCCACTGCCCTCCCTGATCCACCTCCCTAGTCACCCAGTCAAAAATTCTATGAGGTTGGTCTGACATGACCTCCCTGGTGAACCATGCTGCCTTGGGTCCTGTAGTCCATTGGCAACCTGATGCTCCACCAATCTCTCCTTCAGTAGTGCTTCCATGATCTTCCCACTACCGAGGTGAGGCTGACTGGTCTGTAGTTCCCGCTTCCTCTTTGTTCCCACTTTTGTATAAGGGGACTACATCTGCTGTCCTCCAGTCTTTGGGTACCTCCCATTTCCAGTGATTGGCTAAACAGGATAGCCAGAGGTTCCAGCCACCACCTCTCTTAGTTCTTTAGGACCTGGGGTGCACTCCATCTGGCCCCATTGCTTTATCAACTCTTATTACTTCCAGTTCCTTCAGGACCCTTTCGTGTAAAGGGACTTGTGTCCATTTCTGCACCATTCTCACCCTTGTACTCCTTCAGACCCATTACCTCCTCTTCCTCAGTAAAGACTGAGCAGAAACACCTGTTCAATATGTCAGCTTTACTGTTGTCATCCTCGTGCCCCATTCATTCTCCCCTTCAGTCTCACTATCCCTCCTTTGCCTTTCTTTTTTCACTTATGTACCTGTAAAGGTTTTGTCCCCTCTACCCACTGATTTTGCAATGTGTTCTTCTGCCTGAGCTTTGGTTTCCCCTACTGACCTCCCTGCCTCCTTTGCTTCTCCTGGTACTTCTCCCTATCCCCTTCTGCCTGTGTCTTTTTGTATTGCCTGAATGCAATCTTTTTGGCTTTCACTTTCTTTGCTACCTCTTTGGAAAACCATAATGATCACCTCTTCCTTTCCTCTTGCTAACCTGCTTAATGCATAATTCTGTTGTTCTTGTAACTCCCATTTTAAATACTGCCCACTGTTCCTCAACCCATGATTCCTGCCCATTCCCTTAATGCCTCTTTCAGTATCTCCCATTTTCCCAAAGTCTGCCCCCTAAAATCCAGGATATGTGTTTTGTGTGGTTTGGTTCTGCTCTTTCTGTATTTCAAACCACAATGACTGGTGATCACTGTTTCCAGGTGCTCCTCCTGTTACCCCCATCACACTGTCCCTGTTTGTGAGCACAAGGTCCAGTATTGCCTTCTGCCGAGTTGGTTCCATGACTAGTTGCTTGAGAAGGCACCCTGAAGGAGTCCAGGATAAATCTGCTCTAGTTGATGCTGCTGCTGGGGTGCTCCAGTCCACGTCTGGAATATTGAAGTCTCCAACCAGTACTACCTCACCTTGTCTGCCATCCTTTGGATGGCTAGCATCAACTCCCTATCTGTTTCTTCCTCCTGGGCTGGTGGTCTATAGACCACACCTGTGCGGATGGCTGGCCCCATTTTCCTTTCCAGCTTAACCCACAGTATCTCTCCCCATTTTGTTCCTCCTGGATCTCTGTGGCCCTTATGTCATTTTTCAGATACAGTGCCACTCCTCCTCCCTTCATGCCTGCCCTGTCTCTTCTGAATATGTTGTAGCCAGGTATGGCCATCTCCCAGTCATAGTTATCATTACACCAGGTTTCAGTGATGGCCACAATGTCCAGGTCTGACTGCACCATGACAGCCTCCAGATCTTCCATCTTGTTGCTAAGGCTCCTGATATTTGCACACATGGCTTTCCATGATTTGACCTCTCTAGACTGTTTTGCTGTTCTACTCCAGCCCCTTCCTTGGTTGTCCTTTATCCTTGGTTCTCTTTGCTGTCTGCCATTCTGCTGAATTGTGCCCTTTTCTGCCTATCCACCTCTTGGGCACTAATCTCCATCTTTTGCACACTGCTTTGTGAGATAGCCACTCCTCTGGTTCACTGGTTCCACTGCTAGCTGTGGGGTGAGCAGGTAGGTACCCTCCTTGCTGGCCTGCCACCCCATTTGCTAGTTTAAATGCTTGTCAATGTAGCATTTAAAACTTATCATTGAGTGCTTAGATTCCTCCAGGATGGATGCAGGCCATCAGGCTTGAACAAACCTCCATCCTCCAGGTGGATCCTCAGTCACCAATGAATGCAAACCTTACTCACAGCACCAGTTCTTCAACCATGAGTTAAAGTTCCTGGTGCATGCACCCCATGCTCTCCCTTGCTCTCGTAGGTAGTACTTCTGAGAAAGTGACAGAAGTAGCTACTTGCTTGAGACCCTCCCCAATTTCCTAAACTCTTCCTGAACTTCCTTTGGCTCCCCATTTGCCAGGTCATTAGTACCCAGGTGGATAATGACATCCAGCTCACCCTCCCATCTTGCCGTCCCAGTGATCCCAGGATCTTCCTTCCATCTCTTCATGCCATGGCACCTGGTAGGCACCTCACCTCCTGTCCTCCCTCCTGAGTTCCTAGCTGGATCCCTCTTGTGACGGAGTCCCCACCAGGATGCTTCCTCCTCCTCTGGGGTTCACTGCTTTCCGCTGAGGTCACCTCCTTGGCTAACCTCCACATCCTTTCCTTCCACTTCTCTTGGTACCTCTATTTGGCTGTCCCCATGCCTCTGCCTGACTGCTCTAACCTGTCCTGAGCCCACTGTCATCCAAGTGCTCCTCATTCTTGGCATCCTTTGAGGCAGTTGCATTGGACTGGGTGGTCTCTGCATAGGGGTAATGGTACTCCTGACCCAGTTTACTTCCACTTTGAGTCTGGCTACCTCATCCCACAGTCCAGAGAGATGCATGCAGATAGGACAGCACCTCAGTGTCCAGAAGGTCTGCCTGAATATGGCTGCCCCACAGCCACTGCATTGCACCACTCCCACATTATACTGGACTTATACTGCTATTCCACTACTTGTTCTACTGAAGCTGCTAGTTCCCTTTTACTACTTTACTGTCCTAAAAATCCTGCCACTGATCCTCAGATACTTTTCTTTTTAAAAAAGAAAAATAAACCAATAAATAAATAAATGAGTCAAAACACTTCTCATGCTGAGGGTGGGCTTCTTCCCTTATGCCCCTCCTACTCCACACCTTACTATACCCTGTGTTTAGCTCTTGTCAATCAGATTTAACAGGGCATATAATTAAGAGTTGGGGAAGGGGGCGAAAATTGCAGCAATTAAAGACAGCACAGAAATACACCACCACTACATTTTAAATTTTCAACAGCCCAAAACAATTCTAAGTAACGACAACAAAGAAAGTACAGTGTCACTAAAAGACCACAATCTAAGCTTAAAAGAAAAATAGCAATTACCAGTTACTGTAAACACTGAATTGAATATGTTTCTTCCTTCTGGCTTCTTCTGAGAAACTAAACTCACTTGCTACCTCAACTCTGACTAAGCCCCACCTCCAGTTATCACGTAGCTGAGGTCAGAGGCCAGACAATTAACACCCTCACCCAAACTACAGGGCAAGTCAGACAAGCCAAGACAAAATTTGCAGCAATTAAGACAGCAAAGAAATACACCACCACTACGTTTTAAATTTTCAACAGCCCAAAACAATTCTAAGTAAAGACAAAAAGAAAGTACATTGTCACTAAAAGCCCACAATTTAAGTTTAAAAGAAAATAGCAATTACCAGCTACTGTAAGACACTGAATTGAATATGTTTCCTTCCTCTTCTGGCTTCTTCTGAGAAAATATGTTTTACAGACACACATGTTTGGACTCTGAAAAGAAACATCTACAGCACTATAAAAAGATAAGAATACATTAGGTAGACAGGTGTAAGTGTATTATTGGTAGGAATTTGCACTTTTTAAACCTTATTGTTTTAAAAGATTGTATGTTTTGTGATATATGGTTCTGTGTTTTACATTTTACATTTGTATCTATTTTAAGTAAACCTCTATTTTTAGAGACTACCTGGTGTGCCTTTGAAATTTTTCTTTGACAAGGAAAGCATATATGGTTAAAGCTGACACTGTACAAAGCTTACTGGTTTTACCAAATAGGGAAAAGATAAGAGTTTATTCTGAGGTCTTTAATAGAGTTTTAGGGGTTCATTTTGTACTCCTGGTTAGGTGCCCATAGGTGAAAGATATCTTGCCCCCTGAAGAGCAGAATTATCTGAGCCTGTACATTGGGTACGTTAGCAAGAGGTTCACAGTTTGAATCCCTCCAGAACTTGAGACCAAAGTTTGATTTGAAGCACAAAACAGACAGGAGGGTTGCCCTGTTCTGTTAACTGTTCACAATACTGTGCTCGGAGGTTGGCACTGTGGGAGCAGAGGGCCTGACCTGCTGAGAGGTTGTAACAGATTGGTTGGCAGTGGTGTGCATAATTTTGGTATTACAAGCTTTTATTGTTCAGTGTGTCAGCTTGAGACCATCAGCTCACTTGCAAAGAAAGAAAAAGGCAGTGATTTATTTTTATAAAGGAGACATAACTATATCACTTGGCATACAGTCAAGTTCCTGCCCATTTATTTTTTTCTAAAGTACAAGTCAGAGTAGCCACAGTTAGGGAAGAAGATGGCTTCCAACTACAACAGACACACTGTTGACTACTTAAAGCAGTTGTGTGGGGACAGAGGAGTCCTGTTTGAGGTGAAAGCCACCAAATAGAACCTCATGGATGCCCTGATGGGAGCAGATACCAGAGCATTGAGTCACAGACAGTGACTGAAAGCACCAAACCTTGAGTGTGGCTGGGCTAGTGGCCAGTGCAGTGTCCAGATCCAATGATGAGGACAACAGGGCCAGTGCTAGCGAAGGCCACAGCAGCAGGGAAAGGTCACCAGTATCCTGAATACAGAAGTACTCAGGCTGCAAACTGAGTAGCGCAGAATGGAGCTGGAGTTCCAGAGGGAGGGACCATGAACAGCAGGAGGTAGACTGTGAGGATCGTGGAGTGCCAGTGAGCTGCAGAGAAGAAGAGGCAACAAGAACAGAGGGAGGCAGAGCGAGAATGCCGAGAGGTAGAGGAGAACAGAGAGATGCTGACTGTGAGGAGCATGAGTGCCAGAGGCAACATGAACTGAGAAGCTATGACTCCAACCAACAGCACCAGAGCAGGTAAGTGGCTTGGGTTTAACTGGGACTACAGGACTGGGTTACAAATTGGATTCCAAATTGATAGCCAAATTTAAAGAGGGGAGGATATGGCTGCCTTTTAAATTCTTTTGAAAAAGTTTGTATGCAGGCTAAAATTCCTAGGGAGTCCTGGAGCTTCCAGTTATCCCCATTACTTACCAGGAAAGCTCAGGATGCATTGGGTCAAATGGACAATGAGGACAGTGATGATTACAGCAAACTTAAAGCTGCACTGTTAAAGAAATTTCAATTAACTGTTGAATCATACAGAGCTAAATTCCATAAGCTCAGGAGAAGCCCTGACATGAGCTACGAGGAGCTAGCCATGAAACAATGTCGCTTTTAAAATGCTGGTGGGAAGGAATTGAAGCAAACTGTTGATAAAATTGAAAATGTGATTCTTAGAACAGTTTTTCTGAGCATGCCCAGCAGATCTGAAAACCTGGCTGGAGGACTGAGATCCCAAAACAGTGCAAGAGGCTACTGAACTCTTGGACCACTATGCCAAGAGCAGACCTGCTCTGAGAGAGAATTAGGTGGGCTTGGCAGTGCAGAAAGGGAAAGCACCTTCAGGGCAGCTAAAACCCTCACTGCCTCCTCCAAAACTAGTTAGCCACAGGTTTCAGAGAAAAGATTTCTCTGAGAAAAGAAATGAATGTTGGTTGTGTAAAGAAACTGAGCTTATTGCCAGACAATGTCCCAAAAGGAGAGCAATACACAGCAAGGGTCTAGGAAGGAAGTGGGTTGCTTGTGTGTCCCTGGAAGCATGCCAGTGAACATGAGAGAACACATGCACCCAGTCATGGTGAATGGTGTACAGATGCAAGGGTTAAGGGACACAGGGCATCCTTGACCTTGGTAAAGGGGATCTAGAAACATAGAAACATAGCCTTTGATGGCAGATAAGGACCACTTGACCCACCTAGTCTGCCCATTTCCCTACCTAGAGGATAAGCTGCAGATCCTATTTAACCAACAGCCTATTTCTTCCTACCCCCTCAAAAATAGCCTAATGTCTGTATAGAAACATAGACTTTGATGGCAGATAAGGACCGCTAGCCACAGGAGCCATTGTAGACACCACTGAGAGGCTGGTTCCTGACCTGAGTCTCCTGATATGGAGACTAACAAAAGGGGTAGAAATTCCTTAGTAGCAAGTAACCACACAGCTACAGAGGGTTACTCCAAAGAGGGAGAGGTGACCCATTGTCAGAGGGTTGGGACTGACAGTGATCCTGAGTGCCCTGATGCTTGTGCTAGGGACTGTAGTTTAGCAACTGAAGGGGACCTGTCCTATGCCTTGGGAATGTGTGCGTGGTTTGCAGGTGCTCAGAGAAGTGACCCTAGTCTAGAGAAGCTGAGAGCTTGGGCAGACTCTGACGGGTACAGGGAGGTGATGGCAGACATAAGGTTTATTGGGAAAATGGACTGATGTATACTCAGGCTGTGCAGACAGAGGAGGGGTGTCAGGCAGGCAGCTTGTCATTCCCCAGGGGTATCGTGAGCAGTTGCTCAAGATTACACATGATATTCCCTTGTCTGGTCATCTGGGAATCATGTGCACTATGTGGTTGGCCCAGAATTTCTATTGGCCTAACTTCACCCAGCAGGTGAAGGAATACTGCAGGTCTTGTCACTGGTGCCAAGAAATAGGGAAGGCAGGCAAGAAACCCAAGCTGCCCTGATTCCATTGCCCATAGTGGGGAGCCATTCCAGAGGGTGGGAATGGATATTGTGGGTCTTTAAATACCCCCAGATCCTCAGAGAAGAGATTCATCCTGACTGTGGTGGATTATGCCACCTGGTACCCAGAGGCAGTCACCTTATCCTCACTGAGGACAGACAAAGTGGCAGATGCCTTACTTGGGATTTTCTCCTGTGTTTGGTTTCTGCAGGAGTTTATCACCGATCGAGGAGGTTCCTTCATGTCGGACCTGATGAAATGTTTATGGGAAAAGTGTGGGGTGGTGCAGAGATGCACAACACCATATCACCCACAAGCCAATGGGCTTGTGGAAAGATTCAATGGTACCCTGAAGTCAATGCTCCGGGCATTTGCTGAACAGCATGGGAGGGACTGGGAGAAATATCTTCCCCACCTGTTGTTTGTATACAAGGAGGTGCCCCAAGAGTCGGCTGGGAATTTTCCCCATTCAACTCTTATATGGATGCAGGTTATGTGGGTCCCTAGACTTGATCTGGGAGGACTGAGAAGTGGATTACGCTCCTTAAGTTTAGGAAAGGCTGAAGGAGCTTATGGGGACAGACCAGAGCAACCTGGCAGCTGCCAACAGAAACAAAAGTGTGGTAAGACCACAGAACCAGAGCTTGCTCATACATGGTGGGTCAGGAAGTCATGGTCCTTATTCCTGTCTGGAAGGACAAGCTGCAGGCTGAGTGGGCAGGACCGCATAAAGTGGTTAGGAAGGTAAATGATGTGAACTATATTGTAGAGCTACCTGACCGAAGACAGACAAATAGGATGTACCATGTCAACATGATGAAGCCATATGCAGCTAGGGCTGACATGGTGTTTGCAGAGTGTAGTCTTGGGGAGGGGATGGATGAAGGAGACCCACTTCTGGACTTGCTGGAAGAAAGTAAGCAGAGTCCTCT
This sequence comes from Neoceratodus forsteri, assembly GCA_016271365.2. Lineage (NCBI taxonomy): Eukaryota > Metazoa > Chordata > Ceratodontiformes > Ceratodontidae > Neoceratodus > Neoceratodus forsteri. The sequence goes on from CM057456.1 coordinate 1,287,862,924, forward strand.
GTGGAGGCAGTTAAATTGTCTCCCCAGCTGACCCGAGACCAGATTCAGAAAGTAAGGGAGGTTTTAGCAGACTTTGCCCCATTATTTAGCACTAAGCCTGACTAACCCCTTAGTGACTCATGATGTGGAGACAGGGACACAGATGCCCATATGGTGGACAGCATATCGGGTGTCAGAGCTGTCCAAAAGGACATTAGGAGGAAGTGGAGGGATGCTGGATTTAGGGGTAATCCAGATATCCCACAGCCCTTGGGCCTCACCCATAGTCCTTGTGCCCAACCCAGATGGCTCTACTCATTTCTATGTGGACTATCATAGACTGAATGCAGTCATGATCTCAGGCGCCCACCGATGCCCTAGATGGATGAACTCCTGGACAAGTTGGGAGGGTGATCTACCTTATGACCATTGGCGTGACCAAGGGGTATTGGCAGGTAGAGTTGACAGACAGAGCTAGGAGAGATCAGCCTTCATCACTCCAGTAGGCTTATTTGAATTTAAAGTAATGCCTTTCGGAATGAAGAATTGCCCAGGCCACTTTCCAAAGGTTGGTGAACCAGGTGCTAAATGGTTCTGAGGAGTACACCATGGCATACCTGGATGACATTGCCCTCTTTAGTACCAGCTGGGAGGAACACCTGTCCCACCTTAGGGAAGTGCTGGGCAGGATACAGAGCAGGCTCACTGTTAAAGCCAGGAAGTGCCAGGTGGCCATGGGAAAAGTGGTGTACTCAGGCATGTGGTAGGACGGGGACAGCTCCATCCTAACCAAATAAAAATAGATGTAATCCAGGCATGGCCCAGACCAGAAATGCAGAAACAGGTCAGGAGTTTCTTGGGACAGCAGGGTACTATAGAAAATTTGTACCCAATTACAGTACCCTGGCTGCTCCCTATGTGACCTGGTAAAGAAAAGGATGCTAAAGAAAATTACCTGGGACCAGCCTGTGAAGAAGCCTTTACCAGACTAAAGGAGACACTGTGCAGTGCTCCTGTTTTGACAAGTTCTGACTATAGCAGACCCTTTATAGAACAGACTGATGCCTCAAATGTGGGTATTGGGGCAGTACTGAGTCAGACATCCAGCCAAGGGAAAGATCATCCTGTAGCATATCTGAGTAAAGAGTTACTTCCCAGGGAGCAGGCATACTCCACTGTGGAAAAGGAGTATATTGCCATAGTGTGGGCTTATAAGAAGTTGCACCCATACTTGTATGGGCAGCATTTTGTGGTACAGACTGACCACAACCCCTGGTTTGGCTGACACAGAAGGAAAAACAATGGTAGATTGCTAAAATTTAGTCTTGCTTTACAAGGGTATGACATGGCACTTCTACATAGGGTTGGAGTGAAAAATCAGAACTCGGATGGGTTGTCTCACATCTATGAGGAGTGAACTGATTTGTGAAGCTTATCCCATGCAGGAGATAAAGCCCCAAATTCAGTCTAGGTAGGGAGGATTGTGACTCATGAGACATGATGTTTAGGCTACAAGATAAAAGCCAGGAGATAATTACAGGCTGAAGAGACCTAAATTAAAGACCTCCTGTTTATCTAGCTTAATTGTAGCTGCATGCTACTAGGCTAGAAATCATAAACTTTTATGGCATTTAGAGGAAGGATGGTGGTTATGTTTATGGGGTGCAAAGTCATAAAGGTCCTTTGATGTCCTTGAGAGAGGATGCTGCTCATGGATGAAAGAAAGGACTTGGAAAATTACAAACTTAATTGGGAAGTCATATGGGAAACAAGTTTTTCTGCTGATGTCACCTATTAATTTTGTGTCCTGGCACAAGACATCCTGATTGTATAATTTTAATAAACAGAGGAGCTGGGTGACATCCTGGAGAAGGCAGGGTCAAGACAGTGTTTTAATTATACTGTAACAGACCTTTACAGACACACATGTTTGGACTCTGAAAAAGAAGCATCTATAGCACTATAAGAAGATAAGAATACATTAGGTAGACAGGTCTAAGTGTATTATTGATAGGAATTTGCACTTTTTAAACCGTATTGTTTTAAAAGATTGTATGTTTTGTGATATATGGGGTCTGTGTTTAACATTTTACATTTCTATCTATTTTAAGTAAACCTCTAGTTTTAGAGACTACTCGTGTGCCTTTGAAATTCTTTCTTTGATAAGAGAAGCATATATAGTTAAAGCTGACACTGTACAAAGCTTACTGATTTTACCAAACAGAGAATGGGTAAGAGTTTATTCTAAGGTCTTTAATAGAGTTTTTAAGGTTCATTTTACGCCTGGTTAGGTACCCGAGGCTAAAGCTATCTGGCCCCACCAAAGAGCAGAATTATCTGAGCCTGTACATTGGGTACACTAGCAAGAGGTTCACAGTTTGTATCCCTCCAGAACTTGAGACCAAAGTTTGATTCGAACCCACAAAACAGACAAGAGGGTTACCCTGTTCTGTTAACTGTTCACAATACTGCGCTCGGAGGTTGGCACTGTGGGAGCAGAGGGCCTGACCTGCTGAGAGGGGTTGTGACAGTGAGTGGCAGACTTTACAGCCTCCAGTAATGCAACTCCACAGAGTGGTGGGGGCAGAAAGCAATGCCGCCACTGCCACCATGATGTGCTCAGCCACAGGCTACATATGCTTATACTGTACCTCTTAGCTGCTGACCCATAATATGAGGGCGTCCTGATTTTATTCAAAGGAATTGCTCCGTCCCTCTTGGAAAATGTGCTGCACACACTGAAAATGCTGTAAACTTCACTGTTTAAGGCAGAAATTCATAATATGCTAATAAAAAATGAAATTTCAAGGCACTGAGTTCCACTGCCAGGTAAAATGGGGCGCTTAGTATTCATCATACTGCGTGGAGAGTGACAAGTACTCTGGGGAGAGCCTGGACCCATTGAAGCAAAAGTCCTGTGGTTGCCCTCTACCATCTGCAGGGTACCCTAAGCCAGAATCCCACAAAGGAGCCCAGTGCAGTGAGCAACCAGTGACCAACACCAAGGAAAATGGATTGGAAAAGAGCAACAATTCTTCTCTAAAGGCAGTACTTTCAAGTGTGGATGTAAGATCGATGAACTAGATGAAGCCAGGAGTCCTCACAACAGCTGCTACTCAAAGTAAGTGCTCAGCACTGTTCCTGCATGCACAGGACATGACCATAATAGAGTGACCACCTACACATCATACATATAGTATCTCCTCTAGTCTCAACTGTCCATCATTATGATGGACATCCCTCATTTTATTCTCCAGAACTGCTCTGTCCTTTATCCGCCTATGGTGCTAAAGCAACATTTAACTTTAAGCAAATAAAATCACTGGTTTCCACAGTGTTGTGAGCTTGCATGTTTATGTTTGATGATGTGTCCCCTCATTTTGACTTTTGTTTATTGATCTTTCAACAGCAGTACAAAGTGTCTAATTCATTCAAATTATGGACCCCAGAAATTTCAGTGCAACATTGCAGAGTTGCTACAGTATAGTAAATTCAATTCTTAGCCTTGACTTTACTGACACTGATTATAATCAGTGGTTCACATTGAGAATTGTCCATGGGTAGTAAAGTTATTGGTTTGTGCCACTTGTCCCTCCATGTATGTAGTCTTCCTAAGAATCTTCACAGTCTGGTCTTTCTTTGTTTTGGTTTGGGTTTTTCCTCATTGGGATAATTTCCAGCAATTTCTCGGTGAGCACACACATACACACACACACACATCAAACCTTAACCCCCATTAGTTTTTCTAGTCATGCTAAATACACATGCCCCTCAGTTGGTTCATGCACTTCCCCAGAAATGCAGCATGCTTCTTTTCTTTTATAATACAACAGTCTTGCACGTTGAGGATCAGCTCAGCTGTTACAAACAGGGCTGTCATGCTCATGGTGTTTGTGTGGGGGTGGTTAGCATCCCCAACCCCATCCAAGTACTAGTCTTGGGATAAGGAAGGGCTGTAAAATATAATTCAGTGCCATTGCTTGGTTTTAATTGTACCCACCACCACTCCACACACACTACACACATTTTTTCAGCTTGATGTCCCTGGCTTTGACAGCCTTTGTGATTGAGATATAATGATGTTATGTACTGAGTACAGAAGAAGATCCCAACTGTGGAGCTGTAGGCTACAAATTATATGCTGAAATGTTTTGGAAACAGTGCATAAAATATAAAATTACAGGAATGTGAATTTATGGAACTTTGTATTTGCAGATAAAAAAACATTTTAATCTCTGATACAATTTGTCTTATTTTGAGGAGATAATAGACAGTTCTAACATAACAGCATAATGAAACGTCTGCATGTCAAGTGACCAGAAGCCAGAGAACATAGCCAAGTACCATTGGGATTTGGGAACCCAACGTTGTGGATCAAAACACTTTTGACCACTGTGGAAATCAGGCCCTGTCTTCACAGTTTTTAAAAGGTACAACTCTCCTGGGCCAAAGGCACAATACACCGCTACCACATACACTATTCAAGGAAACATTCAGCATTGACAAATGCTTATTTAAGTGCAGGAATCTGACAGATTAAAACAGTCTTTAAAGGATTTCAGTAATTTCAGGTTTGTGTAGATGACCACCCTCCCCCAACTTCTACTATAATAAATAGTCTGTTTACTGCCATCCTCAATTCTATTCAGGACTGTATTTAGTTATCAAAACCACACAAATTAAGTGAACTTTTAAATTGTTTCTCATACACTCTGTACCTCCTCCAATTTCAGATATCCTATCTTCTGCATGTACTGTATAGCACTGCCAGTTATCTTTACTGTGTTATAGATAGACTGTATTTCAGATATTTAGGCTTACTGTGTTACTGTGTTTTAATATTTAGGAGACATATGTTAAATTATGCCTAGGCAATTTGTAACTTTTGGGTTACTTGTGTTGCTTTGTGAAACAGTGTTTTGTGTATATTCTGGATGGCTGTGTTTTACATACATAGATACACAGATGTTGTTAGCAGGTAAGGGCCTTGTGACCCATCCAGTCTGCTCTATCTCTCATTCTAATGCTTAAGGTGCCCTAGATGCTACAAGCCCTCCCCTTTCACCCTAGCTTGATAATTCCCATGTGCCTATCCCACACATTCTTGAATCCCTGAACCATGGCCACCCCCACCACTTTCTGGGGAGACTGTTCCATCTTTCCACCACCCTTTCAGTGAAGTAGAATTTCCTCAAGTTTCCTCAAAGTTTTCCCCTTTTAGTCTCATGCTGTGCTCCTTGTTCTGCTAGTTCCCTTCATGTGAAAGATGTTCCCTCTGGTACCCTGTTGATCCCTTTAGATATTTGAAGGTCTCTATCATGTCCCCCCTTCCTCCAGGAAGTACATATTTAGAGCTCTGAGTCTCTCCTCATACGACTTATGCTGCATCCCGACACCATTTTTGTCACCCTCCTCTGTACCATCTCCATCCTGTCTATGTATTTTTGGAGATGGGGCCTCCATAACTGAACACAGTACTCCAGATGAGGCCTTACTAAGGAGTTATACAATGGTACCACCACCACTTCCCTCCTTTTACTTGTTATACCCTTCCCTATGCACCCTAGCATTCTGTTAGCCTTTCCAACTGCTTTGTCACACTGTTTAGCCACTTTGAGGTTGTCTTCATGACTACCCCTAGATCCCTTTCCTCTGTGGTGGCCCCAGTGTTACCCCATCTAGTTCATACTCAGTCCTAGGATTCCCTCTCCCTAGGTGCATAATCTTGCATTTTGTTTGCATTTAAACCAACTGCCATTCCTTGGACCAGTTTTCTAGCCTCTTCAGATCCCTCCTGATTTTTCACACATTCCTGTGTATCTACCCTGTTAAATAGCTTTGTATCATCCATGAACAGGCTAACCCTCCCTTCTAGACCATCTGTAATATTGCTTATGAGACATTGAAGAGCACTGGTCTCAGCACTGATTCCTGGAGTACCCCACTTGTTACCTGTCCTTCCAGTGAGCTAACTGCATTTACCAGGACTCTTTGTGTTCTGTTACTCAATCAGTTTCTAACTCACGTAATCACCTTTGTCCCCACCACCAGATTTGCCAGCTTGTGGATTAGGCTCATGTGGGACTGTGATGAAGGCATTCCTGAAGTCCAGATAGGGCACATCTACCTCTCTGCCCTGGTCTATTCCCTTTGTCACCCACTCAAAGAAATCAATCATGTTGGTCTGGCATGACCTTCCTGCCATGAATCCTATGTTGCCTTGGGTCCAGCAGCCCCTTGGTCTCTAAGTAGTTCACCAGCTTTTCCTTGCTAGGGTTTTCATCATTTTACCTGCTATCGTGGTCAAACTGACTGGGCAGTACTTTTCACCTCCTTACTACTGCTTTTGTGCAGGGGTACCACTTGTGCCCTCCTCCACTCCTCCTAAACCACACCTGTTTCTAGTGATCCACTGAACAGCTTAGCCAAAGATTTAGCCAGTTCCTCCTAGAGCTTCTTTAGGATCCTCAAGGGTATCCCATAGGGCCCCATAGCTTTATCTACCCTAAGCTATTCTAGTGCTCTTTTTACTCTAGCTTCTGAAAAATGTCTAATGTCACCCTTCTCCCTGTTTGCCCTTCTCCATTAATGGAGACCATCCCCATTGTCTTTTTCTGTGAATCTGGAGCGGAAGTATTTGTTGAGGATGGTCCCTTGTCAATGTCTTTCTCCACTACCCTGTCTCCTCTTCCTAAGTCTCACAATCCCTCCCCTGTATTCCTTCTCTCACTAATATACTTAAATAATGCCTTTCCTCCTTTCTTCACCGATTTAGCTAGCTTTTCCTTAGAAACATAGAATTTGACGGCAGATAAGGACCGCTTGGCCCACCTAGTCTGCCCATTTTCCTACCTAACAGATAAGCTGCAGATCCTAGTTAACCAACAGCTTACTTTCTCCTACCCCCCACTCGAACTGTCTTATGCCTGTCCCATGCATTCTTGAAGTCCCCACTCTTCTTGACTCCATGACCTCCTCAGGGAGGCTGTTCCATGCATCCACAACCCTCTCAGTGAAAAAATACTTCTCACATTACCTCTGAGCCATCCCCTTCTATCTTCAAATTGTGCCCCTTGTTCTTGCACATCTCTTTTTCTGGAAGATGCTACCCTCTTGGACTTTGTTAATTCCCTTGAGGTACTTGAAAGTTTCTATCATGTCCCTCTATCCCTTCTTTCCTCAAGGGTATACATATTAAGCTCCTTTAGTCTTTCTTTGTATGTCTTCTGGTACAGACCCTGCACCATTTTGGTTGCCCTCCTCTGGACAGCCTCCACTCTGTCTATGTCTTTGGGAGATGGGGTCTCCAGAACTGCACACAGCCTCAGATGGGGTCTCACCAACTGTCTGTACAGAGGATAACAACTTCCTGTTTTCTACTATTGATGCCTCTTCCTATGCATCCCAGTATCCCCCAGCTTTCCTTACTGCCTTCTCACATTGCTTGCCCACCTTTAGGTCATCTGATATAATTACCCCAGGTCCCTTTCTATTTTACTGTTTTCAGTATCTCACCCCCATTTTGTATGCTTCCTGGGTTTTTGTTTCCCATGTGCATTACCTTGCACTTCTTTGCATTGAATCTGACCTGCCATACATTTGACCATTCCTCCAACCTTGCCAAGTCCTTCTCATCCTTTCCACTCCATCTTGTGTATCAACCCTGTTGCACATCTTTGTGTCATCTGCAAAGAGACATACTTTTCCTTCAGTTCCTCTGCAATGTCACTTATAAAGACATTAAAAGGACTGGTCCCAGTACTGAACCTTGTGGTACCCCGCTAGTAACCCTCCTTTCTTCACCGTGACTCCATTTACTACTACCCTTTGCTTCCTGTTGTCTAGCCATTTTATCCAGGCTACCACCTTGGGACCCACTCCAAGGCTGGCTATCTTGTGAATTAATCTTTGTGTGGACTGTATCAAATGCCTTTCTAAAATCTAGGTAGGCCATGTCCACAGCCCCTCCCTGGTCTACTACTTTGGTCACCCAGTCAAAGAAATCTATTAGATTCTGTCTGACACGACCTTCCCATTGTGAACCCATGCTGCCTTGGGTCCTGTGCCCCACTGGCCTCTAGGTACTCAACAATTCTTTCTTTCAGAGTGATTCCATCATTTTCCCTACCACTGAGGTCAAACTAACTGGTCTGTAGTTTCCTGCCTCTGTCCTGCTCCCACTTTTGTGAAGAGGAATCACATCTGCCTCCTCCAGTCCTAGGGTACCACCCCATCCTTCCATGATTTGTTAAAGAGAGTAGTCAGTGGTGTCACTAGTTCTACCCTTAGTTCTTTTAGAATTCTTGGGTGAATCCCATCAGGCCCCATTGCTTTGTCCACCTTCAATTTTATTGGTTCTTTCAGAACCCTTTCTTCTGTAAATGGACTGGTATCGACCCTGTCTTCAGAGTGTTTCTCTTGTTTGGTCTAGGTAACTCCCTCCTCTTCCTTTGTGAATACTGAGCAGAAATATTCGTTCAGTATCCCAGCTTTTCACTGTCACCCTCTACCCACATTCCCTCCCCTTTATTAAGCTTCAGTATCCCTCCTTTGGTCTTTCTTCACTCCCTAATGTACCTATAAAGGTCTTATCCTCTTCTTAACAGAATTGGCTATCCTTTCCTCGGTTTGGGCCTTTGCTATTCTGACTGCCTTCCCAGCCTCTTTCTGCTTTAACTGATAAAGGTCTCTGTCCTGCTCCTTCTGTGTTTCCTTATATTTCCTGAATGCTGTCCTTTCTCCTTAACCTTCCCTGCCACCTCTGTTGAGAACCATAGCGTTTTTTCCTTTGTTGTGTTTTATTGATTTGCTTTACACAAGGCTTGTTGCCTCTGTGATGGCTGTTTTGATCACTCCCCATTGTTCCTCCACCCCTCCTTCTCGCCTGTTTGCTAGTGCTTTTCTGAGGCACTCTCTCATTTTCCCAAAGTCAGCCCTCCCAAAGTCCAGTACTCTTGCTTTTGTATGGCTTGATTGTATGGCTGTGTTTATCGTGAACCACACTGTTTGGTGGTCACTTGTTCCCAGATGGCTACCCACTTCTAAATCTGAGATTATTTCTCCATCCCCATTTGAGAGTACCAGGTCTAAGACTGCTCCTCCCCAGTGGGTTCCAATACTAGCTGTCTGAGGCATGCTCCCTGTAGGGCATCAAGAATGACCCTGCTCTTGGATGTGCCTGCAGCAAAGGTGCTCCAGTTAACATCTGGCATATTCAGGTCCCCCATCAACAATATCTCCCCTTTTCTGCCATTCTAGAAAGCCTTCTATCATTTCCTTGTCCATTCCGTCCATTCCCTCCCCTGAGATGGGGTCTGTATACAACCCACATGCGGATTGGGGTGCCATTTCCTGTCTCAGGGTGACCCAAAGTGCCTCATCTGCTCCCTGTTTACTCTTTAGTTCTGTTGCTTTGATCTCTTCCTTTACAGAGAGGCTACTCCTCCTCCTCCTCCTCCTCTTTTACCCTCCCTGTCCCTCCTGTAGATTGTGTATCCTGGTATGTTGACACCCCAGTCATGGTTCTCTGTGTACCATGTTTCTGTGACTGCCACAATATCCAGGCAACCCTCTTCCATCAAGGCCATTAGTTCAGGGAGCTTGTTACACATACTACGGGCATTGGTACTCATCACCCTCCACTTTTGATAGCCTTACCCCTTTAGCCCCATTTCTGTCCTTACTGCCTTTGCCTTTTTACATTTAAATCTGTTCTGCTCCCTAATAACTTCTGTACCTTGGTGTTTACCTCACTAATCACCATGTTTTGTGGGGAAGCTCAGATTTCCTGCTCCTTTTCAGTGCCTGCCCTTGGCTAGTTTAAATGCTTGCCCATGAAGCATTTAAACCTCTCACTCTAGGATCCTGGTTCCCCCTGGACAGATGCAGACCATCACACCAGTATGGTCTGCATCCTCCAAGTGGCTCCCCAGTCCCATAAAGCCAAAACCCTGAGCTCCACACCAGTTTTTCAACCACTCATTGAATTCCCTGGTGAGAAGTGCTAGCATCTCCCTTGTCATGAGACAGACAGCACCTCCGAGAAGGTTACCGTGAGCGCGCTACTTGTCTAAGGCCCCTTCCCACTCTTCAAACTCCTCTTGCACTGCTCTGACCCCATTCCTAGCCAGGTCATTTGTCCCTAGGTGGACAATGACATCCAGCTCCCTCCCTCATGCAGCTCCTCCCACGATCCTGAGGATTCGCTTCCTGTCCCTCAAGCCGTGGTGCCAGGAAGGCACCTACCTCCCTCTCCTTCCTCCCCAATTCTACCCCCTAATGATTGAGTCCCCACCAGGAGTTGTTTTCTCCTGTGGGGTCCCATGCCACCCTCCTGTGGGTCTCCTTTGTGAAGGTTCCCAGCATCCTCCTTGGTCTCCACTGCAGGTACCTCCATAGAGGAACCACTATCCACCAGAAGAGCCGAATGAATTGTGGAGAGGTACAGCTGGAGGATGCAACTCTGTTCCACCACCTTCTCCTCCTTGAGCCCACCTGGTCCAGCCTCTCCTCTTTCTTGGCAACCTTTGAGGTAGTGGCATTGGCCCTGGTGGTCCCTGGGTGGGGAGGAGGTTTCATAATCTAGCCAGGTTTCAGCCTTTGCTGCCTTACTGTCTTGTTCACTTCCTTTTGTTGTTCTAAGTATTCTTGCCTGTTCTCCTTGCTTTGTGGTGCCTTGTACCTCAGAAATGCAATTTTTCCTCTTACTAGCTCTGCTACTCCCTTGAGAACCACAGTGGTTTCCTCTTTCTTTTGCTTTTGCTGCAGGGCCCGGCACAATGGTTTGCTGAGTGCAGGTCTTCCCTTATCTTATCCCACTGTTTCACTACTCCCTTGTGTCATCGTATCCCTGCATAGCATTTGGTCAACTTTCGTTTCAGTTGTGTCTCACTTGAGCAAATTAAACACTTGTTACTTTAATCATGTTGTGCTACTGTTCCTATTAATTAAGCAATATCTTGTGCATTGGTATTTTTGTGTTAAATATATTGTAAATTGCCCCTTTGTTTCCTAACAGCCCATTCTATTTCCTCAGGTCAAAGTTGCTGAGTTCCTGTATACTTAGGCAGATTGTTTGAATATTTGTATTACGTTTAATGCTTTTCATATAATTTCTTTTAATATATAATACAACTCCTTCTCTCTAATTGTTGAATAGCTTAGTTTAAGCAGTAGGCCCTTCAGCTGGCCACATCACTGCATCTAATAATATCACTCCACAAATAAACATAGGTCCTTGGGAATCCCAGATAGACCCAAGTAACCTTCCACTTTCCTTCAAATATACCTGATTTGCAACCTGCAAATCAGAACCAGCCCCAGTATCAAAACACAACCCAAATTGAGACATCTTATTAGCAACCACAGATAAAATCTTTGGCTAAAGAGGAACAATCTTTGTGTTCTAATCTACCTGGTTGTGGAGGTATAGGTTTAGTCCCATTCCAGCCAACTCAAAAGACTTAGCAAGTATAGCAAACACTATTAAGAGAGTGGATAAGGCAGAACAAGTAGACCCAGATATGAGGAGAAGGTAGTGCATGAGAGAACTGGGAAACAACTCAGACTAAACTGATAAGATAAAACTAAAATGTATACGTTTCTGCATGGATCTATAGGTATGGGATTAAATAGTAGAAACTGAGGGAACTGTTAAATCTGCAGAAGACATTGTTGATCTAGTACCCTCATCTTAATACACACAGAACTAGAGTCAGGGCCAAAGCCTATAAAATGAAACAACAGAATGACAAATCCCTTAGGCAATTTGCTGATTGACTTAAAGCAGCATATATCCAACGGCTCAGTAGGCAGGATATGAATGACAAGGAATTCATTATATGTTATATTAAATGGGTGCAAACCTTACATCCAGAGACATTTAATCTAATTTGCACACACGGGAATACATGTTTTGCAGACCTAGTTAAAGCAGCACAACACATGTCAGACATAGGGAAACCTTGAAAACAGTCTCGAGATCTCCTAAAGAGACACCTTCACAAAACATAAACATCACAAACCCAGCCTCAATTTCTGCAAATACCCTAATAATTCTAATGCTAATAGTAATATTAACACTTGTAAAAATATTACTGTTCCTCAAAATTTACCTCCACCATAGCAACTACCAGTCTCCCAGAATATGTCTAACCCTATCCAAATCAAGAGTACTTTCTAGACCTCACTATAATGCAAGACCCAGAGCCAATATTAGGCCAGCTCGCAGGTTCTCCCACTGACCCAAACAGTATCAACCACACAACAACTGCAATGTATAGGAATAGGCACCTCTGACATTAGACCCAGAGAATTAGTCACAATTGCAGGTTCAGAATAAAATGTTCTTGTAGATACCGGTCCTACCTACACCCTAGTTAATTTACACTTAATTTCATGGGTGCCAGAATTTTCAAAGGACCACAAATTATAGAGATAAATGGAAATACATCCCCACACACATAGTTAAAATACAGAAAAGTAGTTATTTTCACAAAAAGTAATTTTAGCAAAACACAAATGCAACCATAATTGCATAAATTTAATTTAGCTTCTAAGTCATTAGCACCACATTCACTATAATGGAAAAGTGCTAATTAGTGCAAATTAATTTTAGTGCAAATTAATGCTTCAGTGAAAATAGTGAAAATTATTTGACAGTAAAAATTTCAAGTTTTACAGTAGCCATACTGTTATGATTTGGTTCCCATGACATGGAAGTGTTGTGGGTAAGCATGACTGAAGATGAGGTCTTCAGAATGGATTGATACTGCAGGTCCAATATCCATTTCCAGTGACCTGCTTGGTCACTACCCTGGTCTAGGACCAATTCAAATGCAGTGCTTTATGCACAACTTGACAAAATGAAACTTAGGGTTGTATTAACAAAATACATATCATTACATGCACAAACAAAGAATCAGGCAGACCTAGTTACATGTACAATTGGGGAAATAAGGAAAGACATACACAAACCTCAGAAGCAATATTTCAGTTAAACTGAAAAATCTATTACAATTGAAAATTGCTGAACCCTAGATTTAGATATTATAAAAAAAGTCAGGCCCAAGCTAATTCCACTCTGTTTCCAGTTAAAAAAAACAAACAAAACAAAAACAAAAAAAAAAACCTGATGGTACCATAAAATTAATAATTGACTATAGAGCATTAAACAGACAAACAGGGCCAAACACAGTGCAGTACACATATGAAAACTACTATAGATGCTCTACAGGTAAAGACATACAAGACCACCTTAGACCTAGCAAGTGGATTTTGGTCAACCCTATTCTGGAAGAGGACTGAGAGGACAGAATTTTCCTTTGAGGGCAACAATATGCATGGATCAGACTACTACAAGGCTTCAGGAATATTCTCAGAGTTAGTGGCTAAAACCATACAGGACATCAAGGGAGTTTTCCAAAATGTGGAAGATCTGTACTTCTTCCATGATCGTGAATCATATCATTTGGAATGTCTTGAAAAAGTCCTGGCAAAATTACAATCAAATGGTTTTATGGTTACTCTTACAAAGAATAAAATAGGTATATTTGAGGTGGACTTTTGTGAACCACCATGTCACTGCAGGGTATAGAATTATTGAAACAGTTTAAGGATAAAGTTACATCCTTACCCCCCAAAGACTTAAAAAACTTCCAAGCATATTAAGGCTATTAGATTTTGCAAGACATCAGATACCAGATGATAGCAGATTAGCTAAACCTTTATATGAAAAAACAAAGGAAACATAAATTTATCTGGACCTCTGAAACCAAACACACCTTAATCTGCTAAAACAAGCAGTTCAAGGTAGTGTAACTACGCCTGTAAGAGACGCTAAATCACTCTACATTCAGATCACTTTAGGCAATAAATCTTATGCCACACTCATGCAGGGTACAAAGTCTAGCAGAGAGGTTCTGCTGTTTGCAGGCAAACCTCACCACAACAGAGAAGAAATGGACAATTGAGGAAAATAATCTAGTAGTCATTACACAGGCATTTACAGTCTTTAGACCAAGTTATTGGACCGAATTGAATACAATAATTGTTCCAGTCCCCATTATCAACAGACTCAAAGAAAAACACAAAATTAAGTTGTAGGCCAAAGATGGCACCTTTGGGATACCTTGTTAAGTAATCCTTTGTTTCACTTTGAATACAGCCCACAAGACAACCACTTACCTGTACTAGGGACCAGGAGTCTTCAACTTCTCTTGCTGAGGATCCCATCCCATCACAATTGTTGGTTTATTTTGATGGATCTTACCAGATGTGTAAAGGCCAAGGCAGGCAGGTATAGGTATAGTCACAGGGCAGAAATCAGGATGGCAAAGTGGCTGTAAGAGACATGATTTCTCTTCTGGTTGCAGCTTCTACAGCACAGAAAGTGAAGGTATGTGCCTTTGAGACAGCCATTTCCATGTTTGGTAATCAACCTGGGGTACCGATCCTGACTGAGTCCTATTATTGTCAAACAGCCTTCACTAACTACTTAGCAGACTAGGACAATAAAGGTTTTACAGAGTATAGACACAGACCCATCTCCCATGGGGAACAGTGGAGAATATAGCTGCTTTAAAAGAAATACACCCCACCATAGGGTCATCCATATTAGGGGACATAACCAGTAGTGTTCAACCTGCTGCTTCAGCAATTAAATCCTGATTAACTGAATAAGCTGTTGCAGTTTCTAGTTAGAGCAGTCTGTAGAGCTAATTGTTTTCACTTGGATTTTGTTACTAACCCATCTGGTTTGTGTTTAGAGAATATACTTAAAATCTATCTTTCTGTTCTCATAAAAGTTCATCATTTTGGGTTCAGTGCTGCATAGAAGTGGTATGAATGAATGTGAGAAATTTCCTTGTCTGTATCACAGATGTCAGTTCTCTGTCATCAAAACTCTGCATTCTATTCTGGCTATATAACACAGGGTTGTTTAATGGATATAAAATAAATCTGCATTCCATTAATTCATAGAAGCAGTGTGTCTCTGATGTAGCCTCAATAAATAGGTTCATGAGCGAACAATTTGTTTTCATGTCAGATTGACAAACATTTGTCTGCCACACTCTGCTATTTCAGGAACATGTACTATATGAACTCATAAAATTCAGTTCTTAGTGGGGTTCTGTGTAAAAATACATCATGTATGTGTATAACTAGAAATACTATATGGCATCCTGATGTCCCTGTCTTCTGCCTCTCAGTTGAGGCTGCTGCACCTAGCTTTCCTCTGTTCCCCACCCCACAGTCAGGGCCAATGCACACTATTGCCCTTTTTCCTATCTCCACAGACATAACTGCTGTGCTGTGCTAAGCCCTAGAGTCTCAGGGCCTCTGCCTTCACAGTTTGGGCTGCTGCACCATGCTGCCCAGGCCACCAAAGGTGGGGCTTTGCTGCACCTCGCTACCCACTTCCATTGCCCAAATGAACAGGGCTGTGCACCACGCAGCACCCCATCACACAGTCAGGACTGCTGTATGCTGATTCCCCACTGTGTCCTGCACCACAGTCAAGGCTTCTGCACCATGCTGTCCTCTGTCCCCTGACACCACTGTGCCCTGCTGCACCATAGAGCCTCTTGTCTCCACAGTTAGAGTTGTTGCACCATGCTGTTCCCTGCCACTAGAGTCAGATCATTTGGTACACTGTCCAAAACTACCCAATAGAAAATACAAACAATACTTTCATCTTGTGTTATAGGGTGGGGACAGAGGGTAGTAGTGCAGCAGCCTAAACTGTTTGTATAGGAGACAGCAGGGTGAAGCAGCCCAGACTGTGTGGAGAAGACAGTGGGCAGTGGGTTGCAGCAGCCTCATATAAGGGCAGGAGACAGGGGCCTTTTGGGGCAGGAGAAAGGGGAAAGCAGAGAGCTGCTGCCTAAACTGTTGGGCAAGAGACAGGGGCATCAGGAATTCAGGATGCCATATAGTATTCCTAGTTATACACACACATGACATATTTTCAATCAGAAACCCTTAGAGAACTGAATTTTATGAGTTCATACAGTACATGTTCTTGAAATAGTAGAGTGTGGCAGACACAGGTTTGTCAATCTGACATGAAAACAACATTGTTATCACATGAACATATTAATTGAGGCTACATCAAAGACACACTTCTTCCATTAATTAATGGAATGTAGATTTATATTTTATATCCATTAAACAACCCTGTATTATATAGCCAGAATAGCATAAATAGTTCTGATGACAGGGAATGGACATCTGTGATACATACAAGGAAATAACTCACAGACATTCATTCATACCACTTCAGTTCAGCACTGAACTCCAAACGATCAACTGTTTATGAGAACAGAATGATTTTAAACTAATGTCTCTAAACACAGACCAGATGGATTAGTAATGAACTTTGACTGAAAACAATTAGTTCTACAGACTGCTCTAACTAGGAATTGCAGCAGCCTATTTAGTCAATCACAGCCATAATTGCTGAAGCAGCAGGCTGACAAGTATGATGTCATTGCTCACTGACACATCTTCACTGTTTCTTCACTGCTTTCAGTTACTGCAGAACACAGTAACATATGCTGATTTAAAGAAAACCACAAAACCAAACAGCATGATATTTTCAGGAAACACTAGTCATCACACAGGGATGTGAATTCAAGGAATTCAAGCTTTTATGAAATATGTGCATTTGATCTTTAAGGTTTACTTATATACTTCCTGTACTGAAACATGGGGCAATCCTAATGAGAATTTTACCCAAGTCAATGATTATCCTTACAATATGTCCAACTGTATTGCACAGGTTGATCAATCGCTGAAATATGAACATTTTATTGTGTTCACCATACTGTATGATAAACCATGGCCCAATAGTAAAGGAACTGTTTATGACTAGCTGCCATATTCATTATATTATAGTGGATAGGCACTGGTAATATAGCAAGGTACAGGTGGACCCAATAAAGTTGTACAAACAAATGACTGGAGACCTCAGCACCACCACTAGACTAATAGCCCCTAATTCTCCCACAGGCAACCTATTACACACCATTAACCAAGACCTGAACAACTGTTTCTCTATCTACTATTGGAGCATTCCATATTTTGATTTCATCTTTCTGTATCTAATTTTGACATTTCCACACAAACTCATTTGTGCTTTGATGCTTTTGGGTTATGCTCTGTTATAGGCCTGAAAAACATATACGACCAATGTTACAGACATTTACATTCCAGGATACCAATAGCATCAGTGCTTCAGGTCATCTGCAGCATATTTAGTGACCATCACTTCATTTTAACTTGTCCTGACACTTTGTATAACATCCAAAACCCAAATAGGGACTCATATCAGAATTTTCTATCAGCTCTTCATGCAGATCACATTACCATTAATACGCTCTGTGTGAAGGCAGGGCATTATACCCACTGTACTACATTTGAATATAAAAAAATTAGTTAGCATTTGTGTACTTTGTACTTGCATTGTCTGTCAAGAAAGGAAAGGAGAAAGACAAAATATGACTTTCTCAGGGCCCCAGGAATTATGTGACATGATATTAACTCCAGACTGTAAACAAACTAAACCCTCATGTTCCCACCTCTATACACATTGATCCTACCTGAGAATACCAGTTATAGGGGACCTATTGAGATTATCTGTAGATGCAAACCACAACATTCACTGTATTATTGTCTACATTTACAGATTAGTAATATAGCTCTTTTGGCCAAACAGTGTGTTAAGGACAACTGGGATAATGAACACATCAAAACAGTACTTCAAAATTCTAATGTTACACATCTTCAGGAAACTGAGCACACAACCCAGTTTTTTTTATTGTTTAACCAGAAGTGGCACATTGTTGAAAGCTTGTTTACAGGTGCAACCTGGGAGCACAGAGAAGTTAGTTACTTATTCAGGGTCACACAGTATGCAAGTGGGAGCTGTGGATTCAAACTCAGGTCTCGAGATTTGCAGCTCAGAGCCTTAAACCACTGCACCATACTGCCTTCCCAATATTACAAGATAGTCATGGAAAACTGCTGGGCTGAGATAAAACACAGAAGTAAAAGGTTTATAGACTTCCTAGCAGCAACACTGGGAATCTATAATACCTACCAAGCATACCAGCAAGGAAGGCTATTGATAGCCTCATCAAAACTTCCTCTTCAATCACACAGGCCCTTAATAAAACAGACAGAAACCTTAGAAAATTGGCATAAGGCACTGAAGTATTGTTTAATATTACTCAAAAGAATATCCTAAAAACACAGCATGACTGTGTAATTCAAGCCACTATGCACTCTTTAACTGAAATCTCTGTCTCAGATTTATGAAATGGACTAATAATGCCAATTGAACTTCATGGATTTCGATTTTTGAAACCTTGCTATGCCCTTATTGTAATGAATCTATTTTTGATATGGAGATTGATGAAATGACCTACGTAGCCAAAACTTAGCCATATCATTCATGGTCTACAACTGAATATCCACACTTAGAATTTGTTATTCAAATACCTATTATTTACAAACACAGTATGGTACAGGCTTTGTGGTTCATAATACGGGCTTCTATTCTGCAGGTTAAAGCATGTACAGTATGTCAAACTTAACTTAATTATGACTCCATTACCTTTTTGATCCCACTTGACATGGATTCTCTGAGGATCAATGTACCACTTGAAATAATATGGTCCATATTTGTTCTGAAAAGCCTCAACCATTGTGTGAATCCTCCAGAAACCATTCTCATATTGTTATGCACAGTACTAATTTTCAGTTTAATGCAGTATTTCATATAGCAATGACTCTTGTAGTATTCTCGATCATCATTGTCATCTGACACAGAAATCTCCATCACCGTATTCTTTACAGTTTCAACTCGTCTAACTACCTGTGATTTCTCCTGTTACCCAACCCATCCTAAAGAATATGCCATCTCCCAGCAGTCTCGCCAATTCATTTTACTAAAGACCCTTATGGTCTTAAAGATTTTTGCTTCTATAGAAATATAAGAACTAGAACTGTAACAGACCACCTTACTAATGCTACTGACCAGCTTCAGTCAGCACAATCCCACATGAATCAAACACTTCTGTTTAGGCCTGAAACTCTATGGGCTACCATTTCTAAAATGCCATCCTATATAGCAAACCTTATCCCAGGATTAGGTTGTATTTTGAAATGGTCATGGGTTACACTGCTTATAATTGTTTACCTAGTGCTTAAATGTATTACCATTGAACAGAGATATTACTGCCATTTGAACCTGCAACATAGTGAACAGCAATTGTCAACACCTAATCTCACTCTAGTATCCAGTGAGGTTAGCGACTCAATATGGGCGACTGTCAAAGCGGTGACTCATATTCAGCACTATCCATGGGCTACCCTGCAAGGTGTGACCCCTGAAAGTGAATGTAGGGAAGGGTGACCAGAAAGGGGAGGCTAGCGAGGGAAAGGGAGGGACAGGGAAGGGTTTTGGGGTTTGGTGTGTGGTGTGGTGGTGTGGGTGGCTAGCTCTGGCTCAGCAGGTACTGGGTTCAGGGCTGGGACTGGGAGGGTAGAAATTTTGCTGCTGCCTGTGGCTCTGGGACTTACTTTTTTAAAACTGACTGTGCCCTTCCTGACATGTATCTCTGGAATTGAGAATGTAAAATCAGGAGGTGTGGGGCACAAAGACACTTTTGTTATTCTGGATGTTGAGTCGCTGGCAAGTGTATACCCGATTTTCTTTTGGCATCACCACCTCCTCCTTCTGCTGGTGATACCTCTCCCATGCACTCCAGCTTTCTGCTGGCTCTCCCCACAGCCTTAGCACATTGTTTGGCCACATTTGGGTCATCAGACACAATTACTCCCAAATCCCTTACCTATTTGGTGACCATCAGTACCCCCAACATGTAATCCTCCCTGGGTTCTTGTGCTCCAAATGCATGATTTTGCACACTGGCTGGAATGGCCTAACAAGGCCCCAAATCATTTTAATACAAGTAATACAGGCAAGACCAAAGCTGAAGCAAACTAGCTGAATATTTTGATACATTCTGTATTTGCTTTTAGCTAACCACATTTTTATACCTCCCTATGTTTCTGACTCCCCATTTAGACACAGGAAGCTTTCAAAGTATTTTTACTAAATTGTGTTGGTTCTTAGCTAACCACATTCTTTCATTCATCTGCGTCATTCTGATTGATAGGAAAGCAACAGCAGAATAGACAACTACTGTATAGTGTAACTGGTATTTTTTTTTTTGTTGGGGAACTATTTCTAACTAGACTATAAAACCCCAAGGAGACACTTTTATGTTCCTGAGAAGCTGTTACTGAGTGTCCCCAGCGGGCATTCTGGCTAGGACCTCAGGACAAGTCCAACCAGGTGGTAAGGATGAGTTCTTTTACCTCTAGTATAGTCAGCTGGGCAACATGCAACATATTAGTGGCAAGGACTACAGGTCTGAATAAGACCGCTTTGGGGAGAAAACTTTGCATTTGCATACTTAGATTAGATTTTAGACTTGTTAGGATATAGGCTTATTGGGACATACAGGTATATTATTAGGATATGGACTTATTAGACATACATTTGTTAGGTAATGGGTTTTCTGGATAGAGTTTGGAATAATCATTTTGGTGGATTGTATGATTTAGTTAGGTCATTTCTGTTTTCTTAGGTGAGGAATTTCTATTAGGAGAGGACTGTTAGACATACATGAGAGATATTTGCTCATTGCTTGTGCTATATAAGAAAAAGATAAGTTTGTTATCACATATTGTAAGAAGTTTTCTTATAAGAATTGTACTTATTATGTTTGCTTGCACGTATGTGCAAGAAACATAGGGCCATGATCCAAAATGCAGTGTCATACAGTTGAAAGGGAGGGATATGCTTCAGTGAGCAGCAATAAGATATCACATGCTCATGCACGCCTCCACACGCACGCATGCACACTTATGTGCGTGCTCATACACCTCCCATGCACACACTGTATAGCCGACAGAGGTACCCAATCCCTATCAGCTGTGCTGTACCTCCCCAACAAGTTCCAGGTGCCACGCTGGGAGCCCACCCCAGTGTGGCAGCAGTCTGTGGCCGACAGGGTGCCCAATCCCCATCGGCTCCACTGTCCCCCCAGAAACTATTAGTACCATGCTGGGAGCCCATCCCAGCATGGCAAGAGTTTGTATGGCCGATGGGGTGCCCAATCCCTGTAGGCTCCAGCACCCCCAAAACAGCCTTCCAGCTGCCACGCTGGGAGCTCACCCCAGTGTGGCACAAGTCCCACGTCATCTAAGTAAAAACCTAGAAGAGAAAACCTTACCTTGCTGACTGTCCTGACCCGTGCCCACTCTCTGCATATCCTGCCTCCCACACACACACCCTCACCCCTTACTTACCTCCGGAGTCTGGCGTAATGATCTTCAGTGGACCGGGAACTCGCCTGCACTCTTCAAAGCCAACTGCAAACTGAGGAAATGTCAGTATGCTATATAATGGAATGAATAGGTTTTTTCAACTTTAGTGCATATCTCAGGCATTCTGGGAATTTTTCACCAAATTTTCAACATGGGTTTTTGGATCTCACCTCATGAATTCTGTCACTGTCATGGAGTTAATCGGCCCTGAAAGGTGATTTCGCTGTCACTGCATGAAACCGCCTTTTGGGACTGATTTATGAAAAGACAGTGTCACAGTTCATGAGGTAGGCCTCAAAACCCTATGCTGAAAATTTGGTGAAAAAATTCCAAAATGACTGTTTTACGAGCATATCATGCTTGTTCCTATTCGCAGCTTGAGAAGTTCATGAATTTTCAATATTTTCACCCAAATTTTCAACATTGCCATTGTACCACACCTCCTTATGAGCAGTACAGCTGTCATTTTCACATCTCACTCAAAAAGTTTTTCACTTATGTAGCACACAATGACACAGTCAGTGTGCAAAATAAATGTTCGAGACAGATTAAGCAAATCACAGTGACACTGTTCATGAGCAGAGGTGTTAAAATGGCTATGTTAAAATCTGGTGAAAAATGTCCATAAAATGACTGTGTTACGGCGACCATTGAAACAGTTTCCATGCAACCTTGTAACGTCATGGATTTCTAATATTTTCAGTCCAGATTTTCATCACTGGCATTTTTCCACACGTCCTTATGAACAGTACAGCTGTAATTTTCACCATGGCCAAATGTGTTTTGCACTTCCAGCGCAGAAATGCATGGTCGCTGTGAGAAATCACTGTTCGGGACAGAATAAGAAAATCACAGTGACACTGTTCATGAGCGGAGGTTCCAAATCCCTGTGTTGACAATCTGCTGTAAAAATCCCCAAACTAATTGCATTGCGGGTGTGCATTATGCATTTTATGCCCTCTCGTGACTTCACCATTTTTAAATATTTTCACTGCAGAATTTCAACATTGCCATTTTTGTACCTCCCCATGAACAGTGCAGCTGTCATTTTCACATCCTGTTTGAAATGTGTTTCGCACCTGTGGTGCCAAATAGCATAGTCATTGTGTGAAATCAGCTTCGGCTAACAAACTGATATTGCCACTGTTCGTAAGGTGGGGTCAGAAAAACCCATGTTGAAAATTTGGAGTGAAAATGCCAGCGAACACCCTAAGGCATTAGGGTTTACAACCATAACGCCCCAGCCTTAAAGACTGACAGGCATCAGGACTGTGACTTATGATTTCTAGCCTGTAATGCTCCATACCATTCCACACCCTGCAGCCAGTGAGAGGCATCGAGGTGTGCCTTGACTCTTCAGCCCCAAAGTTCACCCCATTCTCCATACAGGACCCATCTCACCATATTTCCTGATGGAATGGGGTGAGCATAAGAGCCAAAGACCGCAAGGCACACCATGACACTTGTCAGTGTCTGCAGGGTAGAGGTAGTGAAATGGCATGGCTGTTATGCCTCACGACCCAAAGGCACACCCCAATGCCTGTCAATCTCTGCAGGGTGGTGGTGGTGGGGTTGGCTTCAGTTCAATACTTCACTGCCATTCCTATTATGCAGCTCTCTATCTCCTACATTACAATGCCAATGCCGGCAAGCAAACATTCGGCATTGGCAAATGCTTGGTTTTATGTACTTCATGTTTCTGTAGTTTAGTAATAATAGGTATAATAAAACTGCCTGAACTTTGCAAATACACTCCGGATTTGTGATATTACATACATATAAACGATTAGTCAGATAATTACATCATATGGACCCTGGCACAGTGTTAACATTATGATCAAGACTGGTGGAATTTTTACAATCCCATCAGAAAGGTAACATCAGAGTGCAACTGTGAAAAATATTTTGGAGGAGATTTGGCGCACCTGTCATGCTCAGGAGGTAGGGCAGCACAAGGGATATGTTGAACATTAGGGGCCAAGACTGGCAAAAATAAGGTTATGAGTAAACATTGGAACAATTCAAGGTTTCTTCATACTGTAACTTAGTTGTTTTTCACTTTTGACCCCAAATTTACAACAGTCTTTTTATGACCACTCACCTTCTGAACATGACAGGTGTCATTTATAAATAATGGTTGAAATGTCATTTCACACCACAAGTATGAAAACACATTTCAGCCAGGATTTCAAAAATGACAGCTGTAGTTTTCATGGAGGTGTGTGAAAAATGGTTGTGTTGAAAATTTTGGGTAAAAATATTGAAAATTACCAAAGTTCGAGTGTGCATTGAAAATGTTAACGATGCTCATAACTTTATAGTTTTTAATATTTTTACCACAGATTTTCAACTTAGCTTTCTTACTATCCCACCTCATGAACAGGGTGGAGAAATCTTCAAATCCTGCCCAAACAATGATATTATGCCACAAGTAAAACTCATTTTGACCAGGATTTGAAAATTATAGCTGTCACATTTACGAGGTGGTGTGAAAATTGCTATGCTGAAAATGTGGGGTCACAATGGAAAACTTGAAATATAAACATAGAAACATAGAATTTGATGGCAGATAAGGACCATTTGGCCCATCCAGTCTGACCATTCCTCCCTACCTACACTATTACTGCAGACTGTTCCCAATTTATTGCTCTTCCCTCTTTCCACAATGATTCCCTTGTTTATCCCATGCATTATTGAACCCCACCACTGTTTTAGCTCCCTCCACCTCTGCTGGAAGGTTGTTCCAGGAATCTACCACTCTTTCTGTGAAGAAGTACTTCCTCACATCTCTACTGAATCTACCCCATCCCACTTCATAACATGTCCCTTGTTCTTGAGCACCTTTTCTTATGAAAATACTCCCTCCTGTACATTATTTAGCCCCTTGAAGTATTTAAAGGTCTCTGTCATACCATCCCTCCCTCCTCTGTTCCAGGGTATACATACTGAGGGTCTTTAGTCTTAGGGATTTTGATGCAGACCCTGCACCATTTTAGTTGCCCTCCTCTGGACCACATCCACTCTGTCTATGTCCTTCCGGAGATGTGGTCTTCATAACTGGACACAATACTCTAGGTGGGGTCTTACCAGTGATCTATACAGAGGCAATACCAATCCCTCTTCTGCTGATGATACCCTCCTTATGCACCCAGAATCCCACTAACCCTGCCTAATGTCTTTGTTGCACTGCTTGGCCACCTTTAGGTCATCCAGTATAATTAACCCAGGTCTCTTTCCTGATGGTGGTCATCACGCCACCAATTTTGCACTCAGTCTCTGTGTTTCTGTGCTCTAAGTGCATTATTTTACACTTTTTCACACTGAAACCCAACTGCCATACCCTTCACCTCTCTTCTAGTTTTATCAGGTCTCTGCTCATCCTTTCTATACACACACACACACACACACACACACACACATATGCACCACCAGGGTGTCCACTCTATTGCAGATTTTGCTGTCATCTGCAAAGAAGCAGACCTTCCTTTCTAGCTCCTCTGAATGTCACATATAAGACATTAAAAGGACTGGTCCCAACACTGATGCCTGAGGCATCCCTCCGCCACCCTCCTTCCTCGGAGTGAACTCCATTTACCACCACTCTCTGTCACCTATCCCTAATCAATTTCTTATCCAGTCTACCACCTATGGACCCACTCCTAAGCTACCTAGCTTGCTTACTAGTCTCCTATGTGGAACAGCGCTGAACGTCTTACTGAAATCTAGGTAAGCAATGTCCACTGATCCAACTTGATCTAAATCCTGTCTCACCCAGTCAAAGAAATCTATCAGATTCTTGTAACCCACTGGATTCAAGATGTTCCACAATCTTTTCCTTCAGTAGTGATTCTATTAACTTTCCCACCACAGTTGTCAGGCTGACTGGCCTATAATTGCTAGCCTTCTCTCTGCTACCACTTTTGTGCAGTGGCACTACATCTGTCCTCCTCTGGTCCTTTGGAACCACTTCTGTTTCCAATGAGCTGTTACATAGAGCTGACCGAGGTGCAGCCAGTATTACCCTGAGCTCTCTCAATACCCTTGATGCACCCCAGCTGGCTCCATTACTTTGTCCACCTTCAGATTAACAAACCCATTCAGGACTGTCACCTCCAAAAAGGACTAGTGTCCACCCCTCCCTCCAAAGCCTGTTACTTTTTGTGTCCCTCCTCTTCTCCTTCCTCTGTAATGCTGAATAAATGTATTTGTTCAAGATGTCTTTATGGTCCCTAAACACAGTCCCCCTTCCCTTTTCAACCTTACAATCCCATGCCCGGTCCTCCTCTTTCACTTACTTAACTAAAAAAATTCTAGTCCCTTTTGTTACCTCCTGGGCTATTCTCTCTTCAGTTTGCAGCTTTGTGCTCCTTACTGTTATACCTGCTTCCCTCTGTTTCAGCTGGAGACACCTCATTGTCCTCACAGAATCATTGAATCATAGAATCTTGTCAGCAGAAAGGACCCCACGGCCCATCTAGTCTGCCCTTCCCCCCTACTCATCCCTCCTCTCGCTGGCCCTCCCCACTACTCAGCCCCATATGTCTGTCCCTTGCTCTCTTGAATCCTACACAGTTTCAACCCCCACCACCTCCTCTAGTAGTCTATTCCTGGCCTCCACTACCTCTCCATGAAGAATCACCCCTCACATTGCCTCTTTATCTTCCTCCCTGCAGTCTTAGGCTATTCCTCTAGTTATAGTCCTCCTTCCTTTTACGTAAACACCCTTTCTTTACTTTGCTGACCACTTCACATACTTAAAATTTTAAATCATGTCCCCTCTCTCCTCCAAGTATCCAATGTGTACAGAGCCAGTTCCTTCCATCTCTGCTCATATGTCTTCCTTACATGCCCTTCACCATCCCGGTTATCCTTCTTTGAACTCTGTCTATCGTATCTATGTCCTTGCATAGGTGTGGTCTCAGAACTGGACCCCTTACTCCAGGTGCAACCTCACCATGGCTTTGTAGAGGGCATCAGCACATCCTTCCTTCTGTTCAAAATGCCCCTGCCAATGCATGCCAACATTCCATTCACCTTCCCCACCACCCTGCTATATTGATTATCTACCTTAAGTTGCTTTGATACCATGATCCCCAGATCCCTCTCCTGCTCCATTACTCTGATGTCCTCCTCCCCTCCTATTATGTATCTTGCTCATGGGTTTCTATGCCCCAAGTGTATCACAGCACACTTTTGGCATTGAATTTCAGTTGTCAGGACTCTGACCATCCCTCAAGAGTCTTCAGGTCCTGCCTCATGCCCTCCACACCTAGGGTGTCCACCCTATTGCAGACTTTTGTATCATCAGCAAACAGGCACACCCTCCCACTTGTAGCCCTCTGCCATTTCGCTGATGTAATATTAACAAGCATTTGTCATTGCTGAATGTTGTCTCACTGGCATTGGCATTGGCATTGGTAGTGCAGGAGTTAGAGATGCATAATAGGAATGGCAGTGATGTATTGAACTGACGCCAACCCTGCCCCCACCCTGCAGAGGTGTGTGCCTTTGGGTTGTCAACTATAATGCTCATGCCATGTTACCTCACCCCTACCCTGTAGACACTGACAAGTGTCATGGTGTGCTTGGGGTCTTTGGGCCTTATATCACACCATTCCATAAGGAAATACACTGAGACAGGTGCAGTATAGGAGAATGGGGTGAACTTTAGGCTGAACACTCCAAGGCACACCTTGATGCCTGTCATTGGCTGCAGGGTGGGGTGGGGTGGAATGGCATGAGCATTGCAGACAATGATCCCATTCACACCCCTGACACCTGTCAGTCTCTACAGGGTGGGGTGTTACAGTTGAAACCCTAATGCCATAGGCATTTGTTGGTATTTTCACTCCAAATTTTCAACATAGGCTTTTGTGACCCCACCTCATGAAGAGTGGCACAATCAGTTTGTTAGCTGAAAGGTGGTTTTGCATGAGCTATGCCATTTGCAACACAGGGATGGAAAGACATTTTGGGCAAGATGTAAAATGACAACTGTATTGTTTATGAGGAGGTGTAACAAAATGGCAACTTTGAAAATCTGGGTGAAAATATGAAAAATTGGTGAAGTCATGAGCATGCATAGAAATTGCACAACACACATCCGTAACCCAATTATTTTTGGGATTTTTAACCACATTTTCAGCATAGGCATTTTGAACCTCCCTCATGAACAGTGGTGCTGTGATTTTGTTAATCTGTCCCAAAAGTTGATTTCCACAGCAACCATGCCACTGTGCACCTCAGGTGTGAAAACACATTTTGGGTAGGCTGTGATAAATGACAGCTATACTGTTCATAAGGAGGTGTGAAAATGACAATGTTGAAAGTCTGGCATGAAAATATTGCAAATTTGCAAAGTTACAAGGGTGTGTGGAAACTATGCAATGCACGCTGTAACACAATCATTTTATGGACTTTTGTCACCCAATTTTCAACATAGGCATTTTAGGACCTCTGCTCATGAACGGTGTCACTGTCATTTCTCAAACAGTCCTGAAAACTGATTTCATTCAGTGACCGTGCTATTCTGTGCTGAGCGTGCAGCATTTCAGCCAGGATATGTAAAATGACAGCTGTACTATTCATAAGGAGGTGTGGAAAATGCCAATTTTAAAGCTCTGGAGTGAAAATATTACAAATTCACGA
Source organism: Neoceratodus forsteri (assembly GCA_016271365.2). Taxonomy (NCBI): domain Eukaryota; kingdom Metazoa; phylum Chordata; order Ceratodontiformes; family Ceratodontidae; genus Neoceratodus; species Neoceratodus forsteri. The sequence goes on from CM057456.1 coordinate 1,287,890,950, forward strand.
AGTTATGAGTCTGTGGAAACTGCACAATGCAGCGCTCATAAAATAGCCATTTTTGGATTTTTCACCAAATTTGCAGCGTGGCTTTTGAGAGCCCCCTCATGAACAGTGGCACTGTTTAGCTAATCAGTCCCGAATGATGATTCTGCGCGGTGATCGTGAAATCACCTTCAGGACCAAATAACACCATGACAGTGACTGAATTCATAAGGAGGGGTCCCACAACCCCATGTTGAAAATTTGGTGCCAAAATTCCCAAACATACCTGAGATATGCACCAAAGTTGGAAAAACCCTATTGATGCCATTATACGCCTTACCGGCACTTCTTCAGTTCACAGTTGGCTTTGAAGAGTGCAGACGTGTTCCCAGTCCATCAAGATCATCGTGCCATGCTCTGGAGGTAAGTATGAGGTGAGGGTGTGTGGGGAGGCAGAGTGCAGAGGGTGGGCGAGGGTTGGGGATGGCCACCGGACTCTACAAGGGATCATTTTCTGGTTTGCAGGTTGAAAAAAAAAACATTGCGAACATTGCGGGACCGTTTTTGTTTTACAGGGGCATTTGTACCTGGGTGGGCTCCCAGCGTGCCACCTGAATGTTTTTTTGGGGGTTCTGTAACCAATGGGGATTGGGCACCCCATCAGCACACAACAAATGGGGGACATTATGCTGATGGGGAGGGCTCCCCATTGGCAAATTAAGCTGGGAAGGGGGAAATGATGCTAAAGGATTGGGCACCCTTTGGTACACACTTTAAATGTGGGGTGCATTATGCCAACAGGGAGGGCTCCCTGTTGGCAAATGAAGTGAGTTGGGGCATGCCAACAAGGGATTGGGCACCCCTGAAGTTGTCTCTGTTCGGGGCAGTCAGTGCTGCCATGTTTATTGAAGGGCTTCACCAGGAAAGGCAATGAGGCGTAGTTTGGTGCTGTTGCATGACAAGCTTGGCCTCATTGCAGCAGACCTTTTCTTAGGTGTGCTCACCACACATGCATTGCTGGTGTGGTGCCTGCATGCTGGCTGATTGGGGAATGCAGGACTCACCTACTGATGCATGCCCTGCATTCGCTTCCACAGTGACCGTGCTCCAAATCTGCTACTAATGCAATATGTTGGCTGGCGCAAGCTCGAGCCAACATAAAAGGAGGGGTCTCAGTACTGACCACTGGGCATCCCACTCATCACCCTCTCCATCCTGGAGTACACCCAGTTCACCACCACTGTCTGGCTTCAGTCCACCAACCAGTTCTCCACCCTCCTCCTTTGCATCTCCTTATGCTTTCTGAATGCTTACCCTTTTAGCCTTTGCCTTTTCAGCCAGCTCTTTTCAGCACCATAACAGTCTCTTTTTCCTCTTCCTTTGCTTACTTGTTTGACATACAGGTTTGTTGCCTTTACTATACTACATCTTATCTTCGCCCACTGTTCTTCCATCCCTCCCAGGCCACCCCACAGCCAGATTATCCCTGATGCATTCATCCATAATTATAAAACCTACCCTCCTGAAGTCCAGGACCCTCACCCTTCTGTGGTTCGATTCTGTAGCCATTCTTATATTGAACCACATCATAGGGTGATCACTGGTCCACAAGTGGCCACCCACTGAAATACTGTCCCAGTTAATGAGTACCAGATCCAGTACTGCCCATCACAAGTGGGTTGACTGAATTGTTAGCAGAGGAATACCTCCTGCAGAAAGTCTAGTATGTCCTTGCTTCTAGTTGAAGCTGCAACTTTCAGGAAGTACAAGGAGACCCAAATAGAGGCAGACAGGGATGTATATCTAGGGAAACAAAGGGAGGCAAGAAGAAGGAAAGGACAGCAAAGGTTGAAACTAAGAAAAGGATTGACCAGGAGGTGAAGAATGGGGAATAGAACTTTCTTCAGGTATGTGAGCAAAACAGGAAGGCAATGGTGATATAATTAAGATCAGGTGACCAGGAGGGCAGGGGACTGTGCAGAGGAAGACCAAAAAGTTAACTTATAAATTAATACTTCTACTTGGTCTTCACAGTGAAGGGGGGATGGGCTGTCATGCATTTACAGGCACCAGGTTGGTTGGAGAGTGGACACAAGCCCATTTACAAAGAGAGAGTCCACCAGGGTTGGAAGCCTCTAAGAAATCAGGGGACAGGGCTGGACAGGATCCATCCAAGGTACTTCAGGAACTGAGCACAGTGCTAGATTCCCCTTGCAGCACTATTTAGCACCTCATTATTGGAGACAGGGTGTTCTAGAGTAAAGGAAGGGGTTGATATAGTTCCTCTGCACAAGATCGGCAACAAGGAGGAGGCCAGCAATTACATACCAGTCAGTCTCACATCAGTGGTGGGTAAGTTAAGGAGTTACATAAAACATAGAAATCTGTCAGCAGATAAGGACCATATGGCCCACCTAGTCTGCCCATTTCTCTACTCACTGCTGCAGCCCCAGATCCTGTTTGATCTGTGGCTGTCTTGCACTACACATCTCCAGGGTACCCTTATGTCTATCCCATGCACTCTTGAACCCCTGTATTGTTTTGCACCCACCACTTCTGCTGGAAGGCTGTTCCATGGCTTCACCACCCTTTCAGTGCAAAAGTACTTCCTAATGTTACCCCGAGTCTTCTACCCTTCAGCCTCATATCATGCCCCTTGTTCTTGTGCAAAGTTTTCTGAAATAGGCTTTCCACCTGTACCCTGTTTATTCCCTAAGGTACTTGACACTATCTATCATGTCTCTCCTCTCCTTCTTTCCTCCAGTGAATAGATATTATGGTCCTTAAGTCTTTCCTCATAGGGCTTCTGGTGCAGTCTGTGTACCATCTTTGTTACCTTCTCTGGACTGCCTCTATTTTGTCAATGTCCTTTCAGAGATGCGGTCTCCAGAACTGGACACAGTACTCCAGCTGAGGCCTCACCAGTGATCTGCATAGTGGCATCAACACTTCTTTCCTCCTCGCTTGTTATGCCCCACCCTATGCGCGTAAATTCTGTTTGCTCTCCCCAACTTTTTCACACTGTTTGGTTACCTTCAGATCATCAGATATGACAACACCCAGGTCTCCTCCTGACTTGTGGTGGCTAGAATTTCCCCACCCATTCTGTACTCCTCCATTGGATTCCTGTGACCCAGATGCATGATCTTGCACTTTTTAGCATTGAAACTCAACTGCCAGACACCCGACCACTCCTCTAATAGGCTTAGTCCTTTCTCATTCTTTCCACCCCATCTGGTATGTCCTGCTGAAGGGGAGATTGATAGAGTATCTGGAGACATATGGGTTGCAGGACCAAAGGCAACACAGCTTCACAGAAGGGAGGTCTTGCAAATGAATCTCATAGATTTTTTGACTGGGTAACTAGGAGGTGGATCAGGGAGGGCAGGATATGGACTATCTGGACTTCAAAAGGCCTTTAACACTGTACCACGTAGGAGGTGGATAAAAAATGTAGCAACCTGGGGGTGGGGAGAAGGTGATAAGCTGGCTATCAAACTGATTAAAAGACAGGAGGCAGAGGGTGGTGGAAAATGGCAGACATTCGGAGGATAGGAGAGTGACCAGTGGAATACCACAGGGATTGGTCTTGTCTTGTCCTCATCAATGTCTTGATAAGTGACATTGCTGAGTAACTAGAGGGAAGGTGTGTCTCTTTGCGGATGACAAAAAATCTGCAACAGGCTGGACACCCTGAAGGACAGGAGAGAATGCAAGGGATATGGGGAAACTAGGGAGATGTCTAGGAGTGGCAGCTTTGTTTCAATGCCAAAAAGTGCAAAGTCATGCACCAAGATCAGGGAAAGCCAGGTGCTTTGCATAAGATGGGGTGATGTACTTGCAGTTACCAAGCAAGAAAGGATCTTGGAGTGATCATATCTGATGATCTCAAGGTAGCAGGGCAGTGTGACAGGGCAGTAGGCAAGGCAAGCCAGATGCTGGGGTGCATAGGGAGGGTATCTCTAGAAGGAGAAGATATATGGTGTTCTTCTGATCTCTCAATTGTGAGATCCCACCTGAGTACTGTGTCCAGTTCTAGAAGCCACACCTCTGCAAGGACATCAACGGGGTGGAAGTGGTCCAGGAGAGGGCTACACAAATGGTGCGGACTTTGCATGAGAAACCATACAAGGAAATGTTGTGGAGCTCAACATGTACTCCCTAAAGGAGAGCAAGTGGGGCATGCTTGAGACCTACAAGTAACTCATGGGGTGCACAAGGTGCTGAACGTGAGTCTCTTGCACAGGAGAAGGACACCAGAACACAGGGGCATGCTATGAAGTTTGAGGGGTAAGTTTAAGAAGGATGTGAGAAATACTTCTTACCAGAAAGGGTGGTGGATGCCTGGAATAGCCTGGCAGAGGAGGTGTTAGGGGTGAAGACAACAGGGAGCTTCAAATGTGTGGGATAGGCACATGAGTGTTATAAACAGAGATAAAGGAGGAGGGAGGGACACCTGTGACCAAACAGAGTCCAGGGTGTAGTGTTAGGCAGGAAAATAGGGCAGACTAGATGGGCCTCCCTGTCATTTTCTGCCAACACATTCTGTGTTTCTGTGTTTCTATGTAATTAAACCTTAAACTACCACAGAGTGCTGAAAAACTAACTTGGTTATATTTAGAACACTTTTGTTTTTAATAAAAACAACAAACATAACCACTTAGGACTGGGACAGAACTATAGGGTGTCTGATATCTTTAGCAGAGAAACAATCTGACATTCAGTAGCTAGGGAGTGTGACCACGTGGCAGAGTTTGAAATTTGTTCTATATTCCTAATTCTTTTTTTATGGCAACATCTGAGGCATGAGATGATTGGCATGACATCTCAATGAAATTTTGTCATCAGAATCACAAATTCTGATTAAAACTGTCAGAGCAGTGATGATCTCTACTGTATATAATCCAGTTTGGAACTATCGCCAAAGCAAAATACTTTTTCTGACTGACACCCACATATGTTTCCTGCTTTTCTTTAATCAGGGGTGTAGAATAAAACATAAATGCTTTTCCCCTATCCTTATTGATATCCCTGTGGTTGAACTTTATCTTCATCTTGCTGCCACCTTCATTCTACTGTCCCCAATGATCATAACACACATGGTGGATGACCCCACAGTACCTATAATGTGACAATATTTTATTTGAGAACCTCAACACCTTCCATGAGCATCATCTCCAAGGATAAATCACCACCAGACATAAAGGGCTTTGTAGCCAGTGAAGGAGCAGAAAATGTTACAAAATGTTTTCCTGCTGCAACATTTCCTCAGGCTAAACATCATCAAACTGCTAGCATTATCAGAATCACTATCTGCTTATGGCAGGACTGAACAAGATGACCCCCTTCACATCTGCTCATAGTGGGCCAAACTAAACACTACACTAAAGAATCATAAAAATGAGCAAATATGTTAAGTTGGTGCCTTAAATAGATACCTCTTGGCTAGGAGTGGTTTGGCACCAGATAAGATTACAGCTTAACTCTAGCTCTGCTAAAGCTCAGTGGCTATCCTCTACATCTGTGGTCCTGATGTCTCAAATGTTGCTTTACCATCATAATCGGTATTCTCTCAACTCAGTGACTGCAGTGATCCACTTAGCTGGTGCATAGGTTAGAGTTTCATAGCTTTTTACAGGCACTTCTCCATCATATCAGAATGTGGCCTTCAGTACCCTCTCAGTCACGTGGTAGTACACCTGAGATGGAGATGGTGGCTCCTACAGTTGTTGCCCTGCAAGAAATAAAGACAACGCTTGAAAGACTCCTACTGACATCACCAAACTGAAGGCTGCCATATCCCATACTGCGAGCAGCTGTCAGCACTGAACACCATTACCTATACTGAAGCCCACCTATCTATAACTGTGGTAGCAGATGACAACCTTCAGGGCTACTACGTGACTAGGCTTTCACCATAAAATACCTCTCTAGCAAAGTCAATGATCTAGAAACCAGGCTTAGCAAAATAGCATTCACTTTGTCAGATTCCTGGAGGTGTAGAGGCATGATTTTGTAATACTTTCTGCAACAAAGCATACCCGAACTGCTGAACATCCCAGACTGCCCTCCTGTAGAACTAAGCAGGAGCCCAATTCGCTAGCCACCGGGCCACCTCCTAGAGAACCGACCTTGCCATTCTTGCCAAACTACTTAGGTACCCCCAGAAAGAAAAGATATTTCGATTGGCCAGGGACCATGGTCCTTTATCCTGGGAGGGCCACTCAGTCAGTTTATTTCAAGACTTCTCCCTGAACTATCACAGAGGAGGCAAGCATTTTCTACAGCTAGAAAGCAACTTACACAAATGGGGACACAATTTATGATCTGCTACCCGGCCTGCTTCACATCACCCTTAATAGTCTCTGACACAACTCCCTCATGCCAGAAGTGGCAGATATGCTGATCCAACAAATGTGACTAACAGTCCTCCAAGTGGGCCTACTAAGATACTCTTTGAGTGTTGAATATGTTTGAACGTATACAGATTCTGGACACATATATATGTCCGCAGTCTTCTAAGGCCTACTCCAGTGGACACTACACCTTCTTCCTTCTAAGCCTTGCCCCCACCATGTGCAGGGCATCAACCACCCACCTATCATCCTCCACAATTCAATGAATAGATACCGGCTAGAGGGGCAACAGCCACCACTGACACCAAAATGACAGAAAAACCCACCAGCCCCAACACCATGTTCCTGGAACCACAGTCAGAGTTCTTGACTGCACGTGTCATCCACAGAAAGTAGTGGTATCCCAGTGTTGTTGAATAAACTTCAAACTTTACACCCTCCTCCCTGGTAGAAGCATCTGCACCTGCTCAACCTCTCTTCAGCCTCTATGCAGGTCTGTACAACTACACTGAAGACATGGACTGCTATGGTGGCCTGTACACCTCTGCCTGCAGGGATCTGGCTAGGCCTTTGTCTCCTCAAGGATCACCACAGAAAACCTCCAAAACTGAAAAGATCTGGGTTGAAATCCCCTGCCTGGTATGTACTTTCACATGTCTCCATTGTTCTCACTTGCTGGAAGTCACCATGACGTCTCTTTGTACTGTGCAATCTAAGGCACCACATCATATCTGGACATCGGGGCCTGGGCAGGAATGGAAGAGTCACATCTGAACCCTTTTTTCTTTTATCTCTATTGGGCTGTGAAAAGCAGCTTCACACATTCATCCTGGGACAAATGGAACTGAGACTGTGGCATGTATCCTTCATTATACTCATGGCATTGCATATAGTCTATAAATTGTATATGATGTTGGCTTATCGTTCATTTTAAATAACTACAAGTACGGTGTTCAGCTTGCAAAGCTGTTTTCTGGTCTCCAGACATTTCCCAATCCCAATAGGGATATTATCGTGGTGCCCTGGTAGCAGGGAGCTCTACAAGAGGCTCAGGTCAACTTTTGTTCTGTGAGAGCATTGCGGTGAGGACTTCTCTCCTGCCATGGTTAGAATCTGGGTATCTGATGCCTGATTGGAGGCACAGGGTCATAATGTCACAGGTGCCACCATACACACCACAACCGCACAGCAGCAAACAGCATGAAAACATGCTCAACTGTTTTCTGTTTGTTTTATGGGGCTTTACCCACACATCCCTGGACTTATTATAATAAACTCCAAGGGGTGTAGACTTAGAGGCAGAAAATAAAACAAGTAAAAGATTTCGAGTTGGGAATGAAACCCGCTCCCAACCCTATTCACCGCAGGGTCGGGTGCTGTAACCACTCCACCATGGGAGCTGCTTGACTAGCACCCGACCGGGCAGTGTACATAACCACTTCCTCCATCATGGTGAGTGTCAGTGGGTAGTGATACTTTCGCTGAAAGGCATATGCACTACTCACACCTATTACACTGATTGGAGAAGGGCTGCTGGTATTTGCTAGTATTTGCCACATACTAATAACCCCAATTTTCTGGTCTCCTGACTGTATGACCATCCACAGGTGTCTCCTATGGTTCCTTTATAAATGTTACTTTAACTCACATTCATGTATTCATTAATGTGGGGAGTGTACCACAGCCGGATGAAGAACTAAGATACAAGAATTTGTGGCACTCAACCTCAATAACCAGTCATTTATTTCATAGTTGACATTAGTTTTTCTTTAGTTTTTCTTTTTATTTCTTTTATTCTTCTATTTTCCAATGCTCTTTATAAAATGTATCACTTTAGTTATGTTTCAGAACAATCCTGTTCCTTCTTCATAATACAGAAATGAGCTGCCTCCTTTTACTTAGTCTTGTGACTTACTCTGGACTGTATGGTCAGACCAAGAAAAACAAAAAGGAGGACTTCAGGTTTTCCTAGGACCTATGTCTCCCCTCATCCATAACCTCTTACCCTCACCTGCCAAATGCAAAAAATATAAAACAAGGTGCTGTGTCAGCGTGTGGGTTGAAAATAAAACAAAAAGGTTGTATGAAATGCACACAGAAAATAGAAAATAAAATTAGAATTAACATTTTGACCATAGGTCTTCATCAGGAATCATCAAAAGAGAAAACAAGCACAGTTGTCTGTCAAAGCAAAGTTAGTCTCCAACTTTGCTTTTTTCTTTAGATAATTCCTGAAGAAGACCTCTTGTTGAAACATTGATTCTAACTTTATTTTCTATTTTCAGCATGCATTTAATATTACCTTTTGTTTTGTTGTCAGAGAATGTAGTTGCTCTATTTCTGCCTGTCCTCAGAAAGGATGATATACAGTAAACCCGGAAAAACAATATACAGTATAGATCCTCACCAAGGAGTCAATTCTTCCCTGGGAAGCCTTGGTAGCACAGTTCAGGCACAAATCCTCTGCCTGGGTTCCTCACTTCAGACAGGGATTAGGCTATATCCCACTTGATCTCTCTTGAGCCTGCTTGGAGGATAGCCACTTATACACCTATTGATCTGGCAGGGAGATAATGGAAAGCTGGGCTGGGGTGCAATAACAATGCCTTGACATCCATGCTAGCCAGTTTGTTATTCACCCATTTCTACTTCCCAGATATCTGCCTTAATCTATAGTCAGGGCCTCACTCTCAATATTCTAAATTTCCTGACACCTTGTTTCCTCCACAGCTGTCTGTACAATGTTTTCCTAAAGACTTTAGAAGAGAACTCAGATATGGTGAGACTCCCGCCAGCTGATAGTAGGGGCTGGGTCATTTGGACCAGGCATGAAATTCCATAGGGCTCTCCATTCCTCCTACTCGGCTGAAGAGGGACAATGTTCTGATGCAAGTTAATGGTTTTACAGGTATGTCATGTGAGGGTTTACTGGAGTGTGGCTTGGAGGCCTATTTATATATTTCTTAGTGTCCAGCTCACCTCTTGTACTATTTCATGGTGGCAAACTTGACCATGATGCCAGCTAGTTCCAGGTGCCTCAACCTTGGCTGGTCTTTTCTTCTGCTGCTAAACACACACCCTAGGACAGTGGTCAGCTGTGCCTTTGGTGATTCTTCTCAGCTTGCAGATTATGCAGCTCCTGTCTCATTTGTTCATTCCCATTGGGAGCTTTGGCACACTCATACACCTATCATCCTATCAGGTTTTAGCTGAGATGATGTTTGGTACCAGCAGCTCAAACTATTTCCCAGCTCTTATGAGCTTCCAGTTCCAGTTGTGGTGGCACCCACCTTGTGCACTCAGTCATCATCAGCAGTTTTTCTTGTCAACAGTTTATTGAATGTATGATTTTCTAATCATTTTAACATTAATAGAGACAACATTTCCAAGGATATGGTATTTCTGCAACTGACTGCTAAAGTAAATCCTGAGCTCTCTGGATGTTCCAACTACACTAAGGGATTTTACTTCCAGATCTGGGATCAAAATATCTGTACAAACCTCCTTTCATATGGCTTGGCACTACTCCCTCCACATGGCTGACATTCAGTGCACAACCTGGAATCTCTGGGATTACATTTTCCTATAATATACAAAACAGTTCTCTCCCATTTTAAAGAGTTGAAACCCCAAATGACTTTCCTACAGGAAACCAAACTGGTGGAGGAAGTGAAATAATTATTCAGGAACTGGGTGGATTAGAAGTGCACAGCTGTGCTCTCACTGCTAAAGAGGGTATCGATATTGTTACATAAATCTCTGAAGTGGCAGATATTGAAGACACTCTCTGATGATGAAGGAAGATGGCTCCTTTTCTTATGTCCACTCTGATGCTGGGGTCTGTTTATGGTCGAAATACAGATAATTTGTCTTTTTTTTCACTCCCTAGCCAAGTTGGTTACTGACCACACTATCAGGGAAAGTCCTCTGCCAGTTAGCAGGGACTTCAACCTAACATTGACATCCTTGTAGACCATTTCTCTTCAGTGTGCAAATGATCATCAAAGAGCATCATGGCTGGTCTACTCTGATAACTGACCTGTCCCTGTCAGATATATGGCACACCCTACACCCAATGACATCCCTGTCTTTCATTGGTTCATGGATCTGCCAGCCCACTTGACATCTTGCTACATTTTTCCAAGTCACTCATGCCACTATACAGTTGACAGCTGAACTGATAGCCACTTCAGATTATGCCTCATTATTAATGGTTTGGGTTCCAGAATCACCGACTCCTTCCCCTTGTCGCTTGGCCTGCTGTTATTGTGGGATAAAGCCTTTTTGTGGGTGGAAGAAACCAATATATTTTAAGGCTAATGATACTGGAAAAATTGCCTACCATAACACTATGGAAGGCTTACAAAGCCACCCTCAGAGGGTACATAATGGGATTGCCATCAGAAGACATAGAGGGCATGCATATTGGCCCCTTTTGCACCAATGGGCATAAACTATGCATCAAAGTAATGTAACCTGCCTCGCAGCTCTGCCTGTGGACCCAGGTGCTCACAGCCATTATTCAGTAATGGCCACCACCTGTCTGCATCTCTGCCCCGGCGCACAGGTCTCCGGCAGAGCAGCCACATGCAGAGTCACAGACTCAGCCGGGCATCCAATCGGATGCCCATCATGGGTCCTACAGTGGATCCCTTGTGCAATAGCGTGGTCCAGGTGCATGAATGCCTATGGCAGGCACCAGAACCACTAGGCATGGCCCCATCTTCCTGTGGGCCCCTGCACCAGCTGCTCAGCAAGGCACCCTCCTGGTGGACAGACAGCCCCGGTGTTGCTTGACCCCGTCACTGGCCCATAGGCTGCCCCCAGCACAGCAGTGCCTGTACCTCACAGTTACATTCCTTCAAGACCCCGACCTGTATCCAGCGCCTGAGCCCCACTGTTGGTCAGGTTTCCACACACACATACACACACGCACATACACACACACACACACACACACACACACACACAAAGGCCCCAATCCCAAGAGCATGCAGTCCACCCCAGTACCCCACCCCACACTGGTGGTCAGTGTACCCCACCTTTGGCGGCACTGACAACCCCCCCCACCTCTGGCTCCTGTTGGTGCCGCAGCCAGAATTGGCCAGTGGCGCAGCTCACCCACACCTCCTTGGCCACAGGACATCCAAGTTCTGCCAGGGTGTGCTGCATGCTCCTGGAAGCAGTATGGGGGCAGGGGTTGTCAGATGCCATGGTGAGTGGGGATACACTGGCCACCAATGTGGGGGCAGGGGTCATACTCAGTCACTAGTCAACCGCAGAGAATCTGGACATAAGACAATACTGCGCCATGGGAGAGGGCATGAAGAGCACTCATGAGGTAATAGCAAATGGAGCACTCACCACTGGTATACAGAACTCAAGTACCTGGAGGCAGACAGTGGCCCAGCAGACATGGGGCACCTGTGTGTGTGTGTCTGTGGGGCAGCAGACCTGCTGACTGGGGCAGGTGCTCTGCTGGGGGCATGATGCCGGGACTGGGGGGCTGCCATGTGTTGGGGTGGGAGGCACTGAACCATACAGGGGTGGGGTGACGTGTTGGCAGGGGGGTTGACTGGTCATGGTCTGGGAGGATGGGTGCACTGCTTGGGTGCAGATCTTTGATGGCGGACCCAATCTGCCATGATTTGGGGCACTAACCTGATCAGCTGCTCCAGCACGCCTCATCTGCCTTGTGGGCTGGGGCAGCACGGAGGCTGCTTCCGGTCCCGCTGTCCAGTGGGTGGTGTCTGTGGGGTGTGCAGTGGGTTACAGCAGAGTCTCTACTGCCATAACCTGCTCCACACTATGTCCCCCTGCAGACCGCACTATGCACCTTTATGACTGGCACGTAATGCCAGCCTCCCCTGGCATGTCCCCAGCCTGCCCCTGGTGCATTGCTGTCCATGTGGCTGGGGATCAGGCATGCAACTGTCTTTGCCCAGATCACTTAGATTTCACATAGGGGTCTGGGACCCGCTCACTGTTTCATTCCAGCGTGTTAGTGACTAGCGTGCCGGTTTCCGTTAGGTTGGCATCATGCACAGGAGCCATTGTGTGTAATGGCACTTGAATCTACAATTGAAAGAGTTGGAAAAGGCCTTCAAGACTACCCTCATCCCCCAGGTTAGTATATAATTATTTATTTATTGAATTTTGTAACTGGTGAGCCCACTGAGACAAGAAGTCTCTTTTTCCCATTTTGGAAGCAGTGTAGTGTAGTGGTTAAGGGTACTGAACTGCAAATCAGGAGACCAGGGTTAGAGTCTCATCAGCCTCCACCTGCATACTGTGTGACCCTGAGCAAGTCACTTAACTTCCCTATGCTCCCAGGTCACACTGGAATCAAGCTCCAGCTTAGAGTGCCTTTCCTGGTTAAACAATTTTCTTTTCCCTTTCCTTTTCAGGGTTGACCCAGAATTAATTACATATATAGGGTACCTCTAGTACAGAACACACTTAGAGGTAAAACATAATGGTACAAATTATAGGTTACAGTAGACTGGTATTACTGACAGTAGACCATGGCATAAAGCAGTACAGAATGCATTTAGGGGTACATCATGGTAAACATTTTAGAATGCATTAAGCAGGTACTATTGACAGAAGATGACAGTTAAGTATTTAGGGTTATCAGGATTTGACAAGCTACATCTGTGTGCATGCAATATGCCTTGGGGTTTAAGAGCATAGTTCATCATGGACAGTTAGTTGAGTACAACAGGTAAGTGGAATGCAAATTTCAGAGCAGGTATACATTGTTCAATGGTTACATGTGGAGATACATCGCCCAGGAGGACAGCTTTGAGTCCTTGTTTAAAACCACCTAGGGAGGAACAGTTTATAAGAGAGGCCAGGAGGGTGTTCCATTGGGAGGGCCTGAGCTGGCAAAGGATCTCAACGTGCACTAGACCTTGCGCGCGGAGTAACAAGCAGGATGCTGCAGGAGGAATGGAGCATCCCACTGAGCATTTGAATAGCCACAACATTCCTGAGACTGGGTGGGTAGCACCTTTGACAAGTTTGAACACAAGACAGAAGTGGGATAGCTGAATCTCCTTCAAGGAGGACCAATTCAAGCAGTGAAGGACATCACAGTGGTTGGCACATGTTGGGACACCAGCAGCAAGCTGACTAATTCTTTTGTAGAGAACAGTTAGCCTATTTAAGTCTGTTCACCTTAGGGATTGCAGGATTGGAGCACCAGATACTATTGTAGAATGGGAGCAATGTGGTGGTGGCGACTGCAAGCTGGGAACCCTTAGTAAGATAGCTGTTCAGGTGGTACTGTAGTCCAAGTTTACTATGTAGTGACTTGGAGATATGGTCAACATGTAGGTTGAATGTGACATCTTGGTCAAGATCCACACCAAGATATTTTACAGAAGTAACCACCTCAATTGGGTCACCGTGGAGGTATCAAATAGAAGCAGGTGTTGTCTGACGTGCCTAGAAGCTTGTGAACAAACAGTACAGATTTTATTTTCTTGATATTTAAAACTAGTTTATTAGTGGTAAAACAGTGTTCTAACTCACGAAAATCAGAGTTTAATAGACTGCGGATCTGTGATACATCATGAGAGCTTTTGTATAGTACCACATCATCAGCGTATAATAGCACCTTGGCACCACCACAATTTCTAAGCAAGTTGTTTATACAGTAAATATGGAGAACAACTGCTGACCCAGGATGGAGCCTTTCAGGACACTGCCTGCTAAGGGATCGGTTTAGACTGTCCTCCTTTCCACTTGACTTGCTGGAGTCTGTTGGCTAGGGTAGTTGTGAACCATTGACAGGATAGAATGTCGAGTCCTAAGTGTTGTATTTTAGAAATAAGTAGACTGTGGTTTACCAAGTCAAGGTTTTGGTATGATCTACAAATACAGCACCTTTAGAAAGCCATTTATTCAACTCTTCAAGTATATCAGTCGATAACCCAACCAATGCAGTGTCGGTGCCATGGTTTTCCTAAACCCATGCCATTTGTCAAAGAGGAGTTGTTCTTCTAAATACTCCTGTAGCTGACTGTAGACCAACCTTTCAATGATTTTAGACAGTGGGCAGGGCAGAGAGAGATAGAGTGGTAGTTTCTTTTGGTTCCCTAGGTTCTTTCTTTATGTACAGAAACTACAAAGGCCACTTTCCAGTCTTTTGAGACTCTTCCTCCTATTAGAATTTATTGAATAGCATATTGATAGGGGAGACTGTGAGAGGAGCAGCTATCTCATGGAGTTTTTGCTCAGCTTTGTCATAGCCAGCCAGACTATCATCCCTCAGCTTCTGAAGGAGGGGTAACACTACTTTTCTCATTATCTTACAGAAATGGAACTCAGGGGTACTGCCTTACCATAGCTGTCCAAGCGGGGAGGAGGGATTTAAACTGTCCAGATATGTAAAGAAGTCACTAAAGGGGATAGCAGTGGCCATAAGGTCTTGAAATGTCTTGCCATCAACTATTAGTCGCATTGCACTGGACTGGTGTGACCATGAAGGAGTGCATAGATTTGTCCTCAGAAAGCCTGGGATCAGACAGGTTCTTTGCCTGCAAGTACCTCAGGTATTTCTTCTTGGCAGTTTTCAGGTCTGTTTTGCAAGCATTTCTGAAAGCCCTATAAATATTCCAGTCAGAGACAAGACCTGAGTTTTGAAAGTCCCCATGCCTTGTCTCTCATCTTCATAGATTTCGTGAGTGTGTGTCAAGCCATTTAGAGTGCTGGCCTTTAACCCTCATCTGTTTAAGGGGGCATGGGCATTGGCTGCCAAGGTAATGTTACACATAAAGAATTGCAGGGCAGAATCAACATCTGGGAGGGTCCTAATTATAGCCCAGTGGATGGTAGACAGGTGGACAGGAAGGCACTTTCATGCAAATCCATTATGGCAGATATTGCTGGAGTATGGCTTCAGTTTCACCTCCGTTATACCAGCTTGCAGAATTATCCTCCCCTGTTCAAAACAGAGATTCTGGGAAGGAGAGAAAGTTGACAAGACTTCTGTCATTTGTCTCCAGAATCAAAAGGCAGAACCATATTGCTGCCCTTCAACATCCGTGAGGTCAGATATCAACTAATGTTGATGGTATTAATGCCACTATGAAAACATTCTATAAGAACCTATATTCCACAGCTGGCCCCATTGATTCAAACAGCCTTGAAACTTTCCTATCTGACTCCCTATCCCTAGTCTCACAGTTAAACAAACGCAACTATGGCTGCCCCTCACTGACACAGAGATCCATCAAGCAATCCTTAGGCGTCGGGGTTGTCAATCTATATAAATACCTCTCTACTCAGCATTACCCAGTCCTGTGCAGGGTATACAAAGAAGCAAAGACAGGCACCTCACTATACTACAAACTGTGTTTTTGTTAAACATTTTATTCATGTTTTACAATAGAACCTACACAGCAGTTCACAGACAGTCAGATTACAGCCTTCAGAAATACATATAATAATAGGTCATTGAATCCCTTCACTCAACTGTTGTTGGCACAGAAATTAACAGTGTACTATAAGAACATCCATTTATCAAAACAGTCATAATGGATAGTGAGGCTCCTGTGTATTGAGTATGATGATATGACCATGGTGGATATCACATCTCTACAATACAGAATAAAGAAAAACATTAACTATATACAAAAAGAGTAAGAGCTGCCTAGGGCATATGTACGTGAGCAGATCCTGGTCTTTGTGGAAAAGTGAGTGCGAGGTTGGGTATACTCAGGGACTGAAGAGGGAGGACCCTCACCAAGGTCTGAGTTTGTCTACTTGTAGAGTTCATTCTATCCTATTCCTATACTGGGAGATGGGGCATTGTCTGGGGTGGTCATGTCTCATCCTGTGCGTTATGGTGAAGGTAGGCATTGAAGGGTGACCAAACTTTGTCATATTATTCCAAAGTATTTCTTACCAGGTGAGACATATGCTCATAGGTGGCCAGTTGGTCATACATGAAAGAAATGTGTTCATGCGTGGCATTTTGAGGTATACCATCTATGTACCAGTAACCATTTTATTTTGATACTGGCATGTTTCACCAGGTCATACTGGCATTTCAATAAGTGCAGAGTCTCTTGTCTTGATCCCAAGAGAAGGAGGCCAGGTAATACAGGAATATGTGTTTTGAGGATCATTCCCAGGTACTTCCAATGTGTAGTCAATACTTTTTAGTGCTGAACACGACCACAGGATGTGAAAGAGATCTCACTGATCTCATTGAGGCTTACCACATCCAGCGTGATCTGTGGGATAAGGTTGGTAGTATGTGACACTGCTAGAGTGTGATACTAGCACTGCAGCACCTTGTTTTGTAGGAACCTCCCCAGGAGTCTCTAATTGGTTGTGAGTTGTCTTCCAGCAGGCTTCGCCATTCCTCATCATCTCTATGTCATGGCCTAGGGCAGCTGTACAGAACTTTCTTGCCTGAGTTGTTTAGCCAGGTATGCATTCTTGTATTAGGAAGTAGCTGGCACCTGCCTCCCAGCCACCTTAGAAATCCACAAGAAAAGGGGATGCTACTGCACTGGAGTGTGGGCTTCCTTGAGTCACATCAGCAGTGAGGCCACTGCACTGTGCAGTTGAAGATATCTTCAAAATTCAGAGTTGTTTTGGCCATATCTGGCCTGAAGTCCCTAAAAGGAATCTAGGTGGTATGGGGATAAGGAGGTCAGACAGGGTGTGAATGACTTTGGAATTCCAAAGATCCCAGTCCAGTTGCTGCTCACCACACCTTGATGTTGTGGTTGCCCCAGAAGGGTATGGAGTGCTCGTGTGTCAGATCCTCATTCAACCATTTTCCTGTTTGGTTCTAGGTATTAGAGACACGTGAATTGTGGGTGAAGCTTGTGCCAGCACTCTTTGGGGTCCATATGTAAACTAAAGGGGTGCATTCATCAAGCAAGTGGGATTCAATGGTTGCCCACAGAGGAGGAGGAGGTAGTTCTGGATTATGGAACCATCTAGTGGTTTGCACTACTCTGAATGCCCAGTAGTAGCCCTTGAACCATGGGAGGTTGCAACCCCTTGCGCCAGTGTTATCTAAGTTTCGTTCTCGATATCTGCCTACTTGCTCTTCCATATAAACTGGCCAAAGATTTTGTCTTTTCAATAGAACCAACCATTAGATATAGAGGTCAGGATGTGATATTAGATACAAGAATCATGTGGCTGTATAACCTCTATTTTCCCAGCTGTAGAGGTTTCAGCTATCTAGTTCAATCTGTGGCTCAGATAGAATTGGTGTCATGTTCATGTCAGACAGCTTTCTGATAAGAGGCATTATCCTGATCCCCAGATATGTGATGATTTCCGGCCTAGTGCAGATCAAGATCTGACAAGGTGGTTGATTAACACTTATGGTTAAGGTGGAGGATCTTGGTTTTGTTTTGGTTGATCCTGAGCTCTGAAAGAGATGTAAAGGTCTGCAGTAATTGCATCAGTGGGTTAACGGAGGTGGACCTCATCTCAGTAGCACCAGGAGGTTGTTACAGAGCAAGTTTAAGCTGGGTGCATCCTCTGGTATGCCCTTGATACATAGGTGTTGCCTGATTGTCCTTGCTACTGAGCTCTGGACTGTGGCAACCAATAAGTGAGATGGGGCAGCATTGCCTATCGCTTCAGGCCAGGGAAAGAGAGTTGTAAGTGTGCTATTGCGTGATATCTATCTATACATTGGGTGCAGAATATATCGTCTGTGAAACTGACAAGAAGGGGGGTTCCAAAGTCCATATGCCCTAGCACAGCATGCAGGTATCACCATTCCACCAAGTAATTAGCTTTCTAAAGTCAATTGCCACTGCTGTGGCAGGAGTGGGCTAATACTGGCAACATGCATTAGGTCTATCAGTATTCCGATGTGATCTGAGAGCAGTTGTCCCTGAATCTAAACCCATCTGGGAGGGGTGAATCAGCTGGGGTCAAATAACCACTAGACTGGGGACCAGGAGCTTGTATAATTTTTTGCTGTCCACTGTTATGAGGGAGGGATATCAGTGATAACTAGCCAGAATGGCAGTGTCCTTACCTAGTTTGGGAGGACATTAAATGTTGCTGTGGCTATTGGGGATGGAAACTTCCTAACTAGACCTACCTCTGTGTCAAGGCACTGTAAGACTGGGCAGATCTGGTTGGCAAGGATCTGATATAGCTCAAGAGGAAGCTATCCCAGGGCTTGACGTGGTTAAAATGCTTTTAAGGTTTCTCCTATTTCCTCCTGAGTGAAAGTGAGATGTTAAGGTGGACCATTTATGATGGTACTGTACAAAATCTGCACTTAAAAGCTGGATTGGAAAAAATCAATAGGAAAAGTAAAAAAAAAGTGTATTTAACTGAAATGTTCACTTACATGGGTTCTATGTGATAATAGCAAGTGCCAAGCAGCCCGCGTTATCAGAGAGTCAGGAAGTGAAAACAATTTTGCCACCCTGACAACCTCGGCCATGGAGGAGCAGGCGGCCAGAGACTAAATACATTTGGTTTCTGTAGGCTGCACTCTACACCCCCACATCCCCTACTTAAGGATTCTCAACTCCAGGGGTGCATGTCGGGGCTGAAAGCAAAAAAATACAGTTTTGGGCTTGGTGCAACAAAATGCAGTAGCACCCAGACCCAGACCCAAACCTGAAATCCCACACCACAAGTGGAGGCTAACCCTGACACCATGGTGCAGCTCGGCAGCCAACCGCAGTGCCACCCCTACATCCCTCCGCCCTCCCAGGCCATGCTCACTAAGCTCACTCCCCCGTGTGTGTGATGGTGTTTTTCTTCCCCAAAAACTGTTTTGCAGAACTAAGACCTGAAGTTTCTTTTTCTCCTATTATATATATATATATATTTTTTTAGTCTGTTGCGCAACAGCATATTTATTTTGTTTAAATTCTCCCTTCCTTCTCTCTTATTTCTATGTCTGTACTTCTGTACTTATTTCCTAATTAAATAGCGTGTTGGCCACTCGCTATCAAATCTATTCCTTTCAATTCCTCTTCAGGTTCTTAAGTAATGTAAAACAGCTAATTCTAAAGCCTAGTGCATTCCATGATTATGGACACAGAAACTGGATAAATCTATTTAGTAAAACCCTTGCCATACCCGTGTGGGAAGCTAAAAGAAATATTATGAATGTATGGCGTTTTTCAGTGCATTCTGAAAAGTCTAGGGAAACAGGTGACACAGAGCAAGATAACAGCTCATAATCCCATACTAATATTTTATCTTGTGTCTATCCTGCATCCCTATGGTAAAAGTATGAGCACCCTTAAGATTGTATAGTCTGGGAAAGGAAAGAAAAGAAAGGTTAACTTCCTAGTGAGCAGTATTTATGCATCTCAAACAGCACAGTAGTATTTCTGTACATTTGTACATTCTGTGTTGTGAGTACATGAATTAAGGAAGTTGAAATACATTACTGTTCTTTGTGAGCCAAGTCCTGTTATAAGCTAGGTAACCCTGTGTCTGCATGAAGAAACCTTCTGACTCTCCAGGTGTGTCCTATAGGGAGGAGTGAGCGGCACATCTTGGTCATTGTTATACAAGAGCCAAACCCTCCTTCTATTTAAGTGGGTGGTACCTTGCTTAATACAGCTCATATTCCCATAATTAAGGAATAATCACTCAAGATCCAATGTTTAAAATAAACATAATGGTTTATATTGATTATTCATACAGGAGAATCCGATTGTATGTAAAAGGAAATTAATACTTGGAATTATATGTATAAATTCAGTATTTGTATTAATTGATAGGTGGAGTTTCAATTTGTGGGTGGGATCACAGTCCTATATCAAGGCAGAATTGATGTTGTAATTCAGATAGTCGTTGGGAAAGGACCTGTTTGGTTCTCCCAGAGATCTCTGAGAGGTCAGGCACAGTTTGATGTTGGTAGAATAGCTCTAATTGTTCATGCCAAACCTGGGCTTTTTGTATTTGTTTTCTTTACTTTGAACAAAGTGAGTCTCTAACTTTTATTATTTCAAATTTATTTTTTTTTAATAAAATCATCCCTATTCAAGGTATGTTGTACCACTTATGCTGTCTCTTGTAAAAGTCTTTTTCACACCCACGACAGTGTATACATACAGCAACATCCTGTCATTAGGGTCGCTCACCCCACCACATCCGCCCGCCCTCCCTGCCCCTTGGGCTTGCCCACATTACGTCAGCCATTTCGGATGGCACCTTGATTCAGGCTGCCACATCACAGGCTACCCTAACATGTAGTGCACTTAAGAGGTACATTTAACATTGGATGAATTGGAAAAATCGAGATATGGAAAATGTGCATTTAAGCCGGATGTACACTCATCCAATGTGCATTTAAGTGGGCTCCTCTGTCACACCCAGTGTTTGACCATGTGCAGCCCAGCAGCCAGTTGTGTATCTTTAAATACATGCCAGAAATATTTTCCTGTTTGGAGGAGATACAGAAAATCCCTTACTCATTAAAAAGTATCTGTCACTGTGTTGTGTGACTCCATCTCCTACATGGTGTACTGGCCAGCCTATCATCTTGCTGTGTGCCCTTGACTGTACTGTACCCTACCCAGTGTTTGATCTGTGCACTGTGCAGCCCAGCAGCCAGTTGTGTGGTATCATTAAATATATGCCAGATATAATTCCTGTTGGGAAGAGAAACAGAAAATCCCTTTCACTGTCTCAGGGGTGCCAATAGAAATTTCTGGGCCCTGCACACACCTTAAGGACTGGGCCCCTCATCCTCCCTTTCCCGCTCAGTGCTCAGCCTACAAGTCCTGTTCCAGATTTAACACACCGTCCATACCTCTCAACCTTTGTCACTGAAATGGGAGACATGGAGCTCAAAATAAGGGACAATAAGGGACACTGACTCTCATAATAAAGGCCACATCCTCAAACATGGATGGAGATAAGCTTAGAAGACTGTGGAAACCATTACCTAATTTGTACAAATTTATTTTTTATTTAGCATCTTAAACTATTATTAATTTCTGCTTTAATGTCTGAATTTACAGCACATTCTCTTTGTGTGCAACACCTTTTCCATGAGGGACAGATGAGGGACAGGGCAATTTTGAAGGGTAAATGAGGCATGTCCCTCCTAATGAGGGACACTTGAGAGTTATGACCCTGTCCTTCAGTCCTACTCCTCCAGGCTAAAGCCAGCCATGTGAGCCAGCCAGTAAACCAGACCTTCTCGGCTCTCCTCCTCCCTCAGGCTCCATCCTAGTCTCTGCCCCCCATGGAGCTGCTTATGATGAATGGAGGAGGCTTTGCAGATAGGCAGATGGGAAGGCCAACCCCCCAAGTATCGTCCCCACCATACCACTTACTTGTTATGCAGTTGCTGTTTGATGTTTCTACCAGTCACTAGCTCCTCCTCTTCTTCAGACCTGTCACTTAGGTCAGCTCTGCTTCTGCAGCTCTGTCCCTCTGTGAGACCGAGTGTCTGACAGTCATGGGGCTGGCGCTCGGTCAGGACTCCTGAGTCCCAATATCAGTCTGTCTCCTCTCAGGCCAGCCTGGGGGCACCTCCAGGGCAGCTTTCTCTTCTCCTCTCATTAAATTCCACCACCACCAGTCAGTCAAAGTTCAAACCAGCAGCATTGCATCTCTTTGAGTTGCAGCCTTCTTCCAGCAAAGTGCTGCACCATCACAATTTAAAATATTGCCACTCAGTCGGTGCCCTAGACAGGGGTTGCACAAGTCAAGTGGTACCAGTGCACAAGCATGGCACGCCTATCCCAGGCTTCCCGCCTCCCTGATGTGATGCCCTGATCCCAAGTCACCATCCTTCACACATGCGAATTGTGCACCACCAGGAATCAGGGACATTAACTTTATAGGAGCTGAGCCAAGCCAACTCCAAAATACACATTAAACAGGAGTCCTGTAATGGATTTCATATGGGACTGGCTGGCCACAGGGAAAAATTGATAGCCAGAGAGAGCGGCCGGGCCCCATGAGCTGCAGGCCCGGGACAGTTGTCCCAGCTGTTCCCCCCTGTTGGAGCCCCTGCACTGTCTTGTGTGACTCTATCTTCTTCATAGCAAACTGGCCAGCCCAACATCCTGTTGGGTACCATTTGACTGCACTTACCCTATGTGTGTGACCATGTGCAGCCCAGCAGCCAGTTGTGTGATATCTTTAAATATTGTACATGCCAGAAATACTTCCCTGTTGGAAGGACAGTCAGGAAAATCTCTTCTCATTACAAAGGAAAACAAATATACTGTATATCTGTGTGTCACTGTGTTGTGTGACTCCATCTCCTAAGTGGCATACTAGCCAGCCCATTATCCTGCTGTGTGCCCCTTGACTGCCTTGCTCATCACACATTGTGTGACCGGTGCAGCCCAGCACACATTTTTGTAATATCTTTAATACATGCCAGAAATATTTTCTCCGGGGACTTTGGGGAGAGAAAATCCTTACTCAATTAAAAAAAAAAATCTGTGTGTTCGTCTTGTGTGACTCTGTCTCCTACATGGCATACTGGCCAACATCCTGCTGTGTGCTGTTTGACTGCTGCACTGTAGCCAGTATGTATGACTCTACTGGCATACTGGCACTCAGCCTGCTGCGTGCCCTTTGACAGCTGCACTGTAACCAGTGTGTGTGACTTCTATGTGGCATACTGACCATCATCCTGATGTGTACCCTTGACTGCTACACTGTACCCAGAGTTTGTGTGGCTCCTACGTGGCATACTTGCCATCATCCTGCTATGTGCCTTTGACTGCAGTACAGTACCCAGTGTGTGTGAATCCTATATGTTGTACTTGCCATTCTCCTGCTGTGTGCCTTTGACTGCAGCACTGTACCCAGTGTGTGTGACTCCTACGTGGCCACTTGCCATCATCCTGCTGTGTGCCCTTTTCTGCTGCAGTGTAACCAGAGTGTGTGGACTCCTAGGCTGTGTACTGGCCATCTCCTGCTGTGCACCCTTTGACTGCTGCACTGTACCCAGTGTGTGTGTGTGACTCCTATGTGGTGTACTACTGGCCTTCATCCTGCTGTTTGCCCTTTGACCTTACTGTTACATACAGACTGTGTGCCACCCAGCACTCAGTGCATGGTATCATCTTGCATAAAGTAAAATATATTACAGAACAAGAAATATTGAAATATAATATAACAATAAACAGACAATTACTTGTAATACTGAAAAATAATTTTTATTTAGATTCAGAATTACAATTCCCAACATTTTGCCTTGCCTGTTTTGTGTATGTCTTTGCCCAATCCATTCGTAAGCCTTGAACCGGATTCAACTTCAGTTGCAGACTTGCATAGTCTTCATATAGCTTCCAGTCCATTGCATCACAGTGTCATACAGCCAAAACCACATTTTGAGTTACAGCGATCACAGACCACGTCATTTTATAACACAGGAGCTGAGTGTATAGTATACAACTGGTGCTGTTATGGCTGACAACACAGATGAAGCATCTGGTGCTGGTGGTGGATCAGGTATTGGTAGCAGTGCTAATCCTGGTGTTAGCAAAAATAACCAAAATATTGGCGTGATGGTCTGTATCTGTCCAGGAGGGAACCAGGATCCTAGGTGATAGGTTTAAATGCTTCCATGGCAAGCATTTAAACTAAGCAAGGGGAGGCACTGAAAAGAGCAGTGAAATCCTAGCGCCCCAAATAAATTAGGGTAGTTAGTGAGGTAAATACCAGGATAGAGAAGTCAATAAGGAGAAGGGCAGGAGTCAACGGAGAAAAAGGCAAAGGCAGTAAGGACAGGGAAGGGGCAAAAAAGGGTAAGGCCAACAAAAATGGAGGGTAATGAATACCAATGCCCATAGTTCAGGTAACACACCCCTGAACTGGTGGCTTTGATAGAAGAGGGCGCTAGATATCATGGCAGTCACAGAAACATGGTACACAGAGAACCATGACTGGGATGTCAACATACCAGGATCACAGTCTACAGGAGGGACAGGAGAGTGGAAGGAAGGGAAGGAGGAGTAGCTGTCTACTTAAGGGAAGAGATTAAAACAACAGAACCAATGGGTAAACAAGGAGGAGAGGAGGCACTGTGGGTCACTCTGGAGACTGGACATGGCACCACAATCCACACGGAGGTTGTATACAGACCCCCATCTCAGGGGCAGGAAATGGACAAGGAAATGATAGAAGGTATCCTTAGGATGGCAGAGAAAGGAAAGATATTGTTGATGGGAGACCTGAATATGCCAGATGTTAACTGGAGCACCTCTGCTGCAGTCACATCCTAGAGCAGGGTCATTCTCGATCCCCACAGGGGCATGCTCTCAGTCAGCTTGTGTTGGAACCCACTCAGGAGGGAGCAATCTTAGACCTGGTACTTTCAAATGGGGATGAATAGAGGATCTCAGATCTAGAAGTGGTAGCTCATCTGGAAACAGTGACCACCAAACAGTGTGGTTCACAGTAAATACAGCCGCAGAGTCAAGCACACAAAAGTGAGAGTACTGGACTTTAGGAGAACTGACTGTCAAAATGGCAGAGTGCCTCAGAAAGGCACTAGCAAACAGGCAAGAAGGAGGTGGGGGAACAATGGGAAACATAAAAACTGCCATCACAGAGGTAACAAGCCTTTGTGTGAAGCAAATAAACAAATCAAAACGAAGGAAAAACACTGTGGTTCTTAAAAGAGGTGGCGGGAAGGTTAGTGAGAAAAGACAGCATTCAGGAAGTATAAGAAAACACAAAAGGAGCAGGATGGAGAACTGTACCAGGTTAAAAGAGAAGGAAGCAGGAAAGATAGCCAACTCAGTTAAGAAGGGCTAAAATATTTTATAGGTAGATTAGGGAGCAAAGAAAGACCAAGGAGGGATAGCAAGGCTTAATAAAGAGGAGGGAGATGGGCAGAGGGTGACAGTGAAAAAGCAGGATACTGAATGAATACTTCTGCTCAGTATTCACAAAGGAAGAGGAGGGAGGTACCTAATTCAATCAATAGAAGCACTCTGGATGGGGGGTTGATACCAGTGCTTTACAGAAGAAAGGATCTCAAAGAACTAAAACTAAGGCAGACAAAGCAATGGGGCCTGACAGGATTCACCCCAGAATTCAAAAAGAACTAAGGGAGAGAAGTGACTCATTGACTACACTTTTAACAAATCATGGGAAGATGATGTAGTACCTAAGGACTGGAGAAGGAAGATGTGATTCCCCTCAAAAAGTGGGAGCAAAGTAGATGCGAAACTACAGACCTGTTAGTTTGACCTCAGTGGTAGGGAAAATGATGGAATCACTTCTGAAAGAAGGAATTGTTGAGTACCTAGAGGCCAGCAGGAACAGGACCCAAGGTAGCATAGATTCACAATGGGAAGGTCATCTCAGACAAATATAATAGATTTCTTTGACTGGGTGACCAAGTATTAGACCAGGGAGGGCTGTGGACATGGCCTATCTAGACTTTAACAAGGTATTTGGCACAGTCCGCTCAAAAGATTAATAAACAAATTAGCCAGCCTGGGAGTGGGTCCTAGGGTGGTTGCCTGGAAAACATTGGCTGGACAACAGGACACAGTGGGTAATAATAAATGGAGTCCACGGTGAAGAAAGGAGGGTTACTAGTGGGGTACCACAGGGTTCAGTATTGGTCCGTCCTTTTTAATGTCTTTATAAGTGACATTGTAGAGGACTGGAAGGAAAAGTATGTCTCTTTGCAGATGACACAAAGATCTGCAACAGGGTTGATACGCAAGGGGGTTGGAAGGATGAGAAGAGACTTGGCAAGGTTGAGGAACGGTCGAAAGTATGGCAGCTTAGATTCAATACAATGAAATACAAAGTAATGCACCTGGGAAACAAAACCCTGGGGAAGAGTACACAATGGGGGAGGGGAGGTATTAACAACAACAAAAATGGAAAGGGACCTGGGGGTAGTCATCTCAGATGACCTAAAGGTAAGAACACAATGTAGAAGGCAGTAGGAATGGCTGGGGGATACTTGGATGGATAGGAAGAGGCATCATCAGTAGAAAGAGGAGTTGTTATCTCTCTGTACTGGCAGGTGGTGAAACCCCATCTGAGTACATTATGCAGTTCTGGAGACCCCATCTCCACAAGGACATAGACAGGATGGAGGCAGTCCAGAAGAAGGCAACTAAATGGTGTAGGGTCTGCAACAGAAGCCATACAAAGAGAGACTAAAGGAGAAAACATGTATACCTTTGAGGAAAGGAGGTGAGGGGACCTGATAGGAAATTTTAAGTACCACAAGGGAATCAACAAAGTCCAAGAGGGTAGCATCTTTCAGAAAAAGAGATGTGCAAGAACAAGGGAACACAATTTGAAGATAGAGGGGATGGCTCAGGGCAATGTGAAGAAGTATTTTTTCACAGATAGGGTGGTGGACGCATGGAACAGCCTTCCTGAGGAGGTCATGGATCAAAACAGTGGGGAATTCAAGAATGCATGGGACAGACATAAGGTAATTCTTGTGGTGTGTGTAGGAAGAAGTAGGCTGTTGGGTTAACTAGGATCTGCAACTTATCTAATAGGTAGGGCAATGGGCAGACTAGGTGGGCCAAGCGGTCCTTATCTCGTCAAACTCTATGTTTCTATGGTGAAAACACAACAAACAGCAACAGAACAACAACAAACCAAGGTAAAGGGGGCCTTTTAAGAAACGTAGGTAGCGCTGGTGTCACATGGAGAGGCACCATAAGATATGCCCTTCATGCTGTTAAAATCCCTATGACTGGCAGTAATAGTGCAGTGACAATGACTCAGTCTCTGACTCAGACAGTAGCTTTTTGTCTCAGTCTGACACTGTTGTGACTGGTGATGTATCATCAGTCCTTCAACGAAGGCTTCATGAGTAAGTCTGCTGACGAAGAATCAGGTAGTGCACTTGCAGATAAATCCACAGAGGGTGGCAATGAGAAAGATATATCAAGTGAAGCCACCACTTCTACATCAGATAAAAATGAAAAACCCTCAAATGCCCGCCCACCCTTCTAGCACCAAGGAGTATGACCTGTGTTCTGCTCAGACAGATGAAAAACACGCAGTTTTAGTTCTCCTAGTACTCAAAGAAAATCTGTCACTCTGAAGTGTGGAATTGTTTTTCTGTCAGTAAGTGATCCATGCTGAGCAATTTGTTTTCTATGAAAAAAGAGTAAGCCGTGGTAAAGTTGCATCATGTCTCGGTACTACAGCTCAAACTCCATAAAAAAAAACATTCAGTATTGCTTGATCAGCCAAAATCCATGTACTCCACCTTCCAGATCACAGATGAGAAGGGTCAGGAATCTGTAGAAATGTATAGTGAATTTTCTGACTTCCATAAAACATAGAAGCATAGAAATTGTTGGCAGATAAGGACCGCTTGGCCCATCCAGTTTGCCCGTAAGCCCACACTTGTTTGTGGCCTCTGACCCTATCCAGTCAGTGGCTTTCCTCCCTCTTCCACCTCTAAGATTCACTTATGCCTGACCCACGAAATGTAAAATTCCTCCATGGTAATTGCTCCACCACCTCCTGTGGCAGACTATTTCATGTGTCCACCACCCTCTCTGTGAAGAAAATCTTCTCACATTTCCCTTTAATCTGCCAACTTCCAGCTTCATATCATACCCCTCATTCTTGTTCTCCTCTTGTATTGGAAGATGTCTCCACCTCTGTACCTTGTTTATGCCCTTAAGGTACTTAAATGTTTCTATCATGTCCCTGATCTTTCCTTTCCACCAGTGAGTACATATTGAGGTCTTTCAGTCTCTCCTCATAAGTTTTCTGTTGCAAGCCCTGTACCATCTTTGTTGCCTCTCTCTGGCCCCTCTCCCCAGTCAATGTCCTTGCAAAGGTGTGACCTCAGAATTGCACAGTACTCTAGGTGAGGTCTCACTAGTGTTTTATACAATGGCATAACTTCCTCCCACCTTCTACTAGTGATACCTCTGCCTATGCACCCTGCATGACACTGGCCCTCCTGCAGCACTTGTACCTGCTTAGACACCTTCAGGACATCTGAAATGATAACGCCCATGTCCCTTTCCTCCCTGGTGATTGTCAGCAACTCCCCACTATCCTGTAGCTCTCACCAGGATTCCTCATCCCAGGTGAATTATTTTGCACTTCTTTGCATTGAACCTTAGTTGCCACAGCTCAGACCATTTTAAAGCTTCCCAGGTCCCTCCTCATTTTATCCACCTCATCTGGACAATTCACCCTGTTGAAGATCTTGGAGTCATCTACAACAAGCAGACCTTTCCCTCAAGCCCCACTGCAATGTCCCTAATGAAGACATTAAACAGGACCGGTCTAAGGACTGATCCTTGCGGTACCCCACTGGTCACCCCTCTGCCCAGATTGGATCCCATTTACCACCAACCTCTGCCTCCCTATCTGTTAGCCAGTTCCTAACTCAGTTTACCATCTTGTGCCCCATGCCAAGGCTACCCATCTTGTTAACCAGCCTCCCTACTACCACTTTTGCATAGAGGAACTACATGTGCCCTCCATCAGTCTTCTGGAACCACTCCTGTGAGTAACTCAGTGAATATTGCCACAAGAGACGCTAGCTCTCTTGCAGCTCCCTTAACATACTCGGTGCATCCATCTGGCCCCATTGCTTTGTCCACCTTCAGTTTTGTGAGCTCCTCCAGGACTCTGTCCATTGTGAATGTACTTGTGTTTATCCCCCTTCGTATCTGTTACCCAGTTGTGGTCCCTGACCTCCCTCTTTAGTGAATACTGAAGAGAAGTATTTGTTCAGTATTTCTGCCTTTTCCAGATCCCCTTCTTACAATCCCTATGTCCCCTGAGGCCTTACAATCCTTCCCTGGTTTCTCTCTTTCGCTGATGTACCTATAGAATGACTTGTCCCCTTTCTTCACCGTCTAAGCTAATCGTTCTTCAGTTTGTGGCCTTTATGTTCTTTACAGCCTTCCTGCTTCTCTCAGGTTCTTTAGGTACACCTCCCTGTCTTACTCCTTTGAATCTCCTTATATTTTCTGAAATCTGCCATTTTGGCCCTTACTTTGTCTGCCACCTCTCTCAAGAACCATAATAGTTTTCTCCTTCTCTTGCCTTTGTTCACCATCTTGATGCATTGGTTCATCACCTCCTCATGGCTCTCTTCTGGATTTCCACTGTTCCTTGACCCCTTCCTATCTCCCTCACCAGGATCTCTTGATTTTAGCAAAATCTGCCCCTAAAATCTAAAACCTTAGCCTTGTGTGACTAGTTTGTGTCTCAGTCCCCATTCTAAACCATACTATGTGGTGGTTGCTGGATCCCATTTGACCTTCCACCTGGATGTCTATAACTCTGTCCCCATTAGTCAGTATGAAATCCAGAATCATCTTGTCTCTGGTGGGATCAAGCACTAGCTTTCTGAGGCCTGCCCCATGTAGGGAATCCAGGATGTCACAGCTCCCGGATGAAGCAGCTGCTGGGATGGTCCAATTCATGTCTGGGATATTGAAACCACCCAGCAACAATACCTCACCCTTTGTTGCCATCTCGTGGATTTGATCCACTAGATTCCAATCCCCTCCTCCCTCTTGGCTGAAGGTCTGTTGACCTTGCTATACTGTAGCTGTTTTTATGCATCTGCTGTAAAGGGCTCTGACTAGCTGTTAGAAGGAAGTTATCTTGCAGATATGTGAGTACTCCTTCCTGTGATGTAGCAAGAAGTAGTATGAAATCAGGACCCTGTAATGGTAGGGTAGCCTGGGTGGCTGGGTCAAGGGAGGGGTGGCCACTACAGTTTTTCCCCAATCCTCAATTAAAAACAAAAACACAATCAGCCACCACTACAATGCACCCGTCAGTAAGTTTAAAACAGTGTTCCACTCCCCACCAGGATATTCAGTGCACAATCATAAAAGCAGAAACAATCAGTTTAAAGATACAGCCTACCCCACAGAATATGATCAGAGCATGGCTTAGCATTCTACCCCCACAGAATCAAATACACAGTCCATGTACTATGGTGTTCTATCCCACACAGAATCAAAATCACAATCCTGGAAAGGAAGCAAACAGATTAAATACTTCTGTGCCCTGTGGAGAAATGCAGTTGTCTGCAAGCTCTGCTCCACTGCTACCCCAAGTCTGCCTGTTACTGCTAATGACCTGAAGCACCTACATAGTGGTTTTTAAGCTCCTGGCTTGGTGGGCTATTTAAATTATCTCCTTTGTCCTCTCTGTGCAGAGGGTGGGTGGATGGTACAGTTCGCCCCCCCTCAAAAAAAAAACAGTCAGCCACCACTGCAATATGGACAGAACTAGTGCCAGCCCCAGGACCACCACTACCACCAATACCAACACCATCAGCAACAGTTGGACATCCAGTGATGGCACTGAATGTATAAGTCCAAGTTCACCACCCCAATGTCCGTTTGATAAACAAGGCACAATGTCTAATAAATCAGCAGGGACATGCTGAAAGCAGCTAACATTGCCTCAGGCATTTGAGAGGAAAAATACTTTTACCAAAATCATCCAAAGAATCTTCATCTTAATAAAAAATTGGGAACTCTTAGGTACAACCCTTCTCTCATACTCTTTGGTAGATCATGAGCATTTTAGGGAGGCCACGAAACTTGCAGAGGCTCGTTACAATATTCCTCATTGAAGGTACTTTGCCTATGTTGAAATACCAAACATTTATGAGGCACTACGATAGCGATGCTTGCACTTAAAACTGCAGAGGGTAGAGATATTCATGTCACACCAGATATGTGGACCACCAATGGCAATATAGATTATATGTCCCTTACCACCAGTGGGTCAGTATTTCTTGTGTTTCATCAAAACAAACACAGTCCAAAAGATGGCACTGCTGCATATTTATTTTATTTGCTTTTGGTAACAGGGTGGGTACTAGGCATGGACTGGGATGATACAAATCAAAAAATAGGCAAAACAACAATGTGATGCAGCACATAGAATAGATCAGATGCTATGCAGGTGTGCAGAAAATACAGACAAATTTGCAAAACTGTGACAGTACAGAGTTATACAAAGTTAGAAAATATACAAAATACAGTAAAGAGATATTCAAAATATAAACAAGTACAGTACAGGTACAGAATGGCATGATCAGATATAAAGTTCACTATACAGTAAGTGCTGTTGACAAGGCAGGTAGTGCCAGCCCGGTGTCACTGAGGATTGAGGCATTGATGACACACCTCACGCCACGCTGGTGACCCTGGTTTGGGAATGAGCCAGGGCCATCGGGGTTTGGCAGTGGAGAGAGGATTGAGCATCCGGAGGACTGCTCTCCTCTATCTGGGGAGAGTTCAGGGGTCAGCTCAGCTGCCTAGTGGCTCGGTGGAGACCTGGGGTACTACAGGCAAGCCAGCCATATGTAAGAGGGGGAAGGAGTATGGCAGATGTCAGCAGGGCAGCCATGCGCAGAGGCGTTGTACGCGTCACACTCCCCGGGAACTACAAGGAAAAAAAAACTCCCTGTGTTCGTGGAGATGATGGGTCTTGCAAGTGGTCTGATTACTTTGTCAATTGTGAGGGACAGTAGATTTAGGGTCCAGAGAGTCACCACTGAATCCTTGTGTTGGCAGTTGCCTTGCCAATGTAGTTGCGGGCTTCGTGCTGCTTGACTGCTTTGAAATAGAAGGGGGTGTGGGTAGTAGAGTGGGAGGCATAGGTGGGTTCCATGGGAGTGATAGGGTCTGTGAAGAAGTCGGGGAGGAGAATGGAGCTGAGGTCAGTGCAGGCAGTATTGAAGGTATTAGCGATAGTTGCGGGGTCAAGAGTAATGGATCTGTTGATGTTGAGCATATTTGGGGATGTTAATGGCCGTTTTCCAGTAACTTCCTTGATGTTGTTCCAGAATGCTCTTCCATTACCCCATGCGGTAGTGAGGGCTTCCCTATAGTAGCAGCTTTTGTGATTTTTTATGGCCTTGGATCTGCGGTACAGGCAGTGGCAGCAGCTGGACAGATACCGTCAGATGGTGCATGATGGGACAGTTCCAGGTAGGTATTGCTCCACGATGCACACATGCTTACCATGTGCTGATGTCTGTGTGTGTGTGTGTGTTTGTGTGTGTGTGTGTGTGTGTGTATACACCCAGGTATGGCTGTGTGATGGGGGTGTGCCTGGGTGTGTGCCTGTGTCCCCTGCCACATGGCCACCCAGGAGGCTCTGGTGTTACTCATGCTGCCATGAGTACCTGTGGTGGTACTGTGCAGCATGGTGTCTGGCGGTTGGGGGGGCACAGTGGCCATACCGCCTCCAGGGGTTCTGCAGCACTGGCCACAGTGGGCAGCCTGGTGGTGTGTCCCTGGCTAGTGCCATGTGCATTCGCTGTGCAGCCCCCTCACCCATGGCCCCCGGCATGGTCTGCTGTGGTTTGGACCACTGGCAGGGGGCTTGCCCACGGCTGTGCCCTGCGGCTGTCACCAGTGGACAGCATGTGTGCTGGTGCCTAGGCACATGGTCCACTCCCACCGCTGTGGCCATGCCATGCTGCCATCCACTGACATGTGGCCACAGCCCACTGCACACTCGCCATGCCGACATGCCCCCTGTGCACAGTGCCCATGCATATGGCCATGGTGGCATCATCTGTCCAGGGTATGGCATGTTGTGGGTGGTACAGTGTGCCTGCAGTGTGGGTTGTGCACCTGTGCATATGGTGTGCCATGCCGCCTGGTGGGGGGTCAGGATTACTGTGTACTGTGGTCACTCTGTGCCATGCCATTGTGGCCTGCACTGTCCTAACATTGCTGTAACTTTTTCCCACTGCAGAGCAAATAGAGCAGACCAGCTCAGGGAGCACAGGCAAGAAGGAGTCCCAGGCAACCAGCAGGAGTGGGCAGCGGGTGCTGCCAATGCCACAGTTGGTGGAGAAGAGCAGCCCCAATGACTGGGGCCTATTGTGTGAATACACTGTTTTACACCATACTGTGATGACTGTGGCTTGTGTGGGTCATTCCATGGGCTACCAGTGACAGTCCTGCCAGGTGCATGGCCATGTGCATGGTACCAGGATGTGTGTACCGTAGTACTGTGATCCCACCAGTGTGGCAGGGTAAGGCCAGTGTTGGGGTGGGTGGCTGCCGTGCACTGTGGCCGGGGGAGGGCTGTGTGGGGCCTCAGTGCTGTATGGGCCTGTGCCACCATGCCCAGCCAGCATTGCCATTCCCATATAAAGCCTCACCTTCCCATTCTGCCTGTTGGTTGGCATGTGTGTGGTGTGGTGCCTTGTCTAGGAGTGGCGGGTTACTGCACGGCGTGTAATCAATGCATGCCACTGTGGTACACACTGCACAGTATTGGGCTCTGGCAAGGTGGCATCTGGCCAGCATTTCCCTGCTGCTGTGTGTGCCATGCAGTATGGCTGCTGCTGTGGCATGGGGGGGCCTTGTCATGGGCAGGCCAGTGGATGACCACAGTACCTGCATTTGGAGTGGTCTGGTGCCCTGGTACTGTCCCAGCATGTGTCGCACAGCCCATTCTGTCTGTCTGTTGCATACTGCTGTGGCGTGGTTCCACTGTTCCACACCCGGCTGCCATTCCACTGTCCCAGCTGTGCCTGGTATATGTGCACTGGTCATGCTTTGGGGGTGCATGGGATGGTGGACTGTGGTGGCATGGTGTGCATTGTTGCCACTCCTGCAGATGTTGTTGTGCCCACCAGTGATGTATGTGGCACCTGCCATACTGTTGCCGCTTGCGCAGCACTATACTGTGCATGTGTCTGGCTAACGCTGTCCTGCCACTGGTGGACGGTGGCCTGTGGTCATGTGCACCATGGGTGTTGCTATGCATGCCTGATATGTGCATGCTGCAGTGGGTGGTGGCAACGCCACATGCTGTGCTATGCCATTGTTTGTGTTGCATGCCCTCATACCATGTTGATACTGTGCCCATTGCACTTGTGGTCGAGCTCTGCATTGTGTTACATTGTTCTGTTCCTATGGGCAGCATGTCCCAACGTGTGTCATCCCATGTGTATGTTGTGGCGTGGCCCACTGTCACTGTTGTCTCGAGGCCTGGCTGTCTGGCAGCACCGTCACACTCTGTACAGTTCTGGGTTGGGTGGTGTCCACTATGCTGTGGTGTTGTCGGTGGCCTTCCACATGCATCTATGTTCATTTGGCTGTTGGTTGTTGCCTGTGTCTGGTGGCCCCATCCTGCCGGCACCTGTTGGATGTGCATTCTGTTGTGTTCCACAGTGCCACATGGGCATGGCTATTGTGACATGCTGTCCATCCCTGGGTTGCCACCTGGGGCTGTATTGTGTCTCCTTGCTGGTATTCTGTCCTCACATGCTCCCCCTTACTCCTGTAGGTCCACAGCTTTCTTCTTTGTTGGCGACATGGCCAGAGGAGTCAGAGGGAAGTGAGGACCTCCTGAGGCAGATCATGTGTCAGCAGAGGATGTTAATTGAGCAGCAGGCAGTGCTCATCTCAGAGGTGAGGAGGGTGGCTACTGTACTAGAGGCATGTCTGCTGGATCCATCCAGTGCCAAGCCACAGCCTTGTTTGCTCGTTTGTTTGCCTTTGCCCCCCCCCAATGGACTGCTGGTTCTGTTGCTGCCCTTTATCCTCATTGATTTGTGTCCTCATCCCTGTCCCCTCCTGTTACATTGCTTTTCTGTTGCTTGTCTTCATCTGTACATATGCTATGCATGTTTCTTAGCTTAGTAGTTGTAATAATATTAGTCATAGTGGTAGTTGTAGTTTAATCAGTTTTGTAGCCTTGTTTGTAGCTGTAGTTTTAGCATTGGTAGCATAGTAGTAGTAGTAGTAGTTCTTGTAGTGTAATTAGTAGTTGTAATAATTGTAGTTGTGGCAGCTGTAGTATTCCTTCTAGTGTTAGCATTTTTTTGTTTCATTACATTGCTGTTTGTTGTGTTTCTTGTTGTTCCCTTTTTGATTTTCCTGTTGCCTTTATTTTGTGATTGTCACATTATACATACCTACATCATGATTTCACTGTGTCCTGTGTCATTATTGGGTGCTTGGCTTTTTCCACAGGGTTGTACTGTTCTTTGGTTTTGCTCATGGGCCCTGGTGGCTTCTAGCCATTCCCCTGGCTGGGTGTGTGTCAGTTTCTGGGTTCTGCAAGGTTGTCTGCTCTTGGGATCACTTTCCAGCCTGTGCTCCTTTGCGTGTGGCCCAGGGCATGGCTGCTCGCCTCTGCACTGTGTTCCTGCGGGTGTTTGCACTGCCTACCTGGGTGTTATATTCAGTGCTGTCTCATTCCCAGGCTATTTTTGCACTGCAGTCCTAGCCCAGTTTGCCCAGCTTTCTAAGCATGCTATATTCAGCAGGTTTAGCACCGGGCTATTCCTTTTGAATATAGTGGGCTATTTGGTCCAGGCAATTTTAGCATGCCAGGCAGTGCTAATTTAGCCCCAGGGCAAAGTTTTGAATATCTGGCCTCAAGTGTACAAAAACCTTGTGTGTTCGTATCTTCGATCATTTATTAATTCTGTGTGAATTTTGCATCTTAAATTTGTGCTTTAAGTGTCTTTACTGAGAGACAGCGCAGAAGTGTGCTTCGGGGTAGGGGGCAGATCTGTGGTGATTAACAGACCACAGTGTGAAAGGCAGTCTTGCTAACTGCTGTTGGCTAGTGTCTAGTATTGGTATGTTCAGTTCTGCATGCAGTTACACACAGAAATATGTCTAGTAATGTTTGATAATTTTTTGCTGTTCGCTGTACATTTTTTCTGTTTAGAAGACTTTGTTTTATTTTACTGAACTGTTAAACTTTCTGCGCATTGCCTTTAGTCTGTGTGCGTGCCGTCAAGTCATATGCATTTTATTGTGCCACCGTAATAGCTGTACTGTTAATTTCTGAGCCCGTCTGTATTAATTTTTCCTGCTTCTATCTAACTACTGCTGTAAATATTCCCCTTCCCCCAAAAAAGAAGTTATTGTTTCACTTTTTTTTTTATTATGTTTATACTCCTTGTTCCCATGGTCCCTACCTCATGAGGGAGCCCCCAGCCCTATCCCCTGGTATCTACCAACCGGTGCTGACCCTTACCTCCGGGGCTTACCCCTCTGGCACAGCTGGCAGGGTTCTGCAACTCCCGCCGGAGACCAGATCCATTGTGGCCAGTGCAGTGGCTAGCCAAGTGCAGGGTCTGTGAGGCATCCTCCATCATTCACCATGGCAAACTTTTTCTCCTCTGTGTTTTTCTTCCCAGAGATGAGGCGTGCAATGACACCTGATGGAGGGAGCGCGCATGCATCCGCACATGTTCCTTCAGGTGTCTGCTTCATCTCCGCCCCCTTCTGTAACATCAGCACACTGCCCCCCAGCCTCTGCTAGGGGCCAGTCAAACACCGAGCACTGGTGTCACCCCTCCCCAGAGAAGGAGAGCAGTCCCTCTGATGCTCGATCATTCTCCTCCCCTGCCAATCCCTGGCGGCCTGTGCTCATTCCCAAACATGGGTCACCGGCATAGTGCGAGGTAAGGCATCCAGTGCCTCTGCCCTCAGCATCATTGGGCCAGCGTTGCTCCACTTTTGGATGTGTGAGGAGTGAGGTTAAGGTCTTGTTGTGCCTGTTCAGCTATATCTCTTTATTGCCACTTTTTCTATCTAAAAGTCACTATTGTTGTTTTTTGGCTTCCCATCCACCAAAAACCAAAGAAATATAGCCTTGCTGTTAATTGCCTCTCTTCAATCTGTTGAAATTGTTGTCACTGTACCACTATTATGTGTTTCCCAATAGTATAATGAACACTATCTCACCAGTGCATATTAGAGCATTTAAATGAATGAAAACAGACATAAAAAAATGTATCTATTGCTGCAGTTTTTGCATCGTACTGTCTTGTGAATTCTCTTGAATTTTTTACAGCAACCCACAAAACTGGAAAAATCACTTTTTGTGTTTCTTTTCTTGGTGCCTGTCTGTGCTATATCTTTTTACTGTGACTTTTTTCCATCTTGAAGTCCCTATTGTTGTTGTTTGGCTTCCCACCCACCCAAAACCAAAGAAATATAACCTTGCTGTTAATTGTCTCTCTTCAGTCTGTTGAAATTGTTGTCACTGTAACACTTTTGTGTGTTTCCCCATAGTACCATGGGCACTCTCTCTCTCCAGTGCATATTAGAGTGTTTAAATGAACGAAAACAGTCAAATGTTGGCATGCTGACATTTATCAGAATGAATGAAGGTCACATTCCAAGTAGGACAAGCACATCTATGTTTGTACCCAGTCAAGATGATGGTGG
The DNA here is from genome assembly GCA_016271365.2 of Neoceratodus forsteri. Taxonomy (NCBI): domain Eukaryota; kingdom Metazoa; phylum Chordata; order Ceratodontiformes; family Ceratodontidae; genus Neoceratodus; species Neoceratodus forsteri. The sequence continues at coordinate 1,287,928,430 of CM057456.1, forward strand.
TGCTGATGAGGGTGAAGCAGACCATCCGGGTAGCAGCATCAAATGGTGTTCCATTGAGGCTGTTGATGCACTCACGGAAAAATAATTTCTTTTTTTTTTTAATTTATTCTTTTACTCCCCCAAGCAGCTAGCCACCTGGTATTTTTGGTCCAGTCATGGAGCCATGACTTCCACCCCTCATATCGGACACTGGGTCCCTCCAAAGCCCCGTGGCTTTCCCCCCATGGTGGGGCTGCGGCGCTCTCCCTGCATGCCACAGACCTTCAGATAGGTCGGAGGGCCCTAGCCTGAGGGGCTAATTGAAGCCGTGGCAGGGCCTCATGTAGGGCAGCCAGCGGCAGTTCCTTTTCCATTTTCTGGGGGAGGTGGTGCCATGCAATGACGTCCAGCATCTGCCCCGCCTCCTGTATGAACTGAGCATCAGTAGCTGTGTGACTCCTGGCCTCCACCAGGGGTCCCACATGTGCCAGGCACTACCCCACCCTTCCCCTGGAGAAGGAGAGCAGTCCATAGGATGCTCTATCCCTCTCCCCCAGCCAGCCCTCCAATGACCCTCATCCATTCCTGAACCTGGGTCGCCGGTGTCAGAGCAGAAATCCAACTGCTGCACTGATGGGCTGGCCAGGAAAAAGAATTTCTAAGTGAGGACAACTCCAGCATTGAGGATTGCGAGGGCTGCTTCCTCATTGATGAAGATGAGGACGTTGGTGGAAACCCATAAAGAAAAAAATGGCATTAAAGTACTTCTTCTGGCATTAAGTTTCATAATGACATGCCATTAGAGTTCACCTTCATCTTCCTTGCTTTTGCCATTACAGTTTCCAGAACATGTGCAGTCATCTAAATACATGTCACCTTGTAGCCACTGACATCATGCTGATTGAATGAAAGATATTCTGCCACTGAAATACATGACACCCCAGCCAGCCATCCTGCTTCTTGAGAGAGAAATAGACATATCTTGTGCCTTTGCTCAATATAAGAATCCACAACCAGTCACAGCGACCCTGCTTCTTGAGAGAGACAGACAGACATACCTTGCGCTTTTGCCCAATATAAGAACGCACAGCCACCCTGCTGAGAGAGAAAGAGAGAGAGAGAGAGAGAGAGACAGACCTTGTGCATTTGCCCAATATAAGAACCCGCAGCCAGCCCTTAATGATAGGGCATCAACTGTGCATGCAACAAGCGACGTCCATCAGGAAAGTACTATCTGGCTTGTCCAACTCATGCCATGAACAACACTAGCTGCCAAGAGAATACTTGTTTTTTTGATGCCATGGTGAGTTCATGTCCTATGAATATGCATTAATTTATTTCTTATTGTCCCACTTTGGTAGTATAGTCAGTTTTACAGAAATTTGGTTTATATTGTCATCATCATTATTAGCTGGAATAGTCACGTGTTCCTGAAATAGAGTCTACAAATTTAGCGCTGTTTTTTTTTTAAATTTGGTAATTAAAATGAATTTATTCCAAATGAATAGGTGTTCCAGCATTCAATAATGATGGACTATTCTTTTTAAAAAGTTGCTTTGTTGTGTTAGATTTTTTTTCAAATATATCTGCATGATCTGTACAAGATGATATGAGAAAAACTAAAATCAAAATACTTGTGCCACAGTGAGCAATAATTTCTAATGTTGGTTATTATCTCTGGTTATTTCCCTGAAGGTGTTGTACCACAGGCCTGGCTGCAGCCAGCAATGCACCATCACACAGTTAACATTACACTCATCAAGAACATCAATAATTTACAGTAAGTATGAATCTCATTTACTGTGTTTTTGACTTGAAATGTGTTGTTAATCCTTTTTTATTTTCTCTTTTATACAGGTGCACACTATGCCACTATGGCCAAATACAGGAAAATGATATTCTGTTTTTCTTCACAGGTGACTGTTTTAACTTGCAATTGGACAGTCCTAGGACCCAAATGATACAAAACACTGTAATTGCACCAACAACACTGTTGCAGTGTGGCCACATAGATTATTTTGTGTACAAGTAAGTATCAGTCTTATCTCCTCTTTATTTTTCCTTTCTTTCTTTCTTTTTTTTTTTCACAGGGGTGAAGCATTCAATGGTGGTCAAATACAGGCCAGATAATATCTCTTTTTCTACACAGATGAGACAAGCGTACTTCAGTACACAAGGAGTCTACAACATGTATTCCTGGATGGGACTGTTAGACACTGGTCCAATGCATGTCAGTATTATTTTTTTTATGGTCATTTTTACTAAGGTTTCCATATATGATACAGATGTATTTACTTCAAACATTCATTGTATTTTAAGTATGAAGAAAGATATTGATTTACAATTTTTAGTATTTAAAAAATAAATGAGAATATAAAGAAAAATAAAGAAAACAGATACAGCAAAAAAGAAAAAAAAAACATTCCCAGTAAAATCCCACCTTCCTTCCTCCCTTCCTCCCACCCCAAAAGTAAGGTTACTATCAATAAATACATGTTCATTTAAATTTTTTTAATTTTTAAGGGGTGGGGTAACAATACCTTTATTGCATCCCAAGTCAGTTGTGTATAATCATAAGATTCAGAAATGTTTTTAATAATTTATCTTTGCTCAGAGTGCTCCTTAAATTGTTATACCATTTTGGATAATTAAAGTTGGCATATTCATACTGTTCCTATTTTCCAAGATCATACACTTTGAGGTCATAGTCACTATATTAATTATACATTGCTGTTCATTTGTAATTATTAGACCAGAATAACCATTTAAAAATAATGTCTGGAAATTCATTGGTACAGTACATTAATATCAAATAATTTACTTAAATATAAATGGGATTGTTCCCACCATTTTATTACACTTGGGCGGTCCCATATTTGATGAAACATATTCCCTTTTTTACCACAATTATGCCAGCAATTGGGTGTATTGTAAATACCCATTTTATATAGTCTATTAGTTCTATAATAAGCTCCTCCTAAAAATTTTAACTGTATAATTTTGTTTTTGGTATAGCAAAATTTTGTATTTGCTTCTAACCAGGTTTTGTCCCAGTTGATCTTTTTTATTTGTATATTTGCTTCTTGTTGCCACTTTATTCTTATATTATTTTTTGTTTTTTTCCCTTTTATTTAATATTTGTGAAATTGTTATTTTGTACATTTTACTTATTGTCTTATTAGTCATACACTGTATTGTTATATTATCTTTGGCTCTTTGATTGTGCAAGTCCTATATATTGTAAGCAGGTTTTTTTGACTTTTTTTATTATGTATTTGTAATAACTATAAGTAATCCAGCCACGTAAAATTATGTGTTTATACTTTTCTTTCAATTTCTGTAAGCTTAATAAACCCTGTTCATCTGTTATGTCCTGCCAGCTATCTATTTACATTTGATAGATTTTTTTTGAGTAAAGGGTCCTTTGGTTTGGCTGTCTTTTTTGTTTCATTAAAACTAATTGGTACATATGAAACAGGTACCTCCATATTTCCCTCTTTCTTTATTTTATTAATTAGGTTAATAACACCTAAGTGTACTATATTTTTATAATTATTATAAGTATATGGGTCAAATAATATACCATATATTGGAAATGAATTAGTTGTTGTTATGAAAAAATGATTCCAAAATTGTAGCAATATTGTGTTTTAATTTTTATGTCAACTTAAAAAAGTCCATATTTGGGATATTTTTACTGTCTGGCAGTAATAATTAGGATCTGAACAACCTACTCCTCCTAGGTCCCTTGGAGCTGTTATGACATGACATGGAATTGTAGGGGAACCCCCCCCCCACCAGAACATTTTTTTAAACAGCACTCTAAATACATTTCTGTTATTATCTGCTATAGCCTCCAATGTAGCCTGGTATAAATATACTAAATGTGGTACCACCATCATTTTTAAAGTTTGATCCTTCCCCATAAGGATAACGAAGACGCTGCCACCTATCCAGTTTAGTCTGTATCTTATTTTTAATCTTTAGTACTTTTTTGTACTGTTTTCATAATTTCATGTGTCAATGTTACCCTAGATATTCTATTTCATCTTTTATCTAACATCCTTTATCACCTAATGGGTTTAATTTGTTATTTCAGTTTTTTTAAGATTACTGTTTTGTCCATATTAAATTTAAAGCAGGATAGGTGGGAGTATCTCTTTATCTCTTCCAATAGTGCAGAAAAAGCTATGACAGGTTTTTATAAGCCCCAGAATATCATCTGCATACATATTTAATTTTATTATTTCATTTCCCATCTTTAACCCTTAAATAGGTACATTTTGTCTTATCCATGCCAGGAGTGGCTGCATTGCAATAATAAAGAGTATAGGGATCAAGGGCATCCCTGACATACTCCATTGAAAATCTTTATGGGGGGGTTACAAAAGTTGTTTACTTTTATGTTTTCTTTTGCATCTCTATAAAAAACCTTGCAAATATTTATTATTTGTGCTGGGAAATGTAAATATTCTGGGCATTGAAACATAAAGTTCCAGTTCATAAGATCAAATGCCTTTGTGGCATCCAGTGCTACTGCTATACATTCATTTTTATTATTTCTGTGTTCATGTATTAAAGCCTGAACCCTTTTCAGTCCTTGGAATATTGTTCTTCCTTTACCAAAGCCTGTTTGGTTGTGATGGACCAATGCTGGAACTCCATCTTCTATTCTTTTTACTACCATTTTTGCTATTGTTTTATAGTCTACATTCATTAAAGCAATGGGTCTATAATTTTCTGGTAACAATTAATTTTTGTTCTCTTTTTTTATTAATGTAACCACTGCTTCCACCATTGATGAGGGACAGACTGACATTTCCATTATTTCATTAGTGAGCTTTACAATCCAAGGTGTCAATGTAGTTCTGAAAGTTAAATAAAATTCCAGACTTAATCCATCACCGCCAGAAGTCTAATTTTTTTGGTAGTGATTCTATTATTCTTTCTATTTCTGACTTAGTTGTGTTTTCCCAGTTTAATTGTATGGTGGGTAAAATCAACCCCTTCAAGTATTCCATTATTTTATCTTTTTCTGTTACCAATTATTGCTGATATATCTTTTCAATGTACTTCTAAACACTGTTCCTATTTGTTCATCCTGGGTTATTATCTGTCCATCTATATTCTGTATTTTAGTGATAATATGTTTTTCTGTTTCTTTTTTAACCATATGGGCTAAAGACTTTCCTGATTTATCTCCACTGTGATACATATCAGCTTTTAATATTCTCATTTGTTTTTCTATTGTGTTATTTATATATTCTTTTAATTCTGCTATTTATCCTCTTTCTGTTTAGTGAGGGGTGCATCACCTTTTAATATTCCATTTTCTTGTTCCTAAATTATGCAGTTTCAGGGCTCCAAAAGAAGGACACTGAGGGTGGGGGTGGTGTACAGGCCACCAGCTCATGGGAATGACCTGGATAGAGAGTTGGCTGTACAGATTAGAAGGGTCTGTAGGAAGGGGAACACAGTAGTGGTGGTGGGGGACTTCAACCTCCCAGGAGTGGACTGCAATACCCCCAACCACCACAAGTGCAAAGGAGCAGGTATTACTAGAGGCATTCCAGGACAGCTTCCTGGTGCAATTGGTCCATGAGCCAACTAGGGTGGGAAGGACTCTGGACCTTGTACTAACAAATGGGAAGGCTGTAAGGGATCTGGATGTAGAGGACTCCCTGGCTGGGAGTGACAACCACTTGGTGTGGTTCACACTCAATATGGGAAGAGAAACAGGAGATACGGGTACCAGGGTGATCGATTTTAAGGGGGTGGACTTTAAATGGATGGGGGAAATTTTGGTTGGGCATCTGGTGGGAATTCAAGCATGCATGGATGCAAACCAACATTATTAAAAAGGGATTAGCAGAGGCTGCTGAGACTTACACCAGGACATGGAGCAAGAAGGGTAAGGCAAAGAAGCTAAGTTGGCTGACTCAGGAGGTCATGGAAGGGGTGAGGACCAAGAGAAAAGCGTTCCAGACACTCAAGAAATTGGGAGGGCAAGGGGACAAGGATGTGTAAATGAAGAAGTCCAGGGAAGTTGCCAGGCTAGTCAGGGTGGCCAAGGCATCCAGAGAGCTCAGACTAGCACAGGGAATTAAGGATAGGGAAAAGGACTTCTTTAGATACATTGGTGAGTGAAGAAGAAACAAAGACCAGATTGTGAGGATTAAGAAGGACGGGAGGTGGGTGGAGAAGGGGGGGCAGGCAGAGGCTCTGAATGATTACTTCTGCTCTGTGTTAATGGAGGAAAAAGGAGGGCAGATACCTCATGGGAGAGGTGGAGTGGGCAGGGTGGAGGGGGTGACTGATATTAGGATTACAGAGGACAGGGTTCTGGAAAAACTAAGAGCACTGAGGGTGGACAAGACGCCAGAAACAGACAGCATTCACTCTTGGGTGCTTAGGGACCTAGTGGAGATCCTGGTGGGACCACTGGTAAACCTGTTTAGTACATCACTAGACACAGGATGCATGCCACAGGATTGGAGGTTGACCCATGTGGTCCCCATTCATAAAAGTGTCCCAAAGGATGAACCAGGCAACTACAGACTGGTGAGTCTCACTTCAATCATGGGGAAGCTTATGGAGACAATCCTAAAAGAGAGGCTGGTGACCTATTTGGAAGACAATGGTCTCCAAGACAGTCATCAAAATGAGTTTGTCTTGGGCAGATCCTGCCAGATGAACCTGGCTGGGTTCTATGACTGGGTGACCAGGGAGCTGGACAAGGGCCATGCAGTGTACGTCCTGTATTTTGACTTCAGCATGGCCTTTGATTCTGTGCCACATGGGAGGCTGGAGGGAAAGCTGGAATACATAGGGGTGGGAACAATAATGGTCAATTGGATCACCGACTGGGTGAGGGGTAGGCAGCAAATGGTAGTGGTGGGGGGATTCTCATCACTGAGGCAGATCGTGAGTGGGGTGCCACAGGTTTCAGTACTGGGACCGGTGCTGTTTGGGATTTTCATAGCCGATATCTCACATGAGATCCAGAGAAAGAGTAGTCTGTTTGCAGATGATACCAAGATGGGAGGTGTGGTAGATGCCATGGAGGGTGGAGAAGACTGCAGGAGGACCTAACCAAACTACAGGAGTGGTCAGTAACATGGAAGATGGGATTCAACTCCAGGAAGTGCAAGGTCCTGCACTTCAGAGCTAGAAACTGGGAGAGGAAATATCAGCTGGGAGGGATAGAGTTGGAATGCATCATGGAGGAAAAGGATCTGGGGTGCTTATAATGGGGAGTATGAACCACTCAGCTCACTGCAGGAAGGCAACTGCAAAGGCAAACAAGATGCTGGGGTGCATAGTGAGGGGAATCTCCTCCAGGAACAGAGAGGTGATACTTCCCTTGTACAGGTCACTGGTCAGGCCACACCTGGAATGCTGTGTATAGTACTGGCATCCATTCCTGAAGAAGGACATTAGATTGTTGAAGGGGGTGCAGCATAGGGCAATGCAGATGATCCAGGGCATGGAGGAAAATCCTAAGAGGAGAGGATGGGAGAGCTGAACATGTATTCCCTGGATGAGAGGAGGGATAGGGTGGTATGATCGAAACTTTTAAATACTTAAAGAGAATTTACATGACTAACACAGAAGAGATTTTCCAGATGAAAAAGAGGAGGGACACAAGAGGGCATTAACTGAGATTGGAGATGGGAAGATTCAGGAGGGATATCAGGAGACACTTTTTCATGGAAAGGGTAGTAGACAAGTGGAATACTCTGTCTGAGAAAGTGGTATCCTGTAGAATGATGGGTGGATTTAAGAGGGGTGGGACAGAGTGAAGGGGGCTGTTGTGAGGAGGGGAGGGTAGGGCAGCTGCAAGTTGAGGGGCTAGCTGCACAAATGAGCAGACTCGCTAGACCGTGAGGTCTGTTTCTACTGGCATTTTGCATGTTTGTATGTTTGTATTTATCCTGGTTCTCTGTTGTTTCTTAATTTTTAGTAAATAGGATATAATATATGCTCTAGGTGTTGCTTGAATGCATCCCATATCTTCTTCACTGTACCAAATGTATCATAATATAATGCCAATATTCTTGTATTGTGGTGGAGATATGCTAGACAAAATCCGGATCCCTCAATGGTGCATTATTAAATTGCCATTGAAATTTTTTTTTCTATTCATAGTTGGAACTATATTTATTTTAACCATTGCATGGTTAGAAATATGAATATTGTGTATTTCTATGTCCACAACATTTTGTATAATTTTGGCTGCTACCAGCATATATTCCAACCTAGAGAATGTAACTGTTGGATTAGAGAAGAAGGCATATTTTTTTAACATTTGGGTGTTTTAATCTCCAAACATCCACTAGATATAGATCTGATATAAAGTCTTGTAATTGTTTCATTGTTTTTTTTTTATCCTGAGGTGTTAAAGGGGTAGATTTATCTAAGTTTTCATCTAGGTATGCATTCAAATCATCACCTAGTATTAAATTGTCTTTACCAAGTGTAATAATTCCAAGTACCACTTTTGCTAAAAAATCCTGATAATTTATGAAAGGGGCATATAAAGAGCCTAGTATGCTTTTTTCCCCATGATTTCACACTGTTCTAAAATATTTTACCTTCCTGTTCAGAAAATTGATTTATATATTTAAAGTCCAATTTTTTTTCTGACTAATATAGCTACTCCTCTACTTTTAGTTGTTCCTGCTGAGAAGTAGTGGTGTTTTACTCAATAAGTTTTACGCTTTATTATTTGTGATTCATCTAGATGGGTTTCTTGAAACATTACAATATTTATGTTATGCTTAACTGTGCAGGTCAAAATTATTTTCCTCTTTATTGGGGAGTTAATATCATGAACATTCCATGTGGCAAGGGCTATAGGTACCAACTGTGTTACTGAATCCATATTTGAGAGTTTCTTATGATAGGAAAGCATTTTATTGTGTTAGATTCATTCCTTAAAACAACAATCTGCAGAAATCTTCCCCTTGATATTTTGTCTGAACATTTTCCAGTTTCTTTAATAGAAGTTTTCTTATAGCAAACCCAAGACCAATTAATGGTGGGGTTTGAAAGGCTCAGAGCAGAGTTATACATTAGGCTGGCTACAGTAGTAACCCCCACCATTACCATCCTGTCCTTATATATGTACCATTTAACTAATCTATAAGTTTCAAAACCATATTGCATGCATATTAGGCACTATATCTTAAAACATTTGTGGAAGTCTTATTCACAGGTCTTTGTATGCATCTCCAGGAGAGTCATATACAAGTTTTTGTCCATTTAATATAACTTTTAATTTTGCAGGATGCAAAAATGATGATTTAACAAGATTTTTCCATAGCAGAGTTCTTAATTTAATGTATTTCTTCCTTTCTTGTATTATTTCGCAAGGCAAGTCATGAAACAGTGTTATAGAAGCACCTTTCATTTCAATTTTTCATTTTTTATAGACTCTATTCATAAGTAAGTCTTTGTCTGCAATTTTCATAAATATTGCAATAATATCCCGTGGAGGGCTGCTTTGTTCTGGTTTGGGTTGCAATGCTCTATGCACTCTATCAATATCAAATTTAACTTATTCCAAAGGTGTATCTAAGTAAATTGAAATAAATCTTATACAAAGTTGTTGTTTTTGGAGTGTCATTGTCCCATTGTTCTGGAATTCCTGTTATTCGGACATTTTCCTATGTGCTCTTGCCTCAGAGTCCAGTGGTTTCCCTTTAATATCTGTAATGTCTTTCTCTGCCTGAGTTGCCATTCTTTTAACAATGGTTATATCATCTGTCTGGTAAATTATTTGTTCAGCTTCTTTTGTTTGGGTCAAAAGATCATGAACATTTTTGGTGGTCTCTTTTATTTCATGTTTTAAATTTCCTACTTGTTTTTGCATATCATTGATTGGTTCTGGTTCCTGTTTTATTTCAGATATATCTTTTAATATTTTTAGTGCCCATTTAGGTACATATTCTTCTTGTGTTTTGCTTCTTGTTCTTTGCAGTCTGTATTTGGATAATATTATATAACTCTATTATTTAAGAAGGAAACACTCCGGATAGTTGGAAAGGTATTCTAATCTTTCCACTCTATAAAAAAGGGAATGCACAGGATCCAAAGATGTATTGGCCTATAAGCTTACTAGATTCTTCTCAAAAACTTTTCACAAGCGTAATCCACGATAAATTACAAAAATGGCTTAATGCAGAGGGAATTCTCTCTGAATATCAAAACAGTTTCAGACCTAAAAGATCAACAATACAACACTTTTTCTTACTGGTACATTTGATTTGGAAGTATAGTACAATAAAAACATTAAAACTGTTCTTCTGCTTCGTAGACTTTGTGGACTTCAGTTCCGCCTTCGATAATGTCAACAGAGTAATCCTTTGGAATACACTAAGAGACCTTGGAATTGAGTCTACCTTGTTAAATACACTCATAAAACATCATAATGACAATTGGATGGAGGTGCAATGCAATAGGAAATGTGGTTTACCAAAATCAATAAATGTTAATAGGGGCATTTGACAGGGATGCCTTTTGGCTCCTATTCTCTTTAATGTATATATCAATACTATCCTGCAACATTTAGAAGACTCTGATTTTCATTCACCTTCCTTATTAAATAGAAAAGTCTTGTGTATGGCATATGCTGATGATATTATGCTCCTGTCAGCATCCCATTTGGGATTACAAAGAAAAATGAATACATTTGTCATTTTACATAAAAATGTTAAACTTCAGATAAGTAGGGAGAAGACCAAAATGGTGTTTTTTGGCAATAATAATATCAATAATAAATTTAAAAAACTTTATCTTGACAATGAGCTAATTGAAACCACCAAATATTACAATTATCTGGGAGTATGTTTTTCAGCAAATTTGCATCTGCAAACAGCATAGGAATATATTTTTGACTACACTAAAAACTGCCTTTAATGCATTTTAATTCAAAACTTGGCAATGCTTCCATTCCAGGTGTCCTTAGGGTAGAAAATGCTATGGTCAGCTCAAGTGTGTTATAAGGGGCTGAAATCTCGGCCCAGTCCTCAATAGATTTACATTGCAGACTTTTGGTGCAACAAATGAACAAATTATATCGATATATTATTATAGTACCGCAATCTGTGCCAGCAGCAGTTCTGAGATCAGAACTGGGTCAAATATCCATTCAGTCATTAATCTTGGCAAAGCAAATACATTTTTATTGTCATTATTTCTTCTTAAAGACTCTTGCTTACCAAGTCTGTAGCTTGAGGAATAAATAAATCATTATTTTAAAGCTTTTGCTTTTCTGTATATAAAGATTATCACAAATTTCATCTATCCATTGAATTTAAAACATTCTGCATGAAATATACCTAAGACCTAGAAAATAAATTAATGAAACCATTAAAGACAGATTAAGAAATCAATTAGACAGATCATATTTAGAAATAATCTCTTTATTAAAACATTATAAATGGTACACAATCCTAAAAAACAACCATCAACTTGAACCATATTTGCAGATGATATCTGACCTGGACCAGAGGAGACTGCTGACTCGGTTTTGCATGGAACTTTATAAAGCAAATTATATTCTGTATAATCAAGGAAGGCCTGAACATACTTCCCCATACTGTAAATGCAATAACAATACCCCTGATGATTTGAAACATATAATATTATTATGCCGTCTTTATGATTGGCTGGGCTCCATCTTTGGGGATCTTAGCTTTCCCCTTAACACATTTTAAAATTGCTCTTTACATCAAAAGATCCTGCAATGATGTGTAAACTAAGTGATTTCTTGGCAACCATTCATCTCTGATTATTGCACTTTAAGTTGAACTTTTACTGTCATCACCTTTTAATGGTTTATCTGAAAAGTATGGTACACATAACAACTGTTTTATTTTTTGAAATTAAAAAAGCCTTATTGTTTTAATAAAATCACATAGAAGAAACAGTGTAATATAACAAGGAAAACTGTTGGGATAAAGAAAGTAAAACACAAACCTCCACCTCCCCCCCGTCCCTTCTCTCTCCCCCCCCAGCGAGTTCACCAATCACATCATAACATATATACAATAAAGGATAATGCACTCAAGATGTAGCTGGAGAAATAGCAACAAACAATGAAAGAACTAGTGAGGTGCCAGGGATAAGATGCCACCTACTTCAGGTATAAAGTAAATAATTTGCCCCACTTCTTATTGAATAAGGGTACACAATTACGCATAGCAGCAATCATGTGTTCCATTCTTAAGGAGAAAGAAAGCTCATTCAGCCATTCAGTATATGTAATGGGTGACTGATCAAGCCAGTGCCTCAGGACTAGTTTTTTAACCACTGCCGAGACAAGAGAAATAAGGTAGCATCTTTCTTTAACCTGAATCTGTGAAAAATCTCTGATAATGCAGACTTTGGTAGAGAAAAGGCCACATAATCCCAAAAGGGGGTCTATGTTATCCTCTATACTCACCCATAGGAGAGAAATCTTCTCGCATAGCCAAAAGATGTGCAGTAATAAGGTGCCATCTGCTTTACTGCATCTGGTACAGTGGGGGGAAGGAAGGTGACCCATTCTAGCTAATTTAATAGGGGTATAATACATATTATTAAGAATATGGTATTGAGTGAGTCGCAATCGATCTTGAGTCAGGTATGAGTAGAGATTATTCCATATTTATGCTAATTAAAGGTATACTGAGGTAAAAGAGATTTCCAGACTTTGGATCCACTCAAGTTAGGTGGGTTAAGCAAAGTTAATAAACACTGGTAAAGAGCTGAAACCCCATGAGGTTTGAATGCTGCACTTTGGATCTGTTGAAGGAGATCCTCCAGAGTTGAAGTTTGTGGAGCAAATCCAAATTGTCTTGTTAGAAAGTGTCTTAACTGGTAAACCTTAAAAATGTGGTTGGGACTTAAATTAAACTTGTTTAGTATCTCTGAAGGGGTTAGAATGGAGGTCGAATGATAGAAATCTGAGAACTTTAGGTCAGATGTGACAATAAGCTAGGTGGAAGATAATGAAGAATTCCCCAGCTTGATATCCGGGTTGTAAAAAATAGGTCAAGAGAAATCTTTAGATAAAGGAATTTTAAAGTAAGATCATAGCTGCGAAAAAACCTTAATGGAGATACCAATTGGAGATAACCGTAATGGTTCGGACAAGAAGTTCCGGGGGAGAAAAGGATGGAAGTGGGAGACAGTCTATAGTCAGAAATTAACTGGGATTCAATTTGTAACCAAATCAGGGTGTATACACTATCAATGTGATTGTGGGGAGCTGAAAGCCATTTGCCACATTTTTGAAGGTGACTGGCCCAATAGTATATTAGAAAATCAGGAAGTCGTAAGCCGCCGGAGTCCTTGGGTAAACTAAGTTTGGAGTAGGATCGTCTGGGAGACTTATCTGACCAAATAAAGGAAGTAATGTAAGAATGGACACGTGTAAAAAAGGATAGGGGAAGCCAGATGTTGAGCATATTCAAAGGATAGAAGAGCCTGGGCAGTATATTCATTTTAATAATGTTAATCCTACACCATAAGGAAATTGGGAGCCCTCTCCAGTGTGTCAAGTCCTGCTGTATGGTAATTAAAAAGTCTTCCAGATTCAGCTTCTTAGTCAAAGACAGATCATTAGTTAAGTAAATACCCAGGTATTTAATATGTCAGGGGGACCATTTCATGCCAAAAGGGGGAAAGTCTTGTCTATAAACTAGGTTATTGAGAGGGAATACCTCAGTTTTACTGAGATTCAATTTGTAATTGGAGTACTTGCCAAATTCCTTGATGACTTGTAAGGCCGTAGTAAGAAAAAGTATAGGATCTGAAAGATGGAGTAAAATGTCATCTGCATAAACAGAGAGTGTCAGAATGAGGTTACTAGCCTGAATACCGTGTATGTTGGGATGAGCTTTAAGGCTTCTAATGAGCAGTTCCAGATAAAGATTAAAAAGAAAAGGGGAAAGAGGGCAGCCCTGACGGGTTCCAATATATAAGGAAAAGGAGGAGGAGAGGGTCCCATTACAATAGATTTTGGCATTGGGGGAAGAGTAGAGAATCTGAATCCATTGTATGAAATCAGAGGGAAAACCCATTTTCTGCAAGTTTAACTAGCGAAAGGACCAATCGACCCTATCAAAGGCCTTCTCGGCATCAAGGAAAACCAGAGCCATGGGAGTAAGGAAGGAGTTAGCCTTCTGAAAGAGGTGATCTATCTTCTGAATATGGTCAGCTGAGGCTGTCCCAGAAACAAACCCTACTTGTTCTGGACTAAGAAGGCCAAACCATACAGTTTCAACACGTTTAGCTAGTATTTTGGCAAGTATTTTGATGACGCAATTCATTAAGGAAATTGGTCGATAGCTAGTTGGGTGGTTAAAAGGTTTGTCTGGTTTGAGGAGGAGAATTATAGTGGCTTCCAATAGTGAATAATCCAGTGAGTCTGAGGAGAATATGAAGTTGAAAAGATGAAGCAAGAAGAGAGCCAGATCTGCCAGAAAGCTCTTGTAAAAGTTTGAGAGGAGACTATCAGGGCCAGGAGATTTATTTGCAGCTAGATTACTTATGGTGATCTCTATTTCAACAATTGAAATGGGAGCTGAAAGATAGTTTTGATGTTGATCAGTAAGACTGGGCAGGGGAATAGAGTTTAGATATGTGAGGGTCTCAGATGTATCTGGTGCAAATAAGCATTTGCTGTATAGTGCCGAATAGAATTGTTGGAAAACTAATGCTATATCCCTAGGGAGAATTTTAGTGGAGCCGTCTGAAGCTAGAATGGGGGGATAATTCATGATGCCTCAAGGTTTTTCAGCCGGAGAGCTAGTAGTCACGCTGCTTTCTCTCCTTGTTCAATATACGTGGTCTGAGTTTTAAGAATAGCATATTCCACCTTTTCTTGTAGTAAGATGGAGTATTTGTCTCTGAGGGACATCAGGGATTGCAAGAGATCCAGAGAGGAGGTGGGAGAGAGAGATTGTTCCAGGGCATGGATTTGTGCAGGTAGCGAGAGGACTTCAGTTTCCCTATGGCATTTGCGGGGAGAGGCCATCTGAATAAACTCCCCTCAGAGGAAGCATTTCAGGGCACACCATTCATAGTCTACCCTAGAGACTGAATTTTGGTTAGAGTGAATCAAAGTTTGAATGAGAGAGGAGATTCTTGATTGAACATGTGCATCCTTGAGAAGCTGAGTATTTAGCTTACATGTTGTGTCTTGCTGTGAGATGGAGTCAGAGACTAATACAGCCCAAACGGCTGCATGATCAGCGATGACTATGGGTTTCATACCAGTGTTACTAAGGCCAGGGAGGAGGGAGCAACTGATGAGAATATAGTCAAGTCTGGAAGAAGTCTGGTGGACTGTGGAGAAGAAGAAGAAGGTACGAGACAGTGGATTAAGAGTTCACCATGGAGCACAGAATCCTAGTGTATCAATAAACTCATGTAGTGTCCTTTAAGCAGCAGACAGACGTTTGAGTGGTTGATTCAACCGGTCTAGGTCTTGGGTGGGGGGTAGGTTCCAATCCCCTCCCAAAACTAGAGGGTAGGGGAGAAAAGGGATTAGCCTGTCCATTAATTCCATAAGGAAAATCAGATCACCTCCCACTAGGCTGTAAATACTGCCAAGAACCACCTCTTTTCGCTCTAACATACCTTTCACAATAATGAATCTTCCTTTAGGGTCTGAAATGATCTGATCTGTTTGCCAAGGAATTTTACGGTTTATTAGAATGGCTACACCTCTACTAGATTTTGAGTCACCTGAAGCATAGACCTGACCAATATCCTGTCTATGAAAAACTGGGCTTCATGGATTTGTAAGTGTGTTTCTTGTATAAATGTAATATGAGCATGGAAGAGAGAGATATGTTTAAAAATCTGATATCTTTTAGTCTTTTCCCTAGCACCTCTTATATTCCATGTTAGGAAATTAACTAAGTTATTAGCCATTGTTTAACCACCAAAACACCCAGTGCACTCTGCCCCCACTCCCCACCCAAGACCCAAACAATTGGAAGTTTCCATTAGCATAGAAATACATGCCAGAAAAAGGCCCACAAAACCCCCCTTTGCATCCCTAGTTTATTCAGAGCTTGGGCCCGTAACCCCTTTAAGCAGTAATATCACCCAGGGAGGCTATTAAATACCAATCACTATACATTTAACAGAGCAGAAATAAACTCTCCTATGCCCCAAAACAAGAGTAGCTTCTTGCATAGAAAATACCCTCCCTCCATCCTTACCCCACTTTATAAATATTTACAATAAAATCCCCAACTATCAACAACCAAAAAAAATCCTTGTTTAATCCAACCCCCCATCCCATAACTCCCTAGGAGTAGTAGATCCCCAAAAATTTAAGGTAAATAACAATACAGTACCCCTAGAGTCCAGATCCCCATTTAATACCTGAGGCAATAGTAAGTGCACTATGAGTAAATGGCAATAACCTGTCCCAAATGCGTTAATCCCCCAAAACCCTAAAGTAGGGTCACTGTGTATTTGTGAGGTCGCCCTTCCTCTTAATAACAATATAAGGAAGCAGGTAGCCAGCATCAGGAAGGGACTTAATTTAAATGGATAAATATTGGGGATATAACAAGTTCTTAACCAGAAAAAAATTGTAGTGATGATCCAGACTCTAAACCCCTCAATACAGTGCATGATGGTTCCCAACATCCATACTGAAGTCCAGCCCCCACCCTGTTCCAACCCCCTTGCCCCTAAAAATCTCTAATTTAATCTGAAAACAAGCTACAAGATCAAATAAGAACAGTACAAGGAACCACGTTAAACAAAGCAAAGTTGTAGGAATTTAATCCAACCAGTAGGGGAAGTAGAACTCCAAGAGTCAGTTTGGTTCTATGGAGAAAAGGGAAACACCATGGGATGCCCAGGTCTCACAACAGGAATAAAACTAGGCTGCAGAGACACTACCCAAAAGGGCACCCCAGCAATCCCTTCCCCAACGCTACAATGATGTTTAGAGTAGAATTATACAGAATTACATACAATGAGAACATATGGAGCTATTAGAAGCCCTGACTGAATATTCTCAATAGCACGCAAACAGGCGATACAGAGACATCTGAAGCGGCAATGCCAATCCGAGCCATGAGTCGCAAACTGATTCCCGAGGACCACCTCAGTGCACCAGCTTACAAAATTCCAAGATCATCTTACTGTCCAGAATGCAAGCAGCACCACACAAAAGTTTGCATGATCATGCAGAGTAGAGCACGTGAGGTAAGCATCCTGAGCCAGACAAATAAGAGATCCAGTTAGATGAACACTTCTGGTAAAGGTATTGCCATTTATGGGGTTTTAAAGAGTGCTGGCAGAAGGTTGGGGAGTTCTCTCAAGGCAATGTCAGCTGAATCGAAGGAGTGCCATTTGTCTTTAATTTGAAGCTGGAGGTGAGCGGGGTAACTCATTTTAAATCAAATGCTGGCTGCTATGATCTTCGAGACCACAGACCAAGTCATCGCTCTTCTTGTGGGTCTCAAACAGAAGTTCTTGTGCGATCCTTAAAGTGGAACCTTCCTAGAGGATGGAACAGAGGTCCCGAAGCTTTTGAAGCACATGCTGCTTCTCCATGTAGCTTAGGAATTTAAAGATAAATGGACATGGAGGAGCACCTTCAGCTGGTCGGGGATGGAGGGACCTATGCACCCATTCGATCTAGTAGGCTGGGTTACAGGGTGAGGGACCAGTTACTTTCAGCAGGAATCTTTGGGTAAATGTGATTCGGGAGGAGCCCTCAGAGAATTCAGGGTGCCTGAAAAGAACTAGATTATTACGATGGCTCCTTCCCTCCAAGTCTTTGGTCTTCTCTTACAGTCGGGCCACTTGTTGTTTTAGCTTGGTCACCTCTGAGTCGGATTTGTCCTACCATTGCTCGAGGGAATAGGTACAAGCTTTGGTGTCGGTCATCCACCTGCCCAGGTCCCCAAGATCACTGCTGAGGGACTTGAGTTCTTCTGTGATTTCCTTCAGGGATTCTCTGAAGGGCTGGAGTTCTTGGAGGAACTGATCCTTCGTTAAGGGTATGGCTGCCAGGGTTGGAGTGCCAGGATGTCCGTCTGTGAGCTGTGGCTTTAAGGACACTTAGAACTTTTTTCTGACATCACCGGAGGAATGTGTTGAGGTAAGGCCTGCTTCATTTCTTCTTCCATACTGCTTGAAGAGACGAATATAGTAGGGTTATTAGGTTGAGTCCCATTGATGCAGTACCCTTAGATGATATTTAGGCTAAGATTCAAAATTGTAGGTGGTAGAAAATGCAGTAGTAGGCAGGTATAAGCAGGAGCTGGGAGGACTTGCTGCTAGTTAGGCTGAGGCATTACGTGATCTCTCCATAACAACTGTTTTAAACTTGCATGTCTAGTTTAGTTTTTTTTAATTACAAAGACCTATAGTCTATCATTCAATAAAATGTTGTACTTGTACTTGAGTCTCTATTTGTTCCTTTCTTAGTGAGCATTGTTACATTTCCCTGCTTCTATTTTAGTCCAGGATTTTTCTCTATATTCTGTTTACTTTGACTGTGTACCTGTTTCCTTAATATTTGTAGGGATTGTTTGGGTGTTCTTTTTTACCTGGTAGTCTTCTTTAGCTTCCTCTGGGGCTTGATTTATTTTTGTTTGGGAAGAGGTTGGTATTGCCTCTTGACTGTTCCCCTCAGATTCTATTGCAGAACTCATTTGTACTACAGGAGTTGCTTTAGAGATTTTAAATAAGTTATAAAAAGTCTTTTGGTTTGGCCCCTTGTGCCTGTGATAGTGTATCAGAATTATTTACTTCCTGGTCTACGTCTATATTTTTTCCCCAATTCATCCAAATTTTGCTTTTCATCTTTTTTATTATTTATTTTATTCTTTTCAGGTTGTGATGAAACGATGGGACTTAATAATTGAGGGAAAACTGTTACATCTTCAGGCACAGCTAAGGAGGTGTCACCCATAAATTCCTTTTTTTGTTTCTTTTTAAGCATTTTTGTTGCCCTGGGTGTTATGTTTTGTATAGAATTGCATTTTGCAGATCTAGTTTTTAGTCTCACTTCTGACATGAGTAATAGTCTCTCAGTATCCCCTATCAGGTCTTGTTCCTTTTACAAGTCCAGATGTAATATTCATCCTACATAATCCACATTACTAATACTTAAAGCCCAATAGAAGTAAAATGTATACTTATTTTCACCTCTCAAGCCTTTGATAGAAGCATCCCTTTCCAAGTTTCAGCTAAATTGCATGCATGGGAATATCCTGTTCTGAATCTTCTTGCATGGGGGGGGTTCGGAGAAGAGAAGAGAAAAAAGCAAGCATTCAATCAAGTCTTCTCAATGCATTTACCCCCGACATTACATCAGTTTTGGCATCCACAAACATTTTCCGTATGGGGATACGAGTATCTTTAATACGTTCAGTCAATAACACTGCATAGCATGAAATGAGCTCTGAAACACTGTCCCAATCTCCTCTTCTATTCTCCGGAAAGGTTGCTTCTATCAAACTTTTCTTCTTTAATTTTTATTATGTATCAAGGTTTTGACCATAGGGTTGCTCACACCGTACAACAGAACCAGTGGTTATAAGTCCCATATCACAATGACTATCTTAGAAGTAGCTACGCACCTCAGTTATCTTTCCAAGATACTTGAACTCTCAAAAAATGCTCTGCCTGGTTTACTGTTCCTGAATCAAATCAGCACACTGGAATGTCTCTCAGGTTCCGTATTTAGCAAGTTAATTAGCTGCAGGTGAGTTGAGTTAATAGTGAGGTTTTTAACTTAATTTAAAACTTCCATATTTCTACAATTTTATTTTATTTTGGATATTGTTATTTTATTGTAGAATTGGCAGACAAGAGAAATTTAAAAGAGGCTATTTTTTTATTCAGGTTCTGTCAGTGTGAAAAAGACCAGTTCAATTTCCTGGTAGAAGTTTTTGATTTTACCTGTGTGATAGTGCCAATTTCTCACATTTGAATTAGTCCTCAATACTACATTGTCGTTTCAAATACACTCTTTTATTTCTATATTTATCTTCTGTATTTTCCTTTTTTTGTCAACGTTCCTGACACAGAGAGGTTTTTTTCTGGTGGTCTCTCTTCAGCAGCTCATGATTTGCAGCTACTATGTTGCCATCTTGTCCAGTCCCAGTAAATTTGAATTTTTTTATTCACAGGCATTTAGTAATAGCTGTGTATTTGAAGCTGGATATAACAAAAGGCAGGAAGAGCACTGCTGGGTGCTGAATGGGGTACTGGAATGAACTCTGAATAATTTCTGCCTCATCTGTTTGCAGGTAACATCGAGGTGCTGTGAACCTGCTTTATGTTCCAATCTCAAGATGGACAACATTTCAAATACAGTGGAGATCTGGAAAGAAGAAAAAAATATTATGGAAAATTATTTTACAACGAGGCCACTCCCCCAAAAACATACTTACCTTTTATGGTTTGCAATTGTACCACTGCCAAAGTCAACAATCAGACACATGTAGTACCCATCTGCAGTGGCAGCATGGTTTCATCAATACAGTTGTGAACCTGGGTGATACGACCTGAAAATTTCAAAGAAAAGAACAGTAATAAGAAATGGTTATAACTTACTCACCCACAACTGTAACCACGGCTCCCCCCAAAAATAATGAATTTTATAGTACCACATTAGACATATGTATGGCATATGAATGTGATCATGGCCAACGCACCGGTAGAGGGGGAAACATTCAATATGTATGATGAATCACTGCAAAGGAACAACAAGGCAGACTGCTTACAACAAACAACAAGATTCACTACAAATTAAATGGCAGTGTGTCTCAACAAACATAACAGTGACATGTACAATAACTTACCATTGGTAGTATGAATACACACACAACGGGCAGCATGCTTCAGTCAGCGCAGCAGAAGACATTTCAAGAACATCAAATTATACTTCAAGCTGTGGTCATCTGTAGCTATCATCATTCAGCAACACACTGTACATCAGTACCAGCAGCAGTTACACAAACACCACTGGTAGTGAACAGCACATATTGAAGGTCTCATTGAAAACTCTCACTATGTATACTGAAGTTTTTCTCAGTTATCATATCACCATAAGATGTTTCCATTTCATTCTTGTAAAGGTCTGTCATGTTTTTTGGGACTTCTCATGAAATTAAAACAGCAGGACGAAAGCAGCAACACGCATCAGGAAGCAATTTTCTCACTTGGGACACATACACAGTTCTGGCTCTCTTTGTAAACTTTAAGCAGTGTGGCAAGACATACGTGTGACTTTTCTGAACACTTTTTCATGTGCTTATTCTTAATTGGGACACTAATACAGCATGCTGAACGATGTAGCAAAAGTGTGAATAGATATTCCCAAGAGACCCTATCAAAGGCCTTCTTGGCATCCAGGGACACAAAAGCAGCAAGAAGATCTGAGTCCCTGGATGCTGAGAGGAGATATAACATTTTCCTAAGGTGATCAGCAGAGAGTCTCCCCTTACAAACCCCACTTGTTCCTTACTAATGAGGGAATCCCAGACAGCAGCTAGTCTTTCAGCTAAGACTTTTGAAAGAATCTTGAGGTCCACATTAATCAGTGAGATCAGACTATAGTTAGTAAAGAGCAAGGGGTCCCAATCTGGCTTGGGAATAACCGCAATACAGCGATGTTCATTGAGGGATCGGATAATCCATTACTAAAAACATAGTTGTTTCTGGAGGGTTCTAGTTGTTTCATTCTGCTGTTCTCTGTTATGGTTGCTACACAGCATTAGATTTATAACATGCCTTATATTACAATAGTTCCCTGTTGGGAGTCAGCTTTAATTGAGAGGTCGCTCATCCAAGATCATGCCTTTTTCTAATTCCCTGTTGCTCCCCTCTGGCTACCCTCCTAACATTTCCACCTTGGTATCTCCTGGTCTTTCCTTTTTTCCTGATACCTCAAGTTGCTTGGATTTTAAGTGGCAGCTTTCTGGTTCTGTTTTCTACACTTAATCTCTGCTCGGGGGACCTGGATGAACAATGCCTGAAGTTTCATCATGGGTACAGGTTGGGAATTACTTCATCTTTAAAACTGTGCCTTTTGTTATAGCCTGTTGAACTCAGTTGTTCTATATGGTTTTTTTTTATAAAATTTGGATTGTTGGGGTGGAGGGCAGGGGTGGGGATGCAGCAGTTTGAAGATGGTCAGCCTCACGTACTGGAGTGTTGGGGGGGTGCACTCTGGATGCCCCCTGGCTTTTGCTATTCTATATTTTTCTGACTTTGTCTATACCTTGGATCCTGTTGGGTCCTTTTATTATTGGGTGGACTTCATTGGATCAAGTTCAGTTTTGATGCTTTATAGGCAGTATAGCACAGTGATTTAAGGCTCTGAGCTGAAAATCTGGAGACCTGGGTTTGAATCCCACAGAGCCCACTTGCACACTGTGTGCCCCTGATCAAGTCACTTAACTTCCCTGTGCTCCCAGGTTGCACCTGTAAACAAGCTTTCAGCTTAGTGTGTCTCACCTGGTTAAACAATTGAAAAAAAAATAGCACAATGTGGACTAATCGACAGCTATTTGGCATTAATGGTGGGGTGGGGATATCCAGGGTCAAAAGGGGTCTGCTCACCACCGATCACTTCATTTTATGTTATGGGGGCTCAACATTTGGTATGGGAGCACTTGTACATAGGTTTATTGAGGAGATGGGGGGGGGCGTTTAGGGATCTCAGAATTATGTCTGCTCAGCAAGTCTTATACCAGATTAGGGAAATGTTTTTTCATGACTGTCAAGCTAGAACTGTATTACATTTAAGGCATCTCAGAATATGGTTACAAAGATAAGTATTATCTGTTTGGAGTAACTGGGTTACAGAGCAATGGGGAAAGGGTGGGGGGAAGGTGCGAGGTGCATATTGAGAGTACCACTTATCTGGTGTTCACTCTGCTATACAGTGATAATGGTTAGTGTTATAACAAAATTTCTCACATGGAATGTTAGAGGTGCCCGTGAATACCCAAAAAGATACCAAATTCATAAGCACATCTTGCTCTTGTATGCCAACATCTCATTTATTCAGGAGACACATTTACTCCCCCTGGAAGCCAATGGTCTTCAAAGGCAAGAAATTGGCCAAGTCTTTGCCTCTGGAATATCAACTGCTAGTAGGAGAGCTGCCATACTGGTGAATCGATTGATACCCTTCCAAGTGAGCCAGACTACTGTTGATCCACAGGGAAGATACTTTCTGGTAAAAGGCATGCTTGGTTGCACAGAGTTAGTACTAGGAAGCGTCTATGGTCTAGTGGGCAGTGACTCTGCTTTCTTCAAGGAATTAATTGATAAATTGACCTCATACATGTCACTCCCAATGATTTTAGGAGGAGACTAGAATCTGCCACCCACTCAAGACCTAGACTGGCCTAGCTGTCCCCTCAGACCTCTGTCAGCAGCCCAAAGAGTGTTACATGAGTTTTTAGATTCCTTAGGCTTATGTCACCCATGGAGAGTATTGAACCCTCTATATCACACCTTTTCTTTTTATTCTACAGTTCATCATTCCTTCTCCCGATTAGATTATAGCTTGACCAGCCACTCTCTTCTTCATGGTCTCTGTAATGCAGGGGTAAAGCCTATTGTCTTATCAGATCATGCAGTGGCTTGGGTCTCATTTGTATTAGACGCTAGCTTTCAAAGGGATACATCTTGGAGGCTGAATACCCAGATCCTCAAGGATGAGTATGTAGCCTCCAGGATTCTCTCTCTCATTCAAACATTCCGTGCTCCTCTCCAGGAGCCTTGCCCCATAGTTGGACAGCATTCCTGCAGCTGTCAGCTGCCTCCGAGAAGCCCGGACTCCTGCTGCACCAAGCAGCTGCCCCTGAACAAGGCCAGCCCGTGCTCCACTCCAGGAGCCTTGCCCCATGGCCGGACAGCACTCCTGCAGCCGTCGGCTGCCTCCGAGAAGCCCAGACTCCTGCTGGACCAAGCAGCTGCCCCTGAACAGGGCCAGCCTGCGCTCCACTCCAGGAGCCTTGCCCCATGGCCGGACGGCATTCCTGCAGCCATCGGCAACCTCCAAGAACCCCAGACTCCTGCTGCACCAAGGTACAGATTCAGACCAACCAACCAGATCATGGGCACTTTCCTGGAATGAGCCCCGATTGGTCCTTGGATCCAGACTTGTTTAAGACTTTCCTTTCTGCCACTTGGCACTGTAAGCTGCTGTGTCCGAGTTCTCCTGACTCGTTTTTTCTTCCCGCCCCCACCCTCCTCCCAGGCCTCCATTAAGAACACATTAGATCCACCTTTTCTGATTCGCGTTGTTAGGGGAGTCCTGCAAGGCTCCATCCTAGGTCCTATCCTTTTCTCCCTGTACATCAACAATCTTGATGCTCATATAGGCAATTCCAAGCTGCACTTCTTTGCTGACACCCCATTGTTGCTTTTCGCGCACGACTTCCTCCAGTCCCTGTCGAGGGAGACTGTACTTTGAACCACTGCTTCATACACCTGGCCTGCTCCATTTGTTTTTGCTTAGCCCCTGATGTTATACTGCCCTCCACTATAATAGTTACCGAGGGGAGTCTTATACATCTCTCTCCCAGCCATTACACCTGAGCCATGGCACACTCTATTTTTGGTATCCTATTATTGTTATTATCCAGCTTTTCCTATGTAACTGACCTAAAGGTAGTATCAGGTTCTGATCCAATTCTGGACACATTTACTCACACATATGCTGCCCCCCTGCACTGTACCGCTGCTTATCTAATACACCCCCTTCCATTTTCTTTGCTCCTCACATATCACCCTGCCTCCTCACACTCCAGTCACCCATGTCAATTAGAGCATTTTCTCTGGTTTCAATAAGCTGTAGTGTCAGTACCTCTCTTCCTAGCACCAAACCGGCCACTCTGTCAATACCTTGTTGGCGGTCTCAAAAAAAGAAAGCCTTTTTTATCCATTATCAGCTTCTTAAAGAAATTGCTTCTTTTGCTCCTTCTTTGCTTGAGTAATGTAAAATTAAACCTGAGGCCCCCACTCCCTTTTACCTCACCTGCAGATTTTGTGGCCGCACCAGGACTTAAAATAATGTTGGTCACCATCCTAAGCCTAACTAAAAACATTGACCAGTTACAAGCCTGGGCTGCTCAGGCTGAGCCAGATCTTATTATTATCACCGAGTCATAGCTCAAAAAGACCAATTCTAACCTACAAGTTGCTATTCTGGACTACAAACTGTACAGGGCTGGCAGGGATACAAGGAGGGGGTGGAGTGGCTATCTGTGCTAAAACCAAATATTCAGTCACCAATATCTTCTGCAAATCTAAACCTAAGGAATTTGAGATAGTTTCCCCAAAGATGCACCTTCCCTTGACCAAATGCATTACTATTATTGGTGGCTACAGGACACCAGCTGGTGGTACTGATATCCTTAACATTCTTAAATCCTTAACCACCATTGCTAACTCTAAAACATCAATCCTAGGGGACTTCAAAATGGACTGGCTTACTCCTAAATCACTCAATTTGAAATCCCTCTGGGATGATGTTGGCCTTGCTCAGCTAGTGAGTGAACCAGCTAGAATCAGCACATCAAATATCAACAATAGCTCACTTCTTGATGTTATTTTAACTACGCATCCCCACAAAATTTTACATACTGCAGTCTTCCACAATGACCTGAGCGATCATGGGATTGTAATTTGTACAAGAGCAAAGGCAAAAGCCCACCATCAACCCAAGTTCATAATCAAGTGGTCCTCTTGCATGTTTAGTGCACCAAACTATTTGTCCGACCTAGTGAAGGTTAGATGGCAAGACCTCTACTTAGCTAAAACAGCTGATGAGGCCATCACTACCCTCAATGACAAGCTTATTAACCTAGTGAATAAGCATGCCTCCTTGATTAAGGTTAGGACACATAGAATTTCTAACCCTTGGTTCACACCAGATCTTAGGGCTGCACCTCTAGAATGGGACAAACTCTGGGCACAGGCTAGGCGCTCTAAGTGTCCAGTAGACTGGCAGGCCTTTAGAGCAGCAAGGAATGCATGCGTTAAACGCATTTGCTCTGCTAAAGCCAACTTCTATGTTTCCACTCTTGAACAGGCGAAAGGGGATTCTCTTAAAATATGGAAGACCCTTAAGACCATCGAAGGCCATCCTGTTACCTCCTCTATCCCAAATAAAACAAACAGCAACGGTAGGGTGGTAGAAAATAGTTGCCAAATTCTCAAAGAAATTAACTCTCATTTTGCCACTGCTGGTGTAGCCTTTGATTCCTTACCATATGCAGGACGAACTAACAACCTAGACAGCAGTAATGCTGCTCCCCAAACCCCATCATGTCCCTTTCAGCATCCCCTCTCAATTATAAAGAAGTCGAAGACTCGCTCCTCAATCTGAATACTAAAAAAAGTGCTGGCACAGATGGTCTGGAACCTTTTTTCCTAAAAATAGGCTACTACCACCTCACTGCCCCTATTCTTCACATTTTCAACCTATCTCCACTGCTTCAGTTCCTTCTTGCTGGAAGTCCTCCCACATCCTTCCCTTATTCATATCAGGAGACCCATGTGACCTAAATAAATATAGACCATCTCCACATTGCCCATCCTATCTAAAGTCTTTGCAAAATTGATCTACACTCTATTAAAGCACCACATTGAAACCTTCTCACTTCTTAACCCAGCACAATCCAGCATTCAACCTAAACATAGCACAGTCATGGCATTGGCAAAAGTCACCAAGAATGGGTCTCTGCTATGGATTCTAAGAAAAATTACTGGGCAGTATTCCTAGACCTTAGTAAAGCATTCAATACTGTCAACCACAACCTACTAGTTAGAAGCCTTATCAAAATAGGTGCCTCCCCTGCTACTGCTCACTGGTTTACCAGTTGCCTTACTGGCAGGACTCAGAAAGCAAAGCCGGTGACCTATTTTCTGCCTCTCTGCCCGTTGTTAGGGGAGTCCTGCAAGGCCGCATCCTAGGTCCTATCCTTTTCTCCCTGTACATCAACAATCTTGATGCTCATATAGACAATTCCAAGCTGCACTTCTTTGCTGATGATACAGTGCTGTACATATCTGGTTCATCTCTGCCTGAAGTAAGGGACGTCTTACAAACCGACTTTGCTCAGTTGGAACTTAATCTGGTTAATACCAAACTCTTTCTTAATGCCAAAAAAACCAAGGCCATGAACTTCTCCCTCAACACCTCCTCCGCCAACCCGCCTAAAAACTTTGTTGTCATCTCTCAAGGAGAACCCCTTGAAGTCGTATCCAAATTTAAATATCTTGGTATGTGGCTAGATAATAAGCTCTCCTTTAATGACCATCTCAGTGACCTGTCCAGGAGATTAAAAGTCAGGCTAGGCTTCTTCTTCCGAAATAGGGCACTTTTTCCACTTGGGGTTAGAACCAGGCTTGTTCAAGCCACATTCCTTCCATTACTCAACTATGGTGACGTAATCTATACTTCCTCAGAAGCTACAAGCCTAAGCAAACTGGACTCCCTCTATCACTGTACTCTGCGGTTTATCACAAACTTACCCTACCAAACCCACCAGTGCGAACTGTACAGAGCTGTTGGCTGGACATCACTCTCCACAAGACATATGCTCCATGCTGGTATTTGGACTCTTAAGATACTCCTGAACAAGCTCCCGTGTTATCTAAAATCTCTTATCCGTATTTCCCATAGTATGTAATCCCTCAGGAAATCTGACTTCATCCTCCTTGACATACCAAGGACTTGCACCTCCTTTAGCAAACGTGCCTTATCAACAGCCATTCCAACCCTTTGGAATGAGCTCCAGTCCACACTGAAACTATTCAGCACTGTTTCTGCCAACTTTTTCAAAAGGATGGCTACATCTAAATTAAAAGATAATTGCAACTGTTTCTAAGCCACTTCCCCCCTTTCCTTCACCCCATGCCTTCTCTACTAGCTGTCACTAGTTGTAACCCATACGAAATTTGCTCAGCATTTGCCACAGCCCATTCGGCTCCAAAAATTAAAAAATGCTTAGACTGGCCCAAATGGTATCTATATCCTTCTCCCTGCTTTTCCCTGCCCCCTCTTTTTTCTATACTTTACCCCCCTTGCTCTTTCACCTTCCGTTTCCTCTACCACAGTCCCTTTCCTACACTATATCCCCCATCATTCCATCTATCCCTCTGCCCCCCCAGCCCTTTTTTTATCCCACTGTTTTCTTATGCATCTTATTTTGGCGGTTGGTAATCCCCTTCCCCAATGCCTCTTACCGCCTGACGCTCCCTGTACCCACCTTTCCATTCAATAATTTGAGCTTTATGTTACATAACAATTTGAAACTGTATCAAACTACTGTGATGTCTGTTATTATGTTCTTATTTACTGTGATGTTTTATTAATATGCTTTATGTAATTGCCTGTACACATGTCACAGGACCTCCTTGTGAATGAGCTTGCTCAACAAAGTTTTCCTGCAATAAACTTGAACTTGAACATTCATGACCTCCAACCACAACTCCATCCTGAGGGTAGATTATGAATGGTGCACTCTGAAGTGTTTTCTAAGAGGGGAATTCATACGACTTGCCTCCACTTATAAACATTGTAGGGACGCAGAAGCTCTATCTTTACTAGCCCAAATTCATACCTTGGAACAGTATCTCTCCACCTCTTCCCCTCCTGACTCCTTGCAAACCCTGCTGTCTTTGAGAAACAAATACTCTTCTCTTTTACAGGAGAAAGCAGAGTTTGCTACATTAAGGACTCAGGTGAACTACATATAACATGTGGAAAAGGCAGGTCATTTATTGGCCCTCCGCCTTAGGAAGCTAGAGGTCTCCAGAAATATACCCATGATTAATGCCGCTGATGGTTCAATTAAAACCCACCCCAAGGAAATCACGAATATTTTTGAGCAGTTCTACTCTTCCCTTTATAACCAATGCTCGTTTCCCCCATCTAAAGAGGACTTATCAACATATATAAGTTCCTTGGCACTACCATGTCTACAAGCCCCACACCAAGCTTTCTTATCTGCTCCTCTCTCTTTACAGGAAGTGGAATCCACTATCAACACCCTTGCACTTGACAAGGCTCCGGGCCCTGATGGTCTTCCATCAAACTTTTACAAACTTTTCACGAAAGACCTGGCTCCTATCCTACTTCGCTTCTACCATTACATGTTCTCTGGAGAGGCCCTGGATCCCTCTTTATTGGAAGCCTCCATCATTCTTTTCCTCAAACCAGACAAACCTCCTCACTGTCCAGTGAGCTACCGACCTCACTATTAAACTGTGATATTGAAATCCTCGCAAAAATACTAGCTGTCCGAATAGAGAAGGTCTGGTCTTGTCTCCTCAGTCCTGAACAAGTTGGGTTTGTCTCAGGAAGATCCTCTTCGGATCACACATGCAAACTCTCTCATATTCTCCAGGCAGCAAAATCTTCCTCCCTGTCAATGGCGTTAATCTCTCAACACAGAGAAAGCCTTCGACAGGGTGGACTGGGACTTTTTGTGGTCGACCTTGCAAAAACTGGGTTTCCCTCAGACTTCATTCAATGGATCCAGGCCCCATACTCCTCTCCATCTGCTAGAATTCATTGTAACAGAGTTCATTCTTCTCTCTTCTCTCTTCTCTCTTCTCCCTTCATATCAGCACACGCCAGGGATGCCCGCTTTCTCCTTTCCTCTTTAACCTATATCTGGAACCCTTAATTAGGAATCTAAAATCTTCTCCCACTGTCACTGGTGTTCCCGTTGATAATCTGGCTCTGCAACTCTCGGTCTATGCTGATGATATCTTCCTACATCTTTCAAATCCCACCTTTTCTCTATCAACAGTTCTGGGAATAATTGATACCTTTGGAAAGTACTCGAATTACAAGCTAAATCTAAATAAGATGGAAATCCATCCCGTTAATCATCTAACACACAGTCAAGCCTTCACTCAATTTGACATGAAGTGGTCCCCTCGGTACATTAAATATTTGAGGATTTTTATTATCTCCAACCCTTCTCTATTAGGCAAGCTTAATCTTGAAGACATGGGGAGCACTATTCAGCAAGATCTATCACGCTGGAGAAGTCTCCCACTTTTGCTGTGGGGCAGGATTAACATTATTAAGATGAATGTCCTTCTTAGGCTCTTCTGCCCTCTCAACATGCTTAATATTTGGTTACCCTTATCCTTCTTCAAGCATATTCGCTCTGATATTACCTCATTTATCTGGCTAGATAAAGCTGCTAGAAGATCTTATCTTAAATTAAGCCTGCCTAAGGAGTCTGGAGGGCTATGCCTGCCCAACTTTTTGTTCTATTATTGGTCTAGCCACCTTTAAAAATGTGGGAAATGGATGTCTATAACCCAGCTTCGACTACAGCAAGATTATATTCCTATTTGGCTGCAAATTGAATCTGACCTATTCTCTACACACAAACTGAATCCTGCTGCAATTCTTTTTTCTCCGGTGAAAGGTATACCAAAACCTTTGTATTCTTCCCCAGTTGGAGTCTAGCTCAGAGTCTTTTTGCAATTGTGTGGACATCTTAAGATGGCTCCTTTCAGAGACTTCTCTCAACCCATCCTTTCCAATTTAAATATCAAAATAGGAGGATACCCGTCTTCCATACCCCGGCTCCCGATACCCCTGGAGTTTAAAGTTTCAGATTTCTACTCTCATACCTCTATTCTGTCCTCTCAAGAGATTCTAGCTAAACTAGGGCTCCACCGACTTACATTTTAAGGTTTACCAACTTCGACATCTTTTGGTCAAAATGTTTGGGCCCCAGCCACTACCTTCTCTATTTGGTGACTTCCTGCAGCAGATAAGTGGTCCAGCCTGCAGGCCTCATGGTGTCTCTTTATTGTATAAGCATTTGCTCATTAGTCCCCAACTCCCCTCTCCAGTGGGCTCTAAGGTGTGGGACACTCTCTTACCTGATCTGGAAATCAATTGGGCCCAACTCTGGAAGGACTTACATATCTATATCTCCCAGGGCCGGTTCAGGCTCACCCAATATCGTATTTTAAAATAACATGTACTAGACTCCAGTCAAATTAGCAAAATTGGGGTTCCTTCCCTTGGCTACATGTTACAGATGTGGTAAGGAAGCTGACTCCCTCCTACATATCTTCTGGTCTTGTGAGAAGGTACCCCCCCCCGTGGAAACAAACTGAAATTAAGCTAGACCCACTCTTAGGCCTTCAAGGCCTTTTCTCCCCCGCTATCTGTGTCATTGGGGACTTCTCTCAAATACCAGTAAAAGAGAGAAGGTATCATGTGGCTCTTATCTCCCTAGTAGTTAAAAAACTTGTGCTTAGGCATTGGATGGATCAGGCACCCATTACCTATTCAGAGTGGCTGCATGAGATATTCTTTGCCCTCCATGCAGAATAGTTAATTGCCAGTGTCCATCATTGTAAACCCCTATTTACTAAAAAATTGGGGAAATTGTATGCTGTTTACTTGTCTTGATATCCTTTTGTCGGCTGTCTCAGACACCTCTACAATATCTGATTAATAACATCTAATCTGTAGCAAACTTATTCTTTACAGCTGTAGGTACCCTTATGGTAATCTTGCACCTCGCTTTGGGAGGAAGCGGGACTGGGGGTTGGGGGAAGGGGGCTGTAGGGGGGTAGTGGGTTTTGTTTTCTCCTGCTCACTGCATCTGTCTAATTGTGTACTGCCTTATTGTTTATTGCGTTATTGTTGTAAACTCAATAAAATTTCCGTAATTTAATAAAATAAATAAAAATGTAGTTGTAGGGGTCTAAAAGAATAGGTGCTATCTGTTCTTTTAAAGCTTTATAAATGTTAGTGATGAATCCATTTGGGCTGAGGGCTTTATCCGGGGAGAGGGTATCGATTGCTCAAAAAACTTCTTTAAGGGTTAATGGGGCCTTCAAAAGTGCTTTGTTGAGAGGTGGAAAGTTTAGGAAATGCAATATCTTGACTGAAGGAATTGAACTGTGCTTGATCAAAAGGAAGAGATGTGGGGGTATACATTCGTCGACAAAAACTCACAAAAGCTTCTACTATTTCCTTGGGAGAAGTCAGGAGTTGTCCCACCTCATTGTATATGGATGGAACAATTTTATCCATCACTTGTGATTTAAGATGAAGTGCCAATAACTTCCCAGCTTTCTCTCCTTGGTCAAAATATTTCACTTTGGAATGTAAAATCATGTGTTCTGCCTTTTCTACGAATAAATTATCATACTGATATCTGAGATTTACTAAAAGTTACCAATCTGACTGTGGGGAAGTAGGTGAAATATTCTGCTCCTGTTGCTTAATTCTGGTAAGTAGTGACGTAAGCAGAACCGATTTCGTATTTTTGCATTTAGCCAAAATCCAGATAAGTTCCTCCTTAAGGGCACACTTTAATGCACCCCATAACATATCAAGCTTAGATGTAGAGGGGGAGCTACTTGCCATAAAATTAGTAATGAAGGATCGGATAGACTGTAATGACTCACTAGCTTTGAGCAATTGGTTGTTCATGATCCACATCTTTTCTCTGGAAATAAGCGGGGTCAGGTTCAGCTGAAGAAAAACAGGATGGTGGTCTGAAATAACCTTGGAAGGATAGTAACACAAGGTTACTCCTGGAAGGGAGTCAGAACTCAGGAGGAAATAATCAGTTCTCGAAAGAGAATTACGGGGAAGAGAGTGGAATGAGTATTGACGACTGGATGGATTGAGAGTCCACCATGGGTCCACCAGACCAGTTGACCTCATGAGGTCCATGAGAGCCAGCTGACCTGATGTCAGAGCCTGATGGAAATGACCTGATTTATCCATAGCATTGCACTGTACTATGTTTCAATCTCCACCCAATATAGTCAGTAGAGAGCCCCAGGAAGACAGAACGGACATAAGGGTGGTGAAAAACCCGGGTCTTTGAGATTAGGGCCATATATTCCACCTAAAACTACCTCCAGATGACCCAGAAGGATGCATACAAAAATAAAACGTCCATTTGGATCTGACACTTCTTGGAGCTCTCGAAACGGAATTCTATGGGTTATCAAAATAGCTACCCCTCTTTTGTGAGTGTCAGGGCCTGCCCCAAAAACTTGTTCCACCCAGGACCTCCTCAAGAAAAGTACCTGGGAATGAGGCAAATGTGTCTCCTGTAGGAAAGCGATATCTATCTGAAGTTTACAAAGGTGTAATAGAACCTTGGCCCACTTAGTGGGGGATTGCACCCCATTAACATTCCATGAACAACAGTTATAGACTGCCATAATATATGTGTGAGCATAATGGGAAGCAGTCCAACCCTGAGTATTCCCTGCAGATCCTTGTAGAGGTCATTTGCATATGACAGATCACGCTCTGGTGGAACCCTCCTCCCAGGCTTAAGAAATAAACACAAAAAAGCGAGTCAACTGAACATCAGCTAAATATTGTGAAGCTATTCCCCTTCATAGAATCGTTGCCTGATTCATCAATCATAATACTGAATAAGCCCTCATTTAACGTCCATAATCCTATGTAGGATGCCATCATGTGGCCAGTCCTGGTATTGAAGTCCAAATGACCGGAATACTGTGGTAAATTAAAGCAGATAACTATTATCTCTTATATAGCTACCCCAACATATATTTAAACCATGCCCATCCCCAATCCATCAATCAAGATATCTCCTTAAAGCAGGAAATGTAATATCCAATGCAAGGGACCATTGTGGACTCAGGTTCCTCTGAATAGATCCAGTAACAGTTCTTTCAGCTTCAGGATAGCCAGCTCTACCATGTCAAAGGAGTGGCAGGCATTATTAATAAAGACTTGAAGGCGGGCTGGATACTGCATCCTAAATTTTAGCACTGCTGCAATTACTTTTGCAACAACTGGATGGAATGAGGTTCTCTTTTGTCGCACCCCTGCTGGTAAGTCCTGTGTCATGAGGAGTTTCTTCCCCTCCCACAAGATCTCTTTCAGATCTCTAGTTTTCTGTAACACATGCTGCTTATCAAGAAAATTCAATAATTTGATAAGGAAAGGCCGAGGTAGAGATCCTGGAGGAGGCTTAGGCCTAAGGGATCGGTGGGCCCGCTCCTAGATATAAGCAGGGCCATTGCGAGAGGGACCAGCTACTCTCTCTAATAACTTTTGTGTGAATTAAATAGCATTGATCCCTTCCTCACCTCTGGAAGCCCAAACATCACGCAATTATTCCAGCGACTTCTCCCCTCTAAGTCCTCAAGCTTTGACTCCAATTTGGATATCTTTTGTTTTAGAGAAGCAATCTCTGAATTGGCCGGGTCCTTCCAATTTTCTAGAGAAAATACTCCAGTTTCAGCATTGCCCATATGCTTGCCCAGATCACTAAGGTCTTCCCGTACTGTTCTCACTTGGACTGTAAGTTCCTTGATTGCTGAGTCAGCGACTCCAAGGCTTGTAACAGTCGGTCCTCTGTAAGTGGAGAGGAGACCGGCGTAGCAGTAGTAGGGCGACTGGAGCCTGTGCTGTGGGCCTTGGACCACTTAGGAAGTTTTTGGGGGGTTTGTGGTGGGGTATGTGAACAGAGAGCTTGCTTCATTTTGGCCTCTGACATTGGTGCGATTAGACCGGATCCCAAAACACAACCGGTTTGCTGCTGAGATACCCAGACTGGGGATGCCACTAGATTTCACCAAGACAACGTGGAAAAGATATTTATATTAAATTATTTTGGCGAGGGTCGGTAGAGCTAGAGGAGAGCCACCACACAGTCTAGAGCATCATGTGATTTCCATTACCACTTTTCTCAATTTGATGTTGCTGTCCTTCTTGTTCAATTTATTCCACGCCTCTGCCACCCCAGTCCTCCCACCCTTTACTCCTTTTTAGATATATTTTTCTCCCAGACTCCTTCCTTCTGAGCACCTCTTTTTAAAATTCATCACCTTTTCTTGTCTTCTTTCCCAATTTTAGCTGACCACCACGGCTGTGCCAACAGAGCTTGTGGTGCTCTTCGCCACCTCCGTTTTTTGCCTTTTCATTTATTTACCCCAGCTACCATCCACCTTCAACAGTCCCAAATTCTTGAGCAAACAGGACCTCATTACATTCTCTTCCTTCCCCCCCCTTTTTATAAAATTATTTTTTAAAGAAAACATTACCTAAAGGGAAGGAAGGGTGGGCAGGGGACGACAGTGAAAAAGCAGGGATACTGAATGAATACTTATGCTCAGTATTCACAAAAGAAGAGGTGGGGGAGGTACCTAAATCAAAGAATAGAAGCACTCTGGATAGGGAGGTCGATACCAGCCCATTCACAGAAGAAAGGATCCTGAAAGAACTCTTAAAACTGAAGGTGGACAAGGCAATGGGGCCTGATGGGATTCACCCAAGAATTCTAAAAGAACTAAGGGTAGAATTAGTGACACCACTGACTACCCTTTTTAACAAATCATGGGAGGATGGTGTAGTACCGGAAGACTGGAGGAGGGCAGATGTGATTCCCCTTCACAAAAGTGGAAGCAAGGCAGAGGCAGGAAACTACAGACCTGTTAGCTTGACCTCAGTGGTAGAGATAATGATGGAATCACTTCTAAAGGAAAGAATTGTTGAGTTCCTAGAGGCCAGAGGGGCACAGGACCCAAGGCAGCAGGGATTCACAGCAGGGAGCTCATGTCAGATGAATCTAATACATTTCTTTGACTGGGTGACCAATGTGGTACTCCAGGGAGGGGCAGTGGACATGGCCTACCTAGACATTAGCAAGGCATTTGACACAGTCCCACACAAAAGATTAATATACGAGTTAGCCAGCCTGGGAGTGGGTCCCAAGGTGGTAGCCTGGGTTAATAATTGGCTGAACAACAGGATACAGAGCGTAATAGTAAATGGAGTTTACTCTGAAGAAAGGGGGGGTTACTAGTGGGGTACCGCAGGGTTCAGTACTGGGACTGGTCATCTTTAATGTCATTATAAGTGACATTGCAGAGGGACTGGAAGGAAAAGTATGTCTCTTTGCAGATGACAAAAAGGTCTGCAACAGGGTTGATACAGAAGATGGGGTGGAGAGGATGCAAAGGGACTTGGCAAAGTTAGAGGAATGGTCAAATATATGGCAGCTTAGATTCAATGCAAAGAAGTGCAAAGTAATGCACCTGGGAAAGAAAAATCCAGGGGAAGAGTACACAGTGGGGGATGAGATAATAACAACAACAGAAATGGAAAGGAACCTGGGGGTAGTCATAGCATATGACCTTAAGGTGGGCTAGCAATGTGAGAAGGCAGTAAGGAGGGCTGGTGGGATACTGGGATGCATACGGAGAGGCATCGCCAGTAGAAAACAGGAAGTTGTTATTCCTCTGTACAGACAGTTGGTGAGACCACAACTGGAGTTCTATGTCCAGTTCTGGAGACCACATCTCCGCAAGGACATAGACAGGATGCAGGCTGTCCAGAGGAGGGCAACTAAAATGGTGCAGTATCTGCACCCATTTTAGAAGACATATGAAGAAAGATTAAAGAAGCTTAATATGTATACACTTGAGGAGAGGTGGGGGGCATGATAGAAACTTTCAGGTACATCAAGGGAATCAATAGACTCCAAGAGGGCAGCATCTTTCAGAAAAAGAGATGTGCAAGTACAAGGGGGCACAATTTGAAGATAGAAGGGGGACGGCTCAAAGGTAATGTGAGGAAGTATTTTTTCATGGAAAGGGGTGTGGATACATGGAACAGCCTTCCTGAGGAGGTAGTGGACTCAAAAGTAGTGGGTGAATTCAAGAATGCATGGGACAGACATAAGGCAATTCTAGTAGGGGGTAGGAGGAAGTAGGCTATTGGTTAACTAGGATCTGCAGCCTATGCATTAGGTAGGGAAATGGGCAGACTAGGTGGGCCAAGTGGTCTTTATCTGCCATCAAATTCTATGTTTCTATGTTACCCTTTTGCAGGGTGGGTGGGAGGTGCAAAAACAAGAGAGTGACAATAAAAGAGGCTGAATACCTCTGTGCAGCCCCTTAAAAGGGTCTTGTTTCTGTCCCCTTCCCTTTGCCCCTGACCTATCCCTACCTAGGCCTCCCTCACCTGGCCCTTCCCCTTGGTGATGTCACTTTGTGACTCACCATTCCTTCTAGTCTCTCCCTTGTTTTGTCATTCTGGCCAGCCCCCCCAACCCTCTTCTTTCCCCTATTGTTTCCCTTGTAGTAGGCCATTCGGTGGTGCCACCAGGACAATCTGGCTTGTCTTTTAACAGGCAAACTCCATTGTCCTGGATTTTCCCATCCCAATAAAGATAGACACCCAAATCTTGGTGGTGCTCAGATTGGCAATTAATTCATTTACAAAAATCCTTCATATACATTCACCAACTTTATCATTTCCATTATATCACCATACAACATTGTCATTATTTGCATTTTCTTTCCACATTCCATTTCTTTCTTTTCTTTTTTTAACTTCCTTATTAATTTATACATCATTCTTTTTTTCTCCTTCCTTCATCTTGCCTCCCAGGTGTAAACCTGAGTGACTTTTTCTTCTCTTCTCTTCTTTTTGGAGGTAATGGTGTAGACCGTTACTGCTTTTCTCAATTTGATGTTGCTGTCCTTCTTGTTCAGTTTATCCCACCCCCGTTTCCCCACCCTTGACTCCTTTTTAGCCTGCACTGGATGACAGGCATTCCTCCTTATTTTCATCTCCCTTCCTCCCACCTCAATGCTTCAATGCATCCCATGGTTTCAGTACTGAACATGTCTCTCCCTAAATCAGACAGGTGGACCCCATCTGAACAGTAGAAATCATCTACTCATTCTTCCACTCCCCTCAAAATGACTCGCCCTCCCATAGCTCAGAACAGCATGCCTATCCTCCTATTCATTTTCCTCCTGGCCCTTTCAACAGCTGCATGATTATGTTCATTCTGCCACACCCTTCGAGGTATCATATCGGACCACACTAAGGCTACCAAGGGCCACCATTGCTTAATTTTTTCAGATCATACTTGGTTTGCAAGTAAATGTCTAACCAGGTCCTGGACCCAATGTCATTTCCCCCAAGATGTAAAATGATCATATCCGGTGTTGGGCATCTTTCCCTCATCTCCCGCCTGGGTGGATAACAGTTGTACCCATTTCGTCCCCTGAATTCCTTTCCATGACAGCCTACACTTTCTGACATCCTGCTATAGCTGCTTTCCCCCTGCTTTCCTCTCAGCTCTCCTCTCTGCCCAGTAAATGAAGGAATGTCAGCATATCCAAATTTCAGTGCGCTGGTTCCATCCTGGCGTGGAGATACAATAATAAATGAGCCGAATTCTACTTCTGATAACATTCTCCATCTCCTAGCTCTCCCCCCCCCCCGCTTTTTCCCCCTCTTATTGTCTAT
Source organism: Neoceratodus forsteri (assembly GCA_016271365.2). NCBI lineage: Eukaryota > Metazoa > Chordata > Ceratodontiformes > Ceratodontidae > Neoceratodus > Neoceratodus forsteri. The sequence continues at coordinate 1,287,966,717 of CM057456.1, forward strand.
ATATATATATTTCTACACGCTTAACCTGTAAGGCAAGAGAATGATGGTTAGTCAATTTATTCATTCAGAGGCCGCATATATCTTTTATAACATTTGGACTTCCAAAGTCCAATCTCTTGTACCTGCCCCATAGATCCCCCTTCCGTGGTGGCCTGTGACGCCACCCCAGTCTTGAAAGAGTGGGATGAATACCTAGCCGGATCTTCACCCAAGAATTCCATGCCTCTTTTAAGGACAGCTACATCTGATAGCTCGTGACTTCCTTTTTGTCCCATGTGTAAAGAGCTGGCCTTGCTTTTTGTGCCTTGTTGCAGTGTAAGCCCACAACACTTCCACTGGACAGATTACTGGATTGCTGTGTGGTTTCATAGTCACCCAACACTCCTTCCCTTCTTGGACTGTCTTGGACCTCTTGATTAGTAACCGAATCTGTCCCACCTCCCACGTTATATCTTCCCACTCCAGACACTTGGTATCATCTCTCCCCCCATGAACCACTGCTTCACTCACCCTCAGAGCCCCACAAAACATTACTAAGTATATAGCCTGAAATAAAATAGCTGCATCTGCTGTTTTACTGATCTTGGATAGGACATTATCAGCCTGCCCAGTAACTGACTGGAAACCGGTTGCCTGTTGTCGGTTGCCCTATACTTTAGGTGCCCCCAGCTTTGCATCATTCACCTAATGAGCATGCTGTTAGTTGGATCATGTCAACCGTTTAGGCTGCATATTAGACTAATTGCTGCCAAATGGATTCCCATCGTGGTGTGAGCTAAGCCCCTTTCCCACTGATGAACTGTGAAGTTTCCTGTCTGCTTGTTTGTGACCAGCCCACTTACCTCCATGAGGTGGAATTCCCTGAATGCTTGGAATGCCTGCCAAGACCCTTCATATGCCCTCAAGGTCCTGGGTGCCCAGGAGTTGCGAACAAGCAGTTCAGCTCCTTCCCGCCAATTGGCAGTGTCAGTGGCTCAGTAGGTAGCACACTCGCCTCTGAGGCCAGGAGATCAGAGGGCTGCGGGTTCAGTTCCCACATCTGGCACTTGGGTTAATATCCCTAATATCCCAGTACTGACACTGCAGTGCAGCATGAGAGGGGTGCTGCACTTCTGAGGTGCCGTCTTTTGGATGAGACATTAAACCGAGGTCCCATCTGCCTGGATTGGTGGTAGTTCAGGTGGATGTTAAAGATCCCATGGCACTTATCGAAAAGAGTAAGGGAATTTCCCCGGTGTTCTGGCCAAATTTCCCTCATTCACTAAAAATACCACCAACAGCTTAATCTGGTTCAAGGTCAGTTGGCATTCATCTGTATCCCCCTCCCCCGGGTCGTGCCTGAAAATAGGCAGGATTTGTCTAGTGCACTTACCCGGTCAACAAAAACTAAATAAATAAATAAATAAAAAATGTCCCATATGCTCAATGGAATTGGTATTTTTTTTGTCCCTCTTCCTTCGGGGCAATGGCCCAGAACCTGTCCAGCTGCAGACAGGAAAGGCTGTCAGCTAAGGTATTCCATGCCCCGTCAATGTGTTTCACCCTAAAAGACATGTTGAACTGTAAACCATGCAATAATAACTTGTGTAATACCCTCGGCACTGATTCCGATGTTGCTGCTCTATTGTTGAGGTCGTCCACTACTGCTCTGTTGTCACACTGCTTTTTGATTACGGAGTTCCTTGCCCCATAATAAGGTGCTAACTCATATTGGTGTGATCTCTAGAAGTGTGATATCCTGGTCAGACCGTTCTTAACCCACTCATCTAGCCAGGGTTCTGAGAACCATTTTCCCTGAAAGTACAACCCCCATGCCCAGCCCTCCTGCTGTGTCTGTGTACAATTCTAGGTCCGTGTTGTAAACCCAGTCCTCTTGCCAAAAGGAGCTACCATTAAAGTTCTGTATGAATGTTCCCCATTCCTGTAAATCATCTTTTACACCCTTTGTAATGTCAACCCCTGGTTGTCCTGGCCAGGCATCGGTAAATGCCACCCTAGGTATGCCGCTTCTGAGGCGAGGTGAGGTGTCCCAGTAACTGTTGTACTTTGTGAATTGAACCCTTCTTCTGTCCAGATGTATGCCAGTTAACTCCTTCAAGTGCCCTACCTTGTTGTCAGGCAAACAGGACATCTGTGCTTGCATGTCAATCTCTATCCCTAAGAATTCTATGGTTCTGCTGGGTTCTTCCATTTTGTCCAGAGCCAGTGGCAACCCCAGTTTACCACATAGGTCTTGAAATCAGGAGAGCATGTGTCCCACTTCCTGTTTCCCATTCCCAATGAGTAGAAAATCATCCATATAATGTATGATTGCCTTGTAGCCCATCTGCTGTTGGAAAATCCACTGCAGGAACGTGCTGGATAGTTCAAAAGTGACACAGGCTGTGGAACACCCCATAGGCATGGCCTTGTCGAAATAGTACTGCCCATCCAGCTTTAAACCTAACAGGTCCCAATCCTCCAGCCACACCGGTAGCAACCTAAAAGCTGATTCTATGTCCGTCTTGGCCAGTCAGGCCTCTGGGATAGCCCTGATCATCTGGAATGCTTCCTCTAACGTGGCATATGACACCTTACTGTCTTTTTCATTGATATAATCATTGGCTGAGTCTCTCTCCAGGTTCAACAGATGATGGGTGACCCTGTACTCCCCCGGTTGTTTCTTGGGCACCAAGCATAGGGGGGATACCCTCAAAACCCATAAGGGTGGATCCCTGATTGGCCCCTCTACCCTACCAGCATCCTTCTCCTTTTGAATCTGTTTCTTCAAGATATCCTCCTTTCCTTTTACTGAACCCACGTTTTTTGCCTCCTTGCTTTCTCTGGGGCCCCAAGATTGTAAACTAAATCCTCTTCTAAAACTATCTATGAGTCATCCTGCTGCTACCCCATTGTAATGACCTCTTAGCTGTCTCTCAAATGCTTCTACCTTGATGGGAGTCCTTGCCTGTGGGAAACTGCCCACTGATGCTATACACCTGATGATCCCCCCCCTTGCCCAACTCTGTGTCCTCTTGTTGTGATCCCATCCCCCTGTGCCCCCCATGTCCTCCTGCTATCCTTAGCAGAATCGTGAGTAGCTCTGTCCCCATCTTCTACTGTAAACCCTCCCTCTGGTTCCTCTACCCCAAGCCTGCCCCTATATCCCTGTGACCCTACCCGAAAGGACTGGATAGCTACACCGGGTGCCCCACCAGATTGCCCCCGTTGATTCCAGTTCATCTGACATTTTGAAGCTGGATGGCTCCCTCCACACTTCAGGTAAGTGTGTCAGAATTGGCATTGTGGCCAGGAGCAGAATGCCCTATTATAACCCCAACGACATTTTTGTACTAGAGTGGCCTTCTTGCCTCCTTCCCCTTTTGGGGTGGCCTGATCCATGACATAATCTGGCCACAAGTCAAGCTGCTTCATAGCCCATCTGACATCCCCATAAGTTGCCATTCATTGTCTGAATAATTCGTCATAATACAGCAACCCAAAACCTCCTCTAGACTTCGCTCTCCGAATGATCAAAGAATATGTGATAAGGGGTATCCCCAACTCCGGTTTCTTTTTCATAGCAAATATGTCCACATATTTTTCCTTCCATATCTTTCCTTTTGTGGCCATAGGTACATGTTCACCTTGCCTCATGCCTGGGGAACCATTTTCCCTTGACCCCCTCCCGGTACCTCTGCGGCTTTTTCTGTGCTTCCTAGTACACCTTGTCCTGCGTTAATATCTGACAAAGCTTGTTCCAATTGCCCCAAACCCCCTGTCCCTAAGGAGCTAATCATTTGTTCCACATACTTTTTTATACTGTCCCCGACACTCACTCCCCCATTATCTGATTGTGGTGCTGTTGTCATTGTGGGGGCTGGTCCTGGCTGAGGCAGTTCTAATGGGCTTGGGCCTGCTGGCCTCATTGGTATCTGCCCTGGCATCTGAGGATCGGCTGGGGCCGGACTAGGCTACGGACTAAGCATTGGCAAAAACACTGGGGAGGGCTCTGGTGTCAGTAGGGGCCTCTGCTCTGGCTGAGGTACAGGCAAACAGGGAGTACTAGGGCATCACCACTCTGGGCTAACTCGCCAGGCTTGGCCTGCCAGTGCTGGAGGTGACTCACCTGGCTAGTTAGCCTTGTCGGGGGCTGTTTTCCTTTTCCACCCCCGCCTCTCTCAACTTTGTGCTTTTCCCCTATCTAACTGGGTTCCATACCCTTCAACAGTTCCCACAATTTGCTTGCCCTGTCCGCCAACTCAAATATGGTGCTGTAGGCATCCTCCCTGGTGGGTTTGCTCCTCCTCAGTTCCATGCCTGCTATAATTCCCTATAGAAAGTCAGGAAAAAACTCAGAAAAGAAGAATCATTAATGTCTTTCTTGACCCCACAATCTGACAATAGCATTCACATCATCGACCTACTCTCTTCCTGTTTTTTTTTTTTTGTTCCCTTCTGTCCCGCTGGTTACCCCTCCGTATCCTCCCTTAACCCTTTTGTTGCCTGTTTTGTTCTGTGCTTCAGGCCTTGAAAAGCTCCTTCCAAAGCAGCCTGGTTCCGGATGTCCCTTTTCCTTTTAAAGCTGCCTACGCATTGACCCTAGTCATATGCGTCATTTCCCTGCTAGGGATCATCACCTTATTCCTTTGTGTGTGTTTTTTTTTTTAATTATCCCTTACTGCCAATGCTACTGTCTATCAACTCGGATGGGAAAAGGATTGACCCTGCTTTGTTGTGCCATTCCCACGTGGCGGTAATGACCCAGGCCAACCACGGCACTGCCTGCTCCTGGTCCACCCTTCGCCCAGGCCCATTGTCCCATCTCTCCCCCTTGTTGCCTTTTAACCTTTTCTTCTTAGTGAAACTATGCCCCCCCCAGCCCTATTGTAGGCTGCCAACCAATTGCCAGGTCTGGACATGGCCCAGCGTCTCCACGCGGTAGTGACATCAGATGCCATCCACCGCATGCCTCCGGCCTAGCCCAATCAGTCACCTGGGACCTCTGCCAAGTGTCTCTGTTCCCTTTCTTCACTGCCAGGGCTCTTCATTGCCCCCAGCCCAGGTACACCTGTGGCCAGCCTATGGAGTAAAGATGGCTGGCCTAGGCCTTTGACTGCTCCTGGCCCACCTTTCAACTGGGCCTGATGGTCACTCCCTTATGAGGCAGTCAACCTTTCTGTTGGCCCTCCCCTTAACAGAGCTGCTGCCCCATCCTTGATAGGCTGCCACCATGACTGCTTTTTAAAACAATCACTGCACCTGCTTGTCCCCCTTTCCTAGCTGCCAGACCCATGGATGCAGCACAGCCTCCACATGAGTTGTGACGTCAGATGCCATACACCACATGGCTTGGGCCTAGGCCCGACCGGTCACCCGGGCTCTCTGCTCAATGTCCCCATTCCCTTCTTTTCACCTCCTGGACTCCTCATTGCCCCAGGAAAGTCTTAACAAAACCTCCCACAACCAACATCCAGATCAAGGACCACTGGGAGCTCCTCTTCTAGGCTCAAGTGATGTGGCCAGGCTGCACCCCTGGTTGTCCCATCTGCACTGTGACCTTGCTTCCCTTGCCATTCCCTCATGTTCTAAATGGGTACCAATCACTTCTAAACTGTCCCCCACTGAGACTTTTTCTGCATAGAACATAGTGCCCATCTATCCCTAACTCTGCTAACTGGGCTATCACTTTTTGCTTGTAAGGCAAACACCTCACTGCCATGCCACCGTCTGTTCTTTCAGCCCCTCATCCCTAACCTCACTGCTTAACAGAAGGATTTCTTTTACCAGCAAATACGTGCTTAATTGTCTAAACTTTGCAATCAAACCCGTGCGGACTTCCCCTTGCTTGGGCCTGGTGCCCGTTGCTTACCTCTTGAACTTTGGTCCTGTTTACGGTGATTCCTGGTGCTCCTGGAAAATGCAGAAGAAAACCATGCTCCACTCACTAGAGTTCTCACTCAAATATATTTTAATATCTGTAATAAAATGAGTGCAAATTGCAAGCTCCAAAAACCCATTGAAAAAATGTGGCAGTAGTAATATACGTTAGTTGCAATTGCCCAATCTGATGTGTTGCTCCTTGCAAAAACAAGAGAGTAGCAGTAAAAGAGGCTGTGTCCCTTTGTGCATCTCCTTAAAAAGGGCTTGTTTCTTTCCCCTTCCCTCTTGCCCCTGACCTATCCCTACCTAGGCCTCCCTCACTTGGCCCTTCCCCTACTAGCCCCTCCCTTGTTTTGTCATTCTGGCACTCCCCCCCATCCCTCTTCCTTCCCGATTGTTTCTTGTGAAGACATTAGCGTGCCACCAGGACAACCTACTCTGCCTTTTAACAGGTAAACTCCATTGGTTCTAAATTCAAGTTCCTAGCAACCAGTGTTTCAAGTCACTCACAAAAAATAGCACTCTGTTTTTACCATGATTTGAATGCCTGAATGACAAGTAACTTTGTAACATGATTGGACATGACACATATCCATCACAGGTATGCACCCTCCTTATTGATTTATTAATTTGTTTATTTAATAATTAATTAATTAATTAATTAGTTTTATGTACTGATTGTGCGATTGATTGATTGAATTTGGTAACTGATAAGGTTTACTGAGACAAGGTCCCTTTTTCAAAAGCTACCTGGGTGCCAGGCATAACAGGTGACCTAAAATAGCAAGCACCTAAAGCAGAAGTGAAGAAATAAACACTACAACAAGCTGAAGGCAAAAACAGTGGGGGTCTTCACACATGTGTGGGATAGACATAGGGACATATTAGTAAATAGGCAGAGAGGAGATAGGGTCACAGAAGGTCAATTTGGGTCTACAGGACAGATTGGGCAGGGAACATCTAGGCAGACTGGGTGGACCAAATGGTTCTTTTCTGCTTATAAATGTTATGTTTCTGTGTTTCTAAAACCAGAAAATGTTTGCACTGGATCCATACACATTATTACACTATCAATCAGAGAAGAAAAAAGGATCCATCAAGCATACTGTATAGTCAATCAGAGAAGATCAAGCAAAGTGCACATTAAGTCCAGCTAGTCACACTATACATCAAATTGAAGCACTCACACAGAGGATTGCTGATCAGATACTGTCATATTCTTCACAGACACATGAAAAGGAGTTTGGTTATAGAACAAGCATTCCCTGTGCATAATTGTTATGCTATGCCAGCAAATGCTGTAGAAGTAGAAAGTTTGTTTTGCCTTCACTGAGGTTGATGGTGGCAAAGATATTATTAATGGCTTTGTGCAATAATTATACCTAATGCATCTAGAATAAATTGAGTGATCTATGGAAATTAAAGTTCATCTTAATGACCCTTGATAAAATCTCCTATGCTAATTTCTGCAAGCATAACATTAGAAGCCCTTAGCCACATGAGCATAATGCTACTCAAGTGTTAAAGAAAGCTGAAAGATAAAGAGAACAGTCTTCCACCTCAGTGGGAGTAAAGCCAACAACTGAATTTCTGTTCCTTTTATATATTTAATCATTCCATGCATAGAATGATAATGTGACCTGTGCAAATAACCTCTATAATCATCAGGAAAATTTAAATGTATTTTACAATAGAGATCTTCAAATCAAAACTAGATATGTAGCCACCAAATCAGCAAATCCACAGAGTAGGATTGGGCATATATATCTATCTGTCTGTCTGTCTGTCTGTCTGTCTGTCTATCTATCTATCTATCTATCTATCTATCTACAGTAGTATCTGTCTGTCTGTCTCCCTGCCAGCCTGTCAGTCTGTCTGTCTGTCCATATATCTCTCTATCTATCTATCTATCTATCTATCTATCTATCTATCTAGCTGTCTGTCTGTCTCTCTCTCGCTCTCTCTCTGCATTGGTCCGTTTAGTTCATTCACACAAGCAGCTTAGCAGAAATATTCAGTTACCCCTTTCCCTTCAAAATACTTGTCTAGTCTGAGTTTGAAGGTAATAAGAGTACTGGGTGATACCACCTACTGTGGGAGTTGGCTGCAAGTATTCACTCCTGTAAATTAGTCCTTCTTGATATGTAGGCAATAAGGCATAACCAGAGGATATGTTAATGGTCTGGTAATCTTCTTGGGCTGTATTGTGATATAAGGCATACATGAGTGCCATAAGCCTGTAGAGTGTGATTTACTTACCATTAGCATAACCTGGGAGTGCCTTATGCTATTGGAATAAAATATATTTTTTATTTTTTTACCCAGGTTCATCCTTGTTCACAGTGATCAACCTTATTCAGCATATGATTAGGCTCTGCAAGAATGTTAATCAAAAATTAACATAAGGATAATAGAATGTGTGAAGCCAATCAGAAAGCTCCATATTTCTGACCCTTTCTATAATCCCTTGAATGTTCTTTATTACAGTGACATTGTGTGTCCAACTGATTCTTTCTCTTTTGACATTCTGAAGAACCTATCTTTTTCTGATGATGTTCTCTTCTCAGGTATTTGAAGACTGTTGTCATGTTGTCCCTGAGCCATCTCTTTCTTTTTACAGAAAGTAACCTAAATATCATAGATAGGGGGTTGGGGAGAAAGAGGTAAGCTGGGTATCAAAGTGGCTGAAGGCTAGGAGACAGAGGGTGGTGGTAAATGGCAAGCACTCAGGGGATGGGGGAGTGACTAGCAGGATGCCACATGGATCAGTACTTGGGTTGGTCCATTTTAATGCCTTCATAAGTGACACTGCTGAGGAACTGGTGGGGATGGTGTGTCTCTTTGTGGATAACACAAAAATCTGCATTTGGGTGGCCAGTCAAGAAGGGGAAGAAAGAATGAAAAAATAATCTGGGGCAACTAGCAGAGTGATTTAGGGTGTAGCAGCTGGGTTTCAATTCCAAAAAGTGCAAAGCCATGCACCTAAGGTGGGGAAACCAGGAAGCTGTGTACACGATGGGCGTGGAGTACTTACAATCACAAAGCAGAAAAGGGCCCTCAGGGTAATCATATCTGATTATCTCAAGGTGGCAAGGCAATGTGACAAGGCAGTAGGTAAAGCTAGTGGGATGCTGGGGTGAATAGGGAGAGTGATTTCTAGCAGGAGAAGGGAAGTGGTCTTGCCACAGTATTGCTCACTGGTGAGACTCAAGTATCACTTACTGGTGAGACTCCAGCTAGAGTACTGTGCCCAGGTCTGGAAGCCACATCTCTGCAAGGACATTGACATGGTGGAAGCAGTCCAGAGAAGGGCTACCAAAATGGGATAGGGGTTGCAAGGGAAGCAATACAAGGAGAGGCTGCAATATCTCAACATGTTCTCCCTGGAGGAAAGGAAAGTGACAGGGGACATGACTGAGACATATACATACCTCACAGGGGTGAACTAGGTTCTGGTGGGGAGTCTCTTTCAGAGGAGGAGGAAAAGCACCAGAACACAGAGGCATGCAATGAAGCTTGAGGGGATGACATTTTTATCGGATGTGAGAAAATATTTCTTAACAGAAAGGGTAGTAAACACACCTGGAACAACCTGCCAGAAGAGGTGGTGGGGAGAAGACAGTTGGGAGCTTCAAGCATTCATGGGATAGGCACACGGGCATAATCAGTAGAGGAAATGGAGGCGGGAGTGATGCCATGACAAAACAGGGTCCAAGGTGTTGGAATAGGCAGAGAAACATTGGGCAGACTAGATGGGCATACCAGTCCTTTTCTGCTGACTAATTCTGTGTTTGTACTGTACATTCTTACTGTCACATGGTACGCATGGATCTTGTTGTGCCTTCTGCCACCTTTGTCACTCTCCGTAGCACTTTTAAAATCACATCACTAAATGTTATCAAAACTGGGGACCAGAGCCACATAATACAATTAGGATTGGGTTTGGCCAAGGATGATCTGTAGGATGACATTTTAATTAGGGGTGGGTAAAACCAAGGAGGTTCTGGTTCTGGTTTCAGATTTGCTAAATCAACCATGGCTTTATTCTGGTTTGGTTCTGGATCTGGGATCATCATGGCAGTATGAGGTCAAGATAATATTTAACATTTCCTTAAATACTAAAGAGTTAGTTTAATACTAAAACAAGTAAATAATGTGAAAAAAACAGGCCAGCAATTATCCCCCCCCCCAAAAAAAAAACCTCAAAACAAAACAATAGTTATACGTCAGGGCAACTCAAATACTGGAGCACTGTACCCCTTCTAACACATTGGCTACAGGCCAGGTACTACTTTAATACCAGAATACTACCATCATACAAAACAAAAAATATATCCCCTCAAAAAAAAAAAACAATGGCTAATGCCCAGGGTTACACAAAAAGCAGAGTGCTACCCCCCTTCCCCAAAAGGTTACAGCCCAGGTCTGCTGAAATACAGAATCACTAACTACTCACCCCCAAATTCCTATAACAGAGAGCTGCTGAAATGCCAGCGCACTACCCCAAAACTACAATGAAAAACACTGGCTGCATGCTGGAGGCACTCAAATGCTCAAGCCTACAATACCCACATTTGTTTATTGCCGCTTCCTACCAAAATAAAATACATACTTTTTACCTGCTACCTGTTTTAGTTTAGTTTATTGTTGACAAAAAACATTTAAACCCTTTGGCTAAAAGCCTGTTTTCAGGGGTAACCACATACAAAAACAATTATATTCCTACAAGCAGTAAATGATTATGATAACCATAAACTGAAATACATGTAAAAACATTTTGATTTAACATGTGTTTGAAAGTCATTTCTGTTTTTATGCAGTTTTTCCTTGAGTGTTTCTTATTCATTTTTGTATTCCCTGGTGAGCTGAAGGTGAATGTTTAATGCAAGCAATCTAATCATGTCAAGTTAGCATGGTCAGGTGCCCACACATAGCATGGATTGGACATTAGTCTGCATCTCCTATCTGTTTCTCCCCCTTGCCACCTTTGCTCTTTCCTGTACTTTGGTCAGCAATTAGACATACTGTAGGTATTCATTTTTGTAATCCCTGGTGAATTGAAGGTGAATGTTTAATGCAAGCAATCTAATCATGTCGAGTTAGCATGGTCAGGTGCCCACACATAGCATGGATTGGGCATTAGTCTGCATCTCCTATCTGTTTATTCCCATTGCCACCTTTGCTCTTTCCTGCACTTTGGTCAGCAATTAGACATACTGTAGGTATTCATTTTTGTAATCCCTGGTGAATTGAAGGTGAATGTTTAATGCAAGCAATCTAATCATGTCGAGTTAGCATGGTCAGGTGCCCACACATAGCATGGATTGGACATTAGTCTGCATCTCCTATCTGTTTCTCCCCCTTGCCACCTTTGCTCTTTCCTGTACTTTGGTCAGCAATTAGACATACTGTAGGTATTCATTTTTGTAATCCCTGGTGAATTGAAGGTGAATGTTTAATGCAAGCAATCTAATCATGTCAAGTTAGCATGGTCAGGTGCCCACACATAGCATGGATTGGGCATTAGTCTGCATCTCCTATCTGTTTATTCCCATTGCCACCTTTGCTCTTTCCTGCACTTTGGTCAGCAATCAGACATACTGTAGGTATTTATTTTCTAAGTTTTACTTGCTAGTTGGATATGGTTTGCTTGTCTGCCACCCCACCCCACCCCCCTCCACTGAGCACCAAAGAGCTCCAATTGTTGGTCCTAACCAGCAGTATTGTGTTGTGTAGGATCAACAGTACAGAACGACTGTATGGCACAGTGTTATATACAGTGCAGTACACTGCAGTTGTACATGCACATACTGCCCTAGAAACTGTTCAATTCAGATAGCAAAAGATTTCTCATGGTTGGAGTCCTGTCTTGGATGGCATGCTGCAATGTGTGCATGTGCAGGGCTGTGGCATCAAGGTAATGAGTTGGGGATGCAAGTCAAGAGTAGAAAGGAATAAGCTGCCCAATCACATGACTGAGGAGTGAGAGCTGTTGTGGCATGCCATCACCCTAGGTAAGCTGCAGACACTAAAGTGGACAGACATGACTATTTAGAAAAATTAAATTAAATACACTGTTATGATGGCGCAGTTTTTGACCTCGTTGTTTTGCTTTTGTGGTCTTGACAGGACACCAAATTAAATTATAATACCTCCTGATGTAGTCTAGATATGTCTCTTGATGCACGCAGTGACTGTTTTTGCTTTATTAGCTAACATCTTAAAGAGTTTTATCCACTCAGAATTGTCCAGAATACATAGAAACATTGAAAGCAAGGGAAGAAAAAGACACAAAATCAATCAAGTCTACTTTGCAGTGATGTGGGTGCCTGCCATGTGGGAAGGCATGGGGTGGCTCAGCTATGATGAGGTCTTTTAACTGTGCATTCACAAGAACTCCAGAAAGGAATGGGACCAGATGGATACAGCCATCTGGGTGGGCATGATCATGGACAAGGTGTCAGTACAGTTCACTGACTGCAGCCTGCCTGCCTGTCAGGTCTGAAATGATGGGAGGAGTTCTGACTCTGGGAAGGCAGACAAGGCATCTGGCCTCTGCTTTCATTTCAACAAAGGGTCAAGCACACAATCTCATTTCAAATTCACCCATGAGTGCTGGGAGTATGACAAGCAGCTCCCATTTACAGTTTATAGGTAGGAAGCAGTGATAAGGGGGTGGAGAAAACAAAAGTCTGGAAAAAAAGGGGGTAAAGGAAAAGGTGGAAATGCCAATAAAGCTAAATAAGTTGATACCATGGCTAAGTAAGCACCCAGTGTGGGAGGACTCACAGTTACTAATATTATTGAAAGGGTTTCTGATAAGGTTTTGGATCCCATATCTAGAACACCAATTGAAGTCTGAGACCCCCAGTTGGAGGTCTTCAGTGGAGCACATGGAGGCAGTGCCACATAACCTGGCAAAGGAAGTGAGGTTGGGATATATCACCAGCCCATTTGAAGATGCTACACTGCCAGATCTTCAGCTGTCCATTATCATAGTGGTGCTGAAGAAGGCTCTCCAAACGTTCAGGTTGAAAATCATTTATCGTACCTATTGGGGGAAATGGTGAATCATTTTGTGCACCTGGCACTGACCTAAGTCCACTACGAGCCATTTGATAAGGTGGGGCTAGAGGAGATGCGATGTGACGGGGGGGGAAGGGGTCTCTGATGGCAAAGGCAGACATTGAATCCATGTTCCTGCTCCTCCCAGTGGACTTCAATTTTTCGGGCAGAAAATTTGAGGGAGCATATTACACAGACAAGTGCATGCCCATGGAGTGCATAGCAGCATGTGCATTTTTGCACTTTTTTCCATTGGGTAGTGGAGCAGCAGGCTGAGGGGGCTGTCACCCATTATTTCCTGGTGCTTTGGGGCCCAGGTAAAGCTGCAGTGTGCAATGAGTTTGGGGGTCCCAATGTCCTGGGAGGAAATGATGGGGAAGACCAACATAATCTCTTTCCTGTGGATCAACTGGTTTCGGGTCTATCATGTGTAAGCTGTCGGCAGATAATGTTGAGGTGTTACAGGGCATAATGAGGCAAGAAATGTAGGAATTGAAACTGACCATGAGGCAGTTGGAGCACTTGTTGGGTCACCTGAACTTTGCATGCTGCATGATACTAATGGGGCTGGCATTTTTAAGATGGTTAGTAAAGGCAATGCAATGGTTCAGAAGTCACACAATAGGATTAGAGTGACCTCCCAGGTAAAAGAGTATTTGCTACTTTGGGACTTTCCTGACAGACATCAGTGAGTTGACTGCATTGCCAGAGCCCAAACTGTTGAATGTTGACCTGGATCTGATTACCAATGCAATGGGGGAAATTAATCCGGGGCTAATCTTCAGGGGTTGTGGTGTACAAGGTTATGACCCAAGGCCTGGGTAACCATGGGGCTGACCAGAAATATATTTCTGGAATTTTCTCCCAATTGTACCTGGCATTGATAATATTGGGGAGCAAACTTGAAGGGAAGAGGGTGCAATTTAGATCAGACAGTATAGATTTGGTACAGCACATACAATTAAGAGTCGGAAGGGCACAGTGAGACCCATTGGAGACCTGTTATGAATATTTGTCCCCCACTGATTGATATTTACAGATAAGAGCTAGGTATGTGCTGGGGGAATGCAAACGGGTACCTGACACTCTGTCTCATTCACTGTGGGATTGATTCTGGACACTAACGCGAGAAGCTGATGATGCACCTCACCAAGTCCCACCATTCATGTGACAGCTGAGAAGCTGGATGACTGGGCACTGACTGGCCAGTCAATAGAACCAAGTGGGGTGGAACAGTTCTCGAGGAACTGTGATCTCTTAATGGATGGGATGAGGTGGGACTGATACCAGAGGACTAGCAGCAGCACTGCTTTGTGATGGCACTGAAGTGAGGTTGTTCTGTGGCATTGGCAAGCTGCTACCTATCAGGGATAGGCTGGTTCAGCAGAACATGGGTCTGCAACAGCACTCTCATGCCTTCAGAGTGAGAAAAATCATAGAGGATTGGAGGTCAGTGTGCAGGAGGCAGCACAAGAAGTGGCAGCTGAAACCATGGACTCTGGAGGCAATAGCAGAAGTTATTAGCACTGTGTTTGGATGTGCAGGAGGAATGCTTTTCTCTGGAGGCCTTCTTTTTTTCATTCTGCAGATTCTTTGGAGTGGCTGGGATGACAACAGAGGGAAAGCAGAATAGGTCTAGGAGACAGCTGCATAAGAGGGATGTAGTACTGTCAGAAGGAGAACCATGACATACATACGGAGGTGGAAAACAGATCAGAAAGGGCTAGGCACTTGGGAGACAGTTAGGGACTGGGAGGACTGGGGATTAAGGCTGGTTTTAGTGGTCTATGAGTTATGAATACAGTGAGGGGGTTTGGCATATTCCCAGTGCACAGATGGCTAACTGTTAACTCAGTATTACTCAATAATTTAAAGTGGAAGTAGGCTAAGAGCCCATCGTGACCATCTTCCCTACACTTTTGGGGCATGTATTATTTAATCTCTAACAATAGTCTATCTAGTTTCTTTTTAAACTCATTCGAACTGGCTATTTCCATGATATGTCATGGTAGTGCATTCAAAAGTGTAGCGGCCCTCACAGTGAAAAAGTACTTGCGTTTGTTACTATTTGTTTTGGGTATACATAGTTGCTTATTGTGACACCTTAAATGTTTTGGCTCATCTGCCATAACAATGTTGCATTCCTTCATTAAATCATGATCTTTTAATATATTAAACAGCATCAGTAAATCCCCTCTCTCCCTCCTCACGTGCAGGTCATACAGGCCAAGCTTTTTTAACCTCTCCTCATATGACATATTTTTGACCTGCAGGATCAGTTTAGTTGTTCTCCGTTGCATACTTTCGTAAGTTTTTCATCTTTGCCTAGAAATGGGGCCCAAAAGGAGACAGCATAATCAGTATATGGTTGTACATAGGAATAATAGAGGGGGATAATGCAATTTTTGTTTCTAGTTATAAATGACCTTTTGATTGATTATACAATGTTATTACCCATTTGTGCCACCTTTCTGCACTGGACTCCATGAGTTAACTGGTTTTTGACTATTATTCCTAAGTCTTTTTCCATTGTTGCTGTTTTTATCTTTTTACCATATAGACAGTAACTTGTGAATGAGTTTTTTGTTCCTAGATGAATCACTGCGCATTTATTTATGTTAAATGTCATTTTATTATTAACTGCCCATGCTTCAATGTGCGATAGGTCCTGTTTTAATTTTTTCCTCAGTATCCACCTCGGAAAAGATTTTGGTGTCATCGGCAAATATACTAACTCTATTGAATACTGCCACTTGTAAATCACTTATATAGATACCAAAAAGTATGGGTCCCAAGACAGACCCTTGTGGGACCCCACTAGTTACTTTAATGTCACCAGAGGTGGCATCAGTTATCCTAACTCTCTGCATGCATTCTTGAGCCATGATGTAAACCAATTTACTGCATACTGGTTAAAACTGAGGGTGGTCATTTTGTAGACTTGTAAGTAATGGTTAACCAGATCAAAAGCTTTTTTTAAAGTCAAGATAAATAATGCCCACTGATATATTTCTGTAAATGCTTGAACTGACACCTTCGAAAAATGCTACCAGGTTTGTGGCACATGACCTTCCTCTACAGAAGCCATGTCAGGTGTTATATTTTTGTCCATTTGACTGTATTTCATTCTCAGTCCTATTTTTTAGAACCTTTTCCCATGATTTTACATACAGTGGAGGTTAGGCTTGTGGGACGGTAGTTCTCTGTAAGTTTTCTATTCCCCTTTTTATGTATGGGTACCACTGTGACCTTACACCAGTCATCTGGAACATGTCCATCTGTAGGATTTATTGAAAATTACAACTTGAGGAGTGATTATGTATTGCAATGAATATTTGATAAAAGCTGGGTTTCTCTCATCTGGGCCTGGGGCAGTATTATTTCTGAGAGTTGATATTGCTTTTTGTATTTTCTCATGCTTGATTTCATAGACGGGGACTTCCATATGGACGTTAGAGTCAGAATGTATGTTTTGGTCCCTTTACAGCATGATTTCTATGGTTCTCAGGGCAGTGGGTGAGGATCCTAATGAGTATGGTGCAAAATTGCTCAGCACTGGAGAGGCAACCTCAGTGGTGAATCAGGGCATGTAAGAGGGAGAAATTAAAAGCCTGGGGAAGTGAAAATCTCAAACAGTACATACACTCCAATATGTTTTAACATATTTGCATTCTTTGTTGATCAGGTCAGGAGGTGGCAGGGCCAGAGGTGTGGGCCAGTTAGCACTCCATCATACATTGGGCCACAGTTTAAGAGATGACTTGGAATGGGTGGTCACAACTGACCTTGGGTATCTCCTGTGGTGGTGCAATGGCTGAGTCGTAGTGTCATGCTGTGGGAGTGGCCGGGTCCCTTGTTGGGCAAGAAGTATCAAAAGGAATTAGCCCCTAAGTTCTTGTTGGTAAACCTCAGAGGGAATGAGCTGTGGAAAAAGAAGTTTGTGCACTGCTGAGGGAAATGAAGCTGAATATCATCATGATTGAGCACAACTTCTCTTATTTTAGTCTCATATCATACATTGGATGGACTGGCAGCACACCGGGGACAAGGAGGCCATCAACAGGACCCAAAAGAAATTCAAATGGCTAGAAGGGGACTTTTCTGGCAAAGCTGTCCACAGGGTGTGGTGAAGTATGATGATATTGATGTGGGTGCCCCAGAGCTATATGGCCCAGATGGGGCACACCTTTTTAACCTGGTCTATGACCTATTTTGCTCCGTGAACCAGTCCTTGATTGCACCTTCCATTTCATGATATGCTGTGAGGAACCTAATTAAGGGGGGACTGGGCTGGTGAAAGGTAGGGAGTCTTTCTATCTAAGGCTGGCCTTGGGGTATGGGGCATGAACAGCATTGAGAAAGGGGAAGAGGAAGGGCATCTGCACCCAGAATGAACTGGTGTCTTGCTTATGTGTGATTGCACAGAGTGGTGAGTCTCACATTCACTATGCATGGGCTGGAGCTTACCATGATCATGTTGTTTCCATCAGGCCAGGGCATGCCGCATCAGGTTCTTAGCCCAGAGTTCCTGATGATGGTTCATGATCTCCAGTGTGAGTATAGGGAAATACTGCCAGGTGCTGTGCCCAGTACAGATGGCAAAAGATGCTACTGCATGCATAGTACTATTATTTCCCCAGTTTAGAGCCTACCACAGGGGCAAGCTGTGGCTCTTGTTCTCTTGGTTGCAGTGAGGAGGGTGGGGTCCTGATATGAGACTTCCTTCAGGGCATGTCATACTTGTAATGTGTTAATACTGTTTCATAAATACATGGTTATGGCCATTCAAATCCAAATTGTGATGTAGTAGATAAAATGTATTTATATGGTGATACCACCATTAGGGCTATACATGCCCTTTTCTCAAGGTGCACCTGTTTAAAAGAGTTTCAATAAATACATATACATGAGTGTAACAAACAATACATGTCCAAAAACTTGCTAACAAAAAACATCATACATTACAAATATAGTAAACATTACAATATCCTAAATCCATTCATGAAACACTGAACATTAATGTGGTGTGGTTACTGTCTCTGTTGTTAAGGGGAAATAATGAGGGTGAGGCTTGAACAACCAATAAGCTGTTACCGATATTTTTTTATATATGTTATCACTTGACTATCAGCACTGTAGTAATTTATGAAGTAAAACTAAAGTCTCCTAATTTTAATGCAAAAATTGCATTGTTGAGACAAGTGTTTCATCTGTGTCACAGCAGAACTTCACTTCATTCGGCTGTTGAAAAAAAAACATTGTATGCTGGGCTACATTAGGGAGAAGAAGTACTACTCAAAATACAAAATGTATAGCTCTATTCTAAGTCAGCAAATTGACAAACAAATAAAAAACCAGCAGTTTAAGACCAATGCAATCAATTCAGAAGTGAGCACTGTAAGAAAATAAAGCTGGAATATATACTGTTTCATGATAGCAGCCTTTTTATCATCTCATTCCAAAACTGTTTCAGTAGAGCAAACACTGTGGCCCATAGCAGCAATCTAAAGACAAGTACCCTAGACTAGGCAGCAATGTTCCTCTCTTGCAAAATCAGAAAAAATCCCAAACAGTTATTCTACTCATGAGTTATACTGCCTTGCAAGTGGTTTGTTATTAACTATTTTTGTTTTCTCTTTTAATATCCATGATCCTGTATCTGGTGAGGCTGGCAAGACCATTAGGATACTATCTGGTCCATTTTCTCCAGGAGGCATAACTTTAAAAAAAAAAAAAAAAAAATCCTGTTAGATTCCCTCAAAAATCTGTTGTCTGCACATTTCTTTTGCTGTGCTGCTGTATTCTCTTAAATTTTTTTTTTATTAGTTTACATTTAGTTTGGATTTAATACACCATATATATATATTGCTTTCTGAACTTAAATGCATTGCTATGAAAACAAAATGTATTTAAAAGTTAATGCAGGGGAGGCAGAATTTATGTGTACTGCATTAGAAAAAAGCCAGGGAAGTTAGTAAGAATAGGGGTGATATACAGACCGCCAAATCAGATAATGGAAGTAGACATGCAAATGATGCAGACAATTGAAAAAATAGCAATAAAAGGGGAGTTTGTGCTATTATGAGATCTAAATATGCCAGATGTAGATTGGGAAACTCCTAATGCAATGACTGCAAGGAACAAGGAGGTTTTAGAGGCACTACAAGGTTCATTCCTACAGCAGGTGGTGAAAGAGCCTGCAAAGGGGGAGAATATTTATTCATTTATTTATTAAATTTTGATAACCGGGTAAGTCCACTGGGCCCTGAAGGTCCCTTTTTCAGGGGCGACCCGGGGAATTACATGGAATAATACATGGGGTAGCGTACAGCACAGGTACATTACACTAGACAGCGAGGAACATAATACATAGTAGTTTTTCAGCAGTTACATTTAAGAGGTAAGACATAGTAGCTTTTTAGCAGTTAACATTTCCTGGGTAAGCTCTACAGATGGGGTGCAGTGCTATAGATGGGGTGCAGTGATAGTCGCTATTGCCATATGAGGGGAGGGTGGGCTTCCACTTGGAGCCTCTCACTTTAGCAGTTGCATATAGGGTGACCATCATATGAGCCTTCAGCCTTGTGCAGAAGGTGTGGGTAGAAGTAGCATCCTGAACACCAGGGGGCAGGGAGTTCCATAGGATGGGCGCTGTGATGGCGAATGACTTACCCCCCGCCTTGGTTCTAACCCTTGGCACTGCGAGGAGGGTTCTGTCCGTTGTTCTGAGGAGCCTAGGGTTTCTCTTTTGGGCAATGAGTCCAGTGATGCTGGCAGGAGTGGATGGGCTGAGTAGTTTATGAGTGTGGCAGAGTAGGGGGTATTGGAGCCGGGCCTCCCAGGAGGGCCAGTTTAGTTGGAACAGACTGTCACAGTGGTGAGCCCGGGAGCTGGAAAGGGTGGTGAAACGAGCCACCTTGTGACAGAGAACTTGTAATCTTTTCATCTCTTGTTTGGCAGCTCCCTGTATCACCAGGGCCGCATAGGAGATGGTAGGGAGGAGGACGCTTGTGGCGATGGAGGCCCTGGCCGCGGGTATCAACTGGTCTTTCAGCCTATACAAGGTCCCGAGTTTGGTGTGAATATTTTTGGTTACCTGGTCAACATGATCCTTGAGGGAGAAGCCCTGATTCAGGGTGAGGCCAAGGTATTTTATCGATTCAACCACCTCCAGTCTTTTTCCTGATTTGGTCATCAGCCTGAGATGTGGGCTTCTGTCCCAGCTGAGGGTTCTTGGGCCAGATAGCATGGCCTTGGTCTTGTTAGGGTTAATGATCATTCTGTTGGTGACAAGCCATTGTTCAAGGGAACCCAGGTCTTCCTGTAGCCCGGAGCAGAGATCTCCCAGATTAGAGGAGGGGTGGTATATGACAGCGTCATCCACATACTGTACCACTGAGCTACCCCCACTGTGTTTACTGAGATTGTCTGTGAAAAGAAAGAAGAGAAGGGGGCCAAGGATAGATCCTTGGGGCACCCCATCTGTTAGGGGGAGAGGCTCTGACAGGGAGTCTTTCCATTTTACCCTCTGTGTCCTCCCTGTGAGGTAACTGTTGAACCATGATAGGGAGTGGCTGTCTAACCCGACCTGACTCAGTTTTGTAAGGAGCAGGCTGTGGTTTACAAGGTCAAAAGCCTTGGAAAGTTCAATGAAGACTGCCCCAGTGGGGGATCCCTTGTCCAGTTCTCTGAGAACATCAGTGGCGAACTTGATAAGCGCAGTGTCAGTCCCATAATTGGTTCTGAAACCGTGCTGGGAGGGGGCAAGTAAATGGTGGAGCTCTAGGTAGTCCCGGAGTTGTCTGTAAATTAGTCTCTCTTGAATCTTACCAAGGCTAGATAGCAGGGAGATGGGCCTGTAATTGTTGGTAGTCTCCCTTGAACCACCCTTGTGGACGGGGACTACATGGGCCAGTTTCCATTGTTCCGGGATGGCACCTGCGATATGGGATCGATTGAGGAGCCAGGTGAGGGGTCTGGTGAGTGCAGGGGCCCCTTCCCTTAGTATACAGGGGGGATGCCATCGGGTCCCATAGCTCCCAACATTTTGAGGGACTTTAGTAATGGAAGGACTTCGTTTGGTCTTACAAGCCAGATGTGGAAGGTTGGACGGTCCAGGCTTTGGGGGATGGGATCATTTGAGACTGGGAGGAGGGGTGACAAGTCCGCTTTGAGCAGGTCCAGGTTTGTGAACTGGCGGTTGAGAGCCATGGTGATGCTAGGGTCGTCGTTAGCTAATTGGCCATTGACCTCTATGGGGCAGTGAGCAGTCTTCCCGCTCCCCTTTATAAGCCCGTTTATGTGAGCCCAAAAGAGTCTAGGGTTGCCTAGGTTCTTTTTCTGTAGATCTGTGAGGTAGTCTTGTTTGACCACTTTGATGGCCAGTTTGCACTTATTTCTCAGCATCTTGTAGCGGTTTAGGTCAGCCGATAGGGATGAGGACTTATTTTTTCCAAGCAGTGTCCCTAGTTTTCATCAGTGTTTTCACTGAGAGGTGATCCACTTGTAGCAGCTCCTTGGTGCGGAATGTCTTCAAAGGCCAAGCAGCCAGCAACCATAATGATGGCTCCTGGAAGAAGGCCGTAGCCTCTTCTAGTGTGGGGAGTAGTTTGATTGTGCTCAATCAATCCCGTTTAGGCAACCAATCAAGTGTTCAGGTTGATAGTTTGAGTAGTCCCGTGTCGCGAGTATTCGCGGGGGGACTCTGGGGGCCCTGTTTTTCCAGGAGCAGAAGATTGGGGACTGATCACTCAGGGCATCTGCTAGGGTGCCAGCCACCTTTATATTGGCGGGTTTGCTAGTAAGCACCCAATCAAGTGTGAAATGGTTACCTGTTTTGTAGTTCATTCGGGTGGGCCCTGTGATAACCTGCATAAGGTTAGCTTCCTGAACCAGCCCTAGTAGAGAGGGACTGTCTTTCCGGGCCCAATTCAGATTGAAGTCCCCCAGGATGATTAGTTCAGAGGTGACCTCATCGGAGATGTCCCTTAGGACCGCCTCCAGAGATGAGCGCGCATTGGTTGGGGGATTGTATATGCATCCAATGTTGAGATGCTTACATGGGCCAAGGGTGATGTGAGCGAAGATCAATTCACCTTCCATACTAGTGGCCTGTAGCAGGTTGACCTGCACTGAGTTAAGGGTCTCTTTTGTGTAGATTAGGACCCCTCTAGCCCTTTTCCTCAGTCTATCTTGTCTATCGGAGAGGTATCCTAGGGCTGCAACCTCGTGGGGGGGTATGTGAGGCTTGAGCCAGGTTTCCGATATGGCCAGGATGTCCAGGTTGTACCAGTCCAGCCAGGCTTGAAGTTCCTGCATCTTGGGTCTCAGGCTACATATATTCATGTGCGCAATCCTCAGGCCCTTATTGGCTGCCCAGTGCAGGTCCACCGGGGAAGAGACCAGAAGATCATAAGGAGGGGGACCAGGATTTGGTTGGATATCCCCTGCCATGAGCAGGAGGGTAGCAAGGAGGCAAAGAGAAGGAAGCCGACTGAGGGGTAAGGACTTGAGTCCAGAGTCTCCGTTTAGCAGTGAGTAGAGTTGAGTACAGAATGCCTGTCCTGCAGAATACATGGGCAGTCAAAGCACCTCCATGTTATTAAGAGGGAGGTGTAGTGGTCCCAAGAATGTGGTGGGAACGTCCAGTTTGGAGGACTTCTCAGGTCCTGTTCTCCTGTGCTTATAGTCCTATCTGCCCAGTGTAGGAAGAGGAGGTATAGGATGGCCAGTAGGAGCCCTCTATTTGGGCAGCCAAGAGAGGGGGGGGGTCCAAGCATGGAGGGCATCATGCTGGTGAGGAGGCTGGGTGGGGAGGAGGGATGGATGAGCTGTAGGGATGGTTGGGCCCCTGGGAATAAGTTCCCCTGAGCCCACCATGCTCAACTTAAGAGTAATAACCAGCCTCATCAGGCACCGAGTCCCTGACAGATCAGGTCAGTGGTATGGCCAGGAATTACTACAGTGAGCCGCTGGTCAGCAGTACCCAAACTTGTAGGGTATCAGATGTCTTACCCAGGGGATAGATGCGACAGTGTATTGGAGGGAGGTGGTCTTGGTAGCACTTGTTACTATAGGATCCTCCTGGGGATGAGTTTGAGCGCCGCTGCCATTTAGGTCAGCAGGCGGGTTGGACGCAGGAGCTGTCTATGGCCCAAGGCTGGACACGCTCATGTTAAGCAATAGGGGGAGGCAATCTAGCTGGAGATACAGTGTTAATTAGGTAATCAGGCAGTTAAGGGTGCACCTGTATATGTACTGAAAACCATACCCCCTGAGGTAGAGTTGAAATCACATTTATACCACTCATGGGAAAAATAGAATAACATGCAATTTACAAGACATAACTGGATTACTATAGCGCTTAATAATCACTTAGATACTGCAGGTACAGCAGCAGCTGTAATTTCTGACTACCTAGTTTATGATACAACTGGCAGTTTTGTGGGTACAGCTGTGAAGGTATTAGTTCTTTCCTGAGGGACCTTGGAGTACTTGTTTCATCATACAGAATAGTATCATAGCAACTTGGGTAGCAGCCAGATGGTATAGTAACACAGATGTATGGACTACTTTTGTACTTGGGCTGTTAACATTTCCTCACCTTGACACTTCTATGATGTATCCGTGAAGGTTGGCAAGACAAACTGCTGGTGTTGCAGCACCCAGTGCAGCATTTCACCTCCACACAAGTCGGCCATATCAGGAAGTTGGCTGAAGTGGGATCAACCTGACTGCGAGGTATTTCATAAATGACAGTCCTTGTTCTACAGACTGCAGGAATGGCTTCCTCAATGCTTCGTTTCCTGCGAATTGATGCTGGATGCTGTCTAGAAGAATGAGCACTGTGATGTCTTGCATTTGATTCTGTATCATCTTCATCGCCTATGGAGTCAATCTCCAGGAGGCGCTGCAGATCACTGATGCAGTGAATTTCACTGTGAGCCAGTTTCTCAATAATTTCTTGCAGAATCTCGGTTTCCTCACAGACAGCAAAGGGCAGGTAGAAGGAGCTTAGCACCAAAAAAATAAGCCAGGGGTCTCATTGCGTTTGTAGAATTTCCTTTCATTCAAAATCAAAATCACGATGTTCAGGAGCTGATGCAAGGCTCCTGCACCTCTAAGATTCAGTAGCATCCCTCAGTGAAGAACTCTCGAGTGGGTGCGCACTGGATCGAGTCCTCCCATTGGCTGTTTGGAGGTGCATCCATGCACCCAGTACCCTGCACCCAGCTTCCTGGCTGGCTCACACGCTCTCTCGCACTCTGTGGCTCTAGGTGGAGACCAGATGGCAGATCTGCATACTTGCTCAGATCAGACCAAACAGACAGACCCATGAGTCAGCAGGGAGACGCGTTGAACCGCCCATCATCACCTGCCTGGGACAGGGGACAAACCCACAATGCCAATATATTGGATTTAGTACTTACAAACTGGAATAGTGTAGATGAAGTGGTAGTGGGTGATTGCTTGGGAACAAGTGATCATAATGAAGTAAGTTTTAAGATTCAAATAGGGAGGATAATAAATAAGACCAGTATGAAAGTTTGGGACTTCAGAAGGGCTGATTTTAATAGGTTGAGAAAGATCTTTAAGGAAGAATTAAAAAATAAAGATAATACATTCGAGGTTGAGGAACTGTAGAAAAGCATTAAGGTATCTTTGGTTAAATCTATGGATTTATGTTTAAGAAATATAGGGAAAAATAAAGAAAGGAAAAGGCCACTGTGGTTTAATAGGGAAGTGGTTGGGGCAATAAGGGATAGAAAGGCAGTATTTAAAAGGTATAAGAAATCTCAATAGATGGGAGATAAAATGATATATAAAGACAAGTTGAGAAAGGCAGGAAAAGTAATAAAAAAGGCAAAAGCAGCAACAGAGACCCGAATAGCTAAACAAGCAAGACGAGGGGAAAAGACTTTCTTTAGATATGTGGGGGAAAAAAGAAAAACATGACAGGGGATTATCAAACTGAAAGGAGATGGAGACATAAAGGTCAAGGAAGATTTTGATAGGGCAGAGGCACTAAATGGATATGTTAGCTCTGAATTCACAGTTGAGGGAGAAGACAAGGGACCAGAGTTAATTAAGAAGGAAGGTAGCTTATATAAGTTTGATCAAAGTTCACTCAGAGAGGATAGGGTAAAGGAAGAACTGGGTAAGTTAAAAATAAACAAGGTGATGGAACCAGATGGATTGCATCCTAGGGTTCTTAAATAATTAAAGGAAGAACTTGCAAAACCACTGTCACTGTTATTTAACCTATCGCTGGATACAGGAGTGGTTCCGAGTGACTTGAAAATGGCTGATGTGGTGCAAATACACAAGGGAGGTTGTAGAGAGGAAACAGGGAATTATAGACCAGTTAGTCTCACTTCAGTGGTGGGTAAGGTGATGGAGGTGTTGATAAAGGAACAGTGGTAAATTACCTGGTAGAAAACAAATTGGTAGATGATAAACAACATGGATTCACTAGTGGGAGATCTTGTCAGACAAACCTGATTAAGTTTTTTGATGAGGTAACAAAGATAATTGATCGGGAAGGGGCAGTTGATGTGGCCTACCTGGATTTTAGCAAGGCCTTTGATTCTGTTCCTCATCATAGGTTGGTAGACAAAATAGAGAGTTTAGGAACTGACCAGAAAGTCACTAGATGGGTAGAAAACTAGCTGAAGAATAGAAGGCAAAGGGTTGTAGTAAATGGGGTATATTTAAGAGAAAGGAGGGCGATGAACAGTGTCCCACAGGGGTCACTTTTAGGGCCAATCCTTTTTAATATATATATATGACATAACGGAGGGAATTGGAGGGATGATGTGCCTTTTTGCAAATGGTGCAAAATTATGTAATAGAGTTGATACTGAGGGGGGTAGAGGCTATTAGAGGGATTTGAATACTTTGAAATGGTGGAGTGAAACTTGGCAACTGAAGTTCAATGTGAAGAAGTGTAAGGTTATGCATTTGGGACAGAATAATAAAAAAACAAAGTATACGCTAGGTGCAGAACAGTTAAAAATAATGGCAAGAAAAAGACCTTGGGGTTATAATCTCAGATAATCTAAAGGTAGGAGACCAATGTTGTAAGGCTGCAGGTAAAGCAAATAGGATGCTGGCTTGTATTGGTAAGTGAATTACAAGTAGAAAAGGGAGGTATATGCCAATGTATATGACAATGGCTAGACCGCATTTGGAGTATGGTGTCCAGTTTTAGAGACCTCATTTAAAGAAGGATATTGATGGTCTGGAGAGGGTTCAGAGGAGGGCAACTAGAATGGTTCCAGGAATGAAGGATAAAACATGAATCTAGATTGAAGGAGCTAAATTTGTACCCTCTGAAGTTTAGAAAGGAGAGAGGGGATATGATTGAGACATTTAAGTACATAAAAGGGATAACAGAGTAAGAGATGGCAATATATTTAAAAGGAAACTTGAAGTTAAAACAAGGGGTCATATCTTGAGACTAGAAGGAGGGAGATTCAAAAGTAACGTGAGGAACTGTTTCTTCACAGAGAGGGTGGTGGAACCCTGGAACAGTTTACCTGAAGAGGTGATAGGTACTGAAACTGGGTATCATGTCAATACCATGCAACTATTTCAGCTCGGTCATTTCAGCATTGCGGTATGCATGTAATCATATTAAACACATACTGCATTTTGGCACACACCATACCAGCACATACAAGCACAGAGGGGCAGCATATTGAAATCAATATCAAGCAAACCACAGCACCATATTCATGGGCAACAGCATACTCTGAATAGAAGCTCACATTATTAATACAAGCATATAACAACATATTCAAATCAGTAGCAAGCAAATCGGACTACCTTTATAACTGAAGCAGCAGCATATTCCTGGGCAACATTGTTAAAACAATCAGTTCTGTAATCTTTTTTTATGTTCAGAGGAGAGGCATAACAAAGTTCTTAAGTCTTACCTGACTTCCTCATTATGTTACATGCTGACATGTAGTAGTTCAAAGTTCAGTTAGCTTTATGCGCTGCAAGTGCCTCAGTTCAGTTCAGTTCATTTATCCATATGCACTCCAAGTGCCTCAGTCAAAAATTTTATTAATGAAAATATAGTTTAAAAACACCATATGTTGTGCTACAACTTATAGTAAACCTGCACTTGAAAATTATAGGCAATGCCGCATAGGTACTCTTACTCCCCAATGGTACCGTAACCTTTAACCAGAGCGGTAATACTTTTTGAGGTATCTCTGTATTTTCTTCTGGGAGGAGGCGGCTCAATTCCTGTGAGGTATTGCTCCATCTTAACCTCATTCATATTTTGCTCCACGTTGAGGGCTTTTATAAATTTCCATATTGTGGGATGGCTGGCTCCCAAAAGACTATTAAAACACCTGTGCCACCCTCCAGACTGAATTGTTGGTTCTAGATAGTCCTTTAACTGCTGCATGGCAGTTCCAGAATGGTATGCTGAAAAGTGGTCTATGGTGACCACGACGACCGATCCAAGTATTCTCAAAATAATCTATCGGGGGGCCAGCTGGTCATCATGCATGGCATAAAAGTCACCAGATCTTAAATTTTCAAACACAGTTAAGACATCTTCAGTTGGGACATATGCTAGAGCTGGCGACATTTGAATTTGGAGTGCAAACTCTTCATCTGTCATATGATACTTATGTACATCAGGTATTTCTTGTATTTTTCACCAGATGGACTAGCACAAGTGGAAAAAACATCCTCTAGTGGCGGTCATTGGAAATTCACTTGAGAATGCCTTAGCAGTGGCTATTTCAAAATCTGTCATGACAGACAGAAGCGCAAGTTCAGGACATAGTTTTTTAACTCTGCAAAACATGCACATAGCTTCTACAAATACAGTTGGTATAACTGCTGAAAAGTGAATGCCATGAATAGTGTAAAGCTAAGAAAAAAGGGCAGCATTGCCTTAAAGGTTCCATCAGCATACCAGTGGCTAATTTCATGTAATGCAAATATTTATGCATTGTGAAAATGATAAATCTTTCTGGGTCTAAGCAGTCGCTGTCATGCATCATGAACATTTCCCCCTCGATCTGTGAGGGTATACTCTGGTGGTATTTACAACTCTTCCATTGTGGCTGGCTGATCAGGTGCTACTGCAGACCTTTGCCTGGCTGGTTGAGTTATCCTTTTCAGACAAGCAAACAAAGGCAGTTTGCCACTTGTTGCCTGGCTCATAGTGTTTATCACACTTGCCACAACTTGTTGCGTGGATTCCTGACAACTTACTGCCCTCTCCTTGATGTCATTCAGAACCTTGCACACCTCATTGGCAGCACCATCTGGAACATAATTATGCTCATTTAAGAACAGCAATATTTCAGATTCATATGTGTGACAGCATGCCTTACAGCGGAAAACGTCATACTGGAAACATTTCCAATACATCTTTGCCTAATACAGACATTCTTTGCCATGCAAATACCCTTCTTGGGATAGCAGCTGCTGCCTTCTGCTACTGGGGATAAAGTGTAGTGGCATATCTGTTAGGGAGTGCCGAGAGGAATGTTATGCAGCAGCAGCAACAACAGCCCCAACAACTAATGAAGTCTCAATCGGACTACTGGCCAGGTGATTATCTATGTGTAAGCAACATTGTAATTACTTAATTTGTACATGTAATTAGATAGATAGTTGAATGACAGTAACCCCAAGGTGTTAGGTATATGTATATTGAGAGCAGCCTTTTCTGATTTTTTAAAGCAAGTTTAAGAGCAGTGCTCTAATATTTTAAGTGGAGTTTTACTGCATTTAAGAGCAGTGCTCTAATATTTTATGCAGAGTTTTAATGCGTTTTAGAGCAGTTCTCTAAGAGGACACTGACATTGACTGTGTTGAATTTGTGCTGCGCGATGTAGGTGTGTGCCAAAATGACCACACTGTGATGTACCAGGGCAAGTTTGCGCTGAATTGAATTGAATTGGAACCCTGAAACTGTGAAAGGTTTTAAGAGAGCCTGGGACAGGTATAAGAGGTTGGTGGATGGGAAGCAAAAAGTATCTCTGATAAAGGGAAACAGGTAGGGGAAGGAGGATATGGACTGACTGGATGGACGGGATGGTCCTTCTCTGCCATCACATTACCATGAAGCTATGGAGCATTAGAATCTAAGCTAAACAAACCCTTTTTTCCCCTTTTTTTAATTTTTGGTAACCGGGTAAGGCCCACTAGGCACATGTGGCTGTTTTCAGGGATGACCCGGGAGCACTGGGGTGGTTAAGTGACTTGCTCATAGTCACACAGTATGCAAATGGAGGTTGTGGTAATCAAACCCCAGGTCTGTTTGATGCATCAAGCTGACTCACAGCTTGTTACTCTAACCTCTAATCTATACTGCTAGCCCCAACCTCACACTAGCTACCCAGCAACACGAAAGCACAGATCAAGGTAAAAAACAAATTATGCCAAAAAAAAAAAACAGATTTTTTTATTGCAAAAGACTTACATTCATATTTCTTTTTTTTCTATGATTTGTTTATTCTCCTGAACCTGGTAGGTGGCTCTGGTCCCTCCCTTGGAGGGACTCACTCTTTGGCCACACCGTTCTCCAGCCCAACACCCCCTAAATCCCTCATGACTCCACCCCATGGCAGGGCCGAGGTGAAGGGGCTCTGGCTTTCCCCCATCCCCAGAGTGAAATCCAGACATCGGGGGCCAGATGGGTTGCTGGTATAGCCATCATGCAGCCTGTCAGCTCCTTTTCCTCCAAGTTTTCTCTCACCTCCTCCCCACCTACGACGTACATCAGAGACATGCCTCCTGGCTCACATCTCCCCCTGGCTGATGCCAGAGGGTGATTAACAAGTGGGACAGCAAACCCTCCCTCCCCTGAGAGAGGAGAATAGTCCACCAGATGCTCAATCCTCTCACTCCCGTGCCGACCCCTGGCGGCCCTGGCTCATTCCCGAACCCCAGTTGCCAGCATGGCATGAGGTGTAGTGACCAGTGCCTCAACCTCCAGTGCTACTGGGTAGCCTACACACATATTTCCAAGGTGCAGATAGCTTAGAAGGCATATACAGAAACTCACAGCAATATGTGTAAGCACCACCTGATGGTGTTTCACACCAACAGGTGCCTTATTTTTGATATTCACATAAGCATGTGGCTTAAAACATATTTTTAAGTCACATCTAGATAATTAGAATTGCTGATCTTGATACAATTTTCAGTAACACTATTTCATGTGTCTTTAACTACACTGTAATTACTGTATAACTATGCTGTAGCTTCACTGTACCTACTGTATAGTTACATGTAACTACTATGTAGTTGTTAACTAGTTTCATATGTGGGTATGAGGTAGTTACACAGCTTGCATGCATGTACAACTACTACAGTCTCCCTTTTGGCACAAATCATTTCATTCTTACAAGTGTAACCACACATGTAACAACTGTTGTAAAGTGTAACAGAAAATCTATTGTGCAACTACCACTCTGTCTCTTCTGGCATTGTGTTATTTGTTCATATAAGGACAACTACACATGTAATAGCTATTGCAAACTGTAACAGCAACTCTGTTGTGTAACTACTATGTTACTACTTTTGGCATTATTAAATCTGTTCTTACAAGTGTAACTACATATAAATGCAGGTAGTGTGCATTGTTTCAACGGTCTATATCTGACATTTATTTAAAAGGCAATCACACAGAAAAATGTTAAGTGCAACCAGAATGGTAACTAAAATATGAATACAATGCACCTTCAGTCTGCTACAGTTAAATGCACTGACTGGGAACTCATTAGATGATGTTCCATGTCTGTATTTCAGTTTTTTATGAACGTACAGGTTAGTAAACATGCAGTCTAATATTGTGAATTGATATGTAACTGTACACAAAAATATTTCATTTGCCTAATTACTAACTGGCACTATAACAATATTGTGGCTAAGAAATAATGGTACTGTTTTCACAGTTAATGCCTAGGTAGCACGTAGTTGCAGTTGTATACACTTACATTTACCATGTGTCATTACTGTAGCTGTGATGTAAGTTCTTATTCAGAAATCAGTCCCTCATGAACTTATTGCTTACTAAACATGCAATCTACTATTACACCCTATTCACAGAGGCAGCAGGGAATGTGCCAAATGTGCATTCCCAGGCCTGGTGATCAATAGCAGCCATCCAATCAGATGGACTGACCGGGATCAGACTGCATCCTGTACTCTGTGTGGATAGTGGAATTGTGGGTTATGGGTGGTCTTCCCATTACTGCTGTTTTCCAGTAAGGGAACCTACTGGTCTGCTTATGTTTACCGTCTTGTCCCCAACCCTCATGGTATTGTCAGAGGGCTGGGATAGCTTGATGTGAAGGATGATGCTATGGCAGCCACATCATTCAGCCAGTGGGAAGGGCATTCAATGGCTAAGGAAGGTTCCCTGCCTGTGTATCTGGCCCCATCCACCAACACTCCACACAGCAGATTGGTGATAAAGCATGGTATGTAGTTATGCCCCACCTCCAGCCACCCACCTGGGCAGTAGCAGGCAAGGGGTGTGGGTGTTGAAGAGGTGTGGGTCAATGCCACAGAAGCAGCACGTTTCTTAGTAACTACAGCACTGTTACAAGCCAATACATAATTATTTAAATTATTTGTATTGTATAAGTAAACAGTGTGATTGTATAGCAATTAACAATATTAGATTGCATGTTTATTAAGCAGTAAGTGCATGAGGGAATTATTTCTGAAGGAAAATATACACCAGAACTACAGCATTGACATTCAATGTAAGTGTATAGTAGTTACACCCTTCTTCTTATGCTTTATTTTAAGTGTCAGTTTCTGAGTACTTACTTTGCAAATACATGTTAGTTAGTCATTAACTATGGAAACAATTTCACTGAAGCAGCATATTCCTTAGTAACTACAGCACTGTTACACCCTTCTTCTTACACTTTATTTTAAGTGTAAGTTTATGCATACTTACTTTGTAAGTACATGTTAGTTAGGCATTAACTGTGGAAACAATGCCACAGAAGCATCATGTTCCTTAGTAACTGCAGCACTGTTAAAAGCCAATAAGTAATTATGTAAATTTATGATTTTTTTGTATAGCAATTTACAATATTAGTTTGCATGTTTATTTTCAGTTCTTTTTATATTTTTTTTGGTTGTACAGTATACAAGTAGTGGGTCTGGGATTCAAACCCAGTTCTCCAGGTTTGCAGGTCAGTGCTTTTAACCACCATGCTATACTGCACTTAATTGTACCAAGCTGTACACAATATATTCAATGTATTATATTCCCTATACCTTTCTCTGTTAATGTTAGTGTATTGTCTGTATTACCTATGTCCATCTTTATGGCCCAGGTCATGCCTGAAAATGATCCATTGGATCAGTGCATTTATACATATATCACTGATTTGCTGTGTGGCGTGATAGTGTTTGGTGCCAGATGCACATGCAGGGACACTTCCTTGGCCATTACATGCCCTTCCTGCTAGCTGAATGAGGTGCCAGCCATGGCACCATCCTTCACACCAGGCTACCACAGACCTCTGAGTATACCATGAGGGCTTGGGGCCTGGTGGTGAACATGTGTATGTAATGGCTAAGGAAGAGTTCCTGCATGTGTGTCTGGCACCACCCACCATCACTACACACAGCAGATCAGTGAGATTATGTATATATTTGTTTGTTTACTGGGGTAGGTGCATTGATCCAATGGATTGCTTTCAAGCATGACCCAGGCCATAAAGATGATACATAGTTAATACAGACAATACACTGACATTAACAGAGAATGGTACAGGAAATAGAATGCACTAAATATATTGAGTACAGCTGGGTACAGTTAAGTGCAAGAATATAGCTGAAACACAATAAAGTAGCAACTAAAGTGCGGGTGAAATATACATGATGTACAATCAGTCAGTCTTATGACTATTCAGCATTGTACAACAGGACAGTTCAGTCTTAGGTACAGAAGAATTAGGACTCTCACCTGAGGGTAGCCATGCCCCACCACCAGATACCCACCTGGGCAGCAGCAGGACAGGTGTGTGGGAGCAGTAGAGGTGTGGGTCAATCTCACAAAAGTAGAACATTTAATGTTATGTAAGTACACAACAAGCATTTTGAAACAAGTTAACAACTACACAGTAGTGCAGTTACAGTGTAGTTATACAGTAGTTCAAGTGTAGTTAGTGACACTTAAAAGTATCCTTCAGAAATCATTCCCTCATGAACTTACTGCAGTATAGCATAGTAGTTAAAAGCACTGACTTGCAAACCTGGAGACTTGGGTTTGAATCACAGAGCCACCACTTGTATACTGTGCAATCCCCCCCCCAAAAAGAGAACTAAAAATAAACATGTAATCTAACACTGTAAATTGCTATACAATAAAAAAATAATTAATTTACATAATTACCATTGGCTTTTAACAGTGCTGTAGTTACTAAGGAACATGCTTCTTCTGTGGAATTGTTTCCACAGTTAATGCCTAACTAACATGTACTTAAAAAAGTAAGTACGCAGAAACTGACACTTAAAATAAAGTGTAAGAAGAAGGGTGTAACAGTGTTGTAGTTACTAAGGAATGTGTTGCTACTCTAGCATTGTTTCCACAGTTAATGACTAACTAATATGTATTTGCAAAGTAAGTACGCAGAAACTGACACAAAATAAAGCTAAGAAGAAGGATGTAACTAGTATACACTTACACTGAATGTCAGTGCTGTAGTTCTGATGTATATTTTCCTTCAGAAATCATTCCCTCATGCACTTACTGCTTAATAAACACACAATCTAATATTGTTAATTGCTATACAACTACATTGTTTATTTATACAATGCAAATCATTTACATAATTACTTATTGGCTTTTAACAGTGCTGTAGTTACTAAAAAAACATGCTGCTTCTGTGGCATTGACTCACACCTCCTCTACAGCCACAACCCTGGCCTGCTACAGCCCAGGTGGGTAGCTGGGGGTGGGGCAAGACTACATACCATGCTTTATCACTGACCTGCTCTGTGAAGTGGTGGTGGATGGCACTGGCTACACAAGCAGGGAACCTTCCTTAACCATTACATGCCCTTTCCATTGGCTGAATGGTGTGGCTGCCATAGCATCATTCTTCTTATACTTCAATGGAACAAAGGCAAAAATGCTGTGCTGCAATAAAAGGGAAAAAACGAAATTAAACAAATGTAGGTTGGGGGCAAGGCGGTAAACATAGGCAGACCAGTACTTACTGGAAAACAGCAGCAATGGGAAGACCACCCATAACCCACAATTCCCCTATCCACACAGAGTACAGGATGCAGTCTGCTCCTAGTCAGTCTATCTGATTGGATGGCTGCTATTGATCACCAGGCCTGGGAATGCACATTTGGCACATTCCCTGCCACCTATGTGAATAGGGTGTAATAGTAGATTGCATGTTTAGTAAGCAGTAAGTTCATGAGGGACTGATTTCTGAATGAGAACTTACGTCACAGCTACAGTACTGACATATGGTAAATGTAAATGTGTGCAACTGCAGACACATGTTACCTAGGCATTAACTGTGAAAACTGTACCAATATTTCTTAGCCACAATATTGTTATAGTACCAACTAGTAATTATGCAAATGAAATGTTTTTATGTACAGTTACATATCAATTCACAATATTAGACTGCATGTTCACTAACCTGTAAGTTCATGAAAAACTGGAATACAGACATGGAACATCATCTAAAGTGCAGACTGAAGTTGCACTGTATTTATATTTTAGTTACCATTCTGATTACACTTTAACATTTTTCTGTGTGATTACCTTTCAAATAAATGTCAGATAGACAAAGACAGTTGAAACAGTGCACACGACCTGCATTTATATGTAGTTACACTTGTAAGAACAGATTTAATAATGCCAAAAGTAGTAACATAGTAGTTACACAACAGAGTTGCTGTTACAATTTGTAATAGCTATTATATGTGTAGTTGTCCTTATATGAACAAATAACATAATGCCAGAAGAGACAGAGTGGTAGTTGCACAATCTATTTTCTGTTACACTTTACAACAGCTGTTACATGTGTAGTTTCACTTGTCAGAATAAAATGATTTGTGCCGGAAGGGAGATTGTAGTAGTTGCGCATGTATGCAAGTTGTGTAACTACACCATACCCACATATGAAACTAGCAAACAATTTATTTTTTATTTATTTAGCTTTTGTTGACCGGGTAAGTGCACTAGACAAATCCTGCCTATTTTCAGGCACGACCCGGGGGAGGGGGATACAGATGAATGCCAACTGACCTTGAACCAGATTAAGCTGTTTACACTGTAGTTACAGTGAAGTTGCAGCATAGTTATACAGTAATTACAGTGTAGTTAAGGACACTTAAAATAAAAGTAATAATCATATTTCTACAAGTTATTTATTACAGAATAAAATAACGTTATTTATTTTAACACAGGATTCATGAGATAGTTATTCAGTAGCAGTGATCATGTTGGCTTAAAACAACAGTTTACTGCTTTGCAATATAATCTGATTATCTTTGCAGTGTCAAAGGCACAGTAAGTAGCATGCATTACACTGTGCCCAGAAGATCAGAAAGCCAAGGTTTCTACTTCTACATATGAAACTCTGGCTAATATTCAGTATTGATACTGTAGTGTGATACTTAAGCAATAAGACATGATGGTGTGTGCATTGTGGTGGGATAACGGCACACCTTGGGTGTGTTGTGAGGCACAAAGCATTGCCAAGTGCCTTCAAACACCAGGGAAGGGCTGTTATCCCACCACAAAGCACATCCTGGAATGTCTTATTGTGATTATAAAATGGGTCTAAGATTTTTACTTAGGAGGGTATGTGAAAATTTGCACAAAAATAAAAAAAGAAATATCATTATGACTTTTTAAAAAAACTTTTAATACACCTCAGCAAAATAGTCCTACACATCCCAGCACTGGCATGCCATATCTGGCTAAAATATTATGCACAGTAAAATACATTTATTTCTAATTAGCCCCAAACCCTCTGTTTTCCCAATGATACCCTCATTTACCTGTTTCCTCACCTTTCTTTCTTCTTTTTGTATTCTCTCCCTTTTCCCCAACTTGTTTCTGTTCTTTCTTTTCCTACATTCAAGAGATAGAATGCTTACTGTGGATTGAATACAAGAATTCAAATCTCTGCTCTGTTCTACTGGCAGAATGTTCATCCCCACAGTCACACAACAGAAGGCTTCACATGGAACCAGTTCTTTTCTTTTATATGTAGCAGGTTAAACAGCAGAGAATTCCTTAGTAAGCAGGTAAGGATAAAAGGGAGATTTTTCATGGTCAGCAATGAAACACCAGAAATTAAAATTGTAAGTACCATAGTGCTTCATTTTTCTAATTTATTGTATGTGTGGGTGAGCATATAATTATAGTGTATGCTAGAATGTTGTTCTAGGTAGAAATCAATACCTAGAGCAATGTTGTTGTGCTGTAGTAGCTACATCATGTTCCTTGATGTGCTGCACTAGATACATAGCTACTGCAGCACATCAACTTGGAACAGCTTCACTCATGCATGTTACAGTCTTCACACATGCGCATTACTGAAATCTCTGGTCTTCCTGAAATGGCTGTAGCAGTGACAGTTGGACCCAGAAGAGAGCGGCACTGAAAAAAAACATTTTGTTATTTTGTTAAAACCTTTATTAATACTAGGAGCACTAGTGGTTGTCTTGTTTGCCTCATTTGTTTAATTTCTTTTTTCCCTTTTATTGCCGTACAGCGTTTTTGCCTTTATTCCATGGTTCAACTGCAATGCCACAAATATAAGTGAGTGTAAATAGTTTTTTTTAATGTTGTTGACTCATATTTCCTGTGTGTTAGGGGACCATACACTATAAAAGACAATGTATGTTCCTCCACACACAACAAGCACAAGTAGCTATCTCGAGGTTGCCATGTCACCCAAAAATCTCTTGAGCTTCACTCTCCATGTTTCAACAATCAACATGGCAACTTCTTGATGGCTACACATGCTTGTTGTGTATAGTGAAACATACATTATCCTCTTTATAGTTTATGGAAGAACATTGTTCTAGGTAGAAATTGATTCCTAGAACAACATTGTTGTCCTGCAGTAGCTACATCATCTTCATTGCTCTGCTGCACTAGATACATTGCTACTGCAGCACATCAACTTGGAATGTCTTTGCACATGCATGTTACAGTCTTCACTCATGCATATTACTGAAACCTCCGGTGTTCCTGAAATTGATGTGGCAGTGACAGCTGGACCCAGAAGACAGCGCCACTGAAAAAATCATTTATTTATTTTCTTAAAATCTTTACTAATACTAGGAGTGTTACTTGTTGTCTTGTTTGCTTAGTGTGTTTAATTTCTTTTTTTTTTGTTGTATCACTACATAGCAATTTTGCCTTTGTTTCTTCAGCTGCATGTAATACTATAGATTTTAGTGTGAGAAGGCTGCTGGATCTTTTTACAGAGCTGTTGTGCTGAGACAACGGCACTGGTAAAGATGGCCCTTAGCCAATCACGTTTCATGATTTTTAAAACCCATTTTATAATAGGGTGTGTTGAGACAGCAGCAGTGGAAGCATACCTATCCACTGTTCAGCTTCCTATGGCACCAGCTGAGCTGAAGGAGGGGGTGTCTTCCCCTATTTCTGAAATGGAAATTTCAGTGGCTATTCAGTCCCTTTCCTTGGACAAGGCCCCAGGCCCGGATGGGTTTTCGCACAATTTTTGCAAATGCTTTCCCAAACAATTAGTCCGGGGTTGAAAAGATTGTTCTTTAGTATACTTAACTTGGATAGTGTTGATAAACACCTATTTGAGGCTTTCATAATAATTATTCCCAAAACCAGAAAGCCTCCGGATAAGGTCACCAGCTACTGCCCCATTTCATTAATTAATTGTGATATCAAAATCCTGGCTAAAATTCTAGTGACTAGATTAGCAAAGGTCATGCCTTTTCTTATACATAAGGATCAAGTGGGATTTATGGCAGGCAGGATGCCCTCTGATCATATGTGCAAACTGTCTGATATCTTCTCCACGTCCAGAGATTCCAATATCTTGAGCGAGTTGTTATCCCTGGATGTGGAGAAGACATTTGACAAAGTTGATTGGCAATTTTTGTCCCTGGCTTTGGAAAAATTTGGATTCCCCCTTCCCTTCATCAACAGCGTTTTTTCCTTATACAACCACCCTACTGCAAGACTATACTGTAATGGGGTCTTTTCTTCTGTTTTTCCATTGCTGTCTGGCACCAGACAAGGGTGCCCCCTTTCCCCCCTGCTCTTTAACCTTTATCTTGAACCTCTCCTTAGTAAAATCAGACAGTATCCTAGGGTACAAGAAGTGGTAATTGGTTCCCAAGAATTTAAAGTGTCCGCTTATGCGGATGATGTTCTTTGCCACCTAATCCATCCTCGAGAAACCTTCCCAGTGGTATTGGGAATTATAGACACATATAGTAAAATGTCTAATTACAGAATAAATGCAGAAAGAACTATGGTGTTACCACTTAATTCAAAGCTCCACAAGAATGCAGTGACAGACCTAGGATTACAGTGGAGCCCACACACTCTTAAGTACTTAGGGATCATGTT
The DNA here is from genome assembly GCA_016271365.2 of Neoceratodus forsteri. NCBI lineage: Eukaryota > Metazoa > Chordata > Ceratodontiformes > Ceratodontidae > Neoceratodus > Neoceratodus forsteri. Next base: position 1,288,005,250 of record CM057456.1, read on the forward strand.
AACTAGGAGTGAATCCAAACTAGTTAAGTTAAATTTGGACTCAATAATTAATACTGTCCAGCAAGATTTAGTAAGGTGAGGCAAACTCCCACATTCTCTTTGCGGCCAAATTAACTTCATTAAAATGAATGTTTTACCGTGGTTGTTCTATCCTATTAACATGCTTGATGTTTGGTTACCTTTGCAATGGTATAAAAGAGCCCATTCAATAATTTCTGATTTTATTTGGCAGAGGAAACCCCCTTGCAGAGCTTACCATAAGTTGTCAGGCCCCAAAGAGAAAGGAGGCTTGAGATTGCCACATCTGGGCTTATATTACTGGGCTAGTAGTACTGGCAAGTATCTAAAATGGTTGCTGGCCTCAGCTGAGGAGCTTGCCTTTCCTTATGTCCCATCATGGGTTAATTTAGAAATTGAGTTGATTAAGGGAACTGGCACTGACCCATTTGCCCTCTTATACACCAAAAAGAAAAGCCTCCTCTCCAAACTGTCCTCTATACCAATTGCTGTCTCTGTACATATACACACTCAGCTATGTTCATTTTTAAGGTATTTAGCCAGAAGCAACCCAAATCAACTTCTATGTCATAACCCTAATCTGAAGATTGGGGGGAAGATGATCTCGGATACCTGGTTACTCCTATTGAACGGGTTGAGAATTAAATATATTTTACAGGAAGGGAGATGTTACCCACTAGAAACCATTCTTAGGAGACAACATATTGGACCTAATCAGGTATTCAAGGTTTACCAAGTTAGACACTTGCTAGTACAAATACAGGATGGGCTCCAGGAAGGTGGAATATCCAGAACTTTTTTTGAAACTCTCTCTGAAACAGAATGGGAGTCTCATGTTGTGTCTAAGTTATATAGTTATCTATTTAACCAAGCATGTGTGGAGCTTTATGAAAAGCCTCATTATTGGGCAGATCAATTCCCAGAGCCAGAACGAAAATGGGACGTAATCTTGCAGCATACTTACCGACACATTACCCAGGATAGATTAAGGGTAATGCAGTTTTAGTTTTTAAATAATGTGTTCTGGACTCCAACTAAATTACATAAAGTGGGTCAGTTACCCAATCCCTTATGTAACATATGTCATCAGGCAGTGGGGACCCTCCATCACATAGTTTGGGATTGCCCTCCAGTAAAGGAGCTCTGGGACACAATTAAAAACAAAGCAGACCCCCTGCTCGGCATTGATCAATTCTTTACTCCAGAGATGTGTTTAATAGGAGATTATGCCAGTGTAAAAGTGAAGGCCAGAAGGTTTTACTTTTCCATAATATCTTCTTATCTTAAACAATTAGTGCTGTGACATTGGCTGGATGATCTCCCTTTAACTTATGCAGAATGGCTGAAGGAATTATTGTTTAATCTGAATGTAGAAATGTTTGAAGCGAGTATGAGGAATTTTCTACCCAGATACACTAAAACATGGGAGAAGCTTCATACCTTATACTTACTCCAAACTGGAGTACAATCACCATCTTCAGATTGACAGGACTGGTGTAAGTCTGGGAATTGAGCTGCCCTCTGCAATAATATTGAAGGTGCTTCTGTTAATAATGTCTCAGTATGGGATGGAGTGAGGTGGGGGGAGTTAGGGAGCGAGTAATGAAAGGGAGGGTAGGGTGAGGGGAAGGGGGAGAGCAAGAAGTGTACAGTATCAATTCATGCTCCTATTGTCAAAGTATATTGTGTCTGTATGTAACACTCCTTGCTCTGCAGTAAAAAAGAAATAATAAACTTGAATGTCAAAAAAAAAATAATAGTGTGTGTTGCACTATGAGATACATTTGTCAGATGAGAAGCTAAAAAGAAGTCCCTTTGCCCATCTCTGGAGCGTGCACAGATGGAAGATAAAGCTCACATGGCACTTACGATGAAAGTAGGGAATCACTCATTCCCCAGACTCACAGGGAACTGTGTCTTTCCTGGTCAAAAATTATAAATAAATAAATTCAAATTCTACACTTTGTGACTGGTGGACCATATTTTCTTGCTTGATTAGTCACAGAATGATGTTGCTATAATAGATAAAGAGCCAGTCATATAATTCCTTTTCTCTGCATGTGAGACACTCTTATTCTCTGAAGGGTGTCTCATGTGCAGCTGCCCTGGAAAAGGGTATGTTCAGGGCATTTTTTTTATATATATTATTGATTAATCTCGATCAATAATATGCGTATACTGCTGCCGAGGTGACTCTTTAAAATGCAAGCGTGATCTTCCTTGCATCATTAAGGTATCAGAGCTGCTCACCTTCGGTTCATGGTTCTTACTAAAATGGCTGAATAATCTATAACAAATTATGGTTCAAATCTTCTAAATAATTTGATAAAATATGGAATTGACATCAATGGAAAAAATACTCGGTCAAAAAGGGAGTTAGAAACTATTTAGAAGTGCAAGTCATATGCTGCTGTAGTGATGTTACTTGAGGTTTACATAAATGGATACAACATTAATTGTAATTAATGTACTCATGTGAAAGATTCTATTTGTATGACTGAATAATTTATTGTGATATTTATTAAGTGTTGTGTTGTATTAGATAATTTTGTATGTAACTCTACTGTTATTACCCATTCCTCAGGCATGGCTGATAACAGACTTTTGCACAGTCCACCTTTCTGATAATTCAAATAAATAAAAAATAAAAATAAAATACCCTAAGAATGTGCATGGGACCAATCTTACAACTGAACAAGTGGTCTTGGTGGCAGTATTACCATGTAATAGGGTTCTTAATACAGGAGTTATTAGTTGAAAAAAAAACACAATTGATGCAGTCGCTGAGTGTTCAAAAATGCTAACTAGGAATGCATAAACACTATTTGGTTGCATGATCATGCAAGTTGTTTATTGTCCCCCAAAATATGCTGGTATGTCAGTTGTTATCTGCTACCCATGAAAGCAAAGAGACCTTTAGAGTATGACAACATGTCTTTTGGCATGTACACAGCAACAACCAAATGCTTACATATTCTGATGCACTATTCTGAGGATGGGGAGACTTACAAAAGCAGTATAGCCAAACTTCAATGTACTGTGATGTTCACATCTGAAAACTAATACTGTGCAATGTTCCCATCCATCACAGTGCATTTGTTTATGGAAGGGAAATACTGAATTTTCAGAAATGAAGCACTGCAGTACCTTGTTGTTTTCATTCAAACAAGTGCAAAACAAATATCTGAAATGATCAAAGTACAGTATGTGTGCAGTTACCTAAAAACTGCCAGGGTACTATAGAATGGGCTGAAGACATTTCAAAGTATTGTGCAGTTCATCTTGTACATTTCATGCCACTCAGCTATAACAGGAATAAACTAAAAAAACAGATGTACAGAAGTTGTTGTAGACCAAGTGTTGGATTTTTCAGCTGTGATGCCATAGGCACAATTCCCAATTTTGGGCTGTGCCTGCAGCATCCTAAATGCAATAACATAATTGAATAATATTTTCAAATGTTTTGACAAATTAATAGCACATTCCATTGCTTTTCAGTAAAATAATGCTGAATGTGTCAAATAGTGATACCAGCATCATTATAGGGCTCCTGATTTGCTACACGTTGCGGCAGATGTGGGTATGTGTTAGACCACCACTTAGGTGTTCTAACTTACTGTTGTATGCACTTGGGAAGTGGCACAGTTATGCCACAGGTACCCAAATGCAGCTTTGAAAATCAAGCCCCAACAATTCTGATGGTGTTAATTTTCATAAGAAACATAGAGGACCATATTCATAGAGTAAATGCTCGGTTTAGTATTTGCAATCCTTTAGTGCTCACCAATCCCATAACTGATAGCATTATCATGCATTCTGTGATGGCACTAGCAGACTCATATTGTCAATTGTGAGTGCATGACCCTTGTTGTACTGTGGGTGGCATCATGTGCATAAAAGACAAAGAACCTCCGTGCGTAAACACTGAGGCAAGGGTTACCCCAAAGGGCATTTGGCTAGGAAGCCAAGTTTCAAGAAAATACAAAGTCACACATGCCCCCACAATGCAAGGCATCATGGGCTGCATATGCAAATCACCACAGAATGTTATGCTGGTCCAACTTTAACCAGAATTGCATGGTGCCGGAAGGCCTCTCACACAGTTTGCAAAGGGTACTAACAGAAGACATAGACACGTGTTTCGTCCTACCAGGACTCATCAGTATGCCTCGTCTGTTTAACACCCCAGTGGACTGGACCAGCTACCCCTAAGGCAGTGTGCCTGGGATATATTGTGGTGAACCCATTAAAATAAAAAAACATTTAAAAGACAAAGAACCTCCGTGCGTAAACACTGAGGCAAGGGTTACCCCAAAGGGCATTTGGCTGGGAAGCCAAGTTTCAAGAAAATACAAAGTCACACATGCCCCCACAATGCAAGGCATCATGGGCTGCATATGCAAATCACCACAGAATGTTATGCTGGTCCAACTTTAAGCAGAATTGCATGGTGCCGAAAGGCCTCTCACACAGTTTGCATGTGTGACTTTGTATTTTCTTGAAACTTGGCTTCCCAGCCAAATGCCCTTTGGGGTAACCCTTGCCTCAGTGTTTACGCACGGAGGTTCTTTGTCTTTTAAATGTTTTTTTATTTTAATGGGTTCACCACAATATATCCCAGGCACACTGCCTTAGGGGTAGCTGGTCCAGTCCACTGGGGTGTTAAACAGACGAGGCATACTGATGAGTCCTGGTAGGACGAAACACGTGTCTATGTCTCTGTTAGTACCCTTTGCAAACTGTGTGAGAGGCCTTTCGCACCATGCAATTCTGCTTAAAGTTGACCAGCATAACATTCTGTGGTGATTTGCATATGCAGCCCATGATGCTTTGCATTGTGGGGGCATGTGTGACTTTGTATTTTCTTGAAACTTGGCTTCCCAGCCAAATGCCCTTTGGGTAACCTTGCCTCAGTGTTTACGCACAGAGGTTCTTTTGTCTTTAAATGTTTTTTATTTTAATGGGTTCACCACAATATATCCCAGGCACACTGCCTTAGGGGTAGCTGGTCCAGTCCACTGGGGTGTTAAACAGACGAGGCATACTGATGAGTCCTGGTAGGACGAAACACGTGTCTATGTCTTCTGTTAGTACCCTTTGCAAACTGTGTGAGAGGCCTTTCGGCACCATGCAATTCTGCTTAAAGTTGGACCAGCATAACATTCTGTGGTGATTTGCATATGCAGCCCATGATGCCTTGCATTGTGGGGGCATGTGTGACTTTGTATTTTCTTGAAACTTGGCTTCCCAGCCAAATGCCCTTTGGGGTAACCCTTGCCTCAGTGTTTACGCACGGAGGTTCTTTGTCTTTTAAATGTTTTTTTATTTTAATGGGTTCACCACAATATATCCCAGGCACACTGCCTTAGGGGTAGCTGGTCCAGTCCACTGGGGTGTTAAACAGACGAGGCATACTGATGAGTCCTGGTAGGACGAAACACGTGTCTATGTCTTCTGTTAGTACCCTTTGCAAACTGTGTGAGAGGCCTTTCGGCACCATGCAATTCTGCTTAAAGTTGGACCAGCATAACATTCTGTGGTGATTTGCATATGCAGCCCATGATGCCTTGCATTGTGGGGGCATGTGTGACTTTGTATTATCATGTGCATGCCTTGTATGCAGATATTCAGATGTCCTGTCACCCTCTTAAGCATGCTGTAAGCAGCCAGACCAAAAGGACCGCAAAAGCATGTTTTTTGTCCTTTGCATTCTGTACTAGACACCTGGGAGTCGGAAAGCAGAAAAGGTGGTGCATACCTCTCAACCTTTCTTCCCTGAAATGTGTGACAAGATGTGTGACAAATGACCAAAATGTGTGACTTATCATCAAACTTGGTTCTGCAAGTTCAGAACACTATTGCTGTTAGTGCACTAATGTTAATAATGTTTGCTGATAACAGAGCATAGTAGATACTTATGAATTTCTGCTTTAAAGTCTCAGTGGGAAATGTGGAATACCCCCTTCTTCATGTGGAGCAGAGGATTTCTGAGGGGTAAAATGAGTGATGTACCTCGTAATATGTGACAGTTGAGAGGTATGAGGTGGTGATGAGTTTAGGCAGTGACGTTTGTGTGGGCTAGGGATGTTAATGACCTGTAGATCAGATTCCATGTGGGTAACTGTTGTTTAAGGAAGTGGATCAGGAATGGGGATGATTAGATAGTTGCTGATTTGGGGGTGCTTGCTGAATCTGAGAAATTATTGGATTTGAGGTACAGAAACTGCTGAGGAGGGTAATTTTTGGATGGTAGGTGCAAGCCAAACTGGGGATTTGAAAGATGATGTATGTACATTGTGATGGGGTATTATGATGATTGGGAAATAATGGAGACTGGGGTTCAGGGGAGGTGATGTATACACTGGGAACCTAATTATTGGAATCACTACTTAAGGAAAGGATAGTGGAACACCTTGAATCCAGTGGCTTACAGGACCCGAGACAGCATGGATTTACAGGGGGGAAATCTTGTCAAACAAATCTAACAGATTACTTTGACTGGGTATCCAGAGAATTGGATCTGGGAGGAGCAATGGATGTGGCCTATCTAGATTTCAGCAAGGCCTTCGACACCATTCCACATAAGAGATTAGTAAGCAAGCTGGGTAGCATATCAGTAGGACCAAAGGTGGTACACTGGGTAAGAAATTGGCTAAGGGATAGGAGATAGAGGGTGGAGGTAAACAGAGTTCACTCTGAGAAAGGGAGGGTGACCAGCAGGGTACCACAGGGATCTATAGTGGGATCAGTCCTCTTTAATGTCTTTATTAGTGACATTGCAGAGGGGTTGCATGGAAAGTTCTGCCTGTTTGTGGATGACACTAAAATCTGCAACAGGGTAGACACTCTGGGGGAGGATGGAAAAGAATGAAAGGGGATCTGGAAAAGTTAGAGGAGTGGTCAAGGGTATGGTAACCAGGCTTCAATGTAAAAACATGAAAAATCATGGGGCACAGAAACCCAGGGGTGGAGTACATATTAAGAGGAAAGGTATTGATGACCATCAAACAGGAAAGAGACCTGGGAGTTATCATATCTGTTGACCTAAAGGTGGCTAGGCAGTGTGACAAGGAAGTCGGGAGAGCTAGCTGGATGCTGGGGTGCATAGGGAAGGGGATCACCAGAAGAAAGAGGGAGGTGGTGTTACCTCTGTATAGATCATTGGTGAGACCTCACCTGGAATATTGTGTCCAGTTCTGGAAACCTCATCTCTGGAAGGACATAGAAAGAGTGGAGGCAGTCTAGAGGAGGGCAACCAAAATGGTGCAGGGTCTGCATCAAAATCCCTATGAGGAAAGATTGAAGGACCTCAATATGTATACCCTGGAGGAATGGTGGGAAAGGGGGGATATGATAGAAACTTTCAAATACCTCACACATATAAATAAGGTTCAAGAGGGAACATTTTTCAAAAAAAGATGCTCAAGGACAAGGGGTTATGCTATGAAGCTGGCAAGGGTAGATTCAGGGGAGATGTGAAGAAGTACTTCTTCATGGAGAGGGTGGTGGATGCCTGGAACAGCCTCCCAGCAGAGGTGGTGGGGGTAAAAACTGTAATGTGGTTCAAGAAAGCGTGGGATGGGAATAAGGGAACCCTAGTGATAAGACAAAGGGAGGATAAGCCAGAGATCAAGTAGGGACTGCAGTGATACAGTAGGTAGGGAAAAACAGGCAGACTATTTAGGCCAAGCAGTCCTTGTTTGTCATCAAATTCTATGTTTCTATGTTAACCACAGGGGCATATAGAAGTTTGTGTGGAGCAGTAGTGGCTCATGCATCTGATCATCAGTCATGGTTCAATGGACCATAAAGCTAGATGGTGCATTACCCATAGATGAAGAAAGAAATTTATCACAAAAGTGGGGCAGTTCATTCTGATGGAACTTGTCAATCAATCAATCAATCAAAATCTTTATTTATTCAGGCGAACATCATTGAGCAAAGCTCATTTACAAGATGGACCTGAGTGGTCATTCAAATGAGGATACAAGTATTATTACATAGACAAGAATAGCATAAACAGCAATACAATGACATGAAATGATTATATACAACAATTTACATATATACAAGGAACAGTAGAACCATTTAGCCTGTAAGAAAAAAGGGGACAAAGGGTATAGCAGGCATAAAATATAAATTATAGGGTCAAACTAGTTTTATGAGAATATAATAAGTGATTCGAAGATAGAAATTGAATTAATATAATGGACGGAAAAAGGAAGGTGGGTCAGGTATGGTAGGGGATTAGGTTTATAAAAGCAATTGCAGAGCTCTGGAAAAGAGGCGGAGAACAATCTTTGAAAGATGCCAGAGGTAGTAGGCTATCTAGCTTCATGGATTTTGGAGAGAGTTCCATGCAACTGCTAAGGTATAGCTGAAAGCAGCCCTCCCAAACCGGGTGCAGGCATTGGGGACCTTTAATATGATGAGTTTACTGATCCTTAAGGTGTATGGCCTAGTTGTAATCTGGGTAAAGCAATCAATGATATAGGTAGGTAGTTTGCCTGTTAACGCTTTGAATATCCAGATAGCAGCATTCCTATTTCTTCTGTGTTGTAATGATGTCCAGTTGACTGCCATATAAAGGGAGCAATGATGGGTGCTGGAGGGAAGGTCAGTAATAAATCTTATGGACCTGTGATACAGGGTGTCCAGTTTATGTAAGAGATGACGTGAACAATGGCAGTAGAGAAAATCAGCATAATCAATGAGGATAGGAATGAGGCCTGAATTAACCTTTTTTGGAATCACTGTTTAGGTAATGTTTTATTCTAAAAATAGTCAAGCCTCTGTCTTAGCTTATTAAGTAGCTCTTCAATATGGACAGAATAGTCAAGCCTGTTATCTATCCAGACTCCAAGGTATTTGAAGTTATCAACAAATTCCAGTTTCTCTCAAGTAAGGTGGATAATTGTAGGGTGGTGGATGCTGGGGTAGTGGTAGAGCAACTCTTTGTGGCAAAGAACATAGCTTTTGTTTTTTTGGCATTTAGAAGTAGTTTTTTGTCTAGTAGATTGTGCTGCAGAATGGAGAATTCGGATTGTAACAGTTCACAGGCTTTAGAAGGTGAGGGATTGCTGACATATAATACAGTATCATCAGCAAACAGATGAATGTTAGATTGAGTGAGGTTGGCATCAATATTGTTTATATAAATGGCAAAGAGGATAGGGCCAAGAATAGAGCCTTGTGGTACACCCCTTAGCAGTAGTTTTGAGGTGGATAGGTAATGTGGGCCTAAGATATGAAGAGGGGTTGCGGACAAGTGTAAAATAATAAATCAGTGAACTCTGGAAACATTTAGAACTTGTTTGAAGAAAGAAGAAAAGAAAAAAAGAAGTACAAAAGGTCACTTTTGTTCTCAAGGGAAATGGCAGAACTAATGAAGGCAAAGAGACCCCTTGTCAGCCAATATGGTGTTACTACAGGCAAGGATGTCATTGTCCATACATTCTGAAGCAGGACTCGGAATAACGAGCATGCTTTCTCCAGACCAAGATGGTTGTCTTTATTACAGATTTCCTTTCCTTGTATCCTTTGTACTGTTTTGGGGGGTTGTGGGGAGACTGGGTGCTAGATAGTAGTAGGGTGGCAGTTATGGTGCCTATTTTATTTAATCAGGGTAGAGATGCAGCAAAGTTTATCCATGCTTCTGAAGTTCGTGCAAAGTCGCCAAATTTGCATTCATTTAAATTTCGCGTATTATTGCACAGATGGCCAAAATATGCCTATGATAATTCAGCTTTAAATTCGTACACAGGTGAAGTTGAGTGGAAACAAACAGTTTGGTCACATGGAGACCTTTCTGCAGGTCACATGATCATTTTCCTCCCAGGAAGTGCTTGTTTTCATTTGCTGAGCTGAGTGAGGTTGGAGGTGGCTGGATACTGAGAGAGCAATTGATTTTCATCAGTATATTATTAGTTTAATCTGTTCAAATCTATCTTTTTATTTTGACATTACAAAACATCTGTCTTAACTTCCTCAGTTTTGAGTGTAAAACATGTGTACTTCTCTCTCTTGCTCTATATTTTTTTCCCCATTTTTAGATCATGATACAGATCATCCAGCTGAAAGTCGCAGTGTGCAGACACGTGTTGGATCACGTGCTATCGCATTAAATAGGGCCCTTTTTCTAATGCAGGTCCACCCACAAAACAAAGAGGTGGAGGAGCAGCAGCAGCTGCAGCAGCTGCAGCAGGAGCAGCTGCAGCAGGTGGAGCAGCCACAGCAGGAGAAGTAGCATGCTGTAGACACCCTGTGCCTCCCTGCCCACAGTGGGCACCATTTCCTCCCCAAGAAGAAGAAGAAGGGCTTTCAGGTAGCCACCATTGATGCAACCCTCTGAAGAAGACCTCCCCTATGTGGGCATATTTTGAAGAAGAACCAAGTGACCACAGCATTGCAAAGTGTACAATATGCTACAATGTGGTCCATAGGGGGAAGAGGGGGAAGTGCATTGGCAACAGGGGGCAGTGGACACACCTTTTGGTGAACCACCATGCAACATGGCAGGAGGCATTTGAGAGCAGCCTCAAGTTGTGGTGTTGAGTTTGGTGGCCCGTATGTGCATGATGTGTTCAATCAGCACAGACATTAGCATTGCCACCCATCACCATCACATAGCCCAGGGTGAAGTGAAGCAACAGTTGCCCCCCACCTCGAGTTGGAATTCCTGCAGTAGCAGCACTGGCACCACCAGCAGTAGCAGCACCAGCACCACCAGCTGTACCCAATGAGCTGGAATCAATGCGGCAGGAAATTGTTGAGCTGAGCCACCTGGTCATAGAGCTCCTGCAATGTGTCACACAGGTCCGTGATAATCAAGACCATCAGCTGGAGATATTGGAGGAGATCCATCATGGTGGTGGTCATGGAAGTGCCATTTAATAAATATGTGGCAATGATATAACTTTATAATCTATTCTGTAACCCTTTCTCATCTTTCCATTTATATTGTCTTTTTGCATTCCATTTCATATGCCCCTTTTCACATAAAAACAAACAAACAATAAAAGTATATGAAAATGACACACAAAAATCTGTGCTATCCTTCCTTGACCCTTTCTATCTTTATCTATAACTAGTAACATTGATGATGCCCTGACCACTGCAGAGATGGTGTTTCAGCTCACATATCCCCACTGGGCGCACAGTAGTAAGTGATTTTTTTTTACTGTAACACTTGTAAAAATTGCCTGAACCTCCATTGCAGCTGTCATCTTGTTGTAGTTTACCGGTCCTTCCTCCATGAGATGGCACTGCTAAACACGTGTGCATATGCCATGCCTTTGCACCTTCAAGACTGTTGCCCATATGTATGGAGATTTAATAATGTCAGTATCTCACATGCATGGCACTATGTTTACATTACAGAATGCACCTAAATGATATATAAGACATGTCATTTAGGCTCATTCTGTAAAAAATAGCGCCAGACATGAGATTTTGATAATGATATTACACCATCTCTGTACATATGGACAACAGTCTTGAAGGGGAAGATGCATGGTATGTTCCAACATGGTTAGCAGAGCCATCTCAAGGAGGAATAACCGCCATACTACATCAACATCATGGCTGCAATGGGGGTTCTGGCAGTTTTTAGGAGTATTACATAAAAAAAATCCCTTACCACTGTGCCTCCATGGTGGATCTCAGAGCTGAAGCAGCGATCTCTGCAGTGGTTGGGGCTTCATCATCAGTGCCAATAGTTTAACTTCAGAATCCCAGAGTTTTTCATTTCATCCTGTTGTATACTCCTTTTCCTACTTTCCTAAGAAGTGAAACATAATTCTTGTATTAGTGTGAAGATGAAGATGTCTCCTGCTAGTCACTAATGTCAAGTAGTGGCCCCATTACAGAAATGCTGTCCTGCTGCTCAGTGCTGCTACTGCTGTGCTGGTGTGTAAGAGGGGAAGAGAATTCAACAAGAATTAAACATGAACATCTTTTCTGACTAGTGAAACATAAGTCTTTTTTTATTGCTTAAGACGTGTCCTCCTGCTAACACAAATGTCAAGTAGTGGCCCCATTACAGAAATGCTGACTTGCTGCTTGGTGCTGCTGCTGCACTGGGGTGCAAGTGGGAAGAAAATTCAACAAGAATCAGTCATGAACATCTTTTCTGACTGGTGATTTATAAGTCTTTTCTTATTGGATAAGACATGTCCTCCTGCTTGTCACAAATGTCAAGTTGTGGCCCCATTACAGAAATGCTATCCTGCTGCTCAGTGCTGCTGCTGCTCCTGCTGCACTGGCATGCAAGTGGGAAGAGAATTCAACAAGAATCAATCATGAACATCTTTTCTAACTAGTGAAACATAAGTCTTTTCTTATTGCTTAAGATGTGTCCTCCTGCTAGCACAAATGTCAAGTAGTGGCGCCATTACAGAAATGCTGACTTGCTGCTTGGTGCTGCTGCTGCTGCTGCTGCACTGGGGTGCAAGTGGGAAGAGAATGCAACAAGAATCAGTCATGAACATCTTTTCTGACTAGTGATTTATAAGTCTTTTCTTATTGGATAAGACATGTCCTCCTGCTTGTCACAAATGTCAAGTCGTGGCCCCATTACAGAAATGCTATCCTGCTGCTCAGTGCTGCTGCTGCTGCTGCTGCACTGGCATGCAAGTGGGAAGACAATTCAACCAGAATCAATCATGAACATCTTTTCTAACTAGTGAAACATATGTCTTTTCTTATTGCTTAAAACATGTCATCCTGCTAGTCACAAATGTCAAGTAGTGGCCCCATTACAGAAATGATTTCCTGCTGGTGGAGAATAGGCCTAAAAAACTGCCTGTGAAGTAAAATGCGGTATCTCCTGTTGAGAAAGTATCATAATGACATATGCTACTGAGAAGTGAAAAGAAATACAAGTTGATGTGCTGCTTTTACTTGGTGCTGTTGGTTCTGCTGCTGTGCTGATGAGTTTGCTATCTGATGGAATGATAACTTGCTGTGCTGCTGCTGATCACTGCTGTTGTTGAGGTGACAGAGAGATGGTGTCCACTGGAGCTGTACTCTCACACACTAACGGTTGTAAGTAATTTTTTTTCAGTGTTGTCCAGTGCTGTTATATTGGCAAGGGAATGTTTGGTTGTTTCGTTTATATCTCACTTGTGTCTTTTTTCTTTTAGGCCTCATCTTGGAGATTGATTTCTAGATCTGATGGAGGTGATGGTTTGCAATATTTTACATTAGGATTGCTACTTAGAATGTGAAGGTAAGTATTTATTGGTATTACATTTTTTATGGTCTTGTCATGTTCACGGCCGGGTATAAGTAATTTTTTTTGTTTGTGTTTGTTTTTTGCTGGGTTATGTTTTAGTAGTTCTGTACTACTAACACACACATTGTAAGTCACTTTGTCTGCTGCCTTACAGGTATTTCTGGCACCTCCATGCTTCAGATGATGGGCTGCGATGGCGATAATGACCCATGATGCTTTCCATTGGGATTACTACACTTTGTAGTATTGTAAGTTCAGTATTTTTTTTTTTTGTGTGTCGGGTGGGCGGGGGGTTCTTCAATGGAAACTGTGCTGGATTTCACACTAAATGTTTTGTGTTCCTCTTGCTATAATTTCAGGTACTTGTCAGACTGCATCTGTTCTCTGGACAGAGAACATATTTGTAGCTTGACTGCAGATTCTGTAGACACCATCACATCACAGACAGCAGAAACTTTCCATCTAATCAACTATGGAGATTTCCTATATAGTCACTGTCCCAAAGCCTCACTTATCAAGTTGGATACGCTTTATCATAGGGCTATCAGGTTTATTACTGGTCTCCCCATCTCTACCCATCACTGCTTATTGTACAAAGCTGTAGGATGGTCCTCGCTTACGTTCAGGCATGAAAGAAATGCAGTTCTTTGGACCTACAGATCCATTATAAAAAGGCTCCCACATTATATATCTGAATATCTTCCCCTAAGTGAGCTGGGATCGTACGGCTTAAGAAGTGCCTCCTATATCTCCCTATGCATCCCTAAGGCTTCCTCCTGCTATGGCAGAATGTCCTTTAGTTTCATGCTGCCATCCTTGTGGAACAAAATGCAAAAACTACTGAAACTAAGCTACCTTCGAAGTATTAATGCTTTCAAGTTATTATATGCTCGAGGTGTGTGTGAGCCGTGCAACTGTTTCCCCAGCTCCTAAGCACTAACCGCTGTTAGCTTGCTCCCCCGAGTCTAGCCACAGTCATTAATGACTTTACCCCAGGTTAATTCGTGCATGTTTTTACTAATCCTTAAGTACTTATTATTTTCTGGTCCCTGTACCCCTCTTGCTAGACATAGACAAGTCTTACAGGGGGCATCTGCACCTGAAGCGTAACATCTCTAGCTCCCTGGGCGGTTACACCTTCACAAGCCACCATCCAAAACCATCTGCTCGGATTCCTCTTTAGCAAAGCACCACAAAAGCTGCCAACCAACTGGATTGTGAGTGCTTTCCGGCCCTTGCTCCCAATTGGCTCCTGCAGTTTACTTCGGTGATCCTTCCAGTTCCTGCAAAATTGGATAGTCTGCCTGTACTCTGCTAAAATAGCTGTAACCACCTTTTTCCCTGACCAATGGGATCCTCTTCTGTACAGCTTAGAGTGCAAATCTCGGGAGTATGTGTGATTATGCTCCTTTTTTGAACCTTTGCCTGAGATTGGCCTTAGGCGCCTAGGCATATTCATTACCTTCCCTGCCTTGAGACCTTCCTGGGGCCCGACGGTCCTCTGTACATAGACAGCCAGCACTAGCACCTAGATTTGGAAAATATGTGTGGTAGGCGCTGTCCCAACCATTGCCTCAGTACCTCGCTCACACCTTCTATTAGCAAGTCGTGGTACAGCCACCTCCCAGTCCTAATGTAAGCACTCCCTGGGGCTGCCGTTGATAGTGCCTGGCAGGTTTTTTGCTCCCTTTCAGATCTAACATACCTGTGTTATTCCTTTTTGTGAACTGTGTCAAAAGAAAAGATGTTATCACTTATTTTGTCTGACTGTTATGATAGCGATACCTAGGTCTCACTTGTATTTTTTAAGGAAATTCCTGTGATATTATCCATCTCTGAATCTCTATGGTCTAGCCTGTTCCCACTGTTTTATACTGTTCAGTGTGTCTTATTGATGATCCTAACTAACTGTTATGTTATGTACTGCACATTCTTTGTGTCTTGATTTGCACTTCTAGTATGTTTTATTCACATTGTAAATATAGCTGTTTGTACTATAATCTGGACTTAACCAGGTCCGCCTTGTAAATGAGCTTGCTCAATGATGTTCACCTGGATAAATAAAGATTTGATTGCTTGATTGCTTGGTTGATTGTCAGACAGCACATGAGCCCTGTTAACACAAGACAAGATTATTTTGAAGGAAGTACTGAGTGGTCCTTTGTGAAACATAGCACAGTGTATGACTGCAAAATAATCTGAGAACATGAAAGAAAAGAAAAAGAAAGTTAAATAATATACTTACCATTATATTACTGCTGCTGTCTGTGCTATGATGTCTGTTTTCCTGGCTGTGGCCTGGTATATGAAGAACCGGTGAAACCTACATGGAGACAAAAGGACAGTAAGAAAAATATTGTAATGTCTCAGTGGATGAGAGGATGGCTTCCACCACCATGGCCATCTGCAGGGAGGATAAAGACTTGGTTTCTGAACAACAGTAAAGTTCTGTTACCTTCACTGCTGACCAAAATAGGCCATGATGTGTTTCTCAGCATGAGGTCTTCTGGCCCTTATGCAATGTGTATATAGAAACATGGAAGGTGGCAGCAGAAAAGGACCACAAGGCCCATCCATTCTGCCCATTTTACTAATTTGCTCCTGCTGCCTCTACTAGGTCAACAGCCTCAGCCATGCCCCCCTGATATGCATGATTCCCTTGTGCCTATCCCATGCACTATTGAATCCCTCCACTGTATGTGCTGCCACTGCCTCCTGAGGCAGGGCATTCCACACATCCACCATCCTCTCAAAGCAGCAGCAGTAGGATGTAGCACCATGGGCGGGGCTGGAGGATCATGCTGTTTGACATGTTGTGAGGAATCTGACACAGTAGAAGTAGTCTTAACCCAAAAAGTACAGAGCAGGAGGTAGAGGAGATGGTTCTTCTGACATGTTTGGGCTGGCAACCCATGCCTTTGATGGTGTTACATTGGCATTTTATGTATTGCATCATTGAGGATACTGAGGAAGTGGTTGTCCATGCTGTTTGTGGCTGTGTAATAAATGATCCAAGCAGACCACAGTCTAGGATGAGAGAAGGAGGAGGTGGTGGTGTGGAAGTTACTGCTGCTGTGTGTCTGGTTTGCTGGAGCTGTCATTCACCATTACAAGTGATGTTGTGGATGTACTCAATTTGGCATGCACAGCTAACAAGCTGCACAATACTTCTGGTTGTGGATGAAGAGCAGTAGCATGAATGAAAGTAAAATCCTTTCTGTGAATTGTACAGTACAGCATAACATACTAGGGATGTAAGTACAGGAGTAGGAATAAGGAGGAAAAAATGATGACATATTGAGTTACTCTTGTGTGCCATCAAGGAAGCAGTCCTCACAGTCCTCAATACTAGAATTCTCTCCAGGTGGAAATTTCCACTCCATAACTGCTTCATCCACATCAATGCTGCAAGTCAGTTTTCAAGAGCCCACTGTGCCAACAGCATCTTCCTCTTCATCGTCTTTGTCACTGTCATGGTGTACTATAAGAAGGGACATTATCCTGCTGTGTGGGATGTTTGGCTCATTCGTTTTAATAAATGTTAGCATGCTAGAATTTTGTGGTGATGGATTGGTGCATCTGGCATGCACCTCGGCATCTGTTGAACTGAAGACACACTTCACACTGATGCTCGATGGTGGGCAGCTCAGATTTTTCTCAACAACAGAGGTCAGTGCTGGCCACTCATTAACCTTGTTTCTCCAGTACAGTAAGGGCTTCTAGGCAATGGCTAGGTGCCTTGCATCTGCCAAATATGCATCTACCATGTGTTGTGCTGTTCTGAGATGTGCCACCTCATCATACTCATCCTCCTCATTTTCCTCCATATCTGCCACTCCAACCTGACCCAACACATCCCAAATGGGATTTGACAGTTGTTTTTTTCACATTGCCTGGTTTTTCTGCCAGTTTAACTTTTGATGAGTTGTGATAGTAGCGGCACCTGGTGTAGTAGCTTTGTGTACATTGGCCCCCTGTTCCATCTTAGCATCTGTGCCACACTTAACACTGCCTGTGTTGCATGCTCGAATGGCTGGAGAACTCTTGCGGAACCAAAAGTCTGACTTTCACTTTAGTTCCACTGGTGAAAGTTTTTTTTTCACACGCCCCTACTCGGAAGAACAACAAATGCTCCAAGAACTAAGCCCTTTGGGTGATTTGGCCCATGAAGGATTGGACTGATGGTGTCAGGCCCTGGTCCACATAGTCACTACCATTGTGACATGATTCCGGCCGTCCTTGTGTAGAAGCACTGATTGGGGGCCATCAGCTTGAATTACTTCTTGACACAGGAGCTGCCATTTCTGTGTTACATCAGAATGACACACAACAATCTCCATGGTCAGCAGGGAGAGCCACTTCCGCTCAAACCTTCGAGGGGATGGTACTAACAAGGTACAGGTCCAAGCCAATACCAGTGGTAATCGTCACCCTGCAGATCAAACATCATTTTGATTTAAAGGTGTCACATCAGCACCAAAGCATTTTGGGAGTGGACATCCTCACAGGCTATGGATGCATTGTGGATCTGGCCAGTCAGTTATTACTCCAAATGCCAGGCGGATGCTCACTGCTATGCATATCTGATGCCTATGTAGTGGCCACAGTGAAACCAAATGATGCAGACTATGATTTCATAGTTATACAGCAGAACAATTAGGTGTTTTCTGAGCTCAAGCCCATTCTGGAGAGACACCTAGAAGCCTTTGCAAAAAACAGACATGATTGTGGAAGAATGACTACCATGATTCAGGTGGTAGGAGATGACCCACCCAGACAAAGGCAATACCCATTTCTTTCAGAGGCAATACGTTCTCTGTGGGCAACAGTGGACTCCCCCATGAAACAAGGTGTGATCAGGCCCTGTGTTTCAACAGCTAACTCTCCCATCTGGCCAGTGAAGAAACCCAACAATAGTTGGAGATTCACCACTGATTACAGAAGACTTAACCAAGTCACTCCTAGTTGTGCACCTACTGTGTCATCTGCCCCAAACATGCCCACATTTCTCAAGCCTGAACACAAGTAGTTCAGTACTTTGGACATCTGCAGTGGATTTTGGTCTTTGCCACTGGCCCTTGAAAGCCAATATAAATTTGCATTCACCTTTGAGGGATGACAATACACTGGAATTGATTCCCACAGGGATTCCACAACTCACCTTCACTCTTCCACATCCATGTGAGGGAGGCCATCAGGAATTTCTCAACACCACAGTGACTACTGCAGTACATGGATGACCTTGTGCTAGCCACTCAGACTTTGGAAAGTCATTTGAAGCTACTGGATGAGCCCCGAGGCCTGCTGCAAGAGGCAGGCCTCAAATGCAAGCCTGTAAAAGTGCAGCTATGCCAACCAGAAGTTTCCTTTTTGGGCCTATGCATAAATACTGAAGGCAGAAGCCCTGCTCTGAACAAGGGACAGGTCATCCAAGATTTGCCACTACCATCAAGTATGGCTACTCTGAGACATTTTCTGGGTATGGTCAGCTACTCTAGGGACTTCATTTGTGGTTTGCACAGGAGGCTGCACCCTTGTATGAGCTCCTGAAAAAAGGATGTCCCCTGGAATTGGGGACCTGAACATACAGCAGCTGTTACTTCTTTGAAAGAAGCATTGACCTCAGTGCCAGCTTTGGTCAATCCAAATCCAGATCTTCCATTCCATTTGGAGACTGCCACATCAGAGACAGGAATGTTGGCTGCTTTGGCACAGAAGGCAAATGGAGCCCTTAGGCCCATTGTCTATGCCTCCCAAATGCTTTCCCACGCAGAACAGAAGTACGCCTTATTTGAGAGAAACCAGCTGGCAACTTTTTAGGCTGTCAAGCATTTCACACACATTATAGGATTTCTCCCTATTGTGTTACACAGCAACCACACCCAAACCAGCTTCCTCTTAAATGAAAAAATCAAAGATGGAAACGGAATCACTCATTGGTCATTACTCCTGCAAGATAGGAACATCACTGTCCTTCCTGCCAGAATTCCATCCATTTTGGCACATGGCCTCCTGTATGCAGGAGAACCACATGAATGTGGCCTACAGCCACTCACCTTGCCAGACCCAGTCCCATTTCTGCCAGCTACAGAGGGGACCCTAAAGGACCCCACATTTTGCTGCATCTTTACAGATGGCTCCTCCTCATATTTTGAGGAAGAACAAATTGTAGGATTCAGAGTCCTGGCTCTGACAACAGCAGGAGACACCATTGAGGTATCCAGAAAATGTAACCTTCAATCTTCACAATATGCAGAACTTGCATCTGTGGCATGTGCCCTGTAAGTGGTTCAACAAGGAACAGAAGATACTGTCATCTGTTCTGAGTCATCCTAGGTGTGTAACTTCGTTACTGAATTTTTCCTATTTTGGAGAACACATGGTTTTGCCTCCTCAGAGGGTACTCCTGTCAAATACAGAGATCTGTTCATTTACATTGTTAGTCTTGCTGACCAGTTTCATTCCCACCTATGCATTCACAAGATAAAAACCCATTCTAAGGCTGAACCTATCCATGACCAGAATGATCGAGCTGACACTTTGGCAAAGGAAGGAGTTTGGGGGGGAGGTAGGGATCATGCCACCTCCCAGTGAGGCACACATAGTGGCTGCCAACAAGAAAACTGTAATAGTCCCTCTAGACCTCCACACAGTCCAGAGGGCAGATCTAGGAATCAGAGAGGTATTTGAATACATCTCCAAAGACACAGAAAAAGAGTTGACAATGAACAATCCATTCAAAAGACATGCAGAGTATCTCCATCTCTCTGTAGACGAACAGTTGGTATTCTGCCAATCCCAAATGTTTGACAATCAAAAACTTTGGGTGATACCCAAGAAACTCAGACTTGAGTTTATTCACCAGGTCCATGATACCCCAACAGCTGGACACCGAGGGATAGACAAGACCCTGCAGAGATTGGGAACTTTTGGTTGGTGGCCTGGAATGACAGTAGATGTCCAACATTACATTGGCAACTGTAAACCCTGTGCACAAAACAACCCTTCTCCTAGCAAGAAGAATGCCAAACTACTGCCCCAAAGGCAACAGGCCCTTGGAATGCAATTCAAATCAATCACATTGGTCCATTAACCACCACCAGTAGGAATAACAAATATTCACTTATAGTCACGGACCTCTTTTCCAAATGGATAGAGGCCTTCCCATGTCGAACATGTAAAGCAAAAAAAAACTTCCAAAATCCTGGTCGATCAAGTATTCACCAGGTGGGGCATACTACTCAAGGTGTGCTTCAACCAAGGAACCATTTTTACAGGTGAGGTAATACAAGAATGTTTGAAACTACTAAGGGTTAGCCAAAAATTCCACATAGCATACCACCCCCAATCCTCAGGACAAGAAGAAAGCACAAATAGATGAATCAAATCTATGTTGTGCAAATTTGCAGATCAAAACCCCAAAGGTTGGGATACCATATTGCCTTACCCTTAATGGCAATTAGGGGGACCCCAGCAACTGCTATCCGGCATACTCCTTTTGAGGTAATGACTGGTAGACAGATGATACTATCTGAGCATCTGTGTATTGATCTCAAAACCCCTGCTGCAGACAGAGTGTCCATAGACACCTATATGGAACAACTAAAAAACAATCTGGTAAATATTAATCTGTTCGTAGCACAAAACCTGGGCCAAGCCCAACAGCAATCCAAAATGTATTTTGACAAAAATGTTAAAGAAGTCAATTGGCAAGTTGGAGAACAAGTCATGGTACTGAAATGCACCACCCCTGCCCACTCATTTGCCAGCAAATGGGAGGGACCCTATGAGATCATAAACAAACTAAGCCCAGTGGTATACCAGAAACGCCTAACTGACCACAAAACATCAACTGATAAGTGGTTCCACGCTAACCAACTGAAATTGTATAAAGGTGATTAAGCTGTCTTAATCAACATAAATTCCCTTCTCACCCTTGGGAAGAGTGGATTTGAACCTGCTTTCTGTTTTCTTCTCTTTCAGAAACCATGATGTATGTCCTTCTCTTTCTGCCAGCACTGACAAGTGCAAGAGAGCTGACCCACATTGAGAAGATCTGAGCACGGATGCTCCTCCATCTTCTAACCCATGATACCTCACAGGGGTCTCCACCACCCAATATTGCCACTGGTGTGGCCATCAACATTCCCCAAAAAGTTGTCATTGTTCGAGAAGGCAAAGATGCCTACCTCAATGCCATGGTGGTGTCCCCTGATCAGTCAATCCTCCAAATTGAGTGGAAAACTGATTCACTCAATGGACAACAAATTCCAGTAGCCCGCCTTTCCAAAGGAACATTTTCAAAGTTGGCTCAATATCCACATTTCCCCTAATGGGACTTTGGCCATCTGCCAAACCCAACCTCAGCACTCAGGCCTCTACAATTTTATAGCCATGATGAATCCAAATTTCTGTACACAATTCCCCAATGACACTTCAAATCAATTTTGCTCCTCTCATATGATGGCGAATGCTGCTCTTTGCCCGACCATACTCCCACCATCAGGGGATAACCCTGTGCAATGCCCAATTCAGGAGCAAGGCCCTTCCAGTGGCCTGGTAGCGAACTCCCTGCCTAGAACCCTCATTAATGATGCACAGTTCATGCATGTCCCTGTGATGTAAAATCTCACTCACTGGAACATGGCAGAGTTTGGCTACCACTCATCAACCATTGCATCTGAATTTCGTTCAGTAATGTTGTCAGATCTAATGGCAGCATATCAAGTGCGTACACAGGACCCTGTAGCCAGGCCGCATACTACTGAACACTTAGGAGTGTTCAGGCATCCTAAAAGGGCCACTTACACAAATATAGTGGGCACAATCTGGTTTAAGGTCAGTTGGCATTCATCTGTATCCTCCTCCCCCGGGTCGTGCCTGAAAATAGGCAGGATTTGTCTACTGCATTTACCTGGTCAACAAAAACTCAATAAATAAATAAACAACAGATGCTGTTACAGGTTTATTTGGTACTGGAATGTCTATTTGGAATCAAGCTGATTTGGCTGCAATTAAGAGTCAAACACACAAATTCAATGATGGTTTAGAACAAAATGTTATGCAGCCTGTGCTACATGGTATAGATGGCATTTCACAAGAACGCTTCAAAGTTTACAACATGCATGATATTGCACAATTATTTAATGAGTCAAAGAATAAAATCAATGAGTTAATTTTTCAGAACAATAAAGAAGTTACACAGCATCCCATAGGCAGGAAGATTCTTTGTTCAGCTTACAGTAATTTTGTTATTAATACTATAAGCAATCTCTTCCTGGATTTGAAATCAGGGAAGATCCCAGATTTGATCCATGATAGACATATGGCCAAATGGTATTGTCCAGGTTGCCGCACACTTACCTGCACCAATACATGTATTGATAAAACTATTTATTTTTCCCTACCTACAGCAAGAAACTTGAGATATGTTAATTGTCATCCCAATAGGGGACCTTGTTATGACACATGTAAATGCGCTTTCAAAGATACAGTGCTCCCTCTTTTATCCGCCCACTTTGGTACAAAGGAAAATTGGAAGATAATAGAGGGTGGTGGAAAATTAGGGTGCCTTAATAAAGTGCCCATCTCTGTGCTGATGATGTTATTAAAGAACCTATTACTTATTATTGAATTAATGAACATAAAAGGCATACAACAGCTGGTTGAGATTTAATTGTTTTACTTCTTTACTTCATTTTTTTTATTTTAGCTCTTCAAAAATGTAAAAAATCTTAAAAATGTTTTTTAAAGCATAAATCAGGATAAATACAGTAGCAACAGCAATACATGGTTAGAGAGGTAGCAGAGCAGTATGATAAATACAGTATCAATTAACACATTGCACAATGCACATTAGGCCAACTTAAAATAATCATAGTCCTTTATTTTGCTTTAGTGGATGCAAGCTGTTTAATTTTGCTATCAAGTGTTAAGCACTTGTGAATATCAAACTCCTCTGTAAACTCATAAGATTCAAGGAACCTGAGGACTGTGTTAATTGCCTCTTTGGCCTCCTGCACAGAGGGGTTTTTTTTGTTCTGTGGTGTCATCATCATCAGGTGTCTCATCAACTGTATAAACTGTATCATCTGATTCAATTTCATGTTTAACCATACTGACAATGTCCTTATCAGTTAAGTTTTCAAACAGCTCACAGTCATTCTTAAAAGTGACATAATCCGTACCCGAAATTCTGGTTTTAGATTGAATTGAAAGGGCATCACCCACTGTCCTGATCAAGGCATTAAGCTCATTGTCATTGTCCTCATTTGTTGTTAAATCAGCAGAGTGTGGTATGATGCCAGTGTGGACCCAACAATTTTTGATTGTGTCTGCTGTTACACAGTCCCAGGCAACCTTTATGAAATGGACTGCATCACTTATGAGTAGTGCTTGGTCTTTACCACTGTCCATGCAGTCAATAAGATGTGCCAGATGTTGCCTCCTATAGTGACCCTTAAAGGACTAGATGATTCCTGCATTTAATGGCTGCAAATGACTTGTCGTAGTGGGTGGCAGAAATTGAATTTTCACATTGTTAAATGCTTTAGGGACGATATGGGTGGGTGCATTGTCCATCATTAACAGAATTTTTCTTTTTTTTTTTCATCATACTGGTATTAAGATCTTGCAGCCACTGAGCAAAAATGGCAGAATCCATCCAAGCATTTGTATTTGATTTATAGTAGACATACAGTGCATGATTAAAGTTACGGAAACATCTTGGATTAGCAGCCTTCCCAATAACAAGGAGTTTTAATTTTTCACTTCCATCAGCATTACAACATAGAACCACAGTGATGTGATCGTTGCACCTTTTTACCCTCTTTTTAAATTCATTGGTGGTCAGTGACCTATCTGGCAGCATTTTGAAAGATAGGCCAGTTTCATCCATATTTAAACAATCTTTTTCATCATACTGCTCTGCTATCCTTCAAGCACTTAGCATGCCTTCATTTATCAGTTCTATATTGACACCAGTACTTTCTCCAGGAATGATATGACATGCAATATTGTTTATGCTTTTAAACATTTGCAGCCACCCATCTGAGTATGAACAGTCAGTAACAAGAAACTGTGCCCCAAAATACTTAGCTTTCTGTCTTATGAGCTCTTCAGTAACTGTCATGCTGTTTGTCCTGGCATTGAAAGAATGCCTCCTCCAACTCAACATGCTTGGGTGATCGTTTGGCTTTGGCTTGAGACATTTTGTGCCCCATCCAATCTTCTCTCCTTGCCAGAATGTCACCGAGGGTCCACCTAGCCACCACACGATTCCACAGCAAGGAAAAATGTCATGCTACATCAGCTTGGGTAGCATTCAGGTTTTCTGTGGCAAATTTCACAATGAGGGCTTTCTGTGCCACGGTAAAGATGAGCCAAGACCATTTGGGAACTGCCAATTCTGCCATGCTTACAACTTTCGTGTTTGCTGCAACCCACAATGCCATAACCATGCACCAAGCCCAACCCATTTTATACTGAACAACTGCCACTGCAAGAAATGAAATTTATATCCACATTATTTTTTGTATTAAAACTTAGAGCAATGCTGGAACAGTTGAGTTAACACTCACCACTGATATTCCGGTGTTTGTAAACACAGCATCCCATTTCACAAGTCTGCAATGAAAGGATGCCCCCTTTTAGCAAACCGCTGCTTCACAGATGCTTCACTCCATATTATTTGAGTCCCCCATTACTTAATTCTTATTAAAAATTCCCTTATTAATGAAAATGAACTTAATTTTAGATTGTTTGTGGTCAGCTCTTTTCAGGACCATGATACCATATGGTGTATCCACGAGAACACTGTGGAGGGTGGGGGTCGGGAGCGAGCACAAACACAACACAACTTAACACTACTGCACAACACTAAATTAAAACTTACAATATGGACAGATTTATCTAACAATCTAAAACTGTTTTTTGGGGGAATTTAAAATTAAAAAATTATCTGAGAACTTTTGCAATGCAAGCCACGCCAATGACGCTAATGATGCCGATGCTGATGTAAACACGGCCGACATTCATGGAAGTGGATGGCAGATAGCAGAGGGAGGTGAACATAGGAGGGATACAGACAGAACTAGCTAAAAGACCAGGTGGATGGCGGACATAGAGGGTGGCGGATAACTGAGGTAATTAACATGGGAGATGATTGGTGCGAACAGTAAAGCTGGTGGTAATGGAGAGTGGCGGATAAGCGAGAGGCAGATAATTGAGGGAGTTTCTCTTCCATGTTTTGATCCAGCATCTTCTGTCTTCGACAAGCTGGCAATGATCCATTCTGTGGGCCATCTAGAGGGCAACATCTACCAAGAACATATGGACTTGTGTCGTTTGCTGGTGTTTCATCCTCAACTTATTGCTTGGGTTGCCCCGCATACGGACTGTTGCACAAAAAAGGGCTACCATTACCTGTGCAGATGTGATGTGTCCGATGTAATCAAGCCTATCTGTGGTTACGCTCCGAGTTTTATGGACTGGTCCTATACCCTTGATATGGACCTCTTTCAAAATAACTCTACTTCAGCAAATGCTACATCACCATCTGCTGAAGACACTTCGACACCCAAGCCACCAAACTACAAGCTCGCCAAGGCCACCTCTCCTGAAGATATTCAATGCCTCACCAGCAAAATCGCCAACTCATCCTTCACTTGCCCTATATTGCTTACCAAGTGGCATCTTCCTGAAGTGCATGTGTCATATAATTCTGATAGACTGCACTGTGTTGTTACCAATCATAAGATTCTTTCTTATGGACCTTAAATAAGTAATATTTCTATGCCTAACTTCTGTTTTGTTCCACAGCAAAGCACAGTCATTGGCCATATGGTTATTACCCCAGTTCCCACCCCAGAACCAGATTACATTGATAGTGACCCTGACTATCCTGATTCTGTTTCTCAATACATACCCGTATTTAATGTTCATATAGAGCCACTTACTCTTAATCTCAGAACTCTTTCAGAGAGAAAAGATACACATTAAATACATATTAGCAATAATATTACTAAAGCTGGTAATTCTTTAAATGCTTTATTTCATGATGGAGATCTCTCCACTGCATTATCTAACATTGCCTTAGAGATGACATTTAAAGGTTTTGTTAATCTTCAAGTGATTTTGAAATTTTTCATGATCATTACCTTATGCTATTTGAAATGTACATAGAAACATAGAATCTGATGGCCGATAAGGACTGTTTGGCCCACCCAGTCTGCCCATTTCCCTACCTAATAGATAAGCTGCAGATCCTAGTTAACCAACAGCCTACTTTCTCCTACCCCCAACCCCTAGAATTGCCTTATGTCTGTCCCATGCATTCTTGAATTCCCCCACTGTTTTTGACTCCACAACCTCCTCAGGAAGGCTGTTCCATGCATCCACAACACTCTCCATGAAAAAATACTTCCTCACATTACCTCTGAGCCATCCCCATTCTATCTTCAAATTGTGCCCCCTTGTTCTTGCACACCTCTTTTTCTGAAAGATGTTACCCTCTTGGACTTTGTTGATTCCCTTTAGGTACTTGAACATTTCTATCATGTCCCCCCTGTTCCTCCTTTCATCAAGGGTATACATATTAAGCTCCTTAAGTCTCTCTTCATATGTCTTCTGGTGCAGAGCCTGCACCATTTTAGTTGCCCTCCTCTGGACTGCCTCCATCCTGTCTATGTCGTAGCAGGGATTGGATCTCCAGAACTGCATGCAGTACTCCAGATGGGGTCTCACCAGCTGTCTGTACAGAGGGATAACAACTTCCTGTTTTCTATGGTAATGCCTCTCCCTATGCATCCAAGTATCCCCCCAGCCCTCCTTATTGCCCTTTCACATTGCTTGCCCACCTTTAGGTCATCTGATATGACTACCCCCAGGTCCCTTTCCCATTTTTGTTTTTGTTAGTATCTCACCCCCCATAGTGTACTCTTCCCCTGGGTTTTTGTTTCCCAGGTGCACTACTTTGCACTTCTTAGCACTGAATCTAAGCTGCCATACATTTGACCATTTCTCCAACCTTGCCAAGTCCCTTCTCATCCTTTCCACCCCACCTTGTGTATCAACCCTGTTGCAGATCTTTGTGTGGTCTGCAAAGAGACATACTTTCCCTTCCAGTCCCTCTGCAATGTCACTTATAAAGACATTGAAGCAGACCGGTCCTAGAACTGAACCCTGCGGTACCCCACTAGTAACCCCCTTTCTTCAGAGTGGACTCCATTTACTATTATCCTCTGTGTCCTGTTCTCCAGCCAGTTTTTTACCCAGGCTACCATCTTGAGACCCACTCCCAGGCTGGCTAACTTGCATATTAATCTTTTGTGTGGGACTGTGTCAAATGCCTTGCTAAAGTCTAGGTAGGCCATGTCTACAGCCCCTCCCTGTTGTACTACTTTGGTCACCCAGTCAAAGAAATCTATTAGATTTGTCTGACATGACATTCCTGCTGTGAATCCATGCTGCCTTGGGTCCTGTGCCCCTCTGGCCTCTAAGCACTCAACAATTCTTTCCTTCAGAAGTGATTCCACCATTTTCCCTATCACTGAGGTCAAATTAACGGGTCTGTAGTTTCCTGCCTCTGCCCTGCTCCCACTTTTGTGAAGTGGAATAACATCTTCCCTCCTCCAGTCCTCAGGTACCACCCCATCTTTCCATGATTTGTTAAAGAGGGTAGTCAGTGGTGTCACTAGTTCTACCCTTAGTTCTTTTAGAATTCTGGAATGAATCCCATCAGGCCCCATTGCTTTGTCCACCTTCAATTTTAAGAGTTCTTTCAGAACTCTTTCTTCTGTGAATGGACTGGTATCAACCCACCTATCCAGAGTGTTTCTGTTTGGTTTAGGTACCTCCCCTTCTTCACTTGTGAATACTGAGCAAAATTATTTTAGTATCTCTGCCTTTTCACAGTCACTCTCTACCCACCCCCTCCACCCCTTTATTAAGCCTCACTATCCCTCCCTTGGTCTTTCTTCACTCCCTGATGTACCTATAAAAGGTTTTATCCTCCTTCTTGACTAAGTTGGCTATCTTTTTCTCAGTTTGGGCATTTGTTGTTCTGACTGCCTTCCCTGCTTCCTTCTGCTTTAACTGATACAGTTCTCCATCCTGCTCCTTCTGTGATTCCTTGTACTTCCTGAATGCTAGCTTTTCTCCCCTAACCTTCCCTGCCACCTCCTTTGAAAACCATAGCGTTTTTTTTACATCATTTTGTTTTGTTTATTTGCTTCACACAAAGGCTTGTTGCCTTAGTGATGGCAGTTTTGATTATGCCCCATTGTTCTTCCACCCCTCCTTCCTGCCCATTTGCTAGTGCATTCCTTAGGCAGTTACCCATTTTGGCAAAGTCAGTCCTCTTAAAGTCCAGGACCTTTGCCTTTGTATGTACTTTGAAACAACACCGTGAACAACTGAAATTTCTTTACAAAGCTCATGCAGTTGGACTGTAACTGAGGTATTTATACCAACTTACTTACCATTCTTGTTGTTGCCTCATTATTCAGGCAACAAGGGGGGGGGTTATGTAGACCTACATGACCTAACAACCCTCGTGAGACTGCCTTCAGTTCACAGTATAAAGGAACATAGCATTATGATGCAGTGTTTTCTTTGTGGTCTTAGCGTGCCACCTATTGATATTAGCTAATATGCAAGCTTAGCATGACTTTCTGAAAAGCTATATTGTTACCCAAAAGTGTTGCTTCTCAGCAGTATTGCTTATCTATGTCTATGTGTGAAAAGTTATAGTTTTGGCTGCCATAAACCCCCTTATCCACCAATGAGAGCCTTACATGGTGCGGCAGATGAGCTATTACTTAGGTAATGGACTGTCTTATCTATCATATATAATGTGATGTATGTTCTTTATTCACTGAGTTTTCTGCATGATCTCCCTGGTGTTCGGAGAGGTGCCAAACTCCCAGCTGTCCAGGTAAGCTGTTTTGTGTGTGTACCAGATAACAAACTTTGTAGATTGCAACATCTGTCTCTGTGTATTACCTGCCATCAGGTCAGAGTATTCTGCCAAACCTATCTGTTAGGACCAAGCTTACACTCTTCATGGTAAGTGTTGCCTTTTAGTGGACACCAGGCATGTTACTACCACCACAGTTGGGCTTTGAGCAATTTATATCAGAGCCGTAGTCAATCTGTACCTCAGGTACCTTTGCCCAGTGTGCTGTAATGCACAAGTATGAGCTACTAGCTGTTTGGCCACTGGTCCACATGTCCATGCTGAGATGTATGTATGGTGCTGATGAATGCTTTACTGAATGGTTTACCATGTCTGACACACTATGATACAGTTCAAGGACTGCATGTTTTGAAAAGTACATTCTTGAGGGTATCTTCCATTTTTGGCAGGCATGTGACATGAACCACTGAAAGTCAGCATTTTCTACAAATGAGAATGGCAACAGATCAAGAGCCAACATTTCTGCACATGCTGTATTTAGCTCATGTACAGTCGCATCGTTAGGAGGGAACTTGGCGCAATGATCAAACACGGATTGCAGCGTAGGATGGACCTTTCTTGTTGTCGGTGTACAAAACAGCTGTACTTATCAGGCTGGCATTATTGTAGTGCTCGTTGTCTCATGGGGACACTTAAACAGAACTGCTGCTGCATGACTGGCAACACCAGTGTCTTTTCTGCTTTTTTTTCGATACTGGTATAAGTACTTTTTTAGGACTCAGGGTGGTACTGCTGCTGTGACCACTACTTTACAGAAATACTGAATCCTTTGCATCATCCACTATATAGAGGTCCTTCTCCTCAACCATCCCTCCCTCTGCCCCATGTACTGCCCTGTTACTTCTGCTTGCCTTGCCTGATGATGAAGATGATGGACTCAGACACCCTGCAATTGCCTCCTTCTGGTGTTCATGCCAGTATAAGGGGTGCCTGTTCTTAAGATGTGTATCTTGACCACCAGTGCTTAAGTGGCTGCCCTATTTACCCCTACTGACTCATGCTTGGCACAGCTGACAAATTGCAACTATTTTGTCAGCTGGGTCTAGTACATAGAAATCCCATGCTAGGGGTTTTGATGGCCTTGTTTTAACATGGTGCCAGGACAGGGACAGCACAGAAGAAGGGGTGGGCATCAGTGTATTATGGGATGGCTGTAAAACATGAGGAGGAGTAGTGGTAGGGGGGCCTTATGGGTGGAAACATCAGTTGACACATTATGGGCATCATTTGTATCTGAAGCACCCTTGTGCTTTTTCTTTTCAGGCTCCCACAAAGGATCCAAGTCTGATGCATCGTAATCATCCTCAGCAGAGTCAATGATAACCTCTTACTCCATAGGTCTGTCCTCCTCAAGCAACTACAGGCTCTATCACCCTCACCCCATAAACAGTCTCATGAGGTTTTGGTAACTGTCCAGCCTCGACCAATGGCACAACACTATCATGATCACTGTCATCAGCAGCACCACCACCAACAATTCAAACATGCACACCAGGAACCATCTCCTTGTTACCTACTTTTTCTTGATTACTAGTGCTGCTGCTTGTTTTGTCAATTGGCACATCCACCAACATTGCTGCAACAGATCTGGCAGAGAAAAATTTAGATAGAGTAATCCCACTATCACTGCCAAATACTCTGGTGCTACTACTAGCACCAGCCACGGGATCCTTAGGAGACTGCCTCTGCTCCAACTGACATTCTTTTGGTGCCTGCACCACTCTTTGGCACAACAGATGTGCAACTCTTCTTTGTTGTGTCAGCACTTCTCACTTCACTCATCCTTTAATTCCCCATCATTGTTTGGTGCTATATATCTTTCTTCTTCACACTAAGTTTCATACTAAGTTTTAATAGGAGTTAAAGAGCCAGAAAGGCCCATGAGTTACTCCTATATATTAATAGTAACTAGAAATCAAACCAGACAGGATAAGTTTATCCAAGCGTGTTTTATAAGTATGTTTGGAATTACTAGTAATCACTTCTCAAGGCAATGCATTCCATAACTTAACAACCCGTAATGAAAAAAATAATTTCCTTGGGAGAAAATTAAATTTCTTAAGTTGTAACTGTAAAGGATGTCCCCTTAAGTTATAAGATACATCTTTAAAGTGAAATCCCAAATTAACTATTAGATATTGATGGTTTATGATATCATACACAAGGAGGAGATCACACCTTAGGCACCTTGTTGATAACGGCATTAAGTGAAAAGAGTTTAGTCTACTCTCATATGGTATATCTTTTAGATCTCTCACCATTTTGGTGTACCTCCTCTGTACCCTTTCTAATACTGAGATATCCTGTTGCCGATATGGACACCATAATTGGGACAAATAATCCAAATATGTAATAACATAAGCTTTAAACAGTGGCATCAATACTCTTTTGCCCCTTGACACAATGTTTTGTTTGATAGACCAAATAATACAATTGACTTTTAGAATAACCTCATTTAATTTATATGATAGGTTGGAAGGAAGTCATCCGATATTAGGACACCCAAATCCTTTTCTGAAGATGTACTTGCCAATAGCATGTTGTCCAGTGTGTAAATATGCATAGGGTTATTTACCCCAAAATGCATAACCTTACACTTAGAAAAGTTTAGTTTCATCCTCCAGGTTTCATAGGTTTCATAGGTTATACAGAGCATTAAGAAGATGGAGTCCATTTTGCTCGCTATAATTAAGAGTATCCCCTTATGCTCTTATTAATTAAAAAGGTGTCAAGATTTTTTTTTAATTCAGCCATGGTCTTACTATTTACAACTGGGCATGGTAGTATATTCCAAATCTCTGTCACCCAGATATTAAACCATGTTTTTCTCTTCTTTGAAGCATATCTGCCCTTATATAATTGGAAAGAATGGGCTTGATTATTTTGAGGTTGAGCCCTTAATACCAAACCTAGCTGGTACCTCATATGTGTGTCATTAAGGGCCCGATATATCAAGCACATGTCTCCCCTTAATCTACGGTATTCTAATGAAAACATATCCAAGTGTTGGAGTCTCTGTTCATAATTTAGGCCTTTAACATCCTTTATATTTCTAGTAACTTTCCTCTGGATTTTTTCCTGAGCTTTAATGTCACCTTTATTACCAGGGGCCCAAAACTGGGCACACTATTCCAAATGTGGGTGCACCAGGGTATTGTAGAGGGGAATAAGGACCTCTTTGTCCCTACTTTTAATGTGCCTAAGTATACACTGGAATATGCTGCCTGCTTTTTTAACAGCCTGACTACATTGTGTTTTAAAATTAAGGTCATTACATACTCTGATGCCTAAATTCTTTTCATCCCATGCCATTTTCAATTGTCTGCCTTCTAAGATGTAGTTAAAGTTGTTATTGTGTTTTCCAAAGTGCATTACAGTACACTTATCAAGATTAAATAACGATTTCTTGGTATAAGCCCATAACGCTAGATCGGTAATAGCAGCCTATACGGTATCCCTATCATTTAGATTGTTCACTGGATAGCCCAGATGAGTATCATCAGTGAATTTAGAGAGCCATACCCCAGACTGGGGTTGCATTGAAGAGATGTATAAATTAAATAAGCAGGGGCCCAAAACTGATCCCTGAGGGATTCCACTAGCGACATCAATCCAACCAGAATATTCATCTCTAATACTGACTCGCTGTCACCTCTCATGCAGCCAAGACTGGACCCATCGTACAATATGCTTATTAAGTCTATACTCCTGTAATGCATTGACTAATTCAGTATGTGGAACTTTGTCAAATGCCTTGGCAAAGTCAAGAAATACCACATCCACTGAATGGCCCTCATCCAAGGATTTACTAACTTTGCTGTAGAATTCCAACAAATTTGTCTGGCATGACTTCTCCTTTGTAAAACCATGCTGTGCTGAGTCATTGGCTCCTATGAGTCCTATGAAATCAATAATATGGTCCTTAATGATTCCTTCCAGGATCTTGCCCAGTACCAATGTTAAACTAATCGGTCTATAGTTCTCTACTTTCTGCCTAGAGCCCTTCTTATAGATTAGGGTGACCACCGCTTGCCTTCAGTCCAAGGGGACCTCATCTGCATCAAGAGATTCCTAAAAAACATGAGTGACTGGGCCAGCTAAAGCATCTGCAAGTTCTTTTTATCAGTCTAGGGAGTATATTATCAGGCCCTTGTGTTTTATTATGGTCATTTTTTTTAACCTAGCTGCAATGTCTAGTGCATCTAAGTTGATACTATAGTCCATGGGGCCATTGTCCTTAACACTACTGGTGTTTGATGCCTTATTGAAGACTGATGCAAAGTAATTATTGTAATTCTCAGCCATCTCCGTAGGTTCGGTTATCAATGTGTCATCAATAGTTTTTAGAGGTCCAATTTTACTATTTTGCCCTTTTTTATTATTTATGTACGAATAAAAAGTTTTTATAATTGTCCTGAACTTTAGTTGCCAATTTTAATTCATAATTTGCTTTTGCTGTAGAAGTAGATTGTTTAGATTTTTTAAGGCAGCTTTTATAAAAATCCTAGACTATTTTATCATTATTTTGTTTTGCCTTTTTAAATGCTTTATTTTTTTATTTATTAGTTTTTTTACTGAAAAGGTCATCCATGGGGGGCTGGATTTAATCGCCCCTTTGTATTTATTTTTATAGGCTACATGCTCCTGGACCAGTGCATGGATTTTTTTTCTTAAGTTTATTCCACATCCCTGAAACTGTTTGATTTGCAAACTCAGATTTCCAGTCCCGTCTGGACAAAACCTTATTCATTTGTCCATAGTCTGCTATGTCATATTTAAGAATGTTTGTGTGACCCATGTTGCTACCTAAGGGACCCATGAATTGAAAACTGACCATAGCATGGTCACCGGAACCCAATGGGGGCAGTACTAAACAGTCATGGATGTGGTCATTCAGGTTGTTTAAAACCAAGTCGAGGATATGGTTGCCCCTTGTGCTACTGGAAACGTACTGTTCCAGGCCAGCTGTGTTAAATATCTCTAAATAACTAGTTTCCGTAGTGGTTTTTGTTCTTAGTGTGTTCCAATGGATTCCTAGAAGATTTAAGTCCCCCAAAAGTAGAACACTACCTGCCAAAGTTAATTTAGTAAGAAAATCCTGTAAAATTTTATCCTTGTGATTTTTCATAGATGGTGGTCTATACACAAGTCCTAGATTAATGGCCTTTTCCCGAGGGGGAGAAAGTTTTATCCATAATACTTCTAAGTCTGGCCAAATAGATGTATCCTGACATTCTGAGATAATACAATCCGAGATGTAGAGGGCTACCCCTCCACCCTTAGAATGATTTATATCCCTGTTGTAGAGTGTATAACCTGGGACTTGCTTGTTCGAGGTGTCCTCATCCTACCACCAAGTTTCAGTGATGGCACAAATATGGATTTTGTTGTCATTTAATATAAGCAGGAGCTCATCATGCTTATTTCTGAGACTTCTAGCATTAATTAATAAAAAATTCCAGGTTGAATTAGGGGTAGTTCTTGTTGATGCAGTCCTGTTTTTTTCTTTGCCCCCCACATCCCCCTGTTGATAAATTTTAAATAGGCATCCACCGTTTTTCTAAGTTGGCGTGCTAGTATACATTTCCCTTGTTCATTTAAGTGAAGGCCATCACATGCAAATAAGTGGGGATCCTGGAAATCCCACCAGTGGTCAATAAAACTATGTCCCTCTCTTGTGCACCAGCATTTTAGCCAGCCATTTAATAGATGCAGCTCATTATTTAAAGCCCTAGATGCCCTTGGGACTGGCAATAATCTGGATATTAAAATGTCACAACCATGATTTTTTAACATAGACCCCACTATCTCAAAATCTCACTGGATATCTAGGAGTTCTCTTTTTCCTACATCTCTTACTTCCCATGTGTAGGATAGTGACTGTGTGCAGTGTTTCTGAGGACCGGTGTAGTGTATGCTCTCCTACGTCCGGCAATACACTGACAGTGGTAATTTCATTCGGATTTTTACACAGTACACGATCAGTGTATCATAAAATAGAATCTCTGATATATAATATATCATAAGGGATTGAAATTTCTGGAGGGCCATTATATTCATTAATAGTATCAGGGTCCTGTGTGCTTAAGTGTGCATGGTTTGAAGACACAGGAGAGGCATGCATGTCTGATGTTTCTATAGGCTCCTGATCAACGAGGGGGTCTAAGGCCTGAAACCTATTTGGAGTCAGTAGATTCGATGAATCACCTATATTTCTTCTACCCCCCTTTTAAAGGGGGTATGTTTTGAACTAGACACCAGTGCTCAATGCAAGTTTCCCCCTCACCATTAACATCATTTAAATAAACAGTAGTGGGAGCATTTTGCAATGTTTCTTCTGGAATTGCTTCAGCCATGGAGTCAATGAATTGTTCCAGGGTGCTGATTTCAGACTGTACCTTAAGTCTCTGTTTTAAGGCCTCAATTTCAAGTTTTAAATCTTTAATTTTGAGGCATTTATTACATATGTATTCAGCCGTATCATCACCGTCACTGAACATGAAACACCCATTACATACCTTCATAGTGGCTATGTATATTACACAGTGTGATCAATTTGGGATTTCATTCCAGCTAACCCAGCTGACACAGCTGACACGCGCTGACGTGCGTGTCTCTGCATAACAATCTGTTTGGACATTAAGTCCAGGTCTTTTTGAATTGTAGATATTTGCCCTGGATTTGCACATGGCCCTCCAATTTTTGTATCGTCAGCATATTTAACAGTATTTAAACAATTTTCTTTTGTTATGTCAGCTATGAAAAATTGAAATAGGGTAGGGGCCCAACACTGATCCCATTACCACTAGTGACTAATCCCTTACATGAAAGCTGTCCATTGATCATTACTTTTTGTGAACGGCTTTCCAGCCAGTTCACTATCCATTTAATTAAATTCGGATTTACATTTAAAAGATGTAGTTTTTTATTATTGCTCCATGGGGGAGATAGTCAAAGGCTTTGCTAAAATCTATATAGACTACATCATATGGGAGTCTATTATCCAACTGTAGGCTTAAATCTTCATAGAAGCACAGCAAGTTAGTTAAGCAGCTTCTGCCTTTTCTAAACCCATGTTGTTCAGTGTCAATATTTTCAAAGGTTATAGTTAACTGGTCCTTAATAAGATTTTCCCACTTATTTTTTGGGCCTTTTTTACAGATGGGTATTACATAAGCAGTTTTCCATATTTCCGGTACGAAACCATGATTTAAACAATATTCAAATAGAAATTTCAAGGGGGTGGACAAACTATCTGCTAAAAGATATAATAAGTGCCCTGGAATATCATGTGGAGATGTGCTGATTTTTCCTTTTAGATTTCTTAATTTAGCAAGGATATCTGATTCAGCTGTAACTATATAATCACCCAAGGGAAGATCAATAGACTTATTATCCTGATTTTTTTGGAACACACTACAGAAATTGGTATTAAACAGATTTGCCATTTCAAGTGGATCACAAATTAGTTTATCATTTGTTTGAATGGGATCAACTTGACAGGCAGATTTCTTTAAAGAGTTAATGTATGCATAAAACGATTTACTGTTATCTTTGCATGCATTTAATGCTAAATTTATCTCACTCTTTCTTTTCTCCCTATGTATACTGTATTTACATTTGTTTGGGATATCTAAAAACGAGCTCCAGTTTGCAGGTGTACGAGATTTTAAATAAATCGCATGACATTTTTCTTTTTTTTTTATAAGTTTATTTAAATCTTTGGTCATCCATTTTGGTTTTGATTTGTTAGCTGAAGTTTTATGTCTTAATGGAACATGATTGTTCCTCAAATCAATTATGTTATTATGTAATACTTCATAGTATTCTTCTATTTTTGTGGTGCTAAAAATATACGACCAGTTAACATTATCTAGTTTATTTTTAATGATGTTAATGTCAGCTATATCATATATATAAGTTTTAGTATTACAGGATGCCAATATAGATACATGTGCTAAAAGAAATCTAATAGAACAATGGTCACTATTGCCGATAGGAGAATGTATGGAAATATTAGTCAATGTCAAGGATTTACTGTAAAAAACAAGATCTAGTAAATTAGAATCTCGAGTAGGTAGATTAACTCCTTGAGATAATCCACACTGTGCACACATATTGATAATCTTTGTCCCTGATTTTGATGTAGTCATCATTTCATCCCAATCTATATCGGGTAGATTAAAATCCCCTGTCAATATAATTTCACCCACTGAACAGGCTGTCTCTATTTCCTCAATAATGATGTCTAAGTAGTCACTGGAAGCACTTGGTGGGCGATAACAAACCACCAATATAATGAACTGTTGTTTATTAACTAGTAGTTTAATCCATACAGTTTCGGCAATACTGTTTTTTTTTTTTATTTGATTTGAAATGTCTACCACTTGTAACTCATTTTTAAAAAAAATAGCAACACCACCTCCTTTTTTTCCTTTCTGTCATACCTATATAAGGTATACCCAGGAAGAGAAAAGTCCCAATTGGACTTGTCTTCTCCCCATGTCTCTGTGATAAAAATAATATCGGCCACATCTGTCATTAGGGTGACTTTTAGCTCATCAAATTTATTATGTAGGTGATGTGCATTAAAATGCAGACATTTTAGTTTACTCGAATTTGTTTTTACAATAGGCAAACTACATGGGGGAGATACTAGTCCCTCCCCAAACTCATTTAGTTTAAATGATTGTTTATGTACTTCAGAAAATGATCACTTAGTAATGAATTACACTTATAATTCAGATGTAGTCCATCTTTACAGTATAGATCAGTTCTGCCAATAAAATCTTCCCAATGAATAATATATGTCATTCTTGTCTAAGGCATTGTGCGTGAAGCCAGTTATTGAATAATTGTATTTTGTTATTATGTTCAATTGATGCTCTTGGGACTGATAAAATTTCAGAAAATGCTATTTCACAATCATGTTCGACCAAAATATTTGAAAGACCAACCAAATCCTTTTTCATTTCCAAAGGGCTAGAGTGCATAAAATTGTTTGTACCAATGTGTAGTATCACTAGAAGTTTTATACCTCTATCTGCCAAGATATTAGGAGCCATATTTGTAATATCTGCTATTCTGACTCCTCGAAAACTCGAGCAAGTACGATGTTCCTTATCAAGAGCGCAAATGGTCCTATCTTGGTGCTTTACCATGGAATCACCAGTGACATAAACCTGCCTATATGGTACCTGTTAATGAACATTAATATCAATTATAGTGTGTGCATGTTCAGAGTCAGTATGTAGGCTAGGTTGGGGTTCAGCAAAGGAGGAAATGTAGTGCCTGATGGAGTAGAACAAGTGTCCGTAAGTACATCTGTGCATAATAACATGTTAACAAGACTTTTATTTGCAGATGCAGCCAGTTCATTTGGCACAGATACATCTTAATCAATGTCAGTTAAGTCCGAATTCTCATGTTGGTTAAACACAGCAAACCTATTGCTAATAGGCAATGAAAAGTGTGATGCCTTATGGCCCTTTTTATAAACACGTTGGCTTTGGACGTCATACCATTGCTCATCTGATCTGTCAGCATGTGCAATATCTCTAGGGCATTTTTTATTACTGCTAGTGTATGTTATAGTCCTTGACTCATTTTGAGAGGTTAAGCTATTAGAATCATTTTGAGACGTATTGTTTGACTCAAGTATATCCACATTATTTTGCTCTGTGGTTTTATTTAATGCATTAAATCTTGCTCTCATTAAATTCTGGCTAGATTTGAGGTCAGACAGCCTATTATGAAATAGGGCTACTTCTTGTTTTAAAATTGTAATCTCTACACACTCAGTACATATGTATCTAGCAGTTTCCCTCTATAATCTTAGATATATTTATCATAAAACACTGAACACATTGTAACCCTTCAGCAACAATTGGTTTTGTATTTAATTGGTCCATTTTTTTGATGTAGCACATGACGTCAGAAACAGACTCTGACACAAATTAGTAGTTTTAATGTAAGTCAGAGTAAGGGAGACAAATCAACAGTATAAATACATACAGTGCTAATGATAAACTACCTGAGCTAAGCTTTTCCTGGTTACACAATCTCCCGCGCCTCCAGCAGAACACGCCAAACACGCGCAGATGCGCGTGTCTCTGCGCGCATCTCCGCACACTGCACCGCACATGCCTTGCTTGCCGAGCTCCTTCAATTTATACTGGAGCTTCCCCAGAAGTGCTGAAGAGGTCACACAGCACCTTGAACTTCCACCTCGAATAAAACTTGCTAAATAGCAAGATAAACTTGTGTATCAGCACCTCGCAAAGCTGCTATTAGGTGCAGACACAAACCAGTGAGCCCTACACTACGTTTTCATGTAATTCTGACAGACTATAATTCATCCATTTGTACCACAGACTACTGTCTCTCTTCCTTGTTCTGGTAATTAGGAATAAGGGCTTCACTCATGTACAAACATCAGGTTTCATCAACATACAAATACATATTAAAAAAAAAGGTGTATTCAGAGTAAAGCGCTTCACAGGGGCAATTATGGCCACAGTATCTAGTGAGTTAATACTCAGGTCAGGATTTAGTTTCTTGTAAAACAACACAGGGATTTTCAGGACAAATGTGGCACTGTACAAACTCAGTATATTAAGATGCACTTAGACTAGGTATTTCTTTGTCTGGGGAAATGTGCCATAGGGAGCAACAGAACCCTCACTCAGTATATTTAAACGCACTAGGTATTTCTTGCAAACAGCAACATGTGCACACCACAGAAATGAATGTGCAGATATAAAATGAAAAATGTACCAAGAAAGTATAAAGGCAACAAAATCTTACAGAAATAAGCTGCTTAGCTAACAAAAAATAACAAAGAAAGAATATTTGGCCACACATCCTTATTAACTGCTGCTACCCAACCGCACAAGTTACACAAATCTTCACTTCACTGACTAAACTGAAACAAGTAATTAAATGAAGTAAAGAGGAAAATAACAAAAATCAACTAATGTGTAGGCAAAGGCACTCCAGTCCTAAACATTTTGGGAGTGATTTGATATGCAAAGTTAACATTTAAAGATGTTTTTCAAAGATTTTTATAGCTCAGTGACAATAAACAAACGTATTCTCTGACTCTGTCCACAACACTGCAATGAGAGCAATGTACTGAACTTTCTATAGGCTGCTCAGCAACTTGTGACCTCCCTAGAGCAACATGTGACATAATTTCCCACAGTTCAGTGCTAACTTTTCATTGTGTCTCAACTTCACCTGTGAAGTTAGTCACTTTCTGGAGCACTGCCACTCAAATTTACCCAAACGAGTTGGGTGAAGTCACAATTTCACATTGTTGTTAAGTCACTTATCTGCGATGGATTCAGACTTCATACTGTGAAAAATTTTGTGAAATTCCACCAATCCATGAATTACAGTATTATAATCAAAGATCAAAGTTTTCCAACTTTGCACATCTCTAATCAGGGGATATGGAAGTGGTGGGAGAGGTGGGTAGTGAGTGTTACTGCAATGTGCCATGGGTGGGTGGTTAGGTGCAGCAAGCTATTAGCACTTACAGTATTCATATTATTGAAATATAATTATATCAAGATGATGGAGGGAAGAAGGAGGTAGGGTGCTAGAGGGTGGAGGGGTGGGTGTACATACAACTAAAGTATCTGAGTGGTGGGAGGCATGTGGGCCACAATGACTTTGTGGTGGGGGGAGGTAATTCATTTTAACAGTTTCTTATGGAAACAAAAGAATCCCCTTTACATAACCTATCTGAAAAAACTGCAACTGGGAGGCTCCAATCTAGATCTGGCAGATTGATGTCCCCATGAGCAGCACCTTCCCCTTTTCTGCCTTCTTGCAAATGGCTTCCACCAGTACCTTATCTAACTTCCTCCCCTGTGCTGGAGGTCTGTGGATCACACCAGTGTGAATAGTGACTCTGTTCCCCATATCCAGGGTGACCCACAGTACCTCTACTATGTACTCCATGTATTTTCAGTGATTTTATGCTTTTCTTCACATAAAGCACCCCACCCCCTCCTTTCTTTCCAACCCTGTCCTTCCTGAATGGAGTATAGCCAGATATGGCCATGTTTCAGTCATGGTTTTCAGTGCAACATGACATGGTAATGGCCTCGATATTTAGGTTCGTATAAGCCATAATGGCCTCTAGGTCCAGAATTTTATTTCCTAGACTTCTGGCAATCACACACATGGCCTTCCAGATTTTGTTTGCACTCTGCTTGTTACCCCATTTTTCACTTTTTCCCCCTCCCTCCTCCTCCTCCTCCCCTCTCTTTTTAATGCTCCTGTTACCATTCCCCTACATTTCTATCACCCTGTTTCCTTTATTAATTTGCATGCGGGGGGGTTCCTCTCACCTCAGATTCTCCCTACTCTCTACTTCAGCATGGGATGGGGGGGTTCAATTTCT
The DNA here is from genome assembly GCA_016271365.2 of Neoceratodus forsteri. NCBI lineage: Eukaryota > Metazoa > Chordata > Ceratodontiformes > Ceratodontidae > Neoceratodus > Neoceratodus forsteri. The sequence goes on from CM057456.1 coordinate 1,288,046,890, forward strand.
GCCTCCCTGATTTCTTCCACCACTCCCCTTGGCTAGTGTAAATGTTCATCAAAGTAACATTTAAACTATACATTGAGGACTATGGTTCTCCTCCCAGATGTATGCAGGCCATCCCTTTCTATAGGCCATTATCCCTCCAGGTGGATCCCCAGTCCATAATGTAGCTCAACACCTCCTCTCTGCACCACTCCTTCAACCATGAGTTTTAGCTCATGGTGTGGAGATCCTTCTCCTCCCCCATTGTAGACAGGCAGCACCTCAGTCATAGCCACTGAGCATGCTATAGTACCTGTCTAAGACTTCTTCACTGCTTCCTAAACTTGCACTGCACTATCCCTTGCCCTGTCCCTAGCCAGATCATTGGTCCACAGGTGGACAATGACATCCAGATCCTCTTTCTGTCATGCTGTCCTTGATCCCCATTATCTGCTTCCTATCCCCCTGAACTGTGCTGTCATGTAGGCACCTGGTCTCCCTCCCCTTTTCCTATTCCAAAATCTATCCTCCTCACATTCGAGTCCTCCACCAAAAGTTGCTTCCTCCTTCTCCTCCTCTAGCACACTCCTTAGGGTCTCCTCTGTGGAGGACCCCTACATCCTCCCTGGCCGCTACCATGGGTGCCTCCTCCTTGCAGTCCTGTCTGCCAGAGTGGCATAGGAATTTTGTAGTGGCATAGGTTGAGGGAATGTGTCTGCGACCCACCACCCCTAACCTTCCAGAGCCCACCATAGTCCAGTCATTCCTCCTCCCTGATATCTTCTGAGGTAATTTTAGCCGACTTGGTGGCCCCGGGGGGGGATGGCCAACAAATCCTAGCCAACTCTGCCTGGAGTGTAGCAGCCTCCTCCCTCAACCCATAAAGGTGCATGCAAATGGGGCAGCACTACAGTCTCCAGGAGGTCTCTCTGAAAACTATTGCCCCACAGTCACTGCACTGCACCACTCCCTGCATTCCCCATTTCTACTCTGCCAGTGTTACTTGGAAACACTTATATACCCTTAACCTTGATAGGGTTATTATAATTTCCCCCCTTTGTTATCTGTTATTCCCCTCTTTGTACCTCTACCCTAAATTGGGTGTTGCTCCTTTTCCCAGTTTTGGCCTACCCTTTTGCTTCCACGTGTCACGTATGTGGTATGTACCATTACCCATGACAGAGTGTTTCTAGTTTTTTTCCTTTTGTTGTTTGTTATGCCTCTTGTACACCTACCATAGCTTGGGAGTTGCACCTATTTCATGTTTTAACCTGTCATTTGCCTTCCACCCATCCCAGAAGTAAATGCAACAACCGGAGCGAACAGGTACCTTACCTTAATCGACCAGCAGAGTCCCCCACTTCCCTGCTTCCTCCTGCTGATGCCTACTGATGCCTAAGATGCCAATCTTACACCTGTCCCACTCCTTTGCTTGGACATGAATGTGTGTAGGGACACAAGAGTGACTGAATTTATACTGCAAAGTGGACTTCCCCCATTTGGGACCTCCTGCCTAACCTCTGTTGGACAGTGCTTATCAGGTGACCCTCTTTAGCACTGACCCCCCAATCTGGAGGTGGAGATCCTTCAAGAGGGTACTCACAGCACAGCAAACAAGTTAGTTTACCACAATTTACTTTAGCTGTTCTGCTGATTTAGCATCTTGAATAATCCTCCCAGCTTGAACTACAAACCCCAATCTACTGGTTTGTTAAAAACAATTTGCTTTAGCTACCCTGCTGAGTTAAAACTTAAAACAATTTACTTTAGCTACCCTGCTGAGTTAAGACTTTGAATGAACCTCCCTGTTTGCCCTACAAGCCCCAGTCTGCTGGTATATGTGCTGCAGTTTGAAAAGCATGCCAAACACTGCCCCTTTAATCCTGCAACCCACCTTGCCCTTTAACTTCCTCAAAACAACTCAAATGTGCTCTGCTTCAATGAATATTCTGTAAAATCCTCCAGTCCATTTTTGTTCCTTAAAATGTGTAGCTCTACTGCCCAAACAGTCTGACTGAATCCCATTTTTTATTGTTTTGTTTTGCCTTTATTTATTCACCCAGCCTAGTTTTGTCCTTTTGTTTGGTTTACGGTTTCATAACCTCCCCAACCATAAAGACTCCTGTATTGTTCCTTGTTTCTAGCTCTGTTCCTTAAATAGACCCCTTTCATTGTTTTGCTCTTTCTGCTGCACCGGAGCAGTTTAAAGCCCATTCCAGTGCCTGCTCCTCTTTTGATCAGCTGGCACTGTAGCGGGAATGCATGGCCAGGTTTAAAGTCCAGGCTATTTAAAAATAAAAGTGTGTCTACCGGACTTCCTCGCCACATAGCAAGTATGGATTTTAATAATGTCATGCATTAATAAAAAGTTCATGCAGTCATCTGGTTTCCAGTGATATTAAGTTCAGGTGAACTAGCCCCCTTTTATTTGATTCCATATCAGTAAAATTATTTTTGTAGCTCTACATTGTTCTCATTCTACTTTTTTTCTTTCTTCCTTAATATACAGACATCATAACTGACTGGCACAGTCTAGATGTGGGTGTACATATGCTCTATGTAAAGGCAGGATAACTGCTGGCCTACAGCTTTTGATATTCTTTTTGATGGAACACAACACCTGGTTAGACTCAACAATAGCCATTGGACATTGTTTTTCTTGTTTCAGTTTGTTACAGTGATACCCAGATCTCTCGCATTATCTTCTACCTCGAGTTCCATACTGCAATGTGTATTTATGGTTCTTGTTTTTACCTAAATGCTTTAGGTCATCTTGGACACATTATACTTGCTCAGGGTTGCTGAACAAATTGCCAACCTTAGAGCCATCTGTGTATTAATTATTCCAATTAATCACTATATTGTTGATGTCCCCTATGAACAATTGGAAAAAACAGGCCCAGAACTGAGCCTTGCAGAACGCCACTGGGGACAATACCTATGTTGGAAAACTGCCCATTGATTGCCACTAACTGGGTCCTGCCCTCAGCCAATTGTTTAGCCAGCTCATAATGCAAGGGTGAATTGATATGTTTGCCATCTTTTCAATAACTGCCAAATGTGGTTCTGTTTCAAATCCCTTGAAAAGATCCAAAAAGATTATATCAACAGGCTTGCTGCTGTCGAAAGACAGGCATACTTTTTCAGAAAAGTGACTAAATTTATGATACAGGATCACTCCTTGGTGAATCTGTGTTGTTCCCTGTTAATTTAATTATTTACCAAAATGTGGTTTGTTATTATATCTTTGATTATGGAGTCTAGGATTTTACCCGGGACTGAGAATAGGCTGGTTGGGCACTAGTTCTGGATGTTATGTTTAGCATCCTTTTTATGTATGGGGATTACATCGGCAGTCTTCGAGTCACTGGGCACTATTCCTGTGTTTATTGATTTCTCAATTAGTATTTTAAATGGTGTAGTTACAGCAGATACCATTATCTTCATCATTTGTGTGGAGATTTTATCAGGACCTGGCGCACTCTATTTTTTTTTATTTTTCATTTGTTAGAGTATGTCATCTGCTTTTATATCAGTTCTGTTGACATTGTGATATATAGAGTGGCATTAAGTTATTGTTAGATTTAAATACTTAGAAATATTTGTTAAAGAATAGCAGTCAGCCGTAGATGGTAAAAGAAGGTATCCTTTTTTTTTGTTTTCTATATCTTTTTACCACTGTAATGAATACATTGTTGGCACTTTTGAAACAGGCTTCAGAGGTAATATTACAAGACAAAACTAGAAGCATTCTCTATGTGTCTTGTCTGATTCCCTGTACTATACTTATGTATTGAATCCAGTCATTTCTCTACCTGGGAAAACAACTCTGAATGGCCAATTACTGTACAGTGCAGCGTGTATTTGACTCCAGGAATGAAGCTGAGGACAACACACAGATACAATCTTGCATTAGGCACTTTTGTGCAATAAAGAACTGTTCTATGAATCTTTTGCTTTTTATTTATAGCAAAATTCAATCAAATTATTTTTGTATGTTGTATAATCTACATGAACACCATTGCATTAATTGGTTTTATTAAATGTTTGTAGTTGTGTCGTGTATGTTATTTCTTATTGGCTGAGATTGTACATTTGGTGTTAAAGTTTTAATTCAAAGGCTATGGCTGCAATTCAATGGGTGGGAGCAACCAGCCATGCCCCCTGCTGGAGCTATTTAAGTTGGCTCCTTCCAGCCTTACTCAGAAGCACTGCTTCTTTCCTGCAGCCAGAGGCTTTGCCAGGGCTCTGCCCCCTTCCCACTTCTCCCAGTGTTTGTCTCCCACCTTCCCATTGTGACTTTGGACTTTCTGCTTGGTTTGCACCTCTCTGACTTTCTAGGTCAGTATTTTGCTTTCTAGCTTCCTGGCTGCAGTTTGTGCTTCTTTCAGTCACCTATCCTGCTGCACACCTGTTCTCAAGTACCTTGTGTTCCTTTCAGTTTTGATTCATTTGGGGACTTCTAGTTTTCCCAGCATCGTTCCTTCATCATTTTCTTTTGACTTGTGCTATTCAGTCTCCCATTTTGCTGTTTCTCCATACCCTTAGCAATCTCTCAGTTCAACTACAATCCTTAAATGTTTACACCTGCTAGGCAGCTACTCACTTGTGGGTTTTGTTGCTCACTTCAGCAGCTACTGCTCCCTGGTTTTCATTTCCCATATGCTCCTGCTTTCCCTAGCAGTTTCATTTGTTGTTTCTATTGCCTTATCCTACCTGACTTGCAACTCATCAGCAACTAACACTAACCTCTCTTATGGAACTGGTTGGCATGCATTTATCGTTGAGTCCTACTCATATCATTCAGTTTTATTTAATGTCTTAGTTGTCATTCAATTTCTTGATGAGCCATTCAGCCTTATCTATGTTTGTTTCTTCTGTATGCTCATGGCCATCAAACTTCACCATCAGCCTCCCACTACTCCTGCATTCAGATGCATGCCATCCACAATCATAGCATGGCTTCTAGGGCTCCTACCCTTTAAGCTGATGGGTCTCGCTCTTCCCCCTTGAAGTTCACATCTTGAGGGTGGGTTCCTTGATTTGGGTAGGGTCCTTCTCATTCTGCCCTTCAGTTTAGAATGTCCTATGCTCTTGGGGAAGCGTTTGCCATACAGTTTGACTCAGTGGCACCTCTTGATGTAGCATTTAAAACTGCAGCTGCCAGAGGGTGGTATCTCTAAGTCCACGGGGGCTCCTTTAGCTGCACCATCAGTGTAACAGGTATGTTTTATCCCCCCTACAGCTGCCTAAGGTACACCTGGTTTCCTCCTCCTTCCCTTCCTCTGCCCCTCAAGTGTGAAGATTATACAACTCCAAGTTCCAGCCCCTCAAGGGTTCAACTTCTATGCCTTATCCCTCAAGGGTTCAGCTTCCTATCTAGGCTTCCCCAAGTGGATGCTAGGCGAGTGCCTTTCAGTGATTTGCTGCTCTCCTCCTCCTGCCTTGGGGGTAGGCCAGCTTCATGGGGAAGCTCCTTTAGCTGCAGAAATCAGCTTGCGGCACCTCACAGCTTTCCCGTTAGAGTAATAGAGTGAGTGCCCTTCTTCTAAAAATCTTCCTCCCAAATTGAGTCTTTAAATTGCAGTACCTGAGCCATCAGTAATTTATCCCAAGCTTGGAGGGAAGGTGACCAAGGCCTTGGATCCCCAGAGGTTCCCTCTCACAGGGTTATTTCCTCTTCTCCGTGCTGAAGGTCTTAAAAGTTAGGTAGTCTCTGCAACAGGTGTTCCATAATGTAATACATTTATGTTAGTATAACATTTACCCAGATAGGTTTCTGCTGTGATTTGGGGTTGGGTGGTGGCCCTCCTTCAATTGCAGGTTCCTGTCTCCTTACTGAAGTCATGTTTCTTCTGCTCTCAGTTCTGATACCTGTCAGTCATTGCTCAATTCAGTCTCTGTCTGTTTCCAGTCATCACTAGTCACCCTCAATCTGTCCTCACTCAGGGTCTGTGGTCACTACTTGCTGCTCATTACTTTTTGGGGCTCCTTCCTAGGGTACCTTTAACCTAGAGGAATTATGTTCCAGTGGCACCTCTAGGTGTGGAACCCTCCTCAAGAGGGTTCCTTTGCCTTCTTGGTACCTCAACAGGGTGTTGTTCCCCATGGAACAGAGAGTGCGAATGGCCAAAGTATTCACCTATGACAATCAACAACACATTCATTCAAATACCTTCGGACTATCAACAAAGTTGCACCAGCATAACTCCTCACTAAGTTGCATAAGCCCATTGAATTCAAAGGCTATGCCTGCAGTTCAATGGGTGAGAGCAATCAGCCATGCCCGCTGCATGAGCTATTTAAGTCAGCTCCTTCCAGCCTCACTCAGAAAAACTGTTTCATTGCCCCATCATCCTCGCCTCCTCCTCTTCCAGTGGTGCATCTCTCTTCTTGGGACTCCTTCCTACGGTACCTTTGGTACCTTTAGTCTAAAGGAATTATGTTCTCATGGCACCTCTGGGGTGGAATCCTCCTCAAGAGGGTACCTTTGCTTTCACGGTACCCTGACAGGGTGGTAGTTCCCCACAGAACAGAGAGTGTGAGCGGCCAAAGTATTCACCTATGACAATCAACAACACATTCATTCAAATACCTTCAAACTATCAGACTATCAATAAAGTTGCACACGAATAAGTCCTCACTAAGTTGCATAAGCCCATTGAATTAGGTAGTATTTGTACATTTGGTAAATTAACAAGTATATGATTTGTCAGTTGAAATACACTATAAAAACTTCTATGGAGACATAATTTGTTATCTCTTTATAAAGCACACATACTGTGTGAGACGTTAAGGTAGAACATAGAAACATAGACAATAACATCAGAACAAGACCAATGGCCCATCCAGTCTGCCCAAGTTCCTTGTCTAACCCTTGAACATATTGTCCATCCAGGGTTTTAGTGCTCCCCCCTTCCTTCCCAGTCTCCTTCCCGATTCTGTCACCCTGTCCCCAAGTGACCACTACACCCTTCAGTCTGTTGCAACCATGCTTGAAACCATCAACTGTTATAGTGCCTACCACTTTGGCTGGCAGACTGTTTCATGGCTCTACCACCCTTTCTGCAAAATGATACTTCCTCATGTCCCTCCTGGACCTCCATCCTGTCAGTTTCTAATCATGCTGTCATGACCTTGAACTAGCATTCAAGGTAAATAGCTCCTCACCTTCTGGTTTCCAGCGAGTACATGTTCAGTGCCTTGAGATGCTCTTTGTAAGACCTGCCCTGTTGGCCCAGACTCATTTTTGTTACCCTGTGCTGCACTGTCTCCAGCCTGTCCCTATCTTTACTGAGGTGAGGGCTCCAGAACAGGGTACAGTACTCTAGGTGTGGCCTCACTAAAGATCTGTAAAGGTGTAGTATTACCTCCTTCCTTCTGCAATCAGTACCCCTACCTATATACCCTAGCATCCTACTTTCCTTACCATAGGCCTTGTTGCACCAGCTCGATTGCTTGAGTGTGTCTATGATGATAACTCATAATAATAAATTCCTGATAATAAGTTTCTTTTACTGGACTCTTCCTCTTCAATTTCAGATCCTATCCCATCCTGTATTTGTTTAAACAAAACCTGAAAGGATGGATCCTCATGAGGGGACCTGAGTTTATATACCACAGAGTCCTCACAGCATGATGACAGGGTTGAACTGGAAGGGAGACCTCCTTCATAGGGTTCCTCATGCCCACCTTCATCCTCTAAATACTTATCCATTTTCAGTATGGCAGAAATGAACTCCTCCTCCCCATCTCTTATGATGACAGGGGTAATTGATGGAGCAAGCAATGAAGGCACAGCTGTACCACCTGTGTAGCAGGTATGCTTTTCAATTTCATTGCTGATGGCGGTGCCAATGTTGGAAGCCCTGTCAAGAGAACTGACAATGCCACTTGCAGTGATGGGAAAATGCATGTAAACATCTCTGAAAATGATGCCTGCATAACGTTCAAGGTGACAATGCCCAGATGAGGGGCCATGACTACAGATAACAATGGGATGGAACCCATCAGTGATGGCTGCATACCATCAGTAGACATGGCAGTGCCAGAGCCAGACCTTGACCTCACTGGTGAAGTGTTTTTTTCCTTATGCTTATGATGGCTGGAAGAGGAGGAGGGTTTTGACAATGATTTTTCCTTTTCCTTGTGTGCTTCCTTACCCGGAGTGGGTGATCAAGACGGAGAAGCTGTTTGGATCCTGCGGCCTTCACCTGAACTTCCATGGCCTTAATAGTGATGAAAGTTTCTAAAGCCTTCATCTGGCATCTTCTTGTGGCCTGGTTAAATCCCTGGCAGATCTTGCAGGCCCTCATTTTGTGGGACAGACCCAAACAACATGGTATGAGCATTGTCCTTGTAGATCTTGTAACCGCAGGTACAAAACCTTAGCAGAGGTTCATTTGATGGTGGCATACAGGAACAACATCAATAGAAATGAAATTTAATTATAAACAAAAATAAACAGCAACGTAACAAAGTGATGGCATTGTTTCTCTGCAGGACCGACAAGCATGTCAGCTGCAAAAGAAAGAGCTGAGGAAAGAGGTGGCTGCCCAAGTTTTATAGGAGCCATCGCTGCACACCATCTTGGGGGCCCCCAGCTAGGCAAATATTTCTGGAAGGTCCTGACACTGATGGCTCACAGTTGCAAAGGTGTGACCCAATAAAAGGGCTATTATCGATGAAGATGCACTTTTTCCTAGGGGTGACAGGGGGAAGATTCTAGCCAGAGTGGAGGAGTTCACAGGAGAGGAAAGGCTGAATCTGATAGGGAACATTGGTATGACTGATCTATGCAAGAGGAGCATGGAAGAGGTTAAGTCAGTCTTCCATGCACTAGGGAAGGTAGCAAAGGGAAGAGAAGGTGTGGTAACCTTTTAGAGGGTAGTACAGTGGTCATGCCTGAATGAGAGGGAAGAGATTCATGTGTTTCATTTCATCGCAGGCTACAAGAGGTGGTGCAGGGATGAGGGATTTCATTTCTTTTGGACAGGAGCCTGACTTGGAGGGGGTGGACGGTATTTAAAAGCAATGGGCTACACCCTAATGAGGAGGGCAAGAGTGTGCTGAGAATAAGGTAGGCTTAATACAATACAGCCAGTTTAAACTAGGAAAGGGGTGTAGTTCGATTAGGAATACTAGCATGCATGAAACCCAAGGGTACCTTCCAGCTCCCACCACCATCACCATCACCACTACCAAATGGATGTACAAAACTGACAAGTCTGGGAGGAACATAAAGGGTGGAGAGGGGACTAGTTTTTGGAAACTGCTATTCACCTTTTTTATTTTAAATTTGTTAACTGGGTAAACCACAAGGTCATCAAATGCCAGTTTTCATGGGGGACCTGGAAAATATAACAAGCATATTTAAAAATGCAAACATGATCACAATATAGTAATCAATTAAAATATTACAAATTAAATTATCTAAGCAACATTGTTTAATTTTTTTTTCTTGAATAAGTCCTAGACCGATGATAGGTAAGCAGTTCCAGTCTCTGATGACTATATAGAGAAATGATTGTTGGACCAAAACAATTCTATAAAAAGGAGGTTCAAGTTTGATACTGTGGATGAATGTGTAAGAAGTCAAGCTTTTGTCAATTTTAAATGTTTGCTCACCAGTATTTGCTGTGTAGTTGTTGGGCATAGATAACACAACAGTACAAATTAACAAATTAATACAGTGAGTTGTAACACTGAAAGTGTCTTGATTGGGAGACGAAGAGATGCTGTTTGTCTTATGCTTACCATATGTCAGTATTATGGATGAATGGACCCAAAGAAGTCCTGATCCTTCTTATAAGGAGCATGATCCAGGTTAGAGTCCTGATTAGGTCTGAGTGGTTCTGAATCAAATCAGAACCTTTATGAAATTAGTGTTAGTACAGAAAAGCATCACAAAATGCATGAAAACAATTACAAGATGCACTGAAAAATGAAACATAAAAGTATTTTTCTAACCTGTGTTTGTGTGTCTGTGTATGTGACTCAGTTTTGTCAGTTCTTCTGCTCTACAGTATGTTCCACATATTCTTGACTAAAGAGAATCCTTGTAATGTGAGTATGTTCCTTGTCAGCATGCATATCCCTAGTCCCTCCTATGTGCTGATAGTCTAGCCAAGCTAATATTTAGATCCTTGATCCCCAGACTCATCTATTGACACCCCTTCTGCTCCACTATTAACTACATTCCTGCGCCACTGCACCCATCCTGTTCAATACATGTACCCATGCCCCCTCCTATCTGCTGGCACCCACCTTTCCTCAGTATTTACAGCTGTGGATGTGCACGCCTACCTGTGCCAAACCTGTCTGCTAGCACTCATCCAGTGCCAATGTGAACTCCTCTGTGGCCTCTGATCTGCAGGAACTTACTCTGCTCCATTGTGAGAACTACAGATCCAGTGTTTACCCCCTACTCCTGCTCATCTGCTGGCATCCTCCTTACTTTAGTATGAAAACCTCTACCTCCACTGATCTGCTGACAACTTCCCTGCCCCAGTATGTATACCTATGCACTGAAACATCTGCTAGCAAACCTCTGCCCCTGTACAAGTACCCTTGCCCTCTTCCATCTGCTGGCATCCACCCTGCCCAGCATGAACACCGTCTGGCCCATCCATCTGCTGGCACCCACCCTGCCACATTATTTTTTTACTGTAACTATATTTATGCTATTTTAAAGTTGATGAAATTAATATTTTTTAATAATTTGCACCGAAGCTATGTTGTTCTTTTATGTGTGGTGTGTGACCTTACGCTGTGGAACTTGTGATTTAAATTATATTTGCCCTCGTCTCCACAGTCTCTCTGAGCTATCTTTTTTGCTACTAGTAAACATACTGTATCTGGACTTTTGCATGGCCTTCAACTCTGTCCCCATAGAGAATGAATAAAGAAGCTGAGAGACCTTGGGTGGGTGACAAAATGACGTGTTAGGTGAGAAATTGTCTGGTAGGAGAGGAGTAACCCAGAAGGAGTTAATAAAAGGGTAAGAGATGTCATGAATGGGGTGCTGCAAGGGTCAGTGATATGATCGGTGCTGTTCAATGTAATCCTTATAGATATTGGTGAAGGCATCAAGGACAAAATCTGCCTTTTTTGCGGATGACACCAAGCTCTGCTGTAGAGCTGATAGTAAGGAGGGACCAGAGATTTGAGGAAGTACTTGGAGAGATGGTCTGGAATCTGGCAGTGTGCCAATAATGGCAAGAAGTGCAAGGTTATGCATGTTGGGAGGAAAAAGCAGAGGACTGAGAACAACATGGAGGGTGGCCATCACAGTATCAGATGAGAAGAAAGACTTAGGAGTACCAATCATGACTAACCTCAAGTCATCTGTGCAATGCACAGTAGCAAAGAAGTGGGGAAACTAAAGAGAATGCTGGGATACATCAGCAGGGGAATCAGTAGCAGAAGAATGGAGGTCACACTGCCCTTATACAGATACCTGGTGCAACCACAACTTGAATACTATGTCCAGTCCCCATCTGAAGATGGATGTAACCAAGCTGGATGCTGTACAGAGAGGAGACACTAAAATGATTTGGTGCACAGAATGATAACTCATACAAGCAGAGATTGGTGCATATGAAAATGTACTCACTAGAGATTAGGAGAGAGAAGGTGTACCTGATTTATTTAATTATTCATTTGTAATTTCTGACCAGGATATACACACTAGCTTGTTTCTGGGTGCATCCTGGGGGTTGGGTTATATGGACCTGTTTTATTGAAGGGGAATGTTAGTCATGATAATGGGAATCTCCCATAGTCTTCTTTAATAAGTGCCATGTGCTCTTTAATGTCCAACTGGACAGTGACCAGAGATGTGCAGAAGGGACCTTGGTTTTGGATCTCATCCTAAGGACCCTACCTTAATAGTGCAGCATCCCTCTCCTACTGCACAACAGTGTCAGTTTTGGGTATTACCAAAGTACCTTGTGTGGGGATAGAACCTACTACCTTCCGATTTTTCTGTCCAAGAGGTGAGTGTGCTACCTGCTGAGTCAATGACAAATGATAGAAATGTTCAAAGTACTTGAAAGGCATAAATTGGGTGGACTCTAGTGAACTGCTTAGATCCAGTAAGATTAGATGTATCAGAGGAATAATAGCAAGATGGTGTGTGTGTGTGTGTGTGTGTGTGTGTGTGTGTGTGTGTGTGTGTGTGTGTGTGTCTGTGTATGGTGGGGGTTAATTTAAGATGCTCAAAAGTACTATTTCATGGACGGTGTAGCGAAGGGTGGGAGCAATCTGCTATAGGAAGTGATTAATGCTAAAACTGTAGGGGGCTGAAGAGATGGTGACAGAGGTGCAGTATAAGGGGAAAATCAGGGGCAGGGGTGGAGAAGAGTGGGGACTAGGACCCACAGTATAAAGAACAAGCAACCCCAAATGAGGCAGGCTTGATAGACTAAAGGGTTTTCTTCTTCCAACATATTTCTATGTTTTGTCTGTCTATGCATTGTTTTTATTTTAAAGTTTTTTGTTTTGTTTTTCTGTGTGTGAATGTAGTGCTTGTGAAGGTGCTGGATTAACAGCACTGGACCCTGACATGCTCTATTTACCCACATGTCAGGTACAGCACAGGCAATCACAGTGCAAACTTCCACACACTGCCCCAACAATGTGCCTCAATACTGCCATGGAGGGGCCACCACATAGATGAGATGGTAGTTCAGACTCCATGCCCATTCAGTCCTCGGCCAATGAAGAGAGTCTGCAAAAAAGGGTGCCAATTATTGCCAATTGTGTTGGTGGTTTTGCGATGTGGACACCTGACCACTTGGAAATGGACTGAGATCACCACAATGCATTTTATGTTGGCCACTGAAGAGCCCTCAGGTGATAATGGCTTTCGACCACTACTAGATTTGAACACATAACCTAGAGGTTAAAGGCACCTTGACTCACTACCAATCCACTGAACCATCCAGTTCCTTGTCTATGCATTGTAAGGTCATGATTAGTGATACATATTTATGTTATGATTATTTTATATGTAAGTATGGGGTAGAGTCTAAGTATATATGTATTCTATGTATTTCATGATATTTTTTTTGTAATGGCACCCTACACCTCTGGGGAAGGGTGCTTTAAACAAACAAGACTACTACTACTACTACTACTACTACTAAGACTACTACTACTTTCATAGCACATGTTTTTTTTCAGTTTACATAACCAACCACTGTTGAAGTAAGTGTAGCAAGGCAATATAATAACTAAGTCACAACTCTTTCTCATTCCACCCTCTCCCCCTTCCCTCACCACCCCAACACACATGCACACAGGTGATTCGCATTTTGTATGAAATCACCTGGTAATCCTGCATACTCAGAATGCTGCAGTTTGCTAATGGATAGGGTGTCAGGAATAAGAATAATTTTTCCTGATCTCTTTGCTAGCCATTATCCTCCAATCCCACCCCCCCCAAAAAAAAAACCTTATCTTCCAAAAACATACAAAGTAAGCCATGGTCAAGGATTTGATTGTGCCTGCAACAATGAAATCTTAATCTGCCAGACTGGCACTGTGGGGACCCAGCTCAAGCACACAAGATTAAGAAAACTGGCAAAACTCTGATCAGGCTGGAAGAGTGAAGCCATGGTCTGCCCAATCAGAGTTTTTATGAAACAGGTTAGAAGAGATTGGAAACAGACAAGCCTATGATCAGGCTGTAGCAGTGAAGATGCAGTTTACAGTTCCTGATTGGGAATATAGAGACCAAACTCTAGACACTAGAGGTGTGTGAGTAAGCAAGTAATGAATAATATGAATTTCTGAGTACCTTGAATAATAGACTGTGTTACTCAGGAAGAAAATAAAATAATCTGTGCTATTTGGGGCTATTTGGCATTTTGCTGTTTGGCAGGAGTTCAAGATCTCCTGAGACTTCTTGTCTAACCATAGGGCAGTTCGGAAGGTCTCTGTAAGCAGGTCAAGTGACCCAGTATTTACAGAAGTTACAGGCAAGAGGGCTGCTGTGAAAGATCAATCTATCCCATTCACTTGTTAAAACTGTGCATATTGTACAGCTTGTTTGTGGCTTTGTGCCAAAGAAACATTTAGAAAATAAATTATTTTAGTTAGGCTTGACTATTATTGAGGGAGACTTGCCAGCTCACTGGCATTGTCACAGTGACTGTCTATGTTTCATAACACTATTATTTAAATGTAACATCATCAATCTTCCTGTGAGGAACCTGAACTTGAGTCCTTCCATGACCACTTGTGCAACTGCGAGTGCACTCCTGTATATAGTTGTTAACAGGTAGGGTGGGACTAGTTGGTTGATTCCCACTGCTTCTTGGCAGTTAGCTGCCATTTAGTTCTGTGTGTGTGTGTGTGTGTGTGTGTGTGTGTGTGTGTGATCACTATGTGCACTCAAGAAAGACATTGTTCTAAGTTTGTGGCTTTGTGTTGAAGAAGAAATTTAAAAAATAAATTGTTTTAGTCAGGCTTGACTATTAGTTAGTGTGACTTGTCAGGTCACTGTCATTTCTGCAGTGACTATATTTCATAATAATATAATTTTAATTTAATAGCAGACATCTTCCTGTGAGGAATCGGGGCTCAGGTCCCTAAATGGGCACTTGTGCAGCTACAAGTGCGCCGTTATGTATAACTGTTAGCTGGTAGGGTGGGACAAGTTGGCAGACTCTTACTGTTTCTGGACAGCTAGCTACCGTTTGGTCCTGTATGTGTGTGTGTGTGTGTGAGCATGCGTGTGTGCTGTGTGCACTCAAAAAATACATTGTTCTAAGTGCGAGCCTTCTTGACCATTAAGAAATTTACAAAATACATTTTTTCTTCTGTGAATTGTTTTTACTAGTCATGCTTCACCAGTGACTGAGACTAAGTTATCAGCTCACTGGCATTGCTGCAGTGAGTGACTATATTTGTTAATAATATAATTTGATATCAGAGATCTTCCTGTGAGGAATACAACTATGGCCAACAGAGGACATACAAGAAAACGTAGTTGGTCTGGCGGCCCCAGCAAAGCTGCAGTAGGTGTACAGCAACAAGCAGCAGGTGAGGGTGAGGGTGAGGGGACTGCAGAGCAAAGCTCAGGGTGCATTAGCTGCACAAAATGATATTTTACCCCATCAAAGCCCTGCAGTCTCCAGCACCACTACAGCATCAGCTGACACCAGGGAAAAATACTTTTCAAACTATTAGTAGTGCTGCTAGGAGCACAGTTTCATTAACTGCTACTGATACTACCAGTATGAATGTGTTCTCTTTATCCCTTGCCACTGCCACCAGTACCACCATTACCTCATCCTTTATAACCACCATTGCTCTAATCCACAATCAATCCATTGTAACTACTAGCATCCTAACTTCTGCTGCAACAGTGGCCTTCCCATCCACTCCTGCCACTGTGACTGAGACCACTCCTACCACTGTGACCCAGACCAATCCTGCCACTGTGACTGAGACAACTCCTACCACTGTGACTCAGACCACTCCTACCACTGTGACTGAGACCACTCCTGCCACTGTGACTGAGACCACTCCTACCACTGTGACTCAGACCACTCCTGTCACTGTGACCCAGACCACTCCTGCCACTGTGAACCAGACCACCCCTGCCATAGTGACCCAGACCATGCCTGCCATTGGAACTGAGACCACACCTGCCAGTGTAACCATGGTAAGCACCCTTACTGCTATGGTGACACTGGCCCTTACTACCACTGTGGTCCCAGCAGCCAGCTGCACAACTATTTTCAGT
This sequence comes from Neoceratodus forsteri, assembly GCA_016271365.2. Lineage (NCBI taxonomy): Eukaryota > Metazoa > Chordata > Ceratodontiformes > Ceratodontidae > Neoceratodus > Neoceratodus forsteri. The sequence goes on from CM057456.1 coordinate 1,288,062,620, forward strand.
ACTGTGTCCACCCCTTATTGTAACATCTCTTGTTTTGCAGCTTGTCTCCAATACTGTAAGGCCTGGTAATGCAGATGAGGAGGAAGAACACTTATCTAGGTTTGAGTACTTTCTATCAAGAGATGAATTGCCAACTGATACATCATCTGAAAAGGCTAACCTAAGCAGCTTTGATGATGAGGCAGAGGATGGGGAATGCCTTAAGAACTGTAAAGCAAGAATGTGGGGTGGCCAAAAAACCTCAACCTCTCAAGGTCAAACTGGGAAGAAAAGAAAGGATATGCCCTCCCCCCAAAAAAACAATTATTGACTGGCTACCCTTCAGCACTTTGTTCAGCAGGCTCCATTTCAGCCTGAGCAACCAAGTAGAGCAAATGCAAGGGCACCAGTGGTGCTAGGGGAAAACCCACAGATGCAGATCCAAACAAGAAAAGACTAGTGGGTGCTAAAAGAGTAGTGGTGGTGGAACTGGTGACACTAGCCAAATGAGTGGTGTCAGGAGCAGTATGATCATAGTATGGCTGCATTTCACATGACTTAATGAAGATAACTAGAAAGGAAATGTGCACATTGTGCAGTACAACTATCAGCAGAGGGAATTATGAGGCAAATTTAACAACCACATCCTTAATGAACAGCCTAAAGGTAAACTATCCATTTTTTTTAAGCATCAGGGTCTGCACCTGTGGTTCAATTAGATCCATCCTGTGGTAATGATGCAGGCTGTGGTGTGGCAGCAATGACTCAGACTGTTCAACCTCTGAAAAATTGCTGCTGCTGCTACCACTCCTTCCTCCTCAACACCAAAGAGACCACACACCCCCTGCACTCCTGCCAGGTACAAGTCCCCTGCTATTTCCACACCATCTGGTAAGTGTGGAACATCCCCCACACATGGTCAGTGCCAATAGTGAAAGTGTTCCAGGCCATAACTAAGTACTGGTCATCCCATCCAAAAGCTCAGCATATCACATAGCTCACAGGTGAAATGATAGCAGTGGATCTGTAACCCTTTTCGCTTGTGGAAGACACTGGCTTTTGAAGACTTGTGCAGCACTTGCAGCCATGGTACCAGCTCCCATAACATTGCACATTTTCATGGACTGCAGTGCCAAAGATATATGAGGGTGAGAGAATGGCAACTGCCAGACCACTCACAGAGACTGTGGGTGGAATTTTCAACTGCACCTCAGATATCTAGAGCAGTAAAAAGTCCATGCATGCATATCTCTCCTTGACCGCACACTGGTGTGTGCAAAAGCCAATGTCTCCTGTTGCCGATTTCTTCTTCTCTCCCTGTGTCACTGGCTCTTCCTTCATCCCTCCACAATCTGCAGTCATTCCAGGTCATCTCTTCTAAATGTGGGGCTAATGGAAAAAGAGCACACATGCCCAAACATCCTAGCATTCATTCAAGACATACTGCAGTCATGGACAGTTGATAATTTGCATTTTTTTTATTATCACGGATAGCTGAGCAAATATAGTGAATTCAGTCAATAATGGGAATTTTATCAGCATTCATTGCTTTGCCCACACCTTGAATCTAGTGGTCAATATGCATTACTTCACAATTTTCAGGCTAGCAAGACAGTCTCCTCATTATACTGTGACCACCCCCACCCCAATCTCCCATCCCTGTAACAGTTTAAAGATTCCCTGCTGTCTAGTGGCAACCACTACCCTCTGATCCCCATCTGTATTAAAAAATAAAACATTTTCTGGTGTCCAGTGGTAACCCTCACCCTCAAATCCCCATACCAATTAAAAATAAAACATTACCTGGTGTCCAGTCGTACCCACCCATTCTCTAATCCCTATCTCCTTAGGGTTCAAGAAAGTCCCTGGTGTCTAGTGGCACCCCCCACCCTCTGATCACTCACTGCAGTTTATTAAAAGTTTATTAAAAGAAGTATCTGGTGCCTAGCACCCCCAAAACACACACAGCCCACACTGGGTACACCATCCTATCACCCCCTTTACAATACTCACTGGCACCATGAGGAGCCCTTACAGCAACTGGCACAGCCCTCCTCTCTCCACCTCCACTGGCCACCATATGCAATGACAGGAGCACACATCCAGTTTATTGTAAAGGCAGCACCTTCGCAGACAGAAAACTGGTAATGGTAGTGAGGGAAGAGGAAGACTGTTTCATATATGGAGAAGTCTATATCTGACAGAGAATTGGCCCACAGTAAGTCTGTCCCAGGTATTTGTAGTCTGTTTTCCCCTCTTCTGTCCTTAAAGAGTAAAAAGGACTGGAAGAAGTGGTAAATATGTCACTGAAATACCCTGGTAGTTTTCCAGACCAGTATTTGACACCTAGCAGAGTAATATGGAAGAATTGCCTCATAGGGAGGGAGGGAGGGAAGGAGGTCCAATATAGGTCCTTAAACATTGCACAGTGATGGGTTCAGAGAAGGCAGGCCAACACAAATCTACAGAGTGAGTCAAAGAGGATGGTAAGCTTTGCTAGGGCAGATGAGGAGGCTGCAGGGACAACTACATCCCCCATTATCTGTTGCGAATAGTCTAGCTATTGGTCTAGGGTTACTCTAAGGTATTTATAGGAAATTATGGAGCCAATGAGGTCACCAGATAAGGAGCTCAGCTTCAGAGTGGAAGTGGTTGAGCACAACCAATGGGCAGTGCAAAAGAGCATAGGGACTGTGCTTTTAGTGTTCATAGCCAGCTGATTGGCAAAGAACCATTTTTGCACATTAATATAGAGGGACTGAACAGTGAGTTCAATGTCCGAGAGGGAGTGACCAGATGAAAAAATGATGTTATCATCCAAGTACATGTGGGAATTTTTTGCTTTTAGACAGTTGGGGAGGTCACTAATAAAAACAGAGAAAAGAAAGTTAGCAAGGATTGACCCCTCGGGAACCCCTAGAGAACTGGGAGCTGAGATTACTGATTGGGTTCTATCAGAAAGGTAGGAGTTGAGCCAGTGTATAAAGGAAGGAGAGGCACCAGTGGAGGCAAACTTGGCTAAGAACAGCATATGATTAACTGCATCAAATGTTTTAGCCAAGTCTATGAGGATAGCATCAGACCCATGGTTGGTATCCATGTGCGAATGGAAGTGGTCAGTAATTCTCAGCAGAGACGTAGAAGTAGAGTGGACAGGGTGGATGTCTGATTGGCAAGGAGTGATAAATACAGAGTTGTTTGCCATTACAAGCCACTATGTGGAAAAAACAAGGTTTTATGAAAAAGCCACTTCATCAAGGTATCATGTTGTGTACAAAATAGTAATTCATTTTGTTTAAATTGAAAATATATAAATAAAAAAGTAAATAAATAAATAAAATACAAACCAACTTATCACTATAAGGTTATTCACATTATCCAAATAAATCCCCATTTATCACAAAAATAATATACATCTGAATTATCAAGTCACTGCTGTCCCATGGGCACCTACTATTTAATATACTTTCATTCTCCTCTCTTATGTACATTCCCCTTATTTTAAAATCAATGTATTTTGTTTAAAAGACATTCCCTTTGAATCTACTTTTAAGTCTTTTAGCTTTAGATAGCTATCATCTTGGACAAAAGTAATTGTTTCATGTTAGGAAAATTATATCCAGGTCAGGCTATTATCATAATAGGTCACAACAGTATTATTTATAACATGGAGATCAAGTTCTGCTTAATGTAAAAAGTGCTGTTATATAGGAGGTTATCCAATGTATGTGTCTAAGATGTGCTCTAAGTGTGGATTTTGTAAAAATGTACAATGATGTGCACATAATTCTCATTTGTTTCCATAGATGCCATATGGCATTGTGTTGAACATTGCCGCTATTGATCAACATAGTATCAACTCAATATCCACATTAATTAGTTAACAACTGTCTGATACTGTAGCACTATAGAGTTGTTTAACAGAGATTAATTTTTTTGCACATATAGTAGTGATCTCCTAAAGCAGATTATACAGTGACTGTAGCTACCGTTCTAAGTCTGGATTTTGTCAGAGTGCACATGTGTGTGCACCTGTAATGTGCAGGGGAACTGCCTTTGATAACGGGACTGATTTTTTCATGATAACATGGGTGGATTAAACACTTCTGGGGCCATAGGTAATGTGTAATGTTGGGGCCCTCTGGGACTTAACTATAAGGTTGGGGGTTGAGATTCCACCCGGGTCCCAAGTCCTGAATGTTTTTTTATGGCTTAGAAATGCAGTTGTAGTCTGACCTTTTGGTTCAGCGCTAGAGCTATTGCTTGTGATGCTGGTGACCCAAGTTCAGGAATGATCTTGGATCATCAGAGGCTGGAAGGGGGAAGGAAGATCAAGCATCCCAGAAGATGTTCTCATCCTCCAGAGAGGGAAGGTCACTGCTGCTTCTTTATGCCACCTGAGTGACCACAGGTAAGCAGTGCAGTTGGTAGCAGGAGTGGGCAGGGGACATTGTCAGGGGCTTGCAGAAGTATGCTGGCCTCCATCCACTAGGGCTTCCTTGCATGTCAGCATCCCAGAAGGTGAGGTTCTAAGTGGGGAGAAGTTCCTTGTGCAGTATGATCCACATCACACTCTGGCTTTTGACCATGGCTACTGCCCACTATGGAAGGGAACCCAGAGAACCTTTGCCTTCATCACTTGTAGAAGGTGAAGGGTTGGATGTGGCTTGATTGGACCCTGCTATGAGGGGGAAAACTTGTGGGGTTGTAAACACCACAGATAAGAGACAGAGATACCATTGGGTTTGGCTGGGCCAGGTCATTGTGATGGACACCAGGGCAAGAGAAAATATAAATTATAAAACAAGAAATGCAATTGTAGGGGTTTCAAGGAACTCTGAATGCCATTTCTGGAGATGGGAAATACTGGTTATGTGTGTCAATGTGGGGTTAGAGTATATCAGCATTATGGGTCTCAGCACAGCAAGCTGAAACATAGGGAAATATGTGCTGACAACTACATATAATCATGCCAGCCTGCTGGGATAGTGGTGGCACTACCACTTGCAGCTCCAATGACCCAGGTTTGGAAGTGAGCTCTGCTTGTTGAAAGGACATCCAGGGGAGGAGGATTAAGTGTCTATAGGACTACTCTCCTACTCCATGGCAGGAGGGCTTCTGTGTCCAGTGTAGCTCTGACCACTAGCAGTGGCTGGGGTTTGGGCACCCAGGGAGAGCAATTTGGAGTGCAGGAGCAGTTGCCACTGATGTCCTGTATGTGGATAGGCATGCAGGTGCATCTGAATGGAATTGCATGTCTGTCCTCCTGGGAATGCACAGAATAAGGTGGAAAAAGTATAGCTGACCAGCATGATGGGACCAAATTCTCACAGGCCCCACATGCAGCCCTACAGCATGCTTCCAGTTGGAGAATGTTGTCCACAGCCCTGGGGGACACCCCTGCCATAGTGGGTAAGCCATGTGGAAGACTGGAGTTGGATGGTAAGTCCATACGGGGCAAGGGTGATGGGACTGGGGGGGGTTGGTCCATGATGATGGGGTCAGTTTGGGGTATAATAAAAGAGAATTAACTGCAAAAACAAAAAACCTACACACAGTCATATACAGCTTGACTAATGTTGATTTTTAAAGGGAAGGTCACCTCAACCTATTTTCTGTATACTTGTGTATAAACAATGATTCCCTTTCTTGCATCCCCCTAATTTTCTCCTAATTTGAATATACATGAGGTTGCTTCACTCTGGTTTGCCCAGGTGTAAAAACCTGTTTTTCTCCATTGCAAAGAACATTACCCCACTCATGCAAGGCATCATGGGAGTGGATGATACATATCTACGCAAGCCAGCAGAATTTATACTCTCATTTAGTTCTGTTACATGACCTGTGAAGTCCCTGGGGTTGAGTCACAAAAGTTCCAAGAATGCCAGAAGCTCCGGGTGTGCCGGACATTTGGTACATGGGGTTTTGGCATTCCCAGGCTGGTGATCAGGACTTTCAGTCCCTTATGCCAATTGTCACAAGTCAGACCAACTTTTAGTCTAGCTTGTGGAAATGTTGGGTACCCATTTTACAGGGCTTGAATCAAATATTTAGTGCAAGCTGCCATAAATTGGGAAAAGTGCCACAAATATGCCTGATCTTCTTGAATTGGGCACAGTTTGTGGCAAGACGTTCTGCGCAGCTGTGCTGACTACCATGTTTGAATCTGGGCTGGTGCAAACCCTGCATTACCCTTTGTGAATCAAGCCCCCTGTATTATTTAAAAGCACTTTTTTAATGCAGATACACTTTAAATCATAGAAAACAGCAAGGCACTTACTATGCCTTGAAAAGTGTCATTGCCAGCAGAATGCTAGTGCAGAACGCTCTGGCCCGGCTGTTAATGGGGACCCCTTGTGCAAGTCGCATCACAACAGTGCTGCACGAACTGCACTGGCTGCCAATTCAGTGGCAGATCACCTTCAAAGTCGGGCTTCCTACCTATAAGGCCCTATACAGACTGGGCCTGGACTATCTGCAAGAGCTCCTGTCCCCCTACTGTCCCGGGTGACCACTTCGCTCAGCTGATGAGGGGTTGCTAGAGATTCCCAGAGTGAGCCTTAAGTCATCTAGGGCTCGTGCATTTATGTATGCGGCCCCAGCCCTGTGGAATTCTCTATCCCATCAGATATGTGAGTGCACAACTGTGGAGGGCTTTAAAAGGCTTTGAAGACACATCTATAGCTGAAAGCCTACCCAGACTGATTATTTTAGCTTGTTATTTATTCTGCTGTTTGGTTACAGTACTGTGTATTTTATTGTTTTTATATGCTTATTTATTGTCCAGCACCTTGGTGCCTGAAAGGCACTTTACAAGTAAAGTTTATTATTTATTATTTATTATTATTATTATGACAAGAACATAGAGACTGCAGAGGACCACTAAATCACTGACTAATTCAGTATAACTACTGCAGGCTTTAGCACAAAAGTTTCATAAAATTCCAGGATACTTTACATAAGTGAGGCCATGACCTTTGCAATGGAGTCATGCAGGTTTTCACACCAGGCTTAAGTATCTTGATTTACATTTAAATCCTGATGAAATTAGGATGCTGCAATAGAGGCAATCTTTTTTCTTGCCTACAAACTAGACAGGTAAACAGAATAAAAGGCGGAGAGGATCTTCCTTTTAATAGTAGTAGAAAATAATGTAGAATCAACGGGGAACCTCTCAGCCATTTTTTTTTCTTAAACTTTCATTGAATCATCAATCATGCATTTCACCTATGTAGGCAACCAAGTTAGTAACTAGGATAAGAGACCTTCCCTATGCAAGTAGGCTCAGGGAGTTAACTGTATATGATTTACAGTTATGGAGGGATAGAGGGGATATCCTAATGATCTACAAGATACTACGGGATAAAGACTTGAGCAAAGAATGCAACCTGATAATGAGTACCAAACCAAGCAATCTTAGGTGTCACAATAAACAACTGCATTTACAGAGGGCATTTACAAATAAAAGGAAACACTTTTTACCTTAAGGGCATGTAAACAGTGGAACACACTCCCCCAGTTTATAATGATCATAAATGACTTCATTAAGTTTAAAAACCAACTCAACAAATTCCCACTTAGGGACAAATAATTCCCCCCACGTGTGTGGGGAAGGCAGTCACAATGGGCCCAGTGTCTACTTCTGCCTTTAAAATACCGAGTAGATTTACAGTGATTTTCACAATGTTATCATTTTTTTATATTCCAATTTAAAACTCATTCCCTTCAGCAGCATAAATATGAGTTAAAATGTTTTGTGCACAGCCTGATCCGGAATGGCCACAGAAAACTGAATGAGTGGATAACCCAGCTGCAATGTAAAATCTTTTTTTGCATCTTGCTTTTTCCACCAACTCTGGAGATGACTGAGCTGGAGCACTGGGAAGTTAAGTGACTTACTTAAGATCACACAATGTCAGAATTTGGCAAATGTTCTCTAGCAAGGTTTGAACCTATGATTGCCTGGTTCTCAAGCTGGTGTATCAAACCAACAGCTACCTATCTCTGCCTCCCACCCAAGTTATTTACGCAGTTTCATTCTATAAAAAAATATACATTGTACAACTTATTTACCAAGGATAGTTTAGCTAAGAATTCTGATATGGTATTTCCTGGGAGGTCAAAGGACACATAATGAGACTCTGGGGCTTGGACCTGTGATGTCCTGGTTCCCACGCTGGTGCTGTAAGAGAAACGTTAGACAAAAGAGCCTGTGCCTGAGCATCCCTTACACCTAAATGGCAGCAGACAGATGCATGATTAACTTATCTGTACTAAAGTACCTACCAGCAGCAGTGCTGCTCTTGATGCAGCCCAGCTAAGCTGTTGGCCTCCCCCCCATTCCTATGCCCATCAATATTCATTGTCTGTCATGATGATTACCTGTCTGAATGAATCTGTATTGGGGAGTTGACTATGGTAGTGTGCTGAAGTGGTGTAGTGCTGTTCTCTCTGCTCCTCCTTTGGTGCGGAGGTCAGTGTTCCTTAGTATTTTTTGAGCTGCACTCAGCATGAATACTCTTAGTTCTGTATCATTTCTTAGTCCTGTCTCACACAGAGTCCCATAGTGCCTCCTGATCCAAGACTGCAGTGACAGGTGAGACTCATCTTACTGGCTGCAGCTGCTTGCAGACAAATTCAGAAATCATTATTCTCACCACCAACAAGATCTGGGTAGGCTGTATAGCTCTGCTCACTAATGCACTGATCCTGCACCTGGGGACATGTAGTGGTGAGTGGGTGAGTGCTGCTGCACTTTGGATCATTACATATGTCACATGACATGACACCAGACACAAATCCACAATGAAGGAAAGCCCAAAAATTCTGATTCCTGACCTAGAATCAGTCATACAGTCCCCATCTCCCCAGAATAACAGGGAATTAGCCAGTGGGGGCCTCTGATGCCCACTGAGCATATAAGCAACTTGACTGGTTAACCTTATCCAGTGAAAAAAGGCCATTCAGGGGTGAGACCTTAAACAAATGTCCCTGAGTAATTGCCCATGTACGCGCTATAGTAAATCAAGCCAAGGTTATATATTCAGAAGCCTGTTACTAAGTATGGGTTTAAAGTGGGACAAGAAGGGAACAGCCTGTGGTCAAATCACAACAAGCTGGTGGTAGCTTTGGTGTAACATGTTGAGCCAGTTGTCAGTCAGTGACTTCAGGACAGAAATATTCAATATTCTATGCCGAGAAAAAGTAATGTGCACATCTTGAAGACCTTAAAGACTAAATAGTTCCTATTTTGTTCAGAGCTGAGTTTCCTATTGCATTCAGTGATGCATTTCCAATTGTATTCAGTGTTAAGATTACAAATGTATTTAGTGGTGTGTTTCCATTTGTATTCCATGTAAAGATTGCTAGTGTATTCAATGATGTGTTTTCAGTTGTATTCAGTGGTGAGTTTCCTATTGTTTTTAGTGTTGAGTTTCCTACTGCATTTAGTGTTAGCTTCCCATTGTACACAGTGATGCATTTTCAGTTGTGTTCAGTGGTGAGTTTCCTATAGTTTTAGTGTTGTTTCCTATTGCATTCACTGCTATCTTTCCTACTGTATTCAGTGTTACATTTCCAGTTGTATTCAGTGGTGAGTTTCCCATTATTTGTAGTGTTGAGTTTCCTATTGCATTCACTGCTATCTTTCCTAGTGTATCCAGTGCTACACTTTCAGTTGTATTCAGTGGTGAGTTTCCTACTGTTTTTAGAGTTGAGTTTCCTATTGCATTTAGAGCTATAGTTCCTATTGTATTCACAGCTGTATTTTCAGTTGTATTCAGTGATGAGTTTCCTATTCTTTTCATTACTGAGTTTGCTACTGCATTTAGTGTTGAGTTTCCTATTGTATTCAGTGTTGTGTTTTCAACTGTGTTCACTGTTTTCTATTGTTTTCAGTGTTGCGTTTCCAATTTTATTCACTGTTGAGTTGTGTATTATATTCAATGCCATATTCCCTGTTGTGTTCAATGTTAGGTTATTGGTTTTATTTCCCTTTTAGAGTTTCATATCAGAACTCAGCACTGATTATCAAGTCACTGCTGGCCCACAGGAGCCTGCAAATTCATTTATTTTTTTCTGTTTGTTCTTAACCGAATTCAATGTGAGTCCTTAGTTTCCAGATTTTACTGAAGTGTCAGCAAGCTTGCATGCCAACATCAAAATAGCCGGTGGTAGAGTGCCACCTGCTGATGTGAAGCACTCATATCACTGTTGCTGCATTATCTTGTAGGATACTGCAGGAAAACAATGTAATCCAAAGGCACTTTTCCAATTTATCACATGAGAACATGTGACATTCAGAGTTCTTCATCTTGGTGGGTAGTACTGTACCTCATAAACTGAACTGTATAAACTGGAGATCAAATCTAGTGTAAAGAGTTTTTTTTTACATTAAAGACAGATAACAGCATATTGAAACTTTACCTCACTATAGCAGGTTAAAATATAGCATGCGTATCCAGTTCAGTGGGGATTGTCTTGACATTGGTAGCCAAGGCTGCCCACAGTTCAGTCTAAAATCTGGAAACAAAAGATTTACATTCCAACTGGGGTAAAAGCAAACAGAAAATCAGTTTTCAATAAATGTACAGACCCCTCCCCCCCATGGTGTAGCAGTGACTTAATAAATGACTGCAGTATTCTGATAATACTGATTAGTCAGTTTGAAAGTGCCCTTGTAAAAATTTTAATAAACTAAAATGTTATTATCATTTCAAGTGCTGTGGTTTGACAATGTTATATTCCAGACAGTTTATTGATTAAAGGGAGGTGTGATGCTTTTTGACCAAACATCTTCGCTAACAGGCTACTGGTAGTACCTCATGAGATGAGCTACAGTACCTAAATGTGAGCCCGAATCTAACTTTGTGAGCTGTTTGACATTAGAGACAGAGAGCAGCCTTACTCCAGCTCACTGTAACAGGTGACAATGTAACAGTCTATAAAACATAAAATATCTATAAAATATATAACAGTATATAAAATACCTTGTAGAACAGCAGATAACAGAATGGTGGTAGGTTGTATAAAAAAGGCATTTGTCTCATGGAATGAAAGTGTTTGATTACACTGTACAGAATGTATGAAAAGCCTCACCTTGATTATGGGTCCCCGTTTTAGTCTCCCTACCTGAGAAGACACATAAAACTGGTGGAGAATGCACAGAGAAGAATGACTAAGTTAATCCCCAGACTTAGGAATATGTCATATGACAATACACTTAGATATTTGGATTTGTATTGCCTTAAGGTTAGAAGGATAAGGGGGATATATTATTGTTGTTTGAATTATTAAATGATCCAGTACTCACCACATTATGTAATATAGACCATAAGAACAGGGCACCAAACCTGAGATCACATAACCAACAATTAATGATACCTAGGGTTAACATCAACAAACAGGACAACTTCTGTACAGTCAGGGACCCACAATTATGGAATACTTTGCCACAGGAGCTAGTCAACATTATATCATTTGACAGATTCAAGCCAGCATTGGATGAATACCTAAGGGAACAATATGCCCACTAAAAAGTGGGAGACAGTCACAATGGCTTATAGCCTACTTCTATCTATCAAACCAAGTAAGACCGAGTAGAAAAGGCACTTGGTTCATTCAGGGGGTTACATTGAGGCTGGGAGCCAAGCTTCTCACACATCAGTCTGACATCTTGTAACTGAAGACTCCCATAGAATCTGAAATAAGAACAAATAGGCAAACAATTTTAAATAAATCTACAGGCCTTGTGGCAGGATTTACTTTTTTTGATTTACTGTCATAAATTCAGATATTGCTGAAACAAAAATAAAGTAAAATGATACTAATATTAAGGACATGCCCTGGTTTAATCAAGTTAAATTCTAATTCGGACAGTTCTGGTGTTTGCCCTCTCTGTTTAACATGTTCCCAAGTTGGCAACCAGTGGTATATCAAGATCTAATCTGCATAAATTTGAGTCCAAACCTAGCATTAAGAATTGTTTGGCATTACAGACAGAGATCTGACTTACTCCAGTCCACTATAGCAGGTTAGAATATAAAATAGTATTGCTATGTGGCTTATTGGGGGGGGGGTCATTGATTTTGGTAGCCAAGCTTGCCCACACTTCTGCCTAAAAGTATGAACCAAAGGATCCTCATTCAAACTGCGGTAAGAGAAACAGAAAAATGTACAGTAGGTTTAAATTAATTTACAGGCCCCTGTGGGGCAGAGCAAGGACTTGATAAGTAGTGCTACATTCTGATAAAGCAGCATCATACAAACATATTTAAAGGACTCTGGCTTAAACATGGTTGTTTCTGGATCCATTTGAGTTTTTAAAGGGGCACTGTTAATCCTTTCTGCATCATATTACTTATAGTTGAAAACCCTCATTTTAGGATTGCTTACATTCTCTGCAATTCACTGATTTCATAGGTGAAGGAAGGCATACTCTATATACTCCACAGTGTACAAGTTTAAGGGGGGAGGGACAGCAGCATGGCTCTGCACTGCTGCAGTTATTCCATGAAATACAATGCTGAACCAGCTGATCCCTTCTTTAATTTCATTCCTGGAGTCAAAACTAGAAGGGTTGGGCTTTGAGACTGTCTTTGCATCCCAGCAACCATACAACACTACTGGCTATGGGGTAATAGGTGGGTGTCTGAGGGAGTAATGTATGGCATCTGTATTTACTGGTGTATGAGTGGGGGAAACAACCAGTGCCATGGTGTATACATGTTGTGTTTATTGTAAAGGTGGGCAAGCCAGGAATTTCTCACCTAGAGTAAGATCAGATGTCTGGCATAACTATGCAGGCCAAAACATGAGCCAATCCCTGGCTACTGCAGGCTGTTCTGTACATAGAAATTGAACATTTCAGACACTACACTAACTGCTCAGGCTGACAAAAATGCTTACTTTCAGCTAACTGGTTTGGTTTGACTTTGGCTCTCAATTGCATATAAAGGTTGAGCCAAGCTGAGCCAGGAACTAAGCTTGAGCCAGGCTGGAGCCTGCTCTGGCTTGCCTGCCTCTAGTTTATTGTAACAGATCGGGCAACAACAATGGTCCTGGTGTATGTATTTTTATTGCCTGACTATGTACCTGATTGATGTTGCTGGTTGTTTTATCTGCTTTCTTTCTCAGGAGAACTAATATTAATATCATGCTAATGGTGTAAAAATACTCAATTTTTGTTTCACATCCTTGATCTACTTTTATGTCATACTTCCTGAACATTAGGAGCACCAGCAAACAGTGCAGCCACCCATGATGCCTCAGTATCCTCTCCTCCCACTACATCATCAGGGACTAGACTATGTTGAGTGTGTTCCCAAGTCCAGGAAAGATGAAGTGGGAGTTGATCAAGGACTATAAATGAACATGTTGTTTGAGGGTAATACCAGTATAGTGGGCAGTCTGTTTTTCACTTTTAAACAGATAAAAGGAGTCAGAATAACATTTCCAGCTGCATCAGCAATCTCTATGGAATGTGATAAAGCAAAACATGTGTTTTTATGTTTGCTTGCATGCATGCACAAGAAACATTATGTGGCAGCTTAGGAAAGAAGCAGGTTGTGGAGGTGTGGAAGTGTGGCGGCGAACCAAGACATTGCATTTGGGGGCTTGGCAGTGGTGCACCAATGGCGGCACAGTGTACTGATGACACTGGCTTCCAGAAGTGCAACCAACTTGAAACGTTTTCGCCGCAGCAATCAGGGGCTGCTTCGTCATTGCAGCATCAGCGATTCACTGCAATGAGGAAGCGACCCTTCATTGCTGGGTGGAACATTGCTACAGTACTATTGTTTGTGAACATGGCAGCTGCTTGCCGAAGTGTTCACAAACAATAATAATCAGCCCCACTGCTGATGGAATGCCCAATCCCCCTTGGCAGCATGTGCCCCCCCACAACAGTGTGTTTTTGCTGACGGGGGCCCCACTCCCCATTGGCTTCAGTCCCCAGTTCTTCTTCACCTGCCGATGGGGGAGCCCACTCCCTGTCAGCATTATGTGCCCCCTTCCAGTTTCATTTACTGATGGGGAGCCCACTCCCTGTTGGCATAAGTTCCCCCCACAAAGAAACACAGTAGAGTTGTGCCGAGGGGGTGCCCAATCCTCCTCTGCTCTTGTGTGCCTCCCCCTGTTGTGCTGACAGGGCTGCCCAATCCCCCATCGGCTACAGCTTCCCCCCAAAAAAAAACATTGGTTTGCATGCTGGGAGCCCACCCCAACATGACAAATGGCCCTGTAAGAAAAAACCGTCCCAAGATGTCTTTTTTTTTCTACCTGTAAAAAAGGTCCCTCACGGCCTCCCTCCCCTCCCAAACAATCCGCGCCCACCCACTCGTATCCACCTCCCCACCCCACCCCATACTTACCTCTGGAGGCTGGCGCAATGATCTTTGGTGGAACGGAAACACGTCTGCACTCTTCAAAGCCAACCGTGAACTGAAGAAATGCCGGTAAGCTGTATAATGGCATAAATAGTTTTTTTTCAAGTTTGATGCATATCTCAGGCATTTTTTGGAATTTTGGTAAAGAATTTTGAATATGGGGTTTTTGGGACCCATCTTAATGAATTCTGCCACTGTCATGGTGTTATTCAGTCCCGAAAGGTGATTTTGTGGTCACTGCATGGAATCACCTTTCAGGATCCAGTAATGAAACAACAGTGCCAGTGTTCATGAGGTGGGCTCTCAAAATGTGTATGTTGCTAATTTGGTGGAAAAAATGCAAAAAATGACTGTTTTATGAGTGTGCGTTGCACAGTTGCTACACATGCTCATAACTTCACAAATTTGCAATATTTTCACTCCAGATTTTCAACATTGCCATTTTTCTGCACCTTCTTATGAACAGTACAGCTGTCACTTTTCACATCCTGGTCGAAATGTGCGTTTGCACTTCAGGCGTAGAATAGTGCAGTCGCTGTGGGAAATCAGTGTTTGGGACACATTATGAAAATCACAGTGACACAGTTCATTAGCAGAGGTCCTAAAATGCCTATGTTGAAAATTTGGTGATGAAAGTCCATAAAATGACTGTGTTACAGGTGTGCGTTGCACAATTTCCACGCACACTCAAAACTTCACACATTTGTAATATATTCACTCCAGGTTTTCAGCATTGCCATTTTTCTGCACCTCCTTGTGAACAGTACAGCTGTCATTTTTCACATCCTGGCCAAAAGTTGTTTTCACACTTCCAGCGCAGACTAGCATGGTCGCAGTGGGAAATCAGTGTTCAGAATGCATGAAGAAAATCACGGTGACACTGTTCATGAGCAGAGGTCCTAAAATGTGTATGTTGAAAATTTGGTAATGAAAGTCCATAAATTGAGTGCGATACGAGCGTCTGTTGCGCAGTTTCCACGCATGCTCGTAACTTTGCGAATTTACAATATTTTCACTCCAGATTTTCAACATTGCCATTTTCCTGCACCTCCTTATGAACAGTACAGCTGCCATTTTTCACATCCTGGCCAAAATGTGCATTTGCACTTCCGGCACAGAATAGCGTGGTCGGTGCGGGAAATCACTGTTCAGGACACATTATGGAAATCACAGTAACACTGTTCATTAGCAGAGGTCCTAAAATGCCTATGTTGAAAAGTTGGTGATGAAATTCCCTAAAATGACTGTGTTAAGGGCGTGCATTGCACAGTTTCCATGCACGCTCATAACTTCGCAAATTTGTAATATGCTCACTCCAGATCTTCAACGTTGCCATTTTTCAGGCCCTCCTTATGAACAGTACAGCTGTCATTTTTCACATCCTGGTCAAAATGTGTTTGTGCACTTCCGGTGCAGAACAGTGTGGTCGCTGTCGGAAAACAGTGTTCGGGACAAATTACAAAAATCACAGTGACACTGTTCATTAGCAGAGGTCCTAAAATGCCTATTTTGAAAATTTTGTGATGAAAGTCCATAAAATGACTGTGTTACGAGCGTGCATTGCGCAGTTTCCATGCACTCTCATAGCGTCGCACATTTGTAATATGTTCTCTCCAGATTTTCAACATTGACATTTTCCCGACCCTCCTTAGGAACAGTACAGCTGTCATTTTTCACATCCTGGCCGAAATGTGTTTATGCACTTCCGGTGCAGAATAGCGCGGTCACTGTGGGAAATCAGTGTTTGGGGCACATTAAGAAAATCACAGTGACACTGTTCATTAGCAGAGTTCCTAAAATGCCTATGTTGAAAATTTGGTGATGAAAGTCCATAAAATGACTGTTACGAGCATGCGTTGCACAATTTCCACTCATGCTCATAATTTTGCACATTTGTAATATGTTCACTGCAGGTTTTCAACATTGCCATTTTTCCACACCTCTTTATGAACAGTACAGCTGTCATTTTTCACATCCTGGCCAAAATGTGTTTTGTACTTCTGGTGCAGAATAGCGTGGTTGCTGTGGAAAATCACTGTTTGGGACAAACTAAGAAAACCACAGTGACACTGTTCATGAGCAGAGGTCCTACAATGCCTATGTTGAAAATTTGGTGATGAACGTCCATAAAATGACTGTGTAACGCGTATGCATTGCGCAGTTTCCATGTATGCTCAGACGTGCGAGCATTTTTAATATTCCCACTATAGATTTTCAACATTGCCATCTCTTTACACCTCCCTATGGATGGTACAGCTGTCATTCTTCACATCCTGCCCAATCTGTGTTTTCGTACATGTGGTGCAGAATGGTACTGTTGCTGTTGGAAGTCAATGTCCGGGACACATTGACATAATCACACTGCCACTCTTCATAAGAAGAGGTCCCACATACTCTCATGAGGTGGGGTTACAAACAGGCCATGTTGAAAATTTGTATTGTAAATAGCAACAAACGCCCGAGGGGTTAGAGTTTCTAACCATAATGTCCTACCCTGTACAGACTGAAAGGCATCAAGATGTACCTTTGGATTGCCGACTGTACTACTCATGCCATCCCACCCCCACCTCCAGCCACTGACAGGCATCGAGGTGTACCTTGGACTCTTCGGCTCCAGACTTCACCCTGTTCTCCTATGCTGCACCCATTTCAGCGTATGTCCTTATGGAATGGGGTGACTGTAAAGCCAAACACCCTAAGGCACACCTCAACACATGTCAATGTCTGCAGAATAGGGTGAGGTGACATGGCATGACCATCATGGGTGACGACCCAAACACTTACCCCAATTTCTGTCCGTCTCTACAGGATGGAGGTGGAATTGGCGTGAACTTCAATACTTCACTGCCATTCCTATTCTGCATCAGTCTAACTCCTGCATTTCCAGTGCTAATACCAGCAAGCAAAAATCCAGCATTGACAAATGCTTGTTTAATCTAAAGACACACTGAGGCCTAAGGGGGTTGACAGTGCCCCTTTATCACAAGACATTTTCATAAGAAGTGTAAGTATATCAACCTAACAAACACTATTTAGAGCAGACATATAACCCCCGCTATGAATGGGGGTCCCTAAAAGCCTTTCCGGAGCTTGTCTAAATGCTCTATGCCAAAATGGTGTTCGGTGTAGGGCCGCTAGATGCGGGCATAGTGAGTGCTTTTAGAGTCTCCAGTACTGTCTTTTTAAGAGTTGCCTGCTCGTAGGTTTTAGTGGTTTGAATGGGGAGACTGGGGTTTCCCTGTTCGAATCCCGCCTGAGCTGCCGGGAAATCGCTCCCTTCATGTAGTCGCTAAAAGCGTAACGGAAGCCCCTTTGAAAGATGTAACCATTTGGCTATAACTAGTTAGAGTATTAAGTGGAATTACAGTTTGTCTAACCTGCTTCTTTTGCAGCTGGTACTGTGTGCCCTTGGCCCCTCCATTTTGGACCTGGGCTGTCAAAGTGAGCCAATGGGAATTGGGGGGACCCTAAAATGGAGATCTGTTCGACCAACCAGAATAAGGACTCTCTAGTGAGCCGGTTGACCAATGAAGACACAGCTAATAATTCTGGGACCATGGCACCTCTTTGCACCAATGATGGCAAAAATTAAGTGACTGGCATCAGTAGCCAGTCAATGGGATTGGGTGGCACCTGAACTGAGAGGATTACCCCATACTGCCAAGGGGCAGAGACATGGTGGCTGTGAGTGAGGAAGGTGCTCCGGGCTCCTTCGCCATTGAGCTTTCATACGGGAGCGCATGTAGGCCAGTGTCGGGCATTTTAAATCGCCAGCGAATTCGGACTAAATCCGCTGGGTAGCGGTCAGAGGAGGCTGTGCAGGAGTGCAACTACCTACCAGGCTCACCCTGTAGAGGACTGGAGAATCTGCTGAATCACGCTCGGTCTGTCAGGAAGAGAGAAGCTGTGGTGAAACTCCCGATTAACTGTGAGTTCGGTTGGGCCATAGAAGCAGCTGCCTGGTATGGTACCCCTCTGTTGCTTTCCATATAAATGTGTGGTGAAGTGTTTGGAGTCCAGGCTCGATCCTGTAAGTGGTGTGAGGGCTTCTGGAGTTGTGAGTACTAAATCAGGGTAGCTCCCTATCAAATGCTCCTAACAAGGGCAAGATCTTCTGGTTACTTCTCTGACTACACTAACTGAGCCAGCAGGCTTTATTTAATCTTTGTAGGAATCTCATGCCTGTCTCTGTGTTAGGGCACCAACCAGCTGCATCAAGGAACTAGCCTTTAGGGCTTGGGTACCCAGGGACAGTAACTTATAGGTTAGGCCTGTGCACAGAGCCCTAGGTAGATACTTATATATTGTGGTGGTAAGCCAATCAACTTGATTCCCCCTGGTCCTTGTTATCTCCCCTTAAATAAATCAGATTGCTTGTTTGCAAAGGTACACTGGCTAGTTTGTATATTAATGGTGAATTGCTGCTCAGTGCATATTTTGTAACTGCACCTTACTTTTCAGGGGGTCCCCGGAGTGAGTTGAGTGGCCTGAGCCGGGGGGGTAAGTGTGTATGGTAAGGACACTGCAATTGAACTGTGTGGGCCACTAGTGGGGAGAAAGAGGGGTTGCAGCAACCCAGAGGGCTGTGACCAAGTCAACCTCGACTGTCCTAACCCCGACCTCTTGGTGGAGGCACCTGCCAATGGATCTAGGCCCCTTACCCTGTTACAGTCGGAACAGGCAGGGGTAGTAGCCCTTGGGATACCGCCCCCTGGGGGTTACAGACAGAATAAGAACAAATAGGTCTGTCGATTGTGCAATGTGCACTGATTGCATCAGAAGAGCTGATGAATTCTGATTGCTAGTTTCCGTGTGTATTTATAGTGTACCGTACACTCATGGCAGTTTTAAAATACCATAAATACAGTACATACAGTTCACTGGTGCAGATTACTACAGAATTTATTGAAAATAAGCCTTTATGTGAAAGGCAGGAAGGACATCAAATGCAAGAAGGAAAAGGTACTTAGAGGAAATGTAGTGAGGAGATTAGTAAGCTCTCATGTAGAATAGAGCTGCTCCAATACTGTTTCACATCATCCGTTTTATTATTTTGCAAATGTCCGACCAGAAAACCAAATAGCTGGTATGAAACATAACATTTTACAGGTAGAAAAAAAAAAACTTGGTCTATTATGTCTATCTGGTCCCTGTCTAGCACTGGTAGGGCCTACGCAGTTTATACAGCTTGTAGCTCCACTGTGTTAGTCAAGTGACCCCCCCCACTCGACTCTTCTCTATCCAACAAGAATGCACTGAGCCAGCAATCAAAGAACTTAACAAGAACATGAACTACATTATGCCACTCTAAAATGGTCTTTAGCACCAGGGTGTATGCTATAAAATACACATTACATTCACTAAAATGTCATCAAGAGCGGAACAGCAATATTAGAACATGAACCAGTGGTCACGTGATGGCAGCCAGAGAAGTGGCAGCAGCCCTCTATAACTCTGTGTCTGAGCTGCATAATTTGGTTGTCTGGCACGATTCCTCGGTTTGAACTTGCCACAGATTTGTGATATTTTACCGGGTAAACACTCGAGGCGACTGTACCCGGTTAAAAAATGGAGGTATACATGAAGAAAGCACCTCCGAGGCATTCACCCCTGCCCTCCCCAGAGAAAGACAAGGCCGCAAAGTGCCCAAAGCATCAGGCAGTGGGCTCTAGCAAAACCAGTACCGCTTTGGGTGCTCTCTCAGAGGAATGGTTTCTAGAGGTGATGCAGCCTCTACAGGAGAAGCTCACAGAGATTTGTGAGGATCTTCAACAGGTTAAGGCTTCTGTTCGGTCCCTGACCATTTGAGTAACTGATTCAGAAGTTAAACTGGTGTCCTTAGAGAAAAAACAAGACAAGAGTGAGCTGGCTATGTCTCTTCACGGAAAGTGAATTAAAAAGCTCGAGGAGAAAATTGAAGATTTGGAAGGAAGAAGCAGAAGAAATAATCTGCTGATAATTGGAATACCTGAAAAGGAAGAAGGTGATGCCCCTATTCTCTTTCTTCAGAAATTATGTGAGAGAATCGCTGGTCCCTCCCCGAATGGCACATCATATGTTATAGAGAGGGCACATCGGGCCCTTCGCCCTCCTCCACAGCCTGGTTCCCCACCAAGGCCCCTCATCTGTAAAATGCTAGATAAGCAGCATGTTCTAGCGAAGGTGCATGAACTACAAGAAATTCGATGGGAAGGGCATAAAATCTGGATCACCCAGGACTTGCCACAATCAGTGCGGATAAAGCGGCAAGGAATGCACCCCATTGTGGTTAAGCTAATTGCAGCGGGCACCCCTTTCCGCATGAAATATCCGGCGGTCCTCCAGGTGAAGATCGGGGAGAAATGGGTATCTTTCGAATCTCAAGAGCAAGCACAACAAGAGCTCAAAAACCTCCTCCCAGACCTTTTCAAGTGAAAGGTCTTAATTGACCATATGTACATATATATGGTGCACAGTGGTTTAGCACTGAAGTTGAAAAAAGGTCGTCAGGATTAGACAAGACTGACATCTTCGGGGTCAGAGACTGAGTTTAAGTAGACTTTCCTCTGAGATTTGTGAAGCGCCAAGCTTCTTCCTTTTGCTTTATAATTAATTTTCTTCTCCCCCCCCCCACGGAGAGAGTGCAGAGACGTGATGGAGACAGAGCGGTTCCCCTTGTATAGGGGGATACTTGAAGGGCACCTGAAGCAACATTATGGATAGAGGATGGAGAGCTGGACTGCCTGATTGCTAGGTCTTCTGTCAGACTAGGGCTGTGTAGCCCCTAACTAGTTATGCTGGTGTGACTCAACTCAAAATGCTGTGGGCCAAGCACGTTTCATTTTCCATCGTTCCTGGAAAAGAGGGGGAGCTTGGGTGGTGGAGGTTTTTTTTTTCTTCCTTCTCCTTTCGGGGTATGTTTAAAGGTCAAGAACCCAGTGAGAGACTGAAAATTATTTTGTTTAAAAAAAAAGGTGTGGGAGAATTCTTTAGTATTTTAAAGAACTATAAGCATATGATTGATTTTCTGTTGTTGTTATGTTAAGTTTTGGCAACCATTGTAGAGGATTAGGTAGTCAGGAGGTACTACGTATGTAGCAGTTAAAAGGTTATTCCATTGGGGATCTCAGACAGTGAACACAACTGTCGGATATGCAGTGGGGGCGTGGGGGCGATGGAGGAGGAGAGACTGGAGGGTAGTTGGTACAACTCAGTAACTGTGCTAGGACATCACTCACCCTAGAGTGAATTGTGGTGCAGTTAATTAGAACTGGGGGTGGTGCTGGGTGGAATATTGTTGGGGGTCTATGGGGATTGTGGGGGGTTGGGGCAACGGGGTAGCATAGTGAATAAGTTTCCTTTCTTAGTAGTTCATGGGGGAATGGGGAGGGTAAGTCAGGTGTGTTACTTTACTTTTTTGAAGCTGTGCTCTTATTGGTGCTCAGTCAGATCAGGTCGGGGCCACAGGTGTCAAAATGACCCATATTATTTCTAGTTTTGTTTGATAACTCTAAATATGGCTAACTATTGCAAAGTTGCAAGTTGGAATGTCAAAGGGGCACAAGATAAACGCAAGAGACAGGTTGTCCTTAGGCACCTACACCAATTACAAGCTGGGATTGCCTGCCTCCAGGAGACACACCTCCGTAGGCAGGATGTTAAGTTATTTCTCAAAGTGTGGGTGGGACAGGCCTATGGAATGGGAAAATCCATGTTTAGTGGGGGAGTTGTGATATTAATAGGGAAAAAAATTCCATTTAGGCTGGACAAGGAACTTTGGGATCCAGAGGGCAGATACATAATATTAAGTGGGTACCTGGAAGGGCGTCAGATTACCCTTGGATCCGTATATGGACCAAATTCCGAGTCTCCCCACTTTTTCACCAAACTACTGGATCTTCTGGTTACTGATCCACCCATTTTGAGTATATTGGGAGGAGACTGGAACGTGGCACCCTCTGCAGATATAGACAGATCTGACTCCCGGACGCGGGGTCTGTCCCCCTCGCAGAGGGCACTGCGTGACCTCATGACTGGAGCTGATCTTTTGGATGTATGGAGAGTTCTCTATTACAAAGAGCGCCAGTATACTTATTTTTCGCCCCCTCACAAATCCTTCTCCTGTATTGATTTTTTCTTATTGAGCTCTTTTGCATTACCAGGAGTAATGTATGTGGATATACACGCAAGAGTTATCTCAGACCATGCACCTATCTCCCTTACATATCTCTTGGGAACAAATACCCAAAGGGATGTCTTTTGGAAATTAAATAACCAGTTGCTCCAAAGATCTCTCCAACATATTAAAAGTTTTATGGTTAACTTCCTACGTGATAATAAGGGGTCCACCCCTAGGATTGACATGATTTGGGCAGCACTAAAATGTTCCCTTAGGGGTGAATGCCTTAGGTTGTCAGCACTGAGATGTCATCAATTTAGGGATTGGATGGCAACCTTGCTTTTACAGATATGGACTATGGAACACACCATATCTCGACACTCTCCAGACAAGGACTGGTTTGCTTTGCATCAGTTGCAGAGTCAGTACTCTGATCTCATATATCAAAAGGCAGAGCTTGCTCTGAGATGCACCAAGATGAAATATCTTGATGCTGGTGAGAGAGCGGGTAAGTTATTGGCCATTCGACTTAGGCAAGCTGCGGCCTCACGAGCCATTCCCTGTATCAGATCCGTTACCAGCAAAAGCTTGGTTACATCTGAGGCTTTGCATTCTTATTGTCAAAGGCTGCATTCCGAAGCTCAGGAGGAAAGGCCTGTAGCCCAGGATATAGTGGAATACTTGGAAGCCGCTGATCTTCCTAAGCTAAAGGCCCTTGAAGGGGAGCACCTTGGGAACTTAGTCACAGTGCAGGAAGTGGTAGCAGCAATTGAGCAACTTGGACCAGACAAGTCCCCTGGCCCTGATGGCCTTTCCAACAATTTACACAAAAGTTGCTCACAAAAGCTTGCTCCTCTCTTGGTGGAAGTTTATAACTACTGGTTTGCCAAGGGGATGTCTGAGTCCAATTTCCTCAGTGTGATAATTACCCTTATACCCAAGCCTGGGAAAGATCCCATATATCCGGAAAGTTGTAGACCCATCTCCTTAATTAATACTGATGTCGAAATCTTAGCCAAGGTTCTGGCTATGAGATTGGGTCCGTTACTTCCCATGCTTATCAGTAGAGAGCAAATAGGTTTCATGAAGAGTAGATCCTCAGTAGACCATATACGTAAATTAATATATATCCTCTCGGCATCCAAGGATTCAAGTATCCCCTCTGTTTTGGTATCCTTGGATGCTGAGAAGACATTTGACAGAGTCTCCTGGGACTTCCTTTTCAAAACCCTGGCCTATCTGGGTTTCCCCTCAAGATTTCTTAGATGGATTAAATTATTATATACAACCCCATCAGCACGGATTTGGACTAATGGGACATTGTCGGCTCCTTTTCTGCTTCAGAGAGGGACCAGGCAAGGCTGTCTCCTCTCTTCACTATTATTCAACCTTTATCTAGAACACCTGATTAGAAGATTGTTAACCTCCCCCAAGCTCCAGGGTGTTGAAATAGGATCACAAAGATACTCCTTTTCAGCATACGCAGATGACCTTCTTTTACACCTTCAATATCTGGCAACGGGTATCCCAGAGCTCCTGGCAGAGATAGGACGATTTTCCGTAATTTCTTACTATAAGCTTAATGAATCCAAGACCAAAATCTTCCCCTTAAACAACAATACTTCCTAGTCAGTGCTTGGGAACACCAATTTAGTATGGGAATCTAAATCCCTCACGTATCTTGGGATTAAGATTGCCAGAGAGATCCCTAACTATGCTTAGACTTAATCTTACCAAACTATTGCATACAATTAAATTAGACCTAGACAGATGGGGAGCTCTCCCTCTCTCTTTATGGGGAAGAATAAATATTATAAAGATGAATATCTTACCCCAAATATTATATCCCTTAGGAATGTTGGGTCTGTTTATTCCTAAAAAAATGGTTCGGCAGATTAAACCAAATACTAACTGCCTTCCTTTGGAAAGGTAAGAGTGTCAGGCATTCCTACTTGAAACTCTCGGCACCCAAGGAGCAGGGGGGCTTAGCAGCACCTTCCTTCTTCTCATATTACTGTGCTCATCATCTAGCTAGGATGTCTCACTGGTCAGGGGAAGTGTTGAGAGAGGAGAGGCAAGTGTATGTGCCTTTATGGCTAGACATTGAACAATTTCTAGCAGCTCAGCACTGCTGCTCTCTCCCCACCCTGCTATATGCCACTCTGAAAGTAATCCCAAAACCTCTCCAAAACATACCGTTAGGTTGGTCCATTAAGGCCTGGCATCAGCTGCACACCCACTTATCCCATAATTGGCATGTTTCGCCAGAACAACCGGTTATGGGGAACCCCCACTTCCAGTTTGGTCAGAAGCCCATTCCCCTGGGATTCTTACCCTTCCTTAATAACATCAGACTTAGAGATATATATGAGGAAGGCAGAGTAATTCCGTTCGCTCTCTTTAGAACTAGGTTTAAAGTGCCTGTCACAGCTTTTTTCAAGTATGAACAACTCAGAAAGGCCGTCCTTGCTCATTTGGGTTTAGGGAGAACAAGTCAAGGATCAACAGATGCCTTCAACAAGCTTTTGAGGGCAGCAAAGGAACCCCATGCCGTGTCCGCAATATATAAAGTAATTCAGACGATTGAGTTGAGGCTGCCATGAGGGGTGTGTCATTATTGCTTGCAGGTATTTTCCCTTAGGGCTGAACCACATTTCTGGACTTTGATCTGGCAGACCTTGTATAGGTTTGTCAAGCAAGATAGATTGCGACTGATGCAATTTAATGTTACGCATAATTTATATTTAACGCCTTTCAAATTAAACAAATTGGGGAGTAGGCCTTCCCCTGATTGTCCTAGATCTGTAAATCATATCGGGACATTATACCATATGCTGTGGACCTGTCCTTTGGTCCCAAAATTTTGGCTTGCTATCAGGAATAAACTTGATCCCTTGTTGGGCTTGGACTCTTATATTACCCCAGAGGTTTGCCTACTAAATTTATTCCAGGAGAGCATTCCCAATGTTAGAAAAGTGCATTTGGCTTTAATCTCAGCAATAGCTAAATTAATTATCCTGAGACTTGGACGGATGATTCAGTCCCCTCAATTATAGAATGGCACAAAGAAATGCTGTTTTCCCTTCAGCTAGAGAAGCACATTTTAGCTGTGAATAATCTACTACAGATCTATCAGAGCAGGTGGGGTTCCTTGGATGCTTTACTTACTATATGGAAGCCATGATAGCTGTTGATATGGGAAGCTTGTTATTAACATAATTTGTTGACTGAGCATGTGCACGCCTGACGGGAAGGGGCTGGGGTGGAGGGTGGATTGGGTTTTGAGGGTGGTGACACTAGTGGATGCATTCCAATTCATGTTTCCTTTTTGTGGGTCTTATTGGGGGGGTAGTTATTTTTGCCTGCCTACTTGTCATCCATGTATGTATTGTAGTTTATTATATATCAATAAAAGTATACTGAAATAAAAAAAAAAGAACATGAACCAGTATTGAAAAAAATGCTTCAGTGGCGAGTATAGGCTTGAAAGTTAAATGCATAACTTTCTTCTTTTAGCAGGCATTGATAACTCTAGTATGCTAGACAAAATCCTCAGCCTCAGTTGATAATAAACACGTACGTAAACATGTCCATGGCAATGTGTGTGTATTACTGGAACAGAATGGCAGACATGTCTGCAAGCATGCAGCTTCTACACTACTAATATACTAAGATTGAAATAGAAGCCAGAGGGCCTAAAGGCCCATAATTGCTCCTTGAAACTAATAATAACTAACAGAAGTGCTAGAAAGGATCAATTTGCCCAGTCAGGATTTAAACATAGACTTAGAGCTGCTAGTTATCACCTCGATTGGTAAGGCATTCCAGGGCTTGGTGATACGTAAGGTGTAAAAAAATTTCCTTTGCTTTAAATTACGTTTTCTATATTGAAGCTGGAGGGGGTGGCCTCTGAGGTTGTGACTAACATCTTTAAACACCAGTCCTAATTTAGTCAATAAATAAGGGTCTTGCCTGATATCAAACATGAGAAGGAGATCCCCTCTTAACATTCGCTTAATGAGGGGCATTAATTTCAGTGAACCAAGCCTAGTTTTATATGACATATGGTGTAATCCAAGCACAAGTTTGGTAAAACGTCTTTGCACTTTCTCTAATTGCAAAATATCATGTTTCTTAAAAGGGCACCATATTGGGGAAAAAAATCTAAGTGTGGACGAACA
This sequence comes from Neoceratodus forsteri, assembly GCA_016271365.2. Taxonomy (NCBI): domain Eukaryota; kingdom Metazoa; phylum Chordata; order Ceratodontiformes; family Ceratodontidae; genus Neoceratodus; species Neoceratodus forsteri. The sequence goes on from CM057456.1 coordinate 1,288,089,262, forward strand.
TAGGCCCTGTATAAAGGCATTAAAATGTTTCTTTCTCTTGATTTTATATTTCTCTTGATAGACTAAATAATCTGGTTGGCCTTAAGTATAGCAGAATTAATTTGTGATACCAGCAGAAAATCATTAGATACCAAAACCCCCAAATCTTTTTCCATTTTTGTAGTGGTCAGCACTCTGTTGTTTAATATGTAATCATGTGCAGGATTGTTGGGACCAAGGTGCGTAATTCAGCATTTTTCATGATTCAGTTTCATTCTCTAGGTATTGGATCCATTTTCGTGATGCTATCCAAATAATTTTGGATGGATACAATCTGCTCAGGATTGGAACACAGTCCACCGATTTTGATATCATTTGCATATTTAATGGTATATTAATAACACGTATCGGTTATATCAGCTATGAAAAACTGGAAAAGGCAGGGGCCCAGAACAGAGCCCTGCAGCACCCTATAATCTTATTCACAGTCACAACCCAGGCTGCTCTGTGGATAGAGATGTGGTGAAGTAAAACTTCGCCAGTGAAGTTCACTCAAAGTGGTGAAATTTGCCACTTTGCTGAGTTCATGAAGCTTCCACAAACCTGGGAAACTTTGACTCCAACTGAATTGTGAAGTTTTTTCCTTGAAGTACATAATTTCATGGGTGAAATTCCGCATTTCGAGGTGCAGTTCTGCACTTTGCGGTAAAAATTTCGCACATCACGATCTGTGAATTTCACAAATTGCATTTCACGAATTCTGCAAAATTTGTGAATTAATTTGCGTAATGAAGTTTGCCAACTTCACCTGTCTTTATATGTGGACACTGTAAACACTTAGCACAATGGCTTCTTTGCCAGATTCTGCATCTATGCTGAAAAGGGATCACATGCCTCATCTGCATGCACACAAAAGTGTTTGCAGACATAGAAACATAGAAAATTGCCAGCTGGAGAAGGCATTGTGGACTGGTCCATCCAGTCTGCCTTGTGTGGTGCTACAAGTACCCTAGGGGTCCATAACCATATTACCCCCATACAGTCCTCCCCAGAACCCTGAATCAACCCTTTATATCTGTCCTAGCCTCTTTAAATCCCTCCAGTATTTCTGTTCTGATCACCACTGTGGGCAGCCTCTTCCACTTCTCCATCATCCACTCTGTGAGGAAGTGCTTTTTAATGTCCTTTTTAAACCTACAGTAACCCCACCGATTGTCTCTTGTTTCCCTGGTATTAAGGGCATCACTATCTGTGAACAGCTTTGTTGTGTCCATTGTTTATTCCCTGCATATTGTTAAATATTTTGCTCTTGTACCCCACCCCCGGTCTCCAGAAAGTAAATGCTTAGGCTCGCCAGTCTCTGCTCATGCATGTTGTCTTTCACTACAGCCACCATGATATGAGAGCAGAGGCAAACTGCAATACAATCTAAATGCTTAGCATGCACTGTTGGGTTTGTGGTGGCAAATGCAATGACATGTTAGTGCAACTGATGGCATTAGCTGCCACTGTATGACCTTAGTCAACCTTCTTGGCACCAATTTCAGTTTTTGTATGTGAGAACTCCAAAATTGCACACAGTACTTCAGGTGCATTCAGACCACTGTTCTGTACAGGGTCAAAATTATCACTTATTTTGTCCTGCTGCCAACCCCCCTCCAAATACATCTCTGTAATCTCTTTGTTTTCTCCATCACTTTGCTTCATTTCAGTGATACTACGAGGTTGCTTGAAATTACCACCATCAGATTCCTTTCTTCCTTAGTCACAGCAACCTTCTCCCCTTCCAGAATCTTTTCATTCTCACAGTTTCTGATACTTATGTACATGATCTTAGATGTTTTGGCATCAAAGCTCTGCATCAAAACATTGATCCTTTCTCTAGCTTTTCCTTCATCTCACAGGTACCTTCCTTACATTCAGTACTGCCACAGAGCTTGATGCCATCCTCAAATAGGTAGAGTTTCCCACTGATATACTCCCCTATTTCATTAGGGAACATGTTAGAGAGTAGCAGCCTGAGGACTGACCCCTGTGGGACCTACTAGTTACCTTCTTACCCCCAGAGTGTTCCCAATTAACCATTACCCTCTGTAACCTCCCTCTTAGCCAGTTCCAAACCAACCATATGAGTTTGGCTCTTACCCCAAGATCCGCTGGTTTATTGAGCAACTGCCTGTGTGGAACCATTTCAAACATCTTGTTGATCAACCTTTATTATACAATGGACACAACAAATTCTGCAATTTAGTTGGCTGACTGGCACCTTTCTTCCATTGTAAATCCTCTGATATACCAATGGGAAAAGGTGCCAGTCAGCAGCATCTGGAACAGAAATCAATGTGATCCCTGAAAAAGAAAACATCAAGTCGCCATGCTGGATCCCCACTAAAACGTGACACAAAAGCGGGACTTTCAAAAAAGTATGGCAGTAAGCAATACATAGACCCCAACAGTCCCAAAAGGAGACAATATGGCACATGACACAAAAGGGCAAATAAAATCCTCCATAGCTCTCCCTTCTTTCCGGTAACACTCAAAAATGTGCCTCTCTCCCCAGTGCTCCCGACATACCAGCAATCTCTGCCCCAGCCCACACTGCACTCCTCCAAACCCATATAGCATCTGAACACTGTTCACACCATCTGCCAGTCACCTGAAGGTGCCACACGAAAGCATAAAGAAATCCTAGGTAGCTCTCTCTGCTACTCCTTTCCAGAAATGCTCCAGAATGGAGCTCCCTCTCTGGTGTACCTGACATACCAGCAACCCCCACCCACTCTGAACTCCTCCCGGCCCCAATAGCACCAGACAGCCGCTATTGAAGCTGCAGCATTTAGTCCATCCCAACCCACAAAAAATCTCCTACTTAATTCAAAGAGCGTCAAAACAAAAAAGACTCAAGTCAAATTATTGCTTTCCCCTCCATGGAAAAGGTGCACTGACCCCGGAACGACACTGCTGGTTACTCGCTGCCCCTTGCCCTACAGTGTCCCACAATAAATCTATCAGCTGGTAGTGTCAGCTGCCTTTTAGATTATTTGGCTTTCAAGGCATGATTTGAAAAATTAGAAATTTAAATGTTATTTTCTTTTGTCTTTAGATGTTAAAAGTCTTTTTCAACTTGATGAAATGGTGTTTACTGTGTTAAAGCTCCCATGTCTGAAGAAGGAACATTTTTATTTCTGAAACATTATGAATAAATTATTATGGAGCAATACTTAAATGATTTCTTATAGAGTTAAATAGAACATCATTTACTATTTTGAAAGACACAGAATTGATTTAATAAAAGTTCTACACTGAAATTACTTTTCACGGAGATGAATGAGAGCTACCTTTTGTCTGACTATCAGTGTCAGCTGCCACACATGAGACTGTTGATGTCTTTATGCTGTGGAAAAAAAAGTTCTTGCAAGCAAAAGTCAAACCAGAACTGAACAATGAAAGCAAACACAAAAGTACACTGGCATCCAGATCTGTAAACATGCAACAGAAACTGTCCTGCTGTCTGTTAAAAAAAAGCAGACACTATTTTCTTTGAAACATAAAAGTGACTCATTTGTAGGACACTGGGGGTGGGGAAGAGGTGCAACAATATGGCAGTGGGACTTATTCTACCTAGCAACCATGAACTGTTTTTTTCTGGTGGAACAATAATTTAAAACACAATTATTTAAAGTACTAAAAAAACACTATTTTTGTTTCATGTATTTGCAATAAAAAAAAGGCAGACATTGTATAATTGCAATATGCCATGACAGGGTGGGGGCTATGGTGGGATTTACCCAAGTCTGGTGCGTTTTGCTCACTCGGCCTCGGTTTGTGACCAAACAGCACACCGGGCGTAGGTAAACCCAACCATAACTGACACCCTGTCATGGCATATTGCTTAGTCAACAGCTTGTGTCATTTTGTTGAAGAAATCAATTAAGTGTGTTTGGCAAAATTTGCCTGCCACAGACTCATGTTGTCTTTTGTCCTGTAGCATATTCTCTACCAGGAATTCCACTAACCTCTGTTTGATTTTAGATTCCAGTGGTAGTTCTTCAGCTCATTCTTTCCAACCCCTTTGTGCAGGGGCACAGTCTCTGTTGCTCTCCTGTCTGCAGGCACCTCTCCAGAATCACGTGAACAGTTGTATAGATCTGCCAGGGGTGCTTCCAGCACTTGCAGCATTTCTCTTAGCACCCTGATGTGGATCACTACTGACCTCTGAGATTCCAGTGTCACTCCCCAGGTGGAGCCCTATGGAAAAAGCAAAAAGAGCTGGGAGGAGTCTGGTCCCAACCAGCCTACTGACATGTGTAAGGGCTAGGATAAATAGATCCACTCACCAAGTTTATAGTTCTTTATATTTTATTTGTGTGATAGCTAAAAGTCCAATCTTTCTACTATAAACACTGCTCAATGTACCACCAACATTTCGAGGAGTAATTCTCTTCCTTGGGGCAAAAGCATATGAACTACAAAAAACATACACACAACAATTCAAAATTATAATATTAGAATAATTCAGTATATATGTTAGTATTGTGCTACAACAGAAAGCACCTACTGTACACTACATCTGGCTTAAAATGTCCTCTCATTGTCTCATAAACCCCAATGTAGTATCATATTACAGTTCTTAATTTTAAAAAATACGTGTACCCCAGGAGCCATGTACCAGCAGGCTAATACCCCTGCCTTGTGGGTCTAACCAAGTTTGAGGGTCCTGGTTCCTGGTTTTGATGACAAAAGGGGCTTGTTACCAGTAGTAAAACTATCTGGCAATGCCTCCACCCAGAGTAGGTTTTAAGTGGATTTGATGACAAACTGGTACAACCCCCTGGGATGCTGTACCTACTCACTGCCCCAACCAGTGGTCCCAAACATGGATTACCATATAACAGTTTACCTTGCATTCAGTAGTACAATTATTGGTGATAGCTAATAATATGCTCACAGTGAATACAAATAACATGCTCACAGTGACTGCACTTACCTACAGGGTTCTGACTACTGCAACACACCCTGTGTACCTGCTAGGAATGGTTATCAGCAATAACAATGCACCTTTCAGCTAGACACAGTAAACTGCACTCAGAAATAAGGTACTCATGGACAGTGTTAACAATAAACCTTATTTATTAGGGGGATAAACAATGGGGTAAGGGGCAAGTAATTTAAAGGCTGAGTATTTGTGTTTCTTTTGATTTGGCAAAGCATTTAAACAACAATTTTTAGTCCACATGGACAGTCCCATTTATTTTCATTGGGTACCCAGACTAGAACCATTGCAAGCCTGGTCCATCGCAGCTGGTTGGCCAGCTTTGGGGCCCTTAAACTAATTATTTGATTTATCTCTGAAACCATGCAGAAGGAGTTATCATTAAAGATCAAATAACTTGGCTCTTTGGCAAACTGGTATTTGTAATCCCAGGCCTGATGGCCTGCAAAACAGTAACAACTCTGGAAACAAATAAACATTTGTTGTAGGGCAAGCCCTAAATTATTCATGACTCTGCAGCTTTCTAGGCTCTGATTGGTGGTCCAGATGGATGGCTCCCTATAGCAGTTTTGAACCTCTGGAGTCTCCGTTTCTGGCTGCAGGCTTTGGGTTTCTGGAGAAAGGACCAGCAGAAAGGACCAGTGCTGGCATGACTCACCCCCACATCTAGGCATAACCCCCGAGGTGGCCGCAAACCAATACTAGCTGTTGTATTAGTAGCTGACTCTCAACACTGGTCTAGATGCAGATGCTGCTTTAATTCAGGATACAGTCTCTGATTTTCTAAAACAGTAAGCTAGATGCAGTATCTGTATAAATAGGTTTCATCAAATTCACACTGCATTCTTTGCATAGAAGGTACCTTTTTTGGCAGATGTAACTCTGAGCAAACACAGTTCTCTGGCAGAGCAGAAACATTTCTCTGGCTGGAGGAATGACTTGGAAGTCTAGGTTCCCAATCTCCACTCTGGCCACAGGATGCAGAATTTACCTTCAGCTCTGACTACAACAAACAGTCTCTGATGCAGTTCAGGCAAACTAGCAGAATTTGGCTTACAGGAATAGCTTTCTGTCTTTTCTCAATCATTTCAGCAACTGCTGCAAGTGCTGGAGTTCAGACAGACCACTTCTGGGTTATTTGGCTATAGAAACCCAGATAGGCCTCCAAACGTTCTCCCAGAGCATGCAGTCTGAGCCTCCTCACTCTCTGAAGGCTCCCTTAGAACTGCAGGGTTCAACTGTCCCTCGTTAACCAAAGAAAAAACACAATCCTGTAATCTGATTGGGAGATGAGGCTATCAATCACAGTTCTGACTGGCCAATAAAGGACACCAAACACACAATTTTCTATTTCTCCCAGCAGTCATAGCAGAAGGACCCCTTTAGGTCCCTTTGAGTTCTGATTGACTGAAAACAAAGATCAAGGTACCAAGATGGCTGCTGGATGGCAAAAAGTAAACAGTCCAACTTTAAAGTCCATTTTTACAAACAATTAGTTCAGTTTTAAGTTTAAACATTTATAGCATTTGAGAAAGCTCCCTCTGGACTATTAATCAATTGCAGAGTGGAGTCTGAAAGGGCGTTCCCCAGCTGGTTATGAGCTTCAGATACTTGTACCCAGCACAGGCTATGCACACTGTATACAGGGACTGAGCCTCTTAAAGCTGTAGCATGACAGCACCATCTTGCACGTTCACTCACATCACTGGATATTAACCCCAGTTCAGAGGCAGAACTCAGGGCTGGAACATGGCCAGATGGAGGGCAAAACAAGTGCCTGGGGAGATAACTTAAGGTAATCCCCACCACTTTGGAAGGTGGGGGTTACATATGAAAAACAATACAGCACATATAAAAATACATAAAAAATATATTGTCATATGCAGGGGCAGATTTGATTCTGATAGGTACCTTATAGTGCATGGTCAGTAGCTCCCTAACCTCAAATTGTGATCAAAACATCGACCCAATGCTATAATAAATGAAAATAAAACTAATTTTAGTAAACTCCTCCCCTTATAATGGTAAAGAAAAAAACACTGTCCCTTTTATCATAATTTAAAACAATTAATAAATACAGATGTTTTTAAATAATATTTTCCTGGTTATGCAATTCAATATACCATAATTGTCTATCATACTGACTTCTAAATCTTTATCAAATCTACATTCTATAAAGAGGCAAACAGAAAACATAAGTAGTATGTTCTAAACTTCATCAAGTTAATGGTTTGTACTCTTCTTTAAGGAGTCATAGGGCTGCAGTCTGCCAGGTTATTTACCTGATGATCTGTTTTTTAGAGTCCCTATCTGGTTTTCCAGTTTTGCTCAGAGACAGCCAGGTTTATTTAGCCATTTTGAATGCTCAAATACTTTTTAATCAGATTTTGGAGTGACTATACTATATGTCTCAGGTGTCATGGAATAGGAAAAAGGATGGCTGACAGGAATACTGTTGGGGACAGGAACACCATCAGTGCCATAAGTTTGGAAAAAACACCTTGGACAATGAATTTCTGTGGGGGGGGGGCTTTGCCTACTGCACCCCCCTCCACATAAAATAAATATAATCACATCCACAGTCACGCATTTTTAAAGAAAAACATTTTTTCCCAACCAGAAGCTCCTCTTTTCGGGGTGACCACAAGGTTGAGCTTATTTGGGGATGGTCACATGGTATGCTAGTGGAGGTGGGGAATTGAACCCAGGTCAGCTGGACATGGCAAAGCTCCTTCACAGTCTGTTGCTCTACCCAGTGCACTACAGGAGCAGGGATCCTGAGCTACGCTCCACCTGACTGCTTTGTAGTTTCCCATGTTTACCTTTCAGGAACACAGTACTGATGGTATTCTCATCCCCCATGGTATTCCCATCTGCCATACTGTTTCCTGTCACCATGACACTTGAGTCATAAAGTAAAGGTAAGCCCTTTCTTTGTAAAAGCAGCAGCAAGAACTTAGAAAAGGACATTTATCAGGTACAGTATGTTAACATTTTTGCTGAACTGAAGTTTAAGTACTGTCTTTTACTGCCCCATTAAAGTATCTACTGAAGTAAACAAATTCTAGCAAGACCCAATATGGCTGCAAAATGATGGTATTGTGGGCAGTGAGAAATGTGTAAAAAAGAGGGTATGAGAAGTCATTGAAAATGAAATAATATAGTTTTATTATGGAAAAGCTGAGTAATGCTGGACGAGATAATACCAAAATATTATTGTTGTTATAAATAGTTTTATACGTGTTATGGGAATGGATATAGCTATATATGTACATTCATAGAAGTTTGTGTCAGTGTGGTGAATAGCACTGACCATTGTTTCACATGCTTTTTCATCTGTACTAGAAAGATATACACAGGAAGTACTAAGACAAAGATAGAAGGCTTTTTTTGTTTGCTTGTTTGTTTCTTGTTTTTTTGCAGTTATTCAAGTTTGTAGAAGTAGTGAGGTTTGGACCTGTGATGTCCCAGTTCCCATGCCGGTGCAATAATCACACTGCCTCCTCATTACCTTTACACTCTTAGGAGAGCACTATTATTATAAACACTGTTATCAGGGTATATGGTAATTATAGAAAACAGTTAACTTGATCAATGTGACAGAAGAGAGGAGCAATAGACATTTTAATTTTTTTAACTATATATGCAATACAGTAACAATAAATGTCAAGGAAACAGGTTAATTACACCAAACAGCCCAACTGAGATCTTATGTATTTGGGGTTTCTTCTAGAATTTGTTGACAAAAGGAGAGGAAGGTCAGCGGACTTGCTAAGGTATTTTTTCAGCCTAGTGTCCATATTTTATACAGTATTCCATTCAAATTGCTAGTCCACATTGTTATGTTTGATCTTTACACTTTTTAACAATGACAATAAAAACTGCAAGCAGTCGTAACTTAGCCAGTACTGCATATTTGTAACTTTTTTCAGCTAAACCAGTGTTTCAGGAGGTACTGTAGACATTCTCCTTTTCTCAATCCTGCTTCAATATATTTTGTAAATTATTTGAATCCAGGAACAGATCTACAAATGCTGGAGTGGCGGGCTTGATGCATGGGGGGAGGGGGGCAGCTATATTTTCTATGATCAACACATTATATTTCCTATCTACTTAAAGAAATGGCATCCCTGTCTCAGCCTCTCCCCTGCATGCAATACAGTAACAATAAATGTCAAGGACACAGGTTAATTACAGCAGATAGCCCAACTTGAGATCTTATGTTGTTGGTGTTCCTTCTAGAATTTGATGACAGAAACACAGGAAGTTCAGCGGACTTGCTAAAGGTCACTGTGGTATTTTTTTTTAACCTAGTCCATGTTTTACACAGTGTTCCATTCAAATTACTAGTCCACATTGCTGTTGTTTTGATCTTTACACTTCTCAACAATTACAATAAAAATTACAAGCAGTCGTAAATAAAACAGTGCTGCATATTAGTATTTCTGAGAAAAGGAGAGTGCCTACTGTACCTCCTGAAACACTGGTTTAACTGAAACCAGTGTTTCAGGAGGTACAGTAGGCACTCTCCTTTTCTCATTCCTGAATCACTATATTTTGTAAAACATTTTAATCCTGGGACAGATCTAGAAATGCCAGGTGGGGGGGTGGCTCGATGCATGGGGGAGGGGGGCCCTCTGTATATTCTATGACCAACACATTATATTGCCCATGTACTTAAAGAAACAGCACCCATGTCTCACCCCTCTCTCCTGCATTCTTAAATTGCACTCAGGTTAAACAAAATGAACTTGTAATGCCTAAATCGGGTAATACTGTTAAGGTGTAGATACACCAGACTTTTCAGCATTACCCTGGTTACTGTATCTGACAGGCATTGACCACTGGATATTCCTTGGCTCTTTTCATGCAGATTTCATTTAGTTATAATAGTTTATAGGCAACCCTAGACATGTATCCCTCCATACAGCAACTAACTTGTACAACTGCAGAAACAACAAAAGAGTGAGAAGAAAGTATTCCAGAAAAGCAATTGTGGTGGTTACTGTTGCTCGAGTCTGCTCGCTGTTGTGCAGAGGATCCTATTCTATCTAGTATCAACTTATAAAGATCATTTGAATATGTATGCCATACAGAATCAATAAATGTCAAGGAACCCATTTATTTTCATCCAAATGCCCAACTAAGATCTTGCTTTGTTGGGGTTCCTTCTAGAACTTGGTGACAGAACCACAGGGAGGCCAGGGAACTTCCTAAAGATCACAGTGGCATTTTTTTAACCTACTGTCATATCTTACACAGTGATGTATTCGAATTGCAAGTCTATGTTGCTACTGCTTTGGTCTTCACACTTCTGAAAAATGACAAGAACAACTAAGAACAGTTATAACTAAAGAAATACTATATTGTCATTTCTCTCAACTAACAGTGTTTCAGGAAGTATTGTAAGCACTCTCCTCTTCTCACCCCTGCATCCATATATTTTTTAAAACATTGTAATCCAGGGTAGGTTCTAGAAATGCTGTGCATGAGGGGAATTGATGCATGTGGTGGTGTTGGGGGAAGTTCATGTATTTACCATGATCCACATATTAAAAACTAAAGGGCATCTCTCTGTCTCAGCCTATCTCCGGCATCCTGAACAAATTGCCCTCCGGTTAAAAGCAGAGTGACTATGTCTTCTGTGACCTGATTTGGGAAGCTCATCTAAATTGCTTATTGCTGTTTATCAGTGTAACTTGCATATATATGACTCCTCACAGTAACCAGGTCCTGTAAGGCACACTGTGTTTACTGCCTGCTGAAAACTGTGCATCACTTGATTGAGAGTGTTGCATTATCCGGCACTAAAATAGACTAAACAATGGAATAGCTGCTACAGCACCACGATTTGAATATAGTTATGTCTGGAGATCCTGGATCACAACATGTTGAGACCCCTAGACAACAGCATTTAAATGATGCTAAAAATAGAATAATATATGTTTTTTCTCTGTTACAGTGCCGTAACTCCATTGAGGGATTATAGTGATATCATTACCTGATGAGCGAAGCTCAAGAGATTATCGATGTCCCTAAAATACTGAGATGCAATTGCAGCAATGTAACAGATAGAATCCCAAATCTTTTGGTAATACTGTACATAACACATCTGTCAGATTCACTACAAATACCATTACTTGTTATCACACCACCCATCCCTACACCAGACAGCAACTACAAAGCCAAATACCATGACTTGCCAGAAAACCACCTGCCACAACATTGAAATGCAACCACAATGCCAAACACATTTCTTGCCATCAAACAGAGAGAAAGAGAGCCAGTCATATCTACAGGGAGAGAGACAGACCATTACTTGTCATGACACCACCCATCCCCACAGCAAACTGTACATACAAACCCAAATACTATGACTTACTATCAAACTGTCTGCCCCCACATATAACTGTGACTACAAATTTTTATATATTTTACCTGGTGTCCAGTGGTACCCCCCCTCCGATTGTCATCCTCATAATATTTTTTTCCCTGGTGTCTAGTTGTACACCACAACCCTCCAATTCCCATCCATGTAACTAATTTATGTACCCCTGGTGTCTAGTGACACCTCCCACCCTCCATGCCTGACCCTGTAACACTGCACTTTATCTCTGGTGTCTAGTGGTACCCCCCACCTTCTGATGGCTGTCCCCATTGGTGGTTATGCTTGCACTGGTGTCTAGTGGCACCCCCAACCTCTGATGTCCTTTAGAGCCTAAAAGAACATATCTGAAGAACATTGTTTAACATCTCATTTAAATCAGCAATGACATGCATAAGGCTGAAACTGATCTAGATAGCAGGGGAATGTAGACTAGCAATTTTTGCACTAACCACTGAGCCACCTTACTGCACTTTCTAATTGTTGTGATACACACAAACACTGACTAGTACATATTCACACATATGCATATGTATTGCTGTATAACAGAGCAGTTCACTGTCTACAGTACACACACAGAGCATTGCCACACATACATTAACACACATGCACTGCCTTATATGGCATTTACTTATGTATACATCTAACCCTGTTAATGTATTTAGGATAAGCACTGTGACACACTAATACACATGCACTGCTTCATGTTTGGAACAGTGCACAGTACTATAATGGAATTATGTGATTAGGGCAAGTCCCCAACATTGCTGCATACAAAGAGCACCACAAATATCACCCGCAGCAAAAGGGCAACCAGAGAAAATGGAGAATGCCACAAACAGCAATTGTCTTTGACCAAAAACCATAGATTCTGTTTTTTGTCCCCCAACACCCCCAAAAAAATAAATAATCAACTCCTGGGGAGAGCAGACTTACAAAAAAAAAATTCTGTTTTCTATTGTTGGACCTGAACCTGAGTCTGCTGGCTCCATAGGTGGTAGCTCAAGCCACTACACCAAATGGTCAGCTCAACAGGGTTTAGCCACACACCTTCCCATATCCTGTCATAGTGAGTGCAGTTCACTGCTGCACTCGCTATACAGGATCATTCACTGCAATGGAACAGTCGCCCTAAACATGAGCAGTATTATTGAGTCCCACATATTGAGTCACTCAATAATACTTGCCTATATAGGGTGCTGCCTACTATAATATAGCTTTACAGCCATTTGCAAACTGACCAGGAAAAGGTAAATATACCAGGAAAGGGTTAACAGAGTGCCACACAGACACAGATGCACACACACACACACACACACACACACACACACACACTCACTCAAACTCACACACATTATATTGATCTGAATCATTTTCCAATAGCAATAGCTAATCCCTGCAACCTCTTCCCTAAGCTGTGCCAGCTGGTAACACACTGGGCAACCACCGAACTTCCAAGCCCAATCCAGTATTATGGCTGCTCCTCACCCTGTGCACCCCACCACCCTCCCAAAGATGCCGGCCCTAATGATATGTGGTTCCATCCCCTTTCAAGTAGGTTTCCTTGGGTGAGCCACCAGGTTCCCCCCTAGTCCAAGATATACCCCTACTGCCTAATCAGGTCACCCACTAATCTTAGATACAGTCCCACAGTACACTGGTAACCCTGTTACTAGGTGCAGTACAACACAGTAAACTTATAAGGGAAATAAACAACTCCCTAAGCTGCTCTCTCCCAGCCTTTAAATCCAACCCCCAGTGGCTAGAACTACATGAGCTGCACCTGCAGCCTTTTCCTCCAATTGCAGGACAGGTGTTCCCATATAAATTAGCAGAACTCCGGGGAGGGAGGGGGGGGAGGGTTGGTCTTGGGCAGACACCGGACTTGAGAGAGAGTGTATCAGCCCTGTGTCTCCACTCCAAGCCCAGCAGCCAAAGAACCAGGCCCCAGCAAATCCCACCAAATAGGTTTTAAATCAGAAGAAATAGGCCTCCACCAGTGCAGCCTGTTACACAGTGAAGCATCCAACAAATGAGCCCACTTACAGCCACCAAACCAGTTTTCAAACTTTAAACATCCCCCAAAACAATACCCTGCTAGCCCCTTAGAAGTAAGAAAGAAAATAAATAACCTTCTACCAAGTAAAATCCACAAGAACCCTATGAAAACAACAAGCAGCAGCTACTGTCCTGGAACACAACTGATCCTGTCCCCTTCCAGTTCCTTCTGAGAAGACAAAGCAGCTTACACCACAGACCTGATTCAGCTCTGCCTCCAGTCAATTAGCTGAGTGAGACCTGGCCAGACCATTAACACCCTTCCCCCACTATGCAGTAATCTTTGCAGTTACTAAAGTCAGCAACAAGGAATCAAAATTCAACTCAAAGCCCCTAAAATATGTTTGCTGCCAAAGGAAATAGGTCTCCAGTTTAATCAGCTTCACTAACAACACATCAAAATAGGCTTGGAATTAACAGATATAGGTCTCCAATTCAAATAACCAGGCCCCAGCAAATCCCACCAAATAGGTTTTAAATCAGAAGAAATAGGCCTCCGCCAGCGCAGCCTGTTACACAGTGAAACATCCAACAAATGAGCCCACTTACAGCCACCAAACCAGTTTTCAAACTTTAAACAGCCCCCAAAACAATACCCTGCTAGCCCCTTAGAAGTAAGAAAGAAAAGAAATAACCTTCTACCAAGTAAAATCCACAAGAACCCTATGAAAACAACAAGCAGCAGCTACTGTCCTGGAGCACAACTGATCCTGTCCCCTTCCAGTTCCTTCTGAGAAGACAAAGCAGCTTACACCACAAACCTGATTCAGCTCTGCTCTGGAGAGCTCCATTTTTCTACTGTCATAGCAAGGCCTCTGCTGAGCTCCACCCTACAGCCATCAAAATTACTTTGGAGGAGGAACAATGCAAGATGAGTCATGAAAAGGGATGAGCTAGGGGTGGAGCATAAGGAGTGATTTAATATAATTTTTTTCCTCATCCAAAGGTGATAACTCTAGGAAGTCATATTTTCTTGGTTAAAAACAAGAGCCTCTTAACTATTGCTTGTAATTACTAAAAATAACACCTTTTGAATCCTTTTGAAATGTGAGCACCATAGGAATACAAACTGCAAGTTTAAAAGGTATTTTGTTTTACTTTTTTACCTTCATTTAGTAATTCTTAATCCTTTGCTGCATATTCTCATATGAAAAGCAGTGTTTAATCAGTGCAACTCTGAAAAGGAATATCCCATAACAAAATTCCAATAGGAGAAGCCAATTTAAAGTGCCTTGTAAAGTCCCTTCTGTTTAATTGAAATGCAGGCAGCCTACCAGAAAGCAGTCAAGCAGCTTTTTTTTTTTAGTTGTTTTTAACCAGGTATAGCACACTAAGCTGAAAGCTTTTTTACAGGAGCGACCTGGGAGTACAATGAGGTTAAGTGACTTGCTCAGGGTCACACAGTATGCAAGTGAAAGCTGTGGGATTCAAACCCAGGTCTGGTCTGCTGGATGTTACCAGATTTGCAGCTCAGAGCCTTAGACCATTGCACTATACTGCCACCTTCCTCTGCTACTGTATGTGTGCAGGTCCACAGGCAAGTGGGATTGCTCCAAAACTGGTTATTTTATATCATAAGTTTAGTCACACTGGGGCATGTCCAATTAACCATGTAGTAAGCTGCCTGCATTTTAATTAAACAGAAAGGACTTTTATAAAGCACTTAAAAATGGGTTAAAACTTTTAACTGTCTTCCCCTATTGGAGTTTTCTCATGGGATTTGCCTTTGCAGAGTAGCGTTGATTGAGCATGTTGTTCATATGAGAATATACAGGGAAGGGTTAAGAACTGCTAAATGATGGTAAAAAAGTAAAAAAAAAAAAAAAGACTGTTTAAACTTGTGGTTTGCATTCCTATGGTGTCCAGATTTCAAAAGGATTCAGAAGTTATTATTTTTAGTTATTACATGTGATAGTTAAAAGACCCTTTGTTTTCAACAGGAAAATATGACCTTCTTAAAGGAGAGAGTACAAAGTATTAACTTTATGAAGTTTAGAGCAGATTGATTAAGTTTGCAGTTTGTCTCTTTATAGAATGTAGATTTGATAAAGATTTAGAAGTCAGTATGATATACAAATTACAGTATATTATATTGAATAACCAGAAAAATATTACTTAAAGGAGCTTATATTTGTAAATTATTCTGAATTATGATAGAAGGGACAATTTATTTTTCTTTATTATTATAAGGGGAGGAGTTAGCTTTTTTCATTTATCACAACATTAAGTCTATGTTTTGGCCACAGCTGGAAGTTTTAGAGATAATGTCAATGTGCTGTAAGGTATCTAGCAGAAGAAAATCTACCCCTACATATGATAGTATATTTTTTATGGATTTTCATATGTGTCTTATTATATTGCATATTTTTAAATTATGCATATTTTTGAATTATTATAGAAGGGACCATTTATTTTTTCTTTGTTATTATAAAGGGTGGAGTTAGCTTTTTTCATTTATCACAACGTTAAGTCTATGTTTTAGCCACAGTTGGAAGTTTTGGAGGTAATGTCAATGTGCTATATGGTATCTAGCTGAAGAAAATCTACCCCTACATATGATAATATATTTTCTATGGATTTTCATATGTGTCTTATTATTTTGCATATATTTAAAAAATTAAGTAATATGATGCTAGTTTGGGGTTTACGAGACAGTGAGGGGGCATTGTAAGCCAGATGTGGTATACAGTAGACGCTTTCTGTTGTAGCGCAATACTAGCATACATATTGAATTATTCTAATAATATAATGTTGAATTGTGTATATATTTTTTGTAGTTCACATATCTTACCCTGAGGAAAAGGATTACTCCTTGAAACATTGGTAGTACATTGAGCAGTGTTTATAGTGGAAAGATTGGACTCTTAGCTACTAAATAAATAAAATACAGAGAACTATATACAGTACTGTGTGAGTGGGTCTGTTTGTCCTAATCCTAACGTATAGCCTCTGAGATTAACTGAGATTTAGGAACTGGGCTCCTTGAAGACCTTTTCTGTGGCTCTTGAGCTCCATGCAGTTCCACTAGTCTGGTGTTAACCTTTCCCTCTGGTAATAGATCTTCCTTCTCCTTTGTAAATATCAAACAGAAGCAGTCATTCATTGTTTATGACCTAACCAGATCTTCCCCCACCTTTCACCCTGCATTAGTATGATGGATCCATGATGCTGGTTAAACAACAAAGTTGTCGACTGATGTTACAGTGACGGATATATGTTGACCACAATTGTGGTCGGCATAAGTCCGTATGAAAAAATTGTTTCTTTAGGGGGGCTTAGCCCCCCCAACCCCACGTGAGGTGCTCTGCCCGTAACCCTGTAATTCATATAATCAACTCCAAGTTGGAGTTTATTTGGGGAGGGAGTGCAAGGCCCTGAAAAAGCAGTGCCGGAGTCCCACAGTGACAGTACAGTGACCCATCGCTGTGTCACTGTACTGTCGTTCGCGGTACAGGTGTCACTGTTTGGTCATCATATGAGCATGACAATGCTCTTTTTTTTTCACTTTTCCCTAATGTAGTAAAAGAAGGCCCCATCCCACTCCTTAATCCCTTCCATTGTCTACAGTTCTGCTATAAACTTGGCATTCCTCATAACCATGTAGGCTTTGCGTAGCTTCCCTAGGTATGATTCTGTTTTTCTCTTCATGGCTCCTTTTAAATCTCCTCAGTGATGCCTATTCTTCTCGTACTGCTACCTCCACTGACTCTGTACACCAAATCAGTTTTCTGTTTTACTTGCCCTTCCCTACTTGCCTGAAGTAGGCGCTGGTGATCTCTTGCAAGCTTTTCTTGACAATTATCCATTTCTCCTCTATAATCCTGCCATCTCTGCACCTACCAACCTGCTTCTTAGCTTCTCCCTCATTTGTAGCAAATTTCTAACAGTGCCTGGCTGCCCTCAATTCTAAAGAAAAGTGTAAAATAGTTACATCTTGTATCATCCTCCTGACAAAATCCATATGACTCAGAGAAAACAGGACGAATGCCACTCAAATTATCCAGTATTTAAACTCTTTCTTTTTCCAGTACACACATCTGGGTAATGTTTCATAGCCTATATGCTACTTCGTAATACCCATCAAATTGATGTGTTATCTTTTATAAAGGAATCAAAATAACAATTACCAACTAATCATAGTATATACTGCCATAAGCACCATGGTGCCACCATCACCAAGAAATGACCTGTCCTCCAGCACCAAGGACAATCACATCGCCCAATTAAACATAACGCAAGGCTAAAGGACAATTGTTCTATATAAAATACATTTCCCATGTGATGTCATATTATTTTTTAAATGTTTTACTCTATCCATATATCCTGCATTAATCTAGTAACTCTATATATAATGTCAGTCTTATAAACACAACACCTGAACAGCTAGTCAAGTTTATCAAAGTTTGCTTTACCTATGAGTACTTATACACTAACAGCTGTGCTCATTGATGTGTCAGTACACCTAGCAGGATCACTAAAAACTGACAGCTACAGCACTTAATGAATTCAGATCTGAAGGAGAAATTTTAGCATTTGTATTGTGACTAGAAAAATCCTGCTTCCTATTTCTGCACTGATATTAACAATGCACCTATGGCATTTGCAATTAAACTCTTTTATAACTTAGATTATCAAGGCACTTTGTAGAGTTCATGTCTTCCCTGCATAATGTAATCAAGCAGGTCTTTTTCAGGAAGTCATTAACTGATTACATCTTGTATCCCTGATTGTAGCTCCAGCTGACAACTTGTTACTTCTGTTTCTTCTATTATACTCATTAGAAATATGCTCTCCAGGAAGAATATCAGTGAATGCTATCAAGTGATGTAACTGTTCAATTTTGATGTTATACAGATATTGTATCACAGTAAGGAGAGTAGATATGGCCACCGTGGTAAACAAGTTCTAGCCAGAGCTGATATGGCTGTGGGGAGCTTAAAGAAGCTCCAAGTAATAAGCACCATGAGTGCTGCTGAATGCCATCCCACATACACCATGCAAGGAAATCTTCAGCATTGACAAATGCTTGTTTTTTTGTTATCTTTGCACAGCTTCCAGCAGTCTAACTGAGACAAAGACATAATCTCTGACTGTACACTGCAGTCACTAAACATTTTAGTATAATTCATCTTGCTCTGTGCTGCATATTAGAATGTAATACAGTCTACCCGTTGCTGACCAGGGAAATTCTAAGTTGGAAGAGCATCTCTGACAGATAGCAATGTTCGCAGACAGGGGTGCCAGAACATTGAAACAGATGGGGGTGCTGAAAATTGGAAGGACATTTGTTAGGGTACAAAGGTGATTTTTTACAAACCATTTTTTGATATACGCCATAATACAACAGTATAAAATACTGTCAACCACAGAGATTAAGTATTGCCAGTGGCAGCCATTCTAATGTTTTGAGCCAATAATTGCAAATACTGTATAGTTATAAAATCTGCTTTATGTATGAGAGAGTGTGAGGGAATTTTTATATATCCTAAAGCTATATTTGCTATTATATGCCTTGAAGCTATGCTTGCTTTGAAAGCCATGCTGTAACAAAGTCATAATGAATGTAGTAGAAATTTCTGAGTTCATGTTTTTTACAGGGTTATAGAATGATACTGAGGTTACTTGAGGTACATTTGTAAAAACAGAAAGCAAGATAAAACTGAGCAGAACTGGTTGTACCAGCCTGAATAACAGGCTCGGACAAAATATAAGATAACAGCACGTTGAGGCATTGAAGGCAAGCTGTACGTTGCTATGGTGTGAGTGAAAACACATTGTTTCACTCAGGTCAGATTGACCCAGGCATATGTATCAAAAAGTATTGGGAAAGAAATGGAATAAGCAGTGGAAAAGTACTTGGTATCAACTTGTTTTTCTGTTACATTGGTATCAACTTGTTATTCTGCTTTATGATTGGCTTGGACTAAAATGTTGGTATTTTTCAAGATAAGAAGTGTAAAATCTAGCTTATAAAAAGCTGCTGTAAATTGTAATGGTAGAGCTTTCTCCTTTGCAGAATCTCCCGCATGCATGTGTAAGGTTTGATCAAATAAAGCAACGTTAAGACAAAACCCAGTGGTGTGGTTTTTGGCCCGTGACGACGGGAGTGGTTGCTCAGGTAATACTTACAGTGAGAGAATTTGCTATCACAGTTTTGGCGTAGTCGGCAGGATGAGTTCTTCGGTCCGTGTCACCTTGTGATTGGGTTGTTTCCCTTGGACAAAAAGAAGGACATTTTTGTGGAACCCCATCAGGACGTGACGCCTAGGGGCCTGCGACACTCATCATCACTGTAAGTACAAGAATACCTTGGAGCGAGTGTGCACTATAAAGGACAGGCCTAGATAATATGGGAAACAAGGGAAAAAATAGCTGGGTCCAGAGTTAGTATTATCTGGACCGGCAAAATGTATGTTTGACAAGTTTGGCCAAACAAATTACAAGGGCAACTGCACTGCCCTTTGCCCTTGTAATTTGTGCTTGCTGCAAGTATATACTGTTAGAGCCAATGATGGCTTTCACAGTTCAGGCTGCTTTTAGGAGAAAAGCAGTGGCTGATTAAGTAACGTTAGATAAGCAACATCTACAGAAAGAAAAATAAACTACTGTGGATGTACGCACAGTAGGTGACTACAGACGGGATGATTTGAAAATCCCCTCCCCATGTTGCCTATCTGTGTAGTTTCAAGTTTTTCTGTATCAATTTCAAGTTCCCTTGCCTCCTATAGAGGCTGAAACATTTGATCCCAAACCCAAGTACTGGGGACCTCTGCCAGATGGATCTCAACCTAGTACTGTTAGAGATTTTTGTTTTGTTTTTAAACTGCAAACCAGAGCTCTGGAAAAGACTTGGTTTGGCAGGTTACTAAAATAGCCAAAAGAAAACCTTTGAAAGGGTTAAAACCTTTGAAAGGGTTAATAGCTGCAGTGTTTGAAATTATCATGAAGGTCCTGCAGTCAGTTTTCTTACTCAGACTAGTGTATCGGAAAAGAAGAAGGAAAATACCTTGGCACCGGGTAAGTCTGAATTTTTTATTCAAAGTTGTTTTATGTCTGTCTGTTTTATTTCTGTAATACATATACTAAACAAGGTAATGCTCCATCTTTCTCGTGCATATTTTCTAGCTTATATCTGTGTTCTGTAATTATGTTCTGTTGTCAAGGTTAGAGATAGGATTGACTGCCTTGGTGCACAACATGTTACAGTAAAAAAGAAAAGAAAGAACTTCTTTGCCTCATAGCTGACTGTTTTAATTGGTTTTATTTTAATGGAACATTTGTGCTGCCTAGATAGGGTCAGTGAAGAACTTTTGTTTGTAGTTGTTGGTTGGAGCAGGTAGTGTTGATGGTGAAAGAGTTATGACGTCATATATTGCAATGTGCAAAAAGATTTGTAGTTTGCAAGCAACGTGCCAAGCCACTGCTAGGTGAAAATGTAATGTGTTAGCAGCTATAAATGGCTTTATCATACTTCTAGCTAAAACCAGAAACTTTTTGCAAAATGGCAGGGTGCCATATTTTGGCTATGTGCCAAAAGGTGTAACCATGTTATACTAGATGTGTTCACTTACAGATGGTGTGTTGTACTGCATTTTAAAGGAGTTAGAATGTGTTTAAAAAGTGTTTTGTTCTGGAAAGATTTGGCATGGAGATATGTATAATTTGTTGGTTTAAAAGAAAAAAAATTGTCAGTGTTACAAGACAGGGAGGCAGCACATATATCTAAAACATGTACAGTTTTCTAATGAAACTATGGGCATTACCTCAGCAAATTGGTGTCAAATAATGTCAGTCTTATTTTGTGTTAAGTATTTCTTTTGTGTATGTGTATGTGTGTGTACTGTCTTGGCCAGTAGTTTATTGTGTGCTCTATTATTATTTAAAATATTTAATATCAGTAGTGTTCAAGGACACTAAAAAAAAAAATAACTGGGTTTGAATGACCCTTGCATGCACACTGTGACCTTTTGCACATTATTTGACCTTCTTGTGTTTCAACATTCTATGTTACTACCAGTTCAAACTTGATGTGTATTCCATACCTAAAGCACAACTTTTCACACAAAATGTATGTTTTCATGAAACACACCAAGAGTGAACCATGTATTTTGATTTTATTGCAAAACTAGTATTCTAAGTAAAAGGAACAAACTTTTTTCTCTTCTCATTTCTTCTGACTTGCAGCTGTTTTTGAGAATTTACCATCTACAGTTAAAAACAATGGCTTTTGTTTTTATGTGTGACCATGATGTAATCATTTTTTTTCCTTTTAAAATGCATTCTAAGAGATACATACATACGGTATTACCATTAATCCGGATCCTTTATAAACTCAGCTGACATTTTGTCATGCTTAGGATAAGGGAACCCAGGGAAGCTTGGCTTCTTTTATCCTATGGAAATAATCTTGTTTTGTTTTTAAACTTGTGTAGGTTTAGTATTTTGTTGTTTGTCTGTGTTTCTTCTCTTTCTTCTAGAGAAAAAGAAGTTCCCCATCTTTATAGTAAGGTATGAAACTTACTAAACTAATTGTAATATTATCTTGTTATAATTTAAGGTGTAGTAGGTGGGGATCATGTCACCATCCACAGCTAACCTTTTTATTGCTACAGTATTCAAGCTGTCTCTTCCACCTCGAGCTGTCTCTTCCACCAGTAGGAGCTTGGAGGGAGGGGGTTAGCTACCATTCCTCTCTTCCAGTGTAATACCCACAAAGGTTGCAAGGTACATCACTGTTCCCCCAAAGGGGTAAATAAAGAAAATGTGTATTTGCCAATAATTGTTTGTTATTTACAGGTTTTAAAAAAGACCCAAGGTATTTTAACAGCATAACCCAGCCCAAGCCCTTCTGTTTTTTCTAGTGCAAACAGTTAAATCTCACACCTATTATTGGTACAAGGGTTTCTGCCCTCAGCAAGTAATCAGTTACGCTGGATGGTGAAGTTGTGTATGTATGTCCACACATATTCATTCTTTTGATTGTCTTTTCAGCTTTCTTATCCTGTTAAAACAAACGTAAAACAACTTTTGTCAAAGCCTTACAGCAATGAATGCATTTTTTTTAACCAGTAAATTCACAGTACTCTAACATTTCTGGACTCTAAGCTAAGTTTACAGTCTATATGTGTTGTTTAAAATGTATTTTATGCATTATGCTAAATACTGAAATTGTTCTATTACAAACATGCTTATGTTTCACGTTTATGTTATAATGTTTTGATATACATCTTGCTACACTGTATCATGTGTGTATTCAAAAAAGTGCTCCACATGTATAACGTTTTTAATGCTCATAACCAAACCTAAATACTGAGGCCAGCATTGCTGACCCACCACAATATGTTCCAAAGCAAAACCAAAAGTAAAATTAATGCTCCGTTTGTCTTATTACTCACAGGTACCCCTGAAGAATGAGTGTACTCTATGCAGGTTTTGTCATTTTAAATTTTAACAATTATAATATGCAGAATTTAGATTGTACTCCAAACCTATGCTTCAAGCCTTACCCCACTCAGTACTTTGGAGTATTTCACTATACAGGGTAAAGAAGGTAGACCTTTTCATTTGTCACAGGTGCAATAGGCACTGTTATTAAATTGGCATAGGCCAACAACATATGTATTTGTCCCACTAATTGCATTGTGTAACAGGCATATTGCTATGAACTATATGTTTGAAGCGTGTTATTGTAACATTACAAGATTTTATAACTCAGGTCTCAGTCAGGCCTGCTTGCAACAGACAGGGAAATAATGTTCATCACTGTCATAACTGCTTCTGTGATTTAAAAGCAGGAGGTAACCATAACATTGTCATAATTTACAGATGGTCAAATGGTATAATTGAACCTCGGCCTGCACCCTCAGGTGTGCGGTTGATGTCCCATTTTTTATTTTTCTCCTTCCAATTGCCAGAATTTAGGCTCTGTCACACCACTCTTTACAAAACAAAAAGCCAATGGTTTACAAGATTGTTATTTATGTGTTTTTTAATTCAGTGTCTAACACACTTTGCAAGTTTGCAGGTTTCCACGGTGTGGCACACATAAGATCTCCACGTTCCACAGCAGTAATACTTTCATCTAAGTTGCCAAGACCTTCATCTTTTTCCTTAAAAAGAAAAACAACTGCCACAGTTTTAATGTTATCACCATCTTTGTGCCTGACTGGTTCCTTATAAGGACTATTGCATGAATCCAGTTATTATTACCTCTGCAAGTGTAATGTTTTCAGCAAAATTACACCTATCTGTAGAACTTTAAATCAACTGAAGAAGGTCCAGTCAGTTCAGACTCTGCAATCAAGCTTATTGTTTCTGCTTACTATGAAGTTAAGTCTGGGTTAGGGGCAATCCCCTAACTCCGGCAAGAAGATTCTTCTTCAATTGACCTTCAAGCAATACATCCATTTTCTTCACTGTTGCTTGTTCCAAACATGGCTGGTACTTTCTACAACCCTATTGCTCTGTTATGGACTGTGTTCTTAATGGTTTATTGTCAATTGTTACCTTTTTATGGACTGTTAATCTTTATGCTGGGGTGTAATCAACTACCACAAAACAAATGCCATGCCAGTGTGTGTGTGTGTGGCTACTCCATTAAAAGGACTCAATGCACCCCTGGCCAGTGTGTCTGCTAATCAGCCATCCAGCAGCCAGCAAAATGAACACTGACTTTTCTACTATGCTGGTGTTTTGTTTTTAAATTACTGTCTGCATTGCCCCATATGCCTTGTGGGGTTACCACCATTCTGCAAATGGCATTTCACCTGTACTGTAACTACACCAACCTGTGGTTACTTATATAAACTTATGAACTGTTAATTTAATGGACTATTATGTTTTATAAGGACTTATCTGTCAAGAGACATTATCAACAGATTCTTCAATCAAGCTCCAAGGGTGTGCCACACCTCAACACAAGGTAGCATCTACCTTATTCACTCTCAAAGTGGATTCCATGAACTTTTCATCAACAAAATTGTTATGTTATATTGTGTTATATGTGGTGTCACATGTTAGCATTTTTCACATATTTCAATTGTGGTGTTGACATCCCTCAATTCTGTATTATGTTTTACAAACTCACGATTTGTGTTCCGTCCTTAACCACCCCTGTACCAACTCCAAAACAGGATGCTTTTATAAATACCTTGACTATCTGTATGCTGGCAACCAGTTTTAAATCATATACCTATTCACC
This sequence comes from Neoceratodus forsteri, assembly GCA_016271365.2. Taxonomy (NCBI): domain Eukaryota; kingdom Metazoa; phylum Chordata; order Ceratodontiformes; family Ceratodontidae; genus Neoceratodus; species Neoceratodus forsteri. Next base: position 1,288,113,877 of record CM057456.1, read on the forward strand.
TAGACTAACAGTCTAAAAGTAGAAATGTTTAGTTTTTTTAACCTTCAGTTAATAACTAATATCTTTACATTTATGTTCAATTTTGTGAATGTTCGAGTCCCTCAGGGCTTCCTATCTTCAGGGTGGAAATTATTAACAGTGGTCAGTGGCCAAGGTTTTAGTAATCAGTGACCAAACTTTTATCAACAATATGTAGTTAGCTAACCAAAAGATTGAGGAAATAGAAAGGTGTAAAATAGCTAGTGTAGATTGCTAAAGGGCTAGTAAAAGGTAAAAATGGTTAGTAAATGACTAAATGATGCCAACATGTAAATTAGTATATCTAGTAGCAAAAGGCTGCAAGTGGCTAAATATCACCATGTCACTTAATATATGTGTGTGTAAGACTTTAAAAGGGTTAATTGTAAAATTCTATACTATGAAGAAAATAGCTGAAAGCATAACATGAGGCTGTGGCCAAAATATGCACACAGCTGTGTTTAGCCTTGACTGTTAAAAGTTTCTCATCATATAATTCTCTTGTGTTAAAACAAAAATATGTTTAAAAAAAAAACTAATAAGAAATAATGACATACCTCATTTAGTTGCTGGTACAAGGTTACTTTGACATTTGTAGCAAGCTAGTCACCTCTCTCATATGCTTTCTGGCTCCCAAAACAAAAGTTATTTGTAATAAATATACTATTCTGTCACCATTTGTTTTCTCCTCCAAGGATGAGAATAACTCCCCTGTCTTGACAAAATGTCAGGTACATCTCATAACCAAGAAATTTGATTACAGGATGTCTCACAAATTGTAGCTACAACATGTATAAAAAACTTTAATTATCAAAATGTATTAATGTACAGGTGTCCAGGCTATGCTGTCATAGTTTCTTGGGAAATTCCAGCCTTGCATTTTTTTCTAAGCTTGCTACACATAAATATGGGACCCATGGTCATGACTTACAAGCGTAGTTGGTGACTGGGGTGCTACTCTTCTCCATTGGGTGACAGTACTTGTAAGTGGTCATATTGGCACTCTGGCTACTGACTGTCCTAATCAAACTTCTCCTCACGATGTGCAACATAATGGTGTCATGGGACACCACCCACCTGCCCCTTGCTACAACCCGAACAAAAGGACCCTATTAAACTGGAAGGGGTGTTTCCATTAAAAAACGAGCCAGATTGTGACCAAAATATAAAGTGAGAAAAAGTAAAAAGGGATCGGTCAGTTGATACATAGTATCAAAAGGGGGGAGAGTGTGAGGGAATTTTTATATATCCTAAAGCTATATTTGCTATTACATGCCTCAAAGCTATACTTGCTTTGAAAGCCGTGCTGTAACAAAGTCATAATGAATGTAGTAGAAATTTCTGAGTTTATGTTTTTTACAGGGTTATAGAATGATACTGAGGTTACTTGAGGTACATTTGTAAAAACAGAAAGCAAGATAAAACTGAGCAGAACTGGTTGTACCAGCCTGAATAACAGGCTTGGACAAAATATAAGATAACAGCACGTTGAGGCATTGAAGGCAAGCTGTACGTTGCTATGGAGTGAGTGAAAACTCATTGTTTCACTCAGGTCAGATTGACCCAGGCATATGTATCAAGAAGTATTGGGAAAGAAATGGAATAAGCAGTGGAAAAGTACTTGGTATCAACTTGTTTTTCTGTTACATTGGTATCAACTTGTTATTCTGCTTTATGATTGGCTTGGACTAAAATGTTGGTATTTTTCAAGATAAGAAGTGCAAAATCTAGCTTATAAAAAGCTGCTGTAAATTGTAATCGGAGAGCTTTCTCCTTTGCAGAATCTCCCGCATGCATGTGTACGGTTTGATCAAATAAAGCGACGTTAAGACAAAACCCAGTGGTGTGGTTTTTGCCCCGTGACGACGGGAGTGGTTGCTCAGGTAATACTTACAGTGAGAGAATTTGCGATCACAATGGTTAGAAATATGCTAATTATGAATGCAATGCATCTTTTGCTAAAAAATAAAATTGATGTTGATTAACAAATGCTGCTGCTTTAAGTGAACAAACCCCTAACATTATTTCATGGAAAAAATATGCAGAAATGGGAAGTACCAGATTTTAAAAGTGTGAAATTATTACCATTCATGTGTTGTTCAGACTTTATAACATAAGAAGCATTACTCCAGTGAAAACAGGGTGGTGCATCTCAACTGGACAATCTATCTGTCTGTCCATCTGTCTGTACACACACACACATACACACGTGTTTAGCAAATATGAGCTATGCTTTTGAATTTTTACTCTGAGGTGTGAAATGGTCATGGTGCCCCTAGTCCAGGAACACATAAAGACTTAGTAAAAATTAACACAGCAGGCTATCCTAAATCTTACCAGCAATCACACAACATGATATTGCTGGAAGGGCATATTTTCATCATTGTACTACTTTTGTTATAACAAATGTGACTTCTTTTAGATTCAGACAGAGAGACTGTATTTTTCTTACTAGGACGCATTATAGCATAGTGGTTAAGAGCACTGATCTACAAAGTTAGAGACCTGGGTTTGGATCCTATCAGCTTCCAATTGCATACTGTGCGACCCTGAGCAAGTCATGTAACTTCCTTGTGCTCCCAGGTCACACCTGGAAACAAACTCTGGATTAGTGTGCCTTTCCTGGTTAAACAAGTTCCCCTTCCCACTCTGTACTGTACATTGGCTTGCTAAATAAAGTCCGGCTATAAATAAGAGCTCTTGCTAGGACATTCAGGACTTAATGTAGTGTAATAGTGTCATGAAGAAAAAAAGAAACTTTTGCAAAAAAAATGCTCTATGTAGTGGATATGTCTGAACCAAAACAGAAAATGTGTATTGTCTATACAAGTAGGCAGTATAGTGCTGTGGTTAAGAACACTGAGCTGCAAACCTGGAGAGGTGGGTGTGAATCCCATCAGCCTCCATTTGCCTACTGTGTGACCCTGAGCAAGTCATTTAACTTCCCTGTGCTCCCAGGTTACACCTGGACATGCTTGCTAAATGAAGTTGGGCTATAAATAAGAGCTCTTGTTAGGAATTCAGGACTTAATGTAGTGTAATAGTGTACTGAAGAAAAGAAACTTTTTGCAAGAGAAATGCTGCATGTAGTGAATACATGTCTGAATCAAAACAGAAAATGTATATTGTCTATACAAGTAGGCAGTATAGTGTTGTGGTTAAGAGCACCAAGCTGCAACCTGCAGAGTTGGGTTTGAATCCCATCAGCCTTCACTTGCATACTGTGTGACCCTGAGCAAGTCACTTAACTTCCATGTGCTCACAGGTCACACCTGGAAACAAGATCTGGCTTAGTGTGCCTTTCCTGGTTAAACAATTTTCCCTTTTCCTTTCCATATATCTGTTGGGGTTATATCAGGAAGGTGGTACTGTGTATAATATTAAGCACCGCAAATGGACAGTCACCTATATGTCACTGTGCATTCACCTGGACAGGTTTCCACTACTAACCAAGATGGCCGCCAGGCTGGGCGAGCCGATCATTTGAGTGTTGTGCCATGAGCCGTGAGTTTTTACTTTAGAGCATTTTATTGTTCTTTTTCTTTTTACCTTGTTCCCAGTTCACTATTTAAAAGAAGTTTGAACAGCTTGTCGGATGCTGCAAATCGAGCGTTCCTTTTTTGGGTTCCACGGTCTGAGTGCTGAGTGGTTTATGCGTATTTTACTTCAAGTAAGCTACTGGGACTGTTTTCCTCACTTGCCTGACATTTAGATTTTGTCTGTAGGACGGATTTCAGAGGAGGAGCCCTATATTGAAGGGAATCTTGGGCTTGGTGGTTTTTGTTGAGGGAGTTTTGCCTAAAGAAGCTGTGTTTTGTCATCTCCTGGTTGTCTCCTGGCTACTGTGAACTGCTCCTTCTGTTGTCTACCTGCTGGTTGTTTGGTGAAGAACCTGGGGGCCCAGCTGATTTTCCTGTAGTCGTGGAGATTATAGTGCTGATCTGATCTTGTTTGTGTTGGACTATCTGCTGACATGGAAGTGGGGGTCTATTCTGCTCCTTGGTGTTCCACTGCCAGATCCCTCACTGCGCAGGAGTCAGGGTTGTGCCAGTGGGGAGCCAACTGGCTTGGCCTGGGGCTTCGAGGTCTTCAGGGAGTTGGCTGGTGGGCCATCTCTTGTTGAAGACTGGAGTTGCAGTGGGAGACCATCTCTGGTAGTGGTTTCCCTGGGTCAGATTATTAGGTCCCCTGCTAGTGTTCCTGGTGGCTGGTGAGCTTGGCCTTTGTTTATTCTGAGAGCCTGATACTCCACTTGAAGACCCATAAGAAGACTCGTTTGGATAAAGTCCTGGATTTTGGTTATGGTCAGATTTTGATGTGTTACATCTGGAAACAGTGAAAACGCATTTTATTTTTGCTGGCAACATTTATGGCTTTGTCTTCTATGTGAGAGGTAGTTTGGTCAGAGCCTTTTTCCTTCAAATTTACCGGGTAGTGAGAGTGCCTGGTTAATTTGTTCTTTTATTATTTTTAGTTTAAACCTGCCTACGTGAGAGGTTGTGCAGGGGGCATATTTTTGCTGCACTCTTCCCCTCGAGTACCTTGAGTACCTGGACTGTTATCCTCTCTCACCTAGCCGTGGGTTCTTTTCTGTCTTTGTGAGAGACTGTGCAGACTATACTCCTTGTGATGTCTTTTTGGCTAAAGTGTGAGCTTTATGAACTGTAGTTGTTCCTGTGAGACTTTTAGTGACTCATCAAATGCTGTAGTTGAAAGTGCTGGTTTTTTTTTATTAGTTTTATATTTCATTTTACTGTTTTCCTCCACTCCCTTGTCGTGGGGGGGGGGGTGTTATTGTATACTCTAAGTCTGAATTGTTTGATTTTGATTTTGAATGTATTTATATTTATATTTATTTTATTCTAAGAGTCTTCTTGCTGGGTTTGACTTGATTTTCTTCGAGGTGGGGTTGGTAATTTATTCTGGTTTAGTTTTGGGTTATACGTTTAATTAGATTTATTTTGGGGGTTTATTTAAATTTTTAAGTTTAAATATTTTGTATTATTGTTTTGGTTTAGTTGTACTGTAGCGGCATGTGTCGGCCTACAATCCCCACGGTGGTGAGCTAGTCATCCTCCTCTCTTCACAGCCTCTGCCCTTTTTATCTTCCCCCTCTCTATTATGATACATACCAGCATTGTAGAGCATTGGGAATTGCTCAAAGGAGAGGGAGGAGGGTAGGGGGCTGTGAACTAGGGAGGATGGATGAGGGAGGCCTTCGCATTGGGGTAGTTAGATCTAGAAGGTTCCCTGGGGCAAAATGGAATTCAGACCGTGGTTCGCCTTGTCTGGTGCCCATACCCAAGGGCACTACGGAATCTAGTAGGCAAATGGGCTTGAAAGCCTCTGAGGTTCGTTCAACTCGGGTGGTGTTATGCAATGCTAGGTCCGTCAGAAACAAGACTGGCATTATTGCTGATCTTGTTGGTTCCATGGACTTAGCTTGCATCACTGAGACCTGGCTAGATGAAAATCCAAGCCCCACATTGGAAGCCATGACTCCAGCTGGGTACTCGGTGATACACCGCCCGAGATTGGACCACAGGGGTTGGGGGATTGCAGTCTGTTTTAAGACAGAATTGGGCCTCATGAGTGTGGTAGTGGGGGAGGCTGAGTCCTTTGAGTGCACAGTGGTAGCAGGTGTTGGCGTTCGAATCGTACTCATCTACTGTCCACCAGGAGATGGGAAACGGTTCTTACAGGAAGTGGCAGACTACATCATTGACATGTTGTTTGAGTCACCAAGATTGATGGTTCTGGGTGACTTTAATGCCTGGGTCGATGATGAACTCTTGCAATTTGGTAATCACTTCCTCCAATTAATGATTTCTTTGGGCTTTACACAGGTGGTTCCACTGCTACCCACAAATCTGGACACTCCTTGGACTTAGTCTTTCTCCTAGGGATTGATATTACCGATTTGGGGGTGGAACCAGTCATTTGGTCAGAACACCACACCGTGAGGTTCAATTTTAGTACCCCCCTGAGAAGGCCTACCCCTGTGGAGATGGCGAGATACCGCCCTTTACGGGTATTACTCCCCAAGGCCTTGCAGTGGTCCTTGACCTCTTGTCCCCCACGTTGGCAAGCAGTAGTCCAGAGACCTTGGTAATGGCCTATAACAGGGCTGTTGCATTGGCTCTGGATACTATTGCTCCTGTTCATGTACGCCCCCTTTCCCTTTGTCCCTAGGTGCCCTGGTTTGATGGGACGTTGAGGGAGATGTGGAGACTGGGGCAAAGATTAGAACACTGCTGGCACAGATCCACCCTTGATGCCGACCGCCTTAGATTGATAGACCATTATTCTGTCTATTAATCTGCAATCTCCCATAAGAAGGCAGAATTCCTGTCCAGGGAGACTGCAGCTGCTAGGAATCAACTGGCTCAGCTTTTTCAAACTGTAGACAGGCTGTGCAACCCAGCTTGTCTACAAGTTTGGAAGGCTTTTTCGCAATTAGAGTGTGAGGAGCTCGCTTGTTTCTTAGCTAATAAGGTGGCTGACATCAGGGTGGATCTACGTCCAGCGGCCTCTAAGGGGGATGCTGTTGAACAACATGAGTTCACAGTACCTCAGTTTTCTTGGTGTTCCTTCACCAGACTTGATTTCGTGGACGTCATGAGGATTATCCATGGTGTGCACCCTATGAGCTGTAGTTTGGATTCTGGACCGACTTCCCTAATATTGGATTGTTGTGACATCATTGGTCCAATCCTTGTGCAAATAGTTTGGTGCTCCCTGGAGTTGGGTGAGTTTCCTAGCTCCCTGAAAGAGGCAGTGGTGACACCTCTCTTGAAGAAAGCTACCTTGGACGCAGACTGTTTCACAAACTACAGACCCATCTCAAACCTACCCTTTATTGGGAAGGTGATTGAGAAGGTAATGGCGGTCCAATTGGAGAACCATTTAACCATCCCTGACATCTACGAACCCTTCCAATCCAGTTTTCGTAAAAGACATAGCACCGAGACTGCGCTGGTTCGAGTGCTTAATGATCTCCTGAGGGCGAGAGACCAGAAGAGACGTTCTATTCTAGTTCTTCTTGATCTCTCATCAGCTTTTGACACCGTGGATCATGTGGTGTTGTTAGCACGCCTGAGGCAGATTTGCGAAATATCGGGAATCGTCCTCCGATGGTTCACCTCATTCCTCACTGGGAGATCACAAAGAGTAGTGTCGGGGCTTTTTTCCTCTGGCCCAACTCCTTTGTTGTGTGGGGTACCTCAGGGTTCTGTGCTATCTCCCATGTTATTCGATGTGTATATGCTGCCCCTCGGAGACATTATAAGAAGGTACAAGCTGAAGTTTCACTGCTATGCAGATGATAGCCAGCTATACCTGTCTTTTGCTCCTGACCAGGATGGAGCTCTCTTGGTGTTTAACAACTGTCTAAAAGAAATCCAGCATTGGATGGATTCTAGTTGGCTGAAGTTGAACTCAGAAAAGACATAGGTTTTGGTAGTGGATCCGGGCTGTCGGAATTTTTCTTGGGGGTATGTCACTTCTGACCTCCGAACGGGTGTGTAACCTAGGGGTTATCTTGGATGACAGGCTGACACTACAGTCACAGGTGTCAGCAGTCATCAAGACTTTCTTCTACCATCTTAGGAATATCACTAGAGTGAAGCACCTTGTTCTGTCTGACACGTTACCAACGTTGGTCCATGCTTTCATGTCCTCACATTTGGACTACTGCAACTCCCTGTATTTTGGGCTTTCTGGGGTTTAAATCCACCACCTTCAGCTGGTGCAGAACACGGCAGCCCAGGTTTTGACTGGGAATAGCAGGTCTTGTCACATTACCCCGGTGCTGCGCGATGTGCACTGGCTTCCTGTTCAGTGGCGGATCACCTTTAAAGTCTGTTTACTGACTTTCAAAGCCCTACATGATCAGGGTCCAGCCTATCTGAAAGATCTTCTGGCTCTTTACTGCCCTGGCCAATCACTCCACTCGGCTGACGAGGGGTTGCTAGAGATTCCAAGAGTGAGTCTAAATTCATCTGGTTGCAGAGCTTTTTCTTATGCTGCTCCCACTCTTTGGAATTCTCTACCCCGTCGGTTACAGCAGTGCACCTCCATGGAGGAATTTAAGAGGGGTTTAAAAACTCATTTTTATCGAATTGCCTTCTTGGAGTATTGACTGTGTTTAAGCTGTTGATGAGACTGTAGTTTTATCTGTGTTTTAGATTGAATTATAATGTTTGACTTGTATACTTGTTTCGTACAGCACCTTGAAAATTTGAAAGGTGCTTTAGAAATAAAATTTATTATTATTATTATTAAATATACTTCTGTTTGGCATTCATGCTAAAAAAATATTATTGATTATAAGGTCTTATAAAGGGGATGCTTTCCCTGTTTCACAAAGGCATTTTTTACATCTATATCAAAATTAAACCATCTCTGGATCTCATTTTCAGTACCAACCATATGGCTTTTTAATACAACAAAAATCATGGTGGAGGTGTCAGAAAAACACCCTTTCAATAAGTGTATTTATTTATGAATGCACCATTCATGGTTGCATTTATGAACATACAAACATACAAATGTGCCAGCAGAAACAGACCTCCTGGTCTATCAACGTCTGCTCAAGTGTGCAGCTAGTGCCCCTAGGTTGCAGCTGCCCCACCCCCTTCCCTTTAGTCTGCCCTTGGCCGTTCTCAGCCTCACCCACCTGTACTCTCCCCTGTTCTCTGTCCCATGCCCTTTTAAAGGTACCCACAATTTTGCAAGATATCACCCTCTCTGGTAGGGTGTTCCACTTCGACACCACTTTCTCTGTGAAGTAATGCCTACTAAGTCCCTCCTAAATCTTTCCCCCTTTATTCTTCACCTGTACCCTCTAGTGTTCCTTCCCTTCCTCAGTTTAAAAACCCTGTTGACTCTCCTCAGATACTTGAAAGTTTCAATCTTGTCCCCCCATCCCTCCTCCAGGATATACATATTCAGTTCTGCCAGCCTGTTCTCATAGTCTCTCTCCTCCATTCCCTGCATTATCCTCATTGCCTTCCACTGCACTCCCTCCAGTAGCTTGATATCCTGCCTCAGGTACGGTCTCCAGAACTGCACACACTACTCCAAGTGCAGCCTGACCAGTGAACTGTAGAGGAGGAGGATTTTATTCCTAGGAGTTCTTGTTTAGATTCCATAGACTGTTTCTGTAAATGCATTTGTTTTATGATACACTGACACTTTATTGAAATCTGTACATATTAGACTGTATAGACTCAATTTCTTGGGGGTTCCTGACTAGTAGTTCTTTTTATCTGGCACTTATACTGACAATTGATATTATCATATATAAAATCTTGTTACAACACTGAAGGCCTAGTTGTACATTACACACATTGTAATACACTTACAGTACTCACTTTGGGTAAACATCACTTTAATCCCTCTGAATGCCATGTGCTGCATAGACTTTTTTTGTTGTTGTACTTTTGGGGCTTGTTTTCTACTTGCCAATAAGTCACAGTTTGGCATGCAATTTATGAATCTAAGATTATTTGCTTTTCATTGACCGTATTCTCAAACATACAGAGCTCTGAGCTGAGTTGAAGCTGCATTCTATTCTGTGCTGCTCGTATTTTATTCTGGAAGCAAGTGTTTTTGGGAAGCTTTCTAACTTGACACATAATTTAGTGAGCAGAGAATCCTAATGGTTTGATGTTCATTAGACTGTAACATGGTATAATATGCGTGGGTAGACTCTCTGCTTGATGTTATCTCTAGATAATCTTTGACCTTTAGGTCAACTTCAGAGGTATAACTCAGGATCTGCTGTTAAATTAAGCATGAGAAGATATAAACCATATGTTGGTCTTAGTGGAGTAATTTTTTAACATAGTTGGCTGCCTGAAAAAAGTGCTGCATGTAGTGGATACATGTCTGAACCAAAACAGAGAGGACAGAGTTAGGGAGGAGCTGCTGGCATTGAAGGTAGACAAATCACCAGGCCTGGACAGAGTACATCCAAGGGTACTAAAGGAACTGGCTAAGGAGCTGGCAGGGCCAATGGCAGACCTATTTAATAGTTCAGTAGAATCAGGAGTGGTACTGCAGGACTGGAGAACAGTACATGTAGTGCCCCTCTACAAAAGCCATCCCAAGGATGACCCAGGGAATTACAAACCAGTCAGTCTACCCTCTATTGTGGGTAAGCTCATGGAGACCATATTAAAGGAAAGGTTGGTGGAATATCTAGAGGAGCATGGTCTTCAGGATGTGAGGCAGCATGGGTTCATGAGGGGGAGATTGTGTCAAACAAATCTGATTGACTTCTTTGACTGTGTCACTAAGACAGTAGACAGGGGCTAAGTGGTAGACATGCTCTAATTTGTTTTCAGCAAGGCCTTTGACTCTGTGCCCCACAAAAGGTTGATCAGGAAGTTGGTGGATCTTGGGGTTGGGGAAAATATGGCCAGCTGGGTGGAAAACTGGCTGAGAGACAGAACATAGATGGTGGTTGTAGGGGGAGAGTTATCTGGCACTAGAGAGGAAACCAGTGAGGTCCAACAGGGCTCAGTGCTGGGGCCGGTGTTGTTCAATGTCTTCATCAATGACAATGGAGATAGCATTAAGGGCAAATTTTGCCTATTCATGGATGACACCAAGCTCTGTGGAAGAGTGGACACAGCTTAAGGAATTCAGGACCTAACAGAAAGATCTGGAAAAGCTTAGAAAGTGGTCCAGGATCTGGCAGCTTAGCTTCAATGTCAAGAAATGCAAAGTTATGCATATTGGCACCAAGAATCCCAGGACAGAGTACTACCTGGGTGGAGTCCGAGTATCTGTATCAGAGGAGGAGAAGGACCTGGGAGTGATGATCACTAGTGAGCCGAAGCACTCCACGCAGTGTAAGAAAGCAGCAGCAAAGGCAAACAAGGTGCTAGGATGCATATCTAAGGGGATCAGTAGTAGGAGAGAGGAGGTTATACTGCCCTTGTACATGTCACTGGTAAGGCCGCATCTAGAGTATGGAGTTCAGTACTGGTGCCCACACCTCAAAAAGGACATTAACCTGCTGGAGAAGGTCCAGAGGAGGGCTACAAACATGATAGCAGGTCAGTAGGGTAAGGCATACGAGGAGAGTTTAAGGGCACTGAACATGTACTCCCTGGAAGACAGAAGAGAGAGAGGGGACCTGATTGGGACCTTCAGGTACTTGAAAGGAATAAATAAGGTTGACAAGGAGAGTCTCTTTAAGCTGAGGTGCAACCATAACATAAGGGGGTACAGTCTTAAGTTGGAGGGTGGGAGGTCTAGGAGGGAGGTCAGGAAGCACTTCTTCACAGAGAGGGTAGTAGACACTTGGAAAGCACTGCCAGAAGAGGTCATCTCATTGAAGACAGTGGGAAGCTTTGAGAGAGGCTGGGATAGGCATGGGGGAAGGCAAGGATCATGGGCAGAGAGGATGGGAGGAGTGGGGAGGGAGGGCAGGGACATTAGCTCAAGCTGTGGACCCTGCAGTACAAGCAGACTTGATAGATTAAATGGCCTTCTTCTGCTGGCTTCTTCATATGTTTGTATGTTCATAAAACAGAAATGCATATTGTCTATACAAGTAGGCTGTATGGTGTTGTGGTTAAGAGCACCGAGCTGTAAACCTGGAGAGTTGGTTTTTAATCCCATTAGCCTCCACTTGCATACTGTGTGACACTGAAGTTAAGTAGAAAGAAGGGATTATTTCTTTAAGTGCCATAGAGATTTGCAGAATGGAAGGATACACTGAAAACTCCTAAAAGATGTGTTCCATGGAAATACATTTTTCAAGGGAAAGCAGAATGGCTGTAGGCTCCGCCCACAGCCATAACAATAAAAAGCATGTTGCACTTCTATGCTGGTGACCTGGGTTTGGGAGAGAACCTGTGAGTCAGCACTTGGGTGTCCAGACTATGGAAAACGAAACTGCAAGAAGCTTGCTGCATACTTCTGAGATGTACTACTACTGACACTGAGCAAGCCTCTGGATGGAGTGAAGAAAACCCAGGAAGCCTGGTCCCTGCAGACCTGCATCACTGACCATGGCTCTCATCTCACTTCACAATCCAGACCTTGGAACAAGACTGGAAGACAAAAGCCCCTGCTGGGGAAGTATAGTACAAATGGAAGCGGTGAGGTATGTTCTAGAGATGGAGAGGGTGGTGTTGGGGGGAAGGCTGGGCTAATGCAAGCAGGTTCCACTAGGAGGAGCATAAAAATCCTAATAACACACAATAATATGTTACCTTATATACTTACACAACAGTTTTCTGTGTCAAATCTTTTAGATTTCTCTGCATTATAGTCTAAAATTCTGCACAACTTATTCAATGATTCTGCTGCATTATGTTTTAATACTTACAGATTAATTTTATATTGTGCATACATTGGTGAGAATCTACAGATAAAGGACAGTGAACCTTGTGTGCATGATTTTCAAAGTATCAGGACTGGTGCAAAGAGCTTGCTTCAAGGAGAAATGGTGCAAGGGCCTCCTTATGCCACACTTGAAATAGTCCTGATTTTCTAATGCAGCCTGCATCACCAGGGGACCACCTGTGCCAACTGGGCTTGTGATAGCTGCACCAGTGCAGCATGGTAGAAGGGGACTTTTGCTGGGCAGGGGCTGTCATATCCCATTATTTGGAATTTTGGAAGCCCCCCAATGGGCACAAGGACCCTGCTGTTAGACCAGCCCTGAGCTAGTCTAAACAGCTCTGCTCTGCTCTGCATCACTGCTGGACCCTCACTGGGTGGGGGGACCCTCTTCCCCCATGGGAAGGCTCCCAGTCAGCCCCTGACACCTACTGGACCACTGCTGAAATGGTCAATGGTCTATTGCAGGTGAGAGCCCACAACCCTTCCCATGGTGGAGCTGGTGCATTGCCTCCCCAAGAACTCACACTAGCCCTGCCATTGCCTCATCAGGGGCAGTTGTCACCCCCATGAGGGGCAATTGTTACCCCCCACCCAGACCAGTTCAACCCCCCCTGTGAGCCAGGGCATCTCCTAGATGATCTCTCAGCCACCAGAGCAACCCACCAACTAGCAGAGTGACTGGCCAGCTGGTTACCATCGTTAGCTAAGGCTGCCACAAGCCTGTCTCATGGCTTGTGGCAGTCTCTTCCATGCACTGTTTCTGCAGCACAGCTGGTGGCTTGCGGAAAACTTGGGGAGTTTGTCACCAGGACCCCACATTTTCTTAAACACAGTGCAGGGTCCCTGGTGCACCCATGTTTTCTGCAGATGGTGGCTCAGCACAACATATGCTGATCAAATGGTGCATTTGAAAAGTATGCCCTCTGTTTGTATTAAAGTTAGTTCAGGACAGTGGTGGGAGAAGGGGTGGCAGGAGGTGGCCATTTTGAATCAGGTTAAGCATAGAACATTTCAACTCACATGTGAGTTCCAGGGCTGAGTGAATTAACCCATTCACCTGCCTTCACTTTTCCTAAGATTCCCTAATGCCTATCCTATGCATTCTTGAACATCACCACTGTTTTCACCCCACCCACTCTGCTGGAAGACTGTTCCAGGAATCCACCACTCTTTCTGTAAAGAAGTACTTCCTCACATCTCTCTTGAATCTTCCCCCTCCACTTCTTATCGTGCCCCTTATCCTTGAGCACCTTTTTTTCTGAAACATACTTTCCTCTCATACCCTGCGTAACCATGTGAGGTATTTAAAGGTCTTTATCACATCCCCCCAGATCTCCCACTTTCTTTGTCAACCACTTGTGTGGAGCCGAATCAAATGTCTTACAGAAACTGATGTAAAGTATATCCACCACCTGTCCACTGTCCACCACTTGTGTCACCAAACTGACGAATACCCTGGCAAGAATATTCAGTACCTTTGTACAGTTAGGGGTGGTTCTGAAATATTGGAGGGTAGCAGATATAGTTCCACTCCACAAGGGAGGAGACAATGAACAAACAGGAAACTACAGAACTCTTAGTCTTATTTCCATAGCAGGTAAACTAATGGAGACACTTGTCAAAGAGGGCCTAATAGACTACCTGCTCATGGTTTTGTGACAAAGAGATCTTGTCAGACCAACCTGATAGTATTATTTGACTGGGCAACTAAGCAAGTGACATGGGGCAAGCAGTAGATTTGCTATACTCTGAAGTCAGCAAAGCATTCAACTCTGGTGTTTTGAATGTTGCTGAAGAAGTTGAAGGGTCAAGGAACAGGAAATAATCTAGTTAAATGAGTGAGAAATTGGCTATGGGGAGACAGCAGAGATTAATTTTAAATGGGATCAAGTCAGAGGAGAAGGAAGTCATTATTTGGGTGCCAGAAGGTTAAGGCCTTGGGCCAGTCCTTTTCATTATGTTCATGAGTGACACAGGACAAGAAACATAAGGCAAGATCTGTCTCACTGCAGATGACACTAAGCTCTGTAGCAGGTTAGACATAGATGAAGGAATTAGGGAGCTGCAGAGGGAACTGAAAAGATTAGAGAGGTGGCCCAAAGTCTGGCAATTAAAATTCAAAGCTGAAAGGTGCAAGGTGATGCACATTGGAAACAAAAACCCCAGGAAGGAATATCAGATGGAAGAGATTAAGATGGACACTACTATTGAGGAAAGGGACCCAGGGCCATCATAAATGACTCCCTTAAACAATCTAGCGAATGTAAGAAGGCCCACTGCAAAGAAATCAGGATGTTGGGATGTATTGTTGAGGGGGAGGGTTAACAGCAGGATGAAGGACATTATAGTACCTCTCTACAGTTCACTGGTGGACCACATCTGGAATATTGTGTCCAGTTCTGGAGCCCCACCTAAGAAAAGTCAAAGACAGGCCCGAGGTGGTAAAGCATAGGGTAACCCAAATGATTCAGGGCCATCAGGCAGATCATATGAGGATCAACTTAAGGCACTAAATATATACTCACTGGAGACCATCATGGAGAGGGGAGATACTGTGTGATAGAGACCTTCAAGTTCCAGAGAGAATGAACAAGGTAGACTATGGGGAAATAGTCAGCAGGACTGGTAAATCAAGAGCATGGGGACATGAGTGGAAGCTGGTAGAGAAGAGAGATTAAGGAGGATATAAGAATGTTTTATTCTGGATACCAAAATGGACCTCTGGATCTTAGATCGTGAAACTTTAAGAAAAACTATCACCAAAGAGAAGACGGTCCTTCATCTGAAATTCTCAACAAAACAACCAGTCATTTCACCCACCAAATATTTTTTTTAATTTATCCTAAAGCCTTATTTCGTCACAAAATAAAAGTTTTGTAAAATGTTTGGTTGGTTCCTCAGGATTATGGCTTTCATTCTGAAATTAAGGTATAAAACACAACAGTTCTTTATTTACAGTAAATTCAAACCTTTATACTAGCTTGTTTTTATGAATGGAATTCTTATCACTACTCACAAGTTGATCATCTTGTGAAATAAAATAAAGGATGAGTGTCCTATTTATAAACTATTTGGTTTCTCTCTTCATTCTTGAAATTCATCTGCTTTAAATACAGAAACATATTTTTCAATATGTTTTCTGTTATACTACTAGGATATTTTTATAAATATTTGGAAAGAAATGAGAACTCTCCTTCCAGTACCTATATTCACTTGATACTTTCATTCTCTTATACTTGTCTTACAATAATCAAAGTTGTAATTACGGTAGTCTCTGCCCTGGCATACCTTAAAACAAAAATGCAATAACTTTTGTATAAATCACAATAACTTTTTTTATAATTTCATATTATGTCAACCTAAACTGAAAAAAGCTCTGTGTTTCACTCACTTATAATCAAGCACTAAAACATTTCCTTGTCTCCATTAGTAACTCTTGTTACTTATATCCTTTAAGGGGAAGTGAACACTATTATTATTTGTGACTTTTATGGTTTTAAAAAGTCACCATCAATTTATTGCTTGTTTCCCATACATATTTATGCAAGCACACACCTAACTCCTTTATGCTGTCTTTCCTTACTTCAAACGCTTTTTTGTAGGTTTATTAAATCTGTAAGAAGTATTTAACACACACCATGAGAATCTGGCTAAATGAACCTCTTCCTTGTGCTAGAAAGTGCTCTTTGAAATCATTAAAGCGAGGCACTCACCAACAGCTGTCTCATGTGTATCACACCAAGGCTGCCATTTTCTGCAGTAATGACTGCACATTTTCCTGGCCCTGTAAGGTTAAAATGGGGGGTTGGGGGTTGACCGTATGGAGGGAACCAAGAAAAAGCAAACAACTTGAACAAATACTTCTGCTCACTGTTCACAATACAAGGGAAAGGGGAAGGACCATGAAAATGCTCCAGGCGCTTTGATGGGAGGAAATAGACACTATCCCATTTTCGGTGGAGAGAGTCCAGAAAGCACTCACTGACCTGAAGGTGGACCAAGTCATGATGCCAGACAGGCTATGTCCAAGGGCAAAGCGGGATCTTTGGGAGGTACTAGCTGCACCTCTGACAGCTCTATTTAATAGACCACTGGAGACTGGAGTGGTCCTGGAGGAATGAAGAAGGTAGAAGTCCCACTTCACAAAAGTAATAGCAAGGAAGAGGCAGGCAATTATAGGCCTGTGGGCATGACCTTGGTGGTGGGTACGTTAATGCAAACACTACTGAAAGAAAGGATTTTGGAATAGCTGGACTCCCATGGGTTACAGGATCCAAGACAGCATGGATTCACACAGGGAAGATCATGCCAAACAAATCTGATAGAGTTCTTCAACTGGGTGACCAAGGAGCTAGATCAGGGAGGAGCAGTGGATGTGACCAACTTGGAATTCAGCAAGGCTTTTGGCACTGTTCCACATAAAAGACTGGTAAGCATATTGGGTAGCTTGGGGCTGGGCAGAAAGGTGGTAACCTGGTAGGAAACTGGTTAGGGGATAGGATACTGAGTTTGTTCTGAAGAAGGGGGATGACTAGCGGGATACCTCAAGGATCAGTGCTGGGATTAGTCCTCTTTAATATCTTTATAAATTACATTACATGGGTGCTGGAAGGGAAGGTCTGCTTCTTTGTGGATGACACCAATCTCTGCAATAGGGTGGACACGCTGGGGGATAGAAAGGATAAGCAGTGAACTGAGAAAACTTGAGGTGTGGTCAAGAGTGTGACAGCTGGGTTTCAATGTGGAAAAGTGCAAAATAATACACTTGGGCCATAGAAACTCAAGAGCAGAGTACAAAATGGGTGGAGTGATACTGACACAGACCAAGCAGGAAACAGACCTAGTGATAATCATATCAGATGACCTAAAGGATGCCAGGTAGTTTGATAATGTAGTCAGAATGGCTAGTGGTATGCTGGGGTGAATGGGAAGGGGTCTTGCCAATTGCAAGAGAGAGATGGTGTTGTGCTTATATAGATCACTGGTAAGATCCCATCTTGAGTACTGTGTCCAGTTCTGGAGACCACATCTCAGAAAGGGCATAGACACATTGGAGGCAGTCCAGAGGAAGGCTACCAAAATGGTGCAGTGTCTGCATCAAAGGTCCTATGTGGAGAGGATTAAGCAGATAAATATGTACATCCTGGAGGAGAGGATGGTGGGATATGATAGAGATCTTTAAATACCTCATGGGGCAAATAAGGTACAGGAGGAGGGTATTTTTCAGAGAATGAAGTGTTCTAGAACAAGAGGGCATGCTATGAAGCTGAAGGGGGTAAATTTAGTAGTGATGTGAGGAAGTAGCTCTTCACAGGAAGGGTGGTGGATACCTGGAACAGCCTCTCACAGGAGGTAGT
This sequence comes from Neoceratodus forsteri, assembly GCA_016271365.2. NCBI lineage: Eukaryota > Metazoa > Chordata > Ceratodontiformes > Ceratodontidae > Neoceratodus > Neoceratodus forsteri. The sequence goes on from CM057456.1 coordinate 1,288,131,615, forward strand.
GGGCCAAAACAGTGGCACGGACACAAGGGAATTGTAGGGGTAAGGAAGGGGGAAGATTACACCGTAGGTCAAGTAGGGTCTCTAGCAAAACAAAAAACCAAAAACTGAAGAATGAAAACAGTGGGCAGACTGGGTGGTCCCAGGGTCTCTTATCTGCCATCATGTTGTATGTTTCTATGTAACTGAGAAGGAGGAGGTTCTGTAACTGGGGTCTTAAGTTCTCTCCCTAGTCACAGCCCCACCCCCCCCGAGTCTGACTGCAGGTCCCACTTCCATCATTGGTGCTCCTTCCGGCAACTGTGCACCTCGCTGCTCCTTTCTGTGAGGCCCCCCCTGCGGCACAGAAGGACCACTAGCAGTACTACCATCTCCACCTGTCTCAGCTGACTTCTTGTATTCTTGTCACTGACAGTGGTGTCTACTCCAAGATGGGTGTGCTGCTCTTCAGTCCTCAAGTGGCTGTCCCATTTACCATGCCGAATGACTGTCTGGTATAGTTTGCATGTCACAACACTGTTGCCAGTGGCTTAGCAACATTATATATAATTTTTTCTAGGACTAGAGACAAAATAAAACAACGCATTTGTCAATGCCGATTGTTGTCCTGCTGGCATTGCCTTTGGTAGTGCATTGTGGAAACACATTTGGCAGGATGTGGAAAATGACAGCTGTACTGTTCATAAGGAGGTGTAAAAATGGCAGTGGTAAAAATGTGGCATGTAAGTGTTGCAAATATGCGAAGTTACGAGAGTGCATGGGAAATGCACAATGCACACTTGTAACACAAGCATTTTATGGAGTTTTGACATCAAATTTTCAACATAGGCATTTTAGCACCTCTACTCACGTACAGTGTCACTGTCATGTCCTCAAGCTGTCTCAAAAAGTGATTTCGCACAGTGACCGGGCTATTCTTCACCGGATGTGCGAAAACACATTTCAGGCAGGATATGTAAAATGACAGCTTTACTGTTCATCAAGAGGTGTGGAAAAATGCCAATGGTGAAAATCCAGAGTGAAAATATTACAAATGCACAATGTTACGAGCATGCGTGCAAACTGTGCAAAGTATGCTCATAACACAATCATTTTATGGAGTATCATCACCAAATTTTCAACATAGGTACTGTAGGACCTCTGCTCATGAACAGTGTCACTGTAATTTTTGCAATCTGGCCCAAACACTGATTTCCCACAGTGACCGCGGTATTGTGTGCCATAAGTGAGGAAACACATTTTGGCCAGGATGTGAAAAACGACAGCTGTACTGTTCACAAGGAGGTGTAGAAAAATGAAAATGTTGAAAATCTGGCATGAAAATATTGCAAATTCATGAAGTTACGAGCTTGCGTAGCAACTGCGCAATGCACGCTCGTAAAACAGCCATTTTTTAAATTTTTTCCACCAAATTTGCAACATAGGCTTTTTGAGATCCCACCTCATGAACACTGCCACTGTTCTTGTGTTAATCGGTCCCAAAAGGAGATTTTGTGCAGTGACTGCGAAATCACCTTTCAGGACCGATTAACATCAAAACTGTGACAGAATTCATGAGGAGGGGTCCCAAAAACCCCATGTTGAAAATTTGGTGCAAAAATTCCAAAAAATGCTCAAGATATGGAACAAAGTTGAAAAAACCCTATTTATTCCATTATACAGCTTACCGGCATTTCCTCAGTTTGCGGTCGGCTTTGAAGAGTGCAGAAGGTGTTCCGGTCCAGTGAAGGTCGGTGCGCAGGACTCCAGAGGTAAGTATGGGGTGGGGTGTGTGGGAGGCAGGGTGCACAGTGGGTGGGTGGGGTGGTGGGTAGGGAGACTACGAAGACTGTTTTCAGTTTACAGGGACCAAGGAAAAAAAACACGGACAGTTTTCTTTTTACAGGTCATTTCTTTTGTTTGAGGGGGTACAGTAGCTGATGGGGGATTGGGCACCCCATCAGCACAGAAGAAGGGGGGGACATGATGTCGACAGGTAGTGGGCTCCCCCGTCGGCACAGTACAACTGGAAGGGGGGGCGGATGCTGATGGGGATTGGGCACCCCCGTCGGCAAACATTGTTTGAGGGGGTACAGTAGCTGATGGGGGATTGGGCACCCCCATCAGCACAGAAGAAGGGGGGACATGATGCTGATGGGGAGTGGGCTCCCCCATTGGCACAGTACAATGGGAAGAGGGGGTTGATGCCGACGGGGGGGATTGGGCACCCCCATCGGCAAACAACGAGGTGGAGGGGCACATTCTGCCGACTGGGCTCCCCCATCAGCACATACTTCAAGGGGCAGGAAGCCGACTGGGGGATTGAGCACCCCGGAGTAGGTGCTATCGGCAGAGTAGCGGCCACTGTGCCACCATGCTACTAGCTGGCGAGCACATAGGAAGGGTCCGTTACATTTGACAAGCTTTGCTCGGTTTGCAGTGGGCCTTTCCTTACATGTGCTCACCAGCTTAGTATGCAAGGTGTGGCATCGCTGATTGAGGAATGAGGGACGCACCTACTGGTGCATGCCCTGCATTAGCCCAACAATGACTGCTCCTCCAAATCCCCACTGCCGCAAGATGTTGGCTGCGCACGCGCGCCAACATAAAAATCAGATTTTAATATAGTGTATTTCTGGGCACTAAAGTTAATTACAATGTAGAAGTGCTGATGCTGAGGTGAGAGACTGACAGACACAATGCAGTGGCATGTACCAAGTATGTATCACTTCTGGGACTTGAGGAAAAAATGAGATTTTCATATATTGAGCATTTCTGGGTATGAAAGTGAATTACAACTTAGAGGTGCTTTAGCTGTGGTGGGAGAGTGACTGACAGCACAGTGGCATGTAGCATGTATGTATAATTTCTGGGACTTGAGAAAAAAATGGGAACTGAGACTTTCATATAGTGTATTTCTGGGCAGTTTTCAGAGACACATGCAAATAAGCCCATTGGGCATGCAAGGTGCTAAAGGGCCATTTGCATGCCCATTATGGGCCTATTTGCATGGATAGCACAGGCAGGTAGCATGGCACCACACCCCCTGCCGTCCATGACATATGTAGTTGTCCCTGGTGCTTGTGGTCCCCCCTTCGATCGCCAGCCCATAAGTTAAGACAACAATCTCTAGTACTACTTGTCCCCATCCTCCTTCCAATTGCCAGCTCGTAAGTTAAGAAAACAATCCCTAGTGCTAGTGGTTCCCCCCTTGTCTCCAATCACCAGCCTGTAAGTTAAGAAAATAATCCCTGGTGCTACTGGTCCCCCTTTCCTCCCATCACCAGCCCATAAGTTAAGAAAACTGTCCCTGGTGCTAGTGGTTCCCTCTCTCTCTCTCTCTCTCTCTGATCTCCAGCCCGTAAGTTAAGAAAATAATCCATGGTTCTAGTGGTCCCCCTTCCTCCAATTGCCAACCCATAAGTAAAAAAACACAGTCCTTGGTGCTAGTGGCCCTCCTCACTCTTATTGCCAGCCCATAGGAAAAGTTACAACCCTCCCTGGCATCCAATGGTTCCCCCAGTCACTGATCCATGGTACAGTGGGTCACAATTCCCTACTCCCTAGCATTTAGCTGCCCCACCACATCATCGAGCACCCACCAATCCCCAGTCACCTTAACAGTGTCCTTGGTGGTGCAGGTGCATGTGGTGACTGGCGTAGCACTCCTCACACCTCCTCAGCCAGCTGCCAATTGTCCAGGCAGGGAATGCACCTCATATTTATATGACAGGATGATATGCCCTGTCCTATAAATAGGAGGTACATGGCCTGCCTGGACATACACTGGCCAGCCGAGGAAGTGTAAGGAGGGCTGTGCCAGTCACCATATGCACCCATGGTATAAAGAATACCGGTAAGGTGAGTGGTGGTGGTGGGGTGCTCGGTGCCATGGGGGGGCCATTAGACACCAGAAAGTAAGGAGTTTTGAGTGTTGGTACCATGGATCAGTGCCGGGGGGACCACTTGATGCCAGAGAGTTTTTTTTTAATTCTGGGCTGGCAATCAGCAGGAGAGGGGACCACTAGCATCAGGAATTTCTGTTTACCAATATGGTCTGGCAATTGGAGGGAGGGGAGATCACTAGCACCAAGGATTTATGTTTACCACTACAGGCTGACATTCAGAGGGAGGTGGTATCACCTAAGAGGTGATCACTAGCACCTGGGAGTATATTTTTTTACATTTCAGGCTGGCAATGGGGGGAGGATGCCATGAATAAGAGAGGTTGGTATGCTCCTCCAGTGGCCAACTGACTGGTTGGCTCCATTACCTATGGAAGCCACTAGGGTCGCACTGAGTAAAAGGAGGTTTTCTTTGGTGGTATTTGCATGGTGCAAAAGGACTGTGCAAAACACTTTTGCACTGTGTAAATCCACTGAATATCGACTTGTGTCAGTATTCCTGTCCACACCACACCACTTGCATGCCCCCTTTTTAGTTTGCATGGGCGCTACCCTGTTTGTCAGTGCAACAGAGCTTTTTCAATATTGGGCTCCAGCGCAAAACTCAATTTATGCAGACAAACACAGGTTAGTGACTGCCCAGCTTTTGAATATTAGGCCCCTGGTGTGCATTCATTGCTATGGCCTGGGTGGGACAGAGGCCGCACTTCCACCACAGAGTTCTGCCATTCCCTCAAGCAGTTTCTGCTAGTTTGTTAGCAGTGTCAGGAGTGTGCCTCCATGGACACAAGTCTGTCTCTGAGGTCCTACATCTTGACGCAGAGTTGTGTCACTTCATCTTTTAACCAAGAACTTGAAGGAGAAGGATCTGCAGCTGTGTTCTCATGTGCTCTCCCTGGTCAGAACCCCCAAGTTTGACTGCAGGTCCCACTTCATTCATCAGGGTCTCCCTCTGGCAACTGTGCACCTTGCTGTCACTTGCTGTGCTGCTATCCTGATGGTACAGAAGGAACACCAGGAGTAGCACTGCTTCCACTCCTATCAGCCACCTTTATGTATTCCTCCCATCACAGTGGTGCCTTACTCTAAGGTGGGTGGGCTGCCCACCAGTGCCCAAGTGGCTGCCACATTTACCATGCTGAATAACTGTCTGGTCCAGTTTGCATGTCACAAATCTGTTGTTGGTGGGATCCACATCAAAAAATTCCCAAACTAGGGACTTATGCCACTGCCTAGGGATGAGCCAGATGTGGATGGGCTTGGGGCTTATCCTCATAGGGATCAGCCAGTGGTGTCAGCAATACCACAGGGAAGGGGACATAGGGGATTTATCCTTTGCAGGTTGCTCCGATAAAGGAACATTGGCGATTACAGGAGGCACTGATACTTGTTGCTGCTACTGGTGCTCTGAGGGTGGGAGGTTCCTGCAAAGAACCCACTGCTGTTGCAGGCTTCTTGCTGGCACTTTGACCAACACCCGGTGCTACTGGTGCAACTTGTACAGGTGTCCTTTTCCCTTATAGAAATATAAGTGAGCTGTGTACATGCATAATGCATGCTATATGCTTAATTGTGCAATGTTTGCATGTGGTTCACACACACAAAGTTAACCAAATTGAACCAGGTCTTAAAATCACATCAGGTTCACATGTTGCATGCTTGACATGAGTGCAGCAGTTAAGCTGGTGTGAACATCATTTAAAAAGCACATCAGGTTCACATGTTGCATGCTTGCCATGTGTGCAGCAATTAAGCTGGTGCAAATCTCATCTAAAAACACATCAGTTTCCATTTCTCTTACTACTGCTAACAGAGTCACTGAAATAAATTTTTCATTGATTTCCCATTAAAGCTAGGTAAACTTATTAATTTCTGATCCTTTTGCAAATTGTTTAATGGCTTTTGATTTTGTCATTAAATTGTCATTAATTTGTAAAGTATTGTTTGCTTACTGTATTGAATTCCTAGGATATAGTCAGCCAACATCCCCCGCTCCACATGTGTGAAGAGGGGCCTCTGTGTTGTGAAGCCTGACCATTTTGTTTTGGGCCAGGCAAATCCTCTTATGCATATTTATTACTACAAATGTGTTTCTCCATGACTGTTACAGCTCACTTACTTTCCCTTTGTCATTCTGAATGGAGCATACACAGTACACTATGACCATGCTCAGCACTCTTTGTGCTGAGTATGGTCTTGGAAGCATGCACCATATCTCACAGTTTGTTACTGAAATGAGGGACATGGACACTCAAAATGAGGGACAATGAGGCACACTAACCCTCACAATAATCAGGATAATCCTGAAACATGGAGAAACAGTACCTCAGAACACAGTGGAAACCATTGTATTTACTTGTACCAACATTAGCAACTGAGAAAGAATTTCTACCATAAAGCAGGGATGCCATTTAGGCAGAGCAGAGGGGGACAGTTGCTCCCCCCCCCCGGCATTTGTGCCTAGGTTGTTCTTATGGTGCAGCAATAATGGCATTAAATTTAGATTTAATCCTTTGCCCAATAAGTGCCCCCCTGTTCTGTGTGCACTCACACTGCTTGCACTCGAGACTCAACTGTGTCTGTATTGTGTTGTCCACTCTATCCACCTATTGGTGGTGGCACCATCACAAGTGATGTGGAGAAGCTCTAGCCAAGCAAGAGCACATAAGTCATGTGAGTGTGGCACAGTCTTTCCCACCACAGAGTAGACAGGCTGCACACTGCAGCTTGGAGGAGTCAGTGAACATTGAACTCTGAATAGCAGTGGTCTGCTCTTAGTGAGTATCTGTCTCCCCTTGTGGCTGAAGGGGCAGAGGGTGAACTAGAAGCTAACTCAAAACTAGTCTATCTACTTACTCTACTAGGCTCGACTCACAAAAAAAACAGCACAGGATCTCCATGGCAGCAAGCTAGGCATAGCAGCAGCTGTGACAGCGGTGGAGGCAGCCTTCCTAGGCCTTGATCAGTGCAGTGTGGCAGCAGCCAAGCAAGAAGCAATCAACACAGGTTGGGTGGGTTCCGTTGGTGAGGTGACGTGGTTGCAGATCACATTGGGGACTTGGGATGACTGGTGCTAGCATTCAGCTTCTGACAGAAGGACAGAGGAGAAGCAGATTGAAAACTAGGCTGGTGACATACTGGGACATGCTGCAGGTTCTGGCCAGATGGCTGGGCAAGTAAAAGTAAATACATTTTTTACAGGGGGATTGGGGAAGGAGAAAGGACTGAAATATTGATTTTGTTCCTGTTTCTGTGCCTTTAGGTGCTTTGCAAACCATATGGGATGGGTATTGAATGGAATGGATCTGGGGAGAGAAATCAGGACAATTTTTTGGGGGGGAGGTCAGAACTTCAGTCAGGAAAAAAATGGTTAGCAACTGGGTGGGTTTAAGCCCAAATCTGATGCACTGCTCTGAGGTATGCACAGATGAATCTTACACATTTGAATGTTTCCTGATTTGCATATCACTTTTCAGTCACAACAAACAAGTTTTACCTTTCAGAGATGTTTCAGACATTCTAGAGCTTTCCACCTATGGGCTAACTAGCACCTGGCCTCCACTGGCTGTTGGCTCCCCCTGCTGAAATCTAAAATGGTGCCTCTGCCATAAAGTCTAAATTTAGAGGACATCTTATGTGTGAGCAGCATGTTTTTCATGAGGGAGGGATGGATGAGGAGCAGAACAATTTTCAGGGGTAAAATGAGAGCTGTCCCTTGCATTCAGAGACAGTTGAGTGGTATGGTATGCACAGACTATTGGTGCCCCACTTTAGTCAGGCTTATGCCCCCCTGTCCCCCCCAGTGAAGCTGACCTCCATATCCCCATGCTCAGGCACATTATGACATAGGGCAAGGGAAATTGCAGGGGCGTGCCCCATTGAAATGAATGGGGGTATTTTTTTATTACTATTTTATACATTACTGATAGAGAGTTGGAGATTAAGGAAGGCCACCGCTTGACTAACAAGGGCCTTGTTAGTAGAACAGTGGCCTTCATTATTATGTAACTCACCATCATAATGTATAAAAATAGTAATAAAAAATAACTCCATTCATTTCAAGGGAGTATACCTCAGCACTCTGACTTATGGACATCAGCTCTTACAGACGCATGCTTCTGACTCCCTAGTACTCAGGTAAGAGACTCTTGATTTATATCTACACTTGGTGGGTCATCTGTAGCAGCATGGCTGCAACTGCTATAGTGTGTGTATATGGGGAGGGGACTGGCCATGTGGGTGGCTGTCGAGTTATTGCTACTTTTGTGTTTGGCCCTTAATGTTTGTTTGCATGGAAGCATTCAAAACTATGGAGAGAAAATAGTAGGAGTACAGGCCAGTCAGAAGTAATTAAGTAGTTTTGCTGGTAAGTGTGTGTATTGGGGTGGGAAGAACCATGTGTGTTTCCATTGGTATGTATGCTACAGTTCAGTTGTGCAGTTGAGATGAGGGGGAAAAAGAAAACTAAAAAGTATAACAGTGGCTATAAGCATGCTGCATGCCTTCAGATGTCTGCAGCTTTGTGTTGAAGTACAAACAAGCCAAATGTGTGCAGGCAGTATAGCTTAGTGGTTAAAGGCACTAAACTGCACACCAGGAGACTTGGGTTTAAATCTCAACAACTCCCAGTTATATGTGGTGTGATCTTGAGCAAGTCACGTAACTTTTATGTACGCAGTTATCAGTGACCACTTGCTTTTTGCACACATGCTACATGTATGCAGTCTGTTCCAGTTTAACATAAAAAGCATACTTTCTACACTTGCTTGCTGCACGCATGCCACATGCATGCAATTGGTTCCAATTTAACATTTAAATCATACTTGCAGCATGCATATCACGTGGGTAGTTTAATGTGTGCAGCATGAAAAAATTTCTTATAATTATTTCTATAAGGGTTCAGTCAGATGGGATGGCATCTCCCATCTGTCAACCAAGTGACCATCCCTAACTCCTCCCTCTCCTCACTTTGACTCCCACTCCTCCCATTCTCTTCTCCATCTCAGTCATGTTTATTTAAAAGAAAAAGTATGGAAAATAAAACTAACACAAATAAAGTGACTTTGGAAAAGGCAAAAAAATTGAAAAAACTAATGATAAATAATAACTCAATAATAATGCATAGAACTAGAGCATCTGAACACAGAAGTAACAGGAAAATACCAATAAAAGGCTGTAGAAAAAGTACAGAAATATAAAGAAAATCATTAGCATCTTTATTTTTCTCCTGGTGTTTGACTACTTTTTTCTGGTCAAGGTGTTGTTCTGGTTCTGTCTTTTTTTTCCTGATTCTAGGTTGTCAGATACTAAATAAAATGTTTATATACAAAAAAAAGAATAATAAAGAAAATCAGACTAAAAAGCAACTAAATAACGCCTAACAAACTTCTAAGACAAGAAAAGATTTCTAAAAGACAAAAAAAGCTATAACACTTTGATGTGCAAGCTGTTTCTCAAGGCTCAAAAATTAGCAGATCTTTACTTTTCCACTCACTCACCGAGACTGCAAAGCAAAACTGAAGGACACTGTGGGCAGGATTTTGAAATGTGATAGATCACTGCAAGCCCCTGTGTACCAACAATATGGCAAATGGGGCTTGCAGCTATCGAACAGGATTTTCTATCCTGTGCGGTAATTGTCTCAAGGTAGCCAACTTTCTCAGGTTTACCTTGTTGCAATTCTGGGGGCCATCTTTACAGAGCTTGCACCAGATTTTTGGTGAAAGGTGTTGTAACTCAAAGAAATCATCACAACTGCACCCAAGATTGGTATATCAGGTGCAGTTGTGGTGAAGGGTTCAGCGCACAGCCAGAACCGAAGTGTGGTGGTGCAGGGCTAGACACAAGCCATGCACCACCCTTCAAAAATCCTGCCCACTGTGGCATAGAGCTTTATCATGTGACCTGCAGGAATGGGTGCATGTGACTAGCAGGCACTTGTTCCTCTTTCTGAGGAAAATTCACATGAATTCACCATAAAGCAATGTCTAAAGTGAAGTTATATACAAAGTGCCGGTGAAATTTTTCAGTGTTGAAGTTGCCACAAAATGGCCAACATCTCAAAATGCTTCATGAAGTTGAAGTCAGTAACTTCTCTGGAACTTCACAGTTGAAGTAAACCTTTGCTGCATCTCTACTGAATGCAGTTAAGGGCACAAGATGAATAAAAATGTAATTGTAGACTACAGTGGGCCAGATTTTCAAAGGTCTGAGACTGGTGCATGGACCTTGGTGACAAAAGAATCCTAAAAAGGAGGACCTAGTGACACCACTGACCACTCTTTTTAACTAATCATGGCAGGATGGGGTGGTACCTGAGGAGTGGAGGAGGGAAGATGTGATTCTCCTTCACAAAATGGGAGCAAGACAGAAGCAGGAAACTACAGACCTGTAAGTTTGACCTCAGTGGTAGGGAAAATGATGGAATCACTTCTGAAAGAAAGAATTGTTGAGTACCTAGAGGCCAGTGGGGCACAGGATCCAAAGCAACATGGATTTACAGCAGGAAGGTCATGTCAGATGAATTTAATTGATTTCTTTGACTGGGTGACCAAAGTAATAGACCAGGGAGGGGCTATGGATATGGCCTACCTAGACTTTAGCAAGGCATTGGACACAGTCCCGCACAAAAGATTAATAATCAAGTTAGCCAACCTGGGAGTGGGTCCCAGGGTGGTAGTCTGGGTAGCAAACTGGCTGCACAACAGGACACAGAAGGTAATGGTGAATGGAACACATTCTGAAGAAAGGGGGGTTACTAGTGGAGTACCTCAGGGCTCAGTACTGGGTCCAGTCCTCTTTAACATCTTTATAGGTGACATTGCAGAGGGTCTGGAGGAAAGGTATGCCTTTTGTGGATGACACAAAGATCTGTAACAGAGTTGATACACAAGAGGAGGTAGAAAAGATGAGAAGGGACTTGGCAAGGTTGGAGGAATGGTCAGACTTATGGCAACTTAGATTCAATGCAAAGAAGTGCAAAGTAATGCACCTGGGAAACAAAAACCCAGGAGAAGAGTACACAATAGCAAGGGAGGTACTAACAACAATAAAAATGGAAGGGAACCTAGGGATAGTCATATCAGATGACCTAAAGGTGGGTAAGCAATGTGAAAAGTTGGTAAGGAGAGCCAAGGGGATACTGGGATGCATAGGAAGTGGCATCACAAGTAGAAAAAGGGAAGTGGTTATCCCTGTATACAGACAGTTGGTAAGACCCCATCTGGAGTACTGTGTGCAGTTTTGGAGACCTCATCTACACAAGGACATAGACAGGATGGAAGCAGTCCAGAGGAGGGCAACTAAAATGATGCAGGGTCTGCAGCAGAAACCATATGAAGAGAGACTGAGAGAACTTAATATGTATACTCTTGATGAAAGGAGGGACAGGAGGGACATGATAGAAACTTTCAAGTACCTCAGGGGAATCAACAAAGTCCAGGAGGGTAGCATCTTTCAGAAAAAGAGATGTGTAAGAACAAGGGGGCACAATTTAAAGATAGAGGGGGGATGGCTCAGGGGTAATTGGAGGAAATTTTTTTTTCACGGAGAGAGTGGTGGATACATGGAACTGCCTTCCTGAGGAGGTCACTGGGTCTAAAATAGTGAGGGAATTCAAACACGCATGGGACAGACATAAGGCAATTATAGTGGGGGGTTGCAGGAAGTAGGCTGTTGGTTAGCTAGGATCTGCAGCTTATCCAGTAGGTAGGGAAATGGGCAGACTGGGTGGGCCAAGTGGACCTTATCTGCCATCAAAGTCTATGTTTCTAACACAAGGCCAGTCTGCATCAGAAAAACAGCACACCCAATTTTCAAAGGCCACTTGTGACAGAACTAGGACCCCCTGCACCAGATCGCTTTGCACCATGTTTGTGGCAGATGCACAGTGGTGTCATGGTGGTAGGGGGTTTGAGAGCTGCCATGTCCCCTACATCAAGATTCTCGAAAAGCCCCCAAAGATTGCATGGGCTGAAAAAGTTAGACAAGCAAAAAGCTGGTCTAATAGCCCCATGTGCCATTCATGGCCGGAGTCACTGGTCAACCATAGGGACTAGGATGTTCTGGTAGGTGCAGCTTGCCCAAGGATCATAGCTGGGTACAGTACCAACCATGTCCCCTCTCATCTATGACCCCCCCAGCACCCCATGGCCAGGATCAGGATGTGGAAGTGGCATGCCATGAGGTAGCCCTGACACTGGGCAGGTGGTCTCAATGTCAAAGTGTTCCACATTCCACTGTGGCACAAGGGCACTATGGGCATACTCCCTGGTACATCACTGCAGGAGGACAACAGGCATGTGTGGACAGGGAAACCTCAGTGTGTAACATTCTGGAGTGTCTGGCTGGCTGTGTTCATTCTGCAAGGGGGGCAACACCTTACTGAGAGTCAAGATCATCTGCTGGAATGTTCCTTAGTGGATATGAGTGAGTCCAAAGAATATATTTCAACCTAATATCCCCATGAAAATACTGCATGTAGGTGATCTTTGTTGAGTTGTATGGATCTCTTATGGAACCTCTCAGGTAGTACATGGGGACCCAACAGAGGGAAATATCAGGTGGCTTACACAATTGGAGAACAGTGAGTTGCTGTGGCAGCAGCAACAAATATGGGACAATGTCACTTTTGCAACCCTTTCTGGCAGCTACAGTATACACTACCAGAATAAACAATACATAATGGACTGTCCAACAAACAAAGTAAATTATTTAGCATGAGGTTCAGTTGGTCCCCAAAATGTCCACAATGTAAACTAGCACCAGGGATCTTTGTGGCAGTATTTTATGGTGGCCAAATGTTTTGCAGAAATACAAGGAAATATAACACGTACATGTTATGCCACCCTAAACCATTCTTTTACTGCATACACTCTGGGGACCTGACTACTCATGTCATTCATTCAGATGGTATATTCTACCTGTGTTGTATTAGAGAAATGAAGGTTATCATGGGACATTGGGGTGAGGACAGTGCATTACTGTGCTTTGCTAAACTGGAGGGTCAGAAGCTATATTTGCGTCAGCCAGGGGATGATGGAAGCCTCCGTCAATCCCCTCCCTTGAGCTGTTTGCTGCAAGGGGCCACTTCCAGCAAATTTGGGGACTTTGGCTCCTGGCCCAGGTTTCATACAAACTCCAGCACAGGGTCATTGGCACACCATGCACTGGCACAAGCAGCCATTGGACACAGCTTGCATCACTTGAAGGGCCCTCGAAAAATCCAGCCCATAGTTTCTAATTAAATAATGCGTATTATTACTACAATTCAGAAAAAAGTAAAGAAAAATTTGCACGAAAATGTATTCTAAAACTGTCCTGTAATTTTATGTATTGATACAAAAAAAAAGTATTGGTACAGCCTATTATTATAAAAACAACAGTATAAACACAATGTGTTTTCTATTTTTTGACTGTCACAACTAAAAACCATGCATTAATAATATACTCAAAATGCAGTTGCTAATAGTATCGATACATATAGAATAGTACTGACACACACACAAAAAAAACAGAATCAACAGAGCTGATTCTTAACAGCTGCACTCCAAGCAAGATGGACTCCATTATCTTCACCATAGCCATGTGTCTATTCCACCCTCACTTGAAACCTGAAATGATCTTGATGTTGACCAACCAACAGGAAGACATTCCATCTATCCACTACCCTCTTAATCCCTCCTGTATTCCCCTGCTCTCATCACCAGCTTTTTTTTAAATTTAATATATTTTGAGTTATTTTTAAGGAAAAAAACATAAAATTACAGCCAACATGTAATCATACAATTATTACAAAACTGCAAAACAGATTTTAGAGCTACTTCCCTCCCCCACCCGAACCCATCCTCCACTGAAATAAAAGATCGGTATCAGATAAATGAAGAGAAACAAAATTCATAGTTTACACCACTGAGTTACAAATATGATTGTCAGGCAAAAGGGTGGACACCCAGGAATCTAAAGGACCCCATCTCTTGGAGTAGAGAGAAAAAGAATTATGGATAGATCCTAGCATATACAAAATACGTAGAATTTGGGAGATCTCCCTGTATCAGTCAAAGAGAGATGGAGTAATCTGGTCTAACCAATGCTACAGAATTAGTTTTTTAGTGACCATAGAAATCAAACTGAAATATAAACTTTGGTTGCCTGATAATTTCTGGATGTCCATGTCCAGAATCCAGTTTCTGACAGTAAACATAGAAGATAAATCCACAGAAGGGTCTAATTTCTTAATGACCGTCTTCCATAGCATTTTGGCTTCAGGACACTTCCATAATATATGTGGTAGTGAGCCTTCTTCACTGTTACATTTTATACAATTTAGAGATGTAATAATTCCACATTGAAATAATTTATCCCTAGTTTTATAAATGGCATATATGATCTTGAATTATGTGTATCTATAACCATCAAATGGGATGTACAAGTAGGTATTTTGCCAACTACTCTTCCAGAGAGTATCTGATATAGGTTGACTTAGAGCTCTAGACCAGTAGTTACATTCTAATTGCTGCTTAACTATTTTAGTAGATAAAATAGCCTTATAAATTTTTGAAATGGACTGACACTCTAAGTTAAGTTCCTCCAAGGTTTCAAAAAAATATGAAGATAATTCCACAGATTCAAACTCTCTAAGTTTGGAATGTATCAGACTTTTAATCTGTAAGTATAGCAAGTAATCTTTCTTCTTAAGGTTGTAAGTTTTTGAAAGGGTAACAAAAGGGACCCATTTATTATTCTGTAAAAGTTGACTAAATTTAATTAATACATTACCCTGCATTCTAAAATTTGGGTTTAGCCAAATATGTTGTTTTAATGGATTAAGAAGAGCAATTCTCATATACTTTCTAAACTGAGTAAAAATCTATAAAGAAAAGCCTACAGGAGAATATTTTAAAAAACTGGGTAAGACTTTGTAATTCAAATAGGACCTTAACTGAAATTCTATTTAGCTTGCATAAATCATGTTCTATAAGAAGCCACTAAGGAGTATAAAGAGTATCCTCTGCACAGTTATTAAAGGATAGCCATGTTATGTGTTTAGCAGTTTGTGCAGCATAGTAGTATGCCAAAAGGTCAGGTGCACCACGGACCCCCTTGGTTTTCAAGGCAGATAGATGCGTATAATTTACTCGGGGCTTATGTCTATTCCAGATAAAGTTTGAAGAAAGTGTTGGTAAAGTTTTAAATCAGCTGAGTGGTAGTTTAACAGACAACATTATCAATGGATTCAAAATCTTAGGTAGAAGAGACATTTTTAGCAAATTAACTCTCTCACAGGGTGATAGAAGCAGTTTTTGCCATCTTTCTATGTCCATTTTCCAATTACGGAGTGGTTCAGCAAAATTGCTATGGATAGTTTAATTTATAGAGATATTGACCTTGATACCTAGCTAGACCAGATCTTTAGTTACCTATTTAAAACCCCATTATAAAAACGCTGCTTTCCTAACATAACGATTCAATGGTAACAACTGGACTTTCTCTACATTAAGTTTATAATAAGAAATCAGACCAAATGATCTAATTTCTTCCATTGCTGCCTTCAAAGACATATGAGGATTATCTAAGTGGAGAAGAATGTCATCTGCATAGGCTGAAATGTTATCCAGAGATTAATGGATTTATTTATTTATTTATGTATTTAGTTTTTGTTACTGGGTAGGTGCGCTAGCCATGTAATGATTATTTTCAGGCACCACCCGGGACAGTACAAACAATCACAAACAAAGTGCATGGCATGTGTACAGGAATATTACATATAGCATAGGTCAGAGTCAGTTGAAAAAATACATACAGTCAATGAAGCATAGCATGAATCAACAATAACATATACAGTCAAATAACATACCATAACAAAACATGAAATATTAGAAATTACATTGGGTCAGAGAGGGTGATTAATACTGCAAATAGAAGTAAATAGCACCATAGGGTGGTCAGAAATATATGTTAGGGTTTGTCACAGCAATGAGATGCAGGGCTCCAAATACTATAAGGGGAGACAGGATTAGATCAGGTTGAGATAAGCTTGGGGAGTGTGCAGGAGGTAACAATACGGTTGGCAGAGGTTTAAGTTGGATTCTAAGCAAGTGCAAGGGTTAGCTTGGGATAGATGATGGTGCAGCTCTCTTTTAAAGCTGTTATGGAAAACTGCCTGTCGAAATGCAAGGGGAAAGGAGTTCCATAGCTTAGGAGTAGAGTGATGAAAGGCTCCAGATCCTTTAATTGAGTTGCAACTAGGTACATTTAGTAGAGACCCTGTCCCAGGGTGCTCTACCTGCCAACTGGAAAATGGTGCATGTCATATCCTTGTTTAAATCTGGTAGCAGGAGTGATTTAAATAACTATCACCCTATTTCACTGCTTCCCATCCTAGCCAAACTACTAGAAAAAGTGGTTAACGCACAGATTAGGAGTTTCCTTGAAAGCAATAATCTCCTCAACCCTATCCAATCCGGATTTAGGCCTAGACATAATACTATCTCAGCACTGGCCAACGTCTCTAATGATTGGTTAACATCCCTGGATATGAAATGCATGTTTGTGCTTTGTTCTTAGACCTGAGCAAAGCATTCAATACAGTTGGCCATGATCTGCTCGTTATTACTCTCAGGAATCTTGGGCTAGACCACCCAGCAATGTCCTGGTTTACAAGCTATCTCATTGATTGACATCAGTGTGTCAAGGTGGGTGGGGACTTCTCTCCCCTGACACCTGTATTAAGGGGGTACCGCAAGGATCGATCCTAGCCCCTTGCTATTCACCATCTACATAAACAATATCGATGTAGGAATCAAATCGGCTAACATACATCTCTTTGCTGATGATATGGTCCTGTACATTGAAAGGCACACCCCTGCACTAGCATGCTTGGACTTGCAAGCTGACTTTAATACCTTACAGAATAACCTCCTGTCCCTAAAGTTATTACTGAATGCCAAGAAAACCAAGGCAATCCTATGTTCACCTTCAGCCAGCTCACCAAAAGCACTTACCCCCTCAATGGCCCCCAGATTCTCACCCTACTAGGGGAATCTCTGGAATTTGTGACAAAGTTTAAGTACTTGGGCATGTGGTTCAACCACAAACGTTCCTTTGGGGACCACATGGGTGAACTGGCAAAGAAACTGAATTTGAGACTCAGCCTATTTTTTAGAATAAAGAACCTACTTACATATGAAGCTAAGGTTAGGCTAGGCTTAACTACATTCCTACCTCTATTAGATTATGCTGACCTTATCTATGGGCAGTGTTCTACCTCCACTCTATCCAAATTGGACTAGAGATGCAGCAAAATTTAATTTCACCAGCAAAATTCTGGGGAAATCGCTAATTTCGCCACGTGAAACATTTTGTGTAATTGTGCTCTTATGGCGAAATTTCTCCTGTAAATTTTGGTGAAATTTCACTGTCAGTTTTGCTCTTCACCTGCACATTTCAACACATGTTAGTATCAGGTGAAATTGGGGGGAAAAAAGCTTATCACATGACTTTCTCTCTAGCAGGCTGCTGGTCACATGGGTGACTGCACTTAGGCAGGAAGCCAGACTAAATGTATTTCCTTTAGAGCTGTTTCAGCATAGCAGTAGGACATAGGAGAGTAAGGAGAGTAGGACTAGAGACTAGCAGGAGAGTAAAAAGTAGTATTTATAAAAATTAGTGTTTGTGTGTGTGTTTTCTTATTTGTGATCTGTTCCCCATTAGTTCAAAAAGTTAATATTTTCTGTTAGTGTTTTTTCTGTATTGTTATATTTATCTATATTTTCTATAGTGTGTGTGTGTGTGTGTGTTTGTCTCCCTGTCCCCCAGTCCCTCCCTGTATCTCTCTTTCTTTTTTTTTCTTTACTTTTATAGTAAAGAAAAATTGTCTTTATGATGGAGAGAGAGAGTGGTAGTGTGCCACCAGCAGCAGGAGGATCTGTGGGCTGCCTTAACAGGCGAGCATTTTTCAAGCACCCCCTCAAGATAAAGATGTGATTGTGGCCCCACCCCAGCAACAGCAGCCCCACCCACTACCAGCAGCAGCAGGAGAACCTTGCGCCCCACCCCAGCAGCATGTGCCCCCCAGGACAGCAAGAGCTGCAGGATCCCATTGTACCCCTTCAGGAACATGTGCAGCCTTTGCACGTCCCCCCTCAGCAAGTGCAGCAGGTCTTGGAAGAGGTGACCACTGCAGATGCAGCAGAGAGATTGGCTGATGAGCCCCCCCCCAGGTCTAGCCATCTCCAGTTTGGGCGTTTTTTTCCACAAAGGTTGGAGATGACAGTATTGTTATCTGCCATCTTTGTGGCAAAGATGTGCAGTGTGGAAAACAAGGGTCCCACTTTAGGATGGGTGGACAGAGGAGTCACCTGTGGTACTACCACACTGCAGAGTGGCAATCCAAGATGCAAGAAGCTGCAGCAGCAGGAGGCAGTGATGGGCCCGAGCATCAGGGCGCCCAGGATCCCCAGGGGTGCCGCAGTAGTCACAGCAGGAGGAGTGATGAGACACCCCACATCCACCGGTGCAGGCGTGCTTCACCTGGTTTGGTATCACATCCTGCAGCAGCTCCTCCACCAAGACCAACAGGTAACATTAGGATAGAGGACCTTGAGTCCATGAGCCAAGAAGTTGTAGCAGTATGCACGGAGGTGCAACGTCTCCGGCAGGAGGTAGACCAGTTCCACCAGGAGGTCGGGGGAGAACTGAACAAAATAAGGGAGGACCAAAAGAAGGTCTTGGACCTCCTGGCAGAGCTGCGTCATAGGGGTTGGGGTGGTGGTGGTGGTGGTGGTGGTGATGTTGTCGGCGGAAGTGGCACTGGTGCAACTTAAGTGATAAACTACTATGCTATGTATGCACCAATTTGTTTTCTGTCCTTTTTCTTTTGCAAGTCTTGCTCTTTTTTCCTCTTCACCCCCTACAAATAAGAAAAACACCCAAAAAATAAAAAAGTAAAAAATAAACCACAAATAAATCTTTTCTGTCCTCTTTCTCTTCCATTATACATTCGCTTTGTTCTTTTTCTTGTCCTGTGATTTTCTATCTTATATGTTATGTTTTATGTAATGTTTATTCTCCCTGCATTTCTCCTCTGTCTCACGATTTAACACCCTTACCTTGAGTCTGACCCTGCATGTCCCCCTAATTACTATAACCATAAACTGTGTACCTTCTTGCTTGTTTTTTGTTACTCCTTCTTTGTTTCCTCCTATCCACAAATGTCAAGTATGGTAAAACAAACATTTTTTTCCCAAAGCTATGTGATGTTGTTGTCTGTTGTGTGTGGGCTAAGGGCTGGTGGCAAATTGGCAATTGACTGTGTGCAGCATCAGTCTGAATATGTACACAACAGTCATAGAATGAAATAGTTAAATAAGCACTATTACTGCGAAGTTAAACATGAATATGTTTTTTTATGCTGAACAACACGTGTCCCCCCGACCTTGCCACCTTCAAAAATGTTAACTTTGTGTCCCTCCCTTCCTCCAGCCATCATGATAATTGCAACCCCCTTGCAAATGGGGGTTCCTAATGTGCCTTATGCCTGCTCGATGTTCAGCATTTAAGCCGCTTTTACTGGGTAGCCAGTGAGCGCCTTTAAGGCCTCCGTATCTGTCCCTTTAAAAAGCTGCCTGTTGCAGTTGTAGTTGGATAGAAGAAGGGGGTTGAGTGTTTCTATGCTCGAGTCCCTCTCGGGCTGCCCAATAATCGCTCCAGTTCTGCCATCGCTAATTGTGCAGAGGGAGCTTTGTTAGAGGATATGCTTGTCTACTGGTTATCTGTTAGAGTAATAATGATAATGTAGTTGTTCTAACCTGCCTTGCTCTGCAGCACAGAGGGTTTTCGATTGCCTCCTCCATTTTGCCCCAGAACTGCTGAAGTGGGCCAATCAGTACCTCGGGACCCTGCAGAGTGGACTGACCAATAGAGGAGCTGCTTGTTTTGGGAAAGGTATTATGGGCTATGGCGCTTTTTCTGCACCACTAAGCACTGGAGGAAGTGACTGGCTTGTGCAGCCAGCCAATGACAGCGGGTAGCGCCCGAACTGAGAGGAGAGCCTCTTGCTGTTGGGGGTTAGATGCGTTGTGGCTGGTGAGGAGTGAGGAGCTTCTGTGCTTCTGCACTGGGAAGTGTTCACGCGTGAAGCACGTGAAGGCCTAAGGCGGCCGTTCTCTCTGCAAGCGAGTTCATTTCGAAATCCGCCGGCGGGCGGTCAGAGGAGGCTGTGCCCTGTACAGCTACCCACCAGGCTTGATCTGCAGGAGGACTGGAGAGAATTGCTGAATTGTGCTCGGTCTGAAGAAAAGTGGAAGCTGCCGTTGCAGTATCTCTGTGGCTGTGAGTTGTGGGAGCATTGGAAGCAGCTGCCTGGTGTGGTACCCCTCTGTTGTTATTTACCATATAAATGTGTAAGAAGACTGGTGAAAGTCAGGCTCCATCCTGGTAGCGGTGAAGGAATCGTCATTTGCTGGGGTTGTGAGTACTAATTCAGGGTCGCTCCTGTAGTGTGTCTATGCAGTGGTTTCAGTGCACCATTTAACTCGGATTACTTAACTGACCTTTCCTATTATTTTGACCTGCTCAGGACTGTTATGTTTTGTGCTAAGGGCCCCAACCAGCTGCCACGTCGTAGACTAGCCACTAGGCTTGGGCACCGGGACAATAAGCTTGTAGGTTAGGCCTGCACAGAGCCCTAGGTAGATAAGTATAGTGATAAGCTAATCAACTTGATTCCCCTGTCCTTGTTGCTTCCCTGAATAAATCAGATTGCTGTTTGTACAGTTACATCCTGGCTATTGTGTACATTAATGGTGAACTGCTGCCTGGTGATTGCAACATAACTGTGCCTTACTTTACAGGGGGTCCCCAAAGGGAGCTGGAATATATTTTCCATGGGGTAAGTGTACTGGTGAACAGAATTGTTGGTACCCAGTGTGAGTCACTAGTGGGACGAAAGGGGGGTTGCAGTAGCTCAGAGGGCTGTAACCATGGTAGTCTTAACTGTGCTAACCCTGACCTCTGGGTAGAGGCACCCGTCAACAGATCTGGGCCCCTCAGCCTGCCTCTGTGGGGGCAGACAGGGGTAGTAGCCCTAAAGGTAGCACCCCCTTGGGGTTACATAATGTTTTATTAGTGCCTCACCACAACCACCACCATCTCACGTTCACGGTCCTGGTGAGTGACCTGGCCCAAAATGTACACTTCAGCCACAGTTTAACACAGCCTCTTGCCACCATGCTACTCTTTGCAGACTAGAGCAGGAATGGTAAAAGGAGAAATATGGCAGGAGAAAAGTTTGATAAAAGTCAGACTGAAATATGGTCTGAGTGATGATGTGAAAGATGCACCCCCCCGCACCACTGCCACCCTCCCCCCCATACATTAAATAGCTATTTTCGGGCCTGTTTGCAAGTATTTCAGCCAGAATCTCAGGCAGTGCTGATCATGCCAAACAGGGCCTACAAGTCCAGAAATGTTTCCCAAAAATGATAAATTAAACTCAGACAGAAATCTTGTCCCTGCCATGATGTTTTATGGTGCCCAAACCCCCAACCAGATCAAACGATGGTCTTTGGACCACTGTTTACAATTGTCTTTAGGCCCCATCTTGTTTCTGCCAGTGCAGCACAGGCAGTAAAATATCCAGAAAAGTTGCAGGGAAAATGGCAGATTAAACTGAGGCAGAAATCTGGCCTCAACCATGATGTTTTATGGAACCTCCACCACCACCCAGACATTAAATAGCTGTTTTAGGGCCTGTTTGCCAAATATTTCTGCCTGAAACTCACTGCTGCTGGTGCCAAACTAGGCCTACAAGTCCAGAAATGTTACAGGAAAAAATGTTACATCAAATTGAGACTGAAATGTGGAATCAGTCCTGATGTTTTAGGGTGCCCCTAAACACCCAGACATTACAGTGCTGTTTTGTCCACTGTTTACAATTTTTTTTCGGCCACATCTTGTTTCTGCCAGTGCAGCACAGGTAGTAAATGCCCAGAAACATTGCAGGAAAATGGTACATTAACTTGAGACAGAAATCTGGTCTCAACCATGATGTTTTGGGGTGTCCTACCCCCCCTCCACCCAGACATTGAATAGCCTACAAGTCCAGAAATGTTTACCAAAAAATGTTACATCAAATTGAGACTGAAATCTGCTGTCAGTCCTGATGTTTTATGGTGTGCCACCACCTCAGAGACCTGAAAAGGGGTGCCAACCAATGCAGAGAAAATGAATTCCTCCTGCAAAATGCTGCTGCTACTTGTAATTCTTTTCTCCTGCTGCTGCTGCTGCTGCTGTTTCAATTGATTGAGACAGAAATGTACAATTATCATTTCCCTAGCCCTATGCTGCTGTACTGATTGTCTAGCTGTGTCGACTGACTGTCTCTGTGGTAGTAGCTTGCCTGGCGGTGGGGAGTGAATGACATTTTGGGGCACTGTAGCATGCTGCCTGCTGCTGTCTCTGACTACTCCTTTACAAGTTGCCACAAGAACTACTGTTCTGGAAAGTTTATGCCTGGTGGTGGGTGGATTATCTTCACACAGTCCATACTGCTTCTGCTGAACACATAAGTATCTGCCTTCATTTTTTTCCTGTGAAAGGTAAGGGTGTTGGTGGGTTGGTATTATGGCATCTTGAGTTCTAATATGCTTGTACTGCTCTTACATTATTTTTCAGTGTGCTGTGGATGACATCATCATGCCAGGCCAGGAGGGAGGGAGATCTATGGATCTTTGAATACACCGTATTTCCCAATTTCTCAACGCAGACAATAAGTATTGGAATTTTCATACTAGTGTGGTATGTCTGTTACTGCCATCTGGTTGTCTGAGCTTGATAGAATTCCAGCGAGGTTAAGTCTCGTTCTATACTGCTACTGCTGCTGCTGCTGGCTGCTTAACCAGATCTGGGGGATTTATTTAATTGTGTGATGGTTCCACTTTCGCAGTCCTTGAGGTAAGTATTTATTCATTTTTTATGGTCTTCTGTGGTGGGGGGGTTTTGTGGATGGTCACAGGTGGTGGTGGGGGAACCTTTTAACAATCCTTAAAATTTGTTATAATTTTTTTTCTTATTTCAAGGTGCACGGTACTGCTAGGGGAAGGGGAATGCCTGCTAGTGCTACTGTGCTTCATCATGGACCTTGGTCTGGAATCATGTGCACCACGCAGTATGTTCCTGTGGGGAATGTCTTCAGTTTAATGACATCATGGGGTATAGTAAGTATACATTTTTTCTCTGCTTCTTCTTCCAACTTGTTAGGTAAAACCAGGTATGTAGATTGATGAGTATCTAACATTTTTTCTTATCTTTGGTCTTGCTTAGGTCATTTTCCCCTGTTGAGGTTTCATCGTATGTCATATCTTGATGACTACATGATCAATCCAGGCCCTGCAAGAGATGTGTTGTGTCTGTGGAAGACAGGGGTGTTGCTTGATCTGTGATGTTGGCCACTGCACTGGTGTCCATACCATTACCATTAATGAGTAATCACCACTGCCACCCACATTAAGGGAGAAAGTATATGCAAAAACAGATGGTTGAGATGGTGTTTAGTAAATAATTAGGTGGAGAGGATTAATGTCTTGTCTAATCAATGAAGATTGCAAAGCTGCAGTAATCATGAACATTTTGAATCCATTCCAAAGTGAGGACAGCAGGACCCCCCTGACCCCTTCCCAGGAACCATTGTGGTTTCGGTGTACCTTAACCTGGTACTGTAGCATAACTAACCTTTTTGGGGGATTTAATGTTGTAAGTTGTTAAGCCTCTTCATGATTACTTTTGTAATCTTTTTTTTTTTTTTACTTTATTTGTGCTCCACTACCTGGGAAACTCTTTCAGGCAACCTCTGGGGCTCCCAGTAGTCTCTATCACCCACTGTGACTTCTGGTTCCTCTCCTCTCATGTCACCCAGCACAACCTCTGGATCTTCACCCCCCCCCAGAGGAAGGGCCACCCTATCCACCCAGGGCACTCTATCTCATAGTGTAGAGTGCCAGGTACACGAGTTGGCCCATGGAGAGGAAGCCAGTCCAGTGTTGGGAGTGTGGGCTTAGGAGGCTGAGGTGCCATCACCTATCCCCAGCAGTTGGGTTTTTCATCTTTATTTCTGTGGTTCCTGCCCCACAGAGTGTGGCTGTCAAGGCAACATTATGCCGCAGTTCCACCCCATATAATCCCAGGTGAGTTTGAAGGAATGGGTCGCAAGGTATTGGCATGCAAGAAAAGCTATGAACAGGTGTGGCAGGCGTTGGCCCAAACAGGAAGTTTACAGTGGTGGCACACCCTGAAATAACAGTAGACTGCCCGGGTGGTACAGGCCAGGCAGGGTGCATTTGTCAGATGCTGGCCTAGAAATCTTCACTATGTGGATAGGAGAGGTTGTAGTGACAGCACTGGGTTGGAGCATGGGCAGGTCAGGGGAAGGCCTCCTTCCATGGCAAGTGGGAGGTAGCATGGTAGCAAAGGAGGGGTCCAGGGAACAGGGACCCAAAGGAAATGTGGTGACTCAGGTGCTGGGGTAGCCCACTGGAGACAGCATGGTATGGTGACCCAGGTGCATAGGTTGCCTGCAAAGAGAGAGCATGGCCTGATTTACATTGGGCTTGTGGGCGTGAGCCGATTTACATTAGGCATGCCTTGGACAAGGGATGGGGGGGCACTACCTGATTTACACCATGAGGGCACTGAGCCAGACAAAAAGGAGTGGCAGGACCTGATTTACATCAGGCCTGGGTAACAGGAGGCATGATTTAATTTATGTTTGGCATGAAGCCAGGGATAAGTAGTAAAGACTGGTCTGATTGGACAAGCAGCACAAGGGTGGGACTATTTATGTATAGATACCAGGATAAAGTTTGAAAATTAAACCAAGGCTGTAAATATACGTATAACAATCAGAATTTAGTGAGGATGTTTGAATGCAATAAGTAATGGGGCATCAACCAACAACAGTTTGTCTGTCAAGTTCTTGGGGAGGGAGGAGTCACTGACAAGGCAGGCATTCGCTTTCACTCAGTCAGTCACTCTCTGCTAGTAAACAGTCTGGGGCTGCAATCTCTTGATTCAAGATTAGGTGACCAGAACTGCAGCAGGCTGAGCGCACGCTTCATCCCTGTGACATTCCTAGAACTGCTGCTTGCTATGATACCGTTTGGTCATTCATTTTATGCTTCAAACTTCTATTCATATCGCTAGTCACTAGCCCTTCCTGTGATGTCACTGTGACACTAGCCTCTCCACAGATGTCAGGGGAAGAGAATTCCACCCATTTTGAATAGTCCACCAATAGAACACTGCAACAGAGGAAAGTTGAGCAAGAAAGCAGTCTTTGGCAGAAGCAGCAAGTAGACCAGAGTCTAATTCATACATAGATGCATAGACACTGATGGAAGAAAAAAGACTCTTGGCCCATCCAGTCAGCCCACCGTACTTGAACTGTTCTACCTTGTGTTAGTGGCATTCCCCCTCCTTTGTTTCCATCCCCCTCGCTTTTTTCAAACTAAATCCACATGCCTATCCCATCTGTGATCGAAGCTACTGATTGATTTGGCCTGTATCACTTTCTCTGGTAGCTTATTCCATTTCCATAATCTGGAGTATTTTTTACTTTCGGACAGCCTCCCTCTTCCTTCCATGGGGGTGCTATACATTTAAAAAGGATCGCCATTATGAAATCTGACCATTCTGTCATTACAATCTCACCTCTCTTGTTAAACCCCTCATGCCTCCCTCGTAATTCTTCATAGATGGGGGCAGTATAGCGTAGTCACTAAGAGCACAGAGCTGCAAACTGGGAGAACTGGGTTTGAATCCCACAGCCACCACTTGCATACTGTGTGACCATGAGCAAGTCATTTAACTTCCTTGTGTTCCCGGTGTAACCCCCCCTACAAATGGGGGTCACTAAAAAGCCTTCCGTGGGTGCACCTGAATGCCCTCTGCCAGGCTGGTGTCCAGCATTTCAGCTGTTTTAAAAATAAATTGTATGAGGTGCCTAAGTGCCTCTGTGTACTGTCCCTTAAAAGCTGCCTAACTGCAGTATAATTAATTTGGATGGCGGTCATGTGTGTTTCCCTGCTCGAGTCCCGCTTCGAGCTGCTGAAGCAAAATGCTCCATTTCTGCAGTCGTTATGTGCAGAGGGAGCTCAGCTGAAGATGTAACTGTGGGGAAAATGCAGAGAAATGATGAAAATGCAGATTGTCTAACCTGCCTTTTGTTGCAGCATGAACTGTTTCTGTTTAGCTACACCATTTTGGTCCCAGACTGCCGAGTGGGACCAATCAGTACTTGGGACTCTAAAATGGAGCCTGCTTTGGGCCACTCAGGACTGGGACTCTCATCTGGAGCCTACTGAAAGGGGGCTGTATGGAAGGTGCCTCTGGGTAATGTAGTTTTGGATCCTTGGCACCTTTTTGCACCTATAGAGGGAGCTCTGCTGTGATTGACATCAGAATCAGCCAACCAAATCTTTTGGACCTAAGGGAAATTCCCCAGCAGCCTGCAGCACAGAGTCAGAAGGAAGATGGAGCTGGAAGAGTGAGCAGCTCATGGAGCTGCTGCCCCAGGGCAACGTGTGATCTTGGGAAGGCTGAGTCTGGCCTTCCTGCATTCAGCTCTCCTGAAAGGAGAAATGGAAGTTTATTTTGGACTACATCTCCGATGCAGTGGTTGTACCCCAAGTTATGGGCACAATGAGCAGAAGAAAGAACAGAAGGGAATCTTTATGTCGGACTGCGTCTCGAAACAGTTATGTGTTGCAAGCTGCGTGGCACCATATAGTTCATGCAGGAGAGTCATGGATGTGCCCTGAGAGAGGCAGGAGAAGAAACCAGATTCAAGTTGGGAGCTGGAGAGAGAAGGAGTTATGAGTGTGCCAGCTGACGGTGCACCGTAGTTCACGCGGAGATACGTGGAAGGCCTGATCCTGGCATACTAGCCTGTTATCTGCCTTGAGAGGGAGAAGAGGATGTTTCAGACTGAATCAGAGTTTGTAAGTAAAAAGCAAGCTGCTGCCACGAGACCAGGCTTACCCTGCAGAAGACTGAAGATTTTGCTGAAAGCGATTGGCCTGTCAGAACTTTAGCTACTGTTGTGCTCCCGGTAATTGCAGTGTTCTTTGCAATCGGGACCGAGAGTCACCTGCCTGGTACAGTAAACTTTCTTTTACTTATAAATTTATTTATTATTTCATTTTGTTGACGGGTAAGTGCACTAGACAAATCCTGCCTATTTTCAGGCACGACCGGGGAGGAGATACAGATGAGTGAATGCCAACTGACCTTGAACCTGATTAAGCTGTTGGTGGTATTTTTCGTGAATGGAGGAAATTTGGCCATTGCACCAGGAAATTCCCCTGCTCTTTTGAGAAGTGCCATGGGATCTTTAACATCTACCTGAACTACCACCAGAACAGGCAGATGGGACCTCAGTTTAACATCTCATCTGAAAGACGGCACCTCAGGAGTGCAGCACCCCCTTCATGCTGTACTATAGTGTCAGTATTGGGATATTAACCCAAGTGCCTGGTGTGAGGATAGAACCCACAGCCTACTGATCTCCCAGCCTCAGAAGTGAGTGTGCTACCTGCTGAGCCACTGACACTGACTGTGCTATGTGCTGGATGGGGATTGCAATCTAGTTTCCCCATATGCTGTAAACTGTGTGCTAGTGCTGGAAGTAATTTTCCCAGCAAGAATCAGACTTAATCTGTGCTGCTGGATGCAGATAGGCCCTACCACAAGGGTCTTGCCTCACTACCTTGCTGCACAGAGAGATCCATCGTCGAGGGGCCAAACTTCCTCTGGCAATACAGAGAGTTCATCCATCAGCCCTCCTGTGTTTAGCCTCGGTACCGTGAGTAATTATCAGGGTAGCTCCCTGCAACAGTTGTTAAATCAAAGTGTGCCATCTGATTGTTTGTGCTTTTCTTTCCACGGACTGAGCCATCCGGCTCCAGATTACAAATTGTGTGTGTGCATGTTCTTTTTTCCATCACAGCGCCCCAACCAGCTGCCACTGACCTGGCTAGCCCCTTTTCCCTTCCTGGGTACCCAGAGAACGTGACTGAGTGGGACTCTAAGTGCATGCACAGTACTGTGATTATTATTGTGTTTAAACCAATTAACCTGATTTTTCCCATCCTTGTTACAGCTCCCCTGAATAAATCAGATCTGTTTGTTTCTGCAAATTTACATTGACTGTGGTGTTAGTTTATGCTAAAGGTATTGTATTGTTGCTGTTGCACTGCATCACCTTGTTTTATAGGGGTCCCCAGAGCCAGGCTGAAGGAACCAGTCCTGGGGGTAAGTGCCAAGCACAAGTGTATGTGGTTTGCATATCTGGGGTATTGGGGAAGTTACTGTTGTGTACTGTGTGGGCCACTAGTGAGGAGAAAGGGGGGTCACAGTGTCCCAGAGGGCTGTGACCTATTAGACTAGCCACAACCAACCCTGACCTTTGGGTGGAGGCACCCGTTTTAGAACTCAGTCCCTCAACCTGTTAGTAGCCAAGCAGGCAGGGGTAGTAACCCAGGGGATAGCGCCACCTAGGAATTACACCAGGATGTACCTCGAAACGGGAGCACGACATTTCGCTCCACGTACAGCCTTGGTTCATACTAACATACTAAAATGCCAGCAGAATAGGCCTAACGGTCTTTCGTGTCTGCTCATTTGGTCAGCCCCCACCCTGGGTGCTGACCTTGCTGTCCCCCTCGCCTTCTCTGGCTTCTCCCTTCCCAGTTCCACATATTCTTGCTGCATTGGATTTTGCTTCCAGAACCCTTCCCCTGTACCTGTCCCACCCCCTCTTGAACCCCTCCACTGTCTCTGCCTCCACCAGCCCCTAGGTAGTGCATTTCATGGCTCCACCACCCTCTCAGTGAAGTAGCACCTCCTCCTTTCTCCCTGAATCTTCCCCTCCAGCTTCCACCCATGCCCTCTAGTGGCCCTTCCTCCTTCCTTCAAGCACCCTGACTGTTCCTCCCCATTTACCCTCTTCATGTACCTGAAGACCTCTATCATGTCCCCCGGTCCCTTCTCTCTTCCAATGTGTACATATTTAGCTCTTCGAGCCTCTCCTCATAGGTCCTGTCCCCAAGCCCCAAATCATTTTGGTTGCCTCCTCTGGACCTTCTCCAGGAGGTTAATATCCCTCTTAGTGTGGCCTCAAAACTGCACGCAGTAATCCAGGTGCGGCCTCACCAAGCAGTAATACAGAGGAGTATCACTTCCTCCTTCTGGAGGTGATCCCCTAGCGATGCATCCCAGCATCCTGTTGGCCTTGGCTGCTGCCCTCCTACAAGTCTCAGAGTTGTTCATCTTGACATCCACCACCACCCCAGGTCACTCTCAGCCATTGAGACTTGTAGTATTTCCCCAGGGTGTACACTTGGCCTGGGTTTCTGGCCCCAGGTGGAGTACCTTGCATTTCCCTGCATTGAACCTCAGCTTCCACTTTCTAGACCATCTTTCCAGAGCCTCAGGGTCCCCTGCAGGGCCACCCTCCCTCCTCCTCTATCCACCACCGCCCCCAGTTTCGAGTCATCTGCAAAGAGACTCATCTCACCTGATTCCTGTCCTTATGTCAGATAGGTGGCGTTGAACAGAAGGGGCCCAAGGACTGATCCCTGTGGGACCCCACTAATGACCCTCCTTGGGATGAGACTATCCCACCAACTACGACCCTCTGGGTCCGGTCCTGGAGCCAATTGCCTATCCATCTGATCATCTGGTTTCCACCCCCATTTCTCCCAGCTTATCCAACAGGCCCACGTGAGGAACAGAGTCAAATGCCTTGCTGAAGTCTAGAAAGAGGACATCCACTGGTCTACCCAGGTCCAAGGCACTTGTCAACCAGTCATAGAACTCCACCAGGTTTGTCTGACACGATTTCCCCAGGATGAATCCATGCTGTCTATCGTCCAGGCACCCTGACTTATCCAGGTCCCCCCCTAGCCTCTCCTTGACAATGCCCTCCATCACCTTGCCCACCACTGATGTCAGGCTGACAGACCTATAGTTCCCTGCCACCTCCCTTGATCCCCCCTTGTGGATAGGCACTACATGCGCCACCTTCCAGTCTTGGGGCACCCACCCTGTCCTCAGAGAGATGGTGAAAAGCTCTGCCAGGGGTTTCGCCAGGACATCTGCAAGTTCCTTCAGCACTCTAGGATGTAATTTATCCGGCCCGGTGCTTTCTCCGTCTTAAGGGAGCTGAGGGCTTCCTCACTCTCTCTGCTGTGATTTCCACTTCTGGTACCTCTTCTCCTGTAGCCCTCCCCACCTGCCAGTGATGCCTCCCTCTCCCCAGACCTGCCGATCGGTGAGGTCCCCCCTCCTCATTATCTCTGTCTCCTCCCATGTATGATGCAGCATCCCATTTTTCCTGGTGAAAACTGAGGTGAAGTACTCATTTAGTACCTCAGCCTGCTCCCCGGTCTTGTGCCCATCTCTCCCTGATTTAATCCTGCTAATCTGCCCCTTCACCCTTGTCTTCCCCAATTTATCTAAAGAACCCTTTGCCTCCTAATTTCCTGGCCAGGTTCTGCTCCTTCCTTCCTTGCCGCCGCCCTCACCACTCTAGTGGCTCTTCTAGCCATCAGCTCGTACTACCCTCGATCCCTTTCACCCTTGAGCACTTGAATTTCTTATAGGCTGCTTTTCCGCACCACCTCCTGGACCTCCCTGGTCCACCAACAGGGTTTTGGGCCCTACCGCATTTCGTCTTACTCTTGCACAGGTGCTGGTAGCATCCTGCACCCCTCTCCTGATGATTTCCCACCTACTATCAGCGTCCATGTCTGACCCAATCCCATCCAAATGCTCCTAAGGATCCTTCCATTTCCTTAAAATCCGCCTCCCTGAAGTCAGTTACTTCCGTCTTTGTGCAGCCTTCTACCCCTCCTAGGTCCAGGCAGAACCAGACCGTGGCATGGTCACTCCCCGCCAATGGGTCCCTTACCTCCAGGCCCCCAATCTGGTCGCTGTCTGCCAGGACCACATCCAGTACCCGTGCCTCCCTGGTCGGTTCCCTCACCTGCTGAGTTAGGAACGCGTCTTGAAAGACATCCAACAACCTCTGTTCCCTGGCCACCGAGGATGTCATAGTCTCCCAGTCTGTTCTGGCATGTTTAAGTCCCTAACACCACCACGTTCCTCTGCCCAGTCTGCAGTGTCTCCTAACATCTGCCACCAGACTGTCCTCCAGCTCCTCCGCCAGGGCAGGGGTCTACACCACTCTATTTTACTCTCTTGCCCCCTGTTATCAAGGTGACCCAATCGCCGCCACGGTTCCCTCCGCCTCCTCTACTCCCCTATGCCAATGCAGTTTTTGACTATCATTGCCCCCTCCTCCCTTTCCTCCCCCTGTCCTTCCTGAACATAGTGTAACCCTCCAGGTTCAGGTCCCAGTCATGTCTTGCAGTGGCCCAAGTCTCAGTGACCGCTGCCACATCCACTGCTCCCTCAGTTAACATTGCCTGGAGCTCAGGCATTTTATTGCCCAAGCTCCTGGCATTTAGCAGGACTACCTTCCACCCTTTCCCTATAGTTCCATTTCCCCTGCTCGTGTTCCCATGGGGATTCTGTTTTCTCCTGGTCTGCACTTTGCCAGTTGGCCTTTTCCTGAAATCCTCCTGGTCCCCAGGGGGGTGGAGACAGAGTCCCTCCTTTATCAGCACCCCCTTGACAGCCTTTTCTCCCATCCCACCCCCTTCACAAGTTTAAACCCCACTTTTCACCAATGAACTCCTCTATTTTCAACTTAAGGATTCCCCTCCCCTCCAAATTGAGATGTAGTCAGTGTATCTTTCTTGGTCAACTATTGTAAAATAAATAAAAATAGGTCATGGCAGCTATGGAAAAGTATTATTTTATACTCTTAAGCATTCCTAATCTATAGTTTTCAGCTGCATCATTGTACAGAGTGAAAAACCATGCTTCACTGGATCCAATCCTTACTGCCATGCATTCCCTACATGGATAAGTAGAGCTATGCAGGGCTTTCTCAGAAGCATTATGGACTTTACATTATTGACCAGATCCTTTTCTTGAGTGTTACCTTCAGTCACTGCCAGTCATACGTTCTCCATAGAACAATCCATCCATCGTTCTTGGACTAAATCTGGGTACTATGCTTCTCTGTGGGCTCTTTGTGCTTCTCTGCAGATCTCCGAACCTTTAGGAGGATCCATTAGAGGGTCCTCCAACTTAATTCATTTCCCTTCTGTTGTTATTTAGACTCATCATGCTGTACTCATGTAGCTAGTTCCTACAATGAGATTGTTCCTTCACTTAAAGAGCTGCTGACGCCTCAAAGAAAACTTTGAAAAACATAATATTTAGGTGCAATTTACCTTGCATTCCATACACATTCAGTAGATTTTTCCTCCCCATTACTCATTACTGAGAAATTTGCATGGAAACATACTCTACATCCCTTAGAGTTCATCTGCCTCTTTAACTTACTCTCTACTTCATCTCATAGTCCTCTGTTGTGATATCACAGTCTGTTGCTATGGGAGTAACTGTGATGTCACAAGTAGAATATTATGACCTCAGATAGGGAGAAAACAACAGGAATAGAGTAACTCTTCAGAGGCAAACATCCTATTTTCATGCAAATGGCCTCAGTAATAAATTATGGGGAGGAGAAATACAGAACTAATGTGAAATACAAGCTGAACTGGGTCTAAATATTATGTTTTGTTAAAGTTTTCCTAATGGCATCAGCTGCTCTTTAAGCTCCTGTCTTAAAGTATTTGCACTTTAAGTGCTAGTGTACTGCCTGAAATGAAATGAACGTTTAAAGTAGTGTAACAACACCTTCTACCACTAGGGGCAGGTGGTTGGATACCAGACTGCCAGATCCAGAGCCTACTTTCTAGTACTGACTCTAACGTAGCCAAGTCGGAGGGGTTTAGCTGTAGAAAGGGGGGTGTTAGGATGCGCTCAAGGAATTTTGCCCATGAGATGGCAAGGACTTTGTACCTACCAGCTGTCATTGAATCCAAACATGTGAGACCAGATCACCTCAACTCCTAACCACCTAGACGCCTATATGGCCATGCCCAAGACAGCAGTGCTGATCCAGGAAATAGAACTGGGGTGTTTTGTGTAGATCGCTAGTAATTTGAGGAGCCATGTGAGGGTACACTCACTGGGACGGTGTGGAATCCCTGAGGGGCTTTCCTCCAGGGAAGTTCCTAACAGCCTTGCAGAACAGGAGGGTCCCACAGAAGAGAGGTGCCACCTTGGGGGCATTTGCAGTTCTGTGCCCAACTGATGCTGCCAGCCAAGTTAGTGATTGAGAGACCTAGTGAGAGATAGAAGACTGCTGACCAAGGTGGAGATGTGCCCTGCATTATATGAAAGGAGGTTCCAAGCTGGGATGGGTACTGGAGCTGCTGCTACTGGCAGAGGGGCTGGGGCAATGGCCAGCCACTGTTGGGAAGGCTATAGTAAGCATTGCCATACTGTGCCCAGCACATCGTCCAGTGACTAACAGGGCTGTGAAGCAAGGTACCTGCCAATAGGAATGCTCTCCTGACTCTTGCTCCAGAGTGGAGACTGACCTGGCACAGAGAGGCTGCCCTCAGGGACCCACAGTTGTCACGGCAGCAAACCAATTTTGTTTCTGGCTGAGTGAGCCACCAAATTTTATAGGTGTGAATGAACTGTTCCTCCAGCAGTGGATGCCTCCTGCATCACTTGCTGACCAGGCACCATGATGCCAAACTACGTAAAACACATCAAAGTACAGTAGTGAAGTTGTAGTGCAGTTGGAGTATATAATGAAGTTCATGGAGTAGATCAGGTTCTGACCCAAGGTATAACCTCATCCACTGGTGTGTGGAGATCTGATATTGGATGAATCCAGTCTAAAACATTATCTGTCACTTAAGCATTAACAATCAGAAAAACTTATTATAGACACATAGGTGCTGGAAGGGAGGCTGACGAGTATCTTGAGTAGTCACTCTTCTACTAGGGGGTCAGTGGCTTGGAATCATAGAAGCAGATGTTGATGCAGAAAATGGACCAATGATCTATTGGGTTCACCCAGTATCTGTCTGCTTCCACACCCAGTGGCCCAAAACTAGTCTTCTGATAGCCCTGACTGTTTTGACACACTCCTTCCTTAGTCCAATTTCCTCTTCCCCGACTGCCGATCCTCCCTACTCTGGTTTGATCATTCCCCATGACTATCCAACCAGTGTCTGAAACCAGCAATGGACTCTGTACCAAGCTGACCTCTTCTAGCAAGGCATTCCACTTCTCTACCACTCTTTCTATAAAGAAAAAGTCCCTTACATCCTTCCTAAAGCTGCACCCACCTGTTTCCATGCCCTTGCTTTGTGTCAACAGGGCATTTCTGTCTGCTTCATTAATAACCCTTAGGTACTTAAAGGTGTCTATCATGTCTCCCTTTCTGTCCTGGCCTCTAGTGCATACATATTGAGTCTCTCCAGCCTCTCCTTGTACGTCTTCCCCTACTGCCCCTGAATCATTGTTGCATGACTGTTGCTTTTTGAGTGAGGCCTAGTGGTAGAGGTGCTGTTGTTAGTATGGGAGACCATTTGCTGCCTGTCCCACCCCCCTGGGTTGCTGCTGCTGGCAGATGAGCTGGGGCCTTCTGTCTCTATCTCACTCTAGCACATGTCTGTATAACATACTGAGGTGGCCAACAGGGACTACAGGGAGCAAAATATGAGTGTACTATGACATTTGATGTCCACACAGGCCCCTGCATCACTCTGCCCTATGTTCACCCTTGTCCTCACTGCCTGCACCAGTCAAACATGCATGTAAATCCCATCTTGGTGGGGCCTATTGCAAGGCAGTGGCCTGCAGGATGGCTGATCATGGCTGGTAACTTGAAAGGGATCCAGGGATCCAGTGACGGCAGCAATGAGCAGAGGCCTGGCCAGGCAGCAGGTAGACAGGCTAAGGGGGCTTAGCTTGGGGATATATAAAACTATAAAGAACAAATGTGAATGCCTCTATGCCCCCAAATATGTATACCCACTGCCCTGCCCACCTCAATTGAAAAAGCACACCTTCACCCCCTCCCTCCAGCCACAGTGTAGCGCTCAAATAGGGCCATATCCTGACTCCTGATTCCCAGTGAAATGCTGCTATATGATCACATGATTGCTCTAAAGGGAAACAGCACTAAGAACCCCAAACTCAAGTGGGGGGCTTGCCCCAGTGTGCACTTTGTGTGCAAAAAAACATTTTTTTACTTACTGTTTACTGCAGTATAGTTGATTATAGCGGACTGATTTTGCTTACTTGCAAGGTGACATTTTCTGTAACTACAAATCCCAGAATCCCCTGCAGCTGGCATTAGAGAAGAGCTGGAGCAGTGGGAGAGTCAACAGCCTGCAGTACATGATAAAGCTTTTATTGGCTCAGTCAGATGTTTGCTGGTGTCACTGCTCTCCTGGGGCTAGCACTCAGGACTGTACTTAGCCCAGGGAGGACAGTAAGACCTGCAAACAAATGATCACAGCTTTTAGAAACTAATACTGTATACACTGCAGGCTATTGAATCTCCCACTGCTGCAGCCCTCCTCTGATGTCAGCTGAAGGGAATTCTGGGATTTGTAGTTAAAGGAAATGTCATATTTCAAGAAAGCAAAATCAGTCTAATGCAATCTTTTTTTTTTTAGTTGTTTAACCAGGAGTAGCACACTAAGCTGAAAGCTTTTTTACTGGTGTGACCTGGGAGCACAGGGAAAAAGTGACTTGCTCATGGTCCCACAATTTGTAAGTGAAAGCTGTGGGATTCAAACCCAGACTGATCTGCTGGATGTCACCAGATTTACAGCTCAGAGTCTTAAACCACTACGCTGTACTACCTCCCTTCTAATCTACTCTACTGCAGTAAATGTCAAGTAAAAAATTATTTTGTGCACAAAGTGTAATTGGGACCAGTCCCAGACTTGGGTGTGGGACTTTAATGCGGTGTTCCCTTTAACATTTGTCTACTTACTACTTTCACACTGGGACCCCTGTAGAAAAGATATTTTCCAATCTCATTAGGGATATCATAGAAAAGTCTTACTTAATTATAATTACTTGATTGGTTAATAATTAAAAATATGGTTGGCTAGGATCTCCAGGGACTTTACACATGTACAAGTTGGTTGCCACAGCAAATAATAACAATACTTTTGTGTTGAAGTCTTGAAGATATACTTTTCTGGCAATCTAAACAGAAAAGTACTGAGACATAAAGTATCCTTATGACAACAGAAGTGATTTAACATTTGCTAGGGAAACTAATTTGAGCAAACGTTTTGAAAATCTCTGGGTCTTGCTTTTCTTCTGTTGCATCTCCATGTCTGTTTCGCTGCTCAGCTGTTCTCTGTTGCACTGCTCTTTGCTGTCTGGCAGTTCAGAAGAGGCGGGTTTCTCTCCAATGGCATTTAGTGGTTGGGTTAGTGACATTGTCTGGCTGTAGCTGAAGGGGGAGGTGGTGAAGTGGGCAGGCATGTAGTGTTTCAGCAAGGGGCAGTTCTGCTGATATCAGTGGGTGGAGTTTGTTCACTGCAGCAGGTTAATCTGATACACTGTGAGCACTATCTTCCCCTATTCACACTGTTCAATAAGGGAGGCAGGCTGTCACTCAGCATTACTGGTCACTCGCTCCATCCAGCAAGGCAGACAGGCTGGCTCAGGCTGGAGACCTCATCAACTACTTCCCACAGATAGGATTCCCATGAGGAGGGCTCAACAATTTCTCAAGTCAGGTAGAGTTAAACAATATGTACAGCACAGTTTCCCATTCTAGAATTATCATTCTGCATTGTATTGTCTCAGTGTTTTTGAGCTGTTGCTTAAAACATAATGCTTTTGTAACGAGGCAGGACTTGGGAGTTGATGTTGCCACTTGTCCTGATTAGACCATGATAGTACAGGTTTGAAGGTGTCCTAACGTGAGATAAAAGAAGACAATTGTGTTATAACATCTCTTCATAGGTACTACTAGAAAGCTGGTAAAGAAGGACCTCTTAAGTAAACAACATGGGTTGAGAATGAATGTGTGTCCAATGGTAAATTTTAATTAATGCATTTATGAAGCAGACTACCTTGCTTGTGCACAGTATATTGGAATGCTTTTCATTGGCTCCAAAAGTTAAGGCAGGTCAAAAATTCCATTTACTTGAACTAATTTTATTAAAATCCCAGGTCCTTTTATCTAATGCTGTTGAAGACTTTATTGCTCTTCTCTTAAATGAATGATTGTACTTGTAACTAACTCCGGTTGCCCCTGAAAACAGATCTTTGGGACCCAGTGGGCCTACCTGGTTAACAAAATTAAAATAAATAAATAATAATAAAATATGTATTGCACACCTTAGCAGTCTGAGCTCACTGTCTACAAACAAGCAAAAATATATTTTTATAAGTGTAAATGTTATATTCTATTTACTGTGTGTGGTAATTCCTGTAAATTACCTGTTGTTATATTTCCTTATTTAACTGGAGTGATTTAGCTTAAGACTGCTCTCTCACACTTCACTAGTTAAGAGTGTAAGATGACCTTGTACTTTGACATCTATAAGGAAGTACAAGAGTACTGATAGAGAGAATAGGGACTGTTTCTAAAATTGTTATGCTGCTTCAGTAAGCTATTTGCATTGAAGGGGAAATGATTATTGATTTAAAACAGCAAGTGGGTTTAAAAGGTGTTTCTATATGTCATTATATTTAGTTAGTTAGTTTTATTTGCCAGGTAGGTGTACTAGACAGGGCATTTAGCTATTTACAGGTACGACCTAGGAGAATCACAAACCAGAAGTTATTAGAAACATTATACTGAATACAGGGTGACATAAACAATTGTGTGTGAGTAAGCATAGAGATACCCAAAGGAACAAAAAAACGAAATATAATACTCTTCTTTAACCCCCAGTTTTGATCCTGGCTGTCTTTTTTTGTTTCCAAATCCATTTACCCTGTGTATGGTGCCACACATAAATAAAAACTACTACTATCACAACTGCTTTTCAGTGTTCACCCTGCTTTCTTGCCTGGAGTTAGTCCTAACGTTTCTGGTATCTCCTAACATAGGGAACCCATTTCTGTTACATGTTCATTTGTTTTAGTCAGAAGAAAGGGGGTAGCTGGTCCATTCCACTGGGGTGTCAAACAGACGAGGCATACTGATGAGTTCTGGTAGGACGAAACACGTGTCTATGTCTTCTGTTAGCACCCTTGCAACTGTGTGAGAGGGCTTCGCACCATGCAATTCTGGTTAAAGTTGACCAGCATAACATTCTGTGGTGATTTGCATGTGCAGCCCATGGTGCTTTGCATTGTGGGGCATGTGTGATTTTGTATTTTCATTAAACAATAGATGTTCAAATCCAGCTGAGAACATCTTGTTGCTGCTGCCTTGGCTTGCTTGCTGACCAGTAGGCCATTTGTAACATTCATATTCGTTGCAAAATCTTTTGCTTTCTATTTCACAGCCACCGGCTAGACCTGTACTAAGGAGCAGGTGTAATAGCCTTTTCTGTTTGGCCTGCCGCCTGCATACTTCCTTCTTGCATACCCATTTGGGTAATGCCCCACTTATGTTGTAGCAGTCCAACACTGTCCCATAAATCCTCTCCACTGGACGTACCAAATTAGTGTAGGTAGTTGTATCTTCATAGGTGTTTGTCATGTCTTTCTGTATGAATCTCAGTCCACACACAAGAATGTAGAGGAACAAATACTGATTTGCTAACTATTTATAGATGTTTTGCCCCATACACAATGCAGGTTGCTTTTAATGTATCTGTACATATGGATAGAACCTCCATAGAAAATGATGGCAGAAAAAGGCACCATGACCCATCTAGTCTGTCCAGCGCCACCTGTGGTATGCTGCAAGTACCCTGGCAGTCTCACTCACTCACTCACTCACTCACTCACTCTTTCAACATTACAGATGTAATTTTACATGGCGCAAAATCATGTTCTCACCCCTTGTTCCAAAATCTTATCTTATCTTATCTTATCTTATCTTATCTTATCTTATCTTATCTTATCTTATCTTATCTTATCTTCTCTTCTCTTCTCTCCTCTCCCCCTCCTCCCTCCCCTCCCTCCCTCCCTCTCCTCCCATCTTTCTCAGGTTGACATTGTTTTTAGGTAGCCAGTTAGTGAAGGTGTGAAAACTCAGCCTTTGATGTTTTTAATTTACTGTACTTTTGCCCTCTGACACTGACTAGCCCCTTTCGGCCCCTTCACCCTGCCCAGCCCCCTACCCACCTTCCCTGAGACTTACCTGCCTCCAGTGTTCCCATATGAATAACCTCAAATGGGAAGAGATGTCTGGGGGCCACCCCCTCCCCCCAGTGGAGTTCAAGTGTCGGTTTAGGAGAGAGAGCCTCAGTCGATGCTATGGGACTAGTGGTAGGGCAGCAGGTGGCATCCTGCATGGTTTGGGATTTTTTCCATTTTATTCCCTGTTGAGTGTCACAAGATATTGCAACTGACACCAATACATCAGAATGCCAATGCTACCTCCCTGTGCTCAGGCTCTGCAGCACTGCCGCCTGTGGTCAGCCAGGTGTCACTATTGTGGTGGAGACCAGATTCCCACCCACCTCTGAAGGGGAACATCCATGGACTTTCAACCTTCTCCCGGCTGGTCCTTCAGCAGCTCAGGCTCATTCTTGAACCTGGGTCACTAGTGTTGCAGGCGGTAGTGTTAACACTATGCTGGTGGGCCGGCTGTCTTTTGATGTTTTCTATAAACTGTACTATCTTCCTGAGAGGTTGCCTGGCCCATTCAAATATTCACTGGAATTTTTATGGCAGTACTTAAAAAAAAAAAACTTTCTCTTTATCATTCTTTTTCTAGCTCCCCAGACCTGACATGGGAACCTCCCTCCATCATTTCCCTTAATGCCCATTTCCTGCCCTTGGAACCCACTGAAAAATGAAACTCCCTTCCTGGCTTTGCTCACTTGTAAACTAGTAACCTGCACTTATTCCCCACAGGTAGTATTTTGGAGGGGACTAGGCCTCTCGGGACATACTTGACATGACCAAATGGGATTCCAGAGTGAGAGCCAGTGAGGAGGATTAGGGCCAAGCAGCCCAGGTGGATGTGGTGGGATGAGGACCTCAGCCTCTATTTTTCCACTCCTTTGCCTCCCCATCCCTCCTGCATGCCGTGTTTCTGTGGAGTGACCTAACACCAAGGAATAAGGATCTGGAAGTCATCATTTCTGATGACCTAAAGATATCAAAGCAGAGGACAAAGGCGAGGGAAGGCCAGTGGCATGCTGGGGTGTATAGGCAGAAGTATCACTAGCAGAAGGCAGGAGGTAGTGATGCTTTTAGAGAAATGCTGGTGAGGCCTCACCAGAATTCTGTGTTCAGTTCTGAGGCCACACCTTCGTAATGAAATTGGCAGGCTGGAGGTGATCCAGAGGAAGGCAACTAAGATGGTGCAGGAATTGCAACATAAAACATATGAGGAGAGACTCAAGGACCTCAATATGTACCGCTGGAGGACAGGAGGGATCATGAGTGATAGAAACATTCTAGCATCTTAGGGTATAAACAAGGTGCAGGGGAGGCATCTTCCAATATAAGAGTTATACACGGACAAGAGGACATGACATGAAACTGAAAGGAGGCAGGTTAAGGGGAAATGTGAGGAAGTTTTTCTTCACAGAGAGGGTGGTGGACCCATGGAACAGACTGCCACAGAAGGTTGTGGGAGCAAGCACAGTAGAGGGTTTTAAGCTTGCCTGGGACAGGCATAGGGGAACCTTAGAGGTGGGAAGAAGAGGAGAGTAGCCACTGACCAGGTAGAGTCAAAGGCCACAAACTAGTGTAGGATTAGGGCAGACTAGATGGGCCTGGCGGTCCTTATCTGCTGGCAATTTATATGTTTCTATGTTTCTATTAAGCCTGTGAGGGCCATTGTGAGGGTGGGTGAGTACTGACTCGTCACATGCTAGGTGAATGGGGGCATGCTAACAGAAATCTTCTTAATAGACCACTTTGTTCCTTCCTGCATGACACCTGCATCCCTTGAGCCACCAAGGGGCAGTTGTGCAGCAGAAGGCTGTGTCCTCCCCTGACACAGGCAAGGAGATGATTGAACCCTGTCTTGCTGGTCGACACCAGGCATTCCAGCCTTGGGGCAAGAACCCGAGCCATCTGGATGGCAAGCAGTATCACTAGACAAGGCAAAGCAAGTCAAGTGTATTTCTATAGGGCCCTTTCCCGAGGGCTTAGGGTGCTATACTAAGAAAACAACTACAAAATCAGCAGTTAGGCAGATAACATATAAAATCACAATAAAGAAGTTAAACTTCAGAGAAGGCCTGAGTAATTAGAAACGTTTTTAGATTAGATTTAAAGGTCTCCACTGAGTGGGCAGATCTAGTAAAATCTGGCAGAGCATTCTATAACACGTGTGCTGCCACACAAAATGCTCTGTCCCCAGATTGTCAAAGTTTAGAGCAAGGGACAGAAAGCAAGCCAGCACTGGAGGAGTGGAGTGGAGTGGAGTGGGCAAATTGGGCTGTAGGAACTGTTAGACCTTTTAACTAGTCTGGCCCCAGACCATGCAAAGCCTTGAAGGTTGTGCACCGCGCATAGGCAGCCAGTGCAGCGTATACAGCACCAGAGTGATCTATTCTCACAAGAGAAGCCCATGACAAGCTGGCTGCAACATTCTGGACTAGCTGCAGACATTGCAACAAACCTCCAGATAACTCTAGATATAGATCATTGCAATAATCTAGCCTAGATGTGGCAAAGACATGTACTATCATTGCCAAGTCTGCAGGGGCTACATACTGTTTGATCCTGGCAATGTTATGAAGATGGTAAAGCCAGCTCAGGCAACTGCCGATGCATGTTGAGCAAGAGTTAGCTTGCTGTCTAGGATGACCCTAAGATTCTTACCAGCATCTACTGCCCTAAGCGGTTGCCCACCCAGCACATTACTCAAGGGCAATCTACTCATTTTATTTTAGCCAAAGCACGCCTACTGAGCTCGACAGTCATGATCTCTGTCTTGCCTGACACAGCCAGTTTGAGGACATCCAGTCATTAATTTCAGATAAACATTTCTCCAACACCGAGACCGCAATGGAAGTATCAGGAGTATCAGACAGGTAGAGTTGAGGATTATCTGCAATAACAGTGAAGCTCAATGCCATATCGTTTAATGATCATGCCCAGGCAGCATGTATCTCAAAAACAACACGGGAGCAAGGATCTAGCCTTGAGGAACACCGCAGGGTAGCATTAAAGTCCTGGAAAGAAGATTTCCCATGACCACCTACTGCATTCTCCAACATAGGTAGGACTCAATACAGCACAAAACTACTGCTGCACTAGCCAGCCAGCTCCACAAAAACTCATTCAAGTTTTCCTCAGCTGGTCTTTATTCTGGGACCCTTTGGGGTGCCTAGTTGGGCAAGGTGTTAAGCTGTAACTTACTACCAATGGTCTGTGAAGAGCGTTGCCTGAAGAACACCGCCCTCCCCCTGCGATGCATCACTCCACCAGATTCTGCAGTTCCTTGCCAGCCTTCTACAGTGAACCACTGAACTGGCTATCAGGATAGTTGGTGCCACCAGTCAGCACCCTAGCTGCACAAGAGCTGTG
Organism: Neoceratodus forsteri; assembly: GCA_016271365.2. NCBI lineage: Eukaryota > Metazoa > Chordata > Ceratodontiformes > Ceratodontidae > Neoceratodus > Neoceratodus forsteri. The sequence continues at coordinate 1,288,174,133 of CM057456.1, forward strand.
CCTCCTCACCCATGTTCCACCAATCGAGAGATGCCTCCAAGACCTGACCATTTGTGTGAGGGCTTTAAATATCAGGACTCTTCTCGGCCATTGGACAGCTGTAATTCACTGCCACCACCCTACTGCTTCTTCCCTGGGGACTGTGAGGAGTGGCCACTGAAGAACACCGCCCTCCCTCAACAACACATCACCCCACCAGATTTTGGAGCTCCTTTCCAGCCTTCTACAGTGAACTGCCTCACAGGATAGCTGGCGCCACCCATCAGCACCCCATCTGAATGAAAGCCACACCTCCTTTCCACATTACATCATTGGAGATGCCCACAAAGAAACCTGACTCAAATATCATGATTTATGGGGCGGAGCTAGCCAGCTAGCTGAACAGACATGTTTCTGTGTAGCTCCTTGGCTGATTTTATTTAAGCAATAATGAATGATGGGGATACGTTAATGTTCTAGTTAATCACCCCTGGGGACATAATGTGGTACGAGGTGTAGCTGAGTGCCATATTACTTCAGGGTGATTAACTTGAACATTAACGTAAATCCCAGGAGTTCATTATTGCTACTATTATTATTTGTTGCAATGGCTTTTGTTGTAAATATTATATTACTAATCTATTTACAATTTTGAGGAAATTAACATGAAATAGTCCCAACACCATTCTAATTTTGTGTATTAAATCTGCATTTGCTATTGTCAGATTAATTGCTGATGCATAATTAATGTACACATTTAGCAGGTCTGAAGAGGAAAGGCTGTCCTTCTTGTCATACCCCCTTCCACCCCACCAAAACAGTTATCAGACATACTGTGCAGTTTGCGAATGATTACCTGTGATGATGGGAGTCTCTGAGCACCTGGAGGGAGTCATTGAACCTTCACTCACTTTCTGTAGTTCTTGATTCTGTTGTTTAGACAAATCTGTCTCCATCAAAAAAAAAAAAAAAGAAATAAAAAAATAATACTCATTAATCAAGTGTGCACCATATTTTACCTGTGAGCCATGATTGACAGTGGTGCAAGATGTATGTCACTGTTCTGTACCTCTGTGACACTGTGATGCCCTTCATTGCACACATTTTCTTACTTTTCATTTGTCTTCCACTTGCATGTGTGACTTAACTTGTCTCATTACCTATGCTCACTATTTACTTGGACACTAGTTATAATTTATTTTTTTCATTTATTTATAAATAAGTCATATAACACGCTAGGTTGTTAAATACATAACTGTTAACTATTTATTTAAAGTTCTTTTTTCATAAACATGCAAGTTAAAAAACAACATTATGCAGTAACATTACTCTCCCATGAAACTTCTATACTGAAACAACAAATGCAAAACAAACAAAAAAACAAACAAACAGAAAACAGATTGTTGAATTAACACTCATTGGTAACTACTTGCTTAATTGGCCATGTGGATGTGAACTCCACCATTGATAGTACAATGTGGTAAAAACTGGTGCCCTGGCAAGATACTTTTGGTGCCTGCACTAGGTGTTGTCTCAACATATAAATTTATGTCCTGAATTTTGTTCTTTTCTGGCTCTTCTGTCATGGTTATCTCTCCTGGCTTGCCAGACAGTACAGTTAGCCACTATATGGTCACACATAGATGCAGACCAGTAACTTTTGACTGAAGACTCATTATGAATGCCTTTTACACTCATGATTTGCTTCAAGTCCAGGCCAGCTTTGTGAAGTAGATGCACAGCAGTACTATGTACAGAATGATTGGTGTACCTCTGTGTGAGCTCTGCTCATTTGCTCAGTGGTGCCATCATGCCACCTAAGTATGTAGCGCCCATGGGTGACAAACTGTACCAAAAGTTTTGTGTGTCCAGTATGTCCTGTGACAGGGTGTAGGTAAAGTGCTTTGGCGCCGTCTGGTATCTTTGTCATGTACTTTTCCAATGACAGTATTGGACATAGGGTGTCACCTTGCTGCTCATACATATAGTCTCTAAAGTTTTCTTTGTTTGACTCATGGAAGTTTTTGTAGTTCTTAGTTTCTTCATTAAAAGAGAGTGTGGCATATTTCGTACCATTTTCATCCATTTTGATTTTTAATGACAATGGTGTTAGCTCCCTTAGTCGCTCCCTACCTCATCTTGCAAAATGTAACTGGATATCAAACCAGACTTTATTTACAAGTCCAGTTGCAGATTGTGGACTTTGGTAGGGTGAGTTTCTTAATTTGTCAAAGTCTTTGTCAAGTATGCATGGCTAGTGTGATGACTTATCCTCCCCTTTCTTACACAGTGATTTCATTACACCCATAAATACATTGTTTGCTTTTAAAATCATTCATGGTGATTATATTTATTTTCTGGCTATACGAAGGGTCACTGAGGCGTCTATTTAACCCTGCTTGTATATCGACACAGCTACCAAGACTGTAACTGTTTCCATCCTTATTCATCACAGTCCCATAGAACTCCTTAGTGCATTATTTAATTTTAGAACATCATAGCACTCAAAATCAATGGTTTCTCATTGTGTTTTAACCAGTCTTTGAATATTCTTACAGACCACTCGTGAGGCTTGTCTTGTGTTAACTTCATTCCTTTTCTCTTCTAGAATACCCAGCTCTGCATCTGAAATGGGTTTGTATCTCTTGTTCACAGTCAACTGTTCTGTTGATTCTGAATCCTTTCTTTGGAGACATCCTGGGGAAAATGTTTCAATAATTTGTTAATCTTACTGTGCTTGGTGCTTCTATTGCCCATCACTTCTTCAGTCACAAAAATCAACTCTGAGGCAGCGATGGATAAGCAAGTATCTGATATTTTGTCTGATACAACAGGACTGTTGCAAAATGTAGGGCATCACTGTAAGAAAGTGACACCATGTGATGATCGCATAAATCATTAAGATACACCCGGGTCAGCTCTTGCACCTCGAAAAAGCACCAGGTACGACGTCATTGCAACCACACTTCATTCTACCTGTACAACCTCTCAGAGATACCGGTGCCATATATGCCACACAACATGACATTATAGTGAGTGAAGGGTAGGGTTGGTAGAAGGACAGCCCATGGAGCCACAGTGGACACCTGACAAGCAGGTTGGCCCCAGATTGTCATGCCACCAGTACTAGCCCCACATTACTAGTTTGTTGTGGCATGTGGTGGAGGCCACAGGTATGCCAGTGTGGTTGGACCGGGACAATGCTGTGTACTGGTGGTGTTGGGGGGGTGCAGCATCTAGCACTTTGATCAGTTATAAGGCCTCAGCAGGGGCTATGGTAATGGTACTCTTCATATTTAGCACTTTGATTTATGTGCTTGATCACTATGTAGGTGGTGCCTGGCAATACCACACTACACACTACAGTCACTGACACCCACATAATTGTTGTACTACAAGATGTTACATACCTCATGATATGTTTAACCCTACCAGCCCCCCATGCCACAGTGCCTGATCAATAATGTCATTACTACAAGCACTGGTCACAACACATAGCTTAAGAATAGCAGGAAATATGCCCCACTGGCACAGTGGTTGGATTTTGCTTGCAGCAATGGTGACCCAGGTTTGGGAACAGACCCAGGTCAATGGAGGGCCAGCCGGGGAGAAGGATGGAGTGTCCCCAGGACTGTTCTCCTTCTATGGGGGAGGGTTGGGACACTGTCTGGGCTCGACAGACCCTGGCGGGGCCAGGGTACCGCAGCTACCGGCACTTAAAGAATTGAGGGGGTAGGGCAGATGCAGGACATCATTGCATGTCCCATCTCCTCCACAAAGGGGAAATACCCTGCTACCGCTGCCTCGATGACCCCCTCAATGGCTGCAATTGGCTCTCAGGCCGACTCCGCCTTGCCACAGGTTCACGTGCACCCTTGGCCCCTGGGTGATGTGACCCCACCCCTGGGACAAGACAGCGGGGATCAGGGAATGCAGCTAATGTGAGATGCTGCAGCTGGAGTCCGTGACTGGACAGATAGTCCTGCGGCAGGAAGACAGGACAAAAATAGAAAATAAAAAAAGGAATAGCAGGAAACTACTCTAGAGACTACGCTTCCATACAATCCTACAGCTACAGGGTGAATACTGGGGCATTAAAACAGCCCTGAGTTAGGACTTAGATCTTTAAAATGCATCAGTTGCCACCTCACCCCAACAACACAACAGTCTATCTGTACACACACACACACACACACACACACACACACACACATACACATGGTATACAGCGCACAACACATTTTACTCGGGAGGAAAGGGTAGGGTTGGCAAAAGGACAGGTCAAGCTGTACCGTGGATCAATGGCAAACAGGTTGGTCCCAGTTTTTCCTTTCACCAGTCCTAGATCTCCCTAACTACTATGCTGTGGTGTGCGTTGTAGGTCACAGAAATGCCTCTGTGGTTGAACAGTTAGAATACTGTGTGGTGCTGTTTGTGATGGTGGGGTACAGACAGTAGGCATGCTAATATAGTATATGATGAAATGCGGATGTGTATGTGAATCCATGCACCACAAAAATGTTCTACTGCAGTACTGATGTCCTCACTGGCGTATAACTACTTTTTGTTCTATGTTAGTGAGGACTTCATTATTAAAGGGCTACAGGACGCATTGTGATTCATCACCTGCTGTGTAGAGTGGCACTTGACTGTGCTCTGTAGCTACAGTTCTGAGTCGAGGGTGCTGGCATAACTGATCACAAATATGGAAACGTTACTGTTTTTTTCTTATTCACCGTCACCGTGCACTCAGTGTATGGTGACCGATACACTACTCGGCTGTTCTTTCACCTCATTCATACAGAACCAACTTGGAGACCTATCGAACGTCACTCTTGAGGACATCTGTTAGCATTGTTTCCACTTGGTGGAGAAATACCCTTGTAGTGTGTGATTATCCATGCACTGTCCTATATGTTATGCCTAACTAAGTGTTCTGTGCTTTATATGATTGTTCACCATGCAGATGGCTTCAACTCTGTTGCGTGAGTGTTTTGTGTCTACATACCTGCATTGCATCCAGATTTTCTGTTTTAACTACTGTTCTGTGGTCCTCTTATGTGCCTCATGCCACATTACACCCCCAAGGTGTGATTAACTAGAACATTCACATAACCCCCATCATTCATTATTACTTATGTATGAAGTGGTGGAATAACCTCACCCCTCTATAAAGGTGTACTTCTTGCTATGCAACACAACATTTTTTTTAACTCTGTATCTGCCTTCCTACATTGTACTGACTTGCTCATTTATACCATAATGAGCAACCCCAGGTCCTTCTACTCCTCTCTCTCAATTAGCTGCACTAACCCCCTCCCCAGGTTCTCCACTTACACTCCCATCTTGGTGTTGTCAGGCAAACAAGCTGGTAATGTTCTTTATGCCCCAGATGATATGGCCATGGGGTCATTATGTTGCAAGTTATTATGCCGCATGGTGGAGATCATCCTGCCAACACAGTGCGATTTCTGTCATTAGGCATGAGTTTTTTGTTTTTTTGTAGGGACCTCTTCTCCCAAACCTCTGTTATGGGGGGCACAAAAGTCAAGAAAATATTCACACTTCTGGGAGTGGGAATTAAACCCAGTCCCAGAGACAGCACCTGGGTTAGGGTTGCTGTGCCTCAGTACAGTGAGCCACAGCAGCTGCTCGGCAGAACTCAGTCCCAGCAGAGGTCTTATCCTCCACCTGGGAAACTTCGAATGGTGCAATAACACATACTGTAGTATGCACGGTACTGCACCATTTGCTCTTGCCTATGGTGCTATCACGGGTTAGCCATAAAGTCGTATGCTATTATGCGTGCAATATTATTGCACAGTGGGAATGGTATCTCTTCAAAACAACTCCTACAGTGAACCTTTAAGTCAAAAGGTACAAGAAGAGGTTCTGTTGATGTCACACTTAGCATTATGCAATGTGCTTTATTGATTTTTTATTATCATGTGGATTGCAAGAATAGTCTTTGCCTTGTGTCTGGTATTACATACCTGCATTTCATCCTGGTTTGCTTGATGCGTGGCTGTTCTGTTGTACAGTTCTGTTACAGCTGATACCTGAGGAACAAAATACAAAACATAATTATTAATTACATGTGCACCATGCTCAGAAAAAAAAAAGTTCATAATACAGAGATAACAGAATTTGAAACTAGATTATTATAATGGCAGTAATGAACTCCAGGGGTTACGTCAATGTTCAAGTTAATCAACCTCTGGGAGGCTAAGCGCTCTGTGCCACATTACATTCTCAGGGGTGATTAACTAGAACATTAATGTAAGCCCCATCATTCATTATTGCTTAACACACTGCACACACACACACACACACACACACACACACACACACACACAGCACACACACACACACACACACACACACAGACACTGTCACTCATACACACAGAGACAGACAAAATATTTACATTCCTGGTTGTGAAACAGTTCATAAAATTTTGGTTGCTGACTCTGGTATTTATGTGTATTTTTTTTTCTGAGCATGGTCCACATGTAATTAATAATTATAATAATTTGAACTATATTGCCTATGTTCTGTGCTTGCATGCCTGTCTACCTCTGCTGTTTACACACAAATAAAAGTGACATGTTATAAGAGGTTAGATGGACATATGACATTTTCCAACAGATTAGGGCCTATTGGTCTATCAAGTCTGCCCGAATGTGCAGCCAACAACCCTTGTTCTGCAGATGCCCCTCCCAACCACCCTTCACTTCACTTCACTTGACAATCCCCCTTTTACTGTCCCAGTCCCTTTGGAAGCAGTCCACTGTTACACTAAATACCACTTCTGCTGTTACCGCATTCCACCCAGCTATCACCTTGTCTATCAAGATGTGACTCTTGATTTCCCTACTCGGCCTTACTTCCTCCAGTGACATTTCATGACCACGGGTGTCCCTCCCCTCCCTTTCTTTTAAATGCCCCTCCATAAATGTCTTGTTTATTCCTTTCATTTACTTGAAAGTTTCAATCATGTGTCCCCTGTCACTCCTCTACTACAGTGAGTACATGTTCAACACCCTTAGCATCCTCTTGTGTGGTAACCCCAGCACCTTGAACATCTTTTGTTGCCCTGCAATGCACCCCACTGGTAAGTTTGAATCACTCTTTACTTGTGGGCGCCAGTACTGCACTATTACCAATACTCCAGGTGTGGTATAGCTAATTATCTATGAAGTGGCACAATAACCTCACACCTCCTTGAAGATATGCCTCCTGCCAACCAACACAACATTTTTTTGACCTCTGTATCTGCCTTCCTATATTGTGTCGTTGTTCATTCATTCCATGATGAGCAACACCAGGTCCTTCTCCTCCTCTCTATCAACTAGCTGCGCCACCTCCCAGCTTCTCCACCAATGCTACCACCTTGTCATCAATTAAGACTGATATTGACCTTTATGCCCAAATTATATGGGCACGGGTCATAATGTCACAAGGCATTATGCTGCATGTCAAGATCACCCTGCCAATACAGTGCGATTTCTGCCATGAGGCATACTCTTTAGTTACCCAAAACACTGCTACCAAAAACAACTCCTGCAGTGAACATTCAAGTCATGAGGTACAGAAGGGTTTTTTTTTTTGTCATAGGTGACATTATGCAGTGTGCTTTATACATTTTTTCACCATGCGGATTTCAAGAACTGTCTTTGCCTTGTGCATGGTGTTACATACCTGTATTTCATCCTGACTTGCTTGATGCACAGCTGTTCTGTTGTCCAGTTCTGTTACAGCTGATACCTGAGGAACAAAATACAAAACAAAATTATTAATTACATGTGCACCATGCTCAGAAAAAAAAAATAAGCTCACAATAAAGAGATTACAGAGTTTACAACCAAATTATTATAATTGCAATAATGAACTCTGGGGGTTACGTCAATGTCTGTTAATAACCCCTGGGGGTAATATGTCACCGCCATGCCTTGTGCTACATTACGTCTCAGGGGTGATTCACTAGAACGTTAATGTAAGTTCCATCGCTCATTGTTGCTTAACACACACACACAGTCAGTCACTCATGCACACAGAGACAGACAACATGTGTTCCATTCCTGGTTGTGAAGCAGTTCATAATAATTTGGTTGCAATTTCTGTTATAATAGTGAACTTCTATATATTTTTTTTCTGAGCATGGTGCACATGTTATTAATAATTATTATAATTTGAACTGTGTTGCCTATGTTCTGTGTTTGCATACCTGTCTTTTATTCTGTTGCCCTTTCTTGTCAGCTGCTCTGTGATCCTCTTCTTCTGTTAACAGTTCTACCGAGGATTAAAAAACAAACAAAAAAAGAAAATAAATTGCTTCTTTGTCCCTTTTTTTATTGGTTTCTACATCTGTTGTTTATGCACGAATAAAAGTGACATGTTATAAGAGGTTAGAAGGACATATGAAATCTTACAACAGATTTAGGCCTATTGGTCTATCAAGTCTGCTCGAATGTGCAGCTAACAACCCTTATTATGCAGATGCCCCTCCCTACCACCAGTCACGTCTCTTGACAATCTCCCTTTCACTGTCCCAGTCCTTTTTGAAGCAGTCCACTCTTCTAATAAATACCACTTCTGCTGTTACTGCATTCTAACCAGTTACCACCTTGTCTATCAAGATGTATCTCTTGATTTCACTCCGCCTTCACTTCCTTCAGTGTCATATCATGGCCACGGGTGTTGCAAGACATTATGCTGCATGGCAAGATTGCCCTGCCAATACAGTGCGGTTTCTGCCATGAGTCATACATGTTTTAGTTATCCAAAAAACACTACTACCAAAATAACTCCTGCAGTTAATCTTCAAGTCATAAGGTGCAAAAAGGGGTTCTGATTATGTCATAGGTAGCATTATGCAATGTGCTTTATACATTTTTTTCACCAGCCAGATATCAAGAACTGTCTTTGCCTTGTGCATGATGTTACATACCTGTATTTCATCCTGATTTGTTTGATGCTCAGCTGTTCTGTTGTCCAGTTCTGATATAGCTGATACCTGAGGAACAAAATACACAACATAATTATTAATTACATGTACCATGCTCAAGAAAAATAAGCTCACAATGCAGAGATTACAAATTTATAACCAAATTCATATAGAAATAATGAACTCTGGGGTTACATCCAATGTTCTAGTTATTCACCCCCTAGAATCAATATGACACTCGGCTATGCCTCGTGCACATTGCACCCCAGGGATTGATTAACTAGAACATTGACGAAACCCATCATTCATTGTTGCTTATCACACATACACACTCAGACACACATATGCAGTATACACACACACACACACACTCCTCACTGATACACACAGAAACAGATAAAATGTGTTACATACCTGGTTGTGAAGCAGTTCTTTCTGTGTGTCCAGGACCTCATTTAACAACTTTTGTTGGTATGTGACAACTGCAGATTCTGTGACTGATTGGGTTTGAATTACAGTAGGCAAACCTGTACAGATGTGTTTGCAGTCTCATTTGCAACTCATGGTTTCCACTTCTGCCATTATTTCAGCAGCTGCTGCAATGCTGACATTTTCAGACTAGCCAGTTTCACCTTCAGCTGACTCCTGTTCAGATCGTTCTTCAATCATCTGCAGGAGGCTGTCAATGGCTATTTGAAAATGACAGTCAGTGGCCAAATACCAAATCATTTTCAAAGGTGGAGTTCACTATTTAGAAAACAAAGACGCACACAAAAATAGCTAATAGTCACTTATTTACTATACTGCTTCAGGCAACAGCTGCTACTGACAGCTCTCCGTAATGTTGCTGTGTCTTTCTAAACTGTGACAGAATGCTAGCTGCATTTAAACTTGTCTTCATAGGGCAGTTCTGCTGCACGCGTCAAAATGGAGCAATAGTCAGTCTTTTCATTTAAATATTCCTGTGATAAAAAACAACTAAGTTAGACATTTATTTTAGAAGGCTACTTTTTTTATATAAGTACACATACACAGTTACTAATAAGCATGCTATGGTTGACTTACTTGCCGCTACATTATTCACTTCAAGCTGCAGCATTTGCATTATGTTCCACCGCACAGCATGCCTTCTAACAGAGCAGCCTCACTGCTTCATATCTGCTGCCTGTTTGTGGCATTCCTGTTCCTTTTTACCAGTTTATTTTGTTCTACAGAAAACTGGACACTACTCTCCACCTTGACTCCCCCTCCCCATGCACAGACACTTCTAATGATTAGGACTCTACTTGCATGCTAGCAAACTGCGATTGCAATCGCGAAGCTCTACAGACATTTATGAATCACTAACGATTGGTCCCTATGTAATGTCCCTGTCCGGACCTGATTCTGTAATATTTTGTTAGATTATTTCATGTAATTAGGATTCACCAGCTTGCTCATGATTACAGAAAAACACTTTTTTTATATTTTCTGTATCCTTGTCTCTTACTGTGACCAAGCTTGGGGGCATGGGTGTAGCCAGGCATACTCCAAGTACTCCATGGTGTGCAGTTTTATTTAAGGGGGGTAGCAAATAGGCTCTGAACTGCTTCCTTATTCCATGAAAACTAAGAAAATGCTGAACCTTTCTGTAATTTTATTCATAGGAATTGAAACTAGAAGGACTGGTCACTAATACTGTCTTTGCATCCCAAGGACAATACAGCTTTACAGGCTCTGGGCTGGTATGTGGGTGTCTTAGGGAACAATGCATGGCATTTGTATTTACCCATGCATGGCAACAACCATTGTCATGAGATACAACGGTTGTATTTATTGTGCCAAATGAGGCAACAAACACGGTACTGGTGTACATTTGTATATTGTCTGGCTTCACCGGGGGTAGCAGTCCGTCCACTTGGTGTGCAGATCAAAATTCCTGGCTACACCCCTGCTTGGGATTCCTGCTGTGGACTACAGAGACGAGCAGAGGGCTGTGCTGAGGCGACAAAAGCAGACATCTGACAAGCTGCTTTTGCTCACTAATGTGCACACTCTCTAAATCACACCAGTTCACAGTCGACTTCACATTCAGATGGGAACTAAGAAGGCTCATCGATTGTGATTTTTTATATGTGTGACAGGCTGGACCTCCGTGTCAGTAACACGCTGTTTTTATGTAGCTACTACTAGGAATACATCTTTTAACACAATAGTGAGATTATTAATTTGCACATCAGTTGCTGCATCTGTTCCCTACATTGGCAGTGACTGTGTCTAACTAGTGTTGAACATGAAGGTATGAAAGTATGGGGAGCCTTGCTGGGTGGGTTACAGATGGACAGTAGATTACTGCTGGGAGGTACAAATACTGCTTCTGTTGACTGAGGTGGTTAAAACATCCATTTCACCTACAGTCACTGAACCTAGCTGTTCATTTCTCATTTTGTTTCTTGCTGTGCTGACGCTCAATGATGTCTGGGTCAGGATGACACACAAGTTAGTCAGTTTTATTATCGGCATGATTAATGGTGGCTGAAAACTCTGAAAATGAAATTTAAAAAAAAATAAGAACCAGGAAGATCTATGCTCCTGAGAGCAGGCTCTACATGTATATTAATAAGCAGGTTAATGTAAGGCTGTCAGAATGCTGACAACCAATCAGCTTTTAGCTTTATTGATACCCTTATAATAATTTTTCATAGACTCTCTTGTTTTTTCTGGCTGTGCAGTGATATTTAGCTCTAGATTTACCTTTGAATATCCTTCTGCCATCATGGGTCCAAAAAAAAAGCTGATAAATCTGGTGCCTCTTCATTAAAATCAGTGGAAGATTTCCTGTTATTGAGATTGGGTGTTGTACAAATGGTGACAACTGCCTCCCGTAAGGACCCGATGATAGACAGAATTTTTGAGATTTTGCAGAAAATAGAGGAGAAGGTAAACCGAACGAATACTTCTCTGGTGAATATGGACCAGAGAGTTCTGCAGTTGGAACAAGTTACAAAAGAGAGCTCCAAGGCATTTGAGGATCTTTTGGCCTATTAGGAATGCTTCGCCATGGCCCAGGCTCGGGACTCGAAATTTCTTATTAATAAGGTAGAGACACTCGAGAATCAGATCCGGGCTGTCAACATTTGGGTAGCGGGGGTTCCACTATTCATTGAAGCTAAAGGCTTAAGGAGAGTTTTAAAATCTATACTAATGGATTCTGTTGGGCTGGTCGGGGGCAGTATTAATATTGTTTGGACCTTTCATTTGCCACAATGTAGGAAACTAGGAAACTACTGGAGGGAGTGGAGAGACAGGCTATGACATTGGTGACTATAGGATCAGCTGATGAATGTTTAAAGGTGTTGGCCGCTGCCCAGGACAAATGGAAATATTCTATCAGAATTATAAATTATCCTTTTTCCTAGATGCTGCCTCTTGTACCCAGTCCTGAGGACGGAGTTTCTAAAGTTTCGTCACCATCTGGCTGACTATGGATTTCCACCAATTTGTTTTTCCTGCAAGCTTAATGCTAACTTTCAAAGGTAAAACATCATATTTTTACTGATGTGAAAGTGGTGGAAAGATTTATGGACGGTTACCACCTCAGGAAGATAAGGACACTGAGGATTAGATTGGGGCCTTATGAGTAGCTTTGGCTGATCTATAGTTTTTGGACTGCACTGCACAAATGTTTTGGATTTACATGTCCTATATGGTAGACTATTATGCTAATGCTGTCTTGAACTTTATAGCTGGCTATAAACTATTAGATATGCCTCAACTGGGAGGGAGGCACGATTTCTATTTGAGCTGGACTCTGATACCCTTTTAATTACATCTTTCTCCTGTTGTTGGCATATGTTTTTTTTCTCTTTGTAACGGTAGCTACTCTTATGTTGCTCGTATAGTGTAGCATTACATATTTATGATTAAATAGATTTCTTAAGACGTTGTTGTGCTATGATCACCCCGTTGGTTTGATTTTAAGAGGTGCATGGGTTTGATTTGTTATCAGGTTGTACATAATGGCTTATATAACTACATTACAACATATTTTTTTTGTATTTGGGGGATATTCCCAAATGCTTCCCCTACTCCTATAAAGGGGCTAATCTCCCTTGACTCTTGTTTCTTTTTTTTTTTTTTTACGTTAGAGCTGTATCCAAGTGTGAGTGTTGCTCAGACTAGAATTCTCATTATCCTGTGTTACTTGATTTGAGAAATTCTCTGTTAAGGATGTACTTTGCTTTCTCCTTCTGTATTGTAATGAAAATTTTAAAAATGTTTAAAAAATCATGATTTATGACTAAGATATTCCATTTTGTGTACTCATACCCCCAAATAGACCCAGTCAAAATTTGTAGACATATGAGTAAATAAAACATTTATTTATGCACAAAAACATTTTATTTTGTTTCATTGATGTAATGAAAGAATCCAAACAAGGGTGCATCACACTAAACAATGTTCAAATTGCAAATTCAGTACAAAGAGTATAGTTTAGAATTCAGGAAATAATTATGATTAAGGTTTTGTTAACTGCATATATAAAACGTATTAGTCAATGATCTAAGGCTGCAGAATTTCCTGTTTAGTATTACACTGATAATGGCTACTTATTCAATTACATGAGATCATCACTATACTAATCAAGTTCATGACTTTCACCAGTCATACAGATGTGACTTTCAATGTCACTTAATCACCAGCATTGTCGCTGTCTTCCAAAGTCAGACTTATTTGAACTCAACTACATTTCACGGGGACAGCATTACACATACAAGGAATAACACATTTGACATTTGCCCTAGTACAAATTCAGCCTTGTTGGCATTTATTTCTTTTGCATTTGCAGTATTTGGTTTGCATGGCCACTTTTGGCTTTGGTTCCTTTGTCATCATATGCAGGACTAGCCTGCCTTCTTGAAGAGTTCGCCCAAACAATGTAGGGTCGGGAAGCACTGGATTTTACTTGTGAGCCCTTTTACTGACTGCTATCTGGTGCAGAGTATGCAGCATGTGAAGTCTAAAGGCATCCTTTGTTGGTAGCAGAGTCCATAGGGCACCCTTTGTTGTCACATACAGGTGAGCTCGGAGTGCATCCAGGCCACCACTGAACTCATCTCTGTAATATAATTTCATGAAGAACAACCGTGCTGCTGAAATTACCTCATCAGTGGCATCTAGACTTACTCCAGGTTTGCCATAATCTGCTAATGCATGAAGGTTGGCTGCATTTTCAAGGGCAACTTTTAGAGCACATTTCATTCCTCTTCTGAAGGGATAGCTGACAGTATCACAGCCACTTAAGATGCAAGCACCAAAAACAACTGATGTGAGTTGTGATGCATCTGTGTTGCACATAGTGCCAAGAAAAGCTACTACTGAATGGCATCTCAAGTATACACCCATCTTTTAAACCCATAGCTCTTCTAGACCAGCCATCTGAGTGCTATAATAGATTCACATTACGATCACATCAGTGTCTGTGGCTGCCACTACTACTCGATATCCAAGTGTGTTTACACAGCATCACTGTGGGAGATTATTCTTTGTATCTGCTTCTTCTTGTTTTGTACTTGACAATTCAGGAATTACTACCACATCATCTTTTGAGAGAAGAACGGAATGACCTGAGTCCTTGAACAATCCAAAAAGAATCAATCTACATCCCTCTGGTAGCTGAGTGTTGTGCTTCACCAAGCACCTCCCATGAAACAAAGAGACTGGTCTTGTTTTGGGAGTTGGCAATGAAGTCTTTCCAGTAGGGGATGGGTAGGGATTCGAGGTTCATATGCTCTGCTCTGTTGATGAGCTTTTCATTTTTTCTGGCTCCTCACTTTTCAAGCTTGCTGATGGACTAACATCATACCTATCTCCTACAGTATTGATGCAGTTGCAGCTCTCTGGCTTTATTCAAAGTAGTGTATCTATATACTTCTCCTGCAAGTCACCAAATGTATAACTATCAATGCTGTTGTATTGTTGAATAAATGCCATTGCATCAACAACTAGTACAATAGATTCATCTGACGATAGCAAGTTAACTTCTTCTGGCCACAGTTCACCGAGGTAACTTTTTAGGGCAGTCAGATAATCAACTTTGTTGCCTTTGCACATGGCATAGCCTAGGGGAAGGTCAGCGTATGGCTCAAAAATAGCCAAGGGATATTTTGTCCATTTGTGACTGAAGGATTCTACCTTTTTGTCATCATCCAGATCTTGGATAACTTACAAGCTCCTGACCACATTGTTCTCCTCTTCATAGACCTCTTCACTTTCTGAATGTGTGATGGTGTTCTGGCTTTACTCACAAATGTCTGAAGCTTTACAGTTTTAACTTTTTCACTGCTCCTCTGTTGTGCTGCGGTTAAGGCTGCAATGCCCTTTTCCTTGGCTTCAATGAAGTAATTTGATGTGGCCTTTTGACCAGTAGCAATGTTCAGAAGGTCACTGGTATCACAGGTGAATGGACTGATCATTCTGCCAGTGACCACATTCATCGTTGTTTTAATTGCTGTACTGTCCTTCTGTGCTGTATACTCAGAGTCTCCATGGTATTTGTAATCATCAGTGCCATGAAGGTGGGCCATCACCTTTTTTGTTCAGAGATTGCTGTCAGTGCTGGTAATGAATGCAGGTATTTCTCCATAGTGGCAGGCTGCTGAGTTATGTCATGGAAAAGCTGGGTCTTGACACCTTTGTCATACGTCTGCTCAAGGGCCATATCAGTCCATGCACCATTAAAGTTAACAACTGCTCAGTGCATGGTGAATTTGCCAAATCTGAATGCTTCAATAATGTTTTGCACTGTGGTTGGCAAGTCTTTCATCATGGACAGGTAATGGGGAATGCAGGAAACATATTTGTGATGACCAGCAGCCACAAGATATGGAAGCATTTTCTCAATTTCAGCCAGGTGCTGCTCCCAGTGTCCAGCTCACTCAGCATAGATATAGCGATTCAGAATTTGAATCATGTTCGTGTACATACAGTAAGCCAGAGCCTTGTTGTTGGGGATTTGCACTTTGCCTCATGGAACTCATTCATTAACGTGTCTACTTCTTCCAGTAACCTAGTTGTTTGGATGTATGAATCATTTGCATTTTGTGCATCTTTGGCATCCACGGCATCTCTCAGTCTTTGAACACTTTCTGAGAGCAATGCCATGCACCCCATGTCTTTGTCATATTCACCAGTGAGCCAACTTTCAAATGCATTCCAGTGTAGCTCATACATGGCAGGATGAACTAGTCTATGGGCTCTCAGTGTAACATAATAGTCTTTGCCTGACATGATTTTGTTGGCAGTTCCACCGAGGCAAACATCGGCTTCAACAAGGAGATCTTCTATTCTAGTTTCTTTCATTAAATACCCAGTTGCCCCCATGAAATTCAGTGCAATGTGGAAGCCACCCATACGAAGGATTACTCTGCCATACTTCTCTGGCTTCTTTTTCTGAAGGCCAAGAGCAATCTCATAGACTGCTTCATCACAGGTAATTATGCAGAATTCCTGTCCAATTTTCTGAATGACCTTCATACAATACTGTACTGATGCTTTGACCACATCAGGGTTTATAGGAGGTTCTGGAAAGAAAGGCCCATATCCAACCACAGTCATCCGTACTTCCTGTTGGGTAACTAATTCATAAAAGGAGGACCATGTAATAGGTTTTGATTGTTCTATGACATCTAAATAAAGTGTGGGACCCATATTCACCAAATGCCAAAGCCAGTCTACAGGATGAAGCGGTTCTCTGGTCTGCTGTGGTGCTATTGCCATGCTAGCAAGTGAATGACTCTTCTGGTGGTCTTTGAGGGTGAGATTGCTTTTCCTTGCTTCAAATTATTAAAGATATGTGTGAGAAGACTCGTGTTTTTTGGGACACCCTAACAACCATTGACTGTTGATCCTCACCTTCATCAGCGTACTGATATATTGCATGCAATGTTCCATGCATAGTTTTATCATTCTTTGTACTCTCATGGAAATCTAGATTGTCAATTGCACACTGTGTGAATTGACCTGACTTCTGATTTATGGGTATGAAAACCCCATCTTGAGCTTCCTACTCATCATCAGCTGCTGCTGTGGTAGCAATATAATGTTAGGCATCTTGGTAGCTAATGCTTTTTCAAAATTTATTTAGTAAGTTTATGGTCTCCTTGCTCCAGGTGTCCTTTAATATGTGTAGGGCAGTACCAACATGTTTTGGTGTTGGAACACCAGCAACCGGGGTGCATATCTTAGGAGGCAGTATAGCGCAGTGGTCTAAGGCTCTGAGCTGCAAATTTGGTGACATCCAGCAGACCAGACCTGGGTTTGAATCCCACAGCTTCCACTTGCATACTGTGTGACCCTGAGCAAGTCACTTAACCTCCTTGTGCTCCCAGGTCGCTCCTGTAAAAAAGCTTTCAGCTTAGTGTGCTATACCTGGTTAAATGACTAAATAAAAAAAAAATATCTCTTGTCCAAGATTCAGTACCCACTTGTGTTGTTTTTGGTTTAGCTGAACTCTCCCATCATTGCCTACATCTGGAATAGCATCGGTAAGCATCCAAGCCACATGATTGTAGAGAGTAGTACCCACACATTTTGAAGCTGCTTCATAAGACACATCCAGGTTTGTTTCACACGTGTCTTGGTCTTGTGTTGTGCACTTTTAGCTAATGTAATCCTTGACGCTCTTCTCTGCCAAATTCTTTCAGTTCAGACTTTATTAATTTTGCAGCATTGTGACTGAACATATTTGCATCCATTTGAATCTGAGTATCATTGGGTTCATCTTCACTTTTTTCTGTATATTCTGATTCTTCCTTAGTTTGCTTTAACTTGGCAACTTCAGAAAGCAACTGTCCAACATTCAACTGTGCTGAACACGAGAGACTTGATGTACCTTACTGAGGAACTATGGTTACCCTAAAACCACTGGGATTATTGTAGTATGTCACTTGCTGACCTGTGGGATGCTGCATCATCTACACTGTGATTTTCTAACCATTGGCGATATCTTTCACGAAGTTTAGCAATATAGAAGACACTTTCATTGTCAAACATTGGCCTATCAATTTGAGAAATTAGCCAACAGAACCCTATGTCATAGATGTCATCAGCTTCCATGACTGTTCTTCTATTTATATAGTTATTAAGACATGCTCTATGGTAACAAAAATCATGTGCTATCAGATCTAGGTATTCATCCTCAAACCCTTGCAACTTACGTAACATGGTACTGTCTTTAACTTTTTGCCACATGGATTTTTGACGAACATCAACAGTTTCCTGTTCCCCTCTTATGCCAGTCCTTTTCACACACAAAACATTTACTCTTGTAATCAAATAGGCTGTTGATTGAAGATTGTGTGAGCATGTGAGATAGGCCTGGTTACTCACTGTCCTGTTCTGAAACTCTACAGCATTTTTGTTCAACAGTTTTTTTGTTGGTGTATGCATTGTGACAACTTACATGCATTACTGGGGTCTTTGCTAGGAATTCATCTTTACATAACACATCCTTTTCCAGTCAGAAAGCAACACTATCATCATGGTTCTGAACTGCATACAAGAAGGCAAAATATCCAAGTTCTGTCAGTCTTTGTGAAGAGATGCATTTTGCATCTTGCTGACAAATTAGGCAGCAGGAGTAATTTGTTCTTGGTCGACTTGGAATGCTGACTCCTTGATTGATCAGTCATCAATCTGAAATACAAAAATACATGTTATAAATACTTAAGCAAGCATCAAATTGATTACATTAGGAGCATTCCCTAAATAGGCAGAATGTTAATATCATAAAACCCCATAGCAAATTGAAAAATATGCTATAAATACTTTGCCACAAAGCATCACATTGATTACTTTAAGAGCATTCCCTAAATAGGCAGATTACTAATATCATAAAACTCCTATATTATATTTCAAACAATACCAAAATCAAACTAGAAATGCATATATGGCCAAAACTGGCAAATGCTGGGTAGGATTGTGACCACGCCCATTTGGGGGTATGGTACATAAAATGGAATATCTCAGTCATAAGCCAGGATATTTGAGCCAGGTATCTTTTAAAATGAAAGCAGAAACATTGAAGAAGATAGAAATATAGTATAATGTAATATAAATGCAATGATTACTTTGTCAGAGGAAACGCCATGAAATCTATTCAAAAATTAGCCAAAAATCAGCAATTTTGGAAATATTTTCCTACATTAATTGCATATACTGGTCTGTACTGTAAAGACATGATGACAAGGAGACTTGTTTTATGTGAATAGCCTCAAAGTGCATAACTGGCACAAATTGTAGACCTACTTCAGCAATATTGAAGGTTATAGATCATATTTGATGAAATTTCCACTTTTCCAGATTTTTCTCATATTTTTCATTCACATCGTACTTATTTCAGTGCATTTCACAACTTGAACAAGAGTTATGACAGCACAGGGCTCTTGACTATGGTACTGGGGATCTCTTCTTTCCAAAAATGGTGGCCTGCAAAGTATAGCAAGAGGTGTGAGGTCCAATCAATTTTTGAAGGCTTTTGTGTCTTTGGATCCCTTACTGCACTCTAAATGGAAGGGAATAAGCTTGTGAACTGCCTAAATGCATCGGACCAGTGTACAGAGCTGGCCAGATGATTGATCTGCTTGAGGGCCTGGTTTTGCAACTTCACACATCCCAGAAGCAACTGATGGAAAAGAGGAAAGATGCTCAAAGCTGAAACCAGAGGAATAATCTCCATATTTGCAGTCACCCGGTACAGTAGCTGCAGTAGTGGGAGATTCAATAGCCTGACAGTTTTAATAAGCTCTCTGATTTTGTTTGCTGGTCCTGCTGTCCTTCTGGGCCAAGTACAGTCACAGAGGACTTTATTTAGCCCCAGGAGATCAGTGAGGACTGGCAGACATCTGAGCTAAGTGTATACAAGTTCTAACATGCACTGCAGGCAATTGAATCTCTCAGTGCTGCAGCCCAGCTCTGATATCAGCTGAGGGAGACTAGAATTTCTGGTTATGGCAAATTTTAGTTTGAGAGTCAGCAGATCAGCCTGATACAGTCTACTATATTGCAGTACACAGTAAGTAAAGATTTTATTTTTGCACACAAAGTGCAAATTGGGACCATCCCACAGTTGTGTGGGTTCTTAGTGCTGACTGTTCCCTTAAAAGCATATACAGATTTGTAAAACATGTATAAGAAAATTCTAGCTAAACCATGTTTAAAACTACTTAACTATCCTAAATTTTAAAGTACTGTATAGCTAAACAGCACTGTGCCAAGCATAGATACTTGGAGAAACTTAGCCCTTCACATATACTGTACCATACGGAGAAAAATCACTTTTCTTTGAATGACAGGTACAGCAGGTTCAGTCAGGTGGGTCTTATGCATACATTATATCACAGCAAAGGATTCAGACTTTGTACCATAAGGACCGCTATAGTTGATTTGAAAATGCATTTTCATACATACTTTACATACTTTTGCTGCCTGACATCCCTGGTCCTGGTGGCAACCCCTTCTCACCCTATCAGGCTGAGGTAGTTTCCTCCTGAAGTTGTCCAGGGAGCACAGCCTGATTGGAGGGTATGGGTGATTGATTTTTTCTTTCCTTATCTGTAGCAGGGAAAGCAGTGGGGAGAGCTACAGACCTTAAGACTGCAAGCCAGCAGCACAGCAACCAGTGGGGAAGCACAGCATTATAAAATGCTGGCAGGACACAGAAGGGAGAAAGGACTAACAGACACACTTCCACACTTGTAACTGCCCTCTCACCTGCCCCCCTCTAACCCACCCGGGATTACACCAGTTTATAGTCACAGTAGCTAAGGAGGACAGGAACTCCCTGACCTAAAACAGGAAGTGCGAGAGCTACAGGGCACAAAGACAAACTAAGCAAGGGTGTTTCTGTAGGGAAAGAAAATAGAGAAGAGAAGGAAGAAAAGAAAACAAAGGGGTGTAAACAGACAAAACTAAAACAAAAAGGACAAAATAAACATGATAGGAGCAGTGCAGTGCAGCAGCTGTGGGGTGGCAATCTTCAGAGAGACCTTCTGGGTGCTGCAGTGCTGTCCCATCTGTAAGCACCTCTTTGGATTTAGGGTGGAGGTTGCTGCGCTCCAAGCTGAGTTGACTAGGATTCAGGAGACCTTTCTCCCTGCCCAAGGACCACCAAGTCAGCCCTGCTGCTTACCGGCTGCCAAGGAGGAGGATGGCTGGATCACGGTGGGCTTGGGAAGGTGAGGAGTTGGGGCAGAGGCACATCCCTCCTACGGTTCCACTCCATAACTCCTATGCTGCTCTGGCAGGGTGGGACTGCCCCAAAGAGGCACCTGCAGTGGTGACCAAGGAGGATGTATGGGTCCTCCATGGTGGAGACCCCAGGGAGAGGGAGAGGACCGTAGAGGAGGAGGAAGCAACTCCTGGTGGGGGACTCTACCATTGGGGGGCATAGACTTGGGAGCAGGAGGGGTGGGAGTGAGGGAGGTCAAGTGCCTACCCGGTGCAACATCTTGGAAGGATGGCAAGTGCATCTTAAGGATCGCTGGAGCAACAGGATGGGATGGTGAACTAGATGTCATTGTCCACCTGCGACAAATAACCTGGCTAGTGAGGATGGTAGGGTAGTGCTGGAGTAGTTCAGGGAGTTGGGGAGAGGTCTTAGACAGGTGATATGCTCTGTAACCCTTTTGGAGGTGTTACCCGTCTAAGACAAGGGGGATGGAAGGGTCCTCCGCACCAAGAGATTCAATGCATGGCTAAAGGATTGGTGTGGAGCAGAGGGATTTGGCTTCACTGGGGACTGGGATCACACCTGGAGGGATGCAGGGCTATACAGGAGTGATGGCCTGCATATATCTGGGGGGGGACCAATATCCTCAGTGAGAGGTTTAAATGTTTAATTGGCAAGCATTTAAACTAGCCAAGGGGTAGGTGAAAATAAGCAGGGAGAAGCAAACAGCCCCTCCTCCCCGCAGGATGAAACTATCGGTAGAAAGGACCCTAAGGTTTTGCCAATGATACCTAAAACCAGAATAGATCAATTGGCAGAGATAAGGCAGAATGGGAATGAGGGTAGGAGGGTACAGAGGAAAAAGCAGGGGTATAGGAGGGGAGCTATTAGAAGGGGGTAGTAAAGTTGGAAGGCCATGTGCACGAATGCCCACAGCCTGGGAAAAAATTCTGGACCTAGTGGCCTTGATGGCTGAAGTGGACCTGGACATTGTTGCTTTTACTGAGACATGGTACATGGGGAACAATGTCTGGGATGTGGCTATACCAGGTTACATGCTATTCAGGAAAGACAGGGTGGGTAAAAGGCAGCAGGAGTGACTATCTATGTCAGGGAGGGAATTAAAGCAACTGAGGAGGAATGCAGGAAGAGGTGGAGACACTGTGGACCACCCTGGAGATGGTAAATGGTACTGCCATTCGCACTGGTGTGATCTACAGACTTCCTGCACATGGTGAAGAGTTGGACAGGGTACTTGTAGATGCCATCATCCAAATGAAAGCTAAAGGGGAAGTGCTGCTGGTGGGGGACTTTAACCTACTGGATATTGAATGGAGCAACCATGCTGCAGCCACAGCAAGGAGCAGAGACATCCTGGATGCCCTGCCGGGGGCATGCCTCAGACAGCTAGTGGTATGGCGATCACTTGACTCCAGGTGGCTACTTATCTTTACCTCTGTAATTCTGTACGCATTGGTAAGTACCAGGTCCATAATCACTCCCTCTGGGGTGGGCACCCAATGCGACTGAATTACAGAGGTAAGAGTGGGTAGCCACCTGGGGTCAAGTGCTCACCGTACAGTGTGGTTCAATGTGAGACATATAGGAGTTAAACCACACAAAATTAAGCATCCTGGATTTCTGGTGGGCCAACTTTGCGAAGATGGGGGAATGTCTTAAGAAAGCACTGGCAGGAAAGGAGGAAGGAGGGTAGAGAAACAATGGATGAATCTTAATGGAGCCATAGTAGAGGCAGCAAGCCTTTGCATTAGGCAAGTAAGCAGAACTAAGAGAAAGAAATAAACAGTATGGTACTCAAAGGAAGCGTCCGAGAAAGTAAGGGCGAAAAGGTTGCCATTCAGGGGTATAAGGAAACACAGAGGGAGGAAGACAGGTAACTGTATCTGGAAAAGCAAAGGGAGGCAGGAAAAGCAGTTAGGAGTGCAAAGGCGCAAACAGAAGAAAAAATAGTCCAGGCAATAGCAAAAGGGGATAAGAACTCTTTCAGGTACGTTAGTAAGAGAAAAAACACTAAAGATGGGATTGTGAGGCTGAAAAGGGAAGGAGGGGAGTGTGTAGACAGGGACCAGGAAAAAGCAGAAATCCTGAACAAATATTTTTGATCAGTATTCACAGAAGAAGAGGAGGAGAAGAGACCACAGTTAGGCGATAGAAGCACCTATGGAAAGGAGGTGGACACCAGTCCATTTATAGAGGAAAGAGAGTCCTAAAGGAACTCACAAATCTGAAGGTGAACAAGGCAATGGGCCAGACTGGATACATCCCAGAGTGTATCATGTCAAAGGCAACCACAATTGAGCAACTCTAAATGAGCAGTCATATTCTTGAAAGGTGACAGCTGCTTATAAGTGGCGACCTGGTCAAAAGGTGACCATGCAGAAGGGTGACTGGAAGGGGAATAGGAAGGGAAGGGGAGGATAGGGTAGAGGATTTCTGTGGGGCAGAGTCCCTGGTGCTGCCGAGCCAGCCCATGTGGTGTAGTGGTGAGGTGGGTGGCTGGCACCGCATAGGAGGATCTGGGTTTGGGATGGGACAGGAAGAAATATTTTGTAGCTGTTGCGGCTCTTGTTTTCTTTTTCTTTTCAGAGTCTTGCCCTCTCAGCATGCACCCCGGAGTTAATAATCTTTCAGTAGGGGGGTGCAGGGAGTTGCTCAGCCTTGTCGGATGTAGTGTCGCCATTATGTGTATATCACCGAATTGTTTTTTGGCGAGATACACTTGCCATAATAGTGATCACTCTTTTGTGTTCGCTATTATGACATGGAACCATCTCAGAGTACTAAAAGAACTTAGGGAGGTGCTGGCAGCACAACTGAGAGCCCTGTTCAACAAATTGCTGGAAACAAGTGTGATACCAAAGGACTGGAGCGGGGCAAATGTAGTCCCTCGCCACAAAAGTGGGAACAGGGAGGAGGCTGGCAATTATAGGCCAGTTAGCCGGAGCTCAGTGGTGGGGAAATTAATGGAAGCACTACTAAAAGAAAGGATTGTGATATAGCTAGATTCCAGCAAAGCACAGGACCCAAGGCATCATGGATTCACCGTGGGAAGGTCTTGTCAAACTAATCTGATAGATTTCTTTGACTGGGTGACTGAGGAAGTAGATCAAGGTGAGGGCAGTGGACATGGCTTACCTGGATTTCAGCAAGGAATCTGACATTGTCCGACATAGGAGGCTTGTAAAACAAGTTGGGCAGCTTTAGAGTGGTTACCATGATGCTAAATTGGGTCAGAAATTGGCTGGAGTGATAGGATACAGAGGATGGTGGTAACGGAGCTCAATCTGAAGACAGAAGGGTGAGCGGAGGTGACACAGGATTGGTGCTGGGATCCGTCCTCTTTAAAGTCTTACAAGGTGACATTGCAGAAGGGCTGGAAGGGAAGGTATGTCTTTTGCAAACAACACGAAGATCTGCAACAGAGTTGATACTCCAGGAGGGTGGAGAAATGAGAATGCAAGCTTGAGCACTGGTTAAGGTGTAGCAACTAAGATTTAATGCATGAAGTGCAAGATCATGCACTTGGGGCACAGAAATGCAGGGAGAGGTGCATGATTGTTGGGGGGGGGGTTACTGATGGCCATCAAACAGGAACAGGATCTGGAAGTAATCAAATCTGGTGACCTAAAGGTTACCAAACAATGTGAGAAGGCTGCAGGGAGAGCCAGTGGCCTGGGCCAGTGGGATGCTAGGAGACATAGGGAGAGGAATCACCAGCAGAAGAAAGGAGGTAGTGATGCCACTGTACAGAGCAATGGCGAGACCTCATCTTGAGTACTGTGTCCAGTTCTGGAGGCCACATCTCCAGAAGGACATAGACAGAGCAGAAGCAGTTCAGAGAAAGGCAAGAAAAATGGTGAAAAGACTGCACCAGAAGTCATATGAGAACAGACTGAAGGATCTCAATATGTATTCCTGGAGGAGAGGAGGAGAGGGGATATGATATAGGCTTTCAAATACCCTCAAGGGTATAAATAGGGTACTAGAGGGTAGCATCTTTCAGAAAAGAAGATGTTCAAAAACAAGGGGCCATGATATGAGAATACAGAGGGTAGACTCAGGGGTAATGTGAGGAAGTATTTTTTCATGGAAAGGGTGGCAGATGCTGGTGTAACCCCACTACAAATGGGAGTTCCTGAAAAGTCTTCCTTCAGCTTGCCTAAATGCTCACTGCCAGACTGGTGTTGTTCTGCATTTTAGCAGTTTTAAAGTTATTGCCAGAGAGTGCCTGTATAGCCTCTGTGTATTTTCTCTTTAGCAGCTGCCTATATCGCAGTTATAGTTAATCTGGGATGGGGGCTGAGTGCTGCTATGTTTGAGTCTCACCTGTGCTGCCCAATAATCGCTCCGTTTCTGCCATCGCTATTTGCGCAGAGGGAGTTTTGTTAGGAGATGTACTTATTTGCTGATTATCTATTAGAGTGGTAATGTTATTGTGGTTTGTCTAACCTGCCTTCTTTGCAGCATGGAGTTTCATTTATCACCACCATCTTGGTCCTGGACTGCTGAAATGGACTAATCAGTACCTTTGGGGACTCTAAAATGGAGCCTGTCCCCAGGGGTCTTGTGGGAGCAAAATTCTGTAGGAACTGTAGTTTTGAGACTTTGGCGCCCAAATGGACCTGGAGGGGGAGCCCTTGTTCTGACTGACAGACAGTTCAGCCAACCAAACCTTTTGGATCCTGGGGAAAGTCCAAGGCTGCTTGCAGCTTCAGTCAGATCTGAGTTGGAAAGTGAAGGAGTAACAGCTTGAGATATTCGAGCAGCAATCCTGTGTGTGTTCGCACAGGAGAATGGTGAAAGGGCTGAGTTTTGGCCTGCCTGCCTGCCTGCTTTCCTTGAGAGGGAAATTGAAGTACAATTTGGACTGAATCCGAATTGTGACAGTGAGATAAGCCACAGAACTGTGACCAGGTGTTAACCAGAAGAAGACCGAAGATTTGCAGAATGTGATCAGCCTGTCAGGATTTCCAGCCACCTTTGATCTCCCAGTTTGTGCAGAGACTCTGCAATTGCGACCCGATAGCAATCTGCCTGGTACAGTAGTATTCTTACATGTAAATGTGTTGTGTGCTGATAGTGGGTCGTGATTTGGTTCCCCACTGTGTGTCTGAACTGTGCTCTGCTTGCCAGAGGCTGCATCCAGCTCTACGGACTGAATCCATATTCATCTCCATTTGGCCTGGGCCTTGCCACACTGACCCAGCCAGAATACACGCTACACAGAAAGTCATCGATGAGAGACCTGCCTGGGGATCAGCCCCCTGCTCAATGCCTTGAACAGGAACGACACTTCGGTGATTCGTGTGGGCCCTGCTTCTCCTGGCACTCCAGCTCAACAACCTGCAGTCTCGATTTCATCCTGCCTGTGTCCTGTATTCGGTACCGTGAGTAAACATCAGGGTAGCTCCCTGCAACAACAGCTAAATATAAAGTGTTGTCATCTGATTGCCTTGTTGTCTTTTCTTTCATGACCTGAGCCCTCCGGCCCCGGATTACAAATAGTGTGTGTTGTGCATGTTGCTTTCTTCTATCACAGGGCCCCAACCAGTTGCGATGCTGGCCTACCCTGGGCAATGTCCCTGGCTAGCCCACTGTTTTCCTACCTGGGTACCCAGAGTGTGTGACTGTGTAAGGACTCTGAAGTGCATGCATAAATGTCTGATTGATTTAGCCTTTCAGCCAATCAACCTGATTATGCCCTTCCTTGTTCAAGTATTCTGAATAAATCAGGTCTAACTTTTTTGCATTTAACCTGACTGTGGTTCCAGTTTTTCACCAAGAGTATTGTCCTGTTGCTATTTGCTGTGCATAACCTTGTTTTACAGGGTCCCCAGGGTTGAGCTAAGCGGAACCAGCTGTTGGTAAGTGCAAACAGTGTGGGTAATTGCCAGGTGAACAAGGGTCATTGTAAAGTGATTATTGTATATTATTCAGGCCACTAGAAGGAAAGAGGGAGGTTACAGTGTCCTGGAGGGCTCTGCCCAGGTTAGCTTGACCACTAACAACCCTGACCTCCGGGTGGAGGCACCCGTTTGAGTACCCAGGCCCCTTAACCTGCAACTAGCCACGCAGGCAGGGGTAGTAGCCCTTGGGATAGCGCCACCTAGGGGTTACATCTTGGAGGCACCACTGGGATTAGCATCCTCTAGTGGCCAGAGGTAGGAAATACCCCATTATGTTTAGAACTGGTGAAAAAATGGAGGAGCTTACTACACCTAAGCTCAAAATTGTCCCCCATAAACTGCTAGTACACTGAATGATGGGGTGGAGTGAGGCTGAGGGGTAGACCCCCCAACAGGCCCTCCTGTTAACGGATGTCCCATTAGGGACTACTAATGCTGTTATTATAGAAGCTGTGGAGCACATTAAGTGTTTGAGGAAGGTTGAAGTGAAGGGGAGGGATTCAGACCTGTTTGACCAGACCATGGTGGTCCTACTCTCCTGCAGCTCTCCCATAGATCCAGAGAAAGTATCCCCTGTTAGTCTGTCAGAAGAGGCCCAGAAGGGTGGAGGATCATCCATTTACACAGTGATCGGCTGCCTGGAAGGTCCCCAACATAAGAGGGGTTCAAGGACAACTGCTTAAGTTGTTAGCTTCTGAGGGACAAACCACCCAAGAGTTAGTGAAGGTGCTAGACCGTTCTGAGGAACCCACACCATTGCAGTCCCCAACAGTGTCTGCTGCTTCCCTAGGATCTCCCGTGGTCACCCCCTTGGAATTCCATCTGTGCACCTGGTCTCTTACCTTAGACTTAGACTTTTTCGGCACAGCCCCAGTGCCCATGGGGAGGATGACCTGAAATGTGGATGGACTATGCTACCCCTGGTCCAGGAGAGGCAGTGCTCTGAGGGGAGAAAAGAAAAGACTCATGGAAAGTTTGAGGGGCCTTGCACTGGAAGTCATTCGCATCTTAGTAGCCACTAGCCTGGAGGCTACTGTGGCTGAATACCTTCTGCATCTGAAGGGGTTTTGGAAGCACTGAGTCAGGGGCGATTTGCTGTGGAAATTCAAATCCACCAAGCAATGGAAGAATGAGAACTTGTCTATGTTTGTTACCAGACTTGAGAGGCTCTGCAGAGGGCCTACAGAAAGGAGGGTGCCTGCTAGTCACCTGAATTGGGTCAGGTTGGACCATATTCTCAAGTCAGCCATGTACTCTAGTGTGATGATGCTAAAACTTAAGTTGCAAGGTAGGAAGGCTAACCCTTTCGGTACTGTCACCTCATGAAGAGATTAGTGAAACAGAGAATGATGAAGAGGGATGGGAGCCTTATGCTGGGGTTGCCCGTACCTGTCAGACCCCCGAGAGAAGTGATGAGACTGAGGTGCAGCAGATGAGAAAACCAATTAAAGAACTGACAGAGTTGAGAGTCAGTCAACAAGCAGCTGAGGCGGCCAGAGATATTAACCTCTACCAGGCACCTCCTGAGTTAAAGAGTGAGACCCCACCTAGAGTGGTGGGGGTGCACGTTGTCTCCTCAGAAACACGGACTGAGATTAATCTACTGGAAGAAGTACAAGAATTGAGAGCCCTGGTGGGGGACCCAATACGAGCCACATAGACCACTAACCTTGGTGGAAGTTCAGAGGATCAAGAACGCAAGTCACAAGCCAAAGAAGGGCCCTGAGGTGCCCGTGATGTACCCAAGCAGGAGATGGGTCTGCAACCACTCCAGAGACTCTAGAGAACCCAATTTTTGCTACCATTGCAGGAAAGACGGGCACACCCAGTTCACTTGTCACTCACCAGAGAACCTGAGAAAGGCTACCATTAGGCTACGAGCCTTGATTCGACGGAAAAATAACCGGCCGCAAGGTGGAGATACTCAAAGAAGTTACTCATCAAAGGCCGCTGCCAAGTCGATATCCAAGCCTGCATCCGAGGTGGTGGGCCCTTCAATGGAAACTATAGTGATGGTGAACGGTGTGTCCACCCGGGTCATGCTTGACAGTGGGTCTCAAGTGACCATAGTGTTCCAAGACTGATATCAAAAGCATTTGCCGGATGTGCTCCTACAACCCTTGGAAGGCTTGCATGTGTGGGGGTTGAGCGAGAAATCTTATCCGTACTCAGGGTATATTCAGATCTGGCTGTCTTTCCCTACCTCCGTGGCTGGAGTAGATGAACAAGTCGAGACACTTGCCTTAGTGTGTCCCCCAATGGACTGGTGCCTGCCCGTGCCCATGCCTATGCATGACGAGTGATGGTCCAGATTCGGAATGTGTCAGATTGGGAGGACCGGGTGAACAGAGGGTGCACTCTAGGTACAGTACACTGTACAGACACTGCAGTGTGAAAGGGCTGAGTTTTGGTCTGCCTGCCTGCTGTCCTTGAGAGGGAACTGAAGTACAATTCAGACTGAACTGACCAGACAGTGAGATAAGCCACAAAACTGTGACCAGGCTTTAACCTGAAGAAGACCGAAGATTTGCTGAATGTGATCGGTCTGTCAGGATTTCCAGCCACTTTTGAACTCCTGGTTTGTGCAGAGACTCTGTAATTGTGACCGGATAGCAATCTGCCTGGTACAGTAGAATTCTTACATGTAAATGTGTTGTGTGCTGATAGTGGGTCATGATTTGGTTCCCCACTGTGTGTCTGAACTGTGCTCTGTTTGCCGGAGGCTACATCCAGTCTACAGACTGAATCCGTATTCATCTCCGTTTGGCCTGGGCCTTGCCACACTGGCCCAGCCAGAATCTCCGCTACACAGAGAAAGTCATCGACGAGAGACCTGCCTGGGGATCAGCCCCCTGCTCAACGCCTTGAACAGGAATGACGTCTCAGTGATTCGTGTGGGCCCTGCTTCTCCTGGCACTCCAGCTCAACAACCTGCAGTCTTGATTTCATCCTGCCTGTGTCCTGTATTCGGTATCGTGAGTAAACATCAGGTAGCTCCTGCAACAACAGCTAAATATAAAGTGTTGTCATCTGATTGCCTTGTTGTCTTTTCTTTCATGATCTGAGCCCTCTGGCTCCAGATTACAACAAATAGTGTGTGTTGTGCATGTTGCTTTCTTCTATCTCAAGGCCCCAACCAGCTGCGATGCTGGCCTACCACGGGCAACATTTCTGGCTAGCCCACTGTTTTCCTACCTGGGTACCCAGAGTGTGTGACTGTGTAGGGACTCTGAAGTGCATGCATAACTGTCTGTTTGATTTAGCCTTTCAGCCAATCAACCTGATTACACCCCTTCCTTGTTCAAGTCCCCTGAATAAATCAGATCTAACTCTTTTCGCATTTAACCTGATTGTGGTTCCAGTTTGTACCAAGAGTATTGTCCTGTTGCTATTTGCTGTGCGTAACCTTGTTTTACAGGGGGTCCCCAGGGTCGAGCTAGAGGAACCAGCCCTGGTGAAAAATGCAAACAGTGTGGGTAATTGCCAGGTGAGAAAGGGTCATTGTGAAAGTGATTATTGTATATTGTTCAGGCCACTAGAAGGGAAAGAGGGGGTTTACAGTGTCCCGGAGGGCTGTGCCCAGGTTAGCTTGACCACTAACAACCCTGACCTCTGGGTGGAGGCACCTGTTTGAGTACCCAGACCCCTTAACCTGCAACTAGCCATGCAGGTAGGGGTAGTAGCCCTTGGGATGGCATGCAGGGTACACTGGGTGACTTCCCGTGGAGGTTGTGGGGGCAAAATCAGTAGGGGAATTCAAAAATACATGGGATAGACATAAGGGAATCCTAGCAATAGGACAGAGAGGCTAAGCCACAGATCAATTAGAATCTAGAGTATATGAAATAGGCAGGGAATTTGGTCAGGTTAGGTTGGCCAAGTGGTCCTTATCTGCCATCAAATTCTATGTTTCTATCATGACCCATACGGGCTACATGACAATTTGTTACTGGCAATTTGCTTTGTGACAATTAGCTCCTTCAGAACCGAGAAACATTCCAGGAAAGTTCATTTTCCCACTGTAAAGTGAGATATTAATAGAGGGTGTCCAAAATATAAATAAAATCTTGCTGCAGTATTTCATTTGTGCAGAAGAAAGAGAGGTTGCCATGGAGCTAATTTCCGTAACAAATTGACATGACACCCCATACTGAGAACTTACAAGTTAACCACCTCTTGAGCCTCATTAAGCAGATCCATGTGGGGTCATGCATTGCCTGTGTGGGGGGTCATGCATTGCCTGTGTGGGGGGTCATGCATTGCCTTGTGTGTGGGGTCATGCATTGCCTGTGTGGGGGGTCATGCATTGCCTGTGTGGGGGCGGTCAGTGTGGGCTGAGGTAGTTTCTCCTGAAGTTTTCTTTCCTAAGGGTGTTGTGTGTACAGTGATGTACACACACGTGCGTTGGCAGCACTTACATTCTGTATCCACCAACACCCACCCCATTCTACTACCCCATGTGGACGGTGTGGGAAATTAGGATAACAAAACTATGGCAGACTTAGATTTCAGTGCATAAGAAATGCCAGAAGGCATTTATCAGTTTATTTCTCCATAAAATGCAATAATATTTACAGAAATAAGAAAATGAGTTAAACAATTCACTCAAAAAATAAAGCAAAACTGTAAAAGAATACTGTTTGTCTTAGCAGACTCAGATTCTCTGCCTTGCTAAAATGGCTGGTGTGAGCACACACCACCAGGAGGTCTTGCTTTACCTCCGCCAGTCTCCTACCAACACCCTATCTCCTATCTAACTCCATGCCCCTAGTGACAGGCTTTTATATTTTCTAGGTGGGGTCACCTGACTAGACCCTTGTCTAACATACAGAAATAAAGACTATCTGGGTTCGTCTACAATCACTGTGTGACCCAGTCTACATTTTCACAAAGTATTCTCCTTGATTTAACAGAGACATCACTTCTATAATGTTTAACACAGGGCTACAATAGCCCAAAATATGCTTAATTGCATAGCAACCATTTTAGAACCCTCCTTAGTTACCTTGAGTGGCAGGGGGAGAGGTATAAAGAGGGGACAGCAGAGGTGCTGCCCCCCAGAGAAAACATCTCATTCAATGACTGAACACACATTCCCTACTCAAGAGGGCAACCATCCTATGATTGTCCGACACCAATTTCAAATCCTATAACAGAGGGGAGGGATTTATGGAGCTCCAGCCCACCCTCACCATAGAGCTCTACCCCAGGATCCCTTAAATCGTGAGAAGTATTGTCAACTACAGTATACAATATTTCAGCAATACAGCATTACATTAGTGTTATTCATTTCAACTTAATATTCATCCAGTAATTATCTAGACATTCAGTATAGGTTTAAG
Source organism: Neoceratodus forsteri (assembly GCA_016271365.2). Taxonomy (NCBI): domain Eukaryota; kingdom Metazoa; phylum Chordata; order Ceratodontiformes; family Ceratodontidae; genus Neoceratodus; species Neoceratodus forsteri. The sequence goes on from CM057456.1 coordinate 1,288,206,536, forward strand.
GTATATTGACTAGTTATCTCAAATTCTTATTCTGGCTAAAATACAGACATTTTCTCTAGAAATAGCAGGCACTCATGCAAAAGAGTATTCTGTGTGATATCTCACCGGAGATCATACTTTATAGTGTAACCCCCCTGCAAATGGGGGTTCCCAAAAGACTTCCAGGAGCTTGCTTGAATGCTCCAAGCCTGAATGGTGTTTGGCATTTAAGCCATTTATCAGTGAGTGTTTTTAGAACCTCTGGTACTGTCTCTTTAAGAGCTGTCTGCTTGCAGACATAATTAGTTTGTATGGGGGACTGTGTGTTTCTTTGATTGAGTACCACTCAAGCTGCTGCCAAGTCACTTCATTTTTGCAGTCACTAGGAGTGCAAAGGGAACCTATCTGAAAGATGTAACTGTTTGCCAGAAATTATTTAGAGTAATAATGAAATTACAGTTTGTCTAACCTGCTTTCTTTGCAGTCAGAACTGTGTCTGCTAGTTCCCCATTCTAGTTTTGAACTGCTGAACTGGACCAATCAGTGTGGGGTAAGCTAGCTCTAAAATGGTGCCTTGGACGAATCAGAACTTGACTCATAATCTGAGCCAGCCACAAGAGGATTGTATGGGCAGTGACTTGGGAGATGTAGTTTGACTTCAGTGCCTTTTTGGACCAACAGCAGCAGTCTATTGTGAGTGACAGCCAATCCAGTCAAGAACTGGGAGGAACTCAAAGGAAGTGCCCGGTTTTGTCGGTTGGAGTTTCAGTTGAGCTTTGGCAGTGAAGAAGGAAGGAGCCCTGTGCTTTTCAGTGTGCAGTTTTAGTCAAAAACGGTGTAAGGCCCAGAGTTCCGTCTGCAGCTTGTGTAACAGCTTGTTAGGACTGAATCCGTCCTGTGAAAAGAATCAAAGGATCTCTGAAGAGTAGAAACCAGGCTCACCCTGTAGAAGACTGGAGGAATTGCTGAAAATTGCACTCGGTCTGTCAGGAACTGAATCTGCTGTGTTCTCCCGGTATTGTGCAGTAATTGCGATCGGGATACAGATGCAGCCTGCCTTGTATAGTGCTTTCTTTATATGGATGTGTGAAGAGGTTTGTGTACCTCAAGTGAGCCCTGCTGACATTGAAGGACCCTATCTTATTTGGAGGTCGTGAGTACTAATTCAGGGTCGCTCCTGTTGAATTGCCACATTAAATCCAAATGGAATTTACTGTACTGCTGACTGTTAATTCTCCTTTTCTCTGTGTGAAAGGGCCCCTACCAACTGCCACGGTTTGGATAGCCACTGGGGCTTGGGTGCCCAGGGACAGTAACTGATGAGGATAGGCCTGTGCACAGAGTCATAGGTAGATTATTAGAGTGATAAGCTAATTAACCTGATTTCCCCTGTCCTTGTATATCCCCTAAATAAATCAGAGCTGCTTGTTTCAGCCAAGTTATACTGCTGAGGTATTTGTCTATGTTAAAGTACTGTACTGTGATTGTTGCACTGTATCTCATTTCACAGGAGGTCCCAGTGCCGAACCAGACCTGGGGTAAGTGTATACTGTGAAGGTAATTCTGATATATTGTGTGGGCCACTAGTGGGAAGAAAGGGGTTGCAGTGTCCCAGAGGGCTGTGACCAAGTTAGTTTAACTATTGCAAACCCTGACCTCTGGGTGGAGGCACCGCCATTGGATCCAGGCCCCTCAACCTGTTAGTGGCAAATCAGGCAGGGGTAGTAGCCCCTGGGATAGCGCCATCTAGGGGTTACATCTTGGAGGCTCACCGCTGGGATTGTGTGTCCTCTAGTGGCCATATTTACGAACCACTGTTAAGAAAAAATGGGTACCCGACAGAAGTGGCTGTGCACCGGCTGGTGGAGTGGTGTACTGGGAGGAGATCACCCCAAAATGCTATGCTTATCCTGGACATCCCCTGGGTATCAATATGGACACTGTGCAGGGAGTACTTTCCAAGGTGGAAGGTTTACAAAACCCTGTGGTGGTGGGTCGGCATGCTAATCTGCTCACTCACACTTCCTGGCCCTAGTAGAGTTTAAGGATCCCATAGATAGCTCCAAAGTGCCACAGACCATTACCCCAGAGGGAGCCCTCACTGCTTGGAGAGTGATAACTAAGGACAGTAAAGACCTGGGGAATCAGCCCCACCACTATCTGAAACTTTTGAGGAGAAATTTGCTGAATGGTTGCTGGGAGAGGGAAAACTGTGGAGGACTTGAAGAAACTATTCTTGCCACCTGGGGTGTTCCTCCCCAACACCCTCTCCTGCTCCAGTGCCCGTAATGGTGGCTGAACCAATGCAGACTCCTATTTCTGCACCTGCCATTAGTCACGACTCTTACCGAAGGTTGAGGATCTTCTCTGACACCTCCCACCCCCAAGGGAGGATGACTGGGAGACCTGGATAGACTATGTTGCCCCCAAGTGCTAGAATGGCAATGCTCGAAGGCTAAAGCGAAAGAGGGTTAGTGAGAGCCTCCGAGGTCCTGCCCTGGCTACCATCCATGCTAAACAGGCCAGTAACCCTGAAGCGACTGCACAGGCCTATCTTGAGGCCTTGGAGAATGTGTATGGGAGCCCAGATTCTGATGAGGACCTATGGTGGAGAGTAAGAAATGCACAACAGTACCAAGGGGAGTTGTTGTCTGTGTATGTCTCTCGGCTGGAAAAATTGTTGCAAGAATGCCTCAGAAAGGGTAGTTTGCCAGCGATTGAACTGGACCGAACCAGACTGGACAGAATCCTTAAGTCTGCCCCTCTCAGAACTGCTGTTGCTTCAGTTACGCCTGGCAAATCGACTGGAATCCCCACCTCCTATGATGAGTTAATGAGAGAAATTCGAGGAGTTGAGAAAAGGCGACCTGGAGGTACCTGCACCAACAGCTGTGGCTACGACTCAATGACTGAGGGTGACCCATCAGTGAAGTTCAGGGGCAGAGGTTGACAGTCAGTGAGTGCTCTGACAAGGAAAAGATATGCCACAATGGGGCGAACTGTTGAGAGAGATCCGGGAATTCAAAACAGTCCTTTATGAAGGCCACGCCTGCAAGTACGGGCCCTGACCTATATCCGACTGCATCTGCTATGGGGGTGGGGTACCCACCCATGTATCTCCTGCTGATAACAGCTCCAAACTCAATTCCTTGACCATGGAAGTGGAGAAAACGACGAGATGTCTCCAAATGCTTATCACGCCAAGAGACAGAGATGGCACCCAGGTTTCCAGTTAGTAATACCCCGCCTGGCTCCCAGTGTGGCGCCTCGGCCAGCTCAAACTCAGAAAGTATGTTTTGCTATAACTGTGGGAAAGATGGGCACATGAAAAGGAATGCCAGTCCCAAAAGACACTGACAAAGTGCATATAGGCTACAAGAGAGCTCTGGAGAAGAAATCAGTGGTTAAGAGGTGCACGACATGATCCCAGTGAGGGCACCAAAAATGCTAATTCACGCCTTTTGTGGCAAGGTCAGTTGCCCAGGCCCCACTACCGCCTTTCCAGACTGGTCCAGAATAGTGGGTCCCTCCATGGAGACCACTGTAAAGGTGAATGGAGTGTCTACAAGAGCTGTATTAGACAGTGGCTCCAAGTGACAATTATGTTCCAGGATTGGTATCAGAAGCATTTGTCAGACGACCTTACAACCATTAGAAGGACTGCATGTATGGGGGTTAAGTGAGAAGGCCTACCCTATTCCGGTATATCCGAATTTGGCTGTCTTTCCCACCTCCGTGGCTGGAGTGGTCGAACAAGTAGAGACCCTAGCCTTAGTGTGTCCCCCACTGGACTGTATGATGGTGTCCCTTGTTGATTGGAACAAATGCTCATATGTTCGGAAGGCTGACACAGTTGTGTTATGAAAAACAGGGGTCAAAGACTAGTAGAGCTTTAAGAGTTCTGGCTTTAATTAAGAAGGCATATGAGGCACAGAGAGATGCTGAAAAACAGAACCAGAGGAACCGGTCGAATTGTATGGAAGAAGGATCCTGAGTCTCTGATCCTGGCGCCAAATGCCCAGTGTACCTTACAGGGAGAGGTCCGTATCAGAAAGGATGTTAAGAATAAAATATTAATGTTGGATGCACCAGGTGATGGAAAATTGCCAGAGGGACTGCTGGTCAAGCTTAGTATTTTGCCCGCTAGAGCCCATGCTTATGCCAGAAGGGTAATGGTCCAAGTTCATAATGTGTCTGAAAGAGACATTCGAGTAAACAGAGGTTGCATCCTGGCTAATGTGCATTGTGCAGACACTGCAGTGCTACCCAGCAGCAAGAGTTCAAGGAAGAATGACAGAGTAACGCCTGACTTGTTTGATTTGCGACTCGCTGCCAGCTGAATGGAAAGTGAGGATCAGTGAGAAGCTTGCCCAGAGAGACCAGGTGTTTTCTTTAAAGGAATGGGATGTAGGATGCGTGCAAGGAGCTGAGCACAATATCCGCTGCATGACGAAAGACCATTTCGTGAGAGGTCTCGACGCCTGGCACCTGCTGACATAGATGATGGAGACGGCATCTGCAAGAGATGTTAGCTGCTGGTGTAATACAAGAATCCAGAAGCCCTTATGCTTCCCCCATTGTGGTAGTGAGGAAAAGAATGGAACAGTAAGGATGTGTGTGGGATTATCGCACCTTAAACCGGCGGACTATCCCTGATCAGTACACAATGCCCCGCATTCAGGATGCTTTGACTGCCTAAACGGGAGCAAGTGGTTCTCTGTGCTGGATCTCGCAGTGGGTACTACCAGATCCCGATGGCCCCAGAGGACCGTGAGAAGACGGCCTTTATCTGTCCGCTGGCTTCTATGAATTCATGAGGATGCCTCAAGGATTTCAGGTGCCCCAGCCACTTTTCAACGATTGATGGAGCGTGCAGTGGGGACATGAACTTACTAGAGTGCCTGGTATACCTAGATGATGTTATTGTGTTTGGCAGCTCACTGGAGGAACATGAGAGCAGATTATTTAAGGTATTGGACCGACTGGAGGACTTTGGCCTTAAACTGTCCATTGATAAGTGTCAATTCTTTCAAACATCAGTAAAGTATGTGGGACACATAGTATCCACCGAGGGAAGAGACCGACCAAGTAAAGTTGAGGCCTGACCACCTGGCCACAGCCCAAAATCTAAAAGAACTGCAAAGATTCCTGGATTCTGTGGTTATTATCGGCGCTTCATCAAGGACTATTCAAGAGTGATCCCCTTTACTTAACCTTACTCAAGGGTATCCCCAACCACAAAATACCAAAAGTCAGCCCCTCAAGACTGAAAGAGTGTATTTTCATCCGAGTGAAGTATTTGGGGCCCGCTGGACTCCTGATTGTGAGACTGCTTTTCATGAGATCATATATCAACTTACCCATGCTCCAGTGCTGGCCTATGCCGATCCAAGAAAACCTTACGCCCTGCACACTGATGCTAGCTTGCAAGGGTTGGGGCTGTGTTGTACCAAGAGCACGAGAATGGCCTGAGACCAGTGGCCTTGCCAGTAGAAGCCTGACCCCATCCGAAAAGAACTATCCTGTACATAAGTTAGAGTTCCTAGCTTTGAAGTGGGCTATTGTTGACCAATTCCATGAGTACTTGTATGGGGCTAAAATACTAGTAAAACTGACAATAATCCTTTGACCTATGTGCAGACCTCAGCTAGTTGGATGCCACTGGCCATAGGTGGCTTTCTGCATTATCTACATATGACTATGCTCTCGAATACCGAGCAGGTCTGAACCACATAGATGCTGATGCTCTCTCCGGAGGCCTGTTCCCCAGAATGATTGGGTCCGATTGGCAGAACCTGACATTCGGGCACTCTGCGGAAGTTTGACAGGGAGGAACAAATGTCCACGGACGAGTGGACTGCATGGTGGATTGCTTGGGAGCCTCTGAGAATTGCATACCTGCTGCTTATTGCCACTTTTCTGCAATAGACATTGGTGCACTGCCTCAGCTGGACAATGACAGTATTCATGGCTCAATCCTGTGATCCCATGATCAAAGCAGCTTTAGAAGCCTCTATGCAGGAAAAGATGTGTCCAAATTACGCTCCACTGATTTGAGAACTGCACTGTTGTACAAAGAAGGTCCTAAGTTGAAACTGATCAATAAACTGTTATACAGAGAAACAGTAGACAGAGGGGACAAGTAGACAAACAACAACTGGTGCTGCCCACTGCCTTCGAGACTCAGTACTGAGGTCCTTGCACAACCACATGGGGCACCTTGGTATAGACAGAACACTTGACTTGGTGAGATCCAGATTCTATTGGCCTAAGATGGGGCTGATGTGGAGCAACACATTCGAACTTGTAGTCGCTATTACAGAGGAAAGCTTTGTCCCAGAGGGCTGCCCCTTGTTAACATCACCACCAGTGCACCCATGGAGCTGGTCTGTATTGATTTTCTGAGTTTGGAGTCAGATCAAAGAAATATCAGTAATGTGTTGGTGGTCACTGACCATTTCACGAGATATGCCCAAGCTTTCCCCACCAAAGACCAGAAAGCATCCACTGTGGCCAAAGTACTTGTAGAAAACTTTTTGTTCACTATGGGGCTCCACAAAGAATCCATTCTGATCAAGGGAGAGACTTTGAGTCGCTCTGATCAAGAGATGCTTTCTCTGTGGGGAGGCGAAAGTCCAGAACCACTCCTTACTACCCCCAGGGGACCCACAGCCTGAACGTTTAACCGCACTTTGCTAGATATGCTAGGCACCCTGCACCCAAAGGACAAGCCTAGATGGAGCCAACAAATTAGCACCCTGGTACATGCTTATAACTGCACCAAAGTGATGCCACTGGATCTCCCCTACCACCTGATGTTTGGAAGAGAAGCTCGACTACCAGTAGATGTGTGTTTTGGGGTCTCTCCTGATGGGGTTCAAGCTGACAACTATTTACAGTATTGTGCAAAAGTTAAAGGCCCAGCTAACTCATGCGTACCAACTGGCTCAAACCATGGCTGCCAAAAGAAATCTGGCCAACAAAGAAAGGTATGATAAAAGGTGAAAGCACAGGAACTCCAGGAGGGAGATCGGGTATTGCTAAGAAATCTGGGACTGCATGGCAAGCACAAGATTGCTGACAGATGGCACCATCTCCTCACATTGTAGTGGGCAAACTAGATGATCTGCCAGTGTACAAAGTAAGGCCTGAGAATAATTCAAAAGATGTAAAACAATGCATAGAAATCATTTACTGCCCATTGGACAAATCTTAATTGAGTCTGAGCCCCTAGAAGATGCCCCTCTGGACCAGTGACTAGAGCTGCTGCTAAGAAAAGATCAAGAAAGTCTGCACCTACAGAAGCAAAGTTAAAGTGTTCCCTCCACAAGTCCCAGTTGAGCATGACTGTCAGTCCATATCGGCAGAAAGTGAGAGTGACTTTCAATACTATCCTTCTTACGAACTGAGTCAATTGTTTGGGGCAATCCCTAGTCAATACTGGAGATGAAGCTGGGCCTTCTGGACTGTCTAAGCCCCAGCTTCATCCCTGGAGCCAATGCTCCCAGAAAGTGAAGTGCAAAGCATCAGATCAGATGAAATGGAATCATTGTGCATGGTTGAACTGTTTGAGCTTTAGGGGAGGAAAATGATAGATTGGGGCAGACTGGTGATACACCAGAACAAGAAGAGTATTTTGAGTGCCCTGACAGTCCACTGCCAGTGTCCGAAAGCTCTCCATGCGAGCCAAATGTTGTGGACTCAGAAACTGTAACTCCTGGAGCTGAAAGTGCCCCAAGTTCTAGCCTCTCTACCCCATGGAGACTCCCTGACAAGTGAGGGCAATGCTGAAAATGAGGCTCAGAGTGCAGAGACTGTAACAGTTCCCCTAGAAAGACTGGTTGAGCTGTAAAGCCTGTGGTGCACCTCAGTTATGATTCTCTTGGGAGGCCTGTGGATTTGCCTCTCAATGTTGTCCATAAAGGAGTGTATGTGTCCCCGAGCTCATTGCCCAAACTGAGCATCAGTGCTAACCCAAGTTACTTGTGTTGCCTCTATATGGTGCCCTTGCCCCATCCAGCCCCAAGGTAACTGATAGGAAGGGCCTCTCTTCAAGTTTCATGTACAAGAAGTAATAACTTGAGTTATGGTACAATGTGTATGTAATACTGTGTAAAGAGTGACGTACTGCAATGTTTCAGAAATGTGTTCTTGGTAAAATGATATATTGACTGATGATTACATATGCGAGCCTAATGCAAATGTATATAGTTGCAGTTGAAACTTATGGGGTACTTGCTTGCGCAGACGTCAAGCTTTCCCAAACCAGGAAGGGTGTAACCCCTGCAAATGGGGGTTCCCAAAAGACTTCCAGGAGCTTGCTTGAATGCTCCAAGCCTAAATGGTGTTTGGCATTTAAGCCATTTATCAGTGAGTGTTTTAGAACCTCTGGTACTGTCTCTTTAAGAGCTGTCTGCTTGCAGACATAATTAGTTGTATGGGGGACTGTGTGTTTCTTTGATTGAGTACCACCAAGCTGCTGCCAATTCACTTCATTTTGCAGTCACTAGGAGTGCAAAGGAACCTATCTGAAAGATGTAACTGTTTGCCAGAAATTATTTAGAGTAATAATGAAATTACAGTTTGTCTAACCTGCTTTCTTTGCAGTCAGAACTGTGTCTGCTAGTTCCCCATTCTAGTTTTGAACTGCTGAACTGGACCAATCAGTGTGGGGTAAGCTAGCTCTAAAATGGTGCCTTGCGACGAATCAGAACTTGGACTCATAATCTGAGCCAGCCACAAGAGGATTGTATGGGCAGTGACTCTGGGAGATGTAGTTTAGACTTCAGTGCCTTTTGGACCAACAGCAGCAGTCTATTGTGAGTGACAGCCAATCCAGTCAAGAACTGGGAGGAACTCAAAGGAAGTGCCCGGTTTTGTCGGTTGGAGTTTCAGTTGAGCTTTGGCAGTGAAGAAGGAAGGAGCCCTGTGCTTTTCAGTGTGCAGTTTTAGTCAAAACGTGTGTAAGGCCCAGAGTTCCGGTCTGCAGCTTGTGTAACAGCTTGTTAGGACTGAATCCGTCCTGTGAAAAGAATCAAAGGATCTCTGAAGAGTAGAAACCAGGCTCACCCTGTAGAAGACTGGAGGAATTGCTGAAAATTGCACTCGGTCTGTCAGGAACTGAATCTGCTGTGTGTTCTCCCGGTATTGTGCAGTAATTGCGATCGGATACAGATGCAGCCTGCCTGGTATAGTGTTCTTTTATATGGATGTGTGAAGAGGTTTGTGTACCTCAAGTGAGCCCTGCTGACATTGAAGGACCCTATCTTATTTGGAGGTCGTGAGTACTAATTCAGGATCGCTCCTGTTGAATTGCCACATTAAATCCAAATGGAATTACTGTACTGCTGACTGTTAATTCTCCTTTTCTCTGTGTGAAAGGGCCCCTACCAGCTGCCACGGTTTGGACTAGCCACTAGGGCTTGGGTACCAGGGACAGTAACTGATAGGGATAGGCTGTGCACAGAGCCATAAATAGATTATTAGAGTGATAAGCTAATTAACCTGATTTCCCCTGTCCTTGTTATATCCCCTAAATAAATCAGAGCTGCTTGTTTCAGCCAAGTTATACTGCCTGAGGTATTTGTCTATGTTAAAGTACTGTACTGTGATTGTTGCACTGTATCTCATTTCACAGGAGGTCCCAGTGCGGAACCAGACCTGGGGTAAGTGTATACTGTGAAGGTAATTCTGATATTTTGTGTGGGTCACTAGTGGGAAGAAAGGGGTTGCAGTGTCCCAGAGGGCTGTGACTGTTAGTTTAACTATTGCAAACCCTGACCTCTGGGTGGAGGCACCCGCCATTGGATCCAGGCCCTCAACCTGTTAGTGGCAAATCAGGCAGGGTAGTAGCCCTGGGATAGCGCCATCTAGGGTTACAATAGTCTCCCTTTATCAGGTACATATGAAATCATAAACAGAGCAACAGCAAGAAACAGATCAGCAAAGAGGATTTGCCTGAAGGTGGCCAACCTATCAGGCTAAAGGAAGAAAAGATAGCAACCGAAAGGTAGAATGGTTGCAACCAGGATAGAGTGAGAATAAAAAACATGTCCATTTTCAGTGGCAGGTTACTACAACAATATTCATACCAGTCTGCAAATTCCATATACCGCTCTATTCTGGTAAGGTTTATGTAGAATAAAAAATGAGAAAAAGAAGAAAACAAAACATTGGATGTTTTACTCCCAACCAGCACCCTTGAATGGTGTGGAGCTTCAGCTGACCTCACCTGAAGCTCCGCCAAGGATCCTTAACAGTTAAAAATATTACTGTTGCGTGGTCTACCGTTGCTACCCATACACAATACTCTACACTTTACCCTGGGGTACTTACAGTACTTAACAGCTGCGCAGTATCACACATTGCTTATAGCACCCTCATTAGGACATACTCAAAAAACAATTTGTTCAGAGGAAGGAATATTAATCAGCAGTTTTATGCTGTTACTCGTCTTCCTCGTCTTACATTTCTGGGTGGTCATTTCTACTGGCCTATACTCTAACTTGGATCTCTCAGGATCCTAAATTATACATGTATCCACATTGTATACCCTTCATGTAATCATGTCAGTATTTATTTCCTTGATGGGTATGTCTAAGCAGGAGAAAAAACAGCTGGTCCTTCTCTACGACCTTTTGGGACACCTGTCTGCAGCTACCATCTGGAGCCTATTTCCTATGTGGGAGCCTTCCATATCTCCAAGGGTGCCACTTTTATGGCCTTCCACCCCTGGGGCACCTTTCACACATTCCATAACCTCCCCTTGATGGCTCACAGCCCTGTCCTTTAAATAGGTTGCTACCTGCCGGTCATTCCTGACCAGCAGTAATATGGGGTAATGTGTCACAAAATTTCTCCGTGATCTAAGGGCCTAGCATTGGTGCATACAGACTCCAGCAATTCCCTTCAATAAGCACTGGGCACCACTACACTTGCATCTACATGCCTGGCATGGGGGTTTGGCCTCCTATGGTACAGTATTTCCTCCTTTAACTCATACCACCACAACTGCATTTTTTTCCCTCAGTACCTCTGCTACTCCCTTTCTTGGTAGCATGTGTACTCAGTTGGGCCATCTCAGGATCTTCTGCCTGTAATTTTCTCCATCCAGCACAAGACGTACCAGTAATAATCTTGGTATCACATTTTAACATAAGTCCCTTCAGCCTCCCTGGCTTCTTCTGACTTCATTGCAGACATTACCCCATGAGGCACAAAGTCTGCAACAGTCTTACCTGGGGACTTATCCAATGCTGTCAACTCTCCAATGTCCGCAATCCAGTACAATCAAGGAAATACTGGTAGGATGGGAATTTCCATCTCTGAATCCGACCACTCCATTAGGGGTTCTCATCATCCAGAGCCCATAGATCCCTCTGTCTGGATTCCTCCTGGCCTGCTCCATATGGACCCTCTCATGCAGCTCCTGACATCTGAGCTCGGCTTCCCTCCAGTGTCACTCTGCATCCAGCCAGCACTCATTCATCCAGTGAAGCAGCCCTCAGATCAGCCACCTGGTCCGTGGTGCCTGCTTGAGCCACCATGTCCTTTGAAGGTCCTCATCTGCTCCGGCATTGGAATGGCACCATACACTTGTCTGCGTATCCTGTGATGCCAGGTCTGGCACCCCAGACTGAACTCCCCCTTGTATCCCTTAGATGCTAAGCCAGATCCCACTTTTCACACCAAATGTGGACGAGTGTGGGAAATTAGGATAACAAAACTATGGCAGACTTAAATTTCACTGCATAAAAATGCAGAAGGCATTTATCATTTTATTTCTCCATAAAATGTGATAATATTTACAGAAATAAGAAAAATGAGTTAGACAATTCACTCAAAAAATGAAGCAAAACTGTAAAAGAATACTGCTTTGTCTTAGCAGACTCCAAGGCTTCGCTCTGCCTTGCCAAAATGGCTGATGCATGTATAAAACACCAGGAGATCTTGCTCTTACCTCCGTCAGTCTCCTACCAACACCCTATCACCTATCTAACTCCATGCCCCTAGTGACAGGCTTTTATATTTTCTAGGTGGGATCACCTGACTAGACCCTTGTCTAACATACAGAAATAAAGACTAACTGGGTTCGTCTACAATCACTGTGTGACCCACCATACAGTTTTACAAAGTATTCTCCTTGATTTAACAGAGATATCACTTCTATAATGTTTAACACAGGGCTACAATAGCCCAAAATATGCTTAATTGCATAGCAACCATTTTAGAACCCTACTTAGTTACCTTGAGTGGCAGGGGGAGAGGTATAAAGACGGGACAGCAGAGGGTGCTGCTCCCCTAGAGAAAAAATATTCAATGACTGAACACACATTCCCCTACTCAAGAGGGCAACCATGCTAGTCAGCAGGCCCTTTTTTATGTTGTCTTGAGCATGCACAAGCAACATCTTGTGGTACTAGGAGAAATGCAGAGGTGTGTCAGTTTTGGCGAATGCAGAGCATGCTTTAGAAGGTGTGTTCCTCATTCCCCAATTAGTGAGCATGCTAGTGCTAACACAAGTTTATGCAAAGTGTCACCAACTTGAAACAAGCTTGCTGCTACACTCAGAGACAAGCTCGGCCGTGCAGCCACAGATTACACCCCTATGTGCTTTTCCTAATGAAATATTTCAATAAACATGGCGGCAGGAGAGCAAACAGCTGTTTGCTTTGTAACGTCTCTGCTTCGCCACCCCACCGCTATCTGCCTGAAAGGTGGGAGGAGGCACTTTCCTCACCTGCCTCCTCCACGTCCCACTGTGTCAGGCGCCAACATTTCTCCCAGCTGGGCAGAGCAGACCACAACTTAAGCTCCATACGGGCTGGGAGTATTCAGTGCCTGAAGGCACTTGTACTCTAAGCGAAATCCGATGACACTGGCAGACCCCCCCCGCCTGGTGAGATCAGGATGCTTAATCCCCCCCCAAGCATCCTTTAATGTGGCACACTGGGAGCCCACCCCAGTGTGCCTGTGCTAAACCTGTTGTGGTGTTTCCATACGGGATGCTCACCCCGGTGTTGGATGCGACCCTCCACATATCGTCCCGACTTGGTGCCCAATCCCCAGGTCGGCATTGATCCCTAGTACAGTGGCACACTGGGAGCCCAACCCAGTGTGCCAAAATCTAGTTTCTCTGTAAAAACAGAAAACGGACCCACAGCATCTTTTTTTTAATTTAACCTGAAAACAAGAAAACGGTCCCTTGTCGCTGCCGCCACCTCCCCAACCCACACCTCCCTCTGCCCACCCCATCTCCCCGCACCCCTCACCCATACTTACCTGTGGAGGTTGGAAGCAGTGATCTTCAGTGGGCCGGAATACGTCTGCACTCTTCAAACGCCAACCACAAAGTGAAGAAATGAGGGTAAGTTCTATAATGACACTGAATGGGGGGTTTTCAATTTAGGTTGATATCTTAGCCATTTTTGGGAGTTTTGGTCCCAGATTTTCAATATGGGGTTCTTGGGACCCCACCTCATGAACCAGTCACTGTCATTTTGTTATTCGGTCCCGGAAGGTCATTTCACGGTCACTGCGCCGAATCACTTTTTGGGACCGATTAACAAAATGACTGTGCCACTGTTCATGAGATGGGCTCCCAAAAAGCCTATGTTGCAAATCTGGTGAAAAAAAATTCCAAAAAATGACTGTTACAAGCGTGCGCTGCACAGTTTCCATGCACAATCTTAACTTTGAGAATTTTTAACATTTTCACTCCAGATTTTCAACATTGCCATTTTTTCACACCCCCTTATGTACAGTATAACTGTCATTTTTCACGTCCTGCTCAAAATGTGTTTTCGCACATCTGGCACACAATGTTGTGGTCACTGTGGGAAATCAATGTACAGGACATATTAAGAAAATCACAGTGCCACTGTTCATGAACAGATGTCCCAAAATGCGTATGTAGAAAATTTGGTGAAAAATTCCAAAAAATGACTGCGTTACAAGCGTGCATTACGCAGTTTCCACACACACTCTTAACTTCGAGAATTTTTAATATTTTCACACCAGATTTTCAACATTGCCATTTTTTCACACCTTCTTATGAATGGTACAACTGTCATTTTTCACATCCCAACCGAAATGTGTTTTTGCACAACTGGCCCACAATGGTGTGGTCGCTGTGGGAAATCAATGTTCAGGACAGATTAACAAAATCACAGTGCCACTGTTCATGAGTGAAGGTCCCAAATGCCAATGTTGAAAATTTGGTTAAAAACCTCAAATAATTGTGTTATGGGCATATGTTGCGCAGTTTCTATGCACGCTGGTGACTTCACCAATTTTTCATATTTTACTAACATACTAAAATGCCAGCAGAATAGGTCTAATGGTCTTTCATGTCTGCTTGTTTGGTCAGCCCCCACCCTGGGAGCTGACCTTGCTGCCACCCTCTCCCTCTCTGGCTTCTCCCTTCCCAGTCCTGGATATTCTTGCTGCACTGGTTTTTGCTTCCAGAACCCTTCCCCTGTACCTGTCCCACCCCCTCTTGAACCCCTCCACCGTCTCTGCCTCCACCAGCTCCCTGGGCAGCACATTCCATGGCTTCACCACCCTCTCAGTGAAGTAGCACCTCCTTTTTTCTCCACTGAGTCTCCCCCCAGCTTCCACCCATGCCCTCTAGTTGCCCCCCCTTCCTTCGGAGCACCTTGACTGCTCTTCCCCTATTTACCCCCTTCATGTATCTGAAGACCTCTATCATGTCCCCCATTCCCTTCTCTCTACCAATGCGTAGATATTTAGCTCTTCGAGCCTCTCCCCATAGGTCCTATCCCCCAAGCCCCAAATCATTTTGGTTGCCCTCCTCTGGACCCTCTCCAGGAGTTCAATGTCCCTCTTTAAATGTGGCCTCCAAAACTGCACACAGTACTTGAGTGCGTGCCTCACCAAGCAGTTATACAGTGGGAGTATCACTTTTCTCCTTCTGGAGGTGATTCCCCTAGCGATGCATCCAAGCATCCTGTTGGCCTTTGCCGCTGCCCTCCTACAAGTCTCCGAGTTGTTCATCTTGACATCTACCACCATCCCCAGGTCCCTCTCAGCCGTCGAGACTTGCAGCATCCCCCCCCCAGGGTGTACACTTGTCATGGGTTTCTGATTCCCAGGTGCAGTACCTTGCATTTCCCTGCATTGAACCTCAGCTTCCACTTTCTAGACTACCTTTCCAGAGCCTCCAGGTCCCCCTGTAGGACCACCCTCCTCTCCTCTCCTCCCCATCCACCACCGCCCCCAGTTTTGAGTCATCCACAAAGAGACTCATCTTACTACTCCTGATACCCTTCCTTATGTCAGAGACATAAGCGTTGAACAGGAGAGGCCCAAGGACCGATCCCTGAGGGACTCCACTAATGACCCTCCTTGGGGATGAGACTATCTCACCAACGACAACCTCTGAGTCCGGTTCTGGAGCCAATTGCCTATCCATCTGATCATCTGGTTCCCACCCCCATTTCTCCCAGTTTATCCAAGAGGCCCCTATGAGGAACAGAGTCAAACACCTTGCTGAAGTCAAGAAAGAGGACATCCACCGGTCTGCCCAGGTCCAAGGCACTCGTCACCCAGTCATAGAACTCCACAAGGTTTCTCTGACACGATATCCCTGGGAAGAATCCATGCTGTCAATCATCCAGGCACCCCAACTTTTCCAGGTCACCCCTTGTGTCTCCTTGACTATGCCCTCCATCACCTTGCCAACCACCGATGTCAGACTGATGGGCCTGTAGTTCCCTGCCACCTCCCTTGATCCCCCCTTGTAGCTAAGGGTCCCCCCCTCCTCAGTTTCACTGTCTTCTCCCATGTTTGATGCAGCCCCCCTATTTTTCTTGGTGAAAACTGAGGCAAAGTACTCATTTAGTACCTCAGCCTGCTGCCCCGGGTCTTGAGCCCATCCCTTCCCTGTTTTAATCCTGCTAATCAGCCCCTTCACCCTTCGTTTTTCCCCAATGTATCTAAAGAACCCCTTGTTCCCTCTCCTAATTTCCCAGGCCAGGTTCTGCTCCTTCCTTGCCTTAGCCATCCTCACCACCCTAGTGGCCCTTCTGGCCATCAGCTCATACTCCCTTCGGTCCCTTTCACTCCTTGAGCACTTGAATTGTCTATAGGCTGCCTTCTTTCCCTTCACCACCTCCTGAACCTCCCTGGTCCACCAGCAGGGTTTTCGGGCCCCACCGCATTTTCTTCTTACTTTTGCACAGGTGCTGGTAGCATCCCGCACCCCCCTCCTGATGATTTCCTACCTAGTGTCAGCGTCCATGTCTGGCCCAATCCCATCCAAGTGCTCCTTAGGATCCTTCCCATTTCCTTGAAATCTGCCCCTGAAGTCAGTTACCTCCATCTTTGTGCAGGCTTCTACCCTCCTGGGTTCAGGCAGAACCAGACCGTAGCATGGTCGCTCCCCACCAACGGGTCCCTTACCTCCAGGCCCCCAATCTGGTTACTGTCTGCCAGGACCACATCCAGTATCCACTCCTCCCTGGTCAGTTCCCCCACCTGCTGAGTTAGGAACATGTCCTGAAAGACATCCAACAACCTCTGTTCCCTGGCCACTGAGGATGTCATAGTCTCCCAGTCTGTTCCTGGCATGTTTAAGTCCCCCAACACCACCACCCTTCCCCGTCCCAATCTGCAGTGTCTCCGAACATCTGCCACCAGACTCTCCTCCAGCTCCTCCACCAGTGCAGGGGATCTATACACCACTCCTATTTTTACTCTCTTGCCGCCCCTTGTTATCAAGGTGGCACAAATTGCCTCCACAGTTCCCTCCACCTCCTCCACTCCTCCTATGGCAATGCAGTTTTTGACTATTATTGCTACCCCTCCTCCCCTTCCCTCCCCCCTTGTCCTTCCTGAGCATGGTGTAACCCTCCAGGTTCAGGTCCCAGTCATGCATTCATGGGCTCCAGTCTCAGTGACCACTGCCACATCCACCTCTTCCTCAGTTAGCATCGCCTGGTGCTCAGACATTTTATTGCCCAAGCTCCTGGCATTTAGCAGGACTATCTTCCACCCTTTCCCTATATTTCCATTTCCCCTGCTCGTGTTCCTGTGGGGATTCTGTCTTCCCCTGGTTCACACCTTACCAGTCTGCCTTTTCCTGCATTTCTCCAGCTCCCCAGGGGGATGGAGACAGAGTCATTCCTTTATCGGACCCCCTTCAACAACCTTATCTCTCATCCCTCCCCCCTTCACAAGTTTAAACCCCTCCTTTCACCAGTGAACCCCTCTATTTTCAACTTAAGGATTTCCTTCCCCTCTGAATTGAGATGGAGCCTATCTCTAGCATACAGCCCCTTAACCTCCCAGGTCTCCCCCCAATCCCCCATCAACCCATACCCTCTGGCCCAACACCACTCCCTGAGCCACTGGTTTATCACTCTAATCTTCCTCTTGTGTTCCCCACTAGCCCTTGGCACCGGCAGGATTTCTGAGAAGGAAATTGTGCATCCTATATCATGACAGACCCTGGCAAGCTCTCTGAACCTTGCCTGTATCTCTAGCTCACTATTTCCCTCAATGTCATTGGTACCCAGGTGGACCAGTATGTCTGGGCAACCTCCACAGTCCTTTACCAGCTAATATACCTCATGCCTGGCTCTGTGCACCATTAGTCCAAGGAAGCATTTTGTTCTAACTGGGCAGGCTTCTCCCTCCCTATCCCATTTGATCCTTCTGATCATGGAATCACCCAACAGAACACTCTGGCCGCCCCTTCTCCATTTACCCTTCCAGATTCTCAAGATTACCATTTTTTACACCTCCTCATGAACAGCTGTCATTTTTCACATTCTGCCTGAAATGTGGTTTTGCACTTGTGGTGCCAAATGATGCAGTCGCTGTGCAAAATTACCTTTGGCTAACAGACTAATAGTGACACTGTTCATGAGGTGGGGTCACAAAACCCATGTTGAAAATTTGGAGTGAAATACCCAACAAATGCCTGGGGTGTTAGGGTTTCCAGCTGTAATGCCCCACCCTGCAGAGACTGACAGGCGTCAGGGGAGTTACTTGGGATTTTCGACTGTAATGCTCATGACATTCCACCCCTACCCCCAGCCTGCAGCCAGTGACAGGCATTGAGGTGTGCCTTGGACTCTTTGGTCCCAAAGTTCACCCCATTCTCCTATACTGCACCCATCTCAGCATATTTTCTTATGGAATGTGGTGAGCGTAAGGCCCGAAGACCCCAAGGCACACCATGACACTTGGTGTCTGCAGGGTAGGGTGAGGTGAAATGGCATGAGCGTTACAGCCAATGACCCAAAGACACACACCCCAATGCCTGTCAGTCTCTGCAGGGTGGGGGTGGGGTTGACGTCAGTTCACTACTTCACTGCCGTTCCTATTATGCATCTCTGACTTCTGCACTACCAATGCCACTGCCAGCAAGACAACATTCAGCATTGACAAATGCTTGTTCTTTACCTGGCTACTTTGCAATGTATTTAGAAGCTCCTTAGCTCTTTGGATATACCAGAATTAGAGTAGCCACAACCTTGTGGCAAGCACGTAAATACCATAGTTAGGTTGAGGAGCCATTTCTATGTTAAACCTAAATTTTGCACCTTAATAACTTTGCAACCATTTAACAGATTTTTCTGACATTTGGCATACATGATCAAGAGCCATAGGCCTTGGGATCTGCCAAGTATTGTACTGCTCAGATATACGGCTGCAGAGTTATTAAGCGTGATCTGTGCACGTGTTTACGCTTTTCTGGAATTCTATGGTCGCGCCTACAGGTCGTACGGTTTGCGTGACCAGTCCAAAATCTTCAGGAAACGTGCGGCCGGGGTCCCCGATGTGCCTTTTGAAGATTTCTGGAAAAATATTAAACTGTTCAAAAGTTATTCAAAAACAGTTTCCATTATAAGTCAATGGGAAAAGTTAGCAAAAGTTCGACAGTGTCGCAAATGCACTTTTTTAGTGTCGCAAATGGCCCTGTTAGTGTCGCAATCTGCCATCTTGTTTTCAGTTGGTGATCAGGAAAATGGTTGGTATTTAAAATTGAGACCTCTAGCAACCTAATTTCTTTTTGTATTCACCTAGTCGGGCCCTGAGGATGCTAGCTATGTCTTTATTTTGGTAAACACCTCAGAAATATGTTTTTCAAATTTCTGAGAGAAATGCAGCTAGTGTCGACTTGAGAAAGTGTCGAAATTTTTCATAAACCTTTCGCAAATCACGTACACTACTTTGCTACACTATGCCCAAAATAACAGTAATTCTTTAACACCACTGCAAAAGAATCCGGTTGGGAGTTTTAGGCTGAAATTTGAGGGAACGCAGAAGACATTCTCGCAGATGTGCCTTTCAGTGTGGTATTGAAAATATTACATGGTGGCAAAGTTAAGGCACTCCAAAGTTGATGGTTTTTCCCATAGGATAACATTACGGCGCCCGACGCATTATAGAAATCCTTTGGATCCCTGCTGCAAAATAACGGTTTGGTCTTTTTTGCTGAAATTTGAAGGGAAGACAACCAACAGCTCACAGATGTGCCTTTCAGTGGTTTGGTGAAAAAAATATTACAGTGAGGCAAAGTTATGGTGCTCCGAACTTCTCTTTTTTCCCATAGATAACATTACGGCATTCGCACGCTTTCAGGGCCTGTATTCTCAAAACGTGCCAGATACGGACTTTCGGTCGAAACTTTTTAGCCCCCTAGTGGGGCTAAGTATAAAACTAGAGAGGACAGTCATAAATCATATGACTTTTAAATTTTTTTCCTACATCATACGGTTCCTGAGATATAACTTATTTAGTATTCCAAGTCCTCATTTTCTGCTCCGATACCCATTATTATGCATACATTCTTTGTACTCACTGTCTTTCTCTATTCAGCTTTTGGGGAAAACCAGCCTGTGCGCTTACATTACTGTTACCATTGTCCTTTCCACTTGTGGTTCCATGCCCGTTTCACTTACCGTTGACGCCTGCGCCACCACGCAGGGCCATCCTTTATGCTTTCATTTGCGCTATGCTTCTGTTACTTTTTTGCCATTTGTGTGTACCGTACTGTTTCTCTGTCTGTTTCACTTTGCGTCACCATGCTGATTGCCATTTCATTTACAGGCAGCATGTTACTATGTGGCAAGACAAAATGGCACACCGTTCCCGTCTATGCCACTGTGTCGTTACCCTTTCTGTTCTCATTCGCACTTGCGTTACCTTGTGCGCCACTGTTAGCATTTCTGTTTGCATTGCTGCTCCTGTTACTATGCCACAAGACATCATGTGGTGGCCCACGCCTCCGCTGCCGCATTACGTCCAGGAGCGGGCCCTATGTGCGTTATCCTTTGCGTTTTCATTTGCGCTTCCATTTCTCTTATTTTTTGCCATTTGTGTCTACAGTACTGTTTCTCTTTCTGTTTCACTTTGCATCACCATGCCCACTGACATTTCCATTTGCAGGCACCATGTTACTATGTGATAACACATCACGTGGCAGACCGTTCCCGTCTATGGCACCATGTGCGCTACCCTTTCTGTTCTCATTCACGCTTGTGTTACCATGTGTGCCAGTGTTAGCATTTCTGTTTGCGCTGTTGCCCTGTTACTATGCCACACATTATCATAGAGGGGAGCCGCAGGGCCCAACAGGCCCCGCGCCCAACTGCTGCATTACATCACTATTTCTCATTATCATTCTCAAAAAAGAAATTAGAGGAAAAGTCCATTTAATGCATTAGTTAGGGTTGTTCCACAGTGACAAAAGTGAGGAAATTCGCTGTTAGGGTTGAAAACCCTAACTCTGAATTCACCCCCCCCAGCACCACACACACACACACATTCAAGTATGGGGGAGGACCAAGTCAACACAACCAATGACAGACATCCAGCAGCAGGTGACAGAAATAACAAACAATTGTCTAAATGTACTACGAGACATCCCCACCCACCTGACCAAGTACTGCATGCTCAGTGGAGATCAACAGCAAAACTGAGGCCATGTACACCAAACGTACATCCCTGATTGCAGCTGCACACAACGTACCACACTTAGTAGTTGCATGGCCTTACCTACCGATGCCCCACACCAGACCACACCACATGTGGTGGACCACCTGAGCAATAGAGTTCAGCAAAACCAAGGAGTTGTACAGGAATAATATCTCTGATTATAACAAGGGTTTGAGAAATGCAGCTTTCTAATTGACTGTAAACATTGTAACAGCCTTATGTTTAATTTTTATTAACTTACATGTAGATCCTAACCATATGATGAACATGGTTTAATGTTGTTTAAAAAACAGTTTTATTATGATAGCAATAAGTCACTCCCAGGTATTATGTTAATGGTCAATTTATCACTGTCTAGCGACATGTGGCACTCGGCTATGCCTCATTCAACATTAAACCACTACAGGGTGATTAACAGACCATTTAACACAACTGTTGGTCATGCCTTATTGCTTAATTGTCTTTATGAGTAGATACTCTCCCTCTGCTAGGCACTGCAGCAGCTTTGCAACACAGTGTCCCACCCAGTTACACCATACACTGTCTAGTTACTGGAGAATGGCTGTGAATATGAACTCATGAAGATGAACAGTGTAACAATCATTACAGTCATCGAAACCTAGTGTGCTTATAACTGACAAAGTTAGTGATAGAGGATAACCCCTGCTGTCCTAGTACACTTACCCCATTGTGAGTGAAATCAATACTAAAAGACATTCTGTTTATATCTACACCATACCTACTTGATTCCTGTTGTACCACAATTAACATAGTTATCACTTTGATAGCATCAGTGACAGAAGTGTGTCAAACCCAAACAGTAGTCATACAGCCTGAGTATGAAACAACTGTTAAAAAAAATTACACTGTGTCCATAAGTGGCATAGATCACTCATTGCAACAATAGCAAATGTATTACTATTTGAATAAGTTAGTCATCACAGATGCAATGAGATTGTCTTAATCAGGTACAACATACTCAGAAAGTGCCTACAGGAAAATCTATCCTATATACATCTCTGATACAGGTACATCATTGTTGGCTCAGTAGTGCTATGATATTTAGAAGTTGCTTGGCCTGATCAATGCAATTACAATGTTTCTTACAAAGAATACTTACTGCATCTTTAGTATTGAAACACACTGAAGGTCTATGTATGTACATCAGCAGTACACCTTCATCAGTAAGAATGCATGTGATACTGGCAGTACAAATTTCACAGTGTTGAACAGGCAATGCTTTTCCATACGTTTACATCAGCCTCCTTATGTTGAGTAAACCATTGCAGTAAATGTACTACTATGTAAATCACCTACTAAATGTATCACTACTTTTATCTTAAGCATGCTAATGTCTTGTAGTTAATTTATGTGCTTCTCTTAATTAATGTATACTCACTAGTGTTAAAACCTTTTTACAACTGTCATCATGCACCTTCAGCATTTATGTTGAATAACGGCACAGTACCAGTTGTGGTGTGGTGTGGGGCATCAGTAGGTAAGGCCATGCAACTACTAAGTATGGTACGTTGTGTGCAGCTGCAATCAGGGATGTGTACGTTTGGTGTACATGGCCTCAGTTTTGCTGTTGATCTCCACTGAGCATGCAGTACTTGGTCAGGTGGGTGGGGATGTCTCGTAGTACATTTAGACAATTGTTTGTTATTTCTGTCACCTGCTGCTGGATGTCTGTCATTGGTTGTGTTGACTTGGTCCTCCCCCATACTTATGTTGTGTGTGTGTGTGTGTGTGTGTGTGTGTGTGTGTGTCTGTGTGTGTGTGTGGTGCTGGGGGGGTGAGTCGAGTTAGGGTTTTCAACCCTAACAGCGAATTTCCTCACTTTTGTCGCTGTGGAACAACCCTAACTAATGCATTAAACAGAGTTTTTTGCCTCTAATATATAGATAGATAGATAGATATATGTGTGTATATCTATCTATCTATATATATATATATATATATATATATATATATATATATATATATATATATAGTGTTCCATTGTCGATATGGGATTTGAGTCACTCAGGTTGATGGTCCTGGGTGACTTTAACACCTGGGTCAACAGGATATCAACAGGATGTCCTCCAGCTGATGACATCGCTGGGCTTTACACAGGTTGTTGCCTCTGCAACTCATAAGTTCGGTCACTCACTCAACCTGGTTTTCCTCCTGGGGATCGAAACCTCCAATCTGGTGGTGGAACCAGTGAGATGGTCAGATCACCACACTATAAGGTTCAGTTTCAAGGCCCCCCCCTTATAGGCTTGCCCCTGTTGAGATGGTCAGATACTGCCCTTTGTGGAAAGTGAGCCATGATGGCCTATTGGCAGTATTAGACCTATTGGGATTTCTGGAGGCAAGCGAGAGTTCAGAGAGTCTAGTTCAGGCCTATAGTAAGCCAGTTACTGAGGCTCTGAACTCTATCACTCTGCTCCATGTTCATCCTCTCTCTCTCCACCCTCGGTCTGCATGGTTCGACAGGACCTTGAGGGAGTTGCAATGAGTAGGACGTAGGTTAGAACTTTGCTGGTGGAAATCCACCCTGGATGCTGACCACCTTAGATTGATGGAACATTATCAAATCTATCAATCAGCAATCACCCATAAGAAGGCAGAGTTCCTGTCCAGGGAGACTGCTGCTGCTCAGAATTGACCTGCTCAGCTCTTTTGAACCGTGGACAGGTTGTGCAACCCAACCTGTCTGCAGGTTTGAAGAGCCTTTTCACAAATGGAGTGTGAGGAGTTTGCTCGTTTCTTTGCAGATAAGGTGGCCAGCATCAGGGTTGAGATTCTGCTGGCTCACTCTAAGGGAGCTGATGGCGGTCGGTGCCTGGTCACTCCTCCTTCTCCTCGGTTTGCCTGGAGCTCTTTTGCACAGCCGGAAATTGCGGATATCATGCGGATTCCCCAGGGTATGCGTCCAACGTGCTGTAGTTTGGACCCGGGCCCAACTCCCCTGATTATGGGGTGTTCTGACATCATTGGCCCTGTCCTTGAGAAGATAGTCTGGTGTTCCCTAGAGTCGGGTGAGTTTCCTAGCTCCCTGAAGGAGGCAGTGGTGATACCACTCCTGAAGAAAGCTGCTCTGGACCCAAACTGCTTTGCTCACTACAGACCTATCTCAGACCTTCCTTTTGCAGGGAAGGTGATTGAGAAAGTTGTTGCGCTACATCTGAAGAACCACCTTATTATCCATGATATCTACAGACCTCTCCAGTCTGGTTTTCATAAGAGGCATAGTACTGAGACCGCTCTGGTTCAGGTGCTCAATGATCTCCTGATGGCAAGGGATCAGAAGTGCAGTTCCATCTTGGTACTTCTTGACCTCTCCTCAGCCTTTGACACTGTGGACCATGGGGTGCTTCTGGGCACCTGAGGGTCATCTGTGGCCAGTCTGGAACAGTTCACAGATGGTTTCAATCCTTCCTTATGGGCAGATTTCAGAAGGTGGTATTGGGGATTTTTTCCTCTGGCCCATTCTCTCTGTCATGTGGGGTCCCTCAGGGGTTGGGGTTGGTGTTGTCCCCCATGTTGTTCACGGTGTATATGCTACCCCTGGGAGACATTGTAAGATGGTATGGGCTGAGGTTTCACTACTATGTTGATGATACCCAGCTCTACCTGTCTTTTGCACCTGACCAGGACAGTGCATGCTCAGTCTTTAATAACTGCCTCACAGAAATCCAGGACTGGATGAAATCCAGCTGGTTGAAATTGAACTCTGGAAAGACCGAGGTGTTGGTGGTGGATCTAGGTCACTGGACAGAGGGGTTGGTGGCTGGACAACCTTCTGGACTCTGTCTCGGAAGTGTCCAGCTGCCTTCCTCTGAATGGATGCGAAACCTGGGGGTGGTTTTTGACGATGGGTTGACACTGCATTTGCAGGAGTCACAGTTGTCAGGTCCTCATTTTACCATCTCAGGAACATCACCAGGATTAAACACCTTGTTCCATCCGGCAACCATCCAACGCTGATCCATGCCTTTGTTACCTCGCACCTAGACTACTGCAGCTCCCTGTACTTAGGGCTGCTGGGGGTTGATATCCGCCACTTCCAGCTAGTGCAGAACACTGCGGTGCAGTTGTTGATGGGGACTCCTCGTTTGAGTCACATCACATCGGTGCTGCGTGAACTGCACTGGCTGCTGATTCAGTGGTGGATCACCTTCACAGTTGGGCTTCTAACCTTTAAGGCCCTTCACGGACTAGGCACGGGCTATCTGCAAGAGCTCCTGTTGCCTTGCTGCCCTGGACGACCTCTCCACTCAGCTGACAAGGGGTTGTTAGAGATTCCCAGGGTACGCCTTAAAACATCAGGGGCCTGTGCTTTTATGTATGCAGCCCCAATCCTGTGGAATTGTCTACCTCGTCAGATACATGAGTGCATGACTGTGGAGAGTTTTAAGAGGGCCTTGAAGACCCATTTATGGCATCTTGCCAATGAAGATTAATTATATTCAGACTGTTATTTATTAATGTGCTGTATATGAATTTTATGCTTTTTATTAATTGGATTTTATCTGTTCTTAAAGCTGTACAGTGCCTTGATTGTAGAAAGACACTTTAAAAATAAAGTTATTATATATATATTGCTTTTAGAAGATTTTCCTGTAATTTGCTGTGGGTGCCCTCTAGTACCAGTTGTGTCTTGTTTGAAACCCATATCCAACTCTGACAATAGGCACGTGTCATTAATGATATCAAATAATAGTAAACAAACCTGAGGCTGGCAGTTATAGCCTAGAGGCTAGAGTAAGAGCTGTAAATGAGCTTGGTATATCCAGCAAACTTGAGTTTGATTCCCAAAACCTCCACTTACATACTTTGTGGCTTTGAGCAAGCCACTTAACCACCCCAGTGCTCCTGGGTCTGTGGGTCACCCCTGAAAACAGGCACTTGTGCCAAGTGGGCCTTACCTGATTATCAAAAAGAATAAAATAAAAAATAAAACCTGTGCACATGCAGGATGCAACCTCATGAAAAAGAAAAACATTTGTTATGCACAGGTAGGTCATACATAATGAGCTGCAAAAGTGTGTGTATGTGGGGGGGCATCCAATAATATCCTCATTCATACAGGAAACTGGCATCAGAACCGCATGGCAAACAACAACAATTCAGTGAGCCTAACCTGACCCACTGAAAACTGCAGATGTTTAATACAAAAAAATACAGGTCCACAGCCATGCACACACAGGCACTCCACACCAAAAAAGTATTATACATACATACATAAGTCACTCACAGTGAACTGCTAGATGGGATGTCAGCTAGCACCCTCCTTGGGGTCCAGGGAACTTAACCCAGAAATAGACAGATGACAGCAGGTCACCTCCACTAAAAAATGTGCTTCATCAAAAAACCCTAACTGGAGCTGTGTGACTTTGATGGCACTGATCAGATAAAAATGCTATAAAAAAAGTCTGGGGCTGGCAGTATAGCCTTGAGGTTTGAGTAATGAGCTGTGAATGACCTTGGTACATCCAACAAACCTGAGTTTGATTCCCACAACCTCCTCTTGCATACTGTGAGATGCTGAGCTGGTCACATAACCTCTCTAGTGCTCCTTGGTCACCCCTAAAAACAGTCACTTGTGCCTAGTGGGCCTTACCCGGTTACCAAAAATAATAATGCAAAAAGCTTATGGTACAACATGTATCTCTTTTTTGGCAAGTTTAAGGTCTAAGAAGTACTGTACTGCTAGCTTTCATATATAACTGTTTCCTGTCATCTATCATTTCTGAGTGAGGAAATCACATAGTATGCAGCCTATATGCTCCAGAAACAGCCTCTGATTTACCAACACAACTCTGCAAGACTTGGAAATGTCACCAAATAACAATCCCAAATAGTTAAGCAATAATGCATGACAGGGCATTGGTTGTACTACTGTAGGTTTACCCCACAGTCAGGTGTGTTGTAAGGCATGAGGCAAAGCTAAGTGCCTTCAGCCCCCGACTGTGGGGTAAACCTAGTGCAACCAACATCCTGGAAGTGCCTTATTGCTTATATAAAATGGGCCCAGGGCAACTTCTAAAAAACAAACATTCACAGTTTTCAAACCCAAAAATTTATATTAAAATGTTGCTAAATAATGTAAAATAGTCCATCCACAGATGTTTTTCACCTGTAAGTCATCTGTCTTACTTCATATTCAGGACAGATTGTTTACCATGGAATAGAAGAATTCAAAACACTGCATTATTCCAGTAGTAGAATGCTACCCCCCCCAACACACATGGAATGGTAACATAGAATACATGAATTCAAAATTCTTCAGAGTTCCACTGGCATACACACACAGACACACACAGGCCTCAAGTTTAGCCAGAACCTCAGTTTTATCTGTTGCCAGGTAAGGAGCACAGAGTTCTCTGGCAAACTGATGGGGATGAGGGGGGGTTCATGGTCATAAAAGAAACACCAGCAGTGGAAACTGAAAAGTACTTGATTTTCTAAATTTGTGTATGCACGTAAGGGGGGGGCTATTGAGCACTGGAACGGCACACCAGAGGTTTGAGGTTCAATTCCCAGTGGGCCACACTTTTCCATCCTTGATTTAAAAAATACACCTTGCAGGGGTTAA
Organism: Neoceratodus forsteri; assembly: GCA_016271365.2. Lineage (NCBI taxonomy): Eukaryota > Metazoa > Chordata > Ceratodontiformes > Ceratodontidae > Neoceratodus > Neoceratodus forsteri. Next base: position 1,288,234,071 of record CM057456.1, read on the forward strand.
ATTGCACTGAGAGAAGTCTGTTTTTATTTATTTTTTTTTATTTATTTACTTTAAATTCGGAATTACAAACCTTTGAGTCAAAGACTCTTTTGCAAAGGCTCCACATCGGTTACAGAGGGTGGAGGGGGGAACACGAGTTGAGGGAAAGACAGACGGAACAAGGAAAATTATATACAAGCAAAAATTATATACAGATTTATGTACAATCACATTTTTAGTAACATTAGCTCTCCAGTGGTTACAGAGGGTGGAGAGACATATGACAGTAAAGGCAATGGAAGGCAACTTTCAATACATAATAAAAAAGTGGTATTACTGAATTCATTGTTGGCATGATAGCAGAGAGACTTTTTTTGTCTGGTTGGGGCAAGTGGGAGACATAACTGAGACCCCTAAGCTGAGCATGGGGGTGTTTAGATAGGCCTGAGGGGCCCCTGTGTGGGTGTGTGGGGGAGGGGAGAGGAGACAGGTAGGCCAGCGTAGCATTCACATTTAGAGCTATCCAATAGGAAGGTTTTTAGGCCTGCTTTGAAGAGTTGGATGCTGCGGGATTGGGAGAGGGAAGGCGGAAGAGTGTTTAGCCAATTGGGGGCATGGTAGCGAAGGGATCTCTGTGCAAGGGACGTTCGACATGGGGGAACCACGAAGGATGTGGTAGCCATGAGTCTGGTAATACGCCTGAGAGGGGCCAGTTTGATGATGGGGTGAAGGGCGGTTGGCGCTAGCTGGAGGTGGATCTTTTTTGCTAGAATGCAGGTGTGGTACTTGAGTCTTTGATGGAAATTAAGCCAGCCAGTCAGTTTGTATAGGTTGCAGGTGTGGGTGAGTCTGTCACAACCCGAGACAAGGCGACATGCTTTGTTTAGCGCAGTGGTTATGCAGCTTAGGGTGGAGTTATCAGCAGTGCCATAGATTACAATCCCGTAATCGATTAGGGAGAGGATGGAGGATGTGACAGCTATCTGCATGGCATGTGCGGGCAGACTGTTTTTGATTCTGTAGAGGGTACCCACTCTCAAGTTGATTGCTGCAGAGAGGAGGCGTACGTGTCTGTGGTAGGAGAGGGAGGTATCCAGGGTGACCACCAGGTATTTGAAGTGATTGACGTGCTCCAGCAGGGAACCATCCACGTTGGAAATGTGAAGAGCCATCTGGCTGTGCGGGCTTTGGTGGTGAACAAAGGTCATGGCCTTGATTTTGGAATAATTAATAATCAGCCGGTGGTCAGCGAACCAACTTTCCAGCTCCCTGAAGTATTCCTGGAGGGTGTGCTGGAGTGCGTGCGGTTGGGGGTGTTTCTAGTAGAGAACCGTGTCGTCGGCATAGAGTAAGAGATGACCGCTGCAGGCTTTGGGGAGAGAATTAAGGAAGAGAGTAAAAAGCAGTGGGCCTAAGATTGACCCCTGCAGAACACCGGAGCGAACAGGCTTGGGAGTGGAGATGGTGGAGTTTATTCTTACTTGCTGCGAGAGTTCTGTGAGGTAGTCCTTTAGCCAGGCAGTGGCCTCGGAGACTACATTTAGTTGTGGCAGGACTTGAAGGAGTAATTCGTGGCTGAACCGTGTCGAAGGCCTTAGTCTATAAAGATAGCCCTGCAAGTGACCCTTGGTCGAGCGCCTCGTGGATGAACGTTGGAGCTCAGGAGACCGTGGATGGTGTTGTGGCCAGCTCTGAACCCATGCTGTTCCTTGCTGAGTAGGTTGTGTTTTGTTAGATGCTCAGTAAGCTGGTCTGAGACTATTTTTCCAGGGCTTTGGAGAGAGGAGGAGTATAGAGATTGGTCTATAATTCCCGGGAGGGTGGGATCTCCGCTCTTTAAGATAGGGGTGATCGGCTTTTTCAGGTAGTGGGGAATTGGCCGAGGCAAAGCGAGAGGTTTAGGATTTGTGTGAGATGGGTTATGGTGACATCAAGGAGTAAGCCTTGAGTTTAGGTCCAGGAGTCGTTTATGAGCGAGTACTAGCGATTGCTTTGGAGATGTAGCGTTTGGCTGAGGCAGGATGGTCACGGAACCGGAAAGGGGAGGAGGTCTGTACTCACCATAAGAGGAGTAGAGGGGTTTGGGGGGTGGAAGATGTTAGGCGGGAGGATATGTGAGAGGTCTGAGAAAGTTTCATTGAGGGCTTCAATGATTTTAGCAGGATCTTGGGTAATGTCCCCGTTCAGACTGAGTTGGGTAGGGGTGGGGGAACGTGATTTGCCACTAATTTCTTGTATGTTACTCCAGAACTTTCTCCCGTCTCCCCAGGAGGAGGAGAGGGTGTGCTGATAGTAATCAGCCTTGGCCTGCCGTGTGGCCCAGGTGCATTTATTTCGAGCCTCCCTATAGAGTCGTCTGTCCTGGGTGCGTTGGGAGTCTATGGCCCTGTGCCAGAGGTTGTCCCTGTGTTGCATGAGTTTTAGGAGGGAGGGTGTTATCCATGGCGTAGACCTGGTTTTCATGACCTGCCTAGTGAGGGGAACATATATATCGCAGGCTTTGTATTTCTGACATGCCTGGTTGCAGGATTGCACAACACATTTGAGAAAAAGAGTGTGTGGATTTAAAGGAAGTCCTCAGGCACTTTAGCCAGTGAGCCTGTAGCTTAATGGTTAGAGCACTGGAATGACATACCAGAGGTCTGAGGTTCACTTCCCAGTGGGCCACACTTTTCCTTTCTCATTTCCATCATTGATTTACTTAGTTTAGTTAATTTAATGGAATTTCATTTTTAGGGTCTAGTTGAAGGTTCCTGTATATTTAATTATTTAAAAGTTGATAACCAGGAAAAACAACAATGAGCCAAGACTCGTTTCCAGGTGCGACCCGGGGAAAGGCAACATCAGAAAATAGAATGTTTACATATGACAGAAACACATCCATAACAAGAAACAAGGGTCACAGTTACAAGACCCCTAATAGTAAGTAACATCAAGGTACAGTACAACATTAAAGCAAAAAAAAGTTTATCCACAGATAGCACCATAGACCAGTTGTAGGACAGGCCATTGCACCAAATAATAAATAATGGGTCAGGGCAAAAAGAAATACAGAGAGCAAGGCACAAATTACAACAATGGGGTTCATATTGGACAAGGAGATATGGCTGTCAGGGATTTGCAACTGTAGGTGATTGGTTAACTAACACTTAGGAGGCAGGGCTAGGGTACACTGGGAGCACTGTGGGTGAGGCAGAAGTCTGAGTAGCCTTTTGAGTGAGAAAGGAGAGGACGATAGTCTGAGGTCAGAGGGGAGTTTATACCAGAAAGAAGGGAAACAAAATGAGAAAGCAGATTGGCCAGATGCAGAGAGGGGACGTGGAATGGCAAAGATACACAGATCCCAGTGTCAAAAGGAATAGACAGAGGGAGCAACTTGGGAGAGGCGGGCAGAGAGGTAGGTAGGGAGGATTCCAAACCAGAATTTTGCAACAAAGGAGGCACAGTGAACCATTCTCCTATGGGACAGAAGAGTGAAGATTGCAGCCATGTTTGTGACAGAGATTAGGAAGGAAGCGGCTTTTGAATTCTGTGTGTTGCCCCAGTTGGCAGGATCTTGGTTTTTGCCATTGGTAGTGCTCTCTTAAGGCAATGGCTAAAAGCAAGTCTCAGCCAATCAGGACAGAGGGATTTCCTTGCCCATTTTGTATTTGCTGAATAGTGGACTATTCAGAATGGACATCCAAATATTCAGGAAACCTACAATTCACAGTATTCTGGAAATACTAATCCATCCTATACAACCATTCCTTGCACTAAACATTAACTTTTGGGTTTCCCCAAACCAGTTCTCTACTTATCTTGTTACATCTTCCCCCACACCCAAGTCATCCAACTTCTTCATAAGACATCAGTGGGGCACTGAGTCAGATGCCTTGCTGATGTTCAGATGTAGGACATCCAACCCCTGGCATATGTCTAACACCTGAGACTTTTTTTTTCTTATATGTGTTTCTCCCCTGCTGCGACACACTCCAGCTTGGGGCATCCAGCTGCCAGCTCCGCCCACCCAGAGAGCTGGGTAGCTCGAACTGCACCCAGAAGGATCCAGGATGGCCATCATGTCATCCTGCTAGAGGGCTCTCCCCTTTGCCTCTGCCAGCCAGGACAGCCTTGGAACCTCACCGACAGGATTCCGCCAAAGTCCTCCGGGCGGCACAGAGCATGGCCGTCAAGCTGCATGGTCACACCCAGCCATTTTTCTCTGATTGGCCCAAGGAGCATGGATGTGCAATGACGTCTGGGCACAATGTGCTGACGTCCGCTGTGCTTCCCCCTCTAGTATCACCGATGCTAATAGTGCCTCTGGGCGTCCTCAGGGGACGCTACAGCGCATTGAGATACCCCAGCCTGCCCCAGGACTAGGAGAGCAGTCTACGGATGCTCAATCCCAGTCCTCCCCTGCTGACTCCCAATGGCCCGAGCTCGGTCCTGAACCCGGGTCACAGGCATGGTGCGAGGTGTGGCATCCAGTGCCTCAACCCTTAGCGCCACCAGGCCGGCACACCTGAGACTTTGAGTTGAAAAATTCTATGTGGTTTGTTTGTCAGGACAGTCCCTTCATGAACACATGCTATTTTACTGTACTAGAGACCATGCTTTTCATGGAAGTCTACTAAACCTCTCCTTGATAATAGTGTCCAGCAGCTTCCCTACTATTGTTTACAGCTGCATGGTCTCCCCTGTCACTGCTCTTATGCATAGACACATCATCAGACATCCTCTAATCCATGGGGACCATGCCTACCACTGGCAAGCAGTTGAATAAGCCTTGGCTCTCATGGGTACTGTCAGAGCATTCCGTACCTCTCTGAGCAACTGGTAGATGCATCATTTCAGGCCCCAGTGACTTCACCACTTTCAACCTCCCTCAAACTTTTCAGCACTCTGTCTGCAGTGATGGTCTCCATCCCCATTTTAGTCTCTTTCCCAACTTAAATGCTGCATTCTGGCAGTGGTCCTTCTTCAGCCATGAAGACTGAGCAGAACTATTCATCTGCTCTGTCTGCTTTTAGTCAATCTTCTTTCACCCATATCACCCTACTTCAACCTTTCAATTCCTCCTTCATTGTTCCTTTTCTCCCTGAAGGACCTAACATGGCCTTGTTATTTTTCTTTACTTCTTAAGCTATTCTAAGCTCTGCTTCTGCCTTAGCCCTCCTCACTGCATTACTGACCTTTTTCAGTTTGCGGAGGTAGAGCTCCTTATTTTCTTCCAACTGATCGACCTTATATAGTACCTTCTGAAGGATGATTTCTTGGCCTGAACTGTTTCCCCAACCTGCATAGACAATCAGATAGGTTTCTTGTGCCTCTTTACTTTTCCAGCTGGTCTGAGGCATGCCTTAGATCACTCATGGATCCCCAATCTGATTGTGTTTCATTTACTATTTTGTTAATATTGATAGTTTATTGAAGTTTATATGTAGAAATTTAAATACACAGTACAACAGACAATGAAAGATACGCAACATACCTGGCCAGACATTTTTATTCCCTACATTGTATGACCAATGCCCTTGGACATACAACTCTATTAAAAACATGTTAGGAAAACATTATACTGTAACATTGTAGAGAAAACTAACGGTCATAAGGATCAGATCAAAGCTTGTGTGGTTGGTACAGCTAGGAGGAGGCGTGCATTTAGGTATTATGTGCAATTATCACAGGGATAATAGTGTACCCCTTTACCCTGTTTTGTACCTCAGTGGTGTTGTCTCTGTTGTGATGCCCCACCTCTTTCTGTTTAGGGAAGGGGGGTGGAGGCAAGGAAAGTCCTCTGCTTCTGAGCATATGTTGCTTTGGGTTTTCCCTTTTAGTTACCGTGGCATACAGCATATCTCAAGTATTTTGCAGTATGGCAATGAGAGATAGGTTCCCCACCGGGATTGTTACTTCCCCGTACCATCAGTGATCAAGTAGTGTACTCTCTCAAAGCTGGCAGCTTTGCCTAGCTCTGTGAGTCATTCTGTTAGGTCTGGAAGTTGTTGCTCCCTCCTGTGCCTAAGGATTATGTGTTTTGCTGTTACTAGTGCCTCTAGAATACATTTGCTGTGCACTTGAAGCATGGTATTTCCCCAAGCAGAGGCTATGTTGGTACCATAAAATCACTAGCAGTGGTGTTATGATCATTGGGGGGGCCCAGGATTACCCTACATGCTTCCTGCATTCCTTTCCAGTAATGTTGCAGTCTCAGGCATGCCCACAATAGGTGGGTGAACATTCCCCTACTTTCTCCACAACACCAGCATGCATTTGTGTCCATTAGTGCCCATCTATGCAACTTCTGTGTGGTTCAATGCTACTAGTGCAGCACATTAAACTGCATGAAGTGGTTGCGGGTGTCTCTGGAGGCCATGCAGAAACTGGGCCAGCAACTGGGCCACATCTGCTCTATGATGTCTCAACCAAGCTCTGCAGACTACCTGATTCATAGCTTATCAGTGAGGTCAGACTGTACCGTACAATTCACAGCATTTCTGACAGTTGCATAAGTGTTTCACAATCCAGTACAAAGTTTTGCACAAACTGTTAAGAGTCAAAATTCAGTTTTTCATTGCATTGTGACTGGACTTTGGATACATTCCAAATGAGTTGCAAAGGCATTTTACAGACATTGTTGTGGAGCTGGTTAAGCACTGAAAAACAATGCAATGAGTTGCCAGTGCATTGCCAGCTGTAAAATGCAATGCTAAACCAGCTCATTGGTGCAACTGTTTAATGTGACTTGTACTCTAGGTCAGTCAAGCCCTTGTACATGTGGCCACCAGTTAGTGCATCAGGCTTGACTTGGTATAGAAGATCTTCCAATACATTTGTGCAGTTCAGGGTAATTGTCACTCTCAGTGTCTGACTGAAGGCATGTCCCAGCTGAAGGTATTGGCAGTGCTGTCGCTTTGTAAGGCTGCATAGTGTTTGTAATTGGATGAATGAACACAGCTGTCTTGCATTATTGTCACCCAACTGGTTGAGGTTCTGCATCCTTTTAGATGCCAAGCTGTATCAGTAGATAGGCTTATCTTTTATGGTGAGAGATTTGTTTCTCCACCAAGGGAAACTGGCACAGAGCCCAGGCAATCAGTCAATGAGTTTTGCCATTTTCCATAGGCATATTCCATGGCCATAAGTGTTTGGTGGAGCTTTAGGGCTTTGGAACAGTTCTTTAAATCTTATGGCATTGTCAAAGGGCATCCTCAGAAGCACTTCCTCACAGCCATCCCACTTGGCAGTGTTCTGAGAAGAGCCTGTGTGTTGGCTGGTGGCCATTTGGTACAGTGGGTGGGCCTTGTGTTCCTGACCATTGTTTGGGAGAAACAGGCTGCCTCTGTGGGCTGCTTGTGTGAGTTTTCTGAAGCTCAGTCTTCTGGGGCCCATTCCCCAGAAGAAGGTTAGCATCCACTTTTAGATGGCTATAAAATGGGGAATTTTTATGGGTAGGCTGTTAAGGATGTAGAGGATCATCGGGGATGCTACCATCTCACAGGTATGCATCCTCACCCAATGCCTGAGGGACAGCTTGCTCCACCTCTCCAGGTCTTAATCTATTTCTGTATATAGCGGTGCCAAATTCCACTTATCCAGCTCCCAGGGTTTCCAAGTGAAGTTGACACCCAGGTATTTTATCTGGACTTGTATAGGGTTCAGCCCTCAGGGGAAGCTTATAGCACAGTGGTTTAAGGCTCTGAGCTGCAAACCTGGAGACTTGGATTTGAATCCCACAGCCCCCACTTGCATACTGTGTGACCCTGAGCATGCCACTTAACTTCCTTGTGCTCTCAGGTAACACCTGTAAACAGGCTTCAGCTTAGTGTGTCTCTCCTGGGTAACAACAACAAAAAAAATGCTTTCCAAGGTTCTTGATGCCAGGGTCAAGACTAGTATACGTGACTTGGCCACAATGACTTAATTTTTTTTCCCATAATGTATTTATACTCCTGTCCTCCGGTGCCCCCTTCCAACCGACCCTCCCAGCCTCGACATCCTGGAATTACCGGGGCTTACCTTTCTGCTCAGCCCAGGGAGCGGAGCGTTTGGTGTCATCCTGCAGCCAGAGGATCCATTTTCCTCTAATTTCTCCCTGATCCCCATTGATGGGGCACACATGACAGACGTGCTTGCGTGGAAGTGTGCACTCATCAGCGGAAGTTCCGCAGCACTCTCCCTTCTGTACACCCAGCAGACTCGCACTTCCCCCAGGTCTCCACCTGAAGGTAGTCATTCAGCAGGAGTGCAACCACTCCCCTCTGGGAGAGGAGAGCTGTCCTCTAGATGGTCTATCCTCTCCCTCCCCCCAGAACCTTGTGTTTGTTCCTGAGTTGCACCCTGTGTATGGTGTTTTGTAGCCTAGTGACCTGGAGTACAGGCTCCAGAGCTAATACAAACAGGAGTGAGGAAAGTGGGCAGCCCTGCTGTCTGCTTCTCCCCAGGGGAAAGCCGTTGATTTGGTAGCAATAGTAATTAATTTTGCCTGTGCACTGCGAGAATGCTTCTGTACCCAGTGGATAAATGTTTCCCCTATGCAAAAAGTTTGCAGGGCATGAAAGAGGAACCCCCACTCTACCCTGTCAAATGCTTCCTTGGTGTCCAACAAAACCAAGACAGCTTGTGTTTATGGTTGTGCTGCTTGCCGGATAAGGTTCAACAGCCTCCTTATGTTGTCCAAGCTTTTCCTTTGTGGAATAAAGCCCACCTGGTCCCTGTCAAGCAGGTCCATTAGAACAGTCTGGAGCCATAGTTCCATTGCACTTGCAATGACCTTGCAGTCTGCACTGATGAGAGATATGGGTTGGTAGTTGCCACAGACCATGGGGTTCTTGCCAGGCTTAGGGATGAACAAGAGGTGGCAGTTTTGTATGGGTGCAGGCAGTTCGCCTAGGTGGTATGCCATATCCAGGACATCTATAAGTGGTTCCAATAGCACCACTCTAACAGGACTAGAGGAGTTCCGCAGGGAGTTGGTCACCCCTGGATGCCCTACTAGATGACATTTTGTGCAGGGTCATACCCAGCTCCTGGGAAGTGAAGGTGTGCTCCAGCTATCACTTACCCAACAACTTGGGCAGCTCTAAGGGGTCTGTAAGATTGGCCAGTTCCTGGGTCGAAGGTGATTTCTTCTGTGTGAACAGGGCCTTGCCGAATTCTGAAAACATGTTATTGATGTCTTGAGGTTTTGTTAATGGTGCATTGGTGGGGTCACTTATCCCAGGGATTCTGGTGTGTTCTTGGCACTTCTTGAACTGATATGCAAGTAGCCTGCCAGGTTTCTCCCTGGATTCCCAGAAGGACTGCCAGAGTTGGAATAGGGTATATTCCACCTTAAGGTGGAGGTGCAGATTTATCTTGTACTGTATCTTGTACCAGTAATATCTACCAATAGATGAGGGGAGAGTTTTTGCACATTCCTGTACTGTTTCTCCAGGTCTTTAAGTCTAGTGATCTGCTCCTCCAGGTCCTTGGTGCAGGCCTTTTTGAGGTGGAACGTGTAACTGATAGACCTACTACTGATGTACACTTTCAGTGCATCCAGTCTAGTGGCCATGGAGTTATCACACATCCTATTGGACTTCAGGGGCCCGATACTCAAAAATGGGCAAAGCGGAGTACAATGTTTTGTGCTGTGCTTTGCCATTGCCCAAGAGCCTGACGATGTTATATTTAGTCAGACAGCACACCAGTGCTATCCAACTGAATATAGGTGCAGTACTAAGTCAAGTAGAGCTGCCCCAAGAGGGATCCTGACTGTGCAGGGAATAGCACCACCAGATCTGACAGCATCAGAGCACTGGGTCCAATATTCAGAGGGACCCATGCAAATAAGCCCATTTGGGATGCAATTTGATAAGGGCTCATATGCATGCCCATTATGGGCTCATTTGCATGGGAAGCAGTGGCAGGTTTGTGCAGCACTGCCCCCACCCTGATTGCCCGGCCCCTTACAAGAAGGAAAAGTCCCTGGTGTCTAAATGGTGCCCACACCCTCGATCACTGTCTCGACTGTTTCCAAACAATTCCCTGGTGCCTAGTGGTCCCCCCACACCCTCTGATCACTGGCCCAACTGTTTCCAAAAATGTCCCTAGTACCTAGTGGTTCCCCTAGTCTCCGATCGCCATCCTGACTGCTTCCAAACAATTTCCTGCTGCCTACAGATCCCTCCTTCCTCTGATTGCTGGGCAAGCCTTGAAATAGTGTATCCCTGGCATCTAGTGGCCCCTCCCCCGTCTCTGATCCCCAGCCCCATTAATAGTAAGGTAATCCCCAGTTGCTAGTGTTTCCCCCATCCTCTTTGCCCCATCTCCATTCCTAGTGGCCCCTCCCACACTCTGATCGCCATCCCGTTTAGGGTAAGAGATGCTCCTGGCATCCAGTAGTCCCTCCTGGTCCCCGATCCCTGGCCTTGTCATGTAAAATATATTCCCTGGTGTCCAGTGGTCCCACCTCCCCCTGCCCCAATCTCTGATCCTTGGCCCCATAACACAGACAACACCCTGTCCTGTGTATATGATAACTGTGACAAGAATGTAAGCTGCATTGCAAAAAACAAACATATTCCCTGGTGTCCCATTGTATCCCCACCCTCCGATCACCATTCCCCCTCATGTCACTTAGGTAATCCCTGGCATCTAGCAGCCCTCCCACCACAACACTGACCACCCGCCCTACCAACCCCTCTTTACTTGAATCGTCCGTGCCACAGTAGCCAGTAAGTTGACTGGCACAGCCCTCCACTAACCTCCTAGGCCACTTGCCGTATGAACAAGCAGGGAATGTGCATCCTATATAAAGTACAAGCATGTTTCCTCTATACAGTACAGAGGATGTGCACCCTGTACTATACAAAGGATGCATCCTCTGTATAGTACCGAGGATGTGCACCCTGTAATATACATAGAACATGTGCTCCCTGTCTGTTCATACAGCAACTGGCTGAGGAGAGGAGAGGAGAGGAGAGGAGAGGAGAGGAAGGCTGTGCCTGTCACTTTATGGGCTCCCGTGGCACAGACAATTCAGGAATGGGGGGAGTTGGCTGGGTTGGTGGTCTGTGCCATAGTGGGGTGGCCAATAGATGCCAGGGGTTACCTAAGTGACATGGGGGAATGGTGATTGGAGGGTGTGGGTTCCACAGGACACCAGGGAATATGTTGGTTTAGTTTTTGAAATGCAACTTACATTCTAGTCACAGTTATCATACACAGATACACAGAAGGCGATGGAAGATAAGGACCGTATGGAACACTTTGTCTGCCCCTTTTCCCTATCTAATGCATTACCACAGACCCTAGTTGATCTACGGCTTACCCTTTCTTCCCTATTGCTAGAGTACTCTTATGTCTATCCCATGCATTCTTTAATTCCCCTACTGTGTTCCAAGCATCCACTACTCCTTCTGTGAAAAGGTACTTCCTCACGTTGCCCCGAGCCTACTCCCCTCTGGCCTTATATCATGCCCCTTTGTTCTCGTACACCTTGTTTTCTGAAAGATGCTACCCACCTGTACTTTGTTTATCCCCCTGATGTACTTGAATGTCTCTGTCATATCCCCCCCCTCCTCTCCTCCAGGGAACACATATTGAGGTCCTCTAGTCTTTGCTCATATGACTTTTGGTGCGGTCCTTGCACCATTTTTGTTACCCTTCTCTAGACTGCCTCTGTTTTGTCTATGTCCTTCCGGAGATTCGGTCTCCAGAACTGGGCACAGTACTCCAGATGATGTCTCACTAGTGATTTGTACAGAGGCATAACCACCTCCTTTTATCTGCTGGTGATATCTCTCCCTATGCACCCTAGCATCCCACTGGCTCTCCCCCACAGCCTTCTCACATTGTTTGGTTACCTTTAGATCATCAGATATGATTATCCCAGGTCCCTTTCTTGACTGGTGGTCATCAGTATCTCCCCTCCATCTTGTACTCCTCTCTTGGATTTCTGCACCCCAAGTGCATGTTTTTACACTTCTTTGCATTGAATCTTAGCTGCTAAACCCTCGACCACTCCTCAAGTATGTTTAGGTCCTTTCTCATTTTTTCCACTCCTCTGGAGTGTCAACCCTGTTGCAGATCTTAGTGTCATCTGCAAAGAGGCATACCTTTTCCACAAGCCCATCTGCAATGTCACTTATGAAGACATTAAAGAGGACTGGCCCCAGCACAGAACCCTGTGTCACCCCGCTGGTTATCTCCCTCTCCTCAGATTGAACGCCATTTACCACCACCATCTGTGTCCTGTCACTCAACCAGTTTCTGACCCAGTTTACCACCTTAGGGCCCACTCCCAGGCTCCCCCACTTATTTATCAACCTCATATGTGGGACAGTGTTGAAAGCCTTGCTGAAATCTAGGTAGTCCACATCCACCGCCCCTCCTCTCCCCTATGTACCTCCCTGGTCACCCAGTCAAAGAAGTCTATCAGATTTGTTTGACAAGACCTTCCCTTTGTGAATCCATGCTGTCTTGGATCCTGTGCTCCACTGGATTCAAGAAATGTCACAGTTCTTTCCTTTAGTAGTGGCTCCATTAATTTCCCCACCACTGAGGTTAGGCTGACTGGCCTGTAATTTCCAGCTTCCTCCCTGTTCTACATTTGCTCTCCTCCAGTCCCCTGGAACTACCCGTCTACTGATTTGTTGAATAGGTCTGTTAGAGGTGCTGCCAGCACCTCTCTGAGTTCTTTTAATATTCTGGGATGCATCCCATCTGGCCCCATAGCATTGTCCCCTTTCAGATTCTCGAGTTCCTTTAGGACTCTTTCTTCCAGAAATGGGCTGGTGTCCACCTCTCTCCCACTGGTGCTCCTATCCCCCAATAGTGGTCCTTCTCCTTCCCCTTCTTCTGTGAATATCAAACAAAAATATTTGTTCAGAATTGTTGCTTTTTCTAGGTCCCCCTCCGCACGCACCCCTTTCTCTTTTTTTAACCTCACAATCCCACCCCTAGTCTTCTTTCTATCACTAATGAACGAGAAAAAGGTCTTGTCTCCTTTGTTAATTGCCTGGGCTATTTTTTCCTCCGTATGCACCTTTACGCTCCTGACTGCTTTCCTCACCTCCCTCTGCTTTTCTAGATACAGCTCCCTGTCTTCCCCCCTCTGTGTTTCCTTGTACCTCATGAAAGCTAGCCTATTCTCTTGTACTTTCACGGCCACATCCTTTGAGAACCATAGTGTTTTTTCTCTTTGTTTTGCTTACTTGCCTAACACAAAGTCTTGTTGCCTCTGTTATGGCTCCCTTAAGGTTAGCCCATTGCTTCTCTACACCCCCCCCTTCTCCTTTCCCTGCCAGAGCTTCCTTGAGACATTCCCCCATTTTTGCAAAGTCAACCCATCTGAAATCCAGGACTTTTGCTTTCGTGTGGTTTGACTCCTCCACTATTCTCACATTGAACCACACTGTATGATGATCATTGGACCCCAAGTGGCTACCCGCCAGTACTCTGTCCCCATTGGTGAGTACCAGGTCCAATATTGCTCCTTCTCTGGTGGATTCTGCCACAAGCTGCTTGAAGCACACCCCCTGCAGGGCATCCAGGATACCTCTGCTCCTGGCTGTGGCTGCAGCCTGGGTGCTCCAATCCACATCAGGCGAATTGAAGTCTCCCACCAGCAGCACTTCACCTTTGGCTGTCATTTTGTGGATGACTTCCACTAGCACCCCATCCATCTCCTTCCCTTGTGCTGGAGGTCTGTAAATTACACCTGTGCGAATGGCAGTCCCATTTCCTGTCTCCAAGGTGACCCACAGTGCTTCCACTCCCTCCTGCATTCCCTGAACTTTAGTTGCTTTAATTCCCTCCATGACGTAGATAGCCACCCCTCCACCCTTTTTCCCACCCTGTCTTTTCTAAATAGAATGTAACCTGGTATGGCTATATCCCATTCTTGGCTCCCCGTGTACAATGTCTCCGTAACAGTGACAATGTCCAGGTCTGCCTCTGCCATCAAGGCCACAAGGTCTAGGATTTTATTTCCCAAGCTGTGGGCATTCCTGCACATGGTCTTCCAAGTTTTGCAACCATCCCTTCTAGTAGCTCCACTTCTGTCCCGATGGCTTCCCTCGCATCCTCTCCTGTTTTTACTTCCATTCTTCCTTATCTCTGCCATTCTACCATCTCAGTTTTAGGTTTTAGTGTCAATTTCCCAACCCTAGGGTCCTCCCTTTGACTGCTTCATCCTGTGGGTGGGGGGGCAATTAGCTTCTTCCTGCTTACTATCTCCTCCCCCCTTGGCTAGTTTAAATGCTTGCCAATGAAGCATTTAAACCTCTCACTAAGAATCTTGGGTCCCTCCCCAGATAGATGCAGTCCATCCCACTTGTATAGGCCTGCATCCCTCCAGGTGGGACCCCAGTCCACAATGAAGCTGAAGCCCTCTGCTCTGCACTAGTCCTTCAACCATGCATTGAATCTCATGGTGCACAGTGCTCTGCCTTCCCCTTTGTCATATACTGATAGCACCTCTGAAAAGGTTACAGTGCATGCCACTTGTATAAGACCCTTCCCCAGCTCCCTTAAGTCCTCCTGCACTACCCTAACCTCATCATCAGCCAGATCATTTGTCCCCAGGTGGATAATGGTCAAGGCCACTGTTTTTCGTTTTTTACCGGAAAATCCGGTAAAATTCCGGAATTAGGGCTGCCTGAAAACTGGTAAAAATGAAGATTTCATGGAATCTGGCATTTTCTATCAGATAAGTAAATCTATAAAAAAGTGTGTTTTTCTTTTAATTCCTTCCTGTACTATTTTCAGTTTGCTTCATTTAATGCTCTGTATATTAAGCCTTCTTTAATTCTGATTATTTATGCACATACTGAAAAATGATAAAAGAATCCCGGTAAAATCCGGAAATTAAAGTTACAATCACCGGTGAAATTCCGGAATCTTAAGTCTTGAAAATGGAATTTAATTGTTTTAATCACCGTAAATCAGTGGCCTTGATAATGGTGTCTAGCTCTCCCTCCTGTCCTGCTGCCCCAGCAATCCTCCTGATGCGCTTTCCATATCTCCAAGCCATGGCACTGTGTAGGCACTTAGCCTCCCTTTTTTCCACGCCATATGCCCCCAAGTCTACCCCCCTAACAATAGACTCCCCCACCCGGAGTTGCTTCCTCCTCCTCTGGGGTCCTCTGCTTCCCTCCTGGGGTATCCACCATAGAAGACACCCATATCCTTCTTGGTCTCCACTGCAGGTGCCTCCATGGGACAATCTCACTCCTTCATATACACATGACAGTGTGATGTCTTTATTATGGGGCAAAGGATCAGAGACTGGGGAAGGAGAAGGGGGGCCACTGGATGCCAGGGAATTTGTTTTACATGATGGAAGCCAGGGATCTGGAACCAGGAGGGACCACTGGATACCAGAGACATCTCTTACCCTTAACAGGACAGCAATCGGAGGGTGGAAGGGGCCACTAGGCACCAGGGATGTATCTTCCTTCAACAGAGATGAGGCACTGAGGATGGGGGGAGCACTGGCCACTGGGGACTACCTTACTTTTAACAGAACCAGGGATCGGATACCAGGGGAACCAGTAGATGCCAGGGATACACTACTTTATGGACAGCCCAGCTATCAGGGGGGGGGCACTGGGTACCAGGGATATGATTGTTTTATAGCTTGCCAGTGATTGGTGGGAGGGGGGACCACAGATAGCCAGAGGGCAGGTGCACTCACCCACCAGCCAACATGGTTGTTGGCTGCAGTAACTCTGTCAGCCACTAGGGTTGCCCAGAGTAAGATGAGGTTTTGTTCAGTGGTATTTGCACTGTGCAACATGACCACACTAACCCTTTTTGCGCAGTGCAAATGCACTGAATATTGGGTTGCGTGGGTATTTCTGTCCTCACCTCTCCCTTTGCCCACCTGCATACATTATGTTTTGTTCGAGCTAACCCTGTTAGCATGCACCATTGCCCCTTTTGAATATTGTGCTTGGTGGCAACACCTGCTTGCGCCCACACAAACCTTTGAATATTGGGCCCCAGGAATAGTTTAACCTCTGCTTCCAGAGAGGCCTTAGAGGATGTATCTTTGAGGAATGAGGTGTTAAAACTCCATCTCCTTGTGGGCTGTTCTGATGAGCCTGCCAGGAGCCCAGTGAAGGAAACTGGGGTTTGGTCTGAAATGACAATAGCTCCTATCTTCGCTTTCACAACATTCCGAGTCCAGTGGGTAGGTACAGTATGAGCCAGAGGTCTATCCGTGAGTACAGTTGGTGAGGGGGAGAGAATGAATAGTCATGCCCCATTGGATTAAGTAGATGTCATGTGCCTACCATGCTCATGTCCACCCTCTGCATGTCTAGTGCCTTAGCTGCTACCTGGGGGGTCTTGTAGGTGCCCTGGATCTATCTGGAAACTTGTCCAGGACTACATTTGCATCCCCTCTTAACACGTGGTTGCTGATCTGATTTTCTGCCAGTGTCTGGACCAGGTCTGAGAAGAAGGTCATGCCACCATGAATGGGGCCATATATATTGCAGAGGGTGAGGTTCTGATCCCAAAGTGAACCCTGCACTAATACATATCACCTTTCTGCATCTGACTGAACTTTGTGGCAGTGAAAAGGCATGTTTCTGTGTATTAGTATAGCCACCCCTCTGCATTTGGTGTTATATGAGGTTTTGTATACCTGTGAGACCCATTCTGCTTGGAGTTTTCCAGTTTTGGGGCTGTGAAGTGGATCTCTTGTAAGACGGCTATCTCTGCCCCCTTCCTCTGAAGATGGTCCAGAATCATGAACATCCTTAATTTTCCATGAGATTCACATAATGAGGTGCCCGCCATGGCTGACTGATTTGAGAAGCAGAGGGCTGCTATACATGTGATGTGCTTCAGAAAGCTCACAGGGCCAGCTCAGTTCTAGCATGTTACCCCTGTCATAAGAGAAGGTAGTTTGCATGTGCAGGGGATATTCTCAGTGTGTCCTACCTGGGCATGGCTCAGGTATAACTGTACCACTGTGTGTGAAAGGTGTTGGTGCAGTGGCTTCCCAATCCCATGAGAAGCCCTGTGCCTCAGAAAAAAAAAAGAAAGTGGTGAACCATAAATGTCCAGCAAACACGAGTCTACAGCAAGAAACAAACAAATAACATTTGTAAGGCTATAAGACTAGAGCTGCGCAGTGGTGTCAGCCCCTGAATCACATGCGCCACAGTCTCTACATTTGCAGTCAGTCAGGCTAGAGTAGTGTCTACATTGTCCAGTGCCTCTGTGAGTGCCAGCTAAGGGAGGCCTGCCCTGCTGCGAGGGGGGGGGGCATTAGCTCACATGGGCAGAGTTGCGTGCATGTGATCACCATTAGTCACTGTCTCAGTTACTCTTTATCCAGTGGCCGGCTAGAGTGCTATCCTGATGATGCCTTTGCTGGTGTTTGTAGTTGAGGGAGGGAATTGTTTGTGAAGGGATGGGGATGGATTGTGTGCTTTTACTTAGGAATTCCTGGATGGAGTTAGTGTCTCCAATTGTGTGGAGTAGCCAGTAATCTCACTTTTGTGTTGTCCTGCCCCTTTATCACATCTCTAGCCCTGAGGTTCTCAGAGGCATTGCAGGAGCTGCTAGCCTATGTTGCAGTGGGGCATTAAAGTTATGCCTAAGCATCATGGTTCCTCTATCTGATCCCCTAAAGAGCATGTGCCCAGGGGTCCCCTTCCAGAAGGCGGTGCCCTGTGCTGCCTTAAATGGCCCTGTAGATTGGTCAGGTTTATTTCTTTTAGCACTGTGCTAGGTGCATCCTGGGATCCACAAGCTGCTAGCTCATATGTGCTTGCTTGTCTGTGAGCGGCTTTGTTCACAGAGTTGCATAGTGTGAAAGGAGGGGGACGGAGGGTGCCATATCTATCAACATCCTAAGTGCAGCCGACCTTGCACCTGCTCCACTGTCCAGCCATGATCTGTGTGCATTTAAGTTATAGTCTGTGGAGATGACCAATGAGGGCCCAGCCCAGGGACACACCT
The DNA here is from genome assembly GCA_016271365.2 of Neoceratodus forsteri. Classification (NCBI taxonomy): domain Eukaryota; kingdom Metazoa; phylum Chordata; order Ceratodontiformes; family Ceratodontidae; genus Neoceratodus; species Neoceratodus forsteri. The sequence goes on from CM057456.1 coordinate 1,288,251,999, forward strand.
CTGCCACACCTACCTCAGTTCAGCCCTGAAAACATGTAGATGGGGGTGCCCATCAGGGTATTAGTTGATAACCTTTCACCAAATTCCAACACCATCAGATCCACCAAGCTTGGATGGAGAGCAGCATTCTAGTCTGGTGGATCAGGAGGATTCACTGTGACTTATCCCCAACCATGCTCCATTCAAGAGAAGCTGCCATTATCATTGTTTGGTGAGCATTGGCTCAAAAGGGTAGGGCACCAGTTGTGCTTACAGGAGAGATGCAAAAATACTCCATGACTAGGGGGGTCTATGTCTAATGCCACACTCAGAATGCTTTATGAAGTGTTGTGGATGACAGCTGGAAGGGGGGGCAGACTGACATGAAACTGTGAATGAGTGAATAAACAATGTATGGCAAGGTCCAGAAGGTGTGACTGAGATCATGCCATCTAGAGTGACTGTACCAGTATCACAGTTCTGCCATTATGCTCCGTACTTATTATGGAATAGTCTCAGGGTGAGGGGTAGAGGCAGTATATGAACCCATGACCCTATTGGATCTGTATGAATTATGGCTTGTCATCAGCTTATTACTTTGTCTTTTGGTATGCGTGTACTGACATGCACAGTGACATTTTGGTGGGAGGTAAATTATTGGAATTTGACTCATCTTTATAGTGTTTGTCTTGGTTTCCAGATGTTCCCTTTCAAATGTGCGAACATCAACACCTCTGCAAGGGAACTACTGAGCCTTCACTGATACCAACTGACACTTGTGCTCCCATTCTTAGCTAACAATAGGTAGGGTACCCTGAAGCCAAAACTTGATTTTAATTTTCTCTTCCCTGTCCGTAAATATTTCCACACTGTTGCTAAATGACATAGTATCTCTATGAACAGGAGTGAGGGTGTTTATCAGAGGGGGATAAGCATCACATTAAATCAAGCTGTCTGGCTTTGTGAAGGAGAACAGAAAACATTCACAGAGCTTCCCTCATGACTGTGTGACCATTCACCCAGCAGTTAGAGAACCTCTGGACTGTTAATGATACCAACCTCCATTCCTGCTCTATGTCAATGGCAGGTAGGATAGTTTAGAGCCAAAAAATAACTTTTAATTTCTTCTGTCTGTCTACCTGTAAACCAACCCCCAGCAAATATACCTGAGGTGATTTCTCTGTTTAGCCTCATTGGGAATCGATGTAAGGGAGAGCAGAAAACATTTACAGAGGCTCTCTCATGACTGTAGGAATGATCACTCAGCCATGAGGGGACCCTCGACCAGTCACTGCCTCCACTCAAGTTCCCACTTTAGGAAATGAGTCATTCACAGCACATTGCAAGCCATGGATTCTGAGGAAGGTTTTGGAGAAGGATTTCCTGGTCCCTATCTTGTACTCATGTTGAAGGGATGGGGTGGGTTGCCATTAAACTAATAACCTCAGTCAATGCTGAGGGACAGGGCAGGACAGCACTGTAATTTATACAGAGGGGTCATGGGATTCACCCTGTGGTACCCACAATACTTTAAGAAAAATCATTCAGGTTAAACATTTGTGTCCATAGATGGTTCCCTCAGTATATCCTGCTCCTTAGTAAAATGACCTTAAGCAGGAGTAAAAGCAAAGCAAGGGTGCCTTACCCTCAGTAAACAACAAAGCAGTATCCTACCAAGTCATGCATATCAGTGCCGTTTTGTTTACTATCCATGTTTAAGCTAATGATTATTAGACCTTCTGTGCTGCTCCCAGTTCCCTTATCTTTATACACATACTACAAGGAAACTTTGGTAGAAACATCTGCAATGCAAGACATTAGCAAATTTTAAAAAGGATACTGTATGAGCAGAACACTAGTTCAATTCCATTGTTATGGGCAGGATGAAAGTCAGGTTGCTGCTGTGTGGATTGGTGTTGCCACCCAGTTTGGTTGTACAGGTTCTCTCTGGCCCTCCATGACCAAATCAGTTGCCACCAATTCTGCCCATGTATGGTCATAAGGTGCTGGATGGGCACTCAGAGACTTGGAAGGGGAGTTGGGGAGTGGCACCATGTCTGGGGGACCACAGTCCTGCCCAGCCTTTTTGGGGCTGGTTCCCCGTGGAATCACAGCTGCCTGCTAAGTGGCTCACATTCTTACTATCCTCTCTGTGGGGGCTACCGTCTTCCTTTTGGACAGATCTTTAACTGTCCCTTCCCTTCTTGTTGGATTGCTTTGATGTTGTTGTGTACCACACCACAGGGTCCTACCTGGAATGACCCAATGCCTTTTGACTGTGGCTGAGGGCCCATGGTGAATATCTTTGTGGGTCCTGTCCTTGTCTGTTGCCAACTACCCTCCTCAGTTTCTTTGCCACCTCCAGCCAGTGTCTGTCTATAAAGCCTACTGCCTCCTTTTCTGTGGTAAAATGTGTACAAGACTCCATTTCTGTTACCAGCCATTTTAGGAGGGCATTGCAGCTTGTATAGGACCCCATGCTCCTGCAATACTTTTTTAATATCAGCATAGTCTCTGTGCTTTTGCATGAGCTCTGTGGAGAAATCAGCAAAAATATAGATATAATAGCCCTGCCATGTCAGAGGGCCCTCATCATGAACCAGAGCTAAAATTTTCTCTTAGGGAATCTGAAGAAGCGTGCCAGCATTGGTCTTGGTCTGTCTCCCTCCCTTGGTGCTGGCTCAAGAGAAAGGTGGGAACATTCAATCTCCAGGCCATTTTTCCCTTTATGCTTTAGAAGTCCTGGCAGCTCTCTGATGGAAAGCTGAGACATCTTGGTTCTTTACTTTTTCAGGGAAGTCAATGAACCAAAGGGTATTTCATAGGTTTCTGTTTTTAGCATTGTTGTCTCTTTCCCATAGAGTGCTGACAACCCACGCCAGTTCCTAAATCCTGGCCTTGTGGCAGCTATTTTTGCCATCTATGTATGAAAGGGAGATCTCTATATCCATAACTTTATTTTGTAACTCCTGAATTTTGTCTATTAGTAAAGCTACCAAGAGCTTGAAGGACAAAAATCTCATTTAGTACTTGATGCAAGGGGCCTTTGAGTTTCAAGACATCCATATAGGAGCTGCTGCCATCGCCATTACTGATGCCCATTTTCCATTCAAAGTTCACAGAGCTGCCGCAGTTTTTCTAGTACAACTCCTGACTGCCACTGAATTTCAATTTGAAACTTGGAGATTCATTCAAATGGAATATTTCACATTGAATGAGACTAGTATGATCTCTGTAGCTGACACATAACCATAGTTATGGACAGAGGAGACAGAGAGAGCTATTCAGTCAGGCTGTCATCTTGTTAGCCTCCTGCGTATACACCCAATGTGCTCCATTTAAATCCACCCTCTGTAATTAGTCTTATCCCGAGTTTCTCTTTAAGCTCTGTTCCATCGTCTTAAAGTGTGCACTTCTAAAGCCCAGATTTTACATCCAGGACCTCTGCCACAGGGCTTTGAGTACTATGCTGAACTACATCATGTTGTGGTTGCTTGAACTTAAAGGATTTTCCATGGTTCCATCTCCTATATTATCCCACCTTGTCAGAACTAGGTTAAATATGGCACCGTTCCAAGTCTGTTCTTCTATGTGCTGTGTTAGGGAACAGTCATTGATGGCATATTACCCAGAAAGGCTCCAGTCCTCATCTGGCATGTTGAAATCCCATATTAGGACAACTTCAGTGCCCCCTTAGTGCCCTGTACATCTCTTCTGGCTGGTTTGGAGGCCTGTAGGCCATACCCACGTACAGGTCCCCCCCACCACCACCATCAGATGAACCCATAGGGATTCCACCCTGCCTCTTCCCCACCTCCTTAACCTACATTGCTCTGATACTCTCCCTAGTTTGCAGCACTATGCCCCTCTCCCCTTTTACCTGTCTATCCAGAACAGATCATATCCAGGGACTGTGAGGTCCCAGGCATGGTTGGATGTCACCCACATTTCTGTTATAGGCATTATAACTGGCCTATCCTCCACTGCTGTACCCTGGTGGTCACTAACACTGTTTCTGGTGCTTCTGGAATTATGCAGACCTCACCGCAGAGCATTGCTTCCATCCCTTACTCTGTCCATTGACGAGTCCTTCCTTGCTCATGCCTTATGTCTTTTTGCATCTTCTAACTAGCTCCCTGGCTGCTTTGATTCCTGCTTCTTGGTAAACTTCACTGCCAAATACCCTGTCTGAATAATCCATTACTTCCTGAACACCCACTCTTGCCCCAGCTTCTCTCTTTCTAGGTAAACACCCTGAAATGTATACTTCAAACCTCTTCACAGTACGTTTGGCCCCTTCTCTATTCATATAAAACCAGTCCAGTATAAAATGGCCTCTATTCCTCCAGAAAATGCCCCATTCTCGGAGGAACAGAAACCCCTCTTCTGCACAAAATCCCTTCAACCAATTTTTAAACTGATAGATTTTCTGCTTCCTTACCCCCCCCACCAGTTCACTGGGAGAACCTCTTAGAAAGTAACAATACCAGCTATCCCCCTTAGCATGGTACCCAACTCACGAAAACTGCCTTTCACATCACCCAACAGACTGTCTGTCAGGTTGTTCATCCCTAGATCAACAAATATGTCTGGCTACACGCACTCTCTCTCCATCCCAACCAAACCCTCTACCTTGGGGAGAACCCTATTAGCTGCCACCCCTGGGAGACAGTGCACCTCCATCCTCTGCAGGTCTCTGGCACAGACCACACTCTCAGTGCCTGTCACTATAAAATGTGTTATGATTTGCTCCATCCTCCTAGCTCTCACAAATGTTTTGCTACAGCCAGCCCCCAATTAGGCATCACTGCTTCAGTGGCCTCAGGAGCCCTGAGTACTCTCTCTCTGGGGAAGGTGAGTAGCATGGAATACCTCCCTTATTTAAGAAAAATGGATTAAGATTACAATCACAGGGCCTGTCCCATCCCCAGCTGTTGCTACCCAATGACACCCCTTCCTACCCACTACCTTCTAACCTCCATTTCAGACTCTAGGAGGTGACTACGGAAGAGAAACAGCTTTAGGCACCTCCAGCCCCTGCTCTGGCCCACAGTACAGCTGGTGTACTTCACCCTAGGCTGCAGTAGCTCAGAGTGGAGTGCCACTAACATGCTGTGGTCTTGGCAGTCACCACACTTCCACAGTGTATCCTGGAAGAGTGAAGCACCACAGTTTCTGCAGGTAACTAATTACTTCCCAGGATATATGTAACTGCCCACTATATATTACTGCTTCTGTCCTACAGACATTCCCCTGGCCATGTAATAAATCATAGTTGTCAACCAGTCACTAAGTATGAGGACTTGGATACCCTAGTCAGGGCTTATGACTATTCCGTGATAGCACTAGTCATGCCTAGTGAATGGTGTAGTACCCTAGCTAAGGTTGTGCTGTGATTTTTGTACCACCTGATAACAGCAGTAAACCTCAGCGATCAAGTAGGATCTGTGGTGATACTATCTACTGGCAAATTCTATATTTCTATGTTTCTATGTTGGAGCTTGGAGTAAAACTAACCAGATGCACAGGAAACTTGTTGGAAGGCAGAACCCAGAGAGTGATACTAAACTATAAATTCTAACTGGTAAAGATGGTGACTAGTAGGGTCACCACCAGGGCCCGTTCTGGGATCCACAATCTTCCACATGTACATCAGTGACATGGGTAATGTTTAATGGGGCCAAGTGTGTCTTTTTAAAGATGACACCAAGCTCTAAAGGTGTCAGCATGACTCAGTTGGTAGCACATCTGCCTCTGGGCCCAGAAGATTGTGGGTTCTCATCCCACTCCATGACTAGGCTCATACCATCAATGCTGCCACCCAAGTGCAACACTAGGGGAGTGCTGCACAGTTAGTGTGTACTGCCCTTCAGATGAGACGTTAAACCAAAGTCTCTTCTACCCATCTCTGGAGCTGTCCTGGTGGGTGTCCAGGTTGAAGCAAAAGAACCCAAGGAACTTTTCACAAGACTAGAGGATTTTCTCAGTGTCCTGGCCAACAGCCCCCTTCCCATAAAACCAGTTTTTGCAATTGTCCAAAGCTGTGTGAGGGTATTGATGTGTGAAATGGCTGCCACTACACATTTAGTCACTTCACTATCAGTCTCTCATTGCTTGTAAAACACTTTGGGATACAATGTGTATGAAAGCACTGTATAAAAGCTGATTCTTCTTCTTCTTCCTCTATGGAATGGTTGATAGTGTTGCGGGTGTACGCAATACGAAAGGGGATGTAGAGAGGTTGGACTATGGTCATGCATATGGTAATCAAAATAAAATGCCAAGAAATGCATGGCCATACACTTTGATAACAAAAATCCAGCACTGAGATACTGGATCAGTGGCATGAGGGCAGAACAATCTAGGAACAAAAGGTTCTGAAGATAACCAGCAATGCCACAAGGCATATGGGAAAGCTAATAGAATGCTTAGGTATGTAGGGTGCTGAGGCTATATCAGTCTCAGGGAGGAGGTGATTGTACCACTCTAAAAAGACTCTAGTAAGGGCAATCTAGAGTGCTGTCTTCAGTTCTAGAGCCTGTACCCAATTAAGATCAGAGACAGAGTGGAGAAAGTTCAAAAAAGGGCCAATATGATGATTTTGGTGCAACAGGGAAAATCATATGAGGAAAGACTGGTAAACCTAAATATGCACTCAATGAAGAAAAGAGGAGAGAGGGTGGTATGGTAGAGACTGTTACATTTTTACAGGGGTGTAATAAGGTACATTTTTCAAAACATATCCAAGTGAATAGAAGGGCAACCACAAGTAGGCATCATTTTAATAGATGTGGAGGGGGTCAAAGAGGATGTGCAGCAGTACTTCTACACAGAGAGGGTGGTGGCAAAGTGGTATAGCTTGTTCAACACATTGGTAAATGCAGGTATCATTGTTGGTTTCAAAGCTAGCTGAGATGGTTTCAAAGGGTAGGCAAGAGGATGAAATGGGTTGGGCAAAAGACCAGTAGTTTCCTGGTAAGGTCCCAGGGAAGACTGTATAAAGTCAGTGGGCAGGATTTTCAAACATCATCTAGATTGGTGAAGTTGCACCCCAACTACCACTTGTGGCAAACTCCGGGGTGCACTAGGGACTCTGTGCAGTATTTCGCTACAACAGAGGTCCTAGCTCCAAAGTCCCCAGAGTTGCTGCATGCCATCTCATGCTCCAGACAGAAGGCTCACAGGAGGAATTTGATGGAGGGTTCAGTCGAACCTTGCATCAGACAACTGGCCCAAGGATAGTGATTTCAGATGTATTTGTCAGTACATACAGCATACAGTAGGGGTGATAATGACAGAGCTCATACACAGTACATATCATAAAGTGTTTTACTAACTGTATGCATGTTTGGATGACCATGTATCACATGCTACTTTTGTTTTAAAATGTGGCTATGTTCATATTGTTGTCAGCCGCATTAAAACAACATGCCATCTCTCATCAGGTTACCATAGTCTGTAAACATTTAAAAAAATAACATTAAAATCATAGCCTTTACTTTGTGCTACAGGAAACAGTATTTTTTGTTGCAGTGTTTTTATTGTGCCATGTATGATTGGCCAGGTATATTACTGATTGCAACAGTTTATTCTTGGTATATCTTCCCCCTCTGTTCCCCTGTACTATACGTTTTGTCCCTGCTGTTGTCCCACCATGGTGAAGGACCATCACTCCTGGCAGCTGTTCACAACCACCACCCTCCCCGTGGTCTGTCCTGGACCATTTATTACAGCTCCTGGTGTAATGCTCTTGCATACTGCACCCTGCCAGCTGTACCGCTCCACATGGACAACAACATGCCTGTCTGCCGGGCTGCCCCTACTGATCACTGGCCATCCTGTCATGTGGCATTCCCTAGGGATGGTGCTTGTGCAGGGCCATTAGTGCAGCTCAGGGCTGGTCTAATCACGGCCCTGACTTGTGACCATGGCTGGGCTTTCAACATTTTTTATTTATTGAAATGTTTCACCAGGAAGGCACACTGAACAACAAGCTCTTCTCCCAGTGCGACCGGGAGAGGGGGTTACAATTGGATGAAGAATTAGACATACAGTTTAACATTTCACATATCCGAGAAATTAAACATTCAATTACATTTGTAACGAGAGATGCAATTAAAAAATATAATCCCAAATAAGGGGAGGCTGCAGATCTCCCATGGTGCAAGCCCCCTAGCACCATGGCACAAAGGCATTTTTGGCACAAGGATGTCACAGGTCCACTTGGGTGCAAGGGGTCCTGTTTTAGCCTCAGACAGCATTTGAAAATCACAAGAGCCATAAATATTGATGCAAGGAGTGACTTGCATCAATTCTGTTTGATACAAGCTCCTGGTGTCATTATTTGGGTGTTGAAATCCTGCCTGATGACTTTATCTGCCCTTACCTTTCTATGTTTCTATTTGTTAACCCCTTATTATTGATATAGTTGCCCCTCTGTGATAGGGAAGAATACATTTGTGTTACATGTTTCAAAAAACTAAAAATGCAGTGCTATCTGATTAAAAACATTTCAAATGCAATATTTAACCCTAATCTGATAGTTAAGGTATGATAAAATGTTCTTATTTGGGATATTCAGTTTTAGGTGGTTTGAATGTAACTGGCACTGGCAGGACTAGAACCCTGGTTTTCTGCCCCATTTGCACAACACAGTGATTAGACTATAGCAGAGAGCAGCTATGACGCTGTTTAATGTTTTCTCAGATAATAAAGGCAACATGAAATTTTCCTGTCAGGGACATGTTCTGATGAACGTTTTCTACTTGCACAAATTGCCATACTGAACTATGTATGTTTTCTATCAGAACTACTATTGTTACTATATGTCAGCAGGGACAATCACCCTGCTGAAATACAAACACAAGTATTTTTATTTCAGTGTTAACTTTCACTGGCATGCTGATCCTTGAAGGTGAAGAGTTAGACTAATAATGATACAGAAAGAGAGTTTTAGTTTATAAGAAACAATAGGTGCAGCAGAAAAATACTGCCTTGTAGGCAACTGACTAGGAGATAATGTTGGTTGAATATGTTTGCCCCTCATCTTTAATATATACAATTAAATATTATGTTCAAAGGTATTTCTCCAGCTGCATGATTTTTTTTTTCAATTAAATTATTGCAACATTAAAAAAGACAGTAATATCTGGCAATTACTTTGTCACTATCCATTGTAACACACACTGCTGGGGGCCAAGACAGAGCCCATTTTCTCTTGTTTACCATAAGAAATTACAGTTTTTTGCCTGTAATTTGAATATTTTCCAAAGCTGTTGTTATTCATTTTTCCCTCTTATGCATAGAACATGAACATTGATTCTAGGTCAGTGAAGGGGCACGCCTTAATGAGCTGCCACAGCTATTTCTATCGCTAATGCTTTCTATGTTTCTAACAAGGTATCATACATTTATAAAATAGCAAGGATAAATAAAGATACCTCATTTTATGATAGTGATAGGCATCACATGACCATACATTAAAATACTAACAACGCATGGTCAGAAACCAGATCTCATTATGAAGGCTGGAAAACCTTAATACCTACAACAAGTTATTTTATAAGCACAATAAGCCACTCTGGGTTGTGCATGAAAGGCTAACTGATGCACTTCCTATAGTCATAAGGACTCTCAGCCTTCAGCCTCATGCCTTACTACGCCTCAGGGGTGTGCATCATTAATCCTTTAGTTCACACCCCATCATGGCTTATTGCTTTCTTACTGTATATACAGAATGTGTCCATTTCATCTAGCGTGTCTCTTTTCTTCATTTAGATATCGCATCTTTATACAGCAAATCTCTTTTCTAACTTGGCTGACTTTGCACAATGTAAATGTTTTTCAATCAGATGTGATCATTCCTGGGACCTGTCCTATTACATGTGTTCATAGTAGACATTGGGGGACAATATTCAGGGGAGGTTGTGTCTCTCTGCTGATGACACAAAACTATGCACCAGGATGGATTGCGAGGAAGGGATGTTGGAGCTCCTGAAAGGTCTAGAGAAATTAAAGAAATGATCTAAGGTCTGACACTTGAGATTCAGTAAAGTTAAAACAGGACTGTCAACTCCTCCCACTACTACTGTAGTGGGACTAACACCAGGGCAAATCAAGACTGAGTCTTATTTCCATTGTCTGTTTATCTATATTTTATTTACAAATGTTCCATTATATGGACACATAAGATCCACAGCATACACTTTTAGAGGATCATCATACGAAATAAACTTAATAAACAAAAGGTTCATAAAAAATAATTCTGAAGAAAATTATCACACATCAGAAAGGATTTTAAAATGTTTGCCCTGCCTTGGTTGTCTTGTTGATGTCTCCTTGTGGACACATACAGTACACATAGGCATCTTGACCTTGAAGCTGGAACTACTACTTGTTTGTTCTCAATTGAGATTCAGTGCCAAGAAGTGAAAAGTAATGTACTTAGGTAGATATAATCTACACATAAAATACTGGATGGGAATAGTTAGACTGGCAACTTCAACAGAGGACAGAGATGTAGGGCTCATAATCAATGATTCCTTTAAGCAAATAAGTCAATGCAACAAAGCACACAGCAAGACATTGAAGATGCCATGTCATACAGGAAGGGGGTTTGACAATAGGTGAAGCAAGGTGATTCTGCCACTGTACAAATCCGGGTGAGGCCTCATCTGGAGCACTTGTCTGGTTCTGGAGCCCTCACCTGAGAAAGGACATCAACAGACTAGAGTCAGTAGAGCACAGGGTTACCAGGCTGATCTAAGGCCAGCATGGCAGATCCTATAAGAAAGGCTGGAGACCCTAAACATGTAGTTGCTGAAGATCAGGCAGGAGTGGGAAGACATGATTGAGACACGCTGTATACGTTTATCAGGGGTATAAACAAGATAAACAGTGGTGGGCCTATTTATAAGAAATAAGGATACAGTCACTAGGGGGCAGGAATGGAGGCTGGTGGGGGCAAACAAGCAATACCCAACATGAAGGGTGGTATTAGGCAATACTGGACCACCCCGGGGTGTAATGAGGCCCGACACCGTAGGCAGAGGGCCTTATAGCCCCTGGAAGGTCCAGTATTGCCCATACCGCCCACCCTGGAGGGTATTATTACACTTAGAAAATGGGACACTCTATTACATATGTTTAAAAAAAAAATAAGATTAAGTTGAAATGATAAAACTCTTAGCTGATTCATGTATTTTGTAATAAAATAGTTCCTCTGACTGTAGTACAATTAGAGCTTATTGTCATGGTTACACCCCCCCCCCACACACACACACATACAGTTTTCAAACTCTTGATTTACTGTTTTTTTTTTTCATTATTCATTCAAGGTTTTTTTGCCTGTTAATGCACTGTGGAGTGTAGCCAATGAGAGGTGGAAGCTGGCATGAGTAGAGTGGAAAAAAAACCTAAAGTAAGCCTGCTAAATACAGACGTATTTGTGTGATTTGCCATTCTTGCGATATGCCATTTTCTGTTCGGTGACAGGTATTGATTTTTTTCATGGTTTCTTTGAAATTTTTTTTCTTATAATATTCAATTATAAGTGAACGAGCAAGTGAAGCAGGCAGCATGAGTGCAGAGTCTGGAGAGTACAGCTGTTGGGAACGAGCGCCACAGCTATTTCTATCGCTAATGCTTTGGGAGAAACAGTCATTGGTCTTTCTCCCTGACAGAAGAATATAAACTGGAGTGTGTTACAAATTAAACATACCTGGCCCCTTTATATTTATTTGGGATTCGAACCCAGCAGAGGACCCTGGGAGCTGTTTTGAGATGGAACAGCAACACAAGCAGCATCGGTGAGCAGTGTGGTGCAGTGTAAGGTATGCACCACAAATGTTTTAACAGAAAACTATTTTTGTTCCTTGTGTTAAATTAGGCACTGTGGCACTGTTCTGACTATCCTTGTGAGGTTCTGCATGCTGCCAGTTTTGGGCAGTACTCGCTAAGCAAAAAATAAAACATGGTGAATCTGATGTTTGAAACGGCCATGTGCCCCTTGATATTCTGGCACTGGGGCATGGCAGGCTGGTACTTTTTATTTCCTGGGCATCTATTGAAAGTTAAGGTACCCCCCTGGTAGGGGTACCAGCCAGTAGGAGCTTAGGAAATACAAAGCCCATTTTCTAAATTCCAGATAAACTTGAGGAAGTTCCACTTCACTAAGAGGGTAGTGGAACCATAGAACATAATCCCAGGGGAAGTAGTGTGGAAGTCACCCTTAACAAGTTAAAAAACACAGTTGAAACAGGGCTAAGGGACTAATAGTCCCCAGAGGGAGCAGCAAGGGTTTGAGGGGTGGAATAGCAGGAAGTGGGATACAACTCACCTGAGCAGGAGTTCAGTGGGATGAAGCAGACTCGATGGACCTTTAGTCTTCTTCTGCCATCAAATTCTGTTTCTATGTCTCTATGATGTACTGTTACATACAGTACCACCCACCAAGATGAAAAACTCTGTGGTCATGATGTCACGCTTCTCTGTGTGACAAACTGGAGTAACTGATATTGGATTACATGGCATTCATGAAGCATCCTACAACATGTCACTGGTGAAAACTGTGATAAGCATGCTTTATCAGGGTGTCTTTTTATTCCTATCTATATGTGACTTGTGTTTAAGTTTAATTTATGTATCCCTCTGTATGTGGCTGTAATTGTAAGTTTTTTCTGAAACTTATAAATAAAAGACACACAAAAAAAAGAGTGCTTTATCCTGGCTGGCAGAACTGCATGTAATGCTGTATGAAAAAAAAAGTAAGCTTACCCCAACACAATCCTGCATTATACAAATTAGACTATGCACAGTTTGCATAATCACAAAACAAAAATATAAAACAGTACGATTAGGAAAAACAGATTACTCCAGTAAGCTCAGCTGTCCCAGGGTATTTTGCTTACAGGCAAGTTTGTTTTTACACTTCTCCATGTCTGGATCTGGAGATGTTATGATATAAAACTTCACCTGTCACATTGATTTGAAGTTGGGGACTTTGCACTTTGCATTACATGTAGCATTGCAAAGTTCTCAGACTCCCCTAGCTTAACTCACAATTTTTTAAGAAAAAAACTGCTTTTAATGAAAGACAAACACACTTAATCCATGTACTAATGTTTCCCACCTCCTCACCACCCTGGCCATTTATAATAAATTCCCTTCACCATCTGCACAACCCATGCCATCCTCCTCTCCTCAAGTCTTGGTGAAGTTCAGTCAATCTCAGAACTTGACATACAATCCCATCCCCCATACAATGTCCATATATCATAGTGTGTCCAATTACATACTATAAAATCTATTCTCTGTCCCTCACCCAACCCAGAAAAATCAATGATATCCTCGGACCCACCACTTTCTGGAACCCACAACCCTTTTCCCATCCCCATTCACCTCAAAAAAGGACACTTTATTAGTGGGTGACTGCTACAACCTTGCCTTCACCTTGGATGGTTGCAGTCTAATGAATGAAACCAGCTGTGCTCCTATAGAAATTGCCTGATCCATGTTTCTGTAATGCTTAGATTTATCACAACCGTACTTTTAGCTTAGCCATTGCTTCAGTGCTTTTCAGCTGAGGTTTCTGTCTTTTATGATTGCAGTGCTTTTGGTTCATCATGATCTAAACAGTTGTACACATTGTCCGAAATGAGATGACAAGCTGTAAGATTCTACCTCAAACAGCACTTTTACATGTCTGAAGTTTCTATTGCTTAACCCTAAAATGGCCACCTCAGAGTGAATGTAGTAACACACTGATCAGTCCAACAAAGGCAGATCATGTGTCTGTGGTTTGCAGTTTACAGCTTTGGTGGACTGTGAGGGGTTTTGGCACCTATCAATCTAGTTTAAATTTCTTCATAGTGATTTGCAAGAATTAGCAAATATGCCTTGCATTAGAGGTTATGTGTAATTTTCTGTTGCTTTAGCACATGGCTTTATTGCCAATGCGCTTTAAGCACAGTCCTTGCATCGGTTCTGTTTTAGGTTCTTATCTATTAAATATGCTTCTGGAGTGCTATCTAGGGGGTAATTCAAAAGGTCATGATGGGGCAATTTGAGATAAGAAAATACATCAATTGTGGGGACTGTAAACTGCTCAGATTAGTAGATAATGCATTTTACTTTCACATGGGTTTGAAATTCTGCTCATGAGGTATGAAATCAAACTATCTAATAGCCCTCAACTCAAGACTTATAAACAATATTTTTCATGCTTTCTTAATCTAAAGAGGCTAGAATGGAAAAAAAAATTAACACTGAATCATTGCCTTCTCATAAAAAATTACAATAACTTTAGTTAATGGTGGAAGCACGTCTGGCAAAGAAGATTGTTGATGTGTGTAATACTGTATGTGCCACAGTTGTCATTGGCAGATTAATGTTTAGGCCTTTTTCCATGAAAAGGGGAGAAATTAGTCTGTGCATTTATGCTACTTGATCAGCTTGTTCATGGTGAATAATGTTGTATCTAAATGCTTAGCACCTGAAATGTTTCTGTGCCCAAGTACAGTAACTCTGTCTTCACATCCAAATCAACTGTGACATCTTGAAACACTGTTTCTAAGAGACTGACAGATCAGGATGGACAAGGCTCAGAATATTAAAATGACAAAGTTACATTTGAGTTTCTATATATTTAAGTACCCCCTCAGGGTGAACAAATGATCTATTAAAGTGCATTATGGATTTCTGTGCATTACAGTAAGTCTGATTTAATTACCTAGATAACTCTTCCTTTTTCACTGCAATACAATGTCTCTTCTGATACAAATTACTCTTACATAAAATTGATTTTTTTTTCCATAACTTTGAAAGCGTTTGTTTCTCTGTTTTTGCTTTCTTGCCAAATCCTGTCTCAGCGTGTTTATTTATTTATAAAAGTTTCACCCAGAAATGTCTTTTGTGCTGAGTACTACTCTTTTCCAGAGGTGTCCCAATGAAATGGTATGGGGTGAAAATACTGTTGTAGTACAGGATATTCACTGCATGATGTCATTTTCACTGAGAGAAGTAACAATTTTGCAGTGCTTGTCAAGTCATCCTTTTTGACAGTGGTCTTACTTACAGAAGGAGGATCTGACAAATTCCAGAAAACCTCCTCCTTGTAATGGAAACACTATTCTTCATCATTAAAAAATATCAAGATATGCGACTGACATGCTTGTGGGGCTTTAAACACTTGGACATTCCTGGGACCTGAGCTACTGTCCTCAGTGCAGAGGGTTGGGTAACATGTGATAATGGCAGACAGTATCAAACATTTGGGGACTACTGTATGATTATTGATCTTCCAGTCTGTCACAGCTAGTGGATCATGAATGGATAATACACATTTGGGCTCTCTCTCTTAGAAGCACTTGTATCAGCAAGCTATCAAAACTGATACATGCAACACTTCAGAATTTTAGGTTTAGGTGCTGTAATGGGGTTGGTAGCAATGTACGGACCACATCTAGTACTGTATTTACACACATTTTTCCCATGTGTCAGAAAGTTTGGCAGTATAGCCTAGTGGTCAGAATAATGAGCTGTGAGTGAACTTGGTACATCCAGTAGCCCTGGATTTGATTCCCACATTCTCCACTTGCATAGTGTGTAACTCTGAATAATTCACTTAACCTCCCCAGTGCTCGCGGGTTATCCCTGAAAACAGGCCTTGGGCCTGGTGGGCCATATTTGGTTACCTGAAAGAAGAAATAGTTTTCCTGAAAGCAACCATTAATTGGGCAAAGTGTTGCAGTAAAGCACTAGCCACAGGTTCGCTGTGCCTATTGTTCACGTGGCACTGAACCACTTTCTAAATCAATATGTTATTATGAATATTACACTCTCCTACAGTTTGCTGTTCTTGATTTCAGCTCTCTGTCTGTTTCCTAATATGTTATTTGCTCAGCACTTTGTTTGTAAATGAGTGCTAAAATAATTCTGTGTCGTTATATTTTAGACTAGGGCTATGCATTATTTTATCCTAGTCTTGTTGACACATCCTTCATGTACTCATCGACAAACATTGTATACAAATGTGTTTATTGTTCTTTTCTGTATTTCATGCCTGACCTCTCCTTTGTGTCCTTTCCCAGGACACACCTGAAAGTGAGCTGTCCACAGCCCAGAGTGTTAACTGTTGATCAAAAATTCCAAATACATCTGCCTAAGTGTTATCTTTGCAGACAGGTAAATTATATGAGCTAGGGTTCAAGGGTAACTTCTTTATAACATACCAGGGCCAGCACACTTTGGATCAGAACCTATAAACACTGAATATTTCAGCCGCTCTAACCATGGTTACCCAAGATTCAGTGGCACTCTCCAGAATGAAGCACTCTGCAATTAACTGTCACAGTTTCCTAGATGACAAAATGGAATAATTACATAGAGAATAATGCATTGGCTACAGTGCATAAAGCACTTTTTTACACATCCAATGTGGGTAATACTGAGTGGCTCAATTGCTGTCACACACTCGGGTGTGTAAGAAAAAAACAAGGTGAATCACTATTGCCAATATTTTATTTAATATAATTATTGGCTCTCTTCTAACTGAAAAAAAAAAACTGTTAATGGAGATATGTTGCAATACAATAAAAAAATATATATATTATTAACAAACAGTGAGCAGTGCTGGCAAAACAATGCTACTACTTGTTTCAAACTGTGAACATGGCTAGCAAAACAAGCAAATCTATTCACTTACATTTGTTTTGTGCCAACTGGAAAAAGAAGCTATCTAACTGAAAAAAGGATATGCAAATCTGTGAGATGACAGTTTCAGTACTTGTGCTCTGCCAAGCATGGAAGAAAGATAGTGGCATGGAGAGGCAGTTAATTAATTTTGTAGATTAAACATTGCTAAAAAATGTTTAATTAATTGGAAAAAGATATGCTGAATGTCTGGTTAGACAGCATTTTTTTTGGTCTAGGATGTCTTTGTGAAAGTGTCTTTGTGAACGCAAGCATAAGGAGAAAGGCAGCTAGTGTGGTAGAATTTGCAAACAGGTGATCAGGCGCTCATAGACGGCTACAGTATATAAGAATATGGTTTTGCCTCCATTACACACACTCATACAAAATGCAGTGGGTGTATGTAATGAAGATTTTGACATAATGGTTTTTAGGTTGCCATTTCCTCTAACCAGTAATTATCTTTGGATTGCACTGGTTTCTACAGTAGAATGGAGTACTTCTTCCCTGTGGGTGGCACCGTACCTATCTAATAGAAGAAATTAACTTCATACTTACTGTAATTTCCATTTCTGTTAGCTCCAACATTGTCAATGGACAATCATAACAACTGGAGTATAGTGCACCCCTAACAGGGGAATGGCACAGCCCAAGCTTTAAAATGTTGGGCATATGAGGATTTCATGCTGCAGCAACTCCCCAGTTACTACTTACCTTGCAGTGCCATCATAGCTACACATTTTTATACATTATAATCTATTGTTACATATAACATATTGCCACGCATAAATAAAAAACTGTCTTACCTTCCTGGCAAACAATTAAGGAGGAGAAGGCTTTCCATTGGACTCAAGTGTTTGACAATTTGATCTTTTTGCTGAAGGCAGCTTCCAAATCTTTTGCACATCTGGAAAACTGAGGCTGATCACCAGCTAAGGTAGAATGCTCAGGCAACAACTGGATGTAGTGAGGCCACCTATAATAAGTAAAATCGCCTTAAGAGTTATCAGTAAAGTTGTTAACCTGTGGTCACATACTGATCAAAAAATAATCCTTTTTTTTGTTAATATACATTATATTTATGAGTACAGTACAGCAAGAAAAGAGGAATATCTGAAAAAAATTGTAGGTGATTTTTACAACAGGACATCCCTCCTAGCATACGTGATTGTTTTTGCAGTATATGGAAGGGCATCCTCCTCTCAGGAGCAAGGGCATGAGCTGTATCATTTGTGGATTGTTTTGGATGGAGAGACAGACCCTGGTAGAAGGTCTCTACACACTAGAAGACATAAGGTTGCTTGCTGAGTAAGATTTGCCAAATCTGAAAACTACAGTCTTCTTATTCACTTTGCAGCTAACAAGAGGCAGCTCCCTCTGGAGAATCTTTTATTTTTATTTATTATTACTTTTTTGGTAAAAGGAGTTAGTAGAGGAAAAATATGCTCTGTTGAAGGTTCACCCTTGAGACAGAGCAACCACTGCCCACGGCTATGGACACCATAAAAGACTGAAGAACCTTCTTGGATCTGAGCATTGCAGCTGGATGTAAACAGATTGATCTGAGGTTGACCAAATTGGTTGCACAGGAGTTTGAAAACCTCTGTTTCAACCTCCACTCCATGGGATGAACATCTTGCAGCTTATCCAGTCGATCTGAATCTTCAACTCCCTCTGCCAGGTGAACTGTTGACAGGTCAGTGACCTATCAAAATATCTCCTGTACCTTAACGGTTATGTACAAATGCATGCCATGTTATCATCATGGATGAAAACTAAGGGAAGCTAGGCAGACCTTCTCCATCTCCTGAACATTGATGTGGAGATGCTGTTTGTAGACTGACCAAGTTCCCTGAGTGGGAAAGTGGCTCCAACATGACCCACATCTGTCTAGGCTGACATTTGTTGTGAGAAGTAACTCTTAAAGTTCTCATGGAAATTGCTCAGATCTTGCACATCAACTCACCAACTCAGGGAATGATGAAGCTGATGGGTAAGAGGTTAAATAGCTGATAATCTTCTGATGAGGGATCCCAGGCCTACAGTAAACCCATTGAGTGGGCCACATCTGCAAGAAAGCACACAAGATTAAACTATCACTGCCTATTCTGAGGCCCAAACTGCAGTGAGCCAACAGACATCTGACAAAGGTCACCTTCCAGGAACAAAGGCGTCAAAGCTTTTCCTGATTTTGTGCCAAAAAATTACCCCCAGACATTTCAAGGTCTGAGAAGGCTCGGGAGAGCTCTCTTCCTGGTTCACTTTTAGCCATGTGACTCTACCATATCTAGAGTACTGAGAACCAACCTCTTGCTAAGGACAATGTCGGTGCATGAATAAGCAAGTTGTTCAATTAGGATAGACATTAAGCTACCATGACTACCAACACCTTCAAGGAACTCAGAGGAACTGATGCTTGGGTGAAGAGATGCACCCTATGCTGGAGGGTTCATCCAGTATCAAAAACCTGAGATACTGTGAGTAGGACTGATGGAGGGAATGTGGTGGCAGGCATCTGTAAGGCGTATTGGAGCTTAGGAAAACCCCTTCACTAAGCAGCTGGGTGATTGACCTCTGGGGCTCCAACCTGGAAGGTTTGTGCTGCACAAACATGTTCACGTGCTTTAATTTAGAATGGACCTGACAACCCCCTAACATTCTGGGGATCGTTAAATAAAACCAACAGGACCCCTGAACTCATTGGTTAGCAGGATCTGTACTGTGGCCCCGAAAGAAAAAGGAGAGCCAGGAACTCTGACGACATCTGGCCTTTTTGCTGCCCTTGAAACTGGGATGGAGAAGTGACGCCTAATAAGGCATCAACATTGTTCAGGCCCATCTTGAGGAAAACTCCTCTAATCTGCCACCAAGAAATGGAGCCAGGTATGGATTGCATGCTCTCTTGTGAGGCACCATACTTGTGGTGCTGAGCCTCTTGCACGGTGACTGACCAGTGCTCCTCTGATACTGTAACCTGAGTAGGCTCCTCCATTCTCATGAGTCAATTTCTGAAGGAACAGAATCCCCCACAGAACTGTCTGCACCAGCGGTTACCCTGACCCCACTGGGTATCGTAGTCTTGAACCATTGTCTGACACTGGAGAAAGCCCTTTTCACCACATTTTTATTTTAATAGTATCCAGGGTGGAATCAAACCATTAGCCTCCCTCAATGGAATGTTAAACCAGTTAGCATATGAAGCTTGACCAGATCCAACAACAAGCACGGGCCCTCATGGTCGAAAACAATGAAGGAGACTGAGCATTCTGACATGACATTCTCCAGTGAATAACCAACTGGAAGGTGGAACCATAGACTTGAATTGCAAAAAAAGCTCTCTCCTTTAGAAATGAGGAACAAAACTGGTCAAGGCAGTGAACTCTATGTTGAAGACTCTGGCCAATAAAAGAAGCATAAGAAGTACAACTGCTGTGTGCTGATAAGAGGCAAAACTCCTCCTACATGCAGTGTTCACCTGCTTAACATGAAAATCTATTAGGTGCAGAGCTTCTATAGGCAGGGCAGTGTCTTTTCAGAAATACAAAAAGTCTGTCTTCAGTGGAAGAGTTCCAATCCACGAGACCTTTTCCTTAAAAAGGAAGATCCATGTCATGGTTGGAAAGACACTTTTCTGATCCCCACCTGTCTGATGTTGCTCAATAATGTTGGTCACTTAGTAGCTAAAGAAAGATGCAGATAGAGATGGGCTGACATCTGCTGTCTCCACAGATCATACCTCCTGAGCTGTGAGGGACTACATGCCTCAGCTATCCAAAAAGACAAGGGCTTATGTTTTTTTTTCTAAACTTAAGTTAAGGTCAGGAACTTCCCCAAGATCCCTGTAATCAATATCCTGGCCTTCAAAAAGACAGGGTCAGGGTCTGCCTGCACATCAGGTATTGCAGCCTATGCTCGCTGCACCACACCTTGACGTGCCTGGATGGGCCTCCCCTGACCTGAGGGGCCGTATTGGGGTCAGTGTATCTGTGTGGATGTCCTGTGGGACATCAGGACTCAAGCTCACTCTGGAGTCTCAAAGGTGATTTCTTGCAACTCTCCTGCCACTCACAATTAAGAAACAGGTGCTCCCCCACCCCAGGGTGGAGACCTGGCTGGGGGGATGCTGATTCACACAATGAGGGCAAAAGGAACCATGGAGAAGGGCCTCATCACCCTTTTTGCAGGACTTACATCATTTCTTGATTAATGATCTCTGATGAATCATGGTGTCAAAGAGAAATATAATCGTGCCAAATAACAATTGTGAGGTAAAAAATAATAATCAGCCCCAATATCTTTTCTGGGCAAAACTTCCCCACAGAGTTGTCTTAAATGACTTGCTCAGAGTCACATAACATGCAAGTGGGGGTTGTAGGAATCAAACCCAGGACTGCTGAATGTATAAGCCACAATAATATAATAATTATTAGCCCTATTGCTTATTGGGCTACAAGTGGGGGTCATGGGAATCAAACTCAGGACTGCTGAATGTATAAACCATAATAATATAATAATTATTAGTCCTATACTTGTTGGGTTAAAATCAACAAAGGCAACTGTAATACTGTATTAGCATGCTAAAAAAGTACTAGAATGAATGTATAGGCTCCTGACAGGTGCACGCATGCTTTAGCATGGATGTGCCCACACTTGCACAATGCAATTCAATGGTGATTGTGCTGCACAAATGGGATTAGCACTGTGCAAGCGCATGCACCATGGAAACATGCTCTAGACAATGGCAGGAAGCCTAACTGAAGAAGGAGCGCGTGCCCAGTACTAATGGTGGCTGCTCAAATGGAAAAACGAAGGTCTGTGGTGAAAAATCACCAAAACACCTCTAAAATGTACCAAAATCACACATTAGCTGCATAAATGTACCAAACACAAAATCTGAGGCTTGGGAGAGTAGGGAAAAGAGGAATCGATGCCAGAGCCAAAGGACCCCCCAAAGACCCTACACTCCCAATAAATAAAGTTGTACCTACCTGTGGCACCTTTGTGTCCTTTTTTTTCAATGGAGACCATTAAAACACCCTAGTAAGGAAAAACTGGCTCCCAATCCACACAGGGAATGAGAAAAGAGGCAGGTTATTCAATTTGAAAGCCACAGCTTAACACACATGATTTTAATTTAGGGGCGCTCCCTGAAACAGGCAGCCCCAACCTGCAGTGCGGAATTGCAGCCCAAAATTAAGTCTTGAAATTTTAAAACTTGAAATGTTTGAGAGAAGAAAAACGTAGCTCTGTCCACATTAAATAGCACAGCTGACCTAGGGAGTTGCTGCAGCATGGAATCCTCACATGTCCAACATTCTAAAGCTTGGGCTGTGCCTTTCCCCTGGTAGGAGTGCACTATATATATAGGGTAGTGTATGAGTAACCATACACTACAAGGCTATTCTTCCACCAAGTGGATACAATGCCGACTGATGACCTTGAGAGCGAAGCTTGAGAGGTCCCTAAGTCAGCATTGTATCCACGAGGTAAAAGAATAGCCGAGTAGTGTATGGTTACCATACACTGTTCTATATAGTGAATGGTGACTGTAAAATAAAAAAAAAAAACACAACTCACTTTTTCCTGTTTTAGATCAGCTCTGCTTACCTCCCTTGATTAACAACTGTTGCTGGCCAGCACACGCGTGTGGGACTCTCACACAGCAAGGGACAAATCACAACATCTGCTGGAGTCCCTTGTATTATGACATCTTCACTAACACCGAATGAAAGGTTGTTCTGCGTTAGTGAGGACATCATTACTGCAGTGGAATGACTTTTTATGGTGTTTGGCTTTCCATACACAACCACATTCCACCACACACTATACTCCAGTTGTTATGATTACCCATTGACAATGTGGAGCACTACAGAAAAACATGAAACATGTAAACATTTTTGAAAGGCTACCTTTTTTTGAACACTCATCAGCCCAAACTACAAAACACTAAAACACAATAATTAGCATGGCAATGGCTTTAGCTTTCTGCAGGTGCATTTAGTATTCCCATTTAAAACAATGGGTCAGTTTTTGAAAAATCATTTGGGTTTACAAGCACTGTAACATTCTGGGCATGCACAGCATGACAAAATGATACTGTGTGCAGAAAGGATCCTGTCATTATATGTAACTTTGTAATCTTAAGGGCACATTCATTAAGAATTTGTTGCAAAAAAAATGGACACAGAGATATATCATTTATTTTAAAGTTGACTCCCACACCCACATACCCTGTAGCATAACAAATTTAAAAGACACAAAAAGCTAAATGAAGCATCCTCAACCCCTGCTCAGGTGGCCAGCATAGTTCAGTGGCAACCTCCTCACCCCAGTTATTTCCTATCCTCTACCCTTCCCCCATTCATAATGACATATTTGTTTATTAAATTATGTGTCTTAACTCTGAGCCAGAAACTGTCCATGTCTTTTAAATCACAGTCCATCTCTAGCCTGGTGCACAGTCCCCCAAACAGCAATATTAAATAGTGAACGGGATGAGGCATGTGATCAGGGGAGAGGAGGTTGAGTGGTCAGTATCATAGTGAATAACAGAAGGTCTGCTGTGGGTTAAAGATGGGGGACAACTGAGTTAGCCTGGATTTTGGACCGATTTTCAACTCTGTAAATAATAGATAAAAAATTATGACATTTTGGATACTGAGAGGGGGGTTGGGCTAAAGGAGGAGGATGTGATAGAAAAACAAACATTGTCTGCTTATGGCACAGTGCCAGAGGTTGGCATCATCTTTTTTATTAGAAGGTGTGAGACACTGGGAAAGAGGGGTGGAGGGTAGAAAATTACTAGAGGTGGGAAGGATTCATTGTCAAATGATTAATTCTGGCCAAATGTGGAGGGATAAGGGGTTTATTTTTTTCTGGCCCCACATAACAAATAATAATGATCAACTGAGTGCTTGGAGGGTCAGATATGAATGTTCACCAAGTAAAATAGTCACCTGTCCCTACAGGCTATATTATAAAGAATGTTCCTTCACTAGTTTCCATCCCCACACTTGTCACCCAGAAACCAGCACTGGGGTAAATAAATCAGATTCTTGTATATCTACAGTGTCAGTCAAAGAAACAACCACACAAGCAGAAGTAATAATGACAATTTATTACAATACTTATGCCAAGCATGTGGCAGAGAAAATCACAAGGGAGAAGGGTTCTCACCAGTCTCCTGAAGAATATACAGAATCTCCAGAATTTTCAGACTCTCCATGAGGAGCTGGGTTACACAAGATTATATACCACAGATAACATTATTGCAACAGATATAAAGAACATATTGTATTGGTCCTGTACTGTAAACAAGGTTGTATACGACATTCTCAATTAGATAATGACTTAGGACACAGAATTACTAATGAGTATAATGTGAGACAAAGAATTTGTCTCTCTAAGCATAAAGCTTAGACAGAGAGAAGAGCTGACAGGCCACTACTATACGCGGCATATTTGCTTAAGTGTAAAACACACACTACATATGATTATATGAGAATATGTAAGTGTATGCAGTAATCACTGATGATCCATAAGAGTCATCTTATTGGTGATTAGGTAGATTATATATAGAATATATGTAAAAGACAAACATAATGCATTACAGTGAGGTATAATAATCATGCATGATATAATTCTATAAAGGATGTAAACCTTAGCATATATTAGCAGCAAAGCACATTCCTGGCACTCATGTTTATACAATGAGTGCCTAAATCTACATGTTAGCGCAGAATAGCAGTATCACAGTATAATAGACCAGGAATACAGTGTAAGGTGTCTGTGGGATGATGAGAGATAACCCAGGTGCAACAGTCCCCTCTTTGTTGCCCTAATTGCAAAAGCGGCAACACAACAAAAAAGACGACGGTAAGGCACCTTTCATCTACAGACCCAAGTCATGAGCCTGAAAGTGGAATTTTAACTGGTCACGGTGGTGTTTCAGGGTTTTCCTTAAACAACAAAATGTAATTATAAGGGGAAATGTTAGTAAACCTTTTATTACTATAAAAATTTGGAAATAAACTTCACAATGGGCTTTCCAATATCAAAACAATGTCATTACTGATATGTATCAGGTGTATATCTGTCCTATTGGGAAGAGATTGGAGAGACAAACTTAAATTGCCTGTATGTATATTAAAAATAAGTAAAAATTAAAATATATCATCAAGATAGTTAGGACTAGACTCAATGGTATCTGGTTCCGGGATGGGAAGAGGTGTGATCACAGTGTAACATATAACCTGTTTAGGGAGTAAAAATAGACGTTAGAAAAGTTCACTTTACATAACTTTAATCCATATATGAAGAATGTATAGTTGGTCACCACACAATGATTCACATCAGCAGAATATACCACCTCGAGGATGGCATTTTTCAGTTGGTAAGTTGAACAGGACATGAAATGTTATTGTCCACAAGCCATAAACTACGAACAATTCCAGGGATAAATCCCAGGTTTCTGCAAGTGTTAGATGAAGATTCATAGTTCAAATTAGATGCATTTAGATTTTCCAAAGGTAGATCCAAATGTTCAGGAGGCTGCTGTATTTGCAGATGCCTCGGCAGGGGGTGCATTAGACAGAGCATTTAGTTTTACAATGGAATAGCAACAGTGTTCAGTGGCAGAGGATCACACAGCTGCACAAAGTGTAAAAAGTTTATGACAGTACTCAGTTTATATGAGGTGCCAGTCAGGCATGGAAAACAAGCAGTGAAGAAAATGAATTTCTTGATTGTAGATCAAATGAAGAAGAGTCTTCTTGCTGAAGTTAGGTGATTGCCCCACCCCAGACTTGGCTTCATAGTATGCATAACAATGAGCTTGATTGTAGAATTTGAATAGGCTGGACTGAAAACAGTTTATTTGAGAGTTCACAAGAGAAAGCCTAATTTCAATTATTAGGACAGTATTCACATGTTGGTAAGACAAGTTGGAAGTTGTCACATCTGCAGGTATGACAATCAAAATGTGCAGTCAGTCACGATTCCAAGAGCTCATGGTAAACAAAC
Organism: Neoceratodus forsteri; assembly: GCA_016271365.2. Taxonomy (NCBI): domain Eukaryota; kingdom Metazoa; phylum Chordata; order Ceratodontiformes; family Ceratodontidae; genus Neoceratodus; species Neoceratodus forsteri. The sequence goes on from CM057456.1 coordinate 1,288,277,688, forward strand.
AAAGGAGGTAGTTTCAACCTGTCACAATAAAAGTTCCATCAAGATGACCAATGGAATGGATGGTTGCCAGACGACCAGAGATGGATGTTGCTGGATGAAAATGTGGCAATGACAATGTGAGAGTCACAAACATGGCTTCCTGGAATGTGCAGGAATAAGTTTTGAATGTTATGTATGAGATCAGGGATCTGTCCTAATTTCAGGTCCTGGAAGAGATAACCAAAGGGTTATAGGAACATGCGAACATACGAAATTTGCCAGCAGGTAAAGGCCTAGAGGTCTATCAAGTCTGCTCGAATGTGCAGCTAGCACCCCTTATTCTGCAGCTGCCCCTCCCTTCCACCCTTCCCCTTCATTAACCCTCCCCCTTGTCCTGTCCCATCCTCGTTTGAAGCAGTCCACTGTTCTACTGCATACCACTTCAGGAGGTAAAGCATTCCATCCAGCCACCACCCTCTCTGTAAAAAAGTGTCTCCTCATATCCCTCCTGAACCTTCCTCGCTCCAGTCTCATATCATGGCCCCTGGTGTCCCTCCTCTCCCTTACTTTGAACAGCCCCTCTGTACTTGTCTTGTTTATTCTTTTCATGTATTTAAAGGTTTCAATCATGTCACCCCTGTCTCTCCTCTCCTCCAGTGAGTACATGTTCAACTCCTTCAACCTCTTCTCGTATGATAAGTCCCCCCAGCCCCTTGATCATCTTTGTCGCACTGCGCTGCACCCCCTCCAGTAACTTAATGTCCCTCTTCAGATACGGACACCAGTACTGCACGCAGTACTCCAGGTGTGGTCTAACTAATGACCTATACAGTGGCAGAATCACCTCCTCCCTCCTCGAGGATATACCCCTTGCAATACAACCCAGCATTTTCTTGGTCTTTGCAGCTGCCTTCCTACATTGTGCCGAGTTGCTCATTGACCCTGTAATGAGCACACCCAGATCCTTCTCCTCCTCTGTCTGGGCTAGCTGCACTCCCCCTAGCTGGTAACTCCTCCTTGGGTTCTTCATCCCAAAATGCAGCACCTTGCACTTTTTGGCATTAAAGCCCAGTTGCTAGGTGTCTGACCAGGTTTCAAGCTTTGCCAGATTATCCTGCAATCCCTGCCATCCCCCCTAGGTCATCCACCACCCTGCCTACCATGGTATCATCAGCAAACAGACTGATCTTGCTCTTGATGTCCCATGATATGTCTGCAATGAATATTCCAAACAACACTGGTCCCAACACCTAGCACTGTGGAACACCACTCATCACTGCCCTTGGATGTGAGAGCTCCCCACCCACCACCACCCTCTGTTGCCTTCCCTGCAGCCAGTTTCCTACCCATCTCACCAGCTTTGCACCTGCTCCTGTGCCTACTAACTTCCTTCCCAGCCTTCCATGTGGCACTGAGTCAAATGCCTTACTGAATTCTAGATACAGGACATCCACTGCATGGACCCTGTCCAGTTGCCTAGTTACCCAGTCATAGAACTCGACCAGGTTGGTTTGGCAGGATCTTCCATGTATGAAGCCATGCTGTCTGCTGTCCTGTAGTCCTTTGGCCTCTAGGAGGGCCACCAGCCTCTCCTTTAGGATGGTCTCCATTAACTTACCCATGATGGATGTGAGGCTCACTGGTCTGTAGTTTCCCGGTTCATCCTTGGGGCCACTCTTGTGGAGGGGCACCGCATGAGCCATCCTCCAGTCCTGAGGTACACACCCTGAATGTAGTGAGGCATTAAATAGGTCTGCCAAAGGTCCTGCAAGGACCTCTGCCAGTTCCTTCAGTACCCTGGGGTGGATGCCATCTGGGCCTGGCGCCTTGTCCACCCTCAATGTCTTCAAACCCTCTTGAACTCTGCTCTCCAGGATTTCCCCATCTGTCACCACTTCCCACCCTGCTTCTGCCATTTCTCCCACCTTGGGTGTCACCACCCTCTTCTTTTTAGTAAATACTGAGCAGAAGTACTCATTTAGTGCTTCCGCCTTATCGCACCTTGCTTCCACCCAACCCCCTTCCTTCCTAATCCTTACTATGTGGTCCTTACAGCTCCTTTTCTCCTGATGTACTTAAGAGTCCTTCTCCCCTCGTAATGGCTTGTGCCAGCCTGAGTTCTGTAGATGCTTTGGCTCCTTACTGCCTTGTCACCTCCTTTGATTCTGTCAAGTACCTCCCTGTCCTCCCTCCCTGTTTTCTTGTACTTCCTAAAGGCAGCTCTTTCCTCCTTACCTTTTCCATGACCTCCTTGCTCAGCCAGATCGGTTTCTTAGCCCTAGCCTTCTTGCTCTGGGCTTTGTAGCAGGTTTTGGTTGCCTCCACTATCCCCAGCTTTATGAGCTCCTACCTCTGGTTAGTGTCCATACTAGATTGAATTCTGGCCAGGTACCCTTTTACCACTTCCCCCATCCTCCCAAAGTCGGCCCTCCTGAAGTCCAGCACTATTGTGCTGGATTCCACCCTTCCTTGCCCATATCCAATGTGAGCCATACTGAGTGATGGTCACTCCTGACAGCGGTTCCTCCACTATAAGTTCTCTCACAAAGTCCCCATTTGCCAGCACAAGGTCAAGGGTATTCCTCAACCTGGTTGGTTCACTGACCATTTGCAGCAGGAAGCTGTCCTGAAGGCATCCAGCAGTACCTGCTCCTTCTGTTCCTGGTTGTTGGGGTGCTCCAGTCCACTCCTGGCATGTTGAAGTCCCCCACAATCACCACACTACCCTTTTCACAGGTCCTCCTGATCTGTCCCACTAGTTCCCTGTCTAACTCCTCTGTCTGAGATGGTGGCCTGTACACCACTCCCATTCTAAGAATCCTATTCTTGGAATCCTGGATTTGCATCCAAAGTGACTCCGTACTACCCTCCTCCCCTTCCTACCTTACACACTTCAGTTCTTCCTTCACATATAGTGCCACTCCCCTCCTTTCCCAATCACCCTATCCCTACAAAATAACCTGTACCCTGGTACAGACAGGTCCCAGTCATTGTATTGGGTGGCCCATGTTTCCATGATGGCTGCAATGTCCACCTCTCCCTCTGCCATGAGAACATGTAACTCTGCAGTTTTCCTCCCAAGGCTCCTAGCATTAAGGGTAACCACCTTCCACCCTTCCACCCTCCCACCCTGCCCTCCTTTCCTAGCATCACCAACAGTACTTGCCATTTGTCCTTTGTCACTGTTATGGGGGGTAAGCTCATATGATTTCCTAACCTGTGGTCTCTGCATATTACTTGCCCAACTGCCACCCCACATAATAGCTTAACATAATAGCTGTAGGCAGTGCAAAGGACTTTCCTAGTATTGTGATGCTTGTCTGCTTCCCTAATGTAAGCAGAAATTAATTCATTAATATTAACCTTTGTCAGGTCAAACCCCTTCACAATATCTTTAATATTGTAAATGTAAATTGCTCTTCACGAGCAAGACCATGAATACCATGCAATTGGAGAGGTAAGATATTATATTTCATACTATCATGAACCTTCAACATATGTGCTTGAATAATGGCTATATCAGCCCTATTCAAAATAGATATGTCAGAGCCAAATAGGCATGAGGCTAAACCATTTAAAAAAAACCAAAAAAAAAAAACCACCTAGTACGTTTGGGTCGGTTTACTGTTATAAGATGTACCACTAGGGGTCAAGATGTGAAACTCCTATGTGTGTGTGTGGTGCTATCAGTCCTTGTATATGGCGCCATTACTGAGTACCTGGTATGCTGCCAGGGTACCCAATAACATCATTACTTAAAAAAAAAAAGGAAAATGTTTGTTGTGAAACATATAACAAATCATTCCAAGTTCTGAAGGGTAAGATGTAAAATCACTGGGATGTGCATAAACTGCACATTATTAATTAGGGTACCTGGTTGGGAAGTGGCTATTAGACCACTGGGTGGGCCAAGATCCTGTTTTTGGCACTCAATATTAGGTGTCACAAGTTATGGGGCATCATAGGGTAAAACCTTAAGGTCTAATGGCTTTTATTGCCGTATAAATTTTGGATGCAAAATTCCTGATTATCAATTAAATGTAACCGGGGTCCAGATCAAGTCTAGCTTCTAGGATTGATCCGAAGCAATGATCATAACATTCAGTAGTGCCTCACTACCCTCCTGGATGATGATCATGTATTTTAGGACTTTAGTGTGAACTCCACAGGATGCAATTAGATCATGGGGGCTTGTGAGGTACTCTGCCTCAACAAGCTGTTTAGGTGTAGGTCATTGGTTCTCACCTGCAGTACGATGTGCAGTTTGGGCTTGTAAGAAGATCCATACTTCTAAGAAGAAAAATAAGCATAAAGCAAGCATCTCTATCTCTCTCTCTGGAACCTAAAAGGAAAGAAAAAGGAAAAACATAGATAGTTTAGTACTATTCTGCCTGTTGGTATATGGAAAAGTAATGTAATCTCCTTTAAACAGTTTCATTTGATTGGCATGTAGCCATTTGTCAATGTCTTTCTTATTTTGAGGCAATCTAACTTGGTAGACTGCTGGACTGGGTTTGTTTACAATATGATAGGGCCTGTTGTTGGGCTTTGCCCATACATTGTGCAGTAAACAAGTGTATCTTTTGGATGTCTTGTTTGAGTTATTTAACATATTTATTTATTGATACTCCTTCAGCAGTGGCAGTATGCAGGTTCAGAAGTAAATGTTCTGGGAGTCTCATGGACCATCCAGTCATGATTTCAAAATGTGGTATACTGTGTATCTGCAGAGGGTGTCTCTCTTATTGCCATAAGGAGCAATGGCAATAATGAATCCCATTCATTGGGGTTTTCCTGAACAAGTTTGGATAACATAACTTTGATCTGCCTGTTAGCCCATTCCACTGGTCCTGATGACTGTTGGTGGTAAGGGATATGAAACTTTTGTTTTATCCCTAACAAATCCAGAGTTTTCTGCATTACTTCAGCTATAAAGCTGGCTCCCTGTAATCAGAATCTACCTTTGGGGGTACACCCCACCTGGTAAATAACTGGTTTGCCAAGATATGTGTAGTCACTTTGGCTGTGTTGCTCTTTGTTGGGATAGCCTCGACCCATTTGGAAAATAGGTCGGTGATCACTAGTGTAAACTTATTGCTATTCTTAGTGGTTGACATAGGGCCAATGTAGTCAATCTGGATGTTGTTCCAAGGGCCTGAGTGCCTCTGGGGTAACAATTTAGCATTTTTCCTAGCTGGTATAGGATTGTTCTGTGTACAAATCAAACAGTTATTGATGTAGTGTTCTACGTCATTTCTCATGTGTGGCCACCAGACAGAGTATTTCAGCCTGTCTAGAATTTTATCGACTCCCTGGTGTCCACCAGTTGGAGTATTATGTATTTGGCAGATACAATCAACCCTCAGGTGTTCAGGAACTACCCACAACTTTTCAGGAGTACTACGGCAGTGATACCAAATGAGTAGGCTATCACTGAACAGTAAAGGTAATTTTTCACTTTCTTATAAGGGCTTATTTCTGTAAGTTATTCCTCAGTTCCTTTATCAAGGAGCCTATACACTGCCCTCAAATGAGGGTCTTTTTTTTTTTTTTTTTACGGACACTAGATCCATGAGCTGAAAATGGAGTTGTGTCTTTATTAATGGCAGCATCACATAGTGTTGCTGGGACAAAGGAAGTTTTCATTTCCATTTGTCCTCTCCTTTGGAACCATCTTTTACCAGTGAATCGGCATGGTTGTTTACGTTTGCAATACGCTTGAACTTTATGAATGTATAGTTTGTATTTAAATTATTTGATTAGTGTTGTGATGTGCACAAACAAGTCTTTGTATTTCACAGGGGTACCATCAGAGTACTGGAAATTTGTTTTCTCCCGAAAGGGCAAAAATTCAGTAAGGGAGGAACAGACCCAATTAAAATCTGTAATAAAGATAGTACCTGCAGTGCTTTGCTGTACCAATAAGAGTACAAGATTGTTTCTTAAACTGTGCAGCACTTAAACCTCTCATGGAGTGCGGGTGTCATGTTACATAAGGAAAAAACTTTGTATTCCTCCTTAACATAAGCTGTTTCTTTCTCAAGGACTTAAGCCATCCACAAACATTTGTGGTAATTATAAGGAGACTCCTCACCTCCCTGCTTTTACATTGTTTGCCAGGCATGTTCTAATAATGCTTGGATACTGTACAGAAATTATGGTGCATCACCCAGCAATGCACACTCTGTCATCAATGGGATGCAAAATAAGAATTCCAGACCCTGCTATCTGACCCTCGTTGGTATTTGTGGCTGAGTCGTCAGTCAAAACATGACACACAGCGGGGTCTTTCAACACTTTCTGAGGTTCTGTCAAAAAGAGCCCTGAGACAGCTATGTCGGGGGTTGGAGTGAACAATCATGGGTCTCTCCTGTAAATTGTAGGCCATGGGCCAACAAGGATGGAGTTTTGATAGGAAGGATAGTGATGTCATGATCCTGTAAAGTGAGATACCAGTGTGTAAGTCTGGCATTGGAGACAGAGTCATCTTTTTCTCTGTCTGACAACAGAAAGTTAGTGGACTAATGATTGGAAAGCAGCATAATAGGTGAATATCCAGTGATGTACATAAAGTATCTCACTGCCCAGTATGTAGCCAAAAGATTCCTTTCACAAAGGTTGTATTTCAGCTCCACTGGGGAGAGTATCTGAGATGCATAAGCAATGGGTCTGATGTGTCCATTGTATGTTTGGATTAAAACTGCTGAGATTAGTATATATGATGTAGCCGTTTCAAAATGATATCCTAAACCTGGGTTAGGATTAACCAATGTTGGGGCTATGATTAGTGATCGTAAAAGAAAAGACAATAATATCAACATTGCAATATCTTGCACCTTCTTGCCAGAAGTGCCTGCTATTGTCTGTGCAGGAAATAACCCAGACTGTGCCTGGTTTGTGCCTGCTATTGCAGCCACAGTATTAGATGATCCAGGTGTCACTGGTGGAGGGGTTCTGCATCTTGTGCAGGCAGTACTGGCACTATTGAGGGTGCCTGCACAGTGTAGAAAAGTGGTGTGCAAGCTGCATGTAGTTCTCCAGCTATGGATTGTGGTTCAGTAGCCATCAGGGGTGGAGAAAGTAGTACTGGAATAGCTGACAGCACAGGTTCAGAACTCAAACCTGTACCCCCCCCAACATGGCCTATGATGCTGGCAATATCACAGCAACAGGACTTTCAGAGTCAGGGTTGTCCCCTTCCCCTTTAAATGTATAGTGTGTTTCCCCACTGGAAGGTTGCTGGATGGTAGCAACATTGTTTTTAAGGTGACAGCTTAAGTTATTAGTGAGCTGCATGTGCCCAATGCTGTTAGCGGTAGGAAAATCAGCACATTTAATCCTCTCAGGGAGGGCTGATGTTAAATTACATAAAAAAAAAATCATCAAATTCCACATGATTAATGGCAATGTGTTCCTTAGACAAGGACATGCTAGCATAGCAAACATTGCTAACTGTAGCGTTTGCCACTGACTTCATAACATTAGGCTGTGTACCAACCTTATTCAGAAGTATGTAAACCCCATTTTTAATGAGCATCTTCTATACCTCAGAAACACTAGTCTTACTGATAACATTACGAATCATGCCATAAACCTCCGGTATGTTTTGTATGGTTAAGGCAGCAATCACAGGTCCCTGTGATTGCATGATCTGACCTCCGTGATGTGGTGGCCGGCCATTTCAGCTTACCTGATTGGCACCACCATTTTGGGTTACTGTATTATGACCATCACCACCTGACCATGAGCGGCCATCTTGGGGATGGCATGAAGATGCAACGTGATGACATGTGTTTCCTCCATTTTCAGACTCTAATAATTCTCCATTTTGTGAATCACAGAAAAACAAGTGGCTAACCTTTGTTCTAGTCCACCCCACAGCATTCTGTGAGTTTTCAAAATTAAACTCTTTAACACCAGAAGAGGCAAGGTCTATGGGCATTAAGGTGGTATGCCCTGCCAGTACCTCTGGCTGATGGTGCAAGTTCACCATTTCTGCCTTGCAATTTATAAGATCAACCTCAGATCTGGTATCACACATATTATGCATAACCTGTTTCTCCAGGTTTCTACATATGGTGGTAAGTTGGGCATTTTTTTTACTTCTACATTCTAGTTCCTCACATACATGAGTGAGCATGCTGTGAAATACCTTACTTTCAGATCCAAGACTTTCTCATTGTGTAAAACTTGCCTCTTATCAATAGAAGCTCTATCACATTTTTTTTTATAAATTTTTATTCAATTTTGTTATACAGATATGCAAGACAGTCATACATTTTTTTTCAATTCAAATTTTATTAAAGTTTCCAGTACAGAGAACAATCATAGTAGAGTAGATCAAGAACCCCATACAACAGATACAAAGTGCAAGATGATTCACTCTCTCCATCCCCACCCACCCAACCCAACACCCACCCCAAACAACCCAGCGCATTGTTACACCTTTAACACAGCACCTGAGAATATGACCTGGTAGTACTTAAACCTGCAGTGCATAGAGAGTCTGCAGTGGACCCCAAATCCTGTCAAACTTTTCAAGTTTGTTATATAGACTGGCAATAGTCCTCTCTGTTCTGAGGTTCACAAGCAATTCCTGAAGCCATTCAACATAAGATGGTACCTCCATATCCTTCCAGTGTCTCAACACCACTTTTTTAACAGACATCGACATCAAGGCTATGTGGTACCTCCTGCTCACCACCAAAATGGAGGAGAAATCCACAAGAAGACATATTTTGGGGATGAACAATTCTGAGAGCCCTAAAAGAGGATCAACACGCTGTTTAATCATAGTCCAAAGTGGTGCAACTTTAGAACAGCTCCAGAAAATATGAAGGAGGTCACCCTCTTGAGACTGACATCTTGTGCAAAGGGGAGAGGACACCAGACCCAGTCTGGCAAGCCTCTGCAGAGAGTAATAAATGTTATGCAGATTTTTAAATTGCGTTAATCTGAGTCTATCCTGTTTGAGGAACTTATGGCAACTTTGCCACAGGAGAGACCAATGCATGTCTCTGCCCTGCAAGAGAGAGGCCCAAAAGGAGATGGGAGTGTAATTATCAGGGTAGGCCCAGGTAAATAGAGCAGTGTATATTTTAGATACAGCATGAGGCGAGCCCGCCAACTCTGTAAGGGTAGCCTGAAAACTGATATGGGGAGCTGGAGGAGGGGTCGGACCCATTACCTTAACCAATAAATGGTGAAGTTGGAAAATCTTGAAGATTGTTGTGTAAGGTACCATAAACTTGTGCATAATGCCAGCTGAAGAGCACCATTGACTATTGGATAACATGAACTCATCTAGAAGGCAGTTTCTTATCTGAGGAATTCAACTAGCTGGGAGAGGCTTGCCGTCCAACAAAAAATTAGGGTTACCTATTACGGGTTGAGATAAGTCCTTGAGATTCTTATACCTCATAAAAGCGCCCAGTTGAGTATGAACCCTGATTGAAATGGCTATAAGGGAACTATGTAGAGATTCTGGTAGGGAGCTGACCTTGGTGTATAGCAGCGCAGCAGGGGAAAGACTGTGTTTTCTATTGGTAGCAGATTCAACGGCTAACCAAGTCGGGGTGTATGTGGCAGCTGCGGATGGTTGATCCACAGTCAGCCATCTGAGATACTTATTGGCCTGAATGGCCCAGTAGTATAACCCAGTATGGGGGACTCTCAATCCTCCATTAGCCTTCGGGGCCGCTAACTTGTGGAATGCCATCCTAGCCTTCTTATCGCCCCATATAAAGGTAGAGATCATACTGTGCACTTTTTTAACCCAGGACAGGGGAGCCATATGTTTAGCATGTTAAGGGGGCAGAACAAGCAGGGGAATACGTTCATTTTGATTAGATTGATTCTGCCCCAAAGAGAAAGGGGAAGTAAGGTCCACCTGTGGAGGTGTAGGTCTATTTTATGTACAGTGCATCAATATTAAGTTGTCTGAGCTGTGCTATGTCCCAAGTTAGAAGGAGCCCCAGATATTTAATATAATCGGACTTCCAGGTGAGCCCAAAAGCAATAATGTCCTGCTTATATACCCTATGATTAAGATGAAAAACCACAGTCTTTCCTACATTGAGTTTATAATTTGAGACCTTACTGAAGTCGTCTATTAACTTCAGAATACTGGGAATAGACGTGATCGGGTGGGTTACCTGCAGCAGCAAATGATCATCTGCGTTGGCCGCCACTTTAACCACCTGCTTCCCAAGAGAGATACCCGAGATGGCCTGGGCACCAGATAATCTCTTAATAAGAGGCTCTAGGTAAATACTGAAGAGAAGGAGGGACAAAGGACACCCCTGCCTGGTCCCTACATGTAATTTAAAGGGGGTGGAAATAACCCCATTACATGAAACTCTGGCAGAAGGGAACTTATATAATGAGCTAACCCAATTCCAAAATGTCGTGGGAAAACCAAAAACTTCCATAGTAGCAAACAAGTAGTCCCAGTGGACTCAGTCAAATGCCTTCTCAGCATCCAACAGGATCAGGACCATTGGATGAGGAGCATCCTTGGATGCCAAGAAGACGTGAGACAGGGCCCTCAAATGATCGACTGATGACCTCCCTTTCATAAAACCAACCTGATCTGCCCCAATTAAAAAGGGAAGTACTGCCTCCAAATGGTCGGCTAATAATCTTGCCAAAATTTTAATATCATGGTTGAGAAGGGAGATCGGCCTATAACTTGAGACCAGATCAGAGGGTCTGTGTGGCTTGGGCAACAAAACAATCAGCGTCTCAAAAAGGGAGGGATCGGATGCTTGACCGGAGAGAATGGCCTGGAAAAGTGGCAGCAAAATGGGAGTCAGTTGCTTAGAGAAAACTTTGTAGAAATTGGAGGTAAACCCATTGGGGCCCAGAGATTTGTCAGATGGGAGAGATTTGATTACCCTTTCAAGCTCAACCTCAGAGACAGGAGTTTCCAACATTTTCTGCTGAGTTTGTGTAAGAGTAGGCAGTTGCAAATCACTCAGATATTCATAAAGTCTATCCTTAGATTGGGAGTTGGCCATAGGGCCATATAAATCCTGGAAGTAGTTTGTGAACTCCTCCGCTATCTCTGAGGGTAAGACCTTAAGGGAGTTTTCCTTGGGGGAGTGGACTGCGGGAATAAATCTGGCGGATTCCTGTTGCTTAATACGTAGCACCAACATTCTGCCCACCTTCTCACCCTGATCAGTATATACCGCTTTTGTTTTCAAAATGGCAAATTCAGCTTGCTCCATTAACATTGCTAGGTAGGCTTCTCTCAATTTTGTTTAATCTTGTTTAAATGTCTCTGAGGAAGATGGAGAGAGAACAGTCTCCATACCCCTAATCTGTGAGAGAAGGTCAGAGATCCAAAATGCCCTCTCTCTTTTCCTTCTTGATGTTAGGCTGATTATAATTCCCCTTAAATATGCTTTACAGGCACCGCATACCATATCAGGCTTCCCCATGGAGTTAAAGTTGGATGCAATAAACTGCTCTATTTGGGATATTATATATTGAACCATCTTTGGCTCCTTCGAAATGTGATTATTCAACTTCCACTTGCCCCCTTTATTGGGCAGTGACGCTAGGGTTATTTGTCAGGAGACCACAGAGTGATCCGACGGGAGCCCTGAAACAATACTAGAACTTATAACCCCTGGTAGAAGAGGTTGAGAAATGAGGATATAATCAATCCTCGAGGAAGCTGCATACACTGGAGAGACATAAGCATACTCCCTTGTATTGGGATGTAATACACGCCATATATCACAAAGACCTATAGAGTCCATCAGATCCCTAAAAGCTCTTTGTGCTGGGGGGAGCCCTTGATGGGATTGACCTGATCTGTCAAGAGTCTGATCAAAAATGAGATTAAAATCACCCCCTATGACCATAGGGATATCCAAAAATGGAGTTAGGACTTCTATTAACTGAACAAAAAAGCTGGGGGAGTCTACATTAGGGCCATAGATGGTGCCCAAGACAATATCCAGGGTATGCAATCTACGTATTACAAACAGGAATCTGCCCAACGGATTGGATATAACTTGGAGAGGTTTGAACAGAACCAACCTATGCAAAAGGATCGTGACCCCTCTACTGTGGGTCGTGCCCTCCGCTGCAAACAGCTGCCCAATTTGTTGCCATCTCATTTTGTCAGCCTCCCTCTTAAGCAAATGTGTCTCATGCAAAAACATAATTTCTGCCTTCAGGTGGTTTATATGTTTCAAAATGCTATATTGCTTAGTCCTATGCCTTGCCCCTTTAACGTTCCAACTGATAAACTGAATATTTCTAGCCATCACTCATGTTGCCAGTCAGAAATCCTCCGAAGGACCACATATATTTGTATTTCACATCAATACATCTCCAAACGAAATGTGTGCTGGGTTGTTCTACCTCCCCCCCCACCCCTACCATCACTAAATCCATCCCCCTAATCACCCCTCTGAGGCCCCCCACCCAAAGCACTCCATAAACCCTGACCCCCTCTCCCACTCCCACTCATCCTTTGTTTGGTACATGATGATAGGCAGACTGAAAAGATCCTCTCCCTCCCACCTCCCCATCTTCATGAACCAGAAAACAAGAACAATACCCTTTTGTAACCAGAACACTCCATAGAGAATAGTATATCCTCAATTCTTATTAATTGACATCATCCCTAAGTAGTACAGGGGGATTATCTGCACAAAGCCCTTAGAGAAAGTAATCCTCCCTGCAGAAGCCCCATGAACCAAGCTTCAGCATGATCCACAGAATGTAAAGTGTCTAAAACACTTGCATCAAGTGTGGAAAAAGTAATCTCAAATGCCCTCTTGTGGCACAGCCCTCGAACAATGGGTGTAAACAGCCGAGAGTAAGCAGGCCATTACCGCCTGCTTTGGTATGGGGGAAAACTAAGGGATCCAGGGCCACTGTCCAGACCGCATTTCTAGGACCAGAAACAGTGACCATCTCGCTTCAGTAAGGGAGATTTAAAAAAAGAAATGAAAAGTCCTCCGAAAACAACACTCAAGGAGGGTTATACAGAAGGGGCAGACCAATGCCAATTAAAGCGTGCAGAAATCCTGACATCTCCATCTGTCTCCACCTGGCATTCAGGCTAACCATATTAATTGCCTAATAGCAACAGGGAGAGAAAAAGAGAGGGAAACCTAGAAGAAACCAAACCGTGGAAATGGGACCAGAAAGGGTCTGCAGCTACAGACAGAATCACATTATAAACACGGAGAAAACTGAGCATCCTCCCCACAATCCGTAGAATCAGGACATCGCCCCTGAGAAAATGAGTTGCCAGATCTGTCAGAGTGGAATTTGACTTGAGCATAGTGACCCCACACGGACGCAAAAAATGAGATTGGACTTAGCCAGAGTCAAAACAAGAGAGTCAACAGGAAGTTAGACAGTCCTGTAGCAGAGAACCAGATCGGGAGCATGATGTCCATTTTCTGTCAGTGAGGAGACCCTTCTTGAGATTTGCAGCGTGGAATTAAATAGCCAGATATACAGTTTGTCACAAACATAGCCCCGGAGACATAGTAGAACAATATAATATGCAGCAGCTAGAATGCACCACCAATGAAAAGCTCAGCATACCACCCCACACCAGGTCAACTCTCATGCAGGCTTAAATAAGTCAGGAAGCGCTTCCTTGAGCCCTGCGGTTGCCAACTCCGCTTCCTCGTAGGTCACCCAGGAACCGTTCAAGCAGACTTGAAGCCTTGCGGGAAAACCCATACGAAATTTGATTCCCGTGGCAATCAACTTGAGGACCAGTTTGTGAAACACGGCTCATTTCTGGCGTACAGATAAAGGCAAATCCTGCGCCACCCTCAGCTTTTTACCTTCCCATTGCAAATCTTGTACTTCCTTAACCTTATATAGGAAATGCTGTCACTCCTGGAAGTTTAGAAAGCGAAATATGAATGACCTGGGGGGGGGCTCCAACCGGGGGTGGGGGGCGTAGTGCACGATGAGCTCTTTCTATTCTGTAGCTAGTACCAAAGGGGGAAGGGCCTGCCACCTTCTCCATGAACTTTTTGATAAACTTAATGGGATCTGAGCCCTCTTCACCTTCAGGCAAACCAATAATTACCACATTGTTGCGGCGACTGCGCCCCTCCAAATCTTCCACCTTGTTCTCCACCTTCACTAGCCCTTTGCCTCAAGGCTACTAGCTCCACTTCGACTTTGTCCTGTTTCTTTTCAACAGAGCGTATGTAAGCTTCATTATCAGTAATCTTCTTGGAGAGCTCCTCCAGGGTGCTAGAGATGCCTTTTATTTCTCCTGCCATATTCTGCATTTCAGCCTTAAAAGGCTGAAACTCCTCTAAAAATCTCAAGAGGGTAAGAGGATCCATATCAGGGCTCTCAGTAGTGGCAGGAAGCGAGGATTGCAAGGAGGAGGCCCTGGCTTTCTTTGAGGCCTTCTCAGGCGTAGTGGGAGGCGTGTGTTTGGAGGCAATTTTCTGCATCTCTTCGTCCATCGACTTCTTATCTCAGGGGCACTAACGTTCAGGAAGGTGACAGTCAGGCGATCTGCGGTGAATAATGCCGTGGAACAGGGTTTTAAAGATATTTAAAGGGCAGTAGGTCAGAGCAGGCAGAGAAGCATCCTACCCAGCACACCGCATCACATGACTCCCTGCAAGACAGTCATACATGATACAGAGATACATTCACTTCCCACATACTATGCCTGTGGTGTAAAGAAGCATATTCCTACCTCATTATCCTGAATACCCAAAGGTTAGGGCTTATTATACCACATATTTTATATATAAATGATGCATACTTGAACTGAAAAGGAAGAGTCAAACCACCATTAAGAAAACAAAGTCAGATCAACTCTCAACCAAGGCATCTGGTGACCAGGGTTTCTCACCTTCATGTGGTTCCAAGGTCTCCCAAACCAAACTTTATGAGACAAAGGGAAACAGCCTCAGACTGTGTCAAAGCTACTACATATATATTTTTTGTTCTCTCAAACTATATACAACATTCTAACCTACTCTAACTTAAACAAATTGTACTGTATTGTTCACTAGGGCATATCTTATTATATACATATACATATCATTAGCCAATTTATTCTTCCTATCATATTAACTGATTAGGCATTTAGCATATTAGTATAAGAAATGTTCCTTTTTCTATTTATTAGGTAATCCATCAGTGTCCATGCTTGGTCCTCACCCTATCCCAGCCCTGGCAGCCAAGAATACCATAAAAAGGGCCCAGATGCGGCAAAAGTCTGCATTTCTGGTTTCTTGCATAAAGGTTCTCCTCTCCATTTCATATATCAGGGCCAGTGAAGCAAGGATCTCTGCTATAGTGGGCAACCTGATTGTCCTCCAGTTACTGAGTATTAGATGCTTAACTTGCATAGCTAAATTCATATACTATTTATATTCCAGACTGGTTCAGGAACATGTCAGGGATTGCAAGCCCAGTATTGTAGTTGCATGTGTCTTATCTCCTGTTTTTTAAGGATCTGGTCTTCCAATTGTCCTACCTGGTGCCAAAGTTGCTTGAGCACCGGACAGTCCCATAATATATAGAACCCCCCCCCCAGCTGGTAAAAGTGCCAACACTCATCATTCCCTAGTACCCAGAGCTTATGCAGAGTTGATGGAGTCCTGTACAACCAATGTAGAATTTAGTTTTGTATCATTCTGCTCCTAACATCTGTATACTGTGAATGGGCTAAAGACCAGCACTTGGCCCATTGCACCTTGGAGATGGGTATTGCTAACACTGTTTCCCAATGACTTTTGGCTTTTTCTATTTGACCAGGAAGGGCTTCTATAATACTTGTATATATGCAGTCGGCTTGACCTTTGGCTAGATTAAGTCACTTAGCCGGGGTACACACTCCTTGGCCTCCTTTTGGTGGCATGTTAAATATGATCTGGTGACTTCTCTGATCTGCAAATAGTGCCAAACCTCCCTCTGTGAGAGGTCCTATCTTTCCTGAAGATGTTGAAATGACTCCACCTGCCCACCTACAGGTGAAAGAATATCTAAGAGGTAAAAATTCCCCCATTGGGCCCAGTTTGTCCAGTTTATGATTTCCTTTGCTATTGTAAAATAAGGGTTATTCCATAGGGGAGTATGCTTGGCCAGTGCAGTAGACAACCTGAGAAGAGCATGTAACTGTTTCCAATATTTAAGAGTAGGGTCTATTATGGGGTGCGGAGCATGGGGTGCCCCCCAGAGGAGAGAGACCAGACATAACAGATCCATCTGGTCTTTTGCCATCTGATGCCATTGTGGGGATTCGGGGGAGGGGGGAGTGGAACCATTGCAATGTTTGAGTTGTGTGGAAGGCAATCTTATATCCCTCCAGCCAAGGTAAGACCCACCCTTCTTCCAATGCCCTCTCAGTATGGCTCTGCTGTATCTGGGTGTTTTGCCTTCCCATATAAAGGACCCGACCATCTTGTCCCATCTAGTATACCAGCATGCCGGAAGATATAAAGGGATATGTGACAGAAGATATGTCACCTTAGGTGCTAGTGTCATTTTAATTGCTGAGATCTTACCTGCCATCGTAAGTCTTAGCCGTGCCCATCTGCCCAACTCCTCCTTACATTCTGCCATTAAATGCCCCAAGTTATTCTCCCACATCCTATCAAGTTGGGTGTTTAGTTTTATCCCTAAGTATGTTAGATCTTCCTTTACCCATTTCAGCTCCATGTTAAGCACATTATCCAGGTTACAGTGATCATTAAAGGGTAACATTTTTGTCTTAGTAGTGTTAACTTTGAGACCTGACATAATATAAAAGGAGTGAAGAAGATCAGTAAGGGGGAGTAGGGACATTTAAGTCAGCCAGGGTTATGAACAAATCATCTGTGTACAGCAGGGTGGTATAGCAGTGGTCCTTAATGGGGATGCCCGTTATACCAGGGTGTTGCCATATAGTTGCTGCCAATGGTTCTAGTGCCAAAACAAATATCATAGGCAACAGTGGACAGCCTCGTCTAGTGCCAAGCCCTAACAAAAAGGGGTCAGACATGATAGACTTAGTAAGAACTTTGGCTGATGGGGACTTATACATGGCCTGACCCCGACAGCTCTATCACATTTGATTTTCAAAGCATATATTTCTCGTTTACTGTTTTCATAATTACATAATAATGAATCACATTGTTCAGTCAAGGTCTGGTGTTGAAATACCAGCTCATTTACTTTCTCAGCAGACTTAGCATTCACCACACTCATCTCTTGCCTGTATGCAGTGTAATCTGATTTAAGAGTATCACATTATTTTACTGCAAATTCTAAGTAAGCAAATAGTGTTGCAACTGGCAAATTTTCAGGAATATGTTCCTTGGTACCAAGTTTCAATTCACGGTAGTGTTCGAAAACCACCTTCATGGGGTTGTTTCTGGTTTTTGCCACATTGGCAAAATCCTCCAAACCACTGTAGGCAGCTTTATATTGTGAGGCATCCAGCCTCAACTCAGTACTGATTTTTTCAGACATGTCAATATATTAAATGAGAAACCCTTAACTCTCTGTGGATCAAGGACTTCATTTGCAACTGAAATTCCTGACAGGACCCAAACAGCATTTGGCGTATGTGGACTCCTAGATGAGTGTAGACCACTAGGATTTTAAACCACAAATGAAAGCAGTCTATCTGTCTGTTCAGATCTTGTTACAGCAGAGTGTTCCCACAGAGAAAGAAGATGGAAAAAAAAACAACAAAAAAAAAACAAGCTCACTACACAGCGTTGAATATCTGTTAGTAAGTTTGTTTTGTCTGCACTAGGAAACACACAGCAGACCAAAGAGTTTTACACAGAAGACGTTATCAGCTGCTTGTCACTGGGGATTTCTCAATCAGTGTGTTAATTTACAGCAGAAATTAAAGTGTTACCTTGACTAACACCCAGACGTGTACCACGGTCGCCATGAATGATGCCCAGAAACCAGCTCTGGGGTAATTAAATCAGATTCTTGTATGTCTACAGTGTCACCCAAAGAAACAACCACACAAACAGAAGTAATAATGATAATTTATTACAATACTTATGCAAGCATGTGACAGAGAAAATCACAAGGGAGATGGGTTCTCACCAGTCTCCTGAAGAATGTGCAAAATCTCCAGAATTTCCATAATCTATGTGAGGAGCTGGGTTACACAAGGTTATATACCACAGATAACACTATAACACCAGATATAAAGAACATATTGTATTGATTGTATACTATAAAGAAGGTTGTATAAGACATTATCCATTGGATAATGACTTAGGAGACAGAATTACTAATGAGTATAATGTGAGACAAAGGATTTATCTCTCTCAGCATAAAGCTTAGACAAATAGAAGTGTTGACAGGCCACTACTACACGTGGCATATTTGCCTAAGTAAAACACACACTACATATGATTATATGAGAGTATATAGTGTATACAGTAATCACTGATGATCCATATGAGTCATCTTATCAGTGATTATGTAGATTATATATAGAATATATGTAAAAGGCAAACATAATGCATTATAGTGAGGTATAATCATCATGAATGATATAATCCTATGAAAGATGTAAACCTTAGCATATATTAGCAGCAAAGCACATTCCTGGCACTCATGCTTATACAATGGGTGCCTAAATCTACATGTTAGTGAAAAATAGTAGTATCACAGTATAATAGACCAGGAATACAGTGTAAGATGTATGTGGGATGATAGGGGGCATGGTGCAACTCTAAAAGTGAAAAGTACAATCAGGTTCCATAACTCTGTGATTGCAAACTAGTTCTTTGTGATGGAAGGGCCAAGGATCCTACCCGGCCAGAACAGCTCTACTATAATAGTGCCAGGAAGAACAGCATGGTCTATACAGTGCTACCCCAGACTGCAATAGGGGATTAACAGTGCTATGTATTAAGTGCTCCCCAGGTCGCTGTCTGTGGTACTAGCATAGACCACAAGGGCAAAAGAAATGAGGAGGCTGGCTAAGCTGATCCAGTGGTAGGGCTAAGGCATGGAGCAACTTGGCAGGATGGTGGTAGAGACTAGGGTTATAATCCTGGTCTCTCTTTAGTTTTCCTTGTGGGTTTATTATTTTTTTTACAAGGGGCCATGGAAACAGTATTCCACGGCCCCACGTATTTCTTCTTTCCCCAAGATCCACTCCCCCTCAGACTGAGAATCTTAAAGATCAGGGGGGCGGGGGCAGAGCCCCGGGTATCAGAGGGTGTGGGGGCAGAGCCCGCCACATAAATACATATTATTGTTTGTTGTTGGTGCAGTGTTGCATGGCAGGATTCTGTTGTGCTGCTATTCTGAAGAGTGCTGTCAATACGGCACTGTTCTGGATGGTGCTGTTATTGATAGCGCTCTTTAGACTTAGTGCCCCCAGGATGGTAGAACTGTGATGCCCTTTGTGGCATACAGCATTGCTGTACTATTCCAGGCTCCCCTTCCATGAACCACTAGTTTGTAATTAAAGAGCAAGGGCATGTGGCTGTCTTAATCTACCAGATCTTAAAAGATGAAGATAGGGTCCAGCAAGGAATTGTTCCATACAATCTAGTTTATTTGACTTTTAATAGGGATGTGCAAGTATATTTTTTCTTATAAGTACTTTATTGCCCCATTGCTGCCAGGCCAGCTTTAGCACTCTCTGCTCACCTAGTCCCATCACTTACCATCTGGGATGTACCTGCACTCTGGTCAATTCCCAATGGTATACCTCTCCATGGCAGGGCAGGGAGGAGGGCCGTCCTTTACTCCACATTCATGAAACTATATTAAGAGTCATGAAACTGCCAGTGGTGCAGGACCTGCGATGACACAGAGGCATCATCCTGACTAGAGATGCAGTGAATTATAACTCCACATGCGAAGTGGACGTGAAGTGACCACTTGGTATCAGCAGAGCACAACGTGAAGTGGACCTCATAAAGTGCTCACTTTGTCTTATCGTTACCATGCCACTTTGCATTCTCATTATGCCTTAACGTGAAGTAAGGCAAAGTGAGAAGAAAATAGGCACATCACATGGCCTGCAGCACTGTAATTCACATGCTTTAGCCAGGCAGGAAGGAAGTGAGTCAGTGAAGTAGTTTCACTTTCTTCTTTGCATTTGTACAGGGAGAAAGAAGAATTGTGAGAGGAGAGGAGTTCACTTGGCTCTTGGAGTCGTTTCTTGTTACTGCTATTTCAAACAGCCTTTTTAAAAGCTATTTTATTTAGTGTTTGTATTGTGTTAGTGTTTTTTTGGTTAGTGAGTTTTTTTTGTATAAGTTTTGTTTTTGTTTTGTGTGTGTGAATGACTGTGTGTGTGTGTGTGTGTGTCATCCCGTGGACCCAGGACGATGGAGGGTCAGGTTGGAGTCGGGGAAGGTGAGTCGCTGGCATGTGGGAGCATTAGGAGGGGAGGAGTGCGGACCCATGGGGGGTGGTCATGTTATGTTGGACCGTTCCAGACTCCTGTCCAGTGTTGCTTCCCCAGCAGAAGCAACAGGAGCAGCAGCACCAATGCCACAGGTGGCTGTTGCTCATCCACCTTCTCCACCACCACCACTAGCAGAAGCTATTGGGGCTCCAGAAGCACCCCCTCCACCACCTCCACAGTCACAGGAGATGGCCCCAGCAATAGTGGGTGGTGGTGGGACTCGTGCCCACTAAGTGCATACTGTGTCTGCCCCCCCTGCAGCTCCTCAGTGTGGGAGTTTTTTAATTGTGTCAGGGGAGACAGCACAGTGGTGCAATGCCATGTGTGTGGTGTGTTGGTTCGCTGTAGTCCCCCTGGGACACATTTGGGGACCGGCGGCCAGTGCACCCACATGATGAATCACCACAGGGCAGAGTGGCAGGCTGCCATGGAGGGGACCATGCATCCACCTGCTGGCCCTTCCATGGCAGTGGCCGAGGGTGCTGCTAGGGTGGGAGATGTGCCTTGCAGCAGTCACCACTGCAGCAGGAGGAGGAGGAGGGCTAAATCAAGTACTCCACCACTGCCACCACAACCACCAGCACCACCCTGTCCCCACCAGCCCCACTACCTGGATTACCCACTGCAGTGGACCCCGGCACAGTCCCTGTTAGCCAGTCTGACCTCCTCCTCCTGGTGTGGGCAGCACTGGAGGAAAACAACAAGCGTTTAATTAATTTGGAGCAGCAGGTTACCTGAGTGGAAGGACAGCAGCAGCAAATACTTTCAGTGCTGCACCTGATGCTGGACACAGTGGCATTCCATGGCCATAGTAAGTCCAGGTATTGTTTTCTGCCCCCCAATCCCCACCCCCCTGAACCCACCCCACTATTGTGTTGTACTTTTGTTGTGTGTTTTTTGTTTGTTATTATTAAATCTTACACATTTTCCCTTCTAAGGGAATCTTTCTTGCACCACATAGTGCAATAAATTTTTTTGAAAACAATGTGTAAATGCATTACAGTGAGTCATGTAACAGAGGCATTCCCATTCTGAAAATCTGCCCACATTCTGCCTCCGTTCTCAGCAACGTTAGTACCCAATGGCAGAGAGCACTCATGTGTGTGTTCCGCTCCTTACAGTGAATGTCGGAATGTGTAGCTTTGCGAATGTTTCTTTATGTTACTGGTCAGTTTGTTGTGAAATGTGTGGACACGTTTCCAGTAAGAAGAGCCTTGGTAGTGGAAACATCCCACATTTCACCACAAAGTGAACCTTATAACATTAGGAAACATTGCTTGGGATAGCTGCTGGACATTCAGTATAGTGGAGCATGCACCTGCGCTCCCCCTGCCATCACATCTTAACGTTGCTGAGGAAGTGTGGCACAAATGTGGGTTGCTTTTCAGATTGTTAATTCCTCTGTCGTGTGACTCACTGTAATGAAATTATGGGTGGTTTTCACAGTCATATATTGCGCTTTGTGAGGCAAGAAGTATTCCAGTAGTAGTAATACCCCCACATATTAGTTTATGTGCATCACCATAACTATGTAATGTGGTGACTGTCTGTAAAGCAGCAGCACAACAATCTGTTGATAACTCTGACCTATATTTTTAAATGCTATATTACAGCTTCCTTTACTTACATCCTGACTGACTGGAATGCTACGATAATTTGCAGTAGTTGAGTGTGCTGTACTACTCTTTTTCATGTGTGAAATAATGAAAGGAGCATTCCTTTTAAATTGGTGCTGCTGACAGTGAGTGTGACCAGGTCTTTGTCATTGTTTTCCTCTGCTTTTCTTCATCACATCAAGTAGTTGTCATATATAACTTCTGTTGTTAACTAACAGTTATGCATCAGTCAGTGTTTTATATGACACCACAGAACAATAGTTATTGAAAAGCAGCTGCAAATAAATACAAAGCTGGTTGGAACAATATTGGAAAACATGCTCATTTTGTTTTCATACATAAAAAAAGTAGGAGTAAGAGAAGCAGATATAAATTGTAAGAATGATATCATTCAAGTCACTGACAACTCGCACGTAAGTAGTGGTTGCTGTGGCAATTTAAAGTAGCATAAAAAAGTACAGTTCAGGACTGTGAGGACATTCTTGCAATGCTGCTTTAACTGTAAAAATGTCACAATGACATCATGACTATGAGCTCACAGCAACAATCACAGAACACACAAAAGTGGCACAGAGTCCTCAGATTTTTCTGCAGGCCCACAATGCATCCTCCTTGTGTGCAGAAAATTGACAAGTGGTAACCAAGTGAAAAGAGACTGTTTCAGCACATAAAAAGTCCCCCAGAATTAATGGCACACTCAGTCATGCGCACAGTGGTGGCACAGAGTCCCCAGATTTTTTCTGCAGGCCCACAATGCGTCCTCCTTGTGTGCAGAAAATTGACAAGTGGTAACCAAGTGAAAAGAGACTGTTTCAGCACATACAAAGTCCCCCAGAAGTAAAGCCACACTCAGTCATGTGTGCAGTGGTGGCACAGAGTCCCCAGGTTTTTTTCTGCAGGCCCACAATGTGTCCTCCTTGTGTGCAAAAAAGTGAAAAGTGATCATCTCAACTGGATTGAAAGGTGCCCTTTGGATGTACAGTAAAAGAAGCCTTGGTGAGTAGATACAGTATATGTATAGATATATGGTTGTGTATTTTGTAGGTGATGATAAGGGGGAGCTGAACTTGACATGGACATGTACCCATGCTATTGTTCTGCATCACACAGGTGACTCCGAACTGTTGCTGTGCACCTTCCAGTGCTCAATGAGAATTTTTTGCACTTAAATGGAAACGGATAACTCTCAAGCCCATGAAGGTAAGTATTTATTTTTTTTTGGGGGGGATCATATTTTCAGTTTTGTCTGTAATGGTTTCTTATTTTTTTACTTCTTCACAGATTTCATCAGCATCCTTCTGGAGTCCAGTTGTTAATGATGGTCATGGTCATCGAAGGAAACGACTTCTGCATGTTGCATGTGTGCCCAAGCCCGGATCAGGGAGGGGTGTGCCTGATGTTGACAAACTTTTTTGGATAAGGACACTTTGACAGAACAACAAAGTATCGCGAATTTTACTAAAAAAGAAATGAATGACTTCTTAAAAGTTACAACTTCATTGTTATGTGTCCCTCCCTATTTATCAAATCTCAATCCCTATTGTCAAGTCAAGTTATATTTCAGAGACACATCTTGTCAACTACTAAGGCAACGTGTTGTGTGCAGTATTTGCAGCACTCTTTACAAAGCAATGAAACAGATGAAATAAAATCTTCTACTTACCAGAATGGATTTCACATGGACATTACATCAGTTCCTCTCTGTACGGTATAGCTACAGCATCTTTCCCAAAGGGTAATAGCGATGGAGCCTGTTTTTGTTCTCCTGTAAAAGAAACAAAAGATATGTACTGTATGTGTTTTGACACTGCGGCTCTGAATAGCTACAGAAAACAAAACAGACAACTTAAGGAAGTGAGGCAGTATAACAAACATGAGTGCACATACTCACTTTATGGTTTAAATATTAAGAAGCTGGTGGTGGAGGTGCACTGGTGGACTGGTGATCCATGGAGGGCAGACAGAATCTTGGTGGCAGCAGAGTTGGATAACATCAGTCCCGGTGGTGGTGGTGGTGGTGGTGCGTGGGAGGCAGACAGACTCATGGTGGCAGCAGACTTGGATAACATCGGTCCCAGTAGTGGTGGTCCGGGGTGGGCAGACAGACTAATGGTGGCAGCAGAGTTGGATAACATCAGTCCCGGTGGTGATGGTGGTCCATGGGGGGCAGACAGACTCATGGTGGCAGCAGAGTTGCATAACATCAGTCCTGGTGGTGGTGGTGGTGGTCCGTGGAGGGTAGACAGATTCATGGTGGCAGCAGACTTGGATAACATCAGTTCCAGTGGTGGTGGTCCGGGATGGGCAGACAGACTCATGATGGCAGCAGAGTTGGATAACATCAGTCCCGGTGGTGGTGATGGTCCATGGGAGGCAGACAGACTCCTGGTGGCAGCAGACTTGGATAACATCAGTCCTGGTGGTGGTGGTGGTCCATGGGCAGCAGACAGACTCATGGTGGCAGCAGAGTTGCATAACATCAGTCCCACTGGTGGTGGTGGTCTGTGGGGGGCAGACAAACTCATGGTGGCAGCAGACTTGGATAACATCAGTCCTGATGGTGGTGGTGGTGGTCCATGGGGGGCAGACAGACTCATGGTAGCAGTAGAGTTGCATAACATCAAGTCCCAGTGGTGGTGGTCTGTGGGGGGGCAGACAGACTCATGGTGGCAGCAGACTTGGATAACATCTGTCCTGGTGGTGGTGTTGGTCCGTGGAGGGCAGACAGACTCATGGTGGCAGCAGAGTTGCTTAACACCAGTCCCAGTGGTGGTGGTGGTCCATGCAGGGCAGACAGACTCATAGTGGCAGCAGACATGGATAACATCAGTCCTGGTGGTGGTGGTCTGTGGGGAGCAGACAGACTCATGGTGGCAGCAGTCTTGGATAACATCAGTCCTGGTGGTGGTGGTGGTCCCTGGGGGCAGACACACTCATGGTGGCAGCAGACGTGGATAACATCAGTCCCGGCAGTGGAGGTCCTGGGTGGGGGGGCACACTGCCTTTTAAATACTGCAGTTAAAACCTGCCAACATTAACCACATCATCATCCTCATAAAGAAAACTGCCCTCACAGTCATCGATGTCTGAAGTCTGACCACTGGGAAATTCTTTCTCCATTGTGTCATCATCTACTTCAGTGGTGGCCGTTTCAGGCAGCCACTGCCACTGTCACCAGGATGCTCTATTTCCACATCAGCAAGACCACAATGACTAGGCTGGGGTATGAATACCGAGGTTGCAGTCTGTGCTGGTATGCGCCTCTCATTCATTTTAATGAATGTTAGCAAACTAACATTTGCAGGAGACAGGTTTGTCCGACGATCCCTGACTATTGCACCTGCTGAGCTGAATACCCTCTCAACATTTACACTGGAGGGTGGGCATGTGAGGTACTTCAGTGCTACTGCAGTCAGCTCTGGCCATTCACTGACCTTTCCACTCCAGTACAAAAGAGGATCTTCACTTATTGTCAGATGCCTGTTTTCAGACAAATATGACTCAACCATTCTCTGTGCTGCACTAAGTCTGATTGTTGATGCATCAGCCTGCTCCCCAGAATCATTGATTTCACAAATACCCACTTGGGACAAAGCCTCCCAAAGCATGTTGATGCCAACCACTTTGGATGACAGACCACCAGGAACTACAGTCCCCTTACCCTTGCATGATATTCTTGCTGGTCTTCCAGCTACACCTTCAGCTGGATTATGCTGCTGAGGTTTGCAAACCTTGGCACGTGACTTCTGTGCCCCATGAACCAAGCGAACCAGTTGACCACTGATATTTTTACCTGTTCAGGCCCTCCCTCCAGTACTGATACAATTCCATGTTTGTATCGTGGGTCCAGCATTGTTGCCATGGCAAGGTTGTCACTATGCTGAATGCTCACAATGTGACGATTGTGGTTGAATACTGTCAGCATGTGTTGCAGCAACATACTGCAACCACCATCTTCGGCAACATCAAGGCTATGCTGTACATTCACCAATGTCTGCTTCAGCACCCGCAGCAGTGGAATTGATTGGCTAATGGAGGCAGACTCACCACTCACTGCCTATGTGGCATATTCAAAAGCCTGCAAAATTGATACTACAGAGTCCATGAGGCACCACTGTTCAGTCGTCATAGACATGGAGGCCCCAGAACTGTCACGGCTAGTGTGCATAACAAGATATTCTGTGATGGCTCTGTATTGTTCATACAACCTCTCTACCATGTATAATGTGGAGTTCCATTGGGTGACAGCTTCCAGTTTCAAGCGATGCTGAGGCAGGCTGTTTTGTATCTTCAACTGCCGCAGTTGGTCACGGGCCTTTCCAGATCTTGAAAAGTGAAAGCAGCTACGTCGTGCAATGGTCAGAATTTCCTTTATGTCAGGGTGCTGCAGAAACTCCTGAACCACAAGATTTAAACAGTGGGTCATGCATGGAACATGAAATAAAACACCATTAGTAATGCATTTCACCACATTTGACCCATTGTCACTTGCTATGAACCCAGCTCTCAGGGACAGAGGGTTTAGCCATCTGTCAGTTTCAGTCAGTACCATGTTCAATATGTTCTCACCAGTGTGTGAACAGGTCACACTGTGCATAGCAATTGTTGCATGCTGGTGAATTCCCGGAAGATTGCTACTGTGACAGTCCACCTTCCTGCACTGATTATTCACACTACCAGCATCACAAATAACCCCCGGCACCTGCGTCCAGTGTGCAGTTATACACAGATATGAACTACCGGCTGTTATGCCACTTGTCCACATATCCATACTTAAATGGATAAATGGAGATGAGAAATGTTGAAGGGCATGTCTTACTGAGTCTGAGACAGTGTGGAACAACTCGGGAACAGCACAGGTAGAAAAGTATGTCCTGGATGGGACTTTCCATTTTGGACAGGCACGGGCAGCAAACTGCTGGAACCCAGAATTCTCCACAAAGGAGAAGGGCAAAAGATTGTTTGCTAGCATTTCTGCTACAGCAGCATTAAGCTTACTTTACACTGTATGATTGGGGGGTACTTCAGCTTATGCACAAAAACACTCTGTAACGTGGGCTGACTTAAACGTTTTACACGGGGTGAGTTGTTGGTCACAAATGGTTGTTCTCTGTGATGAACGGCATTGGCAGGGGGTGGAGTGTGGACATTTGATGATGACAAACCCAGAAATTATGTTATTTTTCCAGATTTGTCAACCGGGGTTGATGTACAACTTGCACTAGACATACTGCATTCACCACCACCACCACCACAAAAACTGCTACTCTCACCAGCACTGGACAACATTTCAAAGTCATTATGGTCCTCCACCTCATCATGCCTGTAGTAATCCTCTGCTCTTATTACCGCACTACTGCACACTTTTAATTTCCTACTGGGCTTAACAGTCATGGAAGGAGATAACATGCTGGCTATGGTTGCCGGTGATACGGGTGAATGCTGCAGTCTGGTATTAGCTGCCAGCTTGTGCTGGGTCCACAGAGCCAAGTGCCTATTCTTAAGATGTGTATTCTGTCCTTGTGTCCCAAGATGGCTCCCCTTTTTACCTCGACTCACAAGCACATGGCAAACCTGGCAGATTGCAACTGAATCATCATTTGCATCTTGAACAAAAAAATCCCAAACAAGGGACTGTGATGCTCTGCGTTTAACATGTCCATGATGATGTGGCTTATTTAAGTCTGTTATTTTAAGCACTGAAGTGGGGGGGATGTGATGTTTCTGGCACTGTACACCTGGACTGCAACTGACCACCACGACTACCTATCATATTGAGTACTGGGTCGTCATCATCATCATCATCATCCAGTAAAACTAGTAAATCACAAGTTTTTATGGGGGGGGGATTCCTGCAAACAGATTCAGACACAGTTAATTTTAATTTATTTTTCTCCGGTTCCCAGCTGGGGTCAATTACACAATCATCATATTCATCAACGTCACTGTCACCCACATCCACATCTTCTGCTTGGATGCTAACATGTGGACTGCATGTTGCAACAACAGCAACATCATCATCATCATCATCATCACATTCATCATCAGCATCTACACCACCATCACCTGATATGTTTTCACCGCACTGTGAATCACTGCATGGAAAATGAGTGACGTTAAGTGCCACGGTGGATAGAATATCACATTGTATGCCGTCGTTGACATGATCATCAGAATCAGGTTCAGTTAATGGGATGTTACTGGGAAGTATAACATCATCTACGCTGTCACTCACTTGCACTGCTTTACACTCAATATGTTTGGATATGGTACACTGGTCGGAATTAGAAATTGATGCAACAATGCTAATACTACCTCCACCACCACTAACACCAGTAACACTAACACTACCAGCTGGGAAAACATAATCTCCTCCAACTATCAGTGAAGCTACTGACTGGGCTGTAAAAAACATTGCAGGAGAAATACCTTTCCTCACATCAGCAATGCACTTCTCCGTCCACGTACTACTACCATGCCCACAGACCCTCTTACTGCCAACATTGCCATGGCCAGAAACAACTTTACTTGCATGTCTCTTTGCAGGCATTTTGGGGGATCAACCACAGATATTATTACCAAATTCAGATTTTGATATGTTCACTTTCTGACTGGAGGGTCATTAGCTGGATGTGAAGCAAAATAAACAGCTGTGGCTTCAGCAACAGATAAGAGACTACTGTGTTGTGACACTGTCACGAAATTAAAACAACTTCAGTAACCAGTGGTGCTGATGAGGTCACAAAAACAATCCAGTCTGGTAAAAAATACCTTTTTAACGTGGGGGGGGGGGGTACTGAATACAGACAGTGCTTATTTTTATGGCACTACAAGCAGGAAAACTAAGAACAGAGAACACGATCGCAGTACAAAATCAGGCAGCTGCAGTGGATAACAGGTTCACACTGCTGCGCTTAGTTGCACTTACACTGATCTGTGTCACAAATTTTAAAAGGTGTATTATATTTGATGCACGCAACACTGCACACACAACACAGAACACTTTGTGTACAATGCTGAAAGAGGAATGCGATGCAAATGCAAAAGTTCAGTGTACTCAGTGCCACGTAATGTAAATTTGTTATTTAAACAACCTGACCTTATGAAATGCTGCACCACATTCAGACAACAAGCAGCAAGACAATTTATACTAACACTGACAATTGTACTATGTGTACAGTAACACAGTCAGTTACATAACAAAAATATTACCAAAACACAAAGAAATCACTAGTTCTCCAACTTAAATCTACCTACACACAGATACGCCCCTCCCCAACACAGCACACTTCACTGTCTTTCACCACACACATTTAATGTTGTAAATGTACATTCAAAATCCACACACAAACAAAAATGCTCGATGATGCGAGCACAAGAGGGTTTCCTACAATCGATGAACTACAGTTGGATCCCCCCCAAAAAAGCAAAAAATGCTTTTTGAACAGCTTTTAAAAGATTCCTACAGACAGCTATCAGAGCACAATGTCCCCTACTCCTT
Organism: Neoceratodus forsteri; assembly: GCA_016271365.2. NCBI lineage: Eukaryota > Metazoa > Chordata > Ceratodontiformes > Ceratodontidae > Neoceratodus > Neoceratodus forsteri. The sequence goes on from CM057456.1 coordinate 1,288,307,185, forward strand.
CCTACTCATAGTACCTCAAACTGAGGCTGTGCAGATCAATATAGAGCCCATGTGACCTGAACTCCCATGAATCACTGCAAAATCTGCCTTCGGAGCTCAAAACAAGGCAAAGTGAGGCAAAGTGAACTGCCACCAATGTACTTCGCCTTAAAAATTGAAAGAGAAGTGACCAGTGGAGGCGGAGTAACGCTAAGTAGCTGTTTCCAATGCACTTCGAATTACTCATTATAATGCAAAGTACTCCACTTCGCATTGTGGAGCACTCCATGAATCTGCCTTTGCTCTGCGAATCACTTCACAGACCGGATTGAGCCCACTTCACCCACCACTAATCCTGACAGGGATCTTTTCCTCTGTTTCTTCCAGTTACCATCCCCTTCCCCCTCCCCTGATGGCAGGTGGAGTTCCACCAGACCTTGCACACTTCTGGTATACCCTAGCAGGAGAGGCACATTCCCTGGCACACCACAGAGGTCACCATGGCAGTGGAACATGACATGATCCCTCCCCTGGCAGGGAGCCCTGCCACATGACAGCAGCTTCCCAGATCATGGGCTGCCCGGCCAACGTCCAAACTTGCATCATCAAAAGTGGAGCACATAGCGCTACCCTCCATTGGGTGGCCCCACAATTACCTTTTTTTGAATGCTTGTCAGATATGCATTCTCTACACACACAGGCGCTCAGGATTCACACCTAAAATGGGGGGGGAAATAACAAACTATATTGCTCTCCTGTGACCAGGGCTACTCCCATGGCCTCACTCTTTCCTAACCCCAGTTCTCCCCTGCCTCAACCCCTCCTCTGTCCCTCTATAGACTTATGTTTGAAGTTAGAGACAGGGGTTTAAAAAAAGGCTGTCAGCTCCTGGACAGTGCAAGGAGTTTAGCTTTTTTTCAGAACAATCTATTGGATGAAGTGGAAGGGGATGACGGGAGAGAGATGACTGGTGCTGAGGAGGTGAAAGCCATGGGTCTGTCCCTGTCTATTTGAGTAAGATAGAGAGATAGAGGGCCTTTTTGTTTTGTTTATTCCCCACTAATACTTTTCACTGAATTCCCCTGTACAGGGAAAAACACTCAGTACTGTGCCTGATCAACTCCAGTACCGAGATCTGAATACTGAGTGCCATATTATTTAGTATATACATAGAAATGTACAGTAGACATAGAAATGTACAGGAGATATCAATGGCAGAAAATAGCCCAATAGCCCATATAGTACCGTGTTCCTGCTTGCATCCACACCCAGCCTAATGCTGCACCAGAGCTAATCTTCAGGGGAGGCTGAGGCTAGGGAAACCATTGAGAAGGGAGAGGAAGTGGGGAACCTAGCTAAGGCTCCCTCTGAATTTGGGACTAGTAACACTGTGGAGAGGAGCAGCAAGGCACAAGTTCATAAAAGGATAGGGAACAATGCCAGGAAGGGGGGCTCACTAAGCCTGCAAAAAATCAGAAAAACAAGAAACTAAGGAAGATAGGGAAAACGAAGGGAGAGGACTGGTGAAAAACAAAAAGGATTTGGGTTCAAAATGGAAAGTAGGTTGTCTTAATGTCAGAAGCCTGGGAAACTAAATCAGTGAGCTGCAGGCAGACCTCAGAGCAATTATGGAAACTTGGGCCACAGAGAATAATGACTTCAACCTGAGGGTCCTAGAGTACACCATGTATAGACGAGATAGAGGGAAAGGTAATGGAGGTGGAGTAGCACTCCATGACAGGCAAGGCATTGAGGCAGTGGAGGTTGGATCCATCAGGGGAAAAAAAGTGGAACTAGAATTGCTGTGGGTTCAGCTCTTGTTGGCACCACATAAGAAATTGCATACGTGGGTGACCTATGGACAGAGGGACAAGAAAGATAGGGAACTAGTGACAGAAATAGAGAGGGAGGTCACAAAGGGGCAGGGGGTGGTAGTGGGGGATGTCAGCCTGCCAGGCATTGATTGTGACATTCAAGCAGCTAGGAGCATCAGAAAACAGGCCTTGCTAAGTACACTGCAGGACTGCATGCTGGCACAGCTGGTTAAGAAACTCACAAAGCATGTTGCTATTCTCAATGTGATGCTTACCATGGGGTGCTTATCAGCTTGGAAAGGGTGAGCAGAATGTGGGTTGGTGAGCCACTGGGGTACAGTGACAATAACGCCACATGGTGCGAGCTCACCCTCAGTACCAGCAAACCCTTGTCAAAGGCTAAAGTTCTGGATTTCAGAAGTGCAGACCTCAGCCAGATGAGGGATTAGTCCAAGACAGGTTAACTGGAGAGGAAAGTATCAGGGGAATAAAGGAAAGACTGGCAGAAATAAAAGTGGCCATTACTAAGGCAAAAAGTCATGTTTGAGAATGACTGCCAAGAGAAACATAGAAACATAGACTTTGACGGCAGATAAGGACCACTTGGCCCACCCAGTTTGCCCATTTCCCTACCTACTGGATAAGCTGCAGATTCTAGTTAACCAACAGCCTACTTCCTGCCACCCCCCACTACAATTGCCTTGTGTCTGTCCCATGCATGTTTGAATTCCCCCACTGTTTTAGCCCCAACAACCTCCCCAGGAAGGCAGTTCCACGCATCCACCACTCTCTCCGTGAAAAAGATTTCCCACATTACCCTGAGCTGTCCCCTCTATCTTTAAATTGTGTCCCCTTGTTCTTTCACATCTCTTTTTCTGAAAGATGCTACCCTCCTGGACTTTGTTGATTCCCTTGAGGTACTTGAACATTTCCATCATGTCCCCCCTGTCCCTCCTTTCATCAAGGGTATACATATTAAGCTCTCTCAGTCTCTCTTCATATGATTTCTGATGCAGACCCTGCACCATTTTAGTTGCCCTCCTCTGGACTGCTTCCATCCTATGTCCTTTTGTAGATGAGGTCTCCAAAACTGCACACAGTACTCCAGATGGGGTCTCACCAACTGTCTGTATAGAGGGATAACCACTTCCCTTTTTCTACTTGTGATGCTCCTTCCTATGCATCCCAGTATCCCACTGGCTCTCCTTAATGACTTCTCACATTGCTTACCCACCTTTAGATCATCCAATATGACCACCCCCAAGTCCCATTCCATTTTTGTTGTTGTTAGTACCTCCCCTGCAATTGTGTACTCTTCTCCTGGGTTTTTGTTTCCCAGGTGCATTACTCTGCACTTCTTTGCATTGAATCTAAGTTGCCATATGTCTGACCATTCCTCCAACCTTGCCAAGTCCCTTCTCATCCTTTCTACCCCCATTGTGTATCAGCTCTGTTACAGATCTTTGTTTCATCTGCAAAGAGGCATACCTTTCCCTCCAGACCCTCTGCAATGTCACCTATAAAGATGTTAAAGAGGACTGGACCCAGTACTGAGCCCTGAGGTACTCCACTTGTGACCCCCCTTTCTTCGGAATGTGTGCCACTCACTATTACCTTCTGTGTCCTGTTGTGCAGCCAGTTTGCACCCAGGCTACCACCCTGGGACCCACTCCCAAGCTGGCTAACTTGATTATTAATCTTTTGTGTGGGACTGTGTCAAATGCCTTGCTAAAGTCTAGGTAGGCCATATCCACAGCCCCTCCCTGGTCTATTACTTTGGTCACCCAGTCAAATAAATCATTAGATTCGTCTGACATGACCTTCCTGCTGTAAATCCATGCTGCTTTGGGTCCTGTGCCCCGCTGGCCTCTAGGTACTCTACAATTCTTTCTTTCAGAAGTGATTCCATCATTTTCCCTACCACTGAGGTCAAACTTACAGGTCTGTAGTTTCCTGCTTCTGCCTTGCTCCCACTTTTGTGAAGGAGAATCACATCTGCTCCCCTCCAGTCCTCAGGTACCACCCCATCCTCCCATGATTTGTTAAAAAGTGTGGTCAGTGGTGTCACTAGGTCCTTCCTTAGTTCTTTTAGGATTCTGGGGGTGAATCCCATCAGGCCCCATTGCTTTGTCCACCTTGAGTTTTAGGAGTTCTTTCAGGACTCTTTCTTCTGTAAATGGACTGGTATCAACCCCCTACCCAGAGTGCTTCTATTGTCTGGTTTAGGTAACTCCTCCTCATCTTCTTTTGTGAATACTGAGCAAAAGTATTCATTCAGTACCTCTGTCTTTTCACTGTCTCCCTCTGCCCACCTCACCTCTCCCTTATTAATCTTCACTATTCCTCCCTTAACCTTTCTATGCTCCCTAATGTACCTATAAAAGGTTTTATCCCCTTTCTTAACTGACTTGGCTATTTTTTCCTCAGTTTGGGCTTTTGCTATTCTGGCTGCCTTCCCCACTTCTTTCTGCTTTAATTGATACAGTTCCCTATTGTGCTCCTTCTGTGATGCCTTATACTTTTTGAATGCAGCCTTTTTCTCCTTAACCTTCCCCCTGCCACCTCTTTTGAGAACCATAGTGGTTTTTTACTCCACTTTGTTTTCTTTATCTGTTTCACACAAAGGCTTGTTGCCTCTATGATGGCAGTTTTGATTTTTCTCCATTGTTCTTCCACCCCTCCTTTTTGCCCATTTGTCAGTGTATTCCTCAGGTATTCACCCATTTTGCCAAAGGTCAAATAGAGAAATAGATACAAGAGACCAATATGGTTTTCTGAAAATGTCAGGTGAGACAGTGAGGGCCAAAATGAAGGTCTACATCATGCACAAGGAGAAGCAGTGGGGTGATGAATGGGGGGAGTACCAAGTAGGAGCTAGAGGCCAAGAGAGCTATCTGGGATGCAACAGCAGACACCAAACTGGGTATTGCAGAGGTGGTCAAGGGAGTGGAAAAACCATTTTTTAAAGTACAGTATAAGTAGAAAAGGATGGGAAGAGGAATTGTTAGGCTAACAGAGGGAGGCAGGGCAATACAGGAGGATGAGCAGAAAGCAACCATTCTGAATGACTACTTCTGCTCAGTATTCACTAGGCAGGACAGAAGGCCTTTGCCTGAGAGTGACATAAAGATTGCTTTAATCTTTCAAAAAAACTTTAAAAGAGACCCCCCCATGCTTCACCACAATGATGAAGTCATACTTAATGATGCAACGATGGTCAGTATATCTTTAACAAGGCTTTCATGGACTATAATGCAGTACTCCCCCCCCAGACTGGCTACATACTCTGATGGATTGCCTACTACAGACCTTTTGCCCTCCTATCCTAACACTAGGCCCAGCTCAAACCTCTACTTCAGGCCGATGACCGTCAAGGAAACAAGAAAATATCTTGAAAGATTCCTGGGCAAAACAATGATGGGAGGTAATGGAATCAATATGAAGCTGATCTCTATCACTCTCTCTGAGGTTGTCGTACCCATCACTAAGCTCTTTAACCTTTCATTCCACCTGTCCACTTTCCCCTCTACTTAGAAAACTGCGCTGGTCACCCCAGTGCTAAAAGGAGGAGACCGGACACTAGTATATAAATATAGACCCATCCCAATCCTGTCCCTGCTCTCCAAAGCGCTGGAAAGAATCATTGTGAACCAACTTACAGACCATCTACGTAAATACAACCCCTTATGCCTGCAATAGCACAGCTTCCACAAGATGCATAGTACTAATACTGCCCTAATTGATTTCATGAGCTACGTACTCAAGGCACTTGACCAGGGCCATCTGGCTGCTGCAATCTTTATTGACCTAATCAAGGCATTCGAACTTGTGGATCATCAACTGCTGCTCCACAGGTAAATGTGCCTAGGGCTGTCCCCCAATATGGTTAGGTGGTTCTTTAGCTATCTGACAGGGCACTGTCAGCAAGCAAAAATCAACCTAGCCATCTCTGAGTCCAGCAAAGTCACAGTAGATGTCCCTCGGGGTCTATTCTGGGCCCGTTCTTGTTCAGCCTCTTCATGAACAACCTCCCTGATGCTTGCTCCACTTTCAAAGTCCTGCTCTTTCCAGATGACACGGTAGCATTCTTTTGTGACTCCTGCCAAGAAGCCCTCACTAGTAATCTGCAGCACAACTTTAACCTACTACAGGACTGGTTCAAAGATAGCCTGCTAGTGCTCAACAGCAAAACAAACTAAAACAATGCTCTTAACCTGATGTCAAAATAGGAGATCTACTGCACCCTTCTCGATAGCCTACAACTCAGACTCCATCCTCAAGCAAGTGTGCTCGTTCCAGTACCTAGGGATCACAATCGACGAGACCCTTTCCTTTGATGAACACATAGGCTATATTACCATTGCTGCCAATAGGAAGCTAGGGGTCCTCTATAGGCTTTGGTTCTGCCTCACATCTGAGGCTAGGCTTCTGGCGGTCAGAGGTACAATCCTACCTATCTTGGACTACAGAAATGTGATATACTGCACAGCCTCTGATATCAGCCTACACAGAGTCCATACCACCCTCAACAAAGCATGTAGATTTGTTTTAGATGATGATCGCCTAATGCATACATGTGAACTATACATCAGGACAAAATGACTTCCTCTTCTGGATCAAATCAAGCTCCAGTCCTGCCTGCTAGGAAAGAAGGCCCTTCTTGGACTTGCACCTCTTTCCTTACAGGTAAGGTAAGGTAAGGTAAAGTAAGCTTTTTTATAAAGTGCCTTTCAGATACCAAAGTTCTGTACAGTACCACAATAAAACCACACAATCAAGTAAATAAATAAATAAACATGAATATAACAAGTAAAAATGCAACAGATGAATGAATAGGTTAAAAATCATCAAATTCCTGAAAGAAATGACTAAAAGCAGTCAGAGAAAAGCGTGTTGAAAAAGATAGGTCTTTAAATTAGTTTTGAAATCTTCAATGGTCAGGCATTCTCTTAACTGACAAGTAAGAGAATTCTACATTGTAGGTGCCGCAGCACCAAAGACTTTCAAACACATCCTGGGAATCTCTAGCAATCCCTTGTTGGTGGATCAGAGGGGACAGAGGGGGCAGAAGGGAGTTAGAAGCTCTTTCTGGTAGTCAGGTCCATGTCCGTGTAGGGCTTTAAAGGTTAGTAAACCAACCTTCAAGGTGATTCACCACTGAACAGGCAGCTAGTGCAGTTCACGCAGCACAGGAATAGTATGACTGGCCCTAGATGTGCCAGTCAAAAGCCAGGCCACCACATTCTGTACTAACTACAAGCAGTGAATATCAACCCCAGGTAGCCCTAGGTAGAGGGCATTGCAATAATCAAGGCGGTTGGTGACAAAGGCATGGACCAGGGTAGCCAAGTCAGCTGGGTAGAATGAGGACTTGATGACAGCCGACACCTGAGATTTCAGAGTCAGACCATCATCAAGAATAACTCCAAGGTTCTTCACTTGGTCTGAGGTGTGCAGCTGAACACCATCAAGCAATAGGCCCGATGGTTGCCCAGACCCCAAACCTACCCTCAAGTGACGTGTCCACAATGAACACCTTGGTCTTCTCCAGATACAGTCTCAGCCTGCTGGCACTCATCCAGTCTTTGATTTCAGCAAGACGGTTGTTAAAGACGGAGGCTGCACCCACCTGTTAAGGTAGAAAAGACAGATACAGTTGAGTATCATCTGCATTGCAGTGAAAAATCAAACTGCATTGTCTGATGATATCTCCTAATGGCAGCATGTACACTGCGAACAACATGGGTGACAAAGTGGAGCCCTGTGGAATCCCACAAGACAGAGGGAGGGTGTCAGAGGAATACATTTCTGAGATAACCCTTTGAGATCTGAGGAAAGATTGAAACCACTTAAGAACTACACCCAATAGTCCGCAAAGAAAACGCAGGCGCTCCAAAAGCACACCATGGTCCACAGTGTCGAATGCTGTAGAGAGATCAAGAAGGACCAAGATGGTATGTGCCTTTCAATCTCTCTCGCTATTAGTAGGTCATTCAATACCCAGACAAGGGAAGTCTCTGTACAACGTCTCTTCCTAAGTCCTGACTGGAGAGCCTCATAGATACCATGAGATCCCAAGTAATCCTCCAGTTGTATTGCTACCACCTTTTCAATAACCTTGCCTACAAAAGGCAGGTTAGAGACAGGTCTGTAGTTAGCTGATTGGTTTGGATCTAAGGCAGTTTTTTTAAGGAGTGGTCGAATGACCACCTCCTTAAGGAGATCAGGAAAGACCCTCCTCTCCAATGAACCCCAAACAATTTCAGCTAGGATTGGGCAGATAGCGTCAATACAACCCCTTAGTAAAGGGGATGGGCCCAGATCCAAACTACAGCTAGCTGGACACATACCCTGGATGATTCGGATGATATTCATGAGTCCCAGATGGCTGAAGTCTGACCAGGTACGCTAGGTGCTCGTCTCCTCCCGCTGATCAATGCAGTCCCTCATGGGGAGTGCCAGACCAGTGCTGGTACGGATGTTGGCAATCTTATCTGAAAAAAATTGAGCAAGCTCATTGCACTCTGCCTGCAAAAAAGTTCTTCAGGGCTGGAGACATATCGGATTGCACAATCTGTCTACAGTCCAGAAGAGCTGAGCTGGTCTATTTCAAGCAGCAGAAATCTTCCTGGACAGGAATTTTGCCTTCTTATGGGTGATTTCTGATTGAAAGATTTTATAATGCTCTATCAATCTAAGCCTGTCAACATCCAAGCCAGTCTTCCACCAAGCTCTCTCCAGCCTTGACCCACTCTCCTCAGCTCCTTCAAGGAACCATCAAACCAGGGGTTCCTTGGGTGAAGAGTGAGGGGGGAAAACACGAACAGGTGCAATCTTGTCCAGGGTATCTTCCACTGCCCTATTATAGGCCAGAACCAGATTAACCTGACTCATGAATTCTCTCGACAAACCCGACAGATCCAACACCACCATAAGGTCTTCAGGAGTAATATCCCTTAAAGGGCGGTACTGGATCATCTCTGTGTGGGCAGGCCTTTAAGGGGGAGCCCCAAAACTAAACCTTCTGTTGTGATGGTCAGACAAACCAACTGGTTCCACCCCCAAGTCGGTGATCTCCATCCCCAGGAGGAACACCAGGTCCAATGAGTGACCCTTTATATGGGTGGTGGAGGTAATAACCCATGTAAGGCCCAGCATCATCATAAGCTGGAAGAGCTGGGGCAGGATGGAATAGAGCTACAAACTTTATTCCATCCTGTCCCAGCTGAGCATGCCACAAAGTGTAATAAAACATGCCCTAGCAGTGCCTTTCAGATGAACTGCCCAGGGAAGGCAAGCCTTCACAGTAAGAGCAGAGCTGGTTAAGTTACTTTTTCTATTACTTTCTGTTTCTTTCAGAAACTTGATCCAGAAAGCTATGTGCAATCACTAGCAAGGATGGAGAAGTACAAGAAAAAGTAATACACCTTACAGTTACAGTTACTTATTTGTTTTTATACAAAGACAATACAAAAATAATAAAAAAATGTAACAGATGACATTTATTTGAAAGTAATGTTAGTTACTAGTTACTTTCAAATAAATGTAATCAGTTACAGTTACATATTACTTTTGTATAAAAAGACATAAGTAATTGTAACTGTAAGGTGTATTACTTTTTCCAGTACTTCTCCATCCTTGCTAGTGACTGCGCAGAACTTTCTGGAACAAGTTTCCAAAAGTAATAGAAAGTAATAGAAAAAGTAACTTACCCAACACTGAGTAAGGGCACCCACCTGGCTAAATGAGCTCCCCCACACCACCACCAGCCTCACATGCCTCAGTCACTTCAAATCCAAACTTCGGAATTCCGTCTCCCCCCGTGAACACTGCTATTTACACCTAATCCCATATGAAACTAGCTTTCTTTGGCCCCTGGGCCACATTCTAGCTCACCTGGTTTTGACCGTTGGTCTGTATATGCTCCCACTCTCCCCTACCTACCTACTGACTTTCCTCTACCCATTTACCCCCCCAACTTCCCCACATCCCCCCAACGTGTTTTCCTTCCAATCTATCCCCAGCTCCTTTTTGTTTCCTATTGCCTATCCCCTCCTCCCCCTCCTAGCCTGTAGCCTACTACTCCTTAATGACTGCACTGGCTTTAACGGGTGTATCTTTATATTTAATCCTTTAGGAAACTGACAATACATTATAGCTGCTATCTTGGAGTATCAACTAAACTCGTACATACATGCACTTAATTCGCACCTTAATTATCTCTTCCTGCTCTTGGGACCGTTTCCCCCCGTGTATGGTGTACCTATGTTTTAGAAATTGGCATTGAGAAATAAAGTAATCTGATTAGCTGATCCATTCGCCAAGTAGGGCAATTATTTCCTGATAGAGCCCTGATAAAAACAAGTCCCACCCCCTTGCCAACCTGGCTGCCACCTCATCCAATAGTATTCCCGATCAAAGAAAAACATCTGGCGATTGTCACATCAGCCGTCAAGTGGGATTCACCTCAGCAGCCCCTTACTGGCAATAGACAAAAATCCAAATGCAAACAGCCTACCTGTCTCTTTCAAAATGATCGATCGAGATGAACTGGAAGCCCTCTTCAGAAATGACACCTTGGATGAAAATCAGGAGAACGAGCCTGAGAGAGAAAATAAAGAGAAAAAAAACGTAAGTGAATGGCACATCACAATCAGTACCACAGAACTCGCAACTATCGAGTCAAACTGTGAAGAGCCAAATACAAAAAAAATACTAGATGGGCTGTTTCTGTCATCAGTGACTGGGCAAAAGCATGGGATGTGAACATAGATTGGCACACTGACAGTGCGTAAAATTTAAATAGCAGTCTAAGGCAGTTCTATGCAGAGGTTTGAACAGCAACCAGCGAACAATACTCTGTTGTGGGATATTGTGCCCTCAGAGGAGGAATAAATCGCTACCTTAACAGCCATGAAGTGTCCCGAAACCTCAACACAGTTAGTGATCCCAAGTTTAAAAGCAGCAACAACATCTTTAAAAGTATACTAAAGCAATACTGCAAGGAAAACAAAGAAATAGCAGCTCACCACCCACCACTGTCAGAAACTGACTTGCTGAAACTCAGGCAATCCCCCGCTCTCTCCACAGCCACTGCACCTGGCCTAGTATGCTGTGTTTGGTTCAAAGTACAACTCCGTCTGGCCAGGCGTGGACAAGAGGGGCTACAAGAACTTACCCCCTCATCATTCATGGTAGCAAGAGATGAACATGGCCAAGAATATTTAACCCTCAGCCACAACCTGACCAGCAAGAACCACAAGGACCCTCAAGAGCTAAATTGAGAGGTACAGTGCAGCTACATATACTTGAACCCGACCAACCTGATGTGTCCTGTAGCAGCTTTCAAAAAATACCTGCAGAAAATGCCACAGAATGCAAAAGCACTATACCTTCACCCCCGCAAGGCACCACAGGAACTCCTAGACCAGCAAGAGACATGGTACACCCACGAAGCAATGGGGAAAAATGACCTGGGTACAATGATGAAGTGGCTGAACAGGGAAGCTGAACTAAGCTGTGGGTACACAAACCACAGCATCAGGAGCACTGCGGTGCAGATTCTATCAAACACAGGGCTAGAGTCTAGACAAATAATGACGATCACAGGACACCACTGTGAAGCTAGTTTAAAGTCGTACTGGAGGCCCAAACAGGAACACAGAAAAGTCTGAAGTGGTCTACCATCAGGAAAAGGAGCAGATTCTCAAGCAACCACCAGCACAGAAGAAGAAAACAGAAGCCTGCCGTCTACAGGAAACCAGGGAGACACAACAGTACAGAGCTCCTTCAGCATAATGCACTGCTCCTTCACAGGACCAGTAAACTTCATTGAATATAAAAAAATAAAGAAAAAACAAAAACAGTAAGTGGCTACAGTTTCTTATTTTGCCCACAACCACTTAAAAGTTAAATAAACGTGTTTCAAACCACTTTATTATTGTGTCCAGAACACTCCCAAAAAGGGACTACTTTTCCTCCAAAACTATTTATTCAAATAAATAAATATTTACAGTTTTCAGTTTAAACTTGTGTCTCTGCATCTTCATTTTTACACACACTAGCCATTTTCTAAGCGCAATAATACCCTCCAGGGTGGGCGGTATTAGGAAATACCATCCACCTTGTTGAGTATTATTGCTTACGTGGATTATACAATGTTTTCTGTCAGCTTTGGTATACTCTTTGTCATGTTACATGATGTTTCATGCAATGCCTGTTAGCTGATTTTGTCTCCGCCTGAATCCTGTACCTGATACATCCATCCCCCTTTTTGTCTGATGAGGATCCTTTGTAAATGAGATTTAGCTCAAAGGTTGTGATTCCAATTTCCCAATAAATAAAAAATAAAATAAAAATTGCTGAAAGGAGGATCCCAGAAATGAGGCAGCAGGTGTTTACTAGTGAAAAGGTCAGAAAAGGGCTAGCAACCCTGAAGATAGATAAGGGCGTGTCATCAGATGGGATGCATCTGAAGAATACTGAATGCAACTGAGGATATTGGAATCAGTCGAACCCCTGATCCGGCTATTTAATAGATCTGTTCACACAGGGGTGGTTCAGAAAGACTAGAGGGTAGCAGACTTAGTTCCCACAAGGGTGGGGACAAAGGCTAGTCAGGTAGCTACAGTCCTGCCAGTTTTAATTTAATTGCGAGTAAACTGATGGAGATACTAGTGAAAGAGGACCTAGTGGACTATCTGGAGAAAAACTGGCTCCAGCATAGTAAACGTCACGGGTACATGACAGGGAGGTCTTATCAGACCTACCTAATGGTATCCTTTATCTTGGTAACTAGGAAAGTGGATGAGAGTCATGCAGTAGATTTATTACATTTCAGCTTCAACATGGCATTTAGCTCAGTGACTCACACAAGTCTGCAGAGGAAGCTAGAGTATCTGGTGCAGTGAAGGACCTACTTAGATGGGTGGGTAACTCATTAGAAGGGAGACAGCAGAGAGTAGAGGTAGACGGAGTTAGATTTGAAGAGAGGGAGGTCACCAGGAGGGTTCCACAAGGATCAGTCCTGGGTCCAGTCCTTTTCAATATTGTTCATTAGTGGCATAGGAAAAGGAATTCAGGCCATGATGCATCTCTGCAAAGATGACACTAAGCTCTGTGGTAGGGTAGACAGTGAGGAAGGGGTAAGGGAGATTTAGAGGGCACTGCAAATGTTAGAAAGGTGGTCTAAGGTTTGGCAACCAAAATTCAACACCAAAAAGTGTACAGTTATTATACACATAGTGAATAAGAACCCCAGAATGGAGTATTGGATGGGAACATAAAAACATAGAAACATAGAAGTTGACAGCAGATAAGTACCGCAAAGCCTATCAAGTCAGTCCATTTTTTCTACCTTATGAATGTGCCATAGGCCTGTACTGTGTCAATGGCTTATCTATTCATACTCTTCTTTATTGCTCCCTTATGCCCTGTCCCATGCCTGTTTGAAGCCCTGCACTGTATTCATGTCCACCACTTCCTGAGGTAGGTCGTTCTATGCATCCACCACCCTTTCTGTGAAAAAGAACTTCCTCACATTACCCCTTAATCGGCCTCCCTCTAATTTTATGCTGTGTCCTCTTGTCCTGCTATTTTTCTTATATTGAAACATGTTAGACTCTTTCACCTTGTTAATGCCCTTACCATGTTTGAATGTTTCGTTCATATCACCTCTCTCCCTCCTTTGCTCTAGGGTATAAATACTGAGCTCTGTTAATCTTTCCTCATATGTTTTCTGAAGCACTTCCTGCACCATTTTGGTTGCCCTTCTCTGGACTACCTCCATTTTGTTAATGTCCTTGTGCAGGTGCAGCCTCCAGTACTGTATGCAGTACTCCAAATGGGGCCTAACCACTGTCTTGTAAAGAAGTTTTATTACCTCCCACTTACGACTTGTGATACCCCTACTAATACACCCCAACATCCCTCTAGCCTTACCTACTGCTTTAGTGGTCTGCTTGGATGATTTCATGTCTTCTGTGATGATGATGCCCAAGTCTCTTTCTTCCCTTGTGATTGCCAGCAACTCCCCTCCCAACCTTTAGGTGGCTTCAAGGTTTCTCTTCCCTATGTGCATGATCTTGCACTTCTTTGCATTAAATCCCAGCTGCCACTCTTCCGACCATTTTGCCAGTTTATCCAGATCTCTTCTCATTCTGCTCACTCCATCTGGATCCTCTACTCTGTTGCAGATCTTGGTGTTATCTGCAAACAAACCGTACCCTCCAGTCCATCTGCAATGTCACTGATGAAGACATTGAAGAAGATGGGCTGGGTAGTTTTACAATGGCCCTAACTATATTTCATCACCCTTACCTAGTCCATTCATCACATTCCCTCACCTTCCCATCCTGCTTTTCTCCACTGGTTTGAACTATTCTCCTGTTCCTGTCTCACCCTGTGTTTAAAGGCAGTGACGGACTCCATGTTGATCACTTCTAGCAATGCATTCCACTTTTTCACTATCCATTCTGTAATGAAAAAAGTTCCTTAAATCCCTTTTAAAGCTTTCCCCCACCAGTTTCATTCCATGGCCTGTTGTTAACTTTCTCTCATTTTTTATGAACTGGGCACTGCTATGCACTTCATTAATACAAATTAGGTGTTTAAGTGTCTCAGTTATGTTCCTGTCTCCCTCCTGGCCTTCAGTGTGTACGTACTGAGACTCTCCAGCCTTTCCTCATACATCTCCTGCTGGCCCCAAATTATCTCTGTGGCTTCCTCTGAACAGCTGCGGAATTAGTATTTGTTACTCAGATACCAGTAGTGGTCATGGGGCTATGCTGAGCATAGTAATGCCTAGTGGCTGGGATCAGGTGAAAGGTGCAGTATTTGCTTTTCTGCAGGACGAGTGCCCGACAGCAGAGATGGGCTCCCAGTGTTGGTTCTGTATGTAAACGGGAGTGATCCTATACTGGCATCAGGGATAGGCTTCTGGTGCTAGATAGACTTTCTGGAGTCGGAATTTATAACCAGTGTGGGGGATGGGCTCCTACTGTGGGCCTTATCTAGGCTGTTTGGCCCAATAATGGATAGAGCTTAGAGCTGTGATCCTGGACACACAGGTTTGAATCCCACACTTAGCATTTACTCTCTTTGAGTGTAGTCCAGTAGCACATCACTTAACCTCCCTGTACTTAGCCTCTCTATACTCTTTCTCTCTAATTTACTTTTGTGCTGTTTGTATCTCCCCATGTACCTAAAATGAGAGCCACATTCTCTCACTGCCCTCTTCTTGATTGTAAAGATTTTAGGGATACATTTTATATGAAAGGTGCTATATGACCTCCAATAACCTTTCTTCAGGTAAAATGGGAATTTACATTCTGGCAGTGGGATCTGCCATCAGACTGATTAATTTTTTTTGGGAGGGGACTTGTATTTTGGCAGGGTTAAACTGGCAGTGGGAATGATATTCTGGTGCCAGACGTACAGTGTTTATTTTGGTGTTGCTGTGTACCAGCACCTGGTCTGAACTTCTGCTGCCAGACAATTCATTTGGTATAGTGGGGTGGGGTGGTATTGTCCAGTGGGTGGGACAAAGGCAGTGATTACATGGTAAAGGAGGGTGGAAATATGTGGTGGGCGGGACATGGTTAAGGGGTATTTAATACATAAGAGATGGGGCGTGATTGCACAGAGGGGGTCAGTGATTGGGATCAGGGTGTTATGAGAGTGAGGGAAGGGGGGCTGTTTTAACATTTAGTTCTGGGTGGTGGAGGGGGTATAATAAAGGTGCTACCAGAATGGAGTAAGGGGAGACCTACTTTATGCATTTGCTTGTTTTTTTACGGGGTATGGACATTTCCTATAAGAAAAACTACATAAAATAATACTAGAGTTCATGGACAACATGCAGAAAGTCAAGCAATGCAAAGTTAAGGGTCTTTAGTGAAGAACGCTATATGTGTCTGTTCTCTGTAAGCAAGGTAATAGGGTTTCATTGCTAGTTTGGTTATATTCAGTTTAGTAAAACAACTCTACCAGCAAGGTTGCCTAACTTTTCTTCCTTTGTTCATGAACCCTGATGTTATTTTAATGTAGTTTTTTTGTGATATGTGTTTTACAGAGCCCCCAGTGTCAGCCGGGCCAGTGGCGCAGAGGGCTGAGGCACTTGTGCCTTTTCTGTCACCTTATCTGTCACCATACCAGTGACTTGGGTTCGGGAACAAGCCCATGACACTCAGGGGTCAGTGGGGGGCTAGGATTCTCCTCCAGGGAGGGAGGGTTGCCTGCTCCACTGTGTGACTGCCACCTATGTGACCATAAGTTGTGGTGCAGGCTTGAGCAGTGGTTTTGAGGGAATACGCTCCCAGCGTAAGACAACAGCATGAAGTGCACATCAAGCTGCCACACCTCTTGGAGTATCTGTGGGCAGAGAGACACAGAAAAAGCAGAAAAAAATACCTTGACCTGCAGAAGGAGGCTTCCTTGCTGCGCAGGACCTGCACTCACCTACTGGGCAAGTCATCCCTCAACCAAACTAAACACCTCCCAGTAATGGGGCCACCTTGGAGACTGTGCCACTGGGATAATCTGTGGAGCACTGTAAGGGGTGAAATCGGTAAGTCACATGAATAGTGGGCTGATGGGGCTGGGGGAGAGGAGGCTGATAGGGGCATGTGGGGGCAACCACGGGATAAAAAGAAATGATAAAAAAAAGAGCCCCCAATGTCTTAGACAATAACTTGAAAAACATTTTTTCCCCATAAGTCAGTTTTGTACATTACATTTTTTCTGCATTTAATGTAGCCAATCACCAGTTATTGGGTACTACAGAACCCTCCAACTTTGGGGGTGGGGGCAAGTCTGCATTCCTACAGTAAACGGTGGGGCTGTAGAACAACTGAGGATGGAAAGTACAGCTCTACCACTTACAACAAGACTCCTGCAAATGGTACTTTGAAACAGAAGGGCTGCTAGTTAGAGATGCAGCGAAGTTTAAATTCCTTAGTGAAGTGCAGGTGAAGTTGCTCACTTCATGTCCGTTTGGGGCTAAGTGAAGTCCCATATAATGAATGACATTGCATTGCTGACTTCATGTTCACTTCACCTTGTTTTCACACAAAGGTGAAGTGTGTGATAACTGAAACAGCCCACAGATCAAATGAGTCACAAAGACTCACATGCTGCAGGCAGGAAGTTAATCAGGCAAGACAGTAAAATCATTTCACTTTCACCTTGCTTAGTCTAGGAGAAGGAGCTTTTTGGTGTGGTATAGAGAGAGAGAGTGAGAGAGATATTTCAAATATAAAATCGAATTTTAAGATTTTCTTGGTAGTTTAGTTGCCTATTTGTTGTGTTGAGTTGTGCCCCTTTTGATTTTGAGGTCATATTCTATGTCCTGATTCCTTAGTTTACCTCTTTTTATTTTTGTTTTAGTAGTTTAGTTTTTTGTTTTTGTGTATAAATTTGAGAGAGGTGGGTTTGCTTCCTCTGGGGCACGCAGAGGACAGCGTGATGGGACACGAATGCACGGTGGCATCATGCGCATCAATTGCAGCACTGTCTTTAGTGCTGCTAGTGCTCCCCTCCCAGAAAGAGGAGGCACTGGTGCCATTTAAGCACCCCCGCTGGTGGCACCTACCACTGCCCCCACCACCACCTGCCATGGCCCCTGCAGATCAGCAGCAGTAGGAAGAATACAGGAGCCACCGCAGCAGTCTCAGCAGCAGGTTGTCCCCCCCAATTGTGCACCAGCAGGCCATAACCATAACACCTGGGGCTCCCCCATCTGTGCCTGGTCCTCCCCACAGCTCTGTTCTGTGAGAATTCTTCACTTCACTGCCCAGTGACCCCAGTGTTGTGAAATGCAATATCTGCAGTGCGCTTGTGTGTCGTGGGCCCAGAGGTACTCATCTGGGGACAGGTGGGAAGTGCACGCACCTTGCAAACCACCACTGTGCGGAGTGGAAGGCCAAGGCTGCAGAACGTACATGGAATGCGCATGCTGGGCAATAGGTGGTAGCACGTCCTCCACCTGCATTGGGTGTGATGCGCAGAAGGACCAGAGAGCAAGTGGCTGCTCTAAAAACTGCACCTGCATGTGATGACTCTGGAAACCCTGCAACAATGCCTGCCACACAGGCTGATTTGGGTGTTATGTGGCGTGCGGTAGACTACCTTACCAACAGGGTGGAGAACCTTGAGGAGTGGCTGGAGCGTATGGAGGGTAATCAACTGCAGATTATGTCCATGCTCCAACTGCTGCTGTCTCACCATAACTTAAAACCTTAGAGTTTTTGTTTGGTATATATTTTTTATGTTGTGTTCTGTCGTTCTTTCTCAGTCATTATCATAATCATAACCTTGTTTCCCCCCAAAAAAACTTTTAAAAATACCCCCTGAAACCAGTTTAAAGAAAGTAACCTAAAAAAATGCTTCCTTATATTCCTAGTTAACAATCTATGTTTACAAACAGGATTTCTTTTTGACAGTAATGTTTTCTTTATGTTGTGTTGTTTGTGTTAAAGCAGCAGTGCAATAATCTGTTACAGAGCAGGTGTGGACTGTCAGGTACCCAGCCCCCTGCAAACATATATGATAGGTGACTTTGTCCAGTGTTGATATTAATAATATACCATGTGGTTCCGTCTATTTAAGTATGAACAGTCAGTACATCTCTCAGTCCCCTATCCACAGCTTAAAATTCCACAGCAATTGCAGTAGAATAAATTTCCCAAAAGTTTATGTTATCAGCACACAGATAGAGGTGCTCCTTCCCACATAGCAATCCGAACATTGTTGCGCGGTACCTGCGCTGTGTCAAGGATGAGGTGGTAAGTAATATTATGTTGAATTTATCCTACTGCAATGATTGTGGATCATTAAGCTGTGGACAGTGACTGAGAGCTGTACTGACTGGTCTTGCTCCTCCAGCCAAATAGTTATAGCACCCCGAATGTGTACCCACAGAAAGAGAGAGGCATTTCCTGAACCTGCTGACATGCTACCATGCATGCAGGCACCCCCATGTTAATTTTGTGATGTTAGAAAATGAATGGTGAGTGTGCACTCCATTGACCTGTATGGGCACACTCTTTCTTTAGCTGTTAGTGCTATTTATAGCTGCAATTTAGAAAACTGTAAGCAACTGCAGTAGTAAGAATGTCTGTTACTCCTCTCCTGCGGTTGCTTTGATTTCTGTAAATAGCAACACTAAGTAGTAGGAAACGCTCTAAAAAAATCATTCCTATACATGTCAGTGGAGTCCATACTCTCAATTCATTTACTGACATTCCCAAATTAGCATGGGTGTGCCTGCTTAGGGGTTCTGTCAGCTGGTTTCAGACAGTGCTGTGTGTTTCTGTGGGTACATACACATTCAGGGTGATGTAACTTTGTTACTGGACAGGACCACATGGTATTATTAATACCCCTCAACACTGGAGCATGTCAGCTATCGTATATGTTTGAGGGGTGCTGGGTAATTATAACCACCTGACAATGAGCACCTGCTCTTGAATCATTTTGACATCTACAGTTTTATTCTATTTTCAATTGTCCTTCATTTACTGACTTATTTGTATGATACCATTACTTCCACAATTAATGTTCTTCTTCATTATAAAAAGGTCATGAATGAAAATTCAGATGTGATGATTTGGCAAGAAGTGTCACCTGGCCATTCATTAATGCTCCGCTCGACCAAGAGTTGGCATGCTTATTGTAGAAAGGTATTTATTTTTTCCTTTTTACAGTTAGCCATCCCATTTCAGTAAAAATACCACCAACAGCTTAATCTGATTCAAGGTCAGTTGGCATTCATCTGTATCCCCCTCCCCTGGGTCGTGCCTGAAAATAGGCAGGATTTGTCTAGTGCACTTACCCGGTCAACAAAAACTAAAAAAAAAAAATTTTAAAAGTGCGCTATGACCCACTCCAGCCCATGGCTGTGTCAGGGCATTAATGCATTTCCCAGCTGGTGTAAGTCACTCTGGCAAGCCTTTGTGCCTCGCATTGCACTCAGGACATGCATTAATGCCCTAACACACCCATGTTCTGTCATGAGTTCCTTGTAGCATGCTTACTCCCTTTTTTCAGATATGAAATAATAGTAGTGCTCCTTTTGATCTTGTTCTGAATCGTTGTTTTAGTCAGTTTACCCAGCAGTTTTTGAACACCTACTGCTCTGTAACGTAATGATGGTGTACCATATGTGTCTTACTGGATTGCATGTTATGATGCAAAGGAGATTTTACCTACCAAAGATTTGCAATGAATTGAGACTGGATGTTAGAAATGCTGGTAGTTTGGGTGAATTTAAGAGAAGTTTGATATCTATGTGGAAACCAAATTGTGTGTGTGTTTAGGATTATAGAAATGCTCCTAAATTATGCTATTGTTCAGGTTATTTTTGGTTTTTTTGCTTCATTGTATTGCAACTTTTTCATTGAAATGTTTATTTTTAGCTTGTGCATTGTTTATAGATTTTGTCAGTTGATCTGTTATATTTTATGTAATTTATGTCAAGATTTGTACTTGGAACCATAATCTGTACAGGACCATCTTGTAAATAGGGCTTAACAGTCTTAATGATAAACTCCTGTCAAAAAATAAACATTTTTATCTATCTGTCTGTCTGTCTGACTGACTGTCTGTCTGTCTATCTGTCTACTATGTTGTAGTCCCAACAGGAAGGATTTGAAATGACAGATGTACAAAAACCATTGTGAATACTGATGAAAACCTGCTGCAAGCAAGATTAAAAGGAGTTCTGTTTATTATGTCATATGTGAAAAAATGTAGTCCAGCAGATATACATTGTGGAAATAAAGGTACCATAAAGACATATTAGTAGATAACTACTACCAATCGAAAATCGAATAGAAAAGTACAGGTAAATATTTTCAACAGATTATTGCACTGCTACAGTAGTTGTCACGCAACACAAGTTTTTGGTTACTGTTGACTGTGTTCTTTTTCCTTAGCATACCCACAACAACCACAATCAAAATACCCTACCATCACCCAACACGATTACTGTACAACACCCCAGAAAAAAAAATACCATGATATGTGAATATAGCATGCTTATACTGCTATCTTGCTATACCATTCGGCATGCAGTATTAGTGGCCTGACCCCAAACGAAGACTAACCACATGAGAAAATGCGTTGAAAAGTCACACTTATTTCAGGACGCACTGATTAAGGCATGCACAGACAGCCACAAGTCTGCATAAGTGTGCCTACTAAAATGGCTGCTGTTAAACTGTCATGAAAAAGCTCAACCCCAGATGAAGAATAATTATGAGACAATGTGCTGAAAAGTCACACTTATTTCAGGATGCACTGATTAAAGCACACACAAACAGCCACAACTCTGGCATCTGCTGCTGTTGCTGTTGTGCTTCTGTTTTCTGCTGCTGCCGCTGATTGAACTGTTGCACAGTGTGTTGTCAAATGATGATAGCCACAGATGACCATTGGAGGAACCATACTGTGATGTTCTGGAGGACCATTAATCTGCTGCATTGACTGAAAAATACAGCCCTATGTTACATATTCATACCACCATTGGTAAGTTACTGTATGTTTCATGTTCATGTTTTTTCAAAGACCCAGACATTTACTATATATATATATGTATATGTGTGTGTGTGTGTGTGTGTGTGTGTATATACACACAATACACACACACACATGATGTAGAAGGTGGAGATATGGAACTATTCTCACTGCTGCAGAGTGAGCTGTGCAGAATGCACAGCTCATGATACAGAAGTGAGAATATTTTCCATATCCCATGATCTGCACATCATGTGTGCAGTTTATACCCCTGGGGTGAGAGCTTTATTTATTTATTTTTTTGTTATGTTTCTGTGTATTTTCTGCTCATTCTGTGTGGTGTGTGTAGGGGGTTCTGAATGGACTGAGAGTGAGAAACACAGGTGAGTGTGTTTTGCAAAGTTAACTGAGTGATTCAGAGGCTGACTGAGAAAGACAAACTGCTGCAGGTAGCACTGAGAAAGACAAACTGCTGTGTAAAAGTTTCATTTAGAATTCAGGTAGTTTTGAGGCTGAGATCAGCACAATAATGGGCCAAGAGTGTTAGAAGCTCAGTGGGACACAGGTGAGAGTGTTTTGCAAAGGTAATTGAGTGAGTCAGAAGCTCAGTGAGAAAGACAAACTGCTGCAGGTAGCACTGAGAGAGAGAGAGAGAGAGAAAAACTACTTTGTAAAAGAGTTTCATTTAGAATTCAGGTTGTTTTGAAGCTGAGATCAGCACAGTAATGGGCTAGGAGTGTTAGAAACTCAGTGGGACACATGTGAGAGTGATTTGCAAAGCTAATTGAGTAAATTGCAACTTTAGTAAGAAAGAGAAACTGTTTTCTGAAGCAGTTTCCTTTAGAATGCAATCTGCAGTGTAGATATTCTCACTCCGGTGATATCAGCAGAGTGAGGATGAATGTGATATCCTCACTCCAGTGACATCAGCAGAGTGAGGATAAATGTGATATCCTCACTCTGGTGATGTCATCAGGATTTATCCTCACTCCAGAGAAAATAACACAGGTTATTCCACTGAGAAAGCTCTCACCCCAGTGGTGTGTGTGTGTGTATATATATATATTTATACAATGTATGTTGTCAGATAAATAACAGTATAAAACATGATATCTCAGGCGGCCAGTGAAGATAACATTATCTTCATGTTCCTATACGTCATATGTTATCTCCACGTTCCTATACGTCATATCGAAACTTATCTGGTTGATCCTGCCACTCTGAGCACTTTCAGTTTCCCTGTAATTATGGCGTGACGGCGCTATCCACACTATTGATTAGTACATTGCCAAATGTTTTGTATAGGAGAGTGCCACGGTTTTGATAACTGAGAAGAACGCTGTGCTTTATGTTTTATGTTGCTGTCTCTTGTTGAAAAAAGCTTCTGACTGCACATAGAGTCTCTATGTGCAGTCAGAAGCTTTTTTAAAAGAGACAGCAACATAAACATAAAGCACAGCGCTTACTCAGTTACTGAACCGCGCATTCTCCTACACAAGACTTGGCAATGTACCAATCGCTAGTGTGGATAGCGCCGTCACGCTAAACAATTACAGGGAAACTGAAAGTGCTCAGAGTGGCAGGATCAACCAGATAAGTATTTAAAAATCACTTTTCCCAAAATAATAGCAGGATCAACCAGATATTTTAGTAATTTAAAATGACAGGACCAACCAGATACTTCAAAACCCTATGTAATCTGTCATGTTGGGGAGGACATGTGGAGCTCTGTTGGGGGAGCAGGCAGGATAAACCAGATAAGACTTTTAAAACTAACCATAAATAACAGGATGCACCAGATATTTTTAAACAATAAATGACATCTGCTGTTTTGGCAGCTTTTCTGTAAGTGGGGTTGTATTGCTAGGGCCATCACCTTTGTATCACCCATTGCATTGAGAGGGGCATGTGGTGAGTTGTATTGTAGGGGGGGGGACACAGCATACATTGTATAAACAGAATATGACATGGCCTGACTGAAGATATCATATTTATCTTCACTCGAGGCCAGTGATATCATGATATCTCACCGTGGTTCATCGCCAGCCACTGGCGAGATATCATGATATCACTGGCCTTTCATGAAGATAAATATGATATTCTCAGTCAGGCCATGTCATATCCCTGTATATATATATATATATATATATATATATATATATACACACACACACACACACACACACACACACACACACACACACACACTAGGGGTGACTCAATAACACTCTAAATAAATAATGGATATACAATGGTCAGCAGTCAGATAAATTACTTTTCTACACAAGTGCAGTTTGACCTCGGGTAACCTCACAAGTGGTGTAAGCCACGAGTGACATGTCTGAGGTCAAACAACACAAGTGTAGATAAATCATTTATCTGACAGCTCACCATTGTATATTTCATTTATGCAGTAGGGATGCTTTCTGTCAGTGCAGGGACATTTGCTTTTGATTGTTTATCTTTTTTTTGCATATGTTTGTCTAAAAAAGTGAACAAAAAATTGCATTTTCTGCTCTTTTTTGCCAATTATGAAAGATCTATAAGGTATCTATAAATGAAATACCACTCATTTTGCAGATAATTTTGTGCTGCACAACTTTCATGCTCACAGCACTATGCTATCTTTTTTTGTTTTAAAGTTATTTGCATTTGAATATAGTTAGTACGGGTACTGAGTCTGAACATTCTAAATGAGTTCCAGAGTAACTGTGACATATCTACTATGTATATAAATCTGTGATGATGCATCTACTACGTGTATAAATGTAAAATTCCGAATTTATCTCATAGTAGCTCAGATTTATCACATAGGATTTATGTCCACGCCTATTGCATAAATGTAGTTATTCTCACCACTGTTGAATAACATGCAGATGATGTAGACGCTGTGATATGTGGTTACAAATAAACCAACAGTGACTATGTCAGCAGCTGATATACCAACAGTTGTTATGTCACCTAGCCCCGTAGAAAAATACATATCACAGAACTTCTTTCAATTAAATCAGTTACAAATTCATTAAATGCACCTGTTAAATGATCACTGAAAATCCCAAAAAAAACATTCAATAGTCTCTACATGACATACCAATAGCTGCACATCTTCAGCTTTGATTCCTGCAGACATCCTAAAATAAAAGAATAAAAAGTTAGAATCAGAAATGAAAAAAAACTAGTCAATGTGACTACAAAATGGAACATCCAACTTACAAGTCTGAACAGCCACAGAACCTATGGATTAACAAAATAACACAAAAAAAACAACAACTGCAATCAGCATCACTGAAGAAATTGAACTAAGCTGTTCACAATTCCAAACGGACTTAGAACAGCTAAAAGATCCAACCCTGAAACCAGCTAGAGACAGTACAACCAATAGTGAACCACCACAGAAAATAGCAAACATCGACAATGAAGCTATAAATACATTCATAATGAGAGCAAAGAATGAAAACATGGGGGGGGGGGGCGAACATGATGTGAATCATTTCCAAGCCTATTTAAAAGAAACACATGCTATCACTGAACTACTTCATTATATGACTCCTGACAAACTTGACCCACTATTATGTCAGTAGTTTATGTCTATGCAACGCAGTGATGGAACCAAATTTGAGCCTTTAACAGTTCGCTCTAAATTACAAAGTTTGAAGAGATATCTTACAGAAATGGAATATCCATGCTCTATTTCTACATCTAATCTCTTCCCAAAAACAAAGCAAGTTATGGTATCAAAACAAAAAGTCTTAAAAGAGTAAGGCAAGGGCAATCGACCAAAAGCTGCTGATGAACTGACAGACTGCATAATTGTACAACTATATGAAAAAGACCTTCTTGGACCCAAAACACCCCAATCATTGCTTAATACTATGTGGCTTGTTGTGACCATGCATTTCGGACTCAGAGGAACAACAAAGACCAGAAATTTGCAATGGGGAGATAAAAAATTGGGAAAAGATGAACAAGGCACACTTTATATCGAATACATTCGAGAATGGCAAACAAAAACCAGAACTGGGAGTAATCCTAAGGACAAAAGAGAAATAAAACCAAATGCTTACCAAACCACAGACAAACAAAAAATGCCAAGTAAATAACTACCTAATATTTAAAAGCAAATGACCACCAACATGCAACGCAGACAACTCACCATTTTTTCTTAGCACTAAACCAAACAAAGCAATGTACCCATCTTGGTGGTATAAAAATCAGCCCCTACGCATTAATGCACTAGGTAAAAAAAAAATGATTGAAGCATCTGACATTCACACGGAGAAATGATTAATTAATCATTCAATCAGAAAGCACTTAGTGCAAAAGTTAACTGACTCCAATGTGCCACCCAATGAAATAATACAGATTTCAGGACATAAAAAAATTCAATCAGTTAATGCATATTCAATAATAAACTAACAGAAAGAAAAGACCATTTCAAACATTCTGAGCAACACTTCTGAAAGTAAGACTTCAACATCATATGACAGCATACATAAGAAAGCCAAACCAAGCACCAGCTATTCATAGGAAAACACATATCCAAGCACCAGCTACTCATCTGTCTCCGTTCAAGCACAATGAAAAAACACAGGAAAGCAGCACCATCAATTTACCTGAGATCTTCCCAGCATGTTTCAACAACCCGACTATACATGCTAGCAAAATCACCTTCAGTATAATACAAGGTAAGTTACAATAACAATAACATAATACCTCACACAATGTCAGAACTTACTAAACATATTTTCTTTTATTTCTTTCAACAGCATCAAGATAGCAGAAAAAAGGGAAATGCAAGGTTGCGGTCATCTCATCAGACAGCGATTCTGACTAGAAAGAAAACACAAGACGCCACCAAAGGTTTATTAACCACTGTTACCCACATCTACCTATGTTTGCTAATCATTTGCATGACTATCTATACATTGTAACAGACTGTTACTTATTTTACTTTCAATAAAATAAAGAAATTATCACAGGTGGAAGTATGCAGTAGCACAATATGAAAATAATTGCATGCACTGACTATATTAAATAATCATAGCTGACTCTGCATTACGACAGTATGGACAAGCACAACTCCCCCAAAAACTAATAATAAATGTACACCATATAAAAATATCTTCTCATACTACCAAACACGCCAAAACGGTGAAGTATCACATAACAGAATGAGGGAAAAAACATACCTCACAGAATATCTGACACATGAATCACTGGTATCATAATTAACACAAACAAAAATTAAATGACATACACTATGAATTCAATTAAAATGTGAGAAGCACACGGAAACTCCACAAACGTTCCAAAACCGCAGAGTCTCATCTATGACAATAATCCCACTCACAAAACATAGAAACATAGACTTTGACAGCAGATAAGGACTGCTTGGCCCATCTAGACTGCCCATTTCCCTACCTACAGGATAGTCCGCAGATCCTAGTTAACCAACAGCCTATTTCTTCCTACCCCCCACAAGAATTGCCTTATGTCTGTCCCATGCGTTCTTGAATTCTCCCACAGTTTTAGACCCCACAATCTCCTCAGGAAGGCTGTTCCATGCATCCACTACTCTCTCTGTGAAATAATCCTTCCTTACATTGCCCCTGAACCTCCCCCCCTCTATCTTTAAATTGTGTTCCCTTGTTCTTGCACATCTCTTTTTCTGAAAGTTGCTACCCTCTTGTACTTTTTTGATTCCACTGAGGTACTTAAAAGTTTCTATCATGTCCCCCTCTCCCTTCTTTCCTCAAGGATATACATATTAAGCTCCTTTAGTCTCTCCTCATACGGCTTTTCTTGCAGACCCTGCACCATTTTAGTTGCCCTCCTCTGGACTGCCTCTATCCAGTCTATGTCCTTGCGGAGATGGGGTCTCCAGAACTGGACACAGTACTCCAGATGAGGTCTCACCAACTGTCTGTACAGAGGGATAACAACTTCCTGCTTTCTGCTGGTGATGCCTCTCCCTATGCATCCCAGTATACCCCCAGCCCTCCCTACTGCCTTCTCACATTGCTTGCTAACCTTAAGGTCATCTGATATGATTACCCCCAGATCCATTTCCTTTTTTGTTGTTGTTACTACCTTCCCCCCAATTGTGTATTTTTCCCCTGGGTTCTTGTTTCCCAGGTGCATTATTTTGTACTTCTTTGCATTGAATCCTAGCTGCCATGCTTCTGACCATTCCTCCAACCTTGCCAAGTCCCTTCTTGGCATTCAGCATTCAGCACTCGTGATATTATCTCAGTTCACTCTGCACTCATGCAAATATTTTCCATATTCCACAGTTGCCCATCCTATATCCCCTATTTGTGTATATATATATATCTATATATCTATATATTATAGGGGCGCAGTCGAGCCTCTGTATTTAGGGTTGAGTAGGCATTCCTATGTTAAACATGACTAAACCAATAGTAATGGACACAACATGCACAACCAATGTCAGCAACCAATACAAACCCACATACAAACCCATTGATGAATATCAATCAATCAAATCAAAACCTACACACATCTCAGCCAGCAAACTTCATTCTTAAAATAACCACAAAACTGAGGAAGTACACCACAACAAAAAGCAACACCACAAAAACTTTCTGCAACTCTAAATATAACTAAAAAAAAAAAAACTATTGTATAAATCACACACATGATGTTCAACTTGTGGAATATGACAAATATTTGCACTCGTGCAGAGTGAATTGTAATAATATCACTTGTGCATTCAGCACTCGTGATATTATCTCAGTTCACTCTGCACTCATGCAAATATTTTTCATATTCCATAGTTGCCCATCCTGTATCCCCTATTTGTATATATATATATATATATATATATATATATATCTATATATTATAGGGGCGCAGTCAAGCCCCTATATTTAGGGTTGAGTAGGCACTCCTATGTTAAACTTGAAATTTTGCACGTTAATAACCTTTGACCTGTTCAATGGAGTTGTATAAAATTTGGTATGCACAGTTAGGCATGGTGGATCTCTTTATCTGCCAAATTTTGTTTCAGTCAGAAGTACGATTTTTTGCACACCAAAACACTGAAAAATGCACTTTTCGCCAGTTATGCGGACAGTTTTTCAGATTTTGTCTGTGGTGCTGCATGGCCGTTGTGTGGTGTGCTGCTCTGCAACTTGGTTCATCTGAAAGAGCTTGGTTCAAGGAATATTCCGCTTTTCATTTGGTGAAAAAATAGTAATCCATTCAAAAGTTATTAAACTTTTAAGTTTCCATTATAAGTCAAAGGGAAAATGTATATGGTTATTTTACGAAAGAAGAATGGGGCTTTGGCCATCTAGTCCCTCCTCATGATCAAAGAATTTGAAGGCTAGAGATTAAAGAATCTTTGATCGTGAGGAATTCTTTGATTGTGACATCCGCCATCTTGTTTTGATTTTGCAGTCGGAAAAAATTCAAATATCTTGGCTCAGGAGTGACTCCTGAAGTAAAACTTGGATGGGTTTTACTCAGGGGGCTTCACTCTATCAAGCCATGGCTGTGGTTTCTTTTAAAATGGCCAAAAAATAGAGTTTTTAACTTTTTTATTCTATGGTCATGGCTCCCTAATGATCTTTGATCACGAGCCTGCAAATTCTTTGATTGCAAGATTCTTTGACTGCAATCTTTGATCGCGAGGGTGCGACTAGTTGGCCACTTGAAAAAATCAATTTTCTAAACTCAGGGGTGGCTTATTAACACAAATAAGGCTGGTCTTTGCTCAGGGGGCTTCATTCTATCAAGGCATGGCTGTGATTTCATGTATTTTTGCCTAAAAAGTGACTTTTCACATTTTTTATTCTTTGATCGTGAGTCTGCAAATTCTTTGATCGTGAGCCTGCAAATTCTTTGATTGCAAAATTCTTTGACTGCAATCTTTGATTGCAAGGGTGCGACTAGATGGGCAGTTGAAAAAATCAATTTTCTCAGCTCAGGGGTGGCTTATTAAGTCAAATGGTGGATTTTGCTCAGGGAGCTTCGTTCTGTCGAGGCATGGCTGTGATTTCTTTTACTTTTGTGTAAAAATTTACTTTCACCATTTTTTATTCTTTGATCACAAGCCTAAAAATTCTTTGATCATGAGCCTGCAAATTCTTTGATCAGGAGATTCTTTGATCGCGATCTTTGATTGTGAGGAAGGTTCTAGTTGGCCAGATTTTGAGGCACCAGATAACCTAATTTTAACAATTTTTAAAATTAAATATCTCGGAAACAGTTTTGTCTTTTCACTTGAAATTTGGAGGCTGTTGACGGGATGTCATTTAGATGTCAATTATGGTATTTACATATCGGGCAATACATTTTTGTGGAAATAGTGCATGGCACAGTTTACATTTTGCGGACAGTGTTTTCCATTGTGGTACTTTATATGGTAGCTATCCTTACTGCCATGGATGTACTTTTCAGTTGTTAGGTGCCTAAAATGTAAACAGGTGTGGAATTCTGCAGAAATGTGCAAGTTGAGTCAGGGCGTGGGGCCAAAGTGCCCTCCCATCAAATACGTGTTTCACATTCTATTCTAAAAAGTAAGCAAATTCTATGCAAAAACTTAATTAATGCATCATTCAGGTTAAGAACACAAAAGTCAGGAAATGTAATGTTTAGGTTGCCCTCATTATCGTGATCACCACATTCGAGATTGACAGTTGACGCGGGTGTGTCATTGGGGTTGAGAGGCAAATGTCACCTCATTCTTCTTTACTGTGGCTTGTAAATATGATTACACATGGAATGGGGTGATTTAGGCCTCACAACCCCAAATGACACACCACTTCAGCTGTCAATCTCGGGATGATGAGCCGGTCCATGGGGGAGAGGGGGCAACCCTAAACGTTTTATGCCCTGACTTTTTGTGTTTAACCCGAAAGGATGCATTAACAAGGTTTTTTTGCATATATATATATATATATATATATATATATAATCTTTTCCTTTTTCTCTCACAGATTATCGAGTCCTACTTTGGTAGCGCACATTTTGGCTTGCTGCTGACTTTTGCTCTACAAAAACTGTCAAGCCATGAAAGGTAAGTAATTTTTTTGGGGAGAGCATCATTTGAAAACAAGTTTCAGTAATTGTTTGGTCTTCTTTACAGGTTTTCTGTGTATCTTCCAGATTCATACAAGTTGCATATGTTCTGATTTTAATAAAGCATCGATGGCAGCACACAGCACCTAAATGTTACCTGCAAAAAGATGAAGAAGAAATTATTCTGACTTCATTGCACTAAAACATTCTGTTACAAGTGTGGCTGTTCCTGTCTATTATATCCAGCTTAAAATACCAAGCTATTACTAAGACACTACGAGACCAACTAACAAGTTTATTGAACGTGACACGCACTGGACCATTTTCTTAAGTTACATTACGTGACGTGTTGTCATGACCAGGATAAAACTTAGTACAACCATGGCATGCTGAAATAAGCTAGTGACAGATGTGCATGAAAAATATATTTGTCCTGATGTCACCTCCATTGTATGCTTTACACTGACCTGAAAAAATGAAAGATAAAAAAGAACAGATGAAATACTATGGATACTTACCTGAAAATGATATCCTTTAGGTTGTTGTGGTACTGCAGTACTGTCCTGCTACACTGTTTGTATCTGGAAGCTGTGAAAAAAAAAACAGTTGCCGGTATTTGGTGACAAAGTCATCTATACAATGGTTAAGGAAGCATTCACACAGTTAAGAAAAAACATAGTATGACAAATTAGTACATACTCACTGTAAACTAATGATAATAAGAAGCATGGTGGTTGTGGCTGTCCGAGGGTTCCTTCACAGCATGGGCACAGGTACACATTCTCAGTCTCTCACTCTCATGTAGACAGGTGGCTACGGCTGGTTGCAGGATCGTTCATTGGGCATGGGCACAGGTATACATTCTCGGTCTCTCATGCTCATGTAGATGGGAGGCTGTGGCTGGCTTCGGGATCATTCATTGGGCATTGGGCACAGATATACATTCTCTGTCTCTCACTCTCATGTAGACAGGTGGCTGTGTCTGGTTGCAGGATCATTCTTTGGGCTTTGGCACAGGTACAATAGAATGATGGTCATTATTTCTGCATTTCTATCATGTGGATGAGAGACAAGGACACTGTTTTTCTTTTATAAAAGAAAAATAAAAGTTAACATTACAGAAATGTGACAGCCTTTAAACCTGTTACATACTACCAGCACCCTCATCCTTCTGACCAAAAAGGAAGCTGCCCTCACATTACTCAAGGTCAGAATTGTGCCCACTTGGAAATTCTTTTTCCATGACTGAATCATCACCCTCAATGGTAGACCATCTGACGCTGCCAACAGGATAGTCTGCTTTGCCCACATCATCAGCACAACCATCATCGTGATGGGGTACAAACACAGATGTGATAGTTTGACTTGGTATGTGACCATTCATTTTTATAAATGATTTGTAGGTGACAGGTTGGTACAACGGTGATGCACTATTACCCCCGTAGAACTGAATACCCTCTCCACACTTTCACTGGAGGGTGAACTGGCCATGTACTTCAGTGCTACTGAAGTCAGCTCTGGACATTCATTCACCTTACCACACCAGTACAGCAGAGGATCGTCAAGTACTGACAGATGCATGTTTTCTGCCAAATAGGCATCAACCATTCTCTGTGCTGCATGCAGTCCTGATGATGAGTCATCCACCTGTTCACAGGATTCATCGAGGTCACAGATTGCTGCTTGAGACAAGGCACCCCAAAGTGGGTTAATGGCAACCTGTTTTGCTGACATCCCCTCTTGCTCTGCAGCCACATTACTGGATGTGCTTACTCCACAGTGACTTTCAGCCTTGTTTTGCTGCAGTTTGCAAAACTTTGCACATGACTTCTGTGCTCCATGAACCAATCACACCAGCAGTCCAGTAAGATTTTGAACCTGATCCTGCCCTCCATCTAGAAAGGATGCAATGCCATGTTTGTATTGTGCATCTAGCATTGTTGCTATTCCAAATTCTGCACTTTGCTGAATAGTGGCTATGTGGCAATTGTGGTTGAATATTGTAAGCATCTGTTTAAGTAATACACTACTTGACCTATCTCCAGACACATCAAGGCTAGGCTACAGATTCAACACAGTCTACCTCAGCACCTGCAGCAGTGAAGTGGCTTGACTAATGGATGCAGTCTCACCACTCACTGCCTGTGCTGCATGTTCAAACAGCCTCAAAATTGATATCACTGAGTCCATGAGGTACCACTGTTCAGTTGTCAGAGACATTGAGTTCCCTGAACTATCACGGCAAGTGTACATTACTAAGTATTCTAAGATGGCTTTGTACTGTTCATACACCAGCTCTGCCATGTAAAGTGTTGAGTTACAGCACGTGACAACTTCTAGCTTGAGGCACTGCTAAGGGAGGCTGTTTTGAATCTGCAGCTGCCTAAGTTGGTCACAGGCCTTTACAGAGCATGCAAAGTGTGCAAAGATGTGGCATGCAACTGTCAGCATTTGCTTGATGTCAGGGTGCTGCAGAAACTCCTGTTCCATGAGATTTAAACAGTGGACCATGAAGGGAACCCTCACAATGCCACCATTGCTGAAACATTTAACTACGATTGATCCATTGTCACTAGCTATAAAGCCAGCTTTGAGGGACAGGGTTTCAGCCACTCATCAGTATCTGTCAGTAGTAAGTCTAGTATGTTTTCACCAGTGTGCAGCCCTGCAATACTGCGCACTGTAAGTGTCGCATGCTGTCTAATTCCCTGAAGGTTGCTACCATGACAGTCTGCCTTATTACACTGCTTTCAAATCCTGCCAGCACAGACAACCCCTGATACCTTGACCAAATGTGCAGTATTACACAAATAGGAACTACCAACTTTTTTGCCACTTGTCCACTTAGCCATACTTAAGTGAATGTATGGTGAGGAGGAATGTTAAAGGACATGTCTTACAGATTCTGTCACAGTCTGGTAAAACTCAGGGACAGCACTTGTGGAAAAGTAGGTCCTGGATGGGACTTTCCATTTGGAACAGGTATGTGCCACAAAAAGCCATAATCAAGAATTCTCCACAAAGGAGAAGGGCAAAAGGTAAATTGCCAGCATTTATGTGACAGCAGCATTCAGTTCATGTGACACTGCATGATTTGGTGGGTATTTAATGTTCTGGCCCAAAACACTGTGCAACGTGGGCTGCGTTCTTACTCATTTTGCATGTGGCGTGCAAAATGGCAGTGCTCTGTGAACTGCCATGGGTGGGGTGCTTTTACCATGTGATGATGAGGGGTGCACAGGGCAAGTCAACAAATGAAGTTATTTTCCCCATTTTAAGCACAGTGGTTGATGTTGGGCTAGAAATACTGCATAGACCACCAAAACTGCTACTCTGATCACTACTTGACAATTCAAAATCCTCCTCCTCCTTCTCGTGCCTGTAGTAAGCCTCAGGTGTTATTTCACCACTACAACAGACATGCTACTTTGGCTACTTACAGTCAAGGAAGGGGATACCATGCTCAATAAGGTGGATGAGGATTAATGCCCCACTGTGGCATTAGCTCCCCTCTGGTGCCAAGTCCACAGTGCCATGTGCCTTCTCTACAGATGTGCATGCTGGCCCCCAGTGCCCAGGTGGCTACTCTTTGTACTGCATGTCACACACTTGGCAAAGCTAGCAGATTGCCACTGTTTCATCACTTGCATCTTGTACAAAAAAATCCCAAATGAGGGATGTTGCCCTACTTTTCATATGTCCCTGATGCTGCATATTCGATTCCAGTTTTTTAGACACTGAAATGGGGGGGGGGGGATACTGCACAATTTCTGTTGTTGGACAGACTTGGACTCTATCTGACCATCAAAATCTATGATTATTACTGGGTCATCAATAGACACAGCTACATCACAGCTTTGAAGAGGGAGGGGATTTAATAAACTGTTTACACACAGCCACCTTTAGTTTCTTTTTCTCTGGTTCCCAATTGGGGATGCTGAAATCATCATAATCATCATCCACATCCACAATTTCAGCTTGGATGCTGTCTTGTAGAGAACATGTTCCAACCACAGCCTCATTACAATCATCCACTATTTTTTCTTCAACATTTGAATAATTGGATGGCCCAGGAATAACCTCAACAGCAATAGAAACATGAGATTGTGACTGTGAATCATCGTCAGGATTAGAATCATGTTCAACTACTATGGGGACGGGGATGGGGAGTGTGACATCAACCACACTCTGACTCAAGTCTTTAGACTCCACAATATTTTGGCAACCTGTTAACTTGTCATGGGTTCAACTTGGGCCGATAATCATGTCATCAGCAACTGCACCACCACCACCAGCGGAGATGGAGACAACAACATTTCCAACCAACGTTAAAGTAACTGATTGCACTGTGAAAAACATAGTCAGAAAAATCCCTTTACTGCCATCAACTATGTCCTTATGTTGTGTACTACCATGCCCATGCCCACTCTTGCCACTGGCAGCAGTGCCATGACCAGAAACATCTTTGCATGCATGTTTCTTAGCAGGCATGTTTTTGGATTACACACAAAATTAACAACAAATTTAGATTTCTGGACTTTGGGGTGCATGAGAAGCCAAAAAACAACTATGGCTTACAGATGGAGATTGAGCCCTAAACAGATGCAGACACACAGACAGATGAAGACTGCGCACTCAAGAGATGCAGCCACACAGGCACAGCAACACCTTAACCATTGGTCGCATAAATCAAAAAGTGGAAAAATAATACCTTTTGGGGGGGGGGGGGCAGCTGCAGTACCAGTCCACTAAGTAGATAGAATGAAGCAGTACAAAATACCACTAACAGATAAGAGATTCAGAGTGCTGCGATTATGGTGTTGCACAATAAAGTGTGTCTGACTCAATGGCATGCACACATGCACACACACACACTACAGGTAATACACAGAAAATTTAACAGTTCAGTACACCATAACCTAATCTTTTAAACTGACTGATAAAATGCAGTGCACCACAGCAAACAGCAAACAATTATCAAAAAGTACTGCAAGTATTACTGTGCGTACATGAACACACAAATACTAGAACACTAGCTACCCAACAACAATAAGAAATACTACCTTTCTCACTGTGAATCTCCCTTCACCACAGATACGCCTCTCCCCCAATGCACACTTCTTCAGTGTCTGTCAGTACAGACACTGAATGTACTAAATTAACATTCAATATGCACATACAATCAATAAATACTTGATGATATAAACACATGAGGGTTTCCTGCAATCGATGTACAAAATTTTGACACAAAGGTTTGTGGCAAAAATGCATTTTTAAGGTTTTTGGAGGGTCTGAATCTTAGAGCTCTGACAGCAAACTGTCTCCAGCTTTCCACTACACACACCATGATGAATTGAGGCTGTGCAAGACAAAATAGAGCCCATGTGACCTGCCATTCCATGAGTCACTGCACAATTCACCTTAAAGAGCAATAACAAGGTGAAGATATGGTGAAGTTCATTCAAAACAAGAGAACTTCGCTTTAAAATTACAGTAAGGGTGAAGCAATACAAAAAGCGAAGTTAACGTTAAGTCCATTGAAATCAATGGAACTTCGCATTAAACCACAAATGTGAAGTTATATGCTTTGTACTGTGGAGTATTAGGCAAATTCTATATTATACATGAGGTACTCCGCGTAGCAAGGTTTAGGGTCTTCGCCTACCATTACTGCTAGTAGAGCTGTATGGAAGTAGAAAATCAAATGATGTTCTATGGAATTTCACAGAATTTCCAGGACTTTCTGAAATTGCTTTAGTGGGCAAAATTCAACCATTTACTGAGCTAGATACCTGGAATTTAGAATTATTATATATTTTGAGGTGCCCTAAGGACATTCCAAATATCCTGACACCTGAAATTTGGAATGAGTACTGATTTAGAGGAACCTTAAAAAACTCCAAATATCGTAATTTATATGAGTTTTGTCAAGCATAAAAAGGTTCAAAGTGTGCCATTGTATTTTTGGGGGATATTTCATGAAAATATTTATCTGCTTATGGCTCAGCCACTTGTGGAGCTAAGTACAATATGTGAAAATGAACATGCATAATCTTTCTGAATGCATTATAGAACTGACTAAATATGGAGATATTTGATTGAGAAATATTTAAATTACAGAGGTTCAAAATTTCAACATCTAATCATTTGTGAAATTTTGTGAAAACTCTCAAATTTTTTTTTTATGTTTGTAACATTCCTGCTCTTGTAGTTAATGACCTGAAATATGTATTCTATACAGAGCCAAAGGTCCATAACAGATGGCATCCCCCAAGGCTCCATTCTGCGTCCATTGTTGTTTTCCATATTTATTAATGATTTGCTTGGTAACTGTGATAAAGCTAATGTGCTGTTGTACAGGGATGATGCCATGCTGTATAGGTGCTCTGACAATGTTGTACAGATCAATAGTCTACTAGAAAACATCTTCTGGGAACTAGAAAAATTATTTGTTACTAACAAACTAATCCTAAACACAAAGAAAACCAAAGATATACTGTTCGGCCCCAAGCATCTTGATATTTCTAGGCAACACTTGTTATCTATTGCCACATCCACAGATGTTTCAATTGAAGTGGTGGCCTCAGTTAAAAATCTTGGAGTGCATCTAGACCAGGAAATCTCCTTTAAGCACCATGTTGATCACATCTCTGAGTCCTTACAGCAGAACATTGGGTTACTGTATTGCCTGCATAATTGTCTGCCTAAGGATTCATGGCAGACCATTGCCACCAGTATACTGCTTCCAGTTTTACTGTATGGTGTACCAATTCTGCAAACTCTTAAGATGCTCTGAAGTAAATAAACTATTGGTTCTCTACAACAAAACTGGCTCTTTTGCTGCTGGTGACCCCTCAAAGCAGCACCATTGTGATATCTCCTGCCCTTTAACCTGGTCTTCCTTTGAAGGGAGACTCAGCTACCCTCTTGTCTGCCTTGCATTCAAACTAATTAAAGGTGCCACCCTTCCAAGCCTCAGTGATGCATTGGCAATTAAACCTCTTAGGAGGATGCTTCAGTCATCCTTTAACACCCTACTTGAAATACCAAGAACAAGGTCTTATGTGGACAGGGGATCCTTTGCCTTCTCTGCCCCCTCCCAGTGGTATACCCTCCTGGTAACTCTCCAATGCTGTTCCTTCCTTGGTGGATTTAAAGAAAGGCTCAAGACTTTTCCCCTTTAGCATCGTCTTTGTACCAGCCATTGCTGAATAGCTCCAGTCTGGCCTGTATCTTTTTACGTCACTTATTTATTGTTGCTGATCTAAATGCAACTGCTGCACTATATCCTAATAACCTATGACCTATTCTGTATGTTAGCCCCTAGGTGTATATGTGCACATCCTTTTTTTACTCATGTGACCCTATGCTTATATTGGTGTTATTGACATAGCTTGTACTGCTTATTATGTCCTGTTTTTTTTTTTTGTTTTGCTACATGGTGCTTATACATGTAATTAATTACATGTCACCCATGAAAAAGGGACTCTAGTCTCTGTGGGTCTACCCGGTCAACAAAATTAATTAACTAACTAACTAACTGAATGACTAACTAACTGACTAACTAACAACTCCTTTCGGGCTGTTTCCTCTCAAACAAACTGCAATCTGCAGTTTGGCAAGCAGACTAAGGAGAAGCTGCCCGACGCTCACCCTCCAAGCAAGGTATGGGTTGGAACTCTGAATTTTGGCATCTACCCTTGGAGGAATCTCACTTGCCCCTGTTTGCCAGTGTTTCTCACACTATGTGCAGCAATCCAGAAGTCTTCTAGAAACTGTTGCCAAGAAATTAATGCTAGGACTGACCTCTGCTTGACATGTTCTTGATTTCTCACTTTAAGTAATGTTTAGTCTGATGTAGAGACTTCTTAAGAGTTGATTTAAGTTTTGAGAGAGGTTGTAAGGTAGTGTGATTTTGCTATCTTCCTGAGCCCTGTGCCCCTTCTGTTAGAGCTGTAAGTCTGTGGGCTGCACCCTTGATGTCTGTGTCCCATTGAGGCTGCTGCAGTGCCCTCCCAAAAAAAACTTACTTCAGAACCTTTCCCCCTTTTTTCTTTTGCTAGGTTTTGTCTGAAGTGCTGACTTTTCCGTTAGCAGATTATATCTTTTAGCCACTAGAGGGCCCAGTTATAAGCACACTTACCCAATCCAACACAATACAGTTCCTGTCTCATTTCACTTATTGTGTGGTCAGTCTATCACTATTCATCAGTCTTTGCCCCTCCTTCTTCTACTGATTGATACTGATTTTTCCCATTTGCAGCTTATATTCTTCGCCCACTAGAGGAGTTTTCCCCCAACCATGCCAAAGCTGCTCTACATCTCTTTACTCTTTACCACCCCTGGATACTCTTCCTTTACTGCTCAGCTGCTATGGGTACCTACACTCCATTACTAAGTCTGCTCTCCTTCACCCTCTTGGTACAGGCGCCACACCGACCACAGCACCTTTCCTCCATGCTAGGCACCTCATCCCCAGACTACCCCCACAGTGACTCGGCACTCCCCCACCCTCAACACACTCGTGACCCTCCTACACCCCCACCCTACTAACACCCCCACTCCCTCCACCCTCCAAGGCCCG
Organism: Neoceratodus forsteri; assembly: GCA_016271365.2. Taxonomy (NCBI): domain Eukaryota; kingdom Metazoa; phylum Chordata; order Ceratodontiformes; family Ceratodontidae; genus Neoceratodus; species Neoceratodus forsteri. The sequence continues at coordinate 1,288,346,119 of CM057456.1, forward strand.
ACCTGGATCCAGCTCTCTCCTGCCATGCCTTCGCACTTTATCTAGCCCATGCACCCTGATTGTAAAGTCCTCAGTTGGGTGTCGACCCAAAGGTCTCCATCACCACCAGCCACCAACCAGAATAATTGCACTGCTATTATTATTATCTGGTAATGTACACCCAAACCCAGGACCTATGGCTTCCAACCCTTGTAAACCCTGTACTGTAACTGGCCTCCACTTTGCATCCTTAAACATTTGCAGTCTCCTAAAGAAATCTGCTGCCCTCCAGTGCTGGGTCGTTCAACATCAACCTGACATATTTGCACTGGTAGAGACCTGGCTCTCCAAATCCACCCCTGACTCTGCTATCACCTTCCCTGGATATACCATCTACAGGGAAGACTGAGTAGGCAAAAGTGGTGGTGGTTGCGCACTACTCGTATGGGACTCCCTTATAGGTCAGGCACTCCCAGCTCCTAAACTTGATTATGGAGCCCAAACCCTCACCTTAAAAATTGCATCTGACCCCGCCCGAGGCCCTCTTCCTCACGGTCTCCTATGTAACCCCGAGGAATCAAAACCAAGCTGTCCATTCCCTCATTGACTACCTCACATCTCTCCCTCACAAAGTGGAGCAAATCCTCCTAGGTGATCTCAATGTTAACTGGCTTGCCTCCACTGCCTCCCATGTAAGGGACTCCTTTGCTGCCCTGGGTATGTCCCAGTTAGTCACCCAGCCCACCAGATTCAACCACTCTACTGGCACCAGCACTCTCCTAGATGTTGTTATATCTAACCGCCACTACAAAATCCAGGATGTCACTGTCCTCCCCAACTCTCTTAGTGATCACTCCCCAGTCCTCTGTCTCTGGTCATCCTCCACTCTGAAGCCAGTATCCCAGGCCACTCTATGCCACTGTTTATGCCCCGATGGCTTCAGAAAATTAAAACAATACCTAGCCCAGCTAGACTGGTCTCCTATCCAGCGTGCCCCTGACATTGACTCAGCTCTTGACCACTTCACAAATGCCTTCTGTAAGGCTTGAGACCTTTTCACCCCCTCACCAGGATTCGCTCCAAAAAATGCAATGCCCCATGGATCACCCCACCCCTCCTCCAGAGACTCAAAAACAGAGATAATCTCTGGCACATTGCTGTAGAATCTGGAAAGGTGTCTGATAGATGGGCCTACAATGCAGAATGCAATTAGTGCACTTGGGCCATTAGGCGGACCAAGGCAGAGCACTACCAGACCACCCTCACTTCCACTTGGGGTTCAGCCCGGACCTTCTGGGATAATATGAAAGAGCTAAATGGGAAGTTCCGCTCCCCCTCCACCATCTCAGCTCTCCATCAATGGCACCTCCACCACAGATCCACTCTTTCTAGCTGATTGTCTTAACACTGCCTTCTCTGACCTAAGCTCGGTCCTCCCCAGCAGCTTCTTTGACCCAATCCCCACCTCTCTCCCTCCAGTCCTGCATCACCCACCATTCTACCTGTGCACCTTATCGCACCAAGAAGCCAGACCACACCTGCTGAAAGCCTTAGGCAGCAATAACCTCAGCAGTGGCCCCCTCGACTCCAGGATCCTCCGTATGGTCTTGGACGAAGTCCTAGTCCTCCTGACTGACCTTCTAAACCAGTCTCTTTGCCTGGGTCAGTTCCCAAGCACTTGGAAAACTGATGAAATCACACCCATACATAAGAGTGGGGACCGGTCCACCCCCAACAATTACCGGCCAATCTCCATCCTCTCCCCACTCTCTAAAGCCCTTGAAAAAGTGGTGTTAATCCAGCTCTCTGAATACCTAACCAAGTACGACATTATGTGCCCAGAGCAGCACGGTTTCTGCCCAGGACACAGTACAACCATGGCTCTTCTGGAATTCTCCCAACACCTGCATGCTGCTCTCAACTCTGGCAGCCTTGCAGAAGCAGTGTTCATTGACCTCTCCAAGGCCTTTGACACTGTCTGTCATCCCCTTCTACTCGACTCTCTCCACCAACTTGGCTTCTCTGGCAGTCCCATTTCCTGGTTCTCTAGCTACCTCCCTCTCTGCTAGATCCCAGCGTGTCAAGATCAGCAGCTCCACCTCCAGCACTCTTCCCATTCACTCTGGTGTCCCTCAGAGCTCAATCCTGGGTCCAATACTTTTTGGTCTCTACCGCAACACCCTCCCCAGCTCATGTACTGGTAAAATGCTCCTCTATGCCTATGATGCAGTCCTCGTTGCCTCACATCCCAATTCCACCTCCCTCCAATTATCCCTCCAGAAAGCTTGCAACCAAGCCAAAAGGTGGTTCGGCGACCGCAGACTGGTCATTAACCTAAAGAAAACCAAAATCAGTGCTCTTCTCCCACCACCAAAATAAAGCTAAAAATACCCCCCTCTTGATTATCCCCAGCACTCTGCACCCGCTAGAACAAGTGACCACATACAAGTACCTAGGTATCACGTTCAATACTGCCCTCTCCTTCCACAACCACATTAGTGCCCTGTCAGCCACCATTAACTCTCGGATTGGCCTGCTATACCAGCACAGGGACTGCCTGCCTCAGGTTGCCCTCAGGCTGGCGATCACCTCCTCCATCTTGTACCTCGTGGACTATGGCTTGCCCATCTACTCCACAGCTGACAACACTGCCCTCTCCAAAATTCAACTTTCCATCAATAAGGCCTGTAGCCTCCTGACCTGTTCCCACAGCCAAACTCACACCTGCCTTCTCTATACTACTACCAATCTGCTCAGCTTTGAGGAGCGACTGCTGTACCAGACCTGCCTTCTTGCTAAGAAATCACTGCTAGGACTCTCCTCCCCAGGGGTCTCCACCTCCCTACAGCAGTCATCAATGTCTGTCACCACCCATAGCTCTGTTAAGGCTACTTTCAAGGTGCCCAGAACCAAGACCTCTCTTGCCCAGAGATCCTTCCTCTACCGAGCCCCCACCTGGTTCAACTCCCTCCCTAGCTGCATCTCCAACTTGCCAAAAACTGGCTCCTTCAAAATAGCCCTTTGGAACCATATCTTTAATACCCGCTGTTGTAGGTGCAGCTAACCCCCTGTTGTAACCTGTGGTACCCGCCTGCCTTGCCCCCTGGCTTGATAATGTCCACTGGACAGCCTCTCCCTCCCCCAGACCCACTCCTTCCCTACTAGGTCCAAACAGGTATGTAACCCCGCTGTCTTCTCTGAGGACCTACTATATCCATGAGTGTAACTCACAATTTTGTAACATTATGTAACCTAAGTAACATACAAACTACTACATTATGTAACCTAAGTGTATCTATGTTAAATGTTCCCTTTACTGCAACTGTAATGTTATTCTATGTTTTAATCTGCACTGTAATAACTGTCTTGATATCTGCCCCCCCTGCGACGAGGTGCCTTTGTAAATGAGTCTCTGATTCAAAGGTTGTAAACCCAATTTGTAATGAATAAATAAATTAATTAACTAAATATATAAACGTATATTCAATGTCAGTGTATCCTAACATTTCACAAAACTGGAAAAATGCGGTTTGTAGTGTTGAATTTACTATGGAAATACCAAAAATTATTATTGGAAACATTTTCTCATATATGCATTGCAGTATAATAGGTAATGTTTCAGAATTCTAGTCGAAGGGTTTTACATTCACAAAGCACATATCACAGCTTGATCTGATTAGCTGAGCTGTTTGCAGTCCTGTAGTTCCTTTGTGGGTGACTGTCTAATCCCCTCCCTTTTCAACACTTAGCTTAACCAGACAGACTTAGTAGAATGTGCTGCACCCCTGATATCTTTACAGTGACACACTCCCTTAAAAAGAGAGTCACATATTCCTTTTCCTTACAGATGAATCCAGGTGGAATGGCCAGAATTTCACCTTCTTGATGGCCCAGTTATTTCCATCCCTCACTACATCTTTCCAAGTGCCTCTGAAAATTCTACACTTGCAAGCACATCAGACTCTCAGGACAGTCCAGTTTACTGGGTGTGATTCATATATAACCTGCATTCAACTTGGAATTGTTGCCCTTCTGCACTTCCTTGCTCCAGCTGGGGGTCTACTATTCTTGGACTTCCTATGTCAACTGTCCATTTCTTGTTGAACACAGACATCTAACTCCTTCCTGCAGCTGGTGAACCCATACATTAGCTGCCTCTTGAATCTCTAAACTTTAATTTAAATCCCCCAGACTCCATGTCTCTTAACAAGCACATAATCTATTTCTCCTTGGCACAACCACAGCACACCCTGAGCATGCAGACATTCCTTGTCACAGAATGCCTTTAATATGACAGAAAAAGACCATCCCTCTTTCAACAGAATCTCAACCACAGTTTGTTTGTCTAATTGATGCCACCATCATTCCTTACAGGCCCCAGAGTCATGAGGACTTTGGAGAAGATCTCTCTGGACACCTGTCCCCATAGGAGCATCTGTAATTCAGTAAGTGGTATCTTCATGTCCTCAGAACATGTACTCCTTATAACAATGTGCACAACAGTTAGCAACTCCCATTACATTCAGTCCTTAGCTATGGATCACCCTCATTTAACCTGCACTGCAGGCAGGAAAATCACCTTACCTGCATTAGAAGTAAAGGTCTTGCAATGCCTCTCCAATGCTCTTGCTGCTTTTACAACAGAGTCCGCCAGGAATCCAACCTTACAGTAGTACTACTCTTAGCAGCCTTTACCTTTCTCCTTCATAGCAGGTGAGCTGTATGGCTGAGCAATACTTATGGATGTGGCTTCCACAAAATTAGAATGAAATTCCAAAATTTTCATAGACTCTTGGAATGTGACTTTAAGTACTAATGTTATTTTCACATCTTATAACATGGATGTCCTTTAAGCAAGAGATTAAAACATTGGTACCCACAGCCTCCTTTGCAATGTCTATGCACCTGACAAATTTTATATCATTGTAATCTATAGTTTTAGAATTACAGGGCCTTATGAGTTTGTAGTTCACATACTGTAAGTGGAAAATGTTTTAATTTAAAAATATCTGACTGTTTGGTGATTTGTAACTTGGACCCCTTTAAAGCTAGAAAAGTGAATAATGGCACAGATATCCACATAGTAAAGTAGCTTAAATGTTTCATATTTGGTGAAATTTGGGTACATTGTTTTAAAAGTAGATGAAATAACTAAAATGTAGAGAGGTCACATGATGGCTGCCTGAAAGGACATGCTCCTAGACTGTTCCCGCCCTTTTGCCAAAATACAAGTTTTTAAATCCATCTCATTAACTTTTCTTTGCTGCCTTGGGGGCTCTTAAGCCTTCCTACATGTTTCTTTACTTATCGGAGCTGAATTTTTCCCACTTATGGATGCCAAAATGAAGACATCGCTCCCTCAGCATACCCTACCACCAACCCCAGAATGTGAGAAGATCTCCAAGCAGGCCATCAGGGCATCCAGAAACTCTGCCTCGCAGGCCACATTAACAAAAGCAAAATTTCTGGAGGAGCTTTCCCCCATTTAAGAAACTTTATAGCTCTTAGCAGTTGAACTACAAAATCTGCATACCTCAATGGATTCTCTTGCAAGATGCACCGGAGATAACGAGGCCTGTATATCATTGCTTGACAATTGGCATTCTCAGATGGACCTCAAAGTTATCACTCTAAGACAAAGGCTGAAAAAAATGGAGGACCGTATGGAGGACCTCAAGGGAAGGTTGAGATGGAACAACTTTATGGTGTTGGGTCTCCCAGAGGGTGAGGAAGGTTCTGCAGCAATTATTTTCACTCAGAAGCTGTGTGAGCAGATCGCTGGCCCCTTTTTTCAAAAATGGGCCTGCTTACATTGTGGAAATGGCCCACCGCTCCCTTCTTCCGGTGTCCCAGAAAGGTTCCCTGCATGGCTCCTTATATTTAGACTGCCTAATTTTTCAGATAAGCAGTACATCCTGGATAAAATCAGAGATGTTAAAGAGCTCCAATGGGAGGGGAAATGGATTAGACTGGTTCAGGATCTGCCACATATGGTGGTTCAATGGCGGTCAGCGTTGCACTCCTTAGTATCCAAATTAATAGCAGTGGGGATATGCTACTGGATCCGCTACCCTTCCACCCTGCAAGTGCACCATGGAGAACAATGGCACAGTTATGAAACTCTGGAGAAAGCGAGTGCTGAATTGAAAAAATGATTCCCAGACCTAGTAAAATGACTGAATGTCCGGTATAGCCTTTCAGTTGTTTATTGAGATGGTCTGACAAAATAAATGGAAAACTTTTTCTCTTCCATCTCCTCAGCTACCTGCATGCTTACCACTAAGCCTGGGCTGGGCTCTGTTCTGCTTGCCCCTCCATCCAATCTCAACTTCTCTTTGTTTCCACATGGGCTCGGACTTCGTTTCCCTTTGTGTTTCCCCTCCCTGCCCTTATCGCTAGCGATTTATGTCTTTTTGGAGTGAGTCTGCCTTGCTTTTTCTTTGTGCTGGACTGAGTCACTTTCTAGTGCCGGCCATGATGACACCTGTAGCCTCGTTCTCCTGGATACATCCTGGACTGTGCTTCTGTGGATATGAGTATCGGTGACCTGCCACAGACTTGGTGTTTACCCCTACCTGCAAGCTTCGGCCTGGCATTTCTGAGTTTCTAATTTGTGCAGTGGATGTGGTGTGTGCCTGGCAGACTGCTCTCTCCCTTCCCTAAGTTTTATCTGAAGTGTGGCTGAATTTGACCACTTTGGACTTGGATCTTTCACTTTTGAGTGCAGTCACCTTTCAAAATGCAGTATTTATGCTGTTGTAATGAACCAAGATGATTTCCTTCCTCCCTCCGTTTTGCAGCTGAGTGGAGTAGCAAGATGGGAATATCTTGTTTTGGTGACAATGGAGGCACTTCTGGACATTCTGAGGTTGCTCACTTTATTAGACAGAGCCTCGGCTTGCTACCTCGGGCTGTGGGACTTCTCATCCAATGTTTTTGTTTTAATAGAAGACAGTTCTATGAAAAGTTCTGGTGGTCATATCCAATATTATTACTGGCAGATTTTGCCTGAGTGTTTTTTGACATGGAAACTGAAAGGGGATGATTATATAGTATTGAAGCTAACTATAGAGTTACATGTTTTTTCTATTTTTTCTCTCTCTTCTTTCTTAACTTTAATGCATTTGAGGTGGATTAGTCTATGGGTTCTTTGTTTATGTCCTTATTTTTGCAAAATGTGTGTGTGGGGTGTGTGTGCTGAGGGTGTGGATTGACAGCATCATGGCCAAAGAGGGCATTGGAGTGCAGTCAATAGGACTGGGAGATTTGTTATTGTTTATGTTGTTGGTTGGGGGTTTTGAGGGATGGGGGTATTTCCATATTATATTCTGATGCCCCATCCCTTTGCTGTTCAGTATATGTTAGCAGTTAAATTATGGCTCTATGTATTATATAGTTTACATTCCTCTTTCCATAGTGGAGACTGTTGTTCCTTTGTTACAGTGTTTTTTTCAATATGTGGAGTTTAGAGGGGGTATGGTGTCTTGGTAAGGGGATACTGGGAGCAACCCCTTGTTTATACTCCTGTTGTTTTTTCACCTGTCTTTAATCTGAAACATGCTTGTCACTGAAATATTAAAAGAATCCGTGACTTGATTGATATATTCATGTCCCAAAATGCTGGTTCTGTTGATGGACCTGACCTTGAATGGGGAGCACTTAAATGCTTTTTGCAAGGGGACTTTATACGGATGGCCACCACCAGAAAACTTAAATGTGAGGCTGAAGCTCTATGTTTACTATCTTGTATCACTACCCTTGAGCAGAATCTCCACTCTGCAGATGCATACCTGACTGATCAGGAGCTGGTCCTCCATTATGCTGATCTTATACAGGAGAAGGCCGAATACTCTATTTTGAGGACCCAATCTACCTAGGTAAACCAGGGGGAGATGGCTGGGTGATTTTTGGTGCTCTGCTTTCATAAAATGGAGGCATCCCGGATAGTCCCAGCTATCATGTTGTTGGTGGATGGCTCTAATAAAACATCTCCTAGACATATTGTCTACAGATTTGAACAGTACTATAAATCCTTGTATAGCCCACTACCTCTTCGCCCACCTCTGTTAGTGGTGTAAGAATATTTGTCTACCACTCCCCTTCCTCACTTGACTGCAGCCCAACAAATGCTTCTTAGTCAACCAATTTCCCAGCAAGAGATCCTGGATTCCATTCACTCCTTGTCTACGGACACAGCCCCTGACCTGGATGGCTTCCCCCGTGCTTCTATAAAGTGTTTTCTAAAGAATTTGTCCCTTTGCTGCATCGACTGAATAACTATTTTTGCTACAACCCAATAGTAAATGAAGCTCTCTTTGAAGCTACAATTGTTGTGTTGCTGAAACCTGGGAAGCCTCTGGAATGAGTCACCAACTATCGCCCAATATCGCTCATGAACTATGATATTAAAATCCTGGCCATGGTGCTGGCCTCCAGGATCATGCAGGTCTGGGAGACATTGATAAGCTCAGAACAAGTAGGCTTTATGCAAATGAGTTCATCTGCTGACCATCTATGCAAATTCTCGCACATCTTCACCGCGTTCAGAGATTCTACAGTTCCGGCTGCCTTGGTGTCCCTGGATGCAGAGAAGGCATTTGACAGAGTCGATTGGGAGTTTTTATTTTCTACCCTACATGAATTTGACTTCCCTATGGATTTCACTAAATGGATTAAGTCCCTCTACTCTTGCCTACAGCTAAAATCTATCACAATGGGGTTCTCTCTCCATATTTCCCATTGTGCTCTGGAACCCAGCAGGGTTGCCCACTCTCTCCCTTTTTGTTCAACTTATATTTAGAGCTCCTACTTCTTCATCTCAAGGGGTCTCTGTTAATACATGGAGTTCCCATTGAACATATGGACCTCAGAATTTCTGCATATGCAGATGACATTTTATTGCATGTGACAAATCCTACTGTTTCCATTCCTGCCACTCTGGAATTTATTCAGGGATTTGGGAAATTGTCAAACTATAAGCTCAACATTGACAAAACTGTGGTTATGCTCTTAACATCTAGTGTTTTTAAAGCTGACATTAATGCTTTAGGGCTAGCTTGGGTTCCCTGTATTAAGTACTTGAGGATCTGGTTGACTAGGAATGCATCTCACTGGAGGAAATGGAATCTAGATGATCTGCTGATGGTCCTGCAGCAGGATCTGGTTAGGTGGGACCATATGCCCCTTTTGATTGTTGGCAGAATCAGCATTATTAAAATGAATATTTTGCACTGCTTGTTTTATCCCCTTCATTCTCTTAACATTGTCCTGCCAATATCTTGGTTCCGAAGGGTTCATAAGATGATTTCCACCTTTGTTTGGAAAGGGAAACCCCAGAAGCGAGCCTATACCCATCTCCCAGCTCCCAAGGAACTGGGGGGACTCAAGTTGCCCAATTTTCTGTTTTACTACCTGGTGAGTCACCTCTCCAAATATTCTAGATGTCCTGATTCTACTGCTGCAGTTGCTAATACACATTACATACCAATTTGGCTTCAACTGGAGCGAGCTTTGATACAAGCAGCTGGGCTCTCCTGCTATAGCATTTTTTTATGTGGCCCCTGAATAACTTCCTGGTCTACTTTGTGGCACAGTGATCCACAGTTCACTGCGTGTGCATGCCCAAATGTGCCATTATATGCGGTATGACCCCACCATGGTCTTGTCATAGCCGCTGTGTGCAAATCCTAACTTTAAGATTGGGGAAGTTATGCTATTGACCAATTGGTTACCCCATATTTCGGACATGGTGGTCATGGACTTTTTTCTAGATGGTTATCTCAAATCATGTCAAGCTATTTTGCAACAATTACAGTTACTGACTCAACATAGTTTCAAAGCATTTCAACTCCATCATCTTTTACTCCATAGGATGGGGCAAGTAGATAGACTTGTTAACAAAGAGATCTCTTGCAGTCCTTCATAGAGCTGGCTGTACAACCCCATGCTGTATCTCGACTATATTCCCTACTTTTTCCTACACTTCTTCCTGATGTCTCTGGACACTCCAAATACTGAACGATGGTTCTACCACAGGCTCAGTTTAACTGGGACCGTATTTGGAGGGGGCTTTACCAATATCTAGCAAATTACAAACTTTGATTGACCCAATTTAATATCCTTCATAATATATACTTTACACCTATCAAACTGGATAAAATGGGGAAAGTAGCCTCCCCCTCTTATGTACCAGATGTGGGCAAGCAGAGGGATCACTATTTTATATATTGTAGGAGTTTCCTAAGAGCACACCATTATGAGACCAAATTAAAGGGGGACTATGGTCACAAATTACTGGCATCAATAAATTCAGAATATAGATCAACATAGCCCCAGTCACCCTCATGCCAAAACTGGGATCCCCAAGTTATTTTGTTTAAAAGTTAGAAATCATTTTACAACCCTAAATTCTCTGCCTGTTCAAAAAAGTCAATTTCAGTGAAGATGTGCTGATGATGGCATCTCCTGAACTCACAGTCTAGCCCTCCCTGTCAGCAAGCTTACAGGACCTGCTTCTCCAAAGTTTAAAAACTATGTGCAAATGGTTTTCTATAGTAAAATAAGCAGCACCATTCAATAAACATTGCTTTAAAGCCTATGTGTGTTTCAGGTTTTGTTACAAAACTGACAAATTCATAGTTTTGTTTTTGGTGCTTTTTTGTTGTGGTCCTTTTCTCCTTGGTTGCTGGATGTCACAGCACACTAATGTGAGATTTGCAGACTGGATATCTCTGATGTGGTGAAAGCCTGTGATCATTCACAGCTCTCATTCAATTGAGGTGATTTCTGAGGATGGCACTTTAAATCAATTATTCCATCACTCTGTAAATGGAGATGGGAGAGGTAGTGCTATTTTGAAACCTTACTAGAGTTTCTATGCAGTAGCTAGCTCAATGCTTAATCACTCACTCAGTCATGTCAATCAATATTTTATTCATCATCATCATCAAAGCATGAATGAATGGAATACTCAGTTGAGCAGAGCTCATTTTCTGTCATCTCATTGACAGGCTGTTACTTGAGCTATATTCAGACTCATCTGCACTGTACTCCACATTACAATGATTGTTTTATCAGGGCTAACACTTCCACCCCTAGTAGGAATTAACACATATAAGGCCCCTATTAAAACTCATTGTAAAGCAGACACTGACAAACAGAAATGCAGTTACCAACATTGCAACACTTGTAGCAAAACAACTTCCAAACAGGCAGTTCAGAGTAACACTTCACATGGTATCAGCAGCCTGGAAGGCTTGCTGACTCAGCATCCTGCAACTCTGGAGAAATGAACCACGCCAAAAAGGCATTAAAATATAAATTTGTCAACTTTGTTACAAAACCTGAAACACATAGATTCTATAGCACTGTTTTTAGAATGGTGCTGCCTGTTTTACTTGTGAAAACCATTGCAGAATGATATTTTAGCTTTGGAGAAACAGGTCCTATAAGATTGCTGACAGGGAGGGCTAGACTGTGAGTTCAGAAGATGACATCATCAGCATCTCTTCACTGAAACTGGATTTTTTGAACAGGCAGTGAAATCAAGGTTACAAAATAGCTCCATAACTTTAAAATGAAGTAACACAGAAACCTAATGTTTGGTATGCGATTTATTGGGGGTATGCGTATCCTAATTCTGCAATGTAGCACTTTTGACCAGAGTCCCTCTTTAAGTCATGGCCAGATCCCCTGCTTGATTTGGAAGAGTTTTTATACCTGATATATGTATAGTAGGTGACTTTTTCAGAATCCCGATTAAGGAGAGAAAATACCATATGGCAATGATTTCACTGTCGGTGAAGAGGGTGGTGCTCCGGCACTGGAAGGACCAAGACTGCATCTCTTATCATGAATGGCTGCAGGAGCTTCTCTATAACTTTCATATAGAGAAGATGATTGCTTGCCTCCACCATTGAATGAACAGTTTTAACAAGAAATGGGGTAGGCTGTATACTTTGTATTCTTTCTAGGCTAATATTGTGACACATTTCACTAGTTGAAAGGTTAGTTCTCTGTAGTACTTGGGACATTTCAGCTACTCTGCAATATTCCAGTTCAGGTTACTGTTTGTGTTACATAATATCATGTCTGTAGGTTAATTTTGTCTGTGCTTTCCTGCATGGCTGTGAAAGGGTTGATCTAATTGGTCCCACTATTACCTTAGATACACTTTTCTTTAATTTGAGCACAAAGTGTCCACTGTGGGAGGGTGGACGAGGGCTGTTTTGTTATGTTTTGTTGTTTTGTGAAATGTATTGCTGAAAACCTTAAATATACTGTAGTTTATTAAATAAAAAAAAAAACTAAATTATAAATTTTGGCAAAACGTTTACTACTTATAACTCAGCCCCCCTTAAAGGTTGAGACCTAAATATCAGTATACATACCCATGGTTTATGGCTCTTAAGTTCCTGAAACTGTGGAGACTTTTCAATGACATTTCAAAATTAGATTGAAATGACCAATCAGGGCATACTGAAGTTACAAAGTGCTAGTACAGAATTGTGTGTTGCCCTGAGGTTGAAGAAGAATAGGGAAAAAACATCCTCAACTGGGATCCTAGGCTAAGGCTATGAGGCAATAGGAAGTCTAAAAGGACAATTCCTAAATATGGTAAGTATTGGTCAGAAAGCTAAAGCTCATAGTTCTTTTTGTAACATCCTTGTTGGTCCAATAAAAAGTATCAAATCATTTGTTCTGGAATTGTTCTTACTAGAACCAATAGGGCATTAAACATTTTGTTTGGAAATATGGTAGTGTAAGTCATCTAGTAGTGAGTTGTCCACTCAAGTAAGTGCCACAAGATTTAGTACCTGAACTTAAGGGATAGAGGGACATACAGATAGTGGGGCAGGGATTTCTGCTCAGTGTAGGTTTGCACAGATAATTGGGTCCAAGCAGGTGAGCGACCCACTTTTGCAATTTGCTGAGGATAAATATACTACTTTATAGCTCAATGCTTAGCTTAATGCACATTATGAATGATATGATATCAAATTTGCGTTCAGTGAATGTACTGAAATAAAGCATTTTGGCCAATGATGAAGCAGATACTAAAGAACTAGCTTTCCCTTCTGCAGTTGAGCACTTCAGTGTCATAATGCAACACTTCTTACAGGGAACACACACTGAGAAATGGTTCAGCAAGGATTTTTGAAAGATGTATTTGATTATTTTTTTTGAATGAGTGCTGGTGCTGTATAATAAAGGGCACAGAAATCCATATTTATTGATTTTTTTTTTCATTTTTTTGTCCTTGCTTCAGTAGTAAGGCAGATTAAATGTAATAGACTGGGAGAGGAGCTGGGGGGAATTTGAAGGATTTATTTGACATTTTTTTTAACTGACTACTCATGGTGTAGCTGAGCAGGGCACAACAGTCAGTCTTCTTTTATGTTTGCTTGCATGCATGTGCAAGAAACATAGTGTCATCATCCGAGTTTTCGGAGGTGTGGCAGCCCTCTTCCAATTCAGTCAGTGTGTTTGCACATGTGGCCGCAGTTCTCCAATGCCTGCTGGAGTTGTCTATGACAGCAGTCGAAAATGCAGTGGCGTACAGTTGAAAGGGGGAGCTACACTTCAGTGAGCAGTGATAAGATATCGCCTTGCCCGCGCCTCCCCACACACACACACACACACACATGCATGCATACTGTGTGCTCACCCCCAAGACTGTATAGCCGACGGTGCCTCAATCCCCTGTCGGCTGTGCTGCACCCCCAAACAGAGTTAGACATGCCATGCTGGGTGTCCACCCCAGCATGGCTACACATGTATAGCTGATGGGGGTGGCCAATCCCCTGTCGGCTTCACTGTCCCCCCCAGAGTACAGGGTGCCACACTGGGAGCTCACCCCAGCATGGCAACAGATGCTGTCACCGATGGGGGTGCCCAATCTCCCGTTGGCTCCACACCCCCCCACAAGCTATCCTTGTGCCACACTGGGAGCCCACCCCAGCGTGGCAAACATCCCCGTCATCTCCTCCCTTCTTAAAAAAAACCTGCAACAGAAAATGGTCCTCGCTGTCTCTGCCCCACCCGCACCACCCACTGTGCACCCTGCCTCCCCACCCCCCATACCACACTTACCTCCGGACTCTGAAGTGACGATCTTCGGTGGACTGGGAACACGTCTGCACTCTTCAAAGCCGACCGCGAACTGAGGAAATGCCAGTAAGCTGTATAATGTAATGAATAGGGTTTTTTCAACTTTGCTGCATGTCTCAGGCATCTTTTGGAATTTTTGCACCAAATTTTCAACATGGGGTTTTTGGGACCCCTCCTCATGAATTCTGCCACTGCCATGGCATTAATCGGGCCCAAAGGGTGATTTCGCAGTCACTGCGTGAAATCACCTTTCAGGACCAATTAATGAAATGACAGTGCCAGTGTTCATAAGGTGGGCTCTCAAAAGCCTATATGGAACATTTGGTGAAAAATTCCTAAAATGACTGTTTTACGAGCGTGCGTTGCGCTGTTCCTACACACACTCATAGGTTCATGAATTTTCAATATTTTCACTCTGGATTTTTAACATTGCCATTTGACCACACTTCCTTACGAGCAGTATAGCTGTCATTTTTCACATCTCACCCAAAATGTGTTTCCCCGCATGTAGTGCACAATGGCGCAGTCGGTGTGTGAAATCAATGTTCGAGTCACATTAAGAAAATCACAGTGACACTGTTCATGAGCAGAGGTGTTAAAATAGCTATGTTAAAAATCTGGTGAAAAAATTCCCAAAAATTACTATTTTACGAGCATGTGTTGCACTGAACCTACGCGCGCTCATAAGTTCGCGAATTTTCAATATTTTCACTCCAGATTTTCAACATTGCCATTTTACCACATCACCTTATGAGCAGTACAGCTGTCATTTCTCAGTTCTCACCCAAAATGTGTTTCCGCTCATGTAGCGCACAATGGCGCAGTCGGTGTGCGAACTCAATGTATGGGACACATTAAGAAAATCACAGTCACACTGTTCATGAGTAGAAGTGTTAAAATGGCTATGTTAAAAATTTGGTGAAAAGATTCCCAAAAATGACTGTTTTATGAGCGTTTGTTGCTCTGATCCTACGCAAGCTCATAAGTTCGCAAATGTTCAATATTTTCACTCCAGATTTTCAACATTGCCATTTTACCACACCTCCTTATGAGCAGTACAGCTGTCATTTTTCATATCTTGTCCAAAACATGTTTCTGCCCATGTAGCACACAATGGCACAGTCGGTGTGCGAAATCAACGTATGGGACACATTAAGAAAATCACAGTGACACTGTTCATGAGCAGAGGTCTTAAAATGGCTATTTTGAAAATTTGGTGAAAAAATTCCTAAAAATGACTGTGTTACGAGTGAGCATTGTGCAGTTTCCACGCACCCTCGTAAGTTCATGAATTTGTAATATTTTCAGTCCACACTTTCACCAGTGGCATTTTTCCACACTTCCTTATGAACAGTACAGCTGTCATTTTTCACAACATGGCTGAAATGTGTTTTCACACTTTCAGCACAGAAATGCGTGGTCGCTGTGGGAAATCATTGTTCGGGACAGATAAAGAAAATCACAGTGACACTGTTCATGACCGGCGGTCCCAAAATGCCTGCGTTGACAATCTGCTGTAAACAATTCCCAAACTAATTACATTATGGGTGCACCTTGCACAGTTTCTACACACGCTCGTGACTTCACCAGTTTTTTTAATATTTTCACTGCAGATTTTCAACATTGCCATTTTTTACACCTCCCCATGAATAGTACAGCTGTCATTTTTCACATCCTGTTCAAAATGTGTTTTTGCACCTGTGGTGACAAATGTTGTAGTCGCTGTGCCAAAGCAGCTTTCGGCTAACAAACTGATATTGCCACTGTTCATGAAGTGGGGGTCACAAAAAACCCATGTTGAAAATTTGGAGTGAAAATACCAACGAATACATGAGGCGTTAGGGTTTTCGACCATAACACCCCATCCTGTAGAGAATGACAGGCATCAGGGCTGTGACTTGGGATTGTCACCTGCAATGCTCACACCATTCCACCCCCAGCCACACCCTGCAGCCACTGAGAGGCATCGAGGTGTGCCTTGGACTCTTCGGCCCCAAAGTTCACCCCATTCTCCTATACCGCACCCATCTCACAATATTTCCTGATAGAATGAGGTGTGCATAAGGGCCAAAGACCCCAAGGCACACCGTGACACTTGTTGGTGTCTGCACGGTAGGGTGTGGTGAAATGGCGTGGCCATTATGCCTGATGACCCAAAGGCATGCCCAAATGCCTGTCACTATCTGCAGGGTGGTGATGGGGTTGGCTTCAGTTCAATACTTCGCTGCCATTCCTATTATGCAGCTCTGTAACTCCTACACTACCAATGCCAATGCCAGCAAGCAAACATTTGGCATTGACAAATGCTTGTTTTTATTTACCTGTGTGAACCTGCCAGATAGCCAGTAAGCAACTAGTAGACTGTTGTGTGAGAGATAAGGTCACAAGGTTTCTCAGTGATGTGGGATGTGGTCTGTCAATGGGAGGGTTGCCTAGTTGTGTCACTTTTCCCTATCACTTCATGAGTCATTCAGCACTGCAGCTTGCCAGTGCACCAGGTGTGCAGCATGCATGTCACATGGGTATCTAAAAATTATCAATGACTATTGTGAGTCATCATTATTGCCATCTGGTGGCAGCTTATAATGTCATTATATAATGTGTGTGTGTTGTTGTTGGATGAAGAAAACATGAAGAGAAAAACAGGAGCAGAAAGGGATGCAGGCAGAAGAAATGAGCATATGCATATTGCAATATGTCACCTCCACCAAGTACAAGTTCAGCAAGCAGTGGTGGTGGAGATCAAAGCTTGCAATGGTGAAACAGGTACTAATAGTCATGGCTGTGGGGCTCTGCAGACAAAGGGCTGGGTGCATGATAGTATAGCCAAATAAACCATGGGTCATTAGTCCCTAGAAATCCACTGGTTTTACTTCCAATGCAGTGCAAGCAGCCTCCACTGCTGGTCAGCCCACGTAGCTGGTGATAAAATAATCCTGATCAATCAGGAAGCACACCAGCTTCCCCCTTCCACCTTCAAATGGTTCCAGTTCTCCTACTCTGGATAGAAGTGATACATCCCATTTGTTATCCATTTCTTCTTTGGTTTCTCTTTCCTTTAACCCAGGCATGCAGGCTCTGGAACCAAGGGCCTGCGGTGCAGACAGAAAGAGCTGCTCTTTGTTGAACTGAACAGAACTCTGTTTTATTTAGCTTAACCACATCATTACTGCAGAGGGACCCCCCAGCCCTTACAGCAGGAGAAATTCAATAATAATTTTCCAGACTGTAAGCAAGCAATAATACCCAATAGAGTGGGTGGTATTGGGCAATACCAGACCACCCAGGGGTGTAATGAGGCTTTGTGCCACAGGTGAAGGACCTTATAGCCCCTGGAAGGTCCGATATTGCCCAATACCACCTACCCTGGAAGGTATTATTGTGCATAGAAAATGGGCTATTTGTAGAATTTTAATTAAATACTTAAGATGATTTAAAACATTTAAAAAAACAGTAAAAATGAATACAACTAAAATGTTCTTGTGAAATAATCCCTCTACTGGTGTACTAGCCAGTGGAGGGCACTGCTATTTTGTAAACAGCTTTTTTCAGGCTTCTGTGTGGTTGAGGTCTGCCCACCCCAAGCAACTAGATTAATGC
Source organism: Neoceratodus forsteri (assembly GCA_016271365.2). NCBI lineage: Eukaryota > Metazoa > Chordata > Ceratodontiformes > Ceratodontidae > Neoceratodus > Neoceratodus forsteri. The sequence goes on from CM057456.1 coordinate 1,288,363,807, forward strand.
GATGGGGGAGTACAGAAAAAAAAAGAAGACAGCTAAGGCGATCCCAGCTCAGTTCATAAACAAACAAACAAAAAAAAACAACAAAAAGAAATGCAGCCTGTTATTCCCCCTCCCATTCACTATCACAACATTTAGCATTTGCCTGAAGCCCCAACTGAACAAGCAGCCCCTTTACTAGTAGGACAACTAGATGTCACTTGTCTGAGGAGCCCCGCTGCCACTCGAGGCCCTGCAGGTTATGAGGAGGAGAGGGAGGGTAAGGGTGATGAAGATATTGTGGAGAAAGGCAGAATAGAACAGTTGTCAGCCCGCATCTCTAAACTCACCTGGAGCTACATGACTTTACCACTGAATCTGATTGTCGGCGGTTCAGTCAAGATACTACAGAGCACTTATCAAGATTCATTAAAAAAGAGTTTTTTTATATTTAAATGTGAAAAAAAAACATGAGTGGGTGGTAGGGACATGGGGGAGGCATGCTCGTAAGCAGCAGTAAAGACAGCTGGCTGAGTGGCTGGTATCGGGAGGAGGGGACGAGACAATGTGGTCGGGAGAGTGGTGCCATTAGAAATGAGAATGGCTGGGAGAAACTGTCAGTTATTCTCCTCACTCTCCCCAACCGTATATTAAGAACGGGAGTGTGTTTCTTTACTGGTAGCTTTCTTCTTTCTTTTTTTTATATTGTGTATATAATAGTCCTTTAGCATTTCATTGCAGATTTGGTTGGCAGAAGACCCTGTGCCAATGGGATCAGAAGTGGCACCAGTAATCGTGCGGTGCAGTGGTGTGCACCACAACCGATTTATTTTTGTTGTTTACAGAAAACCTTTTTTCTGGTTATAGAAACACGTTTTCCCATCTTTGTATTACATTAGGCAGCTGCTGTTGTTCCTGGTGACACTCTAGTTTCAATGAACTAAGGTGGGAGGGCTCTGCTCACTTTATAAGTGAGTTTAGAAAACAGTGGCAATTTCAAATTTTGTGCCCAATGCTTCAACCAATGAGGAAGCAGGGTGGGCACATGGATAGCTGAGTGGGTGAAGGGGCACTTGGGCTCATTCTTTTTATTTCCTGGGCATTTATTGTAAGTTAATGTACCCCCCTTGCAAGGATATCAGCCAATCAAATGGCAGGAAATAAAAAGCCCATTTTCTAAGCACAGGTTGTTGGCATCAGTAGAATGCAATCCCATTTTTAATACCAAATTACTATAGGAGTTATGTTAGTTCACTTAGTTTCCTTTAAGAATGTGCATTAACAAGAAAACAAGATAGAGTAACTATCTAAAGGACTTAATTTGTTTTGGCTGCTTGTCCACAGCTGGCATCATAACCCTTTGCTTGTGGCATCAGAAACTGTTACAAACAGAGGATTCTAATGTCAGCTGTAGACAAGCAGCCTGAGCAGATGAAGTCTAAAGGCAGTAATCCTGTTAGTCATTATAACCAGCCTAATTATGGAGGGATAGCTGAAAGCTGAATATAGAGCATGTCACAAGTTCTAATTGAAATACATCAAAATAAATTGTTTCCTTGAGATGACAGGGGCTTGCTTGCTTATTCATTTAATCAATTAATTGTATTTGTGATTGGAAGGATTTTAACAGTGCTTAGTTTCAATGTTCATTCATGGTAGATTAAATTACAGTATGTGCCTGTACAAAAACACCTATGTGTGTTATGTTAGTTTAGGACAATTTTATTTTTATGTTCTCCCTCTCTTTGTAGCATTTCAGAAGGATACTACTTAAAAGACAATGTTTTATTTGTAAGGAGGTCAAAAGGCAGAATACTAGTTCAAACCCAAGACATTTGCCTTTATTCTATTTATTAATTTATTTATTGAAAGAGTTTGCCAGGAAAGGCCTACAGAGCTGTGAATAGCTTGTTTCCAGAAATGTCCTGGGACCATCATTGTGGTTATTAAGGGAGATGCACAAGATTCCCAGCTCATTCCAGCTGTTTTGACATAATTCTTTGTTACTGTTCTACACTCTGTAGGTACAGTTTTAGAGCACATCACTTCAATGTTACTAACTGAAGCCAGGTGCTGCCCTGTTCAAATAGATATGTAATACTCATGCTGAAGTCATGGAATTCGATTCAATGTATTCTGTGATCTTGGGAATGAGATACAAAGTCAAAAGCAATACTATATATCAGGGGATGGGACTGGCTTGCACTGTGAAAGCACCATAGGAGAGCCAAAAGTGACAGTTCTTGATTTTATTTATTTATTTATTTTTCTTCACTGTGCAGGTGCAGCAGGATTAAAGATGGCTGTTATACGTTACAACCTGAAAGAGTACAATACAATGGTTCCAGAAGGACTTCTAGTGGTGTTAGACATTTTGGATGTGGTGGCAGCATGTGAGATGGGAAGAAGCAGTGGTGGCTTATAATAGGGCAATCTCTGTAGCTTTCAACTGTAGCATCTATCTGTCTTACATTGAGGCTTCCTGTGGTTTCATGGCGAGCTTAAATAGAAACACAGAAACTAGATTTTGTTAGCAGAAAAGTAACTGTAGGCAATCCTAGCTTGCCCCTTGTCTCTGCCTATTTCATCACCACTGACCATGGTTGACCATAGGTGTCACTCTCTCTCTCTCTGTCCCTCTACCTAACCATGCCCCTGTACCTGTCCAACACATGCTTGAATCTCCCCTCAGCCTTGGCTCTGACTGCTTTCTCTGGCAGGCTATTTCAGTCATCTACCACCATGTCCATGCAGAAGAATTTCCACACATCTCTCCTAAACCTCCACCTTTAGCTTCATTACATGACCCCTTTTTCTGCTGCCTTTCTTTCTCTGAAATAGATCCTCCACTTGCACCTTGTTCACTCCTGTGAGATACTTGAAGATTTCAGTCATGTCCCCTCTCATTCTCACCTCTTCCATGCTGAGTTCCTGCAATCTTTCCTCATAAGGCTTCTTCTGCAACCCCTTACCATTTTGGTTGTGCTCCTCTGTACTGCCTCCACCCTTTCAATGTTCTTGCATAGGTGCAGCTTCCAAAACTGAACACAGTACTCCAGGTCGGACCTCACCAGTGAGCAATACTGTGGCAGCACTACCTTCCTCCTCCTGCTAGAAATCCCTCTCCAAATGCACCTAATCATCCTGATAGCCTTTCCCACTGCTTTGTCACACTGCCCAGCCACCTTCAGGTCAGTTATGATGGCCCCCTAGGTCTCTTTCTTGGTTGGCTACTAAGCTCCCCTCATCCCCATCTTATTTACAGCCTCTGGATTCCTCAGCTCTAAATACATAACCTTGCATTTTTTGGCATTGGAAACCAGCTGCTACCTCTGAACATTCCTGTAGTTTCTTCATATCCCTTTGCATTCTTTTCACCCTTTCTTCAGTGTCAACTCTGTTGCAGACTTTTGTACCACCCACAAAGAGACACACCTTTTCCTCAAGCTCCTCTGGAATGTAGCTTAGGAAGACACTGAAGGGGATCCATCCCAGCACCAAACCCCGTGGCACCCCACTAGTCACTCTCCCATCATTCAGTAGCTACCATTTATCATCACACTTTGCCTCCTATCCCTTACCTAGTTTGATGACCAGCTTATCACTTTCTCCCTACCCCCAAGGTTGCTTAGTTTCTTCACTAGTCCTCTGTACAGAGCAGTATTAAAAGCCTTACTGAAGTCCAGATAGGCCATGTCCACTGCTCTCCCTTGATCCATCTTCCTTGTATCCCAGTCAAAGAAATCTAAGAGTTTAGGGGTTGAAGACCAAGGATCAAAGGTTGAAGTATTGTCAGAGGAGATCCAAGGCCCAGGAGGACAAACTGGCTTTGAATGTTCATTACAATGAATATCAAATGGCAATCACCCAGAGATAGTCAGCCAATCTAACAAAACAGCATCTATGACAACTGTGCAGCCCTCTTCCTCTTCTAATTATGCAGATATTGCATAAAAAACTCCTGCCACAAACTGGACAACCAGACTTAGTAACTCCTTAATTTCTAAAAATATTAAACCCCCCCCAGCAAGGTCATCTAGATATGGGTTCCAGAATACATTTAAAAACAATTGCAAGGAATGTACCCAAAGATGCAGCAGGGAGACCAGAAATTCATCCAGCTGGATTTCTACCTCTTAATGGTCTCCTGAGCCTGTAATAATAAAACCAGATATGCTAGCAGAAAAGACACTTTAAGAAAAAAATAATATACTGAATAACTGTCTTCCTATTTGATCTGTAAAAATGTAAGTTCCGGTTCACAGTCTATAAGATTACTTGCATTTGGATGATTGCACTTTCACCTCACTGTCTGAAAGCGCTATACTGGAATAACTATAAATCTTCCCCCTTCAGTTATTGTTTTCATTTTTATAGTCTTCCTTTTTTGCCCTTTAGTCACCACCTCCTAGTGGGAGACCTTATATATCCTGACTTTATGTAGGATGTGCATCAACAACCAAAACTGCGGAGGAGTAAGTTTTTTCTTTCCTTGAATAATTTAGTACAGAACTGTCTCCATAAATGGGAACTGATCTTAACCTGCACTTCAAATATTGGAACTCTTTGTGACTGATCTCATAATTGTTTTACTGAACATTCCAGTGCAAACTGAACTTTTCTGGTGATCTTAAGTATATAGTCCTCCCCTTACAAGTACAACTGTTATAAATAATTAGAGCCACTATGCAAAAGGTCATTGGTGGTGTTGTTTCTAACCATATGCATTTTTCCTTTTTTACTGAAACAGGGTTGTCACTCATTTTACTCAAAAAACCTTTGGCTCTGGAATTGGTTATCTAATTTTGCAATTTGAGAGGTCTGTTATATGCAGCCACATGATTATATTAATTTCATTTTTGTAATCATTATTTGGAACAAGGTGTTAGCTGTGTTGACAATCCTACATGGAGCAGACTTGGTTACTTTTTTATTATTTATTAACTGGATAAGGCCCACTATGCATGACTGCCTGTTTTCAGGGATGACCCGGGAGCTAATTGACTTATTCAGAGTCACACAATATGCAAGTGGAGGCTGGGGGAAGCAAACCCAGGTCTGCTGAACCAAGCTCATTCACAGCTCATTATTCTAACCTCTAGGCTATACTGCCAACTTATACTTAGGTTGGAGCTATTTATTATACAGTATCAACTTGAGTATATCCCATCTTGTGATGCAACAATTCCATGCACCTTAGACTAGATCCCAGAGAAATCTGGTTTGCTTTTCTGAACCGTTGTGCCTGGATGCATTCAGCAATCTGAGTAAGGCCCACTCTAAGCTTAGATAGAGAGTATGGCTAGAATGGATCACTTCCTAAATTTAGCACAATGCACAATACACAATACAGCTAAACAAACAACATTCACCGGTCCCTTGAAAGTCCATTTATTTAAGTGCATTCCTGGCTGTTGAAGGGTGGTGCCTAGAAGCATACCACTTTGTACTCAGATCCAAATTGTTGGAATGCTAGACTAATCCTATCAGGGAATGATGGAATTCTTTCCTCCTTTACCTGTCCCCAGGTCACAGCTGATTACATCCCTTACACAAGAGTGTTGGCCAGCCACTCTATGGAAATCATCTGAAAGATAAGAAGGATAAGATTGCAGATACCTTGCAGGACAGATTTCTTTTTCAGGTGTTAAGTAACCAGCTAACCCAACAGATTTAAATTTTTTACTGTTATTGCATTCTCATTGAGTATCACTTTATTAGACTCTGTTTATTTTGATAGTTAATTACCTGGAATATTTACACTTATTATATTACACATTTCAATAGTATTTACATTCTGTCAGGTTATTTCTAGTTTTAATTTTTTTAGTTTCTTATCTGTGAACAAGTTATTTTAGTTTGATAACTGATTTAAGAGGGTATAGCTGAACTCTCCTATTAGTGGGGTTCATTGGGCTGGTGTTACACAACATTTCATACCTGATATATATTTTTCCATTACTAAATAAACCCTTGGAACTTTCCAGCAAACTTTTTTAAGGTCACAACTCATAGTTTTACCCCTCTGAACCTCTTACAACCAGTAATTTAATATTTATTGTATAGTATATTTCAAGAGTGGTGAAAAACACTCTATCTGCTTCTGGAATGTGAAGGTCTTGGGAGCCTCTATTGCATGGAAAAAGTTATTGAACTATTTACAAATGAATAAGATAGACATTGCTTTTATCCAAGAAACCCATCTTACAGTACACACAGAAAAGCTAGCTAAATATGGGGTCACACAGGTCGCGTTCAGTGTGTTGAATACTAAGAAGAGGGAAGCAACTATTTTAATTAGAAAAGGTGGATACTTTGTAAAGTTCAACCACTTAGAAGACACAGACAGCAGATTTCAGATCCTGACAGGAGCCATAAATAGCTACAAGATAGCTGATTGCAACATTTATGCTCCCGATACTAATTGGGTATTTTTTTGGCTACACAGCAGTAGAACTTGGCACAATTGATAACTATGAAATTGTCTTAGGAGGGGATTTATTTATTTTATTTTATTTATTTATTAAATTTTGGTAACTGGGTAGGCCCACTGAGCCCTGAAGGTCCCTTTTTCAGGGGCAACCTGTGATAGCAATACATATTTTGAAACAGAGAGAGACAATTGGGTTACAGAAAGCAATGTTCAAGGTTGGTATGCAGGTAACAGTCCTGGTTATCAACAAGATACTGCTCATAGTAGCTGGCAAGGATACAGTCATGACTCAACAAAAAGCAGTTTTAGGTGGAGAGCTATCTAAGAGATAGTGACAAGGCTGAAGTTAGGGGATCCTGACTGGGTACCTGGGTAAGAAAAAGGGGGGGAGGGAATCTTATGAGCCATGACAATGGCAAGTGCTGGTGTCAGTTATGTGGGACTTTAGTTTGGAGCTGAAGTTTGTGAGTGAGGAGGCTTCCTGCATGGGAGGAGGAAGTTGGTTCCACAAGTAGGGGGCTAGGTAGGAGAAAGATCTGGCAGCGTTAGTTCTGATTCTGGGAACTTCTATCAGTGTTCACCCTGACATCCGTAGTCTCTGGGGGTTTTGTTTGGTGGCCATGGTTCCTACTATGCTGGGCAGAGTGGACGGTCTGAGTATCTTGAACACCAGGCAGAGCAGGGGGTACTGTAGGCATGCAGTCAGTGAGGGCCACTGTAGCTGGGCCATCGTATCACAGTAGTTACTTCCCAAGTGGTTCTGGATAGTGAACCGGGCAACCTTGTTGTACAATATTTGCATCCTTGTGACCTCTTGCTTAGCCATGCCTTGTATAATCAAAGTGGCATAGGTCAGGGTAGGGAACAGGACACTAGTGCCAGTTGAGAGCCTGGCCTCAGGGATGAGCTGGTCCTTGAGACGGTACTGGGTACCAAGTTTACGGTGTATGGTCTTGGTAACCTGGTCCACATGGTTCTTGAAGGTGAGGCATTGGTCAAGTGTTAGACCTAGGTATTTTAAGGAGGGCACTACCTCAGTGCCGCTACCAGAGATTGAAGTGAGTTGCAGGGAGGCGGTCCTGTCATGACCCAGGGATCTGTGCCCGGATTGCATCGTCTTGGTTTTGCCTGCATTCAGGACCATTTTGTTTTCTCTCAGCCAGTCTTCTAGTGAAGTGAGGTCATCTTGGAGGAGGGGACCAAGAGTTGCCATGTCACCCAAGGATCTGTAGATGACGGTGTCATCCGCATACTGCACGACTGAGCTACCCCCAAAATGGGTGTTCAGGCCATCAGTAAACAAGGAGAAGAGGAGGGGTCTGAGGATTGAGCCCTGCGGTACTCCTTCTTTAAGGGGTAGTGGGTCTGAGATGGCACCCTTCCAGATGACCATCTGTGTCTGGTCAGCTAAGTAACTCCAAAACCACTTGAGGGCAAGGGGGTCTAAGCCCAATTTTTCCAGCTTTTGTAACAGAAGTTTGTGGTCAACAAGGTCAAATGCCTTTGACAGGTCTATGAATATGGCACCTGTGGGTATCCCATTATCCATTGCTCTGAGTACATCATTCGAGAAGTTGATTAGGGCTGTGTCCATCCCATGACTGGGTCTAAATCCATGTTGGGAAGGAGATAGAAGCTGATGATCCTCCAGGTAGTCATGGAGTTGACCATAGATTAATCTTTCTTGAAGCTTTGCAAGTGTGCAGAGCAAGGGATAGGCCTGTAATTATTTATGTTTGCCCTGGAGCCACCTTTGTGTATTGGGACCACATTGGCCTGTTTCCACTGGTCAGGAATGATACCTTCCCATAGGGATCTGTTTAGGAGCCAGGTCAAGGGTCTAGTGAGGGAAGGGTCTCCAGCCTTTAGTAGACAAGGGTTTATCCCATCTGGCCCCCCAGAGTCTTTGACCTTCAGGGCCCTTAGGAGGATCTGGACCTCTTTTCTCTTCACCAGTCTTAGGTGGAAAGAGAGTCATTCAAAGTTTGTGGGCTCATCTACATTTGGAGCAGAGGTCAAAGGGGACAGACAGGTCTTGTAGGCTTCAAGGTTTGTAAAGTGATTGTGAAGGGCTGAGGCTATTTGAGGGGAGTCACTAACTAGCTGACCATTTACCTCAATGGGACCATGTTCAGATGTGTTGTTGCCCCTGATCAGACCATTGACATGATGCCAGAATAGCTTAGGGTTGCCTAAGTTGATGTTTTGTAGGTGAGTGATGTACTCCCTTTTTGCAAGTTTGATGGCTCTCTTGGTTTTGTTTCTTAAGGCTTTGTAAGTCTCAAGGTCTTCTGGGAGGGAGGAGAGTTTGAACTTCTTCCAGGCCTTGTCCCGACTGATCATGAGGGTTTTAAGGGATGGGGAGATCCACTTGTAGCAGCTACCTTTTGTTCTTGTTTTTTTTACAGGGGCAAAGAGGTTAGCCGCAGAACATAATTGGTTCTAGAAGTGTTCCAGGGCCTCTGCCATTGTGGGGAGGAGCGTGATTGGGCTCCAGTCCAGGCTGCATGGGTAGTTGTTGAATTGTACCTCAGAGAAATTTGAGTAGTCACGAGCAGTAAGGATTCTGGGCTGAACTTTAGGTTCTCTGTTTTTTCTAGATGCAGAATATTGGTGAGTGGTCACTCAAGGCGTCCACCATTATTTCGGAATTCTGGATGTTAGAGGAGCTGGTCACAAGAACCCAGTCAAGGGTGGTGTGATTCCCCGTTTTGTAATTGAGCCTGTTCGGTTCAGAGATTACCTGTACCAGGCCTGCCTCTTGAGTCTGTGCCATAAAGGCTTGGCTTGGGTCCTGGGCCCAGTTCAGGTTGAAGTCCCCCAGAATAAGGCTCTCTGAAGAGATATCATGGGCCGTGATCTTAGTGATGGCCTCGAGAGATTGGAGCGCGGACCTGGGAGGGTGGTAGATACAGTCAATTGTGAGTAGTTTAGAGTGCCCTAGGGTAATGCGGATGAACACAGATTCTCCGTCAGAGGGGGTACTTTGCTGCAGGTTTAGGAGCAACACTGTAAGGTTTTCCTTAGCATAAATGAGTAAGCCACCCCCTCTTTTAGTCAGCCTATTGTTGCAGTAGGATCTATAACCCTGGGCCTGTATCTCATGATCTAGTATGTGGGCCTTAAGCCAGGTCTCTGAGATGGCAAGGATATCCAGCTTGTAGAGGTCAAGCCAGGGTTGTACTTCTTGCATTTTTGGTCTGAGTCTGCACATGTTCATATGCGCTATCCTCAGCCCCTTTGTGGATGTCCGGTGAGGGACCTGAGAGGATGTAATTAAGATATTGCTAGTGTGAGGGCCATGGTTGGGTTGAATATCTCCTGCCAGGAGTAGCAGCACTGCTAATAGGCAAAAGTAACAGGGCTGGCCAGAGGACTAGGTTGTGGCATGTCCTGTGCAGAAGTGGGAACATGTCATAACATAACCTCTTTCTTATAAGCCAGAGCTGGGGTGTGGAGAGGGCAAGTGTGCTAGAGAGGGGCATTCCATTGTAGAAGTTGAGGGGGGGAGTCATTGAGCTGATGTCCCCTAACTTCTGAATACACTAAGCCAATGAGTCTGTCCACCTAGAGAAGTGACAGTACATAGACAAATGCCAGGAATACCCCCATTGGGGAGAGGGGCACTTGAGTTACATGCACCTCGGAGCACGTGGTCATGGGCCCCCTTCATGTGAGGCATGCTTTTATGTTCTTAATAGAGATTAGCTGTGGCAAGGTGGAACCCTGTTGAGCTGGTGTAGGGTATACCAGGGGTCAGATTCCCCCTTTGGAGTAGTTTCTTCTGTCAAGAACCAGCCCCTGTCCCAAGGTACTGGCTACAACAGAGGTTGTTAATTTCTTTTGATCAAGAACCTAGATATACCATTTATAGGAAGATGTAACTTGGCCAGGCTTTAGGCAAACCACAAAGGCAATTAATTGTACTACTTCTACCCAAGCTGCAATCTGTTAAGCTGCAACATTTACAACTAGTCCTGAAGGTAGTAGCTGGCCTACAGTCAGCAGTTCTGCCCCAGCTAGTAAACAAGTTTAAGATACATTTGCAAAAGCATAGGCTACCTTTAACACAGTATTGTGAATCTGACACTTTGACAGGAAGCACGAAAAAGTTACAGTGATCAAGTCCACATTCCGGTATTTACAGTATGTCAGAGTACATTGAGCTATTAAATACTCTAAAGTGGTGCAGGAATTCAAAAGCAAGGTTTGTAAGACAGAAACATCAGGTGATTGATTTTAAAGGGGAAATGGACCCCTTACTTGACAGAAATAATATTTTTTTTTGCAATGGAGAAATCTAAATCACAGAAAGCTTTGTGGAACCTGACTGAAGATCTAAACCTAGTAGATACTTAGAGGTTGGTGAATGATTTTAACAGAGACTGCATCTTTTTCTCTACCAGACACAATTCTAACAGCAGAACTGATTATATGTTTCTATCTAAAAGTGTAAGCAATGAGGCTATGTCTACAGAGATAAAAAAACAGTAATTTCAGACATACACTGGTGAATCATTCTCTGTCCCTAGAGACAGATAAACTAGCAACTGCTTTAAGTGGTAATTTAATGTATCCTTGCTGCAAGATGGACATTTTAAGAAATGGATTGATTGCAGAAATTGTGCACTACTTTAAAATAAACAACAATGGAGATCTAACTTTACCATGTTTGAGGGTACTGCACATTGAAAGCCTTTGTCGGGGGTGCATAATCAGTTTTCAGCTGAAAAGACATACCAGAGAGATCTAACAGAAAAATAAATCACTGTGCACTCACTGGAACATTCCTTTAAACAAAAACCCTCAGGAAGATCACACTTACTATACAAAATCAGTAACTTAAAATATGAAATTAACAAAATATTCTTTTCCAAAGCTGCATATACTATTTTCCAAACAAGACATTTTTGTTTTGGGGGCAGGAGACAAAACAGGTAAACTACAAGCATACAGGTTAAAACAGAAAGAAGTTCAAAACCTTCACTGTAATAGGAGATGCAAAGTTCCCATAAGGGAAGATAGCAATATCAAATAAAGAAATTAACTTGGAGCTTAAGAAAGTTTATGAAGACTTTAATGAAAGCTTTTCCATAGACTCCCTGGACAAGATTAAAATCATTTTATCTACACTTACTCTACCCAGATTATCTAAACTAGATAAACTCAGCCTACAGGAACCCATAATGTTAGCAAAAATTTCAGATGTAATAGATGATCTTCCTCCCAAGAATACCCCTGAACCAGATGGCCTGTCAGGGGAAGTCTACATACTTGGGAATCCCTGGTATAGAAATACATGTTGAAAGTCTTTATAGAGTCTTCTGATGATTGAGCCTTCCAGATTCTATGAATCAGGCTTAAAGGGTGCCTAAACAAGCAGTTTTTTAAAACTGTAAACTCCAAAATCCGGCTTCATAGTTAAGTAAAGTAAAGGCTACTGTTTATATCTATGCTAAAGGTGCATTTTATGTAAATAACATGAATGCAGTTTCATAGCTTTTGAAAAATGTAAACATCAGCCTTTCAGTTTAAAAAAAAAAACAGCCTTGCTTGCTTCCTAAAATGTCTGTAAGGTGATGTTAGAAAATGGTCTAAGAAATTCCCAGTCTCTGATGGGCTGATAGCCCTATCAAGGTGGACATCTATCAGACAACGGAGCCCAGGTATTAAAAGTACCACTCCCAGCTGACCTGATTACCAATGTCATGGTGCCAATCAAACTTTCAGATTTAAAATGCTGCCATTTTTCTCTGTCGCTGACAGGGAGAATTCTCGGCTGGCCATGCTCCCCACCTCAGTCGTTCTCTGTTTTGTTCAAATAAATAAAAAAAAAAAACACCCACACACGAAAAAATGGCTGCTGTTATGCAGCAGCATCTTTAACTTACAGTTTCTTTACTTCTTTTTGACACTGCAGTGGAACTGCATTTTCATCAAACACATCCCAATGCTCATCCACCATCAGCACCGGTAAACAAGCTACCGGCAAACAGACCATCATATTCATCAATTCAGTTTATGATTTTTCCAGACAATCACCTCCTTATTTAATTACAGCCACTAGTAAAGTTATTTTATTTAAAAAAAAGTCTCCTTATGAGCTGCGACTTGCACACACACCATTTGTTTCCACCCTGCCCTGCTCGAGCCAAACTGAAGCAATTATTATTTATTTTGCTTGTTTCTTTTTTCAATCACCTTAGAAAGGCATCCTTCAGTCTTTTCTCGCCATGCAGGCAGGTGAGATGCAGGGAGGGGATCTGTAGTCCATGGTTGCAATGAGAGGAGAATCTATAGTTCATCCTTACCATGAGTCAACCTCCCCCCTTGCACTTCTGACTACTTTTAAAAAAAAAAAAGTATTCTGATCTACAATCGCACTTGCACTACAACTACCATTGCTCTTCTTCTGCCGTCCTGTCAGGATTGTCTTCCAACTGCGCTTATCCATCCCTTTATTAAATAAAACAAGAAATCAATTTTGTGCATGCCCACAATGAAGATGCTACTGATGGGAGTTTGGGGCAGGGGTGGTGTCTGCTACATGGGTTTGGGGGAAGGGTGACTACGAACAAACAATGCTGACTGCTGACTATGTAAATACTGACAGTAGGTTATGTCTTTATTACATTAAAAAACTAAAGTGCTGTTTATGTGTGTGTTTGTGGGGTGGCAAACAACAGAGACACTACAAAAGACAAATCATTAATTAATGTGCATGTGTGTGTGATGGGGGAAGGTAACAGCATTTTAATGCAGGTGGAGGAACTATTTTATTACAAAGTAAGAGTTTTGAAATTTAAACAGTAAATGTTGTTTTCAAAAACATATAACACAGTGGCCCATTTTCTAAGTGCACTAATACCCTCCAGAGTGGGTGGTATTGGGCAATACTGGACCTTCCAGGGGCTATAAGGCCCACTGCCTGTGGCGTCAGGCCTCATGACACCCCTGAGTGGTCCGGAATTGCCCAATACTACCCACCCTGTTGGGTATTATTGCTTACACATCATTGGAGCCAGATACAGAGTCCCACATGGCTCCCTATATTGCTAACTAATTCTTATTTCCCCCATTGTTTTGAATTGTTTCACCAGAATGATCAACACCATGTGTTAGCATGTGGATTATTTTGATCAGTACAGATGTTAGGCTATGGTTTTGTTCATTTTCTTTACCTTAACTTGCTGAAAATGTTTTGTAATCCAGCTGACTTTCTCTTTGGCAAACCACAGTGCAGTACAACACTTCAAATACCTGATAATCTAGTGGTTATGTGATGCCCTGACATTTCTAGTGAGGTACTGGTCTGGTCCAATTCCAGACTTCATGCTTTCTTGGTAATCTACAAATAAGATTCACTTGTAGTCTTTCTCCATGTGAACCCCTTGCACCTAGCCTGCCTTTTGTTGAACACCCCACCATCCATACTCTGTCCTTAGTACTGTCTGCGGTAGCATATGAGTTTGCGGTCTCTTGAAGAGAATTATCACACCTCAGATTGTAATCTTGTACCTCACATAGTTGTGCACACCTATACCGATACGCTTCATCAGTTGCCACTGTTAAAAAATGCCTTCTAAATCACTCTGTAGTCCACTTTCTCAGTGTTTGACTTCTGCTCTCACAGTAAACATCGAGTGGATCACCACCTTTCTGCACAGTGAATACAGTATGTACAGTCCCCTTGTTGTATTTTTTTCCCCACCTCATTAACCAACAACTAGGTCTTTCTGGTAGGCCAAGCAATAAGCATCAGGACTCAACAGAAAAACTGCTGTTTATACTCTCATAAGGGCTACACTTGCTATGGATAATAATATTATTAGTAGGCGAGGCATACTAATGCCTTAAGCGAATCCATTGACTTCCAGTGTCCTTTACCTGTGATCTGCAGAACCCCACAGGATGGTTCCCAGCAATTCTTCTCCAGTATGTTTCTGTTCCCTACTCTACCATGTGAGCTGGCTGGCTACCACCCTTCTGAATCTTGAATGAGCTATACACAGCTCCCATAATACTGTCCTAACAAATGTCAACATCCCCCCCACCCAAGGGTAATCTCCCTATTCTGAATTCAGTTAACAGTGTAGGTGCAACCCTGCCACTCTGAATATTTGTCATCGCTGGCTACTCTCATCCACAATCAGGTAGTGATCATGGTGCTGGCAGCCCCATATCTCAGATCTCATAATGATCTGCTCAACTTCCCCCTTCCTGTCTTCCCCTAAACTGAATATAGCTGTACCCTGCTGGAATGGCCTCTTCAGTCCCTCTCTGGCATTCATTCTTCTCACCTGCTCCCCACACCAAAAACTGGTGAGTTCACTACCCTTCCACATCATGAATGCGGTTAGTGCAGTCTCCCATGTTATTTTTACATATTAATAATAAACATGATCTTCTGGTAACCCAGGCTGATAGCAGCAGGGCACAAGGGGAAAACTGGGCTTTCCTACCCATATAAGATCTAAGCCACCTAAGATTATGCACTATTAAATGACATGCATAATGATGCGCACACTCATCTTTTAATTGTGCCTAATGAAAGTTAACCTAGATCTTTTAAAGATAGGAAAGTCCAGGGCTGGCCCAGTGGTGCTGAGGGTTGAGGCACTTGACACCATGCCTCGTGCCATGCTGGTGACCCATGTTCGGGAACAAGCATGGGTTGGTGGGGATGAGGAAGGATTGAGCATCTCTTGGACTGCTCTCCTGCCTCAGGAAGGGGGTTTAGCACTCACCAGTGCAGTAGCAGCCCCTGGTGGTGGCTGGGGAATTGCACTGCCTGGCCAGCAGAAGCATGAGGACTGGGGTTGTGGCAGATGCCTTTTGAGTGCACACGGGAGTGTGCGCACGTCGAGCAGGGCATCACTGCATATCCAAGACTGGGGGAAAACACTCAAGGAAAACCCCCCAGCTGTGGATAGGTGAAGATACATACCATGTTGGTCCACACTCCCACCATTGGACCTGCCTGCAGGAGCCCCTCCCTCTGACTTTGGATTCATAGATAGAGCACTAGGGTGAGTGGCCCTACCCCAGGGGGGGGGCTTAGAGTTAGGGGCTTCATTGGATCAGGAGTGCCTGCAAGGTAAGATTTCAGACTGGGAGCTAGAGACTGACATGGCGGGGGGTAGCTGGAGAGTATTCCACAGCTGTGAGCATAAAGAAAGTGTGCAAAAAAAAAAAAAAGGATAGGAAAGTCCATCTTTTCTCTTGTGCCCTGCTGCTATTAATCTGATTTACTGAAAAGATGTGTTTATTTTTTATGTGTCAAAAAATCTGGGGACTGTACAACCTGCATTCATGATGCAGAAGGGTGATGAGCTCACCAGTTTTTGGTGTGTGGAGAAGGAGTAAAGAATGAATACCAGAGGGGGACTGAGAAGGCCACTCCTGCAAGGTACTGTTATATTCAGGGAAGGGGGAAGACAGAAGGGGAGAAATATGTGCAGATCATTGTGAGATATAAGATGTGGGTCTGCCAGTGCTATTATCACTACCTGAAACCAATTTCCTGCCAATATTCCCCTTCCCATAAAACCAGTTCATGCAATTGTCCAAGGCTGTGTATGGGTATTAATGTGTGAAATGGCTGCAACTACATGTTCAGTCGCTTCACTACCAGTCTAGCATTGCTTGTAAAGCACTTTGAGATACAATGTGTACCAAAATCACTATATAAATGCTGATTCTTATTATTATTATTATTTCCCATGGAAAAAGAAGACTAGATAAGTATATTTTTGATTTCTGAGAAAGTATGAACTCTGGCATTGGACTACACAAGAAGTTTGCTACAAACAAGTGGTGGATCTAGGGGGCGGTGAAGGGTGCAGCTGCACCCCCCCATTGTAACTTACTCGTTTGCTACTGCTGCATGTCACTTTGTTAAAGAAGTCTAATTTATTGAGTGTACAAATGTTTACATTCAAAACTATGGATACATTTGTATTTTCTGTCAAAACGCACTAAAAAAGAATAATAGCAGACAATATAAAGTTTTAATAAAAATTTTAAAAAGTGAATATCAAGTATGCACACCACCCCAGCACTCCCCATTGTAACATTCTGGATCAGCCATGACAACTAGACGATCAGGTTATTTAAGATGTGTACTGCACTGTGGATTGCCAAAGAGAAAGTCGGTTGGATTAAAACACAATTTCAACATGTTAAAGTAAACAAAATGAACAGAACCATAGCCTAACATGTGTACTGATCAAAATAATGCACATGGTTTTGACCAGTTTGGAGAAACATTTCTAAACAATAGGGAAAAAAATAACTAGTTAGCACTATAGAGAGCCACATAACTCTCACTCTGGCTCCAATGATGTCATCACTTAACACATTTGGCAGTCATTTTAGGAAGCAGGTAAGGCAATGTTTTGAAATTGGAAGGCTGATTTTACATTTTTAAAATGCTTTGGAACCACAGTTAGTTTTGCTTTAGTCCCTTATGAAGTCAGATTTTTGAATAGTTTGTTGTCAAAATGTTGTTTAGGTATCCTTTAAATTTCTTTAATTCTTGAGGGGAAAAAAGATCCATTACTTTGTCAGAACTACAGGCTGATTTGATTAGGCATAGCCAACAGACTTACAGTAAAGATCATATCATCCAGTTGTTGGGAAGAGATGAAGTGAGGTTTGTGCCAGGTTGCATTGAAGTGGCATAGAAAAAGTCAAGAGCTTTTTAGAAATACTATGAGGGCCTGCAATAAAACCCAGACTCCTGCTGTGGCAATTGCTTTTGATTTTTTCTAGGCGTTTGATTCCCAGGAATTGTCCTACCTACAACATACCATGTCACAGTTTGAGATAGGTTCCAGTTTTTATTACATGGGAGAAAATATTGTATAAAGGACTTTCAGTCAGAGTTATGACTAATGGCAACATTTCTGAATCATTTCAGCTAAGCAGGAGCTCCAGATAGGGATGTCCTCTTTCCCCTTATCTCTTCACACTAGCCGCTGATCCCTTAATATGGAAGAACTCGACTTGCACAATCATACAGGGTAGTGAACAAAGAGATTGATCAACAAAGTATTTGCTTAGCCAGATAACCCTTTGACAAGATAATGAACTAAATGGACTCCTTAATAATTTTGCTACTGTCTCTGGACTCAAAACTAATTGGAAAAACACAGGTAATGGTAATTAACTCACACATTAAACTTGGGACTAAACTTGGGCATAAAGAAACAAAACCCTAGTGTAGAAAGAGTATCATGTATCGAGGACTTAAACTGTCCTGGGATCCATGGAAAATGGCTAAATTCGATATTTCTCCCATGTTTAAAGACATCAGTAGTGACTTACAAAAATGGCAGAAACTTAACTTGTCTGTTTGGGGGAAAAGAAACATGATTAAATAATGATTGGCCCAAGAGTGTTTTACAGCTTCCAAAATTTGCTCCTCAGAATAGAAAGAAAGACATTTTCTTTCCTTGAAAATATAATTAGGAAATTTTTGTTGGGGGGATAATCTCCAAGACTGGCCTTAAGCAAGCTAAGAGCTCCTCGGTCAGCAGAAGGATTTGGTCTACCCCACTGGGAAAAATATATTACAGTGTTTTTGTTTAGACAAGGAGTGATGTACATAATACATGAAACAGAAGTAAATTCCATTCTTTGGTTGTGTGTTGAAACATAATTAGCAGCACCTTACAAATTATCAGATTTTCTATTGATCACTATACTCCCTTACATAAGCCGTGCATCAGCACCACCTCATCCATTAAGAGAATACAGAATATTCTGAAAATTGGAAACATGCCTACCCACTGAATTACAATTTGGAATAATGAAAATATTCTATACAATAATAGACCATTGGAAGATCCAGGATGGAGTACATTAGTGTAACCCCTAGATGGCGCTATCCCAGGGGCTACTACCCCTGCCTGATTTGCCACTAACAGGTTGAGGGGCCTGGATCCAATGGCGGGTGCCTCCACCCAGAGGTCAGGGTTTGCAATAGTTAAACTAACTTGGTCACAGTCCTCTGGGACACTGCAACCCCCCTTTCTTCCCACTAGTGGCCCACACAATATATCAGAATTACCTTCACAGTATACACTTACCCCCAGGTCTGGTTCCGGCACTGGGACCTCCTGTGAAATGAGATACAGTGCAACAATCACAGTACAGTACTTTAACATAGACAAATACCTCAGGCAGTATAACTTTGCTGAAACAAGCAGCTCTGATTTATTTAGGGGATATAACAAGGACAGGGGAAATCAGGTTAATTAGCTTATCACTCTAATAATCTACCTATGGCTCTGTGCACAGGTCTATCCCTATCAGTTACTGTCCCTGGGTACCCAAGCCCTAGTGGCTAGTCCAAACCGTGGCAGCTGGTAGGGGCCCTTTCACACAGAGAAAAGGAAAATTAAACAGTCGGCAGTACAGTAATTCCATTTGGATTTAATGTGGCAATTCAACAGGGAGCAACCCTGAATTAGTACTCACGACCTCCAAATAAGATAGGGTCCTTCAATGTCAGCAGGGCTCACTTGAGGTACACAAACCTCTTCACACATCCATATAAAAAAGCACTATACCAGGCAGGCTGCATCTGTATCCCGATCGAATTACTGCACAATACCGGAGAACACACAGCAGATTCAGTTCCTGACAGACCGAGTGCAATTTTCAGCAATTCCTCCAGTCTTCTACAGGGTGAGCCTGGTTTCTACTTCAGAGGTCCTTTGATTCTTTTCACAGGACGGATTCAGTCCTAACAAGCTGTTACACAAGCTGCAGACCGGAACTCTGGGCCTTACACGTTTTTGACTAAAACTGCACACTGAAAAGCACAGGGCTCCTTCCTTCTTCACTGCCAAGCTCAACTGAAACTCCAACCGACAAACTGGCACTCTTTGAGTTCCTCCCAGTTCTTGACTGGATTGGCTGTCACTCACAATAGACTGCTGCTGTTGGTCCAAAAGGTGCTGAAGTCTAAACTACATCTCCCAGAGTAACTGCCCATACAATCCTCTTGTGGCTGGCTCAGATTATGAGTCCACGTTCTGATTCGTTCAAGGCACCATTTTAGAGCTAGCTACCCCACACTGATTGGTCCAGTTCAGCAGTTCAAAACTAGAATGGGAACTAGCAGACACAGTTCTGACTGCAAAGAAAGCAGGTTAGACAAACTGTAATTTCATTATTACTCTAAATAATTTCTGGCAAACAGTTACATCTTTCAGATAGGTTCCCTTTGCACTCCTAGTGACTGCAAAAATGAAGTGAATTGGCAGCAGCTTGAGTGGTACTCAATCAAAGAAACACACAGTCCCCCATACAAACTAATTGTCTGCAAGCAGACAGCTCTTAAAGAGACAGTACCAGAGGTTCTAAAAACACTCACTGATAAATGGCTTAAATGCCAAACACCATTCAGGCTTGGAGCATTCAAGCAAGCTCCTGGAAGTCTTTTGGGAACCCCCATTTGCAGGGGGGTTACACTAGAAAATAACCTCCCTGGTTTGGGAAAGCTTGACGTCCGTCAAGCAAGTACCCCATAAGTTTTAACTGCAACCATATACATTTGCATTAGGCTCACATGTAATCATCAGTCAATATATCATTTTACCAAGAACACATTTCTGAAACATTGCAGTACGTCACTCTTTACACAGTATTACATACACATTGTACCATAACTCAAGTTATTACCTGTACATGAAAACTGAAGAGAGGGGCCCTTCTCATCAGTTACCTTGGGGCTGGATGGGGCAAGGGCACCATACTTAGAGGGCAACACAAGTAACTTGGAGTTAGCACTGATGCTCAGTTTGGGCAATGAGCTGGGGACACATACACTCCTTTATGGACAACATTGAGAGGCAAATCCACAGGCCTCCCAAGGAATCATAACTGAGGTGCACCACAGGCTTTACAGCTCGACCAGTCTTTCTAGGGGAACTGTTACAGTCTCTGCACTCTGAGCCTCATTTTCAGCATTGTCCTCACTTGTCAGGAGTCTCCTGGGGTAGAGAGGCTAGAACTTGGGGCACTTTCAGCTCCAGGAGTTAGAGTTTCTGAGTCCACAACATTTGGCCTGCATGGAGAGCTTTCGGACACTGGCAGTGGACTGTCAGGGCACTCAAAATACTCTTCTTGTTCTGGTGTATCACCAGTCTGGCCCAATCCATCATTTTCCTCCTGAAAGCTCAAACAGTTCAACCATGCACAATGATTCCATTTCATCTGATCTGATGCTTTGCACTTCACTTTCTGGGAGCATTGGCTCCAGGGATGAAGCTGGGGCTTAGACAGTCCAGAAGGCCCAGCTTCATCTCCAGTATTGACTAGGGATTGCCCAAACAATTGACTCAGTTCGTAAGAAGGATAGTATTCAAAGTCACTCTCACTTTCTTCCGATATGGACTGACAGTCATGCTCAACTGGGACTTGTGGAGGGGAACACTTTAACTTTGCTTCTGTAGGTGCAGACTTTCTTGATCTTTCTTAGCAGCAGCTCTAGTCACTGGTCCAGAGGGGCATCTTCTAGGGGCTCAGACTCAATTAAGATTTGTCCAATGGGCGAGTAAATGATTTCTATGCATTGTTTTACATCTTTTGAATTATTCTCAGGCCTTACTTTGTACACTGGCAGATCATCTAGTTTGCCCACTACAATGTGAGGGAGATGGTGCCATCTGTCAGCAATCTTGTGCTTGCCATGCAGTCCCAGATTTCTTAGCAATACCCGATCTCCCTCCTGGAGTTCCTGTGCTTTCACCTTTTATCATACCTTTCTTTGTTGGCCAGATTTCTTTTGGCAGCCATGGTTTGAGCCAGTTGGTACGCATGAGTTAGCTGGGCCTTTAACTTTGCAATACTGTAAATAGTTGTCAGCTTGAACCCCATCAGGAGAGACCCCAAAACACACATCTACTGGTAGTCGAGCTTCTCTTCTAAACATCAGGCAGTAGGGGGAGAATCCAGTGGCATCACTTTTGGTGCAGTTATAAGCATGTACCAAGGTGCTAATTTGTTGGCTCCATCTAGGCTTTTCCTTTGGGTGCAGGGTGCCTAGCATATCTAGCAAAGTGCGGTTGAAACGTTCAGGCTGTGGGTCCCCTTGGGGGTGGTAAGGAGTGGTTCTGGACTTTCGCACTCCCCCACAGAGAAAGCATCTCTTTGATCAGACGACTCTCAAAGTCTCTCCCTTGATCAGAATGGATTCTTTGTGGAGCCCCATAGTGAACAAAAAAGTTTTCTACAAGTACTTTGGCCACAGTGGATGCTTTCTGGTCTTTGGTGGGGAAAGCTTGGGCATATCTCGTGAAATGGTCAGTGACCACCAGCACATTACTGATATTTCTTTGATCTGACTCCAAACTCAGAAAATCAATACAGACCAGCTCCATGGGTGCACTGGTGGTGATGTTAACAAGGGCAGCCCTCTGGGGCAAAGCTCCTCTGTAAGCAGCGATCTACAAGTTCGAACGTGTTGCTCCACATCAGCCCCATCTTAGGCCAATAGAATCTGGATCTCACCAAGTCAAGTGTTCTGTCTATACCAAGGTGCCCCATGTGGTTGTGCAAGGACCTCAGTACTGAGTCTCGAAAGGCAGTGGGCAGCACTAGTTGTTGTTTGTCTACTTGTCCCCTCTGTCTACTGTTTCTCTGTATAACAGTTTATTGATCAGTTTCAACTTAGGACCTTCTTTGTATAACAGTGCAGTTCTCAAATCAGTGAGCGTAATTTGGACACATCTTTCCTGCATAGAGGGCTTCTAAAGCTGCTTTGATCATGGATCGCGGATTGAGCCCGCGAATACTGTCATTGTCCAGCTGAGGCAGTGCACCAATGTCTATTGCAGAAAAGTGGCAATAAGCAGCAGGTATGCAATTCTCAGAGCTCCAAGCAATCACCATGCAGTCCACTGCGTCCGCGGGACATTTGTTCCTCCCTGTCAAACTTCCGCAGAGTGCCCGAATGTCAGGTTCTGCCAATCGACCCAATCATTCTGGGGAACAGGCCTCCGGAGAGAGCATCAGCATCTATGTGGTTCAGACCTGCTCGGTATTCGAGCATAGTCATATGTAGATAATGCAGAAAGCCACCTATGGCCAGTGGCATCCAACTTAGCTTGAGGTCTGCACATAGGTCAAATGATTATTGTCAGTTTTTACTAGTATTTAGCCCCATACAAGTACTCATGGAATTGGTCAACAATAGCCCACTTCAAAGCTAGGAACTCTAACTTATGCACAGGATAGTTCTTTCGGATGGGGTCAGGCTTACTGGCAAAGGCCACTGGTCTCAGGCCATTCTCGTGCTCTTGGTACAACACAGCCCCCAACCCTTGCAAGCTAGCATCAGTGTGCAGGACGTAAAGTTTTCTTGGATCGGCATAGGCCAGCACTGGAGCATGGGTAAGTTGATATATGATCTCATGAAAAGCAGTCTCACAATCAGAGTCCAGCGGGCCCCAAATACTTCACTCGGATGAAAATACACTCTTTCAGTCTTGAGGATGCTGACTTTGGTATTTTTGTGGTTGGGGATACCTTGAGTAAGGTTAAGTAAAGGGCGGATCACTCTTGAATAGTCCTTGATGAAGCTACCATAATAACCACAGAATCCCAGGAATCTTTGCAGTTCTTTAGATTTTGGGCTGTGGCCAGGTGGTCAAGGCCTCAACTTTACTTGGGTCGGTCTCTATTCCCTCGGTGGATACTATTGTCCCACATACTTTACTGATGTTTGAAAGAATTGACACTTATCAATGGACAGTTTAGGCCAAAGTCCTCCAGTCGGTCCAATACCTTAAATAATCTGCTCTCATGTTCCTCCAGTGAGCTGCCAAACACAATAACATCATCTAGGTATACAGGCACTCTAGTAAGTTCATGTCCCCCACTGCATGCTCCATCAATCGTTGAAAAGTGGCTGGGCACCTGAAATCCTTTGAGGCATCCTCATGAATTCATAGAAGCCAAGCGGACAGATAAAGGCCGCTCTTCTCACGGTCCTCTGGGGCCATCGGGATCTGGTAGTACCCACTCGGAGATCCAGCACAGAGAACCACTTGCTCCCGTCTAGGCAGTCCAGCATCCTGAATGCGGGCATTGTGTACTGATCAGGATAGTCCGCCGTTTAAGGTGCGTATAATCCACACACATCCTTACTGTTTCATTCTTTTTCCTCACTACCACAATGGGAAGCATAAGGCTTCTGGATTCTTGTATTACACCAGCAGCTAACATCTCTTGCAGATGCCGCCTCACATCATCTATGTCAGCAGGTGCCAGGCGTCGAGACCTCTCAATGAAATGGTCTTCGTCATGCAGCCGGATATTGTGCTCAGCTCCTTGCACACATCCTACATCCCATTCCTAAGAAAACACCTGGTCTTCTGGGCAAGCTTCTCACTGATCCTCACTTTCCATTCAGCTGGCAGCGGGAGTCGCCGAAATCAAACAAGTCAGGCGTTACTCTGTCATTCTTCCTTGAACTCTTGCTGGGTAGCACTGCAGTGTCTGCACAATGCACATTAGCCAGGATGCAACCTCTGTTTACTCGATGTCTCTTTCAGACACATTATGAACTTGGACCATTACCCTTCTGGCATAAGCATGGGCTCTAGTGGGCAAAATACTAGGCTTGACCAGCAGTCCCTCTGGCAATTTTCCATCGCCTGGTGCATCCAACATTAATATTTATTCTTAACATCCTTTCTGATATGGACCTCTCCCTGTAAGGTACACTGGCATTTGGCGCCAGGATCAGAGACTCAGGATCCTTCTTCCATACAATTCCGACCGGGTTCCTCTGGTTCTGTTTTTTCAGCATCTCTGTGCCTCATAGGCCTTCTTAATTAAAGCCGAACTCTTAAAGCTCTACTAGTCTTTGACCCCTGTTTTCATAACACAACTGTGCCAGCCTTCCAAACATATGAGCATTTGTTCCAATCAACAAGGGACACCATCATACAGTCCAGTGGGGGGACACACTAAGGCTAGGGTCTCTACTTGTTCAGCCACTCCAGCCACGGAGGTGGGGAAAGACAGCCAAATTCGGATATACCCGGAATAGGGGTAGGCATTCTCACTTAACCCCCATACATGCAGTCCTTCTAATGGTTGTAAGGCACGCCTGACAAATGCTTCTGATACCAATCCTGGAACATAATTGTCACTTGGGAGCCACTGTCTAATACAGCTCTTGTAGACACTCCATTCACCCTTACAGTGGTCTCCATGGAGGGACCCACTATTCTGGACCAGTCTGGAGGCGGTAGTGGGGGCCTGGCAACTGACCTTGCCACAAAAGGACGTGAATTAGCATTTTTGGTGCCCTCACTGGGATCATGTCGTGCACCTCTTAACCACTGATTTCTTCTCTAAAGCTCTCCTTGTAGCCTATATGCAACTTTGTCAGCGTCTTTTGGGGACTGGCATTCCCTTTTCATGTGCCCATCTTTCCCACAATTATAGCAAAACATACTTTCTGGAGTTTGAGCTGGCCGAGGCGCCACACTGGGAGACAGGGCGGGGTATTACTAACTGGAAACCTGGGTGCCATCTCTGTCTGCGGCGTGATAAGCATTTGGAGACATCTCGTCAGTTTCTCCACTTCCATGGTCAAGGAATTGAGTTTGGAGCTGTTATCAGCAGGAGATACAGGGTGGGTACCCCACCCCATAGCAGATGCAGTCGGATATAGGTCAGGGCCCGTACTTGCAGGCGTGGCCTTCATAAAGGACTGTTTTGAATTCTCGGATCTCTTCAACAGTTTGCCCCATTGTGGCATATCTTTTACTTGTCAGAGCACTCATTGACTGTCAACCTCTGCCCTAGAACTTCACTTGATGGGTCACCTCAGTCACTCGGTCGTAGCCACAGCTGTTGGTGCAGGTACCTCCCGAGGTCGCCTTTTCTCCAACTCCTCAAATTTCTCTCATTAACTCATCATAGGAGGGTGGGGATTCCAGTCGATTTGCCAGGCGTAACTGAAGCAACAGCAGTTCTGAGAAGGGGCAGACTTAAGGATTCTGTCCAGTCTGGTTCGGTCCAGTTCAATCGCTGGCAAACTACCCTTTCTGAGGCATTCTTGCAACAATTTTTCCAGCGAGAGACATACACAGACAACAACTCCCCTTGGTACTGTTGTGCATTTCTTACTTCCACCATAGGTCCTCATCAGAATCTGGGCTCCCATACACATTCTCCAAGGCCTCAAGATGAGCCTGTGCAGTCCTTCAGGGTTACTGGCCCGTTTAGCACGGATGGTAGCCAGGGCAGGACCTCGGAGGCTCTCACTAACCCTCTTTCACTTTCGCTTCCGGCATTGCCATTCTAGCAGCTTGGGGCAACATAGTCTATCCAGGTCTCCCAGTCATCCCCCTTGGGGGGTGGGAAGGTGCGAGAAGATCCTCAACCTTCGGTAAGAGTCGTGACTAATGGCGGTGCAGAAATAGAGTCTGCATTGGTTCAGCCACCATTACGGGCACTGGAGCAGAGAGGGGTGTTGGGGAGGAACACCCCAGGTGGCAAGAATAGTTTCTTCAAGTCCTCCACAGTTTTCCCTCTCCCAGCAACCATTCAGCAAATTTCTCCTCAAAGTTTCAGATAGTGGTGGGGCTGATTCCCCGGTCTTTACTGTCCTTAGTTATCACTCTCCAAGCAGTGAGGGCTCCCTCTGGGTAATGGTCTGTGGCACTTTGGAGCTATCTGGGATCCTTAAACTCTACTAGGGCCAGGAAAGTGTGGGTCAGCAGATTAGCATGCCGACCCACCACCACAGGGTTTTGTAAACCTTCCACCTTGGAAAGTACTCCTGCACAGTGTCCGTGATTGATACCCAGGGGATGTCCAGGATAAGCATAGCATTTTGGGGTCGATCTCCTCCCCAGTACACACTACCCACCAACCGTGCACAGCCACTTCTGTCGGGTACCCATTTTTTCTTAACAGTGGTTCAGAATATGGCCACTAGAGGACACAAAATCCCAGCTGTGAGCCTCCAAGATGTAACCCTAGATGGCGCTATCCCAGGGGCTACTACCCCTGCCTGATTTGCCACTAACAGGTTGAGGGGCCTGGATCCAATGGCGGGTGCCTCCACCCAGAGGTCAGGGTTTGCAATAGTTAAACTAACTTGGTCACAGTCCTCTGGGACACTGCAACCCCTCTTTCTTCCCACTAGTGGCCCACACAATATATCAGAATTACCTTCACAGTATACACTTACCCCCAGGTCTGGTTCCGGCACTGGGACCTCCTGTGAAATGAGATACAGTGCAACAATCACAGTACAGTACTTTAACATAGACAAATACCTCAGGCAGTATAACTTTGCTGAAACAAGCAGCTCTGATTTATTTAGGGGATATAACAAGGACAGGGAAATCAGGTTAATTAGCTTATCACTCTAATAATCTACCTATGGCTCTGTGCACAGGTCTATCCCTATCAGTTACTGTCCCTGGGTACCCAAGCCCTAGTGGCTAGTCCAAACCGTGGCAGCTGGTAGGGGCCTTTCACACAGAGAAAGGAAAATTAAACAGTCGGCAGTACAGTAATTCCATTTGGATTTAATGTGGCAATTCAACAGGAGCAACCCTGAATTAGTACTCACGACCTCCAAATAAGATAGGGTCCTTCAATGTCAGCAGGGCTCACTTGAGGTACACAAACCTCTTCACACATCCATATAAAAAGCACTATACCAGGCAGGCTGCATCTGTATCCCGATCGCAATTACTGCACAATACCCGGGAGAACACACAGCAGATTCAGTTCCTGACAGACCGAGTGCAATTTTCATTCCTCCAGTCTTCTACAGGATGAGCCTGGTTTCTACTCTTCAGAGGTCCTTTGATTCTTTTCACAGGACTGATTCAGTCCTAACAAGCTGTTACACAAGCTGCAGAGCCGGAACTCTGGGCCTTACACACGTTTTGACTAAAACTGCACACTGAAAAAGCACAGGGCTCCTTCCTTCTTCACTGCCAAAGCTCAACTGAAACTCCAACCGACAAAACCGGGCACTTCCTTTGAGTTCCTCCCAGTTCTTGACTGGATTGGCTGTCACTCACAATAGACTGCTGCTGTTGGTCCAAAAAGGTGCTGAAGTCTAAACTACATCTCCCAGAGTCACTGCCCATACAATCCTCTTGTGGCTGGCTCAGATTATGAGTCCACGTTCTGATTCGTTCAAGGCACCATTTTAGAGCTAGCTTACCCCACACTGATTGGTCCAGTTCAGCAGTTCAAAACTAGAATGGGGAACTAGCAGACACAGTTCTGACTGCAAAGAAAGCAGGTTAGACAAACTGTAATTTCATTATTACTCTAAATAATTTCTGGCAAACAGTTACATCTTTCAGATAGGTTCCTTTGCACTCCTAGTGACTGCAAAATGAAGTGAGATTGGCAGCAGCTTGAGTGGTACTCAATCAAAGAAACACACAGTCCCCCATACAAACTAATTATGTCTGCAAGCAGACAGCTCTTAAAGAGACAGTACCAGAGGTTCTAAAAACACTCACTGATAAATGGCTTAAATGCCAAACACCATTCAGGCTTGGAGCATTCAAGCAAGCTCCTGGAAGTCTTTTGGGAACCCCCATTTGCAGGGGGGTTACATTAGGAATCAATAATCTGGCTGATATTCTTGATTCTGATACCAGGGGTCTGCTGTCCTTGGAGAATCAGGTTTCAGTTTGCATATTATCTACAGACTAAGAAAGCACTGCAGGACTGTATTCTAGACACCAGGGGCCAGATATGCAAACCATTTGTGCTAGGATTGCACCACAATAGTGCCAGAGCACCATATTCAAAAGCTGAAATAGCGCCTGTGCAATGGGTTAGTGCCATCGCTAAAATATAATGTATGCATGGGATGTGTTGAGGGGCAGGGTCATGCATACAGTTGCTCCAGGATATTCAAACGTATAGCACCATGGAGTTAGCACAACTGCTAGTGTGGTGCGAAATACTGCTGATGGAAAGCAGGTCTTAACTCGGGGCAAAGTAAGGATGAGGGGTGTGAACACAGCAGCCACACAAGCTGCACTGAGTGTCTGATGCATGTCTTCCTGGTAGTCTAGTTGCCCCCCACAACCCCTACCCCTGATTCCCAATACATGTAATGCAGATGCACATAACACATTCCCTGGTACTCTAGTGGCCTTCTCAGCCCCAATACCTGATCCTTGACACAGTATGTAGTTAATTAAGTCCAGCATCCCTCATAGTCTAGTGGCTCCCCTTAGCCCCAATCACTGATCCCTGACACAGTAAGTAGTTAATTAAGTTCAATATCCCTAGTAGCTTAGTGCCCCCCCGCCTCGATTCCTGGCACATGTCTTGCATAAGAAACACATCGTCACATTAGTGTAGTGCACCCCTTTCCCCAATCACCCATAAGGAATTTGGAATTATCCCAGTCAGTCTAGTGGACTGCACCAACTCTGATCCCCCGTATCTAGCAACTCCCAAATATCTGGTGGTCTAGTGGACCCCCCACAGTGCCTTCCACCCTGTTCCCTCCTTCCTGTAACTGAGCAGGTGACTGGCTCAGCCTACTACACACCTCCATGGCCAGCTGCCTACTGAGCTCTGAATGAGTGTATACTGGGTGGGGGGTCCACTAGATCACCAGATATTTTCAGGTTGCTAAATATGGGGGAGCAAAGCTGGTGCAGTCCACTGGACTGACTGGGATACTTCCAAATTCCTTAGGGGAGATCAGGGAAAGGGGGGGGCACTACACTAATGGGACAATGTGTTTCTTATGGAACATAGAAACATAGACTTTAATGGCAGATAAGACCACTTGGCCCACTTAGTCTGCCCATTTTCCTACCTATTGGAAAAGCTGCAGATTTTAGTTAACCAATAGCCTACTTCCTCCTACCCCCCCATAATTGCCTTATGTCTGTCCAATGCATTCCTGAGATACCCCACTGTTTTTGACCCCACAACCTCCTCAGGAAGGTGGTTCCATGCATCCACAACCCTCTCCATGAAAAAATACTTCCTCACGTTGCCCCTGAGCTGTCCCCCTTCTGTCTTCAAATTATGCCTCCTTCTTTCTTACACATCTCTTTTTCTGAAAGATGCTCCCCTCTTGGACTTTGTTTATTCCCTTCAGGTACTTAAACATTTCTATCATGTCCCCCCTCTCTCTCCTTTCCTCAAGGGTATACATATTAAGCTCTTTTTGGTCTCTCTTCATATGGCTTCTGTTGCAGACCCTTCACTATTTTAGTTGCCATCCTCTGGACTGCCTCCATCCTGTCTATGTCCTTGTGGAGATGGGATCTCCAGAACTGCATGCAATACACCAGATGGGATCTCACCAACTGTCTGTACAGAGGGATAACAACTTCCTGTTTTCTACTCGTGATGCCTCTCCCTATGCATCCCAGAATCCACACAGCTCTCCTTACTGCCTTCTCACATTGCTTGCCTTCCTTAAGGTTTAACTGATATGCCTACCCCCAGATCCCTTTCCATTTTTGTTGTTATTAGCCCCCTCCAAGACTGTGTACTCTTCCCCTGGGTTTTTGTTTCCCAGGTACATTACTCTGTACTTCTTTGCACTGAATCTAAGCTGCCATACTTTTGACCATTCCTCCAACCTTGCCAAGTCCCTTCTCATCCTTTCCACCCCCCCTTGTGTATCATCCTTGTTGCAGATATTTGTGTTGTCTGCAAAGAGGCATACTTTTCCTTCCAGCCCTTCTGCAATGTCTCCTATAAAGACCTTAAAGAGAACCAGTCCCAGTACTGAACCCTGCTGTACCCCACTAGTAACCACCCTTTCTTCAGAGTGTACTCCATTTACTATTACTGTCTGTGTCCTGTTGTCCAGCCAATTTGTTACCCAGGCTACCACCCTGGGACCCACTCACAGTCTGGCTAACTTGTTTATTAATCTTTTGTGTGGGACTGTGTCAAATGCCTGGCTAAAGTCTAGGTAGGCCATATCCACTGCCACCCCCTGGTGTACTATTTTGGTCACCCAGTCACAGAAAACTATTAGATTAGTCTGACATGACCATCCTGCTGTGAATCCATGGTGCCTTGGGTCCTGTGCCCCTTGGGCCTCTAGGTACTCAACAATTCTTTCTTTCAGAAGTGATGCCATCATTTTCTCTACCACTGAGGTCAAAATAACAGGTTTGTAGTTTCCTGCCTCTGCCTTGCTCCCCCTTTTGTGATGGGGAATCACATTCACCCTCCTCCAGTCCTCAGGTACCACACCATCCTCCCATGATTTGTTAAAAAGGGTAGTCAGTGGTGCCACTAGATCTCCCCTTAGTTCTTTTAGAATTCTGGGGTGAATCCCGTCAGGCCCCATTGCTTTGTCCACCTTGAGTTTTTGGGGTGGTTTCAGGAACCTTTCTTCTGTGAATAGACTGGTATCGACCCCCCTGTTCAGAGTGATTCTATTGTTTGGATTAGGTACCTCCCCCTCTTCTTCTTTTGTGAATACTGAGCGAAAGTATTCGTTTAGTATCTCTGCCTTTTCACTGTCACCATCTGCCCACCTCCCCTCCCATTTGTTATGCCTCACTATCCCTCGCTTAGTCTTCCTTCACTCCCTGATGTACCTATAAAAGATGTTATTCCTCTTCTTAACTGAATTGGCTATCTTTCCCTCAGTTTGGGCCTTTGCTGTTCTGACTGCCTTCCCTGCTTCCTTCTGCTTTAACTGAGACAGTTCTCTGTCCTGTTCATCTTGTGATTCCTTATACTTCCTGATTGCTATCTTTTTTCTCTCTAACCTTCCCCACCACCTCTTTGGAGAACCATAGTGGTTTTTTACTTCATTTTGTTTTGTTTATTTGCTTCACACAAAGGCTTGTTGCCTCTGTGATGGCAGTTTAGATTTTTCCCCATTATTCTTCCACCTCTCCTTCCTGCCCATTTGCTAGTGCATTCCTTAGGCAGGCACCCATTTTGCCAAAGTCAGCCCTCCTAAAATCCAGTACCTTCACTTTTGTATGGCTTGACGCTATGGCTGTGTTTATCTTGAACCACACTGTTATGTGGTCACTTGTTCCCAGATGGCTACCCACTTCTAGATCTGTAATCCTCCCTCCATCCTGATTAAAGAGTACCATGTCTAAGATTGCTCCCTCCCAGTGGGTTCCAACACTAGCTGTCTGAGGCATGCCCCCTGCAGGGCATCGAGAATGACTCCGCTCTTGGGTGTGGCTGCAGCAAATGTGCTCCAGTTAACATCTGACATATTCAGGTCCCCCATCAACAATATATCCCCTTTTTCTGCTATTCTATGGATGCCTTCTATCATTTCCTTGTCCATTTCTTCCCCTGAGATGGGGGTCTGTACACAACCCCCATGCAGATTGTGGTGTCATTGCCTGTCTCCAAGGTGACCCACAGTTCCTTCTCTCCTCCCCGTTTACCATTTAGTTCAGTTGATTTGATCCCTTGCCTTATGTAGAAAGCTAATCCTCCTCCTCCTCCTCTTTTACCCTCCCTGTCCCTCCTGTGGAGTGTGTACCCTGGTATGCTAATATCCCAGTCATGGTTCTCTGTGTACCATGTTCTGTGACTGCCACAATATCCAGGTGTCCCTCTTCCATCAATGCCACTCTTTCAGGAAGTTTGTTACCCAGGCTATGGGCATTGGTACTCGTTACCCTCCATTTGGCCTTACCCCTTTAACCCCATCCCTGCCCCTACTGTCTTTGCCTTTTTCTCCATGTACCCCTGTCCTGCTCCCCATTTACCTCTATGCCTTGGTCTTTATCTCACTAACTATCCTGTTTTGTGGGGGGAGACTGTGAAGTCCCTGATTCTTATCAGTGCCTCCCCCCTTGGCTAGTTTAAAAACTTGCCAATGAAGCATTTAAACCTATCACCTAGGAGTCTGGTTCCCCTCCCAGACAGATGCAGACCATCATGCCAGTACAGGCATGTAGCCCTCCAGGTGGAACCCCAGTCCCAAATGAAGCCAACACCCTGTGCTCCACACCAGTTTTTCAACCTTTCCTTGAATTGCATGGTGTGGAGTACCCTAGCCTCACCCATGCCATAGACAGACAGCACCTCTGAGAAGGTTACCATGCATGCTACTTGTCTAAGGCCCCTCCCCAACTTCACAAACTCCTCCTGCACTGCTCTGATCCCATGCCCAGCTAAGTCATGCACAACAAGTGTCAAGGATCGGGGCAGGAGGGGGCCACTACACTACCAGGGAAATTGGACTTAATTAACTACATATTGTGTCAGCTATTGGGGCTTGAGGGACCACTAGACTTCCAGGGATATTGGACTTAATTAACTACATACTGTGTCAGGGAGCATGGATCAGGGAGGGTGACTTGACCATAATGCTCAACTGCTTTGCAGTTTGCATAGTGCTTTGATTTGTACACTCAAAATTACACTTGCATGGCAAAGGCATACTGATGTTCTTCACAATAGTATAGCTATTTCCAGAGACAAAACTTATTTTTTCAGAGAACTACTTTGATAAACACATTCCTTATCACTAAATATATGGGATTCACTATTTGTAGACATTGTTCAGTAACTTAAGACAGTGCTACACATTTTGGCCATTTGCCCTGAATTGTAATAGGCCAGTGCTATGCACTATAATGCTGAGAGGTTGAGAGGTACGTGTTGCACTTATGCTGCCAAAATATGCAATGTTGCATTAACTGTATGCAGGTTATGGGACCGTACAATATTTGAAACAGTGATGATAAAAATACTGAACATCCTATTATACTAGTGAAGCCAATTTTTTCTGCTGACAGAAATACTGTAGAATGAAGATCCCTTGAGGCCAATGAACAGGGAGGTCACGTTACCTGATCAAGGCCACAAAGAGTAGCTGGCTGTGCTGGGATTTGTCCTGGGTTTCTAGCCTTTTAAGTGTGTGTTCAAACCGCAACACCACTCTGCCTCCTTGTTTCTTTGATGAACAATTTACAAAATATGTTAGAAACATGCTCATGGAATCCAGACAGTGAGTGGTGTCATCACCAACACATGAGCATAAAACAGACCATAGTTTCCAATGATACCTCTCAACCTACTGTCTTATAAATCAGGGACAAGACTTAAAACATCGGGAGCACATTTTCATAATTGGTGATTTCCACTGAGGACGATGGTGGAATATGTGGCTTGGTGTAACATGCATTTTCTAAGGAAGAACAAGTCTGTGACATTAATGTGTAACATTACTTTGTGCTTACAACCCCCACTGTTTGGCCACTGGAACACAATGTTTAGGCAAGGCAGAGAACATTTTTGTTCATGCCTGACAGACAGGTGGAGCTGTGTGCCCAACACGGCCTTTGGCTCCTGACCTCTACTTCCAGTCTGACATACAGGTGGAGCTGTATGCACCATGCAATGGCGCCAGGCAAACTACATGGTAATGTATGAAAAGCAGGCTATAATAAGATGCTAATGTGGCTGTTTGCCTAAGCTGGATCATTTACATAGGAGCTTTGAATATAGCAAACTTCAGCATCAGGCTGATGTGTTTGCACTGGGATAACATGTTAGCACTGGGCAATTGAGTTAGCTCTGGGCAAACCTGTGAAAACCCTAGCACAGTTCTTCTGTGTTTGGCCTGCAATGTTGTTTGATGTTGTTGTTCACGACTTCATTGCTATCACCCACACTGGCCACCTACTACAACTCTGCCTTACCCCACCTCTGTGTGCACTGGGCTGCTGTTGCAGTTTGCACTGCCCGGTTGTTATATTCAGAGCTGCCTTATTTGCTGGGCTATTTTTGCAGTGCACTCTCAGCCCTGTTTGCACACCTTTGTTTGCACACTATATTCAGCTGATTTAGCCCTTTGGCTACTCCTTTGAATGTAGCATGCAAATGGGTCCAGGCTATTTTTGCACGCCAGATAATGCTAATTTTGCTCTGGGGCTATGTTTTGAATATTGATCCCCAGGTTACTTCCTCCTGAATATAAGGAGTGGCACCAAATATCCAGATT
Organism: Neoceratodus forsteri; assembly: GCA_016271365.2. NCBI lineage: Eukaryota > Metazoa > Chordata > Ceratodontiformes > Ceratodontidae > Neoceratodus > Neoceratodus forsteri. Next base: position 1,288,398,204 of record CM057456.1, read on the forward strand.
AGCTGTCATAAGAAAAGGAGCTAGTTTGGTATACAAATTATTATTTGACCCCAAGAGTCATGTGTCCCTCACTCAGTCTGCTAAAGAAAAAGGGGAAGGAGAGATTTATTTATTTATTGAAAATTGGTAACTGAGAAAGGCACACTGAGCCAAGGCTCATTTCCAGGTGCACCCCAAGAAGAGGGGGGAGGGGAGTACAAGCAAACAATATATCAGTCGACTCTAGTGAGCAATAGCATGGCAGCTTATAGTACAGGACACACTAACTGGTCACATCAACTGGAGGAAGTTTAACAGGCAACAATTATCAATTGGGTATGACAAGGGCATGGAACAGTAAGTACTATATAAATCTACAATTACGGATTACAGTGCTTAGTGTTTGTAGTAGTCTGACAGAAGTCTGCTTCTGTTACAGCCAAGTACAGCAAGGAGATTGCAGGGAGTGGATAGGATGAGGAAGGAAGAGTCTAGAGGGGGGTTGACAGTGGCATATGGAACTAGCAAGGCACCTTAGGTGGTATCTAAGGGCTAAGATAGAGGAGGAAAAGTGGATGGAAGAGGAAAACAGGTTCCAGAGGAAGGGGAGGCTGTAGGAAATGGGATCTTGCTCAACAGAGGTGTGAGGGTGAGGAATGGAGAAGGTAAGTGCATCCCTAGAGCAGAGAAAGTGGGAGGAGGAGAGGATAGAGAGAGGAATGACGAGAGATAAAAGGGGAGGGACCTAAACCAGAATTTACACATGAATGAGGTGCAGTGGAGTTGTCGACGTGAAGAGAGAGGGAGGATGGAAAGGGAAGAGTAGAGAGAGCAGTGATGTGTATGAAGGGATGAATTTGAAGTGAAGTGGCAGAAAGCATTGCAAAGGGTGTCCAGTCTGACAAGGGAGGAGGAAAGGGCAGTGCCCTAGACCACATCCACATACGCAAAGACCAGGAGAACCATTTTGGTAGCCAGTTCATGGCTGTCCTGGTGGGAAAGGCAGTCCTTTTTTGTGGTACAGGGAACCCAGTTTTGAGCAGAGTTTGGCATGGATAGCATCAATGTGGGCAAAGAAGTCAAGTTTACTATCTAGTCACACACCAAGATATTTAAAGGTAGGGACTACGTCAAGTGGGGTGCCATCCAGCATGGAAAAGACAGGAGAATTTGACAACCTGGTCAATTTCTGGCCAGTGCCAAAGGTTGTGGACACTGTTTTCTTGGTGTTGACCTGGAGTTGGTTGGCATGAAACCAGTATAGAACACTATGGAAGTCTTGCTGGAGTGTACCTTCAATGGCCTCAGAGGGGGGCTGCAGGTGCAAAGGATTGCATCAACATGCATGTGGATGTGTGCAGAGACTCAAGTGGAGGGCAGGTCATTAAGGAAGATAGAAAAGAAAATAGATCCCAGTATGGAGCCTTGTGGGACCCTGGCTAGGTTGGAGAGGGGCAGGGACAGGATGCCTCACACCTGTACCAACTGTTGATGCCCTGTGAGGTAAGAATGATACCAGTCCACAATGGGAGCTGAGATGCCAACAACACTCAGCTTATCCAGGAGGAATGTGTGTGATACTGAGTCAAAAGTTTTGGCAGGATCAATAAATATGGCTGTGGTGCTATGTCCTTGACCCATCCCAGTAAGTACAGTGGCGTGAAAAAGTATTTGCCCCCTTCCTGATTTTCTCTATTATTGCATATTTGTCACACTGGATGTTTTCAGGTCTTTAGACAAAATATAATATTAGATAAAGGGAACCTGAGTGAACAAATAACACTTTTTTTTTTTTACTTATTTCATTTATTTAATGAAAAAAGTTAACCAACACAAACTGGCACTGTGTGAAAAAGTAATTGCCCCCTAGTTAAATCAACCCAATTAAAGGGATAATTAGAGTCAACTGATTGAACACAGCCAGGCTTGATTACAGCCAGCCCTGCTCAATATAAACCCTACTTATTTTGGCCCTACCATCAGAGTCACGCCCAGCACAAAGATTCAACAAGCACATTATGCCATGATCAAAGGAAGTTCCTGAAAAGATCATAAAAAATTTGTTGCCCTCTATCAGTCTGGAAAGGGTTACAAAGCTATTTCTAAGGCTCTGGGACTCCATCAAACCACAGTGAGAGCCATAATCTCCAAATGGAGAACACTTGGAACAGTAGTGAACCTTCCCAGGAGTGGGCGGCCTGCCAAAATGACTCCAAAGGTGCAGTTTAAAATCATCCAAGAAGTCTCAAAGGATCCTAAAACGACATCCAAAGAACTGCAGGCTTCTCTTGCCTCAGCTAAGGTCAGTGTTCATGACTCCACAATCAGAAAGAGACTGGGCAAAATGGGCTTCATGTGAGTAGAAGGCGGAAACCACTGCTAATCAAGAAGAACATAAATGCTCGTCTCTCATTTGCCAAGAAGCACCTGGATGATCCACAAGCCTTTGGGAAAATGTTCTATGGACAGATGAGTCCAAAGTGGAACTTTTGGACAACATGGATCCCATAATGTCTCGCGTAAAGCAAACACAGCATTCCACAGTAAGAACACCATACCAACAGTCAAACATGGTGGTGGTAGTGTGATGGTGAGGGGATGCTTGCTGCCTAAGGACCTGGATGACTTGCCATAATTAAAGGAACCATGAATTCTGCCTGCATCAGAAAATTCTTAAGGAGAATGTCCAGTCATCCTTCCGTCAGCTGAAGCTGAAGCGTAGGTGGGTCATGCAGCAAGACAATGATCCAAAACACAAAAGCAAGTCCACATCAGAATGGCTAAAAAGAAGTAAAATTAAAGTTTTGGAGTGGCCTAGTCAAAGTTCAGACTTAAACCCAATAGAGATGCTGTGGCAGGACCCGAAATGAGCAGTTCATGCTCGAAAACCTACCAAATGTTACTGAATTAAAGCAGTTCTGCGAGGAAGAGTGGGTTAAAATTCCTCCACAGCGATGTGAAAGACTGATATTGAATTATAGGAAGTGTTTGGTTGCAGTCATTGCAGCTAAATGTGGCATAACCAGTTATTAAGTGTAAGGGGGGCAATTACTTTTTCACACAGTGCCAGTTGGTGTTGGTTAACTTTTTTTCATTAAATAAGTGAAATTAAAAAAAAAACAAGTGTTATTTGTTCACTCAGGTTCCCTTTATCTAATATTACATTTTCTCTAAAGACCTGAAAACATCCAGTGTGACAAATATGCAATAATAGAGAAAATCAGGAAGGGGGCAAATACTTTTTCACGCCCACTGTATATCATCAGTTACTTGCAGTAGGGAGGAGACCGTGGAGTTGTGCTTTCTAAATACAGACTGGAAGGGAGAGCTGAGAATGGAGGAGGAAAGGAAGTCAGTAAGCCTGGAGTAGATGGTACCTTTGTGCAATTTTGCAAGAGAGGGGAGGAATGAGATGGGCTGGAAGTTGCAAGGGCAGGAAGGGTCACCCCCTTTGTGCAGAGGAGAATCTATTTCAGTAGAGGAGCAGTCAGACACTTGTGGGAATGCTTATAGCAGTTGGTAGGAAATACAGGGTAAAACTGTACAATTCAAGACTCTTCACTATTACTTCTATTCCCCCAAAAGGTTAGGAGATGAGAATTATCTTCTTAATGGAGCATGTTGAAGATGCCAGGAAAGACAAGCCACTATGCTACATATGTTATGGAACTGTCCACTAATCTCAGACTTTTGGTACAAGGTATACCAGGTTTGTGAACTGATGTTGAAAATAAGATCTCTTTCACTACCAAGTTTTTTTAATTTTTTTTTTTATTTTGGGTATAGAAACAGGGACAGAATATATGAATAAACCCAAAGGACATGGTCATGGGCATCTGCTTTAGCCCTTAATGGTTTACTACAGTCTTGCAGAAAATCCCCAGTGCACACACTTTTCATGAATGGTGCAACCACTTAAGAATGGTGGCAAGCAATGAAAGAATAGCACTTATGGTAGTTGGAAAGGTTGATATCTGTAATTAATTTAAGGTTTCACCTGTAAACAAGCTTCAGCTTAGTGTGACTCCTTGTAAAAAATAAATAGTTGGTCCCCCTACCTGGCCTATCTGAATAAGTAAATTTTGAACAGAGGTGTTTGAGAGTAAAATGTAAGGAATAATTACCTAGGAGTCCACTCTAGTTGACAGCGGAGTATTACATTTAACATCAACCATCTTTAATAAAATAATTTCACTCTTTGTTTAATTACTATCAACAGCCTTAAGTTTTATTCCTGAATTTACCCTCTAATGCTTGTTTAAACTCCCCTTTTTTTGCTTTATTCTCTTACATTGCAATATGTTATTACTAAATTTTTTCCTGTATGATCTTATGATTGTGTGTTTAAACTTGTAGGGCAGTGTTATTGTCTAAAGACATTGCTTCTAAGAGGAATCAACTGTCTCAGCTCTTTTGGACTTTGGAGATGCTACTTTATCCAGCCTGCTAGGACATGTTCATCCACAGTGTGTGCCAGGAGTTCACTCAGTTCTTCTTAGACAGGGTATTCTCCAAATGAGCTTGGATCCCCCAAGCAGATTGTTGTAATCCAGCTGGGTTAAGCCTGCTCATCACAGACACAGTCATCTGTCTTGGGAAGAGTTTAGGCCAGTCATGGTGGAAGAGGTTTGTACAGTGATCTCAGAGCTGCAGTAAACCTTCAGTGAACTGGACCTTGGTCTGACACAATGGCACGGGGTCATAATCTCACATGATGCACTGCCGCATGCCAAGATCGCCCTGCCAATACAGTGCAATTCTTGCCATGTGGTGTATCTCCACCTCCCAGACACCCTGTTACTGGGGATTGTGGCCCCAGACCCCCCACTATAGATTCTCAACTCCAGGGGAGGAGGTTCAAGTCGGGGAGTGCATGAAGTTGTAAAAAATAAAAGTTTCTCGGACAAGGAATCAAACCCAATCCCAGAAGCACTGTCTGGCTTCCCTGCTGCTGTGGCTCAGTCCATTGAGCCACAGCAGCTGGTTGGCAGAACCCACTCCCAGCAGAGGTCTTATCCTCTGCCTGAGAGAATGAGAATGGTGCAATACTGCATACAGCAGTATATGTGGTATTGCACCATTTGCTCACTGGTGAAGAGCTGTACCGGGTAAGCCATAATGCTGTTCCCTATTAAGCATGCAAGATTATGACCCGGTACCCTCACACACCTACTGGTGAGTTGTGTGGGATATTTCAATGCTCTGTTTATGGGGATGGTCTGGTGTTCCTGTTAGGGAAGGTGGGGCCCTTAGGATCCCTAACATGCCCCTACGAGGCAATCTTCAGCTAAGCAAGGTTGCAAGCTCAACTTAAGCAGTCAAAGTGTGCAAAGGCACAAACTGAAAAGAGAATAGTCCAGGCAGTAATAAGAGGGGACAAATATTTTTTAAGTATGTAAGTGAAAGAGAAAGACCAAGGGAGGTTAAAAAGGGAAGGGGGGTGGGTACTGTGCAGAGGAGGACCAGGAAGTGGTAGACATCTTGAAAAAATATTTCTACTTAGTGTTCACAGAAGATGTAGAAGGGGAGGGGACACACAAAATTAAAAGAAACTTTGACAGGAGAGCAAGTTGCCACCAGTCCTTTTTCGGAGAAGAATGTCCTGAAGGGATTCGCTAATCTGAAAGTGGACAAAGCTATTCAGCCAGATGGAGTACATCCAAGGGTGTTGAGGGAGCTCAGGGAGATACTGGCTATACCTCTGACAGTTCTATCTGAAAGCTTACCGGAAACAGGAGTGGTTCCGGAGGACTGGAGGAGGACAGATGTAGTCCCACTTCACAAAAGTGGTAGCAGTGAGGAGGCAGGCAATTATGGGCCAGTCAGCATGGCTTTGGTGATGTGTAAGTTAATGGAAACACAACTGAAGTAAAAGATTGTAGAATATCTTGAATCAAATGGGTTACAGGACCCAAGGCATTATGGATTGATGCGGGGGTCATGTTAAACAAATCGGATACATTTTTTTGACTGGGTGACCAAGGAATTAGATCAGGGTGGAGCGGTGGGTGTGGTCTACCTGGATTTCAGTAAGGTTATCAACATTGTTGCATATTGGAGACTAATAAGCAAGCGTGGTAGCTCAGAAGTGGACCAAAAGGTGATACAGTGTGAAAGAAATTGGTTAGGGGATACATGACAGATGGTGGTGGTAAACAGATTTCACTCTGAGAAAGGAGGGGTGATCAGTGGGGTACCTCAGGGATCAGTGCTGTGACTGGTCCTCTTTAATGTCTTTATAAGTGACATTATAGAGCAGTTAGAAAGGAAGGTCTGCCTATTTGCAGATGACAGCAAGATCTGTAACAGACTGGACACTCCAGGGGGTTGGAAAGGATGAGCAAAGAGCTGCGAGAACTTGCGGAGTTGTCAAGGGTATGGCAGCTGCGTTTCAATGCAAAAAAATGCAAGATAATGCACTAAGGGCACAGAAACTTGGGGGCAGAGTACAAAATGAGTGGTGTGGTATTGACAACAATCAAGCAGGAAAGAGACCTGTGGTAATCGTATCAGATTACTTAAAGGTATCCAGGCTATGTGATAAGGCAGTTGGGAGGAGTAGTGGGATACTGTGATGCATAAGAAGGGGTATCACCAGCAGAAAGAAGGAGATAGTGTTGCTGCTGTATAGATCACTTGTAAATCCCCACCTTAAGTACTGTGTCTGGTTCTGAACACCACATCTCTGGAAGGACAGACAAAGTGGAAGCAGTCCAGAAGAGAGTAAATAAAATGGTGCAGGGTCTGCATCAAAAGCCCTACCAGGAAAGACTATAAAGGACATCAGTATGTATACCCAGAAAGAGAGAAGAGAGAACAGAGATTTGACAGAGGCCTTTAAATATCTCACGGGGTAAATAAGGTACAGGAGAAAAGTATTTATCAGAAAAACGGAGCTCAAGAACAAGGGGACATGCTAAGAAGCTGGAGGGGGGATAGATTCAGGAGATATGTGAATAAGTACTTCTGCACAGAAAATGTGGTGGATTCCTGGTAACATCCTTCCAGCAAAGGTGGTGGCAGCAAAGACTTTGGGGGGGTATCAAGAATGCATGGGATAGCATGAAGGTATCTTAACGGAAGGAAAGGGGGAGAGAGAAAAAGCCAGAGATTGATCAGGGTATGTGGTGATATTGTACTGTAGGTACACCCTAGACACAGGAGTTACCTTGGGCCTTGGCTATGCCCATCCCCATCAGGTCATATGCAGGACTGGCTGGCAGCCCAAAAGGACCTCCTTGTGAATGAGCTTGCTCAATGGAGTTTTCCTGCAATAAACTTTAACTTGAACTAGGTAGGGAAAGACGGGCCAAGTGATCCTTATCCACCATCTAATGCTATGTTTCCATATTCCTCTGTTAAGAGTTCAGTGAATCTAATGTGGTTCTAGCCTTATAGTATCCAAAAGTATTATTTGATAGTGATGTAAACTAAAACTGCCAAATTGGTCAGATAACACTTGAGAGCTATAGGCTAAAAGGAATGGGAGAGTGTTTGTGGGTTCAGGTGGCTGAAAAATAACTGTCATGATCCTGTAGCAGATATTATACGTTCATGATGAACTAGTTGCAGTGCGTACTACTGTGTATCCTGTAATGAATTGAAATGCATGAAATGAACTTTCAATAGTAAGCCTGTCTCCCCAGTAAAGGGACTGCATATGAACAGCCACTCCTTGTGTTGTGTGATCCTTTGTGCCATCAATGTCAATTATTGTCTTCTGGGAGAGTGTGAACGGCATGGATGCTATGATGTGTTTCATTACAAGAGGAATCCCAGCTAGGATTGCAGATGAAAGACACAAAAGAAGTGAAATCCAAAATTATGGTAAAAGTCATGAATCTATGTGTAAGAGTGGTGTGATGCTTCTAGGGATGAAATGATTACATCATGTGTGAAATGTATGGATGCTGTGATGTGTTTCATTACAAGAAGAATCCTTGTGAGTCACACATTGTATTACACCCTAGACACAGGAGTTACCTTGGGCCTTGGCTATGCCCATCCCCATCAGGTCATATGCAGGACTGGCTGGCAGCCCAAAAGGGAGGGTTACATCTGCAGCTGTGAATAATTATTAAAAAAAGATGGTGATGAATGGGAAAAACTACATTTAAATACCAGTTAGGGTTGCAGATGAAAGTCACAAAAGCAGTGAAATCCAAATTTATGGTAAAAGTCATGAATCTATGTGTATGAGTGGTGTGATGTTTCTAGGGATTAAATGATTATATGAAATAATGTTGGCTTTAACCTAAAAATGAAACCCACATAAAAAATCCTATAAAATAATTTTTTGTATGTGAGTAAATCTCCTTTCCTTAAATGACAGTACTAATGTCATGGTAATGCCAACGCTGTTTTGAGTAATTGTTTTTGTACTCTAGAAACACTACACCACACATTTGTCAACATCATAGACAAATTTTACACTAAAGACACATTTCCCTGTTTGTGGGACTTCCCCACTCTTAGGATCAGTGATAAACCATGATTGTCCATGGTTAAGCATACAAACATAAAATTGTTGACAGAAAAGTATCAGTATTCACATCTAGTATGCCATATTTTCCCTGCCTATTTCTACTCCCTGGACCTTATTTGGTCACAGGTATCCCTCCCTCCTCCCTTGCCTCTATGTATTATGTCCATATGCCTATATCATGTATGCTTGAAGCTCTGCATTATCTTTGCCCCAGTACTTCTTTCGGCAGGCTGTTCCAGACATCCACCACTCTTTCTGTGAAGCAGTATTTCATCATATTTCTCTAGAACTTCCTCATCTGAAGCTTCATAGCATGCCATGTTCTGGTGTTCCTCCTCCTCTGAAAGAGACACCCTTTTTGTACTGTGTTCACCCCCACAATGTACTTATAAGTCTCAATCAAGTCCCCTCTCACTCTCCACTCCTCCAGTGTGTACACACTGAGCTCCCACATAATCTCTTTGTATTGTTTCTCATGCAACCCTTGCTGTATTTTGGTAACCTTTCTTAGGACTGCTTCCACCCTGTCAATGTCCTTGCAGAGATGCAGCCACCAGAACTAGACATAGTACTCCAGGTTGGGTCTCACTTGTGAGTGATACAGAGACAACACCACCTCACTTCTTCTGCTAGTGATCCCACTCCTTATGCATCCCAGCATCTGGATAGCCTTGCTGACTGCCTTGTTGCATTGCCCTGCCACCTTGAGATCACCAGACATAATTACCTCATTGTTCCTCTCTTGCTTGGTAACTGTAAGTACCCCCCATCTTATACATAGACCTCAGGTTTCCCTGGTTTGGTGCATGACTTTGCATTTTTTGGCATTAAAACACTGTTACCACATCCTAGACCACTTATTTAGTTTCCCCTGATCCCTTTGAGTTTTCTTCACCCCTTTCTGGGTGTCCTTCCAGTTGCAGATTTTTGTGTCATCAGCAAAGAGACATATCTTCTCCTCCATTTTATCAGCAATATCACTTATAAAGACTTTGAAGAGGACAGGTCCTAGTACTGATCCTTATGGTACTCCACTGGTCACTCTTCCATCCCCCGAGTGACTGCCATTTACCACAACCTCTGCCTCCTATCCTTCAGCCAGTTTGATACACAGCTTACCACCTTTTCCCCAATCCCTAGTTTGCTAAGTTTCTTAATTAACCTCATGTGTGGTACAGTGTCAAAGGCCTTACTGAAATCCAGATAGGCTACATCCACCACCTTCTTCCGAGCCACATTCCTAATCACTCAGTCAGTGAAATCTGAGATTTGTTTGAAATGACCTCCCTCCATGAAACCGTGCTGCTGGTGGTCCTGCAGCCCATTTACCTCCAGGTATTCCATCAGTCTCTTCTTCAGCAAGGTTTTTATTAATTTCCCCACTACTGATGTGAGACTGACTAGCCTGTAATTGTTAACCTCCTCTCTGTTGCCACTCTTGTGCAGAGGGACCACATCCACCTTCCTCCAGTCCTCTGGGACAACCCTTATCTCCAAAGAGGTACTAAATAGGATTCCCAGAGGTGAGCTAACACTGTGCTCAGTTCCTTTTGAACCTTTGGGTGGATCCCATCTGGCTACATCACCTTGTTTTCCATTAGGGCTTCCAGTCCCCTTTGGAATCTCTCTTCCAAAAATGGACTTGCGTCCACTACCCCATCCCCTGGTGCCTGCTGATACATGTTGATCCATCCCCTCCTCCCTCCACTGTGAAGACTAAGCAGAAGCACTCATTTAAAATCTTAGCTTCTTCTTAATTTTCTTCTGCATAGCCCCCCCTCCACTGTCCTGATCCTCACCATCCCACCCCTTGATTTCCTCTTTTCACTCATGTAGCTGAAGAAAGTCTAATCTTCTTTTTTGACTTCCTTGGTGAAACTGTCCTCTGTTTGAGCCTTTTCTGCACTCATGCTTCTTCTTGCCACCCCTTAAGTAGATATACCTCTCTGTTCCCCTCTGTCTGCATCTCGACTTCCTAAAACCAGATTTTTTCTCCCTTGCTACCTAAGCCACCTCCTTTGATAAATATAATCAGGACCTTTAATCTGTCTTTAATTTGGCTGCTTCCTACTCTTACCATTGCTTGTTTCTTTCAAAAAACTTGCTATTGCCTTAGTTATTTCCTCTGTAATCCTTTTCCATTGCACCTCCACTTCCACCCCCCGCCATCACCCCTTCATGAAATTTGCTAAGGCAGTTTTCCATTTTTTTTAAATCTGGTCTCCTAAGGACCAAGACCCTTGTCCTAGTGTGTTTTTTTTCTCCATCCCAATCTGTATGCCAAACTGTGGTAGGGTATGGGTGTAAGATAACTCATTCGAAGGCACAGCAGAGACAGGACACAGGTTTGTCAGGTATGGCACACAATAACTGATAGTGAGCCGTTTATTAAGTAACCAAATTAAACTTCAGACTTTACTTTTAAACTGAGGAAAACAATAAAACAAAGAAATAAAATGTTCTTTTAGCTCTAAATAGTCATTTAAATCACTAGAACATACAGTAGCATGGAAGAACTCAGAGGCAGTTATGTTCCACAGAAAATAACTAGATCCACTCTCTACTTCAACTGAGCACTGCATGTTCTTATATATGCTTAGAACCATGATGAAATAGTCATGTGAGCTAGTTTGATCCACCCCTATTTCTAATAACATTCAATATCTACACTAATACAGGCTTGTGGGGGATCAAACAGCCTTATAATCAAATTAAATGTTATTTAACATGAGTCTAGCTTTAAAACAACATGTACTGTACCTGTTCATAAGTACCAGATATAGCACTTCTCCATCTCTAGTAGGTTCCATAAGCAGCTGCCTGAGAAATGCCCCTTGAAAGGAGTCTTGGATGGCCCTGCTTCTTCTTGTAGCTGAGGCCAGAATGCTCCAGTCTACATCCAATAGATTAAAGTCCCCCTTAATCAATACCTCCCCTTTCCTTGCCATTCTTCCAGTGGACTCCCCCTAAGCCCCATCTAACTCCTCTCCCTTTGCTGGTGGTCTGTATACCACTCCTACATGGATAAAGGCCCTGGACCCTGTCTCTAAGCCAACACAAGGAACCTCCAGCCCATCTTCCTGTTGTGATTTTGTATCTCTGTGGCCTTTATACTTTACCTCACATATAAAATGACCACCACCCCTTTCCTCCCTGCCCTATCCTTGTGGAACATGGAGTAACCTGGAATGGCCACATCAGTAGCATGTGAGTACGATGAAGTAATAAGGGCAAATCTATAATGGCAAAGGCTGAATAACGAAAGCTTAAATGGTGACATACAATTAACAGTGAATGGGTGGAAATGGCGAATATGGTGTAATAGCCTACCCCTGTGTCAAGGAGCACCTCGGAGTAGGATATTTAGAAATAGCAAGGGGTTGGGGGGCGCAATCCCCCATTGGGCGTGTGGGGGTAGAGTCCCCCACATAGTGAAAAGTTCAGCAAGTGCACATTGTAATATGTGCCAGAATAACTAATAATGATGGTTGCCATGATTTTAGTGCACCGTTATTATAGTCACCCTTTCAGTTTTGCCATTTTGATGTTCGCTGTTATTTATTCGCCTTTATCATGTGGAACCGCAACATCTCGGCTATGGTTGTCAGTGTACCATGATTCTGTTATGGGCCAACAGAGTCAGGTCCATCTCCACAATGGTTGCCTCAAGTTCAGGAATTTTATTTCCTAGGTTCCTTGCTCTGGTAAACATGGCTCTCCACTCCTTTTGTCCCCCCCCCCTCACCCAGCCTCTAGTTTGCTCTCCCTTCCAAAGTCCATCCTTTCCCTTTCCCTTGTCCTGGTGGTGTCCTCCCCTTTTTCATTCTCCATCTCTCCACCCTCCTTAATTCTTCTCTCAGGCTTAGAACCCTCTTCTGACCCTCCCATCTATCCCTCCCCAATGTCCCTATGCCTGTCTTGGCTTCTCCTCTCTGCTGCTCCATTTTCGGGGGGGGGTGGAAATTCATTTCCTCCCTCATTTTTCTGTGTCTCCTCCTTGGCTAGTTTAGACCCATTGAAGTAGTATTTAAACCTTCCACCCAGGACTTCTGTTCCCCCTCATGGATGGATAAATGATGGAGAAACCATGGTTATTCATGGTCAACTACCATTGCCATTCATAGTTTGTTGATGATTTTAGCCATGTTTATCCACAGGCATTCACTGATGGTACTGTAAATGGCCTAGAGGCAGGCCATGGATGACTATGGTTAATATAGATTGAGAATTATTTAAGTCTCCATGGTCACTCATGGCTGTTAATTTCAAATATTTCTAGGGTGTAAAACAAGTGTCTATGCAGTTCAGGTTAATTTATTTTTGTAACAACCATACCATTCTAAAGACGTATTATCTGCACATACTTTGATAATAGATCATATTTACTTATCCACTGCTGGTGTTGTTTCCCTTTCCAATGGAGTTTTTGGTCATTCACAATTAGTAGAATGACTGAATTGTTATTTCACCTATAACTAAACTCTTTTAAGATGAAGTGAGTTCGTATAACTTTTTTATGCTCAAATTATTTATTTGTGTAAAACGCTTTGTTCATTATTGTAAAACATGTTATTATTGTGATAATTTGTATTAAAGTGCCAAATACTGCATTATGATATGCAAATACATTATGGAAATTTGGTTACTATCCCATACTCTTACAGTATGACCATGGGCAAACGATGGTCAAACATGGATGAACAATATGGGTTTACCATGGTGTGTCCAGAACAGTCAGAAAACATATTGGAAAGGTCTTAACACACAAAGATCATGCAGGAAGAGTTTGACAGTAACTTTGATCAAGAGCAGTAGTAAAATATAATCAAAAACATGTATTAATTCTAGTGGTGCTCAGATAGTGCCGCCGTGGATCCGCCAGTGATCCGGCAGATGGAGGCACCATTCAAGTGTGATCTGTCCCGGGATCCAGCCGAATATGGAGGCCAGATCCTGGGTCGGATCCCACGTTATCCAGCACTGGATCTAGGGATCCAATGCTGGATCCCTGGATCTGGCATCAGATCCCAGCACTGGATCCAGGGATCCAGTGTAAGATCCCTGGATTCAGCACTGGATCCCTGGATCTGGTCATCAGATAATGTGGGATCTGACCTGGGATCCGATGGCTGGATCCACAGGCAGATAGTGGTGGTATCCGGCAGATCCACTATCCTGCCACGAGGGCAGGTATCTGTTGGATCTGGATTGGTCTAGATACCATCTGCAGGTTCTATATGATAATGGTGATCACAGCATAGCGATCACTGTCTGGGCATGTGTACTTCACTGAAATGAATTTTGGCAATGCACACTTGCTGTGAATGGGAAGAGGGCACCCAAGATCTACGGGTTTCTTTTCAATGTGGGGGGACTGTGCTCCCACACCCCCCTTACTAAAAGATTCTCAACTCCAGAGGGGTGCATGTTGAGGAGGTGAAATACTTAAAAAAACAAAAGCCGCCTGCTGGCAAAACAAAACCGTGCTGTGCTGGGCCCGAACCCTGCACCTCCCAATCGACCACCCTCCCCACCATGTTAGCAGACCAGATTGACAGCTGCACAACACCCCACTCCCACATACCTTCCCTCCTCTCCCACCCCCTGCGTGTGTGCATGCGTACGCTTCCCATCGCCCTACCTCGCCTGCCCAGCTATCCGGTCACTACCCTGCCAGGTAGCCCTGAACACAGGAGCAATAACTGAGGCAACATTTTTGTAAGTGCTCAATTGCGGTCGCCATGTTCACTGGATACCCCATCCGAGCATCACTAATTAATTCACATGTTCTATTGATAAACTGTAGTAGCAGAGTAGTAAAAGAGATTATTTTTTATGACACTCTTCCCCTGAAGCCCAGAGTGCCATTACATTAAATTTCAACTAAAACATAAAATATACATTACAAGCAAATAGTAATCATCATACAAAATAACAGAAGAGTACAAAAACAGATAAAATTAAAACAATCTCATAAATAGCATAACTGTTAAAACTCATTAAATAACACTATGAATAAAAATGGCTTCCTCAAAAGCCTGCTGAAAGAGATAAGTTTTTAGCCCCTTATTAAAAATGTCCACATAGGGGGGCCCCCTCAGGGTCTTGGGCAATGAGTTCCACATCAACGGGCCCGCTGTTTCAAAGACCCGGTAGCCCAAAGAGTTTAATTGTGCCCTTAGTACCATTAGGAGGCCCTTTTAAAAGGACCAGAGCATACAAACTGGGATGTATGGATGCAGGAACTCACTCAGTTAGGCTGGAGCCAGTCCATGCAGGGCTTTATAGGTTAACAAACCTATTTTAAATGAGATATGCCACTTCACCAGCAGCCAGTACGGATCATGCAGTGCCGGGGATGTATGGCAAGATATTGACAAGCCTGCATGTAGCTGGGCAGCTGTGTTCTGCAATAACTGCAGGCGTTGTAGTGTACCCCATTTACCCCGAGGTAAAGAGCATTGCAATAGTCTAACCTTGTGGTCACAAATGCATGGATTAGTATGGTCAGGTCTTGGGGGGGTGGTGATAAGGGATCTGTTCTGGCAGATGTTTCTAAGGTGAAAAAAGTCACTCCAGACTGCTGCCGACAACTTGGCCTCCATTGTCAGGCCTTCATCTAGAATAACTTCTACATTCTTCACCCAAGAGGAGGCTGACAGATCAGAGCCATCAGGTCAAAGCCCAGTCATTCATACACCAGCCACTGATCCCCCCTTTTGGTCTGGCTCAACCACCAATTCCTCAGTCTTCTTGGGGTTCTATCTCAGCCAGCTAATAGCCATCCAGTTCTAGATCTCAGACAAGCAATTATTGAACACTTTGACAGCAACCTGAGTCCCTGGCACAAAACATATATAGAGCTGGGTATCATTTGCATAGTGGTGAAACCTCAGTCAGAACTGTCTGTTGACCATGCCCAAGGGCAGCAAGTATACTGTGAACAGCATTGGCGATAGGACTAAGCCCTGGGATACACCACAGGACAGAACCATTGGGCTCAAGAAATAATTCCCCAGTACTACCCTCTGAGTTCTAGCTCATAAAATTAAAAAAAAACATACAACATAAAAATGGACTTAAACCAGTAGATCACAGTGCCAGTGAGTCCAGTGTACTCCTTGAGCTGCTCCAAAAGTACACCATGTTCCACAGTGTCAAATGCAGAAGAGAGATCAAGGAGGATGAGAATCGATTGTTCTCCTCTATCCCTCACCCGGAGCAAGTCATTGAGCAACCTAACCATGGACATCTCCATGTTATTCCTGGCTCTGAAACATGACTGGAATGGTTCATAGATGTCGGAAGCCTCCAAATGCTCCTTGAGTTGCAGTGTAACCACTTTCTCAATAACCTTCCCTAAAAAGGAAAGGTTAGAGACTGGACAATAGTTTGCTAAAAAGTCTGGGTCCAAAGATGTTTTTTTCAGCAGTGGCTTTACCAGAGCACACTTAAGTGCCACTGGAACCAGTCCCTCCTGCAAAGAACACTGGATGATACTGGAAAACACTGGGCCCAATTGACCAACACAACTCATTAAGAGAAGTGTTGTGCCCAAGTCCAGATCACAGCAAGTCATCCTCAGCGTTCAAGACAACCAGGTGAACCTCTTCCACCATTGATGTCTGATATTCACCCTGAAAAATACCTACTGTATTTCTGGCTACATGCAGACCATTCCTGGGAACAGAAGACTCTGCTGGATTAATACCGACCCTAATTGAGGATACCCTATCTGAGAACTGTGCAAACTCCTCACATTTCATGGTTGTAATCTTTCTTGTGGGCTCCAAACAGGCTGGGTGAGCAGCCTGTCCACAGTCTGAAAGAGCAAAGCTGGTCTGTTCATTCCAGCAGCAATCACTCTTGACAGAAAATCTGCCTTCTTCTGAGGAGATTGCCTTTTGATATTCTGTATAAATGTAAATCAGAACCAGTTTAACCTCCATAGACTTAGACTTCCTCCAAAGATGCTCCAAACTCCATCCCCTGGTTTTAAGTGCCCTCAGCTCACTATCAAACCACATTGAATGGAGGCCGATACAAGGGGGCACACATGAACCTGCACTAGAAGGTTGAGGTCCCCAGTTATGGCCCTATTATGGGACAACACTGCTGCCTTGACTCACCCAGTGCATTCTGGCAACATTTCCGAGGTGTCCAATACGTACAGTAGTCCTTCAGATCCCAAACCTCTCAAAGGTCAGTATTGGGTGACCTCCACAGGAGATGGACTATAAGGAGGGGCCCTGAAGCTAAACCTGAGGACACAGTGATCCAACTGACTGACCGGATCAGTCTCAAAGACATTCACCTCGAGCCCCAGGGAGAATATCTGGTCCAGTGCATGGCCATGGAGGTGAATCACCGAGGTAACAACCTGTGCTAGGGCCAGGTTATACATACCCTAGAGGAAATCTCTACCAATGCAGCAACCCTCATCATCGACCCATGCATTGAAGTCACCCAGTATGAGCCATCTAGGTGACTCCATCATCAGGTCTGAAATGAGGGTCAAGATTTCCTGCAGAAATTTCCCCTCATGACCTGAAGGTCAGTACATAAGGAGGATTCTGCAGCCTGCACTCGGAAAATCACAGATGGCCACACACTCGAAAGACTCAATATACCCTGCAGGGTGTGCCATCAGGTTTGGTTCTGAAACAGATGGCAATCCCCCCATCTCCTATGATCCCTCCTTGAGCAAGGCACCACTCGGAAACCAGTGGGAACCAATGCTTCCAAAACTGGACCCTCATTGTCCACCAGCTATGTCTCAGTAATACATGCCAGATCAATAGAGGAAATAAGATCCTTCATAATTGTGGTCTTATTCTTCATTGACCTGGCATTGCACAACACTGCCCAAAGTAAATGGAATGCACCAGCTGGGTCCTCATTTGCCAGCCCACTAGGTCTGGCACTAACCCTTGGGACAGGAACCAGACAGGAGGTACTCCTCTCCAGTCCTTTCCTAACCCCAGGGCATCTTCTGCTCTGAACAGCCTCAATAGGACCCACTCACTTCATATCCCCACACCTAAGATCTTTTGTCTGCTTCTCTGAGCAATTCCCACCTCCCTGCACCAGTGGTATACTTCTGCCTTGCAGCGGGGGAGGGTCAAAGGGGCATAGCTCTTTAAGTTGCATGGGGGAGTACTGTAAGGGGCTAATGCAGCACATCTAACAATCCTACCTTGATACCTTCCATTCAATATCTTTTCCCTCTACAACGTCCCTCTTAAAACACTTCCTCACAACCCCAAATCCTATCACACTCCCCTCTTCCTATAAGTACCCCAACCCAAATACTTAACAGGGAAAATAATAACAAAGGGAACACACAGATCTAGTTGGCCAGTTAAGTACAGTGCAAGGGACTCAGCGAGATGGAGCTAGGAATCAACAACTGGACAGTATCTTAAAACAGTTCAACAACAGTCACAATAAATGACAAACCGAAGCAAAGCAGATCCAAATAAATCCAGGAAAACAGGCCAGCCAGTAGTTGTTGTAAATTAAATATTATGATGCTAGAAACTTGCAGTTGCTGAGGCCAGGCAAAATCTCATAGATGTTACATAAGTTCTTATTTTTTTAGAAGCTTACACAAACCCCAGGTTCTCTAAACGCCAAGGGAAAATAGTCCAGCTCGCAATAAGGTTACCAACTAACATACAAACATAATCCCGAATCCCAGGAAATCTCAATGGTGCTGGCTGTGGCCCTGATCTGTTGCTTGTTATGGTGGCAACCAAGAAAGCAACAGCCATGCCACCAATCAGAAATCCATACAAGTCACTACAGTTTTGGCTGAAAAAGTCCAACCTTAAAGCTTGTAGTTCTGGACCCAGGCTCTTCACTATGGAGCTCATAATGTTAGTAATCCAGACATCTAACTCCATGAAACTGCACTGCTATGCTCCTTGATGCTGAATTAGTGCTGCAGGACATGCTTTCTCCACTGTCTCACACCTGGAGTGCACATAGATGGTTATGCGTTAGACATTAACTCTTGTTCCTGGGAAAAGGCAGTACTGAGTAGGTGAACAGCAGGTGGCTCATTCAAAAGCAGGGAACACTAGATGAGGTGGTAGAGTTACCCCACATTCCACAGTCTCAGAGCCCTCACAGCCCTGCACTGAAACCTGTCTAAAAACAAACAAAAAATACTAGCTCCTCGCCTGACTCACTGATTCTCCTTAACTATGCTAGTGACCCTACTCCTAATTGTTAACTGTTCCCGCAATATCAGAAGACCAAACAAGTGCAATAACAATGGGTGAAACAAACATGCATAAACAGATTCCCTTGAAAAGAAGTATAAATGTACTAAAAATTATTTGAAAAATATTAAAAGGCCTTCCAGCAGACCCTGTTCCAAACAGACACCCAGCGTGGAACCTTCTTTGTAGATTTTAGAGATATAGCTATATCTTGAATATATTTTGATAAACTGTTTTTTACTTTGAAAAAAAAGATTCACTCAGTAACACTCATTTATAACTAGGATGAGAGTTGACATAATTTAGTCTGAAAATAAAACTGGTCCTGGCAAGCTTTGGATGAATTGCTGTTAGCTGAAATAAGTCTTGGCAAAAACTAAAAAAAAAAAAAGATGCTAACTAGGAATAAAATAAATCAAGAGAGTCATATATTTCAATCTAATCTTTACACTAGGGGTTGATCCCTTTAACATTGCATACACATATCTAGACCCCTGTAAAAGACTTCAGTGGACCCATCTCAAAATGGGACTAAACTGACAACTGCAAATACAGTATTTTACACAGTTTTATTATAGAATCCATATCATAAGTAGTTTAAATGAAGGTGCTACTAATATTATAAAAACAATATTTATAGTTTAAAAAGGATACCATCCATAATATAATCTTAATCAGGATGCAAACAAAATAAATTTGATTAATATCTTACACTCAGTTAAGAAACTAACCATTAAAACACCCTAAGGGCCCTTAACTCGCGCCTCTCCCTGATCAAGAGTGATTTGCTGCTCAAGGGTATTTTATAGCACCTGATCACTCGTTATAAGCCAGTAACTATTGAAAAAGCCAGTAACTGTTAAAAAGGTTTACACTAGTGCTGGTCCTCCTATCTGCCCGGGACATCAAAATCACTAATAAAAATCCTACTTGATAACTGGGTTCACTCTTCCACACTAAGTGCCTCCTCTGACATTATAAGTTCACAGGTCCTGTGGCCCTCAACCTGCTGCTTGAGCCTGTCCCCACTAATAGCCCAAGTGCTATGCCACAACTGTGCTAGTATGACATACTTAAAGCCTGTAAACCCCAAGTGCAAGTCAGGTAAGCTAAAGAAATAAGACTTTAGGAGCTGTATTAGGACATGCAAGGGCTTCCTGACACTCCTAGTTTAGTTGTCTGGTAGTACACATCCCAGCCATGGGCCTGTCCTGGGAATGGGTCTCTTCCTTCAGAAATTGGGAAAGCTGAAGATTATCTTTCTAAGCCTTGGTGACTATTGACTAAATCTGAGTAAACTGAAGCCTGAGTGGAGACAGTTCATCCAGATGTAATAGTGCTAGTTCAATCTTGGCTCATTCCAAAAATATCTGTTGCTGCTATAGCACTCTCTGGTTTTAAACTCCAGAAGGAAGACCACCTTGGTAAGAGAAAGTTGGGGATGCACTAGTTACAATAGGGTAGAATTAAATTGCATATAAAATAGAACTGAAAGACAGGCCAGTGGACTGTGAGGGCCTAGCCACCAAAATGATGCTTGGAAATAGGCAGAAAAACTTGGTGCTTCATACAACCTGTATCCTACCAGGTAAACAGTACAGTGCAGGCCTGTTATAATGAACACATATGTGCATACAACTTTTGTCCATTATATCCAGTGTACATTATATCCAGAGGTAGTTGAGCCTATGTGTTGGGTATGTCTATATGTGTGAGCAAGGGCTCAGAGTGAATGAGAAACTATGATTAAACTTTACAAATTATTCAGAATCCTGCCTAGTATATATGTTTCTGTACTTCGTGTGTTTATTTAGAGTCATTTAACTGTCAGGGAAAATGAGTTTTTTATGAAGTTTATTGCAAAAGGTAAGAATATATTAACTCTAGTGGCTGAATGTTTGGGTTCTAGGACAGTAAGATCAAAAGCATTTGTACTGTAAGGGATTTATGAAAATATAGTCCCAGTGGTGGTGAGGGTTGAAGCACTGGATGTCACACCGGTGACCCGGGTTCGGGAACAGACTCAGACCGTCGGGGCTGGCAGGGGAGAGGAAGGATTGAGCATCCAGCAACTGCTCTCCTTCCTCTGGGCAGGGTAAGGGCATTGCATCGCACTATGGCAGTGACTGGTGGAGGCCAGCCACACTACAGTTGTGTGCACAGCAGAGGGTGGGGATTGAGGTGAGCATCATCACGGATGTGCACAACGCCATTGCACATCTGGCTCCCTGGGGAAGAAAATTAGTAGAAAATGGTTGGGCAATCTCAGTGGCTGATGGCCATGCCCTGTGCCCCCAGACAAGAGAGTTGCCTTCACAGGGGTGTGGTTGACCATGTACGCATGGTGTGATTACCACATGCCAGACCTCGTCCGGGGGTGCGGGTGCCACGGCTGGGAGTCATTGCTCCCGCTCTGCAGGGGAGCAAAAATAGAAAGAATAAAAAATATATATATACATAGTCACTTCCATTTTAATGTAATCAACTAATAAAAGTTTATGTAGCTTATGGAGAATTATTTTATAAGAAATTTAGTCCATGTAGCTCCTCCACCTAAATTCTACATTTGCCAAATTTCCTCACCAGCTCCCCCTCCCCCAAAAAAATGCACTAGAAATACCCATAAAAGCTTCAAACTGTCTGTTATAAACAGTGTTTCTGTCCATTATAATCAGAGGAAAATGCATTGGATTTTATACATTTGGTTTAAGAAATCAGTTTTTGTCCACAGTAACCGATTGTCCATTATAACAGTGTTTGTTATAAGTGGGGTGCATTGTATAAGCAAATGGACTCCTTTTCTAACCACTATACTGAAGGGAACCTGATCTAGGAAAGATAGTCCTAGGTGGCTTCAATATCAGCTGGAACTCTGAAAACAGAAATTTCTGCAGGACCATATAATGGGTTTATACTTAACCCAAAAGGTCACAGAGTGTACCAGAACCAACTACAAAACAAGCACACAAATCTTCATTTACTGGCTACTGACAACCCACCCTGACAGGATGAAAAATGTTACAGTCCTCTCTGACATTGTAAGTAATCACCCTCAAGGTCCAGTGACATGGTTGCAAACATCTCAACCCCCCGGAATTATAGATGTTAACCTGGTCTTAGATTTCTGATAGCTGAATTCTGCAAAGTCTGCAACCAATTGCCCCAGCAAAAAAATGAAAGGTCAGAGAAACATAGAAACATAGACTTTGACAGCAGATAAGGACTGCTTGGTCCACCTAGTCTGCCCATTTCCCTATCTAGAGGATAAGCTGCAAATCCTATTTAACCAACAGCCTATTTCTTCCTACACCCCACAAAAATTGCCATATGTCTGTCCCATGCATTCTTGAATTCTTCCACAGTTTTAGACCCCAGAACCTCCTCAGGAAGGCTGATCCATGCGTCCACCACCATCTCTGTGAAAAAATACTTCCTTACATTGCCCCTGAGCCATCCCCCCTCCCCCATCTTCAAATTGTATCCCCTTGTTCTTGCACATCTCTTTTTCTGAAAGATGCTACCTTCTTGGACTTTGTTTATTCCACTGAGGTACTTAAACATTTCTATCATGTCCCCACTCTCCCTCCTTTCCTCAAGGGTATACATATTAAGCTCTTTTAGTCTCTCCTCATATGGCTTCTCTTGCAGACCCAGCACCATTTTAGTTGTCCTCCTCTCAACTGCCTCCATCCTGTCTATGTCCTTGTGGAGATGGGGTCTCCAGAACTGGACGCAGTACTCCAGATGGGGTCTCACCAACTGTCTGTACAGGGGGATAACAACTTCCCACTTTCTGCTGGTGATGTCTCTCCCTATAGATCACAGTATCCCCCCAGCCCTGACTACCACCTTCTCACATTGCTTGCCAACCTTAAGGTCATCTGATATGATTATCCCCAGGTTCCTTTCCATTTTTGTTGTTTTAACTACCCTCCCCCATTGTATAATCTTCCCCTGGTTTGGTTTGGTTTCCCAGGTGCATTACTTTGCACTTCTTTGCATTGAATCCAAGCTGCCACACTTCTGACCATTCCTCCAACCATGCCAGCCCCTTGTCATGCTTTCCACACCTCCTTGTGTATCAAACCTGTTGCAGATCTTTGTGTCATCTGCAAAGAGGCATACTTTTCCTTCCAGTCCCTCTGCAATATCACTTATAAAGACATTAAAATGGACTGGACCCAGTACTGAACCCTGTGGTACCCCACTAGTAACCCCTCTTTCTTCAGAGTGGACTCCATTTACAATTACCTTCTGTGTCCTGTTGTTCAGCCAATGTTTTACCAAGGTTACCACCCTGGAACCTACTCCCAGGCTGGTTAATTTGACTATTAATCTTTTGTGTGGGACTGTGTCAAATGCCTTGCTAAAATCTAGGTAGGTCATGTCCACAGCCCCTCCCTGGTCTGCTCCTTTGGTCACCCAGTCAAATAAATCAATTAGATTCATCTGACATGACCTTCCTGCTGTGAACCCATGCTGCCTTGGGTCCTGTGCCCCACTGGCCTCTAGGTACTCAACAATTCTTTCCTTCAGAAGTGATTCCATCACTTTTCCTACCACAGAGGTCAAATTGACAGGTATGTAGTTTCCTGCCTTTGTCTTGGTCCCACTTTTGTGAACGGGAATCACATTAGCCTTCTTCCAGTCCTCAGGTACCGCACCATCTTCCCATGATTTGTTAAAAAGGGTAGTCAGTCATGTCACTAGTTCTCTGCTTAATTCTTTTAGAATTCTGGGGTGAATTCCATCTGGCCCCATTGCTTTGTCCACCTTCAGTTTTAAGAGTTCTGTCAGAAATATTTCTTCTGTGAAAGGACTGGGATTGACCCCCCTCTCCAGAGTGCTTCTGTTAATTGGATTAGGCACCTACCCCACTTCATCTTTTGTGAATACTGAACAGAAGTATTAATTCAGTATTCCTGCTTTTTCACTGTCTCTCTCTCTCTCTGCCCACTCACCATCCATTCTATTCAGCCTCACTATCCCTCCCTTTGTCTTTCTATGCTCCCTGATATACCTATAAAAGGTTTTATCCCCCTTCTTAACCGAGTTGCCTATCTTTTCCTCAGTTTTGTGCCTTTGCTATTCTGACTAGACTCCCTGCTTCCTTCTGCCTTAATTGGTACAGTTCTCTGTCTTGCTCCTTCTATGTTTCCTTATACATCCTAAATGCTATCTTTTTCTCCCTAGCCTTCACCGCCACGTCTTTTGAGAACCATAGTGGCTTTTTCTTTCATTATGATTTGTTTATTTGCTTCACGCAAAGGCTTGTTGCCTCTGTGATGGCAGTTTTGATATTTCCCCATTGTTGCTCCACCCCTCCTTCTAGCCTGTTTGCTAGTGTTTTTCTAAGGCACTCTCCCATCTTGCCAAAGTCGGCCCTCCTGAAGTCCAGAACCCTCACTTTTGTAATGCTTGACTCTGTAGCTGAGTTTATCGTGAACCACACTGTTTGGTGGCCACTTGTTCCCAAATGGCTACCCACTTCTAGATATGAGATCCTCTCACTGTCCCCATCTGAGAGTATGAGGTCTAAGATTGCTCCCTCATGAGTAGGTTCCAAAACTAGCTGTCTGAGGCATGCCACCTGAAGGGCATCAAGAATGTCCCTGCTTTTGGATGTGGCTGCAGCAAAGGTGCTCCAGTTAACATCTGGTATATTAAGGTCCCCCATCAACAGTATCTCCCCTTTGTCTGCCATCCTAAGTATGCCTTCTATCATATTCTTGTCCATTCCCTCCCCCTGACATAGGGGTCTATATACAACCGCTGTGTGGATTGTGGTGCCATTTCCAGTCTATAAGGTGTCCCACAGTGCCTCCTCTCCTCCCTGTTTACTCTTTTGTACAGTTGCTTTTATCCCTTCCCTTACATAGAGAGCTACTCCACCCCTTCTGCCCTTCCTGTCTCTCCTGTAGGTTGTGTACCTTGGCATATTAACATCCCAGTCATGGATCTCTGTGTACAATGTTTCTGTGACTGCTACTATATCCAGGCATCCCTCTTCCATCAAGGCCACCAGTTCAGGGAGCTTGTTGCCCAGACTATGGGCATTGGTACTCATTACTCTCCATTTCTTGATGGCCTTACCCCTTTTTGCCCCATCCCTGTCCTTATTGTGTTTGTCACTTTCTCCATTTACCCCTGCTTGTCTCCCTATTGACATCTCTATGTTGGTGTCTACCTCACTTAGTACCCTGATTTTTTTGGGGGGGGCTATGATTTCCCTGCTCCTTTCCAGTGCCTCCCCCCCCTTGGCTAGTTTAAATTCTTGCCAATGAAGTATTTGAACCTATCACCTAGGATCCTGGTTCCCCTCTTGGACAGATACAGATCATCATGCCAGTATAGGCCTGCATCCCTCCAGGTAGACCCCTAGTCCCCAGTGAAGTCAACTCCCTGAGCTCTGCACCAGTTTTTCAACCACTGATTGAATCCCATGGTGTGGAGAACCCTAATTTCACCCATGCCATAGACAGGCAGCACCTCCGAGAAGGTTACCATGTGTGCTATTTGTCTAAGGCCACTCCCCATCTCCACAAATGTTTCTTGCACTGCTCCAATCCCTTTCTTAGCCAGGTCATTTGTCCCTAGGTGGACAATGACATCCAGCTCCCTCCCCTGTGCAGCTGCTCCTATGATCCTGAGGATTCGCTCCCTGTTCCTCCAAGCCATGGTGCCAGGCAGGCACCTTACCTCCCTCTCCCCTTCCTCCCCCAGTTCTACCTTCCTAACAATGGAGTCCCCCACCAGGAGTTGTTTCCTTCCCCTGTGGGGTCCCATGCCACCCTCCTGTGGATCTCCTTTGTGGAGGTTTCTAGCATCCTCCCTGGTCTCCACTGTGGGTGCCTCCATAGAGGAACTACACTTTTCCAGAATGGCATAGAAATTGTGGAGAGGTACAACTGGAGGGATGCACCTCTGTTCCATGACCCTCACCCTCCCTGAGCCCACTGTGGTCCAACCGCTCCTCTTTCTTTGCAACCTCTGAGGCAATGACAATGACCCTGGTGGTTCCTGGGTGGGAGAGGAGGTCCCACAGATCCTGGCCAACTCAGCCTGGAGGTGAACAACCTCACCCCTTAGCCCAGAGAGGTGCCTGCAGATGGGACAACACTGCATCCTCCAGAACATCTCCCAGAAGGCTGCTGCTCCACAGCCACTGCACTGCACTACTCCCATCATGTCTTTTTTCTGGCCCCTAACTGTTGTTTGGAATACTCTTTCCTGTGGTTGTTTATTTTTTTCTCTCCCTACTTACTTACTGCCTCTGTGCCCTTTTAGCTCCTGATCTCCCTGTTCTGAGACAAGAAGTTCATATATTTCTCAGTTGTCTCCTTACTTGCTCAGAGCCAGAGGTGACAGGAATGCCTCCCTTCCAGAAATAATTATATGAAACATTTTCACACTGCTCACATAAAACTACCCATGTGACATGCATTCTGCAGTCTTGATTTAAATGCTAAATTGGAACTGATTGCATACATGTGGCATGTGTGCACAAGTAAGTATGGAAAGTAAGCTTTTTTTATGTTAAATTGGAACAGACTGCTTGCAGGTGGCATGCGTGCAAAAAGCAAGTGGTCACTGATAATCGCACACAAAAAAGTTAAGTGACTTGCTTAGGATCACACAGTATACAAGTGGGTGTTGATGAGATTCAAACCCAGGTCTTCAGGTCTCCTGATTTGCAGCTCAGTGCTTTTAATCACTAAGCTAGACTGTCTGCATACATATGACTCGCTTGTACTTCAATACAAATCTGCATACATCTACATGCATGTGACATGCTTATAGCCACTGATATACTTCATAGTTTTCTTGTTCCCCCCTTATCTCAGCTACACAGCTAAACTGTAGCACACACACCAATGGAAACACTTGTGGTTCTTTCCACCTCAATACACATACTTACCCACAAAACCATTTAATTACTTCTGTCTAGCCTGTACTCCTACTATTTTCTCTCCATAGTTTTGAATTTCTTCCATGCAAACAAACTTTAAGGTGCAAACACAAAGGTAGCAATAACTCGACACCCAAACACAAGGCCAGTGCTACCCCCCATGCACACACACTGTAGTGGGTGTGGCCATGCTGCTACAGACAACTGACCAAGTATAAATATGTCAAGAGTCTCTTACCTAAGTTCTAGGGAGCCAGAGGTAGGATTCTTTAAGGGATGATGTCCATGGGTCAGAGTGCTGGGGCGTACCCTCTTGACATGAATGGAGTTATTTTTTATTACTATTTTATACATTATGATAGTGAGTTGGAGAATAATGAATGCCACTGTTCTACAAGCAAGGCCCTTGTTAGTCAAGTGGTGGCCTTCATTAATCTCCAACTCCAACTTTAAATTGGTTACCTTTTGATTTAGAGTACAGGTATAGTTGGTCCTCATTTATATACAAATATAGGACAATTCATTTGAATCATAATATATCAAACATATTGGCAGATAAAGATTCTGCTCTCAGGAAACATTCAGTTAGGGCTTTGTATCAAAATAGAATAGATCCAGATAAGCGTAAGAATAAATTTGGGATAGAACATTGGTGTCACAAGCATCAATATGTTGGAATATACTCCCTCCTTCATTGCGATTAGAGAAAACTGAAAAAAAATTTCTTAAAGGGTTAAAGATGTATTTTGTATACTCATCTGAATGTTTTGACTCAATTTAGTTATATTGTCTAATCGTGTGTGTCTTTGTGATTTTGTGTTTTTATAATTTGTATTGATTGTTTGAAACTAGTGTGATTATGTGAAACTTGGAAAACTTGCACAGGACTGTCTTGAAAACTGGATGCTTTTATCCAAATGACATGTATTATTCCTGTATAAAAATAAAATTTTTACTACTACTACTAACTCTCCATCTATAATGTTTAAAAAAGGAATAAAAAACACCCTCATTCATTTCAATGGGGCACAGCCCTGCTCTTTCCCTTGCCCTATGTCATAATGTGCCTGAGCATGGGGATGTAGAGTAGAGATGGGCAAAGTGACCTCAATTCACTCCGCAGAGTGATTCGAGGAGTGAAGGCGAATTAGCTTCGTGCTCTGCAACATGCAGTGGAGTACTTTGCGTTATGATGGGTAACGCAAATTCCATTGAAAACAATTACTTCGCATTACTCTGCCTTTCCAAACCACTAATCCATCAATTTTAAGGTGAAGTGCATTGAAAACAATGTACTCCATCTTTTTTAAGATGAAGTACATTGAAAACAATGTACTTCACCTCACTCCACCTTGTTTTTAAGACCCAAAGGTGAATTTTGCAGTGATTCACGGGATTTCAGGTCACATGGGCTCTAGATTGTTCTGCACAGCCTCAGTTCAGGGTAGTGTATGTAGGAAGTTGTAGGAGACAGTCTGCTCTGAGAGCTCTCTGTGATTCAAACCTTCTAAAAGCTATTAAAAAAAGCCTTTTTGAGTATTTTTTTTTGCTGAAACTTTAGTTAATCGATTGTAGGAAACCCTCCTGTGCTCATATCATTGAGCATTTATTATTTGTGTATGGATTTTGAATGATAATGTACAATATTCAGTCTGTGTACTGAGAAACAGTGGAAGTGTACTTTAGGGGAGGGGTATATCTGTGGTGTAGGTAGATTAAGTTAGAGAAAAAAGACAGTTCTTTCTGTTTTGGTGATATTTTTCTTATATAACTA
This sequence comes from Neoceratodus forsteri, assembly GCA_016271365.2. Taxonomy (NCBI): domain Eukaryota; kingdom Metazoa; phylum Chordata; order Ceratodontiformes; family Ceratodontidae; genus Neoceratodus; species Neoceratodus forsteri. The sequence goes on from CM057456.1 coordinate 1,288,426,577, forward strand.
TGTTAATGTACACACAGTAATAGTTTCAATAAATCTTTAAATTTTTTTTGCTGTTTGTTGTGGTGCAGCAGTGCATAATTTTAGTTTGTTTAAAATACGTGGTTATATTACTGAAGTTTTCTTTTTTTTTTATCATAGAATAATTTTTCTTTTTATTCTAATCCATACATAAGTATAATGTCACATACATACATATTCATAAGTGGATAACATGTTCCATTTTCAGCTACATTCAGCCAATAACTAGAACATTGCCATATAGGTGTGAAAATATGTTCACCGAAACCAAACTTTAAGATAGTCACATATGAACCTTCCGGGCATGCAGCTTAATCAAGAGCGACTACCCAATGTACTAGTGTAGAGTTCCACTAAATTCAAGTGTTAGAGACAACTAGAAACTGGACTAATGGTACATTGTAATAAGGTATCACGTAGTCGAAACAGAAGAGTTATCACCCAGGTTAGAAGTTTTACAGAGAGAAGATTGGAGATAGGCTTTCCATCTGGCAGCATATTGGTCCATATGACCTAAGTGAGTACACGATAGGCATTCCAGTGTGGCTAGTCTAGCTAGAGTCTCATGCCATTGGAGGTGAGTCGGAGGAACAGATTTACGCCAGTACATAAGTACAAGTCGTTTAGCCTCCATAAGTGCCAGTACAACCCATTGCTTCTGGGGTCAAGATAGAGCAACCAGGGAGGTGGTATCTCCCAAGAGGAGTTTGGGATCAGAAAGGCTAACCTGGAGGCCCAGTACTGTGGAGCAGTCCTGAGTTATAAATGCCCAAAAAATGTGAAAGCAAAGGGCACGTCCATAAAAGATGAAGCAGATGTGACCCAGGATGCTGACATTGCTAGCAGTTAGAATTTTGTATAAGGCCATGGGAGTATAGAGATGAAGATGTCCAGTATCAAAGCAGCAGTATCTTAAGCTGCAACAACCGACTCTTGGTGTCCATGTAAGTATGATGACGCTCTCGGAAGTAACACTTCCAAGAGTCCACAGACATGTGGGTATTCAGGATAGCCATCCATTTCAGACAGCATGCATCTGAAAGGTCTGCCTGGGCATCTTGCCAGGTCTTATAAAATCTTCCAATAAGACCTCTGGTTGATGGGGATTTGTGCCTGTGAGCTAGCTAGTTCTATTTGGTATCTGAATGCATACGGGCCTTATTGGCAAATATAGCACTGCGTATCTGAAGAAATTTCTAAAGGTCGTTGCCCGGGAGGTGAAATTTATGTCAGACTTGTTCAAAGGACATCAATACTGAGGAGTCAGAGCCGGCCCGCCGGCGCAGCGATTGAATTTCAACACGCGCCAGCGACCAGGTTCGGGAACGAGCCCGGGAAGCTGGAGGGCCGCCGGGAGAGGGCTTGAGCCGTCCCAGGGACTGCCTGCCCCTCCTCCGGGGAGGGGGATCCAGAGCCCGGCGCTGACTGTCCCCAGGTGGAGACCTGAGCGCAGGTCGATGGCAGGAAGAAGGGGGTGACGTGCCAGATGTCGGTGCTCAGCGCCTTGACGCCAGGGGACACGCACGCCGCGAGTAAGAACATCGAAAAGACCGCGGGTCCCCCGGTAGATGGAGCACTAGGCCCCACTTTCAAAGCCTCAGCCTGCCCAGAGACAGCATCCCGACGAAATTCCAGTAAGTCTCGGGTGTAGCCCCCACCCCGTACCCCGCCTGGGGGGTAAACCAAGGCTCCGTGGGGGATGGACTGCTCTGGTCTACAGGCAGGTGAGCGAGGGCTGAAAAGGCCTTAGAGTGTCTCCCGAAGAGAGGGGGACTGCAGGGGAGAGGAGGGAAAAAAAAAAAATACTGAGGAGTCAGGAATGCAAAGATCCTGTATGTAACGGATGCCCTGGGTTTCCCACGTGGGTCAATGTATGGGAGTATCGCCAACTACCAAGTCCTAATTATGCCACAAAGGAGTGTAGAGTCATGGAGGTGCTTGGGCATCTGGAGGTGTGTGGGATAAAGTCATAAGCAAGTGCCACACCCATTTGGTTTCTGCTATTAAGGGGGTGAGTGTATGCCGGTTCCGACTCTGGGGGTGTAATAGCAAATGCAAATTTGTATCCGCCACTAGGTCAGATTCCAGTTGAACCCAAAGTGGAAGGGGTGTTGGACTGGGAACAAACCACCTAGTAGCCATAGCAGCGGTGCATGCCAAATGATACCCTTGGAACCAGGGAGAACCCAGTGGACCAATGTGCTCTCAATTTACTCTTATTCCATCTAGGAGATTTCCTTTCCCACAAGTACTGAGACACTTGAGCTTCAATTGAAGCAAAGAGTTTAGGTATTGGGAGATTCTTAAAGATGTAAATGATTTGTGGCAGTAAAAGCATATGAACCACTGCTATCTTGACAGGTAATGATAACTGAAACTTTTTCCATCTCTCTATTTCTGCAGACATTTGAGACAGAACCGGCGAGACATTGGCTGGCTCTAGGTCAGACCATTTGAAGGGGATAGTTATACTGAGATATGAAAAGCCCTTCATTGCCTAAAGAAGCTCAGTTCCCTTGAAGCAGTTTTTGGTACAGGCTGAATTCAGTGGGGCCAGGAGTGTTTTCCTCTGATTAGCACAGAGACCTGATAAGGTTGAAAATGTCTGTAGTAAGGGCAGTATATGCCATATTGCCTGCTCTGGATGAGACAGGGTTAGCAACTAATTGTTGGTATAAACCTCCACCAAGTAGGATTTCCCAGCTACCTCAATGCCAGTAACATCTTGTGACACGATGAAAGACTGAATGAGGGGATCCAACGCTACCAAAAAAAGAAGAGGGGATGGGGGCATCCCTCCTGGGTACCCCTGTGCAATGGAAAAGGCATGGGAATGGTCATGTTGGTCAAAATCCTAGCCATCAGGGATCCATAGCGTGTTGACACCCACTGGCAAAACACCGGACCAAAACCATAGCTTTTTAAGCCTTGATATAAATACTGCCACTCAACGGAGTCAAAGGCTTTAGTAAAGTCTATTGCCAGTGCAGACATTGGGACCGAGGAACAGGAGGCTATCCATTTTAAATTATGAAGGAGCCTAGTATTGCCTGACCCAGATTTGCCCTTCATGAAGCCAACCTGGGCAGGATGGCTAATGGTCGGGAGCACCTCGAGCATCCTGGTGGCTAGGATCTTGGCCAAGATCTTTGTGTCTACCAAAAGTAGCGAGATCGGCTGGAAATTTGCACAATCTAGTGGGTTGTTAGACTTTTTCGGTAGATGGGTGATGAGGGCCTCTCTCATAGACAGAGGGAATGTACCGTTTGTGTGGCCTCCTGGAGTGCAAGGAGTAATGGTTGAGATATATCCTGTGCCAGTGTTTGATAAAGCTCAACCATCATGCCATCTGGTCCGGGGGCCTTTCCTTTGGCCATTTAGGACAAAGCTTGATGTAGCTCTATTGGGGCTAGGAGGGCATCTAGTGCAGACACGTGTAGCGGGGTGAGACCCGGTAAGCCAAACTGTTGGCAGAATTTATCCAATTCTTGTTCTAAGGATAACGGGGAAAGATTAGACTGTGACTTATATAATGTCTGGTAATACTCCTTCATGATGTCATTAATTTCTTGCAGAGTATGCACGGTCATACCGGATGTGTTACGGAGGGCATGAATACGCGTGGCAGCTTGTTGTTTCTGAAGACGAAATGCCAACAGTCTGCCACACTTTTTGCCCCCATCCCAGTATGCATACTTTGATTGCAGTAAAAGTCACTTGGACTTTTAATTCAGCATGGCATTAATTTGGTACTTAAGGCCCACAATGCAAAGAATAAGGGAGTTGTTCCTCTGAAAGACAAGAGAAGCTTTAAAATGGGACTCTAGTCTTTCCAATTCTGCTTGCCGCTGAGCTAACTTAGCTTTACGTGCCTTATTTTTAGTGACCAAAAAAGCAATTATGTGGCCTCTAAGGACTGCTTTAAATGCTTCCTAGACCATGCCAGTGGGGACATCACAGTTTGCATTGATGGCAAAGTACTTCTTGGTAGTTTGAGAAACTGTTTTGAGAAACTCTGGGTCCTTTAATAACAAAGGGTTACATCTCCACCGAGTACCTGTTTTGGATTGACCCCCTAGTGTATAGGAGGTAATCACTGGGGCATGGTCGGAAATCAGAATATTCCCAATTGTGGTTTTAAGAACATTTTGGGTAGCTGCTGAGTTTGCAAGGAAGATGTCTATATGACTATATGTGGAATGTACCTGGAAATAAAAGGTATAATCTTGTCCAGAGGGATTATTTCTATACCAGAGGTCTGTTAAGCCCCATTCCTCTTGTAGTTCATGAAGAGCCAAACTGGCCTTAGACCTAGCCTGAGGAGCAGGCTTTGACTTGTCCAGGAATACATCTAATACAGTATTATAGTCTCCACCCACTATTAAGGGAAGGGCCCCATCGGTACTGGGTACCAAAGAAATAGCCTGGCTAATTGAGGGGAAAAATTCTGTATGATCTGTGTTGGGAGCATACAGGTTGCAGATAATCAATTTATCCCCAGAGGAGAATAGTTTAGCAATGACCAATCTGCCTTGTGGATCGTGTTTAGATTCGTCCACAGTCCAACTTGAGGCATGCCGGATAAGAATGGCTACCCCTCTGGTCTTGGAGGTAGCCGAACTGGCACAGACAGCACCCACCCAATATTTCTTTAACCATGGAACCGCCTTCTTCAAGAGATGGGTTTCTTGGAGTAAGGCAATATCTGTGTGCAACGAACGAAGTTGCTGGAGCACCTTAGTTCATTTGATGGGTTGATTCAGCCCATTAACATTCCAAGATACCACCACGGTTGGGAAACTAGTGTGACTAACCAAGGTTGTAGTGGGGCACAAGGACATTATAGTAGAAGTAGTAGGGGTGTACTTACTGAAAATGCAAAAATTGCACCTGGAATATAACTCACCTCCCAGGCCGTCCCGGGGATCCCTGTGTTGACCTATGCTGCCAGATGAGAAGGAGGAGGAGAAGCTCAGGAAGTAGAGGGAGATACGCACCTCACTGGAGAAGCTGCAGTGGAATAAACACAACAGAGATTATGACCAAATACGAACAATGTAAACAGTAACAGTTAATTAAAAAGCAGAAGTGAAAAATATCACAGCTAGCTATAAAACCACTCTGCTTACCAATTCTAACCAATAATAATATAACCCTGCACAACAATGCTATCGGATCGAGGCTACCAGTGAAAGAGGCTAGCCTAAAGCTTTAGCCTCAGCTCACAAACTCTCAGATCCTGCTATTTAGGAGGGATTGGAACCAAATGGATTTGAGTCCTCTGAGGTTCTAGCATGCTTGAGGTCAGGCGTCCGACCCACGGGAAAGGAGAGGGATCAGGGAGGGGGGCCCCTAGAAGGGGAGCCAGGGGGTAGGGGTAGGGTCTAGGAAAAGGGGAAGGGAAGGGAAGGTAACTACCTTGTCTACAAGGTAGAGGTCCCAAAGTCAACCCTGCAATCATGCATCATGGAATATAGGAGCTACCATGTCCTGCCCCCATGTACACTAACTTTTATAGAGCTGCTAATAAAAGTTAAACCAGCAACATAAAGAGATGTGAGGGCTAAGAAGTGGACATGGCTGATTATGTTACATGGATTGGGGTGACAATGACTTTAGAAAACTGCCACCCAGATCTTTTTCTGGGTATGGGCGCAGGAGAGAATCTGATTAAGTCAACCCCATATCTTAATTATAACAACCAGCAACCATAACTCAAATCAATAAGCAGTGCAGATTTAGCCAGGAACATTTTTCACTTGTTCAGCTCTCAGAGAGGGAGAGGGCCCAGTCTCAGCAGTATCCTTAATCACTGCAGCAGCATACAAAATCAGCCCCAGCCTAACGGGCGTCAAAATGTCCACTGCTTCAACAAGTGAAGCCTCCAAAACATCAGCCCAATCAGAGCCTGTGCTAGTGTCCATCTCCAAAGACTCCATAATGGCAGACTGAGCACTACGAGGAGGGGAGGTTCTGTCTTCCCTAGACATTTTCGCTGGAGGGGCTGTCATAGATGCATCCTGAGGCAGACGATTCCCACTTCTGGCTCTCTGTCACTGTCTAACATAAGGTGACATAACCCTCGGAGGTAATGAGGGGTTATCTTTAGCTGGGAAGAGTAGAGCCATGCCAGGTCACAGCATAAAGCAGTCGGGAGGGCCCTTGGTTGCTGGGGAAACTTTTTGTGGTGCTGGACGTCCGTCCTCAATACTGCACTCTGGCTGTCTGTGTCTGTCTTCAAGGTTCCCTTTCGGCATGTTGGGTTCCCAGAGCCTCCTGGGATATGTAGTAGGGAGAGGTAGATCTGGCCAGAATTTCAGAACCCACTTTTCTACAGCTGCCGGATGTTCAGCTAGCAATTCTCTGCCATTCTTAGCCACAAGCAATCTGGTGAGCCCTTTGAATTTAAAGTTGAAGTTGAAATTGTACAAAAATTTCTAGAATGGGGCGAAAGCCCTGCTCTTATTGGCCATCTCATGGGCAAAGTCTCTGTAGAAAGAGACCGGAATCCCCTGCCACCGTACTTCTCCTAAGTCCCTTAGAGTTCTTAAAATTTTTTCCTTGGTTGTATACCGAAGAAAGTAAGCAATGACAGGCCTGGGCTGAGAAGAATTCTTGTCCCTCCTAGTTGTTATCCTGTGCACACTCTCCATGTCCATCTGCCCCCTCCACCTAGCACCCAGCATTTCAGGCAGGGATTCATTTAAAAACCTCTCCACGTTCTGTCCCTCAACCCCTTCTGGAAGACCAATAATATGCAAGTTATTGTGTCTGGCTCTGTTTTCTTGGTCTTCTAATCTGTCCCAAAGCACTGCTATTTTTTCTTCTTGTACTTGCAGCCCGTGTAGTAATTTAGATTGCTGCTGCTCACACGACTCCAACCGCTGTTCAGAAACATTCATACGGTCTTGTAGGTTTTGAACCTCGGCCACCGTGCCTGATAATGTAACAGTGATAACCTCAACTTTGTTTAAAGTGGTCTCCAACATACGTGTTATATACCCTAAAGACTCGTTTACTGAGGGCTCCTTCGGAGGTGGTTGAGATAATGGGTCTGGCTGAATGTTATCACCTGGAGAAGCCATGAGGAGGTCAGACAAGCTGGCAAGGTAGGGCAGATTCCTGATAACTCAAACTAACGAACACAGGGGGTGAGGAGAACCGATTCCATTTGCCCATTCGAGCCTCTAGCTATTGCTATGTCACAGTGTTGGTGGGGCATGCACGGCCTAGTGCTCGTTTCTCGCTCAGAATCAGTTCTATTTCAGCCACAAAATAACGCGTTCACTTAGTTTCTAACAAGCTACCGGTAGGGTGGGGTCAATCAGAAGCAGCAGTTACGAACCATACCGACCCGTGAGTTTTGATGCCGGAGCTTCAAAATCACCAAACCCAGAGCGAGCTCAGAAATTACATTAGCATCTTGTTGGTGGCCAAACCATGCCCCATTACTGAAGTTTTCAATTTGCTATGCATTACTTAATGTGTGTGTGTGTGTGTGTGAGTATGTGTGTGACGCTTGTCATCAAATCAGATACCTTTTATTGTGCCAGTGAAACATAGTAATTTCAGCAATGTGTACCTGCTATCCACTGCAGCTGCATGATTTTTGTTCTTCTTTGTAGCATCTTTACTGATACTAATACTAGTGACTGTTACTGAAGTACAACCCCCCGTGGCCCGCCCCAACCAGCAAAGATATTATTTTCCAGATTTGAATTTCTGATGGTGAGCACTGCTTAGGTGTTGTGCCTTTGCATCTGCATCTCTTCAGTGCACAGCACAATCTTAATCTGTCTGTGCATTTGCATCTCTTTAGGGCCCAATCTCCATCTGTAACTTAAGTCACAGTTGTTTCTTTGGCTTCCCTTCAGAGTACTGGACTGGTGTGGTGCATAAGTCTGCAAGAACATTGTACTCATTAATATGCATTTTTAAGTCAGGACCATCATCATGAGTCACTCGTGACACAAATCATGTAGAACCTTTGTAAAAGAGCCATTGGCTCAAAGGTATTTATCCAAAATTCTAATAAATAAATAAATAAAAAATCACTTTCGTCATCATTACAGTCACAAATCACGATTCATGATCACGTCACTAATCACAAAATTATTTTTCTTTACTAGTTACTTAGATGTATTGTAATCCTGTTTTGTAGTATCTGTCCAGGCTTCACCACTCCACCACTGTACTCATTAATAAGTTTTGTACTACTGCTCATCGGGGAAGTACAGCCATAGGCATTCGCGTTCCTATACAGTTCCATATTGGTTATCTCACACCAAATCATGTTCTTCATCATCACGGTCACAAATGAAGTCACAAATCACGATTGACGATCATGTCATAATTTCAAGAATCACAAAATTAATTTTTTTATTAGTTACTTCGATGTATTGTAAGCCTGTTTTGTAGTATCTCTCCATGCTTTACCACCCCACCACTGTACTCACCAATAAGTGTTTTTAAATTGGGGAGTTTTATGATACAGACTCAGCTCATCACTGAAGTACAGCCATAGGCATTTGCATTCCTTCCTGTACAGCATGTGAGTTACAGTACTGTAAGTAGTGGTGGGTGAAGTGGCCCCAATTCATCCGTGAAGTGATTCATGGAGTAATGCGGAATCCGTGGAGTACTCTACCAATTCTAACCAATAATAATATAACCCTGCACAACTGTGAAGTGGAGTACTTCACTTCATAATGAGGAACAGGACATCCATTTAAACCAATGACTTTGCATTATTCCGCCTCCCCAAACCACTTCTCCACCAATCTTAAGGTGAAGTACATTGAAATCAATGTAATTCACCACACCTCGCCTTGTCATTGTACTCCAAATGAAATTCTGCAGTGATTCATGGGATTGCAGGTTACATGGGCTCTAGATTGTTCTGCACAGCCTCAGTAATGGCATGGGTAGTATGTGTGTAGTGGTAGCTGGAGACAGTTTGCTCTCAGAGCTCTACAATTCAAAATTTCTAAAAGCTGTTTAAAATGCCTTTTTGAGTCATTTTTTTTGTTCAAAATTTAGTACATTGATTGTAGGAAACCCTTCTGTGCTCATATCATCAAGTGCTTTTTGTTGTGTGTGGATTTTGAAAGTTAATTTAGAACAGTCAGTCTGTGTACTGTGAAGTGTGCTTTGGGAAGAAGCATATTTGTGGTGTAGGTACATTAACTGGGAGAAAAGGGCATTAAAACAACAAAATATCTTGGTGAGCAAATTATGGATAGGTTAGTATGTAGCCTAAAGAATTTACATATGCACAAACAATTTCTGTGCACCGTAACCTCTTTCTATTTTCCGAATATACATAGGGTTACATATCAGTGCTTTTGAAAAAAAGTGCTTTTAATCTAAAGTGCTAATTCAGTGCTCATGAACTGGCTAAGCATACATTTTGCAGATGGAAAATTCCATATAGATAAGCAAAACAACCTACCCAGTCTAAAGCATCAGCCACCACTAACCCCTGCGCCTCACCACATAGGCTTCCTAAGGGTGTGTGGAATCAAAACCCCAACAGTCTTAAATACCCAAAGTGCATGTGCAATACATAAATCTATCATCCAATTAGCAAACAAAACATTTCTAAATGTAAAACTTTAAAGTGCCCCTTATAACAAATATATCTTTATACATATAACCCTGCTTAACATACAAGCTTTTCACCAATTACCAAACATTACTGAGACATATTTAAACCTTATATTTAGTATGTATTGTCCCATTCATGTTTCTATTACTTTAAATAAAAAGCTAGGAAAAAGCTCAGTTTTAACCTTACAATCCTTTATGGCTTAGCATTGCTGTAAATTTTAAGATGTAACTAACCCAAATAAATACATTCAATATTGACATATTACAATGGCATTTTGTTAATAATATAAGCTTACTAACATTTTTAAAGAGGTCTCATTTTATCTTACAATTCTTATGCGTTGCCGTTGTTATGCACTTTAGAATACAATTTTCCCAAAACAATATATAAAACATTAATGAGCTGTAACAATATTTTATCACAAACACAAATTCATTTGGACTATTTCATTGCTTTCTTTCTGAATTCTTTTTGAAGTTCTTCCACTCTCAGTGATGGTTGGACACTTCTTTAACCATTTCAAGCATGAAGGTAAAACATTTGGGGAAGTCCGTAGACACAAGGAAGTTGTAAACTACAAACAACAAGATATCCACATTATCTTTCAGATAAATATTATACTACAATTCCAATCTATAATTCAGTTTTTAAAAATATGCCATTCACAGGATAAAAGGAAAAATGGAGTGGGGGGGGGAGATAAAAGGAAAGGGGGGAAAAAAGGAAAAAATGGAGAACAGATAAATCCCTTACTTGGGAGAAAAAGGTAGTCTTTCTGTTTTGGTTATATTTTTCTTGCATAACTGAGTTAATGTACACACAGTAATATTTTCAGTAATTCTTGACATTTTTTTGCTGATTGTTGTGGTGCAGCAGTGTGTAATTTGTCTGTTTAAAACATTTGGTTATATTACCAAAGGTTTTCAATTCACTACACATTACTTGTAGTGTGTGTGTGAGTGTGTGAGCGATGCATGCCATTAAATCAGACACCTTTTATTGTGCCACAGAGTAATTGCAACAGTGTGAACCTGCTATCCACCGCACCTGCATGAATTTTTTATACTGCTTTGTGGTATCTTTACTGGTAGTGGATTGTTACTGTTGTGCACTAATCCCCCAACTGGCAAAAGGTATTCCTTTCCAGATTTGAATTTGTGACTTGTGAGCGCCGGTTAGGTGGTGTTGTGCCTTTTCGTATGCATCCCTTGAGTGTGCAGCGCAATCTTAATCTGTCTGTGCATTTGCAGTGCACCATTAATTCTGGGACACAGCATTTCTTGTTATGCTCTCATTTCACTTTGTCAGCACTGGGGAATTTTCTGGACACAAGACAGTAGCATTTTGTCAGCACCAGGTACTTTTCTGGACACAAGACAGTAGCATTTTGGGGATGCACATTAATTCAGGTGACTCTGTGTGTGACCATTGCACACATGACTGAGTGCACCATTAATTCTGGGAGACATTGCATTTCTTGTTTCACTCTCATTTCACTTCGTCAGCTCAGCACTCGGGAGTTTTCTGGACACAAGACAGTAGCACTTTGGGGATACACATTAATTCTGGTGACTGTGTGGGTGGGGTGCTGCCAATATTGTTGTCACTCCACCTTACTTCGCGTTTAAGCAAAATGACAATGCAAAGTAATAATAACAAGGTGAAGTGAGCCTTTTGTAAGGGGCACTCTGCGTAGCAAAATGCCAACACTAAGTGCCAACTTCACGGGCATTTTGCCAGCAGAATTTAAATTTGCTGCATCTCTAATGTGGAGGTCAGCTTCACTGGGGGGGCATAAGCCTGACTACAGTGGGGTTCCAATGGTCAATGTATACCATACCACCTAGCTGTCACTGAATGCAAGGGACAGCCCTCATTTTGCCCCTGAAAACTGCTCTGTTCCTCATTCATCCCTCATGGAAAACATGCTGCTCACACAGAGGATGTCCTGTAAATTTAGACTTTATGGCAGGGATGCCATTTCAGATTTCAACAGGGGGGAGCCAACAACCAGTGGAGACCAGGTGCTATGTAGCCTCTAGGCGGCAAGCTCAATAATGTCTCTAAAAAGTAAAACTTATTTGTTGTGACTGAAAAGTGATATGCAAATCAGGAAAAATTCTAATGTCTATACCCCAGAGCAGTGCATCAGATTTGGGCTTAAACCCACCTAGTTACTAACCAATTTTTTTCCTGGCTGAAATTCTGCCCCACCCTCCAAAAAACAACTTTGTCCCATTTTCTCTCTGCAACTCCATTCCATTCAATACCCATCCCATATGGGTCGTGAAGATGCACAAGGCACAGAAACATGAAAAACACATTAATATTTCAGTTCTTCCTCCCTCTCCAATCCCCCTGTAAAAAAAATTATTTACTTTTACCTACCCACCCATCTGGCCTGACCCTGCAGCCTAGCCCAGTGTGCCACCAGCTCAGTTTTCAGTCCGGTCTTCTTCCTCCTCCTCCTCCTCTGTCCTTCTGCCAGAACCTGGATGCTAGAACTGACTATCCCAGGTCCTCAACATGATCTGCAACCATGTTACCTCACCAACCAAACACACGCAACCTGTGTTGCTCGCATCTTGCTTGGCTGCTGCCACACGGCACTGATCAAGGCCTATGAATGCCACCCACATCACTGTCACTGCTGCTGCAAGGCCTAGCTTGCTGCTGCATGGTGATAGTGCTGTTTTTTTTTTTTGATAGGTGAGCCTAGTAGCGTAAGTAGGTAGGCTAGTCTCCAGTTTGCTTCTAGCTTATCTCCAGTCCCTTCAGCCACCAAGGGAGATGGTGGCTCATTGAGAGTGGACCACCAAAAATATGCTGCCACAACACAGCTATTAAGAATTCAATGCTCACCAACTACTCCAAGCTGTAGTGTGCAGCCCATCTACTCTTTGGTGGGAAAGACAGTGTCCCACTCACGTGACTCATGTGCTCTTGCTTGGCTGGAGTTCCTCATTGTCACGTGTGATGACGCCATTGCTAATAGGAGTAGAGAGTGGGCAACACAATACAGACACAGTCGAGTCAGGAGTGCACCTGCAACATGAGCACAACACAGGCCAGGGGACACTTATTGTGCAAAAGATTAAGGGGGAGATATTCAGTGTCTGCCAGATACACGCATGGAACAGAGCGCTGCACAAAACAGATGCGCTGGCTGACACTGATGCCATATTCAAATAGAATGTGCGATTGGAACAGACCGTGCATTCTGTTTGAATATTGGACCCTGGATGCGCAGCACAAAGTGGGCTGCTGCCATGTTGGGCACAGCGCATCCAGGATTCAGGCCTGAACACCACAAGTGGGAGATAGTGTGGTACATATTTGGATGTGCTGTTCCTCCCAGGGCAATATTCAGCTGAAATATGCTACTGAACTCATTAGGCATGCATGGCGCAAAGGTGCCTCATGCATGCCCATTATGGACTCATTATCATGGCTGCACCTGGTAGAACACACTGAAACATAGAAACATAAACTTTGACAGCAGAGAAGGACTGCTTGGCCCATCTAGTCTGTCCATTTCCCTACCTACAGGATAGGCCACAGATCCTAGTTAACTAACAGCCTATTTCTTCCTACCCCCCATTAAGAATTGCCTTATGTCTGTCCCATGCATTCATGAATTCTCCCACAGTTTTAGACCCCACAACCTCCTCAGGAAGGCTGTTCCAAGCATCCACTACCCTCTCTGTGAAATAATACTTCCTCACATTGCCCCTGAACTGCCCACCTCTATCTTTAAATTGTGTCCCCTTGTTCTTGCACGTCTCTTTTTCTGAAAGATGCTACCCTCTTGGACTTTGTTGATTCCACTGATGTGCTTAAAAGTTTCTATCATGTCCCCCTCTCCCTTCTTTCCTCAAGGGTATACATATTAAGCTCCTTTAGTCTCTCCTCATATGGCTTCTCTTGCAGACCCTGCACCATTTTAGTTGCCCTCCTCTGGACTGCCTCTATCCTGTCTATGTCCTTGAGGAGATGGGGTCTCCAGAACTGGACACAGTACTCCAGATGGGATCTCACCAATTGTCTGTGCAGAGGGATAACAACTTCCTGTTTTCTGCTGCTGATGCCTCTCCCTATGCATCCCAGTATACCCCCAGCTCTCCATACTGCCTTCTCACATTGCTTGCTAACCTTAAGGTCATCTGATATGATTACCCCCAGGTCCCTTTCCTTTTTTGTTGTTGTTACTACCTCTCGCCCCATTGTGTATTCTTCCACTGGGTTCTTGTTTCCCGGGTGCATTATTTTGCACTTCTTTGCATTGGATCCTAGCTGCCATACTCCTGACCATTCCTCCAACCTTGCCAAGTCCTTTCTTATCCTTTCCATGCCTCCTTGTGTATCAACCCTGTTGCAGATCTTTGTGTCATCTGCAAAGAGGCACACTTCTCCTTCTAGTCCCTCTGCAATGTCACTTATGAAGACATTAAAAAGGACTGGACCCAATACTGAACCCTGCGGTACCCCACTAGTAACCCCTCTTTCTTCAGAGTGGACTCCATTTACAATTACCTTCTGTGTCCTGTTGTCCAGCCAATGTTTTACCCTGGCTACCACCCTGGGACCCACTCCCAGGCTGGTTAATCTGACTATTAATCTTTTGTGTGGGACTGTGTCAAATGCCTTGCTAAAGTCTAGGTAGGCCATGTCCACAGCCCCTCCCTGGTCTACTACTTTGGTCACCCAGTCAAAGAAATCTATTAGATTCATCTGACATGCCCTTCCCACTGTGAACCCATGCTGCCTTGGGTCCTGTGCGACACTGGCCTCTAGGTACTCAACTATTCTTTCCTTCAGCAGTGACTCCATCACTTTCCCTACCACAGAGGTCAGACTGACAGGACTGTAGTTTCCTGCCTCTGTCTTGGTCCCACTTTTGTGAACGGGAATCACATCCGCCTTCCTCCAGTCCACGGGTACAACACCATCCTCCCATGATTTATTAAAAAGAGTTGCCAGTGGTTTCACTATCTCCCCCCTTAATTCTTTTAGAATTCTGGGGTGAATTCTATCAGGCCCCATTGCTTTGTCCACCTTCACTTTTAGCAGTTCTTGCAGAACCCTTTCTTCTGTGAAAGGACTGGGATTGACCCCCCTATCAAGATTGCTTCTGTTAATTGGATTAGGCACTTCCCCCTCCTCTTTTGTGAATACTGAGCAGAAATATTTGTTCGGTATCCCTGCTTTTTCACTGTCCCCCTCTGCCCACCCACCATTCATTCTATTCAGCCTCACTATCCCTTCCTTTGTCTTTCTATGCTCGCTGATGTACCTATAAAGGTTTTATCCCCTTCTTAACTGAGTTGGCTATCTTTTCCTCAGTTTGGGCCTTTGCTATTCTGACTTCCTCCTGCTTCCTTCTGCCTTAACTAATGTGCAGCCTCTGTCCTGCTTTTCTGTGTTTCCTTATACTTCCAGAATGCTATCTTTTTCTTCCTGACTTTCACAGCCACCTCTTTTGAGAACCATAGTGGCTTTTTATTTTGTTTTGATTTGTTTATTTGCTTCACACAAAGGCTTGTTGCCTCTGTGATGGCAGTTTTGATGATTCCCCATTGTTGCTCCACACCTCCTTCTAGCCTGTTTGCTAGTGCTTTTCAGAGGCAGTCTTCCATCTTGCCAAAGTCAGCCCTCCTGAAGTCCAGTACCCTCACTGTTGTATGGCTTGACTCTGTAGCTGAGTTTAATGTGAACCACACTGTTTGATGGTCACTTGTTCCCAGATGGCAACCCACTTCTAGATCTGAGATCCTCTCACTGCCCCCATTTGAGAGTACGAGGTCTAAGATTGCTCCCTCACGAGTGGGTTCTGAAACTAGCTGTCTGAGGCCTGCCACCTGTAGGGCATCAAGAATGTCCCTGCTCTTGGATGTGGCTGCAGCAAATGTGCTCCAGTTAACATCTGGCATATTCAGGTCTCCCATCAACAGTATCTCCCCTTTCTCTGCCATTCTAAGAATGCTTTCTATCATATCCTTGTCCATTCCTTCCCCCTAACATGGGGGTCTGTACACAACCCCTGTGCAGATTGTGGTGCCCTTTCCAGTCTCCAAGATGACCCACAGTGCCTCCTATCCTCCCTGTTTACTTTTTTGTTCAGTTGCTTTTATCCCTTCCTTTACATAGAGAGCTACTCCTCCCCCTCTTCTCCCCTGCCTGTCTCTCCTGTAGGATATGTACCCTGGCATGTTAACATCCCAGTCATGGTTCTCTGTGTACCATGTTTCTGTGACTGCTACAATATCCAAGCATCCCTCTTCCATCAAGGCCACCAGCTCAGGAAGCTTGTTGCCCAGACTATGGGCATTGGTACTCATTACCCTCCATTTTATGATGGCCTTACTCCTTTTTGACCCATCCCTGTCCTTCTTGCCTTTGTCATTTTCTCCATTTACCCCTGCCCTTCTCCCTATCAACACCTCTATGTTGGTGTTTACTGCGCTTACTACTGTGATTTTTAGGGGGGGGCTAGGATTTCCCCTGCTCCTTTCCAGTGCCTCCCCCCTTGGCTAGTTTAAATGCTTGCCAATAAAGCATTTAAACCTGTCACCTAGGATCCTGGTTCCCCTCCTGGACAGATGCAACCCATCATGCCAGTATAGGCTTGCATCACTCCAGGTGGACCCCCCAGTCCCCAGTGAAGCCAAATTCCTGAGCTCCACACCAGTTTTTCAACCACTGACTGAATCCCATGGTGCAGAACACCCTAGCCTCTCCTACGCCCATAGATGGGCAGCACCTCCGAGAAGATTACTGTGCATGCTACTTGTCTAAGGCCTCCCCAATTCCACAAACTCTTACTGCACTTCTCTAATCCCTTTGTTAGCCAGGTCATTTGTCCCTAGGTGGATAATGACATCCAGATCCCTCCCCTGTGCAGCTGCTCTGACAATCCTGAGGATTCGCTCCTGTCCCTCCAAGCCATGGCGCCAGGCAGGCACCATACCCCCCTCTCCCCTTCCTCCCCCAGTTCTACCTTCCTAACAATGGAGTCCCCCACCAGGAGTTGTTTTCTTCCCCTGCAGGGTCCCCTGCCACACTCCTGTGGGTCTCCTTTGTGGAGGTTCCCAGCATCCTCATTGGTCTCCACAGTGGGTGCCTCCATAGAGGAACCACACTTTGCCAGAATGGCAAAGGAATTGTGGAGAGGTACAGCTGGAGGGATGAGCCACTGTTCTACCACCCTCACCCTCCCTGAGCCCACTGTGGTCCAACCACTCCTCTTTCTTGGCAACCTCTGAGGCAGTGGCAGTGGCACTGGTGGTCCCTGGATGAAATAGGAGGTCCCACAAATCCTGGCCAACTCAGCCTGGAGGTGAGCAACCTCCTCCCTCAGCCCAGAGAGGTGCCTGCAGATGGGACAACACCGCATCCTCCAGAACGTCTCCTGGAAGACTGCTGCTCCACAGCCACTGCACTGCACCACTCCCATCATGTCTTATTTCTGGGCCCTTAACTGTTTGCAATCCTTACTCTTTCCTCTGTTTTTTTCTCTCTCCTTACTTTATGCCTGTGTGCCATTTAAGCTCCTGATTGTCCTGTTCTGAGTCAAGAATATCCTATATTTCTCAGTAGACCCCTTACTTGCTCAGAGGCAGACCTCCAGCAGCTAGAGGGGGCTGGAGAGCTACTCTTGCAATTCTAGGATGGTGAATCTTTGGTGGCTCTGTAATCACTCACATCCTGCTCTCAAACAGGAAGTTCCTGTTGTCACTGGGCCAGCCCCCTCGCATCCCCAGTCCCCACAGTTATTATAGTTCAACAGTAACACAGTTTCCATAGTGTAGTGGACTCCCGCTCCCCATTATGCTAATTAACAGCATCCCCGATCCCCACTTTTCAATAGTGTAGTGTCCCCCAACCCACTGACTGATCCCTGATCTGTTCAACAATATCATCCCCAATCCCCACTTTCCCATACAGTAGTGTCCTCCTACTTGTTGCCCAGTCCCAGTACAATAAAATAATACCTAGCACAATTGGTAATGTAGTCTCCCCCCTTTCCACAGCCCAAAGCATTGTCATACACCCAGACTCCCCAGCCTGGTAGCTGTATTGTGGGTCCCTCACACCAATCTCTGGTATAATGGATGACCCCAATCCCCTGTCCCTGTTACCGGAGCTGGTGGGGTCAGAGTGTATGGCAATGCTCGGGGCTGTGGAGAGGGGGGACACTACATTATCAAATGTACTGTGGATGACATTATTGTTTGGGGATCAGGCAGTGGGTGGGGGGGACACTACACTATGGAAAAGTGGGGATTGGGGATGCTATTATTTAACAGAACAGGGATCAGTGCTGGGGCGGACACTACAGTATGGAAAAATGGGTATCAGGAAAGATATTCTTTATTGTAACAGGGATCAGGGATGGGGAGGGGGGTCCACTACACTATGGAAAGTCTGCTTTTGCGATACTGTGACTGCTGCGGGGATCAGAGCTGAGGGGGATCACATGAGCTGCCCTGGTCATTGCAAGGGTCACTACCCTGCCTGGCACAAAGTTAGGGCTGGGTTTTGCAAACCTAACTTTTTGCCGGTGCATCTGGTGGTGTCTTCACTAGGACGCAGCTGAATATTGCAATGAGGGGCATATGCATGAGGGACCCCTCATTTGCATGCCTGCATTACAATATTCTGCACTTTGGCACACTTGGTTTAGTGGGGTGCTTCGGGGGCTTCTGAATATTGTCACAACCCTGATGGCCCTTGCAAGTCAGGATGTGCGGCGCATCTAGGGATGCACCTCACATCCCTTTTGAAAATGTGCACCTAAATTAAAATGTAATGCCATTATTGCCACACCATAAGAACAACCTAGGAACAAATGTGGAAGGGGGCAAATTCCCCTTTCTAGCCTACCAAAATGGCACCCCTGCTTGATGGTAGAAATTAATTCTCAATGGCTAACATCAGTACAAGTGAATACAATGGTTCCCACTATGTTCTGAGGTACTATATCATGTTTCAGGATGTGTCCTGATCATTGTGACAGTTATTGTTCCTCATTTTGAGTGTCCATGTCCCTTATTTCAGTGACAAAATCTGAAGTTTGGTGCATGCTTCCAAGACCCAACTCAGCACAAAGAGTGCTGAGCACGGCCATAGTATATATGCTCCACACAGAATAACAAAGGGAAAGTAAGTGAGCCAAAACTGTTATGGAGAAACACATTTGTAGCACTAAATATGCATAAGGGGATTTGCTTGGCCCCAAACAAAAAGGTCAGGTTTCACAACACAGAGGCCCCTCTTCACACATCTGGAATGGGGATGCTGGCTGACTATATCATAGGCATTTAATGCAGTAATCAAACAATGCAAATAAATGGCAATTTAATGACAAAAATAAAAATCTATTAAACAACTTGCAAAAGGATCAGAATTAATGAGTTTACCTAATTTTAATGGAAAATCAATAAAATGGGTATTTTAATGGCTCTAATTGCTGGCAGTAGTATGAGAAATAGAAACTGATGTGTTTTTTAGATGAAATTTGCACCAGCTTAGTTTCTGCACACATGGCAAGCATGCAACACATGAACCTAATGTGATTTTAAGAAGTTGTTCACACCAGCTTACCTGCTGGACACATGTCAAGATTGTTGCATGTAAACCTGATGTGCTTTTTTAGACCTGGTTCACATAACCCTACGTCGATCATCTGCAAAACTATGGAAAAAATTATAAAATTACTACCTGAGAAAGAAATAAGGGAATTACATATTACAGACAATATGCAGCATGGTTTCAGAGCTGAGCAATCCTCCACCACAGATTTGTTATCATTTTACAATAATATTAGTCGGGGTCTGGATAATAAACAACAACTGGATGTTATTTTGCTGGATTATAGTAAGGCCTTTGACAAGATCCCTCACGGTCGTCTCATTAAAAAAACTGGAAATTCTAGGTTTCTCCTATCATTTAGTAAACTGTGTAAATGTATGACTGACCAATAGAACCCAAAGAGCCACCATAAACAACTTCTTTTCAAATCTTGGCATAGTCACTAGCTGGGTTCTGCAGGGCTCAGTGCTTGGTCCCATTTTATTTAACATCTACATTAGTGACATGCAAATAAGCGCCAAAAATTGGCTGTCCAAATTTGCCGATGACTCAAAACTCAGGGGACTGGTGGATAATACACAAAATTCTAATTCACTTAAATTAGGTTTACAAACTATTGAAAAATGGGCCCTATATAACAAAATGGAATTTAACATTGACAAATGTGTGGTCTTGCCCTTTGAGACACAAAACCCCAAAAATAATTACTACTTAAATGATAGTTTGCTTAAATCTACCAACAAAGAAGGGGACTTGGGGAAATTGGTTAATTCCAGACTTACATCCACTGATCACTGTTTAAAAGTGGCAAATATGACTAATGGGTTATTTAGGCAGATACAGCACTCTTTTGTTACAAAATCTGAACAATGTCTGATTCCTCTCTACAGGGCATGTGTCAGACCTCTCATCGACTATGGGTCTCCATTTTGGAGCCCTCATCTTAGAGGAGATATTGACTTACTAGAGATGATCCAAAAACGGGCAACCAGGATGGTCCCGAGACTATCAAACAGCCCTTATCACACCAGACTCCAGACAACAGGTTTAAACTCACTGCAAAATAGAAGAATCAGATGATGTCATAGCTATGTGCAGGGCCGCTGAACTGAGTGAAATGCAGATAAAATGCTTAAGTGGGAGTGCTCAGGATGAAAGCGCAGTGCAAGTAGCAGTTGTCCAGGAAGAAAGAGTCAAGCAAGAGACAGTGTGATCAAGGGGAGTTATGCACCTCAAGCGAATAAAGTCAAATGTGAAAAGTGTGGTCGTGAGCATGAGGTAAAAAAATGCCCAGCATATGGACAGTTTTGCAGATTGTGCCACAGGAAAAGTCACTTTGCTAGGATATGTCATGTGGGCAAATGCAATGAGATTCATGTTGTTGGAGAGGATGCTCAGGAGAATGAAGGTACTTTCAACATTGAAACTGTGACTACCTATAAGCCAGAGACTGAATGGAAAGTAAATGTGAGTATATATGGGAAAATCGTGATGTTCACGTTAGACACAGGAGTACAATGTAATGTGATGCCTTTTCAGATGTATAAGACACTGTCTGCAGAAGCTTTTCAGAGGTCATCAGCTAGATTGGTTTCCTATTCTGGGCATAAACTAGATGTAAAAGGCAAAGTGATGTTGCTAACATGTTTTAAGCAAAGTGTTACCTACAGCCATTTCAAGTGGTTAATGCAAATGTGACCCCAGTATTGGGCCTGTCTACTTGCTTGGAAATGAAGCTTATAAAGAAACTATTTTCAGTAGATGCTGCAAATGGAAGTGCAGGGGAAACCACAAAAGGAGTACTGACTGAATTTACTGATGTATTTGAGAAATTGAGATGCTTAGAACTTGAATACCCCATTTAAATAGATAAAACAGTCAGCCCAGTGATCTACCCCCTAGGAAAATACCTTTTGCATTGCAAGATAAAGTGAAAACTGAGCTAGAGAACATGAAGAGACTGGGAGTTACTGAGAAGGTGGAGAATCTCACTAGCTGGGTCAACTTGATGGTGGTTGTGGAAAAAACAAAGTATGAATTTGTATAGATGCCAGAGATCTTAACAGAGCAATTAAAAGGGAACATTACCCAATGAAAACAGTTGAAGAGGTTGCAGCCAAGCTAGCAGGGGCCAACGTATTCACAGTGTTAGATGCTGGGCATGCCGTCTGGCAGATTAAAATGGATGGGCCCAGCTCTGATCTAATGACTTTTAATACACCTTTTGGGAGGTACAAGTTCAAGGCTCTCCCCTTTGGGATTCGCTCAGCACCAGAAGTCTTCCAAAAGAACATTTCACACATTTCTGAAGGGCACAGAGGTCATTATGGATGACATCCTAATTGGAGGAACTAATGTACAAGAGCACAATGAGAGGTTGTGGCATGTTCTACAAAGAGCCAGAGATAAATATTTGTCTCTAAATCTAAAGAAATCCAAAATCAAAATGTCAGAGGTCCAATATCTCGGACACAAGTTAAGTAATATCGGGTTGGTTGCAGACCCTGAGAAAATTAAAGCAATTACCCAGATGCCTGTTAGCCAAAATAAGACTGACTTACAGAGATTTATGGGCATGGTAAACTACCTGGCAAAATTTATTCCAAACCTATCAACTGTAAATAAGCCATTGAGAGAGTTACTAGTGAAAGAAACAGCATTGCACTAGGTGGAGAACCACCAACGGGCCTTTCAAGAATGAAAACAGTTGTTACTAACTCCCTGGAGCTGACCTACTATGTGCTGAGGAAACCTGTTTAATTATCTTCTGATGCATCCTCTGAAGGGCTGAGTGTCTGTCTGCTGCAGGAAGGCAGGTCTGTTGCTTTCAGATTACTTAATAAAGCTGAGAGAAATTATGCACAAATTGAGAAGGAAACGCTAGATATTGTGTTTGGTTGTTCAATATATTTATGGCAGACCCCGGGTCCATGTTGAATCAGACCACAAGCCTTTAGAAAGCCTTTCCAAAAAAACACTGGCCACAGCCCCACCAAGAATTCTATGCATGATGCTAAAACTGCAACAGTATGATTTGCGAGTACAGTACAGTACAAAGCAGGTAAAGAACTTCATATAGCAGATGCCCTAAGTAGGGCTGTAGGAGACAATTCTGTGCCAGAAACTGAATTAGACTAATATGAGTTTTGCATGGTGGACTATATGCCAATCAGTGATGAAAAACTGAAATTGTTTCAGTGAGAGATGGATAACGATTCAGCACTAGTCAAGTTGAAAGGCACTGTTTTGAATGGGTAGCCCCAGGAGAAAACATCAGTGCACCCTAAGATAAGGCAGTACTGGTAGTTCAGAGATAAAATCTTGATAGAAAATGGACTTTTGCTGAAGGGGGAGAGACTGATATCCTCATGTCACTGAGATCAGACATGTTAACCAGATTACACAGCAGCCACTTGGGCATTGAAAAGTGCAAGCGCAGGGCTAGAGATCTCCTATTCTGGCCAGGAATGAACAGTAAGATTAATGACATGGTAGCCAAGTGTGGCATTTGCCATCAGTTCAGGAAAGCACAAGCTAGAGAACCAGTGCAGCCACGTGAGACACCAAACAGATCTTGGCAAAAGGTTGGGGCTGACCTATTTGAATTTGAAAGGGAAAATTATCTGTCAGTGGTTGATTACTACTCCAAATACATTGAGATATCCAAGTTGCAAAATACAACAAGCAAAACAGTGATTAACCATATTAAATCACAATGTGCAAGACGTGGTATCCCAGAAATACTTGTAACAGATGACAGTCCACAATTTGCCCGTATTGAATTCAGAGACTTTCAATGAAGGTATGAGTTCAAACATGTGACATCTTCACCAAGATACCCCCAGAGTAATGGACTGACAGAATGGGCAATTCAGATAAAAAAAGAGACTGTTAAAGAAAGCACAAGTGGACCATCAAGACCCTTACTTAGCACTTTTGGAATTAAGAAATACCCCACTGGAGGGGCTAGGATCTCCAGCACAGCTGCTAATGGGCTGTAGAACCAGAACTTTAATGCCTATGAGATCTGAGCTACTTAAGCCAAAACTACCAGATGTTGATGTGTGAGCTACATTGCGAAGGGCTCAAGAAAAACAAAAATCTTATTACAATTTACACACCTGACCACTCCCAGCCTTACAGCCAGGACAGCCTGTTTACCTATGAACACCTGAGAATACCTGGACCCCCACAGTTGTAGAATGCCATACTGAAGAGCCACTTTCCTATGTAGTCCAAGCAAATACGAAATTGTATCGCAAAAACAGGAAAGACCTTTTGTTAACCCCTGAGCCGGGCTGGTCCTGTGGCCCACAAAACTCACACATCCGAGAAGAGGAGGAGGGAAGTAAGCAGGACAGCAGTATGGAGGATGATGGGATCCCTGAGGTGCCTACAGTGGAGGTCCTTCCACAAGTGATGCTGGGGCAGTCACAAAGTGAGCCTGTGGTGTTGGCCCCATCCCTGAGTAGTCAGGACCAAGTGACTGGCACAAGTTCCAGGCCCAGAATCTGCCATGTCAGTGGATGGGAGATCCTAAGGCCTGCCTGGCATCATGACTATAAAGACTCACAAAAATTTTGAGCTACATAGAACTTTAAATATTTTACTTTCTGGGGAGTTTATTTGAGAAGGGAGATGTAAGGAAGTTAATTAGCAAGCACGATTTGCGTATGCTTTATTAATGTGCATATGCTAACATGTGTATATAAACCCTTGCTTAGTAGGCAGAAGCCCACATTTTCTGCAGTTGTTTCAAGTGTCTGTTTCATACAGTAAACTTAACAGCTCACTCCACATTTTGGTGTCTGTGTGATTATTACACCCTGCAATGCAATTTTTCATCTGTTGAATCCTGGTTCTTCGCCCATAGCCTAGTACTTAACTACAAAAACAAAACAAAACAAAAAAAAAACCACAAAGACTATACTATTAGCTGCACATACATGTAGAAATATATTCTATCCCTTGACATTTTTAATGCTTTGGGTGCTAGTCTAGAACAGGTCAAGGTATTCAAATATATTAGGATCTGCATTAATGACTCTCTGCCCTTTGCCCCCACTTTGATAGCCTAATGAAAACTGCCATTGAAAGGTTGGGAGCCCTGTACAGAAACAGAAATTACCTCATTCTGGGGGCTAAATGCTTAATTGTAGCTAGCTCAGTCTCATCCCCAATTGATTACAGCATAATTATTTACTCTACAGTAAATTAGACAGTTATGGAGAGAGTCAGAGTTTTATGCAATAAAGCCTTAAGACTGGTCCTGGGTGCAGATAAATACACCCACAGATGTGACCTGTACTCCCTAACAAACTGGCTACTCCTTGCTAGATGAATCAAATACCAGACCTGTGTACATGGGAAAATGCCGCTTCTGGTACCTCCCCCCCCCACCAAAGTCTAAAAACCTGCCTAAGCTTTGTCAACAACCTGTACCACTCTAGAAGCATGACCAACAACAAGCTGTTATAACCTTTCTGCAAGAGTAGTTGTAGGCAGCATTGTTTGACAGCTGGGGCAACTAACTGGCTAAATGACCTTCTTAGCATTTTCTATAATTTGACTAAGTTGAGCCAGTTTAAAATCTTACTATGTGCACAACTAACCGAGAAGGCTCATTGTTCCTGTACCTAATGAATGTGACTCTGTCCTAAAGGTTGTACCTATTGATTGGCCTGTTCTCTGGTTATACCCTTGCATTTATGTAGCCTACGTAAACCTATATTTTGCACCTGCACTCCTTGTTGACCTTTGTAATGACTCATTGTAAACTACTCTGGACGTCTGATATCCACTGTAATGTCTCATTGTTATCTGCCTGTTCTGTCAATATTGTAATGTTCCTGAAGCTGAATCTTTGAAAGAGAGTGGCTGTGCACAAAGGTTAATTAGCAATAATAAAATAAATATAAAATAAATAAACAAGCAGCCAGACCAGTGGTGTACAGGACTGAGGCACCTCACCTCTGCCACACTGATGACCTGGGGTCAGGAATGGACCCAGATTGCTTGGAGGCCAGTGGGATGGGAAGGATTGAGTGTCCACAGACAACTCTCCTTCCTTGGGGAGGGGGGGTTGGTTAGCTGCGCTGCTTGCCTCATACCCAGCGGTGGCTGGGTGCCAGCACATGCATGACACCACGCATGAGAAGGGACCCCACATTCAGGATGCCATGGCCATCTTCATGGAGGTGGAGCTTGGACACTGTGTCCATTGCACATCCATGGGCCTGGGGAGAAAACAGGAGGACCATCTCCCCGAAGGCAGTAGGATGATGACCAACCCCTGCAGGCTTTGCACTGGTGGCTGGGCACAACTGAGAGTCCTGTTGCAGAGGACCGAAGGTGTGAGTAAGTCCCGGAGGAGCCAGGTGATGTGGTGGGGGGGGGGGTCAGTTAGATGGGGACTGCCAGGGAAAATGAGGAGATAAAATGTATATAGAAAAAAAATTATAATCAAGCATAAATCATAGAAATCATTCTTAGATTATGGACAATCATGGCTGTTGTCTGAAATTATTTGAAATGCTTTTTTTACAGTCATCCCATTGGCACAATAATAGTGCTACTGTTCACAGTGCCAGTGACCCAACTTTGGGAATAAGCTTGAGGTGTCGGGGCTGTAGGGAGAATGATCAAGCATTAGGGGATTGCAGGAGGGGGAATGATCAAGTATCCCAGAAAACAAAACAAAAAAGATACTGTATGCTAGGTGATAAGAAGTGGAATAATTTTATTCTAAAATTTAACTGATTCTGGCAAGGCTTTGCATGGATTATGATTAGCTGACACAAGAGAGGACATACACTATAAAAAGAGACTAACTAGAAATAATAAAAAAAAACATCAAAAAAGTAGTATGCTGAGATCTGATCTTTAAGCTGGGGAAGACAGTTTAAACACCACTAAAATAATCTAGTCTCTATATAGGTTTTAAAGCAGCAGTGCAAAGAAAAAATATTTTCCAAAAAAGCTAGTTTCAAGTACAGTTAAGAAAAATATTAACATTTCTGTCAAATTTTCTTGTCTAGGTACCTTCTACGCTGCACACAAGTCTTTTATTTTTTCACTCCTAACCCTTGCCAGCTCTGCAGTGCTATTTCTATGCAAAATGTGGTGGCCACCTTTTTTTCTTGAGAAAAAAAAAAATAAACATTTATAAAGCACTTAAATGTTAGTGAACTTAAACAATTGTACCACCAAATAAAACTGGAAGATGTCTGGAATCTTTTATAGTAAAAAAATGTAGGGTCACATTTTTTGACCAATTTTGTTGCACTGCTGCTTTAAGGGAACCAATCTGTAAATGAGGCTAAACTGACAACTTGAAATATTCTATATATTTTACTGTAGAATCTCTACTACAAGTAAATGAAATGATGGAGCTGCTAATGTAATAAAACAAAACATCAATTTCATAATTTTAAACAGAGTACAAACAGAACAAATTTGACTAATTGTATATCATAATTAAAAAGCACACAATGAAAACAACTATTAAGAGAAGTTCTTAAACATGTGATGATAATTTGCCCTACATATAATTTGAAGAGAAATGCATTTCTGACTGGATATCTAGCAAATACATATGAATCACAAAATAAATTACATCTTAGGCTGATGATCCTTGAATCAGGAAATATTATGAAAATGTTCTTGGATTCCTAAGATCTACCAACCATATCAATGGTAACAAGAAAATCTGATCTACAACAGCCACCTTTTGCTGAGAGTTGTTGCTTCTTTTTACGGCTGCAGTGGGCAGAGCCTGCAGACGTTTTGCATGTACAAAAGGGCTAATGTCATGTTTTCTGTCCGTGGAACTGGCTGAAGCTGTAAATAGTTTCCTCCTCTTCCTTTCCTGTTAGAAAACTGATAAATGTGTGACATTTGCAACTGAATTTCAAGGAGGTCCTTATGGGGTGTCAATGTACAATATAAAGTAGTTATAGCTTTCATGTTGTCTTGTTAATTGCTTTGTACTACCACTGTTACCAAATTTAAATTATTCTATGAAGAAAATTAAGTTTATGTAACTGTCTGTAAATGTATTAAAAACTTTTAATTGTCCTTATAATGTAATGCATTAAATGCTGTTGCTAGGTTAAGAAGTCAAATAGCAATGCCCAGGGCATTAGGGTTTCTGACCATAACACCCTGCCCTGTAGGGACTGACAGGCATCAGGGGTGTGACTCGGGATTGTCAACAGTAATACTCATGCCATCCCCCCATCTCCCCCCGCAGCCAGTGACAGGTATCAAGATGTGCCTTTGACTCTTCAGCCCCAAAGTTCCCTCCATTTTCATATACAGTACTGTACCCATTTCAGCATATTTTCTTATGGAATGGGGTGAGTGTAAAGCTTGAACACCCCAAGGCACACTGCGACACTTGTCTGTGTCTGCAGGGCAGGGTGAGGTGAAATGGAATGAGCATTATGGGCAATGACCCAAAGGCACACCCCAACACCTGTCTATCTCTAAATGGTGGGGTGGGGTTGGCATCACTTCAGTACTTCACTGCCATTCCTATTCTGCCTGTCCGTCTGTCTGTCTGTCTCTCTCTCTCTCTCTCTATGTCTATGTAATTATGTTTCTTTCTATCAATTGCTTGTATCGCTATTTTTACCTATTTCTAAAACAAACCTGCATATCACATTTGCCTGCACTCTGAGCACATACTTATGAAACTGCGCATATTTGTACTCCACTTCTGCACAGACCACATACTTTCCTAATATTCCCATTATCACAAGCATAACTACCTTACCCTTAGCAAAAGCGACCCCCTCTGAAGTTACTATCACATTTTCTCTGCTAACAGTCCATCATTACAACTGACTTCCTGACATCAACATATTGCTTAAACATAACTTACATCACCTAATGGACAAAAACTCTGTTTCTCAAAAAAAAAAAACTGTAAATAATCTCAAGGCTGAACATATGCCAGCCATTGCTTTTTCGTGCACTGCCACCTTCTGCACCAACATGGAGATTTGCAAATGTTTCCCATGATGCTTTGCATTATTGGGGAATGTGCAATTGTGTTTTCTTTAAAATTTAGCTGTCTGGCTAATATCATTCGGTATAACACATACCTCAGTAGCATTTGCTCTGGGGTTCTTTTGTAAACTTATATTGCTTCCTATTCCTTCCATTAAAATGTACACCTCCATATATTTTTCTAATAATGTGTATGCCTTCCTTAGAACAGAAACTAAAACAAATCTTACTACTTACAAATCATTGTGTTGTTTCTCCATACCTCCTTAACAATTCCACACAACTTCACCAACTTCATTATGCTGCTGTGGTGGATCTGACCAGAATTTGTTTTAGATATTGGGCTAGATATTCAAAGGGGTTGCACCTGGCACAACAGAGTTGTACCACTGCAATCCCAGAACTGCACCCTAGGGCCATATTCAAAGGTGGGAATTACGCAGTGCAATTCTCAGTGCACCAGGGCTCAAAGATAATGTACGCAGCACATCTCCAGGGGGCATGCCCATGCATATGTGTCACATCCTGATATTCAGCCCAGGATGTGTGGCACATCTGCTGGCACATCCCAGAGATGTGCCACATACCTGGGCTCAAAGTTGAGCCCGTAGAAAATGTCTCAAGTGCCCACCACCCACAGGCATGCTGTTGTATTGCAGTGTGCAACACAGCAGCTGCCAGCCATGGGTAGCAATCACCCCCGCGAACACCATGCACAATCACCTGCACATGCTCCTGGTGGTCCAGTGTAACCTCCCACCCCTCCCATAGTGGTGATTGCCAAGTAGGCATTATTACCCATTTTCCTGGTAGCTAGTTAACTCCCACCCCTCCCATAGTGGTGCTCACTGTGTCAGAATATATGGCCAAGTCCCTGGTAGTCTAGTGGAAACCCCCTTCCCATCCTGACCCTATGCTCACCAGTGCCATAATGTAATAATAATTACTGGTGGTACAGTTGTTCCCTCCTCCCTGGCTGAATACTCAGTTGCCATTGTAAAATGCAACAATGTCTTCCTGGTGGTCCAGTGGTAACCCCTACCCCCCACCCACACAGGTCACCTAGCCTACCCAGCCCCCCCGGTCATCGTCAGGCAGCAGATCCACCCGCATACCATGGTGGCTGCCCGAATGACACCGAATGACAGCTTACAGTAGTGACTGTAAGCTCATTGGCCCACACTGTGGACCAATGGGCTTGCAGTGCATACAATACTATTCACATCTTTGAGAATCAAGTCACTGCCAGCAACACAAGGTGTGCAGGGCACCAGGCATGTTTTGCTGGCCAACCGGGCAAAACTCATGCAAATGTGGCCATAATGACATGCAAATGGCCCCATTTGTGCCTTGCATGCATAATGGCTCCATTTTCATATCGGTGTCTGAATATCAGGAATATGTGCACAGTGTATCTCTGATGTGCTGGCACATTACCCATTCCTGGTAATCAGACCTGTCTGGTGGGATGCGCCAGTGCATTGTATTTGTGCAGGGCACATTCTTTGCTATATTCAGAAGAGATGTGCAGTGGCCTATCTCTTTGGAATATCTCCCTTAGTTGCTTCAGCGCAACTCAGTTGCACTGCATACCTACTTGCACCATTGCCAGGTGTATTTTTGAATATGAGGTCCAGGATGTGTATTTTAAATTAAATAGAAGGTCATATGCAGAGCCAGCTCTTTTTATGCACATATTTTGGCCCTTTTTCTCAACATGATTGAAAATTGGGGATACAGGTTACATTATCATTAAGGGGAACGTAGGTAGCCAGACCTGAACCCTTGACATCCTTTTTACAGTTTTGCATATTAGGCAAGATTAGTTAAGATCAACTCTACCAATGTCTTTCTTTAAGAGATTTGTATATAGGCTAATGACATCTGATATAATAATGGTAATATGTTTTATTTATGTATAATGTTATATTTTTGTGTATGTTTTCTTTATGTATATGCTTGAATGCTTATAAATGCTCTTTTGTTGAACAATAAAACCTGAACCATGAACCTAAGCACATACACTAAAACATTTTTAGATCATAGAAAATAATGGCTGCCACTTGAAATAATCTAAAATGTTATATAATCAGAAACATTCCTTTCTTATACCAAAATGGAAATGGATTTAGTTCTCCCAATTAGTCTCTCTTGATTGTATGTTTTTCTAGGCATTTGTGCATCAACTATGATGACCAATCTTGTCCATGAAACATGCACAAACCATAGATGGCGTTATCATAAACAAAAATTAAGGATAGAGCAGGGATGACTATGGTTGTCCATAGACAACAGGAACGTGGGGTTCTGCTGCAACCCTGTCTGGTGACTAAACATATATAATTGTTATTGATAAAATACTGCTCTGCAGTGTAAATTCCACTTTTTACACACTAAGTGATAACATACAGTGCCTACTGTATGTGGATCATAGGTAACATTTTTTGCAATTTGCCAAGATTAGTACAGTATTACCTTTTGGTATGCAAGAGTCAGTCAGGCTGCAATCTGTGTACTGGCATGGTCAGCAGAATGTACCAGTTGGGCCATTTCCTATTTAGCTTACCACCTGAAACAGAAAGATTTGCATACCTACAATGCTTTGCATTGCATTTCAAGCTTTGAAGTGTATGTACGGGGTTTATAGAGATACAGAAACAAAACATAATGGAAAATATCTGTCTTTTGTATCATTTCTGAATCACTCATACTGCTCTTCTTCCAAATTACCTGTTATGTTGCATTTCAGGATGCTATTCTCCGAGTGCACTGGTTGCTGGATATTGTCTCTATCAGACTGGTCCCTTCAGGAAGGAAAAAGAACATTGAGCTGCACGTTGAGGTTCTAACACAAATATCCACATGAGTGCAGTTTGTTGCTTTTTGCTCTTGCAGAAACGGACGGTAAAGGCTGTTTATTGGATGATTTTTGTTGTGGTAAGCTTTGTTAATTTGCTCTCCACTAGTGGCTTGTGAAGCTGTAAAAATTTGCTTCACAAATGAATTTGTAAATTTTCCCCAGCTTGTGAAGTTAATCCACTTCGAGAAATGCCAGTTCACAAAATGGGGTCAATTTCACAAAGCTATGAATTAGAAACTTCACCAGCAAAGTTGAGACAAGATGGCAATTTACCATGGGACTACAGGTCACATAGTACTGAAATGAGCTATATGCCATGAAGAGGCTGTGTTCACTGCAGTCTTATGAAGACAGAGAGTAGGAGATAAGTCTGTCCCTGTGTTTGTCTAAGTAAAAAATTTGTAAATACTTAACTGAGCTTTTTAATTCCAAATTGCTCACATCTCATGCTAATGTGCCTTGTGCTGTTAGATTTGTGTTTTTTTTTCTTTTTTCAAAGAATATTTAGTTTGAAATAGAGTTTATTGCTTTGTCTATAGAGAAACACTCTTATGGCGGAGGGGACATGTAGACAGCCAGCAAAGTCTCATACATACAGCTGAGGCAATTTCAATTCGCCTATCTGTTCTATTCAACAAATCATTACAATCAGCTGAGATTCCAGTAGATTGGTTATCAGCAATCAAAACCCCTATTCATAAGAAGGGAAACAGATCTTCTGTCCAAATTTTCAGCCCATTAGCCTTACCTCAATTATCTGTAAAACCATGGAAAAAATAATAAAATCGTACTTAGAGAAGGAAATGGTGGATCTAAATATTGTAGATTCATCACAGCATGGCTTTAAAGCTGGTCACTCCTGTACCACCAACCTGTTGTCTTTTTGCAATAACATTAGTATGGGCCTTGAAAATAAACAAAATATGGACGTCATTCTGTTGGACTTCAGCAAGGCATGTTATGCAAGTTTGCTGATGCATAACCAATTTTTATTATTTATTTCCATGTCACTGATATGTAAATTGAACAGTTCTGTTTAGTAGCCAAGCATTGATCCAGTTTACTAACCCTATAGAAAAGCCCATTGATTTTAATTTTCTAATTAAATTACCATGGGGCACTTTGTCGAATGCCTTGCTGAAGTCCAACAGAATGACGTGTGTTGAATGCCTTGCTGAAGCTTTTAAACTAGTCAAGGGGGGAGGCACTGATAAGCAGCAGGAAAATCCCAGCCTCTCCCTACAAAACAGGGTACTAAATGGGAAAAAGACAGAGGTCGAAAGGTCAGTGGGGGATGCTGCAACAGAAAGTAAAGCCATCAAAAAATGGAAAGCAATGAGTACCAATGCACATAGTCTGAGTAACAAGCTTCCTGAATTAGTGGCCTTGATGGAGGAGGAATATCTGGATATCGTGGCAGTCACAGAAACATGGTTCACTCAAAACCATGACTGGGACGTAAACATACCAGGATACACTATCTACAGGAGAGACAGAGAGGGTAAAAGAGGAGGAGGAGTAGCTCTTTACATAAGGGAAGGAATCAAAGTAACAGAACAAAAGAGAAAACAGGGAGGAGAAGAAGCACTGTGGGTACATTTGGAGACCGGCAATGGCACCACAATCCGCACAGGGGTTGTATACAGACCCCCTTCTCAGGGGGAGAAAATGGACAAGGAAATGATAGAAAGTATTCTTAGTATGGCAAAAAAAGGGGAGATATTGCTGATGGGTGATCTGAATATGCCAGATGTTAACTGGAGTGCAGTTGCATCAGCCACTTCAAAGAGTGGGGTTATTCTAGATGCCCTACAGGGGGCATGCCTTAGACAAATAGTATTGGAGCCGACTCGAGAGGGAGCAATCTTAGACCTGGTTCTCTCAAATGGAGATGAAGAGAGGATCACAGATGTAGAAGTGGGTAGCCATCTGGGAACTAGCGACCATCGAACAGCATGGTTCATAATAAACATAGCAATAGAGTCAAGCCATACAAAGGCAAAGGTACTGGACTTCAGGAGGGCTGACTTTGCCAAAATGGGTAAGTGCCTAAGGAATGCACTAGCAAATGGGCAGGAAGAAGGGGTGGAAGAACAATGGAGAATAATAAAAACTGCCATCACAGAGGCAACAAGCCTTTGTGTGAAGCAAATAAACAAAACTAAATGATGTAAGAAACTACTATGGTTCTCAAAGGAAGTGGCAGTGAAGGTTCAAGAGAAAAAGAAAGCTTTCAGGAAGTACAAGGAATCACAGAAGGAGCAGGACAGAGAACTGCATCAGTTAAAGCAAAAGGAAGCTGGGAAGGCAGTCAGAACAGAAAAGGCCCAAACTGAGGAAAAGATAGCCAACTCAGTTAAGAAGGGGATAAAACCTTTTATAGGTACATCAGGGAGCGAAGGAAGACCAGCGAGGATAGTGAGGCTTAATAAAGGGGAGGGTGGGCAGAGGAGACTGTGAAAAGGCAGAGATACTAAACAAATATTTTTGCTCAGTATTTACAAAGGAAGAGGGGGGGTACCTAGAACAAACAGTAGAAACACACTGGATACAGAAGTTGATACCAGCCCATTTACAGAAGAAAGGGTTCTGAAAGAACTCTTAAAACTGAAGGTGGACAAAGCAATGGGGCCTGAAGGGTTTCATTCCAGAATTCTAAAAGAACTAAGGGTAGAATTAGTGACACCATTGACTACCCTCTTTAACAAATCATGGGAGGATGGGGTGGTACCCGAGGACTGGAAGAGGGCAGATGTGATTCCCCTTCACAAAAGTGGGAGCAAGGCAGAAGCAGGAAACTACAGACCTGTTAGTTTAACCTCAGTGGTTAGGAAAATGATGGAATCACTTCTGAAGGAAAGAATTGTTGAGCATCTAGAGGCCAGAGGGACACAGGAACCAAGGCAGCATGGATTCACAGTGGGAAGGTCATGCCAGAAAAATCTGATAGATTTCTTTGACTGGGTGACCAAAGTAGTAGATCAGGGAGGGGCTGTGGACATGGCCTACCTAGACTTTAGCAAGGCATTTGACACAGTCCCACACAAAAGATTAATATACAAGTTAGCTAGCCTGGGAGTGGGTCCCAAGATGACAGCCTGGGTAAAAATTGGCTGGAAAATAGGACACAGAGAGTAATAGTAAATGGAGTCCATCTGATGAAAAGGGGGTTACTAATTGGGGTACCATGAGGTTCAGTATTAGGACCAGTCCTCTTCAATGTCTTTATAAGCGACATTGCAGAGGGACTGGAAGAAAAGTATGTCTCTTTGCAGATGACACAAAGATCTGCAACAGAGTTGATGCACAAAGGTGGGGTGGAAAGGATGAAAAGGGACTTGTGCAGGTTAGAGGAATGGTCAAATGTGTGGCAGCTTAGATTCAATGCTAAGAAGTGCAAGGTAATGCACCTGGAAACAAAAACCCAGGAAAGAGTACACAATGGGGTGAGATACTAACAACAACAAAATGGAAAGGGACCTGGGGGTAGTCATATCAGATGACCTAAAGGTGGGCAAGCAATGTGAGAGGGCAGCAATGAGGGCTGGGGGATATTGGGATGCATGGGAGAGGCATCACCAGTAGAAAACAGGAAGTTATTATCCCTCTGTACAGACAGCTGGTCAGACCCATCTGGAGTACTGCGTGCAGTTCTGGAGACAGTCTTCGCAAGACACAGACAGGATGGAAGCTGTCCAGAGGAGGGCAACTAAAATGGTGCAGGGTCTGCACGGAAGACATATGAAGAGAGACTAAAGGAGCTTAATATGTATAGCCTCGAGGAAAGGAGGGAGAGGGTTACATGATAGAAGCTCCAGTACCTCAAGAGGAATCAACAAAGTCCAAGAGGGTAGCATCTTTCAAAAAGAGGTGTGCAAAAACAAGGGGCACAATTTGAAGTTGGGGGCAGCTCAGAGGTAATTTAAGGAAGTATTTTTTCACAGAGAGGGTTGTGGATGCATGGAACGGCCTTCTGGAGGAGGTCGTGGAGTCAAAAACAGTGGTGGAATTCAAGCATGCATCGGACAGTCATAAGGCAATTCTAGGGGATGGGGGTAGGAAGAAGTAGGCTGCTGGTTAACTAGGATCTGCAGCTTATCCAGTAGGCAGGGAAATGGGCAGACTGGGTGGGCCAAGCGGTCCTTATCTGCTGTCAAATTCTATGTTTCTATGTTTCTATGTAATTGAACTCAAACTTGACCTACTAAAAATTAAAAAATGGGCAATTATTAATAAAATGGACTTTAATGTAGACAAATGCATGGTCTTACATTACGGTGCCCGAAATTCAAATTATAGTTACTATATAAATGACAATTTGATTAAAGCAACCAATACTGAAAGAGATCTAGGCATCATGGTAAATTCCTCATTAACCTTTTCAGGCCATTGTTTAAGAATAGCCAATACCACAAAAGGCATACTTAGACAAATGCAGCGTTCTTTTGACGCTAAAAATGAACAGTGTTTAATACCTCTTTACAGGGCATGTATTCACCCCCAAATTGACTATGGTTCTCTTTTTTGGAGTAGCCACCTAAAGGGAGACTTTAAACAGTTAGAGAAGATTCAGCAATGAGCCACAAAGATGGTTCCAAGATTGGCCAAGTATTCTTACCCAGATAGATTAAAATTGACAGGATTGCACACCTTGCATAACAGAAGAATTAGGGGTGATTTAATATTAATCTATAAACTTATGCATAATACTGTTTTCATGAACAAGTGTGGCCTCCATTTTACAAATCGCCATACAGTGCCTAGAAGCCATAATAAGCAACTATCTGTTCCATTTGCTAGTACCAATCTTAGGAAACACTTTTTTTCAGTTAGGGCACCTAGGCTTTGGAACCAATTACCTCAGGCCTTAGTTGACTCTGATACTGTCAGTATTTTTAAAAAAGGTCTCGACAGTTGGCTTGTAGGGTTACCTTCATCTTAATGTGCCCACACTGTGTGGTGGAAAATCACGATGGGCTTCAGCCTTCTTTTTTCCATTAAAATCTAGTAAACCTAGTAGAGCAGCCCAGGAAGTTCAGGACCATTTTTGACTGAACAGATCTGTCATATTTTTTTTCTTCTTGATTGCTTTTTATCTGTAGTCTGCAATTCATCAGGCTATTGCTGTACTTCAGTTTTGTGTGTTTAAGTGAAGTATTTTGTGAGTCTTTTTCTAAATTAGTTTAAGGTATTTATTTCTTAAAGTGACAGTGCTCTGAAACTGCAGAGAGATAATTTTGTCACTAGATAGTACTTAGCTGTTAGTTATCCTCTTTGTTTTAAATCCCCATGGTGTTAAAAATATACATACAGTAGTACATATATATGTATGCAATTGGAGAGGGAACCAAAGCAGTTAAATAAATTCATTTATTCTCACTGTTGGCAAATCATTTATTTAACACCATAACATCAATCACATTTATTTAACCCCCCACCCCACTGACACTTCTGCAAACTTTTAGTTTCATTCTTTCCAACTCCAATTGCATGCTTTCACTTGCTCCCTAGACAGTATATCTCTCTGTTAAATACACACCTACACAAACTGCATTCTCTTTTTTGGGGGAAGAAATTAAAACACCCCACTGCACTCTCTTTTCCCAAAACCCCCCAGCCACCCACTAACTGACTCATGCCCAACACTGATGTATTTGCCACCCCTTCTCCAGTGGCCAAAACAAAGCTTTTTAAAAAAGAAATCTCTTCCTGACAGCAACAAAATGACCCCACAACCAGCCACTGACCTGAGAAACAGAGAAACAACACAGTCAACTCACAAACTCACTGCGCAGTCACTGCACGAAATCACCCTTCAGGCCCAAATAATGCCATGACAGTGACATCATTCATGAGAAGGGGTCCCAAAAACCCCATGTTGAAAATTTGGTGCAAAAATTCCCAAAACTGGCTGAGTTATGCAATAAAGTTGAAACCCCCCTATCTAGCCCATTATACAGCTTACCGGCATTTCCTCAGTTCACGGTCAGCTTTGAAGAGTGCAGGCGTGTTGCAGGTCCACGAAGATCATCGGCGCGAGTCCGGTGAAGTATGGGGTGGGGGTGTGGGGAGTCTGGAGTGCGCAGTGGGTGGGTGCAGGTTGTGGGAGGGGGTCGAGAGGACCGCTGGACCGCTTTTTCTTACAGGTTAAAAAAAAAAAGACATCATGGGACGTTTGCCACGCTGGGGTGGGCTCCCAGCATGGCACAAGGACTTTGGGGACGTTCAACCCGACGAGGATTGGGCACCCCGTCGGCAAAAACCCCAAAAAACTCAGGACCGTTTGCCACGCTGGGGTGGGCTCCCAGCGTGCTTCGCTACCCCCCAGGGGCGCGTTCAGCCAACGGGGGATTAGGCACCCCGTCGGCAACATGATGGATTGCCATGCTGGGGTGGGCTCCAGCATGGCATCAAGTACGGGAGGGGAGGAGACAGACGCAGTTCAGCCAACGGGGATTGGGCACCCCATCGGCTATACACTGTGTGCAGGGGGCACGCATGCCTGTGGCTGGGGGGGGAGCTGCACGTGAGCAGCTTCTTATCGCTGCTCACTCAAGCGTAGCTCCCCCTTTCAACTGTATGCCACTGCATTTTGGAGCATGTCATAGACAGCTCCAAAATGCATTGGCTTACAGGGGACACGCCTGCAAGCACACTGCCTGAATTGGAGGAGGAGGTGACACACCTCCGAAATCTCCGATGATGGCACTATGTTTCTTGCACAAGCGTGCAAGCAAACATAAAAACATACTCTCACCCACTTGTAAGAAAAGTGCAAATGCAAAGAAGCCAGGTTCCAAAATGTTACCAAGTCCAAACCCTGCATGCTTTATGTCCACAGTAAAGGCAGAAACATAGATTCAGCATAGTAGTGAAAATGTAGCTCAACCAAAGACATGGACCGCTGTACTGCAATAAATCCAAATCTGGGAGGGGAGAACTATGAGCTGAATAAACGCTAAGATAAAAAAAGCCAAAAAAACAAGCCAAGAACTCATGTCGAAGCAAGGACTTGTGCTAACCAGGAACATAGCTACTTCCGGGTGTGCTTACGTAGCGACCATATAAGCAGTCATCATCAGAGTGTAACTTGAGTATCTAATGTTGTCCTTTTTAAAGGGTGCTTTAGGGGAGTGTTCAAAATTAAAGTGCAAAGTAATTTTAAAGTGTCTAGTACTAGCAGAAAGTGCATAGTGCAAATAAATCCAAAATGTGACGATCACCAACATGCAAGCAAATACTGAATACATTGCAATTTCCCACTAAAAAATGCTTAATATAAATTATTTGATGCCAACAAACAAAAATTAACATAGCATAAAATCCATATCCTTTTGGATAACAGATTGTTATTTACAAAAGCTAGTCAACAGCTCAAAAAAAGGGCAGAGCCGGCAAGTCATGCCTTCAAAAGTAATCAAAGCAAAACAAAAGAGGCAGAGCCAGCAAGTCATGCCTCTTTATGTGGTCAGAGCCTGATAAGTCATAATCATGTAATATTACTGAAAGGGAGATAGCCTGAGGAAAGCAGAGCCAGCAAGTCATGCTCTCCAAGTGATCAGAGCACAACAAGTCATGATCACTGTACCTTCTGTTACATTCATTATCTATTGTATCTCTGTTTGCAGAAAAGGTATAGGGAAAAAACTTAATAAAGACTTTTTTGAAAACACTGGAAGGGGGAGGGGGGATAATGTAAAAAAACTATATAAAGGGATTTCTTCATTAAGCAGTCAGACTGTCTAGTTTAAAGATTCAGAAAGCTTCTCGTTGCAAGAATCTTGTCCCCAAATCTCCCCCTCTGAATCAGACTTCTACTTTTTCCAGTCCTACGAATTTCAAAGAGGCTGGGGACCCATGCCTGGCTTCCAAGTACTGATGTACCATGGCATACTCCATGTTGGCATTTCTAATTGCTCCCTTGTGTTCACCAATATGATGTTTCAGGGGTCTTTTTGTCTGTCCTATGTAAGAGATGCCACACTGGCTTATCAAAATGTAAATAGTCTCTGTGGTTCTACAGTTGATGAAATAATTGATGTCATATCTGTGACCCAGCCTTGGATGGTTGAAGGTTTTTGTAGCTGTTGTGTTGGACAATGTGTGCAATGTCCACACCTGTAGTTCCCTCGTGGTATTGGGGGGGAGCCATGTCTTTGGATTTTCATTAAGACAGGGACATACAACTGCACCAACATGTCTTTGAGGATCCTACCTCTCATATAGGTTATCATAGGCATAGTCTCTCCTATTTCCCTAAGCTTTAGATCTGATTGTATAATTGGCCAATGTTTCTTAATAGTGTTGCCAATCTTCAGAGCTAGGGTATTGTATTCAGTAATAAACATTAATTTATTTATTTCTTCCTTTCTGTGTCTAGGTTCCATAAGAGTCTCTCTATCCAAATTATCTAACTCACTGAGCGAATCTAGAAGGAGTCCTGGATCATACCCTCACTCTAAAAAATGAGTAGTGAAGTCCCTTTTTGCTTCTCTAAATGCTTATTCAGTAGAGCAGATGCATTTAGCTCTAATGTATTGTCCTTTAGGGACATTTGTTGTCACCGACACTGGATGGCTACTATTTCTCTGTAGCAGAGTTTTTCCGAAAAGGGGCTTCCTATATAGGCTGGTCTCCAGGCTTGTCCCCCTTTTTGTTACCATGATGTCCAAAAAATAAATATTGGTTAAACTGCTTTCATGTGTAAACTTGAGATGTGTGTGTTGGTGTGGTTGATGTAATCCATAAAATAGCTCAGCTCCTGTTCGTCTCCACACCAAATCATTAGACAGTCATCAATATAACGTTTCCATAATTTTATATTTTTTAAAAATGGATTCTGTTCTCTGTTGTAGAGGACTTTGTCTTCCCATTCCCCCATATACTGTAGATATTGGCCAGACTAGGTGCAACAA
This sequence comes from Neoceratodus forsteri, assembly GCA_016271365.2. Lineage (NCBI taxonomy): Eukaryota > Metazoa > Chordata > Ceratodontiformes > Ceratodontidae > Neoceratodus > Neoceratodus forsteri. The sequence goes on from CM057456.1 coordinate 1,288,466,583, forward strand.
TTATACCCATTACCGTCCCCTTTTCTTGGACAAAAAACTGCCCATTGAACCAGAAGTAGTTTGTTTCCAGTACAACTGTCACTAGTTCAATTATATACTCTGTTGCTGGTTTGTTTTTGTCTCTATGTTCCAGACTCTTCTGCAGGGCAGCAAATCCACCCTTATGGGGGACATTAGAATAAATGTTTTCCACATCTATTATTACCAATATATCTTTATGTGTCACAACCACATCCTTAAGAACTCTCAGTGCATCTTTAGTGCCCTTTAAATAAGATTGTAAGAGTAGGACAGGTTTTTAGATAACAAAATCAATGAATTTAGACATGTTTTCTGTTATAGACTTGATTACTGAAACAATGGGTCTTCCTGGGACTGGCCTAGTTGGTTTGTATACTTTTGGCAATATATATAGTACTGGCTTTCTAGGAAAGGGGACTCTAAGAAAATGTGCTTCCTTTTTAGTTATATGCCCCATAATTTCCCCACTGTTAATCAGAACATCCACTAAAAAAAGTTGTCTGGTAACAATCAAATTGATAAAATGGCATGGCAAACCTCAGAAAAAGTGATGTACATTTACAGGGATGGAATAAACTTTCAGCAGTAAATATAAATGACATTTCTTCCATTAAGTAAGCTATTCTAAATTTTACTGCACAGAATCCTTAACATTTTGGCCCCCAAAATTTACAACCTTCATGCCAAATACTAATTATCATTCTGTATCCTGACAAATTTAATGAACCTGCAATCTATTAAAAGGATGTAATGTCATGAAATAGCATACGTTGTGATGAGTGTACAGGAAACACCAAGTGCTTTCAGTGTCCTCTTGTAAAGTCCATCACAAATTGTCTTACAGGGAAAAGTTCTCCCCAAGAAATCGTTGGCTGAATTTGGATTTTGTTTTTCACCCAGGCAGCTGTAATATTTTGCAGAAATTATCATTCTCTATGGCATTAGCTACCTCACCGGTCCCTGTGGTGCGTGTACTGAGGGTACAAAGAGGAGGACATGAAGCTGATTAAAAAGAGCTCTGCGATTAGAAAAGGGTCTCCTGCAGTAGAAATGGCTGCTTTTAAACTGCAAATTGGAGGTGCCCACAGTAATGATACTATGGGAATCCTGTAGTACATCAAAGCCCCAGAGCAGATCCCAGTTGTGATATTTGTACATCCATGAGAAGAGGACACAACCTGGAGAGGGGAGCAAAGGTCCATTATGCTGACTCATGGGAGAAGTGTGAAGATGAAGGAAAGCAAATAAATGATTGCCAGGAATGGGAGGAGGAAGGGAGACAAAAAAAGGGGTGACAAAAAATGGCAGATAAGCTGCACAGTGACTTTTTGTGCAGACATGTAATGGACACCAAACAGTACAAACATCATGGGGATTCTTAATGAAATTAATTAGCAGTAGGTCATAAAGTACACAGTAAATGATGGGGCAATGCAAGAGACAACACAGAATAATATTATTATAGTGGTTACTTAAAAGAAAAAAACATAGAACACCATTATAAACTGAGTGTGATTCTTCATGTCACATTTTAGCCATACAAAATTGCAGGAAAAGGAGGTGGAAAGTAAAAAAAAAATGTTCATTCTGCCATCGTAAATTTATTTTGGTTATCCCTACATGTGATAAGCTTCAAAACAATATAAAAATAATTGGTCAGGCACCTTTTACTGAACTACCACAGGTTATGAAACATTTTGACTACATCGGTACCTTCTTTTCATAAACATACCCATAAACAAAATTTCACCAAACAAGTTCATGAAGTGGGGGTCCCAAAAAGGCCATGATGAAAATCTGGTGAAAACATTCCAAAAAATAACCAAGTTATGAACATACAGTAAGTTCAAAACACCATTGAAATACATTATATGACACTTACCTGTATTCCTCAGTACACACTTAGGATTGAAGAGTGAAGGCATGTCTCTAGTCAAGACAGGATGACTGTGTTTGACCTTGGTTAGTAAGTATAGGGTAAGAAGGGGTGGGGTGGTGGGTGCTCAATGGAAGGGTTGAGATCAGGGGAGGGGGCAGGGATGGCTACAATGACAAGGGACCGTTTTCTTGTTTTCAGGTTAAAAAAAGATGTCGTAGGACAGTTTGCCATTTTGCAGGAACATATAATACATCTACTTTGGGACATGGAGGGTGGGCTCCCCAGTGTCCCAAAATACTGAAGTGGGGGCTTGTGCATGCAGACACAGGGTATTTGGCCCCCCTTGATGCCAGCAACTGTAGGGAGCAATGGGCTTGTGTGGGAGGGGAAATTAAAAACAGGACAAAGGACCAACTAACACCAGGGGTGGGCATCCTTGTGTTTTATGTTTAAACTTAATTGAGGACACTGGGGATGGGCTCCCTGGTGTGCCATACTATTGGGGAATAGGCTTGTACATGCTGACACAGGGGATTAGGCACCCCTGATGTTTGCAACTTTAAATAACAGTGGACTTGTCGGGGGGGGGATTGACAGGAGGAAGGACCAACCGACTCCAGACATGGACATCCCGGTGTCCGATAAGAAGAAAAAATAAACTGGCACAGGGGGATAGGCCCCCCCATGTGCACAAACAGAGTTATGGCAGAGCCCGATGGCAGAGTACAGTCAGCAGGACAGGTCTATAATTACAGTATCCCCATTCCTCACATACAGTACTATACAGCTGGCATAGCTGTATGACATACCGTAATGTTTGCGACCAAATAGCAAATGACAGCTGTGTCATATTATTTATGACAACATGCCATGAGCTGTTCGTTCAATGAGCACGTACGGTATATAGTATGCACTCATTGACAGATCAGTTGGTGGCCAGCAGTGGTGGAGAGAGGAGAGCTGTGCTGGTTGCTGACTTGGGGATGGGATGGGATGGGAGGAGCAGGGTGGTGGGGCACAGAATGCCAGGGTGGGGGAAGGGGGGTTGACTAGACCACCAGAGAACTTTGTAACATATTAGGTGGATAATTCAGTGGGGAGAGGGACCACTAGACACCAGGGAAATGTTTTCTTTTCCCCATGGCTGGGGATCTGGTTGAGGGAGGGACTGCTGGCCACTAGGGATGTGCTTTTTTTAATCAAGAGGGAATCAGGGCTGTTAGGGAAGGGGTCCTAGACCACCATGGATCTACTTTTTTTATAAAGTCAACATCTCTGGGGGAACAGCTTTCTTCTTTTTGGTTATGTGTGTCATATCATATTCTGTGGTGTTTTGCTATGCAAAACACCACAGCATATGATACAACACACATAATGAAATACGACAACAGGACACCACATTTTCACAAAAAAATAGCTATCCTTAGAACATTTATTTTTTACACTGTGCATGACCAAGGATAAAACATTTTTCATAAATTATTTAAAAACTACTTTACCCCAATACTGAAAACCCACAAAAGCATGTACCTTGGGCTCAATTCTGTCAAACCTGAAAGTTTCAGATTTCAAATCCTCATAATTTTTAAGTTATTGGGGTGCAACAAAAGTCTTAAAAATTGTGATTTTTACATTATTTGCACCTCTGTAACTTTGCCCCCACTAAACCAATTTACATGAAATGTTCAGGATCAAGAGATCCTGGCACAAAGGCTGTGTTTTTTTAGATTTCATGTAAATTGATTGAATGGGGGCAAAGTTATTAAGGTGCAAAAATTGGGGTTTAACATTAAAATGCATACTCAACCCTAATATACAGGCATGGCCAGGCCTATATAATTATAGATGCACAGTAGTGCCCCTATAGTTAAGGTTGAACAGGGGTTTCTATAGTAAAACTTAAAATTTGTACTTTAAAACTTTGCAACCGTTTAATGGATTTGCACCAAATTGTGCATGCAAGGTCTTGTGGGGTAGATCTATTGACCTGGCAAGTTTCATTCTGGTTGGATGTGTGGATTCCAAGAGGGCCCTGAGCTCCTACAGGCAAATCAGGGCATTTTATTTATTTATTTATTTGTTAAGCGGGTTGGGACACTTGACAAGTCCTTTTTCAGGTCAGACCCGGAGACAACAAGTAACAACAAATTACAAACTTATAACAAACAACAGAACTAATGATACCACATACAATATAAAATTAAGCAACACATTTACACACATTATTTTGTAGTACAAATTGCTTAAAAATAAATCTGGAAAGTGTTGATGTAGAGCAGAGAGATGCAGGCAAGGCATTCCAAATGAGGATGCTGCGATAGAAAAGGATTGAAAACCATATTTGTGTTAATGAGAAACTGAATTCATTAATACAGTATACCATTAGCAGATCTGAGTTTAGAAAGCACTGGATGAACAGAAACCAAGTCAATCTAAGGAAAAAACCTGAAGAAAAAATAGATTTATTAACCAAACAACCAAAAAAAAAAATAATCAATCCTGGCTATATAGTTATACTATCTCAAAAAGTAAGGAAATTCATTGCCAAAAAACTTTGTTTACACACTAGTAAGAGTTAAAGTATCAAAAGTAGAGAAATGTGTCATTACAGCTTCCAACACTATCATCCTTCCCCACTCTGCAGGCAGCAACAGGAAAAACCAATAAACATTTCACCTCTCTTGTCTCTTCACAAATCAGGCATGGGACACGCCTTGCAGTTGTCTACTCTAACGCTCACCTGGGCCAGGTATTTTATTTATAATTAATTTTGGCTTTCCTGATTGCAAATTCTGCTTCTAACCTGACTTATTCATTCAGTTTTGAGCTTGGACCATATGTTCCACAATTCTACAGAGTTGGAAGTAGAAAGTTTCTTTTCAATATCATACATTTTTTGCAACAATTCAGTCTAGATTTTACGAGTAAGAAAAAACATGACTGAAAATGAAAATGTGTGGTTAGACGTTACCAGGTAAATAACCCAACAAAGAGAAAAAAGTGCAGACACATGAAAGCATCCAAGTACCTTAAGCAGGCTCACCCCCGCCTTGCACTAAAACCTGCATATATGACACAGTCTAAGGAGGGCATAAGAAAGACAGTCATAGATTATATCTAATTTGCAGCTCTCTCTATGAAAATCCCAATTCCAAGCTATAAAACTCTGATTTGTCCAATTTCACATGTTTGTTGGTATGATATACCAGACTGAATACCTTCTGTCTTATACATTTATCTCAAATGCAAGTAGCTACTCTATGTCTGTCTGCAGTATAGTGAAAGCCATTTCAGCTGTATTACAGTCTGTTAGGTGTCCTGAGCCCTGTCTGTGACATAGCTACTCTGTGTTTTTCTGCAGTATAGTAAATATAATTTAGCCTATATTACACTGTCTACTAGCCTGTTAGGTGCCCAGAGCCCTGTCATAACTGCACAGTGTGTGACATCTCTCTGTGGCATAGTGAAAGCCACAGCTGTGTCTACTACATCTCGTATTTCCCAGTATAAGTATACTACAAGGAAGCACAGTGCTGATGTATGTGCAACTGAAAATGACGTGGACAATATGAATCCTAGCACAAATGAAGAACATAGCAAAAATAATAACATCACCAGGACTGGCACTAAAAGCATGCTAGCAATGAAATGATAGTAGAGTTTCAGAAAGAACTGTCTGGAGTTACTTGTAGAGATACTAAACATTTTGCCACATGTGCCAGGATACTTCCAGCTGCTGAAGCAGAAGCAGCATGCAAGGACAAGGAGGCATCCACCTCAAATATAAGCTCAGATGCTGAGGCAGTAAATGCTGATAAAGATGGTGGTGATAGTAGGGACTGGGAATGGGACAGCCTAGGCTATGTCTCACATGATGATGATGGCACTTCCAGTTCTTCTGAATCTTGTGGCAATGAGGTCTGTAGTTTTGATGAAGGGGTAGTAGAGGATGCCGCTGTAGGACATGAGAGGCAAGTGCAGAAAAAAAAACATATGCTAAATGTAAGAATAAGAAGATGAGCTTGAAAGAGAAGAATTCATGTGAAAAAGGCAATGTCGGTGTAGGGTTTCCTCCAGGTCCCTTGACTGTACAAAAAATAGTGCTATGCACCATTGAACATAGCACAAAGAATAAATCTTCAGTGTGGACTTTATTTTATGTTGACCCTCCAGACAACTCTCAAGTTGTATGCAATCTGTGCAAAAAGAATGTCAGTTGTGATGGCAAATGCTGGGTATTTTGGAACATCAGTAATGATACAACATGCAAAGGCAAAACACCCAATTGACTGGGGCAGGGCAAAGGATAGTGTGGTTGGTATGGGTAGTAGTGGAGATTGTTGTGGTGGTGACCATAATGATAATGAACTCAAAGCAGTAAGTGACACTTAATCACTTGAAGTGTCCTTGAAGTCTCTCCAGACAAACATAGATTGTTTCCTTCTGACACCATCGTGTACTGCAACATCTCAGAGCAGTACTCCACTTGAGCAAGGTGTGAAAAGTACAGTTCTCCAAAAATTAAAAATATCTTGTCACTCTTGTCAATTAATATTAAAAGAAAGTGTTGTGGGGACATCAAAATGTACCCACAAGCATCCAACATGCCAGCTGTTAAATAGAGCCATAGCAGAGCTGTCAGCCAATTGTCAACTCAATTTTGCTTTTGTTGCCCAAAAAGGTTTTCTCAAGTTCATGAACCAGGTTAAGCCACTGTACTCCATTCCCTGTAGAACATACTTCTCAAAAAAGCTGTTCCACAGTTGTATGACTTGGAGTTTAGTGTTGTCACTAAACAGTTGAAACTCTCTGAGGTGAAGCAAGTTTGCATAACCACAGCTATATGGATCAGCAACCAAACAATTGACTACATAACTGTTACAGCTCATTGGGCAGGTTTTCAGTAAGAAAGTGATAATCCCCGCTCTACCATACTGTAAGTAGTAGGAAGCAGACAGTAGTATGTGACACCACCTTTGAGGAAAACCACACTGCTGTGAATATTTTGCAGGAGCTGCAAAATCAATTCCAGAAATGGCTTACTCCATATTCCTTATCTTCAGGATTGATAGTATCATATAATGGTGCCAACATAGTCAAGGCTGTTAGAGATGACAGCTATCAACACATACCTTGTTTTGCACATTGTTTAAATATTCTCATCCATAGTTTCCTAAAAGTATTTATTTATTTAGCTTTTGTTAACCAGGTAAGCACGCTAGACAGTCAAGTGCCTATTTTCAGGTGCAATCCTGGGAGAATTACAAGGTAAAGGAAATAACAATTCAGAGACAAGATACAACAATCAACAAGGGTACAGTCAGGTACAGGCAGTAACAAATAGAATTGCAAATACAGAGTTAAGGCATGGCAACAGCAGAAAGCAGTCAAGGAAGCAAACATATATCAGCAGGACAGATTCAAGGTATACACTATACACATGTTCAAACGTGCATAGTCATTGGGACACAGGCTCACCATACAGGCTGGATCAGCTAAGAGCAAAGGCAGGAGGATGCTTGTTTTAAGTAGCCCCAGAAGGAGGACCTGAAGCAAATGTGGGAAGGGCATCCCTTACATGAACAGGGAATAGGTTCCAGCCTCTGGGGGCAAGGGCCACGAAAGCACAATCCCCTGTGAGGGAGTGAGTTTTGGGGACCTCGAGAGCCTGGGAGTCACTCGACCTCAGCCGGTAGCCAGAGGGGCAGGCTTGAGCATTTTGGCAAATGGCAGTGGGGTGGACGTTCAGATGATGTTGTCTATGAAGTTGCCCATAACAATGGATCGGTGGTTACTGGGGGAGAGCCACCCTAGCCTGGAGTAGAATTGACAGTGATGGGTGAGGCAGGGAGATGACAGGACGAAGTGACATATGTTATTGTATGCTGTGTCCCATTTTGTGAACCAGGCTTTTGGAGTGTTCATGAAGGAGGTGAACCCATAGCTGAGAATGGGGAGAAGAGCCCCTTTGCAAGGGCAAGTCGGGCTGCTGGGGTGAGGCAGCTTTTGGCCCTGTACGCCAGACTCAATTTAAAGTTTGTGGCTTTGCAGAAGTTTCATATATGCAGAGAGAGAGGTCCAGCTGAGGATCAAGGGTTGCCCCAGGTACTTAAAAGAGTCAACCACCCTGGAAATAGAAATGTTGAAAACCTGTTAGGTTTTGCCTGGAAAATATGAGGGCATTTCAGCCACTTTGTGAAATCACAAAAAATCCCAAAGGGGCTGCAGTGGTCAAACAACTTATCCTTGAATACATTAAAGCAGGAAGTTCCAACTCACTGGAATTCAACATGTTCATGTTAGAAAAGCTTCTTGAACAGAAAAAAGCTGTACATGACTACACCACTCAGAATTAAATAGGTAAAGTTGACATCATATTCATTTCCAGCAGCTGGACTCTACTGGAGTATGTGGTCACCTTATTGGAGCCATTTGAGGCTGCCACATGTGATGTCAGTGTGGACAGTGCAATTCTGAGTCAAATTCTTCCTCCAATCAGATTTCTTCACATTTACGTTGACAACAAAAAGAAAGTCTTTCAGTCAAAAGACTACACTACCACTGTTATGCTGGCAGATGACCTGAGTTTCAGACTGTTGACTGATCAGAGACTAAATGCCATGTTTAAGAATGACACCTATGTGTTGGCTATGTTGCTAGATCTCTGCTTTAAGGGGAACACTGAAGCTATCCTTTCTGCAGAGGAAGACACTAAGCATTGGACAGATCTTCTGCTAACCAAATGTGACATTGCCCTAAAAACACCATTAACTGATGTACAGCAGTCAAACCCTGCCAAACTATCACAGTGCACCTCTGGAGCAGACAATAGCACATCTATAAATTTTTCACAGTCAGCAGCAAGGGAAAGGACACCTACAGATACTTCTCGGGCATTTTATATTCAGGGTCAGAAATGCAAATCCATTCTGAGTTGCCTGCAAAATCATGGACTGGCATCCTGTAAAGAAAATTTAGTTGGTTCATCTGCCAGACTGGTAACCATCTCACACAGCACAATGATCCTGGAGTACTTTGCAGATCACACTGTGATTAGTCTCAAGGAAAATTTGTTACTGTATTGGAAACAAACTAGAACAATATGGCCAAATCTAACAAATCTTGCAATAATGTACTTCAGTTGTCTACCTTCCAGCATATATTCAGAATGAATATTTAATGCAGCTGGAGGAATAGTCACTGACCACTGAACACTGCTAAGCCCAGCAAATGTGGAACGGCTTACATGTCTCAAAATGAATGCTGACAATTTCCCAGTTGTCACAATCACTGAATTATGTGAGTCTGACCCTGAACATGAACAACAGCCTGCAAACAGTGATAGTTAATATGATGAATAGTTTGTGTACAAAACAAATGGAACCATCAACTCTGCCACCATGCCAGCCACATGTGCCACACTAGTACTGCTCTTAGTTTTTTTTCTGTCAGTCATCAGGTTATATTATATAAGTTTGATCAATGCCCACCAAGATTATTATTTCTGAAAACAACAGCCACCTCATTCAGAGCAACTGCACCTCTCATACCTACCTCAACAATGCCGCCATGGGTATAATTTTTTAGAACAGCAGCAGGATCAATCACAGCCTCAGTGTCACTCTTATCTACCTCAGAAATGCCTGCCATGGGTATATTTTTTTTGAAACAGCAGGCTCACTAAGACAGTCTATAGCTCTTGTACCTGCCTTAGCAATGCCGACCATAGATATAATTTTTGAAAACAGCAGCATTCTTGCTAAGAGAGCCTGCACCTCTCGTACTTGCCTCAGCGATGCCCACCAGGGGTATAATTTTATGAGAACAGCAGAAAGCTCACTAAGAGCAGCTGCACCTCTTGTACCTGCCTCATCAATGCCCCCCCCCATGGGAATAATGGCTGAGTGCACCTAACAAACAGTATAATAGCCCAAGAAAACAGTCATTTACATAATTTTTGCTATGGTCAGGGTCAGGCAATCAGGTAGTAGAATGGGTTGTGTAGTAACTTTCTGACCTGGCTGCTCATTTTTCATAAGGGTATTTTTAGGGCTCCTTTGGGATATCCACAGGTAATCTTGTTGGTCGGGTATTTTAGTACCCACTCATCCTTACTTAATAAGTTTGGCGTACTGTGACAAAATAGCCTAAACTTTGGCATGCATGATCAGGCTGCCAGAGTCTCAAAACATGAAAAGTTTCATGATGGCATCCTGTATGTTTTTGAGATATGGAAAGGTAAAACTCAGAAAAAAACACCTTTTTTCTTATACTCAAAATGTGTTTTTTTTTTGTCCCCTTATCTACAGCCCAGGCGGTATGAACTTTTATGGGATGATGGGGTCTGTGCTAAGCATGAGCCTTTGGATAGTTTGGTGAAAAAGATATCACACCATTTTTGAATTATAACATTTTTTCATGAGAGCTGCTAGAAAGGCAGGTAAAAAAAGTTTGAACTGTTAACAGTTAAGGATTTATTGTTCAAATCTAAAGAAATAGCATTCTTGATGTCAGCCATCTTGTTTTTCCCCCCATTTTTAAAATGGTTTTCTGAGAAAGTACTGCTTGGTAACAAATGAACAAGATGTATATTTAGGTATCTGTCATAGACTTAGTGAGATTTTTACTTAGAATTTTAAAATTTACAGGACAAATATGTGTTTTTGTGGTGAGACTCATTTGTCCTCTCTCTCCCTAATATAAGGATAGTTAGATCAGAAAATAACCATCTGAATGTTTTTACCATTCAGACTTTACTGTTTAATCAGAAAAGATTGTGAACGGTAAAGGTCAATAACAGATTGAATTGTCCCCATTATAAAATCATATTTCCCTGGTGTCAAGTGGCACCCAGCACCCACCAATTGCTGTCCCCATTACAAATGAATATTTCCTTGGTGTCTAGTGGCACCCCCCAGTTGTTGTCTCTGTCATATTTTTGTATTCCCCACCCTCCCATTCCTGTTCCCATAAATGTTTTATATGTCCCAGAGGGCCCTGCACTCCTACAGGTAAATAAGGATATGATTAAACTATCTCAAAAATTATGGATGGATGGGAGTGCAGTGCCTAGAGGGCCCTATGCTCCCACAGACAAATAAGGATATGATTATACTAGCTCAAAAAGTAAAGAAATTCATTGCAAAAACCTCTGTTGATGCACTAGTTAGGGTTAAAGTAGCAAAAGCAGGGAAATGTAGTGTTTGACTTTCCAGACCTAACACCCCCACAACCTGCAGGCAGAAACAGAAGATAGAAAAAGAATACCGAAGGCAGAAACAGGTGTGGGGTGTGCCTTGGAATTGTCAACCCTAACACTCACCCCATTCTCGTATACTGTACACATCTCGGCTTATTTATTCATGGAATGGGGTGAACATTAGGGCTGACAACCCCAAGACACACCCCATACCTGTTTCGGCCTGCAGGGTGGGGAGTGGGTTGTTAGTGTTGGAAACCCTAATGCCACATTTCCCTACTTTTGTCACTTTAACCCAAACTAGTGCATTAACAAAGTCTTTTGCAACACATACATATATAGAAACATAGAAACATAGAATTTGACGGCAGATAAGGACCGCTTGGCCCACCCAGTCTGCCCATTTCCCTACCTGATGGATAAGTTGCAGATCCTAGTTAACCAGCAGCCTACTTCTTCCTACCCCAACCCCCTAGAATTGCCTTATGACTGTCCCATGCATGCTTGAATTCCACCACTGTTTTTGACTCCACAACCTCCTCTGAAAGGCTGTTCCATACATCCACAACCCTCTCTGAGAAAAAATACTTCCTTAAATTACCTCTGAGCCACCCCCCCTTCTATCTTCAAATTGTGCCCCCTTGTTCTTGCACACCTCTTTTTTTGAAAGATGCTACCCTCTTGGACTTTGTTGATTCCCTTGAGGTACTTGAAAGTTTCTATCATGTCCCCCCTCTCCCTCCTTTCCTTGAGGCTATACATATTAAGCTCCTTAAGTCTCTCTTCATAAGTCTCAAATCAAGTTATTACTCATATGTTGCTTTGACCCCTAATGTTCACCCCATTCCATGAAAAAAAAAAACAGTGTTAATGCATACTATATGTACCAGCCCCTTATTTGTCCCCATCCTGATGGCACAAGGCAAAACTGCTAGTGCAGGGCTGTGCCCTAAGGGTCTGCTGCTTCAAATAAAAGATCTGGGGTAATTTCCCAAGGGTGCACTGTCTAGAAATTCTATTGTTTGATATAGAGTCATACACAGTTATTTGGCACAGACACAGACCTGTAGCTTTCATTAAAGCATGGCCTTGGGTCACAAGAGTAGGGCATGGAGAGGGGGTAAGCATTACAGTTCAAAACCCAAATTCCACATTTCCTCTTTTTGTGGCACTGTATCCTGAATGAATGCATTAACATAATATTTTGCAATAAATGTCTTTACCTTTAGAGAAAGACTAGTACCATATATTTAACTTGATTCGTGCATAGCTTACACAAAACAAAAGATGAGTCATAATTTACTTAGACTTTGCTGAAAGCAACATATGAGTAATAACTTGATTTGTGCTGGGTCTTACACAACTAGTAGAAGAGTAGCAAATAAGTTATCATTAGGATATTTGTTTTAATCTAGGACTTAAATATTTTGTCCATTAATCACCTTAATTGTACAGTAGAACAAAATGTACCTTTTTTTCAGTTGCATTATCAACTGTTTTTTGTTCCTATAGGACATAATCATTTTTTCTCGTCTGACTTTCCAGTTCAACAAGTGTCACAAACCGAAGAAAAAACTACTTATTTTCAATTGTTCAGTCATGTTCTTGACTATGTTTTATTGGTGTTTTCTCGATTATGTTATGCACACACAGTACTTGCTAATGTCTGTTTAAAATGTATTTAGCACAATCATAAAAGTTTTTATGCTAATTAAAACAATAACTTTAACTGTTTTTTTTTGGGGGGGTCAGCACAGATGTCTCATTTGACTGTCTTCTAACAAACAACTCTACAGTTAACTTTTAGAGTGAAGTATTGTTTGTTTTCTGCTTTTAAAGTTTTTGTTTGTGTCAAACTTTAATTCAGAAAATGAAGTTGCATTTTTTCAGCTATTTGTTCAAGACAGGGAGATTATACAACTTTGATTTATAATAACTTAATAGTAAAAAATATTTTTTTCTAACGTCACCAACAGGCCTTTTCAGGGACAACTCTACTGAACTTCTATGTTTCACTTGTCAATTCTTTGTGGGTTTTTTTTTTACTATTCATGGGCAAAAAAAATCTACAAATTGGGATTTTTGAATAATCTCACAAATTAACTTTTAACCAACAAACTGATTATCAGATTTTCCAAATATAAGTCCCTAGGACAGTGTAAATCAATTTTTCACAATCCTATGAACTATGTCTACCAAAGTGTAAGCTGTCAAAATGTCCATTCTTACTCAAACAATAACTCAACCTCACCTCTCTGTGTTGAGGGCAGAGGCTCCAAGCTGAATTGGCAAGGGTACAGATAACCTTCTGTACCACCCAGGGAATATCAAGTCTGCAGCCACTCCACCAGAGAATGTACAATTGCACACTTCCTCCATCATATTGGCAGGATGAGACAGCTGGAAGGAGGCACCCATGGCAATGAGAAAGGAGGAAGTGTGGGTCCTGAAAAGGGAAGACACCAAAGAAGGAGGAAGTGGCCTGCAGTCAAGGAAGAAGCATATGCTGGTGCGGAACAGACTTGGGAGCAAGGGGAGGAAGGGAGAGGGAGATGAAGTGCCAGAGAGGTGCTGGAGGGATGGAGAATGGATCCAGAAGATCATTAATGTGGCAGGTGATAGGAGGAGCTAGATGTCACTCTCCACCTGGGGACAAATAACGTGTGGCAAGTAATAGGTTAGGGGTAATGTAGGGAAATTTCAGGGAGCAGAGGAGAGGCCTCAAGCAGGTGACATGCACAGTGGCTTTTGCTGAGAAGTTACCTGTGCATGGCCAGGGAGAAGAAAGGACACTCTGCACCATGGTTTTTAACAATTAGTTAATGGCATGGTGCATGGAGGAGGGTTATAGCTGAAGTGGGGACTGGTGACCAGCCTGGGAGGATATGCGCCTATATGGGAGAGATAGCCTGCATCCTTCCAGGAAGGGGACAACAGTCCTTAGTGGGGGAATTAAATGCTACTTGGATGAGCATTTAAACTAGACAGGGGGAAGGCTGTAAACCTAAGTGAGGCAACCATTTTCTCCCAAGATGATGAAGCAGCAAGGAGGGGGTATCCAAGCAGAGATGGCTCCCCCAGGGAAGAGGTGAAAGAAGACAGGGGTGGGGACAAGACAGAGGACAAGGGGGTATAAATTAATAAATCAAGAATAGAGAAGTAAAGGAAACAGGTAACAGGAAGGTAAACATGAAAGAGGGTGTCAGAGAGAGAGAGAGAGAGAGAGAGAGCTTCAGGGGACAGCACAATTAGGAGGGAGGGGGAAGCAGAGAAGCAGGCAGGGATGGATGAAGATGTAAAGAGTCATGCACGCCATTGCAAGGAGTCTGGAAAATTAAACTCTGGACCTGGATGCCATCATGGATGTAATGCCCCAAAGTTGGTCATTCCAGAAAAATAAAATAAAAATAAATAAACTAACAGTCCACATGTGCTCAGGGTACCTGCTGCAGGTATAGGCAGCAGGGTACAATGTTAAGGGGCCCCTAGAAATAAAGATTCAACCTCCTGGTACAGGGAAACACTGTAAATAATAGAAAAGAGCCTTGTGCACTTACAGCTGGTCAAAAGACAGATTTTTAAAAGCAAAATATGTCATAATGGTCTGGATGGAATGTTGTGCTGAGTGGCTCATGCACAGCATTCCAATTCAGCCAATCTAGAACCCAGGCAGGTTTAACTTTGAATAACAATTCTACAGTTAGTCAGTTGCTGTTGAACTGTGGAGTAGAGAGGATCACAGGAGTGCAACAGGGACTTGTGGCTTGCCTGGGGTCATGAAGCCAGTCCTGTTGGCTCCCTGGTGAGTCCCCTCCTCCAGTCCACCGAAGAACTCTGCACTGTTGTGTTGCGGTGGTCAGTGGTGCCATCGGGGCACCACGAAGAAGACAATGCCCATTTCCCCAGGTTTTGGGGCTTAAAAGCCCTCTGTTTATTTGTTTTCTGCCCCCCCAAGTGTTTGGTAGTTCCTCCAGTCCCACGTCGGCGGCAGAGAAGTGCCGCATCTCCTTTTTGGCCATCGGAGGCCCCCCGAGTCATCCCCCTTGCTGCCTGTGGTTTCCTCCCTCTGCCAACTCACCTCCCTCCTCCCTGTGACTGCAGCAACTCCCTCAGACCACAGAGTGGTGAGTTACTTGGCAGCAGCACTGCATGATGCCAACCCTGTTTCGTGAAGGGGGACGGTGTTTGTACCAAAAGCACATTAGGTGCTTTCAGAGGCAACCAGTGCTGCAGGAGCATCGGGTAGTTAGGACCCTTGATTTAAATATTCATTTGTTGAGGCGGGGCTAACGACGCCTAAGGGAGGGGCTAGAGAGCAAGGCCTTTATTACGGCCTATGAATATTAATTAAGGGTTGGGGCAGAGGTGGGGTTTTCACCAAAATAAGTGACAGCAGGCACTGGGAGCCTGCACATTTAAAAGGGCAATGCATTTAAAAGGGCAATTCAGGCCCAGATCTAAAGTAGGGCATTAGGCCAAGTATAAAGTGGGGCACCAGGCCCAGTATTTGGTGTGGCACCAGGCCCAAAGCAACGTGGGGCACCAGGCCCATTGTGAAGTGGGGCACCAGGCCCATTGTGAAGTGGGGCACCAGGCCCAATCTAAAGTGGGGTACCAGGCCCAAGCTAACGTAGGGCATCAGACCCGAGGTAAAAGTAGGGCATTAGGCCTGAGGTAAAGCCTGGTACTATAGGGAGGCCCCGGCCTAGTGGAATAGGGCAAGCCAGCCTAGTGGTACTATAGGGAGGCCCCAGCCTAGCAGAATAGGGCAAGCCAGCCTAGTGGTACTAAGGGAGGCCCCGGCCTAGCAGAATAGGGCAAGCCAGCCTAGTGGTACTAAAGGGAGGCCCCGGCCTAGCGTAATAGGGCAAGCCAGCCTAGTGGTACTATAGGGAGGCCCCAGCCTAGCGTAATAGGGCAAGCCAGCCTAGTGGTACTAAAGGGAGGCCCTGGTCTAGCATAATAGGGCAAGCCAGCCTAGTGGTACTAAAGGGAGGCCCCGGCCTAGCGTAATAGGGCAAGCCAGCCTAGTGGTACTAAAGGATTCCCTAGCCACAACATATAGACAGGGATCCTATTCCAGAAGACCCTACCTTTAGAAACAGGGGTTCATTTGAGAGTGTTCGATTTGCCTATACTGTGAAACTACTGTGATTACTGTACTGCTTCTGCTGAACTATTGCCCTAAGTACCTGAACTATTGCCCTAAGTACCTGAACTATTGTCCTAAGTACCTGAACTATTGCCTTAAGCACGTGAACTATTGCCCTAAGTACTTGAACTATTGTCCTAAGAACCTGAACTATTGTCCGAAGTACCTGAACTATTGCACTAAGTACCTGAACTATTGGTCCAAGTACCTGAACTATTGCTCTAAGCACCCGGACATTGGCCCTTATCAGTAATAATTACCCCTGAAGTTATAATTTGCCCTCCTCCAGCAAATTATTGTACCATTCCACAGTTCTTTGGGCATTCTTCAATTATATGTTTACTACTGTATGAAGGCAGTCTTAATCTTCTACCACACTGCAGTTTCCTAGTGTGGTCTGTAACACCACATGCTCAGAATCAGTCTCTACTCAGAAGAAGACGTCCTTCCAGTATTTTTCTCTCCTGGGAGATCCTTCATCAGCTCATCCCATCCGTTTGTGTCATCCACCGAAGTCGAGTCCATCGCCAGTCGTACAAGTCGTACCCGCCATTTTCTTGTTTTCACAGCTTGGAAGTACATCTGCCAAAATGCATCACGACAACCGTGCCAGTGTCGTTCCATATGGTTCCTGTTCCAGATGTCCCGAAGTTGGTCGCCCTCTACAGAAGAGTGAGCTCATCCTGGAGAACCTAGTTCTGCGCCCCACCTGGTCGTTCGCCGAAAGTCGAGTCTGTCGAAGCCCAGTCCGGGACACGTCCGCCGTTTCTTTGTTTTGTGTTAGTTCCTGATGCTAGAATTGCAGAGTCAACCATCATCTCTTCAGATTCTTATGGTTCCTGGTCCTGTCAGAGTTCCTTCCGAGTTCAGCTGGCCCTTGGAGTGCCGCAGCATCAGTCAGGTCGTGGTAGTCCTTCATTGGATTCATCGCCACGCAGATCTTGATCTATCTTCGTCCTTGGCAACCCTAGAAGTGGGTTTTGGCAGAGGAACCCTTTGTTTCAGTGTGTTATTTCAGGAACTAGTTGCTTTGGTTCTACATTCCGGCAGCCTTGGAGAGAGTGGGCTTTTGCCGAAGACATATGGTCTGTTTACCAAACCTCTCACCACCCCATTGGCCTTATCTAGGTCCTTGCTGGGAATTGAGATTAGGGTTCTACAGTTCTGTTTTACTTCCCTTGTAGCTACCAACGAAGAACGACGGTGTACACGAAGACGCCCAGCTCTCTGGACTCTGTAATATCCGGACTCTTATGGAAATGTGTGATGCTAATCATCCTATGCAGTGCTGAGTAGCTTTGTAACCTGATTCTCATTTAGAGTATAGAAGAAGTGTCAGAATAAGAGTGGCAGTAGGCCTAAAGTTTATTCTTGTAGTAATAACCGTAGAAGAGGTAGATGAAAGTATTTCCCTGTTTCATTGCCCTAATGTTCTCGGGCAACGCCTCCTCTTTCTTGTGACTGGGTCTGTCTACCCTTGGTACAAAATAAATGTCCTGCGGGCATCGAAGCACTAAGTTGACTCCTGCCTCTCCTTGTCTGGATAACAGTTATCCTATCCACATAATTCAGACCTTGGTGCCTCGCTCATCTCTTTTCACCACCTTTAGAGTAGAGCACTCTCCAACAGAGCACCTCCTGGTCATCACACCTCTCGAGAGCGTCACATGGAGGAGGCTAGTGTGGATCTGGTAGCCATAATGGAGTCATGGAGCACTGGCAGCCGTGACTGTGATATGGCCATACCAGGTTATTCTCTGTTCAGGACAAACAGATAAGGAAGAAGGGGTTGTACTAGATGTGAGGGAGGGAATCAAGGCTATGGAAATACAAGGGCACCCAGAGGAAAGGAAAGGACTGGGAATGCTGTTGTTCATCCTGGAGAGAGGCAATAGGGTCGCTGTCCAAACAGGGGGTGGTATATAGACCTCTAGCAGAGGAAGAGGAGTAGGATAAGGCATTTGGAGATGACATTATCAGGATGGCAGTTAAGGAGGATTTATTGCTAGTTGGGGACTTCAGTCTGCTAGATGTGGCCTGGAGCCTTCCAGCTGCAGATCTGGTAAAGAGCAAGCCCTACCTTGACTCCCTACAGGGGACTTTTCGCAGGCAGTTAGTCAGTGAACCCACTAGGGATGGAGCAGTGCTTGACATGGTGCTTACAATCAACTTTGTCACCCTGATGTCTGCCTGGACATACCAGCCGCCACCTTTCCACAGGGCTTGCCCCACCATGGCAGGGTTGGCGGGGTCCTTCAAGCCCCACTACAGAATGGATCCAGTTCTAGCATCGTGCTGAGCTGGTAGGGTGTGGTGCCTGTGGGTGCTCTTTCTCATCCTGCTGCCAGTGTTTTTCCTCCAGTTTTCACCCCAGAGATGTGGCATGCAATGACATCAAGGCACATGCCATGTGCTCCCATGCATTGTGCACTGACATCTGCCATGGTCCTGATCTGTCTTGGCACCAAACTGCCTTTCCTCTAGCTTCTGTCAGGGGCATGGTGAGCTGCAGGCTCTGCCTACCCTCCCCCCCCAGAGGAGGAGAGCAGTCCAGTGTATGCTTAATCCTCCTCCCCCAGCTGACCCTCCGGCAGCCCAGATTCACTCCTGAACCAGGTTGTTGGCTTCTCAAGTAATAGTGCTACCACTGCACTGGTGGGTTATGGCATTGTAGACTGAACAGTGGGCAGTCTCCTCAGTACCAGTGATCACTGTACAGTGTGATTTAATGTTAAGAAGGGAACAGAGGCAAGCCACATGAGGATGAGGGTCCTGGATGTTTGGAAGGCATATGTTAAAGAAACAGGTGACTGCCTCAGTAACTGTCTGGTAGTGAAGGATTGCCAGGGAGGGATGGAGGAACAGTGGAGAAGAGTAATGGAGGGCATAATTATGGCAGCCAGCCTCTGTGTGAAGAAAGTGAGTAATGGTAGAAGGAAAAAGAGACTATGGTACTCTAGGGAAGTAGCCAAGGTGATGTAAGGAAAAAAGTGTGGCATTCTGGAGGTATAGGAAGCTCAGATGGAGCAAGACAGGAGGTGTACTGAGTAAAACAGAGGGAACCAGGTTAGGCCATGAGGGGAGCAAACCTTAGACAGAGGAAAGAATAGCTAAACGGGTAGCTAATGGGGATATGACATTCTTCAGGTATATAAGTGAGAAGAGGAAAACAAGGGAGATAGTGAGGTTAAGATGGATGGCAAGGTGAGACTGCACAAAAGGACCAAAGAAAAAGGAAATCCTAAAATGGTACTTCTGTTCGGTCTTCACAATGGAGGGAAGGTGGGGGGGGGGGGACAGACCATAAGAGAGCAGCAGGAGTAAAAGAGAGGGGAGGCAGACGGAAGTCCATTTTTAGAGGAAAGAGCCTTTAAGGGACTTGCAGCTCTGAAAGTGGACAAAGCTGTGTACCAGATGGAATACACTGAAGGGTACTAAAGGAACTCAGGGAGATACCAAGTGAGGTGAGGGAGGTACTAAGTGCCCTCCTGATAGTCTTATTTAACAGCTTACTGAAATCAGGTGTGGTTCTGGAGGACAAAAGGAGGGCAAACATGGTTCATCTACATAACAACAGTAGCAGGGAAGAGGCTAGCAACTACAGGCCAACATAGTGGTGGGGAACCTAATGAAAAAATGCTAAAATAAAGGTTGATGGGGGTGGTCATGCCAAATATATATTATTGATTTCTTCATCTGGGAGACTAGAGGAAACAGATTAGAGGAGGGCAGTGGATGTGGCCTATTGGGATTTTAGGAAGGCCTTCATCACTGTGCCACACAGGAGACTGACAAAGAAATTGAGCAGCCCAGGGGTGGGATCCAAAGTGGTTAATTGGGTTAGAAACTGGTTAACAGATAGGTAACAGAGGGGGTGGTGGTTAACGACACATACTTTAAAGATGGGAGATGGCCCGGTGGGTTGCCACAGTGCTCAGTTCGGGAACCGGTGCTCTTCAATGTCTTCATAAGTGACATTGCTGAACAACTGGAAGGGAAGATATGCCTTTCTGCAGATGACATCAAACTCTGTAATAGGGTGGACAATCAGGAGAGGATGAAAAGAATGTTCAGGAAACTCAAGGAGTGGTCAAGAGCTTGGCAGTAGGGGTTCTATGGTAAAAAGTGCAAAATCATGCAACTTGAGCATAGAAACTCAGGAGTTGAGTATAGGATGAAGGAGGTACTGACAGTTACTATTCAGGAAAGGAACCATGAGGTTGTCATATCTAATGACCTCAATGTGGCAGGGTGGTGTGACAAAGCAGTGAGTAGGGTAAGTGGGATGCTGGTATGCAAAGGGAGAGCTAGTTCCATCAGGAGGAAGGAGATGGTGTTGCCAATATATTGTTCACTGGTGAGACTGGTTCACTCATATGACAGTCAAAACCCACATGGTCATAAAGTGTGCTGCGCGGAGACCCCAAAAGTGTGCAGTCAAAAACCTTGCTAAAATAAAATAAGCTAACTCCAAATCACGCTCACTGTTCTGACTGCTTGGCTTTTGACTGAGCGTATATTTCTATGCGATCCTGACAGGATACCGGTGCAACCCCACCTAGAGTACTGCATTCAGTTCTGGAGGTTGTACTTCAGAAAGAACATAGAAAAACATAGAGAGGGAGGAGGCAGCCCAGAGGAGGGCAATTCAAATGGTACAGGGGTTGCACCAAAAACCATAAGAGAAGACATTCAGGGATCTCATCATGTACACATTGGAAGAGAGGGAGTGAGTGAAGACATGATGGAGATGTATAAGTACCTCACAGGGGTGAACAGGGTGCAGGAGGAAATTCTCTTTCAAATGAGGAAGAGCACCAGGATCAGAGGGCATGTGATGTAGCTATGGGGAGTTTAAGAGGGATGTGAGGAAATTCAAATTCACTGAAAGAGTTGTAGATACCTGGAATAGATTACTATCAGAAATGATATGGTGGCACAAAGGGTGGGATCAATTATAGCAAAGTGTGTGGGGCAGGACCGGGGGAAGCCTCAAATTGTGGTCCATTTGGATACCAATGATCTGGCAGTGTTCGAGGTGAAAATGGTGTCCGAGAGGTTCATGGAGGTTGGACAGATTTGCAGTTAGGTAGGAAAAACAGTAACATTCTCTGAAGCACTTCCAGTCCCTAGGGCAAGTACTGTTAGGAAGCAGAGGATAGAGGAACTCAGTACATGGTTAGAAGGATGGAGTGAGACAAATGGGTATGGGCTGTTAGGACAGTGGGGCAGATGTGGGAGAATAAAAACCTATATGCACCAGACAGGCTGCATTTAAGTAAGGAGGCACCAGGGTCTTGAAGGATAGACTGGAGGGATACTTGACAGAAAAACTTCATTTAAATTAAAGATGAGGGGCACAGATGATGTGGCACTTGTAGTCACCAGGAGATGGGGGCCATTGGGCCTCCCTCCCAGAAGGTACACACAAGAATGGAGGGGGCACATGGGGGTGCTAGATCACAGAAGGGAGAGAGACACAGAAAGATATCAAGAAGCAAAGAGGTAAAGGGGTCATGCTGGAAGGTGGTGTTCTTGAATGAAAGCAGTCTGGCTAACAAGTCAGCAGATGTGCAGGCCCTGATGGCAGTAGGTGAAGTGGACATAGCAGCCATCACAGAGACATGGACAACCCAGTACCATGACTGGGACCTTGTGATTCCTGGTACAGATTGTATGAGAAGGACACAGAATAGGGAAGGAAGGGGTGGTGGTGTGGCTTTTTACATAAGGGAAGGGATAATATGCACCAGGAAGTAGGTGAATGAGGGCGAGACAGAAGCCTTATGGGTATTACTCCAGAACACCAAAAGGAGAAGGATTTGATTAGGGGTGGTGTACAGACCACCCTCACAAAGTGTGGAGCTAAACAAGGAGCTAGG
This sequence comes from Neoceratodus forsteri, assembly GCA_016271365.2. Lineage (NCBI taxonomy): Eukaryota > Metazoa > Chordata > Ceratodontiformes > Ceratodontidae > Neoceratodus > Neoceratodus forsteri. Next base: position 1,288,488,716 of record CM057456.1, read on the forward strand.
GGACCGATCAGGAAGGTAGGAGAGGAAATATAGTCATAACAGGTGACAACAACCAACCGGGAGTAGACTGGAGCACCTCATCTACTTTCTATTCCTGGGAACAGGTCCTCCTGGATGCCTTCCAAGAGTGTTTCCTGCAAAGGGGGTCACATAACCAACCACTGGACCTAGTGTTGTTGGATGGTGACATGGTCTAGAATATAGAAGTGAGGGACCCCCCTTGCAGGCAGTGACCACCGAATGGCGTGGTTTTACATCAATATGGGTAAAGAATTAACTAAGACCAAAACGAGAGTGGTGGACTTCAAGAGGGTGGGTTTTTGTATGATGGGGGACAGGCACCTCCCAAAGTTCAGACCGGAGATGGATGCAGATCAGAAATGGTCCGTCACTAAAATAGGATTAAATGAATCCACAAACACTTGCTTGAAGACTCCTAATAAGGATTCCAGGACCAAGAGACCTAGCTGGTTCAACAGGAATGTGGAAGAGAAAGTGAGGGAGAAGAGGGCAGCCTTCCAGAAGTACAAGCGTACTTTGAGGTAGGAGGACAGGGAGGTCTACTCAGAGAAAGCTCAAGAGGCAGGGCAAGGGCCAAGTGGTCTGGGCAGCTAAAGCTGCAAAAGAACTAAGGCTGGTGTAGGGATCAAGGAAGGGGAAAAGGACATTTTCAGATACATAAAGGAAAGGAGAGGCAACAGTGATGGGTTTGTCAGGATAAAGAGGGAGGGGGGATGGGTGAAAAATAGTGAGGATCAGGCGGAGGCACTGAATGAGTACTTTAGCTCTGTCTTCACTATGGAAAAGAACAGACCTATCCCACAACGAGAATCTGGGGGAGGACTGAGGAGTGGGGATGAAACTGATGGGGTGATTGGGGAGGACATGGTCTTCAAAGATCTTAGGGCCCTTCAGGTAGACAGAGCACCTGGCCTGGATTGAGTGCATCCAAGGGTCTTGAGGGAACTGGTGGACATACTGGCTGCCCCCCCATGTAAACCCATTTAACACCTCAGTGGAGAAGAGGTACATGCTGCAGGACTGGAGGATGGCACATGTGGTGCCACTCCACAAGGGAGGTCATGTAACTACAGGCCAGTCAGCCTAACCTCCGTAGTAGGCAAGTTAATACTGAATGGTTCATACAAGTTAATGGAGGCCATTCTAAAGGAAAAGCTGGTGACCTTCATGGAGGTAAAAGGTCTCTAGGACAATAGACAGCATGGGTTTGTCAGGGGGAGATCCTGCCAAACAAACATGATAGACTTTTAGGACTGGGTCACAAGGTCATTGGCCAGGGGTCAGGTGGTGGATATCCTGTACCTGGACTTCAACAATGTGTTCAATTCCATGCTGCATGGAAGGTTGATTAGCAAGATGAGTAACCTGGGAATTGGGAACAAGCTGCTGGAGTGATTCAAGAGCTGGCTGCAAGACAGAAATGAGAGGGTGGCAGTAGAGGGGGTACTATCCAAACCTAGATCTGTAACCAGTGGGGTTCCATAGGGCTTAGTACTCAGACTGGTGCTTTTCAACATCTTCATTGGTGACATAGCAGATGGGATCAAAAGTAAAATCTACCTTTTCACAGACATCATTAAACTCTGTGGGAGTATGGATACAAAGGAGGGGATACAGGAGTTCAGGGAAGATCTGGCTTAGGTAGAGAAATGGTCGGACATCTGGCAGTTGGGATTCAACGTTAAGAAATCCAAGTTCATACACCTGGGAGCTGGGAACCCAGGCACCAGCTACTGACTGAGGGGAATACAGGTGACCATCTCAGAGGAGGAAAGGATCTGGGGGTGTTAGTCAGGGGCAACATAAAACAGCCTGCACAGTGCTGTAAGGTGGCAGCCAAAGCAAATAAAATGCTGGTCTGCATCACCAGAGGAATCACCTCGAGGAGGGAGGAAGTTATTCTGCCACTATACAGGTCACTGGTGAAACTACACCCAGAGTACAGTGTACAGTTCTGGCGCCCTTATTTAAAGAAGGCCATCAGGTTACTGGAGGGGGTTCAGTGGAGGACGACCAAAATTATTCAGGGCATGGGGGACAAACCATATGATGAGAGGCTATGGGAGCTCGATATGTTTCCATGGAGGACTAAGGGGATATAACCAAAATCTTCAAGTACCTAAAGGGTATAAACAGGGTTGGAATAGAGGTCATCTTCAATTTAAAAGGGGAGGGGACAACAAAGGGGAATAGTCTGAACCTAGTTGGGGAAGTTTTAGGTAGGAATTGAGGAGGCACCTTTTCATACAAAAGGTGGTGTAAAGGTAGAATGAGCTGCCGGAGGAAAGCAAAAATGGTGTGAAGTTTCAAGGGGGGATGGGACAAGGACAAAAAGAGAAATGGAATGGGAGGGTGGAAGGGGTGAGAAAAGGGGAAGGGTGACTCCTGGAAGGAATGGGGTGTGGGGCAGCTCCAGAGAATTAGACTGAGCTGCACACTCAAGCAGACTTGATAGACCAATAAGGCCTCTTTCTGCTGACAACTATGTATGTTTGTAAGTGGTGGAGGTGAAAAAAGCAGTGGGCTTCAAGCACGCATGAGGTATATATTTTTTTTTTGTTTGAATTTTGATAACCAGGTAAGCCAACTGAGACAGTCATTTCTCTTTTTCAGGGGTGACCCATGGAATAGAGACATTGCATGAAATAGTACAATGTACAATTGGGTGCAAGAGACAATATACATATATATATATGCGTGTGTGTGTGTGTCTATATATATATACATATAGACACACACACATATATATATATGTATATATATATACATATAAGGGTGTGCTATGAGTAGTATGTATGTTTCTTCTGCAGCATGACGTTGATTCCATTCTGGTCTAGAGAAGTCCTTCATCGGTAATCCTCTGAGCAGGGGTAGACCATGGTATTAGAGCAGGTGAGCTTGCCCAGTAGTAGTTACACCACAAAACAAATTCATAACACATTATATTACATATGTACAAAAAAGAGGGGAAAGGCAAAAACAGGAAAGGGGGGAGGTTTTAGGAGAAGATTGGAATGCCAGAGAGGGTAGGTGAGGGAAGGAGGGAAGAATATACATAAGAGAATGTCAATAAAAAGGTAGGAAGGTGGAATGGTCGCCAGAGACCAGTTAGGGTCTTTAGAGACAGACTAGGCAGGCAGGTAAAGTTGATAGTTGCACTAAAAAGGTATTAACTTAAAAACATAATCTGAAATACAACTGCAAATACATTAACATTTCACATTATTCAAAGTTTCTTTCCCCAAGCTACTGATAAAAAAGAGCCCATCGCAAAAATAATGGATTCATTTTTTTTCACATATAAAAGCATATACCTTTTAGAATATTCAGAGTGCATATTATAATTACAGATAAGTGGAATAATCTATTTCAATCTCATAGATTTATAGTATTGGCAAGGCAACACGTAGAGTAATACTGTATGTAGTTATTAAAAGCAATGTTTTCAGCACAGCAGCATGAAAATATATTTTTTAAAGATAAAGGGCAAGATATTCAAAACTTTGCCCCCTGGGCTAAGATAACACTGCCTGGTGAGCAAATGTAGCCCAGAGCACAAAGCAAGCTATATTCAAAAGGAATAGCCCGGGGCAGACAGCCTCTGAATATAGCATGGGAAAGAGGCTGTGCAAACTGGGCTGGGAGTGCAGGGCAACCGTAGCCCTGGAATATGACAGCACTGAATATAGCAACCAGGACGTGCAAACCACAACAACAACACAGTGCACAGCGACGTGAGGGTAGGTAGAGAGGAATTCTGTGGCCAGTGTGTGTGCCAGCAAATGTGTAGACCCAGTACAGCTGCAGACAGCAGCAGATGTGAAAGAACAGTAACCAATACTGTAAGATATTCCCTGAACCGTTAGCGCTGCGCTATCACGTTAGCGCAGCTTTAGTGCAGAGCTAAGCGATTTGCCCGTGCAGACACGTTAGCCCAGTGCTAAACTTTGCCTACTTAGATAGTCCCTGGGCAAACAGCCACATTAGCATCTCATCATGCCCTGATTTGCATGCAGTTTGCCCAGTGTTACTGCAGGGTCCCACAGCTCCACCTGTAGGTCAGTCTGGCAGTGTATGATGATAGCTACTGGCTACATGTGAACAGTACAGCATACCATAGCATATCGTACCCCAGGGGACAACACAGCTTAGGCACAGGTAGTGGTGGTGCTGCATACAACCGTCACACTGTAGGTCATGCTACAGTGCACAGCAGACACTACAGTAGCAAGGGGGATGGTAGTGTGAGGGACACAGAAATGCCTATGGTATGTAGGGCAGCGATGACCACTGCTCTGTACACAGTGATAGGCCCAGCTTCCAGGTAATTACTGATGGTGGACAGTACTATTATGCTGTTGTGTGATCCACAGATGCTGCACCTGTGGCATGGGATGCACACAGTGTCATGTACTTGGCCGGCTGTGTGTGATGTGGCATCTGTACAGTTGTGTGGTAGGTGGCTGGGGGGGGGGCATGTAAGATCTGACAGGCACACAGGTGGTGGCGTATTCCCACTACTGGCTCATGTGCACTGAGTGATGTGTCCCAGCCATGTGGCCACACCTGAGCTATGGAGAGGTCTGGCCACCCGTACACCCTCCCCTCACTGGCCACCATGCCTACAGTGCTGCATGTGTGTGCTGGCATCTGTTTGGCACCACAGATGTATGTTAGTCTGCAGGTGTGTGCTATAAGGCCACACTACCATGCTGTCCCCTGTGGGTCGGATCACCCCTTACTGTCTGTGCGTGGCTGGAACTGGTAGCAGCTGCTGGTGGTGACATCAGTGAGCAGCATGTGTCCTCCATGTCTGGCATTTTCTAAGTGTCATACTCCTATGTTAGGTTGCGCAAGCCATGCAAATCCTGCACTAACACTACACAATGCATCAATGATGTGAAAAGCTGTTTGCCCAGGGTTATGACCAGCTTTTCCTGGGTGGTAAATTGTACCGCTCTAAGGGTCGTGCTATGTCATGCTAAACACCTTAGTGTGGTGCTAGTCACTGAATATCTCATAGTGCCTTTATTTATGTTCACTATGCCCCTTGCATATCATTATGCTTTGTCCAGCACTACTGCTGTTTGTGTGCACTAGTTGGCCTTTTGAATATGGCAGACCCACGCTAATCCTGCGCAAACTGTTTGCAATCCGCGAAAAGCTTTGAATATCTGGCCCTCAGAGCTGAAGATTAAAGGAGTTAAAGAGCTACTGATGCCTCAAAGAAAACTTTAAAACACATGATAATTAGATACAATTCTGCCTGCATTCTATTTATATTTTGTATATTTCTCCTCCCCATAATTTATTACTAAGGAAATTTGAATGTATATGTGATCGTTATCCCTTAGAGTTTCTTTAGAGTCCATCTGCCTCTATAGCTTACTTCCTACTTCAAGTCATAGTCCTCTGTTGTGACATCACAATCTGTTGCTATGGGGGTAACTCTGATACCACAAGCAATGCTCTGTGACTTGTGGTAGGGAGAAAGCAGCAAGAATAGATAAACTCTTCAGGAGCAAAGAGCTTGTTTTCATACAAATGACCTCAGTAATAAATAAGGGCAGAAGAAATGCAGCACTAATGGGAAATACAAGCTGGACTGTGTCTAAATGTTAGGTTTTGCTAAAGTTCTAAGCGTGTTACCAGCTAATTAAAGCTGATTTGTGAAATGGATTTCCTTTATCTATTATTTCTGCAGAAATCAAGATAATTTTCCTTGCCCCAGTTTGATTTTATATGTTTATATTCTACAAGCATATCAAATGTTTCAATCCTTTCCATATCAGCCTGCATATCTATATCCAGAATTTATTTACAGGCTAGTTCAAACAGGTTTAACATACCTACAGATAAAGAAGAACAATATTGATAGATATTTATACCTGTTCTTGTAAAATAGTAAATAATGTCCCTCACCAGTAATTTCCAGAGAGGACTTTAAAGAGCACTTTTTTGGTAATCCATGATCATCCATTTTTAGTACCCTTATGAAATACCCAATTACCCTTAACATACAGATTGCATAAAGTGATATTACAGTAGTTGCAGTACCTGCACTGAGGTGATCCCCAGTATAAAGTTAGGAAGACCAAGAATTCTTCTTATAAAGTGATTTTGTATGTATTCAATGATAAGCTTGTTGCTATCCACTCTCCAGGTTTCTCAACCATATAGAATGATAGCATTACTTTTTGCTTCATACACATTCATGATAGAAGAAAAAGTGCTGCATGAATATTCTGAATGAAATTTTAATAACCCATTTATCCGTCTTTTTAATTTTTCTACAGAATGATCTCAATGTGTGTCCCATAAATTATTAGTGTTGAATGTGATTCTCAAACGTTTATAATGATTTACAACCTTAAGATGATGACTTCCTATCTGGAAACCTTGCCCTATTGACCCTTTTGCTCTAAAACCTAGAACTTTTGATTTCTCAATATTGGCCCACATATTCAAAGGAAATACACGTGGCCCGAAATGGAGATGCACAGTGCATCCAGGAATATGCACTGAAGTGCACTATTTGAAAGGGAAAGATGCACCATGCATTTCCAAATGTGTGATCATGCAGAAATAATGTATGCGGTGCAGAAAAAGGGGGTGGGCACCTAATTGTGCCGCACAACCACATATTCATCCACAATGAGTGGCGCATGTGCCACACATCCCAAAAATGTTAGGTATAAATGGAGATGGCCTAAATTGGCCAGCCACCCAGAGGTTGTCTGCAGCACTGCAACAACAATGGATGGGTCAGTATTCCACATGGCAGCTGTGATAGCTGTGATGGCTGATGTGAAGAGACAGGTACAACAGCAACAAGGCCATGGAAGGGCCTATAGGCAGTATGCCCACCAGAGATGGTACCAGCCCCATGTCACATTTGAACAGCTCAGTGACACAGACATCATGGGCAGTACTGGCTCAACAGGACAATTCTGAGACAGCTCTGTGAGCTGCTCCATGAAGATACATAGATACATAGATACATAGACAGTGTCGGCAGATAAGGGCCTATGGCCCACCTAGTCTGCCCATTTGAGCTTGTAAGTTCAGTTTGTTTTCCTAGAAGTCTGTTGCCCCTTACCCCTGACCTCCAGAATTCCTTTATGTCTATCCCATGCATTCTTAAATCCCGTGATTGTTTCAGCCCCCACCACTTCCTCTGGCAGGGTGTTCCACTTGTTCACCACCCGTTCTGTGAAGAAATTCTTTCTCATGTTTCCTCTGAATCATCCTCCCTCCAACTTCATCCCATGCCCTCTAGTCCTGGAACATATTTTTCGCTTAAAAATAGTGTTTTCCTGCACCCTGTTCCTTCCTGTAAGATACTTGTATGTCTCTATCATATCCCCTCTCTCCCTCCTCTCCTCCAGGGAGTACATGTTCAGTTCCTTCAACCTGTCTTCATAGGACTTGTGATGCAATCCATGCACCATCTTTGTTGCCCTCCTCTGAACCTGCTCTACCCTGTCTATGTCCTTACGTAGGTATGGTCTCCAGAACTGTACACTGTACTCCAGGTGGGGCCTCACTAGTATCTTGTATAGCGGAATTATGACCTCCCTTTTCCTGCTGGTGATGCCCCTGCCTATACATCCCAGCATCCTATTTGATTTACCTGCTGTCTTGTCACACTGTTTCCCCTACCTTGAGGTCATCAGAGATGATAACCCCAAGATCCCTTTCCTGCTTGGTTCATGCTATATCCTCACCCCCCAACTGATATAATGTGCCAGGGTTTTTGTGCCCCATGTGCATTATCTTGCACTTCTTTGCATTGAATTTCAACTGCCAAACTCCTGACCATTCTTCAAGTTTCTGCAGGTCGCTTCTCATTCTGTCTACACCCTCTGGTGTGTCTACTCTGTTACAGAGCTTTGTGTCATCAACGAACAGTGAAATTCTGCCTTCTAGGTCCTGTGCAACGTCACTGATGAAGATGTTGAATAGGACCGGTCCCAGCACTGATCCCTGTGGTACCCCACTGGTCACTCTTCCCTCTGTGGAGTGACAGCCATTTACCACCACCCTCTGTGTCCTGACACATAGCCAGTTACCTACCCACCATACTACTGTCCTGCCCATACCCATATTCCCCAGTTTGTGTAATAGTCTTCTATGTGGCACAGTGTCAAAGGCCTTGCTGAAGTCCAGATAGGCCATGTCCACTGCCCTCCCTGATCCACCTCCCTAGTCACCCAGTCAAAATTCAACAGGTTGGTCTGACATGACCTCCCGATGAAACCATGCTGCCTTGGGTCCTGTAGTCCATTGACAACCAGATGTTCCACCAATCTCTCCTTCAGTAGTGCTTCCATGATCTTCCCCACTACCGAGGTGAGGCTGACTGGTCTGTAGTTCCCTGCTTCCTCTTTGTTCCCACTTTTGTATAAGAGAACTACATCTGCTGTCCTCCAGTCTTTGGGTACCTCCCCTGTTTCCAGTGATCAGCTAAACAGGATGGCCAGAGATTCAGCCACCACCTCTCTTAGTTCTTTAAGGACCCTAGGTTCTCCCATCTGGCCCCATTGCTTTATCAACTCTTATTACTTCCAGTTCCTTCAGGACCCTTTCTCTAGTAAAGGGACTTGTGTCCATTTCACCATTCTCACCCCTTGTACTCCCTTCAGACCCATTACCCTCCTCTTCCTCAGTAAAGACTGAGCAGAAATACCTGTTCAATATGTCAGCTTTACTGTTGTCATCCTCCACGCGGCCCCCATCCTCCCCCTTCAGTCTCACTATTCTTCCCTTTGTCTTTCTTTTTTCACTTATGTACCTGTAAAAGGTTTTGTCCCCTCTACCCACTGATTTTGCAGTGTGCTCTTCTGTCTGAGCTTTGGCTTCCCTCACTGAACTCCCTGCCTCCCTTTGCTTCTCCTGGTACTTCTCCCTATCCCCTTCTGCCTGTGTCTTTTTGTATTGCCTGAATGCAATCTTTTTGGCTTTCACTTTCTTTGCTACCTCTTTGGAAAACCATAATGGTCTCTTCTTCCTTTTCCTCTTGCTAACCTGCTTAATGCATAATTCTGTTGTTCTCGTAATCCCCATTTTAAATACTGCCCACTGTTCCTCAACCCCTGATTCCTGTCCCATTCCCCTTAATGCCTCTTTCAAGTATCTCCCCATTTTCCCAAAGTCTGCCCCCCTAAAATCCAGGATACGTGTTTTTGTGTGGTTTGGTTCTGCTCTTTCTGTGATTTCAAACCACAATGACTGGTGGTCACTGTTTCCCAGGTGCTCCCCCACTGTTACCCCCATCACACTGTCCTTGTTTGTGAGCACAAGGTCCAGTATTGCCTTCTGCCGAGTTGGTTCCATGACCAGTTGCTTGAGGAAGGCACCCTGAAGGGAGTCCAGGATAAATCTGCTCCTAGTTGATGCTGCTGTTGGGATGCTCCAGTCCACGTCTGGAATATTGAAGTCTCCAACCAGTACTACCTCACCCTTGTCTGCCATCATTTGGATGGCTAGCATCAGCTCCCTATCTGTTTCTTCCTCCTGGGCTGGTGGTCTATAGACCACACCTGTGCGGATGGCTGTCCCCATTTTCCTTTCCAGCTTAACCCACAGTATCTCTCCCACATTTTGTTCCTCCTGGATCTCTGTGGCCCTTATGTCATTTTTCACATACAGTGCCACTCCTCCTCCTTCCTGCCTGCTCTGTCTCTTCTGAATATGTTGTAGCCAGGTATGGCCATCTCCCAGTCGTGGTTATCATTACACCAGGTTTCAGTGATGGCCACAATGTCCAGGTCTGACTGCACCATGACAGCTTCCAGATCTTCCATCTTATTGCTAAGGCTCCTGGCATTTGAACACATGGCTTTCCATGATTTGACCTCCCTAGACTGTTTCACTGTTCTACTCCAGCCCCTTCCTTGGTTGTCATTTATCCCTGGTTCTCCTTGCTGTCTGCCCTTCTGCTGAATTTTGCCCCTTTTCTGCTATCCACCTCTTGGGCACTAATCTCCATCTTGCACACTGCTTTGTAGAGATAGCCACTCCTCTGGTTCACTGGTTCCACTGCTAGCTGTGGGGGGTGAGCAAGTAGGTACCCTCCTTGCTTGCCTGCCACCCTCTTTTGCTAGTTTAAATGCTTGTCAATGTAGCATTTAAACTTATCATTGAGTGCTTGGATTCCCCTCCAGGATGGATGCAGACCGTCAGGCTTGAACAAACCTCCATCCCTTCAGGTGGGTCCCCAGTCACCAATGAATCCAAACCCTTCCTCACAGCACCAGTTCTTCAACCATGAGTTAAAGTTCCTGGTGCATGCACTCCTATGCTCTCCTTGCCTCTCACAGGTAGTACTTCTGAGAAAGTGACAGAAGTAGCTACTTGTTGAGAACCCTCCCAGTTTCCTAAACTCTTCTTGAACTTCCTTTGGCTCCCCATTTGCCAGGTCATTAGTACCTAGGTGGATAATGACATCCAGCTCACCCTCCCGTCTTGCCTTCCCAGTGATTCCCAGGATCTTCCTTCCATCCCTACATGCCGTGGCACCTGGCAGGCACCTCACCTCCCTGTCCTCCCCCTCCTGTGTTCCTAGCTGGATCCCTCTTATGATGGAGTCCCCCACCAGGATTCGCTTCCTCCTCCTCTGGGGTCCACTGCTTTCCCCACTGATCTACAAGCATCGATACACAGAAGGCAAGGCAAGGCAAATTTCATTTACAAGACACCCAATGCTGGAGACTCTGGGTGCCGTACATAAAAACAAACCAACAAAGGAAACACATCAATAAATAGCAGTAATAATAAATACATTGACATTGGTCACACAACAGTTGGGAAAGTGCCACAGAGGTGTGCAAAGGCATATGCAAGTGGAAAAGTGTCCAGTGTAAAGTGCTGATGGGGGCAAGTAGCAAACACAGGGCTTGGGGGGGTGCAGACCGAAATGGATGTGTTCTGTAGACTAACATTTCCCCTTCCTCCATACAGGTGACAGTGCCTAACCCCTCCGGCCATGGTTTCTCACCCCCATACTATGTTCTATTCATATTACTGTTCTCTGACAGGTATGTGGCTATGGCAGACACTGTGCAACGTGGACAGTGGTATGCCATCCATAAAGGACAGCGGATTTGTTACAGAGTGGTGCAGTACGTATGCTATGTCTACCACTGTCCGGGCTCAGCCCCCTGGTGTTCATGTGCACAGCATTATGGGCCCATGACCATGACACTGTTGGCAATATCTGACAACAGTGTTGGAATATGGCCACCTACAGCAGTGTCACACAGTGCAATGTGTGCTGCTCGTGAATGCCACTGTACACACATGTGTGTCCACTGCAGGCTGCGTGTGGAGGCAAGCCAGGTACATTATCCATCACTCATGTATGGTGTCTGTGACACACACTGGTGGTGTACCCTGTGGTGGCTGCCATCCATGAAGCCTGTCTCCTTGGGCCATGGGCCGTGGTACACATGCCTTGTACTGGACACGCAGCATGGGTCTGGTGGCCCGCTGCATGGTTTTGTAGGATCGTCATGGTGCACCCATGTCTGATGTGCACCATCACCCCACACTGTACTGTGTGGACCCTGTTGATCAGTGGGGGATTGTGCAACCCTCTATTGTGCCACTGCAGCTGTACACTGTATGCCAGGTAAATGTGGGGATACGGGCAGTCTCATGCAGGTGTTTGGTTGTTTTCTCAAACCTGCATTGATCATGGGTGTAGTGGGGGGGGGTGACAGGTGTGCTACTGCATGATGCTGATTGTGCCTTTGTCATTGTATTTCCATTGCAGACAGGGAGGCAGTCAGGCAGGCATGGTGGGATGCCCTCAGGCATGATGAGTACCAAGGGAGGCAGGCCAGGCAGCAGAGCATGGCAAGGTTATCACCACACAGGGCATTAGGTGTGTGTGCATGTGTTGTTGTATGTGCCATGGGGTCATGGGGGATCTGCTGTGCCCATTGTGGTCTGTGGCATGCAGTATGTATATGCTCATGCGATGCATGTAATGCACACATGTGGTGGCAGTCTTGTCCTGTCGGCCGGGAGTGTGCCACTGACAGCCCCTCTGGACCCTGCAATGGTAAGTGTGTCTGGACATGGTCACAGGCCACCTCTACCACCCATGCAGGGTATGCCACAGGGCCCTCAGTCATGCTGTGCCCACTGCTGCTTATCCCCCTGTTGTGTGGTCACTGGCATGTTTGTGCCTCTGCACTGCTCAACAGTACCCCCTGTGCTGCGCTACATACATTTGTGTGGCACTGCCAACATCCATTAGTCAACATTACCCCTCGGTCAGACTCGCATGCCGCATGCACACAATGCACCAGTGCTGGGAAACTCTACAGTGCCACTGTGGTGAATTACAGGTCCAGTTTGGAACTGTGTTGTTCCTGGTTCTGCCACTGCTAGCCATTGGTATGTCTGTGGCCATGCTTTGTGTGTTGGGTGTGGTATTTCACTGCATGGTGCCGACTGTGGCATGCACATAGCGGTGGTGGGCAGATCTAGCAGTCTGGCATCAGACACCACATGCAGTGGTGCTTCACCACACACCAATGGACCTGTATCGTGACCACAACTGTCCATGGCTCTGTGTTGTCACTGTCTGTTGTTCCCCATTGGCTGTTGCCTGCCATCCATTCATACTAGCCCATGTCACTGTGTCACTGTGCAACCTGTGTGTGCCACACAGATATGGGTGTGACACCCCCTGGCCCTCCTCGGTGACACCACACATGTGGTTGTCTGTGTTCCTGCCACTATCCACTGTGCTGGGTGTGGGTGGTGTCAGGATGGACCACCATGTTGCTGGACTGTATCCATGTGTGCCCCATCCCTTGGGTACCTGGCCATCACCTGGCCTCTGTGCTTTTCCAATCTCTGTAATGCTCCACCTATTGTGTTCATGGGGCCCTGGTTGTAGATGTGTGATACTGGCACAGTGCTAGGGTGTTACATTGTTGCACCATATTGTTCTGTGTGTGTGTTCCCCTGGGCCATCCGCCATTGTGGTGCATGGTGGGCACCTTTACATATGTTCCATGTTTCCCTGTATGCCAGTATAGCCCTAGGTGACATCTTGGCATGCAGCAGTGCCCACTGGCATGGCCGTTGGCTGTTACATTGCCCATCTCCATCCACAGTGTGTACCTGCCTGTTGCAGACCCTGTGTGCCAGGTATGCCCAGTGATGGGTGTCAACCCCCGTAGTGACTTCTGTTTGGCAGGGTCCTTAGTATGCACCCTAATCACATGTAGGCCTCTCTACCCCATGCGTTCTGTGCATGGATGTTGCCATGTGTTGCATCAGACAGTTCCCTTGGGGGTAGACAGTGGGTGTGGCAGGCCGCCATGGCACATTGGGGACAGTCTATTGGTACATACCCATGCTCACATCCATCACCATGGCCCTGCCAGTGTGCCACATGGGTGTCTCCCTGACCCCTGCATGTCCAGTGATCTTGTGCATGGCATGTGTTCCACAACCATGTCTGTGTACCATACACCTGTAGGTGGCTGGCATGCTGTTGCCATTGTCCATACCTGTCTGTCCATCAGCATGGCTGTGCCCAGGCCCACATGTCTCTGTGTGTTGCCCTGGGGTATGATATGTCATTGGATCCACACCAGGGTGCATGCTTCCCATCCATGCCTGCATTTGGGTCCCACTGTGGACAGTCCTGTACATCTGTGTTGCTGCCTCCAGTACACCTGTGCCAGTGATTGGCCATCTGTGACCATCTCACACATGCCTCTGCATGTGGCCAGTATGCTGCAGTGGGGGCCTCTGTACAACTGACACACGGCCATGTGGCACACTTCCATATTGCCTTTGCAATGGCATCCACATGTCCTGCACTACCATTGTCCATTGCCATGCCTGCATCCCATGTGGTGTGCTTTGTGACACACATCTATGGCACAACTACTGTCACTGTTGCATGCAGCACTGTGGTGGGCCTGTGCATGGCACCTCACATATGCACATGTGCACATCACCTTAATTGTTGGGGGGAGCAGGGCTTTGTGTCAATACCTGATGGACTGTTGGCACTGAAGCTGTTTTGTTTGTCTGTTTCCTCCCCTAGGATGTGTTGGAAAACTAGCGATGGGTGGCGGATCAAGAGGGTGACAGGAACAGATGGCCTGATGGCAGACTACTGCAAACACCTAGGAGCTGCTGCGGGGGGATTTACCTTTGGCTGGGCATTGTTCTGTGGGCAATCTGCATTGCTGGACAGACCGTGTCCACCATTTGATTTAATTTGGATTTGTCTCATCTTCAGCGGGCACACCACTGTGCCCCTTCAGCTAACTAATGGACACATGGCCCTTCACACCTCACATTCCCATGCAGGCACTGTACTCTGTAAATAGTTGAGCACCTACCTCCCTTGAACCCATTTCCCTGTACATTATTGTATATAGTCATATTTTTATTGCTTTTCCTATCTTGTTTGGTTTTACATGATTGTACATATGTGGTTTTTCTGTTTACTCTGTTGTTATTCAGCATTTCATACCTTTTAGTAAATACATTTTCATCTTGACATGGATGTGTATTGTTTTCTTCCATTGGTATTGTTGTTAAGTGTATGGTACATGTGCCACGCATCCATCTGTCCAATGGTGCACAGGCTGGTGCAGGTTTTCACCTCACTCCCTGCATTTTGTACCTAGAGGGGCCCACATTGTGTGTGTCCCTGTGTTCCTCTGCACAGGTGGCATGGGATTCATTTTTCCCTTCCATCCTTGTGCTCCTTCTTGATGGTTCCCTGTGGTGGCACTGTGCTCCTCTGTGGTGGTGTCTTTTTCCACAACTTGCAACCCTGTGTGCCCATGTGCCTGTGTCCTGCTTTGTCAGTGGACATGTGTCACTGTCAGTGTGGGTCCCCGGTGTGTGCCCGATTCATACCATTGTGGTGGTGTGCTGGTGGCACACTGTGGCACATTTCTCACAGGCATGTATGCAGCATTGTCACTCTGCTTCAGCCTTCGGCCTTGTCCATTGGCATGGACATTGCTGTGGTCCCCTATCCATGGCTGTGTGTGTCTACAGAGGACAGTGTGCATTGCCTTTCATGTGGTTGGTGACATCTGTGTTGGTGCATTGTGCTGGGCACTTGCTGGCCCTGCTTCAGGGCCTTTTGGACATTGTGGTGTGCCACTGTGACTTCCCTGTCCCCTAGGCTGTTGCTCTGTTGCGCCACCACCCTTCTCACATGTGCCTTTGCATTGTGCTCCATGCACAGTGTGTGCTGTAGTCCCTGGACCTTGTGTATGGTTCCCCCCATTCAGTGGTACCTTGCTGGGCTGCACATATTCTGTTGCACGATCGCGCATGTTAGGGATATTCAGCTGGACATATACAATCACATTCTATGGCACATCTTCTGAATACACCATTGTTTGTGCTGGCATATCTCAGTTGCACAGAACATGCACTTATGTGATGCCGGCAGCTGCTTTTGAATATGGGACCTCTTAATTATAAATGATAATCCAAGTAGTTGTGCTGCAAAGATATTTAATGTCCTTTGTAACTCAGCTGATGTAAGAGAAAGTAGAACCATGACATCTACATAGAACAGGTATCTACAAATGGTGGTGTGCAGTCTGTATTTATTCTCTGACTGACAGCATTAATATATGTATTACATAAAAAAGGTGCACGTGTACAACTTTGTTTCACACCTTGATTTATTGTTATGTTACTTGAAAGTTTTCCAGCTATAGAAAACTTTATTCTGGCAAAAATGATATCTATGTAGCATCTCTATAATTTTTATAAGATGTTTATCCAATGTTATTTCAGTAAGGATGTCTCATAATAAAGCACTAATTAAATCAATGAATGTTGTATAAAGTTATTTTTTAGAATGATCTAATATATGTCTATCCTAGTATGATCATTTGTTGAATGTTTTTTCCTACAACTAGCTAGGAGGTCTGAGAAAAATCTTGATTCTTTAGCCCACTATATTGAGTGACAGAATGTAATGAGTATATATTTTTATTAGAAAGCTTAACAGTGCTGTGCGGAACGCAGAATTCTGCCAGTGGAATTAACATGGAATGACCATTCTGCCTGCAAAGTTTCTGCCAGAATTTTGCTAGTTATTCTGCAGAATTCCACCTGCTGTGATCACAGAATATTATTCTGTGGAACAGCATTTCTTTCAGTGGAAATTCATTCTGCAACTATTTCTGCAGAAAATATTGAGATCCGTCTAATAATGTTCTGCAGAACAGCATTTTTCCACAGAAAATCATTCTACAACCATTTGTCTGGAAAATATTGAGACCTGCAGAAGAAAATTCCACAGAAATCCACCATTCCATTTCCGTCGAGATTTGGCAGAAATTTGTCAGAATCTAGAAAATTCAACAAAATTCTGTTCTGCTGGAAGTTGAAAATTCTGCACAGCACTAGGGAATGGACTTATATACAACTTGGGCCTGACTGTGATCCTTTTTTGATAAAGGATACAGTAACACTGGAATTTCATAGGTCTGGCATGTTTAATACAGTATATGATTTATAGCTGTAAAGAGTTTTGCAAGAATAATTTTCCATTTTTCCAAATTATGATGAAACACTTCTACTGGTATCATATGAGCAACTGGTGATTTATTTATTTTCTGTTGCAGAATGACATTTTTAACTGTATTTAGGAAACAGCTAACCAAGACAGTATTCTCATTTAAATTATGTTATATTATGTATCATAACACAATTTGATTCTTCTGTATTGTACATACACATGTGAATTGGTTTACCATCTATCTTGTGAGATAGCTGCCTCTCCATTAACTTTATCAAATTTTCACCCATAGGCCAGCAAGCTCCAGAACTGTTTAGTGTTGCTATTATCAATGGCTTTAGTGATTTCATTACAAAGCCTAATGTGGCATCCACCCCCTTACCATACATGACGGGAATGTGTGGTGCATAAGCACATGTACTGTACTCTGTATGTGCGCTTACTGTTGCTCTTACAGCAGCTGGCTGAGGAGGTATTAGAAGGGCTGAGTCAGTCACCATAGAGGTATGCACTGCATGTCCCCATCTTGCACAGTAAGAGGAGATGCCATGCTGGTGTGGGCAGGGCCTGTGGATCACAGGGACTATCTTAGCTGTACTGGGATGGGTGATTGGAGGGTGGGGGTGCAAGTAGACACCAGGATATACTTACTACATCCTGGGATTGGTGGTCAGAGGGTGTGGGTACCACAAAACACCAGAAAAATATTTGCATGGACTGGGAAGGGGGATTAGTGGGTGGGGGTGCCACTACTTCCAGGAGCCCCATCTGCCCATCACAGGAGAGGTGAATAGGGGTAGACAGCTGCAGTACAGCCATCCTGCCACCAGGTCTTTGCACTCAGTTAAGACTAGGTTTGCAAGATGGTAAATAGCACCCCCTTTAGGTGCCATTTACAGCCAATGTAACCCAATGGAGTTGAAAAATGACACCTGTAATGTTCATCAGGTGAGGGAACAAAAGAGTTATGTGCACATTTGGTGCCCACATTTGCAAAACAGTCACAGTGTTATTAGTAAACATTGAAAAGAAAATTCAATGTTTCCTTATAACTGTTGATTTTTTGACATTTTGACCCCAAATTTTATATACTGTCTTTCTATGATCCCACCTTATGATCATGGTAAATTGAATTGTTTAAATCCTGTTTGAAAGGTGACTTCTAGAAGTAATTGCAAAAAAATGTTCCGGAGGAAATTTGAAAAATGACACCAGTCATGTCCATAAGGTGGGATAACAAGAGGGCCATGTTGAAAATTGGGAGACAAAATCTGCAGACATCACAATTTCGTGAGTAAATGCTGAAAAAAATCAATGTTTCTTCATTACTTCATTATTTTGTAACATTTTGACTGCATATTTTCAACATATTCTTTTTATGACCCCTCATTCGAAACATGACAGGTGTCATTTATAAAACAGTCTTGAAACATCATTCCACAAGTACAAAAACACATTTTGGCCAAGATCTGAAAAATCTAATCTGTCACATTTCTAAGATAGTGTGAAAAAGGGATATATTGAAAATTTGGTGTCAAAATATTGATCGTTATGAGTGAACACTGAAAAATGTCCATGTACCTTTATAACTGTGTTATTTTTTAAATATTTTGATTACAAATTTTCAACATAGTCTTTTTATCACTCTATCTCATAAACTCAGAAGGTAAAAATGTTTAGATCCTGCCCAAAAACTGATTTCATGGAGCGACTAGGAAATCATCTTTCGGGCCGAATTTGAAAAATTCCACCTATCTTGTTCAGGAGGTGGGGTCCAAAAAAAAACATTTTGAAAATCTGAGGAAAAAATACTAAAAAAGTGACCAAGTTTGAGTAAGAGTTCAAAATGCATTGAAATACATTGACCATGCTTACCTGATTTCCTCAGTTCCTGGTCCAATGTTGAACAGTGGAGATATGTCTCCAGTACAGAAAAGATTATGATGTTGGACCCCCAGTAGATATGTAAGGGGAGGGGTGGGGTGTGGGTTGGTGGGTGATGATTTGGGAGTTGGAAAGGAGGAAGATAATGGTTGCAGTGGGTGACGGCAGCAACAGACATTGATGGACTGTTTCCTTTTTCACAGGCTATAAAAAAATACAATAAAAAAGACATCAAGGCATATTTTTTTTTATTTCAGGTATCTACACTGAGGATTGGGCACCCCAGTGTTGGGTTCATGTTTACGGGGCATGGGAAATGCTAGGGAGATGGAAGAGATACTTGGCAGAGGCTGGGATCTTTGAAAAAAGGCACAGGGTTACAAAAGCAATAGGGATGTGGGGAATACTTGTCAGAGGGTGGGATTTTTCAAAGGGGCATGTGAAGTAATGGAAAGGTGAGAGGGATATTTTGCAGAGGGTGGGATTGTTTAAAAGGCACCCAGGGCATGGGAAGCAACAAGGAGGTGTGAGGGATGCTTTGCAGAGGGTGGGATGATTGACAATGGCATGGGAAGAGACTCGGATGTGGGAAGGCTACTTGGCAGAGGGTGGGATTGTTTTTACATGGGAAAGGAGGATGACGGCAGACTGATCATGACGCCGCTCAGCAGGCTTGCTGGGTGATATTATACAGATAGAAGCAAACAGCTGCCCTGTGATATGAGCAACTATTTTCTTTCAACTCCACAAAGTTTCCACCTGGCAAGCACAGAAGTGCGTCATGATCAGCTTGGCTGGTCACTGGCCTGACACTTTTGAGCCCACTGCAGACTGCCCTGCACTGAACTAACAGTGACACCTTTCAAACACACTCTCATAGCAAAAATAAAATGGGTCTTATCCATTTCAAAAACCAGAGTGCCCAGCACACAAGAGGCTGTCAAAGGCTCTTCCCAAATTTGTGTAGAAAAAGATACAATACAAAAAAGCAGTATCACATTTAAATATCTCTGCAAAAATATTGTGGCAAAAACCGTGGTTTAAAAATGTCGAAACCGTTTCCAGTGACAGGGGTATCAGCATTGTTCGGGGAGCTGCCTGTGCTGTTAGGATTATTAAATATTTTATACTTTAGGGCATTTCTGCATATTGTTACAGCTTTTTTCAGGGGTGGCATTACCTGGTTGACTAAAACTGTTTTATCCTTTGTAACTTTCCTTTTTATAGTAATTATAGTGCGTGTGCAACCTTATTGAATTAGTCTGTGTCTCCAAGTATGCAGAATTATAATTTTTTTTATCTTGTGTCCCTCTGCTAATTCTTTAACTCCTGTTCTTACTTCATTTCTCCGTCTGCCCTCACCCTGTCCCTCTCTCTCTCTCTCTTGGCTTCTCCCATATTCCTGGTTTGCTCTGAGTTCTCTGCCTTTGTCCTTTCCCTGTGCTTGGATATTGATTTTTCCTTCCCTCCTTTCTTTCTTCCAGATCTCCCCTGGGGCTGGACTGCCCATGGAGCTGTTCCTTCCAACCCCGCTGACACTGCCCAGGTATACTGGACACCATGCTTCTAAGTCCTTTGTCTACCTCTGTTCAAACTTCATGCCTTTTTTTTTTATCGTGACCTGCAACTCGCTCTTGGGGACATTCCTGCCTAGCATTCCGGCTCTAATCTGCTGAATGCATTTGTTTGATTTAACTGCTGCATCGGTTTAAAATTACTTTTATTCCTGTTAGTCCCTTGAATTCTGTGGGTGAACTTAATTGCTGCTACACTGTGAGCAGCCAGCATTGTACTGTTGAACCTGCCATAGCTTTTAAAATAACTGGAAACCAGCCAAAAAGTAATTTCTGCACAGCGGAGCTGCTACTGATTTGTAACATTTTACAGGCTGCAGCTTCTCAACTATTTTTCTGTGCAGGCTGGCTAGTTCGTCCTGAATGTCTTGCTGAGCAGGCTGCCTGTGTTCCCAGCTGGCTGCTTGTAGTGCTCGGGCTCTCAGCATTGTTTGGGGAGCTGACTGTACTATTTCCTGCCCGCCCCAGTACCCTCCACCCCTTAGCTAGTGTTAAATTTATAGGCTGACAATGTCTCGTGAGATCACTTTTTTCCTATCTCCCAAGTTTCTCATTTGCACTTTATATTTTCTCCTCACTAGGGGTTATCTGACCTCTGCTGTATATCTCATGCTTTCCTTGCCTCTGTGCTTCCTACTCTATCTCCCCAAGTTTAGTCTGCTCCTCGAGGAGTATTTGCTTTCCTCCTCCTACCTCTTGCAGAACAACCTCATTTTTCTCCTCTGCAGTTGTTTCTCCATTCTCTGCCTTTACCTGCTAACTGCTTACCTTATAACACCGTCTCACAGCTTCTGTCACTTCAGTTCTTTTGGGAAACTGACAATAACAACTTCTATCTGATTGTGCGCTCTTAATCTTTTTTTGCCTCTCCCTCATCTCTCTATTTCTCTCCTCCCTTACCTCTCCCTTCCTTTACATCCTCGTTACCATGTATTTGTGGCTTTATATCCCCTCCTGCTTGTACTCTCTGTGCTATTTTTCCTGGAATTCTCTGCAGCTCCTTCTGTGTCCCCAACTAATAGCCATTCTTTCTCCCTTGTGGATTTCTGCTACTCGAACTTATTG
This sequence comes from Neoceratodus forsteri, assembly GCA_016271365.2. Lineage (NCBI taxonomy): Eukaryota > Metazoa > Chordata > Ceratodontiformes > Ceratodontidae > Neoceratodus > Neoceratodus forsteri. The sequence continues at coordinate 1,288,509,794 of CM057456.1, forward strand.
AAGTGGACTGACACTTATCCTTCACCTCTGGTAGGGATTAGCAATAGATATGTAGGGGTACTACTTAGATATATTTTGTGGAGGTTCTGTATCAGCACTGTCCATGCCACCAAGGTGATGCTGACTGCAGCACTATGGATAATAACCCTCTCTCTAATCCTGGCTGGTGACATTGAAACCAACCCTGGCTCTCCTATATTAAATAATACAGTACCTCCCAGTCTCACTGTACATATTGCATGCCATGATCAGCTGGACTCACCTTTGCTCACCTTAACATAAGGAGCCTCACTACCAACCTCCCTGAGCTTGAGGTCTGGGTATGTGCTAATAACCCCGACATCCTAGCCCTTTCAGAAACTTGGCTTAAGTCCACTTTGGCTGACTCTCTTTGCTCCATTCCGGGCTATAATATGCTCCGGTCTGATCGCCCTAGCTCTAAAAGAGGTGGGGGGCTTGGTCCTGTACTATAAATCTCATCTTAACATCTCCCTCATTCATGGTCCCTCCCTGACAAACTATGAAGTCCTTCATTCCAGCCTACTGCTTGGGGGTGTCAACATTCTACATATCTTCTGTGTTTACATACCTCCTATCAACTCCAGACTAGGACTTGAGGAATTTATTGAGTTGGTGCCATCTGTGTCAGGGAAAAATGAGGTAATCTGCCTGGGAGATTTTAATTAGGACTGGGTCGGGCCTTGTTCCTCTCTCCTTTCACCCATCACTCAACATGCTCAATTAATCCAGGCTCCTACTAGATCCTCTTGCTGGGGATCCTCTAACACCCTCTTAGATTGGATCCTAACTAACAGGAAGGAGAACTTCACTCATGCCGGGGTTCTTCCTGACTCCAGCAGTGATCACTGTCTGGTCTTCTGTGTTTGGGACTCTTCTCCTCCTCCCCCCCCTCCCAAATTGCTATTTTTCCAACTTCTCCAACCTCAACCCTGCTGCTTTCCTGCGTGATCTAAACCTGGTTGACTGGTCCCCACTCTACATAACCAACTACATCAATTGCATGACTGAGTACTTCAATGTTACCCTTCTCTCTCTTCAGAACCTTCGCATCCCGGTCACCATGCATAGTGTAAAAGGGAAGGTGATTAAATGGCTCAAGCGCCCTCTACTCCAGCTGCTGAAAAGGAGGGATAAACTATGGTCTGTCTGAAAGTCCTCTTCCCTTCAAGTTGATTTCAATGCCTACAGGATGTTGTGCAACACTTGTAAAAAGGAGATTCGCTATGCTAAGAGTACATACTACTGGAACCTGCTCAGTGCCTCTGCCTCTAACCCAAAATGCAACTGGTCTCAAATAAAGGAAATTCTTGGGAATAACAAGACTCTGACTCTAAACGAAATGCTCGTAAATGTTACCAAATGTAATAATCCTCTCACTAATGCCAGTGCCTTTAATGCCTTCTTTTCTACTCTTCGCTCCCCATCCCTACCTCCTCTCCCCCTGCTACCCCCATGGCCTCCCCCTCTTCTCCTGCATCTGCTCCCACCACACTAGTGCTGACCCCAGTTGTGAGCCAAGAAGTTTTTAAGTTACTAAAGTTACTAGAGGGACATACAGGTCCTGGAGAGGGTACAGAGGAGGGCAACTAAGATGATACGAGGACTAGGGGATTTGACGTATGAGGACAGACTTGAGGAGCTCTGCCTGTTTTCATTGTAGGAGAGGAGAGACAGGGGGAACATGACTGAGGTCTTCAATTACCTCAAGGGAATAAATAGGGTAAACATGGAGGATCTTTGAGACTAAAGCAGGAGGTATCACCAGAGGCATGGTTTGAAGTTGGAAGGGGAAGGGTGATGGGGAAAAGAGGAGGAGGTTTTCACTGAGAGGGTGGTGGACCCTTGGAATGCACTGCCTGAAGAGCTGGTTCAGAGATCCACAGTGGAGGGCTTCAAGAGAGGGTGGGACAGACACAGAAAGTGGATGTATCAGATGATGGCCTGGCCCAGGGGGTGGGGATGGATGATAGGGGTTTCTGGAACACAAGGCGGGGGGGGCCTCGGCTCCCAACTAGGGATCTGAGGTTCAAGCAGACTCGATAGATGGTAAGGCCTAATCTACTGGCAATTAGTATGTTAAAGATCATTTCTGCTCATGGAAGTGCAGGTCCTGATGGTATTGATCCGAGGATCCTTAGGCAGTTCACCTCTCATCTCGCCGAACCAGTTACCAGGCTCTTCAGTCTCTCAATCAGTTCAGTCTCTGTCCCTTCAGTCTGGAAAGCTGCCAGAACTACACCTATGCTTAAGAAAGGTGATCCCAAAATCCTGTCAAACTATCGTCCTATTTAACTTCTGCCTACACTCAGTAAGCTGCATGAAAAAGTTGTGCACTGGCAGGTCTCTCGATATCTTCTCCAGTCTAACGTTCAATCCCCCTTACAACATGGATTTAGGGCTGGGCACAGCACAACTACTGCTCTAACCCATTTCACCAGTGACCTAAAATGCAATATGGACAAAGGCCTGCTCACTGGAGCAGTGTTCATCAAGATCTCTCCAAAGCTTTTGATATGGTACTTCACCCTCTACTAATGGACAAACAGCAATCACTTGGAGCCACTGAATCCACCCTATCTTGGTTCACCAGCTATCTTGAGAATCGCTTTCAAACTGTCTCCTTCTGTAAGGCGCTCTCTGCCCCTGCCTCAATCATCATAGGCATCTATCATGGTTTAATTCTCTGGCCCCTACTCTTTTCTCTTTTTATCAATGAATGATATTTCCAACCCCTCCCCTCTCTGCAATACCATCATGTATGCAGATGACCTGGTACTTTACTCCGCCTCTAAATCCATTACCAACCTAAACCAACAATTATCACCTGCATTTCAGTGCCTACAATCTTGGTTTTCCTCCAAGTACCAAATCTTAAACCAGTCTAAGACCCAGGTCATGCTTTTTGGATCTTCTAGGCAGGTTCCAGCCGTGGCCCCTCAGTTTCTGGTCCATGGCTGCGATGGGTCTCCAGTCTCTAACACATCATCTTTTAAATACCTTGGGGTTACGCTTGACCCTGCTCTGGATTTTGCTTCACATGTCAATGAGGTCTGTCGCTCTGTTAACTCTAAGATAGGTTCAGCCTACAGAGTGTGCTACTCACTAACGCTGGCCGCAAGGACTGCTGTGGTGAGAGGTGTTTAACTTCCCCAACTGCTATATGCTCTCCCAGGCCTCTTTCATGCCAAAGCCATGATTCTCCATAAATGGGGCATTATGTACAACAACATCTGCAGATTCGCCTTATCTGCCCCACGTCTGCCCCACCACTGTAGACTTTACTCAGCTTTAAATTGGTTACCTCCCAATACCCTTAGATCATATGCACTTAGTTGTTTTTTGACTGTTTAACTAGAACACATAGCCTTGCTGCTCTGGGTGCCATGCTTACCCATGTCTCTCTCTCTCTCGTGCCCTCTGGTTCTCTGTCTTCCCCTTGCTTGCTGTTCAGCCCTGCTCTACTAAAATGGGTGAACAGGCCTTCTCACACTTTGCCCCATGGTTCTGGAACTCACTCCCCCTTCGTGTGAAGAGCTCCTCATCTCACCTAGTTTTTAAGCATGCTCTTTTTTCCCACCTTAATGCCTCTGACTACTGCATATGCATTTAGGTTACGTGGGCCTGATGCTTGCCTTGCAGCTGCTGCCTTTCCCATTTCTGTTTTGCTTCAGTTGTTCATATGCCTGCTTGTCTCCTGGTATTCTAAGTAAGACCGCGGACTTTTCACTGAGTAAGTTTTACAATTGTTATTGTCTTCACTTACCTGCTGTATTTACTTGCTGTTAAGTTTATCCTGTCTTTATGCTGTTTGTATAGTTTGCATTAGCTCTTTATCTTGGCTTTCGTACCAAGTTTTGTTGTCATTTGTTGTTGTTGCCGCATTTTCTGTAAATGTACTCTCCCAGGTTGTGAATGAAAATAGGCAGGTCTCTTGCCTAGTGCACTTACCTGGTCAACAAAAGCTAATAAATAAATAGCATTGTGGAATTACCACTACCCTGTCACTTTACGCACAGATGGGAAGGGATCAACATAGAAACAGAGAAATTATTGGCAGATAAGGACCGCTAGGCCCATCCAGCCTGCCCATAAGTTCTGTACTTGATTACAGCTTTTGACCCTTCCCCACCTTAACCTCAAGGGTTCCCCTATGCCTGTTTCATGCATGTTTAAATCCAATCACAGTGCTCACTCCCATCACCTCCTGTGGCAGACCATTCCATGCATCCACCACCCTCTCTGTAAAGAAAAACTTCTTCACCTTCCCTCTTAACCTGACACCTTCCAATTTCATGTCATGCACCCTAGTTCTTGTACTCTTCCTGTATTGGACAATTCCCCCCCTGCACCCTGTTTATGCCCCTGAGGTACTTAAATGTTTCTATCATGTCCCCTCTCTCCCTAATCTCCTCCAGTGAGTAAATATAGAGATCTCTTAATCTCTTCTCGTAAGCCTTGTGGTGCAAGCCCTGTACCACCTTAATTGCCCTTCTCTGGACCGTCTCCAGCCTGATAATGTCCTTTTGAAGGTGCGGCCTCCAGAACTATATATAATACTCAATGTGAGGTGTTACCAGGGTTTTGTATAACAGCATCACTACCTCAAGCCTTCTGCTGGTGATACCCCTTGCTATGTACCTCAGCATGCCACTGATCCTCCCCGATGCCTTTGTGCTCTGCTTTGACATTTTCAGGTCGTCTGAAATAGTAACCCCAGGTCTCTTTCCTCCTTGGTGGCTGTCAGCAACTCCCCCCCAATCCTGTAGCTCTCCCCAGGGTTACTGTGTCCCAGGTGCATAATTTTGCACTTTTTTGAATTAAACCTCAGTTACCACTCTGCAGACCATTTCTCAAGCTTCCCCAGGACCCTCCTCATTGTTCTCCAGCCCTTCAGGATTATCCACCCTATTACAGATCTCTGTGTCATCTGCAAACAGGCAGACCTTTCCTTCTAACCCTTCTGCAATGTCACTGATGAATACATTGACTAGAAGTGGTCCAAGGACTGATCCCTGAGGTACTCTGCTGGTCATCCTCCTCTCCCCAGATTGCACTCCATTTACCACCATCTTCTGTCTCCTGTCCGTTGGCCTTTCTAACCTAGTTTACCACCTTGTCTCCCATGACCAGACTACCATCTTGTTAACCAGCCTCCTATGTGAGACAGTGTTAGAAGCTTTGCTGAAATCGAGGTAGCGATATCCCACCCTTCGATTTACTTCCTTCGTCACCCAGTCAAAAAGTCTAGATTTGTCTGACTACCCTACCACTGTGAACCAATGTTGCTGAGGGTCCTGGGCACCGATGGCTTCTAGATGTCCTACTATCTTTTCCTTAAGCAGTGCCTCTATGATCTTTCCCACTAAAGAGGTGAGGCTGACCACCCTATAGTTGCCCACCTCCTTTCTACTGCCCGATTTGTGTAGAAAGAGGACATGTGCCCTCCTCCAATCATCTGGCACCTCTCCTGTGTTAAGTGACTCGGTGAACAATGTTACCAGAGATTCTGCTAGCTCTCTCCTCAGCTCCTGTAGTATCCTTGGGTGTATGCCCTCTGGTCCCATTGCTTTGTCCATCTTCAAATTAGTGAGTTCCTGCTGGACTCTCTCCCCCATGAATGGACTGTTGTCCACCTCTTCCCCCCTTGGCATCTGATGCTCAACTATGGTCCCTGTCCATCCCCTTCTTCTGTGAATACTGAACAGAAAAATTTATTCAGTATTTCTGCCTTATCCATGTCTCCCTCCTTACACTCCCCTTCCTCCCATTTAAGTCTAACAATCCCCCCGATTTTCCTCCTTTTGCTGATGTACCTGTAGATTGTCTTGTCCCCTTTCTTTACTGTCTGCGCTAAACTTTCCTCAGTCTGTGCCTTTGCTCTCCTGACCACCCTCCCTGCTTCCTTTAGACACTCTCGGTACACCTCTCTGTCCTCCTCCCTTTGAGTCTCCTTATATTTCTGGAACCCTGCCCTTTTAGCCCTTACCTTTTCTGCTACCTCTTTTGAGAACCATAGCGACCTTTTCCTTCTCTTGCCTTTTGATACCAATCTGATGCATTTGTTTGTTACTTACTCAATGGCTCCTTTTAGGTTCTCCCACTGCTCTTCAAATCCCCCCTCCTGTCCCCCTATTCTCCAGGGCACTTTTGATAACTCTCCTCATTTCAGCGAAGTCTGCCTTTTTGAAATCGAAAACCTTCGCCCTAATGTGACTTGACTGTATCCCTGTCTGTATGCTGAACCACACTATGTGGTGATCACTGAATCCTAGTTGCCCCTCCAGCCAGACATCAATGATTCTTTCCCCGTTGATCATTACTAGATTAAGAATCACCCTGTCTCTGGTGGGATCAAGCACCAGCAGCCTGAGTCATGCTCCTTATTGAGAATCAAGGATGCTTCTGCTTCTGGCTGAAGCAGCTGCCTGGGTGGTCCAATCCACATCTGGCATATTGAAATCCTCCATCAGCAGAATCTCACCTTTCATTGCCATTTTGTGTATTTCATCTTCAAGGTCCCTGTCCTCTTCTTCCACCTGACATGGAGGCCTGCATATCACCCCTGTGCATATTGCTGTGCCATTTCCTGGTTCAAGGGTGACCCACAGTGGCTGAGCCTCCCCCTGCCTACCCTGTATCTGTGTTGACATTATACCCTCCTTAACATACAGGGCAAGTCCTCACCCTTTTTTGCATCCCCTATCCCAGCTAAACAGAGTATTACCTGGTATATTTACTTCCCACCCATGACTGACAGTGTACCAGGTTTCAGTTATTGCTACTATGTCCAGGTCTGCCTCAGTTATCACAGCCTCCATGTCTGGGATTTTATTTCCCAGGCTGCGGGCATTTGTCACCATGGCCTTCCAAGTATTACTGCCTGTCCTTTCTCCACTCCTGGTTTTGGTCCCTTGCAGTTTCCTCCCCTCCCTGTTAACTTCCCTCCTCCAGCCGCATCTCCCCGAGCCAAGTCTCCCAAGCACTGGAACCGCAAGCACCAGGACCGCGAGGATGTCACGAGGGCTACACAGAAGAAGCCCTCCCCCAGCCGCATCTCCCCGAGCCAAGGTACGGATGGCGCTGTTGGAGCGTGAGAAAGATCTCCTTCTCTCTGCCTTTGTTTGAATTTGGTGCCATTTTTTGCACCATGCCGGGACTGATAGCAGGATTGAATGAAAGCCCTTAATTAATTAATTAAATTAATGAATTTAAAGCAATAGTGATACTTGTTGGCATAGGCCCACTGATAGTTTTTCAGTACTATTATTTGTTACAATCTCACATGAATACATTGGTTCCGCTGCATAGCCCTAAAGTAGAAATGTGATACGACACCTGTAGAAGCGTTTCTCTGCCTTTTTCTATAGCTTATTATTTCAACAGTATCTCATGTGTCCTCCTCTCTCTGCCTTGTTATAGCCCTGTTGTATTGATTAGGCAGCCCTGTTAAAATCAATTTATAGAGGGCCAATCACCACGCCAGCCAGTCTTACCCTGCTTGAAAGTCCTGCTTAAATTGAAGTCCTTTTCTCCATCTTGCTCCACAGTCTCCCAAGCACGGGACCACCGACGGAGGATGCACGAAGCTACAAAAAGCCCTCCCCCAGCCGCATCTCCCCGAGCCAAGGTACGGATAGCACTGTTGGAGTGCGAGGAAGATCTCCTTCTCGCTGCCTTTCTTCGACCTGCTGACGCTATGCATCGGCTCCCCACTGCCCAACCACCACCCTTGGTGAACCCTCGTATTTATTGTCGTGATCACGTGAGCATGCTGAGCCTATCAGCCCACTTTCCCATTTGCCACTAATCTGTCTCCACCACCAGAGGGCTCTACCTCCCTCCTATTCTACTCTCTGTATTTTTTCTCCCCTTCCACACTGCCCCTGAACTAGTCCTTTTTGTCCTTCTGAACACTGTTAGCACCAGTGGCTGCTTATTACTGTCACAGCAAATACTGGTGCCTAATTGTCCACTGACCTTCAACCAACAATAAAGATGGTCACATTAATTCTGCTGCTGTGCACTCTGCTATCCTTACATAGGCACATACATAATGCCTACCCTGTATCTTTAATCCATAATGATCTACAGTATTTCTCTCTTCTCCTACCCCTGTGATTAATACAAATAACATATCTATTACCTATGATTTTGCTGCTGAGTTCATCCCGACCCTACTCTCCCCTACATGCTCTAATGAATGCCGATCTAGTGGTATCACCCTAAACACCATGCCACACCAGCGCATACCATACCTGCAACCCTGTCTCAATCTCCCACTCCTCGCATCAACTCCTCCTCCTTGCTACCCCTATTATACTAAACCTCCCCATTCCTACCTTCTCTGTCACAAAAGGGCACTTAGCTCCAAAGTCCTGTTTCCACAAAAGGTTGCACTGGAACCCAGTCTCTAGGTTCCTCCTCCTCCTCCTTCTCATGTCAGGTAATATACACCCAAACCCTGGGCCTCCTACTTCCCCAGCGCCAGCTCACCCCAATGCTGGCAGGATGCATATTGCCACCCTTAATGTATGCAGTCTATTAAAAAAGTGGGATGCCTTCCAGGGATGGGTACAGCAACACCAGCCCGATGTTATAGCTGTATGTGAAGCCTGACTCTCCTCCCAGACTCCTGACTCTACAATAACACTATCTGGTTACAATGAATACCACTCTGACTGGCTGGGTAAGCATGGGGGTGGCTGTACCATTTACTCCAAGGACATGTTATGTGGGCAGTTGCTCCCTATCCCCCAGCTGACTCCTGGACCCCAGGCCATTACGCTTAAACTCACTTTGGGATGCTCCCAAACCCCCCTTCTTCTCACAGCCATGTACATTCCTCCCAGGGACCAAAAGCTGGCCTTCCACTCAGTATTGTCTTACCTGTCAACCCTCCCATCCAATACGGAAAAGCTCATTCTCGGGGACTTTAATATTAATTGGTTACATAAGTTCGCCGAGCCTCTAGCCGATGCTGCTGCTGCCCAAGACCTTACACAATTAGTCACTTCAGCCACACAACTAAACCAGCTTACTGGGTCATCCTCCCTGCTAGACCTTGTGTTCACCAATCACCCACACAAAATCATAAGCACAACTGTTCTTCCAAATGCTTTCAGTGACCACTCCCCTGTTCTATGCTCCTGGACCAGCAAGGCACCCTGGCCTCCTCCCAAAATAACCTTGCAACACAAACTCTGCCCTGGCAAACTTGCCCTTCTGAAATCCCACCTCAGAAACATGGATTGGTCCTTCATCATGAGCACCCTCGACCCAGATAGGGCCCTGGATCATTTCATCCTCTCTTTCAACTCCATATGCGACAAATATGCAGCTACAATCAAAAGAATGGTCAAAGGCAACCCGGTACCTTGGATTTCTGACCACATCCTGGCCCTTATGCGGACTAGACACTCACTGTGGCACCTCTCCAATGTGACTGGCCGGCCCTCCGATAGACAAAAGAACAGAGAGGCCCAGAACAAATGTATGTGGGCCCTTCGCAAGGCAAAACCTGAGTATTATAAATCTTCAGTAACCGCTACCTGAGGCTCAGGATGCAAATTCTGGAACAATATCAAGGATATCTGCAGAAAAAAAACAACCCTGTCCCTAACCAATTAATGGTAGACGGGTGCATGATGGCTGATCCTTCCCGTATAGCTGCTGCTTTCAACATTGCCTTCACAAACCTTGACCACGTTCTCCCCCCAACTTCTTTGACCCTCCATCGGACTGCTCCCCCTTGCCCTCTACAGCCCCCCCTTTCACCTATGCTGCATCACACCCAAGTCTTCTGTACCATACCTTAAAGGCCTAAGTAGCTCCAGCTACACTAGCAATACCCTAGACCTGAAACTATTGCGGCTCACCTTGCATGAGGTTCTCTACCCCCTCACCCATATACTGAACCGCTCCCTATGTCAGGGTATATTTCCCACTAGGTGGAAATCAGCCTCCATCACTCCTATATTTAAAAGCGGGGACCGTGTTATCACCAATAACTACAGCCCTATCTCCATCCTTCCTTCCCTCTCCAAAGCACTAGAGTGGATTGTCTCTGATCAGCTCACTGACCATCTGAACAAATACAACCTACTCTGCAAACAACAGCATGGCTTTCGGAAAGGTCACAGTACTACCACTGCCCTCCTCCAGCTTACCGCACACATCCACTCCACCCTAGACAGGGGACATATCACTAACGCTGTTTTCATCAACCTCACTAAGGCGTTTGACACCGTCAACCACTCTCTCCTACTAGATACTTTAGTCAACATCTGTTGGATAAGAGACACCCTTGGTTGGTTCACTGATTACATCTCCAACCATTTCCATCAGGTCAAAATTGGTAACACCTTATCTGAAAGGCTGCCGATCCTCTCTGGTGTCCCACAGGGGTCAATACTAGGAGCTCTACTTTTTAGCCTTTTCCTTAACTCCCTCCCCTTGGCCTGCCCTGGCAACTTGTTGCTGTATGCAGACGATGCTGTCCTATTCTCCTCTGACCCTGACCCCTCTCAACTCCATCGTTCCCTCCAATCTGCCTTAACTGTGCTGAAAATTGGTTCTCTTCCACAGTGCCTTCTTCTCAACTATAAAAAGACTAAATTCATGCTTTTCTCTCATCCACTTAACACCCAGAAGACTCTGTGCCCTCAAGTTCTTACTGCCAATCAGACCCCCTTGGAGCTAGCCGACTCCTTCAAATACCTGGGTATCACACTAGACCCTGTGCTCAACTTTCACCAATATATCCATCTCCTGTCTAAAGCCCTCAATGTTAGGCTGGGGCTACTGTATCACTTCAAGCACTGCCTTACCCCTGGCGCACTTAGGCTCGCTGTCTCCTCTTCTGTCCTCTCCCTGCTCAACTATGGTATACTTATCTATAGTGATGCCAACTCCTGGCCCTATGCCCCCCTGTGCTTCTCCCTAAATAAAGTGTGTCACCTCATACTGGGATGTGATCATCTCACTCATACTTGCTCTCTCTATAACTCCACCAACTGTCTCAATCTCGACAATAGGATCAAGTTTCATACCTGCCTCTTGGCTAAAAAAATTACCCTCGGCCTCTTTCTCCCTGGGCTTGTCCCCGTCATCCACCCTGTCTGGAATCTCAAGCACACTCGAAGCTCTGCCAAGCCACTCCTCTTGGTTCCATCCTGCCCTACCTCAAAATTCCTAAGGTCCTTTGCTCTTGAGCATCCTTCCTGGTGAATAGCCTTCCTACCTGGCTGGTAAATGGAAACAGAATTGGCCCTTTCAAAGCCCATCTTAAGGAACACCTCCAGGCCTCAAATACCTGTGATTGTCACTCAACCCCTATCATCTCCCCCTCTAGCTAACCAAAGACACTGGCCTGCCTCCCCAGGCTCTTAGTCCAAAGTTTCATCCCCGAGCATCACCGCTTATCCCTGACTGTACTAACTACACTAGTTCCTGATTGATAGCCTTCACTGTGTCATGGTCTTCTTTGCTGAATTCTGTCCCCATTTGAATTATTATGTAAAGTCTGTCTGTACTGTTTTTTCTGTGATGTGGAACCTTTGTAAATGAGTCTTTCACTCAAAGGTACTTTCCAATTTCCTCAATAAATAAATAAATAAACTTTAACACGTGTCCCTGATTTCTTTCCTTCTCCCCTTCTGCCTGGTCCAGGTGACCTTAGCAACATCATTCTGGTGTCTCTACTATGTGGAGGAGGGCTTCTAGAGTTTGCCTGTTCTTGTTGGCACCCCATGGCTAGTTTAAACTCTCAATAGTGAAGCATTTGAACCATTCATTGAGGGCTGCTTTTCCCATTCTGGACAGATGCAGCCTGTCCCCACTGCACAGGGCCACATCGTTCCAGGTAGAACCCTAGTTCCCAGTGAAGCCATACCCCTTCTCATTGCACCATGCCCTCAACCATGCGTTGAAGTTACTAATGCAGAGATTCCTATCCCCCTCCCTGCCATGGACTGGCAGCACCTCCAAAACTGTCACGGGCTTGCTACTTGTAGCTGTAGGTTGTGCCTGGTCAGGCTTTTTTAAAGAATTTCTCCCTTCCAAGTTTCTCCCCATCCCCGAGGTCCACACCCCCTCAGAGTTTATTATATTAATTCCGGTGCGCGTGTGTGTGTGTGTGTGGGGGGGGGCATGGATACAAAAATTCCTCATCTTGCTCTGTTGTTTTGTTTGTTGTTTCAGCATTGTGGGCCAGTCGGTGTTTGCACTGACCTTTTATTTGGTTTTGATATTTTGACTGTGGCATTGTGTGCCACAATGTTTTTGTCTACTGGATTATGACCCTGATTCCCAAAAAGCTACCAGGTTGATCATACCCAGGCCTCCTCCCTTAATGGGTAAATAGGTAACAGTCCATTTTACATGATTAAGATTGCTGCCGCATAGCAACCAAAAGAAAACATTACATAGGTCTGTCTCCACCAAAATTATACCATTTATTCCCAAAACAAGCATTTTTTAAATATTCTGCTTTACAGCAGAGGGCACAATTTCTTATGTGCTATGCAGGCTGTGTGACTACATTAGGGGCTTAAAGATACAGTGCATTTAATGATACTTATAAGGAAAGTTTTCTGGTTAAACAAGAATATGATTACTGTACACAGGTAGTAAAAGATTATTAGATCTTGATCGAGAGACTTTTCTAAATAAACAGATGAAAGACAGGTGTAAATGTCACTGAAGTGAGCTGAAATTTAGGGCTGAGATATATTTTTACTAAAGTACTGAAACTGGGAATTGCTATCTTTATTTACCTATTGGTCTATATATTATTTATTTTTTCTTATGACTATTAGTATGTGTTTATACTCTTTGTAATTTGTAATTTGTATGATTCCAGTGAGACCTCATTGAAAATTAGCTCTGTTCAACTGAGTTTTTAATCCCTGTTCTTGTTCTCATGAATAAAACATTTTAATACTATTACTACTACATTTATATGAGAAACAAAACTGAGAAATTTTACTTTAGGAACAACGCTTTTAAACAGAGCAAGGAGGGATACTGCATTTCCATCCATTCAGCTGGATGAGTGTTACCAAGGTAATAGTACACTGCCCATACTAATACATGTGTTACATGGGTTCAGCGAGTTCGTGCTAGACAAAGGGACATCGTTAGGGACAGTGCTATTTTTGATTGATGAGATGTTTCCCAGGAGGGACCAGGTATGCTATTTAAGAGCCTACAGAGATGTGCCTGACACACTAATAGGAATGGCAGCAGAGTGAAATATTGCACCAGGTAAAGACACTAAAATATTGGACCAGTTAGTTAAAATTATAAAGTTTTATATTTTAGCTAAATTATTTAAAATACAACCCTTTTGACTTTCAGAGACTAAACAGACCCAAGATGTAAGGGTTTTATTTATTTATGTATGTATGTATGTATGCATCTATGTACAGTATGTATGTAAAAGTTTGGTGACCGGGAAAGGCACACTGAGCCAAGGCTTGTTTCCAGGTTTGGCTCTGGGGAAGGGAGAAAAGCATGAAAACAAGCAGGCAGTTACAAACAACTGAAGTGCAATAACAACAGTTTAAAGTGCAATTCAGTGGTTAACAAAATAGTGGTAGGAATACATTGAGGTAGATGGCAACATTACAGTACATAGGTGTAATCAAAATGTGTTTTTACAAAGATGTGCAGCATGGGATCAGCAGGATTAAATTTGGAATGAGGCAAGTCCTCAGACAAGAGAGAAAAAGAGAGAGTGAAGGGTGTGTGAGGGCACATTTGGGAGGTGGGGCAGGGTTTGCAGGGATGGGAAGAAGTGGGGGATGAGGAGGGAGGGGGAGGGTTGGGGTGACAGGAACAAGTAAGGGAGAGGAAGGCTTTAGCAGCTGCTTTAGGGATAGTAGAGATAGGGCTTGACGAAGAAGATGAGGCAACTGAGGTTAGCTCTAGAACAGTGCTGTTTTTTTCCATGAGGATAGAGTAGGGGCCCCATCTTTAAACAAATTATGGTCAGAGCTGACACGGCAGCATAAAACCATTCACACCACTCATGGAGAACATGGAGCTCATGTGGGAAAGTTGGAAACATAGAAACATAGGGTACTGATGGCAGATTAGAACCACTAGCCCCATCTAGTCTTCCCTTTTTCCTTACCTGTAACAGTGGCTGGTGATCAGGGGCATCAGCTTAGCCTCTCCTTCCTAATTCTAGGGTTCCTTTATGTCTATCCCAATCATGCTTGAATCCCTCTACTGTGCTTGCTCCCACCACCTCTTGGGGCAGGCCATTCCATTTATCCAACACCCTGTCAGTGAAGAAGAATAACTTCCTCATATTTCCTTTATCCCCCCCGTGCCCCCTTGTTATTGTACTGATTCTATACTGAAGTATGTCACCCACTTGCACCTTATTTATGTCTTTAGGATACTTGAAGGTCTCTATCATATCTCCACTTTGTCTTGGCTCCTCCAGCGAATACATATTGAGGTCCCTCACTGTCTCCTCATATGTCTTGTGGTGCAAGCCCTGTACCATCTTAGTTGCCCTTCTCTGAACCACATTCACCCTGTCTACACCTTTATAAAGATGTGGCTGAAGAACTGAATAAGGTATTCTAGATGAGACCTGACCAGCATTCTGTAGAGTGGCATCACCACCTCCCTTCTTCTGCTCATGATACCCACAGTGCACCCCAGCATGCCACTGATTCTCCCTATAGCCTTTTCGTACTGTTTAGCCACTGTTATGTCATCCAAGATGATAATCCCAAAGTATCTTTCTTCCCTGGTGACTGCCAGCACCCCCCGCCCCCATCATGTAGCTCTCTGCAGGGTTTCTACGCTCCAAGTGCATGACTTTGCACTTCTTCACATTGAATCTTAGTTGCCACACTTTGGACCATTTTTCCAGCTTTTCTATGTACCTCCTCATTTTCTCCACCCCATCTGGAATGTCTACCCTATTGCAAATCTTGGTGTCATATGCTAAGAATTCTTTCCTTCCAGCCCTTCTGCAATGTCACTAATGAAGACATTGAAAAGGACTGGCCCCAGGACTGCTTACTGAGATACCCCACTGGTCACCTTCCTTTCCTTGGACTGCATATCATTAACCACCACCGTCTGCTTCCTATCCCCCAGCCAGTTCCTAACCCAGTTCCTGTGATGAAGTTCTCCTTGACGATGGAGCTCATGGCAGAGAAGTGTGCCATGTCCAAGATGTCCACTGGAGTTTGCGTATCTGCACTAACTCAAGAAATCCATGGCAATCAGAATCACGAGGTGGCACAATACACTGTTTGTGAATAAAATTGTTAACCCTGTATTTTTATAGTGAATAGTATTTTTTTTATTCATTTGTTAACCGGGTTGGTGCACTGGTCCAAAGACCTTTTTCAGGCATGGCCTGGACCAAAGACTGGCACAATCAATGGTAAAATATAATGAACAGCAGCAGTGAATCATATATAAGCGAGTACAGAGTCCAGTACAGTCAGGCAATATACAGAGGTGGACAAATAATACAAGCACACAGTGGAAGATACAACGAACAAGGTGGGTATTATACAAGCTAAATACATAAATACAGGCATGGTATCAATGTCCTGTAACAATAGGTCATGTCACAGTTATGTGAAATGTGCAATATTACAGTTATGTGATATGTGCACACAACAGTTCTTTGTCTTTCAGAATGAATCTGTCGTATGCAGTCTCTAGGGGTTCCATAATGCTGTTGTACCACAGATGGGTACAATCACATTCAATGACCTTTGAAGTGTGGTACAACAACATTTTGAAAGGGATGGAATTCTATGCAGAGCATTTCTCTGTTATACACTGTGTATCATTTCTTGGTAGATAAGGATGTTTTTCCCCACCTAGACAGCCTGTTTCTCCAACCTACTTTGATGCAACAAACCCTGCTTATTTGCCGGCTTTATCATCATTTCCACTGCATCAATGTTCCATTATGCATATCATATGCATTCGTGAATGCCAGTGTCATTTCTGACCCTACAACCTCTGCTTTGAGGATGTTCAGTGCATTCACCACCATAATAGAGAAGAAGAAGAACTTTCACACATTTTGCCTAGGTCTGCCTTCCCCCAGCTTCGTATCATGACCCCTTGTTCTTGGACACCTTTTAATCTGAGCATGCTTCCCTCTTGAACCTTATTTATACCTGTGAAGTATTTGAAAGTCCCTATCTTTCCATACCATACCATATCATATCCATAGTTACCTCTAGAGTGTACATAATGAGACACTGTAGTCTCTGGTCATAATTATTTTCTAATAACCGGTCAGCAATTTGTTACATAGGCTGACTGAGTTATAATTAGCCATTATAACCCATGGGTTATAATGGTGAGTACGCACTGAGTCACTCAAAAAACAGACACATTCTGATTGACTGTTGCTCTACTACTGGGGGGGGGAGTAAACAGTTTCAAAAACAAGCTGGCTCCTTATCCCATGTATCGAGGAGCCACCAGACTGAGTCTTCATCAGTTTCTTTTTTCTTAACCAGCTTAATATCTACAAACAAAAAAAATCTATCTGGTTGATCCTGTCATTAGGAACCCACAGTGGACAACAACTACCAGTGGGAACCGGGAATGGCTCAGAGGTTGAAGTGCCTGAGGTATGCCCGATTGCTATTGCAATCCAAATGCCCAGCTCTGCAAGTCTGCAAGTGAAAAAATAAATTCCAGATTAAATAAAAAAGCTTTACAAGGGAAAAAAAAAAAGCAAAGGAGACAAAGATAGACTCTGTGTGTGTGTGCACGTGTGTGTGTGTGCTCGTGTGTGTCAAATGAGTGAGACACAGCAATACCAAATGCACTTCTACAAAAAAAATTGCTGATCAGCAATTATAAAAAATAAAAGATGGGGAAATTTCGTACTAGAATGCAATGGTCTCTCCCGGTGTGGGATGCTTTAATAACCCCTTCAGGCTTCGCCCTCAGGGTTTATGTAGCATCCCACACCTCGGATGACCATTACATTCTCATAACGCACACTTCCCCATCCATTATTCTATATGTTACAGTCACTGCACCATTTTTTTTAAACATAAAAGATTTTATAATGATTTTTCAACAATGGAACATACATGAAGCAGAGATGACTTGGCCTTAAATGAAGTAGGTAACAGTTGTATACTTAACTTTGGCTTATGGGATACACTGTTTGCAAATATAGGCATGCACCGAAAGAATGTAACACTAAATAGAACTCTACATTGGGATGAATAATCCCTTTCTATATAAAACATAATAAGTAAGAACATCAACCATTGCATGGTGAACCATACCCTCTAGCCCTGAGTCAATAAAGCAGTACGCATCCTGGGTATACATCAACCTGGAAGCGGAGTGGGCTGATCTTGTTGAACCTTTATAGAAGGGAAATGAGCAAAATCCTGAATATTACCAGCCATTGCTGATCAGTCTAGTGGGGGGGGGGCTCTGATCCTGTATTATTAAGAGTGCCCCTTTGTAAAACCTTTGATCCTATAAGGACTGAAGTGAACCAGTTCAGGTGGAAGCTTAAATGTGGAGTAAGACTGTTGTCTGGGTCAGAAGGGTGGGTTGCCAGGTGGTGGGGTAGAGGAAGAGCATAACTGTGATCTGAGATAAAGGCACCATTTCTTGTTGTAAACCTGTGTGTGGTTGGCGGTGGTGTATGTCAACCATTTAAAATGTGCTAACGAAGCCACTGTCGTATGCCATATAAGAAGAGAGCGAGGTAGATCCTGGCACCACCTCATCAGGATAGCCCTTTTGGCTTAAATAGTACCACAATGAGCCATTTTTTGGATTCATTGGTACAGTTTGACACCTTTGAGGTATTGCCCAAGAGGCTAAGGGTTGGAGCTGGAGAGCCTGTTGTCTGCAGGACTTGGAGCAGTCTAAAATTACTTCTGTCCAGAAGTGCACCAGTATGGGACACTGCCATAGTATGTGTAGCAGATTGGCCTGTGGGGCCTGCCACCTCCAGCATATGGAATGGGGAAGAGTCCCATCTTTTGGAGTGTGTATGAGGTATGGTATCATCCCAGCAGTACCTTAAGATGTATAAGCTGGCTCCTAGAGTCCCTGTAGACCAGATAGGTATCCTTGAGGTATTTCCGCCTTTCGGTGTCTGTTATCTTTATTTAGGTCCTGCTCCCATTGCACCTTACACCTAATTGTGGTATCGGGTAGACAGTCCCTAAGCATACCATGCATCTTGCCTGCAGTGCCCTTTATTTCACCTCGTTTATGTATGGTGGTCAGCTATTTCCAGCCATCTCCCATAGGTGCTGTGGCTCTGAAGGTCTTGGATGCATTCCTGATCTAGAGAAATCTCCAGAAGTCTGTTTTGGGTAGTAGATACTGTGCATGCCTTTGCAGGATGGACATCATGGCTTCAGAGTCCCATGCATTAAGATCTGCTGTTGTACAGATGCCTGCATGCTGCCAAGAGTGCCAGTTGAAGGTTTGCCCCCCCCACACTAGCACATCTGGTTTGCACCATAAAAGGCTGTACTATGTAGGTGGTGCCCATAAGGGGGCTGGACATTGAGTGAGATGTTTGCACCTGTGTCAGGTTTCTCTTGTCTCTCGGATAACAGGAGGAAGGTGATCCTTTGGGTGCCCCCCTTTGCTCAGTAGGTTCCCCAGCCATTTGGATTCTGATAGGTCCATTTCCAGATTCACCCATCCAGGAGTATTTGGGGTTCTAGGGAGAAACCATCTGATTGCTTGTGCAGCCCTATATGCTAGTAAATATCCTTGCAGCCTGGGGAGACCCATTCCCCACAGACCAGTGCACCCATAAGCTAGTTTTCCCAAATCTTGGGGCTATGTCTTACCAGATGAACCTTGCTGTCACCTCGTCGATTTTCAGAAGTGTGTTTGGTTGTGTAGGGATTGGTGGGTTGCACATGATGTATGCTGTCTTAGGCAGCATGAACGTGTACAGCATCTACCCTGCCTTTCAGGGATAGGTATAGCTTAGTCCATCTTAGTGTTTCTGTTCTGATGGAGGCTGCAATGGGTGTATAGTCTGCCTCAACTAAGTTCCTCCATAGTGTGGGGATGTTTATCCCCAAGTATGTAAAACCTTGGGGCATCCATACCGCTGGAGTGCCCTGTAGCCATTCCCTCGTGCAGGGCAAGTTTAATGGTGAAAGCATGCCACTACACCATTTCAGTTGCCCTCCGCTAGACTGCCTGTAACCTGTCCATGTCCATTCAGAGATATGTTCTCCAGAACTGGACACAGTACACTAGTTGAGGATTCATCAATTACTTAATTTTACTGTGGTATAAACACCTCATACTTCTTGCTGGTGATACCTGTGCACAGCAACATCCCACTGGTGCTCCCATCTGCTTTGTCACACTGCTTGGCTTCTTTTAGGTCATCAGAAATGACAGTCCCTAGTTTTCTTTCCTCTTTTGTGCTCATCATTGCAGTACCCCCTTCATGTCCTCCCCCTTCCTTGTTTTTTATGCACCAAGTACTTGATTTCTCATTTATTCACAATGAATGTATGGTGTACTGTGGTGTTGTTCTGTGTAGATTTCCATGCCTTTTAATATGCTGTTGTACCACAGTTCAAAGGTCATGAAATGTGATTGAACCCTTTTGTGTTACAACATCATTCTGAAAGCTAAAGAGACTGCACACCTCAATTTAATTCTGAAAGCAACATATGTGCCACATGCACATTTAACTCAGCACTATTTGAAAGCAATAAGACCCAACAGGGTGGGCATTATCGGGAAATACAGACCAGCGCAGGGCATAATGAGGCCTGACGCCACAGTGGAGAGCCTTATAGCCTGAAGGTCTGGTATTTCCTAACAATGCCCACCCTGGAAGGTATTATTGCGCTGAAAATGGCCATCTTAGTAAAATTTGGGAAGTGATAAATAAGGTAGAATTTAGTGTCAAAAGAGTCTATAGTATTAGAAAACACTTTATTGAGAAAGTAGTGCATAGGCTGTTCAGATCCTGTTCCTCCTCCCTCCTATCTGAGAGAGCATTCCTTGTGAGATGAACCCCTTCCCAATACACTCACTTGCAGACTGAAGAAAAAAGGAGTGTGGATTTAAAAAAATTGATGTTACATTGTTTGGGCAGTTTGTAGCTATTTTTATTTGTTCATTTTTTTTTTAATTTGCATGTGGTCGCCAGTGGGAACTCTGAAGCTGTGTGTCGAGGTCGTGACCTTAGAACATAGTGGAAATGGGATCCTGTATTTGATGTGCGGGAAAATTATGAGTTCCATTTATTTATTTTTTAAAAAGAAGAGACACAAGACTAATTCTGTAGTAAGTCTTTAATACAATTAATATCAAAGTATTTATAATTTTGCTAATAATGTCACTTAATGAAGTTTGAATTAATGTAGTATAGTGTTATCAGACACATATTCATTTAATTATTTTTGTAATGTTAAAAGTTTTATTTTACTTTACAAATATTTTTCAGAAAAAACAAATTCACAGAGAAGTAACTAGGTGTTACGAAACCTTGAACGTATTACAATTTCAAAAGACTAAAAATCAATTCATGGATGAGTGAGGTAGTCTGTTGGAATTTCTTAGTGAAAAATTGGGATCAAGACTGTCTCACCTTGGTGCTAAGTTTCTGATTCTTCACAGGATCCCAGCTGAAGAGGTAGTTGGAGTTTTTGGAAAAAAATAAACACGGGCCCAACCTGTGGTGATCAGCTGTGACACTGCATGTCATTCAAAACTGTGGGTGGAGGTTAGAGCATTTTGAGAATCCATAAGTGGTATTTTACAGAGTGGCAACTCTGGGAGTGGACTAATACCAGGAGCCACCGTGCAGACTGCAACATCCAAAACATCAGCTGAATTATTCCAGTACCAATATTCACTTGGGACAAAGAAGCAGGAACGGTGTTTTCATGAGTAGCTGCTGGGGATAAGACATGGTCTAGCAAGAGCCACTACAGCTGCAGCTGAGGTCGAGACAGCTGAGGTCTGGCAGAACACAGCAGACTCTGCCACCATGTCAAAGATGGTGGCACAGAGTTTTCTGTGAATGTGCGCCTGACTTGTGCATGCACTGTGAACTCCAGTGGCATGGCGGCACAGTCCACCATATTCAAGATGACCTCTGGAGTTCTCTGCGCATGTGTGAAGGCTCATGCATGTGCACTGGGCTCCAGACACCATACTGGATATGGTAGACTGTACCACCATGTCACCAGAGTTCCTGGGCATGCATGAGTCCTCATGCATGTGCAGAATCCTCCACACTATCATCTTGAACATGGCAGACAGTGCAATGCTCCACTGTACCGATGGAAAAAATAGTGCGGTGAACGCACAGTGATTGCCCTTCACTTCCACTATTTAAAAAGTCCATTCAGTATCAGGTGGACTCCCTTTTCTTTAAAGAGATCGCAAGATTTCTGCAGGGCTACACCAACTGCAGCTTTAAAAATGGGGGTCTGAGTCATCATTGGTACTGCAAAAAAGGAATGCAGAGTAAGAACTGGGTAAATTATACATCAGAGTGATAGGTTGCATTGGTAATTCATGGAGTGTTCTGCTGTGTCAAGGTACAGTGCTCACTGGATTCAGGGCAGTGTGTTTGTACAGGATATGCATCGTTGGAGGTACCAGGAACAGTATTTACAATCAGAGTTTTACTTCTGGTGTTTTGGGAATTTACATGATGAGAAGGCTCTATCATGCTGCTGCACTTGGCGGCAGCCTAGCAATCCACTGAAGACCATCTGCAGATTTAGTCCACCCTGCCACCAGCAGGGCTTTTGCCATGGATCATGCATTATCACTGGGCAGTGGCAACGTCAAGGCAGAATGACATCTCCCCAGACCAAGCTGATGTCCCACCACTACTCTCTCACCTCCCACTCACTGTTTGGCTGTTGGAGAACTTTTACAGAGTCAGCTTCAGTGCTGACAGCTCTTCAGTAATTGCTACCGAGCAGCATCTTCTTCAGCCAGCAACTACAGCAACAGAGACTGGTGTTCATTCATACCTCAAACAAGGATTGCCTCAATAAGTAATCTGTCAATGGGAGACTCAGGTACTGTAGTGTCAGAGTTTGAAACTGGAACACTATTAGTTTCCATCATATCTATATTTACGGTGGGGAGTTTGATGTCTTCCATTTCAGCATCAGTGCAAGTAATATTGTTTACAGATTCAGTATCAAAGGCAGCAGAAAATGCAGATTGTGAGCTAATAGGAACAGATTTACCTCTTCCATTGCTGAGGCATCCATCTTGGCAGACAGTGAGATGGCCAAAGGTCCATCTACTGGAAAACAGAGGGATTTTTATTATATGGTATGGCTATTGGCCACCTCCTGCTGTCTCTGTGTTGTGTCCTGGGATACAGGTTCATGTTGCACCTTGGGCTGTCGTGTTGTCCAGGTGCTCATTGTAGCATGTGCTATGCACTAATCTGTTGTCCAGGGCAGCACAGCACAGCAGTTGCTGGGCCATTGGGATTGGCATCAGGGGGCTGGGCTGTAGCCAGGCAGGTAGCAGGGCCATAGGGAGGCAGAGTGTTGGCCATGCTGGCAGTGGGGTCCTGGGGAGGCGAGCTGTGGGCGGTGCTATGTGTGGGGTCCTGGGGTGACACAACTGTTGCTGTGCCAGGACAGTTGCATCAGATAGCCCAGTGATCGCCATGCTATGGAGGGGCTAGGCCCCATATGTAGGGGTCTGGCAGAGGCAGACAACCCCCCCCCCAGTTTGAGATGGACCCTTCTATCCTCCACTCCTCAACATAGGTGTTGTCTTCCTCATCATAATCCTCCTCTTCCTCATTGTTCTGGTCTCTCTCTGACCCAGAATGGGTGGCACCCAAGGGCAGCACATGGTGGTATGGACCTGGGCCATCTTCTATCACTGTGTCCTCCATCATGGACTGGAATGATGAGAGAAGAAAAGAGAGTTACATTGTGGATTAATGTACATACCCATGATCCAACCATGGCAGCACACATGCCCAGTGCCCTGTGGTGTTTTGCCACCTATGCCACCCACTGCTGTGCAGTGGCCATACAATGCCAGTGCCGTACACACCACACTCCCCATTATCAGTGATCAAACAGGAGATAACACGTGGCACAGTAGGTCAGTACACAACAGACTACCACACCTCCATGACAACTGGATGCACCAAGCAGACTACCTGATTGTGTAATACATCCAACAGTCAGGGTATGGCCGGGCTATGGTGGCACAGCTACAATATTGATAAGGTTGTCAACAGGGGAAATCAACAGAGTGGTCACATGGCTACACATGAGTGTGAATAAGTTATGTAAATGATATACATTAGGTCTGTGTGTGCCTCCTAAATAAACCTGCATTGCCACATATACTCCATTTTATTAGACACATCATGGGAGATGCAAGGAGTTGTAATGGGTAAAAGGTGACCATGAACCCAACACAGGAGGTGTAGACACTGTAATAACAAGGCATCCTAGAGTGACAGCCAAACACTGCACGCAGGTATACCATTACACACAGGGCCTGACAGGGGTTCAGTTAACCCTATTTTGGACATATTTTACATCCAAAAAGGCAAAAACAGCCAAAAATAGACTCACTGGAGCCTTTTGTGTCCAAACTGTAAACAAAGAAAATAGATTGATGTTCATTTTTCTTGCTTTGAATGTCTTTTTTGTTCATGTCAGGTCCTGTCTCATGTCTGCCCTTGCCCCTGCCTATGACTAATGGAGTCCATGTGTTTTATATTTCATAAAAAAGCAGGAAATATAGAATCTCTTTCTTGTATCTGGCTATCCTATTTATTGCAGCAGCCAATAATATAACAACAGCTGTGGCAGCCACCAAGCAAGCATACCTCTGAACCCTCTCCATCTTCCAAGTGGTCATATAAAAAGAAAGGCACCTGCAGCAGAAAAGGCACTCACAATAGAAGCCAGGAGCAGCTGGGACCAGTTTTGGCAGCAGGCTGCACCTTATGCTTAGGCTGAGGAGGAAGATTGAAAGCAAAGCAAAAAACGAAGGGGTTTACAGAGACCAAGTGGTACAGTAACAACCTGAGGGAGGCTCAGAGTGGTGCAGTAGTGCTGATGATGAGGGCAGCTTGGAGAAGCTTCTCGAAACTGACAGACACCAGGTATGGCCAGGTGACTGTGGATGTGGTCAGTCTGTGCCAACAGGAGGATTAGGGTGGGTTTGTTACCGAGCCATCAGCTCTCATTAGTAGTCGTGTGCAGGTCTGGAATGCTGGGCCTGGCTGTGCTCTTGTGGAGTGCTGGAGGCTGATAAGGAGAGTTAGGCTGCAAACAGTCACAGAGGAGAGTTGAGTTGGAGCAACAGAACAAACTGGTGGGTGTGGCAGTCTGCAAAAGCCAGCAGCATGCCAGTTGCAGTAAAGTTGAGGTAAGTGATGAGCAAGCAGTGAGCTGATTGAGCTAAATGAATTGTTCTCACTTGCTTGTGCAGTATATGAGTAAGTGTCAGATGACTATAGTCTTTTGCAGAAAGTGCAAAACAGTGGAATGTTAATGCACATACTTGTTCAATATATTTCCTTACAGCTTCAACAGTACACTGATAAATTCTCTCCAAGCTGACAAGACATGCTTTAGCCTCTGCATATTAAAAAATGATTCCATCCATCTAAAAAACTGGACTGTCATGGCAGAAAGTGTGCTGTTGTTCTTGCAGTAAGCAAGTTGTCTTTTTTTTTTTTACAAAGCATGTAATTATTTAAGAAGGATATGGTAGTTTATAAAAAATGTTCTGCATAAATGCATTTGCCAGCTTTGGCTTGTTTAAATCATACTCGCAAACTGAAAGTGTAGAATCAAGTGTAGTAACCGGTCAGTTAAGTTATTTGGCGTGAGGCTGTAAGGGCTGGTGTGTGAATTTTCTCTTGCTCCTGGTTGACTGTCCAGTTGCTTGACTTGTATTTGCACTTGTACTTCATGAGTACCATCTGACCAATAGCCTGAGTTGGCATTCAAGTACATTTATGCAGTGGATTTGCTGAAAAATAATGGTTCCTAATTTTTGTTTTTCCCCTCACCACTCCCCATTTCAGGGCTTTAGCTGATGTTGAGAGCTGGCCAGTCATGGGGTGCTTCCACTGGACTGGGTGCATTTACCTACCCATATCACGTTATGTATACAATGTTTTCACTAGCAATTATAAGCAATGTTTATGCACTGAGAACACACTGATTGCTGTTGTGGAGGAATACAGTAGTTGTGGTTGCAATGTTAGTCTTTGCATGGGATTAAATGTCTTGTACCAGTCTCATTAAAGATATAAGTATTGTAGTAGTTTGTGTTAAAAATGTTTTTTACAGGCATCATTTAAGCTACATTCTCTTTGTTAGACTCATTAAGAAGTGTAGTTCTCTGAATCTGGCACAGTATTGTAGTTAAAATGAGGTATGCAGAAGACCTGATTAATTGATAACTTCAAAAATCAGAGGACTAGGAGTATTTCAGCTTCAGAAAATTGTGACTAGGAGTTATTTTGACTTCCACAGTTTGTCACCTGGAAGTATTTTGACTCCAACAAAACTGAAATGACTTTCAAATTTTAACCCATGGAAGTATTTGACTTCCACAAAAAAACCCCAAAACAGACAACCCTGGGGCATGCAGCAGTGATTGTCCACGTGTATATTGTACTGTAGCCCATACAGGATGCATGCATAGTACTACGGTAGGATGCATGCATAGAACATAGATCTGTATAGTAAATCCTGTGCCTGTACACTTTACTGGTCCAGCTATGGCCCACATAACCAAGCCCCAGCCCTCACTGCCATGAAAAGCACATCACTGTTACATGTGCACACACAAGCTCAATATGATGGGACGGACATGATCACTCACACTGCTGTGATGGTCCAACTTGGCTCTCATAGCGACTTTCTAGGACACCAGTCACCCAGGAAGGGTGCACTGTCAAGACCATTAGTTCTTCTGCAGGGGCTAGAGGCACTGCAGTACTGGGGCCACTGCCTGTGGCCTGTCAGTTTGACCTCACCTTGGCCATGACATCCTCGGTCCTCCATTTGAGGTCCCTGGTCCTCTTCTTGATCTCCTCCTTGCTCCAGCCTCCACTACTAACAGTAAACCACCAAAGTAATCATTGCTTGTGTGATGGCGGCCATTTCATAGCATACTTACCTTCAGCTGTCTGCAGTTCTGCTGTGGAATCTTGGTTGTGCACCTTTCTCCTTTAATATGATCCAAGCTTAATTAGGATTGCTAATGAAAGAATATATCCCAGTAATGACATGCAAATGTGGATTTTGCCCTCAGAATGCAAAATAAACTCATTTGCATACAATGTTTGAACACTGCAGTTTAGGCCCAAGAACTATCGTATTTACACTTGTGCTAGCACTGATACTGTACTGTTGCAATATCCATATGTGCACTGCATATGACATGACATCACATGTTATGGACAGAGTGATTATACAGCACCAGGATGCACTCCATGATATCACGCAATGTCATTGCGTATGTGCAGCGCTTGTCTGTGCATGTGAACCAAGCGATCATGCCACCCCATGCCTGCTGCATGCGAATGGGCCCACCACCCAGAAGTATGCATAACACTGTGCTAATCGACATTAACACAGCACTAATGCCAACATGTGTTGTGCAGGTGGAAAGGATACATCCATACAGCAAGGAAACTGTCACTAGCTTGGAATGAGGGCTGGGACTAGACAAGATAGAACAATGCCCACATAAAGGAGCAGGACTGCACTCCAGTGGTACCAAAGGTTGTCAGAAATGGAGCTGGCAAACTTGGTGAGCCTGGTGACAGCCAGGAAGGACAAGTTGCTGGATGACAGGCTGAGGGAGACCACCCAAAGTGCAAGGTGTGGGCATCTGTGGGGAAGCGTCACAACCCCAGGACAGGTGTCACGCACACTAGCAGCAAGTGTGACCACAGATACAATGACCCATGGAGAAGGGAGTAACACCACTTGCAACAACTTCAGGCAAAGATGATGAGTGCACTGTGCCAAGGCCAGTTGAGTACAGAGCTATATATGGTTTTCTTGGTCTCCTGTGTCCAGTACCATTTTGATGATGATGTACCTGCTGGATACGGTCCCTGACAGAATGTGCCCTCTACCTGTGTGTCCCTGTTGTGTTCCCTCTGTCCTATAGGACCTGCTCCACTGTATGGCCTGATCATATCAATCCAGATGTATGGGACCACTGTCCCGATAGATGTCCCAGGTACCTTGTACATTACAGGACCCACTCTGGAGCACTGAGGCATGCACCTGCCATTGTAGCAAGGTTGTGTGCTAATACTGTGACATGGTTGTGGTGTCAGGGTGGATGACTATGTCACAGAACATGTGTGATCTGCATGTAGCTGCGGTGGCAGGTGTACACAAGAGCGCTTTGCAGAGGCCACTGTCTGTTTCATGTAGAGTGACTATGTTATGCAGCATGGGTGGCAGTATGCATATGCAGCATAATGTATGGTGCACTATATATTGCACAGGGTATGCCACTCTTGGGCAAGCCACTGTGTTTGGCTACACCAATGGTACAGTGTCATCCACTATTGTTGCACAGATATGCTTTGTGTGCCACTGTTATATGAGACCTCATTGGTTGTCAGCAGTGAGCTTGTACTTTGTACAGTACGAGATTGGAACTGATCACTCAGTGGCTGGCTGTGGTAGGGTGTGGAGGGCTGTGTCAGTCACTGGCATGGGCTGGGTTGGGGGGTTGTGGGGATGGGTTCATGCCTGCTGGGTACTGGGGTGGTGGGGTGGGGGACCACTTCACTATGGCAATAGTTTGAATGATTATTATACATCGAAAACAGATAGAGGCTCGGGATGGGGTGGGGGGCCACTACACTATGGAAAAGAGTTATGGAAATGATTTTTTTTTTTATTTGAACCAGGTTCAGAAAGGTGAGGGGGAGGGTCCCTGCATTATGGAAAAGGTATGGGGGAAGTTATTATATTTTGAAAGGGGATAGGGACAGGGAGGGGGTCTCTTCACTATGGAAAAGGGATGGGGAAATTATTACATTTCAATGGGGGTTCGGATGTGGGGGTCCCTGCACTACAGAAAAGGGATGGGGAAATTAATATATTTTGAACAGGGTTCAGGTGGGGGGCCTGCATTATGGAAAAGGGATGGGGAAATTATTATATTTTGAATGGGGTTCGGATGAACAGGAAGTCCCTGCACTATGGAAAAGGGATGGGGTTTGATGTTGAACAAGACTTGGGGGGGGGGCAGGCAGGCTGCTTTGCTCCTGTGTGCAGTACAGCAGTCTGCCAATGGGTGGCTGGGACTTAGGCATTGTGTTTCCATGACTAACTTTGTGCTGCACATCTCTGGGATGCATGGGTGGCTGCACTTCCCATCTTGGCTGAATATGGGGATGTGCCGCATATTTATGGGCACACCCCTCAAGATGTGCCGCATACATTATCGCTGTGCTTGGCTGCTGCTGGAGATGCAAGAAGCATCTTGTACCTTTGAATATCATGCTGCAGTGCATCTCCTTTGAAAATGTCCCCCACAGTACACAAAAAATTCGACCAGTTTCTGCAACATTTTGACATCATTTGTGGAAAAAGAAATATCACAGTTTCATGGGAAAAAGACCAAGACCACCCAAAACATCCCCAAGCCATTTTGTCTTACTCTTTAAATATAGCGGGCACATTAATAAAACGTGCTTAAGGTGGTCTCACACATTGTTTCCACATTTATAGAAAGGAGAGGTTATCCAGGTCTTTTTTGTTTCAATTGTACATAATTTGATGTGCATATTTCTAATCTACATCTAGTCACAAGTCTTTGTTACTTGGAACTAGTCAGATATTTCAAATAAAATTCTAACATCTGCATAGTTTCCATTTGTTTATACCATCTGAAGAACTTTAGTTCAGCTAGGCAAATGTTATTCTTGACTTTGTCTTTGCCTCTTAATCTGGTCTTAACCTGAAAGGCTATTTCTTCCCAGGGTTTCAGAAATATAGACCACAGAAGATGCCTCATACCATTTAGGAATATGATTTTTTTAATGACCTGAACACTGGGAGATTCAAAGCCTTCAGCTGAATATTTGATTTCTTCCTCCAGGCACCAGCATGGAAGACAAGAATCTTATAATAGGAATAGTTTGAGAATGAATAGCATACATCTTTCTAGGGTCAAAGAAGAAACTGCTATCTGTCCTAATTCCGTTCTTAGAATGACTGAAGGGATGGACTGGTGGACCATTAATATATATCTGTATAGTTTATTCAATATAACCTCCAATTCTTTGAGGTTAGTGGAACCCCAAACATCTGCAGCATAAAGGGCATTCAGAAAATTTAAAACCCCAATAATCATACTTTTCCCGTTTTGGCATGAAATATCTTGAAAGTATTGTAGGTCATGCTTATCTTGGATCATATTAACTATAAATGTTCCTTACAAGTATTGTTTTGAGAAAATCTAACACCCAAGTAGTCATAGTATTTTACCACTTCTATTTTATCTTAATTAACCCATATTTTTGGTAACTACATTAAATTCTATTTTTGATACATATGCTGCTGTGTTGTGCATCTTCATTGATGCGCTTCTCACACCCACTGCTGCCCTCTATGTTCAGCACTATATTCAGTGCTATACAGTATTCAGTGCTGTGCAAGTGACTTCAACTGCACTAGCGCTATTCATGCTGCATTGGTGCTATGGATTTGTGCTGTGTGTGTGTACACTTCATTCAAGCCCAATATTCAGTGGTTATAGTGCCAATGGAATTTGTCTAAATATTTCTGTGGCAGTGTACTGGCAGTAGTGCAGCACAATCACAAGCACAGGGCAAGGGCTGCTGGCTGAATATGGGACCACATATCTGTTCTAGTGAAGCCTTGTCAGCCTTCTTTCCACAATGAGTTGCATACTCATGATGCCTTGCACTGGGATTAAGGATTTAGGTAGGTATGTGTGTGTGGTTTAGAGCACTGCAGAAAAACTAAATAATGCAGTTTAATGCTTGTTAGCAAACGTTTACCCTCCTCGCAGTAACATTTCACCAGCGAGGTCCCCCACAGCGACTACAGCGCCTAGCCATGGTGGGAGACCCTCTGAACCCGGGCGCTGTCTGTCGGGGGTCCTGCACCTCCCAATCAGCTCTGACTGGAGTTGAGAATCATTAAGTGGGGGGTGCGGGTGCAGTCCCCATGGGTAGGTCAAAGCCCCCCGAAGAAAACAAAAGGCAGAGGTAGCGAACTGGCAGACTGACTGCAGAATGGTCGACGTGCTGGTGTCGCTGAAGGGGTGTTCAACAAGATTCTTGTCGGACTCCTGTCATGGATCCATTAGCAAACAGTATTTAGTCTATAAAAAGTTAAAATATTTTACGTTATCACATTGTACAGTACAATACATGGCAATACTGATTCATATTGTTTCATAACTGCTAAATATTCTTGCACATAGGCCATATGCACCAAGGTGCATGACACAAACACAAAACCAATGTAAACCTGAAGCACCCATGCATGGTGCAGAAACAGTGGAGATCATTCAGAATTCATGACAACTTTCACAGCACACATAATTGTGTACACAGGCTGTGGAGACATGCGGGACAGGAGTCAAAGCATGCGGCCATGTCCCCTGACCCAGCCATGTATGAACAATCTCACTGCACCACCCATACACATCCCACAGTGCACAGGATAGGTTATGGATACTGAGGTGTCAGACATAAGAACAGAAAACAGCACCCATCGGGGAGCAACACCACACATGCCTCAACCAGTGGTGGTGGCCACAGATGGCACTGAATGTAGTTGACCCATGGTACACTGATGTGGAAGAATCCAGGGCATTGAGTGGTTAAGGTTCACAAATTTTGCAACCCAGCAGCTTGCCACTATGGTTGCATATGCAAATGTGTGTTGGACTATGAACTTCAAACTGTGTCTTTCCTTCAAATATAGCCATACCCTTACACCCTCTGCTAGAAAGACAGTTGCTCAGGGTGTACGTCTTCCTACCCTTACCTACTGTACTGCTGTTATGCCTGTGCAGCCAAAATTCATCTCTATAGATGGGACACTGCCTGCAATAAAATCTATTGCTTTGTGCTGTCATCACACCATCTTACCCATTGCTTTTAGCTTTAAAGAGACTTAAACTGGCTATCCTCTGATGATTACTGCTCATATGCACTTGGTATTATTATGGATAAAATATTGTGCACCTGAGTACCGTCCTCCCTTGCCTCACTATTGTCTGCTCCTGTACTCCTCAACTTGTTTGCTCCAGGGAATGGTTCCTACTTTTTGTCCCTAGGTGTCTTACAACCATGGGCTCCCAAGCCTTTTCACATTCTGCCTCAATACTATGGAACTGTCTGCTGGTCTCTATCAGACTCTCCTCTTCTCATGATCACTTCAAAAGGAAGTTTCACTGGTATCTTCTGCTCTTTCATTCTTGTAACTCTCTCTTCCTACATGAGTTTCCTGCTATGACTTGGCTTCTCGTGTTTCTACACCATGAATTTCTTGCTGCACGTATGTTTTGTCCTCCCCTGTCTAGTGCTCCCCTAACCCTTTCTACTCTTACTTTCTGTTCTTGTTGCACTTACGTCCATCTCCTCCTTCTCTGCAGATGCAGTTACCCTTTTTGCTATTCACTCTTTAATTCTTCCTTTTCATGTCTTTACCATTTACATGAATTTTACTCCTCTAGTGTATGTTCAATATACTATTGCCTTTTTTTCAGGCTAACTTATGTTATAATGTTTGACATTTGCCTACTGGTTACACTGAATATTATACTTCATACTCATTGTTCATTTCACAGCTTTTTATGATGACTGATATTTTATATCTCCCAGTTACTCTATATACCTATGCAACTTCAACTGCTATGTACACAACTCTTTGCACACTGTATTTTTTAATACCTGTCTATTATTGATCTCATTGTATTTTTATGTAATTTATTTGGGCTGCAGTAGGCGGAGCCCTGCAGACCTCTTGCTGTCACTTGGGAAACAAAATCTAGCCAGAGCCAATATGGCTGCAAAGTGATATTGATGTTAGTGAAAAATATGTAAGGGAGACAGTATAATAACAAGCACATACTATATGTGTTTTTTGGACATTAATCAAAGGCTTACATCCATCAGACTCTAGCTCCTCCATTCAGATTGTATTCCCTCTTCACAAACTAGTGGAATTATAACAGGATAAGATTTTCATCATGTGATTGATTTACACATTTCAACCTCTTTTTTCCTTTTTTTTGTAATTTCTATTTTTCCCCACGTCCCCCACAGAGTCTACTATCCGGAATTGCCTATGAAGCCTGCCCCAGCCAGTACCTACCTGCACCCTTGGTCCCTCCATCATGCCACAGACCCCCCCCCGGGTGGGGGCGGGTTACCCCTGAATCTTGAAACTTGTCAGAGTCCTGGGTCGCAGACAGGTGCTGGCACATCAGGGCATGGCTCGGTGTTCCTTCATCCTG
Organism: Neoceratodus forsteri; assembly: GCA_016271365.2. Taxonomy (NCBI): domain Eukaryota; kingdom Metazoa; phylum Chordata; order Ceratodontiformes; family Ceratodontidae; genus Neoceratodus; species Neoceratodus forsteri. The sequence continues at coordinate 1,288,542,338 of CM057456.1, forward strand.
GCTCTGAAGGGTATTTTGTCCCATGTTCTACTGGGGACACAGCGTGCCTGAGCATCAAGACATCTGCTGGCTTCCACAATGTTCCTCCTACCCCCTCCTTCCGTGAAGGAGTGGCCTCAGTGGCTGATTGACTGCCGGCCTACGCCTGCAATCAATCATGCCCCTGAGAATCCAGCTTGCCGTCACTTCCCCCGGGGGTCACCGCTAGCCAGTTAGAAAGTCTCCCCTCCCCCAGAGAAGGCGAGACTCCTCAGACACTCCAGCCTATCTCCCCCGGCCAACCCCTGACGACCCAAGCTCGCTCCCAAACCTGGGTCACCGGCATGGTGCGAGGTGTGGCATCCAGCGCCTCAACCCTCAGCGCCACCGGGTCGGCATTTTTTCCTTTTTTATATATGTGCAGAAGGGAGGGTCATGCCCCCCTGGTGCAACAATCCAGATTGGTTCAGGACCTGAGGAAAGCTGAGGATGGAAGCATGGTAGGAGAATAAAGGGGTCTGCTTCTGGTACCAGATTTCCATTTTCTGTCCATATTCCTGCACTGGGGCTTGAAAGCCAGATGTGTGTACATGGAGGTGTGCACATACCCATGGAATACTGCAGTTCCCACCTTTCTCTGCCATCCTCAGACCAGCATTACCACTGCACCTCCACCTGGTGGCAGTCATTTAGTGGGAGAGGCAGTCCTACCTCTCTGGAAGATGACAGCAGTCCAGCAGACTCTCAATCCTTTCCTTCCCTTGCCAACACCCATCACCCCAGGCTAGTTCCTAAAGCAGGGATGCTGGCATGACAAGAGATAAGGTGTCCAGTACCTCAGACCTATACACCAGTGGGCCAGCTACAATTGTTATTTCTTTGCTGAACTGTAGTTTAATTACATCAACAATTACTAGCATATAAGCAATTGCAATGGACTAGATAGGTTGGGGCAGTAAATATAATTAATCATATTCTACTTTTTCTTTTTACATGTTATCACTGTTTCCTACCACTACAGTTTGCAAGGTTGTGTGTTAATTTGAGCTGTATTATTCATAACCGTACAGTGGGAAGTCATGGACATCAGGGGGGACTTGTATGGTCACGTGTTTTTGAAAAAAAATTCTCACTTGATATAATTATCATCCTGCAATTTAAGCAACCCCTGTTACACTATACAATTTCATATCTGTACAGATATTAACCATCAAATGAGATTATTTGCAGAAGTAGTGCAACAAACAGTGATATCACACATTTCCATTCCGTGCCATGCATGTACACTTGCCCCATGACAGAATGTTCTATAATTTTTTAGAAAATATTTTCTAAATCCATTTCACTGAACATTACAAAGGGCTGAAGTGACTGAATTGGCTAACATAAACTAGTAAGAGTGCAAAGGTTCTCCCGTAAGAACTGCACTAGCAGAGTCCACAGAACCCAATAAAAAAGGGGGAGATAATGTAACAGGGACATGGAGTCACATTATTAATATGTTGGGTACTGCGGTTTTGTAAAAATAGTTTAAGAAAGAAGATACTAAGAAGTGTGGACAGTGACCCTGTTAGTGCAGTTCTTGAAGGAAATTGTTTGCACTCCTTATACTGTGCATTTACAGTTGCCAGTGCTGTCACCTTGCCCCTTGGTGTTCACTGAAATGGATTTAGAGAACAGTTTTTAAACAATTATAGATCATTTTATCATGGGGCAAGTGTAAATGTATGGCACAGAAAGGAAATATGCAATATATTGTAGTTGTTTCTTGCACTACTGTAAAGGAATGCTGGACTCTGCCAGTACATGATAGCTAAGCATGGCTAAAACACAGTGGTGTGTGTGTGTGTGTGAGAATTTTAAAACCTAGGAGGAAACAACATGGCACTGACTGATTAAGCACAGCACTGTTAACCCTTACTGCCTACAGTCAGAACTGGGATGTTATGTAAAGGAATTCTGGAATAATGACTGATATGTGACTCTGGGAAAGTACAATAGGAGAGATGTTGCAACTGCAAAAGAAAGACACTTTGTTTTTTTTTTCTTATTTTTTGTGAAGAGACTTTGATATCTGGTGTAGTTATCTGGTGTAGGAGATTGTGCTGCAAGTACACCGATTTCTTCAGTGGGAAAAAATGCTTTAAAATAATGCTGACTCCCTTTTTTGAAGCAAGATCAGTGCAAGTCAGTGTGTGTTTCTGTGTTGCGGAAGGGTACTGTATCAACTTAGTTTGCTAAATCAGTAGGAGGGGAGAGAGACGTTAATTGGGGGTGTGGCTTAGGCAGTAGAAAAGCCTGTGACTCCAATTACAACTTCCTGCTGCAAGCTTTTGGAAGACAGAAATCTTGCTTTTAGAGTAGAAAGCAGCTGACTAAAAAAGCTATAGTTTTTCTTACTAATTTAACACTTCTATCTCAGCAGGAGTCAGTGCCTGTTGGGATTAAGCAAACAAATACTTTATTAGAAGTAGAGGGGGTCTCATTTAGGGTTAAAAAAAGTAAGTCAGTGTGTGTTTCTGTGTTGGGGAAGGGTACTATATCGACTTAGTTTGCTAAATCAGTAGGAGGGGAGAGAAGTTAATTGGGCGTGTGGCTTAGGCAGTAGAGAAGCAGATGACTCTAATTACAACTTCCTTCTGCTAGCTTTTGGAAGACAGAAATCTTGCTGTTAGAGCAGAAAGCAGCTGACTAAAAAGCTACAGCTTTTCTTACTAATTGCCCTCTATCCCACCCTCCACCCTCCCACCCTAAGCCAGTTCTACTTTTACAGCCACTGGATTTGACTGACAACAGGAATTTCCTGTTTGGCAGTAGGAAGGGATGGATCATAGAGAAACATTAGTTTTGTCAACTCTGAAGGAAAAAAATAGTGCTTTCTACCTCCACCAGCTGCTGGACATCTGACTCTGAGCAAGGAAGAAGAAGACTACTGAAGAATACAGAAAGTTGCTGTCCCAGAACAGGAAGGGTGAGAGTTGTAAGGAGAGGAGAGAGTAAGCATACAGAGCAACAGGAGAGGGGACACAAAGTAAGACATGATGGAAGTGGTGCAGTGCAATGGCTGTGGGGTGGCAGTGTTCTGGGAGACATTCTGGAGACTGTGATGCTGCCCTATTTGCAGGAAGCTCTCTGGTCTGAGGGAGGAGGTTGCCCATCTCCAGCCTACCTGGCTAGGATTCATAAAACCTCCTCCCCTACCCAGGGCCCACCAGGGCCACCACCGCTACCTCAGAGGTTGCCAAGGAAAAGGAGCAGCTGGACCAAGGTGGGCTCAGGGAGGAAGATGGTGGTGGAACAGAGGTGCATCCTTCCAGTTGTACCTCTCCACAATTCATATGTTGTTCTGGCAGATAGTGGCTCCTCTATGGAGACACCTGCAGTGGAGACCAAGGAGGATGCTGGGAACCTCCACAAAGGAGACCCACAGGAGGGTGGCACAGGACCCCACAGGGGAAGGAAACAACTCCTGGTGTGGGAGTCAAACATTGGAGGGTAGAAGTGGGGGAGAAAGGGGAGAAAGAGGTAAGGTGCCTGCCTGGCACCACAACTTGGAGGGACAGGAAGTGAATCCTTAGGATCATGGGAGCAGCTAGACGAGAGAAGGAGCTGGAATTCATTGTCCACCTGGGGACAGATGACCTATCTGGGAATGGGATCAGAGCAGTGCAAGAGGAGTTTGTAGAGCTGGTGGGGGTCTTAGACAAGTAGCACATATGGTAACATTCTAGGAGGTGCTGCCTTTCTATGACAAGGGTGATGCTAGGGTACTTCACACCACGAAATTCAATGAATGGTTAAAAAACTGGTGTGGAGCTCAGGGTTTTGGCTTCATTGGGGACTGGGGTGCCACCTGGAGGGGTGCAAGCCTATACTGGCACAATGGTCTGCATCTGTCCAGGGGGGAACCAGGATCCTTGGTTATAGGTTTAAATGCTTCATTGGCAAGCTTTTAAACTAGCCAAGGGGGGAGGCACCAAAAAGGAGCAGGGAAATCCCAGCCTCCCCCACAAAATACAGTAATTAGTGAGGTAAACACCAAGGTAGCGACGTTACTAGGAAGCAGGACAGAGGTAGAGGTAAATGCAAAAAAAGACAAAGTCAGTAAGGACAGGGATGGTGCTAAAAGGCGTAAGGCCATCAAAAAATGGAAGGTGATACATTCCGAGAGATAATGGCAAAATATAACTTGCCTATTACCTTCTGTTTTAAATATCTTCAAATTTCCCAGGTCTTAATACGGCATTTTGGTTATGGCCCATGGGACCATCACATGGCTGGCCCCATTCTTAGTACTTTACAAACATGGTCCATCTCTCACTTAATTTCCTTTTACTATAAAGAGCTGCATAAAATAGTCATGGATCTAGATGGTACTCCTCACTACGTATGGGATAGGATATTTCCCCCAATTTCTACAGTCCCCCGACAATGGTCACAAATCTGGAAAAGGCTATGTAAGGATGTTAGGTGGGACTGCTATAGATTGCTTCAATTTCAGATATTACAAGATCTATATTATACCCCTGTAAAACTTTGTAAAATGGATAAGCTTCAGTTGGATTTGTGTATCAGGTGTGGGATCCAGCGGGCAAACTGTTTCACATTCTGTGGGAATGTGACAAGGCATCACCCCTTTGGGAAAGTATCCGCTCTAGACTTGACCCTTTATTAGGACTACAAAATGCTTTTCAGCCAGAGATTTGCATCCTTGGGGATTTGGGGGACACTCTTATTGGAATCCAAAGGAATAATATGATGTTAATTTCTCTATGTGCTAAGAAAGTAATATTACATCACTGGTTGGACCAGCAGACTCCCACGTATACAGAATGGCACCAAGAAATCTTCTTCACCTTACAAGCAGGACATCTCTTAGCAAACATTTCCAAAAACAGTAAAAAAATATCAGAAGATCTGGGCCCCTTTACAAACCCTACTATGCATCTAATACTTCCTATACCTATAAATAGGGCCGATTTGGCTCTCTGGAGATGAATCCAATGGGCATTAATTGTCCCAACTAAAATAACACATATTAAAGACTTGATGAATATACCCCTAGATACATAGAACATAATCGAAATTATGTGGAGGTTTCCCTTTTTGTTCTTTCTCCTTCTTTTACCTGTTTTTTTCCCTGGTGGTGAAGGAAATTGGGGGTGGAGGGAGGGATGGTACTGGGAGGGAAGATAGGGTTTAGGGGTGGTTTGGTTTTTTTTTTCCTTTCTTTTTTTTTCACCATTAATTTTCTAATAGTAACATAACTTACTCTTTTTCTAAGGTGCCAAATACAGGACATTGATCTGCAATAATGGTATAATGGACCTGAGTTACTAGATTATTGTCTCAAAGCATGCTATGTAATGGTGTTTTGTGCATTGTTTGTTAAATGGTAAACACAATAAAGTTTACTAAATGTGAAAAAAATGGAAGGTGATGAGTACCAATGCCCTAGTTTGTGTAACAAGCTCCCTGAACTAGTGGCCTTGAAGGGAAAGGGATGCCTGGATATTGTGGCAGTCACAGAAACATTGTACACAGATTGGGATGTCAACATATCAGGATACACAATCTACATGAGGGACAGGGAGGGTAAAAGAGGAGGAGGAGTAGCTCTCTATGTATGGGAAGGGATCAAGGAAACAGAACTAAAGAGCAAACAGGGAGCAGATGAGGCACTCTGGGTCACCCTGTAAACAGGAAATGTCACCACAATCCGCATGGGGGTTGTATACAGACCCCCTTCTCAGGGGGAGGGAAGGGACAAGGAAATGATGGAAGGCATCCTTAGAATGGCAGAAAAAGGGGAGATATTGTTGATGGGGGACTTGAATATGCCAGATGTTAACTGGAGCACCTTTGCTGCAGGCACATCCAAGAGCAGGGTCATTCTTGATACCCTACAAGATCATGCCTCAGACAGCTAGTATAGGAACCCACTCAGGAGGGAGCAATCTTAGACCTGGTACTCTCAAATGGGGGCAGAGAAAGAATCTCAGATTTAGAAGTGGGTAGCCATCTGGGAACAAGCGACCACCAAACAGTGTGGTTCACAATAAACACAGCCATAGAGTCAAACCATACAAAAGGAAGAGTACTGGACTTTAGGAAGGCTGACTTTGGGAAAATGAGACAGTGCCTCAGAAAAGCACTAGCAAACAGGCAAGAAGGAAGGGTGGAGGAACAATGGGAAGTAATCAAAACAGCCATTAAAGAGGCAACAAGAATTTGTGTGAAGCAAATCAACAAAACACAAAGAAGGAAAAAAATGCTATGGTTCTCAAAAGAGGTGGCAGGGAAGGTTAAAGAGAAAAGGACAGCATTCAGGAAATATGAGGAAACACAGAAGGAGCAGGACAGATAACTTTATCAGTTAAAGCAGAAAGAGGCAGGGAAGGCAGTCAGAATAGAAAAGGCCCAAACTGAGGAAAGGATAGCCAACTCTGTTTAGAAGGGAGATAGTGCCTTTCATAGGTACATTAGGGAGCAAAGAAAGACCAAGGAAGGGATACTGAGGCTTAATAAAGGGAAGGGAATGTGGGCAGAGGGTAACAGTGAAAAAGCAGGGATATTGAATGAATATTTATGCTCTGTATTCACAAAGGAAGAGGGGGACACCTAAACCAAACAAGAGAAACACTCTGGATAGGGGGATTGATACCAGTCCATTCACAGAAGAAAGGGTTCTGAAAGAACTAATAAAACTGAAGGTAGACAAAGCAATGGGGCCTGATGGGATTCAACCAATAATTTTAAAAGAACTAAGGGTAGAACTAGCGACACCACAGACTACTCTCTTTAACAAATCATGGGAGGATGGGTCAGTACCTGAGGACTGGAGGGGGGTGGAAGTGATTCCTATTCATAAAAGTGGGAGCAGATCAGAGGCAGGAAACTACAAGCCAGTTTGTTTGCCCTTAGTGGTAGGGAAAATGATGGCATCACTTCTGAAGGAAAGAATTGCTGAGTACCTAGAGGCCAGTGAGGCACAGGACCCAAGGCAGCATGAATTCACAGTGGGAAGGTCATGTCAGATGAATCTAATAGATTTCTTTAACTGGGTGACCAAAGTAGTAGACCAGGGAGGGGCTGTGGACATGGCCTACCTAGATTTTAGCAAGGCATTTGATACAGTCACACACAAAATATTAATATACAAGTTAGCCAGCCTTGTAGAGGGTCCCAAGGTGGTAGTCTGGATAAACTATTGGCTGGACAACAGGACACAAAGGGTAATAGTAAACATAGTCCACAGTGAAGAAAGGAGGGTTACTAGCTGGCTACCGCAGGGTTCAGTACTGGGACCGGTCCTCTTTAATGTCTTTATAAGTGACATTGCAGAGGAACTGGAAGGAAAAGTATGTCTCTTTGCAGACAACACAAAAATCAGCAACAAGGTTGATTCACAAGATGGAGTGGAAAGGATGAGAAGGGACTTAGCAAGGTTGGAGGAATGGTCAAATGTATGGCAGCTCAGATTCAGTGCAAAGAAGTGAAAGGTAATGCACCTGGGAAACAAAAACCCAGGGGAAGAGTACACCATGGGAGGTAAGATACTGACAACAATAAAAGTGGGAAGGGACCTGGGGGTAATTATATCAGATGACCTAAAGGTGGGCAAGCAATGTGAGAAGGCAGTAAGGAGGGGTGGGGATACTGGGATGCATAGGGAGAGGCATCAACAGTAGAAAGCAGGAAATCATTATCCCTCTGTACAGCCAGTTGGTGAGACCCCAGCTGGAGTACTGTGTGCAGTTCTAGAGACCCCATCCCTGCAAAGACATAGACAGAGTGGAGGCTGTCCAGAGGAGGGCAACCAAAACAGTGCAGGGCCTGCACCAGAAGACATATGAAGAGAGAATAAAGGAGTTTAATATGTATACCCTTGAGGAAAGAAGGGAGGGGGACATGATAGAAACTTTCAATTACCTCAAGGGAATCAGCAAAGTCCAAGAGGTCACAGGTAAAAAAGCTTCCAGCACACTAAATCAATTTCTGTGACTCATGAACATTTTCCAATTTGTTTTATTCACTTCATAATAATTTCCAATTCCCCAAAAAAGTCCAAGAGGATAGTATCTTTCAGAAAAAGAGATGTGCAAGAACAAGGGAGCACAATTTGAAGATAGAGGGGGGATGGCTCAGAGGTAATGTGTGAAAGTATTTTTTCATGGAGAGGGTTGTGGATGCTTGGAACAGCCTTCCTAAGAAGGTTGTGGAGTCACGAACAGTAGGAGAATTGAAGAATGCATGGGAAAGACATAAGACAGTTCTAGTGGGGGTTGGAGGAAGTAGGCTATTGGTTAACTAGGATCTGCAGCTTATCCATCAGGTAAGAAAATGGGCAGATTAGGTGGGCCAAGTGGCCCTTATCTGCCATCAGATTCTATGTTTCTAAGATGTTTGCAGGGCTCCACCCACTGCAGCCATGAAAAGGGCATTTCTGACTCCTTCCTAAGCACAATTTCAGAGCTGAACCAAGATCCTTCCACTACCTGAAATCACTATGCTTGGGGGGAAGATTTCCTTTCCTACATGTAGCATTCTCATGCCAGTTCATATCACAATCAGTGTAGACAGCACAGACACCTTGTTTTCATCTTAAAGGACACCTAAACCCTCTTTGTACACATTCTTATCTAAACAGATGTAAGCAAACTTTGTTTGATAGCTCCTCTGCTGAATTCCATCACAGTGGGGTCACTGGGCTGGAACAGGCAGACAGTCATACAGTCACTATGATGATCCTCCAGTTGAGTAAAACAGACAGCGTAATTTTTTAGTAAATCTGTTTGTTTGCTAAGTTAAAGAAGCAGTGCAATGAAGAGTTGAAATTTGCAGTTACCTGTGATTTTAGTTTAGTGGCATGCCACGTGATGTCTGCTTTAGGCTACTGTAAGAGTTTCCTTCAGTTCTTTAATGTTTTTATTAGTTCAATAAAAACTGTAATTAATTTGTGCAAACTAATGTACCATCTGCCAACAGTAGTTGGCACAAATTACAGTTTTTAATTTTAATTAACATTATTTGGTGTAAATTAATTACAGTTTTTATTGAACTAATAAAAAAACACTAAATAACTGAAGGAAACCCTTACAATAACCTAAAATGAACATCACGTGGCATGTTACTAAACTAAACTCACAAGTGACTCTAAATTTCAACTCTTCATTTCACTGCTGCTTTAAAGTTACTTTCCCTACAAAGTTAAGGAATGATCAGGTAACCCTCTGTCCAATTTTTTGTATTGATAATCCCATGGAAAAATTTGGGCAGTTATACTTTATTTACATTTGTGAGGAGTAAATTTGGAAATACTGCTTGATTGTAAAGTAACAGCTTTATTGGTGCCTGTATCTAATGGCTATCATCCCTCTGGGATTTGCAAGGTACTGTAAGCAAGAGTCTCCTGTATTTAGTACTGTAATTAAACATGTAAACAGTAAGAGAGACTAACTATGACATTAAACTGGGATTACACTTAGCTGATACCTGCCCTATGGTGGTGTAGAATTATGCACTTGTAATGACACGGACCCTAGAGCTGAAAGTATCGCTCTGCTTTGACTTGTCAATTGTCTACTACATATCTACTTGTGTGATATTTTTCTGTTTGTATTAAATGAAGCATTTAGCTGATGTGGTAATGCTATGTATGCTTTGCTACCCAAACAGACAAGCATAAGTCAGTGCCACACATGTTTGCTTTCATATTGTTACGGGTTAGAACAACAGTATCTTGAGGCTATAGGCAGGCCTTTCTTACCCCCATTAGCTATTGTTTCATGGATTTTGGGTTCCACTGGGCTAAGTAATATAGGCCCCCATATTCAGAGCTGGGCATGTGCAGTTTGTGGCAGTTTGCACACAGCCTCCCTGAGGGGGCAATATTCAAACAATCAGCTAACTGCAACTGGAGTGTGAAAACATTCTATATATGGGCCGTGTCGGTACAGTGCATATCGACTATGCAGAGCCCTGCAGACCTCTAGCTATTAGAAAAAAGGGAGATTTTTCTGACCGAACAACAGTGTGGAAATGTTTCACAGTCATCTCTGCATCTGTGAAGCACTCAGCTCTGTTCTGTCCATTACTAGCATATTGCACTATTTTTCAATGGTCGTGGTAGAACACGGCACACTGTGCTGTATACAAGATGGCCACCAAACTATACCGCACATGTGTGACTACTAGCACAGTGGCATTCAGGGGCCATCTTGAACATGGTGGAGTGTGCTGTGTTCTGCCAAGACAGCCAAAAATAGTTTTAAATTATAGCTATCCCCCACCGACCCGCCTTCTCAGCACCCATCAACCCCCCATAAGCATACAAATGACACTGGGGGTGCCCAATCCCCCAGTTTCAGGATCAGAAATCCTCTTTTTTTACTATAGATATTCACCTCCACCCAACCCTCCCTCTCAGCTCCCCCACAAACATAAGAGTGACACTGGGGTGCCCAGTCTCCCAGTGTCACAAACTGAACTCCTCATTGTTTTTTTCTCCTTTTTAAACCTGCAAAATAAAAACATCCATCAGTGTCTTTTGCACTGTTACTATCCCCCACCCAACCCTCTCATTCAGCACCCACCACCCTGCACCTCCCCAAGCTCTTACTTACCCATCAGGGGTACAATGTCATAATCCTCTCTGGACCGCAGACACATCTTTACCCTTCAAAGTCGGGCTGTGAGCTGAAGAAACAGATATGTATTTCAATGTATTTCAATGTTGTTTTGAACTTTGTGGCATAACTTGGCCATCTCTGCATATTTTTGACCCCAGTTTTCTACATGCCTTTATTGAGACCCTGCCTCAGGAACAGTTGTACTGACATTAAGTACATATGTTCCAAAAGGTGAATTTTCAGTCCCTGTGCAAAATTACCTTTTGGGCAGGAGTTGAAAATTTTCTCTGTCATTGTTCATGAGGTGAGGTCATAAGAAGGCTATGTAAAAAATTTGGTATAAAAATATTAAAAAACAACAACGATATGAGCCTATGTTGAATTTTGCAAACACAAGCTGGTAACTTTGGTAATTTGCAATATTTTTACGCTAAATTTGCAAAATAGTCATATCTTTACAGCACCTCATGAATGTGACAGCTGTCATTTTTCAAATCCTGGCCAAAATGCATTTTTTTTTACATCCAAAAAGTAAATTTTGTGTTACCTGCATGAAATCACCTTTTGGGCAGGAGTTGAAAATTTTCTCTGCCCTTGTTCATGAGGTGGGGCCACAAGAAGGCTATGTTGAAAATGTGATGTAAAATATTTAAAAAAACTACAAAGGTATGAGCCTACATTGAATTTTGCAAATCCAGGCTCGTAACTTTGGTTCTTTTCAATATTTTTCCCCCAAATTTGCAACACAGCCATATCTTTACAGTACCTCATGAATGTGACAGCTGTCATTTTTCAAATCCTGGCCAAAATGTTGTTTGTTTTTTTTTTACATCCGGAAAGGTGGTTTTTTGGTCCCTGTGTGAAATCACGTTTTGGGCAGGAGTATTTTCTCTACTCTTGTTCATGAAGTGGGGTCACAAGAAGGCTATGTTGAAAATGTGGTGTAAAATTTGAAAAAAAAACAACAAAGGTATGAGCCTACATTGAATTATGCAGGATTGTAACTTTGGTGGTTTTCAATATTATTCCCCCGTAACCCCCTTCAGGTGGGGCTTATCTGTTGTCCAGGGTGTCGCTCTTCCCCTTGCTGCCTAGTCCACTGCCAGTCCCTGGGTCCTAAGCTCTTGGGTCTCCACCAGCTTCCCACTAACATTTTTAGTCATTCAGGGCTGGCAGAGAAAAAAATGGACTTGCCATATGCGCACTGGTGCCTGTCCATCTTTTCACCGCTAATGTGGCTTATCCATCACTTCCCAGTGTTCTAGTTCCCCAAATAAGTTACAGAGGGATCAGACACTTGAAGAAGACACATCAGAAGTGGCTGCATGTCTTATTTTCAAAGGGCCTATAGAACTTAAGGATCGGGGGCCAATTTACATATTTGTATGGTTGCCCTGAATATTAATGAGCCACCTGGCTGCCTGGGGGGACAGTATGAAATGGCTGCAGCAATAAGAAAACTATGTTGTATGTAAATACAATACTGCAATCACATTAAAGGGGACAAAGGCAGCTACAGAACAATGGGCAACTGGGGCTAAAAGCTGCTTTGTTTGGCTGCAGGAGTTGGTGAAAGTTGGGATTGCTATAGAACTGTATGGGGTTGTGTACATAGCTAGCCATCTTTGTCTCTTTGACCCCTATGGACAGCCAGTTGTTAACTTATGCACCCAAAAGTTTATTGCGATGACTTATGGGAGAGGTGTGAACTAATTCCAGGTGCCAAAGACTCTTTGCCAATCAATAATCAAAGCAGGTTAATGACTATTAATATTTTGATGGACAACAGGAATCAACCAATCAGAGGCTGAGATTTTCATGAGAACCCCCAGGGACTTCGGGCAGTTTGGGCAGTCTGGTCTTAGCTCTGATTGAGCCAAGAAGGGCTCAGGCTGTGTGGTGGAAAAGACAGGAGACCTGTTTCCAGGACTTTATTGGTCAATCGGTCAATTAACTGGGAAAAGGAAGGTGGAATTTATTCTGGCTGAAAGAACTGTGGTGTTACAGCTAAACATCCAAGACATTCGGTGGAAGCTCCTGGTAGTTTGGTGATCTGGTGTTTGCATTGAGCCTGCATTTGTGTGGGAAAAACCCTGAGCCAGTGAAAAGGGTGGGTTGGAACTGAGTGTGCAAGAGCTAAAAGTTGGCACTGTGCCTGAGTCTGAGAACATTGTAAAAAAAAGGTTTGCAGGTATCCAGAGTTCGGGAGCCCATGGTTCTCCTGAAAACCAGCTGTGGAAAGGTGGATGTCAAATCCAAAGACTGCAAGTCACATACCAAAAGCCACTGGCAAGGTGGAAATTGAAGAACTTGTTGCTGCACACCGGAGCTGTTTGTTCCTGCTCAGGAGAAAGGCGAAAACTGAAAATATTCACAGCTGTAACTTGAAGCCAGCTAGGGAAATTTCAAACTCCTATCAATTGAGGCAGACTTGGCTGCAGGGGCCATGGGTATGTACCTGAGTGCTAGGCACTCTGGACCCATTAAGGGAGCAGGACCATAGGGTCATTCCTGGGTCTGGGTTCCTTGTGGTCTAGTAGGCTTTGCATCTGGGATCTGCAATCTGGCCTGCTTGGCAGGCTGAAAGGGACAAGTTGCAAGAATCTCCAAGCAAGTCTATGGTCAAACAGCTGCTAGACATTGTTTCAACTTCCAGACCAGCAGTCACAGTCTGGAAGTTGTTCAGAGAGGCTATTCCTAGATTGCCTGAACCTACTGTTCCAGTAGCCGAGTTCCAGCCTGCAGAACCATGAGTAACCCAGGGCTTGCCCTGTCTCAGTGGAGTAAAATTTAAAAACTGCTATCATCTTAGAAATAACTACTTCAAGGCCCCAATGCCAGCCAACCTGTGGCATCTGCAGTAGCAGGCCTGTGTTAAATCTGAGCACCCAGTCAGGACAGTCAGGACATAGTGGGTGTGCACTAGTACCAGTTGGGAGTGGGCAATATTGATGTTCTGGCCTACGGGCCCTGTTAACCCTATTTACCTTTTGTTTCTCTCCCTAAACTCCATCCTTTGTCTGGCTACTCCTTCCCTAGCCCTCACCCTAAAAAATAAAGCTGTGTTTTGTTCTTGGAAATGTATGAGTTGTGAGCATATTATTAGCTAGAGCTATTAAGTTTATGTGTTTTACAGGATTGATAAACAATGTGGTATTCAGTGTGTGGGGTGATGGAAGGAAAGGTGGGTAGGTTCAGCATCCCAGGGGTTTGCACTAAACAGACATCTGGCCCACTGTTATCTTACTTTGGATGGAGGCACTTCACTATTTTACTTCTACTCTGGGATAGACCCCCCACAATCACCATCACAACAGAACCCAGGCCCCTTAACCTGTGTGGTAGTCAACAGGCAGGGGTAGTAGCCCACTGGCACATGGTGCCTGGGCTACATTCCCACAAATTCACAACATAGCCATTTCTTTACAGCACGTCATGAATGTGACAGCTGCCATTTTTCAAATCCTGGCCAAAATGTTTTTTTTTACATCACAAAAGGTGATTATGCTATCCCTGCATGAAACTACCTTTCAGACAGGAGCTGAACATTTTCTCTGCCCTTGTTCATGAGGCTGGGTCATAAAAAGTCTATGTTAACAGTTTGGTGTAAAAATATTTTAAGAAAAGTTATGAGGCTATGTTGAATTTTGCAAACACAGGCTCATAACTTTGGTAATATTCAATATTTTTACCTCAAATTGTCAACATAGCCACTTCTGTATAGCACGTCATGAATGTGATAGCTGTCATTTTTCAGCTCCTCCCCAACATGTGTTTTTGCATCCCAATAGATTATTTCGCAGGCCCCATGCAAAATAACCTTTAGGCCAAAAGATGAAAATGTTCTCTGCCCTTCTTCATGACGCAGGGTCATAACAAGGCTATTTTGGCAATTTGGTGCAAAAATACTAAAAACAACTTTATGTGCCAACGTTACATTTTGTGAATGCAGGCTCATAACTTTGGTAATTTTCAATCTTTTAACCCCACATTCATTGCCTGCAGCCCTATTAGCTCTGTCCAGCGTTTGTTTCATTTTGTACTCTTCCGGGTCACACCCGAATATAGGCATATATTATATCTAGTGTACTTACCTGGTTAATAAAAGCAAATAAAGAAATGTATATATATATATATATATATGTGAGTACTATAGCACCTAGTATGGGTGCCAGTCCTTAAATGCACCCTCTGAAACCAAGGTATAGATATGGCTGGATATCCAGTCATCTGTCAATCCTGCCAACTAAGAGGCATACATAATGGCTACCATCAAATATAAGTGACTTGACCTCTGGATCACAGTGAAGTGGGAAATGGTTGCTGTCAACTAGTCCATGACTGCCACTGGCAGAGGCCCCTCACCCATGCAGCAACCTTCATGCCAACTGAAAGGATAATGGTGGAGACAGTCACACAACTAGCACTGAATGCCGAAATGAAAGGCATGGCTACCCTGCCAGTTATGTACCATGCCACATGGTCACACAGGGCATATGCCACAGTACACAGCCTGGCTAACTGTACCTTTCTCCAAAGAACCCATGTCAGACCTGTCATCCTGAACCACAGCCCCCATAGTCCCTGTGGACCAGGACATGACTCATCAGCTCAGCACCACTCAGTGAGAACAAGACAGTCAATGTAGCTGTCACAGTTGGTCAAGCAAAGTGCCCAGCAACACTCAGTAATGCCAGAAGTAAGGATTCATGTCATGTACACTTCTGTCTACAGGGAGCCCCCAGGTAAGGAAAGAATGGGAAGAAGAGTATGTTGGATGGGAGTAGACTAGTTTCTTAAGGAAAATAAGACCACATAGTGACCGTGCAGCATCACACATCTCACAATATGGTGCCTCAGACAAGGACAGCTCCTTGCACAGCAGGAAGATGCATTGTGCAGTCATGCCTCCACCCGTGACACAGTCACCACTGTCCACAGCAGCAGCCCCCAGCACACAATTTATGTTGGCTGTCTTGGGACATGAGGATTCACAAGAACCTTGCACCCAGCCATAACCACCAACAACTGACACAGAAAGATAAGATGGAATGACAAGGCAGCATGGCCACAGAGGCTCATGCCATGCCAGCAATATTCAGGGACACACATAGCAAGCTGATGGGATTGGGCATAACAAGATCATCCAGATGGGGCAGCCAGGGTGTGTGAGGGGCACAAATGGAAGTGTACATCACACATACACCCAGACAGGCTACATGCCATGCAGGAGCATACAGAACAGCTGTGGAAGCTGACAGCTGAGGTTCAGGGTATGCAGGCTGACCTAGGCCCCAATCTCTGATAGCATAAGTGCCCATTGCCCAGCACAAACCTCACCCAATCCTGTGGAAATGAGTACAAATGCCACAGCTGAGCTGTGGGGAACCCCAACCAGAGACACAGGCCATCACATGGTGAAGGCACATAAGGAAGGGAATAAGGGAATGCCATGGGAAGACATGCCACCTAGATACATACACCTTGGCAAAGGAATAGTCAGCAGGCAAGGATCAGGGACCACAGCCATGGAAAAATTCCACCAGTGCACTTTGCAGACAGTCACTGATGCTGCACCATGCCCCACCATGTGTCACTCATGTACAGCATAAGCACAGTTCACAGCACTATTACTGGAACCACATAGGTACGGCATAATCACAGCACAAGAGTCACAAAGCATCTCTGCAGGACACACACCACACTGCTGATGTTCTACATGTATGTATGGCACTCGTATGTAGACATCATCACCATGCCACACCTTCCTTGCATAGGCACCCATTTACTATCAACTGAATGACCACTACATAGACACATAGAAAGTGACGGCAGAAGGGGGCCATGTGGCTCATCTAGTCTGCCCATAATCCTACTCCTTCTCTTAACTGTTTTTAAGAGTTATGATGCCCTTGTATCTGTCCCACACCTTCTTGAAAGTTTCCAATGTTTTTGCCTCAACTGCCTCCTGTGGAAGGCAGTTCCATAGTTCCACCACTCTCTCAGTGAAGAAGAACTTGCATGTGTTGCCTCTGAATCTGCCCCCCCCCAGCTTCATGTTGTGCCCTCTAGATCTTGAGTGATTTTTGATATGGAACAGGTCCTGGACCTGCATCTTGTTTAGGTGCAACCCTCCATGATAATGTTTCCCCACCATCCACAAGGTGCCCCCTTGCACCCTGAATGCCCTGCCTACCACCATCATGGCCTCCATCAAGGGCATTACTCGGCATGGTGATAAGTTATGCAGTATGGCACATGCAGTGAACAATTTGTATGCCTTTCTGGGGGCAAACATCACTGTGCCACACATCATGTCCAGGCGCTGCAACCGCATCTTCAGAAGTCCTTTCGTTCACTCCAACACAGGTCCTGTCTTACAGTGTGCCTTGTTATACAATGCCTCTGTCTCACTGTGTATTCCTAGACATATTATCATCAGGTGTAGACATAATGGATATTCAATGTCACCTGTTGGGGACAGTGTAATACTGTTAACACTTGCCAGAAATATGGCACGGATATTACTGGCATATGTGTAAGGGGTACTGAACTTACTAACAAGCCATTGGTTCTTCTCCTCCTTTACATCCATTTCTACAGCTTCACAGAAATTGTTCAGTTGAATCTGATTTCTTAGAGCAATCTTAAGAAATGTATCTGATTTCAGCAATGGGGCTATAACACAGAAGTCCTAGACAGGGCACTGAACTGACAAAGACACAGCACAGAAGCAATGTTTTGATCCCAATATGCAAGACAAATTCTGATGAGACCCCCATGTCATTTGTGTTAAAATATAATGGTATTTCTACAAAAATAAAATCAGTATGTCTAGTTGTTATTGAATCATTGTAATGTATTGGGTCTATTTTCTGAATACCCCAGGCTTACATATAGTAGAGCCATAAACATTAAATAACTACTCTGCCATAGCTACTTTCAGCCAGCAAGGGCCAGACAACACACTTGGTTGCCTCCAAAACTTTTGGGGTTCCACACTTGCAAACATTGTTTCATTTTCAGGTATGCCATGCCAAGAAATGCCTTCACACATCCAAAGGAAAACATTGAAGTTAAGATATAGGAATTCATCTTATGCTATATGTCTTTTATATGCCAGCAGTCCTGAGCTCCAGAATCAAGGCCCTGCTTGATACTTTGCAAGACTGTATGCTACTGCAGCATGTCAGGGATTCCACTAGACAATCCACCATTCTCGATGTGGTACTCACCAACTCAAAAAGAGTTGGTGGAGTGTAGGTTGTGGAACCACTGGGGTCCAGCAGCTACAATACTATATGGTTGGAGATGGCCCTAGGCACCAGTACACCTTTGTCTAAGGTTGAGGGAATACACTTAAGGAGGGGGATCTCAACTAAATGATGGAATTAGTACTTAGCAGGTTAGCTGGGGTAGACAGCATCATGGAAGAGGAAGAAAGACAGGGGCATTATAAAAAGGCCCATTCTCAAGGCAACAAAAACATGCATGGAAGCAGTTATCAAGAAAAATTTTAAAAAGAGACCAATTTGGGTCCCTAAAAAGGTCAAGGAGGCAATGAGGGCCAAAACAAAGGCCTTTATAAGGCACCAAGAAAAACAGGGGGGACAAAGGAAAGGATGAGTATCAGGAAAAACTAGAGAGGCCAAAAGGGCAGTCAGGATTGCAAAAATAGACCCAGAACAATGTATTGTGTAGGTGGTGAAGGGAAGGGATAAAGAGTTTCCAGGATAATAGAAGACAGTCAGAAAGCAACATGCTGAATGAGCACTTCGGCTTAGTATTCCTTTGAGAGAACAAAGGGCCCATGCCACAGAGTGGGATAAAGATAACTGACAGAGGGGTCCTGAAAGTGAGGAAATACACAAACCAAAGAGTCAGAACAAGGTTAAGAGACCTCAAGGTGAACAAGGCCATGGGGCCCAATTGGATACATTGGAAGGCACTAAGGGAACTGGCATGAATGTTAACTGAACCATTGGTGCAGCAATTCAAAAGTTCTTTGCAGTATAGGGTAGTTCCCAAGGACTGGAGAGCAGCAGAACAAAGTTCCACTGCACAATTCCATTCAGTTTTATTAGAGAATGTAACAAATGAGACAAACTAATTTGCAATGGCATCCCTGCAAGTACAGAAGTTACATATAAAAGTTTCAGTTACAAATGTAGGAGCACTAGGATTGAGTAAGCACTTTAATGTTAAACCCCAAATCATGTACCTGAAAAACTTTGCCCCCATTCAACTGATTTACATGAAATTTGCAAAGCACAGAGATGGTCCAAGGATATCTGTAGCCTGAAAATGTAATGGCAATCAATTTACAGGTGGCTAAGTTACAGAGGGGCAAATTCCCCAGAAGTCATCATAATTAAAACCTTTTTCTGGCTCAACTACAACTTGACAAATTCTGGTCAGGGTTGTTATGGCTGCTCAGTGCGACGAGAGCAAATAAAAGTATACCTGTAGCTCTCGCAGCACTCTTGCTGAACCAGAGTCTGCCATTTCCAAAATGGTGGCACCGACAGAACTGTGCATGTGCGATACTCGGGCATGTGCAGTTTTGGTCGGCGTTGCCATCTTGGGTATGGCACCCATCACTTCTATAGTTGCGGAAGAAAATGTAGAACCCATGAAGAGACTGTGTTTAAGCAGCCTGTGGAGGGGAAGGGCCACATAAACAGCAGCAGTGGGCATTCACCAGAACACTGTGGAAGCACAGCAGACAGTGGTCCAGTCATGTCCTTCCACAGTGCTCTTGTAACACTACTGATGGCAGAACGTCTACAGAGCTCCACCTATGCAGCCGTAAACAATGCATTAATGCACTAGTTAGGGTTCAACTTTATGTCACAAAAGTGAGGAAATATGGCATTGGGGCCCCTCCTCCCCACAGCAGCAGAGGGAAAAAACACATTAAGGTTTTGGGTCTCCAGAGCATTGGTGAATCAGTGGTGGGATCTTCTTTGGTGTTGTCAGCCCTAATTCCCATCACTCCCCTAAGCAAACAAGGTCAGCTGTGATCTCTTTTCTCCATGCAGGACCCTGCCTGAAGAAAGGTATAGCAGTTTTTGTTGGCAGCACATGGTGACACATACAGTACTCCACTACATTTGAAGACTGTATCACTATGAGGCACCTGCTTGGAGCTGTACCTTGTACTTCAGACATGAGCCTACAGGGTGGAGGGAAGGAAGAACATTAGGGTTGTCTTCTCCAAGGAAGAACCCACCACTGATTTGCTAAGACTCCACACATAAAACCCTATTTTTTTTTCCTTCTGCTGCTTGGTGGGGGTCCTAATGCCATATTTCCCTATTTTTTAATTGAACCGTAACTCATCCATTAATGCAGTTTTTTTCAAAGAATGTATTTTTGTACCTGTGGAGTAAAATTATGTTTTGGCAGGGATTTGAAAAGTTTTACCTACTGATTATTTAAGATGGGTCATACAAAGATTATGTTGAAAATCTGGGATCAAAATATTAAAAAACAACAAAGTTATGAAGGTATGTTGTCATTTTTTAGGCATGCTCATAACTTTTGTAATTTTCAATATTAAAATACCAAATTTTCAACATTGCCATTTTTCACACAACCTTATAAACATGACAGCTGTTGCTTTTGAAATTCAGGCCAATATTTGATTTTCCATCTTATGGTGCAAAATAATGTTTTGTTCAGTATTAAATGACACCTGTCATCTTCAGAAAGAAGGGTTATAAAAGACTCTGTTGAAAGTTTGTGGTCATAAGGTAAAAAAAAAACAATTATGAAGTAACATTGTTTGCAGGGATGTCTGTTAGCCCACTAGGGATCACATTGCCTTCCCGTACCAGAGACCTGAGATTGGGTGCAAGCTCAATGAGCTGGCTTAATGTGCCAAGGTAGGGGCGGGGGAGTTCTGCAGTGTGCAGCACTGGCCCCAGCCTGGGGAGGGACAGGTCAGTGTTCTGGTGCACACATGACACCTTGTGGTGCTCCGTAAAGCCTTCTCTCACAAGATGTTGATATGACTGTCCAGGCCTGATGGGCCCATGTACTGGGTCCCTGTACCTGTGGCCCCACTCAGTAGATCCTCCCTTTCCAGGTAGGCCTCAAACAGGGTCTGCTTCTTGTCCTTACTGAAGTTCAGCCTGTGCTTCCTGGCAGGCACCTGCTCCTCAACACCCTCCAAATCTGACATGCTGCATCTTGTGAAAAGTAACGGTGCACCGATGATCAGCATAGTAGCAGTTCCTGTCACAGTGCAGCATTTGATCTCAGCAGTGCAATAACAGTGACATTTCACAATGTAAACAATCTTACCTTAAAGGCTGCAATACCCATCAGTGACCAGTGCTGTTTGGTGTCACTTTTATTGCTCAACCCATGCAAATCAGCCTGTGAGCAACCAGTAATGAGATGCTAATGTGAACACTCTTGCCTGGCATTGGCTCATGAGGCTATTTGCACAAACCAGCTGAATATTGCAGAATTTCTCCATGCGCAATGGACAGTGTCATGCACAACATGATTGCGTTGGAGCAATTCACAGACGCACGCCTGGTGCATATGTGATGCGCATTACTGCAGTTGCCATGCACACAGGCAGCTGTGCACTGCCCTTTGCCACATATCCCACAGCCAACTGTGCTGCATATGCAAGTCCTATCATGCATGCGTCTGTGGGTGCATGCCACGCATGTGACACAGATACACAGTTCAAATGTACTGTGCACCTGGCCCTGCTGCGCTATGCCATTGTCCGTACTTGTGCAGTCACTGTGCCATTGGTGTGCAGCATGTGTGGTGATGCATGCCCTTCACAGGATGGTTTCTATGCATGTCTGCGCATATGCGGGTCATGGATGTGTCCCTGAACTCCTTCCCGCACTTCCTGCATTGTGGTATTGTGCGATAGGTCACAATTGTGCATGTCTATTATGCAGATACGTGCTGTGTGATGGTGTGCTGTGTGTCTCTGTTGCCAAATGGCACAGCAGTGCAACATGTGTTACAATGAGGCACCACATTGCACAGCACTGATGATCAACTGCGTGGTGGGCATGGCACTTGCTGGGCGGGACTCGGGAGATGGGCCAGGAACTGGAATGAGGTGGAGATGGCCAACCTGGTGGCATTGGTTGCCCCATTGGAGGACCAACTGTTTTGGGCAGGGGACTTGCAGTAGGCATGGGCCCAGGTGTAGGCCCACATGGCTGAGGGCCTTGAGAGGTGCACAGGTATGGCCAGGACAGATGAACAGTGCCACCACTGTTATGGGGACCTGCGGTGCTGTGATCCAGATCTGCTGCGGAGACTTCAGGAATGTGCCCACTGAAGTTCGGTCCCTCAGCCAGGTACATGTGTCCATGCATTGTGCATGCTGCCTCTGTCCAGTATTTGAGCATTTGGGTGCGCAGTGGGTGCATGTGCATCTGCACACAGGCAGGCCAGCCCTGTTAGGGTGTGTGGGTACTGTGGTGCGGTGGCACTGCGCTCTCTGTGACACTGTGTTGCACGGTGCCAGTGACCTAGACACTGTGCCCATCACATGGGCCAGGGTTATTGCATGGGCTGCTGCATCATGGTGCACTGTGACCAGCCTGCTTGATGGCAGTCCACTCATGGTCCTGTCTGTATGTGTTTCCTTCACAGGGCCAGAGGTGCACAGTAGGGCCAGGGTAGAGGCTGCTAGGATGGGACAGCGACCTGTCAATGGTGCTGCGGCTGGGCCAGTGGGACAGGCGGCAGGTGAGTGTGTGCAGTTTGCATCAACCATCAGTTGATGGGTATGGGATGGGAGGCCAGTACACATAACAGGGCAATACCGTCATGCAGGGCTGTGGCGTGTGTTGGTGCACTGTCACTACTGCCTGTGTTGGTTGGCAGCTTGGGGTGGTCCCATTGTACACATGGCTTCTGTGTGGTGGTATCCTGTTGCTGTCACTGGTGGTGGCTGTGTGTGTCCCATGGTGTGTGAATGCTGCTGGTGGCCAGCTCTTGTGCAGCCCATAGAAACATTGGTCCCTTGCTGTGGGGTGCCTGTGCACAGGAGACAATGCACGGCACCCTGTCATGTGCCATACAGTACGTGTGAGGGCTGGTGACCTGAGCTGCTGTGGTTACCTGCTGTGCATGTGCTGTTAGCATCATTGTCCATGGGAGGCACCACCGCTGTCCCCTGCACACACAGACCTGGGTGGGGGGTGGTGGCCATTTGCTCTGTGGGACCTGTTACTTAGTGACTGTTCTCTGTTTCCTTTGCATAGGTTGTCCATGGCCAGGGAGAGGACATCAGGGTGTCGATGTCCTGGGTGGTGGCATGCTGCAGCTACAGCAGTTCACACTGAGGATGATCTCCTGGATGACACTGCACATCTGTCTGAGCAGGAGGCAGCTGGCGGCAACATGGGAGCTGGTGGTGGAGGTGGGCCAGATGAGAATGACCATCTGCCGGCTGCGGACATAGTTTCAGGACACTGTCCTTTGTTACCCCAGGTTTACCTAGCCATGCACCCCATCCCACTTGGACTGTTCTGTTGTTTCCCCTTTCTCACCCTACACACTCCCATTCCCGTACTGTTTCATATCCCACTGGACTCTGCATTGCTTTATGTGCCATTGCCCTTCCCTGTTTTCACCATGTTGGCTGTTCTGTACATAGTTGTTTTACATTTTTGTACCTTTTCTATTAGAAACATAGAAACATAGAATTGGATGGCAGATAAGGACTTCTTGGCCCACCCAGTCTGCCCATTTCCCTAACTCATGAATAAGTTGCAGATCCTAGTTAACCAGCAGCCTACATTTTCCTACCCTTACCCCCTAGAATTGCCTTATGACCGTCCCATGCATGCTTGAATTCCACCACTGTTTTTGACTCCACAGCCTCCTCCGGAAGGCTGTTTCATGCATCCACAACCCTCTCTGTGAAAAAATACTTCCTTACATTACCTCTGATCCGCCCCCCCTCTATCTTCAAATTGTGCCCCCTTGTTCTTGCACACCTCTTTTTCTGAAAGATGCTACCCTCTTGGATTTTGTTGATTCCCTTGAGGTACTTGAAAGTTTCTATCATGTCCCCCCTCTCCCTCCTTTCCTCGAGGCTATACATATTAAACTCCTTAAGTCTGTCTTCATATGTCTTCCAGTGCAGACCCTGCACCATTTTAGTTTCCCTCCTCTGGACAGCTTCCACTCTGTCTATGTCTTTGCGGAGATTGGGTCTCCAGAACTGCACACAATACTCCAGATGGGGTCTCATCAACTGTCTGTACAGAGGGATAACAACTTCCTGTTTTCTACTGGTGATGCCTCTCCCTATGCATCCCAGTATCCACCCAGCCCTCCTTACTGCCCTCTCACATTGCTTGCCCACCTTTAGGTCATCTGATATGTCTACCCCCAGGTCCCTTTCCATTTTGTTGTTGTTAGTATCTCACCCGCCATTGTGTACTCTTCCCCTGGGTTTTTGTTTCCCAGGTGCATTACCTTACACTTTTTAGCATTGAATCTAAGCTGCCATACATTTGACCATTCCTCTAACCTTGACAAGTCCCTTCTCATCCTTTCCACCCCACCTTGTGCATCGACTCTGTTGCAGATCTTTGTGTCATCTATAAAGAGACATACTTTTCCTTCCAGTCCCTCTTCAATGTCACTTATAATGACATTGAAGAGGACCGGTCCTAATACTGAACCCTGCAGTACCCCACTAGTAACCCCCCTTTCTTCAAAGTGGACTCCATTTACTATTACCCTCTGTGTCCTATTCTCCAGCCAATTCTTTACCCAGGCTGTCATCTTGGGACCCACTCCCAGGCTGGCTAACTTGTATATTGATCTTTCATGTGGGACTGTGTCAAATGCCTCGCTATAGTCTAGGTAGGCCATGTCCACAGCCCCTCCCTGATCTACTACTTTTTTCACACAGTCAAAGAAATCTATTAGATTTGTCTGGCATTACCTTCCCACTGTTAAACCATGATACCTTGGGTCCTGTGCCCCTCTGGCCTCTAGGTACTTGACAATTATTTCCTTCAGAAGTGATTCCATCATTTTCCCTATCACTGAGGTTAAACTAACAGGTCTGTAGTTTCCCGCTTCTGCCCTGCTCCCACTTTCGTGAAGTGGAATCACATCTGCCCTCCTCCAGTCCTCAGGTACCACCCCATACTCCCATGATTTGTTAAAGATGGTAGTCAGTGGTATCACTAGTTCTACCCTTAGTTCTTTTAGAATTCTGGGATGAATCCCATCAGGCCCGATGGCTTTGTCCACCTTCATTTTTAAGAGTTCTTTCAGAACCCTTTCTTCTGTAAATGGGCTGGTATCAACTTCTGTATCCAGAGTGTTTCTGTTGTTTGGTTTAAGTACCTCCCCCTCTTCATTTGTAAATACTGAGCAAAAATATTTGTTTAGTATCTCTGCCTTTTCACTGTCACCCTCTGCCCACCCCCATCTCCTTTATTAAGCCTCACTATTCTTCCCTTGGTTTTACTATGCTCCCTGATGTACCTATAAAAGGTTTTATTCCCTTTCTTAACTGAGTTGACTATCTTTTCCTCGGTTTGGGCCTTTGCTGTTCTGACTGCCTTTCCAGCTTCCTTTTGCTTTAACTGATACAATTCTCTGTCCTGCTCCTTCTGTGATTCCTTGTACTTCCTGAATGCTTTCTTTTTCTCTTGAACCTTCACTGCCACCTCCTTTGAGAACCATAGTGGTTTCTTACATCATTTTGTTTTGTTTATTTGCTTCACACAAAGGCTTGTTACCTCTGTGATGGCAGTTTTTATTATTCCCCATTGTTCTTCCACTCCTCCTTCCTGCCTATTTGCAAGTGCATTCCTTAGGCACTCACCCATTTTGGCAAAGTCAGCCCTCCCTAAAGTCCTGTACTTTTGCTTTTGTATGGCTTGACTCTACAGTTGTGTTTATTGTGAACCATACTGTTCAATTGTCGCTAGTTCCCAGATGGCTACCCACTTCTACATCGGTGTTCCTCTCTCCATCTCCATTTGAGAGAACCAGGTCTAAGATTTCTCCCTCTCGAGTGGGTTCCAATACTAGTTGTCTAAGGCATGACCCCTGTAGGACATCTAGAATAACTCCACTCTTAGAAGTGGCTGCTGCAACTGCACTCCAGTTAACGTCTGGCATATTCAGAGCACCCATTAGCAATATCTCCACTTTTTATGCCATTCTAAGTATACTTTCTATCATTTCCTTGTCCGTTTCCTCCCCTTGAGAGGGGGGTCTGTATACAACCCCTGTGCGGATTGTGGTGCCATTGCCTGTCTCCAAGTTGACCCACAGTGCTTCTTCTCCTCCCTGTTTATTCTTTTCTTCTGTTGCTTTGATTCCTTCACTTATGTAGAGAGCTACTCCTCCTCCTCTTTTACCCTCCCTGTCCCTCCTATAGATAGTCTATCCTGGTATGTTTATGTCCCAGTCATGGTTCTGCATGTATCATGTTTCTGTGACTTCCACGATATCCAAATGTTCCTCCTCCATCAAGGCCGCTTATTCAGGAAGCTTGTTACCAAGACTACGGGCATTAGTACTCATTGCTCTCCATTTTTTGATGGCTTTACCTTTAGTAGCAGCATCCCCCCACTGTCCTTTCTACCTTGGTCTTTTTCTCATTTAGTACCCTCTTTTGTAGGAAGAGGCTGGGAATTTCCTGCTGCTTATCAGTGCCTCCTCCTTGACTAGTTTAAAAGCTTGCCAATGAAGCATTTAAACAGATTGCCCAAAAGACTTGTTCCCTTCCTTGACAGATGCAGACCATCCTGCCAGTATAGGCTGGTGTCCCTCCAGGTGGAACCCCAGTCCCCAATGAAGCCAAATCCCTGTGCTCCACACCATTTCTTCAACCATTCATTAAATTGCATGGTGCAAAGTACCCTCGCCTCACCCATGCCATAGACAGGCAGCACCTCAGAGAAGGATACTGTGTGTGCTACTTGTCTTAGGTCCCTCCCCAACTCTACAAAGTCCTCCTGCACTGCTCTAATCTCATGATGAGCCAAGTCATTTGTCCCTAGGTGGACAATGACATCCATCTCAGACTCCCGTGCAGCTGTTCTCGTGATCCTGAAGATGCGCTTCCTGTCCCTCCAAGCCATGGCACCAGGCAGGCACCTTACTTCAGTTTTCCCTTTTCCCCCTAGTTCTATCCCTCTAATAATTGAGTCCCCCACCAGGAGCTGCTTCCTTTCCCTGTGGTGTCCTCTGCCTCCTTCCTGTGGGCCTCCCTCATGACAGTTGTCCGCAACCTCCTTAGTCTCCTCTGTGGGTGCATCCATAGAGGAACTGTGGTCCCCCAGAATGGTGTATGGATTATGGAGTGGAACAACTGACTGGGTGTGCCTCTGTTCCACCATCCTCACTCTCCCTGAGCCCACTGTGGTCCAACTGCTGTGCTTTCTTCGCAACCTCTAAGGTAGTGGTGGTAGATCTGGTGCTCCCTGGATGGGGGAGGTTCCCTTACTACTGTCCAGTGTGGTTTGAAGACGGGCAACTTCCTCCCTCAGGGCAGAGAGTTGTCTGCAAATAGGGCAGCATCTCAGCCTCCAGAAAGACTCCTGGAAGACTGCTGCCCCACAGCCATTACATTGCATTACTCCCCACATTTCTGTCTACCTTCTTGTTTATCCTGTTTATAATTTTTTTTTTTGGTGTGTGTGTGTGATTAGTTTGTTATATAGAAATATATATAGTATACGATGTGTATGCTTATATTTTCAGTGTAGTGTGCTAGAAAGGATATGACAGTGATATGCACCTTGCCCTCTTGAGGAAATGATGTCAGAACCCCAGGTATAAAGGAACTATTTCCAGGGGTGGGTGTGGTGAGGGGTGGGTAGGGTTTGGGCCTAAACTGTGCCCTCACGAAACAATCAGCTAAA
This sequence comes from Neoceratodus forsteri, assembly GCA_016271365.2. NCBI lineage: Eukaryota > Metazoa > Chordata > Ceratodontiformes > Ceratodontidae > Neoceratodus > Neoceratodus forsteri. Next base: position 1,288,569,843 of record CM057456.1, read on the forward strand.
AAAAGTGACCCACCGCTTCGATGAGTGCCTTCTTGTCAGCAAGAAGCCCCACACGGCAATTTGACAGAGAAAATACCCTGCTAATCAGAGAAAAATTCAAACATCCAAGTCAGACACAGGTAAACCTCCCCAGCCCCAAAACAGCCTAGTGCTTTGTGCTCTGAAAGCAGTCAGCCCCAAAACTGCCTTTTGAGGCACACAGAGATAAACACAAAAAACAGTTTCCACCCCCTGGGGCACGGTCTGGGTCAAATACACAGCCTGTAACCTACACTCACTTCAGGACTTATGACAAATTCTTAGCCCAGTGAATAACTGACAGTATTACAAATATTGCAATGCAAACAGTCAATCAATAATTCCAATCAAGTCAGCTGTGCACAAGGACAGACACAATAAAAGTATTCAGTCCCTCTGGGTTTAAACTCTTCCTGCACTGAAAATATTAACAATTGTAACAAAAGTAAAGCAAGGTCCACCTTCCTCTGTTGATTGAAAGACTGTCTTTCCTGATAATTGTAAGTTCCTTATTTCGCCTTTCAGTTAGGAGTAGCCTCCACCTGAAGAATATTAGCTTTTCTGATGAGCTGCTACAAAGCAAAGACAATTGTAAATTATAAGGTTTACCTCCCTCTGTTGTGAGCACAACTCACTTTCTTGTAGATCCTAAGTTCAGTATTGCAGCTTCTAGCCAGAGGTAGCTTCACCTGAAGAATATTAGCTTGTCTGACAGTAAACTGTTTACTAGTGTTTGCTTGTGTGTTTCTGTGCCTCCCTCGCATGCTTGGAGCAGCTCTGTGCTGATGTTGTACATTGTGCTGGTGTTGTACATTGCTGTGGTCTGGCAGGTACCTGTCTTTGCCTGTGGTGTCCCTGCAGTGCGGGTGTGGTAGGTGCACAGTGGCCTGTGTATTACATCCCCCTGTGTCACTGTTACATGGGAATGGGCTGTGGACCTCCTCTGTGCATGCCACAGTGCATTGTGCCCATGTCTACATGTGCATTACAGTACACCCCTGGCTGTGTTGCCCTTCCCCGTGCTGCTGTGCTATGCAGTGCTGTGTCCTGTGTCCATGTGTGTCTGTGGCGTGTGCGCCATACCGCCCTGTGCCTGTGTGGCAGTGTGGCAGTGGCACACTGTACATGCATGGTGCCCTCACATAGTGGCTACGGTGGCTGCCTGTCCTGTGTTGGCTGTTGAGGCTGTGGTCATGGGGTACTCAGTCTGTGTGGCCATCTGTTCCATGGCTGCTCCATGCTCTGTCATATTGGCTCCCAGGGTCTGTGTGGGGCTCTTTGCATTGTCCATGGCGATTGAGCTCTGTGCCTGTTCTGTGCCTCCCACCAATTGTCCCCTTGTGGTTCTCCCCTGCATCCACTTCCATGCTCCTGTGCCTTTGTGCAGCCCTGCCTGTATTCCCCTGTGCATGGCTCACCTTGCTCAGCCTGCTATATTCAGCATGCACCCTTACCCCTGCACTGTTCAGGTTGCTCTGGCACATGTGTGTTTGAACAATGGTGCATTTGTGCTATATCCAGTGTGATTTGTGCAGGTGCATTTCTGTGGCACATCCGCTGAATATTGCTTTTGTGTCCTGTGGCACACCTGGATTCTGCTGCGCATCCCTTTGCACAAATTCAAGGTACGCTTTTGAATATCTGGCCCTACATGTCTACATTTTCACTTAGTAAACACACCTCATGCAATACATTTAGGATATATTCATCAGCATGTTTTAACGCAGTCTATGTCACTTTCAGATCTTTAGGTAATCCCTCTTACTCCAGGGCAACAGGTACAATTTTTTTGGAGCTGTCTGCTCAAACTCTGCCTTCAATGCCCTGATGGGGGACCCTCACCCTGAATAACATGGTGCTCTAATGGCAACTGGCAAGGAGTTCCATAGCTAGGGAATAAAGTCACTGTCTGAAAAGGTGGGTCTCTGATTTCTGACTCTAAGTTTCTGTATCTTAAATATTCCACTTTCCTCAGGGTTGTTTTTTGGTCTAACCCTTAAGCATTCTCTTAAGTACTCAGACTAGCCCATTAATACTTATACCAGCAAAGATAGCTATGTAGTTTTCTGTAATTTCAGAGTGACACTCACCCCAGCATTTCATACAGCTTACACTGGTGAGTTGTTTTGGGACAATCCAAGATGAACAAACATATGAAAGAAAGTAATAAAGTGCCTTGGCTGGGATTTGAACCCAGGCTACCTAGAATGCCATTCTTATTTTGTGTCACTGACTGTGCCATCAAGGCAGCTGGAAACCTGGGGTTCACAGTAGCACCTTACTCTTTCTCTAATGCACACCCTGGTGCTGCACAGATGGTTATATTTTCATATATATGCCAGATGTTAACTGGAGTGCAGTTGCAGCAGCCACTTCGAAGAGTGGGGTTATTCTAGATGCCCTACAGGGGGCATGTCTTAGACAACTAGTATTGGAGCCCACTCGAAAGGGAGCAATCTTAGACCTGGTTCTCTCAAATGGAGATGGAGAGAGGATCACAGATGTAGAAGTGGGTAGCCATCTGGGAACTAGTGACAATCGAACAGTATGGTTCACAATAAACACAGCAATAGAGTCAAGCCATACAAAGGCAAAAGTACAGGACTTTAGGAGGGCTGACTTTGCCAAAATGGGTGAGTGCCTAAGGAATGCACTAGCAAATGGGCAGGATGGAGGGGTGGAAGAACAATGGGGAATAATAAAAACTGCCATCACAGAGGTAACAAGCCTTTGTGTGAGGCAAATAAACAAAACAAAATGATGTAAGAAACCACTATGGGTCTCAAAGGAAGAGGCAGTGAAGGTTCAAGAGATAAAGAAAGCATTCAGGAAGTACAAGGAATCACAGAAGGAGCAGGACAGAGAACTGTATCAGTTAAAGCAAAAGGAAGCTGGGAAGGCAGTCAGAACAGCAAAGGCCCAAACCGAGGAAAAGATAGCCAACTCAGTTAAGAAGGGGGATAAAACCTTTTATAGGTACATTAGGGAGTGAAGGAAGACCAAGGGAGGGATAGTGAGGCTTAATAAGGGGGAGAGAGGGTGGGCAGAGGGAGACTGTGAAAAGGTAGAGATACTAAACAAACATTTTTGCTCAGTATTTACAAATGAAGAGGGGGAGGTACCTAAAACAAACAGTAGAAACACTCTGGATACAGAAGTTGATACCAGCCCATTTTACAGAAGAAAGGGTTCTGAAAGAACTCTTAAAACTGAAGGTGGACAAAGCAATGGGGCCTGATGGGATTCATCCCAGAATTCTAAAAGAACTAAGGGTAGAACTAGTGACACCACTGACTACCCTCTTTAACAAATCATGGGAGGATGGGGTGGTATCCGAGGACTGGAGGAGGGCAGATTTGATTCCCCTTCACAAAAGTGGGAGCAAGGCAGAAGCAGGAAACTACAGAGGCCAGAGGGGCACAGGACCCAAGGCAGCATGGATTCACAGCGGGAAGGTAATGCCAGATGAATCTGATAGATTTCTTTGACTGGGTGACCAAAGTAATAGATCAGGGAGGGGCTGTGGACATGGCCTACTTAGACTTTAGCAAGGCATTTGACACAGTCTCACACAAAAGATTAATATACAAGCTAGCCAGCCTGGGAGTGGGTCCCAAGAGGACAGCCTGGGTAAAGAATTGACTGGAGAATAGGACACAGAGAGTAATAGTAAATGGAGTCCACTCTGAAGAGAGGGGTCTTACTAGTGGGGTACCACAGGGTTCAGTATTGGGACCAGTCCTCTTCAATGTCTTTATAAGCGACATTGCAGAGGGACTGGAAGGAAAAGTGTGTCTTTGCAAATGACACAAAGATCTGCAACAGAGTTGATGCACAAGGCGGTGGAAAGGATGAGAAGGGACTTGGCAAGGTTAGAGGAATGGTCAAATGTATGGCAGCTTAGATTCAATGCTAAGAAGTGCAGGTAATGCACCTGGGAAACAAAACCCAGGGAAGAGTACACAATGGGGTGAGATACTAACAACAAAAAAATGGAAAGGGACTTGGGGTAGTCATATCAGATGACCTAAAGGTGGGCAAGCAATGTGAGAGGGCAGCAAGGAGGGTTGGGGATACTGGGATGCCTAGGAGAGGCATCACCAGTAGAAAACAGGAAGTTATTATCCTCTGTACAGACAACTGGTGAGACCCCACCTGGAGTATTGTGTGCAGTCTGGAGACCCAATCTCGCAAAGACATAGACAGGATGGAAGCTGTCCAGAGGAGGGCAACTAAAATGGTGCAGGGTCTGCACTGGAAGACATATGAAGACAGACTTAAGGAGCTTAATATGTATAGCCTCTGAGGAAAGGAGGAGAGGGGGACATGATAGAAACTTTCAAGTACCTTAAGGGAATCAACAAAGTCCAAGAGGGCAGCATCTTTCAAAAAAAGAGGTGTGCAAGAACAAGGGGGCACAATTTGAAGATAGAGGGAGGGTGGCTCAGAGGTAATTTAAAGAAGTATTTTTTCACAGAGAGGGTCATGGATGCATGGAACGGCCTTCCGGCGGAGGTTGTGGAGTCAAAAACAGTGGAGGAATTCAAGCATGCATGGGACAGTCATAAGGCCATTCTAGGGGTTGGGGGTAGGAAGAAGCAGGCTGCTGGTTAACTAGGTTCTGCAGCTTATCCAGTAGGTAGGGAAATGGGCAGACTGGGTGGGCCAAGCGGTCCTCATCTGCCATCAAATTCTATGTTTCTATATGCAAAAGTGTGTTGTGCACATATGTGGAAACTAAATAAACAGAAGAGAGAAACAAATAAGTGCCTTGAGAGTTCTAGGTTTCCAGTTGCCTTGGTGGTGCAACTGGTAGCACAACAGGAACAGCATTCCAGGTGGCCTTGCTTCAAATCCCAGCCAAGGCACTTGCTTCTTTCTCACTTATGTTTGTTTTTGGTTCCATATATGTGCACACCACACCTTTCTGTATGGAAATTCAAAATGAAGCTTGCCAAATGGTTGTATAACACATCTAACCTGTGCAGTCTTTCAAGAGTAGGTGATCATAAACTACATCTGCATAGTCAAATAGAGGTATCACCTTGTTTTCAGGATTTTTGCCTCAGTTCAGTGGATAAACAGTTTTCATATCTATGAAACAACCCTAATCTCGTCCATATTTGTTTAGTCAAAAAATTGACATGGGTGTTTCTGGAGCTAACTGGCTGTATCCTGAAGCCTAGGTATTTTATATTTATTTACCATCTTGAGTGACAGGTCATCTAAAGCATGAATTGCAAACTGAGTGTTTGGAGCTTTGCTCAATTTGGCCAGGGCTGCAATCAACATTAGTTTGTTTATCTTAGTTTACCTTTAATTTGGAAGAAGAAGCATCCAGGAAACTATAGACCAGTTAGCCTTATTGCCATGGTAGGCAAACTGATGGAGACACTAGTCAGAGGATCTAGTGAAATACCTGGTTAAAAATGGTATTCATGATAGTAAGCTGCATGGATTAATGACAAAGAGGTATTTTCAGATCAACCTAGTAGTATTTTTGGACTGAGTATCCAGGGAAGTTGACAAGGGACATGCAGCAGACTTACTCTAGCTTGACTTTACCAAGGCATGTGACTTTTTGCCACACAAAAGACTGCTGAAAAAGATGGGAGATCTGGGATCAGCCAAGAAAGTAGTAAGATGGGTAGGGAGTCAGTAGAAGGGGAGGCAGCAGAGAGTTGTGCAGAATGTGATCAGATTAGTGGAAAGAGATCACCTGCAGAGTATCACATGGATCTGTACTGGGCCCTCTTCTTTACAATATATTTGTTAATGACATGGGAGATGGTATCCAGGACAGGTTGGGATTATTCACAGATGACAATAATCTCTGGTCGAGATGACAGTGTGGAATTGAAAAGGGAATTGCAGAGAGACCTACAAAGGCAGGAAAATTAGTCCAGGGTATGCAAGTGAGCATCAATGCCTGAAAGGAAAAGTGATGCACTTAGGGTACAGAAACCCCAGAGCAGAGTATTGGATGAGAAGTTCATCTGGACACAACATCAGAAGAAAGGGATATAGCAGCCATCATTAGCAACTCCCTTAAACATACCAGCCAATGTAACAAAGTCCTGAGCAAGGCTTACAGGATGCTAGGGTGCATTGGGAGGGGGTTTGACAGTAGGAAACAGGAAGTACTGTTACCTTTGTATAGGGCACTGGTAAAAGGCCTATGCTTCTGCAGCTATATATAACAGATTCTGGTCAGAGCCAACATGGCTCTGCACAGCAGCAAGTCCAAGGGAAAAGCACTTTGAGCTCCCACCGCACTGACACCATACTTGCCTCATGCCCACGATGGGCACCGTGACAGAAGTGCAGACTGTGGAGGAGAGAGATGACAGAAAACCAATGCTGTGGACATGGTCACAGTCCTGTGGAGGCATGTCGGAGAATTATCTGATCACATGCTTCCACAGTTTCTTTTCTCTCCTACTTCATAGCATTATGACAGCATGCCTCCACCTATGCAGATGTAAAAACGCACAATACAAAATGCAGATGACAGAAGTGGATTTGTATATATTTTTAGAGCACACAGTAGTGTTTCTATGGGGCTGCAGAAGTGCAGGCTTCATAAGGACCTGCAGTTCTGCAGACAGGTACAGTTGTAATTTGGGTTCTATAGGTATTTGAGCACAAGCACAGGTTCTGTACCTGCCCTTAGCTCTTGCATACAGAGTCAGGACTGTATGTCTTACTATGTGCAGTTGTACTGCACCTGCTTGGTATCCATGTTTGCAACAGCTATGGCCAAGGACAGGTTTGCCACTTATGTACATGCAGGTTCCTTAACCTGCTGTTCCCTATAGCCTTAACAGCCGTGTACAGACTCTATCTAGGGTCACTGAACCAGTGAGGACAACCTTAGTATACCGTAATAGGTGGACACATGTCTATCTGCTTATTAATTGTGTTCGGTAGATTGCACTCTTTCTAGTATTACCATATTCTGGTGCATGGCAACAGGGATGCAGACCTGTCTGCACAGGCTGATGGCATACCTCTAATCTCATTCTTCTGTTTTTGACATCATACTCTGTTGTTGCACAAATGGCTATGATGTCAGTACTGGAGATATGATGCTGTGTGTTAGCAGGCTTACAGTACAACTATGGGCAGGGGTACAGTGGGTCTATTGCATGCACCTATCCAGTGCACTATCACAACAGGGGAGCAGCATTGCAGTCCATGACATTGTTACACAAGGTCTGTGTATCACATATACATGTCTCAAAGTTCACCAAACTGTGTCAGGGGCACTTTACAGGGAATGTATGTGGCATGCTGGCTAGATGCCTGAGTGTGCATGGGTAATGACATCATCAGTCCCACAGGTACAATGGCCAGTGCAGGAGCAGCTTAAGCTGAGGGCATTGCACTGGAGGGGCCTTAGCCAGTAGACTCAGGAGGCTGTCAGTCCTAAGCTACCAGATGATGCAGGGGAGTATTTAAAATTTAACAGAGGCTGCAGCGGTAGGTGCTGTATTCTTATAGGTGGTGGCAATACAATGTACAGCTCTGGTGTGGTGACTCTTATGTCTTTTAGCAGTATTAAGTCTCCAATAAACTACCACAGACACCCTTAGTGCTTTGCTCCAGTGAGGTAGGAAAGGCTGGATGGGGCTGAGCTGGTGATGGTCTAATGGGTATATTGTTACTGCAGTGACTTCCCTACCGCGAAGACCATCACAGCGACAAGAATTTGGAAAAACCCACATGTTGCTGTGATGGTCTGTGCAGTTCCTGAGACTGCCTTGCAGTGTGTATTGCGCCCTCCCCCAGTCCAACTCTGACTCTGAGTTGGAATCCTAGAGACTGGGGGGGGTGAAGCCCCCCTCATCGGGGGTTTGGGGATGCAGGCCTCTTATGGAAACATGGAGGCATCCCCAACACAGCAGTGCCGACAGTCAGCACTGTGGCTGTCGCTGTTGGGGATGTCTCCATGTTCGATGTTGTGGTGGCATGGTAAAGCCGGTAGAATGAGCCACCTGTACAGACCTAAGGCTTCCACAGTAGCTGCTCCTGAGGGGCTTTAAGTACAAGAATGACCTGAGGTCTACTGGATTGTTATGGAGTCCTCTGCAGTGAATACCGTATCTCACCTATGCTGTGTGCCTACTGTGTGTGTTCTGTCCCATTTGTGTGCAGCCCACTCTATACATATGTGTGCCACTCATACATGTCCCATCTTATTCCATGCAAACCTTGAACCACTGAGGTGCTTTGTGTTCATGGAGAAGGACTACAGAACCACAGCTCCTCCGTGGTCCAGTGGAACCACCTGTCAGGAAGATGACTGAGGCCAGCAGGGGGAGTTTCAGAACTTAACATGTGTGTCTGTATGCATGTCTTGTCAGCAGGCATCATTGCAGGGTGCCAACAGTGTTTTTACTTTGTTGTGACATCTATCACTGCTTTGTTTTCCTGCCAGCAGTATAGCCTAGAGGTTAGAGTAATGAGCTGTGAATGAGCTTGGTACATCCAGCAGATCTGGGTTTGATTCCACAACCTCCACTTGTGTACTGTGTGACCCCGAGCAAGTCACTTAAACTCCCCAGTGCTCCCAGATCACCTCTGTAAATGGGTCTTGCGCCAAGTGGGTCTCATGTGGTTAACAAAGAATAACAAATAATTCCAGTGTATGCACACCATATAGCCAGCTATGTATGGCTATGGCTAGAGCAATTAAAGTTTCTATGCCAAATAGCTGTGTAGGTATGTGGACCATGTTGTGGTCAGTCATACTGGAGGATGCTACCACATAGTGGGAAAGCATGCCAGTGCTGCCAGGTTGTAGGAAGGCATGTTGGGGGGGTAGTGTAAGTGTGCTGTTAAGTGCATGTCCAGAGTAGGCAGTTATTGTCCCCTGTATGGGCATGGGGCAGGCACATCCAGCAGCAGGCCATTGTGTTGCAGGTACCCATGCCATGGTGGCAGTTTCATGCTGTGTTTTGGCTATGGGCATCCATGTTCCAGTGTGTGAAGCTAGCCCTGTGCGTATGGGGTTTATGGCAAGATTTATTGTGGCATAGTGTTGTGCTCAGTCCCCCTATATGCAGTAGCGACTTAACTGACACTGTGAATTTGCATGCGTCTGAGGCAAGCATGAAGGTAAATGGCCAAGCCCCCTCCTGCATGTGTAGAGTTGGTGTTGGCCTGTTTGTGTGTACCATCAGCATGTGCCTGTGTGTTGTGTATGTGAATGCCATGCGACTTTGAGAAGTGCTTTTCCAGGTCATATCCCCACACTCAATGCCCAGCTGCACTGAGTGTGTATGCCACATAGTAGTCTGTACCCATTCTTGCTTAAACCCAATTACAGTAATATTGCAGTGATTTTATTCAGATGACTACCTGTAAACTCTTGTCAGGAACATGGTCTAACAAAAGATAAGAAGAATGTGTACCTAGGATTCCAGCTGTAGTGCCAGCATATAAAGGCTTAAACTCAAGAACCCAGAAGAGTTAGCACACACAAAATGAAATAGTCTCAAATGTGTAATCTAGATGAAGTTTATAATGATGTGACATCAAGTGCAGAAAACAGCTGTTGAGGTTGCTCTTTCATACTCACTAGCTGTTTTCTGCCTTAAGGGTCACATGAATTAAAATTTCATTTGGATTAGGTCTGAGATTTTTTTCACTTTGTGTGCACTGACTCTTATGAGTTTCTAATATATAAAACTTCACTATTGGTTTTAATATATTTCTCATGGTTATCACTAAAGGAAATAGAAAATGATACTGTGAGAGAAACTGAGAACAGGTCAATAATATAGTAGGTACAGTACAGAGTAAATTGTTGCCCCTATTCCATTAAAAAATGTACACTTAAAGTACAGACAGGAAGAACTGGCACCTGGCAGCACATTGAACAAAGCTCAGGTATAACCAAATAAAAACCACAAAGCAAGAGCCCACCATAGGACAAAATGCAGTACACCTGAGGAGTTTTAATGCCATAGAAAAAACACAGTGTGCACCACCATTGTACAGTATGCATAAGCAAAATTAGTGAGTACTTGGGACAGACGTCTGGAAGGTTGTAGGTTCAAATTCTACACTGGGAACATGGACTAATGCCCATCACTGACACTGCAGTGCTGCACTGCTGAGCTGTCATCTTCAAATGATACAGTATGTTTAATCAAGATCCCCTTACTTCACCTCTAGTGGCTGTCCTGGTCTAAGTTTAAGACTCCATTGTAATTTTAATAGTGCTGGATTTCCTCGGTGCCTCGATCAACATTCCCCTGTCAATAAAACTGGTCCATGTAACCCCCCCCCCATGTAACTGGAAACAATCTCTCACAGCTCAGTGTGCTTCTACTAGTAAATATGTACAAATCAAAAAATTAATATACAAAACCCTGTAGAATGTCTTATGATTCCAGACAGAATGGACGAAACAACTTGCCACATAAAGGAATCAAAATTCTGGAATTTGTCAGTTTTTGCCAAGCACTTTTACAAATGATAAAATTGGTTCAAAGCCTCTCTCTGTAATTTCTGAGCCAAGGGTTATAATGAGTAGATAAGAAACTGTCAAACAGGAGAAAGTACTGACTCAGAAAACTTTCTCTGTGACAAGAAATTGAAAACATAATTGCAGGGATAAGAGTTGTCAGTGACATTTAATGCTCCAGGTAGTCCATTATTCAGGGTGATTTAATCACTTTCATTATAAGGGGTGTCATCCAGGTTACTTATTGTTCTTCAAGCGTGTCAGGCCTGGAGAAGCTTCCTCTGTGCTTTGAATATTTTTCACAGATTATAAGATGATGACACACAGAACAAAATCACAAGCTGTTATATGTACTGATATGGCAATTTTTCTTTTCAGTTAAAGCCGATGATACTAAAATGTTTTGTTAACTATTTGTTGTAAAATCTGCTTCAAGCTCTAAGTGTTTTTTTCTACCAACATAAACAGAGTCATTAAACACTAATGTGTAAGCAGATAGGACAAAGGCTCTGAATATGTAAGGTTTGGATACCATGTCAAAACCTCTGAATAAAAACTCCACGGCAATAACTGCACTCTGTGGAGAGCATGCCTACATTTAGAGTGAAAGGGGTATAATAGCGGTAGGGAATTACCACTACCCCTGTCGCTCAATGCTTCTAGTGAGGAGGGATCAAGTTGCCATGTGTTGGGGTGCCTGGTCAAGCCACTCCCATGGTGGAGTGGCTAAGGTACCAACACATAGCAGGAATGGAAACCTGGGTCCGTGGTTCAGTTTCCCCCAGCTCTCCTGGTGCTGCAACTTTTTATGTTGTTTTTTTTTCGTTTGTTTTTGAAAATAGAAATTTTTCTCGCCTCCCAAGTTTCTCTCCATCCTGAATTCCCCACCTTCTTGGACTTAGTTAGTTGTATTCCAGTGGGTGTGGGGCGCACTGTTTGTGCTGAGGTCAGTGTTTTTCCCGACCTTCTTTCAGCATGTGCTGCATTGCTTGTGGTAAGTATTAATAGTAATAATAATCCTCTATTTCACATAAGTGCCTTTCCATAACCAAGGTACTTTGCAAAAGATAAAACCAGAATAATAAAATCAGTAAATACAGTAAAGATGATGAGAAAAATATAAAGGAGGTTATTCAATCAACTCCATTAAAGGCCTGGCACCAAAGAAAGTTTTTCAGTGCCTGTTTAAAACTTCCCACAGTTGTGCACTCCCACAGTTGATGAGGTAGAGAATTCCAGTGGGTAGGGGCCACATACATAAAAGCACGGGCCCCAGAAGACTTCAAAGACACCCTCGGAATCTCCAGCAACCCCTCATCGGCCGAACTGAGCTGTCACCCTGGGTGATAGGGAGCAAGAAGCTCTTTCAGGTAGTCAGGGCCAAGTCCATGTAGGACTTTATACATCAGCAAACCAACTTTAAAGATGATCCACCACTGACTAGACAGCCAGTGCAACGTGCGCAGCACAGGAGTAATGTGAGAACTTTTTAGAGTCCCTTTCAACAATCGTGCTGCCGCATTCTGCACTACCTGCAAGCAGCAGATATCAACCCCAGGAAGCCCTAAGTACAGGGAGTTGCAATAATCAAGGTGCAAGGTCACAAAGGCATGGACCAATGTAGGTAGATCTCCGGACGGAACAAGGTGCTTGATCCTGACGATGTTCCTAAGATGGTAAAAGGACGACTTTTCACGACTGCTGACAACCTGCGATTGTAAAGTCAGCCTGTCATCAAGCACCACCCCCAGGTTCTGCACCCGTTCACAGGTGGGGATTTGGACACCCCCCAGGTAAATTCCAGAGGGCTGACCAGTCCTCAACCCCTCTATCTAATGACCTGGTTCCACAACCATCACCTCGGTCTTTCCTGCATTCAGCTTTAACCAACTCGAGTTCATCCAGTCCTGGATTTCAGCAAGGCAGCTGTTAAATAACGAGAGAGCACTATCCTGGTCAGGTGCAAAAGACAAGTAGAGCTGGGTATCGTTAGCAAAGCAGTGAAACCTCAGCACATACCATCTTACAGTGTCTCCGAGGGGCAGCATATACACTGCAAAAAACATGGGGGACAACACTGAGCTCTGAGGGACCCCACACAGCAGACAGACTGGGTCAGAGGAAAAATTCCCAGACATCACTCTCTGAGTTCTGCCTGTGAGGAGGGAAGTAAACCACCTGAGGACCTTACATGTCAGGCCGCACATGGCCCTCAAACACTCAAGGAACACCCCATGGTCAACAGTGTCAAAAGCTGAAGACAGATCAAGGAGCACCAAGATGGAATGGCATCTCCGATCTCTCGCCATGAGGAGATCATTTAGCACCCAAATAAGCACAGTCTCGGTACTATGCCTCTTTCAAAAATCAGAATGGAAAGGTTCATAGATGATATGGATGGTCAAGTGGTTCTCCAACTGTACCGCCACTACTTTTGCAATAACTTTCCCTATAAAGGGAAGGTTAGAGATTGATCTGTAGTTAGTCAGAGAACTTGGGTCCAATGAAACTTTCTTCAAGAGGGGATTTACCATCGCCTCCTGCAGGGAGCTTGGGAACTCACCTGAATCAAGGGAGCACCAGACTATCTGTGCCAGGACCGGGCCAATAATCTCGCAACATCCCATAATCAGGAAGGCTGGACCCGGGTCCAAGCTACAGCATGTAGGGCGCATACTCTGGACAATCCTCATGACATCCACAAACTCCTTGTAGCTCAAAGAAACTCCAGGAAACATGAGGTTGAGTGACAAAGCACCGATCACCAGCATCCTCCAAAGAGTGCATCCAGAGGATCTCTGACCTGATGTCTGCCACCTTATTCGCAAAGAATCGAGCAAGCTTATCACACTCCACTTGTGAAAAAGGTCTTCGGAGCTGTAGATGGGATGGGTTGCACAACCTGTCCACAGTTTGAAAGAGTTGAGCTGGTCAATTCTGAGCTGCAGCAATCTCCTCGGACAGAAATTCTGCTTTCTTATGGGAGATCGCCGATTGGTAGGCCTGATAATGCTCTACCAATCTAAGATGGTCGGCATCCAAGGTGGATTCCACCAGCATCTCTCTAACCTACATCCTAATTGCCACAACTCTCTCAAGGACCCATCAAACCAGGGGGCCAAAGGGAGAAGGGGGAGAGGATGAACACGGACAGGAGCAATCAAGTCCAGGGCCATGGAGACAGCCTTATTATAAGCCAGAACCAAGGTCTCTGGACTCATGCTGGTCACCGAAAACTCTAAAAGGTTAATCACCACCATCAGACCTTCAGGACTCACCTCCCATAAAGGGCTGTAACTGACCATCTCCACAGGGGCAGTCCTACAGATGGGGGCACAAAAGTTGAACCTCACGGTGTAATGATCGGACCAACTGACAGGTTCCACCCCCAAATCAGAGGCCTCAATCCCCAGGAGGAAAACCAAATCCAGAAAGTGACTGTATTTATGGGTGGCAGAGGTAAGAATCTGTATAAGACCAAGTGATGTCATCAGCTGCAGGAAGTGCTGTCCAAATTGCGAGAGTTTGGCTTTGACCCAGGTGTTAAAGTCACCCAGAACCATCAGTCTGGGCAAATCCAGTGCCATGCTGACAATGAAGTCAACTACTTCCTGTAGGAATCACCTCTCATTCCTGGGTGAATTGTAGATAAGAGCTAGCCTACAACCTACAGCTACCACCATGGTACACTCGAAGGATTCAATCTCCTCAACTGGTACACTCTTAAGGCCCAAATCAGTCTTGAAACAGGTATGGAGACTAAACATGGAGCACCACGCTTCAGACTCCATTTTGCCCAAGGGCATCTTCTAGACCTAACAACCCTGATGTGAGAAACCCGTTCATTCATCCTCTGATGTCTACGCCTGCCCCCACCTCCCCTCTTATGAACAATACCCAGCCTCGACAGTGTTGGTAAGTTGATTGCATCAACAGAGGGGAGAAAAATGGGTGGAGGGAGCTGGGAGCAGAGGACGAATAGCACATGACTGGGGGGGGGAGCCTACACATCCTTAAGGCTAACCAACACCCAAAAATAAACATGCAATACCCAGTTAACTAACCCAAGGATAAAACCCCGAATAGGCAATAATAAAATTGTTCAATCTGAACAAATAAGTGAATAAATAAAACAAGATAAAAATTACCAACCCAATACAAATAAAGCACAAAAACTAAAATCTTTCCCCCACACTATATGGACGCTTCAATCCAACCTTAAGCTCATGGAATACATAAAAAAGAAAGAAAAATATTGACTGTAAATAAAACCAAATCAAAAGCAAATCTCCTGCAGTCCCCTCTCACTGGACTAGCAGAAGAGTTGTAAATCTCCTCCACCCCCAGGTCCTCTCACAACCTGGAAATGAAGAGAGTCAGAGCACTCTCACTGCCCAAATTAAAAATCCAGATCAACTTAAAAATAAAACAATAAAGATAAATATCCAAAAAGATCTTCTTTCTTCTTTACACAGTTAGCAAAAAGTAAATAAATGTGGATGCCCAGGTCCTTTCACCATCTGGGATACCACACGAAGAAAGGACACTCTCACTGTCCAGAAGGAAAAAGTACAATCCCACATCCAGATCCAAGTCAGGAAGAAAAAGTCCAAAAGTGCAGGTAATCCAATAGGGAGTCAAATTTAGGCAGAAACTGGCCAAGGATTCATATTAGTGATTGGCAACACATCATGGCCCACCAAACTCCCCTACCCATGACCATGGCCAGAGATATTTACTGCACCGCCTTCAATACTCAGGGAGTAGCCACACCTGTGGTCAGACCCTGATGATTTAGGAGAATTACAGGCTCACTGGCCAATTCACTGGCTGGTCTAGGGCCTGATCCACCATGTGGCAGGAAATCCAGCCATTTGGCTGTCCAACAGAGATAGGGCCACTTGTTTCACCAACAGCCAACCTCACAAAGTACAGTCTCAGAACCATGCTCAGGATAAGACTTATCCAAGGCAGGCTCCACTCTGTATCACAAGTTCTTCCAGGTAGCTCTCACTCCCTCACAGTCCCTATTGCCTTGTTATATTTGTCGGTGAAATTATGACCCTGTGACTAAGGTTTGTATGGTTTAATATCTAAAGTTTGTACATCTGCAGTGTTCTAACACAGATTAGTTTGTTGCAAAATGGTACAGCTTTTATTTATTCACCTCTTCCTTCCTCTCACCTCAGCTTAAAATACAGAAATAAAATACGTTTTTAACATTTAGATATACCGTATTGTAGGTATGTTAGATATGATCAAATCATTTAAATGCATTGTTATTACTCCTCAATTATATGAGTAAATGTTTAGTAACATACTGATGTAAATTTATTGTCTTAATGTTTAGGTTCCACATCAAAAACATATAAAGACAGTGCAGTCAAACCACAGCACCATAAATAATGCAAAATAAAGAAGCTCATAGGCAGGATTACAACCCTGTCAAGGAAAAAATGTCTGAGGCAAAAACCAGGTGGCCAAAATACATGCTCATACCAAATGACATATTCTATAAGCTGTTGATTAAATGAATCAATAATTTTTATATTTTGCTTTTCAGTTCACGTGATTATGATGGAGTGGATTTGACCACACTGTCTTTGTAGCCACATTACACATATGAACAAATCAGTCCCCCCTCAACCAGAACTCAGTCTTCCATTAGTCTCCCTACAACCAGACCTGATATTCCATCATAAACATGGCTGCTACCTTTACACAGTATAAACCTTCAAATGGGCCCTAAAAATAAAACTACCTTAAATAAAAAAATTAAAACAAATTCATTAAAAGTTGTTTCCCTGATCATCAGATTCTCCTTACACACATAAACAAATTAAAGAGAAAGATTATATATGATCAACCATACACAAGGTTGTTGTTCAAATGAGAGGTTTCCATGGTAACAAGAGACCTCAAGAACACAGCCCGAGAGGTCTGTTGTTACCATGGAAACTTTGAGAATAAAAAAACACCTTGTATGTGTATGGTTGCTCATACACAATCTTTTATAGGGTATAGGCAACCATGAGGTTAAACTCACATAAATTTAGCGCTTGCTGCAGAACGGAGAATCGCTGACATGCTTGGTTGCTGCCTGGATCACTGATGCAGTTAAGAAGATGGCAGCCCCATGACCACATTGTGTTGTTGTGCTGCATCAGTAACATTGCTAGCACAGCACAGCAACATCCTGGCATTACTACTGCAGCACAACAATGCTGTTCCAGGCATGGATTTCCATGCAGAGCAGAATTCAGCCATACACTATATTAAGTATAACATATAGGGACTGTCAATTACTGGTAAAAATCAATAAGTTTACAGCTTGATAGTCTTATAGGTATGATGTCAGAATGGTGTAAACCTAGCTTGACTAGGTCATTCCGATGAGATTACAGCTTAGAATGTCACCAGCTAAAGTAATTCTAGTAAAAGAATTTTGATCAGCTGCCTGTGACTGCAGTTTAAACAGTAACAAACCAGCTGCAATATCGATCACAATGGTGAGTACAAGTAAAACACTTGCAACAGCTTCAAACTGGGCAGTATTTATACTTGAGCAAGAGAACAAACGTACTTTCCAAAAATAATGGAATTGGACATCCCTTTTCCAGGTCGCCTTTTCTTCTAATAAGTGGTGGCTGCTCCACGGATGCTTGTGCTGCTGCCTTCCTCCTTCTGAGCACATAGAAGATGTTTACCTTTGGGCATGGATCACATGATCATGTAGACCAACCACGTCTAAGACCGTTGAAATTTATCCTTTTGAACTGTTTTCTCATTTGAAGTCTGAAATTAGTTATTGAGTTTGAGTACAACTAAAAAAAATGCTTGTAGCAGCTAAGCACTTCTTGTTGTGGTGGTGTTCTTTATTAAAATAAATTGTTTTTTATTGCCATTCTCTAGACTTCATTAACAGTGCAAGGTAAGGGATATCATTCTACATTTTTAAAATGCTGACATCTCTCATGTTTGCTATTATGACCATAAACTTCTCAAGCTGTGCTCTAGAGGCTTACAAGGGTGGGTATGGCAACTGCTTCAGGTGATTACACCTTGGTAATTGACCATACCTCAGGCATTATCCTCTATATTATTCATAGTTTACAAGTATTTCTTTGCTTTCAATGAAAAATCCTCCTTCTGTCTTTATCTGCTTATCAGGGAAATCTCTTCTGCATGCCCTGGTAGTGATATAATTGAGTCTCCAGCTCTACATGAGGCATTTTCTGTGTGTGTGTGTGTGTGTGTGTGTGTGTGTGTGTGTGTGTGTGTGTATACAATATGTTGGGAGAGGAACATTCTGCCAACTGTACTGAACAGAATTTTGGATCCCTGTATTCCATGGTAAACATTCTATATTATGGTGAATGTAGGGGAAGACAGACAAAAAAGCAGCAGAAAAGAGAAAGGAGGCAGTGATACTTTTTTATAAAATGGGCAAAGGACTTTGAGCAATTTGACTGGTTGCTAGCTGTGCACTAGAAGTATCTAACACATGGCTATAAACCAGTTCTGCCAACCAAGGTGCACATCCTGTTTCAAATCCTTGAGCTGTAGAGTTTTAAACAAATTCTGGCCAGATCCACAATGGCTGCTAATGCATTAACTTGATAAGGGTGTTTCATGGCCTTAAACATAAAGATGAACTGCCATAGTCAGCTCTGTGTGTAAATGTTATTTTTGGTAAAGGTAGATCATTTATTTGGTTTATCTTGTGTTTCTCATGCATTTAAAATGGGAGTGGTGAATGTGTGTTGCACTATATGAGGAAGGAGAGGGTGCAGGGAGGAGAGGTATGTATACATTTGGGACTGTTGGCCAACCTGGAAGGATAGGAACCTATACCAAGATGATGGCTTATTTTCATCCAGGAGGCAACCACAGTCCTCAGTGGATGATTCAAATGTTACTTCAATGGGCATTTAAAGTAGCGAAAGGGGGTGGTGGTGGTGGTGGTGGAAGAAATAGTGGAGGCAGAAAGTGATTAACCACAAGCTGAGATAGAGAACAGAGAGATCCCAAGGGGAAAGAGTCCCACTGGGATGCAAGTTATTCAAGGAAGCAGGAGGTTAGCGGGAAGGGGGGGAGGAGCAGTGAAAGGAGAAAGGTGTGGAAGGGAAAATAATTGGAAAAAGGAGAAAGCGTTAAGAAGATAGGTGAGGGCTGTCAAAATGGTGCAAAGTCTGCATCAGAAGCCCTATGGGGAGAAACTGAAAGAGTTCACTATGTACACCCTGGAGGAGAGGAGGGTGAGGGGGATATTAAGTACAGGAGGGAGACATGTTTCAGAGAAAAGGTGCTGTAGAACAAGAGGTCATGATATGAAGCTGGAAGGAGGTAGATACAGGAGCGATGTGAAGAAGTACTTCTTCACAGAAAGGTTGGTGGATTCCTGGAACAACCTTCCATGGAAGGCAGTGGGGGTGAAACCAGTGGTAGGTTTCAAAAATGCCTGGGGCAGGCACAAATGAATCCTAGGAGGAAGGAAGGAGTGGAAGAGACAGTACTGTAATGCAAGTTGGGTCTGCAGCAAAAGTGATCATAATTAAGAATGGACAAACTAGATGGGCCCAGTGGTCATTATCTGCCATCAGTTTCTATGTTTATGTAACCCTGCCCCCCTTTGGGAGATTACTAGTCTATTCGCCCCTCCCTGGAATTTTGTGGTCTATTTCAGCCCAGTAGGGAAAAGTGTTCATTCTTCCCAGCACTCAGGTGGAGCATTCTGCAGGTTGGGAGGTCACCACGGGTGCATGGGGAGATAAAGCCCAGAAGTTTAGGCAGAAGGGGGCACTCCAGTCAAAGGTGTGAGTGGCGAGGGAAGTGAGAGTGAGTCCAGACCTGGTGGGGTGATTGCTTACTCCAGCTCCCAGCTAGTGGCACAGACACCGAGGAAAAAGTAGGAGCCAGTAGCTAAAAGCCACACAGTATCTTGGAGGGCAGCTGAAGCCAAGAGGGGAATCAGCAGCTGCAAGCTGCACAGTGCCCTGGCAGCCTGTGCCGATTCGGGTAGGGATCCAGAGGGCAATAATATGGCAGGGAGTGTAGTGTCCAGACAGCAAGTTGCCTTGGAGCTCTGTGGGATGTGTCCCCCTTCTCAATTCAGGGACAGTTGCTGCCAGTTCTGGGAAAGGATGTAGGGATCATGAGGGAACCCACAAATCCCAAAGGCCATGAGGACTGCATGTTCTGAGGGGGAGCTGCTGAGCCAGTGCAGAGAGAGAGAGGGAGTGAGATGGAGATCATTGAGAGTTTGGATGCCTGTGAAGAATAATGGTCTGTTAGGCACTGTAAACTGTTTTGGGACTTGTGCTGCCTTCAAACTTTTGTGATCATAGTAGTCCCAAATTAATGCTGTCCAAAAGACTGTGCGAACTCCTTGGTTCAGGTAAAAGCTACTGTTATGGCCATACTGTGTGTGAAATCAGAATGTGTTCCCCACAATTTAACTGATGCTCCCTGGAGCTATGTGTGAATATGTTTAATGAATCTGGGATCCCTGTTGTTTCTTTAAGTTCCGTGTGGACATTCTGTTATTGAAAGGAACTGTTTAATACACATTAACCTGTTGTTTTCATCCTGCATCAGTGAGGAAAAGGGACCCTGTGTGTGACATCTGGGCCTGGATAACATGGCCACTGGTAGTGTTTCTGCTGCTGTGGGTGCTCCCTTTCTACAGATATATTCCATCCATGCCCCTAGACATGGGGAGGGAGGGCTTCATTTCTATGTATGGCAAATTATATGATTCAAATGGATAAGGCACACAGCTGTTATAGTTTTGCACTCATTCTGTTGGTTTACAGAGCAAGTTTAAATACAAATCTGTGTGGTGGATGTTGGGGGGAGGGTTAAGGAAATGCGGTATTGAGGATCAAATGAAACTAAAAAAGCAAATTAAATACCTGTGCCATATAGTACTATGCACTTCATCAATCCCTTTAGTGATGAACATTACATACATATAATAACTGGCTATGATTTTTTCCCATAGACAAAGCTGGTTGCAATTTTAACATTATAACCAGCTGGTTATAATGACATTCACACGCAAGTTTTCTCTATGAATCAGCACGAGCCCCACAGCCACGGTTGATCCCTCATCTTCCATAGCACTGTTCAACCTCTGAAGTCCGTGGTCTTAAAGCAATTGTCCTGTCATAAAAAAAGAAGAAAAAGAAAAAATCACCAAAGATAAAAGCTAACTATTAAATAAAAACAATGGAAGCTAGGTTTTCAACAGTAGATCCATCCCTCAGAGACCAATTCATAATCAGTGAGCAACAGAACAGGAACACGTACAGGAAAACTGAAAGTGATTTAAGGCTTTTTAGAGCTTTCTTAACTGAAATGGGAACAAATACAGACTTCATAAAAATGAGCCCAAAACACCTTGACACACAGCTAGCCAACTTTGTTTTTTGCTTAAAATGACAGGATGGATCCATGGCATAACACATCAAGTTGTATTTCTGTACTTAAAATTCACCTCGCACAGGTGAAAAAATCAAAACCAGAAATTATGCAAAATAACTGATGGGTTGGTGGATTTATGCTCGGATTTTACACACACACCCTCATGATGGGATTCCTGAGTAAACCCCTCAAGCTTCGCTCTCAGGGTTTATGTGGCATCCCACCACTCGGGGGAGGGTTTGTAAAATCCTCATTATAACCACCAACCCAGCCATTATTCTCTATATTCTATATCTTCTAAAAAGCTGATGCACGTGCACACCCACAAGAAATAGGACACGGAGCTTCATTACCTTTTAAAATCTTATTTATTAGCACCCAGATGCACTTGATGCGTTTCGGACAATGGTCCTTTATCAAAAGCTAAACATATAAAATCAAACATGACTTAAATACTAAAAGACATATGACATCACAATAACATGTAACATCTCATTGGTGCAACAATTAAATGAACTACCACTACCTATTGCAAACACTTCACCTAGATATATAAAGTAGTCATCAAAGCTGTATCTGCCTAATAAAAACACAGTCAATACAATAAAATAAAAACTTAAATTACAATCACATAACACTTAAAGATATTCATCTATATTCCAAATAAGGTCTTAACTCTAAATAAGCATTAATGCCAGGTTTTTGGTAAGCTTTTAATCGTAGAATCCACTCATTTTCTTTCTTTAAGATTTTATTACGAAAATTCCCTCCTCTTAAACCAGGGTACACCTTTTCAATACCCATAAATTTAAATTCATGAATTTCTTCTTTATTTTTATTTTCCACTGTATGAGCCGATGTAGCATATGACAAATCTTGTTTATTTATTGCACGAATATGTTCCAACACCCTAACTTTAAATACTCTTTCAGTCTTACCAACATAAAAAGTCCCACAGATATATGTTACCAAATATATTACACCTTGTGTATTACATGTAATGAGATGTCTAATGTCGAATATTTTATCTTGTCGATTAACAACACTGAAGTCTTTCCCTTTTTTAATGTATTGACAAGCACTACAATTTCTACATTGATTACAGCCTACAAGTTCTCCAAACCAACTATTGGTGTGTCCCATTCGTATAGTAAAATGGCTATGTACCAAAGAATCTTTTAAAGTGGGGGCATGTCTATAAGTCATAACCGGTGGATGAGAGGCAATTTCTTGCAATCCTAATTCATATGATAATACATGCCAGTGCTGTCTAATGATTTTACATACCTCATAACTTTGTGCACTGAATATAGTTACAAAATGAAATAAATTTCCTTTCATATTTCTTTATTTTTATCAGTCAATAATTCACGTCGACTGATATTTACATGGGACTAATGAAAATTTGAGATTCACTTTTAATGCTAATCGTAATTCTGTAAATTATTTGGATTTGCAGGTTAATCGGGGAAGGGAAGGAGAGGTTAGCACTAATCTTTTTAGGAAGGCTACAGATGGAAATACCCTACTATTTGCAACAAGTTGCCACCCATCACATACTATAGATAACATCCCTAAAGGCCAGTTTTGCAGGATTAAGCGTAACTGCAGTAAATCAGAGGATTTTGAAAAAGAAGCTTTAGCTCTTAAAACATGTTTAAAGAGTAGGGGTTATTCACAAACAACAATAAAAGAGGGGTACCAAGTTGCTACAAATATCAGTCGACATGAATTATTGACTGATAAAAATAGAGAAAATATGAAAGGAAATAAATTTCATTTTGTAACTACATTCAGTGCACAAAGCTATGAGGTATGTAAAATCATTAGACAGCACTGGCATGTATTATCATGTGAATTAGGATTGAAAGAAATTGCCTCTCATCCACCGGTTATGACTTATAGACATGCCCCCACTTTAAAAGATTCTTTGGTACATAGCCATTTTACTACACGAATGGGACACACCAATAGTTGGTTTGGAGAACTTGTAGGCTGTAATCAATGTAGAAATTGTCGTGCTTGTCAATACATTAAAAATGGGAAAGACTTCAGTGTTGTTAATCGACAAGATAAAATATTCGACATTAGACATCTCATTACATGTAATACACAAGGTGTAATATATTTGGCAACATGTATCTGTGGGACTTTTTTATGTTGGTAAGACTGAAAGAGCATTTAAAGTTAGGGTGTTGGAACATATTCGTGCAATAAATAAACAGGATTTGTCATATGCTACATCGGCTCATATAGTGGAAAATAAAACTAAAGAAGAAATTCATGAATTTAAATTTATGGGTATTGAAAAGGTGTACCCGGGTTTAAGAGGAGGGAATTTTCGTAATAAAATCTTAAAGAAAGAAAATGAGTGGATTCTACGATTAAAAGCTTACCAAAAACCTGGCATTAATGCTCATTTAGAGTTAAGACCTTATTTGGAATATAGATGAATATCTTTAAGTGTTATGTGATTGTAATTTAAGTTTTTATTTTATTGTATTGACTGTGTTTTTATTAGGCAGATACAGCTTTGATGACTGCCTTATATATCTAGGTGACGTGTTTGCAATAGGTGGTGGTAGTTCATTTAATTGTTGCACCAATGAGATGTTACATGTTATTGTAATGTCATATGTCTTTTAGTATTTAAGTCATGTTTGATTTTATATGTTTAGCTTTTGATAAAGGACCATTGTCCGAAATGCGTCAAGTGCATCTGGGTGCTAATAAATAAGATTTTAAAAGGTAAGAAGCTCCGTGTCCTATTTCTTGTGGGTGTGCGTGTGCATCAGCTTTTTAGAAGATATTGAAGATTTGTGGCTGACTGCACCACTGGTTCCGAGTGCATGGTTCGTTTGTTTGAAAATTGGACTTTGTTTGAACTGTGGCACAGGTTTCCTTGGAAGGTAAAATACCTTTGTAAAAGTTTTGTGGAGTAAAATCCGTTTTGGACACTATTTGAGCCATATTTTAAAATGAGTTTGAGAAAAACAGCACCGATAAATCAGACTGAAATTTTGCCTAATGAAAATCCTTTGTTTTATGTGGAGAATCTATTAACAAATGCAAGTACTATTAATCCTTTTTTAGTGGAAGTGTGTGATTCTAATTCCCCCGTATTGGAACCATCGTCATTGAAGGGAGCATTTAAAGAATTAGAAAAGACTATGCAGCAATTGAGAAAAATCTATTGGAATATGACTAATTTAGAAGCCTATCTGCAATTGAAAAGAATACCGAGGGGCTTGAGATTAATTAAGAACCCTGCGTTTGGCACGGAAAATGTAAATTTTATGCGAGATTGGGAGAATATACTAAGTGAAGCGAGTGGTAAATTGATGGAGCTGATAATTAAATACAGCAAAGAAAGAGAAGCAGTATTAAAAGAAGATCTTAAAAGCAAAGAAAAAGAAGTTTTGAAACATAGAGACACAGATGGTTTCATTATGTGTAATCAGCGATTGCAGGAATTTATTAATAGGTTGGATAAAGAATTGAAGAGTGCCAAACAAGTCAAATGTATTCGAGATAAAGGGGATTATGAAAATAATCGGGTTTACGCTTGGAAAAAAGGAACAATGAAAGGAATTTTAAAGCGACCTACAAGAGTTTCGTTTAGCTACAGCACAGAAGGAAGTGGATCTGAAGGTGAAGAGAATAATGGTACATCTAGTCATTTTTTTCACAGAGAAGTGGAGGGATTCGAACAACCATCACAACAGGAACTGCGCAGGAGCCCCAGACTGGTGAATTATGGTATAGGAGACGAACGAGGAGAGGACAGAAGAAACATTTTACATCGCGAACAGAGAGGACGACTGAATTGGAGACGCAGTGGCAGCAGGTGGAACACCAGAATGATGAGGAGGTGAGTTGGGACATACAGATTGTCAACCTTTCTAATTATAGATTAACTGAATTTGAAGAACGACTCCTTAAGAAAGATCTGACTTTTTCACCTACTATTTCATTGAACCCGATTCAGACTGTCATAGACTTACATCTGATGTGTCAAAATTTGAATTTAAGAGCCTTTTTTTATAAAAGGAATGACTGTGAGTTTAATTTGAATCAATCTGTGACTTTAACTGGTGTAAGTAATACTTTTAAATCTAATTCCACCTTTAATCCACCACTATATCGTGCAGTTAGTGTGTTCCGTGACCTCTGTGAAAGAGATTTGGAGGGCTTGTTTAATAATGTACAGTGCCCACGTTTTGATAATTTGAGTCGAAATGAAAGGCAAGCTTTAAAAGATTTACAGTTAAATCAAGAATTTGTTATAAAATAGGCTGACAAAGATGGATGTGTGGTATTGTGGGATGTTGCTAAATATAAACTAGAAGTGTTACGATAGTTGAATGATACTTTGTACTATGAAAAGTTAAGTGCTGATCCGACTTGGGATTTTAAATCTTGTATTGATTATACCATAGATACAGCATTTGAAAAAAGAATTATATCGGAACAAACTAGAACGTTTTTGAAAGTGGACAGTCCAGTAAAACCAACGTTCTGTGTTTTACCTAAAGTGCATAAGAATTGTGAAAATCCACCTGGACGTCTTATAGTTAGTGGTCTAGGTAGTCTTACAGAACCTCTATCCCGATTTGTTGATTCTACTCTTGGTAATTATGTTAAAAAATTAAAATTCTATGTTCGAGACACCAAAGATATATTGAGGGAATTAGATGGAATAGTTATTGGGGAAGATTGTATTTTAGTTACATTAGACATAGAATTACTTTATACTAATGTCCCTCATGAAGGAGCGTTAGATGCAGCGGCATATTTTTTGAATAGATCGGGGGATAAAGTTGATGGAGAAATTACAGTTATTTTAAAGTTTCTTGAACATATTTTGGGTAGAAATATATTTCTTTTTGATGGAGATATTTATAGACAAATTAAGGGAATAGCAATGGGGGCTACATATGCACCAACTATAGCTCACTTATATGTGGGGCGTTGGGAAGATGATACTGTATTTAATACAGACAAGAATTCCTTTTTTTATAATGTGTTGTTGTGGAAACATTTTATTGACGATGTGTTGTTAATATGGAAAGGTAATGATGTCATGTTACAGGATTTTGTAAATTATTTACATGGGACTAATGAAAATTTGAGATTCACTTTTAATGCCAATCGTAATTCTGTAAATTATTTGGATTTGCAGGTTAATCAGGGAATGGAAGGAGAGGTTAGCACTAATCTTTTTAGGAAGGCTACAGATGGAAATACCCTACTATTTGCAACAAGTTGCCACCCATCACATACTATAGATAACATCCCTAAAGGCCAGTTTTGCAGGATTAAGCGTAACTGCAGTAAATCAGAGGATTTTGAAAAAGAAGCTTTAGCTCTTAAAACACGTTTAAAGAGTAGGGGTTATTCACAAACAACAATAAAAGAGGGGTACCAAGTTGCTACAAATATCAGTCGATGTGAATTATTGACTGATAAAAATAGAGAAAATATGAAAGGAAATAAATTTCATTTTGTAACTACATTCAGTGCACAAAGTTATGAGGTATGTAAAATCATTAGACAGCACTGGTATGTATTATGTGAATTAGGATTGCAAGTAATTGCCTCTCATCCACCGGTTATGACTTATAGACATGCCCCCACTTTAAAAGATTCTTTGGTACATAGCCATTTTACTACACGAATGGGACACACCAATAGTTGGTTTGGAGAACTTGTAGGCTGTAATCAATGTAGAAATTGTCGTGCTTGTCAATACATTAAAAATGGGAAAGACTTCAGTGTTGTTAATAGACAAGATAAAATATTCGACATTAGACATCTCATTACATGTAATACACAAGGTGTGATATATTTGGCAATATGTATCTGTGGGACTTTTAATGCTGGTAAGACTGAAAGAGCATTTAAAGTTAAGGTGTTGGAACATATTCGTGCAATAAATAAACAGGATTTGTCATATGCTACATCGGCTCATATAGTGGAAAATAAAACTAAAGAAGAAATTCATGAATTTAAATTTATGGGTATTGAAAAGGTGTACCCTGGTTTAAGAGGAGGGAATTTTCGTAATAAAATCTTAAAGAAAGAAAATGAGTGGATTCTACTATTAAAAGCTTACCCAAAAACCTGGCATTAATGCTCATTTAGAGTTAAGACCTTATTTGGAATATAGATGAATATCTTTAAGTGTTATGTGATTGTAATTTAAGTTTTTATTTTATTGTATTGACTGTGTTTTTATTAGGCAGATACAGCTTTGATGACTGCCTTATATATCTAGGTGAAGTGTTTACAATAGGTGGTGGTAGTTCATTTAATTGTTGCACCAATGAGATGTTACATGTTATTGTGATGTCATATGTCTTTTAGTATTTAAGTCATGTTTGATTTTATATGTTTAGCTTTTGATAAAGGACCATTGTCCGAAACGCGTCAAGTGCATCTGGGTGCTAATAAATAAGATTTTAAAAGGTAAGAAGCTCCGTGTCCTATTTCTTGTGGGTGTGCATGTGCATCAGCTTTTTAGAAGATATTGAAGATTTGTGGCTGACTGCACCGCTGGTTCCGAGTGCATGGTTCGTTTGTTTGAAAATTCTCTATATTCTGTAGGTTACAGTCATTGATTTCAGAAATACGTAATTTTTTTTATCCAAACCATCAGGTTCCATTCTGTGCACAGAGTAAGCTTTATTTGTAAAAGGTTGGAAAATAATTTAAAAGTTTAAGTTGACAAAAGTCAAGTAAGTCATCACATTTGATCAGCTTCACCTTTCAGAATTTCCCTGAATAATTCTGGGAGGGAGGGAGGGAGAGGGAGAGGGAGACAGTGAGAGAGAGAGAGAGAGAGAGAGAGAGAGAGAGAGACAGACAGAGACAGAGACAGAGAGACAGAGAATGAAAATGAATGAGAATGGTGGGGCTCTGTTTATTATTCAGTTAAAGGATACCTAAACAACATTTTGACAAAAACTATTCAAAAATCTGACCTCAAACAGGACTAAAGGAAAGGATGCTGAATTCATTAATGCTAAAACTACATTTATATGTCACCTAAATATGGTTCCAAAGCATTAGAAAAATGTAAAATCAGCCTTCCAATTTCAAAACAACTGTCTTACTTACTTCTTAAAATGGCAGCCAAATGTGTTAAGTGATGACATCATCGGAGCCAAAGTCAGAGAGTTACATGGCTCTCTATATTGCTAACTAGTTCTTTTTTCCCCTTTGTATAGAATTGTTTCACCAAAATTGTTAAAACCATGTGCATTGTTTAGATCAATACACATGTTAGGCTATGGTTCTGTTCATTTTATTTACTTTAACATGCTGAAATTGTGTTTTAATTCAACCAACGTTCTCTTTGGCAAACCACAGTGCAGTACAAATCTTGAATAACCTGGTGGTCTAGTGGTTATGGTGGATCCAGTATGCTACAATGTGGGGGGGGGGTGCTGGGAGTGTGTGCATACTTGATATGTACTTTTATTTTATTGTACTTCGATTTGTCAGTGCCTCTGCAGCGCTCCGGCGGGGGCATTCAACCGCCGGCCCCCACTGACCCAGAGGACAGCAGGCTCACTCATACGTGAGTGTTCAAGCACGACTGTCACTGAACCCACCGACATGATTCCACGACAGGCCTCCAGGTCAGCGTGTGCGCAGCCATCAAGCTGCTCGGTGATGCCCAGCCCTTTTTCCACCTTGATTTTTTTTTTGTCCCCCCTGGAGCCGGCAGTGCAATGACATGCTGTTCTTATGCAAGCGTCTTGCCGAACTCCGCCCCATGCTAGCGCTGCTCCTTGTGCTTCCCAGCTTTCACCAGGGGCCAAGTGCGGCTACGTCCCACGAGCCCACCCCAGAAGAAGGAGAGCAGTCGTAGGATGCTCAATCCAACCTCTCCCCTGCCAGTCCCCGGTGGCTCAAGTCCATTCCTGAACCGGGTTGCCGGCATGGTGCTAATATGTACTTTTTAACATTTTTATGAAACCTTTATATTTTCTGCTATTATGCTTTTCCAGTATGTTTTTGACTGAAACTACAAATGTAATCCATATTTTTGAATGCAAACATTTGTATAATCAATTAATCAGACTTCTTCAACAAAGTGAAATGCAGCAGCAGCAAATGAGTACTTTACAATGGGGGGAGGGTTACAGCCGCACCCTTCACCACCCCATAGATCCACCACTTGTGTGTAGCAAAGTTCTTCTGTAGTCCAAACAATCAAAAACATGCTTGTCTTGTTTTCTCTTCTTTATCCATGGGAAATAATAAGAAGAATCAGTATTTATATAGTGCTTTCATACACATTGTATCCCAAAGTGCTATACAAGCAATGCTAGACTGGTAGTGAAGTGACTGAATGTGTAGTGGCAGCCAATTCACACATTAATACCCACACACAGCTTGGACAATTGCATGAGCTGGTTTTATGGGAAGGGGAATGTTGGCTAGGACAACAGAGTCAGGTAATGATCATGGTGCTGGCAGCCCAACATCTTATTTCTCACAGTGATCTGCTCATATTTCTCCCATTCTGTCTTCCCCTTCCCTGAATATAGCAGTACCTTGCAGAAGTGGCCTGTTCAGTGCCCCTCTGGTATTCATTCT
Organism: Neoceratodus forsteri; assembly: GCA_016271365.2. Taxonomy (NCBI): domain Eukaryota; kingdom Metazoa; phylum Chordata; order Ceratodontiformes; family Ceratodontidae; genus Neoceratodus; species Neoceratodus forsteri. Next base: position 1,288,599,367 of record CM057456.1, read on the forward strand.
CACTACTTCTCTCCACACCAAAAACTGGTGAGCTCATCACCTTTGTGCATCATGAATGTAGGTAGTACAATCACCAGGTTTTTTGACATATCAAAAATAAAAAAATCTTTCCAGTAAGTCAGGCTGATAGCAGCAGGGAACAAGGGGAATTATAGGCTTTCCCATCCTTAAAAATTAGGCTACCTTTGATTAGGCACTATTAAATGATGGGTGTGCACGTCATTATGCATGTCACTTAATAGTGCCTAATCATAGGTGGAATAGTTCATATATGGGTAGGAATGCCTATGTATCCCCTTGTGCCCCACTGCTATCAGCCTGGCATACCAGAAGATCATGTTTGTTATTAATATGTAAAAATGACATGGGCGACTGTACTAACCGCATTCATGATGCAGAAGGCTAGTGAGCTCACCAGTTGTTGGTGTAGGGAGCAGAAGAGAAGAATAAATTCCAGAGAGGGACCGAAGAGGCCATTCCAGCAGGATACAGCTATATTCAGGTTAGGGGAAGACAGGAAGGGGGATGTTTAGCAGATCATTGTGAGATCTGAAACGTAGGGCTGCCAGCACCATGATCACTACCTGACTGTGAATGAGAGCAGCCAGTGATGACAAATACTTAGTGGTAGGGCTACACTTAAAGTGTTGCTTGAGTTCGGTGTAGGGAGATTACCCTCAGGTGAGGGGTGGGAGTGTTGACATTTGTTAGGACAGTATTGAGAGAGCTGTGTATAGATCATTCAAGATATAGAAGGGTGGTAGCCAACCAGCTCGCATTGTGGAGTAGGGCACTAAAAGTAGTGGAGAACATTTGCAGGGAACTATCCTGCGGGGTTCTGCAGATCACAGGTAAAGGAGTAGACTGACACTGGAAGTCTGGTGGATTCGCTCAAGGCATTAGTATGCCTCTCCTGCTAATAATTTTGTTATCCACAGTAAGCACAGCTCTATGAGGGCATGAACTGCAGTTTTTCTGGTGAGTTCTGAGGCTTACTACTTGGCCCTCCATGAAGACCCAATTGTTGGTTAATGAGGCGGGACAAAAACACAACAGAGGAACTGTACATACTGTCTTCACTGTGCAGAAGGGTGGTAATCCACTCAATGTTCACTGTGGGAGCAGACATCAAACACTGAAAAAGTGGACTTAAGTGTGATTTGGGAGGTATTTTTTAACAGTGCCAGCTGATGATCTGTATCGGTGTAGGTATGCACAACTCTCTGAGGTATACGATTACAGTCTGAAGTGAGATAATTCTCTTCATGAGACCGCAAGCTCATATGCAGCCCCAGGCATTACTAAGGACATAGTATGGCTGGTGGGGTGTTCAACAGAAGTCAGGCTAGGTGCAGGTGGTTCACTTGGAAAAAGAATACAAGAGAAGCTGTTTTGTGGATTAACAATGATGCATAAGCTTTAGAATTGGACCAGACCGGTACTTCACTGTGTCACCCTGAGCAAGTCTCTTAACCTCCTTGTTCTGCCAGGCCACATCTGTAAACAAAATTTCAGCATAGTGTGTCTCTCCTTGTTAACAAAAAAAATTCAGGGACTCACATAACCACTAGATCGTCAGGTATTTGAAGTGTTGTACTGTTCTGCAGTTTGCTAAAGAGAAAGTCAACTAGATTGCAAAACATTTTCAGCAAGTTAAAGTAAATAAAATGAACAAAATCATAGCCTGACATGTGTACTGATCAAAATAATCCACATGTTAACACATGGTGTTGATCATTCTGGTAAAACAATTCAAAACAAAGAGGTAAAGAAGAACTACTTAGCCTATAGGAATCTATATTTGTCTCTGGCTCTGGCTCCGATGATGTCATCATGACTCATCACTTAGCACAGGCAGACATCATAGGGAGAAGGCAAGGCTGTTTTTTGGAAGCGAAAGGCTGATATTTACATTTTCCAAAAGCTATGAAACTGCATTTATGTTTTTTACATAAATGCAGTTTCAGCATAAATGTAAACAGTAGCCTTTACTTTACCACGCGTGAAGCCAGATTTTGGAGTTTGCAGTTTAAAAAAACTGCTTGTTTAGGTATCCTTTCACAAAAACTATAGGCAGCAATATAAAATGGGTTAGCAAATCTCTGCATCCTGATTGGCTGAGACTTGGTTCTAGCCATTGCCTTAACAGAGCACTACCAATGGCTAAAAACAAGTCCCTGCCAACTATGGCAACTTACAGAATTCATAAGCCACTTGCTTCTTAATCTCCATCACAAACATTGCTGCAACCTTTACTCATATATAGAAACCTTCAACTATGCCCTAAAAATGAAAGTCCATTAAACTAAATAAAGTAAGTAAATTATTTAACGTTATTTTCACTCAAAAGCCCCTCCTTACACATGTACACAAATTCAGAAAATCAAATGCTGTCCAAGTTTTCCATTGCTGGTATTTCTTTGATGACCATGAAAAATCAATCTTCTAACCCACCAGTTTGCTAGATAACTCCTTGCTTCTTACCTGGCAACAGATAAAACAAGGTTCTGGCTCCACTTGAGGCCTGTGTGTGCGTGCGTGCATGCTTGTGTGTGGGTGCATATGCCAGTGGCACTCTAAAGAATTTTGAATTAAAATATTCCATGTTAGCATTCTATGTGTGTGCATGGGGGGGGGGGGCATTCTATTACTGGAATAATGCAGGGCTCTGAATTCTTCTATTCCATGTTAAACAATCATACAATGTATTGAATATGAAGAAAGACAGATGACTGGCAGATGAAAAAACATCTGTAGAGGGACTATTTTACATTATTTAGCAACATTTTATTATAATTTGTGTGGGTTTGAACATTTTTAGTGTTTGTTTTTCAAAAGTTGCCTCTGGGTCAATTTTATATAAGCAATAAGGCATTTCAGAGATGTTGGTTGTACTAGACTTACCCCATGGTCAGGGGCTAAAGACACTCAGCTTTGCCTTATGCCTTACAACACCCCTGACCATGGGGTAAACCTAGTACAACCAATGCCCTGCCATGCCTTATTGCTTAAAAGCATTTGACCTGGTCTGCCACCAACTACTAGATGAAAAATGGACATCCCTGGAGCTAGATAAACACTCCCTAATGTGGTTCACCAACTATTTGGAGGATAGATCTCAAATTGTGAAGTGGCATGGTGCACTATCTGACCAGTGACCCATCCTAGATGGGGTTTCACAAGGATGAATCCTTGGACTGCTACTATTTTCGCTGTTCATAAATGATCTTCCACTGCACACTGGAGGAGCAAAAGTTACTCTATTTGCAGACGATGCAGTACTGTACAGAACTGCCCCAAATGCAACACAACTAAATGAGCAGCTAAGCAAAGACCTCAAGGGGATGAAGACAATGAGTCAGAGGTTAGAGCACTGCTGGCGGAAGTCTGGCCAGGAGGTGGACAAACTGGCCCTACATATGCACTATGGTGCATAACAGGGAGCAGTCAACTGTAAAAAGGCAGAATTTCTGTCTAGGGAGATTACTGCCAGGAGGAACCGACCACCTAAGCTCTTTTGGACTGTGGGCAGGCTTTTTACATCCTTCCTGTCTACAGCTGAAGGTAGCATTGTGCGAAGATTTTGCTCGGTTCTTCTTGGACAGGGTGTCTGCCATCAGGCAGGGGGTTCCACCAGTGGGTCAAAGTTTGGCCTACAGTGGTCACCATGGGTGTCCGGAGAGCTCTCTGCCTGGTTGAGGTGAGTTTAGACCAGTGGAGGTGGCTGAGGTCACTGAGATTGCTTCCAAGCTTCGGCACACCTTTTGTGAACTGGACCTGGTGCCAACTCATTTCTTAATGAGATGTGCTGACTCCATTGCCCAGTGTTTGCCTTGATTGTCTGGTGTTCCTTGTTGGAGGGGGGGTGTTTCCTGATGTCTTGAAGGAGGCATTGGTGAGATCCCCTACTGAATAAAACATCATTGGACCCTGAAATCAAGGCAAATTACTGCCCTATCTCCAGTCTTCCATTTTTGGGTAAGATTGTGGAGAAAGTGGTGGTGCTTCAGCTTGAGGAGCATCTCGGGGGCCCATGATTTATACGAGCTGCTCCAGTCTGGGTTTCATGCGAGGCATAACACAGACACTGCACTGGTTCGGGTGCACAATGACAGCCTTAGGACTAGAGATCAAGGGGAGGGGACAATTCTTGTTCTCCTTGATCTATCTTCAGCATTTAACACGGTTGACCATCGGGTGTTGCTTGACCGCCTAAGGGAATTCTGTGGACTTGCCAGCACGGTCTGCTGGTTTGAGTCCTTTCTATCTAACAGGAGGCAGAGGGTGGTGATGGGGAATTTTTCCTCCTCTCCTGGTCACCTGTCATGCAGAGTTCCCCAGGGCTTGGTCTTGACACCAATGTTGTTTGCCGTGTATATGCTGCCCCTAGGAGAGCTCATTAGGAAGTACAGTTTTGATTTTCATTGTTATGCCGATGATACCCAGGTGTATTTTCCTTTGCCCCTGGAAGATCTTGTGCAGTGGAAGTGTTAAACAGCTGCCTCGCCAAAATCAATGGCTGGATGGCCTCTAGCTGGTTGCGACTGAACCCCGATAAGACGGAGGTACTGGTGGTGGAGTCGAACAGAGGGCATGATAGGTTGGCCTCTGGTGCAGAGACAGGGCTCCTTCTTGGCTCTGTACCATTGAATGCCTCATCTAGGGTGCGGGATCTGGATGTTATTCTGGACAGTGGATTGACACTTGAGTTTCAGGTGTCTTCCACTGTCCGTACCAGTTTTTATCATCTGAGGAATATCGCCAGGATAAAGCACCTAGTTCTGCCACAGGACCTCCCCACCTTGGTACATGCCTTTGTGACATCCAGGTTGGACTACTGTAATACACTCTATCTCAGGGTCTCTGGGGGTACCCTGTGCCAACTGCAGTTGGTGCAGAATGCAGTGGTGAGGCTGCTGACAGGACAGTCTAAGTACTGTCATATTACTCCAGTCCTGCGTCAGCTGCACTGGCTGCTGATTAGGTGGAGGGTTCTCTTTAAGGTGGGCTTACTCACCTTTAAGGCCCTACATAGCCTGGGCCCTGGTTACCTGAAGAATCTTCTCATTCCTGCTGTCTTGACCCATCCCCTCCACTCCTCCTTCTTTAGGGGCCTTCTTGCAATTCCCAGGTCGAGGTTAAAAACAGCTGGTGACAGGACATTTAGTGTCATCGCCCCCGTCCTGTGGAATTCACTTACTCCAGTCATTAGGGAGGCCCCTTCTGTGGAGGTATTCAAAGCCCGTCTTATGGCCTTCTTGTATAATCAGGCCTTCCCAGACTGTGTATTATAGTCCTTGCTGTTTTAGAACCTATGTTTAGGTTTGCCCTGGCTTTTTAGGCTTTGTTTCTTACTGCCTAAGCTATTCTATACATTTTTGTATTGTGTTATATCCGTGATATTGTTATGTTTTTCATTTTATAATGTATAGTATTTATCTTTAAAAAAATATGTTTGGTGCCCAGAACCTCCAGGATGGGCATTCTCTTAAATAAAATTTGCCTTGTCTTCTAAATGGAAAAAAGACTAAAGCTATGTTATTTTGGTCATGAAGCCTTGGTACCAACTGTGCCGAAAAGCTTGAACTCTGCCTCTCTGACAAGACAAAAGTGGAGTTGGTCACCTCCTTTAAGTACCTGGGGGCCTACCATGACAAAGATGATAAGTACAAGACCCATCTCAGCCACCTAACTAAAACTATAAATCGGAAGTCGGGTATCCTATACCATTTACGGTCCTTCCTTACCTCTGAATCTCACTGCAGAATTGTCCAAATTACCCTCCTTCCCACTCTACTGCATGAGGCTCCAGTACTGCACTCTGCTAAGGGTACTGAGCTTCAAATGCTGAGAACTCTCTACCACAGGATAGGGAGGTTTGCCAACTCAGCAAAACCTCTTTCACACTGCTGCACACTGCTGAATTCCCTAAACTGGCAGTCCCTTGAGGGCAGACTGGCCTACCCCTTCCTATGCCTAGTCTACAAACTAAGGCAGGACACCTCCCCTCCTAGCCTAAAAAATCTGCTACAACCTGAGCAGTGCACAAGAACCTTAAAATCCTCAGAACTCCAGTTACTCCAGGTATCCAGAGTCCATAACTCTTGGGGAGCTTGATCATTCGATCTATCACTGAAGCCTAGAGGTTAGTGTAACAAGCTGTGAATGAGCTTCGTACATCCAGCAGACAGTCCTGGGTTTCATTCCCACAACCTCCACTTGCATACTGTGTGACTTTGAGCAAGTCAATTAACCTCCCCAGTGCTCCCGGGTCACCCCTGAAAACAGGCACCTGTGCATAGTGGGCCTTACCTGGTTACTAAAGAATTGAAGGAACTGGCTCTGAGGCCTGGAGATCAGAAGGCTTTGGGTTCAGTTTCCACATCTGGCACTTGGGTTAATATCCCAGTACTGACACTGTAGTGCAGCATGAGAAGGGTGCTGCACTACTAAGGTCCTGTCTTTCAGATGAGACATTAAACCAAGGTCCCATCTGCCTGGATTGGTGGTAGTTCAGGTGGATGTTAAAGATCCCATGGCACGTCTCGAAAAGAGTAGGAGAATTTCCCCAGTGTCCTGGCCAAATTTCCCTCATTCACTAAAATATCACCAACAGCTTAATCTGGTTCAAGGTCAGTTGGCATTCATCTGTATCCCCCTCTCCCGAGTTGTGCCTGAAAATAAGCAGGATTTGTCTAGTGCATTTACCCGGTCAACAAAAACTAAATAAATAAATAAAAAAATAAAAAGAATTATCCTCCACACCTTTCCTATGGAATGGGCTCCCAGGTAGCATTCAATCATCCACTTCCGTAAAGGGTTTCAAAAAAGTGCTTAAATCTCATCTGCTGAAACCAACTCACTGCTTCTGCTATTGCTGATAACAGGTTATTTTACCACACTATGTACCTAAAATATTGTAATCTATTGTCTTGCCATACTATGTACCTGATATTTCAGCATCTGTTGTCTCTCTAGCATAATGAGCTGCTGTGAAAATGTTGACTAATATAGCTGTACTGTTTGTGGTATATGTCTGTTACTGCTCATAATTGTTTAATGTGTATGTCACTGCCTCATGACTCTCTGTAATTATCCCTGGGTTGCCCCTGAAAAAGGGACCATCTGGTCTCAGTGGACCTAACCAGTTACCAAAATTAAATAAATAAAATAAATCATTGTACACTGCCACACACAAACACGCACTTGAGAGAGACAGAGAGAGAGAGAAGTATAATTTGAATCTCTGCTAGAACAATGCAGTCTCATTACAAACTCAGTTTTGAAAAGGGGGTTTAGGTGTCCTAAGAGAAAGGTGAATGGTGGAACTCTGTTTATCATTCAGTCTTAGATCGGTCATGAAAGTGTTAACAAATCCTACAGACAGCAGTAAATCATTGTACACTGCCACACTCACACACAATTTCAAGACAGAGAGAGAAGTGTAATTTAAATCTCTGCTGGGCCAATGCAGTCTCATTACAAACTCAGTTCTGACCAACAGGCAGTGGTGCAGTGCTAAATTTAGAGGTGTGGTATTTCCATGAACTATAACGTCCCCAATCCCCTACAGGTTGGGGATCCCAGGACCACCAAGGCCTCCAGAAGCTATCGGGTTTTACATGCATTCTGTTGCATTTTGAGAGTCATTTTGACACCATTTGGCTGCTTTTAAAGTCTTCTATGACTTGTTACAAACAACCTACAGGTATATCACTATCAAAATAACTACTTTTTATTTTCTTTGAAAAACAAATTGTCAAAACGAAAGCAAAAAATCCCACTCCAGCCACCCTTCAAACACCTGACTATATACCACTTCTCATGAGTACAGTCAGCTATCATTGCAGCAGGAATTGCACTTGTTACCCCACAACCTGAACAGAAGACTCTGCCTTCCCTTAACAGTGCACCACACAGTCAGACATACAAGGCAGCAAGAAGGGCACACAAAACACCAGCCTGGAGGTGCATGTGTCTGTCACACAGCAGACGCTTATACAGACCAACCATGCCAGAGAATGGAACTGATACACAGGCTCCACTGGAGGGTCCCAAAAGTCCCAACATTAAGACAGGATGTATACCAGGTCATGAGTTCTTTATCTGCATGCACCCTGAACTGAGACAGAGCAGGAAAGGAAAGGCTCAGCAGGGACAGCTGATGACATACAGGGCATATACAGTGGCATCACAGCCTACAGACTTGATATGTAGCAAGGGTTCAACAACCTGTTTGAGATGTCGGACAATGGCATCACCATAATTGTCACTGCTCTACAGCAGGATGATGTTTCCCATTCATATCTAGTACATGGCAGCCAACCCCCAAGTCCCCATATATCACACACCAGAACTACAATACTATCAAGCACTTCAGCATAACTCATACATGACAGCCAACCTGCAGGGGTGCATAGCCACCTGTAACAGATGATAACCTAATGCCAAGCACATCCAGTGGCTTGTACACAGCCCAGTCACATGGCAAGGGCAGGGGTAATGCCAGTTGTAGGCTCATCCCACCTTAAACACCCACTCAGAAGTCATCACAGATACCAAAGCCAAAAAACAATGACCTAATGCCTCAGTTGAATGCAGAACAGGCTTCACCATCAGATGCATGTGGACTTCACTTCTTGGGTTCCTTGCTTGCTCATAGCAGGAGATTGGGAGGCTGGTGGCAAGGGGTAAACCGGGGGAAAGAGAGATCACTCAAGTCACTGGATGCAGCCTAGCCACTCACCTTCAGATAAGGACATTCAATACAAACAAAATCACTAATACAAAAAAAAACACACTAAAATACATGGCTCCTTTTATGATACAGCCAGGCTGGTTATTCATTCATATTGTTTTGTTGGCACCGACCATCTAACTCTGGCACCGACCGTCTAACTCAATGGGGCCAAGTCAAGTCCTGACTTCAGACTTGTGAGATTCAATCCCTCACAGGCTCACACAGCGAGACTAGTTGGCTGCTCCCCACTCGCACTCTGCGTAGTACCAGCAGCACCTCCAGTCACTAAGGTACAGCCACTTGCTGGGTTAGAGGATTTCTGCAGGACATTCCCCAGACTGTAGATCTATCCTTCACATGAACAAAAAGTACCACATTCAAGACAAGAACAAAGTTATCACTGCCAGGTTTTTAAGTTACTAATCCTTCATGTAGAAGACATTAAAATATGCACTATTGCTTTCTCACATTAAATAAGTCAATATGTCCACTATAGTGCTCTATCCTGGAAAAATACATAGTAAAAGCTGGACCCCACTCAAAATGAGAAATGGCCTCTCACACAGGCTATTCTGGGTAAATACATTATAAAAATGGGTAAAAGGAGGACCCCACTGAAAAAAAAAGATCTTGCATCTCTGCTGTACTATCCTGGTTAACTGCAGTGTAAAAACTGGGTCAAACAGAACTCCACTGCAAACAAGATATCGCAACTCATCTGGGCTATCCTGTGTACGCAAATATACTGTAAAACTGTAAAAGCAGGCCCCTATAGCAGAACCCCACTGAAAAGCAGATGTGGCATGTAAGTGGATCTGTACTGGAAAAATACATTGTACAAGCATCCAAATCACCCGGTTTGAAGCTGTCTAGTATATTCCTGGTGGTCTAGTGATCCCCCTTATTAGAACTTCTGACCCCCTCCCAACTCATCCTTTCAGTCACCCCCAAGCCCTGGTCACATAATGCAAGCTACAGCAGTCATGATGACTGGCACAGCCCTCTGCTGACCACCTCAACTGCTTTCTACCTGACGATCTCAGAGTAAACACAAGTATTGCAAAAACATCTGTTTCTACTGTACTCATGATCACTCACTGACAATCAGATAGTGCCTGGCCAAGGTAGTGAGCAGAGGGCTGTACATTTCACTGTCAGTATTGCTGTACTTCAGCTTAGGTCATCTGAGCAGAGTGGGGGAGGGGTTGGGAAGGAGGGTCCTGAGCAGGCGGTTGTAAGAGGAACCAGTACCCTTACGGCAGGGGTAGGCAGACAACTAGACTACCAGGAATATTCAAGATAGCTACAGGATAGTCTACTGGAGGTGCAGGAACCACTACATCACCAGGAATATTTGAGACAGCTACCAGACAGGTGATCAGGAGGTGGGGGTCCACTTGATTTCTAGGAATATGCAAGACAGCTACAGTACAGTCAATCAGTGGCTATAGGGACCATCACACCACCAGGAATATTTGAGACAGCTGCAGGATAGGAAAATGGGGGGGATAGGGGAACAACTATACCACAAGAATATGAACAGCTACAATAATCCAGAGGGGGGGGGGCATGCACACATGTTATTGGGCTCTAAACGGGCATTCAAATGGACCAAAACACCTTCCATGCCCAGAGTATCATTACCATGGTAGGGCTAAATATAGCCCATAGGAGCCCAGCCACAACAAAACATAGAAACATAGATATTGTTGGCGAGAAGGACCACCAGGCCCATCCAGTCTGTCCATAAGCCCTACACTTGTATGCAGCCTCTGACTATATCTGGTCAGTGGTCCATCATCACTCCCTCCCACCTCAAGGTTCACTTGTGCCTGTCCCAGGCATTTTTAAAATCCCTAACTGTGTTTGCTCCCACCAACTCTTGCAAAAGTCCATTCCAAGCATCCACCACCCTTTCTGTGAAAAAAACTTTCTCACATTTCCTCTTAATCTACCCCCCTCCAATTTCATATCATGCCCCCTCATTCTTGTAAGTCTTCTACATTGGAAGAGGTCCCCCTCTTACACCTTGTTCATTACCCTTGAGGTATTTGAAAATTTCTATCATGCCCTTCCACTCCCTCCTTTCCTCTGGTGAGTACATAACGAGGTCCCTTAGTCTTTCCTCATATGTTTTGTGGTGCAAGCCATGTACCATCTTGGTCACCCTTCTCTGGATTGCCTCCACTCTGTTAATGTCCTTATGCAGGTGTGGCCTCCAGAACTGCATGCAGTACTCTAGGTGAGGCCTCACCAGTGTTTTATACAATGGCATCACCACTTATTTCCTTTTGCTAGTGATCCCTCTGCCTATGTACCCCAGCATGTTACTGGCCTTCCCTGCCACCTTTGTGGTCCGCTATGACACCTTTAGGTCATCTGAGATAATAACCCCAAGATTCTTTTCCTCCTGCCACTATCCCATTTGATCCGCACTACCTCCATTGCATTCCTGTTAGCCATATTCAGTCTGGCCAGTGTCAGCATAGTACATAGTCACTATGCACTATACCAATATGGCTCCATATTTAGACTGTTTGCATGCTCCAGATGCAGTGAGCTAATTGTCTGAATATTGTCCCCCAGGCAGGCTGTGCACAAACTGCCACAGACCGCACATGGCCAGCTGTGAATATGGGGCCTATACTTCTTAACCCAGTGGAACCCAAAGTCCATGAAACAATGGCTCATGGGGGTAAGAAAGGCCTTTCTATAGCCTCAAGATACTGTTGTCCTGACTCATAACAGCATGAAAGTGAACATATTTGGCACTGACTTATGCTTGTTTGTTTGGGCAGCAAAACATACATAGCATTATTGTGTCAGCCAAGTGCTTCATTTAATAAAAACAGAAAAATATCACACAAGTAGATATGTAGAAGACAATATGACAAGTTAAAGCAGAACAGTGCATTCAACTCCAAGTTCCGTGCTATCACAAGTGCATCATTTTGTTTATTTGTGTGGGATATTGATATGCTTTGTTAAAGTTCCTTGGTTTTGGAAAGGTGCTATATAAATAAAGTTTTACTTTACTTACTTACTTACTAATTAGGCACCACCATAGGGCAGGTATCAGCTAAGTGTAATCCCAGTTTAATGTCATAGTTACCCTATCTTAGTCTTTATGTGCTTGGTTATAGCACTAAATAGAGAAGAGACTGGCTAAAAGAAGAACTATAAACTGAAGCCTCAAACACCCCCCCCCCAACCCCTCACCCACCAGCACCATTGGAGCTTATAGTACCTTGCAAGTCCCAGACTGAAGTTAGCCATTGGACTCAGGAACAAACAAAAATTTCACTTTATTATCAATCGAGCATTATTTTCAAATAAACTCATTACAAATGCAAATAAAGTATAACCACCTAAATTTTTCCACAGGAATGTCAATACAAAAACTGGACAGAGGGTTGCATGATCTTTACTTACCTTAGTAGGGAAAGAAAACTTAATTTAACAAATAACCAAATTTACTAAAAAACTGAAACTGCCTTATTTACCCAGTTGGAGGATCATCACAATGTCTCTCTGCCTGTCCCAGCCCAGTGACCCCACTGCCACAAGCTGAAACCTGATCTCAAATCACCTTGTACTCCAATAAAGTCTGTGAAGCAACTCAGCAGAGAAGCTGTAAAACAAAGTTCCCTTACAGCTCTGCTTCAAAGAATTCAGTTGCTGATTTAAGACTTTTTATTTTTCGGCAGGACCCTGTCACTTGATCGGCCCTGGTCACGGCCCCTGGAAGCCTCCACCACCGTCTATGGCTGCCGGGGTCCCCCAGTCACCCCCCGGCTTGCCCCCCAGAGGGTGGGGCCGTGGTCACGTTCTTACGTGATCACGGAACCAGTATCTGGTTGGGGGACCCGCAGCGACGGTGGTTGGCAAGGTCTTCCGAGAGGGCCTCATTTAGACAGGTAGCCCTCGCCCCGCCTGTATTTTCTGACTTTTTCCTCATGGAGGTGGGGACGTGCAATGACGCCAGTGTCCGCCCTGCCTCCCAGAGAGACTAGCGCAGCAGCGAGAGACCTCCCAGCCTCCACCAGGAGTCCTCAGCACTCTGAGTGCTTCCCTCACTGTCCCCCTGGAGAAGGACAGCAGTCCATAGGACGCTCCATCCTTCTCCCCCCCGGCCGGACCTCCAATGATTTAAGACTTTAAGATTTAAAACCATATCGCTTGGCAAGATGGTGGTTATGAGTGAGCTGCCTGGAGTTTAGCATGGTCCTTTTACTGTTTTTATTGTTTCTTTGTTTTATTTTATAGTTTAGGTAGGTAGAGTAATATAGTGAGGTAGATAGTGAGGTTAGCAATATTTTTAAGGGGTAATAGATAGGGTTTGTTTAGTCTGGTGCCTAACAGTGTTTGTTGCTTTTGGACACCAAACTACTAGCCTTCAGTATGGCTAGCATTCATCTTTCAACTTTATTTGGTTTGTTACTTACTCCCTATTGCATTTGGGAGTTGTCTGGCTATTTTACTTTTATCACAGCTGGCTTTTTAATAGTTACACTGTGAGTGAACTCCGTGGACAAACTCGTACAGTAAACGGAGAGCTGAGGAGCTGTGTTTCAGTCTGTTTAAACCACCGGACTTTTTGGATGTACAAGCTTGGAATTTGAGTGAGTTTTTCAGAGGGAGGAAGACTGTCAGCTACTGTGGAGCACTGTGGAATGGGAAGTTTGAATCTTGCTGCCGTAACCACTCTGGTCTCAGGGATCCATCTGTCGGCATGGTGAGAGTGTGACTGACTTCAGTTACCGAGTGGACTAACTGGATTTGTCCAAGGCTGATACCTAAAAGGTACCTGCTCCCTGTAGTCCTTGGAGGATGGTGGGTGGTCTGCAGGTCGGGTTGTGGCTGCAGGGAGGACAGTGGCAGTGGGGGGTATGGACTGGAGGGTTGGCTCCTGGTCCATTGTATTGGTGGTGTTGAATCCGATGGTTGGAGGATGTCAGAGTCTCCATTGCCCATTTTGTGTTCCTACCTTGGCCTGCAGTTCTACTGGCCATTGTCTTGGGGCAGGAATAGGGCAGTGTTTCTTTGGCTCAGGGTCATAGTGCCATACAGGGCCTGATGCCTGGATAGGTCTGTGCCTAGGTGAGCTTCTGGTGGCACTCAGACTGGAAGGTGGTGTGTTCTTTAGGAGTACAAGGGGTATGTACTGTGCTGGGGGCTGGAGGACATTCTCCTCAGGGACCTTGGATTACTGGTAGTGGACTGTCCAAGTCTCAGCCTATAGGGGACACGATTTGTGATCCTGAAGACCGGTGGAATTTGGAGCCGGGTGAGGATCGGAAGACAGCTGGTTAGGAGTTGTTTCCGTGCACCACTGATTGTAACTGTGTCATTGATCTGTTTATTACCCTCTGACTTTGTGCTTAGAGGTTACAATCTGGTTTTGGCTCCTTAATTTCTTGAACATCTTTCCTTTTGATTTATACAGTAAACAGAACTCAATATCCTATTGGAGGAGGTAGTGAGAGTACCTCCAAGAACTGGTATTGAAGTGAATTAGTTTCTGTTGTTGCTGGTCAGAGAGGAGCAACACTGGTCTGTGATTACATGGACTAGGGAGGGTGAGAGCCTTGCCCCATCTAAAGACATTTTTCGAAGCCATGGTGTGCTATGTAGGCATGGAACTTTATCTTTTCACTGATTTATCTTCTGAACATTTTGCCACCTAATTTGTAGGGACTTTGTTGGGGTGGGTTTAATACAGGTTGGGGTTTTTGGTTCTAAAGTAGGGATTAGGGGATAGTCTTTCTTAAGGGAGGGTGGATTGTATATTTGTGGTTTATCTTCTTGGGGAGCTGGCTTTGGGTTGCAAGACAGTATGTGCTGGCAAGGGGCTCTGCTGGTCAGGCACTACTCCTCCTCAGATCTTTGGGGCCTCCACTCTTTTAATTGTCCTCCTCTGCCCATTGAGGTTTACATTTATTGCCATGTACTGGAGATAGTGGACAAGAGGTGTGGAGGGGGTGTTTCCCGGACAATGTGGAGGAGAGGATCAGAGTGGCCGGATTGGGGTTGTAGGGACAAGAAGACCCCCTGAGGTGAAATGGAGACTGGAAATAGGTCCCCCTGTCTAGTCCCCATACCCAAGGGCTCCACTTTAGGTGGGCAGGATCCTCAGGTGGCCTCAAAACCCCATCCTACCCAGGCGGTGATATGTAATGCCAAGTCCATTGAAAACAAGACGGCTTTGATTGGTGATCTTTTTGCATCATTGGACCTGGCACGCATCACTGAGACCTGACTGGACATGAATGCTGGCCCAGTTCTTGAGGCAGCAGTGTCGGTCAGTTTCTCAGTGATACATCACCCGAGATTGGAACATAGGGGTGGGGGTGTTGCCATTTGTTTTAGAATGGAACTGGGCCTGGTAGATGTGCCGGTGAGGGAGAACTGATCCTTTCAGTGTATCCTGGGTGCAGGTGTGGGGTGCAAAATTCTTCTCATTTACCGTCCACCCAGGAATGGGAAGCAATCTTTGCAGGATGTTGCGGACTTCGTCATCGACACGGTGTTGGAATCACCCAGAGTGATGGTGCTGGGTGACTTCAATGCCTGGATCGATGACAAACTCTCGCATTTTGGACAGGACTTCCTCCAACTTATGTATGAGTTGGGCTTCACACAGGTTGTTTTCTCTGTGACCTATATTTTGGGTCGCTTATTGGATCTGGTCTTCCTACTGGGTATGGAAAGTGCCAATTTGGTGGTGGAACAAGTCGGATGCTCTAACCATCATACTATCAAGTTCAGTCTTCAGGCACCCCCCTATAGGTCTGCCCCTTTGGAGATGGTCCGGTACCGCCCATTGAAGGATGTGACCCCAGATGACCTAATGGCAGTATTGGACCTATCGGGGTGTACGAGTGCAAGCATGGTTCTAGAGATCCTACTACAGGCCTATAATAAGGCTGTAGTGGCAGCTCTGGATTCCATAGCTCCTGTCCAGGTTTTCCCCCTCTTCCTTTGTCCTCAGTCCCCATGGTTTGATGGGATTTTGAGGGAAATGAGTAGAGTAGGGTGTAGGCTAGATCGATGCTGGAGGAAATCAGCCCTTGAGGCCGACAGGCTTAGATTAATGGCACATTATGCAGATTATCAATCAGTGATCTCCCATAGAAAAACAGAATTCCTGTCTGGGGAGATCTCTGCTGCACAGAATTGACCTGCTCAGCTTTTTTGCACTGTGGACAGACTGTGCAATCCAGCCTGTCTGCAGTTGTGAAGAACGTTGTCACAAGATAAATGTGACAAGTTTGCTTGAATCTTTGCAGATTAGGTTGCCGGCATCAAGACTGAGATCTGTCTGGCATGATCTAATGGGGATTGTAGTGACTGGTGGGAGGTCACAGAACCTCAATCTGGTTGGTTAGCATTTGGCCAAGTGGCGATCTTGAATGTCATGATTATCATCCAGAGTATGTGGCTGACCTACTGTAATTTTGATCTGGGCCCAACCCACCTCCTTGTGGGAGGTGTGGATGTCATCAGCCTGGTCCTGGCAGAGATGGTCCAGTGCTCATTAGAGACTGGGGAATTCCCAGACTCTTTGAAAGAGGCAGTGGTGACTCCCCTTCTTAAGAAATCTTCTCTCAATCCAGATTGTCTTGCCAACTACAGGCCCATCTCTAACCTTCCCTTTGTGGGTAAGGTTATTGAGAAGGTGATTACGCTGCATCTGGAGGATCATCTTGCCATCCATGACATCTATGATCCCTTCCAGTCGGGATTCAGGAAAAGGCACAGTACTGAGACTGCCCTTGTTCAGGTGCTCAGTGAATTCCTTGTTGTGAGAGACCGCAGGAGCCATACTATCTTGGTCTTCTTTGATCTCTCTGCAGCATTTGACACTGTGGACCATGGGGTACTGCTCAAGCACCTGTGGCAGGTCTGTGGACTATCTGGTACAGTCCTCAGAAGAGAAGGTTACATTCTTTTCTCACTGGCAGGTATCAGAAAGTAATGTCAGGGATTTATTCATCTGAAACTTTCTCTGTGCCATGTGGGTTTTCCGCAGGGCTCAGTGCTCTCCCCATGTTGTTCGTGGTGTACATGCTGCCATTGGGGGACATTGTAAGGTGGTACGGACTGAATTTTCACTGCTAAGCAGATGATACTCAGCTGTACATGTCCTTTGTGCCAGCCAGGATGTTGCACTCTCAGTATTTAACAGCAGCCTATCCGAGATCCAAGACTGTTTGAAGCTTAATCCTGACATGACAGAGGTTTTGGTTGTGGACCTGGGTCACTGAGTAGAGGGGTCTTCAGCAGGGTGAGCATTCAGTTTGTTGCTAGAAGGCTGCCAGCTGAGGACCTCTGAATGGGTGCATAGTTTGGGTTTTGTGCTTGACAAGTGATTGACCCTGAAGTCTCAGGTGTCATCCGCTGTCAAGACCTCATTTTACCATCTGAGAAATATTACCCGGGTTAGGCACTTGGTTCCACCTGATGACCTTCCAACATTGGTCCATGCCTTTGTGACATGTCATTTGGATTACTGCAATGCCCTTTACCTAGGGCTACCAGGGGTTGATATCCACCATTTGCAGCTATTGCAGAATGCGGCAGCCAGGTTACTGACTGGTCTTTCTCGATCTAGTCACATTACTCCTGTGCTGTATGCACTGCACTGCACTGGCTGCCGGTGCAATGGCAGATCACCTTTAAGGTCGGCTTGCTGACCTATAGAACCCTACATGGGCAGGGTCTGAGTTATCTGCAAGAGCTTCTGAGCCCCTATTGCTCCCTCCATCCTCTCCATTCTACCAACAAGGGATTGCTAGAGGTTCCCAGTGTTCAAATGAAGACATCTGGCACTTGTTCTTTTGCCTTCGCAGTGCCTAAGCTGTGGAATTTTCTACCTCATCGGGTTTGAGAGTGCTACACCATAGAGTGCTTCAGAATGGCACTGAAAACTAATTTATTTAATTTTGCCTTTGCTATTACTTCAGATTAATCAGTTGATATGATGAGACAGGATTTTAATTGTCACTGTTTTTAAAGTTTTTATGATTTTATATTTCTGTACAGTGGTTTGATATTTTTAATTGCACTAATTAAATAAAGTTATTATTATTAAGACTGCTTCCTGGAGAACTACATTAAAAAAAACATTGATAAAGACTTTAAGAAGTGTGAGAGGACTACACTCCTGCCAGCAGTGCATTGTTTAGATAAAAATGTGTAAAAAGAGGGTTTTGGTGACCATTACGAATAAAACAAGTTGCCTTTTCTGTTTACACTGAATGTATCTGCTGTTCGTAATTTGAGCTGGCAAGAGAATGCTGTATGTGGAAAAGGAACTCCCCTTCCCTCCCTTAGCATAGTGATTTCAGGTAGTGAAAGGATCATGGCTCAACTCCAAAATGTGCTTTGGTGAGAGTCTGAAGTGCCCTTTTTCCCCAAGTGATAGCAAGATGTCTGCAGGGCTCCACCCCCTGCAGCCATAATAATCAAATGGCCATCATGTTTTTTCTCCTCCTTACTGAGCAAATTACATAATAATCAAATATAAAAGTGGACCATTCCACTTGAAAACAGTATAAACAGTTCTTAAAAGTAACAGAACCCTCCATCATCTTACAGGAAAACACATTTTTGTCTCAATCCTGACTTTTTTTGTGGTTTCTAACAGACTGATTACTCTGCTGCACACTGTCCTTCCCTGCCTCGATCAGCTTTCTGCTTGCTCCCCCTCCCAAGTCATTACACACATTGGAAGGACTGTTCAAAACCAGTCAAGTGGCTGCAGATTAAATTGACACTGCAGCAATTGAAAGCTGGTTAAAGTTTTTTTTTCTGTTTATTTTCTTTTAAAACCACTTAACAGCACTCACTGCTGTACTGTGCTCACGTCTTCTGCTTCTGAAAGGATGCAAATACACATCATAAACATCTACATTTGACTTTCATAGTAGCGTCAACCTTTTCTAAGAACAACAGAAAAGAATTCAGTGTTCTTATTTTTTATCGAGGTGGCTCCATTATCTGTTAGTCTTTTTTTTTTTTTTTACTTTCTATTTTTCCTCTCTCCTCTCTGGTGCCCACTCATTCCATCCTACTCCTTTCCACCCCACTCCACCTTACTGGGATCTGCTCCTAGAGTGCCTCCTTCCCTTACCTCCTGCACAGCGGGGTCTGTCCCTTCTTGGTGGTCTTGGACGGATCCGGGGCGGATTTCATCTAGGGCTGCTGAGAGGTGTCTTTTTCCGTTATTCTCCCCTTAATCTCTACCCTGGGACTTCCAACGCTAGGACGTATGTACGAGAGAAGGCATGACGCATGCCAGACCTCTCATGCACCGCCGCCACCCTCCCGGCTCCGATGATGGAGCTGCCTCCATCCCCTTCAGTTGTTGGTGCTCCCACCGGCTGTGAAGGGGGATGTAGAACACAGATGCGTTCTTGGTTCCCACCCCTGAAAGAGAAGAGCATCCGTTGGGACGCTTGATCCTCTTTCCTCCTGCTGACCCCCAGCCACCCGAGTTCGTTCCCGAACCCGGGTCGCCGGCTTAGCTCGAGGTGTGGCATCCAGTGCCTCAACCCTCAGCGCCACCGGGCCGGCATTACCTGTTAGTTTTAAGTACTATAGTGGCTTGTCCAGAAGCAGATTTTTCTTGGGGAAATGTTAACATAACATAATCAGGAGATCTTAGACTATATCATTGCAGTGTCAAACAAATAGCAGTAACAATATTTTGTAATGGAACTGGGACTTTTTGTTTTAACAATTTATATTCCATTTCTAATCAGATTTTTTCTCTCATCTGATAGTTTTGGCCATCCCAGTATGTCCAACATGAAATACAAATGTGTGTCAAATGAGCCATAGCAGTCTTCCTTCTGCTTCTTTTTTTTTTTTTGTACAAGAAGAGACACATTAAGCTGAACGCTTGTTTACAGGTGTGACCTGGGAGCACAAGAAAGTTAAGTGACTTGCTCAGGGTCACACACTATGCAAGTGGGGGCTGTGGGATTCAAACCCAGGTCTCCAGGTTTGCAGCTCAGAGCCTTAAACCATTGCACTATACTGCCTCCTAAATGCTTAATTGCATCTAATTATTCAAGATGCATTTTGGGAGTATGTCTATAAATGATGCTATCATAGCAAATCATTGGCAAGATCAGCTGATGTGCAACGTGTATTCTTGTTTTCTGATTTTAGAAAAGGAGCAACCTTAATAAGTGCTCCCAGTCAAGAGTTTTCCTGAGCCACTAAGCTTGCTACATGTTCTCTAGAGGTAAAGGAATTGTTGAGAGTGGCTCCAAGATATGTGTGTATATATATATATATATTTTTTTTTTTTAGAGTCTGATTACTGGCTACGGTGGACCAGGGCATCTCTCAGAGGTGCCCATTCAGCCATCACCTCCACTCTCTTCTGAAATCCCCCTCCTCTGGGAGAGAGATTAGAGCACCCCCTCCCAAGGACCTTCTAGCCACCCCCGGATCACCCCCTGGAGGAGGGCCTGCCCCACCTACCTGGTGGCCTTCTTAGATTAGAGAGTCATTCCTGGTTGGGTGGGCCTGGGAGAGCTGGTGGAGGAATGATCCAGCATTGGGAAAGTGGGCTAGGCTCCTGGAGCCTTCCTCACCTCTCTGGTCCTCTGGGGTATTTTGGTTGTGGTTGCCCCCCTTGGAGCACAGATGTGCAATGATGTGCTGGCACTGATGCACTGAGGTCCACCACTGCTCCAACCTCAAATTACAGTACTGCTTCCTTGCAAGGCCCCTGATCTCCATCAGGGGCTGCTAAGGAGTGGTGCAAGTTCCCTAGCCCACCTGAGAAGGGAGAGCAGTCCTCCTGATGCTCAATCCCTTCCCCCCCACCGACCCCTGGTGGCCTGAGTCCATTCCCAAACCTGGGTCACCAGCATGGCATGAGGTGTGGCATTCAGTGCCTCAACCCTCAGCACCAGCAGGCCAGCTGGCTCCAAGATATTTATATGAGTTAGTCTCAACAATTTCCAATCCTGTAGAGAATTTTAAATACAAAAGAGGTCTGAATTTGCCAGAAATCTGGCTCTAGTGCCAAAAACATAACTTGTGCTTTTGCGTTTAGTTTTAAGTTATCCTGTGCACAGCTCACAATACTGCTGAAGTCAAGTAGTGCCATGTTTGTGGTGTGTCCAGGCCTGAGTACAGACTGTAAAGGAGTTATGAGGTTGTGCTGCTTCAGATATTCCAACAATTGTGAATGGACCTGATGCTCCAAAAGCTGAGACAATATCATTAATAGTGCAGTAGTTCTATAACTATTCATGGCATTCCGTACACCACCCTACCAATTGGGGATGATATTACATTGTTTCCATGCTGTTGGAAAACAATTGTTATTAAACTTCTGTTAAAGAGCTTTGTTATAATATGGGCTAGAGGATCTGCTACCAATTTTTACAGTCTTCCCTTTGTGCCATCCATCCCTCCCACTTTATATGGCTTTGGTAACCTCAAATATTTTTAACTCCTCTTATCTTAATCACACAAAATATAAATTTCATTATCTCAACATTCATTTAGATTCAAGACGTGTTCATGTTCAGGTCTTCCTGATTGTTCTGTACCTTTGGTAAGCTAACAAAAATGACATTAAGTATATCAGCCACTTCTTGGGGATTGACACCACAATTACTCCTATCTGTTTAAGTGAAATTAAATTTTACAGATGATGCTGTGGCATGGCATGTGGGCTATTTATCTGTGGCTATTTGCACACAGCTGAATCTGAGGGTGGGGAGATATAAATACCTTAGCTCACTTAACTCCACCAAGTAAGGCTGTGCAGGTACCCTGCAGACATTCTTCTCCCACTGCTCAAATCCTGCTCTCAGTTCCATTCAGTACTGCCTCACCTCCCCCCCCACTGCACTATTTTCTTGCTGTCAACTCCATTGCCTGCCTTCATCATTCACTACAGTGCGGGCTTCATGCTATCTCCATCTAGGCTTGCATTCCTGTGATGATGTGTAGTAGTAGCAAACAAACTCTACAGACAAATCAAACTTCCAGAACACTCCCAACAGTCAGGTGCAAATTTCAGTTCACATACCAAATGTATTACTGGCAGTCCTGCAGGCACCCTGTAGACATTCTTCTCCCACTGCTCAAATCCTGCTCTCAGTTCCATTCAGTACTGCCTCACCTCCCCCCCACTGCACTATTTTCTTGCTGTCAACTCCATTGCCTGCCTTCATCATTCACTACAGTGCGGGCTTCATGCTATCTCCATCTAGGCTTGCATCCCTGTGATGATGTGTAGTAGTAGCAAACAAACTCTACAGACAAATCTAAACTTCCAGAACACTCCCAACAGTTAGGTGCAAATTTCAATTCACATACCAAATGTATTACTGGCAGTCCCAGCATTTTGCTCATATTTTGAAGGAATCTGCAGTTTTGCAAAGGAATAGGTAAAACTTTTTTTTTTGTACCGAGCAGTGTCGCTAGCATTTAAAGTACACCTTCAGCCGAATCTATATTTACAGTACGCACTCAACAGTTACCCAACTTTGCAACACAAGTTTTTTTTTTTAACATATTCCGGGCTAGGAATTTTTAAATTTTAAGCCGGTGCAGATTTCAGTTTAAATAACACGTGTATTCACTGTGAGTCCAAACATCTTACTCATTTTCAGTGGGGAACTTCAGTATTGCTGACATGTTGGTTAAAGTTTTTCTTAAATTTTATTAGCGATCCAAGTGATATTGAGAGCATTTTCCCCTTAAAATAAAAAAAAAAATGAAAAGATCACCACTCGGCATGATGCAGGTGCAGCTCAACCTTTATTTGTGGTCCTGACTTATACTGCAAGACCCCAAACTGAATCAATACAATTTACTGTTACAACCTTTATGAAAAATTTATTTTTTTTTTACTCAAAATAAATGATCAAAACTGAAAGTTTGTTGTATTTTTCTAGTATGAGTGTAGTATCCCCTACACCCCCCAAAGAAAAAACAACACAGGTACCACAGTCCTTTACCCTGAAGCCTCCAACACTATAATACTGACCACAAAATATGCTGCAGATACAAGTTAAGTCCCAAGGGCAGTGATAAGGCAATTGCTGGGAAGGTATGTAATCTGACAAGTCAGGAAAGCAGTGAAGTCAAGGAAAGGAGAAGAAGAGGTCACTTGCTGATGTCTGTCTTACCTAAGTCTTGATGTGTTCACCCTGGTACTGCATGAGCTGCACTAGTGATAGCCAGTCTGGAAACAGAGGGCTGGACCCAGATGTCCGTCGTCCTGCAGAGTCTAAACCACAGTCTTGCTCCAAGAACTCCAAAACAGGAAAAGCTGCCACTGGTGAGGGTAATGTGGAGATCAAGATGGAGAGCAGCATTACCAAACTCTGCAGAGTAATGAGAAGAGGCACTGAAAGTAAACAGGAACATACATCATCTCAATAAAACCCTAAATCTAACCTCAGCAGCTACTCTACAATATATGGAACAGATGTAACATGTTAGAGTTCTTTTACATACTCTGTCCCACTATCTTAACCCCAGTGTTTTCCTTTTCTTAGTGAGTAAATAGTGTCTTAAAGCACCTTTCACAACAGTCTGATTTGAAGCCATCATTTTTTATTTTGAGGTGGGGGTTCATTAATCATGCATTTTTTTGGTGGAAAGACTTGTACTGTGCAGTAATTGGTTATCCTGAACACTATCTTGATAGGAACATTGAAAACTGAAACTTGTGCATGAAGTGGTCACAGATAAAACTGTTAACTTTTATTTAAACTTCATTTTTAAAAACTCCTTTATCATTTTCTGGTGCAAGCTTGTGGCTCAGCTCCTTGCTGCTCTTCTTGAATCAGGGTTTCAGAGCAGAAGTAGATGCAGTGGGTCACAATGTGGCTGATTCTTGAGCCATAGAAGACAGGCTCCAAAGCTGTCTACCTCTTCATTGTGGCTTGGTATAACTTCTCTGGTTAACTTTTCTCATCCTCTTCCTCACCCAAATCTCCACTTCTGTTTTCCCAGACAGCATTAACTATGCAATCATCTGAGAGTTAAGCCTGCTGGTCCTCAGTGGAGCCACATTTAATTCACAGTTGCAACTCTTCAGGTGTGACCTTAAGAGATACGTTTGATACCTGATCAGTAATGGCAGCAACATTGTTGTCATCACTCTCCCTCTCACCTGTATGCTGCTGAGAATCTTCCTGCAATGCCAGGTTATGGTATCTGTGGCCAGCTCAATATCCCAGATTTTCTCCAAGCTTTCTTAATCATATCAGGGGATATCACATTCCATGTTAATGGCATCATTTAGGCTCTTGCTTTTGAATATTATGTAGTACAAGTCCTAACCACTTGAACTGACTACCCACCAAGTTCAACTCTAAATATATTTGGTACTGTACATTTCACATTTAGACTTTTAATTACAAAAACACTAGTCTAGCTGATCAATTCAAAAACTATACTAGTCATTTTAATTCCAGATCCACCAGTTATTCAGATTCAGGTCCCTTGTATTTCTACTTGCACTGGGCAGCAATCCTTTTGCCTAACCAGTTTCAAATGCCTGGAACTCAATTCCATAATATCTGAAAATTGATTACTATTGAAGGGAAATGAAGGCACTGCAGCATTGATACTGTATCCCATTACCCTTGCTCACTTTTGGTATATGTCTTTTTTGTTTGTTTCCATGTTGCACTAAAATCTTATGTGGTGGTACTATCAACATATACTATTCTTGTTTCATGTGATTTTTTTTGCTCATGTCTTGAATTTAATTACATTGTATCTTTTAGATAAAACTTGTCTGCCAAGGAATTATTGCCAACTGTATTTTTTAAATATTCTGCAGAAAAACGGAAAAGCATTCTAAATACAAAACTTCACTATCTGTCATGTCATGCACTGTTTATCAAGATTTATTTAATTATTTACAGGTTTCACCAGGAAGACATACTGAGCAATTTGCTTGTTTCCAGATGCATCTTGGGGGAAGGGAACTGGGCAAGGTACAATAATGAATGCAGGGTAACAACAGGCAAATATATGATACAATACATAGAGAATAATGAATAAGCAAGTGTGTGTAATGGATCATTTTTAAACACACGGGGTGTGTTATAACCCATAAACCTTGAAAGTGAAGCTCAAGAGGTTTATGAGGTCATCACACACAGAGGGTGTGTAAAACAAATCCATCAACAAACACTTGCCTGTCCTTTATTCTTTATAATTAGCAGTGCAAGAAGTGTGACAAAGCCTCAGAAGAAGTTTCTGCCAAGATCTCTGCTGACAGTTGCTGAGTCCCTGCGACACACACACACACACACACACACACACACACACACACACTCTCTCTCTCTGTTTCTCTGATAGTAGCTCTCTATCCCTTTGTGTCCTTTACAGATACTGTTTTTTTTTATTCACTGTTTTGAAGCATGCTGAAATAGCACTACTGGTAATCCATTCCTGATTGCAGTGTCAGTCTCTTTAGCATCAGTATGTAAAGGCAGGATCAACCAGATAAGTACCGTACAAACTTAAAAAAAGGTAAATAAATGACTGGTGGGGCTCCTCAGTAATAGAGAATACGAGCCGCTTACTGTTCCCGCTTTCAGTTTGAGTAGAAGTGTATAGCTCGAGGACAGTACTGCAGATAGAAGGGGGACAGAACACTATAATAACCAGTTTTCTGGTTATTATAATGTTTGACAGTGCACTGTAAACAGTTGATAAAGGGGGTCAACAGTAATTGTAATGTAATACAACACAGTAGCACAAGGTACAGTGAAGATAATCATGCAGACTATACAATCAGGATACAATGATTAAGTGATTACAGTAATCCATTTCATTATTAACTAGCAGTTGTAGGACAAGTGCTTGAGATAACAGGTCATAGCTAGGCTCCCTGTGCAAGGCAAGGTGGGTGAACCTTTGTGAGGTAGGAGGATAAGTGATTGAGGTAACGGTCATAGCTAGGCTCCCCGATCAAGGCAAGAGGGAGAACCTGCATGGGGTTAGTGAGGGAAGGAAAGCATAGAGTGAGTAGGAACTTGAAAGGGGAACTATAGTAAGGGGGTATATGGTGAATTAGGTACAGCTGCAAGTGAGGAGAGTGAAAGAGTGCAGGAATGAGGAGAGGATGCAGAGTGAGGTAACATTTCAAATGGAAGTGGGGAGTGAGTTCCAGAGCTTGGGGAAATTATAGGAAAAGGATGCCTGGCCAGGTGATGAGAAACTGAAGGGGATGACGATATTGTAATGTTAAAGCTAACAAACAAAAACTTGGGTCTAAAACAGTGCTAAAGTGGCATGTTTCCTAAATGTACAGTAGTACTTCTGCATGCTTTGCCTTGTTTCCAATCGATCATAACACTGCTGATCATTTCATTTTTATAGCTATACAGTGGAACTATACTGATGTCTTGATATTGCATGAGGAAAGAAGGGAAGCATGTCACCAGATTCTCAATGAAGCACAACATTGTGGAGTTCAAGCACAATCACTCCGCTACTTGAAAATCAGTCCACTGCCTTCATTCTGTACTTCCTCCCCCTCCACTGCACTATTTTCTTGCTATCAACCCATTGCCTGCCCTCTCCATTCACTACAGGGTGAGCCTTATGCTACCTCCATATGTGCTGGCTGTTCATCATATAATCAGCCAGTGTTGCCTGCTCTCTCCATTCACTACATTGTGGGCTTTATGCTACCTCCCTATATGCTGGCCATCTGTCACATAATAAGCCAGTGGAGAGGGAGCCCTGTAAGTCCTCCCAGCACCCAGATTGGTTTCTTTCTCCACTGCTGTGGTTTGAAAGCCTGCTAAAGCTGCAGCTATGACCTGAAGTACTTAGTTTCCTCTCTCATCTCTGAAGCCCATGTGCTTGCCTGTTACTGCAGGTTGTCAACTCCACCCTCCGTACTGTGGATGTCACATGGCAGGAGATTGTTCTGCTGACCAGAGGAGGGCTGACTGAGCTTGCAACTTGAAGTCACCCTGACATCAACAAGATAGGATGGCAGTGGGGTCAACGTTCTAAACTGGGTAAGGCCTCAGGCAACCATGGTATCAAACCATAGGCATCTGACATTGAACTGAAAGGACCAATGGAGTCATCTGGGGTTGCTGCTGTCCATCTGATGGATGTGGGAGTGATAAAGTGGTGAGTGGGGTCATACCTTGGGGGAGTCTTGCCTGATGAATGATATTAGTCCTGTTAGATCAATAAAAAGGTGGTACTGCATATGAGCCCAGGCTGAAGCACGTCTATTATCTAAACAAATGTCCCCTAAACCCAGAAGGGTTACAGCAGCTTTTCTGGGTTGTGAAGGACCACCAGACTGACTTGTATCTTTACTTCATTCCTGAAGGTGATAGCACACAGCAGGGGCTGAAAGGGAGGGCAGGGCTTTGAAGAGGATGCTTTGGAACCAGTGAGTAACCATTGGTGCCACTCCTATGGTGGTTTAAGTCATAACTCCATTTAGGATTGAGGGTGTGCTTTGTGGTGTTTTGGGTCCTGTTGGGAAGCTTCCCATGAAACATCTGGATTTTCTATCCCCATTTCCTACAGCAAAGGGGCACTGGTCAGGCAGGGACATGCTTCTCATATTGTCACTGAAATGAGGGACACAGGCACTCAAAATGAGTGACAATGGCCATCTCAACGAGGGACATATCCTTAAATATGCAGACACAAGCTCAGAACACTGTGGAAACTACACCTCTCAACTGTCCCAGATTATAAGGCAATTCCATCATTTTACCCCTCAAAATTGCTCTGTCCTTCATACTTCTCAGCTGTCACACATTAGGTGGTATGTCACTTATGTTACCTTTCAGAACCCCATGTCTCATTCATATGGTGAAGGTTAAATTCCACATTGCATATTGAAATGTTACACAGAAGATCATAATAAATATGTTCCATTATCAGAAAACATGATAAGGATTAGTGCACTTATTTCCATATTGTTCTGTGCTTGCAATGTCATATTTGATGATATGTCCCATAAGAGGACAGCAGTCTATAGGACCCTTTTTTTTCTATACTTTACATAGGATTTGTGTTTGTTTTAACCTACAGCCCACACAGGATGGAATAGAAAGGAATGTTTTTTTCTAAAACTTTCAGGGTAGAAGCATGCTGTGCCAAGGTAGTGCTTTTGGAAGGATCGTGAACAAATATTAAATGGTTCCAGAGTTATAAGGACTTAAAGTTTTGTTTTTTTCCTGTTTTGAGCCTGCTCAGCTGAGTTTTTGGGATAACATTCTTATACTACACCACAAATTCTGTGTCACAAGACCATTTTTGGTTTCTCACCACTTGCTTCTCACAGCACAATACATTTATTGTGTGCTGTGAGCAATAACATCTTGTTTCTTTTACCCTCTAAATAAAAAGCAGGGAAAATACATAAAATGGTATCATTTTAAAAACAAACACCTGAACCTAACTAAACAGGACATTTTTAGCTAGATTCTGATGTTTTTTTGGTTTTTTTTAATGGCCAGAAATACTTTTTCTGGGCAACCTAAAATCCAGGGTGCCCAGCTTAGAAAGAGAAGCTGTCCACGCACGTTCTCTGTATGAGAACAGCAGGATTTTCTTAAATTCTGTAGCTGTAGGTGGAGTCCTACTGTGGGCTGAAGTGACAGCAGTGTGCCACCAATCCCCTGTTCTGTCTGCTGGAGTGAGACATCGATCTCCTGTTATTCCTTCCTTCCTTCCTTCCTCTCCCCTTCCCCTCCAGGTAGCCTACCCTTCCCAATGTTAATTATAATTATTATTTTTTTTAAATATTTAAGAGGACCGGTGTGCCCACCTCCAATAGTGCTTCTGCTGCCCCCCTCCTCCAGGTCATTGGCCCCCACTTGGCCAAAACAACTAGTGTTGTGTGAAATGTGAAAATTGTGCACCACACAATATTTTGTGTAATTTCTCAATTTTGCAAACTTTTTCTCCCCAGCGAAAATTAATTTTGCCTGGGTTTTCTATTTCATGTGATTGTGAAATTTTGTGTAATATGGTTTCTAAGAGGAATTTTGTCCATCCATATTTAAATTTCGCCTGATGGCAAAAATTTTGCACATTAAACTTTTGATTTCACTGACAAAATTATGCTTCAAAGGCAACAGTTGCAATATATTGTGGGTAAATAGGTCAAAAATCAAGTGCAGGCTGTTTCCAGCACAGTCTATTGCCTGTTGAGTTGGAGAGCAGTCTGTTGTGGTGCATCACAGTCAATAAACCCTTCTAAAACCTATGAAAAACAAATTTTTGAGAGCTAATTTCTCCCAGATCTACAGTTTGTTCCCAATGCTGCTAGTGAACGTTTTCTAATTTTGTGGATTTTTGCATAATACATAATTTAATTAGTTTTGAGTTTTGTCTGTGTCTGTGAAGGAGTTGAATGGGGAAGGGGAAGGTAGGTGTGTAAAAGCAGTGCAGGCTAGTTTCAAACTTTTACTAACTGATTTCTCTAAAATTTTGAGTGATTTACTGTTATTTCTTTTAAGCCTTTATATTTGTGTTGGTGTCCTACTTATTTATATATTTTTTTATATCTTGGCATGTATTTTTTTCACCTTCCTTGAAAAGTTACTACTCCTGGGCCGGCCTGGTGGTGTAGAGGGCTGAGGTGCTGACGTCTTACTGCGACCCACGCCAGCAACGTGGGTTCAGGAATGGACTCTGGGTACCGGGGATCAGCAGGGGGCAGAGAGGATTGAGCATCTGGAGGACTGCTCTCCTCTCCGAGGGTGGGATCATGGAATGCATCGCTCAGCTGCGGCCCCCTGTGGAGACTGGAGGCACTGTCTGAGCATGCACTAATGGGGACAGAAAACCAGGGAAAATGGCACTTGAAGTGATTGGCTTGATGGCCGTCCACAGTTTCGCCATGGCACCCACTTGGATCCGTTTTCCATGAGGAGTAGGTGGCTCTCTGTGGCCCTGCTGCATGGAGTAAGCAGCAGGAGTCTGGGTGTCTGTGGTAGAGGCAGTCAGCAGCTGCATGTCCTCATTGGGGAGCAGCTCAGGTGGCCAAGGAGTGAAAATAGATACAAAAAAAAAAAAATTACTACTTCCAAGAGTTCCTGCTTCTGTTACACCAGGTCCATCTTGCAAATGAGCTTCTGCTCAACGATGAATGCCTGGTTAAATAAAGACTTGATTGATTGATTGATTAATTGATTGATTACACTGTGTTATATACCATTCTTCTGCTTTTAGTTGTGATCATGAATTCCAAAGTTTTGAACTCACAGTTCTGATCCTTTCTTTTTGGGGGGATTTGTGGTCAGTTCTGTTTGCTGATAATTGTTAACATGTGTGTGCCACGTAAGCTGTGATAAGCAACAGTGTTATATTTTTTTCTGTTGCAAGTACTTTTAGTTAACCAATTCAGCTGTCCATATACAGTTTCATTGTTTTAGTGAATTGCTCCCTTGTATTTTATTATAGGAGCTTGCCTCTGCATTGAGGTGTTCCTGTTCCAATTGAATTTGCATACCCTTTCCCTGTTACAGCATTGTTTACTACCTGATCCATCAAATCTTAAAAAATATGTATTAAAGTAATAGTTGTCTGAGATTGCTGAGCCAGTCCATAGTGTCATAGGTGCCTTTGTTAGTGACTGTTATTATATGGTGGCCTCTGCACTCTTACATAACAAAAGAAGTAGTATTAAGAACTAACACATTACAGTTGTCCAGATACAGCTGATCTGTATTTAAAGTAGCTGACCTGTGCCATTTCCCTGTGTACTAAATTCCTGTTTGCTGAAAGAAAAAACTTACCTTTTTGTTTTAACTAGAATAGGCTACCAGATACAGTCATTATAAGTTGTAAGGAGTGCTGCTACGCGTCCTGATGTCTGTGTTTGGACTTGGAAGGCAGTACTGCAGGTGTGTCAGGTATGTTATTCACACAATAACTTACTAATATATCCTTCCTTGATATACTGCCAGAGAAAGGCAAAGCTTTGAAGAAGCATATAAAAATGACTCTCAAGAAACAGTGCAGTACAGGGCAATGTGCCGGGGGTGTCTGCTGAGGAGAGTACAACATCAGTTCCACTTCCCCAAATCACACCTATGTCTGCATCAGTGTCTACTGTCACTTTGGGCTCTAATGGCATGGCAGATACCAGCAAAGAAGTTGTTTGAAGTACTAGCATACCTGTGTCACAGTTTTTTACAGCCAGAACTGTTGCATCTATGCTAGTGGGGAATGATCGTGCAAAGAAGGGAGACACTGACACCAGCACAGGAACGGTGGTCCAGGAGGAGGGTGATAAGTCTATCGGTGTAACTGTCCCAGAGCCTGTTCCTGCTAGAGTTGGTGGTTGTGATAGTGTTCAGCTTTCAGCTGGAGTCTGATAATCCAGGAGATTTGGGTAGTCAGCCTCCTGAGGAGATGGTAGTAGAGAAAGAAAAAGGTGCCATGCAATAAGACCTTGATAGGGAGGAGGAGGATAACAAGGACATCATCAGCATCGGTGCTGATGATGATGACTAGGATGATCCCTCATGGGAGCCTGAGTTTAAAAAGGTGAAGGGTGATTTATGCCATGTACATGCACAGTCTGTGGGTCAGGCTGTCACCAGGCCTATCAGCAGCACTCCTCCAAGCAGTTAAGTCACCGCTCCCTCCCAAAACAAGTAGTCTCATGGAAGAGATGAAAGCAGCCCAAAAAGCACAAACTTCAATGCCTGTTTATCAGCCCTCCCAGTCCTGGCACCATGTGAAGTCCAGAGGTCAAAAGTCCCTAATTTAGGACTTTTACATGCTTGATCCAGTTGATGATACCATATCTATATGCCAACCATATCAAGCACATGTTAGTCGGGGAAAAAAGGGAAGCCACATAGGCCAGGTGGCCAACATACCTACCTGAAAAACAAGCACTCGCTGTGCTGGCAACAACACCAGAAGGACACCAGAGCAGTTGGTGGGATGTCTCTCAGCAAGTTAAATGTAACTGAGAGCAGTTCAATACAGCAGGAGGAGGAGGAAGTGCAGAGTGGGTCAGTGTTCGTGGAGGAGGAGGATGAGCAATCCTTTGCTCCCTTGTGTGGTGGGCATAGCAATGGAGGCTTCACTCCCAATCCCTTGACTCAGAAAAGTGCACCACTATACCCAGAATCAACCAAAATAATGGGTTTCATGTGGTCTGCACATCCCCAAGAGTCTACTGATTCCCCTAAAAGAACAACATTGGTGCCTCAAGTACCACGTTCTGGTAGAACAACCCCAAAGATGCAACCCCGCACTAAAGACCATCCTTGAGTGGCATGCAAAGTACCCCCCTCCCCAAATCATGCTGCTGCACATGAGTTAAATGCTGCCACCACTGAAATGTTGCCCATTAATCTGTTGCCATTCTCATTCATGGAGAATGCTGTGTTCCGCAGGTTGATGGCTCATGCCTGTCCCAACTGGCAGGTTTCATCATGAACCTATTTCTCTAAGAATGGCATGCCAGAGCTGTACGGTAGAGTTGCTGATTCCGTAAGACACGCAATGAAGCATTCTGCATCAGAATATATCCATCTCAGCATGGATATGTGGACTAGTGGACAAACAGCTGCAAGCTTATATCGATGCATAACAGAACACTGGGCACAGGTACCTGGAGTGGTAGCTGATATTGGGCCTGGTAAAATCTGTCTGAAGCAAAATTGTGGTGTAGCAACACCCCTGAAATTCGGCAGCATGCAACCCTGAATATGCAAAGTGTTACTGGTTCTCACATGGGTGAGAAAATGCTATATGTTCTACTGGACGAGACTGATGAGTGACTGCACACACAGTCACTTACAGCAGGATTTATCGCATGTGATAATGGCTCCAGTGTAGTGAAGTGCATTGGCAATGGTGTTTTTTTCAGGGTGCCCTGTCTGACAATCTCATTGTGCAACAGTTTCTAAACCATGCAGACATTAAGGAAACTGTGATTGTCGCCCATCGCATATGTGTGCAGTTTGCCAATTCTGCAAAGGCCTGTGACTATCTACGTGAGCTGCAGCACAATAACCATCTGCCTCAGCATCGTATGAAGCTTGATGTTGTGATCAGGTGGAACTCCACACTGTACATGATTGACCAGCTGTATAAACAGTATAAAGCTCTTTTAGAATACCTACTGGTGCACGCCACCCAGGACAGTGCTGAAGTGTCCATCGCTCTAACAACAGAGCAGTGGCACCAAATGGATGGGCTAATATGCATTCTCCATCCATTCAAGCATGTTACACTGACAGTGAGTGGGGAGACTGCCTGTATAAGTCAATCCATACCCCTCATACATGTGCTGAGGCAGACACTGGTGAATGTCTGACACCAGATGGAGGAAAGTGGGAATCATAGTCATTGTGATCTAATGGATCACATGATTCACATGCTGGACAGCAATACACATATTCCCGGCATTTTACAGTCGGATGAATTTGCCATCACTACCATGCTTGATCCATGCTACAAACATGGCCGGACTGAGGGCAGCAGAATGAATGGTGGAGGCCTACAGGAGGTACACAATGCACCTTGCCATTACTGATGAGCAATTGCAGAACTGGGGCAGCAAAGTGACTGATTGGCCAGCACTAACATCAATCACTGTTAATTACCTGAGCTGCCCACCATCCAGTGTCAGTGTTTAGTTCAGCTGGAGCCATTGTATGTGACCGGAGGACTGATTTGCCACCCAGGAATGTGTCCATACTAACATTCATCAAAATGAATGAATGGCACAATCCAAATAACACAGTGATGTCAATGGTGTTGCCACAAGAACTGTGTCTCGGTGATGATGATGATGATGATGATGACAATCCCTCTACTAAAGAAATACAAAATCACACCCATAATGCAAAGAATCACGGGCTGCATATACAGATCACCACAGAATCCCTCTACTAAGGCATCCACCAGCAGCGATTGGATGAAGCAGCATTGCTGAGAGAATTTCCACCTGGTGACAACTCCAGTCTTGAAGACTGTGAGAGCTGCTTCTTGGAGGATGTGACAGTGAAAGTGGAACAAGGCTGAAGTTACTCTAAGGACCCCCCCCAAACCACTTTCAGCTCAGTATAGTGTTAAAAATTATTATTATCTATCTAGCTATCTTTTTTTTTCAATTCCCGTCTTCCGGATGAGACGTTAAACCGAGGTCCCATCTGCCTGGATTGGTGGTAGCTCAGGTGGATGTTAAAAATCCCATCGCACTTATCGAAAAGAGTAGGGGAATATTTTATTAGAATAACATCAAAATTCAAAAATTACATACAGTGTAAGATTCACTCCACAAACCCTTGTACATCAAGAAAACATGTAATAAATACTCATATTGTGAAACTATACTAACAAATATTGAAATCAAAAAAAGAATTCGAAACAATCATTACCGCCATATATTCACAAAGAAACCTTTTTTTTTTTTTTATATATCTATAATAAACCCCCCAAATATTAGGTAACAAAAGTTTCTATTATCATGTAACATTGCACATCTAACTAATACTATCCTATACATACTCCCAACTAACAATCATGACCTCTCCCATATGTAACCCACTCAGCCATAGGTGAACAAAGGCACATTACTTAACTTTTATTTATATTTAATAAACTTCAAAACCCTTTCCACCATTCCTTCACCTTCCTTGATGAGAAGAATGCTGTGTCTTGAACATAAATCCTGTACATTGCCCCATGAATCAACCTCCGACATTGTCATAGGGCATCAACTTCTGATATAGCACCCACTGGCACCTAGCTTGCCACAAGTAGTATATCAATGTGCTACAAAGATTTGTAAAGTGTCAACATGATATATTAATCGAAACTGTGGAGAATGACCCAGTACCAATGTATCATAATCCATGTATTCTAACCATTTCATACTCCATTGTACTGCCAAGAATTTCCACAGAGAAACAGCATAAGAACACTTAAAAGAAAGTGATCAACCATTTCTTCTTGTGCCACACACTCCAAAATGGACAATTTCTGTCTTGTATCGGTTTATGCTTGGCGCCCTCGTACTCCAATTCGGACCATATACCATAAGCCATAGCTTCCTACATATAAGTAGGTAACCTTGGGTTGTTTAATTTACTTAAAACTATATCCACACACCGTAGAGGACAGTTCTTAAACACCGGTTCACTGGGATACAGTTGAAGCATTACTGATTTGTATAACTGTGGACCTGTACTTACTTTAACCACCTGTGCTACCAACCCCCATTTAAATACTTTTTTTGCAATAGGTATAAAATATGTCGGCAGAAACAACTTAGGAATTGGTTTCGGGGGTCTCTCATCCCAACAACCATAATACTGCCCCATTACCTGGCGATGTAGCATCCCACATCTTTCGTGTACCCCCACCGAACTTTACATTTGTTGAAATAAATAGGGTAGAAAAAAGATAACCGGATCTATCATTCCTAAACCTCCTTCTTTTATCTAGATATGTAAATTGTCTTTTAATTGGATTAAGTCTACTACCCCATAACATCTGAAAAATAAGCTATATATTCTGGTTTCCAAATTCAGTGGCAAGGAAAAATCAGTGCTGTATACAATAACTTGAATAATACATTTTT
Organism: Neoceratodus forsteri; assembly: GCA_016271365.2. Classification (NCBI taxonomy): domain Eukaryota; kingdom Metazoa; phylum Chordata; order Ceratodontiformes; family Ceratodontidae; genus Neoceratodus; species Neoceratodus forsteri. The sequence continues at coordinate 1,288,634,712 of CM057456.1, forward strand.
AATGATTGAGACCGTTTAATTTTATCCAATTTCCATTGTTTCCAAATCTGGATTTTTTGTCTATTGAAGTCAAAGCTAATCCCCAGTTAAGTTCTGGTACATTTTTGGTCCGTAAAATAATCCTAGAATTTTATCGGTCACAAGAAATACTGAATACCTTGTATTATGAGTTCTGGGAGACCATCTGTACCTATAAACAAACCTTTACTCTTATTCTTGTTAATAGTAGAATTTGCTAACAAAGCATAATCATCCATAAAATCTAAAAAATGCTTACTTGTGTACTATCAGAGAAGAATACACACAAATCATCCGATAAGCTTGCACATACAACCTATCTTCACCAGCAGCCCAACCTATCCCTACCCAACGAGGATTTGTGTTAATGATCTAATTAAAGTATCAATAGTAAAGCATATAACAGGGGACTCAATGGACAACCTTGACGTACTCTGTCGGAACGTGAAACCCTTCCCCAATCTCCAGTTGAATCACTGGGTGGGTAATAGCCAAATTGTAAATTGATTGAATGGTGGTTAAGAAAACTTCCGGAATCCCATAATGTCTCAACGCTGTAAATAAAATGGATGGTAAACTCTATCAAATGCTTTCATCTGGTCCACAGAGACAATGCATCCTGAAATTCTTTGAAAACCGGCTATCTCCACAATGTCTCTCAGTACCATATGAGCCTGATATATTTTTTCCCAGGTACTCCACAAAACTGAAATGGGAAAGAACTTTGACTGCAAATTGTTTTAATCTGGTGTTCAAAATACTCATAAAGAGTTTATAATCGGAATTCAATAGTGTAATTGGTCTCAGTTATTCAAGTCAAATGTATCACCCACTTTATGTAAAAATCAACAGCCCTTCAGCAAACCAACTTGGAAAATCTGATTGTCCCATAAAAGCATTAAAAACTAACACTAAACAATTTGCAAATTCCACTGGAAAGGCTTTATATAAATCTGTTGTCAGACCATCAATTCCAGGAGAAGTACCTTTATTTTGATTTTTAATAGCCGAATTATTTCCTGTGTAGTGATAGGCTGTATCAATATTAATGTATCAAATACATGTCTGGGTACCTCAATCTGGTTTAGAAAGTCCCAAATGTCCTGATCATTCTGGGCCCTTACTGGCTCATAATCCAGAAAAATTGTTTAATAATATGTTGTAGTGACTTCTGATCCTGTACCAATTTTCCCACCTTATTCCGTGAGGGCATTTAAGGTAGTAGATTGTGTATAAACTTTAAAGGCCTCATATGGATCACCCTCCGGCTTTTCTTCACCCCATATTGTAGAAGAGCAGTAAGGGTCCGAGCCCTATTGTACTGAACCTCTAGGAGTTGATCTTTATTGATCTAATCTGTGAACTATAATCCAAAGTAGAAGTATTGGCTACTGAAAATAAATAATATAATTGTTGTCTTAATTTCAAATATTGGAGAAAATCATTGTTTGCTTTAACCTTCCCTTGTTGTTTTAATAGGTGACAAAGGTCGTCCTTAGAATCTTTCCACCACTCACCCACTGAGTCATATAAAGGCTACTGAAAGCCTTGCCATCAGCAATGCTTGAACTCTATCCTGCACTCTCCGAGAGTTTAATAATAGAGGATTCAACTTCCATCTCGCCGCCTACCCTATCAGTCTGGCATGAGGAGAAACGGTACAGAGCAACAAGAGATGGTCAGAAAATGCGACAGGACATGTTTGAAATGTAAAGGGAATTTTGTCAGATAAAAAATATAATCTATCGAGAAGTAAACCGGTTCCTTTTTATAAGTAAATTTAGGCCCTGAGCTTTGTTTACTACTCCCATTTATTAAACCCACTGAGTGTACCAGTTTGTATAAAGCCCTGGAATCACAGTAAATTTTCCTACCTACTCCACCATAGAATCACCAGCATTTATTAATGCACAGTTAAATCCCACACAAAACACCTCAAAGGAGGTCAGTAAATAAGGTTGTATCATATTACAGAGCCCACCCTTTCTGCCTTGAGCTGTGACCCATAGACATTAATAAACCGGCACAATCTTGATTTCCACAAACCATCTAAAATCATTAACCGTCCCGGTATTAGATCCATCAATTTAATTAAAGAGAAGTCATACCAGTGAAACAGAAACCCTATGCCATCTGCTGACTGCTGGCCAAAGGACCAATACGAAGGCCCCCAGCACCATTCCCGTTGAAAACACCTGGTTTGTTCCATAGTATACATCCATGTTTCTTGTAATAAACAGACATCAATCTGATTAGCATGAACAAAGTCATAAACTATCTGTCGTCTCTATAATTCACTATACTATGAACATTCACCGAACCCAACCTAAAGTGCATCAGGTACAGTCAATTCCAGCCCATCACCTATCTTTCTTCCGCTGCTTTTCTTTTTCCCTTATAATCCTCCTGAATCCTTAATGGGGACTGTGGACTATCCAACGTCTGCTGCGAATCATTATCTGGGCAATCCATATCCGATTCCCCCCACGGACTTGATAGCAAGGCAAAATAATTACTTATTTCTACACTCATAGCAGACTGCTGTGGAAGGCCCTTAATATTTCTGGAAGAACTTCGAACTGCAGACACCACAGGTGCCCTAAAAGACTCCTTTGGTTGTTTCTCTTCTTCAGGCAAAATTCCTACCCCAGTAGGTTCAAGACTCCTTGTCAAGAACTACTAAATCTTCCACCTCTACCACATCTCCCCTCACTTCAATAACAGAAGGTACTTTTCCAACTGGCTGCTCGTGACCCATGACCTTCCCCTATTATCAAATCCTGGGCTTTTGTATTAATAGGTCTGATTACCACAACACTCTTTATTTTTGGCTGCCCATGTACATTCTGCAAACACATGTCCTGTCTCATCACAGAGATCACATTTTGTGACGTTAGCACATTGAAAAGTAATATGTCCTACTTCTCCACAGTTATCACATCTTGGTTTGTCACAGGAACTTGATAAATGAGTTTTAGCACTACATTTATAATAGCCCGAGGTTGCCCAGCATAAAACATACCCTCTGTCCCTACCCAACATAAAGGAATTGGGATATGCTCAATTCCTGCAGCTGTTTGTCGAGTTTAATTTTAAACCGCCAGCCCCTGTCCAAAATTGTTCTGCATCCAGAATTGCTTCTGGGGAACTTAAAATCTCGCATTTTGGCCTAACCAATAAGTAATATCATCAATATGAACCCTTCGTTCCTAAACATAACAGTTGCATACTTTATTAAAGGTTTTGTTAACGGTATCACTAAAAGGGTGTCCAAAGGGGAAAACTTAACCTGAGTATATCTTTCCCAAAAAGGTCAAGAGCATATGCTGAACGAAAACTAACATCAAAATTGTCTTCCCCAGAAATATTAATAAATGCAAACACTTCCCTAGGGAGAAGTGCAAAGAATCTTTCAATAAACATTTACCAACATATTGTCTATCAGGTCTAACTCTAAACCTCCTTTGTAACGAAGACCGCATTTCTGTAGGTGCAGCATCCTGTAATTTTTGAAAACAATTCTGACATCAATGGTTTCTTCCCCTTTCCTCCCTCTGGTCCTGTGCCTCTACCTGTAACTTCGGCGACAGGCGCTGAGCGTCCTGCCGTTCAGGAGATGAAACTACAAAAGAATAGTCTCCTCATTTCCACCCACCACCTCTTTAACCCCACTTAAAACAGTAATGTCTTGTAGCTTGGGTCTCATGCTGGTTCATTCTGGGAGAAGTTTAATTTTGGGTCCCAATCAGGAGTGGGCTTCCAAGCCCCACTGTCCAAAGTCCAACCAGCCTCACTAAGAGCTCTCTGTGGGGACCAGTTCTCATCATTGAGAGGCTCAGTCTCAGCGTTAGTTTGAACTTTCTTTCCCCCCACTGCTCTTTTCCTGGTAACTTCTCACCTATCCAGCAATAGGTAATACTAAATGTCTTTTGCAAATGTCAAGGCCATTTCTTTTCTCCTTTCCTCCTCTCCTACCTTATCCAGTTGTCGTTTTGAAAAGAAAACTCCGACACTCCAACCTGTGTCCCGGGATCAGTTTGAAAATACAATGTTTCAGTGGTGTAGTACTCTCACCACAGCCCCAGTAGTAGCTCGAAAAGTAAATCCGGATGATTTCTTTGCCGGACTGTTCTGTGCGTCACTGAAACCGTTCCCCTGTCTCACTTCCTTTTCCTCCTGGATGTTGTCATGCAACTTGTAATCAGAAGGTGCATTTTTCTTGTGTGCTGTTCTCTCTGCTGGTTCTCTGCACAGGGATTTTACTCCCAAAGAACTGCCAGCCACAGCTTGTGTATTTTTTTTTCTGTTAACCTCATGTTCCATTGTACTGTAAGCACGGCAGACCAGTAGAGATTCTCTTTGATCAGGGAGGGTTACATCTGCTACAGCAGTCGAAACGTCTTCTAACTTGGTAAGCTTCATAGATTCCACATTATTTGACTCTTGCAATTGCTCCACTACAGTCCTCTGTTCTCTACGTAATGCTTCCAATTTTAATTGTAAATTCCTCGCCTCCGGCAAACGTTGTACTGTAGCCAAGCTACTGCTCACCATTTCTGCATCCGTTAAATTATCCAGAGAATCAAGTAACTCCACATCTTCCGTTTCAGTGTTCTTCAGGGTGATGTCCTCTTGTACAGCCATACTCATTGTTTCACTTGCAGCCCTCGGCTGCTCAGTAGCTCTCACCATCCATCCTCCAGCAGGCAGGCCACCAACTGATCCTGTGGTCAGTCGACAGCAAGTCCCCCTACTGGCCAAGCAGTGAGGAATTTCCCAGTGTCCTGGCTAAATTTCCCTCATTCAGTAAAAATACCACCAACGGCTTAATCTGGTTCAAGGTCAGTTGGCATTCATCTGTATCCCCTACCCCCGGGTCGTGCCTGAAAATAGGCAGGATTTGTCTAGCGCACTTACCCGGTCAACAAAAGCTAAATAAATAAAATAAATAAATTCAAAGTTTATTCACCACTTTTTCCACATTACAGGAGGCAGCAATGAACATTTTGACATGAGATTCATAAGACAAGTCGTACTGCCCCCAGCCCTACCCTCCCTCCCTCCCCAGCACAGCAGTCCATTCTAATACTGTTATCACCCTCTAACTACCTTTACCAAGGGTAAATAAGTTAGTAACCTCAACCAGACATTATTTCATAGCCATCATAATTAGAGTATGAAGGGGGATCCCAAATAACCCTGTACCTATGTACTCTCTTTTGAAGGCTGGCAATAGCCTTCTCTGTACATAGATTTGCTAAGATCTCATTGATCCACTCCTGATATGTTGGACAGGTCCCTTCTTTCCAGTGCCTAAGAATGATTTTTTTGGCCGAAAGCGCAACCATGGATATATGAAATCTCCGGATTCTAACCTTTATGGAGGGCAAATCTCCCAGTAGGCAAATATCAGGTGTAAAATAGTCCTGTAAACCCAATAAAGGATCCAGGTTGACTTTTATAAGCTCCCGTAACAAAGCTATTCGGGGGCACAACCAAAATAGATGAAAAAGTGACCCTGTGTCCTGGGAACACTTATTGCACCTATCAGTATCGAGAAGGCCCCATTTCACCAGTTTAGTTGAGGTATAATACAGATTGTGTAGGATGTGAAACTGCATGGGATGTAATCTATCTTGGATACATATTTATGGCAATACATCCAGAGGACGGGCCAATTAAAAGTATATTGGGGAAAAAATGAAACCCAAAAGTTAGTGGGGCCACTACCACATCCAAACCGCCATTGGAACAACACCTGATAAATCTTAGAAATCACACCTGAGGAGATGAGAAAAGAAGAGAGTTCAGATACCAATGTAAAGGCTGCTGGACGGGGTGCAGTGACCCCAAGAACCGTGGTTAACAAGTGCCTCAATTGAATCACTTTAAAGACCTGAGATTCCAGAATTTTGAACTTGCTAATGAACTCAGGGAATGAAAGCCAAGCTCCAGCTTCATCCAAAAATGAGGAGACTATCCCTTCTCCTAAATGAGGCAACCATAAATGGGAAATTTTCTGTTTGTTTATGGTGAAAGCCGGTGAGTTCCAAATGGATTGAACGAGATCTTTACTTTGATTATAACACAGAAAAGAGCACTGTTGCGAGTGTACTCTTAGTGAGGTCATGATAGTGGGACATTTGTTAATATTCTGCAACTGAGAAATGTTTAGATAAAGCATGGTCAAAGGGTCCATGTTCATAGATTGGATAAAGTCTAATTCAATCTTGAGCCAAGTCGGGCTCATGTTATCCGGGCCTGGCCTTACCCATCTCAGGTATTTAGCCAAATGACTAGCCCAGTAGTAAATGGGAAAGTAAGGAATCCGCAGCCCCCCCTCTTTTTTGGGTGCAGCTAGCTTGTGATATGCCAACCTAGAGGTCTTATTAGACTATATAAACTTGGTAAAAAGTTTATACGTTTTCTGAAACCAAACTAAAGGGACAAATGAATTAAGATGTGACAGAGGATAAAATAAATGGGGAAATACATTCATCTTGATTATGTTACTACGGCACCATAAAGATAATGGGAGCTTGTCCCATCTCTCTAGATCTTGAGTGATCCCCTGCAAGAGAGGGTCCAGATTTTCTTTAAACCATAAGGAAGAATTACGTGTTAGTTTTATACCTAAATACTTAATAGCCCGGGGTGACCAGCATAATCCCAGAGAAATAATGTCAGTCTTGAAAACTTTATGGTTAAGAGGGAAAAAGGATGTCTTATTTGAATTCAACTTATAATTCGAAAGACTACTAAATCTGTTAACCTCCCTTAACATGTTCGGAATAGATATTACCGGATTGGCCAGATAGAGAAGGAGGTCATCAGCGTATGCTATTATTTTCACTACCTCATTCCTAATGGGAATACCTTGTATTCCTTCATTGTTGAGAATATGTTGAATAAGGGGTTCCAGATAAAGATTGAAAAGTAGTGGAGAGAGTGGGCATCCCTGCCTCGTACCTGACCACAACGTGAAAGACTTGGAGAAGGTCCCTTTCCCTGAAATCCTCGCTATAGGAGACCGATAAATTGCCCTAATCCAATCTATGAACATGAAAGGGAATCCAAATGCCTTAAGGGCTTGAAATAAAAAAGTCCAATTAACCCAATCAAATGCCTTCTCAGCGTCCAGGGAGACCAGCTCTGCAGGATATATGGCATCCCTGGACTCCAGGAAGACATGCGAGAGGGTACGCAGGTGGTCTGAAGGTATACGTCCTCTCATAAATCCCACTTGAGACATACCCACCAGATCTGGGAGGACCAGGGTTAGTCTATCTGCCAATATCTTTGAGAGAATTTTAACATCTTGATTCAGTAAAGATATTGGCCTGTAGCTCTGAACCAACTCTGGGCCCTTGTCTGGTTTGGGTAACAAGACTATCAACGCTTCAAACAAATGTGTATCTGCCGTCTCTCCAGAAAAAATGTGCAAATAGAGACGATGCAGCACAGGTAGCAATTGATCCCTAAAAACTTTGTAAAATAAGGCAGAAAACCCATCTGGCCCCGGGACTTTACCCACAGGCAAATCCTTTATGACAGCCACTATTTCTTCCTGTGATAAAGGGGAAGATATAAATTCCCTTTGAGAGTTAGATAGTAACAGAAGATGTACTTCCCTGAGATACTCAAGTTTTTCAATGGGTGGAGGACTATCCATATCTCCATATAACTGCTCATAAAAAGTAACAAACTCCTGAACTATCTCTGAGGGGGATACATTCAGGGTCCCATCTTACTGTGACCTTATTGGGGTATAAATCTTGCTGGCTCTTGTTGCTTTAAACGTAAAGCCAGCATGCACCCTGCTTTTTCTCCTTGATCTGTGAAACTGGCCTTTGTATGGATAATAGCCAGTTCTGCCTTTTCTCTTAACATTCCCAAGTATTTGTCCTTATATATTAATAGGTTCTGTGACTCATCTTGAGAAATTTTATATGGCTGAATATTTTCTAATGCCTGTATCTGGGACAATAAGGACAATAACTCCGTTTCTTGTTCCCTCTTCCTCTTTGTAGCTAGACTAATGATAATGCCCCTTATATAAGCCTTAAAGGCTCCCCATAAAATATCCAGCCTTGTACTGTCTATTGGGTTGGTGGAAAAGAAAGTCTACCTGCTCTTTCACCAATCCCCGATACTTTTCATCTTTTAGTAATTGTTCATTTAATTTCCTTCTGGTCTCTCTTTTGGGAATGTTAAGGAAAGCCAGATTACCTAGCACTAAGGAATGATCCGATATTGGACCCGGTTGGATCAAGGTGGACAATACCCCCCGGCAAGAGCTCATGAGAGACTAACAGGTAGTCAATGCGCGACTGCGTGCCATGTACTGGTGAACAATAATTATATTCCCTGATACTGGGATGTATAACTCGCCAGACATTGCACAACCCACACTGATCCATCATTTCCTTGAAGGCCCTATGCCCAGGGAACAGTCCCCTTGACCCAATGCTCTATCTGTTGAGGTTAGGATCAGAGACCAAGTTAAAGTCTCCTCCTAAGATAATTGGAGTAGGGAGTATAGGAAGGATCATAGAGTTCAATTTCATGAAAAAAGAGGGATCATCTGTGTTTAGTCCATAAATACTACATAGGACTAACGGCATGGCCCAGATAGTGCCCTGAACTAAGACGTATCTGCCATCTGCATCCTTAAACACCTGAGCAGGGACAAATGGGATGTCTCTATTAATCAGTATCATGACCCCGCAACTATTGATCTCCCGAGGCATAAAGAACCCTGACCTATCTGTTGTCTCCGAAGTTGTAATACTTCGGATTCCACTAAGTGAGATTCTTGTAAAAATTATATCTGGACATGCAACAAACTCAGGTGTTTGAGTACCTGGTATTGTTTCAGTTTTTTCCTAATCCCCTTCACATTCCACATAGCAATATTAATATTCTGAGCCATCTATAATTTCAGGTATAAATCCAAGTAAAATATCTATCATATACTGCAACCATGAACCAGGTAATTCTATTCCCTTTTACCTGCTGTGCCAATCTCCCTCCCCCCAACCCTCCCCATACTGATCCCCTGTACATCCCCTCCCACCCAAGTATCCCTCAAACAATCCACAACTTCAGCAAACACAAAACATTATCCAAAAAACCGCCCACCCAAACCCCCCTCCTATACGCTAACACGTTCAGCAAAACTCCGTTTTCTACTCCTCCCCCAGCCCCCTGAAAAACCGTCCCCAAACCCTGCATTAGTTATAAATCAGTCCCCCTTTTTTGAATATTAACAACAAGAAAGGAGAGAGGACTGAACATTATCGCAGTGCAGGCCATTGTATCCACCACCTATCCCCTAATGAAAGCCGTTGAAAGCATGCCAACATAGGTAAGGTGTCTCCGCTAGGAACATCGCAGCTTGCTAAGATATGTGCCTTGCTAGATAGGAAAAGGCACCGCATGGTGCAAGATCAGGAAGCTAGCCACAGCAATACATAAAATTTGCCATGTGGGCCGTTATCTCAATAAGCTCTCCAGCCCCATAGAGACAGGCCCTTCAAATTGTTGTACCTTTGCACCAGTAAACCCCTGCTTTCTCCGGTCTTAGCGTCCGTTAATACCTAATGCATGAAACGCAAGCTCCGTCCTGTGTTTCAAACGTGTAACTGCACGCTGGTGCTTTACAAGGGAAGGGAGATCACAGCCCTTGTAATTATATTCCCCCAAAAGCCATAAACTTTTACCAGGCCCAATCTTACCAAACTCTTTCAGGGGGAGGGGGGACTAAATAGAGCTGGGTTGAATTTGTTCCAAACACAAAAACTAATGAGAAATCTCTTAATTACATGAAACCCCAGACCCAGACAAAACAAACAAGAATGTGTATCCATAATTGGATCACTATAATAACAGAAGGGTCCCTTCTGCCCCTTAATTGGGCTTAGATGAGAGTCCAAGAATGTTTAACTGCGTTCTTTCCGGATGATTCCTTTACATGATTGTCCAGACTTCTCACATTGATGCTCGTCTTGTCAGGAAAGTCCAGAGGCCTTTCAAGTGTCCCTAAAGAGATCTGGCAGGGATACTTTTTAGCCGGTAAGTGCTGCCTTGGGATCTTCATAGGTAGCCCAGGAACCAGCCACCTGTACCTGTAGCCTGGCCGGGTATCCCATAACAAAATTTAAGTCCAGCAGCGATGACTTTTGAGACAACCGGATGAAATGCCGCACGTTTCAAGCGGACTGAGCCCGGAATATCTTGTGCTAGTCTAAGCTTAGCTTGCTCCCCGCTGAACTTCTTGGAGTTCTCTTGCTTTGTACAAGCGTTGTCGCTCTAAAAAAATTTAGAAAGCGACAAATTAAAGGTCGGGGTGTTGCTCCAGGAGGGGGCTTCGGTCTTAATGACTTGTGGGTTCTCTCTATAATATATTTGGCCCCAAATGGGGAAGGGCCAGCAATCTTCTCCACCAACTTCTGGGCAAAAGCAATAGTATTCTGGCCCTCCTCTCCCTCCAGTAGCCCAAGGATCACTACGTTATTTCTCCAGCTGCGACCTTCATGGTCTTCAAGCTTAGCCTCAAATCTGGACAATTTCTGGTGCATAGCTGCCATCTCAGGCTCAAACATTTCCACTTGCTTCTCTAAAGAGAAGATCCTGGTCATGTTGTCTGAGGTAACAAGAGTAATCTCTTCTATTTTTCTCGTGAGCGATTTGATTTCTGATGCCATCTCCTTAATGTCATCTTGAAATCATTTGAATTCTTCCAGAAATTTAGACAATGTGAGCGGCTCCTGATCTGCACTTTGATTTGAAGCGTCCCCCTTCTCCTCTCCACTCGAGGCCCGGGATTTTTTGGGGGCCTTTTCTGGAGTAACTGGCGGGGTGTTTCTGCTGTTGCTTTTTCATGTAGATGTCCATTCTCTCTCAAAATCGCCCTGCAAGGGCACGAAGTTATAGGGAACCAGAATAGCACAAATTAGTATGTTTAGAGATCAAGAAAATATACCGGATAACGGTTAGAAAGAGATGGGAGGTTGGAGCTGTACCGAGGAGCGACTATCCGGTAGCTTGCATCACCTAGTCCCCCATCTAGCTATCTGTCTGTCTGTCTGTCTGTCTATCTATCTATCTATCTATCTATCTATCTATCTATCTATCTATCTATCTATCATTGTATTTGTGATGGTTGTGTTATCTGCTGCAGAGTTAATCAGTTTCATTTGATTACCCTTTGCCCTAAACTGTTGTTTAGTCCCCACCCTATATAGAGCAGCAGTCAAATTACCATAGCCATAAATATTTTGCATGATTACAGTTATAATGTTTCGCTGCCAAACATATCAAGATATACATTTTACTTTTCATTTTGACTAACCCCATCTTAAATCATAATATGTTGTCCTGACATATTTAAAAGTTTCCATGCTGGCACATGCCACACTCAGACCTCCCCTCCTGCCACCTGACATGCCCTGCCACCTGACACGCTCATGCAGTCCATGCGAAAAATAAATATGTTCTATCTTACTATCTGCGACATGTTGAAGAACCCTCCTAGTACAAGTAGAGTATGAATACTACATGCTCATTCAACCGTTAACATCAATTGACATGATTTTGCAAAATGGTGAATGGTGGACATCTTTAATGATGTGAGTCATTAATTACAAAGTAATCATTAAAAAAGGCTTAACAACACTCAATTTTCCCAAAAAGGTTAATTATAAGTACTACCATAGTACTTGTACAGAAACGGTGATGGTCTCCATGGGGGAGGTGTTTGCTGCCCGCAGTTTGGCTTCTAAATTTTCCTAATTACTCCAGCTCTGCCACCTCTAATGATTAGACATAACATTAGCTCCCTCAACCTAATTACTAAACATTGTGTCCACCATCCATTACCACATATGCTTCCTCCCAGGATGTGCTGTTTAATCGTTAATGAAAGCAGTGGCCTACATCGCAGTTCAAGCAACCCTCTCTGACTTCCACACACCAGCTCCTGCAGGGCTTGGACCTAGTCATCACACAGAAATGAGATGAAAACTCACCAGAGGAAAATGATCTAGGCAAGAACAATGACAGGAAACATGACAAATACTTGTCCATCTGCATAACTGGTGTTAACTAGCAAGTTAGAGGTAGAGAAAAAAATATGTATACTTACCATGCCCCGTGAATGTAATTAAACTGCAGCAGTACAGCGCAGTGGTTTAATGCTCTGAGCTGCAAATCTGGAGAGCTGGGTTTGAATCCTACAGCCCCCACTGGCATACTGTAAACAAGCTTTCAGCTTAGTGTGTCTCACCTGGTTAAACAATTGGAAAAAAAAATTGCCCCCAGAAGGAAACTGCGGGGTGGGGCACATGAAGCACAGCAGCAGGCATTCGAATTCCACATTCCCCTAACAGTACTGCATACCTGGAAATAAGAAAACATTTTTTTTTATTTATTCTTTTTGCGCCCCTCCTCACTGCCAGTTGTCCGCTGGGTCACAGACCCCTTCTCGCTGCAGTTTCCCTATATCAGCCACCCTCCTGGGATCCCCGGCTTACCCCCCCCAAGGTAGAGCTGTGGCACCTGACCTCCCCTTGAAGGGTGCCACGGTCAACAGGATAGGGCTGGAGTCAGCCTGGGAAGCCAATCAAAGCCAAGGGGCAGGCATCATGGAGGCAGTGGGTGGGCTAGTTTTTCCCCTTTAGCGGGGGGCAGGAATGTGCAGTGACACCAGCATCTATCCCGACCCCTAGGTTCCTTGCTGATGCCAGCTGTTGTGGTGACCCCAGCCTCCACCAGAGGTCGCCAAGTTCCAGTGACACCCAACACCCTCCCCCTGGGGAAGGAGAGCAGTCCTGGGGATGCTCAGTTTTTCTCCCCCAGCCAGCCCTGCGACGACCCAGGTCCATTCTCAAACCCAGGTCGCCAACATTACAAGCACAAATACAACCACTGTGCCAATGGGCTGGCAAGAAGAACAAATTTTGAGGATTGTTAAAAGTTCCACTGCCCCCTCCAGCCCCGATCAAACCCCCCTCCCCACTGATGACCATAGAAAATGAAGAAAAACTTACCTCAGGGACTTGCTGTGAAACTGGAACCATTGTAAAACTAAATGAATCGCCCATGTCTTAAGCAGCAGCAGAAGCAGCCGGAGTGGGAGATACATCACCAGAATTCCTGAATGTTAACAAAAGCAAAAAGAACACAATTACTATCAATCTCAGTCATCCAGACTGCAGTAGCCTACCCCAGTTCTGAAAAATTAAATACCCACTGTCTGCGTTGGGAAATGTGGTGCATTCCAACATCCCAGATCTGAATCCCAAACTGACATGATGATGTAATCCTCAGCCAACTGAAAAATAATAAAAAAGCAATACAAACATATTAGAACTCAAGACGCCACAATACCAACCCATCAACACCCTTCTTTTGCACAGAAAAAAAAATACAGATATTTACATGTGCAGCAGCAGCAATATGAACTCTGTGAAGATGATCCATCAACACCAGCCAAAACATGACTTCTGATGGCAAGTTGGCAACTGGTCAGAGCAGCAAGCTACAGTACCCCAAAATCTCATTCCCTACACACCGTGCAAGTTACAATCACAGAGTCAACACAGCCAAATAGGACAGCAACATTGGGACATGATAATTCTACATTTCTCAATTGAGAAACCAGCAGCAGGAGGCAGCAAGTGCAAGTAGCAGCAGCATTTTGCAGGAGGAATTAATTCACTCAGCAGGGCACCCCTTTTAGTTATTTCATAATTCCCTCAATAATTGTATCTCCCTTCTCTCACAATTTTGCCATGCAGTTTTCCTGGACTTACTGTATAAGGCCTGTTCTGCACACCACAGCAGCTAGCGTCAACAAGATTCATCTTGAAATCATTTGTAAATGGTGGACAAAACAGTATTTTTTTTGTCCAGGAGATGGCGGGGCACTATATGACATCATGAGTGAGAGCAGATTTATGACAGTTTTATGTAACATTTCTGGACTGTTACGGTCTGTTCTGCACTAGAGGCAACAAGATTCATCCTGAAATCATTTGTAAACAGTGGCCAAAACAGCATTTTATTTTATCTGGGTTGTGACAGGGCACTATATAACATCATGACTGAGCAGATTATCTGCTGTACTACCTCAATCACAAATTATTCCAGACTGTTACTACACGACACCGGCACCAGGCCCCGATTCTGCCCTGCCACCACCACCACCCCCATGATGCAGCTCTGCCAGGAGTTCCAACACTCTTTATAGGTCCTCAATGAGTTTCCTTAGGTCCCCCTGGCCTCTTGGTAGAACTCATCAAAGTCATGACTCAGGGCTCCCACCTGTCTAAACACAGCCACCAGGTCTTCTTGGATCACTGTCACATGAGTGGCTGGGGCTGCTACAGGCTTTGCAGGTTCATCAACAGCATGATGGCAGCGCCGCTTGTGTCTGTGGGGTGAAAGTGATGGTGCTGCTGCTGCTGCTGCTGCTGCTGCTGCCTCCTGCTGCTGTCTTCTCATGCTGTGCCTTACAGGTTGATGCTGACCCCCGGACTCCTCCTGCTGGCCCCCTTCCCCTTCTGACTGCTCATCCTGGGCCTCACTGCCTCCTGCTGCTGCCACCTCTTCCTGTTTTTTGAGCCACTCTGCAGGGTGGTGGTGCTGAAGATGACTCCTTTGGCCACCAGTTCCAAAATGCACCCCTTTTCCTCCCCCTTCTTACAGATGTGATGCACAGGTTGCAGATCACCACACTATCATCGTCAGTGTTTCTGGTGAAAATACTCCACATAGCTGACACTTTCTGGGGGGGCACCACCAGCTGATGTCCTGGGGGCCACATCATGCTCATGCTTGGGGGGGTGGCAGATGGCACATGCTCTTGCTGGGGGACCAATTGTATCCAGCTGCTGCTGCTGGGGGGTGGGGCCACATGCTCCTACTGCTGCTGCTAGAGGAGGGGCAATGGGATCCTGCTGCTGCTGCGTGGTGGGGACACATGATCATATTCCTGCTGTGGAGGGGCAATGGGCTCATCCTGCTGGGGACTGGGGGGCACATGCTCCTGCTGGGAGGTGGGGGGCACATGCTCCTGCTGGGGAGGCCTCAGACCTAAAGGTCTGCCTGTGAAGGTGAACACTGGGTCCTCCCTTCTTCCCAGTCTCCTCCCTTCTTCCCAGTCCCCTTTGCCCTACCTTTCCAATCCATCATTATTTATCAAAAATTAAAAAGTTTGTCTAACAGAAATGAGAAAAAGAAAGAAAAGGAGAGAGTGAGGGAGTTACACACACACACACACACACACACACACACACACACACACTCAATCTACAGTCACAGAACAGAAATTATCGGCACACACCAGAAACACAAACAAAATCAATTTTTTTAAAACTAAATAGCCTGTAAAAACACACAATGGCACACAGTGCAGTGCAAAACCTCTGCTCTGGCTGCCTGCTTCTACTCTCCAATTCTCCAGCTACCTACAGAGGAAATTAATCACTCACTTCCTGCCTGTATACAGTCACCTGCAGAGAGTAAGTCATGTGACAAGCCCAATTTCTCCGAATTTCACCTAATAGTAACTCAAGGCAACATTTACGGTGAATTTAACCAGCAAAATTTCACCATAAGCACATAATTATGCAAAATATTTCACGGGGTGAAATTTGTGTTTTTGCTGACATTTCACTGGTGAAATAAGATTTCGCAGCATCTCTAAAAATAACACAGTGCCAGCTGAAATAAAGAAACCTACCCCTCAATTTTTTTTTGACCTGCAAAATGAAAAATGTCCCTCACTGATCTGACCCTCCCTCCTTCCCTGACCTCCCACTCAGGACCCACCACCCAACATTGGCCACATACCCTCACTACCCTGAAAATGTCCCACAGCACAGATCCACTCTTTGATTGAAGACACGTTTTGCTGCTGGAACTGCCAACTGCAATATGAAAAACTAGAGTAAATGTGGTTCAATGTATTTCAAAGGGGTTTTGAGCCTTGAAGCATAACTCTATTATTCTTTGCACATTTTGATCCCAAATTTTCAACATTCACTTTTTGGGACACTACATCATGACCAGTGGTGGTGGAATTATGCAAATCCTGCCAAAGAGGCAATTTTGCAGTTGCTTGGTGAAATCACCTTTCAGGAATGATGTGAAAATTTTCAACACCCTTGTTCATGAGGTGGGATCATAAGAAGGCTATGTTGAATGTATGTGGTCAAAATACGTAAAAATTGCAAAGTTATACACACACATTGAACTTTGTCTACATTCACTCATAACTTTAATAATGTTAAATATTTTAACCCAAATTTTCAGCATTGTCATTTTTTCACACCACCTCATGAATGAGACAGCTGTCATTTTTCAAATCCTGGCCAAAATGTGTTTTTGCACATGTTGTGCAGACTGACAGTTTGGTGGCACAGAATGACGTTTCAGAATGTATTTGGAAATGTTCACCTGCCTGGTTTAAAAGGTGAGGTAATAGGAAGGCTATGCTGAAAATGTGGGGTTAAGATATAGTAAAATGCCCAGTTTATGAGTAAGCATTACTGTATTTTAATGTTCATGCATAACTTCAGTCATTTTCAATATTTTGGTTCCAAACTTTCAACATAGCAATTTTTCCACACCACCTCATAAATATGATACATGTCATTTTTTTAAATCCTGGACGAGATGTCTTTTCACACTTCTGGTGTGAAATGATATTTCTTCCAATATACAATAAATGGTACGTGTCATGCTTATAAGGTAAATCCTAAAATAAGTACCTTGAAAGTTTGGGGTAAAATAAAATTGTTAAACTTTGTAGTGACAGCCCTGACCCCAGCAGGTATGCTTTGCGATCCCATGCCAGTGAGCTAAGTTTGATGGTGAGCTCAGTGAACAAGTTGGATGGGGTGAGGGTGGGGAGATGGCAATGTTATGCAATGCCCTCCACCCGGGGAATGAAAGGTGCAGGGTTGTCCACATGTGCCTGGGTACCATATAGTGAAGACAACTGTCCTCTTGGCATAGGGCTCTGCACTTCATCACCCATGGGTGGCAGAGAATCTTGTACATTGGCCAATAAATGCATTCTTTGCCACATGTATCTGTATCTTCAGCCACATGGAAGCACAGTGACCACAGGGCCCTGTACTTCTGCAGTCCACCAAACAACCTCATGAATTCTTCACATCTGTCGCTGCACAGATGTGCAGGGCCCACAGGGGTTCTGCACTTCTGTAGATTGACAGAGTCTTCTCTTTGTATAGGGCATCTACATCTGTTCACACAGGTCCCAAGATTCTACTATCTCAAAAACAAAGGAAATTCTTTGCAAAAAACTTTGTTAATGCACCGGTTAGGCTAACAATACTACAAAAGTAGGGAAATGTGGCATTAGGATTGGTTTCCAACCCTAACTACTCACCCTCCCAGCAGCAAAAGGAAAAAAAATAGGGTTTTGGGTCTCTGGAGTCTTGACAATCAGTGCAGAGTCTTCCTTGGGGTCGTCAACTCTAATGCCCATACCGTCCACTGAACATCACATGTGAAGAAAGTTACAACAAATTGTGTTGGTAACATATGGGAAGACTTATCTACATTTGAAAAGTGTATCAGTATGAGGTACTGGCTTGGAGCTGTTCCTTATGCTTCAGAGTACAAGCTGCGGGCTGGGGGAGAGGGAAGCATTATGATTGATGATCCCAAGAAAGATCAAACCACTGATTCAGCAAGATTCTGAAGACTCAAAACCCTAATTAAAACATAGAAACATGGAAGTTGAGGGAGGATAAGGACCACTAGGCCCATCCAGTCTGCTCATATACCCTAACTGCATCAGTGGCTGCTGACCCTACTTGGTTATCAGTTTTAGCGTCTCCTTCTTACCTCTAGGGTTCCCTTATGTCTATCCCATGCATGTTTGAATCCTGCAACTGTGTTCATTCCTACCATCTTCTGGGGCAGGCTATTCCATGCATCCAACACCCTTTCTGTGAAGAAGAACTTCCTCACATTATCTTATCTTGCCCCCTCCAATCTCATATTGTGCCCCCTTGTTCTTGTACTTCTCCGGTACCAAAAGATGTCTTTGACTTGCAACTTGTTTATGCCCTTAAGATACTTGAAGGTTTCTATCATATCTCCCCATTTCATCCTCTCTTCCAGTGTATACATATTGAGGTATTTTAATGTCTCCTCCTAAGTTTTCTGTTGCAAGCCCTGTACCATCTTAGCTGGTCTTCTCTGAACCGCCTCCACCTTGTGTATGTCCTCACAAAGATATGGCCTCCAGAACTGCACACAGTACTCCAGATGAGGCATCACCACTGTTTTGTATAGTGGTAGCACCACCTCCCTACTTCTGCTAGTGATACCCTTCCTATGTACCCCAACATGCCCTAGCCTTCTCTACAGCCTTTGTTCTCTGCTTGGTCACGTTTGGTCATCTGAGATGATAATCCCCAAATCCCTTTCCTCCCTGTTGACTGTCAGCAACCCCCCCCCCCCATTCTATAGCTCTCCACAAGGATTCTGCATCCCAGGTGCATGATTTTGCACTTCTTCATGTTGAACTACATTTGCCACCCTTTGGACCATTTTTCCAGCTTTCCTATGTCCCTCCTCATTTTTTTCCACCCATCTGGAGTGTCTACACTGTTTCAGATCTTGGTGTCATCTGCAAACAGGCAAAACCTTCCTTCCAGCCCTTCCACAATGTCACTAATAAAGACATTAAAAAGGACTGGCCCCAGGACTGATCCTTGTGGTATCCCAAAGGTCACCCTTCTTTCCTCGGATTGGATCCCATTTACCACCACCTTCTGCTTCCTGTCCCCCAACCAGTTTCTAACCCAGTTCACCACCTTGTGGCCCATGCCAAGGCTTCCCAACTTATTTACTAGTCTTTTATGTGGTATGGTATCAAAGGCTTTACAGAAATCAAGGTAGGCAACATCTACCGCTCCCCGCGATCCACCTCCTTCTTCATTACCCAGTCAAAAAAATCTGTCAGGTTTGTTTGACATAACCTTTCTGCTGTAAATCCATGCTGCCCTAGATCCAGTGCTCCACTGGATTCCAGGTGTCCAGCAATCCTTTCCTTTAAGCAGTGCCTCCATTATCTTACCCACTACTGAGGTGAAGCTGATCGGCCAATAATTTCCTGCCTCTTCCCTGCTTCCATTTTTGTGAAGAGGATTACATGTACTGTACCCACTTCTAGTCCTGTGGAAATACTCCTGTATTGAGTGACTCACTGAACATGGCTGCCAGTGGTGCTGCTAGCTCCATCCATAATTCCTTTAGTATCCTGGGATGTATGCCATCTAGTCCCATTGCCTTGTCCACCCTCAGTTTTGTGAGCTCCTCTAAGACCCTATCTTCTGTAAATGGACTGGTGTTCACCTCCTCCCCTTCCTCCTTGTATCTGATGCCTTGCTGTGGTCCCTGTCTCTCCCCCCTTCTTCACTGAAAACTGAGCAGAAATATTTATACATAGATACATAGAAAACTGTCAGCAGATAAGGGCCTATGGCCCACCCAGTCTGCCCATTTGAGCTCTTAAGTTCCCTTTATGTTTTTCTAGAAGTCTGTTGAACTTTACCCCTGACCTCCAGAATTCCTTTATGTCTATCCCATGCATTCTTAAATCCTGTGATTGTTTCAACCCCCACCACTTCCTCTGGTATGGTGTTTCACTTGTCCACTACCATTTCTGTGAAGAAATTCTTCCTCATATTTCCTCTGAATCACCCTACCTCCAACTTCATCCTACACCCTACCGTCCTGGAACATCTTTTTCACTGGAAAATAGTGTATTCCTGCACCATGTTCCTCCCAGTAAGGTACTTGTATGTCTCTATCATATCCCCTCTCACCCTCCTGTCCTCCAGGGAGTACATATTCAAGTCCTTTAGCCTGTCCTGACAGGACTTGTGATACAATCCCTGTACCATCTTTGTTGCCCTCCTCTGAACCTTCTCTACCATTTCTATGTCCTTACATAGGTAAGGTCTCCAGAACTGTACACTGTATTCCAGGTGGGGCCTCACTTAGTGTCTTGTATAGTGGAATTATGACCTCCCTTTTCCTGCTGATGATGCCCCTGCCTAAGCATCCCAGCATCCTATTTGCTTTACCTGCTGCCTTGTCACACTGTTTCCCTACCTTGAGGTCATCAGAGATAATAACCCCAAGGTCCCTTTCCTGCATGGTGCATGCTATAGCCTCACTCCCCAACTGATATGTTTGTCCGGGTTTTTTGTGTCCCATATACATTGTCTTGCACTTCTTTGTGTTGAATTTCAACTGCCAAACCTGTGACCATTCTTCAAGCTTCTGCAGGTCCCTCCTCATTCTGTCTACACCATCTGGTGTGTCCACTCTGTTACAAAGCCTTGTGTTCTCAGTGATCAGGTAAATTCTGCCTTCTAGGTCCTGCACAATGCCACTGATGAAGCCATTGAATAGGACAGGTCCCAGCACTGATCCCTGTGGTATCCCACTGGTCACTCTTCCCTTTGTGGAGTGACAGCCATTTACCACCACTCTCTGTGCCCTACTGCCCATCCAATTATCCACCCACCGCACTACTGTCCTGCCCACACCCATATTCCCCAGTTTAATAGCCTTCTATGTGGCACAGTGTCAAAAGACTTGTTGAAGTCCAGGTAGGCCACATCCACTGCCCTACCCTACCCTGATCTACCTCCCTTGTTACCCAGTTGAAAAATTCAATGAGGTTGGTTTGGTATGACCACCCCCAGGTGAAACCATGCTGCCTTGGGTCCTGTAGTTCATTAGCAATCAGAGGTTCCACCAATCTCTTCTTCAGGAGGGCTTCCATGATCTTTCCCACTACTGAGGTCGGGCTGACTGGTTTGTAGTTCCCCGCTTCCTCTTTGTTCCTGCTTTTGTATAAAGGGACTACATCTGCTATCCTCCAGTCTTTGGGTACCTCCCCTGTTTCCAGAAATCGGTTAAACAGGATTGCCAGAGGTTCAGCCACCACCTGTCTTAGTTCCTTTAGGACCCTGGGGTGCACACCATCTGGCCCCATTGATTTATCAGCTCTTATTCTGTCCAGTTCCTTTAGGACCCTTTCCTGTGTAAAGGGACTTGTGTCCATTTCTGTGCCATTCCAACCCCTTGTACTCCCTTCAGGCCCATTATCTTCCTCTTTCTCAGTGAAAGCTAAGCAGAAATATCTGTTCAGTATGTCAGCTTTACTGTTGTCATCCTCCATGTGGCCCCATCCTTCCCCTTCAGTCTCACTATCCCTCCTTTTACCCTTCTTTTTTCACTTACATACCTGTAAAAGATTTTGCCCCCTCTACCCACTGATTTTGTGATGCACTCTTCTGTCTGAACTTTGGCTTCCCTTAGTGACCTCCCTGCCTCCCTGTGCTTCTCCTGGTATTTCTCCCTATCCCCTTCTGCCTGTGTCTTTTTGTATTGCCTGAATGCAATTTTTTTGGCTTTCACTTTGTCCACTACCTCCTAGGAAAACCATAATGGCCTCCTCTTCATTTTCCCCTTGCTAACCTGCTTAATGCATAATTCTGTTGCTCTTGTAATCCCTGTTTTAAATATTGCCCACTGTTCCTCTACCCCAGATTCCCTCCCCATTCCCATTAGTGCCTCTTTCAAGCATCTTCCAATTTTCCCGAAGTCTGCCCTCCTAAAATCCAGGATATGTCTTTTTGTGTGGTTTGGTTCTGCTCCTTCTGTGATTTCAAACCACAGTGACCAGTGGTCACTGTTCTCCAGGTGCTCCCCCACTGTTACTTCTATCACACTGTCCCCATTTGTGAGCATGAGGTCTGGTATTGCCTTCTGCTGAGTTGGTTCCATGACCAGTTGTTTAAGGAAGACACTCCGAAGGGAGTCCAGAATAAATCTGCTCCTGGTTGATGCTGCTACTGGGAGGCTCCAGTCCACATCTGGAATATTGAAGTCTCCGACCAGCACCACCTCTCCCTTGTCTGCCATCCTTTGGATGGTTAGCATCAACTTCCTATCTGTTTCTTCCTCCTGGGCTGATGGTCTGTAGACCACCCCTGTGAGGATAGCTGACCCCATTTTCCTTTCCCACTTAACCTACAGTATCTCTCCCCCAGTTTGTTCCTCCTTGATTTCTGTGGCCTTTATGCCATCTTTCACATAAAGTGCTACTCCTCCTTCTTTCCTTCCTGCCTACCCTGTCACTTCTGAATATGTTGTAGCCAGTATGGCCATCTCCCAGTCATGGTTATCATTAGACCATGTCTCTGTGATGGCCAAAATGTCCAGGTCCAACTGCACCATGGCAGCCTCTAGATCCTCCATCTTGTTGCTAAAGCTCCTGGCACTGGCACACATGACTTTCCATGCTGTGCACTCTCTGGATTGTTTAGCTGTTCTACTCCAGCCCCTTCCCTGGTTGTCCTTTGTCCCTGATTCTCCCTGCTGTCTACCCTTCTGTTGAATTTTGCCCCCTTTCTGCCTACCCACCCCTTGGGTGCTTATTTCCATCTTTTGCACACTGCTTTATTGAGATATCCCCTCCTCCTGTTCACTGGTTCCACTGTTAGCTGGGGGGGTTGCAATTAGTACCCTCCTTGCTGGCCTGCCACCCCCTGGCTAGTTTAAATGCTTGTCCATGTAGCATTTAAACTTATCATTGCATGCTTGGATTCCCCTCCAGGACAGATGCAGGTTGTCAGGCTTGAAGAAGCCCCATCCCTCCAGGTGGGTCCCCAGTCACCAATGAATCCAAACCCTTCCTCACAGCACCAGTTCTTCAACCATGAGTTAAAGTTCCTGGTGTGTGTGCCTCTACATTCTCCCATGTCTCACAGAGGTAGTACTTCCGAGAAGGTGACAGAAGTAGCTACTTGCTTGAGACACCTCCTCAATTTTCTAAACTCTTTCTGAACATCCTTAGACTCCTTGTTTGCCAGGTCATTAGTACCTAGGTGGATAATGACATCCAGCTCACCCTCCCATTTTGTCCTGTATTTATTCAGTATTGATGCCTTTTCCAGGTCTCCCTGTAGACACTTCCCTTCCTCCCCTCTGAGTCTTAGAATCCCACCCTTGGCCTTCCTTCTCTCACTGATGTTCCTATAGAATGTCTTGTCCCCTTTCTTCAGCATCTGTGCTAATCTTTCCTCTGTTTGCACCTCTGCGATACTACAACTTCCCCTGCTCCCCTCAGACAATTTAGGTACACCACCCTATCCTCTTCCTTCTGTGTCTCCTTGTATTTTCTGAAAGCCCTCCTTTTGATTCTTACTTTCTCTTCTATAACTTTAGAGAACCATTGTGGCTTGTTCCTTTTCTTGCCTTTGTTTCTCAGCCTACTGCACTGGCGTGTCACCTCCACTATGACTCCTTTTAGGTGTACCCACTGCTCCTCAACCCCCCATTTTGCATCCCTCCTTCTCAGGACTTCTTTGATACCTAGCCCCATGCTAGTGAACTCTGCCCCCCTGAAATCCAAGACCTTTGCCTTTGTGTGGCTTAACTGTGATCCTGTATCCATGTTAAACCTCACTGTGTTATGGTCACTTGAACCCAGGTGCCCTTCCACCTGAATATCTGTGATTATGTGATTCTGTCTACATTGGTCAGTACTATGTCCAGAATCACACTGTCCCTGGTGGGTTCTAGCACTAGCAGCTGCCTGAGAACTGCCCCCTGAATAGAGTTCAAGATGTCTCAGCTCCTTGATGTGGCTGCTAGTGGAATGGTCCAATCCACATCTGGCATATTAAAATCACCTAGCAGCAAGGCCTCCCCCTTTGGTGCCATCTTGTGTAATTCTTCCACTAGCAATCTGTCCATCTCTTCCCCTCTGAGCTAGAGGCCTGAAGATCATTCCTGTGCAAATTGCTATGCCATTTCTAGGCTCAAGGGTGACCCACAGTGCCTCAGCCTCTGTCTGTCTGCCCTGTACCACAGTTGCATTTATACCTTCCCTGACATATAGGTCCACCCCCCCTCCTTTTTTCTTTACCCTCCCTACCCCTCCTGAATAGAGTATAACCTGGTACACTCACCTCCCAGTCATGGTTGTACCACATCTCTGTGATTGCCACTATGTCCAGTTCAGCCTCTGCCATCAAGGCCACCAGGTCTAGGATTTTATTTCCCAGGCTGCAGGAATTTGTTTACATTGCCTTCCGCACTTTACTGCCTGTCCACCTTCTATTCCTGCTGTTGCCTTATTGTTTCTTCCCTCCAATCCCGGTTTCCTTCTTTTGCTGCCTCCCTTCCTCCTCTGTACTCCTTGTAACTGTTTCAGTTCTACCTGTCAACAACCTAACTTCCTGATCTTCCTTGCTGGCTACTCTAATATGTGGGGGTGGGCTGCTTGACTCTCTCTGCTCTCCTCTGCCCCCCCAGCTAGTTTAAATGTTTACCAAGTTAGCAAGTGTTTTTTCCTTTTGCTGCTTGGGGGTGGGTATGGGGAGTTAGGGATGGAAACCCTAATGCCACATTTCCCTACTTTTTGTGGCATTAAGTTACCTTAAATTGTGCATTAACAAAGTTGTTTACAAAGAATATAAAATGTAAACTAACTTACATTTTTTATGCATGTTTTTAAAAGTTGCCTTTCTGGTGTTGGAGGCTTTGTAAAAGTTCATCCCATATTCTGCAGGAAACTACAGCTGCCGGGTCTGATTTTGCATACAGATCAAACTCTAAGCACATCCTCTAAAGTTGGTTCACTCTTATAGGTTCCAGAAAGATTCTGAGTGATGCCCAGTAGTCATGAGTGAAACTGAATTTCCACCAGTGAGATTTCTGCAAAATTACAGATTCTGCTTTCATGAAATTCCATGAACATTTTAGATGAATGTAATCAGACTTTGCCAATAACCATATTCTGTAGTTCAGAATAACTGACTGTAAACTGCAGAATTTTTATGTGTAGCTCAGTGTAGTGCAGGTCAGCATAAACTGTAGAAATATTTTCTGCAGTTTACAAAAATGTCAATGTAAACTGCAGAGTCATTTTCCACACTTTCCCCTCATTTTTAAATAAGCCATTGTAAATGTTGGAATTATTTTTCACAGTTTAAAATAGGAATCAATGTAAACTACAGAACTATTTTCCTCTGTTTATAATTGAAGTGTGTATGAACTGTGGAATTTTTTCCATTTGTTGTGGAATTATGCTATACACGTCGGAACTTAAAAAACAAAGTTTTTGACATGGAATAGTATGGAATTTCACAGGCTCAGTAGAGGCATAATTTGGTAAAATGTCACAAAAATTGTGAGATTCTGCAAAATTCCCATGGATGTTGAATTTGCAAATTTTGCCTAGCCCTTGTGCTAATCCATCAATTCACCTTCAATGTTGTTTGTAGTATTCTATTAACATAACTTAAAGAGCAGCTGATGCCTTTGGAAGAACTTTTGAAAACATGGGGCCTGATTTCAAAAGCATTATGGCCAGTGCAAGGTGCTTGAGTCAAACATCAATGATGCAAGTTTCAACTTGCATCATAGTTTGTGGCATTCCCTATTCCAGAATGTGATCTGTGCTGGAATGGGATGCTGCTGTGTCAAATGGGCACTGTGCTACCTTTGCAACCTACATCAGGGTACACCAGGTCACAAGGGGACATGTGCCACGGTGGGGCTGCAACATCCCCTTACTGGGAATTCTGAAAGCCCCGCCATGGCCATAGCAAGGGGCTCAACTTAGACCTGCCAGGAGGTGGTCTAACCCCCTTGCGACAGTGTTGGTCACTGTGGGGAGAGAGCTACATGTGGGATCAGAGGGTAGAAGAGGCACAGAGGAGCATAGGGTGGGTTGGAGAGACAGCAGGAAAGTAAGGGATACCATTGGCACCTGGCAGGGTGCATATGCCTCCACATATATTATACAAAGGCATATGAACCCCCCAGTGCTAAAACAATAACTTACATCCCTGCTGTCTCTCCAACCCACCCTAAACCCCCAAATGCATCTCCTGACCACTGACCCCTTCCTGGCAAGTATATACCCCCCCTCACCACCATCACAATGCTGGCCCTTCCTGTGTTGCACCGGTGAGGGGGCAGCCAGATCCCTGTGGTATGCGCCACAGCTGCACTGAGCATTGGGTGCTGCTCAGCATTTGCAGCAAACCCAGGGATTTTGGTGCTGGGACCCTACATTTTTGCAGAATCCAGCACAGGATCCCTGGAATGCCCAGATATTGCCACATCCCTAGATCATCACAACTTATGTCGCTCCAAAGGATTATTTCAGAATCAGGCCATAATATTCACCAGTTCACCTTGTATTTCATAAATCTTCTATAGATTTCACCTCTCCATTCTTTATTACTAAACAAATCCATCAAGAACAAGATCTTTATTCATTAGATTTCATATGCTTCTATAGTTAATTCCCTATTTGAAATTATAATGCTCTATTGTGACATCTCAATTTGTTGCCATGGGAATGCATGAGATGTCACATACAGAGTATTTTGACATGAGGTTGGGAAAAAGCAATTGGGGCTGAAGAACCATCAAGGAACAACTATCCTGTTGTTATGCATGTGTCCATTGTTAAATAATGGAACAAAAGGAGTGGAGAGCCATGTGTACCAATGCAAGTAGCCTAGGAAATTGGGAAGAGAAGGCAGAGTAGGGTCAGGGAGGGACAAAAGGAGTGGAGAGCCATGTATGCTACTGCAAGTTGCCTAGGAAGTAAAATTCCTGATCTTGAGGCAACCAATTCAGAGGGGGACAAGGATCTGGTGGCCATAAGTGAATCATGATACACTGACAAACACATCTGGGATGTAGTCATTCCTGGTTACACCATGTTCTGTAAGGATAGGGCAGAAAGGAAGAGGGGGTTGTTTAATGTGTGAGGGAAAGTATAAAAGCCATGGAGATACAAGGACATAACGGACACAAGGAAGGATGGGAGGTCCTTTGGATTGGCTTTGAGACAGGGTATGGGGCTTTTATCCACATTGGGGTGGTGAACAGGCTTCCAAAGCAGGGGGAAGAGTTCGACAAGGTTTTGGGGGAGGCCACTGGCAGAATCACAAGCAAGGGGAAAGCATTGATTATGGGGACAATAATGTGTTGGGTGTACACTGCAGCATGCTGGTCACAGCTGTAACAAGAAGCAAGGCCATCCTATATTCTCTTCCAGAGGAATTTCACAGGCAGCTGGTTACAGAACCAACAAGTGGCATGGTAGTGCTAGACCTAGTATTTATGAACAGGGACAACATTGCAGATGTCACATTGAGTAGCCTCCTGGGTGCAAGCATTCGTCATACACTGTGGTATGGCATACAGATTGGGTAGGATGAAAAACCCACTAAGATGAGGGTTCTGGACTTTAGGAGAGCAGATTTTAAAGAAATTGGCAACTGCCTTAGTAAATACCTTGAAGGGGGGATGGGTAGGGGGAGTGGAGGTACAATAGAAAAGGATAAAGGGAGGGAATAACTAAGATAATGGCAAGCTGCTAGAAGGAACTAAGTATTGGTAGAAGAGGCCACTTTTGTTCTCAAAAGAGGTGGCTAAGATGGTAAGGGAGAAAAAAAACAGCTTTTAGGAAGAACATGGAAACACAGGCAGAGGGTGACAAAGAGGTATATCTAGATAAACAAAGGGACACAGAAAGTTGGGTGAGGACAGCAAAGGTTCAGACAGAAGAGAGAATCAACAAGGAGGTCAAACAAGGGAATAAGGCTTCCTTCAGGAAAATGAGTGAAAAGAAAAAAGAAAGGGTTGGTATAGTGAGGCTCAGGAGAGCAGAGTGGGGATTGTGCAGAGGAAGATCAAGAAAAAACTAAACTTTTTTTTCTGGTTCTGGCTCCCCCTTGAGCTTGGACCCTCTGCCTGCCCACCCCCATACCCAAGTTTTCCCCCCTTGGGCCCAATGGACACATGTGGGTGAGCGGCTTGCCTCCCTGGTCAGGCCCATGGGAAGGACCCCGGTGAACATCAGAGACAGAAAGCAGTGGAGTGGGTGAGTCATCATGCCGGTGGGCCAGCTTTTTTTCAAATGCTGAATCCCTTGGTGCAGGGATGTGCAATGATATCCAGCATCCACCCCGCCCCTGAACATACTGGCGCTAGGGGTCTGTGATGCACCAGACACTCTTACCATACCTCCCCCTGGAGAAGGAGAGCAGTCCCTAGGATGCTTGATCCTTCTTCCCCGGCTGGCCATCCAACTCCTGGGTCTGTTCTCAAACCCGGGTCATCGGCATTGTGAGTGGAAATCCAACCACTGCACTGACAGGCTGGCTTAAAAACTAAAATTTGAAATGAGAATTTCTCCTTGGTCTTCCTTCACAGTGGAGGGTGGAGGAGACCAACCAACATGTGTCAGTAAGCATAGGGGGAAAGGTGGAATAGACACAAGTCCATTTTTGGAAGACGGAGTCTGAAGGGGATTGGTAGCCCTAAAGGAGAAGAGAGTGATAGAGCCAGACGAGAGCCACTCAAGGGTAGTAAAGGAACTAAGCACAGTGCCAGCTGCTGCTTCTCTGGCAATACTATTCAGCACCTCATTGGAGACAGGGTAGTTCCAGAGGACTGGAGGAGAGTCGATGTCATCCATCTGCACAAGACTGGCAGCAGGGAAGATGCTAGAAATTACAGGCCAGTCAGTGTCACATCAGAAACCTAGCTGAAGAAGAGACTGATGGAAAACCAGGAGACAAATGGGCTGCAGGACCACTGGCAGCATAGTTTCACAGGAGGGAGGCCATGTCAAACAAATCTCATAGATTTCATTGATTGGGTGACTAGTGAAGTGGACTAGAGGCAGGCAGTGGATGTCACCTAGCTGGACTTTGGTAAGGCCTTTGACACTCCCACACAGGGCTAATTAAGAAACTGAATAACCTGGGGCTGGGAAGATGGTGTTAAGCTAGGTATCAAACTGGTTGAAGGATAGCAGACAGAGAGCGGTGGTAAATGGAAATCACTCGGTGCACAAGAGAGTGACCAGTGGAGTATGGAAACATAGAAGTTGTTGTCAGGTAGGGACCTCTTGGTCCACCTAGTCTGCTCAGTTTTCCCTGCCTACTGTGCCACCATAGACCCTACTGTATCTCCGCTCATCTCCTTCCCATGCCTTACTACCAATGTCCCCTTGTATCTGTCCCATGCATGCTTGAATCCCATCACTGCTTTGGCATCCACTACCTCTGTTGGAAGGCTGTTCCAAGTGTTTACCACCCTCTCTGTGAAGAAGTATTTCCTCTGTGCCCCCTCCAACTTTATAGTGTGACCCATTATTCTTGAGCTTCTTTTTCTATGGAAAATGCTACCTACCTGTACCTTATTAATACTTGTTAGGTATTTGAATGCTTCTATCATATCCCACCTTTCCCTCCTCTCATCCAGAGAGTACATATTCAGTTCCGTGAGTCTCTCCACTTAGAGCTTTTGATGCAAGCCTTGCACCATTTTAGCAGCCCTCTTTTGTACCACCTCCACCTTATCAATGTCCTTCCAGAGGTGGGGCCTCCAGAACTGGGCACAGTACTCGAGGTGGGGTCTTACCAATGATCTGTATGGAGTAATTGTACCTCCTTCTTCCTACCAGTGCTACCTCTCCCTATGCATCCAACCATCCTGCTAGCCTTCCCCACTGCCTTATGACAGTGCTTGGCAACCATCAGGTCATCAGAAATGATCACCCCAGGTCCTTTTCCTGTTTAGTGGTTGCCAGTACTTCCCCTCCCAATTGGTATGTATCCCGAGTTGCTGTGCCCCGTGTACACGATTTTGCACTTTTTTTGCATTTAAATCCAGCTGCCAAACCTTTGACCATTCATCCAACTTTTTCAAATCATCCCTTATTTTTTAACCTCTCCCCCAACACGATGTGTCTGCTCTGCTGCAGATTTTTGTGTCATCCTTGAACATGCATTCTTTCCCTTCTATCCCTTCTGCAATATCACTTAATGACATTGAAGAGGATCGGGCCTAGTACTGAGCCCTGAGGCACCCCACTGGTCACCTTGCCTTCCTCAGAGTGGACATCATTTAGCACCACCCCCTGACTCCTGCAACTTAACTAACTTCCTACCCAGTTTATAACTTTTTGACCCACTCCCAGACAGGCCAGCTTGTTCATCGGTCTTCTATGCGGAATGGAGTCAAAAGCCTTTCCAAACTCCAGGTAGGCCACATTTACCAATCCTCCCTGATCCATTACCCTGGTCAACCAGTCAAAGCACTTGATCAGGTTTCTCTGGCAAGACCTCCCCACTGTGAAACCACGTTGCCTCAGATCCTGTAATCCACTGGTTACAAGGCATTCAACTATCCTTTACTTCAGTAGCATCTCCATTACTTTTTCCACTACAAAAGTCAGGCTGACAGGTCTGTAATTTCCTGCTTCCTTCCTATTCCCACTTTTGTGAAGTGGGATCACATCTGCCCTTCTCCAGTCTCTCAGAACTTCCCCTGTCTCTAATGAAAGTTGAACAGAGTTGTCAGAAGTGCAGCCAGCACCTCTTTGAACTCCCTATGTATCCTTGGGTGCACTACATCAAGTCCCATTTCCTTGTCTGCTTTTAATTGTGTTAGTACCTTGAGGACTTTCTCCT
The DNA here is from genome assembly GCA_016271365.2 of Neoceratodus forsteri. NCBI lineage: Eukaryota > Metazoa > Chordata > Ceratodontiformes > Ceratodontidae > Neoceratodus > Neoceratodus forsteri. Next base: position 1,288,665,302 of record CM057456.1, read on the forward strand.
CTGTAAAAGCACTGGTGTCCACCGTCCAACAGTTTATGTCCTTGTCCCTTATCTTTGGCCCATCACCAACCACTTCTTCTGTAAATACTTAACAGAAGTATTTGTTCAATATGTCTTCCTTCTTTTGATCCTCCTCCCCACAAACCCCTTCTTCCCCTTTTATCCCTAATACTCCCCTTTTGGTCTTCCTCTTCTCTCTTAGATATATAAAGAAAGTTTTTATCCCCTTCTTTTACTGGTTGGGCAATAGTCTCCTCTGTTTGTGCCTTTGAGAGTCTAACTGCCTTCCCTGCCTCCATTTGTTTATCCTGGTAGTTTTCTCTATCCTCCTCCTTCTGTGTCTTTTTTGTACTTTCTAAATGCTAGTTTTTTTGGTCTTACTTTTTCTGCTACATCTTTAGAGAACCACAGAGGTCTCTTTTTTCTCTTGCCCTTGTTAACCTGCCAGACACAGAGATTTGTTGCTTTTACAGTGCCCCCTTTTATTTTTGCCAGTAGTTGCTTGATTCCCACGGATCCTCTATCCCTGCCAGGGCTTTCTTGAGGCATTCTCCTATTTTCCTAAAACTGGCTCTCCTGAAGTCCAGGACCCTCATCTTAGTGTGGCTCTATTCTGACTCAGTCCTTATATTGAACCACATTGTACAGTGATCGCTGGACCCCAGGTTGTCACCCACTGAAATGTCAGCAAAACTGTCCTTGTTTGTCAGTTCCAGGTCCCCTATAACCCTGCATGAGTGGATTTCTTAACTATTTGCCTGAGAAATGCCCCTTGCAGAAAGTCAAGGATATCCCTACTTCAGACTGTTGCTGCAGTTGGTAGGCTCTTATCCACTTCTGGTACATAGAAGCCCACCACAAGCAAGACCTCCCCCTTACATGTCATCCTTTGGATGGCTTCCATCATGTCCTTATCCACCTCTCCCCCTGTTGTAGAGTCTTTATCTCACTCTTATGCGAATAGTGGCCCCCTTTCATGTTTCCTCCTTGCCCTCCCTATATTTCTGTAGCTTTTACTCTGTCCCTATCATAAAGAGCCACTCCTCCCTCTTTTTTGCCTACTCTGTCTTTTCTGAACAGAGTATACCCTGGTATGGTGACATCCCAATCCTGGCTTTCTTTGCACCAGGACTCAGTAATTGCAACCATATCCTGGTCTGATTTTGCCATGGTGGTCACTAGGTCTGCAATCTAGGTGCCTAGATGTCAAGCATTTGCACACATGGCTATCCAGAATGGGTTGCCACTCCCCCTTGTTTCCCATTTACCCCCTTTGTTTTCTCCACTGTCTATCTCATTATCACCCTTACCTTCTATCCCCTGGATTCCTTTGTTATATGGTTCTTTTTTTAGGTTTCATCCCTTCTGGATTCCCCTTGCTGACCTCATTTGCCTGTGGGAAGGGACACTTTATGTCTCCCTTCATCTTTCTGCCTTCCTCCTTAGCTAGTTTAAATGCTGGCCAATGTAACATTTAAACCGTTCACGGAGGACCATGGTTCCACTCCTGGAAGGATGCAGGCCATCACTTCTGTACAGTCCCTTATCCCTCCAGGTGGGTCCTCTGTCCCCAATGAAGCTGAAACCCTCCTTTCTGCACCATTCCTTCAACCATGCATTGAAGTTTCTTGTGCAGAGAATCTTGTCCTCTCTCCCATCATAGACAGGTAGCACTTCTTAGAAGGTCTCAGATTGCACCACCTGCCTAAGACCTCTCCCCATTTTCCTGAACTCCTCCTTAACTATTGATGGCTCATCCCTGGCCAGGTCATTAGTCTCCAGATGTACAATGATGTCTAGCTCTCCCTCGCTTACTGCTGCCCCCATGATCCTTTGGATCTTCTTTCCATCCCTGTGAACCATGGCACTGGGAAGGCACCAAACTTCCCTCTCCTCATCCTTACTTGTCCCCAGCTCTGTCCTTCTCACTGTGGAGTCCCCCACCACGATTCACTTCTTCCTCCTCTGGGGTCCACTGCCACCCCTTTGGGGTCTCCACTATTGAGGACCACCACATCTACCCTGGTTACTACCTTGGGTGCCCCATGGGATGTTTCCACTCTGCCAGTGTGGTGTAGGAGTTTTGCAGTGGAACTGGGTGTGGGGTGTGCCTACTCTCCACCACCCTAACCTCCTTAATCTACTGTTGTCCAGCCGCTTCTCCTTCTGGGCAACCTCTGAGGTAGCAGCAGTGGACTAGGTAATCCCTGGGTGGGAAAGAAGGTCCTCTGAAACCAAATCAATTCAGCCTTGAGTCTAGCAACCTCATCCCTCAGTCCAGAGAGGTGCACACAGATAAGGCAGCAATGCAGCCTTTAGAAAGTCTCTCTGAAGACTGCCACCCCACAGCCACTACACTACTCCCATATTCCCATCCTACCTGATTTCTCTGTTATTTTACACCTATAAATTTCCTTTATTACCCTACTCTATATAGGGAGTTTCAACAACCCCTTGGTTTTTGTAAGTTTTGAAACTCTAGTATAGCTTAACTGTGTATAGGGTGTTACACTTTTTTCCTACCTGATGCCTTGTGGCTGTAGACACCTGTTTACCCCTTTTACCTATTCATGGTTTGCGGGGCAGAGTGTACTGCCACTGGTTGCCTTTCCTGGAAACTCCTTCCTGGCAGACTTCCTTGTGTTGTCCTTTGCACTGCAGTCCTTCGCACAGAGGTCAACTTGATGCATACTTCCTTATTTATCAGGCAATGGCTAATTGGCCCACTTGTGGAGAGCCCCGATTAGCTGTTGTGAGTGAGTATTTATATTGCGATCCAAAAGCAACCTACAGTACAATCAGAAATGTGACTCATTCAGTCACTCCTACAATTATTACCTAGATGAGGTTCCAGGCTTAACAATTCTCACCCAGCCGCCAAACTAACAGGCAAGACACAGCTCTTTATTATGGCACTTAAATGTGGGCTACTGTGTCTGGTTTCAATTTAAGTGCGCTACAGTGGCTGGTCTCAATTTAGCCAGCAGATAATAGTAAAGACACTATTTCAACAAGTTTCCCCACAACTTTCCCCACTTATGCTGCTTCAAAAAGCCTCTTCAGTTTCTCTCTGTGAGCAAAACACATAGACTGCTTTAAGGCAGCAACCTGCAGGAGTGAGTCATTACAATCCAAAACCAACTTGTATCACAGGTATCAGTACTCAGATCTGATCTCTTCAAAGTCATAATCAGTGACATTGCTGAGGAACTGGAGGGGAAGGTGTGTTTCTTTGTGAACGACATAAAAATGTGCAACAAAGTGGACACCCAGAAGGGGAAGGAGAGAATGCAAAGGGATCTAGGGAAACCAGAGGAGTGGTATAGAGAGCAACTTTTGGATTTCTTTGTCAAAAAGTACAAATTCATTCATGTGGGTTGGGGAATCCCGTGACTCTGTAAAAGATGTGGGGGTATGTACCTAGAGTCATCAAACAGAAGTGGGACCTTGGGACAACAATATTGGATGATCACAAAGTTACAGGGCAGTGCAACAAGGCAGTAGACGAGGCTAGCAGGATGGTAGAGTGCATAGGTAATGGGATTTCTAGCAGGAGAAGTGAGGTGGTGCTGCCCTTGTATCAGTCACTAGTGGACCCCACCTCAAGTACTGTGTCCAATTCTTAAGCCTGGATCTCTACAATTATATTGACAGGGTGGAAGTGGTGCAGAAGAGGGCTACCAGAATGGTACGGTTGTTTCTAGAGACACCATATGAGGAGAGGCTGAGGTAACTCAACATGTACCCCCTGGAGGAGAGGAGTGCAAGAGGGGACATGACTGAAACTTATAAGTACCACATTTGATTCTATAGGGTGCAGGACAGGAGTCTCATTCAGAGGAGAAGGAATGTCTTTTCAGAAACTTCAAGAACAAGCCAACTGACACCAGGAAGGCTATATATAAGGCATAACTGAAATTAACTAAGAAACTAAACAGGAAATATGTAAATTAGAATTTGAAATAGCAAACATAAATGGCAACCAAAAAAACCTTTTCTCATATATAAATCGCAATAAGTGTGGGGAAAACAAATTGGGCCCCTCATGGATAATGATGAGGTGCTGCACAATCCCGTCACCAAACAACAAGATTTCCAAGCTCTAAACTTTTTAAATCCAAACAAATCCAGCCCTGACAGCTTTCATAGCAAACTCCTTCACCTCTCTTCCCTGGCAATCACTGATGCTCTAACCTACCACCTAAATATTTCCTTTTCATCCAGCAGAATGCCCAAGGCTTGGAAGATGGCAACAGTGATTCCACTCCACAAAGGTGGTGACCCTTCCCTCCCAGGTAGTTATCACCCCATCTCACTTCTCCCCAACCTTGCCAAACTGTAGAAATCCCTTGTCCTCACCAGATTATCTGATCACCTGTATTCATCGGGCTTCCTCTCACTGTATAAATCTGGTTTCCACAAATACCATTCAACCAAATTATCCCTCCTACGAGTCACAGACCATATTCACTCTGCCATGGACCATAGCTACCTAACAGCTGTCATTTTGTGGACTTGGCAAAAGCTTTCGACTCAGTCTCCAACCGCCTCCTTCTCACAAAACTGGGTGCAGCTGGTCTGCACTCCAACATTGTCAGCTGGTTTGATTCATATCTAGGCAACAAACAGCAATCAGTCCAAGTTGGAGGCGCTTCTTCTCCACCCCTTCTAATCTCCACATGTGTTCCCCAAGAATCCATCCTGGGCCCCACTTTGTTCTCTGTCTTTATTAATGAGCTCCCCTCTGTATGCTCTAGCTCCCAGGTACATATGTACATAGATGATGCCATCCTTTTCTCCTCCTGCCCACCCATTTCAGATATCCACTTTCCCCTCCAACAGGCCGTAAATAATAGCCAATCATGCCAGCAAACTTAAAATTAACACTTCAAAGACAGTTACAATGCTATTCATTGACTCATCACATAAACTAGCTAAACAAATCTCTCCTCCACCTTTTGTCACCTTAGATGGCACTGCACTTAACCAGATCCCTGCAAACAAAATTCTAGTTGTCTGGCTTGACTCAAACCTAGATTTTGCTACCCACATTGATGCTATCTCAACCAAGCTCCATCCCAAACTTGGTATCCTTTACTGGAACAAAGACTGCCTCACCATCTCAGCCTGTCGAGAGCCAGTTACTATGATGATCATCCTCATTTTTGACTATGCCGGTGTAGTCTATGGCATAGCCTCAGCCTCTGCTCTCTCCAGACTGCACACCCTGCTATACTCATTTTGTCACTTTGCATCTAAGCCACCCCAGCACCCATCACTATACCTCCCTAGGCATCCTGCCACTGTCCCACAGATGCTATACTCATGCACTTACCATCATTGCCAATTTCTGGTTAGGCAAACTCCCCCCATCTCATTGCCTTGCTATCCCCCTGCTCCCCCTCCTCATACAACCTACGGACCTGGGACTCCCGCTTCTTCTCACTCCCTCATCTCCACACATCAGTTGATCAGTCTGCTTTCTCATATAGACTCCCATCACTGTGGACCCATCTCCCTCCCACCCGGCAAAACTCTCCCTCTCTCTTTTCAGTCAAACGACACTTACATCTCCTTCCCCCCATGCTGCTGCTACCTTAATCCCTCTCCCATTCTCCTCGCTTCACCCCAGCTCTAGAGGTGAGCCTCCACTCTCCCTCCTACAGTAAGTCTCCTTCTTGGCAGCTTGGCAGAAGACACCAAGAGAAAGGGCTGCTGTGTGACTGAACTTCTCTACTGGGACTATATTGCCCTCCTTCCCTCCCCTCCAGCCCCCCCACCCAAAGCTAGTTCTATTTTTATAGGCACAGGATTTGACTGACAACAGGAACTTCCTGTTTAGGGGCAGGAAGTGAGTGATCACAGAACCACCAAGGACCCACCATCCTAGAAGGGCAAGAGTAGCTCTCCGGCCCCCTCTAGCTGCTGGAGGTCTGCTTCTGAACAAGTAAGTGGTCTACTGAGAAATATAGGATATTCTTGTCTCAGAACAGGACAATCAGAAGCTTAAAGGGCACACAGACAGAAAGTAAGGAGAGAGAGAAAAAAACAGACGAAAGAGTAAGGATTGCGAACAGGTAAGGGGTCAGAAATAAGACATGATTGGAGTGGTGCAGTGCAGTGGCTGTGGAGCAGCAGTCTTCCGGGAGATATTCTGGAGGATGCGGTGTTGTCCCATCTGCAGGCACCTCTCTGGGCTGAGGGAGGAGGTTGCTCATCTCCAGGCTGAGTTGGCCAGGATTTGTGGGACCTCCTCTTCCATCCAGGGACCACCAGTGCCACTGCCGCTGCCTCAGAGGTTGCCAAGAAAGAGGAGCGGTTGGACCACAGTGGGCTCAGGGAGGGTGAGGGTGGTGGAACAGAGGCACATCCTCCAGTTGTACCTCTCCACATCCCTATGCCATTCTGGCAAAGTGTGGTTCCTCTATGGAGGCACCTACAGTGGAGACCAAGGAGGATGCTGGGAACCTCCACAAAGGAGACCCACAGGAGGGTGGCGGGACCCTGCGGGAAGGAAACAACTCCTGGTGGGGGACTCCATTGTTAGGAAGGTAGAACTGGGCAAGGAAGAGGAGAGGGAAGTAAGGTGCCTGCCTGGGCGCCATGGCTTGAGGGACAGGGAGCGAATCCTCAGGATTGCGTGAGCAGCTGCACGGGAGGGAGTTGATCTCATTGTCCACCTAGGGACAAATGACCTGGCTAAGAAAGGGACTAGAGAAGTGCAGGAAGAGTTTGTGAATTGGGGAGGGGCCTTAGCTGCAGCAGCACGCACAGTAACCTTCTCGGAGGTGCTACCCATCTATGGCATAGGAGAGGCTAGGGTGTTCTGTACCATGGGATTCAATCAGTGGTTGAAAAACTGTGTGGAGCTCAGGATTTGGCTTCATTGGGGACTGGGGTCCACCTGGAGTGATGCAAGCCTATACTGGCATGATGGGCTGCATCTGTCCGGGAGGGAACCAGGATCCTAGGTGATAGGTTTAAATGCTTCATTGGCAAGCTTTTAAACTAGCCAAGGGGAGGCACTGGAAAGGAGCAGGAAAATCCTAGCCCCCAAACAATCACGGTAGTAAGTGTGGCAAACACCAACATGGAGGTGTCGATAGGAGAAGGGCAGGGTAAATGGAGAAAGTGACAAAAGCAAGAAGGACAGGGATGGGGCAAAGGGGTAAGGCCATCAGGAAATGGAGGGTAATGGTACAATGCCTGTAGTCTGGGCAACAAGCTCCCTGAGCTGGTGGCCTTAATGGAAGAGGGATGCCTGGATATCGTAGCAGTCACAGAAACATGGTACACAGAGAACCATGACTGGGATGTTAACATACCAGGGTACATAACTTACAGGAGAGACAGGCAGGGGAGAAGAGGGGGAGGAGTAGCTCTCTATGTAAAGGAAGGGATAAAAGCAACTGAACAAAAGAGTAAACAGGGAGGAGAGGAGGCACTGTGGGTCACCTTGGAGACTGGAAAGGGCACCACAATCCGCACACGGGTTGTGTACAGACCCCCATGTCAGGGGAAGGAATGGACAAGGATATGATGGAAGGCATTCTTAGAATGGCAGAGAAAGGGAGATACTGTTGATGGAGACCTAAATATGCCAGATGTTAACTGGAGCACATTTGCTGCAGCCACATCCAAGAGCAGGGCCATTCTTGATGCCCTACAGGTGGCAGGCATTAGACAGCTAGTTTCGAACCCACTGTGAGGGAGCAATCTTAGACCTCAGACTTCTCAAACGGGGCAGTGAGAGGATCTCAGATCTAGAAGTAGGTTGCCATCTGGGGACAAGTGACCATCAAACAGTGTGGTTCACGTTAAACTCAGCTACAGGAGCCAAGCCATACAAAAGTGAGGGTACTGGACTTTAGGAGGGCTGACTTTGGCAAGATGGGAGAGTGCCTCAGAAAAGCACTAGCAAACAGGCTAGAAGGAGGTGTGGCGAACAATGGGAATTATCAAACTGCCATCACAGAGGCAACAAGCCTTTGTGTGAAGCAAATAAACAAATCAAAATGAAAGAAAAGCCACTATGGTTCTCAAGAGAGGTGGCTGTGAAAGTCAGGAAGAAAAGATAGCATTCGGAAGTATAAGGAAACACAGAAGGAGCAGGACAGAGAGCTGTACCAGTTAAGGCAGAAAGAAGCAGGAGGAAGTCAGAATAGCAAGGCCCAAACTGAGAAAAGATAGCCAACTCAGTTAAGAAGGGATAAAACCTTTTATAGGTACATCAGCCAGAGAAAGACAAAGGGAGGGATAGTGAGGCTGAATAGAATGAACGGTGGGTGGGCAGAGGGATAGTGAAAGCAGGAATACTGAACGAATATTTCTGCTCAGTATTCACAAAAGAGGAGGGAAGTGCCTAATCCAATTAACAGAAGCACTCTTGATAGGGGGTCGATCCCAGTCCTTTCACAGAAGAAAGGGTTCTGCAAGAACTCCTAAAACTGAAGGTGGACAAAGCAATGGGTCCTGATGGAATTCACCCCAGAATTCTAAAAGAATTAAGGAAGGAACTAGTGAAACCACTGGCTACTCTTTTTAATAAATCATGGGAGGATGGTGTGGTACCCGAGGACTGGAGGAAGGCGGATGTGATTCCCCTTCACAAAAGTGGGGCCAAGACAGAGGCAGGAAACTACAGACCTGTCAGTCTGACCTCTGTGGTAGGGAAAGTGATGGAGTCACTTCTGAAGGAAAGAATAGTTGAGTACCTAGAGGCCAGTGGAGCACAGGATCCAAGGCAGCATGGGTTCACAGCGGAAGGTCATGTCAGACAAATCTAATAGATTTCTTTGACTGGGTGACCAAAGTAGTAGACCAGGGAGGGGCTGTGGACATGGCCTACCTAGACTTTAGCAAGGCATTTGACACAGTCTCACACAAAGATTGATAGTCAAATTAACCAGCCTGGGAGTGGGTCCCAGGGTGGTAGCCTGGGTAAAACACTGGCTGTACAACAGGACACAGAAGGTAATTGTAAATGGAGTCCACTTGAAGAAAGGGCGGTTACCAGTAAATCGCAGGGTTCAGTATTGGGTCCAGTCCTTTTAATGTCTTCATCAGTGACATTGCAGGGACTGGAAGGAAAAGTATGCCTTTTTGCAGATGACACAAAGATCTGCAACAGGGTTGATACACAAGGAGGCGTGGAAAGGATGAAAAGGGACTTGGCAAGGTTGGAGGAATGGTCAGACGTATGGCAGCTAGGATTCAATGCAAAAAAGTGCAAAATAATGCACCTGGGAAACAAGAACCCAGGGGAAGAATACACAATGGGTGGGGAGGTAGTAACAACAACAAAACAGGAAAGGGACCTGGGGGTAATCATATCAGATGACCTTAAGGTTAGCAAGCAATGTGAGAAGGCAGTAGGGAGGGCCGGGGGTATACTGGGATGTATAGGGAGAGGCATCAGCAGCAGAAAACAGGAAGTTGTTATCCCTCTGTACAGACAGTTGGTGAGACCCCATCTGGAATACTGTGTCCAGTTCTGAGACCCCATCTCCAAAGGACATAGACAGGATAGAGGCAGTCCAGAGGAGGGCAACTAAAATGGTGCAGGGTCTGCAAGAGAAGCCATATGAGGAGAGACTAAAGGAGCTTAATATGTATACCCTTGAGGAAAGAAGGGAGAGGGGGGACATGATAGAAACTTTCAAGTACCTCAAGGGAATCAACAAAGTCCAAGAGGGTAGCATCTTTCAGAAAAAGAGAGACTTGTAAGAACAAGAGGACACAATTTAAAGATAGAAGGAGGGCGTCTAGGGGCAATGTGAGGAAGTATTATTTCACAGAGAGGGTAGTGGATGCATGGAACAGCCTCTCCTGAGGAAGTTGTGGGGTCTAAAACTGTGGGAGAATTCAAGAATGCATGGGACAGACATAAGGCAATTCTTGTGGGGGGCAGGAAGATATAGGCTGTTTGTTAACTAGGATCTGCGGCCTATCCTGTAGGTAGGGAAATGGGCAGACTAGATGGGCCTAGCAGTCCTTATCTGCCGTCAAAGTCTATGTTTCTATGTTCTATGTTTCTTCCTAAACTCTGTTACTATGCCTTGTATATACTGTACATATTTATGCACTGACGTTTCATCTATTTCACCAAGCCATGTCTTTTTGTATCAGTTGTGTACCTGTAATATTTCGCCGAACAATAGAGAGAAGTCTCCTCTCTCCTTCCAAATGTCTCTTCTCCTTTACTCTAGTTGTAATGTATAACCTTGTAAGTACTGTGTGAAATATGCACTCAAGTTCATCTACTTTTTGCCAAGTTATGTCCCACTGAATCAACCTGTGTATATGAAATGTGTGTAATTACTGAACAAAATATGCACTGAAGTTTCATCTATTTTTTTTTTTTGCCAGGTTACAGTTTCTTCTATTTATTAATCTGTGTATATGAAATTCTTGTACTTTGTTCCTCTTACCCTGTCCCTGGGTTGCACCTGGAAATGAGCCTCAGCTCAGTGTGCCTTTCCTGTTTACCAAAAGTTTAAATAAATAAATGGAAATAAATAAAAACTGAGTGTGATTGTGGATAATTTTAAATACGTTTTTCTGTTCTGTGTTTGGACCTAAGGATTGTATTAGAGTGGGGGGTGTTCCACCTGCATCTGAAATTTTTAGGATTTTGTATTAATGATGCCTTTTAAGCCTTAAAATCTATAAAGCCTTATTCTTCCCCCAACCCAGCTGGTATCCATTCAAAATGTTTAAAGGACCTATCCAACCCTTTGTCTATTCCACTGACCTTATTATTTAATAAATCATGCAAGCAGAGAGTCATACTCACTGATTGGAAGAAGACACTAGTTATTCCCATACGCAAAAAATGTAGCAGGGTTTTAACTGGTAACTATAGGCCTATTAGTCTTATTGAGGATATATGCACAGTCATGGAGAAATTATTAATGGTAAAAATAGAGGGTGAAACCAAAGCCATGGGAATACATGACACAACACAGTATGGCTTTTCTTTAGGGAGGTCCTGTACCACCAACCTCATTAGTTTTTATGACAAGGTGAGCCAAAGTATCAAAAAGAGAATTCATGTGGATGTCATTTACTTTGATTTTTAAAAGGTGTTCAATACTGTACACCATTTTTAACTAATGTAAAACTAGGTTTTAATTTATACTTGATTAATTACACTGAGGAATAGCTAAACAACAGGGTGCACCAGGTTAGAGTGTGCATCACACTATCTAGGGAGGTAGACATTAGTAGTGGGGTCCCACAGAGCTCCATATTGGGCCTGACCTTGTTCTGAATTTTCAAAAGAGATTGCACACTAATGTGTGTAATATGTAGGATAGTGTATGGTAGCCAATACACAACAATGCTATTCTTACACCGAGCGGTTGCTATGATGTCAAGGACCTCGAGAGCAAAGCTGGAGAGGTCCCTTTGATGTCACAGTAACCACAAGGTGTAAGAAGAGCAATGCTGTGTATTTGGGCTACCATACATTGTTCTACATAGTGTATGGTTCCAAAAAACAAAAGTGCTTAATCTCCCTTGATAAATTAGTCAGACTCAGCCATTACTGACCCTCATTTCCCAACCATCCACCTGCTTGCAAATTCATGCACACTATACCCCAACTGTCACAAGCCCAATCAACTGCTCTGACGGGGTTGCTTTCAATGTATTTTATTTATGAGGTTCAGCTGAAAACAATATATTAAGGGGTATGATTGTTCTGATATATGAAAGTGTCAGTTGATAAGAATCCTTATTGTTACATCATCATAACCTCCTACACTACTCTGCACTGATGATCCAGGATTCTTATATTCATTTATTTTTAATTTATATTGTAAGTTCTGTGAATGATTAAACTATCATTGCCTTTTTTAAGCCATGTTTATTTATTGTATACCTTGGTGTATTTGATATTTAAAGGGTTTCCATATTTTTTCAAACAGAGTATCTTTGCCAATTTTCATGTATTGTACTCTTTTTAATTTCATATAATCTATTATAAATTTTAACCAGGTTTCAAAGACTGGTGGGTTCAAATCCTTCCATTTGACCAATATACATTTTTTGGCTACTGTCATGGTGGTTGCCAAAATTATTTGCTGATATTGATCCACATCTGTAGTCTCATCTTCCAATACAAATAAGGTGATTAAAAGAGAAAATTGTATTTGTTTATTCAATGTTTTATTCATTATCTGAAAAATGTTAGACTAAAAATTGATGAGATACGGGTATTGATGGATGAGATGAATCAAAGTTCCTGTTGTTTTTGAGCATCTAGGACATTTATCAGATATATTGGCATTCATCGTATGTAATTTATATGGGGTATAATACACCCTGTGAAGTATATTGTATTGAATTGTTGCATTTTACTTGACTTAATTTTTATGGCTGTGGGTGGAGCCTACAGCCATTTTGCTATCTGTAGCTTGAAAATGGAGTTTCGAGGAACACATTTTTTGGACTCTTCAATGTATCCTTCCACATTTACAAATCACTATGACAACTAAAATAAAATAATCCCTTCTTTCTCTTTAGAATGTTGGAGACATAACTCCAAGCTGCTTATCTGATGGCCATTAGGAAACTGAAACAGCTTGTTAAATATTGGTTTCCTATTAAACTGGAGATTTGTTTACCCCTTCAAAATGCAACAGCTTGCACATTTAAATGATTAGCATTTAAACATTTTTTGCTACTATCTTCAGTAGGGGATTAATATCTTTCAAGAAAGATTAATACCTCATAAATGTTACCCTTTCCCAGCAAATGTAAAGATTTACACTGTTTTTATCCTCTCAAGGCCTATATGATAAAATGCCAGGTCTTCAGTGAACTACCCAGACGAAATACATAAATTTCTTTTTGACAGAAAGGGCTGTGGCCTGCTTCACAAACATAACAGATAAGAGCTACTGAGATCTTGTATTGTAAGTGTGAATGTGTGTGTGTGTGTGTGTGTGTGTGTGTGTTTGGGGAGAGGTGGAGAAACAGTCAAACTCTGGCTAGGGAGATTTCATCTAATGAATTAACTGCTGACAAACCATGAGTGATACAGAAGCACATGATTTGATACCTTTAATTGGACCAACTTAGATGTAACAAAAAGAATTCATACCATTTATAAAATTCCTGATCAAACAACTGCAAACAGAAGCCTGTTTTTGTCATTTTATAATATGATATACTGAGTGTGTATTTACTGAGTTGTTGGATCAGGGCCTTGATAAAATAATAACATTTACTTAACTCATTCAAGATTCCATCAGATGGACAGAAAAAGTCTATAAGACTTTGTCTGAAAACTAACAACTATAAGATGCAAAATAGCATTTGTGTGTGTGTGTGTGTGTGTGTATATATATATATATATTTTGTTTTAATTTATTTTTAGTTTTTGTTGACTGGGTAAGTGCACTAGACAAATTCTGCCTATTTTCAGGTACGACCCAGGGGGGAGGGGAATACAGATGAATGCCAACTGCCTTTGAACCAGATTAAGGTATTGGTGGTATTTTTAGTGAATGGGGGGAAATTTGGCCAGGGCACCAGGGAAATTCCCCTACTCTTTCAGAGGGGAGTACTCTGTCCAAGATGGCGGATGCTCTGGTGACCACGGCAGAGCTAGCTGGTGAGGCAGGGGACTTGGTCTCTGCTCCTGTCTCCCATTTACTAAAGACCATTTCAGACAGAATTTTGCATGAACATGTACTTACTGTGCCTGAAGCTGCTCCCATGGATTGTACTGTTCTTCCTCCTGCTCAATGCAGTAGCCCTGACGGAGATCGTAGAGATGCCTCTGCAGTTGTGTCCAGCGGGTGGAGGTGCTGCAGCCTGCTGTGCACAGTGGGCTAGTGGAGGTAGTGAATGCAGCAGGTGAGCCGGCGGAGAAAGAGAAACTTGTCTGTGCGGATATCACAAAAGATGTGATGCCTTTTGTGAAGGGAGCCATGAAGGGGATTGTCCCCTGGCAGTTCCTGGATCCCATCCTATTTTTGGACCTTCTGTTGACCCGCTGTTGCCCGAACTGGTCAATGTCTTTTTGTTCTTGGCAGCACAGCCTTCTGCATCAGAGGGTGCACAGCTCGGGGATTACATCACAGGATTCCTCACCTACTATGTTGGAAACTGAGAGCTTGATGTCCTTTTCTGAGATATTGCCCCAACCTAAGCCTGTGTGGTCCGTGGAGCAGGCTTTGCAAGGGGCAGGCTGGATACAGGACCCCAGGAAGAGACAGTGGATCTCTGGTCTGTCCCCTATTCATTCCCCTAAACCTGAAGACTTCCTGGAGGAACAACTGAAGGGACCGGAATTGAATAACTCTCCTGACCCCTTGAGTTTGCCAGGGGAATTGTCACTCACCCAAAACCCTGTATTATCTCTCCTACAGGATACGACCTCTAAGGCATCTCCTATGATGGAATCCATGGATTTTACAGCTGCGGACCCTGATCTACCGCTCCCTGATCAGGGAAAGACTCCACATTCCTTTTCTTCCCTCTTCAAGGCACCTGTTGTAGCTGCTAAGCGACATAATGCTGTCCGTCTTATTTATAGAGGTGGACTATCTGAACCCCCAGATCGTGTCTTTGTGGCTAGATCCCTGATAAAAGACTCTTTAAAATTTTTGCTCACGAGATATATGCCTTGATACATGTGTCTGGAGAATCTTCCTTTGACGTCAGTTTTCAGACATCTCGTGGACTTGAACGATTTTGGTCTAGATACCATGCTTTGAAGAATACCCCTTATGGACCCCTTCAGGCCATCCCCTGTCGAAGCCTGCCTTTAAATTTATTACGGTTATGTTCCGTAATGAAGGTGTTGATGTCTCTGATGTGATGTACTGGCTGAAACAGCGCTGCACGGTACAGGGTCAGCCTGAAGCCATTCTACACACTGAACATATTTGGACTGGGGGTTGGAGGTTTCGGGCGCTGTTGCACACAAATGACTCAGGTCCTGTGCACCTGCCCAAGTCCTTTTTTTAGGACGAGACAAGGGAGTTTTGTTTTATCCTGGCCAACCCAAGGCCTGTTATAGATGTGGGGATC
The DNA here is from genome assembly GCA_016271365.2 of Neoceratodus forsteri. Classification (NCBI taxonomy): domain Eukaryota; kingdom Metazoa; phylum Chordata; order Ceratodontiformes; family Ceratodontidae; genus Neoceratodus; species Neoceratodus forsteri. Next base: position 1,288,680,347 of record CM057456.1, read on the forward strand.
CCTCACATCTCAGTAGTGTCTGTGATAAGATTAAATGTAATAATTGTGGTGAAATGGGTCATGTGGGGGTTCACTGTAGGAATACTAGTAAATGTAACTTGTGTGACGAATTAGGGCATCTATTCCAGACTTGTCGCTGGGCTGCACATGCTCAGGAAGACCATGATGGTGGGGCTGATCAGCGCTTTGTGATCACACAAGCACAAAAACACTGTTCGTGCATCTGTGGCTAAGCACGCCTCTGATATGGGAGATTCAGCGGTGCAGCCCTACTGCTAGCACCCCAGAACCCTGTTCCTCAACCTGACAAGAGGGTACCACCCTTATCGGTACCTGAACCCCCTAATGGAGAAAATCAGGTCTGTTGCTTGGCGTGGACTCTGTCCCAGGTCCTAGTAAAATGCTACCTCCCGTGAACTACTGCAGGTACTTGCATAGGTCTCTGAGAACTGCTTCCGGCCTTTACTGCTTCCTATGGCATCCTTGTTGCCTGCTCCCATACCCTGTTGAATCCTTTGAATTACTACTGCCGACTTTGAATGACGCAGGTGGTGAGTCTGACTCATCCTCCGGTGGCGTCCTCCCTGATGGTCCTGCTGACACTGGACCTCCAGTGGGCATTGGACTTTCACAGAAACGTAAGGCTAAAGTTAGGCTGAAAGGGAAGAATATAGTTAGGAAGAGGAAACTGTGATATGTTATACTTTCCTGTTGTCTACATGGCGCAGTTTACTTGTCACACTATTAATGTTAATAGTATGAAACGTGTTCTAAGAGGCGGTTAGTTTTTCTTTTTAAGACTTTTACCATTGGGTATTTTCTTATTGCAGGATACCAGACTCCATACAACTCAAGAGATCAGACAAGCGAAAAATGATTGGCACTTAGTCCCCTCATCCTGGTCCATAGGCCACGACCCCTGTTCAGGCCTTGGCATTTTGATAAATATGCCTGACTTTCGTCTTTTGAAACTATTTGATTTGGTACCCGGTAGGGCTCTGGTTTTGGACTTCACCATAGGTAATTGCCCTTATCAAGTTATCAATATTTATGCCCCACAACTTAAATCAGCACGCATAGCTCTCTTTGCTGAGATCCACCCTTACTTGCACACTTCATTGCAAGTTTTATTTTCTGGTGACTTCAACTGTGGCTTGAGTCTTCGAGATAAAAGTTCCTTTGCCACTACTAAAAAACTGTACTGCAACTCACAAGAACTGAGCAAGCTAATACATACTGCCCACTTAGTTGATGCTTATTTTTTTTTTCAGCAACAACATACCCCTATGTTTCATAAAGGTAAATTGGCTACCCGCATTGATTTTGTTTTCTTGTCCCGTACTTTACCAATTGTTTCAGCTATGGTGCAGGCAGTGGCCTTTTCAGATCATAGCTTGCTTTCTGTTGGTGTGGGTACTACAAATCCTTATTCAAAAGGGCCGGGGTTGTGGAAATTTAACACCTCCCTATTGCAGGATAAGATGTTTTTGTCGACCCTTCGGTCCTTCCTTTTGGCACGCAAATCTGTGTTTCTCTGTTATGAAGACCTGATACAGAGGTGGTTTGATACAAAACATGCGTTGATATCATTCCTGAAACGGTATAGTCGTGCGAAAAGTAGGAACCAATATTTGGACTATTTACAAAGAAGAGCGCATCTTCAATCGCTTCTTTCTTTATCATATACCACAGGTCATGACCTTTCCTCTCAAATTCAATTGACGTGGGCAGCTATGTTGCACTTCCAATCTCGACAATCACGGCAATTGTACCACCAACATAAATTTCAGGTTACTGGACCTCGGGAGATCATTTGTCTCTTTGAGTCTAACTCTCGTCGGACTGCTCAAAAGACGATATTATGTCTTACAGATTCCACGGGGACTATATGCTCTACTCAAACAGAGATTCAGCAGATAGTTGCTAACTACATGACTGCTTTGTTTTCCCCCTTTCCTGCTGATCTACCTGATCCTGCTGCCCTGTACGAGAATTTAGAGATCCCACTCTCTTCTACAACAGCAGTGGAGATGGCGTGCCAGTCCATTACAACCTTGGAGTTGTTAACGACTATATCCTCTCTGCCATTACGTAAAACTCCTGGCCTGGATGGTCTTCCAGCAGCTCTCTATAAAGTTCTGGGTGACCACTTACTTATTGAACTTACCTCTGTCTTTAATTCTTTGTTGAACAGCAGTCTGTCCTTTAAATTCAGACTGGTGTTTTGCTTTATATATATAAACAGAGGGGAAGCCACTCTCTTGAGAATTGGCACCCTCTTTGTATGCTAAACACCGACTTTAAGATATTGATGAAGATAATAGCAAAACATTTAACTGGTATTGCAGAAACTGTTCTACATCCTGCTCAATCTTGTTCTGTCCCCAACAGGAACATCTCGGATCATTTGATTCTGATCCGTGAATTGTTCTCTCATGGGTACTCAGCCTCGACTTCTGGATTTGTAGTATCTGTGTATCAACGGGCAGCATTTGATTCGGTGAATCATGATTTTCTATGGCAAGCACTCAGTTTTTTGCATATACCGGCTATCATTATCCAATGCTTACGTAATTTTTATAGGACAGCTACGGTCATGCCAGTAGTGAATGGTTGGGTGGGACCTCTGATACCTGTTTGAAGGGGAGTCTGACAGGGGTGTCCAGCGAGTCCATTACTATATGTACTGTTTTTGGACATTTTGCTCCGCCGTATGAATATGCTTCCACAGATACATGCTGTATCGTGTCCTGTAACAACAGCACCTTACAAAGCCATTGCATATGCAGATGATATCTGCTTTTTGGTGGTGGACGAGGATTCGGTGATAGCCTCCTTGCAGGAATGTTGCTTATTTGGGACATATTCGGGAGCTACTCTGAATTTTGAGTACAGTGTTGGTATACAGCTGGGATCTGCTATTGCACCGATTAGGAACATCGGACCATTGCAGATTGTAGATGGCCCTGTTCGTATTTTAGGGATTTATTTTGGTACTCGAGCCGATGACATTTATAATTGGACCTCCAAACTACAACAAGGTCGCATAAAGGTAGCCTCATGGAACAGGAGTCAGATTGGGAAAAAGAAAAGAGTCTATTTAATTAAGACATATTTACTTTCCCTCTTTCTCTGTGTTAGCTATATCTTTCCTATTCCAAAACAATTGGAAATGATGATTATTAGCCTTTTTTTTCAGGCATTATGGGGGAGCAGGTTGAACCCAATAAAACGGGATGTCATCTATCTCCCTCTCACGGATGGTGGTGTTGGCATGACTAACCCCCTTTTGTTTTTCACCAGTATTTTTTTTATGGCGAACATTAGACCGCTTTTGATTAACTCACAGAAAGGATGGGAAGCGTGGTTCTATGATTCTTGTAAGATATGGTTTCACCAATGGGAACATGACTCCCTGCGTATTCTGCGTGCCTCGGGAAACACACCACCTTATGTGAGGTATATGCTTTACGTCTGTGAAGCAATGGTGGTTACCCACAAATGCTTCTCACTAATGCACTCAACCCTGTATAGATTGCTTCTTTCCTCTGTGTGTGCAGTTCAGTCCCCTTTTTAATGTCCTGCCCAATATTGTCCCTCTCTGCTTATTTTGTTGCATTGTGTGCGAATCCCAATACATATATGGGACTTCCATTGGTTATCTGCCATGAGAGAATTAATGTTAAATCGAACCATAAACATAAACAGCTTCAAGACAGGCTGTGTTCTAGGCCCTCCTGTATTGATGAATTGGAAACTATTTCTCTCATTTATTTTTTGATTGCCCCTTTATACAACGTTGGTGGGCCTTTCTAGCCCAAAAATGGGGTATGCCATTGCTTCAATTTGTCTCTTGCCCAATGATTATGTATGGAGCATTCCTCCCTCAATGGTCTCTGTGAAACACTGATACTTTAAATCTTATTTTTGTTGTAATTAAATGGCATATTTGGATGGCAAGATGCCAGTTCACCCTGCAGCAGAAAATTTGTACATATATAGAAATTGAGCAAAAGATTGTTCGGGATTTGAAAACTGTTTATGCACGTGAACTTGTATCTCATTCCAGGCCTGGTCTGTTCGCCCCTTTGGAAAGCCCTACCTTGGATTACAGACTCGGATGCACCGGTGACTTGAAGGACTTTTGTTCTCTCAGTATCATTTCCTTAGTTTTCTTTCTTTGTTTTCTCCCATACCTTTTGATATGAACACTGTTGTATACTGTCTTGATTTTACCTGGTTTGTTCTTCTTGTGTTTTCTTTATTGTATATTGCCTGATTTCTTGTTTCAATAAAACTTTCACCTACTCTTTTTCGAGAAGTGCCGTGGGCTCTTTAACATCCACCTGAACTACTACCAGAACAGGCTGATGGGACCTCAGTTTAATGTCTCATCCAAAAGACCCTAGGAGTGCAGCACCCCCCCTCATGCAGCACTGCTGTGTCAGTATTAACTCAAGTGCCTGGTGTGGGGCTAAAACCCACAGCCTTCTGATATCCTGGCCTCAGAGGTGAGTGTGCTACCTGCTGAGCCACTGTTTATAGGCATTACTGGTATCTTTTAAAAGATTGTCTGACTTATGATTATTAATTTTGAGCATAGTTCATGAAATAATGAGCTTGATATTTGTTCTTTCATGTAGTCCCCCATTATGCCCTATGCATAGCATATACATCCAAATCATTCCAAGGTCATTGTGACATATACTATTAATACTGAGCAGCAAGTCAGAACTCTTTTCCTAATAAAGGAATGCTAATATAATAAATAAAAACAAAGTCAAAAATAAGGAACCAGTGGTTTATGGAAAAATCTACAGGGATTTATACAGGGATTTGAGTCTGCCTTCGTGCGGACAACACAGGGAAAATGAGGGTTTCTTACAGAGTAATGGTAATTTGAATCTGGAAGCACTGAATATTTCTTATCCTATATTTTGTATCTTGGATAGAGCAGGGGACATGCTACATCTCATTGTCACAGGGATGTTCATTTACATGTTTTTGCACTGTATTTACTCAGGCTGTCCCAGATTAGATGCAATATCTTGTTTTCAGCGGGGTCATGATTTTACCATTTTTATAATGTATTTATTCAGGTTACCTAGTTCTGGGCCCCTGTAATCAAAGGAGATGTGCAGCGCATCCCAGTGGAAAAGAGAGATGTGCTGCACAACTCCAACAATGTGCAGCAGCGTGATATTCAAATGTGCAGGATGCACTGTCCACAAGGAAATGGGCCAGGGCACACATAAATGGTATGCTGTTCAAGTCATGGGGGCAATCCCATGCCTATGCCATGCTGCTGCATATTTAGTGGGAATGTGCCCCTCACAGTCCAGAACACCACAGCCCACAGTTAGGCCATAAAGAGCCGACCTTACCCGGCCAGCCACCAACAGGCAGGCTGCAGATGTGCACCCAGGTAGTCAGCAGCCTGGCAGCCCCAGTAGACTAGAGATAACCCCTTTCCATTCTCAATCTAGCCAACTCCATCCCTGAAGAGCTCCATAGTGTAGGGCCCCCACAGACCCAATTGCACCAGAGGAAACCATGGTCCATATCCATAGTCTAGAGAGCTCTCATCCACCACCACTGTACACCCTCACTCCCCCATACCCAACCTGCAAAGACTGGCACTGCCCTCCACACCCTGCCATGGCAAGTCATTGAGTGCACTGAACCCATGCTTGGGACCTACACTCTGGAATGACCCAACTGGCAGTACTGTGCATTGGGGTACCATGCCAGCTGTGGATCCACCAGTGTATGCAGCCGTGTGTACATCCTTGGCAAACTGAAGAGGGAATTTACATACCTCCAATGCATGCCATGCTGATACTGTAGCTTCCTACTGTCATACACCACTGCAAGTCCACACTCTCCCCTGTTTCCCTGTGTAACATGCCACCCCCTGGACTACCAAGGTATTCCGGGTGCCATGGTGTGTGGTATTCTGTAATGCCATTTGCAGTGTATGCTTCAGGATATAGACAGTTCATCTGCAGTTCACCAGTTGTACAAATGAATATGAGGTCAGCTGTAATATGCCTGTTTTGGGACCTGTGTGAGTGGGTACAGCAATGCCTGTCACCCACACTGAGCAGTGCAATGGCACTGGGATGATGGAACTGCATGCCACTGCTGAGGAGTATGACCAGTGGGTGTTAACACCCACACACAGCTCATGCCTATGTATAACACATTCCAGCATCCTACTGCGAGTGCTCCACCACTCACTGATAGAGTGGTATGATCCCATTACAGAGTCAGTCATCACTATGGGATGGGAAAAGGGGGCAGGGAGGGGGTTGTCTATGCACCGTTGAGGAGGAGTGGTGGCCATTACACTATGGACATGGACTGTAGGTGTATTCAGGTACAATTAGGGATGGCATTGGGGTCCCTACAATTTGGTGCCAATAGATCCTACACTCTGGTATGATTGGGGCTGATGGAATGGATGGGGGTGCCATTATAATACCAGAGACTTCAGGGCCTGTCCCAAATGGGAGTGATTGGGATTGGGGCTTGGGGGTGAAAGCTGCTCTTGGGCATTCATCCCTATGCCAACATGCAAATGGGCTGGTAATGAGCATGCATAAGGCCCCTTTGCACCCTGCATGCTCAATTTGTTCATGTGCATTCCTGGGCTGAATATCGTCCATGGGGGCTGCGGTGCATGCCAGTATGTGCCATACATTCCCCCTGGAAGGTATTCAGTTGGAGTCACCCTAGATGCACCTGACTTGGTGGCCACCTGCACTGTGACTCCCATCCACTGTAACATTTTCAACAGGAACAATGAAACCCACCAGGATGAAGCACAGTGTCACAGGTTTAGTGCATAACAAAAGGGATTAACTCCCTTTGAAACTGCATTGCTTGCTGCAGTAACTCTACTGTAGAATTCTGCAGTGCTTTGCTTCATCTTGGTGGGCTTCATTGTATGCACACCCTGTACTGGTGGCACATTCTCTTTGAATATTGTATCAGTGCTGACTGGCGCACCCTCTTTGTGCAATGCAGCTTTCTGCACATGCATTGATCTGGCACTTAATATATTCCCCAGATGTAAAAATATTATTTTTAGTGCTTTCTGATTTTACAATGCAGCATAATATTGTGTAGATGTAGAGCCCCACTGAAAATAAGATGTCACTTCTTCTGTGACCTATCCAGGCTAAATATATAGCAATCAGCAGGCATATTCCAGAAAAACACATTGTAAAAATGTGTAAAAGGAAGACCACATTGAAACTGCCTCTCCACAGATCTGCATTGTGCAATTCATTAGAAATAATGGGTAAAAGCATCCCAAAAGCTCTTCACAGCAATATCAGCTCTGACCAGAGTTTGCTATAAAAGGAGTAGATAAAATTAATGACCATAATTCCTTTGATACCTCAATGTCCAGATCTTTTGCCCATTTATGTTTTAATGCCATAATATCCTTTGTTATTGTAGGAAATAGGCTAGCATATAACTTTGATATTAGAGATTTATTTTCTTCCTGTCCTGAGAAAATGTCTAAAATGGGTGTGGACTGTAATTTCAGATTGCTGTTCATTTTTGTAATAAAGTTCCTTATTTGTAAGTATTTATAATAATGATTATCTGAAATATTATATTGTTTTTTTAGCTGCTCAAATGATTTAAATTGGTTATTGGAGAAAAATTGACCACATATATATAATCCTAGTGTCAGCCATTTTTTATAGATTTTAACATTTATTGATGGAGTAAAGTAATAGTTATTATATATTGGTGAAAAATGTGTGATCCCTACTTTACATTTTAGAATCTTATGTATTTCATACCAGCTTTTATCCCTTAGGCTGCCGACAGAATTAGAACGTATAGGAATTTTGGACTGATATATCAGTCTGCAGCCATGCAAGGGTTAATTGCTATATATGTTGCCTGGTTTCCTTTGTCTTTATTACCTTTGTTCAAATAAAATCCTGGGACTAGTAAATTAGTCCAATTTACATAGTCATACATCTTCATTTCTATTTCTACTGTTTTGGGGGGAGTATTGAGAGGGATTAAGTCACTTGCAAATGATAGTAATTTGCAACATCAAATCATATTTATAGAAGTCTTGTAACACTACTCCACCAATTTCTTTAGGACTTGTCATTAGAAATTCTTGGATTTTTATTTTGGCAGATAACGTTTGTAACCATTTTTTTTTAATTTTTTGAAAAATTTCCTCGGGACCATTATCGAAGGGTTTGAAATACATATAAGATTTTTGAGAGTACTTGCTTTTTTATTGCATTTACTATTCCTATTAATGTTAATGGAAGAGAGAGACACCTGTCTGTGTCTTTTTTATTTCTTGTAATAATTGTTCTAAGTTATAAAAATATAGAGCTTCTAGTTTATTAGCAAGCATAATACCTACCAAGATATTTAAATAAATCTACCATAGGGCAAGGACAGTTGTTAGGTAATTGAAAATTAGAATTCTTATTTATTTTAAGAATGAATGATTTCTGAAAATTAATCTTGTAACCTGATACATTACCACATTCTGTTGTTATGAGCGTAAATTCTACTACTGATTTATGGCATTGTCTTAAATACAATAGAGCATCATCTGCATATAGATTTTTTCCAGTACCTACAATCTAAGGATTTACTCTTATTACTTCTGCAAGGAGTTCCATAACCAAAGCAAAGATCAAAGGCGAGAGGGGGCAGCCCTGCCTTGTACCCTGAGAGAGTTTAAATGAATAGAATATTATGTTATTTTTTTTAATTTGTGTAGTTGGTTCCTGAAATAGGATTTTAATCAAATTAATATTTTTTTTTCTAAAATTCATTTTCTATAGTGTTAGTATTATAAAGTTCCATTCAACTCTATCAAATGCCTTTTTGGCATCGACTGTAAGAAGAATAGCATCATGATTATTTATATTAGACACTCTGGGCCAGATATTCAAACCTTTGTGCCTAGCGCAAATCCGTAGCACTGGAATAGCACTGGATTTGCACGAGGCTGCAATATTGAAAAGTCCTATTAGTGCCGGTGCTGTGTGGTATCGCCGATGCTAATAGGTAATGGTATGCAAGGGCATGGACAGGAGAGCGCCCATGAATGCCTGCAGCATAGCGTATTCAAATGTATAGCGCTGCACTACAGGCATTAGCATGACCTGTAGCACGGTGCTAGATACCGCTGGGAAATGCTGATGGTAATGTGGTGGTGCCCCCCCATGATTCCCGACCCAGTTCCATTTAAAATATAAGACCTATCCCTGGTAGTCTAGTGGTCCCCCAACCCCCTGCATGAATCCCAACCCATTTTCTTTTAATTTATGTGTTATTTCCATGGTAGTCTAGTGGTCCCCCACCCCTGCATGAATCCCAACCCATTTCCTTTTAATTTATGTGTTATTTCCATGGTAGTTTAGTGGTCCCCCACCCCTGCATGAATCCCAACCTGTTTCCTTTTATTTTATGTGTTATTTCCATGGTAGTCTAGTGGTCTCCCCACCCCCCTGCATGAATCCCAACCCGTTTCCTTTTAAGTTATGTGTTATTTCCATGGTCGTCTAGTGGTCCCCCCACCTCCCTGCATTAATTCCCCATGTCACTCTACTCTGGAAGAGCTGGAAAAAGGCATGCAAGATGACTTTACTGCTGTGGAAAAATGGTTCCTTCAGTCTAAGCTCTTGTTCAACTACACTAAGATTAAAACAATGTTGTTTGCCTCCCATCAAAACCATCATAAGTCACATCACCTCAGTGTCTACAATAACAAGTTTAATACTCTCAAAATGGTCACCACCATTAAGCACCTTGGTGTCTACCTTTATTTATTTATTTATTTATTTATTTATTTATTTATTTATCAAGTCTAGGATTACAAATACCTTTGAGCCATGGCTCTTTTACAAAGGTTCCACATCAGAGAAATACAAATTATGGGGAACATCAAGACAGGCATTACAACAATGTGGACATTGTAAACAGAGTACAGATTAATACAGTTTAAGGGTAGCATGGTAACAAGGCAGCCAGTGGCATTTGCCAGAGAAAATAGATAACAGAGAAGAAGTGCCAGAGTCATAGGGAGAGGGAAGAGGGTGGGGGGAGAAGGAATGTAGAAAGGTGGCAAGAGAATGAAAAGTGCAGCATTGGGTATACCAAGATATGAGGGTAGAATCCAGTGAGGAGGGGAGGGAGGGGGACAACTCACCTTGACAGCTCTCTCTCCTACAGCCAGCACATAGACCATGTTGCCAAGGCAGCTAGTGCCAGACTAGGTCAGCTCTACCAGCATAGGCAGTGCTTCACAGACGACACCAGGAGGAAGGACTGCTGTGTGACTGAACTTCTCTGCTGGGACTAAAGTAGAAGAACTTTTGTATTTGGACCTTTAATTTAGGGTAAAAAAACTAACAGACAAAAAAAAAAAAGTGTGTGTTTGGGTTAACTGAACTGAATGGGTAACTGAAAAGTCATCTAGGTGTAAATCTCAGGTGACTGAAAGGACTTAACTGCTGTGAGGTTTAAATTACTTGTAGAAAGATCTGGTAAGTAGGGGAGTGGCTTAGCTAGAAGGAAGCTACATTTAAAGACTGCCTTAGAAAGATTCTGCTAATAGCTTTGCAGAAGACACCAGGAGAAAGGACTGCTGTGTGACTGAACTTCTCTACTGGGACTATATTGCCCTCCTTCCCTTCCCTCCCCTCCACCTTCCCACCCAAAGCTAGTTCTATTTTTATAGGCACAGGATTTGACTGACAACAGGAACTTCCTGTTTAGGGGCAGGAAGTGAGTGATCACAGAACCACCAAGGACCCACCATCCTAGAAGGGCAGAGTAGCTCTCCAGCCCTCTAGCTGCTGGAGGTCTGCCTCTGAACAAGTAAGTGGTCTACTGAGAAATATAGGCTATTCTTGTCTCAGAACAGGACAATCAGGAGCTTAAAGGGCACACAGGCAGAAAGTAAGAAGAGAGAAAAAAACAGAGGAAAGAGTAAGGATTGCAAACAGTTAAGGGGCCAGAAATAAGACATGATTGGAGTGGTGCAGTGCAGTGGCTGTGGAGCAGCAGTCTTCGGGAGATGTTCTGGAGGATGCGGTGTTGTCCCATCTGCAGGCACCTCTCTGGGCTGAGGAGGAGGTTGCTCATCTCCAGGCTGAGTTGGCCAGGATTTGTGGGACCTCCTCTTCCATCCAGGGACCACCAGTGCCACTGCCGTTGCCTCAGAGGTTGCCAAGAAGAGGAGGCGGTTGGACCACAATGGGCTCAGAGAGGTGAGGGTGGTGGAACAGAGGCACATACCTCCAGTTGTACCTCCACAGTTCCTATGCCATTCTGGCAAAGTGTGGTTCCTCCATGGAGGCACCTACAGTGGAGACCAAGGAGGATGCTGGGAACCTCCACAAAGGAGACCCACAGGAGGGTGGCAGGGGACCCTGCAGGGAAAGGAAACAACTCCTGGTGGGGGACTCCATTGTTAGGAAGGTAGAACTGGGCAAGGAAGGGGAGAGGGAGGTAAGGTGCCTGCCTGGCACCATGGCTTGGAGGGACAGGGAGCGAATCCTCAGGATTGCCAGAGCAGCTGCACAGGGGAGGGAACTGGATGTCATTGTCCACTTAGGGACAAAAGAACTGGCTAAGAAAGGGATTAGAGAAGTGCAGGAAGAGTTTGTGGAATTGGGGAGGGGCCTTAGTCAAGTAGCACGACGTAACCTTCTCGGAGTGCTACCCATCTATGGCATAGAGAGGCTAGGTGTTCCGTATCATGGGATTCAATCAGTGGTTGAAAACTGGTGTGGAGCTCAGGATTTGGCTTCATTGGGGACTGGGGTCCACTGGAGTGATGCAAGCCTATACTGGCATGATGGGCTGCATCTGTCCGGGAGGGGAACCAGGATCCTAGGTGATAGGTTTAAATGCTTCATTGGCAAGCTTTTAAACTAGCCAAGGGGGGAGGCACTGGAAAGGAGCAGGAAAATCCTAGCCCCCAAACAATCACGGTAGTAAGTGTGGCAAACACCAACATGGAGGTGTTGATAGGGAGAAGGGCAGGGGTAAATGGAGAAAGTGACAAAGGCAAGAAGGACAGGGATGGGGCAAAAGGGTGTAAGGCCATCAGGAAATGGAGGGTAATGAGTACCAATGCCCGTAGTCTGGGCAACAAGCTCCCTGAGCTGGTGGCCTTAATGGAAGAGGGATGCCTGGATATCGTAGCAGTCACAGAAACATGGTACACAGAGAACCATGACTGGGATGTTAACATACCAGGGTACATAACCTAGGGAGAGACAGGCAGGAGAAGAGGGGAGGAGTAGCTCTTTATGTAAAGGAAGGGATAAAAGCAACTGAAAAAAGAGTAAACTGGGAGGAGAGGAGGCACTGTGGGTCACCTTGGAGACTGGAAAGGCACCACAATCCGCACAGGGGTTGTGTACAGACCCCATGTCAGGGGAAGGAATGGACAAGGATATGATGGAAGGCATTCTTAGAATGGCAGAGAAAGGGAGATACTGTTGATGGGAGACCTGAATATGCCAGATGTTAACTGGAGCACATTTGCTGCAGCCACATCCAAGAGCAGGGCCATTCTTGATGCCCTACAGGTGGCAGGCATTAGACAGCTAGTTTCAGAACCCACTCGTGAGGAGCAATCTTAGACCTCGTACTCTCAAGCGGGGCAGTGAGAGGATCTCAGATCTAGAAGTGGGTTGCCATCTGGGGACAAGTGACCATCAAACAGTGTGGTTCACGTTAAACTCAGCTACAGAGTCAAGCCATACAAAAGTGAGGGTACTGGACTTTAGGAGGGCTGACTTTGGCAAGATGGGAGAGTGCCTCAGAAAAGCACTAGCAAACAGGCTAGAAGGAGGTGTGGAGCAACAATGGGGAATTATCAAAACTGCCATCACAGAGGCAGCAAGCCTTTGTGTGAAGCAAATAAACAAATCAAAACGAAAGAAAAAGCCACTATAGTTCTCAAGAGAGGTGGCTGTGAAAGTCAGGAAGAAAAAGATAGCATTCTGGAAGTATAAGGAAACACAGAAGGAGCAGGACAGAGAGCTGTACCAGTTAAGGCAGAAAGAAGCAGGGAGGGAAGTCAGAATAGCAAAGGCCCAAACTGAGGCAAAGATAGCCAACTCAGTTAAGAAGGTGGATAAAACCTTTTATAGGTACATCAGCGAGCTTAGAAAGACAAAGGGAGGGATAGTGAGGCTGAATAGAATGAACAGTGGGTGGGCAGAGGGGGACAGTGAAAAAGCAGGAATACTGAACGAATATTTCTGCTCAGTATTCTCAAAAGAGGAGGGGGAAGTGCCTATCCAATTAACAGAAGCACTCTTGATAGGGGGGTCGATCCCAGTCCTTCCACAGAAGAAAGGGTTCTGCAAGAACTCCTACAACTGAAGGTGGACAAAGCAATGGGTCCTGATGGAATTCACCCCAGAATTCTAAAGCAATTAAGGAAGGAACTAGTGAAACCACTGGCTACTCTTTTTAATAAATCATGGGAGGATGGTGTGGTACCCGAGGACTGGAGGAAGGTGGATGTGATTCCCCTTCACAAAAGTGGGACCAAGACAGAGACAGAAAACTACAGACCTGTCAGTCTGACCTCTGTGGTAGGGAAAGTGATGGAGTCACTTCTGAAGGAAAGAATAGTTGAGTACCTAGAGGTCAGTGGAGCACAGGATCCAAGGCAGCATGGGTTCACAGCGGAAGGTCATGTCAGATGAATCTAATAGATTTCTTTGACTGGGTGACCAAAGTAGTAGACCAGGGAGGGGCTGTGGACATGGCCTACCTGAACTTTAGCAAGGCATTTGACACAGTCCCACACAAAGATTATTAGTCAAATTAACCAGCCTGGGAGTGGGTCCCAGGGTGGTAGCCTGAGTAAAACATTGGCTGGACAACAGGACACAGAAGGTAATTGTAAATGGAGTCCACTCTGAAGAAAGGCGGTTACTAGTGGGGTACACGCGAGGTTCAATTGGGTCCAGTCCTTTTAATGTCTTCATCAGTGGCATTGCAGAGGGACTGGAAGGAAAAGTATGCCTTTTGCAGATGACACAAAGATCTGCAACAGGGTTGATACACAGGAGGCGTGGAAAGGATGAAAGGGACTTGGCAAGGTTGGAGGAATGGTCAGGCGATATGGCAGCTAGGATTCAATGCAAAAAGTGCAAATAATGCACCTGGAAACAAGAACCCAGGGAAGAATACACAATGGGTGGGAGGTAGTAACAACAACAAAACAGGAAAGGGACCTGGGGTAATCATTTCAGATGACCTTAAGATTAGCAAGCAATGTGAGAAGGCAGTAGGGAGGGCCGGGGTATACTGGGATGTATAGGAGAGGCATCAGCAGCAGAAAACAGGAAGTTGTTATCCCTCTGTACAGACAGTTGGTGAGACCCCATCTGGAATACTGTGTCCAGTTCTGGAGACCCCATCTCTGCAAGGACATAGACAGGATAGAGGCAGTCCAGAGGAGGGCAACTAAATGGTGCAGGGTCTGCAAGAGAAGCTGTATGAGGAGAGACTAAAGGAGCTTAATATGTATACCCTTGAGGAAAGAAGGGAGAGGGGAGACATGATAGAAACTTTCAAGTACCTCAAGGGAATCAACAAAGTCCAAGAGGGTAGCATCTTTCAGAAAAAGAGACTTAGAAGAACAAGGACACAATTTAAAGGTAGAAGGAGGGCAGTTCAGGGCAATGTGAGAAGTATTATTTCCAGAGAGGGTAGTGTATGCATGGAACAGCCTTCCTGAGGAAGTTGTGGGGTCTAAAACTGTGGGAGAATTCAAGAATGCATGGGACAGACCTAAGGCAATTCTTGTGGGGGGCAGGAAGATATAGGCTGTTGGTTAACTAGGATCTGCGGCCTATCCTGTAGGTAGGGAAATGGGCAGACTAGATGGGCCTAGCGGTCCTTATCTGCCATCAAAGTCTATGTTTCTATGTTTCTATGTTTCACCAAAAGTGCCATCAAGCTTGCAGTTAACAGCTCCATGATCTCTAGCATAGATTATGGACTGGTAGTTTACGGAGCCGGTACTGATACAGCACTTAGGTGAATCAAGATTGTCTTAAGAAAAGCCTGCAGACTTGTACTGGGTGTGGACCATATAATTCACACTTGTGAACTATACTCAAGCACTCGTTGGCTAAACTTGAATAGCAGAATTCAGTACCAAGTATGTCTATTATCTAAAAAATCCACCCTAGGTCTTGCTCCTCCTGGAATGAGGCAACTTTTATTTATTAATTTTATTTATTTATTTTTGAAAGTCGGATTTATAACCTTTGAGTCAGGGACTCATTTACAAAGACACCTCATCACAGGGAGGGTAGACATGGTTACAATGTGAGATACAACAGTGGTAACATACAGGTGCAATACGGATAACAAAAATAACTCAATATAACAGTGGTTTATGGGATAAAGTTACATGCAGTAAATAGCAATCGTATAAAGAATAACAATAGTAGAAGTCACAACCCTGGTCGTACCGGGGAAATACCTAAGTGAAAGGGTGGGGGGCAAACAGGGGTGAGGGAAAAGAGAAGAAAAAAAAAGGGGGGGAAGCAGTCCAACGGACATTGTCAAGGCTATGGGCAAGAAACAGGGGGGGACCCCAACATTAGGTTGATTAAGGGCAACTACAGCTTTGGGCGCCAAAGAGGTGGTTATAAATAGTGACTTTAAAGGGACCAATTTTGGTAGACTTAGTGACAGAGAATGGGAGGAAGTTGAACCCTGTGGGGGCATGGTAGTGGAAGGACCTTTGGGCTAGGGAGGTCTTGGTATGGGACACCAGAAAGGTGGCCTTAACTGAGCTATGGGTGGCAACAGATGTCGATGCAAGCTGCAGAAGTGCAGTAGCCCGGGGGAGGTCTGCAGGGATTTTTGGCAAGTAAGCAGGTTTGGTAGCACAGGCGCTACTCCAAGGTGAGCAGGTTGGCGGTGGAATTGAACAGGCAAGTATGGGTGTGGAGGGATGTACCGGTCAGGAGCCTGCAGGCCTTGTTTATCGAGGTCTGGATTCTGGTGAGGGTGGTATTATCGGCCGCAGCATAGATAGGTAGGCCGTAGTCCACTAGGGACAGGACAGAGGAGTTGATGGCCAGTCGGAGAGCGTTTTGGGGGAGGCAACCTCTGTGGCAATAGAGAAGGCCAATCCGAGAGTTTATGGCTGAGGACTGGATATTGATGTGGGTGTGGAATGTAAGAGCTGAGTTGAAGGTGATGCCAAGGTACTTATAGGATGACACCTGCTTGAGAGGATGAGCATTACTGGGGAGAATGCAGAGGGGGGCATTTTTGGGCTTATTCTGGTGATGCGAGAAAAGCATAGATTTGTTTTTTTGAGGTTATTGACCAGCCAGTGGTGAATGAACCACTTTTTGGCTTGGTTGAATGTGTGCTGCAGTGATTCCTGTAGATATGCGGAGTCAGGGTGGGAGGCAAGGAGAACTGCATCATCAGCATAGAGTACCATATTGCCTGAGCAGGAGCTGCGGATGGTATTGAGAAATAGGCTGAACAAAACAAGACCCAGGATGGAACCCTGGGGAACCCCCAAGCAAACAGGCAAGGTATTGGACAGGGTGCCATTTACCTTCATGTGCTGTGATCTGGCAGAGAGGTAACTGGTGAACCAAGCCAGTGGGCCAGGGGAGAAGCCAAGCTGGTGGAGGGAGTCAGGTAGGAGGGGGTGACAGACAGTGTCAAAGGCCCTGGAGAGGTCAAAGAACACTGCACCCGCAACATGACCAGAGTCAAGAGCAGAGTGGAGGTGCTGGGAGAACTCCAGCAGGGCTGTAGTGGTGCTGTGTCCAGGGCAGAATCCATTTTGTTCTGGACACAGCAGGTCGTATTTGGCCACATACTCAGAAAGCTGAATGGCCACTATTTTTTCTAGTGCTTTGGGGAAGGGGAGAATGGAGATGGGCCTGAAATTGTTAGGGGAGGTTCTATCTCCACTCTTATGGATAGGGGTGATTTCTGCAATTTTCCAGGCACTGGGAAATTGACCAAGACATAGTGACTGGTTTAAAAGGTTGGTGAGAGGGGCTAGTACAGTATCTAGGACTAATCAGAGAATCCTGGAGTCAAGGGGATCACAGCTGGGGTTGTTGCTAGCTAAGGCTTTTTGCAGATGAGGCCTGGCTTCAAGGGGTGATATGGCATGTAGGTAGAAACGGGGGCCATCCGATGTGGGGAGATGGAGGCAGGGATAGGGTCAAAAAAGTAGTTGGTGAGGACAGAGCTTAAATCTGAGAAAGCCATATTGAGGCACTCAGCTATGCAGGGAGGATCAGTAGTGATGGTACCATCTATGGAGAGTAGTGATGGTGGGAGGGAGTGGGTCTTTCTATTGAGCTCTTTCATATTGTCCTAGAAGGCACAAGATGAGCCCCAAGTGGATTCAAGGGTGTCTTGATAATATTTGGCCTTAGACTGCCTTATAACCCAGGTGCACTTGTTATGTGCTGCATTATAAGGTTGTCTGTCAGCCAGTTTGCCTGTCTTGACAGCAACATGCCAGAGATTATCTCTTTATTTCAGTGTTTGGATGAGAGATGGGGAGATCCATGGGACTTTGGGTTTCTTGGTACGGATTCTGGTCAGGGGGTGAAAAGGTCACAGGCCTTGCTGAAGACACTGGAGAAATAGGCTAGGGCAGAGTCAATATCAGTTGTGAGTAGGACTGGGGACCAGTCAAGCTGGGCTAGGTGTGTTTTTAGCTTTCTGAGACCCCCGGGGTGAAAGCACTGGTGCGAGATGACCTGGGACCCTGGTTTTGGTGTTGGGGATGACCAGTGGCTGAGGACAGGAGAGTGGTTACTAAGAGAGTCTGGTAGTACATTAATATCTCTGATTTTATGGGGGTGGTTCAACAGAATTACATCTAGGAGGGTGCTGGAGCCACCTGACCGGTTAAATCTAGTGGGCGAGGTAACTAGTTGGGTCATATCTAGGGCATCGAAGGAGTCCCTGATATGGGGGGCAGTGGTACTCAGCCAATTGACATTAAGGTCACCTAGGATGAGATGCTCTGCCTTGTGTGGGAGTGTGGTGAGGTAATCAATGAGGGAGTGAACAGCTGGTCCCTGGTCTCTTGGGGGTATGTAAGAGACTGTGGGGAAAAAAGGGCCTCTGGCTGAGTCAGGGGTAATCTTGAGGGTGAGGGCTTGGGCACTAAAACTGAGCTTGGGGGCAGGAAGAGCATGGCCTAAAAGTGTGTCACGCATAAAGACTGCACACCCCTGCCACATTTGCCTATACAGTCTTCCCTGAACAGAGTGTAGCCAGGGAGGGAGATAACTGAGTCAGGAGTTTTCCTCGAGAACCAGGTCTTGACTAGTGCTATAACATCAGGACAGTGTTGTACAGTCGAGCACTGGAGAGTGGCAGATTTTTTAGGAGGCTGCAAATATTCATGAATGCAATGCTGAGGCCAGTACTAGAGTGGGGTGTGGGGTGGCTGGTTGACAACAGCCTGGGGTTTGGGTGTATGTTCCCGGAGATCAGAATGAGTAGAGCAATTAATCTGATCAGCGGTCTGTGGCAACCAGGACCCTTAGCCAAGCTAACTGCTAAGAAACTCCACTTCCTCCAGACTAACTAGGGGGTCAAGTAAAGCTGCCTTCATTATCCCATTCTGCCTGACCTCACTAGGGCAACAGTCCCTCGAATACAGGGCCCCCTGCTGGCTAAATTCCCTTAACTTTGAGCTGACTGTGGAAATGAAACTACACCCATTTAAGGCCAAGCTGCTGCAGTACCTGGCCACTCTTAGTAACTGTGACTGTATCACCTGTGCCTATCCTACTGTTATTGATAGCTTACCTGTCTTGCATAGCACCCATCTCCCCCCACTTCCTCCCCTGCCTGGCGTGACCCCACTGAGCACTTACCCCTGTTGTGTTTAAGGTGAGAATCTCCAAATCTCTTTGTGCTTGCTGCTTAGCCACACTATCTCTTGGGGAGACCAAGTTAATCAGGGATGCAAGCTTTTTAGTCAATGTCAATTCTGTTTTTTGTGAGGGTACCTCAAAAACTTTTAACTTTCCCTCTGAATGTGGTGGAGTAAAAGAGGCTTCTGAGTTTTTTAATTCTCTTCACCACACCTGTATTTGCACTGGTTGCTCTGTGGGCTGTAGTAGCTTTGCCGTTGGTGTGCCGGTGACAGAGCCAGGGCTTCCTTCTCTGGCTCTCCCGACACCCTCCAAGCCAACTTCCAATCTGTGATATTTCTCCAAAGGCCTGATCCTGGGAGACACATACTCTTCAGATGAGGTAGAGGATTTTGCCTTTCTTTTATCTCTTTTATCTCCCATGAGTTCTCTTGTGTAAAACAATCTCTGCATAACAATTGTCAGACCTTTTTAACAGAGCTCACTCTTGAAGCAACTACCTGTGGCCATGTTCAAACTCCAACCTCCCCCCCCCATTCTTTGCCTTTGAGATAAACTGAAAGTGCACCACAGCACTGGTTACATAAAGCTCCAAGGAATTCAAGGAAAAGAGATACCTCCTAAGTTTTCCAGTATGTTTGTCTTTTCTTTTTCAAACTATTGGCTTTATTCAATTATCTCTTTCATAAGTTAAAAGTAATTTATTGAGATTTAGAGCTGAAGAAAAATGAAATTCAAAATCTGCTTTCATTAGACCTAGCTGTGGCAACCTGGCATCTCGCTCAGCTCCTCTCATGCAGAAGTGATGTCAACATCCTCCGACCATAACCATTTGGTACCCAACTTCATATAGATTGTTTTCTGGACCTCAAGAGCAAAGCTGGAGAGGTCTCTTTAATGTCATAGTAACCACAAGGTGTAAGAAGAGCGATGTTGTGTACTTGGGCTACCATACGCTGTTTTATTTTTTTATTTATTTATTCAAGCGTTTCCCCAGGAAAATATACAGAGCAAAACATTGCTCATTTCCAGATGTGTCCTGGGGGATAGGGGAAATTGGAGGTACAGGTACAGCAGTGCAAGATTACAATTGAATTATATTTAACAATGTGGTAAAACATAATTCAAATAATACAAGATACAAAATTGTGAACATAAGTGCAATACGAACAGTAAAGTGCAAAGAGTACAATTTACAAAGACCAGAAGCAGGAACAAGAGAACTTGAGGGGTTACAGACAAGCAGTGATGCATGGTTACAAAGTCAGGAGGCAAAGGAAATATGCTACAAAAAAACAAAACAGGGTGCAGCCTTGGTACTGAAATATCAGTTAAAACTGGAGAGTGGAGGGAAATAGTCTTAGTGAGTATTTAGGAGATAATATCGAGTGCTAAGTTGGGCATAGCTAATTGGGCACTCGGGGCATAGAGAAGGACCAGAAGCTTTAAGTGGTACAGAATTCAGATATGGTCAGGAGGATTGGCATAAGCAGGAATGGGATGAATACACTCAAAGGAGGGAAGAGAGAGCATTGGGTGAAGGTACTTTGCAGATGGCAGAGGGGAGCCATTCCAATTTTTAGGGCAGTGGTAGGAAAAGGTCGATTAGCCAACAGTAGTGGCATGGTGGAGGATGGTGAATGAACAAGAGTCAACATTCTGAAGGGAATAGGGGCTCAGTTTAGAGGCAGAGATGAGAGAGAAAAGATAGGTGAGAAGATTCCCAGACCAAAATTCTTTTAAAAGTTCTGTATAGTGTATGGTCCCAAAAAAACACAACTGCTTAATTTAACTTGATAAATCAGTCAGACTCAGCCATCACTGACTCTCACTTCTCAGCCATCTGCCTGCCGGCAAATTCATGTATGCTACACTCCAACTGGCACAAGCCCAATCAACTGTTCTGATGGGGTTGCTTGCATGGTGATGTTCATACTAACGCAGAACACAAAGTCGACCAAATGTGAAACTTCAGTGGAAAAATGGTCTGAAGTGTGGCAACTAAGGTTCAGTTTCAAGAAGTGCAAAAAATGCACCTAGGAAGAAGGAACCTAGGGAGGCCTGCAGGATGGTGGTGGGGGGGGGTAGTTGCTGACTATCATCAAGAAAGAAAGGGACCTGGGGGTTATCATTTCTGATGATCTAAAGGTGTCTAAGCAGAGTACAAAAGCTGCAGGGAGGACCAGTGGCATGCTAGGGTGCACAGGCAGAGGTATCACTAGCAGCAGGTGGGAGGTGGTGATGCCATCATACAAAATGCTAGTGAGGCCTCACCTAGAGTCCTGTGTGCAGTTCTGCAGGCTGCGCCTTTGTAAGGACACTGATAGGGTGGTGGCAGTCCAGAGAAGGGTGACTAAGATGGTACAGGGCTTGCATCAGAAAACATATGAGGAGAGACTAAATGACCTCAATATGTACTTGCTGGAGGTGAGTAGGGATCAGGGGGACTTGATATAAACATTCAAGTACCTTAAGGGCATTAACAAGGTGCAGGGGGAGACATCTTCCAATGTAAGAGATGTACAAGAACGAGTGGCCATGATATGAAATTGGAAGGCTGTTTTTCAAAGAAGACATAGTATTAATACAGCAGTATGTAGTCCCTGATATTTGGCTGCCTCAGCATAATAAGTATTAAGCAATATTTAAGTTTCTAATGAACATAAGAATAAATGAGTTGAGAGAGTTCGGCACAGTGATTGTAGACTAAGAACATGCATTGTGGGGACCGGTTGCATACATGGTGTTTTTAGGTTTAGGAATATTTCTGAAATTAATGTAAACATTTTAAAGCAATGCTTTTTGTGTTTATTATAGAAGCACAGTGGGGCCTGAGGAAGTGGCAAGGCCACAAAACTGTTACCTCTGTTTAAATGTGTTTTGGACAATAAAAGAAAACTCTATGAAAAATCTACAGCAGTGGAGTTCATCCAGTTCTTATTTGTTTACAATTATGAAACTGGATGGTGGCAGACTGATGGAAAATGTGATGAAGTTATTCTTCACAGAGAGGGTGGTGGATACGTGGAATAGACTGCCACAGAAGGTGGTGGGGGTGAGCACAGTGCTGATTTTTAAAAATTCATGGGACAGGCAAAAGGGTGTCTTAGAGGTGGGAAGGATGGGTGAAAAACCATTGACCAAGTAGGGTCAGAGGCCACAAACTAATGTGAGGCTTTCAGGCAAACTGGATGAGCCTGGCAGTTTTTATCTGCTGACAATTTCTATGTTTCTATTTTTTCTGTTGCTAGATCAACTCTTTTAAGATCACACAATAAGCAATTGAAAGTTCCCAGGGTGTTCACCAACAAGAGGGATAATTACTTGACATGCCCATGAGGAGGGAGATGCAACATGGCGCCAGCACACTGGGCCATGTAGGCAGACACTGCTGAGCCTTCTGCCGAGACCTCTATCTCCCCGATTCCCAGCTTAACAAGCTGATAAAGGAATGCCTGAAGATCAAATTGAGTACAACAAGAACTTCAAGCTCTATTCTGCCTTCAAAATAATGCCAACCAGGAAAGAAATTGAAAAAACTTTAACTGGGGCTAAACCTAAGAGCCAAAAAATCTCCAATATGATGATAAGGAAGGGGCACACAAACAAAAGACACCAGAGCAACCACAGGACTGAATAATGCTGCTATGACTAACAATGCTAACAACAATGAAACCTTATCTAATTTTCCTCTGTTTCAGGTAACTGATAAAGCCAGAGAGGTGAAAAACGCAGGCATATCAGAAACAGTAGCCAAACTAAAAGTAGCTTCCCTGAATACACCAAGTGCCCATCCTGAAGCAACTGATGGTTGTGCTGGAACGCTCAGGAAACTGCAAGCACTCCTGTGAGTACGATGCCTATGGCCACTACGGATGCTCAGTACAAGGCCGACAAATTATGTCCTGGAACATTTATGCTGCTGCCTTTATTAAACAATGAAAGGGAAATACAAACGCAGCATCTGAATTCTGCCATGGAGACTTTACCAGGAAAACAATCTGACAATGAAGAGGCCCAGACAAATGCAGATAAGATCCGTGCTGGAATGCCTCCAATGGGTCGGCTGGACAAACTGCCACAAAGAGATGAAGAATCCCCAACTGAGCCCCAAACCCATTTAAATGCAACTCCAGGAAATACGTATAGAGACAAAGCCAATGGTGAGCCAGAGTTAAACTGGACAACAGCTAAGCAAGTGACAGGCATTGACATGGAAGGAGCTGAGTCACAAAACTTGAGCTGTTCACAAACAATAACTGAATTTCAAGGTTCAACTTTACACCTTACCAAAACAACATTTATTCTTAGGTAAGCAAATAACTGTGTCAAACTGAAGCAGCAGATATGATAGTAAACAATATAGAACACAATACTGAGAAGGTGGTTGAGATTCCTCAAAAGGCTTATGAAACAGAGAAAGACGCTATGCATTCAAGTAGCTCACAAGAATATTTTTTATGAAGATGAAGACCAGATGTCTGATTCAATTGAGAATGAGGATGAGGACCCCCACCTCCACCCATGGGCTAAAACACTTTTTTCTAAGATAAACTCAATCTCAGAAATGCTAGAAACAATGCTTCAGCATCAAAACCAAAC
This sequence comes from Neoceratodus forsteri, assembly GCA_016271365.2. Taxonomy (NCBI): domain Eukaryota; kingdom Metazoa; phylum Chordata; order Ceratodontiformes; family Ceratodontidae; genus Neoceratodus; species Neoceratodus forsteri. Next base: position 1,288,703,875 of record CM057456.1, read on the forward strand.
AAAACAATATTTTGCCTTAACACAAGAACTAAATAAAGATAATACATACTTAAAACAGAAGGTTTCTGAAATTAAGCAACAATTGACAGCTATATCAAACAAAACAGCCCCCTTTGCTCACCAAATAAAATCTTTAGAGTTAGCTAATGCTGAATTAAAAGAGAAACTGGTAGACCAAGAAACACAGGCCAGAAGAAGTAACCCACATTTTTGGGATATCTAAAGCTTGGGATAATTCTAGAACATTACAAGAAATTTTCTAAATCATTGCTGCAGCATATATGGAAATTGATCCAACAGTGGTAAATCTTGAAATTGACAGAATTCATCATGGTTTAAGATAAAAAAAAATGGAACCACATCACATTCCCTCCAAGACCAGTAATCCTGTGTTTTTGAAATCAGCAGATAAAGCGAAGCTTATGGGCCCAATATTTAAAGCTTAGCACCGCGCAAACTGTGCAGGTTTAGCGCTGGGTTGGTGCAGGTTTGCAATATTCAAAGGGGCCACTAGTGCATGCAAACTGCAGTAGCGATGGGCAAAGTGATAATGTATGCAAGGGGCAAAGTGAGGGGCAGGAGCCTGAATACAGGCGCAATGGCATATTCAAAGGAATAGTGTGACGCAAGGTCCCATTGTGTGACACATAGCGTGGCGCTAGTTACCACCTATAAAAGGCAGGTGGTATCCCAGGGCAAATCACAGAGAGGGGAGTGGCCAGGAGAGAAAGCCAACATGGCTTTGTTTGGAAATGCTGTGTTCTTCTACCTGATGGAGGAAGTAGTGCAGGAGGAGGAGGAGGAGAGGGATCAGGGTCATCATGACCGGCAACACAGGCCAAGGAGGAGATATGTTGCACACAGGTGGTACCGGCCCAGAGTCTTCTTCTAGACCCTGCTTGATGAGCACATCACTGGCTGGTACAGGATGAACAGAGCCATGTTGAGGCAGTTATGCAAACTCCTGCATGAGCAGCTGCAGCCTAACACCAGATGCAGTCATGCCATGACAGTCGAGCAGAAGGTGACAGCAGCCATGTGCTTTCTAGCCACTGGGATGTTTCAAACCCCAGTGGGAGACACCATTGGGGTATCACAATCTGCCACGTCACACCTCCTGACCTAGTTCCTAGATACCTTCCTGCCTCACGCTGCTGAATTCATAGTATTCCCCAGCACAGCAGCTGAGCACAGAGAAACCATGCAGCAGTTCTATCGAGTTGTGCACCTATCAGCAGTACCTGGTGCCATTGACTGCACCCATGTTTCCATCTGTGCACCACCTGGGGATGGCAGTGATACATACGTGAACAGGAAGGGGTACCACTCCATCAACTGCCAGGTGGTATGTGATGCAACAGGGTGCATCAGCAATGTCTTTGCACGGTACCCCGGCAGTGCCCACAATGCCTTCATATGGCACCAATCTAGGCTGTGCCAGGCCTTTGAGTAGGGCAGGATTCCCAGTGGGCATCTAGTCAGTGATTAGCACACTGTCGGCTACAGTGCAAGGGAGGCATAGATGGGGGGGCAGTCAGGACAGAAATGCATGTGTAGTATTGTGGCAATGTCCAGACAGCAGGAATGTGCAGCTAACTGAGTCCCATATGTTCACAGGGGACAGTGCCTATCTCCTGAGATCCTAGCTGCTCACACTGGTACCAGGGCCAGCAACAGTGGCCAAGGAATGGTACAATGAGGTGCACACTGCCACAAGAAAAATCATAGAGAGGGTGAAGATGTGGTTCCGCTGCCTTGACCGCTCTACAGTATAGCCCTCAGAAGGTATGCCATATAATCCTAGCATGTTGCATGTTACACAACATGGTGCTAAACAGTGGTATCTGGCCACCTGAACATGAAGAAGAGTCTGACAGTGAGCCAGAGCCAGAGGCCCAGGGGATAGCAGGGCAACTCTAGAGGGGAGAGACCCCTGCATGGCCAGACCATACCACAAGCACTGGAGGAACATCATTGACACACTAGCACAGATGAGAAGGTAAGTACACAGACCACAGACAAACAACCATTGAAATGCAATGAGTTTATTAGATGTGCAAGGTATGTACAGTGATGAAATGTGCAACATGTGCATAACACTTGGGTGTAGACAGTGTCAGTGGGTGCACATTACATATGTGTGTGTGGATCTGCACAGTGATAGTCAGATATGTGTGGGTGACACATGAGTGCAATGTATGCAAGGTATGGGGTGGGGGTGATGCTGTGCAGGTAGGGAATTGTGTGTGTGCATTAACACTGTGTGAGTGAGGGACTGTGCAATGTGACACTGTGTGTGTGATGGGGAGTGTGGACAGGAGTAACCTTGCAGCTGATGTCTATGACATCCCAGGCTAATGCTGGCACCAACCCCCATGAACACGTCCTGCACTATGTCTGCAGGGAATGGATGTGGGTGTGCTCTGTGTCGAGGACACAGGCAGTGAGGACTATGGGGATCTGATTAGTGCAGCATGCCGTTGCGCATGACTGGAACCTGTGCCAGTCCTGGAGGGTGGGCGGCCATGTCACTGTGCCAGGACCATGGAGGACTGGAAGACTGGGGTGGATGACCCAGTGGCCACACCACGTGTGCATGCCATATGCCGAGGTGTTGCACTGTCCCTCCTGCAGGTGGTGGAGACTATGCCATGCCGACCGGCAAGTAGTATGACACACATGGTCTTGGTATGTGCACGAACTGATGCACTGATGTCCGCAAAGCCCTGCACCAGTGCACCAATGGCCCAGGACATGCATGCCTCAGCTCACTGCTCTGTGTGGAGCATAGACGCAGCGACTGTCTCCCACAGTTGGGACAGCTCATGGAGCATCTCAAACCTCAGGTTGTGGAGATCCTGCTGTGCTGCATACTGTGACTCCAGCACAGCACGTTGCATGGGTCTCGCACCCTGGCCGTCCTGTGACATGGGTGATGTCCCGCTCCCAGCAGCAGGTGGAGGGGGTGGTGGTTGTTGTGGGCACTGGGGCCACTCAGCAATCTGTACAGGCTGCTGTACTTGGGTCACATGCTGCCACTGCTGTTGTTGGCCAGCATGGGACCATGTCTGCCCCATGGCCTATTCAGCAGGCTGTGGCAGGCGGCGCAGGTCCATTGGTGAGGACATGTTGGCAGCAAGGCCAAGAGCTGTCACCAGCATGGTGACACCCTGATCCAGTGCAGCCCCCCCTTGCTGGTCAGATGTCTGTGTAGGCCCTTCACGCTGTGCACCAATATCCCAGACCTCAGGGCCCTCAGTTGTTGGTTCCACATCAGAGTTGGATACCCCTAAACCCTGGTCACAGGTGACTGTTAGGATGATGACAGGGCCCCAGCCAAAGTCCTCCACCTGTGCATCCTCCATAGGTATGGCAGTGTCCTGGGTCTCAGAAGCCTCACTGTCACCAGAATCCTCTGCAACATGTGCTGTCATGGGGTACGGTGCTGGACGAGTGCCCCGGCCACATGCACCCCTGCGACGGACGTCTTCTTGAGGTCCATGTGCCACCCCCATGCCAGATGTAGACAGCCACACCCAGTCCAACTCCAGCTCATCCCCAATGTCTGCTGTCCCACATTCTGACTGCACACTTGCACTGTGTTGAACCAATGCTGTGAAGCAAGGAGAACACTGTAAATCAGACTGTATAACACTGTTCACACCATCCCACCACCAGTACCAACGTGCCACCATAGTGCACAGCACTCTGAAAGACCAATGCCCCTATTGTGCAGTGTGAGTGCCCAATGTAGACAGTTCAGCCAAAGAGTTGTGGACAACATGTGTAGCACAAACATGTGCAGTGATGTGTAGCCAGGAACCACAAATGCACAGAAAACACCCATATGTGTGACTGCACAGTGCAGGTTGGCCCGGAAAGTGGCAATCACACAACCAGAAAACTAAGGCAAGACACCACTGTCTGAGGCAAGCCATGTACATACCTGGACATGGCGGTGTCAACTGTGTCAAATCCTCCTCCCTCCATGCCCCCCAATGGCCACAGGCCTCAGGGTGGATTCAACAAGGGACAGGAGAGGGTCCCATTCTCTGTGGTCCATGGGTTGTGGCCCTCCCCCTGTCCTGAGGCATTCCCGCAGTCTCTGGGCCTCCTCCTCCTCCTTGGCTCGATGCAGCAGATCATGCCATCTCTTGCAGACTGCATCAGTGCATCACTGCCTTTGAATATTGCAGCTGTTTGCACAAGGCTAATGCAATGTGCAGGGCAATCCTGTAGCGCTGGGCTATTTTGACAGTGCATTGCACAGAGCTACTAAGATAGCATGGCACTACCATATATTGCACGACACATCTTCGCATGTGCTACCCATATGCACGTGCAGTGTAGTGGCGTTACCATAGCACCATGCGAGCACCGCAGTGCAGTGCTACACAGCTATTGCGCATGGTCCTGTACATGCACAGGTATCAGCACATTGACCTCTGCTGCTACCTCCTCCCACAACTGCTGAACCTGGGGATCCATGGGCTTTCTGGTATGCAGAGTCCTCTCCCGTTCCTTACAAGCATGTACAATTGCACACAGCTCATCCCCACTAAATTTGTGGGCGCATAGCCTCTCCTGGGCAGTGGTGACACTTTTATGGGACAGACGGCATGAACTGGTTATGCATTGATCTGAGGAGTGTTACCATGTTCACCAATACACATGTGGAGCATGCACACCACCCTACCAGTATTGCTGCATATGTCCATTGTGTACACACAATGGACAGCAGAGGCTGACACTGTAGTACTTGTTCTGCAAATACCCCCAGTGTACAGCACTGTACTGCACTATGCAGTTGCCAGTGTTTCAGGCCACAGAGGTGCTACACCTACACCAATGCTGCAGTGGGCCATGTGTAGGAGTCACCCTTGTTCCACCCATACGTTTACAGTGTAGCCAGGGGACCTGCCTGTTGTCAGTACATACCTACTGCATCCTGTGGAGTTGCTTGTTCCATCCTGCAGTGCATTTGCATACACAAGCTAAATACTGTTCATCGCAGTTCCAATGTGTGCCACAGGAGGTGCACTTTTAGCCCTTAAATAGCCCTGCCGGGCAATCCACCCTGTTTGGCATGCACAGGACAACATAATGAGATGCAAATCAGCATGTTTGCCCTATGCATAGATAATCAGCTGCATTTGCATACTGTCTTTGAATATTGCAGCTGTTTACGCAAGGGCTAATACAATGTGCAGGGCAATCCTGTAGTGCTGGGCTATTTTGGCAGTGCATTGCACAGAGCTACTAAGATAGCATGGCACTACCATATATTGCACGACACATCTTCGCATGTGCTACCCATATGCACGTGCAGTGTAGTGGTGCTAACATAGCACCATGCAAGCACCGTAGTGCAGTGCTGCACAGCTATTGCGCATGGTACTGTACATGCACAGGTATCAGCACAGGAGTCAGTGGGGGTTGTGCATGCGCAGTGCATTCACTTCCAGACTGTGTGGTACTATCGCAATAGTGTGACAATGTACACCATAGTGTGGCATACGTGTTGTGGCATAGAGCAGATCCATTGCCTAGTGAATGGATACTGTTGACATTTCTGCAACTGTGCTACTAAACAATGCATTATGTCAGGCAGACGGTGCAAGAGGGATGTTGTCCACAGGGATAGGAGGTGGGAGGAGGTGGAGACTGCCAACCTGGTGGAACTGGTGGTGCAGAGGCACAGATGGCTGTTTGGGGTGGTGCGGAAGGGTGATCTCCCATGCAGACAGGTGCGGGCCTCCATTTCCCAACACCTGACATCCCAAACTGGGATACCCCGTGATGGGGGAAAAATGCTGCCATAGTTACGTGGAACTGCAGAGGCATCAGAGCAGGCAACTGGAGTGCTTTAAGTGCATGGTCCGAGATGGGACTGTGCCAGTGCCAGTGCCAGGTGAGTTACTGGTCTCCGCACAGTGATGGCCATGTGTATCTGTGTGTATGAAGGGTGTGTCTAGGGTCTTCCACTGCTTGTGTCTGTGTGTTGCATTTTGTGCATGTGCATGTGCTGTCATAGACCACAGGTGCCTTCACCAGTGTGTGTGTGTGTGTGTGTGTGTGTGTGTGTGTGTGTGTGTGTTCCCTGCCACTGGTTCCCCACATGTGGGTACCCTGTCCAGTATTGTGTGCACAGTGGCTGCTTGGTGTGTTTGTGAGGACACACCTGACCAACCATGTGCGAGTCACGGGTGATGTTGCCATCGGGGGGTGGGGCCTTACATGCTGGTGTCATGCCACTGATGTAATGGGTGTGCTGCATTGTTTGGTGTATATGTGCCAATTCTGTGTGTGACTCTGCTGTGTTATGTCGTCATGTACTGATGTACCTGTGTCCTTTCCACCCAACAGAGTGCAGGCCACCAGCCGAAGAAGGCGGCATATCGCAGGGGGACAGCCACCATTCCAGGAGCCCGCAGAACTGCAGGAGGGTACCCCACATGCCCCAGCAAGCAGAGGAGAGCAGTGATGGACACCAGGGTATATTGCGCGAGTACTCTGTTTGGTTCTGCAATGCTTATTTGTTGTACAATTGGGGGGGTTCTATGCCCTGCCAATGCTGCTGTTGTTCTGGATGTGGCGGTATTCATGGTACACTGTGTTGTGCTACTCTGTCCTGTACTGGACATGCTAGTGGCCATGTGTGCTATGTGCCTGGCAGTGTTGCGTCATGGTGTGTCTATCACTGTCTGTGGGTCTGTGCAGGTCCTCTGCAGTTAAACATGAGTTCACACCGGGACAGTGGTGATCTGGCAAACATCAAATCATTTCATCAAATTAAGGAAAAGAAGCCAAGCACTCACCACTCTGTATCACATGTACACTGGAGATTGTGATAAATAAAAACCTGTATCACTTAAAACATCATACACCTGATGCATTTCAGCTCATGATGGATCCTTTATCAATGCCTTTGATAAAGGATCCATTATGATCTGAAATGCATCAGGAGTATGAAGTTTTAGATGATACAGATTATTATTTATCACAATCTCCAGTGTACGTGTGATATGGAGTGGTGAATGCTCAGCTTCTGTTGCTTAACAGGTCCTCTGCAGTGCCAACACATTCTGCAGTGTCCATTGTGTGCCTTTCTTGTCAGGTCTGGGTGTGTACAGTGGTGCTGTTGTTGTCCATACATTATTGGGCCCTGCTGGGTTGTGGGTCACTGGTCCTATTGCTGCAGTGCAGCTACTGCTTGGTCTTCCGCTGACAGATCTGTGCCACTGCACAGTGGTCCTCCCATTGCAGCACATCTGTGTGGTGGGTCCTGTTCCCTGTCCTGCCATGCGTTGTCTTTCCACAGTGTGCCAGGTGCATGTACAACTATCTGCCTGTACCACGGCATGTGTTGTGCTGTTCTACCATTGTGCTGTTCAGGGTGTTTGCCTCTGTGGTGGTGTTTTGTTACCAGGTGGATGGGTTCATGCCCTACATGCTTGAGCATTACTGTACCTGTCAAGCATGTGCCTAATGCTTGTTTTGGTACTGTAGGTACATGGCCTACATCATGTTCTGCCTGGTGGTGTACCTGCATTCCAGTGGTGTGTTTGCTAATATCCTAGTGGTGGGCCTTGCCTCGTGCCTTGCTATGCCACTGTACTGGCTGACTGCCATCGTAGGTTGTGGTTGATGTTCCCATTCTTCCGGTGGTTGCTGACTTTTGTTTTTTACATAGTTGTGTTTCCACTGCCAGCATGTCCCATCATATGTCATCCCATGTGTATATTGTGCACTGCCCCATCATCATTAACATCTCAGGGTATGGCTGTCTGATTGCATCGTTTCACTGTGCACGCTTCAGAGCTGTGTGGTGTCCACTGTTCTGTGTTGTTGTTGGCATACATCCATGCATGTCTGTGTAACTTAGGGTGTTTTTTTCTGCCTGTGGCATCCTGCCTTGTCCTTCAGGCCCATGTCAGGTGTGCTTTCTGTATTGGTCTGTAGTGCCACATGGGCATGGTTGTTGGGACATGCTGTCCACCCTTTGTTTGCATTCCAGAGTTGCACTGTGCCTCCTTTTAGGTACCCCATCCTGATATGATCCCCCTTTCTCCTGTAGATCCACACTATTCTTCACTTTGGGCCACCTGTCCTGAAGAGACAGAGGGGAATGATGACCTTCTCCTCCAACTGGCTCGGCAACAGCAGACTATCATTGAGCAGCAGGTTATGTTGATCTCTGAGACACAGAGGGTTGCATCCATTTTCGAGGAGCAGCTGCCAGCACCCTCATGACCATGATTCCAATTTTTTCCTTTTCTTGCTTTTCCTCCGCCCCAATCTCCATTTGCCTTGCCTTTTACTTCCAGTCATGTGGCACCTTTGCTTTCTGTATCCATTTCCATTCCCTTCCCCCATTTCTCCTGCCTATGTAGATATGTGTATACTGTAAATATGTTCATCTTTGGATTGTTTATATCATGTTTCCCATTGTAGTTTGCTCCATTTCTTGACAGTTTTACTCCTTGTTTTTTGCTCTGTAGTCCCCCTTTAGGTTTTGTCCTGTAATTTGATGCTGTATTTTGCCATTTTGTGTTCTCTGTTACTGTTGTTCTTGTTTTCCTGCCATGCTTGTTAGCTTTTTTGATTATACTTCATATTTCATGACTTCCTTGTGTCCTGTGCCTTTTTTGGGTGCTTGGGTTTTTTGGTGGTTTTGTACTGTTCAGTGGTTGTCACATGTTGGTCCTGGTTGTTCCTGGGCATTCACAGATACTGCACAGCTGTCTGCTCCTGTGTTCACATTCAGGGATGTTTTTCTTTGCCTGTGTTCCTGGGTGGGCTGTGTCACCTCTGCACTGTGTTTCTGTCAGTGTGTGCCTGCCTGCCTGGGAGCTATATTCAGTGCAGTCTTATTTGCTATATTCAGTGCTGTCTTATTCTGGGGCTATTTTTGCCTAGCACTCCAGGCCCCATTTGCCCGGCTTCCTTTGCATGCTATATTTAGTGGGTTTAGTGCGGGCTATTTCTTTTGAATATAGCAGGCTATTTCTCCAGGCTAATTTGCCCACCAGGCAATGCTAATTTAGCCCTGGGGCAAAGTTTTGAATATTGGGTCCTATGTCTTTTGTTTATATGTAAAAAAAAGAAACAGACCTGCTGGAGGTCAAGATTACAATATATAATGACTTACCACAGGAGATTACTCAAACTAGGAAAGGTTTGACATACTGAGAAATAAATTGTGGTCCCTGGGCTTCAAAGCAACCATAATCCACCCTGCTAAACTCAAAGTTATCATTGATGACAGAAGATTTATTTATGAGGACTTACAAGAAGCTTGGACTGATTTGAAAAACAGAATTCCAAACTTGCTCTAGTTAGTATGTATGGCTTGAAAGCTAACTTGGAGAGTGGATATTCTAAATAATAATTTATTTATAGTGGGCTGGGTGGTGGCGGGGGGGGCAGAGAGTTGGTAGCAGTCACATCCAAGAAATGGGATTCATATATACCGCACTGCTGTCTGCTCCTGTGTTCACCACAAGATAACCTTGATTTTATGTTGTTATTGCAAATAAAAATGTATTTCAGCTTTTTTGCCTGGGAAGATTGGGAATCAGTAACTTCTATTAAAAAAGTACTAAAAATGTATAAGACTGATGGGTGACAATATGCTTCAACTATGGGATGAAGAGGTATTTTAATAAAGGGGAAATGACTAATTCAATAAAGGTGAAATGAATATCCATGAATGCAAATTGGAATAACTCTCCCATAAAGAAATCAAGATTATTAAAAGTATTTATTTTATTTTATTTATTTACTGAGTGATCGGAATTACAAACCTCTGAGTCAAAGACTCCTTTGCCAAGGCTCCACAACATGGAAGTACAGAACAAGAGAACTCGACAATACAATGAAAGGTATTACAAATGAATGAGGAGGGTAAAACAACCCAGAGTCAAGCATGGTACAAAGGTTTCAAGCAAATTAAGCTATTGCTTACATTCAGATTTCAAGGATAATACAAGGTTTCCTTAGCCAATAAAACAGATACATAAGATAAAGGTACAATACATCAGAAGAATCAATCAGAGTAGAGGGAGAGGAGAGAGGAGAGGGGCAGAAGACACAGAGGTTTGGCCTGGCAATTATTCTGGAAGTCATGTGCACAAATCATATGTATCCAGGAAACACATATGGAAAAAAAAAATTAACAAACTTAAAAGGAACTGGATGGAAGCCACGTATTTCTCTACTGGCACTAGAAAAAGTAGAAGGTAGCCATTATCCTTAGAAAAGTGAACCATATTAAAGTAATATACCAGTTTGCAGATAGTGAGGGTAGAATCATCTTATTAAAACTCAATATTTATGAAACAATGATAATTATTGGTTCTATATATACTCCTTTTGAAAAATATTCAGAATTCCTAGACAGAATAACTGAAGGCCTACAGACTTTACAAGAAAACAATACCATATTAGCAGGAGATTGTAATGTACGTCTTAATCCAAGGAAGGATAAAACTTCTCCATCATCTAAGGGTAATATAAATATATCTGATAAATTAAATGCTTTATTAGAACAAGAGCAAATGGTTGATATTTGGAGGCATAAAATCCTTTGGATAAAACTTTTACACACTTTGATTAAAGAAAGTTTTCACTAGAGGTGATTATTTTTTTGTTACTAAAGAATGAAGTAATTTGATAAAATTAGCAGAAATAGAATCTATATGCTTATCAGATCACACCATGTTATTAATAGAACTCAATATTCCAACAACAGAAAGGACATTTTCTAAAATCTGGTCAATGAATAATGAACTTCTTAAAGATTCCAAGTTCATACTGTTGATAAAAAAATCAATACAGTAATTTTGGTATTACAATTACTCAGGACAAACCAAATTATGGGCCTTATGGGGCACTTTCTAGGTAACTATTCGAGGAGTAATCATATCATACCATATTGAAATAAATAAAATCAAAAATAATGAAATGGAAGAGATTAATAAAAGATTTCAACAGCTGGTCAAACTAGTACTATTAGACTATAACAAATGTAATCCAGAATGGTATGAAATGAAAATAAAGAAACAGGAAATTATTCACCAAGAAACAATTAGGACAGCATCATTTATTAAAAAAAATACTATCATATGGACAAATCTGGAAAACTATTAGCAAACTTATTAAAAATTGAAAAACAAAAAATATAATGCTAAAATTATAGAAGTAATGGAACTATTTAAACAACTGACGGGGTACAGCTAAAGCATTTTGCAATCTTATAAAAATAAATCATAATGATTTAGTTCCAAATAAAGAACAGATGAAGTTCTTTTAGACGAAGCAAAACCAATAGCCAAGCCATTTGACTATATTCCTATTACAAATCAATAAATAAAAATACCATTAGGGACACTACCAAGAAGTAAGGCAACAGGTCTTGATGCCTTTCTAGTGAATTCTATCAAGTTTTCACAGAGGAACTGACACCATGGATAAAATTAATGATTGAATAATTATTCAATGAATAAACTAATAACCAGATTCCACAATCCCTGCAAACAACAAAATTGATATAAATACATTAAAGCCAATATAGACTCACAGTGAGTTATAGTCCAATAATTCTACACAATGTGGATTGAAATTAATAGTTAAAATGATTTATTTATTTATTTTATTTATTAAATTCTTGGATTACAAATACCTTTGAGCAGAAACTGCTCATTTACAAAGGTTCCATCAAAGGATGATGGTCAACATACATACAGAGGTAGTAAAGAATACACAATAAACAACCAAAACAACTAAAAGAAAAATAAAGATACTTAGTTATAACATACTTTGAGATAATATTCATATAATGAGCAGCTTGAGTAGGCAGCTGGCTGCGGTAACAATAAGAGATAGAGGGCATCATAGACAGTTAGTATTGCAGGCATGCGACTGGGAGAGGAAGGTGGCAGGCTAATGGGCCACTGTCCGATGGTGGTGGAAAATGTCTTGTACCAGTGGAGATGTGAAGCAGGAAAGGAGTCACAAGGAAGGCCCAGTGCCAGAGGGAATGAGACTGGGAAAGGGTGAGCTGTGAGACATGAATGAGCTTGAGGTGTTTAGAGATCTCTGTTCAGAGAAGCAATCACATTGAGTGGTAGAGGTGAGGTAAAGCTTGAGATTCCTTTGAAGTTCCAAGTGTAGTAGAGGAAAGTGATTCTTTATTGAGGGAATTGAACCATTGAGTGGCTCTATAGATAAAGGACCGCTGACCCACGGAGAATGCGACATCTGGGAACCTGAAGGTTAAGATTAGGCACCATGCGTTTGTTGAGTGCCACTGTAGAGTGTGGGAGTGAGCTAACACCAAGTGGCATGAGACCGAGGAGAATCTTTGGTAAGTAAGCAGGTCTGGTATTGTATTCTGCTGAGTAGGTAGCCAGCTGGCTGTGCATAGAGGTCATAGGTGAGTTTGTCAGGCCACACCCATTAGTAGTCTACAGGCTTTGTTGAGAGAAACTGAGATCCTGCAATCTTATTAATAATAAAATTCAGATACATGTGAACAGTTATACTGAACAAAGATCAATATGGTTTTATAAAGGATCGTACACTGTACCAAGCAAATAAAAACACTTATTAACTCAGAAGAACATTTAAAAAGACACTTTTGTGCAGTAGCAATAGACGAAGCACAGCATTTGATTTAATAAATAGAGAATATATATCAAATATTTCGAAGTGGGAATCCCTACACAAATATTAATAATCAAAAGCTTCATGAAAAAAAACTATGGTTAAGTTCCACATTAATAAATTTTAACAGACAATTCACAATAATGAATGGAGTAAGACAATGCTGCCCGTCACCCACTTTATTTATATTATCAATTAAGCCCTTTTTATCCACTTTAGGAACAAACAATCTATTGAAGGATTCCATTTTAAAAATGAATCAACTAAGCTAAGTGATTCTGAAGATTACATTTTACTGATCATTAAAAAATATAACACATCATTAAAGACCTTTCTAGAAATAACCGATCTCTATTTAGAAATATCTGATTATCAACTGAATAAAGTAAATATATAATAATGAAATTATCTAGGGTATAGACTTAGAACCAACTACATCTGAAAAACAATTCAAGAATCAAACTTACATAAAATATTTAGGCATACATCTAACAGCCAACCAAAAACAAATATTAAAATAAACTTTGATAAAGCTAAAGAAAAAAATTTCCTCACTACTAGAAACCTGAAAAATTCTTCTACTCTCCCTTTGGGGGAAGACTGATACAATTAAGATGATGGCAATGCCACATTTTGTATTTGTTCTTAAAAACATTCTAGGTGTCCCTACTGAGAAATAGTTTCAAGATGTAAAAAAATATTTTTTGTAAGTTTTTGTGGAGAGGAGGGAAATCCTATATACCATGGAAAGTTATAGTTACCCCAAGGGAAATGGGAGTGATGGGGTGCCCACATCTGCTTAAATATATGGAGACAAATATTGTAACTACTTATTTTCAATGGACGTTTTTTCTGAGGAGGACCAGTATTTATTTATTTATTTATTTATTTAAGTCTTTGGTAACCTGCTAAGTGTGCTGATCCAAGGGACCATTTTAAGGCATGACCCAGGCCACAAACAGGTGGCATTACACAGAAAGTGAGAATGTACAATGTAGAGAGAACAATTGCAAGAGGATACAGACATCACGGTGGACAAGGTATATTTACAATAGTGAAAAATACAGGCAGCTCTGGTGCATAAATTATAAATAGTGCAGTTACAGGCAGCTGGTGGGTATGGAAAAATAAATACATTGTATAATAAGAGAAGCAGAAGCTAGGAGAAGCTGTACAGCATAATTACTATAACAAACAGTATATTGAGGTAACTTAGAAAAAGACTAACTGTACAGTACATATTTTTTTTCAACTGTCTTTCACTCCAGTCGTCGTCCTAGGAGCCTCTCTCAGGTATCCAACTTGGCTCCTGCCCCTGCCTGAAGTCCACCCATTTGTACCTTCCTCACCACCGCCCTCCTCACAGCTGGCATCCCAGCTTAACCCTCCGGGTGGAGCCACCCCTCCTGCCTTGGGTGCTCTTGAAACCATAGACTCCAGCTGCAGACATGGGGCCCAGGTGGAGGATCCATGAAGGTCAGCTAGGACGGACCCAGAGTGGGCATGGGGTTGGTGCCACTCCCACCCCTAGGGACCAGGGTTTTTCTGTGTTCTGACCCTTCCCTCATGGTGGGCACATCCACATTTCTGGCGCATGTCAACCCTGCCTACATCGGCCACGCTTAGTATGTGCTTGCCTGGCTTGCTGCAGCACCCCTGGTCTCCACTGGGGGTCTCTGGCTCGCCGGGCTGTCCCATCCCCTCGATCCAGGGAGGAGAGCACCACATAGGTGCTCACTCATCAACCCTTCCCCTGCCAGCCTCCGATGCCCAAGTTCGTTCCCGAACCCGGGTCGCCGGCATGGCACGAGGTGTGGCATCCAGCGCCTCAACCCTCAGCACCACCAGGCCAGCACAACTGTACATTATTTACAGCTGGATAAGTGACACCTCTTATTTAGTACATACAAGAGAGCACACTGAGGTGCTGACTAATGGGGGTGCACTAACAGGCACAGAGGACAGTTAGGGGAGAAGGAGGGGGAATTAACCAGAGGAGCAGCTGCACTTTGCCTTGTCAATCAGCTAGGATTTGAGGTGGGTCTTAAAGATGGAATGAGTGTCCAGTGCACAGACAGATGCAGGGAGGTTATTCCCAGAGTGTGAGCAGCAACAGATAACACTTTTCCACCCATAGCCGAGAAACATTTGAGATTTCTGTTGGGGCCAAGGATGGACACAAGCTTCTTGAGGATACTTTGGTCTTGAGGAGAGACGATATAGGAAGGCATCACTGTACCTAATGGCACTTTCCAAGATTCAGCTGAGTGAGTAATCAATCCCAAATTGGGGTGGAGCCATCCAAGAGTCTGGTAGAAATGGCAGTGGTGGGTAAGGTATGGTGCCAGGAGAATGAAGTGGCAAATGTTGTTGTATGTCAAACAGAGGAGCTCTTTCAGGGCTGTGAATGCACGTGAGTAAATGGGGAGCAGTAGTCAATAATTGGCAGTAGGTTACCAAGGGCAATAGCTAAACGGCTTCACGGGACAAGAACAGCTTTATCCGATAGGCTGCACCAAGCTTTTGATTTATATGTCTGATGACAGAGGGAGATATGATTTGCATCAGAAAGGGTGGGATCTAGGATTACACCCCAGGTACTTAAAAGTTGATACATCATCAAGCACAGTGCCATCTGGTGTAGTTACCATGAGTGCTTGTCCAGCCTTGGCAATCTTAGACAGGAAGTTTTGGATCCGAACAGGATGGATTTAGTTTTTTTGACATTTACAAGAAGACCATGAGACTGAAACCAGTTGTGAGCAGCAGTGTAGTTACTGGATAGAACCTTGGATATGTTGTCCTTCGGTTTTGTCACTGGTGAAGAGGACGAGGTCATCTGCATACAGTAAGGCATCACATGTAACCCAGTAAGAGGGGAGGGAGTTTATAAACAGGGACAATACTAGTGGGTCAAGGATGAAGCCTTGGGAAACACTGGTGGTGACAGGAAGGGTGGGGGAGGTGCCAGAGCCCAGGCATACTGAATGAAACCTATACGAGAGGTAGCTATGGAAGCACTGCATGGCCCCGGGGGAGCAGCCAATGTTAAGGAGGGAGGTGAGCAGCAGGGAGTGGTCGATCAGATCAAAAGCTTTTAACAGATCAATGAAGACCACACCCGTGGTTCTCACAAGGTCCATGTTCCTGTGAATGTGATTAGTGAGCAGGGCCAGGGCAGAAGTGGTAGAGTGATGTTTACAGAAGCCGTCTTGCTGCTTGAACATTAGATTGTGAGTATCCATATAGGTTGATAGTTGTCAATGGATGATCCTTTCCAGGAGCTTATTAAGGTGGGGAGCAAGGATATGGGTCGATAGTTGTTGGAGGATAGCGGGTTGCCCGATTTAAAAATTGGGACCACCTTGGCATGCTTCCAAGAGCAAGGCACTGAGGAGGTAGTCAGTGCCAGGTAAAACAGGTACATTAGTGGTTTCAGGATGGTAGGAGAGACAAGTCTGAGCATCACAGGAAAGAGACCATCACTGCCTGGGCTGCCCTGGCTGGGCAGGCTCTTTAACAGTTTGGCAGTAACCTTGGGGGTGATGGTCTGAAAGTAGAAGGGAGGTGGGATAGGGCTTTCAGGATCATGGGCAAGGGGCTGTTCAGCAGGATTAGGTCCAGGGCTGGGGACCATCATGGATGGTAGCTTGCTGAGGAGTGAGGACAGGTCTGTGAACTTGTTATTGAAAGCCACAGCAACTTCAACAGGGTCAGTCAGTTGGCCAGAGGGAGTATCAAGGTGAATAATAGGGTTATGAGTGTGTGGGTTGAGCTGGGAACTGACCTCACCCCAGAAATGGTGAGGATCACCCAGGCTGTAACTTTGTCTGTCCTAGAAGAAGCATCTTTCTGGACCAGAGCAGTCTGCTTACATCAGTTGCGAGACACCTGTAATCATTCCAACATGCAGAGGAGGAGGCTTTTTAGGCTGACCAGAGTTTATCCCTCTCCTTCATCATGGCCAAGAGATCTTTGTGACCTCAGTGAGTGCAGCCTCCCTAACCCTATGGTAGGAAATGCTGGTTGGAGAGGAGGAGTGCTGGTAAAGAATCTCTCTGCTTCCACATTGGAGAGGGTGCATACGGTCCGACCAATTGATCATCCAAGCATCGTACAGGAGAGAGGGAATATCTGGGTAGTTGAAATTGAACAAGGAGAGAAGTCTTGTTAGGGAAACTTGACCTTCATGGCCCAAACCATGTAGGTCAGGGAATGGTCACTTATGGCATCTGATAGTGTCCCTGATAGGAGCACCTTATTATCTTTATTTGTAACCACCCAATTGAGAAGCGTATGGTTGAGGGTATGTGGGTTGTACCTAGTTGGGGGTGGTAATGATTTGGTCTAGATTATGAAGCTTGAGCTGGTTAGAGAAGTCAGGTTCCATAGTGTAGAGCCAGTTCAGATTGAAATCCCCAGGATGATAGTGTGTCTGCTGGGGAGGCGTCCTCCATCTAGCTATGCTCCTATGCATCCTTAGGGAGGGGTTATAGCAGCAACCTCACATAGATCTTTTAGCTGTGCCAATGGTCACCCAGCAAGGAGCCATTCACTGGGGGAACTAGGGTCAGAATGGAGTATGGAGGCAGAAGAGAGAGGCTCATAACTATAGAGGGCCATGCCTCTGCCCTTCTTCCTTCTGGGCCTATCATGCCTCAGCAAGAAGTACCCAGGGAGAAGGTAAGAAGCACTGGAGTGGTGGGGCTTCAGCCACGTTTCAGAGATTCCAAGCATATGTGGTTTGTAAAGGGCAAGCCAGGGTTCAAGGTCAGTGAATTTGGTGGGAAGGCTACAAAGGTAGATATGTGCAAACTTTAAGCCGGTGGAGGCATTTCATACAGGGTTCGAGTGGTCAATGGTGGTACTGTGGGGACCGGGATTACTCTCAATGTCTCCCACTAGCAGCAGCAGAGAGAAGCACAGAATATATGCTGCAGGTATGGATGGAAAAGGGGATAGAGGAAATGAATAAAAAGTAGCCCAGGTGACGACCATCCTGCTTGGTAAGAACTGCATAGAAAGCAAGGCCCATGGGGTGCCCTCCCAGCTGACCATGGAACAGGGATGGACATCAGGGTGGAAGGAGGGAGTGAGATAGGATAGGAACTCTGATCTAAGGCAAGCAAGGCAGCCCCAAGATCAGCCAAGAATAGGGTGCCTAGCAGTGAGGCAGCCAGCAGGGAGCATTACCTGTCTCATTATGGCAAATGGAGAAGAAATCGAAGTTAGTGCATGCCGGGGTTAGTGTATGAAGAGACAGAGAAGTGGGGGGTTAAGAGGGAGAAAGGAAGGTACACAACTTCAACAGACCTCCCAGTGGTGTAGTGAATAGAGTAGCTGCCTTTGGAGCAAGGTGTCAGAGGTTCAAGCCCAGGAAGGGGACAGAGAATACGCCTTGGTGTGAAGGGTCACAGGATTAACTGGCCTGAGAAATAGGATGGGAAAGGAGGTTCAGCTACTGTACTGCACCTTAGGAAGGAAGCCTCAGGCAGATTTAGCAGTGACTCCTAGTGGTCACAGAGTATAACAAGCAGTAGGGAAAGTGGACAGATTACTTCAGGCAGGGTGGCCATGTGACAAGTCATGTGACCTCAACCAGGTATAAATTAAAAGGGTGGATGGGGCACAGATGGGCATGTGGCATGGTGGGTTGATGGCAGGCTAGGATCAGGAGGGTGCCAGGATGGTGCCGGTTCAGTTCTGGGTGCACTCGCATTTTGCGCCAGTCTGGGATTTTTTTTCTTTTGCACCCCCTGACATGCACCCCTCTGGAGTTGAGAATCCTTTAGTAGGGGTAAGAGGGCAACCCCCATGAGGGTGGTGTGGGGGCAACCCCACATAAAAAATCCAAGTCTCTGGTGCCCTTTTGCTGTGCGCCGGGAGTGTACATCGCCAAAACTGATTTTTGGTGATGTACACTTCACCCAAACTGCGATTGCCTTTCCACGATCGCCATTATCACATGGAAGCCCCAAATGTTGATGACCCACAGGGAACATCTTGGAAGGAAATTCAAATGAACTTGCCTCCAGTTATGAGAATGTGAAGGTGAACACCCTTCCCTTCAAAGAATAAATCTCCCTTAGATAATTATATCGATGGTGATATAAAAGTTTGTATAAATATTTTGTTTTGAATTGATTATGTAAATTCCATTTCCAGGCTAGTATAGATTATGTATAGGGGTGATGGAGGGATGGGGAGGGTTTGAGGAAAACTAAAACAGTCAATATGATGTGCTTTATTGTTGTTAAATAATTATCACTTACTGTATAAATTGTATAAATTGTAACAAATGAGATAATTTGTATTACAATAAAAATGATTACTAAAAAAAAAAGAAAACAAACAAGAGGGATAACTATTTTACATTAAGAATCTCTAAATTTTGGAATAGTTTACCACATTATCTGGTTGATCAGTCTGATTTTAATAAATGTAAGACCGAGTTGAATAAGTTGTTTGGGATATTGGGACTTTACCCCCACTAGGAGAGAGAGACAGTCATGATGTCCTAGCACCTTCTTCTGTCTACAAATACATGAGTAATACCGAGTAACACTAGATCACAGGGGCATGCTATGATTCTGGAAGGGGTTTTCAAGAGGAATGCGAGAAAATACTTCTTCACAGAAAGGGTGGTGGATCCCCGGAATAACCTGCCAGAAATGGCGGTGGGGGTGAAGAGTGTGGGGAATTTAAAGCATGAGTGGGATAGGCATATGGGCCTAATAAGCAGAGGAAGGGAAGAGGGAAGGACACCTGTGACCAAATAGGATCCTGGGTGTAGTAACAGGCAGGGAAAATACGGCAGATTACATAGCCGATTGTTCATTTTCTGCTGACAATTCTGTTTCTAGGTTTCTAATGAATATAAGAAATATAGAGCTACTGAGAAATATAAGCTGCTCTGTGTACAAATATTATACAGTATATGGTTGCATTTGACTGTTGAAAGATTTCAATGGCTTTCAAAAAGCTGCTGTTGTACAGTTCAAAGGTAATGAAATGTTGTTGTAGTATCGTTCTGACATCCGATTGATACTACAAAAACTTTCCTTGCCTATGAATTCGCATGCACCCACTGACAGCTCAACACCCTGACACCGATTAGGTAAATTTTATTTTTGTTATTATTGTGTTTATCCCGGAGCTGGCAGGCAGGCTCCAGCCCCCCACTGAGAGGGCTCATATCTCTCCTGACCTCAGCCCCATCACTGGGATCATGGTCATGAGCTTCATGGAGCCTACCAGTTCCATTTTTCATTTTTTTTCTCCCTCTCCTGCCACATTTGTGGAGGCATGCATGCCACAGTTCCATGGTGCCATCCCAATGCATGCCACCCACCCACCTGAACTATCCTCAGGCCTTCACCTGGGGGCAGTTGTACTGTGGGGGAAAACAGAGTCCCTCCCCTGGAGAGTAGAGATGCCAAGTGGCTGCTCAATCCTGTTTCCTCCATCCCCCCACTGCTGACCACCGATGACCCAGGCTCACTCCTGAACCATGGTCAACAGTGTAGGGCAAGGTCTGGCATCCAGCTCCTTAACCCTCAGTGCCACCAGGCCAGCCCAAGGTAAGTTACATTGCCTTTTGAATCTCATCAAATGTAAAAAAAATCTCTGAAAGACAGTCAGGAACTGGGGGGATGAGCGACGATAGCTAGCATCAGTGTGGTTGTAGAGCCATTTCTAAACACGCGCTCTCAATCACACTCTCTCACTCACTCTTTCTGGAAACCAGACATGTGACTCTGTGAACAGAAGAAGAAACAGAAGTTCAGAACATTCTTTAAAATCAGCCTTTTTTTTTTAAATATTGACTGAAAAGGATTACTCAAATGTGTTCAATATGGTTTTGTTGAAAGGCTGAAACTGTGCATTCTTTTTTTTTATATAACAATGATCTGAGTGTTCTACTTGATTTTTTTTTATTTCTTTCTCAGAACAATCATATAATATATAATATGGGTAACTAAAACCAAGCACGGCAAGGCTGTGTTTCAATATCAGGTTTAAGATGACATCAGGGACCACTTGAGCTTTGCTTCGAGAGCCTATGATGACATCTCAAACCATAATGGAAACACAGCCTTGTTGTCTATAGTTTCCCATACATTATACTATAAGTTTTATAAAGTTTGTCTCGCAGTGCCGGCGGCTCTTTATCTGCATGGTTTAGGCACAAGACATAGTTTGTTTGAGGGCTTTCATTTCAGATACATTATTTCTTCCCTATTTTTAAGAATATCTCACTCAACCACATGTAATCCTACATCTCAGACAAAAGGTTCTGAAAGAACATAAACTGATAGAAAATTGCTTTTTAAGCAGAATTTCAGATGAAATGAAGAGACTGCTTTGTGGAACTCCTCCAGTTTTAGCATTATGAACTTTTATCACAGAGAAATGAAATAGTATTCATGAGTTTCTCATCTCTGCATTTTTCATTTCAAGGTAAGAGAGCTTAGTAAACTTGCATGATTTATTTTAATTTAAAACTATTCTTATGTGAAACACTCAGCAAGATAAACTATCTTATTTAACTGGAGATATAACATATTCCAAGCATGCTTTAGAATGCTGACTGTACCTATTTTTATCAACTGGCTTACCAGTTTCTCAATCCCCAGTCTTTATGGAAAAGGTCTTCTATTCTCTCCCATCAACTGGTATCACCCTCATGAACAAGAGGATTACATTTTTTGGGCTGAATTTTCTATGTATTTTGGAGGCTGAAACAGAAAACACCAGAAACATATGACATCCCAGAATGATGTTAACTTTACCGGACTAGAAAGATGTCACTCTGTTGTGATCTGTGCTGGATTACTTGTAGAGCTAAGGACACTTCCTTTAGCAATCATAACTTAAAGCAGCAGTGCATGATAATGAAGACAATTTTGACCTATAGTTTTTCACTCTTTTTTAGATTGCCCCTTATCTCCATACTTGTGTCAAGCCATTCTTTCCCCAGACTGAGTATGCTTTAGCACGTTTTTCATATGTGATTTTCACTGGTGTTCTCGGCTGATTTTGTGCACCTGTTGTCCTAGAAGGTCAGGGAGCAGTGTCTGTTGCATGCCAGTTCATTATAGTCACATGAAAAGTGATCCTAGACAGTGGGAATTCAAAAATGAGAGAATAGTGATGAAAACTTGGTCCGAGCCATATTACAAGGAGCACTCCTTTATTATTTCATCTGTAAACAAAGTGGTAAAGCAGACCCAGAATGGGGAAAAAGTGCATCACTCAAGTCTGGAGGTATGGGGCAATCTAAAATAGAATAAAAAGTAAAGGTCAAGACTTTCACTGCTATTATGCACTGCTGCTTTAACCAACTTTTACAAGTGTTCTTAGCACAGCTAAGAGGTAAACCTCACTGCAGTTGAGGCTGCTTCTTTCTGTTTTCTAGTTGGGTGAATAGATGCACTGGCAGATTAAGGAGTTTTCTGCAGGCTACATAATGTGAAGTAAAGGCTCTGGGAATATTTCAATGTGTACGTATTTGTTCACAGTTCTGTAGACTAAGCAGTAGCCTTAACCTGCCTGCTTATTGGCAAAATTTGGCAGAACAGTTCCTTACCACATGTGCATACTCTGTTAAGCTATGGATCACATTGTATTTGATATAATTTGTCATGTGGTGTGTAAATGCAAAGAAGTAGTAGTAAATGTTTATTTTTATACAGGTAGCAAATGGTAATACACCATTGGGAAAAAATCCCATTTTCAAGATGGACCTGTGTCAAATTTCATTACACAATTAACACAATAATATAATAACATAATAAAAGGAGATACAATAACAATCATACTAATCTAGATCAATATTTCCCCAATAACCTATATACAGTCACTAGGATTCATCAAACCTTGATTACAGATAGTTAAATAACTAAGCTTATTTTAAGGGTATACATGGCTAGGAAGGGACTCCTAACTGTGGAGGATAGATTGAAATACAATTGGAGGCACTCGGGATTTGGGGTCCTATATACAGTAAGACAAAGTAGATTTTAGATAACATCTTTAAAGAGCTGATAAACTGCCTCAGAATAATATATTTAACTGTTACTTTTTACATCTGAAATACTTTGTTTTATTTTGTTTGATAATTAGATCATTTCCTGCTTTACACTACTACAATAGATTTGATTTGTGGAACAGTACAGTATCTGAAGGCTGACATATCTAGTTCTGTTTTTTCATATATCTCATCAATACTGTGACCTCACTGGTTATGACATAACTGGCTAATAAGAGTTAGAAAATGGTTAAAATGATTTCAGCCTTCTGATTGGCTGAGGGTCTTCTCTAGCTGGGCATCTATCAGACAACAGATGCCAAGCTATTAAAAGTACCAGCCCAGCCAACCCCATCACCACAATCACGCTGCCCAGCCTGCCATGTAATTGGTTGAAAACCCTCATTTTGTATTTAAATGTCTGCCATTTTTTTCTCTCGTTTAGCGAGACATGAAACGCTCCCCCGTCCCGTCACTGATCCGTCACCAATTCCGCTAAAACAGTAGCCAGCAAAGCCCAGAATGTACCTGCTCTTTACAGGTTTACTTTCTCTTTCTGCCACCTCATTTCACGCCCTCCCACAAAATCTACGGACCTTCCCTGACGCCGCTCGCTTTTCGCCGAGCGCGCTGCCACCTGCCCGCCACCCTTAGCTCCCTCTCATACAGAAGATTCCACTCCTGTTCTGTTCCATTTCATATTGCGCTGCACAGCAAAGAAGGAAACTGCAGTCTTGCAGTGTTGCCAGTCTTCCAACAAAACTTATTTGATCTCTCGCTTGTTTCATCTCCATGGCAGCACAACGCTCATCAGTTTGCAATCGCTCTGCCCTGAAAATGAGGTGAGAAAAATAACTGGGGTGCTAATACACTGTCTCTATCACGACCCCCCACTCGAGATACCGGCTCATGCAGTCAGCATCTGCTCACATACGCAGCATTCAGGGATAAATGACAATCTGAATGGCAATCATCAGTTTTATTCTAAAATAAAAACTAAAATAAAAAATAGTTAGCATTCTGCTGCTCTCCTCGTCCCTCCATTCAGTAGTTTAGAGAGTCACGCCATCGGGCACGTGCGAGGTAATGGCTGGATCTCCCATAGAACTGCACATCAATAAAGAAAGAAACAAAACAGCCAAGACGGTACAACAAAGATAAAAAAGGCTGTAGATATGCTCAGTACATGGGACCGTGTGTGTGTGTGTGTGTGTGGGGGAGGACTTCTGAATTCAGCAGAATGGCTAGCTACAGCCCAATACTGCACTTCCTGATTTACATAACAAGTCAAATAAATGGCATACAGGTAACAGCATAACTTTAAACTGCAAAAAACTCCCTTCATGTGGGGCAGAAAACGGTTTTGTGGTGGTTATTTATTTTTTAGGGGATGGATGTATGTTTTTTTTTTTTAAGAAGACTGCTCCTGAGAAAACTTAATGCAATGTCCTGTTTTGGGGGATACCAGAATGGCACTGTAGTGAGTGTAAACAAAAGGTAGAATAGCACAGAAAGGAAGGGACTTTTAACAGCAAAACACTTAAAAGTAACTCTTAGTAATGCTTTTCTAATTATTTCTTTAATTTTGTAAAACCCACACAAACTGCCAACAGTAGCCCATTTTAAGCGCAATACACCACTCAGGCTGGGCGGTATTGCTATACGGACCTTCCAGGGCTATAAGGCCCTCCACCTGCAGCTGGCCTCCTTACGCCCCTGGCGGTCCGTATAGCACAATACCGCCCACCCTGTTGGGTATTATTGCTACCATTCACCAGCTGCCTGATTGAGCAACTGATGTCAGCATGCATGAGGTCACAATGCTGATGAGGTATGAATATGACTAGAACATGTCAGCTTCCATATAAAGTATTGCTGTTTAGATCATATCTAAGACTAGTATGCAGAAAACCTAATGAGTAAAAAGAAAAGGAAAATCATTTCAGAAATAAAAAAAGAAATTAGAAATCTATCGTTAGCAGAAAATCATCTGCATCCTCCAAAGCACCATAGTCCCACACTTTGTCATTATATGATGAGAAAATACAGTTATTGTACAGTTTGTAAATTAGTCACTAGAAATTTATGTTTTACTTCATGTAAGTTCCTTTATAGAAGAAGTTAATAAATTAGCTGATTCATGATTACTTTGACTATGCTGTGCATGGTTGACAACCATGTGTCTGTGATGGTTTTCACCTCAAAGTCACATGGACCTTTTAATTTTTGCATCAGTTTTTTCAAATTTGTGACCAATATACCCAGCTGCAAAGGATGAATTGTTCCAAATTTTCAAACTGATTTATCCCTGAGAATGGTCCTGAAGCCATGCTCCTTTAAGGTGCTTCAGTATGATAGTATACCCCTCTGTTGTGTAACATGTAGGGTGGAAAAAGACCATTATCCTACTGGGATTGATCTCACTAGGTCATACTTTATATTAATTTCACCATGCACTATTGTGTGTTGTACATACATAAAAAGTAATAAGGACAGGGTTAAAAAAAGGAAATTTACATTTTGAATTTGCCATTGCTTTCTTTGTGCATATCTAATACTTCCAGAAAAAGGTTATGGTTCTTTTGCACCAATGCTACTAGTATCTGCTTACTTGACATCAGCTATTTAGAAAATTGTAACTTTTCTACCATATAAATGTTCTTTTATTATACAGATACATGATAATTATATTGATAAACCATATTTTTGCCAGTCTGATACTAAGCTTTTGTTACCAATAAATAAATAAATAAGTTTCTAGCCTTAAAAATTCCAAAGTAAGACGGTCTTTGAAAGTGTTAATGTTTGAACTCTTAGAAACTACAATGTTTTCAGTTTTCATAATGAAAGGTTTAAGGTATAATAATAACCGATTACTTTTTGTGATGGGTGAAGTGGCCCCAATTCACTCTGCGGAGTGATTTGTGGAGTGAAGGCGAATTTACGGTGTGCTCCGCAATGCGAAGCGGAGTACTTTGTGTTATTAATGAGTAACGCGAAGTCCATTGAAAACAATGACTTTGCATTACTCCACTTTCCCAAACCACTACTCCACCAATTCTTAAGGCAAAGTACACTGAAAACAATGTACTTCGCCTTACTTCATCTTGTTTTTAAGCTCCAAAGGTGAATTTTGCAGTGTTTCATGGGATTTCGGGTCACATGGGCTCTAGATTGTTCTGCACAGCCTCAGTTTGGGGTAGTGTGTGTAGGAAGCTAAAGGAGACAATCTGCTCCGAGAGCTATCTGCAATTCAAACATTAATAAAGCTGTTAAAAAAGCCTTTTTGAGTCTTTTTTTTGGCTGAAACTTTACTTCATCGATTATAGGAAACCGTCCTGTGCTCATATCATCGAGCATTTATTGTTTGTGTATGGATTTTGAATGTTAATGTACAACATTCAGTCTGTGTACTGAGAGACAGTGGAAGTGTGCTTTGGGGGAGGGGTGTATCTGTGGTGTAGATAGATTAACTTGGAGAAAAAGACAGTGCTTTCTGTTTTGATTATATTTTTCTTGTATAACTGTGTTAATGTACTGACAGTAATATTTTCAATATTTCTTGCCATTTTTGCTGAGTGTTGTGGTGCAGCAGTGCATAATTTTAGTTTGTTTAAAATATATGGCTATATTACTGAAGTTTTCAATGTTCATGCATTACTTGGTGTGTGTGAGTATGCGTGTGATGCGTCTCATCAAATCAGACACCTTTTATTGTGCCACATAATAATTTCAGCAATGTAAAGCTGCTATCCACTGCAGCTGTGTAATTTTTGTACTTCTTTGTGGTATCTTTACTGGTACTAGTACTAGTGACTGTTACTGCAGCAGTGCATTACACTGCCCCCCGTGGCCAGCCCCAACTGGCAAAGGTATTCTTTTCCAGATTTGAATTTCTGATGGTGAGCACTGGTTAGGTGTTGTGCCTTTGTGTCTGCATCTTTTCAGTGCACAGTGCAATCTTAATCTGTCTGTGCATTTGCATCTCTTTAGGGCCCAGTCTCCATCTGTAACTTAAGTCACAGTTGTTTCCTTGACTTCCCTTCAGAGTACTAGACAGGTGTGGTGCTTAATTCTGCATGAACATTGTACTCATTAATATGCGTTTTTAAGTCAGGGCCATCATCACGAGTCACTCGTGATACAAATCACGTTCTTCATCATTACGGTCACAAATGCAGTCACAAATCATGATTCACGATCATTCACATTACGAATCACAACATTAATTTTTTTTCTAGTTACTTGGATGTATTGTAAGCTTGTTTTGTAGTATCTCTCCAGGCTTCACCACCCCACCATTGTACTCACTGAGACATGTTTTTAAGTCTGGGAGTTTTAAGCTACAGCTCATTGGGGAAATACAGCCGTAGGCGGTAGGCATTCATATTTCTTCATCATCACGGTCACAAATGCAGTCACAAATCATGATTCACAATCACGCATGAATCACGTTAATTTTTTTCAATAGTTACTTGGATGTATTGTAATCCTGTTTTGTAGCATTCTCCATGCTTCACCACCCCACCATTGTACTCATTAATGTTTGCTTTTAAGTCAGGGAGTTGGACAGTGTCTGCAGCACATACACAGACTGGAAAGAAGACTGATGCACACATGCAGTTTAGTACAGTATACTTGCACTGCACAGAATACAAATTGTCACATATGGAAGACAACAAAAAAAGGGCATAATTACATACAAGGGTCGGGGATGGTGGAGGAATACATTTTATAACACATCAAGGAAGTTGTGGGGGGGGCTCATGGTGTCAGGAAAAAAATAATAATATGGGATCCCGTAGTGAACCAGCAGCAGTTCCAGCATGGACATAATTTGCAACTGATGTTCCTCTATGTGATCCAGCCGCTGCTCCACAGCACTCACCCTCTTGTTGTTCTCCTCAACAGCACTCCAGAGAACTGCCAAGTCAGCCTGTGTTACATGCAGTTCTCTGGGGTCCACACATTCTACAGGCTGACCTGCTGGTGGTGGTGGTGGTGGGGAGTGGGGGTGCTGGTGGAGCAGCAGGTGTTGCTGTGACCCTCCTCTTCTTAGGGATGCCGCAATGCACAGCTGCACCCTCTGCCACAGACTGGCCAGCAGGTGCAGGCATGGTCTGTTCTGTGGCAGCCTGCCAGTCCAACTGCTGATGATTAAGCATATGGGTGCACTGGCCCTCAGTCCCCAGATGAGTCCGCTGGAGGTCACGGTGCACCACCACCTCACATTGGCGGCACTTGACCACACTGCTGTCCCCCCACACAGTAAAAAACTGCCAAACAATGGAGGTCTGGGGAGGATCGAGGCACAGGCAGGAGATGGCTAGAACTGGCAGCCAGCTGGTCACAGTGCTGAACAGGGATGGGATCCACACCTGGGCCCGGGGGAATAGGCACATCCTGCTCCAGAGAATCTGGACTTGGTGGTGGTGGTGGTTCAACTGCCTCAGAGTCAAGACAGGAGGCGGTGCTAGTCCTGCTTCCTGCAGGGGAAAACTCACAAGTATCGAGTGGTCCAACAGGAATGAGGGCCCATGCCCTCCACACATGTGCACGGTATGATGCTTACCACTACCATGCTTTCCCAGAGCTGACCCCACCCCAGACGTTCCCTCACCCTGGTCCATCTCTCCTACTGAGCTCCCTCAGTCCGAGCAATTACTACTCACACTGTCACACAACACATACACTTGTCTCACAGACAAACAACTAACTACTTATAAAGGTAAGAAAATAAAATTTACAGAAAGAAAAAATTAAGTGAAAAAGAGTATAAAAAACACAAAAACGTGTAGCTTTTAAAAAAGCTGCTGGGTCTAAATCAAAGTTTAAATCTCCTCCTCGCTCTGATCTCAAAGTATCAGCAGTCACAGAACACACTACTCTCTCTCCGTCTGCACAAAAGAAAGTAAAAGTGTCTGCTTGTATGACTCACTTTCTACCTGTAGTTAAAGAACATGTGACTTACAGTACTACAAACCATATGTGATATGTGTGTGGGGGCTGCCAACTCTGAAACACCAAGTGGATCACTTAGAATCATAATGAGGAACAGGAGTCCATTAAAAACAATGACTTAAGTCTTCGCCTCACAGTAGCCATTCTGCCTTAAGGTGAAGTGGTAATGACAAGGCGGAGTGAGCACTTTGCATTGCCCAATCCATGTAGCGGATTGGCAATGCGCAGTGCCCACTTCACGTTCACTTCACAAGTGGAATTTAAATTCGCTGCATCTAGTAATTAGTAAATGTTCTTTTTCCTCCATTTTGGCTGCTGTTTTGATGCTACAGTACTAGCTAGCTGTTTAATAGAAGATGTGCATTACAAAATGCTTTTTTTGTAAAATGTATTTAATGATAGAGAAAACATACACAGATATAATAAGTGGTATTAGTGCAGCAATAAAAAACAAAAACTGATGTCTGACAGTGCATTGTACAAATGTGTAGAATTTCAGTTTCCTATAGTATTGGCTTCTAACTAGGACACTTACACTGTAGTCTTCTGGGACATAAACAGCACATAAAACAAAATCTAGCAAGAGCCAATATGACAGCAAAAAAATGGTATTGTGGCCATTGAGAAATGTGTAAACTAGCAATTTTTGCACTACCACTGAGCTGCCTAACTGTACTTTCTAATTGCTGTGATATACACACACACTGACTAATACATATGCAGTACACATCTATGCATATACAGTATTTTCCAGTGTATCATAGCAGTGCACTGTCTAAGCACATTTTTACAGATTATAAAAAAGTCATCAGCCAGCCTAGTGGCACCAAGGGTTAAGGCACTGGATGCCGCACCTTGCGCCATGCTGGAAACCTGGGTTCGGGACCAGACTCGGGTCATCAGAGGTCAGCAGGGGAAGGATAGGATTGAGCATCCAGAGGACAGCTCTTCTATCCTTGGGGCAGGTTGCAGGGGTTGCCCAGTGCCCTACCATACCCCGATGGAGACTGGGGGAACTACAGGTTCACCAGTACATAAGAACAGGGACAGAGTGTGGCAGACATCTGCTGGCAGCCAGCACTGACATCATTGCACATCGCACTCCACCAGAGGACCTTAAGGAAAAATCCCCTCCTCTGGGGAGGTGATGGCAACCACCAACGATCCCGTCCACATGACCAATGTTGGCTGCTTCCTCCAGTTCTCCCCCTTGGGGACTCTGGTGCCTCTCCATCTGGGGGCCAGGGGAGCCCAGAGTCCTGGACCTGATGTAGTATGCAGAGGAGCAGAATAGAGGGGAGGAGCTACGGCACTATGGTATGCCCGAGAGATGCCCGGTAGGTGAAGCATAAATAGAATTCAACAAAAAAAAGACATTGAGGGTCTGTTTTCTTCTTTTAAGGCTCTGAGGGACATTGGAGGGTGGCAGGATGCCACTAGACACCTTATTTAAATCAGCAATGACATGCATAAGGCTGAAACTGATCTAGATAGTGGGGGAATATGGACTAGCACTTTTTGCACTAACCACAGATTTAAAAAAAAGACATCGAAAGATTGTTTTTTTCTTCTTTTCAGACTGAAACTGAACTAGATAGTGGGGGGATATAGACTACCAATTTTTGCACTAACCACTGAGCCACCTAACTGCACTTTCTAATTGTTGTGACACACCCATACTAACTAATACATAAACACATATATGCATATATATTTCATTATAATATAGCAGTGCACTGTCTACACACACAGAGCTTTGCCATACACACACTAACACACATACACTGCCTTATATGGCATTTATTTACTTATACATCTAACCCTAACTTTTACTGTATTTAGAATAAGCACTGTGTTTTGCACTAACTCATTGTACTAATCTATGGCATGATTGGGTAACTAAGGTAGTGGACCAGGTAGGTACAGTGGATGTGGCCTATCTGGACATCAGAAAGGCCTTCAACACCATCCCCATAGAAGGCTGATTAGCAAACTGTACAGCCTAGAGGTGGATCCTAAAATAGTTCTGTGGGTGGAGAATTGGCTGAATGACAGGAGTCAGGGGGTTGTGGTAAACAAGGAGTACTCTGGAGAGGGACAGGTGACTAGCAGGGTGCTGCGGGGGTCAGTGTTGAGGCCAGTCCTCTTGAGTGTCTTTACTGGGGACATTGCAGAGGGACTGGAGGGGAAGGTATGCCCCTTCACAGAGAATACAAAGATATGCAATAGGGTGAACCCATCAGGGGATGTTGAAAGAATGAGGGAAGACCTTTAAAAACTGGGAAAATAGTCTGAAGAATAGCAGCTGGGATTCAGTGTAAAGAAGTTCAGGATCATGCACATAGGGCACAATGGTCCAGATGCAATGTATGAACTGGGTGGGGAGGTACTGACAGTCACAAAACAGTAAAGGGATCCTAGAGTTATCATCTCAGAGGACCTAAGAGAAATTAGGCAGTGTGATAAGGCAGCTGGAAGGCTAGCCAGATGCTTAGAAGCATAGGGAGGGGTATCATGAGTAGAAGGAAAGAGGTAGGTCATCTTGCCCATATGAGACACTCCTGAGACTGCATCTGTAATACTGAATCCAGTTCTGGAGGCCACATCTGAGAAAGAATATGGATAGGGTGAAGGCGGTACAGTGGAGGGCAACAAAAATGGTGCAGGGCCTGTGACATAAGACCTATGAGGAAAGACTAAAACAGCTAGATATGTATTCCCTGATGGAAAGGATGGAGGGGGACATGATTGAGACATACAAATACATTTGCGGTATAAACAGAATACAGGAAGGAAGCATCTTGCAAAGTAAGAGACACTCCAAGTCAAGGGGCACAAAATGAAGTTAGGGAAGGCTCCAGGGTAAACATGAGAAAATATTTTTCACAGAGAGCATGGTGGACACCTGGAGTAGCCCACCCAAGGGGGTTTTAGGGGATAAAACAGTCACAGAATTTAAGAAGGAGTGGGATAGACACAAGGGTATCCTGGAGGCAAGTGGGGCTCCAGAGTTGAGTTTGGGCATGGGGCATCATACCAGATAGGAATTATTTGGGTGGACTGGGTGGTGATGCAACTCCCAGGCCCCCAGACTGACCTCCACCACCCTGCATCCCTAACCCCCACACCACACACTCTCATCACCTGAACAGGTTCCAGTGTGAAGATTCACTTCATCGAAGACATTCTTGCTTGCTGGAACTGAGATTCATCTGTATGAGAAATAAGGTAAGTGTGGTTCAATGTATTTCAATGGGATTTCAACTTACTTACCTTATTTCTCATATAAGCTCACTGGTTCCAGCAGTAAGACATCTCTTCCATCAGAGAGTGGATCTTCACACTGGGATCTGTTCAGGTGAGTGTGGATCTGGGCGTGTGGGGTGGCTGGTGCTCTGTGGGAGGTCAGGCTGGGGTGGGGGTTGCATCAGTGATGGACCTTTTTTTACAAATTAAAAAATGACATTGAGGGACCATGTTCTTCTTTTCAGGCTCCAAGGGACATCTGAAGATAGTGGGGTTGCCAGCACACACCTCATTTAAATCAGCAATGACATGCATAAGGCTGAAATTGATCTAGATAGTGGGGGAATGTAGACTATCAATTTTTGCACTAACCACTGAGCCACCTAACTCCACTTTCTAATTGTTCTGATACACATACACTTACTAAAACACATACACGTATATGAATATATATTCCAGTATAACATAGCTGTGCACTTTCCACACACTTTTTTACAGATTAAAAAAAGATGTCGAGGGACCATTTACTTCTTTTCAGGCTCCTAGGGATATCGGTGGGTGGGGATTGCAACTAGACACCTCATTGAAATCAGCAATGATATGCATAAGGCTGAAACTGATCTAGACAGTGGGGGAATGCAGACTAGCAATTTTTGCACTTACCACTGAGCCACCTACCTGCACTTTCTAATTGTTGTGATACACACATACTGATAAATACATATACACATATATGCATATATAATCCAGTACAACATCGCAGTGCACTGTCTTCATACGTTTTTACAGATTAAAAAAAAGGACATCAAGGGACCATTTCTTCTTGTAGTAACAGAAGATGTCAGCCTAGAAGTAAGTAAGTTAGTCTGATACAATCTACTATACTACTTTAAACTGTAAGTAAATCAAAATATTTTTGCACACAAAGTGCTTATTGGGACCAGCCCCACACTAGAGTGTGGGTTGTTTGTGCTGCACTGTTCCACTTTAATACACTCACCTGTCAGTCTCCTGAAGGGGGGCCAGGTTGTGTATGGTCATCCACACCACCCAGGGAACTATAATTACCACACCACCAAGAGCTGCTCTGTAAGTCATATGTCACTAAATCCTCTCCTGGAGGAGAGCTATCACCCGCCAGTCTCCACTACTGGCATTCTGAGTACAGGACACAAACTGACTGGTGCATGCCAATGGATGCTCCTCACTTTGCATCATGGAGTCAGCTACACTAAGATTTCAAATCAGTACTTAATAGTAAAACAGCCATGCATGATAGAAGTGAACTTTTTGAAGTATACTTTGTTAGTCTTTTTGAGATTGCCCTTTATCTTTTGTCTTGTATGAAACCTTTTTCCCCATTTTGAGTTTTTTTAGCACTTTTTAACATTTGAAATAGTAAAATGAGCACTCTTTTTAATATAGCTTGTACTAGACTTTCATCAGTATTCTCAGCAGTATTTGAACACCCATCGTTTATCTTGACATTACTTTCAGCTAAAATGAACTAGCACAAAGTAGACAGTGCTCACTCATTTTAAAGGAAAAACAGGTACACAGCAACAGCTGAGAATACTGATGAAATCATAGTCCAAGTCAAGTTAACAGGAGCAGAGCACTTTTACTGTTTCAAATGTAAAAAATACTACAGCTGGATCAAACTGGGACAAGAAGGGTATGTACCAGACAGGAGGCAAGGGCAAGCTAAAATAGAATGAAAAGTCTAGGTCAAAACTGTCATCATAAATGGCATTGCTGCTTTAAACTTTGCAAACATGAAAGCACTTATTTTCAGAGTTCTTCATTTCCTAATCATATGCCCCACATTTTACCTTCTTCCCACATTTGGAGGACAAAGTCTCTGCTGATGGGTGTTGGAGAGGTTGACTGCCTGCCAGCTACTTCTTATCTCCAAACCAGAGATGGTGGACATTTCTATGAGGGTCATCATTCTCACACAGATTTAGTACAGCAGGATACAGTGGCTCCAGCAGCCTTTCCATTTCAGCAGCAGCAGCAGCTCAGTTTCTGCACTGTTATCATGAGGTTTCCTTTCCATACAACACAACATACTCGACAGACACATGGCACCTTTTATTTCTCAGTGACTGAGTGCAGTGCATCCCTTGCTTAAACAATAAGGCATGACAGGATGTGCTTTATGCAGGGGTAATGGCATGCCTTGGATGGGTTAAGGCACAAGGCCAACAGTTAAGTGCTTCCACTACCAAAGAAATGCCATTATCCCAGCACAAAGCAAACCCTTGCATGCCTTATTATAATTATGAAATGGGTCCATTAGTATTAATAAAGAAATAATAATAAAACGAGAATAATGGATAGTTTAGGGTGTATTACCGGTCAGTAATACCATGGAGAGGTTCCTACATGTCCTGAACCTCAAGATGGTATTCTGACTGGTAACACTCTCTAAACCATTCAATATTTATTTTAATATATGGATCTAATTTTTTTAGTCTGCGGTCGGCTGCTGCCATGAAGGGTTGTGTCAGTCATAGCCGACTGCAGCACTGCCTCGCTCAGCATGTTTCTCCCTCACCCGCTTGCCCACATAGAACACTGCCTCACTCCATTTCTTTCTGCTTTGCTGGCTTACACACACTCAGGGCAGTAAAAAAGCCTACCTTTTTTCCTTTTTGTTGGGGGGTGCAGGATCAGCCAGTTAAGTCCTTTTAAAAACAAGAATGGGAACTGCCATGGACACTGCACTCTCGCTAAGTGAGACATGACTGCCATGTTTTAAAAACTGTTTTGGCTGCCCACAGACAGAGAGCGCCAATCATTAGCTTGACGTAGTGAGCGCCAATGGTTGAGTGACGCTTAAAGGTTTATTGATTTGGGGAGTTGTGGGCTTGCGCTTGTTTAACTTGGCTTGTAATACTATCATTCAAGTCCCAAACAATACTATTATTGGATGTGAATAATAGTATTATCACTCTTGAAGTGTGGTATTATCACTCGGAGTGATAGTATTACAGAAAAAAATTGTATGCTTTAGTAGCATATTAAATCTGCTATCCATATTAAAAACATATATTTGAATGGGAAAAAGGCAAAAAAGAGAAAAAGAAAAAAGTAGTCTTATTGAACCATTACAATTTTGCTATTTGGCCAGTAGATGACAGATACTGCATTTTTTAAATACAAGTAAGTGAATGGAGGTATATTGACACAGTGTGCAAGGTTAATGTAAACAGGTCAGTGTGGTCATGGGCCTTTTTCCAGTGCTGTTGTGCTGGAATATTAGCACTGGGTTCTGTACTCCTCAACCAATCTTGTTGCTGAATTTTTTTATGCACATTTCATAATTAAGCAATAATACACAACAGGGTGTGCTTTGTCATATAATATTGGCATGATGTGGGTGTGTTTTGAGGCACGAGGTGAAGCCAAGTGCCTTACCCACATAAGAAGGGGCAATATCCTATGATAAAACATGGTCCAGAGTGTATTGTTGCAATTATTTTTTTCACTTTATCTTTTTATTGAAATTCGAGTATATAAGAAAGCACACATCTAATACAATAGAAGACTATCCTCCATGTAAGGTATAAAATATCACTTAACAAAACACAGTCTTTAGGGTAAACGTATTGAAGAAGCTCTTATATATGTATTGATAATAAAACACAAACCTAGACAGGATATACAGTAAGTGGAGAGCAGAAGGGTTACAATCAATAGGGTATTATAGGATCAGAAATAGCAACCATGTATGAAATACATGCCTGGGCAGGCTATGGCAAGGCATTCAGTAAATTGCAAAAAGTGATAAATGTGGTAATATGAACAATGTTCAGTAATGGAGAGGTGAAGATAAGATAAGCAAGGAAGAAGGGAAGGAGAGAGGGAGAAACAGGGAAGAAGAAAAAAAGAGGAGAAATCTGTGCACAAAAGTTTTGAGAAAACCTAATCTGAGAGCAAAATAAGAAGAAGGGCTAAATACCCTTAAGAATTAGGGTTTAAAAGAACTAGGCTCAATGTACAGTACTTGAAGTAATCCTGCCAACATCTGTCATATACAGTGAGTCAGTTATGAGTAACATGAGATAAATCGATGTAGGGAGGCATACTGAGAGAGACGTTGAAGAACATCTGAAAGAGAAGGCACCAGAGTTGATTTCCATTTCATAAGAATCAGACATCTGACCAGAAGAGAAAGTATGTTTAGCCATCTAAAATGTGCATGTGAGAGGAGAGAGCTATTGGGGATAAGAATGCCTAGAAGGAATAGCTTGGGGTCAAAAGGTAGTTTTTGTCCTTTTACTCTGGAGGCAAGTAAACAAACTTTATGCCAGAGCTTATTAATGAGAGCGCAAGACCACAAGATATGAAGTAGATCCCCGTTGGCCAAATTGCAGCACCAGCAATTATTATTATTTAATAGGCCCATTTGTTGAAGCACACAGGGGATCTATACCAAAGATGTAGGATTTAGTTTGTATTAAAGAACTACGGGCATCTTTAAAGGTATTATGTGCATACGCCAACAACTACTCCATTGTGCATCTGAAATATTGTAGTTAAGAAGAGTACTTCATTTATTTTTGGCCTGTATATACTGATCAGGTAGATTATCAATAATGTCTTTGTAAATGGAGCTATTTAATTTTACTGATAAATTAGTCCAGTGCAAGATGTATGGGTTTAGAAGAATATGCCTATACACTAAACTAGAGAGATAGTTATAAGCTGCCTGAATTTGTAAAAACTTCCAGAAGTCCTGTTTAGGAAGTTTCCATGTGACCTGCAAGTCTGAGAATGATCTAAGAGTGAGTGAATTCTGGTCCACGATATCTCCGAGAAAGAAAATGCCTTTGTTCCTCCATGTATGACAGAAAATTGGGTGATCTTCTAGAGTGAGCAGTGGCTTGCCCCACAAGGAGGCAAGGAAACCAGGGTGTGGACTGGATTTCAAGAATTTGTGGGTTAGTTTCAATAAAGAACAGAGGATGATATAATCGGGTGAGATTTTAGTTTAGAAGAAATGGGATTAAAATGAAGGAAGTGGGAATCCTCCGGTCACAATGCGTGATTCCATTGCAACCCATAGGGTGAGGGAGGGAAGGGTTTTGAATCCATTTAATGGTTTGGGCCATCTGAAAGCCCAGAGGTAGCCTTTGAACCAGGGAGTCCGAATCACCCTTTTTTCCAATGTGTTCAAGTTTGTTGTGGTTAATTTTGGTGGTTTCCATCCCAGATAAAGTTACCTATTAATTTATCAATTTTAGCAAAAGGAGGATGGTAAGACTAAAGGAATATTGACAAGAGGTAAAGAATCTTGGGAGAAATGGACATCTTAATGGCTGCAATTTTCCCAATGAAAGTGAGATTAAGAAGCTCCATCTGTCCAGAATTGTTCTGATGTTATCAGATAAGAGTTAAAGTTAATGTCCCATATATTCCTAAATTACTAGTAATTTTGATTCCTAGGTATGTTATACTCTATGGTGACCAGTGGAATCCAAGAGGTATGTTCATAAAGCCTTTACAGTGGTCGTTAAGGGACATAGTTTGTGATTTGCCATAATTCAAAGCAAGGCCAGAATTCAGGTTTCTTGTCAGGTCTGGTGTGTACAGTGGTGCTGTTGTTGTCCATACATTATTGGGCCCTGCTGGGTTGTGGGTCACTGGTCCTATTGCTGCAGTGCAGCTACTGCTTGGTCTTCCGCTGACAGATCTGTGCCACTGCACAGTGGTCCTCCCATTGCAGCACATCTGTGTGGTGGGTCCTGTTCCCTGTCCTGCCATGCGTTGCCTTTTCCACAGTGTGCCAGGTGCATGTACAACTATCGTGCCTATACCGTGGCATGTGTTTTGCTGTTCTACCTGTGTGCTTTTCAGAGTGTTTGCTCCTGTGGTGGTGTTTTGTTACCAGGTGGATGGGTTCATGCCCTACATGCTTGAGCATTACTGTACCTGTCAAGCATGTGCCTAATGCTTGTTTTGGTACTGTAGGTACATGGCCTACATCATGTTCTGCCTGGTGGTGTACCTGCATTCCAGCGGTATGTTTGCTAATGTCCTAGTGGTGGACATTGCCTCATGCCTTGCTATGCCACTGTTCATGTTCCCATTCCGCCAGTGGTTGCTCACTGTTGTTTTTACATAGTTGTGTTTCCATGGCCAGCATGTCCCATCATATGTCATCCCATATGTATATTGTGCACTGCCCCATCATCATTAACATCTCAGGGTATGGCTGTCTGATTGCATCGCTTCACTGTGCACGCCTAGAGCTGTGTGGTGTCCACTGTTCTGTGTTGTTGTTGGCATACATCCATGCATGTCTGTGTAACTTAGGGGTGTTTTTCTGCCTGTGGCATCCTGCCTTGTCCTTCAGGCCCATGTCAGGTGTGCTTTCTGTATTGGTCTGTAGTGCCACATGGGCATGGTTGTTGGGACATGCTGTCCACCCTTTGTTTGCATTCCAGAGTTGCACTGTGCCTCCTTTTAGGTACCCCATCCTGATATGATCCCCCTTTCTCCTGTAGATCCACACTATTCTTCACTTTGGGCCACCTGTCCTGAAGAGACAGAGGGGAATGATGACCTTCTCCTCCAACTGGCTCGGCAACAGCAGACTATCATTGAGCAGCAGGTTATGTTGATCTCTGAGACACAGAGGGTTGCATCCATTTTCGAGGAGCAGCTGCCAGCACCCTCATGACCATGATTCCAATTTTTTTCCTTTTTCTTGCTTTTCCTTCCACCCCTTATCTCCATTTGCCTTGCTTCATTAATTCCCTGTTCTGTGGCCCACTTTGCTTTCTGTATATACTTCCCCATCCCCTACATTTCTCCTGCCTATGTAGATATGTGTATACTGTAAATATGTTCATCTTTGGATTGTTTATATCATGTTTCCCATTGTAGTTTGCTCCATTTCTTGACAGTTTTACTCCTTGTTTTTTGCTCTGTAGTCCCCCTTTAGGTTTTGTCCTGTAATTTGATGCTGTATTTTGCCATTTTGTGTTCTCTGTTACTGTTGTTCTTGTTTTCCTGCCATGCTTGTTAGCTTTTGATTATACTTCATATTTCATGACTTCCTTGTGTCCTGTGCCTTTTGGGTGCTTGGGTTTTTGGTGGTTTTGTACTGTTCAGTGGTTGTCACATGTTGGTCCTGGTTGTTCCTGGGCATTCACAGATACTGCACAGCTGTCTGCTCCTGTGTTCACATTCAGGATGTTTTCTTTGCCTGTGTTCCTGGGTGGGCTGTGTCACCTCTGCACTGTGTTTCTGTCAGTGTGTGCCTGCCTGCCTGGGAGCTATATTCAGTGCAGTCTTATTTGCTATATTCAGTGCTGTCTTATTCTGGGGCTATTTTTGCCTAGCACTCCAGGCCCCATTTGCCCGGCTTCCTTTGCATGCTATATTTAGTGGGTTTAGTGCCGGGCTATTTCTTTTGAATATAGCAGGCTATTTTCTCCAGGCTAATTTGCCCACCAGGCAATGCTAATTTAGCCCTGGGGCAAAGTTTTGAATATTGGGTCCTATGTCTTTTGTTTATATGTAAAAAAAAAAAAAGGAAACAGACCTGCTGGAGGCCAAGATTACAATATATAATGACTTACCACAGGAGATTACTCAAACTAGGAAAAGGTTTGACATACTGAGAAATAAATTGTGGTCCCTGGGCTTCAAAGCAACCATAATCCACCTTGCTAAACTCAAAGTTATCATTGATGACAGAAGATTTATTTATGAGGACTTACAAGAAGCTTGGACTGATTTGAAAAACAGAATTCCAAACTTGCTCTAGTTAGTATGTATGGCTTGAAAGCTAACTTGGAGAGTGGATATTCTAAATAATAATTTATTTATAGTGGGCTGGGTGGTATGGGGGCAGAGAGTTGGTAGCAGTCATATCCAAGAAATGGATTCATATATACCGCGACTGCTGTCTGCTCCTGTGTTCACCAAAGATAACCTTGATTTTATGTTGTTATTGCAAATAAAAATGTATTTCAGCTTTTTGCCTGGGAAGATTGGGAATCAGTAACTTCTATTAAAAAGTACTAAAATGTATAAGACTGATGGGTGACAATATGCTTCAACTATGGGATGAAGAGGTATTTTAATAAAGGGAAATGACTAATTCAATAAAGGTGAAATGAATATCCATGAATGCAAATTGGAATAACTCTCCATAAAGAAATCAAGATTATTAAAAGTATTTATTTTATTTTATTTATTTACTGAGTGATCGGAATTACAAACCTCTGAGTCAAAGACTCCTTTGCCAAGGCTCCACAACATGGAAGTACAGAACAAGAGAACTCGACAATACAATGAAAGGTATTACAAATGAATGAGGAGGGTAAAACAACCCAGAGTCAAGCATGGTACAAAGGTTTCAAGCAAATTAGCTATTGCTTACATTCAGATTTCAAGGATAATACAAGGTTCTTAGCCAATAAAACAGATACATAAGATAAAGGTACAATACATCAGAAGAATCAATCAGAGTAGAGGGAGAGGAGAGAGGAGAGAGGGGGGGGCAGAAGACACAGAGGTTTGGCCTGGCAAATTATTCTGGAAGTCATGTGCACAAATCATATGTATCCAGGAAACACATATGGAAGAAAAGAAAATTAACAAACTTAAAAGGAACTGGATGGAAGCCACGTATTTCTCTACTGGCACTAGAAAAAGTAGAAGGTAGCCATTATCCTTAGAAAAGTGAACCATATTAAAGTAATATACCAGTTTGCAGATAGTGAGGGTAGAATCATCTTATTAAAACTCAATATTTATGAAACAATGATAATTATTGGTTCTATATATACTCCTTTTGAAAAATATTCAGAATTCCTAGACAGAATAACTGAAGGCCTACAGACTTTACAAGAAAACAATACCATATTAGCAGGAGATTGTAATGTACGTCTTAATCCAAGGAAGGATAAAACTTCTCCATCATCTAAGGGTAATATAAATATATCTGATAAATTAAATGCTTTATTAGAACAAGAGCAAATGGTTGATATTTGGAGGCATAAAATCCTTTGGATAAAACTTTTACACACTTTGATTAAAAAGAGAAAGTTTTCACTAGAGGTGATTATTTTTTTGTTACTAAAGAATGAAGTAATTTGATAAAATTAGCAGAAATAGAATCTATATGCTTATCAGATCACACCATGTTATTAATAGAACTCAATATTCCAACAACAGAAAGGACATTTTCTAAAATCTGGTCAATGAATAATGAACTTCTTAAAGATTCCAAGTTCATACTGTTGATAAAAAATCAATACAGTAATTTTGGTATTACAATTACTCAGGACAAACCAAATTATGGGCCTGATGGGGCACTTTCTAGGTAACTATTCGAGAGTAATCATATCATACCATATTGAAATAAATAAAATCAAAAATAATGAAATGGAAGAGATTAATAAAGATTTCAACAGCTGGTCAAACTAGTACTATTAGACTATAACAAATGTAATCCAGAATGGTATGAAATGAAAATAAAGAAACAGGAAATTATTCACAAGAAACAATTAGGACAGCATCATTTATTAAAAAAAATACTATCATATGGACAAATCTGGAAAACTATTAGCAAACTTATTAAAAATTGAAAAACAAAAAAATATAATGCTAAAAATTATAGAAGTAAATGGAACTATTTAAACAACTGACGGGGGTACAGCTAAAGCATTTTGCAATCTTATAAAAAATAAATCATAATGATTTAGTTCCAAATAAAGAACAGATGAAGTTCTTTTTAGACGAAGCAAAACCAATAGCCAAGCCATTTGACTATATTCCTATTACAAATCAATAAATAAAAATACCATTAGGACACTACCAAGAAGTAAGGCAACAGGTCTTGATGGCCTTTCTAGTGAATTCTATCAAGTTTTCACAGAGGAACTGACACCATGGATAAAATTAATGATTGAATAATTATTCAATGAATAAACTAATAACCAGATTCCACAATCCCTGCAAACAACAAAATTGATATAAATACATTAAGAGAGAAAGCCTATAGACTCCACAGTGAGTTATAGTCCAATAATTC
This sequence comes from Neoceratodus forsteri, assembly GCA_016271365.2. Classification (NCBI taxonomy): domain Eukaryota; kingdom Metazoa; phylum Chordata; order Ceratodontiformes; family Ceratodontidae; genus Neoceratodus; species Neoceratodus forsteri. The sequence continues at coordinate 1,288,745,835 of CM057456.1, forward strand.
TACACAATGTGGATTAGAAATTAATAGTTAAAATGATTTATTTATTTATTTTATTTATTAAATTCTTGGATTACAAATACCTTTGAGCAGAAACTGCTCATTTACAAAGGTTCCACGTCAAAGGATGATGGTCAACATACATACAGAGGTAGTAAAAGAATACACAATAAACAACCAAAACAACTAAAAGAAAAATAAAGATACTTAGTTATAACATACTTTGAGATAATATTCATATAATGAGCAGCTTGAGTAGGCAGCTGGCTAAGTGTAACAATAAGAGATAGAGGGCATCATAGACAGTTAGTATTGCAGGCATGCGACTGGGAGAGGAAGGTGGCAGGCTAATGGGCCACTGTCCGATGGTGGTGGAAAATGTCTTGTACCAGTGGAGATGTGAAGCAGGAAAGGAGTCACAAGGAAGGCCCAGTGCCAGAGGGAATGAGACTGGGAAAGGGTGAGCTGTGAGACATGAATGAGCTTGGAGGTGTTTAGAGAGATCTCTGTTCAGAGAAGCAATCACATTGAGTGGTAGAGGTGAGGTAAAGCTTGAGATTCCTTTTGAAGTTCCAAGTGTAGTAGAGGAAAGTGATTCTTTATTGAGGGAATTGAACCATTGAGTGGCTCTATAGATAAAGGACCGCTGACCCACGGAGGTACGACATCTGGGAACCTGAAAGGTTAGAGATTGGGCACCATGCGTTTGTTGAGTGCCACTGTAGGTAAGTGTGGAGTGAGCTAACACCAAGTGGCATGAGACCGAGGAGAATCTTTTTGGTAAGTAAGCAGGTCTGGTATTGTATTCTGCTGAGTAGGGGTAGCCAGCTGGCCTGTGCATAGAGGTCACAGGTGTGAGTTTGTCAGGCCACACCCATTAGTAGTCTACAGGCTTTGTTGAGAGAAACTGAGATCCTGCAATCCTTATTAATAATAAAATTCAGATACATGTGAACAGTTATACGAACAAAGATCAATATGGTTTTATAAAGGATCGTACACTGTACCAAGCAAATAAAAACACCTTATTAACTCAGAAGAACATTTAAAAAAAGACACTTTTTGTGCAGTAGCAATAGACGCAAGCACAGCATTTGATTTAATAAATAGAGAATATATATCAAATACTTCAGAAGTGGGGAATCCCCACACAAATATTAATAATCAAAAAGCTTCATGAAAAAAAAACTATGGTTAAGTTCCACATTAATAAATTTTTAACAGACGAATTCACAATAATGAATGGAGTAAGACAATGCTGCCCCGTCACCCACTTTATTTATATTATCAATTAAGCCCTTTTTATCCACTTTAGGGAACAAACAATCTATTGAAGGATTCCATTTTAAAAATGAATCAACTAAGCTAAGTGATTCTGAAGATTACATTTTACTGATCATTAAAAATATTAACACATCATTAAAGACCTTTCTAGAAATAACCGATCTCTATTTAGAAATATCTGATTATCAACTGAATAAAAGTAAATATATAATAATGAAATTATCTAGGGGTATAGACTTAGAACCAACTACATCTGAAAAACAATTCAAGAATCAAACTTACATAAAATATTTAGGCATACATCTAACAGCCAACCAAAAACAAATATTAAAATAAACTTTGATAAAGCTAAAGAAAAAAATTTCCTCACTACTAGAAACCTGAAAAATTCTTCTACTCTCCCTTTGGGGGAAGACTGATACAATTAAGATGATGGCAATGCCACATTTTGTATTTGTTCTTAAAAACATTCTAGGTGTCCCTACTGAGAAATAGTTTCAAGATGTAAAAATATTTTTGTAAGTTTTGTGAGAGGAGGAAATCTATATACCATGGAAAGTTATAGTTACCCAAGGAAATGGGAGTGATGGGGTGCCCACATCTGCTTAAATATATGGAGACAAATATTGTAACTACTTATTTTCAATGGACGTTTTCTGAGGAGGACCAGTATTTATTTATTTATTTATTTATTTAAGCTCTTGGTAACCTGCTAAGTGTGCTGATCCAAGGGACCATTTTACAGGTATGACCCAGGCCACAAACAGGTGGCATTACACAGAAAGTGAGAATGTACAATGTAGAGAGAACAATTGCAAGAGGATACAGACATCACGGTGGACAAGTATATTTACAATAGTGAAAAATACAGGCAGCTCTGGTGCATAAATTATAAATAGTGCAGTTACAGGCAGCTGGTGGTATGGAAAAATAATACATTGTATAATAAGAGAAGCAGAAGCTAGGAGAAGCTGTACAGCATAATTACTATAACAAACAGTATATTGAGGTAACTTAGAAAAAGACTAACTGTACAGTACATATTTTTTTTTCAACTGTCTTTCACTCCAGTCGTCGTCCTAGGAGCCTCTCTCAGGTATCCAACTTGGCTCCTGCCCTGCCTGAAGTCCACCCATTTGTACCTTCCTCACCACCGCCCCTCCTCACAGCTGGCACCCCCAGCTTAACCCCTCCGGGGTGGAGCCACCCCTCCTGCCTTGGGTGCTCTTGAAACCATAGACTCCAGCTGCAGACATGGGGCCCAGGTGGAGGATCCATGAAGGTCAGCTAGGACGGACCCGAAAGTGGGCATGGGGGTTGGTGCCATCGCCTACCCCTAGGACCAGGTTTTTCTGTGTTCTGACCCTTCCCCATGCGTGGGCACATCCGACATTTCTGGCGCATGTCAACCCTGCCTACATCGGCCACGCTAGTATGTGCTTGCCTGGCTTGCTGCAGTACCCCTGGTCTCCACTGGGGGTCTCTGGCTCGCCGGGCTGTCCCATCCCCTCGATCCAGGGAGGAGAGCACCACATAGGTGCTCACTCATCAACCCTTCCCCTGCCAGCCTCCGATGCCCAAGTTCGTTCCCGAACCCGGGTCGCCGGCATGGCACGAGGTGTGGCATCCAGCGCCTCAACCCTCAGCACCACCAGGCCAGCACAACTGTACATTATTTACAGCTGGATAAGTGACACCTCTTATTTAGTACATACAAGAGAGCACACTGAGGTGCTGACTAATGGGGGTGCACTAACAGGCACAGAGGACAGTTAGGGGAGAAGGAGGGGGAATTAACCAGAGGAGCAGCTGCACTTTGCCTTGTCAATCAGCTAGGATTTGAGGTGGGTCTTAAAGATGGAATGAGTGTCCAGTGCACAGACAGATGCAGGGAGGTTATTCCCCAGAGTGTGAGCAGCAACAGATAACACTTTTCCACCCATAGCCGAGGAAACATTTGAGATTTCTGTTGGGGGGGGGCCAAGGATGGACACAAGCTTCTTGAGGATACTTTGGTCTTGAGGAGAGACGTATATAGGAAGGCATCACTGTACCTAATGGCACTTTCCAAGATTCAGCTGAGTGAGTAATCAATCCTAAATTGGGGTGGGAGCCATCCAAGAGTCTGGTAGAAATGGCAGTGGTGGGTAAGGTATGGTGCCAGGAGAATGAAGTGGCAAATGTTGTTGTATGTCAAACAGAGGAGCTCTTTCAGGGCTGTGAATGCACGTGAGTAAATGGGGGAGCAGTAGTCAATAATTGGCAGTAGGTTACCAAGGGCAATGGCTAAACGGGCTTCACGGGACAAGAACAGCTTTATCCGATAGGCTGCACCAAGCTTTTGATTTACATGTCTGATGACAGAGGAGATATGATTTGCATCAGAAAGGGTGGGATCTAGGATTACACCCAGGTACTTAAAAGTTGATACATCATCAAGCACAGTGCCATCTGGTGTAGTTACCATGAGTGCTTGTCCAGCCTTGGCAATCTTAGACAGGAAGTTTTGGATCCGAACAGGATGGATTTAGTTTTTTTGACATTTACAAGAAGACCATGAGACTGAAACCAGTTGTGAGCAGCAGTGTAGTTACTGGATAGAACCTTGGATATGTTGTCCTTGGTTTTGTCACTGGTGAAGAGGACGAGGTCATCTGCATACAGTAAGGCATCCATGTAACCCAGTAAGAGGAGGAGTTTATAAACAGGGACAATACTAGTGGGTCAAGGATGAAGCCTTGGGAAACACTGGTGGTGACAGTAGGAAGGTGGGGAGGTGCCAGAGCCCAGGCATACTGAATGAAACCTATACGAGAGGTAGCTATGGAAGCACTGCATGGCCCCGGGGGAGCAGCCAATGTTAAGGAGGGAGGTGAGCAGCAGGGAGTGGTCGATCAGATCAAAAGCTTTTAACAGATCAATGAAGACCACACCCGTGGTTCTCACAAGGTCCATGTTCCTGTGAATGTGATTAGTGAGCAGGGCCAGGGCAGAAGTGGTAGAGTGATGTTTACAGAAGCCGTCTTGCTGCTTGAACATTAGATTGTGAGTATCCATATGGGTTGATAGTTGTCAATGGATGATCCTTTCCAGGAGCTTATTAAGGTGGGGAGCAAGGATATGGGTCGATAGTTGTTGGAGGATAGCGGGTTTGCTCGATTTAAAATTGGGACCACCTTGGCATGCTTCCAGAGCAAGGCACTGAGGAGGTAGTCAGTGCCAGGTAAAACAGGTACATTAGTGGTTTCAGGATGGTAGGAGAGACAAGTCTTGAGCATCACAGGAAAGAGACCATCACTGCCTGGGCTGCCCTGGCTGGGCAGGCTCTTTAACAGTTTGGCAGTAACCTGGGGGTGATGGTCTGAAAGTAGAAGGGAGGTGGATAGGGCTTTCGATCATGGGCAAGGGGCTGTTCAGCAGGATTAGGTCCAGGGCTGGGGACCATCATGGATGGTAGCTTGCTGAGGAGTGAGGACAGGTCTGTGAACTTGTTATTGAAAGCCACAGCAACTTCAACAGGGTCAGTCAGTTGGCCAGAGGGAGTATCAAGGTGAATAATAGGGTTATGAGTGTGTGGGTTGAGCTGGGAACTGACCTCACCCCAGAAATGGTGAGGATCACCCAGGCTGTAACTTTGTCTGTCCTAGAAGAAAGCATCTTTCTGGACCAGAGCAGTCTGCTTACATCAGTTGCGTAGACACCTGTAATCATTCCAACATGCAGAGGAGGAGGCTTTTTTTAGGCTGACCAGAGTTTATCCCTCTCCTTCATCATGGCCAAGAGATCTTTTGTGACTCAGCGGGTGCAGCCTCCCCTAACCCTATGAGTGGTCAGGGGGAAATGCTGCGGTAAAGAATCTCCCTGCTTCCATCACATTGGAGAGGGTGCATACGGTCGACCAATTGATCATCCAAGCATCGTACAGGAGAGAGGGAATATCTGGGTAGTTGAAATTGAACAAGGAGAGAAGTCTTGTTAGGGAAACTTGACCTTCATGGCCCAAACCATGTAGGTCAGGGAATGGTCACTTATGGCATCTGATAGTGTCCCTGATAGGAGCACCTTATTATCTTTATTTGTAACCACCCAATTGAGAAGCGTATGGTTGAGGGTATGTGGGTTGTACCTAGTTGGGGGTGGTAATGATTTGGTCTAGATTATGAAGCTTGAGCTGGTTAGAGAAGTCAGGTTCCATAGTGTAGAGCCAGTTCAGATTGAAATCCCCCAGGATGATAGTGTGTCTGCTGGGGGAGAGGCGTCCCACTCCATCTAGCTATGCATCCTTAGGGGAGGGGTTATAGCAGCAACTCACATAGATCTTTTTAGCTGTGCCAATGGTCACCTCAGCAAGGAGCCATTCACTGGGGGAACTAGGGTCAGAATGGAGTATGGAGGCAGAAGAGAGAGGCTCATAACTATAGAGGGCCATGCCTCTGCCCTTCTTCCTTCTGGGCCTATCATGCCTCAGCAAGAAGTACCCAGGGAGAAGGTAAGAAGCACTGGAGTGGTGGGGCTTCAGCCACGTTTCAGAGATTCCAAGCATATGTGGTTTGTAAAGGGCAAGCCAGGGTTCAAGGTCAGTGAATTTGGTGGAAGGCTACAAAGGTAGATATGTGCAAACTCGCGTGGAGGCATTTCACAGGGTTGGTTCGGTGGTCAATGGTGGTACTGTGGGGACCGGGATTACTCTCAATGTCTCCCACTAGCAGCAGCAGAGAGAAGCACAGAATATATGCTGCAGGTATGGATGGAAAAGGGGATAGAGGAAATGAATAAAAAGTAGCCCAGGTGACGACCATCCTGCTTGGTAAGAACTGCATAGAAAGCAAGGCCCATGGGGTGCCCTCCCAGCTGACCATGGAACAGGGATGGACATCAGGGTGGAAGGAGGGAGTGAGATAGGATAGGAACTTCTGATCTAAGCAAGCAGGCAGCCCCAAGATCAGCCAAGAATAGGGTGCCTAGCAGTGAGGCAGCCAGCAGGGGAGCATACCTGTCTCATTATGGCAAATGGAGAAGAAATCGAAGTTAGTGCATGCCGGGGGTTAGTGTATGAAGAGACAGAGAAGTGGGGGGTTAAGAGGGAGAAAGGAAGGTACACAACTTCAACAGACCTCCCCAGTGGTGTAGTGAATAGAGTAGCTGCCTTTGGAGCAAGGTGTCAGAGGTTCAAGCCCAGGAAGGGGACAGAGAAATACGCCTTGGTGTGAAGGGTCACAGGATTAACTGGCCTGAGAAATAGGATGGGAAAGGAGGTTCAGCTACTGTACTGCACCTTAGGAAGGAAGCCTCAGGCAGATTTAGCAGTGACTCCTAGTGGTCACAGAGTATAACAAGCAGTAGGAAAGTGGACAGATTACTTCAGGCAGGGTGGCCATGTGACAAGTCATGTGACCTCAACCAGGTATAAATTAAAAGGGTGGATGGGGCACAGATGGGCATGTGGCATGGTGGGTTGATGGCAGGCTAGGATCAGGAGGGTGCCAGGATGGTGCCGGTTCAGTTCTGGGTGCACTCGCATTTTGCGCCAGTCTGGGATTTTTTTTCTTTTGCACCCCCTGACATGCACCTCTGGAGTTGAGAATCCTTTAGTAGGGGTAAGAGGGCAACCCCCATGAGGGTGGTGTGGGGCAGACCCACATAAAAAATCCAAGTCTCTGGTGCCCTTTGTTGTGCGCGGGGTGTACATCGCCAAAACTGATTTTTGGTGATGTACACTTCACCCAAACTGACGTTGCCTTTCCACGATCGCCATTATCACATGGAAGCCCCAAATGTTGATGACCCACAGGGAACATCTTGGAAGGAAATTCAAATGAACTTGCCTCCAGTTATGAGAATGTGAAGGTGAACACCCTTCCCTTCAAAGAATAAATCTCCCTTAGATAATTATATCGATGGTGATATAAAAGTTTGTATAAATATTTTGTTTTGAATTGATTATGTAAATTCCCATTTCCAGGCTAAGTATGATTATGTATAGGGGGTGATGGAGGGATGGGGGAGGGTTTGAAGGGGAAAACTAAAACAGTCAATATGATGTGCTTTATTGTTGTTAAATAATTATCACTTACTGTATAAATTGTATAAATTGTAACAAATGAGATAATTTGTATTACAATAAAAATGATTACTAAAAAAAAAAGAAAACAAACAAGAGGGATAACTATTTTACATTAAGAATCTCTAAATTTTGGAATAGTTTACCACATTATCTGGTTGATCAGTCTGATTTTAATAAATGTAAGACCGAGTTGAATAAGTTGTTTGGGATATTGGGACTTACCCCCACTAGGAGAGAGAGACAGTCATGATGTCCTAGCACCTTCTTCTGTCTACAAATACATGAGTAATACCGAGTAACACTAGATCACAGGGCATGCTATGATTCTGGAAGGGGTTTTCAAGAGGAATGCGAAAATACTTTCACAGAAAGGGTGGTGGATCCTCGGAATAACCTGCCAGAAATGGCTGTGGGGGTGAAGAGTGTGGGGAATTTAAAGCATGAGTGGATAGGCATATGTGCCAAAGCAGAGGAAGGGAAGAGGGAAGGACACCTCGTGACCAAATAGGATCCTGGTGTAGTAACAGGTGTAGGAAAAATTACGGCAGATTACATAGCCGATTGTTCATTTTCTGCTGACAATTCTGTTTCTAGGTTTCTAATGAATATAAGAAATATAGAGCTACTGAGAAATATAAGCTGCTCTGTGTACAAATATTATACAGTATATGGTTGCATTTGACTGTTGAAGATTTCAATGGCTTTCAAAAGCTGTGTTGTACAGTTCAAAGGTAATGAAATGTTGTTGTAGTATCGTTCTGACATCCACGTTGATACTACAAAAACTTTCTCCTTGCCTATGAATTCGCATGCACCCACTGACACAGCTCAACACCCTGACACCGATTAGGTAAATTTTATTTTGTTATTATTGTATCCCCGGAGCTGGCAGGCAGGCTCCAGCCCCCCACTGAGAGGGCTCATATCTCCCTGACCTCAGCCCCATCACTGGGATCATGGTCATGAGCTTCATGGAGCCTACCAGTTCCATTTTTCATTTTTTTCTCCTCTCCTGCCACATTTGTGGAGGCATGCATGCCTCAGTTCCATGGTGCCATCCCAATGCATGCCACCCACCCACCTGAACTATCCTCAGGCCTTCACCTGGGGCAGTTGTACTGTGGGGAAAACAGAGTCCTCCCTGAGAGTAGAGATGCCAAGTGGCTGCTCAATCCTGTTTCCTCCATCCCCCACTGTTGACCACCGATGACCCAGGCTCACTCCTGAACCATGGTCACCAGTGTAGGCAAGGTCTGGCATCCAGCTCCTTAACCCTCAGTGCCACCAGGCCAGCCCAAGGTAAGTTACATTGCCTTTGAATTTCATCAAATGTAAAAAAATCTCTGAAAGACAGTCAGGAACTGGGGATGAGCGATGAAGTTAGCATCAGTGTGGTTGTAGAGCCATTTCTAAACACGCTTCTCAATCACACTCTCTCACTCACTCTTTCTGGAACCAGACATGTGACTCTGTGAACAGAAGAAGAAACAGAAGTTCAGAACATTCTTTTAAAATCAGCCTTTTTTAAATATTGACTGAAAAGGATTACTCAAATGTGTTCAATATGGTTTTGTTGAAAGGCTGAAACTGTGCATTCTTTTTTTATATAACAATGATCTGAGTTTCTACTTGATTTTTTTTTATTTCTTTCTCAGAACAATCATATAATATATAATATGGGTAACTAAAACCAAGCACGGCAAGGCTGTGTTTCAATATCAGGTTTAAGATGACATCAGGGACCACTTGAGCTTTGCTTCCGAGGCCCCTATGATGACATCTCAAACCCTTAATGGAAACACAGCCTTGTTGTCTATAGTTTCCCATACATTATACTATAAGTTTTATAAAGTTTGTCTCGCAGTGCCGGCGGCTCTTTATCTGCATGGTTTAGGCACAAGACATAGTTTGTTTGAGGGCTTTCATTTCAGATACATTATTTCTTCCCTATTTTTAAGAATATCTCACTCAACCACATGTAATCCTACATCTCAGACAAAAGGTTCTGAAAGAACATAAACTGATAGAAAATTGCTTTTTAAGCAGAATTTCAGATGAAATGAAGAGACTGCTTTGTGGAACTCCTCCAGTTTTAGCATTATGAACTTTTATCACAGAGAAATGAAAATAGTATTCATGAGTTTCTCATCTCTGCATTTTTTCATTTCAAGGTAAGAGAGCTTAGTAAACTTGCATGATTTATTTTAATTTAAAACTATTCTTATGTGAAACACTCAGCAAGATAAACTATCTTATTTAACTGGAGATATAACATATTCCAAGCATGCTTTAGAATGCTGACTGTACCTATTTTTATCAACTGGCTTACCAGTTTCTCAATCCCCAGTCTTTATGGAAAAGGTCTTCTATTCTCTCCCATCAACTGGTATCACCCTCATGAACAAGAGGATTACATTTTTTGGCTGAATTTTCTATGTATTTTGGAGGCTGAAACAGAAAACACCAGAAACATATGACATCCCAGAATGATGTTAACTTTACCGGACTAGAAAGATGTCACTCTGTTGTGATCTGTGCTGGATTACTTGTAGAGCTAAGGACACTTCCTTTAGCAATCATAACTTAAAGCAGCAGTGCATGATAATGAAGACAATTTTGACCTATAGTTTTCACTTTTTAGATTGCCCCTTTATCTCCATACTTGTGTCAAGCCATTCTTTCCCCAGACTGAGTATGCTTTAGCACGTTTTTCATATGTGATTTTCACTGGTGTTCTCGGCTGATTTTGTGCACCTGTTGTCCTAGAAGGTCAGGGAGCAGTGTCTGTTGCATGCCAGTTCATTATAGTCACATGAAAAGTGATCCTAGACAGTGGGAATTCAAAAATGAGAGAATAGTGATGAAAACTTGGTCCGAGCCATATTACAAGGAGCACTCCTTTTATTATTTCATCTGTAAACAAAGTGGTAAAGCAGACCCAGAATGGGGAAAAAGTGCATCACTCAAGTCTGGAGGTATGGGGCAATCTAAAATAGAATAAAAAGTAAAGGTCAAGACTTTCACTGCTATTATGCACTGCTGCTTTAACCAACTTTTACAAGTGTTCTTAGCACAGCTAAGAGGTAAACCTCACTGCAGTTGAGGCTGCTTCTTTCTGTTTTCTAGTTGGGTGAATAGATGCACTGGCAGATTAAGGAGTTTTCTGCAGGCTACATAATGTGAGTAAGGGCTCTGGGAATATTTCAATGTGTACGTATTTGTTCACAGTTCTGTAGACTAAGCAGTAGCCTTAACCTGCCTGCTTATTGGCAAAATTTGGCAGAACAGTTCCTTACCACATGTGCATACTCTGTTAAGCTATGGATCACATTGTATTTGATATAATTTGTCATGTGGTGTGTAAATGCAAAGAAGTAGTAGTAAATGTTTATTTTTATACAGGTAGCAAATGGTAATACACCATTGGGAAAAATTCCCATTTTCAAGATGGACCTGTGTCAAATTTCATTACACAATTAACACAATAATATAATAACATAATAAAAGGAGATACAATAACAATCATACTAATCTAGATCAATATTTCCCCAATAACCTTCATACAGTCACTAGGGATTCATCAAACCTTGATTACAGATAGTTAAATAACTAAGCTTATTTTAAGGGTATACATGGCTAGGAAGGGACTCCTAACTGTGGAGGATAGATTGAAATACAATTGGAGGCACTCGGGATTTGGGGTCCTATATACAGTAAGACAAAGTAGATTTTAGATAACATCTTTAAAGAGCTGATAAACTGCCTCAGAATAATATATTTAACTGTTACTTTTTACATCTGAAATACTTTGTTTTATTTTGTTTGATAATTAGATCATTTCCCTGCTTTACACTACTACAATAGATTTGATTTGTGGAACAGCAGTATCTGAAGGCTGACATATCTAGTTCTGTTTTTTCATATATCCATCAATACTGTGACCTCACTGGTTATGACATAACTGGCTAATAAGAGTTAGAAAATGGTTAAAATGATTTCAGCCTTCTGATTGGCTGAGGGTCTTCTCTAGCTGGGCATCTATCAGACAACAGATGCCAAGCTATTAAAAGTACCAGCCCAGCTAACCCCATCACCACAATCACGCTGCCCAGCCTGCCATGTAATTGGTTGAAACCCTCATTTTGTATTTAAATGTCTGCCATTTTTTCTCGCTTAGCGAGACATGAAACGCCTCCCCGTCCCGTCACTGATCCGTCACCATCCTCAGAAACAGTAGCCAGCAAAGCCTACGAATGTACCTGCTCTTTACAGGTTTACTTTCTCTTTCTGCCACCTCATTTCACGCCCTCCCACAAAATCTACGGACCTTCCCTGACGTCCGCTCTCGGGTTGCTGTAACGCTGCCACCTGCCCGCCACCTTAGCTCCTCTCATACAGAAGATTCCACTCCTGTTCTGCTCCCATTTCATATTGCGCTGCACAGCAAAGAAGGAAACTGCAGTCTTGCAGTGTTGCCAGTCTTCCAACAAAACTTATTTGATCTCTCGCTTGTTTCATCTCCATGGCAGCACAACGCTCATCAGTTTGCAATCGCTCTGCCCTGAAAATGAGGTGAGAAAAATAACTGGGGTGCTAATACACTGCTCTATACCGCACCCCCCACTCGGATACTCTCGCTCATGCAGTCAGCATCTGCTCACATACGCAGCACAGGGATAAATGACAATCTGAATGGCAATCATCAGTTTTATTCTAAAATAAAAACTAAAATAAAAAATAGTTAGCATTCTGCTGCTCTCCTCGTCCCTCCATTCAGTAGTTTAGAGAGTCACGCCATCGGGCACGCAAGGTAATGGCTGGATCTCCCATAGAACTGCACATCAATAAAGAAAGAAACAAAACAGCCAAGACGGTACAACAAAGATAAAAAAGGCTGTAGATATGCTCAGTACATGGGACCGTGTGTGTGTGTGTGTGTGTGGGGGAGGACTTCTGAATTCAGCAGAATGGCTAGCTACAGCCCAATACTGCACTTCCTGGATTTACATAACAAGTCAAATAAATGGCATACAGGTAACAGCCTAACTTTAAACTGCAAAAAAAACTCCTTCATGTGGGGCAGAAAACGGTTTTGTGGTGGTTATTTATTTTTAAGGGAAGGGATTGTATGTTTTTTTTTTTTTAAGAAGACTGCCCTGAGAAAACTTAATGCAATGTCCTGTTTTGGGGGATACTAGAATGGCACTGTAGTGGAGTGTAAACAAAAGGTAGAATAGCACAGAAAGGAAGGGACTACTTAACAGCAAAACACTTAAAAGTAACTCTTAGTATGCTTTTCTAATTATTTCTTTAATTTTGTAAAAACCCACACAAAACTGCCAACAGTAGCCCATTTTCTAAGCGCAATAATACCCTCCAGGCTGGGCGGTATTGTGCTATACCGGACCTTCCAGGGGCTATAAGGCCCTCCACCTGCAGCTTCGGGCCTCATTACGCCCCTGGGCGGTCCGGTATAGCACAATACCGCCCACCCTGTTGGGTATTATTGCTTACCTATTCACCAGCTGCCTGATTGAGCAACTGGGATGTCAGTATGCATGAGGTCACAATGCTGATGAGGTATGAATATGACTAGAACATGTCAGCTTCCATATAAAGTATTGCTGTTTAGATCATATCTAAGACTAGTATGCAGAAAACCTAATGAGTAAAAAGAAAAGGAAAATCATTTCAGAAATAAAAAAAGAAATTAGAAATCTATCGTTAGCAGAAAATCATCTGCATCCTCCAAAGCACCATAGTCCCACACTTTGTCATTATATGATGAGAAAATACAGTTATTGTACAGTTTGTAAATTAGTCACTAGAAATTTATGTTTTACTTCATGTAATGCCTTTATAGAAGAAGTTAATAAATTAGCTGATTCATGATTACTTTGACTATGCTGTGCATGAGTTGACAACCATGTGTCTGTGATGGTTTTCACCTCAAAGTCACATGGACCTTTTAATTTTTGCAGTAGTTTTTTCAAATTTGTGACCAATATACCCAGCTGCAAAGGATGAATTGTTCCAAATTTTCAAACTGATTTATCCCTGAGAATGGTCCTGAAGCCATGCTCCTTTAAGGTGCTTCAGTATGATAGTATACCTCTGTTGTGTAACATGTAGGGTGGAAAAGACCATTATCCTACTGGGATTGATCTCACTAGGTCATACTTTATATTAATTTCACCATGCACTATTGTGTGTTGTACATACATAAAAAGTAATAAGGACAGGGTTAAAAGGAAATTTACATTTTGAATTTGCCATTGCTTTCTTTGCATATCTAATACTTCCAGAAAAAGGTTATGGTTCTTTTGCACCAATGCTACTAGTATCTGCTTACTTGACATCAGCTATTTAGAAAATTGTAACTTTTCTACCATATAAATGTTCTTTTATTATACAGATACATGATAATTATATTGATAAACCATATTTTTGCCAGTCTGATACTAAGCTTTTGTTACCAATAAATAAATAAATAAGTTTCTAGCCTTAAAAATTCCAAAGTAAGACGGTCTTTGAAAGTGTTAATGTTTGAACTCTTAGAAACTACAATGTTTTCAGTTTTCATAATGAAAGGTTTAAGGTATAATAATAACCGATTACTTTTTGTGATGGGCGAAGTGGCCCCAATTCACTCTTCGGAGTGATTTGTGGAGTGAAGGCGACTTATGTGCTCCGCAATGCTAAGCGGAGTACTTTGTGTTATTAATGAGTAACGCTAAGTCCATTGAAAACAATGACTTTGCATTACCTACTTTCCCAAACCACTACTCCACTCAATTCTTAGGCAAAGTACACTGAAAACAATGTACTGCTTTACTTCATCTTGTTTTTAAGCTCCAAAGGTGAATTTTGCAGTGTTTCATGGATTTCGGGTCACATGGGCTCTAGATTGTTCTGCACAGCCTCAGTTTGGGGTAGTGTGTAGGAAGCTAAAGGAGACAATCTGTCTCGAGAGCTATCTGCAATTCAAACATTAATAAAGCTGTTAAAAGCCTTTTGAGTCTTTTTGGCTGAAACTTTACTTCATCGATTATAGGAAACTGGCTCCTGTGCCTCATATCATCGAGCATTTATTGTTTGTGTATGGATTTTGAAATTAATGTACAACATTCAGTCTGTGTACTGAGAGACAGTGGAAGTGTGCTTTGGGGGAGGGGTGTATCTGTGGTGTAGATAGATTAACTTGGAGAAAAAGACAGTGCTTTCTGTTTTGATTATATTTTTCTTGTATAACTGTGTTAATGTACGCACAGTAATATTTTCAATATTTCTTGCCATTTTTTTGCTGAGTGTTGTGGTGCAGCAGTGCATAATTTTAGTTTGTTTAAAATATATGGCTATATTACTGAAGTTTTCAATGTTCATGCATTACTTGGTGTGTGTGAGTATGCGTGTGATGCGTCTCATCAAATCAGACACCTTTTATTGTGCCACATAATAATTTCAGCAATGTAAAGCTGCTATCCACTGCAGCTGTGTAATTTTTGTACTTCTTTGTGGTATCTTTACTGGTACTAGTACTAGTGACTGTTACTGCAGCAGTGCATTACACTGCCCCCCGTGGCCTGCCCCAACTGGCAAAGGTATTCTTTTCCAGATTTGAATTTCTGATGGTGAGCACTGGTTAGGTGTTGTGCCTTTGTGTCTGCATCTTTTCAGTGCACAGTGCAATCTTAATCTGTCTGTGCATTTGCATCTCTTTAGGGCCCAGTCTCCATCTGTAACTTAAGTCACAGTTGTTTCCTTGACTTCCTTCAGAGTACTAGAAGGTGTGGTGCTTAATTCTGCATGAACATTGTACTCATTAATATGCTTTAAGTCAGGGCCATCATCACGAGTCACTGGTGATACAAATCACGCTCTTCATATTACGGTCACAAATGCAGTCACAAATCATGATTCACGATCATTCACATTACGAATCACAACATTAATTTTTTTCTAGTTACTTGATGTATTGTAGCTTGTTTTGTAGTATCTCTCCAGGCTTCACCACCCCACCATTGTACTCACTGAGACATGTTTTTAAGTCTGGGAGTTTTAAGCTACAGCTCATTGGGGAAATACAGCCGTAGGCGGTAGGCATTCATATTTCTTCATCATCACGGTCACAAATGCAGTCACAAATCATGATTCACAATCACGTCATGAATCACGTTAATTTTTTTTCAATAGTTACTTGGATGTATTGTAATCCTGTTTTGTAGCATTTCTCCATGCTTCACCACCCCACCATTGTACTCATTAATGTTTGCTTTTAAGTCAGGGAGTTGGACAGTGTCTGCAGTACATACACAGACTGGAAAGAAGACTGAATGCACACATGCAGTTTAGTACAGTATACTTGCACTGCACAGAATACAAATTGTCACGCATATGGAAGACAACAAAAAAAGGGCATAATTACATACAAGGGTCGGGGATGGTGGAGGAATACATTTTATAACACATCAAGGAAGTTGTGGGGGGGGCTCATGGTGTCAGGAAAAAAATAATAATATGGGATCCCGTAGTGAACCAGCAGCAGTTCCAGCATGGACATAATTTGCAACTGATGTTCCTCTATGTGATCCAGCCGCTGCTCCACAGCACTCACCCTCTTGTTGTTCTCCTCAACAGCACTCCAGAGAACTGCCAAGTCAGCCTGTGTTACATGCAGTTCTCTGGGGTCCACACATTCTACAGGCTGACCTGCTGGTGGTGGTGGTGGTGGGGAGTGGGGGTGCTGGTGGAGCAGCAGGTGTTGCTGTGACCCTCCTCTTCTTAGGGATGCCGCAATGCACAGCTGCACCCTCTGCCACAGACTGGCCAGCAGGTGCAGGCATGGTCTGTTCTGTGGCAGCCTGCCAGTCCAACTGCTGATGATTAAGCATATGGGTGCACTGGCCCTCAGTCCCCAGATGAGTCCGCTGGAGGTCACGGTGCACCACCACCTCACATTGGCGGCACTTGACCACACTGCTGTCCCCCCACACAGTAAAAAAACTGCCAAACAATGGAGGTCTGGGGAGGATCAGGCACAGGCAGGAGATGGCTAGAACTGGCAGCCAGCTGGTCACAGTGCTGAACAGGGATGGGATCCACACCTGGGCCCGGGGGAATAGGCACATCCTGCTCCAGAGAATCTGGACTTGGTGGTGGTGGTGGTTCAACTGCCTCAGAGTCAAGACAGGAGGCGGTGCTAGTCCTGCTTCCTGCAGGGGAAAACTCACAAGTATCGAGTGGTCCAACAGGAATGAGGGCCCATGCCTCTCCACACATGTGCACGGTATGATGCTTACCACTACCATGCTTTCCCAGAGCTGACCCCACCCCAGACGTTCCCTCACCCTGGTCCATCTCTCCTACTGAGCTCCCTCAGTCCGAGCAATTACTACTCACACTGTCACACAACACATACACTTGTCTCACAGACAAACAACTAACTACTTATAAAGGTAAGAAAATAAAATTTACAGAAAGAAAAAATTAAGTGAAAAAGAGTATAAAAAACACAAAAACGTGTAGCTTTTAAAAAAGCTGCTGGGTCTAAATCAAAGTTTAAATCTCCTCCTCGCTCTGATCTCAAAGTATCAGCAGTCACAGAACACACTACTCTCTCTCCGTCTGCACAAAAGAAAGTAAAAGTGTCTGCTTGTATGACTCACTTTCTACCTGTAGTTAAAGAACATGTGACTTACAGTACTACAAGCCATGTGATATGTGTGTGGGGGGGCTGCCAACTCTGAAACACCAAGTGGATCACTTAGAATCATAATGAGGAACGCGAAGTCCATTAAAAACAATGACTCTGTCTTACTTCGTGACACATTCTGCCTTAGGTGAAGTGGTAATGACAAGGCGGAGTGAGCACTTTGCATTGCCCAATCCATGTAGCGGATTGGCAATGCGAAGTGCCCACTTCACGTTCACTTCACAAGTGGAATTTAAATTCGCTGCATCTAGTAATTAGTAAATGTTCTTTTTCCTCCATTTTGGCTGCTGTTTTGATGCTACAGTACTAGCTAGCTGTTTAATAGAAGATGTGCATTACAAAATGCTTTTTTTGTAAAATGTATTTAATGATAGAGAAAACATACACAGATATAATAAGTGGTATTAGTGCAGCAATAAAAACAAAACTGATGTCTGACAGTGCATTGTACAAATGTGTAGAATTTCAGTTTCCTATAGTATTGGCTTCTAACTAGGACACTTACACTGTAGTCTTCTGGGACATAAACAGCACATAAAACAAAATCTAGCAAGAGCCAATATGACAGCAAAAAAATGGTATTGTGGCCATTGAGAAATGTGTAAACTAGCAATTTTTGCACTACCACTGAGCTGCCTAACTGTACTTTCTAATTGCTGTGATATACACATACACACTGACTAATACATATGCAGTACACATCTATGCATATACAGTATTTTCCAGTGTATCATAGCAGTGCACTGTCTAAGCACATTTTTACAGATTATAAAAAAGTCATCAGCCAGCCTAGTGGCACCAAGGGTTAAGGCACTGGATGCCGCACCTTGCGCCATGCTGGAAACCTGGGTTCGGGACCAGACTCGGGTCATCAGAGGTCAGCAGGGGAAGGATAGGATTGAGCATCCAGAGGACAGCTCTTCTATCCTTGGGGCAGGTTGCAGGGGTTGCCCAGTGCCCTACCATACCCCGATGGAGACTGGGGGAACTACAGGTTCACCAGTACATAAGAACAGGGACAGAGTGTGGCAGACATCTGCTGGCAGCCAGCACTGACATCATTGCACATCGCACTCCACCAGAGGACCTTAAGGAAAAATCCTCCTCTGGGAGGTGATGGCAACCACCAATATCCCGTCCACATGACCAATGTTGGCTGCTTCCTCCAGTTCTCCCCCTTGGGGACTCTGGTGCCTCTCCATCTGGGGGCCAGGGGAGCCCAGAGTCCTGGACCTGATGTAGTATGCAGAGGAGCAGAATAGAAGGGTGGTGGAGCCATGGCACCAAGTGTGGTATGCCCGAGAGATGCCCCGGTAGGTGAAGCATAAATAGAATTCAACAAAAAAAAAAGACATTGAGGGTCTGTTTTCTTCTTTTAAGGCTCTGAGGGACATTGGAGGGTGGCAGGATGCCACTAGACACCTTATTTAAATCAGCAATGACATGCATAAGGCTGAAACTGATCTAGATAGTGGGGAATATGGACTAGCACTTTTGCACTAACCACAGATTTAAAAAAGACATCGAAAGATTGTTTTTTCTTCTTTTCAGACTGAAACTGAACTAGATAGTGGGGGATATAGACTACCAATTTTGCACTAACCACTGGAGCCACCTAACTGCACTTTCTAATTGTTGTGACACACCCATACTAACTAATACATAAACACATATATGCATATATATTTCATTATAATATAGCAGTGCACTGTCTACACACACAGAGCTTTGCCATACACACACTAACACACATACACTGCCTTATATGGCATTTATTTACTTATACATCTAACCCTAACTTTTACTGTATTTAGAATAAGCACTGTGTTTTGCACTAACTCATTGTACTAATCTATGGCATGATTGGGTAACTAAGGTAGTGGACCAGGTAGGTACAGTGGATGTGGCCTATCTGGACATCAGAAAGGCCTTCAACACTATCCCCATAGAGGCTGATTAGCAAACTGTACAGCCTAGAGGTGGATCCTAAAATAGTTCTGTGGGTGGAGAATTGGCTGAATGACAGGAGTCAGGGGGTTGTGGTAAACAAGGAGTACTCTGGAGAGGGACAGGTGACTAGCAGGGTGCTGCGGGGGTCAGTGTTGAGGCCAGTCCTCTTGAGTGTCTTTACTGGGGACATTGCAGAGGGACTGGAGGGGAAGGTATGCCCCTTCACAGAGAATACAAAGATATGCAATAGGGTGAACCCATCAGGGGATGTTGAAAGAATGAGGGAAGACCTTTAAAAACTGGGAAAATAGTCTGAAGAATAGCAGCTGGGATTCAGTGTAAAGAAGTTCAGGATCATGCACATAGGGCACAATGGTCCAGATGCAATGTATGAACTGGGTGGGGAGGTACTGACAGTCACAAAACAGTAAAGGGATCCTAGAGTTATCATCTCAGAGGACCTAAGAGAAATTAGGCAGTGTGATAAGGCAGCTGGGAAGGCTAGCCAGATGCTTAGAAGCATAGGGAGGGGTATCATGAGTAGAAGGAAAGAGGTAGGTCATCTTGCCCCTATATGAGACACTCCTGAGACTGCATCTGTAATACTGAATCCAGTTCTGGAGGCCACATCTGAGAAAGAATATGGATAGGGTGAAGGCGGTACAGTGGAGGGCAACAAAAATGGTGCAGGGCCTGTGACATAAGACCTATGAGGAAAGACTAAAACAGCTAGATATGTATTCCCTGATGGAAAGGATGGAGGGGGACATGATTGAGACATACAAATACATTTGCGGTATAAACAGAATACAGGAAGGAAGCATCTTGCAAAGTAAGAGACACTCCAAGTCAAGGGGGCACAAAATGAAGTTAGGGGAAGGCTCAGGGTAAACATGAGAAAATATTTTTTCACAGAGAGCATGGTGGACACCTGGAGTAGCCCACCCAAGGGGGTTTTAGGGGATAAAACAGTCACAGAATTTAAGAAGGAGTGGGATAGACACAAGGGTATCCTGGAGGCAAGTGGGGCTCCAGAGTTGAGTTTGGGCATGGGGCATCATACCAGATAGGAATTATTTGGGTGGACTGGGTGGTGATGCAACTCCCAGGCCCCCAGACTGACCTCCCACCACCCTGCATCCCCTAACCCCCCACACACACACTCTCACTCACCTGAACAGGTCCCAGTGTGAAGATTCACTCTCTCATCGAAGACAAGTCTTGCTGCTGGAACTGATGACTTACTGTATGAGAAATAAGGTAAGTGTGGTTCAATGTATTTCAATGGGATTTCAACTTTACTTACCTTATTTCTCATATAACAGTCACTGGTTCCAGCAGTAAGACATCTCTTCCATCAGAGAGTGGATCTTCACACTGGGATCTGTTCAGGTGAGTGTGGATCTGGGCGTGTGGGGTGGCTGGTGCTCTGTGGGAGGTCAGGCTGGGGTGGGGGTTGCATCAGTGATGGACCTTTTTTTACAAATTAAAAAATGACATTGAGGGACCATGTTCTTCTTTTCAGGCTCCAAGGGACATCTGAAGATAGTGGGCTAGCACACACCTCATTTAAATCAGCAATGACATGCATAAGGCTGAAATTGATCTAGATAGTGGGGAATGTAGACTATCAATTTTGCACCAACCACTGAGCCACCTAACTCCACTTTCTAATTGTTCTGATACACATACACTTACTAAAACACATACACGTATATGAATATATATTCCAGTATAACATAGTTGTGCACTTTCCACACACTTTTTACAGATTAAAAAGATGTCGAGGACCATTTACTTCTTTTCAGGCTCCTAGGGATATCGGTGGGTGGGATTGCAACTAGACACCTCATTGAAATCAGCAATGATATGCATAAGGCTGAAACTGATCTAGACAGTGGGGGAATGCAGACTAGCAATTTTTGCACTTACCACTGAGCCACCTACCTGCACTTTCTAATTGTTGTGATACACACATACTGATAAATACATATACACATATATGCATATATAATCCAGTACAACATCGCAGTGCACTGTCTTCATACGTTTTTACAGATTAAAAAAAAGGACATCAAGGGACCATTTCTTCTTGTAGTAACAGAAGATGTCAGCCTAGAAGTAAGTAAGTTAGTCTGATACAATCTACTATACTACTTTAAACTGTAAGTAAATCAAAATATTTTTGCACACAAAGTGCTTATTGGGACCAGCCCCACACTAGAGTGTGGGTTGTTTGTGCTGCACTGTTCCACTTTAATACACTCACCTGTCAGTCTCCTGAAGGGGGCCAGGTTGTGTATGGTCATCCACACCACCCAGGGAACTATAATTACCACACCACCAAGAGCTGCTCTGTAAGTCATATGTCACTAAATCCTCTCCTGGGAGGAGAGCTATCACCCCGCCAGTCTCCACTACTGGCATTCTGAGTACAGGACACAAACTGACTGGTGCATGCCAATGGATGCTCCCTCACTTTGCATCATGGAGTCAGCTACACTAAGATTTCAAATCAGTACTTAATAGTAAAACAGCCATGCATGATAGAAGTGAACTTTTTGAAGTATACTTTGTTAGTCTTTTTGAGATTGCCCTTTATCTTTTGTCTTGTATGAAACCTTTTTCCCATTTTGAGTTTTTTTAGCACTTTTAACATTTGAAATAGTAAAATGAGCACTCTTTTTAATATAGCTTGTACTAGACTTTCATCAGTATTCTCAGCAGTATTTGAACACCCATCGTTTATCTTGACATTACTTTCAGCTAAAATGAACTAGCACAAAGTAGACAGTGCTCACTCACCTTAAAGGAAAACAGGTACACAGCAACAGCTGAGAATACTGATGAAATCATAGTCCAAGT
Organism: Neoceratodus forsteri; assembly: GCA_016271365.2. Taxonomy (NCBI): domain Eukaryota; kingdom Metazoa; phylum Chordata; order Ceratodontiformes; family Ceratodontidae; genus Neoceratodus; species Neoceratodus forsteri. The sequence goes on from CM057456.1 coordinate 1,288,767,707, forward strand.
CAAGTTAACAGGAGCAGAGCACTTCTTTTACTGTTTCAAATGTAAAAAAAATACTACAGCTGGATCAAACTGGGACAAGAAGGGTATGTACCAGACAGGAGGCAAGGGGCAAGCTAAAATAGAATGAAAAAGTCTAGGTCAAAACTGTCATCATAAATGGCATTGCTGCTTTAAACTTTGCAAACATGAAAGCACTTATTTTCAGAGTTCTTCATTTCCTAATCATATGCCCCACATTTTACCTTCTTCCCCACATTTTGGAGGACAAAGTCTCTGCTGATGGGTGTTGGAGAGGTTGACTGCCTGCCAGCTACTTCTTATCTCCAAACCAGAGATGGTGGACATTTCTATGAGGGTCATCATTCTCACACAGATTTAGTACAGCAGGATACAGTGGCTCCAGCAGCCTTTCCATTTCAGCAGCAGCAGCAGCTCAGTTTCTGCACTGTTATCATGAGGTTTCCTTTCCATACAACACAACATACTCGACAGACACATGGCACCTTTTATTTCTCAGTGACTGAGTGCAGTGCATCCCTTGCTTAAACAATAAGGCATGACAGGATGTGCTTTATGCAGGGGTAATGGCATGCCTTGGATGGGTTAAGGCACAAGGCCAACAGTTAAGTGCTTCCACCACCAAAGAAATGCCATTATCCTTAGCACAAAGCAAACCCTTGCATGCCTTATTATAATTATGAAATGGGTCCATTAGTATTAATAAAGAAATAATAATAAAACGAGAATAATGGATAGTTTAGGTGTATTACCGGTCAGTAATACCATGGAGAGGTTCCTACATGTCCTGAACCTCAAGATGGTATTCTGACTGGTAACACTTCTAAACCATTCAATATTTATTTTAAATATGGATCTAATTTTTTAGTCTGCGGTCGGTTGCCGCCATGAAGGGTTGTGTCAGTCATAGCCGACTGCAGCACTGCCTCGCCTCAGCATGTTTCTCCCTCACCCGCTTGCCCACATAGAACACTGCCTCACTCCATTTCTTTCTGCTTTGCTGGCTTACACACACTCAGGGCAGTAAAAAGCCTACCTTTTTTCCTTTTTGTTGGGGGGTGCAGGATCAGCCAGTTAAGTCCTTTTAAAAACAAGAATGGGAACTGCCATGGACACTGCACTCTCGCTAAGTGAGACATGACTGCCATGTTTTAAAAACTGTTTTGGCTGCCCACAGACAGAGAGCGGCCAATCATTAGCTGCGTTAGTGAGCGTCAATGGTTGAGTGACGTTTTAAAGGTTTATTGATTTGGGGAGTTGTGGGCTTGCGCTGTTTAACTTGGCTTGTAATACTATCATTCAAGTCCCAAACAATACTATTATTGGATGTGAATAATAGTATTATCACTCTTGAAGTGTGGTATTATCACTTCGGGAGTGATAGTATTACAGAAAAAAAATTGTATGCTTTAGTAGCATATTAAATCTGCTATCCATATATTAAAAAAACATATATTTGAATGGGGAAAAAGGCAAAAAAGAGAAAAGGAAAAAAGTAGTCTTATTGAACCATTACAATTTTGCTATTTGGCCAGTAGATGACAGATACTGCATTTTTTAAATACAAGTAAGTGAATGGAGGTATATTGACACAGTGTGCAAGGTTAATGTAAACAGGTCAGTGTGGTCATGGGCCTTTTTCCAGTGCTGTTGTGCTGGAATATTAGCACTGGGTTCTGTACTCCTCAACCAATCTTGTTGCTGGATTTTTTTATGCACATTTCATAATTAAGCAATAATACACAACAGGGTGTGCTTTGTCATATAATATTGGCATGATGTGGGTGTGTTTTGAGGCACGAGGTGAAGCCAAGTGCCTAACCCACATAAGAAGGGGCAATATCCTATGATAAAACATGGTCCAGAGTGTATTGTTGCAATTATTTTTTTCACTTTATCTTTTTATTGAAATTCGAGTATATAAGAAAGCACACATCTAATACAATAGAAGACTATCCTCCATGTAAGGTATAAAATATCACTTAACAAAACACAGTCTTTAGGGTAAACGTATTGAAGAAGCCTTATATACATGTATTGATAATAAAACACAAACCTAGACAGGATATACAGTAAGTGGAGAGCAGAAGGGTTACAATCAATAGGGTATTATAGGATCAGAAATAGCAACCATGTATGAAATACATGCCTGGGCAGGCTATGGCAAGGCATTCAGTAAATTGCAAAAAGTGATAAATGTGGTAATATGAACAATGTTCAGTAATGGAGAGGTGAAGATAAGATAAGCAAGGAAGAAGGGAAGGAGAGAGGAGAAACAGGGAAGAAGAAAAAGAGGAGAAATTGTGCACAAAAGTTTTGAGAAAACCTAATCTGAGAGCAAAATAAGAAGAAGGGCTAAATACTTAAGAATTAGGGTTTAAAAGAACTAGGCTCAATGTACAGTACTTGAAGTAATCCTCACAACATCTGTCATATACAGTGAGTCAGTTATGAGTAACATGATAAATCGATGTAGGGAGGCATACTGAGAGAGACGCTGAAGAACATCTGAAAGAGAAGGCACCAGAGTTGATTTCCATTTCATAAGAATCAGACATCTGACCAGAAGAGAAAGTATGTTTAGCCATCTAAAATGTGCATGTGAGAGGAGAGAGCTATTGGGGATAAGAATGCCTAGAAGGAATAGCTTGGGGTCAAAAGGTAGTTTTTGTCCTTTTACTCTGGAGGCAAGTAAACAAACTTTATGCCAGAGCTTATTAATGAGAGCGCAAGACCACAAGATATGAAGTAGATCCCCGTTGGCCAAATTGCAGCACCAGCAATTATTATTATTTAATAGGCCCATTTGTTGAAGCACACAGGGGGATCTATACCAAAGATGTAGGATTTTAGTTTGTATTAAAGAACTACGGGCATCTTTAAAGGTATTATGTGCAATACGCCAACAACTACTCCATTGTGCATCTGAAATATTGTAGTTAAGAAGAGTACTTCATTTATTTTTGGCCTGTATATACTGATCAGGTAGATTATCAATAATGTCTTTGTAAATGGAGCTATTTAATTTTACTGATAAATTAGTCCAGTGCAAGATGTATGGGTTTAGAAGAATATGCCTATACACTAAACTAGAGAGATAGTTATAAGCTGCCTGAATTTGTAAAAACTTCCAGAAGTCCTGTTTAGGAAGTTTCCATGTGACCTGCAAGTCTGAGAATGATCTAAGAGTGAGTGAATTCTGGTCCACGATATCTCCGAGAAAGAAAATGCCTTTGTTCCTCCATGTATGACAGAAAATTGGGTGATCTTCTAGAGTGAGCAGTGGCTTGCCCCACAAGGAGGCATGAAACCAGGGTGTTGGACTGGATTTCAAGAATTTGTGGGTTAGTTTCCAATAAAGAACAGAGGATGATATAATCGGGTGAGATTTTAGTTTAGAAGAAATGGGATTAAAAATGAAGGAAGTGGGAACTCCTCCCGGTCACAATGCGGATTCCATTGCAACCCATAGGGTGAGTGAGGGAAGGGTTTCTGAATCCATTTAATGGTTTGGGCCATTCGGAAAGCCCAGAGGTAGCCTTTGAACCAGGGGAGTCCGAATCACCCTTTTTTCCAATGTGTTCGAAGTTTGTTGTGGTTAAATTTTGGTGGTTTCCCATCCCAGATAAAGTTACCTATTAATTTATCAATTTTAGCAAAAAGGAGGATGGTAAGACTAAAGGAATATTGACAAAGAGGTAAAGAATCTTGGGAGAAATGGACATCTTAATGGCTGCAATTTTCCCAATGAAAGTGAGATTAAGAAGCTTCCATCTGTCCAGAATTGTTCTGATGTTATCAGATAAGGGGTTAAAGTTAATGTCCCATATATTCCCTAAATTACTAGTAATTTTGATTCCTAGGTATGTTATACTCTATGGTGACCAGTGGAATCCAAGAGGTATGTTCATAAAGCCTTTACAGTGGTCGTTAAGGGACATAGTTTGTGATTTGCCATAATTCAAAGCAAGGCCAGAATTCAGGTTTTCGAGTAAGATTAAGAGATCATCCACGTAGGAGAGAGAAACATATCTTGAATTGCTCACAGGTATGCACATAATGCCAGAAGATTGATGTAAACAAGCAGTCAAGGATTCCATGGCTAAAATAAACAGGGAAGGTAACAGGGGACAGCCTTGTCTAGTTCCCCTTGCTAGATGAAAGTAAGAGGAAATGATGGAATTAGTAAGTACTTTAGAAACAGGGGAGTTATATGATAGCTTGATTGATGAGAAAAAGGTATGAGGAAGACCAAAATAAGATAAAACTTGATGAAGGTAGTCCAGGTTTAAGGAATCAAAGGCCTTCTCGAAATCAATAGCTATGGCTGCAGCTGGTGTCTTGAGGGATTTGGCTTTGTGAATTAAATTAAATAAGGAACGTAGGTGATCAGAACCAGATCTATATTTAATAAAACCAGCTTGCGAACAATGAGTTAGCTTGGGAATCAAGGATTCAGGTCGAGAAGTTAGTAGTTTAGAAAATATCTTCCCATCCGTGTTTAATAAAGAGATGGGCCTGTAACTTGCGGGGTGAGTAGGGTCTTTTTCTTTCTTAGGGATTAGGGTTATGATTGCTTCAGTGCAAGATGGGGGAAGCTTGCCAGTATTGGAAGCTTCTTGATAAATATTAAGAAAAAGGGGACATAAGGTGTCGGAAAACATTTGATAGAAATCGACAGGGAATCCGTCACCCCAAGGGGATTTGCCAGATTTCAAGGAAGACAAAGCTTTCTGGATTTCCTGAAGTGAGAAGGGTTCATCTAAAGAATTTGTTTCAAAAGTAGCAAGATGAGGAGATGTAATGATTTAAGGAAATGTTGAATTTGTAAAGTAGGTGGAGGATTTGTGTTATAGTTTTTGATAAAAGGTTTTCATGATACGATTTATAGAGGGGTTGTCGAAGTGAATCGTACCCTGTTCATCTTTTAGGCTTAGGATGTGTCATTCCATTTGTTGTGCTTTGAGCTGGTAAGAGAGGAGTTTCCCATTTTTATCACCGTGTTCCCAAAACTTATATTTAAGTTTAAACAAGGCCAGTTCAATTTTACAAGAAATGAATTTGTTAATTTTAACTCTAAGTTGAAGAATTTCAAGATGAAGTTGAGAATCAGGACAGTGCTCATTAGAAGAAAAGTATAAATTTTCTTTAGCCTTAAGAGATTTTTTCAAGTCAGCCAGCTATTGTTCCCTTACCCTTTTCTTATGTGCAGCATAACTGATAATTGTCCCTCAAATCGTAGCTTTAAGAGCTTCCCATACAGAGGACATAAAAGATTCAGTTTGGGTATTGTGAAAGAGGAAGTCCTGAATTTGTGCTTTGATCATGGGTAAGAAATTGGGATCCTTGAGAAGGAGAGGGTCCAGCCGCCAGTAAGAAGTTTTAGGTGCTAATGGACCCCACAAAAGTTGCAATCTGACAGGGGAATGGTCCAAGATTATAATGGGAGAGATGGATGAATCAGTAGTTTTTTTCCATTATAACAGGAGAGGCTAACCAGTAGTCAGTTCTACTGTATGTCTTATGTAGAGAGGACTAAAAAGTAAATATTCGATCAAGGGGGTGAAGGAGGTGCCATATATCAGCTAATCCAACATCTTGCATTAGTAATGAGAGAGCTTTAATATTTCTAGGGTGAGCCTCTGTAGTGGGGCTACTTCTGTCAATGATGGCTTCTAAAGCTAAGTTAAGATCCCCTCCAAGAATAACTGGAGTATTATCGGTGTTAAAGGATAGAATCTGTTGAGCTAAATTATGAAAAAACTTTGGGGAATCAGAGTTGGGTGCATAGACATTAACAAGCAGAAGAGGACCAGAGCTGGTATTCAGTTTGACCATCACCCATCTGCCGTCAGTATTGGAAACGGAGTTTACAAGGGACCATTTGAGACTCTTATGAATAAGAATAGCAACTCCTGTTTTTTTTGAAGTATAGGATGATTTGCAGTTAGAAACATAGAAACATAGAAACACAGAATTTGACTGCAGATAAAGACTGCTTGGCCCACCCAGTCTGCCCATTTTCCTACCTGATGGATAAGCTGCAGATCCTAGTTAACCAGCAGCCTACTTCTTCCTACCCCAACCCCCTAGAATTGTCTTATGACTGTCCCATGCATGCTTGAATTCCACCACTGTTTTTGACTCCACAACCTCCTCTGGAAGGCTGTTCCATACATCCACAACCCTCTGTGAAAAATACTTCTTAAATTACCTCTGAGCCGCCCCTTCTATCTTCAAATTGTGCCCCCTTGTTCTTGCACACCTCTTTTTGAAAGATGCTACCCTCTTGGACTTTGTTGATTCCCTTGAGGTACTTGAAAGTTTCTATCATGTCCCCCTCTCCCTCCTTTCCTCGAGGCTATACATATTAAGCTCCTTGAGTCTCTCTTCATATGTCTTCTGGTGCAGACCCTGCACCATTTTAGTTGCCCTCCTCTGGACAGCTTCCATCCTGTCTATGTCTTTGCGGAGATTGGGTCTCCAGAACTGCACGCAGTACTCCAGATGTGGTCTCACCAGCTGTCTGTACAGAGGGATAATAACTTCTTGTTTTCTGCTGGTGATGCCTCCCTGTGCATCCCAGTATCCCCCAGCCCTCCTTGCTGCCCTCTCCATTGCTTGCCCACCTTAGGTCATCTGATATGACTACCCCAGGTCCCTTTCCATTTTTGTTGTTGTTAGTATCTCACCCCCATTGTGTACTTTTCCTGGTTTTTGTTTCTCAGGTGCATTACCTTGCACCTTAGCATTGAATCTAAGCTGCCATACATTTGACCATTCCTCTAACCTTGCCAAGTCCCTTCTCATCCTTTCCACCCCACCTTGTGCATCAACTCTGTTGCAGATCTTTGTGTCATCTGCAAAGAGACATACTTTTCCTTCCAGTCCCTCTGCAATGTCGCTTATAAAGACATTGAAGAGGACCGGTCCTAATACTGAACCCTGTGGTACCCCACTGCTAACCCCCTTTTTCAGAGTGGACTCCATTTACTATTACTCTCTGTGTCCTATTCTCCAGCCATTCTTTTACCCAGGCTGTCATCTTGGGACCCACTCCCAGGCTGGCTAACTTGTATATTAATCTTTGTGTGGGACTGTGTCAAATGCCTTGCTAAAGTCTAGGTAGGCCATGTCCACAGCCCTCCTGATCTACTACTTTGGTCACCCAGTCAAAGAAATCTATCAGATTTGTCTGGCATGACCTTCCCGCTGTCAATCCATGCTGCCTTGGGTCCTGTGCCCCTCTGGCCTCTAGATACGTAACAATTCTTTCCTTCAGAAGTGATTCCATCATTTTCCCTACCACTGAGGTTAAACTAACAGGTCTGTAGTTTCCTGCTTCTGCCTTGCTCCCATTTTTGTGAAGGGGAATCACATCTGCCCTCCTCCAGTCCTCGGGTACCACCCCATCCTCCCATGATTTGTTAAAGAGGGTAGTCAGTGGTGTCACTAGTTCTATCCTTAGTTCTTTTAGAATTCTTGGATGAATCCCATCAGGCCCCATTGCTTTGTCCACCTTCAGTTTTAAGAGCTCTTTCAGAACTCTTTCTTCTGTAAATGGGCTGGTATCAACTTCTGTATCCAGAGTGTTTCTACAGTTTGTTTTAGGTACCTCCCTCTTCCTTTGTAAATACTGAGCAAAAATATTTGTTTAGTATCTCTGCCTTTCACAGTCACCCTCTGCCCACCCTCCTCCCTTTATTAAGCCTCACTATCCTCCCTTGGTCTTCCTTTGCTCCCTGATGTACCTATAAAGGTTTTATCCCCTTCTTGACTGAGTTGGCTATCTTTTCCTCGGTTTGGGCCTTTGCTGTTCTGACTGCCTTTCCAGCTTCCTTTTGTTTTAACTGATACAGTTCTCTGTCCTGTTCCTTCTGTGATTCCTTGTACTTCCTGAATGCTTTTTTTCTTTTGAACCTTCACTGCCACTTCCTTTGAGAACCATAGTGGTTTCTTACCTCGCTTCGCTTTGTTTATTTGCTTTACACAAAGGCTTGTTACCTCTGTGATGGCAGTTTTTATTATTCCCCATTGTTCTTCCACCCCTCCTTCCTGCCCATTTGCTAGTGCATTCCTTAGGCACTCACCCATTTTGGCAAAGTCAGCCCTCCTAAAATCCATTACCTTTGTCTTTGTATGGCTTGACTCTATTGCTGTGTTTATTGTGAACCATACTGTTCGATGGTCGCTAGTTCCCAGATGGCTACCCACTTCTACATCTGTGATCCTCTCTTCATCTCCATTTGAGAGAACCAGGTCTAAGATTGTCCTCCTCGAGTGGGCTCCAATATTAGTTGTCTAGGCATGCCCCTGTAGGGCATCTAGAATAACCCCACTCTTAGAAGTGGCTGCTGCAACTGCACTCCAGTTAACATCTGGCATATTCAGATCACCCATCAGCAATATCTCCCTTTATCTGCCATTCTAAGTATACTTTCTATCATTTCCTTGTCCATTTTCTCCCCTGAGAGGGGGTCTGTATACAACCCTGTAAGCGGATTGTGGTGCCATTGCCTGCCTCCAAATTGACCCAGAGTGCTTCTTTCTCCTCCCTGTTTACCCTTTTGTTCTGTTGCTTTGATTTCTTCTCTTATGTAGAGAGCTACTCCTCCTCCTCTTTACCTCCTGTCCCTCCTGTAGATAGTGTATCCTGGTATGTTTACGTCCCAGTCATGGTTCTGTGTGTACCATGTTTCTGTGACTGCCACAATATCAAGATCTTCCTCCTCCATCAAGACCACTAATTCAGGAAGCTTGTTACCCAGACTACGGGCATTGGTACTCATTGCTCTCCATTTTTTGATGGCTTTACCTTCTGTAGTGGCAACCCCACTGACCTTTCTACCTTGGTATTTTCTCATTTAGTACCCTGTTTTGTAGGGGAGGCTGGGATTTTCCTTCGCTTATCAGTGCCTCCCCTTGACTAGTTTAAAGGCTTGCCAATGAAGCATTTAAACCGATTGCCTAAAAGACTTGTTCCCTTCCTGGACAGATACAGACCATCCTGCCAGTATAGGCTGGTGTCCTCCAGGTGGAACCCCAGTCCCAATGAAGCCAAACCCTGTGCTCCACACCAGTTTTCAACCATTTGTTAAACTGCATGGTGCAAAGTACCCTCGCCTCACTCATGCCACTGACAGGCAGCACCTCTGAGAAGGATACTGTGTGTGCTACTTGTCTAAGCCCTCCCAACTCTACAAAGTCCTTTTGCACTGCTCTAATCTCATGATGAGTCAAGTCATTTGTCCCTAGGTTGACAATGATGTCCAGCTCAGACTCCCGTGCAACTGTTCTCGTGATCCTAAGGATGCGCTTCCTGTCCCTCCAAGCCATGGTACCAGGCAGGCACCTTACTTCAGTTTTCCCTGCTCCCCAGTTCTATCCCTAATACTTGAGTCCCCACCAGGAGCTGCTTCTTTCCTGTGGTGCCTCTGCCTCCTTCCTGAGGGCTCCCCTTTGTGACAGTTGTCTGCACCCTCCTTAGTCTCCTTCAGGGTGCATCCATAGGGGAACTATGCTCCCCAGAATGGTGTATGGATTGTGGAGTGTAACAACTGACTGGGTGTGCCTCTGTTCCACCACCCTTATCCTCCCTGAGCCCACTGTGGTCCAACTGCTGTGCTTTCTTCGCAACCTCTGAGGTAGTGGTGGTGGCTGTGGTGCTCCCTGGATGGGGGAGGTTCCCATGCCACTGTCCAGTGCGGCCTGAAGATGGGCAACTTCCTCCCTCAGGGCAGATAGTTGTCTGCAAACAGGGCAGCATCTCAGCCTCCAGAAAGACTCAGACCGACCCAATCTTTTTTAAGTCTGTGAACATCCTCTGCTAATAATTTTGTTTCTTGAAGGAAAGCAATTTGTGTTTTATGTTTTTTGAGATGTTAAAGAACCTGCTTCTGCTTACAAGGAGAATTAAGTCCCTTCACATTCCATGTACAGTATATAAAAGTACGTCACTCATATTGTTAGTGTTAAAGAAAGGAAGTAATCACTGGAGTGTGAAGGGACAAATAAATGAGGCAGAGGATGATAAGAGTACAATATAGAGAGCTTACGTATATGCATAGAGTGGCAGGAACATTCAAGCCAAAAAAGTGAGATGTGTGATACATGAATAGCACAGATATCGTATTAAAGTTAGAATAGAGATGGGGAAGGAGAAAAGTCAATAACAACAACAACAATACTAGTAAGCTAAATAACAAAGGAAACATTTTATGGGTGTGAGGAGATATGAGTCAGCCAACTGGCTAAGAGACTCTCTCACCACACTCTGGGGCATCGATGTAGGGAGGAGACTAAGGAGAACCAGTTATAAATATCGGCCCAAACCTAAGTCTGATCCCAGTAATATAATAAAGTAAGTATTCCTGATAAGCTAAACTGAAAGGGAATAATACCAAGAAAGGCAAGGGACTGTAATAACCTCAGCTTAATTCAAAGCTAACAAGACAAGGTATAAGGATAAAGCTAAACACGAGAAATTATTTATAAACATTAGTAGTAATTTATTTATTTATTGAAAATGTTTCACCAGGAAAGGCACATTGAGCAAAAAGATGCTTGTCTCATGGTGCAACCGAGGGCGGGGGGTACATGGGAGGATGGTATACATACAGTAGTCAATAGGTTGAGCTTGGAATGGAGCAATATAACAATTGTTACATAATTGAATGAGATTACTTACGAACTTGTTGCATGAGGAGTACAGTACATAACATGGCCCTCAAGGAAAGTGGCATACATAATTGAATACGCATCTAGGCCTATACATGATTAAATAAGTGCCAGTAACAGAGATTTAACTGAAGCAAGAAACACCAAGTTGGCAGCAGAAAATGGAAGTAGGAGATTGGGGTAAAGGAGAGGTGGCAGGGCTGTAAAGTAAACACTAGAGGTATTTAGGGAGGAGGGAGGTTAATTTGGGGAAGGAGTGGGGGAAATGAGACAGTAAGTGCATTGGTTGTATAGGGCAATGTATAAGCCAGACAATTAGGCAAAGGCCGAGCCACTGGTCAGGCATGAAAGGAGGAGGGGATCGGGGGGTGAAGAGAATCCATCAAGGGGGTGGGAGGTCAGGGGTAGGTACAATTAGGTGCAAGGAAGTTAGTGAGGAAGAGGATAGTGAGTGTTTGGATGAGGAATGGCAGATTTGGGCTGGCAGGCCATTCCAGAGTTTAGGAAAGAGGTAAGAGAAAGCCAATTGGCCCACGGAGGTCCTTCGGTGAGGGATTGCTAATAGCCTGGAGTCAGTAGACCTGAGGCGAGGGTGGGGGTAGGGGGGGAAATAGGAAGGATACGAGGTAGGAAGGAAGGGAACTGAGCCAGAAGTTAGAAACAAATTTAGCACTGTGAAGTAAGCACCAGTTACTCAGGGAAGGAAGGGCCAGTGAATGGAAGAGCTCATAGTGATGGGTGCAGAGGGGTCATTGAGGGCAAAGTGGCAGAAAGCATTAAAGAGGGGGCCCAGTCTGGCTAAGGTGAACTTAGAGGCACAGCTGTAAACAACATCGCAGTAATCGAAGGAGGGTAGAATCATTTTCTGGACTATTTCATGTCTCACAGCGAGTGGGAGACTCGCGCGGTTTCTATAGAGGGCACCAAGCTTTGGGTGCAGTTTTGATAGGATGGCGTCCACATGTATGGAAAAGTAGAAGTGGCGATCAAGCCAGACCCCCAGGTACCTAAAGGAGGGCACGTCTTCAAGGATGGTGTTATTTAAGGTATTGAAGATCAGGGGGGATGTAAGTCTGGATAGTCTCTGTCTAGTGACAAAAGACATAGAGACAGTCTTCTTGACATTTAAGGAGAGTTGGTTGGAGTTGAATCAGTGTTGTACTTTGTTGAAGTTGGTCTGAAGATTAGAGGTGACTTTTTTGTAGGAACAGCCGGAAGTAAAGAGGACCATGTCATCAACATACAAGTGTATTGCGGTAGTGGAGCAAGAGTTAGACAGATCATTTAGTAGGATGGAGAAGAGGATGGTGCCTAGGACTGAGCCCTGGGGAATGCCAGTGGTAATAAGGAGAGGGGGGAGGTGTAGTCAGCTATTTTAGTGGATTGAGTTCTGTTTTGAAGGTAGGCACTGAACCAGTTTGTGGCAGACGCTGCTAACCCAGCCCCTGATAGGCAGGATAGTAGGAGGGAGTGGGATACCATATAGAATACTTTGGCTAGGTCGATGAAAATAGCAGCAGTAATTTGTCCTTTGTCCATCCTGGAGAGAATGGAGTCAGTGAGTCTTAGTAGGGAGGTGGTGGTAGAGTGCTTTTTTCTGAAACTGGACTGGAATGGAGTGAAGAAGTTCGTTTCTGAAAGAAAGTGGGAGAGTTGAAACAGTACTAGGTGTTCCTGGAGTTTGGTGAGAGTGGGGAGGAGCGAGATAGGACAGTAGTTAGCTGCGGAGGTAGAGTCACCTCCTTTTAGAAGAGGAAGGATGGTGGCATGCTTCCACTCAGTGGGGAGAGACTCGGTGATGAAAGAAAGATTTAGCAGGGCCATGAGGGGAGTAGCGATGGCAGGGGCAGATAGGAAGAGGAATTTGTTGTCGAGACCATCGGAGTATTTACCTTTGGTGGGATTCAGGGCGCAAAGGGCATCTAGGGTTTCGATGGGGGAGATGTGTCTGAAGGAAAAGGGGTTCTGACCAGGAGGTAGGGGGGCAGCTGTCTGGGGAGTGGGTATGGTTACAGGAGGAAGGGCATCTAGGAGGGTCATAGCACAGGTAGTGAAGTAGAAATTAAACTCGGAGGCTACTTTAATGGGGTCAGAGAGTAGGGTCCCTTGGGCACGGAGGAGAGGTGGGGGATTTGATGTTTGGGGGGAGAAAAGGGAGTTGATGACTTTCCAGAATTTAGAAGGCCTCCCAAGATTTGCATTTAGGGTATTGTAAAAATATTCGGCCTTAGCTAAGCGGATGGCCTTTGTGCACTTGTTGTGGAGCATGCGGTAGGTGAGATTGTCGCCTGGGAGGAGGATGGATTTGTAAGTGCACCAGGCCTTGTCCCAGGCTTGTTGGCAAGCTATCAGCTCAGGCGATATTCAGGGAAGGTGGGACCCCCGGACTCTAGCATGGCGCAGGGGAGTGTGTTTGTCCCAGGCGGTAAGGAAGGTGTTCTGGAAGTGTGTAAGGGCAGCGTCCATGTTAGATTTGCTTAAAATCGGGTCCCAATTTGAGAGAGCTAGTTCTTCCAGGAGAGGGGAGAGGTTTAGGGATTTATATGACCGTTGGAATATAAATTTGGGAAGGGATTTAACTCTATGGATCTTGCAGACCAAGTAGATTAGGTGGTGGTTGCTAATGGAGTCAGGAAGGATGCCAGAGTTGATGACACGGTGTGAGTGGGAGGTAAGCGCCCAGTCAAGATGGGAGTGGTTTTCGGTCTTAAGGTTTGACCATGTAGGTTCCGTAATGGTTTGGGTAAGGTTGAGGGCAGATATCTCGGTTCAGATTTTGTTAAAAGTCAGGGCTAACCAGTTGTGGTTATAGTACAAGATATACCAACTCGAAATAACAGTAAATTAAAGAACCATATACGAGATGCCAGTACAGCATAGACATAGAGCAAGGAATTCAGGGAGCCAGGTGGAATGCAAATGAACAAATATAAAAGGAAAAGTAGATCATTACCACATTAGAGTGACTCTGAGTATACTTTGCAGTGCAACAGAATAAGTACATAATAAATATAATATTGAGGGAGAAAGAAGAAAGGGGATGTTAATTTAAGCCCTTGCGCCCTGAGCCAAATGCAAATCTGGATTATGTGGAGAGGTATAGGTTTCGGTGATAACTGTAGACAGAAGAGATAGTCATAGTAAAGATCAGCTCTGATTATTTGAAAATCACCTAAATAGGTGTTATATGGGGTGACTAGGTCTAGAAGACTAGGCCCAGTGAGCCCCAAAACAGGAGAGACCACACAGCAGTGGATTTCTATAATATCTGTAGACTTCGAGTAAAATAAGGAGCATAAGGAAGATGTAGATTGACAATCCTTTGCAACAGTACACCAAACATAGCCCACCTCTTTGAGTGCTAATGATAGTTCCATATTGTAAACAGGAGGTAGTCAGAATAATGGAGTGTAGGGAAGGAGATAGATTAAATGCAGTTGCCAATAATACTTAAGAACCCGTCATCAGGAGAGGGAAGGGTTAAGTTGTCTTGTAATATATAATAATTCACATATGAAAAAAGAAAAGGAAATAATCAGGATGCATACTGATTGAAGATATGCAACTGAACAGCCAAAGACTATAAACCTGATGCACTGCTAAACTGGAGAGGAAAAGGCTAGATACAGAGAGCCTGTTAAGTGAGGTAATGTATAAGATCTAACACTAAAATAATGGGTTAGAAAAGCATTTGCTGATATACCAAAGTTCCCTTGAAGACCTTTAAGCTGCTCGTTTAAACACTGCAACAAAAAGTAAATTGGTCGCGCCGCGATGTACAGCCTTTGCTTTCTGCACCTGCTGGGAGCATAAGCGACCAGGTAGCATAGACTGTAGAGCAGGAGACTAGGCAGAAAAAGTGTACTGGCACTCCCTTTAAGTATTCTGGAAGCAAAACCTACCAAGATATAGCAACTGTGACGATATTACTGAACATATAAGCTCATGACACCTTAGGTTTATTAGCAGGATTGTGACTATTGATGTTCTTGCTTTTGGTCTTTGCCCTACGTTTCTTTTTGGGCGGCTCTAAAGATTTGAGTGGGGAACTTGCAACAACTCCTGCCCATGAAGTATTGGCAGAAATACATCCCTGAGGCACAAGGCCCAAATAAGAGGGATGTTCATCTGAAATTTGCTGGGAAAGATCCTCCTGCGAGGAGTGCATGTCATCCTCCAAGAGAGCAAACTTATTGCTCAAGGGAATAGAGGGGTTGATTTGAAGGTGAGAGGCTGCAGCTTGGGGTGTTTGGGGTGAAACCTTGCTAGAACAGCATGAAAGTCTTGAAGAATAATGCCCCGACAGAAGCTTTTCTTGTAGCCATGTTGATTGCCTTGAGGTCAAATCAGTTGAGGCATTGCTGCTTGGGGCTGTGAGTTCTGCAACACTTTCCCCATGTTCCTGTACCTTGTTGTCCACCCTCCATGCGGATACCAAAGCTGTGTTCAGGTTGCCAATTGCTGCTGAACCTCCAAGGGTAAGATTGCAGAGCGAGACCTCCAGATAGTTGGCTAAGGTGTCAGGGGTTTCAAAATCCTAGAAGGAAGAGCCTGAGAAATGGTGTAGTGTTGCGGGGTAATGTAGAGCAAATTTAATGCTTCTTTGGAGGAGGATTTGTTTAAGTGGATTGTAGGCCTTCCTTCTGATGGTTAAATCTTTTGAAAAGTCTCTGTTGATGGAAATATTAAACTCTTACCACTGAAGTTTCCCCATTTCTCTGGCTCGTTTCAGTATTAATTCTGTATGGGAATAGTTCAAGAAGCGAGCAATGATAGGCCTTGGTCGCTGGTCTGATGTTGGCCTGGGACCCAGAGTGCGGTGAGACCGCTCAATGATTAACGTTAGATCAGAAGGCAGTTTAAGCATCGAAGGCAGCACATATAATAAAAGCACAGTAGTGTCTCCTAATTCTACATCTTCAGGGAAGCCAAAAAATCGTAAATTGTTGCGATGATTACGATTTTCAATATTGTCAATTTTGGCTTGTAGGGATTTAATAGTTTGATCTTGATTGCAGACATTAGCCTGGAGGTCATGAATAGTAGTGGTGTTACAGGCTGTTGCTTTCTCATTAAATGCAATTTTCTGGCTAAAAGTTTCAAGAGTGGTCGCATTCTGTTGGGTGGAGGTTTTTAGATCATTAATCTCAGCCATCAGTTTAGAAAACATTACTTCCACTCTAGAAAGTGAGCTTTGCTGTACTTGGATATCTGCCATAATACTGAAGGATGAGGCCTAGTATGCTGCAGTACAGTGTAGAATAATTGAATATAAGTAGATGATGGATCAAAAATGACTTACAAACCGTGTCAGGCAGTAAGAATACAGAATGGTGACAGGAGTTGGTACCAAAGAAAGGTCTCTTGAAGGCTGGATGAGGTTAGATTGCAGTCATTCCTGCAGAGATTCTGAACTATGCTGCCATCTTCTGCCTGGTCAGGCCACATCCCCTATTGTTGCAATTATGAACCCAATCTGTTTGTGTATTAATGAAAAATGAGAAAAAAACGTTTTTTTTTAAATATTAATAGTGTTTTTTTAAGGTTCAGGGATAATACATCTTAAGTTTTGTAATGCCATGCTATGGTCAGTAGGTAGCACTATTATACGAGCTGGTAAAGGTACTTAGGGCAGAGTACTATAAACTTGTTGACAGGAGCATTTTTCTACCCATGCTTTTATGGTTCAGGATCCGTAGGCGTACAGAATGTAGTCAACCAATGAACTTCCAGGATTTCTCCTATCCAGTTCAGGACCTCTCAGTAGGAATGGCCACACATGCAGAGTTTCATTCAAGCTGAGCAAGGTTGTACCAAACACCTCTAATTATATACCACACCCTTTACAAAGCAGAGCACCAATGGTTTAAACCCATCCAGGATTCTGCCATGCTGTGCCTCTCTGAATACAGGCACAGGATGGGTCCTAGTGAGGTGTGGCTGGGCTGGGATACTGATGCTGTTGAGTATTAGTACTTGAAACTCCTGTTTAAACTAAGGAAGCACCTATCTAGGAAGTTAATACCAAGTGTAAATTGTTCTTTGAAAATAGTAAGATCTCTTTCTCTCTCTCTCTCCTACAGCATGAATCTTGCAACAGCACCTTACTATGCCTTTCTTTTAACCCATTCTGTGTTGCATACTTCCACAAAGCTTGTACAGTTGCAACTCTATGTACTCTGTTATCTGAATTTTATTCCTCATTGGTCTTGTACATATGTCTTGCCCGACAATGGTGGCACGCCCCCTTAGCTCTGGACCTGGCTACCCATAACCAACATACATGTGCTTTTTTGGCATTGTTTTTGTCTGCCTGAAATTCATGAATTGTACTGTGATTTGTTTTGTACATGCACCTATTGTTGTCAATTTATTATTGCTGTTTCACTCCCTGTTACATTCCCTTTACTGGGTCACACCTGGAAATGAGTCCAATCTTACTGTGCCTATCCCAGTCACCAAATTTAAATAAACAAACAAATACATAATATAGAAAACACTCTGGGTTTCGTTAGATTGGCTTAATGATGTTGCAAACAGAGTATAAAGGTGGAAGAATGAACTGTAAAATATCCCAACAGGTCCAAAAGGTTTCCCCACAGTGATAAATGCAATTGTTTCCATCATTTACAGTATATCATTTTTTATCAAACTCTGCATCCCCCTTTTTTTTGTCCTACATGACATTATCATGTGCTGTAAGGATACAGGAGGCAGCATGACAAGGCTGAAATGAAAGTGCTTGTTGAAACACCTTGATACCATCACTAACTCCATTCATCATTCTCCTTACAGCCACACAACCTGTGCTGTATAGCAGAACCAAGCTGCTCACCAATGTAATTAAAATTATAATCTGTAATACCATTGTTTTGACATCAGATCGAAAGTGTTATGGATTCTTGATGTCGGAATGATGGTATCACGACTTTCAGAACCTGCTGTCAATGGAAAAAACTCAAGCAGTGTATTACAAAACTATAGCTTTCTCCCATCAATCAGGTACTAACTGGTTCCAACAGGACATGTGAACCTGCATTTGTGTGGTCATTATAAAAGCCAAGAAGTCACTGTATATTTTCTCTTTTACATACCTCAATGTAGATGTTAGATTTTGCCATTTTTTGTTGTATAATGTTGACTGGAATGTGGAAATAATTTTATTATTTTTTGGGGCAACCCCCATCACACTTTTAGAAACTACACTTTTTCTCATATGGTAAAACACTTTTTAATTGACAAATAAACAAAGGTGAGTCAAGCACAGTTTATCTAGTCTTACGTTAGCAAATCCCCATGAGTACTGATCTCCTTGATAGCTCTCTAGAGGAGGGGAATGGGGAGCTACTAGTAAAGTGTGTGTGTGGGGTGGTGCTGCTACTCACCTGGCTAACAGTCTTGATCATCAATATGTTGACTGTGGTGGAGCAGATGAGGTAGTCAATGCTCTGTTCCTTGCTGCTGTATGTCTGTCCCATGGTGAAGATCATGGGGCAGCCGGCAGGAAGGACAAGACCCGAATGGTAGTGATGAACTTCTTGGTCTGGCTCTTGGACAAGATGACTTTGACCTTGAAGGGGTGGCAGATGGCCATGTACCTCTCAATGTTCAGGCTGGTGATGTTAAGTGCAGTGGCATAGGTGCAGGCATCCTGGAGAAAATGGTAGCCCCAGCACACAGAGTCGCCAAACGCCTGGGTTGGTGGACCCAGAAGAAGTTGTAGAGCTCAATGGGCATGCAGAGAAGCAGGACGAGTAGATCAGAAAGCAAGCACCAGGCTGCTCAGGTGACAGTACACAGTACTCTGCAGGTTGTGCAGGCTTGTGTTCCTCAGCAGTGTGTAGACAGTGAATGAGTTGCCAAGGTAGTCTGACATAAAGAACCCAATGTAGAATGCCATCACCCGGCTTTTAGAGCAGATGTTCATGTTAACCCCCAAGCTCGTTCTCTGCTGTAGTGGCTGGCATTCCATTCCAGACACCTGCTGAGGAGTTGACTATGCCTGGCTGCAAGGGCAGGGGGCTTGGGGGCTGCAGCCCATTGATCTGGTTCTGCAAATGTAGCGTTGGATTTGAACTCATGACATCTGTGATTGGAGATCCCCCATCTGGAGGGGGGAGATGTATGCTGGGCTGTTCTGTGTTGCAATCAAGAGGCAAGATCCATGCAAGAATGGGCTAAGCCTGGATTAGCCTGCAGGGGATTGGATCCATACCATACTGTGCTGCATTTGGCTCTGCTGAATGGAGATCCATGCTGGAGTCCTGGACTGTGCTTAGCCTGGATCACGGGGGGGAAACATTCCGTACTGAGCTGTGCCAAGTCGAGTGTTCTGTTGCCAGGGGCTCTGTGCCTGGCTGAGGGGCACTAAGCTTGGATTTGGAGACTGGAGATGGGTTGGCAACAGGTTCCCATTACCAGTTGCCTGCACAGCTGATGAGAGCTCCAGTCGACGTGAGCAGCTGGGCAAGGTAGCTGTGCACTTATACCGGGAGAGAGGGGGAGGGGACACTGGGCCTGCGTAAGGTGGGATGTTAGAGTCAGCACTAGTCCCCCATCATGAGATGGAAAGCACTGCACCCCAAAACCATGAGTACAAGTGTAAGACCTTGTGTTCAAGATACAGAATCATATAGATTGCGAATTTCATGCTGTTGCAGAATGGACCAAAACGTGGTGCTGAAGTCTGAGAAACACAAACCTCCAGTAATCCTTAGGTGACTATAAATAAACGGAGGTATACTGGGTAAAAAGAACTCAAGTTGTAGTGAATTATGCAAAAACAATGTGTTTTTTGTCTTCCTTTTTTCCTGTTTCGTATGTGAATGAACTGATACACTTGTCTGATTTTAGCTAACTCATCATTCTTTCTTATTGGAGGGACTAGCTGTTGGATTTAGAGTATGTGAGGGTTATAGAGCTAAGGAAATACATTCCGAATCCCACTGCAACCCACCACAAATCCAAGTCTTCATTGTGTGATGGGATGCTCCTGGTTTGGTTCATCATTAAAGGCTGCAACATGGATCCCACAGCAGAACAACTGGAGTAAAGCCAGAACAGTGCAGTATGCTAATGGTATTCATTTGCAAGGAGCAGATAAAAGAATTTGATTGGCAAACGATCATTCCAAGCAATATAATTATCCTACCCTAATTACATGAGGTGGGATTTTCTACTAATAAATTATTTCTTATTTTAAAAAAAAAATAGTTTTGTTGTTGCATTTATCTACTTTAACTTTTAAAAGCCATTTCTAAAGTAAGTGCAAAACGACTCTTCAGGGACCTGAAATTATGGGCAGTAAATGCATGTATAGTAGTCTTTACACACTGTGTGTTTGCCTGGTTCTTTTTAATAGAGTAGATACTCTGCGGCTCCTTTTCTCTCCATCCTAAACAAGCTGATTGAAGTCATGGCAGAACATGGCACTGTCCACCATGCCCAAGATTGCTGCTGAAGTTCAGTGTGCATGTGCGACAACTTGCTCATGTGCACTGGGCTACAGTGGCCATTTTGGACACGTCAGACTGTGTCATGTACTGCTGGCTGAAATAGTGCACCCGCGGGGGGCCGGGGAGTGCATGCACTGTTTTGAAGTTGCAGAAGGATCATTCTGAAACTCCAAAATGGAAGCATTCCCTGGTGTCAATTCAGTAGCTCGTTTTTAGAGCAACTATTAGACGACGTAAGGCTGTGCCCAACTGCAGTCTTAAAAATCAGCTACCTTCAATCAAGTTTTGCAATAGATCAGGTAGAATGACATAAGAATGCCAATATGAGATGAGGCACCCATACTCTGTATCTGCAATTACATAGCAGCAGGTACATTAATCATCATTTCTAAGACTGCTGTAATCTGCTACACAGGAAAGACAACATTGTCTATGGATTTTTCCAAGGGGCCCAAATTGACTTATGCACCTCAGTATTCCCATTTGTCCTGTATAGTGGGTATTCTACCTTCAAGCATCCCTAAAGGTTTTACACATGAGTGCTATGCTAGACGGATTGCTCCCCATCCATACCAGTGCAACAGTTTCGCAAACATTTAGTAGAACCAGATCCCAAAGTTGTCTGCTGCCCTTAGGAATATAAATGCCATGCTCAGCCCACAAGAATTCTAGTGGGATAAGGGGAGGGAATGCATCAACATTACCTGCATAATATTATGTGCCTCACACCAGAAGCCCATAATCATAGAACATGTAAGGGACATATGCTAAAAATCCCCCATCTCCCTTTCACATTTCAGGCACATAGGTGATTTGTTCAGGTCAGGAATATTTAACTTCGGAGGTTTCAGATAGTTACAGAACATGAAATTTAACTGCACCTGTGTAAGGCAGTTGCCCCTAGCTCTGCTTTTAAAATTAGGAGCCACTTTTTTCAACATGGTTTTAGATAATTCTAGGTCCCAATCAGTGCCCCATTTAGCCAATATATCAAGCATGGGGAGGGGATAGCTCTTCAGGAGCAAATTGTACAGTGCTGTTAGACATTTACAGTTTGGAGGGGTTCTGTAAATTAGTTATTCCAAGGGGAAGAGCATCCCCATAGTCTTGTTTCTCAGTGTAGTTATTTGCAGCCAGTTCCTCACTCTACAATACATAACAAAATCTCCTGTATGGATTTGGAATTTGGACTGAAGGTCTTCAAAAGAGCACTGTGTTCCTCCCTCATATAATGCTCCCAAGTGAGCCCAGCATAAAAGGGACTTCGTGGATAAAAATGTTATAGTCTGCTTTGGGCTTACAAGATGCAGTCAGGTTGGCCATAGGGAACACTACAACTGAGTATTTAATATGTTTATGTGCCACCACCCATTCCCTTTGAAAGGTATCAGTATAGGTGTTATCCAGATGGGGGGGCAGGATGACCCTGAAATGCTGGGGATAAGAGACCTCTGCATGAGTTGGCACCCACCTCCTCCCACAGTTCGGAGAAAGGCAAGTTGTGCTGCCCAGTAATAAGCTTTGAAGTTTGATAGTGCACCTCCTCCCATTTTGATTGGCTGCTGCAGGCTAGAGCGCTTAATCCATGCCGGTTTGTTGTTCCAGACAAATCCATGAATTGGGGAGTCATCCGATTTAAAGAACACAGCATGGACTTTTACTGGAAATGTCTGGAACAGGTACAGGCATTTTGGCAGTGTACACATTTTTACAATGTTTATCCTGCCCAGGAGTTATAGTGGCAGGTACTGTCACCTTGCACATTCCAGTAACAGGGGCTTATAGTTACTTTTATATAAAGTGACTGCAGAGTATGCCAGATGGAGCCCAATATATTTAATAATATCTGCTATCATCAGGCCCACAGGGTTGTTGGCAAGGTATTCTCAATTCAGTTTCCCAACCGGGAGTACTTCACTCTTGCCCCAGTAGACTTTGTGCCCTGATAGTTGACCACATTCTTTCAAAAGTTGATGGACTGTGAGTAGACCCTCTGATAGGTTTTGCAGAAACATGAGGATGTCATCCACAAATAAGGTAATCTGTGCTCCTCCTGGCCTCCCACCACAAATCCCTAATTCCTGCACCTCCACTGCTGCTGCTAGCTCCAGTGTAAGATTATACAGCAGGAGTGAAAGAGGACATCCTTGCGTAGTACACCAGGTCAAGGAGAATGGGCTTGTAAGGCCCCTGTTTATTAAAATTTCAGTCTCTGGGGCTTGATACAAGGCACCTACCCAATGGATGAACTGACTTTCTAATTGAAACCTTGCCAGGGTCTCAAACACATAACCCCACTCCATGTGGTCAAAAGCCTTCTCAGGGTCCTGTGTAGGGATCACATGCCCTGTGCTTGGCTGCCATCATGGACCAGCATTGCACCACATTCAGGGTATGTCTGACATTGGTTTTCCCTTGTCTACCCTTCGCAAAGCCAGTCTGATCTAAGTGAATAACATCTTGCAGAACTGGCTCCAGGCATGCAGACAAGACTTGAGCAATGGGGTGGGCCTATATGAGGCACAGAGGGAGTGATCCTTATCAGGTTTTGGGAGGACTGTTACAGTTGTTGACCGGATGAATTGGGCCAATCTGCCTGTATCAAGGCACTACCTGATCATTTTGTTCAAAAGGTCAACAATATTAGAAAGAAAGGCTTTATAAAAGTCTATATGGAGGCCGTTAGGACCAGGTGCCTTTCCAACACCTGAAGTCATAATTGCGCTTTCCAACTCTTTTCTCTCAATTGGTCTATTGAGACCTACAGTTGCAGTGTCTGTTGCTGGGGTAGTAGGGGCATTGGCAAAGAAAGTGTTACATTGATCATGGGAAGGACTTCCTGAGCATACAGAGACTTATAATATGAGCAGAATGCTTCCCCTACATACCCATTTCAGTTATTAGAGCACAACTGTCTGTTTTAATTTGCATGATATTTCTGGTCCCTTCCTTAATTTTTAGCTGCCACACTAGTAGCTTGCACCCTTTTTTTTCATCAACATTTTGTCCCGCCTGCATAATTAGTATGGCTCTTTTAATTTTTTCACAGGCCATGCTATTGAATTGTCATTTTAGTCTTTAAAGCCATTATTACAGGGCCCCTATTGGGTCTGTCATGTGGTCTCTTTCCATTTGCTGTATTTTAACCTCTGATACTTCCAGTTCCACTGCTTTTACTTTATACAGGTGGCATGCAAATGACATTATGAGGCCCCATACCACCACCTTTAAGTCCTTCTATCACATGGCATGTGAAGTGTCACCATTCTTATTGCTCGACAAATACTAAGCTATGCCTTTTTTAATCACTGTAACAAATTTGGGCTGCTTTAGTTGCACTGGGTCATGAAGTCATACCCTTGGCATTGACAGGAGCCCTTCCATGGAAAGCAATAGGCAGACAGGAGTATCATCAGTAATCAGGAGGAGTTAATATTCCGTATGTTTCACCGCACCCAGGATCAATGTAGACACAAGGATCATGTCAATCTGAGTGTAAGACAAATGTGAGTGGGAGAAGAATTTATGTACTCTTCCCAAAGGGTTTTCCTCTATACAGCTAACCATGAGGGTATGGGTACCCAAAAGGTCAATCAAGGCCTTGGCATTGCAGGACAGAGTGGTGGGGGTGGGGTTTAATCTGTCCAGCACTGTGTCTATTACACAATTGAAATCCCCTCCCAGAATCCATTGGCTAGTGAACTCAGTCATTTCAAGTCTGAGTTTTTGAAAGAGGGTGGGGTCATCTAGGGCCATAAACCGAGCAGACAGATAAGGGACTCCCATCATACGTTTTGACATGTGTCAATGAGTAATGGACACCCTGATCTATTTTATCCTGTGCTACCTCCCATGGGAACTCACACTGTAACCATAATGCTGGACCTGTGGATTTTGTTTAAAGCAGCATCCATGCCATGTCCCCCTCCAGTCTGTCATCGTCTTGCCCATCTCCCTATCAGTCATGTGAATCCCCTGCATTAATAATATTCCCATTGAGCTTTTGGACCCTATTTAGCACTGATTTACATTTTACAACATTTCTGAGGGCCTTTACATTCCAAGACAGAAGTGGTAGCTTGTGAGCCATACTCATAACTGATCCAAGAAGTAATGTTCTTATCCAACAACATCTTGCCTCAAGACTACCTCCTCGTTATCTCTTAAGTTGAGTTATGGAGCTCGTTGGTTAGCAGCTTTGATTTAAGCCACAATCCTCTTTAAGTAATAATAAAGAAAAGTGCCAGAGACTTGCAGCCAGACTTGTGGCTAGAAGATAAATGAAAGAAAGTTTGTCTAGACTTGTGTCTCGGAGGAAAACAAAGAAAACTTTGCTCGAGACCTTTGGCTCAAGATGTTCAATGGCTGGATTGACTGGGCTTTGTTTTCAGGAGCCAATCATCTGGTGTGGCTGCCAAGGTGCCAAATTTAAATCTCTTAGTGGGCTCCTTTTATTCTCTGCAGACTCCCACTCCCCTCACTCACCGCTAGGACATCTTGGAGCATCGGGGGTTAAGGGCTAGCCTTCATCTGGTTACCAGCACTCTCCCCCTACATTGGAGTACATCTTGCCTCAAGACTGCCTCTTGACTGTCTCTTAAGTCAAGTTATGGAGGTTGTTGGCTAGAAGCTTTAATCTGAGCCACAATCCTCTTTAAGCAATAACAAAGAAAAGAGTACTAGAGACTTGAGGCCAGACTTGTGGTTCAGAGATAAATCAAAGAACGTTTACCTAGACTTGTGGCATTTTCTTCCTGCCCCCTGCCCTCTCTAAATGGATTTAGCTGCTCTTAAGTGGGGCTGCCTTGTGCTGTATTAGCCATACAGTGCAAGATGGGTGTAGGAGCCTTGCTATAACTGTGTAGAAGTGGTTTCTGATTCTTAAGGGGTCATAGTTTGTGTGATATTCTTAGGTTGATTAATGCTGTTCCCCCATCCATTAGCTCTCTTGATCTGAACTATCTATATCTATATAACAGACAATCATTTATCTATGGAAGGGTATACAATATATAGACAAGACAGGGAAGGGGAAGGGAAAAAGAAAGGTGGGGTGTAATGTGCTACATAAAAAATAGTCTGATGGTTGAAGAATTGGAAAAAGGACCTCTTAATGGTAGTATAGATTATTTAACTGTAAGAATTAGGATGCGAGTTACAGGCTGTAAGGATTTATATGTAATTTGCTTTTACTGCACTCCAAAGGTTAAAATGGGAGAGTACCCCATATTTGATCTCTGAACCAATGTACATAAGAACCCTTTGCTAAGAATCCTGTAAATATTTAAAATAAATGATATTATGGTCTGATTTATTTTTATTTTGCAGTAGAGTTTTTAGATCTGAAATCGTGTCCTCCCACCAGACAAATGAGGTTTCATACATTTCAATTATAGATTTTCTGGCTTCTAGGAAATAATGCAGAGTCTATTGCATTTCAGGAGTTTTCAATAATGAGGAACTGAATTTCCAGGCACCTGGGCCATGAGGGGCTGTGGCTACATTCCCCAAAAGGATGTGAAGAATGTCATGGTCTGAAAATTCTGTAACTACTATCTGGACTTTTCGGATGTGGGGGTTGCGGTTATAAAAAATAAATCTATTCTCGTGGCTAGTGAGCCTTTATGGTATGTGGGATCAGGTTCCCAATTGCTGTCAAATATGCATCCTTTAAATCTGACTTCTGTATCATGTTTGGTAAAAAATGTTCTGTCACAGAACACCCTTTTATGTTTGCTTGCACGCATGTGCAAGAAACATAGTGCCATCATCTGAGTTTTCATTGGTGTGGCACCCTGTCTTCCAATTCAGTCAGTGTGTTTGCAGGCGTGGCCACAGTTCACCAATGAATGCTGCAGCTGTCTATGACAGCAGTTGAAAATGCAGTGCCCTACAGTTGAAAGGGAAAGCTCCTCTTCAGTGAGCAGCAATAAGATAGTGCGTGCTCATGCTCTCCTCCCACACACATACGCATATTGCATGCTCATGCATTACCCCCACGCACACACTGTATGGCCAATGGGGGTGCCCAATCCCCTGTCAGCTCTGCTGTGCCCCCCAAACCAACAGAGTTCCAGGTACCACACTGGGAGACCACCCCAGCATGGCATCAGTCTGTATGGCCAATGGGGGTGCCCAATCCCCCGTTGGCTCCACTGTTTCCCACCCCCAAGAGACTACCGGGTGCCACGCTGGGAGCCCACCCCAGCATGGCAACAGTCTGTATGGCCAATGGGAGTGCCCAATCTCCCATTGGCTCCACTTCCTCCCCAAACAGCCTTCCAGCTGCCACGCTGGGAGCCCACCCCAGCGTGGCACAAGTCCCACTTTGTTTAAGGAGAAAAAAAAAAAACGGCAAAAAAACACCTTCCCTCACTGACTGTCCTGACCCCCTCCCCCACCCTCCACCCTCTGCACACCCTGCCTCCCCATACCCCAACCTCACCCCATACTTACCTCTGGAGTCTGGCACGATGATCTTCGTTGGACCAGGAACACGTCTACACTCTTCAAAGCCGACCGCAAACTGAGGAAATGCCGGTAAGTTGTATAATGGAACAAATAGGGTTTTTTTTCAACTTTGATGCATATCTCAGGCATTTTTGGGAATTTTTTCACCAAATTTTCAACATGGGGTTTTTGGGACCCCTCCTCATGAATTCTGTCACTGTCATTTTGTTAATCATGCCCAAAATGTGGTCACTGCCTGGAACCACCTTTTGGGACCAATTCTAAAATGACAGTGTCTGATTCATGAGGTTGGCTAAAACCCTATGTTAAATTGTTGAATTTATAAACTGTCGTTGCGCTGTTCCTTCTCACGCTTGTAAGGTTGCGAATTTTCAATATTTTCACTCCAGATTTTCAACATTGCCATTTTACCACACCTCCTTATGAGCAGTACAGCTGTCATTTTTCAAGTCTTGCCCAAAATGTGTTTCCGCCATGTAGTACACAATGGCACAGTCGCTGTGCAAAATCAGTGTTCAAGACAAATGAAGAAAATCACAGTGACACTGTTCATGAGTGGAGGTTCCAAAATCCCTGTGTTGACAATCTGCTGTAAAAATTCCCCAAACTAATTGCATTACAGCTGTGCATTGTGCATTTTCTATGGACACTCGTAACTTCACCAGTTTTTTCAATATTTTCACTGCAGATTTTCAACATTGCCATTTTTTGCACCTCCCCTGGAACAGTAAAGCTGTCATTTTTCATGTTCTGTTCGCAATGTGTTTTTACACCTGTAGTGCCAAATGGCGTAGTCGCTGTGCAAAATCAGCTGTTGGCTAACAAACTGATATTGCCACTGTTCATATGGTAGGGGTCACAAAAAACCCATGTTGAAAATTTGGAGTGAAAATGCCAATAAACTCCTGAGGCGTTAGGGTTTCTGACCATAATGCCCCACCCTGTAGAGATTTGCAGGCATCAGGGGTGTGACTTGGGATTCTCACCTGTAATGCTCATACCATTCCACACCCTGCAGCCAATGAGAGGCATCGAGGTGTGCCTTGGACTCTTCAGCCCCGAATTTCACCCCGTTCTCCTATACAGCACCCATTTCACTGTATTTTCTGATGGAATGGGGTGAGCATAAGGGCCAAAGACCCCAAGACACACAGTGACACTTGTTGGCGTCTGCAGGGTAGGGTGTGGTGAAATGGCATGGCCGTTATGCCTGATGACCTAAAGGCACATCCTAATGCCTGTCAGTCTCTGCAGGGTGGTGGTGGGGTTGGCTTCAGTTTAATACGTCACTGCCATTCCTATTATGCCGCTCTCTAACTTCTACACTACCAATGCCAATGCCAGCAAGCAAACATTCAGCATTGACAAATGCTTGTTAGTAGATGTGTTTGCCCCACCATCTTTCAAAGATAAGCCACAGGTTAAATCTCCCTCAATACTTTATTTGGAGCTGAATACAGATATGGTTGAATGGCTGAAAACAATTATATTCTTTCAGCCTTTGACTGGGCTGCATATACATTGATTAGTTGAAATAAAACATTCTGTATTTTTACATCCAGCCTAAGGACTCTACCTGGAAACAGGTCTATAGTCTTGATAAGCTGGACCTGTTCATTATTAAACAGTATAGCCACCCTTGTACATCTGTCTTGTTGCAGAGACCAGTAAGAGGGCCCCACATGCCAGTTCCATATAGCCTGTCACAGTTACGAGGTTGTGTGAAGTTGTGTATCCTGCAAAAAAAAGATGCCTGACTGCTTCCTCTCCACCAACCTTAAATCCAACTATGGTGGGGCATTGCTGCCTGCTCAGAGACAGCTTGGGCCTCAACTTCCATTTCTGTGTCTGGTGAGAGGTTATATGTTGCTACCAAGACTAAGGGTTGCTGAGCTGGGTATGCAGTCTCCTGACTTCTGACCTTTTGGAAAATATAGCCAGTCGTTTTGTGGTATGTTTTATGCTGTTAACTTTATTTGAAGAAAGGGGAATAGCAGGCTCCATTACATGTCAAGGTTTAGGGAGATGCACATTAAGACTACAATACTAAAAGTCATGGAGATTTCTTATGGGAACTCCTAGTTACCTTGGAGTGCTTTGGTGTTGCTTCTGCCTTATGTGAGGGAAGTGTATCTGTGGCTGTAGCTGCTGTTAAATTGGAGCTGTCTACATCAGAGATCAAGCCCGGAAGGGAGGACCAAACTGAGGAGTCATCGGACTCCCCTCCTGAAGCTACTTGGTCATCAGCCAAGGCAGCATACTTACTGTCAAGAGGTATTTCTAAAGTCCTCTAGAGTTTGGACTGGTGCTGACTCCATGCTAGTTTATACCTACTGGATCTTCTTCTGAATTCCTGCTCCTGTCTTGGCTGCACAATGGGGTGGGGCATTGCTGCCTGCTCAGGGACAGCTTGGGCCTCAACTTCCATTCTGTGTCTGGTGAGAGGTTATCTGTTGCTACCAAGACTAAAGGTTGCTGAACTGGGTGTGCAGTCTCCTGACTTCTGACCTTCAGAACTGGGGGGGGGGGGTATAGTTGGATTTAAGGTCGGGGAGAGGATGCAGTTCTAGTTTTATTCCTTTGTGCAATTGCAACTAATAATCATTGCTCTTCACTGCCATGTGGTCCAATTTTATTGTCAGCCACATGAGGGCAAGTGTGATACGTATGACCTTTTCTATCACACAAATTACAAACCTGCTCATTCCTACAGCGCCCACTTGTGTGACCCAGCCACTACATAATGTACATTTCAATTTGTCACAGAGACTACTCAAATGCCCAGTTGACCCACATCAGTAGCAGGATTTCAGCTGCCCTGCATAAAACAGGACACCTCTGTCCCATCCCAAAAAGAAGCAGTTCGGGAGATTCTGCAGTCCTGCATTGTCCGTGTGCAGAATCACTCTGACTCTCCATCCTGCAGCCCATATTTGGTCATCATCAAAAATTGCCTCAGGACTCCATTGTATGGTGTACCTCTATTTAAGCCAGTACATGAGGTCCATGACACTGACCCTCTCGTTTGTGAAACAGCACTGTGATAACTCTATGTGCTGGTTTTTGTCAGCAGGACTACTTCAAAAGGTGTCCATTGAGGGGTTGTTTTTAGAGTATTATAGAGTGTCCAGAATTTTTGTAAATCACTTCCCAGTTTAAAACTCACATCTAAGGTGGGCTCAACTGACATGTGGATATGTGCATATATTTCTGTTGCTGCAAAGTGCATGGTTCTTTTCAGTAGTTTCTTAGTCACGAAACAACACTCTGGTAACGTCTCAAGACCTCCTTTGTATATGAGTCTGACAACATTATGCCATTTTGCTAGAAAGGTTGGGGCTCGAAACAAAGAGGCATAAGATCTGGGATTAGTATTTGCTTGTGGCCCAGAAGAGTTTTTACTGTATTCCCCATGTGTATTTGTTCTATCAGAAGAACTACTCATGTTACTGCTTGTTGCTATATTGCTTGCTTTTTCTGTTACAGTTTCTGTTGCCCCTGCTTCTGATCTGGGAGGATGGGGTGTTTCTGGTATTATTAACTGAGGGTTCTGGGTTAATTGCAACCCTTCTGGCAAATGGAGAGGAGAATACATTTTTTTGTATGCCATCTGTGTTGAGGGGCTCCATCTCAGAGTTTGCCTCAGTTTGTGCAGGCAATGAATAGTGCTGTTTGTCATTTACTATTACATGTGTTGCTGTGCCTGGCATTTGAACAGCCATAGGGTCTGACACCCCTTTCCCTGTAATAACATGTTTTTCCCATCCTGCAGCTTTCGTGGAATGCATGGCCGACCAGTCATTGTTAGTATTTTTTTGTGTGCGTTGAGTGGGATCCCATGTTAGGCTGGGCCCGGAGCCCATAAATGCCATTCCCGACGAGACCCCTTTGGCCTGTGCAATTTTTCATTTAAATGTAAAAAAAGAGGAGTTACTTGCCAGGAAAACAAAAACTTGTTGCACACTTCATTCCAATTCCCTCCTTTGTTTCTGTCGCCACTATCTCACCTCTGCCAATGGTGAAGCAGCTGTGTTAGCTGTTGGCAGTTGGGTTTTGGTTTCCACAGCAGCCCTTAGCAATGGCGCCACCTGCATATTGTCCTGTGCCACAATAGTGGCTTGTAGCTCTTTTTTTCCTTAATGCAACTGCTCTTCCTCCACCACTAGCAGCACTGGAAGGTCTTCAGAGTCATCTTTATTCAAAAGTATTCCAGCCTGTCCAGAAGTCGTTTCCTCATTGTGACTGATCAAAACAGCAGGTATTTTATTCCTATTTGCTAACACTGGGGTATTCGGCCCTTTGTTCTCTTGTACAGAATCCTCCATTAATCCATCAGTGTCATAGAACAAGTCGGTCTCGGTAACTTTGGGAGGAGAAGACAAGACAAGCTCCTCTGCCTCTTGCACATCCATTCTTTTCACAGGCTTCTCTAGACTGGCCATTCTGCTAGCCAGAGGTTCTTCTGCAGATGAGTAGGGGACATTTTTATTAGAGACAGAAACTAAATATAACATCACAAAAAAAACACACATACAATAAGATAATAATCAACAATCCATCCTCTTACAAAACCCTCACCCACACCCACTCAGAAATGGAGTGTCCTCCTAAAAAAAAAAAAAGAAAATCATAAATGCAGTTTTGTCAACATCTGAAAACATAGAGGATTGTGTATGAGCAAGCATACACAACAAGGCAGTTGTGATTGAGAGGTTTCTGTGGTAACCAGAGACCTCGAGAGCGCAGCTCGAGAGGTCCATTACCACGGAAACCTCGAGATCGTACAACCGCCTTGTTTGTGTATGGTTACTCATACACAATCTTTTATAGTGTTTGGGCAACCATATGTGGCACTACTTGATCCTCCAAACAGGTCGCTTAGGAAAAAAATGCTTACTTTGGCAGCTGTTTTTTTCTGTTTCATGGCATCACTTACTTCCTCACCACGCGGCCCGCTCAATTGTGCATGCGTGACCACGTTCAATGTTGTTGTGCAGCACCAGTGATGTACTCGGTGCAGCACAAAAACATCATGATGCACTGAGGCAAGAACAACAACACTGCTGGGAGCATGGATTTCCATGCTTAACAGCGTTCCACCATACAGTATAAATTAAACTAAACAGATATTGCATGCACTGAAGCAGTACAAAAAAAGAAAAAAAAACCCTTATACTTCATTGATATAAACATTACCCATATCCAAAGTACAGATTATAGACTATCTCACCTAAAGATCCATACCAATAGCCATCCTCTTATGTAATGGGGCATCAGAGTCAGTAATCCACAGTATATCATGCCATTTATGCAACCAAAGACTGTCCTGTAAAGTCTGTCTTTCTTTTCTACATATTAGCACTAAGTCTTTGGTAATTTATTCCACAAGTTCATGGTGTGATGTCTGTTTTTGCTGTAAAGTAAACATACAGCGTGCAGTCCATATTTGCGATTTACATACAGTAAAAATTACTGCCACGGTCTCGCCATCCCATACCTGCCATGGCCCTGAAACTTGTCCATATAAAAGGTTTTCCAATGATATCAAAGCAAAAACTGGGGCCTTCCACAATTGAGCTATAAAGTCCCAAAATCCAGTAATGAAGGAACATTGAAAAAACAGGTGTTCCTCTGTTTCAATCTGGGAAATGCAATCCAGTCTACTACAATACCTGTCACAGACCTGCTTGTGTTTATGATTACCTTTCACATTGATTTTACTGTGGCAACCCAACCAATACAGGTCCCTCACATATGGGGGAATTCTGGGATTTCTTAAAAAGGTGAGGAGTTTTGGTCTATTCTCTACTGGGCTAAGTTCAAAAACTATAGGCACTCTACATATTGTATCCAATAACTCAGTGTACAGCCGTTTCCTCTGTACCGTGATTAACCTAAGAGAGGTCACTTGCCATTGTCTTAATCTGGTAAAACTCTCCCTCCTGTACGTCTGGGCAGATTGGAGCTGTTTTACCACCCACAGACCACCCCTTTCCCACAACCAAAACCACACCCCAATTGTGTCAAAAATCCATGGTTCCCACCTTTTACCAGTGTGAATTAAAATTGTGCATATATTGGCCATAAAAAAGATCCTGTTAAATAATAACAAGGGATGTACCATGTTAAAGCCACCTTGATCAATTGGTAAATATAACTTGTTTCATTGTATCAGATTAAGGCAATTCCCCCACACTGCCTGAAAGGAAACACTCAGTAATCGGGTCTTTAAACCTTTCGGAGGTGGAAATGCATAACTCAAAAACAAGAAAACAGGGATCAAATAAGTTTTAACTAAATATACTCTCTTTTTTCCTCATTTTCCATCTATTCCACCCTGACACTTTCCATTGTGCAGTCCCTAGCTTCTCTTCCCAATTAAACATATCCAGGCATTCCATCCCAAAATGAATCCCTAAAATGTTAATTGGACCTTTCTGGAGCATAAGCCCACCCACATTCTCCAAGGCTATATCACCATTACCTAAAACCTTACCTACACATTTTTGAAGGTTGAGGCTAGCTCTGGCTACTGTTCCAAAAGCTGAACATAACCGTGGGGCTTCCAAGACAGAGACTTCATCCCACACTATTAAACACATGTCATCTGTGTATGCCATAGTTGTGCCTACTTGTAATGTGGAAGAAAAAATAATAGGGGACAATAGATTAGAAGTCTGCAGCATGCGAAGTAAGGGGTCCAGAAAAAAACATACAAAATTGGGCTCAGTGGGCACCCTTGCCGCACCCCTCACTTGATTCCAACTAATGGCCCCCGCCATCCATTCACCACTGGAAAAACTGTTGCAGTTTTATAAAGTAATTTGAGTCATCGAATAAACCCCAACAGAATTTGAAATCAAAATTCCAAAGCAAACCACAGAAAATCATGACTAATGGCATCAAAAGCCTGCTTTTGATCTAGAGATAAAACAAATCCCTGCACAAGATTCGAATTCTCTTTATCAAAAATCTCTCTCAAGAGTACCAGATTATCCTGAATGCATCACCAAAGGGTGGATGAAGTCTGAGTATCCGAAACCACATCTGTAGCCACTAACATCAGACATTTTGCCAATATTTTTGATAATAATTTAAAATCTGTATTCAATAAACAGATCAGTCTCCAATTTGTCAAAACATTTTTATCCCCTTTCTTAAATAAGTAAAGTAAAGAACCCACATTGAAATTAAAAGGCAGGTTTGAGCTGCTCAAGAGACCATTATACACCTGTCAATTCGCCTCCAAGACTTGGGGCCAGAAATTTATATACTTCTGATGGTAAGCCATCCGGCCCTGGATCCGTGTTAATTTTCAAGGAATGGATGGCTTCCATAACTTCAGTAATGTTTATATCCTTCGTGAGCTGTGTGCCATCTGATAAAGAAATACTAGGCAAATCAATATGAGATAGCAGGTCAGCTGCTTGTCCAGAGCCAAAGGCAATTGGGCCGTATTTCTCCCCGTATAGTTAGTAACAACCTCCATAATACTGCCATTAGTGGTAACCGTCTGGCCTTGATGATCATATACAGCCTTCAGTTATTTTTATCCTAGTCATAATTGACATGATTCTAATAGACATACTGACTCCCTAGTTTCAGCTGTGCCAAATTGTCATTGGTATCTAATAGACTGGGTTTTCTCAGAATGAAACCGTTGTAAGTGTTGTTTCAAAACCTGAATTTGGGATGTGTAGTTATGTTTAGCAGTGATGGACAATGTCATCAACCCTGTAAATGGGTTTGAGTAGCTAAATACTCCTTGTATTTGGACACGCATAAATTTTTACTATAGTTTTTTTAAGAAAAACTGTAAATCATGTTTAGCGTCTATCCACCATTGCACTGTATCCTCATATAATATAAAAACAGCTTTCCTAGCTAACACAAAATCAGTCAAAAGCAGTTCAAAAAACCCTTCTGACAGAATGGAAGTGTTCATCTTCCAAATTCCAGGACCCTTTTGAATAGGAAGGACCTCCCCAATTAAAACTGATACCATGTTGTGATCAGAGAATTCAGCTATTGTCACTGTGGCATTCCTTATAGGCAGCTGATGAGATATAAAAGGAAAATCTATCCTAGTGCCCAGGTTCCCTTTATGAAAAGTGGGCATGTGTAAACCCGTATGGGATGCATAATAGTCTATCAATCTGACCATTTTTATCATGGAGTTCAATAAGATGGAGTAAGAGAATAATTTCAAGGCTTGGGAGGTGAGTGATCTGTCATTCTGGGATAAGCCACAGTTTAGATCTCCACCAAAAAACACAAATTGCAATGTGTGCAAAAAGGGTTGGATAAGTTTTAAAAGATCCACCCTAAGTGCCTTAGTTTAGGGAGCATAAAGGTTCGCCAGTCTATATGGCACTTGCTGAATCTTGATGTCCAAGATCAGCACCCTCTCTGGAACCAGGTCATACAGTTTCACTAGAGTTATCTCCTGAGAATTAAACAAGATACCCACCCCTGAGCATGCTTCCTGGCCTATTGACCAGAAAGAGGGTCCAGGGTACCATGCCCTAATGGCTTGGGATAATTCAGGAAGCATATGGAATCTAACATCTTGAAGGAATATGATCCCAGAAGAAAACACCATTAGATAAGAAAATAACTGATCCTATTTTTTTGGTTCTTAATGCTGTTAACATTGATAGTGTGGAAAAAATGTCCCGCATTCATCATCAGGGAGACAAAAAACAACAAGATGAGGACTTCTG
The DNA here is from genome assembly GCA_016271365.2 of Neoceratodus forsteri. Lineage (NCBI taxonomy): Eukaryota > Metazoa > Chordata > Ceratodontiformes > Ceratodontidae > Neoceratodus > Neoceratodus forsteri. Next base: position 1,288,803,051 of record CM057456.1, read on the forward strand.
GTGTGATGGCTGCCTGTTGAGATGCTCCTTCAGACGGCTCCCCTGCCCTCCTCTACAAACTGCTGTAATTTACGCAAAATGGACACTACTCTCTCTCCTACTTGTACTCAGAAACTTACTAATAGACTAGGGAAACTGATTTTTAGCTTATCCGTGGATGGTCTGAAAAATGGACACGGAAATGAAGACGTCGGCTGTCCGTCACACTCCCCCGCCGACTCCAGCTAAAGACAAGGCCACTAAGAGAGCTAAAGCTGGTGGAACTGACATCTCTCCACCAGCAGAGAAACAAGTTGCCCTAATGGAGGATAGGTTTCTGGAGGAGTTGGCACTGATGAAAGAAACCTTACTTGCACTTGCTTCAGAATTTAAGTGCATGAAAATGTCCCTAGAACAGCTAAATGTCCGTACCAAGGACAATGAAGCCCATATTTCCTCACTGGCTAACTGGAGGGGAAGACTGGATCCAGATATTGTCACTTTGCACCACAGAGTGAAGAAAACGGAGGATCGCTTAGAGGATCTTGAGGGTCGCTCAAGAAGAAACAACCTGGTGGTATTGGGCCTTCTGGAAAGAGAGGAGGGAAGCCAAGCTGTGGTTTTCACTCAAAAGCTTTGCAATAAACTGGTGGGGCCCTCACCTAATGGGCCCACTTACATCATCAAGAGGGCCCACAGATCTCTACGCCCTATGCCTCCTTCGGGATCGCCTCCTCGCCCTTTCATCTTCCAGCTGCTGAACTTTTTAGACAAGCAACATGTGATAACAAAATTGAAGGAGGTAGCAGAAGTGCAATGGGCAGGAAAGAGAATTTGTATTGTCCAAGATTTGCCCTATTCGGTCAGTCAGAGGCGCTCAGCCCCCCATCCATTAGTCTCTAAACTAGTATCTGCTGGCATAAGATTCAGAGTTTGATATCCAGCTACCCTGCAAATTAACAGGAATGATCAATGGCACTCTTTTGACTCACTGGATTCAGCTAGGGAAGCATGCAAGAAATGGTATTCTGACTTAATTAAATGAACCCTCACCAGTTCATATCTGTGGTAAAGAGTGTCATCTAGTGGGTGTTTTTTGAAATGCAAGTTCTTTGTTTTACAGGCTGCTTATCACCTGCAGATTTAAATCCTACTGAGATTTTTCTTTTAATAATGTTAACTGCAAGGTCCTAAATCTGGTCTATTAATGTAGCCTTAACAGATGCACTCTCTTGAGTTTAAGAACCCAACTATTGGGTCTTACAGTTTATTGCGATGTTATAGCTGATGTCTTGGGAATGCTTTTACCCTCCTAAATATTACAAGCTGTTTTGTTATTTCAATTGGTCTCTGAGTTCGTAGGGTCCAGTTGACCTCTACTTTGACTAAGGGATGAAAGCATACTTATATTACCCTTGAGGAAAGTTTCCTTTTGGTTTCTAGTGATAATAGTATGAGGATGCAAAGCTCTACGCTTCTACGGGGGAGGTAGAAGGATTAAGTTTTTTAGTTAGCTTATGCATTTTATCCATACATAGTAGCATCCATAGTTTACAATAGGACTTAAGTATTAAAGGTTGAAGGTGGGGTTTCCATTTCTTACACAATTCGTTTAAAGTGTATTAACGTTTAGAGTAGATATGGGGATGGGTGTGGGGGAGGTGAAATCAGGGGCAGCATAAAAATCATGATGCCGATTGAACAGTTGAGAGGTCAGTCATTTGGACTGGGGGTGGTATACATTATATTCATGTACTGGTGCATACCTAAAGGTAATGTATATATGCCCAAGAGGGATTCATTAGTGGATAGGGGAAACATACTCCTAAAGTTAACCAACTCTCATAGGACTTTATTGGATTATAGTTGGGGGAGGGGGTAAAGAGCCAGTCACTGGTTTTATATTCTAGGTTAAAGGTCATAAAAATAAGTTTAGTTCTTGGATCTTTCAATCTACAAATCTGTTTTAACCTTAAACTTTATTATGAGAATTGCCTTATGGTATATTAAGCGGGTGAGGGCTAGACTGAAACGCCATCAATTCCTTAAGCATTTGGCTCTAATGCACCCAGGAGTCGCACTTTTACAGGAGACACACCTGTTGGCTAGCGAATGTAACCTTTTTTGGAGAGAGCAAATGGTATATGTTTATACAGCCAGCAACTCCACTTCCCAAAGAGGAGTTGTGATTTTATTTAGTGGAGGGACCCAGTTTCAAATATTACAAGAAATAGGGAACCCACTAGTGAGATTCCTCTTTTTAAGAGGGTTGTTCAACCATAGAGAAATCATTTTGGATACAAAATATGGTCCTAATTATTCTTCCCTTGAATTTTTCTCACAAATAGACCTTATGTTAGCTCCATTCAAGCAGTTGCCAATAATTTTAGCTGGGGATTGGAATCTCACATATGACACTAATCTGGATAGATCTACCCAGAGAGGTCACAGCTTGTCCCCTGCACAGAGGTCTCTACATGAAATGATGGAGGGGTTGGGGGTCTCTGATTCATGAAGACTTCTTCATCCCAATGAGAAGGAATTCACCTTCTACTCAGCCTATCACAAATCCTACTCTCATCTAGACTTCTTTTTAGTAAACCAGGCCATGTTGATGGGCCCAATGGACTGTGGAATTTCCCCTAGAGTGCTATCAGACCACTCTTTGATATGGTTTGAGGGTAGGGTACCCCAGGGAACTCCTAAGGTTACCCAGTGGAAACTTAACCTCCAGCTGATTTCCCACAAGGACACTGTAAATAGGATCCGTACACTAATTACTCAGTATATGGATCAAAATAGGGGTTCTATATCAGTATATGATCAACTCTGGTGTTCCTTGAAATGTTACCTGAGGGGGGGATTTATCAGAACAGCTGCTATCCAGAAAAGAAAAAGGGAGGCCTTAGCAAAGTCCTTATTGGAATCCATCCAAGAACTTGAGGGAACGGTTGTCACATGTCCCACTGATGGGGATTTAAATTGTCTTACGGTTCTTAAAGACCAATATGTGGATACACTTAGAGAGAAGACTGAATATGCTTTATTTAAGACACATGTTAGGTATCTGGATCAGGGAGATAAAGCTGGACACCTCTTGGCTTTTAAACTGAGACAGCAGGAGGAGTCTAGATTGGTTGCATCCATATCTACTATTGAAGGTGGATGTCCACTGACAACTTCTAAAGCCATAGTGGAGGAATTTGAATTGTTCTATAGACTACTATATAGCCTCCCTGAAAATAGCCCTACTCAAACCGAAATTCAGTAATATCTCTCTCAACTTTCCCTTCACACCCTTAGTCCTGAACAGCAGGCCCAGTTAATTTCACCTATTTCGACATTAGAGATAGCTACTGCTGTCCATTCCCTCCCACCAAATAAGGCTACTGGACCGGATGGCTACCCATCAAACTTCTATCGAACCTTTGAGAAGGAGCTTACTCCCATTCTTCAAGAACTATATGCCCATATCTGTGCCCATGGAATTTAGACTCCACTCTATTAGAAGCTACCATCATTGTTCTGCCTAAACCTGGGAAACCCAAAGATAAAGTAGTGAACTACAGACCGATTTCCTTGATGAACTACGATATTAAAATTTTAACTAAAATTTTGGTTTCTAGGATTACAAAAGTCTGAGGTAATTTAATTAGCCCTAAATAGATTGGATTCACTGTTGGTAGAAACCCCTTAGAACATTTCCATAAACTTGCCCATATTTTCTCTGTATCCAGGGAGGCAGCGCTACCAATGGCCCTTGTCTCCCCTGGATGCGGAGAAAGCTTTCGCTAGAGTAAGTTGGCCTTCCCTTTTTGGAACTGTGGCCCAATTTGGATTCCCCCTTGAATTTATTGTTTGGATCAGGCACTTATATTCTAATCCTAGGGCTAGAATTTATTGCAATGGGATTTTTTCCAGTAACTTCCCATTGTACTCTGAAACACGTCAGGGGTGCCCATTGTCACTCTTGTTGTTCAACTTGTACTTGGAACCCTTGCTCCATAAATTGCAGTTACCCCCTAAGATTTCTGGGATTCCAGTTGGTCCATTAGAACTTTAAATGTCATCCTATGTGGATGATATCCTACTGCATGTTTCTGATCCAATTAAGGCTATCCCAATAATTTTAGATATAATTGCTGAATTTAGCCGATTCTCAAACTATAAGCTGAACATCAATAAGACTGAAGTCATGCCGCTCAATTCCCATGTCCACGGAGGTGATATGGTTAGCTTCAGGATGGCTTGGTCCAACAGACTCAAGTACCTTGGAATTATTTTGGTGCCCTTAGCTTTTCTCTTGAAGAAGCTCAACCTTTACAACCTTCTCCTAACCATTCAACAAGACTTAATTAGATGGTCCCCTTTATATATTTCCCTCCAAGGCAGAATCAATGTTATTAAAATGAATGTGTTACCCAGAGTGTTTTACCCTCTCAATATGTTGAATATTTACCTCCCCTTATCTTGGTTCCGTAAACTTCAGAGTACGATTACTAGATTTTTATGGCAAAATAAACCCCCACAGAGATCTTACATTCGCCTATGTGCTCTGAAATTTTAAGGGGGATTGAAACTCCCAAACTTTTACCACTATTATTTGGCGAGCCACATTGCCAAATATATGCATTGGGTGGTTCCCCCTTCGAACAATACTCACTCCCAGTACAACCCCCTTTGGCTACAAACTGAAAGAGATCTTATTAAGAGTTCCAAACTGTCACCTGATAGCCTTTGGCATATACTCCCCAAAAAACTGCCTGTCTCACTGCAGCCCATGGTTATATTCACTTCAGTCAAAGTTCACAATCAGTTATGTAGGTCTCTAGGGATTATGCATACTAAAGATACTTCGCAGCCATTGTTTGGCAATCCCAATTTTAAGGTAGGTAAAACTTTGCTCTCATTACATTATTTGAGAATACCTCCACATACAAAGGTCAGTGAGCTAGTAGTGCAGGGAAGGATGTGCTCAGTCTCTGATATATTGGGGAAATTCCATATACTACCAAAGTACACCTTCTATGTTTATCAAATTAGGCATATGCTCACCACTTGGTTTGGATTGAGTCAGTGGGATATTAACCATGGAGAGACCTTCTTGGAGATTCAACCCCTAGCTGGGCAGCCCCATGCTGTTTCCAGTTTAGTTGTGGCCTTATATACGAAATTGCGCCAGGTAAAGTGGAACATTCTCAATATTGGATAGATACTTTCCCTAACAACTGTTTTAATGGGGAACATCTTTGGGGAGGAATTTATACATACAGTGCCAATGATAAGTTTAGGCTAACACAATACTATATTTTGCATACTATGTACTTGACCCCTACTAAATTATATAAAATGGGTAAGCTCCCCAATGATAAATGTTTCAGATGCGGTCAGGCGCAAGGTTCCCTGTTACACATTTTCTGGGAATGTCCCTTGATTGCTTCCCTATGGTCTCTAATTAAAGCTAGGGCGGATCCCTTATTGTGGTACAAGAACGTTTTACTCCACAGATATGTTTGTTAGGGGATTGCTTAACAGTGTATGTGAGAGAAAGAAGGTATTTTATTAACCTAATTTCACTTACGGTGAAAAATTTAGTATTAAAGCATTGGAAAGTCCAGCATCCTATCACCTACCAAGAATGGCTGGCTAGTTTGTTTTATAATTTAAGGATTGAGAAAACTATTGCTAGCGACAGGAATGTAATCTCCCGATACAATACAAAATGGGAGAAATTCCATGCTCTATGGTCAATTGTTCCTACACACTGATATAGAGGGCAGGGACTCCTTATATCATTTTAAGCTTGTGCATGTCCCCTGGTCTTGATGGTGCCCCCATAGCACTTTTTCTTCCTGGTAGAGCTATAAGTATGATTTGTACTACTATTTTGAACTGGCTCTTGGGAAGGGGGTTTAGTGGGAAGGGGGCTTTGGAGGGATAAGAAGGGGTTTTTGGAGAAGGTTTTGTATGGGGTGGGATGGGGGTGAGGGGGGATTCATTGGACACTTATCCTCTGTATTGTATATGTATCTTGTACAATGTTTCATCCTCTGTAATGTATACTGCATTGGTTGTGTATAATAAAAACTCAATAAAGTATATTTAATTAAAAAAAAAGATGAAACAGTTACTTCAATCTGCCCTTTTGGGTAGCTGACTCCTTATGTTTGGTCTTGGCCTTCCTCTTCTGGGCCCCAGACCATTCCATGGGCACCTCCATATCTGTTGTTTGATCCAGCATTGAAGATTGAATCGATGAAGGGTCCAAATCACTGTCTGAAGATTCCCCTGTAGTTTGTAGCAGTTCATATTTATTCTGGAGAGGTACCACCCCAAGGTTTCTCTGTGGGGTTTTGGAAGAATCAAGCAGTCTCCTGCTGCAAGTCACCCTAGGCTTAGTAAATTGTGTTCCTATAGGTGGTGGTGGAAGGGGGGGGGTCTCATCACCTCTGCTTCTGATTTATTTGATAAAGGAGTAGGGGTCTGTCCAGCAGGAGCCCTAAGAGAGGGTTCCTGTGTATGGATGGACACTGGTGTTGGTGTAACACCTTCGTTCACTATTCTAGCTCCATTTTGCATCATTGTCTGTAGTGGGGGGGTGGGGGTTAGTTCTTCTAGATCATGTGGCCGGCTTTGAGCTGTAGGACTCCCATCCCTGGACATATCAGATGTACTTACTGCTGTCTTCCAAGTATCATCCGCGGGGCCCACAGTCGAGACACCCTCATTCATTTTGGGCAAAAATGTTCTTGTTTTGTGCAAGGGTGATGTAAAGACATTGCTCTGTACCATCCGCTAACTCAGGTAGATTATGAGCTGCCCACTGGCAAGATTGAAAGTTATGTCTCAGTACATCACACAAATTACATCTTTCCTGTTCCACACAATGTAGACCTGAGTGCCCCAGTGCACCACAAACAGCACATTTGAACTGGTCACATGCACTACTAAGATATGCCAATGACAGCAATATCATGCTTTGGGTTGTCCAGAATAGAAGACAACCCCTCAATCTCTACCCAAAAAGAAGCTGTTAGGGAGATGTGATAATCCCATGTTGGTCATCTTTAGCATTACTCTCATCCTCCAGCCCCCAGTCCACAATTGTTCCAACTCAAATATAGCTTCAGGATCTGAAAGGACTGTATACAGTGCTTTAAGCCAGTGGATTAGGTCATTCATACTGACCCCTTCACTGCAAAAGAGAACAGTTATTGTTTTTTGAGTGGGACAGGAAAGGGGTAGAACAGAAAAGGGAGTCCATAGCGGGATTTCATCCAGAACTGTTCTAGGCCTTGTTGTGTCTTGAAACTAATATTTATTTAGTTAATTTTTATTGACCAGGTAAGTGCACTAGACAAATCCTGCCTATTTTCAGGCACAGCCCAGGGGGAGGGGGATACAGATGAATGCCAACTGACCTTGAACCAGATTAAGTTGTTGGATGGACACTGGTGTTGGTGTAACACCTTCATTCACTATTCTAGCCCCATTTTGCATCACTGTCTGTAGTGGGGGGGTAGGGGTTAGTTCTTCTAGATCATGTAGCCAGCTTTGAGCTGTAGGACTCCCATCCCTGGACATATCAGATGTACTTACTGCTGTCTTCTGGGTATCAGCTGCAGGGCCCACAGTCGAGACACCCTCACTCATTTCGGGCAAATGTTGTTTTCCCTGATACATGAATTAACGCATGTATCTCATTTGCAAAGAATTTTAATGAATCTTTAAGTAACACTCATGCCACATACACTCAGTCTGGGGCCTCCACTAGACCCCCCAGTTATCGTAGCTGGACGGCATTATGCCTCTTAGCTGGTTGCATTGGACCCCGCAGGGGCATCCCTTTTGATTTACTAATGGATCTAGAAGTGGCTGCTGAATAAGAGAATCAGTCCTGTTCTGAGATGGCACACTCTGAGGGGATTTTGGTCCAGAAGAAGTCTGTGGTACTTCAGTAGAGGTTCCAGGCAGACATAAGATAGGATTCTGTATCAATCCTAGCTCCACTGGGAGCTGCAGAGCCTGAGGAGTATTACCATGTGCCTGGGTAGGGAGAACATCTCCCTGCTTCTCCTCTGCAGCATCAGGAATCTGGATGGAGGAAGCCCCTGAGACCCAGTGTCCATTAGTTTTGTCCCTCTCCCAACCCCCTGCAAGTAAAGCCTGTTCTGGTGACCATGATGTCACTGGTTCACCCTCCAAGGAAACTACCTCATCCCAACTAGAGTCTGATCGCACATTCGTGCATATAGTGTCATCATCCACCACATCCCATCCCAGTTTAGTAGGCTCATAAGACCATCCAGCTAATGTAGTGGTGGGGCATCTTAGACCCGGATGTGTCCCCATTTGTGCCATTCCCAATGCTGCACCCACTGCTGACAGTACAGATTCATTAGACAATTTTGAAAGTCCAGTACTAACCTTCATCTCCGGACCCACTTCTGGTGGAGCAAGCACCTGCTCAGCCGCCTCTGTAACAGTTTATGCACACATGATTGTAGCCTCTGCATCCTCCTGCCTCTGAACCTTAGGCAAGTCCTGTCTCTGAATCTGCCACTACCCTGAGCACAAGTAATGCTTGATGAGCAGCTAACTACCTCGTATCTTCCTTTTGTAGCAGATCTGGATGGTCATGTCCAAAGTAACTTGTTCTTGGGACTTTTCTCTCTGTTTTGCAGCTGTGTTTTCGATTAGCATTTGTACAATCCCATGATCTTTCCTAGGACCAGAGTCATCCCCTGATGTCTGAATTATACCTGATATTCCAGTGCCAATCTGCGATATCATCAAGACAGGAGGGGAAACTACCTCCTCAGTCTCCATAACTTCCAACTTCACCTCCTGCATGTTGGGTGCCATCTTGGGTCAGAGGACCAGGATGTTAGGTTCCCCTACCTGTGAGCATTTCCCCAGTGTCCTTGCCAGATTTCCCCCATTCACTAAAAATACCACCAATAGCTTAATCTGGTTCAGTGTCAGCTGGCATCCATTTGTATCCCTCTCCCCTGGGACAAGGCAAAGAATAGGCAGGATTGTCTAGTCCTCCTTTCCTGCTCAACAAAAACTGAAAAATAAATTGTTTCAGATCACAAATCCAACCCTCCCTGCATGAGCTTTCTGCTGCCCCCACTCATGACTCTGTTGCCTGGAATATTTGTATGGATTTGAAAAAGGGCTGGCCAGATTGAGCTCCATGAGAGTACAAAGAGGACAGTGGGAGCAGTGACATTGCTGTTGTGTCAGGAAGACATATTGTAGGTGCACAGCACTAATAGGTTGGTGATGTTATGGAGTGGTATTGGAATTGCAGGAGGCCTGTTTCATTCAAAAACAGTCTCTGGTTCTTTCTGCCTATGCCGATGATATTCTCCTACACTTGACCAACCCGGAATCGTCTCTAACACACATATTGCACATTATTGCCAGATTTGGCCAGGTGGCTAACTACAAGCTGAATTTAGCTAAATCAATCATATTTCCACTGAACGTCAACACACCTCAGGTTAACTTTTCCAGTTTGGCAGGAAATGGGCCTCTTTGTCCTTTAAATACTTAGGTATCTACTTTACCAAAGACCCTGAAGTTTTCAGGAAGCTTAACCTGGACAACTTGCTGACTAAAATACAGCATGACCTTCAGAGATGGACTGCTCTTCCTCTATCTCTGTGGGGTCGTATTAATATCGTTAAGATGAATGTTTTGCCTCAGATTTTTTACCCACTCAGTCTAATGAATATATATCTACCTATGTCCTATTTCCAACACCTCCACAGGCTTATTTCCAAGTATATTTGGCAAGGCAAGCAACCCAGGAAAGCCTTTTTAAAGCTCAACTTACCTAAGGAAAAGAGGGGGCTTCACCTTCCCAATTTCATGCTATATTACTGGCAAGTCACATGTCGAAAATCGGGAGGTGGTATGACTTGAGGGCAGATGATTATCTACCAATTTGGTTACAACTCGACAGAAAGATTTTAATCGAACATGGTCTCCAACCATCCAGAATTTTTTACTATACCTTCTCTACATTACCCCCCCCCCACAAGGTAGTGTAATTGGTACCTCCATTAAAGTGCTGAATCAATACTGGAATTTCTTCAGCCTTTCTCCTAGGAAAGACACTACCCAGCCTCTTACCCTAAATTTGAATATTAAGATCGGTGGTATCCCGCTCTCCTTAGACTGGCTTCCTGAGCTGAGGGATTGTTGTGTCGATGACTTGTTCCTGAATAATTCTCTTTTATCCTCGGGAGAGGTTATGGCCAAATATAACATCCTTCAGAAGTTTATTTTTAAAGTCTTCCAGCTAAGACACCTATTGGCCTCCAGTTTTGGGTCCAACCCCACATCGTCTCAAGTTAAGCCCTTCCTAGACCAGATACAAGAACAGGCAAATAAGTCCCATAGCATTTCCAAGATTTATTCCTTCCTATTGGACATTAAATTCCCTAATCCCCTGATTGGTTCTAAATGTTGGTCCTCTCTTCTGCCAGAAACCCCTCTAGTTTGGGACCAGGTCTTGGTAGACACGTACCGGTATCTCTCTGAGGATAGGCATAGACTCACTCAATATCATATATTGAATAACTTGTACTATACCCCAGTTGAGTTGGCTAAATTAGATAGACTACCTTCAACTCTTTGTACAAGGTGCAGCATGGTGGAAGGGAACCTGGTACATATTTTTTGGCGGTGTGACAAGGTGGCTCCACTGTGGTGGACCATCCAGTCGAACCTAGACCCTCTTTTGGGTCTAGGTGATCTATTTACTATAGAAGTATGTATTCTAGGGATGTTCTCCAATATACAGGTTATGGAATGTAGATTCTATATGGCTTTAATTTCTATAGTTGTTAAAAGATTGGTCCTCAGGCACTGGATGGACCAACTGGTTATATCATATGCAGAATGGATCAGTGAAATTTCACTCTGTTTTTGGACTGAAAGATTAATAGCAAGCTCCCAGAATCGCTTGGCCTCATTTGAGCAAAAATGGGGTAAATTATATGCTCTTTATTTGTACTAATGTTTTGATGGGAACTCCTCTGGCTTCCTTAGTGGCTATCAGCTCCTTGTGTACTTCTTGTTTTGTATAGGTTATATTACAATGCATGCTACATGCAGTAAGATTTGTTTCGCTTTGAGAAGGCACATCCTGGGGTGGGGGTGATTGGGGTAAGGGGATAGGGGTTGGGGGGAAGGGGGGGTTCCTTATTATTTTAAAAGACTCAGGGATTCCTACAGAATTCTGTAGTTTCTTACTGTTACCATTAAGTAATTACTGTCATTTGCCATGGTGTGTGTTCCTTGTACCATTCACTCATATTTTTAATCTCTCTATAAACTAATAAAGAAATATAATTTCAAAAAAAAAAAAAAATTGCAGGAGGCCCAGCAGGGCTCATCCCCATAGCCCTGAAACAAATCCCTGTAGTGAAGTCATGCCTCATTTTAATTTACTTTCAATGGTTTGGAAAGGGACTCTTTCTAAAAAGATATTGACCCCTTTGGTCTCCATAGCTCCCATAACTCATACAGCATAATTCCAGTACTTGGTGGCACTGGCCTCCAGTCCCAAGCTATTTTCTTATAAGAACGTAATATTCAGAGAATGTACAAAAGAGATCTATAACTACTGCCATAGGAACACATATGAATAGAAAACAACATCTTCACCCAACAATTGCATCACAATTCTGATAAATTACAACAAGGTAAAGCTCTAGAATAGGTGACATAAACAAACAGTGATAAAAAATACACCAAAGGGGATCATGTGCAATAAAAGCAAGCTTAACCATATACATGGGGTCAGAATAAACCAGGAGGGAGTATACAATATTATAAAGCAATACTCTACAGTATCATATAGAGGAAAAAGGGTGAGGGATTCAGAGGCAGAACTGGGGAAACTTAAAAAAAAAATCTCCAACCAAAAAAAAAACAAACAACTAAATGATATCGCTCTTGTCTATAAATGGTGTTGACAAGTGTTTCCCATTGGGACACATGGGGGGGGCGAGACTGAAGCCATAACCTAGTAATCACTTTTTTGGTGCATATCAATAAAATTAAAAAATGTTTAAGCTACTTGCTCCATGATGGAAATCACTGATAGGGATATGAAACAAAACCAATACTGGAGTTAAAGTAGAAGTACCATTAAAAATATGAGTTATTGCCCGGGAAACCCCTAACAAAATAGGTCCAAATGAGGACATGACCAAAAATCATGAACTTGATCTGTGGCACAATCACCACACTACCTCCAGCAAGATCCAGCAGTAGGGGCCATATAGGGAACGTAGGACACCAGGGTCTTGAAGAAGTGCATCCTGCACTTCTACACAAACTCCATAAGATAGGGCACCATGGAAAGCTTATACATAGGCAAGGCATGTCTCTCCCAATGAGTAAAATCACTTTCCATCTGAAGATCTGCCAACCATCACCAAAAATATGAAGCAGTAGATTCAAGAGTAGAGGAACAAAGAGTGGAATAAAAAGTGCCAGTCAGATGCCTCTGCAACTCCCCAATTTGACAAGCTATAATTAGGACTAACAGCAGTGTCTGAAAGCCAGAGACAAACCTGGACCAGTGTGGGGAGGACCAAAGACAAGTACAAAGTTGCAAATAATGATAGTGATCAACTGAAAGCAAATTATGTGAAGCCTGGAGGTCCATAAAAGAGTGAAGCTCATTGGAGTCAAATGTTTGATGGACATAATACAGTCCCAGCCTAGCCCAGCATCGAAGAAATGAATCAGAAAAATTCAAAGGAATATGACAGCCAAAGTAGAAATGAAAAAGATGTCAGTGTTCAGAACTTGAGTATGAATCCTGTACCAAATGAATAGTACTTCCCAGGTTAAACAGGAAAAATTAGTAAAAGGAAGAAATTGTGGCGGTTGAGAATAAAGTATATGACTAATATCATAAAGGTCATTTAAGGCAAACTTAATATTTTTCCAATATGCCTGAAAAGAGGAGGATGTCCATAAATATAATATACAAAGTTGAAAGTCCACAGCGTACTGCTGAAGATCCTGAAAATCTATTCCACCATGATCCACCAGGAGACATAGCAATGCTGCCCAAATGCGAGTCTTTTTCCTTTGCCAAATAAAATTCTAAATTATCCATTGTCAGTTCTGAAAATAATACAAAGGAGGAAGAAGGGGAAGAGTTTGCAAAAAAAAAATAGTATCCAAGGCAAAACATTAGACCGAATAACCTCAACCCATTGGAAAAAGGTAAAGAGAGAGTAGACCACTAAGTAAAATCCTGAGCACGTGTTTCTGTCTAAGGCTCAAAATTAAGTAAGACAAGAATATCCAAATTCCAAGGAATGATAACCTCCAGATACCGTAAACAGTTCCTGCTCTAACTAACAGGATAATGTTCACAAACAATACTAGGAGGGGAATAATTACAAGCCAAAACATCTGTCATATCTTTATTAAGATAGAAACCTGCCAAATCCTCAAATGTGGATAAAATGTCAAGTACAGCCAAAAGAGAAGAAGTGGAATCTGTAAGGGTTAAAAGAATATCATCAGCAGATAAGGCTATTTTATATTCCTGACCCTCCAATGGTATCCCATGGACATCAGCCTCCAAAAAAAATGAGAAGTGAGAGGCTCACTATAAAGAGCAAATAACAAAGGGGAAAGAGGACAACCTTGGCAGATGCTTTGCCTAAAAGGAAATGGGATAGAAAACAAACCATTGACCCTAACCAGGGCATTCGAGGGGGAATACAATTGGTGAAGTATCTTAAGAAATATCATGGAAAAACCCATCACCCACAGCATGGACCACAGAAAGAACCAGGAGAAATTATCAAAAGCTTTCTCCATGTCCAAGCTGGCCAGGACCAAGGTGATTGAATGCTGCTGCACATATTCTAATAGCAAGAAAGTACGCCAAACATTATCATGCACCTGTTGCTTGCAAACAAAGCCCATCTGATCCCAGTCCAGCAAGGATGGGAGAAAGCATTATACCAAGAAATCCAAATGGACATGAAGAACTTATAATCAGAAATCAGAATAGAAATTGGGTGGTAAGAGGCAGGGAGGGAGGAAGGGGTCCTCCCCCGGTTTTGGCAATGCGGAATTAATACCATATTGCCAATAAGGAGGTGGGGCATTACCCTCATGAACATAATGGAAAGGACACAGGGAATGAGCAATTCCTTGAGAGAAGAGTGCTTAAAAAATTCCACTGGGAAGCCATCAGTTCCTGGATATTTACCCAATTTGGCAGCCAAAATGCTATGGCATACCTCATCCACAGATACCCAGTCCCTAGCTATGGGTGAATACCAACACTTTTCTTCAGGGGCCAAGCCCCCAGCTATAGGTGGGCATTGGCCCTTGGCTACAGAGGTGAGAACCACACATTTGTGTGCTGCTGAGGATTAGATGGCAGTGTTGTATATTTTTTTTCAATGTTGGAATCACTGAGCTTTACAGAAAGTCAAAGGAAGAAGGAGCTTTGTCTTTGTGTGATTCAAGGCTGGCAGTGAACAAGGAACTTTACTTGACCCAACAGCAATCTAAACCTGGTACCTAAAATGTTTGTGATGCAAGGCAGGCAATATTCATGGCACAATGAGGGAGGCTCACAGTGCTGTACACAGAAAGGCATATATCAAGCCAGGGTGCTGCAGTTTTTTTTTTGTGAAGGATGGAGGGGACCATTTAGAGTAAAGGAGAGGAGGAAATACAGGTACTGAATATTTTTAACATGTCCTACATACCCATATTTGATAACTGGATTCAAGTGTCATAATAATATTATGTGACCAGGGTGAGTGAGCAGATCATCAGGCACCTAGGGCATAGCAACCTAGGGTCACACTTTATTTTAAGTGTCCTTAACTAAACTGAAACTACTGTATAACTACAATGTAACTACTATGTAATTATGTGTAGTTACATGTAACTACAATGTAGTAGTTAACTAGTTTCACATTTGCAGTTTAGTGTAGTTACACAAATTGCATGACCTGGTAGTTACTGCAGTTACTGTTGCAACAGCTGTTTCATGTGTAGTTACTCTTCCAGCATAAATCATTTTTTCTCTTGCACTTTGCAATAGCTGTTACATGTGTAGTTACACTTCCAGCATAAATCAATTTGTGCCAAAAGAGAGGCAGTTGTGGTTGTATGTGTAACTACCACATGATGCAATTTGTATAACTACACACCAGGAAGGGTCCCCACCTGTGTATCCTTCGCCAGCCACCACCACTCCACACAGCAGATCGGTGGTAAAGTGCATGGTATGTAGCCATGTTCCACCCCAGCAACCCACCTGGGCCATAACAGGCCAGGAGTGTGGGTACTGAAGAGGTGTGGGTCACTGCCACAGAAACAGCACATCTCTTAGTAACTACTGCATTGTTACAAGTCAATAAGTAATTATGTAAATTATTTTTATTGTATAAGTAACCAATGTAGTTGTATAGCAATTAAGAATATTAGATTGCATGTTTATTAAGCAGTAAGTGCATGAGGGACTGATTTCTGAAGGAAAGCATACATCAGGACTACAGCATTGACAGTCAATGTAAGTATATAGTAGTTACACCCTTCTTCATATGTTTTATTTTAAGTGTCAGTTTCTGCATACTTACTTTGCAAATACATGTTAGTTAGTCATTAACTGTGGAAACAATACCACAGAAGCAGTTCATTCCATAGTAACTACAGCACTGTTACACCTTCTTCTTGCACTTTATTATAAGTGTCTGTTTCTGCGTACTTACTTTGTAAGTACATATTAGTTAGGCATTAACTGTGGAAACAATTCCACAGAAGCAGCATGTTCCTTAGCAACTACAGCACTGTTATAAGTCAATGAGTAATTATGTAAATTAATGATTTTTTATTGTATAGCAATTTACAATGTTAGAGTGCATGTTTATTTTTAGTTCTTTTGTGTTTTGGTCACATAGTATACAAGTGGTGGCTCTGGGATTTGAATCCAGTTCTCCAGGTTTGAGGGCAGTGCTTTTAACCATTATGCTATACTGCAGACGCTTCATGAGGGAGTGATTTCTGAAGGATAATTTTAAGTGTCACTAACTGCACTGTAACTACTGTATAACTACACTGTAACTGCACTATGTAGTTGTTAACTAGTTTCACAATGTGTATTGTACCCTTACATAACTTTCAATGTACTGCTTCTGTAAGATTGCCCCACTCCTCTACTGCACCCACATCCCTGTCCTGCTGCTGCCCAGGTGGGTGGCTGGGGGTGGGGAATGGGCTGCCCTTCAATAACAGTCCTACTTTTTCTGTACCAAAGACCAAACTGTCTCATTGTACAATGCTGAACAGTCATCATAAGTCTGATTGTACATCATGTATATTGCACCCTCACTTTTGTTGCTACTCTATTGTGTTTCAACTGCATTTTTGCACTTAATTGTACCTAGCTGTACTCCATATATTTAGTGTATTCTATTTTCTGTACCTTCCTCTGTTAATGTAAGTGTATTGTTTGTATTACCTATGTACCATCTTGATGGCCTGTGTCATGCCTGAAAATGGTCGACTGAATTGGTGCACCTACCTGGTAAACAAACAAACAAAATGACAAACAAACAAACAATAAATAAATATCAGCAATCTGCTGTGTGGAGTTATGGTGGGTGATGCCAGCTACACATGCCAGGATACCTCCTTAGCCATTACATGCCCTTCCCACTAGCTGAATGAGGTGGCAGCCATGGCAACATCATTCACAACAAGCTACAACAGCCCCTGACTATACCATGAGGGTTGGAGCATGGTGGTGAAGACCTGCATGTAATGACTAAGGAAGAGTCCCTGCATGTGTATCTAGTACCACCCACCATTACTCCACACAGCAGATATTTGTTTACTAGGGAGGCTGTAAGGGAGGTGGGGGTGGTGGACCTACTTGCAGGGAGTGACCACCAATCTATGAAGTTCACGCTAAGCATAGGCAGGGAGGTGGGTGGTACAGGGATGAGGGTGGTTGACTTCAGAAAGGCTGACTTCAGTAGGATGGGTGAAATCTTATAAGAGTATCTGGCAGGAATTCCATCTCACTGTGATGCAAACCAGAACTGGGAAAAATACTACACTGGGGCTTGTGGAGACTGTTGGGACCTGTACCAAACTGCAGCACAAGAAGGGAAGATCTAAGAAGTCAAGCTGGATGAGTAGGGAAGTTTAAAATAAAGTGAGGGCAAAAAAAGCAGCATTCCATACATACAAGAATTCCGGGGGGGGGGGGATAGGAATGAGTACGTGAGGAAGTCCAGAGAAGTTACCAAGGGTGTTACAGCAGCCAAGGCCTCCAGGGAACTGAGGCTGGCTCAGGGAATCAAAGACAGGTGAAAAGGACTTCTTCTGCCACATTAGGGAAAGAAGGAGCTGCAACAATCAGATAGTGTGGACCAAGACGGATGGGGGTAGGCAGAGAAAGGAACAGAACAGGCAGAAGCACTAAATGAGTACTTCTGTTCCATATTCATGAGGGAGAAGTGCAGGCAGCTTCCACAGGGGTGGGAGGTGGGCAGGGGGAGAGGTGACAGATGGGGTAATCACTGAGGCAGGTATTAGGGGTTCTGAGGGTGGATAAGGTACCAGACAGCATATATCCCAGGGTGCTGAGGGAACTGGTGGAGGTACTAGCAGGGCCACTGGTGGACCTATTCAATACCTACAGGACACAAGGTGCATGCCACAGGACTGGAGGATGGCCAATGTGGTGCCCCTCCGTAAAAGTGAACCTAAGGATGAACCAGGCAATTACAAACCTGTAAACCTGACATCCATCATGAGGAAGCTGATGGAGACAATCCTGAAGGAGAGGCTGGTGACCTTTCTGGAGGGTAATGGACTCCAGGACAGTCATCAGCATGGGTTTGTCTCAGGAAGGTCCTGTCAGACTAATCTAATTGAGTACTATGACTGGGTACTGAGGGAACTGAACAAAAGTCATGTGGTGGATGTCATATTTTTTTGGACTTCAGCAATGCCTTTCATTCAGTGCTGCATGGAGGGTTGGGGGAATTGAGGTATGTGGGGGCTGGAACTAAGATGGTTAACTGGATCAAAAACTTGCTTCACGGAAGACAGCAGAGGGTAGTGGTTGGGGGAGCTCTTATCTCTAAGGGTAGTTACAAGCAGGGTGCTACAACATAGGTAATGGGGCAGGTGTTGTTTGGGATATTCATAGTGGACATCTCACATGGCATCAGGAATAAGATCAGCCTCTTTGTTGATGATACCAAGCTGGGGGCAGTGGTGAGTGACATAGAGGGATGGCAGGAACTGCAGAACAACCTGATGAAACTGGAGGAGTGGTCAGAAGAGTGGCAGCTGGGGTTCAATGCTAGAAAGTGCAAGGTGATGCACTTTGGAGTGAAGAACCCAGGGAGGAGCTATCACCTGGGTTGAGTACAGCTAGGTACCACTGAGGATGAAAAGGGTCTAGGGGTGGTTGTAAATGGGAACATGAATAACTCAGGGCAGTGCAGAAATGCAGCAACAGAGGCCAACAGGATGCTGGGGTGTATTGGGAGAAGAATCTCCTCCAGGAACAGGGTCGTGATCCTGCCTTTCTACAGGTCACTGGCCAGACCACACCTGGAGTACTGCGTGCAGTACTAGTGCCCATATCTAAAGAAGGATATTGGACTACTGGAAGGGATACAGCACAGAGCAACTATGATGATACAGGAACTGGGGGAACGGCCATATGAGGAGAAGCTGCGTGACTTGAATATATACTCCTTGTTGGAGAGGAGAGGAGAGATCAGGGCATATGATTGAGACCTTCAAGTACTTAAAGGGGATTAACAAGACAGGAACAGAAAGGATATTTATGTTAAGAAGGGGGTGGGACACGAGAGGTCATGGTCTTAGATTGGAAGGAGGGAGATATGGAGGGGAAATGAGGAGACACACCTTTCACGGAGAGGGTTGTGGCAGAATGGAACTCTCTGCCAGAGGAGCTGGTATCCTCAAGATAGTGGTGGTTTCAAAAGAGGATGGGACAGGTTGAGATGGGAGGTTATTGTGAAAGGGAGGGGCAGCTGCAAGGTAGGAGTGCTAGCTGCACATTTGAGCAGACTTGATAGACCATGTGGCTAGTTTCTACTATCACATTTCCTGTGTTCGTATGTTCCTTGGTGCACTGATCCAATGGACTGTTTTTAGGCATGACCTGGGCTATAAAGGTGGTACATAGGTAATACAGACAATACACTTACAATACCTAAGAATGGTATAGGAAATATATATTGAGTACAGCTAGGTACAACTAAGTGCAAGAATACAGTTGAAATACAACAGAGTAGCAGCTAAAGTGCAGGTGCAATATACATGATGTACAATCAGTCAGCCTTATGACTGTTCAGCATTGTACAACAGAACAGTTTATTCATAGGTAAAGAAGAGCCCCTCCAGTTACGGTTGTCCCGAGAGGGAGATCCCACAGGGTTCAGGTGCAATCCTGTCCAGGACAAGTCCTAACCCCCCAAAAAAAATGAGGGACAGGAGGCAAAAAATAAGGAGGAAGCAAGAGCGTCCCCACAGTCCCTCTCCTCTCTACCCAGCCTAGGGGAAATTCCACCACAGGACCAAACCAACTCCAGGAGGAACCCCCATGGCTGAGAAGGGAAGGACCTACAGGGAGCACCTAAGGCCAGGACAAGAAGCCCTACTTGCCCTCCCTCTCAGGGTAGGCCCTCAGTTGCTTAGGAAGGTAACAGAGGACCCAGAGGCACCAGTAGGACCCAGCCCACAATTGGCCTCAAGGAGGGGGTGGGCAAAGCAGGGAGGGGGCATCACCCAGGGACTGAGGCCCAGACTGGAAGGTGCCAGTGATTAATGGGGAAGATACACAAGAAGATCAAGAATAATGATTGGTACGTAATTTTCATATCTTTCCTGTGTTAATCTTCATCATTCATCCCTGTCTGGGTGAGTACCAAGCCACCCAAAAGGGGCCCAGCACTTCCCTGAGGGATGTGAGACTATCAGTCTCTTGTGGAGGAGGACCACAAAAGGAGGAGACCCATTACAGGCCAGTTAGTCCTGTGATTGGTCAGGGCAAGGTGGGTTCTCTCGTTGCCGGGGAGATGGAAGTTGTCCCTGTAGTTCCCTCCTTGCCATGTGGGAGAAAAGATGGGTCCACTGGAGAGCAGAGGCAGCTCCCTACACCGTGCCAAGGGTGACAACCATGATAGATGAAGCCACACTGTCCACCTAATGCAGATTGCTGTCACTGCTAGCCTTGAAGCTACCTCACTGACATCATAAGACACCCTTGCCTGGTGCCTTATGAGCTCCAGGCCCTGCACAAAGAGGGCAATGATCTGTCTGGTTGCCTTCATATCAAGCAGCAATGTCAGCATCTGACCTAGCATTGACCACAGATGCCTGTTGTAGGCAACGTGGTATGCCTGATAAGCAGCAAAGTTGAGCATGATACGAGCTGAAGAGAACACTATCCATCTCCAGTGATCATAGTCTGCAGAGTCCACATCCAGGGGCTGGTTGCACACCATGTGTACATGTCCAGAAGGAGTATCCAGTACCATCACTCCCAAATGGGATGAGGCAAGGTCCCTGGAAACCCCTGGGGTGTGCAATACCTGTGCTGGCAGTCCAAAGGGGCTGAAGTTTTTGACAGATGGGCACTGCCAGGTGCAGGATGACACTTCCTGGAAGGGACATGGCCAAGAAAGGATGACCAGGTGGTCCGCACTGAATTCACTAAGGAAGACACATGTCATCCACTCAGTATTGCATCTTGCAATGTGGGATAGGTGCTGACCAGCCAATTGGAAGTGCTAATATTCTATCTAATCAGTGTCTGAGGACAGATGAACAGAGGTATCCTCTTCCTTGAAGGAGAAAAATGAGGAGACTGATGAATCTGAAGAGTCCAAGTCTGGCTGCTACGCGGGAGACAGGCAAAAAACCTGCTAATCCATAGCCCTAACATACCTGGGGAAGGCAGCAGCAGTGGCTTTGAACTGCTTCCAGGTCAAGGGCCCTAAAGGATCCATGTGTCCTGGGACATGATGGGGGGGGCTGCAGAGGCAAAAGGGAGACACACTTGACCTTACCTGAGTGACCTCTGCCAGGGCTAAGGGACCTCACTGGTGATCTTGTACCTCCTGGGGATCTACTGGTCTTTGCAGTTACTGGTCAATCTACCAGCTCAAAGCAGTCAGGACTGAGCCCTGAATGATGGGAAACTCCCCTGTGAGGAGACTGGGGCTGCATAGAACCAGAAGTGTGGACCCAAACCCACACAATAAGGCCTCCCTTGAAGGGGACGAGGGAACGAACAAGGGCTCAGCAATGCAGCACATCCCTGAAGCCCCAAGGGTCCTGGGGGAAGGTCGCTGACCAATGTCCTGCTACCTCAGCTCCATCAATTCTGAGGTCAACCTCTTCCTCACTCCCAAAGCTAGGGACTGCTCCAATCCCACAGCCCTCCTGAGGAAGGCTGCAGAAGAGTGAGTCCCTGTTCTGGCCTGGGGGGGAACAGCACCAGGACCAACAGCTCTCTGGGCCCCCAAGACCCAAACCACCATCCCTCTCAGATGGAGGGTCACTATTGTCAGGCATGCTCCTGATGTCACCACTGGCATGGAAGCCAGCACTGATCATAATCACTGGTGTTAAGGGAAGGGATGCCTGGGAGAGCACAGAGTTACTGGAAACTGGAGAACCTCTGACTCTGAGGAGTTGGGAAGCCAGTCCAGATCAGTCTCCCAAGAAACTGGCTCTGGAGAGAAGGAGATTCAGAAGACCTCCAGATGAGCAGCCCCAGAGGTTTTCCCACCAGCGGTGTAACTTGCGGTGCAGCAGGAGGGCCCAGTGTCACTCATGGTGCCGATCACCAGAACTGCAAACAGCCCCTGGATACAGAATGGCACTGGTGGGTGGCACTGAGGAGCCACCCATGCCAGGCACAGCAGGCATGGGCTGTGACACCAAGGGAGCCTGCACCTCTGAGGAGTTGACTGCCTGTGCATTGCTCCCAGCCCAGCCCCCAAGATGACTGGACCATTCCTCCAGCACTGCAGAAGAGACCTTCTCCCTGGCAAGGCTAGAAGAAGAGAAGAGGAGGACCCTTCCTCACAGTTCTGTATAGAATGAAAGGGGATCTGAAGGAAGGGTGAAGAGATCTGCACTTGGAGTCCTTCATACTACACTGCCCTCTGAAAGCCAGTGGATCGTGGCTGACTTTCCACATGCAGTGCTCCAGTGCTTCATGGTCCATGGAGAAGCAAGAGTCACAACTATCGATATTGTGAGATGGACCCAGGCAGGTGAGGTATTGTTCATGCTGGTCTGTGATGGACATTTGCCAGTGCAGGGACACTGGCTCATAGGAGGCCAGCCTGCCTTGGAATAGTGCATTTTGTCCCCGGATGAACCCAACACGACTCGCGGTAACTAAAATAATAATAAGAAATAGACTCGGCATTGCTTCAAGAAAGAAAAAGGAAAGGTCTTGCCAGATTCCTGCAGAAAACGGTGCCAAGTTACTAGCGGACAGTGGAACTGGAATGGAGAAAAAAATGGTAATAATGACGTCAAAACAACTAACTAGGCCGCAATGTCACAGATGAAATTTCTTCAGCAGGTACGAGGTGCTACACTCTCGATGGCGGAAGAAGCAGAACTTGAGTGGAGGAGGAGTTGATGACCATTGCTGGCTGACCCGCGAGCGCCACATAATGCATCAGACTCAAGGTCAGCACCGCCTCCGGTGCTGGCTCCTCCCCCTACAAAAAAAAATTCACGCTGGGTGCTGTGCCTCCAGTTGTCACCCAGACAGTGATAAATGGTGAAGACTGACACAGGGAAGATCAGTAGTACTGCGCTGCAGTTACACAATTTGCATGAAGTGGTATTTACTGCAATTACTGTTGCCTCCCTTCTGCCTCAGATCAATTCTTTCTCTCAAATGTAACTTATATGTCGCACTTCGCAACAGATGTTACATATATAGTTACACTTCCAGCATAAATCCATTTTTCTGTTGCACTTTGCAACAGTTGTTACATGTGTAGTTGCACTTCTAGCATAAATCAGTTTGTGCCCAGAGAAACAGTTGTGGTTGCATGTGTAACTACCACTTCATGCAAATTGTATAACTACACACCAGTCAACTGTGAAAGTACTGTAATTAACAACTATATAGTATTTACAGTGCAATAACAGTGTAGTTACTTCATAGAAATGTGAGTCTGACTACATAATATGCAAATGTGAAACTAATTACCAACTACATTGTAGTTACATGTAACTACACAGTACTTACATAGCAGTTACATTGTAGGTATACAGTAATTACAGTGTAGTTAAGGACATTTAAAATAAAGTGTTACTGAACTTAGTAGCTGAGTATAGGGTGGTGGGGGTTACTGACAGTCACTAAGCAGGAAGGGGACCTATTGCTTCACTGAAAGGGTGGTAGAGACTTGGAACAGACTGCCAGCAGAAGTGGTGGAGCAAAAACAGTGGGGAACTTCAAGCATGAGTAGGTTAGACATAGTGTTACAATAGTAAAAAGGCAGGGAGGCAGGAGAGATGACTGAAACCACTTAGGGTCTGTGGAGACAGACTAGGTAGGGAACAATTGGGCAGACTAGTTGGGCCAAGTGGTCCTTTTCCGCTGACAAATTCTGTGTTTCTATGTAAGGTAGATAGTTCCTAATAGAAGGGGACACAACCACAATGACTCAATTGCCAGATTGTTGCAATCAGGAGCTTGGTATTGCCAACAAACTAGCCTCAGTGAAAGAGGGACGGAGACCCGGAATATATAAGACCAAGAGATCTTTTAGGCAGCCTGGACTTAGTACATGCAGGACTTTGTAAGTTAATAAAGCTGTCTTGAATGTGGTGCACCACCTAACTGGTAGCCTGTGCAGACTGCACAGCACAGGCAAGATATGTTCCTAGATCGCTACACCAGAGATCAGCCTGGCCACAGCATTCTACACCAGCTGCAGGTAGCACACCACCTTTCCAGATAGCCGAGGTGAAAAGTGTTACAGTAATCGAATCTGGAGCTAACAAAGGCAGGTACTAGGGTCACCTGGTCCTCATGAACTAGATAGGGCTTAATCCATTTAAAGATGGGAAGACCTACCGGTGACTCCCCCTAGACAATCTGATGTTCCAATGACAGCTTGCAATCTGCAATGTCTTCCAATCTTTTAATCCTATTGACAACCTTCAACATTGTGCTGTTTAAAGATGTTAAAATTGACGTACCACCCAATTTAGCAACCCGTGAGTACCAGGTTATACAAGCAACAACTCTATTTTTCCTAGATTTAATCTCAGTCAGCTGGTAGTCATGCAGTCAAAAATGTATTTTAGACATTGGCATAGCACATAGACTGCTTTATACCCACCTGGTGTAATGGCTAGGCATACAGTAGCTGAGTATCACACTCATAGCATTGAAAACCCAGCCTGTACAGCCTAATAGCCTCTTCTAAAGGCATCATGTATACAGAAAATAACATGGGGGATAGGATCAATCACTGGAGAACACCATAGCTGACCGTAGCAGATCGTGATGTGAAAGTATCCAACTTAACTTGTTGGGATCTGCCAGACAGGAATGACTCAAACCTCTTCAAGGCTGTCCTGGTGAGTTCTCCATATTCCAAGAGGCATCCTAACAGAACTGCATGATGTACTTAGCAAATGCAGACAAGAAATTGTAAAAAATGACAATAGACTATTCTTGATCCTTTGCCAGATGCATGTCATTAAACACCTTGATGGGTACAGTCTTTTGTTGTGCTGAGACCTGAAACCACATGGAATTGGCTCATACTGCTGTTAAATTTACTAGGTGTGCCTCTACTGTGCCGCCACCACCACCACCTTCTCAATAATCTTCCCCCAAAAAGGAAGGTATGAAACCAGTCTTTACTTTGTTTGGGACCAAAGATTGTTTCTTGAGAAGAAGCTTCTTCACCTCTCTTCAGAGACTCAGGAAAACACACTTCCTCAAGACAAAACTAAATCATACTCACAAACACTGGGCCTGGGGTCTTGCAGCAGTCCACCTACAGCTGAGTAAGACCCAGGGCCAAAATCACAAAGGTCACAGACATCACCACAAGCACCATCTCCCCTGCAACCAGCTGAAACTCATAGGTGGATCAACTGGAATCTCTATAGGTAGCACAGTGCAGACATGATGGTCTCTAAGTATTCTTCTGACTGCAACATTTATCTGTATCTGTGTTTCTATGAAACTTACTCCAGAACCACTGAATGCTCTTGTTCCTCACAGACCTATCACTGTCAACCCCTAACAGGCTGCATGTGGAGGTACCAGCCCTAATGTAGGACATGTTGTAATGAGGAAATGTCCAAGCTCCTTGCACCTGGCTGCAGATTACACATCCCTGGACTGTAGAAAGGAAGAAGGTATTAATCTGTCCTCAGTGCAGGAGAGTTAAGCTGTCCTACGCTTTTCGAAGGCAATCACCTGTGACAGGGACTATGACCTTTTCAGGCTGATTCCCCTCTGACACTCCTTATAGTGAGATTTCAAAGCCATCCTGTCATCCACTGAGCAGGACCTCATCCAAGACTGCTCCAACCTCCATCCTGTTGCACACAGCTGTCTTAGCACATCCTTATTTATTTGTTTAAAAGTTTGGTAACCAGGAAAGGCACACTGAGCCAAGGTGCGTTTCCAGGTCTGAGCTCGGGAGAGGGAACAAGACTGGGCATTGCAAGTGTAGTAGAGTAACCTCATTATATGGGATACTACAGTGCCAATAGACAATAAGGATATGAGTTACAGGTCCATAATAAAACATTCACCCTGGTGTATAGTTATCACATAAATATGGGGGGGGGGTTGCAAGTGCAAGAAGGTTGAGTGGACTGCCTTAGAAGGCACTTTAGAGGAAGGAGGGGGGAGCCTGGGGGAGGAGGGGAGCTGGTTACAGAGAGTGGGGAGACAATGTGAGAAAGCAGCTTGTCTGGCACAAGAATGCGTGCGAGGGATGGAGAGGGTGCTAGAGTCCCTGGAATGAAGAGCATAGTCAGAAGCAGCAAAGGGTGAGAGAAGGGAGGATAGGTATGAAAGTAGTTAGTCAAACCAGTATTTAGCAAAGAATATAGAGCAGTGTGTCTGGTGGTGTAGAGGTAGGGGAGGTAGGGAACATGCAGAATATAATGAGCAATGATGGTTGCATGGGGCATGTTAGAGGCAAAGTGGCAGAACACATTACAGAGGGTGCCTACTCTGGTGAGAGAGGAATTGGGGGCAAATCTGTAGACCGCATCAGTCTAGTCAAAGACGAGAAGAATCAGGTTAGAGATGAGTTCCCGGCATATATAGGGAAGAATAAGCAGTCTTTATTGCAGTATAAGGTGCTGAGTTTGGGGCAGTGCTTTGTGTGGATGGTGTCAAAGTGAAAGCAGTCCAGTTTGCTGTCAAGCCAAACAGCCAATTATTTGAAGGCTGGGAATGCCTCAAATTGGGTTCCATCTAGGGTATAGTATGTGAGGGAGGCTGAGAGCCTAGCAAGCTTTTGGCCAGATCTGAAGGTCATGAATATGATCTTTTTAGTGTTCATTGTGAGTTGGTTAGCCTTAAACCAGTGAAGCATGTTTAGAAAGTCATGCAGGAGTGGGACCACAACTGCGGTGGTTGTGGGGCCAGAGGTGTACATTACAGTGTTGTCAGAATACATTTGAATGTGCAAGGAGACACAGGCTGGGGGAAGGTTGTTGAGAAAGGTGGAAATAGAATTGGGCCCATGATGGAGCCTTGAGGGACTCTGGCCTGGATAGGGAGGGGGGACAGTATACCACCCACCTCTACTGACTGCAGGTGGCCTGTCAAGTAGGAGCAGAACCAGGTCATGGTGGGGGTTGAGAAACCTACTGAGGCCAGCTTGTTTAGGAGGAGGAGGAGGTGGTGGGATAATGAGTTAAACGCATATGCCAGGTTAATGAGAATTGCCATTGTGATGTGGCCTTTGTCCATCTCTGTAAGGATGGAATCAGTCGGATTTACGTGATATGGGTGACCCCACATGTGCAAGTCACCACAGAGCAACCAGCAGTGGGCAACCGCGGGAGAGGTGAGCACACAGCAGTGGTGAACATGCACACAGGGTGAATGCGCAGAATGGGCGAAAGCACTATGAGCAAGAGCAAGCATAAGAGCGACTACAGGGAAGAGGGAAGGGGGAGCGGGAGCCTGTACTGGGCGGCACCACTCGACTGCTGGGCAAGGAGCCAGCCCGTAGCCCATGGTGAGATGGCAGTGTCAGGAGGTGGTCCAAGGGTGGCAGGTCACAGGAGCATGCCTACCACATGGCCATGGCTGGTCACATGTGGAAGATGAAGTTGTGTGCCAGCCCATGGAGCAAGTCGTAGTGGCTCCAGTTCGCATATTCGGCGACAACAGTGGCAATGCAGGCATTCAGGTCCCTATAGTGAAGCCGGCTCTGAGGGACCTATCCTACAGAGACCAGCTGCTTGGAGTGAACCACTATCAGCTGCTTTTCCTCAAGGAGGCACTCCAGCAGTCTCCAGATACTGGGGTGGCAGGTACCAAGCCTGGTGTTGAATGCTCGGTGCCACCCCTCCACCGCATTGTTAGTCCTGGCCAGCACCTGGATGGTCACAGCATGGCAGCTCCACTGCTCAGTCAGAAACATTGCCCTACAGCGCCCTGATCGGGCTCTGTGGTGACCGATACAGGTGTCCTCGAAGTAGTCCATGACTGGCTGCAGCAGCTACTCGTTCCGCACCATGTACTGCCAGGCTTGCATCTCCTGGAATGCCACTGGCACATCGCTGGGTGGCATGAATGCCAATGCCAGCAGTACCTGAAGGTGCAGGGCAAGGTCTGGGTCCATGGCATACTGGTGTAGCACCTCTGAGCTCTGCTGGATCCTGTGCCAGATGGCCTGCAAGAAGTGAAAGAAACTGCCCCTAATGTTGGCATCCGGGAAGGTGCTGGACAGTGTGTGCCAGCTGGCACGCTCAAAGTCAAGCAGCACAGTAGCAGGGACTAGTACCTGATGGTGGTGATGTAGCTTGCCCAGTAGTCGTCTGTACGTCTGGGCTCTCCTGGTGCAGGTGAGGGCCTAGATGGCTGGCAGGACTGCACCAGACTGAGCAGCATGGATGGTGTACAGCTGCTCAAAAAGTGTCTGGCATGCCCTGAAGGTGCTGTCCTTGAACCAGTCTGGGCTGTCCTGCAGCTGCTGCAGACCCCCCATCACTGGCATATATCACTAGCTGGTCCCGCACCTGGCCACTGTCATGGAGCAGAAACTGGCCCCCTTCCCCATCATCGTGAATTCAGCCTGTATGGTAAGATCAGTGACCATGTCTGGTGTCATGGGCCACCCCCGTACTACATGCGACACACGCTGCATGGTCCATGGCAGTAGGCGCATTCCTGGTAGGCAACCTGCAACAGCTGCAGGTATCCCCAATGTGCTTGCTGTGACCACTTGTGATGCGCTGTCCAGCAAACTACGAGCTCTGTCCCATAGTGACCCCAGAACCCGGTGCACACTGACTGCTGCATCAGGAGCATGGTTATGCTCCTGTAGGGTGGCAACCACAGCGTCATCCAGGGTGTGCAGGTGGGTGAGGCAGCTATATCGGCATGCCTCGGCACATCGCCAATACACCTTTTCTGGCCAGCTTTGCCCTTTCTGTAGATGTAGCCATTGTGAATGGCTAGTGGTTTGCCTTGTTGGCTCTGGATGTATCTAACTGACATCCTTGATCCCGGATAGTGGTCCTGCCTCCATCGTGCCTGTCCCCGCATTTGTATGTGGTCCACTTCCCCCGTCCACTGCTGTCTGTTGCCGCCCCTTCCTGTCTGGGATGTATATCTGGTGGTCGCCCATTGGCCCCCTCCTCTTGACCTGTGCCTGTCCCTGGGTGCCTATGCCAGTCCATCGCCCTGCTCTGATGAGTGTCCTGTGTGCTGTGTTGTGTGTGTGGGGGGGTGGCCTGGTCTCTGTTGGTGCACTGGCACTGCTGATGTGTCAGGGTGTGCTGCCTCTGTACTGTGGGCTTAGGGCTCTGGTGTGTCTGCCACCCAATGTGTGGCCACGGTGTTCGGCCCGTGCTCGCCCCACTGCCTCTCACCCTGTCCGGGTCACTGTGCTCAGTGTCCTTGCATGGGTGTTCACCCATGCAGTCCTGCTTTGTGTTTCGCACTTGTATTATCATTTGGCCACTCTGTGCAGTTGCTCTTTTAGCGCACGCTGTTTTTGCCTTGCCCCCCATTACCACGCCGTTGTTTCTGCGCTCTACTTGGCGGTTACTGAATTGGACACTTAGAGGAGAGAGGAGATGGTGCAGTGGTTCTTTCAGAAACCAACAGTGAGGGGGAGAGGAAGGATGTGGAGTCAAGAAAGGTGGTAAGCCTGGAGAGCACACGGGATTCCTGACATTTTGCAAGGGAGGGGAATAATGAAACTGGCCTGAAGTTTCCAGGGGAGCAAGGATCACCTTCTTTATGGAGTGGCAAGACCTTGGCCATGTTCCATGCTTGGGGGACAGCAAGAAGGGAAAAGGATACATTCAGGATGTGTGTGAGAGGGAGGGCCATAGCTGGGGCAGATAGTTTGAGGAGCTTAGGATCAGCCCATTGGGGCTGTGTTTTGAAGGGTTTAGAGATGTGAGAGCTCAGAGAACTTCCAGTGGGGTGAATGAAGGAAAGTTAAATGCATCTGAGGGAGAGAGTACAGAGACTGGAGATCGGTCAGGAGGAGGCTGGCTTGGAAGGGCACAGATGGTGAAGAAGCAGTTGACAAGAGTGGCAACAGTTAGTGGGTCAGATACCAGCTTGCCATCTGCTAGAAGGGGGGAGGACTGGGCAGGTGGGTCAAAAAGGGAGTCAGTACCTTCCAGAATTTGGCCGGGGAGCTTAAATTGGACTGGAGGTTGGACTTGTAGTAGAGGGCCTTGGTGAATCAAACTGATTTGGTGCAGGAGATTCTAACTGACCCATAGAGCTGTAAGTCAGCAGCAGCACGGGTGGATATGTAGTAAACCCATGCTAGGTTACAAGATTTAAATGCTCAATGAGTTTGGCAAGTTGTGAAGGGAGGCTAGTGAGCAGACATGAGCCAGGAAAGGATGTCCACAGTGGTCAAGATCCTATATTATAGCCATTTACAACCACTTTCACACCATCCCTGCATGCTGTCACCAGGTGGAAGATATCCAGTACCACAATGAGATTCTCTGGCTGTACACTATGCTTAGGGCAGCACCAGATCATTTCTAAAGGGGAAGGAGGTACTGAAGTGGACCCCAGCAAGAAACCACATGGCCTGGTGATCCGATCAACTAATCCAACCCCCTGCGACATCATAGATGTCTAACCCCAGAGAAAAGATAACATTCAAGGTGAAGTCTAATTCATGGGTAGCAGTGGTAACTTCCTGAGTGAGGACTAATTAAGTCATCAACTGGAGGCATTTTTATTGTCCACACAATGAATTGAGATACTGTAGTACCTTCAAGCTTGAGAATCTAAGGCAAGGGAGATGATGAAATCTGCAAATTCCTGTATGAACTCCAGTTTCTGACCCAGAAGGTGGTACACCAGCTGAATCCTATGCCTTACACAAGCATCCCCTTTAACATACTGTACTGTACACACATTGAAACAACTTTATTTCACTCCATGGGTGCACCACTGGGCCAGATGGATAAGGGATCAGTTAATGAAGAGCCTCCAGGTTTCAAGAAATGTGAGACAGAAATGTTAGTAGCAGAGATGTATGAGATGATTGTACTTCTAAGTATAAAGAATGTTGTTAATATCTTGGATTAAGAAAGTGAGTGAGGAGTTGAGATTGTAATGTTTGGAAGTGCAAGATATAGAGTTCTGACTACAAAAAGGATTTGCCTGGCCTAAATGCAATGCTAAGAAGGTCAGAAAATCAAATAATCTTGTAACATGTTCCCTATAGCAAGTTACTGTATGCCCTGGTGAGAAAAATGTAAGCATTCTGATTGTCTAAGAGATCAGTAAATGTGTGTTATTACAAGACCATAATTACACGCTTGTGCTTTGTTCAGATCAAGAGCCTGTGTACTACATCAAATTACTTCACACTATGTCAGTGAGAAGGGACCTGCAGAAACTTGAAGAATGGTCAGGGGTTTGGCAGTTGAAATTCAGTGCAAAGAAGTGCAAGACAATGCATATGGGGCACAAAAACCCTGGCACAATATATCAGTTGGGGGGTGAGGAAATAGCTTGCACCAAGCAGGAAAGGGATCTTGGGGTTATCATCTCTGATGACCTCAAGGTAGAGAAACAGTGTGACAAGGCAGCAGGTAAAGCAAATAGGATGCTGGGATGCATAGGCAGGGGCATCACCAGCAGGAAAAGGGAAGTCATAATTCCACTATACAAGACACTAGTGAGGCCTCACCTGGAGTACAGTGTACAGTTCTGGAGACCTTACCTACGTAAGGACATTGACAGGTTAGAGAAGGTTCAGAGGAGGGCAACAAAGATGGTACATGGATTGCATCACAAGTCCTATGAGGACAGGTTGAAGGAACTGAATATGTAATCCATGGAGGAGAGGAGGGAGAAAGGGGATATGATAGAGACATACAAGTATCTTACAGGGAGGAACAGGGTGCAGGAATACACTATTTTAAGCTAAAAGATGTTCCAGGACTAGAGGGCATGGGATGAAGTTGGAGGGAGGATGATTCAGAGGAAACCTGAGGAAGAATTTCTTCACAGAACGGGTGGTGGACAAGTGGAACACCCTGCCAGAGGAAGTGGTGGGGACTGAAACAATTAGGGGATTTAAGAATGCATGGGATAGACATAAAGGAATTCTGGAGGTTAGGGGTAAGGGGCAACAGACTTCTAGGAAAACATAAACTGAACTTACAAGCTCAAATGGGCAGACTGGGTGGGCCATTGTCCCTTATCTGCTGACACTGTCTATGTATCTATGTATGTATCTATGTACTACAGTGCCAAAAGTGCCAGTCAGACTGCCAGTCACTATTAACAGGTCTGGGATTCCTTAACTGTTGAAAGGGACTGCTTTGTAAATCTTGCAATAAATTTACTGTTTGTGTTGCATTAATATAGTGCACTGTAGTTTTTCCATAAAATTTAGAAAATCATTTTTGTTTACTGTGTTATAATAACTTTGGAGCACTTTTCCACATATGGAAACCTGGTTATAATTTGTTGTTATAACGGGAACATGTGTTGGATTTCCCTTGTTCTGTGCATGTGCAAACTGCTGATGGAGGGACTCTCTCGACGCCACCAATGCCACCGCACAGACCTATTCGTAGGACAGGACTTTTCTGG
Source organism: Neoceratodus forsteri (assembly GCA_016271365.2). Classification (NCBI taxonomy): domain Eukaryota; kingdom Metazoa; phylum Chordata; order Ceratodontiformes; family Ceratodontidae; genus Neoceratodus; species Neoceratodus forsteri. The sequence goes on from CM057456.1 coordinate 1,288,835,434, forward strand.
TTCTCCTGCTTCAAATGGACAGTCAGTAAGACTTACTGATGCTCCCACTTCAAACAGTCAGTAGCTCAAAAAAGAAGAAAAAAAGAAGTGAAACCGAAAATGGCAGTTCCGCCCGACTTCGGCTGAACTGCTAGTACTGCTTTAGCTCCACTTGCAACACACCAGGCTAAAAGCACAGCAAGTTACTTAGTGACACTAGTTATTTGGTCCTCCCACTTCAAATGGACAGTAAGTAGCTCCAGTAGCACAAAAAAGAAAAAACAAAAATTAAACTGAAAACGGCAGTCCAGCCTGACTGCAGCTGAACTACTAGTACTGCTTCAGCTCCCCTAGCAACGCTCCAGGCTAAAAGTACAGTGAGAGAATGAGAAGGGGGGATGGGAGGTTAGTGAACACAAACTTCTGCTGGGGATTTTACATCAATTTTAAATCAATTCTGTTTTAGTGCTATAAAGAGCAGCACCATGCACTGGCCACACATTTTTTTCTCATTCATTTACATAAAGCAGGTGAGAAAATGCTCCCCAGCAATTATATAAAATAACACATGGGGGGGGAGTGCAAACTCAAATTTAATGCCCAGTGTGATATAAAATTTCAGGGATACATAATTATGGAGGAATTATTGCACTTTGCTCTCAGATGTTTAAAGGCATTTGGTGTAGGTGCCTCATACGTAACAACATATTTGAGCTGGCAATTATTCTCCCATAATTACGCACCCTGGTGTGTCTTATTTCAACATAGGAGTAGCAATAGTACACTACAAATTATATTTATTCAAAATGTTACCATTGAGTTATAGCTCATTTATATTAGAAATCTTGTGCATGAAGTTTCAAGAAGCAATATAAAAGGTAGAAAGTTACAGAATATGCATGTGATACATTTCAGAAAGGGGCAGACATAATAAATAAGCATAATGATTCATAAACTGTAACAGGAATGCTAACACTGTATAAACTCTGGGATTGTCACAATTACCATTGGTTGGTTAATAGAGTCGGACAGCCATTTTGCAATGGCTAAGAAGGAGAGTGGCCATGCCAGCCACATTCTTAAACTTAGTGAAATGGCATTTCAGGTGCAAGGGCCCTGGATAGGGACAGCAGCATATTCAAACAACTAGCTCTGCACTATCAGGGTAGAGCCATACTAAATTTGTTTTGGAGTTAGAATGTCAAGTAAAAGGTAAAAGTATCTCACTGGAAGGCACAGTGAGCATGGCTCTTCGCTGGTAGCACATGAGTGGCTGGAATAAGGTAGGCCAGGCACCTATGTAAATCACTAGTTAGCTCCCTGCATAGAGGGAGTCTGGTATATTCAGAGGTTTGTATAGATGCTCACCAGATGCTACCCAGTTGGCAGTGCCATGCAAGTTAATGCTTCCACAAATCTAGTCTTGCACCTTCTCAGTCGGCAACACTGATGCTACTGGTAAGTGAACAAAAAAACACCAAAAGCAGATAACACCCTCCTCTCAATAAACCCTCTTTCTGCAGTCATATGGTGAAGAACCCTGGTAGTCAGCTAGACCCCACCTTACCTGATCCCTGTGCCAGTACGAGAAAATAAAGCTGAACATTGCTGGCAGTCTAGTGGACCCCCTTCCTCACCTGATTTCTATGCCAGTAGATTAAATAAAACTAAACATTTTAAGTAGTCTAGTGGACCCCTCAAATTCATCTCATCCCTGTGTGAGTATGTGAAAATAAAAACAAACATTCCTGGTAGGCTAGACCACACTCTCTCACCAAAGTCTTGTGCCAGTGTTAGAAAATAGAACTGAACATCTCATTATTTTTGAGGTGTTCTTGATTTTGTGCATGTCTCCTTGTTCCTGAGAGGTGGGGAATTAAGAGGGATGTTCTAGGACACACATTTGCTGAATTCCTTCTCTTTCTCTTTTGTACAATGTACTTATTCAGGAATGCCCATCCAGGATACAGTAGCTCATGGAGTAACCTGCCTCTCCTCAATTTACAATGTGCATGGCCAAATCCAAGGACATGTTCATGATTGAAGAGAAAGCTATATATATATATATATATATATATATATATATTCATGGCAAAAACTCCATTTAATGCATCAGTTAGGGTTGTTCCACTGTGACAAAAGTGACAAAATTTGATGTAAGGTTCCCACCCCCTTGCACCCCACCTCACCCCACCCCGCCTCCACCACCAGGCATCGGGTGTGTTTGGGTCATCAGTCCTAACTCTCATGCCATCCCATGTGCAAACAAGCTTAGGTGGTGCAGTATGGAGAATGGGGTGTGCGTTAGGACTGGCGACTCAACACACCACCGATGCCTGTGGCGGGCGGGTGGTGGGTGCAATGTGTGGAACCCCAACATCAAATTTCCTCACTTTTGTCGTTGTGGAACAACCCTAATTGATGCATTAAACAGGGTTTTTTGTAATGAATTTCCCTTCTTTTTGAGAATGTGCACTATAAATAGTGAAGTAACGGCAACACAAATGCAAACGCTAATGCACATGGTGATACAAATGTAAATGATAACGCAAATGGTAATACAAACACAAGTGCAAATGTTAATGAAAACAGAAATGCAAATGCAAGCGCATACGGAAATGCAAACCGTAATGCACACGGGCACAGTAACATAATTGGAAACACAGACAGTTACAGTAACAGTCAAGACGACACCAAAGGAAACACAAACAGAAACACAAACGCAAATAGAAGCACGTACGCAAATGCAAATGGAAATGCACATGGTGATGCAAAAGGAAACACAAACAAAAACAGTAATGGAAATGCAAATGTTAACAGTTACGCAAACGCAAGCGCAAACGAAAATGCAAAGGGTAATGCACACAGTGGTGTAGCCGGGAATGGTTACACAAACAGAAAATCTAATGCAAGCGCATATGGAAACACAAATGGTAACGCGCACGGTCACGGTACCACAATAGGAAATGCAAATGCTAACAGTAACAGCAACAATGACGCCAAAGGAAATGCAAATGGGAGCACATACGCAAATGCAAATGGTAATGCACATGGTGACACAAACCAAAATGCAAACAAAACCAGTAATGGAAACACAAATGTTAACAGTAACGCAAATGCAAGTGCAAACAAAAACGCAAAGGGTAATGCACACAGTGGCGTAGATGGGAACCATAATGCAAACTGAAACGGAAATGCAAGCACATACGGAAACACAAATGGTAACACACACGGTCACGGTACCACAATAGGAAATGTAAATGCTAACAGTAACAGCAACAATGATGCCAAAGGAAATGCAAACAGGAATGCATATGCAAATGCAAATGGTAATGCACATGGTGACACAAACCGAAATGCAAAACAAAACCTGATATGGAAACACAAATGTTAACAGATAGCATAATGACAACACCACAAAAACACAAAGGTAATGCACATGGTGGCGTAGAGGGAACAGTAATACAAGCGAAATGGAAATGCAAGCACATACGGAAACACAACTGCCAATCTGCATGGTCATGGTACCTCAATAGGAAACGCAAATGCTAACAGTAACAGCAACAATGACTCCAAAATGAAATGCAAATGCAAACAGAAGCACGTACGCAAACACAAATGGTAATGTGCACGGTGATGCAAAACAAAACACAATCAAAAACAGTAATGGGAATGCAAATGTTAACTGTAACACAAACGCAAGCGCAAATGAAAATGCAAAGGGTAATGCACTTGGTGGCGTACACAGAAATGGTAACACAAACAGAAATGCAAACGCAACACATATGGAAACGCAAATGGTAATGTGCACGGTCATGGTACCGCAATAGGAAATGCAAATGCTAACAGTAACAGCAACGATGACGCCAAAGGAAACGCAAACGGAAGCACGTACGCAAACGCAAATGGTAATGCACATGGTGATGCAAAACAAAATGCAAACAGAAACAGTAATGGAAATACAAATGGTAACAGTAATGCAAATGCAAGTGCAAACAAAAAGGCAAAGGATAATGCACACGGTGGCGTAGACAGGAACGCTAACACAAACGGTTACGGAAACGCAAGTGGGAATGCTAACTGTGACAGTAATGAAAGCGCACACCCTTTTTTTCACAAACAGCTGCATAGAGAAACACAGTGAATACAAAGAATGTACTCATAATAATGGACCTCGGAGCAGAAAATGAGCACTTGGAATACTAAATTGCTTATATCTCAGGAACCGTACGACTTAGAAAAAAAATTAAAATTTCATATAAATTATGACTTTCCTGGCTAGTTTTGTACTTAGTCCCCTAGCAGGTGGCTAAGTATTTTTCTTATGAAAAGTCCATATCTCAAAGCGTTTCCGAAATACGGGCCCCGAAAGGCGTGGCAGACACTGCAATGTTAGTCTATGGGAAAAAGTGTCAACTTCGAAGCACCGTACCTTTCCATCCCTGCATAATTTTGTCACCAAACCACCAAAAAGCACATCTGTGGGATGGTGGCTTTCTTTCCTCCAAATTTCATCCCAAAAGACCAAACCGTTGTTTTGCAGCAGGATGGCAAATAATTCCTGTTATTTTGGGTATAGTGTCGCAAAATAGTGTCGCAAATCATGACACTTTCTCAAATGAAATCATGAAAGTGTTGTGAGTGCGACACTACTTTTTACAAAAATTTCAAAAACATATTTCTGGGGTGTTTAACCCCCCAAAAAAGACATGGCTAGCATCCTTAGGGTCTGACTAGGTGAACACAAAAATAATTGTTTCCCTAGAGGGTCCCAAATTTAAATGCCAAGCATTTCTGTAACCACTAACTGAAAAAAATGGCTGACTCATGACACTACAGGGGTCATTTGCAACACTAAAAACTGCATTTGCAACACTGTTGAACTTTTTGTTAACTTTTCCCTTTGACTATAATGGGAAACTTGTTTTCTGAATAACTTTTGAAACGTTTAATATTTTTTCACAAAATCTTGGAAAGGCACATCATGAACCCTGGCCGCATGTTTCCCGAAGTTTTTAGACTGGTCACGCAAACCATGTGACCTGTATGCTTGAGCAAAGAATTCACAAAAAAGCATAAATGCTGCTTCAAAATGTTGCTTTACAACTCCACAACTGGCCTGGCCCGGTGGTGCTAAGGGTAGAGGCGCTGGATGCCACACCTCATGCCATGCTTGCTACCAGGGTTTGGGAACGAGCCCGGTCCACCGAGGGTCAGCAGGGGAGAGAGAGGATCGAGTGTCCAGAGGACTGCTCTCCTCTCTCGGGGAGGGATCCAGGAGGAGCCCAGCACAGCCACTGCCCCCAGTGTAGGCTGGAGGCACTGCAGCACACAAGGGCTCATGAAGAGGGTAAACACTGGGCGGCTGTCTTCCAGACATGGGTGGGAGCACTCACATTGTGGGCTGTACAGCATTGCACATCCCACATCTGTCGCGTAACTAAGGAAACACCCCACCTCGTGGATAGGCGATGGCACCTTCACTGTCTCGACCACACTCCACCACCAGTTGCATTCCTGTCCTGGGCCAAGCCCAGCCCAGCCCATATTCTAGACAGAGCTCCCTGGGCAGATAGGGTGGCCCTACCTCAGGGGGCTTAGAGCTGGGGGGCTAGCCAGGCTGATGCCAGGATCAGGAGGCCTCTCAGGCATGGAGGTAGAGTTGGGGGCATTGGAGGATGCCTGAGAGAGTTCCATGAGATGGGTGCATAAATTCAATTCAATTCAATTCAATTCATCTTTATTTTTAGAAGGCGCTTTTCTTAAAATCAAAGCGCCTGTACAAATTCACAAAACAATAAATACAATAAAATTAAAGCTAATATAAATCCTTAAAAGCTATGCTAAAAAGGTGGGTTTTCAAAGCTCCCTTAAAACTAAGGACGGTCGGGCAATCTCGCACCTGAGAGTTAAAAAGAAACAACTTCATAACCATATATCCGACCGTTATGACACTTGGCAGATACAGAGATCTATGGTACTGCTCTGTGTCTGCCAAATTGCAGGCAAATCCATCATACAGTGAAAAAGTTATTAAGATGCAAAATTTCACACTTTAACCTTAAATGGGGTACTCAACCCTAACTATAGTGGCACTACCGTGATATATCTATATATATTAGAGGCAAAAAACTCTGTTTAATGCATCAGTTAGGGTTGTTCCACAGTGCCAAAAGAGAGGAAATTTGGTGTTAGGTTTGAACCCCTTGGACTCCTCCAGCCCACCCCCCCAACCGGCATTGTAGTGCACGTTGGGGTCGTAAACCTAACTGTCACCCCATCACATGTGTAAAGAAGATGAGGAATAGGAGAATGGGGTGAGGTTAGGACTAGTGACCAATGTGCACCAGATGCTGGTTGGGGGGTGGGATAGAGGGTCAAGGAGGGGTTTCAACCCTAACACCAAATTTCCTCGCTTTTGATGCTGTGGAACAACCCTAACTGATGCATTAAATGGAGTTTTTTGCCTCTAATTTCCCTTCTTTTTGAGAATGATGATGAGAAATAGTGAAGGTAAAATATAAAATAAAGTATGGAGGGGGGTGTGTAACTATAAATTCACACACACCCGAGGGGTTAGATGCTACATAAACCCCGACAGTGAAACTTGAGGGGTTTGTGAAAGCATCTAACCACTGAGGTTAATGTATTAAACTTCAGTTACACTCCACCCATGTTTTATTTTATATAATTGCTAGGTCTTCCTTTTCAACCACAGCAATTATATAAAATAAAAAGACATTCATGTGTGTGACCGTGGTCCTTAAGTTTGAGTGTGTGGTCCACACCCGTTTTATTTACTTATTTCAGCTCTTTTAAATTCATTATTTCTTCCCAGAGATATTTTTTATATTATAATTTTTTGATTTTGTTTGTGGCAGTGTCGACTTACCATCGAGTCTGAGTGGTGGTTCCATCTCCTGTGGAAAGATAAGGGGGCCAGCAGTCCGGGAGGAACAGCTGCGGGGGGCACATGTGCAGAGAGAGGAAAACCATGCATATGTTTGCCATAATAAACACTCTTTTTTTATGGAAAGCAATGCCATGATTTTACAAAGGCAAATAGGAAGACCCAGTTATTATTGTAGGGTTATGGTCAGAAGTTGAACTAGGATTCACAGCTTCATACTTTGATACTCTTACTGCCAGAATACTCTGCTGCCAGAGAATAGCAGACCTACTCTACTGTATACTCTGCTGCCAGAGAATAGCAGACCTACTCTACTGTATGTCCCCAACAAGAAAACACATACCCAAGTATATCATTCATTAGGGTATGTTATAAGCTGCCTGAGAGTCAGTTTGCAGCAGAGTTGCTATTTTGAATAAGGTTAAGCATAGAACATTGTGACTCATACATACTGTTTACACCAGGAGGGAATAAGTTGTTTAAGGCCAAAGGCAGAAACACTCAAAATCAGCATTTGTTCATTACTGCAGTAGTGATAAATAACCTGAAATGTTATGACTTAATACCGTCTCTGGCATTTTGAAATATTTGTTATCCTACACACTGCATGCTACAATTGGACAGCAGGGCAGTTAAAACAGTTTTAGCAAGCCATTTGAGCAGTGGTGTTCTTTCCGTACTGTGGTGGGTTACATACAGTATTGCTTTCCTTGCTATAGTTTATGTAGATGCTACTTAAAGGCTTTGATCCCCTGTGCTAAGACTTATTTCTGATATTTAAAGCCACTTAGCTGAGTGACAGCATATGATTAGAAGGAATGCATCAATCCTAACAAGTATGCATTGGGGTAAGCATAAATTCAGAATGGTAAGATTTTCAAGCAAATTTTAAATCTAGTGTGACAGACTATTCTTGCCAAAAATGATGCCTCAGCTTGACACTTCCCTTCAACCGTTTAAGTTGGAGATGGTGGTGAAGAATAGCATGAAGGAAGCTCTGAGGAAATCTGTATATAAAGATTCAGTTTTGTATGCCTGTGGGTGACAGTACTGCACTATGCAGACAATGTTTGAGACAGTTTTATATTTGACTATTTTCCCCTGACTGGTAAATTCAGTTATGTGGTCCCCATTGAAATTTCAGTCCCATAATTAAAGTTCATAAGAATGCAATTATTGTTGAATGTTGTACAATTATTCTGTTGGGTGATCATATGTTATTTTAAAGCATGTTATTTATATTGACATTCATATTTGCCTAATGCTCCTGAATACTTTGCCAAAGAACTTTCTCATGGTTTTCAAGGCTGACATAGTTTTTATTTTATTTTCCCTACTTTTTTTATTTTTTGGGGCTAAAGTAATACATTTATGTGCTGCAATGTCATATATGTCAAATCTACTTAGGTAAATCAATCTAGTCATTTTGGAGACTCCGTGCAGACACATGTTTAACCTTTCATTTCATTTAAACTTTCATTCAAAGGTTTACTAGGATAGCTCAGCTGAGACTAGTTCATTTTACAGTGAGGTCCTTTGTACAAAATTGCAATTAGTAAACAAAACAATTACAATTAATTATAAAATATCACTTAAAATGAAATCTCAACAATAATGTCAACAAATTCATACTCACAACTTACACAACAGATGTCTGCCTTCACAACACTTATATAGATAGCAATCAATACACATCAGTTGTTAAAGGCATATCTGCAGTATCTATAGCAGAACATTATTTACAGTAGATGCACCCAGGGGTATTATAAGGTGACACATATTATTGTGCAGTTTCAGTTAATGTTCTAATTTTTGCTTCAGTTACATACCAATGTTTTATTGCTCTTATACATATGGGTTTACCTTTATACCTAACATTTACAGGGAGGACATTCCAAATTCTGGGGCCATTGTATAACAGATGTTTCATTCCAAGAAATGAATTAACTTTGGGGAGATTATATTCTATACCTTTAGCAGCTCTCAAGGACTGCTTAACAGGTCTCAATGAGAGACTATCCATGATATAATCAGGCACTCCACCTTTTGTGCATTTTGTCATAAACAAAACTGAGTGAAGGGCACACATTCTGTTAAACTGATCCATTGTAAGGATTCATACAAGACAACCCTATGAGTCCCTATTGGAACATCCAATATGAATCTTATTAATTTGTGATATAGAACATCTAACCTATTTAAAATCTTGAGTGTAGCACCCTGGTAGATTATATCTCCATAATCGATGATTGGCATAATTAAAGTTTGCACAACATGGTTCCTAATTGTCTCAGTCAGACAATATGTATTTTTATATAGAAAACACAAACATTGTAGGACTCATACACAGTGATAAACAGAGGTACCAAAGCAATAAACATTTAAATGGATTTGCATAAAAAAAAAGAGCAAACTCAGTGCTTGTGATACAAAACCCTGATTCGTTCACTACAGCATGCTATCGAAATTATAACACTGAAGTGATTGCGTGGGGGCTCAGAAACTGTATAGCATGGACCAATTGCCCTTTTTAAGGGCAAGCTGATTAATAGTTTTATTGTTGACTACTGTGCAGGTGCTGCCTAGTTTTTGAATGATACAAATGCGATAGGTGGAGAGCCACTTGTGCCAGTGCTGGTGAGTCTTGGAAACAAAATTCCTTACTTGACGCAATCATTGTTGAGGCAGACCTGGATCTGCTGGCCATAAAGGAATCATGGTGCATGAACAACCACAGCTGCGAGGTGGCCATCCCAGGCTACACCATGTTCCAGAAGGACAGGTCAGGGAGGAAAGTCTGAATGATTGTTTTATATGTGAAGGATGATATAAGGTCCACTGAGATACAAGGGCAGCAGGGGGACAATGAAGGGCTGAAGGATGAATCTGTGGCCAGAATGTCCTAATCTACATCCGGCAGATTAAAGTTCCCCATAATCAAAACTTTTCTCTTGCTGAACATTTTGCTAATGACTAGTTGGATGCCACAAGGTTCGGTGCTGGGACTGGTCCTCTTCAGTGTCTTCATAAGCGCGATTGCAGAGGAGCTTAAGGATGCTACAGTAAGCAACTGTCTCTGTGTATAATACAAAAATCAGCAACAGGACTGACACTTAGGAAGGGGTGGAGAGAATACAAAGGGATCAAAGGAAATGAAAGTAATGGTCTCAGTGGTGGCAGTTGATTTTCAATCCAAAAAAGTACAAGGTTATGCACTTAGGGCTGTGGAACCCAGGGGGTGTTTATATGATGAGGGGAATGGAGCTTACAGTCACTAAGCTAGAGTGAGACCTTCGAGTCATCAGATCTGATGATCTCAAGGTAGCTGAGCAGTGTGACAAAGCAGTGGGAAAAGCTAGCAGAATGCTGGGGTGCATGGAACAAAAGATTTCTAGCAGGAGGAGGGAGGGAGGTGGTGCTGCCATTGTATCACTCACTGGTGAGATCCCACCTGCAGTACTCTCTCCAGTTCTTGAGGCCACAGTTCCACAAGGAGCTTCAAGGAGTGGAGGCAGTATAGAGGAGGACAACCAAAATTATGAGGGGGTTGCACAAGAAGCCATGTGAGAAAAGGCTGCAGGAACTCAACATGAACTCCCCAGAAGACAGGAGATTGTGGTGGGACATGACTGAAACCCACAGTACAAGTACATCACAGGAGTGAACAAGGTGTAAATGGAAGGCCTGTTTCAGAGAAAAGAAGCCACTAGAACAAGTAACCATGCAATGAAGCTAAGGGGGGGGGGTAAGGAGAGATGTGTGGAAATACGTCTTCACAGAAAGGGTGGTGGATAACTGGAGCAGCCTGCCAGAGGAGGTAGTGGAGGCAAAGATGTTGGGGAGCTTCTAGCATGTGTGGGATTGGTACAGTGGCATATTAAGTAGAGGAACAGGGGAAGGGAATGTCACCTATGATCAGCTAGGGTCAGTGGTGATGGAATAGGAAGGGAGAAGGGGCAGAATGGATGGGCCTATAGGTCCTTTTCTGCCAACAAAGTCTATGGGCAGGATTCATGAAGCAGCCATTGGATTGATGCAAGATGCGGCAAACAGCAGCTTGCATCGATCTCCAATCCCCAAGGACCCTGCACCCCATTCACTATTAGGAGGGGTCCCAGCCAAACTTCCACAGTGTGGCAATCACTGCCATGTGGCAAAGTCAAGAAGCATGGGAGGAGTTTGCCACAAGCATCAGGATGACTCTGTGGCACCTCAACTGGTGCTAGTGACTTGCTGAATGTGTGTCCTGAAGGTCACTGGGGGACAGAGAGCAGAGAGAGAGAGATGGCTGGACTGGAGATAGAAGATGCCACAGAGTGGGCCAGGGTCAGTGTTGTGCCCTTCTCAGCCACACAGTCTGTAAGGGGCAGGCTGTAGTGCAACAGGTGCTGGGGGAGGGAGTGAGATGGCTGTACCTACCTCAGGCGGGACAAGGAGCCAGTCTTCAGCTGGCAGGGGAGGCTGCTGGGGGATATAGGAGAGAATAAGCAAACTGTGACAAAATGAGCAGCAACATAGTCCTACCAGTGCACAACTACTGCTGAACTCAGATTCCCATGGTCCCCATGCCAGCTGTTAACAGTCACTCACCCCACTGCAGGGTTCTCTGTGGGATGGTGGTGGCACAGGGGCCATTAGACCAAGTCCAGCTGGTCTAACTCAGGTGGACCCTGCAAAATTTGGGGAGGGTGGCAGAATCCTGTTTAAAAGGATACTACAGCACTGCCCTGGTGCACGTCCCCTCCCATCATAGCACACTGGTGCATCCATCGCAAGGACAGTGCAAGCCTGGCTGGTGCAGGCAGTCCCTCAACTGACACAAGTGATGTTGATGAATCAAGAATGACACAAGGCATGATGCGGTGAGCTCCTTGCATCATATTTCTTTGACAAAAGCACCTTGCATCATTCCCGATGCTTTGTAAATCAGGCCCTATGTTTCTATGTTTCAATATCAACATTGGTGGTGTCAGAGGACTAACCATTGAGTGCCCTACAAAGGTGTCAGGACAAGGACATGATATTTTACAGGACACAGCCCACCAGACCATCCTCTAGTTAAGCTACCAAAGTTTAAGATCCACTGACATCACAGATTCAAGTCCGATTCAGTGCCACACGGAAGGTTGACCTGCAAGTTGAGGAGTCTTGGTATAGGTTGGAAGCTAGCCCAATGGGTAGAAAACTGACTGAGGAACAGGCAACACAGGGTAGTTGTGGAGGGAGAAGCATTGGAGCCTAGGGCATTGACACGTGATGTCCCACAGGGATCAGTACTGGGACCAGTCCTGTTTAACACTTTCATCGCAGACATAGCGGTTGAGATCAAGAATAAAGATCAGCCTCTTCACCAATGACACCAAGATCTGTGCTGAGGTGGATGGGGAGGAGGGTAGCAAATTACTGCAGGAGGACTTGGCAAGACTTGAGGAGTGGTCGTACACCTAGCAGCTTGGGTTCAACACCAAGAAGTGCAAGCTGATGCATTTTGGAGCCAAAAACCCAGGATACAGCTACTGGATGGATGGTATCAAACTGTCCACATCCAACGAGGAGAAGGATCTGGGGGTGCTGGTGACCAGGTAATTAAACCACTTGGCCCAGTGCAGGAAGGCAGTGGCTAAGGCTAACAGGATTCTAGGGTGCATAGCAAGGGGGATTACATCCAGATGTAGTGAAGTCATATTGCCCCTGTACAGGCCCCTGGTGATGCCACACTTGGAGTACTGCATGCAGTTCTGGTGCCCGTACTTGAAAAGGGATATCAAACTACTGGAGACAGTGCAGCAAAGAGCAACAAAGATGATCCAGGGGTTGGGGTCTAGAACGTATGAGGAAAGACTAAAGGAGCTCAACATGTATACCCTGGAGGATAGAGGAGAGAGAGGGGACATAATCAAGACCTTCAAGTACCTGAAGGGGATGAACAGAGTAGGCTTCCAAGGTGGGATCATGTTCCAGAACAGAAGAGATACCAGAGGGCACTACCTGAAGTCAAAGGCGGCAGATTCAGGAGGGAAAGGAGGAGGCACTACTTCACTGAAAGAGTGGTAACAGGGTGGAATGCACTACCTGAGCAACTCATGTTAGTGAAGACTGTGGGGTGCTTCAAGAGGGGGCGGGACAAATTCAAGCGGAAATTACATGCCGGGGGGGCAGTTGGGAAGGGAAGAGTTAAAGGGGGGGGGGCTTCTGCAGTCTAATGGGCTGAAGTGCTACACACTTGAACAGACTAGACAGACCATATGGCCTGAATCTGCTGACAATTTCATATGTTCGTATGTTCATATATATCCCCCTGAATCTTTGACAAGCTGGCAGCAAAGACAACTTGGGCTTTTTTTAAGAATGACTGAGTGAGTAGTCACAGCACAGCTATGCTTATCATTGACAAGGTAAATGATGCTGGGGAATAGACTGGGTCGGAATGAAAAAAAAATTGCAGTTTGCAACCTTGCAAGGTACATTAGTAAGAGAACTGGGGGTAGTGTGGGAAGAGATGTGATGATGTCTGCCTGGAAATATAGTTTATTAAATTAAAACAAACATAATTCTCATATGAAAATAATACTTTATGCCTAGTCTAGTTTACACATTTTTCCATTTTAATTTGTCATGTTAATTGTATAATTTGGTGATACTCCTGACCAGCTGCTTCCATCTGCACAGTCAGGGATATATACTGTCCACTTATATTGGCAAAAGTATTTTTTCACATCTGGTGTGTAACTGCAAATGTCAGTGTGTCAGAGAATAAGCATGCTGTAAATAAAATGGTTGTGAGTCTTGTAAGGAGGAGCATAGCTTTGTGTAAGAGACAAGGAATGGGAAGAGAATTTAAGACATTTCTTTTTTGACCTGGTATTTTTCGTACTGTAATTTAAAAAGTGTTATGCAATTCTTAGCTACCACTTTACAGAATTATATTTGTATAGTATGCACTGCTATACAAAGTTTTTAGAATAAAAATTTCCGTGGTTGTAAGTGATTGCTGTGACACCTAAGCATCACCGGTGAATTAAAAAAAAGAAATTGAGCTATGCCCAGTGGGGTCACAACTCTTTCATGATCGGTCACAAAATGCATTGCGACTCTTCAGGAAAGGGGGTGGGGCCTCCAAGCAAATTGCCATCAAAGGGGCATGGTGGTCCTTGCAGTCCTGCTTTCAAATCCTCGGCCCTGATTCCACCAAAATAATTTAGAAGCAGGTTCTATGTGTCTGGGGGAAGGGGGTTGTGTGTTACAGATAGGTGTAGTGGCACCATAAGGAGATGGATATTGGAGGGACAAAACAGAAGGATGGCTACAACCAAGTACTGTGACTAAGGCTAGGCAGGGGTTTCCACCTGATGAAGTAACAGAGTAGCCACCCCAATGGCTGGATGTGCTGGGATATAATTGAAACTTGTAAACATCACAAAATCCCTGAACCATCCACCAACCTCAGAATAAGCAGAACAGACACCAAAATAGACTTACAAATTGCTTATTTCACTCATGAAGTGCCAGAAACCCACAACCTCTCAACAAGAACACTGGCAGGGACACCTTGCACCACACCTCCAACTGGTTTCTCTCAATGCGTCATCTGAGGTTGGTGCATGGTGCAGGGATTTTGTAATGTTTCCACCTGATGCCAAGCACTTTACTAGGTCAGGTGAGCAGATGGTGGGACTACTGGGCTGGCAGAGAGTTAGGATATCACGCCACTGTGAGGAGGAAAGAGGTCTAAAAAGGTATGGGGGGGCTGGGGGGAGACTTCCAGGTGACACAGTGAGTTTCTACAACTTGCTGTACTGCAGTACCATGCTCTGACCTGGGAACATTTACTAGACAATATGGTAACAAGAACAAACCCTTTATGCACACCTGACATCCGTATTAGGAATTTGCATTGCACCACTGTTTTGGGGGTATGACCCCTCCTCTGCAGTATGTGTCCCCTTTTGTGTACAATGGTAACAGGTGGCAGCACAACAGGACAACCAAAATCAGCCCATTTGATGCCCTGTCCCTATGTAATTGAAAACAGGACCCCTATGTCTCCATTAAAGGGACACGGTCTACCCTTTTTTCATTGCATTGCTTCTAGTTGAAAATTCACACTTTATGATTGCTTACCTTCTCTAAAACTCATTGATGTTTATCACTCTTTTCTTCTGTTTCCTTTCTTTGTAGAACTGAATTGCATGCTCATGTTGTATTTACTCAACAACTTGGTTTGTTAAAAACCTTGAACTACTCACAGTACATACTTTCTGAACATTAGGAACACCCACAAACTGTACAGCCACTCATAATACAATAGCATCTTCTTCTCCCACTGCATATTGAGTGGCAAGGCTATGCTGGGTATACCCAAGTCCAGAAAAGATGCAGTGGCAGCTGATAACTAATGTAAACAAACATGTTTTATGTGGTAACACCAGTATGGTGGATAGTTTGTTTTCACTTTTAAATAGAAAAAAAAGGACTCAGAACTAGACTAAAAGATACATCAGCAATTTCCGTAGAAGGTGAGCAAACAATGTGTTGTTTAAACTAGAGACATTTTGACGCCTAAAGGGATTGACAGTCTCCTATTAAGAAAACCAAGACTCACTCTCAGAAAAATATAGGATGACAGACTTCAATATGCATGATTTCCTTTTTTACTGTATATAATTTCCTAACACCAGTCAAACACAACATGTCACACAAGCACCAGTTTCATGAATTCTGCTTTAGAAGGTGACTTATTTTATTTGATTGCCTTTAAGAAACTTACAATTAACTTTCAGTCTGTTCAAGTTAAACCTGCTAAATCACTATGTTTTATTCACATTTCATACAAATCACTGCTTTGCAGAGCTGCTACTGATTTGTGGTAAATATCAATCATTTTCTCCAGTAAAATGTTTGTTAATTTTCAACAAATTCATGCAAACATTTATCTCAAATCGAATAAAAATATGGGTTACCTTTCATTTCAAGTCAATAAATGAAATAAAACATTAATACAAAGACATGAAGTACAACAATAAATATCAGTCATTAAAAAGAATAGAGAATCCCCTCAACAGTATCCCATCAAAACTGTATCATACAAACAAGCGTGGTGAAAACTGCACCATCTGAAATGTGGAAGAAGGAAAAGTGAAAGGTACAAAATAGTGAGTGCATGTGATTGTGAAATAATGAGTTCATTTAGACACACAACATCACAATCACGTTAAGAGACAAGCATTTGTCAATGCCGAATGTTTGCTTGCTGGTATTAACATTGGAAATGTAGGAGTTAGAGAGATGCAGAATAGGAATGGCACTGAAGTATTGAACTTCACGCCAACCCCACCTTCACCCTGCAGAGATGGACAGGCATTGGGGTATGCATTTGGGTTGCCACCCATAACGTTCATGCCATTTCACTTCACCCTATCCAGCAGGCACTGACGTGTGTTGAGGTGCCTTGGGGTGTTCAGCTTTACAGTCACACTACTCCATAAGGACATACACTGAAATTGCTGCAGTATGGGAGAATGGGGTGAACTCTGGGGCTGAAGAGTCCAAGGCACACCTTGATGCCTGTCACTGGCTGCAGGGTGGTGGGATGGAATGGCATGAGCATTACAGTCGGCAATCCAAAGACACATCCCTGATGCCTGTCAGTCTGTACAGGGTGGGACTTAATGGTTAGAAACACTAATGCCCCGGGTGTTTGTTGGTATTTGCACTACAAATTTTCAACATGGCCATTTTGTGACCCCCACCTCATGAAAGCATTTGGGACCTCTTCTTATGAACAGTGGTACTGTGATTTTGTCAATGTGTCCCAAACTTTGAGTTTCCACAGTGACCGTGCCATTATGCACCAGATGTATGAAAACACAGATCAGGCAGGATGTGAAGAATGACAGCTGTACCATTCATAGGGAGGTGTGAAGAGATGGCAATGTTGAAAATCTGTTGTGAAAATATGAAAAATGCTCTAACTTCAGAGCATACGTAGAAACTGCACAACACATGCGCATAACACAGTCATTTAGTGGAATTATTTCACCAAATTTTCAACACAGGCATTTTGTGACCTCTGCTCATGAAGACTGTCGCTATGATTTTCTTAATCTGTTCTGAACATTGATTTCCCACAGCAACCGTGCTATTCTGCTCCACATGTGTAAATGCATATTTGGGGCATGATGTGAAAAAGCACAGCTGTACTGTTAATAAGGAGGTCTGAAAAAATGCTGAAAATTTGGAGTGAAAAAACTACAAATTTGCAAAGTTATGAGGGTGTGTGGAAACTGCACAATGTACGCTTGTAACAGTCATTTTATGGACATTTGTCACCAAAGTTTCAACATAGGCATTTTAGGACCTCTGCTCATGAACAGAGTCACTGTGATTTTACATACGAACATACATACGAACATATAAACATACAAACATACAAATCTGCCAGCAGAACACACCAATCAGCCTATATATGTCTGCCTGACTGTGCAGCTAGCACCCTAGATTACAGCTGTCCCAGCCTCCTCCCCCTCAGTTCCTCCCCCGCTTGTCCCAGCCCCTGCCCCCTGACTCTTCCTCTTGCTTTATCCCACTGCTTCTTAAAGCTATTGACTGTCCTACATGTTACCACCCCCTCTGGCAGTGCATTCCAACTAGACACCACCCTCTCACAGAAGTAGTGCCTCCTCATTTCCCTCTTGAAAAGTCCCCCTTCCAACCTTAGTCCATGCCCCCTCGTCTCTCTTCCACTCCTCAGTTTAAACACCCCCTCAGTGCTAGGTTTATTTACCCCCCTCAGGTATTTAAATGCTTCAGGCATACCCCCTATCCCTCCTCTCTTCCAATATGTACATGTTCAGCTCCTTCAGCCTAACCTCATATTCCTTTCCTTCCATCCCCTTTAACATTTTTGTTGCCCCCCTTTGCACCTCCTCCAGTAACTTTATATCTCTCCTCAGGTATGGCCTCCAGTATTGCATACAGTATTCTAGGTGCGGTCTGACCAATGATCTGTAGAGAGGTAGGATCACATCCCTGTGTCTGGATGTGAACCCCCTTGCAATGCACCACAGCATCCTGTTTGCCTTTCTTGCTGCTCCCCTGCACTGGGCTGAGTTGTTCATGCTCCTGGTCACCAACACCCCTAGGTCTTTCTCCTCCTCATCTGTGATCCCCAACCAATAGTCCCTCTTCTGGCTCTTAGCCCCGAAGTGCATCACCTTACACTTCTTTGCATTGAATCCTAGCTGCCACTCCACCGACTATTTCTCTAGTTTGGTTAGGTCCCCCTGCAGTTTTTTCCATCCACCCTCTTCGTCCACCACCACCCCCAATTTGGTATAATCTGCAAACAGACTAACCCTGCTCCCCACTCCATGTGCTATATCAGAAGTAAAGAGCCCAAATAGCACTGGGCCCAGCACTGACCCCTGCGGCACCCCGCTTGTCACTGCTGTGGGTGCCGAGAGCTCCCCCAACACCACCACCCTCTGAACCCTCCCTGTAACCAGTTCTTTATCCATTTAGTCAGCTTCTTTCCCACCCCCACTGCTGTCACCTTCCCTCCCAGTCTCCCATGAGGCACTGTATTGAAAGCCTTACTGAAGTCCAGGACATATACTGCATGGCCACTGTCCAACTCCCTTGTCACCCAGTCATAATATTCTATTAGGTTGGTTTGACAAGACCTCCCTGAGACGAACCCGTGTTGCCCCCCATCTTGGAGGCCATTACTTTTTAGGAATGCCACCAGCCTCTCCTTCAGTATCGCCTCCATAGGCTTACCCACTATGGATGTGAGAGTTACCGACCGATAATTTCCTGGCTTCTCCCTAGGCACATTGTTATGTATGGGCATCACATGGGCCACCCTCCAGACCTGGGGCACACACCCCATTTTCAGGGAGGTGTTGAACAGATCTGCCGGCAGCTCAGCCAACAGCTCCTTCTCTCTCAGCACCCTGAGGTGGATGCTATCAGGACTTTGTTCCTTGTCCACCCTTACTGCCCTAAGCCCCTCTAGCAACCTACTCCCTGTGATCGCTTTGTCCGTCACCTCCTCCCCCTTTCCCCACACCGCCAGCCCATTCTGGAAGTGGACCATCCCCTTCCTTAGTGAAAATGGAGCAGAAGTACTCATTTAGAATTTTCACTTGCTTCTCCCCCTTTTTCACCCAATCTCCTCCCTGCTTTATCCTCACAATATGTTCCTTGCGCTTCCTCTTTTCCCTGACATACCTAAAAAAGTCCTTTTCCCTTCCCTTTATGCCCTGTGCGGACTTAAATTGGCTGGAGGCCTTAGCTTTTTTCACCCTCCTGGCAAACCTCCTTTGACCAAGTCCCGAAAGCCTCCTTATCCTCTCCCTTCCCTGTTCTCCTGTACGTCTGGTATGCAGCTGTCTTTGCCTCCACTCCTTGCAGTACTTCCTTGTTCAGCCAGCATGGTTTCTTGGCTCTGCTCTTCTTACTCCTGGCCATGGTGCAGGCTACTGTGGCCTCTGTTAGCCCAGTCTTTATGACTCCCCACTTTTGTTCTGCATCCATCCCCGGCCTTATGTCCTGGAGTCTCTCTTGCAGTATTGCTCCCATCCTCCCAAAGTCCACCCTAATAAAGTCCACCACCTTAGTGCCCGTGCCTCCTGTCTCCCTGCCCAGTGTAACAACAAGCCACACTGTTTGGTGGTTGCTACCTGCTAGTGGGTCTTCCACCGTTACCTCCCTCACCACCTCCCATTTGCCGGTACTAGGTATAGCGTGCTACCAAGCCTTGTAGGCCCACTTACCAATTTGGTCAGAAGGCCGTCCTAGAATGCATCAAGATGCACCTGCTCCCCGGTACTGCTAGTGGCAGGGGTGCTCCAGTCAACCCGTGGTACGTTAAAATCCCCCACTATCACCACACTCCCCCTTCTACACACCTTCCTTATTTGCTCTGCCAACACCCCATACAGGTCTTCAGATTGGGCGGTGGTCTTTACACCACTCCCAGCCTCAGCCTTCTGCCCTTGGAGTCCAGGAGCTGCACCCAAAGTGCCTCTGTCCTCTGTTCTTCTCCCTTGACCCTTATGCATTTAATTTCTTCCCTCACATAGAGTGCAACCCCCCCTTCCAACCACCTGGTCCTTCCTGTATATCCTGTATTCCAGGATTGTCAAGTCCCAATCATGGTACTCTGTGGCTCAAGTCTCTGTCACTGCAGCAATGTCCACCTTCCCCTCTGAAAGGAGCGTCTGAAGCTCTGCAGTTTTGTTCCCCAGGCATCTTGCTTTGAGAGAGACCACCTTCCACCCATACCCCTCCTTTTCCTCACTCTTCTCCTCCTTATTCTTACCAGGTGGTGGTGCCTTCTGTATTACACTCAGACCACTCTGCCCGCCCCCTCCAGGGTTACTACACCTATGCCTATGCCTTTACCTATATCTGGGGGGGTGATCTCATTAGGTTCCCCTGTATGGACCTTCAGTCTTTTGACCACCCCAACCCCCACTAGTTTAAATCCAACTTAGTAGAGATATACCCCAATAATCCTGCCTTTAATACTCCCTTCCCCTTCCTGCTCAAATGTAGCCTGCCCCCCAACATACAAGTCACTAGTCCCCCAGACCCTACCCCAGTTAGTCATTAACCCATCATTTTTGGAGTGGCACCAATCCCTCAGCCACTCGTTGAACTCCTCAATCCTCCCCTTCCTCCCCATGCTTGCACATGGTACTGGAAGTGCCTCTGAGAATGCCTTCAACTCCCCCACCCCCTCACACTGCCTGCCCAACTACTCCAACCTCCCCCTCACTACTTCCATATTCCCTCCCACCAAGTCATTTATACCCACATACAAAACTAAATGAGGTTTCTTCCTCCCCTTGCTGCACACTTGAGCGGTGCCTGCCCTGCCCCTCCTGCAGTCAACCTGGGGATAGCTTCAACCCAGATATGGCTGTGTCTTCCCCCCTTCTGACCCATCTCACCCCTTTCAGTATAGAATCCCCCAGGATGAGTACCCCCCCTCCCTTTCCCCTCTTTCCCTTCTAATGCCCCTTCCACGGGCCCAGTATTTGTTGTTCCCTGCCCCTTACCCCAGCCAGCTGCACCCTCTGTGACTTCTGTATCAGTACCCCCTACTTCTGCCTCACCCCTTTTCTCAGCCTTATTCCTCCCATCCCCCTTGACCCCCTTCCCAGCCTGACTACTTCCTACCGGGCTTTCCATGTCAACCTCCCCTTCTCCCCTGCTGATTTCCAACCCCTCTCCTATCCTTGTTGTTGTCGATTTCCAGCCCCCATTCCCTTCTACCCTGATAGTGATGCCCCTCCCATCCTTCCCCTTCCCATAGCCTTCTCTCCTGCAGTCACCACCCCCTCCTTCCTTATTAGCCCCACTTCTACCCTTTCTTCTTAGCTATCTCTTCCCCTACCTGTTGCCATAACTCCCATGCCCCGCTTGTCCTTCCCCCTTTAGTATGTTCTTGCTCCCCTCTCTCTCCCGTAGCAGAGGCTTGAATCTATTCCTAGTCGATACCCTCCTACATCTCTTCCCCTATCAGTTCCCCCCTCCTATTTGTTCCCCTCTGTGCCACCCTGGTCCCACCCTACCCACAGCCATTTGATCTATCCCCCTGGTACTTCTTGTGGTCTCTTACTCCTCCATCAGGAGGCCCCCTCGCCTCGGCACCTCCTCCCTTCTTCTCCTTTTCTGCTAGTGCTCTGATACTGGGGTCAGTTTCAGTCCTAGCTGTTCTTTCTCCATCCCCCTTGCCATCTCCTATTCCCCCCCCAAGCCAGGATGCCTACCATACTCATCTGTCCTGCCACATAGACTCCTCCCTAACCTCCACAGTTCCTCCCACAAACTAGCCAGTCATCTACAGACCACACCCCTCATCCTCCAAACCCAGGCCAGGATCATGGCAGACCCACACCCTGTACACCCCACCACCCTTCCAAAAATGCTTGCCCTACTGACATGTGGCACCTGCCTCATTTTAGCCCCCATCTTATGTTACAGGCTCATACTCTCTGTTTCTGTACCCTACTTCAACTGTTAGGCCCCTTTTTACTCAAATTCCTGGTCCCCCCTGCACTAGTCTTCCTACTGCCCCCTTGCCCACATGTTAATTCAGTTTCAAATCTCATCTGTTAGATACTGTATTACTGTAGCAATCCTAAAGCCTCCTTGTCTGTTTTTCTCCCCTCAGCTACCATACTTTTTGTTCTCAGCTCTCATGTAGTTTCATTTAGCCCAGTTAGAAATCCTACTGCACTCCAAGTATTACTCAGCTCTGTTAGAGAAATAAACAGAACAAACACATATGTATTATTAGAGCAATCTTAACATTATAGCTCAGTACTTAGGTCACTTAGTGAAAGAAACAGAACTACTAAAATTGTATTATTACAGCAATCCTAAAAGTATCCAATCATTGCTTTGTCTCCACCCCAGAGACCCTGCTGTAATATAGGACCACAGAGGACAATGGGTGGGATGGTGGGCAACTCTAAAGTCCTGGCAGAGCTCCGTTGAGCTTGCTTACTCCCCCTTTCTCACTCTCTCATTCTATTTCACCAGGCACTGCAGGCTGCCATTTTGTACTGAGCTTCTGCCTGCATTGGCACCTTTTTCTGCCCACAAAGAAATCTGCAGCAGCCCCAACAGAGCTCCATTGAGCTTGCTCAATCCCCCTCACTCACTCGCTCATTCTGTTTCTCCCGGCGCTGCAGGATGCCCTTTCATACTGGGCTAATACCTGCGTTAGCACCTTTTTCTGCCACAAACAAATCCACAGCACTCCCGACAGAGCTCCGTTGAGCTCGCTCACTCCCCCGCCCTCACTCATTTGTTCTGTTTTTCCCAGTGCTGAAGGCTTCCCTTTTGTACTGGACTCCTGCTTGCATTGGTGCCTTTTTCTGCCAACAAAGAAATCCACACCAGTCCCGACAGAGCTCCATTCAGCTCATTCACTCCCCCCCCTCACTCACTTGTTCTGTTTCATCCTGCGCTGCAGGCTTCCCTTTGTACTGGGACCCTGTTAGCATTGGCATCTTTTTCTGCCCACAAAGAAATCCACAGCAGTCCCGGCAGAGCTCCGTTGAGCTTGCTCTCTCCCCCTCTCTCAGTTGCTCATTCTGTTTCTGCCGGCGCTGCAGGCTGCCCCTTGTACTGGGCCCCTGCCTGTATTGACACCTTTTTCTGCCCACAAAGAAATCCACAGCAATCCTGACAGAGCTCCGTTGCACTTGCTCACTCCTGCTCTATTACTCACTCATTCTGTTTCTCCCGACACTGCAGGCTGTCTCTTTTACTGGGACCCTGCCTGTGCTGGTGCCTTTTTCTGCCCACGAAGAAATTCACAGCAGTCCTGACAGAGCTCTGTTGAGCTCACTCACTCCCCCTCTCTCACTCACTCATTCTGTTTCTCCCAGTGATGAAGGCTGCCCTTTTGTACTGGACTCCTGCTTGCATTGGT
Source organism: Neoceratodus forsteri (assembly GCA_016271365.2). Lineage (NCBI taxonomy): Eukaryota > Metazoa > Chordata > Ceratodontiformes > Ceratodontidae > Neoceratodus > Neoceratodus forsteri. The sequence continues at coordinate 1,288,858,776 of CM057456.1, forward strand.
GCATTTTTCTGCCCACATACAAATCCACACCAGTCCCGACAGAGCTCCGTTGAGCTCGCTCACTCCCCCTCACTCACTCACTCATTCTTTTTCACCCGGGGCTGCAGGCTGCCCTTTTGTACTGGGCTGCTGCCTGCATTGGTGCCTTTTTCTGCCCACAAACAAATCTGCAGCAGTCCCAACAGAGCTCGGTTGAACTTGCCCACTCCCCCTCTCTCACTCACTCATTCTGTTTCTCCTGGCGCTGCAGGATGCCCTTTCATACTGGGATCCTACCTGTGTTAGCACCTTTTTCTGCCACAAACAAATCTGCAGCACTCCCGACAGAGCTCCGTTGAGCTGGCTTACTCCCCCTCCCTCACTCATTCGTTCTGTTTTCCCAGTGCTGAAGGCTACCATTTTGTACTGGACTCCTGTTTGCATTGGTGCCTTTTTCTGCCAACAAAGAAATCCACACCAGTCCCAACAGAGCTCCTTTGAGCTCTTTCACTCCCCCTCTCTCACTTACTCGTTCTGTTTCACCCAACGCTGCAGGCTGCCCTTTTGTACTGGGCTGCTGCCTGCATTGGTGCCTTTTTCTGCTCACAAAGAAATTTGCAGCAGTCCCGACAGAGCTCCATTGAGATTGCTCACTCCCCCTCTCTCACTCGCTCATTCTGTTTCTCCCTACAGTGCAGGGTGCCCTTTTGTATTGGGCTCCAGCCTGTGTTGGCACCGTTTTCTGCCCACAAAGAAAGATTCGCAGCAGTCCCGGCAGAGCTCCGTTGAACTTGTTCACTCCTGCTCTATTACTCACTCATTCAGTTTCTCCTGGCACTGCAGGCTGTCCTTTGTACTGAGACCCTACCTGCATTGGTGCCTTTTTCTGTTCACAAAGAAATCTGCAGCAGTTCTGACAGAGCTCCATTGAGAATGCTCACTCCCCCTCTCTCACTCGCTCATTCTGTTTTCTCCCGATGCTGCAGGCTGCCCTTTTGTATTGGGCTCCAGCCTGTGTTGGCACCATTTTCTGCCCACAAAGAAATCCACAGCAGTCCCGGCAGAGCTCCATTGAGCTTGCTCACTCACCCTCTCTCACTTGCTCGTTCTGTTTCTTCAAGCGCAGCAGGCTGCCCTTTGTACTGGGCCCCTGCCTGCATTGGCAACTTTTTCTGCCCACAAAGAAATCCACAGCAGGCCTGGCAGAGCTCCGTTGAACTTGCTCACTCCTGCTCTATTACTCACTCATTCTGTTTCTCCTGGCACTGCTAGCTGTCCTTTGTACTAGGGCCCTGCCTGCGTTGGTGCCTTTTTCTGCCCACAAGGAAATTTGCAGCAGTAACGACAGAGCTCTGTTGAGCTCGTTCACTCCCACTCTCTCAGTTGCTCATTCTGTTTCTCCCGGTGCTAAAGGCTGCACTTTTCTACTGGACTCCTGCTTGCATTGGTGCATTTTTCTGCCCACAAACAAATCTGCACCAGTCCAGACAGAGCTCCGTTGAGCTCGCTCACTCCCCCTCCCTTACTCGTTCGTTCTGTTTCTCCTGGTGCTGAAGGCTGCCCTTTTGTACTGGACTCCTGCTTGCGTTGGTGCCTTTTTCTGCCAACAAATAAATCTACATCAGTCCCGACAGAGCTCCCCTGAGCTTGCTCACCCCCCCTCTCTCACTTACTCATTCTTTTTCACCCAGGGCTGCTGGCTACCCTTTTGTACTGGGCTCCAGCCTGCACTGGTGCCTTTCCTTCCCACAAAGAAATCCACAGCAGTCCCAACAGATCTCCATTGAGATTGCTCACTCCCCCCTCTCACTTGCTTATTCTGTTTCTCCCAACACTGCAGGCTGCCCTTCTGTATTGGGCTCCAGCCTGTGTTGGCGCCTTTTTCTGCCCACAAAGAAATCTGCAGCAGTCCTGACAGAGCTCTGTTGAGCTTTCTCACTCCCCTTCTCTCACTCACTTATTCTGTTTCTCCCTACACTGCAGTCTGTCCTTTTGTACTGGGCTCCTGCCTGCACTGGCACCTTTTTCTGCCCAGAAAGAAGTCTGCAGCAGTCCCAACAGAGCTCTGTTGAGCTTGCTCACTCCCCCTTTCTTACTCACTCATTCTGTTTCTCCTGGCGCTGCCGGATGCCCTTTCATACTGGGCTCCTACCTGTGTTAGCACCTTTTTCTGCCACAAACAAACCCTCAGTACTCCTGACAGATCTCCGCTGAGCTCGCTCACTCCCCCTCCCTCACTCATTCATTCTGTTTTCCCGGTGCTGAAGGCTGCCCTTTTGTACTAGACTCCTGCTTGCATTGGTGCCTTTTTCTGCCAACAAAGAAATCCACACCAGTCCCGACAGAGCTCCGTTTAGCTCGTTCACTCCCCCTCTCTCACTTACTCATTCTGTTTCACCCGACGGTGCAGGGTGCCCTTTTGTATTGGGCTCCAGCCTGTGTTGGCACCTTTTTCTGCCCACAAAGAAATCCGCAGCAGTCCCGGCAGAGCTCCATTTAGCTCGTTCACTCCCCCTCTCTCACTTACTCATTCTGTTTCACCCAACGCTGCAGGCTTCCATTTTGTAATGGGCTTCTGCCTGTATTGGTGGATTTTTCTGCTCACAAATCCACAGCAGTCCCGACAGAGCTCCATTGAGCTTGCTCTCCTTCCCCCCCCCACTCACTCATTTTGTTTCTCCCGGCGCTGCAGGCTGCCCCTTGTACCTGGTCCCTGCCTGTACTGACACCTTTTTCTGCCCACAAAGAAATACACAGCAGTCCTGACAGAGCTCCGATGAACTTGCTCACTCCTGCTCTATTACTTACTCATTCTGCTTCTCCTGGCACTGCAGGCTGTCCTTTGTACTGGGACCCTGCCGGCTTTGGTGCCTTTTTCTGCCCACAAAGAAATTCACAGCAGTCCTGACAGAGCTCTGTTGAGCTCGCTCACTCCCCCTCTCTCACTCGTTCATTCTGTTTCTCCCAACAATGCAGGCTGCCCTTTTGTACTGGACTACTGCTTGCATTGGCTCACTTTTCTGCCCACAAACAAATCCGCACCAGTCCAGACAGAGCTCCGTTGAGCTTGCTCACTCCCCCTCCCACACTCGTTCGTTCTGCTTCTCCCGGTGCTGAAGGCTGAACTTTTGTACTGGACTCCTGCTTGCATTGGTGCCTTTTTCTGCCAACAAATAAATCCACACCAGTCCCGACAGAGTTCCGTTGAGCTGGCTCACTCCCCCTCTCTCACTTACTCATTCTTTTTCACCCAGGGCTGCTGGCTGCCCTTTTGTACTGGGCTCCAGCCTGCATTGGCACCTTTTATTACCCACAAAGAAATCCACAGCAGTCCTGACAGAGCTCCGTTGAGATTGCTCACTCCCCCTCTCTCACTCGCTCATTCTGTTTCTCCCAACACTGCAGGCTGCCCTTCTGTATTGGGCTCCAGCCTGTTTTGGTGCTTTTTTCTACCCACAAAGAAATCCGCAGTAGTCCCGACAGAGCTCCGTTGAGCTTCCTCACTTCTTCCTTCTCACTTGCTCATTCTGTTTCTCCCGGCACTGCAGGCTGCCCTTTTGTACTTGTCTCCTGCCTGCATTGGCACCTTTTGCTGCTCACAAAGAAATCCACAGCAGTCCTGACAGAGCTCTGTTGAGCTTGCTCACTCCTGCTCTCTTACTCTCTCATTCTGTTTCTCCCGATGCTGCAGGCTGCCTTTTTGTATTGGGCTCCAGCCGGTGTTGGCACCTTTTTCTACCCACAAAGAAATCTGCAGCAGTCCCGACAAAGCTCTGTTGAGCTTTCTCACTCCCCTTCTCTCACTTGCTCATTCTGTTTCTCCTGGCACTACAGTCTGTCCTTTTGTACTGGGCTCCTGCCTGCATTGGCAACTTTTTCTGTCCACAAAGAAGTCTGCAGCAGTCCCAACAGAACTCTGTTGAGCTTGCTCCTTCCCCCTCTCTCACTGGCTCATTCTGTTTCTCCTGGTGCTGCAGGATGCCCTTTCATACTGGGCTATTACCTGCGTTAGCACCTTTTTCTGCCACAAAAAAACCCTCAGCACTCCCGACAAAGCTTCATTGAGCTCGCTCACTCCGCCTCATCAGTCATTTGTTCTGTTTTCCCGGTGCTGAAGGCTGCCCTTTTGTACTGGACTTCTGCTTGCATTGATGCCTTTTTCTGCCAACAAAGAAATCCACACCAGTCCTGACAGAGCTCTGTTTTGCTCATTCACTCCCCCTCTCTCACTTACTCATTCTGTTTCACCCAACGCTACAGGCTACCCTTTTGTACTGGGCTCCTGCCTACATTGGCACCTTTTTCTGCCCACAAAGAAATCCACAGCAGTTCCGCCAGAGCTCCATTGAGATTGCTCACTCCCCCTCTCTCACTAGCTCATTCTGTTTCTCCCAGCGATGCAGGCTGCCCTTTTGTATTGGGCTTCAGCCTGTGTTGGCACTTTTTTCTGCCCACAAAGAAATCCACAGCAGTCCTGACAGAGCTCTGTTGAGCTTGCTTACTCCTGCTCTCTTACTCGCTCATTCTGTTTCTCCTTACGCTGCAGTCTGCCATTTTGTATTGGCTCCAGCCTGTGTTGGCGCCATTTTCTGCCCACAAAGGAATCCGCAGCAGTCCCGACAGGGCTCTGTTGACCTTTCTCACTCCCCTTCTCTCACTTGCACTTTCTGTTTCTTACGGTGCTGCAGGCTGCCTTTTTGTACTTTTCTCCTGCCTGCATTGGCACCTTTTTCTTCCCACTAAGAAATCCACAGCAGTCCTGACAGAGTTCTGTTGAGCTTGCTCACTCCTGATCTTTTACTCTCTCGTTCTGTTTCTCCTGGCGCTGCAGGCTTTCCTTTGTATTGGGACACTGCCTGCATTGGTGCCTTTTTCTGCCCACAAAGAAATCTGCAGCAGTCCTGACAGAGTTCCATTGAACTCGCTCACTCCCTCTCCCTCACTCGCTCATTCTGTTTCTCCCGAAGCTGCTGGCTGCCCTTTTGTATTGGGCTCCAGCCTGTGTTAGCACCTTTTTCTGCCCACAAAGAAATCTGTAGCAGTCCCGACAGAGCTCTGTTGAGCTTGCTCACTCACCCTCTCTCACTCGCTCATTCTATTTCTCCCGGCACTGCAGGCTGCCCTTTTGTACTGGGTTCCTGCCTGCATTGGCCCTTTTTTCTGCCACAAAGAAATCCACCGCAGTCCTGACAGAGCTCCGTTGAGCTTGCTCACTCCTGCTCTCTTACTCTCTCATTCTGTTTCTCCCGATGCTGCAGGCTGCCTTTTTGTATTGGGCTCCAGCCGGTGTTGGCACCTTTTTCTACCCACAAAGAAATCCGCAGCAGTCCCAACAGAGCTCTGTTGAGCTTTATCTCTCCCCTTCTCTCACTTGCTCATTCTGTTTCTCCCGGCACTACAGTCTGTCCTTTTGCACTGTGCTCCTTCCTGCATTGGCACCTTTTTCTGCCCACAAAGAAGTCTGCAGCAGTCCCAATAGAGCTCCGTTGAGCTTGTTCACGCTCCCTTTCTCACTCGCTCATTCTGTTTCTCCTGGCACTGCAGGATGCCCTTTTGTACTGGGCTCCTACCTGCGTTAGCACCTTTTTCTGCCACAAACAAACCCTCAGCACTCCCGACTGAGCTCCGTTGAGCTCGCTCACTCCACCACATCAGTCGTTTGTTCTGTTTTCCCAGTGCTGAAGGCTGCCCTTTTGTACTGGACTTCTGCTTGCATTGGTGCCTTTTTCTGGCAACAAAGAAATCCACACCAGTCCCAACAGAGCTCCATGTAGCTCATTCACTCCCCCTCTCTCACTTACTCATTCTGTTTCACCCAACGCTGCAGGCTGCCCTTTAGTACTGGGCTCCTGCCTACATTGGTGCCTTTTTCTGCTCACAAAGAAATCCGCAGCAGTCCCAACAGAGCTCCATTGAGATTGCTCACTCCCCCTCTTTCACTAGCTCATTCTGTTTCTCCCGACGATGCAGGCTGCCCTTTTGTATTGGGCTCCAGCCTGTGTTTGCACTTTTTTCTGCCCACAAAGAAATCCACAGCAGTCCTGACAGAGCTCTGTTGAGCTTGCTCACTCCTGCTCTCTTACTCGCTCATTCTGTTTCTCCGGACGCTGCAGTCTGCCATTTTGTATTGGCTCCAGCCTGTGTTGGCGCCATTTTCTGCCCACAAAGGAATCAGCAGCAGTCCCGACAGGGCTCTGTTGACCTTTCTCACTCCTCTTCTCTCACTTGCTCTTTCTGTTTCTTCCGGTGCTGCAGACTGCCCTTTTATACTTTTCTCCTGCCTGCATTGGCACCTTTTTCTTCCCACTAAGAAATCCACAGCAGTCCTGACAGAGCTCTGTTGAGCTTGCTCACTCCTGCTCTCTTAATCGCTCGTTCTGTTTCTCCAGGTGCTGTAGGCTTTCCTTTGTATTGGGACACTGCCTGCATTGGTGCCTTTTTCTGCCCACAAAGAAATCTGCAGCAGTCCTGACAGAGTGCCGTTGAGCTCACTCACTCCCCCTCCCTCACTCGCTCATTCTGTTTCTCCCAAAGCTGCTGGCTGCCCTTTTGTATTGGGCTCCAGCCTGTGTTAGCACCTTTTTCTGCCCACAAAGAAATCTGCAGCAGTCCCGACAGAGCTCTGTTGAGCTTGCTCACTCACCCTCTCTCACTCGCTCATTCTATTTCTCCCGGCACTGCAGGCTGCCCTTTTGTACTGGGTTCCTGCCTGCATTGGCCCTTTTTTCTGCCACAAAGACATCCACAGCAGTCCTGACAGAGCTCCGTTGAGCTTGCTCACTCCTGCTCTCTTACTCGCTCGTTCTGTTTCTCCTGGTGCTGCAAGCTTCCCTTTGTACTGGGACCCTGTCTGCGTTGGTGCCTTTTTCTGCCCACAAAAAAATCTGCAGCAGTCCCAACAGAGTTCCATTGAGCTCGCTCACTCCCCCTCCCTCACTCGCTCATTCTGTTTCTCCCAGCGCTGCAGGCTGCCATTTTGTACTGGGCTCCTGCCTGCATTGGCAACTTTTTCTGCCCACAAAAAAATCCACAGCAGTCTCAATAGAGTTCAGTTGAGCTTGCTCACTCACCCCTCTCTCACTCGCTCGATCTTAATCTGTCCCAAACACTGATTTCCCACAGTGACCGCGCTATTCTGTGCTGTAAGTGCAAAAATAAATTTTGGCCAGGATGTGAAAAATGACAAGTGTACTGTTCATAAGGAGATGTGAAAAAATACCAGTGTTGAAATTCTGGCATGAAAATATTACAAATTTATGAAGTTACAAGGGTGCGTGGAAACTGCGCAATGCACACTTGTAACACAGTCATTTTATGGACTTTTGTCACCAAATTTTCAACATAGGCATTTTAGGACCTCTGCTTGTGGACACTGTCACTGTCATTTTCTTAATGTGTCCCAAAACCTGATCTCCCACAGTGACCATGCTATTCTGTGCCAGAAGTACGAAAACACATTTCGGCCAGGATGGGTAAAATGACAGCTGTACTGTTCATAAGGAGGTGAGGAAAAATGCCAATGTTGAAAATCTGGAGTGAAAATATCTCAAATTTGCCAAGTTATGAGCGTGCATGAAAACTGCCCAACACACGCTCGTGAAACAGTAATTTCTTTTTACTTTTTCACCAAATTTGCAACATAGGCTTTTTGAGAGCCCACCTCATGAATCACCTTTTTGGACTGAATAATGCCATGACCATGGTTCAATTGATGAGGAGGGGTCCCAATAACCTCACGTTGAAAATTTGGTGCCAAAATTCCCCAAAATGCCTGAGATATGCATCAAAGTTGAAAAAACCCTATTTATGCCATTATACAGCTTACCAGCATTTCTTCAGTTTGCAGCTGGCTTTGAAGAGTGCAAACCTGTTCCCGGTCCACTGAAGTTCATTGCGCTGGGCTCCAGAGGTAAGTATTGTGCGAGGGGGGGTGTGGGGAGGCAGGGTGTGCAGATGGTGGGTGCAGGTTTGGGGAGGGGGCCACAGACTCATTGAGGGATCATTTTCTGTTTGACAGGGTTTAAATAAATAAAAAAAATCACGGAACTGTTTTTTTTTTCCAGGGACATTTGGAACGCTGGGGTGGGCTACCAGTGTGCCACCTGATTGTTTTGGGGAGGGCTGTAGCCAACAGGGGATTGGGCACCTCGGTTGGCACATGCTGAGTTGGGGGGCAAGAGCCAAGGGGGATTGGGCACCCCCTAGGCAGACAACAAATTGAAGGGAGGGACATTATGCCGATGGGGAGTGGAATCCCCATTGGCACATTGAACTGGGAAGGGGGGACTGAAGCCGACAGGGACTGGGTGCCCCATCAGCAAAGAAAGACTGTTGGGGGGAACATGATGCTGAAGGGGCTTGGGCACCCCCTCGATATACAACAGAAACTTGGGGGTGGGGACATTATGCCAATGGGGGCTGGGCTCCCCATCAGCAAATGAAATGGGTTGGGGGCATGCGGATGTCAAGGTACTGCCCTGCAATGACGGGTCACTCTCTCATTGCAGCAGAATGGCTGACACTGCAATGACGAGGCGGCCCCTGATTGCAGCAGCGAAAATGTTTCAAGGTGGTGGCATGCTGGTTGAACTGGTGTCAGCAGCAGCATGCCATCGCATTGGGGAAAGCGGGCCAAGCCTCAAAAGGCACTGGGGCCATTGGCCCACACAGTCCCTCACCTCCAAAACCCCACTTCTCTCCTAAGCTGTGCCAAAATCTTTCTTGCGCATGCACAAGCAAACATAAAAAGTAGTGAAGAGAAAAAGTAAAAAAGTAGCAAGCTATAGCACATAGCAGAGTTTCTTTAGCTACTTGTGGAATTCTGGGATATTGTCTGTTTGACACAGTTTTTTCTTTTTATTTTGCACGGACGTGGTTCTTCCTTTCAGGTTACTGATGGCGCTGCTACTAACTGCTGTCTTTGTTTTCGAGATCTTGATGTGGAACCTCCACCACCACAACCCAAAGAGTCTGTAAACTGTTTTGTAAGGTTTTATTTTACTTTCTTACTTGTACTCTTTTTTTTTTCCTTACAATGATTTCAGAAGGAGTTCTTAACTGTAATAACTCAGCTTTTGTGAATAAGCCTGACTACCACAATGAGGTATATATGTGAGCTTAGGAAGCTTGGGAATGGGCCTGCAGAGAGAAAAAGTAAGAGACACAGATCAGCTCACATAAAAATAATAGCCATACCTGACCAATAAGCTGTCACCTTGTTGTGTTTTGGGCTCATTCACTCTTCAGTTGAATTATGGAAAATGAGAACTCTTTAAATCATGTACTGTAAGAAGAAAAAATGTAAGTAAGAAAATAAACTTCTGCTTTTAGTATTCAGGTTGATGTACTGTGGTGTTGTTTTATAGGCGTTCTGAACACCTTTTCCTTGGATATTTCTGAATCTGTATAAGGAGCTTCCACACTTTATTCCGGAGCTGTACTTAAAAGGGTACAAAAGTCAAAATTTGCAAAACACATATGGGCTCTGATATTCAGAGTTGCGCCCGGAAATAGTGCAAGTGGGCACACAGCACAACTGTGTTGTGCCGCTGAAACCCAGGAATATATTCAAAGGAGATGAGCAATGGTGCATCCCCTCTGAATATACAAGGTAATGCATACTACCCAAATATGATGCACTGGCGCAGCCCCCCAGACAGGGCTGAACATCGGGAATGGGAACTGTGCTAGTGCAACAGAGTTATGTTGTGTGCAAATACCTGATATTCAGCTGGCAGTATGCAAATGGGGCCATAATGTCTGCAAGGTGCAACTGGGGCCATTCGCATGCCATTTTGACCCCATTTGCATGCATTGTGCAGGGCAGGCCAGTGACTTGCGCCAGGCATCCTGCACAGAATGCTGCCCCAGGGGACAAGTGGTCATTCCTCTTCCTCCCTGTAGTGGAGATCACCATAATTTACCCTTTAAACATTCCCTGGTAGCCTAGTGGTACCCCCCCATCCTCCCCATAGGATGATCGCCAACAGTGACTGGACTGACAGCCCTGGCAGTCCAATGGAACCCCCCTCCCTGCCAGTAGCAGCGCTGCTCTTACAGTAATGTGTACATTTCCCATATAGTGCATCCCCTTTGAATATCAGGGCCGTGTTGTGCAGAGTGTTTTCATTTGTGTGTGTGTAGTCCTAGTGTGTTTCTCCATTTACAGTATTTGCTATTTGGAGGTTTTTTTCTAAATTAACAAGCTAGTTTTACAGGAGTTTTATGGGCACTGGGGATCTCCATCTTAGTATGGTTTATTGCTCTTGTTTTTCCTACAGTGCCTCCTGTCTCATGTGACAGTAATGCATCTGTGGCCACTGATTCAGCAAGTACTAGAAACAGGAGCCTGATGTTCTGACCTCCACTAAATAATTCTAATTCAATATTTTTGTTTTCTGTGTGTGTGTGTGTATGTGTGTGTTAGGTTTAGACAGTAGGGGTGATATTCAGAAGGGTTGCACATGGCGCAACACAGTTGCACCATGCGCAACCCACTGATGTGCCCCGGCGTGATATTCTAAAGGGGAAAGTGCATGGCACAAATCCCGATGCACTGGGGTGCATCAGTAATGTATGCAGCGCAAGTAGGGGGGGCGTGCCCATGCATACCCCTGCACATCCTGATATTCAGCCCGGGATGTACGGAGCCAATGTGGGCGCAACCCCTACATGTGCCGCATACTGTTGTTCCAAAAAATAAAGGAGCAACAGCTGACCACCCACAGGTGAGCTGCTGTATCGCAGGGCACAACATGGCAGCTGCCAGCTGTGGGTGGCAACCCGAGCTCCGGCAGCACCCTCGGTCGGGTAGCGCCCCCCCAAGCTCAATCGCAGGCATATGTATTATAATTTAATCATCCTAGATCCTTGGTGGTCCAGTGGACTGCTGACAGCCCAATCATGGGTATATGTATTATATTTAAATCGTCCTATATCCCTGGTGGTCCAGTGGACTGCTCACAGCCTGATCATGGGCAGAAGTCTAAAGCAAGAATAAATCCCATCCCTGGTGGTCCAGCGGTACTCCCCTCCCCACCCTTCCACTGACCCTGCCACCTGCTCCCCCGGTCAGCAGCGGGGAGGGAAGCTCCTCACCCACAAGCCATCCGGCTGCCCTCTGACTGACTGCATACAGTACAGCTGCTTGTGCCCATTAGTCCACGCCATTGGGCCAATGGAATTAATGCAGACTACTGTACTACCTAGTCCAGATATGTGAATGAATCCATTCACATATCTTGATCAGGTAGTACAGCATAGTCTGCATGCCCATTGGCCAACGCTGGTACCAATGGGCATATAGCTGTACTGTATGCAGTCAATTGGTGGGCGGCCAGGTGGCTTAGTGGTTGGGGAGCCACACCACCGCTGATGGGGGGAGGCAGGTCATGGGAGGGTGGTACCACTGACCACCAGGGATGGGATTTATTCTTCCTTTAGACTTCTGCCCATGATCGGGCTGCAAGCGGTCCACTGGACCACCAGGGATATAGAACAACTTAAATATAATACATATGCCTGCGATAGGGCTGCCAGCGGTCCACTGGACCACCAGGGATATAAGATGATTTAAATATAATACATATGCCCGTGATCAGACTGCCAGTGGTCCACTGGACCACCAGGGATATAGGACATTTTAAATTCTGTACATATGCCCGCGATCAGGCAGTGGGGCACTTTGCCACCTGTGCAGGGGGCGTCAGACCCCAACAACTGCAGCCTGGTAGGAAGCCAGGTGCAAGTCACCAGGGATGGGTGCACCTGCATGCAAATGGGGCCATAATGACATGCCAATGGCCCCATTTGTGCCTTGCATGCATTATGGCCCCATTTTCATGTACGTCTTTGAATATCATGGTTGATGCACCTAGTGCAATGGCACTTGCACTGGCGCATCCCCTGCCCCTCTCTGGCCACTTGCACTGGTGCAGTGCCACTGCACCATGCACAATGCGGGTGGCCACAGAATGATATTCAACAGTGCTGAGCCATGGCGCATTACCGTATAATATCACCCTGTCAACGCCCTGGCACATCCCAGTTGCACTGCGCCAGGCTTGCATCACAGCCTGGCACAGTCTGAATATCCCACCCTAGGAGTAAACGTTTTGCATTTAAAACTTTCCATTTCATCAAACCACACACAGCCATAGAAAGTTCACAAAGCACACTAGTCCTTCAATGGTATAATTAGTAAAGACTCTAGTTGTTTTCTTACTGATTAACCCACTCAAGTTTGTAAACTGAAAATGTAGCCTGTAGTACTCACTGGATAAGTAAAGTTACAATCAAAGCTCTACTGTTATAAAATTGGCTCTAAACCAGTACTTGCTGAATCTATGGTCCCAGATACATCACTGTCACATGGGACAGGAGGCAATGTAGGAAAAAGAAAGCAATAAATCATGCTAAGATGGAGATCCTCAGGGGCCATAAACCTACCATAACACTAACACACTAATTCAGAAAAAATTCCTAATAGCAGACAAACAGAAGGACATGCTAGGACAACACACACAAATCAAAATTCTCTGCAAAACATATGGTTTTGCAAGGTCTGATTGTAGTACTTTTTTAATTAATTGTTTTGTTTGTTTTGTTTATTTAAAATCTGGTAAGACCTTTGGGCAAAGGTTCATTTACATGGGTGACCAGAACATATAACAAAATTAAAAACATACATACATATAACAAATTATGCATCTAAATGCATGTAGACAGGCAAGTACAACTAACCATAATAGCATTTACAATGATGTTTAGAAAAAAGGTAATGTTTTAAAGCATGTTTAAAACTCAAAACTGTGTTACAAATACCTTTTAGAGATGCAGGTAAGGAGTTGTAGAACCATGGTAGTTTAAAAAAAATAGTTTTTTGACCAGCTGAGGTTCTTATCTAGGGGACAGCAAATTGATAATGGAAAGATGATCTAGTTGAAACACTACTAAGGTGTTTTTTTTAAACTGAGTGAAATGTGGGAGGATTAAGGTCAAAAGTTATTTTTTTCATGAGAATGCCCAAGCACAGTAGATACTTTCATTTTAAGTGCAGCCACACAACTTAGTTATACAATTCACAATGGAGAGCACAGTAGGGCAGTTGTGCAGCAAATATGGCCACCTGATTATAAAGTGTCCACACCCAGGACAGCAATCCCTCTCCAGTTGTGTGGTAGATTAATTAAGCAATAATGCACAACAGGGTGTGAGTTGTGCAGGGATAACCTCATGCCTGGGTGGCTGGGCACAAGGTCACAGGCCAAGTGCATCCAGTATCCCAGAAGGGAGGTTATCCCAGCATGACCCACACCATGGAGTGCATTATTGCCATTATACAATGGCTTGTTGTTATACAAAATAAAAAGAAAACATTTAAAAAAGGTTTCAGTAAATTTTCAGTGTGAAATATGTCTTTGTCTATTAAGCAAAGATGCAAACAATGCTAATTCAAATGATGCTAATGTAAACAATGCATCAATACAGTGAGGTTTTGATCAAATAACCTCACTGTTGCCAAATGTAGATAGCCAGTCAGATTACAGGATTTTTAATTGCCAATGCATAATATTCCATAATCAATAAAGGGTAAGAGACAGCTCTGTGCTAGAAGCCCTCTTGTGATAGGAGTAAGTAGACAGTTTAGCCAATACAATGTACCTAGTCTTTGATGGATTACTTTTGTCATGGAATCGGTGTGTTGTTCAAAGGAGAAGGTGCTATCCAGGGTGAAGCCCAGATATTTGAATTCCTTTACCTGATCAGTTTTTATGCCCTTCAGGGTATGCAAAGAAAGGACTGGATCGCAAAGCAGTTTCTTTCTTGGGCTATGAAATATCATTGATCGATTGATTTTTTTGATTCAAAACCAATTTATTTATTAGAAACCATTTTTGTAGTTTAACAAAAATCTGAAGCCAATTGGTCCTGTATGGTGGTAAGGTCAGGGCAGCTCAAGAGGATCAACACATCATCAGCATAAAAAAACATTCTAGAATTTTTACAGGTTGTTGATAATGTGTTCAAAATTAAAAAAAAATAAAAGGGGACCCAATATAAAACCCTGGGGAACAGTGAATGAAATAATTAACAGAGAGGATATTTGACTCTTTATTTTAATAGACTGTGTCCGATCAGAGAAATAGTTCTTGCACCAGCCAACAATGTTTGTGGACAAACCCAGTTTATGAAGGGCATCCAAAATCAGGTAATGGTTGAAAAGGTTGAAGGCCTTACTGCGGTCTACAAAAATGGCAGCAGCAAAGTGACCCTTGTCAAGAGCCTAATATAAAGAGTGTGTGAACCTCACCAAGGCCATTGCTGTGCTATATCCGGGTCAAAACCCATGTTGCGCTGGCATCAGGACATCCAAATTTATTAAGTGCTCCAATGTTTTGATAGCTTTTAGTAGCTGCTACAGTTAGGAAAAAGAGTTGACATTACCAGACTGAAATATGCAATTATTTTTTGTAGAAATGATATTTAAATATTGGCAAATGAATTTCCTATTGCAATATGTTATACTTCTAAAAACCTTCTGGAAAGTGGGTTTTCTATCGGACTGCCTATTACTTTAAAGCTTTTATATAAAAGACTAAATGTGCAAGCACCATTCCCCTGACAAAATGGGTGGTTCAAGAAGTACCAAGGTTGGGCTAGTGCTCACCTATGTGTTTATGTGAAATATATTATATTGCCTTGTTAACTTTGGTGATCCCATGTGCTCTCCTTCTGTGTCCCTTATTTGGAAGATAACCATTGTTAAAATGTATAGGGAAATATTGAGTAGGATTACCAATACACTGTGGTATATTTAAAACTCATAAGGAACCACAAATTGGGGGTGGGGCATTATTGCATTGGGGCCATGTGGACAGTATGGAGAGAGCTGTGCTAGGCAGGCAGCGTATTACTATGGAGCAGAGGGAGTAGAGTCATTAGAGTTATAAAAGAAGGGGAGAAAAGGGAGGGCAGAGTAGGGACTATGAGCTGCAGCTTTTGTGGGTAGTGTATTCACAGAGCTGAGGCATCAGGTAGGATTGGAGTAGGAGGAGAGGGAGAGTGGGAGGTTAGACCAGAGAATAAAGAGGAGAAGGTAACTAGTTCTACCATGATTTTAAGGTGGGGAAAGAGAAAGGCAGACACTTACTGGATCTGTGCAAGAAGATTGAAATGGAAAGCAGGTTAGAAGACAAGAGTTAAATTGTAATAGTCAGTGTAATAGTCAAACATCCTGCTTTGATCCCATTCCATCCAATTTTATTTCCAGTCTACCTACTACTGGTCCATATATCTGTGCCATACAATGGTGTCCAGCATCAGGTTTGCTCATGTATAGAGGTATCAGTCAGTATCTTGAATAAAAAATAATCAAGAATAGTCAAGGCCTGCACTTTGACTCACATATCCTCTTGCAGTTTGCTAGCTGAGCAACATAGCCCACAGGTTACAGGATTTTTTGAGGTACAAACACATGCACAACATCTTTGCTATACAACAACACTTGTTGCCTTTTATTAACCCTGCCGATGACAATGTATATTTATAGCATTTGAAAACTGTGTCACTGAGTGACACTAAGCATTATTGTGCCATTATGACAGTAGAATCAGGATATCTTTATTCATTATAGAATGTGACGCTGTGCACCGCCATAGCTACAGTGATTCTTTCTTTCTTGTATTTGTCCTGCTAACAAAAAAGAAACAGTTGTTGTTTGTCTATACTGAAACAAGAAAACAAACCCTCACTTGACCTTAATATGCTTGCTAATTACAGTTTCATTAGTAGCCTGCCATTCCATGGGAAGATTCCTGAAAGGGTAGCTTTAATCATTTTATGTCTCATCTGTAACAATGTACTTGATCAATTTGAATCTGCCTTTCAAGCATGTCATTGTACAAAGACTGCCCTACTCTGATTAGTAAATAATATACTTCTCTGATGATGGTACTTACACTCTTGTTGTTTTATTTAATCTCAGTGTTCCATTTGATACTGATCATACTATTGTCCTTTCCTGCCCAGAACAATATGCTGGTGTTAGAGGTCCTTTTCACATTTTTAAAATTACCATTCCAAGTGTTCTTTTATATCTTCAGGTGACACTTTTTCATCCACATTTTATCCACTGCCCTAGAAGTTACTTCTTGGATCATATAGTGTTTCTATTCTCTTTACTGCTTACTTTTTGTCACCTTAACTCCCAGTTTAATTTTGGCTATCATTTGTATTCTGATACTACACATATATAATCATGTATGGTCAACCATACAGAACAAGGCTGTGTTTCTATTAAGAGGTGAGATAACATTCATAGACCTTGAGCATGAAGCTCGAGAGGTATCTGTGATGTCATCTTGCACATGGTAAAAGTATCAGCCTTGCTCTGTATGCTGCCCATACAATATTTTTTGTAGTACATGTATGAATTATTTATTTTGCCTTCTTTTCAACCCAGTCTTGAATTATGGTAATGTAAACAGAAAACAACAAAAAACAAACCAAAAAAACAGGCTAAGATCATAAACATTTAATGAGATCTAAGTAATAGCTGCATAAGCTGGTATGATTTCTAGTAGTTATTCTTTTAACAAATAGCTCTGTGTCTTGCTAATGTCTTCAATATGAGAATTCTGGTTGAACATGAGTACTCTTAATATACACATGATCATTGTACAACAGTAATGCCATTGATAGTGTGGTACAACAGCAATCTGCTGTCACTACAGAAGTACAACGGCATCTAGAACTCTATGGAGTTCCATGCAAAACAACACAGAAACAAATACAATAACTATATGAACATACAACAATGCTAGCAGATAAAGGACACCTCGGTCTATCAAATCTGCTTGAGTATGCAGCTCTGTATTATGGCCAATACCCTTTGGAGTAACCCTTGCCTCAGTGCTTTTGCACAGAGGTTCTTTGTCTTTTAGCTTGTTTTTAATTTTTTTGGGGGAGGGGTGATCACCATGACCCAATCTTGAAAGACCAACTTGGGGACTGGTTCATTTCCTCTGGGGTGTCATACAAATGAGGCACACTGATGAGTCCTGGGTGGAATGAAACACATGTCTATGTTTTCTGCTTGTACCCTTTGCAGATCATGTGGGAGGCCCTTTGGCACCATGCATTCCTGCTTGGAACTGAGCCAGCCTGGAATTTCATAGTGATTTGCATATAGATCCTATGATGCTTTGCATTATGTGGGGGAATGTGTAATTTTGCATTTCTTTGAAACTTGGCTTTATAGCCAGTACCTTTTGGGGTAACCCTTGCCTCAATACTTTTGCACTGAGGTCCTCTGTTTTTTAGCTTGTTTTTTATGGGGGGGGGCTCACCATGACCCAGACCCTTAAGACTAACTTAGGGACTGGTTCATTTCCACTAGGGTGTCATACAAATGAGGTACACTGATGTGTCATGGGTGAGATGAAACATGGATCTGTGTCTTCTGTTAGTACCATTTCCAGATTGTGTATGAGGCCCTTTGGCACCATGCATTCCTACTTGGAGCTGAGTCAGCCTGGAATTTCATGGTAATTTGCATATATATATATATATATACATCCCATGATGCTTTGCATTATGAGGGTATGTGTGATTTTCTATTTCTCAGTATTGTGTAAACTACAGGTGCCTCCATTGCCATCTGCCCTAGACTCTACTTCCTTCCCCCTCTCACCCCTTCACAAGCCCTTCCCCCATTCTGATTCTCCCTTTCACCCTATCCCACCCCTTAAAGCTGTCCATTGTCCTTGACACCTCTCCCTCCTCACTATTATGTATTTCTTTTGATACTTTAACCAATTTATCACTCTATATTTTCATAGTATTGAACTGAAGTTAACTTCTGGCTAGATGCTGAATTCCATCAGTGTAACATGACCAACACTGAGGCAGCATGGGGTCATACTGCCATATGAAAAAAATGTGTGGCTGAAAATGCTGCAGTGAAATAGCATGGCACAAAAACAGAATCGGAGAAAACACCAACCTGTTCCGTGCACCGCGTCCATTGAAATCAATGGATTTATATGATTTTTTGCTGGTAGCTTTGCCCCCTGCAGCCCATGTGTGGGGGCTTCAACTGCCACCCCCCCAGAACTTCAGTAACAAAATTGGGGGGGGCAGACTTTGGGGACGGAGGAGAAACTTGGGAAGGGGAAGTTTAATTAAAAAAAAACATGCTGGCAAAAGTTGCAGCAGGGAGACCTGTGGGGGGGACTGAGCCACAGTCCCAGGTCTTCAACTGCACCATGTGCTGGTGCCCTGGCCACTCCACCATGGGAGCAGCTCGACCAATCACCCAGCACATGGCAACTTCCCTCCTCTTACATGACTGTGCAGTACAAGGGGTAGCAGTAAATCTGTATCACTATTCTACCCCTGTCACTGTGCTTTAATGCACTGCATGTACAGCTAGGTTAATACTGTGCTGTCTTACATGCACAATAGTGACCTAGTACCACACTGAGGACGTTTTGGGGAAAAAAAACCTCAAACAGGGTAGTAATGATAAAAAAAAATCTTGATCAACAAACCCCTATTATATAAATATCACTATCTATCAAATTGGTAACATGTCTCACAAAGAAATCCACTCTGAATGTCCCAAATTTTGATAACATTCTTGATCCTGAACTTACATCTGATCTTACAAAAATAGTAACCAATATTTGCAGAATTTTGTCAGAGTCCATTGTTTCCTTGATGCTTCCTCTGTAGAGATGTTAATTCATGACTTGATGTCTTTTACATGGAAACAGAATCTGATGGCAGATAAGGGCCACTTGGAACCACTCACTCTGCCCATTTTTTCTACTTTTATTTTTTGCTGCAGACCCACTTGATATAGAGCTCAGTCTCTCTTCCCCCACTTCCTTACACCTACAATTCCCTTGTGCCTAGCCCATGCAGTTTTGCACCCCATCACTGTTTTTGCCCCCACTACCTCAGCTGGCAGGCTGTTCCAGGAATCCACCACTCTTTATGTAAAGAAATACTTCCTCACATCTCTCCTGACTCTACCTCCTCCAGCTTTGTAGCATGTTCTCTTGTTCTAGAACACCTTTTTATCTGAAAAATGTTCCCCTTCTCTACCTTATTAACCATCTCACCTTGTTCATGGTGTACATGCTGAGCTCCATTAGCCTATTCTCATAGAGCTTTTGATGCAGACTCAGCATCATTTTGCTAGCCCTCTTCTGGATCACCTCCAGTCTGTCTATATCCTTCCTGAGATGTGGTCTCCAGAACTGGACACAGTACTCAAGGTGTGGTCTTACTAGTGATCTATATAGGGGAAACAACGCTTCCCTCTTTCTGCTGATGATACTCCTTCATATGCACCCCAGCATCCCACTAGCCTCCCAATTGCCTTGTAGCACTGCCTGGCCACCATTAGATCATCCGATATGATTACCCAGGTCTCTTTCCTGCTTAGTCTCTGTCAATATCACTCCACCCATTTTCAGCTTGATTTCTGCAGCTGTTTTCTTCTTGAACACGAACTTGAAAACCTTCAACATGTGCAACATGCTGTTGCTCATCTTTTCACTCTAGCCAAGAAATATGATGACACTACCCCAATTTGCAAACATTTTCATATGCTTCACTTTCATTTTAATATTCATTTTAACATTTCGCTGATAGTTTTTAAAATTCTTCATGGTGCTGCATCGACTTACTTCACTAACTTATTCACACATACAGTCCTATTTGTTCTCTATGATCATCTGACATCTGACACTCATACCTTAAATGTTACATCCCCTGAGCTATTTGCTGCTGGTGGTCATTCCATTTCCCCTGCTGCACCTACAATTTAAAACAGCCTCCTCACTCTTTACATCTCAGCCAAAAATATACCAATTTCACCTTGCCTTTGATTATTAAACTTATACCATGCTGGGACTGTGGAATGGCATATACCTCCATGATTTGGTTACAGCTCTGGGTGACTGTGATATTGCCTTTTTATAAATCCTACGTATATGACTACATTTTTGTTAGTTGCTTCTATACAGGAAATGCAGAGTAGGGAGAAGGAAGTATAGTCTAAGAGTTAGAGCACCAGCTAGGGAACCAGGTAATCACAGGTTCAAGCCTCATTAGATCGAAATACTTATAGTACTAGGTGACCTTGGGCAAGTGACTCAGTCTGTCACTGCTCCAGCTGACCCCACCGTGGAAATGAGTAGAAGCAGGATCCAACACAGCAGCACCATTATTTTTTATTTATTTATTTCAGGGTTTTAAATAATTGATTAGCAGTTTTTTATTTGGGACTATACTAACTGTACAGAAAGTATTTGTATAGATTTTCTAGAAGTGCTGTGTTTGTTAAAGACAGTGAGGCAAAAGCTCTGAATTTTCACAAAGATTTAGCACTTTTATGAGCAAAACGCTAATCAATTTTTAGAGTTAAATAAATCCCTGTATTTTGTATTTATTTAAGAGATTTACCAGGAAGGCATGCTGAGCAGAGTACTGCTCGATTCCAGATGCGCCCTGGGGGTAGGGAGTTTACAATAGTACAGTAGTACAGAAAAAAAAAACACAACAAACAACAATAACAGCAAGTTATACATAATGTGTTTGGTACAAACAATGGATGAGGCAGTCATAATACAAGTAGAGTAGTACATTTTCAATAGCATTTTAACAGTATTAGGTGCAGATCGAAAATTGAAAACCAGGCTGGTGATATCAGCTGGGAGGTAGGAATTGAGATGGGGGTCATTGGGGGGGCAAACAGGAGCAGATACAAGAGAAGTGCGTTTTAAGAAGGGAATTCCATTGTGGAGTGCTTGTGGAGTGCCTAATATCAGCTGCCAGGGAGTTCCATAATTTGGGCAGCCTGTAGCTGAAAGCAGTCTGGCCAGACTGGGTGGATCTGTGTGGAATGTGCAGGAGCCTAGAGTTTATGTTTCTGAGAGTGTAGGCCGGTGGAGAGAGGGCAGTTAGGGAGGATGACAGGTAGGACGGGAGTGTCTGTGACCAGAACTTGGCAGAGGTTCTAGCACAGTGAAGCAATCGTTGGTTATGTAGTGATGGGAGGCCCAAGGACTGGTAGAGGTCATAGTGATGGGTATTGGGAGGATGGTCCAAAGAGAATCAGCAGAAGAAGTTGTAAAGGGGATCAAGCCTCGCTAAGGAGGTTTGGGGGGTGGCACAGTAGACAATATCACCGTAATCCATAATCGGGAGGATCATTTTTTGTACTATTGCTTGCATGGTTGGTAGAGGAATGCAATTTTTGTTCCGGTAGAGGGCTCCCAGCATAGTTAGAGTTGAGTAAGATGTTTAATGGTAAACCCCAATTTTTGCACCTTTTAGGGTTACCACCTTCTAAGATGCCCAAAGTGGGGCATTTCTTACTGAAACATGAGTTTCTGCAGAACAATATGCAACATTGAACAATGCAACAGATTTGTTTAAATAATCAGATTAAGACTGAGTGTTACAGCTTTGCAGTTGTTTCTATTGTTTGTCTTTTTTCAGAATTTTAGTGTATTTTAGCTAAGGTATTATACTTTTCTGCAGCATTTGGAGGGAAATTAGAAAATATTTTTTTCTATTATAAGGTCAGGACATGTAGGCCTGGATATTCAAAAGGGTTGCACCTGGCGCAAGGGAGTTGCACCGGTGCAACCCCGCATTGTGCCCTGGAGGGATATTGAAAAGGCTGTCCAGCACAGTGCAACTACCGATGTGCCGGTGCACAATGTAATGGTATGCAGTGCAGAAGCATGGGGTGTTTCCATGCATATGCGGCACATCCCGATATTCAATCCAGGATGTGTAGCGCATATGCTGGTGCAACCTTGCATTGTGCCGCATAGGGGGCTCAAAGTTGAGCCCTTGCAGAGTAGGAACAACACACAGCCACCCACAGGTGGGCTGCAGTATTGCAGAGCACAACACATCAGCCCAGTCATGGGTAGCCATCTGCCCACCCAGAACACCATCCACAAGCATACACTGAACCCAGAACCCCCCCCACCTGTAGCCGTGATTGAGTGGTATATGGTTAAAAAAAACTTCCTGGTAGTCTAGTGCCCCCCCGAGTCCCAGATACTCCAAGAAATATAAAACATGACCATCCCTGGTGGTCTAGTGGTCCCCTCCCACCCGAGTCCCTGATTCCCGAGATATGTAAATATGACCATCCCTGGTGGTGTAGTGGAACCCCCACCCATTGCAGCGATCGTGAGAAATGTAAATTAAAACATTCCCTGGTAGTCTAGTGGACACCCCTCCCTCCAGTCCCCGATCAAGGTAGAAGTATCATAATCCATTCCCTAGTAGTCTAGTGGTACCCCCCCTCCCTCCATGCCCCAATGGATGTATACAAATACAGTCCCTAGTGGTCTAGTGGACCCCCCTCCCTCCCCAGTCCCTGATTGTGGTAAATCACCCACATGTTAATTCCCTGGTGATCCATTGGCACCCCCAACACATCCCACCCACACAGGACCCCTTGCCCCATCTGCTCCACTCCCCTGTCATTGATGGGTGGCTGCATCCCACTTGTATACCACCCGGCTGCTTGCCGAATGGCAGGCACAGTATGGGCTGTAAGCCCATTGATCCCCTGTGTGGACCAATGGGCTTGCAGGGCGTACTGTACTAGACAGTACCAAATATGTGAATAACTCATTCACTTATAGCTCATACTGTATCTGCCATTCGGCAGGCAGCCAGACGGTATGCGGGTGGGATGCAGCCACCCGCCGATGATGGGGGAAGCAGGTGGGCAAGGGGTGCTGTGTGGGTGAGAGGGGTTGGGTTGCCAATGGATCACCAGGGAGTTATGTGTGGGCAATTTACTGTGACTGGGGACCCAGGAGGGAGGGGGTCCACTAGACCACCAGGGACTGTATTTTTATACATTCATCAGGGCATCGGGAGGGAGAGGGATACCATTAGGCTACCAGGGAATGGTTTATAATTCTTCCACCACAATCGAGGACTCGGGAGGAAGGGGGTCCACTAGACCACCAGGGATGGTCATGTTTTTTATTTATTGTGGTATCAGGGACTCGGGGGGGGCACTAGACTACCAGGGATTTTATTTCAACATATACCACATGATCACGGCTATGGGGCAGGGGGATGCCCTGGGATCCCAAAGAGCAAGTCACCGAGCTGCCCTGTGCAAGGCATGCAATTGGGGCCATAATGACATGCAAATGGCCCCATTTGCACCTTGCATATATTATGGCCTCATTTGCATGCCCCCTGCTGAATATCACGGGTGATGCACCTAGTGCAACAGCACTTGAGCTGGCACATCCCCGTGCTCCCTATCTGTGGCTTGCACAGTGCCACTGCGCCATGCACAGTCTGTGTGCCGACCTTGCCATATTCGATGGTGCTGCGCCTTGGCACATCATCATTGAATATCACTTGGACCTGGCTCCGGTGCATCCCAGTTGTGTAGCACCCAGGCTTATGCCTCTGCCTGGTGCAGTCTGAATATCAGGGCCATAGTATTTTTCATGCTTTTTCACAGGGTACAGCTGTCCAAATCTGGACTGTCCTGCAAATATCAGGACAGGTAGTAACCCTGTAACTTTGGCAGTGTTTGAGGAAATAGCCCAAAATGTGGCCTGCATGGTCTGGCTGGCAGGGTCTCAAGATGCAGAATGTTTTGCAGTGGCATCTTTTGTGGTTTACATGATACAGAATGCCAATTTTTAATGCAGTGCAGTGTTTTTTTCCTATACTTAACGCATGCTATGTTTTTGCTCTCATGCACAGTCAAAATTGTACAGAAGTTTTTTCCAAATCTTTAAAGGTACAAGAAGCCTCTGCTAAGGTGGTGCTTTTTGAAGGTTTTGTGAAAAAAATATGAATCAGTTCCAGAGTTATAAGGATTCAAAGTTTTATTTCTGAGCATGAGTTTTTGGATAACCCTTAGATACAAACAGAAGATTTTCAGTTTGTGAGAGCATTTTCAGTTCACATAACTGAGGTTTTCAACCAAAAACTGTTTCAACAAACTGAATTTTTTTTTTTTACGGTTTGTAATGGCTGCCATCTTTTTATAACTAAAGAATGTGGAAAACACATACAAATTGTGTATTTTTTAAAAAACAAGCACCTTAACCTAGCTAAACAGGACCCGTTGAACTGTATGATGGTGTTTTTTTTAAATAATTCTTGAAATACCATTTTGGGGCATCCCATACTCCAGGGTGCTTAGCTTAGCAAGAGAAGCTATTCACAATTGTTCTCTGTATGAGAACAGCAGGACTTTCCTGATATTCATAAATACAGATGGAAACGTGCTGCCATCTTGACTGCCAGCAGTGAGTCAGTGATTGCTTGATTTCTCTTCTCTCTCACTCTCTCTCTCTCTCACTGTCTCTGTTTTTTTAATTCCTTCCCCTTCCCAGCTGAGCCAGCCCTTCCTATAGGTACCATATGTAATGTAACAGTTCAGAAGGGCTGTATTAAGAAAAAAAGAAAGCAAGATTGCCTGATATGGGTTCTGACCAAGCTACTCTTAAAAAAGGAGCCATCAGGAAAGTGAAGAACTGTTTGTGTGTGTGTGTTGGGGGGTTTATAATAATCTATCTATCTATCTATCTATCTATCTATCTATCTATCTAGCTACATCTAGGCTATCAAGTGGACCAGGGTAACCTCCCCAGATCCTGTTTCATTCTACCCCATCCCTGACAGAGCACCATCACCAACCCAATATTTAACTGGTGGCACTGGGGTGTCCAACCCTGATGCTGCTGAAGAGTATCCTGACACTGGGGTGCCCAGTCCCCAGTGTCGGCTAGGTCCAGCAGTAAATAACAAAAACAGTCCCTCACTGATACCTTTTTTTTTGTAAAAATAAACCTGCAAAGAAGAAAGCAGTCCCTTGCTGATCTGTGCCCTCACATCCCTACCCACCCCACCTAACCCCCAACTCAGCACCCACCACGCCACCCCTGATATACTCTCTTTCACCTGAAAGTTTCCCATGAAGTAGATCAACTCTCTAATTGAAAACACATATTGCTACTGGAACCAATGACTGCTATATGAGAAAATAAGTTAAGCCTGGTTTAATGTATTTAATGGGTTATGAACCTTTACTCATAACTTTGTCATTTTTCAATATTTTTTATCTCAAATTTTCAACATGGTCTTTCTGGGACCCCTCCTTGGGAACAAAGTTGGTGAACTTTTTCAGATCTGTCCCAAAAGATGATTTTGTGGTCTCTGTGTGAAATCCCCTTTTATGTGTGCTTTGAAAATGTTCACCTATGGGGTTCATAAGAGGAATGTGTTAAACATGTATTGGAAAAATAGGCTAAAATCACCAAGTTATGAGTAAACATTGAAATACTTCAACATTCACTCATAAATTTGTGGATTTTCAATATTTTTTCACCAGACTTTCAACATGGCCTTTTTGGGACCCCACCTCAGAATGACACAGGTGAAAATATTTCAAATGCATGCCAAAAAGTTATTTTGCAGTTATTGTGAGAAATTACATTTCAGGCAAGATTTGAACATTTTTGCCTATGGGGTTCATGAGATGGAGTCATTAGAAAGCTATCTTGGAAATTTAGTGTAAAAATAGGATAGCCAAGTTATGAGTGAAATTTACAATATTTTAACATTCACATGTAATTTTGCTAATTTTCCATAGTTTGACTCCAGACTTTCAACATAGCCTTTTTTTCACATCACCTCATAAATATGACTGGTGTCACTTTTCAAATCCTGGACAAGACATGTTTTTGCACTTGTGGCATGAAAGGATATTACAGCCAGTATTCTATTAATGTCACATGTCATGTTTACAAGGGGGGAGTCAAAACATGACTATCTTGAAAATGTTGGGTCAAAATTACAAAAAAATAATTATTAAGGCACATTGGTGCCTATTCATCAATGGGGCATAAGGTACACACAAAAGGCACATACCCCAGCCATGTAGCTCCATGGCCCAGGACAAGTGCAGGGTGTAAGGTATGCACTACTGCTCAAACCCGCGGGGCTCCTATCCACAGCCCCATCCCCCCCAGCTCACAGGACTGCATAGGGAGGCTGGGGTGGAGTAGCAGACTGAGGCAGGCATCCAATTGGATGCCCATCCTGGGTCTCACAGTGGATCATCTATATGTGGCTGCATGGGTCTGGGTGCAGGAGTGGCCAATGCAAGTACCTGCACCCACACAGTCATGCCTTATTGGACTGAGGGAACCCCTGGCCAAGCCCCAGGTCAATGCGACAACCCAACGCAATGCCAAACCACCCCTAACACATGGAAGCCCTTTCCCTGTATTGTTAAAGCATATCCCCTCCCCACACATATCCACCCCTTCCCCATTTAGCCAAAGCATACCCCATCCTCACATTTGTCTGCCCATTCTCCATATTGCCAAAGCAGACCCCCTCCCCACACATGTCTGCCCCATCCCTGGTGATGACAAATACATCCCCCCACACACTCAGAGGAGCACTGTGCCACCCAACCCTGAGCCCCAAACCTGGTACATGAGCAGCTTCATAGGTGGCCAGTGGTTCCCCCACCCACCCTTGGCACCAACAATCATCCCCTCAGAAACCCCATACCTGTCAGTCTCAGTTGGTGCCATGGGCATAGATGAGCAGTGGCACAGCCCTCCCCACACCTCCATGGCTGCTGGCCATCCAACTGATGGAGGGAGCATGTGGCCTATTTATAGCAGCATGCACTCTGCATCAGTTGGACAGCTGGCACCCATTAAGGTGTGCAGAGGGCTGTGCCACTGGCTGTCCATGCCCGTGGCACTGACTGACAGGTATGGGTTTCTAGGGAGGGTGGTTCTCAGTGCTACAGGTGGGTGGGGGGACCACTGGCCACCTATGAGGCTGCTCATGTTTTGGGTTCAGGGCTCAGGGTTGAGTGGAATGGGGATCCTCTGGATGTGCAGAGTGATGTCTTTGTTATCACAGGGAATGGGGTAGACATGCATGGAGAGGAGGGTCTGCTTTGGTACAGTACTACAGGGAGGGGGCAGA
This sequence comes from Neoceratodus forsteri, assembly GCA_016271365.2. Classification (NCBI taxonomy): domain Eukaryota; kingdom Metazoa; phylum Chordata; order Ceratodontiformes; family Ceratodontidae; genus Neoceratodus; species Neoceratodus forsteri. Next base: position 1,288,885,785 of record CM057456.1, read on the forward strand.
CATGTGTGGGGAGGGGTATGCATTGGCACTACAGGGAAAGGGCAGAAATGTGGGGAGGTATAAGCACATCTGAGGAGTGGATACATGGTACTGGGAGTACCTCATAAATTGTATTGGCACTCATAGAATCTACTGTCCCAGCCCTCCCCATCAGCCTAGTGGGCTGGGGCTGCATAGAAGTTTGATTTCCAGTCCTGCTGTGATCAGAAGGCAATGTCCTGGCTGCCGTATCATGCACCCCCTGTGCCTGGCACTATGTGACTTTGTAAATAGTGCATATTGCTGGCACACCTCCTTCATACCCCCCGACTGTCCCCAGCACATTGCTGACCATGTGGCCAAGGGATCCAGTGCAGAACTGTCCTACATGCCATTTGTGCAAGCCACATGGAGTCCATGGGACCCCAGCTGCATGACATTCTCACTTAAGGTTGCCTATGCACCTCAGATATGCGGTATGTAGGCAACCTTTTTTTTTTGTGTCTGCATATGGCCCATTGTGTGTTACGCCAGCCTTTACCCCAGAGGGTAGTGCTTTGTGATCCTGTACTGGTGAGCTGAGTTCATTGGGATGTTCAATGAGCCAGCTGGTTGGCTCAGGATGGGGGATGGCACTATTATGCAAACCCCCCCCAAGCCTGGCAAAGGAAAGGTGCAAGATTGCCAGTATGGGCCCAAGTACCATATAGTTAAGAGAACTCTTCTCTTGGCATGGGGCCCTGCACAACCATACTCTTGGGCACCAAAGAGCCCTTTGCTTTGGCTCAGTGATGGACTCTTTACCCTGTGCATCTGTATCTGCAGCCACTTGGAAATGCAGGGCCCAGAGGGTCCTGTAGTTCTCCAGCTCACCAGACAGCCCAATGAATACTTGACATCAGTGTCTGCACAAACATGTAGGGCCCATAGGGACCTGCTCTTCTGCAGGCAGGCAGAGTCTTCCCATAATTCAGGGCTCAGGGGCCCTGTGCATCAACATCTGGACCTGCAGGCATAAGTATACGATTCTACTATCTTATAAAGAAAGAAAATTCTATGGAAACAACTGTGTTAATGCACCGGCAAAGGTTCAACATAACACCACAAAAGTAGGGAAATGTGGTGTTAAGGTTTCCAACCCTAACTCCCCCCAAGCAGCAAAAGGACAAGACCAGACAAGCAACCACAGATAACCATAACCAAGTAAGACAAACAACATACAACTGTTTCCTGATGACACAAATGCAGTAGCACTGATGTGCTACCTTTGTGGATTTGTATCTGCTGCAGCATAAGCATAGGCCTTACAAGGCCTATGCTTATACAGCAACACCTGTGTGTCTATGTCATAGAACATGCATGAATATGTGTAGTTGCTGACAGAAGGGGTCATGGGTTCTGTGGCTCTGTGGCTCTGTGACTAGAGGTACTCATGCATGCTGTATGAGGTACTGTACCTCACTAGATAGCATGATTCACTAGTGCATGGTATTCTGCATGCAGCTATATAACCGAAAAACTGCCACCCACTTGAATAATCTCTACAGGCTCTGCTGCTGAAACTATGATACTACATTGCAACAGCACTTCCACCTGCATAAGGGCCTGTCCTTCTGGAGCCAGAAGTTGATGTGCATGTCTTACACCTTTGACTGAGGAGTTGTTGGCCCCTGAGGGGCCTGCACTTCTTCAGACATAAGTACTGTTGCAATTTTGGCATCATGGATTTTATGGTGCCTGCACTTCTTGATCCAGAGGTCAATAAGTGTGGTAGGAAAAATGGTGGAATTACTTCTAAAGGAAAGAACTGTTGAGTACCTGGAGGCCAGGGGGCACAGGACCCAAGGCAGCATGGATTCACAGTGGGAAGGTTATGTCAGACCAGTCTAATCGATTTCTTTGACTGGGTGACCAAAGTAGTAGACCAGGGAGGGACTGCGGACATGACCTACCTAGACTTTAGCAAGGCAGTTGACACAGTCCCACACAAAAGATTAATAAACAAATTAGCCAGCCTGGGAGTGGGTCCCAGGGTGGTAGCCTTGGCAAAACATTGGCTGGACAACAGGCTACAGAAGGTAATAGTAAATGGAGTCCACTCTGAAGAAAGGGGGGTTACTCGTGGGGTACCGCAGGGTCCAGTACTAGGTCCAGTCCTTTTTAACATCTTTATAAGTGACATTGCAGAGGGAATGGAAGGAAAGGTATGCCTCTTTGCAGATGACACAAAGATCTGCAACAGGGTTGATAAACAAGAGGGATGGATAGGATGAGAAGGGAATTGGCAAAGTTGGAGAAATGGTCAGAAGTATGGCAGCTTGGATTCAATGCAAAGAAGTACAAACTAATGCACCTAGGAAACAAAAACCCAGGGCAAGAGTACACAATGGGGGAGGGAGAGGTAGTAACAACAACAAAAATGGAAAGGGACCTGAGGGTAATCATATCAGATGACCGTAAGTTTAGAAAGCAATGTGAGAAGGCAGTAGGGAGGGCTGGGGGGATACTGGGATGTATAAGGAGAGGCATCACCAGTAGAAAACAGGAAGTTGTTATCCCTTAGTACTGACAGCTGGTGAGACCTCATCTAGAGTACTGCGTCCAGCTCTGGAGACCCCATCTCAGCAAGGACATAGACAGGATGGAGACAGTCCAGAGGAGGCAACTAAAATGGAGCAGGGTCTGCAAGAGAAGCCATATGAGGAGAGACTAAAGGAGCTTAATATACCCTTGAGGAAGGGGGTGGGACATGATTGAAACTTTTAAGTACCTCAGTGGAATCAACAAAGTCCAAGAGGGTAGCATCTTTCAGAAAAAGAGATGTGCAAGAACAAGGGGACACAATTTGAAGATAGAGGTGGGACGGCTCGGGGCAATGTGAGATTAAAGGAGCTTAATATGTATACACTCGAGGAAAGGAAGGAGAGGAGGGACATGATAGAAACTTTCAGGTACCTCAAGGGAATCAGCAAAGTCCAAGAGGGTAGCATCTTTCAGAAAAAGAGATGTGCAAGAACAAGGGGTCACAATTTGAAGATAGAGGAAGGGATGGCTCAGGGATAATGTGAGGAAGTTTTTTTTCACAGAGAGGGTGGTGAATGTAAGGAACTGCCTTCCTGAGGAGGTTGTTGGTCTAAAATTGTGGGAGGATTCAAGAATATATGGGACAGATATAGGGCAATTCTTATGGGGGTAGGCAGAAATAGGCTGTTGGTTAACTAGGATCTTCAGCTTATCCAGCAGGTAGGGAAATGGGCAGACTAGGTGGGCCAAGTGGTCCTTATCTGCCGTCAAAGTCTATGTTTCTATGTTACACATGTGGCTACAAAAGTGCAGGCCCATCATGTCTTTGTGTGTCTTACATTGTGCATGAATACCTGAGGCTACAGAACAGCTGGCACCATACCTCTCACGTATCCTTCATTGTGAGAGACATCCCTCATTTTGCGCCTAAAAATTGCTCTGACCCTCATCCATCCCTCATGGAAAAGGTGCTGCTCACACAGCCAATGTGCTGTAAATTCAAACTTTAAACCAAAAACTCTTAATATTCTAAAATACTAAATCCAAAATAAACTTTGTACAGGTAAACACTATGGTTTTCACAATGTTCTGAGGCTGTATCTTCATGTTTGAGGATGTGTCCCTCATTCTGAGATTCTGTCTCCCTCATTGTCCCTCATTTTGAGTGTCCAAAAATGGCTATGTCCCTCATTTCAGTGACAAAAGGTTGAGAGGTATGGCTGGCACCATAGGGGCCTGCACTTCTATGGAAAAAAGAACTCTTGTAATTTGGGTACTCTGAATTTGTATCTGTGGCTGCAGGGACCTGTGCGTCTGCACACAGAAGCAGTATTGTGATCTGAGTATTGTGGATTTCTATCTGCAGCCAGAAATGAGTGTGTATGTCTTGTGTGTATTCTACAGATACAAATCCATGAAGGTAGCACATCAGTGCTACTGCATTTGTGTCATCTGGAAACAGTTGTGTGTTGTTGGTCTTACTTGATGACAGCTATCTGTGGTTGCTTGCGGGGTCTTGTCCTTTTGCTGCTGGTGGGGAGTTAGGGTTGGAAACCCTAGCACCACGTTTCCCTACTTTTGTGTCAAGTCGAACCCTAACTGGTGCATTAATTAAGTTTTTTTTCAAAGAATATAGATGTGTGCACATATGTATATATATTTATGGGCCTAGATATTCAAAGTAGTTGAGCCTGGCTCAACCCCAGAAATGCACCCTGGGGCTATATTCAAAAAGGGGAATTACACTGTGCAATTCCTAATGCACCACGGTGCAAAGATAATGTATGCAGCGCATCTCCAGGAGATGTGCCCATGCATATGTGGCACATCCCGATATTCAGCTGAGATGTGCGGCGCAACTGCAGGCTCATCCAGGAGTTGTGCTGTATACTTGGGCACAAAGTTGAGCATGGAAATATCATTTATTCACAATGTCATGACAGACTAGTACAGTACACACAGTAAGTCCATCGGTCGTCGGTGTGGACCAAGGAGCTTGCTGCATGTACTGTAAGCTGTCATTTGGCAGGCAGCCATGGAAGTGTGCAGGCAGGTCTGCTGCCTGCCGATGACCTGGAAGGGTGGTGTAGGATGGGATCCTTTGTGGGTGGAGGTGTGGGGGGACCACTAGACTACCATGGATGTGGGGAAGCAGTTTTCACTTGGCCGGGGTTACGGGTGGGGAGAGGGGTACCACTGGACTACCAGGTAGATAAATATTTCTGCATTATGGGGATCAAGGTATGGGATGGGAAGGGGGGGTACCAATGGACTACCAGGGATATTACAACATGACTTGTATGGGGATCAAGGTATAGGATGGGGATGGGGTACCACTGGATTACCAGAGATGTTAAAACATGAATTTTACGGGGATCGAGGTTCAGGAAGGGGGGGGTACCATTGGACTACCAGGGATGCTAAAACATTAATTTTACGAGGATCAAGGTTCAGGATGGGGAAGGGGGTACCACTGGACTCCCAGGGATGTTAGAACATGAATTTTATGGGGATCAGGGTATGAAGCAGGGAGGGGGGAAGCACTGGACTTTCACTGATGGCACCACCTGCTGTGCAGGGCACCAGGTGCATTTTGCTGGCCAGCCCTGCAAAACTCATGCAAATGGGCCATAATGACATGCAAATGGCTCCATTTTCATATTTCATTTTGAATATCAGGAATTTGCTCATAGCATAACTCTGCAGCTCCAGCGCAGTTCCTGTTTCAGGTATTCAGACCTGTCTGGGGGTTGCGCCAGCGCATCATATTTGTGTCACCTGAATATTTTGATATATTCAGTAGGGGTGCGTCATTGCTCATCTCTTTTGAATATATCCCTTTGTTGCTTCAGCGTAACTCTGTTGCACTGAGCAACCACTTGAGCCATTACCAGGTGCACTTTTAAATATCTAGTCCACAGTGTGTATAATATCCCTCTCCCTCTCTCTCTCTCTCTCTCTCTCTATATATATATATATATATATATATATATATATATATATATATATAAAGGCAAAAACTCCGTTTAATGCATTAGTTAGGGTTGTTCCACAGCGACAAAAGTGAGGAAATTACGCTGTTGGGGTTGAAAACCCCTTGGACCCCCATACCACCCCAACCCGGCATTGGAAGTGCGCATTGAGATCGTCAGCCTAACTCTCACCCCGTGGCGTGTAAGCAGCAGAAGTATGGGAGAATGGGGTGAGGTTGGGACCTGATTTCGCGCACCCCAATGCCGGTTGAGGAGGGCGGGGTCAGGAGTTTCAACCTAACAGCAATTTCCTCTTTGTCGCTTCAACCCTAACCGATAAACAAATTTCCCTTCTTTGAGAATGATAACGAGAAATAGTGAATGTAATGCATGCGGGAACCGAGACGCTGGAGAGAGCAAAGGGCCCTTTGGGTCCCACGCCCCGCCACATGATGTGTTGTGGCATACTAACAGGGACAGCAACGCAAACAGAATGCTAACAGTGGCACATGGTAACACAAGCACGAATGAGAACAGAAAGGGTAACGCACATGGTGTCGCAGATGGGAATGGTCAGCCACGTGATGTGTTGTCACATAGTAACATGCTGCCTGCAAACAGAAATGTCAATGGGCATGGTGATGTAAAGTGAAACAGTAAGATAAACAGTACTGTAGACAGAAATGGCAAAAAATAACAGAAACGCAAGAACAAATGAAAATGCAAAGGATAACGCACATGGTGGCACAGACGTCAATGGTAAGTGAAACGGGTACGGATCCGCAAGCGGAAAGGGCAACAGTAACAGTAATGTAAGCGCACAGGCTGGTTTTCCCCAAAACCTGCATTGAGAAAGACAGTGAGTACAAATAATGTATGCAAAATAATGAGTATCGGCACCAGAAAATGAGATCTTGGAATACTAAATACATTATATCTCAGGAACTGTACGACGTAGAAAAAAAATGTAAAAGTCATATTATTTACAACAGTCCTGGCTATTTGAATCTTAGTCCCCATTAGGGGCTAAGAGTTTTACGTACATAAAAGTCCATATCTCTGCACCGCTTCCGAGATAGGGGCCCTGAAAACACGCTAATGCCGTAATGTTATCCTATGGGAAAAAGAAAAGTTCGAGCACCATAACTTTGCCTCCTGTAATGTTTTTTCACCAAACTACTGAAAGGCACATCTGTGGCTGTTGGCTGTCTTCCTCCAAATTTCAGGAAAAAGACCAAACCGTTATTTTGCAGCAGGGCTCCAAATGATTTCTGTTAAGTCGGGCCAGTAATGTTATCCTATGGGAAAACCGTCAATTTTGGAGTGCCGTAACTTTTCCGCCATGTGATATTTTTTCACCAAACTACTGAAAGGCACATCTGTGTACTGTTGGCTGTCTTCCCTCCAAATTTCAGGAAAAAAAAACAAACTGTTATTTTGCAGCAGGGTGCCAAAGGATTCCTGTAATGCTTTGGGGGCCGTAATGTTATCCTATGGGAAAAACCTGTCAACTTTGGAGTGCCATAACTTTGCCACTCTGTAATATTTTTTCAATACAACACTGAAAGGCACATCTGTGAGATGTCGGCTGCGTTCCCTCCAAATTTCAGCCCAAAACTCCCAACGGTTATTTTGCAGTGCAGTGCCAAAGAATTGCAGTCATTTTCCCACAGACTAGAAAATTACTGTCGCAATTTGCGAAAGCTTTCGCAAAAATTCATGATACTTTCATGAGCACGAAAGTAATTTATGAAAGTACTTTTCCAGAAATTTGAAAACATATTTCTGGGTGTTTTTACCACAAAATAAAGACATGGCAAGCATCCTCAGGGCCTCGACTAGGTGAATACAAAAAAATTAGGTTGCTAGAGGGTCCCAAATTTAAATGCCAACCATTTTTCTGATCACCAACTGAAAACAAAATGGCCGATTTGCGAAAGTAACAGGCCCATTTGCGAAAGTAAAATGCATTTCGAAAATGTTGAACTTTTGTTAACTTTTCCCATTGACTTATAATGGGAAACTGTTTTTGAATAACTTTTGAACGCTTTAATATTTTTCACGAAATCTTCAAAAGACACATCGGGGACCCGGCTGCACGTTCCCTGAAGATTTCGGGCTGGTCCATAAATCGTCACGACCCTGTAAGTACGCTCACAGAATTCCAGAAAAGTGTAAACGCACACGACAGATCACACTTAATAACTCCGCAGCTGTATATCCGACCAGTACAAAACTTGGCAGGTCCCAAGGCCTATGGTTCTTGATCATAAATTCCAAATTTCAGGCAAATCCATCAAACGGTTGCAAAGTTATTAAGGTGCAAAGTTTTGGGGTTTAACATAGAAATGGCTCCTCAACCCTAACTATGGTAGCACTACCGTGCTACCATAATATATGTGTGTGTGTGTGTGAGTGTTTTGTTTCAGAAACAGTTGTGAGGGTTAAATACCACTTTTCCCTTTTTAATCATTTTGTTTCCTTTCTTGGTCACCCAGTGTTGTTCCCCTCAGCTTCCGCATTCTAAGGAAACTACTTTTATTCAGGAGCTCCTTAGGGTCCTTAAAATTTCTTCATGATGGTGTGGATATTTTCAATATTTTCAATCCCCATTTCTTGGGTTAGACTACTTGGCTGAGAGCCATAACTTCCCTAAGGAGGGATTTCTGGGTAGGCATAGGACTAGCCACCTATACCTCCTGCTAGAGACCCCAAGCATCGCTCTGCAGTGAAACATAGAAACATAGAATTTGACGGCAGATAAGGTCCACTTGGCCCACCTAGTCTGCCCATTTCCCTACCTAACGGATAAGCTGCAGATCCTAGTTAACCAACAGCCTACTTCCTCCTACCCCCCACTAGAATTGCCTTATGTCTGTCCCATGCATTCTTGAATTCCGTCACTGTTTTTGACTCTACGACCTCCTCAGGAAGGCTGTTCCATGTATCCACAACCCTCTCTGTGAAGAAATACTTCCTCACATTACCTCTGAGCTGTCCCCCCTTTATCTTCAAATTGTGCCCCCTTGTTTTTGCACATCTCTTTTTCTGAAAGATGCTACCCTCTTGGACTTTGTTGATTCCCTTGAGGTATTTGAAAGTTTCTATCACATCCCCCCCTCTCCCTCCTTTCCTTGAGGCTATACATCTTTAGTTCCTTTAGTCTTTCTTCATATGTCTTCTGATGCAGACCCTGCATCATTTTGGTTGCCTTCACCCTGTCTATGTCTTTGCGGAGATGGGGTCTCCAGAACTGTACACAGTACTCCAGATGTGGTCTTACCAACTGTTTGTACAGAGGACCAACAACATCCTGTCTTCTACTGGTAATGCCTCTCCCTATGCATCCCAGTATCCCCCCAGCCCTCCTTACTGCCTTCTGACATAGCTGGCCCACCTTTAGGTCATCTGATATGACTACCCCCAGGTCTCTTTCCATTTTTGTTGTTTTCAGTATCTCACCCCCCGATTGTGTACTCTTCTCCTGGGTTTTTGTTTCCCAGGTGCATTACTTTGCACTTTTTGCATTGAATCTAAGCTGCCATACATTCGACCATTCATCCAACCTTGCCAAGTCCTTTTTCATCCTTTCCACCCCACCTTGTGTATCAACCCTGTTGCAGAGCTTTGTGTCATCTGCAAAGAGACATACTTTCCCTTCCAGTCCCTCTGCAATGTTACTTATAAAGACATTAAAAAGGACCGGCCCCAGTACTGAACCCTGCGGTACCCCACTAGTAACCCTCCTTTCTTCACTGTGGACTCCATTTACCATTACCTGCTGTGTCCTGTTATCTAACCAGTGTTTTACCCAGGCTACCACCCTGGGACCCACTCCCAGGCTGGCTAATTTGTTTATTAATCTTTTGTGTGGGACTGTGTCAAACGCCTTGCTAAAGTCTAGGTAGGCCATGTCCACAGCCCCTCCCTGGTCTACTGCTTTGGCCCCCAGTCAAAGAAATCAATTAGATTTGTCTGACATGACCTTCCCACTGTGAATCCATGCTGCCTTGGGTCCTGTGCCCCACTGGCCTCTAGGTACTCAACAGTTCTTTCCTTCAGGAGTGATTCCATCATTTTCCCTACCACTGAGGTCAAACTGACAGGTCTGTAGTTTCCTGCCTCTGTCTTGCTCCCACTTTTATGAAGATGCTTTCACCACCTGGTCCCACTAATACAAATGCACAATCAGTTTTACAGTTGGTGATTTGATCAGAGGGTGGGGAAAACAGTAACATCTGGGGCTCGATTCTCAAAGGTCGGCACAAGCTGCACAAATGGCAGCTTGAACCAACTCCCCATGCACCAGGGACCCTGCTCCCGATTTTCAATTGGGTAGGGTCCTGGCATCAAAGTCCAGTAGCTTGCAGCAAAGATGGTCATGTGCCACAGAGAGGGTGCACCCAAGAGGTTTGCTGCAAGCTGCTGGCATGGTCAGGCAGCACTTAGACAAATGTAATATATACAGTCCCTGGTGGTCTACTGGTCACCCCATCCCCAATCCCTTTATAAAATAAAGGATTCTGGCCCGATCCCCATTTTGAGAAATATAACCCTGTCCCTGGTGGCGTGTGGTCACCCCATCCCCGATCCCCATTTGGAGAATTTAATTCCCATCCTTGGTAACTTGTGGTCACCCATTTCTGATTCCCTTACTTGTGCAGTATATAATTCCCTTCCCTGGTGGTCTAGCGACCCCCAAGTCATGATCCCCATTATTCACAATTTACACGTCCATGGTGTTTTAGCAGACACCCCCACACCACCAAGCCCCAATCCCCAGTTATGCATAATTCACACTTCCCTGGTGGTCTAGTGGACTCCCACCCCCCCATCTCAGCAGGCAGTGTCCCATCACCCCGTTCCCCATCCTGAAACAGAGCCGGTGACCAGGACTACCCTCCTCACACCACTGCATCCGGTCACCAACTGAGCTGTCAATAAGGATCACATACTGTATACAGTACATGCTCATTGACTGACAGCTTAATTTGAGCTGCACCACTAGCCACCAGGAATGGGGATATATTTCTTGAAATGGGGATCCGACAAGAATCCTTTACATTATAAGGGGATTGGGGATGGGGGACTGCTAGTCCACCAAGCATGATTTAAATTTACATACTGGGGGGGCTCACTTGACTACCAGAGACATTAGTGCAATACTAGGGGTATTGGGACTGGGAGAGGGAGCCAGTAGCACATTGCCAAAAATGCTCACCTCTCCTGGGGAATATTTCCAGCCCTGGCTGGTTTAATGGTACTTAAAAAACTTGCTGTCTGGGAGAGTTTTGAGAATCCCAGTTTAGGGGATTAGGCAGCCTTTGTCTCACACAAGCCTCTAGCACTATGCTGCAGCTTATTTTGTGGTGCATAGACAGCACAAGCCCCCTTTGGTGCACACAGCCTGTGGTTTGTGCAGACTATGTTTGAGAATCATTCCCTGTGCATCTTATGGTACAAGGGGCATTTTGTGCAATTCTTTGTGGTGCAAGCCCCTTGTGCCATGCTTGGAGCTTTGAGAATCAAGCCCTTGGAGTTGTTTCTTTTTTCTTTTTTCCTTGAAAAAGGCAAAAGCATTTTCAGGGACAGAGCCATTGTCCACCACTAATTAATATCAAAAGGGCAAAAGAATTAACAATTTCTAGGACACAAGGGAAACAAAGAAAAGAAACTAAAGGGACAGAAAATAAATATGCGACAATTACAAGGCATAACATTAAATAACAAAACAACAAGGAAAACAAACATGGTACCACTTTACTTAGAACCTTTTAAGGTATCCACATATTTTTATTTCTTTTACAGCCTCAGGCTGTCTCTTAACCTTAGGAACCCACCATCTGGGACAAGGAAGGAAATAAGGAGAAGACAGACAGTGGAAACACAGATAGAAAGCAGTGACAGATGGACTGGCGTCAGAGAAGTGCAATAGCAGTGTACAGAGACTTAGGGTGGTCAGCCCCTGGTTGACACTGTGAAAGGATATTGTTGCAATAGACTTGTAAAACTATAGAATAGGGAAGAACAGGGATAGTATATAATATGAAGTTTTGAACGTTATGGTGTGAGGAAAAACTTATTTTTGTACTCTACCTTGGTCACACTCCTGCGCTGGCTGAACCCTTGTACTATCCATTTCTGCATATTTTAGTTTCATATTCCATGAATTCTTTGTCCATTCTCCTGGCTAGATCTCCCACTCCCTCCTGGCATAGGAGCAGCCCATTTTAGGCATGAAGGCATTCTTGCCCAATAATGTCCTTCTTGTTGCCAGAGAAAGAGGACTCTCCCTCTTTCAACAGATCCCTAACAAGACTTAGCCTGCCTAATGGTCTGCTATCATTCTGTGAGAACCCCCTGAACCACATGGATCTCAGAAGAAATACACCCTGGGTACCTTTCTTTTTAGGGACATCCTTACCTCTGTGAATGACTTCCTTATCTGCTCAGGACTATGCTCAGTAGCATCCATGCCTTTGTGGACAATGCATTTCCTTGCTCTAGATTACATTTATGTGATCTGTGCTGCAGCCAGACATATGATCCCACCTGCAGTACCATTCTGGTTGTGAAATGTTCCTCCATCTCACCCACTGAACAAAATATTGAATCTCAAAAAAATACTACAGTACCTCCTTAGCATTCCACCCAGTCTTTCCTTCCTTCTCCATAGCAGGTCAGGTGTATCACTGGACAAAACCCATGGATATAATATATCTTTTCCAGAAATATCTTAAAATTGCAAGATTTTTGCAAACTCACATTTAATCCTACATCAAGAACTTCTGTCAATTTTTCATTTTTTGCTGCTTACAACTTGGCTACCCATTAAGCAACTGATTTGAAAGCTAATACTCACATTAATGCTCTGGGTCTATACATCTGCTATATCTGTTGTCATTCTGTTATCTAGTTTTAGTGATACATGGGCTTACAATATGGCCCATTATTTGCCTGCAAAATTATGCAAATATTTTAATAACATGTGACTGGTTTTTAGTCAGCCGTTCTTAGAGCTAGTGATAATATTATTGACATTTACACCATTTCTGCAGCAACTGATATTGTCAGATAGTTCCAGATATTTCTAAACAGATTTTCTGTGGTGGTCAGGTACTGACATAGGCAGGTACTGCAGGCAGGCAGGCAGGCAGAGAATTCTTCTAGCAATATCACAGAAATGTTGCAAAATAGCTGACTATGTTACTTGCTGCCACTGTAGGGACAATACACTTTCCAAATGTGACATTTTGAGCAGTTTTTAAGTTACAGAAACTCATAATAATGCAGTTACTTCTTAGCAAAACATTTCTAAAATATTTGGTCGCATACATCTCAACCTTTCTTAAAATTATTTAGGAATGGTCCTTATTATATGGTTTTAAAATTAGATGGAAATACTTCAGCATGGCACAATTTTTTAGAATATTCATGACATTTCATGTTAGTGGAATTGGTAATTCTTCCCAAATTCCTCTCCCTACATTTAAGTTTCACTCAGCATTAGTCTGTTATTGTGGCATACAGGTTGAAATGGGCTTCAGCTTACCCTGGTACATGACCTCACATAGATTAGGGGTAGAGGATATCAATCAAGGGTGTATAAGGTCCCACTCATTGACATTACAAATTGACCAGGGGTAAAAAGTGATAGGTGAAGGGGAATTTCTGTGGTCAGAGGTCACATAAAACTGGTCATTTTACACAAGCATTACCTTGATTGACTCATCTGACTGCTTCCTCAATGATCAGTCACTTCTTCCTTGACCCTCATGTGAGCCATATTCTTTATCTAAATCAGAGGTACTCTGCATCAAAGTTACATGGGCAATGATATTTCTGGTGCAACTCAGTCACTTTTGCTAAACAGACTTAGATTACCAATATCGTATTTCTTTTAACCTTGGCAATATCAGTTTATCAGTGAAAATATATATTTTTTAACATGAAAAATCTAACTAACAATTTTCATAGAGCAGTGTCATGGCTCATACATGTAGGATACCGTACATGGTGCAACTACAGCATTACATAAGAAACACATGTGTCAAGTAAAATGGCCACAGGCAGGAATAGATTAGACCTATGAGGAGAGGCTTGAGGAGCTCAACATGTACTCTCTAAAGGAAAGAAGGGACAGGGAGGACATGATAGAGGTATTCAAGTACATAAGGGTTATAAATAAGTTAGTCTCAGATGGACTGTTTCAAAAGAAAGAGTGGGGCAACCAGAGGACATGGTGGAAGCTAGAGGGAGGAAGACTCAGGGAAGGGAGGAGGAGGTGTTACTTCACTGAGAGGGTGGTGGAACCATGGAATGCACTGCCCAAGGGGTTGGTGGAGGCAGATACTGTGGAGGGGTTCAAGAGGGGCTGGGACAGGTATGGGGAGGGTGAAGCTGAGTAAGTTCAATGTAGGGGAATATCTTGGACAGGCGGCAAGGAAAACCAAGAAGGGGGGGACAGCAAAATCAGTGCCCTTTATGGGTGCTGAGTATCGAGCAGACACAAAAGACCACAAGGCTTCTCTGCTGGCATTTTAATATGTTAGTATGTTAGTAATATTGCCTTCAAAGGATTCAAAGGAGAACAATAAAACAGTTGAAGGATTATTAAAATGAATACAAATCAGTTACTGAAGCAACCTGAGGAGCCAGAACTCAGTTCTGTAGTTACAACAATCTTGTGCTGGTTTGGTACAATATGAGCAAACCTATATGATCATATTCAGTGGCAGCTGTTATCCAGATTTGATGCCACAGACCAAAATGCCTGCATGGTTATTACCGATTGATGGGTTATTCATTTGTCATATGAGCACTGAGCATATTTGAGATGTCAGAAAAGGTGCCCATTTCTTGGTGAAGAGCCCCATCTTACCTCCCCTTAAAAAGATAGTTGTTCAAACAGTCAGTCTGGAGATGGAGGAGTGCCAGCTGAGCAATAAAAGAGTAACAGCTTCCTTCCATTACATCATTATGAGCTGTTTAGATTCCATCAGTGCTGCAATGATCCCACTCTGAAGGACTTTCACAAGCATCTCAATTTGAGAAGTAATGTTCAGCATAACCAGCTCTTGTGAGTGTGGGATAGGGAGACCAAGGATTCTGAAACAGTCTTGCAGGACACTGTTCCAAAAGGAATGGAGTCAGGGACAGCTTCAAAGAATATGAAGTAAGCCAGCCTCAGCTGCAGGGCAGCACCACAAGAGGAAAAGGGAAGTGTGCCTAAGGTCTGTAGAGTTTTAATGGTCCTACTGCATATCATCATTGAAAGATCTTAGCTTGAATCAGCCTGCTTTTGATGTCTCTATAGATGTAATGGGCCATGGTGATGCTTGACCCCCACTTATAGTGTGGGATGGAGTGGCCAGGCTCCTGTTCCCATTTCATCCTACTACCACCAAGGACTGGTACTTGAGTGTTCTTGATGATGGCATAAATTTTCCCAGCCAGCATCTTAGTTATAGGGAGCTTGCGAGTTTTTGCAGCCAAATTCAGGGAAGGGGGATTTAGATTCCCTATCCAAACTCGGCAGTGTTGCCCTTATTTGAAGATATTTCCAGAAGTTAGCCTTCTGGACTCCAAATTTGGTCTTCTGTTGTTGGAAAGACAGTAGTGTGTCTGTGTTTGGGAGAAACAGATCACAGAAAAGTTGTATGCCTCTCAGTCTCACCACCAGATGGATTGCCCCCTGTCAGGATATATGGGTTGTACCAGAGGTACCCTGTAGTTAGGTTTAGGAGTTTAGGAGGAATCCTATGCACCTAAGTGACTGTGGTCAATGCCATACAGCTATCCCTTGCATGAATGGTTGTCATAAGTGAACAGACAATAGATGTGCTCTAGGAAGTTGGTGCTGTCCAAAAACTGCCAGCTATAATAACCGATAAAAGAAAATGGCAGCACTCACTTCGGATTTTCAAAAAAATGCTCAGTGCAAGTTTATTCAGAGTAGGTGCCTCACAAAAATCAGCCCTGCACGTCAACCCTTTAGCGGGCTTTCTAGGGGTACGTCTGAGGTATCAACAAACAGCTTTTATTTATATTTTGAATGCTTAAAATGATACACATTAATTAGTGCAAAGTGAAATAACATTTAAAAAAATGTTATACGAAGAATACAAAAGATAGCTTATTTAAATAAGTTCACAGTAATCAATTCAATATTCCTTGTAATTGCTCAGTAGCATTTGAATTATAACGTGATACAACCTTTGAACTTATTCAGTTTTCTAGTTAGAGAATATATACAAAATGCATTCAAAATATAAATGAGACCTGTTTGTTGATACCTCAGACACGCACCTAGAAGGCCCGCTGAAGGGTTGAAGTGCTGGGCTGATTTAATGGCCTCTGGAATAAACTTACACTAACATTTTGGAAAAATCCAAAGTGCTGTCTTTTCCTTTTTATGGTTGCCATAAGGATGGGCTGGGATGGGTTAAAGATCCTTTCCCAGATCTCTGACCCAGAAGCAGGCTGAGACAGGGGACATATCCTGTCACTGTCTCTAATTTTACCCACTGAGGAGAGTGGTTGTTCAGTGGTGAGAACCATTAAGTGGCCTGGACCATATGATATGCAAGGGCATAGCTCTGAGTCCTGGGCAAGCCCAGACCCTTGTACACCAATGCGCACATAGGGAAGTTTATGCTTCCACAAGAAATTACTGAGGAGACTTTCTATTTCAAAAAAAGAGTTTCTCTGGTATAGCAAATGGTAAAGTACCAAACACATAGGCAAATTTTGGCAGAGCAAGCAATAGAGGTAACCTTCATCTTCCCCATAAGGGAAAGATTCAGCTTTTGCAAGTGCTGAGATTTGTGCTCCAAGTCTGATGGTGGGGGGAGGAGGGTGTTGGCTGATACAAGGTTCATTAATTTGGAAGTAACCTTGATCCCCAAGTACTTGCAACCATCTTTAGACCTCTCCACCTGAGTGCCATGGCAACTGGAGCTGCCACAGAATGCATTGAAAAGGAGAGAGTTTTTTTTGTTTTGTTTTTTAGGTTTACCGTGAGACTGGAGATGTCATCAAAGGCTAAGAGTACAGCCTGTGTCTGAGGGAGAGAAACCAAGGCATGCGTCATGGTGATGAGGTCATTTGCATAAGTGTTGACCAGGTATAAGTTACTAGCCACATTGATGTCTTTGATAGTATCAGTGTCTAACATCTTCCTGATGAGAGGGTCCAGTGCAAGCTGGGAAAGGAGGAGGGATGGGGGCAACTGTGACAGGTGCCTTGCTGTAGGTGGAAGGGGGCAGAGATGGTTTTATTGGTTAGGTTTACAGCCACAAGATCACTATACAGCATATGTGCAGTTCTGAACCCATAGAGTTCTAGCACCTCATGAAGTTAGCCCCTCTCAACAGAGTTAAAGGACTTGCAGAAGTCTACATCCAAGGCAGCCATGGGAAGGCCATCATTTAGCACATGAAGTTTCCAATTTAGCAGTGTCTGTGGATTATCCATGCAGGATTTACCATTTCATAATAATGGTTAGGATTAGCACTGCTTTTTCCAGCCTAGTGGCCAGTGCTTTCATCAAGCTTTTAGTGTCAGTGGAGATTAGTGATGGGCAAAGTGGCTGAAATTCACTCTACGGAGCAATTCACGGAGTGCCTGGGAATCCGTGAAGCACTCCGCAAAACGAAGTGGCGTACTACGCGTCATAATGAGGATCATGAAGTCATCATTTTCAATGCACTTCGCATTACTCTGCCTTCCCCCAATCACTTCTGTGCATATTTTTAGGCAAAGTACATTGATACCAATGTACTTTGCACCACTTCTCCCTGTTTTGGGGATCCAAGGCGAATTTAGCATTGATTCATGGGATTGCAGGTCACATGGGCTCTAGATTGTTCTGCACAGCCTCAGTTTGGTGTAGTGTGTGTGTAGCGGTAGTTGGAGACAGTTTTCTGTCAGAGTTCTGTAATTCAAACTCAATAAATGCTGTTAAAAATCCTTTTTGATCAATTTTTTTGGCTTAAAACATGGTACATCGATTGTAGGAAACCCTCCTGTACTCATATCATCGAGTGTTTATTGTTTGCGTATGGATTTTGAATGTTAATTTTGAACATTCAGTCTGAGTACTGAGAGACACTGGAAGTGTGCTTTGTGAGAGGGGCGTATCTGTGTGGTGTACGTGTAGATAGATTAACTGTCTTTGAGAAAAAGGCAGTCTTTTTGTTTTGGTTATATTTTTGTTGTATAACTGTGTTAATGTACACACAGTAATATTTTCAGTAATTCTTGAAATTATTTTGCTGAATTTTGTGTTGCAGCAGTGCAAAATTTCAGTTTGTTGAAAAGATCTGGTTTGTTGCTGAAGTTTTCAATTTGCCATGCATTATTTGTAGTATGTGTGTGTGTGTGTGTGTGTGTGTGTGTGTGTGACACGTGCCATCAATTCACAGACACCTTTTATTGTGTTGCAGAGTTATTGCAGCAGTGTGAACCTGCTCTCCACTGCAGCTGCATGATTTTGTACTGCTTTGTGGTTGGGAGGGACTGTGGTATATTGGTTTGGTTTTGTACTGTTATTGCAGTGTACTGCCCCCCCCCCAAGTGGCAAAAGGTATTCTTCTCCATATTAGATTTGGATTGTGACTGTTGTGAGCAGCAGTGGTTAAGGTGTTGTTATGACTTTGCATCTGCATCTTTTTTTTGATTGTGCAGTGCAATCTAATCTGTCTGTGCCTTTGCATCTGTTTAGTTCACAATCTACATCCGCAGACCGCAAGCCACTGTTGTTGTTTTCTCGGGCTTCACATCACATCCACTGGGCCAGATTGAAAGTTCTGAAATCTAAATTGGTTTACAATTTTCTGCAGTTTCTGCTGGCATGAGTATATTCTGCCTCAAGTTCCACTTCTGACCAGTTAACGGTGTCAAAAAATATAGTTGAGTCAAAAGCAATGAGTGACAGTGTAGATGATGTCATACTCCCCAGTAACATCCCAGTGGTAGTTGAACATGATTCTGATCCTGGCAATGATAACGCACAATGTCACATTTCTTCCACTACAGTTGAGGTCATGCCTTTGCCATGCAATGTTTCACAGTGTGGTGCAAAAATATCAGATGATGATGATGTTGTTGCTGTGGTTGCAACATGTAGTCCACAGGATAACATCCAAGCAGAAAATGTGGATGCGGATGATGTTGATGAATATGATGATGAGCTAGTGACCCTTGTCGAGAACCAGAGAAAAAGAACGTCAAGGTGGCAGTGTGTGGGTCTGTTGGCATTAAATCCCCTCCGACAAAAAGTTGTGATTTAGCAGTTCCAGTTGATGTTGATAATGATGATGATGACCCAGTAATAATCATAGGTAGCTGTGGTGATGGTCAGCTGCAGTCCAAGTGTGTCCCACCTGAAACATCATGTAGCACCCCCCCCCCCATTTCAGGGCTTAAAAAACCGGAGTCCAATAAACAGCACCAGGGACATGTTAAAAGTAGGGGCCGGGGATCACAATCCCTTGTTTGGGATTTTTTTGTGCAAGATGCAAATGATGAGTCAGTTGCAGTCTGCCAGCTTTGCCATGCATGTATGAGTCAAGGTAAAAAGAGGAGTCATCTGGGCAAGGGGGGGGCAGCATGCACATCTTAAGAACAGGCACATGGCACTGTGGACCTGGCACAAGATGGCAGCTAATGCCATAGTGGGGCGTTCGCCCTCATCATCCACCTTAATGAGCTTGTTATCCCCTTCCATGACTGTAAGACCAAGTTGAAATGTCTACAGTAGCGATGAAATAACAGCAGAGGATTACTACAGGCGTGATGAGGTGGAGGATAAGGATTTTGAAATATTGTCAAGTGGTGGTCAGAGTAGCTGCTGTGCTGGTGGTCAATGCAGTACATCTAGTGCAAGTGGTACATCAACCCCTGTGCATAAATCTGAGAAAATAACCTAATTTGTGGATATGTCACCTGTGCAGCCCTCTTCATCTCTCGTCCCCCGGCCATTCACAGAGCAGAGCCATTTGCCACACCCCATGCAAAATGTGTAAGTCAGCCCACATTGCAGAGCATTTTTGCCCATAACCTGAAGTACACACCCAATCATGAAGTGTCATGTGAACTTAATGCTGCTGTAGCTGAAATGCTGGCAATTGATCTTTTGCCCTTCTCTTTCATGTAGAATTCCGGATTACAGCGGTTTACAGTAAGCGCCTGTCTGAAATGGGAAGTCCCATCCAGGACATACTTTTCCAGCCGTGCTGTCCCTGAGTTATACTGTACTGTGGCCAACTCTGTAAGACATGCCCTTCAACATTCCTCCTCTCCATTCATCCATTTAACCCTCCAACCGCTACCAATGCAATACTACGTCTGGCTAATTGACATTGCTTGCTGCCACGGACATCTTACTATGTCAAGAAACATGTTTTTTTTCAAGCCCACAATTTACCAAAATCTAACAGCTATCTCAATCTGCCTAGCAGCAGTGCATGCAAGAGACCACAAAGTATCTTGTAGGGTATGCTGATCCAATCAAAATCTGACAGCATTTGCAGAGTCAGGTGGTTTTAACAGCGTTTTATTTTTTTCTGCTCTCTGCCTGTCTCAGCTCTTGCTCTGCACCACGTCAACTTAGCCGTGTAGCAGAATTCAGCTTGAGGATCTAGAGTATTGCTTTGTTAAGCTGAACGCTGACATCTGAAAAATCTACTCCTGTCTACTCCTGTGTTTACTTTCAAATGTAAGGTTTCAAGGGTTTTGTCCTTATTTTTGCGCTTTTGTCTGTGACCGTTTATTTAAGTATTGCTGATTGGAAGAAACAGTGGGTTGTTCACAATATAATCTGCCTTCTTTTTTCCATCAATATTTGTTCTTTTGTCTGTAATTTGCCAGATTGTACCATCTGTTTTCTTTATATTTTTTGACAGCGACTATTTTTTTGTGGAGTTTGCCTTCGGTGGTATTTGCAATGCCCCTTAGAAGTTGAGTAGAGTTGGCAGTATAATATATATTTGTTTCTGTTCAACTACAATGGTATCATCTACAATATGTACATTATTCTGTTTTTTTATAAAGCAATTGACTAGTGTTGACAATTGCAGAGATCGCATCAGTCAAAAAAAATGCCTGCAACCTCTGAAACCAGGTAACATAGGTAGTACTGAATATATAAAGTCATTAGTCCATTGAGCTCGCATGGGATATTAAGAATACCCCTGAATGCCCTTGCTTATAAGAAAATTATCAAGCCTGGTTTTGAATTCCATCATAGTTTTGCTATTCACAACCTCGCATGGTAAGACATTCCAAATCTCCATCACCCTAAAATTGAACAAAAATTTCCTTTTTTAGTAGAGAATTTATCCTTAAGTATTTGAAAAAGGTGAGCTCTGGTGTTATATGGTTGGGCCTCCAATACCAAGCCTAATTGTTCCCACATGTGTGCATCTGATAGGGCCCTATAAATCAGGCACATATCACCCCTTAATCTGCGGATAGGTAACATAGGTGTTGTTTCATGTGAGTATGTAAGATGGGCCGATAAAAATTTACTTGTTTTTTGTTTTTGTTTGAAAGAGTACATTTGCAGTGAGGTAGCTTTGACCTATTGGTAATGCTGTCACAATGTTTGATTTTTTGTATTTTTTTCATAATAATGCAGCTCGGTCGCTGGGCGAGATCCAGATATTACCCCATTAGCCCAAGTGCCATACTTTCATCTGCTGATGCTTGAATGCCATATACTGCCCCAATAGAGTATATATTCACAATCAAAAAACTTTTTAGTGAACAAAATTTATATTTTCATTAAAGCTGGTGATAAGGATCCACTTTTTTTTGTTGAATATTTTGTCCCCATTAGTCCAGTGGCCCCTCCTTCATTCTTTGTTCGCTGTCCGGTTGTTGAACTTTTATTCTCAGCCATGAAACTTTATTCTCTGGTAGTCCAGAGGTCTCTCCACTCTCCCAAGTCACCTGATTACTGTTCTCAATGAGGGTTGTATTTTCCCTGGTGAACCAGTGGTCCCTCCCCCATCCCAGGTCATCGGATCACTCTCCCTGATATGGACTGTATTTTATCTTGTAGTCCAGTGGCCTTCCCCCATCATCAGATTGCTTCCCCGATGTGGACTTTATTTTCCCTGGTAGTCCAATAGTCCCTTCCCCTTCTCCGGTTATCTGATCACTGTCCCGATGTGGACTGTATTTTCCCTGGTAGTCAAGTGGTCCCTCCCCCTCCCCGGTTATCCGATTGCTGTTCCGATATGGATTGTGTTTTTCCTGATAGTCTAGCGGTCCTTCATCCCATCATCCGATCGTTGTCCCCAATGCCCTCTCTGTTGTCTAGCGCCCCCCACTTCCTCAAAAACGAAAACCGTCCCTCATTGGTTTTTTGTTCATATGCTGCTCGTTCTCCATTGCCATCTCCCACTCAACAGATACCTCCCCACACCACCCCAGGTTCAGATCTACTCACTCTGAACACACCACTTGATGTTTGTGTGATTCAGATTTCTCAGATCACTGTCCCTGATGCTGTATGTTTTTTATTGCCCCCCCATATCCATTGATTTATTTCTGCAAAAAGAAAACTGTCCATCGATGATTTATTCTTTTTATTCTGCACAATCTACCCCCATTTCTGACCCCCGTTGCCACCTACTACTTAGCAGATACCTCCCCAAACCCCCAGTTCACTCCCACGCACCATCACTCAACTTATCTGGTCCACTCTCCCTCTTAAGACACCAATTGCTGCTTGGTGATTCAGCCTTCTCCCATTGCTGTCTCTGTTTTCAGTTACCCCCCCTTGATTTCTTTCTGCAAAAAAAGAAAAACATCCCTCTATGATATTTTTTTCTTGTGCTGTACAATCATCCCAGGTCTTGCTGATGGATCCGTGGAATGCAATCCGAGAAAGTAAGGTAAATGCTGTTCAATGTATTTAAATGGGTGTTTCAACTTTCATGCATAACTTTGATATTTTTTCGAGATTATGACCCCAAATTTTCAACATGGCTTTTGGGGAACCTCACCTAATGAACAATATTACTTTAATTATGCAACTTCTGCTGGAAAGGTAACTGCACAGTCAGCTGGCAAAATCACCTTTAGGGCAGGATTTGGTTAACATCAGTCATATTGTTCATGAGGTGAGTCCATAAGAAGGCTATGTTCAAAATTTGGGTCATAATATCTAATAATGGAAAAGTTGTCAACAGTAGTTGACATTTTTCTACGCACGCTAGTAACTTTGAACATTTTCAGTATTTTCACCCATATTTTTAGTAAAGTCTTTTTATTATCCTTAGTCATGTATGTCACAGATGTAATGTTTCAAATCATTAATTTATCGCAGTTGTGGTGCAGAATAGTGTTGAATTAGCACAGAATTTAGTTTTTGCAGGGATTCAAATAATTTATGTAATTGGTATAAGAGGTGTGGTCCTAAGAAGGCTATCTTGAAAAGTTGGGCTCAATATATGTACAGGTCTGGGAGAGTTGTGGTGAGACCCTGGACAATAGGAAATGGATTTTGTGTGATGGTTTACAATCACAGAAATCACAAATGTATTTTAGTCCTGGCCTCAGTGTGTATTTGTGTGTACAGTCAGGGCAATGGCAGGCTCGAAAAAATAAATTTGTGACTTTTGCCATGCAGAGGGGGGAGGGAGAGAGAGAGAGCGAGACTAATGGGTATGAAAAACACATTTTACAGATACAGAAATCCGTTTATTCCTAACCTCAGTGTAGCTGTGTGTGTATAGTCAGCACAAGAGCAGATTGAAAAAAAAATGTGACTTGTGCCATGAAGAGGAGAAAGAGAGAGAGAGAGAGAGAGAGAGCTACTGATACCAAATATAATGTTACAATCACAAAATTCACAAATTAAGTTTATTCCTGGCCTCAGTGTGGTTATGTGTGTACAAGCAGGGCAAGGGCAGAGTGCTAAAATAAATCTTTGACTTATGCCAGTCAGAAGGGAGAGAGATAGGGACCAATGGGGACCAAAAAAAATGTTACACTCACAGAAATCACAAAAAGAAGTTTATTCCTGGCCTCAGTGCATCTGTGTGTGTAGAGTCATTGCAAGAGAAGGCTGTAAAAAAATAAATCTGTGACTTTATGCCATGCAAAGGGGGAGCAAGAGACAACTAGGGACCAAAGAGACATTTTGCACTCACAGAAATCACAAACAAAGTTTATTCCTGGCCTTAGTGTGGCTCTCTGTGTGTACAGGAAGGGCAAGGGCAGGCAGGAAAAAATGAATCTGTGACTTATGTCATGCAGAGGTGACAGAAAGAGAGAGACAGAGACTATTGGGTATGAAAACGAAATTTTACAGTCACAGAAATCACAATTACAGTTTATTTCTTGCCTGAGTGCAGCTGTGTTTGTGTACAGTCAGTGCAAGGGCAGGCTGGAAAAATATATCTGTGACTTATTCCATGCAGTGGTGAGAGAGAGACTAATGGGCACGGAAAATAAATTGTACAGTAACAGAAATTACAAATGAAGTTTATTCCTGGCATCAATGAAGCTGTGTGTGTACTGTTAGTGCAAGGGCAGGCTGGGAAAATTAAATCTGTGACTTATGATATTGGGGGGGGATGGAGAAAAAACTGGGGGCCAACGCTAAGGCCACACATCCACCTTGCATGCTAGAACAGGTGTGAGGCGGTGTGAATTTGGGGTTGGGAACCCTAATGCTCACCCCCATTGTTTAATTGTGTACCAAACTTAGTTTAGTAGCTGTTGAAGTGGGGTGAGCATTATTGTGCTAAGTTCATGGTAGTGCATGTCATGAAGGTGAATATTGGGACAACTTGATGGTTGAAGTGAGCTAGAAGCTTCGTTTAAAGAAGAGTGCCAAGAAGGAACTCCATAAAATGGATCAATGAATTCACCTGATTGCCTAAACAACACTGGGCCACTGATCAAACAAGCATTTGTCAATGCCGAATGTTGTTGCGCTGGCATTGGCAGTGGGAGTGGTGTAACTAGAGATGCATAGTGCTGTGATTTTGTAAATGTGTCTCAAAAGGTGATTTTGCACAGTGAGCACGCCATTGTGCGCCACAGCTGCGGAAACACAGTTTGGGCAGACTGTGAAAAATGGCAGCTGGACTGTTGATAAGGAGACATGCACAAATGCCAGTGGTGAAAATGTGGCATGAAAATATTGCAGATTGATGAAATTACAAGGGTGCGTGGAAACTGCGCAATGCACACTTGCAACACAGTCATTGTATGGCGTTTTGGCACCAAATGTTCAACATGGACATTTTAGGACCTCTGCTCATGAATAGTGTCACCGTCATTTCCTCAAACTGTCCCAAAAAATGATTTTGCACAGCGGCCGTCCAATTCTGTACTAGACGTGCGAAAACACATTTCAGGCAGCTGGAGTGTTCATAAGGAGGTACGGAAAAATGCCAATGATGAACAGCTGGAGTGAAAGTATTACAAATTCAGAAAGTCATGGCCGTGCATGCAAACTGTGCAACGCACGCTCATAAAACACTCATTTTATTGACTTTTGTTCCCAAATTTTCAACATAGGCATTTTAGGGCATCTGCTAATGAACCAGTGTCACTGTCATTTTCATCATGTGTCTTGAACACGGACTTTCCACAGCGACCACGCTATTCTGCACCGGAACTGCGAAAACAGATTTTGGTCAGGATGTGAAAAATGACAGCTGTACTGTTCATTAGGAGGTGCAGAACAATGGCACTGTAGAAAATCTGTAGTGAGAATATTAGAAGTTTGCAAACGTACGAGTGTGCGTGCAAACTGCACAATGCACTCTCGTAATACAATCATTTCATGGAGCATTGTCACCAAATTTTCAACACAGGCATTTTAGGACCTCTGCTCATGAACAGTGTCACTGTCATTTTCGTAATGTGTCCCGAACACTGATTTCGCACAGCGACAGCACTATTCTGCGCCGGAAGTGCGAAAACACATTTTGGCAAGGATGCGAAAAAATGAGATCTGTACAGTTCACAAGAAGGTGTGGTAAAATGCCAATGTTGAGAATGTGGCGTGAAAATATTGCAAGTGCGCTAACTTAAGAGCGTGCATTGAGCAGTTGCTATGCACGCTCATAAAACAGTCATTTTATGGAGTATTGTCACCAAATTTTCAACATAGGCATTTTAGGACCTCTGCTCATGAACAGTGTCACTGTCATTTTTGTAATGTGTCTCAAACACTGATTTCACACAGCAACCACGCTGTTCTGTGTTGGAAGTGCGAAAACACATTTCGGGCAGGTTGTGAAAAATCACAGCTGTATGGTTCACAAGAAGGTGTAGTAAAATGCCAATGTTGAGAATCTGGCATGTAAATAGTGTGAATATGTACTAACTTCGAGGCGTTCATCATGTATTCTATGCAGCTCTGAAACAGTAATTTTTGATTTTCCTCTCTATGAACAATGGCACTGTCATTTCGTTACTGGGTCCCGGAAGGTGATTCTGCGCAGTGACTGCAAAATCACCTTTCGGGACCGAATAACGCCATGATAGTGCAAGAATTCATGAGAAGGGGTCCCAAAAGCCCCATGTTGAAAATTTGGAGCCAAAATCCCCCAAAATGCCCGAGATATGCATTAAAGTTGAAAAACCCCTATTCATTCCATTATACAGCTTACTGGCATTTCCTGAGTTCGCAGTCGGCTTTGAAGAGTGCAGACGTGTTCCCGGTCCACAGAAGATTGTCGCACCAGACTCCGGGTAAGTATGGGGTGGGGGTGAGGAGGCAAGTGCGAGTGGGTGGAGTGCAGGTGGGGAAGGGGGCATCGAGACTACGAGGGACCATTTTCATTTTACAGGTAAAAAAAACCAGAAAAAAACATCGCGGGACAGTTTTCCTTTTGCAGGGCATTTGGCATGCTGGGTTGGGTTCCCAGTGTGCCACCTAACTGTTTTGGGGGGGTGTCAGTAGCCGACGGGGGATTGGGCACCCCCGTCGGCACAGAAAGAAAGTGGAGGGGTTGTGAGCTGAGGGGGATTGGGCACCTCCCTCGGCATTCAACAATTGGAGGGGTTTATGCCAACGGGGAGTGGGCTCCCCGTCGGCACACAAAGATAGTGGGGGGGCACAAGCCGAGGATGATTGGGCACCCCCCTCAGCATTCAGCAATTAGGGGGGGTTATGCCGATGGGAGTGATTGTGATGATGCCTGATATCTGAGGGTATTGTATGACCACTGGACAACAGTGAATGCATTTGTGGTGGTGGGGCGTGATATGGGAGGACTTGTGGGGGGGCCATTTAACACCAGGGAATGCTAAAATTGTTGTAGCACCAGATTTGGGTGAGAATCGGGGGTCCATTAAACAACACTGAATGCTTTTATGGTGGTGGTGGTGGTGGTGACTTATATGGGAGGGCTTGTTGGGGGCCATTTGTCACCAGTTATTGGAAGAATTTCAAACTTCATTTGATTACTAGTCAAGGTCAGTTATATGCTTCACATTTTGTGGTGCCTGGTATGGGAGGGATTTGGGAGACCAATGGACTACAGGGAAGGCATTATGTGTGATGGTTCTGTGTGTTTGAAGGTGGTGGTGAGCCCTGGATATCAGAAGATGGGTTTTGTGTGGTGTTGCTCGGTCTCAGAGTGGGGAAGGGAGACAAAGTAATACATGAATTGCGATGATCCTGGATCTCGGAGGGAGGGGGGTGGGGATCCCCCTTACACCAGGTAATGCTTTTTCTATGATGATTTCGGGTCTTTGGAGGTGATGGTGGGGGGATCTGGACACCAGGAAATGGGTTTTGTGTAATTTTTTCTGGGTCTTGGAGGGTGGAGAGAACCAGTGAATGCATTTTGTGTGATGGTGCCTGGTCTTGGAGGGTAGGGGGGGATCCTCTGGACAACAAGAAATGCATTATGTGTGTTGGTGCAGGGTGTTGGAGGGTGGGGGCTAACCACTGGACACTAATGAATGATTTTTCTGTGATTATTCTCTGTGTTTGAAGGTGGGGGGTGGCCCAGACAACAGAAAATGTTTTCTTTTAGTGGTGCATGCTTTGGGAGGGCATGTGGAGGTCATTGGACACTAGGGGACCCACAAGTCCCTCCCGCTTCAGGTGCCTCAACAAGTTAAGCATTCTCTGGTGACAAATGGCCACCCAGAAGCTCTTCAGTATCCAGTCCCACCACCACAAATGCATTCTCTGTTGTCCAATGGTCCCCTAATACCCTTCCATATCAGGAGTAACCACAAGTTAAACATTCTATGGTGGCCAATAGATCCACACAAGTCCTCCCATATCATGCCTCACCACCAAAAACACATTCAGTGTTGTTCAATGGACCCCCAATTCCCTACCATATCAGGTGCCACAAGTTAATCATTCACTGTAGTCTCATGGAATACAGGGAATGTGCAACCTGGAGTGTCACCTGGTATAGGAGGGATTTGGAGGAACATTGGACAACACTGAATGCAGTTTTGATGGTGGGACCTGATATAGGAGGGCTTGTGTGGGATCTACTGTTACGGCAAGTTCTTTCTTAAGTGTACTATAGTGTGACTTAGCATGGGGACAGGGACTGAAATCGAACCACACACCACTGAAGTTCATACACTTCAAGTAGGCTGACTTCACTAAGATGGGGAGATGTATCAGGGTAGCCATGGAGAAGGGAGACACGAGTTAAGTGGTTGAATTACACTGGGCTTAACTGATAGCATCATTAATGGAAGTGACAAACCAGTGCCTCAGACCTGGTGTCCAATGAGAAGAGATGGAAACATAGGAACATAGAAATTGATGGCAGAAAAGGACCGCTTGGCTCACCTTGTCTGCCCATTTTCCTACCTAATGGATAAGCTGCAGATCCTAATTAACCAACCGTCTACTTCCTCCCACCCCCCACTAGAATTGCCTTATGTCTGTCCCATGCATTCTTGAATTCCCCCACTGTTATTGACTCCACAACCTCCTCAGGAAGGCTATTCCATGCACCCACAACCTCTCTGTAAAAGAAAAAAAAAGTCCTCATATTACCTCTGAACTTTTCTTCAAATTGTGCCCCCTTGTTCCTGCACATTTCTTTTTCTGGAAGATGATTCCCTCTTGGACTTTGTTGATTCCCTTGAGGTACTTGAAAGTTGCTATCATGTCCCCTCTCTCCTTCCTTTCCTCAAGGGTATACGTATTAAGCTCCTTTAGTCTCTCTTCGTATGTCTTCTGGTGTAGAACCTGCACCATTTTGATTGCCTGCCTCTGGACAGTATCCATCCTGTCTATGTCCTTGCAGAGATGTGGTCTCCAGAACTGCACACAGTACTCCAGATTGGGTCCCACCAACTGTCTGTACAGAGGGATAACAACTTCTTGTTTTCTATTGGTGATTCCTCTCCCTATGCATCCTAAGTCTCTTCTCATCCTTTCCACCCCCACCAGTGTGTATCAACCCTGTTGCAGATCTTTGTGTCATCTGCAAAGAGACATACTTTTCTTTCCAGTCCCTCTGCAATGTCACTTATAAAGACATTAAAAAGGACTGAACCCAGTACTGAACCCTACGGTACTCCACTAGTAGCTCCCCTTTCTTCACTGTGGACTCCATTTAATATTACCATCTGTGTCCTGTTGTCCAGCCAATGATTTACCCAGGCTACCACCCTGGGACCCACACCCAGGCTGGATAAGTTGTTTATTAATCTTTTGCGTGGGACTGTGTCAAATGCCTTGGTAAAGTCTAAGTAGGCCATGTCTGCAGCCCCTCCCTGGTCTACTACTTTCGTCACCCAAAGAAATTGATAAGATTCATCTGACATGACCTTCCCTCTGTGACTCCATGCTGCCTTGGGTCCTGTGCCCCACTGTTCACCAGACACAATGTTGTGCCACCACACCTGAGCCATGGGTGACCACTCACAATGTGAATAAAGTCCAGCAGTATGACAAGATAAAAGCCATGGATGGTTCAGCCCTCTGCTCCACTCTGCTGGATGAAAAATATACACAGGAGTATTGATCTGAGATTTTCCATTGAATATGTTTCATGTGCTTTTCTAATGTTATATATTTTCAATATTTTTCAGTCTATCAGTGGATATTCTTGAGCTGTTTCAAAAGAAGCATAGCAATGGTGAACACTTAATCTTCATTCAATTCCCAGCCAGCATGAGAAATGTTATGCTACGAAAGTGTTTGTCACCACATAGGTTGCACCATCTGGTGCTTCAATGGACACTGATGATAAAATCAGTTCAGCATGTAAAAGAAAATATATAATGCTACATATGTTCACTCTCACTTCTAGTTGTACAGCAGTCATTTGTTCATGTTATAGACTGTTTGTAATATGTTGTGATATAAAACAAATGTAATCAGAAGAACTGACAATTGAATTGACAAACTATAAACAAGAATTTGGATGTATATGTTTTATTTAATAAGACATAAAATGCAGGGCCGTTGCCAGGATTTTCACAAGGGGGGGTTCTTTTTATGCAGTCTGCAACCTTTAAAAAAAAGCTGTAGGTCTTAGGGCCGCGAGGACCCCAGAAGCCATGTGATGAATTTAGGGCTTATTTTGAAGCTAAAGAAGTCATATCTGAGACCTCCGACACCCCTTGCTCTAAGCAAAATTATTATCTGGCTGGCTGCAGGGTGAATATATACAGTATATGTATTCAGTACCAGAGGGCAGCAAGATGCTGCTACTGTAATATACCTAAGGCATTGTCTCTGATATAGTATGCCCCCCAGAAACTATGGGCTTTGGTGTGCTCTGTGGTGCACTTTTGTGGCTTATTTTAAGCCTATATAACTCATATCTGAGCTCCCTCTACCCCTTGCTGTAACCCCCACCCTCCCCAACTCAATATACCATTTAAGCAATAGAGTCAGTGCAACATGGCCTGTAGTAAGGCTAGCAGGATGCTGGGATGTATCGTTAGGAGTATTGCTAGCAGAAGAAAGGAGAAAATGCTTCCCCTCTACAGATTCTTGGTGTGGTCTCACCTAGAGTACTGTGCCCAGTTCTGGAGTCCTCACCTCAGAAAGAATGAGGATAAATTGGAGACAGTGTAGCACAGAGTAACTAAAATGATTCAGGGACAGCAGGGCAGATCTTATGAGGAGCACCTCAAGACACTAAATATGTACTCATTGGAGACAAGAAGGGAGAGGGGAGATGTGATAGGGATCTTCATGTTCCTTAAAGGAATTAACAAAGTGAACTGCGGGGTACTATTTAGCGTGACTACCAATTCATGGTCACATGGACACGAATGGAAATTAACAGGAGGTAGGTTCTGGAGAGATGTGAGGAAGTACTGCTTTATGGTAAGGGTGGTGGAACTTTGGAAGAGTCTGTCAGCTGAATTGGTGGGTGCAAAAACAATCAGAGGATTCAAGCAGGGCTGGGACATAATGAAGGGAATAATGGTTACCGGGGGCAACAGGAAGAAGGAGGAGAATAGAGGGAGGATGGGGAGGGTTAGTACCCTGGAGAAATGGTAGGTTCCAGGGATTATAGGGAACCTGGGCAGACTGGATGGAACTCTGTCTTTTTCTGCCATCACTGTCTATGTTTCTATACCAAGCACCCTGCTTGAAAAAATATCTGTAACATAATTCTTAGTTCAGTATTGGGTACTACACTTCTTGCCCCCACTTCATTCTCCAATGTGGTAGGCATGACAATGGGAGTGAGAGGAAAGGTAATTTGACAGTGGCAGGGATTCCCAGTGCAAAGTTACCATCTCCTAAATGTCCACCCCCCCTCCCCCACCCCACCATACTTCCAAAAGTATAGTGGGTATGATCATAACACTGAACTGTAGCAACAAATGTCATTCTCTTGACACATGAGATCATTTCAAGAAAATGCTTATCACAACGTATTTGTTTTAACTGTGTCTGGCACAGATAGCACAGACAAAAGTGGAACTGAATGTCAATAAAAATGGGACCACAGTGAAGACCTCTCTGAACAGCACAATTAGTGAGGTGGCAGTGTAGATCCCAGCCAGACCCTTCCAAACACTTGCATTGCCTTTCCACTGTGTACCTCTTTTGCTTAATTTATGAAAAGTTAAAACAGGCATATGAAACATGACAACTTTGAATTTTGTATAGAGGAGGATTTAAGTAATTTATTTCTAAATCTTCAGCCCACCCACCTAAAAAGCTCCTTTGCCCAGGTCTGCACATCCTATCCCTTGACATACAGTTAATAAGGGACACATCTTTGGCAATTATGGCCAGCAAAATGTATCTGGCAGTGACTGGTAATATTATAAGTCTAGGTCCTCTACTTTTTTCTTTGTGCTCCTGGAGATGTCGTCTCTGAGCCTGCTGCCATGCTTCATCTTCCTTGAGTGCCAGCTGAGAGTGTGAATTGTGGGCAGCAGCTGTGCTGTATTCCAGTCACATTCATGATGCTGACATGAGCTGCAGTTGGCCAGCCAGCCATAGGGGGACAGTGGTGGGAAAGACTTTAAAAAGCAGCTCCAGTCATCTTACTGGCACTGAGGAAACTAATTAACAGCAGATGAGGAGGGGGGAAGCATGCAGAGAGAAAGTACTGGGGTTCATCATGTGTGCATAAGCACTCTGTGGCAGTCACAAAATAAACAGAAATATTTAAAAAAATTTTACAAATAATGAAAAAAGGGGGGATTTCAAAAGGGGGGTTCTTTCGAACCATAAGAACCCCCCCTGGCAACGGCTATCAAATGGGTTAATTTTATCACTGAATTAACATGCATGATGTGTCCTTGCAAATGTCTAAGGTCAAATTAATAACCCCTGTCCTGACATGATCTCTTAGAGTTTTTCGTGCATCATCTTCATTGGGACCGCACCTGCAAATCAGAAGAGAACAAGCATTTGTCAATGCCAAATGTTGCTTGCTTCTATGTGCCGTTTAGGAATTTGGATGTCATTGGAGTGCAAATATTGAAAATTCGTGAACTTATGAGCGTGCGTAGAAACTGCGCAATGCACTCTCGTAAAACAGTCATTTTTATGAATTTTTTCACCAAATTTTCAATATAGCCATTTTAAGACCTCTGCTCATGAACAGTGTCACTGTGATTTTCTTAATATGTCCCATACATTGATTTCGACACCGACGTCGCCATTGTGCGCTACATGGGTGGAAACACGTTTTTTGGTGAGATGTGAAAATGACAGCTGTACTGCTCATAAGAAGGTGTGGTAAAATAGCAATGTTGAACATCTGGAGTGAAAATATTGAAAATTCGTGAACTTACGAGTGTGCGTAGGAATTGTGCAATACTGCGCTCGTAAAACAGTCATTTTTAGGAATTGTTCCACCAAATTTTCAAAATAGGCTTTTTGAGATCCCACCTTATGAACACTGGCAGTGTCGTTTCATTAATCATTCCGGAAAGGTGATTTCACGCAGTGGCTGTGAAATCACCCTTCGGGCCCGAGTAACGCCATGACAGTGCAAGAATTCATGAGGAGGGGGTCCCAAAAACCCCATGATGAAAATTTGGTGTAAAAATTCCAAAAAATGCCTGAGATATGCAACAACGTTGAAAAAACCCTATCTATCCCATTATACAGCTTACCGGCATTTCATCAGTTCGCGGTCAGCTTTGAAGAGTGCAGAGGTGTTCGCGGTCCACTGAAGATTGTCACGCCGGACTCGGAGGAGAGTATGGGGTGAGGGGGGTGTGGGAGGCCGGGGTGCACAGTGGGTGGATGCAGGTTGTGGGGGGCAGGAGACTGTGTGGACCGTTTTTCTTTACAGGTTTTTAAATGATGACACGGACATTTGCCATGCTGGGTGGGCTCCCAGCATGGCAGAAGGATGGCTGGAGGGGCATGGAGCCAATGGGAGATTGGGCACACCCATTGGCCATGGCATCTGTTGCCACGCTGGGGTGGGCTCCCAGGCGTGGCACCTGTACTGGGAGACAGGTGGAGCCCGGCAGAGTTGGGCACCCGTCGGTGACAGCACTGGGGGGAGAGACAGTGGAGCTGACGGGGGATTGGGCACCCCCATCACCCATAACATGATTTTGCCACGCTGGGGTGGGCTCCCAGCATGGCACCTGGATGCTTTGGGGGGGAAGTGGAGCTGACGGGGGATTGGGCATCCCCGTCGGACATACAGTGAGGTGGAAGGCACATGAGCATGCAGTGTGTGTGTGCGCACGCGTGTGTGTGTGGGGGGGAGCTCTGCTGACTCAAGTGGAGCTCTCCCTTTCAACTGTAGGCCACTGCATTTTTCAGCTTGTCATAGACAGCTGCAACAGTGATTGGGGAACTGGGGCCATGCCTGCAAACACACTGACTGCATTGGAAGACGGGCTGACACACCTCTGAAAACTTGGATAATGGCACTATGTTTCTTGCACATGCGTGCAAGCAACATAAAAATGGTTCATTTTTACATTGATCGGTTCACTGACACAGAATCTTTTGGAACTTTAAACTTGACTTTTGATGGATATCAGTTGTACTTTGAATTTTCTTCCTAACTTGATATATGTGATGTTCTTCCTATGTTGTGATATTGTATATTGTATGGTTAATAAAAGTTGCAATTTCCAAAACAAGAAAGGTTTCAATCTGGTGATTTTCTTGAGTAGTAAGGTAAAAGGCCATTTGGTTATGGCTGGGTAACATCAGGAGCCATTAACACACACTAAAGGGTGGTGAAAATACAGACAGAACTCATGCATTCATAACCCCATAGTCGTCTTTCTTGTTAATCTGTTATTCCACTTGGCTGTTCATGTCAGCTGATGCCCAGAACCGCATACACATATGAAGTACCCAAGTGTTCATGAGTTAAGTGCAGGTCTCTGGTCATTATAGTAAGGTTAAACACTCTTTGGTAATGACTGGGTAACAACAGGAGGCATTAACACACTCTAAAGAGTAGTGAAAATGCTTACTGATGTTATCCGGACATAATCCCATAGTCATTTACCTTGCTATTGTGTTATTCCATTTGGCTGTTCATGTCAGTCGATGCCCAGAACCGCATTCACATATGAAGTACCCAAGTGTTCATGAGGCCAGTGCAGGTCTCTGGTCATAATAGTAAGGCTAAACACTATTTGGTCATGATTGGGTAACATCAGGAGGTATTAACACTCTTTAAAGAGTGGTGAAAATGGTGACTAATGTTATCCGGTCATAACCCCATAGTCGTTTTCTTTGCTAATCTGTTATTCCACTTGGCTGTTCATGTCAGTCGATGCCCAGAACCGTGTTCACATATGAAGTACCCAAGTATTCATGAGGTCAGTGCAGGTCTCTGGTCATTATGGTAAGGTTAAACTCTATTTGGTTATGACCGGGTTACATCAGGAGGCATTAACACACACTGGAGGGTGGTGAAAATGCAAGACTGATGTTATCCGGGCATAATCCCATAGTTTTTTACCTTGCTAATGTGTTATTCCATTTGGTTGTTCATGTCAGCTGATGCCCAGAACCGCATACACATATGAAGTAACCAACTGTTCATGAGGTCAGTGCAGGTCTCTGGTCATTATAGTATGGTTAAACACTATTTGGTAATGACCGGGCAACACCAGGAGGCATTAACACACTCTAAAGAGTGGTGAAAATGCTGACGGATGTTATCCAGTCATAGCCCGATAGTGATTTAGTGGGGGTTGACATTGTACACTAGGGAATGCTTAACTTGAGCTTGCACCTGTTATGGAATGGGATATTTTTCTTATCATATCACTGTGTCTTGCTGCAGGAAAGCTCCTGATCAGACATCTTACTGATCGAGAAGAACATCTGTCAAATAGAGTCCTGGTCCGAGTTTTCAGAGATTTTATGAGCATCACTTTATTTGCTATTCAGGGTTAGTTCTATGCATCACAAGTTGTTGAGTGTTGTATGGGAGGAAATTGGGGTACAACAGGGAATATTTTTTGGGGGGGGGTGTTGAGGCCCATAAAGCCCTCCCATATCATGCTTCACCATTAAAAATGCATTCATTGTTGTTCAGTGTTTCCCAAATTCCCTCCCATATCATCATGCACCACAACAAGTTAAGCATTTCCTGTAGTCTAATGGCCTACAGGAAATGCTTTGCCTTGAGTGCCACCTGGTATGGGAGGGATATGGGGGAACACTAGACAACACTGAATGTGTTTTTGATGATGTGGCCTGACATGAGAGGGCTTGTGTGGGTCGATTGGATGCCATAACTTGTGGTGACACCTGATATGGAAGGGTTTTGGGGGACCATTGAAAAACAGAGAATGCATTTTTGGGGGAGGAGACAGATATGGGAGGACTTGGGAGGGGGAACATTGGACACCAGCGAATGCTTAAATTGCTGTGGTGCCTGATTTGGGAGGGAATGGGGGTCAATTGAACAACTCTGTATGTGTTTGTGATGGTGAGGAATGATATGAGAGGGCTTGGGTGTGTCCATTGGACACCATAGAATGCTTAACTTGTGGTGACGCTTAATATGGGATGGTACTGGAGGACCACTGGACAACAGGAAATGCATTTTTGGTGGTGGTGCCTGATATGGGAGGACTTGTGGGGGACCATTGGACACCAGCGAATGCTTAAATTGCTGTGGCGCCTAATTTGGGAGGGAATTGGGAATGTGGAATGCATTTTTGGTTCTGGTGCCTGATATCAGAGGGATTGTGGGGGGCCATTTGTCACTAGGAAATGCTCAACATGTTGTGGCACCTGATATGATAGGGAATTTGGGGACCACTGAACAAAGTGGAAGGCATTTTTGGTGTTGAGGCCTGATATGGTAGGGACTTCTGTTATCAGGCCCAAACAAATAAAACCATTCCATGATGGCCAGTGTTCTCCTGAATCCCCCACACATCAGGCGTTAAGCATTCCCTGGTGTCTAATGGCCCCTCATAAGCCCTTCTGTATCAGACCCCACCACCGAAAACGCATTCTTTGATGTCAAGTTGTCCCGCAATTCCCTCCCACATCAGGCATCACCAGATGTTAAACATTCCCATTGTGTATGATGACCCCAGAAGCCCTTCCATATCTGGATTCACCACTAAAAATGCATTCCATTTTGTTTAATGGAACCACAATTCCCACCCATTTCAGGTGCCACAAGTCAAGCATTCCCTTGTGAGATATGGCCATGCAGAAGCCTCCAGTCTCCGGCCCCTTCACCAAAAAGGTATTCCCTGTTGCTGATGGTTCCCCAATACCCTTCCATATCAGGTGTCACCACAAGTTAAGCATTCTATGGTGTCTAATGGACCCAAACAAGCCCTCCCTTATCATGTCTCACCAGCAAAAACACATTTGGTGTTACTCAATGGACTTCCAATTCTCTCCCACATCAGGTGTTTCAAAAAGTTAAGCATTCATTGTAGTCTAATAGCCTACAGGAAATGCTTAACCTGGAGTGCCGCCTGGTATGGGAGGGATCCGTGGGAAATATTGGACAACATTGAATGCATTTTTGATGGTGGGGCCTGATGTGGGTGGGCTTGTGTGGGTCAATTGGACACCACAGAATGCGTAACATGTGGTGACCCCGATATGGGAGGGTTTTGAGGAGCAGTAGACAATGGGAAATGCATTTTTGGTGGTGGAACCAGATACGAGATGACTTGTGGGGGACCATTGGACACCACAGAATGCTTAAATTGTTGTAGTGCCTGATTTGGAAGGGAATTGGGGGTCCATTGAACACCTCTGAATGCATTTTTGGTGGTGAGGCATGATATGGGAGGGCTTTGGTGGGTCCACTGGACACCATATGATGCTTAACTTCTGACGTCTAATATAGGAGGATATTGGTGACCACTGGACACCAGGGAATGCATGTTTGGTGGTGGGGCCTGATATGGGAGGACTTGTGGGGACCATTGGACATCAGGGAATGCGTAAATTGCTGTGGCATCTAATTTGGGAGAGAACTGGGGATCCATTGAACAATGTGGAATGTATTTTTTGGTAGTGGTGCCTGATATCAGAGGGATTTTGGGGGGCCATTTGTCTCCAGAAAATGCTCAACTTGTTGCTGCGTCTGATACGAGAGGGAATTTGGGGACCATTCAACAAAGTGGAATGCATTTTTGGTGTTGAGGTCTAACATGGTAGGGACTTCCGTTATCAGGCCCAAACAACTAAATGACCATTCCATGATGTCCAGTGTTCCCCTGAATACCTTACACATCAGGCGCCATAACTAGTTAAGCATTACCTGGTGTCCAAAGACCACCCACAATTCCTCCCATATCAGACCACACCACCAAAACTGCATTCCACTTTGTTCAATGGAACCACACTTTCTTGCTAATCTGGTATTTCACTTGGCTTTTCATGTCAGCCGATGCCAAGAACCGCATACACATATGCATTACTTAAGTGTTTATTTGGTCAGTGCAGGTCTCTTGTGACTATAGAAAGGTAAAACACTATTTGATTATGACCGGGTAACATCATGAAGCATTAACACACACTAAAGGGTGGTGAAACTGTCGACTGATGTTATCCGGTCATAACACCATAGTAATTTTCCTTGCTAATCTGTTATTCCAATTGGCTGTTCATGTCAGCTGATGCCCAGAACCACATACACATATGCAGTAGTCAAGTGTTCATGCGGTAATTGCAAGTCTCTGTCTTCATGGTAATGTAAAACACTATTTGGTTGTGACTGTGTAAAAATCAGGATCCAGTAATACACACTAAAGGGTGGTGAAAATACCGACTGATGTTATCAGGTCATAACCCCATAGTCATTTTCCTTGTTAATCTGTGCATTACATATGAACACACTAAAATGTCAGCAGAAACATGCCTCATGGTCCAGGTATGGGAGGGTTTATGGGGGGTTCATTGTACACCAGGGAATGCTTTAGTTGCGGTGGCATGTTATATTGAAGGGCATGTATTTATTATAATCTCACTGAATGTCTTCCTGCGGGAAATCTGATTGGATGTTGCACCTGGTGTGGGAGGGAATTTGGGGTACAACTGGTCAACATTGAAGGCATTTATTGTGGCAATGACTGGTCTGGGAGGACATGGGGGAGGCCATCGGACACTATTAAGTGCTTTTCATTTGACGACACAAAGTAAGGTTTTCCTGTCACAGTTGCTCAACCCATTGTTTTATTGTGTATCCATCTTATCTTAGTGAGTGTTGAAACTTGGTGACAATTAGGTTGCTAATTTCATGATAGCACATGTTATGAAGGTGTACAGTATGTTGGAACAACTTGATGGTTGTAGTAAACTTGGTGCTTCATTGACAAAAGAGATGCCAAGAACGGACTACATGAAAAGGGCCATGGAATGAACCTAACTGATTGCCTAAACAACATTGGGCAAGTGATCCAAATGGAATATTTCCTATCCCACCTGGGAAACTACTTTCAATTACAGGAAACTAGGCCATCTAGGCGGAGAGCACCGGTCTCTCCACTGCTAACATTATCTCTTCCCTTATCCTATCTTAACTAATTTTATTTCTATATATCTCTATTTTCACACTCAGCTTTAGCAGTAACTTTTTATCTTATGTGCCACTTTTTTCTCAAATGTAGTATGGTACCCCATTCATATCTATCCACTCTCGGTTTCTTCTCTCGCTACTGTAACTTCTTGATATTGAGCTATTTTTGTTTCTCTTTCACATGCTTGAAAGGATGAGGACTCCTTCCCCATCAGATAAGTATTACTCAGTTATGAATATGTTCTATATTATTAGTTCACTAAGAACTACGGATCCTTTAGGACTCCATTCCTATATTTTATTTTACAGTCTGATGGATGTTGAAATGTCAAGATTCCTGCACCAGGCTGCATAGTCAAGCCAAGCCACAAGCCCAACAGGTATCCATTACAGCTCAATATTATCCTGATAAGGTACTCCCCACATATTATGTTGCCATGTCTAGTACAGGAGTGTTTGAGTTGGACAGGTGCCATCTAATCTCAGTTCAAGCTGTGCCTGGTTTCGCAGAGAATCGGAAGACAACTGACCAAAGTGGGAATGCTTTTTGAGTTTTGGGGCATGGTATATGAGTGCATTGGAGGGCTATTGGACACCAGAAAGTGAATTTCATGTGGCGGTGCCTGGTATGCAAGGTAATTGAGGTACCACTGGACAACAGGGAATCTCCTTTTTTTATGGAGTCTGGTATTAGAGGGCCTGTGGGGGGGCAATTGGGCAACAGGTGATAATTCACTTATTGTGGAACATAGTCTTGGAGACTGCTGCGGTATTTCAATATACCAGATGTATAGTAGACGCCATCGTCAACTACTTCAACCATGAGCCAGGATATTTTGGAATCCTTTCAAGAAACAGGGCTCATGCAGCTTGTGCTTGATCACACCACAGACATGGTGATTCTTTACCTAGCTCTAACTAATAGGGACAGAATTACAAATGGGGAGGCACGACCTGGAATGCTGTATCTGGGTGGGGCCTAGTTTGGGAGGGCATGGGAAGACCATAAGATTCCAGTGGAAAGCTTTACTTTTTGTGGTGCTTGGTATCAGAGTTAATTGGCTGACCGGTACACAACAGGGAATGCTGTTTTTGGGGTACAGACTGGTTTGGGATGGCACAGGAAGACCATAAGACACTAGGGGTAAGCTTTTCTTGTTGTGGCACCTGGCATCGGAGCGAATTGGGGGACCACCGCACAACTGGTGTCTTGGGGAATCGCCCCCACCCTCTTGAGACCTGGTGCCATCAAACAAGCAGCATTGCCTGGTGTCCATTGGTTCCACCCCACCCGAGACATGGCACAATCACAGAAAAAACATTCACTTGTATACATGGGTTCCATCCTCACCCTCAAGACATGGCACCATCATAGAAAAAGCTTTCCCTTGTGTCCTTGATTTCCATCCCCCTCCCTTTTACTTTACCATTTTGCCAGATATTATCCCTTTAATATTTCTGATTATGGTTCCCTAGTATCCTGGTGAGTGAGTCTCCTCATAATACTTTGTTTTATTTTGTCTGGGCCTGTTATTGAAGGGTCTGGGGGACCACAGGACACCAGTGAATTCTTTATATTTAGTATTGCCTGGTATGGGAGAGCTTAGGTTGGACCAATAAACACCAGGGAATACTGTATTTGTTGTAGCACCTGTTATAGGAAGCATGGGGGGATCACTGGAGACCAGGGAATGCTTTACTTATGGTGGCATCTTTTATAGGAATGGTTGGTTGAGTCCACTGGAGTCCAGTCCAGTGAATTCTTTATTTTTGGCTGAGGCATCTGGACAAGAGGGAGTGCTTTACATTTCTGGTATTGGTGTCTAGTCTTTGGAGGGCATTTTTAGGGCCTTTGGACACTGCAGAGTTGTTTACTTGTGTAGGAGCCTGTATGGGAGGAAATGGGGAACCTAACTAACAACAGGGAATTTTTTTTGTGGTGTGGCCTTGTACGGGAGGGCATGAGAGGGCTACCAGACTCTAGCAAGTCCCTATCTTGTGGTGGCTCATGGTATGGGATTACAGTGGGGGACCATTGGAAATTGGTGAATTCCTTATTTCTGGTGGGTTCTGGTGAGGGTGGGCATGGGTGGGTCATTGGACTCCAAGAAGAGTTTTTCTTTTGGAGTCGCAACATATGAGAGAGAAAAGGAAATTAGTTTTTTTTTTCTTTGGGGTCTGGTAAGGGTGATCAAGGCTTCTTTACCTAGCCTCTCACCACCACATAAAAATACTAGACAGGTGAAATAGGACTGAAAGAGAAGAGGAGGATATGTGGTTGGAAAAGGAGGAAGTAGTGTTTGACGGTAAGGCGGTGAGGGTGTTCTTCTGTATTGCTACTGTATATTCTTCATATTAACCTATTTTTCCTTTCTCTTCAGCAGGTCTGGCAGGATGCTGACTCCGTCACCATCAGATAATTATTACTCTATGACTAACCTGTCCTATATATACTAATTACTCATTAAGAACTACAGATCGCCGGCCCATCGGCGCATCGGTTGGATTTCCGTCTGTGGCCTTCTCTGCGACCAGGTTTGAGCGGACTGGGTCACCAGAGGGCAGTTGGGGGTGAAGGATGGAGCATCCGGGGACAGATCTCCTTCTCTGGGGGGAGGGTGGGGATGTGCACTGGCGCATGCTGACTCCTAGTGGAGGCTGGGAGCATAGCTGTAACGTCCGGGTTCATTGCTTAAGGGGGAGTGACAGACATCGGCATATGTCTTGACGTCAGGACGTCACTCCCCACAGAAAACCAGGAAAATACTTCCTGGCTGGCTGGATGACGGTCTCTCTGCCCTTCACTGCCGCCGATCCCAGGACTGATGCACCTCAGCAGTACCCCGGGCCGAATGAAGTAGTGTGCTGGCCGCCCCACCGGTGCCTTCCCCCTTGGAGGAGGGGGACCCGCCCAGCGAAGGGATATGCCGGGTTATCAAGGGGGACTGCCATATGAGGTTGGCAGCCGGTGTGGGAGTCGGGGCAGGCAGTTGGGAGGGACAATAGAGACCCGAAGGAGTGGGCAGACAGGAGGAAGGGGAGGCGCAAAAAAAAAAAAAAAGAACTACAGATCCTTTGTGACTGCTTTCATATATTTTGACTTTTCAGTTTTGCTGGGCATTGTCCCCTCAAGATTGCTGATTCTGGCTCCCTAGTAACCCCAGTAAGAGACTCTTCACATATTACTTGGTTTATTTTTACTGGGTGAGTTATGGTAATGCACCTGTGAAGAGGGAACACTTGGAAATGTTACAGGATGGGGGGGGGGGTGTGCTGACCACTTAAAAGTAAAAAATTAACCTGGATAATTTCTGAGAACCCAAAGGTGTCTAATCAGAGTACAAAGACTGCAGGGAGGGTCAAAGCCATGCTGGAATGCACAGGTAGTGGTATCACAAGCATAAGGTGTGGGGTGGTTATGCCATTGTACCAGACGCTAGTGAGGCCACACCTAGA
The DNA here is from genome assembly GCA_016271365.2 of Neoceratodus forsteri. Classification (NCBI taxonomy): domain Eukaryota; kingdom Metazoa; phylum Chordata; order Ceratodontiformes; family Ceratodontidae; genus Neoceratodus; species Neoceratodus forsteri. The sequence goes on from CM057456.1 coordinate 1,288,928,149, forward strand.
GTACTATGTGCAGTTCTGTAGGCCGCACCATCATAAGGATATTGACAGGGTAGAGGCAGTCCAGAGAAGGGTAATTAAGAAGGTACAAGGATTGCACCATAAAACATATGAGGAAAGGCTAAAGGACCTCAATATGTAATCACTGAAGGAGAGGAGAGGAGAGGAGAGGAGAGGAGAGATGAGATGAGATGAGATCAGGCACATGACAGAAACATTCAAGTACTTTAGGGGCATAAACAATGTAAAAGGTGATGACTTCTTCCAATATAAGAGATGCACAAAACAATGGGGCATGACATTAAATTTGGAGGGTTGCATGCTGAGGGGAAATGAGAGAACATTTTTCTTCACATAGAATAGATGGTGGATGCATGGGATGAACTGCCACAGTAGGTGGTGGGGCAAACACAGTGGATTGTTTTAAACATGCATGGGACTGGCATAGGGTCAGTGGAAACAAACTAGTGTAGTGCCTTCGGGCAGACTGAATGGGCCTGTTGGTCCTTACCTGCCAACAATTTCTACATTTCTATGTTTCCATGCTTGCATGGTATGGGAGGGAATTGGGAGACCAGTGAACATGAGGGAAATCTTTTAGTGTGGTTGGGCCTGGTTTGGGAGGACATGATGAGGCCATTGTATACCAGGAAGCCATTTTCTTTTGTCGGCACCTCTTATTTCAGGGAATTGGGGGAATGGTCCAACTAAGGGAATTCCCCCCCACCCCACATACCTGGTGCTGGATTCCTCACACAGCCCAGTTACTGGATCATGAGGTCTCAGGCACAGTCTAATTGAAGCCCTTCCCATTTCAGTCTAACCTCCCTGACATCAGCCAGACATACGATTCAACTGTGAGACCTTGTATGGTCCAACTCTGATAATGCCTCCCTAAAGTTTAAGCAGAATTGCCTGTAACCCAACCACAACTAATACCCCTCCAAAACAGTATAATTGCTGTACCAAAATGTCCTTTAAATCTGGAGGAGGATGCACAGAACACAATAGAAGCAGAAACCAGAACAAAGGCAAATCTAAAGCAACGGATGGCTTATGATTAACTGAGGAATCACCCAGTTGGTCGGTCTCCCCCTCCAGCTCACATGCGGCCGACTATGACACAGACGGGAAAAATTAGCATCTCTCCAGGTTCCAGTTCGAAATGCTCCTAAAAGAAATCCGTGAGTCTCATAAGGAGAATAAACAAGAATTCTGAACGGTCCAAAAACAGCTTACAACCATGGAGACCCGAATCAATCAGATGGAAGACCGAGTGGCAGAGTCCTGAGACACTACAGCCCAGCTCTCCCAAATTGTACATACCCTGGTGGTGAAAACAGGTGAACTTCAAGCTAAATGCCTGGATCTAGAGGGCCGGTCATGAAGAGACAATTTAAGATTGTATGGTTTACCGGAGGGGATGGAAGTCGTACTAGAAGCCCCTTTCATAGAAAACATGCTCAAAGATGTGCTGGAGCTTTCCGTCACATACTCGCTTCATAAAGAGACAGCCCATAAATCCCTACAAGCTAGGCCAACAGACCCAGCAGCTCATCTGCAATCAATAGGTTTTTAAAGTCAGCTCATACAGTACAAAGGAGGATCTTTTGCGTTGGGCGTGGGCCAAAAAGGATGTCTCTTATTTAACCCATCGGCTGTTTCTTGATCATGATTATCCCAAGGAGGTCCAGCAACAACGGCTGAGATACCTACCGGTCATCCGTGCTCTTAAGGAAAAAGCCATCAGATTTAAAACACCCTACCCAGCTCGGCACAAAGTCTTTTGGGAGGAAGGAGTAAAAATGTATTCCACAGTAGAAGAAGCACTTGAGGCTCTTAAAGAAAAGAAACTTCCCATATCTGACCCTCAGAACCAAAATGAAGGAATAAAAGGACAGCAAAGGCAGCATGCAACAGGAAGGAAAAGACCTGGAACCAAAATATTAGAGCACACAGAGGTCCTGAATTTGATCCAACAGTTCCTCACTAAGAAGAACGCTACAGCTGATAAACCAGTCTGAATCCTGATCTAGAACTTTGACACAGCAAGTTATGAGACTGTTTGCAATCATATCTTCCCTCTAATTTCAATTCCCAGCTAAGTGTGTTTTCCTGCAATACTCTTGCAGGCTGTTTGTTTTGTTGTTTGGTTGGGTGAGGAGGGAGGGGGAACCAAATGTATACATGACCCAGTTTGCTGGCTAGTAAGTAAACACCAGCCATTCCACCTTCTGGCAATAGGAGCCAGGCTACACGCTTTATGCCTTGAGACTCAGGTCAATCTGAACTAAACCATATGACATTTTCTTAAACCATGTCATGTTAAGTGTCTCAATATGTCACTAGACTGAGAAGGCAGCCATGCGAACTTGCTGAGGGGAAGGGGAGGGAAAGAGTGGGGGGAATTAATTGAAATTAAAAGCATTGGTTCTCCTCTAATACTGGTTGTTCTACCCTGAGTTGGAGCTGTCACTCTTGCAGTGCACTACACCCCCCAATTCCCCTGTCATGGGGGGCGCTATGGGGTTTACGATCTCCCAAATACATGAATGAGTAAGCTATCTATTTATAATTTTATTACAAATTCTGCCTCTTTATAAAATAATAAAACAGTTGTGGTTGGGTTAGCGATGACTAAGGAAGCACTCCGTGATGAATAGTTCCTATTGGTACATACTGCTTGGAGCTTTTCTTCATCTGAGCTCTGGAGGAGGTCTTCCAGAAATGGAAGCACCAGCATGCCTCCTCAATCTTCTCCTAACAGAGAAGACACAGAAGCTAACTAGGGTTGTAAGCCTCCAGCCTTGGAAGCACAATTTTAGTGTACTGTTTAAAGTTTTCTTGTTAGTTACTGTTTTTACATTTGCCTTGTTGGCAACCTTTGCATTGTTGAATTCATATGTGCTAATAGAATCAACACATGTACGAAGCACCTGCAAGAAATGGAAGAAGTTTTATGAGCTGGTGGGGAGGAGATGTTTTGACTCCAGAAGGGCTGGATGGAGTTACCACTATGGGAGATCTTTTGTATATAAATAATGGCTCAAACATAGACAACATGCACTTACAATGTGCATTGTATTACCAATCCCGTAAAGAGAAGTAAGCTGTTCCAATACTTAAAGCGAGGGCTTAAATTCTACAGCTGAACACAAAGACATGGAACATTCCACAAAAAGAACTCATTAGATCTCTTAAGGGTTCCGATATGTATCTTCCACTTCCTCTGCAGGAAAATGTGGAGGTGATCTCTACTGAGAATACTTTGGTGATTCTTGTTAATGGTGTTCCAATGAAGTCAAAGGTCATTTGGCAGGATGTTGTCAATGTTGAGAAGGTGAAGCTTGCTCTTACTTATTTAAAGAGCAACAATCCCTTTTATGCAAACCTTGATACTGAATGCATGACTAGTGTGTCTGTTGATCATGATGTGTTTGAAAGCACTAAATCAATGATTGAGAAGATCAATGTGCACACAAACGATAATGTGTATGAACAGTACACAATTCACCCACTGCATGGCAGAGATCCAGTAGGGGATAACATTGATCTCTATCAAATGAAACAGGTGGAAGCTGAGCCTGTCAGCATTTGGGAGGCTACATTGGAAGCACGCTGTTTCCCAGATTTATTCTCAAAAGGGTCTGGTGGACACCTAGGTGAAAGAGAAGTGCATGTACAAGGTGATGGGAACCATAATAGCCATGTGCTCAGTAAGGATCACAAATTCAGATGTAATGTACAGTACCTGTTTCATCTCCTGTGGGGGAGTGAGCTTAGCATACTGTCTGCATCTATTGCACATACTATTCATCTCACAACTCCACTTGATGGAATAACAGCTGCACAGTTTCTGCAGAAATTAAAGCAGAAGGATGAAAATGTGCAAGTGAATTTGTCTTCCATTCTGTCAAGTCTACGTGGTACCAAAGAATACTGGTATCGCAGATACGCTGAGGTGATGACCATGCTGTGAGAGTATGGTCCAGCCACATGGTTTGTCACGCTCAGTTGTGCCGAGTATGCCTGAGATGAGGTCATAGAACTGTTGAAGTGGGCAAATTGTGAAGTAGAGGGCATTTCATCAATGACTCTTGGAGAAATGTGCTCACTTGACCCTGTATCTGTGACAAGGCATTTCCACAAGTGATTTCATGGCATTCTGACTTTCATTTTGTCAAAGGACAATGCACCACTTGGTATTGTTGAGCTTTATTTCTGAAGGATGGAGTATCAGGCATGGGGTGCTCCTCATATTCACATGTTACTGTGGATCAAGGATGCCCCATGCATAGGTGAACATTAAGCAGCGCAAGTGCTAGCATTCATTAAGCAGTACATTACTTGCCACATTCCAGACAAGTATGACAGTCCTACACTGTGGAAGTTGGTGCAGAAGTTTCAACCCCATATTTGAGCAAAATACTGCTGCCGGGTAGTGAAGAACAAATCTGATTGGTACACAAGATGCCGTTTCGGATTCCCTAGACGTGTCTGTCAGGATGGTTGCATGAATTAACTTTTTTAGCTATGCTCCACCACTTGAAGGCAAAATCAACCAAGAGGGTTTATGAATTACCCAGAGAAGATAATGAGATGTACATCAATGACTACAACCCTACTGTTCTTCTAATGTGGCAAGCAAACATAGATGTTCAATTTGTGGCCGACAACTCATTGACTCTGGTTCATTACATCACTTTGTACATAACTAAACATGAACAGACTAGCTTGCATAATCCTTGGAAAGATATTGCCACTTCAAGCAAGTCACTGACATCTCAGTTGTGGTCACTGGGGTTGAAGACCCTATCACACAGAGGATGTGGTGCCTATGAGGCTGGCGATCGATTGATTGGTATATATTTGTACGGCAAGTCTAATGCTGTGTGCTTCCTCTGTGTGAACTACAAAGAGAAGTGTAAACATATACTTATTCCTCATGCTGAGACTGAGGAACTGGCTCTTAAGAGACCATCTTCAAAACATATCTTGAAGAATAACCTCATTGACATGTACTACCCCCATAGACATGAAGACATGGATCGAATGTGTTTATTTAAACTCCTAAGTGCTCCGTGATGTCACTGGAAGTCTCCGAGAGGTCCCTGTTTTAGGTAGAGACAGAAAGCTTGGAGGGTGAGTCGGAAAGCACACATCTCCAGTACATTGATGTGGAGGGATGTTGTGGCAGGGTCCCATTCTCCTTGGGTTTGGTAAGGGCCTAGATAGGCCCCCAAACATGAATAGAAGCATCTGTTTTCAGAATCTGAGACGAAGGTGAGGACTGAAAGGGCATTCCTTGATTTAGGTTGTGATGGCATGTCCACCATTGCAGAGCATCCTGGAGGGTGGGTGTAACTTGTATTAGAGTATCTAAATCTCCCCAAAGTTGTCTCCATTGGTTGTGTAGTGCTCACTGGACTGGTCGCATGCATAATCTTGCCTGTTGTACAGTGGGGAGAGCAGCTGCCATGTGTCCAAGGAGACATAGGAGTTGCCTGGGCATGATCATGTCTTTGGCTTGAATTTGTGAAGCCAATGAGATCAGTTTTATTTGTCTGTCCTCTGAAAGACAAGCTCTGCCGCAACTGGTGTCTAGTATGGCCCCTATGCATTGGAGTCTTTGAGTAGGGTTCGGATTGGATTTTGGCCAGTTTATTGTGATGCCTAAATTGTGAAACATCTTTAGTGTGGCCTGAAGGGAGTCTCCGAGAGTTGACCTCAAGCTTGCCTTGATGAGCCAATTGTCCAGATAGGGGAAGACGAAGTGCCCCTGTCTGCGGAGGGCGGCCGCCAATACCGCAAGACATTTTGTAAAGACTCTTGGGGCTGAGGACAGGCTGAAAGGAAGTGCTGTGAATTGAAAATGATGCCCTAGAATTTGGAACATGAGAAATTGATGATGGGCAGGATAGATGGGGATATGTAAATAAGCATCCTTCATCTCCAGGCCGCATATCCAGTCCCCTTTTTGAAGAATGGGGAGCATGGTGGTTAGCGTGACCATTCTGAATCTTTTGTATTGGATAAAGAGATTCAGGTTTTGTTAGTCTAATACTGGTCTTAGATCTCCTGTGCTTTGGCACCAGGAAGAAGTTAGAATAGAAGCCTTTGTTTTGTTCCTGAATAGTAACAGGTGTTATGGCTTGTTTTGTCAGTAGTGAGTGGAGTTCTTTTTGGAAGATGGGGAGATGTTCAGAGGGATAGTGGACTGAATGAGGAAGACGGGGCAGGGGAATGGAGGAGAGTTCTAAAGTGTGTCCTGTCTGAATTATTTGAAGAACCCACTGATATAAAGTTATATTTTGCCAGGCCTCTCTGTGTAGAGCAAAGTGGCTGCTGACAGCTTCTGAGGCCAGCAACAGGAAGCTGTGGGGCAAGCTTAGTGGTCAGAAAGTGGGGGGTTGACCCACTTCTGAAGTGGGGGTGGATTGAGTGCCCCTTGAGGCTGGGGTAGTAGTTCTGGAGGGTTGGGACTGTTGCCTACATCTTGCAGTCTGTTTATAGGAACCCCTATGTTTACCAGTCCTTCTGAATTGAAAGAACTGCTGGTGGCGTGGTTGGTTCTGTCATTGGGAGGAATGGTACATTCCAAGTACTGTTCATAAAGTTCTGCCTGAGGCTTGAAGATCATCTAGCATGGTCTGAGTCACTGAACCAAAAAGTTTTAAGCCATTAAATGGTGCATTCAGTATCTTATGTTGCACATCAGGTGCAAAGCCTGATACCCTGAGGCAAGAATGGCAATGTAGGGAGACACCAGTGGCAGGTGTTCTGGCCGCAGTGTCCACTGCATCATATCCAGACCTTAAAAGATGTCTGGAGATAGAGTTGCCTGTGGTTATAGTGGCCAATAACTGTTCCTTCTCTGGGGATGGAGGCAGTTTACTGACAGATTCTAAGGCTGAGGACCACAGAGTTTGTTGGTATTTTACCATATGTCCCATACAGTTTAGAATATGAAGGTTCATCATACTTGCCTTGTACACATTTTTACCCATGCAATCAATGTGCCTTGAATCCTTGTCAGGAGGCAGGGAGCAAAGATGTTTGAGTCTTTTTGTGCGATAATGCGCAGCATTGATGACCACTGAATCAGCCTCCGGTGCCATTGAGAAGAAAGGGTGATCAGTTGGAAACTGGTATAGATGGTCCACCTTTCTGGGAACCACAGGGATGGTGGAGGGCTGACTCCAGGCAGAAAGTACTGCATTTTGGTAAGTCTGGATTAGAGGTGGGATGTATTTGAGGTGGCTAAGTTGTATGACTACAAGGCGGATGTCTCAGCTGATTGTACATGCAACATTTACAAGGTTAAAGGAGTGGACAGCTGTCTCAAAAAGAGACATACGCCTTGGCTCATTGACCACTGTAAGTTACATTTAGGCACATCTGAGAGCAGAGGGCATTACTACTTTTCTCTTCTATTTCTACTTAGACCCTGGAGAAGTGACTCTGAATTAAAAAGTGACTGTGATACATTCGAGGAAGAATTCAATCACAGTTATGAGTCATTCAAAAGTGAATACTCTGACACATATATACAGAGGCTAGACACTGAGAAGGACCAACTTGAGAAGGCACATAAACTACTTGAAGAGTACACTCTTGTCAGTTCATAGGAAAATCTTGATCCAGAAGGACAAGGTATACTTGGAGAACCTCTGCCTCTGAATGCCCCAGAAGTACTCATGTCAGAAGTGGAAAGTGCTATGGAACTGGCACACACTGCAGTGTTGACCCAGCTGAGTTGAGAGAGAGACTCAATGAGCAGCAATGGGTGGTTCACTCTGAGGTCACTGAAGCTGTCCAGCATGGATTACTACATGAACACAAGAAATTTGACTGTGTTGACTACAAGCCACTGCTGATGTTTGTTAGTGGCTCAGCTGGGACAGGGAAGAGTTTCCCTATAGAGGCCATAATGGCAGAAATACAGAACCTGACAGGGTTATCAATGTCTGTTGCTGTTAGTGCTCCCACTGGACTGGCTGCATACAACATTGGTGGAATTATGTTACACTGTCTCTTCATGTTGCCAGTGGAGCATGGCAAAGCAGGAGAGTATTGCAAGCTGTCATTTGAGGTTGCATCTCAGCTTTGTTCTATGTTTACTAAGATGAAGTTACTCATCATTGATGAGATTAGTATGGTCTCCAATGTGATGCTTGCCTGTATACACCTAAGTCTACAGGAGATCTTGAGGACTGACTATGGAGATGCATTTGGTGGTAAAAGCATTGTTGAATTTGGAGACCTCTTACAGCTTGCACCAGTTAATGAGAAACATGTCTTTGCAGCTCTGACTGTCAAGCAGGCTAAGAATATACTAGGCTGCATTGTAGGTTTTAACCTGTGGGAGTTATTTACCTATGTCAAGCTGTATCAGAGCATGTGACAAAGTGGTGATCTGGCTTACAAGGCACTGTTGGATCAAGCTCGGACAGGTTCTCTGTTACCAGAACATGTTTCAGTGTTACATGGTCAAAGAATCAGGATGGATACTACATCCATACAAACAGCATGTGATGTTCTCAATGATGTGTACTCCACAGGCACACACATTGTGTGTCTTATGCCATGACTGAAGAAATGTGTTGAGTTCAACAGTGTCATGTTGCAGAGAGAGTGAATCAAGAGATTTTCACACTGCATGCTGTTGATACTGTTGATGGTGTCATTCTAAGTTGAAAAATGGTAGCAAAGATGACTGAACGACTCTCTGAACTGAAGTCAGATGTTTCACGCACAGCTGGACTGGAAGCTGTTCTTACAGTTTGAAAGAATGCATGTGTCATGCTATGCTGCAATCTTGAAGTGGAGTGTGGCATGGAAAATGGTGCCATGGGTAATATCATTGACTTAATTTGCAATGTTCAGAAAATGTTTATTGAGACACTTCTTGTCCACTTTGACAACCTGGAACTTCCTGTTCATATTGACAGTACCTGTGTTAAATTCCAGGTGTTTAAGGATATCTATGTTAACAGGAAACAATTTCCAATATGTGTTGCATATACTGTTTCAATTCACAAGTCTCAGGGCTTGAGTTTGGATTCAGCAATGGTGGACATAGGGACAAACATTTTCGAAGATGGCATGAGCTACGTCGCACTTTCATGTGTATGTAGTCTTTCTGGGTTGCACATCATAACACTCACACATCAGAAAATATGCACTGACAAGCTATGTATTATAGAGTACAACAGATTACGTACTCTATATCAGCCACATATGTCTTTAATAACACTATCTATATGTGTGGTTGTCTCACATCCCACAGTCACAGCTACATCTGGCAACAAAAGAAAACGGGCTTCAACAAGTGATTCAACAGTGCAGAGTGGTAAGGAGGTCACAATATCAAATACAGATGCAAAACTGGCTGTTGGTCAGAAGTCAGTTGGAATGGCTGTTGTCCCAGTGTTTGATAACAGTACTAGAGTAAACTGCTATGCTAATTCAGCAAAGCAAGTGTTTCTACACACGCCACACTTTGTGCAGGCAATATCTGCTTCACAAGACACTCCTTTATTGAAGGCATTGAAGCAGGTTATCATTGTGGCTTCTGATCAAGCTAACAATGTACAGTCACTTTCACCTCTGCAACAGGTGTTGGGGACATATGTCGGATGCAGTACATTTGCTGCTAACATGCAGCAGGACGCCAACGAGTTCATGATGGCAATCATAAACAGCTTGGATAAAGAGGGGATTCAGGAAAGGCACTCAGAACGGCTACCCAGTAATCGATATAGATATAAATCCAATGCTTGGAATATGTTAAAAACAGCTCTAATAAGATAGCTGAAGCAAGCAGCAATTTAAAAAGCCACAGACGTATGTTTTACGTCGCAAAGACGCTTCTTTTGCGCATAGAAGCGATACATCTGTAGCTTTAAATTAAATTACTACTTACTTCAGCTATCTTAATAAAACTATTTTAACATATTCAAGCTTTGAATTATATCTATATCGACCACTAGTAACATTCTAGTGCTTCTAATTCTTTTGCGTTTGGCTCCAGTTTCATCTGTTGGTGGCCGCCTGTTTGTATGTACATGAAGAGGGGATTCCAATGCATCAGTATTTCACTGTGTCATATGTAACCAAATATGTATGTGTGCTACCTGGTCATTCAGAGCAAGAAACCACAGAAGACATGCTTTGGGGTTCTCTATTTGTGCCTCAGGTTAAAAGTGTCAAGTTCCAGCAGCTGTTTACCAATGCAGAAAGTTGTCACTTGTGTGTAAGGTGTGGAGGTACATGTACTCAGTCCATACGTCTGAGGACTTCATTTCAATATCTTATGCTTGTATTGCATAGATTTGACTCTAATGGGCTCAGAGTTGACACACCTATCACAGATTTCACAGTTGGTAGAACTGCATTTAACCAATAAGTGTTTGACACTCAGGCTGTGATCTACCACTATGGCCAGTCTGTAGATTCTAAACATTATACTTGTTTGTTGAGGTACAGAACTGGCTGGGTTGACTGCAATGACTCAACAAGCTCTTTCAAACAGAGACTACTGCAACTCTTAAAAAATGCATATGTTCTGATATTGAAGAATTAAGACACTCTTCTTGTGTCAGAGGAATAGTCACACAACATGTGACATATTTTGCTGTCCATCTTGTTACAGAGTGAGTTCTGGTATATTATCATACTTTTTTTACAGATATACATTCATTACCACATTGGTAACATAACACATGGTTGAATAGCATATGCTTACTCAATGTGATGTTTAAGATTGTTGTGTTGATCATTGATACAGTGAAAATAGTTGCAGTGGTCTTTAATTGGCACCAGCTGTCTTCACAGTCATTAGAAAAACTACACTTATATGTCTAAGGAAGACTTTTTAATGTCAAAAGAGAAATTCCTATCTAGTCGCCCTCTTTTGTCAGTGTCTTTTCCTTATGAGTATGGTGTATGCAGACATAACAAGTACTACTTGGCACACTTGTCAACTCTGTGCCTCTACTAAAGCACAGTACTTGTCCATGTGCATTAAGATAACAGTGTGACATATCTTTTTGTTACAATGTTCTTTATCTTAACAGTATTAGGATCTTTTATTACTAAAATATATCCTGCTGCTTATTCCACTTCTGTGTCAGCAGTATTCAGCTCTGTTTTTTTCACATGGTCAGATGACCTGTACTTAAGAGTACAATACTCAAAAATTTAACTTCACTCTGTACATGTCGAGTAACATGAGATGTGCCCTGTGTTCCTTTTCTATCCGCTTGCGTCTTAACTGAATACCACCATTTTGTATTGCAACAGTGAATTACTATACCTGTTTTGTTCTCATACATCTGTATTGTATTTATGTATACATAATAGTTAATATATCATTTACTAATAGTTTATAACAGTGACATTTACAGCAGTTGTCTTACTGTTCATATTAGTTGCTGTATTGCAGAAATAACTGATATCTGACTGTTGTAAAGTATTACATTCATAAGCATTTTAATGTTATTTGAATATAGTTATTGGTATGACATAGATATGTAGATGCAGATATATAGTATATTGTTATTCTATATAGCCATAATATATATCAAACTTAAGTATTGTACTAGATATTGTTAATTGTGTACAGGTGACATTTTCTGATCATAGTATAATTAATAGTTGCATTCATAGCATTCTGGTAACTATTTCTTTTATGTAAGTAGAACATGTGACAGATCTAGGTGCTTTACTAGTTTGTTAGTAATTTGACTATTGATTGCATACTTTAAACTGATGTATATACTGCCTGTTACCATGTGCTATTTGATTTAGTTGTGTGTAAAATTAATTAAATGTATGTTTATAACAGTTAAGAATTGTACATCAGACACTGTCACTGATAAAACTTATTTTTTGTGTTCCTGATAATATTTTTTGATCGCCTCTATTGAGGGGTTGGGTGGGAATTTTCCAACTGCAGTAACATAGTGATATGTCTTAACATGTATATGTATGTGTATACATATGCGTAGGTGTACACATAAAATATCTGCCAATTTAATGTTTAACAGTAAGTTTCAGATGAATATTTTTCTCTAGAGAATTGTCTGTTTTTGCTGCTATTACTTTAATGGTTGCATCTGGTTTTATGCCCACCCCAGGAACATTCACACTATCAATCACACAATGACAACAACATCATAACTGTTTGATATGTGTAAACAGTGTGCAGAGAGCACTGTGGTAGATGCGTTTATGTATTGTGTACTACCATCACATGTTACCATTGACTAACTGCGAAACTGTTTTACATGTAATTCAAATATTGGTGAAAACATTTAAATGTTTTTTTTGTAAGACTGATTTTGTGCACCAACTGGATTTTTTAATTTGGCCTTTTTTAACAATTTTTTATTGGGCAATACATCTTTTGTAAGCCTTATCTAACTGTGTTGTGTCTTTCATTAAGTGTAAAGTTATAGTGATAATATGTATGTTGCTGTTGCTGTATTGATGCCTCTATGCATGGCGTATCATGCTCATCAGTGCAGATAATGTAGTTTGCACTGTTTAGTTGCTATAGACCAATGTGGTGAACAGATTTATCTCCTATTCCATACATTGAGGATAGTATTTTTACAACAAAGGTTCAGAACATGAGCTATTGCTGTATAAAGATTATCAAAGAACAACATATTAAGTCAACGGTGTCTATATATTGGTGAGCCTGTGTTGTGAACATCGAGGCATGGTCTAAACAACATATTCAAATTAATATTACATCATTATTTCTCAAAAAGACAGGAAATTCATGGCAAAAAAGCTCTGTTTAATGCATCAGTTAGGGTTGTTCCACAGCGACAAAAGCGAGGAAATTCAGTGTTAGGGTTGAAAACCCTAACTCCGCATCCCCCCATCCCCCAGCCCCACACATACACACACATGCATGCACACACACACACACACACACACACACACACACACATGCAAGTAAGGGGCAGGACCAAGGCAACACGACCAATCACAGACAACCAACAGCAGGTGACAGAAATAACATACAACTGTCTAAATGTACTACAAGACACATCCATCATCATGGGCCAACAACTGTTGCATTTTAAAAGTCATGGGTGTACAGAGTGTTGTACACATCTTCATATGGTCACATGTCAGCACAATACTGTAACACATAGAATTTATATGATATTGATTACTCATGCTGCGATGACATAATGAAGTATCAACATACAAGAAATGATCTGTGATACTGTGCGTTATGTAATGTGGACAAACACAGAAAAAAACAAGTATGAGATCACTTAAGTAACATGTATTGCTAAATAGATACTTGTTTAAATCAAGATGTGCCTGTTCACATTGAGACATGCATGTTGCATGAATGGTTATTTCTTCTCACTTTTCTATTTATAATATTCAGTACTTGTGTGACAGTTCTAGAAACATAGAAACATAGAATTTGATGGCAGATAAGGACCACTTGGCCCACACAGTCTGCCCATTTCCCTACCTACTGGATAAGCTGCAGATCCTAGTTAACCAGCAGCCTACTTCTTCCTACTCCCACCCCCAAGAATTGCCTTATGACTATCCCATGCATGTTTGAATTCCACCACTGATTTTGACTCCACAACCTCCTCCGGAAGGCCGTTCCATGCATCCACAACCCTCTCTGTGAAAAAATACTTCCTTAAATTACCTCTGAGCCACCCCTGTATCTTCAAATTGTGCCTCTTGTTCTTGCACACCTCTTTTTTGAAAGATGCTACCCTCTTGGACTTTGTTGAGTCCCTTGAGGTACTTGAAAGTTTCTATCATGTCCCCCAATCCCTCCTTTCCTCAGGCTATACATATTAAGCTCCTTAAGTCTGCCTTCTATGTCTTCGGTGCAGACCCTGCACCATTTAGTTGCCCTCCTCTGGACAGCTTCCATCCTGTCTATGTCTTTCGGAGATTGGGTCTCAGAACTCGCACAGTACTCAGATGGGGTCTCACCAGATGTCTGTACAGAGGGATAATAACTTCCTGTTTTCTACTGGTGATGCCTCTCCTATGCATCCCAGTATCCCCCAACCCTCCTTGCTCTCTCACATTGCTTGCCCACCTTTAGGTAATCTGATATGACTACCCCCAGGTCCCTTTCCATTTTTGTTGTTGTTAGTATCTCACCCCCTATTGTGTACTCTTCCCCTTGGTTTTTGTTTCCCAGGTGCATTACCTTGCACTTCTTAGCATTGAATCTAAGCTGCCATACATTTGACCATTCCTCTAACCTTGCCAAGTCCCTTCTCATTCTTTCCACCCCACCCTGTGCATCAACTCTGTTACAGATCTTAGTGTCATCTGCAAAGATACATACTTTTCCTTCCAGTCCTTCTGCAATGTCGCTTATAAAGACATTGAAGAGGACCGGTACTAATACTGAATCCTGCAGTACCCCACTAGTAACCCTCCTTTCTTCTGAGTGGACTCCATTTACTATTACTCTCTGTGTCCTATTCTCCCGCCAATTCTTTACCCAGGCTGTCATCTTGGGGCCCACTCCCAGGCTGGCTAACTTGTATATTAATCTTTTGTGTGGGACTGTGTCAAATGCCTTGCTAAAGTCTAGGTAGGCCATGTCCACAGCCCCTCCCTGATCTACTACTTTGGTCACCCAGTCAAAGAAATCTATCAGATTCATCTGGCATGACCTTCCCACTGTGAATCCATGCTGCCTAGGGTCCTGTGCCTCTCTGACCTCTAGATACTCAACAATTCTTTCCTTTAGAAGTGATTCCATCATTTTCCCTATCACTGAGGTATAACTAACAGGTCTATAGTTTCCTGCTTCTGCCTTGCTCCCACTTTTGTGAAGGGGAATCACATCTGCCCTCCTCCAGTCCTTGGGTACCACCCCATCCTCCCATGATTTGTTAAAAAGAGTAGTCAATGGTGTCACTAGTTCTACCCTTAGTTCTTTTAGAATTCTGGGATGAATCCCATCAGGCCCCATTGCTTTGTTCACCTTCAGTTTTAAAGTTCTTTCAGAACCCTTTCTTCTGTAAATGGGCCAGTATCAACTTCTGTATCCAGAGTGTTACTACTGTTTGTTTATGTACCTCCTCTTCCTTTGTAAATACTGAGCAAAAATATTTGTTTAGTATCTCTGCCTTTTCACAGTCTCCTCTGCCCACCCTCCCTCCCTTTATTAAGCCTCACTATCCCTCCCTTGGTCTTCCTTGCTCCTGATGTACCTATAAAAGGTTTTATCCCCTTCTTAACTGAGTTGGCTGTCTTTCCTTGGTTTGAGCCTTTGCTGTTCTGACTGCCTTCCCAGCCTCCTTTGCTTTAACTGATACAGTTCTGTCCTGCTCCTTCTGCGATTCCTTGTACTTCCTGAATGCTTTCTTTTCTTTGAACCTTCCTGCCTCCTTTGAGAACCATAGTGGTTTCTTACATCGTCTTGTTTTGTTTATTTGCTTCACACAAGGCTGTTACCTCTGTGATGGCAGTTTTATTATTCCCCATTGTTCTTCCACCCCTCCTTCCTGCCCATTTGCTAGTGCATTCCTTAGGCACTCACCCATTTTGGCAAAAGTCAGCCCTCCTGAAGTCCAGTACTTTTGCCTTTGTATGGCTTGACTCTATTGCTGTGTTTACTGTGAACCATACTGTTCGATGGTCGCTAGTTCTCAGATGGCTACCCACTTCTACATCTGTGATCCTCTCTTCATCTCCATTTGAGAGGACCAGGTCTAAGATTGCTCCCTCTCGAGTGGGCTCCAGTACTAGTTGTCTAAGGCATGCCCCCTGTAGGGCATCTAGAATAACCCCAATCTTCGAAGTGGCTACTGCAACTTCACTCCAGTTAACATCTGGCATATTCAGATCACCCATCAGCAATATCTCCCCTTTTTCTGCCATTCTAAGTATACTTTCTATCATTTCCTTGTCCATTTCCTCCCCCTGAGAAGGGGGTCTGTATACAACCCCTGTGCGGATTGTGGTGCCATTGCCTGTCTCCAAATTTACCCACAGTACTTCTTCTCCTCCCTGTTTACCCTTTTGTTCTGTTGCTTTTATTCCTTCCCTTGTGTAAAGAACTACTCCTCTTGGAAGTAACCTCATAAGTGTTTGAATACTGCATTCTGGTTGTCCCTTGGGGGTAGCTGGATTGACTACTAGGATTGACTTCTGTTATTAGCGATGCAAAATATTATGTAAAATAACTATTTTTTTTTTTTATTTTACTGCCTCAAGCAGAGCCACTGACAAAACTAACACTGCTATAGATGGTTCATGATTTTACCAGTGCAATGATAATACTCATATGACTGTGAATATGTGAAAATGGTTAGCATGATAGTTTGCACCATGTGCCATTATGATATTTTACAGTTTCTTACGTACAGTTTGACATTGCAGTTGATGTGTTTAGGATTAGATAGCAGTGAGCAGCATGCTGTTGATTATTGCATTTAAATACATTATTTACTACTGTTGGGGTGATATTATGAGCCATTTACAGACATAAAACTCTGTTATTACAGCTGACTAATATTATTCATTCATAGGTACAGATGTGGAAAAATGTGCTTGAGCAACACTAATACCACATAGGTAATAATATGTATACAAACATAAGCATGCGCTTACAGTTACAGAGTCAGACCAAGGCAAAAAGACTGAACTAGTAACATAAAATACTTTGGGTGATACAGTGTCATACAGACTGTAAAAGTTCAAATAATAGTGGGGAATAGCTTAGTAGATAATACTGTACTGCTGTAATGTTGTTTCTTATAGGAAAGTAAGATCAGTGGATTGTTAGACACAATAAAGTGTCTTAAACTGATCTATGCTCCTCTGTAGTCATGAAGATAGACATCTAAACATTGATGGTTTGAACACCATAGTTACAGCACTATTTCAAATAGTGGAGGCACACAACTTTCTGTTTAAAATGAAAAAAGTTTAACAACTGAGGTATTGTATAGCGTTACCATGTGAGTTATCAGGTCTGAGATTGCCACAGTGATTTTATATTCAACAATATAATATGATTGTACAGTACTGCTGTGCAGTGAATATTATACTGATACAGGATTGTCTTATTACGGGGTAACATCAGGAGGCATTAACAGTCAACAAAGGGCTGTAATACTAGTACCAGTTATTACCATGTTATTACAGTGCTCATTAGCAATACACTGTCATTGAGAATATGTACAAAATCTATTAAATATAAATAATGTATACTGTTATACAGTAACAACTGATAGGCAATATGCATGGAGAAGATAAACTTACTTCCATGGCAGCATAACTTGTACACTTGTTGGCCCATAATGATGGATGTGTCTTGTAGTATGTTTAGACAGTTCTATGTTATTTCTGTCACCTGTTGCTGGTTGTCTGTGATTGGTCGTGTTGCCTTGGTCCTACCCCCTACTTGCACGTGTGTGTGTGTGTGTGTGTGTGTGTGTGTGTAGCTGGGGGGTGGGAGGTAATGCGGAGTTAGGGTTTTCAACCCTGACACAAAATTTCCTCTCTTTTGTCCCTGTGGAACAACCCAAACTGATGCATTAAATGGATTTTTGCCATGATATATATATATATATATATATATATATATATATACATAACATATTATGGTAGCAGTAGTGCTACCATAGTTAGGGTTGAGGAGCCATTTCTATGTTAAACCCAAAACTTTGCACCTAATAACTTTGCAACCGTTTGATGGATTTGCCTGAAATTTGGAATTTATGATCAAGAACCATAGGCCTTGGGATCTGCCAAGTTTAGGTACTGGTCAGATATACGGCTGTGGAGTTATTAAGTGTGATCTGTCTCACATTCACGCTTTTCTGGAATTCTGTGGTCGCTACCTACAGGTCGTTTGTTTATGGACCGCCCGAAATCTTCAGGGAATGTGCAGCCAGGGTCCCTGATGTGTCTTTTGAAGATTTTATGAAAAATATTAACGGTTCAAAGTTATTCAAAACAGTTTCCATTATAAGTCAATGGGAAAAGTTAACAAAAAGTTCAACACTTTTCGCAAATGCATTTTACTTTTCCGAAAATGGGCCTGTTACTTTCAAAATCGCATTTTGTTTTCAGTTGGTGATCAGAAAAATGGTTGGCATTTAAATTTGGGACCCTCTAGCAACCTAATTTTTTTTGTATTCACCTAGTCGGGCCCTGAGGATGCTTGCCATGTCTTTATTTTGTGGTAAAACACCCCAGAAATATGTTTTTCAAATTTCTGGAAAAAGTACTTTCGCAAATTACTTTTGTGCTCACGAAAGTGTCACAAATTTTTGCGAAAGCTTTCGCAAATTGCGACAGTAGTTTTCTAGTCTGTGGGAAAATGACAGCAATTATTTGGCACTGTGCTGCAAAAGAACAGTTGGGAGTTTTGAGCTGAAATTTGGAGGGAACGGAGCCGACATCTCACAGATGTGCCTTTCAGTATTGTATTGAAAAAATATTACACAGTGGCAAAGTTACGGCACTCCAAAGTTGATGGTTTTTCCCATAGGATAACATTACGGCACCCGACGCATTACAGAAATCCTGTGGCACCCTGCTGCAAAATAACGGTTTGGTCTTTTTTCCTGAAATTTGGAGGGAAGACAGCCAACAGCCCACAGATGTGCCTTTCAGTGGTTTGGTGAAAAAACATTACAGGGAGGCAAAGTTATGGCGCTCCGAACTTTTCTTTTTTTCCCATAGGATAACATTACGGCGTTCGCTGCGCCTTTCAGGGCCCATATCTCGGAAACGGTGCGAGATACGGACTTTTCGTCAGAAAATTTCTTAGCCCACAGTGGGGCTAAGATTCAAATTAGCCAGGACAGTTGTAAATAATATGACTTTTAAATTTTTTTTCGTCGTGCGGTTCCTGATATATAATGTATTTAGTATTCCAAGATCTCATTTTCTGCGCCGATACTCACTATTTTGCATACATTATTTGTACTCACTGTCTTTCTCAATGCGGGTTTGGGGAAAACCAGCCTGTGCATACATTACTGTTACTGTTGCCCTTTCCGCGGTTCATTTACCGTTTCACTTACCATTGACGTCTGCGCCACCATATGCGTTATCCTTTGCGTTTTCATTTAACGCTTGTGTTTCTGTTACTTTTGCCATTTGTGTGTACACTGTTTCTCTTTCTGTTTCACTTTGTGTCACCATGCCCATTGACATTTCCATTTACAGGCACCATGTTACTATGTGACCAGACATCACGTGGCACGCCGTTCCCGTCTATGCCACCGTGTGCGTTACCCTTTCTGTTATCATTCGCGCTTGTGTTACCATGTGTGCCACTGTTAGCATTTCTGTTTGCATTGCTGCTCCTGTTACTATGCCACAAGACATCATGTGGCGGGAGCACGGGGCCCAAAGGGTCCCGCGTGCCCGCCACCGCATTACATTCACTATTTCTCAATATCCTTCTCAAAAAAAAGGGAAATTAGAGGCAAAAAACTCCATTTAATGCATTAGTTAGGGTTGTTCCACAGCGACAAAAGTGAGGAAATTCGCTGTTAGGGTTGAAAACCCTAACTCCGAATTCACCCCCCCAGCACCACACACACAGACACACACACACATTCAAGTATGGGGGAGGACCAAGTCAACACAACCAATGACAGACATCCAGCAGCAGGTGACAGAAATAACAAACAATTGTCTAAATGTACTACGAGACATCCCCACCGACCTGACCAGGTACTGCATGCTCAGTGGAGATCAACAGCAAAACTGAGGCCATGTACACCAAATGTACACATCCCTGATTGCAGCTGCACACAATGTACCACACTTAGTAGTTGCATGGCCTTACCTACCAATGCCCCACACCACACCACAACTGGTACTGTGCCGTTATTCAATATAAATGCTGAAGGTGCATGATGACAGTTGTAGAAAAGGTTTTAACACTACTGAGTATACATTAATTAAGAGAAGCACATAAATTAACTACAAGACACTAGCATGCTCAAGATAAAAGTAGTGATACATTTAGTAGGTGATTTACATAGTAGTACATTTACTGCAATGGTTTACTCAACATAGAGAGGCTGATGTAAACGTATGGAAAAGCATTGCCTGTTCAACGCTGTGAAATTGGTACTGCCAGTATCACATGCATTCTTACTGATGAAGGTGCTGCTGATGTACATACATAAACCTTCAGTGTGTTTCAATATTAAAGATGCAGTAAGTATTCTTTTAAGAAAGATTGTAATTGCATGGATCAGACCAAGCAACTTCTAAATATCATAGCACTACTGAGCCAACAATGATGTACCTGTATCGGACATGTATATAGGATAGATTTTCCTGTAGGCACTTACTGAGTATGTTGTACCTGATAAAGACAATCTCATTGCATCTGTGATGACTAACTTATTCAAATAGTAATACATTTGCTATTGTTGCAATGAGTGATCTATGCCACTTATGGACACAGTGTGATTTTTTAACAGTTGTTTCATACTCAGGCTGTATGCCTACTGTTTGGGTTTGCCACACTTCTGTCACTGATGCTATCAAAGTGATAACTATGTTAATTCTGCTACAACAGGAATCAAGTAGGTATGGTGTAGATATAAACAGAATGTCTTTTAGTATTGATTTAACTCATAATGGGGTAAATGTACTAGGACAGCAGGGGTTATCCTCTATCACTGAGTCTGTCAGTTATAATCACACTAGGGTTCGATGACTGTAATGATCAAGTTACACTGTTCATCTTCATGAGTTCATATTCACAGCCATTCTCCAGCAACTAGACAGTGTATGGTGTAACTGGGCGGGACACTGTGTTGCAAAGCTGCTGCACTGCCTAGCAGAGGGAGAGTATCTACTCATAAAGACAATTAAGCAATAAGGCATGACCAACAGTTATGTTAAATGGTCTGTTAATCACCCTGTAAGGGTTTAATGTTGAATGAGGCATATCCGAGTGCCACATGTTGCTAGACAGTGATAAACTGACCATTAACATAATACCTGGGAGTGGCTTATTGCTATCATAATAAAACTGTTTTTTAAACAACATTAAACCATGTTCATCATATGGTTAGGCTCTACATGTATGTTAATAAAACTAAACATAAGCCTGTTACAATGTTTACAGTCAATTAGAAGCTGCATTTCTCAAACCCTTGTTATAATCAGAGATATTATACCTGTACAACTCCTTGGTTTTGCTTAACTCTATTGCTCAGGTGGCCTCACAAGTGGTGTGGTGTGGTGTGGTGTGGGGCATCAGTAGGTAAGGCCATGCAACTACTAAGTGTGTGCGTTGTGTGCAGCTGCAATCAGGGATGTGTACGTTTGGTGTACATGGCCTCAGTTTTGCTGTTGATCTCCACTGAGCATGCAGTACCTGGTCAGGTGGGTGGGGATGTCTCGTAGTACATTTAGACAATTGTTTGTTATTTCTGTCACCTGCTGCTGGATGTCTGTCATTGGTTGTGTTGACTGGTCCTCCCCATACTTGAATGTGTGTGTCTGTGTGTGTGTGGTGCTGGGGGGTGAATCGGGTTAGGGTTTTCAACCCTAACAGCGAATTCCTCACTTTTGTCGCTGTGGAACAACCCTAACTGATGCATTAAACAGAGTTTTTTGCCTCTAATATATATATATATATATTATATACATATATATATATATATTAGAGGCAAAAATATATTTGCTCATCAGTTAATTCACAATTGATATTAGAGGTTGAAACCTCTTCACCATCCAGCCACCCCCAACTGGAATTGGGGTGTGCATTAGGGTCATCGGCCCATGTGTCACCCATCATGTGTGGAAAGAAGCTGAGGAATAGGAGAATGGGGTGACAGTTAGGACCGATGATCCCAATGCACACTCCGATTCCAGTTGGGGGGTGGGCTGGAGGGGTGCAAAGGGGGTTTCAACCCTAACATCGAATTTCCTCTCTTTTGTCGCTGTGGAACAACCCTAACTGATGCATTGAACAGAGTTTTTTACCTCTAATTTCCCTTCTTTTTTCCTTGCAAATTTCAGCCCAAAAGACCAAACCTTTATTTTGCAGCAGGGCGCCAAACAATTGCTGCAATGCTTCGTCTGCCATAATGTTATCTTATGGGAAAAAGTGTCAACTTTGGAGTACTGTAATTTTGGTGCCGTGTAATATTTTCTCAGCGAAATACTGAAAGGCACATCTGTGAGATGTCGGCTGCGTTCCCTCCAAATTTCAGCCCAAAACTCCAAACCATTGTTTTGCAGCAGGGTGCCAAAGAATTACTGTTATTTTGGGCATAGTGTCGCAAAGTAGTGTCATGATTTGCGAAAGCTTTCACAAAAATTTGCAACACTTTCGTGAGTGTGACACTACTTTTCTAAAGTACTTTTTCCGGAAATCTGAAAAACATATTTCTGGGGTGTTTTACTCCAAAATAAAGACATGGATAGCATCCTCAGGGCCCAACTAGGTGAATACATAAAGAATTAGGTTGCTAGAGGGTCTCAATTTTAAATGCCAAGCATTTTTCTGATCAGTAGCTGAAAACAAAATGTTGGATTTGGGACAGTAAAAGGGCCTTTTGCGACAGTAAAAAGTGCATTTGCGAAAGTGTTGAACTTTTTGTTAACTTTTCCCATTGACTTATAATGGGAACTTGTTTTTGAATAACTTTTGAACCATTTAATATTTTTTCATGACCCTGGCTGCATGATCCATGAAGATTTTGGACCGGTTACGCACACCGTGTAACCTGTAGGTGCGACCGTAGAACTCCAAAAAAAGCATAAACACATGCGCAGATCATGCTTAATAACTCCACAGCTGTATATCTGACCAGTAAGAAACTTGGCAGATCCCAAGGCGCATCAGTCTTGATTAAGTATTCCAAATTTCAGGCAAATCCATTGAACGGTTGCAAAGTTATTAAGGTGCAAAATTTGGGGTTTAACATGTAAATGGTTCCTCAACCCTAACTATGGTAGCACTACCATGCTACCATAATATATTTGCTATACATTAGGATCCTTTTTCATGAATCCTTTTTCATTCAAATGAAAAAGGATCATAGAGTGATGAAAAAGGATTTGGAACACACAGAAAAAAAAGCCTTTTCATAGCCTTATCCTTAATTTTCAATTTCCATAGTATAGTGGTCCCTCCCCCTTCCCAGTCACAGATCCCTTATAAAATATATGTTTTCCATAGTGTAGTGGTCCCTCCCCAGTCACTCATCCCATATTATACATTATTTTTCCATCTCAATCCTCACCCCATTCCATAAGTAAATAAACTGAGATGGGTACAGTATAAGAGAATGGTGTAAGCATTAGGGCTAATGACCCCAAGCCACACCCCTAATGCCTGTCAGTGTCTGCAGGATGGTGGTGGGGTGTTAGGGTTGGAAACCATAATACCACATTTCCCTGATTTTGTTGCATTAGTGACAACCCTAACTGATGTATTAAACAAGTTTTTTGCAATGAATTTCCTTATGTGTTCAGATAGTATAATCATATCCTCATTTGTCTACGCAGGTATGACCAAATTGTCAGCACAGTCATGTTTTTATCCCACCTCATGTACCCGATACAGAAAACTTTTGAATTCCCACAGAAGCATAATTCTGTGCAACTGCAATGCCATTCTGTGCCACGGGTGCAAAAACACATTTTGGGAAGGATTTGAAAAACGACAGCTGTGACATACATGGGGTTGTGTAATAAGAAGCTGTGTTGAAAATCTGAGGTCAAAATATTTAAAATTTCTGATGTTATGAATAGGCATAGTGAAATTGCAACAAATGGTATTAACTTTAGCATTTTTTCATAGTTTCATCACAAATTTTGAACATAGTCTTCTTATGACCCCGCATCATAAACCCTGTAGGAGAAAATTTTCAAACCTGTGCCAAAATGCAACATGCCATGTCTCAGGTGTGAAAACACATTTTGGACAGGATGTGAAAAATGACAGCTGTACTGTTCATGAGGAAGTATGAAAAAATGGCTATGCTGAAAATTTGGACTCATAATATTGAAAATTACCAAAGTTATGCACATGCATAGAAAATTTTCAGTCAACGTTCATAACTCAGCCATTTTTAGGATTTTTCACCAAATATTCAACATGGCCTTTTTAGGACCCCACCCCATGAACACTGGTGGTGAAATTTCATCATTCAGTCCCGAAGATGATTTCATGCAGTGACTGCAAAATCACCTTCCCAGCCCGATTAACAAAATGACAGTGCCAGTGTTGATGAGGTGAGGTCCCAAAAATGCAATGCTGAACATTTTTATGAAAACATTTCTAAAAATGGCAAAAATATGAACATACATTCAAAACACCATTGAAATACATTATAAAACACTTACCTTGATTCCTCAGTTCATGGTTTGTCTTTGAAGAGGGCAGACATACAGTATCTTGGTCCACAGAAGATGACAGTGTACAACCTCTGGTGGTAAGTATAGGGTAAGGGGTGTATGGGGTGGTGGGTGTTAAGTTAGAGGGTCAGGACGGGGAGGGGAATGGTAGGGATGTCAAAGGACTGTTTTCTTTTTTTCAAGTTAAAAAAATACATCAGGGGACTTTTTTTCAGGAAGGAAGAAAATGAACTATTTTGGGACATTGGAGGTGGGCTCCCTCAAGTCCTATACTGTTGGGGGGTCTTGTAAATGCTGACATGGGGATTGGTCCCCCCCGATGTTGACAAGTCTTATTAACAGAATAAGCTGGGGGGGGCATCTGACAATGGGGTGGGCAGGTTCCATGTCATAACAGCTATCAAAAAATAGCAATCACTTTTACAGCAAGTGTACATCATTGAAAATCAAAACAGCAATGTACACTCCCCTCTGAACCTGACAACAGCGATGGAAAAACAGTGCATCTATGCTGGAGGCTGTGCACCCCCAAAATTATGATTCTCAATTCCAGTGGAGTGCATGTTGGGGAGAGGGAGAAACTTGGCAGGAAAAAATATATAAGTGCCGCACAGGTTCAGAATGAAATAAACTCCCTACCCAGTCCTTAACCCAACACCTCCTTCACTGCAGCCCACCACCCTCACCACCACACCAGAATGGCAGCTTGGCAGCACACCACCAAACTAAGCCCCACATACCTTCTTCTTCTTGAATCCTCCTCTTCCAGTCATTCACCCCCTAGTATCTCACTCATTTGTCACGTACCTTAGCACTATAAATGTTTCTCGCTAACCTTTCAGGATAGCTCACATCATAGGTGCTGAAATTGAGTAGCTCAAAACTGAGTCACTAAATTTTAGTAACCATCATAATGTGCTACTGGGTGGGGCATCCTGGTGTCAGATAAAATAAATTAATAAATTAATAACTATGGGGATTGGAGCGTGGGGGTGCCACTAGACAACAGGGAAAGATATGGGGGTCCACTAGACACCAGGGCTAGGGCACACTGATAAATGGGTAAGGGGTGCAACTAGACACCATTGAAAATGGTATCTTACAGTGGAAACTAAAGCTGTCAGCATGAGCCCCAGCTGCAGCTGCAGAAGTAAAAAAAAATCCTGCTGTTCTCATACAGAGAATGTGGGAGAAGCGGCCCTCTTGCTAAGCTGGGCACCAGGGATTTTGAGTGCCCCAAAAAGGTATTTCTTGACAAAATGAAAAAAATAAACATTAACGTGTAACTAAATGTGTCCCATTTATTTAGGTTTTGATGTTTATTTTTTAAAATCCATCTGTTTTAATGTGTTTTCTTAGTTTTCTCTCTCGCTAACTGAAAAAAACAAAATGGCAGATCCAAAAAAACACGTTTCCCACCAGCGACACAGGATGACCCATCTGTGGAAATGTATTAGCTCCTGCAACATTGGATGAGCTATTTGCAATAAGGCATTAGGCTCCTATGACAAAAGATGACTCTGCCTGTGAAAAGGGATTGGGTCCTGTGACACAGAATCCATTTTCATGCTTCACATCTATTTTTTTTTCAATAGGAAATAATGTGAAACTTTGTATATTAATAACTTTGGAAAGAATTTATCTTTTTTTTTCACTGAACCTTCAAAAGGCACATCTGTGAGGCAAAGGCTTTCTACTGTGAAAATTTCAGACCACAGCCTGAAACAGTTTCTGAGATACTGGTGGACAAACAAACAGCAAAAAACATGGACATTCTACAATTTTTAACACTCTGTATCTCAGAAACCCCAAAACTCATTCAAAGTCAAGAGACATGCTCAAAGAAATTATGCATGCAAACTTTCACACAAATCCGTTGAATTGTTGTGAAGTTATTAAGCTGAAAACTTTTTGGTTTAATGTAGAAGTGAGCACTCATCCCTACCTATACTGGCACTATCATGGCAGTATATATACAGTATATATATATATATATATATATATATATGTATATATATATATATGTGTGTGTATATATATATATATATATATATATATATATATATATATATCAGAACAAAAACTCTGTTTAATGCATCAATTAGGGTTGTTCCACAGCGACAAAAGTGAGGAAATTCAATGTTAGGGTTGAAACCCCTTTGCACCCCTCCAACCCACCCCCCAACTGGAATCAGGGTGTGCATTGGGGTCATCAGCCCTAACTGTCACCCCATCACATGTGGAAAGAAGCTGAGGAATAGGAGAATGGAGTGACAGCTAGGACCGATGACCCCAATGCGCACCCCGATTCCAGTTGGGGGTGGGCTGGAGGGGTGCAAGGGGAGCTTAAACCCTAATATCGAATTTCCTCACTTTTGTCACTGTGGAACAACCCTAACTGATACATTAAACAGAGTTTTTTGCCTCTAATTTCCTGTCTTTTTGAGAATGATAATGAGAAATAGTGAATGTAATGCGGTGGCGGGAGCGTGAGGCCCATGTCTTGCCAGATAATAACATTGTGCCTGCAAATGCAAATCGTAATGCACAGGGTGACGCAAATCAGAAAGAGAAACAGTACTGTGGACAGAAATGTTAAAAACAACACAAACGCAACCGCAAATGAAAACGCAAAGGGTAACGCACATGGTGGCCGTAAATGTGAACGGTTAGTGAAACGGGTACAGAACCGCAAGCAGAAATGGTAATGGTAACACTAATGTAAGTGCACAAGATGATTTTTCCCAAAAGCTGTATAGAGAAAGACAGTGAGTAGAAAGAATGTATGCAAAATAATGACTCTCGGAACACAAAAATGAGGACTTGGAATAGAAAATTGCTCATATCTCAGTAACCGTATGACATAGAAAAAAAATTTAAAAGTCTTATGTATTATCACTTTCCTGGCTAATTTTATGCTTTGACCCCAAAAGTCCGTATCTTACACCGTTTTCGAGATACGGGCCCTGAAAGGCACGGCAAATGCCGTTATGTTATGTTATGGGAAAAAAAAACAGAAGTTCTGACTGCCATAACTTTGGCTACCTGTAATATTGTTTCACCAAACTACTGAAAGGCACATTTGTGGGATGTTGGCTGTGTGCCCTGCAAATTTCAGCCCAAAAGACCAAACCGTTATTTTGCAGCAGGGTGCCAAACGATTGCTGCAATGCGTCGTCTGCCGTAATGTTATCCTATGGGAAAAAGCATCAACTTTGGAGTACCGTAACTTTGCTGCCATGTAATATTTTTTCAGTAAAATACTGAAAGGCACATCTGTGAGATGTCAGCTGCGCTCCCTCCAAATTTCAGCCCAAAATACCAAACCGTTGTTTTGCAGCAGGGTGCTAAAAAATTACTGTTATTTTGGGCATAGTGTCTCAAAGTAGTGTTGTGATTTGTGAAAGCTTTCACAAAAATTTGCGACACTTTCATGAGTGTGACACTACTTTGCAAAAGTACTTTTTACACAAATCTGAAAAACATATTTCTGGGGTGTTTTACTCCAAAATAAAGACATGGCTAGCATCCTCAGGGCCCAACTAGGTGAATACAAAAAAAAATTTGGTTGCTAGAGGGTCTCAATTTTAAATGCCAAGCATTTTTCTGATCTCGAACTGAAACAAAATGTTGGATTTGCGACAGTAAAAGGGCCATTTGCCACAGTAAAAAGTACATTTGCGAAAATGTTGAACTTTTTGTTAACTTTTCCCATTGACTTGTAATGGAAACTTGTTTTTTGAATAACTTTTGAACCGTTTGATATTTTTTCACGAAATCTTTGAAAGGCACATCGGGGACCCTGGCTGCATGTTCCCTGAAGATTTCAGACTGGTCGCACAAACCATGTGACCTGTAGGTGCGACCGTAGAATTCCAAAAAAAGCGTAAACGCATGCGCAGATCATGCTTAATAACTCCACAGCCATATATACAACTGGTACAAAACTTGGTAGATCCCAAGGCATTTGGGTCTTGATTCTGTATTCCAAATTTCAGACAAATCTATTGAACGGTTGCAAAGTTATTAAGGTGCAAAATTTGGGGTTTAACATGTAAATGGCTCCTCAACCCTAACTATGGTATCACGGTATATATATATACATATATATATATATATATATATATATATATATATATAATACTGGCCCAGTAGGGCCAGAATACTAAGGTTACTTGGCCTTCTATGTTAAACCCCACAGTTTGCAATTTTAAACTTTGCAACTGTTTGTCCAATTTGCCTGAACTTTTGCATGCGTGGCCTCCGACCATACATCTCTGGATCTGGAAAGTTGAGTTCCAGTCAGATGTACCTTTGTGGAACCACAGAGCATCCATAAAGTGAAAATTGCCAACTTTTGTGCATTTTGTCAGTCGGGCTATGGACTGAAGAATACATCTGAGTGGATTCAAATTTGCTTGTCTATATGTGGTCTGAGCTAAACTGGTGCCTTTTGAAGATTTAGTGAAAAAATATTAATCCATTCAAATGTTATGCAAGCTTTCATGTCCCATTGTAGCCTATGGGAAAATTTATATGTACATTGTAAAATCTTTTGCAGAAATATCTTTTTTGTCAGGGACCCTGGTTTTCCATTTTTACCGGTAACACCAGTAACAATCACGGAATCCTGCTTGGTTTGCGGATTTTGAATTCTTGTACCGGTGCCTCACGGAAATTGCAAGTCACTGCACAGAATCTCTAAGATTTCAGTATTTTTTTTTATTTTCTCTTTCTTTGTCTCCTTCTTACAGCATCAGTCTCCACTTTTCAGGCTGAGTATTCCTTAGCTTCACCCCAGGTAATGCTCAGGAGCTCCTGTGGTCCTGCCCCTATCCTGCCTGGGTTGTACCCCTGCCAGGTGGAAAGGAAGGGGAACCCAGGACCCTTTCATACTTCCTTAGTGTGTATCGGGCAGCTCAGTGGGTACTTCATGGAGCCTGGTTATGAAGTCTGAGGCACCTGGGTCCCTTCTGCCAGTGGCCAATGTGGGGGGTGATCGTTCCTGGTTTTCTGGTCTCTGTCCCTGAGGGCACTGCCACTATTTATTTATTTATTTATTTATTTATTTATTAGCTTTTGGTAAACAGGTAAGTGCATTAGGCAAACAATCCTGCCTATTTTCAAGCACGACCCGGGAGGGGAAAACTAGAGGAGATCCAAGGAGGAAGGGCACATGGAGACATGCCACTGCTCCACATCCTGGCTAGGGTCCTCCCCTCCTGATCACTCTGCAGCACCATTGTACCACCACCCACGGTAAAGCAGCAGGACCTGCAGCAGAACCTCCCTGGAGGAGGAGGAGAGCAGTCCCCCAGGTGCTCGATCCTACTCCCATGGCCAAACCTTTAGCAACTCAAGTTCGCTTCTGACCCTGGGTTGCTGACATTGCAAGTAATAGAGCTACTGCACTGCCAGCAGGCCGACCCAGATTTCAGCATCTTAAAATGAATGCTGCTGTGCTTTGCATTCTTTCTGCTTTGCTGCATATAGAGTCAATAAGGAAATCACCCGCTCTGTTTTGTTGTAATCAGCCATTCAGTTTAACCACCCATGCCTAGTGGTTAGAGTAACAAACAGTGAATGAACTGGGTACATCCAGCAGACTTGGGTTTGATTCCCAAAACCTCCACTTGCATACTGTGTGACTCCAAGCAAGTCACTTAACCTCCCCAGTACTTCAAGGTCACTCCTGAAAACAGACAGTCCTGCCTAGTGGGCCTTACCTGCTTTCCAAAGAATATAAAAAATAAAATACCAATATATGTTTACTACATTATAGAATAGTAGTCAGGGTACCATGTAATTTACCTGAGTTTTACTTGGGCAGAAATGATTTTGTATAGGTAAAGATAAATGTTCAGATACATTTTATGTATTTTATAAACTTGTTTTTAGATTTTAGTCAGGTGTTGATTTTTTAGGTGAAGACATTTTATTTCAAAGAAGCAAATTCAAGTATTTTTATACCCCCTGGCCATTCACTCCTTCAGGCCTGCCAAGGCCCCCTACCATCCCTGCTGAGTGCCAACCACCATCCACTGCCTCTTACTGCTGTGCTACCAGGTAACCCAAAGTAATCCTTCATTGAGTGGGCCCCTACCCCTGTGGGAGGCTACTAGGGGAGGAGAATTGCCCTAAAGAGCTTCCAGTGTATCCTGGACATGGCAGGGGTCAGAACGGACACATGTCTGGGGATTCTGTCTTATGGAGGGACCAACAGCTGTCCTTCAGTTGGTCAGTGGGTGTTTTCCCATTTTCTGGGAAGCGTGACAGGCCACACAATGTCAAGGCACAAGCTGATGTCCGTCACGCTCCCTCCTGCAGTGAGGGCTGACATGTTGTCATGCCTCTGGCCTCCACCATGGGCCAGCAAATGCTGAGCCATGAACCCACCCTCCCTCCCAGGAGAAGGTGAGTGGTTGTTGGGCACTCAAGCCTTCACCCACCAGCTGGCTCTCCAACACCCAAGTCTGCTTCCTAACCCTGGTCAGCAGTGTCACAGGCAGAAATCCAATTTAGGCAGGCAAATTATAGATAGGACAAAACAAAGATAGTCCACCTTAATGGTGATGGTTCAGATTAATTCACATCTGAGTTCTAACAAGCAAAGAGACCAAGTCATTTGTAACTTGTGCATGTGGAGTGTGGGTGCTGAAGAAAGGGGATCATAGTGCTGTCACTACTGCCATCATCCCAGAGGGATGTGGACTGCATTGTTGCTACTAGCATCACACCAAAGGGGTGGGGACTGTAGTACTTCTGCCATCACCACTGGTGGATGGAGAATGTAGTATTGCTGCTGTCCCACCTGAAGAATGGGGGCCACAGTGCTGATACTGCCATCACACTGGAGGAATGGTGAATGTAGTACTGCTGCCATCACACCTACGGGATGGGGGCCACAGTGCTGCTGCTTCTGTCACACCTGAGGGAGGGAGGGAGGTTGTAGTGCTTTGCTGCTGCCATCTCACCAGAGGGATAGGGCCTGTAGTGCGTTGGTGCTGCCATCATACCTGAGGATGGGGCCGTAGTACTGCTTCATCACACCTTAGAGATGGGGCTGTAGTGTTGCTGCTGCCATCACATCTTGTACCTAAAATAACTTTAAATTGGTACAAGGATGGAAGGATGTGTAATGGTGGAAATCAAAATTGCTAAAATGCATGTTAGCAGAGTTAAAAATTGTTAAATGAAGTACACAAAACCAAACACCGGTAAAAGCGGATTTTGGCTTAGCAGACACCCGTGACAGTACCAGTTTTTACAATGTGCAAAATGGAATATGCCTTTTCTCAATCCCGTTAAACCAGTGTCCCTGTTTTTTGTACGTGACAACATGTTTTTGTGTGCAAAAACATTCCATAATAAGGTATAGGGATGTAATGAAAACATTTTTGTTGTTGCGAAAGTATTTTTGTTGTCATGAAAACAATACTCCACAACATTGTCCCATGTGTTGTTTTCTTTGTCACTTCATTGTGTCAAGGTGGATTGTGCTTTCAGGCTGAAATTTGCAGAGTAGCAAGCCCTGGTCTCACAGATGGGCCTTTTTGTGGTTTGGTCCCAAGCCATTCAACGGGCCCATAGTTACAGCATTCTGAAGTTGAGAAATTTCTTATAGGATAACAGTGTGGCTCCTGCAGCACTGTTTGGCACTCGGATCTTGGAAATAGTGCAAGATACATGCATATTATTATGTAGAAATGGGCAGCTTGGTGGGAGCACACAGCTCAGAGGGCCCACGCTCCCACCAACACATACCAGTTACCAGGTACATTACACTTTCTCAAAAATTAAGGAAATTGATTGCAAAAAACTTCATTAATGCATCAGTTAAAGTTGAAGCGTGAAGGGTTGAGATGTGAATTATGCTGTTTAGGTGCAAAAAATGTAATCAGTTCTATAGATATGCTATTGCGAAGTTGAGATTTTTCACATAGGATAACATTGCAGTGTCCACAGTGATTTTCTGTGCCCGTATCTTGGAAATGATGGAAGATATAGATTTAGTTCACTTTTCTTGCATGGAGGTTTCAAAGTCATGATTACAACTGAGGTGGAATTTTTTTCATAGCTGCTACGGTTACTGAGATATTGCCCAAATAATTGTTTCAAGGGTTACTTTACAGTACTTTGGGGCTACTGTATGGCTCTGTATTTAAGTGTAAGTGGGAGCACAGGGTCCAGAGAGCCCACACTCCCACATACATATACCATTTTAACAAATGGGCAAGGTAAAGGGAGCGCAGGTCCCGGAGGGCCTGCTCTCCCACAAACATATGTCGCTAACCACTTACATTACACTTGCTCAAACAGATGGGAAATTCATTGAAAAAAACTCTCTTAATACATCAGTTAAGTTTGATGGTACAGCAACAAAAATGTTAAAATTCCTGTCCTCACCTCCCCACCTTCCTCACACGAACAGGCATCAGGGTGTGCATTGGGGTCATTGGTCCTATCTCTCACCCCATTCTTCTATACTGCACTACCTCAGCTTGTTTACTCATGGAATGGGTTAAGAGTTAGGCCAATGACCCCAATGCACACCTCAACACCTGTTGGTGTGAGGAGGGTGGGGTGGTGAGGATGGCGTGATAGGGGTTGGTAACCCTAATGTGGAATTTGCACACGTTTGTTGCTGTGCTATCAACCCTAACTTATGCATTAATGGAGTTCTTTGCAATGAAAAAATATATATATATATATATATATTTATATATATATATATATATATATATATATATATATTTATATATATATATATATAGAGAGAGAGAGAGAGAGAGAGAGAGAGAGGGAAACATTTTACATGCATTGGAATGCATTATAAATTATACTTTTTTATACAATGCTGCTTATCTCCTTCAGCACCCTGACTGGGCCCCCATCTTTCCCAGTCTTCCCAACTCCATCATCCACCTTCTCTGGGACTTACTTTTACTGGTGGTCCTGCCACAAGGCCTTGGATGAGAGGCACCTAGTCATTGGTATTGGGCCTACAAGAGAGCAGTCCATCACTGTTCTATAGTCCTATTTTCTCACCTATTGAGCCCCGATATATGTGTACTCTACCTCCATGGAGACACCTCAGGCATCCATGTGTGGGGTTCCCTTTCCATGCTGTCCCATTGTGCTGTCACCTAGATTCCTCTCCCTGTCTTACAGATGTCCATCCTCCCTCACTGGCCAGCCCCCAAGTGATCCAGGTCCATTCTTGAACCCAGGTTGCTGGCATGGCAGTCAGTAAATAAAAGCAATACAGTCAGTGGGTAAAAGCTTGAAACAGAAATACTTTATATTCTGTATTTTTGTATTTGTTATCTTTTTGTCTTGCTCCTTCAACCAGGACACATCTGAAAACATGCTGTTACTAGCTCAGTATGTCTTTCCTCATAGAACCTTTCAAATAAATCTCTTATGTTAATGCATTAGCAGCCATTGTGGCTCTGACCAGAATTAGTTTGCTCTTGTTACTACATCCCCTATAGTACCTTTCATACATTTATTTTTCATATAATGTTACTTCTGCCCAGGTGAATTGGTAAATCAGCAGTCATGATTTTTAAGGTCAGTCATGACTGATTATTGTTAATTATCGAATGCTGTTGTATGATCATCGGGAGAGATTATGATCTAAGATCATCGTCTAGATCCTGATTAATCATCAATCATATAACTTTCAGATCATCAGACGATGATTAATTTTCAATTATTAAAATAGCATGATGGTTGTTGATGATCTGTAGATGATCTTTTGATAATCACAGATGATTATACCTGTATTAGTTCTATATTGTAAGACTGTAAGTCACATGAGTAATACTCTGCAATGTTTTATTTGTTATTAATATACATATATGATGGTCAAATATCAGCAAAAGCAAATGAATTACAATGTACAGTAAATCATAAGAAGTCAAGCTATAATCCTTTTAGGAAGAGTACAATTGAAGTTAGGTATAGTGTACACATTTGCATATTTCAAAATCACAGCATATGAAACAAAACAATTACAATTTCAATTTTTCTTTTTATAATTTTGCCTTGACAACATTAGTTTGTAGACTGTTAAGAAAAGTTTTGGGTGCAAGCTAGGTACTTTTGGGAACTACTGCAGTACATGTAGGGAAAAATAGACCAGTCACAAATTTATAAAACTAAATTTTAAATATTAATTTTGTATGCTTAAGCCAAAGTAAGACACCTTAAAATCCACCAGTGTTTTGGGGTGTCTAAATTACCCCTTCCTCAGGGTGGAAGGTGATTCTAAAATAAAACATACATGGTGACATTTTTAAATTTCAGTGTCTCTAAATATAATGTTGAACAAGACCACATGAACAGAAACTGTTCAAAAACCCCCACACATACCTATATTGCTCTAAGCACATCAGTGCACTAGAAGTGGTGGAACATAATACAAAAAAACAACAATTATTTATTTAAGTTGAGTTCTCATGAAACATAATATGGAATGTGATGGTATAATAATGGTTTTACTCATTATATAAGTCACCATAATTTTCTTCAGTCTGTATTACAAATAAATACTATCATACTATTATACTCACAGTATCATCTTATTCAAAAGGCAGTTTGAATTACATTTAATTGGGTAGCCTGTCAAGTATTTACAATATGACTATAATTTCTTCATGAAGGTTAATGAAGCAAAATGCAAAGCATGATAGGAATCAGTCCATAGCTCCTGGTACTTCAAAATAGTCTTGACAATAGATATTCCCTCTTTTACAGAGCCATATCAGCTAAAGAGTGCAAAAATAGTATTTACACAACCACTCTATAATGTAATTTCTAAGGGTTCCTAGGAATTTATAAATGTAATAAAGAGCATGGATAAAGGGGGATCTACAGTCATTCAAAACTACAAGGGCAGCAGGACTGAGTATATTAGACAGTTGGATAACTAAGAGAATTATACACAGATTAAACAAAACCCCACAGAAAAAATTAAGCAAATAGTACAGTATGTGGACTTCAAGAGTAAGGGAAAATGAATAAACAGATAACAGAATGGGAATACAGAGCTCTGAACTGCACACACCCCAGGACACCTGCATTTTACACATTACCCTAGGTACACAGGAGCTTATTCCAACTTCCAGGTAGGCCCATTGTAGCTGGGATGGGTGGCATACTGGAACCTTTTCAACTTTTATTGACTGTCTGTGACAGAGTTGAATACAGCCCTGTCCCAGTTGTTATGGAGAAAGAGTTTAAATGTATGGGTCTGTTCTATCCCCTCCTTTTCTGTCTTCTGTGTCTGGTTGCACAACCAAATTTTTTCATGAGACCTAGGACTTGATCACTCCAACAGTCTTGCCATTCTCTGCCTCTCGCTATCTCTCTACCTTCTCTTGCTATTCTGTTTTTTCTCCCCCCTTGCATATCTGTTGGTATAAAAATATATGTGAATCATTATGTGGAAATATAACTGATATTGGCATCCCTTTGTTTAGAAATATATATAGTTTTACTGTTGAAATGCATATAGTTATACTGTTGAAATTATTAAAAAAAGCCTTTTGGAACTCAAGGGGTTAACCTGTTTGCAAATTCCCTGAGAAGCTGTAAGCAAGAGGTCAGTTCTGGGTCACAATGCTCTTTTTGCTGCATTAGTTGAAACTTACAAGGACACTGTGTGAGATGCATGCTGTTTTCTTAACCAGCAGGGGTTGCAAAGACACATAAACACAGAGCTGCAATTTTTTGCGAGAGAGAAACACAGAGACTGAGATTGAAAATTGAGAAGAATCCCAGATGTACTTTCTCTGTTTATACTGCCTTTGTAAATAGCTATACTGAACAATTTTTTTTTATTTTACTATTATTAATAATAAATCACTTGTGAATTTTACAACTGGTCCTGGTTTTCCTATACTTCCTGACCAGTGCCTCAATGACAGATGGTGTCAGCCTAAGAGGTATTTACACTGTGCATACTCTAATCCAGGAGTTTTGTGTGTGGGTACTAGAACTGGTACCAATAAAGCACAGAAGAAAGGTATGGACTCTGTAGCAGCAATTCCAGGAGTGGTTACCAGAAGAATGGCAGCCAAACTAGCAGAGACAGAAGTCTAAGCTGAGACTGTATAGCTAGCACCCGTTATAGAAAAAGAACAGGCAATGACAGAACCTGAAAGACTGACTGCCTTTTTCAAATGGTGGGCTATACAACAAATAGAGATGAAGAAACAGAGAAGAGAGGAGATGCAGCAGAGAGAAAAAGAGATTCAACATTTAGAGAAACAGAGAAAAGAAGAAATGCAACAACTCAAACAGCAGAGAAAAGAGGAGATGCAACGACAGGAGCAGCAGAGGAGAGAAGAGATGCAGTGACAGGAGCAGTTGTGGCTAGATGCCTTGCAGGCTATCAAAGGCAGAGGATCAGTCACAGATTCAGATGAGCAACAGGACACAAACAACTTAAAATACATTAAACTTATAAAGTTGTGGCCTTCAGATGATATCAAAGCATACCTGACAACTTTTGAAAGGATTGACACAGCCTGCCAGTGGCTAAAGCAGCAATGGGAAATCAGACTGGTACCTTACCTGATAGGGAAAGCCCAACTTGCCTACAGCAGTATGGACACTGCACAGTCAGAAAACTATGATCTGGTGAAAAGTGAAATCCTAAAAAAGTATGACATCTCAGGAGAGGCCTACAGGCAGAGATTTTGATTTCTGAAGTACAATTCAGTCGTCAATCCTCGAGAAGCCTTCACCTGACTCAGAGAACTCCTGATAAAATGGCTCCAACCAGAGAGAAAAACAGTCCCACAGATCAACACATTTGCAATGGAGCAATTCATCAACATCCTGCATACAGATGTCCAGCTTTGAATAAAGGAACACCAATCAGAAAGTGGGGAAAAGGCTGTTTCTTTTGTTGAAGATTAGCAATTGGCCAGGCAAATGCCACAGCAGTGAGGTAACACCGAAGCACCTGTAAGACACTCTTTTTCTATTTAAACTCTAAGTCTGATAAGAACTCTGGTGGTGGTAACAAATCTGCGTCCAAATACATTATTTGCTATAACTGTAATAAGCCAGGTTATATTGCAAGAAACTGCCATGGGTAGAGTAACACTGGAGCAGATTTGTCCTTAGCAAATAGGGGCAAGTACTTATCAGATGTGAAGGTGGGAGATAAGACTATGAAATGGACCCCAGAGTGTGACAGAGCTTTTGGGGCCATTAATGCTTCATTGTGTTTAGCTCCTGTTTTAAGAAGCCCAGACTTTGACAAACAGTTTTTGTTACAGACAGATGCATCAGAGGTAGGCATAGGTGCAGTCTTGAGTCAGCATCTAGATGGGAAAGAATTTCCTATTCTGTACATAAGTAGGAAGTTGCACGACAGAGAGAAAAGGTACTCCACCATTGAAAAGGGATGTCTTGTGGCAAAGTGGGCCATGGAGTCCCTTAAGTTTTTCTTACTAAGAGCTGACTTTGTGTTTGTAACAGATCACAATCCTCTCTGTTGGCTTAAACAAATGAAGGATAAAAATTGTAGAATCACTCTGTAGTACCTGGCACTGCAGCCATTTAAATTTAAAGTAATGCACAAATCTGGGAAAGAGAATGTCAATGCTGATTTTTTTTGTCTAGATCTGGATGTGGAATTAAGAATTCTGAAGGCTGAAAAAACAAATGTGTGAGTTTAAACTTCACTATTTGCTGTAGTGTTGTTATGGAAAAACAGGATACTGCATATGCACAGAACTGTAAAGCTTATATGTTTATATTAGATGAGAATTACTAGAAAGTTTTGGAAACCTATTTTTGTAAAACAGGTTCCCTCTTAAGGAGGGGGTATGTGATAGGGTTGAATATGACCCTGTCACAGTTGTTATGGAGAAAGATTTTAAATGCAAAGGTCTGTTCTATTCTCTCCTTTTCCTTCTTCTGTGCCTGGTTGTTCAACCAAATTTTCTTGTGAGACCTAGGACTTGATCACCCCGACAGTCTTGCAATTCTCTGCCTCTCACTATCTTTCTACCTTCTCTTGCTATTCTGTCTTTTCCCCCCCTTGCATATCTGCTGGTATAAAAATATATGTGTATCATTATGAGGAAATGTAACTGATATTGGGATCCCTTTGTTCATAAATGCATATAGTTTTGCTGTTGAAAGACATATGCAGTAGTTATACTGTTGAAATGATTGCAAAAAACTGTTTGGAACTCAAGGGGTTAACCTGTTTACAAACTCTCTGAGAATCTGTAAGCAAGAGGTCAGTTCTGGGTCACAATATTCGTTTTGCTGCACTTGTTGAAACTTACAAGAACACTGTGTAAGAAGCATGCTGTTTTCTTAACAAGCAGGGGTTGCAAACACTTATAAAAACAGGGCTGCAATTTCTTACAAGAGAGAAACACAGAAACTGAGCTTGGAAACTGAGAAGAAACCCAGATGGACTTTCTCTGTTTATACTGCCTTTGTAAATAGCTACTGTATACTGAACATTTGTTTTACTGTTATTAATAATAAATCACTTGTTGCAAATTTTACAACTGCTCCTGCTTTTCCTGTGCTTTCTGAGCTGTGCCTAGATGACACTATCATATGACAGGTATTCTAATTGTTATCTTGCTTTGTGTTTTGTTTCATTAGCCTGCATGTAGGAATATGTACAGCCATATTGTAAGGACTGCACAGCCTACCCAATGAGATTTGATTTTGATTGCCTTTTGATTAAGATAAAATTGTGAATATAACAGTAAGTTGGATGTTGGTATTTATTTGTAGTACAAACTGAAGAAAATTATGGAGAGTTATATAGCGAGTAAAACTGTAATTATACTACCATATTCAATATTATGCCTCACGAGAACTCTGCTATAATATATTTTTTTTATTTTGTTTTATTACACTTTACCAGGTCTAGCACACAGATGAATTGCGAGCCAAATAGACATGTGCCAAAGGGGGTTTCTGAACAGTTTACATTTCTGTGATCCTGTTCAACTTTATATTTAGAAACACTAACATTTAACATAGTCACCATGTAAGTTTATTTATTTTGATAATTCTTACATCGGGGGGGGGGTGCCAGGGGCAGAGACCTCTGCATGTGGTGTTCAGGAGGTGAAGACCCTGAAACAAACAGACAGGTTTCCAGACAGATTTATTCTAACCATGGCCTTCGGTGAACATAAATCCATTGATGTAACATTGGTCGACAAACTATTTCTTGAACTGGTGTCATAGAGCCATCTTGTATACCATGCCTTGAACTGTTTTATAACTGTACCTTACTAAGTATTGCAACTGAATTGTGTTCATTGTTATTGCAGTTTTAACTTTCTGCCTATGTAATTGCCAATCTGCATTCTGTAGCTTGTAAATATTTCTACCAGTACATTGTTGATGTTGTATGTTTTTTGTATTACCCTGTAAGTCCCCCAGGTCTCATCTGAAAATATGCACTGTGATTGTCTAGTGTGCTTACCTGGTCAATAGAGGCTAAATAAATAAATTATAATTAAAGTAGCAGAGATGTTTGGGGGTACAGCAGTGGCCAAAGGAAGGGAATGTGCTAGCAATAACCAAGATGAGTGGCTACAGTAGTTGCAGGTGCAGGGTAATGAGAGATGTGAAACTAGGAATGGTTTAGGAGAGGAGAGTGAGGATAAGATATGAATTGGGAGAGATAAATGGGGAGAGAAAGATCAAGTTAAAGAGCATCTCTACATTTCAAGTTCAAGTTCAAGTTTATTGCAGGAAAACTCCATTGAGCAAGCTCATTCACAAGGAGGTCCTGTGACATAAACACTTAAAGTACAAACACAGATAGGTAATAACAGTATATACATGAAATGCACGTTACATGATACAGGCTGGATATACATACAAGGGTACCACATAGGGTGACCGCAGGTGGTAAACATTGATATGAGACAGGGAAGAGACTTACAGGTTGCATACTGATAAATGAAACATGATGACTGGTGTGTGCAATACATATACAGTATTTTGGCAGCTAGAACAAACAACAGTCTACAACTGATATGGGGGGGAGAAGTGATTTGATAGAGTAGCAGTGGAGCGTAAGCAAAGATAAAGCCAGGAGTAGAAGGGGAAGTGAAAGCAGTTAATATGACAAATCAATTATAGCTTACCAGTGGATAAATATGGCACACATGGGGAAGGAAGAGACTTGCACTATGTTAGCATGTACAGAGAAAATAATATAGGGCCTAAGATGGATCCTTGGGGGACTCCTCTTGCAACTGGCAAGGCAGCAGAAAAAAAGCCTTCCGCCTTTACTTTTTGGAATCTTCCAGTTAGGTAGCTAGAGAACCACTGGGTGGTATGGTATGTGGCACCCAACTTTGCAAGGCAATTGACTAATAGTTTGTGATCAACAGTATCAAAAGCTTTGCTGAGGTCCAAAAAGACTGCACCAGTTACCTCATTTCAGCATGTGCTCTTCATAAATAAGATGTTTCCACTGTTACAATTTACTAAAGAATACATTTTTTTCATTTTCAATTTTCCTTTCCAAGATTTACAGCACATCTTGGCAATCCATCTGTAAAGTCTGTACAGAAAACACGGGAAAACATTTGACTCTTCACTGTAACTCTCACTCAAGTAAATTTTTTTCCCTAAAGCTGGACCTCAGGGTGGCACTGCCCTGGGGCAGCACCCTGTAGCTTCTCCTACTGCCTATGCTTATTGGTGCATTTCATCCCCCACCCGTGGGGCAGCACTTTGTAACTCCTCCTACCAAAAATTTCCATTGGTACAAGTCCACACAATGCTACTGGCTATCAAGACAGTCCCAGGGGCAGTGCCAGTAGCCAACTATCGGGGACTGCCATAGGGGCAGACAACTGGAACCAACTACCCAAGCACTGCCCCTGGGGTAGCCCACAGAATCCAGCTACCCAGACACTGCCCCAGGGGCAGCATACAGGGACAAATTATCCAGGCACCATCCTTGGGGCAGCCCCAGGAACCCTACCCAGGCACTGTTCCAGGGGCAGCCAACAGGAACAGCTACCCAAGCACTGCCCTGGGGCAGCCAACTGGAACCAACTACTCAGGCACTGCCCCAGGGGTAGGCAACAGGAACCACCTATTCAAGCACTGCCCGTGGAAAAAAAAAACATCCAGGCACTGCCCCAGGGGCAGCACCAGTAACCAACTGTCATGGAACTGCCCAGGGGCAGCACATGGGAACCAACTACCCAGGCACTGCCCCAGGGGCAGTCAACAGGAACCAACCATCATGGCACTGCCCCAGTGGCAGCAAAAAAGAACCAACTACCCAGACACTGTCCCAGGGGCAGCCCATGGGATGCTTCCCCTGTTGGAAGTGCCTGTGTAGCTGGTTCCTCTGGGCTGCTCCTGGGGCACTGCTTGGGTAGTTGTTCCTGTTGGCTGACGCTTGGGCAGTACTTGGGTTTCATCGAATTTGGCATTTTATACCAGATCAGTAAATCTACAACACTTGTATGTTTCTTATAATTGCTTCCTGTACTATTTTCAATTTGCTTAATTTAATGCTCTGTATATTAAGCCTTTTTTTATTCTGATTATTTATACACATACCAAAAGAATGACAGCAGAATCACGGTAAAATCTGGAAATTAGAGTAACAATCACCGGTCCAATTCTGGAATCTGAAGTCTTGAAAATGGAATTTTATTGTTTTAATCACTGTAAATCAGTGACTTTGGCCATGATGGTTGAATACCGGTGCTGCCCCTGGAACAGTGGCTGGATGGTTTATTCACGTGGGCTGCTCCTGGGCTTGGCTAGTTTGTTCCTGTTCTGCGTCCCTGAGGCAGTGCCTAGGTAGTTGGTTACTGGGCTGCCCTGGGGTAGTGCCTGCATGGTTTATTCCTGTGGGGTGTTCCTGGGGCAGTGTCTTGGTAATTGATCCCCATGGGCTTCCCCAGGTGCAGTGCCTGTGTAGTTGGTTCCTATTGTCTGCCCTTGGGGCAGTGCCGTGATGGTTGGTTCCTGTTGTCTGCCCCTGGGGCAGTGCTTGTGTAGTTGGTTCCTTGATTTTTGGTTAGTGGCACTGGCCCTGGGGAGTACTTGTGTAATTGTTTCCTATATGCTGCTCCTGGGGCAGTGCCATGATGGTTGGTTACTAGCGCTGCCCCAAGGGTAGTGGTTGGATGGTTTATTCACATGGGCTGGTCTTGGGTCAGTGCCTGGGTAGTTGGTACCCATAGGCTGCCCATGGGGCAGTGCAATAATTTTTGGTTAGTGGCACTGTCCCTAGGGCAGGGTCTGTATAATTGGTTCCCATGGGCTGCCCCTGGGGCAGTGCCTGAGTAGTTTCTTTTACTGCCCCTGGGAGTGCCAAGGATGGCTGGTTCCTGTTGGCTGCCCCTGGGGCAGTGCTTGGGTAGTTGTTTGTTTGTGAAAGTTTATTTTTGAATTTTTCAAAGAAAAGGATAGCCCAAATAAGCCAACTCATTTACAATGGGGTTCAGCTTTCATACAATATATAAATAATCAAAACATCTTACAAAAACATTTGAAAATACAAATGTACATATTTCAAGCACATAGCGTGTTATGATACATAACACAAAGTTAACAGCCTTTAGGGTGGGAAAATTCATTTAGCATCCATTCTTTTATCCTACTTAAGGGTACCACTTCCTTAGAGTTTAATTTAGCTGACAGATCATTTTAAGCTCTAGGCCCAAGATTAATAATGGTAAAGTTCCCTTTTACTGTTCTCAGCACTGGTGTTTTGAGTTCCAAATTTTGTGCTGTTCTCAGGTCACCACACAATGCATGAATTTGGAATGTGTTATTTAAGTATGGTGGGTCTTTTGCATCAAGTAGCGGTGTGTAAAATGTAAAATAACTGAGTTGACTTCATTCTAGATTTATCCAACCAAAAGTTTT
Source organism: Neoceratodus forsteri (assembly GCA_016271365.2). Classification (NCBI taxonomy): domain Eukaryota; kingdom Metazoa; phylum Chordata; order Ceratodontiformes; family Ceratodontidae; genus Neoceratodus; species Neoceratodus forsteri. The sequence continues at coordinate 1,288,971,436 of CM057456.1, forward strand.
GTATACTGAACAATGGTCTGTCAGTCAGGAGACATCCAAGACAAAGTTGGCAATCCTGTTCAAAGCCATGTCTAGTCTGTCCAGTTCTGTCCTGGGTGACCCCTCATAGAGCACATCCCCATAGTCAGTAAGTGGCATTATCCTAGAATTCACTATGTGCTTTCGGGCTTCAGTTGGGATACATCTCCACACCCTATAGTTGTTCTTGTAGTCTGCCCATGGGGAAGTGCCTGTGTAGTTGATTCCTGTCGGATGCTCCTGGTGTACTGTTTGGGTAGTTGTTTTTGCTGGCTGCACCTGGGGCAATGCCTGGGTAGCTGGTTCCCGTGTGATGGTTACTGGTGCTGCCCCTTTGGCAGTGCCTGGGTAGTTGGTTCCTGGCACTGCCCCTGGGGTAGTTCGTGGATGGTTTGTTCCTACGGGCTGCCCCTGGGGAAGTGCCTTGATAGTCAGTTCCTGTGGGCTGCCCCTGGGGCAGTGCTTGGGTAGTTGCTTCCAGTTGTCTGACCCGGGTCAGTGCCTTGATGGTGGTTACTGGTACTGTCCCTGGAGCAGTGTCTTGATAGCCAATACCATTGTGTGGACTTACACCAATAGGATTTGTGGGCAGGAGGAGCTAAAGGGTGCTTCCCTGGGGACAGGGGACGAAATGCACCAATAAGCATAGGCAGTAGTAGGAGGAGCTACAGGGTGCTGCCTTGGGGGCAGCACTTCCTTGAGGTCTGCATTCAGTTCAAAAAATGTACTTGAGCATTTATCTCATAGCGCCTATCATCATAGATCACTTAACTACTCTTAAAGCTATGGCTGTAGCCGGTGAGCTCTACATCCTCGGGGATTTAAATTACAACTGGCTAGCAAAAGACTGCTCCAAACTATGCAGCAAGATTCAATCTCTAAACCTCTCCCAACAAATAGAGCAACCCACCCGCCTAAACCCCAAAACACAAAACCACTCCCTCCTGGACTGGGCTCTCACAACACACCCTCAAAGGATAATTAAAGCTGGCCTCCTACCTGATTCCCTGAGTGACCACCATATGGTTTATATAATCAGAAAGGTGCACTGACCAACAAACCACCACCCCCCAAGGACACTCCTCATGTGAGCTTACAAATCACTCTGCCTCCACTCCCTACTAAATGACCTCATCCTTGTCAACTGGTCATTCATTCAACTGGCACCCTCTAGCGACCATGCTTTTGACGTGTTCAGAAACTGAGTTCTTGCTGTCTGGGACTATCACGCCCCCCAAAGAAGCAAAAGGGTCAGAGAAACCCACCTCCCCTGGGTCTCTGCCAACATCATCTCCAGATGTCATGCCAGAGACCAGGCCTGGAAAAAACAAAGGCAAACAGGCTCCCCTGAATCCCTGCAGCATTACCGTACCCTCCGCAATAACTGCACAAAAGCCATAAGACAGGCAAAAAAGAACTAATTCCGGGCCGGCCCTCTCCTCTAACCTTAACCACCCTTCCAAATTCTGGAAATCCATTAAAACCCTGCTCACTCCCCCTGTCCAGCCGCCCACCCTTACCCTAACCATTAAGGGCAAAAATGTATCAGACCCCAGTGAAGTTGCCTCAGCTTTCAACACCTTTTTTACCAACTGTGTTACATCTTTCCTAACAAACCAACAAATCGTCACACCCAGCCCTTTCGCGTTACCCCAGCATATCCTCCACGCCACCACGTTCTCTTTCTGCCCAGTCACCACAGCAGAAGTTCTAGACGCCCTACATTCCCTTCACCCCAATAAAGGTAAATGCCCTTTAGGACTGGACGCCAAACTACTATACCTATCAGCCCCTGCCATTGCCACCCCCCTAGCTGACCTCTTGACCCTTTCTTTCACCATAGCACAAATTCCAGCAGATTGGAAGGAGGCAGTAGTCATCCTGCTACCAAAGGATGGCGATCCATCTGCACCTGGAAACTATAGCCCTATCTCCCTTCTACCAATTCTGGCCAAATTGCAGGAACACCTAGCCCTCTCCCAACTCACACAATTCCTCGAATCTACCTCCTTCTTCACCTCTTATCAGTCTGGCTTTGGCAAATCGCACTCCACCATCACAGCGCTACTAAGACTCACAAACGATATTTCCTCAGGTATGGACAAGGGGCTTTTCACCTTGGCCATATTCATTGACCTAGCCAAAGCATTTGATACCATATCCCACCCTAAACTAATCACTAAACTGCACGATGCAGGCCTATCCTACCTAGCCACCAGCTGGATTCAAGCCTACCTGACAGGTAGAAAACAGGCAGTAAAAATTGGCCAACATGTATCCCCCTCGCTCCCAGTCACCATGGGGGTCCCCAGGGCTCTGTCCTGGGCCCCCTACTCTTTTCCATATTTTTAAATGACCTACCACTGACCTGCTCCAACTCAGCTATACAAATGTATGCAGACAACACCGTACTGTATGCCTCCGGCCCCTCCACCAGGGTTATAAATTCTGCCCTTCAACAGGATTTTGATGCCGTTCAAACCTGGCTCAGGTTCAACCAACTTGTCCTAAATGCAAAGAAAACCATCTCCCTAACCTTTGGCATGCAGCCTAGACTCTCCCGTCTAGCTGCTCCCCCCGCTTTCCATACTCTGGACGGGTCCACCCTGGAATCCTGCATCTCCTTTAGGTACCTGGGTGTATGACTTGATTGTCACCTAGACATCTCTGTCCACATTGACTCCCTACAGAAAAAACTACACCCCAAACTAGGCGCACTATACAGCAATAAAGGCTGCCTACCAGCCACGGTCAGGAGGGAATTAGTGCACAAAATGATTCTCCCTATTTTTGACTATGGCAATGTGGCCTATAGCACAGCTTCCTCATCCACCCTGGCCAGCTTGGACTGCCTCTTTCATTCTTTCTGTCAGTTCATCCTGGAATGTCCCCCCACCACCCATCATTGCGACCTATACAGCACCCTAGCTCTTCCCTCGCTGGAGACTAGACATCAGCTTCATTGCTCTAATCTCACAGCCAAATACTGGACCAACTCCCTCCCCCCTCATCTCAGCTCTGTCCTATCAACACAATCCCCCCGGCATACTCCCTTAGATGCTCAGACTCAAAGCTACTCCAAGTCCCTTTCATGCACACATCAAATAGCCAATCTGCCTTCAAATATCGTCTGCCAAAACTCTGGAATGATCTCCCTGCAGATATTAGGCTCTCCCCCACCCCAAGGCTCCTTAAACCACTCCTACAGGCCCACTTCTCAGACATATGCAACTGCAACCTTCAACCCAGACCTGCTACCAAGAGGCATTGAAACGTGCCTTGATTTGTATCAATGCCCAGAAACTTACTGTATTTAATGTATACCTACTGCCTCTGCCTGTTTATACCCTGCGGTCATAGGCCCTAACTATGGCATAGTAACTATGCACTCTGGTCTTAGGACTAAACTTTGTATGTCACTAACAAATATATAGTCCAGCCTGTAATTATTCTGGACCTGTTGTAATCACCCTGTATGTATCTACTCTGAACCTGTTGTTGCACCATTGTTTTTGTACCTATTTGTATTGCATGTAACCCCCCAGGTCGCATCTGGAAACGAGCGGTCCCCGCTCAGTATGCTTATCTGGTAAATCTCTTTAATAAATAAATAAATAGTGCCTTTGTTTATGACATCATAGTGCTCACCATGACAACAGCCTGTGATGTCACAGAATGCAATTATTTAGCTGGTAAGGGAGAGTCAGATACATTTTGAAAAACTCTGTGAAATAACTGCTGCATTATCTGCAATAATTAATGCACTAACAGTAGGGAAAGTAAAAAAAAAAGTATCCCAGAAAACTAGAAAACAAACTTAAAACATAATTTTGTAAATCTGTTTTTTTAAGCTTTTATTATAATGGAGACTTACTCTTTAAACACTTTTATTGTCCTCTGTCTTTGCTCTCTGCACATGGCAAGGCAATACCTCTGGACTGATTCTTCCTGTTCTATCTGCCTTTTCCTTACTGCAGTGACCATGCATTACTACAGGTGTAGTGTAACTAAGGCCTAGAAGGGGGTGAGAATAACCACCCTTGACCTGCTTCTGCACCCCCATGCATTATGGCATTGGATTTGCTTTGTTCACAGTTTCAGGAAACTGCTTCTCTGGCTTCAAACTATTGTCTACAATTCCCCCACTGTAGAACCTTTTCCTTCGTCATGCTCGTCACTGTAATACCACAGAGCATATGTTCAGCTGTCATCATCTAACATCCATGGCATTCATGCAACCTACTTTAGATGCAGTGCAGTTATCTTTTACTTTTCTTACACTTCCAATCAATGACATGACTGAGTTTTATTCCCTCTCTTATACTATTCCTATATTTTTAAGAAGACCTTAGAGGATACAACTCCATTGAAGTCTAACAATAATAAATGCATTAGTTATTTGTTCCAACAAGGATATAAACCTCTTGGACTTCAGTCTGTTAATTTACCAAAGTGGGACCAGACTTCTGCCTTATACATCACGTTTGGTTTGCAGTATAGTTAATGCTTCAGTAGTCTCAAGCAGAACATTTCTCTGACAATTATTCCACAGTAGTGAGCTTACGGAAACATAACCTACTGCTGCTGAAGACTATTTTGGAAGCCTTGGGCAGAAGTGTGCAGCCAGCCATTGTTTAGAAATGAATCAACAATAATTCTTTGACTCTATGCCTCCCTAAGGTAGGTTTTTCCTATTGGTCAGCAACTATACCAAAGACAGAATATTTATATACTGTAAACTTTAATGAAAGTGATAATTTCTGGAGTATTTCTTTTTCTATTCAGTTTATGCCTGCTCTAATTTTTATTCTCTTCATTTACTAGTTGACTATTTACAAATATATTGTATATGTGTGATCTATTTCTGCTACTTTTCATGATCAACATGCTTGTAACAACATTGCATATCTCATTAACATTAGTCTGGGATTGTTGTTACTTTGACTGTACACTCAGCACCTATTTACAAAGATTTAACTTACGAGTCGTAATTAGAAATGTGATCTATATTACAGAAATATCCTAAGTCAGTTTATTTAATAGGGATGTGCAATACAAACTGTTTTGTAGAGATGCAACCATGATGAGAAGATTCTGATTCCATGCCAAGCTTGGTGCAAATTAAATGATTTGAGTTGACCAGAGTTTTCTTTAATAATTAAAACAAGGTTAGAAAAGAACAATCTTCCCACACCCTTGTCAATCCCAGTCCCACCGTTCTCTCTCCCTGGCCTCAGCCATTACAAAAATGCAATTACCTTTCCCTCAACCCTCATAGCCCTCTACACCACCCAGCAGGCAATCCCTGACCTGTCCAAAAAGCTGCATTCATGCTTCCCTCAGTCTTGTAGCACCCTATTTCATGCTTCACCCTAGCCCTGACAAGTAAAAAAATTGCAATCACCCATACCCTCACCCCTGGCATAGCACCTCATCCCCCACTGCTTCCTCCTTCATGTCAACCAGAATAGCAGAAATAATCTTATTATTGCAGCTTAGGGTAAGGGAGACAGTTGGCAATCAGCCCAGACCCTCCCACCACCTCAACAGCCTCCATCAGAATGAATTAGTGGACATAAATAGAATTTTGTGTGCTCCCATTCCTTCAAATTTTGGTTTGCCAAGGAGGTGGGTGGGTCTGTGCCAGTCATCCACTGATTCCCTGACACTGAACAGAATTAGTGCAATTATTTCTGATATTCTGGCTGGCATGGGGAAAGGAGGGGTCATTGGATGCTTCAAGGCTTATACAAAGGGTGTTCAAATTTGTTTTCACTTGCCTGGGCTGAGGGGTGGAGGGGGATGTGGTACTATGAAGATGGTGGGTGGAGGTTTTTCTATCTGTAAAGTGGCAATAAGCTTACATTTATCTTGTGATGCTTGGGGAAATAGAAGCCATTATCCCCTCCACTTCATTTAAATGTACTACCTTCTTCATTTTAGATTCCCATGCATTATTCTATACATAAATACTAGCCAACCATTTTTTCTGAACTGAACAGTCATGTTTAATTTTCTGCTGTAAACAGCTGACTATAACGGTGGTTGTGCCCAACACAAAATCTGTGTTGATTGTCTCCAGATAATCATATTCCCAGCTTCCCTCAAAACCACTCTAAATCATCACTGTTACACAGTTTTTCACTGCTTCTCTGTCAGGCATTATATAAAACTGTAAATAAAATGGGTTCCAAAATTAATGTCACCAAGATTGTCTCCATTCTCTTCAAGTGATTGATTAAGGCAGTATAGCATAGGATAGTGGTTAAGAGCACTGAGCTGCAAAAGCTGGAGAACTGGGTTTGAATCATACAGCCACCACTTGCAAACTGTGTGACCGACCATGAGAAAGTCACTTAACTTCCCTATGCCCCCAAGATGTGTCTGGAAGCAAACCTCAGCTTAGTGTGTCTTTTCTGGCCAAAACAATTGTACAAAAAATAAAATAAATATAAGACCAAAAAGATTTCAGGGCCAGTGTGAATATTAGAGCAGATGGTCAGCATCAATGATTAAAGAGATCTCAGTAATTCTATAACATAGAAACACGGGTATGGTGTGTTTAACTCAAGCCTTGTTGCTTGTTGCTTACATACTATAAACTCCTTGAGCTTTGCGCTCAGGGTTTATGTTGTATCACAGACCTTCAGGTGTGTATACAATTCTCATTACACACACCAACCCATGCATTATTCTTTATGTTAGTCATATACAGTATACAGGATATAATTTCCCACTATTTCATATATTTATCTGAAAAACACAGCACATTTTTGAATATGTAAGATATATTTGCTAGCATATAGCTATTGTATGTTTTTTTATTATGCATGGCATTCAAATCGGACCAAGTGTTACTACCAAGCTCCTGAAGTCCCTCCCCACCAGGGGTAGATCTGCTGTTGTTGGGCTTTTTTCCTCATTCTTGAGGCTCGTCTCTTCTGCCATCATTAAAAACCCCTCACCTTCATATTTAACCTTGCCCTCTCCACAGCTACCATGCCAGACTCCTAGAAACATGCTAATGTGTCTGTTTTCAAAGCTGAAGGTCTCCTCTCTCCGGATAACTATAGGCCACTCTCCCTCCTCCCACATCTGAGCAAGCTGCTGGAGAAAATTAAGCATTTCCATTTCTACGAGAATCTTGGAAGGTACAATCTACTGTGCTACCAACAGCATGGTTTCTGTAAGCACTGCAGCACCACATCAGCCTTAGCCCACTTCACTAACTATGTCCTCCGAAACATGGACTTGGGCAAGGTCACAGATGCTGTATTTATGGATCTGACTAAGGCTTTTGACCTCATTGACCATCTCCTCCTCCACTCCACTCTCCGTCACCTTGGTTGCTCCTCTGAGACAACCGCATAGTTTAGAAGTTATCTTGAGGGCAGGTCCCAGTCAGTTTTAATTGGTACAGCCTCTTCTCCTGCCCTGCCTGTCTCCACAGGGGTCACCCAAGGATCTATACTTGGCCCCCTACTATTTTCCATTTTTATAAATGCTCCCCTGGCTGACAGTCTTTCCTGTGAGGCACCCCTCTATGCAGATGACCTTGTTCTTTACCACAGTGACAAGTCACTTGCGAACATCTCCTCAACTCTTACACTTAACTATGGTGCTGCCTACATTTGGTTTCTCTCCAGCAGGCTCTTGGTAAATGAAAAGAAAGCTAAATCCATGCTACATGGCACCAAACCATTCCTTACCAAGGTCACCAGGGCTAACTTCTCTCTTCTTGTACTCACACCTGTAGGCCCCTCCCTCCTTGAAAATTTCTCCAGTTTCAAATACTTAGGTGTTATCCTGGAACCCTCCCTTATTTTTGTTAAACACACCACCAAATCCATATGCAGAGTTAACCAGAAGCTAGGGACTGCCTACCATCAAAAACAATTCCTGTCTACTGAGGGGCACTTAGTAATCATGCAGCCTTCTTCCCCTTATTGATTACTGCTCTCCTGTCTATTCCCCCCATATCATCAGCCCTGTGCTCAAGACTGAACTCAGTTTACAATAGGGGCTAGCTGCACAATTGAGCAGACTCAACAAACCGTGAGGCTTATTTCTACTGGCATTTTCATATGTTCGTATAGTATCTGTTGCTTCTTCCTCAATGCTCCATATTCAACCCTTCATTGTGTGTTGTACCTGTCTCTTGGTTGGTTCCCACTGAAACGACGGGTGCCCTTGGCTGCTTAGTTGACAATAACCTGAGAAGCGGCCACCTGTCCCCATACTCATCCCTCCTCATGGGCAGAGTGGCATCTAGAAGTCCCTATGGGTCATCAGTCCCTTCCGGTAGTCCCTAGAATCTCCTCTACCATGGGCTGCAAAGATTTTTCTGTCTCTGCCCTCTCCCTCTGGAAAAGACTTCCTACATTGCTCTGCTCCTTCACCTCCCATTTCTCTTTCAAAAATCATTTCAAAGCCTGGCTACAGTCTGAAGCCAAATGCCACTGTGCACCTGGGTAATCCTGGGCATCCCCATCATTCCCCCCACCTATGGCTTGGTCACACTCTCTCCAGAGATTCCACTCCATCTCCTGCCCTCCACCCTCCTCCAGCATGGCTAAGGATACTGCCTCCCTACTGCTCTTCACCACTGCACTTATTTAAAGGTGGGTTGTTGCACTGTATTATGAGTACCTATCAGCCTGATGACCTGTTTACTACTGTTTACCTAAATGCTGTTTATTTTATTTCAATTGCACTTTATTTTTATTGTATCCGATAGTCTGACACCATATATATGATCTTGGTGTTTTTGTGACTATGTATTTTGCCTGTCTGATGGCCTTAAATAGCACTGTGTACCTTATGTAACTTTTTTATGTAATGACCCTTTGTACTGTAATTCCTACACTCATGTTTGAAGCCTGTACTATTGTGTGTTTGCCTGCATTTGCATTGCTTAATGTGCCATGTTTGTGGTTTGTGTTGTGACTAAAAACAGTCCTCTGGATCAGTGCACCTACCCAGTTACCAAATAAATAAATAAATTACAGATATACTGGTGAAACTGTGAAATTTTCACAGTGAAAGTCATTACAGCAACAATTTTGATGGAATTTGAAATTGTCACTGTAATGGACCTGAAGGTGAAAGTTCATGGTTTTGCCAGTCTTTCTCTCCCTTCTGAGTCAACTCTGACTTGGAGTTAGTTATATAAAAATTGTGGGGGGTGCAGGGGGTGAAGCCCCATGCAAAACAGCTTAATCTGGTTCATGGTCAGTTGGCATTCATCTGTATTCCCCTCCCCCGGGTCGTGCCTGAAAATAGGCAGGATTTGTCTAGTGCACTTACCCGGTCAACAAAAACTAAATAAATAAATAAAAGACACAGCGAATGTCTGACAGGCAAAAGTTCGCCTGTCAACATTACATCTGTCACTGTCAGGGATTTCGACAATGATGTTGAACTGACATGGTGGAAGTCAAATTACGGTAAAGTTTTTCTAAAAGCTCCTCAAGCCTACCCCAGATGGCCAGGGCTAGGCTCACTGGTCACCACAACCCATACCCAGTCATTGTCCATCTTCTACGCCCTCTCCAGTCTTCCCATACATTGATTTTATTTAAAATACGGGGCTTTGCCAGGAGCCAATGGCATGTTCTAAATACATTCTTTCTGCCGTACCCATCCTTTCAGACCCCCAAATAACAGTATTCAATAGTTGGTCCTCCTCCTAAGCCATAATGCATGATTTGGGAGCCAACAAATCCAGGCTACCAAATAAATTCTCCTTCCTAACCAACACTGTACCTTCTCTGTTAGCTGAATTCAATTCTCTAACTGCATATGCATAGATAAATTACACTTTTAGTCCAGGGGGAGCAGTTTGCATCATTAGTGACACAAGACAGACTGACAGTTAGTCTAAAAGTCAATTAAAGAGTGGTGCCAAGTGGTGGTTGATGACTCTGGTAGGCTGACAGCCCAGAAGAATGACCCAAGCCTGGAATATCAAGATTGAAGCCAGCAGGGAAAGAGTATGAACAAACTCATATGTTATAGAATTTGACAGCAGATAAGAACTGCTTGGCCCACCTAGTCTGTCCATTTTCTTACCTGATGGATAAGCTGCAGATCCTAGTTAACAAACAGCCTACTTCCTCCTACCCCCCCCCACTAGGACTGCCTTATGTCTGTCCCATGCATTCTTGAATTCCCCCACTGTTCTTGACTCCACAACCTCCTCAGGGAGGCTGTTCCATGCATCCACAACCCTCTCTGTGAAAAAATACTTCCTCACATTACCTCTGAGCCATCCCACTTCTGTCTTCAAATTGTGCCCCCTTGTTCTTGCACATCTCTTTTTCTGAAAGATGCTACCCTCTTGGACTTTGTTGCTTCCCTAGAGGTACTTGAACGTTTCTATCATGTCCCCTCTCTCCCTTCTTTCCTCAAGGGTATACATATTAAGCTTCTTTAGTCTTTCTTCATATGTCTTCTGGTGTAGACCCTGCACCATTTTGGTTGCCCTCCTCTGGACAGCCTCCACTCTGTCTATGTCTTTGTGGAGATGATGTCTCCAGAACTGCACACAGTACTCCAGATGGGATTTGTTTTCCTTCTTTGGGGTGGGATCTCAGCTGACACCACTGTTTGCCTATCCCCTACTGGCAGCAGAGGACTGGGGCATGCAAAGTGGGGAATGCAGGGGTTAAGGCTTCACTGGAGCACTTACGTGTCAGAAATGATGTGCTGCCACACTACCGACAGCACAGGTTATACTGGCTGAAGAAAGTTGTGACTCCATATGTTTTTTAAACCAGATTATTTAATTGTGTCAAAACATAATTATTTGCCACCAAATTAGCCAAAGTCAATGTTTCACTGTCCTAGGGCCACTTCCTCAGGGCCAAAGGTGTTCTAGGTGTAATTCTCAACACAGCTTTCTCCCTTACAGGAGTTATATACTTTGAAGTTCCTCTATTTTTCTGTAGGATTTCTAAGCTGTTCTCGTTTCCCCATGTAGCAACACTTCTCATAGGTTACCACAATCCTAAGTGGCTTGAAATGCATTTGGAGCCAGTCACTACTGAACCTCCATGTACAGTAACTGAAATGTTGGCTTCAATTAATTAGGTGGCAAATAACTATGCTTTGACACAATAAGATAATTTCATCGTAGCCTTCCTCTGCCAATGTAACTTGTATGTTTGTAGTGCCATAGAGGCAGATTTATTTAAACCTCTAAGTTTTGTTGCCCTTAATAAAGAGGGCAGGACATCCAAGTTCTGCCCCCACTTAGACATTGCCAACAACACAAGAGGAGGAAAAAAAAACTCATGTGGAAAATGATCCTGTTCCATGAAGATATAAAGCTTGCATTCTTCACATATGTCTATGGGCCATCTCACCGGTTCCCTTCTTCCAGGTTTCATCCTGTTTCCATTGGTCCCTGTGAGCATGTCCAGTACATGGAGACTCTCCTTTGGGGAAAAACATGAAGATTCAGGGGCACTGACAGAGAAGAGTCGGGGCTAGCTGGGCCCCAGTTACTGAGGTGGCAGTCGACGACAACAATGGTGGATGAAGGTCCTTCCAGAGAATCCAATCAGGTAAGGACACAGGAAAAAAATAACAACAATGTAGGAACATGCTCTGAATAATAGGTAGTGCTGCCAACTACAGCCATATGTTTGATGATCACAGATCCACAAAATGAGGTATAGCAGAGAAACAGATCCCAGAAACAAAAACACAGAAGTAATATGTTTTATTGCAGGTAACATCCATAAGAAAACTATCAGTGAAATAAGGACTTCCCAGTGTTTCACACTGGTCTAATGCTTCTCCAGTGGGTGAAGTCACAGACAAAACCAAGCCACTAAATATGGCTACATTTAAAGATAATGGGCCCAATTCACGAAACAGAAAAAAATGACGGAAAGTGCCTGCTACAATTAGAATTGATGCAAGGGGCACCTTGCATCAAAACTTGGGATGTCATAAAATGTACAGTCCCACTCCTTAGGGAGCACATGGGACAACCCGTTTCCTGACAGACCGAAGTGCACCATACCATACCTGTATGGAGAGACAGGATGCCAAGGATTACCTGCAACTGGGTATGCATGCCAAGAGGGTAGGGGGACTGGGATACCCAGACATGGGACATTATGTCATGTACTGTCACTGGACCTCAGAACAGCACAGCACTTGTTCAATGGTACTGGACTACTGTACACTTGTCAGCTGCCTCAGCCCTGTTTCTGCAGGTCACATGGAGATATCAAATGGGTATGCCTTGGTGTGGCACTGGGCACACTGCGATGTTGATCTTGGGGTTGGCTGCCCATGGACAGAGACTGCACCATGCCTTAATCATTCCCATCCAGTGTGCTTTGTGTATGGTGCAGGGAAGTGGTCCCAGCTACAACAGGGACATTGTCACCAGAAACCCTCCTGTTGGTAAATCCAGAGCAGTATCCCCGGTGCATCTGGTTTTGTTGCAAGCTCCAGCACACCATGGCTTGTGCTAACCTACTGGGGTCTTTGTGAATCAGGTCCAGAGATTCTAACATTTTTGAAATACTGCAACAGTAAGCCATCTGGTCTTAATTTTATGGGCCTGAATCATGTTTTCTACCTTAATATGAGCAACTGAGCAACAATCCTGTTACAAATGGAGTTTGTGTTTTTGCCTTTGTTTTAACTGTAGTTTTTACCTCCTCAGCAGGCAGTGTTCCCACTTGTTTTAAGTACCTACCCAGCTCCATTGCCTGAGCCTATGGTCTCCTTCAAGCTCCATCAGTTGTACTTCCCACAGTGGGACAAAAGGAGATGTAGTTCCCCCTTCTGGCACATTCATGAGTAGAGGGGTGCAGGATCCTGCAAGACCAAGGTACTTTCCCCTTCATTTTCTCCCTACCCAGGAAGTCAGCAGTAGGGACTCTGATGCAGGAGCATGCATGCAACTCCCTGCCAATGCAGAGCCAGTTTACATCCTTCCTCCTGGGACACTTCACCCTACACTTCCACCTGTGGTCACCTATGTAGCAGTACTACCATGGAGAGTGGGATCATCCTTCCCCAGAGAAGGAACACATCCTCAGGGATGCACGTTTTCCTCCCTCCCTCCCCAACTCTCTGACAACACTGGCTGATGCCTGGCATGGGTCAATAGCACTGAGAGCGGCAATGCTGCTGCTGCACCAGTGGGCTGTCAGTCTTGCAGGATTTTCAATGTGACTACCCCAAACTCTATTGTATTGAATGACTGCATAGGAATTGTTCTTTGTATACACATTGCTTTTCTGTTTGGGCAGTAATTGCATGGTTAGTTATTCCCTCAGTAAGTATTCCAGACATTGTAGACATTGCAATTATTTTGAGCTTAGTCTTTCTAAAGCTGCTTGATTATATTCCACCAAATCCTTTTTCTACTTTTTTTTGTACTGAGTTATTTAGATGTAACTGTTTTGTTCTGGTTGTAAATTTGATTTCATTTTGACAGTAATGACATCCATTCATTAATATGCTTATGCATTACAGTTTAGCCAAAACAGTATCTTGTATTACCTCCTTTCCCTTCTCATTTTCAGTTGTTAAGCGAGACCTGTGTTTTGGTGAACTGGCACTTAGACACTGATATCTTTTTAATCTACTTGTATGACAAAGTATGAAGCACTGCCCATCTCATTATTATGTATTTGCATTTTTGTTTTCTTTTCTTTGTCCACTCCCTACTGTGGTTTTTGGACATTTCTATTTTTGACTGTTTGACCTTGCCCTTACTGGGATTCAAACTGGAATTTTTAGGACAGAAAGCAGGCTATGAGCCAATTTTTTCTGTCTGTCCCCCGGCACTGCTCAGTGGTAGTAGTTCTCATAAATCCCCATGTCTATATGTTGAGTGAGTACATTTTAGTACGTGTCAGTGTTTCTACACTCAATCAAATGTAAAGGTAGATAGGTCCATAAATATAAGATCCTTTGTGTACAATGACATTTCCAAATATTTGTTTTGAAATTTTTGTTTGTCAGTTGTTTACCGTGTCCCCTCATACCGTAAGTAACCATTTTTCCATTAAACCAAATGGTGACTACTAAATGTCATCATCACTAATTTTAAACAACAGTTAAAGGTCACCTCAATACTTCGCCTGTAAAGGGTATGCAGTCCCAGGTATTCTAGCTCTTACCTTACACTCTTACCCATTTCCTCACCCAGTTACATCACACAAGGGATCTCCTGCATCACTTGTATATTTGGCATGCTGCCAAAATTTTGACTATGATAATTTTGATTTGAGAACACTATTTGAGCTGGAATCTTACACACTCATTATGTTTCTCTTTGATTGAGGGTCTTACCATCAGTACCATACATCATTTGGACTGTTTCCACAATGACCTAATGTTTACTCTATTTTGTTGGAAGTTGTGTGTAGTGCCTTATTGTATTTCATGGCTGTGGGATCAGTCTGCCCAGCATCATCAATAATGTAGACCTATCTGCACCCCCTGCCCCCTGTTGCATGTACAGGATGCTTATAGTCATCTGACGGTGTACATTTGAACAGGGATAGATATGCTGTGCATTAGGGTGGTGGTACCAACTGGCTAGTCTGGATTTGTGACTACCATTGGTCTGCCACCCAAATAATGGATCTTTGGTCTGGAGAGGATCCCACTATTGAGGGCCTGCTGGATGGTGGGCTGGGGAGGGGGTTGAGTTAAAGCATGTTTTTGTCTCTAGCACAGTACGAGTCTAAATTTTTTTTTTTATTAATGTACTAATGGATGTGAGAGGCTTGACAGCACAAAATGATTGGGGGTGGTGAGACTGGCCACAGAACTAGAAAACTACTGTAGACCATGCCACCTGGTGATCAGTGACAGAGGGTCTTTTTTGGGAGTGGGTGGGGTAGTTTCCATGAATATCTGTCCATAATAAGTAAAAGACATGTTACTCAGATCCAAGGTCTGGGTATCTGGTTATTCAAGGTATTTAGTTATTAATAATCAGAGTTTGCACACTTGGGGGCACTGATGAGCATGAATCCTGCAGGACACCTCTGTCTGTACTCTGCAGATTCAATGCTGCATGCAGTACAAAAAAATTCATGTTTCCAGAACTGATCTAAGATATTGCTGAGCTGCAGAGACTGAAAGACAAGAGTACCAATCCCAGGGCCAACAAGCTCCTTTGAAGTGGTTGGAGTTGGGACCTCAATCACATCATTATGATTGGATCTGGGTACGAAGTTGAAAGCTTTAAGTAAACAATGCTGGCTTCTATCTCTCAAATGTTGCTGGAGTTTCAAGCTTAACCTTGCTAGTCAGTTCAGTGGACAGAACTTTAGAATTTCAGGCAAGGTGTGTGCAGTCATTGAAGTCCATGTGGAGAGAGTAGAGAAGGCAGTGGAACAAAATGAAAACAATATAAAACCCTTATCTGATAGTGTACTAACTGTGGAGGGGGCAATAAATGCTGTGCTTCATGAGCAGACTTGTCTGACCTCTAGGATGGAACACCTGGAGAATATGATGGTCAGGATTTCCAAATGGGATCGATTGCTGTAGGCCCTGTGTGAGCAGACAATACCTCAAATAGGGCTTGTGGTGGTCTAACAGGATTTTCTATCCCGTGTGACAACTGCCACAAGTTAGACCAATTTTTTCTGATCTAACTTTGGCAATCCTGCGGCCTTTCTTTAAAGAGCTTACACCAGACATTTGGTGAAAGCTGCCATACATCGTAAAAACTGTCGCAACTGCATCGGAGATTGTAAAATCAGGTGAAGCAGCCACGAGGGGGTTTGGCTCACTGCCAGAACCTAAAGCTCTGCACCATGCTTTGAAAATATAGCCCCCCTTGTTGTTAAAACAAATCACCTTATTGGCTTCCTACTGATGTACCTTTAAGAGAATTAAAGGTAGAGGAGCAGAAGGCACTTAACTCTGTGTTTGCAATGATACCCTCCCTTAGCACTGGAATCTGTTTTTTGACCACCTGCCCAGTCAAAATCTATACAAGGGAAAACTGAAGATAACATAAATGTTACCTCAGTCACTCAAATATCTGGGTCAAGATATGTAATCTGTGTAATCGTGACATTTCATTATCTGGTGGAGAGGAACAAATTTTTGCAGCTGGCAAGACTGAGAAAGCAGTTAATGAATTTGTATTCTGGATCTGCACCATACTTACAGTATATCCTGACTCTTGAGTCATTACTCAGAGATGGAGAAGAACATTTCTACCAATCCTTTTTGAATTTAAGGAGACTGCAGTTTAAGTCTCCTTAGGTAAGATAAGGTTACTTTATTTATATGGAGCCCAACCTCAGAGGCTCTGGGCACCTTACAATGTCAAAGCAAATGGGGTAGAACAGCAACACACAAGTAAAGCTGCACAAGGGTAATATACAACAAGTCTAAATTCAGCAATAAATATGCATTAATAAATAATAATAAATAACCATTAAAATCAGCTGCGTTTGAACTGGGAATGTCTCTTTAAAGAGATAGTTTTTTAGACCCCACTTTAAATGCCTCCACCGAGGGCACCTCCCTCAATAAGCTAGTAAGGGAATTCCAGAAGACCAGGCTGGCCACCTTGAATGAGCAGTCACCTGAGGTTTTCAGCCTGGCCCTCAGAACTGCTAGGAGGCCCTTGGTGGAGGAGCAGAGAGAGAAGACTGGGATGGCAGGTGTAAGGAGGTCAGTCAGGTAGCTAGGACCAGAGCCATATAGGGCTTTATAGGTGAGCAAGTCCAAATTTATTTTTACCTTCTCTTTCCCCTCTGGTTCTGGAGGTTCCGGTCTCCCCATACCACTCACCGCCCACCCATTTCCCGGGTTTACCCCTCTCGGAAGGGCCACCGGACAGGTGCCCCCTCCCCAAGGAACTTGGTTTCTAGCCCTGGCTTGCCCCCATGGTGGGGCCACAGGAGCAGGACCCCTTGGTGGATCTTGGCCTGCAGCGGGAATGGTGGTGGAGAAAGGAGGCCATCATTAATGGGCAGGCCTTTTTTCGAGAGAGTTTTTTCCTGGAAGTCGGGATGTGCAATGATGCCAGTGTCCACCCTGCCCCCCCCCCGACTTGTGGTGCTGGCTGTGGCAGTACCTCCAGTCTCTGCCAGAGGTCTGCACAGCACTGGACACCCTTCCCCCTCCCCCGAAGGAGAGCAGTCCCTAGGATGCTAAATCCTTTTCTCCCCGGCCAGCGCTCCAACTCCTGAGTCAGTCCCCAAACCCATGATGTCAGTGGTGGAAGCGGACACCTTGCCACTGTGCCAGTGGCCTGGCTGAGCAAGCCCACCTTGAAGATGATCATCAACCTGACAGCCAGTCAATGCCGGTTGTACACAACTGGGTTCATATGATAAGACCTAGGTAGGCCTGCCAACAACCTGGCCACTACATTCTACACTAGCTGCAGTCAGTGGAGGTTCCCTCCACTGACCCTGAAGTAAAGAGCATTACAGTTGTCTAACCTGAATGTAACAAATGTGAGTACCAGTGAGGGAAGATCCTCAGGTAGAACTGGTTGTTTAACCTCTTTGGATGACAGATGACACCTGAGCATCAAGTGTCATTCTGTAATCTAGGATGATGCCCATGTTTATCACCCTAGGGGATGCTATTAATGGGGTAGATCCCAAGACAAGTCCTATTACCACCCTGGAGGCAATCCCATCATGCCCATGACCAGTTTCAATCATAAGCACCTCTGTCTTGCCAGGGTTTAGCCTTAGCCAGTTAGAGAACATCCAGTCCTGAATCTTGGAAAGGCAATTATTTAGCACTTGATGGAGTCATTTGTTCTCAGGGCAAAAGACATACAGCGGGGTATCATCTGCATAGCAGTGAAAACCCAGACTGTAATGTCTGATGAGTTCTCCCGGGGCAGCATGTACACCACAAACAACATCAATGATAGAATCGAACCCTGAGGAACTCAACATGGCAAGAGCTTTGGAGAGGAAGAGAAATTCCCCCATCACTACCCATTCTTTCCTTCCTGAGAGATAGGACTTAAACCAGTTGATGACTATACCAGTGAGTCCACAATACTCTCTAAGGTGATTCAAAAGCACAATGTGGTCCATGGCGTCAAATGCTGAGGAGAGATTGATGAGAATGAGACTTGACCAGTCTCCACTATTCCTAGCCCTGTGGATGTCATTTTGCACCCTGTCCAATGCCATTCTGCTGCTATACCTTGCCCTAAATCCAGACTGGAATGGCTCATTGTCAGAGGCCACAAGATATGCCTCAAGCTGCAATACCATCACTTTCTCCACAACCTTCCCCAAAAATGGGAGGTTGGAGATAGGTTAATAATTCACCGGAACATTAGGATCAAGCAATGGTTTCTTCAGAAGGGGACTTACCAATGCCTCTTTTAAGGCATCAGGGAAACCCCTCCTCTGAGAGTGAGCACCAGATTATCCTGGCAAACACTAGACTAACAATCTCAGCACATCTCACTTGGAGATGCGTCAGGACCAGCTGCAGCTTCAAGATCACCTCAATGACCTCAGCCACGCCCACTGGCCGAAACTCCTCTTACTTGTACCAGCTACACTAAAAGTTACCTTTCAAAGAAAGACTGATGAGTTAGATGATCCTGATGAAGCTAGAAGATTTTTTGAGACATATGTTCAGTTCCCAGAAGATATGGGTTCTTACTGTGAACTAGAAGAGGCAGAGGTTACAGAGTACTGTCCAGTTCAGCCAGCTACCCACTGATCCACTACTAAATGGGTCATCAAATTGACCCCAAATGACTGAAGTTTATTGTTAAAAAAAGTATTTCTTTATTTAAAGTTGTTCTTTTTCTAGTAAGCTGAGACACAGCTGTATGATTATATGAGTATATGAATAATAATACATTTGTTGCAGTTTTCTGCCATTCCTGATACTCTGTGTAGGGCAGATAAATGATTGGTGTGCAGATGCAGTCAGACCTCTTTTGTTGTTTATTTTGGATGTTCAAGTAAAAACTGAATTTAACAGAAGATTATTATATATCCCCTTAAAATATATAAAATATTGTTATGCTTTATTTAGTAACATCAGTGAAATGCACAATATCATTGAAATATCAGAACCTTTTTTTTCAACAGTTATTATGAAAATATTTTTGTGTTTCTATGAATAAAAAAGTTAAATGCATGAAATTATTGAAATATAAGAATGATTTCAACAGTTTCTACAAATGTATTTTAGGGTGTTTATGAATAAAAATAAAGTTTAAAAACAGAGTTTGCACATCTATTTATTTCCAGTATAAGCTGGTTTTAATAGTACTTTGCTAAGGAAGGCCCTGATAAGTGGGTGCTAGCAGTTTGAATATTGAGACCGTTTCTTTTGTAATTCCTAATTTATTCTTTTGCATTCCATTACCCAGAAGTGCATGAGAAAGCCGTGAGCTAGATATTCATAGTACATGAACTATTGGAGGTGTAGTATACATAGTGTGTACAGACAGTACATAGGAAAGTCACATACTGTAGAGCACTTATAGCGCATCAGAACCTGTGTTATAGAGAGACAGAATGTTGGTAGAAGTCTCCATTGTTTTGCAAGGACCTGTTTAAAGCCTCATTAAAATGCTGAAACCTCAAAAAATGCAGTGTTGGTATTGAGTATTAGCCTAAGTACCTGCTGCAGAGCTTGAACCAGTGACAGTTCAATCTTCCTGGCCCACAGCAGGATCCCTGCCATTATGTGAGCCACTGACATGGACATCTATACCTAATTAAAAAAAATAGTTCTGTGCATTTTGTGATTTTCTTTTAAGTATGGAATTAACTCATCTGAGACCACTGATGTGTTATTCTTTTTCCGGGTCTGGCCTCTTGTGAATTAACTTCTTTTACAAACTTTTATTTTTTATCTTTCAAGAAGATGGTTGCATTGAAAATAAAATGCAAACTCTGCAGTCGGGCTATGCAAATGCATTCTGCATTTATGTGAACTTGGATCCCCATGGGAGCACAGTGCTTTTTGCTAAAAGGAAATATTATTACCCAAGTAACCTTGAGACCCAAAGGTCAATTTCAGTTAGAATCTGTTCTCATTTGGGTTATATTCACTTGTCTTGAATTGAGCAGGAAATGGCTGATAGAGATGACGAGTAATACAGTTTGTGCTCTTCAGTATGAGTTTCTCATCAGAAAGATTCTGCAGCTAACTATATTTGTTTTGAGTAATTGCCCAGAGCAAACTGACCAGATAAAATCAAAACTAAATTTTATCAGTATTTCTTTTTCCAGAATGGCTTGTTATTCAGAAAATATATATTATCATTGACACCATTTGCTCAATTCATTGTGCTCCTTTAAATTTTGTGTCATTTTCATAAACCACTGTATCAATATAATATTGTATGTTTCCAAAACTAGCTAGACATCTTGGGAAGCTTTACTGACATAAATTATTGGAGATTTCGGAGCACTCAAGAGGAGAATAATGAAGCTGCATATGCTGCATGATGGGTTAGATTTAAAATGTTAGGTCTGAAAATTACTGGTATGCTTCAATAAGCTTTCCTTGCTGGAAGCAATCCATTTGAAGTATCACTGGATTGAAAAAAAAATTAAATAAACTTTCAGTTCTTCTTGAAGAAGTCATATTTTCTTCATTTAATTCAATCTGAATTTCTTCTAACACAGGGACTGACTGTCATTGCGCTGTGTCATGCCAGGGACATTTCTGACTGAGCAATCATTGAACCTTTTCCAGTTTTTGCTGTACTTCAGAGTTATTCTGCATGTGGGAATAGTTTAGTAAATAAAGTATTCCAACAGTATCAGCCCATGCTGTTCCTGTTATGTGGATAAACAAAAGGCTTCCATTTCCAGTGCTCTCACTAACACTAAATTCACATGCCAGAGGAAAAAAAAAACATGTTTCAGAAAAAGACTGCTAGATTATTCATTCATAAAATAATAAACTCTTCTGTTTTGGTAAAGCTATTTAACATATGTAAATACAAACATTAAACAACAAAATGATATGTAAAGTAATACATTTTATCATTATGCAAAATCATATTATCATAATTTTGATATTTGCAGTTTGTGACAGTGACCAAATTCATTTTCACATATTGTAAATACAAACTTATGAACATATGAATTGGTCAGCAGAAGAGGCCATACGGTCTGTCTATTCTGCTCATCATGGAGCACATGTACTTATGATAACTTATGTTAACATGACCCTCCATCCCTCCTCCTTTTGCACTTTTACCTTCCCCATGACACTGTCCCATCCCCTTCTGAAACATAATCAAGTCAAGTCAAATTTATTTTCTTTAGCACCCAATGCCCGAGGCTCTGGATGCTTTACATAGAGGTTAAACAGGAAACAATTTACATACACAATACAGCATATTAAAACAGGGTCAATAAATTACAAGCAGATGATAAATAACAGCCAAATAAATAATATTAGTCTAAAAACTAAATCAGCTTTAGTTAAAAAAATTAGTGGACATCAAATGCCAAATTAAAAAGATGTGTTTTAAGGCCCCGCTTAAATGCTTCCATGAAGGAGCCTCTTTTAAATCTCTTGGCAAGATGTTCCACATTTCTGGTCCTGCAACTTTAAAGATGCAGTCCCCTGAGTTCCTTAACCATGCCCTAGGGACTTTCAGGAGGCCCTTCGTAGAGAAGCGTAAGGGGAGCACCAGGTGGACTGGTGTCAGAAGGTCAGACAGGTAGCCAGAACCCGAGCTGTATAGGGTCTTATAGATGAGCAAGCCCACCTTGAAAGCAATCCTCCACCTGACAGACAGTCAGTGCAGTTCACACAAAACCAGAGTCACATGAGCAGACCTCAGAAGGCCCATCAGTAATCTGGCTGCAGCATTCTGCACCAGCTGCAGCTAGCAGAGGTTGCCTCCACTGACCCCAAAGCACAGAGTGTTATAGTAGTTGAGCCTACATATAATAAAAGCATGCACCAGTGGGGGCAAGTCATCAGGTGGGATTAAGGGATTAATCTGGGTGACATTCCTTAAGTGGTAAAAAACACTCCGGACAATGGCAGGCACCTGAGCTTCAAGTGTCAAGCTCTTGTCAAAGATGAAGCCCAGATTTCAGCCCTTTGTGGCTGCCACCAGTGTGGAATTTCCCAGGAACAACCCTTTCTTTAGTAGGGGCCTCACTAACACCTCCTTCAAGGTGTTGGGGAAAAGCTCTCCCAAGAGCAAATATCAGACAACCTCAGCGAACACTGGATCAATGGACTCCATGTATTCCACTAGAAGATGCGTCGGGCTCAGGTCCAGTTTACAAAAAGTGGGTTGCAGCTTAGAAATTACCTTGATGGCCTCAGCAACCACCTACTGGCTTAAACTCCCCCCACAAAGACAGAATGCTTCTGTCACTACCAGGCCCACAGCTACAAGACAGATCTTGCTCTATTGGTGAGATCCCAGACCTAATGGAGGACACCCTGTTAGAAAAAAATTGAGCAGCCTTTTTGCACTCTGTGATTGAAAGCGCTCTTTTCATCTGCAGACAGGCTGGATGAAGTAGCCTGTCTACCATCCAAAAGAGCAGAGCTGGTCTGTTTTTTCCTGTAGCAATCTCCATGGACAGGAACTCTGCTTCCTTACAATTGATTGCCCTTTGATATTCACCATAGTGAATCCTCAAATCCAGTTTGTTGTCCAAGGCCCCAGTCTTCCTCCAGCGATGCTCCAACTTCCGACCTCTGGTCTTCATCTCCTTGACAGCCCTGTCAAACCACAGGGGGTATGGTGCGATGGTCTGCATCTGTCCAGGGGGGAACCAGGATCCTAGATAAAAGGTTTAAATGCTTCATTGGCAAGCATTTAAACTAGCCAAGGGGGGGAAGCACTGAAAAGGACCAGGGAAATCCCAGCCTCCCACCACAAAACATGGTAATTAGTGAGGTAAACACCAAGGTAGAGAAGTTATTAGGGAGCAGGACAGAGGTAAATGTAATAAAATGCAAAGGCAGTAAGGACAGGAATGGGGCTAAAAGGGGTAAGGCTATCAAAAAAGTGGAGGGTGATGAGTACCAATGCCCATAGTCTGTGTAACAAGCTCCCTGAACTAGTGGCCTTGATGGAAGAGGGTTGCCTGGATATTGTGGCAGTCACAGATACATGGTACACAGAGAACCAGGACTGGGATGTCAACATACCCAGATACACAATCTACAGGAGGGACAGGGAGGGTAAAAGAGGAGGAGGAGTAGCTCTCTATGTAAAGGAAGGGATCAAAGCAACAGAACTAAAGAGTAAACAGGGAGCAGATGAGGCACTCTGGGTCACCATAGAGACAGGAAATGGCACCACAATCCACACAGGGGGTTGTATACAGACCCCCATCTCAGGGGAAGGGAATGGACAAGGAAATGATAGAAGGCTTCCTTAGAATAGCAGAAAAAGGGAAGATATTGTTGATGGGGGACCTGAATATGCTAGTTGTTAACTGGAGCACCTTTTCTGCAGGCACATCCAAGAGCAGGGTCATTCTTGATGCCCTACAGGGTGCATGCCTCAGATAGCTAGTATTGGAACCCACTCAGGAGGGAGCAATCTTAGACCTGGTACTCTCAAATGGGGACAGAGAAAGAATCTCAGATTTAGAGGTGGGTAGCCATCTGGGAACAAGCGACCACCAAACAGTGTGGTTCACGATAAACACAGCCATACAAACAAGCCATGCAACAGCAAGAGTATTGGACTTTAGGAGAGCTGACTTTGGGAAAATGAGAGAGTGCCTTAGAAAAGCACGAGCAAACGGGCAAGAAGGAGGGGTGGAGAAACAATGGGAACTAAGCAAAACAGCTATCACAGAGGCAACAAGCCTTTGTGTAAAGCAAATCAATAAAACACAATGAAGGAAAAAACCACTATGGTTCTCAAAAGAGGTGGCATGGAAGGTTAAGGAGAAAAGGATAGCATTCAGGAAATATAAGGAAACACAGAAGGAGCAGGACAGAGAACTTTATCAGTTAAAGCAGAAAGAGGCTGGGAAGGCAGTCAGAATAGCAAAGGCCCAAACTGAGGAAAGGATAGCCAATTCTGTTAAAAAGGGGGATAAGACTTTTTATAGGTACATTAGGGAGCGAAGAAAGACAAAGGAGGGATACTGAGGCTTAATAAAGGGGAGGGAATGTGGGTAGAGGGGGACAGTGAAAAAGCAGGGATACTGAATGAATATTTCTGCTCAGTATTCACAAAGGAAGAGGAGGGGGAGGTACCTAAACAAAACAAGAGAAACACTCTGAAGATGGTGGTCCTTACCAGTCCATTTACAGAAGAAAGTGTTCCGAAAGAACTAATAAAATTGAAGGTGGACAAAGCAATGGGACCTGATGGGATTCCCCCAAGAATTCTAAAAGAACTAAGGGTAGAACTAGTGACACCACTGTCTACTCTCTTTAACAAATCATGGGAGGATGGGGTGGTACCTGAGGACTGGAGGAGGCAGATGCGATTCCTCTTCACAAAAGTGGGAGCAGGACAGAGGCAGGAAACTACAAACCAGTTAGTTTGACCTCAGTGGTAGGGAAAATGATGGAATCACTTCTGAAGGAAAGAATTGTTGAGTACCTAGAGGCCGGTGTGGGCACAGAACCCAAGGCAGCATGGATTCACGATGGGAAGGTTGTGTCAGACGAATCTAATAGATTTCTTTGACTGGGTGACCAAAGTAGTAGACCAGGGAGGGGCTGTGGACATTGCCTACCTAGATTTTAGCAAGGCATTTGATACAGTCCCACATGAAAGATTAATACACAAGTTAGCTAGCCTTGGAGTGGGCCCCAAGGTGGTAGCCTGGATATAAAATTGGCTAGACAACAGGACGCAAAGGGTAGTAGTAAATAGAGTACACAGTGAAGAAAGGAGGGTTACTAGCAGGGTACCACAGGGTTCAGTACTGGGACCGGTCCTTTTTAATGTCTTTATAAGTGACATTGCAGAGGAACTGGAAGGAAAAGTATGTCTCTTTGCAGATGACACAAAGATCTGCAACAGGGTTGATACACAAGATGGAGTGGAAAGGATGAGAAGGGACTTGGCAAGGTTGGAGGAATGGTCAAATGTATGGCAGCTCAGATTCCATGCAAAGAAGTGCAAGGTAATGCACATGGGAAACAAAAACCCAGGGGAAGAGTACACAATGGGGGGTGAGATACTGACAACAGTAAAAATGGAAAGGGACCTGGGGGTAATTATATCAGATGACCTAGATGTGGGCAAGAAATGTGAGAAGGCAGTAAGGAAGGCTGGGGGGATACTGGGATGCATAGGAAGAGGCATCAATAGTAGAAAACAGGAAATTGTTATCCCTCTATACAGACAGTTGATGAGACCCCATCTGGAGTACTGTGTGCAGTTCTGGAGACCCCATCTCTGCAAAGACATAGACAGAGTTGAGGCTGTCCAGAGGAGGGCAACCAAAATGGTGCAGGGTCTGCACCAGAAGACATATGAAGAAAAACTAAAGGAGCTTAATATGTATACCCTTGAGGAAAGAAGGGAGAGAGGGGACATGATAGAAACTTTCAATTACCTCAAGGGAATCAACAAAGTCCAAGAGGGTAGCATCTTTCAGAAAAAGAGATGTGCAAGAACAAGGAGGCACAATTTGAAGATAGAGGGGGGACGGCTTAGAGATAATGTGAGGAAGTATTTTTTTCACGGAGAGGGTTGTGTATGCATGGAACAGCCACCCTGAGGAGGTCGTGGAGTCAAGAACAGTGGGGGAATTCAAGAATGCATGGGACAGACATAAGGAGTCCTAGTGGGGGGTAGGAGGAAGTAAGCTGTTGGTTAACTAGGATCTGCAGCTTATCTGTTAGGTAGGAAAATGGGCAGACTAGGTGGGCCAAGTGGTCCTTATCTGCCATCAAATTATATGTTTCTATGTTTCTATGTAATCCAGTTGCCATACCCTTAACCAGTCTTCCAGCTTTTTCAGATCGTCCCTCATTTTATTCACCCTCCCTGGTGTGTCCACTCTGCTACAGATTATAATGTAATCTGCAAACAACCCTACTTTCCTTTCCAGCCCTCTTGCAATGTTGGTAATAAAGACATTGAAGAGGACTAGGTCTAGTACTGACCCCTGTGGCACCCCACTGGTCACCTTATCTACTTCAGAGTGAACCCCATTTATCAAAACCCTCTTACTCCTGTGCTTAGTCAACTTCTTATCCATTTAACTACTTTTGGTCCACTCCTAGGCTGCCCACTTTGCTCACCAGTCTTCTGTGTAGAACAATATCGAAGGCCTTACTGAAATCTAGGTAGGCTACATCCACTGCTCTGCCTTGATCCACTGTTCTTTGGTTAACAATCTCCTCTTGGAGTTCATTCCAAACTGTCACAACTCCTTCTGCAAAGAAGTGTTTGCTGACCTCCTTCCTGAATCCTCCACCTGTCATTTTGTAGTTCTGTCCCCTCATAGTCTTATTCTCACTGAGTCTAAAAAGATTTCCAAGTTAGACGGTGCCAATATCTTTAAGGTACTTGAAGGTTTCTATCATGTCACTACTCCCTCTCTCCTCAAGCGAGTACATGTTTAGATGCCTCAGCCTTTCCTAATATGGAAGATTGTTTTGACTTTGTACCATCTTTGTAGCCCATCTCTGTACTGCCTCCAGCTGGTTTATGTCCTGTTTTATGCAGAGACTCCAGTACTGCACACAATATTCTAGATGCAAATGTACCATAGACCTGTACAGTGGCAGGATCACCTCCTTCCTTACATACGAACATATAAAATTGCCAGAAGATACAGGCCTTATGGTCTATCTAGTCTTCTTGAGTGTGCAGCACTTCAGCCATTCAGACTGCAGCTCCCCCTCTCCCCCTCACCCCCCCACTGTTTTTGCCTGTGTTTCCTTCACACCCACACCCATCCCTCTTATGGTTTGAATCCTTGAATCTCCCTCTGATCCTGTCCCACCCCTCTTGAAGCTGCCCACTGTCAGTAGTGATACCACCTCCTCCAGCAGCACATTCCACCCTGTAAACACCCTTTCAGTGAAATAGTGCCTCCTCATTTCCCTCCTGAATCTGCCACCTTCCAACTTCAGACTGTGTCCCTTGGTTACCCTTCTACCTTTTAATTTGAAAATACTCCTGGGGCTTACTCTGTTCATATCCTTAAGATACTTGAAGGTCTCAACCATATCCCCTCTCTCTCTCTTCTATCCCCAAGGGAATATATATTGAGCTTTCTCAGTCTCTCCTCAAGGGGTTTATCTCCCAATCCCAGGATCATGTTTGTTGACAGCACTTTACCCCTCCAGTAGCTTGATGTCTTTTTTCAAGTAGGGGTATCAGTACTGCATGCAGTACTCCAAGTGTGACCTCAACAGGGACCTTTAAAGGGGCAGGATAACTTCCCATCTCCAAGAAGTAATTTCTCTTGCGATGCACCCCAGAATTCTATTGTCCTTTGCCGCTGCCTTCCTGCACTAGACTGAGTGGTTAATTTCCCCTGTTAACAGTACAGACAGATCCTTCTCCTCCATTGATGTGATTAACTGCACTACCCCCAACCAGTAACTATTTCCAGGGTTCCTGACTCCCAAGTGCATTACTTTTCACTTCTGGCATTGAACCCAAGTTGCCTTGTGTTAGACCATTCTTCCAGTTTTGCCAAATCCTCCTGAAGTACTTTACTGCCTTCTCCCCATCCAGCTCCACATAGATCTTAGTGTTGTCAGTGAAGAGACTGACCTTACTCTTTATCCCAACTGCAATGTCAGCAATGAAAATGTTAAACAGCACTGATCCCAGCACTGATCCCTGTGGGACCTCACTTGCTACTGCCCTGGGCTCCAATACTTCACCCCTCACTACTGCCTTCTGCTGTCTGTACTGTAACCAGCTCCTGACCCACCTAACCAATTTCCTCCCCACTTCCAGGTTACTCTGTTTGCTGGTCAGCCTACGAAGAGGCACTGAATCAAAGGCCTTGCTGAAGTCCACATAAAGGATGTCCCCCACATGACCATTATCCAGTGCCCATATCACACAATCAAAAAAGTCTACCAGGTTCGTCTGGCAGTATCTGCCCATGACAAACCTGTGTTGCCTGTTGTTCTGGAGATCATTATCTTCCTTAAAATGTTTACCAGACTTTCCTTGAGGATAGTCTCCATTAGCTCCCCTATAATTGAGGTTAGGCTCACTGGTTTATAGTTTCCTGGTTCATCCTTGCTCCCACTCTTATGGAGGAGCACCACATGCACCACCCTCCAATGCGTGGGCATGCACCTCATTTCCAGAGAGATATTGAAGAGGTCCAACAACAGCCCTGCCAGGACTTCTTCTAAATCTTTCAGTACTCTAGGATGAACTTCATCTGGCCCAGGTGCCTTATCTACCCTCAGGGACTTAAGGTCCTCCAGAAACCCTCTCTCTCTCTAATTTCCCCAGCTGTGATCTCTTCCCCCCCACTCCCACCCCACCCTTCCCCTTAGTACGGGCCTCATCCCTTCTCTGGTGAATACTGAACAGAAGTACTTGTTGAATACCTCTGCCTGCTTTGCCCCCTTTTCCACCCAACTACTGCCATTCTTGATCCTGACAATCTGATCCTTACTCTTTTTCTTCTCTCTGATATACCTGAAGAAATCCTTTACACCTTCTCTTGTCTCCTGCACTAGCCTCGGATATCTCAATGCCTTGGCTGCCCTTACTGTTCTACTCACTTCCCTGGATTTCCTCATGTATTCCTTCCTGTCCTCTTCTCTGTTGTACCTTTTATAGGTTCTAAAGGCAGCCTTTTTTCCATCTCCCTCTCCCCTACCTCCCTGTTCTTCCAGCTTGGCTTCTTGGTCCTGGATTTCTTAATTTGGCTCTTGACACATGTGCAAGTGGCTTCAGCTAAGCCCAGCTTGATGACTGACCATTTTTGCTCAGCGTCCATGTTAGAGCAGAAGTTAGCTATGTGCCCTTCTAGTATATTACCCATCCTCCCAAAGTCTGCCCTTTTGAAGTTCAGGACCTTAGCCTGTGTAGTGGCTACCTCCTTACCTAGGTTGATTGATAACCACACTGTGGCGGTGGTCACTTCCTGCCAGGGAATCCTCCAACCCAACATCCCTGACTTGCTCCCTGTCCGCCAGTATCAGGTCCAGGATGTTCCCCTCCCTAGTTGGCTCTGTTATCCTCTATGTCAGGAAACCATCCTGGAAGGCTTCCAGGAGGATCTGCTCCCTAGCATATCATGTAGCTGGGATGTTCCACTCCACCCCGGTAAATTGAAGTCCACAACCACCACTGTGCTTCCATTTCTACTAAGCCTCCTTAACTGCTCACACAGGTCCCTATCAATCTTTGCCTTCTGGGTCGGTGGCCTACATACGGTATGCGTTGAAAACAGTGCAACCAAAATAGCGCGAGTAAATGTAGCGCTCACATATTAGCACATGCAAAAAAAAAGTGTGTTGTCAATATGCTGTGGCACATCATAGCGCAATCCTGCCATCTAGTGTTAAATGTCGGAACAAGAGTGCATACATTTTCAGTATGTACTGCAGGCCCCCATTTGACTACCAAAGAGTTATTGTCATGTCTGAGAAAGTACGCTTTGTGAGAAGACAGAAGGGTGGTGAACGCCCACTTCTGCATGGGTTTCTCTACCGGTAAGAAAAAGCAACACCTGCAAAGGCTTACTGCAAGTGCCTAGAGTATGACAAGGGACATTGCATTGCTAGGCTGTCCCTGATCCTGCCGTGGCTTCAGTAAAAGAAGCAGTGGCAGGAATGAAAGACTGGGCAGCAACGAGCACAGAGATGATGTACCAGATTGTTGCAGGTGCAGTTGCTGAATTGTGCCCCTCTGTAGCAGCCCAGCTACCATCGATGTCATTGATAAAATGAACTGTCTGGTGAACTCACCGGGCTGCTGCCTGCCCTCCTCCAGAGCCGTGTGAGCCAGCATCTCTTGTTTTATCTGCAGAATTGTGTATAACACAGTAAAATTAGAAGTTTTTATTATACAATTCTGCCCCCTCACAAGACAGGATCCTCATCTTCTCAACTTCACAAGACTTGCAATACTTAAAAAACAGCAATCACTGGTTTGCTAATGACACATTCAAGTGCTGCCCCCACATATTTCAAAACTTTTACACCATTCATGCTATCCGTAACAACACAGTTGTCCCTATTGTGTACATACTGATGGCAAACCAAACAGTGACCTCATATGCCTGTGTGTTCACTGAACTGCTTAACCTTTGCCCAACCTTGCGACCACTTACGACACCAAGAGGAAAAGGAAGAGGAGACCATTATGGTTTTCCAAAGAGGTATCAAAGAAAGTGAAAGCCAAAAAGATTGCAGTCAGGCAATACAAAAAGACACAGGCAGAAGGGGATAGGGAGAAGTACCAGGAGAAGCAAAGCGAGGCAGGGAGGTCAGTAAGGGAAGCCAAACCTCAGACAGAAGAACACATTACAAAATCAGTGGGTAAAGGGGACAAAACCTTTTACAGATATATAAGTGAAAAAAGAAAGACAAAGGGAGGGATAGTGAGACTGAAGGGGGAGGATGGGAGCCGCATGGAGGATGACAACAGTAAAGCTGACATATTGAACAGGTATTTCTGCTCAGTCTTTACTGAGGAAGAGGGGTAATGGGTCTGAAGGAGTACAAGGGGTGAGAATGGTGCAGAAATGGATACAAGTCCCTTTACATGAGAAAGGGTCCTGAAGGAACTGGAAGTAACAAGAGTTGATAAAGCAATGGGCTAGACGGGTGCACTGGGGTCCTTAAAGAACTAAGAGATGTAGTGGCTGAACTCTGGCTATCCTGTTTAGCGATCACTGGAAACAGGGAGGTACCCAAAGACTGGAGGACAGCAGATGTAGTCCCCTTATACAAAAGTGGGAACAAAGAGGAAGCAGGGAACTACAGACCAGTCAGCCTCACCTCGGTGAGTGGGGAAGATCATGGAAGCACTACTGAAGGAGAGATTGGTGGAACATCTGGTTGTCAATGGACTACAGGACCCAAGGCAGCATGGTTTCACCAGGGGAGGTCATGTCAGACCAACCTCATTGAATTTTTGACTGGGTGACTAGGGAGGTGGATCAGGGAGGGCAGTGGACATGGCCTATCTGGACTTCAGCAAGGCCTTTGACACTGTGCCACATAGAAGACTATTACACAAACTGGGGAATATGGGTGTGGGCAGGACAGTAGTGTGGTGGGTAGGTAACTGGCTGGGTGGCAGGACACAGAGGGTGGTGGTAAATGGCTGTCACTCCACAGAGGGAAGAGTGACCAGTGGGGTACCACAGGGATCAGTGCTGGGACCGGTCCTATTCAACATCTTCATCAGTGACATTGCGCAGGATGTAGAAGGCAGAATTTCACTGTTCGCTGATGACACAAAGCTCTGTAACAGAGTAGACACACCAGAGGGTGTAGACAGAATGAGAAGCGACCTGCAGAAACTTGAAGAATGGTCAGGGGTTTGGCAGTTGAAATTCAATGCAAAGAAGTGCAAGATAATGCATATGGGGCACAAAAACCCTGGCACAATATATCGGTTGGGGGTGAGGATATAGCATGCACCAAGCAGGAAAGGGATCTTGGGTTGTCATCTCTGATGACCTCAAGGTGAGGAAACAGTGTGACAAGGCAGCAGGTAAAGCAAATAGGATGCTGGGATGTATAGGCAGGGGCATCACCAGCAGGAAAAGGAGTCATATTTCTGCTATACAAGACACTAGTGAGGCCCCACCTGGAGTACAGTGTACAGTTCTGGAGACCATACCTACGTAAGGACATAGACAGGGTAGAGAAGGTTCAGAGGAGGGCAACAAAGATGGTGCATGGATTGCATCACAAGTCCTATGAAGACAGGTTGAAGGAACTGAACATGTACTCCCTGGAGGAGAGAGGAGGAGAGAGGATATGATAGAGACATACAAGTATCTTACAGGGAGGAACAGGGTGAAGAAAACACTATTTTTAAGCAAAAAGATGTTCCAGGACTAGAGGGCATAGGATGAAGTTGGAGGAGGACGATTCAGAGGAAACGTGAGAAAGAATTTCTTCACAGAACAGGTGGTGGACAAGTGGAACACCCTGCCAGAGGAAGTGGTGGGGGCTGAAACAATCACGGGATTTAAGAATGCATGGGATAGACATAAAGGAATTCTAGAGGTCAGGGTTAAGGGGAAACAGACTTCTAGGAAAACAAACTGAACTTACAAGCTCAAATGGGCAGACTGGGTGGGCCATAGGCCCTTATCTGCCGACACTGTCTATGTATCTATGTATCTATGTACCATTATGCTGGACTTTGAACAAGCTGCTGTCAAAGCTTTTAAAACTGCCTTTCCTACTTCCAAAATAAGGTGCTGCTTTTTTCACATGTGCCAATCATATTGGCGAAAGGTGCAAGGAAACAATGCAGTCTGTGCGAAATACATTGCAGACCCAAGTTTTGCCTTACACTTGTGTCTTCTCCCTGCACTCACATATGTCCCCCCACAAAATGTAATTTCTTAATTTGAAGAGATAAACTCCACAGCATTTTTACAAACAAACAGTGACTTACTTGTGTCTATCATGCACTACTTTAAAGACACATGGTTGGGGTGACCAATGGCAAGAGGGGGGTGCAGGAGACTGATGTTTAACATTAGTATGTGGAACTGCTTTGACGCTGTTGAGCATGGCATACCTCGAACCACTAACTCAATCGAGGTTTGACACCGGAAATTTAATTTTGTTGGTGCTCATCACCCCTCAATTTGGAAGTTCCTGCAGTGCCTCAAAGAGGAGCAACATTACAGCACAATGTTGATTGAGCAGCTCACTGCAGGAACAGCTGCTACTTAAACAAAAAAGAAGTACAAGAACACACCTAAGTGCATTGCTGTAATTGTATCCGAATTTGAAATGCACCTCAGCATTGAATATCTCCGAAACATAGCATATAATTTTCAATTACAGGAATGAATGATCAAACTGACTGCTCCACTATTAATTTTTGTGCGATTTCCAGTTTTTAAAACACTACTATGAATAAAGTTTGCCTTCAACCAGCAATTTCACTGTGTTCTCATTCTTGTGAGGGTGCAAGTGAAAACTCGAAGGTGTACAGGATGGAATGGAATATGAGAGGTATGGGGGGAGTAGGGGAAGCAATAAGGTGTAGGACAGCACGCTGTGTTCACTGGACATTACTTGCCTCTGGTGTTTTCACACTACAAGACATATGAGTAAGTAAAAGCTGTAACCAAACATAACATAGATCGGTATTGTTGACTTCACTTAATTGCAGTGGCACTAAACTGGAACAGTGCGATATTGTAGATGACATTATAACGCATGCTATTAAGGATGCGCGATATTGACACTATTCTCCCTACATACTACCCCCAATCTAATCATACTATCCCTCGGGTTGTGTAGTTCACAAGCAGTTCCTTTTGCTGGTGAATCTCCTATCTATGCAAGCCAGTATCCTGTTTTCCCTAGCTGCTGCTCCTCTTTTACATTTCATAGAGGCTTTCTGGTTCCTAGTTATAGTTATCCTCAGGTCCTGTTTGTCCTCCAATACTATAACTTTCACACATCATATCCTGTATTCAGCCCTAGGGTTTTTGCACCAAATGTGCATGCTGTCACATATTTTAACATTAAACCCCAGTTGCCAAATTCCAGACCATCTCTCTAACTTTGCTGCATCCTCTAGATCCCTGACTAGAGATGAGTGAAGTTGGCTAAATTTTTACTCCACAAATTAATCTGTAATATTAGCACAATTCAAAAAGTGCTGATCAATCTGTGAAAAACTGAATTTTGCCACAAGAGATGGAATTCTGCCTGCAAAGTGCAGAATTCCTCCTGCAAAGGTGAAATTTCACCATTCGCTGGTGAAAGTCCACCATTGCGGGTGACATTTCAGACCTTATGGGTAGAATTCTACCATTCACATGGAAACATTGGGATTTCAGATGAAGTCGATGTTGCTGAGGGTAGGGAAAACTTTGCAAAACTTCACAGATGAGAATTCTGGCCACTTCATGGCAACTTCACTGGCAGAGTAAAACTTCCCTGCAACTCTACACCTGACTCACTTTTCTGTGTCCATTCTCCCACAGAGCTTGGTGTCATCCACAAAGGGGCTAACTTTGCCATCCATCAATGTACCAATGTCATTTATGAACACATTGAACATCCCTGAAAGTTTCCCTCCTACCACCACCACCCTTTGGGTCTCCCCGTCCAGCCAATTCACTTCTCACCTAGCCAGTTTGATACCCATTTTGGAGATGAGAAGAGACCTGGGAGTGGATAAGCTTCTTGAGTAGTTTGCAAAGAGTAGGTAGGATAGGAATAAGTTGGTAGTTAGATAAGATCATGGGGTCATCTTGAACACGGGGGTAGTCCTCACAGTTTTCTAGACCTGTGGTATGGTGGAAGAGGAAATAGAAAGGTTAAAGCATCTTGTAACAGGTGTGGCAAGGATGGGAGCTGCCAGTCTAAGGGTCATTGATTCGATGCCATCAGGACTCACATGTCTGTGAGTAGGAATGGCTTTAAGAATAGCCCAGGACAAACAGCCTCTGAATATAGTATGGGAATGAGGCTAGGCAAACTGGGCTGGGAGTGCAGGGTAAATGTAGCCTTGCAGTATGACAGCTCTGAATATAGCAACCAGTAAGTGCAGACCACAACAGCAACATAGTGCACAGCGATGTGAAGGTAGGTAGAGGTGACCTATGTGGCCAATGTGTGTTTCAGCAAATGTGTGGACCCAGTACAGCTGCAGGGAGCAGCCTATGGGACAGTACAGTGTGCAAAACAGTATAATATTCCCCACACCGGTTGCATGGAGCTAACGCATTTGTGTGGGATTATCGCGGAGCTAAATTGTTTGCCCAGTGCAAACACGTTTCCCCTGTGCTAAACTTTGCCATATTCAAAAGTGACATGCAAATGAGCCTACTTAGGTAGTCTCTGGGCAAACAGCCACATTAGCATCTTATTATGCCCTGATTTGCATGCAGTTTGCCCAGCGTTACTGCAGGGTCCCTCAGCTCCACCTGTAGGTCAGTCTGGAAGTACAGGGGCTGGCCAGGTCCAACCGCAGCTCCACCTGTAGGTCAGTCAGGCAGTACATGATGATAGCTGCAGGCTACATGTAACCAGTACAGCATAGCATAGCATATCGTATCCCAGGGGACAACACAGCATAGGCACAGATGGTGGTGGTGCTGCATGAAAACATCACACTGTAGGTCATGATACAGTGCACAGCAGACACTACAGAAGCAAGGGGCCGGAATTGCGAGGGACATGGCAATGCCTATGGTATGTAGGGCAGTGACGACCACTGCACTGTACACAGTGACAGGCCCAGCTTGCAGGTGATTACTGACAGTGGACAGTACTGTTATGCTGTTGTGTGATACACAGATGCTGCACCTGTGGCATGGGATGCTCACAGTGACATATATATGGCTGGCTGTGTGTGCTGTGGCATCTGTACAATTGTGCGGTATGTGGCTGGGGTGGCACGTAAGATTCAACAGACACACAGGTGGTGGGGTATTCCCACTACTGGCCCATGTGCACTGCATGATGTGTCCCAGCCTTGTGGCCACACCTGGGCTGTGGTGAGGTCTGGCCACCCATACACCCTCCCCTCAATGGCCACCATGCCCACAGTGCTGCATGTGTGTGCTGGCATCTGTTGGTCACCACAGACATGTGGTCTGCAGGTGCGTGCTGTATGGCCACACTACCATGATGTCCCCTGTGGGCCAGATCACTCCTTACTGCCTGGTGTGGCTGGGACTGGTAGCAGCTGTTGGCATCATGGTGGTGCCATCAGTGAGCAGCATGTGTCCTCCATGTCTGGCATTTTCTAAGTGTCATACTCATGTGTTAGGGTCACACAAACCACGCAAATCCCAAGCAAACACCGCGCAATGCACAAATGTCATGCAAAACTGTTTGCCTAGGGTTAAGACCAGCTTTTCCTGGCTGGTAATTTGTACCATGCTAAGGACAGCACTAGGTCATGCTAAACTCCTTAGCACTCAGCTAGTCGATGAATATCCCATAGTGCCTGTATTCTTGTTCAGTGTGCCCCTTGCATATCATTATGGTTTGCCCGGTGCTAATGTGATTTGTGTGCTCTATTTGGCCTTTTGAATATAGCAGACCTGTGCTAATCCCACGCGAAACCCATGCAAATGGTTTGCGCATCGCGCAAAGCTTTGAATATCAGGGCCTTTAAGACTTTTTTGGCCCCCCAATAACTGAAAAAACACAAGGATTTGAAACCAGAAACTTTCAGGTTTGATAGAGTTTGGCCCAAGGTATGTGCTTTTGTTGTATTTACCTCTCACAGTTAAGTAGTTTCTAAATTATTTAAGAAAAAAATGTAATTAGTAAGCATGGGCAGTTTAAAAAATAAACATTCTAAGGAAAGCTGAATTTTTTGCAGCAACAGCTGGTTGCACTATATGACACAGCTGTCATTTACTAACAAATGACAGCTGTTTTATATAGCAACCCCTGCTGTGTCATGAATCATATGTAAGGGTTGGGGCTACTGTCACTATAGCCCCACCATCCCGACTGTGCTGTGCCTTAATAAACTGTATGTGCACAACAGGGGACCCAGTCACTGGTGGCAGTGTATTTATTGATTTAGTTATGTTTATGTACAATCTGACACCAGGAATCTGGGAAGCCTACCTCTGGAGTTGGATGCCACCCCACACAGTCCATTGTTTTATCAATAGTTGCTGACACTGGGGGGCCTAATCCTTGTGTTGGCAGTTACAAGCCCTCCTCCAGCAGTGTGGGACACTGGGGAGCACACCCCCAGTTCCCCAACATAGTTTATTAATGTCTTTGGTTCTTGCAAAATGAAAACTGTCCTGCAGCATCTTTTTTTTTCTAAACCTGGAAGAAAGAAAACCATACCTCGTTGTCCCTGCTGTCCCCCTCCCCACATCCTGACCCTTCCACTGAGCACTCCCCCCACACACCCTTACCCTATCACCAGAGGTCATATGCTGTCATTCTCTGTGGACCAAGACACGTCTGCACTCTTCAATACCAAACCGTGAATTGAGGAATAAAGGTAAGTGCTGCATAATGTATTTCAATAGTGTTTAGAACTTATGTTCAGAATTTCGCCATTTTTAGGAATTTTTTTACCCAAATTTACAAAATAAACTTTTTGGGACCCACCTCATGAACACTGTCTGAGACATTTCATTAATTGTGCCAGGAAGGTGATTTTACGGTCACTACACAAAATCACCTTTTGGGCCCAAATAATGAAATTTAAACAACAGTGTTCATGGGGTGGGTTCAAAAATGATTGTGTTGAAATTTTGGTGAAAGAAATCCTAAAAATGCTCAAGTTATGACAGCACATTGACATTATTCTTAGTAAGTGCATAACTTTGGTAATTTTTAATATTTTGACTCCAGTTTTTCAACATAGTCATTTTTTACACCACCTCATGAACATTGTAGCTGTCATTTTTCACATCCTGGCCGAAATGTGTTTTTGCACCTGTGGTGCAGAATGGCATTTCAGTAGGGATTTGAAAAGTTTCACATACTGGGTTCATGAGGCAGGGTCATAAGAAGACTATGTTGAAAGTTTGGGGTCAAAATATTTAAAACAAATAATTTATTAAGTAACATTGTTTGCAGGGATGTCCATTTCACCACTGGGGAACGTAC
This sequence comes from Neoceratodus forsteri, assembly GCA_016271365.2. Lineage (NCBI taxonomy): Eukaryota > Metazoa > Chordata > Ceratodontiformes > Ceratodontidae > Neoceratodus > Neoceratodus forsteri. Next base: position 1,289,009,164 of record CM057456.1, read on the forward strand.
TACCTTACCACGCAAGTGAGCTGAGGTGAGGTATGAACTCAGTGAGCCATTTAATGGGAGAAGGCTGATGAGGAAGGTGATACAGCATACAGAACCATCCCTGGTCATGGGTTAGGATGAAGCAGTGTTTTGGCACAGACTCCACACTCTGTGGTGGGTGAGGGAACCTCACCCACAAGGTATCGACATGCCTACTGGGGCCGGTTGAACCCATACACTGGGTCAGGACTTTCTCCAATATTGTATTCATGTCACTTTGCTCAGGTCCCGAAGGGACCTGCACAAATGAGAAAACAATTCTGCTATTAGAAAAAGAATGGAAATTCATTGCAAAAACTATGTTAATGCAGACATAATAAGGTTATAGAACACAAAGCGCACAAAAAAAAGCAAGTGAAAAACATTAGGGTTTTGGGTCTCCAGAGTATTGGTGGGGTCTTGCTTGGGTTTTTCAACCCTAATGCCCTGCATTAATGTAATTTTTTTGCAATGAATCTATACAGTATATATATATTATAGTGACACGGTAGTGCAGCTATAGTCAGGGTTGAGCAGGGGTTGGTATGTTAAACCTTAAACTTTGTACTTTAATTACTTTGCAACTGTTCAATTAATTTGCATGAAACTTTGCATTCATAGTATTGCATGGCAGCTCTTTTGACATGCCAAGTTTCATTTTGGTCAGATTTTCAGATTCTGAGCTGTGCATAGTGCTAAAATATAAAACATGTGCTGATTTTTGCACTTTGTCATCTCACTGCACCAAGATGGCTTGGAAGTTTTGTCTGATATTTTCAGGGTAGAAAGACTTGCCTCACAGGAGCACTGTTCACTGTTTTGGTGAAAAAATATTAATTTGTTCCAAAGTTGTTTAATTTTAAAAGTTTTGAGTTCTGAGTATTCTCAGTTCAGTCTTTTGGATAGCTTCCTGGAATGGCAAAAGACATTTGGTCTCATGAAAAAGGCTTCTTTGTTGTGAGGGGCCAGTTCTTTTTTTTGTGAGAAAAAAATCCTTTTTTGTGAGATTACATATTTGCACTTTAATGCCTTCATAACCATTAAACAGATTTACACAAAATGTTGCATGCATGGTCTCAGAGGGTAGATCTCTTGACTTGGCAAGTTTTCTTCTTACTGCATGTGCTGATTCTGAGATCCAGATAGCAAAAATAAGTAAAAAACAAATCACCATTTTGTACTGGTTTTTTTTTTCATTATCTTGCCCGCTCTCGGTTTGGGATTTGGTCTGAAATTTTAGGGTTGAATGGGCTTGGCCCACAGATGTGCCTTTTGCTGGTTTGGTAAAGAAATATTAATTCAATTCCAAGTTATAAGGATTTAAAATTTTGGTTCTGAATGTGTTCAATAGGGTGTTTTGGATACATATTTGATACCCTATTGAGCATGCTCAAAGCCAAAATTTCAAATGCTTATAACATGGGAACAGATTCATTTTTTCCACCAAACTAATGAAAGGCACAATTCTGCAGCATCCCATTTCTACCCTGAAAATTTCAGACCAAAAATCCAAACCATTCGGGCTGTAGGTTATAACAAAAAAAAAAAAAATTGTTTTCTAAAAATGCACTATCCAGATCTTGGAATTCTCACATTCGACTGGAACAAAATTTGGCAGATCAAGACACTCTACCCACCAAACTGTGCATGCAAAGTTTAGTGCAATTCCATTGAACAGAAGTGAACCTATTAATTATAGGGGTGTGGTAGGGCCACTATAGTTAAGCTTAAACAGTGGTTTCTATGTTAAACCTCACATTTTTCAATGTAATACCTTTACAACCATTTAATGAATTTGAAATAAATATTGCATACACAGTCTCATGGGGTTGATCTCTTGATGTTCATTTATTTATTTATTTAAACATTTTACCAGGAGGGCACACTGAGCAGAGTACTGCTCAATTCCAGGTGTGTCCTGGGTGAGGGGTACATAGGGTGAACAATCCATCAGATACATACAATGATTATTACATGAACAATACAGAGGTATACAAAGGTATGCGTTAACAGCAAACAAAATACTTATAATACATAACAACATGTGAGGAATGGTATTGAGGCAAACAACATGTACCAAGATTGGGGTCAAAATACTAGTCGGGCAATAAGATGCTGAACCATTAGTTCATTGCAGGCACATCTAGCCACAACTACAGGTCATGGAGTACTGTTCATTGATGAAGTAGCTGACAAGGTGAGAAGGGGGGTTTGCCAAATGTTTACAGGAAGGGAGTTCCATAATTTGGGCATGCAATGTCTGAAAGCTACTTGGCCAATTGAAGTGGAAATGCATGGTATTGCCAGAAGACAGGTGTTAGAATTCCTAAGGGAGATGCCAGGGCAGTGGGCAGCTAACACTGCATCGAGGTATGGATGTAAGGACTGGGACCAGTACTCAGCCATGAGCTTAGTGCAGTGGAACTGTCAGCAGTCATGGAGCGAGGGAAGATTGAGAGACCGATAGAGTAAGTAGTGGTGGGAGGATGGTGGGCTATCAAGTGCGAAGTGGCAGAAAGAGTTGAAAAGGGGGTCCAGTCTGACTAGGGTGAACTGGGGAGCGGCACTGTAGACTACATCCCCGTAGTCAAAGATAGGGAGAATCATTTTCTGCACAAGTTTACGGTGGGCTGGCAGTGAGATTCACCCACGATTGTGGTAGAGTGCACCCAGTTTAGGGTGGAGCTTTTTGTGGATGGCATTGACATGTACAGAAAAGTCAAGGTACTGATCCAGCCAGACCCCGAGATACCTAAAGAAGGGGCAAGCTCCAGACTGGTCCCTTCCAGGGTGTGGAAGGAGGGGGTGGGGTGAGCTGAGATAGTCTCTGCCTCATGCCGAAGGTCATGGAGACAGTCTTCTTGGCTCTGAGGAATAGCTGGCTTATGTGAAACCAGAGCTGGATGTCATTGAAATTCTGCTGCAACCTGGTCACAACATTAGTGGTCGAAGGGCCTAAGGTATATAGAACTGTACTATCTGCATATATGTGTATGGATGTGTGTGGGCAGGTGGTAGGCAGGTCATTTGGAAGATGGAGAAGAGAAGCAGCCCGAGGACTGAGCCCTAGGTGCTCCTGAGGTAACTGGTATTGTGGGGGAGGAGGTGGAAACACCTATTCTAACAGATTAGGATTGGTCTACCAGGTAGGAGTGGAACCAACTGTTGGCCTAGGTAGAGAGCCCAGCATTGGAGAGCTTGTCTAGTAAGAAAGCATAGGAGATGGTGTGAATGCCTTGTCTAGGTAGACAAAAATAGCGGAGATGATACAGGCTTATCTGTGCCATCAGGGATGGAGTCGGTGAGCCGTAGGAGTGAGATGGCTGTGGAGTGGGACTTCCTCAAGCCTGACTGGTAGGGTGAGAAGGAGGAGGAGCTGAAGAAGGAGGAGAGTTGAGAGAGGACTAGGTGCTCCTGAAACTTTGCCAGAATGGCGAGGAAGGAAATAGGATGGTAGTTACCAGGAACAGAGGGGTTACCTCCTTTAGGTAGTGGGATTTCAGTAGCATGTTTCCATTCAGAGGGGACTGAAGCTAGTGAGAAGGAGAGATTGAATACATTGGCCAGGGGTACAGTGATGTCTGGAGCAGCTAGGTAGAACATCTTAGAGTCCATCCCTGATGGGCATTTGTCTTTGTTAGTATTTAGGGAGATCAAGGCTTTAAATACTTCCGAAGGTGTGACCTGACAGAAGGAGAAAATTGGGGCAGAGGAAGAAGAAGGGATCTGAGCTGATGTGCCAAGTTTTGTTCCAGTCAGATGCGTGGATTCTGAGATGCAGATAGGAAACAAATGTAAAAAAATCTCAAGGTCTTTTTTTTTTTTTTTGCTGTTTTTTTTGCCATTGTATTATACCCAGACAGTTTGGAATTTTGGTCTGAAATGTTCAGGGTAGAAAGGGCTTGGCCCACAGATGTGCTTTTTGCTGGTTTAGTGAAAACTTGTTAATCCATTCTAAAGTTATTAAAGAAGGGCTATGGTCACAAATGACTGGCATCAATAAATTCAAAATATGGATCAACATAGCCCCAGTCACCCTCATGCCAAAACTGAGATCCCTAAGTTACTTAGTTTAAAAGTTGCAACCCTAAATTCTCTGCCTGTTCAAAAAAGCCAGTTTCAGTGAAGAGGTGCTGATGATGTCATCTCCTGAACTCACAGTCTAGCCCTCCCTGTCAGCAAGCTTCCAGGACCTGGAAGACTAGGTTTGCTGGCAAAGGCACCCAGCTTCACCTGAACTCTTTTCTTCTAGGTTTGCTTGTAAGGACAGAGCAAGGAACAACATTATCAGAGCAAGGAAAAAGATTAAGGCTTCTTTTTACTAGGCTGATTTACTGTGTGTTGTTATTTTCTTTAGCGCTCACAAGATTGCATACTATTTTTTACTTACATTTTACTGCTGTAATCTACTCTGATTAAAATTGCAATTGCAGGGTTTACCTTCTGCAGCATTATTGCATGGTGTGCCTACAGGGTTGTTACTGTTTCATGTTTACAGATTACTGCTGTAATCTTCTCTGATTCAATTTTTTTTGCAAGGTATATCTTCTGTTACTGCTTTATTATTCTCTGTAGCAAAGTGTTTTTTCAGGGTATATCTTCTGTGAAATTGTTACAGGTAGTGCCTACATTTTGTGATTTTTATCTATCATTAAGCTAAGCAAAATTACTGTTTGCTACTATTTTTTTTCCTAAAAGGTTTTCTGTTTGGTCTCAAAAGTGCTGCAGTGTCCTTCTCATATTGAAAGAGCTATTTGCTTTCCTCCCTTTAGCTCTTTCAGGGGATTATGAGTGTAATTGTGGGGTGGAGCTGACAAACTCTTGGTAACTTCCAACAGAAGTAAAGGTTAAAATATCAGGTTAGTCTGTGTTTTTGAGGTGAACGACTACGTTTGCTGGCAAAGGCACCTAGCTTCAACTGAAATCTTTTCTTCTAGATTTGTTTGTAAGCACAGAGCAAGGGACAACATTATCAGAGCAAGGAAAAAGATTAAGGCTTCTTTTTGCTAGGCAGATTTACTGTGTGTTGTTATTTTCTTTTGTGCTCACAAGATTCGACACTGTTTTTTGTTTACATTTACTGCTGTAATCTTCTCTGATTCAAATTGCTGTTGCAGGGTATACTTTCTGCTGTATTATCATAGGGTGTGCATACAGGGTTGTTACTGTTTTGTGCTTACAGATTACTGCTGTAATCTCTGATTCAAATTGTTTTTTTTTGAAGATATATCTTCTGTTACTGCTTTATTTTTCTCTGTAGCAAAGTGTTTTTTTGCAGGGTATATCTTATGTGAAATTGTTACAGGTGGTGCTTACAGGGTTTACAGTTTTATCTATCATTAGGCTAAGCTTTCAGGGTTACTGCATTTGTTGTTGGATGATTGTTTCTGCTCTTACCTCCCTGTTTTTTTCAGCTGTGGTTCTTCTTTTTCATCAGGGGAAGGGCCTACCACCCACCTCCATCCCCAACTACCCCATGCTACACTCATTTTATAGAGTAGCACAGTTGTGACATAACCTGTAGCAAAGCAGGAAGGGGAGGATCATAGGGGTATCCACACACTGACCTTGCATATAGGGTCACAAGTAATTTAACTTGTTATAGCAAGTTATACAAAAAAAAAAAACAACAACAACATGAAATCAAACTTTTGCTTTCATTTTCCTCCTTCTAATTATTCAGACCAGGTTATAAACTCGACAACTCAAGTAGAATGGATATTATTAACTGCAGGCACTATGGGACCCTTTTCAAAAGGGCAGTTATACAGGATTTAGGATGCTGTTCTACATGCTGGACCATTGGAATTCTAAGGGCTCAGCACCATGCAGCATGGGCAGAGACTGCGAGCCTCATATCACATATTCAGTAGGAAATATGTTATAAGAACCACCTGCCATTTCCCCAACATCCACAGAAGCACCTCAACTGCAGAGGGTAGTTGGTCCATGAGGTAGGCAGGTGGTTAGGAGGGGCAAACTGGGTGCCCCATCACTCAATGCTCTCCAACGTATCACCTCCACAAACCATTTAAAAACTACAAGCAGGTATCTGCCTCTATCTCTAAAAACAAACAAAGGGGCAGAGGAGACTGCAGAGCAGAACACTGCAGCACAGGAGCTAGCACAACAAAACTCATCCATAATAGGGACCCCCCCAAAAAAAGGAAAAAGGAAATCCAAAACACTTCTGATCATAGGATACTCCATGATTCGGGGAGTTGATACCTATTTCTAGCTGAGGAAATGGTCAGATGTCTCCCAGGTACATCAGCATGGAGAGACACTGACCACATTGCTAAAATCATGCAGGAAGCAGGAGAAAGCATCAGTGTCCTGGTACACATAGGGACTAAAAATCTCTCTCCAGCTGGTCAGTTGTGGAGACCAAGGAACACCTGAACAGGCTGGGAGACAAACTGTTATCTATTTTGTCCCACATCTCATTCTCTGAGATGCTGCTGGTCTGGGAGAGGGGGGCAGATGGACAGAAGGTCAGAGAAGGGGAGATGGGGAGCAAAAATGTGGCTCGAGAGCTGGTGCCAGGAAAAAGGACACAAATTTGTAGGTAACTGACAACAGTTTTGGGAGCAAAGGTCTTTCAGTTTGATGAACTGCATCTGACTAAGGAAGGAGTCAGTGCATTGGGGCAGAAATTTTACATCATTGCAGAATATTTAAACTAGCCAGTGAGGAGAGGGGTGCAGCACCTGATACATTGAATGGGAAGAACACCCTACCCCCCTCAGCTAGTGATCAAACAGGAGTTCAGCATGTTTGTGATTCATTTGTATCACCAGGTAAGGAGAAAGGTCTGGCTTCCCATATGACACACAAGGGAAATGCCGGACATCACCCAACAACTAACACACTGAAATTTGGCCAATGAAAAATCATGTACACAAATGCCCACAGTCTGGGAAACAAGATTCCAGACCTGCAGTCAACAATGACAGAGGCTAAACTGGACATAGTAGCCATTAGCGAGACATGGTTCACCAGTAACCACATTTGGAAGACTTCAGTATCCGGTTATGTACTGTTCAGAAGAGACCAATGTGAGAAAAGGGGGTGGGGTAGCCCTTTATGGCAATGAAAATATCAAAGCTACAGAAATTCAGAATACATATAAAGAGCCAAAATAACTGTTGGTCACCTTGGAAACAGGAAATGGGATAACCACATGAAATGGGGTTGTCTACAGGCCTCCAGACCAGGTAGAGGACATAGACTCATTACTGTTAGAAGACTTACAAAATATGACTGCTAAGGGGAGGTTCCGATAATGGGAGACTTCAACATGCCAGATACAGACTGGTCAATACCAGCAGGAAGATCCACCAGAACTAAGCAAAAAATGGGACTTCAGAGGAGCTGACTTTGATAAGATGGCCAACAGAGTTAAGTTAGCCCTGGCAAGAAGAAATACAGGTGACAGGGTACAGGCAAAGTGGGCAAGCATTAAGGATGCAATACCTGAAGCAACATCCCAATGTGTTAGAAAGAAAAGGAAGTGCAAAAGAAGAAGGAAACCACTTTGGTTCTCAAAAGCAGTAGCAGAAAAGGTCAGAGCCAAAAGGCTGGCCTTCAGGAAATATAAGGAAACACAGCGGGATGACGATAGGGAGGCATATCAAACTTCCCTAAGGGAAGCAAGGAAGGCAGTAAGGCAGGCAAAGGCCCAAACTGAGGTAACACTAGCATGTACAGTAAAAGAAGGTGACAAGACTTTCTAGAGATACATTAGTGAAAGGAGAATGTCCAGATGGGGTATTGCTAAGATCAAAGGGGATAAGAGGGCATGTGAGGAGGAGGAGGACCATGTGAAAGCATCTATCCTAAATATATACCTCTGCTCAGTATTTAATGAGGAGAAGGTAGAGCAGGGGCCCACAGCTCAGCACCATGGAAACAGGGGGGAGGAAGGTGTGCACTAGTCCCTTCACAAAAGAAAGGGTCCTACAAGAGTCCAATAAGTTCAGGGTGGACAAGGTAATGGGACCTGATGGCATACATCCCAGTGTACTAAAGGAGCTACGGGTGAAACTAGCAGAGCCATTATCAGAACTGTTTAGTGGGTCTCTGATCACAGGAGAGGTCCCAGAAGACCGGAGAAGGGCTCATGTGATCCCACTCCACAAGAGTGGTAGCAGGGAGGAGGCAGGGGACTACAGACCAGTCATTCTTACCTTAGTAGTGGGCAAGATTTTGGAGACACTCCTTAAAGAAAGGATAGTGCAACACCTGGAATCCATAGGAGCACAGGATCCAAGACAGCATGGGATTACAACAGAACGGTCCTGTCATACTGATTGTGGCTGAAATTGGTCTGTTGGATCAGTCCACTTACCCGGTTATCAAAGACATAAACAAATAAATAAATAAATAATCTCATAGATTTCTTTGACTGGGTAACCATAGTGGTGGATCAAGCGGGTGCAGTTGATGTCGTCTACCTTGACTTCAGCAAAGCTGTTGATACTGTTCCACACAGAAGATTGTTTAATAATCTGGGTAGGCTAGGGGTGGGTCAGAAGGTGGTCAACTTGGTGGCAAACTGGTTGTCGGGCAGAAAACAGAGAGTGGTGGTAAACGGTATATGGTCAGACAAGATGTAAATCACAAGTGGGGTACCTCAGGGATCAGTCCTGGGGCCAATCCTCTTCAATATCTTTATCAGTGACATTGCAGTTGGACTGGAGGGTAAGGTTTGTCTGTTTGCAGATGACATCAAGATCTGCAACAGAGTAGATGATCCAGATGGGGTGGGCAGAATGAGAAGAGATCTGGATAAACTGACAAAATGGTCAGAAGAGTGGCAACTGGGGTTTAATCCAAAGAAGTGCAAGATCATGCACATAGGGAAGAGAAACCCTGAAGCCACCTATAGATTGGGAGGGGAGTTGCTGAGAATCACAAGGGAAGAAAGAGACTTGGTTATCATCATCACAGATGATCTGAAATCATCCAGGCAGACCACTAAAGCAGTAGGTAAGGCTAGGTGGATATTGGGGTGTATTAGTAGGGGTATCACAAGTCATAAGAATGAGGTAATAATCCTTCTTTACAAGACACTGGTTAGGCCCCATCTGGAGTACTGCGTGCACCTTTACAAGGTCATTAACAAAATGGAGGCAGTCCAGAGAAGGGCAACCAAAATGGTGCAGGGACTGCATCAGAAAACATATGCAGACAGATTTATGGCACTCAATATGTATACCTTAGAGCAAAGGAGGGAGAGAGGTGATATGATTGAAACATTCAAACACATTAAGGGCATTAACAAGGTGAAAGAATCTCTCATGTTTCAATATAAGAAAAATAGCAGGACAAGAGGACACGCATGAGATTAGAGGGAGGCTGATTAAGGGGTAATGTGAGGAAGTTCTTTTTCACAGAAAGGGTGGTGGATGCATGGAATGAACTACCTCAGGAAGTGGTGAAGATGAATACAGTGCGGGGCTTCAAACAGGCATGGGATAGGTATAAGGGAGCATTACAGATGAGTATGAATAGATGGGCCATTGACAGAGTAAAGACTCATGACACATTCGTAAGGTGGAAAAAAATGGGCAGACTGGATGGGCCTTGAGGTCCTTATCTGCCATCAACTTTTATGTTTCTATGTTTCTATGATCTGCTTCTCCAAAGTGTAAAAACTATGTGCAAATGGTTTTCTCCCATAAAACAGGCAGCACCACTCAATAAACATTGCTTTAAAACCTATATGTGTTTCAGGTTTTGTAACAATTTTGACAAATTCATCTCTTTGTTTTTGGTGGTTTTTTGTTGTGGTCCTTTTCTCCTGTGTTGCTGGATGCTAAGTCATAGCACACTACTGTGATATATGCAGACTGTATCTCTTTGATTTGTTGAAAGGCTGTGATCATTCACACCTATCATTCAATTGAGGTGATTTCTCAGGATGGCACTTTAAATCAATTATTCCATCACCTTGCAAATAGGGGTGAGAGAGGTAGTGTTGTTTTGAAACCTTACTAAGAGTTTCCATGCAGTATCCAGCTCAATGCTTAATCACACAATCAATCAATCAATCAATATTTTATTCATCATCAAAGTGTGAATACTCAGTTGAGCAGAGCTCATTTTCTGTTTTCTGATTGACTAGCTGTTACTTGATCTACATTCAGGCTCGTCTGCGATGTACTCCACATTACAAAGATTGTTTTACCAGGGCTAACACTTCCACCCCTAGTAGGAATTAACACATACTATATAAGTCCCCTATTAAAACTTATTGTAAAGCAGACACTGACAAACAGCAGTGCAGTTACCAACATTGCAACACTTGTAGCAATACAACTTCCAGACAGGCACTGCAGAGTAACACTTCACATAGTATCAGCATCGTGGAAACATGTTGACTCAGCATCCTGCAAATCTGGAGAAATGATCCACACCAAAAAGGCATTAAAAATACAATTTTATCAACTTTGTTACAAACCGGGAAACACATAGATTTTATAGCAATGTTTTTAGAATGGTGCTACAGTATCTGTTTTACTTGTGAAACCCATTGCAGAATGATCTTTTAACTTTGGAGAAACAGGTCCTATAAGCTTGCTGACATGGAGGGCTAGACTGCGAGTTCAGGAGATGACATCATCAGTACCCCTTCACTGAAACTTGCTTTTTTTGAACAGGTAGTGAAATCAAGGTTACAAAATAGTCCATAACTTTAAAATGAAGTAACACAGATTCCTAATGTTTGGTATGAGACTTATTGGGGGTATGCTTATTCTAATTCTGCAATGTAGCACTTTTGGCCAGAGTCCTTCTTTAAATTTTAAGAATTTGGGTCCTGATCATGCTCATTCAGCACTTCAAAATACTGTAGCTGTATTAAATTTTTGTATGGGGACCCTATTTTGTATATTTTTTCATTTTGTTTAGGGGGGAGTGACTGTTGTCTTGTTTTCTGTTTTCTCATAAAATTCTAATTTGGAAAACCACAAAAAATGGCATTCTGCAGAGCAACCAGCATGTAAAGCTTGCTTATCTGGAGCCCCAAGGCTGGAATCTGCACTTAACTGTAAGAGAAATTCCCTTTACATGTTGTTTTTTAAGATTATAAATCTTTTTTCATGACTCATGATAAGAAAAAATATTCTTTTTCATATATCAAGTCACGAAAAAAAGATCCAAGTTCATGAGGGAAACATCATTTTTCTTTTGCTGGCATCTGTCACCTGTTGTCTAGTGGCACCCCCCCATCCAATGATCGGCATCCCTGTATTACCACTCCTGATGAAGGGGAGTTGGTGCCCTGAAGCGCTGAGGCTGGAAGTTTGGGTGAAGGTTGCAGCTTTCCATTTTTGCACATTATGTGCTTTATTTCTGTGCTTACAGTTGTAAGTACTATGTTATTTATCCAATGAAAAATACCCTAACTGAATTCCGATTGAGTATGGAGTGCTGGATTTACTCTCTTTTTTTAATACCACTATATTTCCTTGTTGTCTAGTGGTACTCCCACACTCCGATTTCCCTCTCCATATTTCTTTTCTTTATGATTCCATGTATCCTGTGGCTCCTCCACTGTCCACTTGTCACCCCTGTATTTATATTGGTTATTCCCTGGTGTCTAGTGGCACCCCCCCCACCCTGCCATCCTCTTACCTGTAATATGTTTCTTTATGATCCCTGGTGTTCAGTGGCACCCCAATCCACTCTGATCGCCATCAACATAATATTTGCTTTGCTTGTTGGTGTCCAGTTGTACCCCCACCCTCTGATCCCCTCATTTGTTAGACCTGTAATAAAGAAAATGGTCCGTCAATGTCTTTTTTTGAACCTGTTAAAAATAAAACAGTCCCTAACCTCTCCAACCCCCCATATCTGACCTCCCACTGAGCAACCACCATCCCGCACCCCTCCCACACCCCCCACACACCATCACTAACCTGACCATCTCACTGTCTGAAAATCCACTCTCTGATCAAATCCACATCTTGCTGCTGGAACTGCCAACTGAGATATGAGAAACTAAAGTAAATGTGGTTCAATGTATTTCTTTTTTTTTTATAATAAAATTTTATTGACTTTTCAATGGCAAAAAAGGGAGGAGACATGTAAAAAAAAACTAATAAAGAGCCAAAGTAAACATACAACAGTCAAAATAGAACAGCATAGCCAATGAATACATCACTTATAAAGCATATAACAAATAATCAAAATGAATATCACTTAGGCAGTTTAGAGGTTTAATGACTGACCAAACCAAAATGGAAAAATAATCAATGGCATCCAATAAGATAAACTATCCTGATTTCTGTAGAATCAATGTAAAACAGTTACAGATACAATGAATAGTTTACAACAGACAGACAAATCAAATATACAGGAAATAAAAATAAATAAAATAGATGCAGCTCTTCATGGAACAAAGGAAGGAGAAACTGACAACTGATAATTAACCCATTGCTGACAGTGAAACATACATTCCTCCTCATTTAAATATCTATATGCAGTTTTCTCTAGTCCATATGAAAAATTAGCAATGTCAAACCAAATGTATAGATCAGAAATTTATGGCCCATGCCAAAATTTAGTTAAGGCTTTCTTCGCACATATGATCAATGCCAAGAGCAATCTCCTCTGACATCTAGGAAGCATAAGAGTCTGTGGAAGGACACGGAGCAAGAGAATTTTGTCATCCAGAAAAAAATTTATATCAAATACCTGAGGAACAGCTGAGGAGATTTCCTGCCAGAAAGAAACTAAGACTGGACAAGACCAAAAAACATGAGATTGATCATCTCTAACCTCTCCACATTACTGCCAACAACCTGAAGTTTGGGGGCCTTTGTACTTCATCACCAGATGAGGTGTTAAAAAAAATCTTGATTGACATTGCTACATGAAAACCCAGAGACAGCGAGAGATGGCTAATGAGAAACCGGGAAGAGCTGACACTTCCTATTTTTCCCAAGAGCATGGAGAATCCAATTCTTGAAGCCACTTCATATAGATTGACCTGGGTGAGCCAGATTTTGTTTCTCTAGCAACAGAGTACAAAGCAGCTATGAGGTGTTCCTGCTGAGCACCCTGTTGGGCATCTATGAAAATCTTCATCTCCAGGTTACCCAGCCTATCTGGTATTGATTAAATAAAAGGCACAGTCTGTAAATATGTTCATAATTGTAAGTATCTATAATGATCTGCATGAGATAAATCATATCAGGCTTGAAGCCACACAAAAGTACAATGATCCCAGGATTCAAAGAGCTGATGATAATAACTAAGGCCCATCCTCATCCACCTACCCAAAAATAGATCCAAAGACCAAAGTGGGTTCCAATCATCATAAACAGGAGCAGTGATGAGAAACGCATCCAATGGGGAAAGCAAAATGAAATACTTACTCCATGTCTTTAAGACTTCACGAGAGAAATCATAAACGTGTGAGAGAGGTGGTCAAAATTTAGAAGTGGCAAAACACACCCTATCAATATTATAAAAGATAATTAAGGACCATCTCGATATCCTTCCAGTGGGCCACATACAAAGTGTTAACCCAGCAACAGGAATTTTAAAGTTGAGAACAATATGAATACAATTCAGAATTTGAAAGGCCCCAAGCCCCCCTGGGATGGAAACAAAAATAAAATTGATGCTTATATTCGACGTTTTTCCCGTTCCAAACAAAATTTAAAATGAGCTGATGCCAAACCTTAAAATAAGCCCATAAAGGAATTATTGGAAGAGGTTGTTGAAAGAAGAGAATCTTAGGCAAAATAATCATATGGATATCTTCAATGCGATACATGAAAGATAACAGCAAAGTGGACCAGCATTGAAGATCACCCTTGACAGATTGACTAAGAGGTTCTAGATTCACTTCATCTAACAAAGCTAAAGACTTTGGGAGAATGGCCCATAAGTATTTAATTGAGGACCTGGTCCACTTAGCCAAATGAAGTTGCCTTATCTGGTCAGGGGGAGAATTAATGATATCCTATGACATCAGTTTTTAGTTTATTAAGATGAAATCCAGCTAGTGTATCAAACTCCTGAAGAAGAGTAGCAACCTCCTTCAAAGAACTAGTTGAATTGGTGAGAGTTAATAGAATGACATCCACAAAAAGGACTATCTTATAGTCCCTGCCCCCTATTGGAATTCCCTCAACCCTATTCAATTGATGGATATGCCGCCAAAGGTTCAACATAAAGGGAAAATAAAAGGGGAGAGAAGGGGCAACCTTGCCGAGTACTTCTATAAAGCTGAAAAGGGGTAGAGAGATGACCATTTATCTGCACCATTTTATTGGAGGGAGGACGATTCAGAGGAAACTTGAGAAAGAATTTCTTCACAGAACGGGTGGTGGACAAGTGGAACACCCTGCCAGAGGAAGTAGTGGGGGCTGAAACAATCACGGGATTTAAGAATGCATGGGATAGACATAAAGGAATTCTGGAGGTCAGGGGTAAGGGGCAACAGACTTCTAGGAAAACAAACTGAACTTACAAGCTCAAATGGGCAGACTGGGTGGGCCATAGGCCCTTATCTGCTGACACTGTCTATGTATCTATGTATCTATGCACATAAGCAGATGAATTCCTACAAAGAGCCTTTGATAAAGTAATAAAAGACAAAGAAAAACCATAGTTTGTAAAATTGCCCACCAAAAGGACCAGGAGACACAGTCAAAGGCCTTCTCTGTATCCAGGCCAGCCAGAAGCAGGGGAAAAGATCTCTTAGTTACATGCTCAAACAGAAGAAGTATTCTTTGAACATTATCCTGTACCTGCCTCTTTCACACAAATCGTGCCTGGTCCCAGTCCACCAAAAATGGGAGAAGGCCCTCGAGCCGAGCAGCATAGATTGAAGTGAAAAACTTGTAATCCGAATTAAACATTGATATGGGCCTATAAGATTCTTATAAAGAAAGGTCTTTATGTGGTTTTAAAAGGGCAGCTATAATCACATGATTCCATGAAGAAGAAGAGGCTCACCACTCTGAACAGCTTGTACCGCCCTCAAAAGAACAAGAGCAAGTTGTTTTTGCAATGAATCTATCTTATAAAAATCAAAAGGGAAACCATCTGCCCCCGGACTTTTCCCCGCCTTCGCCTATTGTATTGCACCTTTAAGTTTAGCCATGGTAATCAGTTGTTGCAGAAGAGATACCCAGGATGGGTGCAAAAAGGACTATCTTATAGTCGCTGCCCCGATTGGAGTAAGTTCACCCTTGTTAAAAAGGACATGACTCTATCTTCATCTGGAGAGGTGTCATCTTTGTTATAAAGAGAGGACTAATAGGAACAGAATGCCCTTAAAATTCAATCCATTCTATGAAAAGGCTCCCCTGTAACAGAGTCTCTCAACTTAAGAATTGTTGCTGAAGTTCAGTAAGACCTAAGAAGGCAAGTTAAATACCGAGCCCCCTGCTCCACCCCCACATGGCACCACTGTCTTAAACAATATAAGGCTGTTTCTGTTTTTTGATCTATGAGCTTCTGTATTTCCACCTGAACCTGCCTTATCTGAGGGTGAACAGTCATGTCACCTCTCATTAACTGCTCTTGGAGATTGCGAAGTTCCATGTAAAGGCCCTGGAGTATTCACAGATGCAAAAGAAATCGGGCACCCTCATTGAACAGCTTTCAAGGCATCCCAAAAAGTACATGGAGAAACCTCTCCCCCAACATTATGTTCCAAATATATTTTAATCTGGTCAGCTTACTCTGCTATTAATGATGGATCACACAAATAAGTTAGATTTAGGCGCAATAAAGAACGTTTAACAGGCTTAGGCCAAGAAAAAACAACCCAAACTGAGAAATGATCAAAATTAAAAATTCAACAATATGAACTGAATGTATATCCCCTACATGTTCTACAGTAGAGAAAAAATAATCAATTCTAGTAGAACTGCCACGACGGGGGGAGTAGTGAGTAAATGCCTTTTCCTTAGGATGCAAGAAGTACCATAAATTGATAATGCCTAGATGTTGTAATGGGCGTCTCACATATCAAGAAACCTTGGAATATCTAAATGCTTTAGGATTTGTAGAATCTGGATCAGGGTTGAGGGTTAAATTCAAATTGTATCCCCACAAAAGCCTACCTTTTAAAGTCACAGTTATTAAAGCAAAACATTTTATAAATACAACTTTCTTTGTTTCTGGAGGAAAATACATATTGAACAAGGTAACCTACAAACCCTTGAGAAGGCCACTCACTAAGACAAATCTGCTATCAGGATCAGTTTCTACAGTATGAGGATCAAAACCAAGCCCTCTTTGGTTTAGAATAAGGACCCCTCAGCATCTCCTAGATGGATAAGAAGCATAGCACACCTTTTCAAAGCCAAACTTTAAAAATTTCTCATGCTCCCCAGAGGTCAGATGGGTCTCCTGTAGAAATATTAAATCAGCTCTCTGTTGTCTACAGTATTGAAGAAGCCTAGAGTATTTGACTGGACTAGAGATACATTAACATTAAAAGATATAATCCTAAGATCCTGAGATTTATCCATACTCAAAAAGAACAGGACCTACTGCAAATAGAAAACACCATATCTGTTATAATGAAACACATACAGAACAAAAAAAACATATTAAAGCAGCTAATGGACCTCTATAAAAGAGGCAAAATGAAAAATCATGAATCCATTGTAGAAAATGGTACATACGTGAATAAATAAGGATAAGAACACAAATACAAAGAGACATTGGAAAATAGAATGACATTAGATCAAGAAAACACCAAATATAAAGCTGCTCAGCTAGACGTACTGTACTAAAGGGCATGCAATACCATATGGCCCCCTCCCTACTACAAACTAAGCCAAACAGCATAAGACCAAATCCATAACTGAAAGTAATATTAAGATGACCCCATAAAATCCCCAAGACCAAAAAATCAGAACTGGGCAAAAACCAAAGGGAGGCCCCCAAACCTAGAGAACCACCAAAAGAGTGACTTCCAAGGTTGGGAGACCAAAGTTAGGCCTCCTTGTAGAAGAAAGGTTTAAACTCCCCTAGGGGTAATACATGTAGAGACCATGTGCCCACAAAGTCATCAGGCTCAAAAAAGTCTGAGGCCAATAGGACTGGGCTGACTGGGCATAATAACTTTCAATATCGACCATTGCCCAGACTGTAATGCCCGCTTCAGAAGTAGCATATCCCACAATGGGAAAAGTAGTAATAGGTTAATCAAACAAAAATAGAGCAAGTAACTCAAGCCGGTATAACAACCAAAGCCAACCACGACCCAGCTATAATTACAATAAGAATGAAATCAATTATAAGAGGTATACATTCCTGGTAATAATGCTAGCCTAAAACAACCCTGTGCACTCAATTAGCCCCCTATCCCAGAATTAAGAATAAAAATCTTAAGACCTAAACACAGTAGCCCCTAAATGGAAGGAGGGAGTGTCACCACTAAAAAAGGTAAATTTGAACCCCTGCCTTGGGTAAAAAATCCACACCTAAATATAATAAACCACTAAAACAGAAAGTAAGCAAGGGAAAAGGCAAAATTATCCATACCCCAGAAAAATGTGGTAAAACTGAGAACCTACTAATTAAGATATATAACCAATGGAATGAGGGCGAATGGCGCATTGAATGTGACCAAAACAAGTAACGCAACCTTCCCAGGGACCACTTAATAGGAGCCCAATTTCTCTTTCAAAAAAGAAGTAGCACATCTCTATCTTGAGAAGCTGCTTTCCTTTCATCCCTTCATAGATAAAAGAGGGTAAAAATCCAAAAAGAAACTCAGTGACACTGACCACAGGAAAAAAAAAAAAATTAAACTGCAGGAAGGAAGGCCAAGCCCAGACATCAAACAGCAGGTGCCCAGTGCTACAATGGGAGCTTGCTAGTTGAAAAGCATGTGGAGAAACCATGCTGTGAAGGAAAAGCCTGCTAATAAGAGAGGGCCTGAACCAACAAATAGCCATGCTAATTAACAGAATCATCTACCCTCAACCACAGACACAGCACAATTCATAAAAGGAGCTTGGGCTGCCATCCTGAAGAAACTACATGGCTAACCCCTCTACTCACTAATATACTAGCCAGCAAATTCCCCATCAAAAGCAATATGGTGTTGCTCTAGTAGCAAGAAGCAAATCTTGGGCCACCCCAAATGTCTGTGGAACTGCAACTCCAGAGGTGCTAACTATGAAAGAAAAAAAAAATTCCATCATACAAGAACCAGATGCCACACAGCTTATGCCCTGCAAGGTCCCCCCATGTCTGTCACAAACCGTGCCTCCCCCCTCCATCCACAAATAAATGACGTAGGTCTCAGTACAGTCTGCTTATCCCAGGGACACCCAAATAAAAAGGTGACCACCATAACAGATTAAACTGATATATAAATCCAGCGGTGACACCCCCCCCCAGCCCCCTGAACACTAGTAACATATCCTAATCAAATGACTAGAAATTCTGGGGCATACTTCCTAACAGCAATCTACATTCAACAAAATCTAAATTTAGAAACATGAATAGCATAACTAGGAAAAGAGTGGCTGCTGAAGTTATCAATTAGTAAAAGATACTGTCCCACAGTCAATAAAAAAGACCCAGGCTGGCAGTCCTATATATCAAACTGAGTCCTCATGATGAAATGATTGGAGAAGTGCCTTGATGTCCTCCAGTTTTGCTCCTGTCTGCGTTTTTTGCTTTGAGGGGAAACTTTACTCCACTTCTCCTTTTGCAGGCTCCGTTTTTTTTTCCCCAAGCTATATCAGTGTCCATAAAATCACCCTGCTTCACTACATTTCAGCTACGCAACTCTTGATATGCAGAGGGTCATCCTACATAAACACTTTGAGTTTTGCCAGGTAAGGGGTTGTAAATTTAATGCCCTGATCTTTTAATAGACAGAGCAATGGCTCATAGGCTGTACCCTGAGACTGAATAGCTGGTGAATAGTCATTATCCATATAGATTCTTTGCTCTTTTTAAAATATCTTTCCCTTGTTCCAGGCATGATGCAAGATTTCTTGTTTAATGGAGCAATTTAAAAATCGCACCACAATAGAGATTGGGCAAGCTGTACCTGAAGTGGGCTTGGCGACCAAAAATCTATGTGCCCTATCAATATGGAGGGGGCCCAAATCAACCACATGTAATTGTGCATCAAAAGAGTCTAGTAGAAATAAAATCATGTTAGTACCCTCGGAGCCCTCTTTGAGACCATAAATCCTTAAATTACTTCTGTGGGACCTATTCTTTAGGTCCTCACATCTTTCCTGTATGGCTTGTTGATCCTGAGCAGCTTTGAAATTAGCCATTCTAAGCAATCTGCATGAGTGTCTGAGGATAAAATGGCTTTTTCTAATTCAGCTACAGTACCCTGTCCTATAATGCCAGTAGCATAGTTTTCAATTTTGCTTGCAAACTGTAAAAGTCAGCCCAAAATTCCCAAAGCTCCATAAGAATGATCAAGATCGAAGATGGGGAAGGGTCCTGAGAAGCCGAATAAGGTGAAGCTGAATGCGCCATCACTGCAGCAGAGATCAACGCTGCAACCGAAGAAAATCTAGCTGGACTAAAAGTAAGACACAAAATAAATTTAAAACACAGGTTTCCAATGTTGGGAGCACGTGGCAGTTAAAGTGGCTCAGCAACAAAAGGAAATACAGATTAGTGTAAGGAATGCACTGAAAACTTAAGTTTTGAAGCCGGGTAGTCACAGAGCTCTGATTTAGCCGTGCATCCTAGGCGGTGACACCAGAAGTCATGGTTCAATGTATTTCAGTGGGGTTTTCAACTTTGATTCATAACTTGGGCATTTTTGCATATTTTTACACCAGATTTCCAACATGGCCTTTTTTGGACCCCACCTCATAAACAATGTCAGTGGAATTCCTCAAATCTGCCCCAAAAGGGAATTTCATGGCCCTTGATGAAAACATCTTTCGGGCAGGATTTGAAAAAGTTCACTTCCCTTTTTCATGAGGTGGGGTCAAAAGAAGGCTATGTCGAAAATGTGGGGTCCAAATATGTAAAAATGGCAAAGTTATGAGCATGCAGCTTGCATCAAACTTGACCCTGCACCAAACAGACGGCACATCATGAAGGTTTGCCATGAGCTGCGTGGCAACTGTGTGGCAAGAGTACCATGGACAGCAGTGACTGGTGGCTAGCCCTCCACCCCAGCTCTAGACTACCAGGGATAATTGTCATTTTACACTCGAGGATTGGGCCGGGGGCACGGCAAAGTGGCGCAGGGTTCACAACCCTCCCAGAGGGTTTCTAAGTACCCTTAGATCAGCTCTTGACTGGCCTAACAGTATGTAAACCTTTGTCCTCTGGGAGGGTTTAGTGAATACCAAATTAGTGGATATGGCAGCCTGCATCTGCTCCAAGCTCCCTAGCACCATGCCACAGTGCATTTTGTGGCACAAGACTTGCACAAGCCCCCTTTTATGCAGGCAGGCTGTGTTTGATGTAGACTGCTTTTCAGAATAGATCCACTCCTCCTGTACTGTGTGCGCAGTCTGTAAAGAAGTTAGGTGCAGGGACAGAGGTTGCTAACCCCAGCTACTCGAACCAGTCGCAGAAATGCTCTGCACTCTCTTTGCACACAAGAAGACATTTACACACGTATGTTCAAAATCTAATTTTGTTGGTACAATCAGGATAACAAAAACTTCTCTTCTTGTTTAGGAACAGTCCTCTCACCTTCCAAACTCGCTCCCCAGTGCTTCTACCAGAGGTGTGGTCTTTCTCAGGGGTGGAGTTAGTCTGGATGTGCCTCCCATTAAATAGCCACTGTTAAACATCACTTGAGTGCCCCTTCTGTAATTTTTCAACATTGCAGTTTGTCTGCTATGTAAGTGGCTCTAGAAGGATTCAAACCTGCCACTCTTAAATTATGCACAATCATTTACTTCATGTAAAAAACTTTATCTAACTCCTAGAGAGCTAAGGCATACTACCTAGCTATTCTAAATGTGGCATAGACATATGATGTGGTATACAAATGATTACTGTTAACCTATATTATGTCATAAACAAATCATATTTCATTTCCCTAATGGGCTATTGTAAACAGAATCATAATTAAAATCATAACTCAGATATACCACTGAATACTGTTTCATACTGTTTATGTTTCTGAGTCTTACACAAAATCTTATTTCAAGTAGCTCATGTAAACAGAATCATAATGAAATCATTGCTCAAGTTCAAGTTTATTGATTCGGAAACAACCTTTGAGCTAGAATCTTGTTTACAAAGGTTCCACATCTAGATAGGTCATGCAATACTGAAAAACAGCACTGTTACAAGAATCAACTGCAAGGTCACTTGGCAAAGTTCTAAGCAATAATTTCATTCAGTTCCAGACTTTAGAGTTGTTTATACATTTTAGTGTAAAGAATGGAGACATAGGACATATAGAGTTTAGACTACTATATGATCTTAATAAAAGGAGAATGGGAAAGAATAGAAAAGATTATAGAGATGGAAGAGAAACCCTATGCGACCACAGGAAGGGTTTGTCAGAGTTTAGTTAGTGATATAGCTAAGCGGGGTGGGGAGGGAGGAGGGGAGTCAGAGGTGTTATGGGAATGGAATTGTCCAGGGAAAGTGAGGGTGAATTGGAAAGAGTGTAGTAGGAGTAGGAGCCTCACAGGCATAGATGGTGAGGCCCTAGGCTGGAGTGAGGGGGTCCTCAGATACATAAAGGGATGGGGATGGGGGTGGGGGGATTAGAGACTCACAAGGCAAGTGCTGCGAGTAAGGGTTATTTCTATAGGTAGGGGAGGCAAGGGTGAGAGGCTAAGTGCTGCTTCTAAGTGCAGATTCCTCAAGGGTCATGAGGGCAGAAACAGAGCCCTCCCCCACAGCTCTCCAATTCCCAGCACAGATTCCCCGAGGGTCACAAGGGCAGAAATGGAGCCCTCCCCCACAGCTCTCCAGCTCCCAGCACAGATTCCCCGAGGGTCACGAGGGCAGAAATGGAGCCCTCCCCCACAGCTCTCCAGCTCTCAGCACAGATTCCATGAGGGTCATGAGGGCTGAAATGGAGCCCTCCCCCACAGCTCTCCAGCTCTCAGCACAGATTCCTCAAGGGTTGCGAGGGCAGAAATGGAGCCCTCCCCCACAGCTCTCCAGCTCCCAGCACAGATTCCTCAAGGGTTGCGAGGGCAGAAATGGAGCCCTCCCCCACAGCTCTCCAGCTCTCAGCACAGATTCCCCGAGGGTCACGAGGGCAGAAATGGAGCCCTCCCCCACAGCTCTCCAGCTCCCAGCACAGATTCCCCGAGGGTCACGAGGGCAGAAATGGAGCACTCCCCCACAGCTCTCCAGCTCTCAGCACAGATTCCTCGAGGGTTGCGAGGGCAGAAATGGAGCCCTCCCCCACAGCTCTCCAGCTCCCAGCACAGATTCCCCGAGGGTCACGAGGGCAGAAATGGAGCACTCCCCCACAGCTCTCCAGCTCTCAGCACAGATTCCTCGAGGGTTGCGAGGGCAGAAATGGAGCCTTCCCCCACAGCTCTCCAGCTCCCAGCACAGGTACGATCAATAGCGGTCTCCAGAACTGATGAGAGAAGATTCTTGGTGCCTTTTTTTCAAACCAATTTCAACCTGCCTCCTGATTTAATATAGCCACTAACCTAGTTTTACCCATAGATCTAAGCTTAATTCCTGCCGTATGTGTTAATTTTTGTCACCATTCTGCAATGTGTTGAACTTGAACCTGACTAACTGCTTTTCTGCAGATTACTGTTTATTTTCTGTTGCCTAAAGCTACTTTTAAATCAGACCCTGTCCAGGTTAATGTAGAGTTCTGCCTGTTCATTTATCTCTCCACTTTTCCCCTAAATCCGAACTAGCCTAGCATAAAAAAAAAAAATAAAAAGAGTGCAACCCAGCAACTGGCAGATAAATGTTGTTTAGCCCCTGTAAAGCCTTAGATAAATTTTGCTTAGCCCCTGTAAAGCCTTTTGTCCTGAGTCCCCCACCCGCCCTGCAGCCCCCTCCCTTGCTGAACAAGCATACATGTGCCTGTACTTAAACTCCTTCTCTCTTCTCTGCTTCCAGATTCCCTGAGGGTTGCAATGGCAGAAATGGAGCACTCCCCCACTGCTCTTCAGCTCCCAGCACAGTTACTATCAATAGCTGTCACCACAGCCAACGGGTGACATCCCTGCCGATGCTGTATGTCGGCTCCCCACCACCCCCGCTCAGCTGTCTACTTTATAGCAGACGTCACGTGACTGTCAAAACCTATCAGTGTACTTTCCCATTTGCAGAATATCTGCTCTTGCCTCTAGTGGCCGCTATCACTTGCAATTCCACTTTTTTTCCTTCCACCTGCCAACTCTTAAACACAATGTTTCTAACCCTGCTCCTCAGCCTTCTCCTAGTAGCTGACCCATCCTCATACCCAGCTGCCCTTCACGGTAGCCTCCTTACCACCGCCCCCTCACCCTCCACCCACAGTTCCACCACTCCCTCCATCTTCCATGAGTCATCCAACCCTCTTCCCCCCTGGCCCTCACCCATGCTGACACCTCCCTTCTCTCCTTCCCCCCTCCTCACCCACACTCCACCCCCTCCCCACGCCTTTCAACCTTCCCCATCCACACATCCCTCACTGCTCCCCTCAAACCTCCTCAATCTTGAGGAACTTTTCGTTGCCTTAACCTCCACAGACTACCCTCCAGATGCAGTCATGCTCGAACAAAGCACCCCCCGCTACTCTCCTTCCCCCTTCTTCTCTTCCTCCTAGCGGGTGACATACACCCTAACCCAGGCCCTGTAATGCGCAGTCCTAACACAGCCCCTTCCCTGCTGTTTCTGAACTACCCTCCAACCACACCCCAAGCTCTCTCCCCAAGGACCTCCATATTTTTCACCTCAATGCAAGGAGCCTCCTCACTAAACTGGATGCCCTCATGGTATGGGTCGCCCAGTACCACCCCGATATACTCTGCATCTCAGAATTTTGGCTAGCTCTCAGAACCCCCAACTCCTCTCTTGCTATTCCTGACTTCAATCTATTCCACCAAGGCCATGGAAAGCGAGGTGGCGGGGTAGCAGTGTATGTCAGGCAAACTATCTTGTGCACTATAATTTTCAAGAAAGCCTGCCCTTCCTCCCACAAGTCCATTGTTGAATGTCTAGCCTTTCCCTCCTCCACCCCTCTCTACATTGGGGTCCTGTATGCCCCGCCAAAGACCTCAGCTGACTCCCTTGTCAAAGCCATCTCCTCAATCTCCTCAGGTATATCCAACGGAGAGCATGTACTATTAGGTGATTTCAATCTTGACTGGCTCTTCCCCTCCACCAAGCTCACCACCCTAACAATAGAAGCCCTCAATCTCTCCCAATTGGTCCAGGAGCCTACCCACCTAAATCACTGGTCCCAAAACCATACCCTCCTGGACTGGATCCTATCCTCCCATCCCCACCGCATCTCTGCCTCAGGCATCTTCTCTGATGCTCTCAGTGACCACTGTATCACCTATTGCATCCACAAAATACACTTACCAAGCTCCCACCCAAAATTTATCTGGTCTCTCTCCTTACACCTCCTCAACGAGCCTGCCCTGCTCCAAGACCTAATAAATGCTGACTGGTCACCAGTCCCTTCAGCGACAGATGTTGACATTGGCCTATTCCACTTCTGTGACATCTTCCAGTGTACCTGGGACCTCCATGCACCCCTCAGGAAATGTAGAGTTAAATGCCTTCACCACCCCTAGATCTCACCCAATCTTATTACTTTGTGTCGTTCTAGAGACCAGGCTTGGAGGCGCTACAAAACCATCCATGCCATGCGTGATCTCCAGTCCTACAAACAACTCAGAAAAAACTGCATGAAGGTCATCCATCTATCAAAATCCTCTTACTTCAAAGCTCAATTTTCCCAAACCCAAAACTCCCCGGCATCCTGCTGGAAAGTGATCAATTCCCTTCTCAAGCCCCGTCTAAGCAAGCATGTCCGATCCTGAACTTTGATGGCAGATCTGTCTTGGACCCAGAGTCTGTAGCGGAACTCTTCAATAAATTCTTCATCTCCTGTGCCATGCCCGACCTCTTCCCATGCCTACCCCCCCGCCCAACCACGACCCTGCAGAACAAACCTCCCCGACCCCTGATTTCCTCTTTCCTACTTTCATGCCATGGGAAGTCTTCAATGCAGTCACTGCTCTAAACCAATCCAAATCCAGCCCTGATGGGTTTCACCCCAGATTGCTACGTATATCTGCCACTGCCATAGTTGCCTCATTGACACACATAGTAAATCTCTCCCTCTCCACATCCACAGTTCCGGCAGCCTGGAAACTGGCTAAGATCGCCCCTCTGCATAAAGGTGGAGATCCCTCTTTACCTGGGAACTACAGGCCCATCTCGCTCCTCCCCTCCCTTGCTAAGGTCCTGGAATCCCTCACACTGTCCAAGCTGTCAGATTTCCTCTCCTCAAATAACTCCCTCTCACCCATGCAGTCAGGTTCCAGAAAGCACCACTCCACCATCACCTCTCTGCTACGAGTAACCAACTCCTTGCTCTCGGTCATGGATCAAAGCCAAACCTCTGTCGCCATCTTTATTGATTTGGCAAAAGCCTTTGACTCCATCTCCCACCCACTGCTACTCCACAGACTCCACTGTCTTGGCATAGCCCAGCCTGCTGTCGATTGGTTCTGTTCAAACCTCCAAAATAGATTCCAGTCAGTTCAAATAGGTGACACCATCTTCCCTCCTCTCCTTATCCTATCTGGTGTCCCCCAAGGCTCCATCCTCGGCCCCATCCTCTTCTCTCTTTTCATAAATGACCTTCTGTCTGCCTGCTACTCCTCAAATGTGCATCTTTATGCAGACAACACTGTCATCTTTGCCTCTGGCCACTCCTATGACAGCTTCTTTCCAATCTCCTGGCTGACTTCAACCGAGTCCAGTCCTGGTTCCTGGAAAACCAGCTAAAACTAAATGCAAATAAAACTGTCACTATGGTTTTTGGATCAAGACAGAAGTTAGCCTCCTTTCCCACCCTCCCCTGTGATCACCACCCGGGACAACTCCGCCCCTGACTTGGTCCCAGCCTTCAAATATCTGTGTGTCTGACTGGACAGCCACCTCAGTTTCACCACTCACATTGAGTCTATCTGTGCCAAACTACAGCCTAAACTCACCATCCTACACTGGCACAAAGCTATCCTACCCCTTCCCACCCAGTGCGAGCTTGTATGTAAAACAATAGTGCCAGTGTTGGATTACACTGATATTGTTTATAGAATGGCCCTAACCTCATCTCTCTCCAAAATGGACATTCTACTCAACTCTTTCTGGCATTTTGCCACTGCCTCCCCCCCCCCAACGCACTCACCACCGCACCCTCTATGCTCCACTCTCCCTTGCCCCACTCTCCCACAGAAGAACCATCCACAGCATCTCCCTCATGGCAAAATACTGGTTCGGCTCCCCCTCCCACTTCCCGCCTGACAGCAGCAAACTCCCTTGATTACCCTCACAGACCCAGGGACTTGCGCTCCTTTCACATCTGTCACCTACAAAATGTCTGCGGCAAGGCCGCCTTTTCACACCGGCTCCCTCTTCTCTGGAACAGCCTTCCCTCTGACCTGCACCAGGTCTCCTCTCTTTCAGCCATAAAAAAAAACTCCTCAGGCTCCTCCCCACCCCACCCTGCTCCAGTTGCCCCACTGTTTCCCAGAACACCCCTTAAGCCCCACCATCTTAATGATAAACTTCCTGCAGCAGTCCTGAACACTATTTCTGCATACTGGCTGACTCCATTATGAATGTAAAAACTTTGTGTACTGTATGAAACATGGTTGTGTATACTGTGTCTATTTGAAATTACCTTGTGAAACTCTTCTCACTTCTGTGTACACTCTGTACCCGGATCATGCCTGGAAACTAGCTTCAGCTCAGTGTGCCTTTCCCGGTTAACAATTTTTAATAAATAAGTAAATTAATGATGGGATGGATCTCCCATAGGGAAGTGGTATTACTTGAAGCAGTTGCAAGTAGATAAGTTGGTGAGGTACTGTTTAAGTTGTGTTTTAAAGATCCTCAGGCTCTGTAAGCCAGTTGTGTGGACTGGGAGATCATTCAACCATTGTGGAGCCCTGTAGGAGAAGGAGCATTGCCCCAGGTATGTTCTTCTGAAAGGTACCTTGAAAGCACAACATGTTATCCCATTGGTATTGTGCTGGGAGCTAGTTGTCTGGAACATTTGTTGGATGCAGGTTGGTACAAGAGCGAACAGTGCTTTTCTGCCTAGGATGCAGGTCTGGAATTTTATCATGTCCCTAAGTTTGAGACAGTTTGTGTGATTATATAGCAGTCATGTGTGCAGTTGGTTCTCAGCCCCTAGGACAAGCCTGAAGGCCTTATTTAGCACAGTGGTGATCCTTTTTAAGGCAGTGTCAGAGGCTGCACTGTATACCACTAGGCCATAATCAACTACTGACAGTACAGAACTCATGACCGATAGCCACAGGGCATCGGGCATGAGGTATTTCCTGCATCTATACAGGATTCCAAGCTTAGCCTTGATGTTTTTTGCCATGTGATTGATGTGACAGGAGAAGGTGAAGGATTACTCAATGTGAACACCCAGGTAATTGAATACGTGTACCTGCTCGAGTGGGGCATTCTTGTTGTTGGTGATGGCCAATGTGGGATTCTTCTTCCTAAGGTGGGGACTGGTTAGTAACATCATCTTGTTTTTTTATAGCTGAGGAGAAGTTTGTAGTTTGTAAACCAGTCCTCCAACAAGTTGAAGGTAGTTTGCAGTTTACTTGCTAGTTCACTTATATTTGGTCTTTAGCTGGAGCATATTGTGGGAAATCTGTTTATGAAGAGACTAAACAGTAGAGGGCCTAGTATGGATCCCTGAAGGATTCCTAGGAAGACCTCTCTGGCAGTAGATAACACTGCTCTGATCTTTACCCTTTGGTTCCTGGTGGCTAGATTGTCACTAAACCAGCCCACAGAGGCTGGTGACAGGCCCAGATCTGCCAGTTGTTGTAGGATAATCATATGGTTGACCATATCAATTACCTTCATTGGGTCAATAAAAATGGACCCCACAATGCTTCTATAATCCATAGCTTGGTGAACATAGTCAATGAATTGTACCAGGGCTGTGGCGGTGCTGTGACCTTTCCTGAAGCCATACTGCTGAGGACACTGTAGGTTGTATTTATCCTGGTATTAGGTAAGCCGGTCTGACACTATTCTCTCAAGTGCTTTAGAAAGGGTGGACAGTGTGGATATGGGCCTATAGTTGGCCGTGGAAGCTCAGTCACCATGTTTGTACACTGGTGAGATGTGTACCTGCTTCCACAGTGTGGGGAATTTTCCCAAGGAGAGGGACTGGTTGAAGATTTTTGTGACTGGGGTGATTACCTCATCAATGGTGAGTCCCACCATCTTCATGTCAATTAAATCGCTACCTATTCTTGTTTTCCCAAGCACTCTTTTTATGTATTTCTTAGCATACTTTACTGAGATGTGCCTGAAAAAGTATTTTGGGTGTTGGTTAAGTGAGGCCGTGTTATCTTGTACAGCCACCAAGTCATTCAGGCAATCATGAGGGAGGACAGAGCTCGAACTCATGAAGGCAACATTGAAGAACTTGGCGATAGCTAGAGGATCTAGCGTCGTGCCACCAGTAAGGTTGAGCATAGAAGATACTTTCTTACCATCTTTACTTAGCAATTATTTTATGTTGTCCTAAAACCTTTTGCCGTTATCCCAAGTTTTTTCCCCGAAGTTTTATTGAGTAGCTCTTTGTATAGGTTGGCCTTGGCTGCCCTGATGGCATAGGAGCACTTCTTTCTAGCTTCATGGTACTGTTGCATGTCATGAGCTATTCCTGATGCTTTGGTCTAATGCCACAGGTAGCCTCTATGATGCATCATCTCCAATAGGCTTCCAGTGAGCTACCCATTCAGTGTGCCATGGACTTTGTGCCTACTCGAGGATGAGAAGGTATCACAAGTGATATTACACTTGTCTGTGAAGAACTTTAACATCATATCATTGTCCTGGATTTTATCCAGCGCATTCCAGTCAACCCCAGGTAAAACTGGCTTTGAAGTTATTAAGCATGCCTTTCCTGAGTACTCAGATTTACCAATGCTTACTATTTCATACTGTTTATGTATTTGAATCATGCACAAATTACTATTTCAATTCCCTGATGTCTATTGTAAAGAAAAAACTTGAGGAAGTTGCAGTCAATGACTGTGGTTATAAAACCAGCCAACATAGAGGGAAATACTGAAAACATGGACACCGAGGATTATGTAAAAAGTGTTTTCGAACAGCTGAATGATGAATAGATAGCTATAATGATTAATTCCATCACATTCATGTTTTTTTTTTCAAAAATGGTTTCAAATCCCACTCTGTGTTCATACCTCTAGGTTGTACACTATCTAGGGTGAAAATCCAAAAACATTCCAAGGATTGCTTTTTACATGTTCAATGGCCATGAATTTGGTGCCCTCTGTTTTGTTATGTCTTTCTGTAAAATGTCAGCCTAATGGTTTATTTATCAAACCTGCCTTTATATTGTGAATATACTCTTGGGTTCCTTGGGATACAGGTCTGATGGTGCAGCCTTCAAATAGTAGGTTACAGGGGCACCAGATCGCATATACTACACACTGTATGTACTGCTTCAGTTCATGAAACTCTTAATCCTGACACAGTAATCATATCCCTGTAGTTCAAATGTTTTCCCCTGACAGCAGTACATGCAAACTATATCTCCCACATTTGTACATACCCATTGGTGGGGGAGGCAACCACATTCTAAAGTTTGCTTTGGGTGCTGTGTATTTACTGTGTGCTAGTTTGTCTTTGAGATTTTTTTTTTTGCCTTAGAGAATGTCATTCTGGAACTTTCTCCTAATTCTATTGCTAATATGGGGTCATTCAGTAAAATGGGCCAGAATTTCCTAACTATGGCACCAATTTTCCCTGCTTGATTGCTAAATTGTGTCACAAATGTAACTGGTTGCTTATTTCCTGATTGTGCCTGTTTGTTTGTGCTATCATGTTTTTTTTGGTTTCAGGAATGTTGCTCTATTCTTATTCCTAGCCATTTCAAGTGCCTGTTTCAAATTTTCTATTTCATAACCCCTGCTTTCAAATCTCTGAATCATCTCTGTAGTTTTTAAATTGAAATCCTCCTCCCTAGAGCAGTTTCTCCTAAATCTCAGAAACTGCCCATAGGGGATTGACTTGAATATGACACTGGGGTGGGCACTGTCTGCTCTTAATGGATTGTTTGTAGCTGTGAACTTTCTAAGGTTCTTGGATTACACTTTCTGATTCTCACCTATAAACAGTGTGAGGTCCAAAAAAATCTATGTTTTGTGTTTGTTGTATGTAAAGTTTAGATTTACCACATTCTTGTTCAACTAATCCATAAACAATTAATTTCTTCATCTGGTCCTTCCCATATACATAGTACATCATCAATAAATTAGTTCCATTTCTTAATATTCTTAAGAAATGGATTTTCAGTCTCTGAAAATACAATGTTCTCCAATGAACTGAGGAAGAGATTTGCATAACTGGGAGGCTATTGCTGCCCCCATTGCTGTCTGCTGTTGCTGCAAGTAAAGTGTCCCATCAAACTCAAAGAAATTGTGAGATAGTACAAACTCTAGTGCTGCCAAAATGAACTCTATGGGAAATGCTTTGCTTTGGTGGTGGTCTTTTAAGAATTGTTCACATGCCTTAATGCCTTGCTCATGGATAATGCTAGTATATAGAGACTTATTGTCAATGCATACCCAAGTGAAATTAGAGTCCCATTCAAAATCTTGATACTTGTCTAAAACATCCATTGTGCTTCTCAGATATGAATTCACACATGGGAGGCAGTTTTTAAGAAAAAATCTATGAATTTGTTCAGGTTGTCAACAATGGACTTTTTTATGGATGCTATGGAGCACCCAGAGGGATTTTCTAACCTTGTATGAACTTTTGGAAGTGTATAAAAGGTGGAGGTGGTTGAGGTGTCATTCCAAATATATCTCAGTTTGTTTTCTGTAATATAGCAATTTGTTCTACTCCATTCTAACAAGCTCAGTAATTCCTTCTTAAAGACATCCATGAGGTAACTTCCTTTATTTTACACCATCATTCAACAATTCAAAAACACTTTTTACATAATCATCGGTATCCACGATTACATTGAAACATAGAAATTGAAGGCAGATGGGGACCAAAGATCCAACTAGTCTTCTCTGAGCCCTAACCCACTTTAGGATTTCCATGAGACAATCCCCTTGTGTCTGTCCCAAGCAGCTTTGAATTCCCCTACTCTTTAGAGTCAATGACTCCAGCCAGTAGACCATTCCATGGGTCAACCACCCTCTCTGTGAAGAAAAAACCTTTGCATGTTGCCCCTGAACCTTCATCCACTCAGTTTTTATCTCATGCCCTCTTGTCCTACTGGTGCTATTGACCATAAAAGCTCTTGGGTGGAGACTCTACTTATACTCTTCAGAAACTTGAATGTCTCAATCATGTCCCCTCTATCCCTGCGTTGTTCTGGGAATACATGTTGAGTTCCTGTAGCCTGCTTTCCTATAGCAGCTTATGAAGACTGTGTATCATTTCTGTTGCCCCCCCTCTGCACTGTCTCCAATCTATCTATGACCTTCCTGAGGTAAGGTCTCCAGAACTGGATGTAGCACTCAAGATGGGGTCTCACTAGGGACCTGTACAGTGACAGGATCACCTCCTTTCTTCTGCTTGTCATGCCCCTTTCAATGCTAGACTTATTTGTTGCCTTTTCATTGTCCACCTAACTTTAAATTGTCTGATATGATAACCCCTAGATCCCTCTCCTGATGGGTGGTTGCCAGTTTTTCCCCTCCCAAGTAGTAATCTATCTCTGGGTTGCTCCTGCTCAGATGCATAACTTTGCACTTTTTCACATTGAATTTTAACTGTCATAAGTTGGACCAATGTTCCAGCCTTAGTAGATCACTTTTCATTTGCTCTACCCCCCTGTGCAGTGTCTACCCAGTTGCAGAGCTTTGTGTCATCTGAAAACCAGAACACCTTGCTACTCAACTCCTCTATGACAGCTCTGATGAAGATATTAAAGAGTAATGGTCCAAGGATGGACCCCGTGGCACCCTGCTTGTCACCTCCCTATCTCCTGATGCTGCTCCACTTACTGTCATTGATTGAGTTCTCTGTTCAAGCCAGCTGCTCATCCATGCTACCACTACCTGTCCCACTCCTGTATGGTTGAGTTTGTTTAGCAGCATTCTATGTGGTACAGAGTCAAAGGCCTTACTAAAGTCATGGTAGATTATGGATCATGGTTTTTATATATTTTTTTTTCAAATCAAAGTTTATTATTTTAGACAGAAATAAGAACAGATCCAATCTTGATAGACAAAATTGTACATATAGCCGGGAATAAGCTTTCGCTACATACATTGGAGCTGCTGTCCCCCCATAGCCCATCTCCCTCCCATACTAAAACCCCCTCCCCAATCAGCACAGCTCAAATTTATCAGATGATAATCCAACCCCAATTTCATTAATAAAGTAGGAAATACTAGATGACAAGCAGCATATACAAAGGATCCCAAATTTTCTTATAGCTATTCATCCTATTACTTAAACTAGCCACCATTTTTTCCATCCTGAGATTAGGCAGCAATTCCTTAAGACATTCTGAATAAGGAATTTTTGCATCATCTTAACAATGTCAGAGAATAAACTTCTTAACTGATAAGGAAATCAATGCCATATAATACCTTCTCGATATCACAGGAATAAGGGTATAGTCACTTAATATGCATACCTCTGGAGTAAAGAGGTCAGAGAGGCCCAGTAAGGGATCCATCCTCTGTTGAATTTTCCCCAGAGGGTGGAGGCCTTGGGACATGTCCAGAATATATGATAAAGTGAACCCTCTGCCTGCTTACATCGGGAACAGGTGGATGAATCAATAAGGCCGTACTTATATAGTTTTTGGGGAGTATAATATATGTTATGTGAAATGTGGAACTGTGTAAGTCATAACCTATCCTGAGTAATGTATTTATGACAATTTGACCACAATACTGCCCAATCTATCTCCAAATCAGGGAAACATGAAGCCCAATATCTCTCTGGTGCAAACACTGCTGAATATTTACAATTATATAAAGTTTTATAAATGTTGGATACCGAGTGAGGTCTGCCGAACATAAGCACTAGTATATCCCTAAAATTACTCATACTTACTTGGGGCGGTGTCAGTCCAAACACCTTCGTTATTAAGTGTTTTAACTAAAACACTTTAAAAATAAACTTACTGGGAATGGTTTTTATATTCTCAGAAGAAGCCAGAAGGGGAAAGAAACATATTCAATTCATTGCTTTACAGTAACTGGTAATTGCTATTTTTCTTTTAAACTTAGATTGTGGGCTTCTAGTGACACTGTACTTTCTTTGTTGTCTTTACCTAGAATTGTTTTTGGGCTGTTAAAAATTTAAAACGTAGTGGTGGTGGGTTTCTTTGCTGTCTTTAATTGCTGCAAATTTAGTCTTGGCTTGTCTGACTTGCCCTGTAGTTTGGGTGAGGGGTGTTAATTGTCTGGCCTCTGACCTCTGCTATGTGATAACTGGAGATGGGGCTTAGTCAGAGTTGAGGTAGCAAGTGAGTTTTATATTCTCAGAAGAAGCTAGAAGGGGAAGGAAACATATTCAATTCAGTGCTTTACAGTAACTGGTAATTGCTATTTTGCTTTTAAACTTAGATTGTGGGCTTTTAGTGACACTGTACCTTCTTTGTTGTCTTTACTTAGAATTGTTTTTGGGCTGTCTTTAATTGCTGCAAATTTTCACCCCTCCCTTCCCCCAACTCTTCATTATATGCCCTGTTAAATCTGATTGACAGGAGCTAAACACAGGGATAGGAAGGAGTGTGGAGTAGGAAGGGCATAAGGGTGAAGAAGCCCACCCTCAGCACAACAAGTGTTTTGATTCATTTATTTATTTCTTGGTTTATTTTCTTTTTTTAAAAAGAAAAGTATCTGAGGATCGGTGGCAGGATTTTTAGGAAAGTAAATTAATAAAAAGGGAACTAGGAGAGCTTCAGTAGCAGATGAGTAGTGGAATAGCAGTATAACTGCAGTATACAAAATCACACATACCCCCACAATGCAAAGCATCATGGGCTGCATATGCAAATCACCACAGGATGTTATGCTGGTCCAACTTTAAGCAGAATTGCATGGTGCCAGAAGGCCTCTCACACAGTTTGCAAAGGGTGCTAACAGAAGACATAGACACATGTTTCATCCTACCAGGACTCATCAGTATGCCTCATCTGTTTGACACCCCAGTGGAATGGACCAGCTACCCTTAAGGCAGTGTGCCTTGGATATATTGTGGTGAACCCAATGCAGTAACTGCAGTATAATGTGGGGAGTGGTGCAATGCAGTGGCTGTGGGGCAGCCATATTCAGGCAGACCTTCTGGACACTGAGGTGCTGCCCTATCTGCATGCATCTCTCTGGACTGCAGGATGAGGTAGCCAGACTCAGAGCGGAAGTAAACTGGGTCAGGAGTACCATCACCCCTATCCAGAGACCACCTAGTTCAATGCAACTGCCTCGAAGGATGCAGAGAATGAGGAGCACTTGAATGACAGTGGGCTCAGGGAGGGTTAGAGCTGTCAGGCAGAGGCACATCCCAGATCCTATTCCACTCAAGAACTCATATGCCACACTGGCAAATGGGGACAACCAAATAGAGGCACCCAGAGAAGTGGAAGGAAAAGATGTGGAGGTTAGCCATGGAGGTGACCTCAGCGGGGAAAGCAGTGGACCCCAGAGGAGGAGGAAGTGAATCCTGGTGGGGGACTCCATCATAAGATAGATCCAGCTAGGAACACAGGAGGGGGAGGACAGGGAGGTGAGGTGCCTACCAGGTGCCATGGCATGGAGGGATGGAAGTAAGATCCTGGGGATCACTGGGAAGGCAAGACGGAAGGGTGAGCTGGATGCCATTATCCACCTAGATACTAATGACCTGGCAAATGTAGAGCCAAAGGAAGTTCAGGAAGAGTTTAGGAAATTGGGAAGGGGTCTCAAGCAAGTAGCTACTTCTGTCACTTTCTCAGAAGTACTACCTGCGAGAGGCAAGGGAGAAACATGAGATTGCATGCCAGGAACTGTAACTCATGGTTGAAGAACTGGTGCTGTGAGGAAGGGTTTGGATTCATTGGTGACTGGGGACCCACCTGGAGCGATGGAGGTTTGTTCAAGTGAGATGGTCTGCATCCATTCTGGAGGGGAATCCAAGCACACAATGATAATTTTAAATGCTACATTGACAGGCATTTAAACTAGCAAAGGGGAGTGGCAGACCAGCAAGGAAGGTACCTACTTGCTCACCCCCCCATAGCTAGCAGTGGAACCAGTGAACCAGAGGAGTGGCTATCTCTACAAAGCAGTGTGCAAAAGATGGAGATTAGTGCCCAAGAGGTGGATAGGCAGAAAAGGGGCAAAATTCAGCAGAAGGGCAGACAACAAGGAGAACCAGGGATAAAGGACAACCAAGAAAGGGGCTGGAGT
Organism: Neoceratodus forsteri; assembly: GCA_016271365.2. Taxonomy (NCBI): domain Eukaryota; kingdom Metazoa; phylum Chordata; order Ceratodontiformes; family Ceratodontidae; genus Neoceratodus; species Neoceratodus forsteri. The sequence continues at coordinate 1,289,044,764 of CM057456.1, forward strand.
AGAAAAGCAAAATAGTCTAAGTAGGTCAAACCATGGAAAGCCATGTGTGCAAATGCCAGGAGCCTTAGCAACAAGATGGAAGATCTGGGGGCTGTCCTGGTGCAGTCAGACCTGGACATTGTGGCCATCACTGAAACCTGGTGTAATGTTAACCATGACTGGGATATGGCCATACCTTGGCTACAGCATATTCAGAAGAGACAGGGCAGGCAGGAAGGGAGGAGGACTGGCACTGTATGTGAAAAATGAGGGTCACAGAGATCCAGGAGGAACAAAATGGGGGAGAGATACTGTGGGTTAAGCTGGAAAGGAAAATGGGGCTAGCCATCCACACAGGTGTGGTCTATAGACCACCAGCCCAGAAGGAAGAAACAGATAGGGAGCTGATGCTGGCCATCCAAAGGATGGCAGACAAGGGAGAGGTAGCACTGGTTGGAGACTTCAACATTCCAGACTTGGACTGGAGCATCCCAGCAGCAGCATCAACTAGGAGCAGATTTATCCTGGACTCCCTTCAGGGTGCCTTCCTCAAGCAACTGGTCATGGAACCAACTTGGTAGAAGGCAATACTGGACCTTGTGCTCACAAACAGGGACAGTGTGATGGGGGTAACAGAGGCGGAGCACCTGGGGAACAGTGACCACCAGTCATTGTGGTTTGAAATCACAGAAAGAGCAGAACCAAACCACACAAAAACATGTATCCTGGATTTTAGGGGGGCAGGCTTTGGGAAAATGGGGAGATTCTTGAAAGAGGCATTAAGGGAGATGGGCAGGAATCAGGGGCTGAGGAACAGTGGGCAGTATTTAAAATGGGGATTACAAGAGCAACAGAATTATGCATTAAGCAGGTTAGCAAAAGGAAAAGGAAGAGGAGACCATTATGGTTTTCCAAAGAGGTAGCAAAGAAAGTGAAATCCAAAAAGAATGCATTCAGGCAATACAAAAATACACCAGCAGAAGGGGATAGGGAGAACTACCAGGAGAAGCAAAGGGAGGCAGGGAGGTCAGTAAGGGAAGCCAAAGCTCAGACAGAAGAACACATTGCAGAATCAGTGGGTAGAGGGGACAAAACCTTTTACAGATACATAAGTGAAAAAAGAAAGGCAAAGGGAGAGATAGTGAGACTGAAAGGGGAGGATGGGAGCCGCGTGGAGGACGACAACAGTAAAGCTAACATATTGAACAGGTATTTCTGCTCAGTCTTTACTGAGGAAGAGGAGGGTAATGGGTCTGAAGGGAGTACAAAGGGTGAGAATGGTGCAGAAATGGACACAAGTCCCTTTACACGAGAAAGGGTCCTGAAGGAACTGGAAGTAATAAGAGTTTATAAAGCAATGGGGCCAGATGGGGTGCACCCCATGGTCCTTAAAGAACTAAAAGAGGTGGTGGCTGAACCTCTGACTATCCTGTTTAGCTGATCACTGGAAACAGGGGAGGTACCCAAAGAGTGGAGGATAGCAGATGTAGTCCCCTTATACAAAAGTGGGGACAATGAGGAAGCGGGGAACTACAGACCAGTCAGCCTCACCTCGGTAGTGGGGAAGAGCATGGAAGCACTATTGAAGGAGAGATTGGTGGAACATCTGGTTGTCAATGGACTACAGGACCCAAGGCAGCATGGTTTCACTAGGTGGAGGTCATGTCAGACCAACCTCGTTGAATTTTTTGACTGGGTGACTTGGGAGGTGGATCGGGGAGGGCAGTGGACATGGCCTATCTGGACTTCAGTAAGGCCTTTGGCACTGTGCCACATAGAAGACTATTACACAAACTGGGGAATATGGGTGTGGGCAGGACAGTAGTGTGGTGGGTAGGTAATTGGCTGGGTGGCAGGACACAGAGAGTGGTGGTAAATGGCTGTCACTCCACAGAGGGAAGAGTGACCAGTGGGGTACCACAGGATCGGTGCTGGGACCGTCCTATTCAACATCTTCATCAGTGACATTGCGCAGGACCTAGAAGGCAGAATTTCACTGTTCGCTGATGACACAAAACTCTGTAACAGAGTAGACACACCAGAGGGTGTAGACAGAATGAGAAGGACCTGCAGAAACTTTGAAAAGAATGGTCAGGGGTTTGGCAGTTGAAATTCAATGTAAAGTGCAAGTTAATGCATATGGGACAAAAAACCCTGGCACAATATATCAGTTTGGGGTGAGGATATAGCATGCACCAAGCAGGAAAGGGATCTTGGGGTTATCATCTCTGATAACCTCAAGGTAAAGAAGCTCAGTGTGACAAGGCAGCAGGTAAAGCAAATAGGATGCTGGGATGCATAGGCAGGGGCATCACCAGCAGGAAAAGGGAGGTCATAATTCCACTATACAAGACACTAGTGAGGCCCCACCTGGAGTACAGTATTCAGTTCTGGAGACCTAACCTACGTAAGGACATAGACAGGGTAGAGAAGGTTCAGAGGAGGGCAACAAAGATGGTGCATGGATTGCATCACAAGTCCTATGAGGACAGGTTGAAGGAACTGAACATGTACTCCCTGGAGGAGAGGAGGGAGAGAGGACATGATAGAGACATACAAGTATCTTACAGGGAGGAACAGGGTGCAGGAATACACTATTTTTAAGTGAAAAAGATGTTCCAGGACAAGAGGGCATGGGATGAAGTTGGAGGGAGGATGATTCAGAGGAAACATGAGGAAGAATTTCTTCACAGAACGGGTGGTGTACAAGTGGAACACCCTGCCAGAGTAAGTGGTGGTGGCTGAAACAATCATGGGTTTAAGAATGCATGAGATAGACATAAAGGAATTTTGGAGGTCAGGGGTAAGGGGCAACAGACTTCTAGGAAAACATGAACTGAACTTGCAATCTCAAATGGGCAGACTGGATGGGCCATAGGCCCTTATCTGCCGACACTGTCACTGTATCTATGTATCTATGTAGATAACATTAACGGCTCCCCTGGTCCACAACCCTTGTAACTGACTCAAAGAACTTTATCTGGTTAGTCTGGCAGGACCTTCCCATTGTGAAACCATGCTGCTTGGCATCCAGTTGTCCATATTCCTTCAGGATTCCTAGTATCCTTTCTTTGAGCAGTGACTCCATCATCTTACCCACCACTGAGGTGAGGCTGACTGGGCATTAGTTTCCTGTCTCCTTGCTGCTACCACTCTCGTGTATGGAGACCACTATTGCTCTTTTCCAGTCCTGGGGAACTGTTCCTTCTCTCAAGGACCTGCTAAAAAGATCCACTAGTGGTGCTGCCAATTTATCACTAAGTTCCCTCAATATGCATGGGTGGACTCAGTCTGGCCCCATGGCTTTATCTACCTTTAGTTTACCCTCTCTATTGTGAACGGGTTTGTGTCCATTCTCCCTAGGTGACTTCTGTACCCCTTTGGGGTGGGTCCATTACCAGGTGCCTCCTTAGTAAAGTCTGAGCAGAAGTACTCATTTAAGACTTCTGCCTTTTCACTGTCTTCTATCCTCCTCCCATGCCTGTTATGAGCCTGACAATGCCTTCTTTGTTTTTTCCTTTTGTCAGTTATGTACCAAAGGAAGGTCTTATTGCCTCCTTTAACCCCACACACTATGTCTTCCTCAGTCTGTGCCTTTGCTTTTCTGATCACCCTTCCTGCCTCCTTCAAGCTGGACTTGTATACCTCCCTATCTATTTCGCTGTTTGAGCCCTTGTGTCTTTGAAATGCTAGCCTCTATTCCCTCAGTGTAGCTGCCACCTCCTTTGTGAACCATAGCGGATTTCTTTTTTTCTTCGTCTTACTGACTAGCCTGGAGTATTTTGCAGTAACTTCTGCTAGTCCTTCTCTTATGTTTATCCAACATTCCTCTACCCCTCCTTTTACTTACAGTATTTCCTCCTTTGTTGGCTGGTTTTATAACTACATTCAGTGATTGTAACTCCTTCAAGGCTTTTCTTTCCAATAGCCCTTAGGGAATTGAAACAGGAATTTGTGTACGATTCAAGTTCACAAACACTATGACAAAGTAAGCATTGGTAAATCTGAGCAATGATATGATTATGATTCAGTTTACAAGAGCCATTTGAAATACGATTTTATGTAAGACTCAGAAACAGTATGAAATAGTAAATAGTGGTATATCTGAGCTATGATTTAATTATGATTCTGTTTGCAATAGCCCATCATGGAAATTAAATGTGATTTTGTGTATGACATAATATAGGTAAACAGTAATCATTTGTATACCACATCATATGTCTATGCCACATTTAGAATAGGTAGATAGTATGCCTTATCTCTCTAGGAGTTTGGTAAAGTTTTTTACATTAATTAAATGATTTTGTATAATTTAAGAGTGGCAGGTTCAAATCCTCCCAGAGCCACTTATGTAGCAGGAAAACTTCAATGTTTAAAAATTACAGAGGGGTACCCATGTGATGTTTACCAGTGACTATTTAATGGGAGGCACATCCAAACTAACTCCACCACCTGAGGAAGACCACACATCTAGTCAAAGCGCTGCAGAGCGAGTTTGGAAGGTGAGAGGACTGTCTCTAAACAAGAAGAGAAGTTTTTGTTATCCTGAATTGCACCAATAAAACTGGATTTTGAACATACATAATAACATAAAAAATTAGAACATTTTGGTAGAAGGGGACCATATGATCTATCTAGTCTGCCCTGATTGCCTACCCACCCTATTATGTTCATCTTCTGAGGTTACCATAGTACTTGTCCCATGCTAGCTTAAAAGCAATTACTGTTTTGACCTCCATATCTTCTGGTGTTAAGCTATTCCAGGGGTCTACCACCCTCTCTGTGAAGTAGAACTTATGAATGTTGGTTTTAAACGTACCCACTGTTAGTCTCAAACTGTGCCCCCTCGTTTGCGTGGTCTCATTTCTGTGAAAGAGGTTTTCTGCTTGTACCTTATTTATGCCCTTAATGTATTTTAAGTTTTCTGTCATATCCCCCTGTTTCTCCTTTGCTTGAAGGAGTACAGTTGCAGTTGATGTAGTCCAGATTCATATTGCTCCTGGTGCAGTTCCTGTACCATTTTAGTATCTCTCCTTTGTACAGCCTCCAAGTGGCCTATGTCCTTTTTTAGGTGTGGCCTCCAGAACTGTACACAGTACTCTAGATGTGGCCTCACCAAGGACCTGTACAGAGGGAGTATGTCCTCTCACTTCCTACTTGTAATGCCCCTGCTAATACTGTACATCCGAGGATGCTACTAGCTTTCTGCGCTGCCTTTTCTTATTATCTACCCACCTTTAAATCATTGGAAATAAGCACTCTAAGGTCCTATTTGAGTTTTGTTTCAGTTTATTGTTCGCCATCAAGTGTGAATGTTTTCCTTGGGCTTCCTTTACCTAGGAACATGACCCTGCACTTTTAGTCATTGATTTTCAATTGCTAGTCCCTAGGCCATGCTTCTAGGCTCTTTAGATCTGCTTCCATTGCTGCAGTTCCTTCAATTGTATCTACCCTGTTGCACAGCTTTGTGTCAACTGCGAACAGGCATACTTTATCTTGCAGGCCATCATCAATGTCCCTGAAGAATATATTGAGGATTGGGCTAAGGACAGATCCTTGAGGCACACCACTGATCACCCTTCCCTCGCTAGACAGTGTTCCATTGACTACATGTTGATATGTATCCTTGTTGTCTGCAAAGAGAGTGCAGAGCATTGCTGGGACTGCTTTTCAGAAGAGCTCCAGGTGCATCTTTGATGCAAGGTGCCACTTGCATCAGAAATGTTTGATGCAGGCACCTTGCATTGCTCTACGGGCTCTGAGAATCGGGCTCATAAATATTAAGACAAAAACAAATACATAACAAACAGTGAGCTTCATATAGATAGGAATCTTTAAAGAACATATGTGCAAAAATATATTATCTTAGTATGGAACACAGACAAAATACATGCATGCATACATAGATTCATAGAAATTGTCATCAGATAAGGTCTGCCAGACCCATCCAGTATGCCCATTTTATTGCTTGTAAAAGCGTCCCATGACTCTACGTGGTCATTGGCTGTAGCTTTACATTCCCATCACTAGTGTTCCTTTATTCCAGAAAAGAGCATGATTTACCCATGACATATTCTGCCCACAGCCATCTAGCCCTTAACTAAAGTGTGTGGATTTATGAATCTTTGTTATAGAGAATATGGGAAGAAAATGTTCTGCCCCGAATGAAAACTGGACACTACAGAGCTCGAGCCTGGTTACCCACACCCTCTGTTAGAGGGGACTTCAGTGAGCAGTTTAAATGCTTCATTGCAAGCATTTAAACTAGCTAAGGGGGGAGACAGAAGGAGGCAGAAGAACAAACACTGCCCTCCTACACAAGCTCAAGAGACAAACAATGAATTCAAGAAGGGAGAGATTACCCAACAAGGGGCAAACAACAATGAAGGTCAGGGGATACAAAGTAAGAATAAAATGAAAAAAACATAGTGGACAGGAAAAAGGAGGCAAAAGGGAAAAGGCACAGAGGGTGGCAGCATAGCCTGGAAAGCTATGTATACAAATGTGAGAAGCCTGAACAACAAGGCTGCAGACCTAGAGGCCACCATGGCGGAAGCAGACCTGGGCCCCATTGCCATTACAGAGACCTGGTGCAATACAAACCAGGACTGGGAAGTAGCCATTCCAGGATATATGCTGTTCAGAGGGGACAGAGAGTAGGTAGAAAGGGGGAAGGAGTGGATCTACATGTAAGGCAAAACATAAAAGCCACAGAAATACTGGGAGAGCAGGGAGGTGAGGAGGTACTGTGGGTCACTCTGGAAAGAAGGAAAGGGCTCGCTATTAAAACAGGAGTGATCTGCAGACTTCCAACACAAGGGGAAGAGGCTGATAAGGAAATGGTGGAAGCAATACGGAAGATGGTTTACAAGGGGGAGGTACTGCTAGTGGGAGGCTTCAATCTACTGGACATGGATTGGAGTCTCCCTGCCGCTGCTACAACCAATGGTAGGTGCATCCTGGACTCCATTCAAGGGGAGTTCCTCAGGCAATTAGTGTTGGAACCCTCTCATGAGGGGGCACTTCTGATCTTAGTACTGTCAGTAACAGTGTGACTGATGTCAGAGTGGGTAACCACCTGGGAAACAGTGACCACCGTACAGTGTGGTTTGAGGTAAGCACCACGACAGAACTGAATCACACACAGACAAGGGTCCAAGAAGACCTGGTGGGGATTGGAAAACTAGGAGGAGTCGAGGAAAGGTGGGCAAAAATAAAAGAGTGATTTAGGCAAGCTGCAATCCTCTGTGTAAGGCAGGTGAGCAACAACAAGAGCAAGGAGACCGCTATGATTCTCTAAGAAAGTAGGAGAAAAGGTAAGTGCAAAAAATGGTATTTAGAACATACAAAGAAACACAAAAGAAGGGAGATGGGGATGCTTATCAAGACAAACAAAGAGAGACAGGGAAGGTAGTTAGAAGTGCAAAGACACAGACAAAGGAAAGGATTGCCAAGTCAGTGACAAAGGGAGATCATTTTTTTAGATACATAAGTGAAAAAAGAAGGACGGGGGGTAGTAAGAAGTGAAAGGAGAAGGAGAGTGCAGTGTGGAAGAGAACCACCAAAAAGTGGATTTATTAAACAACTATTTATGTTCAGTATTTACAGAAGCGAGGGAAGCAGATAGGTCAAGGGTAAGGGGTAAGGGTATAAAGGGATGGAAAGTGGACCCAAAACCATTTGCAGAAGAAAGAGTGCTTAGGGAACTATCAAAGATAAAAGTAGACAAACCAATGGGGTCAGATGGGGTGCAGCCTAGGATACTGAGGGAACTGAAAGAGGAACTAGTTACACCTCTGACAGCCCTTTTCAACATGTCATTAAAAACAGGGGAGGTACCAGGGGAATGGAGGAGGGCAGATGTAGTCCTATTCCATAAAAGTGGAAATAGGGTGGAGGCAGGAAATTACAGGTCAGTCAGCCTGACTTCAGTGGTAGGCAAGTTAATGGAAACACTGTTAAAGGAAAGAATTGAGGAATACCTAGTTACCACTAACCTGCAGGACCAGAGGCAGCATGGGTTCATGGGGGGAAGTCCTACCAGACAAACCTTATTGAGTTCTTTGATTGGATGACCAGGGAAGTGGATCAAGTGGAGTAGTGGATGTGACCTACCTGGATTTCAGCAAATTCTTTTGACACCATTCCACATAGAAGGCTGTTAAAGAAGCCAGGAAGCCTAGAAGTAGGTTCTATGGTAGTAAAATAGGTGGAAAATTGGCTGGGTAATAGGAGTCAGAGGGTGGTAGTAAATGGCAGTCACTCCGGAGTAGGCAAAGTAACCAGTGGAGTACCACAGGGATCAGTACTAGAGCCAGATCCTCTTCAATGTCTTCATAAGTGACATTGCAGAAGGGCTGGAAGGGAAAGTATGCCTTTTCACAGATGACATAAAACTCTGCAAAACAGTAGACACATCGGGAGGAGTGGAAAAAATGAGAAGTAATCAAGAAAAGTTGGAAAAATGGTCAATGGCTTGGCAGCCGAGTTTTAATGCAAAGAAGAGCAAAATAATGCACTTAGGGCATAAGAACCCAGAGGCAACATACCAGCTGGGATGAGAGGTATTAACAGTTACAAGGCAGAAAAGGCATCTGGGGGTGATCATTTCTGATGACCTGAAGGTAGTAAGGCAGTGTGATAAAGCAGTGGGGAAGACTGGAAGAATGCTGGGTTGCATAGGAAGGGGAATCACAAACAGAAAGAGGGAAGTAATAATAATACCCTTATTCAGATCACTGGTTGGCTGCACCTCGAGTACTGTGTACAGTTCTGGAGGCCCCACCTCAGTAAAGGCATAGAGAGGGTGGAGGCAGTAAAAAGGAGGGCATCCAAAATGGTGCATGACCTGCATCACAAGCCATATGGGGTAAGGCTCAAGGAACGTAACATGTACTCCCTGAAGGAAAGAAAGAAAAGGGGGGATATGATAGAGAAATTCAAATACCTCACAGGCAAACACAAGGTACAAGAGGGAAGCATTTTCTACAGAAAAATATGCTCAAGGACAAGGGGTCATGCTATGAAGTTAGAAGGGGGGAGGGTCAGAGGAAATGTGAGGAAGTACTTCTTAATGTAGAGAGTGGTGGGTTCATGGAACAGCTTACCAATGGAGCTGTTGGGGGTGGAAATAGTGACAGGGTTCAAGAATGCATGGGATAGACAAAAAGGGATCTTAGCCGTGGGGGTGGGGGGTGGACCGAAGACTTAGTAGGGTAGTGGTGACACTATAGGTATGGAAAATAGGGCAGACTAGGTGGGCCATCAGATCCTTATCTGCCAACAGATTCAATGTTTCTTTGTGGAGCGGCGCAAACCTCCCAAAGTTTGGCTGCACTTTCACCATTGAACTATACAAAGTTCACCTAAATTCTTTTAACAGTGAACTAGTTTGACCAGGTTCACACATAAAAAAGCAATGCATTGGATTGGAAATGGGATATAATATAAACAAAAGTAAAACTAACTAAAAGAAAACAATGAAACTTTTTTTTTATGTAGCACCCCCCAGTGCAGCCAATGGTCCCCTCCAACCATAAAAAAACTCCATCCGATCAGAAAGTTCTGTTCTGCAACTCAAATCTCTGCTGCAGCGCTTACCTTCACTTCTACAAAATGTGAGTGTGCAATTAAACTAAAATATAATTCCTAATCATGATATACACTGCACACAATATACTTAAAGAATAGGGAGTTCAACTCTGAACTTACAGGGAATCTTGCCCATCCTTGGCTGCATCCCATTCAGTGGTGATGGGCAGCAGGGCCATGGTTGACAGGCTCTTTCTCAGGGAAGCAGCACTATCTAGTAAAATCTGGTTGAGCAATTTCAGCTTGCAGGAAGATAGAATGTCCCTTCTTAATCAGCAACCCCAGGCCCCCCACGAAGAGAATGAGCTTGGAGTAAGAGAGCTTCTCTGCCCTCATCATATGTTTCACTGCTTCCACAAAGATGGTGAAGCACACAGCACTGGTGAGCACACCCACCTCCTTGGCTCACTGGCAGCTGTAGGTGGCATGGGACCCTGTGTCCTGGTGTCACAACACTGTGCATACCATGATGCCAATGCAGAATGAGATCATGTCTGAGAGCATGCTGAATGAGTCTGACACTAATGCAGTTGAGATACCCATGTAGCCCAACACAAGCTCAGCTACAGAAAAAGACAGAGTTGATAATGAGCATGAAGATGAGGAGACACATATTGCCCATGCAGCAATCCATGCTAGGTCAGCAGGAGGTGGGAGAAGGTTGGTTTTTCATGACCAGTGCCATCAAGACAAGCTGCCAAACTAAGATAGAGATGGAGAGAGCAATAGGTTGAGTGGCTGCCACTTATCCCATGGCTGAGACATGAGCAGCAGCCCAACTCCTTGGTATGTGGGTGTGTCACTGAACCCAAGACGTGCAGTATATCTCTTGACGGTCTTGTCCTTGATTTTCTTGTATAAGTGCAAACTGTGGTTTGCCATTCTACTGGTTCAGCTGGTCTGCACCATTCAGACCAGGTTGAACCATTCAAACCAAATGTCTGCTAATTTCCATTAAAAGTTTGCCACTATTGAAAGAATCAATCACTCAAAGTTTGAGGTGTTTGGTTTTTTTGGAGAACCAGATCTGTAGCCCTACCCTTGATCAGAGTAATCAGTCAGTAATCCCTCTCTTCCCATGGAAGCTGAAAGTCAACAAAAACTTAAAAAACTAACATTCATAGATCCAATTACAGTTACATAACAACAACATGCAGCTTGAGAACAGCATGCTACATGCCATGGTTCTCTCAGTCATGATTCACTATGTCAATAAAGAGCAAAATATCATCATACATAATTCTTTTGGCTTGGCTTAAGTCATGGTGGAGATTACCACTACGCTAACACACTCTAGAAGTTCACTAGATGTTCACTAGGAAATTGTGAAGCTGAAAAGGCCAAGGCCCATGTATAGCTCCATTGTGACAAAACGTTATATTCCATGCTGCCCCATTACCTATGTAACTATCAAGGTTTCTTTTAAAAGATGCTTTGTTTTTACTTATAACAACATTTTCCGGCAGTTGATTCCATAGGTTTGCTGATCTAACAGTGAAGAAAAATTTCTGTTTCTTAGATATGTATTTCTTTGGTATAACTTGTAGTGAGTGCCCTCGTCTATCAAAATGAACAGATTTATAATCACTATTTAATTCAGTCATCGGAGTAGGATCATTCATGATGTCGTAGTAAAGCAGCAAGTCCCTCTCCTTCTTCTTAATTCAAGACTGTGTAGACCCAAATGTTTTAATTCTCTTCATATGTAAAAACTTTCAATGTTTTAATAATTGAAAGTAAAAGCAGATACCAACATGAATCACAGTTGTCAAAATCATAATAGAAAAACAGCAATTTTTTTCTATTTTCAGTGACAATGGATAAAAAAAAAATTGCCACCCTAGTTATACAATAATCCATTTCAGTCATCATGTGTGCTACGTATTTAGTAAGTCTCTATGATCTAAATTGGAATCTTGCATAAAGTGGGACAACCAATACTGGGGAACCTTTAATATGCATGGATGTTAAATATCGCACTTTCATGTCACTGCCACAGTTGTGCAAAGTTAAGTTCATGAAATCCAAAAATTCATCTTGCTGAGCAGGAGGTTTGAATAAGCAAACAGAGCTCATTCTGAGCAGGATCCGGTCGATTGCCTGACACGTGAGTGCCCGACACCCTTATTACCGACTCTGGCTTCCCGTCACACGCAACTGCCCGTCTTTTTATTTCCTGCCATATAGTATGCCGACACACCACATTTCCCGACATTTCACTGCTCGATACTATGAGAAAGGTAACATTCTTTAATGCCCGTTAATGGTGCACAATTCACAATGCACAATTCACTACCCAATACCAGGTATAGTAACCCCTTGCCATAGTGAACCCCGTTTGACATAATTCTGCCTGAGGAGATTTCACGATAGTGCTGCTCCTCGTCTCATACCTACTGGACCACAAGACAAAAAAGCTTGCCATAGCGAACCCCATTTGACATAATCCTACCTGAGGAGATTTCATGGTAGTGCTGCTCCTTGTCTCATACCTACTGGACCACAAGACAAAAAAGCTGGTTCAGGAGGCGCCCATCTGCTGGCATTGCCACAAACCTGCCGACAATGTGGAGGAGCTCTGGAACTTGTGATCTTGGTGCCAAGAAAGTTCAACATGACACAGGGGGCTCCACCAGAGAAGAGACTGCACATCACCATGCACACTATGTGGAGAATGGGCTCCTCATTCCTGGGATAGCTCTTAAACCAGCAACCCTCTTGGCACATGTGGCAGGTGCTGTACCCAGGCTATGCTGAGAGCCTGCAAGAGGCCATCAGAGACCTGCTCAGCTCCCTCTTTTGTTGTGACCTGTCTGTGATGAAGCTGTACACCAACAGCCCCAACATCAGCACTGCCACCATCTTTGGTTGGAAGAGCAACAAGGTGATCTGTTCAGTGTCACTGTGCCCGGCCAACCAGAGGGACTTGGACTTGGTGGACCAGGCACGCTGCGAGCAGCAGTGCTCTCCCAGGGACTTGGCAGAGCTGGAGGCCGAGTGCAAGAAGTACTCAGTCATGGTGATCAAGGATGTGTGGGTGATGGATCTCGGGGTACTGGCCCCCCTGTTGCGGGACCCAGAGTGCAACGTGAAGGTGATCCATCTATTCAGAGACCCACGGGCTGTGCACAACTCCCGCCTCAAGTCCAAACAGTCACTGGTGCGAGAGAGTATCCAGGTGCTGTGCAGCCGGCGGCATCAGGACAAATACCGGCACCACTTCACCCACATCCAGTTCTACTGGGCCGACACCTTCATCTCTGGTGCCATGGAGGTGATTTGTGAATGCTGGTTCAACAACATTCTTTTGAGCCACCAGTCCCCTCATTGGCTTTGCAGGCGCTACACTCGTCTGCTATACGAGGACCTGGTCACGGAGCCACTGACCGAGCTCACCAAGCTGTACTGCTTCACCAACCTCACCTTGCCCCCAGATGTGGGGCACTTTGCTTTGTATGATTATTAAATAAACTGAGACTGAGACGGGTAATGGTAACTTCGGGAACTTGAATAGTCGGTAAAATTGTACAGGCGGGCAAACAGAAAACGGGAAACGGGAGTCGAGTATTTGTGTAACGGGAGGATAAGAGTAGGGAAAATGTACTAGACCCTCATTCTGACTGCTGTTCACATTGCAATCAGCCTGTATTCAGCTGTAATCAGCTGTGGTGGGGAGAGCCAGCATTACTAATCGACTCTGACAGCTGATAGCACATTGGACAGGCTGACTGCATTCTGACAGGGAGCTGACAGTTCTGTAGTGATACAAGCTAATCAGCTGTGGTGCGGCACATAATTAGTTATATTTCAATTACAGGTACAGGTTCAACTGTCCTTAATCACCCTTTCACACACTGTTTAGGTTCAGTTTGTTGTAGGCTTGTTATTACTTTGTCCTGTAAAGATGTCCCTGTACTTGTGGTTGCAGCATTCCAAACCACTGAAACTAGACCTTTTCATCCTTAGCGGTGTCACTCCAAATGGACTTAGTGAGTGTGTCGAGGTCTCCCTGAAGGTGAATGAAAGTGTTATTGGGGAGTTACAGACTGGCACGCCACCTGCCAAATGCAGGAGGACAGAGTGTACCACCAATACTGCGGAGGTATGGTTTGAAGTGGGGTAGTGTGCAGCAGTGTATGGTATCATGAAATCTATCCAATATTACACAGCCACATACAGCCAGCCCATTAACAAGAGCACTGTATGAACATTTTTAAAAGACTACCCAGAAAAAAATAAAAGCTGTTCCAGACACCACAAAAATGATCCCAGAGCTGCCTACTAAACTGAAGGGATGTCCAGCTCTCCTTGTAGAGGCCATCAAGAATGAGCATACTATGATAATAAAAAGATTGAGGGGACAGGGAGTTCTTTTCACTGTGAGGATCATTTCTGTTATGGCAGTCAGTGTAGTGAAAACTTCTAGCCCTCTGCTGCTGTTGGCAAATGATAGCAATCTGAGTTTTACCAGGCAGTGGGCATGGAAGTTTTTAAGCTGGATTGTCATGACTAGAAACAACACTTCTATGTTGTAAATTCTAACGATTTACTTTTATTTCACAGCCTTACCAGTTACTGCTGCAGACCCTGTGAAGACTGAGAGATGACTCACTCTATTGGACTGGCAACCTGAAGTGTCTGATCCACTCTTAAAGCTATAGTGCCGAATAGCATTTTGTTTTTAAAAATGTACCACTAAAGCTTGATTACACTATTATTGGTGTCATTGATTATTCATGCTCCACATGAAAGCATTAAAAAAGTGAAATTTTGTTTGCACTAATATTACCTTTAGGTTGACGACAGAAATAGAATGTACAGGAATTCTGGACTGATATAACAGTATGTGGCACTGCAAGGGTTAACCTGTTCTATAGTATCTCTTTGCTTCATCATACCAAGTACACAGAAACATAGGCCTGGATTTTCAATTCAATTCAATTCAGCTTTATTTTTTAAAAAGGCGCTATTCCAAATTATCATAGTGCCTGAACACTAAAATTCAATAAATAAATAATCATAAAATCAGCAGAAATAAACTAATTTTAACCATTACAATCAGGGAAGGCAAGTTCAAACAAATACGTTTTTAAAGCAGTTTTAAAGTCCTCCACAGTCATATCCGATGAGGTAAAGAGTTCCACAGGGTAGGGGCCACAAACTCAAAAGCACGAGATCCAGATGTCTTCAGCTGGACCCTGTGAACCTCTAGCAATCCATCGTCGGCAGAGTGGAGTGGTCAGAGGGGGCAGTAGGGATGAAGGAACTCTTGCAGGAAACTCAGACCCTGCCCATGGAGGGCCTTTATAGGTCAGCAAACTGACCTTGAAGGTGATCCACCACTGAACTGGCAGCCAGTGCAGTCCGCGCAGCACAGGTGTAACACAGCTGGATCGAGAAAACCCAGTCAGCAACCTGGCTGCTGTATTCTGCACCAGCTGCAAGTGATGGATATCAACCCTCAACAGCCCTAGGTACAGGGAGTTACCGTAATCAAGGCGGGAGGTCACAAAAGCATGGACCAAAGTTGGAAGATCATCGGGCAGAACAAGGTGCTTAATCTGGGTGATAGTCCTCAGATGGTAAAAAGAGGTTTTGACGATGGCTGACACCTGAGAACATAGCGTCAGCCTATCGTCAAAAATAACGCCCATATTCCACGCCTGCTGAGAGGTCAGCAACTGACAGTCCCCAAGCCAAAGTCCAGAGGCCTGACCAGATGCTGACCCCTCTGCCTGGTGACCTTGGTCCACTATCAACACCTCGGTCTTGTCAGCGTTCAACCTCAATTAGCTGGTAGTCATCTAGTCCAGGATCTCAACAAGGCAGTTGTTAAACACAGAGACCGCACTATCCTGTTCAGACACAAAAGACAGATAGAGCTGGGTATCATCTACATAGCAGTGAAAACCCAGATCATTCCATCTTACTGTGTCTCCCAATGGCAGCATATACACCACAAACAACATGGGGGACAGCACTGAACTCTTAGGCACCCCACATGGCAGAGAGAATGAGCCAGAGGAATACACCCTCAACACCACCCTCTGAGATCTGCCAATGAGAAAAGAATGGAACCATGTGACAACCATACCAGACAGAACACAGATGAACCTCAGATGCTCCAGCAACACTCCATGGTCCATGAAGTCAAATGCTGCAGATGGAACAGCTCTTTTGATTCCTCTCTATCAAGAGGTCATTGAGAACCTGAACAAGGGCAGTCTCCATTCTATGACTCTTCCAAAATCCCAACTGGAGAGGATCATAGATATCATGGATGGTGAAATGATTCTCCAGCTGCTGCGCAACTACCTTCTCAGGAACCTTCCCCATGAAAGGAAGGGTAGAGGCTGGTCTGTAGTTGGCAGGACAATCCAGGTCGAGAGAGGCTTTTTTAAGGAGGGGTGTCACCAACGTCTCCTTCAGGGAGTTCAGAAACTCACCTGACTGCAACGAGCACCAGATTATTTCTGCTAGGAGTGGGCAGATGACATCAACGTACCCCACCAGTAGGTGAGTTGGGCCTGGATCCAAACTACAGCAGGTCAGCAGCATATTCTGGACAATCTGCATGACATCCACGATCTCCAGCCAGTCAAAGTTGCAACAACCAAACCGAGGAGTAGCAACATCAGACTGACCACTGCCACCCCCATTAGGGTGAACTGCACGGATCTCAGATCTGATGTCAGCAACCTTATCAGCAAAGAAGCAAGCAAACTCATCACACTTTTCCTGTGACAACACTTTCTGAACCTGCAGACAGGCTGGATTGCACAGTCTGTCCACAGTTCAAAAGAGCTGAGCCAGTCGATTCTGTGCTGCAGCAATCTCATTGGACAGGAACTTTGCCTTCTTACTCGAGATAGCCTATTGATAATCCCTATAATGGTCCATTAGTCTAAGCCTGTCAGCATCAAGACCAGATTTCCACCAGCAACGCTCTATCCTTTGACCCACCTGCTTCAGCTCCCTCAAGGCCCTATAAACATGGGGGCCAAGGGTGAAGTGTGAGGGGGTGAACACCGACAGGATCAATGGAATCCACAGCCTCTGTCACAGCCATATTATAGGCTTGCACCAGGTTCTCTGGACCCACACTTGCACTCTGGAATCCCGATAGGTCAAGTACCACCATTAGACCATCTAGGATCACACCCCGCAAAGGGTGGTACTGAACCATCTCCACAGGGGTAGGTCTATGGGGGGAGCCTAGAAATTAAAACTTATAGTGTGAAGGTCTGACCACCCAACTGGTTCCACCACCAGGGCGAATGTCTCCATCCCCAGTAGGAAGAACAGATCCAATGAGTGGTCATAATTGTGTGTTGCAGAAGTAACCACCTATGTGAGACCCAGCTAACTCATAAGCTGAAGGAAGTTCTGACCAAAATGCAAAAGTTCAGCATTGATCTAGGCATTGAAGTCACCCAGAACCACCAATCTGGCCAACTCCAACACCATGTCGACAATGAAGTCCATGACTTTTTGCAGGAATTGCTTCTCACCCCCAGGTGGACAGTGTATGAGAAGAATCCTGCATCCCACACCTGCAACCACTGTACACTGAAAGGATCTGGTCTCTCCCACAGGTACAGCTACAAGATCCAGTTCCAATCTAAAATAGACTGCTACAGCCCAGCCCCTGTGATTCTGCCTCGGGCAGAATCATCGAGAACCAAGCCAGAATAGCTGACTCCAGAATGGGGCCAGAAGTTTTATCCCGCTAGGTCTTGGTGATGCAAGTCAGGTCCACTGACCCATCAAGATTGGCAATAATAGCCGTCTTGTTCTCAATGGACCTGGCATTGCACAACACTGCCCTAGTAGAATGTGACACAGAGGCAAGTTTAGCCACTGGCCCACTAAATGTGGAGCCCTTTGGTATGGGTACCAAACATGGAGGTCCTTGATCTGTGACCCATTTTGTCCCAGGGCATCTCCTAGTGCCCACTACCCCAATCTGGCCACCCCACTCCCCTTTCCTCCAGGTCCCGAGCCCCCCTTCACATCCTACCCACTATCCCCAGAGCCCTGTAGCATCTATAGACAGCTGCAGGCAATGGAGGACAGTTAAAGTGGTGAAGGCCCAAGAGTTTGGAGGAGGAGTAATGCCTGACTGGGAGAGCCCACTGCTGGCACATTCTGGCAATAGCCAGAGCAAATAGCAAACCAAACACAACCGCAAGGAAAACTAAATACACAATCAACACAAAACCATTACATAAGTTAAAATAAATAACCAATCACTCTCCCAGTTTTAATCCCCAAAAGAAAAACCCCAGTAAATTAAGAATATTCCCAGATAGAGAAGAAAAGGTGGAAGTCAGTTACTGTCACTAAAGCAGACAATATGTGCTGACATTTAGCCGAGGCTCTCACCCCCAACCAGCTACAGTTTTTATATAGTCCATGGTAGCAGGACTCTCACTCCAGTAGTCCACTGTTCATATGAAAAATCACACATAATTTTGGAGGACCTCTCATCCCCTCCAACCAGATTAACAGGCAGCAAGTTATTAGCCAGGGAATCGGTCTTTTTGCCACTAAACCAAATAAGGGAGCAGTTCTTCCTTGCAAGTCACCCAGATTAAAAATGTGAATTTCATCTCAGTCTTCAGCTCGCTAATGAACCTCCCCCAATGACCACTGCAGGGACAGGTGACCCCACAGGACACAAGGGTTTAGCAGCGGGGACCCTCCAGCCCCCACTCCAAGAGCCCCAGGGGCAACCTGGATGCCTGCTTCCCTCCAGCCGAAGACCTCCAGCCTTACACCCAGAGGCCAACCCAGTTCCCACAGCAGCCACCAGGCAAGTCCAGTGGGCTACACCACCGGGCAACAGCTGATCAATCCAAAAATGACCACCACAATATCCACAATTTCTGGGGCAGCCTGCCCGCCAAGCAGTTCCCAGCAACAGGCAGGAGGCAGTAATCAGCCCTGGACAACTGAGGGATAGGGCCCAATTCCCATGGCCATCCTTCAATGGCCCAATGGCACCAACACCCTCCAGCTGCTGAAACGCCCTGCTCCCCAGTGGACCGCACCACCAGCTATTTCCCTCTAGTCCCATCTCTAGAGCAAAACCACCTCCTGCCCATCACCAAAAGCCCACAGCAAAAGCAAGCTAATAACACCCCAATGACCAAATTTCCAGGCAGTACAGGTTCTTGAAACAACAGTAGTGGCAAACCACCCGCAAAACTCACGGCCCGATAGTCTTTGGTTGTTCTGGCTCCTCTCAGTCCTTGCTTGTAATCCCCTCTTTGGAGAGCAGTAATTCCCTTCCTTCTGATGTTCCCAATGTGAGAACAGGTGAAAAAGTGATGAGAAATGCCCATCTGTTGGTCTCACTTACTTGCTGCCTCAATGAGAAACACTTCATGGTTCAAACATACACCACAAAGCAGCCACCTTCAAGGAGCGCTCTCAGCCTACAGTAGCACTCCCTCAATAAAGACACCAATCAAAAGTAATAGTGTGAAAAAATTAAGCAGATCGCCATTGAGTAGGCTCAGCAAAAGATCAAAAAACAAGCCACTTTTGATCTCAGTCACTTGCTCCGACACTACCCAACCATGCTAAATCGGAGCAAGACACCAAAATGCCCAGCAGCACAGTATTAGTGCTAGCATGCTGATAACCAAGCAGTAACAAGAAAAAGCCTGAAAGAATTCGAATAACTAACTAATCTACCTCACTTCTTTGACCCTAGCTAATCTATGTCATAAAATGCTAAAAGAATAAACTGAAAAGGTACACAAGGTACCTTTGTAAATGAGCCTATGGCTCAAAGGTTTTCCAAACTGCTGTTTAAATAAAATAAAAAAAATAAATAAATAAAAAAAAAGCAAAAACACAAACAGAATAAAACAACTAAAACTAATGGGCTAGTTCTCTGACTGGCTCACAGCAGCCGCCATCTTGTCCTCATAACTTTTGCAGCTGCAGAAAAAAACTGCCACAAGTGGGTCTCCACTTGTGGAGCCGCAGTTTTCCTCACAGCTATGGTATTTTCTAAAGTAGAGCTGGTTTCTGACTGGTTTCATGATTTATAGCAGCTTGTGGCTGTTTTTTCGGCACAGCAGCATAAGGTATAACATCCCCCACAGATCTTCAGGTTGAAAATGCAAATCTCTGCAAGTGCAAAGATTTCATCTCACAGCAGTGGCTGCAGGTTGGGACTTAGTCCCTGATGGACTGAAAATCCATACATAGAATGTATTGGCAGCAAATGACTGGTAGTCTTCCCTATTTTGCCAGCCCATTATTACACACTGGACCCTATTTGGTCAAAGGTGTCCCTCCCTCCTCCCTTAACTCTACTTATTATATCCATGTGCCTATCCTATGCATGATTGAAGCTACCCACTACCTTCTCCCTCACAACCTATTCTGGCAGGCTGTTTGAGGCTTCAACCACCCTTTCTGTGAAGAAGTATTTTCTCACGCCCCTCTTAAATTCCCTCTCCCTCAAGCTTCATAGCATTTCCCTTGTTCAGGTGCTCCTCTTCCTGTAAAGATACTCCACTCCTACACCTTATTCTCCCCTTTCAGGTACTTGTAGGTCCCAGACGTGTCCTCTCTCATGCTTCTCTCCTCCAGAGAGTACATGCTGTACTCCTGCACCCTCTCCTTATTTGGTTTCTTGTGCAACTCCAGCACCACTTTGGTAGCTCTGTATTTGACTGCTTCCACCCTGTCAGTTGTTCTTGCAGAGGTGAGGCCTCCAGAACTGGGCTCAGTACTCTAGTGGGTTCTCACTAGTGAGCGATACAGTGACAACACAATCTCCCATCTCCTGCTAGAAATACCAGTCCCTATGCACCCCACCATCTAGCTAATCCTTCCTACTGCCTTGCTGCACTGCCCTGCCTCCTTGAGATGACCCGAAATGACTACTCCAAGGTCTCTTTCTTGCTTGGTGATTGTAAGTACCTCCTCCATCTGATACACCCCACAGTTTCCCCTATCCCAGGTGCATGACTTTGCACTTTTTTGCACTAAAACCCCATTTCCACACCATAGCTCTCTCCTGTAGTCTCCCCAGATCCATTTGCACTCTTGATACCCTCTGCTGTGTCCACCCTGCCAATATTTTTGTGTCAACCACAAAGAGACACACCTTCCCCTCCAGTTCCTCAGCAATGTCACTTATGAAGACATTGACGAGGACATGACCTAGTACCAATCCCTGTGGTTCTCCAATTGTAACTCTGTCATTCTTGTGTTACTGCCATTATTGTACCACTACCCTCTGCTTCCTATCTTTCAACCAGTTTGACAGCAAGCTTACTACCTTCTGTCCCCATCTCCAGGTATATATGCAATGAAGCTTTGCTTCACCCGCAAATTATCTGCAAAATCACCAAAACTCTCCTCTGTAGATCAGTTCGCAAAGTTGTCCTCTTAAGTGATAATTCACCATTTGTAACTTTGCCTTGCTTTTGTTTTGTGTTTTTAAGTGCAAATTGCACTTAAAACCCCCCAAAGCAAGGAGTTACAAATTCCAAATTCCTGGTGTCTAGCGCCCCCTCCCCACCAATCGCCAGCCAAAATGTAAAAATATGTATGTTAAATCCCTGGTGTTTAGTGGTCCTCCTCCCCCTCCAAAATATAAAAAAAAATATATTAAATCTCTAGCATCTAGTTGTCCCCCTCCCTGCCCACTGATTGCCATCCCCAGTGTAAAAATATGTATGTTAAATCCCTGGTGACACTATCACAACAAGTTTCCCCACACGTTACCCCACTTATGTTGCCTCAAAAAGCCTCTTCAGTTTCTGTCTGTGAGATAAACACACAGACTCTGCCTCAGAGATGGCATGTCGGGTGGTGACCTGGGTAAGGTGGAGTAACAGTGGGCAAAGCTAAAAGGGGGCATAGTGAAGGCAACAAACCTCTACATCAAGCAACTGAGCAAAAGCAAGAGGAAAAAGAAACCACTATGATTCCTGAAAGGGGTGGCTGAAAAGGTAAAGGCTAATAAGGAGCATTAAGAACGTATAAGCAGGTACAGAGGGAGGAGCATAAGAAGGTGTATCAGGGGAAACAGAATGAAGCAGGAAAAGCAGTAAAGAGCACAAAGGCTCAAAGTGAAGAAATTATGTCTTTAAATGATGTTTTTATAAGTGACATTATGGAGGAGCTGGAATGGAAAGACCGCCTCTTTGCAGATGGCACATAAATCTGCAATAGAGTGGACACTGCACTGGGGATGGAAAGGGTGAGCATAGACCTGAAAACTCAAGGAGTGGTCAAGAGTATGGCAGCTGAGTCACACACAAAATAGTACAAAATAAGGTACTTGGGGTATAGAAACCCAGGGCAAGAATACAGAATGGGTGGAGTGTTGTTGATGACCACCAAGCAGGAGAAGGACCTGGATGTAATCATATCTGATTACATAAAGGTGGAAAGCTGTACAACAAGGCAGTTGGGAGGGCTAGTGGGATGCTGGGATGTATAGAGAGGAGTATCACTAGCAGAAAGAGGAAGGTGGTGTTGCCTCTGTATAGATTATTGGTAAGGCCGCACCTAAAATACTGTGTCCTGTCTGGAAGGACATAGACAGATTGGAGGTGGTCCAGAGCAGGGCAACTAAAATGGTACAAGGTTTACATAAAAATCCCTTCAAGGAGAGACTAAAAGAACTCAATATGTACATCCTGGAACAAAGGAGGGAGAGGGGGGGATATGACAGAGACCTTTAAATACCTCGCAGTGATAAATAAAGTACAGGTGAAAAGTGTTTTTCGTAAAAAAGCTGCACAACAACAAGATGATATGCTATGCAGCTGGAATGGGGTAGATTCAGGAAAGATGTGAGGAAGTACTTCTTCACAGAAAGAGTGGTGGATTAATGGAGCAACCTTCCAGTGGTGGGGTTCAAGAATGCATAGGATAGGCATGAGGAAATCTTAGTGGAAAGGAAGTGGGGGGGTTGAGAGACAGACAGAGATCAAGTAGGGCCTATGGTGATACTATAGGTAGGGATAAATGTGCAGACTGTGTGGGCCAAACAGTCCTTATCTGCCAACAAATTCTATGTTTCTATGTTCCAGCAGTAGGATATTGTGTTAGTACTTGAATTTTAATGTATTTGTGCTTTGATCATTATTGGTTTATGTACTGCAAGCACTAGCACTTTAGCATCACTCTCTCTTTCTGTTGACACTTTAATTGTATAGCACAGCTTGAGTTACTTTAATAAATTAATTATGTAAATGTGATGTATTTAAGTGTGCACTTTTCTGACAAACTCCCTCTCCCACCCCAGTGGTGCCTCCACACTGGGTGGTAATGCATAGGGAAATTTTCTCCATATTTTATCAAGCTGTAACAAAGCTACTGAATATACCAGGTGTGTGTGCTCCATTTTGTTTTTCCCTTAAAGAGCTAGTGGAGTCAAAACAGGCAGACAGGAAAATAATACAAAGTTTAAGGAGTCAGTTGTAACTTTTTATTTCTGAAGTATTTTTCATTTTCCTTTTGCTCATTAGAAAGTTTTCTATATGATAATATTATACTGGATGTGTGGAACAGCTCTTAGCCTGACAATTGACATATATACCTCTATCGTGCCCCTCCCTTTAACATAATCAGTATGTGGTCCTTATACACAAAAGTGGGAGCAGAGAGCAGGCTGTATAGACCAGTCAGCCTAAACTCAGTAGTGGGGAAGATTATGGAATCACTGCTAAAGGAAAGGATTGTGGAACACTTGGAGTCCAGCGGAGCACAGGATCTGAGGAAACATGGATTCATTGCAGGAAGGTCATGTCAAATAAATCTGATTGATTTCTTTGACTGGGTCATAAAGGAGGTGGATAACAAGGGAGCAGTGGACATCATCGACTACCTTGATTTCAGCACAGCCTTCCATACCATTCCACGTGAAAGACTGCTAAACAAGCTAGGTAGCCTGGGTGTGGGTCACAAGGAAGTTAACTGGATTAGGAATTGGCTGAGGGACATAAAGCAGAGGGTGGTAGTAAATGGGGTGCAAACCAAGGAAAGGGGTGACCAGTGGGGTACCACAGGGATCAGTCCTGGGGTCAGGCCTATTAAATACCTTTATTAGTGACATTGCTGAAGGGTTGTAAGGGAAAGTTTGCCTCTTTGCAGATGACAACAAGATCTGCAACTGGGAAGACACTGAAGCTGGGGTGAAGAAAATGAGAAGGGATCTAGAAAAAAACTGGAAAAATGATCTGAGGTGTGGCAGCTAAGATTCAACACAAAGAAGTACAAAATCATGCACCTGGTGTGCAGAAACCATGGGGAGGGTAACAGGATGGGGGGGAGAGTTATTGATGGTCACAAAGGGAGAAGGGGATTTGGGAATAATCATATCAGATGACCTAAAGGTGGCCAAGGCTCTGGGGAGGTCCAGTGGCATGCTGGGGTGCATAGAAAGTGCTATCATTAGCAAAAGGAGGGAGGTGGTAATGCCACTGTCTGAAATACTTGTGAGGACTCATCTGGAGTACCGTGTATAGTTCTGGAAGCTGCATCGCTGTAGGGACATAGACAGTTGGAGGCGGTTCAGAAAAGGACAACTAAAATGGTGCAGGACTTGTGACAGAAGACATATGAGAAGATATTAAAGGACTTCAACATGAGTTTCCTGGAAAAAAGGAGAGAATAGAGAGATATGATAGAAACCTTCAGGTATCTTAAGGGTATTCTTAAAGTGCAGGAGGGTGACATCTTTCAGTATAGGAGGTGAACAAGAATGAGTGGCCATGATATTAGATGGGAGGAGGGCAGGTTAAGGGGCAATACAAGGAAGTTTTTCTTCACAAAAAGGGTGTCGGATGCATGAAATGGCCTACTTGAGGAAGTGTTGGGAGCGAACACGGTGGGGAAAATCATGAATGCGCATGGGATAGGTATAAAGGTAACCCAAAGGTGGGTAAGAGAGGCTAAAGCCGAGGACTGAGTAGGGTCAGCAGCTGTTGATACAGGTAGGGAAATGGGCAGACTGAATGTTCCTAGTGGTCCTTATCTGCCAGCAAATTCTATGTTTCTGTGTTTCATTGTGATCTCTCTGACAATGACATCACAGGTGAATGACCTGGCTACCACTGAATGGCTGTTCCCAAGCAACAGTGATGTCACAGGCAGTGAGGTCACAATGCTTATGATGCAGTGAGGGGCAATAGAACCAGCAGATTTGTCAGCTGCCAGGCAGAGTGCTGTTCTATACATTACTTATACTAACATCAGGTAAACAAACTTCTAATTAAATAAAGACAAAAGAAAAAATGTACCTCAGATATAAAACGTAATGTTTGGCTGCTTTTAAAATCTAGTTGGTTTAAAGCATTACACTAGCTGTTTAATTCTTTGTATGGAACAGCACCTTCAGAGACTGGGAGTGCATGCTTTCCTGCATGCTAGCAACTTGTTTACATCTGTGGGTGGAGCCTACAGCCATATTGCTTTAGCTTTAAAAAAAGGGTTTCTGTGGAACACATTTTTTAGTGGTTTTCAGTGTATACTTCCATAACTGCAAATCCCTATGGCAGTTAAAAAATACTCTCTACTTTCTTTTTAAAATGATGGACACAGAACTCCAAGCTGCTTTTCTCTGAGAGCAAATGCACACACCTTCTAAACAAATCTATCTTTAAAACTATTCAGGATGCACAAAAACAACCTATGTGAAAGTTGTTCAGGACAAAAGACCTCTCACATGAAGGTAGTTACTGATCTGAATTCTTTACATTTTGTAAAATATGGTCTTCCGAACAACCTCATTTTTTTCTGAGTGAACACATGCCAAACAAATGTAAATATCTTGCAAAGTGTACAAGTTACCAATATACAACCAGCATGAAAGTTGTTCAGGGCAAAATTACCTTTCAAATGAGGGTGGTCACTGATCACTAATCTGAATTCATTAGATTTTTTTAAAATATAGCCATCCAAAAGGTGAAAATTGTGAAGAAAACATGTTTCAATATAAGACAAATAGCAGGACAAGAGGACACAACATGAGATTAGAGGGAGGCCGATTAAGGGGTAAAGAGATGAAGTTCTTTTTCACAGAAAGGGTGGTGAATGCATGGAATGGCCTACCTCAGGAAGTGGTGGCTATGAATACAGTGCAGGGCTTCAAACAGGCATAGGATAGGCATAAGAGAGCAATACAGATGAGTATAAATAGATAGGCCACTGACAGAGCAAAGGCCAATGGCACATTCATAAGGTAGAAAAAGAAATGGGCAGAGTGGATAGGCCTTGCGGTACTTAACTGCCATCAACTTCTATGTTTCTATGAAAAATAAAAATTCAGGTAATCAGATAGCCATAGTTTTAAAAAATGTAATTTGTGCAGTTTAATGAATGGGCTTATTGGAAAGGTATTTTTGTCCTGAACAATGTTCGTACTGATGGTTTATGTGTAATGCATGTACTTTTAGCAATATTTACATTTGTCTGGCAGAACCCCTATGAAGAAATAAAAACTGAGTTATCAGATGGTCACAGTTTAAAAAATATAATTAGTGAAGCTTAATGAATAGGCTCATTTGAAAGGTCTTTCATTCTGTTTTTTTTATCTGTAACTTGTATACTTTTAGAGATATTTACAATTGGTTGGCATAACTCCTACTGCACTTCAAAAAAGCCTCAGTTTTGCAAATTACTACACCACTTAAGTTAAATTCTAAACCAGACCACCTTGTTCATCTCTTGTCATGCCTAATTTAAAGTGGACATAACTTGATTAGTTATGTGCAGCTGCTTGAAATGTATCTATTTTCATAAATTATATTTATACCTCTAAAGGATCTCCATTTTTACCCTGCCTAAATATAAGCTGAAGCTGCCAGTTGTGTTTTGTAATGTTTCCTTTGTATGGACAGCATTCTGTGCAGCTCCTTTCATTGAACCAAGAATTTGTAGTTTTGACTATGTTTCTTAATGGTTTCAGAACCGTGGACACTGTACTGATAAGTTCATGCTAACATATCTGAAACCATGAAGCCACAGGAAAAACTGTTGCCGTATTGGTCCTTGTAACACAAGATTCTCAGAAACAGATGATTTGATATTTTTTATTTGACCAACAGAGCTGTGCCAAAAGAACACAGGTGCATTTAGCTTTCAGATTACACAGAATTCTTCATCAGAAAACACCGACAGTTGTTTTAGAAGAACATACTTTCTCAAAACCCAGATAATACAGAAAAAAAAAAACAGATGAAAAGTTGTTAAGGATCCCATTGGTTAAAACTGCATTCAAAAAAACAACATACCCATATAAAGATAGCAAAAGTTCCATCCAAAGAAAGCTAGCCCAAGGTCAAATGTCACTGACTTGAAAGTTCACTTTCTGAGAAAAGCTATAAAGCAATTGAAGCTTCATTTTAAAATCATCTGTGTGTGTCTGTGCTAGCATTAGTAAATGACAATGATTAAAAACCAGAAGGAAAAATAAGCTTAAAGAGCAGCTGACACCTTCAGGAGAACTTTAGCAAAACAACATTTAGATAAAGTTCAGCTTGTTTTTCACATTAGTTCTTTAGTCCTCCTCCCCATTATCATTGCTGAAGTCATGTGCATGAAAACAGGATTTCTGCTTCTGAAGAGTTCATCTATTTCTGTTGCTGTCTCCCTACTTGAGGTCATAATGCATTGCTTTTGACACCACAGTTACTCTCATGGCAACAGATTCTGATATCACAACAGAGCATTATGACTTGAAGTAGGGAATAAGCTATAGAGGCAGATTAACTTTAACTGTAAGGGATAAAAATCATGTATTCATACACATTTCCTCAGTAATAAATAATGGGGAAGACAAATCTTGAATATATATGGAATACAAGCAGAATTTTACCTAATTATTATGTCTTTTCAAAGTTGTCTTTGAGGAGTCAGTAACTCTTTAAGCAATACATAGTAAATAATGTTAAAAGTTTTATAAATATGAATGTATCTATGTGTTAAGTAAAAAATAGGTTAGAAGACAACCTGCCCTAGTGTAAATTAAGAATTCACCAGCTGTTTCACACAGTGGTGTCAATCACATTTTACACAATGTACTGTTCAGATACATTTTTCTCAAACTCTGTGTACAGTAAGTCCATATTACTCATGAATAGTCAAACTTATACTGTCTTAAACATGATATATCTGCAAATAATGTATAGGGAGCCCTTATAATGAATAGCCTGATATCTTTTAATTTTCTTGTAATCTCATCGTTCTGACATAAGAGCTGTAAATCTTGCTTGCCTATGTCAGATCGGTGAGATTACAAGATGGAATCGGTGGCACCTGACAGCATTCTAATCCTAGAACATGACATGTGAGTGTTTTGAACTGATAATCAGTAGTGGTTATTTAAACGCAGTCACAGAGTACACAAACATAAACGGCACAATGTCCTCACCAAGCGCACAGCAAAGCAGGCTGGATTCTTAAAAAAATGTGTTCTTGCCTTTTTGCCCTACCTCCCCCACCCTTATCCACAGGCAGCCTCCGGCGATTGTGAATTCCCATCTTGGCTGACGAATGTCTCCCACAACCCCTCTGTCCTACTCAGTTGATTTATCCTCTTCCTGAGTTACCACATGATGACTGTTGTCCAACCTGATTTGACACCGTGATTTCTACTTCAGTTTCAACAACAGTGACAGGGATTATTTTTGAAAAACAAGGACCTGCTAAAAAACCCATACACTATAACGGTTAGGTTATGCTGTTTACTGGTTTTAAATCACCTCTTGCGGTCGCCATGCCAATAGAAAACCTCTCAAACTACACTCTCAAGGTTTACAAGCATGACATGGCAACCCCTTGAGGTGATTACAATCTGGTAAACAGTATAACCCCAGCCATTATCCTCTATTTTTGTAACAAGTGACTAGTGTATGTGTACATTCAAAACCCAAACCTAACATGGGCCCTCTTGTAATTGAGATACTGTTATCCTAATATGTCCATGTATCAATATGTGTCCATATGTGCCCAATCTGCTGTTGTATTAAATAACAGTTTTATAAATCTACAACCAAAACAAAATACAACTGGCAGCTTCAGCTTTTATTCAGGCACAGTTAAATAGGGATCCTTTAGAGGTATAAATATAATTTATGAAAACAGAGACATTTCAAACAGCTGCAAATAAGTAATCAATTCCTGTCCCCTTTAACTCAATCAGACCCATCATATGTTTAGAATATTGGAGACAGAATTCCAAACATCTTTTTTTGAGACTCTTCCTAAGGCACTGTGCAGAATTCTTAGCAAATGTGCACACATTCTAAACAAATCTAAATATCTTTAAAACTATTCCAGGTGCACAATAACAACCAGTTTGGATGTTGTTTAGGATAAAAAGACCTTTTAATTGAGGGTAGTCACTAATGCGAATTCCTTATGTTTTATAAAATATGGTCTTCTTATTATCTGTATTTTCATTTTTGTTTTTACAAAATTCACATTTCTGATGGATATTTTAAAAAAAGAAACTATAAAGAATTTAGATTACCGACTACCCTCATTTGAAAGGCCTTTTTGTCCTGAACACAACAATGTAAAATAATGTACTTGGGACACAGAAATCCAGGAGCAGAGTACAAAATGGGTGGAGCCGTATTGACAACATTAAGAAAGCACACATTAAAAAAAAAGACTTTTACATATAGTTGATTACTATTTAACAATATTATGCATCTATGGCTGTCACTGTACATATGATGCAAACCCATAATCACATTCTTCACTTGAAGTGGAATGGTGGGGTGGGGGGAGGCCATAACTGACTCCTTGTTTTTGTGTTAAATGGGTCAGTTTTTTTACAGCAAAAACAAGGACACAGGTAATTTCTAAAATGTGCAGACAAGTAAGGGGACCACTTTTTTTCAGCGCATGCCACCATCAGCAGCTACCACTTCAAGACTGCTACTACCCCCACTTAAAACAATCAGGGGATAGCCAGAAATAGTCTACCTGCTAGAAAACAATGAGAAGGTGACTGTGTTGATGACCAAATCCCAGACCAGATCTCTAGCTTGCTAATAGTCTCCTCCTGCATCTGATTTTTATGGCTGTGTAGGCCAAGCTCCACAGATGTTATGCCATCATCAGATTTGTATAAGAGCACTGTGGAAGTACGTAACTGGACTGCTGTCTGATGTTCTACCATAGTGCTCCAGCATAGTTTCCACTGTTTCTGTTTATGCAGCCCTTCCCCTCTGTGGGCCACATAAACATACCCACTTCCTGGTGCATTACTTTTCCTTTGTGCAACTGCGGAAGTGACGGCCATCATGCGCAGCATGGAAGCACTGACTTAAACTGTGCATGCATGAGTATAATGTATATGTAAGTAACCTCCATGCCACTTTTGGCTAGTTGGAACCCCCCTCAAAAGAACTACTGCCAACTGCATGACATAAAATTTTCTTTTGGCAAAACAACACTCATGGTACCACCCCTAGCGCTGGAGTGTATATCAGGCTTATTATCTAGAGGATGTGGTGGTTGTACATAGTAAAATGAACCTTTTTATTTACAACCAGGTCCAGGGGAGAGGATGCTAAGCATATGCTAGCCCTAACTGCTGAGGGGCCACAATAATGTTCACACTAGAAGCAACAAGCAGACTGTCCAAAGCAGTAACCTGGGATTTTGCAGTATGGCTTTATTTACAGATGTTACTTAAAGCAAGGGTGGTCCCCAAAGGTTTGTCATTGCAAGACAGGCACTCTCATTTGCAGGACACTTTGCTAGGCAGTACTGTTTTCTACAAGAACATCTCTATCTCTCTTCAAAATTATATATTTGTGGGATGTGCCACACACTTTAAACATTTTCCACATATTTCCATTTCCAAGTGTATATCTGGGGGATGTGCCACCCACTTTATAATCCTCCTGGTGCATGGCCTTTGCTCAGGGAACAGTGGTGCCCATCCATGAGCCACTTAGCCCTGCCTGAAATTCCAGATGGCATTCCTCCCACTCTTTGCCCCAAACAGCCTCTGCCATCCCTTCAAGGTTACACCAAATGAGTCTCCAATACCCAATGAATTGCTAAAGATTCCCAACTTTAATATTAAATTCAGCACAGTTGTGATAAAAGGGGTCTTGATCAGTGTAATCTAGCCTTATCTAGTGCACACACACCTCAGATAACTCCCTCAGAGAACAGTCTCAAATTCTGTACTCACAGATTAGATGTTCCTTCCTACCAGTCATGAAAAGAACAAAAGGCACCTTTCTTTCTCTGGTAGCTATCAGATTCTACTCATTTTTCTTCCTTAATGCAGTTGTGGAGTTCAAGAACTTCAGGGGATTGCCACTTAGATCCTCAAGAATTGCATTCACTCTCACTCCCCCCTGGAGTGAAACTAAAGAGTCCTGAAGGCAATCTGAAGATTTTACCAAACTAGGGTGAGAAATAACAGGTCTCCCTTTGACAGAGCCCCAATGGCAGACCTCCTGCCACTCTGACTGCCACACTTCAACTTACTGATGAACATTCTCAGCTCCCTGAGAGCAGCTGACTCTAAAATGGTTATGCTGCTGTGAGAGTTCTAAATAACATAATCATCCTCCTCTCCAGCTTGCTGAGTAAACAATGATGCCATTATGTAGAAAGCCCCTATGATTTCCCCACCAGCTGCCTTTTCCTACCCGCCTAAAACTATTACTAATAGGATTCTAGTAACCTGAGGGGACTGGGTTGTTACATGTAGTTAGCACCACCATATTGTGCAAGGCTGATTCCATGGTAAACTGCACATGTGAGAGTATCACACATGTGCAGTACTGTAATCACTGTAGTATTACGGTTGACTCCAGAGCAGCAAGAGCACTATATATTCTTTTTACTGCTCTTGCCACTTCCAAAAGCTCTCCACAGCCATATTGTCTCTGACCAGATTTCGTTTATTCCTAGAGTGGTGAAAGAACTATATACCAATAAGCATGCAACTACATCTAAATAAAATGTTTAGTTCAGAGCTTCTTTTTTTTGCATGGCAGTGCACGAGCCAGCCTTTAGTAAAAATGTTGACTAAAAAATGTTTATACACAAATAGTGCAGCTAATAATATAAAAAAATAGCTTGAAGTATTTCTCTTAGTAAAAGAAACCAAACTCACATTTTAAAATGGAAGTTTGTTGAGCCCAGAAGATAAAACCTTAAGCATAGCTATCTTTTACTAGGAATGCACCTCCTGAAACAGTCTCATGTCAAACTTGGCTCCAAATGGTTAATGAGTTATAAGACCACAGATCTAACAAACTCTGGTCAGAGCCACAATGGTTGCTAATGCATTAATATGATAGAAGATTAATTTATTTCAAAGATTTTATGAAGAAAGACATACTGAGCTACTGTAGTAACAGCTGTGTCCTGGGGGAATGGGGAAAAGATACAAACATACAGAATATAAAGTTCATAGAAACTGAATAAAGCTAACAAAGATAAAGAGGACAATTATGTCTTAAGAATAAATTGACAAAAAAGAGTTACCAACCAAAAAGTTGTGGAACTGACCAAAGAACAAAAATAGTTAGCAAATTATCAAAATAAAAATTAGGAGAATAACTGATGCAGAAGAGGAGATATAGAAATAATGTGTGACTTAGTTGTGTTACTGTGATGTCATATCTTTCACTGGTCAGGCATCCTTCTCTTTCTTCTTTACTAAACTTTAGAACTCTCTCCCTAACTATTTATTTCACCTCTTCCAAATGCTCTCTTTCCTCTCTGCTTTATGACCACACTGCTACCTCCTGTGCCTGTCCTTGAGTCATAGTCCTTCCCCACTCCACAGTTTACCTTATTCCTTCTTTATCCATGATCGCACTGCTTCCTCCTGTGACAGCCCTTTAGTCATAGCCCTTCCACGATCCTCAATTTACCATCTACCCCTCTTTCTCCACTTCCTTGCCCCTCCACACACCTCACCAACCCTTCTCCATCTCTTCTTCTTCTTCCCTCACTTGTCTGCACTTTTCCTTCTTCTCCTCTTATCTGCTCTCCTTCCTTCAGTGCCCTATCACCTGGTGCTCTCACCACTGAAAAGTGCTATTGCTTGTGTCCATGGGACCAATTCGCTGCACTGTCCTTGTAAACTTTTGCATATAATTTGACCTGTCTGATGAACCTCGATCATGTTCATTTTGTATTGTTTATTTTATATCTCTGTATGATGTTTTATTGTGTATGTTTTTGTTCTATGTTGCTCTTGCACCTCTCATCCCCCTCCCCACCCCTCCTGCGGATGCATCTGGACATTAACAATATTTCAGCTCAGTATGTTTTTCCTGGTGAAACTTTTGAAATAAATAAATATATTAACTGTACATAAATGAATAATGTAAAAGTCCCACATTTACACCACAATAGTCAAAAAAAAAAAACAAGATCATGAACATCAAGGCAATGCAGTGAAAAATGTTTTTGGTTCTGGACATACACACCCCCATGAAAATGCACACACACACGCATGCAGACACAGACACACACACACACACATATGTGTGTACACATACAAACATGTAGCTGTTACAACAGCTGTGCACACACATAGAGTGTGAGTGTCATTAGTAGGATAGATAAGCTACAATATTTCATATCTGGTGGGGTCCTGCTTTCACACATTTTTCCAGTGTATTTAGTAGAGTTAGCACAGGTAAAATGCAGAATCTAAATTTTACTGGGGTCCTGTTTTAATACATTTTTACAATGTAGTTACCCAGGATAGGTTAGTCAACATGCCATGCAGGCTCTCATTTTCAGTGAGGTCTTTATTGTACCTATTGTAACACTACCAGGTCTGGGATGCCTTAAATGGGTTGGCACAATCACAGCCTGTATGTTTTCAGTGACCAGATACTGTACCTCTCTTTGGCCAGCAGGGGGATGTGAATTGTGCTAAGTGTATGTTTTAGTACCTCATTTTTTGCTTTGGGGGGCTATATTCAAACATGCTTGTGGCACTTGCACTTCGCTCCAAACATGTTTGAGTATAGCAAATTTAGTGAACTGTGCTAATTTACACTAAGGAGAGAGACTTAAGGAACAACCTGATACCTTTTAATATGGGGCCATTACTTTGTGTAGTTTTTCCAGTTCTAGGCCTGTCTGTCTATTCTGTTTCAAGCTTTTAGCCTCTCACTGAATTTCTTTTAGCCACTGACTGTCATACCAGCAACCCGGGTTCAAGAACAGACCTGGGTGACATGGGTACTGGCCTTGGAGGGATAATGTACATCTGTAGGAAAGGGAGAGAAATCTAGGTGGCAGCACCATGGGACAGAATGGGAAGTGACCCCACACCTGGAAGCCTACGTTTTCTCCAAGGAGACCGAGCACACACATGTGTGGGCCAAATAGGGGAGAAAATAGGAAGAAAAGCCCTCCGACTGGAGAACAGTGATGGCCTTCCCTCTAGCAGGCCCCACACTGATGACTAGGTGCCTCTGATGCAAGGTCCTGCAACAGGACAACCAGAAAAGGTAAGTCTCAGAGAAGGTGGAAGACAGGGCTGGGAAGGATGGCCCAGATGGGGGCAGTCAGAGTGCTGAAAGAGATAAACAGCTTTGTCCCATAGACACAGAGGGGTGACGTGCCACTCATCACAGTTGTGAACTGTGTGCTGGTGAACAGTAAGAGACCTCCTGCGTGGAGGAGCAATGCTGGGAAGAAATGCATGAACACAGTGGGGCAACATGATACCCATCAATGTGGTGTACTGTGTGGTGGTGAAAAATGAGGTACTGCCTGCACTGTTGAGTGATGCTCAGAAGCACTGTATCAACAAAGTAAGAGGCTACTTGAAGGGAGGAGCGATGCTGAAAAGCAATGAATGAACACAGTGGGGCAACATGGCACCCATCATGGTGGTGTACTGCACACTGGTGAATGGGCAGGGTCTCCCTGCATTAAGGAACGATGCTCAGAACCACTGCATGAAGACAGTGGAGAGACATGGCACTAATTACAGTTGTGTTCTGGGTGCTGGTGAATGGTGAGGGTTTGCCTGCACTGTGTATTGATGCTCAGAAGCACTTTATGAACATTCTGGTGAGAGAAAGTACATATCATGGTGGTGTACTGTTTGCTGGTGAAAGATGAGGGAATGCATGCACAAGGAAGTAATGTCAGAATAATTGCATGAACACAGTGGGGTGACATGGCACACATCAAGGTGGTGTACCGAGTGCTGGTGAAAGGTGAGGGATTGCCTGCACTGTGGAGTGATGCTCAGAAGCACAGCTTGAACACAGTGGGGCAACATGGCACCAATTAGGGTGGTGTACTTTGTGCTGGTGCAAGGTTAGGGAGTGCCTGCTCTGTGGAGTGATGCTCAGAAGCACTGCATGAACACTGTGGAGCAACAGGGCACCCATCAAAGTGGTGTAATGCAGACTAGTGAATGGATAGGGCTTACCTTCACTGAGGAGCAATGCTGAGAAGCACTGCATGAACACAGTGGGGCATCATGGCACCCATCCTTGTTGCGTACTGTGTGCTGGTAAAGGGAAGTAACTGCCTATACTAGGGAGCAATGCTCAGAAGCAATACATGAACACAGTGGGGCATTATGGCACCCATCCTTGTTGCGTACTGTGTGCTGGTGAAAGGAAGTAACTGCCTATACTAGGGAGCAATGCTCAGAAGCAATACATGAACCCAGAGGGGCAACATGTTACCCATAAGAGCCGCATACTGCATGCTGGTGAAAGATGAGGGACTGCCATCACTGGGGAGTGGTGCTATGAAGCACTGCATGAACACAGTAGGGTGACATGGCTCCCATTATGGTAGTGTACTGTGTGCCGGTGAAAGGTAAGAGACTGCAAGCACAGGGAAATGATACTCAAAAGCACAGCTTGAACACAGTGGGGTGACATTGCAGCAATCATGGTGGTGTGCTTTGTGCTGGTGAAAGAAGAGGGATTGCCTGCACTGGGGAGTGATGCTCAGAAGCCCTGCATGTACACAGTGGTGTGACATGGCACCCAGCATGCTTGTGTACTGTATGCTGGTGAAAGGTAAGGGACTGCCTGCACTTGAGACAAATGTGCAGAAGCACTGCTTGAACACAGCTGGGTGACATAGCACCCAGTCAAAGATGGAGTGATCAGCAGGAGAGAAATGTTGCCCCACTAGTTTTTTTCAGTCTTCTTCATTTTTTTAACTCATATATACATTTATTGGTTCACTTGTATGACAATTACACTGATATGTGTTACAATAATGCAAAGTTTGGAGGAACAACTGTTGATAACTAATACAGTCATGCCACTAAAGTCATTCGCTCAGATGCAAAAAAGGCATAGGAGTCTGATTAAGGAGACTATAAATAATACTTCTGAGTAAGCTCGGTATAGAAAAAGTGTTCTTCATTTTAATATCATGTCTGTGCTCTTGCTTCCTTCTTGTTTCAGGTACAATACATGGACAGATATTGGTCTTACATATTTTTAATATGTTTATATATACTGTAGGATGATTCTAATTTATTCAACTATGTGTTAGAGGTTTGACTTTAACTGGTGGGTGATGAGTTCATAGACTGCAATTTCATACAGCAGACCTGCTGTTTCTAGTATACACACACACACACACACACACACACACACACATATACACACATATGCACACACGCACATACACGAACATGCACACATACAAGCACACACACACACACACACACACACACACACACACACGCCTTCAGAAATACATTTAACTTTCTCCCAGGATGGGAGGACGGAGGATGTAAGGAGTGGGAAACAAAGGGAATTAACTGCTTTAAATGATTATTTATGCATGGCACATTGGACTCTTTCCGGGACATACAGGAAAGGACGGGATTGGGACACCAGCATCTATTTCGATACTTTCAAATAAGGGCATATATTAAGTCCATTGGCAGGGCCGCAGACCCCAATCCTCAGTGGGAATCCATTGAACATTTAATAATGACTGGGCAAAGAAAACCCAAAGGCACCATTCAGAGGGTGGCTAAAGAAGGTATTACATGGCTTTTGGATAAAATGCAAAATACTAGAACACTCTGTGAGAGAGATCTGGGAATCACAATTTCTGTAGAAAATTGGAAGACACTTCTTCAACTACATAAGGGTGTCTTGATGTGTAATAAGTACAAAGACTCATATTATAAGTTTTGTCATAGGCTTTAACGTCCACCCCTGGTGGTCATAAGTATAACCCGGCCATTTCTCCAGTATGTCCCAGGTGTAATAATAATCCGACTACATGTTATCATTATTTCTGGGCTTGTCCTGTTTTGCAGTTATTTTGGAAAGAAATAATTACCTAATTGTGAAGGATAGGAGGCCAGTGGCTTCATATGTCTCCTCTTTTCTTACTTTTTGGGGTGGAGGAAATGGAGGAAGGAGAGTGGACTACCGTATATAAATGGCTTAGGGTGTTAATTATATGGCAAGACATTGTATCTTGAATACCTGGTTACAGCGTAAAGCCTACTATTGCACAATGGAAAATCTTGGTGATGCAGGCTATAACTCTAGAGCATATAACGTATGCCACTAAGGGAAAGAGGAATTGTTCTATAGTACTTGGCAACCATATCTTTCAACTCTGAGTGTTGCAGAAAGCATTATGCTTAATGAGGGGTGGCACTGAAATCCTAATATTAGGAAAGGGGGGTCTCTGGAAATAAAGTAGGGGGGCCTCGACTCCATACTATCTGGGTTAATAATTTAGAAGAATTATCTCTGTTGGCTTATTGGGTGGAAGAAATTTTGTGTAAAGTGATGGAGCAGATCTGATTATTAATGTTTTAATAGGTTAAGTACCTATATTTATGTAGTGTATGTAGGTATGTTTGTATGTTCGAAGTATGTATATTCTTTTAGTAGTTTTTTTTGTTCTGTTTGTGTGAAAAAAAGGAAGAAACAATAAACAAATGATGCAAAAATAAATACATTTAAAAAACAAATGTTTACTTCTAAAAAAGAGACAAATTATTATTTTATCTATTGTATTTTGATGTGATAGTAATTACTTTCTACTTTTGTAACAAAATATGTGTTTGCACAGTGAAAGAAGTAGGTTTTTTTTCCTTTACTTTTCACACTGCTAGTAAAAAAGGTTTCAATAGAATTCTGATACTGTTATGTCAGAAACTACCAGCTAGTAAGGAGCCCAATGTATTTCAAAGAGAAACTAAATGTATTTTCTATCTTTTTCAAAATAATTCATCTGTATGACTACATTTTTCAAGCAATAATTAGCTTCTCTTTCTTCTTCCCAAGCAAAATCTGGTTATGAAGAAAATGTCACATACTAAATTGTAAGAAAAGATCACAGATTATCAAAATCACATATTTCTATTAAATATACAGTATTTTGGTGGTAGTATTATTTCTCCATAAAAACCTAAAAACAGATGTGCAGTTTCCCCTTGAAATACACTGCCAGCATTGCCAGTAAACAGTTCCTGACTTCATAATACAAGGATTAAATTGAATTCTTTTTTTACTAGTAGTTGTTAAAATAAAAATAAAATGATGAAAACGTAAGTAAATAAACAAATAAAAGCAAACTGAATGGCTGTAGAGGCAGCAAAGGGTGCCAAACCTTCATTCTTTAAGGTATGCATCCTTTCTAAGCACTTGCTCTTTAATATCAGATATTTTACTGCAGGAACATTCCATCCTGTGATGTGACATTTGACCCATTCCCTCCTATGGATTTCAAGGATGTTTCCTTACCTCTTTAGTTATATTTCTTGACTAATTGCTCCTCTAATCTGTCACACTGATGTGTAAAAGTTTTTTTTTCTATCTAATATTGCTCTAGGTTCTTAAAAGGCAGCTCTTGTCACAGATAAAATGAGTAACTCTTGTAAATGAACCAGTTTAGCTCTACCTGGTAGGCTGCAGAGACACAAAGAGAGAGATAGCAATGAAATAAGAGTGCAGATGTAGTGCAGGCAGATTGACAAGAAATGAAGGACAAGGCAGACAGAAACAGACCACAGCTTTAAATGAGATAACCTGGATTGAAGCATTGATGTATGTCTACTCTGAAGCACTCAAGAGAAGTACACAGTCATTTTATCCTGCTAGTCCCCTCCCTTTCTCTCTCCTAGTAATGTCAAAATGCCTGCAGGGCTCTGCCCATGCAGCCATAAAAATTAGAGCATAAGTGACTAAGTAAATAGCTAATCAGTTAAAAACAAATATATCCACAAACTTTACAGGTGCATACAACAATCTTAGCTTGTTTGAGAGATCTAATTAAACTGAGGTATTTACCTTGAACTAAACAGGATAAAAAGCATGAAGGCCTGAGCAGCTTGGAAGTTCCATTCCATATGCTGTCAGCTGCAAAATGGAGATGCCATAGTGTGTGTATACTGTATGTACTGTGTGCACAGATTTATGGAGCAGTCAGGTCACATAAGTAAGAGTGGTGCAAAATTTCAAAACAGTGTAAACAACTAATCGTATTTAAAAAATGTAGCATATTATATGCAGTAATAAAAAAGCAGACTTATTTAATTAATGAGAACCTGAGGATAAGTCACTCTCACAAGCAAAATGTAAAGAGAAAAAATACTATGCCAAAGAATACCACTTGCCGCTGATTGAGAGAGATATATTAAATTATGCTGATTGGCTAAGAGGTCACTGAAGCCATGATTATATCTGACAACATACTCATGGTTTTAGAAATGCTCCAGACACTGGTCCCCTTTCTTGTCAAACACTCATGCTCATTTGCTCACCCCCTGTATTCTCCACATGAGACATACAAATACCTTCTGTCCGTGCTCATAATTTCACTGTTGTGTGCACCT
Source organism: Neoceratodus forsteri (assembly GCA_016271365.2). Taxonomy (NCBI): domain Eukaryota; kingdom Metazoa; phylum Chordata; order Ceratodontiformes; family Ceratodontidae; genus Neoceratodus; species Neoceratodus forsteri. The sequence continues at coordinate 1,289,084,173 of CM057456.1, forward strand.
TCACAATGTGAGTCACTCTCTCTGCTTTTTCCCAGAGTTCTGAGGGACACACTCAGCCACTCATTTTGTACACACTTCCTATTTGGTCCAAATGTGCCCCCATGGTCAGCCGTTCCTTTCACCTTCTACAGTGCACTCATGAATGCTGCAAAATTACTTTTGTAATGGCTGCAATCTGAACATAAAAATCAATTTCTGAGTTCACACTGATGTTGAAAATAGTAGTTCATTGCTTGAAACAAGACTTTTTTTAGCTGGAAACTGTTTTCCAAAAATTAAAGCCCAGACTCCAAGCACATGCATCTGTGGCAGAGACTGATGTGCATGCTTGGAATCAAAGCTTTAGTTTTCAAAAGTGGTCTCCAGCTAAACCCTCATTTTAAGCAGTATAAACTATTTTTTTTGAGATCAAGATGAACTCAGAAACTTATTTTTATGTTTAGATATGAGCCATTAAAAATGTCATTTTGCAGCATGCACGATCGCTCTTGGTTGCCGACACCATTCCTTCTTGGGGACACAAAACCTTCTCACCCTCCGAACAAGCAACTGTAAATTAAAAAAAAAGTCATTCAAGTACACATAGCCTGATTCCTCATACAAAAACATTACAACAACACCTACTGCCCACAGCAAAAACTAAATGGACTATGTTCTATCAATGTACCACAACATATTATAAAATGTATTATTAAAACATTTTAGAAATGTTTTTTATATATTATTGATACATATATGGGATACAGTTCATAACAGCAACAATGCACTTCAGGGTGTGGTGTATCATGGTATATCATCACTTCTTGAGTGTTGGATGCACTTGGCCTGTGGCCTCACACCCAACCACCCAAGGCTTGATGGTATACCATGATATACCACACCCTGTCATGCATTACTGTTTAATTATAAAATGTATCTGGAGTTTTCTGTGTCCTGATTGGCTGAGAGATACCTGTGGCTGTGTCCTTACCAGGGCATATTGTGCCAACTGGCAAATCTTCAGCCAGTCAGGACTTACTATAAGACAGATATCAGTGTGCTAACATTGTGGAACTCTGTGGCTGAGCTGGACCCACCCCACCACACAACATCCCCAAACCCGGTCTCTTGCCGAGGACAGTATCTGGTGCAATATGGTCAGTCTGGGCTGAGCTGGCAAAGGCCCAAGTATGATGAACACTCTGTTTATTTATTGAAATGTTTCACCATGAAGGCGCACTGAGAAACAAGTTGCTCATCACCCGGTGCGACCTGGGAGGTAGGGAAACATGAGGATATTTTACAGAGATTTGGTACACAATATAAATTTACAGTACATTACATTCAAATAATTTGAGCGGACTGTACATGAGTAATGAAAAAGTAGGATGCTAACAGTTTTGAATAGATAGATACTACGCCACTGCTTTTGGAATAGATAGATATAACAACACAAAATAACATTTAGGCATACACTAAATGACACATAACTGTGTAGCTAGAAAATGGCTGAACAGAATTGTTGTAGTTTGATCTAGGGAAGTTAGTGAGGAGCAAACATGGCAAAATAGGTTGGCTAAAGTATAACAGAAGTGCAAGTTAATTACAAGTGTGGTAAAGATTAGGGGTCAGCCATAACAGAAGTGCAAGTAAACTACAAGTCTGGTAGAGATTAGGAGTCAGGCATAATGGAAGTGCCAGTTAACTACAAGAGCATTAGAGATTAGGAGTCAGCCATAGCTAGGGGTATGTAAGGGGGAGAAGGGAAGGTGAGAGAGAGGTAGGTTCAAGTTCAAGTTCATTGCAGGAAGACTCAGTTGAACAAGCTCATTCACAATGAGGTCCTGAAGCATGTATACAGTTAAAGAGACATTATATAGAAAGAAGGCATTTTATAAATATAAATCAAAGTACAGTTAAGGTTCATGTGAACCATTACATAGAAAAGTACATCACAGTTAAATAAAGTGCAGTTAAGGTCATATGATACATAATGTTCAGAAACACAAGCAGGGGACTATAAACATATGCTGGGGAGAATCAGTAAATGTGGAAAATATAGATTATCAGGAGAGAGGAGTTAATTTAGAAGGAGGAGTTAAAGGTTAGTGGAGAGCAGAGAATGGAGAGTGCTAACGAGAGTAAGGTGGAGTAAGATATACATAAGGAGGGCATGGGTAGAGAGGGTCATGAGAACAGCTGTAGCAATCTTGTAATTTAGCCGCAGCAGATACTTTAGGGGTCAGGTATGTAGGTAGGTGGAGAAGCAGGGTGGTGGTGGTGGAAGGGGATGGAACAAGAAGGTGAAGGAAGAGGTAGAAGGAGAAAGGTCTGCTGGGGCCTGACCCCTCCAGTATGCTGAGGACCCTGCCTGCACAAGGCAGGGATCAAGCATGACAGGAAGGGAGCAGTTTGTGGCAGCGAGAGGTAGAGTACAATAGGAGGGAAGCAGGTTGTAGGCAGCGAGGGGGACGAGGCTTCAGAAAGGACAGAAGAGATGGTGAAGGTGAGGGAGAAGAGAGGCCAGGATCCCAGCCCTTCAGGATGTGGAGAAGTGGAGGGAAGAGCTGGGTTAATGGTGTAAGGATAGGGTAGGGACTGGCCCTTGGTACAACTTTGGATGATAAAGAAATCACAGTAAGAGAACAGTGGAAGGACTGAAGAGAAGGAATTGGAGGAAGGGAAGGAATGCTAGTTTTTAGGTGGGTGGGGGTGGAGATGCAGCAGGGGCATTGCATGGGTACTGAGAGGGGTAGGATTTGTTGGGCTTAGAGGGGGGAGTTAGGAAGAGTTGTAGCAGGAACAGATAGGTGCAACAAAGTTTTAAGGGCAGAGCTGATGGAGTAGTAGGAGGATGAGTGATGAATTTGAGGGGGAGGGAATTCCACACTTTTTTGGAGGTGGTGAGAGTAACCGGAATGGCTGATGAGGGTAGCTCTGTGGGGGTATGCCAGAGTACAGGAGTCAGATGATCCAAGGGAGGGAGAGGGAGTGGGGGGTGTTATAAATGAGGGGGAGAGGTAGGAAGGGAGTTCGCCCAGCCAGTGCTTGGAGGTGAATTTAGCCCAGTGGGAGAGCCATCTCTTTGTAAGAGAGGGGAAGGATAGGGCATGATGGAGATCACAGTGGTGAGTGTGAGAGGGAGCATTGAAGGCAAAACGGCAGAAGGAATTGAAGAGGGTATCCAATCTGGCCAAGGAGGATTTGGGAGCAGCACCGTAGACTACATCACAGTAGTTGAAGATGGGCAGGATCACCTTCTGAACAATTTCACGCCTAACCGTAGAGCAGATACAACTATGGTTCCTGAACAAAGCACCAAGCTTGGGGCACAATTTTTTGGGGATGGTGTCAATGTGTCTGGAGAAGTTTAGTTGTTGATACAGTCAAACTCCTAGGTACCTGAAGGAGGATGTGTTCTCAAGTAAAGTCCCATCAAGGGTGTGGAAAGTGGGCAGGGAGGGAAACCTAGAGAGTCTCTGCCTTGTGCCAAAGGTCATGGAGACATTCTTCTTGGCATTGAGAAAAAGTTGATAGTTAGCAAACCAGAGCTGAATCTTGTCAAAGTCTTGCTGCAAGTTGGATGTAACCTCAGCTAGGCAAGAGCCAGATGCATAAAGGACCATATCATCAGCATACAAGTGTATGGAAGTGACAGAGGAGCAGACAGGTGGAAGGTAATTTGGGAAGACGGAGAATAACAGGGGTCTTAGCACTGAGGGGCTCCAGTATTAATGATGAAGGGAGGGTAAATGACATCAGAGATTCTGACTGATTGGGTTCTACCAGTGAGGTAGGCCTTGAACCAACTAGTGGCTGAAGGAGATAGGCCAACTGTTGAGATGATATCAAGGAGGAGGGTGTGGGAAACAGCGTCAAAAGCCTTGGCATGGCCAACAAAGATGGCTGAGGTGATTTGGCCATTGTCCATTTCGGTAAGGATAGAGTCAGTGAACTGAAGTAGGGAGGTAGTGGTGGAGTAATTTTTCCTGAAGACAGACTGGAAAGGGGTTAAGTAGGAGGTGTCAGTTAGAAATGAGGTAAGCTGGGAGAGGACAAAGTGTTCCTGTAATTTAGCTAGGAAAGGGAGGAGAGAGATAGGGTGGTGATTTCCAGGGGAAGATGGGTCACCGCTTTTGGGAAGAGTGAGGACCATAGCATGCTTCCATGGGGTAGGGACCGAGGCAGTAGAAAATGACAGGTTAATAATTAGAGAAAGGGGGTAAGCAATGGCTGAGGCAAAGAGAGAGAGAGAGAGAGAGAGTGGAATTTAGGGTCTAGGCCATCTGGGAAGGAGCCTTTGAGGGGTTGATAGCAAGGAGGGCTTGTAGCATGTCATTTGGGGAGACTATATCGAAGGAGAAGAGGGGTTGGGTGAAGGGGGGGAGAAGAGGTACCATCGGAGAGATGAGAGGAGTGAGGGTAGAAAGGAAGGGATTTCAGTAGCTCAGTGGCACAGGAGGGATAGTAGGAGTTAAATTCAGTAGCTACAGCACCCGGTTCGGCCACAAGGGTGTCATTTATTTTAAGTAAGGGAAGGGCTGGGCAGGATGTGGGAGAAAAGAGGGCAAGAACCACCTTCCAGAACTTGGAAGGTGAATTTATGTTTGTGAGGAAGGCGGTGTTAAAGTATTCAGACTTTGCTAGCCTTGTGGCCCAGGTACAAGCTTTACGAAGTTTGTGGTAAGTCATGAGATCGCTAGGAAGCTGGGTTGCTTTATGACATATCCAGGCATGATCTCTAGCTCTGTGACAGGTCAAAAGTTCAGGAGTAAACCAAGGTAAGTGGTTTCCCCTTACCCTGGTTTTTTTAAATGGGGCAAAGGTATTCAGATTCTCTAGGAATATATCTGTAAACGAAGCAAGGGCCTTATCAACCGATGGGATGTTGGCTATGGGAGACAAGTCTGAGAGGTCTAGGTTGCGCAAGACAGGTTCCAATTCTAAGGATTTAAAAGAGTGTAGTTGTAAGGTTTTATGCGGGGATTTGGATCTGTGAACTTTCCTGACTACAAATATGGGATTATGGTTGCTGAGTGCATCAGGAAGCATACCAGAGATGATGGCTCTGTGGGGGTGGGAGATAAGAGCCCAGTCAAGTAGGGACTGATTTTGTTTCTTGTGGTTGGAACGTGAGAGTTCTGATATTAGCTGTGTGAGGTTATGGGCACAGATTTCGTTGTGTATTTTGGTTGTTTTTGGTGACACCCACTTTAAATTGAAGTCACCTAGGATGTACAGCTCTCCAGAGTGAGACAGAGCAGTGATGGAAGTTAGGAGGTCAAGTACAGTAGAGGGCTGGATGTTTAAGTGGCAATAGATACCAGTTATAAAGACAGGAAGAGTAAAGGGAAGGGTAACATGAATAGCTAGAGCATCATGGGTCATTGAGCTGGAGGATGAGTAAATTATGGAGTATTGGAGGGAGGTAAGGATATACATGGCAACACCGACACCCCTGGCAGCTCAGTCTTGCCTCAAGTGGGTGTAGCCAGGAATGGAGACAGAGTGGTCAGGAATCGTGGTCTTTAGCCATTATTCTGTAATGATTAGGATGTCTGGTTTTAGATATGCCACCATGGTTTGTAGGAGGTCAGTTTTTAGTAATAGGCTACAGATATTTAGATGTAGGATCTTGAAGCCTCTTGGGAGGGCTGTATGAGCAGAGGATGGGGCAGCAGCTGTGGGAGTGCCAGAAGTGCTGGAGGCAACAGGGCATGAGTCGGGATGGATGTCCCCAGAGGAGAGCAGGAGTAGAGCGAGGATTAGGAAGTGAAGCTTTGGGCATTTGTAAGGAGAATCCGAGGCGGTCAGGTGTTTGGAGGGGAATGACGGGGTAGAGTAAGGGAGCAGTAGATGAAGACCAGTAAGGATAGATGGCACAGATAGTAGTGATGCATGAGGAATTGTAGACAATTGAGACCATTATTCAGAGGGGAGAGAGGGATTAATAGTGAGGATGTAAGCAGGGGATTTGAGGAGGGGGATGTAGGAGATTGTCGAGTTATTTCACATTGGCATGTTGTAAGCAAGAGGGGTTGGTACTCTGGCAAAGTTCAGTTCATTTTTTGCTGGTGAAACCTCCAGCTGGCATAACACTCTGGTTACAGGAAAACAGGCCTCGACCCATGATGAACAATCAGCACATTTAACAAAAACAGTATGAACTTCTTCCAACAGATCAGATACAGTACGGTTGTGATTGCAGTCAATTCACTGAGCAAGCCTTTTGATCCAATGTTAGTTTCTTACAGCCTCTGGGCCGATCGCTTCATAGGAGCCTAAATTCAGTCCAAAACTCGAGCAGTACTTTTAAACATCTCCAGGGCTTCTGTCGCAGTTTCAGTCTCAAGTAGGGTTATCCCAATCACTTCAATCAGGCAGTCTAATGCAGGAGAACAGTAACAGGGAGCAAGTTAGGTTTCTTCCTGCTGATTCACTTAAACTTTGGATAGGAGCAGCTCCTCAAGAGCTTGAGCTGCTCACTCTTCAAGCTCCAACTCCAACTGAACTCCTGTCTCTAACAGTTTGGTGCTTTTCCATGGAATCTTGAATTCTGGTTGGCTGGGGGAAGCTATCAGTCACAGTTTGGTTACCCCCCTCCAGTTCAGTTAAGGTGCCAACCTAGAAAAACACTGTTTTTCCTTCCCATGAGGCATTTGAGATAAGTACCCATTGTAGGTTCCCTGAGTCCTATTGGTCCAATTACTGAAAATTCTCAACCTAACATGGTGGCCCTCATTTAGAAGGCAAAGCTGCAAAGGAAGCAAGTTAGACAAAACTCTCTAGTTTAAATACAACAGCAAGATAAAAACAGATAATCACAGTAATAGATAGAGCTCCCTCTGCTTTAACATCGACTGTAGAGTGGAGCAAATTAAAGAAGTGTCTGGCTGGTCACAAGCCCAAAAGCACTCTGCCTCAGCCCAGACCATTTGCTAGACACATACTGGCTGAATTCCGAAAGGGATAGGCGTGGAAGCATAGCATGGCACTCCCACGTGAATGAAACAGAAGAAAACACACAATCCTGGATCTATTTCCACTACAGGACATCAGCCTGGCAGTGAGCATAGAAGGAGCCCAGGAAGACAATAAGGTAACCCTCAAATCGGTAGGGAGGTTACACTCTTCCCTGCCTGGAAAAACATGGTGTCTGCATCAAGTTTACAAGTTATAAACATTTCTATTTAGAATAATACTATTCATAAATATGTACAGGTTGCAACCATACTATTATATGCACATTACTTAGTTTGTCATAGATATATGTATATGATGCATTTTCATAATAAGCACACTTTAGTCATATGCAATGATTCTGTATAATCATTTTACATTGTACTTTAAACATTTTATTTGCATAGCAGACTAATTCAGGTAGCTAAACACATTATCCTTGTCTGTACTATTTCCTGCACACTAACCCACAGGAATGGGGGTCTGACCCTTTCAGCTATCTTTGGGCTCTGTGGAGGGTGATCCCTAGGGTACTGACTGAAGGGCTTTACTATCAACTTAGAGGTTGATGTGTAACTTGGTTTAGGAAGGCAATTGGCTCTGATCTAAACCCCTTTATGAACTACAGTTAAGGGTGGTCTACAGGCCTTCCTGGGCAATCCTAACTAAGGCATACTACAGGCCTAACAACTCTTCCAGATTTTCTGAGTGGAAGGGGCACAGGATCAGTCCTTTTAGCATTAGCACTTGGGTTCACGACTCCCTGCTCATTGTACACCAATGCAGCAGCTTCTGATGAAAGGGGTGCCTCTGCACTTACTGTTGGTTCAGAACTAGAAGTAACACTGGCATCCTTAGTAGTACTTGCATTTGCTTGCTCTGTAGACTCTGGCTCACTATCAAGAGGGAACTCCATGGAATTTAAATCACATAACACATTGCTAATACTTTCAGAATCAACATTTGAATTTGCATTATTGTCCAACATGGGATCAGAGTTATTAATTTCAGACAGTCCAGCTTCATCTGATATTTTACTATTCTGACTCTCACTTCCTTGTTCAGGGCTTGTCTTTTGGGGTTCATACAGCTCCATGGGACGTATAGAATCTGCTACTTCTGAAGTTGCACATTGCACCTCACTGTCAGGTGATGTAGGGGTAGTTGAGAGGGCTGGATGACCAGACAGTCATGAAGGCCCAGCATCATCTCCCATGTTACACATAGGATTGCCTTGGAATAACTGGGCAAATTTGAAAGAGGGATAATAGGTAGCCTCATATTCACTATCATTGGACCCAGAATAGATATCAGCATTGGCTGCAGAAGGATACACTGGAGGCTCTGGTTGCGGATTAACAGGGTGCCGAACTGACTGTTTCTTCTTGGCAGCAGCCCAGGTCACAGGTCCAGTAGGAACAGTATTTGAGGTACAGACTTTATGATAATCTGTCCAATAGGCAAAAGGTGATTTCCATGCATTGTCTTTACAGCTCGTGGGCCATTCTCTGGATGCACTTTGTAGACTGGTAAATCATCCAGCTTGCATATAACAATGTAAGGGGTGTGACACCACCTGTCAGTGATCTTGTGTTTCCATTGCTAACCCAAATTTCTCAATAATACATGATCCCCAGGTTGTAACTCCTGTGCTTTGACACGTTTGCCATGTCTCTCTTTATTGGTTACGTTTCTCTTGGCAGCCATTGTGTGAGCTAGCTGATAGGCATAATTTGAGCTTTTGCACGTACTGGAGATAGCTTTCTGCTTGGATTCCATCTGGTGACATGCCAAAACAAATGCCAATAGGTAACCATGCTTCTTGACCAAACATCAGCTTATATGGGGAAAAAAGAGCTGCATCATTATGAGTACAATTATAAACATGTACCAGAGTGCTTATTTCCTGGCTCCACCTCTGCTTGTCTTTGGGATGACATGTGCCCAACATGTCCAACAACATTCTATTGAATTTTCCGGGTTGTGGATCTCCTTGAGAGTGATAGGGGGTGGTTCTTGACTTTCTTATACCCCAGAGTGAGAGCATCTCCTTGATTAGACAGCTTTCAAAGTCTCTCCCCTTGTCAGAATAGATCCACTGTGGGGCACTATAGTGAACGAAGAATTTCTCAACAAGAACTTTGGCTACAGTGGCTGCTTTTTGGTTCTTCATTTGATAGGCCTGCGCATAATGAGTAAAATGGTCTGTCAGAGCTAGCATATTGACAATATTTTTTACACTGGGCTCCAAGCACAAAAAGTCAGTACATACAAGCTCCATGGGTGCACTGTTGGAGATTTTAACTAAGGGCGCTGCTCTCTGTGGCTGAACTTTTCTTTGGAAGCAGTGGCTACATGTTTTGATATAGGTGTCAATGTCAGCACCCATCTTGGGCCAATAGAAGTGGGCACAGGCTAAGTCCAAAGTTCTGTCGAAGTCCAAGTGTCCCTATCTGATCATGGAGTGCTCGTAGAACCACACGTTTAAATGTAGAAGGCTTCACTAGTTGGTATTTAATGATTTGGCTCTGTTTATTCATGGTCTCTCAGTAAAGTAGCTTGTTGTACAATTTTATATTTATTTATTGAATTTTGTTGACCGGGTAAGCCCACTGAAACTAGAAGTCCCTTTTTCAGGGATGACCCGGGGGTGAGGATACAGATGGTAACCAACTGAAACTGAACCAGATTAAGTTGTTGGTGGTATTTCTAGTGAATGGAGGAAATTTGGCTAGGACATTGGAGAAATTCCCCTACTCTTGCTGCAGAAGGTGCTGAAGCACTGCAGGAGAGTTTGCGGATGTTCAGTATGTCTCAGATGATGAATGGGGATGGCCAGGTTCTTGGTGCTCTTGAAACGCTGCATATTCTAACTGAGGAGATGAACCATGGAGATATGGGACATTTACAAGGAGCTATTTCAGAGAACCCAGTCATACCACCCCTTATACATCTATCAGAAGGTGTCTCAGATGCTGAAGAGATGAAATTACAGGCAGACATGGAAGAAAAGAAGAAGCAACTTTTGGAATTAATTAATACCACTGAGATCGAATATAACATTAGCAGGTCCAAATTGGAAGAAGAATGGAAGAAAAGGAAAAGGTCTGTGGCAAGTCCTTCTTTAGGAACTGGTAAGTGCTTACCTTTGAGTGCTGATTCCATTCCTTTGATGGTTAATTCTGGGATGTCTTTGGATCACGAGAGCTTTCAGGGTGCAGTACCCTTAGAGATGGCAGGGATGAGTGACTCAGAAGAATGGTCACCAGAGGAAGCGTTACAAAGAGTGGGCTGGCTTTACTATAATAATCAGTGGGTTTCTGACCCACTAGTCCCGATCCCAGGCACCCCAGATCACTTGGCCTGAGGTAATATTGAAGGAATAGATGTGGAGATCAGTCATGAAGTGGTGGATAAGGTGTGAGAACCCAAGTCCCTGCTTGTTCTTACTGCAGATGCGCATGCTAGGAGTGAGGCAAAGGAAAAGGTTGCTGCACCAGACGCGGTCCTTCCCCTTCAGAACAACCGGGATCAAGAACTACCTGTGAATCTAATACAGGAACACATTTTTTGAACAGACTCACCTGCAAACAACATGGGGAAGGTAGGGGACATGGTAGTTGACTCAGGGTTGGGGTCCCAGTCTGAAAGTAACGATCATTTACCTAGGAAGAGGGTGCCCCCTGTGCAGGACCAACACAAACCTCCAACTTAAGCGGGTCTGTTCCGCAAGCCTGAAGAAGCAGCCAAACGGAGATTTTTAGTCCTTCTCCATTATATTGGGAATGCTCCAGTTCCCCCTGACAGGCTTTGGGTGGGGAAGTCACTGATTAAAGACTTGATGGGGTTTAATCCTACAGAGGTATATGCTTTCATCCATGCACTGGGAGACTGGTATTATGATGTGAGCTTTTGTTCTATGGTTCTGCTGGACAAGTTTTGGAAATTGCGCCATGAACAGAAAGATTTGGAGCTGTGGAAAGAGTTTATTGCTATCCCAATAACAAAATGTACCATTAAAACCTTAACTGTGTTGTTTTGAAAAGCGGGGGTGGATGTGAACAATATCATTTTTTGGTTAGAAAAGCACTGCATGATTTTTGATAATCCACGGGCTATTATGGATGAGAATGTGTTCTGGAATGGATGGTGGAACTTTTGGGTACAATTGAGACAAACTGATATGGGTATACATCACTTGCTAAGCTCTTTGGGTTAGAGACTGGGGAATATTATTCTATGCAGGTCAGCCTAAAAGCTGCTATCATTGTGGTGCATTAACACATTTGAATAATGACTGTGATAGCATTAAATGTTTTCATTGTGGGGTATTGGGCCATTCAGCTGCACAATGCACTGCTCCCCCTATTTGCAATCTGTGTGGGGATGATGAACATGGTTTTCAGGAGTGTCCGTGGGTGGCTCATAATTCTGATGAGGTGTCATATCATGATAGTTTATTGACTCAAGCTCAGAAACCTAGTAGACATTCATTGGGATGTGATGAAGTCATCCCTTTTCCACCTAGATGCAGGGGGCAGGGTAGAGGTGGTAATTACAGTTCTGGAGGGGGAGGCTACAGACAACAGATGGGGACACAGGGTGTGGATACCCCCCTCAGTCTAGTGATAGGGGCCGAGATGTTGAACAATGCAGAGTGGTACCAGTTGCAGTAGAAACCCCTTTTGTAATGCCGCAACGTTCCCCCAAGCGGGTCCCTGTACTGATCTCTTCAAATTCACAGGAGACACAGGATGAAGTGGCCATAATGGGTTTATAGGGGGGATTCCCTTGGTAGTGAGGGTGAGATTGTTGTCCCCCCATTCTCTAATGGCTGTCGTTTTTCTACCAGTATAGTCAGAACTACCTTTGTCTCCCCTGCCCCTCTGCAATCACTTCTCAGCCTTTTCATCATTGGGTGAGCAGGTGGACAGGGATGATCCTATGGAAGATGTTTCACCTTCTTCCCCTCAAATAGTGGCCATTCCCAGGTTAGATCCTCAGAAACATAAGGTTGTTGAACCACAAAAAAGAACAATGAGGTCAAGTAAAAAACAATTTGAATATTCCTCCCTGAGCCTATCCATCTGCGGGTAGCCAGTATAAATGTGAACAGTATTAAATCAGATTATAAGCAGAAAACTACTTTTGGTATTTTACAGCAGCTGGACTTTGATGTTTTATGCTACAAGATACCAGGCTTCATACATTCGCAGGCTACTAAGGACTGGCAATGGGGTTCCTCGTTTTGGTCGATGGGAATGGAAGCATGTTGTGGGGTGGGTTTTTGTTTCCGCTCCCCTGATGTTAAAGTATTATGGATGGTAGATATAGATCCTGGCAGAGCCTTTTTGCTAGATGTTATTATCAGTTCTTTTTCTAGTAGATTGTTAACTGTTTATGGACCCCAGACTAAATCCTTAAGGATTGAGTTAATAACAAAGGTGCAACCTCATTTGCATACGAGCAGACAGATTTTTTTTGGGGGGGGATTTAACATAAATTTTCGTTGACGGAATACACGGGAAAAGCAATATTGTGATAAGGCTTTTTTACAAAAGGTGGTAACACAGGCTGACTTAAAAGATTTCTAGGGGAGTGAGAAACAGGCAGGGAAAGCAACTTTTTTTAAGGACAGCCTCTCCTCACTGATTGATTTTTTATTCATTAAGCAATTATTGACTATTTCTCAATCATTTATTGTTCTGTTGGAAACTTCGGATCATAAGTTGATAGGTGTGCAAATAGCTGTACCACCAGATAGGGAAGCTGGGCCGTGTTTTTAGAGACTGAATGTAACCTTATTATAGAAATCAAGTAGTACTAGAAACTTTAAGATCCATGGTAAGGGATAAAGCAACTAAGTTATTTTTATATGATAATGTAGGACTTTGGTGGGAGGATTTGAAACAGCTTTTGTTTAGTTTTTTTTTTTCAAATTCGGGGACAAAAATCAAGCTGCTTCATCGTATAAGAGATATTTAGCACTAAAACCATTTGGGAATGTTGAGGCCTAGACAGTGTAATGAGGGGGTAGACCTTTGAGATGAAATGAATTTGGTTAAAATTGAAATGAGGTCATATCAATATGACCGGCTTCATTCCCTACAGAGAGAACAGACATTTGGAACTCAAGGGAAAGCTGAAAGTATTAATCCCTTTGTGAGCAGTCAACAAAGATGGGAGAAAAAGCTGATAGAAGGCTTAAAAACCCCACATGGGTCAATGGTTACAGACAATGTAGCTATTATGGGTTTAATGGTGCAGTATGTGGAAAATCAGTTTGGAATCCTGGTAGAACACTCTCAGTTTACCCCTCAAATACTTCAAGCAGCAGAAACCCCTTATCTTGCCTTGGAGTTTCAAGGATCTTTGATAGCTCCCTGTATGGCACCAGAATTGACGAGGGTAATACAAGGTCTTCACAGTGGGATATCACCTGGTTCAGATGGTTTACCAGGTGAAGTGTATACTGTGCTATGGGATATTATCCCCAATGAGTTGTTGGCTGTGTATAATTTTTTTCAGGAAGAATGTTATTTACCAATAAGTATGTATGAGGGTCAGTTGATTTTTTTATACAAATGTGGAGATCCCACAGATATAAAAAATTGGCGCCTCATTACTTTATTAAACATCGACTTTAAAATTTTTGCTAAGATACTGGGGATTAGATTGGCACAAGTAATGGAGGATTTAATTAATCCTATGCAATTTTATTCAGTGCCAGGGAGGAAAATAACAGAGGCTTTGTTAATTCATAAAGAAGTAGTAAACAGGGATGCAGGGAATGGTTTGGGACAGGGTGCAGGGTACCTGGTCAGTTTGGACCAGGCCAAAGCATTCAATAGGGTCTCCCATTCATTTTTATGGGACTGCTTAGTTGCATACGGGATCATTAAGGAATTTGTTGGTTGGTTGGAACTGTGTTATGCGTTGGCATATGTAGTACCACATGATAATGGGATTAAGGGACCAAAAATCCAGGTGTGGAGAGGGGTTCATCAAGGTTGCCCCTTAAGCCCCCTCCTTTATGTCTTTATGATAGATCCGATCATGAGAATACTTCAGCGATCTCCAAGCATCTATGGGTTGACTGGATTTTTTTCACAAGCTTGTAAGGTACTGGCATATGCTGATGATCTTTGTCTATTGCTTCAGGATGGACAGTCTCTGGTAAAAGCAAGATGCCTTATTCAAGCAGTTGGAAAGGTAACCAGGGCTAGTCTGAATGTCGAGAAGATGAATTGTATAGATTTGATGGGATTCCAACTCCCCCCCGGGAGGTAGGAGGCTGTATGGTGGCAACAGCCCTGTGTAAAATTTTAGGGATTTATTATGGGGGAAGAGATATGGTGGGGTATAATTGGGGAAGGCTGCTGTCCTTGGGGAATGAAATGGTAGGCAGATGGAATCGATGGAAGGTAGCTAAAAAGAAATGGGTATTTTTAATTAGAACTTTTTTGACATCAATTTTTTTCTATGTTAGTGCAGTTTTTCTGATTCCTAAGCGTTTAGAAGTTTCATTGTTGGGATATTTTTTCTCCTGTTTTTGGGGCAGCAAGTTAAATCCAGTCAAATGGAATATTTTATATAAAGAAGTTTAATGTGGGGGGTGAATATGATACATCCCATATTTGTTTCACAGTTTTTTTATATGTACATGTGCTTCCCTTAATGAAAGGCACTACACAGAAGTGGGGAATATGGGGATATTCATTGCTCAAGGGGATATTGTCAGAATGAAAAGGAAACAAGTTTCTCCACAAAAATAAGAGAACATATGAACATACAAAATTTGCCAGCAGATAAAGGCCTAGAGGTCTATCAAGTCTGCTCGAATGTGCAGCTAGCACCCCTTATTCTGCAGCTGCCCCTCTCTTCCACCCTTCCCCTTCATTAACCCTCCCCCTTGTCCTGTCCCATCCTCATTTGAAGCAGTCCACTGTTCTACTGGATACCACTTCTGCAGGTAATGCATTCAACTCAATCACCACCCTCTCTGTAAAAAAGTGTCTTCTCATCTCCCTCCTGAACCTTCCTCCCTCCAGTCTCATATGATGGCCCCTGGTGGCCCTCCCCTCCCTTACTTTGAACAGCCCCTCTGTACCAGTCTTGTTTATTCCTTTCATGTATTTAAAGGTTTCAATCATGTCACCCCTGTCCCTCCTCTCCTCCAGTGAGTACATGTTCAACTCCTTCAACCTCCTCTCGTATGATAAGTCCCCTAGCCCCTTGATCATCTTTGTCACCCTGCGCTGCACCCCCTGCAGCAACCTAATGTCCCTCTTCAGATATGGGCGCCAGTACTGCACGCAGTACTCCAGGTGTGGTCTAACTAATGACCTATACATTCCTAGGTTAGTGAAATGGTGGAAAGGTTTTTTGACTGGATCATTAAGTGGGACATTAAATGTATAACAGTTCTTCAACTTTCCAGGAAACAATTATATATGGAAATTCTCGCAGTCCATTTTGTAGAACACCCTTTTAAGGGGGTTTCACAGCTTCATCAAGATTCAATTTCAGAGTTTATTATGGATCAATGAATTCCGGAGCAGATGTGGGATATGGTGTGGTTGGGGCTTCATAATAAAATTAATGTAAAGGGGAATCAGAAACATAAAGCCATACAGAAGAGGTACTGCCCTAGAGATTGTTGTTCGGGGGTAATAGAAACAATGGATCGTTTATATTATACCTGTCCATTTATAATTCAATTTTGGGATATTGTGAAAAATAGGTAGAAACATAAGCTTCCTATACCCCTGGTTTCTACCTTATTGTATTATGGCATAATTCCCCAACTGGTGGTACAGCCTCATAAAAGTACCCTTAGGGTTTTATTTGCACATTTTCTTTAGTGGATTTGGATTTGTCATTGTCGTTTGGTGTTACAACAATGAGACACAACAGCTTTGGATCTTTACTTTATACTCTCTGTGAAACTTAGGAAATGGAAGATGGATGAATTGCTGAGGGAAGGGTCAGAAAAATGGATGCTTTGGTGGTCCTATTTAGATTTCATTTAAGGATTTGAAATTTTTGTCTGAACTTAAATAGACTTTTTTAGAGGTTCACAAGGGCACCCAGATGGGAAGTCCCCGTTATAAGTTAGGAAAGATAACTAATTTGATTTAAGTTATTTTTCTGCTTCCATTTCCATTGGATTTTACAGTAGGTATACTGCGTGATATCGATACAACCCTGACTATTTTCTTAGTTTATAAATGTTAGGAATGGAATATTGATTATGATTTGCTCTATCGAGCAGTGTGAGGAGGTTATTAAATTTCCCCTGTGATTTTGGTAGGGAAGGGGGTTCTTGTATGCTACAATATGTTTAGGGCTCAAATGTGGCCAATGTGCTTGAGCTTATGATTATTTGATATGCATACAGAATGTCAGTTAATTTCAGTCACTAGGGATTTTCATTGAGGGTTGCTTTTGGTTTTTGATGTTAATGTTTTGAATGCTGATGTTTTGTTTTACATATTACATCTTTAGCCTTTTACTGGATACAAAATGTTCCCTACTCCTTTGGAGGGGGTTTGGTTATGGGTGGGGACACTGAATGATGAAATATCCTTTGATGGTTTTATTTTTCCTTATTATGAGTTTGTATGCTGTAATACAGATTTGTATTGATTTGTTTTTTTTGGAAAAAAAATAAATCTCCCTACATTTTAGTGGGGAAGGGGAGGGTAGAGAGAAGATTTTCAGCCATAAACAGTGTGTCCTTATAGCTAAAGGTTATTGTATGAGGTACTAATTTTATGATTTTTTGGTCTAAGTTATTTTTTTTTTACTCTGTATGATGTAATACAGTATTGTTTGAAGTTTGCTTATATGATTTAATAAACAAAAATTACCCTACTCTTTCTGCAGGGGGCACTGAGACGCGGCAGGAAGAATGGAGGACCACAGTCCAGAACTGAATGCTGCAGGGGGAGGTCAGGATGTTGGTGCTCCTGAGCTCTTGCAGGATCCTACTGTGGTTATGGGAAATGCTATTTAGGTCCCGGTGCAAGATATCGCTTTAGGAGCATCAGCTATCTTGAATGACATGTTGGTTGATAATGGTATTATGGATGAAGAAGAGAAATTACTGCTGGAACTTGAGAGAAAAAAGAAACAACTGTTGGATATGATTACAGTGGTTGGACAAGATTTTCAGACTTGCAGTGAAAATTGGAAGAGGAAAAGAAAAGCGGAAATGGTCGATGGCAAGCCCTCTACAAGACAGTAACAAGCAGCTACCTGTGTGTTCAACCTCTGACCTACAAGAGGGACACCTTACCATGAGTGTGGAACAGACTGGGTCTCAGTGTATGATACAGGCTGCCTGGGAAGCTGGTGGCATGTCCATGGATTGGACTCCTGGGGATGCGCTTCAGAAGGCAGGATGGATATTGCAGCAAAATACATGGGTTCCAGACCCATCCATTCCCATTCCGGGCTCCCCAGAATGTTTGCTTGCTCAGCAGGAGATAGAGGTGATGTGCTCTCCACCTCAGCATCCCACACCTGTAGAAACTCCCAAATCTCCCTCTCTGACCACTGCAGCTGCGCAGAATGAAGGTGAGGCAGTTGGACTAGTTGCTGTGCCAGACACAGCTCCTGTGGATTTTGACCTGAGGGGTTTAGGTCAGTTAAGGTCTAATTCAGGTATCTCTCTACCGGCTACCCCAAGGATGGACCAGGAGGACATGCTGCCTGAGTGTCAGTGCATCAAAAGTAGGTACTGTACCAAGGTTCCTGATGGAAAGTCGGGATGGGAGCATCCACAATCAGGCCTGCAAGGTCCAAAGTCCTATGCAGGACTTTATCACAAGCCAGCCAAAGTGGCTAAAACAAGGTTTCTGGTTCACCTTTGTTACAGAGGCAAGGCTCCTGTAGTCCCTGTTAGACTATGGGTGGGCAAATCATTACTTAAAGAAGTGATGGGCTTCACACCAGCAGAGGTTTATGCATTCATACACATACCGGGAGACTATAATTACAATGTTAGCTTCTGCACAATAGCATAGTTGGACAAATTTTGGAGATTGTATTATGACATGAAAGATTCTGAGAACTGGAGGGAGTTTATTGCTATTCCTATCACAAAGCCCACAATAAAAACAGTGACAATACTTTTCAGGAATGAAGGCGTTAACATTAACAACATAACTTTTTGGTTGGAAAAACATTGTACCATTTTCGATCATCCGAAGCTCATCATGGATGAAAATGGGTTCTGGACAGGAGGTTGGACTATCTGGGTTCAATTGAGACAGATGGACATGGGCATACAACATCTGCCGTTCTTTTTTTGGGGATTGGGACAGGGGCATTATATTCTATGCTGGTCAGCCTAAAAGCTGCTATGAATGTGGTTCATTAATTCATCTCAACACAGATTGTGACCAAATAAAATGCTTCCAGTGTGGGGTTTTGGGCCACACAGCTGCACAGTGTATGGCCTCCCTGATGTGTTATCTATGTGAAGATGAGGATCACTCTTTGTTAGAAATGCAGTAATATGAGTTTAAGAAAAATTGATCAAGGGGTGTGTAAGTGTGTATATGTATGTGTTAGGGTGCAATAGAATTATTTATATTTAAATTGTATAAGTTGATTGTGTGTATGTGTTTCTTGTTTATCATAGAAGTTATATTGTTCTTTTTTTATAATGATTGTACTTTATTTTATCTGTTTTTGTATATTTGCACATTTGTACAATAGGATCTCACTGAAAATGAGCTTGTCTCAGTTGAGCTATCAGATTCATTCATCCTTGTAAGTAATGAATAAAAATGTTACTACTACTACTCTTATTCAGATTGTCCATGTGCAGCACACAATTCTGATGAGGCATCAGATCAGAAGTATTTTTTATCTCAGGCCCGACATCCTTTTAGCAAGTTCTCATGACCAGAGGAAGACAATGCCATTTGTGGCCGTTGGAGAGGTCAAGGCAGAGGAGGAGGTCTAGGGGACAGGCCCAGGGTTCTACCAGCTAGATCATGGTCCCCTGTGTCAGATATGATTTTCTCTTCACATACAAAGGGTACCAAGAATCTGGTATTTCCAAAACTGGTAGTATGGCCCAAAGAGAAGGAAACACCTTATCCAACTCCCCAAAGTTCCCTGCAACAGGTGGTGCACCCCCCTGTATTGATACTACCCATTTGCCTGAATGAGTGTGAAGTGGAACCAGAGAGCACCTCCCAGCTTGTAGGGCCTATTGTTTTAGAAGTAGACAAGATGGTGGGTGCTGTCTCCCCCCCCCAAAGTAAGGTTACCGTTAGGTAATTCTGGTGAGCCCTTGTCTCCATTGCCCCTTGCAAATAGATTCACTCCATTTACATCATGGGGTGAGCAAGTGGAACAGGAACACCCGATGGACGAAGGGGAAGGTAGCAGTCAGCCTACCCCGAAGGGTGCCATAGCTCCAATTTCACTTAAGCCTAGAACCTCAGAACACAATAAAAGGGTGACGAGGTCCAGTGGCAAGGTCATAAAACCCGCTCCCTGAGCCAACTTCTTTGAGGTTGGCGAGTCTCAATGTCAACAGTATTAAATCTGCTGTTAAGCATCTTTCCACCTTTGGAGTTTTACAACAAATGCAATTTGATGTCATTTTTGTGCAAGACACCTGACACCATGCACTGGGGGAGGTGGACCAGGCTTCTAAAGACTGGAACTGGGGGTCCTCTTACTGGTCAATAGGGTGGGATGCATGCTGTGTGGTGGGTTTCTGTTTTTCTACCCTAAAGTGAAGGTATTCCGAATGGTGGATATTGATCCTGGTCGATCTTTTATTTTGGATGTCAAAATAAACTTGCTGCAGTGTCATTTGGTAAATTTTTATGGTTCTGAAACTAAGGCCCTCTAAACTGGTTTGTTGAGGGAAATTCAACCCTTTTTGCATATGAGTAGGCAAATCTTTTTTGGGGGGATTTTAATATCAGTTTTTAACAGCGTAATACACTGGGCAAACAATACTGTGACAAAACATTGCTTAAATTGGTAGTTAGTCATACAGATTTACAGGACACACATAGTAGGGGGAAATAAGTTGCTAAACCAACTTTTTTTAAAGGGGTACTTTCTTCACACATAGACTTTATTTTTGCTAAATGGACTTTTCCAATACAGCACATAGTGTCCCTATAGAAACCTCTGATCACAAATTGATAGGCATTCACATAGAGACCCCCCCACGTCATGTAGCGGGTAAGGGGTTTTGGAGACTCAACACCTCAGTGTTATTAGATGAGGAGATAGTTCAAGATTTAACTTATATAGTGCACGATAAAATCTCAACTATTCTTTTTTATGATGACATAAGCCAGTGGTGGGAAGATCTCAAACAATGTTTGACTGTTTTTTTCCAATGTCAGGGCCATTCCTGAGCTACTTCCTCATACGAGAAATATCAGGAGCTCAGAAACGATTCGGGGGAAATATTGTCAAGGCAGAATACAGAAGGGGGGAATTTTATGGAGGAAATTAGATTAGTGAAAGAAGAAATGGCACACTATCAATATAATAGACTCCATTCCCTACAATGGGAGCAGACCTTTGGGACCCAAAGGAAGGCAGAACAAGTCAACCCATTTATGACCAGCCAGGCAAGATGGGAGAAAAGGGTGATTACTAGCCTGATTTCTCCACAGAGCACAGTGGCATGGAATAATAAGGGCATAATGAAAGTATTGGATGATCATGAGGGATATATATTCGGAGATCAGGTGGCAGACTCTTCATTTACAGCACAGATATTACAGGCAGTGGCACTTCCACAATTGTCTCCAGAAATATGAAAATCTATGATTGGTCCCTTTACTAGTCTGGAAATGGAAAAGGTTATTAATACCCTTAGTAAAAGTGTTTCCCCAGGTTTGGATGGTCTCCCTAGTGAGCTCTATAAAATCTTATGGGAGATCATGCTGAAGGAACTCTTGTTAATTTATCATTTTTTTCTGACTGACCAATTCTTACCTACACATATGTATGAAGGGTTGATGGTTTTCCTATATAAATCAGGGATACAGGCAGATATACGGAATTGGAAGCAACTCATGTTGATGAATACAGATTTTAAAATATTTACAAAATTGTTAGGTAATAGATTGTTTTTGGTTATGGCTGACCTAATTAGTCCTGTATAATTTTGTTGTATTCAAGGAAGATGCATAACGGATGCTTTGCTTATGTTGAGAGACCTCATGGAGAGGGATGGAACTGAAGGTGGACCACAGGGTGGGCCTGGCTATTTAGTTAGCCTCAAAAAGATGAAAGCCTTTGATGGGGTATCACACTCCTTTTTGTGGGAATGTTTGGGTTCCTATGGGATCCCAACAGAGTTTTAGCAATGGCTTCAGTTATGTCATTCATTGGCTTGTGTTATACTATACAAAAATGGTTGGTGGGGGGCCAAACATAGGATTTACGAGGGGGTGCAGCAGGGGTGTCCATTAAGTCCCCTGCTGTATGTTTTTGAGATTGATCTGCTGTTGCAGTTGCTTCAGAGGTCTCCGCTGATTTATGGCATGGGGGGAATGTGGACCAGGACTGCAAGGTGATTGCTTATGTTGATGACCTCTGCCTAGTGCTGAAGGATGGAGAATCTATTCACATCACTTGCAATCTAATACAAGAAACTGGTAGAGTCACAGGGGCTCGTATAAATAGGATGAAAACTAAGTGTCTTCGATTGGATGGGTTCCCACAAACACAAGAGAAGGTGGGGGGCTTTCTGGTAGCAATGTCTTCATGTCAAATACTGGGGATTTATTATGGGGGGAAGATATGGCTGGTTTTAATTGGGAAAAGGCCTTAACTATAGGTAAGGCAAAAGTAGATAGTTGGAACAAATGGAAGGTTTCCAAAAAGAAACAAATTTATTTCATAAATAATTTTTTGGTTCCTCTTTTTTATGTTTCTTAGTGCAGTTTTCCCTTTGCCCAGGTGTTTAGAAACAAAATTATTGGGGTGTTTCTTTGGGGGGAGGTTTGGGGAAGTAGGTTGAATCTGATTAGGAGAAACATTTTGTACAACGGGATTAAAGAAGAGGGCGTAAATATGCTGAATCTGGTTTGGTTTTTTTTACTATTTTATACATAATAATGTAATACCATTGATGAAGGGATGTACGCATATTTGGGGGAAATGGGGGGCTTGGTTGTTACAAGGGGTATTAGCTGAATGGAGAAAGAAAATATTTCTTTATAAAAATAAATGCCGTCCTCAGCTGGTTAAGAGGTGGGAGGGGGTATTTGATAAAATAAAGGCATGTAAGATAAGTTATGAGATGGCTCTCTGCCTTCCCTGGAAAGCACTTTATGCAGAAGACTTGGCAAAATGCTTTATAGACTATCCTTTTGCTGGATTCTTGGTAGCCCATCAAAAATGTATTTCTGATTATATAATGGAAGCCAGGATACCTGAGCACATGTGGATATGGCATGGCTAGGGATTCACAGTAGGATAAAGGTGAAAGAGAAACCAAAACACAAATCTCTACAAGATAGGTATTGTCTGAGAGAAAGCTGTATTATGAAAATTGAAACTGTGGATCATATGTATTTTCAGTGTCCATATGTCATTCAGTTTTGGGATGCTGTAAAAAAGATTGAAAGGGTAGGTGGTATCCCCTGCAACCAGAATTATGTAATATGAAATTACATTCCAATATGACAGCTCAGAAAAGCATCAGTACCCTTAGAGTAATACATGCACATTTTTTATACTGGATTTGGATCAGTAGATGTTGCCTGGTTCTTCAACAACAGATTATATCAGTTTTGGACTTATTTTATATGATGTCCACAGACCTTAGAAATATGAATTGCTAGAGCAGATAAGGGTTGGTGTACAACAATGGGATCTGCTGTGGTGGCATTTTGATTACATATGAGGTCTTTTGGTAATGAGCTTGATGGGGAGGGCTTATTTACTTTTCCAAGGGTTGTGCTGAGGGTAATGCAATAGTTCTGGTGGCTCGGTTATAACTGATAATTCCCCTACTCTGAATGGGGAGGGGGAGGGAGGGCTGCTTACCTTTTATTAATGGTATTGTTTGTTAAGTTTCCTTTTGGGTAATCTTTTCTCTTTTTTTTCCTTTGCTATATGATCAGGTGTGATGATACACCATTTGTTTATTTCTTTTTTCAAGTTAAACTCTGTTTTGCTGTATTGTACATATGTAAGCAAACAATAGTTTTCATTGAAGTATTAATAATTCCCCTTCTCTCATAGTGGGAAAGGGAAAGGGGGTCCTTGGTTTAAATATTAATCATGTTCCAGGTTCTGGTATGAAGTAATACTTATTTATGCTTCTATTTTTTTGTTTCTAAATGGACTTGACTGAAGTTTTATTTCTTGTATGAACTTTGTCTTGAAGATATAAATGGAAAAATGCCCCTTCTCTTTTCGAGAAGTGCCATGGGATCTTTAACATCCACCTGGTCCACCTGAACAACCACCAGAACAGGCAGACGGGACCTTGGTTTAAGGTCTCATCTGAAAGACAGCAGTCATGCAGTGCACAACCATCTTGAGTGGGTAAATATTCAACTTAGCTTTAGTGAGGCTCTCCATTTCAAGTCTTGTACCAAATTTACAACTGATTGAAATTTTGTATTTTTGCCACTAGGGGGTGCTAATTCTAGCGGTGACTCCAAGATATAACCCCTAGGCAGCACTATCCCTAAAGTTATTACCCCTGCCTGTATTTTTGACCACAGGTTGAGGGGCCTGGATTCGCTATTAAGGTGCTTCTATCCAGATTAATAATAGTGGGAATGTCTGTCTAACCTGTTATAGCCCTCTGGGAAGCGATAACCACCCACTAACCCTCCTAGAGGCTTTGTACCTTTAACAGCAGTTAACACACAATCAGCAAATAACATTAACATTATGCAAACACCCTTTCCACTTACCACCAGGGACTGGCCTTCAGCAAATGCCCTGGAACCTCTTGTAAAAGTAAGGTTAACACAGCAAGTATGCTCTTTAACACAGTAACCCAACTAATAATATGCACATAAGCCAGGTTAAACGTGGAATAACAATCAGATTTATTCAGGGGTCATGAACAAGGAAGGGGCGTGAATTTAGTTAAATGATGACTATACTGATTGAATTCAGATTCTTGGTATACACTTTTTAGTCCCAAGTAATTAGTTCTACACACTGAGTACCCAGGATGATATTTAGGCTTGCCAGAGGCATTGTCCGGGGGTGGCCAGCATTGCAGCTGTTGTTGGGGAGCTTGATGGAAAGAAAAGGCAGTTAGCATGCAAACAGAACTTTGATTATTTGTAATCCTGGCCAGTTGGCCCAGTCTACAGTGACCCAGAAAATTCACTGAAGCAATCAGATGGTACCACAGGTAATTAAAAGATTTGTTGCAGGGAGCTACCCCGAGTTTACTCATGCTACCAGTTAGTTGTGATGTTGCTGGCGATATGAATACCTCATGTAGATCACTGATGAGCATGGGGAAGCAGGGCCATCATGAAGCACCTTCTCTTCATGGCCTTTCCCTCCAAGTGGCCACAAACTGCAAGTTGTCTCTGTGCAGGTGCTGGATCCCTAACCCAGTCTCTCACTGAGGACAGTCTCTGGTGCAATACGGTCGATCTGGGCCGAGCTAACAAAGGCTTAGACATGATAAACACTCTGGCACAGTTCAGTTTGTTTTTTCAGAGAGGGGAGAGGGATTAATTGTGAGGATGTAAGTGGGGGATTTGAGGAGGGGGATGTATGGGGTTGTTGAGTTATTTCTCACTGGCATGTTGTAAGCAAGAAGGTTTGGTACTCTGGCACAGTTCAGTTCATTTTTTGCTGGTGAAACCTTCAGCTGGTGTAACACTCTGGTCGCAGGCAAACAGGCCTCATCCCATGATGAACATTCAGCACATTTAACAAAAACAGCATGAACTTCTTCCAACAGGTTGGATATAGTCTGGTTGCAATTGCAGTCGATTCACTGAGCAAACCTTTTGATCCAGTGTTAGTTTCTTGCAACCTCTGGGCTGATCACTTCATAGGAGCCTAAATTCAGTCCAAAACCCGAGCAGTATTTTTAAAAGTTTCTGGGGCTAATATCGCAGTTTCAGTCTCAAGCTGAGTTATTTTCATCACTGCAATCAGGTAGTCTAATGCAGGAGAACAGTGACAGGGAGGCAAGTTAGGCCTCTTACCACCGATTCACTTAAACTCTGGATAGAAGCAGCTCCTCAAGAGCTTGAGCTGCTTTATCTTCAAGCTCCAGCTCCAACTGAACTCTTGTCTGTAACAGTTCTGGGCTTTCCCAGGGAATGCTGAGTTCTGGTTGGCTGGGGAAAGCTGTCAGTCACAGTTCGGTTATCCCGGTCCAATTCAGTTTAGGCACCAACCTACAAAACTACAAAAAATACTGTTTATCATTCCCACGAGGCATTTGAGCTAAGGACCCATTGTAGATGCCCTGAGTCCTATTGGTCCTATTACTGAAAGTCCTGGACCTAAAAGGGTGGTCCCCATTTAGAAGGGCAAAGCTACAAAGGAAGCAGGTTAGACAAAACTTTTTAAGTTAAACACAACAGCAACATAGAAATAGACGATCACAGTAATAGCTACTGTACAGCTTCCTCTATTTTAACATCAACTGCAGAGTGAAGCAAATTACAGCAGTGCCTGGCCGGTCATGAGCACAAAAGCATTCAGACCCAGCCCAGACCATTTGCTAGACACGTACTGGCCGAATTCTCAAAGGGACAGGCGCTGAGGCATAGCATGGCACTCCCACGTGAATGAAATAGAAGCAAACACACAATCTTGAATCTATTACCTCTACAGGACATCAGCCTGGCAATGCGCATAGAAGGAGCCCAGGAAGACAATAAGGTAAACCCCATATTGGTAGGTGGGTTACAATTAAAACTGTCACCTTTTCTGTTCCTCTATACAAATCCACAACCAATCCAATGGGCAATGGGCACGTGCCACCAGAATGCTGCTTTCAAACTATAGCCAAAACTTGCTCCTCCATTAGCTCTTTCAACTGAAATGGAGTGCTGACACTCTGTGCCCCAGAGTTTTCTCTATGCAGTCATGATGTCTCTAGCAAAGAGAGATATGTTTACCATGGTGCTCATGGCATCAGTAGCTGCCAGCCAAAATCCGCTCCTGTGTCAGCTCCATCAGTTCAGACTGTTCTGTTTCTTCACTGATTCACCAGACTTGCTCCTCCACCGGCTGTTTAAGATGAGTTTTTATATTAAAACACTCCAGATTTCAATATTTCTTGCATAGCGAGCAGCCAAAATAGTGATAAGGAAGCACTATCAGAAAAGTGCTAAATACAGTGGCTAGTGAGGGGCATGCTCTCTCTCCCGCTCCTCTAACTAAAACTCACAGAGCTTTTTCTCATTAATGAAAAACACACACACACAAAAAGGAAAAGCATATTCTAGAGAATTTTGTGTGTGTGTGTCTGTGGGGGGGGGGGGGGACAAACTGACACCACAGCCTCTATTTCATTTTAACCAAATATTTCCACTACAATACAATGTCAAGGATTACTTTTTTTGTTTTTCCTTAAAATATCATTTCATAAGTGGATTAAGACACTCCTAGGTGTGGTTTACAGCCTGATAAAAGCACTTCCCAGGTGGTAAAGGCACTCGGCACAAGTGCCTCATGCCTCAATACATACCAGGGGCATGGTCTTATCAGGCCATAAACTATACCTTGTCATTTCTTATTCCTTACAAAGATAATATAGTTCCTAAAAAAGAAAAGGTTAACCTTACAGAACAAAACACATATGCATTAGCAACTAAGCAGATAGATGCCCTTTTTCAGCCCATACAAGTTCTCACTGCTTAAAATGTCCTCCGAGTCACTTCTCAAGTGCACCTTCTCACAGGAAGGTACCAGGGCTGTCTCAGATTTACAGCAGTGCCAGCTAGAGTGCAACACAGTAATGCTGCAGTATATCACAAAATGCTGCAGTATACTGCAGGGAACATTATAATTCAATGGAAATTAAGAACTTTTGTCATACAGTATTTTGTGACATGTCACTTACAGCATGTTACTGCATCACATTCTGGCTGGTTATGCTGTATGCCTACATAGACCTCTGATTTTTATAAAAAGGTTTGTTATATTTTAGAGCTAGGCTTGGTGGGTTATTTTTATTTAGTTATTATTTTTTATTTAGATAGTTTTGTATTTGTTGTGCCTAAATAGATATGGGAGGATTGAGAGGAGTTAGGATAGTCTATGATGGCTTGATGTTGCGTGACCTGCGCCCTTTCATCCCCCTTCCAGTTTCTGATGTTATTATCAGACGTTGTTGGGAGGTGGGGATTGGTGGGGCTAGCATTGGTCGCGCACCATCGAGTAATCTTAGTTTGGGCCATGAGAAGATTGAAGTTGTCAGGTCCAGGAGGCGCCCTGGGTTGCAACGGGCACATGGGAGAGGCCGGTCGTGTTTGGTGTCCATCCCCAGGGAGCCTATTAGATCAAATGGCCAGGTAACCTGTGGGGCTGCATCATCCCCAAATCCCCTGAAGGCAGTGCTTTGTAATGCCAGATCAATCAGAAATAAGATGGCAATTATTGCTGCCTTGATTTCGTCGGTTGATCTGGCATTTATCACGGAGACCTGGGTGGGAGACGATGCGGGCCCAATCTTTGAGGCTGCGGTCCCCCCCGGGTATACCGTGGTGCACTGTCCCAGAGTGGAGCGCAGGGGTGGCGGTGTAGTCATCTGTTTTAGATCCAGCCTGACCTTTACCATGCACCCAGTGAGAGCTCCGGGTTCATTTGAATGTGTGGCCATCCGGGGAGGACCTGGTGCGGGCTGCAGGGTCTTTCTTATTTATCACCCTTCTGGGTTGATGGGAGAGTTCCTGCAGGAGGTTGCAGATTTCGTTGCCGTTGCATCATTGGAATCCCCCAGATGTGTTTTTCTGGGGGATTTCAATGTTTGGTTCGACGATGTGAATCATGGACATGGTTATGAACTTTCCCGGATCATGTCCTCCCTTGGTTTGACACAGGTAGTTACTCTGCCGACTCATCGGGATGGCCACATGTTGGACCTGGTGTTCTCACTGGGACTTGATATTAGTGATCTTAAGGTGAATCCAGTTATCTGGTCTGATCATTGCACGGTTCAGTTCACGCTTGGCCCCATAAGCCCTTCCCCTGCTGAGATGATCTGCTGTCGCCCTGTACGGGGTTTGACCCCTGAGGGTTTTTTGGCGGCAGCAGATTTGTCTAGAGTGGGTGATGCATCGCCGGAGGTGTTGTGGTCAGGTTGACGCCTATAATGAGGTGTTATCCGACACCATAAACTCCCTCGCACCTGTCAGTATGCGACCCAGGACTTCTTACC
This sequence comes from Neoceratodus forsteri, assembly GCA_016271365.2. Classification (NCBI taxonomy): domain Eukaryota; kingdom Metazoa; phylum Chordata; order Ceratodontiformes; family Ceratodontidae; genus Neoceratodus; species Neoceratodus forsteri. Next base: position 1,289,112,497 of record CM057456.1, read on the forward strand.
TGAGGTCACCATGGTTCGATGGTGAGCTCGGGAGATGAAGACTTAGGTCAGAGATTGGGCGCTGCTGGAGGAGATCCCATCTGGATGCAGACAAACTGGCCCTGCGTGCCCACTATGTTGGCTATCAGGAGGCAATCAACCGTAAGAAGACAGTGTTTTTGTCTGGGGAGATTGCTGCCGGAAGAAACCGACCGGCCTCACTCTTCCGGACTGTCGACAGACTTTTACATCCTGTCTGTCTGCAGCCCAGAAGGGTTTTTTCTAACATGGATTGTGAGGATTACGCTCGGTTCTTTTCGGACAGGGTGTCTGCGATCCAGCGGGTGGTTCCTTCAGCCAGTAATGCTATAGCTGGCAGTGATCGTCTGATGTGTTCAGAGTGCACTCCGTCTGGTTGGGGAGAGTTTAGACCAGTGGAGGATAGTGAGGTTATTGAGGTGGTAACCAATGTGAGGCACACCTTTGTGAACTGGACCCAGTGCCAGCGTTTCTTAATGAGATGCGTTGGCTCTGTTATCGAGTGTTTGCCACGATTGTCACGGTGTTCCTGTCTGAGGGTGTTTTCCGGATGCCTTGAAGGAGGCTCTGGTAAGACCCTCTTAAAAGCCATCTTTGGACCCGGAGATCATGGCAATTACAGTCCAATCTCTAACCTTCCATTTTTAGGAAAGGTTATTGAGAAAGTGGTAGCGCTTCAATTGGAAGAACACTCAGTTCTCACGAGTTGTATGAACCTTTCCAGTCGGCTTTTAGTACCAGACACAGTACTGAAACTGCACTTGTTGGGTGCAGAATGACCTACTCAGGGCTAGAGATCGAGGAGACAAGACAATTCTTGTTCTCCTTGATCTCTCATCAGCTTTTGACACTGTGGACCATTGTGTGCTGCTTGCTCGCCTTGGGGATCTATGTGGACTCACCGGTAATGTTATCAAATGGTTTGAGTCCTTTCTTACTAACAGGAGGCAGCGGGTTATGATGGGAAATTTCTCATCTATACCCAGTTTGCTTCTCTGTGGAGTTCCTCAGGGATCAGTATTGGCTCCAATGTTGTTCACAGTGTATATGCTGCCTCTAGGCGGGATCATTAGGAAGTATGGCTTGAGTTTTCATTGCTATGCGATGATACTCAGCTATATTTTTCCTTTGCCCAGGAACATCCAATGCAGTGGAGCGTATTAACATCTGTCTGGCCGAGATTAGCGACTGGATGGCCTCAAGCTGGTTCTGGCTGAACCCTGATAAGGCGGAGGTATTAGTAGTGGAGTCGAACAGAGTTGTGATAGGATGGCCTCTGACACAGAAACCGGGCTTGTCCTAGGGTCTGTGCCATTGAAGGCCTCCTCTCGGGTGCGTGATCTTGGCGTGATTCTGGACAGAGATTTAACCATGGAGGATCAAATATCCTCTGTGGTTCGTACCTGTTTTTACCATCTCAGAAACATTGCCAGAATTAAACCCCTTGTTCCGTCTCTGGACCTCCCTACTTTGATACATGCCTTAGTCACATCTAGGCTTGATTACTGTAATGCGCTCTATCTCGGGGTCACGGGAGGATCTCTACAAAGATTACAGCTGGTGCAAAATGCAGCTGCCTGACTGTTGACAGGGCAGCAAAAGTTTTGTCACATTACACCAGTTCTGCGTGAATTGCACTGGTTGCCGGTCAGGTGGAGAGTCCTCTTTAAGGTGGGTCTTCTCACCTATAAGGCCCTACATGGACAGGGCCCTGGCTACCTGTTGAACCTTCTGTCACCTGCCCTCTCCTCGCTCTCTTCGTTCATCCAATGAATGCCTACTGACCATTCCCAGAACTAGGCTGAAAACAGCCGGTGATAGAGCTTTCAGTGCGCAAGCCCCAGTTCTGTGGAATTCCTTACCGACTATGGTCAGAGAGGCTCATCGGTGGATGTTTTTAAGGCCCAGCTAAAGACTTTCTTCTACTCTAAGGCATTTAACGTTTAGAGATGGATTTATTGTTTGGTTTTAAAAAATTTTGTATTGATTTGTATTTATATGTGAATTTATATTCTTTTTATGTTAAATATGTTTGTTTAAATGCTTGTATGGTGCCCAGAGCCTCCGGGATTGGGCGTCTTTTAAATAAATTTTGCCTTGCCTTGCCTTGCCTTATGATTTTCCAAAAGCCACCTGGCTCAGTGAAAACCTGCATGCTCACTCAACTTTACCTCTGGCTCATCTCTGAGTCTTATTACCGATCACAATCTTCTACCAGCAAGCCAGATCAGCCTCATAGTGGAATCCTCTGTCCTCTGAATCCATATCTCCAAATCTTCTAGTCTGAGTCTCTGAGCCCCATGGTATTGCAGTCACCCACTTAGTCTCAAACATAGGAACAAAATCAAATTAAAAAATAATCCTGGAGACCAGTTACTTAAATAAATACTGAATTTTAGAATAAGAATCGGGGGGGGAAAAGTGGCACCCCATTCCACCACCAACCAAACAGTGCACCCTACCATTGGGCAAGAACAGCAGGGGCCCAGTACATATAGTATAGTAGTTGCATTTTTTGGTTTTGCAATTTTTGGCATAAAAAGCAACACCACATATTACCTCCCCCTAAAACTGCCCTCAGCAATTGGCCATTAAAAAACAGGGGTCCATAACTAGTGCTGGACAAAACTGTGAAAATTCATTTAGCGTACTTTTGGTGAAATTGATCCATTTTTGCAAAATGTTATGCAATTTTGCAATTCACCACAGCATAAGTGCCATGTGGCTTTTTGAACAAAATGAGTGAAATTGTACAAATTTTCCAGTTAAGGTTTATACAAATGCACACATGTTTTTGGAAATAAGTATACTTTACTGAAGTTTTAATAAAGCAAGCACAAAACAGAGACAAATACAGACACACACACACACACATGCACGGACACGCACACACACACACACTTCATTACATGTATCCGTCCTGCCTATCAACATTCAGGGCTGGGACAGGGATGGAGTGAATGATATGCAAATTTATTATTCCTGGGGTACAGTTTCATTAGATAAATATAGCAATTGCAGTGTCCAATTTTATTTTAGAAAATGGGTAAAGCTATTTGAGGCTTCTGATTGGCTGAGGGACTTCTCTAGCTGGGCAACTATCAGACAACAGATGCCCGGCTATTAAAAGTACCAGCCCAGCCAACCTCATCACCAGAATCCTGCTGCCCAGCATGGTTTCTAATTGGCTAAAATCCCTCATTTCATTTTCAAATGTCCACCATTTTTTGTCTCGCTTATCGAGAGACAGTGGCACACAATTCTTTGGATTAAACTACAACCTACTAACGGTAAACACAAACATCTTTCTTGCTTATTAACATTCAACATAAGGACTGTTTAACAATAAACTTTATTCTCTCATTCCTCCTCCTATTGACCACGCTCACTCTGGAAAAACAAAACTGCTTGTAGTAGATGACTGAGCAAGCCAGTCTCCGCTTCCCCTTATACAAAACCTCCCTTGGCCTCTATGTCCATAAAAGTGCTCCCCTCAATCTCCCTTATTTTTTTAATAATTTAAAATAAACATTACGCTGCTGGAACATATAACAAGAAAGCCATCAAACCAATTGGTTTCACGAAACCGCCTGTCAAGCACACCTCTCTCAGCCTGCCACAACAATACTGCACTACACAACTTACAGCGATCAGCAAATAGGCATTTTTTTTTCATACCTTAGCAGTGAATGGGCTAAAATTGAAAATGGGCATCAGCTCCTTAATGTCCATTCCTTTTGGAATCGTGCTCGTAATCCACGTAGCCTGACAGTAACTCCAAGATAGGGAGGGGGTAGAAAACTGATAGCTGAGTTAATTCAAGGACCACAAGCCCTAAAATACAGTGCACACTTTCTCACTTGTTACTGGTGTGTGTGTTGGGGGGTTGGGGGGCAGAGGTCCTTTCCATTAACAAACTAGGAAACAAGAAAAGAAATGTGGGGAAAAAATGACCAAATGTAAAAAACAGCAGTGCCCTCTGCTGGCAGTACTACACAAACTACTTTACAGCAAAAATGACTTAATTGCTTCTTATTTGCTTTTTTATTCTTTTTTTTGTAATATTTTGTACAAATTTTACCTCTGGCCCATTTTCTAAGTGCAATAATATCCCCCAGGGTGGGCAGTATGAGCAATACCAGACCTTCCAGGGGCTATAAGGCCCTCCGCCTGTGGCATCGGGACTCATTACGCCCCTGGGTGGTCTAACATTATAACTCCGACACCCTGTAGGGTATGATTGCTTGCATAAAACCCTTCTATATTATGCTCTTTCACCTGGTCATTAAGTAATGCAGATGTGTGATCCTGAGGCTGTGCAAATGAATGTAATTGCCCTGCTTGTCATGGCCATTAGCGGACCCTTAGTCTAACAATAATCACAAGCAACTGATAATAGAGTAAATCATGGTTTGCACACTTTATGAGTGTTATGGCTATGTAATTTGTAGATGTGTTTTTAAATTATAAGACACTGTACAGATATAGGCCACTATAGCAATCAAAAATCCATGTAATCATTGAGATGTTATTGAACTGTACGAATGCCTTGTTGTACATTTCTGTTTATTGTGCACTGCCCTTTTATTGTACATTGCCTGTGTAGTGTGTATTGCCCCTTTAAAAGTTCCAGAACATGAAATCTACATCCCGCAGGCCCAGCCAGAATTGCCAGAAGGATGGGGAAGATGAAAAAGACACAGTGACCATGTCCATGGCACAGGACCCAGTGCCGGCTTCACCCACTCCTGATTGCACAGAAGAGGAAGTGCCTCAAATGCCATGACCCAAAGGGTTGGATATGAGACATCGTGCAGCCCATTCCAGTAAGTACAGAACTGCACAGTATTTAATGTAGTTTTAATAATGTGTTATTTCATAACTGAACAAAACTGTGCGTACTATAATTTTTGTTGAGAAACCTCTTACTGTACTGTAGTTAGTGAAATGTGTCTATACCTCTCAACCTCCTACCTGATACTGTATTTTCAGGATTACATAACCTAAGTTTCTAATCAATAGTGGATTTTGATATACTAGTTTACTGACTTTGAATCTGTTCTGTTCCCGGACGTGTTCAGCAGTGTCTATTTAGCCAGTCACGTTTTGCTTATGGTGCACTATATTTCATGTATGGTTCCACCAGTAGACTTTGCAAGGGGTTGAGAGGGCTGCTACTTGATCCAAGCCCTCCACCCCGATGGTCAATGGAGTTCCACAGAGAAGACAAAGGACTGCTCTCTACAGTTTAAATTTGGCGTACTTGGCACTCCTCAAACTAGTTGCAGCCAATCCAGAGGCTGATTGTTCCACCAGGGTGTGCCTACCTTTTAGTATTTCAGAGAACATCCACAAGTGGCCCCCAAGCTATGTCCCCCATGAGAAGGACCATGTGCTAAGGATAAGCACTATTGTCTGACTGAGTCTTCTGGAGTCCACCAGTAGTCCACCAGTCAGCTGGCCACTTTGCCATTCACATCTGACACTACAAACACTACAGACAGGATCCGTGGAGGGGGACAAGACCAGAATGCTGGAGGATTCTCCATCAGATAAGTGCAATATTCTAGGGGCAATAACTCTGCAAACATAAAAAAATCAAAACAAAAAAAATAGGGTGATGTAATTAAATACTGTCCAGCAGATTCAGGGCAATGGTGAAGTGTTTGGGGCTGTTTGTTTAAAGATACTTTAAACTGTGATTAAATACTGTCTAGCAGATACAGGGCAATATTGAAGTTTTGGGGGCTGTTTGTTTAAAGATACAAAAATCTAGGGTTCATTGAAAATCCCTATATAAGGTAGGGGTGATAAAAGGAATTTAAAAGGGTACAATAACTTGGGAAGTAGGCAGGATAGAAAGAGGAGAGTGGTGCAGTGCAGTGACTGTGGGGCAGCAGTCTTAAGGGAGACTTTCTGGAGACTGCATTGCTGCCTCACCTGTGTGCAATGCTCTGAGCTGAGGAAGGAGGTTGCCAGACTGAAAGCCGAGTTGTCTTGGGTTCAGAGGACCTTCCCCACCACCTTGGGACCACTTAATCCATTGCCAGTACATCAGAGCTTACCCAGAGGAAGGAGTGGCTGGAGAACAGTGTGCTTAGGGAGGGTTAGGGTGGTGGAACATAGGCACATCCCACATCTGGTTCCACTACAAAACTCCTATGCTGTCATGGCAGAACAGGATTGTACCTCTGAGGCACTAGTAGTAGTGACTGGAGAGGATGTGGGATTCCTCCACTGTGGAGGCCCCAAGGGGGTGACAGAGAACCCCAGAGGAGAAGGAAGTGAATCATGGTAGGGGACTCCATACTAAGAGGATAGAGCTGGGAGTAGGTAGCAGTGAGGAGAGGGAGGTTTGGTACCTTCCCAGTGCTATGGTACACAGGGATGGAAAGAAGATCCAAAAGTTCACTGGGGCAGCAAGGGAGGGAGAGCTAGACATCATTATCCATCTGGGGACTACTGACCTGGCTATGGATGAGCCAGCCATAGTACAGGAGGAGTTCAGGGAGTTGGGAAGGGGTCTTAGGCAAGTAGCAAGATATGTGACCTTCTTGGAAGTGCTATCTGTCCATGGAGACTGAGACCCCTCCTAGAGGGATATGGGCCTGTACAGGAGTGATGACCTGTATCTGTCCAGGAAGGGGACCATAGTCTTCAGTGAATGGTTTAAATGCTACATTAGCCAGCATTTAAACTAGTTGATTTCGGTAAGTGGAATAAGGCAGGGAGACATGAACTGTCCCCTTCCCATATGTTCATGAGGTCAACAATGTGTATCCTGAGTGAGTGAAACACCACAAAGAACTAATTAATAATGAACTCAAGGGGGTGGAAGAAAATAATGAAAATATGAAAAATAGTGGGTGGAACAAGGGACAACAACTGGGAAAAAAAGGGGGGGGGCTACAAAACCTGGAGAGCCACATGTGCAAATGCTTGAAGTCTGGAAAACAAGGTTGCAGATCTAAAGGCCACCATGGCAGAAGCAGACCTGGACTTGGTCCCCATTACAGACACCTGGTGTAATGAAAACCAGAGCTGGGATGTGGCCATATCAGGTTATACTCTGTTCAGAAAGGGTAGGTTAGGGAGAAAAGAGGGAGGAGTGACTCTATGTAAGAGACAATATAAAAGCCACAGAAATACAAGGGGAGCAGAGAGGAGTGGAGGTACTTTGGGTCAACCTGGAGAAAAGAAAAGGGATCACTATTCACATAGGAGTGATCTGCAGACTTCCAACATGGGAGGGGGTGGATAAGGAAATGATGGAAGTAATCCAAAGGATGGCTCAGAAGGGAGAGGTGTTACTAGTGGGAGACTTCAATCTACTGGACGTGGACTGGAGCATCCCCATAGCGGCAACTGACAGTAGTAGAGACATCCTGGACTCCTAGCAAGGGTGTTCCTCAGCCAACTAGTCAAGGAACCCACTTGTGAGGGGGCATTACTGGACCTGGTACTGACGAATAGGGACAGTGTTGCTGACGTCACAGTGGGGGACCACCTGGAGACCAGTGATCACCATACGGTGTGGTTGAATATAAGAACTTGGTCAGAACTGAATCATATGAGGATGAGGCTCCTGGACTTCAGAAGGGCAGATTTAAAAAAAATGGGAGAATGCCTGAGGGGTGCCCTAGCAGCAACAGGGAAACTTAGGGGAGTCAAGGAACAGTGGGCAAAAATAAAAAAGGGCATTGAAAAAGCTACAAATCTCTGTATCAGGCAGGTTAGCAAGAGTAACGGAAAAAAAAGAGACCATTGTGGTTCTCTAAAAGGGTGGTGGAAAAAGTAAGATAAAAAAAACTAGCATTGAGAAGGTACAGAAAGACAAAGAAGGAGGAGTAGGATAGGGAGAGTTACCAGGAGAAACAAAGGGAGGCAGGGAAAGTAATTGGAAAAGCAAAAGCCCAAACAGATGAAAATACTGCCAGATTAGTAAAAAAGGGGGTAACACTTTTTTTAGATACATAAATGAAAAGAGAAGGACCAAGTGAGGGATAACAAGGCTAAAAGGTGAAGGAAGGGTTTGTGTGGAAGAGGACGACCAAAAAGCAGACATACTGAACAAATACTTTTGTTCAGTATATACAGAGGAAGCGGTAGATAATGGACCAATGATATGGGACAAGGGCATTAAGGGATGGGAGGTGGACACTACTCCCTTTACAGAAGCAACAATCTCTAAGGAACTAACACAGTTAAAGTTAGACAAGGCAATGGGAACAGATGGGGTGCATCCCAGGTTACTGAGGGAACTCAGGAAGAAGCTGGTTGGACCTCTGACAGCCCTGTTCAACCAGTCACTAGAAACAGGGGTGGGGGGTACCGAGGGGCTGGAGGAGGGCAGATGTGGTCCGACACCACAAAAGTGGAAATAGGGAGGAGGCAGGAAATTACAGACCTGTCAGCCTGACCTCGGCTGTGGGCAAAGTAATGGAAACACTACTGAAGGAAAGGATTGTGGAATACCTTGTTACCAGTGTTCTACAGGATCTGAGGCAACATGGTTTCACATGGGGGAGGCCTTGCCAGACAAATCTGATTGAGTTCTTTCACTGGGTGGCCAAGAAAGTGGATCAGGGAGAAGTGGTAGATGTAGCCTACGTGGGTTGCAGTAAGGTCTTCAACACCATTCCACATAGAAGACTGGAAAGCAAGTTGGGTAGTCTAGGAGTAGATCCTAAGATACTGTAGTAAAATGGGTTGACAGTTAGCTAGACCATAAGAGTCAGAGGGTGGAGGTGGTTAATGGCCACCATGCTGGAGATGGCAAAGTGTCCAGTGGAGTGCCATAAGGGTCAGTACTAGGACTGGTCCTCTTCAATGTCTCTATTAGTGACATTACAGAAGGATTGAATGGGAAAGTGTGCCTGTTCGTGGAAGACACAAAAATCTGCAACAGAGTAGACACACCAGGTGGGGGGTGGAGAGAATGAGAGATGATCTAAAAAAGCTGGAAGTATGGACACGGGTTTGGCAGCTGGGGTTCGATGCAAAAAAATACAAGATCATGCACTTGGGACACAAAAACCCAGGGGCAATGTACTAACTTGGAGGAGAGGTACTAGAATTCACAAAACAGGAAAGGGACCTGTGAGTAATAATTTCTGATGACCTGAAGTTAGCAAAACAATGTGACATGGCAGTGGGGAATGCTAGCTGGGTGCTTGGTTATACAGGGATATCACCAGTAGAAAGAGGAAGGTAATAATACCCCTGTATAGATCACTGGTGAAACCCCACCTCGAGTACTGTGTCCAGTTCTGGAGGTCCCATCTCTGAAGGGACCTAAAGAGGGTGGAGGCTGTACAAAGGTGGGCAACCAAAATGGTTCAGGGCCTTCAACAAAAGCCCTATGAGAAAAGGCTTAAAGAATTAAATGTGTACTCACTAGAGGAAAGGAGAGAAAGGAGGATAGGAGAGAAACATGCAAATTCATCACATGTATGAACAAGGTACAGGAAGCTAGCATTTTCCAGTTAAAAGATTCTTGAGGATAAGGGGTCACACTATGAAGCTGGAAGGGGAAAGGCTCAGAGGAAACAAGAGAAACTTCATGGAAAGGGTGGTGGATGCTTGGAACAGCCTCCCAGCAGAGATGATGAGAGCTAAGGCAGTTACAAGATTCAAGAATGCATGGGATAGACACAAAGGGATATTAAAAAGGCAAGTGGGGGTGAAACCAGGAGACTGAGTAGGGTCAGTGATGGCACTGTAGTTTAGAGAAAACTAGGCAGACTAGGTGGGCCGTGAATAGAGAGGGTGCAAAGTTTTAATTCGCTGGTGAAGTTCTAACAAAGTTGCCAAATTCACCACCACAGAGCAATCTGCAAAGTTTTCCCATAGGTTTGGAAATTCGCCTAGGTAACTTCAATGGCAACTTAGCCAGTAACTTCCTCAATCACAGAACTTTACTGGTAAAATCTCCTTACTCCCTCCTGCCCATAACTTCTCCTTATTTCCTGCCCGTAATTTCTTCTTACTCCCTCTTACCCATAACTTCTCCTTACATATCTCTCTAGCCCATAACTTCTCCTTACTCTCTCCTGCTACAACTTCTCCTTATGCCCTCCAGCCCATAACTACTTACACCCTCAAGCCCATACCATCTCCTTATGTATCTCTCCTCCCATAACTTCTCCCTACACCGTCCTGCCCATAATTTCTCCTTACTCCCTCCTTCCCAAAACCTCTCCTTATATATCTCTCCTCTGCTCATAACATTTCCTTATGCCCTCCAGCACATAACTTCTCCTTACGCCCTCCTTCCCATAATTTCTTACTCCTCCCTGCCCATAACTTCTCCTTACATATCACTCCTTACTCTCTCCTGCCCATAACTTCTCCTTGCATATCTCTCCTGCCATATTTTCTCCTTACGCTCTCTTGTCCACAACTTCTCCTTACTTCCTCCTGCCCATAATTTCTCCTTACTGTCTCCTGCCATAACTTCTCCTTATGCTCTCTTGCCCATAACTTCTCCTTCTGCCCTTCTGCCCATAACATCTACTTACTCCCTCCTGCCCATAAACTTCTCTTTACTTCCTCCTGCTCATAACTTCTGCTTTAATCCTCTTGCCCATAACTTCTCCTTACTGCCTGCTGCCCATAACTTCTTCTTACATATCTCTCCTGCACATAACTTCTTCTTACTCCCTCCTTCACATTGATTCTCCTTACACCCTCCTTCCCATAAATTATTCCCTTGCTCCCCCAGCTCATAACTTCTCCTTAATCCCTCTTGCCCATAAACTTCTTAGTCCCTCCTGCCCATAACTTTTCCTTACTCCTTCCTGCCCATAACTTTCTTACTTCCTCCTGCCTATATCTTCTCCTTACACCCTTCTCTCCCTCAGAGGGAGTAAGAAGAAATGTTGGACAGGAGGGAATAAAACATTTATGAGCATGTGGGAGTAAGGAGAAGTAAGGGCAGGAGGGAGTAAGAGGTTTATGGGCATGGCATAAGGAGAACGTATAGGCAGGATGGTGTAAGGAGAAGCTATAGTCAGGAAGGCATAAGGAGAAGTTATGGAAAAGAGGGCAAAAGGAGAAGTCATGAGCAGGAGATACATGTTAGGAGAAGTTATGGGCAGGAGACAGCAAGGAGAAGTTATGGGCTGGAGTGAGTTAGAAGTTCTGGGTAGGAAATATATGTAAGGAGAAGTTATAGGCAGGAGGGAGTAAGGAGACGTTATGGGCAGGAGGGTATAAGGAGAAGCTATGGGCAGGAAGGCTTAAAGAGAAATTATGTGCAAGAGGGCAAATGGAGAAGTTACGGGCAGGAGAGATATGTTAGGAGAAGTTATGGGCAGGAGATTGCAAGGAGAAGTAATGGGCTGCAAGGTGTAAGGTGAAGTTATGGCAGGAAAGAAATGTAAGCAGAAGTTATAGGTAGGAAGGAGTAAGGAGAAGTTTATAGGCAGGTTGTGTCAGCTGTTATTTTTTTTCCTGAGTCTGGTAGCTCTTAATCCATTGCAGAACACTTGCACCATCTTGTTGAGGTTCTATGAACCATGACATGAGTGACAATCAGCTAGATGCAAGTAGTATAGCAGAGTCAGATTGAGAGTAGATACACATTTTAAAATCTTAGATTGTATGGGATGCTGCGGCATGGTGAGGTCATGTGATTTCTTTTTTTTTTTAGATTCCCTAAAGACAAATTGGCAATTGGTAAATGGAAAGAATGCAGCTATCAAGCAAAGGAGCTTACACAATGTTGGAGACAAATGCACTGTAGTGTGTTCAGATCATATTGCATTGAACATTTATGCCTGAAATTGTCAGGTTGCTTGAAGCCTTTTTCTGTAATAGCTGAATTGTGTGAAGAGTTCTATTTATTTATTTTGTTTTTGTTGACTGGGTAAGTACACTAGGCAGATTCTGCCTATTTTCAGGCACGGCCTGGGTGGAGGGGGATACAGATGAATACCAACTGACCTTGAGCCAGATTAAGCTGTTAGTGGTATTTTTACTGAATGTGGGAAACTTGGCCAGGATACCGGGGAAACTTCCTCTACTCTTTTCGAGAAGTGCCATGGGATGTTTAACATCCACCTGATCTACTACCAGAACAGGCAGATGGAACCTCGGTTTAACATCTCATCTGAAAGATGGCACCTCAGAAGTGCAGCACTCCCCCTCATGCTGCATTACAGTGTCAGTATTGGGATATTAACCCAAGTGCCTGGTGTGGGGATAGAACCCACAGCCTTCTGATCTCTCGGCCTCAGAGGAGAGTGTGCTACCTGCTGAGCCACTTTACTGACCTTTATATTGCACTAGATATAAATACTGGTAATAATATTGCTGTGTGGATACTTTCTTGATCATCCATGATTTTAAAAATTGAAGTACAGATAAAACAATTTTTTTTTTCTTTTTGCTAGTGCTTAGTTGTAATAGTCCTTTCTTTGCAACATCGTAACCTCAGTTAGAAGAAATCACATCAGTTTCATGAGCAAATATCAAATCTCTCAGTTGCTACTATTTTGAGGCTCACATACTGGTATTTGTATTTTTAATGCTATAGAAATTGATGTTCATTCCATTCAACCACCATGTCCCATGCGAAACTCCTCCCATTGACAGTCAAACTCAATTACACGCATAGACTGCAAAGATGGAAACCTTTGATATTGACAAATTCCTTTCATGTTATATATTATAGATGGCCTTTTTTACCTTACTTGCAGTTAATTTGAATTACATATGTGAATAAGTGAAGATAAAAGTGATCAGTGAAGAAATGTCACAGAAAGTCCTGTTCAGACAACCACTTGTTGCTCAGTCAGAGCTAGTGACAAAGAGTTACTGTGGCTCATGTAAACTCTCTGTATCAATAATACAGTAGCAAGATTATAATAGAAGTAAAACCCATTTCTTTTCTTTTTTTTGTAACTTAGTATTTCATTAAGATATAGGATTCAAACATTACAGATACGTACCAAATCAACACTTTCTCTTCGTTCTCTTATTATAGGTCTGTCCCACTGAAAGGGAAAAAAAATCAAGTCCATAGGATAAATAAGCCTCGTTCTGGCCGAAGGCCTCCAACTATTAAGGAGTTGCTTGAATGTCCATCCTGTCTTTCAAAATCAATAAAAAACATCCATTCATGCCAAGACAATAATAAAGAGGCTTACTGAAAGAGATTATGTTTCCATTTTCTATGTGTGCCCTCGTTGTCAATCTTTTTTCATTGATAATCTAAATTAATATTCAACCAAATAATATATGATCAATAACCATTATATAATTCAATAATTTAACAAAATATACTATAGTGTTGGTTCAAGTTGCTTTAACAATCAAGCTGTCCCTCTGAATTATTTCTTTAGTGAAGGAAATTTATTAACACGAAATCTGGTCTCCCAATTTACACAACCCATAGAATAGTTAACTTCCCCCTAATATCTACATGGAGGGAGCTACTAGATTACATCTGGAGTAGCTGTTCCAGAACTGGTACCCCCTGCTTCTCTTCAATATGGTCAAAAAATGGCAATCACCTCAAACTGAATTTGTCTACTGATAGCCTCAGTTGAGCTGATGGTCTCCATACTTTTAATTTGTTGAATGTTACTGTACCAGTTTGAAATTAGCTTTGCATTCCTAGATAACCATTGCTGCGTAATCACCTTTAAGGCTGCCCCAATATGAATGTAGAAGTGGTATATTTTATTTAAAGAAAATATCCCTGTAATAGGTAAGCCCAGAACCAAATTCTCAAACCACAGGGGACGCTCCAGCTCCAGAACAGATCCAATAGCTCTCGCTGCATCTCCCCAGAACCCACTAATCCTAGGACACTCCCAGAAAATGTGGCAGTGTGAGCCCACTCCTCCACACTTTATCCAACATTTCTCAGAGGAATGTGAAGCATAATGTTTAGATAGGACTGGAGTTCAGAAAAATCTGGTAGAGACCTTCCAGCGGAACTCCCACCAGGATGGCGAGTTTGTTGTTTTATGTGTACCTTGCCAGATGCCCAGCCACAGCTCCTCTGGAATATCCCTTCCCAGCTCTGCCTGCCATCTATCCTCTATTCTCTGAATAGTTAATATTCCCACATCCTCCTGCTGGATCTTATATATTTGAGATATATAGTGTTTAGTATCTAATAATTGACTCTTCTGCCAGATTAACCGAATAGGGGTGGGCGGATCCTGGGAAAGTGTCTCAATTTCAGGGACTGTATTTATTTACTGTCGGCACTGGAGGTACCAGAAAAAGTCAGTTTTGGGTAAATCAAATTCTTGTTGAAGGTGCATGAAACTTTTAATGTGTCCCTCCTGTAAAAATTGATGCAAAAACCTCAAGCCTTGTCTTGCCCATCGCTGAAAAAGTGAATCAGTCTGAGACACAGGAAAATCCAGTAGGTAGTATAGTGGTGTATATTTCCAAACTGGCAATGATATTTCCCACCATTGATGGGCTGACAACCAGGTAGCCATGGTGTGCCTTGTCCACCAGTTCTCCAACCCCTCAACCTCTGAGGAATAAATTATCCATGGGAGGACACTTAATGGGGCCCAGGAGCAATCCCCCTGCTCCTTAGTCATTCAGCCCCTATCCCCGGTGTAAGCATTTTCATTATAGGTAACAACTGTGCTGCCAAATAGTAGTCTTTAAAACTGGGAAGTCCCATGCCTCTCTTGTCCTTGGCCTCCAACAGAACCTCCAAGTGCACCCTGGGCCTTCTGCCCACCCATATGAAATTGTAAAGCATCTTTCTCAGGTCCATCCAGGTCCCTTTTGAAATTGGGAGAGGCAGGGCCATAAAGTAAAAAAGATAATGCGGCAACACATTCATTTTCACTGCCTCAATTCTGTTACAGAGGGACGGGGTAGTACTTTCCAGTGCTGTAGATCTGTATAAATGTGTTGCCGTAAGACCTCATAGTTATATTGGTTCAGCTTAGAGAAGTTAGTGGGAATTTGAATTCTGAGGTATCTAATTTTAGTTTTTACCCTCTTAAAGGGGAGTGTTTTCTTAAGATCTGTATTAATAGTGCCTCCAGTTCTCAACACTTCTGTTTTATCTGCATTTATTTGGAAGCCTAATATCTGTCCTTATTTGTCTAAGAGTTGTATAAAGGGTGGAATGAAGACCAGAGGATATTCAAGGAAAACCAATGTGTCATCATAATAAAGTGAAATTGTTTGGACCATACTGTTAACTGATATCTGGTATCCCTTTAATTTCTCTGTCCTCCCTAATGGCCTGAGCTAAGGGCTCAATACTGATAGCGAATAATAGATAGGATAGAGGGCATCCCTGTTCAGTACCCCTTTGGATCTGCAAATAATCCGAGATTGTGCCATTGACCCTGACCCGTGCCATGGGCTCCTGATAATAAAAAGAAACCTATTATAGAAAGTTACCCCCAGTCCCATATGATCAATAACTGTAAGCAAATAGGACCAATTAAGGGGATCGAACGCCTTCTCGGCATCAAGAAATATAGCAACTCTAAGGGTGTTAATAGGAGATTTATGACTCATTATATTAAGAAGTTTCTTAACATTGTCAGTTAAATGGAGGTGAGGTATAAACCCAGTTTGATCTGGGTGAATCAACAATGCTATATGTTTTTGCAAGCTAGTGGACAGGATTTTAGTAAGGATTTTTAAATCCTGATTGAGTAGAGAAATAGGGCGAAAGGCTTCACAGGTTGTTTTATCTTTGCCAGGCTTGGACAGGACTGTGATCAGGGAGTCATTCCATGAATCTAGGAGTTTTCCTTCTTCTAAACAGTTGTTAAATAAGTCAGTAAGCAGGGGGGCGATTACTGGATTAAGCTTTTTATAAAATTCCACACTCAACCCATCAGGGTCAGGTGTTTTGCGCCTAGGTAATTATTTAATAACTGTCTGCACCTCTGCCACCAAGATAGGCCTATCAAGCTGAGCTCTAGCATCATCTGGTAAAGTGGGGAGTCTAAGAGAGTTTAGGAAAGTATGTGTTTGTGATTGAACCACCCCTGAATCCTTGTTTTCTGTGTAAAGCGTCTCACAGAAGGATTTAAACTGAGTGGTTATATCCCAATGCCTAGTCCATTTTTCCTTAGGGTTCTTTTTATTAATCAAGCAAGGGATAAGGCGGTCTGCTTGAGCCTTCCTAAGGCCATATGTCAGCAAGCTAGATGCCCGACCCCCTACTTCATGGTACTTTTGGCTGGCAAATCAGAGGAGCCCCTCCACTTTCTTATCTTCATAGGCTTGTAAGGTGGTTCCAGCCTGTATGAGGGCTTTAAGGATCTGCCTGTTTGTGGGAGATATTTTAGCTGCTGTTCAAGTTCCACTAGCTCTGTTTTTAATTTATTAGAAGTTATCTGTGAAAGTTTTTTCTTTGCCAACGCAAAACTAATTATCTCCCCTCTTAACATTGCTTTTAATATGTCCCACTGTATAAGCTGGGAGCACTACTCTGACTGATTCATGGCAGAAAATACCTGACTACTACTTGTGAGTTTGCCAACAAATGCTTTATCGTTTAGTAGGGAGACGTTCAGTCGCCACAAAGACTGCCTATCCTGTGGTAGGATTATCAGTTGAATTGAGACTGGGGAGTGGTCAGAAAGAGTAATAATGTGAATCTGAGATTTGGAGATATAGTGTAATTTTGTTTTGTGGGTGTAAAATAAGTCTGTGCTTGAATATGATGTTTGGGATTCAAAAAGAATGAAAAGTCTCTTTCCTCTTGGTGCTGAGCTCTCCAAATATCATTTAGGCCCACCTCCTCCACCTGGTGATTAAGGAACTTAGTGGCTGTTCTATTAGTGGCCCTATCCCCAGAGGATCTGTTCCTCTCTGTGTGTGGCCAGTATTGAAATCTCCCCCAGAACCATCCACCCTGTGTGCAATGCTGCCAGTTTAGAAAATATGGTGGAGAGATAGTGTTCTGGGTGTACATTAGGGGCATATACATTAATAAAGTGAAATGTCTGACCTTGTATGGTGTCTGTAACTGACACATATCTCCCCTGTAAGCCCACTTCAGTAGACTCCACAGATAAAGGGATACCCCTCTTAATAAGGATGTCCGTCCTTGCTTTTTTAACTTAAGAGTGAGAAGCAGCAATCACCTGGCCTACCCATGATCTGCAGAGTTCAGAATGTTCTAACTGTGACAGGTGGGTTTCCTGATGATGGGCAAGGTCACACTTTAACTTTTTTTCAATTCCACCAACAATTTGGTTCCCTTTATGGGGGAATTAATTCCTTTCACATTATAAGATATAATGTTTAAGTGAGCCATATCTCGGGGGTAAAAGAAAGGTTCAGTTAACTTCATATTTATCATTCCTGCCAATCTACAGTTTTCTACCCTCTTTACAGGACAGAGGAGGGCTTGACCCAACACTTTACCAACAACAGCAATACTACAATATATAAGCATCAACCTCTGTAAAACTTCAGCAGATAGCCTACGGGTTAGGAACCAAAAAAAAACTAAACAAAGTGGGTCCACTCATGCAGGCTTAAGGTGTAGTTTTCTTTAATACTTGACTTCCAAGGTAAAACCCCCTCCATGGCTTCAGAAACAAAATCCCACAAAGAGTCACACAGCATGTGTAGTGTTAAAATACCAAATGTCCCAGTGGAATAAGGGATTGTGGGCACATGTATCCAACTCTGCCCAACTACATTCATCACCAAACAAAAATGAAAACAACCAGAAAAGCAAATGCCCTTCTCGACCTTGTCCCATTTAATATTGCTTTATACCTATATGTTCCTCCTTCCCCCCCAAAAGGGAAAAAATCAGAAAGTTCCCCTCAATCCCTCCCCACCCCTGTCAGAGGGGCTGCCTTATACCAGCACAAGAATATCTCACCCCAATAACTCAGTGTCCACTGAGTCTTTAACAAAACTGCATTCCCTCATGATTATTCTTACTAATGCTATCGCTGTATAGCAAAGGATTATTACTTGTAGGGCCTGTAGGCTGGCTTCCGGAGTCTTATAACAGAGCTCCTTACTGCTTTCACTAATATATTCATCCCCAAATATTTCCAATTAGCATATCAGACTGTATTACAGATATTCTGGAGATGGGGAGAGATCTGAGCTCACTGCCTTCATGAAATAAACTTAGGGAGACCCCCTCCCCAAATAGCTGTTTATCTTTGCACTATTAGACTACTCCAGAGCCTATACCCCCTCCCGTTCCATGTACTTTCATACCCAGAATTAATCCAAGTCAGTCAGTATGTATTTATTCATTTATCGCCCCTGAATAAACCAGACATAGAATCATATTGAATTAGCTTCAAATATAAGACATCATGCTCCCTAAAGTACAGTACTTTACTGCACTGTATATGAATATAGAAGCTTTCATCAGTTCATGTCATTATAATCCAGATTCCCCTTAAAAAATATGAGGGGGCATTAGACAGAGCCAATGAGCAAAAATGGAAGCTGCACGGCCCAGGCACTGTCAGCGCTTAGCAGGCAATTGGGGCAGCCCATCTGAGTTCTTCCCCTGCTTCCTTTTATTTGAGTGCTGCATAATTTTAAGAACATCCGTGGCCATGGTTTTCAGTATGGTCCTTGGGGAACTTCTCCTTTGCCCTCTTGATATGATGTTCCAAGCACCGCTGGAGAGCTTATGTTCCATTTGCTCAATTTCCAGATCTGGTAGGTCGATGTCCCATTCTTTCAATTGGGCTAGACCTTCCACCAAAGTAGTAAAAGTTTTGGGGCTGAAGTCCAGATGTAGCTTTAATCTAGCAGGAACAAAAGTTGCACCTTTAAGTTCTTTTTCACCCACAACTCTTTAATAATTCCCTGGACATTTTCACGTTCCATCTGTAGGACTGCTAAAAAATCCTGTTCAAAGAAGATGGGCACTTCCTTATATTTTAGATTGCAATGTGCCCAGGCTTCTCCATTCACCAATTCTTTACTCTGAAACTGCATCATGCGCACTGTCCATGAACAGGAATGGGCCGATGGGCTTGCCGGCTTTGGCACCATGGAGCAATGGGCCCGGTCCATTGTTAAATCGAGGTGTGAGGGGATAAAGAGAGCACGGACATCAACAGATGTTAGATAAAGTCAATGGAGGTGGCAAACCCCTCTCCCACTCCCTCCGGCACTCCGTGAATATGAACATTATTCCTCCCGGCCCAGTTTTTGATGTCCTTCAGTCAGCCTTGCACCTCTTGTCTCTTCTCAATTGATATAAAGGTACTCAGTTACTTATGTCTTGCACTTCCAAAATGTCTATAATTTTGATTGTATTTGTTATGACCTTTTTATCAAGATTCCAGACATCTTGCCCCAGATCAGCGAGGGATGATTCGATTTTCTGTACCAAGGTCAGTACTTTTTGCAAAGTTTGCTTTGCCTTGTGGGAAAGCAGCATTTCATTGTACTCCAGGACAAGTGAAGATTCAGATGATGAATGATTGTGGCAAGAGCAGGCTGCAAAGCTCTTGACCACGTTCAACGTAAGTTGCTTCATTTTTGTCTGTGATATGGATGATTGCAATCCTCTCCCCCTCGATGTCTTCGTGGCCATCTCCAACACATTCTGAACAAGTTAAGGAGCTTGATTTTAAGTTTCTGAAGGTGGATTATTAAGGATTACTTATGCAGGTCTCTGGGCTGTAAGGTTCAGGCTGCTTCCATGTCAGTGATGTCACAGGAAGTGTAAAACACCATTTAATAGCAATTTTAAGCCTCATAATTTTTTATCTACCATTCAGGTGCTTATCAAGAATGAACTTTCTGCAATGGTCAGGAAGCCTCAGCTGCCTGCTGCTTATAGTGCTGCATAAAAAATAAATATTACAGTGAGGAAGTGCATGTGTGTGCCTGTGTGTGTGTGGGGGTAAAAATACATGTGTGGCTAACACAGGAATCGGGGGGAGGTCATGGCCATCCTGGCACCCTCTCAATTTAGCAACCTCTACATGGCCATCATGGGATGAGTTGGTGTTAGAGATGGTGGGACGGGGGGTTAAAAAATGGGAAGGGACAAACAAAATGACATGCTCAAAGGGAGTTGTGTGAGCATGTGTATATTTTGGGGGATGACAATGAAATAAATGTTCAATATACTGGCAGCAGTCACGTGAGAGGGGGTTACTCTGCTTTTGCCATGGAGATCATGTGACTGGTTATGCCAGAGAAATAGAATGCAGTATGGACACTGTGGCAATCCTGGCCTCATGCTCAGTATGCTGCAGTTATTGATGCTGGTGGGAGGTCTGAATGATGCATTAAAATGTTTGAAACTTGGAGCTCATGTAAGAATGAGTGGGTCATCAGCCCAGCATGACGGAAAGTTTTATATCATATTAATATGATTTAAAACTTTTTGTCCCACTGTACTTCTGATCGGCTCATTTCCCCAACAGCTCCACTGCTTCACA
This sequence comes from Neoceratodus forsteri, assembly GCA_016271365.2. Lineage (NCBI taxonomy): Eukaryota > Metazoa > Chordata > Ceratodontiformes > Ceratodontidae > Neoceratodus > Neoceratodus forsteri. The sequence goes on from CM057456.1 coordinate 1,289,132,911, forward strand.
GACATGGTTATTGTTTCTGACACTTTTTTGAAGTGTAAAAAAACAATATTGTGCCTCAAACTCGATAGCTAAAATGCAGTTTTCATTCACTTACTGTGTCTTCTACCACCCACCTGCTATTCCCCCAGCTGTACTGAAAATCTCACAGGAAGGATTCAGTTATTGTATCAGCATGGAGAGAATGAGACACTGAAGGCATATCAGCACAACACAGCCTGGAAGTCCAAATAGCATAGATGGTAGGTATCAAAATAAAATATTGTCTAGTGTGCTATGGCTTTAGATCATTTAAATGTGCTTCTGGTTCTGCATCTTTAAAGAGGGTCTGCCATGTGTTCTACCCTCCTGCCCATTCAAGCTTTCCAACTGTTGCACCATCATTTTTCCCCGACAGCACAGTCACCCTGACTGCTCTGACAGATTTATTACAAGTAAAATCTCTGTATGGCTGAGCTCATCGGCGTACATCAATTGTTAATGTAAAAAATGCTGCATATTTGTTCTTCTCGATCTGCTTGGCTGCAATAAACAAAGCAGCTGATTTACCCAGGAGCCACATTTGCTCTAATTTTAACTGGCTTTTCGCTGTGGTGGGGTACATTATAGTGCGGAAGCACTGTATAGTGTTAGTCTTTTTTTTAATATTAATGGTGTGTGTGTGTGTGTGTGTGTGTGTGTGTGTGTGTGTGTGTGTGTAGGTGGAGGATATCTTAACTGTTGTCTCCCTCCCCCCTCAATCTCTTCAACAGTAATTGAGCCAAATAGATTCTGTAATTCATGTCAGCCCTCACAAAACATATAGCCACACAGATTAGTGTTTGAGTCTTAGCTTGGCTTCAGTGGGCAACACAGCAGCAAATCAGTCATGCAATTGTTGTAAAACCCATCATCATAATAGCAGAAGATTCAGTAGAAGATGCAGTGAAAGCTTAATCACATTGACATGGACATATCGGATGGCAGTATAGCCTAGAGGTTAGAGGAACAAGGTGTGAACGAGCTTGGCACATCCAGCAGACCAGACCTGAATCTGATTCTCACAACCTCCACTTGCATATTGTGTGACTCTAAGTAAGTCATTTAACCACCCAGCACTCCCGGGTCACCCCTGAAAACAGGCACTTCTGCCTAGTGGGCCTTACCCAGTTACCAAAGACTAAAATAAAATAAAATATATAACATTTATATCTTGAATAAATCACAGTCATCAATGACATATATATCAGGAGCACCAATTTATTTGGATCACCATTTTAAATGAAACATGCTTAAATGGAGCAGCAGCAGCAAAGACCAACCCTAGCCATGCGGTCATACCAGGAGTTATTTTTACAGCAGGCTGCATATTTGTGAAAAAGCATTTGAGAGCATTATGCTGGTTACAATGAATGATAAGAACTGATCTTTGTTTCACTGACTGCCAAAAGGGAATGTGGTTCACAACAGAAAAAGAGAGTAAACTAACTTAGTACATACATTTGCACTAACTACTGTTGCTGCCTGCTATGAGATCGTTATACTTCCGTCATGCCAATGACTAAACCCAGCCTATCACTGACATCATTTGTAGTCTGCGGGAGGTCAGCAAAGAGACAAAATGAAGGATGCACATGATGGAGGTATAAAGATGACATAAAGTGATCTGGTAAATTTTTATTATACTAGAATTGTAGTTGGCTTATCAAAACAAACTCTCGCATGAAAATTGAAGCCGTGATTTTGGGAATGCACATTAGCATTGATGCTAATGTGCATGTCCGGTGTTACAGTTTCAAAGACAGGCTGCTGGTGTTGACAGACAATCAGCTGTTTGCTGAGGGGATTCATGCAAGTCAAAGGTCTGAAGCCTTCTCTGATAGGAGCAACTTCAGTCCTTTGAAGAAAAGGCAGTTGCCATCCAACAGGCAGGGAGCAGTGTCATGGCCACAGAGTGTGGTCAATTGGTCTAGACTGTCAAGCCTCTTGCAGTTTCAACTGCAATGGACTAGGCAGTGACTCCCCCACAAAATCCCACTGTACTTGTCCCAAGACATTTGGTGTGCAAGCGTAGCAAACGTCAAAATGAAAACTAAGCAAAGTATTGAACTTGTACATACAGTACAGATGTTGGGCCTCCTATCATGTTTAACAGGGCCTGCTGCTGTCTAATGAAAACAGAAAATCCAGTAATTATATGAAAGTACAGCACAAAGTAAAACCTAGATGTTAAATTAACAAGAATGTAAAATACTGTATTACAGTATTGTGAGATCACCCGGCTAAAGTATGGGACTGATACAAGATTTTAAATTAGAATAGTCATAATGAAGGCTCCCACTAGAGCTGCACAGAACATAAACTTCTGCCAGCAGAATGCCCATGGAATTACCTTTCTGATTCCTCAGAATTTGGTGGAATTTTCATGAAAATTCGATGGAATTTTGTCAAATTAGAAATTTCTGTTATTTCGCTATAATCTTAAAAGTACACATCAAAATAACACCAGTTTGGAACATGAGCAGTACCCCATGGCTTACAATACTGTACCAAACTTCAGAGTTGTAGATTGAAAGATGGCAGAGTTATGGGTGGCCAAACATTTAATCAAAATTTAATTTTCAGTTATTTTGAAATAATTTTCAAATTTCTCATCCAAATTTCTACACTATATCTGGATTTAGAGAAGCTTGTAGAATGCATATATGCACCATGTTTTAAGTCTCAAGCTTTAATGGGAGCTAAGTTATATGTAGCCAAACATTTTGTCAGAATTTGGATTTCTGTAATTTTAGTATAACTTTGATAGTATTCATTAAAATATTACAAAAATTGTGATGTATACAGGTTATCATGACATTTGTATATGCACATAGTTTCAGATTTCTAGCTATGAATGAGACTGTGTTAGAGCCTGCCAAACATGTTGCCAAAATTTAAATTTCGGTTAGTTTCCTCTAATTTTAAAACTGCATATTCAAATTTAACCAGAGTTGAAACATTTAAACTAGTATAACATATGATCATTTCTGAAAAAGTTAATATTGTCAGCTTTAAATGGGATTGAATTAAAAGTAGTCAAACTTTCACAACATTTAAAAATGTAATTTTTGCAAGAATGTAAACTACAAATGTATAAACCCCTGAAACTTTTAAACTAGAGAATGCAATACCATTAAATTGGGCAGGTTCTTAGACCTTACAAGGAGACTGTGTGCCAATTTTATTAATTGCTTGCTGTGAGAAACTGCAAAATAACATCTGTACTTAAAGTCAAATCCCATGAATCTTTGTGAAAACTTCAAAATTTCATGAAAAATTACATAAAACTGGAATTTTCTAATTTTAATCAGCCTTATCTGGGGGGGGGTTCTAATTCTATCAGTGTCAGTGGCTCAGCAGGTAGCACACTCTCCTCTGAGGCCAGGAGATCAGAATGCTGTGGGTTAAATCCCCACACCAGGCACTTGGGTTAAATCCCAATACTGACACTGTAGTGCAGCATAAGGGTGGCTGCTTCACTCCTGAGGTGATGTCTTTCAAATGAGATGTTAAACTGAGGTCCCATCTGCCAGTTCAGGTGGATGTTAAAGATCTCATGGCACTTCTTGAAAAGAGTAGGGGAGTTTTTATAGAAAAAAACAACAAGTCACCACAGGAAATCATCAGCACATTTCAAATAAAAGAAAAGAAAGTTTACATCAGAAAACCCAGAAAAAGAACAAAAAATACAAGGAAAGTGTGTAAATTATATTTACTCAATCCAATACTTCATGATATGCACTGTTTCTCTGGTTTCAATTTTCCTTCCCTTGAACTAACTTAAAAAGTATTCCAAATACCTTTACATGTTTTGGACAATCTGTTGATTTTGCACGCTATTTAAATTTGACAAAATGTGAAGATCCTCTCCCGACTTATACACTTTCTAAGATGTATATAATTCTTTATCTTTCAGATACACCTTTCCCATGACTTGTTGGATTAAGATGCTTATAGTATCATAAGACATAATTTTCTGCTATAATACCCACTGACGTCTAGCCTGCCAGAGGAAAAGTTTAAACAACATAACAAAAATGTTAAAGTCTCTTTGTGATAAGTAGTCCCCAACTGGGAATACTGTTCTAGTATAAAGAAATCATAATTCATTTTTCATAACCAATCCAGTTTCCATTTAGCAGCTAAAAATTCCCATAATGATGCAGCATATGGACAGGAAAATAAAAAATGTTCCATAGTTTCCACTAAAGCTATTCGAGAGTTGTAAGGGCAATTCCTTTCTTCCAAAACTTTATGCTTATAATTACCCCTAACATTTAATCTCCCATAAACTGACAGCCACAATAATTCCCACATTTGGGGTTCTGTTGTTCTTTAACTGTGTCAGCACTGCAGGATTTTGAGGTATAGGACAGTTTTTAAAAACTGGCTCTTCAGGGTATATTTTTGCTAAAACCTCAGAATATAGATTCGGACCTGACCTCTGACAAATTTGTTGTTTTAGGAGACTCCATTTAAAACTCTTCTGTGCAGCTGGTTTGAAATACTCTGGAAGATAAAGGTGACTTGATACTTTTGGAGGCACTACTACCCATGCCTTGAAATATCTAGCAAGGTTGTTGTTTGCCCATTTATGTTGGAGTGAATCAGAAGGCAACAGGGTGCATCTGATAATTTGGGAAAGAAACAAAGTGTGGAAAAATACCACCGGGTCTACCATTTCTAAACCTCCTTTTTCTTTCTTTAGATATGTGTAACAGACTTCTAGGAAAACAAACTGAACTTACAAGCTCAAATGGGCAGACTGGATGGGCCATAGGCCCTTATCTGCCGACACTGTCTATGTATCTATGTATGTATCTATGTGTAACATCTTTTAATAGGGTTGAGCCTACTGCCCCATAGCATCTGAAAAAATAACTATATAGTCGAGTGTCGAACTGTGATGGACGGGGAAGATCATTGCAACGTATAAAATACTAGGGATAATGAATTGTTTAATGAGTTGGATTCTTTTCAGTTTTGACATTTTCCAGTGTTTTCATCTGTGAATTTTTTGTTCCTCATCCCGTAATATGCATTCCTAATTTTCCAAAGCTATGTTTTGTGGCCCAAAAAGAATTCCTAACATTTTCAAGGGTTCTGATGAAATGTTGATATCTTCTAACTGTATAGAAACATGAGGACCTGAACCAACTAAGAGGCCTTTACATTTGTTTATATTCAACTTGGAATTAGAAAGGTTGGAATACACTTCCATTGCTTGTAAAAAAGAACATAAATGGGTGAAATCTGAAAAAATAAACATTTATCATCTGCAGAGGCTTGTAATTGCAACCCCTCATTCATCCCTTCTCCCACTATCCCTTGCCATTTTGGTGTCTCATGTAGTTTCCTAATGAATGGGTCCAATGAAAAAATGTATAAAAGTGGACTTAATGGGCATCCTTGCCGAACACCAGTACTTATTTTTAAACCCAGAGAAACCTGATTTTGGATTACCGGATATACTATAACTACGGAATACAGAAGTTTTATCCATTGGATACATTTCTATGGTATACCATAGGCTTCTAAAGTTAAGAAAAAGAAGGAGTGATATACCCTATTGAAAGTCTTATACTGATCTACTGATATTATCCACCCCGTTCACCATGAAGGGAAAGGTTGTCAATCAAATCCCTAACTATCAATAGAGTATGTTGTACTTTCCTATTTGGAAGACCACTGAATTGTTGAGGGAAAATAACCATACTGGCATACTGTTTTAACCTAGTGTTTAAAATTTGGGAAAGCATTTTAAAATCTGATTTCAGTATGGTGACAGGCCTCCAAATCTGGATTAATTGTCTATCACCTGATTTAAACAAAAATATTAATAATCCTTCCATAAAGGAAGGGGGATCTCTTGTGTTGAGAAAAAAATAACTAAGCGCCACCTCCAAACATATGGATAATTCTCTTGAAAAAGCTTTGTAAAATTTGCAAGGCAAACCGTAAATACCAGGTGAAATCCTGGTTTTAAGGAACTTAATTACCTGTTCAATTTCTCTTACACTCATTGGTTTAGTTATTTCATGAGTTTCTTCTGGAAATGTGGGAATACTGATTTCTTATTGAAAAGATCTAATAGCAGATACCTGAGGGGGAGAAGGTGGAGCATGAATCTGAAGAAAATAAATCTCCTATTATTTTATGAATTCCTTCTATAGATTCTGTGACCTGTCTATCTTGATCTACTAAGATGTGCATTGATGATGCTTCTTTTCTATTTTTACTAGCTTCAAATGGGTCCCCCTGTTGGGGACTTCTGGGTTCCATATTACAAGATCACCTTAATGATATTAGCTCTGTCATACTGATATAGTTTCATATCTGATTTTATTTTTTCAATTTGTGCAGAATAGTCATAAGTGTCAGTATAAGAAAGCGAGTACACATACTGTAAATGGTGCCTAAGGTTTAAATAGTTTAAACATTTATTATTTTCTATATGTTTGCAAAATTTTTGGAACCATGTTTTTATGTCAGCATTTGAGTCCAGCCACCATTCCCCAATGTTATCATAAAGAAAACACACAGAGGACCGCGCCCAAAGCAAATCTGAAATCCCAGATTTTACTAATGGGTCAGTTAAGATTGAATAATTTAGTCTCCACCTGTTATTCTTATTTTTACCTTCCATAGGGGAACCTTTGAATTCAATTTTCTATAATAAATGGTCTGAAAACTCTGTTGGTACTGTTTTGAAATTAACAGCAACTAACTGTCTGAAAATAAAGATATGGTTGATTTTGAATGTATACTTACCTCTTTTATATGTGTGCTTAGGCCCCTGGGTTTGAAACTTACTACAGTCTAGTAAATCTGCATTAAATATAGTTTTTTGCAGTGCATTTAAATCACATAAAATTTTCTTTTTGTTCTCTTGCATTATAGAATTACTCATTTTGATATCACAATTAAAATCCCCACAATTTCAGCTTGTGACGCTGGTGACCTGGGTTTGGGAACAGACTCAGGTCACTGGAGGGCCAGCCAGGGGAACAAGGCTGGAGTGTTCGATGAAGGCTTGCCTTCTCCAGGGGGGTGGGCGGGGATGTGGCTCAGCATCTGCCAGCCGCTGGTGGAGGCAAGGAGCATAGCAGCATGGCAAGCCTGCAGACACTTGGGGAGTGGTGGATGTCAGTGTATGCCTTGACATCATGGGCATGCCACTCCTCCAGGAGAAAAAGGGAGGAAATAGCACTTCATCCAATCGGGTGATGGACTCTCTATCCTCTTGCCTCCTGGACACCTCAACCTGCATCCACGGCCTCAGCAGCACCCAGGGTTGCACCTCCTGGTCACAAGGCTGATCCCTCATTAAGGTAAGGGACCCACCTGACACAGGGATATGGTGGGGATACCTGGGGTAGGCTGCCATGTGGGGTGGTGAAGGTGGGGTGGATCCAGGGATGAAGGGGGCTTACAGGGGCCTGAAGGAGTGATCAGTTGAGGGGGCAGTAAGGCAGGAAACAAAATCCCCACAATGAAGGATATTAGAGGAGGTAACAAGATACAGTTTAAAGTATTTAACGGTGATCCTGTCTGCCTTCGATTGAGGACTATAAACCATTATAAATCTATAAGCCACCTTGTTCCAAACCCCATCTACAATTAGCAACCTCCCTGGAATTAAATCAATCAGTTTTATCAGAGAAAACCAAAAATAATTACATACTATACCCACCCCATTGGCACTGTCAGGTCCAAAGGACCAATAGGATGGACCCCACAGCCATTCCTGCTGAATATATCATGTTTGGTCACTAGAAAACACCCATGTTTCTTGTAAGAAACAAATGTCCAGTTTGGCTTTGTGACTGTAGTGAAAGAGAGCTTGTCTTTTTGAAACATTTAGTAAACTGTGCACATTAGGTGATCCCATACAAAAAGAAGCTCTAGCCATTTTTTAGAAATTAGGATTTTCTTTTCCTTTTCTTTTTCTTCTTCCCTTTATAACCTCCAGCCTCTGGGTTAGGGGTAGGAGTAAATTCCCCAGAGGGCTATGGGTCTGAATCCCCCAGCTCTGTTTCAGAATTACCACAGTTTGTAGACAATGCCACATAAGAATTTTCAGATTCAAACTCTATTGTAGGTGGTCGGACTCTAGATTTAATTTTCCTGGAGGATCTTCTTCTTGCTGCAAGAGGAGATGAGAGGGAAGGGGGGTCCTTTGGCCCTGACATTGGGATCCTTGAAACATACAGGAATCAGGGTCACAGGGAGGTTTTTAGTTTGAGAGAAGGGGTCTTGTTCTTTTGAATTCTTTTTAACCACAATGGGTGCAGTAGAGTCATCTGGAGCCTTAGGCTGGGGATGTGGGACTGAGGTGAGTGCTTGGGTCTGTGGTTCTTTAATAAATGCAGAGTCTTGGGCTTGCTGGATCAATAGCTCAGGGCTTATACAGGAGGCTTTATTTTTGGTGGCCCAAGGACATTCAGCAAAGACATGTCCCACTTCTTCACAGAGATCACATTTGGTGTGGTTTGCATACTGGAGGGTTATGTGGCCAATTTTGCCACAATTATCACACCATGGTTTATCACAGGAGCTAGAAAGGTAGGTGCTGGAACCACACTTGTAGCATGCCCTGGGTTGGCCTGCATAAAAACATACCCCTCTATCTCTTCCCAGAAAAAAGGAATTTGGAATGTGTTCTACCCCTGTGATGGATTGTTTTAACTTAACTTTGTATTTCTAGCCCCCTGTCCAGAACAATTCTGCATCTACTATTGCTTCTGGGGCACTGAGAACATCAGACTTCTGGGATAGCCAGTAAGAAATATCCTCTACATGGATCCCCTTGTTCCTAAACAAAATGGTGAAAAATTTTATGAGAGGCTTGGTTAAGGGGATAACCAAAAAGGGGATCCAAATGGGGGAGAACTTAACTTGGTTCTACCATTCCTTAAAAAGATTCAATGCATAGGAAGAATAGAAGCTCACATCAAAGTTGTTCTTGCCTGAGATGTTAATAAAGGCAAAGACTTCTTTGGGTGAGAAATGTAAAGAATCTTTTAGTAATAATTTTCCAACATAATATGTGTCCAGACTAGTGTCCAAGCCCCCTTTGAAGAGTATCCTCTCAGTGTTCCTTCTTGGGGAGCCTCTTTCTTAGTTTTGTTAAATAACTCAGAGAGCAAGGGTGTTTGTGGTGCTAGAGATCCCTGGTTTTCTACAGAGGGGGAAGGGTTCTTGATAATGTCCTTGCCTTTCAGGTCTGTAGGTTGTTCCTCAGCTTGCTCTACATCAGGTGGACTGACTGTGTTTATTTGTGGTTGTATTACTTCTGGAGTTAAGTTTTTTGGTTTTAATTGACCTTTGGTTTGTGCACTGGATATCATTGCAGGTACCTGAGTGTGAACAGTTGGATGCCATTCTGGAGAGGCCTATGAGAAGGCTAACTTGGGGTCCCAATCAGGGTCTGGCAACCAAGACCTATCCGCCTTGTGTTTCCACCCAGCTTCACTTAGTGCTTTCTGTGGCGACCAGGTTGAAAAAGGATCTGAAGTAATGGGTGAAACAATAAAAGCTGCCTGCATTGCAGCTGATGTAGTCTGAGCCACCATGTTAGTTTGTTGAATTTGAGGCGGGTTTTTTGGAGGGTCATCTACATTAGCCAGAAGGTCTAGAAGGATGTTTCTTTTGGCTATTGTTAAAGTTGTTTGTTTTTCTTTGATGTCATCTCTAACCGAGCTTTTTACATTTGGACCCCGTGCAAAAAATGAAAAAAACTGTTGCACCTTCCTGAGTAGAATTATTGGACTGGTATACAGTTTGATGTGTTATAGATGGCCTAACAAAGTCTGTAGAGTCAGGTTCGGTTCGTTTAAACACAAATCCCATTTTCTTTTTTAATGGTTCAGTACAGGAAGCAGCCCGAGAAATAGCCATCATTTATTTAGAGTTTACAGACTCAGAACGTGAAATGTCCAGTTTGAACTTAGGTTGCATCATAGAAATAGAAGAAATCAACCCCTTGTTATTTTTAGACAAGCCCCCTTTCTTAACTCCCTTCGGCTGTTGACTCAGGCTATCCCTAGCACTACTACTGTCAGTCACTACTGTAGGTTGTAACATTAAAGGAGAAGAGATCGCAGGGGAACCTGCTTGAAATGACTCACCCAGCCCAGTGGCATCTTTTGATGTAACTGCGTCATTCTTGGTAGGGGTTTGTCTGACAAGTGGACCAGGAGTTTTGACATCACTTTTATCAGAGTTTAAGTCTGCAAGTTGTGCTTTAAGCAGCTCCTGCTGCTGTCCATGTCATCTGTTTTCTGCAGCAATTAAATCAAGTAAGGCTTGTTCAGATTTAATATTTCCAATGTTTGCTTTCCCTGCATTTCCATCCAGTGCATCAATATTTTGACTTAAATCTTCTGTAGAAACAAAGATCTCTGGCCCTCCATCATCTTCTTTCAAATCTGTCAGATTTTCCAAGCTTGCCACAACCTCTGGAAAACCGAGAGTAGGGGAGGAGGTTGGCTCCCCTACCTCAGAGACATCCATCTCATCCTGTGTCTCCCATGGACTGGTCATTCTCTCACAGCTAGCAAATTGCCTACAGGTAAGTAAGGGAATTTCCCCAGTGCCCTGGCCAAATTTCTCCCCATTCACTAACAATACCACCAACAGCTTAATCAGGTTCAAGGTCAGTTGATATTCATTGTATCCCCCTCCCCTGGGTCATGCCTGAAAATAGGCAGAGTTTGTCTAGTGCACTTACCTGGTCAACAAAAGCTAAATAAGGGGTATAAGAGGCAGGTAGCAGTGGGGGTCACCTGGTTCTGGAATCTGATGCACATTTTCACCAAGAAATGGACAGCTGAGCTGAGTAGCACAACAGTGGTAGACCCCCAGGTTGGAGCAAGAAAGCACAGAGTGTCAACAATTCCAACCTGAATGCAGGATATTTAAGGATCACATCCAGCAAATTTATGATCCAGGGAGCCTGGTGTACATGCAAGTCTAGGACTTAGAGGTACTCAAAAATATGTAGGGGGAGACAATGTCTTGGGCAGCAGGAAGAAAGAATTCTGGCTATTCTAACAGGGTAAAGAAATAGGAAAAGGAGCAGGTGACTCATGTTTTAAGGGAGTTTGTCACTGTAAAGAACAAAGAGGATATCAGTGGAATCAATAGTTCTAATTAGTCAATCTGGCTATGCCAAAAGAGAAGGGTGGGGTGAATAGCCACCCAGTAAAGAACAGCAGGACTGCAAAAAGCTCACCCCAGCTTATCAAATGAAGTAATGATATATGCATTGTTGATGTTAAATTCCACAAAAAAAATTCTGGATGCTTCATCTACAGAATATGCTCTCATAAATATGTGAGAAAATGTTACTAATCATTTTTTTTTCTTCTGCAACATTAAAACTGCTTAACCAATTTATCCAATTGTTTTAGACACCAGGACACACGGACTATGGATATGCATGTGAAATGTTAACTGTGTGCATGCAAAAGCAGAGAAATTACAAACATCCACATTTTTTATAGTTTTCACAAAGATTTGCAAATATTTCCAAAGTAAAGTTTTGAACCCCTGTAACATAAAATTCTCTTTTCTAATTCTCTCCATATTTAAATAATTCTATAAGCGTTACAGAAAGATCATCCATACTAATTTACACATGTCTAGCTCCAAAGGTGCCTGAGTTACAGTATATACAGATTAATTTATTTAAGAAATTTCTGGAAAAAATTAAACAACAGATTTTGAGCACATATAATTTTGAGCCGATGCATAATATTGTCATGAAATCTGGTACATTGTTAGAACACCTATCATCAAGAAATAATGCCAAATTTAAGATCCCTGATCCAATAGATTGTTAAGGCATATGTAGATAAAAAATGCTCATGAAATTTCACACACACAATAAATGACAACATTTGAGCACCTATAATTTTGAAACTATCTCACCAGATTACATGATGTTTGTTATATTGGTGGCTACATACCCAAAGAGTACAGTACATATGCCAAATTACAGAGCTCTAGGTTGAACAATTGTTGAGTTCTAACCAAATTACTAACTTTTTAAAATTCCACTAAATTCCAATGGAATTCAAAGACATTTCATAGAATTTTACAAAATGTCATCAAAATTCCATGAATTTGGAATTTTCCCATTCCACACAGCTCTAATTCTGACACTCAAGTGTGTGGTTTGTCTCAATGTGCACAAAAACATGTTGGTTTACTTACTGTAGTATACAGTAGTAGATGAAATTACACACATTTTTTGTTTTTGTTTTAGTTGTTTAACCAGGAGCAGCACACTAAGCCAAACACTTTTTTACAGGAGTGACCTGGGAGCACAGGGAAGTTAAGTGACTTGCTCAGGGTCACACAGTGTGGAAGTAGAAACTGTGGGATTCAAACCTAGGTCTGGTCTGCTGGATGTTACCAGATTTGCAGCTCAGAGCCTTAAACCACTGTGCTATACTGCCTCCCTAAATTTTGTTTAGTTGTAGGCTAGCATTTTCTTAGGCTGCAAATCCCAGAATTCTCCCCAACTGACATTAAAGCAGAAGGCAGCAGCGGTAGCTTCAGTAGACTGAAGTGCATGTTAGTGCTTTTATAAAATCAGAGTGTACAGTAAAATGGATAAGTCAGACATGCACTGCATGCTATTGAATCTACCACTGCTGACTAAAGCTTTTATGTCATCTGGGGGGGGGGGGAGTCTGATATTTGTAGAAAAAGAAAATGTCAGCCTAAAAGTGAGCAAAATTAGTTTGATATAATCTACTATACTACATTAAACAACAAATAAAACAAAATGCTTTTGCTCAAAAAGTGTACATTGGGACCAGCCTAACACTTAAGTGTGGGGCCTCTGGACGTGACTGTTCCCCTTCAACTATGTGTATGAAAAAATACAGTATTATCACTGTTTAACATTGTATAACAAATTGTATTACAGTGTACTGTACTACTGTAGTTTGTTTAGCTCTAGATTGACACTACAGTACAATATATGTTACTACTAATCCCAGAATTCATGCAAACTGACATCAGTGCATTAGCTAGCAATGGGAGAGTCAGTAACCTGCAGTGCATGGTAGAGCTTTTATATGATATAAAGTCAAAGATTCACTGTATGCTTTTGAATCTCTCAGTGCTGCCTAGTGCTGTGATGTCAGCTGGGGTTTATAGGATTGGTAGAAATAGTTAGTGTTAGTGTAGAACTAAGCCAAACTGATATGATACAATCTGCCATACTGTTGTACAGTACATTACACAGTACTGTAAGTAAACCAAATGTTTTTGCACATCTACTTTGGTAATAGCCCAAAATTTGACAGCGGGTTCCTTTTTATGAAAAAAATATTGCACAGTACAGTACAGTTTGAGTATAAATACTCAGAATGGTCCCCCACACATACACACATGCACAAAAACAAATAAAATGCTGTGGCTTGCTGCTTGACTGCAAACTGGAGGTGTCCAGGTGGTACTGCAAGCAAACCACACATGTAGGGAAGGGACCCCGTGTTCAGGTTTTGTGGGGGCATCTCTGCAGAGGCAGAGCATGCACATCATACTTATTGGACATGCTGTGGGCCCAGAGAGAAAAAAGGAAGAAACACACCTGTGGCTGCAAGTTGATGACTGACCCTTTGCAGGTCCTGTACTGGCAAGTGTGCACCTCCCCCACACAGTCCTGTGGCAGAGGATGACAGAGGAAAGTAAGCCCTGGAAAAGCCAGGTGATGTTGCTGTAGTGATCAGTCAGAGGGGGCTGAGGGGGCAGCATAGGAGTATACATCCTCTACAGATAAAGTGCCCATTAAATTCACATAAAGTAACAGTGTGAAAGTAATAAAAGGGTGCAAGCAATAAAAGGTGCAATGGACCTGTGCAACCAGAGTAGTGTTATGCTTGTGCAACTGTGATAATTGTTTGTCCATTCATACTCTCTATTCCACAGGGAATTAACTCACTGAAGGGGTACCAAAGGCAAAGAACCCTCAAAGAGGGTTCTACCTCTAGGGGTGCCATGGGAAAGATTCCCTTGTCTAAAGATAACTTAGAAAGAAGCTCCCCAGTGACAGAGGTGTACTGCTGGAGGAGGAGGAGGGGAGGATGGTGGGGCAAAGAAAAAGTGCTTTAGAAGGAGTCTGGGTGGAACTGCTTATATAGATCAGGAAGGGGGTGTGACTGGTTGCTCACCCTATTGAACTAGAGGCATAGCCTTTCAATTTAATGGACCTATGCAAACAGAATAGTGTTATACTTATGCAACTGTGATAAGTGGCCATTCGCGATCTCTATTCCACAGGGAATTACCACCCTGCAGGGATGCCAAAGGGAACCCTTGAAGAAGGTTCTACCCCTGGAGGTGCTGCAGAAAAGATTCCCTTGGCTAAAGGTACCTTGGGAAGGAGCTCCAAAAATAGCATTGAGCTGTAATCATTGACTATAAGGTAGAAAAGCAGATTGACATCAACCAAATAGCTTGAAGAAACACAAAAGAGATGCATAGGCTGTCAGGATTGCACTGATAAAATGGATTGTACTAATGATATCAGGGGGCTTCCTAAGGAGAGAGTGAACTATGAGTAAGGCCACCATCCATATCCATCCAACAGCGTAACCTACCTAAAGAAACTAGGGAATATACTATTAACAACTAACTATATATTATGAGCTTTGGCCTGGAGGAGAGGAAAACAACCTTTTTAAAAGGAAGAAACCTCTGGAGAACCAAGGCCTAGGTCATCTTCTCTCTAGGCATTAGGGTATTTTATTTAGCGATGGCTTTGCTGTTGTAATTTAGAAGGCCAATCCAGGGGATGGAAACTATTCCTGTTTGGGGGAATAATCTCTCACTCTATCCCTCTAACAGGAACATCTTGAAGGGTTGGGAGCTAACCTTGTGACATGGGAACATTGATGCGGTACCATTTCCAAGGTGGGGGCAGGAAAGTGACGATTGTTGAGACACTCAGCCAGCTTACCAATCTAAGAACAAACTGGGTGAACCAGAAGAGGTCATAGGGATAATAGCTTTGAAGATACCTCTGAACCTGCTCAGCTAGCTAAAGGGGCCCTGACTGATGAGGGCCCCACCCTTTGCAGCTGAAGTCATAAATTCTACATCAAGAGGTGCTCAAGATGTGGACTTCATGGATGCAGAGTGAGACTGTTGGCTGCAGGGCAGGCCCTGAGCCATAAAATTAATGGTCATGACTGGCATGGCTCCAATGTATGACTATGAACATGATTCAACTTTGAAGTGCCAGAAAGGAGGAGGCTGGGTAAAGCCAGTGGTCATATATTAGCTAGTAGGATAATGATGAGGAGTAGATTAGACAGCAGGTTGTGATGAGGAGGCCAGGTGAAGCCAGCAGCCTAGGTGAAGTAGAGACTGCAGTGTGAGCCAGTAGTCAGAGGTTTGATAGTAGTAGCAGCAAGCAAAAAGCAAACCAACCAATTCTATTAAGGAAACCAAATTACTGGTGACATAGAAGGTAGGTATTTAAGCAGTGAAAGGCTATGATGCCAGTAATGGAATCAATGAGGTTTAGCATACTTGAATTGATGATGCTTAGCAGTTGATTGGTATGGTTTCAGCATGAATAGTGATTTGATATGATTGACATGAGTAACTTAAAAGCCATTAAGGCAGAGTTAAGTTATTACAGTAAGGAGCATTTGCAATGTAGTAATGGAATGCAATGAATATCATGAAAGCCATGTAGGCTGTGAGATTAGTGTATTTATGTATGGATGGTTGAAAAGCAATGTAGGCAAAGAAGCAAGGCAATATCATATAGCTTACATTAAGGCATGCCCCTGCTAACTGGAGCAATGATGCCCCACTGTGACACCACAGTCCCCTGCCATGGGAATAACAGGGAAGCCACAAGCTAAGCACCATGAGACCAAACAGCAACTGTAATATTGGCAGGGTAGGAGCCTCTAAAATAGAGGTACTTTTACTAGCAAGGTCCTAGTTAAGGACAGAGCCATATGATAGCAAGCTGCTGAAGCAGTAGAGCAACAATAAACTGTAGTAGAGCCAAGCTACACTGCTAGAAAAGTAAGCAGGGAAATTAAAAGCTGGCGGTTTTAGCTGCTGTTTGAAGCCAGGCACTGAGTGTAGAAAGGTGTAAACAATTAAGAATAAGTGGACCCAGAGAGACTGCAACAGGTAGGGAAACAGCAGTGGAACTGAAAAGCACACAGATAACAACTGCAGGTAAACAAAGGAATTGCTAAAGTATGATAAACGTAAATACAGAACATTAACTGTAAGGAACAGCAGTACATAATCTGGGGAAGCATACACAAGCAATTGGGACACAGCAGGCTAGCACTAGAAAAGCCCCCACAAAAAGAAGTAAAATGAAAGAAAACACAAGCAGGAGTCCAAGAGTCAGCAGACACACAACAGAGAGAAAAGCAGATTGCAGCCGGAGAAGCAAATAAAACCTATGAGAGGAGAGGACGCACAAACCAAGCAGAAAGCCAGCACAAGGAATTAGAAGGTAGCACAAACTGGCAGGGTCCAAAGCACAAGGGGACAAAATCTGAAGAAAAGGAGGGAGGGGTAGAGCTTTCATCTGCAGCAAAGAAAAAGTGTTTCAAAAGGAGGCTTGTAAGAACTTCTTATATAGCTCAGGAAAGGGGCATGGCTAGTGGCTCACCCCATTGAATGACATGCATAGCCTTTCAAAAAATAGAATGATAACACTCTTGTATGTGTTTTCATTGTCTGGTGTATTTATTTATTGTTTGCAATGTTAAGGGTAATGTTCCCCAAATTCCCATGTTGACTGATCCCTAAGGTGTTCCCTGAAGTCACCCAAGTGCCTAGGTTCATAACAAAAGTGTAAAGTGGTTCTCAAGGGTATCTTCTGTGTGATGTCTGTGAAGGGAAAAAAGATAAAGTCTCCAGGCCACCAATGCCTTTGTTCACAAGCAACACAGAGAACAAGTTATAACTTTTGACTTTCTTGTGTTATAAACTTGAAATTCATGCTGCAGTGTGGCACTGGTTTGTTTGATGGAGGACTTGGCGACATAGATCACTGTGTCATCTGCAAATAGATGAACCCTAGCAGACGTTACACTGGCATTGAGATTGTTGATGTAAATTGCGAAGAGGAGTGGACCCAATATAGACCCTTGCAGAACTCCCCTCAATAAAGGTTTAAGAGGGGAGAGGTCTCATTGTGCTCTTATTTGCTGCTGATGGACAGTCAAATAGCACTGGATCCATTTCATAGCTGGCTCATCCAGGCCAATATTATGTAGCTCAGTTAGAAGCAGATTGTGGGCTACTGTATTGAAGGCCTTGCTTTGGTCTAGGAATACGGTGCCCACATGATTTTTTGCATCCAGATCTAAATGCCATTCATTGATCAGTGATGTTATAGTACTATGCTTAGGCCAAAAGCATGACTGGATGGGGTTAAGCTTGCCAGAGGATTCTAGGGAGTTATGCAGTTGAGTTTTGACAATTTTCTCAAGGAATCTGGAAAGTATAGGTAGTAGGGATATCAGTCTATAATTATTAAGGTCACATGGGTCATCTGACTTAAAGAGTGGTACGACATGAGCGATTTTCCATAGGTCAGGGAGAGTGCCTTGTGAGAGGGACAGATTAAATAGGTGGACGATGGGACACTGAGTTCTTGGTATCCTATTTTCAAGTGGAAAGGATTGATTTGGTCTGCTCCAGGACTTTTTTAGGATCAAGGGTTAGTAACAGGTCGTTTGAAGGATGCTGGGTAGAAACTGAACTTATACTCAGGGGGAATGGGTTTGGATATTTGATCCAGCAAATCTTGGCTACTGTGTTTAGGGAGTAGCTTACTGGCAGGTGAGGTGTGAAATGCAAGACTGGCTATCGCAAAGTGGTTATTGAGAAGGCCAATATGCTAGTATTATCTGTGGTAGTCATGCCCCCAGTAATAATCTTATTGGTGAGGAAGGAAGATGGATGATGCCCTTCAATTTCCCTTAGCATTTTCCAAAATAGGGCAGGATTGGCAGCAGAAGAGTCGAGTTCAGATCTGAAGAATTTGGATTTCTCTGCCCTAATTAATTTGGTGTACTGGTTCCTAGCCTTTCTGAAGGCCTCCCAGTCAGAAGGTAGTCTAGTTTTGTGGGTACGCTTCCAGAGTGGTCCCTGTGGTGGAAGGTAGTTTTAATGGCGTTGTTGAACCATAGGCAAAACCTTTTTTTAGTTCTAATTTTTGTCAGGTGGGCATGTTTATTATGATGTCTTGTGCACGCAGTGCAGACAACATTTTGTGGTTGCTTCAGTTGAGAAGCTGGTTATGGAGGTGTGGTCCTGGTGCAGCCAATGGTGCCACTGCTTTTTGAGGCTGATCTCTGTGGCACCAATGGCATAGCATGCTGTCTATGACAGCAGTTGGAAGAACGTTCCACCACCTTCAAAGAAATTAGCCACTGCAATCAGGGAGCGCAATGCAGTAGTCCCTGATTGCAGCAGCCAATTACTGCTTGCCTGCTCTGGGCAAGCAATATGGTGGCAGCTTCTCTATCAGTTTTTCAGTCCCCAGAGAAGCTGAGGGACAGCTGCTGCCTTTTGTCTGTGAAAGCCGATGGGGTGCCCAATCCCTGTCAGCAAGATGAACCCCCCCATTTCTTGTGTGCTGAGGGGGTTCCCAAACCCCCCAGCTCATGCATCCCTACTTCCAGTCACTGACGGAGATGCCCAATCCCCGTCAGCATGCCCTCTCTTGAGGTAATTTGCCAATGGGGTGCCCAATCCCTGTCAGCATACTGTAACCCCCCGCCATGTCTTGTGTGCCAAGGGGGTGCCCAATTCCCCTCAGCTCATGCGATCCCCTGACCTCTGTATGTCCGATGGGGGTGCCCAATCCCCTGTCAGCTACAGGCCCCCCAAACAGTTAGGTGACATGCTGGGAGCCCACTCCAGCATGCCAATTGGCACCTGTAAAAACAAAAACCATCCCACAATATTTGTTTTTTTTCCCTGTAAACCAGGAAACGGTCCCTTGTCGAGTCTGGCGGCCCCTCACCCAACCCATGCCCATCCTCTGTGCACCCTGCCTCCCCACACACCATACTTACCTCTGGAGCCCAGCGCGATGATCTTCAGTGAACCGGGAACACTTCTGCACTCTTCAAAGCCAACCGCGAACTGAAGAAATGTTGATAAGCTGTATAATGGCATAAATAGGGTTTTTCCAACTTTGGTGCATATCTCGGTCATTTTTCAGTATTTTGTCACCAAATTTTTGAGATAGAGTTATTGGGACCCCTCCTCATGAATTCAGTCACTGTTGTGGCATGATTCGGTCCTGAAAGATGATTTCTCCATCACTGCGTGAAATCACCTTTCAGGACCAATTAATGAAATGATAGTGCCACTGTTCATGAGGTGGGCTCTCAAAAAGCCTATGTTGCAAATTTGGTGAAAAAAATTCAAAAACATTACTGTTTTACAAGCGTGCGTTGTGCAGTTTCTACACATGCTCATAACTTCACAGATCTGTAATATTTTCACTCCAGATTTTCAACATTGGCATTTTTACACACCTCCTTATGATCAGTACAGCTGTCATTTTTCACATCCTGTCCGAAATGTGTTTTCGCACTACTGGTGCAGAATAGAGTGGTCGCTGGGGGAAATCAGTGTTCGGGACAGATTAAGAAAATCACAGTGACACTGTTCATGAGCAGAGGTCCTAAAATGCCTATGTTGAAAATTTGGTGACAACAGTCCACAAAATGAGTATGATACTCATGTGCGTTGCGCAGTTTCCCCTTGCACTCGTAACTTCGAGATTTTGTAATATTTTCACTCAACATTTACAACATTGTCAGTTTTGTACACCTTCTTATGAATTGTACAGCTGTCATTTTTCACATCCTGCCTGAAATGTGTTTTTGCACAAGTGGTGCACAATGGCATGGTCACTGTGGGAAATCAATGATCAGGACAGATGAAGACAATCATAGTGACAGTGCTCATGAGCAGAGGTCCCAAAATGCCTATGTTAAAAATTTGGTGAAATAATTCAACTAAATGACTGTGTTAAGAGTGTGCACTGAAAATTTGGTAACAAAAGTCCACAAAATGAGTATGTTACAAGTGTGCTTTGGCAGTTTCCATGTGCACTTGTAACTTCAAGATTTTGTAATTTTTTCACTCAACATTTACAACATTGTCAGTTTTACACACCTTCTTATGAACTGTACAGCTGTCATTTTCCACATCCTGCCTGTAATGTGTTTTTGCACAACTGGTACACAATGGCGCGGTCACTGTGGGAAATCATTGAACAGGACAGATGAAGAAAATCATAGTGACAGTGTTCATGAGCAGAGGTCCCAAAATGCCTATGTTGAAAATTTGGTGAAATAATTCCACTAAATGACTGTGTTATGAGTGTGCATTGTGCAGTTTTGATGTATTTTCATAAATTTGAGTATTTTTTTAATATTTTCATTCAAGATTTTCAACACTGCCATCTCTTCACACCTATGTATGAATGATGCAGCTGTCATTTTTCACATCCTGCCCGAACAGTCTTTTCCCACATCTGGCTCAGAATGGCACGGTCGTTGTGAGAAATCAACATTCGGCACAGATTAACAAGATCACAGTGCGACTATTTATGAGCAGAGGTCCCAAACATTTTTATGAGGTGTGGGTCACAAAAATGCCATGTTGCAAATTTTTAGTGCAAATACCAACAAACAACTGGGGCATTAGGGTTTCTAACCATAACATCCCACCCTGTACAGACTGACAAGCATCAAAGGTATGCCTTTGCATTGCCAGCTGTCATGCTCACACCATGCCATCCCCCCACCCTCAAGCCACTGACAGGCATCGAGGTGTGCCTTGGACTCTTTGGCCCCACAGTTCACCCCATTCTACTGTGCTGTACCCATTTCAGCATATGTCCTTCTGAAATGGGGTGACTGTAAAGCCAAACACCCCAAGGTACACCTCAGCACTTGTTGGTGTCTGCAGGATAGGGTGAGGTAAAATACCATGAGTGTAATGGCCGATTAGGGTGAGTGTAAGGCCCGAGGACCCCAAGGCACAATGCAATATATGTTGCACTGTAGGATAGGGTGAGCTGAAATGCCGTGAACATTATCTCCAATGCCCAAAGGAATGCCTCAGTGCCTGTCAGTTTCTGTAGGGTGATGTGGGGTTGACGTCACTTTCATACTTCACTGCCATTCCTATTATACATCTGTTCAACTCCTGCGCTACTGATGCCAATGTCAGCAAGACAACATTCGGCATTGACAAATGCTTTTTTATTACCTGAGAAACAAGGTCTTGGCAGAGGCTATAAGCCTCTGATACTTTTTTTGCAAGGCAGAAATCTTGCCGTCTTATATTATATAGATCCATAATAAACCTACTACTGTTGAAATTCTTATGGATCCTTTTGTAAACATATTTGGAGGTTGAGGAAAGTTTGGGCATGATCCATAAGCTGGTTATGGGGCTGTGATCACTTACATCCTTGAAGAACACGGCAGTGTGTGAGATATTATAGGGCTTGTTTACTATAATTAAGTCGAGTAATGTACTATTAATGAGGTTCTTTCCATTTCCATTAGGGCAGGTAGGTTCAGAGATGAGCTGGGAGAAGCCATACTCATCACTCAAGTCTTTCATTGGTTTTGAGCGGGGGGGTCAGCCAGTCAAGGTGTAGGTCCCCCATGATGATCACTTCTGATGACTGAGATTCTAGTAGGCTGTGAAGGTGATTCAGCAGGTCAAGTCCCCCACATGGGGATCTAGAGCATCCTGTAATGATCAGTGACTCAGAGGACGTGAGCTATATTCTTAATGAAAGACATCCAAATTGTTTGGTAATAGTGGTTGAGTCTATAAGTGATTCGGTGAATCTATCATTGATGTAGATCATGACCCCTTCCTCCCTGGACTGCCTTTCCTCTCTGTACACATTGTAGGAGGGGAAATTTATTTTGTGATCTGGTGTGATGTGTTTTAGCCAAGTTTCTGAAATGACCAGCATGCCGGGCTTGGTATGGCAAATCCAAGAATGGATGGAGTCGAGTTTCCTATACTGACTACAGACATTAATGTAGATAAAACTCATACCTTTTTAATTTGCTTGGTCGGATAGGATCAAAACAGATGAATGTGGGCCTGGGTTTAGTTTGACATTACCAGAGCAGATCAGCAGGATAAAAAATAATTTTTTGAGAGAACTGAGTAGTAACCTTGTTACTAGTACCCTGCCTTTCTTAGTTAGAGGTGGGATGGCACTGGATAGGTCAGGAGCTGGCTGATGGAAGGTGAAGGAGGAAGCATAGAGAATCACTCTGGTGGATAGGCGAAGTGGAGTGTGGTTGTGGTGAGGATGTGCAGATGATATGAATGGTGTCTTACTTGGTTGGGGGATCGTACCCAGAAAAAGTAGCATGATAGAGGCACTAAGTAATGAGGCATGATCATTTGCATAGTTGAGGGGGTCTTCAGAGAGAAGGGGAGATCTTCAGCCTGCTGGTTATTGTGAGCAGTAGAGCACAGACCAGCAGGAAAAGCTGAATGGTAGAAACTCTCTGGAACATTGCTCATATGCAGGTATGGCTGCAACTGAGGATTGCCTGGTGTTGGTAGGGCTATAGTGAGAGAGATAGAGGAGGTTTTATAAGCTACATATAGAGACGGCACTTGAGCAGAGTCAGCATCAAGAGGTGAGGAGGGTATGGGACAGTTCCATAAAATGAGCAAGGGAGGGTAGCTTGGTTGCTTTGGGGCTTGGGGTTGGTGCAACGTGAGGAGAAAGCTTATAGCGGCTCCCAGCTAATTCCATTATTTAGGAGGGGAGAAATGTAGCCAGGAGGGATGGAGAAGCTGATGTAAGGGAAGGGAGTGAAGAATGTGGGGGCAAGCATGGAACAGAGGGGGAGCAGAAGATATGTCCTTATGTAGCAGTGATAGGGGGAGAATGGGAGAGGTATGTAAAGGGGCAGTATTAATACAGGGAGCAGGAGAGAAGTCTTAAGGCTTGGTTGAGTTAAGTTGGAGATTGGCTTGTAACCCAGACAATAGGGCAGGAGTTGGGTCTTAGGAGACTTGTGATTGGATGTGTACCCAACCAATAGGTGCAGGGAATAAGGGTGGGAGGAGTTTAGGTATATTTAATAGAGGCTGGGGTCGGGGAGGGGGTGGCTAACAAATATCAAATTGGTAAAACAAGTGCTGCTGGTGGAGAAATTAAGGTAGGGAGGGCACCAGGAGACTGGTTGACGCTTGGGTCCTGCAGCAGAGTCCCTAGCTAGACGAGCAGCCAATCAGCAGATGAGAATGCCTGGAAGCAGCCAATCAGGGGTGAACAGGAAGATAGCACCAAAAATTCAACTTTTGATGCTCCACAGAGGACCATACTGTACCTGTTGCTTGTGGCTTGCTGGGGAGGAATGGTCAGGTGGCAGTGATCTGGAGAGCCACACCACCAGTAAGGAATGCCCAGTCAAGGGCTCTAGCACAGTCTGGTCTTAACATAAATATTATTGTAACCCCCTACCAATTTGGGGTTTACCTTAATGTCTTCCTGGGCTCTTTCCATGCCCACTGCCAGGACAGGGGTAATAGATCCAAGGGTATCTGTTTATTTCTGTTGCTTAAGTGAGACAGCCCTGTAATGCTTCTGTGCCTGTCCCTTTAAGAATTCAGCCAGTTTTGTGTAAAGTTTATAGTCTGGGCTTGGTCCAAATGATTTAGGGCTTGTGACCAGCCAGACACCGCTCTAACTTGCTCCATTCTGCAGTCTATAATTGCAGTGTCAGTGGCTCAGTAGGTAGCACACTCGCCTCTGAGGCCGGGAGATCAGAGGGCTGTGGGTTCAGTTCCCACATCTGGCACTTGGGTTAATATCCCAGTACTGACACTGTAGTGCAGCATGAAAGGGGTGCTGCACTTCTGAGGTGCTGTCTTTCAGATGAGACGTTAAAACCAAGGTCCCATCTGCCTGGATTGGTGGTAGTTCAGGTGGATATTAAAGATCCCATGACACTTATCGAAAAGAGTAGGGGAATCTCCCCAGTGTCCTAGCCAAATTTCCCTCATTCACTAAAAAAAATACCACCAACAGCTTAATCTGGTTCAAGGTCAGTTGGCATTCATCTGTATCTCCTTCCCCGGGGTCGTGCCTGAAAATAGGCAGGATTTGTCTAGTGCACTTACCCGGTCAACAAAAACTAAATAAATAAAAAATAAATAAAAATAATAATGCAGAGGGAGACCAAAGAGGAACTATAATTATTTACCTCTTATGTATTCTTATATTTGAATTAGAGAAGTTTGTCTAACCTGCTTTCCTTGCAGTTTGTCTTTTTTGAATGGGAGCCACCATGTTTGGTCCAGGACTTCCAGTGATCAGACCAATATGACTTCAGGAACCTTACATGGTATTTTAGCCCAAATTACTTGTGGGAAAGAAAACTGCAGCTTTTGTAGTTTTTAGGTTGGCGCTGAAACTGGACTAGAAGGGAAGTCCCAAACTGTGACTGACAGCTTCCCCAGCCAACCTGAATCATTGATTTGAAAAGGGAAATCCACAGATCTGTTAGAGACAGTGGATCAGTTTGAGCTGGAGCTCGAAGAATGAACAATTCGAGCTTTCGAGAAGCTGCTCCCTGAATGAAGCGAAGGGGAATCGGCATGAAGAGGCCTATCTTTCCTCCCTGACGCTGCTTCTCCTTTGTTGGACTGCCTGATTGCAGAAGTTAGAATCCTCTAATTTGGGACTAAAACTGTGGCAAAAAGTATTGAAGAGTTCAAAAAAGCACTGCTTGTGTTTTGGACTGAAGATTTGCTCCTGTGAAGCGTTTGGCCCAGCTAAGGAGCAAGACTGTCTTTGGATTGAAAGGTTTGCTCAGTGAATCTACTGCAATAGCAACCGGACTGTATCTGATCTGTAAGAAGTTACAACTGTTTGATTTAAATGTGCTGAATGTTTCTCATGGGTCAAAGCCTGACTGTTCATGATCCACTTTGTTACACCAGCTGGAAGCTTCACCAGCAAAACAAACTGAACTTTGTCAACGTGCTCATCATACCTGGGCCTTTGCCAACTCAGCCCAGACCAACCGTCTGCACCAGGGACTGTCCACGATGAGAGACCAGCTGTGGGGATCCAGCCCCTGCACAGAAACAACTTGCAGGTTGCAACCACCTGGAGAGAAAGGCCGTGAAGAGGAGGTGTGTAATGTCGGCCTTGCTTCCCCGTGCTCATTGGTGAATACCACAAGGTCTCTATATCACCAGCCATTTCAAAGCCAACTGGTAGCATGAGTAGAACCAGGGCAGCTCCCTGCAACAAATCTTTTAAGTATCTGTGGTACCATCTAATTGCTTCTGTAAATTTCTGGGTTACAAGATACTGGGCCATCTGGCCAGGATTATAAATAATCAAAGCTCTGTTTTGCATGCTAACTGGCTTTTCTTTCCATCAAGGACCCCGACAATAGCTGCAATGCTGGTCACCCCCCGGCAACGCCTCTGGCTAGCCAGTATAATATCCGGGGTACCCAGTGTTGAAACTTATTATTTGGGACTAAAAGTGCATGCCGAGTAACCTGAATTTAATCAATATAGTAATCATTCATTTAAATTCACGCCCTTTCCTTGTTCATGACCCTTTTAAAAAATCTGATTGTTGTTTCACACTTAACCTTGCTTATACGCATATTATTAGTTGGGTTACTGTATTGATCATGACCCCTTCCTCCCTGGACTGGTTTGTTAACCTTGCCTTTACAAGGGGTTCCAGGGAACTTGCCGAAGGCCAGACTGTGGTGGTAAGTATGAAGGGTGAATACATGTTATGAACGTTAATCACTCTCTGTGTTTTAACTGTTGCCAGAAGTACAAGGTCACTAGGTGCATTTGTGGGTAGATATAGTTTCCCTGAGGGCTATAACAGGTCAGATAGACATTCCCACTGTTGTTACTCTGGGTGGAGGCATCTTCATACCAAATCCAGGCCCCTCAACCTGTGGTCAGAAATACAGGTAGGGGTAGTAAGCTTAGGGATAGTGCCGCCTAGCGGTTACATTGTCCCTGGTGCTAGTGGCCCCCCGATGACTGCTGACTCATTTTTAACATAAATATTATCCCTGGTGCTTATGGTCCCCCTGCCTAACATTGGGCTGTTCTGTAATATTAAACCATCCCTGTTGCTAGTGGTAATCCGCTCCCTCTGATTGCCTGCCCCTGCTGAAACAAAATTATTCCTGCTGCTAGTGGTAACTCTCCTCCCTCTGATTGTCAGCCCTGGCTGAAACAAAATTATCCCTGGTGCTTGTGGTAACATTCTACCTCCAATTACCAGCCTGGAAATAAAACAGAAAAACTCACTGGTGTCCAGTGGTTCCCTTCTGGCTTGGGGCATACCCCCCACTCACTTTTGCAATATCCATGATGCTGTGGGAGCATACTGCAACAGGCACACTTCCTCAGCAGGCTACTGTATGTACAGGCAGGGAGCATGCCTCTAATTTATAGGACGGGGCAGGTCACCTTGTCCTATAAATAAGAAGCGTGCTCCATGCCTGTGCATATAGGAGCCAGCCGAGGAGGTGTGAGGAGGGCTGTGCCGGTCACCATATGCTCCCACTGCACCAAGGATATTACAAAGGTGAGTGGGGGGGTATGCTCAGTGCTGTGGGGGGGGGGTAACCACTGGACACCAGGGATTTTTTGCTTTACTTCCGGGTTAGCAATCCACAGGAGTGGGGTTACCACTAGAGATGCAGCAAATTTAAATTTCACCTGCGTGGTCATTTCGCGTTGGTACTTAGCTATGCGGAGTGCCCCATAGGAAAGGCTCACTTCACCTTGTGATTATTACTTCACATTTTCTTTCTGCCATAACATGAAAAAAAGTGGAATGACAACAATATTGGCAGAACCACACACACACACACACACACACACACACACACACACAGAATTAATGTGCATCCCCAAAGTGCTACTGTCTTGTGTCCAGAAAGCTTCCCAGTGCTGATGAAGTGAAATGAGGGTATAACAAGAAATGCAAAGTCTCCCAGAATTAGAATAATATAATAATAATAATAGTAAACTTTACTTATATGGCACCTTTCAAAAGCCAAGGAGCCTAACAGAGTTAATGTCACATAATCACACAATGTCACAACACTATAATCAACAGAACATCTCAACAACAAATAATATAATTATAAAAGTTTTCATCAATTAAATACCATAGGTTTGACTCCATAATCAGGTCTTCAGTGCTTGTTTGAGGCCCTCCACAGTAATGTGCTCACGTAACCAACGGGGTAGAGAATTCCAGAGGGTAGGGGCAGCATACATAAATGTTCTAGCCCCAGAAGATTTCAAATGTACTTTTGGAATCTCTAGCAACCTCTCGTTGGCTCAGCGGAGTGATTGCCTTGGGCGATGAGGAACCAAATGCTCTTTCAGGTAGTCTGGGCCAAGTCCATGTAGGTCTTTGAAAGTCAGAAGCCTGACTTTAAAGGTGATCCACCACTGAACTGGCAGCCAGTGCAGTCCGCGCAGCACCAGTGAAATATTACAGGACTGTGAGGATCCTGTCAACAGCCATGCTGCAGCATTCTGCACTAGCTGCAGGCGGTGGATTTCCACCCCAGGTAGCCCTAGGTACAGGGAGTTGCAATAGTCCAAGTGCGAGGTCACAAAAGTGTGGACCAAAGTGGGAAGATCACCGGATGGAATGAGGTGTCTGATCCTGGTGATATTCCTCAGATGGTAAAATGAGAATTTTACAACAGCAGACACCTGAGAATGCAGGGTTAGCCCATCTTCAAAAATTACCCCCAGGTTCCGCACCTGTTCAGAGGATGGGAGTGGCTCACCCCCAAGGTATAAGCCAGAATTAATGGCACACTCAGTCATGCATGCAGTGGTCACACATAGAGTCACCAGAATTAATGTGCATCCCCAAAATGCTACTGTCTTCTGTCCAGAAAATACCCCAGTGCTGACAAAATGCTACTGTCCTGTGTTCAGAAAATCCCCCAGTGCTAACGAAGTGAAATGAGAGCATAACAAGAAATGCAGTCTCCCAGAATTAATGGTGCACTGCAAATGCACAGACAGATTAAGATTGCACTGTGCACTCAAGAGAGGCATACGAAAAGGCACAATAACACCTAACCAGTGCTCACAACCAAGTCACAAATCCAAATCTGGAAAGGAATACCTTTTGCCAGTTGGGGGATTAGTGCACAGCAGTAACAATCCACTACCAATAAAGATACCACAAAACAGTATAAAAAATTCATGCAGGTGCGGTGAATAGCAGGTTCACTGCTGCAATTACTCTGTGGCACAATAAAAGATGTCTGATTTAATTACATGCTTTGCACACACACTCTCACACACACTACAAGTAATGCGTATCGAATTGAAAACCTTTAGTAATATAACCAAATGTTTTAAACAGACAAATTATACACTGCTGCACCACAACAATCGGCAAAAAAATGTCAAGAATTACTGAAATTATTACTGTGTTTACATTAACACAGTTATAAAAGAAAAATAAAACCAAAATAGAAAGACTTCCTTTTTCTCCCAGTTAATGTACCTACACCACAAATACTCCCTTCCCCCAAAGCACACTTCACAGTACACAGACTGACTGTTCTAAATTAACATTCAAAATCCACACAGAACAATAAACACTCGATGATATGAGAACAGAAGGGTTTCCTACAATCTATGTACTAAATTTTGAGCAAAAAAAATGACTCAAAAAAGCATTTTAAACAGCTTTTAGAGGTTTTGAATCGCAGAGCTCTGAGAGCAAACTGTCTCCAGCTACCACTACACACACTCAACTCTGGCCAGAACTGAGGCTGTGCAGAACAATCTGGAGCCCATGTGACCTGCAATCCCATGAATCACTGCAGAATTTCATTTGGAGCTCAATTACAAGGCAAAGTGAGGCGAATTACATTGATTTCAATGTACTTCAGCTTACAATTAGTGGAGAAGTGGTTTGGGGATGGCGGAATAACTCAGAGTCATTGGTTTCAATGGACTTCACGTTCCTCATTATGAAACAAAGTACTCTGCTTCACATTACAGAGTACTCCACAGATTCCACGTTATTCCGTGAATCACTTCGTGGAGCGAATTGGAGCCACTTCGCCCACTACTACTTACAGTACTGTAATTCACATGCTGTACAGGAAAGAACACAAATGCCTATGGCTGTACTTCTCCAATGAGCTGAGCCTGTATCATAAAACTCCCCAATTTAAAAAACTCTTACTAATGAATACAGTGGTGGTGACTGGGTGAAGTCTGGGGAGATACTACAAAATAGGCTTACAATACATGCAAGTAACTAGTAAAAAAAATTAATTTCACGATTCGTGACGTGATCATGATTCGTGAATCATAATTTATGACTGCATTTGTGACCGTGATGATGAAGAACGTGATTCAGTGTGAAAAAAACAATATGAAACTGTATGGGAATGTGAATGTGAATGCCTATGGCTCTACTTCCCCAATGAGCTGTAGCACAAAACTCCCCAATTTAAAAACTCTTATTAATGAGTGCAGTGGTGGGGTGGTGAAGCCTGGAGAGATACTACAAAACAGGCTTACAATACTTACTAGTAACTAGTAAAAAATTACATTTTGTAATTTGTGACATGATCGTGATTCGGGAATCATAATTTTTGACTGCATTTGTGACCGAGATTATGAAGAACGTGATTCGGTGTCACTGGGATAACCAATATGAAACTGTATGGGAACCCGAATGCCTACGGCTGTACTTCCTCGAAGAGCTATAGCACAAAACTCTTCAATTTCAAAACTCTTATTAATGAGTACAGTGGTGGGGTGGTGAAGCCTGGAGAGATATTACAAAACAGGATTACAATATATCCAAGTAACTAGTAAAAAAATTAATTTTGTGATTCATAACATGATCGTGAATCATAATTTGTGCTTAATTAAAATGAAGTTTTTATGAAGGAATGGGAGACAATTTTATTGGAGGTGAGTGCCAAACTAACGACTTTGATTATAAAATTTAGTAAAGAAAAAGAAAATGAGATCCGAAATGAGATTAAGAAGCAGGAGGTGAAAGTACTTCAATATAGACAACATCCTGATTTTGATATAATCAATAAAAGACTGAAGGATTCAGTTATGAAACTAGATTTGGAACTGCAGAAAGTGAAATGTACCAAATTTCTACGAGACAAGGGGTATTTTGAAAGAGGTCATATTTTTTATTGGAAGCAGAAAGAATTAAAAAGTATATTAAAAATGAATAAAAATGTTTCCTTTGAATATAATACGGAAAATAGTGATTCAGATGGTGAAGGATTCAATCAAGACTATTATTTTCAGAAAGGCAGTCACAATATGGACCCACAGCCTGTGATAGGATATACCAGCTACAATATATCCAAACACAGCCCACAAGTACCAGGCAGGAATCCAAGATTACAAACAAGAGTTCAAGAGTTCGACGTAGAACAAGAAGAAGAAGAAGAAGGAAGTCGAATATCAAGAGATAGCTCCCAAATGAGATACAACAGAGGGAGATTCCAATACAGGAAGAACTTTCAAATGAGGGGTCGACAGAGGAGGTAAGAACTAGTAACCTTGAGATACCAACACAGATTATTAACCTGTCACAACATGAACTGTTGGAGAATGAACAGAAACTTTTGATGAAGGGCCTTAGTTTTTCTCTGACTAAAACGCTCAACAGGGTACAGATATTGATTGACTTAAGTTTAAGTTGTCGGAAGTTAAACCTTAAAGCTTTCTTTAGTAAAAGAAAAGTGGAATTGGAAAATGAAAGCTATAAAGAAAATATGTTTAAAGTTCCCTCTACATTCTGTCCTCCATCATGTTCAGCAGTTAATGTCTTTAGAGAATTAGTTGAGACCGAAATTGAACATTTTTTTGAGACTCCTCATTCCTGCTTTTTTAATAATTTAAAAAAGAAGAACGGGATGCTGTAATGACTTTACAGAAGGACTCTAACTTGAGTATTAAACCAGTTGACAAAGGGGGTGCTGTGGTGTTAATGGATAAGGCAACCTATATTAAAGAAGCTTATAGACAACTTAACAATAACAATTTTTATAAGAAAATAAGGGAAGAAAATGTTTGTGACTTTAAATACAGTATTGATGATATTGTTGAAATGGCTTTTGAACAAGATGTTATAGACAAACCCACAAAAGAGTTCTTAAAGGTTTCAAGTCCCACGAGGGCCACTTTCTATATTTTACCAAAAGTACACAAAACTTTAGTTAATCCTCCTGGAAGACCAATAGTAAGTGACATCAGATCTTTAATGGAACCACTATCACAGTACTGTGATTCTTTTCTGAAACCTTTAGTTCTCAAACTACCATAATTTGTGAAAAAGACTAAAGAAGTACTAAATATTGTGAAGGACTGGAAATTCGAGGAAGAGTTTATCCTAGTGGCTTTGGACATATAATCTCTCTACACTAATGTCCCACATGAAGGGGCATTAGATGCTGCAGCTTACTTTTTGAATTAAAATGCAGGGGACTCTGTACCACCGACAGGACTTATTTAAATTATTGGAATGTGTTTTAAAATATAATGTATTCACATTTAATAATGAGTTATTTCAACAGGTGAAAGGAACAGCAATGGGGCTACATGCGCACCTTCGATAGCAAATCTGTATGTTGGGAAGTAGGAGGAAGAAGTAGTTGTTTTTTCAGAAAAAGTAAATGGATTTCATGAAAATATATTATTATGGAAGTGTTATATTGATGTTGTGTTACTCTTTTGGAAGGGGGATGCAATTAGTTTACAGAATTTTGTAGAATTCCTGCATTAGACAAATCCCAACTTAAGATTCACTTTTCAAGCAAGTGAAACCGAAATAGAATATCTAGATCTGAAATTAATTAAAAGCCTAGATGGTGCAATAGCAACAGATATTTACCATAAGGAAATATATGGAAATACAATTCTATTAGCTAGTAGTTGCCATCCCTCCCACGTGGCAGCAAATATCCCTGTTGGACAGTTTTTAAGGACAAAATGAAACTGCTGTATGGTAAATCGTTTTGAAAATGGAGCAGATGTTCTAAAGAACAGATTAGCAACTAGAGGTTATGCAATAAAAATTATAGAAAGAGCATTTATGAGAGCCCAGAGCACAGAGAGAGATAGTTTATTAATGGACAAAACACAAGAACAGGAGATAGCTCAAACATTTACTTTTGTTATGGGGTACACAGCACAATCCAAGGAATTGGAAATTATAATATGTAGACATTGGTATGACCTTTGGGTAGATCCTGATCTTAGAGAAATAGCACAGAATCCACCACGCATGTGTTACAAGAGAGCACCTACTCTAAGGGATCTACTAGTGCATAGCTATTTTAAAGTAGAAAAAAAAGTACTTGGTTAAAACTACCAGAAGGCTGTATGAAATGTAGAAAATGCATCTATTGTGCATATGTTATACAAGGTAAAGAATCTGGTAGCTGTAATACAGAAAAAAGATATTTTATTAGACAGTGTATTACATGTAGCAGCGAAGGTGTTATCTATCTAGCAATAAGTAGCTGTAATGCTTTTTACATTGGTAAAACTACACGGAGCTTTAAAATATGAGTAGGTGAGCTTGTAAGAGCCATACAAAGGAAGGATAGCACCTTTGCCACTGTGCTCCATATTATGGAGACATCAAATGATGACACACATTTTTTCAAATTTATGGCTATAGATGAAGTGTGTAAACACCCTAGAGGTGGAGATTTTGACAACCTAGGATTAACTGGAGAAAATTTCTGGATACTTACTTTGTGAGTGAATAAGAAACCAGGTTTGAATGCCCATTTGGATTTAAGCCCCTATCTTAAGAAACGATAACATTTATAACAAATAGGTACTTGTAGTGGCCTTGTATTTCTATTGTCTCTTTTTTCTTGGTATATACTGTGGCCCAGATATTCAAACTGCACCAGTTTGTGGCGCAAGTCTGTACGTCGCATAAAATAGTTGCGCAGGGGTGTGGCCAGGACGATATTCAATGGAGTTGCGCTATGGCGCAACTGCTTTGAATATCACCCCCTGGCCACCCCCACTGTGCATGGCACAGTGGAACTGCACCAGCACAAGTGGTCAGAGGGAGCATTGAGATGCGGTGGCGCAAGTTCCATGCGCGCAATGCACAGCACCTGCAATATTCAAAGGGTGACATGCAAATGGGGCCATAATTTATGCAAGGCGCACGCGGGGCCATTTGCATCTGATTACAGCCCCGTTTGCATGCCATTAGCATGCAGGTGCACTGATCCCTGACGACTTACGCCTGGCGCCCTGCCAGGCAGCAGCCATCGGGGACCAATGCCCCCTGCAGCCCGATCGTGGGATGTCCAGTAAGGGACAATGAATGTCTCCAATCTCTGGTGGTCCAGTGGACCGCCATTAGCCTGATCACGGGCATTACTGTAACTCCGCCCCCAGTAGTCCAATCACAGGCATAACTGTACCTCCCCCAGTAGCCTGGTCACGGGCATAACTGTAACTCTCCCCCCATTAGCTTGATCGCGGGCATCGCAGGTAGCCTGATCGTGGGCATCGCGGGTATCCCCCCCCCAAAGTCCAATATCCCTGGTGGTCCAGTGGACTGAACGGAGCCTGATCACGGGCGGCATTCCTCACCCCCTCAGTCTGAAATCCCTGGTGATCTAGTGGACTCCCTCCCCACCCACCCACGGGCCCCACCACCCGCTCCCCCCTTTCAGCCGGCAGGTGGCAGCACCCCACCGCCTGCCACCCGCAGCCTGCTGACTGACAGCTCGGTATGGCTGCATGCCCACTGGCTCAGAGCATGAGCCGATGGGCATGCAGCCCATACCTAAGTCAGTCCAGATATGTGAATGAATTCATTCCATATCTGGATGACTGCATGGTATGGTTGCATGCCCATTGGTTCATGCTCTGAACCAATGGTGTGCAGCCATACCAGCTGTCAGTCGGCAGCGGCGGGCAGCAAGGAGGTGGGGTGCTGCCGCCGCCAGCTGACGGAGGGGAGCGGGTGGTGGGGCCCGGTGGGTGGGAGGGGGTCCACTAGATCACCAGGGATTTTGGACTGGGGGTGAGGAATGCCACCTGGATCAGGCTCGCTGGTCCACTGGACCACCAGGGATATTGACTTTGGGGATACTGATGCCCGTGATCGGGCATGGGGCGCCGCCAGGTGCAGCTGGAGTAGTCGAGGGCCACCCACAGGTGGCAGCTGCTGTGTTGTGCCTTGCAATGCGGCAGCTCACCTGTGGGTGGCCCTCGACTTGTTCCTTTTTTTTTGGCTCAACTTTTTGAAGGCGCAGGTAGGGGTTGCATCTGCATAACTCTGCATGGCCCTGGCTGAATATCGGGCTGTGCAGTTTATGCATGGGCACGCCCCCCCAACCTGTGCCTGCATACATTACTGATGCACCCCGGCACGTCGTGATTTGTGCGGCGCACTTTTCCCTTTTAAATATCGCACCGGGGTGCATCAGTGGGTTGTGCATGGTGCAACACCGTTACGCCATGCGCAACCCTTTTGAATATCTGGGTCAGTATGTACAAATAAATCAGTTCCCCCAGTTTTTCTTCTCCAACACATTTTTTCTTCCCCCCTCTTCTTCTTCTTTTTTTCTTTTTAATCTTTGTTTTCAGTTTATTTATTTTTTATATTTTTTTATATTTTTCCTTTTTTTTTAAATGCTTCCCTTTTTCCTTCCCCTGACCTCCTATACCTACCCTTTTCCTTTTTCTTTTTTTCTTTTTTGTTTCCCTTTTATTTTGCTTCTCCTTTTTTTGGTTCATTTATTTTAAAACATAGGCACTGGTTGTATGTACTTAGGAAATAAAATTCCTTTTCATGAACTGTTTTAAAATGAATAAAAATGTTCTGTGTGATTTAAAGGGATATATCCCCTCTTTTTTAGAATGAGTCTGCTTAAGTTAAATGGCTTAAATGTTTTTCAGGTGTTTTAGTCACGTGATTAATTTAATGTACTTATAAGGAGTATGTGGTGGTGGATTTTATAGTAGTCTTTGAAAAAG
Source organism: Neoceratodus forsteri (assembly GCA_016271365.2). Lineage (NCBI taxonomy): Eukaryota > Metazoa > Chordata > Ceratodontiformes > Ceratodontidae > Neoceratodus > Neoceratodus forsteri. Next base: position 1,289,168,050 of record CM057456.1, read on the forward strand.
GATTTGAGATCTGAAACATGTCAGACTGTTTGGAGCTTGGAAGCTTTTTTGAAATGAATAAACATATGGATTAAAGGTTTTTATCCTTTATTTCTGATTGCTTGGCATTCCAGTATTAGGTGTATGTGTGCTGGAAACTTTTGTGGACATGTTCATTACATACAACCTTTGAAAAAGAGTCTTTGACTCAAAGGTATTTTCTGAATCCTCAATAAATACAGAAACAGGCACAGGAAACACAGGCTTAAAATAAGTAAAACAGACTTACTATACAGCAAGGGCCAGGGGAGAGCAAAAACAGCCCAGAAATATATCAGCTAGAATTAAGCTAAACCCTTTTGCATAGAGCAATGATGCTAAATATGGGGTAGTTCATGGTCACGCCCTTCCCCTTGCCCACATGCATACATTATGTTTTATTCAGGTGCTAATCCTCTTTGCCTGTGCAACAACCCCTTTTGAATATGGGGCTACAGCACAAACTACAGTTTGTGTGTGCACAGACCTGTTAGCGCCCATGCAAACTTTTAAATATCAAGCCCCTGGTGTGCATGTTCCCTATGGTGTCCCCTGAAACCCCTCAAGTGCCCAGGTTTATAACAAGAGTGTAATGTGGTTTCTGAGAGTGACATCTGTGTGGTGTCTGAGAAGTAGAGGGCAGCTCAAATGTTGAATTTACACCTCGATTGTCTGACGGCAGGATGGCCCTTCTTTCACTTCGCTAACACTATTCAGAAGTAGTAGTAGTAACATTTTATTTATACAGAGATTTCACCATTAGGGTTATGAATATCCTTTTTACAAGGTGTACCTGTTAAATAAAATCATTTAAAAGTTACAATAAAGTATGTCGATACAAAACAGACTGTAATACATTAACAGTTATATAGTACATAGTTCTAGTTAGCAAGACAGTACACAAGTACAGAAAAGCACAACATTTGTTGACAATGTACAATGCACAAGTTCAGTGGGCAAGTCCGATACGTACAGTTCCCTACACTTATTTGAAGGAAGCTTACCTTTTCAATTTCTTGTGGTATAAACATGAAATTCATTACATATATTCTCCAAGGTGTCCCTGAAGCACCCCCCCCAAGTGTTCACGTTCCTAAAGAATGTGAAAAATTGTTTACTAGCATGACATCTGTGTGTCATCCGTAATAGGAGAAAAGGCACAGCAAACTGTATTTAGGTGGCTGATGCCTCTGTTTGATAGCATCACACAGAAAACATTATCACTTTTGAATTTTTGTGGTAAAATCTTCAGATTTGGTTTTCATGTTCCCAAGAGCATCGCCTGAAGTCGTCTGAGTGCCAAGGTTTACAACAAAAGTGTAAAGCTGTTTTTTGAGGGAGACTTCTGTGTGACATCTGGGAAAGAAAAAAGGTACAGTAAACTGGATCCAGGCAGCCAATGCCTTTGTTCAAAGCACACACAGAAAACATTGTAACTTTATAATTTCTTGTGGTATAAACTTAAAATTCAATGTGCATCTTCCCTAGGGTGTCTCCTGAAGGCTCCCAAGTGCCAAGGTTTATAACAAATGTGTAATGTGGTTTTCAAGGGGAGTCCTGTGTGGTGATAGGGAAGCAGTGGACAACTCAAATGTTGGATTCGCACTGTGAATGTCTGATGGCTGGGAGACCCTGCTTTTACTTCACTAACAGCATTTAAAACCAAGTATAAGTTCTTGTGATATAAACATGAAATGCAGAATAAATGTCACCCAAGGTGTCCCCTGAAGAACCGTAAGTGCCCAGGATTCTATAAAAAAGGTAAACTGGTTTTCAGGGATGACTTCTGTGTGGTGTCTGGGAAAGAAAAAAAGTACAGTAAACTGTATCCAGGCAGCCAATGCCATTGTTCAATAGTAACACACAGAAATCATTATAACTTTTGAATTTATTGCGGTATAAACTTGAAATTTGGTATGCATGTTCCCCAGTGTGTGCCCAGGTTTATAACAAAAGTGTTCAGGGAAAGGCATGAGTGCTCAGGACAAGGGTAATCGGTGCAACAACTAGTGGCTAGCCGGATAATAGTACAACAAACAAGCATTTGTCAATGCCGAATGTTGCTTGCTTCTATGTGCTGTTTAGGTATTTGGAAGTCATTGGAGTTCAAATATTGAAAATTTGCGAACTTACGAGCGTGCGTAGGAACTGCGCAACGCACGCTCGTAAAACAGTCATTTTTAGGAATTTTTTCACCAAATTTTCAACATAGCCATTTTAAGACCTCTGCTCATGAACAGTGTCACTGTGATTTTGTTAATGTGTCCCATACATTGAGTTTGCACACCGACTGCACCATTGTGCGCTACATGGGCGGAAACATGTTTTGGGCAGGATGTGAAAAATGACAGCTGTACTGCTCATAAGGAGGTGTGGTAAAATGGCAATGTTGAAAATCTGGAGTGAAAATATTGAAAATTTCGCGAACTTCACAGACTTTCGTAGGAACTTACTAGCGCGTAAGCAAGTAAACAGTCATTTTAGAATTTTTTCACCAAATTTTCAACATAGCCATTTTAAGACCTCTGCTCATGAACAGTGTCACTGTGATTTTCTTAATTTGTCCCGTACATTGATTTCGCACACCGACTGCACCATTCTGCGCTACATGGGCGGAAACACATTTTGGGTGAGATGTGAAAAATGACAGCTGTACTACTCATAAGAAGGTGTGGTAAAATGGCAATGTTGAAAATCTGGAGTGAAAATATTGAAATTTTGCGAACTTACGAGCCTGCGTAGGAACTGCGCAATGCACACTCGTAAAACAGTCTTTTTTTTTTTGGGAATTTTGGCACCAAATTTTCAACATAGGGTTTTTGGGACCCCTTCTCATGAATGATGTCACTGGCATGGTGGTATTTAGGCCTGAAGGGTGATTTCGCAGTCACTGCACAGTCACTGTGCAAATGCCCTTGGCCCGGTCTAGCCATGACAGTGACATCATTATGAGAAGGGTCCCAAAACCCATGGTGGAAATGGTAAAATCCAAATGCCTGAGATATGCAACAAAGTTGAAACCCCCTCTATCTAGCCCATTATACATCTCACTGGCATTTCCTCAGTTCATGGGTGGCTTTGAAGAGTGCAGATGTGTCCCTGTCCACGAAGATCGTCGCGGAGTCGGAGGTAAGTATGTGGTGAGGCGTGGGAGGCTGGGTGCGCAGTGGGTGGGTGCAGGTTGTGGGGGTGGGAGACTCACAGCGGGACCGATTCTGTTTTCAGGTACAAAATTAAAAAGACATCGTGGGACGTTTGCCACGCTGGGTGGGCTCCAGCGTGGCACAGAGAATGGTGAGGCGTTCAGCCTACGGGGATTGGGCACCCCAAGCGAGGACTGACTGCCACGCTGGGGTGGGCTCCCAGCGTGGCACCCATAACTGGGGGAGAGGCGCAGCTCAGCCGGCGGGGATTGGGCACCCGTCGGCTACAGCAATGCTGCGGGGGCACGCACGCCTGCATGTGGGGGAGCTACGCTTCTTATCTCTGCTCACTGAAGCATAGATCCCCCTTTCAACTGTATGCCACTGCATTTTGGAGCGTGTCATAGACAGCTCCAAAATGCATTGGCTTACAGGGGCCGCGCCTGCCAGCTCACTGACTGAATTGGAGGAGGAGGTGACACACCTCTGAAATCTCCGATGATGGCACTATGTTTCTTGCACATGCGTGCAAGCAACATAAAAAGGACAGTGCACTCGAGAGACATGAGACATGCCCCTGATGAAGACCTAATGGTCAAAGTATTGGGGCTGCCTGTCTGAGTTTTCCTGAGGATTCTGGATTAAATATGTATTTCACACCGCTATCCTGAACTCCTTGTTTCACCTCTTGAGTGCACTGTCCTTTTTTGTTATAACAAAGTGTAAAGTGTTTTTCAAGGGTGACATCTGGTATCTGGTAAAGAAAAAAAGGTACAGTAAACTGCATCCAAGCAGCCAATGCCTTCTTCCAACATCACCGAACAGAAAATGTTATAACTTTGAAATTTCTCAGGGTATTAACTTGAAATTTGGTGTTCATGTTCCCCAATGTGTACTCTAAAGCCTCCAGGTGTCCAGGTTTATAGGGGAGGTCCTGCTTTTACTTCACTAACACATTTGAAAAGCAAGCAAAACTTTTGATTTACTTGTGGTATAGATATGCAATTCAGTATACATGTTCCCCAATATGTCACTGAAGCCCCCAAGTGTCCAGGTTTATAATCAGTGTGTAATGATATTTTCAAGGGTGACTTCTGTGTGGTGTCTACAAAGCAAAGGTCAGACAGAATGTTGGATTTCCACATTGAATGTCTGATAGCAGTGAGGCCCTGTGTTTACTTCACTAACACAATTGAAAAGCAAGCATAACTTTTGAATTTCTTGTCGTATAGATACGCAATTCTGTATACATGTTCCCCAGAGTGTCACCTTTAGCACCCCCCCAAGTGTCCAGGTTTATAATAAAAGTGTGAAGTGGTTTTCAAGGGTGAATTTGGTGTGGTGAGTGTGAAGGAAAAAAAACTGAACCTGTCTCCAAGACACCAACTGTTCTGCCAACTCAAACCAGGCAGCTATTTACTCACTCACACTCACATACACACAATAACAATACAATAAGTACAGCAAGCCAAAGCTTTATTATAACAAAATATAATACAAAAGGTTATACATCACTGATTCAATAAAGCATCATCCAAGCCCTCTTCCAATGGCTGGGAAGCCCCCTTGTCAGCCTGGCTAGGAGTCTCTTGAACCGGAACTGCCCCACAGCGGCAAGGCCCACTCTGCAGGAGAGGCTTCAAACCAGGTGCATCTGAAAGTCCCATTTTATATGTTTTATCTGGTATTTAGAAATGCTAAACCACCATGTCCTAAGCACTGGCCAGGTGCCCAGAACATCATGAGTTCAGCATGACAAACACCACTTATTCTCATAATAAATAGTTGGCATTCGTCAGATCATCATGCCCTAAACACTGGCCAGGTGTCCAGAACATCATGAGCCAAACAATGCCAGAGATTCCAAAAGAAAAGTCTCATAACATCTTGTACAAAACATCTTATATAACTATGATTAAGCATTAAGCATTTCAAAATGGAATAATATCATACAAAATGGAGTGACAATAATCAACACATGTATATATATATATATATATATATATATATATATATATATATATACATCATTCGGTCCTTTGATTATTGTGAATACATTTGCATAGAAAATGGCATCATAAAAGGTTTATCCACATACAGTCTCCTAATTCTATAGGATAAATAACAATTCCACACAGTTAAAACAAACAATATCACTGCAATTATTAAAATCGGATGGATCAGTCTGTTCAATACTTTAGTGGCAGAAGGAGATCATCCAGTAAATATCCCACCAATGGTGAATAGTTTCAGTTTGTATTTTTGAGCCTAATTCAATCACTTGGTCTGCCACTATCACGGTTTGCATTTGGGTTTGGATCAATGTTTTATTCCTAATAACTTTATTAGAAGATACCGATATCCAATTAGTGACTGGTATCCATTGCTTAAACACGGTCCTCCATATAAATTCATTATTACTCATTAAATCACTTTGTGCTTTGTTCTTTTGTGTTAATGCATATTTTTTTTTTTTTGCATAGTGCATCCTGTCCAATTAATAAACTGCGATATGTTCTGGAATGTGCTTAACTGCAAAGCATGTGACATATTAAACAATTGCAAGAATTCTGCATCGTAATCTAATGTTAACTTCTGCGGATTAAAAACAGTAGGCATCCATTGCGCTTGTAAATTAACGAACTGTGATACATCTGTCCCTGCCACTTTTAACTTGTTCGCTAATGATTCTATATCTATGCTATTCAATATTCCACACCAGCACCAGTGCCACCTAGTAATGTATCATACCAAGCTCGTCTATTTCTACACTTATGACTAGAAGCAAAGGTTATATTAAAATTAATAACATTCTTTTGATACTGTTGCGCTACCGATATGCAAGTAGATGGCACTTTAACAAGCTATCATTACTAACAATAGGATGATTTCTTAATACAGTAATATAGTCTACCCAAGTAGTTCTATTTTCTATTACAGTTGCATTCATGCAAAACAAAGTATTTACATTAACTAGTTCAATGGTTTCGTTAAAAATGTCTGATTGATTCATGCAGCAGTCACGTCCTTGGTGAGGAGTTATCATGCACATGTCTGATAAGTTGCAGCATGTAATAGCAGTCTTATTCTGCAAAGAGACTTCATTAGTATCATTGGTATATTGTACATATAATCGTCCTGGGCCACCAGTTGTCATCCAGAGATTGACTCCTGGTGAAAATGTCATGTTCAGTACCACACACTTCTGTCCGGATGGGCAGCTAAAGTTCCCCTGGGTTCTATCTTTGGTATCATTTTTTCAACTCCAGGTTCCTTTACAACCAGTGTCATTACAGTTAACCCTTTGAATCCTTCCTCCAGGGGTAACTAGCTCTGCCAAATGGACCATAAGACACACCAGCATTCCTTTTAAAATCCATTGCTGGACCTAGAAAGACACAAATTTCATTATTCTCGAAGATAACATTTATGTGCAGGCACGTATTCTCATTTTTCTTTCCCTGATCTGATGACTAGCACAGTGTTGTCCTTCCCCATGGCTATCACTTCAGCCAGCTCCAGCGGGCCATTTGGACTAGTGATCCACACTGTAGCTCCATTATTAAAATTGTTGGTGGATCCAAACCCCTTGTCTTCTCTTACTGTCAAAAGTACGGGGGCCTCCCCCTTAGTAATCAACAACTGTGCAACCCCTGTCATGTGGCTGGATAAGAAAGCTGAAAAGACAATGGACATACATACAACTCTACCCTCCAGCGTAACTGATTACTTACTGAGGGCAGAAACCCTTGTACCAATAATAGGTGTGAGATTCAACTGTTTGCACTAGAGAAACAGAAGGCTTGGGCTGGGTTATGCTGTTAAAATACCTTGGGTCTTTTCTAAAACCTGTAAATAGAAACAATTATTGGCAAATACACATTTTTATACCTTTGGAGGAACAGTGATGTTCCTTGCAACCTTTAATGGGTATTACACTGGAAGGATGGAGGAAGGGTAGCTTACCCCCTCCCCCCAAGCTCCTACTAGTGGAAGAGACAGCTTGAGGTGCAAGAGACAGCTCGAATACTGTAGCAATAAAAAGGTTAGCTGTGGATGGTGACATGATCCCCACCTACTACACTTTAAATTATAATATTACAATACTATAAAGATGGGGAACTTCTTTTTCTCTAGAAGAAAGAGAAGAAACACAGACAAACAACAAAAACAAACACACACCAGTTTAAAAATAAAACAAGATTATTTCCATAGGATAAAAGAAGCCAAGCGTCCCTGGGTTCCCTTATCCTAAGCATGACAAAATGTCCAGATTGATGGTAATACCGTATGTACGTATCTCTTAGAATGCATTTCAAAAAGACAAAAAAAAAAAAAAAATGACTACACCATGGTCACACATAAAAACAAAAGCCATTGTTTTTAACTGTAGATGGTAAACTCTCAAAAACAGCTGTAATAGTCCTTTTTTCAAAATCGTACTATATATATATACAATAAAAATATGGGGAGATGATGAATAATTCTCCCCTTCCAGCTGGAGTATTGCCTGTGTTGGCTGCAAGTCAGAAGCAGTGAGACGAGAAGAAAAGTTTGTTCCTCTTCACTTAGAATACTAGTTTTGCAATAAAAGTCAAATTACATGGTTCACTCTTGGTATGCTTTCATGAAAACATACATTTTGTGTGAAAAGTTGTGCTTTAGGCATGAAATACACATCAAGTTTGAACTGGTAGTTGAAACACAAGAAGGTCAAATAACATGTAAAAGGTCACAGGTGCATGCAAGGGTCGTCAAACCCAGCCATTCCTGTAGTGTCCTTGAACACCACCAATATTAAAATATCTTTAAATAACAATAGAGCACACAATTAAACTGCTGGCCAAGACAGTACACACACATACACATACACAAAAGAAATACTTAACACAAAATAAGACTGACATTGTTTCACACCAATTTGCTGAGGTAATGCCCATAGTTCCATTAGAAAACTGTACGTGGTTTAGATATATGCTGCCTCCTGCCTGTCTTGTAACTGACAATTTTAAACCAACACATTTATGCATATTGCCATGCCAAATCTTTCTAGAACAAAACACTTAAACACATTTTAACTCCGTTAAAATGAAGTACAAGTGAACACATCTCGTATAACATGATTACACCTTTTGGCACATCCATTTATAGCTGTTAACACATTACATTTTCACCTAGCAGTGGCTTGGCACGTTGCTTGCAAACTACAGCTCTTTCTGCACATTGCAATCTATATGACGTCATAACTCTTCACCATCAACACTACCTGCTCCACCAAACAAAAGTTCTTCACTGACCCTATCTAGGCAGCACAAATGTTCCATTAAAAATAAATCCAATTAAAACAGTCAGCTATGAGGCAAAACTTTCTTTCTTTTTTTTACTGTAACATATTTGTACACTGAAGGCAGTCAATCCTATCTCGCAACCTTGACAACAGAACATAATTACAGAACACAGATATAAGCTAGAAAATATGCATGAGAAAGACGGAACATTACCTTGTTTAGTATATACAGAAATCAAACAGACAGACATAAAACAACTTTAAATAAAAAAAAAATTCAGACTACCGTTGCCAAGGTATTCTTCTTCTTCTTTTCCGATACACTAGTCTGAGTAAGAAAACTGACTGCAGGACCTTCATGATAATTTCCAAACACTGCAGCTATTAACCCTTTTAAAGGTTTTAACCCTTTCAAAGGTTTTCTTTTGGCCATTTTAGTAACCTGCCAAACCAAGTCTTTTTCCAGAGCTCTGGTTTGTAGTTTAAAAACAAAACAAACAAAAATCTCTAACAGTACTAGGTTGAGATCCATCTGGTAGAGGCCCCCAGTAGTTGGGTTTGGGATCAAATGTTTCAGCCTCTATAGGAGGCAAGGGAACTTGAAATTGAAACAAAAAAACTTGAAACTACACAGATAGGCAACATGGGGGGGGGGAGGATTTTCAAATCATCCCGTCTGTAGTCACCTACTGGGCGTACATCCACAGTAGTTTATTTTTCTTTCTCTAGATGTTGCTTATCTAACTTCACTTAATCAGCTGCTGCTTTTCTCCTAAAAGCAGCTTGAACTGTGAAAGCCATCATTGGCTCTAACAGTATATACTTGCAGCAAGCACAAATTACAAGTACAAAGGGCAGTTGCCTTGCTTGTTTGAGAGACTTTCCTTAATACATCTTTCCACATATTCTTTCACAGTTTCATCAAAGAGAAAAAGAAAAAAAAAGACTCATCCTTTTTCCTAAAATAGACATTTTATTTTCAAATCCTGCCGATTACTTAAAATGTTCTGCCAACCCAAACCAGGCAGCTATTTACTCACTCACACTCACATACACACAATAACAATACAATAAGTACAGCAAGCCAAAGCTTTATTATAACAAATATAATACAAAAGGTTATACATCACCGATTCAATAAAGCATCATCCAAGCCCTCTTCCAATGGCTGGGAAGCCCCCTTGTCAGCCTGGCTAGGAGTCTCTTGAACCGGGAACTGGCCCCACAGTGATGTGTCCACCCTGCAGGAGAGGCTTCAAACCAGGCATCTAGAAAGTCCCATTTTATATGTTTTATCTGGTATTTAGAAATGCTAAACCACCATGTCCTAAGCACTGGCCAGGTGCCCAGAACATCACGAGTTCAGCATGACAAACACCACTTATTCTCATAATAAATAGTTGGCATTCATCAGATCATCATGCCCTAAACACTGGCCAGGTGTCCAGAACATCATGAGCCAAACAATGCCAGAGATTCCAAAGAAAAGTCTCATAACATCTTGTACAAAACATCTTATATAACTATGATTAAGCATTAAGCATTTCAAAATGGAATAATATCATACAAAATGGAGTGACAATAATCAACACATGTATATATATATATATATATATATATATATATATATATATATATATATATATATATATATACATCACCAACGCCTTTGCTTCACCAACACTGTACAGAAGCATGCATAACTTTTGAATTTCTTGTGTTATAAACTTGAAAGTTGTTGTGCATATTCCCCAGGGTGTTCCCCAAAGCACCCAAATGCATATGTTTCTGTATTGAGGCAGGAAACTGCAGGCCAGTGAGCCTGACATAGGTGATGGGGAAGGTAATGGAATCATTAATAAAGCAAAGGATGCTGAAGCACCTGACGAGCAATAAGTCACAGGATCCAAGATAGCATGGCTTCACAAGTGGGAGATCATGCAAAACTAACCTGATCAAGTTCTTCAACTGGGTGGCTTGAGTCATGGATGAGGGGGGAGCAGTGAATGTGGCCTACCTGGATTTCAGGAAGGCTTTTGACACTGTCCCACACAGGAGATTAGTTAACAAGTTGACCAGTCTAGGGGTGAGGATACAAGTGGTAAAATGGGTGAATGCAAAACTGGCTTAGTAGTAGGAGCCAGTGGGTAGTAGTCAGTGGGGAGAGTTCAGAGGATGGGAAGGTGTCAAGTAGGGTACCACAGGGGTCAGTCCTAGGGCCATTTCAATGCCTTCATTAGAGACACTGCAGATGGACTAGAAGGTAAAGAATATCTTTTCACAGATGACACAAAGATCTGCAACAGGGTTGACACCCAGGAGGCGGTGGACAGAATGAGAAGAGACTTTAAAAAAAACTGGAGAAATGGTCAAAGGTCTGGCAGCTGGGATTTAATGCCAAAAAGTGTAAAGTTATGTATATGGGGCAGAAGAACCCAAGCATAACAAACCAACTAGGAGGTGAGGAGGTGGAAACAACTCAGCAGGAAAGGGACCTAGGAGTCATCATAACAGATGACCTCAAAGTGGGTAATGCAGTGGGTAAGGCAAGCAGGATGCTGGGCTGTATTGGGAGAGGAATAACAAGTAGAAAGCGGGAGGTATTCTTACCTCTCTATAGATCACTGGTGAGGTCCCACTTCGAGTACTGTGTCCAGTTCTGGAGTCCCCATCTCAGAAAGGACATTGAACAAGTGGAGGCAGTGCAGAGAAGGGTTACCAAAATGGTCCAAGAAGTGCATCAGAAAATCTATGAGGACAGGCTCAGAGAGCTAAACATGTACTCACTAGAGGTAAGAAGGAAGATGGGGACATGATAGAGACATTCAAATATGTCAAAGGGATTAATAATGGAGGGAAGGGCAGCTTACTGCAGAAAAAGAAGAGCACCAGGATGAAGGGTCATGAAATGAGGCTGGAAGGGGGAGGCTTAGGGGCAACAGGAAGAAGTACTTCTTACCAGAAAGAGTAGTTGAACCTTGGAACAGCCTAAAGGAGAAAGTGGTAGGTGCAGACACTGTGAACGCATTCGAACATGTATGGGACAGACATAGAGGATTACCGAAAATAGGATGGGGGGAAGCGCAGACACAGGTCTAGCATGACCTATACTAAGAAAGTAAGGGCTAATCAAGACAGAGCAGACTAGATGGACCAGGAGGTTCTTTTCTGCTGATAACTACTATGTAACTATGTAATTATGTCTCCACATCTACCCTTCTGAGAAACATATTTGCCATAGATTATTAAATGGCTCCTACTGTTGGCATCTTGGCTTACTTAAAAATACAGCAAAGCACAGTATACTGTACTTAATTTACAAGCTACTGTGGGGGAAAGCTTGTGGATCAATCAATCAGTCAATCAATCAACCTTTATTTTATCAGGCAAAACATCATTGAGAAAATAACTAATTTCCAAGATGGACCTGGACACAGTACAATGTTGACACAGTAAGAACATAGGATAAAATAAGGCAATAATACAATAATAGAATGATACAACATACAATAATCATGTAAATATGTAGATGAATAGGACAATTGGCAGCAATTAAGTAATCAAATTATACACATAGGCATAATCAAACTGGAGGATGACGATGCCTGCAGTTAAGGAGTTGAGTCGGGGAGAGAAAAAGGAATAGGGATAAGAAAAGAAAAGAAAAAAAAAGTGACAAATATAAGAACTGAGAGGTAGTAAAATAGACAGGTCCCTAAGTCATGCAGTTACATGTTTCAGTAATGGTTCAGAAGAACAAGGTTTTGAAGGTGGACAGTTTTAGCGGGATGGCAATTTTAAGGGTTTTCTGCAATTTGTTCCACAGGAAAGGGGGGGGGGATGAATCATGGTTGAGTTGGTGCACACATGTATGTGATAGTCTAAAATGACACATCATGGTAGCAATCTGGAATTATACCAAAATATACTTGTACAAAATAAAATAAACTTGAAAGAAGCCACTGAGGTGACAAAAAAAAAGCCCAGCAGGAATGTGGGGCTGAATTAACGCACTGTTGCTTGATCACATGGCAGTAAACAACTACAAAATCACACATGACCCCACAATGCAAAGCATCATGGGCAACATATGCAAATCACCACCACAGAACATTATGCTGGTTCAACTTTAAGCAGAAATGCATGGTGCCCGAAAGGCCTCTCACACAGTTTGCAAAGGGTCCTACCAGGACTCAACAGTATGCCTCATTTGTCTGGAAACCCCAGTGGAATGAACCAGCTACCCTAAGATAGTCTATATGGGTTATGTTGTGGTGAACCCAATTAAAACAAAAAACTATTTAAAAGATAAAGAACCTCTGTGTGCAAACACTGAGGCAATGGTTACCCCAAAGGGCATTTGGCAGGGAAGCCAAGTTTCAAAGAAATACAAAATCACACATGACCCCACAATGCAAAGCATCATGGGCTACATATGCAAATCACCACAGAATTTTATGCTGGTTCAACTTTAAGCAGAAATGCATGGTGTCAAAATGCATCTCACACAGTTTGCTAAGGGTGCCAACAGAAGACATAGACACGCGTTTCGTCCTGGCAGGACTCATCAGTATGTCTCATCTGTCTGACACCCCAGTGGAATGAACCAGCTACCCTAAGATAGTCTATCTGGGTTATGTTGTGGTGAACTCAATTAAAACAAAAAAAATATTTAAAAGACAAAGAACCTCTTATCACTGAGCACAATCGTAACTTGTCAAAAATGTAATGTCAAACATTGGAAACCACGTGGAATTTTAAAAAGGGTTTCTCTAATAAATTGTAATGGCTGAAGTGAGTATGTTGATGAAATGTCATACTGAAGTGGATACTGCTCTTTCAAATATGCTCTGTAAGAGCTGTCTTTAGTTAACTCATTAGAAATTACATTTAGTTAAATGTTGACACTTGCTTATGAAATTCTATGGGCACTGTGCTTCAAAAAACTCTCAAGATATGTTTCACTTTGAAATCATATTCTTTGTTCTCTGCCTCTGTTTTAAAAATGATAGTTTTGTGTCACTAAAATACTTATAGAATTTATTCACAGGACACGATGATAGCAGTAAGCTTCCTTCTACATTATGCAGTTACACACAGAAAACAGAAACATAGAAACATAGACTTTGATGGCAGACAAGGACAGCTTGGCCCACCCAGTCTGCCCATTTCCTTACCTATTGGATAAACTTCAGATCCTAGTTAACCAACAGCCTACTTCCTCTTACCCACCCCCACCAGAATTGCCTTATGTCTGTCCCATGCATTCTTCATTTCCCCCACTGTTTTTGACCCCACAACCTCCTCTGGAAGGCTGTTCCATGTGTCCACCACCCTCTCCATGAAAAAATACTTCCTCTTATTGCCCCTAAGCTTTCCCTCCCTCTATCTTCAAATTGTGCCACCTTGTACTTGCACATCTCTTTCAGAAAGATGCTACCCTATTGGACTTTGTTGGTTCCCTGGAGGTACTTGAAAGTTTCTATCATACCCTCTCCCCTCCCTCCTTTCCTCGAGTGTATACATATTGAGCTCCTTTAGTCTTTCTTTGTATGGCTTCTGGTGCAGGACATGCACCTTTTTAGTTGCCCTCCTCTGGACTGCCTCCATCCTTTCTATGTCCTTGCTGAGAGGGAGTCTCCAGAACTGCACACAGTACTCCAGATAGTGTCTCACAAACAGTCAGTACAGAGGGATAACAACTTCCTGTTTTCTACTGGTGATGCCTCTCCCTATGCATTCCAGTATCCCCCCAGTCTCCTTACTGCCTTTTCACATTGCTTGCCTGCCTTTACGTCATCTGATATGACTACCCCCAGGTCCCTTTCCAGTTTTGTTATTGTTAGTACCTCCCCTCATTGTGTACTCTTCCCCTGGGTTTTTGTTTTCCAGTTGAATTACTTTGCACTTCTTTGCATTGAATCTAAGCTGCAATACTTTTGACCATTCCTCCAAACTTGCCAAGTTCCTTCTCATCTGCCCCCCCTTTGTGTATCAACCCTGTTGCAGACCTCTGTGTTGTCTGCAAATAGGCATACATTCCCTTCCAGTCCCTCCAAAATGTCACTCATAAAAACATTAAAGAGGACTGGTCCAATACAGAACCCTGTGGTACCTTGCTAGTAACCCCCTCCCTTTTTTTCTGAGTGGACTCCGTTTACTATTACCCTCTGTGTCCTGTTGTCCAGCCAATTTTTTACCCAGGCTACCACCCTGGGATCCACTCCAAGGTTGTCTAACTTGTTTATTAATCTTTTGTGTGGGACTTTGTTAAATGCCTTGCTACAGTCTTGGTAGGACATGTCCATGGCCCCTCCCATGTCTACTACTTTGGTCACCCAGTCAAAGAAATCTATTAGATTTGTCTGACATGACCATCCCACTGTAAATCCATGCTGCCCTGGGTCCTGTGCCCTGCTGGCTTCTATGTACTCAACAATTCTTTCTTTCAGAAGTGATTCCATCATTTTCCCTACCACTGAGGTCAAACTAACAGATATGTAGTTTCCTTGCTCCCACTTTTGTGAGGGTGGAATCACATCTGCCCTCCTCCAGTCCTAAGGTACCACAACATCCTCCAATGATTTGTTAAAAAGGGTAGTCAGTGGTGTCACTAGTTCTCCCCTTAACTCTTTTAGACTTCTGGGGTGAATTCTGTTAGGCCCATTGCTTTGTCAACCTTCAGTTTTAAGAGTTCTTTCAGGACACTTTCTTCTGTGAATGGACTAGTATCAACCCCCCTATCCAGAGTGTTTCTAGTGATTGGTTTAGGTACTTCCCCTCCTCTTCTTTTGTGAATACTGAGTGGAAGTATTCATTCAGTATCCCTGCTTTTTCACTGTTATCCTCTGCCCACCCCTTCTCCTTTATAAGCCTCACTATCCCTCCTTTCATCTTTCTTTGCACCCTAATGTACCTATAAAAGTTTGTATCCCCCTTCTTAACTGAGATGGCTAGCTTTTCCTCAGTTTGGACCTTTGCTATTTTGACTGCCCTCTCTGCTTCCTTCTGCTTTAACTGGTACAGTTCTCTGCCCTGCTCCTTCTGTGTTTCATTATACTTCCTGAATGCCATCTCTTTTAAGAACCATAGTGATTTTTTCCTTATTTTGATTAATTTTTTTCACACAAAGTCTTGTTGCCTCTGTGATGGCAGTTTTGATTTTTCCCCATTGTTTCTTCACCCCTCCTTCTTGCCCATTTGTCAGTGCTTTTCGGAAGCACTGTCTCATTATACCAAAGTCAGCCCTCCTAAAATCCAATACCCTCACTTTTGTATGGTTTGGCTGTGTTAATCTTGAACCAGACTGTTTGATGGTCACTTGTTCCCAGATGGCTACCCACTTCTAAATCTGAGATCCTCTGCCCATCCTGTTTTGAGACTACCAGGTCTAAGATTGCTCCCTCCCAAGGGGGTGGTCCAACACTAGCTGTCTGAGTCATGCTCCCTGTAGGGCATTGAGAATGACCTTGCTCTTGGATGTGGCTGCAGCAAAGCTGCAGTAGTTAACATCTGGCAAATACAGGTCCCCTTTCAACAATATATCCCCTTTTTCTGCCATTCTAAGGATGCCTTCTATCATTTCCTTGTCCATTTCCTCCCTCTGAGATGGGGTCTGTATACAACCCCCGAGCAGATTGTGGTGCCATTTCCTGTCTCCAGGCTAACCCACAGTGCCTCACATCCTCCCAGTTTACCCTTTAGTTCCATTGCTTTGATCCCTTCCCTTACATAGACAGCTACTCCTCCTGCTCTTTTACCCTCCCTTCCCCCCCACATAGATTGTGTAACCTGGTATGTTGACATCCCAGTCATGGTCCTCTGTGTACCATTTTTGTGACTGCCACGATATCCAGGCATCCCTCTTTCATCAAGTCCACTAGTTCAAGGAGCTTGTTACACAGACTATGGGCATTGGTACTCATTGCCCTCAATTTTTTGATTGCCTTTGCCTTTTTCTCCATTTACCCCTGTCCTGCTCCATATTCACTTCTTTACCTTGGTGTTTACCTCACTAGCTACCATGCTTTGTTGGGGGGAACTGGGATTTTCCTGTTCCTTTTCAGTGCCTCCCACCTTGGCTAGTTTAAATGTTTGCCAATTAAGCATTTAAACCTATCACCTAGGATCCTGGTTCCACTCTTGTACAGATGCATACCATTGTGCCAGTATAGGCCTGTATCCCTCCAGGTTGACCTCCAATCCCCAATGAGTCCAAAACCCTGAGCTCTGCACCAGTTTTTCAACCATTCATTGAATCCTATGGTGCAGAGTGCCCTAGCCTCCCCTATGCCATAGGCAGGCAGCACCTCCAAGAAGGTTACAGTGTGTGCTACTTGTCTAAGCCCCTCCCCAACTCCACAAACTCCTCTTGCACTGCTCTGATCCTATTCCAAGCCAGGTAATTTGTTCCTAGGTGGACAATGACATCCAGCTCCCTCTCCCATGCTGCTACTCCTGTGAACCTGAGGATTTGCTTCCTGTCCCTCCAAGCCATGGTTCCAGGCAGGCACCTTACCTCCCTCTCACAGTTCTACCCCCTTAATGACCGAGTCCCCCACTAGGAGTTGTACAAGGTTTTTGGCACAGCCTTTTTAGATGAAATATAACTGCCTAGCAAGTGGCTACAGAAGATTAGCAATCTTGTTATAGTTACCTTTTTATGGGCGACCGGTACAGTGGAGGACAACTTCCAATGAGTTTCTCTCTCACTTGTGTGTTTTCCTCAAGCCCCTACTTAAACAGATATGGAAGCTGTGCTGCATGACTGAATTCACAACTCCCAAGGAACCCTATCTTTACTGTCTCCACTGCATCATCTCCTCCTGTCTTACATCATACATTCTTTGGCTACCTTCTATCCATTCTGCACAAGGCTCCTAGTCTCACAGCTGGCCCAACTCCCATAATAACCTTGAGGAAGTAAAGCTCCATTAATAACCTTATCAGTAAAACTTAGACATTCTGTGCTGTGTTCTCAAAGAACGTAGATTGCCACAAGCCCCAGGTGCACCCAATGCATGGTGCATGGTGCATGATGGCTTGCAGCATTCCCTTGGCTGCAATTTGGATTCTTAATCCTCTATCCCTCTGTGCACCAAAAGTGGTGAGTTAGACCAGCTTTTGATGGTCTAACTTCGCCAACCATTTTTCGGGGTTTGTGCCAGGTACTTGGTACAAGCCACTGTAAAAAGGGTGCAGCATTGCAGATGCACACGACCTATTAGAACTGGGCACACCATGTGCCAAAGAGTTTGGGGCAACTGCACCATCAGCACACAGCTTGTGTAAGCCCTGCACCAACCTTTCAGAATACTGCCATCTGACTTTTCTTTGTAAGAAGAATGTAAGAAAAGCAACTAGTCCTGGTACAGCGTGTTACAGCAGCTGCTAGTTGTCTGTCCCCAAAATATGTATATGTGTGTGTGTGTGTCAGCAAGGCTAATGTAAGACATCTCTGTTCTGTAGATTTAGCAGGTGTCAGTTCTCCACCATAAGTTTTATCACCAAAAGGTCCCTGCTTGCAAATTTTACTATTGCGAATAAGCAGTAAGACATTAGTTGTACCTAATGGCAAATAATAATATTGCAGTGTCCCCATAATAATATGCTTGCAGTTACAATAATCAAGTAACTACATACATAGTATAAGCAGTATTAATAATAATGAGAAACATTTTCCTTCAGCAGCATTAAATAGATACATCAACCATAAATAAATCAGATGGTAAATCAACATAATTGCAGACAAAGACTTTTCATCAGCTAACAAAGTATTTGTATCCATGGTGAAGGAATAGGACAGAAGATTGGGAAAATATGTTCAAAGCAACAACCCACGTATAACTGATGCTGATTTAGACAAACTGAAGACATCAAAGGTACTTTCCCCAAACACACTTGCTGGACTGGTAAGAGAGTTGTTGTTTAATGTGCTGCTGTATCTGGCCAGGCAAGGGCGTGAAGGTTTGTGTGCACTAAAGCCAGAATTGTTCTCATAAAGCAGGATGAAAACAATGTTGAGTATGTTTTCTTGAGTTTCAATGAGGAGACAAAAATATATAAAGACCCTAATGAAAGTAATAAAAAAAGCCTATAAGGGTTCATGTTTGCTTGACCTGGCGACCCATTATGCAACATCCACCAGTTTTTTACAGTCACCCAAGATGGCTAAAAGAAGAACAGCTTCAAGCAGAGGAAGTGTGGTTCATGAAGGAGCCAATGGGCATCAACTACCAATCAAAATAATGCCATGCCTATCGAAGGAAGCAGCACTTAGTCAGAGGTAAGGGAATAATTCAAATGAGATAAAAACATGATCTTTTTTGAACTACTATTTTGTGACTTAATAATTCAGTAAAAGTTCTTTATTTCCCTAGTACACTAATCACTGCATTAGAAGAGACATGGAACACCTATTAACTGAAGGAGGACTATCACTGTGGGAAATTATCTCTGTAACTGGACATAGATGTGAAGGGAATTAAAAAAAACTATCAGGCAACATCACTTAAGGACAGAAAAAACTGGTGTGATATCCTTTCAAGAACCACCAAAGAAATAGAAATAGCAAACTGCAAATTACTGAGGACAGCAGAGTAAATTATTTTCAACAGGATACAACAGTTTTCTGCCACCCATCAAGAAATCCACCTCTGTCAGCACCAGAGACCCAATCACGCTTGTGTCAATTTTGTCGTCTGTCAGTAAACTGGATGATATAGAAACAGTATTGGATTTGTACCCAATAGAAGAAAATTAACCAATCACTGACTGCCACAATATTCAGGACCAACTGCCACTAGTGAGCCACGTCTCAAATAATTACAACCAGATGCCAACATATGGTAATTCTATGTCTGTACCCATGGGCCACATAGCAAATCAATGCAAAGTATCTCAGGAGATATGTTTTGTCCCTGGACCAACTCGTCACAGTTTTCCTTTTCATGCTGAGCACTGCAGCAGAGCAATCCAGCTCCCATGCTCCTACAGAGAATCAGCTCCTTCTGTGTCTGGTAGAAACAGTCACTTTCCAGGGACCATTCCTCACTGTAGCGCTGCTGCCCCTCAGAAAACTCTCAGCGACTACACTTCCTCTTCAGTCGCTGAACAAAGAAACCCTGTATTGGGCAGTTGAAATGTCATGTTAGCCATCGGAGGCAGAAACGGGGGGGGGGGTCACATGAGTAATTCATGTCTCCAATTATGATATGCCATCAAAGAAGAATCACAGCCTCAGCAGCATCAAAGGAAGGGAATGATTTGCTAGTGTCCCTCTGCAGCTCATCTGTTGACTGCTGCGAATCACATTGGGCACTTGCCAATGAATTGACAATACTTCACTATGAATGGGAGCATTCAAATAAAATAACAATTACAGATAGTGCATTAAACGTCTAAATTGTTTTTTAGTAATTAGAATACTTATAAATATGTCTCTGTTGTAGGTAATGTTTTTTAGGCTCTTATTAACGGGGACTATTTTATTAACTGTTCAATGTATTGTAATGGGAGTTTTAAATAAATAATAATTTGACAGTGGCTAATCTCATTCAGTTTATTTCTCTATCCATTTTACAGGTGCAGTAATATACGTCAGGGGGATGCCTCGTGCCTCCAACAAGGTGTGGGGTGTGCAGTAATCACCCAAAAACCACACACCCTGTCATGTGTTATTGCTTACTTTTTCTACATGTCTCCATCTGTTAAGAAACAAGACACATTGGAAATGTATGTTAGATGTCCTTATTCTGCTAGACAAATAAAAAAAGATATGTTAACGTGATATGTAGAATTATGATCCTATACATAAACATCTAAATTATAAGAGGCAGGCAGCGTGGTCTAGTGATTACGACACATGGCTAGAACCAATACATCACATGTTCAACCCCACTGGAGTCAAATATTCACTGTGTGACCTTGGGCAAGTTTTTCAATGTCTCAGAGCTCCAGTTCACTTAGCTGTGAAAAGGGAATATGCAGGAACCCACTGTAAACATGAAGTTATATCTCAGCTGGGCTATCCTAAGTAAATAAATAAAAAAAAAATACAGAAATTAATTTATAATGATTTTCAAAGGAAACATGCCATTTCTTGTGTAGCTCGGTTTTGTTCTATTAATTCCCAGAAAACTATTAGAAAACTTTACATTAGGTAAGTAGGTAAAGGTAATGAGTACACAACTGCAAAGCACAACTGAGCTTATAATAAAATGCTAGGAGAGTTTCTGCTCTCCATTACTTTTTCTCTTTCATATACAGAGTAAGCAGCTTTGCAAATATAGTCTAAAAATGTATTTTGCACATGCCTTCAGTTGTTATCCAATATCTCACCATGATGCCTTTATACTGTAAGACAGAGAACAAGAACAATCTATGTTCTTGCCATTTTTGACAGCTCCCCATGGTGATACATGAAAGAAAAATAATTTAAATGGAAAAAATACAAAGCATAGTTTACAGCAAACAATAATTTAGTGTGTCATGCTCATATTAGCATGTCTACACTTGATTGTTAGCAACAGGCAAGTAAATAACTGGAACTCAATTTGATGTGAGCAATGTATTCTCAAAATATTTGATGCAGAGAACATAACAACTGCATACAAGGAAAAATATAGCTTAATACTAGTTTATGTCTCTAGCCTAATAGAACTAATTTCCCTTTAGGTCATAGGGCATGATGCACAACACAGCAAGTTATATGCACAATTTGCATGTAAACTGGATGTGGCACTGAACATCCCAATGCTTGTTCTCATCAAAAGGCACTACAATCCTTGTGTATCACCCTCCATGAGTATGGAACTTTCTGTGGTTGCATGGAAGATCTTGGGGCAGAGCTGTGCCAGACCACAGAAATGCAATTGCATTTCCATGCTGGCTCTTAAGTGAATTTCCTCATTCCACTTGAAGTTGGGAATAGTGGGATATGGGCTGGCAATCCTCCATAGACAGCCATATCTCCCTGGGGTGAATACTGCTTTTGTTACAATAAACCACATGTGCTGGAATGATCCCTAGCTCTTTATACCAGCTCAGAGGCATTGGAGCATGATTGATAAGGGATGGCTGATCAGGCTGCCTACTCCACTATGGCAGTTATGAAGGGGCATAAAAGGGCTATGGTAGGGTCTTGGGGCAAATAGCTTGCACCCTCTATGCCAGCTCTCTGCCATTCTGCTCTTAATGGCACTTTATCACCTCTCCATCCCCGTGCCCACTGCTGTCTTGCTTGTGCATGGAATTCCATGATATACCCCAGGAGGAGGGGTGGAGGGTTTGTTCACAGCCTGTCAAGATGCTGCAGGGTATTCTGCACATGCAGTGGAGGCACCCCACTTATGCAAAAGCTATTCCACAGTTACTCAGGGTAGTGGACCACTTGGTAGCTTGAGCCCTTGTTTCTTGTTCGATAGGTAGTATGATAAACAAATAATAAGGTGGCATATTGCTTCATACATACACATATGCAAGAGTGAAGGAAGGAGCTTTTATCTGTGAGAGCAGTCGTTCAGTTGAATAAAGCAAAAAATATATCACAACTCATGGTTTAGAGGCAATACTCAAGAAATACAGCCCAAAACCTGGTGCTTTGGGATAATGCTGTCCCCCGATGAAGGGACTCACTATTGACTCAAAGCACTGAGGTTTTGGGCTGTGTTTCTCTGCCTCTAAACTGTGAGTTGTGATATTTTTTGCCTTATTTAACTGAACAAGTGCTCTCGTTTGTGTAATTCATGACAGCTTGGATTTGAGTAAGCATTGGCTGCTATAATTGTGCACATAGTTTTTGTGACTTTAGTTATAATGCACTTTTTGCAATGATTGTGGCACTGTACGATACACAAACTACAGAAGCAGTAAGATAATTACAGAGACACAGCAAGTTTATTCATCCTAGTTTATTAAGTGTGGTGGGGGGTGACACGAGAAACCTAGAGTTCCTTCCTTCCTTAAATTACAATGTTTACTATGACTCAATAGCATTAACTGTAGAACCACAAAGGTTAACATAAATTACCCATTTCTTAGACAATTAAAAAGGAAATTATATGTTTCCTTTGCAATCTCTTTCTTACACATGCACAGATACACAATTTAATTAATATGAAGTACTACTTAGTTTTAATTTCTAGTGTTCCTTGGTTGACCATGACAAATCCCCCTCCTCTTATCCATACCTGTTTACCCTGCCACATAAACTGAATCCTTTGAGTCTTTGGGTTTATATGAGGCCATATGTGTGTGTGTGTGGGGGGGGATGGGTGTGGGTGTGTGGGTGCATACTGAGATGAACATTCCAGCTACAGAACTGTGCAGGATTTGGAATCATTATATTTCATTGTAAACAGTCTAATATAAGTAATATGGGCGAAGACACAGACTCAGGAAACAGGGTGAGAAAGGGCTACAACACAATAAAGAACAAGCATTTTTCAATGCAGGATGTTTGCCACTGGTATAGAAGGCTTGGTGTACCAGATGCTTTGTGGTGCACTTTGTGGCTTAGGATGGAGCTAAATAACATCTCGGAGCAGTTCTGGCAGAGAAGATTCTTGTGTTCCAGTTTCCACTCATTCCGAGTATTATTCTCGAACAATGTTTTACAAAGACCCTTCAAGCATAAAATATTGACAGAAAATATGTTCATAAAGCATGTTGCAGCTTCAACCCTGTCTCAGTATTTGCATCTGTACATATATGCTGATACTTTGACTTGCAAATATTACCAGATCTTGCTTGTACACATTCTTACTATATATTTACCCAGGATACAACAGATCAATTGCAATATCTCATTTCCAGTGGTGTCCTGCTTTGACACATTGTTAAATTGTAATTACCTAGGATAGGGTAGCTGAGAGGCAATATCCACTTTTAAGAGTTCTTCCACATTTTGACCCCAAATGTCCAACAATCTTTTTATGACCTTGCGCTATGATCAAGACAGGTAGAAATTTTAAAATGCCATTTGAAAGGTGATTTCGTTGTGCTACTGTGGCAACACATTTCAGAGGTGATGTGAAAAATTTATATCTGCCATGTTCTGAAGATGGTGTAACAAAAAGGATATGTTGAATATTAGGTGACAAAATCTGCAAAAAGAAGTTTTGAGTAAATATTGGAACAATTTGTTTCCTCATAACTTACTAGGTTTTACGCATTTTCACTCAAAATTTTCAACATAATCTTTTTATGACCACTCCTGAGCAAGACAGGTGTAATTTATAAAACAATGGCTGAAACGCAATTTTGCGTCACAAGTGTTAAAACACATTTTGGGTAGGATCTGAGAAATGACAGCTGTCACATTTATGAGGTGGTATCAAAAAATGGCTATGTGTTAAATTTGGGGTCAAAATATTGAAAATTAGCAGTCATGAGCATGCGTTGAAAAATTGCAATGTAGCCTCATAACTTTATTGTTTTTTCATATCTTTACCCTAAATTTTCAACATAGCCATCTTATGACACTACATAGCCTTTTTTGAGCCCACCTCATGAACACGGTCAGAGAACATTTTCAAATCCTGCCCAAAAGGTGATTTTGCACCACAAGTGCTGAAAGACATTTTGGCCAGGATTTGAAAAATGACAGC
Organism: Neoceratodus forsteri; assembly: GCA_016271365.2. Lineage (NCBI taxonomy): Eukaryota > Metazoa > Chordata > Ceratodontiformes > Ceratodontidae > Neoceratodus > Neoceratodus forsteri. The sequence continues at coordinate 1,289,192,106 of CM057456.1, forward strand.
CATCACCTTCATGAGGTGCTGTGAAGAAATGGCTATGTTGAAAATGTGGGGTCAAAGACTCAGGGAGAGGGATATCTCAGAGCTAAATGATTGGCAGAAGTGCTGGTGCAAAGAACAGGGGCACCACTTTATGGGTAATTGACAGAACCTCTGGGAGAGAGTTCTTCAGATTTGATGGCCTGTACCTCACAAAGAAAGGGACAAGAGCACTAGGCCAAAATTTTGATGTCCACATCAGTCAGTTCACATCAGTCAGTTAAACTAGTGGATGGGGAGAAGACACGAGCACCACCAGCATTGCAGGGATCACCAGTTGTCTGTTCCCCAACATCAAGAAGTTCAAGTCCAGCATATGAACTTTTTACTAAATCCAACAGAAACATAGACCAGGAAGGTTCACTGGAAAATGTCAACAAATGCAAAAGGAACTACAAGTGCACGGATAGTATAAAACACAGACAGAGTAACCGTACAGCAGGCCAGAGCAATCAGGCATGGAAGGCCATGTGTGTCAATGCTCAAAGCCTCACAAACAAGATCCCTGAACTCACAGCCAAGATGGTAGAATCACAATTGGATTGGATAGCGATTACAGTAATGTGGTTCACCATGAACCACACATGGTATGTTACAATACTTGGGTACATGCTCTTTAGGAAGGATCAGGAAGGGAAAAAAGGAGGGAGGTGGCTATATACATAAGGGAGGGTATCAGTGCAACAGAACTCCAAGACAAACACTGTAAGGCTGTGGCCCCATGGATTATCCTAGGAGTTGGAGAAAAAGCCCCTATCTGGGTAGGGATTGTCTACAGACCCCATCCCAAGACATTGACACTGACAAGGAGCTCCTGGACGATATCCTGAAGATGGCTGACAATGGTGAGCTACTTCTAGTTAGGGACTTCAATCTACCTGATGTAGATTGGTCCTCTTACGTGGCATCCTCAGAGAGGAGTGAGTAATTCCTTCTTGCACTGTGAGAGATTGGATTAACTCAGCTAGTAAACTCACCCATCAGAGAGACATCAGTTTAATGCCCTACACCCATTTAAGGCCAAGCTGCTGCAGTACCTGGCCATCTTAGTAACTGTGACTGTATCACCTGTGCATAATCCTACTGTTATTGATAGCTTATCTGTCCTGCATAGAACCCATCTCCCCCACTTCCTCCCCTGCCTGGTGTGACCCCACTGATCACTTACCCCCATGTCCCCTCTCCCCCCGCCTTCCTGCTTTCTCTTCACAGATATTAATCCTCCCAATATTCACCCTCCCCGGTTTCCCTCACCTCACCCCCACTTTAAAACCCTTCTCTTATCCCTCTTTCCCCCACATCTCCCAGCTCTGCCCTATCATCTACTTACATAATTCCTATCAAACCCCACCCCTCTGACTACTCAACCCCCTTATTCTGTCACTCCCTTTGTCTCTGCCCCCACTCTCCCCTTGATCTCATCTATTCTGTCCTCCCCCCTTATTTGGTCACCAGCACTTATGACCCTCCATAACTCAACCTGCATGCTCTAAAGCTCAGCTACCACCATAAATTAGTACTATTGCAATAAAGTTGACCTCTCCTACCTAATGTATTTTAACTGTACTTGCTTGAATCTGCATCTGTATGTACCATAAAGTACTTGCCTGCTGTATATACCCCTATCTGTTTTGTAATGCCTATGTTCCTTGTCTATTGCCTTATGATGTGGAACCTTTGTAAATGAGCTTTTAGCTCAAAGGTGTTATCTGAGATTCCAATAAATAAATAAATAAATAAAATCAGTCCTAGACATGGTACTCTCCAACAGTTCCAGGATCTCAGGTGTTCACATTGGTAGCCAGTTAAGATCCAGCGACCACAGATCAGTATGGCTAACACTTAGCAAAACAGAAGCCAGATGCCACACAAAAATCAAGGTAAATGACTTCAGGAAAGCAAACTTCCCTGAAATTAAACCCCAGATAAAATTCTTACTAAAAACGTTACCAAGGGAGATGTAGAAGAATGCTAGAAAACCTTGAAACATGCTCTAACTACAGTAATGGAGGATTGCACAAAAGAGATCAGCAAATCCAAGAAGAGAAGGAACCCACTCTGGTTTACTATGGAGGTAGCAGATAAGATTAAGGATAAGAAAAGACCATTCAAGCAATACAAGGAAACAAAGATGGTCAGTGACAGGGAGGAATACAGAAATAAACTTAAAGAGGTGGGGAAGACAATTAGTACTGCTAAAGCACAGACAGAGGAGAGAACAGCACAGGTGGTAAAGAAAGGTGATAAGGCTTTCTTTTTTTATTTAAAATTCAAACTTCATTGAATTTTTACAATAGTGCCATAACATGGAGCAGCGTGCTTACATAGATACATGAGATTTGAAATAACAAAGGCCCCATGTTAGGCCTCCCACCCCTCCCACCCTCCCCGGCTTGGCACTCTACAACTTAGACTATGAGTATTAACTTAAAACTGTAATATGACAAACACAGATGTGAAGGAGATTACTGGCATGTCAGGCAGGACCACTGAGATGGCCCCAGGGTGACAACCAAGGGACTAACCCAATGAAGTCCCAGTTTGAAGCAGGTATAAGGCATGAAAACCTTCCCAAACTCTTTCGTATCAGGGTCTGGAGCCCCAAAGGCTAGTTTTAAGTTGCTCAGCCTGGAGATTGAAAAGTAGTTCTCATAGCCATTCTATATATGTAATAATCTGCTCGTCCAGCCAATGGCGCAGAAGCAACTGTTTCAGTGTTAAGGTTATCATAGCCATGTGGTATCTGCGATTCAGGACAGGGATCTGAAAAAAGTCTCCAATTAGGCAAATCTCAGGTGTGAATAGTTCTCCAATGCCCAGAAAAGGATTTGATCTAGTCCTGATCAATTCTCATAGGACTTTAATCGAAGAGCAATCCCAAAATATGTGCCTAAGATTACCCTCATGTTGTTGGCACCTATTGTGTAAGGCATCCGGATCTCTCCCCAGTTTCTGAAGCTTAATGAGGGTACAATACACGTAATTTAAGAATTGATATTGGGTGACCCTCAGCCTGTCTTGTGAGACGTATACTGTATGTAGGTGTTTTTCCAAATGGATTCCCATCTGTCTAATAGGTTGGGAAATTGAACAGACCAGTACCTAGGAGTCCCACACTGGGAATCTATTGCTCTTTCCCAGAGCAAGCAATACAGCAGGGAAACTACATGGGGCTTGCCACATGGGAATCAAACCAGTTTCACGCCTCTTCAACCCTGCACAGGTTTAAGGAAGTTTGGATTAAGAGGTGGCATAACTGGAATACTTTAAAAATATGATTCCTATCCAGACTGTATAAGGACATAATTGAGCAGGAGTCCATACAAGCACCCCCCCCCAAAAAAAAGTCCTTTATTCTAGATCCATCAAGTTGAGGGAGCCAAAGTGAGGAGACATGTTTACCCCCTATTTTCAGATTAGTGTTTCCCACCACTGACTACAGAGGGTCTTTTGTATTCTGGTACCATAAGAAGATACATAACTGCGTATGTGTCCAGATAGATGGCAGAATGGGAGATCTAGCTAAACCAGGTGGCAAGGCCTTGACAGGAATATGCAGTAGGGCATCTAGAGAAATATTCACACTGAATATCAACTCTCTCTCTCTAACACCAACCAGTCTTGTACATAAGAATAGGAGACAACCTCTTCTTGGGGGTAAGCCATCTTAAGTACTTAGCCATTTGGCTTGCTCAGAAGTACAATCCAAAATGTAGGAGCTTCAAGCTACCAGACATTATGGAGGCAGCTAGCTTCATATAGGCACATCTGGGATGTTTACCTAACCAAATAAAGGAGGAGATTACAGTATGCATCTTCTTAAACCAGGCCAAGGGTATCCAGGAATTTAACATTCTGAGCGGATAATAAAGTTTAAGTAATATATTCATTTTAACAATGTTGATACATCCCTAGAGTGATATGGGAAGAGACTGCCACCTAATAAGATCTTATTGAATGGTAACAAGTAAGGGATCAAGGTTCAATTTACTCATCAGGTTCTCATTCCTAGATAGTACCATACCCAAATATCACATGCTGTTAGGGCTCCACTGAACACCTAATGGAGTTATTTCTTGCTTGGTAAGCTTGTAATTAAGGGGAAAAACTGTGATCTTGCCCAGATTAACTTTATAATTGGAGACAGCGCCATACTCTGCGATGATAGAAAAAAACACTGGAAAGGACTGTGCTGGGTGTGTCAGATGGAGAAGAACATCATCAGCATATGCTGAGAGTTTGAATACTTGCTTTCCTACCAAAATACCCTGAACTTCCCCATGGGCCCGCAATTTAGACAATAGTGACTCAAGATAAATGTTGAACAGGAGAGGGGATAAAGGGCAGCTCTGTCTGGTGCTGGAATGTGAAGGAAAGATATCTGAAAACAGCCCATTGCAGTAAATTTGAGCATGGGGATTCCGATAAAGAGAGGAAACCCACTTAATGAATTTTAAGGGGAAGCTAAATTTGTGCATGGTTAAGAATAGGAACTGGCAATCGACTGTATATAATGCCTTCTCTGCATCCAGGGAAAGCAACTCAGCTGGCTTGGTAGAATTCCTGGATGCAGAGAAGACATGGGACAGTTTACAGAAGTGGTCAGCGGAGTGTCTACCTTCCTTAAAACCCACCTGATTAGCGTGGATAATATGAGGCAACACTTCCTTAAGCCTGCTGGCAAGGAGTTTTGCAAGTTATCTTTATATCGCAATTTAAGAGCGATATGGGTCTATAGCTACTTACACTCTCCAAATCTTTGTCTGGTTTATGTAAGATGATAAATAATGCCTCCAATAATGTTTTGTCTAAGGCATGGGTGATAAGACTTTCTATTAATACATAATAGAAAAGAGGAAGAATAAGGGGGACTAGACCATCCAGCATCAAAGGAGGGTCAGCTGGTGGAGAGGGATAAAGATAAGGCAGAGGTACTGAATGACTTCTTCTGCTCAGTCTTCACTATAGAAGACAGCAGCAAATGACCTATGTTAAGTAGCATTGGGCAAAATGATAATGTGTCCAACATGAGCTCCTTCACAAAAGAAAGAGTCCTAGAGGAGCTTGGTAAGTTAAAAGTGGATAATGCAATGGGTGCAGATGGTATCCACCTGAGAATCCTGAAAGAACTCAGGGAAGAGATTGCCGCACCACTGGTTGAACTATTCAATATGTCACTAGAAAGTGGTATAGTACCTGACAACTGGAAAAGGGCAACAGTGGTACCCTTGCATGAAAGTGGAAGCAGGGAAGAACTAGGGAACTACCACCCTGTCAGCCTAAAGTCAGTACTGGGTAAAATTATGGAAAGTAGATTATCTAAGAGCAAACAGAAGACTCAACCCAAAGCAGCATGGGTTTATGGCTGGATGCTCAAGTCTAATGAACATGGTGGACTTCTTCAATTGGGTAACCAGACCAGTGGACCAAAGTAGCACAGTGGATGTGATTTACTTAGATTTTAGCAAAGCTTTTGACACTGTTCCCCACAGGAGATTAGCCAACAAAGAAGAGCACACATGCATAGACCATAAAATAGTCAGCTGGATTAAGAACTGGCTTCAGGATAGGTCACAGAGAGTCCTGGTCAATGGAGCATTATCAGAGGTGGGCAGAGTAACTGGTGGTCTTCCACAGGAGTCAGTACTTGGCCCAATTATCTTCAACTTATTCATCAATGACATTTTTGATGGACTTGAGGGGAAGGTCTGCCAGTCCTTGTACATGCTTTTTGACCTCCAGGATTGACTACTGTAATGCTGTCTACCTCAGGGTTACTGGAGGTGCCCTCCACTGACTGCAACTAGTTCAAACTGCTACTGCTAGGTCCAGCCATGTAACCCTGGTATTACGGTCATTACACTGGTTGCTGGTTAGGTGGAGGGTAATCTTCAAGGTGAATCTTCTCACCTATAAGGCCCTACATGGGCTAGGCCCTGGTTTCATGACAGAACTCTTGACACCTAGCTGGTTGGTGCACTCCCTACGCTCCTCAGTCAGGAGCCTCCTAGAAATTCCTAGGACCAGGCTGAAAATTTCTGGTGACAGGGCTTTTAGTGTCACCAGCCCAGTCTTGTGGATTGCCTTACCACATTTGCTCCAGGACGGCCCATTGGTTGAGGTATTTAAAAAGGATTTAAAGGCACATCTTTTTGCCCTGGCCTTCCCGAATGAGAAAATATAAATGTAATCTGTTTGTTAATTGATTTTACAGATCACAGATTTTACTTTTATTAATCTGGTAATCTTCATTGCTGGATGTATGGTTTTATTTGTTTCGATATTTCTTATTTAATCCTTTGCTGTCTTTGCTTTCATTGTTTGTGTACAGCGCTCAGAGCCTATGGGACTAGGTGCTTTAAAAATAAAGTTTGCTTTGCCTTTCCATGCCTTCGCTGATGATCCAAAACTCTGCAACTGGGTAGACACAGATGAACATGCCTCTGGGATGGAAGCAGATCTCAAGAAATTAGAAGAATGGTGAAGAATATAGCAGTTAAAATTTAACGTCAAGAAGTGTAAAGTGATGCACATGGGTAAATGTAACCCAAGAAAGACATACACACTGAATGGGCATCAATTAGAAGAATAAAAGATGGTACAGGACCTCAGAGTAATTGTTACCGATGATCTCAAAGTGGGGAAACAACGTGAAAAAGCAGTACAGAAGGCCAGCAGCATCCTTGGCTGCATAGATAGAGGGATTAAGAGCAGGAAGCGGTAGGTAATCAGCCCTCTCTACAGGTCCTTGGTCAGGCTGCACCTGGAATACTGAGTGCAGTCCTGGAGGCCCCACCTAAAAAAGGAAATTGACCACTTAGAAAGGGTTCAGGGAAGGGCGACTAAGATGGTGTAGTGTCTGCATCAAGAACAGTATGACACAAGAGTCAGTGAATTAAACTTATACTCTCCAGAGCAAAGAAAAAATAGAGGGGACATGATAGAAACATTCAAATACATAAAGGAAATAAACACAGCCTAGAGAGGAAACCTACTGTATTCCAGGAAAACAAAACAACGTGTACAATGGGGCACAATCTGCACCTAGTGGGAGGCAGATTTAGAACCAATATAAGGAAATACTTTTTCACAGAAAGGATGGTAGAACCATGGATAAACCTGCACTGAGACTTGGTAGCATATTTGACAGTACAGGAATTCCAACTACTGTAGCATGGGACAGGCAATGCAGGTACCAGAAGGGATAATAAAATAGGGAGGAGGGGTTAGAAATTTTTGGGCAGACTAGAGGGATCACGCTGTCCCCATCTGCTGACTAGCTCTTATGTTATAAAATATTTAAAATTTCCAACATTATGAGCATGCCTTTGTAAATTTCAGTGTAGGCTCTAGTAGTCTCCTGGGTCTGTGTGGTGGCTGCTTGTCTGTGTCTGTAGCTTAGTTTTTGTTGATTTACATGGTTTTCTGATTGGAGTAACTACACCATTCTTGCTCACTACATCCATGAAAGTCTCCTGAACTGGATTTCTGCAAAACATCATCACCAGGTGTTCTGTCAAAAAGTTTGCTGATGCATTAAGGATGTATTTTGAATCTCAATTTAATTGTAACTGTTTTTTATTAATTTTTTTTATGAATTTTATACTTAACAAAGACATTTTTGTCTGCAATTTGCTGCATTGTATATGTATGTTTGATTATGTATTGTCTGTATGCAATATATGTGGGTCGCACCTGTAAAAGGAACTTGTTTCCAGTGTGCTTACCCGTTAAGCGAATAAACAAACAAACAACAAGGTATCTGCATTTTTCATTTAAAAATCAACTTTTTGGAAGCTATCCCAAGCAAAACATATTGTAAGTCAAGCAAATAAGTCTGACAAACACAGTGACTCTAGGTCCTACTTGAATCTACATTTTCATCTGACCTGCTCCATGATCTGCATGTGGGCTTTTCAACAACCTCTTTGAATGACAAAGAAGCATGCATACAAAAGGATTTCACATCCTGCATATGCGCAGGCACAGTTCATCACCTTCAGGAATTCCAACACATTCTGTGACTCTGGACCTCAGCTGTTGATAATTTCTTTTGGCTTATGACTTAACCACCAGGTATCTACAAGATGCTGAAATTCTTTCTCCTACAAATTCTCCTTATGCTGCTCCTGCTCTCAGGAAATGTTCATCCCAACCCAGGACCACCTGGGCAGCCAGCAGTGGCACCAAGCAGAAGGACAGGGACACTCACCATGGCATCCATCAATGCCTGCAGTATCCTCAACAAACTTGATTCCCTCCAAACATGGATCCTACAGCACAACTCTGATGTCCTCTCAGTTGTGGAAACATGGCTAAACCCTAAAATCCCTGATACCTCAGTCTCTATCCCTGGCTACTGCATTTTCAAGCAAGACAGGATTGCTAAACGGGGCGGGGGCTGCACCATCTAGCTTAAGAATACCCTTATGGGTCACATCATCCCATCCCCTAGCCTGAGCAACTCCTCTCAGGTCCTCACAATCAAAATCCTCCTTGGTGCACATAACAAGGAACTCACTGTCATCTCAGTTTACCTACCCCCAAGAGACCAGGCTGCTGGCTTCCATAGCATCATGGAATATCTAATGGTCAAGCAACATAATTCTGAAACCATAATCATGGGCAATTTTAACATTAACTGGCTCTCTGCTGAGACCGCTACCTATAAGGATGCAGCCATGGCGCATCACCTCACTCAACTGGTCAATGCCCCCACTAGGAGTAACTATAGGACAGGCTCCTTTACGCTTCTAGACTGGATTCTATCTAACCGCCCTGAGCACATCTCCAATGTTTCTGTACTCCCGGATACAATAAGTGACCACTCGCCTGTCATCTGCTCCTGGTCAAACAAATACCACAAGCCCTCTCCCAAGCTTATCTATGCCAGGGTTATCAAACAAGGGCACCTCCAGCTGTTAAAATCCCATCTAACCAGGCTGAACTGGGCAGTGCTTGACTCCCTCAGTGACACCAACAAAGCTCTGGACCTATTTAGCAAACGTTTCAATGAAGCCAGTGACATCTATGCACCAGTGAAAAAGATGAAGGTCAAAGGACAGACCAACCCCTGGGTTACTACTGATCTTTTAACTCTACTCAAGCACAGAGACCACCTCTGGCATTGTGCTCATGCAACTCCAACGCAAGTAAACATACAATTATACAAAGCAACCAGAAATGATTGCACTCGAAAAATACAGAATGCTAAACACAGCTATTACAAAGAGGCTCTTGGGGCCAGGGAAACAAATTCTGGAACAACATGAAAGAGCTCACAGGCAAGGATCCTAAAGCATCACCCACTATGCTCAACCTTCATGGCACTCCTACACTCGACCTAGGTACTATCACCAGCCCTTTTAATAATGCATTTACAAACCTGGACAGTGTCCTTCCACCACATTTTTTCGATGACCTCCCCTCCAGCTCCTCCCAAGTTACCCCCCAACTAGAACGTACAACCCCAAAGTTTTTTTTAAGGAGGTCCCACCACAAGCAGCTAGAAAATGCATTCAAAAGGCCATCGGCAAACAAGGGTACAGTGTTGACTCACTTGACCTGAAACTGCCGGCACAAGTCCTCAATGAAATATTAGAAGCACTTACAAAGATCTTCAATCTCTCGCTTAGATTGGGCCATTTCCCCTCTCTCTGGAAGAAAGTCACTGTCACACCGGTTCACAAAAGCGGCGATAGGATGCTCCACACCAATTACAGACCTATCTCACTCCTCCCCCCACTATCTAAAGTGCTGGAACGAATAGTGTTGGACCAACTAGTTGAATTCCTGGATAAGTACAATGTACAGTGCCCAGAGCAGCATGGCTTCAGAAAAGGGCACAGCACCACCACTGCACTACTGGAATTTATAACCTTCATCCATGCCATGCTTGACAAAGGGAATTGTGGAGGGGCAGTATTTATAGACCTTACCAAGGCATTCAACACAGTTAACCACCGCCTACTGCTCAAGCAACTTTCCTCCATTGGGATCTCCAGCGATGCCCTTCCATGGTTCACCAGCTACCTTGATAATCGGATCCAATGTGTAAGGATTGCAGGAATCTCTTTGGATGAGAAACCGGTTCGCTCTGGAGTCCCCCAGGGGTCTATTCTGGGCCTTCTACTCTTCTCCCTGTTCATCGACAATCTCCCCAGTGCCTACCACCAAAAAATATTACTATATGCAGATGATGTAGTCCTGTTTTCCAGCCACCATGATATTACAGTCCTTGAATCCCAGCTGCAGCTTAACTTCAAGCACATCGAAGACTGGTTCAGTTCTCATAAACTTGTCCTGAACCACAGCAAGACTAAAGCCATGTCCTTCTGTAACCGACGGAGCAGGCACAACTCTCTGTCCCTCACCATCAAGAACCATGCTGGGAACCCACTTGAACATGTCAAGGAGTTCAAGTACCTTTGTATTACCCTGGATAGTACCCTCTCCTACACTCGGCATATTGACACTGTTGCCAAGACCGCCAATATACAGATTGGACTACTACACAAACACAAGCACTGTATGCCTGCGGATGCTCTTAAACTAGCCATCTACAGCTCTGTCAACTCTATCATTGACTACGGCCTTACCATCTATGGCTCTGCCTCAACAAGTGCCCTCCACAGGATCTCTGTTTCTCTCAACAAAGCCTGTAGACTACTGATGGGCGCAGCCCGACAAACTCACAACTGTGACCTCTATGCACAGGCCAGATGGCTACCCCTACTAAGCAGAATACAATACCAGACCTGCTTACTTAGCAAAAAGATTTTCCTCAGTCTCATGCCACCTGGTGTTAGCTCACTCCTTACTACCTACAGTGGCACTCAACAAACACGTGGTGCCCAGTCTTTAACCTTTCAGGTTCCCAGATGTCATACCTCCATGGGTCAGCAGTCCTTTATCTATAGAGCCACTCAATGGTTCAATTCCCTCAATAAAGAAGTATTTTCCTCTACTACACTTGGACCCTTCAAAAGGAATCTCAAACTTTACCTCACCTCTGCCACTCAATGTGACTGCTTCTCTGAACAGAGATCTCTCTAAACACCTACCAGCTCACTCGTGTCTCACAGCCCGCCCTTTCCCAGTCTCATTCCCTCTGGCACTGGGCCTTTCTTGTGACTCCTTTCCTGCTTTTCATCTCCACTGGTACAAGACATTTTCCACCACCATCGGACAGTGGCCTATTAGCCTGCCAACTTCCTCTCCCGGTCACATGCCTGCAATACTAACTGCCTATGGTGCCTCCTGTCTCTTACTGTTACCACAGCCAGCTGCCTACTCAAGCTGCTTGTTATATGAATATTATCTCAAAGTATGTTATAACTGAGTATCTTTATTTTTTCTTTTAGTTGTTTTGGTTGTTTATTGTGCATTCTTTTACTACCTCTGTATGTATGTTGACCCTCATCCTTTGACGTGGAACCTTTGTAAATGAGCAGTTTCTGCTCAAAGGTATTTATAATCTGAGATTTTAATAAATAAATAAATATCATTGCTGCTTTTTAATATTTTTGCCACATATTTTCAACATAGCCTTCTTATGACCCCACCTCATGAACAAGTGCAGAGAAAATGTTCAATTCCTGCCTAAAATGTGATTTTGTGTAGGGACTGCAAAATCAACTTTTGGGATGTAAAAACACATTTTGGCCAGGATTTGAAAAATGGCAGGTGTCACATTCATGAGGTGCTGTGAAGAAATGGTAATGTTGAAAATCTGTGGTCAAAATCTTGAAAATTACTAAAGTTATGAGGCTGTGTTCGAAATTTCAATGTAGGCTCTTAACTTTGTTGTTTTTTTATTATTACACCAAATTTTCAACATAGCCTTCTTAGGATCCCGCCTCATGATAAAGGGCAGAGAAAAGTTTCATCTCCTGCCAAAAGGTGATTTCAGGCAGCAACCATAAAATCACCTTTCAGGACTGAATTGCCTAACTTTAATGCAATTATTCATGAGGTGGGGTCCCAAAAAAGGCATGTTGAAAATTTGTGACAAAAATATTCAAAAATAGAAATGTTATACCACTAATTTCAAAACCTTATTGAAATACATTGAACCTCATACCTGAGTTCCTCAGTTTGTCTTTGAAGAGTGAAAACATGTCTGTGATCCACAAAGGATGACAGCATTGGACCCCCAGTGGGTATGTAAGGGCTGGGGGGGGGCGATTGCTGAGTGGGAAGGTCAGGTGAGGGGGTCTAATGGTGCAACAGACACTGATGGTTGGTATTCTTTTTTACAGGGTAAAAAAAATGACGAGGGATGCTTTTCATTGTTTCAGATGGTGACAGCAACACTATGGGACTGAGGATGCCAGAAACAGACATCAACGAATGCTTTCTTTGTTAATAGAAAGATAGAATTTGTTGGCAGAAAAGGACCACTTGGCCCATCTATTCTGCCCAGATTATCCTTCCTAGTTCACTTCCACAGACCCTAACTGGTAAAAGGAATGTGTTGCAAATGTGTATAATTCAGTGCGTGATTGTGGTAATCCCAAGTTACAAAAAGGAGAGACAAAATCAAAAGAGGGAAAATAAGTTAAAAATCTTAGTCAGTTTCTTCTTTAGGATACTTGCTGTCTAGCAGTAAAACAATCCTTCCTCCTATTTTTCAACTTGCTCCCTACAGTAAGATTTCAACATAAGAATGTGTTCTTTAATATAGTGCAATTTGCTTAGCCAGGGGTCCATTTGGCATTATCTTTTCTACTAATAACCATCTGTCTATTTTGAGAATTCTACAACAGTAGAATAATTATTTTTCCTCACTTTGGACCATTTGCTTGCTGGCTGTGTGTATGCATCTTGAAGAGATGCAGATTGGTACATGAAAATGCCACGTGTGAACTCCTTGCTCCCACCCCTACCATTTTATCACACATTTTCTCCTCTCATCCACCCTGATTATTGGGGTTGTATCCTTACTCCAAGTGGGGGAAGGGGGAGCAGGCATGCAGCTGCTTCTATAGATGACAGCAATATTGCTCCTGGGTCAGACAGCAGGAGGTGAACAAATGCAAGCCGACCCCTAACCTCTTTGCCCAGCTGTTCCCATGGGTTTCCAGTGCTCAGATATGAACACCAGCGTCCCAAGGGGTGATGCAACACACTAATTCTGGGCTAAACCCAAACCACGTTTTTTGCCAGATTATACATGCAGATGAGCTGTTTTGCAAGTGCACAAAGACAAGATGTACTTTGTAAATTTGATAATGCATGCTTAATATTTTTGTTAAGACAAAGTACATGCATATCTTTTGGAGTGCATAGAGACTGCCTGTGTATGTCAGAAGCTGTTATATCAGTGTAGATTTGTTTTATATTTATTTTTCCTTATTGTACCCTAGGGTCTATAAACCACCCCTATAACCTAATAAAGCTGAGATGTCCTTGCATCCTAGAGACTTAGAAATATCCCTGCAATGGAATGGTTAGAAATTCCCAGTTGAAGAAAACCAACACAAGATTAACAACTGTATTATAAACAAAACAATAAGAAAGGTTGTTACTAAATGCTATCATGTACTGTATATATTGATCCCCCCACCCACTGTAAATCAGGATATTTGGAAATGTTAACCCCTCCACTATTGGTGCCAAGTTAGGTCTGACTACTGTATAGTGATGGAACTGAGTAGTGTGCATGTGATTGAAAGTCAGTGCTGTAGTAAAAACAGATGTTAATTGAAAATGTGGCAAGTTGCAGTTTCACATCTGGATGGTGCAAAGTGCAGCTACATATCTGGATGGTGGTGTATTGCAGCTACATTTCTAGATGGTGGCAAACTGCAGCTACATATCTGTATGGTGACAAACTGCAGCTACATATCTGTATGGTGACAGACAGCAGCTAAACATCCGGATGGTGGCAAACCGCACCTACATTTCTAGATGGTGGCAAACTGCAGCTATATATCTGTATGGTAGCACACTGCAGCTACATATCTGTATGGTGGCAAACTACAGCTACATATCTGGATGGTGGCAAACTGTAGCTACACATCCAGATGTTGTTAAAGTTCAGCTACACATCCAGATGATTGCAGACCTCAGCTACACATCTGAATGGTGGCAAACTGCAGCTACATATCTGGATAGTGGCAAAGTACAGCTAAGCAACCAGATGGCAGCAAGCTGCACCTGCATATCTAGGTGGTGGCAAGCTGCAACTACACATCTTAATGGTGGCAAGCTACAGCCTCACATCTAAATGATGCCAAGCTGCAGCTACACATCAGTATGACAGTACTATACTGAATCAATTATCATTTACATATAGTAACCCAAAGAGAAAACAACAATTTTGAAGGCAATGTCTACAAAAAATGAGGACACACACATTGAGACTAATACCCACAGTTTGGTCAGATTTTAAAGAGAACATAAACCTTTCTTACCATTTGTTTGATGCAATTGGAAATGCGGGTATGTGTTTATCTGCCTTTTATCTCCATAATGTATTTTTTTTTTCTTTTCTTTTCTTCTAAATCATCTTTATTCCCTGTTACGGGGTCCCTTGTCGATGCTGCCTAATATTCATTTTTGTAATTGCTGATCTATTCTAGGGCCTGATGGCAGCAGATCAGTGGAAGACCTGTACGGAAACTTGTATTGTAAACATCCACTTAACTGATATCAGCAGATTCCAGAATTAATCAGTAATTATAAAAATACATTTTGGGTAGAAAAAAAGTAGCATCATCAAAGAAACCTAAAAAAGGAAATAAACAGATTTAAAGTGAACAAAATCAAAGATAAAAGGGAGGTACTGTAGAAGAGGCTACACATATTCCAAAATACATTAAAAAAGATAAAAAAAAAATATTTTCCCTTTAAACAATTAACCTGTAACCCCCAGTCCACTTTTTTAACTAGTATACACCCCCCATTTATCATAACCCTTACACAGCTAGCTATTTGGGAACACTGATGCCTATATAGTGGCATACCAATTTACTTTACTGAAAGGCAGGTACCACAGTTGGTGTTATGATGTACACCTGACTAATTTTCTAGAGGAAGAGAGGGGTGGGGCGTACAGAAACAAACAACTTGAACCCTGTGTAAAAACACAACCTAGGTCCTGGGTGGAGGCAGCTAGGCATATGCTTGATCTAACCTGCTGAGTGAGCCCCAGTAAATCCACACAGACAGAAGCAACAAATCAGAATGTCCATAAAAGTGACTGGAATTGTGCAGTATGGCTTTATTCAAAGACGGTAAGTAAAGCTGAAGTGGACCCCCAAGGGTTGGTCCTGGCTGAACATGAACAAAAATCCAAGAACTCTCCTTGCATTGCAGTACAGTTCATGAACACAACAGAAACATCTTCTCCTCAAATTCCCAAAGTGCATGTGTGGACACAGGGCCATGCATATGAACATCCCCCTTTTCCCTTGAGTGTTATTTAGTGAAATCTAAGACACACACTCAGAACTCCTTTCGAACATAGGTGCAATATGTGAAAACTCAGCGACACACCTTAACCTGCAGCATGGCCACTCGCTCAGGTAAAAATACTGGTGCCATTTACGAACCAGGAAGCCCTACCTTGTAAGCATTTAGATGGCCTTCCTCCCACCCTTGGCCCCAACTGACAGACTGCCATTCTTCAGGGTTACACCACTGAAACCCCCATTCCCCACTGAAATGCTAGAGGTCCCTTATTGTACTCATCACAACTCTGGGGTGACACAGGGAAAATAAACTGCACTCACTGTGGTCCACAGTTTAACTTTCTTCACTCACACTGGTGAGACTAGGGGCACTGACAGGTGCAATCCAGCCTTATCTGGGGGCACACGCACCCAGACTATCCACACCCCTAAGAACATTTGTGGAGATCTAGTCTCCCATGCAGTACTCACAGAAACGTTTTCGATCCTCTGGGCATGGAACAATTCTAAAGAAACATGAAAGTCACTCTTCTGGATAGCTGGTCTACCCAGTCTGTTTCAGATCCTGCACCAAGGCAGCTGAAAACACCTCAGAACATTCAGGGGATTGCCCCTTGACTCCACAGAGAACAAGCAGATCCTTCCACTTCACTGGGAGTAGAAAATCAGGAACACCTACTGTAGTCTTGTCTCCACCACTTCAACTAGAAGCTGGAAATGGCACTCGACTAGGGTGAGAAATCCTGCGCCCTTTGTCAGAACCCACTGGTAGTCCTTCTGCCACTCTCACCTCCTCACTCAAGCTCTATCTCCAACCAACTAACAGAATTCATAGTTCCCCAGAGCAGCTCTCCACACAGTGTGGTTTATGCTGCCAAGAGAGTTCTAAATGACCTAATCATTCCTCCCTCAGGTTAGCTGAGTAAACAATGATGTTATTATGTTAGGAGCCCCTATTGAGTTCCCTACCAGCTGCCTGCTACCTTCCTAACAATAATACTTATAAGATTCTAGTAACCCCAGGTACTGGGTAGTTACACTCGCCCCTTGCCAGGTAAATGACTATCTGCAGTCATTCCCTCATCCAGCACCGGACTATCGTACTTCTGATGCCCCCTAGGGGAGGGTGGTGCAAGTTTTCCCCTACCATGTACCAGTAACAGGCAGGTGACACTAAATGCTAGAGGCCCACTGAAGAAACTTCAGTTCCTGTCCTACTAGTGTACTATCTAGGGAACCTCAGTAGCTCCACGAAACTGCCTGAAGCATGTCCTTCCAGACAGAACTGATGATTCCTATATCTGGAATCAGGGCCACCAACCTGTCTACCCCCCAACCCTCCAGGGGAAAACTGCCTGACCTATGCTACCTACAATGTGTCCAAACTCAAAACCAAAACCTAAAACCATTTTACACCTCACATCTGTAAAATGGAAAAGGGTTAGACATTGCACTAAACAGTTACACAAGCCTAACAAATCTATACAAAGGAAGGACTCTGATTAGTCCTACCAGTCCTCTTCAGGTCTTCTTTTCCAGGAACACCTGCAAAAGAAAACACTGCAAAAAACATTTCTGCAAACAACTACAATCTGTAAAGCCAACAACAGTAACCAAAACCCTCCCACTAATACTGCACAAGCCCAAAAAGCATTTTTTAAAAGGATTTTCTACAAAACTACAACAGATAGAAAATATGAAAACATTTGCAAAACACTAGGGGGATGGATTCCTGCAAAGTACCACTCTAAGGAGGAGTCCAGAGTGCCACAGCACTACAACAAGAGTCTCTCCTAGGCTGGAGCCCGTGGAAGCTCAGTCCAGGAACAGGCACAAGGCCTGCAAGCATTGCAGTCTAGATGTAATGTCATTGGAGGATTACTATTCCAAAATGTCTTCCATTTTGCAGGACACAGTTAAGTAAAAATGAAAAAGGTCTCTTACCAGTCCCTAATGACAAAAGGATGTGAACATCACCTCTCTGGTGCTGAGGCCTGATGACCTTTGACTACTGGGTAGACGAAATCCTCAGATTAGACGTTTCCACAACCTCATTCTGGATCTGGACTGGAATTCTTCTCTGAACCTGCTGGGAAGATGAACCTGGATGCTGCTCTGTCTGAACCTGGATGCTGCTGGAGATGAACCAGGATGCTGCTGCAGATGAACCTGTATCACCAGAAGCAAGGAACTTCCATCCTGGGTTGCTGCCTCTTTGGTGGCAGATGGCTGAGCTGGCAATGGCTGAATTCCCCTTTGGCAGGTGGGCACAATTTTCAAGAATGGCACCAATCGGTTCTATGTGATGAGCGCGACTGCCTAAAGGCAAGCCATGTTATTGCGACATCAGAGCGGCAAAAACATTTTCAGTGCTCTGACATCCTCAGCACATGGAAGCATGGCACCGGGGACATACACTAAATGCTTTCAGTGGGGGAGCACACCCACGGGGGGGGCATCACCCCCCGGACCTCCCTACTAAAGGATTCTCAACTCCAGGGGGGTGCATGTTGGTGGGGTGAAAGCATAAAAAATGAAGCTTCGGACCACTGCACCAGCACACTGACCTGAACCTGGTACCTCACCCACCCCAACCACAGGCCAACACCTGACGCCATAGCACAGCTCGGTAACCCACCGCAGCACCACCCCCTATAGCCCCTCCACCCCTTCCCAGCCTATGTTAGCCATTCTCGCTCCCCCCACCGTGTGTGCATGAACATATAACAACATCCTCTCAACGGATTCTCCCACCCCACATCCGGTCGCCCTACTCTCCCCATCGCCATTTGGGCTTTTGCCAATAAAGTGTCATCATTTTGGACATCGCCCTTCCCCATGCACCCACATCACAGGTGACCCAACAATCTCTGGGTAGTACAATTCTGGATCTGGGGCATAGACTGTCACCCCATCTGGAAGAACCATGGGAACATTACTGAATTTCTCTTGGCCAGCTTTGTCCACTATTCTCACAGAATTGATCAGCAAAGCCCTGCCATGCCTCCAGAATTGCAGTCTCTCATTGCACACCTTAATTCGGACCCACTTGTTTACTCTTGGGTGCAGGTTGGCACAAGCTTCCTCCCACAACCAGGCATGCCTATCTTTCCCTATAACTTCCCATATTTTTCTAGAGTAGAAAGGGTATGACTGTCCATACTTGGCCTCAGCTTGTCTAACCACAATTCTCTCTTCTTTGCTGCTTTTCACCAACTCATGTCCAGAAGCACAGCTTGGGGGTGGCCTGTCCTGGCTGAGCCAGTCATGAACACTTGGTACAGAGCAAGAGCAGTCCACCTCTGCACTCAAGGGCACACTTCTTGAACCTTCCTCCACATGGACATCTGGAGGCTCTATGGAAGTCCAGGCCAATGCCGACTTACCAGGGTCCTCTGAACCAAGGGAGGCAATATGGCGCAGTGGTTTAAGGCTCTGAGCTGCAAATCTGGAGACATGAGTTTGAATCCCACAGCCCCCACTTGCATATACTGTGTGACCCTGAGCAAGTCACTTAACTTTCCTATGCTCCCAGGTTGCACCTGTAAAAAAAGCTTTCAGCTTAGTGTGTCTCACCTGGTTAAATAATTGGAAACAAAAAGAAGCCATTGCTGCTTCCTCCTCTCCCATGCAGTCTGCCCAGGAGCTGGCGATTGCACCAGCCTCAGCAATTGTCCATTCTCTACTGTCATCTGAGGCACTGTCCTCCCAATGACATGCTTCCTCCACCTCAGACTCTCTGACGAGGCTTGGACTTGGGCCTTCTACCCACGGATCTACTGAACCTGCACTGGCAGCATCCAATTCCACCCTCTGTGGTGTGGAACACTTCTCTTCATCTGAGCCTTGCACAGCATTGGTGCAGACAATGTCCAGAAACTCCTTTACAACCTCACTGGTGTCACTTGTACTACAACCGGCCTGTCACTGTTGTTCTGATTCTACAGGGTCCCCTGTCTGTGTCCAAACTGGAGCTAAATGAATGCGTTTTGCTTTATCTTCCCTTGTGCCATCTGCCATGCTCATCCCCTATTGTGTTCTACTGTCTGTGCAATGGGGCATAGGCAGAACATCTCTTCCTGGTTTTAGCCATGCTATGCACACATTACACAGATAGTTTGGCAAAGCCACCTCAGCGGGTGTTGTTGAACAGTCATGCAATTGCTCAGATTGGGATAGTTCTTGTTCTTGTTGGATTAGCCACACCCTGGCATGGACTGGGTAGCAAGGGGTTTGCTGTGCCATTTTCTGTAAGTCAAAAACACAAGTCCCCAAATTACTATTGTTTGCAAGCACTCTGAGATTTGGTTTTAACCCACTGGAAAAAGTTCACAGACAGGGTACCTGGCTGCTACAATTATATTCCACATTTAGCATGAAATTCATTTCAAAATTTTGGTTTTGAAAACTCTGTCCTAAAAGACGCTGCTTTGTTTACATAGCTGGCTACACCCCAACATGGTGACTGTAACTTTTCATCACACTCAGTTAAAAATTGCTAGGACTCTGTCTGGATCTTTGCATTTCAACTGAATTTTCTAGTACAAGTTCATTTTACTTATTTCTCAATCCATTACTATGCAAGCATTTAGACCAGGTGATCATTTATTTTAAAGTTCACTTTCTTTGAAAACAGCACTTTCACACCAAAATCCAAGATTTAACAGTTCACAAAATCTCTCTCTCAGTACTTTTTCTGCATTTGCTCAAGTTCTTCCTCAGTTTTCAGACCTTAGCACCACAGTCAATTTCTTTTTGCAAAGGGTACTTAGAGGCAGTTAAAGGTTTGCACCCTTGATGGAAATATGGCCTGCTGATGACTCGAAGACGGCCTCTGGGATGAAATGGGCTCGTGGTCCCACTGATCATCACTACAATCACTTCTATCACTCTCCAGTTGGACAGAATATGGGCTGAGCCTGGGTATTAGTGAGAAAAGACAGAAAAACTGCTGCTGCAGAAGCTCTTCTGCTGCAAGCAATTCCTCCTTCCTGCCACACAAACTACAAGCTGCTCTCACACTGCAGGCTGCTCCTCCATGAATGTTCCACAGGCAGAGACTCAGGCAAGGGTGGGGCTGAGGTGCACTGGTACCAGTCACACGATGCCATGCAAATGAGCTTTCTCTCTCTCTCTCTGCCACACTCCTGCATGGTGACCGTCAAGAAGGCAAAATTTAAACTGCAAACTTCCACTTGTTTTCTCAGCTTGAAATTTCAGTTGGGTGAAACATTTCAAAGCATTTTCATTCATTTATTGGTGCATTTTCCTTAACGACTCCCACAAATTTCACCGTACACACTTACAACTTTCTGAGCACTTCAAAAATGCTGTCTTTTAAGTCCACAAATACTTTTCTCAGGAAATTTGCAACTTTTAAACTGTTTTTAAGCTCTTTTTCCAACAAGGCAAGGGCAATTACTTCTCAGTCCACAGTTTCAAACAATACACAAGCAGCAAATTATTCCTCTTTCTTTTCCACATAACTGGGACAGCAAAAAACTTTCAGGTGACATTTTACTTGGCACAACTTTGTTTTCTAATAAACAATCTTCTGTTTGGGGCACCACCACCAGACTGGAAGATCCTGGACATATTCTCAACATGCCTCTCACCCCAAATTAAATATCCCAAGATTAGGCCCCCATTTTTTTGTAACCACAGACCACTTTTTTAACTAATGTGCTCACTGCCCATTTATCTCAATGCTCACCCAGCTAGCTATCTAGGAACTCTGGTGCCTATATACTGGTATACCAATTTACTTTACTGAATGGTAGGTAGCACCCTTGGTGTTAGGATTTATACTTGGCTCATTTTCTAGAGGAAGAGAGGGGTAGGGGTACAGGAACAAACAACTTGAGCCCTGTGTAAAAACATAACCCAGGTCCTGGGTGGAGGCAGCTAGGCATATGCTTGATCTACCCTGCTGAGCAGGGCCCCAGTAAATCCACACAACCAGAAGCAACAAATCAGAATGTCCATAACGGTGACTGGGATTGTGCAGTATGGCTTTATTTGAAGATGGCAAGTAAAGCTGAAGTGGACCTCATGGGCTGGTCCAGGCTGGACAGGTACAAAGATTCAAGAAGTCTACTTGCATTGCAGTACAGTTCATGAACACAACAGAAATATCTACTTCCCAAATTCCCAAAGTGCATGTGTGGACACAAGGCCATGCACATGAACATCCCTCTTTTCCCCTGAGTGTTATTTAGTGAAATCTAAGCTATACACTCAGAACTCCTTTCGAACATAGGTGCAATATGTGAAAATTCAGACACGCACCTTAACCTGCAGCATGGCCACTCACTCAGGTAAAAATACTGGTGCTCTTTATGAACCAGGACGCCCTGCCTTATAAGCACTTAGATGGTGTTCCTCCCACCCTTGGCCCGAACCGACAGACTGTGCCTATCTTCAGGGTTACACCATTGAAACCCCCATTCCCCACTGAAATGCAAGAGGTCCCATACTCTACTCATCACAACACTGGGATGACACAGAGAAAATAAACTGCACTCACTGTGGTCCACAGTTTAGCTTTCTTCACTCACACTGGTGAGACTAGGGGCACTGATAGGTGTGATACAGCCTTATGTATGGGCACCCCAAACTATCCACTCACCTAAGAACATTTGTGGAGATCTAGTCTCCTTTCAGTACTCACAAAATCTTATTCCGTCCACTGGGCATGGAACTACCAAAAAGAAACAGGAAAGGCACTCTTCTGGGTAGCTGGTCCATACAGTCTAATTCAGGTTCTATACCAAGGCAGCCAAAAACACCTCAGAACATTCAGGGAATTGCCCCTTGAGTCCACAGAAAACAAGCAGCTCCTTCTACTTCACTGGGAGTAGAAAATCAGGTACAACTGCTATAGTCTTTTCTCCACCAATTCAGCTAGAAGCTGGATGCTGGAAATGACACTCGATTAGGGTGAGAAATCCTGGGCCCTCGGTCAGAGCCCACTGGCAGTCCTTCTGCGACTCTTACCTCTTCACTCAAGCTCTACCTCCAACCAACAGAGTTCTAAGCTCCCCAGAGCAGCTCTCCACACAGTGTGGTTTAAGCTGCTACGAGAGTTCTAAATGACCTAATCATTCTTACCTCAGGCTAGCTGAGTAAACAATGATGTCATTATGTAAGGAGACCCATATTAAGCTCCCTACCAGCTGCCTGCTATCTTCCTAACAATAATACTGATAGGAATCTAGTAACTTCAGGGACTGGGTGGTTATACACCTTTTCAATGGCTAGGTGGTGACATTGCAAATGACTAAGTTAATGTTTCTGCTAGGGGTGATCCACATTCAAGCACTTTGTTTAGCTGCTGCAGAGGTCTGCATCTTTGTAAGTGGTATGGTGGAGAGTATCAACACATACCCCCCCACCCCCACAGATCAGCAGGGACCGCAGGCAATTGATCCTTCAAAAAAAGGGGTATTAAAATGCCTTGAGGAGATGGATTGCTTTCACTCATGAGAAAGCTGCAGGGCAGCACTGAGGAACTGCAAAACTAAAACTAGCCACCCACTGGTGGTATTCATGGTCACAATCTTTTGGGATGTGGTAAAATAAGTACAGTCGTTTAAGAAATTGCAACCCTCATCTATACCTGCACTTGTGGTACAATACCAACCAGCACTAAATTACTGTTTCTGAAGTAAGCAGAACCTGACACAGCATTGATGTCTGAGATGAGTAAGTATGTCACACCACAGATTTGGGGGTGTCACTCTGCACTTTGGCATCTGTAGCTGAACCAGCCACAAAGTTTCTTATTCTGATTACAAAGCATGTTTGCATGCAATGGCATTTGGAGCAGCATCAGAGGGTCAAGCCACACTGCAGCATTTGGAGGTCTCTCTCTGCACTTTGGAGTCAGTAGCTGAACCCATTGCAAGTTTCTTATCCTAGTTACAAAGCATGTGTGCATACAAAGGCATTTAGAACAGCATTAGGGTGTCTCTCTCACTCCTCCCTGAGCCAAACACTCTATCTCCTCTTTCTCCCCAGGGCATGAACTACAAGGCAGCCTTTCAGATACTAAAAACTGTATATATAAGTTCAAAATCCCATTGAAATACATAGAACCATATACCTGATTTCCTCAATTTGCAGTCTGGCTTTAAGTAGTGAACATGGCTCTGCAGTCCATAGAGGGTTACAGCATTGGACCCCGGTGGGTAAGTAAGGGCTTGGGGAGTGGACCCTGAGTGGGATGGTTGGGTGGGGGAGGGACTAACAGACCAACAGACATTGATGGATGTTTTTCTTTTTTACAAGTTAAAAAAAGATGAGGGATACGTTTCATTGTTTCAGATGGTGACATTGGGGGATTGGGCACCCCCAGTGTCTGCGTTATGTTTGTGGGGAGAGTGTGGGATGGCGGGTACTGAAATGGAGGGTCAGGTGGGTGGGACAGTTATGGGCTGGCAGCAACAGACATGGATGTATGGTTGTTGTGTTACAGCTGACATCTGCAACAGCATGGGGCTCTTCCTGGATGTTTGAAACTCCTCAGCAGGCTAGTCATGACAGATCAGCTTGCTGGGCAGCATACATCAAAGGAAAGAGCTAACCCATAATTGGGTTGGCTTTTTCTTTTCAAGTACACAATGTCTCCACCCAGCAAACCAAAACTGTGTCATGATCAGCAAGACTGATGAATGGTGTGGCACTAATATGCACCTTGAAGACTGCTCGGCATTGAACTGACAGTGTTACACATCTCAAAACTCAGCTCTCATAACAAAATGTTTGCTGCATGCACACACCCATAGCGAACATAAAAAGAAAGAAAGGTGGGGAAACATAGTAAAATGGGCAGAGGCAGACACAAATAACTTAAAGGGAGAGCCCTATAGTTCTTAAACACGTGTACTGTATAGGAACCAGGGATGTGCAGACCTGTTTGGGGGAATCTATATCTCCCCCACACACAAACAACCTAGCAGGGTCAGCTGTTTTCAACACATTTTATGTTCTCTGACAAATACCTGGATTTGTTTGAAATATATATGAGGAAACTAATGTGTGTGTGATTTTTTTCTTTTAATAAACAATAAAGTACTGCACAAGGTTTTCATTCTTATTTATAGTTTGTAACTAACTACCCCCATAGTTTCTTGATTTATATATGAATTGAGCAGTTTTACCAGGGAGAGACTGATGATCGGAGCCAGCTAATCTCCAGAGGAGGCATGTGGGTAGGATACAGCGCATGGGAACAGAGTTTTAATCATTACAATCATGCAACATATAAAATGAGTTGGACATTTCCTGCTTCCTAATAGAATAAACAAGTTCCAAGACCCATATCTTACTTTTCACAACAGCACAGTTTTGAACAAGCTGAGGTAGTGGGATTAGGAATTTGAGCAACTCAACACCAGAATTCATGAGCCACTTCACTGATTCCTGATTGCAATAAAAAATATGGCTATCACCTTCACTCATATGTACGAACCTTCAATTAGACCCAAAAAATTTAAAATAAACAACTAAGTAAACAATTGACTGTTCTGACATTAACACCAGCATACCCCAAGGCTCCATCCTTGGCTCTTTACTTTCCTCCGTCTTTCTAAATAACCTTCCCTCTGCCTGCCTATCTACATCTATCCACATATACATAGATGACACAGCCCAGTTTGTCTCTTGATCTTCTCCAGCAGAGTTGAGATCCAGTCTCAACCTGATTTTGACTTGGTCCAGAAATGGTTCAGATCAAATCAGCTATCACTAAATGCCAAAAAAAATGGTCTCTTTGTGCTTTGGCTCCAAGCTGAGGATTTATAATCTCCCATATCTCCTCTCCTTCCACACCCTAGACGGGGACACAATTGATGATGTGGCCTAATTCAAGTACCCAGTATCTGGCTTGACCGGCACCTTAACTTCTCTCAATCCATAGATGCCATATGCATCTGTAACTATCCCGGGTCTAGACCACTTACCCAGTAATCAAAAACTAAATAAATAAATAAATGCAATAAACTCTACCCCAAGCTTGGTGCCCTCTACAGGAACAAAAGCTGATTCCCTCTGCCCACCCACTGTGACATCGTTACAAAGATGATTCTCCCCATCTTTGATTATGGCGACATAGTCTATAGTGCTGCCCCAAGCTCCACCCCGGCCAGATTGGACCACCTCTTCCACTCCTGCTGCTGTTTCATTCTAAACTGTTTTCCAAGCACCCACCACTGTTCTCTTTTCTCTGCTCTCTCCCCCTCCCTTGCCTAGAGGATCACCACCTAACCCATTGTGCCACCTTCACTTCCAAGTTCTGGATGTCCTACCTCCCCCTCCCTCCCTCCCTCCCTATCTGAACTCTCTTCTCTCACTACCCTCACCTCATCCTACTTTTGTCACAATTCTGGTTATTGCTCCCTCTTGTAAATCCTTGCTGATCAAGCTGCTTTCTTGTTCCATTTTCCTAAACTTTGGAATTCTCTTCCCCTTCCCATTCACTCTGCTTCATCCAAACACTCACTAACCTCACAACTCTGAACCCACACTATCCCCTCCTGTGACTGTCCCTAATTACAAGGCTCATTTATTCACTCAACTCCTTCACCCTCACTGCCCCCACCATCTCCTGTTCTTCCTATCCTGCTCACTCTCTCTCTCTCTCTCTCTCCCCTCTACCCCTCTTCACTCCTTTTTTCTCACTTTCCTCTCCCCATTCCTCCTCCTGCTTATCTTCTCTCCCCTTCCCCTCCCCATTACCCCATCCCTTACCTGCCCCTAATCCTCCCCTCTGTCCCTTTCCTCCTCTCTGCCCTTCCATTCCACCTCCCTTATCTCCTCTCCTCTCCTCTCCTCCCTCCCTCTCCCACATCCTCCCTCCTTACCTGCCTCGAATTCACCCCTTTCCACCCTGACTAAATCCTCCTATCAATCGCCCTGCATTGGGCCTCTACTTCAACCTCCTATGAGGACTCAGCTGCACTATTACCTTGTATTTTACCTGTATATGATTATAAATGCTGTAAATAACTGTTCATTATATCAAGCAAAACTACTGTTCACTGTTTTGTACTTTATGTACACTGTTATTCTTGTATCAGTCCCCTGATAATGCATATGGGGCACAAAAACCCTGGCACAATATATCAGTTGGGGGGTGAGGATATAGCATGCACCAAGCAGGAAAGGGATCTTGGGGTTGTCATCTCTGATGACCTCAAGGTAGGGAAACAGTGTGACAAGGCATCAGGTAAAGCAAATAGGATGCTGGGATGTATAGGCAGGGGCATCACCAGCAGGAAAGGGAGGTCATAATTCCGCTATACAAGACACTAGTGAGGCCCCACTTGGAGTACAGTGTACAGTTCTGGAGACCATACCTACGTAAGGACATCGACAGGGTAGAGAAGGTTCAGAGGAGGTAACAAAGATTGTGCATGGGTTGCATCACAAGTCCTATGAAGACAGGTTGAAGGAACTGAACATGTACTCCCTGGAGGAGAGGAGGGGATATGATAGAGACATACAAGTATCTTACAGGGAGGAACAGGGTGCAGGAAAACACTATTTTTAAGCGAAAAAGATGTTTCAGGACTAGAGGGCATGGGATGAAGTTGGAGGGAGGACGATTCAGAGGAAACATGAGAAAGAATTTCTTCACAGAACGGGTGGTGGACAAGTGGAACACCCTGCCAGAGGAAGTGGTGGGAGCTGAAACAATCACGGGATTTAAGAATGCATGGGATAGACATAAAGGAATTCTAGAGGTCAGGGGTAAGGGGAAATAGACTTCTAGGAAAACAAACTGAACTTACAAGCTCAAATGGGCAGACTAGGTGGGCCATAGGCCCTTATCTGCCGACACTGTCTATGTATCTATGTATCCACCCTCCCCCTGGTGACATCTGGAAATGAGTGAATTGAAAGTTCAGTATATCTTTCCTGGTGAAATGCTTTAATAAATAAATAAGTTGAGAAGTGAATGCTGCAGATTGCCAGAGTTCAGAGCCTTGAGGAGCTGTTGCTTGCATTCTGCAGCCCTTGTGGGTTAGAAGTGACTTCAGCATGTGGCTGAGCTGGGGAGGTTGTATTGCTATGAGGAGACTGTGCTGGTAAGAAAGCTCAATGTTTCACTCTTATCCATATTTTCAAATTGTTCTGGTTAATTTCTTCCAGAGTCTGCAGTGGCAGAACTAGCTCTTAGACCTTGCATCTGTTAAGGCTTGACTGAGTTTCTCTGGCGGGATCCTGTGCTAGGATAGTATCTTGATTCAATCTACCTATCACTTGTATTGTTGCTGATTTTTCTGCATCATTGTTCCTTTTTTGCTTTCATGGTCACCATACACTGAAAATTTAGACTGGAAGTTTTAGCTTTGCACCTATTAATATATTTACATTGCTCAAAAAAAGAAACATTTTTAGGCATTTCTGAGACTGCATGTGTGTGACTGTTGTGCTTGGCATAACCGTGAGTTGGATGTTATTTATTAAAAAACATGTTTCATTAATATGGTTTATTGAGATGTCTATATGAACAGTGGTTGAAATGGTTGTGATTTGTAAGTGTAGTTAGATTCTTTATTTTAGTGTTTAATTTTGTATGGGTGGCTGTGTCGGTGCATTTAAATTTGAGTGGATTTTTACTTTTAATCATGGTTTATTTTTCAGGTGTTTTCTTTTTTCTTGGATTTTAAATTAACTTAATGTGTTGGTTGGGTAGTGGTCCCAGTTTTGACTACTTGAGAGAGCAGCTGCATCTACTGCATCCTTTCAGGGGGACCAGTGTACCATACCAGTGGTGGTCATTGACTGTTACAGGGGGTTGCGCTTTCTGCAGGAATGTTGACAGAAACTGCAGTTTCCTCATGTGGGAGTAGAGAAGGGCAGCATGGCTGAGTGTGTTAGGTCTAGGAGGTGTCCCATCTGGTACTGATCCCAAGAGCTGCCCAGATTACAAAGGGATAAGTAATGAGATGGCTGGTTACACATGCTCCCTCCCTTTAAGCAATTTTGTTTAATGCCAGATTCATGAGGAAAAAAAACTTCAGTGATGGAGGCATCTATTGCAGATTCCTTGGTGGACCAGATATGCATCATGGAGAACTGGTTGGGTGCTGAATCTGGCCTTGTGCTTGAGCCGTCAATCCCCTCAGTTTTCTTCATGGTACATTGTATGAGGCAGGAGCATAGGAGGAGGGGTAGCCATCTGTTTTAGATCCACCTTGGGACTGACGGCACACCCCATTTGAATGTGTGGCCATTAAAGCAGATCTAAATATAGGTTGAAAAGTCATTCTCAGGTACCGTCCCCTGGCTATTGGGAGTGAATATTCACTGGAACTGGAGAGTTTCATGGCCAGCCTAGTCTTGGACTCACTCAGCTTGTTGGTGCTGGGCAATTTCAGTGCCTGGGTTGATGATGATGGCTCTCTGTCTGGACAGCTCCTCCAGTTTATGTCTTCACTGAGACTAGCACAGAGGGTTGCCACTGGGACCCTCCAAGAATGCCATGCCTTAGATTTGGTCTTTGCATTGGTTCTGGACATTGGAAATGTCTGGGTTAAATTGATAAAGTGGTTGGATCAACATACCTTTCAGTTCCTTTGTGTGCCCCCCCCCCCCCATTTTCAAACCCTTAATGTGGAGGTAGTCAGATATTGCCCTTTAAGAAATCAGGAGCCAAATAATCGCTTGGCATTTCTGGACATCTTGGGTATTGCATCAGCATGTGAAGGGGGTGTGGAGAAAGCCATACAGGACTATAATAAAGCTTTTACAACAGCTTTTGACTCTCAGGCACCCTATCGTGTTCGCCCCTTGATGTCCCACCTTAGGTCACCTTGGTTTGATGCTGATCTTAGGTGGTTGAAGACTTACGTGCAGAGGTTGGAGAGTTTCTGGTGGAGATCTGGATCAGAGGAGATTAAGTTGGTGCTGAATAACCACTGTAGTATCAGTGTGTGATTATGCTGAAAAATGTAATGCTCCTGATATGCTTGCTCACTGAAGGGAAAAATCGACTGGCTCAGCTCTTCAACTCTGTGGACAGATTATTAAATCCTCCCTGCTTTCAGTTGGCTACAGTTTTATCAGTAGATAAATACAATGAGTTTAATAGGCTATTTCTGCACAAGGTGTCATCCATTAGATTCGGTATCTCTTCAGTCAACCTGTCATGGACCAGTAGTGTTCCTGTGGTCGGGATAGAAAGCACTCAATTACTGTGGATTGACTTTGATGCAGTCCTGACTCAAGAGTTCTCCTGAGTGGTCTTGGGACTGTGCCCTGTGCACTGTATGTTGGACCCAGTGCCTGTCAGCTTTCTCTTGGTTTGCTGGCAGACCCTGGGTCAAATTACTGCTGAGATTGTCAATTGTTCACTTCAGGAGTGTGTTTTCCACACTTACCTGAAGAGGTCAGTGGTGAAGCCCCTGCTGAAGAAATCATCGCTGGACTCTGAGGATCTGGTTAATTAAAGGCCTATCTCAAACCTTCCATTTTCATGGAAAGTAATAGAGAAGGAAGTAGTGGTGTGGTTGCAGGACTACCTGGGATGTTTTGAAATCCTGAGTCATTCCAGTCAGGGTTAAGCCTTAGTACAGAGTGGAGACTGCACTGGTCAAGGTATTCAGTGATCTTCTCCTGGCAAGAGAGAGTGGTCAGTGTTCCATCTTGGTACTGCTGGATCTTTCCTCGGCTTTTGACATGGTGGATTATGGGGTGTTGTTGGCCTATTTGAGGCACTATGTGGAAATCACTAGCAGTGTTGTGGTTAAAGTCCTACCTGTCCAGCAGGGTGAAGGAGATAGTATTATGTGGTAACATCTCTAGTGCTGCTGCTGCTCTCTGCTATTGGGTGCCTCAGGTGTTAATTCTAGTCTCTGTGTTATTTGCCATGTACATGTTGCTTTTGTGGAGGATCATTAGACAGTATGGTCAGGGGTTTCACTGCTATACAGATGACACCAGATCTACCTGGCATGTGCACCTGATGGGGTCAATGTGGTGGCGGTACTGGATGAATGTCTTACAGAAATCCAGGACTATGTGGCATCAAGCTGGTTCAGACATAACTCTTCAAAGACCAAGGTGCTACTGGTAAGACCAGGTCATGTGGGGACAGCAATTAATAGTGATAGTGCCTTGTTGCAATTGTTAAATGGCACTACTCTACGAACTGTTGAGAAATTAAGGATCTTGCATTATTGTGGATGGAGGACTGATTTTAGAACACCAAGTAGTATCTGTTGTCCTCAGTGGCTTTTACTACTTGTGTAATAGCACCTGGATCCGAGCCTATCTTGCTGCCACTAACTTGAAAACACTAGTGCATGCTTTTGTTACCTCCTGTTTGGGCTTTTGCAATACTTTCTGCTTAGGGCTACCTGTGTGGTAGGTGCTTTGCTTGCATCTTTTTCAGAACTCAGCAGCCTGACTGATTGCTGGGACTTCCCATTCCATGCATTTCATGCCAGTTCCGAGGGAACAGCATTGGCTGCCCCTGAGCTGGCTCATCATCTTCAAGATAAGTTTGTTGATCTACAAAGTCCTGTGTGATCATGGACCTGGTTACCTGAAAAACCTCGTGACCTTATATATGCTTTTTCATCCCCTTCATTCCTCTGATTCTGTGCCCCTCGTAATTCCACGGTCCCATTTAGAATCATCTGAAGACAGGTATTTTGCATTGCTGCACCCAATTTGTGTAATATTCTTCCCGAGCAAATTAGAGGGGCTCCTTCATTGGAATTGTTTAAGAGCTTGTTAAAAACCCAGTTATTTAATCTGGCTTTTGGAACCACTTAGTCTGTTAAAACTTTGGGGCTGTATGTCTTTCTCTTTGATTGTTGCTTTATTTTTTAATCCTAACCTGATCTATAATATTATATATGTAGTTTACAAAATGTCAAGCTTGTATGGTGCTCAGATCAGAGAATGAGCCCTTAAAAAATACATTTGGCTTGGCTTGTCCTTTTTCCACTCATGACCCCCTGTTTACACACATACACAAATTAAAAAATCAAGTACTATTCAGAGTTTCAATTTCTGGAGTTTCTTTTATGACCATGAAAAATCCTCCTTTTAGCTTTACCAGTTTGCATAGAAATCCTTACTTCTCACCCTGCATCAGATGAAATTGAAGTTGTGGTTCCACCTGAGGCCTGTATATATGTGTGTGATTGTGAGTGTGTGTGTGTGTGTGTGTGTGTGTGTGTACCAGAGAAATTATGCAGAATTTTGAATTCATGTAATAGTGTATGGTGAGATGTTGTTTCAACACGATTTTCATCTCAGCTAAAATGCTGTTCTAACACAGTGCAAAGGCCATGGAATGCTGTTCAACCCTTCTGTGGTAGAACACTGTTTCAGCTGATTTGAAAACCCCACAAGCCACATACATTTCAAAAAAATGAAGGCAACAGTCTGGACAGCAGAAACTGCAGGATCATCCAGATGGAAAGATGTGTAATGGCCCGATCTGAAACTGGAATAAATCCTGCAGATTCAGGATAAACCAGATAAGTTGTAAAAATGCAGGATCAGACAGATATGTTAAGATAAAGAATTACTCACTAAATTGCAGTTACCTCTTCCACATCATATTTTCTCACTAAGCAAGACATCCAGACACCAACTGTTTTCTTGAAAATTCCTCCCACACTAGAGTGACAACCAATGGGAGTGCTCACTGCTAATGTAGGGACACCTAGTCCCTAGCTGCCCCAAAACTTACCATAGCAACCAGCTCCATCTACTGAAATAAGAAAGAGGGAGACAGCAATTTCTTTTTGAATTAAAAAAATATATAGCAATTCTAAAACAGTATTAAAATAATGTGAGGGCATGGGCTCCATACACTATATAAAATACAGGGTGGACAACCCTGTCCAGAACCAGTGTGTTCTGCCACCTCCTGGTCCGATTCCCATGGACCTCTCGAGCTTTGCTTTTGAGGTCACAGGAATTAGACCCCTCTGTGTCAGAACACACTGCTTCTGCATGGTTGCCCATCCAGTATTCTCTATTTCTATGTTACCATTCTATATATGTGTGGGAGGTGGAGGCATTCTACTAGTGGAATATTGTTAGAGTTTTGAATTCTTGTATTAAATGACAAATAAATACATGTGTTGAATATGTATGAACAAAAAAATATGACTGACAGTTGAAAACCATTAGTGGAGGGACTGTTTTATATTTTTAGCAGTACCGTATTCAATTATTTGTATCTGTTAAAACTTTTAGAGTGTTTTGTTTTCCCTAAAAGTTGCCTATGGACTCATTCTATAAGCAGAATAAGACAATTTGGGGCATTTATTGTACTGGTTGTACCACACTTCCAGGGACTAAAGACACAAGGCCTGTGGCCTCATGCTTTACTGCAACTCCTGGGCATGTGATAAAACCAGCACAGTCCTCACCCCATTGAGTCTGATTGCTTACATTGCACACACTACAGAAGTGCAAAAAGATGGCATTACAGAGCAGCAACTAAACAAGGTACAATACAGAAGAACAATGATACAGAGCATCAATTTAGCAATCTTGGTACAAGAAGGTGAAATTCTGGTTGAGCATTTTGAGTCCAGGAGAAGCCACAGGAGAATCAAATTTTGCCTTGACTACAGAGACAGCAGCCAAGGAAGAAGATGAGAAGAGAAAGAAGAAATGAGGATGAGGAAACGCCAAGCATAGAGATCAGCAGCCACAACAGAGATGGAATTATTGAATGCAATTAATATCTTGGATAGACTTTCATTTGCTTCCAGCCAAACAGTTAATTAATGTGACTTATTTGTGGACTTTAATAGGTCTGCGAGAAATCTGAATTTTAAAGCATTTTATTCTAGAGGAAGTAGTGATGCTGGACAAGATATCCATACAGAATGAATTGTAAGAGATCACTTCAAACCTCTATCCTTTTTTTGTTCACCATTATTTACATCAATTGATACTTTCCTTAGATGCTGTGAAACTGATTTGGGGGGATTGTTTTCACGAGGTATTACTATGAACTACAGCGATATGACTAATAATTAAAGGAAGGCTATAATTACACTAAAAAATGGTACAAGCATCATAGTGAAACCTGCTAATAATGGGAAGCATTGTGGTACATTACAGAAATAAGAAAGCAACCTGAAATATGACCCCAGAAATGAAATCAAAAGGAAAATGGATGTGTGTTTATCTTCTCTTCTTCTTGGGAATTAAATTACAGAAGCAGATCATAAATATTTGAGTGTGGATTTTCTGACCAAAGTACTCCTTTACACATTATCAAAATTCCACAAATGTCTGCACATGCTCCAGGATGTCCAATCATTTCATGTATAGGTTGATTGACAGAACCTATCTCAAGATATTTGTGCTTCTTCTTGAGATCATTGGTTACTGATTCAAAATCATATATCCATGACACATCAGATATAATTTAATCGCCTGAAGGTGTGCATGTACAACCACTGGATATTGGCAATGCTAGTCGTTAATGCTCTATATACCAATATCCCCAACTGTGGTGTTATTGAAGCAATAGAGTATCATCTTTTGGAAAACAATTATATCCCCTAAGAAAATACTGTCATGCTCACACACCTCACAGAACTTTTCCTGACAAATGGTGCATTAATATTTCTTGATTGTAATTTCCTCCAAGTAAAAGGGATGGCCATGGGGGCAGTTCTAGCCCCATGTCTAGCCAATCTTTATATGGGCAAGTGGGAGAATACTGTGATGCTAAATGAGGAAATCAATGAGCCTCTTCTCAACCTGGTGGTGTTGGGATGCTTTTATGCTGATCATTTTATTATTTGGAATGGTGATGGTGAAGAGCTCAGTGATTTTGTTTAATAGTTAGAAACTACAAATAGTAGCTGTAAGTTTCAGTTACAGTGAAGCCCACCAGGATGAAGTGAAGCACTGCAGAATTCTGCAGTAGAGTTACAGCAACAAACAATACAGTTTCAATGGGAGTTAATTCCTTTTGTCATGCAGTAAACCTGTGACACCGTGCTTCATTCTGGTGGGCTTCACTGTACATTAGGATTTAACTGTTGTAAACTTCCAAGATTTAAAAATCATCAAGCAGGTAGATGAACATTTGCTTAAGGATTTGTACTCAAAGCCCACTGATAGGAATAGCTACCTCTGCTATGACAGCTGCCATCCAAGGCACACAGCCAGGAATTTGCCCAAGGGGCGATATATGCACTTAAATCACATCTGTGGGAATGATGAGCTCTATAACAAAAGAGCTGATGAACTGCCAGTCAGACTTCTTTCTAGAGGTTACCATGAATCAGAAATTGTGAGGGCTAGAAGGCAGGCTAATTTAGTGGAGAGAACAGTATGTTTCAGGGATCTGTGAAAGATCCAAAGCAATATTTCATTTTTACTTCCACTTCCAGGGTAGGGGCAAAACAAGTGGTTGAGATTGTTCCAAAAAACTTGTCCATTCTTAGGTCATTACCAGTGTTTGCATAAAAATTGAATCTCCCTTTGAATGTCTCCTACAGGAGAGGGAGGAACATTTGTGATGAATTTGTCCATAGTCATGTGTCAATTAGAGTGGGACTCGAGGCTGGCCCGCTGGTGCAGAGTCATGGCATCTGTCTGTGACATTGATGACCCAAGTTCAGGAACGGACTCGATATGTCAGAGGGATGGCCAGGGTAGCAGAATTGAGTACCCTATGGACTGCTCTCCTTCTCTGGGGGGAAGGGGGTAAAGTGTCCAGCAAACTACAGACCTTGAGAGGAGACTGGTGGTTTCGTCGTGCTGGTGCTGTCACCTGAGGGGGGCAAGGCAGACATGGGATGTCAGTGCAGGTCTCCACCCTAGGAATGTACAATAGAAAAATTGCAGCTGCCATATATGGTGCCTCCCTTCACTGGCTCTGCTTGCCTGCCACGACACTCCCATAGCTGACCTATT
Organism: Neoceratodus forsteri; assembly: GCA_016271365.2. Taxonomy (NCBI): domain Eukaryota; kingdom Metazoa; phylum Chordata; order Ceratodontiformes; family Ceratodontidae; genus Neoceratodus; species Neoceratodus forsteri. The sequence continues at coordinate 1,289,227,475 of CM057456.1, forward strand.
TCATCTCCACTGATGCCCTGGCATGCAATCCAGGGAGGCAAGACCGGAAGGTGCTCCTGCCAGCATCCTTCTCCCATCTCCATGTGGGTTTGTACTAGGAAGGTGGCCCTGCCTTGGGGGGCAAGCCAGGGGGTATTGACACATATGGAGGTAAGTCCCGGGAGAGGCAAGGAAGAAAGACCGGGTGAGCGGTGACTGAGCAGCACAGTCAGACATACAGAGCAAAAAGTGTACTAAATTAAAAAAAAGTGGGACTCGAACCCATTTCATATGCAAATCATGCAGCTTCTGGAAAATTCTTTATGATTTGCCCCACAGTAGAAAGAATGAGCATTTTCCCAACAGCAGAGCAGGCAAAACTGTGTATATCATTGCCAGTGTAACTTGTAATACAGATGGGGTTATTTACATGTTGTTATGTTCCTGTGATGCATTCTATATTGGCTGCGTGAAGCAGAAACATAAAGAGAGAATTGGAGAACATTTAGTTGGAACTCAAAATAATAAACCAGAGTGTAATGGCGTGCATGAAAATATCAACAGGGGCCCCAGTTTACACAAGACCAACATGTTTGGCTTAGAGGTTGCGTACCAAGCAAAATGATAGGGAGATTTTGGGACTATACTGAATTTACTGGATGGGAGTTTTGAGATCATCGAGTCTTCTTGAACACTTGAACTATAGTCTTTTCTAAGATGAACTACCCACCTTTTAATGATGTTATCTCACTCTATGTATATACATTTTTTATTCTTCATCAGATGCAGTTTTCCAGCTGAATAGTGATGCTGTTGAACTTGCCCATGAAGGACTGGAGCAGTCACAGCTTATCCTGTCAGAAACCAAAGCTGTTGCAACAAAATGCTTAAATGTTAGAATTAATTAATATCCACAGTGTAGGGAAAATTGTTTTTATATTGTAATTGGTTTGAACTATCTTGTAATTGCAAATGATGTTTCTGCTGTATTTTGAATCCTGCCACTGTGATGTCCATGTGCCACTAAATCGACCATCTCTGATTAACACTGAATATGATTTATAGCTAATAGACTGTACAAGTAGTGGACTGGTATGCACTGTATGCACTTTTGTTTACTCCCATTATTTGAACAGGTTGAAATCCCTCTATGAAGTTATAAACTCTGTCATGACATAAGTTCCACCCCCTGTTTCCCTTATATAAGTTTTCTCCCCATGGTGTAGGAGATTTGGGATATTAACTCCTTTTGAGCAATAAATAAATAAATAGGTTTACTGAAAAATAGGGAGTTTGGATTAGATATGGACTGGTACATTGGATCATAAAGAGTATCATAAAAATTACTATCAAATTAACATTGATTATTATAAGATTATCATAAAAATTACCAACATTTTCATTTTCTTGTCCTCAGTATATTTTTAATCTGTGCGTTTTTTCCACATTATTATCTTTGCACACTCTTAGCACTGATTCTTGCATTTATATTTTGTATTAATGTGGTAATTCCTTGTGTCTTCTACATACATCATTTTGATGTCAGTTTCACTGTAAAATGAGTTTGGAAATTAGGCAACACAACCTCTGCAAAGCTCTGGGTGCAGAGTGAAATGTTAAGTTGTGGCTGCTTTTGCCGTTTTGCTAATACCACCCAGTATCTGTGTTTAAAATACCTCTGCATTCTGCAGTTTGCATTTTTGCACAAAGAAAAATTAAAATAAAGTAACATGAGCTGTAACAAGATGGAGTAGTGCTGTTTGTTTCCCCAGTTCTGATGTGAGCAGGAGGTGAGTGCTGCTTTCTGTTCTTGTTTAACTGTTGACTCTCCTGAAGCTAACCACCACTGAACTTTGTGCATGACCGTTGTCTTTTAGCAATGGTTAGAAACTGGTTAACAGATGGGAGACAGAGGGTAGTGGTTAATGGTCCTTACTCTAAAGATGGTAGAGTGACCATCAGGGTACAAAAGAGTTCAGTGCTGGGACCAGATTGCTTCAATATCTTCATCTGGGACATTGCAGGAGACCTGAAAGGGAAGGTACTTTATGTCTTTTTGGAGATGATGCCAAAATCTACAATAGTGTGGACACTCAGGAGGGGTGGAGAAAATGTGCAGGGATCTTGGGAAACTTGAGAAGTGGTCCAAGACATGGCAGTTGGGGTTCAATGTCAAAAGCATAAAATCATACAGCTGGGGCGATGAACCCCAGTGCTGTGTATAGTATGGGGAAGGTACTGACAGTCATTAGACAGGATAGGGAAATTGGCCAGCCCATCAGCATAGCAATAGCACTACCGCTCATGATACTGGTGACCTGGGTTTGGAAGTGAGCCTGAGTCATCAGAGGCTGGCCAGAGTGGGGGAAGAGGATTGTTTATCCCAGAGGACACATTCCTCCTCTGTGGAAGGAATAAGGCAGCCAGTTCTGGTGCTTGACTGCCACCTGGGTGACCACAGGTAGCAGTGCACTCAGCAGTGGCTCAGTGTGAGACACTGGCACATGATGTGCACTATGCTTGCATGCATGCTTGCAACACTCCCTAGGCTGGTGTCTTAGGGGCAGATAGAAAAATGGAGGAAAGTAGTGGGACTGGGGTTAGTGATGTACTGACCCATCACAGGCCCTGCACAAACAATGTGGCAGTTCCCTCAAACTGGATGCTGTTCAGTGGCAGTTGGAGGTCTTGCTGTCCCCCCACCATGGGACAAGTCATGAGAACCAGCAGGGGGTAAAGCAGTAAGTCCACGAGAGGCCAGAAGATGGCTCCGAGGGGGGGTTGTCCAGATGGGGACGGAGGCCTACCAGTAGGATGCCAACAAAAAAAAAAGGAGAGAAAGGGACCTTGGGGTTATTATATCAGAAGACCTGCATGTGACAACACAGTGTGCCCAGGCTGTGGACAATGCTTGAGGGATGTGGGTGCATAGGGAGGGGTAACTCCAGCAGGTGGAGGGAGATGGTACTGCCATTATGTCACTCCCTGGTATGCCCCCATCTGGAGTACTGTGCCCAGTTTTGGAGACTGTACCTCAGAAAGGACATAGACAGAGTAGAGATTGTACAGAAAAGGGCAACTAAAAAGGTACAGGGTTTTCAAGGGAAGCCCTATAAGGAGAGGCTGAGGGGTCTCAACATGTATACATGGGAAGAGAGGAGAGAGAGGGGCAACATGATTGAGACCTACACATAATTCACAGGGATGAACAGGGTACAGGTGGGGAGTCTCCATTAAATAATGATGAGCAGCTACACTAAGGGGCATGCAATGAAGCTGTTGGGGGGGAGTTTAGGAGACATGTAAGGAAATATTTCTTGAAAGGGTGGTGGGCACTGGAACAGGCTGCCTGCAGAAGTGGTGGAGGTTAACTAAAGAAGTGCTTTCAACATTCATGGGATAAACATGTGATATATTAGAAGAGATGCAGTCAGGGTCACCAGAGACTAGTTAGGGTCTGTAAAAGTGGAACAGGTGGGAAACACTTGGGCAGACTAAGTGGACCAAGCAGACCTTTTCTGCCAAAGACATTCTATGATTCTACATAACAATGCAACACAGTGTAGCAGTAATTCAACAAGGTGAAGAAAGACAAAGTATACAGAAGCAACTGAGCAATGCAAATTTTGCAGGTAAATAGCACAACACAGTGTGCCAGAGAGCATTCTAGCTCGTTAAATGAGATTTAGCACAAGTAAGGGAGTTTTGGACATTGAGTAGGGATGTCAGGATAAAGGGGAAAGAAGAAAAGTATGTAGGGAGGGGAAGGCTAGTCCACACACAGAGGGAAAGTCGGGGAAGACTGACTGGCCTGCTATGGTTTTAACATGACAGAGGAAGCAAGAGCTGATGTCAGTGGAAGGAAGATCATATTTACAAGCATAGGGACTATATTTTGTTTTTCAAGTTAAAATGAAATCGCATTTCAGTGACGTGTCTTCTTTTGTACATTTTTTTTTATTTCTATTCTTTTAAAGCAGACATATTTAAAAACATTTTAGTAGTGTTATAAGACACCCCAGAGTGTGTGACCATGGTAAGATTTATCATAATTCTCAGTTACAGTACCTTTAATTTCATTCATCTGTACCTCATACATAATGCACTGGAGGCACATACGTTTCTCACCATAGTTACATCCCGTTATGTCTTGTTTCTTACATATAGAAAGTACCATACCTTCCACAACAGTGCATTAAATAATGGTAGAGCAGGGACTACCTGTATATGTAAACAACTTGAATAGCCAGCAGGCACTCAACAACATGCATGCACAGCTATTTGTGATTGCTGCTGTATACTGTTTCCCAAGAAGAGGAAAAGAGACTGAAATAAATGTTATTACAACAGACAAGACAGCAATGTGTGGTATGGCACCATGGATGGGAGAAAAGTACCTCAACATGGCAACACTACTTGTCACTAATTTACCTTTATAAATCTTACAAAAAGGAAAACAGTGACCAGGCATGTCTCATGACCCTGTCACCAGGCCTACCGGGTCAAAATGTTGCACGCTTTACAATGCACGACATAACTGCGAGGTAGGAACAGCATGGTAGGTAAAAGCGAGAGGGTGCAAAACCGTAAAAGGAGGTATGTGTGATAGCGCACCCTCTCACTCTTCCCAGTGCAGGATAAGAATCCTGCTGGGACAGGGTCCACCAAGCAGCTGCTGTGGCTCAATGGGATGAACCACTGTCAGCAAGGGAGGCAAGCAGTGCGTTTGGGACTGGGTTTCAATTCCCGGTCCGAGATGCATGGAGTGTTTTCTTTTTAACACTTTGTGCAATATTAAGTGTTAACCCCCTCCAGAATTAGTTATATTAGTTGGGGGTGTTCGAGGGTACGGGAGGTAGAGCACCCCTCACAAAAACAAGAATTATGCTGTTTACACTATATTGTGCTGTATTAGCAGCGCAGTATATTGCTACAGCATAATGTCTTGCTACATTATGACCCCATGCCATCACAGGAGCACCACATTCTTTGCAGGTCCTACCACTGTTTTTGCTCCTTCAAGAGGCAGTATAACCTTTAGGTTAGAGCACTGAACTTTGAACTCGGACACCCAACAGACCTGGGTTTATGTACCACAACCACCACTTATATCTGTGAGAACCCTAAGCAAGCCACTTAACCTCCCTGTGCCCCTGAGTCACACATTGAAATGAGCTTTGACTCAGTGTGTGTTCCTAGTCACCAGTTCTAAATTAAGTGTAGCACTTTGCTTTTGCCTGCATTGAATCTGAGACTCCATGAAGCTGATCAATTATCCAGGTTGTTCAGGTGCTCCTGATAATTGTCATTATAAGGGATTACATTACCCTGGCCAGTAAACTTTACTCTTTCATAGACAGTAAACTAAGGAACAAATGGGTCTCAGATTCTAAATGTATTGGTTGATTATCAATAAATTCAATTTTAGAGAACACCTGGAAATGATTAATAATGGCATTTTCTCTAAACTGGGGGTTTTATGGCATGCTAGAATTTAACTGCCTTTACCACAGCCCCACCAGAAGATAAATCATCTAAAGCTCCTGAACTTGCTGCACTCTACTAGAACCTGTATTTCCCTTGCTATCTCTTCTGAAATTGCTGTTCAGGTTATCTGTCTTGCATTTGACCAAGGAGATGTTTGACTGAATTTGTACTGAACAGTCTTGTTTTCAATATGGACTTAGGTTGGCACTAACAGACTATCTCTTAATTTTTTTTCAGTGACTGCAACTTGGAAACACATGTGTGCAAAAAGTAGGTATTTCATGATAAGAATGATGCCTGCATCATTTTGTAATGCAAACTACCTCAAATCATGATGTTTGTCATAGGATCAGTATGTCTGCCTGACTCCCAAATGCCTGACAATCAATAGCCCACCTCCAGAATCACGACGCACTTATGATCCCATGGCACATTTGACCGACTGCCATTATCCAGACATTAGTTGTTTAATTAGAGTGCTCATTTGACAGCTGTCATTGAGCACTGACAGCTGTCATTGTTTCCCATCAGCAAACATAGAAACATAGACTTTGATGGCAGATAAGGACCGCTTGGCCCATCTAGTATGCCCATTTCCCTACCTACAGGATAGGCTGCAGATCCTAGTTAACCAACAGCCTATTTCTTCCTATCCCCACAAGAATTGCCTTATGTCTGTCCCATGCATTCTTGAATTCTCCCACAGTTTCAGACCCCACAACCTCCTCAGGAAGGCTGTTCCATGCATCCACTACCTCTCTGTGAAATAATACTTCCTCACATTGCCCTGAACTGCCCCCATCTTTAAATTGTGTCCCTTGTTCTTGCACATCTCTTTTCTGAAAGATGCTACCCTCTTGGACTTTGCTGATTCCACTGAGGTACTTAAAAGTTTCTATCATGTCCCCTCCCTTCTTTCCTCAAGGGTATACATATTAAGCTCCATTAGTCTCTCCTCATACGGCTTCTCTTGCAGACCCTGCACCATTTAGTTGCCCTCCTCTGGACTGCCTCTACCCTGTCTATGTCCTTGCGGGATGGGGTCTCCAGAACTGGACACAGTACTCCAGATGGGGTCTCACCAACTGTCTGTACAGAGGATAACATTTTCCTGTTTTCTGCTGCTGATGCCTCTCCATGCATCTCAGTATACCCCCAGTCTCCTACTTCCTTCTCACATTGCTTACTAACCTTAGGGTCATCTGATATGATTACCCCCAGGTCCCTCTCCTTTTTTGTTGTTGTTACTGCCTCCACTCCCATTGTGTATTCTTCCCCTGGGTTCTTGTTTCCCAGGTGCATTATTTTGCACTTCTTTGCATTGAATCCTAGCTGCCATACTTCTGACCATTCCTCCAATCTTGCCAAGTCCCTTCTCATCCTTTCCATGCCTCCTTGTGTATCAACCCCATTGCAGATCTTTGTGTCATCTGCAAAGAGGCATACTTTTCCTTCCAGTCCCTCTGCAATGTCACTTATGAAGACATTAAAAAGGACTGGACCCAATACTGAACCCTGCAGTACCCCACTAGTAACCCCTCTTTCTTCAGAGTGGACTCCATTTACAATTACCTTCTGTGTCTTGTTGTCCAGCCAATGTTTTACCCAGGCTACCACCCTGGGACCCACTCCCAGGCTGGTTAATTTGACTATTAATCTTTTGTGAGAGACTGTGTCAAATGCCTTGCTAAAGTCTAGGTAGGCCAGGTAGCAGCAGTTCAATTGAGCACTCAGCTGACAGGCAATTGCATAATTGTACTGACATAATTGCAATTGACTCAGTACATTTAGCTGCAGTCTATTTCACACTTGCTAGTACAAGTACGACCAGCTAACCTTCGGATTGCCACAAACCCCAAACAATGTGGAGGTATAGCACAGACGCCTGGGAAACTTGGTAGGAGCAGCACATGTTGGCATCAACAGATTTGTTCAAGAGCTAATGGATGAACAGAAAACTACAGAAAGCATTATTGAGAAAAATCACTCTTGGTTTCCCCTGATCCCTTCCGAAGACAAAATACTCAGTAAGAGAAGAGAAAATTGTTCACATCATCTACGAGAAAGAACACAGATCAGCAAAGGACTTTGTCCATGGCATTGCCTGCAATATGGTGCTCTATGTATGACCATATGATCAGTCCAGTACAGTGTTACACACTCATATTTAAGAAAATGAAATAAAGGCTGTTTTTATTTGAAAATGTTCTGTACCTGGTGGTCCGAAATATGCTTCTATTAGAAAGCTGTACGATGAGTACAGCATTCAAGCAGCAGTGTAATCCAGGGCTTGCTGATTTTTTTCAAACAGAGGGAGGTACTCAATGGACACAAAACTGTCATGTGATGTCAGGTAATGTGACATCAGAATGCAGTTCTTCCTCACAAGACCTCAAAGCTAGTAATGTAAACAGCAACGTTTAATATAATTTTATATTTATGCTATTGGCTGTTGGCTTTATGGTCGGGAATTTGAAGTCGGGCAGTTGAGTTGCAGTATTTCGATAGTTGGTAGATGTACCAGTCAGGAAATTGGAGTTGGGCAGCTGAGTGTCAGTCTTTTGATTGTCGGGCACATGTACCAGACCCATTTGTTACAGTGCATCAGCAGTCTCTACAAATAGAGGCAAGTGGGTTGGGCACAAGTGGTTGGCCCAATATGCAAGTGAATCATAGCTGTGCATCCATGGCTGACCAATCTGAAAATCATACCAATGGAGTACAGTATTGCACTGCATGCAAATACACCTTAGTCAGAAAGAACTTTCTCTTGTACTTCTATAGATTCGCCATTGACTGCACTTTTCGTAAATTATAATTGTTACCTCTGTTCTTCACTCTTACTCCTCTCTCTTGAGTGTAGACACATCTCTCACTGCATCATCCTTATCTTAAAATTCTGGTTTTGGTCCATCTCCATTTACATCAGTCAGATCTTGTCCTCTCACCTTTTCTTATCTTACCACCTCAGAAACATTTTCACCCATTCTTATTTCTGTCATGTGCTGAGAGCTTTGCAGAATAGACTGCCTTTTGTCACAGACTGTACCATCTCTGATCTAGCCTCTCCTCCTTTTTACACTTTTTCCTCCTACTACACTGCATTGAAATATTTTCTTTTTATTATATGTCCTATATCTGTACCTAAAGAAACAGAAGAGAGGAAGAATTAAGTGCTTGAGCTGAGTTTAGAAACTAGGACACCAAGAATATCATTCTGTTGCACTACCAGCTGTACCACCAAGGCAACTGGGAACCTGGGACTTTGAGCAGCAGATTACTCTTTCTCTAATGCACAACCTGGTGATGCACAGATAAATACATTTTCATTCAGAAGGGTGCATTGTGCACACATATAGAATCCAACAAAACAGAAGAGAGAAAGAAATAAGTGCTTTAGCTGGGATATATCTGCACAAAATATGTCAGTCATATCTGTACCTGTATCTGTACGTGGCCTTCTTCACACCTCTTCATTCCCCACTATGCACCCCCTGTCCACTTCTTACACCCTTCCCAAATTGTTTAACATTCATGCTCTACTTCCCCACCCCAACCCCCAATTTCAATGTTTGGATATTCTTTACCATACCAACTTTCTTCACAATTTAGTTCTCATAGACTCTCTCCCTTTGACATCTATTTTATTTCTACATTATTGCTTTTTTCACATATCATTTTGATTTTTAATTTATTCTAGCATAAATGGTAGTTTCATCACTTTTTGCAGTATTACACATTATCATTTAAACATAATAAATATTTATCATTTTTACTCTTTTTGTTCAACACCTTATGTCAATTGTCCTTCACACTTGCATTTCCTGTTGTGGTTCTCCTTATATCTAGTACCCACTTTGTATTTAATTTTTTGATTATAATGCTTTTGCACCATACAGTATCTGTTTTTCTTGTTACTTCCTTGTCCTCTTTCCCCATGACACATTTTGAAACTGGTTGTTTAGAGCTAAGTGTACTTTTCTGGTGAAATTCTGTGATACATAAACAAACAAATCTATCATTCGTTATCATTCTTAATTGTGACTACCTTGACATATTTCTTTTTCCTGCAGCTATGTCATATTTAAGGAAATGATGCCCTTTCTTCTTCAAGCTGCTGGATTTTCCCTTGGTGTAAATTGAGATACTGTATGAACAGTTGCACATATTTTTCCACCTTAGGGTGTCCTCCACTCAATAGTAGTAGTAGTGTTTATTTCTTGGGCACCCAGTCCCACAGGATCTGGGTGCTTTAAAACATATACAAACTACAAAAACAGCACCATGGTCATAAATTAGTTAATTCAATTAAAACTTTCCTGATAACACTGATTAAATATCAGTGGATAAGCTATTGAGAGCAGGTGCTATCTTGACCCCCACTTAAATGCTTCAAACAAGGGGGACACCCTAAGCCTGTGGGGCAACCTATTTCCAGAAAACTGGAGTTGCTAGTGCTAAAGCCCATTTCCCAGACATCTTCAATTTTGACCTAGGGACATTCAGGAGGCCCATGGCAGAAGATGGAGGGGGCAGTCAGGAGCACGTGGGCCCTGATGGTATATGGTTTTGTAAATTACCAAACCTATATTGAAGGAGATATGCCACCTCACTGGTAGCCAGTGCAATGTCCACAGAGCAGGGAAGATATGCTCAAAGTGAGACAGTCTGGCAATCAATCAAGCTACATCATTCTGCACCAGCTGCAAGCAGCGCATCAAATATCCAAACAGCCTGAGGTGAACAGCATTACAATAGTTCAGTCTGGATTTCACAGAGGCATGCATCATTGTCTTCAGGTCCAGAGGACTAAGAAGGGGCTTGATTGGGGTGATAGTCCTAAGATAGCAAAACCCACTCAGATCACAGTTGACACCTGATGTTCTGGTGTCAGCTTATTACCCATGATGACACCCAAATTCTTTATCCTATCTCTGGCAGTGAGCTGGGAGGGGCCAATATATAATCCAGACAAAGTCCCCCCCCTTACAGCCACACTACGATAGCCAAGTCCACTAGTAGCACTTTGGTGATATCTGGATTCAACCTGAGCCAACTGGAAGTCATCCAATCATTGATCACAGCAAGCAGACATTTTGCAGTCTGACATTTTGCCCTTCCTGGGGCAAACAACATAAAGACCTGAGTATCATCAGCATAACAACGAAACTGCAGACTGTATCTACGAATCACCCCTACCAGCAGCAGCACATACACAACAAATAACATGGGTAACACTTTATTTATTTATTTAAAAATTGGTGACTGGGAAATGCACACTGAGCTGAGGCTCATTTCCAGGTGCAACCCAGCGGAAGAGAATATGGGATACAACATACATAGCACAGACACAGTTCAAAGTTACAATAAAGAGCAAGCAGAAAACACACTAATTAGAGGAGTAAGTGCAAAATGAGCAATCAGGTTAAGCAACAAAATAAGGTATTTTAGTCACTCCTACAGCAGTGTAGGGGTGCAGATGCATGGGGAACAGTCATGCAGAGGGAACACAGGAGCAGGGGAGGTAAGGAGTTTCTGCGGATACCTGAGGGAGCCAGGGGAGGCAATGAAGTGGAAGGAAGAGGGTACTTGGTTCCAAAGTAATTTGAGATGAAAGGAAAAGGCTGATTGCTCAGCAGAGGAGCAGGAAGAAGGAATGGTAAAGTTACAAGGATCCCTAGAGTGAAGGGAGCAGGAGGCAGAGGGGATGAGGAAGAGGAGAGGAGAGAGGTAAGGGGGAAGAGACCCAAATCAGTATTTGTCTATGAATGAGGAACAGTGGATCTGGCAATGTGAGAGTAGAGGAAGAATGGCTAAAAAGGAATAAAGTGAGCAATGATGAGTATGAGAGGGCACATTGTTAACAAAGTGGTACACAGAGTTGTCAACAGTGTCCCATCATATCAGGGAGGTGGAGGGAGCAGTACCATAGACCACGTATGCATAGTAAAAGACCAGAAGCAACGTTTTGGTGACAAGCTCACTGTGGACCTGCCAGACAGACAGTCTTTACTTCAGTACAAGGCACAAAGTTTAGGGTGCAGCTTGGCATGAATGGCATTGATGCTGCAGAGAAGTCAAGTGTGCTGTCTAGCCACACACCAAGGTCCTTGAAGGACTGAAACACTTTTAGAAGAGTGCCATCTAGGGTGGATAATATGGGCAGTGTTGGGAGACTGGTGGTAATAGACACAGTTTTATTTGTAATTGACCTGGAGTTGGTTTGATTGGAACCAGCACAGGACCTTGTGGAAGCTGTGCTGGAGCAGATCTTCCACAGTTGTGGTAGAGGGATCAGAGGTGTAGATGACTGTGTAATCTGCATACATGTGTATAAGCGATTTGCCGCACACCAAGTGGAGGTTGTTAAGGAAGATGGAGAACCGGATGGGCCCAAGGATGGAGGCCCTGTGCGACCACTGCCTGGATGGGAAGTGGAGCTGACAGGTCACTACCAACCTGAGCTGTTTGCAGATGGCCAGAGAGGTAAGACTATAACCAGTCAACAGCTGGAGCTGAGAGGCCAGTAGAACTCCGCTTATCTGGGAGGAGTGGGTGAGACACCGAATCAAAGGCCTTGGTCAGATCCATGAAAATGGCAGCTGTGATATGCCCCTGATTCATCCCTGAGAAGACTGAATGAGTTACAGGCAACAGGGAGGAGATGGTGGAGTGGTATTGCTGGAAGCCAGACTGGAACAGGGAGAGAAAATCAGTGAATGACAGGAAATTGGAGAGTCTATTATAGAAATGCTTCTCTTGCAGCTTCTCAAGGGAAGGCAGGAAGCACACTGGCTAGAAGTAACCTGGGTAGGAAGTGCCCCCTCTTTGGGGATTGAAAGAACTCCAGCCAACTTCCTGGACTGAGGGACAGCACTGAGGGAGAAGGAGAAGTTGAGTAGGTGAGTCAGAGGAGATGCTATGGCAGGAGTAAAGATATGAAGTAACTTAGGATCCAATCCATCAGGGCTGGATTTGCACAGGTTAAGGGAGATAAAGAAAGTTAGGAATTCCTGGGTAGTAACAGGGGGAAAGATGAAACCCTTAGAGGAGAGAAGAGAGGGAATGTGAGGCAGAGTGGTCGTGGCTGGTGGGTGAATGGAAGGGAGAGCACAAGCGATGAGAAACTTATTGAATTGAGTAGCAACAGAGGAGGGATCAGACACTAGTGGACCATTTATCAGAAGTACAAAAGAGGTGGACTGGGTGAGAGGGTTTAAGAAGGAGTGAATTACCTTCCGGAACTTTGAAGGGGCATGAAGGTTGTTCTGAAGGTTGACCTTGAAACATTATGATTTTGCAGCCTGGACAGCCTTTGTACAGGAGTTCCTGATAGTTCTGTAAAAGAGAAAGTCAGGAATTGAGTGAGATAATTTGTATCATTCCCAGTTGGATCACAGGACCTGCACTGCTCAATCACTTCAGATGTAATCCAAGGTGATGGTGAGTTTTGACCCTAGATTTTTTTGAGTGGGGTGTGCTTGCCCCAAACTGAGGAGAATTTGAGAGTGAAACAGGGAGAAGCAATGTCAAGATCAATGGCGGAGGGTATGGCTCTCCTATCTGCAGCAGCAAGGTCACTCAAGAGAACTAGGGTAATGAATGACCAGAGGAACCTGGTCATGATGTATTAAGGGTGGGAGGGTGGACACCCGATCTTCCCAACACAGAACATTATGCAGTGGTTCATGAAAGAGTCTGACAAGACACCTGCTGCAACAAGGCAGTCGGGGTGTGAGGAGAGAACCCAGGCCAGGAGGGAATAGTTATTTAAGTGGTGGTTGAGCCGGGTGAGTTTCATGATTATCTGTGTGAAATTTAGGGTGTCAACCTTGTGGATGTTTGACTTGGAGGCTGGGGAGAACCAATTGACATTGAAGTCCCCTAACAGAATGAGTTCACCAGCAGAGACATGAAAGGTGAAGGTAGAAAGTGAACTAACCAAGGATGATGAGGAGGATATTTTTGGTGAGGCATAGAAAACCCCAGTGAAGATGGATACAGAGGAGGGAATGAGAGCATGACAAGGAGGAATTTGTGGTAGGAAGATGCAACCTCTATGACAGCCACAGTGCAAGAGAGGCTGTGATGGGCATAGATAACAATACAACCCCCACATTTTCCCCTGTCCTGCCTGAAAGGTTGATAGTCAGGAAGGGACAGACTAGAGTCTGGGATTATAGGAGAGAGTCAGTAAGATGGCTCCAGGCATTGAAGTGAAATATGCTCAGGCCTTTAACAGCTGTAGAGGTGGATAAGAAGGGAGGGAAAGGTCCTGGGTTGGACTCCACAATACCAGACAGGAGGATAGAGTGGAATTTTTGCCCCATAGAGCAGGGGACAGGTCAGGAGAGGGGAGGCGGGGAAAGGAGAGGAGGAAACGTTGGAAAAGCTCAAGGTTAAGGGAGGGGGGAAGAGAAAAACAGGGTGGATAGGAAGGGAGGAAGATAAAGGGGAGGAAAGAGGGATGGATGGGTGGTGGGGTAGAGAAAAGAAAGGGAAATAGGTGGAGTGGAGAGGAGTAAGGGGTAAGAGCATGAGAGGGGAAGGGAGGAGATAAGCTAGAGGAGGGTATGATACATTGCGAATAAGAGGTGAGATGCAATAGCCATCAGTTATACAATACCATAGCTGACAGTATTAATGAACATTTGATTAAAACATAAAATTGCAGTCACCTAATAACAGGCCTAGGCTGTAATGGATCAATGACCATACGGCGACAACATTTTGTCGACTGATGGTACAGCAAAACCTTAATGTTGACAGCATTTGCAGTCAGTATAAAGGTAGACACTGTCTACCATGTTTTCTTCAGAGCGCTTTGCCCTCCAAACCCCCCAAGAAGGGAGCTGTGCCCCTGCATCCCTCCATTATTATAATCAACTCCAAGTCAGAGCTGATTAGGGAAGGGGGTGCAAGACCCGGAGAAAACAGTCCAGCATCGATACTACAGTGACCTGGTGCTGTTGTCACTGTAGTGTTGGTCAATGTCGACATGTCACTGTCAGGGCAGTACACAGGCTGTAACTAGACTTTGGAATAACAACATGCAGGTCAGAGCTTCAATATAGATGTACACAGTAGAGTTCTGGCTAAGCTGAACATGTGTAAATAGCAGGGGGAAGCACTAATGGATGTACTTCACACAGACAACTTCAAAACCTTCAGAGAAAAATTGGTAACTAGACCCTGAAACTAAGCAGGCTAGTCACAAAAATAGGGCTAAAAAGCGCTAATTAGATAGATACATTTAAGCAATAAGGCACGACAGGGTGTGTGTGCTATAGAAACATAGAAACATAGACTTTGATGGCAAATAAGGACTGCTTGGTCCACCCAGTCTACCCATTTCCCTACCTATTGGATAAGCTGCAGATCCGAGTTAACCAATAGCCTACTTCTTCCTAACCCCTACCAGAACTTCCTTATGTCTGTCCCATGTATTCTTGAATTCCCCCACTGTTTTTGACCCCACAACTTCCTCAGGAAGGCCATTCCATGCATCCAACACCCTCTCCGTGAAAAAAATACTTCCTCACATTGCCCCTGAACTGTTCCCCTCTATCTTCGGATTGTGTCCCCTTGTTCTTACACATCTTTTTTTCTGAAAGATGCTATGCTCTTGGACTTTGTTGATTCCCTTGAGGCAATTGAAAGCTTCTATAATGTCTACCCTCTCCCTCCTTTCCTTGAGGGTATACATATGAAGTTCCTATAGTCTCTCCCTGTATGGCTTCTGGTGCATACCCTGCACCATTTTAGTAGCCTTCTTCTGAACTGCCTCCATCCTGTCTATGTCTTTGTGGAGATGGAGTCTCCAGAACTGCACAAAGTACTTCAGATAGGGTCTCACCAACTGTCTATACAGAGGGCTAACAACTTCCTCTTTTCTTCTGGTAATATCTTTCCCCATACATCCAAGTATCCTCTAAGCCCACCTTACTGCCTTTTCACATTGCTTGCTTACCTATAGGTCATCTGATACAACTATCCGCAGGTCCCTTTCCATTTTTGTTGTTGTTAGTACCCCCCCATTGTGTACTCATCCCCAGGGTTGTTGCAGATCTTTCTGTCTTCTGCAAAGAGGCATACTTGTCCTTCTGCAATGTCACTTTTAAAGACATTAAAAAAGACCAGTTCCAGTACTGAATCTTACGGTACCCCACTACTAACCCCCCTTTCTTTGGAATGGACTCTGTTTGCCATTGCCCTCTGTGTCTTGTTGTCCAGCAAATCTTTTGCCCAGATTACCACCCTGGGACCCACTCCCAGGCTGGCTAACTTGTTTATTAATCTTTTGTGTGGGACTCTGTCAAATGCCTTGCTAAAGTTTATGTAGACTATGCCCACAGCCCCTCTCTGGTCTACTACTTTGGTCACCCAGTCAAAGAATCTATTAGATTCATCTGACATGACCTTCCTGCTGTGAATCCATGCTGCATTGGGTCCTGTGCCCCAGTGGCCTCTAGGTACTCAACAATTCTTTCTTTCAGAAGTGATTCCATCATTTTTCCTACCACTGAGGTCAAACTAACAGGTCTGTAGTTTCCTGCCTCTGCCTTGCTCCCACTTTTTTGAAGGGGAATCACATCTGCCATCCTCCTGTCCTCAGATACCACACCATCCTCCCATAATTTGTTAAAAAGGATAGTCAGAGTGGTGTCACTAGTTCTCCCCTTAGTTCTCTTACAATTCTGGGGTGAGTCCCCCATTGCTTTGTCCACCTTCAATTATAGGAGTTCTTTCAGAACCATTTGTTCTGTGAATGGACTGGTACTGACCCCTATCCAGAGTGCTTCTATTGATTTGATTAGGCCACTTCCCCTCCTCTTCTTTTGTGAATATGGAGCAGAAGTATTTGTTCAGTATCCCTGCTTTTTCACTGTCACCCTCTGCCCACCCACTCTCCCCTTTATTACGCCTCACTATCCCTTCCTTGGTCTTTCTTCACTCCCTAATGTACCTATAAAAGGTTTTGTCCCCCTTCTTAACTGAGATGGCTATCTTTTTCTCAGTTTGGATCTTTGCTATTCTGACTGCCTTCCCCACTTACTTCTGCTTTAACTGGTACAGTTCTCTGTCCTGCTCCTTCTGTGTTTCCTTATACTTCCTGAATGCTATCTTTTTCTCCCTAACCTTCCTCGCCACCTATTTTGAGAACCAGAGTGTTTTTTTTCCTTCATTTTGTTTATTTGTTTCATACAAAGGCTTGTTGCCTCTGTGATGACAATTTTGATGTTTCCCCATTGTTCCTCCACCCGTTCTTCTTTCCTGTTTACTAATGCTTTTCTGAGGCACTCTCCCACTTTGCCAAAGTTAGCCCTCATAAAGTTCAGTACCCTCACATTTGTATGGCTTGACTGTACGGCTATGTTTATAGTGACGCACACTGTTTGGTGGTCACTTTTTTACCAGATGGCTACCCACTTTTAAATCTGAGATCCTCCCTCCATCCCTGTTTGAGAGTACCAGGTCTAAGATTTCTCCCTCCTGAGTGGGTTCCAACACTAGCTGTCTGAGGCATGCCCCCTGTTGGGCATCAAGAATGACCATACTCTTGGATTGTGTAATCATGTAATAACGTCATGCCCCGGGTGGTTGAAGCATGAGGCCACAAGCTGAGTGCATTCAATGTCCATCCCCTGATCCCATTTATAATGATCTCTCAGAGATAGTCTATTCTTTTAATCCTGATCTCCACCAAGAATGCTTTAATGTCCCCCTTTTGGCCTTCAACCATCAGTAAACCAGGGTGAGCTCAGTCAGGAGACTCTTGGGTGTGTACAAAAAAGTGGAAGTGAGTCATGATTTGTGGTGACAGCCATATTATACCATAGTTTCAACCCCTTCTGCATACACCTGAATAGGCCTGCGCTGTTCAATACTGACATGGGGCTCAAAGACTACACAGTTTTTAATGGTCAGTACTGAACTAACTCCACTGGCTGATTAATATTCTTTGGGGACCCTGTTCTGAAAGCTTACAGTGTGATGATTTGACCAACTGAGCATGTGAACCTCAAACATTTAATACCTTGAGCCCCAGCAGGAATACCAGGCCCAAGGTGTGGCCAAATTGGTGAGTCACAGACATAACAACCTGTGTGAAGCCCAACAGTTCCATCTGTTTGGATAATTGCAGTTAAGGCAAAAGGGATTCACTGTCAATCCAAATACTGAACTAATCTAGTAAAAGCCACCTGGGGTACTTCAATATCAGGCCAGCAATAACTCCTCAAAATCCCTGAAGAAATTTATTCATGCAAGGAGGATGGTAAATAAAGAAGGATCCTGCCCCCCTCACACTTGCATCACCCTTAACAACCACACATTCAAATGGTCTAGTCTGACCCACTGGGTAGGCTGCAAATCTCAGACCAGATGTAAAATTGATGGCTACCCCCCTGCACTCCCAGCATTTCAAAAAATTGGCCTAAGGGGAGGAGCCGTGCTGGTGGATCATCAGCTACCATATCTGATGGCATTTCAGCAGTCCTTGGGATAGCAACCAGGCAGGGAGAACCACTATAAAAACAAAGTTAGAATGTGCACTGAACTGGTAAAGATGTGGATCCACTGCAATGGTAGGCTTAATGGACAGACAATAGATCATCAAGCCCTCTGATGAAGAGGGTTATCCATTGAGGTGCCGGGGAACTTGTTTGTCTGAAAAAAAGTTAAATAATTTTGTACTGTTATGTGATCGCTTGATGTTCTGTTATCTGTCAGGGAACACCACTATTCTGGTTCCATTTTGACCCACAGCAGCTCCTTATCCTTCTGCTGATCCTACACATCCCCCATCTCTATCTCCAAGATCAAGACTGCACAGTTGACTCTGCCTTCTTGCTATCCCCAGTTCCCCACAGCAATGGAGACCCACTGCAGTGACTGGGGGTGAGGGGGGTGGGCAGCTGAAAGGGTGGAGTTGACACAGTTGCTCAGGAGAATTGGAGATGTCGGTTGTTCCAAACTCCCAAAACACATCCTAACCAGCAACATACAATGAAGCCCACCAGGATGAAGCCCAGCTCTACAGAATTCTGCAGCATAGTTACTGCTGTAGGTCAAGTCAGGCAGTGCATGATGATAGCTGCAGGCTTCATGTAAACAGTACAGCATAGCATAGCATATCATACCCCAGGGGACAACACAGCATAGGCACAGGTGGTGGTAGTGCTGCAACAAACAATGCAATTTCAATGGGAGTTAATCCCTTTTGTCATGTAGGAAACCTATGACAGTGTGCTTCATCCTGGTGGGCTTCACTGTATACTAAAACTCCCCTCAAACCCCCACCACAAATAAAACTAGAACCTGAAAACTCCAAAATCCCCACAACTACCCAAGAAATCCATTCCACACTCAGTCTCACACACTTCACTCACACACCAGACTCAAACACAAATACCTGATCAATGTCATACACCGCCAAATCAACAAACCAAAGTAAATAAAATACAAAAAGACAAAATTTAAGACTTGCAGTAGTTCCAGCAAGCCAAAGTTCAGCAGATGAATCTTCCAGCAAAAGAATACTTAGACAAAAGGTTGTCCCCAAAAGTCCAGCAAGGGATGCCAACTAAATACCAGAATGTCTTTCAATGTTATCTGCAGAGCTAAGTGAAATGATAAATTCCATTGACTGCATTCCAGCTGAACTGCCATTCTGCTTCCAAAATCTTGCATGCATGTTCTGAAAGATTTAACAAAATTTTGTTTATTCTGTAATTCTGTTTGCAGTCCATCTGCTCACAGCAGGCACAAGCACTACAGCCATGTTTGGGTAGGCTGGCAGATGGGAAGTAAAGCTAGTCAGCTGCAAGGGATGTGGTGCTGCCATGTTTCAGAATCTTCTCTAGATGCATGGATGGCGCCTGATATGTAGAAGGCTTGGGTCACTTGCCAAGAAAACAAAATACACCACCAGCTTCAAACTCAGACAGGATAAGCACCAGGAATGGTCAAAACCAGAGGAAGGAGGGAAGAAGAAAGGATTGTAATGCAATAGGGATAAGTCAATTAGGGATGGTGTGTCAAAAATACAGTCTATATCTTTGTCAGACTAGTTCTAGACCAGCATTAGGCTGGGCACAGATACAGGCAGGTACTAGGCAGACTCGATGGGCAATTTGACCTTTTCTACCATCAAACACCTATTTCTCGGTTTCTATAAAATTCCACCAAAAAGTAAATGGCAAGAATTTTGTGTAAATCATGGAATTTGTTACTAAAGTTAACCCTTAGGCTGCTGACACAATTTTAACGTATAGAAATTCTGGACTGATATATCAGTCTGCGGCCCTGCTAGGGTTAACGTAAACTGATGGATTTTTTCCTCCAAGTTTTTAATGCATATGGACTAGAATAGACATCAGTGTCAACTGCTGGATTTTTATATTTTTTGCAGAGCAATGAGGAGTAATTCCATAGAATACTCACTGGTGACATTTCGTGGAATTTTACAAAAAAAAACACACAATTTCAGAGAATTCTTACAGAAGCATATTATTGCAATTTTGCAGCCACTACAGCAGTCCATTGTTCATTTTACAAGGGTGTTCAGAATATCATCTGTGCATAAAAACATTTCTTAGTCTCTTGCATGTTATTTAGAGAGTTTGCAAATTTAAACTTTGCCAAAATGTCATACTAGGAGTCATACTAGGAAACATCGAGTACAACAAGCCCTTAGGCCCATAAAGGCTTAAAACTTACATATAACTAGAGATATCTGTATGAGATAACAAGTATCTATTCAGCCAATTTTTAAACGTAGTTTTATTATTACTTACAACAATATCCAATGGTAGTTTATTCCAGGGTTTCACCACCCTTTGCGAAAAATAAGATGCTCTTTTTTTGTATTGTATTTACATTGTTCAAACTGAAGTGGATGACCTCTAGTATTAACAATCAATTGTTTATATATTAGGCCACAATCAGTCAATAAGTTTAGATCATTAACTATATCCCAACAAAACAACAGGTCACCTCTAAGGTGCCTTAACTCTAAGGATTTTAAATTCAATCTCAATAACCTATCAGCATAACATATATTTTTGTTAAAAAAGAAAGATTTTGTAATTCTTTTTTGTACTCTTTCTATCCTGTCAATATCTTTATGTAAATATGGGGACCAAAGTTGAGAAGCATAATCTAAATGTGGGCTTACGCATGTACGAAAAAGAGGAAATAGAACTTTGGAACTTCTAGAAACAATATATGTCTCTTAATTGACCACCATATGTTATTTGCTTTATTAATACAGTTTGTAATTTGGATATTAAAATTAAACTTAAGGTCTATCGTAACACCAATATCTTTTTCATATTTCTTATTCATAATTGGCTCACCATTTAAGCAATACTGATGATTGATATTTTTTTTCCAAAGTGCAAAACTGAACATTGTGAAGTATTACATCTCAAATTCCAGTATATAGATCATTCTTGTAGAGTATCTAAATCTTTTTCAATAACTAAACCATCATTCAAATAACTTGCTATGTTTACCATCTTACAATCATCAGTATACTTTGTGATTTTACTATCAATATTACATGACAAATCTGAAATAAAGCACTGAAAAATAATAGGTGCAAGGACCAACCCCTGAGGGACACCACTCAAAACTGGATTCCAAGATGATCTAAAGCCATCAATGGAAACACACTGGGCCAGATATTCAAAACTTTGCCCCTGGGTTACGTTAACACTGCCTGGTGTGCAAACTTAGCCTGGAGCACAAAGCAAGCTATATTCAAAAGGAATAGCCCAGGGCAAACAGCTTCTGAATATAGCATGGGAATGAGGCCATGCAAACTGGGCTGGGAGTGCAGGGCAAACGTAGTCCTGGAATAAGACAGCACTGAATACAGCAACCAGGAAGTGCAAACCACTACAACAACACAGTGCACAGCGACGTGAGGGTAGGTAGAGAGGACCTATGTGGCCAATGTGTGTTCTGGCAAATGCATGGACCCAGTACAGCTGCAGGCAGCAGCACACATGAAAAAACAGTGATCAAAACTGTATAATATTCCCCGAACCGTTAGCTCCACGCTAACATGTTAGCATGGCTTTAGAACAGAGCTAAGCAGTTTGCCCGGTGCAAACACCTTAGCCAAGCGCTAAACTTTGCCATATTCAAAAGTGACATGCAAATGAGCCTACTCAGATAGTTTCTGGAAAACAGCCACATTAGCATCTCATCATGCCCTGATCTGCATGCAGTTTGCACAGCATTACTGCAGGGTCCCTAAGCTCCACCTGTAGGTCAGTCTGGAGGTACAGGAGCTGGCCAGCTCTGACCACAGCTCCAACTGTAGGTCAAGTCAGGCAGTGCATGATGATAGCTGCAGGCTTCATGTAAACAGTACAGCATAACATAGCATATCATACCCCAGGGGACAACACAGCATAGGCACAGGTGGTGGTAGTGCTGCATGCAACCTTCACACTGTAGGTCATGCTACAGTGCACAGCAGACACTACAGTAGCAAGCGGGCTGGTATTGTGGGGGACACAGCAATGCCTATGGTATGTAGGGCAGTGATGACCAATGCACTGTACACAGTGACAGACACAGATTGCAGGTAATTTCTGATAGTGGACAGTAGTATCATGCTGTTGTGTGATCCACAGATGCTGCATCTGTGGCATGGGATGCACACAGTGTCATGTACATGGCCAGCAGTGAGTGCTGTGACATCTGTACAGTTGTGTGGTAGGTGGCTGGGGGGGCATGTAGGATCCGACAGGCACACAGGTGGTGGCTTAATCCCACTACTGGCTCATGTGCACTGAGCGATGTGTCCCAGCCTTGTGGCCACACCGGGGCTGTGGTGAGGTCTGGACACCCATACACCCTCCCGTCACTGGCCACCATGCCCACAGTGCTGCATGTGGGTGCTGGCATCTGTTATGCACCACAGACGTGTGGTCTGCAGGTGTGTGCTATATGGCCACACTACCATGCTGTCCCCCGTGGGTCAGATCATCCCTCACTGTTTATGCTTGGCTCAGACTGGTGGCAGCTGATGGTATCAAGGTGGTGCCATCAGTGAACAGCATGTGTCCTCCATGTCTGGCAGTTTCTAAGTGTCATACTTGTATGTTAGGGCTGCGCAAGCCAAGCTAATGCTGAGATAGCACCATGCAAAGCTGTTTGCCCACGCTAAAGACCAGCTTTTCCTAGGCAGTAAATTGTACCGCGCTATGGGTCATGCTATGTCGCGCTAAATACCTTAGCGCGGCGCTAGTCGCTGAATATCTCATAGTGAATTTATTCATGTTCATTATGCCCCTTGCATATCATTTTGCTTCACCCAGTGCTACTGCTGTTTACCCGCACTAGTTGGCCTTTTAAATATGGCAGACCTGCGCCAATCCCACGCTATTCCTGTGCAAACTGTCTGAGGACTGTGCAACGTTTTGAATATCTGGCCCACTGTCTTCTGTTTTTTAACCAGTTGTTAATGCAATTAACCAACAATGGGTTAATTTTTAATGTTGATAAGTTTTTGACCAAAGCCCAATGAGGTACAGAATCAAATGCCTTCTTAAAGTCCAACAAGACAACATCACATGGTATACCCTTGTCAAGTTTATCACTAACATAATCATAAAAACTGACAAGATTTGTGACAACTGATCTTCCTTTTATAAAACCATGCTGAGTGGTATCCATAGGTGTAATAGTTAGAGACAATTCCTCCTTAATAATACGTTCAAGCAATTTACATACTATTGAAGTAAAAGAGATGGGGCGATAGCTTGCTACCAAACTTTTATCACCCTTTTTATATAATGGAGTGATATATGCTTCTTTCCAATCAGTTGTCACAAATCCTGACCTTAAACTTTTATCATATATTAACTTCAAGGGTAAGCTTAAATGATCTTTCATTAATAATAACATGTTTCCAGAAATTCCATCTGGGCCTGGAGGAGTGCCCTTTTTATAGATTCCAATTTTGCTTTTTTATATTTTCTAAAGACATTTCCATAGTTGTACCATTGTTATGAATGTTATATTCTTTATCTGATGTCAATGTATTGAAAGAATTACAAAAATAGATGTTAAGGGCCAGATATTCAAAACTTTGCCCTGGGGCTAAATTAGCACTGCCCAGCGGGCACAAAGCAAGCCATATTCAAAAGGAATAGCCCAGGGCAAACAGCTTCTGAATATAGCATGGGAATGAGGCTGGGCAAACTGGGCTTGGAGTGCAGGGCAAACTTAGCCCTGGAATAAGACAGCTCTGAATATGGCAACTAGGAAGTGCAAACCACATCAGCAACACAGTGCACAGCGATGTGAAGGTAGGTAGAGGTGAACTATGTGGCCAATGTATGTGCAAGCAAATGCGTGGACCCAGTACAGCTGCAGGCAGCAGCGTATGTAAAAGTACAGTGTGCAAAACTGTAAAATATTCCCCAAGCTGTTTGTGCAGCACTAACACGTTTGCGCAGGTTTAGCGCAGGGTTAAACCGTTAGCCCGGTGCAAACACATTTACCTGGCACTAAACTTTGCCATATTCAAAAGTGACATGCAAATGAGCCTACTTAGGTAATCTCTGGGCAAACATTCAAATTAGCATCTCATTATGCCCTGATTTGCATGTAGTTTGCACCGGGCTAACAGTTTAGCCCTGCGCTAATCCCGCGCAAATGCGTTAGCACTGCACGAACAGTTTGCAGAATATTATACAGTTTTAAACACTGTACTTTTACATGCACTGCTACCTGCAGCTGTACTGGGACAACATGGCATAGGCACAGATGGCGGTGGTGCTGCATGCAACTGTCACACTGTAGGTCATGCTATAGTGCACAGCAGACAGTACAGTATCAAGGGGGCCAGTAGTGTGTGCACACAGCAATGCCTATGGTGTGTAGGGCAGTGATGATGACTGCACTATACACAGTGAGAGGCCCAATCTGCAGGTGTTTACTGACAGTGGGCATTAATGTTATGCTGTTGTGTGACCTACAGATGCTGCACCTCTGGCATGGGATGCTCACAGTGACATATACAAGTCCGGCTTTGTGTGCTGTGGCAGTTGTACAGCTGTGCGGTATGTGGCCAGGGGGGCATATATTAGCATAAAGGTACACTTGGTGTTAGGGTAGTCCCAATACTGGCCCATGTGCACTGCATGATGTGTCCCAGCCTTGTGGCCACACCTGGTCTGTGGCCCAGCCTGGCCACCCATACACTCTCCCCTCAACATCCTCTATGCCCACAGTGCTGCGTGTGTGTGCTGGCATCTGTTGGTGTCCACAGAAGAGTGGTCTGCAGGTGTGTGCTGTATGGCCACACTGCCATGCTGTCCATTGGCAGCAGGGTCACCACTTATTGCCTGGCATGGTTGGGAGTGATGGCAGATGATGGCGTCATTGTGATGCCATCAGTTAGCAGCATGTTTCCTCTATGTTTGGCCTTGTCTATGTGTCATATTTTTTGTTAGGGTCACGCAAAGCCACACAAAAGCCGCGCAAACACTGTGCAAAGCTGATTGCCCAGGGTTAAGACACGTTTTTCCTGGGCGGTAATGTGCACTGCCTTAAGTGTCACACTAAGTCACTCAAAACCACTTAGCATGGTGCTGGTTGATGAATATAGCATTGCGCCTGTATTCATGTCAGTTTGCCCCTTGCATACATTATGATTTTGCCTGGCGCTAATGCAGTTTGGCTGCACTATTTGGCCTTTTGAATATAGCAGACCTGCGCTAATCCCGTGCTAAACCTGCACAAACATTTTTTGCCCTACGCAAAGTTTTGAATATCTGGCCATAAGTTTGTTAGCCATTTTCATTTTGCCACTAATGACTGTCCCATTTATTTTCAAAGGGCCTACTTTGCAATCCTGTTTCTTTAAGGAATTTATATAACTATATAATAGTTTATTATTTCCTTTTTGTGTTTGAAATGCTAAATTTCTTTCAAAATTTTGTTTTGATTGTTTTATTTCTCTTTTACAGTTTATTTTCAGGTGTTTAAAGGAATATTGTAATTTATCACAATTACTTTCTTTACATTTTTTAAATAATTTCTTTTTCTTCTAAATCATCTTAATTATTTTGGCCGATAACCATTTAGGACGATGTTTCAATTTCTTTTTCTTTATTTTTGGAATAAACTTTTTTGCCACTCCTAATAATATTTCCTTAATGACTAACCACACTTCATTAATGTCATATGATGTCAATAACTCATTCCACCTTATTATAGATAAGTGTTCCATTAGGGCTACCCTATCTACTTTATTATATTGGTAGATTTCAGTGATGTCAGAAACAGAAAAGGAAGTTTGAAGACTAAAAGTTACAGCATTGTGATCACTTTTCCATAATGGTACTAACACTGAACAATTTAATATTTTCAGTAGTTCACTACAGAGAACCACATCCAGTATATTTAAACCTCTGGTTGGTAAAGTAACTGATTGAATCAAATCTAGTTCACAACAAGTTTGTAGAAAATCTTTCGAGGACATATGTACTGCTTTTTTATTTGCCCAATGTGTTGTCACAGTGTTATCTTGAAATTTATTACTAACATATTTTATAATAGAGTCTCCTATAATCAGGGTAGGTAGTGCAGGGTCAAAGCTCTCATCAACTGAATCAATAGTGGGAGAAGATGGCAATGAGGCATTAAATATGTTTCTAATCTCAATTCCAGATAGCTGTTGGCAATCGTTATTTGGGATTCCAACTGCTCTTCTTCCTTTATTAAATTTCTTTGTGGGTATAACCACCCATTCATCATCATCAGTATTTCCTTCTCTGGGCCATTTATTGGTTGAAGACATAGGGTGACTAATTTGTTTGCTATGCTCGCACGGTAATGAACCATGATTGGAATTGATTTCATTAGTGGGAATAGTCAAAGATGTTAAGTCTGTAACTGATGGGTCAGTTTGGGGAATCACATCATTAGGGTCTGGTAATTGAAGATCACAAACCATATTATCCATGTAACATTCTAAATCCCTTAATTCTTTAATAGATTTCAATTCTGATGATAATTTTAAAATTTCCTTTTTCAATAAGTTTAACTCAGAACAATTTGAACACTCATGTGGTTGGGGCGTACCATCAGTGTTTGACAAAATACATAGTACATGTTTACAATCATTACAGACTATCACACAATGACCTGTATGTAGCATGAATGATAGAACATTATCTCCTGATTTATCCCTTTTTTTGTACCTCTAAACGATTTCATTTAGATCAAAACAGGACACCTACCGATTGACTATCTGACTCTAGTAAACTGTACTGTATCGCAGTACTCACTGGACATGCTAGACATGCGCAAAGGATGTGCTTGTCTCTGTGCGTGTCTCTGCACGCAAAGCCCCATGCTCGCTCACTCACACTCGCTCCGCTCTCAGTGCGAATGTCTTTTATGGGAGATGGGACCCAGAAGTCACCACACATGACCAATTTTGGGTGTTCCACTCCTAACAACCACAGTAGTTTCATACTACTCCCCTGCTTTAAAATAAGCCCAAGTTTCTGTCCACAGCCCTAACAAGGGCCACAATGAACAGCAAAACAGCCTAAAACTACAGTAGATTTCTTAGATGTGGTACACAGCAGTCAGGGACCAGAGATTGTCTCCCAGCTTTCGGCTGGTGCACAGGTCAGTCCCTAGCTCCCAGACAACACAGCAATAATTCTACAGAGATATTAAACATAGGTCTAAGCACCTAGATTCACAGCAAGAATACAAATGCCTACCTCTGAGTGTGAGCATCTTTTATGGGAGACGGGACCCAGAAGTCACCACACGTGACCAATTTCGGGCGTCCTGCTCCTAGCCACCACTGCAGTGTCTGTAGTTTCATACTACTCCCATGTTTTAAAATAAGCCTAAGTTTCTGTTCACAGCCCTAACAAGGGCTGCAATGAACAACAAAACAGCCTAAAATTACAGTGGATTCCTTAGACATGGTACACAGCAGTCAGGGACCAGAGCCTGTCTCCCAGCTTTCGGCTGGTGCACAGGTCAGTCCCTAGCTCCCAGACAACACAGTAATAATTATATGGAGATATTAAACGTAGGTCTAAGCACCTAGATTCACAGCAAGCATACAAAATGTGGCCACAAAGTGGATGAAATTCACCTTTGTTGAGCTTTGCAAAATTTCACGGACCCTAGGAACTTCAACTTTAATGAAATTGTGACATTTTGCCACAAATTGGTCAGTTTTTTTGGGGGGGGGGAGTACCTGCTTAGCAAGCACATATTTTTTAAATTCACCAAAAGAAGCAGCAACTTTGCCATTCAAAACTTCTCAAATTTGGCAAATTTGAATTCCATGGGATTCATAAATTAATTCACTAAGTGACTTTCTGGCACTTTGCTCATCCCTAATCCTCTCCTCTGATGCACTTGCATGCATTGATTAACACTTATTAATGGTCCTAAAAATGATATTCCTATAGGTTTCAGAGCCTTTTGTGCTCATGCTTAGAGATGTCACAAATTAAAATGTTGCTAGCAAAGTTTGTGAAAATTGTGAACTTTGTGCTACGTGTAGCATAGCAAAGTTCCTGACATTGACCCAACCTAACTTGGCAATTTTTTATAGTTTTAAAAAAACTCTTTCGTTCCTGTATTTCCAAGCCTGCCCCCCACTGATATCACATCACATCATCAACAGAATACAGCAAAGACCATCACAGCACCATTTCTGACTGTTCACTGTGATGGTCCACTAGGTACCTAACACTTCTGCCTCTGGGGAGTTCCCACCCCTCCCCAAACTAACTCTGACTCGGATTTTGTTGTTTTAAGTCTGGTGGTGTGGGGGTCAGAGCTCTCCACATTGAGGGTGTGAAGGGAGAAGCACCCTACAGAAAACACAGTTTACTCCAGCGACGGCTCAACATCAATCGGCAGTGTTGTGCCGTTGCTGTACTGACCATCGCTGTGTTCCACCACCTCCAACCACTGTGCAAGTATCACCCACCTGCCAGATAACTTTCACACTTCTTTCCCCTAGCCCCCTGCTAGCACTCACCTCCCTCCTACCCACCCACCCACAGTCCTGGCAAAATAATATAGCAGCTGTCAAGCTGTAAAAAAGTCCCATCTCTTAGCTGTTCCAAACAAGTAACCACTGTCTCCCCCCTCTCCAGATATCTGACCCCCATAATACAAGAAAGCAACCCTACTCTCTCCTTTAGCATCCATCCACCTTCATCTTCCCCAAGTCACCCTAAAGTTAAAGGATACTGAGACAACCATGGAAAATGTTTATGTGCTCCCTCATAGCAGCAGTCAGTTCTCTGTTATTGCTTTAATTAATGAAATCACACCCTGAGTAGTTACTCATAACTGGTGGGCTTTTTTTCAATCATGTGTCACTGCTCAGGATAGCATTTTATTCTTGAAGTAATAGCAAAGAGAGGTGCCCGCTCCTATGAGGGAGGGCATTTTTAAATTGTTTTGCCACTAGTCATCTCCATAAAATTTAATATTTTAAGAGCTGGGTGAAGGAGGTTGGGTGCTACATGGGGAATAAGGTGGCAGTTGTTTCTTGAAATATGGGATCTGGGTGTCAAGATGGCATTGGGAGGGATGGTTACTTGCTTAGAACATGTGGGGAATGGGATTTTTCAAAGCTTAACAGCTGCCAGATACATAGTACTTTGCTGGCACTGTAGGGGGTGATGGAGGAAGGATTTGGGTGCTTGCAAGGACCTGGGTGGTGGGAGAAGTGTTAATGTTATCTGGGAGTGGGTGGGAGCTAGTAATACCTACACAGTGGGTGGCAGACAAATTTGAAAATTACCAAGTTTTTTTTTCCTTTTTAAGTGCAGCACTTCACGTAGATCTTTGCTGGCAAACTGATACTTCACTTCTTTTATTGAATTTAGATGCAGCACTGCATGTAGATCTTTGCCAGAACACTCATATTTTACCCCACAAAAATGATGCAGTCTTTTTGCCAGCACTTTTACCATTGAAGTGCCACTGCAGTATGCATAGACCTCACTGGGTGAACTAGGCACTTTGTCAGATAAAGAACTATGCAATGTCAGGAAACTTAGTGAAAATGTTTGTGAAGCAAATTTTCCTGACTTCTCACACCTCTACTCACAATCTCACTCTGGGAAATGTCTTACCTTGAACATAAAGGCATGACTTTCCTGAGGCCTCAAAAAATGAACTATGGAACTATTACTCTGACAAACTAAATTGTACCCTGTCATAAAGCCCCTGAATGACAACTGACTTAACTCACATTACCAAAGCTGTCACCAGCCTGTTGTGAATTTACCACTGAACTGTTGCCGTCTTGTCCCATATTATAGCCTTAATCAAGCAAAACCAATCCTCTAGACATTGGAGGCCATATTAGCATCAGGCACCCTAAGCATGCTCTTGTAATAGACGAAGCCTCACTTCACTTTGGTACATGCTATCTGAGGTGGACCACAGTGTTGCCAGTAAACTACATTACCTTTAAATTTGTAAAAGCACTGCACAGCCTCACATGAATTAAATATAAAATACTTAATATGGGAGTCACGTGATGCAGTCCTCCGGATAACTGCCTTATACCATTGCTCCTGCTCTCCGACCTTCTTAAGGTTAAATTTTCACTAACTACCTGACATACAATGACCAGAGTGTAGGTTAAAATCTCAAGCTGAGAACCGACTATCACTGGTGCTGCTTTTAAGTACTAAAAAAAGAAAAAAAAAGAAAAAAGATGCAATCCAGGAAAAACGACTCCAGACACACGCCACCTGTCTCACCAGAAAAGGCCCCGAAGAAAGCCAGGGCCTCTGGGACTGAACCGGAGCAAGCTTCATCGGCCTCCTCGGAAGACATGCAACCCCTCACCTTGCAACGTTTTCTCATGGAATTTTCCCCATTTAAAGATAGCATGGCCGGGTTTACTACTGAGCTAAAATCACTTACCGGTGCGGTAGAAGATCTACAGCGAAGATCCATAGACACAGACGCCAGGATCAAGTCAGTGGAAAAATGGGAGGATAAAATAGAGCCCGAGCTGATCATGCTCCATCAGAAATTAGCCAAAATGGAACTGAAGATTGAGGACCTTGAGGGCCGCAGTCGCCAGAACAATGCGGTCCTCATAGGTCTCCCAGAAGGTGCCGAGGGATCTGAAGTAATTACTTTTATACAAAAGCTAATCGAGAAGATAGCCGGGCCTTCCCCCTACGGAACTGTCTATACCATTGAGCGAGAGCATTGGGCCCTTCATCCTAAGCCAGCACCTTTTTGCCAAGATTAAGGATCTAAAGGAGGTGAGATGGGAGGATACTAAAATAAGGCTAGCTCAAGATCTCCCGGCAACGGTCAGACAGTGGAGAACACAATTCCACCCCCTGGTTTCAAAGCTTGTCGCTGCCAGTATAAAGTTTCGTATGTCGTACCCTGCCAAACTAGGGGCACTGATATCGGGCGCCTGGGCCACATTTGAAGACCCTGATGTCACTGCTAAAGCTCTCTCCAGTGCCTTCCCCGAGCTATTTAAAGGTCCGCGAGGGCCCAGTAATCGAGCGTGATTTGCTCCTGAATCACTAGAGCTGTCCTAATCTTGAGATTGCCTCTCCTAATCTATGGTAATGCCTCCTCATTTCCCTAGTCCCTAGTCGGCGGACTCCTTTCATGCTGTTTACAATGAAGTGTTACCCTATCCTTCATCTTAAGGGTTCATCAGTCCCTACATCATCTCCACTCCCCCCCAGACTACTCCATTTCATGATCCCTTCTCCCTATACTCGTCACCGGCAGGCCCCTGCTTCATGGACCTTACCGCTGCTCTTCATCGTTGCTCGAAAGGGACTAGGGTGTCATTTTTTCCTTTCTACGGTCGATGGGACAGCTTCTAATTGGCGAGTTTCACGGATAAAGGGTGCTACCTGATGTGGTAACGTCCAGCTTCCTCTACCTGGTGCTCCTGATATAAGTTTTCAATCACCGAAACTATGGGTACTAAGTGGAGCGCCTTTACCTCTCCAATACCCCACGATATCTCCAGGATTACCCGCAGTATCGTTATGCAGCCCTCCTGTGACTACACCTTGTATTCCATATGCGGCCATGTATGGACTGTGCCTTAATTCCTCAGAGGTCCCGATTTTACTACAACGATGAAGAGCCTTTCCGGTCATAGGAGCTGCCACTGTTCACCGTTTATAGGGACTGCTGGACTGCTTGTTAATTGCAGCACAGTTTTCAGTGATTAAGACTCTTACCTCCAAGGGAGCTGTCACTCTGTTCTGTTTAGCTTCCCCAAGCTTACGCTCACATACATGTTTGGATAACGCGATCACAGCCAGTTTTTTTTTTTTTGTAAAGGACGTTGCTAGTGTTTCAGTTTTCAGTGATTAGGACTCTTACCTCCTAAGGGAACTGTCACTTTGATCTGATTAGCTTCCTCAAGCTTACGCTCACTTGCATGTTTGGATAATGCGGTCACAGCCAGTCTTTGCTTTTTTTTTTTCTTTTTCTCTTGTAAAGGACATTGCAAGTGTTTTGAGTTAATCCTTGACCAGGTTTACTTTATATAGAAGTGTTCTATGATATTTATAGTGTTAGCAGAATGTGCACCTTCCTGGTCATAGTTGTTAGTGTTATTTCCTGGAATTATTCATAAGTCTCCTCAGTTAGGGAGATATTCATTGCCACACCCTCACAGATGCCACCTCAGTATATTGCTTTTTTTTTTTTGTAAAGGACATTGCAAGTGTTTTGTAGTTAATCCTTGACCAGGTTTACTTTATCTAGAAGTGTTCTATGATATATATAGTGTTAGCGGAATGTACGCCTTCCTGGTCATAGTTGTTAGTGTTATTTCTTGGAATTATTCATAAGTCTCCTCAGTTAGGAAGATATTCATTGCCACACCCTCACAGATGCCCACCTTAGTATATTGCAATTTATTCCTTACTGGAGGGTGATAGAGTGGGTTCAGGGGGCTGAGGAACGGGAAGGGACTACTAGAAGAATTGTTGATCACGGCCTATAAGGATGATGGGGTGGGGGCGGGGCTGGGTTTTACCTTCGA
Source organism: Neoceratodus forsteri (assembly GCA_016271365.2). Classification (NCBI taxonomy): domain Eukaryota; kingdom Metazoa; phylum Chordata; order Ceratodontiformes; family Ceratodontidae; genus Neoceratodus; species Neoceratodus forsteri. Next base: position 1,289,260,017 of record CM057456.1, read on the forward strand.
TAATCTTATTATTTGGGCTATATGGGGGGGTGGAATGGGGAGGGAGGGGTTCGTCCAGACCAGACCTTTTTCAATCACACTTATTGTTGGGTTGGCAGATGCCCTTTTTTTTCTTTTCTCTCTTTCTTTTTTTTTTATTACTTTCTTTCCTGCAGTGTGGCCCATATTTCCCCACATATATAATACTGTGCACAGATGGGTTGCTTGAACTTCTTTACGTGGAATGTCAAAGGAGTCAGACAGAAAGTTAAACAGTACCAGGTCTGCAAGCAGCTCAGGCTCCTGAAATCCGACATCTCTTTCATCCAGGAAACCCACCTATTGACCACAGAAAAATTAAGCATGAAGAAGCAACAGGTAGGCCAGGTGTTTTCCACCCAAGGCATGAAACAGAGTTGTGGTGTCATGATATTGATTGGTAGAAACATTCCCTTTGTCTCTAATAGAGTCATTAAAGATACCCATGGGAGATACATCCTGGTCCAGGGAAGGGTCTTCAACTTTGACAGTTTGCTGGGTAGTCTTTACGGTCCCAATTCCGACTCCCCAGAGTTTTTTGTTGACCTTGTTAATAAATTAACTCCCTTTGCTAACATACCGATGGTCCAGGGTGGTGACCTTAATGTAGTCGTCGACCCCATTATAGACCACTCAGGGAGTAGGCCCAAGGGCCTATCTCCAGCACAAAGGGCTCTCCGAGATCTTTGGGACAAGGCCGGCTTACACGATGTGTGGAAATGTCTACACCCTTCTGAAAGAAGGTTCACCTTCGTTTTGCCGGTTCACAAGACATCCTCCAGGATAGACTATATACTGATTTCACACCATCTGATCCCTGGAGTCACCGACTCCGATATACACCCCGGCCCTCCCTCTGACCATTCTCTGATCTCATGCCAACTCTCTCTAACATATGCCCCTTACAAGAACGGCCGGTGGAAGCTTAATAACCAACTTTTAAAGGACCCAGGAATAGTAGAGTATATCAACACTCATATAGCCCAATACATCTCAACCAATTTAAATTCCACGGGTAAACCTGATATCGAATGGGGAGCCCTCAAAGCCTACTTTAGAGGTCTTTTTATAGGGCTGGCTTCCAAAAGAAAAAAACTGAGAGAGTTAGAGCTAGTCCAGATTCTTAGACGGATTAGGGACATGGAAAAAACCTTTCCCCACATGCCTCGGAACAGAGCTTACAGGATTTGGCCAAACTTAAAAACACCTATATGGAACAGCTCAGAGAAAAAACTGAATATATGATCCTCAAATCGAAAGTGGCATACGTCGATCAAGGGGAGAAAGCAGGCCATCTCCTCACAGCCCACGTCAAACAGCAAGAATCCACTAGATATGTCCCCACCATTCAGGCCCAGGATGGCTCCCTGCTCGTGGACCCCGAAGGAATTACAGCTGAATTACAAAAAATTTTTCAAGCCCTTTATTCCCTGATGACTAATCTCCCCTCTTGCACTGTGCTGGATGCTTATCTTAGGGGGTTGCACCTCCCCACACTTGGAGTGGAGCAATGCACTTCACTATGCACCCCCTTAACGGTAGAGGAAATAATTGGCGTGATCGAGGGTCTCCCTAATGACAAATCTCCTGGGCCTGATGGGTTCTCTCTGAACTTTTACAAAGTGTTCGCAAAGACCCTTGCCCCAATACTTCTTCCTGTTTTCCAACATATTCTAGAAGGATCTAGTATGGATACAACACTTTTTGAAGCCATAATTGTTCTCATCTTGAAACCAGGTAAAGCCCCTGTAAATGTGACCAGCTACAGGCCGATTTCATTGCTCAATCAGGATATTAAGATCCTCACCAAATTGTTGTCAATAAGATTGAGCACTGTGATCCCTGGCCTTATCGGTACGGAACAAGTCGGCTTCATGGCGAATAGATTGGCCAGCGATCACATCAGAACGTTAGATCATACCTTCTCTGCATCCAGAGATGCATCTTTCCCTGTGGTTTTGGTCTCTCTGGACGCCAAGAAGGCATTTGACAGAGTCGACTGGAATTTTCTGTTCTGGACCCTGAACACTTTTGGTTTTCCTCAAGAGTTCCAGAGATGGATTCAAGCTCTTTACACGGCCCCGACTGCCAAGGTTTTCTGTAATGGATGCTACTCCGAGAGGTTCCCAATCCTTTCTGGCATGAGGCAGGGATACCCCCTATCCCATTACTGTTCAATATTTATCTCAAACCTCTTATACACCGACTCCTGGCTGAGCCCAGGATTCAGGGCATACCTGTACAAGATTTAGAATTAAAAGTTCTGGCTTACGCAGACGACCTCCTCCTCTGCACTTCCCACCCTAAAAAGTCCATCCCACATCTTCTTGAAGTAATCAGTGAATTCAGCTCATTTTCAAACTACAAACTCAATGTAGAGAAAACAATTGTTTTTCCCCTTAATCACAGAGTGATGAGGAATGAGGTAGAGGCCTTCGGCCTCTCCTGGGAAAGAAAAACATTGAAGTACTTGGGTATTTCATTTTCAAGAGATACATTCCTGATGCACAAACTTAATCTCGATTCTCTATTAAATGTCATAGTTCAAGATTTGAACACATGGTCTCCCCTCCCCCTCTCGATTTGGGGCAGGGTTAACCTTATTAAAATGAATGTATTTCCCCGGCTGCTTTACCCCCTCAGTCTCCTTAATATCTGGTTACCCAACTCATGGTTCAAAAAGGTCCATACCATTTTCGCCAAGTTCATCTAGGCTGGCAAAGGTCATAGGCTGGCTTATTACAAGCTTGCAGCCCCAAAGCTCATAGGAGGTCTGAGGGTCCCCCATGTTGGTCTTTACTACTGGGCCTGTCATCTGAGTAAGTATTTAAGATGGCTTTCTCCCCTGGACCTAGGTCTCCCTGATATCTACACACCCCTATGGATTCACATAGAGGTATCCCAAATTTGTAGGGACAGTCTTTCACCATTGGCCTTATTGTTTGCCCACCCCACAAATCTCCCTAAATCCTGGGTGGGGTCACCTATTGCACCCGCGGTCAAAGTCCACGCCCAGCTCTGCTCGATTCTTAAATATAACCAACGTACAGACTTGGAGCAACCCATTACGGGAAACCTGAACATTAAACTGGATGGGAAAACCCTTTCCCCTGCCTGGATCCCACAACTTCATGAGGTCAAACTCAGCTATTTCTGGGCTGAGGCTGAACAAAAATGGGCCTCCTCAGCTGACATTCAAGTAAAGGCAGACCTACCCAACTCCAATATTTTTAAGTTATTCCAGCTAAGACATCTCCTAGTAAAAACTTTTGGACCCCATCCCCCGTCTGTCGGCGCATCCCCATTCTGGTCTGAGATGATACAAAATGTCGGCCTCCCCCATGCGGTTTCCAAAATATTTAAAACTTTGTATAATCAGTTGCATCCCAGCCCTTTTGGACCTAGGACTTTTTGGGAAGCTCTCCTGCCAGGAACGTCTTTCAGGTGGGAGACACTCTGGAGAAACTGTCATAATTATATTACTCAGGACAGACTCCGTCTTATACAGCTCCGTATTCTACACAATCTGTATTACATTCCCCAGAAGATAGCTAGGTTTGACAATACACACTCTGCCACCTGTTTGTGTTGTGGCGAAAGTGACAGCAACCCACTACATATCTTCTGGTCTTGTTCCAAAGTAGCCCCCCTTTGGGAGCAAATCAAGGTGCGGGCAGACCCTCTCTTAGGTTTAGATGAATCATTCTCGATCGACACTTGCCTGCTCGGAAACTACTCAGAAGTCCCAGTGAAGGCACGTAAATACCACATTGCCCTTATAGCCATGACAGTCAAAAAATTGGTACTAAGACATTTGAAGGACAACGTGATGATATCATATAGTGAATGGTTAATGGAGCTACTACACTGTCTCAGAATAGAGAAGATGATCTACAGCTTGAGTAATAAATTGGGTAAATTCAATGCGATATGGGCCCCTTTCCTTTTGCCTTACTCTTAGTATCTGCCATTATTTAATCACAAAGCAAAGCTTTGTTAGCCACATCAAGGCTCCACAGTGTGTAACCTGGTCTAGACGAGTAGGGATAAAGGGGGAAGGGGGTGGAACGAGGGTAGTGGGGGTTGTGGTGGGAATAGGGTTTTTTTTTTTGTTCATTTATGTGTAGTTTTACTTCCCAATGAACATGTCTCTTCTAAGTTTCCTAGACCATGTGTATTTGTATGTTGTAAACTTCAATAAAGATTTAATGTAAAAAAAAATACTTAATATGTACATAATGTACAAGATATACAGGCAACAAATGGGGAAATTCAATAGAAACATAAACAAAATTATAAGAAAGAAGTACAAACTGAAGAAATGCTAAAGTGAACTATTTTCCTATTTCTTGCCACTCATTTCTTAGAAAAGATATTTACATACAGCTTCACTTTATACACAGGAACTGCACAACTTAAAAGAATAGTACCACAGTCACCTAGGAACTGCCTGGTTCACCTCGAAAATTAAATACACAGTGTGTGATGCTGGTGTCATTTTGTTTTGCAAAGTACATACAGACAGTTAAGATGCAGATAATGCAAATGGCATTACTTCAGTGAAGACTCAAAGTCCATTTGCTTCACTTGCTAAAGCTTCATTGGGTGGCTGGCTAATGGTATGCTACCTCTTCCCTTAAGTACTACCCTTGTGACTATCCAGATCAATCAGAATGAAGGCCAAATACACATGAGGAGGTCACAGACAAATGTCTGTGGAAGGAGTAAAACTACACAAGTGTTACAAGTGGCATATATATTTAAATTACTAGTGATTTTTCACAATTGTCATGCATTATTATAAAAAAAGAGTTTATACAAACAATAGAATAAATAGAAGCTTAACACTATGATACATCTGTTCAATTGCAGACAAGCAAAACTCCTGTAAAATTCAAGTATGTATTATAATAGCATAAATACTGACTTGCAGTGTTTCTTCTCCTCTGCTAAAACAGACTAAACAGCTATAGAATACAAATGACCTCCTGTTAATGCATTATCCACATAGAAATATTCTAGGAATCGAAATGTGGGGGAAGGGTGATCTGCCGACAAGGAGACAAAGGCACCTGAAAAAACAGCAAGATAGAATTGGTTAGACATGATTACTAAGAAGAAGAATTATAGTGAAACAGTTCTAAGAGACAAACAAGAAGATTATTAAGTATCAAGGGGGGGGCAGGGTAGGAGGAAGGAAAAGGGGGGAAGTACTTTAAAGGAGAAGAGGGGAAGAGAGTAAAATGGGCTGGCGGGGTTGGTTTGTAAGTTGGGGGACTGTAGGTGGGAAGGGGAGAGGTTTATTGGGGAAAGGTAGGGGAAAGAAAAAGGAGGTAAAGGGAAGGGACCATGTACCAAAAGGAAGATGTAAAAGGAACTGAAGAATAGAGTGAAATTATCTTTATTTCATTCTATTCTTCAATTCTCCTTCAGTCTTCCTCTTCAAGGAAAAAAATAGCTTGAATATTATGCGAGGTTGAACAAGTATGTCATCACACTTAGAGGAATGTTTTTCAGATCCCATCCTACATTTAGGTCATTTGGTCTCAGACTGTTCAGGCTAAATATCCAAAAGCTTTCTCTTTGTAGAAACCTTTTAAAGAGCTAGTGTACTGCCTAAAACTAATATTTGTTTTTAAAAGCAGTCAGCCTTATATTTTATGTCTGACTTACCTTTTCTTTTCTGTCTGGCTAATTAAAAGATTGTGTATCTAATGTTAGTACTGTACTGTAGGTGTGTTTTGTGAACAGCACTCTGCCTGGTAGCTAGCATATCTAGCTATTTTCTTCACATTACAGCATCAGCATTGCAACCCCACTGACAGTGACATCACTGCTGCTTAGAAACAGTCACTCAGTAGCTGCCAGATCAGTAACCTGTGATGTCACAGTCAGTGAGATCACAATGCTTATGATCTAGTGGGGGAATAGAGATAGATATGTCAGCTGCCAGGCTGAGCACCATTTCATATATCCACTACAATATCATTCAATGGAAACCTTTCTAAAGACAAAAAGAAAAATACTTCAGAAATAAAAAGTTTCAACTGTCTACTCCTTAAAAGTTGTATAATTTTCCTGTGTGCTTATTTTGGTTCCACTAGCTCTTTGAGCCTATCCCCTCCCACGTGGATTCTATTGGACACATTCAAGGCCTGTTAATTACATGCCAGTATGGTCACAATTGTGGCATTCAGCAAAGTGTTGGCCTACAAGGATGTTGTCAGTTGGCCTTATAACACTGTGCACATGTTTTTGAATTCTTTACCTTAAAGATCTAATTTTCCTTCTAATATAAAGCTTAGAACAAGCACACCAGAGTGCATACACTATGAAGCTTGTTCTGCAGTTGATGAAACACCTTACATCAACACAGAGGGTACCCTTCCAACAACACTGTTGCACTGTAGACAATGTCTATAGATAAGGGCAGGTTGAAATTAGTAGATTTTGATTTCATAGAATTTCCATGAAATTCTGTGAAATTTTGCAAAATTTTGTGGAATTTTCCAATGTTCTTAAATTGATCAAAACATAGCCCGTGTTATGCATAGAGAGATGCAGTTTGATTTGGTTATTGTTTTTAAGGGGCCCTAAATAAGTGTCATGTTTCATGATATTTGGATGAGGGATGCCAGTGGTTATAGGGGCTCAACATCTGGCAATTTATTATTCATGTGAAAATGTCAGAAAATATTTCTATGCTTTCAACTTAGCTACCTTTCGAGCCAAATACTGTAATTGAAAAAGTATAGATATCCTTCTTGAAAGAGTAATAGAAACTGTTAAATACAGAGGTAACTGGTTGTATACATTGTAACTTGCATGAGTCCAATCTTTTACAATTTATTTGTTAAATTGTGTGAACATTTTCTAAATATTTGGATGTTTATATTGTAGCTCCACTGTCATTGCAGGAACACACTCAAGATTTGGCAGTAGCTTCATGACCCTACAATGCCAGCATCATGCTCAATCATGAGTAAAGATATCCAGATACTTCTGTCACAATGGCCTAAGTCACAACCAGTTGTGAAGCTTGAGGCTTGGCATCGCTTAGTGTTGCTGTTTTCAAATTGTAAAAATACACATTGTTATCTACAGGGTTGTTAAAGAGTTAGCAGGTGGAACTGCACAGAAACAATGCTGCATATACATGTGCTTCCAAAAGTCATTAGGTCAGTGAGCTAATGGTTATCTGGCATATTGCAAGAATTCAGCCTAGTGCACAGTGATGTCCATAACTGTTCTTTATGGCGTATCATTCAAGATAGTGACCTGGCACTTGGCACCACTATACTTTTACTATGGAGCCTCCTATAAATACCACCTAACTGCCACTTTACCCAGCCTTTACCTTCCTGTACAATGGCAACTCAAGTGTATTACTGGACAAAATGTAAAGACAGCGCTTCAACAAAAGTATCACAACATTGCATAATTTCACAAAGGCTCATGAAATTCAACTTTAATTACTGATGTTATTTTGAAATCTTTGGCTGTTCATAACTTGGCAGGCCTTTGAACAAGAGATTATAGAGTTGACACATGCCCTCTTTTTTTTTCCATATCAATTTTTCTCCTGACTGGCAGCTTGTCTCTCAGGAATATGTCCTGCAGAGATATACCCTGATCAGGCTGAACCCAATCATTCAGTTGGCTACTAAATTTTTCTCCAACATTTCTTCCCTCCTATCTCCCCTGGTGGGGTGATGCCATTGTCAACCCTGTACACCACAGCTTTCCCTGCAGTAGGTGCAAGCTACCTAGCTCAGCGGCAGGGGTTGCTATGTTGGCAGAACCCACTACCAGCCCTCTCCAACCAAGATGAACTGCCAAGTGGCAGCTGTCTCATTCATGGCCTGCTTCCCAGCATAATTTCCCAAGCTTGCTTCCAAACTTGGGTCATCAGCATAGCAGCACAATGCTCTGCTGCTGGGCCATGGGGGTGGCCTCAAAGTCTAACATTTAGGGTCAATGAGCCTAACAAAATTGGTGATAGTCTGTTCCCTAATTTTTAAGTTATAGGGACTTAAAATTCTGCAGTTTACATAATTGAGAAATGTCAATTTAAAACGTTCAAATGTTTGAAGGCATATATTTCAGTTACCTTTAAAGATAGGGATCTAAAATGTGGTACACTTCTGTATGGGCAATAGTAAAGACATCACACCACATTTGGGGCAATTTGGGCACATACATTTAGTTTACATAACTGCAAAATATAATTTTAAACTTTCCAAATGTGTGGAAGATTCTAACAATCATTTTTGAAGACAGGGATCTGAAACATGGTAAACTTCTATATGGAGTTTGGAAAAGCCCACATACCAAGCACAAGGTTGGTGCAGTTTGGAAAATATACTTTGTAAATGGGACAGAAATAACAGAAATCACCATTTTTGCAGAAATGTCATGAAATTCCATGGAAGTGAAATCTGGATTTCACCAGAATTTCACTGATAGAAGATGCAAAAAAATGTTGTAGGTGCCGTATTGGTCCTTTTAAGAACAGATCCAGGGAGGTCATGTGATGTCAGCCCTAGCGTAGGCAGCGCACCCGCGGAGCTCTCCCGTTTGCTGAGTAAAAAGTATTATTATTTTCGGGCTTAATCGCTACCCAACTGCACAGTTCCCTATTTGAAGAGTCGGAGAGTCCTTGGGGAGGCTGTAGAGCGAGTGGACAGTGAGTAAACAGCATGGATGGGTTCGTCAAGAAGGCGAGGCCTAAACCCTCACCCCTCAGATGCCGGAGAAGCAGAAGGCGCGAAGAGGCAAAACAACAGGCTGCTAGCCTTTGAGCCTGCCGACTGGTGATGTTCCGTTATCGGAGCTCGGTTTTGGAGCTCATGCAGCCGTTGCAGGCAACGATCACCTCAGTGGCTGATGATGTGCAGAACAATTAAAAATCAGTGGACACACTCTCGATGAGGGTTGGGGACATGGAGTCTAAAGTAATCTCGTTGGAAAATAAGCTGGCTTCTCATGAAACAGAATTAGTGCTTGTGAAACGGAGATTTAAGAAATTGGAGGATAAACTGGAGGACTTGGAGGGGCGCAGCAGGCGCAATAACATCGTGATAGTTGGCGTCCCTGAAAAAGAAGAGGGTAGTGCTCCGATACCCTTTATTCAGAAGCTTTGCATTAAGATTGCTGGTTCCCCCCCAGGTGGAGGGGATTACATAATCGAGAGGGCGCATAGGGCCTTGCGGCCTCCTCCTACGTTGGATCAGCTTCCCAGGCCATTATTATAAAGTTTCTTAATTATCTGGACAAGCAGCACATTCTGAACAAAGTGAAAGGCATAAAAGAACTGCTTTGGGAGGGCAAACGCATCCACGTGATACAAGATCTTCCTCATTCAGTGAGGATGAAGCGGCGAGAACTGCACCCCATAGCAACCAAACTGGTGGCCGCTTCCAAACCCTTCAGGGTGAGATACCCGCTGTTTTGATGGTCAAACTGGAAGGGCAGTGGCTCTCGTTCGATACTAGCTCTGAGGCTCAGCAGGAGCTGCAACGTCTACTCCCTGACCTTTTTAAGTGATATTTCACAGGTCTGTGTGATCTATGGCTAATGTTGTCCAGTTAGTGGGTCGTGGAGCTTTTCTACCTGTGGTTCTTATGGACTGATGGGAGGCTTCAGGATGAGCTTAGCACTACATGTGAAGATGTGGAACTAATAGGAGGTGCCCTGCTTGAAATTATGAAAGACTCGAGAAGACAAAGCAATATTCTCTTCAGCCAACTGGAAGATGGACCATATTTTTTTTTTTTCTCTTCTCTCCGCAGGGTGAACCCGCAATATGAGGATACTTCCCGTAGATTCATTATTGGGCCGGGGACTGTGTTTTTGGTTTGGGTCTCCCATACCTCAGCGAGCTTGGACTGGATGCCCTTGGTTGTTACATCTTATTAGCTCGAACTGGTCTGATCTTGCAGTGCTTCTATGAGTGCTCTCATGTGACCTTCTTGTCTACCCAACAACAGGACTCATGTTATTTGTGTAACACTCTTTTTGTGATGGGGCCCTCTATTAGTTTTATACAATTTACTAAGACTTATTGATTGCAGTTGGGTCGATTGAGTTCATGATGGTTAATTATGGTGGAGGGTGGGGCTCGGAGGGTGGCTGGGGATTCTGGGCTGATGGAATGCTTATCATGTGGCTAGTGATGTGTTGGAGGGCAGTTCATTGGAACTGGGGGAAGTGTTTTAGGAGGGAGGAAGTGGTGTATATATACTTTTGTTGGGTTGTGGGGAGGGGAGGTGGGTGCCTGGTGCTTTGGGAGTTTTTCAGGGGGGGAGGGTTTTAATAATGCTCAAGGTTACAAGCCACTGTGGAGCCCTCTGTTTGTTGGGTTTAGAGATACTTCTGTTGCAATATGGGGCCTCCTATATGATGGTAAATAGTCTGGGCTTTATGTTAGGCCTAAGTGGAACTTACACTTTATTCTCACATGACTCAGGCATTGAAATTTATTAGTTGGAATGTGAAAGGAGCCAAGGATAGGGCTAAACCACAAATAATATTAAGGCATCTACATCATTTGGGGGCACACGTTGCCTTCCTCCAGGAGACGCACCTGAACAGGTGTGATTTGCAGTACTTTAGGAGGATCTGGGTAGCCCAAATATTTGGAGCCGGAGTATCAACTAAAAGGGCAGGTGTGGCTATACTTGTGGCTAAGAGTGTTCCTTTTAAATTACTGGAAGAGTGCTGGGACCCTGAGGGCCGATTTATATTTGTACTGGCTCAGGTAGCCTCGCAGATGATTTTGCTGGGCTCAGTCTATGGTCCTAATGAGGATACCCCCCTTTTCTATACAAAGTTGTTATCTAGGATATTGGCTGGCTCACACCAACCGATAATTATTCGGGGGGACTGGAATCTCGTGCTTCAGAACGACCTGGACAGGACATTCAGCAGACATAAGGGCCTATCCCCTGCCCAGAGAGCATTAAAGGGTCTTATGGAGAGTGCTGCCCTATTGGATATCTGGCGTATTCTTAATCCAAGTGTCCGCCAATATTCCTTCTACTCCCCAGTTCATAAGTCCTATTCGAGAATAGATTACATTTTAGTTAGTGCCCTGCTAATCCCCCGTTGTAATCCAGGCAGATATTTCAGTCAGGGTTATTTCAGACCATGCCCCGGTAAGTACATCTTGCAGTTCCCTGACCTTTATCCGACGTTCCCCTCAATGGAGGCTTAACACTCAGCTATTAAAGGCCCAATCAATCTTACAAACAATTAGGGAGCATATTGATGCATTTCTGCTGGTTAATCAACAGTCAGTGTCCCGAAAAGACCTGGTTTGGGCCACTTTAAAATGTACCATAAGGGGAGAGTTAATTAAGATTTCTGCTAGGAGAAACTATATCCAGAGAAAAGAGATAAACTCCTTATTAACCCAGATTAAGCAAATTGAGGTGAACATATCCCATCATTCACCTGACTCTGAGAGGATCAGGCTGCATAAATTGCAGGTGCAATATGCGGGGCTGGTGCAACAAAAAGCGGAGCTCGCACTACTCCGTACAAAGCTTCAATATTTAGATTCAGGGAAAGGGCTGGAAAGCTCTTAGCTATTCGGTTAAAGCAAATAGACTTAGACATCATATTGCGAATTCGTATCTCTCAGGATGATCAAGTATGTACAGACTCGGTGGAAATGGCAGAGGCCTTTAGAGTTTTTTTCAAAAATTTACTCGCGGGACTCGGGGGATCCTCAGAATTAGAAATGAGTAACTTCTTAGTATCTGCGGGTCTTCCAAAAATCTCAACGGATGAGGCTAATTGTCTAGCTGCTCCCATTACTCTCTCGGAGGTCTATCAAGCTATCCAACAGATGTCCCCGGACAAATCTCCGGGGCCTGATAGATATCCCAATAACTTTTTTAGGGCCTTCTCTGGTCCGGTAGCTCCAATCTTGTTAGAGGTTTTTGAGTTTTGGCATAGTCACGGTGTTTCTGATCCTAGTTTTTTTGAGGCAACAGTCACTTTAATTTTGAAGCCAGGTAAAGACCCACTCGATCCTAATAGCTATCACCCGATATCTCTGTTAAATACAGCTGTTAAAATCCTGGCGAAAATATTGGCTGGCAGACTGTCTAAAGTAATGGACAAGTTGATATGCAGGGAGCAGGTGGGCTTTATGAAGGATAGGGTGCCTCAGGATCACCTGATAAAATTATTGCACCTTATGGCAGAGGTCAGGGACTCAGATATTCCTGCTGTGCTTCTTTCACTGGACACCGAAAAGGCCTTTAACAGAGTCTCCTGGACCTATCTGTTCCGCGCTATGTCGGCCTTTGGTTTGCCGGATGCCTTTATAGAATGGGTCAAAATTCTATACTCTTTGCCCTCTGCTAGGGTGAAATGTAACGGAGTCCTGTCACAGGCTATTAGATTAGAAAGGGCACTAGACAGGGATGCCCGCTATCCCGCTTTTATTTAATATTTATACTCGAGCCATTCTTACGTGGGTTACAGGAAACCCACAGATCGAGGGATCAAGGTAGGTAGTAGGGCTTATGTCTGTTCAGCTTATGCTGATGATGTACTTTTACATGTGGTGCAGCCAAATGTCTCCCTGCCAGCGATACTGGAGGAAATTAGTTACTTTTCAAAGATTTCGGCTTATAAATTAAATCACTCTAAAACTAAGATTTTCCCTTTAAATCGGAGGGTGATAAGGGCTGATTTGCAATCCTTAGGATTAGGTTTGGAAACCGGTTCATTACTATACCTGGGCATTAAGATTAACACAAATCTCGCTTTGATGATTAAGGAGAATTTGGGCACCCTTACTCAGATGGTAGCAAAGGATCTAATTAGGTGGCGGCCCATTGCTCTGACTCTTTGGGGTAAGATAAATCTTTTAAAAATGAATGTCCTGCCCAGGTTCCTATATCCCTTGGGAATGTTCGGGGTTTACCTCCTGAAAAGATGGTTTGTCAAGTTGCAAAAGATGTTTGTCTCCTTTATAGGACAAGGGAAGCGTATTTGCAGGTCCTTTAACAACCTGACAGCCCCTAGAAATAGGGGTGGATTGGCTGCCCCCTCAGTCTTTGTTTACTATCTGGCCCAGCATATTGGTAAACTTGCTTGGTGGTTTAGGGATGGCCAGCTCACGGACTATAGACCTCTCTGGTACGATATAGAGACTGACCTGGCAAAGGGCTCCGCGTGTTCGTTGCGGGCCTTATTATTCCTTTCCCCCATGAATATCCCAAATCCTAAGAATAATCCCATGAGATGGTCCTTAAAAGCTCTCCTCCAACTACAACAACACTTAGGTTTTAGTGTGGGCTTTAGACGCCAGCCTATCTTTGAAAATGTGCATTTTAAGATTGGGGAGTCCCAATATCTCCTCTTTCTGGCCTCAGATTAGTCATTTAACGGTAGCAGACTTCTTAGATCAGAATGTACCTCGGTCTTTTGACTACATGAGAGGGACCTTTGGTGTTGCGGACAACTGTTTCTTTAAATGGTTGCAACTGAAGAAGGCTGTCTGTCAAGGTCCTTTCCCTTCCTCTGCCTTGCTTGGTCAATCCTCTAACATGGACTGCCTTTTTAAGGTAGCAACCCAGTCCCATGCGGTCTCCAAAATTTATGGTAAAATCTTAGAATGGGATAAGAAAATTCCATCTGGGGTATGTTATTATTGGGCTAGAGAGCTGGGTATTGAGGACTCTCCAGAGTTCTGGAACAGCCTATGGAACTCTGTTTATAAATATGTTAAGCAAGATAGGCTTAGGATGGTCCAATTTAACATCATGCACCATCTGTATATGACTCCCACATATCTTTACCGATGGAAGGCACGGTGCTCCCCGGCATGCTGGCGCTGTGGATTGGAGGAGGGCTCCTTATTGCATATGCTGTGGAAGTGCCCAAAGATTCGCACTCTTTGGGAGGACATGAACAGACTTGTTCACCTCTATCCTTGGGTCTTTTAGTATGGACACCCCGGAAATTTGTTTGTTGTTAATTTTCCCAGACATGACCCCTAAAGCTTGGAGAGCCCATGTTTCACTTATTGCTGCTGTTATGAAGTTAATAATTTTAAGGCACTGGTCATCTGTGGGCTCTCCCTCTCTGTTAGAATGGCACCGAGAATGTATGCTAGCTTTGCAATTGGAAAACATATAGCTTCCATGCATGGCAAAACTAATGTGTATGTGACTATGTGGGTTGTCTCGACTCATTGCTAAGTAACTTTGGAAATGTAAACTGAATGTACTATGGTATATCAATGTACTTGTGCTTCTCTTTCTCTTTGTCTTTTCTTTTTGCCTTTGACTTCTCTTTCCTTTTTTCCTTCTCACTTGGAGTATCTTTGTACTCTGTAGCGATTGTAACCTTGAGGAGGGTTGGGGGGGTGAATAGGGTTTTGGGATAGGGTGTTTTTATTGTTTTATTTTGGGAGATAGGGGAGTTTTCTTTTAATTTTTCTTGTGATTGCGCCTCCTTGTTATTGGCTCACATGATTGTTTTATCTGGTTGTAATGCAGGTATTATCTGCAATGAGCCCTTTTTTTTTTCTCTCTCTGTGTACTAGTGAAATTGTTGATACTGGCGCGTTAAATCAATAAAAATTCTAAATTACAAAAAAAAAAAAAAGAACAGATCCAGAAACAAATGATTTGATACCTTTTATTGGACCAACATGGATGTTACACAAAAGAACAAAGTGCTCTAGCTTTCGAACCAAACAGGTCCTTCTTCACAAGCTTCTGAAGAAGGACCTGGTTGGTTCGAAAGCTAGAACACTTTGTTCTTTTGTGTAACATCCATGTTGGTCCAATAAAAGGTATCAAATCATTTGTTTCTGGAACTGATAGAAGAACAATTTTGTATAGTCCTGCTACAGATATACTATCTTGCATATCTTCACATGCCTCGTGGTGGGGGTAGCAGCCAATTTCTAAAGGCTGGAGGCTTTGGTTGTGCAGTGTAATGTTTATGCATGAATTTATCTGAATAAATTATCTGGCTTTGACAATGGGGGAATTTTAAGGTCTCTTGACAAAAGGGAGATCTGTGCTGCTACTCCTCCTCCATAGTTGCCCTCTCCCACATGACCCTCCACTCAGTACCCACAACCCCCGCACCTCCCTCATCCTTTACTTACCTAATGGGAGCCCAATGTCATAATCCTCTCTTGACCAAAGGCGTGCCTTTACTCTTCACTGCCAAACTGGGAACTGAGGAAATCATGTAAACTGCAATCAATTTATTTCAATGCGTTTTGGACTTGCACTCATACCTTGGTCTATTGTTAATATTTTTCCACACAATTTTCAACATAACTTTATCAGGACCCCACCTCATGAATGAGGTAGGTGAAATGTTTCACATTTGGCTCTGCAAACTCACCTGTCTTGCAGGATTTGAAACTTTTCACCTACTGGGTTCATGAGGTGGGGTCATAAGACTACTTCGTTTAAAATTTGGGGTTAAAATATTAAAGAAAAACAAAGTTTTGAGGTAAGTTGAAAATTGTCAATGTTCGCTCATAAATTTGGTTATTTTCAATATTTAGATCCCAAAGAAATTTTTCGTTTGCTCATAACTTTGGTAAATGTAAACATTTTGACCCAAATTTTCAGCATAACCATTTTTTTTCACTCCACCTCATGAACATGATAGGTGCCGTTTTTCAAATCCTGGCCAAAATGTTGTCTTCACACTTGTGGTGCAATATTCTGTTTCAGCCAGTATTTTATAAATGTCACCTATCATGTTCAGAAGAAGGGATCATAAGAAAACTATGTTGAAAATTTGGTTTACAAATGTCACAAAATAACAAAGTTCTGAAGAAACTCTTCCTCTTTCACTACAGTGCTGTGAGGGACTTTGTCTATTGTGCATACCCTGTTTTTGCTAGAAGCAGGTGTATTGTGACTCTCTCTGCCCATTGCCCTTGGACTCCAATTGGAAGTCAGTGTATGACATGGGCAGGAATTGACTCTGAATGTGGTCTGTCATGCAGTTCATGGATTGTATTGTTGCTAAGGGTCAGCCGGCTGTTCCTCTTGGAATACAGTAATATGAGGGACTTTATCTATTGTGTCTACCCTGTTCCTGCTAGCAGCAGGTGTATTGTGACTTTCCCTGCCCCCTGTTCATGGGCTTCAACTGGGAGATGGTGTGTGACATGGGTGTGGCTTGTCTTTATGTATTTCAGCGTTATTTCCTTGCAGTCCTCCACTCTGGCCCAATCACTTATGGGCTGTAGTGTAAGGGCATCATGAAGTCTACCTGAAGTCAGCTGTGAGTCAGCTATCAGCTGACCACGCTGCTCACCTAGGCTTCCAATTATAGGCTATTCCTATTTGTCTGTTTGTTATTGCTGATTTGTAACATAATTTTGTTTTCTCAGAGTAATTTGTTTCATTTAGAGTGTGATGTAGCTGTTCAGAGCCATATATCTGTTTGCCATCACTTAAACTGTTATTTACTATTTATTTACCAGTCAGTTAAGATGTTGAATTTGTGCCTAAAGTTATAGTTATTCTAAGACTGCATTTTAAGTGTCCCCTACTGGAGTTATCTACTTATTTAATTAGTAAAGAGTATTTATAGTCTTTGTTTTCAGGGTTACTACTTTGTTTATATTAATTTTGCTTATATGTTTGCAAACTGCTAATGCTTGTGCTGCCTAATTAGGTATTGCCCACATAACTTTGTTGTTTTTTTTCTTTTTTCATTTGTGTTATACTTATCTTCTCCTTCTTGTCATCCTCCCACAACATGTTATTATGTCTTGGCTTCCTAAAGTTTTAATTCCTTGTCCAATATTTGCTTGACATTCCTTCACATTACTTAACTGTTGCTCCTTGGAGTAACTTGCCTCCCCTCCTCAATCTTTAGTTCGCTGCAGACTATGTTTGTACCTTACTTTACATTTCCATGTCTTGCTCCTATCACTCTGTCTCTTCCCCTTCCTGTTTTCCCTCACCGCACTTCCCCTTCTATCTTTCCAAACCTCCACCTGTCCTCTCCTCTCTTTTCCTTATTCTCTTCCACCCTTTGATCCTTTTGTCTTCCAACCCTGCTTCACTCTCCTTGGTATCCTGGTTGCATTGCCTTCTCTTCTTCTTGGTTTCACCTTGAAATTCTCAAATCCTTCCTTCACTCCTACCCTGTAAACTCATATTCCTCCTTTTAATTCTCTCCTTCCACCTCCCATAAGCATCTCTTAGGTTATTTAAAGTTAATTTTTTCCTTGTTGCTTTTATTTACAGGAGACATTGAGCTCAACCTTGGTCATTCCTCATTTTCTACTCTCCCCAAAAGCTTGAGAATGGCCAATGTCAACATCCATAGCCTTCTTCCTAAAATTGACCCATTACTAAATCCTAGTGTCAGTTATCCTGCTGTAAGTAATGCACAGTTTAGGCTTTTTCTAAGTTACCCTAATGAAATGCTTTGTTGTAGTAAATATATTGTATAGCCTCTCCTAGCTTCTACTTCTCTTACGATGGAATGTATTTCTTTTTTCCTTATCCAACAGTGGTCTGTAATTGTACTATTTTTGTAATTTATGCATCAGTGCTGCCTACATGTTTCCCCTTGGTATGTGTACCTTGCCACCATGTTGTCTGCTATCCTCTCGCATTGTTCTCAACTATATTGTAGGCTCTCTTTTTCTGTGTAATGTCACCTGCTGTGGCTCAGGTCATGCCTGAAAATGGTCCCTCATATCAGCGCACTTACCTGGTTACCAAAGACTTAAATAAATATATAAATAAACAGCCATTTCTGGTTAACCTGAAGCCTGATGTTTTGGTGAACTTGGAATCCTGGCTTTCCCTAAGGGTCCCTGATTTTTCTGTTGTCATCCAAGGTTTCACTATTACTTGAAAGAATGGAGCAAAGAGGGGTGGTGTTGTGGCTATCTACCTCTCCTCAAACATTCAGTCTGAGCCTGTGCGTTCCATCTGTTTTCCCTCTGATTATGAGATTCTTCTTCTTAAACTCTCCCTTCCATTCACTACACCTACATTTATTGCTAGTGTCTATTGCTGCCCTGGTATGTCCCCTCCTTTTAGTAACTGAGTTATTCACCTCCATCTCCTCCCAGGCCTCCTCTGGTAAGTTATTTATACTAGGTGATTTTACTTTAAATCAGCTCTCCCCTCTCTTCATAAATTATCTCTTAACGTGAAGCCTTTCCTCTTAGCTCAGCTGATTTCTGTCCCTACTCACTAAAATTTCAAACCTCAAAATCATTGCCTATTGGACTGGGTCACGTCCTCCCATCCCCATCATATAGTGTGTATGCTAACATTCTCCATGATGCCCTCAGTGACCACAATATGCTCCAGTGTATGCAAAATTCATTAAAAAACTACCCCTAAATTCATTCAGATCTGATCTTTCCATTTGCAGGACTTGTCCCACCTTCATGCCGATCTGCTAGCCACCGAATGGTCCCCTATTTTCACATCTGGTAACATGAATGATGCCCTCAAATTTTTGACTTCTAAATTTATGTCTGTCTGGGATCATCATGCTCCACTTAGAAGAATCAGGGAATGAGGTTTACACCTCCCATGGATCTCAGCTGAGTTACTGGCTTGTCACCAGGCGTGTGAACATGCCTGGAGTGCCTATAAGTCATCTGGCTCCACTTCTGACCTTGCTAATTACCAGTTCCTTCACAATGCTTGTACTAAAGCTACTAGGCTTGCAAAGTCTAAAAAGTTTGCATCCACACTCCAGAACAACCTTACTCACCCCTCTGAGATCTAGAAGGTTATTAATTCACTTTTCTCTTCTCTGACTCAGTTCCCTTCTCCTGTTCTCAAAACAGGTGATACTTTTATCTCTGATCTGGCTCTCCTGCCTCTTCTTTTAATTCCTTCTTTACCTCCTGTACCCATTCATTCTTTTACTCCTCCTCCTCCTTATCATCATCACCATCATCATACTTCCTCTCTCCCTCTCTTAGTTCTTCTCTTCCTTCTCACTTTGTCCCTCAGACTCTTTCACTGTCCCCCTCATCTTTATTTTCTTTTTCACACATTATCCTTGCTGTTAATTTTAATGCCCTTTTGGCTCTTAATCCTCACAAGGGTTGATGTTCTGATGGTCTCATCCCTAGACTACTATTTCTCTCTGCTCATTCCATTGCCCTCCCTATTTTCTATCTCATTAAAGAGCAACTGACACCTCCAGGAGAACTTTAACAAACATAATATTTAGCCACAATTCAGCTTGTATTTCACATTAGTTTTGTATTCCTCCTCCCCATTGTTTATTACTGAGGCCATCTGCATAAAAACAGGATAATTTCTCCTGAACAGTTCATCTATTCCTGCTGCTTTCTCCCTTCTTGGGGTCACAATGCACTGCTTGTGACATCACAGTTACTCCCATGGCAACATACTGTGATGTCACAAAAGTGGATTATGACTTGAAGTAGGGAGTAAGCTATAGAAAAATGATGAATGCTAAGGGATCTCTGTGGGATAAAGATCATGAATCCATGCAAATTTCATTAGCAATAAATAAAGGGGAGTGAAAATATATAGAATATATATGGAATGCCAGCAGAATTGTACCTAATTATTAAGATTCTCAAGGTTTTCTGTGTGCATCAGTAGCTCTTTAACCTCTCTTTCTCCTTATCCTGTATCCCAGACTCTTGAAAGTGGGTTACTGTCATTCTCCTTCACAAAGGGGTGATCTCTCTTCCCCTACTAACTTCTGACTTATCTGTCTCATTCCCAATTTAGCTAAGCTCCTGGAAGACCTTGTTATTTCCCAATATCCCATTTCTCAACTGAGCCTCCTTCTTTATACTTTTAAAGTCTGGCTTTAGAAAGCCCCTTTCCACTACCACCTCTCTCCTCTGGCTTACTGATGCTATCTTCTGTGGTATGGATTAGGATCTTGTCACCTCAGCTATTTTCATTGACTTAGCCAAAGCATTTGACACTGTAGCCAATCCAACTCTCCTGGACAAGCTTAAGGCAGTTAGACTCTCAATTTCTTTAGCTGAGTGGTTCCCCTCCTATACTACCTTGAAGGCAGGTCACACGCTGTCCGTATTGGAGACATCCTCCCCCCACGCTCCCTATCAGTTGAGGCATCCCCCAAGAGTCTGTCTTGGGCCCACTTCTTTTCTCTTTTTTTCTAAATGACCTCCCTAAGGCATGTTCTCCTGTGTGTGTCAATACATATGTATGTATGCAGATGATATGGTTCTTTTTTCCTCTGGCTTCTCTGCCCCTGGTCTCATGAACCAACTCCAACTGGAGTTTCGTGACATCCAGCATTGGTTCTGAGTTAATCAGTTATCTCTCAATACTAAGAAAACAATCTCTATGACTTTTTGCACACGGTGGAGCTTCGCTAGAGTCCTTCCAATTCCTTCCTTTCATACCCTTGATGATGCTACTATTGAAGATATCTCCTCCTTTAAGTACCTCAGGGTCTGTTTAGATTGACACCTAGATTTTTCTGTTCATGTGGATGCAATTGACAAGAAACTTCACTCCAAGCTTGGTGCACTTTATAGAAATAAAAGAAGCATTCTGCTTTCTGCTCATGGAGAAATCCTCAGTAAGATGATTTTTCCTATTTTTTAATTAATGGAGACATTGTTTATAGTACTGGTCCAAAGTCTGCTTTAGCTACACTGGATCCTCTCATTCACTCCTCCTGTCACTTTGCCCTTGATAAACCCCTGTGTACTCATCACTGTACCTTGTAATCTTCCCTCTCCCTCCACTCTCTTGATGCTAGGCACTTCACCCTCTGCACCTCCTTTATCTCCAAATTTTGGTTTGGTTCTCTCCCCTCATATGTAAACTCTTTCCCCTCTTTGTCCTCTTACTCACTTCATAATGCCTGCTCTCCATTAAGTGAAATCTAATGCTAGACATGCTGCCTTCTCATTTTGTTTCCCTAAACTTTGCAGGTCACTTCCCCCTTCCAGTCATGCTGCTTCTTTCTTTCCTGGTTTAAAGCTCTCCTCTGTGAGTTCTCTAGTAACTCATGCAGTTGCTTCTGATACTGGTTTTACTTCTTCCTGTAACTTACCTAGTTCACTGTCCTTCAGTCACTCCACAGTTAATTATTTTACAAAGTTGAACTATTTAATTGTTCTTTTGCTAAATTCCATAATTTATTTTATGGTTAACTTTTTATTGTTAGTTTATTCTGAGGCATAATTTAGTTGTTTAACCAGGAGTAGCACACTAAGCTGAAAGCTTGTTTACAGGTGCAACCTGGGAGCACAAGGAAGTTAAATGACTTGCTCAGGGTCACACAGTATGTAAGTGGAAGCTGTGGGATTCAACCCAGGTCTGGTCTGCTGGATGTCACCAGATCTGCAGCTCAGAGCTTTAAATCACTGCACTATACTGCCTAACTGTCCTGTTCATTTTTGACATACAGTGCTAATTCTATTCTACAGTATGTATTTTATATTCTGTATTTTGTATCTGTTATTCTTTTCCTCAGTACACCTTCCCCCAGGACACAGCTGGAAATGAGCTGTTAACAGCTCAGTTTGTCTTTCCTTATAAAACCTTTGAAATAGATAAATAAACATTGAATTGTTCAATGTTTTCTCATAACATTGCGATGTGTGCAGATTTTGGCCCTCAATTTTCAAAATAACCCTCTTGTTACCCCACCTCATGGACATGACAGGTGTCATTCTTTTTCAAATTTCCTCCAAAAATGTTTTTGCATTTGCTCTGCAAAGTCACCTTTTCAATGGGATTTAAAAAATGCAAACTACCTATATCATAAGGTGGGGTTGTAAAAACACAGTGCTGAAAATTTGAGAGTAAAAGTGAAAAAAAAAAAACAATGGAGTTATGAAGAAACATAGAATTCGTTCAATGTTTACTCATAACATTGTGATTTTTGCAGACTTTGGCACCAAATGTGCACATAGACCTTTTGTTTCCCCACCTGATTAAAATGTCAGGTGTCATTATTCAAATCCCCCTTGAAAAATATTTTCACTGTCCCTCTGTAAACCACTTTTCAGACAGGATTTTAAAAAATTCCACTTGTCTTGATCATAACATCAGGTTATAAAAAGACAATGTTGAAAATTTGGGGTCAAAATGTCAAAGCACACTAAAAATTTGATATTGCCTATCAGCTGATCTAACCTGTCTTGATCATAACGTGGGGTCCTAAAAAAACGATATTGAAAAGTTTACTCATAACTTTATTTTTGAAGATTTTGGCCTCTAGTGTTCAACATATCCCTTGTTTTATCCTACTTCATGAACATGACAGGTATCATTTTTGAAATCCCCTCCAAAATGTGTATTCACAGTCACAATGCAAAATTACCTGTTGAATGGGATTTAAAAAAATTCCACCTGTCCTAATCATAAAGTCAGGTCATAAAAAGGCTGTGTTGGAAATTTGAGCTCAAAATGAAAGAGCCCATTGAAAATTGCAAATTGCCTGTCAGGTGGTCTATCCTGGGCAACGTAATCTAAAAATGTGCAAAAGCAGGATACCACTGAAAACAAGATATTGCTTCTCATCTGGTCTATCCTAAGTAAATATGTAGCAAGCATTTGTAAAAGTAGGACCCCAGAACAGCAGAGTGCCCGCTGAATCGTATATCTACTGTATGCTGCCCATCTTGGGAAAATACATTGTAAATGCTAAACCCCACTAAAAATGTAACTTTCCTTTCAGTTGGGCTATCTTGAGTAAACACATTAGAAAAATGGTACAAGCAGGGCCCCATCAAAAACAAGATATTGCATCTTGGCTGTGCTATCCTGGATAAATACAGTATAAAAACTGGGAAAAGCAAGAACCCACTGAAAACAAGATAACATCTTAGATGTGGTATCCTGAGTAACTACAATTCAAAAAATGTGTCAAAGCATGACCCTATCAAAAATAAGATGTTATGTCTGAGTTGGGTTGTCCTGGGTAAATATATTCTAAAACTGTGTAAAAACAGGACCCTACAGCAGGACCCCACTGAAAAGGATATGTTGCATCTAAAATGATATGTCTTAGAAAAATACATTACAAAAGCAGGACCCTGCTGAAAACTAGATATTACATCTCACCACTACTATCCTGGGGTGCATGCAATATAAAACTGCAAAATCAGGATGCCATTTCAATTGATACATTACATCTAATCTGATCTACTGTATCTTGAACAAATATATAGTAAACATGTGCACAAGCAAGACCTGATATGATATCAATGTAGGTGGCAAATATTCAGCATTGACAAATTCTTGTTTAAGTCCTGTATTTCTGTGTCAGTTTCTTGCTGCTTATCCCTGCCTTCTAGGATTAGAAGCCTGATATACTGATCTGTGCACGTGACAAAACATAGAAACAGCATTTGATGGCAGATAAGGACAACCCGTCCACCTAGTCTGCCCATTTTTTATTGCCTACAGTATCACTGCAGATCCTACTAGATCTCTGGTCCATGCTCCCCCCCTTCTTTTCCCCTAAGATTCCCTTATACCTATCCCATGCATTCTTGAATCCTGCCACTGTTTTCACCCCCACCACCTCTGTTGGTAGATTGTTCCAGGAATCCACCACCCTTTCTGTGAAGAAGTACTTTCTCACATCTTTCCCGAATCTACCACCCTTCAGCTTTTTATTATGCCCCCTTGTCTTTGAGCATCTTTTTTTCTGAAACATTCTTCCCTCCTATACCTTGTTTACCCCCGTGAGATATTTAAAAGTCTATTATATTTTTTATAAAACCAAAAGACTGATTAATGTGGCCATCCAGACCTACAGAGCCCTCACCAATGAACTTCCCCATTACATTTCCTTTCTCCTTACCAGCTCCACTGATGCCTATTTGCTCAGAAGATATTCCAACATCCTCCTCAAGATCCCTAAAGTCAGAACCCAATATGGCTCTTCCTCCATAAGTCATGCACTCCCCACTTTATGGAATAAACTTAAAAAATCCCTGAAACTTTTACATTTTGTTAGAATGGCATTCTTTAAAACTCTACTTAGGCATTCCATGAAGGATGCCTGCAGTTGCTATTCTTAGCCCATATTAATGACCTAGGCACTGTATGGGTTATGCTACCCTCCAACTACTGGACCTTTCAACATAACAACAGCATGGTTGTGCCTCCTTTTAACTCCCTATGTGCCTCACCTATCATCCTACCCCATCCTCTCTTCCTACCAGCCCCTATACCTTCTCCTCAGTCCCTCCCATCTTCCTATCTCCTTTACCCTACCCCCTCTCTCCATGCTTAACCATCTCAGGCTGCCACCTCTCTACTTCAAGCAATTAGCAATGGCTCGATTTGACATCATCAGACTTCTGGAAATATGTGTTACTGTTTGAATTTTGTTGATCAATTTACATAACTGTTTTGTAACCTAATCCATCCCAATAAATTGTAACTGCCTACCTAGCTAAACTCTCTTACTTTTTGAACTGCATTGTATTTCATGTATTGTATTGTTTGCTGTTTTCTGTCTACTTGACTTAGAGCCTTTGTAAAAGAGCCTTTCTGGCTCAAAGGTTGTAATTCCGAATCTGAAATAAATAAAATAAAAAGAAATGAGGCTGTAACTCTTTTACTACCTTTCTGTACCACAGCTGATATGCATTTCAGTGCTTGTGTCTATCTACACTATTTGTATGTTATAATAATGTCTGTTCTCATTATGTATTCATTGTACTTATTCTGTGATGTAAAAAGTTTGATGTTATCTGCCCGGACCCACCTTGTAAATGAGTTCACTCAATGGTGTTTCACCTGGTAAAATAAAGACTGATTCATTGATGATATTTGCCCTCTCTCTCCTCTCTTCTGGGGTGAACATATTTAAGTCCTTTAATCTTTCCTCATAGGGCCTCTGAAGAGGAACCCAGCACCATGTCCTGAGATGTGGTCTCCAGAACTAGACATATTACTCTAGGTGGGGTCTTACCAGTGATCTATACAGAGGCAATAGTACCTCCATGTTTCTGCTGGTGATACCCCTCCATTTGTACCCCAGCATCCCACTTGCCCTCTCAACTGCCTTGTCACACTGCTTGGACACCTTTAGAATATCCAATATGACCACGTACAGGTCTGTTTTCTACTTAGTGGTTGTCAGTGCCACCTCCCTATTTTCTACTATGCCCATGGGTTTCTGTGCCCCAAGTGCATTATTTTGCACATTTTCATATTGAAACCTAGTTGCCATACCCTTGATAACTTCTCGAGTTTTCTCATGTTGTTGCTCATTCTTTTCAATACCCTGGAAAGTCCAACGAATTGCTGAGTTGGGTGTCATCCTCAAAGAAACAGACTTTCCCTTCTAGTTCCTCTGCAATGTCACTTATAAAGATACAAAAGAGGAATGGTCCCAGCACTGATCCCTGAGGCATGCCGCTGGTCACCCTCTTTTCCTCTGAGTGAACTTTGTTTATGGCCACACTCTGCCACCTATCCCTTAACCAATTTCTTATCCAGTTTACCCCATTTGAACCCACTCCAAAGCTACCCAGCTTGCTTACTAGTCTTTTATGTGGAATGGTGTCAAATGCCTTACAGAAATCTAGAAAGACTATGTCGACCATTCCACCCTGATATAGTTCCTTGGTCACTCAGTCAAAGAACTCTATCAGATTCATTTGACATGACCTCTCCCCCATGGATCCCTGCAGTCTTGGGTCTTGTAACCCACTGGATTCAAGATATTCAACAATCCTTTCTTTCAGCAGTGGTTCCATTAACTTTCCCATCACTAACGTCAGACTGATGGGCCTATAATTGCCAACCTCTTCACTGATATCACTTCTGTGAAGTGGGACTACATCTGCCCTCCTCTAGTTCTCTGAAACCACTCTGATTTCCAATAAGCTTTAAATAGGGCTTTCAGAGGTGCAGCTGGTACCCCCCCTGAGCTCACTCAATAGCCTGGGGTGGACCCCGTCTGGCCCTGTTGCATTGCCCACTTTCAGATTTGTGAGTCCCTTTAGGATTCTCTCCTCTGAAAATAAACTAGTGTCCACTTCCCTCCTTCCAGTGCTCATGTTATGTTTTTGAGGCCCATCCTCATCTCTTTCCTATGTAAACCCTGAACAAAAGTATTAGTTCAGGATGTCTGCCTTTTCCTAGGTCCCCCTCTGCACAGTCCCACCTTCCCTTCTTAACCTTACAATCCCAGCCATGGTCTTCCTTTTTTTGCTTACATACCTAAACAAACAGTGGCACAGCCACTATGGCTGTGAATGCATTAACTAGATAAGGGTGTTTCATGGACTTAAACATATACATGAATTGCTGTTGCATACACTAACTGAATCAAAGTACAGTACATTGAGAAAGAGCAGATAAAAAAATAATGCCACTGTCTGTATTACTGTTACCTATATGTTTTACATTTTATTATATGCACTGTTATAGCAATCAGCTCAATGGAAATGGGCCATTATATACATGAAGGTACTGTACCTTAACTGCAAACACTGCTGAGACAACTATATGTTGTAACAAGGTGGAAGATAAACACAATGTTGGGACATGTTTACAGAGGCATTTGATGTGTTTAATTGATTTTTTTTAGAGATTATTATACAGTACACACACACACTTAGTATTATATAAAAGTGTATATACCCAAATGTCAATGTAAATCTTCCACATTTCATTACAAGTTATTCTCCTGAAGGAAGATCTTGCTGTACAAGGCCTAAGAAATGGGTGTTAGATAAAAGTAAACTGTGGTAGGCGTGTTATTGAGGGCATTGCATGGTTTATCTTTTATTGCTGCTCCACCCCAGGCACACACAATATGAATATCAACAACCCCTTGATATGAAGCAACAGGAATTAGTTAGAACAAGGACAGAAAAAAGTAGGAGACTGAGTAAGTGGGTAGACAAGCATGAGTATGGAAAGTCAAATAACATTTCAAAAAGTCTTACTGTTATAATTCATTTTTACAAATGCGTCTGCACAGTTGACACTTTCTGTAAAAAAATAATAACAATGGGAGTTATTCCACAAAACACATAATTTAGGTGAGAAGAATAATGTTAATAAAAATAAAAGAAAGTGGAATAGAAGAGAAGTAGCTATAAAATGAAGTGGGGGGGGAATACAGAGATATAACAGCAGCAATATGTGATGTGTTCAATTGCTCTATATCCCAGCTGGGTGCACAGGGAAAAATAACATAAAATATATGGTAATAAAGAAAAAATAAATAAAATACAGCTCACTGCAGAGCAGATTTGTAGTCATATATGAGCCAAAACAAGTTAAGTGATCAAGTGTCCCGCCTTACAGAGTGTAGCACTTTCCAGCACTTCCCAATATAATACTACATGAAACAGGAATGGAGAATTAAGTTGCAGCAAGTGACATAACATGCCAATTGAAGTCAACACCTGAGCTGCAGAAAAAGAAAAAACAGTGAGGCCACATCAGTAACAGCATTAGATACCAATATAGAACAAATATGGGCAGAGCCACTATGGCTGCAAATGCATTAACTAGATAAGGGTGTTTCATGGTCTTAAACTTATACATGAATTTCCATTCCATACAGTAACTGAATCAAAGTATGTTACATTGAGAAAGAGCAGATAAAAGTAATGCCACTGTCTGTATTACAGTTACCTATATGTTTTACATTTTATTCTATGCGCTGTTATAGCAATCAACTCAACAGAACAGGGCCATCATATACATGAAGGTACCTTAACTGCAAACACTGCTGAGATAACTATATGTTGTAACAAGGTGGAAGATAAACAAAATGTTGAAGCATGTTTATAAAGATATTTGATTTGTTTAATTGATGTTTTAGAGATTGTTATACAGTATACACACACACACACACACACACACACACACTCTCTCACACATATACACAATTAGTATTATATAAAAGTGCATATACCCAAATGTCAATGTAAATCTTGTGCATTTCGTTACAAGTTGTTCTCCTGAAGGAAGATCTTACTGTGCAAGACATAAGAAATGAGTGTTAGGTAAAAGTAAACTGGGGTAGATGTGTTATCGAGGGCATTGCATAGTTTATCTTTCATTGCTGCTCCACCAGACACACACAATATGAAAATCAACAACCCCTTGATATGAAGCAACAGTAATTAGTTAGTACAATGAGAGAAACAAGTAGGAGACTAAGTAAGTGGGAAGACAAGCATGAGTATGGTAAATCAAATAACATTTTAAGAAGTCTCACTTTTATAATTCATTTTTTACAAATGTGTCTGCACAGTTGACACTTTTTGTAAAAAAATAATTACAATGGGAGTTATTCCACATAACACATATTGCAGCAAAGAAAAATAAATAAAATTCAGCTCCCTGAAGAGCAGATTAGCAGTCATATACAGTATGAGCCAAAACAAGTTAAGTGATCAAGTGCCCTGCATTACAGAGAGTAACCCTTTCCAGCACTTTCAAACATAATAAAACATGAAATAGGAATGGAAAACTAATTTGCAGCTAGTGGCAAACCATTCCAATTGAAGTTAACACTTGAGCTGCAGAAAAGGAAAAAACAGTAAGAAAACATCAGTAACAGTATTAGATACCAATACAGAAAAATGAGAAATGGGGAGAAGCAAGTGTGTAGCAAAATGACACAATGAATTGGGGACAATTAAGACATAGAGGCTGTGAAAGGAAAATATAACTGCATTAAAAACTACAAAAAGAAAAAAATAAAGGATCAGGGATGGAAACAGCAAAACCAAAACAAGGAAATTGATAAATTATGACAAAAGGTACCACTTAGCTGGAAATTCTATAACTATATAATGCTGTGTGTAAGTGAAGAGCCTGATACAAAAAAAAAGACAAAATACATTTTTTAATCAATGAATTGGAATCCTATGAAAAGATAGACAACTCCGATGTCTTCACTAGAAGATAAACGTATAAATCAGAAATACCTCAGAGCACTGTACATCTGGGGAACATACACATCATAACCAACAGTTAATTAACTGGTCAGATAAATATACAAAACAACTAAGAGAGATGTTACTGATCTTTATTTTGTTTAGTTTTTGTATGCACTTTATGATATTTACTGTTTTCTACTGTTCCCCTTCCCCTGCCCAGGAAGTTTCTGGAAATGAACCATTACCAGCTGAGAATGTCTTTTCTGGCAAAAAATAAATGTTTAGAAGGAAAACCATGCCTCATAAGAACCTGTGCCCCAACAGCCATGTAACTGTCCATTCAGACCCTACCATGAACCTATTATTACACCAAAACATCAGGCCAGTGTCTTGCATGCATTGTACCAAGCCCCATATGAATGAGCAAGCCATTCCAATGATCCTGCATCAGGGTATATGCTGTTTTGGAATAAAAGGTGAGTGACTGCCTGTAAAGGGGAGGGATGCTAAGTTTCACTTGGAGGAAGTTTACCAGGCAGTCACCCTAACAACTGGATAGGATGTGGGCACACAGAAATCTAATGGAAAAAAATAAATAACTGTGCCATTTGAAAAGCTTGGTAGGGGTAGATAGAAAGCATTTGATTTATTAAACAGATTATGCTAATATAAAAAGCTTGAAAAGTCATGTGTGTTGAAAGATAAAAATAAAATGAAAGTTTGGGAAAGAAAAAGAAGCTGAAATGAAGCTGGTATTAACTGTATCAGCACACATTTTTTGCTAGAAACACAGATTAATAAATTGAGTGAAATAAAGTTAAGAGATACTCAGCTTTAAGTGAGAGGAATGAAGTTAATAAAACAGAAAGTGGAATGGAACAGAAGAAGTAGCTATAAAATGAAAAGGGGGCAAATATTGCTCTGCGTTTCTGGTAGGCGCATAGTCAAAAATAACATAACATATACAATAGTAAAGAAAAATAAATAAAATACAGCTCACTGGAGAGTAGATTTTCAATCATAAATGAGCCAAAACAAGTTAAGTGATCAAGTGCCCTGCCTTACAGAGAATAGTATTTTCCAACATAATATCACATAAAACAGGAATGGAAAATTAAGTTGCAGCTAGTGGCAAAACATTTCAATTGGAGTTAACTCTTGAGCTGCAGAAAAATAAATAAACAGTAAGACCACATCAGTAACAGTATTAGATACCAATAGAGAACAAATTCTGGTCAGATCCACCACGGCTACATAATGAAGTAAATAAAGCTGTGTGAAATTGTTAAGGAGGTATGGAGAAACAACACAATGATTTGTAAGTAGTAAGATTTGTGTTAGTTTTTGTTCTAAGGAAGTCATACACCTTATTAGGAAAATACATGGAGGTGTACATTTTAGTGGAAGGATTAAGAAGCACTATAGGTTTACAGAAGAACCCCAGAGTAAATGCCACTAATGTATGTGTTATCCTGGATGATATTAGCAGGACAGCCAAATGTTAAGGAAAACACAATTGCACATACCCCAATAATGCAAAGCATTGTGAAGAACATATGTAAATCCCCATGATGGTACAGAAGGTGGCAGTACATGAAAAAGTAATGGTTGGCATATGTTCAGCCTTGGGATTATTTACACAGTTTTTTTTTTTTTTTTTTTTTTTAGAGAAACAGGGTTTTTGTCCATGAGGTGACGTAAGTTATATTTAAGCAATGTGTTGATGTCAGGAAGTCAGGTGTAATGATGATGGACTGTTAGCAGAGAAAATGTGATAGTAACTTTCAGAGGGGTCACTTTTGATAGGGGCAAGGCAGTTATGCTTGTGATATTGGGAATTTTAGGAGAGTATGAGGTCTATGCAAAAGTGGAGTACAAATATGCACAGTTTCATAAGAATGTGCTCAGAGTGCAGGCAAATGTGATATGGAGGTTTGTTTGAGAAATAGGTAAAAATAGCAATACATGCAATTGATGGAAAGATAGATACTTACATAGACATGCAGGCCCTGTCCACACTACACTCAAAAAAGCTGTAATGGATTTTAACTGTTACAGACTGTAAACATTACAGTGTGTCCACACTGCCAGTGAACAGTGTGGATAATGGTTTGAAAACATTACAGCCTGTCCACACTGAGTGCGATAGTGTGTGTGGTCTCAACCCTGTAGTAGTAGTGCACATCCCATGGTGCACTCGGTGATGACAGCTGCATTTTGAAATGCCCGCCTACATGTCCTATGGAGCACTGTGTATATGGCACAGTCATATTATGTAAATAACCATATTTCACTGTTATGATACACACTTATGTTGTGGAGGTGACAGAGAGAGATTCTGGGGGGAGATCTGTACGTTGGAATCAGGGTCTATGTCAGTGAGAGGGAGGGAAGATTAGGGCGAGAGAGAGAGGGGGGAGACATGGCAATAGTTCTGGCAGTATTAGGGCACCTGGGCACAACAGACATTCATGTACTGCTACTGTATGGCTGAAGGCAGACCCTCTACTACTGCCTTCAGTGTTCCCCACTGCTCCACTGTACACAGTGCTACATGTCTATTGTCCACCACAGCAGTGCTCCATGATGCACTCAGGAGCTCCACTAATGTATGTGTTCACTACTGGCACTGCTCTGCAGGTAGTATTGCTGCCACATCAAACATGGGCAGGCAGGGTACTCCCAACACTTGGCACAGTGAGAAAAGTAAGCAAGGACAGTACATGGATACCATCAGGAGGTGGCCCTCGGGGAGGCAAGTGTGGACAGAGAGGTAGGTTAGGTAGGGACATTGGGGTACACCCGGGGGTGTGTACATACAGCTGTCAGGTTACCGGGATATGGAGGCATCGCAGTATTGCAGCCTATACCCATGCTCCACAATGCTGTCTGCATATGTCCTGGTAGCCTCTGATCTCCCTGCATGCAGTGAAACAGTGCTGCAATGCGTGCAGGTATAGTAGGAGACTGGAGGCTACATGGTGGAGCATTTAGACACAATTGCAATTAGAAACTGAAAAGGTGTAAAGCTGTAAATAAGAGTGAAATAACCATGCTGGTATGCACACCACATAAAGTGGTTCTTGGAAGGATACAGATTTTGGATGGCTCAATTAAAGGAGTAGTCCACCCATAATTTGCAAAAACATATGTTATTCAGAGTGTTTTGATTTGTATGTAAAGTCCTAGTGTGTCCTTCCCTCTGTCTGCTATAAGGAGACTTTCCTAAATTAGGCTGCTAGCTTTAGGGTAGTTTTATGACCCCTGGGGATCTCCATCATAACTAGGTTTATTGCCTTCTGCCTCCTACAATGCACCCTGTCTCATGTGACAATGATGTAGCCAGGTCCATAGATTTAGCATATGCAGTGCTTTTTAAAATCAGTTCACAACAGCAGAGCTTTGTAACTGTTCTTATCCAATGAGCACAAATGGCAACAGTTGCAATTTAGCAGATGCCTGAGAGCTACCTAACTGGGATTACTGTAAGAAAACAGCTAC
The DNA here is from genome assembly GCA_016271365.2 of Neoceratodus forsteri. Classification (NCBI taxonomy): domain Eukaryota; kingdom Metazoa; phylum Chordata; order Ceratodontiformes; family Ceratodontidae; genus Neoceratodus; species Neoceratodus forsteri. The sequence goes on from CM057456.1 coordinate 1,289,292,418, forward strand.
TAAATAGCTCTAATTCACTATTTGTGTTTTTGGGTGTGTCATGTCTAGCTAGCAGTAATATGTGTTTTCATGTTAAAATTTAATTTCATCAAACTACGCACAACAATGAAACACACAGAAATTGCCTCAGATCATCACTGCTATAATTAGTAAAGATTATAGCAGTTTTCTTACAGAAAACTCACTCAGTTAGTGCTAAAGTATTTGCTAAACTGTAAATGCAGAATTTGCTAAACTGTAAATGCAGCATTCTTTTATTTTTAGCAGGAGAGACACACTAAAGCTTGTTTACAGGTATGACCTGGGAGCACAAGAAAGTTAAGTGATTTCCTCAGGGACACACAGTACGCATGTGAAGGCTGTGAGATTCAAACCCAGGACACCAGGCTTGCAGTTCAGAGCCTTAGACCACTGCACTATACTGCCTCCTTTATTCTACTAGGTAGAACTGGCAGTCAGTGCTGATTTTGCTCTGTGACATGATTTTCAATTTTTTTTTTGGTTACAAATGTGAAGTATCTTTTTAATAAAGTATAAAAATATGTATGTGTGAGTTATTTAGGTTGGAGAATATTTGTTTTATTATTTGAAAAAGTGGGATACACTCAGGCCCGCATATTCAGAAGGGTTGCACATGACACAACAGTGTTGCACCATGCGCAACCCACTGATGAACCCTAGCGCAATATTCAAATGGGGATTGTGCCTGGCACAAATCTCGATGCGCCAGAGTGCATCAGTAATGTATGCAGCTCAGGTGGGGGGGGTGTGCCCATGCATACTCCGCACATCCTGCTCTTCAACCCGGGATGTGCTGAGCTCATGCATGTGCAACCCCCTACCTGCGCAGCACACAGGTCAGTCAAAAAACAAAAGGAACAATGGCTGTCCACCCACAGGTGAGCTTCCATATTGCAGGGTGCAACACGGCAGCTGCCACCTATGGGTGGCCACCCGAGTTCCGGCTGCACCTTTGTGGCGGCGCCTCCCCATGACCGATTGCAGGCATAAGTTGATTACATATTTGTCCTATATCCCTGGTGGTCCAGTGTACTGCTCGCAGCCTGATCACGGGCATTTGTATTAAAAAATAAAGTCCAATATCCCTAGTGATCCAGTGGACTGCTCGCAGTCCGATTGTGGTCTTAAGTATACAAATATTCATGTCCTATATACCTGGTGGTCCAGTGGACTGCTCGCAGCCCGATCATGGGCATTTGTATAAAAAAATAAAGTCCAATATCCCTGGTCATCCAGTGGACTGCTCGCAGCTGGGTGCGGGCTTCAGTATGAAACATTCATGTCTATATACCTAGCCAGGGTCCAGTGTTCACTTGTTCATGGGCATTTGTATTAATAAAATAAAGTCCATATCCTTGGTGTCAGTGGCACCTCCCCAACCATCCACTGAGCCCCACGCCCTTCTCCCCAGTCAGTGGCAGGGCAGCACTCCACCCACCTTCCACTCACCAACCTGCCAACTGACACCATAGGTAGGGCTGTACGCCCATTGGTCCACAGTGTGAGCCAATGTGAGTGCAGCCCATACCATACTACACAGTTCTGATATGTGAATGGATCCATTCACATATCTGACTGTGTAGGGTATTGGAGCTGCATGCCCATTGACTCACGCTGTGGACCAATGGGCATACAGCCCTACCTACGGTGGCCAGTCAGTGGGCGGGGCAGCAGGCAGGTGGCACTGCCACCTGCTGCTGACCGGGGAGCAGGGCAGTGGGGCCCAGTGGGTGGGCGGGGAGGGGGGACCGCTGGACCACCAGGGATATTGGACTTTAATTTATTAATACAAATGCCTGTGATTGGGCTGCGAGCGATCCACTGGACCATCAGGGATATAGGACATGCATTTTATTATACTTAAGCCCGCGATCGGGCTGCGAGTGGTCCACTGGACCACCAGGGATATAGTATGTGAATGTTTGTATACTTAAGCCCATGATCAGGCTGACAGCAGTCCACTGGACCACTAGGGATATAGGACATGAATGTTTGTATACTTAAGCCCGCAATTGGGCTGACAGCGGTCCACTGAACCACCAGGGATATAGGACGTGCTTTATTATATACTTAAGCCCATGATCAGGTGTGTAGCGGTCCACTGGACCACCAGGGATATGGGACGTTATGTAAATCTACATATGCCCACGATCGGGCAGAGGGGCACATTGCCACGCTGTGCAGGGACGTCGGTCCCCGATGGCTGCTGCCTGACAGGGCGCCAGGTGCAAGTCACCAGGGATCGGTGCACCTGCATGCAAACGGGGCCATAATGACATGCAAATGGCCCCATTTGCGCCTTGCATACATTATGGCCCCATTTGCATGTGCACTTTTGAATATCGCAGTTGTTGCACATAGCACAAGGGAACTTGCTCTAGCACATCCCCCTGCTCCACTCTGGCCACTTGCACTGGTACAGTGCCACTGTGCCATGCGCACTGCGGGGTGGCCAGGGTGCGATATTCAGTGATGCTGTGCCATGGCGCAGCTCTGTTCAATATTGCCCAGTCAATGCCCCTGTTCAGCCAAGTTGCACTGCACCCAGGCTTGCACCACAGCCTGGTACTGTCTGAATATCCAGGCCAAAATGCATAGTGCAATGAACCATTGTAAAATGGGATCAAATGTGTAGCTGAAATAGTCACTGTCATCATTTTGTTTTCATGCTATACCACGCACAGGAGAAAAAGTAACCTGAAAGTATTTTGCAGTTTCTAGGCTGCAGCTTCATACCATACACTTCATTTGTAAAAAAAAAAAAATGAAAATCATGTCACAGAGCAAAATCAGCACTAAATGGTAATTCTACCTAATAGAATGCTAGTACCTACATTTATAGTTTGGCAAATACTTGAAATCTAACTGAGTGGGTTTTCTGTAAGAAAACAGCTAGGGCCAGATATTCAAAACTTTGCCCCAGGGCAAAATTAGCACTGCCCGGTGGGCAAACTTAGCCCAGAGCACAGAGCAAGCTATATTCAAATGGAATAGCCCAGGGCAAACAGCTTCCGAATATAGCATGGTAATGAGGCCATGCAAACTGGCTGGGAGTGCAGGGCAAACATTGCCCTGAATAAGACAGCACTGAATAAAGCAACCAGGAAGTGCAACCCACAACAACAACACAGTACACAGCAATGTGAGGGCAGGTACAGACGAACTATGTGGCCAATGTGTGTGTCAGCAAATGCATGGACTCAGTACAGCTGCAGGAAGCAGCAGATGTGAAAGAACAGTGATCAAAATTGTATATTATTCCCCGTACCATTAGTGCCACGGAGCTAAGCAGTTAGCCCGGGGCAAACACGTTGGCCCGGAGCTAAAATGTGCCATATTCAAAAGTGCCATGTAAATGAGCCTACTTAGGTAGTCTCTGGGCAAACAACCGGATTAGCATCTCATTATACCCTGATTTGCATGCAGTTTGCCCAGTGTTACTGCAGGGTCCCACAGAGCCACCTGTAGGTCAGTCTGGAAGCACAGGGCTGACCAGGTCCAACCGCAGCTCCACCTGTAGGTCAGTCTGGAAGTACAGGGGCTGACCAGGTCCAACCGCGCAGCTCCACCTGTAGGTCAGTCTGGCAGTGCACGATGATAGCTGCAGGCTACATGTAAACAGTACAGCATAGCATAGCATATTGTACCCCAGGGACAGGACAGCATAGGCACAGGTGGTGGTGGTGCTGCATGCAACTGTCACACTGTAGGGCATGCTACAGTGACAGCAGACACTACAGTAGCAAGGGGCCAGTAGTGTGAGGGACACAGCACTGCCTATGCTGTGTAGGGCAGTGATGATGACTGCACTGTACACAGTGACAGGCCCAACCTGCAGGTGTTTACTGACAGTGGACATTACTGTTACACTGTTGTGTGACCCACAGATGCCGTACCTGTGGCATGGGATGCTCACAGTGACATGTACATTTCTGGCTTCTTTGGGTGCTGTGGTGCTGTACAACTGTGCGATATGTGTCCGGGGGCATATATTATCTGAAAGGCACACTAGTGTTGGGGGTATTCCTAATACTGGCCCATGTGCACTGCATGATGTGTCCCAGCCTTGTGGCTGCACCTGGTCTGTGGCACAGCCTCGCCACCCATACACGCTCGCCTCAACATCCTCCATGCCCACAGTGCTGCATGTGTGTGCTGGCATCTGTTTGTGTCCACAGATGTGTGGTCCGCAGGTGTGTGCAGTATGGCCACACTGCCATGCTGTCCGCTGGCGGCAGGGTCACCACTTACTGCCTGGCATGGCTGGGACTGGTGGCAGATGATGGCATCATTGTGATGCCATCAGTTAACAGCATGCTTCCTCTATGTTTAACTTTATCTATGTGTCATATTTATTTGTTAGGGTCACAGAAACCTGCTAAGTAAAACCCGCGCAAACACTGCGCAAAGCCAAAGTGTCGCACAAAGCTGATTGCCCATGGTTAAGACAAGCTTTTCCTGGGTGGTAATTTGCACTGCACTAAGTGTCGCGCTAAGTCATGCAAAACCACTTTAGCGCGGCGCTAGTCGCTGAATATAGCATTGCACCTGTATTCATGTCAGTTTGCCCCTTGCATACATTATAATCTTGCCCGGCACTAATGCAGTTTGCCCGCGCTATTTGGCCTTTTGAATATAGCAGACCCGCGCTAATCCCGCGCTAAACCTGCGCAAATGGTTTTTGCCCTGCGCAAAGTTTTGAATATCTGGCCCTTAGAGTCTTAACTAATTATAGTGCTAATGATCTGGGCAATTTCTGTGCTTTTATGGTTGTGTATAGTTTGACGAAATTAAAAGTTTAAAAATTAAAACACTCCTGCAAGCTAGACCTGACAAACATAGAAAACAACAATAGTGAATTAGAGCTTAATTTAGTAGGGATTTTCTTACAGAAACCACATTTAGCTAGTTCTCAGATATCTGCTAATAGGCTAATTTAGGAAAAACTCCTAACAGCAGACAGAGGCAGAGGGAAGGATACACTAGGACTTGACATACAAATCAAAAAACTCTACATAACATATGTTTTTGCAAATTCTGAGTGGACTACTCTTTTAAAACTGCAAGCTCAGTAAATAATAAACACTGCAGCCTCTTGCTCTACTGACATGCTTCAACTGATGCAAAATATAGAGTAAGGTGGTGGGGGCATGGTTGGAGGACAGGTCTGAATAACACCATATACCCACCAAGAGGGACTTTACATCTCTTAGAATGTATTTGTGAAAATGTGTGACCAGGAGAGGAATGTAAGCCACTAAATGTGTAGTACAATGAACCTTTGTAAAATGGGATCAGTGTAGCTGAAATAGTCATTGTCATCCTGTTGTTTTCATGCAATGCCACACTCAGGAGAAAAAGTGACTTTTAAGTATTTTGCAGTTTCTAGGCTGCAGCTTCATACCATACACTTCATTTGTGAAAAAAAAACCCAATGAAAATCATGTCACAGAGCAAAATCAGCACTAAATGGTAATTCTACCTAATAGAATGCTGGTACCTACATTTATAGTTTGGCAAATACTTGAAATCTAACTGAGTGGGTTTTTTGTAAGAGAACAGCTAGAGTCTTAACTAATTATAGTGCTAATGATTGGGTAATTTCTGTGCTTTTATGGTTGTGTATAGTTTGATGAAATTAAAAGTTTTAAAATTAAAACACTCCTGAAAGCTAGTCCTGACACACACAGAAAACAATAGTGAACTAGAGCTTAATTTAGTAGGGGTTTTCTTTCAGAAACCCCAGATAGCTAGCTCTCAGGTATCTGCTAATAGGCTAATTTAGGAAAAATTCCTAATCCCAGACAGAGGGAAAGCCACTCTAGGACTTAACATACAAATCAAAACACTCTGCATAACATATGTTTTTGCAAATTCTAAGTGGACTGTGGACTACTCCTTTAAAACTGCAAGCTCAGTAAAAAATATACACTTCAGCCTCTTGTTATATTGACATGCTTCAGCTGATACAAAATACAGAGTAAGGTGGTGGGGGCAGGGTTGGAGGACAAGTCTGAATAACACCATATACCCACAAGGAGGCACTTTCCATCTCTTGGAATGTTTTTGTGAAAATGTATGACCAGGAGAGGAAAGTAAGCTGAGCCAAGGTTGTTTGAACAAGTGCTGTATAGGGATGCAGTTTCAGGCTTTTCTTTCTAAAGCTTAAGCTCTGATGCCCCAAGCAGCTCTGATAGTCAATTGTTCCAGCATGATAGATGGACCTCATGTCCCTCCCACATGAACCAAAAAAAGGTGAGGTGTATCTTTAGGAGCTTCTTGGGTGGAGGTGGATCTTACTCCCCACAAAAATGTAATGCTGCCTCCCACTACTCAGGTTCCAGTTCTTGTACCTCCCACTTAAGAAAGAAAATAGTGCACTGTGACCACTGACTAACAGGAAAGTGTATTTATTTGAAGGCAGAAAACATTTCTTAGAGGAAGGTAAGGTGGAGGAGACTATTTACACATTCAGTCAGTTCCACAGACAGAAACATGACATCACTCCTTTTGTACATGCAAAATGTCTGCAGGCTCCGCCTACTGCAGCCATAAAAATGAGAAATGGAGAGAAGCAAATATGTAGCAAAATGACGCAGTCCATTGGGGCTAATTAAGACATAGCAGGCCAGATATTCAAAACTTTGCCCCTGGGGCTAAATTATTGCCCTGGGGCTAAATTAGCACTGCCAGGTGAGCAAACTTAGCCCAGAGCAAAAAGCAAGCTATATTCAAAAGGAATAGCCTGGTTCAAAATCAGCTGAATATAGCAAGCAAAGGAAGGCGGGCAAACAGGGCCAGGAGTGCAGGGCAAAAATAGCCCAGGAATAAGACAGCACCGAATATAGCAACAGGGAAAGTGCACACTTCTACTGAAGCTCATTAGACCCTGGTGAAAGCCAGTGTTGCAGGTGGAGAAAGTTGTGTGTGATTGCACAGGGATGTTTTGCATCTACTGCAAACAACAAAGTAAGCCACACACTGCAGAACTGTGCTATGTTGAAGTGAGGTTTGCCCTGGGCTAACCTGATTGCACAGTGCTAACACATTAACCAGTGCAAACTGATTTGCCTGGAGCAAATGGGAGCAATATTCAAAGCTCCCATGCAAATAAGCCTACTTAGGCAATCTGTGGGAAAACAGGTACATTTGCATCTCATTAAGTGCTGCTTAGCATACATTACCATGCAGTTTGCCCGGTGCTACTGCATGGAGCACAAAGCTTCCTCTTTTGGTTGGAATGGAAGTACAGGCAGGACTCTGCAGGCCAAGGCATGCCCACAGCATCCCCTGTTGGTCAGAATAGAAGTACAGGCTGGAAGCAGCAGGAACTGTATGCTGGCAGGCACAGTCAGTGCATACATACCTCACAACCTCTTGCTTCCTGAATCAGGGACAAGGCTTTAAAAAAACAGGGACAAAGACCCATACTCAGGGACACAGCTTAAGGGGTACTATTCACTCAGAATGATGACAGAAAAGGGGATTTGTGTTAAAATGCAATTTTCAGAAGAAGAACCAGTCTGTAACAGTCATGTATGACATTATTGTGTGAGTTTAATCCCCACTGTTCTGTCACAAAAATACGTTTTATGAGGGATAGAGGAATATTTGGAGGCTAAATCAGGGACCTCCCTGAAAATCAGGGACAGTCAGGAGGTATGGGTGCATACAATGCACCCATGCATATGTGTGCCTGATACACACAAGTGGCCCTGGTAGTCTAGTGGTGCCCCCATCCCCAGCACGAATCCTGATCCTCATTTCATGTAAAAGATTAGACTTTTCCCTGGTAGTCTAGTGTTCCCCCAACCCCCCAGCATGAATCCTGACCTCCATTTCATGTAAAAGACTAGACTTTTCCCTGGTAGTCTAGTGGTCCCCCCACCTGGCAGTGACGTCCCCACTCAGCCCAACAACAAGCCATGAACAGAGCTGGAGACTGGCTCAGCCCCCCCCATGACCACCGCAGCTGACTGCCAACTGAGGTATGAATGAGCGCTACCATTCATTACAGCAGTGCCGGGCCGGGGGTCCACTAGACTACCAGGGAAAAGTCTAATCTTTTACATGAAATGAGGGTCAGAATTCATGCTGGGGGTTGGGGGACCACTAGACTACCAGGAAAAGCTAATCTTTATGTGGAAATGGGGTTAGATTCATGCTGGGGTGGGGGACCACTAGACTACCAGAGAAAGTCTAATCTTTACATGGAATGGGGTTGGGATTTGTGCTGGGATGGAGAGCCACTAGACTACCTTGGAAAAGTCTAATCTGTAACATGAAATGGGGTTTGGAATTCATGCTGGGGGTGGGGTGACTACTAGACTACCAGGGAAAAGTCTAATCTTTACATGGAACAGAGGTCAGGATTCATGCTGGGGGTGGGGACCACTAGACTACCAGGGAAAAGTCTAATCTTTTACATGGAACAGGTCAGGATTCATGCTGGGGGTGGGGACCACTAGACTACCAGGGAAAGGTCTAATCTTTACGTGAAATGGGAATCGGGAATCATGCGGGGGGGGCACCCCCACATTACCACCAGCTTTATTTTGGCGATATCTAGCGCTGCGCTACAGGTCTTGCTAATGCCTGCAGCACGGCACTATACTTTTGAATATGCTGCACTGCTGGCATTCCTTGGCGCTCCCCTAACCCCACCCCTGCATACTATTATCTATTAGCATCAGTGCTATCACACAGCACCGGTGCTAACAGGGCTTTTGAATATTGCAGCCTTGCGCAAATCCAGTGCTATTCCAGCACTATGAATTTGCGCTAGGTGTAAAGGTTTGAATATCTGGCCCTGTGGCTATGAAAGGAAAATATGACTCAGATAAAAACTACAAAAAGAAAAAATTAAAGCTTCAGGGATGGAAACGGCACAACCAAAACAAGAAAACTGATGAATTATAACAAAACGTACCACTCAGCTGGAAATGCTGTAACTATATAATGCCATGTGTAAGTGAAGTGCCTGATACAAAAAAAAAAACAGACAAAAGATTGTTTTTAATCAATGAACTGGAATCCTATGAAAAGGCAAACAACTCCAATGTCTTCACTAGAAGATAAACGTATAAATCAGAAATACCACAGTGCACTGGACATCTGGGTAAAATACACATCATAACCAGCAGTTAATTAACTGGTCAGATAAATATACAAAACAACTAAAAGAGGTGTTACTGTTCCTTATTTTGTTTATTTTTTGTATGCACTTTATGATATTAACTGTTTTGTACTGTTCCCCCTTCCCCTGCCCAGGAAGCCTTTGGAAATTAGCCATTATCAGCTCAGAATGTCTTTTCTGGAAAAAAATAAATGTTTAGTAGGAAAATCATGCCTCATGAGAACCTGTGTCCCAACAGCCATGTAACTGTCTGTTCAGACCCTACCATGAACCTATTATTACACCAAAACATCAGGTCGGTGTCTTGCATGCATTGCACCAAGCTCCATATGAATAAGCAAGCCATTCCAATGATCCTGCATCAGGGTATATGCAGTTTTGGGATAAAAGGTGAGTGACTGCCTGTACAGGGGAGGGATGCTAAGTTTCACTTGGAGAAAGTTTACCAGGCAGTCACCCCAACAACTTAATAGGATGTGGACACACAGAAATCTAATGGAAAATAATAAATAATTGTGCCATTTGAAAAGCTTGGGAGGGGTGGATAGAAAGCATTTGATTTATTAAACAGATTATACTATTATAAAAAAACTTGAAAAGTCATGTGTGTTGAAAGATAAATAGAAAATAAAAGTTTGGGAAAGAAAAAGGAGTAGAAATTAAGCTGGCACTAAACTGTATCAGCACACATTTTTTACTAGAAACACAGATTAATAAACTGAGTGAAATAAGTTTAAGAGATAATGGGCCAGATATTCAAATCTTTGCCCCTGGGCTTAGATAACACTGCTTGGTGGGCAAACATTGCCTGGAGCACAAAACAAGCAGTATTCAAAAGGAAAAGCCCAGGGCAAACAGCCTCTGAATATAGCATAGGAAAAAGGCCATGCAAACTGGGCTGGGAGTGCAGGACAACCGTAGCCCTGGAATATGACAGCACTGAATACAGCAACCAGAAAGTGCAAACCACAACAACAACACAGTGCACAGCGATGTGAGGGTAGGTAGGGAGGTACTATGTGGCCAATGTGTGTGCCAGCAAATGCATGGACCCAGTACCACTGCAGGCAGCAGCAGATGTGAAAGAACAGTGATTAGAACTGTAAAATATCCCCCGAACCATTAGCGTAGCTTTAGCATGGAGCTAAGCGGTTTGCCCAGTGCAAACACAATAGCCCGGTGCTAAACATTGCCATATTCAAAAGTGACATGCAAATGAGCCTACTCAGGTAGTCTCTGGGCAAACAGCCACATTAGCATCTCATCATGCCCTGATTTTGCATGCGGTTTGCCCAGTGTTACTGCAGGGTCCAACAGCTCCACCTGTAGATCAGTCTGGAAGTACAGAGGCTGGACAGGTCCGACCAGAGCTCCACCTGTAGGTCAGTCAGGCAGTGCATGATCATAGCTGCAAGCTACATGTGAACAGTACAGCATACCATAGCATATCGTACCTCAGGGGACAACACAGCATAGGCACAGGTGGTGGTGGTGCTGCATGCCACCGTCACACTGTAGGTCGTGCTACAGTGCACAGCAGACATTACAGTAGCAAGGGGTCTGGTAGTGTGAGGGACACAGCAATGCCTATGGTATGTAGGGCAGTACTGACCACTGCACTGTACACAGTGACAAGCCCAGGTGGCAGGTAATTACTGACAGTGGACAGTACTATTACGCTGTTGTGTGATCCACAGATGCTGTACCTGTGGCATGGGATGCACACAGTGTCATGTACATAGCCTGCTGTGTGTGCTGTGGCATCTGTACAGTTGTGTGGTAGTTGGCTGGGGGGGACATGTAAGATCCGACAGGCACACAGGTGGTGGTGTATTCCCACTACTTGCCCATTTGCACTGTGTGATGTGTCCCAGCCTTGTGGCCACACCTGGGCAGTGGTACGGTCTGGCCACCCATACACCCTCCCCTCACTGGCCACCATGCCCACAGTGCTGCATGTGTGTGCTGGCATCTGTTAGGCACCACAGACATAAGGTCTGCAGGTGTGTGCTGTATGGCCACACTACCATGCTGTCCCCATGGGTCAGATCACCCCTTACTGTCTGTGCTTGGCTGGGACTGTAGGCAGCTGCTGGCATCATGGTGGTGCCAGCAGTGAGCAGCGTGTGTCCTCCATGTCTGACATTTTCTAAGTGTCATACTCCTATGTTAGGGTCACGCAAGCTGCGCAAATCCCATGCAAACACCGTGCAATGCATCGATGATGTGAAAAGCTGTTTGCCCAGGGTTAAGATCAGCTTTTCCTGGGTGGTAAATTGTACCGTGCTAAGGGTCACGCTATGTTGCACTAAACACCTGAGCACGGTGCTAGCCGCTGAATATCACATACCACCTTTATTCATATTCACTATGCCCCTTGCATATCATTATGCTTTGCCCGGTGCTACTGCTGTTTGCACGTGCTAGTTGGCCTTTTGAATATGACAGACCCACGCTAATCCTGCGCTAATCCCATGCAAACTATTTGCAAACCATGCAAAGCTTTGAATATCTGGCCCACTCAGCTTTAAGTAAGAGGAATGAAGTTAATAAAACAGAAAGAGGGATGGAAGAGAAGTAGCTATGAAATGAAAGGGGGGGGGCAAATATTGCTCTGCATCTCTGGTGGTTGCATAGGCAAAATAACATAACATATACAATAGTAAAGAAAAACAAATAAAATGCAGCTCACTGGAGAGTAGATTTGCAGTCATATATGAGCCAAAACAAGTTAAGTGATCAAGTGCCCTGCCTTACAGAGAGTAGCACTTTCCAACATAATACCACATGAAACAGGAATGGAAAATTAAGTTGCAGCTAGTGGTAAAAAATCCCAATTGGTCTTAACACTTCAGCTTCAGAAAAATTAAAAAAGTAAGACCACATCCGTAACAGTATTAGATACTATTATAAAATGGCAAGACAAAAATCTAGAAATTTCATTGGCCAAGAGATGTCAGCTGAGCATACACTAAATCTCTATAAAAGAACAGTCAACGTGGTCCTAAATCACATCTCACAATGAGCAAATCAGTCCTCCAACAACCAGAACTATCTCCCATCAGTCCCTCTACAACCAGAGCTGATCTTCCATCACAAACATGGCTGCTACCTTTAAACTGTAAAAACCTTCAACTGGGCACTAAAAATGAAACTACTTTAAATAAAAAATAAAACAAATTAATTAAATGTTGTTTTCTTTATTATCACACTCTCTTTACACACATAAACAAATTAGAAACATTAAGAATTGTTAATAGTTTTCGTTACAACTGTTTCTTTGCTGACAGTGAAAATCCCACTTCTGTCTTTACCATGCTCACCAGGGAAAGCTCTTCTGCTTGCCATGACAGTGAGATAATTGAGTCTGTGGCTCTAGAAGATGCCTTTGTTATGTGTCTGTGTATGTACAGTATGTTAGGAGAGGAACAGTCCACCAGTGGAACAGAGCATTTTGAATCCCTGTGTTCCATGGTAAACATTCCATAATAAAATTCCATATCTTTAATGTGGGGAAAAACAGAGAAGAAGACAGTAGGTAATAATACTTTATTATCAAAGATAAATGGTGGCAAAACACAGTTATATAGGCAGACCCAAACTACTTAGACACATTCCTGAAGTTTATAAAAGCATGGACATTTGAATCATATACAGTACAAGTATTTTCAGGTGAAATCTATCACACACTCCCACCTCCACGACCACCAAAAAAAGGCAACCTGGCAGGTTTAAAGTTTTGAATACAAGCATCCCACACTAAGGGTGTGTGTAAAATCAAGTTTTACACATCGCCCCATCTTTTATTTTATATAATTACTGGTGGGCACTTTTTCGCAACAGCAGTTATATAAATAAAAAAAAAAGAGAGATCTTTGGTTTCACTTACCACTGAGTGGTGCTTATGGCAGGTGTCCAGCACAAGTAAAGGGAGAGAGCAGCTGGTACGTGCACGCAGATAGGGAAATACGGAGCATGTTTGCCGTAATAACCAACCAGTTTTTACGGCAAATATCAACATAGTATTTCATAGGGAAAAAGCACCTGCCAGTTACTATAATATAGTACAAAACATGAATTCATGCTATTATTATAGAAACACAGACCCTCAGGCTGCAGTGCCCAACACACGACTGGGTTAGCACCATGCTACCTTTCATGCGTCAGCCACATGAATCTACTGTGTACTTGAAAAGAGATGTAATCCCTTACACCTAAGGTAACACAATATTTCTCACAGATCAGCAACCTAATCCCATTGATCCAGTCAATGGAAGGTCAACGAGGTCAAGGGGAACCTGTGTCCTGTTAATGAAAATGTTATTATTTTCCTGGAAAAACACCAGTTCAGGTATTACTGTTACTCTTAATGTTTTGCACCTGGCTTCATGTTCCTACACTTCTCATTTCAGACAACCCCTTACAACATTGTCCCATTATTATGCTTACAATGGTCAACAACTTGTGGTAACTTAAACTGCACCAGCTATGTTGTTACTTTAACAATAGAACACAGTTCACTGTATAAGGAGTATATTAATACTCTATAATGTATAGTGGAATGCTGTTATGCATGTAATTCCATGCCTGGAATATGCTTGTTCTGCTGCACTAGTGACATCATTATGCTGTTCTGCTGCAGTAGTGACGTCACTACAGCAGCAGATCCAATTGGAATGCTGGTACCTTGTTGCTTTCCTCTATTTAATTCTGTTGTAAGACAGTATTCTAGAACCTCTAGAGACTTCACAAGTCAGTTTCATTATGAAAAAGAGAAAAAAAACATAATGCCAACAGTTCACATAATAATACTATGCACTATAAACAATACAGCAAGAGCAACTTTATGCACAACCTGTGTGTTCTGTCACCTCGGGGTTCTGATTCCCAAGAGCCTCTAGAACTGCGCTCTCGAGAACAGAGGGAATCAAAACCCCTCTGTTGGAGAACACAACGGTTGTGCATAGTTGCCCATCCAGTATTCTCTATATCTTCTTATAATATTGTTAAGAAAAGTACCACAGTACATTACCTTATAAAAATAAAAGACTTATACTAAGTACTATCACAATTACTCACTAGCTGAAGAAATGTGAATTGCTTGTAAACAGACTGTCTGACAAAGAAATGAGCATTCCGTATCTGTACTGACAGAATCGCAGCTCCACTTGGGACCTCCTTGCAAGGTATGACATCTCTGACTGCAGACTAGAGTTTTAGGTAACTTTATCATAGGTCCTTTAAAAAAACAAGCCACATGATAATGACAGCACTGTATGTATTTTTACAATTGATTTCCATGCAGAAATTCACAAACAGCTGTACTGTCATGTTGAAATATATACATGAATTAAATCTATTATTTAAACTCATGACAGTCATGGTATTTACTTTGAGAGGTGAGGAGAGACAGAGACAGACAGATAGAGGGAGAGGGTGATGGAGAGAGAAATGTACAGGGTTGCACTGACAGTGTTGTCATTATCATGTGGCTTGTGTTTTTTTTTTTTTTGCATGCTATGTTTATCACCTCCCTCCATGCCACACTGGTCCCCACTCCTTCGGGCTCCACAAGCTCCTCGACCCCACTGGCTTTAATCCAGCCCCCCACAGGTTCTCAAATCGCGGCCAATCCCCCAGGACATCCCGGTGTATCCCTATCACCAGGCGGGTCCCTCGCCTCCAAGCATACCTCTCAACCAGTTGCCTTATGAATCAGGGACAAGGCTTAAAAAAATCAGGGACAGAGACCCCAAATCAGGGACATAGCTTAAAAACTGATACTATTCACTCAGAAAGCTGATAGAATAAAGGAATTTGTGTTAAGATGCATTTTCTGAAGAACAACAAGTCTGTAACTATAATGTTTAACATTATTTTGTGTTATTAATCCCCACTGTTCTGTCAGAAAAACTCAGATTTTAGGAGGGACAGAGGAAAAGTTTGAGGCCAAATCAGGGACGTCCCTGAAAATCAGGGACAGTTGAGAGGTATGCCTCTGAGGGGGAAGGGCACCAGAAGGGATGGTCCCTTGCACACACTTATACTAAGGCCCGGGGGATACCGCTGAGGAGCAGGAGGCCCTGGACAGGCGCTGGAGGTACCCGAGAGAGCGGGGAGCCGTCATCTAGGTGGTCAGTAGGGAATTTTCCGGTTTTCTGCGGAGGAGGCAGTGTAGTGACGACAAGGCGTACGCCGGCGTCTGCTCCTCCCCCAAGCAACTGGGCCATATTTGTCTGCCCTGCTCCCAGCCTCTGCTAGGAGCCAGCAAGACACTGGACCTGTCCCCTGCCCTCCCCCCAGTGAAGGAGAGCTGTCATGGGACGCTCAAACCTTCCCTCCCCTGGCCGACCTCCTTGATCCGGTCCCGTTCCCGAACCGAGTCGCTGGCGTATAGCTGAAATCCAACTGCTGCACCGATGGGCTGGCCGTGTTTTTTTTTAAAGCAACAATAATAAAGTCACCAAAAGTATAGTGTGCACTCATAGTTATCACACATTGCATGGAGGTCCCAAGTGGAGCTGCGACTCACTGATGCTACCTTAGTAAATTTTTCATTACAGACTGTGTTACATGTAATGATAATTTCTTTGGCAGTCTGTTTTCAAGCAATTCACATTTATTCAGCTGGTGAGTCATTGCATGACTGTCTATCTGGCATAGCTGGTGGTGTTGCAAAATGCATTGTTGGACTGTATTACAGCATTTTATTTTCTGCCTCTGAATATGTATGTACTGTATTAATGTTTATTTTTCTTTATCCAGCTGAGGTGTGTAATATTTTAAATGTGCTAAATTGTAAAGACAACTCCAAAAAAATAAAAAGATTTATTTTTCTTTTTTCGAGAGTTCACCTACAGTATAAAAAATGTCTAGCTTGCTAGATGCGGAAGAAAAAAGAAAGTCAGCTAGTTCCAACTGTTCTGTGAACATCTGTTTATGAGGCTAAATGAACATTGGGATGTTTTGTATTTGTTGTAGACTTTGCTGCCTGTGTAGCATGAGCAAACCACTCAGTTGTCACTATCTCATATCATTTGTACAGCACACTACACACTAACAAAACTATCCTGTCAATTTGGGAAGGTGCACAGTTGATGGGTAAAGGAGTGGACTGCACTATCCAGAGTGAGGGGAATAATAGCTTAGAACAATAAACTCACAGTAATAAAATATGTTCAAAACACAGGAAAAAATAGCAATCAGGACCTCAGTTGAATACAGCCTTGCAGGTTTGTGACAGTAAGGTGCAATATGTGTAGGACCTGCGAAAAATTGAGATGCTGACATTAAAAATGATGATTCAAACATTACAGAACATGGAACATGGAAGCCTCTGCAACATTCACTTATGTAAATTTTCCTAACCAGATCATGTCACTTTTATTGTTATCCACTATGCATTGCATTACAGTCTCAGTCACCATCCCATTTACTCTCAAGACCTCGAGTAAATGACACCTCAAATTAGCAGCCTTCCTAAATATGTACAGTTCAGCAATAGTCATTACTGGTAATATTTGACTAAGCATTTGTAGTATAAAATGAACTGTATAATGTATTACAGTACAATGAGCATAGTTTGAGGAGGAAAATGAACATAATGAGTGTGGGAGAGACTTCTATGTAAGGTCCTTTAATTTTACTTCCATATCTCTCTTCCCCTTCCTTTGCTTACCTCTCATGTGCTGTTCAGCTCGCACCACTATTGGTTGTCATGTGGAATATTTCCCTAGGTCCTCACCCTAGCCTATTTTGGGTAACCGACTAATTTTTGTCCACTGTGCTTGTATTGATCTTTGAGTTTCTACTTTATTTAAATGGTACTGTGCACATTTTATGTCTTTTATCATATCACCCAACTGTTTATGTTCCTAAATTGTACCTCCAACTGTTCCTGAATTGTACCTCCAACTTTATCCACAAGCTGTAAATTTGTCACTGCTATTTAGTTAAAAAAAATCTGAGTGTGAGGACGATAGAGAGGTGTTCACAAAGGCATCTAGGGAGGTGACCAGGGCAGTCAGGGCAGCCAAAACAGCACAGTAGCTGAAGTTGTCTCAGGGGATCAGATAGGGGGGAAAGGGGTTCTTTACATAAGGGAGAAGAGGAGTTGTAGAGATGACATTGTTAGAATCAAGAGAGAGAATGGGAGAATGGGCGGAACCAGGAGAAGAACAGGCAGAGGTACTCAACGAGTACTTTTGCTGGGTGTTCATGAAAGAAAGGAATGACCCAATACCACAGAAGAAAGGGTCAAGGGTGGAAGAGGGGCAGAGATAACAGATGGGGTCATCCAAGAGGATAGAGTTCTGAAGGGTCTTAAAGCCTTGTGGGTGGACAAGGCACCAGGACTGGACAGTGTACACCCAAGGGTCCTTAAGGAACTGACAGAGGTGTTGGCAGGCCTTCTGATGGACCTGTTCAGCACCTCCTTGGGGACAGGGAATGTACCCAGGGACTGGAGGATGGCTCACATGGTGCCCCTTTACAAGACTGGACCCAAGGACCAACTGGGCAACTACAGACCAGGGAGCTTGACTTCGTAGTGGGGAAGTTGATGGAGACCATTCTAAAGGAGAGACTGGTAACCTTTCTCAATAGTAATGGTCGACAGGATGAGAGACAGCATGGGTTTGTCTTGGGAAGATCATGCCAAACTAGCCTGATCAACTTCTTTGACTGGGTCACTAGGGCGGTTGAAGAAGGCCACACTGTGGATGTCCTGTATCTGGACTTCAGCAAGGCTTTCAACTCAGTGCCACACAGGAGGTTAATGAGCAAGCTGAGGCATATGGGGTTGGGGGAGAAACTGGTGGTGTGGGTTGAGAGCTGGCTTATGGCAGACAACATAGGGTATTTGTAAGGGGGGAGACCTCCAAGGAAAGGCCAGTAATAAGTGGGGTACCACAGAATTCAGTGCTGGACCCTGTTTTGTTCAATGTCTTCATTGGAGACATTGCAGAGGGGGTCAAGAGTAAGATCAGCCTGTTCACAGATGACACTAAGATTTGTGCAAAAGTGGGCAATGAGGAAGGGAAGCAGGCACTCAGGGAGGATCTAACTAAACTTGAACACTGGTCTAGGGAGTGGCACTAAGGATTTAATAATAAGAAGTAAAGATCATGAACCTCAGAGACAGAAATCCCAAGACCAGCTACTGGCTGGGGGAGTTCAGGTAATAGCTTCAGAGGAGGAAAAGAACCTGGGGGGATAGTCACAAGGAACATGAAGGTATCAGCACAGTGTAGGAGGGTGGCAGCAAGGGCAAATAGGATGCTGGGGTGCATTTCCAGATGGTTCACCTCTAGAAAGGAGGAGGTCATCCTGCCATTGTATAGATCACTGGCGAGGCCACATTTGGAGTGATGTGTACAGTACTGGTGCCCATACCTCAAAAAGGATGTAAGATTACTGGAGGGGATGCAGCACATGGCTATAAAAATGAACATGGGGAGTTGCTGTATGAGGAAAGATTGAGGGAGCTCAACATGTATTCACTGGAAGAGAGAAGGAAAATAGAGGACATGATAGAGACCTTTAGGTAATTGAAAGGCATAAACAAAGTCAGAGAGGGAGAATTGTTCCAATTAAAGGGGGGAAGGGTCATTAGGGAACATAGTCTGAAGGGGGAAGGTTCAGGAGGGAGATGAGGAGGACTATTTTACAGAGAGAGTGGTGGCAGGATGGAATGCACTGCTGGAGGAGTTAATCGAACTGAGGACAGTGGATAGCTTTAAGAGTGATTGGGACAGAGTCAAGGGCATGGTAAGTACAGGGAAGAACACAAAGGGGGGAAGACCATAAAAGGGGAGGAAGGGAGGGATTTGGATGGGAGTGGGGCAGCTGTAGTGATATGCAACTAAGAGCTGCACAATAGGGAAGACTTGATAGACCTGTGGGTCTTTTTCTGCCGTCAAGTTCTTATGTTCGTATTTACTTCCCCTTTCTTATGTATATCCCTCTAGACCTCTGAATGACCAGTTTATGTTAGATATGTTTATATTGTATTTTACTATGTAATTGTCTAACCTGGTGTTCTGTTCTCTTTTTATGTTTAACTGGATGGTTGTGTAAACGGGTATTTTTGCTCATATACCTTTCAGCATAAAATAATGATTGATTGATTGATTGATTGATTGAGTGATTGATTGATTTAAAACTGCACTGACAGACCTGAACCACAGCAGTTCTGTAAAAATCCAAACTGTCCAGACTGGGTGCAGCTTGTACAAATACTACTGGTTTGGTCCCTCTGGCTGAACTTTTCAGTCCGACTTTTATGTATCTGGTCCACTCCTGGGAGTCTGTTTTTCAACCCTTCCTTGGCATGGTTGAAAACTGAACCATCAGGACCAGACCAGATAGGTAAAAGCCAGACCAGATCATCTGAGAGTGAATCAGCAATATTTGCACAAGCTGTGCCCAGTCCAGATTTTATAGCTCTGGTCTGAGTCTGGTAATCTGGTTTTTACCCATACCCCACTGCATGTGGCTAAGGGACATTCTGCATAGATGGATGCACAGTCTAACCAAGTGAAGGTTGAAGTTTCAGAAAACCATTATGCTAAAAATACCAAGACTCACTCAGTTCTTGATGATCCCCCACTCTAAGTCATGCTTAGTCCTCTCCCAAAGTTAAGCTCAGATATTGCTGCCTCTACATCCACACCATTAAGTTTTTCATGCAATCATGCATCTTCTACTGCCATGATCTCCCCCTCCTTGAAATCCCACTCTGCTGGTGGCAGCCCCAATCCCCCAACCAGGTAATTTTCCAGGGAGCAGCTGTTTACAACACATCAACTAAATTACTGCTCAACTCCTTATTTTTAAACATTTTTTGAGACATTTTTGTTTTAGTATATCTATGCACAGGAAAAATGAATTTGTAAAAGAAACAAAAGCCCCCATTTATCAGCTCATTTAATTACAATGCAGCATGTTAGGAACTGATCCGATTCTATGTGTCACTTCATAATCTAAGTCAAACAATAATGAGACACGCACATGCCTATCTACTTGCAAATGAAGCAAATGCAGTTACTATCAATCAGCTGTAAACACCTATAGTCACAAATTGTAGGTTAAGAACACAGTGCTGTGTAAAAAAAATAACTAAAACACTATTGGCTATTTTGGTGCATTGGATATATTATTAACATTATTAAAAATAAATATTTGGAAACATAAATGCATACATCTGCAAGATTATATACAGTACATTAAATGTTTCTTCTACAAAAAGAAAAAAAAGCAACAGGTACCAACATCCTTGACAGTCCACTGTGTTCCAAAGTACAGTATACAGCATGTTCAATAGCTTGCTACTTTCTCCACGGAGAAAAAGACAGAGTTGAGATTCTAATAATACCACAGACAAGTAATCATTAATTGTCAGGTACTAGTGCCTCCCCAGAACTGCCTGCCTGAGAAAATGAAGTTGGCATTTAACACTTTAAATGTGTTTATTTGGGAACAGGCATTACTGGAACTCTTTGCTATGGAATGTTTTACAAAGTAGCAGGATGATTGCTATTAGGATGGAGGTGTCAAATGGCTTAATAAGGTGTTCATAGGGGCTGAGGGCGCAAAAGTGCTTATTTGTTACATAGAAAGCTCCAGAAAGTGTTTAACCCATTCTACTTCCAATAGCTTTGTATGATGTCTACTATCCATTGGTAACCTGACACAAAATGACTGCCAGAAGATAATGAGTTAACTTTCTTTATTTACTGAATTGTAATGTAGAATGTATGAGACTCTGCTGAGAGAGGGCTCATTTATCTCCTCAAGCCAGAGGTGAAATAGTGCTCTCCAACTCCTAGTCACACACAGGAAGTGTAGTAATGCAGCTCCAGTGGAGGGCTCTATTTTTAACACTTAACATGTTGTTTGGTAACAAAAATGACATCAGCCCTTTCTGAATGCAAAACATCTGCAGGGTTATGCCCACTGCAGCCATAAAAATGTCTTGTCCCATTCTGTTACTGCCTAGGCTAATCTCTCTTAAGTTTGTACCTTTGCACTCTATACTCTCCCTGCTTCCCTCTGTTTCTTTGATATACCTCCATATCCTCCTCCCTCTGTGCCTCCTTGTACCTTTTGAATGCTGCCCTCTTAGCTTTTACCTTTTCTGCCACCTCTTTCAAGAACAATAGAGGTCTCTTCTTATTTTTTATTTTTTATTTTTATTTATTTATTTAACAAATTGGAAAGACCTTTGAGCCAAGGGCTCTTTTACAGAAGTTCTACGTCAAGTCACAAGAATAGCAAATTACAATGGTTTTAGTAAGTAGTACAACATGAAGAAAGTAATTACATAAATAAAAGAACAATATGGCAAGATAAATATTGTGTCAAGTGCAGCCAGTGGCCCTGTCTGAAGAGGGTGAAAGGGCTTACAAGAAGAGAAAGTACAGGGGGTGAATTGGGAGGGTGGAAGGAGCAAAAAAAGAGCAAGGAGGGAGATTCCACAATGAAGCTTGAGCAGGAAAGACCCACAGGGTTGGGGGGGTAGAGGGAGAGAACAAGGTGAGGCAACAGAGAGAGAGGGGGGAAGTGGGAGTGGAGGGGTTAGGGAAGGGGGGATGAGGTAGGATGAAAAGAGGGCAGGAATGGGAAAAATATAAGGGAGGAAGTGCTGTGAGTGGAATACTGCAGCAGCATAGGGCTATACAGAGGCAAATGGTAAAAGGGGGACGTCCCAGTGCATTTAGCTGTCAGCAAAGATTAGGTATAGCAGTCACAAGATGCTCTGGAAACTAGGAATTGATGCAGCTTCTGCTTAAATGGTCCCAAGGTTGCAGTAGTCGCAATCTCAGGAGGAAGGGAATTAAATAAATTAGCAGCTCTAACTGCACTGCATTGCTGTCTGAGTGAGGTTCAACAGCGAGGGACAGTAAAGGTTTGGCTCACAGAACTTAGTGTGCTCTGAGTGCCCCGGAAGGGACTGAAAAGCTGAAGGGAACCTAGTGGTAGGAGACCAAGATCTGCCTGCTTAGCCAGAAGACAAGCCTGATATTCAATGCGAGCCTTTAGTTGAAGCCAGTTTGCTTGTTCATAAAGGTCACAAGTGTGAGTACGATACGCTGCACCAGTTAGTAGACGGCATGCCTTATTCAGAGCTGTGGTGAGCCAACGTAGGGTTGTGTCTGTGGTAGAACCATAAATGACCAAACCATAGTCAATAATAGACACAATTGAACTTTGGATAGCCAATCTGAGGGCTTCGGTAGTAAGGCAGTGTTTATGCCTGTGTAGAAAGCCTAGGTGAATGCTAACTACATTGGCAACATTCTCAACATGATTGGAGTAGAAGAGCGTACTATCCAGAGTAACTCCTAGACATTTAAAAGATTGAGTATGATCAAGGATAATCAAGGTTTTTAATCACCAGTTGTTTGGCTTTGTGCTTGCTGTGGGTACCATGGAAGAGCATGACCTTAGTTTTTTCTGCAGTTAAGCACCAAGTTATGAGAGATGAACCAGGACTCAGCTTCAGTAAAGCTTTTCTGAAGCTGAGCCTAAAGGAGGGTAGGGTCAGCAGTCTTTGAGAAAATGACCCCATCATCCACATAGAGGAGTACTGATTCAGAACAGGATGCCAGAAGATTATTGAGGAAGGTGCTAAATAGAGGGGGTCCCAATATCGATCTTTGAGGAACCCCAGAGCAGACAGGCAGTTTAGCAGAAAGGGCAGACCCTATTCGCATCTGCTGTGTGCGGTTTGCTAGATAGCTGGTGAACCACTTTAGGGCTTCTGAAGATATACCAAGCCCAGCAAGTTGATGTATCAGCAAATGGTGATTGACCATGTCAAATGCTTTAGACAGGTCAATAAAGGTTGCACCAACAAGTTGACCCTGATCAAGAGTATGGTGAATGAAACCTGTGTATTCCAGTAGGGCTTTAGATGTGCTGTGCCCTTTCTGAAAACCATGTTGTTGGACACATTGTAGGTTGTATTTTCCAGGTACTCCACAAACTAGTTAGCAACAATCCTTTCAAGTGCTTTGGACAGTGGGGGAAGAATAGATATTGGCCTATAATTCCCAGGTAGTAATCTGTCCCCACTCTTAAAAACTGATGTAACCAGAGCAGATTTCCAGACCTGGGGAAATTGTGAAAGTATGAGGGAGCAATTGAGAAGCTTGGTGAGGGGGGATAGGACTTCACCTAGAGTTAGGGTAAGAAGTTGTAAGTTGAGAGAATCACTGCTTGTCCTAGTTCATCCTAGAACTTTACATAGGTAGGTCTTGGTCTCGCTTTCCAAGATAGCTTTGAAGTAGAAACATGGATGGGTAGAGGCCTCTTCTGATTTGGTGGATGTAGGAGCTGTGCTGGGTAGTTCAAAGAAATTTGGGGGCAGAGTTTGGCTAAGGTCTGTGAAGGCTGAATTAAATGTGTTGGCAATTAACATGGGGTCATGGGTGATAGACCCATCAACATTTAACATAGTTGGAGCCTGTTTGGATGCTATCCTAGTGATTTCTGAGAGGTTTTCCCAGAATTTTTTACCATCAGCCCAGGTCTTGGCAAGGATGTCCTTATAGTAACGTGCTTTGTGCTCACGGATAGCCTTAGTACATGTGTTCCTGGCCATCTTATAGGCCTGTATGTCAGGTTGACTGCCAGAGGTGGTCACGATCATTCATTTGAGCCAGAAGCTAAAAAAGATCCAGGGATTATCAAGTCCCCTGATCCTACATGTCCTAAAAGGGATGTGGATGTCACAGGCTTCATTGAAACGTTCAATGAAGTATTGTAGAGCACAGTCAATATCAGGTGCGGTTTCAATGTAAGACCAGTCTTGTTGTCGGAGGAGAGACTTTAGTGGCTGCAGGTGGCCATGGAAGAGCACTCTGCTTGTGATTGTTCTGGCAGGGGGCTTGATGAATTTGTTAGACCAATAACACTGGGTAGGGGAGTGATCACTGACCATGTCGGGGCAATACTTCAGAATGGGAGATATGTGTTGGATGATTCGTTAGGACCCAGTCAAGGATTGTGCTAGTCCCAGTCTTATAGTTTATCCTGGTTGGAGTTGTTATTAACTGGGTAAAGTGCAGGCCTGTTAACTCATCACTCTGTCTTCTGGCACCTGACAGGAGCCAGTTGACATTAAAGTCACCTAACAGGATGGTTTCCGTGTCTTGTTTAAGACTCATGACACAGTCCATTAGGGGTTTTATGCCCTGTTCAGCAAGGTCTGGGGGAATATAGACTGAGCCAATGTAGAGGACCTTGTTGTGTGCACTGAGCATAACCTTAACAGCAAGGATCTGAATATCCATAGCTGGTTCAGGGAGGGACAGTGGATAGGCCAATAATGACTCATTTAGGTATATGGCACAGCCAATTTCTCTTCTAGATAGTCTGTCCTGTCTGAAAAGTGAGTAGCCTTGTAGGATGCTGGCCGAGTCAGGGGTAGATGGTGACAGCCATGTTTCGATGACTGACAGGATGTCAGGATCGCGTACTACAACCCAAGCAGTGAGGGCATCAAATTTTTTTAACAGACTGCAGATGTTCATACTGACCAGGACAAGGGTACACTGTTTTTTGTTGCCATTGACTTCATATGAAGGAGGGCCTGGATTAGGGTGTACACTCCCATAAATAAGGAGAAGAAGAAGAATGAGGCATTTCAGGAGTTGTTTTAGTAAATAGAGTATAAGGGGATGAGATTTCCTCTTTAGACATACTTTAATAGTAGGAACAGAGAGACTTTTAAGTAGCACAGCAACAGCGGGGTCAACAGAGGACAGAGAACTTCCATGTTTCATGTGCAGCCTGCTGTGGTGCAGCTTCAATGGGAAGAAAGGGGTGCAGTATGTTATATCGACACTGGTGACCATGTCAAGTGTGATAAGAGGAAGCTCTGTGGTAGGGAAAACAGGGGTATGAGATATGGGATGCCATCCTAATGAGAGTGGGACCCAAAGTATGCAGAAAAGCACCAGAAATAGTTTCACACCTTGTGATGCCATTGGACAAGAGAGAAACCAAATGAGGTAAAATAGGATTTAGTAGGGAGGCAGTACAAAGAAGGTGTATAGCAAGTAAAGCAGCTGTGACTTTAAGAGGGTAGACTTTTTTAAAATGAAAGAAAAAGATCCCTCTAGTGACAGATCTGTATAACCTGCTAATGGAAAACATTCTTTTGCTTCCTTGCTTGATGCAGAGGTTTGTCGCCTTCACTATGAACCTTTTTAGTTTCCTCCCTGTTGCTCCACCCCACCTCGTTCACCCCCGCCACGCTAGGTCATCCTTGTTGCATTGACTCTTCTTTTTAAAATCTGCCCTGCTGAAGTCCAGGACTCTCACTTTGTATGGTTTGATTCAACATCTGTTCCTATATTGAACCACACTGTAGAGTGATCGCTGATCCTCAGGTGACCCTCACCAAGACAGTCTGCAACAGTGTCCTTGTTTGTGAGTACAGGTCCAGTATTGCCCCATTATGAGTGGGTTCCCTGGCTAGTTGCAGGAAGAATGCTCCGTACAGGGAGTACAAGATTTTCCCTTCTTCTGGCTGAAGCTGCAGCTGCAGGACTCCAATCTACATCCAGCAGACTGAAGTCCCCACCTGCAGCACCTCCCCTTTTCTGCCCTTTTTCCAGTTGTTTTCATCACTACCTTATATAACTCCTCCTCCTCCTGTGCTGGAGGTCTGTAGAAACATCAGTGTGAACAGAGGCTCCATTCCATGTTTCAAGGGTGGCCCACAGAATCTCTGCCCCTGTCCTGTATTCTCCGTATCTCCATTGCTTTAATGCCCTCCCACACATAAAGTAACACACCCTATCCTTTTCTTCCTTCCTTCCCACCCTGTGCTACTTAAACAGAGTACACAAACAGAAACAGCTTACACCACCAGGAACCAGGCAGGGTGCAGTTCAGGGGCAGCCAGCCCCAATGGACACAGCCAAATAACACAAAAATAGAACTGCATTCCAATGCCAATGTTGCAGACTTAGCAATTTATTGTGCACGCTGCAAAAATAACAAACACAAGTGGACGGCATCTCCTACCAGAAGCCACTTCAGTTCAATCGGTTTTATTAGAGGAAGCAATGCAAGTCAATGTTTTCGGTTATTTTAATACTTCACTGAATTGTACCTGAGTTTTGATCCACTGCAGTTGAACAGATGCATAATAATGCTGAGCCTCCATCTCTTCCATTTTTTGTTTTATTTATAACAATGTGGAAAAATTGTGAAAAAGCACCAGTTATTTAAATGTATATACCACTTGTAACACTTGTGCAGTTCTACTTCCTGCACAGCCACTTGCCTGTGACCGCCTCTTATGAACACACAGACATGTGAACCTGCCAGCAGATAGAGTCCAAATGGTCTATTATGTCTGCTCGATTGTGCAGCAGAGAGGTTAGACTCCTGCTGCTCCCCACCCTTCCCCCCTCTTCCTCCCTCATCTTCCCACTGACTAGTATCTTGTCCTTAACCCTACCCACCCCTATTTAAAGCTCTCCACTGTTTTAGGAGTTACCACTTATTCAGGGATTGCATTCCACCCCCCACCACCCTCTCTGTGAAGTAATGCTTTCTCGCCTCCCTCCTGAGTCTACCCCCCACCAACTTCAAGCTGTGCCCCCTAGTAATCTCTTTTCCCTTTAATCAATACATGCACTCTGTACTAACCCTGTTGATGCCCTTTAAGTACTTGAAGTTTTCGATCATATCACCCCTTTCCCTTCTCTCCTCCAATGAGTACATGTTGAGGTCCCTCAACCTATCCTTGTAAGGCTTCCTCTCCATACCTCTGATCATGTTAGTTGCCCTGCACTGTACCCCCTCCAGTAACCTGATGCCCTTCTTTACGTATGGGTTCCAGAACTGCACACAGTACTCCAAGTGCTGATCACCAGTGACTTGTACAGCGGAAGAATGACTTCCTCCCGCCTAGAGGTGATTCCTATAGCAATGCACCCCAGCATTCTACTGGCTTTTGCCACTGCTTTCCTACATTGAGACGAGTGGTTCATATTTTTTATGACCATTATCCCCAAATCCTTTTCCTCCTCAGAGATGGACAGCTGAACCCCTCCCAGATGGTAACTGTACTGAGGACTCCTCATTCCAAAGTGCATGACCTTGCACTTCTTAGCATTGAAACCCAGCTGCAAAATGTCTGACCATTGCTCAAGCCTTCCCAAATCTTCTTGGAGGCCTATTCCTCCCTGTATCTCATACACAACTGCCCCTATCTTGGTGTCATCCATGAATAGACTAACTCTGCTCTTAACTCCAACTGCTATATTGGCTATGGAGTTATTAAACAGCACTGGCCTCAGCACTGAACCCTGTGGGACCCCACTGGTGACTGCCATATGAGTTGAGAGATCCAACACCACAGCAATCTTCTGATGTCTGTCCCCCAACCAGTTATCAACCCATTTAACCAGTTTCTTCCCTGCTCCCAGGTTCCTCAATTTACAAGTTAATCTGCCATTTGGTACTGAGTCAAAGGCCTTGTTGAAATCCAGATACAGGACATCTACGGCCCAACCCATGTCTAGTTCTTCTGTCACCCAGTCAAAAAAGTGAACCAGGTTTGTTTGACATGATCTCCCAGAGATGAGCCCATGCTGTTTGTTGTCCATAAGACTGTTTACCTCCAAGAAGGTCACCAACCTTTCCTCTAGGATTGTTTCCATGAGCTTACCCACAATGTGTAATTGGCCTTCATCCTGATTGGTCCGTATGGGCACAAAACCAGTACTGAAGGAAGAAAGTTGCAGACCATTAGCCAGCCCCCTGCAAAAGTTATAGCACTGGGGATTTTCATTTGCACTGATCTGAGGTATTGTCCTATGTGGCATCTGCAACTTAGCTGTTTATATGGACATTGCAAAATAAGACTTCAACAGCATCACACACAGTGTATCATTTTTGAGGTGCACCAGGCTGTTCCTAGGTGGGTGTGGTACGGTTCTGCTAAATTATGTTGTTGCTCAGGGTTTGGTAAGTCTTGTACCAGCACCTCCCTCAAATCCAGCACTGTAAAGCATGCATCTTCTGTGTTTTGCACACAGGAAATGGGACAAGCTTCTCTTGGTTGCAGTATGTTTTTTGTCTCTTTGCTTAAGCCCCCTTTTATGCCATGATCCTGCTGTCCCTCAGGAATCCCTAAGGCACCATAATTTTACTGTATTCCAACCCCTGCACCCACCCATCCCTCCACACTGCTGCAGTTTACCCCCTAGGAGAGGAAGAGAGTGACCTCCTCTCTAGTACACTGTAGCTTTGTCAGGTACCAGGCAGTTGGGGAGTGCAGGTCCAGTCTTCGTAGGTACACTGGGGTCTGTCAACTAGTGGATCATAGTTCTTTCTTTGTTTGTTTGCACCTCTATGTATGCAGGTACACAAGAGAGTGTCACGGTGCATGTGCACATGAATGTACTGCTCTACCAACCCAACAACCTTGCATTCATCCCTTCCCTCAGTGCCCTTGGCTGCATTGCCACCGGTGGTCTCCCAGGTGGTAGTATTTCAGTGATGATGGCAACCCTCCCTCCCTGGAGGAGGAAGAAAGCATCCCCATTGAGATGCTCAATCCTCCTCCCCATGACCAGCACCTGATGACTCAAGCCTTCTCCCAATCTCATGAAACCGGTGCTGTAAGTGGTGGTGCTATAGCTGCACTGATGGGCCAGCCTCTTGCTTGCAGTATTGCTAAGTATTTAGTTAGCATGATCCTTCTCCTAATTTCTGGCCAGACTGACATACAGCATGTTGATTTTTGTACTCCAGGATAAATCATTTTACTTTCCAAGAATTTCACAGGTTTTCCAAACTTCTTGTTATAACCTAAGAGTATCCTCCTTCTTCCCTTGTGGAAGATTTTGGAAGATCACTCACATCAATGCTATATAGGCATGAAATCATGTAACACAATAAGGCTGAACAGGAAATGAGTAAGCTTCAGTTCTTACATGCTGGTCTATTTACTACAAATGAACATTGGAGCTCCTGGATTTGTTTCCTGGCAATGACCCATTTGGAAGTTAAAATCCCAATACAGTGATGTCATATAAGTGCTTAAGATAACCCTCTGACCACCATCCTAGTAGACTTGCCATAGTTTAACCATTTGGATGCAGCATTTTACATGGAGAAACCACCCTAAGTAATACTTAAATATAGAAAAAAGTAAATTTAATCTACATTAGCGGGGACTTGAGAGGGATCTTTAACACACCCTCTGGAAATGAGGCTCTGTCTTGGTGAGCAACATGTAAGGGTACTCTCCAGTTAAATAAATAAATACATGATCTGTGAGTACATTGTTTTGTTTTCTTTTTTCTTTCTCTTTTTTTTGTACTTCTTTTTATTTCTTTTTAATGAAAAAATATTGACATAGCAGTGTTAAGGCTGTTCACTGGAGACACCTAAAATACTTAGATAAACAAGTCCAATTCATTGTAGAAAGGGAAATAAATAGTACATACAGTAGATACAGTACATATCTCAGTCACCTGTGATAAACTGAGCAGGCCTCAAAAATGTTGGTAACACAGACCCTAATTAATAAAAATATTTCCCCTCACCCTACATTCCCACCCCATATACTTATTCAAATCAAAAACCAAATATTATCCAACAAAATCATTAAACATAATCATCTAAACCTTGTGATCTTCCTACATATTTATTTGTTAACATTTTTATTCTTAAAAAAACATTAAATGAATTTTATATGTATGTCTATTAGTATTCTTTTTAGCAAATACATTAGGTTTTATTTTAACAACCCCAATCAAACACCTAATATATTTGCCTCTTATAAATCAGTCAGGGGGAGATACTATTAGTTTATTTTAGTTAAAGGGGGTGCTGTCCTGGCAAAAGGCATATTATGAAGAAAAAAAATAAATTAATTCAGTATTATGTAATTGCCATCATAAGTCCACCTACAAGAAATTACATGAGTTCCTCAGCTGTTAAGGCAATCATGGACAATTCTTTTTCCAATGCAGTAGGAGGCTTGTCCTCATGATTTGAGTTTCTGCTGTGCTTGGTGCATAGGAAAACGTATAATTGTTCCACTTCAAAAATATATATTTTTAGCCCTGATACAGAATTCACACTTTAGCCAGAGCCAACAGCTCTGACTGTGCTCCCAGTTCTAGCATATTCTGCCTGTTGGAGAGAAATGTTTGGCACCTTTGCTGAGTTGAAAAGGTATATCTCAAGCTACATAAATCTAAATGATTTATACAGTAAAGTCTTCTTTATTCTTAGTCATAAGGTTAAATCCCTGTACATACAAATGCTAAAGATATTAAAATCATATCTTTTGTGTCTGTATCTTTCTGAACATCCAGATCATCTTTGACAGCAGGTGTAGTTTCATTTACTACTTTTTGTGAGTTTTTGGGCACCTGAATGGTCCTGCTTACAAAAGACAGATTATCAACATAAAGCTAGTAAAGATGGACTAGGATATCTTGTTTGACTTTTTCTAAACTTTTCATTTTTCTGTTAATGCTGTAATTTCCTTTGACAGTGCCATGTGTTGTTGCTTCAATACCTTACAGTTTGTCAGAGATGATGGCAATACGTTCTGTGTTGGTTTTACATGTGCAGATCTAATGTTTATGATTTCCTGGTTCTTCTTAGCATCCTGCTGTAAATAATCAACTGTTGATTGAACGCTCCCAAATGTCTGTCCAAATGATAGATCCAGTCCAGAATCTGGTCAAGTGAACCACCCACAGAGAACAGAATGTGCTGTTCTGGTTGTTTGAACAACAGGCTTACACTGAAAAGACAGTTGATGGCCTAATTTGCTCAGGCTCAGTGCCTTTCCTGTAGATTTATCACTTGTCTCTTGTGTCTTGGAGACAAAATGGATGTGCCACTGCAGTTGTTGCAACAGGTGTTTCTTGCAGGTCTGTAGATCTATTCAAGTTAGAGCTTGGATGGGCAGTAAGAGAGTCTCTCTCTTACTAGTACTTGGCAAAGAGAAAAAAAATTCTTTATTTGGATCTCATAGGTTGGCACTCCTATTAGTTCTTAGTAGCGGTTGAGAAGTGAAGGAAACTACCCCCAGGGTGGGAAAGTCAACTTTGCCTTCCAGCTACCCCCAACCACTGGGGTTAGATGCTGGTCAAAAGTGGGTTTTGAGTGGTCAGATCTTTGGGGACTGATATTCTTCAGAAAACAAGCTAAATCTGTCTTTTGTTAGTCACTGAGTCTCTACTTTAACAGTGAGCACAGCCACTTTCTACTTATTTCTACATGTTTTTTAAGTCTTTTAACCTCATATTTTGAAAGTGCATGCAGGGAGCTCAACCAGATGATGTCTGCAAAAGTCAGACATATGGCCATCCCCTCAGTGAGTGCCTTGTTGATACAAATTGCGAGTGCATTGTCAACTTTTGCTTGCACGCTTGCTATGCCAAACATCAGTGACTCTGTATTCTTTTCAATTTACAGTGGAGTCAGCCACAATGAAGTGCAGTAACTGGCAGTAATGACATCACAAAATCCTACATGACAAAAGGGCTTAATTGCCATTGACTTACAATGGCCCCTGCAGTAAACTGCAGAATTCTGTGATATTCTGCAGCATTTCTGTGTTGCATCCTGGCTGTCACAGCTGTATAACAGTACATTATCTTTATATAAAGATTTTTTTTTTGGTTGGATTCTTTTTACATAAAGACTGAATCACTGATTATGTGTCAGGTTGAGATTTTGCATTATACAGTAGCATTCCACAATCCTGTCAGAGTGAAACTTTTTTGGGGGGGGATATTATTTTTAATTATGCTAGAAACATCATGGTAATGACAAAATGACTTAACCACTGCCCACATTTCGTTGGCCTTTCCAAGCAGCTAGCATTTAAACTCTTAAATGAAAGTTATGTAAGTTGCAAAAGTGGTTCTTCCTTGACCCCATAAATGACAGCATAGTCACTAAAACATTTTGGAAGTGTGCCAGACTGAGATTCTTTGCTGTCTGTATATTAGTTGCATATGCATCCCCTGTTAATATAGCATGTTTAATTGTTTCAGGAGTTTCTGTTTGACTTCACCCTTGTTTTTTCATGGGATTTGGCTCTTACTAAATCAAAGAAAGAACTGGAAAATCTTCTGTAAATATCACTTCTGTTGTTTGGATTCTATTTTTGCTAACTTAGCCTTAGAAAGAAGGGAAACATATTCCTCTCTAAATATTCTAAAGCTCCTGTTTAATATGTAATATGCTGAAACAATTTTTAATGCTACACTAAAAGTAAATAGCAATACATCAGTTTAGTTTATTAAATAATGTAGCATGACTTTCCCAGGGGTTGTTGCAAGAGAAACAGTTTGCTATTTGTCTTCCTCTTCTGGTAGATATGTGAATTGATGCTTGGAATTATATGATTATTTGATTGAAGAAAGCAAAAGCAAGAAGAGGTCCTTAATCTTACCTGATGTACAAACATATCTCATCCACAAAATGCTGGTGTGCTAACATTTATAAAAATGAACAACTACCACCTGCTGTACTAAGGGATTGCTCAGTAGGTCTGGTGACTTACAGAGAAGGCAAAGAAAGGAATGGGTCAATCCAAAATGGAGCTGGATGATGCTTTTATGCAGGCAGAAATCCCTTTAGGAAAAAAGTTTGAACTCAAAGATGGAGGCATGGATTTTATTCTGTTGGATACAGAATAAGATCAATGATGCTAAAGTAGATCAAGTCCACTGACACATTTCCAAACTTAACATTTTGCTTTTGCTTCATTTTTTGCCATTAAAAGTTGTAACACAAGACATCATATATCCTTTCTCACAGCCTTTTCTTTTGTAGGAGGAATAGTTTATAGCCAAACAATGTTCATCTGATAGCTCCTTTTGCTTGTATGTCTGGCAAAGAGATAATCAATATCAACTGGACCATATACTTCTCTTAATTGCATAGTGGCACATGTTAAGGAGGTTTATGTTTGCCTGGGTTTCTTTCCCAAACAGTGCTATTTTCCTGTTGTTGTATTGTACTGCACTTCTCAGTTTGATTCACATCTTGTATGTGACTCTGCCTGTGCCTCTGCTGGACCCTCTTATTCTGTACATTCTGCAGTGGTGCTATTCAGGGAGGTTAATGATTGCCTGTGATACTTTCTTGAGAGGTGTTGTGTGCCTGCTGTCTAATTATACTGGAATTCTTATTATTTTTCTCATAGCATCAATCAATGATGTTGCCTGTCCCTATGCCAAACCCTCTCAATCGCTTAATTATATGTTGAGGTGTTTATTATGTTTGTCGGTGATACTCTCCTCAAAAATGCTGTTTGCCTGTCATTATATTATACTAAAATTCTCAGTATTTCTCTCACCACATCTCTCCTGATCATTTTTTTCAATGCCAGACACTCTCATTCTCTTCATTGTATATTGGCTCAGGTCAAGGAGGTCAATGGTTGCCTGTGATACTTCTCCAAATGTGTGATGTTCCTGTTATCTTTCTGTACTGGAATTTTCAATGTCTCTCATTACATCACTGATGCTGTTTGTTCCTCTGCCAGACCCTTTCAATTTCTTCAGTGTGTAAAAGCATTACTCAGTGTTGATGTTTATTAACATTTGTTTCTTTTGATGTGTTTTTGCTGAGACTATCTCAGTGGAGAAAATAAATTCCTTTTAAGTCATTTACATGCTATGGTGTTAGTGGGTACAGTACCTCTGAGCAAAGTGGAAAAACTCCACAGTTCACATACCATGCAGCACTGTGCTGCAATTTACATGGTAACATTTGTGCAGCTGTGTAAATTTAACTACACAAATTACCATTAGAGGTGGGCGAAGTCACTAAACATCACTACATGGAGTATTTCGCATATAACTCAAATTTTGTGAAATACTCCACAAAGTGAAGCTAAAAACATCATGTTCCACATTAACATGAAGTTCCCATTGTTTCCTATGGACTTTGTGTTACTTTACCTATTTTGGGCTCTTTAAGGTGAAGTTTGCAGTGATAATGGGATGGCATGCCACATGGACTCTACAGTATATTGTCTTGCACAGCCTCAGCTCAGCCTAGTGTGTGTAGTGAAAAGCTGGAGACAGTTTGATCCCAGAGCTGTGAGAATCAAACCATCCAAAAAACCTTCAAAAAAACATTTTTGCTTCCAAATTTTGACTCAAAAATTAGTACATTAAATGTAGTAAACCCTTGTGAGTTTATATCATCGAGCATTTATTGATTTGGTGTGAATATTTAATGTTAATTTGGTACATTCAGTGTCTGTACTGACAGACACTGTAGAAGTGTGCTTCGGGGAGGGGCGGATCTGTGGTGTAGAAGGAGATTCATGGACCACAGAAAGAAAGGCAGTCTTTCCAACTATTGTTAGCTAGTGTTTTAGTATTTGTGTGTTCAGGTTCACACAATAATACTTCTATAAATTTTTTACAAGTTTTTGATGTTTGCTGGGCATTTTTTCAGTCTGTTAAAAAGACTGTGTTGTAGTTTACTGAACAGTTAAAGTTTGTGCACCTGGCCTTTAGTCTCTGTGCATGCTGTCATATCATATGCATTTTACTGCACCACCACCACAATAGCAGTACTCTGAATTTTTCAGCCTGTCTGCGGTATTTTTCCCCACTTCTGAGTAGCTACTGCTGGAACCCACCCCCTCCCTCAAAACTAGGTATTGTCTTTCCACTTTTGGATTTCTGAAGACTGGTTAAGTTCTTGTTGTGCCTATGTGGCTTCATCTCTTTAGTGCCAAATCTCCATCTGGAAGTCACAGTTGTTGTTTTATGGCTTCCCATCTACCAAAAACTGCAGAAATATAAAGTTGCTATTAATTGTCTGTGCAATCTTAAAAAATGACTACAAAGAGACAGTCATGCAAAGCTGTTTCTGGCTGTGGTACTGCTGCCAAGAAGACTATTAGCAGTGGAAGTTGTTGTGATGATGAGGCAGGTTCGTCAGGGGCTAGCAAGTTGTGGACGTTGTAGTACTCAACAGAAAGGAAAGGTAGCTATTGCTGCAAGTAAAGGGATTTCTCCAACTGTTATTCTCAGTGAAATCAGTCACTTCAACACTGGTTGGAGATGCTGTTGTCCCTGTTAGTAGTAAAGTTAGTGACAGCATGGTTGACAACAGCATGAGTATTGCTACAACCAGGGCAAAGTTATCAGGTGGCAAAAAAGTTGTGGAGTCAGAAGACTTGAGTGTAGTTGATGTCCCACTCCCCACAGTTGTGAACATGATTCTGATCATGATGATGACTCATGTTCTCATGTTTCCACTGATCTTGAGGTTAGGCCATCCAAACTTTCAGATGTTGATGAAAAAAGGGTGGATGATCATATTGAGGCTGTGGTTGTAATATCTCCGCAGGACAGCATCCAAAGTGAATTTGTGGATGATGATTATGATGATGATGATGCTAGTGACCCCATTTGGGAACCAGACAAACAGAAAGTGTAGATGGCTGTTTGTAAACAGTCTGTTAGTAAATCACCCCCTCCTCAAAGTTCTGATGTAGCTGTGTCTGTTGCTGATCCTGAAATAATAGTCATAGATTGTGATGTTAAGTCAAAGTCCAAGTGTGCACAACACCCAAAATTATGCAGTACACCCCCCATTTCATCACCACAAAAACTACAGTCCAATATTCAGCTGCA
Source organism: Neoceratodus forsteri (assembly GCA_016271365.2). Classification (NCBI taxonomy): domain Eukaryota; kingdom Metazoa; phylum Chordata; order Ceratodontiformes; family Ceratodontidae; genus Neoceratodus; species Neoceratodus forsteri. Next base: position 1,289,328,238 of record CM057456.1, read on the forward strand.
GCAGCAGCAGCAGCAGTAACGTAAAAAGTAGGGCATCAAAATTCCTAGTTTGGGATTTCGTTTTACAAGACGGAAGCAATGAAACAGTGGCAATCTGCCAGCTTTGCCAAGTGCATGTGAGGCATGGTAAAAAGGGTAGCCATATTGGCACTGGGAGCTGGCATACTCATCTCAAGACCAGGCACATGACACTGTGGACTCAGCACCAGAGGGGAGCTCATGCCATAGTGGGGCATTCACCCTCATCCACCTTAATGAGCATGGTATCCCCTTCCCAATGGAGTGTAAGTAGCCATGTCAGTAAAAGTTGTGAAATAACACATAAGGATTACTACAGGCATGAGGAGGAGGATGACATTAAATGTTCAAGTAGTGGTCAGAGTACAGTGGTGGTCCAAGTAGTAATACTACTACAGCAACCCCTGTGCTTATAATAGCTAAAATAACAACATATATTGGCTTCTCAACTGTGAACCCACCATCACACATCAAAGGCACCCACCTCATCCATGGCAGTTTGCAGAGGAGAGCCATTTGGCATGTCACATGCAAAACACTGAACAATGCAGCCCATGTTGCATAGCCTTTTTGTGCAGAAAAGCAAATACCCACCAAATCATGCAGTTGCACTTGAACTCAATGCTGCCATAGCAGAAATGCTGGCAATTGACCTTTTGCCATTCTTCTTTGTGCAGAATGTGGGATTCTGAAGCTTTGAGACACATACATGTCATAAATGGAAAATCTCATCCAGGACATACTTTTCCACCCGTGCTGTCCCTGAGTTATATTGTACTGTGACAGAGTCTGTAAGACATGCCCTTCAGCATTCTGCATCACCTTACATTCACTTAAGCATGGATATGTGGACAAGTGGCATAAAGGCGGTAGTTTCTATCTGTGTATTACGGCACATTGGGTGCACCTACCTGGGGTTGTCTGTGATGGTGGGATGGGATAGTATTGTAATAAGTCAGACTGTGGGGGTAGCAACCTTCATGGCATTATATAGCATCCCACACTTGCAATGCATAGTGTAGCAGAGTCGCATATAGGCAAAAACATGCTAGACTTGCTACTGACAGAAACTGATGAGTGGCTGCACCCCCGTCCCTAAAAGCTGGCTTCATTGCTAGTGATAAGGATGTAAGGATTGTTAAATGTATCGGCAATGGTGGCTTTCTGAGGGTTCCCTGCATGGCCCACTGTTTAAATCTTGTGGTACAGTAGTTTCTGCAGTACCTGGAAATCAAGCAAATGCTGACTCTTGCACACTGCATCTGTGCCCACTTTGCATGCTCTGGAAAGGCCTCTGACCTACTTAGGCAGCTGCAGATCCAAAACAGCCTCACTCAGCACCACCTCAGGCTTGAAGTTGTCATGAGATGACACTCGACACTTTACACTACGTGGCAGAATGCTTGTAATAGCAGTACAAAGCAATCTCTGAGCACCTAGTTATGCACACTAGCCGTGACAATTCAGGGGCATCAGTGTCTATGACAATGGAACAATGGTGGCTCATGGATTCAGTAATATTAATTCTGAGGCCATTTGAACATGCCATACAGGCAGTGATCAAATCCAATGAATAAACAGCGCAGCACAACGAGTGGTTGCTCACAGCGAGATGTGCAAACCTCAAAAATTCTACACAAAGCCAAGGTAATGAGCACTAAAGTGCTCATTACCTTAGCCTTGCATACAGTCAGTGAGTAGTGACATTGCATCCATTAGTCAAGCCATTCCACTGCTACTGGTGCTGAGGCAGACCTTGTTGAATCTGCGCCTAGCCTTGATGTGGACAGAGATAGGTCAAGCTGTGCATTACTGAAACACATGATTACAATCTTAGATGGCAATAGACACATTGCCACTATTCAGCAATCTCCAGAATTTGGAATAGCCACAATGCTGGTCCCATGCTACAGATGTGGCATTGCATCCATACTGTAGGGAGGGCATGATCAGGTTCAAAATCTGACTGGACAGCTGGTCAGATTGGTTCATAGGGCACAGACATCATGTGCAAAGTTTTGCTAACCACAGCATAGCAAGGCTGAAGGTCTTTGTGGACTCAGTGCATCCAGTAAGGTGGCTGACCGGCAAGGGATGGTTTCAGCTGCACAGTTGTCCATTATTCCACTTCAGGGTGCCTTGTCCCAAGTAGGAATTTGTGACCTAGATAAATCTTATGAACAGGTTGATGACTCATCAGGAATGCACAAATCACAGAGCATGGTTGAAGACTATTTGGCAGAAAACAGGCATCTGACAATATTGGATAATCCTCTGGTGTACTGGAGTTGCAAGGTGAATGAATGGCCAGTGCAGACTTCAATAGCACTGAAGTACCTGACCTGCCCACCCTACAATGTAAGTGTGGAGAGGGTATTTAGTTCTGCGGGGGCCATAGTGCATGACTGTCATACTAACCTATCACCTACAAATGTCATATGCTGACATTTATCGTACCAAGTAGGACAAGCACATCTATGTTTGTACCCAGTCACAATGATGGTGGTGCTGATTATGTGAGCAAAGCAGAATATCCTGGTGGCAGTGAAGTCCATCTTCTTCCAAGTTGTGTACTGGGTGTGCTTTGAAACAACTGAGAAGCTGCGTGGGATATATTATATCAGACTAAATATCTGTAACTAATCTCTCTCTCTTGCTTACATCTGAGAGAAGTTTTCCTCACTTTTAAAATGGTATTGCTTTGTGTTTAATTATTTTAGTTTTTAATTCAGGAAGGGGGTTTTCAAAACTGCTTATCTTGTCAGCATCTTCAGAAGGGCTGAAATAACTGCATATTTGATTTTCCTTTGTGGCTAACTGGACTGATTACTAGAATTCTGTGACAATCTGCATCAATATATTTTGCAACTTTTGGTGGGGTTGTGTGATTTAAAATAGCAGAGGCTGCAGTTTGTAATTGGATGCCAGACATAGCCTGAGGTGGGGGAAATTGTCTTCACAAGTCAGAGGCCTGCATCACAGCCAATTGTCTAGCTTGACTATTTCAGCATTGTTCTATTACTATAAACTACTGGTAGGATCCTGTTTGAGACAGAAGTCCATCTTCTTCCAAGTTATGTACTGGGTGTGCTTTGAAACAACTGAGAAGCTGCGTGGGATATACTATATTGGACTAAATATCTGTAACTAATCTCTCTCTCTGCTACATCTGAGAGAAGTTTTCCTCACTTTTAAAGTGGTATTGCTTTGTGTTTAATTATTTTAGCTTTTAATTCAGGAAGGGGTTTTTCAAAACTGCTTATCTTGTCAGCAACTTCAGAAGGGCTGAAATAACTGCATATTTGATTTTTCTTTGTGGCTAACAAACCACCAGGCTGTTTTGGGGCTGGAGAGGTTTACCTGTGTCTGACTTGGATATCTGAATTTTTCTCTGTTTGATTAGCAGGGTACTTTCTGTGTCAAATTATTGTGTAGGGTATCTTGCTGACAGGAAGGCACTCATTGCAGCGGTGGGTGAGAGCTTTTAGCTGATTGTTTTGTGAGGGCACCGTTTAGGCCCAACCCCTTCCCACCCCTCATCCCACCCACCCCTGGAAATAGTTCCTTTATACCTGAGGTTCTGACATCATTTCCTCAAGAGTGCAAAGTGCATTTCACTGTCATATCCCCTCTAGCACACTGCACTGACAATATAAGCATACACATTGTATAATATATATATTTCTATATAACCAATCACACACACATGCACACGCGCACGCACACACACACACAAATACAATCACACACAAAAAAAAAGTAGATAAACACGTGGGAAGTAGTGCAATGTAATGGCTGTGGGGCAGCAGTCATCCGGGAGTCTTTCTGGAGGCTGAGATGCTGCCCTATTTGCAAACAACTATCTGCCCTGAGGGAGGAAGTTGCCCGTCTTCAGGCTGCACTGGACAGTAGTAAGGAAACCTTCCCCCAGGCCACACTGGACAGTAGGAAGGGAACCTCCTCCATCCAGGGAGCACTAGCGCAACCACCACTACCTCAGAGGTTGTGAAGAAAGCACAGCAGCTGGACCACAGTGGGCTCAGGGAGGGTGAGGATGGTGGAATAGAGGCACACCAGTCAATTGTTCCCTCCACAATCCATACACCATTCTGGGAGCATAGCTCCCCTATGGATCACACCATGAGAGACTGATAACAACTGTCACAAGGGAGGCCCACAGGAAGGAGGCAGAGGACACCACAGGGAAAGGCAGCTCCTGGTGGGGGACTCAATTATTAGAGGTATAGAACTGTGGGGAGCTGGGAAAACTGAAGTAAGGTGCCCTGCCTGGTGCCATGGCTTGGAGGGACAGAGCGCATCTTAGGATCACGAGAACAGCTGCAAGGGAGTCTGAGCTGGATGTAATTGTCCACCTAGGGACAAATGACTTGGCTCATCATGAGATCAGAGCAGTGCAGGAGGACATTGCAGAGTTGGGGAGGGCCTAAGACAAGTAGCACACAGTATCCTTCTCAGAGGTGCTGCCTATCAAAGGCATGGGGGAGGTGAGGGTAATTAGCACCATGCAGTTTAATGAATGGTTGAAAAAATGGTGCGGAGCACAGGGGTTTGGCTTCATTGGGGACTGGGGTTCCACCTGGAGGGACACCAGCCTATACTGGCAGGATGGTCTGCATCTGTCCAGGAAGGGAACAAGTCTTTTGAGCAATCAGTTTAAATGCTTCATTTGCAAGCTTTTAAACTAGTCAAAGGGGGGCACTGACAAGCAGCAGGAAAATCCCAGCCTCTCCCTACAAAACAGGGTACTAAATGAGAAAAAGACTGAGGTAGAATGGTCAGTGGGGGATGCTGCAACAGTAGGTAAAGCCATCAAAATATGGAGAGCAATGAGTACCAATGCCCGTAGTCTGGGTAACAAGCTTCCTGAATTAGTGGCCTTGATGGAGAAGGAACAACTGGATATTGTGGCAGTCATAGAAACATGGTACACACAAAACCATGACTGGGACATAAACATACCAGGATACACTATCTACAGGAGGGACAGGGAGGGTAAAAGAGGAGGAGGAGTAGTTCTTTACATAAGGGAAGGAATAAAAGCAACAGAACAAAAGGGTAAACAGGGAGGAGAAGGAGCACTGTGGGTAAATTTGGAGACAGGCAATGGCACCACAATCTGCACAGGGGTTTATTACAGACCCCCTTCTCAGGGGGAGGAAATGGACAAGGAAATGATAGAAAGTATACTTAGAATGACAGAAAAAGGGGAGATATTGCTGATGAGTGATCTGAATATGCCAGATGTTAACTGGAGTGCAGTCACCGCTGCCACTTCAAAGAGTGGGGGTATTCTAGATGCCCTACAGGGGCATGCCTTAGACAACTAGTACTGGAGCCCACTCAAGAGGGAGCAATATTAGACTTGATTCTCTCAAATGGAGATGGAGAGAGGATCACAGATGTAGAAGTGGGTAGCCATCTGGGAACTAGTGGCCATCGAACAGTATGGTTCACAATAAACACTGCAATAGAGTCAAGCCATACAAAGACAAAAGTACTGGACTTTAGGAGGCTGACTTTGCCAAAATAGGTGAGTGCCTAAGGAATGCACTAGCAAATGGGCAGGAAGGAGGGGTGGAAGAACAATGGGAATAATAAAACTGCGCCATCGAAGAGGTAACAAGCCTTTGTGTGAAGCAAATAAACAAAACAAAATGATGTAAGAAACCACTATGGTTCTCAAAGGAAGTAGGCAGTGAAGGTTCAAGAAAAAGAAAGCATTCAGGAAAGTACAAGGAATGCATGAAGGAGCAGGACAGAGAACTGTATCAGTTAAAGCAAAAGGAGGCTGGGAAGGCAGTCATAACAGCAAAGGCCCAAACTGAGTAAAGATAGCCAACTCAGTTAAGAAGAGGATAAAACCTTTTATAGGTACATCAGGGTGAAGGAAGACAAAGGGATGGATAGTGAGGCTTAAAAAGGGGAGGGAGGGTGGGCAGAGGAGACTGTGAAAAGGCAGAGATACTAAACAAATATTTTGCTCAGTATTTACAAATGAAGAGGATAGGTGCATAAAACAAACAGTAGAAACACTCTGGATACAGAAGTTGATACCAGCCCATTTACAGAAGAAAGGGTTCTGAAAGAACTCTTAAAACTGAAGGTGGACAAAGCAATGGGGCCTGATGGGATTCATCCCAGAATTCTAAAGAGCTAAGGTAGAACTAGTGACACCACTGACTACCCTTTTAACAAATCATGGGAGGATGGGGTGGTACCCGAGGACTGGAGGAGGGCAGATGTGATTCCTCTTCACAAAAGTGGGAGCAAGGCAGAAGCAGGAAACTACAGACCTGTTAGTTTAACCTCAGTGATAGGAAAATGATGGAATCACTTCTGAAGGAAAAGAATTGTCCAGTATCTAGAGGCCAGAGGGGCACAGGACCCCTAGGCAGCATGGATTCACAGCGGAAGGTCATGCCAGATGAATCTGATAGATTTCTTTGACTGGGTGACCAAAGTAGTAGATCAGGGAGGGGCTGTGGACATGGTCTACCTAGACTTTAGCAAGGCATTTGACACAGTCCACACAAAGATTAATATACAAGTTAGCCAGCCTGGGGTGGGTCCCCAGATGACAGCCTGGGTAAAGATTGGCTGGACAATAGGACACAGAAGTAAAAGTAAATGGAGTCCTCAGAAGAAAGGAGGGTTACTAGTGGGGTACAGAGGTTCAGTATTAGGACTGGTCCTCTTCAATGTCTTTATAAGCGACATTGCAGAAGGACTGGAAGGAAAAGTATGTCTCTTTGCTGATGACACAAAGTTCTGCAACAGAGTTGATGCACAGGGTGGGGTGGAAAGGATGTGAAGGGACTTGGCAAGGTTAGAGGAATGGTCAAATGTATGGCAGCTTAGATTCAATGCTAAGAAGTGCAAGGTAATGCACCTGGGAAACAAAACCAAGGGGAAGAGTACACAATGGGGGGTGAGACACTAACAACAATAAAAATGGAAAGGGACCTGGGGTAGTCATATCAGATGACCTAAAGGTGGGAAAGCAATGTGAGAGAGGGCAGCAAGGAGGCTGGGGGATACTGGGATGCATAGGAGAGGCATCACCAGTAGAAAACAGGAAGCTATTATCCTCTGTACAGACAGCTGGTGAGACCCCATCTGGAGTACTGTGTGCAGTTCTGGAGACCCAATCTCTGCAAAGACATAGACAGGATGGAAGCTGTCAGAGGAGGGCAACTAAAATGGTGCAGGGTCTGCACCAGAAGACATATGAAGAGAGACTTAAGGAGCTGAATATGTATAGCCTCGAGGAAAGGAAGGAGAGGGGGAACATGTTAGAAGTGTTCAAGTACCTCAAGGGAATCAACAAAGTCCAAGAGGGTAGCATCTTTCAAAAAAAGAGGTGTACAAGAATAAGAGGGCACAATTTGAAGATGGGGAGCAGCTCAGAGGTAATTTAAGGAAGTATTTTTTCACAGACAGGGTTGTGGATGCATTGAACGGCCTTCGGAGGAGGTTGTGGAGTCAAAAACAGTGGTGGAATTCAAGCATGCATGGGACAGTCATAAGGCAATTCTAGGGGGTGGGGGTAGGAAGAAGTAGGCTGCTGGTTAACTAGGATCTGCAGCTTATTCATTAGGTAGGGAAATGGGCAGACTGGGTGGGTCAAGCGGTCCTTATCTGTCATCAAATTCTATGTTTCTAAGTGTCAAATGATGTACCATTGAGGTTGATGATGCACTCATGGAAAAAGAATTTCCAAGTGAGTACAACTCCGGCATTGAGGATTGCGAGGGCTGCTTCCTCCTTGATGATGATGAGGAGGATGTTGGTGGGGGGGGGTACAAAGAAAACATTTGTATTCAAATCCTTCTTCTTGTTACTTGTAACTATCATATGACGTCATTATAGTTTGCCTTCCCCTTTCTTGATTTTGCCAGTACAGTTCACAGAATGTGTGCAGCTATTATTACCTGCAGTTTTCTAAACACAAATGCCAACTTGTAGCCACTGACTTCCAGCTGATTGCATGACAGATATCCTTCTGACACTGACATACAGTAATGCACCCCAGCCAGCCACCCTGCTTCTTGAGAGAGAGACACAGAGAGAGACATTGCACCTGTGCCCAATCTATGAACCCTCAGCCAGCCACAGCCATCCTGCTTCTTGAGCGTCAGAGAGAGAAAGAGACCTTTTGGATGAATTACTTGAACACCGAGCTTGTAACAGCAGCTTTAAACTATACTGCAAGTGCAATAAGCTGGGAAGATGAATGACAATATAAATAAAAAAGCTGTCCAAATAGTTAAAGTTATTGGTTGCCCTGGAGACAGGAGATGTACAAAGAGCAGTTCTTTCCTACAACCTGTCAGCTCTGATGATGGGGCCAGGTAAGCCCCAACGTGTTAGTATATTACTTGGGTGTTGGCAAGCAGCAGAAACTGAAGCTGAGCAGCAAAAACCTATACAGCAGAATATAGTGGCATAAAGATAGCCTAATGCCTGCCAGCTTTCCACATGGAAGCTACGGAAGTGCCTTCGCTATATGTGCAAGCTGAATAAAGTGGATAAAAGAGACCTGGCTGAACCATTTGAAGGAGACACAGAGGAGAAGGTGTCCTTTCCTTCAATAAAAAATGAAACTTTGTTCTGTGGATTAGGCAATTGAGCCTTGAAAACAGCAATGAGTGGGGACGCAATGAAGGAACTGCCTAGAAGCAAAATGGGTACAGTGACTTTATCAGTCTCACTACCATAGTCTTTCTTTTCCACGGAAATAAGACACATTACTGGAAGTGTCTAAATAGAAGTGGGGGTCATTTTGTATACTGCTAACAGAAATACTGTAAAACATTCAGGAAGTGAGAATTATACTCTGAACTGGTGTCAGCTTTCTGAATCTGAGTGCATATAGAACTGTTCTACCTAGAACAAACACCTATATTAATGAAAGTTGTTTTCCAATGATGCCTCCCACCCAAAAAAAAAAAATAAAACTAAAAAAATACTTACCTTTCATGGCTTGACATTTTCCGTACAGCTGGAGTTATCACCGATCAGAAATGTGAAGAACACAAGTGTACTATGACCTGAGAATGAAAAAACAAAACAACAGTAATGACAAATGCTTGTAATTCAGTCAACAGCAGTATTCCCCAACCCCGAAATAAAATGTTATGTATATATATAATGTACCACATTAGATATCGGACTCGGAACATATGAATGGCATGCAAATGTGATCATCATGGCCACCATGGTGAAGTGAAAATATTCCATATCTATGGTTATGACTCCCTGAAAAAGAACAACATGATGGACTGCTTACAACACTCAAGATTTAATACAAATTAAATGGGTGTGTCTATGAAAAAACATAATAGTGGGATGAACAATAACTCACCATTGTAGTATGAAGTCACACACAAAGGGCAGCATATTTCAGTGATGCAGCAGGCATCAATGCAGGCAGTGCTCTCACTTGGGACACTGACACATTTCTGGCCTTATTCTTCATCGGGGCTTTTCATGAAATTAAAACAGTGGGACAACAGCAGCAGCAGGTGTCAGCAGGCAATGCTTTCACTTGGGACACTGTGACACATTTCTGGATCTATATGCAGGCTTTCAGTGATGCGTCAAGAAATATTTGTGACTTTTCTGGAAATTTTTTCATGTCCTTATTATTCATCTGGACTTTTCATGAAATTAGAACAGCGAGACAACAGCAGCAACAGCAGCAGGTGTCAGCAGGCAATGCTCTCACTTGGGACACTGTGACACATTTCTAGCCTTATTTTTTATTGGGACTTTTCATGAAATTAAAACAGTGGGACATTCACAAGATAGGACATTTGGGGGGGGGGAGTCCAGGTAGATGATTTAGTGGTATTTTGATTGTTGTTGTGTGTATATATACTTTGAAAATCTGACACAGTAAACAGTAACCAAAAAGTAATACAGCATGACAATAAAGCATCAGTGCAAGAAAATGGTTACCATGTTGACCTATACTTTTTTATTGTATGTTCCCATTACCCCTTATCTAGTAAATTGTGTATATGAAGGAAAAATACCCTTCTTTCCACAATTTAAGTATGCTGTACTCCTTTTGTTCACATCTGAAGTAGTAATTGAAGTGCTCATTTGACTGCTGTGCCTGTGAACCAGGTTTTCATCAGTCTTCTCACATGCTTTTGGACAGCAACTATTTTAAATAATTTCTGTTGTGTCTAAAATGAAGTTGCATGCAGCAGACAGTGCATAATGACCTTATGGAACAGTAGCTGCTCAAAAACAACTGGGAATATTGATGAAAACAAGGTCAGAATAACATTAAAATGAGCACTACTTTTATTATTTTAGATGTAAAAAAAATTGGAGAAATGCAGAATAAAATAAATGGTGGAAAGAAAGGCATCATACAATCAGAAAATAAGGGCTTATTGAAAATATAATACAAAGGTATGGATTTAAATTGTCAGCAGATTATTGCACTGCTGATTGAACAAAATGTAATGAATACTGTCATAATTCTAATCTAAATCTCACCTCTCACAAATCTATACCCCCCCCATTATGCTTTCTGCAATAGAAACACATTTTTTTCTGAGTTCTCACTTACTTTATATTTTAAATGATAGAGGGTTGGCAAAGTGGCGGATACTATGCACTTTCATTACTGGTGAAACTGTGGTGCCACACCACCCACTTTTATAAAAGTGTATTGAAGCAGGTGTTTCAGTGCCATGGTTTCAAACGAAATGAAAGTACACAGCATCCGCAAAGTTGGTGACAACAGGACTTTTAGAAAATAAAATAAAGAAAGCACTAAGAAAAACATGTTTCTATTGTGGAAAGCCTAATGGGGTGGAGGGGGGACATTAGGGGTAGGTGGGGATTTAACATTATGAGTGTCAAGAAATACAGGATTAAAGTACTGATGCTTTAACAAAATTAACATCAGGAAGAAAACATTAATTGAAAATAAATGACATACTGTACTTAGTCTGTATGAAAAACAATTACTGATTAAGAAAACAAGGAAAACCAGAGGACAGGATTTTTTGGGGTAGATTTTTTTAACTGATAATTTTTATGGGGCCTGGGGGGGCTGGAGCTAACCAGTAAATGTGCTTAACATGCTTATCATTTCTGCTTGCTGAGCCTCAATGCAGTTCAACTGCTGGCAAGCAGTGTCCACAACATTACATACTACTTCCCCCTCACTCCATAAGACGGTAAGGTCATCCTGTGTGGCAGGAATTTGGGATGGGTCAACTGCAGCTGCTGTAGCCGCCACTGGTTCTGCTGCCCTGCACAGGTTGCACATGCTCTCTCTCTTCTGCAACCTCTTCCACTGCAGAAGTGGACACTATTTCCTGTATGTTGGCCTCCCACTGGGTACAGTGGTGCACTAATAGGTGGGTTCTTTGTCCACTCATGCCCAGGTGGCTGCCCTGGACCATGATGAATAAGCATTCCACACAGATTGCATTTCACACCCATTGGATCACTGGGAGGTAGATGAAAAAATCCTAAACTGGCAAGCTGCATGGAGAACCAGGCACAGGCACTGAGGGGCACCAGATAATGTTGGCTGCTCTTCTGCACTTGAGTGAGGGGCAACAAGCTGCTGCTGTTGTTCTTGCTGTTGCTGCTGCTGTTGTTGTTCTTTCTGCTGCTGTTTCTGCTGCTTGTGGTCACTGGTAGCCACCAGTGCTACAGGGCTTGCAGTGGCAACACTCATGTCAGAATAATTAGCAGCTGCTGCTGCTTTGGGCACCACACATCCACTTGAAATATGTGGCTGTGGTGGAGCACTGGAGGTAGAAACACTACCTCATTTGAGGCAAGTAAGTTACCCCAGGCCACCATGCACTTGGGTCCCCTCTTGCCCATCACTTTGCCCACCTCTATCAATCTTAACAAAAATGAAATGTAATTATTAAACTAACTCAAAATCTACTAGTAAAAGTACTAGTTGAAAAATATTAGCAACTAAAACTAGGTAACCAAAAAGATAACTTTTTTAAACTAAACTATGGTTTCAAATCAACTCATGCTAGTGGCTTCTAAAGTTAAACAAAAGGATAAAAAAAAACTTTACAACAGAAAAATCTGTAAATAGATTGAGTAGCACTGTAGCACAAAGCACACAGTAAATACTGACTCTATCTAGATCCTTCTCCAAGAGAAAGTGAAACTAGTTCACTGGCTTCCTGCCTAATTAACTGTCTGCCTGCATCATGTGACCTGCAGACAGTCAGATATGTGATCTGTGGGCTGTTTCTTACAAACTTCATCTTCTCAAACTGTAACTCAAGGTTAACATGAAGTCCGCAAAGCAAAGTTCATTAAAGGCGAATTTTGACCTTTCAATGGAAACTTGCATAGTGCTATGCAAATTCGAAGTTGGGCACTTTGAATTAACTTCATGGGCATAGTAAACCTTCGCTGCAGCTCTAATCACCACACTATACACACACACTATGCACTTTTGCAGCAAATTTGCTATGTGAATTGACACACTTCATATCAAAAATGCATCTCAAAGGGCAAATTGCATCAATTTGTATACTGAAATTCACTGCAGTTGTGGCAAATTACATTATGTGCACTATGCAAATACTACTCGTAGCACATAGTGGCAGAATTCACTGCAATCTGTGGATGAATTTTAAATTCACAACACACTTGGTACTCAGATCCTCTTCCCCTTCTTTTAACGATCATCAAGGTCAGTTGCCACACTACCGCGGTGGCTACTTTTCTTCAGTATCTGCAGTAGACCTGCAGAGTTAAAATCAAACCAGATGTACACATCCCCATAAAACTTCATTCTTATTTAATGATGAATTGCTGATGATTTGTATACTGTGGGTGTGGTTGGGATTGCAGTCATGATACAGTGCCAGTCGTTTTTTTCAACTACTGAACATTAAGAGAAACTGACAAATACAGGTGCATAACTGGAAGGAAAAAGGCTTCTTCCTATCCATGGATCCAGCTACATGGATCTAGCAAAAATCATACAGTGCCAACATTGTCTTTCAAGTTCTCAGGAAAGGTAGTTTCAGAGGAGTATCAATTTAAACTTTGTAACAATTGATTATTGTTTTGGAAAAATGGTATTTGTAGGACAAGGGTTTAAGTACTGTACTGGGAAAGGATAGGGATGGACATACGGTATACAATAAATTCTAAATCCAACAGTGAAAACTTATACCGTTCCTAGTTATTGTGCACAAGATGTGTACAGTAATTGAAACTTAATACAAAAAAATTTAGAAAACATACTAAAGAATCTTTATAGCTAATTAAAAGGTATAACAGAGTTATATCTATGTAATGAATATTACATCCAATCAATTCATGGAAACAACTGCAGTATTTAGAAAAAAGCTTTGACATGCAAGCCCTATTCCTATTAAACTCAGTGTAATCTTTGCTCATGTTTCAGGTCTTCTCCTTCTCCTAAATGGCATTCAGTACTGTTCATTACTTGTTTATCCTTGGCCACCACCATGCTGATCCATGTCATGGCCATCACCAACCATTTGGTAAGTAAACATTTTGTGTGCTCTTTTCCTGCACAACTCAGCTCTCAGTTTCTTCAAGCCTGCTCATTTGTCCATTGCTGCCCACAAAACTCATCTTCCTGTTCTGATTGCAACCTCTAGGCTCTTATAGACCCCCAATGTCTGTCTACTGGGCAAATGGGCAAGAAGGTGGGCTGGAGGATCAATGGGGAAAATCAAAGCTCCCATCACAGAAGAAACAAGCTTTGGTGTGAAACAAATAAACAAAACAAAACAAAACAAAGGAAAAAAAACACTATGGTTCTCAAAAGAGGTGGAGAGGAAGTTTGGAGAGAAAAAGATAGCATTCAGTAAGTATAAGGAAATGCAGAAGGAGCAAGGCAAAGAACTGTACCAGTTAAAGCAGAAGGAAGAGGGGAAGGCAGTCAGAGTAGCAAAGGCCCAAACCAAGAAAAATATAGTTAACTCAGTTATGAGGGGGGATAAAACCTTTTATATGTACATTAGGGAGCAAAGAAAAACCATGGGAGGGATAGTGAGGCTTAATAAAGGGGAGTGTGGGTGGGCAGAGAGAGACAGTGAAAAAGTAGAGATACTGAATGAATACTTCTGATCTGTATTCACAAAAGAAGAGGAGGAGGAGGTACCTAAACTAAATAGTAGAATCACATTGGGTGGGGGGGGTCAATACCAGTCCATTCACAGAAGAAAGGGTTCTGAAAGAACTCCTGAAACTGAAGGTGGACAAAGCAATGAGGCCTGATGGGATTCACCCCAGAATTCTAAAAGAACTAAGGGACCTGAGTGACACCACTGACTACCCTTTCACAAAAGTGGGAGCAAGGCAGAGGCAGAAAACCACTGTCCAGTTAGTTTGACCTCAGTGGTAGGAAAAATGATGGAATCACTTCTGAAAGAAATAATTTTTGAGTACTTAGAGGCCAGCAGGACACAGGACCCAAGGCAGTATGGATTCACAGCAGGAAGGTCATGTTAGAAAAATCTAATAGATTTTTTTGACTGGGTGACTAAAGTAGTATACTAGGGAGGGGCTGTAGACATTGCCTACCTAGACTTTAGCAAGGCATTTTACACAGTCCCACACAAAAGATTAATAAACAAGTTAGCCAGCCTTGGAGGGGGTCCCAGGGTGGTAGCCTGAGTAAAAAATTGGCTGGACAACAGGACACAGACAGTAGTAGTAAATGGAGTCACCTCCGAAGAAAGGAGGTTTACTAGTGGGGTATCGCAGGGTTAAGTACTAGGACTGGTCCTCTTTATTGTCTTTATGGATGACATTGCAGAGGGACTGGAAGGAAAAGTATGTCTCTTTGCAGATGACAAAAAATTCTGAAACAGGGTTGATACACAAGGATAAGAACGGACTTGGCAAGGTTGCAGGAATGGTCAAAAGTATGGCAGCTTAGATTCAATGCAAAGAATTGCAAGGTAATGCACCTGGGAAACAAAAACCGAAGGGAAGAGTACAAAATGGGGGAAGGTATTAATGACAACAAAAATGGAAAAGGACCTGGGGGTAGTCATATCTGATGACCTAAAGGTAGTAAGCAATGTAAGAAGGCAGTAAGGAGAGCTGGGGGGATACTGGGATGCATAGAGAGAGGCATCACAAGTAGAAAACAAGAAGCTGTTATCCCTCTGTACAGACAGTTGGTGAGATCCCATCCGGAGTACCACGTGCAGTTCTGGAGACCCCAACTCCACAAGAACATAGACAGCATGGAGAAAGTCCAGAGGAGGGCAACTAAAATGGTGTAGGGTCTGCCCAGAAGCTATATGAAGAGAGACTAAATGAGCGTAATATGTATACCTTCAAGGATAGGAGGGAGAGGGGGGGACATGATAGCAACTTTCAAGTACCTCAAGGGAATCAGCAAAGTCCAAGAGGATGCAATCTTTCAGAAAAAAAGATGTGCAAGAACAAGGGGGTACAATTTGAAGCTAGAGGGGGGATGACTCAGGGGCAATGTGAGGAAGTATTTTTTCATGGAGAGGGTGGTGGACACATGGAACAGCCTTCCTGAGGAGGTCATAGGGTCATAAACAGTGGGGGAATTTAAGAATGTATGGGACAGACATAAGGCATTTCTAGTGGGAGGTAGGAGGAAGTAGGCAATTGGTAAAACTAGGATCTGCAGCTTATCAAATAGGTAGGGAAATGGGCAGACTGGGTGGAGCAAGCGGTCCTTATCTGCCATCAAAGTCTATGTAAATTTCTATGGAGGAGTCCAGCTTATTCATGCCAATGGGGAGAATCTGCCCAGTGAAGGGATGTATCAGAGGAAAGAGGAAAGCTCTTTGAGTAGACCACAGATTTTGTCCATATGGTGGCATTGGTGAACTAAGGGACTGTCTGGCTTTTTGGGTACTCAAAAGTCATCATTTGGCATGCCAAGCTGTTCTTAGGCTTTTTTGCATCTAACTCCATCAGTCTGCTCTTGGCATCACCCACCACACTGACATAGATGGTGGGCATGTGGTCACTCAGCCCAGCTATCAGATTTCATTATCTGAGTGAGTTACTATTGTCCCCCACCAGGGGAAAGCATCCATGAAGATGTTCCATCCCCCTTTTCATGCTGGCTTCTGCTCCTCAAATCCCAGGCTCAGGGCAGGAACACACGTTGCTGGCATACTGATTGGAAGCCCCACCACTCTGTGCTACCGAACCAGCAAGTATAATTTTTAAATATACTGGAGGAGTTCACTGGTGGAGTTCATTTGACTGGACTGACAGTGATAAAGTGGACTGACAAATGGCAGCAACTGAATGCTGACAGTGGCATATGGCTTGTGACTAAATAATTTGCTCTCTCTTGTTTATATTGTCCAGTTTCCTCCTCCTCTGGCATTACATTCTCCTTCTTCTGATGCTAGCCACACTATGTTCAGAATGGGGTATTATCATACTGATTCAGGGCATGGCCATGATTAGCCTGATGGTAAGTATAGTTTCATTACTTCATTAAATTTGCAGGAGGACCTGGGCTAAATTGTTTACTCCCTCATTATTACACATATGAAGCCTCCTTCAGCACTGTGACCACATCATCCTCCTCCTGAGGCCCACCACACTGTGTGCAGCATGAGGCACTGTCATGCTGATTCAGGGCATGGCCATGACTAGCTTGACAGTAAGTATAGTTTCCTTACTTCAATTTATTTGCAGGAGGACCTAATCTATCTCACCTACTTTTCTTTCCTTATGCCTGTCTCCTCTCTGTTGCCCTCTACTGTTTAATTAACCTCTTACTACTCTGTCCTGTCCATGACATAGCCTGGGAATGCCTGGTTCATCACACTCCTGTTGTATATAATCTGTATGTTGTATTATGCCAATATGCAAAACAAAATGGTTATATTAAATGCACGCTGTAAAATAGAAAATAGAGTTAAAAATCTACGTTTCGACCTTAGGTCTTCTTCAGGAAATATCTGAAAGAGAAAAAAAACAAGTTAGAGTCATGTATGTGTATTATGCCAATATGTTATTGTGTGTTCTGTACATTGTTGTGCCTTTTGACATTTCATATTACTGTGCTTTTTACTTGTTATTATGTAGTTATCCCCTCCCTTTCTCTCTAGGATGCATCTGGAAATTAGCTTTTTGGCTCAGTACGTATTTGTAAATCTGTTTAAATAAATAAATAAATTGTTTACTCACATATCATTACACATATGAAGCCTTCTCCTTCACTGCTACTACATCCTCATCCTCCCCTGATGCCCACCACACTGTATGCAGCATTGATCACTGTCATGCCACTGCCATGCCAACCCAGGGTATGGCCATCACTAAGCTGGTGGTAAGAATACATTTATATTATTTCATTTGTTGTGTAGGTTGACTTGACTGTACAGACGGTATTAGAAAGAATTAAGAAATGGCACCAAATGAGTGTAGTACATTCCTTATGCATAGCAACAAAGGGCCCTATTTACAAAACAAGTTCTCCCATTTTATGCTTATGGAAAAATCCTTTCTGGATAGAGCCAAAGTCTTTTGCTTCCCCTTCTTCACATGTATCTATCTTCTCCTTCCTCTGCTGCCACATTCTGTCCTCCAGACACTCACCACACTTCATTGTGTGCATTATCAGTAGGCACTATCCATGTTAATCCAGAGCATGGCCATTACTAGTTCAAACATAACTTTCTCTGGATCAAGCAGCCACTGCATTGTTTCCCCAAGGGATCTTAATGTCTGGACTAGTAATTGAACTATAATCAACAATAGGGAAGGGGGAGAAGGGTCCATGTGGTTCAGAAACCTGGGGCAGTAAATGCAAGCAGACTCTTCCTCCTGAGAGATCCATGTGGTCCAATTTCCACAGTGAAAAGACATGAACCTGTAGCTACCCAGGAGTCCAGGTTTGTGCCTAGAAAGACACCCAACATGCAAACCGTAGACAAGGAGAAGTGGAGGAAAATGCTTGTGATAGGGGATGCCATCACAAGGGGAAGGTATAGGTGGTGGGAGCATGGCAGCATGAGATCAGGGGTGTGGAGAAACAGAATAGTTAGATGCATCCTTGGAAAATGTATATTGTATGCTAAACTTTTGACAATCAAGAGGAATAGCACTGCTGAGAATAACTGTAGAAGAAAATGTCTCAATGTAGACAGCTAGGTTTATTCAAAAGGGTTAAAAAAGGAGACACAGAGTTGGCCAAGAAAAGATGTAAGAAAAACAATTTTTTAGTAGCTGAAATAGAAGGGAGGGCTGTGATACAGAGCCCAATAGTCACAGTAAATCTAGCAGCATAACTGCACTTGGGCAAGAAACCTAGGGTAGGATTCATGATGAGTTCCTTTCTAAGTTCCACTCCCCAACTGCTGTTGCAGACTGGAATTGCCTGCAGCTGTGGCAGTAGCGATTCACAGCCACAGCAGTTGTGGAGGATGTTATGGCTGCTTCCACCAGCCATAGCCCATTCCTGCTGATGCGGTCATCTCCCTGGTGACACCACCCGCAAGCAGCTGTAGATTGTGGAGCCAGTTGTAATCTGGCTCCACCTTTGTGAATACCCACCACTGTGGGTAACCTGCGGATCCGCAAGTCGCAACCAACTTCCACTGAGGTTTACCCACAGTTGCGGGTATTTCTCAAGTTTCATGAATCCTGCCCCTAGAGTTTTGTGTGTTTGTTGTACATTTTAGTTAGAGAGAGAGCCCTAGGGCTCCCTACTCTTTTAGTCAGTGATTGTGGGATTGTGGAGGAGGGAGACACAGGAAGTAGGATCTGAAAATCTGGAAGGGGAAAATCAGCCCTGTACCTGTAATAGCTAATTCGATAACAGCCTGCAATATTGCAGTGTAGTACTTTTACTGCACTATACTGAAAAAGTTGCTTTTGAAGCATTGATGCACAAGTGGGTAAACCAAAAGTGAGCTGAGCATGACTTCTGGTCTCCCCACTGAAAAGGTGGCACATGTGGGAGCATTGGTGATCACAGGGGAGCCTTGGCAGGTTGGTAAGCTACCTGAACTACTGGTCTACAAATGCATTATTAGTGAGAAGAGCAGAAATTAGGTTGGTGACCCAATTCTGATGGTTCTTACTATAATAACAAGTAGACAGTCTCTAATAAATTTTAAGTAAAATCTACTAAAAATTGCAGCAGACCTAAAATAGGAAGGACAGCATGAGAGACCAACAAATGGGAAGGGAATGGAATTGCATTATTCTGTTCTCTAACTGGCATGGCATGGTATGGTATGTATTTTGAAAAGGATTATTCATCCAAAACACATCAAGATGTGTGGACGCTTTATTTTTCTGCACCAGCACTTCAATAAAGAACTTTTTGCACCTTGGAATAATGGGGCTGGCTTTCTTCAGTATGTTGTTGTGAGTACAGGACTGGTCTCTTGATATTGTATGGCATTGTATAGTTTATTGTTTGATCAAAATTAATAAATGATAATTACAAACATGAGATACAAAAAATGCAAAAAAAGAAGACCACAGTACATAAATAAGTTAAAAACATAGTGAAGTGTGAAAAGGATACAATCAGTTGCCCCAGGCTAAAAAACAATTAATCTGGGTATTATAGTTTCACCATCTTATTCCTTACTTTTTGTATGGTTATATGAACGTTTACTATCCTTTTTGTAATAAAATAATTTTTAAGAGTAAAGAAAATATTTTAAATTGTGTTATAATCCACCTGCTGGATGCATTTAATAATAGGACAAAGCCACTTGCTTCTTGCTTTTTGTAAAAGGAGCACTTTAAGATTACATGCAGCAGATTTTTTTTGTCTCTTCCATTACAGTAACAGAGACATTCAATTGGATCAGGGGTTCTATTAAATTTAGCAATTAGTATGTTCAGGTCAAATAATTCGATTTTATATCTTGCGCAAATTTTACAATTTTGAACATCTAGAAAATCTAAATACTGCCTGAACCAGTGTCTACAATCATTTATACTCTACCATTTTGCACATCTTGAAGTACTCATGAGATCAAAATTTTTGTCTTTGAAATGAGTAATTATTAGCTTTTTAATTTAAGGTTTGTATTGATTGCTAATCAAAATAGTTCTAATAAAATATGAGAGAAGAACCTATAATTAGAAAAGGTTAAGCAATTTTTTAAGAGGAACTAGCCAGTATGATTGTCTGCAACCAGTATCTTCCCAGGAAAACTTCTCTTCCAGACATTGTTTTGGTAACTTATGATGTGGTAATTTAGTTATTCTTATACAATAGTTTATGAATCTGCCAAATCTCGTAAGCATGGAAGACCCAGTTCTGCTTGAACAAAACATGCAGGGGTAGATTTAAAGAAACATAGAGCTATGCTAAATGCTTGTATGACAGGTTTTTCTAAGCTCTCTGTGTATGAGGGAATCACAAATTTCAACTCCATAAAGTATTTGTGCATTATATTTGGCTTGAATGGCCTTAGTAAGAGCTTAATTGAGGCATGCCCCATACAGATTATTGAATCTCTTTAAACCTTGAATGGTAGATTTAACTTTCATTGACATTGTATCAAAGTGTGTTTTCCAAGACAGCATGCGAGATAAACTAAGTCCCAGGTAGGAGTAGGTATTTACAACCTCCAGTGGGAGGAAATCAATGCTCTATTTGTATTTAGTGTGTAACCCACTGAATATAATAATTTTGATTTTTGGAGATTTATTTTCAATGCCAGTTTCTTGGAGTGATCTGCTAAAATATTATGTTTCTTTTGCAGCCCACTTGGGGACAGTGATAATAGCACCAGATCGTCTGCATAAGCTAATGCTGGACAAGAAAAGGTTTTAATTTTTTGGGATTCTGAATCTAGTTTTGAAAGTGCAATTAAAAGATTGTTTTTATGAACTGAGAATAATATGGAGGCCAGTATGCAACCTAGACCTAACCCTTTATAGGTGGGAATTTTGTCTGAATGCTGGTTTCCAAAACTCCCTCTTACCAGGTCCCAAGTTTCAATATATACATTCCAGATGTTATTTATCGGGCTTGGGATAATATCCCAGACATACATAACATACATAAGGTTTCTCTGTTAAAAGTGTTGAAAGCAGAAGTGAAATCGATAAATGCTGTATATAATTTCTGGTGTTGAAGTACAGCATATTTTTTCAGTAAAGGTGTAACACAAAACAGTTGTCTAGTGTAAAATAGTTTCCCCCTAAATCCAGACTGAAGTGGAAATGAGTCATCTAGCCTTTGAATTTCAATTTTCAGTCTGCCTAGTAAAATTCTGAAGATCTTTTCCATAATATCAATTAAACTTATTGGTCTGTAATTTCTAGGTTCCTTTTTATCTCCCTTTTTAGGGCTGCATGGGAATAGCCCTGAAGTCCTCTTGGGAGGACTAGTAGAAAAGCAGCTTGTGAATGCACAACCTCATGAAGTGTCAAAAGTGCCTCCGAGACTGTGCACAATGGTCCCACTCAGCTGTTGCACCACTTTTTTTTTATATGAAAACAAAGTAGACTGACAGTGAAATGCAGTAAATCAAGGCAGCATTGGAGGGTTCTATGTCATAATTGTGACCACTGAAAGGTGATCATTGTTATGGTGAAGTCACATCACCAAACATCAATTTTGGCGATGTTACTCCCCGACACACAGCAAAACAGCACCGGGAACATACAGTTATAATGTTTTATGTGGGGGGCTGCACCCTCTGCACTCCCATGGGGGCTTCACTCCCCACACCCCCTACTTAAGGATTCTGAACTCCAGGTGGGTGCATGTCGGGGGTGCAAAATGTTACAAAGAAAATGTCGGGCCAGGCACAGCAAAAACTTACTTGCACCAGGACCCAAACCCAGCACCCTGTCTACCCAAGCAGTGAACCCACACCATGCTATGGGGCCAGCTCGGCAACCCACTGTGGCACCACCCCTCAAAAACCCTCCCACCCCTCACTAAGCATGCTTGCTCCCACACCCCAAACGCATACGTGTAGTGACATCCTGTCACTATATGTGCAAACCCACCCCAGTCCGGTCACCCAACCTCATCAGTAGCCCCCACGTCATGCACCATGCTTGAGTGGCCATTTTGCAGTTCGCTCAGTTGCAGTCGTGCATGTCACAGGCTACCCATTGGAGTCATGAAGAAACACAGGCTTTGCTTTGCTTCCCTTTTTTATTTCTGTCTCACTCCCCCTTAACAAATGTTGGCACCTTCAAGAACTAAATGAGTAATGAAACAAAAAAAAAAGAAATGTGTAATAGAGGAACATGTGCTTCTCTGGATGCCGTCCACTCAGGAGAATTTTCTCTTATCTCTCTCATCAGCATTGTGGGAGGGGTCGGTCAGCATTCAGGGACAGAAGGGGACACAGAGCAATGTGTAGCAAGAAGTAGAAATGAAAGTCCATGTAAGAATGTTGTAGCAAGAAGAACAAGTTAATTTCAAACCAGATGGTGATATCTGTATAAATAAATCCCTTCAACCTCCTGTCATGAGTGCCTCTGTCCTCCCTGTTGTTCCTCAGTGTGTGTGTGAGCAGAACAAGAAACAGCCATCCCACAGTTGTACTGCAGGTAGCATGTCTGCCGCCCCCCAGCAAAAAAGCAGGCATCAGCAATTCCTCTGTCAGGGACCGACACAGGAGCAAGCATCTAAGAGAGTGAGAGAGAGAGAGAGAGAGAGAGAGAGAGAGTGGGACTGGGTGCAACAGCTACACTCGCCCTGCTGTATCTACTGCATACATTGCAAAGTTATTTAAAACAAATAATTATTTTATGTGGCAAACTTATATTCCCTGTATACCTCATTTGATATAAATAAGTATTTTAAGTAACATACTTGTGCTCCCTATATCCCTCATTTGATATAAATAAGTCTTTTAAGTAGCATACTTATGTTTCCTATAACCCACATTTGAAATGGATCTATGATGCTGGTTCGAGAACACTTTAGTCGACCGTCATCTCAGGGATGGGATTTATGTTGACCGCAAGTTGCAGTAGACATAAATCCTGTATATCTCCCAGTCCTGTTTTTCTACTGGGGGCTTCATCCCTGAACCCCCACAAGGGGGACTCTGCCCCCACACCCCCATACTATGGATTATCAATGCTAGTCAGAGTTGATTCGGGGAGGGGGTGCAGGACCAGGAGACAGAGCTCCCCTGTCTCAGGCACACCAACACAGCGACCTGTCAGCAAAGTGTTGATTTTGCTGACAGTGAGGTATGTTGTTGTGTAGTTGTCACCATCGGGTCGGCATACCATTTAAAACAATGTCCACACTATCTCAGCAATTCATTTATTTACATTTCAGTGACCTGGATAAGGGTTTCTGAGATGTAGCACTTCATGCATAAGTGGACCCAGAGGTAATTACAAATAAGTTAGGAACTTATACTTGAAACACAAACTACTTTTTTTTATCTGACAGCAAAGTAGACTGACAGTGAGTTGCAGTAACCCAAAGCAGCATTCAGGTCATGAAGAAACACAAGCTTTGCTTCGCTTCCTTTTTTATGCTGGCTCGTTCTTGTGCACGAGTCAACATATTGCAGTAGTAGCAGATTTGGAGGTGCGGTCACTGTGGGCAAATTCAGGGGATGCATCAGTAGGTGTGTGCCTCATTCTCCAATCAGCCAGCATGCAGGCACCACACCAGCAATTTGGAATGTGGCCACCAGATCTAAGAAAAGGTCTGCTGCAATAAGAAGCAAGCTTCTCATTGCAGCGGCACAATAATATGTCTCCCAACATAAACATGGTGGCACTGACTGCTGCAGCCCGACTTCAGGGGTGCCCAATCCCCCTGTCGCATGCACAGACCCACTTCATTTGCCAACGAGGGACCCCACTCCCCACTGGCATAATGACCCCCCCAAGTGTGTGCTGAGGGGGTACCCAATCCCCCTCGGCATCATGCATGCCCCCAACAGTCTTTCTACAGTCCCCTTCCCTATTTATTTTGCTTACAGGGGAGCCTACTCCCTGTCAGCATAATGTCTCTAGCCCCCTATCTGTTGTGTGCCGAGGCGGGTGCCCAATCCCCCTCAGCTTTTGCCACCCCTTTTGTATGTGCTGAGGGGGTGCCAAATCCCCCATTGGATACAGCAGCCCTTCCCAAAAATAGTCAGGTGGCATGCTGGGAGTCCACACTAGCATGCCAAATGTCCCTGAAAAAAACTTGTCCTGCAATGTTCCCTTTTTTTTTCCATCTGTAAAACAGAAAATGGTCCATCGTGGTCTCCCTGCCCCATCCCCCAACCTGCACCCACCCTCTGTGCACCTTGCCTCCCCACACCCCCCTCACCCCCATACTTACCTCTGGAGTCTGGTATGACAATCTTCGGTGGCCTGGGAACATGTCTGCACTCTTCAAAGTCGACCACGAACTGAAGAAATGCCGGTAAGCTGTATTATGGCATAAATAGGCTTTTTTCAACTTTGGTACATATTTCAGGCATTTCTAGGAATTGTGACACCACATTTTCAACATGGGGTTATTGGGACTCCACCTCATGAATTCAGACACTGTCATGGGGTTATTCAGTCCTGAAAGGTGATTTCGCAGTCACTGCGTGGAATCACCTTTTGGGACCCAGTAATGAAACGATAGTGCCACTGTTCATGGGGGGGGCTCTCAAAAAGCCTATGTTGTAAATTTGGTGGGATAAAAATCCAAGAAATGGCTGTTTTACGAGCGTGCATTGTGCAGTTTCCACACACGCTCATAACTTTGTGAATTTGTAATATTTTCACTCCAGATTTTCAAAATTGGAATTTTTCCATGCCTCCTTATGAACAGTGCAGCTGCCATTTTACATTTCCTGGCCAAAATGTGTTTTTACAAGTGTGGAGCAGAATAGCCCGGTCGCTGTGCGAAATCAGTTTTTAGGAGAGTTTGAGGAAATGACGGTGACACTATTCATGAGCAGAGGTCCTAAAATGCCTATATTGAAAATTTGATGATGAAAGCCTATAAAATTACTGTGTTACAAGCGTGTGTTGCGCAGTTCCCATGCACCCTTGTAGCTTCGCAAATTTGCAATATTTTCATGCCACATTTTCAACACTGGCATTTTTTCACACCTCCTCATGAACAGTATGGCTGTCATTTTTCACATTCTGCCCAAATTGTGTTTTCACACCTGTGGTGCACAATGGCGTGGTCACTGTAGGAAATCAACTGTTGGGACAAATTAACAAAATCACAGTGCTACTGTTCATGAGCGGAGGTCCCAAAATGACTATGTTGAAAATGTGGTTAAATAAAATCCCCAAAATAATTGGGTTACAGACTTGTGTTGCACAGTTTCTATGCATGCTCATGACTTCACCGATTTTTCATATTTTCACTCCAGATTTTCAATGTTGCCATTTTTTTACACCTCCTCATGAACAATACAGTTCTCATTTTTTACATACTGCCCAAAATGTGTTTTCAGACCTGTGTTGACAAATGGCACAGCCACTGTGCAAAACCCCCTTTCAGCTAACAAACTGATAGTGCCGCTGTTCATGAGGTGGGGTCACAAAAAGACCATGTTGAAAATTTGGAGTGAAAATACCAACACAGACCTACAGCATTAGGGTTTCCAACTGTAACACCCCACCCTGTGCAGACTGACAGGTGTCAAGGGTGTGACTTGGGATCATTGGCTGTATGCCTTGCAGTGTTTGGACACAAAGTTCACCCCATTCTCCTATACTGCACCCACCTCAGTGTCTTTCCTTATGGAATGGGGTAAGTATAATGCCTAAAGACCCCAAAGTACACCATGACACTTGTCAGTGTCTACAGGGTAGGATGAGGTAAAATGGCAAGAGCATTATAGCTGATGATCCAAAGGCACACCCCAATGCCTATCAGTCTCTACAGGGTGGGGGTGAGGTTGGCGTCACTTCAATACTTCACTGCCATTCCTATTATGCATCTCTAACTCTGACACTACCAAAGCCAATGGCAGTGAGACAACATTTGGCATTGACAAATGCTTGTTTATTTCTCTCTCTCCCTCCCTCCCCCTTAACAAATATTCATGCCTTAAAGAAATAAATGAATAAAAGAAAAAGAAAGGTATAATAGAGGAACATGCACTTCTCTGGATGCCATGCAGGATAATTTTTCTCTCACCTCTCTTGTCAGCATTAAGGAGGGGTCAGCTTTCAGGGACAGCGGGGATACAAACAAGGAGGACAGCTGCTTATAATGGACAACAAAACACTGCATACATTTTTTCATTATAAATGGCATATACTGTATATTTATGAGAACTGTTTTGTAGTAATTTTGTTTTGCATTAAAAGAGAAGAATTTTGATAGTATCCATTATGCGACCCCGACTGAGAACTTTCAAAAAGGGCAACTCAATCATGGCAATTTTACACAGGGCTACCAGGCAAGAAGGGTGACTGGATAGGGGGTTTGGTGACTATTGCAACAGGATGTCGCTAAGTATACATGCACGTGGGGAGGTGGGGAGGAACTAAGCCATGCGACAGGTGGAAGGGGAGGAAGGTTTGTGGGGTGTAGTGTGGTGATGGGCTGCTGAACTGGCCATGTGGCATGGTGGGTTGGTGGCAGGCTGGGGTTGGGAGGGTGCCGGGTTTGGCTGTGTGCATGCTCATTTTTTGCGTTGGGTTGCAGGTTTTCTTTTTGGTTTAGTTTTGCACCCCCACAACATGCACCTCCTTGGAGTTGAGAATCATTTAGTAGGGGGGTGCAGGGACACAGCCCCCCACATAAAAAAATAAAATATAAGTCTCCGGCACCATCTTGCTGTTCGCTGTGAGTCTACATCACCGAAATTCATTTTCAGCTGTGCAGACTCGCTCAAACGGTGATCGCTATTATGCGATCACCATTATCACATGGAACCATTTTGACACTGTATCCCATAGGGCTTTACAAGACATGAACAGCTATGGTAGCCAGCTGGCATCTAGAGAGGGTTTACTGAAACTGAGGGAGCTTATGGAAATTTCAGATAGCAAGAAAGAGATCAGGGTAAAACCCTCAGAGGTTGAGCAAAGTGATTAAGTGCTGGTTGTTGGATTCAAAATTGAATCTCTAGGTCTGCAGCACTTGTCTGTATTTACTACATAAATGACCAGAAACATGTGCTCATGGAAACTAAAAACGTACTCCTCCCCCCCAAAAAAAAATGAATGGAAACCAAAGCAATGTGTAGCACTCAAAGCAAATTAAAAAAATTGGACTTACAACTTCATAAATGTTGCAGTCCAGTAGGAAATTTATTTTGCTATCTGAAACACAGCACTGGTACCTCAGTACTTTGTGTCATACAAATTATGCTTTCTCGGGGGACATGGCTAAGGTACAATGGTAAGTAATTTATTTAGGCAGTATAAAGGTATGTGCATACATTTCCAAATTCAGAGCTATGCACAATAGCACATCAGTTCAGATGCTAAAAGATGGGTATGCTTTTGTAAATAAAATCAAATGTATTCCCTAATTTTATTAAATCCAGAGTGAAACCAAAAAAGCACACTTAAAGTTAATACAAGGCAGTTAAAACATTCCAATGCTGGCAATGAAAAAAAAATCTGAAAAAAGGAAAAATATTAATAACACATAGAAGTGATGAATGGTGATTGCATGAGAACACTCCATTTCCACAGTCTGATAATAGGCCGAAAAATCATGCAACCCAAGAACTATGGGTGAAAATGTTGTGGGGGTGAGGGCTTAAAGAAAAAAAGTGGAGTGGCAATGGAGAAAAAGGTATAGAAAAATGGAGCATGACAGTTAACGTGCTGATTCTGATAAAAGTAATTAAGGAAAACAAAATAAAAAATGGAGCATCACCGCTAAAGTGCTGATTCAGATAGAAGTAATAAAGAGAAACAACGGAAATAAGTAAAAACAATGAATAAAAGCCAAACTGCCAAAACAAATAAAAACCTTGACTGTTTATGATCACAGATAATTGTGAATGTAAAACTACCAAAGGAATGGATTTCAAATAACACACCACACATGAAAGAGGTTTGCAAACTTTGTTTTATTACATTTCACCTTTAAATGTATTTGCTTTTAATGGTCATCATGGCTGAAACAAAATTTATCTTATTGTTTACTGATTCTCTCCAGATTCCCCAAAGTATGCCTTTACTGAATATTTTGCTGCAGGAACTATGCTCCCAAGACGTTTTCAGTTGGGTTGGATCACCCTGGATATACATGCTATACTAACTCAAAGTCGGATCGTTTTCTCTGTTAACCCCACCTGCACTACAGGTTTGGACTTTTCTGATTTTTTTTTTCTTCAGATTTTTATTATGCATGATAGTGACCTGGTGGGATATGAACCTTGTATAACACAAATCTCAATCTTTGATTTTATACCCTGCTGTCCTCTAGTTTAAAGAACAACACTGCTTATGGATCCTTTAGACCAATGGATGCTGGGATGAGAGCGGCAAAGGGCTTGCGGTTTTCTCTCTTTTTTTTTTGACAATGCAGATTGTGGGTTCTGGAATAAACCAGTGGACTTATGAATGGCAACGAGTCTTTATGGAGTGGAAGTGGAGCCATGTGATACATGGTGCTGTACTGAACAACACCACACCTGTAAAGAGAAAGTAGTGAGTGGTTAGATTTCTGCTATTGGCTGGTCTATTACGGTTTACAGCATTTTTCTATATCTGGACAGTTGCTTGTAATGGACAAATCAACACCACACAAATGTGTCCATTATAAATGGCATATACTGTACATTTATGAGAACTGCTTTGTTATAATTTTGTTTTGCATTCAAGGAAAATAATTTGGACACTGTATCCCATAGGGATTTACAAGAAGTGAACAGCTATGGTAGTCAGCTGGCATCTAGAGGGGTCTAACTAAAATTGAGGGTGGTTAAGGAAATTCCAGATAGCAATAAAAAGAGGAGGGAAACCCCTTGAAAGTTGAGCAAAGTGATTAAGTGCTGGTTGTAGGATTTGAAACTGAATTTCTAGGTCTGCAGCACTGGTCTCTATTTCCTACATAAACCACCAGGAGCACGTGTTCATGGAAACTGAAAAGGTACTTGCAAAAAACAAATCACCAGTGGAAACCAAAGCACTAGGTAGCACTCAAAGCAAATTAGAAAATGGAGTTATGTCTTCATAAATGTTGCAGTCCAGTAGGAAATTTATTTTGCTATCCGAAACACAGCACTGGTACCTTAGTGCTTTCTGTCATAAAAATGATGCTTTATCAGGGGACGGGGCTAAGGTGTTAAAGTCCAGTTTGTTTAGGCAATCTAGAGGTACATACATACATTTCAAAATTTAGATCTGTGTAAAACAGCACATCAGTTCAGATGCTAAAAGATAGGTATGCTCTTGTAAATTCAATCACATGTATTCCCTTATCTTACTAACCCTGACTGAAAACAAAAAAGCACACTTAAAATGAGTACAAGGTAGTTAGAACATAACAATACTGGTAATGAAAAAAAAAAACAGAAAAAAGGAAATGAGGGAAGAAGTATCAGTGAAGGGTGAAAACATGGAGAAAGTATACAGAATTGATGAACTGTGATTGCATGAGAACACTCCATATCAGCAGTCTGATAATATGCTGAAAAATCATGCAATCCAAAAACTGAGGGTGAAAATGTTGTGGAAGAGGCAGGGGTGCTTAAAGAAAAAAAGGGGTGTGGCAAAGAAGAAAAAGGTGTAGAAAAATGGAGAACAAAATAAAAAAATGAGTATCACAGCGAAAGTGCTGATTCAAATAAAAGTAATAAAGGGAAACAAAGAACTAGAAAAAAGGAAAAACAGTGAATAAAAGGGGTGGGGGTGACTGCAATTACGCCAAAATCCTCCAAATCAGAAGTCTGATAAAATTTAAAACTTGCAAAAACCTAAAAGTAGGGGAAAAGTGAAAGAAGGGGGATGTGGCACAAATCAGTTATATGGATCAAATAACCACTACATTAAGTTCAAGAAATAATAGAAGTGCACATAACGTAACTACTGTATCTGTGCCACACTGAGTCAAATAAGGTTGTCATAAGGAAGGAAAAAGGGAAGCGAGAGAGGGAGAGATGCTAAAAAAAAATATTGTGCAGTGTATGTGGTCACAATGGTAAAGATAATACTGTAGGTTATTGCTGAGACTTTTATTATCTCTAATTATTGTGTTGCACTGCCTCACAGGAGACAGAACCAGAAATATGACAATGAAAATCTAAATCTGGCTGCATCATAGATGTTGACCTCTGTTTGGTACTAGGGAAAGTAAAACCCAAAAGATATCCACACCTTTCATATTTTATAAACCTGAGTCCCTAGGTTGACCTCTCTGTTCTCTGTTCAGTACGTTATATACTGACTTCCAAGAGACAAAACAGAAAATATGACATTAAAATCTAAATCTGTCACATCCATGGCCTGAATATTCAAAAGGTTGTGCGGTGCAACAGAGTTGCACAGCCTAACTCTGATGACAACAGCATATTGAAAGGGCTGCCAGGTGCAGCACAAATTCCAATGCCCCAGGGTGCAATGCAATCCTATGCGGCACAGATGCAGGGAGCGTGCCCATGCATATGCAACACATATCCAATATTCTGCCCAGGATGTGCGGCGCATGTGCTGGCACAGTCTGGCACTGTGCCACATAGGGGGGCTCAAAGTTGAGCCCGTGCAGAGTAGGAACAAATCCTGGCCACCCACAGGTGGGCTGCAGTATTGCAAGGTGCAACACAGCAACCCAGTCATGTGTGGCCACCCGCCCACCCAGAACACTGTCCACAAGCACACACTGATCCCTGGGAGTCAAGTGGAACCCCCCTCACGTAGCCATGATCACGTGGTATATGTTGAAAGTTATATCCCTGCTAGTCTACTAGCCCCCTGAGTCCCCGATATATATATAAGACATGACCAACCGTGGTGGTCTAGTGGACCCGACTCCCAACTGAGTCCCCAATTCCCACATCTATGTCATGATAACTGTCCTTGGTGGTCTAGTGAAACCCCCCTGGCCATTGCAGTGATCACAGTAACACCCCATAATGAAATGCCCTGGTGATCCAGTGGCACTGCCCACCCCTTCCACCCACACAGAAACCCAAATCCGCACAGTATGTGCACCAACCTTGCCATATTCAACAGTGCTATGCCATGGCACATCACCATTTAATATCACCTGGTCCTGGTCCTGACCCCAGTGCATCACAGTTGTGCTGTGCCCAGGCTTGCACCACTGCCTGGCACAGTCTGAATATCTGGGCCCATGTATTTTGTTTTTGTAAATATTGTTACTTAGATTTCCACACATATCCCGGTACTATAGCACAAAATGATGATGCCTGTATACTGTTTTTGAAAAGGATCTCTAACACCATAGATGATGACTGCTGTGTGAAAATAGGGAAAGTAGAACCTAGAGTATAGCCACTTCACCTGACCCACCATCTCAGCACCCCGTCAGAAACATAAGAGTGACCCTGGGGGTGCGCAATCCCCCAGTGTCCTGATCGTGTGCCTCTGCATTTTTTTTTTATATTCTGCCTCCGACCGACCCTCACTATCAGTACCCATCACTTTTCTCCCCCTTCCCAGAAAACTAACACTGACACTGGGGGTGCCCAAACCCCCAGTGTTGTGATCATCATTAGCTCTCTGTACTTTTTATTTTTGATTTTCTCCCCACCCAACCCTCCCTTTCTGCAACCACCACCTCATACCCTGCCCCCAGAAACATAACACTGACACTGGGGTGCCAAAACAACACACTTATGAGCCTATGTTACATTTTGCTAACACAAACTCGTAACTTTGGTAATTTGCAATATTTTACCCCAAATTCCTCACCTGCAGCCCTATTGGCTCTGACCAGAGTTTGTTATATATTGGTATAATCACCAACCCTCTCCAGGAATAGGGAATACAGTTTTCCTGGATATGTTTATTAAAAAGATGGGTCAGTATATCCACCCAGTCATGAACCATACATGAATAGATCTCCACCGGAATCCCGTCAGGTCCAGGTGCCTTGTTTAGTTTTAAATATTCAATGGATAAAATCACTTTGTCTCTAATGATTAATCTGAAATTTATTTTAATTGAATTTGGTTCAAATGGAGTCCAAGAGCAGCTCAATGTTGGCCATAAAGCATTTTAGTAAAATACTGTATCCATGTGTCTAGTGCTACAGAGTTGTCTAAATCAGTCTTCATGCCATTGAACCTCTTCACCACTAAGGTTCAAAAAGGTTTCTGGTTCCTATGAGTGATTGCAGATAGCATATACTCTCATTAGGTTTTAAAGAATGCATTTTTACAAGGTTGAGAAAACTTCCATACTCTTTTCAAGTTGCATTTAGTTTCTGGCCACTTTCCTTATAGGCCATTAATTTGGAATTTTTGAGGCCCACCCTGAGCTTTTTTTTCTACAATCTGCACTCTTGGTCAAATCATCCCATGCAAGAAGTTGATTTCTTTTTATAAGTTTTCTTAACATATAAGTCTTTTCGTAGAGTATGAAAAAGTTTCTGGAAACCTTTGTCTACAAGAGCATAGTTAGTCTCTGAAAGTACCATTCTAATAAAAATAAATTAATTTTGTATTTGATACAGTTCTCCAAGGATTCTGTCCATGATATTTTTTTTATATCTAATTTCCAGTGTGTCAAAGTCTTCATTAGTAGAAATCAACAATTTATCTTGGGTTAACTTTTCCTCATATGAGGATGGTCCCTCTCCATTCACTAGTAGATAATCAAGTTATGCAAAAATTCAGGAGGACCTCTCCATAGTACCAAATCAAGTACAGAGGAGCCTTTCTATGTTATAAAAGTAGGATATCCCCCTGTTTTGCCATTGGACCTCCCATTTAGGGGAAACATTAAATTAGTTTTCAATAGTTCAAGCAGGTGTAGACCATTGTAATTGATCTTAGAATCTGTTGAGGATTTTCTGAAATTATCTACAAGTGGAAACATCTAATTTAATATTGTGTTATCACCTAATGCATCATACATCCCTAACCTTGCATTAAGTTCTCCTACAAATGAAAGATGAGCCTCTGGAATTCCAATTGAAGAGTTTAAATTGTAACAGCCAGCTTAATCTAAATGTTGTTGGAGTAGAATTTAGATCCAACAGGAGGCATATAACAAGAAATCAAAATTATGGCATAATGAAAACCTTTTATTCTAACCTGTAAAATGTAAACATCTCCTTTTACTTTTTCTGCGACATTAAATATTCCTAGCTTGATGTAAGTTAGTAAACCACATGCTTTTCTGCTTGATTTTGCCAATTTTAACCCAGGTCATTGAAAACTTATGTACCCATTTAGCTCAATATTATCTATTGTATCTTGACAGGTTTCTTGTAGGCAAATAATTGAAAACTTTACTTTCTTAATTTAAGCCAATTTGTATCCTGTTTTTTTTTATTGAAGCCAGCAATATTCCAAGAAATGAGGGCAGTTCCAAAAGTAGATAGATCTTTCAGATGAAGAAAACTTTCAGACTTGTCCACATCTTTATTTGACGGTGAAATACATAGATTGTGGCAGTACAGTCATCCATTATAGTCAGTCAAGTCCAAAAATCTATTGTGCGTGGGGATTAGATAAGGGTGATTAGTATTTCCAACTAGTTGGATAGTGTTGTTAATTTGTTGTGATACTTCTTTGTTAACAAAGCTACCCTTATTAGCTTTCAAATTTGTGCTTGATTCAGTGGCTAATAGGTCCACTACATAAAGGCCCATCTGATCTAGAATGTGGTCATTCTCTAGAATCCTGATAGCTAAGTCAGCATTTTTAAACAAAATGTGAACTTGTCCATCCCCTCTCAAACTTTTATGTCTGAAAGCTTTCAGTATACCATTTCTACCTAACCTAACATGTAACATATTCCTGAAAAAAATACAAATTACATGAGTCAATTTGACATCTGTTTCTTCATAGATTTTTTGAAACCCAAAATAAAGTGAGCAAAACAGATTTGAATGAGTTCCTATATAAATGTATATCTGTTGAACTACTATTTTTATCCATCAGGTGGAGTTTTAGATTCAACTTTTTTAACAGATATCCATTTCTCCATATGTAGTTTGTAACCCTCAGGTATGTACAACAAATATCTACACATTCGACATAATCATTATCAGCCATGTTATTAACTTTGTGGGCATTGAGAATGTTATTTTCTTCCACCTGCAGATCTATCCCATCCTTTAAAAGATGCATAACTTTATTTTTAAGGGATATTATAGTTTCACTATCTCCCTTTTTTAAACCAAAAATCCTTATATAAGGGAATTTGTTATTGAAACTTTCAGATGGGACATTAGTCACCAACCTCATTTTGTTCTCTTCATTGGTGTAAGTAGACATCACCATGTCAGAAACTCTACATTGGTCCCCAACTTTGTCCATCTCATGGATCTGAATATGTTTTATACTGCCATGTGTTAAAGTCTGGTTCCCTTGATCTTTAGCAGAATTAGTGTTGTTTTGTTTATTTTGTTTGTTTCCTATCTCTGAGAGTTTGTGAGAATTAATTTCATTAACCAGATCTCTTCTCTTCTCTTTTCCTTACTCTTTCTCTTTCCATGTATTTTACTTGAGTTCTTAGGTGTATTTGGGATTATTATACAGGAGAAGTTAGGTCTGCCAGTAGCCAGTGATTCTTCCTTTTCTATTAATGGAATGGAAGAAGATTCTTTAGGTGGATAAATACTATTTAAGATTCTTATTACATCATCTATCCTTGCCCTATTGATGGTGGTGTTTTCCTTCATAGTCTCACTTTCATTTCTTGCCATAGTCAGTTGTTTCATTAGCATCAGATTGGCTGTGTGTTGGTTTTTCATAACTGTTATAATATCCTGACTAAGATGAGATGGGCAGTACGTTACTGAATCATTACCTGGTGAATCATCCCTATTCTGATTTATGTAGTTTGGAACATCATTGGGCTTGATTTGCTTTTTTTGTAAATCTCATTTTTATTAAAATTTCCAACATATTTTGACATACAGACATACATACAAACATTGACAGGTTTGTTGGTATACAATAAATTGATTTGTGCATTACCAGATAGACAGCAGGTATACTTCAGATCAAATAATTAATAAGAGGAAGTCTGATCCTTACTAGCATAACAATATTTCATCTTCTTTCTTTCCAGGGCCACCTGAGTCTAAGGGGCGCATATCCCAAGAGGAGCCCACTCTACTCCCACACTCTCCCCCCAGCCCCTTTAGCTTTTGTTGTGCTGTAGGGATAAACTTGGGCAAATTTAATTGACCGTTTACCTGAGCAAGAACCTCCCCCCAACAAGGAGTGAGGCTGCTTCTGAAAAAGGAATATGGTTTCTACTCTTATTTAAATTTCCATCTCATGGTACAACGGTGTCATCATGCAACATATAATATAATTGCCAGTGGGACCACCTGCCCAAGAATTTCTCTTTCACTTCATTCAGTCCATGGGTAATTTGCTCCATCTGATAGATTTGTTTGGTAATACCCCACCATTCCTGAATTGTGGGTATGTTGTCTGTCAGCCATTGCTTAGTGACCGCTTTTTTGGCTGCTGTTAGCAGTGAATGAAGGAGGTATCTAGAGTTTGGGTTCTTATATTCCATTGGGGTATCCAGGAAGAGGTACATTTCCCTGGTCAGTTGAAGTTGGGGGTCAAATAACTCTCTTAAGTGATCCTGTAGTTGGTCCAAAAAAGGTTTGAGAGCCCGACAGGCCCACATAATGTGTGTGTGTGTAGCTCTAGTCTCTCCACATTGTCTCCAACACTTTGCTGAGGCTGATGGAGAGAAGTGACTGGTCACTGCTGGCGTTCTGAAGTATCTCGTTAGATTCTTCCAAGCAAATTCCCGCCATTGATGGGAGCTTGTGACTCTAGAGGCGTGTTCGCAGGCTCTTCACCAGTCATCTTGTGTGAAGGGGGAACCAAGTTCTTCCTGCCATTGGGCACGTATGGTCGCTGTATATATCGTTCCCTGAGTGTTAAGGGCTTTGTAATAAAGGGAAAGTAGACAGGGTCTCTTTGAGCCTGTATTCAGCTGAGATTGAACTTCCAACAAAGTGGGATAACTCTCCGGATTATGGGATACCTCAGGGGGCTCTCGATTGTAGTGTCTCAGTTGCAGAAATCTATAAAAATCCCTATTCGGAATATTAAATCTTTTTTGCACTTCACTAAAGGGCCACAATTCTCCATGAGACATTATCTGTGTGAGGTATCTCAGCCCATATCTCTCCCAAGTCTGGAAGCCATGGTCCAATCTGTTTGGGGGAAAGTCAATCAGGTTTGATATTGGGCAAATCAGCACCAGAAATGGGGCCAGAGATTGAGTTCTTTTTATTAACTGCCATGCCCTACAATGTGCTCTGAGCCAGGGGTCTGATGGGGACTGAGGGACTAGCCTTGGGCAGGAACCATATAAGTTCTGAAAGTAATCTTTATTTGGGAGGAGGGCTTGCTCTATTTGTAGCCAGTGTGGCTCACCTATCCTATTTTGTCTTGCCATAATATGAGTCATCATTGCCGCCTGATAATATAATTGTAAATCTGGTAATGCAAGACCTCCGTCTCCACGGGGAAGGTTAAGTATCCTCATTTGGACTCGGGGTCTTCTGCCCACCCAAATAAATTTAGAAATAAGGCGGTTCCATTCCACAAAGGTTTTCTTTGCTATGAATATTGGGACATTCTGGAATAAGTACAAGGCTCTTGGTAGAGTGACCATTCTTATTAATTCAATCCTATGGCTTAGAGTGAGTGGCAGTGTGGCCCAAGCCCCCAAGTCCGTTTTGAGTTGAGTTGTAAAGGGCTCATAGTTATTTTGGAAAAATTCATCATAATTCTGAGAGATAGACACCCCCAGGTACTTAGTTTTGTTAGGTTCCAATTGCATGGGAAGATGGAGTTTATATGTGCTGAGGGAGAATAATGGAATGTGAAAATTTCCATTTTTAATAAGTTCAGTTTGTAACCGGAAACCTGACCAAATTGGTCCAAAAGTAGCCTTATAACTGGCAGGGTTTGCTCGGGGTCTGAGAGATATAATAGGACATTGTCCGTGTATAATGCTATACGATGCTCTGTGTCGCCCATATTCACTCCAGTTATGTTTTCAGCTTCCCTAATGTATTGTGCTAAGGGTTCTATAAATGCCTCAAACAAAAGAGGCAATAACGGACAACCTTGTCTGGTTCCCCGTTTAAGCGGAAAGTATTTAGAGTGATGGCCTCCCACCTTGACACAAGCCTGAGGGGACGAATAAATATTTTGTAGGACCCCAATTAAACTTCCGGGGATACCCAGTTTATCTAGGACCTTATATAGAAAGGGCCACGCTACTCTGTCGAATGCTTTCTCAGCATCAAGGCTGACAAGGACAGATGGAACATTGTTCATACGCATCTTATGTGCAATGTGCAGTGTACTTTTGATCTTATCCATTGTGGAACGCATTCTAACAAAGCCTGTCTGGTCTTGATCTATCAATATGGGCATTATCTTATCTAAGCGGTGTGCTATTATGTGCATGAACATCTTATAGTCTGAGTTTAGTATTGAGATAGGTCTATATGAGCCACAGTGCTGAGGGTTTTTCCCAGGTTTCGGGATTATAGAAATAGTTCCGAGTGCCCATGATGGAGGTGGAGGGTCACCTTCGAGAATAGAGTTATATAGAGTCAGGAGAAGGGTAGATATTTTTTGCCTCATAACTCCATAGAATTCACTCCCATAGCCATCTGGATCTGGGGATTTTAAAGATTTTGCTGTGGAAATCGCTTCTGCAATCTCCTGCTCGGTTATATTGGAGGTCAAGGTTTCGCCTTGGGCTGTATTATGTCGAGGTAATGTTTTCCCCTTAAGGTACTCCGTAATTTGGAGCTCTGTGGGAGAGTCACCTGGAGTGTAGAGATCAGTATAATACTTTGCAAATGCCTCTGTTATCTCATGTAGTTTAGTTAGAGACTGACCCCCTATTGGGTGTTTAAGTGAGGTGATCGTTGAGGCTTTCCTTTGCCTCCAGACCTGGCATGCCAGCAGTCTCGTGTCACGAGGCCCCACCTCATAGTGTCTCTGCCTCAAGAATGTTAATGCTAGCTCGATCTGTTGAAGAGCCAGACGATCAAGTTCTGCTTTGACCTCCTGAAGCCGGGGCAGCACCGCAGTGTCCCCACTCTTATGTGCAAGTTGAAGAAAATGCAGGTTCTCCTCCAGGATAGTTCTGCGTTCCTTTCTTCGCCGGTTCAGCTCTGCAGTGTGTTGTATGATATGGCCCCTAAGGACAGCTTTGATAGTGTCCCAATGAATTGCAGGTGTGGTATCTGCAGAGGGGTTGAGTTCTAGTATCTCGGTTAATTTGTCCGAAATGAACTCCCTAAACTGTTCAGAATGCAAGTAGTAGTGGTTAAGCCTCCAACGCGAGTTCTTAGGTTGAAGCCCCATTTCCCATGTCGTACATACGGGTGCGTGGTCCAAGAGGGAGATGTCACCTATTTGAGCGTCACCCAGTCGGTCCACAAATTCGGTCTGTGTATAAGTTTGATCTATGCGGGTGTATGTCTGGTGTACCGATGAATAATGTGTATAGTTCCTGGTTCGGGGATGCAGATGTCTCCAGACATCTGTCCATCCTACTTCTTTAATGAATCTCCTGAAGAACTTTTGTGCCGGTGTTTGCTTAGAGGTTCTAGGATTAGTAGAGTCTAATAAAGCGTTTTGTGTCAGGTTAAAGTCCCCAGCGAATAAGAGTATGCCTTTCGTATTTTGCAAAATTTTGTCCAGCAGTGTTTTCAGCTGTGGGACAGGTGTGTCAGGGGGGAAATAGACATTCGCTAAGGTAACCTGCATGCCATTCAGGGTGCCTTGTACTATTATCAATCATCCCTCTGCATCCCTCATGGTGCGCTGGTGTTGAAATGGGGCGCCTGCCGGTATGATAATCGCTACTCCTCTTCGTCTTCCCGTTCTACTGGATGAGCTGTATAGAGTTCCCCTACTGAGTCTGGCAAGCTTGAGATGCTCCCCAGGAGTCAGATGCATTTCCTGGAGATATATCAAGTCCACCCGGCTCCTGCGGAGGTATGTCAGGACTCGTGACCTCTTTATTGGTGAAGTTATCCCGTTAACTTTCAGGGATAATAACTTAACCCGGGAACTAGTCATAATTACTCACAGGTGGTCCCACCAGCTAGGGTGATTTTCCCCCTCTTCCTCAATTCGAATACAATCAGTGCCTGTCGGTTCTCTTCCTGTCATTTCTAACTGATTACAATCACACCAACATGTGGATGTAAAACATACAAACAACCATACAACTAACCTGGAATGTAAAAAACTGGTACTTCCAACTATGGGGAACTGATACAGATCCCTTGGCATGGTGATATCCATACCTTGAGGCTTCGTCACTTAACGTGATGCCCCCAGACACCTAAAGTGTCTATTAAGATGTGGGAGAAAGGAAAGTGGTGACACCCAGAATATGGCGCGTCGCATCCACCTAATTCAAATCGTGTACTGTAACGATGAGTTACACATAATTTATATTGACAGTAAGGCCTGTCTGATCCCTTTTTGTCTACCCTGTTCGGTGATGAAAAAGCCCTCTTAACCCTGAGTGGCAGATTGGGGGTCTATCCATATGAGTTCCCTTCTCTGGCGGCAGTTTGTAATTGAGCTTCCCTACTGCTCTCCCCTTCTCTCTAATCTATCAGTCCCACCCAATCCCCTGTGTCCTAGCTAAAGGAATCTGTGGTAGTCTCATTCTATGGCATGCCTCCCCCATATCCCCTCTCATGAGGGGAGCCTGAGATGAACATAGTCTCCCTGGTCTATCAGTACAGGCCTTCCCCCGTATCCTCAATCAACGGGGGGGGGGACCTCAGATTGCTATAGTAGTCGTTGTCCCTAAATTTAATGCTGGGGTTCCATGCACCTCGCCCATATATCTTAGTCGGCCCCAGCCAAGGCAGCCCAAGGGAGTCTCCCTGTCTATTCTCCCTCCCCACTTTGCAGGGGGGCCACATGGGCTAAACCGTCCACTCCATAGATCAGAAACTCTTTGGCCATCGGTACCCCTATATTTTGGGACCCTGCAGTCCAGAACAAAAGGGGAAATGATTCCTCTCCATCAAGCCCCCCCAGCTCTAATGCCTCTATGTTCGCCCAAAACAGCTATTCTGGAGCTGATGCCTCATCCACCATTTCCTCCCTATCTTTACCGCAAGGTCGAGGTGTGGGATCCTGGAGTCCTCCCACCTGCAACTCCCCTCCTGCTAACCCCGACTCTCCCCCGACCCACGGCCGACATCCCATCCTGTCTCAAAGCCAATATTTTAAAGGGCTAACTAACCGAGCTCCCCAGACTCCACCACCCAACTGTAACAGAGTGAATGTTCTACTTAAACAGTTTATGCAGAATTAGTTCGACATGGTACTTTTAAATTACTATATATCAAAGAAATTAGTTGCAGAATCTGTGAGCCTCGATCACCCCCAATGCCGCTCAGGGTGGCCTCTTCGACCCCTCCCAGAGTACACACCCGACAGAAGCAGCCCATACATCCTATTCATAGTGCGGTATTAGCGCCCATACCACGTCCCTCCCTCTCCAGATGCAGTCATTATGAGGGGGAATAAGGAGGATTATTTGAGGATCAACATTCGTACTCTTCCTGATTAGGCTCCAACCCACCGATAATAGTGGGTGGCTCTGCAAGTTATACACGCAAATCCGGGATGGAGCCCATCGGCCCAAGTCAAGGAGAGAGGGGGAAGCAAACACACGACAGCAGTCAGGCCTCCCACCCTTCCCCTGTCTCTGTAGCAATGGGGCCGCGGTCACCCAGCCTTCCCCACGCTCCCAGCACAGAGCGCCCTCCAAATCACAGACAGATGGGTCAACAAGGAGGCCGGTCTGCCCTAAGGGAATAACGGCCGTAAGCACTGTGCTGAGGAAAAGGGGGAAGCAGCCCTCCAGGGGGGCCAGCAGATCACTGAAACAGAGGGTATAGGAAGCCCTGAGGAGGAGGGGGGAGGGAAGGGCAGTGAAGAGTGACCTCCGCAGTGACTATGTAATATCATGAGCCACTATCCATTCCCACGATCCTCACTAAGAGAGTCACAGACAACCCCGCTTTACTATGACCCTCCCAAATGTCCGGTAAGAGAGTAGTACCTTTAAGAGAGGGACACGGCATGGTCCAATCAAGCACTCATCTTCCAACAGTACATTTTAACAACTCTAGTCAGCTCATTACATCGATCACTCTCTATACTTCAATTTTACAATGCATTGAGTAGTAAAGAGGTGCAAGGGGAGGGGCCACCAACTCATTCATGTGCAATTCCGCAGGGGGCAAATTAAGTTAATAACCCCTTCCCATTCCGCCATGCTTCAGAGATCTAGCTGCAAATTTTAGCCAGGGTATGAGTGACGGCGGACCGGCCTGGTCCCTGCACCTCCAGAGAAAGCCGCTCACCATCCACCTCCCAATTCTCAAGCTCATGTGCAGCTCAGTCCCAATCTACACCCCCCACCCATGTCAAAAACCCACCTTGTTCTAACCAGGGCTTGAGTTGGTGAAGCCACCTCCTCGGTGCATCCTCGCTCCGTTCCAGCCATGTTTCAACCTTATACATGAGCGGATGGTTATAACGTGCCAGGCCTCCTCATTAATGCTTCCCAGCTTCTATGACTCAGCTCAATAAGAAATTCTCTGTATACATCCCACTCCCAATGCTCACACCGATTTCTCCCCCCGCCCCTCCATCTTCCCCCTGCCATTAATTAATACTTAATTTGCAGAATGAACCCTCAGTGAAGGCCTATCCCACCCCTCTCCCCACTCCCCGAGCCCCAAATCTAAGATGATCAAGATACAGCCCAATGCTCATATTGCCCAGAGTCATTTCCCCTGTGCGTGGTTTCATTGCCAGACAGTGTACTTGCGGTTTTCATCCTTCAGTTCCCTGATGTTTTGCTCCGCCAGAGCCTGATGAGGCCTGCTTGTTCAAAGCTACTACAATGTTCTGGATTGCCTTGGCTCCCTGCAGCCGCCTTGCCTCTCGCTGTCCATTGTTCCACACTTTCAGGGCTAGTTTGGAAGCAATGGAGGCTCCGGGATTAATTCGCTGCAGTTACACATCCAACCCCCGTTTTCGCAGCTCCTGTGCAGCGGAGATGCTGTTGTCAAAAGTCAGAGGGCCTTCCTCAAAAAGGACGGTGAGCTTCGCTGGGTATGGGGTTCTAAAGCGAATACCTTTTGACTTCAGTGCCCTCATCAGAGGAATATAGGCCTTGCATCTGGTCATGATCTCTGGAGACTAGTCATTCTCGAAATAGAGTCTGTTTCCTGCTAGCATAACCGCTCCAGCTTTCCACGCGGTGTGTAATACTGATTCTTTGTCTTGGAATCTGAGAAAACGTACCAGTATTGTTCTGGGACGAGCACCTGGCGGAGGCCTCGGGCCTAAGGTTCGGTGGGCCCTTTCAATTTCCAGAGTCACAGTTGGAGGGAGCGGGAGCAGCTCTCTTAGGGTTTTTTGAAGAAATTCAAGCATTTCACCTCCCCCAGCCCCCTCCGGAATCCCAGAGATCCTAACATTGTTTCTTCTATTTCTGCTTTCTGCATCCTCCACTCTATCTTGGAGGGACTTGACCGTACTGTGTAGTTGTATTATAGCTCTTTCCATCTCAGTAATTCGGGAGTCTGTTTCCTGATCCTGCGAGTCAATTTCTTCTTGCCGCTTCTCGAGTTTATTCATATCTGTGTATAGGGCTGCCGTTGTAGATCTGATTTCCTTCCTAAAGTCCCTTAACTCATTGAGCATATGAGACATCTGTCGCTGCAAGATAGTAAGCGGGATTTGGCTGCACTCAGTAACGTCTCGGGAGGAGCCATTTGAGGCCTGTGAGCCTTCATGCTCATATCCGCCTTCGTGCAATCGTTCTGCATCAGGTAGATCAGTAGCTCTGTTCTTCACTCGATCGTTTTTTTTAGGCATACTTAACCTCCCGCTGAACTTTTCTCGAGTT
Organism: Neoceratodus forsteri; assembly: GCA_016271365.2. Taxonomy (NCBI): domain Eukaryota; kingdom Metazoa; phylum Chordata; order Ceratodontiformes; family Ceratodontidae; genus Neoceratodus; species Neoceratodus forsteri. The sequence continues at coordinate 1,289,371,300 of CM057456.1, forward strand.
TTGGGCTTTATTTGGGAGAAATTAGGTTTATCCCGTGGATCACGATGGAGCTCTCTGATTCAAGCTACCAACCCGGGCATGACGTCCAATCAGAGTATTGGGCTTGATTTTCTATGCTGTTGGAATGCCGCTAGCCCCTAGTGCGCAAAACATATGATGCATGGGGCTTGCGGCATTCCCCTGTTGGAGATCGGGATTTTTCATCCCTTGTGCCAATCACCACAGCTTGGATCACAGTTTTGTGGTGTAGTGTGCACTACCCCCAGGAGTCTAAGTATTGGTGTTTGTGCCCAAGCATTGGTGCAAGCAGCCATAAAGCATGGAAACTGTCGCAACTGCACCTGAGAATGGAAATTCAGGTGCAGTTCCAACAAAAGGGGTTTGTGCACCACCAAAGTTAAAGTGCTGTGGTACAGGGCCGGACATAAGCCCTACGCCCACATTTGAAAATCTGTCCCTTTGTCTTTAGCTTCCCTTATGCTAAGATTTGACTGTTAATTCACATTTATTTTGAAGATCAGTAATCACTTCCCCAAGATCTGTGTTAGTATTGGATTTTCCCTTTGATAAATCATTTATTTTAGCTAATGAGTCATTATCATAGGAGTTTAATAAAGAAACAGAAGGTAAAGAAGAGTGCCTTTATGGTGAAGCCCAGCCACTTATACAGTATCTAGCTAATAGCATGATTATGTTGATCCTCATCCAAGTCAGCAATACCACCACAGTTCATATATTTTACCTCATTATTAATTAATGGGGTTTTAAATAAATTAGGTGTTAAACTCAAATTTCTTCTTTGAAGGGGCCAGGTGGTCTGAAAATTAGAAGTAGATGTAGAATATCGGCAACAAGGTAGGGCTTCACTAAGTTCCCCACTATTAATAAGATTTTCCTTAGGAATAGATTTAGTTTTTACTTGAATTAAGGGAGGAGCTATTCTGGTCTTTTTTTTTTTTTTTTTGTCGGGCAGCCCCTGCATACTCTTTTTACAGCTGCAGGGCAGAGTTCAGGAGACATTTTACTATCACATAAAAATGGATCTCAGCAGATTGTTAATGGACTTCCTAAAATTGGAGTTTTATAGCAATCCCTCTGCTCAGAAGTCTGTTTACCACACTATTTTTTCTTTGTGTTATCTGCAACTATGCTATCCTGCAGTGGTTGGTAACGCATTTCGTTTTCTTTCACTGTGACAATGTTTTTACATTTTGATGGGAACTAATAATCACAATGGCCCCCTATTCACAAACAAATGCACATGAGGTACATGTCGGGGTGCGCAGCTCCACACCCCAGGATGTCTGCATGGGAGCTGCTTTCATGAACACCGGCCCCACCTGGCTCCCTTATGCAATCCTGCCCCCCCAGCATGCAGGTCTGTGGGAGGCAGGTGGGTACAGATTGGCAGATCCTGGTAGGCAGCCAATCAGCTGCCCAGGCAGGGACCCGCAGTGGATCTCTTGTGTGTAATGGGTGCCATGTTACCAGCTGGCATGCAGAGCACCGACAGTTCTGATGTTGGGTGTACCCCATACACTTGACATCTGTCATCCTGAAGTGCCCCACAGCAGGTGCAGAATTGTTTGGGGGTGATGCCCCCCCCATGACAGTAAATAAAAGAAGTAAGCATACAATGACAGCCAAACCCCAGTGCTACCAACCCCTACTCTGACACCAGGTGCCCATCCCCAGGTCCAAGAGTCAATGGAAATAAAGTAAGTAGAACTGGGAACCCAACTCCAGTGATATTTCTGAAAGAAATATTACTCATTTTTAGCACCAAACTATTGTAGTTTGCTCCCTGCTATTCATTGTACTATTGCACTTGTGTGTACTTGTCACGCATACATCAAATAAAAAAGCAGTTTTATTCCAAAGCCAGCAGTAAAACTTTAACAAGCTTCATAAAAAGGCATATTCAAATTCATAGGTTGAATGCTCAAAACAACAAAAGTGCAGTCGTGCAATGAATAGCAGGGAGCAATGCTATGCCAAATTGGGGCAAAAACAACTAATGTTTCACTCCAGAAGCAGAGCTTCATCAGAGTTAGTAACTTAATGCAGAAATGCTCTTATATTAACCACTTCCACTGATGTGTACACATTAAAAATTTGAAACAATGAATGTGACGCATCCTCAGGAGACAAGGAGGCACTTATAAAATTGCAATTGGCAATTAACGTAATGAAAAGAATAATACCAAACCTGGTATCGACTACCCACAAGGCATATTTTCACAGTTGGTTAGTGCATGTACAGTAATTAGAAAAAAGCTTTACATACAGACTACAATATCAGGAAATATAAATGTATACCAATTTTGTGGAAGTCGGGGTGAACACTGAGGATATAAAATGTACAGGTATTCATTTATATACCCTTTCTTTTGAGAGACATTTTTTTAGGACTGTGGAACCAATGAACATTGCAGAACAATGATTCCAAATGTCAAGAATCTATTGTAAAAAAACATATAAAAAGCAGGGCATTATTATATCAGATGCTCAGGCATAATGGATCTATACCTTGGAGGACCGCTATAGCCCAGGTGTGAATGATTGCTTTGAACCTATGCACTTCCTGTAAGATTTCTATAGACAATCTTTATTTTCAGTATATGAAGATGGCAATAGAAGTGTTTCTTTATTGTATTATGACTAAATGAATGTCTGATATTATAATGTCCTGCTTTTTATTGTTTCTTTGAATACATGCCTGTCATTTCTATTTTTTTTATCACAGAGTTCATTGGATCCACAGTGCTAGAGAAAATTTCTCTCAAGAGAAAGAATATATATGAATTAACACCTGAACATTTTATATCTTCAGTGCTTCACCTCAACATGTGCAAAATGGACTTCTATATAAATTTATAATGCCTGATATTGTGGTTTATATGTAAAGCTTTTTGTTGAAATATGCCTTGTGGGTAGTTAATACCAGGTTTGGTGTTATACTTTTCATTACCTTTATTGCCAGTTGTAACTTAATGAGCCTCCTTGTATCCTGAGGATGTGTCACATTAGTAACAGACTGCTTATGTCTCTTTCATATATGACACTGTATGCCATATTACATGTACTATGACAAATTGTAAATAGAACCTTTAACAACAAAACACCATTCTAATTTCTCCAGATATGAACATTTACTAAAATAATTTTGTAGCTGTACTGACTCTGACTAGAGTTTGTAAGTTTGGGTTTGGATTTTATGCCCTTCTTGCAACCTGTGATCACCATGGCTTCTTTATTTTTTCCCTTCCCTTACTTTTACTTTGTTTACCCAATTCACACCTAGTACCCTTGTTACCATTTATTTCTTCATCCCCTGAAAAGTGGAGCTCAGAGTGTGTGGAATCTAATTTCACCCTATTCAAATTAAGTAGTTGCCTCCTTGTTACCATTTTTATCTGGAGATTAATAGTATGAAACAGTTAATAATTAACACTGGTAATTTTTAATTCACTAAAAAAATTCTAATAAGCAGAGTTTGATAGAAAGGTAATAATTAGGGAAGAGTTGTAAATGACTTGCTTGAAGTAGGCGACAAAGTAAAAGGTCCCACAATTTTAGTTAACCAAGGATCATGGGTTGACTGCAGATTATTGCAAACTGGTAGATCTATGCAGTCAGTCCAGGCATTACATGTGGAAGGACAGTTCAAAAGAGCTCATAACAATTCAGAGCAATCTCTTTACTTTTCTCTTCTCTTCTTTTGTGGTAGAACTCTTGAAAGATCAAATGCAGAATTCCAGAAATGTTGCCCAGTGGAAAAAAATCTTAAATACAATAAATGAAAGCATACAAAGCTAAGATATCTTTACACTTTAATTGGCAATAGGTATCAGTAAGATAAGGTAGTGTTCAATATTTTTTAGTAATCAGAAGCACAGCTTTAATTTAAAATTTAGTTTTTGTTTGTTACTCAAAATATCTATGGGTCCTTAGTAAAAATCAGATAAGTTAAAAAAAAAATATTATGTAGAAAACTTAAAAAAAAAAAAATCCGAAATTTCAGGGCTTACTTACTCGGGGTCTGAATAAAAAGCATGATAAAATAGGCAGATAAGCATTCCAAACAGACTTTTCTGCAGGGCTGTAATATAAAGGTTGACATACAAGCAGTGCCAAATCAAAAACAGCATGCAATAAACTCTTGTGGTCTCTTTACAGAGCTCAAGTAATGTGCAGTGTGTTACACCTTACATAAAAGAAGATGACAAATCTGTCTGCAGGATGCCAGCACATGTGTTTTATTCCTGCAGGTCACATGTAAAAAAAAAATATAAATATATATATATATATATTTTTTTTTTTTCTTTTTGAGTAATATGGGCAAACTTAAATTATTTCAAATGTGAAACTAAACTTACAGCTAGTACTCTGAAAACTCCAGCTTAAGGCTAATACCATGTTCCACTGATATAAATAACCAGGATAAACACAGTTAAAACAGGTTCCATGTCAAACAGTTAATCAATATAGACAACTGTCAAAATGGCGAATCAATTACAGCAACGGTCATTTCAGTGACTCCACAAAACAGCAACGCACATAACGGTTACATCCCATCATTAAACCTGGAGTTGAAAGTTGTACATGAGAACCCTAAGATAATCATAACAACTCCTAACCCTGTACTCTGACACTACCTGGCTCAAATGCTCAGTCAGATCTCTGTAGCACCAACGGATGGTGGGGGTCTGTGAAACAGACAGCAACTGTTCAAGCTGCACCTCTGAAAGTCTGTGCTCCTCCTGAAGACATTCAAGAAATCTCCATATCGAGGGGTGGCATGCACCCAGCCAGGTACTGAACCCCCTGTGCCACCCCTCAACAGTGTTGTTCATTGTGGACTGACTCAACCATGCACTGTCAAAGCAATTCCAGAACTGCAGTGCAAACATGGAGTGGCTGTGCCCTGACCTGCTAAGAGGATGACCTATCCAGGTACCCTCATAATAGCCAATAACGGGTTCCAGTAGAGCATCATGCCAAACCAAAAATGGCCACTCCCTCAGTCCCTTGCAACTGGCCACAGTGTCCTGCATGGGTATGAATGCTAGTGCTAGAAGCATTCTTACATGCAAAGCAAACTCTGCATCAGCCACATGCACTGGAGCACACTGCTGCACTCTTAGCCACAGAGCTTGTCCAAAATGAAAAAACATCCCCTCACCTGTATGGAGGGGAACACTCAACACACCGCCTTCCACACAGCAAGCTCAAATTCCATCATGATGCTCTCTGGGCATAGTGTGGAACCCTATGACCTCAGCTGCTGCAGTACACATCCATAACTCTGTATCCTACTAGTCATTATCAGGACGTAGATGGCAGGAATCACACTCTCATTTCTCATACCATGAATGGTATACAGCTGGGAGAACAATGTGGGACACGACTTCAAGGTCCCATTCATAAACCATTTGGAACAGTGTGATAAAAACTGTAGATTTCTTTTGGTGCATTAATCACAAAGCAGTCCATGGTGATACTGCTATCGAAATAAAGGAACTGGTCACCAGCCAGCGTCACTGTAAACTCACTTGGTATACTCAGCAAATCCACACTTGGGGGCATAACTGGGCAGACATGCTCTATCTGACTCACACTCTGTATGGTCCTTTTCATCAATCATATAGCCTGCAGCCTCCCTGCAACAGCATCACTGGCACTAGCAGTACTCGGTAGCACCACCTGAGCAGTGATCTCAATACTCATTCTTGCTGTCTCCCTGATGTCACAAAACACTCTCCACACCCCAATGTCTATGTCATCTGTGACATGATTGTGGGTTTTCAGGACAGCTGCCACATGGTCCACCACTGTGTGCAACCTGGCAAGGCACTGGTAGTGGTGATACTCTGCACACTGCCAGAAGACTTTGGCATCACCCTCCTTATCATGGTGATACAAGAAGTCCTGGTGAGTCCAAGTTTCCCAGCCAGCATATCTTCTGGAGACTTGGATATCCAAGATGGTATTTCCTGTGATACATATGACTGGGAAACATGAAACTCAGGAGATAGCCTTGGGGATTTGTGTAATTACCCCCAGAGAGTTTTTTCCTCATATTCCTCATACTCCCCATGTTCTGTCTCATCTACTTCTAGACAGACAGAGGCTAAGCTTTTTGACTTGGACCCTCAGCACAATGATCAGATTTCTGGTACTAGTTATTTTCTTCAGTCACCCAGGCTGGCTTCTAAAGATGGAAAAAAAGGAAAAACTGAACTGGAGAATATAATTCAGGAGATAAATGTCACCATAGAGGGTATCAGGAAACTAGAAAATACTTTTAGAGAAGGACCCATAAAAGATCACCTCAGTGTAAGGGGAGGACAGGAAGACAGAGTCATAGAAATATCCAGTCAAGATATCGAGTATAATAAAGAATACTTCACAAATAAGAGGAATTTTATTAACAGGTCTAGTCTCTCAAAACAAATGTTAGAGATTTTAAAGAATGTATACTATGCAGATGTGGTTACTCTGGAGAATCTGGCTGCTATAAAAGATGAGATTTGTAATTTAAGAACAGATGTTTTCCATAATCATGTTTTACTGAACCAATTATCAGAAAACTTACACAGAACCAGGAATAATGTTGTACAATCAACCTCAGGCTCTAATGAGATGCATCCTTTAGATACAGTAGGGGAGAATAAAGCTGTGCAGGTTAACCTTCCATCTCCTTTTCATAAAGATGAAATATGCAACTGTTATATCAAACCATCCCTGGAAAGCAGGCAGAAAGCCAGCAAATTGGATCAGTATAAAAATAAAAACAAAGTTAAAGACAAAATTAAAAATACTAGTTCTAATAAGAACAAAGACGCTAATAGACATAAAAGTAATCAGCCTTATACTAACGATGAGGCCTCACTCCAGAAAACTCAGAATGGATCTTTATCCAGTTTCAATAACCCGAAGGAGATGGATGGTACCCTGGTGCCTCAGGATCAAAGTGACAAAAGTATATGCATAAATGAAAGGGGTTCATTTCCTCAACCAGAGGCTACTATTATGGTGATTGACTCTAGAAGGGAATCAATAGTGCTTGGGGTGGAGGGAAGGGATTACTGAGACCACCACTTTCCCCCAAGACTACTACCCTCAGTCTACTCATGATCAGCTCATGCAGGCTTTTTTCCCTGATATTAGAGAATCTTCAAAACTAAATCTAAACACCCTCATGAATCACACCTCAGGCAACATCTCTGAGGTGAAGGTTGTTAAGGAAAAAGAGAAAGAAGAACCACATGAATTGATCTCTGTTAGTAAGTATATTAAATCTGGACATCGGCAGAAAATAATGGAAACTGAATATTTAATAGAAATACAAGGGGTTGAGAGATTAGACAAGGAAATATAGGAGAAATTGACACAATAGATGATATACGTATTACACCTTTATGTAGTCCAGAATGAGATTTATATTATGAGACCCCCGAATTCTCATTATTATGACACAGTACTTCTTTATTGCAAGACAGAAGAAACAGCTAAGAAAATCTGGCATAAAGGCTCTATACTAAGCTTAGAGGAATAGAGATGAAGCCCCATCAAATAGGTCCAGTGATCAAAACTTCTGATTGTCTTCTAACACCCAATAGATCTATAGCGCACAAGGAAGAACAAGTTCAACAAGTAGTAGAAAGAAACAGAGGAAAAGAAGTGCAAGCACTAGATAAAATAATTGGGACCATAGTAAACTTCAAAAGGAAGCAACAAAATGGCTGGGAATGCAAAACTATTTCAATTTTTGGATGGGAAATGTCCAAATTAGATTCTATTAAAGGCATACAGGAAGAATTGTTACTGTTCCTGTCTCGTTTATTTGACTTAAATCTTACTAGGAGTTCTCTGGACTCGATCAAAGTCCATGGGATTACTTCCTCCTCATCCCAAATTGATCTCACTTTCAAAAATCCAGCCTTGGCCAAAATACTCCTTCAGTTGGCCTATAAGCTCGACATGTTAGGAATATATATATAGAGTATCCATCAATTCTGGGAAGCAATAGGGCTGCAACTGACACAAGCTTAAACCCTGCTACCAATATGGCAAGGCCTAACCCTGTAAATTTAACTGATACTAACAGTTTTACCCTTTTGGACACACCCTGCATGGATTGATTGCTGGATTCTCAGGTTCTACTAAAAGAGCTAATCATAGATAACCCAGTATCCTCTCTTGAATATTGAGCATCTTCATCTTAAAATAGCAGATTCGGAGCTCGTGGGTTTCCTGGATGCTTCTGATGTTATATGCCTCGAGGAAACATGGTGCACTGAAGCTATGTTCCCCCAAAGTCCAGGGTTTTCTAGTTTTATAGCTCCTGCTTCCAAGGGAATGAGATATGGGAGACTAAAAGGCGATCTGTCAGTATATGTCCAAACTTCCCTAAATTTTGATACAATAAAAATTCATTCTTCTACAGAATATTTTTCAATAGTTACCCTGATCAGTGCTTCTCTATCTAGTAAATTCCTCTTTATAAACTATTATCTGCCCCCCATAGGAAAGAACATTAAATCTGTGGAATCCCCCATCCAAATACTAAAATTAGAATTAGATAGAATTATGAATACAGAAGGAGACCTTCCCATTGTTTTTTTGGGAGAATTCAATGGAAGAATCTTTGGGTCTCAGGGCTCATCATCAAATCAACCCTATTTTATATCTTTTATTCCCTTTACTAACCATCGAGTGGCTCCATTTAGAGCCTACTCTGATCTGAAAAGCAATGATAGAGGCAAGGAGTTAGCTAAACTCCTAGCTGAATACAATTTTTTGTGTCCTAAATGTAAGACTACCAGGACACGACTCAGGAAAATATACATTTATGAGAACCACTGGTTCCTCAACTATACACCTGGTATGCACCAATTTAGAAGCCACCCAGAAAATTATAGAATTACAGATCCTGGAGCATTCTAAATCAGATCATTCTCCTGTTTCCCTAAAATTAGAAAATAGTGGTTTAATTTAAACCAACTTAACTCACATTGGTGAAGGTTTAGAGATTGTGAATTGAGAAAGAATTAAATTGGGTGTGTCTTCTCCTGAGCAATTTAATGTAATCCTTAACTTGGGGGGAGATCTATAAGCTTTGGTGTCAGTTTACTGGGATACGCGACTCTTCCGAGATCCTTGGAAACTGGCAAAAAGTTGTGTATGTTACTACGTCTACACCGCACAACAAACCAGCTCATTCCTTTAAAATCTCAGAGAAGAACCAAAACCTGGCACAATGACAGATGCTGGAAGGCAAAGTGTGATCTAAAGAAAATGATTAGACAGCATAGAAAATGCCATCCCACTAAAAGAGATCAGCGTACCTTACTAATAATGGAGAGGGCTAACTATAAAAGGGTCTTGGAAACTGAGAAACAGAAACTTGCTGCTGTCTTCTGAGAAAAACTTAGGAAATCAGTTTTCAAAAGGGATGAGATGTCATTTTATCTCTTAGTAGCATCAGGGTATAATACATTTTCCATGAAAGTAGAGGCCTTCATTCTCCCAGATTTATGGACTTCCTATTTCTCTGGACTATATTTTCCTAAGTGAGAGGACAAACTTACAAATGTTTTGCATTCCCTCCCAGTGAGTTTTCCTCTTGCAATTTTTATCTCTGAATCAGAGATAGGAACTGCGTTGAGTTCATTATCTTCTAATAAAGCCCCAGGTCCTTAAAAGAATTATAGGTGATCTACTTAAATTCTTCCAGGAATGGTGGATACCTATACTTTATAGTGCATTCATGCATTCATCCAGAGACAGGAATTCCCAGTAAGCTGGCAAGGCTCAATTATATTTCCTATTTTCAAGAAATAGAATCTGAATGATCCAAAAATGTATCGGCCAATCAGCCTGATTGATATAATCCAGAAGGTATTCACTAAAATTACCCTTGATAGACTCATAGATTGGCTGGATACCAAGGGCCAGATATTCAAAGGCCCGATGCAAGCTGTGAGAATGGTAGCATGTGCCAAGTGCAGTGCACTCAGGACCCTGTGCCCGAATTTCTAATTTACAGGGTCCCGGCACCCATGTCCAGTGGCTTGCGGCAAAGGGGATGCTGTGCCAGATGTATGGCATACCCACCCAGAATGCCACAACAGCTGCAGGGAGTCCACAGCACCAACAGACAGGGGCTGGCAACTGGGAACTGCCCCCCAACACTACCATGCCACTGGCACCGGTGCTGCAACATACTCTGGTACCCTGATGGGCTAGTGCCCCCCCAGGTGGTACCCATCTCAGCACTCCCACCCCCTCCCATACCCCGATCTGGTGACTGGCACTGCCCTCCACACGCTACCTCAGCCAGCCACTGAATTGGCAGTCCATGCATGTACTGTATACTGTATGCATATGCACTGATGGTTCATTCAGCGGCTGGCTGTGGTGGCGTGTGGAGTACTGTGCTGGTCACTGGATCAGTACAGGAAGTGGAGTGGGAGTGCTGGAATGAGCCACCATGGGAAAATTGACAGAAACACATGGACGTGGGTGTCAGGGACCATGATGTGGTGTGGGGGGACCACCAGACCACCAGGGATCACCCACCGGGGATGGATCAGGGTGGGCCACATGATGGCACTTACAGGATGACCCCCCAGGAGCCGTGTAAGGGTACTTGCCACTTGGTTTCTGGGGGGGGTCTTTCAAATTCTGGATCCAAGGGCTGTGGCAGTCTGGGTCTGCCACAAGTCCCCAGCACCATACTGCAGCCAGTTTGGTGCAGGCAGCCTGCTGGGTGACGCAGGCAGCCTTTCAAAATTGCACTTGGCGCAAGGTACCCTTATATCAGACCTGTTCGACGCAAGCACCTTGCGTCAATCTAAGGCCATTGGAAATCTGGCCCCAAATCTTTAATAAATGAATACCAGAATGGTTTTTGAAAGAATAGATCTACCACTCAACACTGTTATGTTTTGCATCATCTCCTTTGGAAATACATTAAAATCAAAAAAGGGAAATTATATTGTTGCTTTGTCGACTTTATAGCTGCTTTCGATGGCATCAGCTGAAAAATCCTATGGCAGATTTTGGAGAATTTGGGATTGGATTAAGTTCTATTAGATATACTGATTTGCCTTCATGAAAACACATGGGCTAAAGTTCAGTATGACCAATTTGGTCACACTACTTCTTCCTTTAATACTAACTTGGGTGTGAGACAGGGTTGCCTTTTGGCACCCACCTTATTTAATATATATGTAAACAGTATTCTGGATAGTTTATCTAATCCCAGCTTTCATTCCTCTAAAATTATTGATCACAGAATTGATTGTTTAGCATATGCAGATGATATGTGCTCATTTCAACCTCAGCGAGGAAACTTGAACATTTCTCAGGGTTATGCAAAAATAAACAGTTGCAAATAAATTTAAGTAAAACCAAGATCATTATATTTGAAAATAATTCCCTTAGGACTCCAAAATTCTGGATTGGTGGAGAGAAAATCCAGGTGGTACCTTACTATGACTACTTAGGGGTAAGATTTGCCCAAAATTTGTCTTGGCAAATTCATATACAACTAATTACAAATAAAATGAAATCTGCAACTAATGCCATTAAAATTGTTAATGCCAAGATGGGCAAGACCTCAATTAAAGGTATGTTATGAGTAATTAATGCAAAACTCAAAGCCAGCATTTTATATGCAGCTGAGATCTGGGGTCTAGTGAATTCTAAATCCCTGGATATAATTTTAAATAAACTATACAGGTACATTCTAATGGTCCCTGCTGGGATGCCTACCTGTATTGTGAAACTGGAACTTGGACAACACTCTGTGCACTCCTTAATTAGAGAGAGGCAGTTTGTGTTCCTTCTCAAAGCTTTAACTCTTCCAGACACTAGGCTCCCTTGAATTTGTCTCGAGGAGGAAATAAGGTGTTCCACGATGGGTTTTACCTTCCCCTCCATATAATTAATCAAAAATACCATATTCCCTTTTGGACTGGGTCATCTTCTTTACAGTATACATTCTAATCCCTGGGAAAAATAACCTTTGAGGTTAAAATCAGAATAAGACACCTAGATGTACACTCTTCTTTCACACAACTCTTCAAATTGAAACTACATTATTGGTACAGGCAGTTTAAAACCTCATGGGGCTGTGAAGGATATTTACCTAAGATTACAGACCCCATTTTGCAATGACAACTAACAAGATTCAGGACAGAAACTTACAATGCACAATACATTCTTTATAGGCATAAATAGGTTTGCCTCCTAAAAAGGCAGACTCAGTTGTCCCAGGCCCTGAACAATAGGGTGGATGCTCAGCATGGGACAAGCAGCAGGAATGGGGAAGGGGTGGTTGTCCTGGGGGAGCTGAAGTGAGAGCAGGCCAATCGGGGAGGGAGGGAGATAGGCAGGGGGAATTCAGAGAATTCAGAGAGGGATGGCACCTCATGACATCATGCCAGGAGAGGGGAAGGGATTGGGTAAGGGAGAGAGAGAGAGAGAGAGGGTGAGCAAAGGGGAGTTAAAAGGGGCAGGCAAGGCAGAGAGAGCTCACAATTTGCTTTGGTAAAATTCCTTTGCTATGAAGCACATCAGTCTAGCAATTAATGAGGGCGATGTCACATCAGGTGGCAACGGGTTTTAAGTTTATGTTGCTTTCAATTTCATTAGATTTGAGCAAGTGGAGATATTCACGGTAACGTTTTGACCCAGGAGACTCTTACAGTGTGGGTGTTAGTGAGTCAGTCGGTGTGGCCACAGGCAGATGAGAATTTGCATGGACGGGGAGGAGCTACGGTTGGAGAGATGCAGTACTAAGCAGTTATGTCAGGTATGGAACGATTGGCCATCTGGTTGTAAAGGTTATTGTTCAGCCAGGACCATGCAGCAGAGGGAGTAGTTTAAAGTTGTATGAGGAGGTCAACGCAGGATCACCAAGGATAGACCAGGTAGGCCTTGTGGTTTGTGAGTAGACAACGAGAGCCAAGTTTGAGGTAAGGTACTTAATTGTAGAAAAAACAGAGGGCTGCAGCTTGAGAACTGCAAGAGGGAAAAGGAGAGTTAACAGGCATCTGCGGAGGGGTTTCGACTTCTTTGTATGCGTCCTGTGAGCTCCCATCCACGGTTTGAGCAATCCACCTTAGTGTGCTACAGCAACGTTTTTTGTAGTGTTACCCAGTGGTGGCCCCTGCACTAGCGCAGCCAGTAAAAAGGTGAAGCAGGAGTAATGCAGACAAATGAAAAAAAAAATATGTATGTAGCGATAAGCTTTACTCGCTGTTTCGGATGCTGTTTTGTTAGTCTAAAATGGTATTCGCGTTTGTGTATGCTGTTTTGTGCTGGATTTACTAGCTAGGCATTGGGTGTAATTGTGCCGGAGGTGTTCAGCGTGGGAGGCACTGCGTGGTGGTCTGAGGCCTGTTAGACCGGAGGAGCAGGCGCCCAAGCTGAGTTACGCCGCATAGTTGTGTTTTCAATAAACATGAGCACAGCCCCTGCTGCTGGCATGATTTTGTCCTTTTACTGCTGTTTGGTCAGGGAATTGAAGGGTTTGTGTAGCAGGGAGGAGGGGGATGAATGGAGAGAGACTGTGAGGGCTGACTGCGTGGCGTTGGCATGTGACGTCATCGCCACACGGGTCAGAAAGGGCTCCCAGCCAAAAAGTCAATAGGAGGCAAAGAAAGAAGGCAGCCTTACAGGGTCATTGGGAGAAAGTTTCAGGGAGCAGATTACCAGTCAGGGGTATAGCAGGAAGGGGAGATCCCCCAGGTCAGAATGGAAGCCGGAATTACAGGAGCAAGTAACCGCGGTCACACCGGGAGCATTGTTGCAAATCCTAGGAGGAAATATGATATGATGGGGACTAGTTTAATGATCATGGGGGTAGGGCCAGTGGTCACCGTGTCTGGGACACCAACAGGCAATGAGAGATTCCAGGGTATCCGTAAAAGGTGTCGCAATTTAAAAAAAAAAAACTCGAGCAGGGTTTTTTGGGGGGGAGACTTTTCAGCTGTGAGCCAACAGGTACAGCAATTCAGGGAGGTTTACAGCCCTATAGCCACCGAGGAAGGGCAGGATGGACTCAATTGCATGGTCACTATTGGTGAATGGACATGCAGCAGCCATTTCGGGGAACTTTGTTGGGGGGGAGAGGGATGCCATTTTAATGGCAGTAGGTAATCATGAGGGGGCCGCCATCTTAGAACTGGGAGACTGAGCTCCAGGAGATAAGAAGTGGAAGGCATGAGGGGAGCAACATGATGGAGGATAGGAAGCCACTCACACATGGGATTGGGGCATTAGGCATTGGGTGTCAAGGGTGCAGGGGCATTCCTGGTCAGAAAAAATGTGTTTAGAAGTGTGTAATGGAGACTATATTTGGATTGCCCATACGGTGGATGAATAGATGGTAGGAGGTTCAGCGATAGTATGTTCAAACAGAGGGTGCATGTGTTGCATGCAGCAGGGAAGAGATTGTAGGTACGGGGGCAGGCGTGTTTTTCTCACTTAGGCACAAAATGAGTAAAAGGACACAAGTGATGATCCAAAGGACAGCCATTCCACAGGGGGCTCAGACCACGCTGCTCACATAGACAAGGGTTCTGAAGGCAGAGGGATACGAAGCGTACTAACAATAAAAAAAGGGAGGGGGAGGGCTGTGGATAGGATATGAACACGAGGTGCCCCAGTTAGTACAGCAGTGAGTGAGCACCCGGGGTGGGTAGGCCATGATCCTCTGGACCGGCTGCCATTTTAGCGAAGGTGTCAGCCGCCATTTGAAGATAAACATGTGGCTGGAGGGGTTGATGGGAAGGGGGCAGGCATAGAGCATATGAACTATAACAGACAGGAATAATAGGAGCAAACAGATTGATCCTGTATGAAACCTTATGAAGTGGGAAAGGTGGGCCAACATGGCGTAGTGGTATGTGTTTTGGGGGGGTAAACAAACAAGAGGGGTAACTAGTGCGAGGTGCGAGACAGGCTGGCAGTGGGTTTTATTGGGTTTTAAGGTAACGGAAGAGCGCCCTGAGTAGGACAGTATTTCTTTCAGTGGACCCATCTGGTTGTTAGGGAGGGGGTGAATAGCACTCCACAAGACCTGGGGGGGGCAACACACAGTGATGGGGCCCAGCACAAAGGGATAATAAAGGGTATCCTACATAGAAGTAGATGAGTAAATTAATGAGAACATAAGACGGGGGAAGGGAAGTCTCAACCATGGAACCAGTTGGACAGCAGAGGATTTAACTGCCCATAATTCAAAAAAAAATATATATATATAAATGAATAAAATAAGAAGCAAGACAGTTTACTTAAGAATTTTCATTGAGGGACAGAGTAAGTGCCCCGAAAAGTAACCCGGGGGAGAGAGTATGGGGGGGCCCCCCCCCCCCGGGCTACTGGGGAAAGAAAATATGTTGATCAATACTAACGGTTTCTGTGATTCTTTTCAGCTTCCAGTGCAGCAGCGCACAGCAGGGTGCCCAAGAAAGACCACCAGCAACAGGGAGGATGGCAGAGTCTTTATGGTCCATGGGGGGAGGGGGCGACCAAGGCACTGGTCGAGAAAGGAGGAATGCCGGGGGGGCTGAAAAGGGCCCGGTAGGTTAGCAGGGGGCCGGTAAGGCAGCTGCAGCCAGGGGGCCAGCTGGTCCAGTGCCACCACCAACATCAGTCACGGAACCAGTGAGTGGTCCAGACCCAACACCTTTACCACCCTGCTGATACCCCCTGGTCTCAGGACAGTGGCCTCAATGAGCCCATCAAACTCGGAACAAGGATGGGGCTGCCACCGACCCACAGGAAGAACAGACTTCACACCAGAGGGTACTGCGTGGTGGGGGGAACAGTTGGTAAGGGCCTGGGGGGGATCGGGAAGGGGAGGTTAGACACAGGGCATGGGGAAAGAGATTTAAGCCAGCAAAAGCATAGGGCCAGGAAGGAGCTGGTCTTTGGGGGGAGTCGGAAGTAAGGATAGGGGAAGTGCCTGGGCAGTACACAAAGCAGAGGAGCCTCCTCCAGGGCACCAGTCCCTGGAGGAGTACCACATGGATCAGTACTTGGCCCTATTTTTGTTTAGTCTAGGTATTGCTCTTACACAAACATAGAAGACCTGATGGAGGTCAAAACTGGCATGTTGGAAAAATAGGCAGCATTATAAGCAGCTATACAGATGCAGTTAATATGCAAACTAAAATAAATTTATGTGGTTGGAATCGAAGAAATTATCTGACTCTAAACCTGGAAAAGGATAGGTTTAGGCATTAAAATATATATATATAGATCTATATACCTGTGGCAAAGAGTGAGAAAGACTTTGGAGTGTCAGTTAATTCTACCATAACGGCACATAATCAAAGTAATTGTCAGTCAGTAAAGCTAATAGAAGGTGAAACTTTATACTGAGGAACACAGTAAGTGGGGGAAAAATGGCATTCTTATGGTATATACCACGCTTGGGTGACCACATGTGGAATACAGTATCCAATCTTGGGCTCTGTACTATTTGAAGGAATAAGGAGGATAGAGAAGGTACAGATAATGGCTCCACAATCCGCACAGGGGTTGTATACAGACCCTCGTCTCAGGGGGAGGAAATGGACAAGGAAATGATAGAAGGCATCCTTGGGATGGCAGAGAAAGGAAAGATATTGCTCATGGGGGACCTGAATATGCCACATGTTGACTGAAGCACCTTTGCTGCAGCCACATCCAAGAGCAGGGCCATTCTTGATGCCCTACAGGGGGCATGCCTCAGACAGCTAGTTTTGGAACCCACTCGGGAGAGAGCAATCTTAGACCTGATACTCTCAAATGGGGATGGAGAGAGGATCTCTGATCTTGAAGTGGGTAGCCATCTGGGAACAAGCCACCACCAAACAGTGTGGTTCACGATAAACTTAGCTGTAGAGTCAAGCCACACAAAAGTGAAGGTACTGAACTTCAGGAGGGCTGATTTTGTCAAAATGGGAGAGTGCCTCAGAAAAGCACTAGCAAACAGGCAAGAAGGTGGGGTGGAGCAACAATGGGGAAACATCAAAACCACCATCACAGAGGCAATGAGTCTTTGTGTGAAGCAAATAAATCAAAATGAAAGAAAAAAACACTATGGTTGTCAAAAGAAGTGGCGGGGAAGGTAAGAGAAAAAATATAGCATTCAGGAAGTATAAGGAAACACAGAATAAGCAGGACAGAGAACTGTACCAGTTAAAGCAGAAGGAAGTGGGTAAGGCAGTCAGAATAGCAAAGGCCCAAACCAAGGAAAAGATAGCCAACTCAGTTAAGAAGGGGGATAAAACCTTTTATAGGTACATTAGGGAGCAAACAAAGACTAAGGCACGGATACTGAGGCTAAACAAAGAGGAAGGTGGCTGAGCAGAGAGCAACAGTGAAAAAGAAGGGATCCTGAATGAATACTTCTGCTCAGTATTCACAATGGAAAAGCAGGGGGAAATACCAAATCCGGTCAATAGAAGCACTCTGGATAGGGGGGGTTGATATCAGTCCTTTCACAGAAGAAAGGGTTCTGAAAGAACTCTTAAAACTGAAGGTGGATAAAGCAATGGGGCCTGATGGGATTCACCCCAGAATTTTAAAATAACTAAGGGAAGAACTAGTAACACCACTGACTACCCTTTTTAATAAATCATGGGAGGATGGGGTGGTACCTGAGGACTGGAGGAGGGCGGATGTGATTCCCCTTCACAAAAGTGGGAGCAAGACAGAGGCAGGAAACTACAGACCTGTCAGTTTGACCTCAGTGGTAGAGAAAATGATGGAATCACTTCTGAAGGAAAGAATTGTTGAGTACCTAGAGGCCAGTGGGGCACAGGACCCAAGGCAGCATGGATTCACAGTGGGAAGGTCATGTCAGATAAATCTAATTGATTTCTTTGACTGGGTGACCAAAGCAGTAGACCAAGGAGGGGCTGTGGACATGGCCTACATAAACTTTAGCACAAAAGATTAATAAACAAATTAGCCAGCCTGGGAGTGGGTCCTAGGGTGGTAGCCTGGGTAAAACACTGGTTGGACAACAGGACACAGCGGGTAATAGTAAATGGAGTCCACAGTGAAGTAATTAGGGTTACTAGTGGGGTACCGCAGGGTTCAGTACTGGGGCCGGTCCACTTTAATGTCTTTATAAGTGACATTGCAGAGGGACTGGAAGGGAAAGTATGTCTCTTTGCAGATGACACAAAGATCTGCAACAGGGTTGATACACAAAGTGGGGTGGAAAGGATGAAAAGGGACTTGGCAAGGTTGGAGGAATGGTCAAATCTATGGCAGCTTAGATTCAATGCAAAGAAGTGCAAAGTAATGCACCTGAGAAACAAAAACCCAGGGGAAGAGTAATACACAAGGAGGGGTGAGATACTGACAACAACAGAAATGGAAAGGGAACTGGGGCTAGTCATATCAGACGACCTAAAGGTGGGCCAGCAATGTGAGAAGGCAGTAAGGAGGGCTGGGGGGATACTGGGATGCATAGGGAGAGGCATCACCAGTAGAAAACAGGAAGTTGTTGGCCCTCTGTACAGACAGTTGGTAAGACCACATCTGGAGTACTGTGTACAGTTCTGGAGACTCCATCTCTGCAAAGACATAGACAGGGTGAAGGCTGTCCAGAGGAGGGCAACCAAAATGATGCAGGGTCTGCATCAGAAGACATATGAAGAAAGACTAAAGGAGCTAAAGATGTATAGCCTGGAGGAAAGGAGGGAGAAGGGGGACATGATAGAAACTTTCAAATACCTCAAGGGAATCAACATAGTCCAAGAGGGTAGCATCTTTCAGAAAAAGAGATGTGCAAAAACAAGGGGGCACAATTTGAAGATAGAGGGGGATGGCTCAGAGGTGACGTGAGGAAGTATTTCTTCACAGACAGGGTTGTGAATACATGGAACAGCCTTCCTGAGGAGGTCGTAGAGTCAAAAACAGTGGAGAAATTCAAGAATGCATGGGACAGACATAAGGCAATTCTAATGGGGAGTAGGAGGAAGTAGGCTGTTGATTAACTAGGATCTGCAGCTTATCCGTTAGGTAGAAGACTTGGTTTGTTGGCCAAGGCACCTAGCTTCACCTGAGCTTTTTCCTTCTAAGACTGCTTGAAAGGCAGAGTAGAGAAACTTACCAGAGCAAGGGAGAATGATTAAGATTTAGTTTGGCTAAGCAGATTTACTGTGTGGTGGTGTTTTTATTTTTTACTCACAGGGATTGCTACTGTTTGTTGCTAACATTTCATTGCTTTATTTTTTTCTCTGATTCAAATTGTTGTTGCTGGTATACCTTCTTCTGCATTATTACAAGGTGTGCCTACAGGTGTGTGCTAACAGATTACTCCTGTAATCTTCTGATTCAAATTGTCTTTTGCAAGGTATATCTTCTGTTACTGCTTTATTTTTCTCTGGAGCAAAGTGTTTCTTACAGCGTATATCTTCTCTGAAATTACTGTATTACAGGTGGAGCTTACATTTTTGTGACTTTTTTTATCATTGGGCTAAGCAAAATTACTGTTTGACACTGTGTTTTATTTTATTCTTGTTTGTTGAAAAGGTTTGTTGTCTCAGAGGTGTTTCAGTCTCCTTCTCACATTGAAGGAGCTAATTGCTTTTCCTCCCACAGCTCTTCCAAAAGATTAGGTGTGTATGTGGGGGTGGAGCTGGCAAACTGTCAGTAATTTCCAACAGAAGAAGGGTTAAAAAGTCAGGTTAGTTGATATCTTGGAGGTAGAAGACTTGGTTTGCTGGCCAAGGCACCTAGCTTCACCTGAGCTTTTTCCTTCTAAGACTGCTTGAAAGGCAGAGTAGAGAAACTTACCAGAGCAAGGGAGAAGGATTAAGATTTAGTTTGGCTAAGCAGATTTACTGTGTGGTGGTGTTTTTATTTTTTACTCACAGGGATTGCTACTGTTTGTTGCTAACATTTCATTGCTTTATTTTTTTCTGATTCAAATTGTTGTTGCTGGTATACCTTCTTCTGCATTATTACAAGGTGTGCCTACAGTGTGTGCTAACAGATTACTCCTGTAATCTTCTGATTCAAATTGTCTTTGCAAGGTATATCTTCTGTTACTGCTTTATTTTTCTCTGGAGCAAGTGTTTCTTAAGTGATATCTTCTCTGAAATTATTACAGGTGGTGCTTTACAGGTTTTACAGTTTTATCTAACATTAGGATAAGCTTTCAGGGTTACTGCATTTTTATTGACTGATTGTTTCTGCTCTTACCTCCTTGTTCTTTTGTCCGTGGTTCTTCTTTTTAGGCAGGGAAAGGCCCAGCCACCCACCCCTATCCCCAACCACCCATGCTACACTCCTTTTATAGGGTACCACAGTTGTGACATTTCCTGTGGCAGAGCAGGAAGGGCTGATCAGTGGAGCCTCCACAAGGTGATCTCATTTACAGGGGCACTAGTAATTTAACTTGTTATAACAAGTTAAACAAAGCACAATTAAACCATTACTTGCATTTTTTCATTTTTTTTCCTTCTAATTACTCTGACTAGGTTACAAACCCAGCAACTTATTTGGAATGGATTTCATTAACTGCAGGTACTGTGGAACAATTTTCAGAAGGACAGTCTTACAGGATTTAGGACACTGTCCACATGCTGGGCCTTGAGATCTTAGGGCTCAGCTCCGGCAGCATGGGCAGAGATTGCACGCTCAAATTTCATATTGAAGAGGAAATACATTATAAGAACCACCTGCCATTTCCCCAGCATCCAACAGAAAAACCTCGACCGCAGAGGGTAGTTGGTCCAGGAGGTTGGCAGGTGGTTAGAGGAGCAAATCAGGTGCCCCATCACTCTGCTCTCCAACACATTACCTCCAAAACCATATAAACACTACTAACAGGTATCTGCCTCTATCTCTGAAATCAAATAAAGAGGCAGAAGACACTGCAGAGCAGAACACTGCAGCACAGGAGCTAGCACAACAAAACTCACCCAAATCAGGAACCAAAACTAAACAAGCACAAAGGAAATCCAAAAACTTGATCATAGGAGACTCCATGATTCGGGAGTTGATACCCATCTCCAGCCAGGGTGATGGTCAGATGTCTCCCAGGTACATCAGCATGGAGAGACACTGACGCATTGCTAAAATTGTTCACAAAGCAGGAGAAAACATTGATGTCCTAGTACACATAGGGACTAATGATCTCGCCAGCTGGTCAGTTGTGGAGACCAAGGAACACCTGACCAGGCTGGGTGACAAACTATCATCTATTTCGTCCGGCATCTCCTTCTCTGAGATCCTGCCAGTCTGGGAGAGGGGAGCAGATGGACGGAAGGTCAGAGAAGGGAGATAGGGGAGCTAAACACGTGGCTCAAGGACTGGTGCCAGGAAAAAGGACACAGATTTGTAGGGAACTGGCAACAGTTCTGGGAGCGAAAGTTCTTTAAATTTGATGGACTGCATCTGACTAAAGAGGGAGTCAGTGCATTGGGGCAGAAGTTTGACGTCTTTGCAGAATATTTAAACTAGCAAATGGGGAGAGGGGTGCAGCACCCCATACGTCGAATGGGAAGAACACCCCTCCCCCCTCAGCTAGTGGTCAAACAGGAATTCAGCATGTTTGCCGTTCATTTGCATCACCAGGTAAGAAAAAGGTTTGTCTCCCATACGCGCACAGGAGTAATGCTAAACTTCACCCAACAACTAACACACCAAAATCTGGCCAATGGAAAATCATGCACAAATGCTCACAGCCTGGGAAATAAGATCCCAGACCTGCAGGCAATAATGTCAGAGGCTAAACTGGACATAGTAGCGATTAGTGAGACGTGGTTTACCAGTAACCACACTTGGGAGACTTCAGTACCTGGCTATGTATTGTTCAGAAGAGACCGAGGTGCAAAAAGGGGGAGGAGGGCCCTGTATGTTAATGAAAATATCAAGCTACAGAAATTCAGAATACACATAAGGAGCCAAGAACTGTGGGTCACCCTGGAAACAGGAAATGGGACAGCCATAAGAACTGGGGTTGTCTACAGGCCCCCAGACCAGAGGGAGGACATAGACACATTACTGTTAGAAGATATACAAAACATGACAGCTAAAGGGAGGTTCTGATAATGGGAGACTTCAACATGCCAGATACAGATTGGTCAATACCAGCAGGAACAACTGCCAGAACTAGACTCATAGTGGATTCCTGCAGGGAGGGCCTCAAACAACTGGTACAGCAACCCACAAGAGACAGGGCTATCCTAGATCTAGTACTGACTAACAAAGAAGGGATCACAGATCTCCAGGTAGAAGGTCACCAGGGGCCAGTGATCATCACATGGTATGGTTCAATTTGGCTACTACATCTAAATCATCCCATTCCAAGGCAAAAATATGGGACTTCAGAGGAGCTGACTTTGATAAGATGGCCAACAGAGTTAAGCTAGCCCTGGCAAAAAGAAACACAGGTGAGGGGGTACAGGCAAAGTGGGCAAGCATTAAGGATGCAATACTTGAAGCAACATCCCATTGTGTTAGACAGAAAAGGAAGTGCAAAGAAGAAGGAAACCACTTTGGTTCTCAAATACAGTAGCAGAAGGTGAGAGCCAAAAGGCTGGCCTTCAGGCAATATAAGGGAACACAGCGGGATGAAGATAGGGAGGCATAGCAAACTGCCCTAAGGGAAGCAGGTAAGGCAGTAAGGCAGGCAAAGTCCCAAACTGAGGAAACACTAGCACGAACAGTAAAGAAGGTGACAAGACTTTCTATAAATACATTAGTGAAAGGAGAAAGTCCAGAGGGGATTGCTAAGCTTAATGGAGAAAAGGGAGCATGTGAGGGAGGACCCTGTCAAAGGCATCCATCCTAAATAGATACTTTGCTCAGTATTTACTGAAGAGAAGGTAGGGCAGGGCCCACAGCCAGCATCATGGACACAGGGGAGGGAGGTGAGCACTCCCTTCACAAAAGAAAGGGTCCTACAAGATCTTGCTAAGCTCAGGGTGGATAAGGCAATGGGACCTGATGGCATACATCCCAGGGTACTTAAGGAGCTAAAGGAGGAACTAGCAGAGCCATTAGCAGAATTGTTTAGTGAGTCTCTGAGCACAGGAGAGGTCCCAGAAGACTGGAGAAGGGCTCATGTGATCCCGCCCACAAGAGTGGTAGCAGGGAGGAGGCGGGGAACTACAGACCGGTCAGTCTTACCTCAGTAGTGTGGCAAGATTATGGAGGCACCCTTAAGGAAAGGATAGTGCAACACCTGGAATCCATAGGGGCACAGGATCCAAGACAGCATGGGTTTACAAAAGAAGGTCCTGTCAAACTAATCTCATAGATTTCTTTGACTGGGTAACCAGAGTGGCGGACCAAGGGGAGCAGTTGATGTCGCCTACCTTGACTTCAGCAAAGCTTTTGACACTGTTCCACATAGAAGATTGATAAATAAGCTGGGTAGGCTCGGGGTGGGTCAGACGTTGGTCAACTGGGTGGCAAACTGGTTGACTGGCAGAAAACAGAGAGTGGTGGTAAATGGTATACAGTCAGAAGAGATGCAAGTCACAAGTGGGGTACCTCAGGGATCAGTCCTGGGGCCAGTCTCCTTCAACATCTGCATTAGTGACCTTGCAGATGGACTAGAGGGTAAGGCTTGTCTGTTTGCAGATGACACCAAGATCTGCAACAGAGTAGATGATCCAGATGGGGTGGGCAGAATGAGAAGAGATCTGGATAAACTAGCAGAATGGTCAGAAGAGTGGCAACTGGCATTTAACGCAAAGAAGTGCAAAATCATGCATATAGGGAAGAGAAACCCTGAAGCCACCTATAGGCTGGGAGGGAAGTTGCTAGCAGTCACAAAGGAAGAAAGAGACTTGGGCATCATCATCACTGATGACCTAAAATCATCCAAGCAGACCTCTAAAGCAGTAGGTAAGGCTAGGGGGTGTTAGTGTATTAGTAGGGGTATCACAAGTCGCAAGAGGGAGGTAATAATCCCTCTGTACAAGACACTGGTTAGGCCCCATCTGGTGTACTGGCGTGGCAGTATTGAGGCCACACCTTCACAAGGACATTAACCAAATTGAGGCAGTCCAGAGAAGGGCAACCAAAATGGTGCAGGGACTGCATCAGAAGACATATGAGGACAGATTAACGAGCTCAATATGTATACCTTGAGCAAAGGAGAGAGAGGTGATATGATCGAGGCATTCAAACACCTTAAGGGCATAAACAAGGTGAAAGAGTCTAACATGTTTAAATATAAGAAAAATAGCAGGACAAGAGGACACAGCATGAGATTAGAGGGAGGCCGATTAAGGGGGAATGTGAGGAAATTCTTTTTCACAGAAAGGGTGGTGGATGCATGGAATGGCTTACCACAAGAAGTGGTGGCTATGAATACAGTGCAGGGCTTCAAACAGGCATGGGATAGGCATAAGGGAGCAATACAAATGACTATGAATAGATAGGCCACTGACAGAGCAAAGGCCGATGGCACATTTATAAGGTAGAAAAAGAAATGGGCAGACTGGATGGGCCTTTCGGTCCTTATCTGCCGTCAACTTCTATGTTTCTATGTTTCTATGTAGGTAGGGAAATGGGCAGACTAGGTGGGCCAAGCGGTTCTTAACTGCCATCAAATTCTATGTTTCTATGTTTCTAAAAGGGCCACAAGGTATAACACTGGTTAAAAGCAGGAAATATACTGGTAGACTAATTACACTTAAACTTTTTGTCTGGCAATACAGAATAATCGAGCGGTCTATGCCCTGTATACAATGCAATAAACAAACCTGACCTTAGGTAGTTGCTTGGCCTAAATCTAGTCACTACTAGAAGTACAAGACTGCATAGAGACCAGTTAAAATGGGAACATTGGAAAATCAACATTAAAAAAACAAAAGGGGGGGATTCTTTGTTTACCCACTAGCCGGAGCGGCTAGGGGTTGAGGGGACAACCTCATGGAGAGCAACCATCTGGTCTACCTGCAAGTCACAAGAACATGATGGAAGCTACCCAGTGCATGGGGCAGATTGGCAGAATGAATTTAGTTACTCCTTCGACACCCTGTGATAGGCCATTTCAAATCTGCCAATTAAAAAAAAAAAATGATATTGGCTCACGTAGGTCAGAATAATTGGTGGTGGGGTGGCAGAAGGTGGTTGCAGTGGGAAGTCCAGTGGTAGGGCTGGAGATGCATCAAATTTGCCCCTGTGGTGTTACCCATGTGGCCTCAGTTCAGCAGTTTAGGTGGGTTTTTGAGCCACATGCACTTCCAGTTAATGGAGGCCTAGTACTGGCTCTCTGTTCCTGGTATAAGAGGCCATGTGCACTGTGAAATGGTATAACGTATGGGGAAAGCATAACTGCCAAAACGGGTGCACAGGCAATCATTTATGGGGGTTTCTGGGGAATCAGAAAAGAGAAGCGGTTTCAACCATTTAGCAGACCATAAGCAGTAATCAGCTGACAAATGTACAAGGAGAAAGGGTTTTGGTTGGCGACAGAGTACCACAAGGATTGACAGCATCCTTGGGGGTGAGATAAGATGGTCACTGAGAGCGGAGTTAAAAGTAGCAGCCTGATGCATAAAATGGCAGAAGAGCACAGGGGAGCAAGGGGCAGCACCGTAGGCCAAATAGCAAATGGATGGCATGGGCTTGGCAGGTAGAGGCCAGGGGCTGGTGCCGGGGCAACCGCTGAACAGGGACACAGTCCCAGTGGGTAGGGGAAAAGGGCACAAGAGTTATACAACAGACAGCAATTTCCTACTTGGAAGAGGAGGGGTGGAACCCAGGTGCCCCTATTCCCATACCATCCCAATGATGTTTGGGGGATAGGGGCCAAGATGGGGAACAGGGCCCCACAGAACAACTGAGGAGGTGGGACCCGCTTGACTCGGGGGATCCTAGTTCCTTTAGGAATATAGGTTTTCATATTACAGGGGAAGTGTCTACTGTAACTCCTATCTCCCCATTGATAAGGCAATGACAGAGGCTGTGAGGAAAGAGGGGAGCAAAATAGCCCAGAAGGGGCCAGGAGTTACTCTAAATGGGTATGATGAATGGGAAATAGGTCATTGAACCACAGTGCAGAAGAGGAGAGCAGATGCTTGACCTGAGCAGGATGCTGTCTTTCTCTCCTTCTGCAAAACCGACAGATAGGAGCCCATAGAACCAGGATGGGCAGAACTGTCAGACATAGATGAAGGCTACCTGATAGGGGGTCCCTAGAGCAGGTGAAGTTGGTAACAGGAATGAGGGACATCGGCCCAACACATGGGTGAGAGGAATGGAAGGGCCTGGTTCTAAAAAAAAAAAAAAAGAGAGAAGCGCACCTACCTATGGGGAAGCCCACCGTCCATCGCGAGCTGGAGGTGGGCTAGTGGAAAAAGAATGGGGTAGGTGTGCAGGAGAGGGGCAGACTGCTGAAGGTGGACAGCAGGTTTGTCAGGACTGCCGAAGGTGGACGGCAGAGAAGAAGAAGGGGCAAAGAAAAAGGGAAGGGGGGATGAGAAAGGGGGTTGGATAATCTGACTCAGAGCTCCTTAGAACAACACCAGACAGAGGAGTGGTATGTATGTACATGCATACCCAACAAGAGAGAAGAAAAGGAAGACAGTGGACCCCAGATGTACGTCTGGGGGGGCGAGAAGTGAAACAAGAATGAAAAGGTTGTTTCTGAATAGTGTGCCAGCCCCCGGGTTTATGCCTGGGGGGCAAGAAGGGAAAACATTGAGGAAAAATGTGGTTTGAGGAAATTGTGTCTAATGAAGATATGATGAACATAAGTTTGTAAGATATGAGGATGAAAATATTGTGGAAGTGGACATTTGGAAGAAATTATAATAAATTAATTGCCGACTGAGCACACACAAAATGGTAGTCTGTGTTTTATTGGGCAGGGCTCTGGGGACAAATGAGATAATGTCACTGAACCCTACTGCAAATGCACTCATAAAGTCCTGGATGATCTCAAACACATAGTACTGTTATGCCCTTTATATGAGAAGAGCAGGAAAAAATGGTTGGGGACATAATTTGTGTTCTTGGTCTCCCTCCCGATGATACTCTATCTCATCACTTTTCTTTCCACGATGCAAATGAGCTGTTGAAACTCTGTAGATTCATGAGGACAACTCATCTTTAAATTATTCATCTGTAAGATATTCAGAGTTAATACTTCTTTGATGTTTTTTAATTAGGTAATTGTTCTGGCTAACTTAAACATCTGTAAGAAATTTGATTTTCTTATTTTAAGGACGTGTTTGTATTTATGCATTAGCTTTTTTTTTGAATATTGTGATGGCTTAAGCTGATCAATAAAGTTTCTTACTTGTACAAGAAGATTCCATGCAGGACCATCAGTATCCCTTTCTGGCACCTTAGAAATCTGACTGCTATCCTTACAGTCTGCCTACAGACACGTTAGTATATTTCCACAACATACACACCCTTTAAATACCTGCTGCACCTGTACCACAGGTGTGTCTCTTCTAAGTTGGTCTCCATGTTTGATGAAGAGGGCTCCACCCCCCCACATCACCCCCTGTGGAGGCTGTGCCTCCCGCTTCCCTCTGTTTTTTAGATTCTAATTCCACTCTGCACTTGGATAGTGGGGATCGCTGTTTCAGTACGGTCGCTCATGTTGTCCGTTCCCCATTATTGGGCAATCACCGTAAATGCCGTCACTCTTATTGACTCACCCATATGACTTTGCCCAAATAACTTCACCCATTTTACATAATACCATTAAAACACAAATACTACACAGCAGGAATTAAGACCATTTTCAAAAAAATGTAAGTAAAATGATTTTAAAAATTATAAGTTAGAAATTAGGAGCACATTGGACCCCCTTTCAGTAAAACATCTGTTTTTTCATTAAGCTTCAGCAAATACAATCCAAGTTCCTTAAGTAGGTATTGTCTCTCCTCGTGAGATAGCAAGCTGTCCAAGAGAGCTTAAAACTTTAATTACCAGTAAAATTGGCTCAGTGCCTAAGCACACAGATGCACAGCATCTGGTTTCAGAGCACCTGACCATCCACAGAGTCGCCCTGTTACTTCACCACCTGGTGTGGGCTCCTCTACCGTAAGAACTCCTATCACCAGACATGGAGCCAAAGTACTATGAAGCCAGTAGGAAGTAATAACAGGCAGCACAAGAAAATCCAGCCAGATGAGCTTGGTTTGCTCTTCCTCACTATTTAGGCAATGGTAACAAACCTGTTAAAATGAAGAAGAAAGCCTATCAAGCAACTCTGCTTGTATCATTTGTCCAACATGGTCTAGCATGCAGCTGCATTCTCCTGATTATCCTGCAGTCTCACAGTCCATCAGAAGTCCAGTGTGCTGTAACTGTAAAATGTTTCAGCTAGGACAGTATAGTCTGGAACAAAACATGCATGTCTGCAAAAAATGTATTCAGTGCAAGAAACGGAAAATGGAGATGAAATACCTGAAAAAAGAACTCAGAAGGGCACAAGACATAGGTGCATAGGGAAGTTTATTAGATCACTCAAAAAAAAGGCAGAATTTGTTGGGAAAGGAAACAGATATGCAGTCAAACAAAACCTGCAAGAAAAGAACAAGGGAAGAGGATAGCCCAGTAGGTGAAGAAAGTACAAGGGGCAGAGGTAGCAAATGGGGGAAAAGAATGGATAAAGAACAAGACACAGGATTAGAAAATGTAGACTGAGTAAGACTGCAAGACACAAGGGACAAAACACGAGATAGATGGTGTAACAGATCTGAGTTGGTACCTATCACAATGGAAAATAGTTATGAGGTACTGAGTGAAACTACCCTAGCCCAGAGAAACAATTTTGTTACAAATACAGGAAAATGAAACGATGCAGTACAACACAGGGATGAAGGAAACTTAATACAAAAGGTGGTCATGGGGACTCAGTTATTAGATTTAATGCTTCGATGATATACAAAAATGACAAAATGGGAACAATGGTAACCATTTTCCTTGGCACTGAAGAGGGGAAACTTGACGCCTAGACTTGATTCCATTTTGGTAGGATCAGGAAAGAAGTTGACAATCGCAGACTATGTAAGTGCAAATGGCATTTTGTAAACAAATGTGAGGGCATAATGAAAGCTTTTGAAAAACGGGGGGGGGGGCTGAATCAAAATGGTAAAAAATAATATCAAAAATCATGCCAAGACCCCCTATCAGAAGCAAATTGATAAGATCAACAAATGTTTTTTAGAATGGTTTAGAAAAGGAGCATTCCATTTTGTGAAGAATTGGTAACATTCTGGGGAAGGAATGACCCGTATGCGAAAGATGGACTGTGCCTGAATAAAAAAAAGTAAGCAATAATGCCTGACAGGGTGGACAGTATTGTGCTATACTGGACCACTCAGGGGCATAATGAGGCCCAACAATGTAGGTGGAGGGCCTTATAGCTCCTGGAAGGTCCATAGCACTATACTACCCACCCTGGAAGGTATTATTGCACTTAGAAAATGGACACTGTAAAAAAAATAAGTTAAATAAAAAAATGTTAATGAAAATTAGTTTAAAGTGAGATTTGTAATAAAATAGTTACTCTTCCTTCATTAGAATGATGTTTGGAGGGCACTACTGTGTTCAAGAGTTTTTTTTTCCTTATTTTCTTTCTGGTGTATTTTCAAATTGCCTCCCCCCTTACACACACACACACACACACACACACACACACACATGGTCAAAAGGCAAAAAAAGGACTATCATAAAGTATTCTTTATTTATATTATTTTCTAGTCTGTAGGCAGTGCTGCTCTGAGTGAGCCCAGGGAGTGAGCACTACTGAGAGTGCATTCAGGACCGATGGCTGAGCAGTTATTTGAGAAGTAGTGGCAGAGCTTGGTGAAGTTCATCCCCATCAAGACATTTCTGCATGGCCAGCCCGGTGGCGCTGAGGGTTGAGGCACTGGATGCCACACCTTGCGCTACACAGGTGACTGGAGTTTGGGGACTGACGCTGGTTGCTGGAGGTTGGCAGGGGGAGGAGAAGATTGAGCATCTGGAAGACTGCTGTCCTCTCCTGCAGTGGGTTTGTGGGTATGCCTCACTTTGCGGTGACACCCGGTGGAGACCATGAGATACCTCAAGGAGTGGGCTGTTTGAGAGGAGGCACCGGCAGACGTCAGTAAGGTCATGTCCCTCGCGCAGATGTCATTACATGCTTAGTGTCTCAGGGGCATCACACATAAGGTGGAAAAACCCTGATTAGTGGGGAGGCAATGGCGACTGCTCCAGGACTGCTATCACACAGTCCAGTACCAGCTCCGATCCACGACTTGACTCTCCGTGCTCCCTGCCTCCCAGTATGGGGCCCATGGGGGGGGACCCAGCACCTGATTCCTCGGTCAGGGGAAGGGGCTCAGGTGGGGCGGTAGAGGAGAGGCTGAGCATACTCCACTAGAGAGATGCCCCACCACCAGTATCCAGAGTGAAAAAGACTGTGCAAAAAAAAAGATGTTTCTGCAGTTCAATTCTGGTTCTGCTGTCAAAACTACTTTCCACGTCTCTGTTCAGCCCCCATTCTTAGCCTGTTAGTCCTGCCTTTTAGTCAACCTGGAAGTCTCTAAATAATGACAGGCCGCAGTGCAGAAACTTTACTTTTATTTATATATAACACAGTTTGTGAGAATGGAAAACATTTGTTATTCTTTTTTTTTTAAACCATGTTCCTGTTAGAATTGTACAATAGTCAGGAGGGATCTGAGGGCATTACCAGTTGAGAGGGAATGGGACTTTAGTTGCACACCCCTGTTCTTAGCCTGCTATTGACTCATTCAGTCCTGCCGCTCAATCAACCTGGAAGTCATTAAATAATGATAGGCAGCAGCATGGAAACTTTATTTTTTTTCAATGTAACAGTTTGCTTTAAGAGAATGAGAAGAGGTTTTTTTTTGTTCTTTTTTGTTTTAAACATGCCTTTCCCTGCTGGACTTGTACAGCACTAATAAGGGATGTGAGTGCACTGCAAGTCAAGCGAGAACAGGACATCAAAAGCGCACAGATGAACAGCTGACATTCATGATACAGTACTGAGGTACAAGTTGTCTTAGATTCATTGTGCTTTTTTTTTAAATGCCGCAGACTGGGGGGAAGGTGGTGAACCAGCTTCAATGTAAAATGGCGGTGAATTCAAAAATGAGTGCTGGGAGGGGTCTTATCTCTCGCTAAGACAGACAGAAAAAAATTGTGGTATTTTGAAATTAAAAACTCTATGGGCACAGTCACATTACAAGGTTATCAGGCAGTCAGAGACTGGGACTCATTATTTCCCAGTCTCTGTTGCCTGATACCAGACCATTTACTTCAAGAAGTTAGCCAATCAGAAACTGGAATTATCCCTCCCCATTTTCTAAAAACATACAAATCTGTTGGTTATTTGAATCTGCAATGCACTAACTGAAAATTTTAGCTAAAATGTAGAGAGTCAAATGGGGTATGCAGGAATCAAGCAACAATATGTAAGGAACACTTAGTAACTAAAGGTGCAGTTAGAAGGGAAAAAAATCAAGACATAAGTTGGAAGCATATGCTGATAAATGCGCATTCTTAACAACAAGAGAGAGGAACTGGGAGGCTTCATTGCTAAAGAAAGCCCAGAAATAATACTTATCACAGAGACATGGTGGGAGACAAACGAAATATGGGACACAGAGATACAAGGTTACTCACTGACCAGGTTGGATAGGACCTATAGGAGAAGAGAGGGCCTAGCAGTATACTTGAAACCAATATATGTGATGAATATATGTATTAAGATCAAGCAGTCCATGCTAAGTATAAAATCTATATGGTTAAAGACTACTGTAGATCATAGAAAGAGCACAGTATTTGGATTGTGCTATTGGCCCACTAGTGCTGATGAAGCCTAAAATACTGCACTTATGAACAATCCAAGCAGCATGTGATTTGGGGGATGTAATCTTGATCCGAGATTTTACTTACCTAGACATAGAATGGAGAAATGACACTGGGAAAAGCACTATATCGAATAACTTCTTAAACTCAATTGCACATGTGCACTGATGCAGAATGTTGCCGAACCAACACAGGGATTACACTACTTAGATTTAGTTCTGACATCTTATGAAATTAATATGGACTCAATTATTTATATATTTAAAAACTGGTAACTGGAAAGGCCCACTGAGCCTAGACTTGTTTCCAGATGTGACCTGCTGAAGTGGGGAAGGGGAATACAGAAAGATTCAAATAACAAAAACCATCAGTCTGCAATTACATGGACAACTTTACGGGTGCAAGAGCAATAAGATGATCAAGCAGGTATACAATGCCATGGCTCATTACAATGATAAGTAGACAAGCATGTGGTTATTAAATAAAGTGCACAGTATCTGTTGGAGGACGTGACAGTGCTTTGGGGTACAGAATCAGACTGCTGGTGTACCCATATTAAACCTAACTAATGGGGAGATGGGCATATGCAGGAGGGGAGAAAAGGGGAGGAGGAAGAGAGTCAAGAGGGTGGTAATAGAACCCCTAGCAAACAGTGTTCATGGAATAGTCAAATTTAGCATCTCATTACTGAGAATAAAGGCAATGGGTTTTTATGAAGATGCAGTAATGCCCATATGTTAAGTGGTGAGCAGGGGTTTCTTTGTTAAACCTTAAATTTTGAACCTCATTATTTTCACAACCATTCAGCAGATTTGAATGAAATTGTGTATGCACAGTCTCATGGGATAGATCTCATGACATACCAAGTTTTGTTCTGGTCTGATTTGTAGATTCCGAGATGCAGATAGTGTAAAACATAAAAATTCACTGTTTTTTCCGGGGTTGTCATCAAACTTGCACCAAGTCGGTTTGGAATTGTGATCTGAAATTTCAATGTAGAAACAGCTTGGCCCACAGATGTGCTTTTCACTGGATTGGTGAAAAAATATTAATCCGTTCCAAAGTTATTACATTTTAAAATGTTGGTTTCTGGGCATGCCAGTACAGTCTTTTGGATAGATGTATGAAACAAAAAAAGAATTTGGACCATAAGAAATAGGATCCTTTTTCCTTTGGGCTAATCCTTTTTTGTGAAGGAAAATATATATTTTTTCATTTGCTGCCATCTTGTTTTCCATTCTTCTTTAAAAAAAATCAAAACCCACAAAAATGAAATTGTGCAGAGAGACCAAGATATGTATTGTGCTTATCAGGACTCCATTAGGTGGATTCTACAGTTAACTCTTGGAAAGCCATCCCTGAAATGTGTTATTTTACTTTTAAAATTATTTTTCATGACTTGCTTCTGGTTTTGCCATATGGGCTTTTTCTTTCAAATGAAAAAGGATCCCTAGATAAGGAAATAAATTTTGGAATTTTTTTTTTGGCTTTTTTCATTTGAATGAAAAAGGATCTCTTGATATGGTAAAAGATTTTGTACTTAATTTTTTTTTTTTTTTGCTCTGTTTTCATTTGTTCTTTTTTGTTTTAATGAAGAAGGATCCCTTGATATGGAAAATGATTTTGAACTTAGATTTTTCCCATTTTTGCCATATGGCCTTTTTCATTTAAAATGAAAACGGATCAATTCAAATGAAAAAAGAGTTTGGACAGTTTTTTGCTATTCTTTTTTTGTTTGAAGGAATCCTTTTGTGTTTCCTTTTTTTTTGTTTAATTTGAATGGAAAAGGATTCCTGCAAATGAAAACAAAGATTTTGCAAGCTGGCCCTGTAATTATTCACAAAGTGTTTATTTTATCCCTGGTGTATGGTGGTACTCCCCACTCTCCAATCTCCATCCCCATAATTTTCTTTAATTTTCCTTGGTGTCTAGTGGCACCCTCCACCCTCTGATCACCATCCTCATAATTCTTTAATTTATCCCTTGTGTCTATTGGTGCCCCTTACCCTCTGATCACTATCATTGTAATTATTAAATGTATCCCTGATATCTAGTGGTGCCCTCCACCCTCCAATCGCTGTCCCTTTAATTATGAAATTTTTTTCCCTGATGTCTAGTGGCACCCCACCACCCTCTGATCACTATCCCTGTAATTATTTCACTTATTATTGGTGTCTAGTGGTACCCCATCCTCCAATCACTTTTTTCTTAATAATGACATTTTCCCTTGTGTCAAATGGCAACCCCCCTCTGATCTTTATCCCCTTTATCTTTTATATTTCTCTGGTGTATACTGGCACCCCTCGACCATCCAATAGTAACCTGTGATATGGGTGAACGCATAACAGTGAGCCCGTATTATAGTGACTACATTATGGCAAAGACTGAAATGGCAAAAATGCTTTTCTATTCAAAACTTAGCAGGGATGAACTCTACACAGACTGTGTGGCATTCATCCATCCTAAGTTTTGAATAGGAATCCATTGGTCACAATTAGGGATGACCCAAGAACTAAGACTCTGTCTATAAGCTTAAACAGGGCTGGGGCAACCTGAACAAAACACTGCAATTCAAAATACTTTTATCCATCCCCAAGGTGCTATGACCTTGGAGTTAGTTAATTAAGTAAGGAGGTGAAGGGGCAAAGCCCTCCACAAAGGGGGGATGTGGGGGCAAAGACCCCCTCAGAAGAGCACGTTAACCCTTTCGCTCCTTGCCATAATGTAGTCATATGGGCTTCCTGTTATGCATTTATCCATATCACATGTTGCTCCTCCTTCTTATATTGCTTTTTGCCTCTCCTTTACCACCTGTGCCTTTCTTTGCAATGGGGGAGACATGCAGTTTTTTTCAGTTTTCTCCCCATTACCCCAGGCCACTGGAATGTGGTTGCTCATGCAGCGTGGAGGTGTACATGCACCCTGCAGCTCCAGTGATGGCTGCATCTCACCACCCGGCCTAATGCCAGGGTTCCGTTGTATCTTGGCACTACCACCTTATCTCCATCAGGTGGCAGCCAAGAGCTGGGGAACTCTCATGTCCCACTCTGAAGAGGAGATCTGCCTTGCGGCACCTTGATTCTATTCTGCACCCTCCCCCCAGCCGCTTCCTGGTGGCCCAAGCTCGAACCCAAGCTTGGGTAGTCTGCATGGTGTGAGGTGTTGTGTCCAGCACCTCAACCCTCAGCGCCACTGGGTCAGCTATATGACACCCCATCCAATTGCCGTCCTCTCTGTAATAAAGAAAACAGCCCCTCAATGTCTTTTTTTCAACCCGTGAAAACAAAATCCCTTGCTGATCTGACACCCCACCACAACCTCCCACTGAGGACCAACCACTTCACACCCCAAACACCCCCCACTCTTCCTCACTTACCTGAACATGCCCAATGGTTATGATCCACTCTCCAATGGCAGACACATCTTGTAGCTGGAACTGATGACTGCTATATATGAAAGTAAGGTAAGTGCAATTCAGTGTATTTCAATAGGGTTTTCAACTTTGATGCATAACTTTGCCATTTTTGTATATTTTTATACCAGATTTTCAACATGGGTTTTTGAGACACCGTCTCATGAACAATGGCAGTGGAAGTTCATAGAACATAGAAACATGGAAACAGAGAAGTTGACGGCAGATAAGGACTGCAAGACCCATCCAGTCTGCCCATTTTTTCTATCTTATGAATGTGCCATAGGCCTGCACTCTGTCAATGACCTATCTATTCATAGTCATCTTTATTGCTTCCTTATGCCTGTCCCATGCCTGTTTGAAGCACTACACTGTATTCATTTCCACCACTTCCTGAGGTTGGCTGTTTCATGCATCCACCACCCCTTCTGTGAAAAAGAACTTCCTCACATTCCCCCTTAATCAGCCTCCCTCTAATCTCATGCTGTGTCCTCTTGTCCTGCTAGTTTTCTTATATGGAAACATGTTAGACTCTTTCTCCTTGTTAATGCCCTTAAGATGTTTGAATGTTTTGATCATATCATGTATCTCCCTCCTTTGCTCTAGGGTATACATAGTGAGCTCTGTTAATCTGTCCTCTTATGTTTTCTGATGCAGTCCCTGCACCATTTTGTTTGCCCATCTCTGGACTGCCTCTATTTTGTTAATGTCCTTGTGCAGGTGTGGCCTCCAGTACTGCACACAGTACTCCAGATGGGGCCTAACCAGTGTCTTGTAAAGAGGGATTATTACCTCCCTCTTACAACTTGCGATACTCCTACTAATACACCCCAACATCTCTCTAGCCTTACCTACTGCTTTAGTGGTCTGCTTGGATGATTTCATGTCATCGGTGATGACGATGTGCAAGTCTCTTTCTTCCCTTGTGATTGCCAACAACTCCCCTCCCAACCTATAGGTGGCTTCAGGGTTTATCTTCCCTATGTGCATGATCTTGCTCTTCTTTGTGTTACACCCCATTTGCCACTCTTCCGACCATTTTGCCAGTTTATACAGATCTCTTCTCATTCTGCCCACCCCATCTGGATCATCTACTCTGTTGCAGATCTTGGTGTCATCTGCAAACAGAAAACCTTACCCTCCAGTCCATCTGCAATGGCACTGATGATGATATTGAAGATAACTGGCCCCAGGACTGATCCCTGAGGTACCCCACTTATGACTTGCATCTCTTCTGACTGTATACCATTTACCTCCACTCTCTGTTTTCTGCCTGTGAACCAGTTTTCCACCCACTTGACCAACTTTTGACCCACCCCGAGCCTACCCAGCTTAGTAATCAATCTTCTATGTGGAACAGTATCGAAAGCTTTGCTGAAGTCAAGGTAGGTGATATCAACTGCTCCCCCTTGGTCCACCACTCTGGTTATCCAGTCAAAGAAATATATGAGATTAGTTTGACAGGACCGTCCTGTTGTAAACCCATGCTGTCTTGGATCCAGTGCTCCTATGGATTCCAGGTTTTGCACTATCCTTTCCTTAAGGAATGCCTCCATAATTTTGCCCACTACTGAGGTAAGTCTGACTGGTCTCTAGTTCCCTGCCTCCTCCCTGTTACTACTTTTGTGGAACGGGATCACATGAGCCCTTCTCCAGTCTTCTGGGACCTCTCCTGTGCTCAGAGACTCACTAAACAGTTCTGATAATGGCTGTGCTAGTTCCACCCTTAGCTTCTTTCGTACCCTGGGATGTATGCCATCAGGTCCCATTGCCTTTTCCACCCTGAGCTTAGCGAGCTCTTGTAGGATCCTTTTTTTTGTGAAGGGACTAGTGTACACCACCCTCTCCAATGTGTCCATGGTGCTGAGCTGTGAGCTCTGCCCTACCTTCTCCTCAGTAAATACTGAGCAGAAGTATCTATTTAGGACAGATGCTTTTCCGTGGTCCTCCTCCTCACATTCCCCCGTATCACCTTTGAACTTAGCAATACCCCCTCTGGACTTTCTCCTCTCACTAATGTATCTATAGAAAGTTTTGTCACCTTCTTTTAATATTCATCCTAGTGTTTCCTCAGTTTGGGCCTTTGTCTGCCTTACTGCCTTCCCTGCTTCAAACATAGAAACATAGACTTTGACGGCAGATAAGGACCGCTAGGCCCATCTAGTCTGCCCATTTCCCTACCTACAGGATAGGCCGCAGATCCTAGTTAACCAACAGCCTATTTCTTCCTACCCCCCACAAGAATTGCCTTATGTCTGTCCCATGCATTCTTGAATTCTCCCACAGTTTTAGACCCCACAACCTCCTCAGGAAGGCTGTTCCATGCATCCACTACCCTCTCTGTGAAATAATACTTCCTCACATTGCCCCTGAACCGCCCTCCTTCTATCTTTAAATTGTGTCCCCTTATTCTTGCAAGTCTCTTTTTCTGAAAAATGCTATCCTCGTGGACTTTGTTGATTCCACTGAATTACTTAAAAGTTTCTATCATGTCCCCCCTCTCCCTTCTTTCCTCAAGGGTATACATATTAAGCTCCTTTAGTCTCTCCTCATACGGCTTCTCTTGCAGATCCTGCACCATTTAGGCTGCCCTCCTCTGGACTGCCTCTATCCTGTCTATGTCCTTGCGGAGATGGGGTCTCCAGAACTGGACACAATACTCCAGATGGGGTCTCACCAACTGTCTGTACAGAGGGATAACAACTTCCTGTTTTCTGCTGCTGATGCCTCTCCCTATACATCCCAGTATACCCCCAGCCCTCCCTACTGCCTTCTCACATTGCTTGCTAACCTTAAGGTCATCTGATATGATTACCCAGGTCCCTTTCCTTTTGTTGTTGTTACTACCTCCCACCCATTGTGTATTCTTCCCTGGGTTCTTGTTTCCCAGGTGCATTATTTCGCACTTCTTTGAATTGAACCTAGCTGCCATACTTCTGACCATTCCTCCAACCTTGCCAAGTCCCTTTCATCCTTTCCACCTCCTTGTGTATCAACCCTGTTGCAGATTTTTGTGTCATCTGCAAAAGGCATACTTTTCCTTCCAGTCCCTCTGCAATGTCACTGATGAAGACATTAAAAGGACTGGACCCAATACTGAACCCTACAATACCCCACTAGTAACCCCCCTTTCTTCAGAATGGACTCCATTTACAATTACCTTCTGTGTCCTGTTGTCCAGCCAATGTTTTACCCAGGCTACCACCCTGGGTCCCACTCCCAGGCTGGTTAATTTGACTATTAATCTTTTGTGTGGGACTGTGTCAAATGCCTTGCTAAAGTCTAGGTAGGCCATGTCCACAGCCCCTCCCTGGTCTACTACTTTGGTCACCCAGTCAAAGAAATCTATTAGCTTCATCTGACATGACCTTCCCACTGTGAACCCATGCTGCCTTGGGTCCTGTGCTCCACTGGCCTCTAGGTACTTGACTATTCTTTCCTTCAGAAGTGACTCCATCACTTTCCCTACCACAGAGGTCAGACTGACAGGTCTGTAGTTTCCTGCCTCTGTCTTGGACCCACTTTTGTGAAGGGGAATCACATCCGCCTTCCTCCAGTCCTCGGGTACCACACCATCCTCCCATGATTTATTAAAAGAGTAGCCAGTGGTTTCACTAGTTCCTCCTTAATTCTTTTAGAATTCTGGGTGAATTCCATCAGGACCCATTGCTTTGTCCACCTTTAGTTTTAGGAGTTCTTGCAGAACCCTTTCTTCTGTGAAAGGACTGGGATCGACCCCTATCAAGAGAGCTTCTGTTAATTGGATTAGGCACTTCCCCTCCTCTTTGTGAATACTGAGCAGAAATATTCGTCTCAGTATTCCTGCTTTTCACTGTCCCCTCTGCCCACCCACTGTCTTCATTCTATTCAGCCTCACTATCCCTCCCTTTGTTTTTCTCTCGCTGATGTACCTATAAAAGGTTTTATCCCCTTCTTAACTGAGTTGGCTATCTTTTCCTCAGTTTGGGCCTTTGCTATTCTGACTTCCCTCCCTGCTTCCTTCTGCCTTAACTGGTACAGCTCTCTATCCTGCTCCTTCTGTTTTCCTTATACTTCCGGAATGCTATCTTTTTCTTCCTGACTTTCACAGCCACCTCTTTTGAGAACCATAGTGGCTTTTTCTTTCATTTTGATTTGTTCATTTGCTTCACACAAAGGCTTGTTGCCTCTGTGATGGCAGTTTTGATAATTCCCCATTGTTGCTCCACACTCCTTCTAGCCTGTTTGCTAGTGCTTTCTGAGGCACTCCTTATCTTGCCAAAGTCAGCCTCCTAAAGTCCAGTACCCTCACTTTTGTATG
The DNA here is from genome assembly GCA_016271365.2 of Neoceratodus forsteri. NCBI lineage: Eukaryota > Metazoa > Chordata > Ceratodontiformes > Ceratodontidae > Neoceratodus > Neoceratodus forsteri. The sequence goes on from CM057456.1 coordinate 1,289,410,842, forward strand.
GCTTGACTCTGTAGCTGAGTTTAACGTGAACCACACTGTTTGATGGTCACTTGTCCCCAGATGGCAACCCACTTCTAGATCTGAGATCCTCTCACTGCCCCCGTTTGAGAGCACGAGGTCTAAGATTGCTCCCTCACGAGTGGGTTCCAAAACTAGCTGTATAATGCCTGCCACCTGTAGGGCATCAAGAATGGCTCTGCTCTTGGATGTGGCTGCAGCAAATGTGCTCCAGTTAACATCTGGCATATTCAGTTCTCCCATCAACAGTATCTCCCCTTTCTCTTCCATTCTAAGAATGCCTTCCATCATATCCTTGTCCATTCCTTCACCCTGACATGGGGGTCTGTACACAACCCCTGTGTGGATTGTGGTGCCCTTTCCAGTCTCCAAGGTGACCCACAGTGCCTCCTCACCTCCCTGTTCACTCTTTTGTTCAGTTGCTTTTATCCCTTCCTTTACATAGAGAGCTACTCCTCCCCCTCTTCTCCCCTGCCTGTCTCTCCTGTAGGTTATGTACCCTGGTATGTTAACATCCCAGTCATGGTTCTCTGTGTACCATGTTTCTGTGACTGCTACGATATCCAGGCATCCCTCTTCCATTAAGGCCATCAGCTCAGGGAGCTTGTTGCCCAGACATGGCATTGGTACTCATTACCTCCATTTCCTGATGGCCTCTCCCTTTGCCCCATCCCTGTCCTTCTTGCCTTTGTCACTTTCTTCAGTTACCCCTGTCTTCCCTATCGACACCTCTATGTTGGTGTTTGCAGCACTTACTACCGTGATTATTTGGTGGGGGGCTAGGATTTTCCTGTCCTTTCCAGTGCCTCCCCTTGCTGGTTTAAAAGCTTGCCAATGAAGCATTTAAACCTATCACCTAGGATCCTGGTTCCCTCCCGGACAGATGCAGCCCATCCTGCCAGTATAGGCTTGCATCACTCCAGGTGGACCCCAGTCCCCAATGAAGCAAATCCTGAGCTCCACCAGTTTTTTCAACCACTGATTGAATCCCATGGTGCGGAACACCTAGCCTCCCTCCTATGCCATAGATGGGTAGCACCTCCGGAAGGTTACCTGCTGCATACGTGACCAAGGCCCCTCCCCAATTCCACAAACTCTTCCTGCACTTCTCTAATCTCTCTTTAGCCAGGTCATTTGTCCCTAGGTGGACAATGACATCCAGCTCCTCCCCTGTGCAGCTGCTCTCTGTAATCCTGAGGATTCGCTTCCTGTCCTCGAGCCATGGCACCAGGCAGGCACCTTACCTCCTCTCCCTTCCTCCCCAGTTCTACCTTCCTAACAATGGAGTCCCCACCAGGAGTTGTTTCTTCCCTGCAGGGTCCCCTGCCACCCTCCTGTGGGTCTCCTGTGGAAGTCCCTAGGAAGTTTGGTATGCCTCCCTGTCTTCATCCTGTTGCGTTCCTTTTTATTTCCTGAAGGCCAGCCTTTTGGCTCTGACCTTTTCTGCTACTGTTTTTGAGAACCAAAGTGGTTTCCTTCTTCTTTTGCTCTTGCTTTTCTCTCTAACACACTGGGATGTTGATTCAAGTATTGCATCCTTAATGCTTGCCCACTTTGCCTGTACCACTTCATCTGTATTTCCTCTTACCAGGGCTAGCTTAACTCTGTTGGCCATCTTATAAAAGTCAGCTCCTCTGAAGTCCCATATTTTTGCCATGCAGTGGGATGATTTAGTTCTAGTGGCCAAATTGAACCATACCATGTGATGGCCACTGGCCCACAGGTGACCTTCTACCTGGAGATCTGTGATCCTTTCCCCATTAGTCAGTACTAGATCTATAATAGTCCTGTCTCTTGTGGGTTGTTCTACCAGTTGTTTGAGGCCCTCCCCCTGCAGGGAATCCACTATGTGTCTAGTTCTGGCAAATGCTCCTGCTGGTATTGACCAATCTGTTTCTGGCATGTTGAAGTCTCCCATTATCAGAACCTCCCCTTTAGCTGTCATGTTTTGTATATCTTCTAACAGTAATGTGTATATGTCCTCCCCCTGGTCTGGAGGCCTGTAAACAACCCCAGTTTGTATGGCTATCCCATTTCCTGTTTCCAGGGTGACCCACAGTTCTTCTGGCTCCTTATGTGTATTCTGAATTTCTGTAGTTTTGCTATTTACGTTGACATAATGGGCCACTCCACCCCCCCTTTTTGCACCTCAGTCTCTTCTGAACAGTACATAGCCGGGTACCGAAGTCTCCCAAGTGTCATTACTGGTGAACCGTGTCTTGCTAATGGCTACTATGTCCAGTTTAGCCTCTGTCATTGTTGCCTGCAGGTCTAGGATGTTGTTTCCCAGACTGTGAGCATTTGTGTACATGATTTTCCATTGGCCAGATTTTGGTGTGTTAGTTGTCGGATGAGGTCCAGTGTTTCCCCTGTGCATCGTATATGGGGAGCAGGACCTTTTTCCTTACCTGGTGATGCAAATGAACTAGAAACATGCTGAACTCCTGTTTTTTTTTTTATAATATTTCTATTTTATTCTCCTCCCCAGTGGGCCTCCATCTGACTGGCTTCCCCAGCTCCATCCCCTGGAATTACCAGGGCTTACCTTACGCCCGGTCATGGAGCGGTGCCTGCGGAGAGTCAGTCACCATCCTGCCACCTGTTTTTTCCCTGTTTGTCTCCTATTTTTCCCCAAGGACCTCAGGAGAAGGTCGCATGCATGTGAAGGCACACATGCGCCTTACAGCCCCGGTAAAGGCCCTCCTCTGCCCGTCCCATTGGCCTATCACCAGCACCCTGCTTGCATAGCCCCTTGGCCTCCACCGGGGGAGCCATGAGTGAGGAATGCCACCCCACCTCCCCGGAGAGGAGAGTTGTCTGACGGCTGCTCTGTCCTGCTCCACCCAGCCCCCCCGTGCTGACCTCTGATAACCCAGGATCACTCCCAAACCTGGGTCACTGGCGTGCCGTGAGGTGAGATGTCCAGCACCTTAGCCTTCTGCACCACTGGGCCAGCATGTTGAACTCCTGTTTGATCACTAGCTGGGAGGGGAGGTGGTGTTTTTCCCATTCAACTTATTGGGTGCTGCTCCCCTCTCCCCATTTGCTAGTTTAAATATTCTGCAAAGATGTCAAACTTCTGCCCCAATGCACTGACTCCCTCCTTAGTCAGATGCAGTTCATTGAATTTAAAGAACTTTTGCTCTCAAAACTGTTGCCAGTTTCCTACAAATTTGTGTCCTTTTTCCTTGCATCAGCCCTTGAGCCACATGTTTAGCTCCCCTATCTCCCCTTCTCTGACCTTTCATCCATCTGCCCCCCTCTCCCAGACTGGCAGGATCTCAGAAAAGGAGATGCCAGATGAACTGGATTACAGTTTGTCACCCAGCCTGGTCAGGTGTTCCTTGGTTTCCCCAACTGACTGGCTGGTGAGATCATTAGCTACTGTGTGTACCAGGACATCAATGTTTTCTCCTGCTTGCTGCATGATTTTAGCAATGCAGTCAGTGTCTCTCCATGTTGATGTACCTGGGAGACATCTGACCATTACCGCCAACTGCAGGTAGGCATCAACTCACCGAATCATGGAGTCTCCTATGATCAGAAGTGTTTTGAATTTCCCTTTTTGCTTTTTTGTTTTGGTTCCTTTTTGAGGTGAGTTTTGTTGGGCTAGCTCCTGTGCTGCAGTGTCCTGTTCTGCAGTATCCTCTGCTCCTTTGTTTGATTTCAGAGTTAGAGGCAGATACCTGTTTGTAGTTTTTGTATGGTTTGTGAAGGTGATACTTTGGAGAGCACCGAGTGATGGGGCACCCGATTTGCACCTCCTATCCACCTGCCAACCTCCCAGACCAACTACCATCTGCATTCAAGGTGCTTCTGTTGGATTCTGGGAAAATGGTGGGTGGTTCTTCTAATATGTTTCCCCCTGAATATGTGATTTGAGGCACGTAATCTCTGCCCATGTTGCCTGCAGCTGAGCCCTTAGATCGCCAATGGCCCAGCATGCAGGACAGTGTCCTAAATCCTGTATAACTGCTCTTTTCAAAAAGTGTCTCACAGTACCTGCAGTTAATATTATCCATTCCAGATTGGTTGCTGGGTTTATAACCTGGTCAGAGTAATTAGAAGGTGTCAAATGAAAGCAAAAGTTTGATTTTGTGTTGTGTTTGTTTGTTATAACAAGTTAAATTACTTGTACCCCTGTAAATGAGGTCACTGTGTGGATACCCCTCTGATCCACCCCTTCCTGCTTTGCTTCAGGAAATGTCATGACTGTGCTACCCTATAAAAGGAGTGTAGTGCGGGGTGGTTTGGGATGGGGGTGGGTGGCTGGGTCCTACCCCTGCCTAAAAAGAAGAACCACAGAGGAAAGAAACAAGGAGATAAGAGCAGAAACAATCTACCAACAACAAATGCAGTAGCCCTGAAACTTAGCCTAATGATAGATAAAACTGTAAAACCTGTAAAGCAACACCTGTAATAATTTCACATAAGATATACCCTGTAAAAAAAAAAAACATCAAAAGGTGATTTCACAGTCATTTGGTGAAATCACCTTTTGAGTGGCATTTGAAAATTTTCACTGCCCTTGTTCCTGAGCTGTGGTCATAAGGAGGCTATGTTAAAAATGTTGGGTCAAAATACGTAAAAATGACAATGTTATGCATGTCCATAGAAATGCTGGTACACTCACTCGAACTTTGGCCATTTTAAATATGTTGACCCCAGATTTTTAACATAGCCATCTTTTTACACCACCTCATGAATTTGGCATCTGCCATTTTTTGAGATCTTGTCCAAAGTGTGTTTTTGCACCTGTGGCATTCAGTAATATTTTGGTGGCACGGAATCATATTTTGATGGAGATTTGAAAATGCACTTTGCTGGGTTCATGAGGTGGGGTAATAAGAAGGCTATGCTGACCATTTGGTTGCTGTTGTCCTACAAATGGAACTGGGCCCTGTGATTCCACTGCAACATACATATACAGCATACATAAAAGTGACATCGGATATATTTCATGCTATGGACAAGGGTAGTGCCACTGGTGCCATCTTCATCGACCTCACTAAAGAATTTGACCTCGTTAACCATGACCTCCTTCTCCACCAACTACATGTTTTAAGTCTGGATAAAAGTGCCCTAAATTGGGCAAAAAGCTACCTATCTGACTGCTCCCGAAGAGTTAAATGGGATGGCTCCCTCTCAGAACTTAGGCCGATAACCCACAGTGTGCCACAGGGATCCATCCTGGAATCATTATTATTCTCACTTTTCATAAATGATCTCCCAAGATTTTGTGGTTGTGCCACGGTACATCTCTATGCAGATGATGCAATTATCTATCGGTAATCACCAGACTATGACCAAATCAATTGAGAACTTGCCACTGACTTTGCCTCCCTCAAGGACTGGTTCAACAGCAAGCAGCTCATTCTCAATACCAGGAAAACAAAATGCATGCTCTTCTCCCCCCATTCTACCTCCAAGTCTGCTTCTCTCACTCTTAACATATCATCGGTCATGGGAGATACCTTGGAGACAGTTCCATCCTTCAAATACTTGGGATTCACCCTGGACCCATCGCTCTCTTCTAACATTCACATCTCCAGTATACAGTAGTTAAACATATGCAGCAGAAGCTTGGTCTGCTCTACTGCATTCACCCATATCTCCCCTCTGCCTCCTACCTAAAAATTGCGTCCTTGTCTCTTACTCCCTTCCTAATATATGGTGCCCCTCTGCTACTCTCTGCTAATACCTCATCTCTCTACCTCCTCTCCCAGGCTTACCACAAGATTGGTAGGTTCACCTTGGCGGCTAACTCACGATCACACCACTGTGTCATCCTCTCCTCTCATGACTGGTTGCCTTATGTAGCTAAGTTGAAACATTTCTCCATGTGCTTAGTGTTTAAACTTGACCACATCTTTACTCCACCCTCCCTTAGAGATTTGATACACCTCTGGAAGGCACCCCAAACCCTACGCTCCTCCTCCCTCCCCCTGCTAGTCCCCCCAATCTATGTTTATCCATCTCCAGGAGGTCATTCTCATTTGCTGCTGTCTCTAATTGGAATGGCCTCCTTCCCCACATCCTGACTTGTCCTTCTCTTCCGCTATTCAAGCCCAATCTGCATGCCTTTCTCACAACCTCCACTCCTGCTCCTGCTTCCACTGAAGCTCTAAACCTTCCCTCCCTAGCCTGACCTCTGACCCCTACCACCTCTCCAATTGCCTTCCCACCCCCTCCATCAGTCATACTCTTCCTTTCTTTTTTGTGCTCAAAATGTGACATCTATTGCCTGTGTATAGTTAAAATCTTAATGTACATAGAACTTACAGATATGTAGATATGGTGTACATAACAAGATCTAGAACATAAAGAAGTTATAGATATGTAGATATGGTGTACATAGCTAGCTCTACATTATTGTATCCACTGCACAATGTATGTCAAACTTGATACTTTAATGTACTGACTACCTGTATAATTGCTCTGCTGTACTGTACAATGTATGTCCCCGGGTCAACCCTGAAAAAGGGACTGTAATTGTCTCAGTGGTCCTACCCAGTCACCAAAACTCAAATAAATAAATAATAAATAAATATATATATATCTATGGAGGGATGGGAACACAAGGCCCAGAGGCAAATAAGGATACGATTACAATATCTCAAAAAGTATGGAAGGATGGGTGTGCAGGGCCCTCAAGGCCCTGTGCTCCTACAGGCAAATAAGAACACGGTTATTCTTTCTCAAAAAGTAAGGAAATTCTTTGAAAAAAAATTGCATTAATGCAACATTTAGGGGCTCAGTCAAAAGCAAGAAAAGTATAGAAATGTGGTTTTAAGGTTTCCAACTCTAAAACTTCACCACCACCACTAAAACAAATCAGGTGTGCAGTCTTCCTTTGGGTGTGTATATTTCTGAAGTGTATAGAATAGGATGAGCTTAAGGATTGACAACCCTAAGGAAGACTGCAACCCTGATTTGTTTTGGGGATGGTTGTGGGGTTTTAGGGTTGGAAACCCTAAAACCACATTTCCCTTGGCCCACCTAGTCTGCCATATGTTCCATACCTGCTGTGCCACCACAGACCCTGCTCATTCTTCAGTCTTTTCCTCCCTTGCCTTATTTCTAATGACCCTTTTTGTCTATCCAATGCATGCTTGAATCCTATTATGATTTTAGCACCCATCGACTCTGCTGGGAGGATGTTCTAGGCATCCACCACCCTTTCCATAAAGATGTATTTCCTGACATCTCCTCTTAGTCTCCCCCACTCTAGCTTCATTGTATGACCCCTTGTTCTCAAGCTTCTTTTTCTCTGTAAAATTCTACCTTCATGTACCTTATTAATACCTGTGAGATGGTTGAATGCTTTTGTCATATCCTTGTTTTTCTCCTTTCCTCTAGAGAGTACATAGTTAATTATTTGAGTCTTAACTGAGTCTTTTCTCATAGGGCTTTTGATGCAGGCCATGCACCATTTTGGTTGCCCTCTTCTGTATCATCTCCATCCTATCTATGTCTTTCCAGAGATGAGACCTCCAGAACTGGAAACAGTACTTGAAGTTGGGCATCATTACATATATTTCATATATATTCATTGCAAACAACTTCATTAATGTACATGTTAGGGTTAAAGTGACAAAAGTAAAGAAATGTGGCATTAGGATCTCCAACCCTAACACCCCACCTCCACCCTGCAGGCAGAAACAGGCATGGGTATACCGTGGGATTGTCATCCTTATTGCTTACCCAATCCTATGAGCAATAAGCTGGTATGGATACAGTGTATGAGAATCAAGTGATTGTGAGGATTGACAACCACAAAGCACATCCTACACCTGTTACTGCCTGCAGGGTGGTGGTTGGGTGTTAGAGTTAAAAACCCTAACACCACATTTCCCTACTTTTGTTGCTTTAACCCTAACTAGAGCATTAATAAAGTTTTTTGCAATGAATTTCCTTAGTTTTTGAGATAGCATATTTGTATCCCTATTACCGTTGGGGAACACAGGGCCCTTTGGGCTCTGAGCTACCTTCCATCAATAATTTTTGAGATTGTGTAATCATATTCTTACTTACCTGTGTGAGTGCAGGGCCCTCTGGGCCCTGTGCTCCCATCCCTTCATAGATGCATATATGTATGAATGTTGCTGTGGAAGTGAAGGGCCCTGCAGGCCCTGCACTTACAATATTAGCAAAACTGCAACCAAATTGTAACCATAGTTTTCTTATTACACCACCTCATGAATCCATTTCCAAGTGCCCGCCAAAACATCATCCCACACTACAGATGTGAAAGACAGTTTGTCCAACATTTGAATAAATGACAGCTGTCACATTCATGAGGTGTTGTAAACATATTGCTATGTTGGAAATATGAGGTCAAAATATTTAAAATTACCAAAGTTATGAGCAAATGTAGGAACATTTCAATGGATGTGCATAACTTTGCCAGTTTTATATATTTTGACCATACATTTTCAACATACTCTTCTTATGACCCTACCTCATGAACAACAGTGGTGAACATTTTCAAATCCTGCCTAAAAGGTGATTTCACCCAGTAACTGCTAAATCACCTTTCAGGCCTAATTTGTGTAATTTCACCATCATTATTAATGAGGTGGGGTCTCAAAAAAGCCATGTTGAAAATTTGGTGTAAGATATGAAAAAATGGCAAAGTTATGCATCAAAGTTGAAAACCCCTTTGGAACACATTGAACTGCACTTATCTTAGTCTCTCATATTGTAGTTAGCAGTACCAGCAGCAAGATATGTCTTTAATCAGAGAGTGGATCTTCACCATGGGACCTGTTCAGGTGAGTGAGAGGGTATGGGGGTGGTGGATGCTCAGTGGGAGGTCAGGTGGGGGTCAGATTGGTAAGGGACCATTTTAGTTTTTACAGGCTTAAAAAAAGAACATCGAGTGACCATTTTTTTTCTTTCAAACAGGATGGCAATTGGGGGGGCCACTAGACACCAGGGAAAAAGAAAATATCAAGGGGCAGTGATCAGACGGTGGGAAGTGCCACTAGACACCAGAGAAATGTGTACAAATTAGGAGGATGGCAATCAGGGGTTGGGGGTGCTACTAGATACCAGGGAAATGTATAACAATGATGAGGATGGCATTTAGAGGGTATGGGTACCTAAGACACCAAGAAAATGTATAACAATTACAGGGACAGAGATCAGAGGACGGAAGTGCCACTAGATATCAGGGAAATGTATAAAAATGACAGGGAAGGCAATTGGAGGGTGAGGGTGGCACTAGATACATGAGAAATGCATCAAAATGATGTAGACAGTAATCAGAGGGTGGGGAGTGCCACTAGACACAAAGGAAATCTGTAACAGTTATGGGGATGATGATGGCAATCAGCACAATACAATAACATTATACAGCTATTTTGAAGTGGTTACTGATCATGCTGAGAGCTCAATTTTTAAAATGTAATAACTTTAGCTGGCCCACCAATGCAGTGGTAAGGCATCCATCTGCAGTGCCAACATCCAGGGTTCAGAGACAGACTTGGGAGTCAAAGGGCCAGCTGGGGGGAGAGGGATTGAGCATGCATTGGACTGCTTGCCCTCTCTGGAGGGAGGAGGGGAAGAACATCCAGCACAATACAGATCCCTGGCAGAGGCTGGGGGTACTGCCATGACTGACACCACATGCAATGGAGGGCAGGGTGGATGCTGACATCATTGCATGTCCCGGCCCCCCCAGGACAACAAATCCTTCACCAGCCACCATGACAGCCCCTGACTCTGCTGCTGCTCCCTGCTGCCAGACCCAAGTCCCCTGGGGGGTCCCACTCCCATGATCTCACCCTGAGAGGGCAAGCCACAGCTTTGCAACCATGTTTCCTGGAGGGGGTGCCCACCCAGTGGCTCCACCCAGGAAGAAAGCCTGGAGATGGCGTGAGCAGAGTGAGGACCAGAATCTCCTCACCGGTGGTGGGTGGGGGAGAAGAAAAAAATTTAATAACTTTGGAATGGACTAATAGTTATTCATGAAACCAACAAAGGAAACATCTGCCAGCCAAGCCGTTTTCATTTGTTTTGGCTCAGCAGCTCAGGTGGGCAACTGTGACCATCTGCATCAGAATCTGAACTTAAAGACCTAATCAAACCATTTTGAATTTTGCCAGAGACTGCTAATTGGTTACTAAGAAAGGACGGGCTAAGGCATCCACCCTCATGAACAATAGTTGGCTACAAGGATCAAGCAAGAATTTTGTCATGGAGACGAATGAGGACACTATGGGTGGTACTGGAGATAGATAAAATTACATCAAGACACCATAGGAAAAGTAACCACAGTTGCATGATGTACAGGACCTCTGAAATAACAAAAGTATTTTTTTTTTAAATCTAGTTGGATTTTCAATAAAGGAGAAGACGGTGGTTAAAAGGGAGTTCAAGAAGCCCACTTCATAATGAACAAAAACAGCCCACAGGAAGAACTGGATTATTCTCTATGAACTGTTATATTTGATTTCCATACAAGACTATATGCATAGATACCAATTCAAAATAAGAAGGGGAATGTGGGGCTTGAGAAGGTTTGAAAAAGCACAGAATAACAGCCACAGTTCAAGAACATCACAAGATTATAGCAACAGTGATTTAAAATATTAAAGGTTAATGTCTATTTCATATTATAATGGTGCTTTGGGCGTTTCCTAGCACTGTTCCTCCCCCTCCCTACTTCCTTACAGTGGGTAAGTAACTGTGTTAATATCAAAGAGTATTGTCATCATGTAACAGCAATTGCTCTTTTAGTCAGCCATTTGAATGTTTGTTACTTATCAGTTTCTCTGTTCTTGCACCCACATAATTCTGTATTATTTGCAGTTGATAAAATTAGTGAGGTAACCTGTGATAATGTGGTTGTGATCGATTCTGATTTTAACCTTGCTATGCACTGTGCATGTATTTGATGTATCAATTTCTGTAAAGACTGAATTAGTTTAATTTTTTATTCACTAAGGCTTGTGATTTCTTTTGCACCTCTCCTTGCTGTTTTGATTAACTCTCAGAACTGATGGAGAGTTGAACTGGACACTTATTCTTTAATTTAATGTGATGGTAAGGAGGTGTGCTTGAGTTCCACAGATTTGGTTATGGTATTATTCAATTACACTGATTAGAAACCAATTATATACACCTGAGATACCTGCATAAGTGTAGTTTGTGTTGCATAGGTAGCCATGCTCCCTGAGGAAGAGGTGGTTTTGCTCTGAAATGCTGGGGTCATCAGGCAGCAGTTTGTTTGGTCCATGTTTCTAACACACTTTGTATTTATTTACACATTTTGTACAATGTACACATTAAAGTTGCAACTATTTTCCCAATGCAGTGGAATGCTTCCTTCTTTTGTTTGTTGGCCAAGCGCTTTCTACCCTTGAAATTTCAGACCAAAACTCTAAACCATATGGGTGCTAAGCAATGGCAAAAGAAGCAAAAAACATCAATTTGGTATAAGTCATATGAAAATTTTCTTATGATGTATTACGAAGAACTCAGAAACGAGTCACAAAAAAAGGATATAATGTAATAAATAAGAACAACTTTGGGCTCATTTTTCTGACAGTTAAGTGCAGAATCCACTTTATGAGGTTCCCATGACCAACATACATAGAAACATAAAATGTGTCTGCAGGAAAGGACCATCGGGCCAACCCAGTCTGCCCAGTTTGACTAGCTAACAGCTAGGTCTTTACTACTGCCTAATGTCCCCCCTCCCCACATATATTGGTCTCTCTGTATAGTGGAATTTTTGCAGCTTTTCAAATGTTATTAAAAAAAAAAGAAAAACAAGATGGTGTCAAATAAAAAAAATATATATATTTTTGCCCTCACGAAAAAGGACTGCTCATATATTCGCTTCATACGGTTATTTTGAAATGCTTACTGAGCATGCTCAGAACACAAAATTTTAAAATTAAATAACATTGGAACAGATTAATACTGTTTCACCAAACCAGCAATGGAAACATCTGTGGGCCAAGTCCTTTCCACCCTGAAAATTTCATATCAAAATTCCAAACTTTCTGGGTGCTAGGCAATGGCAAAGCAAAACAGCAAAAAACAGTGATTGTTTTACATTTTTGTGCTATTTGCATCTCTAAATCTGCACATTCAACTGGATGAAATTTGGCACATCAAGTAACCTACCCCATGAGATCAAGCATGCAAAATTTCATGCAAATCCATTGAATGGTTGCAAAGTTATTAAACTGAAAAAAATTGGGGTTTACCATTAAAGTGCCTACTCAACCAGAACTATAGTGGCACTACTGCACCACTGTAGTAGATTATAGGGGGAGCGATCGTGTCCCTATAGTTAGGGTTGAGTAGCCTGTTTAAAGTTAAACCTCAAATTTTGAACCTTAGTATCTTTGGATCTCTTTGATGAAATGAGCTGAAATTTTATGTGTTGTCAAGGAGGCATGGTCTTGATGTGTGGAAGCTTATACTGTTTCTGAGATATACATGTCATTTTAAGAAAAAAGCAAGTTTTTTTCCTATACTTAACAATGTGGGTTTTTTTTTTGCTCTCACCTACAGCCTACATGGAAAAAAAGTGTTGCCCCAAACTTGCAGAGGACATGTGTCATGTCCCAAAGTAATGTCTTTGACAGGTCTGGTGAAAAAATATAAAAGGGTTCCAAAGTTATAAGGCTTTAAATTTAGTACTTTTTGACTAGTACATGCACAGTAGGAGTTTTGAGATAACATTTTGTTGTGAAAGTAAAACTTTGAAGCCTCAAATGCCTAGTTTGCTTTTGCACCACTTGTTTGGCATGGCACCAAACATTTTTTTTGTGCCGTGTCAACCGCAATCTTGTTGATTATTTCCATGAACTGACAAGTGTGGAAAATAAATACAAATGCTGCAATTTTTAAAAACAAACATCAAAACCTAACTAAATGGAATCTGTTTAGCTAGATTATGATGTTTGTTTTTTAACATTGTGCCCAGTAATATGTTTTCTGGACACCCAAAATCCTGGGTGCCCAGCTTAGTGAGAGAAGTGCTTCCTGGGAGTTCTCTATATGAGAACACCGGGAATTTCTTGACTTCTGCAGCTGCAGATGAAGTCATGCTGCTGTCTGTAGTATTAGCTGTGAACCACACCTTTGCCAGGTGTCTGGTGGCACCCACACCAGCTGATTGCTGTCCTCTAATTATTTCTTCATCCTTGGTGCCTAGTGGCACCCCAACCCTCTGATCACCGTTACCCTATATTTTGATATAATTTATTTATGTAATCCAACACTGGAATGTTCACCCTCAATGTTGGATACCACCCAGACCCTTGTTTTATCATAGTGCTGACATCGGTGGACCCAATCCCTGAGTCAGCATCCCCTCCCAGCAGTGTGGGACACTGGGGTACCAACTCCCAGTGTCCTGAAATAGTTTTTTTTTCCCCCTACAAAAGAAACCTGTCCCATCTGTTTTTAATTTTTTTAACCCTGAAATAAAGAAAACTATCCCTCATCATCCCCATAGTCCCCATCCCCATCCCAACTCTCCCACTGAGCACCCACCACCCCACACCCCTCCCTTTACTCTATACTTACCACTGGAGGTCATACACTGTCATCTTCTGTGGACCGGGACATGTCTTCACTCTTCAAAGCTGAACCACAAACTGATGAATCAAGGTAAGTGCTGTATAATGTATTTCAATGGCGTTTTGAACTTATGTTCATAACTTTGTCATTTTAAGGTTTTCTTTTTCAAAAAATTTTCAACTTGGCTGTTTTGGGACCCCACCTCATGAACACTGCCACTGTCATCTATTTAACTTGGCCCAGATGGTGATTTCACAGTCACTGCATGACATCACCTCTTCAGACAGAATAAAAAATTTTACCATAAGTGTTCATGAGGTGGAGTTCCAAAAAGACCATGTTGAAAATTTGGTGAAACAATTCCTAAAAATGCCTGAGTTATGAGCACTCATTGAAAAGTTTCTACACAAGCACATAACATTGTAATTTTAAATATTTTGACCCCAAATTTTCAATATAGCCATTTTTTCACACCACCTGATGACTAGTACAGCTATCATTTTCCACATCTTGTCCAAAACATGTTTTCGCACCTGTGATATGGAAAGGTGTTTTGTCACAGATTTGGAAAATTTTCACCTATGGGATTAATGAAGTGAGGACATTAGAATACTATGTTGAACATTTAGGGTCGAAATGTGAAAAAATGCCAAAGTTATGACCATTTGATGCAATTTCACTACACTCGCTTGTAACTTTTGAAATTTTAAATATTTTGACCCCAGATTGTCAACACAGACTTCTTATTACTCCACTTAATGTATATCACAGCTGTAATTTTTCAAATCCAGCCCAAAATGTGTTTTTGCACCTGTGACATGGAATGGCATTCAATTGCATAGAATTACGTTATAGTGGGGATTCAAACATTTTCTGTACTAGATACATGTGGTGGGGTAATAAGATGCAAATGCTGACAATTTGGTCACTATTGTCCTATAAATGGAAACACAGGGCCAAGAGGGACCTGTGCTTTCACAGTTATATACACTATCTCAAAAAGTAAGGAAATAAATTGCAAAAAACTGCATTAATACTCTAGTTAGGGTTAAAGCTACCAAAGTAGGTAAATGTGGCATTAGGGTTTCCAACCCTAACACCCCACCCCCACCTTGCACACACCAACAATTTTCGGGGGTGTGCATTGGGGTCATCAGCCCTAATGCTCACCCCATTCTCCTGTACTGTACCTACAGTATCTCAGCTTATTTACTATCCCAAGGCACACCTCCAGTGACTGTTGGTTTGTGCAGGATGGGGCTGAGGTGTTACGGTTGGAAACCCTAATGCCACATTTCCCTACTTTTGTAACTTTAACCCTAACTAGAGCATTAACACAGTTTATTTGCAATGTAGATATAGATATAGATATAGATATAGATATAGATATAGATATAGATATGATATGATATGTATATGTGTATATATATATATATATATATATATATATATATATATATATATATATATGTTGGCACCTTTTCAAACTGTGTGAGAGGCCTTTCAGCACCATGCATTTTTGCTTAAAGTTGAATCAGCATAATATTCTGTGGTGATTTGCCTATGCAGTCCATGATGCTTTGCATTTTGGGGGCATGTGTGATTTTGATTTTGTGTATATATATTATACAGAGAGAGAAGCATAGATATATACTATACAGAGAGAGAGAGAGAAGCGTGAACACCACAAAAATAGGGGGATGTTGGATATAATAAAATGGGAGGACACCCTTCAAATATGGACCAGAAAGCTCCTGGATAGTTACTAAGTCCACTATCCTTGGTATATGTAATAAGCACATTCCAAAGATTAAAAAATGAAACTACAAAGAGAAGAAATACATTCTGGGTATATGTAATGAGCACATTCCAAAGATTAAAACATTACAAAGGGAAAAAAAACAAAAATGGCACAGTAATAACATTAAAACAGATCTTAATAGCATTTTGAAGGTACTGTATCATACCATAGTATCATAGTAATGTGTCACCAGGAAAGGACCATCCAGGCTCATCCAGTCTGCCCATCGCCCTCCTCTCCTACTTTTCACTGGTGCAAAAAGAGCCTATCCTAAGATCAAAGGGGATAAGGGGGTGTGTGAGGAGGAGGAGGACCATGTAAAAGCATTTATCCTAAATAGATACTTCTGCTCAATATTTACTGAAGAGAAGGTAGGGCAGGGCCCACAGCTCAGCACCATGGACACAGGGGGAGGGAGGTGTGCATTAGTCCCTTCACAAAAGAAAGGGTCCTACAAGAGCTTGATAAGCTCAGGGTGGACAAGGAAATGAGACCTGATGGCATACATCCTAGGGTACTAAAGGAGCTAAGGGTGGAACTAGCAGAGCCATTATCAGAACTGTTTAGTGAGTCTCTAAGCACAGGAGAGGTCCCAGAAGACTGGAGAAGGGCTCATGTGATCCAGCTCCACAAGAATGGCAGCAAGGAGGAGGCAGGGAACTATAGACCAGTCAGTTTTACCTCAGTAGTGGCAAGATTATGGATGCACTCCTTGAGGGAAGGTTAGTGCAAAACCTGGAATCCATAGAAGCACAGGATCTAAGACAGCATGGGTTTACAAAAGAAATGTCCTGTCAAACTAATCTCATAGATTTCTTTGACTGGGTGACCAGAGTGGTGGACCAAGGGAGAGCAGTTGATGTCACCTGCCTAGGCTTCAGCAAACCTTTCGATAAATGTTCCACATAGAAGATTGATTACTAAGCTGGGTAGGCTCGGGGTGGGTCAGAAGTTGGTCAACTGGGTGGCAAACTGGTTGACAGGCAGAAAACAGAGAGTGATGGTAAATGGTATACAGTCAGAAGAGATGCAAGTCACAAGTGGGGTACCTCAGGGATCATTCCTTGGCCAGTCCTCTTCAATATCTTCATCAGTAACATTGCAGATGGGCTGGAGGGTAAGGTTTGCCCGTTTGCAGATGACACCAAGATCTGCAACAGAGTAGATGATCCAGATGGGGTGGGCAGCATGAGAAGAGATCTGGATAAACCAGCAAAGTGTCAGAAGAGTGGTAACTGGGGTTTAACACAAAGGAGTACAAGATCATGCACATAGGGAAGAGAAACCCTGAAGCCACCTATAGGCTGGGAGGGGAGTTGCTGGCAGTCACAACGGAAGAAAGAGACTTGGGCATCATCATCACCGATGACCTGAAATCATCCAAGCAAACCACTAAAGCAGTAGGTAAGGCTAGGGGATGTTGGGGGTGTATTAGTAGGGTATCACAAGTTGGAAGAGGGAGGTAATAATCCCTCTTTACAAGACACTGGTTACACCTCATCAGGAGTACTGCGTGCTGTACTGGAGGCCGAACCTTCACAAGGACATTAACCAAACTGAGGCAGTCCAGAGAAGGGCAACCAAAATGGTGCAGGGACTGCATCAGAAAACATATGAGGGCAGATTAATGGAGATCAGTATGTATACCCTAGAGCAAAGGAGGGAGAGACATGATATGATCAAAACATTCAAACATCTTAAGGACATTAACAAGGTGAAAAAGTCTAACATGTTTCCATATAAGAAAAATAGCAGGACAAGAGGACACAGCATGAGATTATAGAGAGGCAGATTAAGGGGTAATGTGAGGAAGTTCTTTTTCACAGAAAGGGTGGTGGATTCATGGAATGGCCTACCTCAGGAAGTGGTGGATATGAATACAGTGCAGTGTTTCAAACAGGCATGGGATAGGCATACGGGAGCAATACAGATGAGTATGACTAGATAGACCATTGACAGAACAAAGGCTGATGGCACATTCACAAGGTAGAAAAATAAATGGGCAGACTAGATGGGCCTTGTGGTCCTTATCTGCCGTCATCTTCTATGTTTCTATCCTCTGTTCTCTAACCAACCCTGTATGTCTATCCCACGCTCTCCTGAATCTCTCCGCTGTTTCCTCACCTTTCACTTCCTCAGGTAATCTGTTCCGGGGTTCAACCACCCTCTCAGTGAAATTTATTTATTTTATTTATTGTAAAATTGGAATTACAACCTTTGAGCTAAAAGCTCATTTACAAAGGACCCTCATTGAATAGAGGTTGGGGGAACATCAAGTACATGGACAGTGGAGAAAAACAGAAGCAGCTAGTAGGCATTGTCAGTTACACATCATTAAAAAGGCTATACAACATTACAAATAGAAGGATGGGGAGAGACAGAATACATTGCAAAAGGCTTCACCTAATTACATAATAGAGAGGAAAATAGTCCCATAACAGATTTGGTAAATAAAGTGTAGATTCCAACTATGTATAAAGTATGAGAATTGCCAGAATGCAGCTATAGAGCTTAGATGGGTTCCGGGAGGGAACAATTAATGTGACCACCAACAAGTACAGCCATTAAGGGAGAGTAGGCTACAGGCTAGATGGGTGAGGGGGAGAGCACAATGGTGGGTGATAGTTTAAGGGTCAGGGGGGCTAAGCGGGTGTATAGGTGGGGGTATGGAGGGTCAGGAGGGCTATGTGGGTGAGGGGGTGGTGGAATGGGGGACCAAGGGTTTCATAGGTGGGGATTAGTGGGAGATTCTTAGGAGCCACGGGTCTCCACAGCCAAGCCATATTGTTTCAGGAGACACCGGGAGGGCTAGAAATGGCTGGGGTGTTCTTTACAGCAACATTGTGCTGGAGGGGAGATAGTTTTCTGAATTTCAGATTTGAACTGACCAAGACAAGTAAGGCTAATAGTGGCCTGGGGGAGCTCATTTAGCCAAGTGGGGGCCTTTACTACAAAGGCTCGCCTCCCCAAAGCAGTTCTTCTGAAAGGCACTGCTAGGGCATGTCTTGTAACACTTCTCATGGAGTGCTCCACTGGGACTGAATGGAATAAGGCTTGTAGGGAGGGGGGTGCAAGACCTTGAAGGGCCTTCTTCCCTAGAAGGCAGGAGTGGAGCTTGATTCATTCCATGAGATGAAGCCATTGTCTCCCAATGTAAAGGCTGCATGAGTGCATAAGGCAAGCTGCACATAAAATAAAGTGACATGCTTTGTTGAGGGTATGGACCCTGTGCAGGCTGGTTTCAGAAGCTGCACCATATACCACATTTCCATAGTCCAGGATGGGTAGAATTGTCCCTCTTACTTCCTGGACCCTAGCCTCAAATGTGAGACAGAACCTGTGCCTATAAAGGGCCCCTAACTTCCTATTGGCAGCAGTGGTAATATTTCGTATATGTTCATTGAAGGAGAGGGACTCATCGACTGTAATCCCTAGGTACCGGAATGAGGGCACCTGCTCATGGGTGGAGTGGGAGTTGCACAAAATTGAGAAGGGAGTGGTATACCTCCTCTTTTGGCTTCCAGCAAAGAGTATTGACTTGTTTTGTTTGCTGTTGAGCACTAGCAGGCTATCTTTGAACCAGTCCTATAGAAGGTCAAAGTTGCACTGCATGTCTTTAGTGAGTGCATCTTAGCAAGAGCCTCAAGAGAACACCATCATGTCATCTGCATAGAGCAGTACTTCAGAGGAGGGGCACACTTCTGGAAGGCTGTTCACAAAGAGGCTGAACAGGAGTAGGTACAGGATGGACCCCTGCAGGACCCCCACTGTAACTTCACTGGTCTCGGAGATGGCTCCACTGATTTTCACCTGCTGAGAGTGCCCAGACAGGTAACTGGAGAACCAACTGACCATGTTGAGGGATAGTCCAAGGCAGCTTAGTCTATGCATCAGCAGCTGATGATTCACAAGGTCGAAAGCCTTGGTAAGGTCTATGAAGATTGCTCCAACCAGTTGGACATGGTCAAGTCAATCAATCAATCAATCAATCAAATCTTTATTTATCCAGGCGGACACCATTGAGCAAGCTCATTTACAAGGTGGACCTGATCACACAAGGTCACGAACACTGAATTTATGTACAGGCAAGAAAAACAAACAAGTATATGCATAATAAAAACAAGCAAGGTAGCAATAAAAAGTAATGGTGTAGTTTACAAGTACAAGGTACACTATTACTAAGTAGGTACATATCCTATTCAAGAAAAGAGGAGAAAGGTGGGATAGGGGCTACTTAAAAAGAAGAATATATAAAACCTAGCACAATGCGCAAGTAGACAAGGGGTAGATAAGGTAAGGAGGGCATGGGTGGTGATGGTACAGGAATATACACTTCAGGGATAGGTGGTTTTACAAGCTAGGTTCATGCAAGGAGGGGCAGGGGGAAATGGATAATTTGGATATAGGGTTGCTAAGTGGTAATGTTCGGTGTGGGCAGAAAGAAGGATAGAGATTGATAAGCAGGCAAAAGCAACCTATTGGCGGTTGTAGCAATGACATTCTTCTATGACAGTTTTGGCATACAAGGTCCTGAACACAGCAAGGCTGGCAAGGGTCCTTAGTTTCAAGGATTTCTGAAGCTTATTCCAGAGTGTCGGCAGTGTGAAGCCTATGGCCGCTTTCTCAAAGTGCATGCAGGCCCTGGGCACTTTCAGGGAAATTAGAGAGCAGCTTCTTAAGGTATAGTTTCGTATCGTGCTTAGAGGCAGGCAATCAATGATATACTGCAGTAATTTACCTATGATAGCTCTGAATGTCCATACAGCTGCATTTCAATTGCACCTATAATGTGGGGAGGTCCACCCCACTGCAACATATAGGGAGAAGTGGTGGGTGGAGAAGGGGAGACCAGTAATGAAACATAGGGCTCTGTGATACAGTATATACAGTTTCCCCAGATATGAGGCATTACATTGGCTATAAATGAAATCAGTGTAATCACTTAAGGAGATGAATGTGGACTGAACTAGTTGCCTCTTAGCCTCGGTGGTTAGGAGGTGGTTTATCCTAAAGAAGAGACCGAGCCTCTGTCTCAGTTTTTTTTAGCAATTCCTCCAAGTGATCCGCAAAGGAGAGTTTGTGGTCTAGCCAGACCCCCAGGTATCTGTACCTCATTACAAACTCCAAGTTTTCCCCTAATATGGTGATGTGGGGTAGGTTGCCAGCAATAGCAGGATATGCCATATGCTTGACGGGTGAAAGTATCATCGCCTCTTGCATGTAGTCTGTGAAGGCAATTAGGGCGGTATTAGTGCTATGCATCTTGCGGAAGCCATGCTGTTGGGGGCAGAAGAGTTTATATTTATGCAGGTGATCAGTGAGTTTGTCATCTATGATTCTCTCCAGTGCTTTGGAGAGTGGAGACAGACTTGAGATAGGTCAGTAGTTGGATACTAGTGTCTGGTCACCTTCTTCATGCACAGGAGTGACCAGAGTGGATTTCCAGGTAGAGGGGAAAGCGGACAGGTGGAGAGACAGGTTAAACAGCTTGGTGATGGGAAAGATGACAGCTTGTAAGGCAATGGAAATCAATTTCATATCGATTCCATCACCCCATCCTTGTTTTTCCCAGGACACTTGAAAGGTATCTTCTTGTTTCCTTTATGGTCACCTGTCTGAAGTAAAAGCTTGGGCTGGGCTTGGCAGTGGTAGAGGAGGGCAATTGGTTGGAGGCTGGCATTCCATCAGGGTATGTGGCAGGTCTGGGAGGCAGGATTGCTCTGTAGTCAGAGAAAGCCTTATTAAAGATATTGGACATGCCAGCATCATCAAGTATGATTTCGTCATTATGGCAGACCATGGTGGGGGGTCCTGTCATCAGACCTGAGGAGGTTCTAATTGAGTCCCAGAACTTCTTCCCTTTACTCCAGCAGTGAGATTGCTGGTTCTTGAAGAATGATGCCTTAGTCTGTCGTACACCTGTTTCTGATCACTTTGTAGTTTTGGATATCCATAGTTATTCTTGTTGCCCTGGTCCAGTGCCAAAGGAGATCCCATTGCCGCATCATACCAAGAAGCTCAGGGGTGACCCACTCCATACTATGACCTTTTATCATCTTCTTACAGTACAGGGCGAACTTCTCCACAACCGTGATGAAATGAGTGAAGAAGAGTTGGAGGGCAGTGACAACAGAAGGGCATAAGTCAAGGACACTCCAGTCGATGCCTGAAAGGTGATTCCTGAAGTCGGTCATAGCACTATTTTTTTATAACTCTGCTCCTCACCAATTTGGGTGGGGGGTTGGCCTGTTTTGTTGACCACTCACATTGGATAGGTGAGTGCTCACTCAGAGTATCCAGGAGTACCTTGACATCAGTTAGCCTTTCTGGGTGACTTGTTAGTACCCCGTCAATCAGAGTGCTTGTACTGGTGTGGTAGTTTGTTCTGGTGCAGCTCTTGACAGCCTGTGTTAGGTAGAGTCCAGATACAAGATCTCTGTGCATGGCATTGGAGCTGGCAAGCCAGTCTGAGTTAAAATCCCCTAGTACAATAGTCTCCTTGTGTTGGCTAGCCTGGGTGTAAAGATTAGCAAAGGCTTCTTGCCCAGTTTGCTGCCACCCTGGTGGGATGTAGACTGCCGCAACGATCAGGCCTTTTGGCCCCTTGCCCAGTAGGATTTTTTTTTGCTTGGCATGTGCAGTCATGGTTGACAATAGCCAATTGAATTCTGTGGCCCTGCAGGTGGTTCTGGGTGTATATTATGCAGCCACCATCTCTTTTTCTGGAGCAGTCCTGTCTATGAAGGTTGTATCCAGTGTTGGAGACTACTGAGTTGGTTGTTCGTGGGGAGAGCCAGGTCTCTGTCAGTGCAATGAAGTCGGGCAGAGTATGTGCCACTCAAGCCTCAAACTGCATTAGCTTGGCAAGGAGGCTGGCAATGTTCAAGGCCACAATCCTTAAATGCCCCATCGGGGTCTGAGTGTGGGTTGGAATGGGGCCAGGGTTAGGGTGAATGTTCCCAGAGATCAGCCGCAGGATTAAGATGAGTTTCCTACATATTTTTGGGAAGGTAGTCTTTACATTTGACCTCCAGGAATCCAGGAATCCTGGTAGTCGCATTTAGTGTGTGGTGAGCCAAGCGCAATGCTAAGTCCAGGAAAAAGACATATGGCTGGGGCAAAGATCCGGGTGACAGAAGGGGTCCAGGAGGGATGTTGCATGCAGTGGCCAGATAGAGGTATTGTAGAGATGGTCTCCCACCGAGCAGGTTTTCCACATTATATGATAGGAAAGTCCTGGTGGCAGGTGGAGGTAGTCTTAGGTTAGCTGTCTTAGTTTCAGGGCAAGCAGCAAGAGTATTTGAGTAGGTACACCTCCTGGTGCAAAGAGCTGACTCACTTTGGAGTTCATTTTCGAGGAGACTACTAACTTTATGGTGAGCTGGGGATTGGGACTAATCTTTTAAGTTTGGGTCAGCCAGTGAGAGTTATGTGCCGATTGTACTGTACAGTGAGGAACAAGAGAGGGACTGGTTCCTGCAAATTAATTTGCCTTAGAGAGAAGTTTATAGGTTTGGACCACTAGCAATTTAGGGTTGCTAACATTAAGTGGTACTTGTTGCTTTAAGTGATACCATGTGCCTGGCTGGGGGTGGGGTGGGTCACTTCCTGCAGCAGAAGTATTTAATACTGGAAGGAGGCGGGGAAGGGGGGTGGGTGCAAATTCAAGTGAAGTGAGCAGAGTCTGGTTTTGCAGGCAAGTTAATTCAGCTCAACAGAGTCCTGTTTTGCTGGCAAAATAAAATAAGTAAATGAAATTCACTCCTGCCAGCAATGAGGCTCTGCTGCTGGAAGGGCTTCCCCTCTAAGCGAGAGTGAGCACCAGACAGGAACTGCCTGGATGGGTATGCACCAGATTCAAAGACTCAGTCCAAGAAGGCTCTGTACCTGGATTCTGTGGGGAGTGGTCAGGCAGCTGCGACTTAGTGCTTTGCTCGAACCGTGAATGGTTCGCTGGAGGATCTACTCGCCTGGTGGGGCTTGCTGTCCCCAGGGGAGAGAAGGGAAACAGATAGAGTATTAGAAAACAGAAGTGGAGGGGTAGCAGCTAAACAAAGAGGATAAAAGGACCAGGGAGGGTCTGGAGTGAATCAGGGGATCGAGGGGTGGGGGACAGTGTAACAGAATAGCTGGGGCAGTTTAGGTGTGGGCAGAGCAGCTGGGAGCATCCAGAAACAGATTAACACAGTATCTGGGGCAGAAATAAAGAAAGAAATTTAAGCTTTAGCTGGCTGAAGAGAATTTCTGCCTTCGTGCTTGAAAACTCTTAGCCGCAATAATGTCACATTTCTAGAGTGAGAAACAGGCAGATATTGCTAAGATATGGCCAGAGGGAAATTTAAGTTAAATCTTACTTTCTTACTAATCTTACTTTCTATTTTTACCCCTAGTCAAACTTATCTGAAGTTCAGACAAATATTTCTTGGCTGAGAGTCAGGCTAAACAGTGCTAATAAATGGCCAGAGAGAATTACAGCTTCAATTCAAACACAAATCTAACATGCATGCAAATTCAAGTGAAGTGAGCAGAGTCTGGATTTGCAGGCAAGTTAATTCAGCTCAGCAGAGTCCTGTTTTGCTGGCAAAATCAAATAAGTGAATAAAATTCACTCCTGCCAGCAACCAGGCTCTGCTGCTGGAAGGACTGCCCCTCTAACTGAGAGCATTAGCACCAGTCAGGAACTGCCTGGGTGGGTAGGCACCAGAATTAAAGACTCAGTCTGAGAAGGCTCTGTACCTGGATTTTGTGGGGAGTGGTCTGGTGGCTGCGCCTTGGTGCTTTGCTCGAACCATGGGTGGTTTGTTGGAGGATCTACTCACCGGTGGGGCTTGTCATCCCCTGGATTCTGTGGGGAGTGGTCAGGCAGCTGCACCTTGGTGCTTTGTTCAAAATAACAACATACAACATAGAGGTTCAAGAGAGATCATACTCAGGATAGTCAGAATAAGTATAAGTAACCAGTAAAGAAATGTAAAAAAATGTGATCAGGAAGGAGAAGCACAAGCAAAAGTTGAAACTGGCAAAATCAACAATTGAGAATAATTTTTAAAACTATACAAACTTATTAAAGAAAAATTCAATAGGAATAGGACAGTTAAATTTATCAGGGGAAACCATAAATTCCCCAAAGAAAATGACAGAAGTATTTAATAAATATATTCATCTATGTGCAGAATGACAATCATTTATTAAAACAAAAATAAACAAACTGTAGTAAAGTAAACAGCATCAGCTGGATCATGAAGGAACATACTGTATACAAAAAAAAAAAAAAAGTTAGAAGCAACTCAGCCCCAGGACCAAACTCTGTCACTGGTAATATGCTACAAATAATGGGTGGTTATATTATGGAACCATTGCAAATACTATTTAGAAGATCTATGGATGATAGCTGAGTTCCATGTGACTGGAGACTGATGCATCTGAATCCAATTTATAAGGGAGGACCCAAAGCACAAATGGCAAGCCAGACAGAGTAACCTCACCTTAGTGACTGACAAACTGTTGGAATCACTCATTAAGGATCAGATCACAAATACTGTACAGAGAAAACATTGACAGACTAGACCACAAACAGCATGTTTTTGCAGCAGTTGAGCCTGCATGACTAAGTTATTCATTTTCTATGAGGATGTAAGAAACTAGATAGAGGTAATCCAGCTGATGTCCTCTATCTACAGTGGATTTCAAGAACACTTTTTACCTGGTTCCCCATCATGCAGTAATACAAAAATCAATGAATATAGGGTTGGCTTCACTATTAATAAATTTGGATTATAACATGGTTAAGTGAAAGAACTCAGTGGATTAAAGTAAGTAAGCAGTAATACTTGACAGAGTGGGCGGTATTGTGCCATTCCAGACTGCCCAATAATGAGGCCCAACACTGCAGGAGGAGGGCCTTATAGCCCCTGGATGGTCCGGTGTAGCACAATTCCACTCACCCTGGAGGATATTACTGTGCTTAGCAAATGGGCATGGTAAAAAAAAAATAAGTTTAATAAAAATTGTTAATGACATTTTAATTTCAAGTTTTGTGATAAAATACTTCCTCCACCTGTATTAGAATGCTGTTGTTTTGTTGTTTTTTTAGTTAGGGACTTTTGTCCTACTGGAACCTGTGTACTTCTGCCTTAGGAAATAGTTGTCATGATCACCCCCACCCCACCCCCACACACACACACACACACAAACACACAAGGCTTAAAATTGTTTCCTTTGGACTTTGTCCTCAGCTCATCTTTTTTCCTCTCCTTTTAATAATAGACTATTTCCTTTTTATTTCAGGAAAGGTAGGGCGCATGTGTTACGTAGGGCTGTAGTAGCCCGACTTCTGTGTAACATTGAACATTTTCATTGATCATGAACAGCCTGGATGAACAGAAATAGAAATATAAGTCAAAAGGGAGTTCCTGAAGTTGAACCACGACTGCCTTTTTTCCATTACAGCTCTCATCTCAGCCACAATTTCTGGAGAGGCAGCAGTTTAGCAGATGTTGCTGTCTGTTTTGGTGAAATGCTGGAACTGAGGTGAGATTTGGAGGCAGAAGAGCCACTGAGGACTTGATGAGAAGTCTGCGCTGCTTACTGTATGCCCTCAACCTTCTCTTTTGGGTATATTGCTGCAGACAAGCAGCCGACACCTTCCCTGCTCATCGTCGATCATGATAACTTGTGCACCACTCTGCAGTGAAAGGTGTACGTAGAGGCAGTGGGGTGTACCAAGGCACTTAGGAGATTAGCTTTTTGAGTACATTTGTTTGCTTAAGGGAGGTAGCCAGTGTATGGCAAGCAGCACAAGGAAGCAACTCTTTTGAGTTTAGCTGCTGTGGAATGGCACATGCTGCCCTTTTAAAAACTGCACTGTCCACCACTAGTTAGATGTAGCCAATCAGACTGACAGCTTCCTTTTTCTTTCTATCATTTTTTTTATGTGTGGCTACTGATTTTTAATTTATTACACTGAAAATGAAACAGACTCTGGGGAGAGTGGGGGTGGGGTGGGGCTGGCCACCAACTCACCTACTAAGTTAGAAAAAACAAATGGTGGCAGATCCACTTTAAAATTCTAACTGGCATCATGATACAAGTGATGCAGTTGGCATAGCTAGTAGTTGTTTTTAAGAGAGCTCTATTGTGAGATAGACCAGTGCTCTGGGTAGGAAACTGGCCAATCAGAAGGGAGGATTCTATATGCCCATTTTTTTTTAAATGGAAAGCTTTTGTATGAGGGAAAGGTACCCGGTGGTGTGCTGCATGGCTCAATTTTAAGACTGATTCTGTTCTATATTTTTATATCAAACCTAGATAAGAATATTGCAAATTGGTGCAGCAGGTATGCTGATGACACCAAAATAGCTGGGGTCTGTGCTACAGATGAGCAGGTAGACACTATGCAGCAAGACCTAAACCATATCAGCAACTGGGAAGAAATCTGGGGCATGAGTTTTAATACACAACAATGTGCTCTGTTACATCTGGGGAACACCAATAATGGGCAGCAATATATGCTGGATGGTAAAGTATTGAAAACAGTGGACTGGGAAAGAAATCTTGGCATTTTAATTAACAACAAATTAGATTGGAATAACCAATACAGGGAAGTAATCCCCAAAGCCAATAGAGTGTGGTGGAATATACTGTATACACAGTCCTTCTGAGGTAGGTAAAGGAGAGTAATCCATCCACTATACAGGTCTTATATCCGTCCACTAACAGACTATGGGTCACAGCTATGGGCACCCCATGAAAAGAGCTTCGAGAGAATGCAGAGAAGGGTGCCAAAGTTTATTAACGGTCTAGAGAATCTGACATATGGGGAAAGGTTTCAACAATTAAACTTACATTAACTGGATAGTTGTTATATTAGGGGAGATTTATTATTTATGTTCGAGGTCATAAACAGTCCTGAACTAATGGTAGATTTGGACCTGAACATTAAACAAAATAACCAAACCACTGGGGACACTCTCTACAGGTCCAGAACAAACTCTTTAAGAATAAATAAAAGGGGTACTTCTTCACACAGGGGGTTGTGGGTATTTAGAATGGACTCCCAGTGGAGGTGGTGATTAAAAATAAAGATACATTTAATGAAAAGATTGAATTTATACATGGAAACAAGTATATCTTACTACCCCTAAACCTGGTGGGGGAGTTGTTAACCTAGGACCATGGCCTCTGTCTACTCTCACAAACTCTAGTATGAGCCATAATATAAAGATCTAGATCAGTGTTACTAGTACAAAAGCTTCCGAAATGGACTTCTGATAGTCAGTTTAGTACTAGACACTCTGTATTGTCCAAGAAGATTAAGGACCTCATTAACAAAAAAAATTATATTATTGAATTACAGTCAGATTATTTTGTGAAGAAGCTAGTGATAGCAACTTAAAGGGGTTAAATACTATAAGACTGAATAGTACATACATTATTCAGCTCTATGTCTAACAGACAGGATCAACAACTACTGTTGAACCAATTTCCATTGGAATGTTTTCTAAGTGGTACGTGTGCCCAATTCTGCTGGGGGGTAGGAAGAAGTAGGATGTTGCTTAACTAGGACCTGCAGCTTATCCAATAGGTAGGGAAATGGGCAGACTGAGTGGTCCAAGTGTTCCTTATCTGCCGTCAAAGTCAATGTTTCTGTGTTGTAACATATTAAAGAACTTGAAGATCCAAATGCCAATAAGAAATACAGTATACAGTATCATCAAAGACCACGTTACCAAAACTAGTACTGTGATCATTTATGTACTGTAATAAGATATCTTTTCCATATGCTGTATGTAAGGGCAGAAAAGAGAACTATGTAAGAAGATCAGAAAACATAAAAGCAACATTAGATGCTTTAACAAGGGTTTGCCCATTTTTAAACACTTTGAAGAGGCTGGCCATGTTTCCAGCTCTCTAAGAGCATACAGTTTGGAAATGGAAAATCCCACCATGGAGAGGTGATCTGAAGTGACTGTTACTCAGAAGTAGGGGTGTGCAGAAAAAACCTTCTGCAGGTAGAATGTAAGTGAAAGTCTGACTTTCGCTTCTGCAAAAGTTCAGAAATCCATTTCTGAACTTTCGTGGAAATTCCTCCTGAGCTCCCGATACACAAAATTAATCTCAGGTGACTCAAGATCCTTCCCCCTGACCCCATCACCCATCAGCCCGGTGTTTTTCTAAAGAAAGAAATAACTCTGGGGTCTAATGGTTCACCCCCCCACACACACACACCTGATCACCCACCCACCCAATGTAAAATCATAAATAATCCTGGGGGCTAGCTGTCCTTCCTGACCCCACCCGATCAGTACCAGCCTGCCCAATGTGTTTAAAATAAAACATTCACCCTGTCACTGGTGGGTAGCAGTCCCTCCCCCACCCAATCACCCCTGTCCAGTACTGCCCAAGTGCCCAAATCCCCCATCCCTATCCCAGATCCCCCATACAGTGAAAAATAATAGTTTTCCCTGGTGATCTAGTGAACCCAATGCACTCCCTATCCCCAAACGAAAATTTGTTTTATTTATAAATCTTTTTTTATTCAAGAGTTTTCTCCAGGAACAAACAGAACAGTACACCAGTAACAATGTAATCACGCAAACAGTGCAGAAAGATCATCCAAAAACATGATTGTGCCAGACAAACAACAGTCAAAAGGAAATCAAATACCATGATGAACATTTCCTTAAACGATACTAGGGTGCTGGCAGTCCACCCCCATCACTGACCACCACAAGACCAAGGTCACCTTCTAACTCATTTGTCAGAAGCAAACCTAAATAAATCCCCATTCTGCACTCCAAAATAATGCAACCATTTACCCCATACCTTATGAAAAATGGGTAATACTGACCTTCTTTGATATAACACTTGATGAAAAAAGGCAGCCTTCATTATTGCCTGCTTCCACCCTTGAAGGGGTGGGAAAATTTGAGACCTCCAATTCATAAGCAGGAGACGACTGGCCGAGAAAGCAGCAGCAAAAAGAAACTCCTTAAATGACCTGGAAAGGTCATCTAATAAATCTGGGTCACCCAGCATCCAAATAACTGGACTGCAGAATGGGGATTTGCAATGCAAATTCCATGCATTCAAAATTATAATTCCACCAAGACTTTAATAAATCACAGCCCCATTGAATATGGAAAATAGAACTTGGCACCGAGTTGCAATACCAGCACAAATCAGATCCTAACAGGCCTAATCTGACCAGCTGCACTGGGGTGCGGTGCCATCTCCCCAGAATTTTCCTTTGGATTAACTGAAGTTTATGGTCTGGGGAAGAACCATGAGTCACAGACCAACACCTGATCCATCCTTGTTCCGTTATGTCATAGTGCACAGCCTGTGGGGATTTCCAATTAGGCAAAAAACACTTCTGGAAAACTTTATATAAGCAATTAATATGCCCCTTAGAAAGTTTCAGTCATTTCCCTGAAAAGTCTGCAAACTCTGTTTCTATAACCCGATAGGCTACAAGAAACATATCAGATAGGGCATGTCTAAGCTGCAGGTATCACCAAAATTCCCTCCCCAGCAAATCATATTTACATTGTAAGTCCTGAAAAGAAACCAATAGTCACCTCTCCCTGTCCTCAATATCACCCAAAATACTGATCCCCCTGGTCAACCATAATTCCTAACAAATAGTGCCACCATGTATTTTTAAATTGGGATTGTTTCATAACAGTTTACAGTTACCAAGAAAGGAAGCATCCTGTCTAAGTCGAAAACTTTTTTAGTTTTTTGTTGCTCCTTAGTCCCTGGTGGTCTAGTGGCCCATCCAGCCCCCACCCCAGCAGGTAGTGTCTCACCCTGTTCCCCCCATCCTGGAACAGAGTGGGCCACTGGCACAGCCTTCTACTTTTCCCCATGGCCGGCAGCCCACTGAGATGTGAATGAATGAATGAGTGAGCGCATGCACACATGTTCATTCATTCATTCCCTTCTCACTGGGCTGCCAGCCATGGAGGAGAGTGGAGATCAGTGCTGGTAGCCTTCTCTCAAGATGGAGGGAGCAGGGTGGGACACTACATGCTGGGGTGGAGGTGGTGTGGGCCACTAGACCACCAGGGACTAAGTAGCAACAACAACAACAAAAACAACCTTTTGACCAGGGATAGGGAGGGCATGGGGTTCACTAGATCACCAGGGACAACATTTTTTTTCACTATATGGGGGATGGGATAGGGATGGGGGATTGGGCAGTACTGGACAGGGGTGATTGGGTGAGGGAGGGAGGGAATGCTACCCACCACGGACAGGGTGGTTGTTTTATTTTAAACACATTGGGTGGGTGGGTACTGATTGGGTGCCGATCTGGAAGGATGCTAGCCATCAGGATTATTTATGATTTTATATTGGGTGGTCAGGTGATCAGTTGTGTGCATGGGGGGATGGACCACTAGCCTCCAGGGTAATTTATTTATTTAAAAAAAAAAACACTAGAGGGTGGGTGATGGGCTGCGGGGAGGGACCGCTAGCCACCAGGGCTTTCTACGTGAATGCAAGTTGGGCGGACCATTGGGTGATCATTGGGGGGGGGACTGCTAGCCTTGAGGGGTATAAACAGTGCTAGGGTGGGTGAAACAGGGTGAAATTTTGCCCCAAGTATTTAAAGGTTTTCCATTCCGCCATGGGTAGATAACTGGAAAATTCCATGAAAGTTGCTAGGTTTCCGCAAAAGTTCTGCTAAGGTGGAACTGGCAACTTTTGCACACAGCTACTCAGAAGAGAAATGTTTTTGATTTGATAACTAGATACAAGTAATCCGAGAAAGGGTCTCAGTGATGAAATGGACTGGAGAGTGTTTTTATGCAGAACATAAACACAGGGGGTATGATCCTATAATATACCAAATGATGCCTCTTTAAATGTATAACTACACAGGGAAAGAGCCTTAATAAGCATGCTTTTGTTTGTAACCATATTTTATTGTGGCACTTCAAATGCTTACAAATAAGACAGATTTATAACAGGTACAAGTAAAGGATGGAGCAATCACAAATAAAGGTGGCTTTACAACTTCAGTGCAATATTGATTCATACAGAGATGGTGAAATCCAATACATGTATTGGCCTATGGAAAGCAGTATGGCAGAAAGTGCCTGTCTTGCTGTAATTGATCTGGACTAATGCTCCAGTCCATAACTCTCCCAGGTAAAGCTGTTACAGGATTAGTATTGCTTGAAATAGTTTCTGTTGCACCTAGCCCCCAAATTTAACATAAATATATTCATTACAGATAATGACTACTATAATATGTATTACAGTGAAAAAACCTGTTGTGAAATTGCCTTAAGCAAAGCTTTCCAAGTTAAATTAAATGTGTATCCTTTGCCCCTACCATTATAAAGGCAATTTTCTAACCTCATGCAGAAGGACATGTTGTTTAACCAATATGCCAGCACAGGTGGTGAGGAGCTTATGCAATTTTATGCAGATGTCTTCCATGCATTGATCAAAGCTATATCCCATAGTCTACTACTAATGTTCTGTTTTGCTTGTACAGGTCTAGAGACATCAATATCTAGCACAAATTCAGAGGGGGAGCATGGTAGTTTACACTCCTTAATAAGTCTGCTGATATTGATAAGATACTAATTCTTCAGTAATGCATAATAATGTTTGGAAATCCATGCTTTGAACAGCATTACTGTGCTGCAGTAGTGACATGAAAACGTTGTTGTGCTGCACTAGGTATATCACTACTGCAGCACAACAACTTCAAATGCAGTCTCTCTCCCCTCCCTCATACCACACAAACAGTTGATTCCTGTCAGAGCTATCAAACCCACATAGTTGTGAGTCTCAAAACACAGTTTAAAAATAACAAAACATGTTAGCCACAATTTTCTCCAAATTCATGAGTGAGCGTAACTATTTTATATCTGAGCAGGAAAACTAAAGAATCTTTTAAATAACTGAAAATGATCTTTAATTAATTTAAAGTATTTTAGTTGATACTGGAGAGAGCTGCTGCATAACTGGCATTCCCATCAGTGAATTGGATCCATTGACAGCAGATTTCATGTAGAAATGTGAACATATTAATGGGACTCTGTGTGAAGTGAGCACAGTTAGGGGAATACTGTGCAGCACTGACTGACACCTAGTGAGAGAAAACTATGGGCATTCAATACATCACAGAAATACAGTACCACAGAATTCAGAGAGTGTGGCAACCAGACTCCTTTGTCTCCCTCCCAGGCTATACCCTATTTCGTGAGGATCGAGTAGGTAAACGTGGAGGCGGTTGTGTGTTCTATGCTCGTGACACCATTGTAGGCCACGCCCTCCCAGCCCCCAAGCTTGTAGATGGTACCCAGGCCCTCAACCTCAAACTCACCCTAGACCCATCCAAGAGTCCCCTCTATCTCACAGTCTCCTATATCCCCCCTAGGAACCAGACCCCCGCAATATCATCTCACACCGAATATCTCTCCTCCCTCCCCATAAGGCTCAACAAGACCTAGTAGGAGACCTCAATGTAAACTGACTCAGTCCCACTGCCTCACCAATAAGACACACTTTCACTGCATTGGACCTGACCCAACTTGTCACACAACCCACCAGATGTAACCAAAAGTCAGGGACAAGCACCCTCCTAGAAATCATTGTCCCAAACTGACCCCAAAAGGTTCAAGATATTTAAGTCCTCCCAGATTCCTTAAGCAACCACTCCCCTCTCCTATTCCTGTGGTCTACCCCCACCCCCAAACCCCGTAGCCCAAACCACTCACCGCAGGTGCCTTCGCCAAGGAGGACTGCTAAAACTCAGGCAGTTCCTCACTCACATTGACTGGTCTCCCATCCGTCAGGCAATGAGCATTGACACTGCCCTCGACCTATTATCACAGGCTTTTACCAAGGCCTGTGATCTTTTAGCACCCTTCAGCATGATCCGCTCCAAAAAACAAAATGCACCCTGGGTCTCCCCTGCCCTACTCCAACAACTCAAGGACAGGAATAACCTTTGGCATATTGCCACAGAGACTTATTGGGCTGCTGACAGAGAGGCATATAACGCTGCTCAGAACAGGTGCATATAGGCCATCCGCAAAGCCAAGGCAAACCACTACCAGGCCACCCTCACCTTCCCATGGTGCTGCGCCCGGAACTTCTGGGACAATATAAAATAAATAACTGGGAAATCACGCTCCTCCCCCAACACACCTTACAGTCAATGGCACCACCATCACTGACCCCACTGACATTGCCAACTTCCTTAACTCCTCCTTTACTGATCTTAGCCCTGTCCTCCTGAGTAACTTTTTTGACCCTACTCACAACCTGCCGCCTTCAGATCCACAGCACCCCCGGTTCTACCTACGCAAGGTATCCATTTGGGAAGCCAAACCACTCCTGCTTAAAGCACTAAAAGGCTCCAGTCCTAGCAGCGACCCCCTGGACCCCAAAATACTCTGGCTGGTCCTGGATGAGGTCCTGGTCCCACTTACAGAACTACTGAACCAATCCCTCTGTCTGGGGCAATTCCCCACAGCATACAGTCACACCTATCCACAAAGGTGGTGACCAGTCTGCCCCCAGCAACTATTGGCCAATTTTCATTCTCCCCCCCTCTCCAAAGCCTTAAAAAAAGTAGTGGCCACCCAACTCATGGAATATCTAGCAAATATCACAGCCTGTGTCCAGAACAGCATGGCTTCCATGCTAATCACAGTACAGGCACAGCTTTAATGGAGTTCTCCAACTTCCTACATGCCTCCCTGGACCATGGCTCCCTAGCTGGGGCAGTGTACATTGACCTCTTTAAGGCCTCTGACACTGTCTCCCACCCACTCCTACTAAATGCCCTCAACCATACAGGTTTCTCTGCTGACCCCCTCTCCTGGTGTGTGAGCTACCTATCAGCTCGCTCCCAGCATATCAAAATCAATGGGGTGCTCTCAGAAACCTGTCCCATCCACTCAGGGGTACCCCAGGGCTCTATCCTGGGCCCACTACTCTTTAGCCTGTACCTAAACACCCTGCCTAGCACCTGTTCTGGCAATATTCTGCTATATGCTGACGACGCCGTGATTTATGGAACTCACAAAAATCTCATCTCCCTCCAAGACTCCCTCCAGTACTCTTTCAGTGATGCTGAGAATTGGTTTAAGAAGAGCAAACTAGTAATTAACCTCAAAAAAACTAAGGCAATGCTCTTTGCCCACCCCCAGAACAAAGCCATCAAAATCCCTTCCAAATCTTCCCGAGCGCTTGTCAACCACTCGAACAAGTTTACTTATTCAAATACCTTGGAATCCCATTTGACTCGTCCCTCACCTTTCATGCCCCCATTACTGACCTTGCTTCTGCCCAAACGCATGCCTTGGCATCCTCTACCAGCACAAGGACTACCTCTCACTTGATGCCCTCAGGCTCGCCATCACATCCCCAGTAATGTCCCTTATTGAGCACGGCCTCCCAGTATATGGTGCTGCTGATTCCACTGCCCTCAGCAAGATTAGACTCATGCTAAATAAGGCTTGCAGGCTACTGATCAGTGCCCTCAGACTCACCCACACCTGCCAACTATATGACATGGTCAAACTCCTAAACCTTGACGAACGCATCCGATACCAACCCGGCCTGCTAACCAAGAAGATCCTACTTGGGATCTCCCCACCCGGGGTGTCTGCCTCCATCCAATTTACACACCCCAGAGCCACCACCCGAACTTCGGACAAGGTCGCTCTAACAGTGCCCAGAACTAGAACCTCAGAGGGCTCAGAGGTCATTCAGCTACAGAGCCCCTACCTGGTTCAACTTACTCCCCACATCCATTTCCAACACCGCCAAAATTGCCCCCTTCAAAGCTGCCTTACGAGACCTGCTGTTCAACACCCACTTCTGCACCTGTCTCTAAAAGATACTCTGCTGTTCTTCTGGCACTATTGACATGGCCCACTGGGCTGAACACCCATCCAGCCACCCCACCCCCCCAATCCCCATCCCTGGGCCCTCTCTCCTCTGCCAGTACCTGCTGGTAATACTTGAAATGTTTATTTATCTACACATGTGTTCAAGCAATTGTATGTAATACTATGTATCTCTGTTCATGCAACCTATGTAATACTGTGTTGACTCTGTATGTCTGTATTCTCTAATCATGTAAAAATCTATTACTCTGTCTTGACTGTACTCTGTAAACTATGTTAACCATGTGTGTCCTCTCTGTGATGAGGTACATTTATAAATGAGCCGCTGGCTCAAAGGTTGTAGATCCGATTATACAATAAATAAATAAATAAACCTTATCTGCCAAACAGAAATATTTAAAAAAAACTAAGCATGGGTAATGAACACTAGAAATCTGAGGCACTAATTACCGTTGACATTGACAAGTTGTAAAGTACAGGCACCCTTCGACTAAATAATCTGATGGCTTTTCTTAAAATGGTATTTTTTAATAATGATCTGTACTTTGCTCTGTGAGTCATTGACCAGGATGCTCTAAAATGGGGCAATACCCAGCTTCTTCTGGATACTGATGGACATAAATATTTGCAATATAATGAGAGGCAAATGAAAACATTTACTGGTGACAACCTCCCAAGACATCGGGGCAATCAAGTCACAGATGTAGCAGAACCTCACAAACCACAACAGCGACCCAGTCACTGTATCATTCTACTACTGTACAATGACACCGTCATTATCGAAAGCCCCGACATTGATGTGAACAATGCCAACAGTTGGCATTGTACCCAACTGGGGAAAGTGTTTTTCTGCGGGGCCTTTACCCTCCATGACCCCCCATCTTTAAATAACCAACTCAGAGTCAGAGTTGGTCTGGGGTGGGGCTGCTACACTGGGAGTTGCAATGTCTTGTCAAAGCGGACCACCTCAGTGAAATATCTTGACCCAGCGAGATTTGTCACTGTGGTGGTATTTCACTGTGAGGGTGTCATTGTTCCAATGTGCTACCTCACTACATATGAATTGCATGTGTCTCAGAGACCTGAAAAAAATTCAAGCACCTGATAGCCCCCTCTACATTGCCTCAAATGTAAATCACAAGCTTAGTGACTCCCTTTGGTATAGAACCATGGCAATTAGTGAAAATAAAATAAAAAAAGATCTCTCCAGTACAGCCATGGCATCAAAATAAAAAAATAAGTATTAGTATTCTGTTCTCGGGGAGAGGCTTGAGTTCAAAATAAGCTTACACTGAATCTGGTCCTTTTTAATGTCTTTATAAGTGACATTGCAGAGGAACTGGGAGGAAAAGTATGTCTCTTTGCAGACGACACAAAGATCTGCAACAGGGTTGATACACAAGATGGAGTGGAAAGGATGAGAAGGGACTTGGCAAGGTTGGAGGAATGGTCAAATGTATGGCAGCTCAGATTCAATGCAAAGAAGTGCAAGGTAATGCACATGGGAAACAAAAACCCAGGGGAAGAGTACACAATGGGGGTGAGATACTGACAACAGTAAAAATGGAAAGGGACCTGGGGTAATTATATCAGATGACCTAAAGGTGGGAAAGCAATGTGAGAAGGCAGTAAGGAAGGCTGGGGGATACTGGGATGCATAGGAAGAGGCATCAATAGTAGAAAACAGGAAGTTGTTATCCCTCTGTACAGACAGTTGGTGAGACTCCATCTGGAGTACTGTGTGCAGTTCTGGAGACCCCATCTCTGCAAAGACATAGACAGAGTGGAGGCTGTCCAGAGGAGGGCAACCAAAATGGTGCATGGTCTGCACCAGAAGACATATGAAGAAAGACTAAAGGAGCTTAATATGTATACCCTTGAGGAAAGAAGGGAGAGAGGGGACATGATAGAAACTTTCAAGTACCTCAGTGGAATCAACAAAGTCCAAAAGGGTAGCATCTTTCAGAAAAAGAGATGTGCAAGAACAAGGGGGCACAATTTGAAGATAGAGGGGGGACGGCTCAGAGGTAATGTGAGGAAGTATTTTTTCACGGAGAGGGTTGTGGATGCATGGAACAGTCTCCTTGAGGAGGTTGTGGAGTCAAGAACAGTGGGGGAATTCAAGAATGCATGGGACAGACATAAGGCAGTCCTAGTGGGGGAAAGGAGGAAGTAAGCTATTGGTTAACTAGGATCTGCAGCTTATCTGTTAGGTAGGAAAATGGGCAGACTAGGTGGGCCAAGCGGTCCTTATCTTCCGTCAAATTCTATGTTTCTATGTTTCTAAACAAAACATACTGGTATGCTAGCCCACTCACCCTCAAAAAAACATTTTTATAAAAACAACTTCAGGTAATTCTGCCCCAAACTCTTATTTATTCTGTTACATCTAGTATTTAATCATCTACGTTTTGGGACATATCCCTTCATCAGGAAAACTGGTTACCTTTAAATAAAATAAATTATTTACATATTTGTTCCTTAATATCCAACACTCTCCTATATTTCATACACAAATATATGCATAAATGAAGGAATTATATTAGGCTCTTACATGTATTTATCAATAATTTCTCATATCATGAAATCTCTGTGTGTAAACTTCGACTCCCACCACTTTCTCCAACTATAAGGGAACAAGACAGACTGCCTTAAGCAAATTACTCAAGATTCAAATGGACGCCTCGCTTTACACTCAATATTTAACAACATTTAATGAGTTAACTAACCTCCTGAAGAAAAAGAAATTACTCCATTCTCTTCCACATGTTAGTTGCATAATTATTTATGCATATATTTGTGTATGCAATATAGGAAAGTTTTGGATATTAAGGAACAAATATGTAAATAATTTCTTTTATTTAAAGGTAGCCAGTTTTCCTGATGAAAGGATATGTCCTGAAACATAGATGATTAAAAACTGGATGTAACAGAATAAATAAGAGTTTGGAGCAGAACTGCTTGAAGTTATTTTTATACAAAAAAAATTGAGGGTGAGTGGGTTAGCACACCAGTATATTTTGTTTTGAAAATAAAATAAGTAGATTGCTAAAATCAATAAAAACTTCAACTGGTCTCCCAAATGGTAAGTGCATAACTAATCATTAAAAAGGAAAACTGCCATAAAAAGACTAGTAGACAGGGATTTTCCCCAACTGAAGTGCAGCAGGTGTCAGGTCATAGTTCACTACAATCAATTAACAGCTACAGTTGCCTCTCCAATGAAAAGCAGGAACCAAATTCTGCTATAGTTACAGTAATGGAGAAAGCAGTGCATCAACTTCACATTGCTTCACCACTGAAAATGTTGCCATGAAGGAACCAGATCTGATGAGGAAAGCCACAGGCTTGAACAACATAACCAGCTTCTTCCTCTTTGGAGACAACTGCATATTTCAGCTAGGAATTAATCTTAAAATCAACAACTACTATACTGTCCAGAGGAAGCAGAAAGTCAAAGTTATCTCTGATTCAAATGACTCAGATGAATGAGGTAAGTGATTGTTTCACTTATTCCTGCCATCATTCAAGTCATATCCATTGCCCTTCCAATCTGTAATGGAGGTAGAGTGTGTAGCAAACTGGTGACCTTTTTTCTTTCTGCTTGCATAACCTTGTATGCTGGTGGTGCTTGTCAGACACTTAGGGTGTTGTGGAACTGAAATGAACACACAAGTAGGATTGAGATTTTGCCTTTTGGGCAGGTTTAAATTCTCCATGGGAGCAACTTCATGTAGTAATTCGATTAGAGAGTGACCACTTTCCTATTGTCATTACACGTTATTTAACTGCTGATAATACATCTAAGCCCTTAACACCATTCTGACCCTTGGAAATAAAAGCATGTAAGAAGATTATATGGCACCATGATTCAAATGATAGACTGTTATATCTATTAACCAATTCACTAGTAAATAGGGAATATGATTACCTACAGAAACTATCAATAGCTCAATTAATCACTAACAATCTCAGTCTTTATTACAATAAAGAACAATTTTGAAAGTAATATAAAGATTAAGAAAGGCAATGACTAAACTTCTGGTTGGTTCGACTAAGATTGTATGGTTCTAAAAAAAGCAAATAAGGAAGCTATATAAGCAGTATAAAGATACCTGTAGTAGAAACACAATGAAATAATTAAATATGATAAAGTGGCAATATAAAAAGGTTGTTATAGAGAAAAGGAAAAATCACTAGAAAAAGCAATGGTTATTGATGGAGGAGGCAGTCGTAAATAAAGACAGTAAAAAAATCTGGTCCTTAGTGGCTAGGGGAACTAATAGAAGTAACTTTAAAATAGATGCATATGTTCTGGAACAATAGTGGATACAGTTTTTCAGTAACATTTACTGGGATCCTGCATCTAATAACATTGAACAATCTATTTACAGAAGAAGGCCTATTGCAATTTTTGTTACATTTGAAGAAGTTCTTATGGCAATAAATTCCCTTAAAAAGAACAAAGCCCCAGGTCAGATGGCATACCTGCTGAAGTTTATCTCTGTTAACCTGCCTTGTGGGTGAAATTCCTGACAGTATATTACAATAAATGTATACAGAATTTTAAATACCCAGAATCTTGGAAAGAGGCACATACTGTCCCTATTCATAAAAAAGGAAACACTGCTGATCTAGGTATGTACAGACCAATTAGTCTATTGGATATAAATTTAAAAATATTCGCAAGAGTGTCACTGAATAAATCGAAAATAGAAATAAATCTGATCGGTGGTCTATCGCTTTTACAAGTGGGTTTCAGAAAAAAAAACATTTAAACAACAGATAACATATTTGTCCTAAGACATCTAATCAAAAAATCTGCTTTATTACGTAAACAAGTTCTCTATATAGTATTCATAGATTACTCTTTAGCATGTTATTCCATATCTTGACCCATATTATAGGAAATTGTATACAACAGAGGAATTAGTATTGATTGGATACAGAAACTGCACTCTTTCTATTCACAAACAAGAGCTTCTGTGAAATGATGATCCAATGGTAATTTCTCAATTCCATTTGGAATTAATAGAGGTGTGTGCTGAGGTTGCGTGCTTGCATCTAATCTAGTCTCATTTTATCTAGACAGTCTCTTGAATGATCTTAACACCCTTCCCTCAGATTCCCCAAAAATACTACAACATACCTGTGCAGCACTTGCCTACATAGGCAATATTGTATTATTTTCCTTATTCAAAAAGGATTACAAAAAAATTAGATTTTCCATATGAAAGGTTTCAGAAACTATAGCTTAACATAAACATCAATAAAACTGAAGTGGTGTTGTTTGGGAAAAGTTCAAGGATTCAGGGGAAATGGTGTCTAGGTACCAGAGAAATAGAGAAGGTAGATAACCATGCATATCTGGGAGTTGTTGCCAGTGCAAATTGCTTATGGAATGACCATCTAAACATAACAAAAGAAAAATTCATAAAAACAGCAAGAGGACTAGATAAATTCAATAACAGTTTTGGTAGGAAATTTGTGTCACCCTTAATTCGAACTACTAAAATACAATACAATGCACAGGCACTTTATGGTGCCGAAGTTTGGATGAGCAAGAAACCAGAGATCCTTGCTATACCAATTCAAAAAACTGCTAAGAAGAGTAATGGGGCTTGGATACTCATGTCCAGCAGCATATCTGAGAGCTGAATTAGGTATCTCAGACCTCATTGCATTTATTGATATTAGAAAGATATTGTTCCGGATCAAATTAGTTAAACTCCCAAGGGACACATTTGCATTTCATTGTCTTGAAGAAAAACAGTTTTGGTTCAGCTTAGGATATAAAAGTTCTTACTGGTATACTTTATTGTTATCTTTGCTAAACAAATACAGACTAACATTTTTGAAAAGTTACATAGATAACGCTGTAGTGATCAGTTCTAAATATAAAAGATTCATAACAAAAAGCATCACAAATTTTTAGAACCAAATAGATCCAAATAAAATAAGGAGTTTGGCTTATTCTCTCTGGATGGCCAGGAATTATTATTCATTTGAGTTTAAACCATATTTAAGCATCCTTGATGATCCAGAACTCTGGAGTATTTTCGTACTCTATAAATTCAAACATTTTCCAAGTAACGTGTTACAAGTAAGGCATTTGAAACTGTTAAAAAATATAAAGGTCTGTACTTGTTCAGTGGCTGAAAAAGATTATTTATTGCATATACTCTGGAAGTGTACATGGTACACCAAGGAGAGATTATATTGGCTTGGATGTTTTATGAATGAATTGTATCCTATTAATGAGGAGCTGTTAACACTTATTGCAATGAATACTGCTGAAGAGTGGACTATGAATAGGCTGGCAAAGTATTTCTATGCAATTTATTAAAATAAACTATTAGCCATCCTGTATGGACCACTGTATTTTAAAAATGTGTAGGCTTGAGACATACTGGGATACCGAGCACCATCGGTATCAATATTTGGCCTGTGAGTGTAGTTTCCAATTAGTCATTATTCCAGACTATACCTCCCATGTAACAATATAAGGAAGAATCCATTCTTTAACTTCTCAAAGCTGTAGAGGCAGGCATTATAAATTTCAATGTTGCTGTATCAATTTTCTAATGCTTCTAGGTACGTTCAGCAATTTTTGTTTTTCTTAAATATTATTTTAGG
Organism: Neoceratodus forsteri; assembly: GCA_016271365.2. Classification (NCBI taxonomy): domain Eukaryota; kingdom Metazoa; phylum Chordata; order Ceratodontiformes; family Ceratodontidae; genus Neoceratodus; species Neoceratodus forsteri. The sequence continues at coordinate 1,289,452,722 of CM057456.1, forward strand.
TCAAGGAAACAAGTGTCAAATTTCACAAATAGTTTATAAACAACGGCTGGTACACTTTTATTTCTGCATTTACAAGTGAGTCAAAATGAGCATCAGAGCAAGCCTTAAACGGAGGCGTAGGTAATAGAAAAAAGGGGGAAATGGATAAGGCACCACATTCTATTCAGGTAGACCTAGGAAGTGTGAAGTACTCTTAAACATGGGGTGTAAAGCCCGCTGCCTCCCCTTTAACAGCTCTGAATAGATGTTGGTGTATGTGTTTACTGTCTCACTGTGTTAGAAGGGACTTGGGAGGAATACTCTGGAATTCTCAGTGGTGAGGCAGTCTTGGTGTGGGTCTGCTGTCTGAGCCCTCTTTGTATGCTGTCTGTAGTCTGAGAATAAACTCCTTCCTTTCCACATTTATTTTGTTCATCCATTTGTTATTCACATGGTCTGGTAAGGCATGCACCAGAGCACCAATAGATGGACATGGCAGACCTAAAAGAAAAAAGGTAGGGGCCCTGAAAAAGGTCAGGGTCCTTTGTGGCAGACCAACACCAAAATGCCACACTTGGTAGAGAATGTGGCCCTTCTTCTGCCCAGATTCTATCTCACTTGTCTTCATCGCTGGGTACCCCAAGTAATTTACCCCAGAATGCCTAAACATCTCTTAATATCTCCTGCACCACAGCCCTGGCTGCAGTGACAAAAATGCTAGTGGTAAAGAAAGACAAGGAGTATCGCTTTGTAGTGGACTACAAAAAGTTCAATGCCTACCCAGTGCAAGATATTCATCCATTACCCACAGCAGAGGATGCATTAGAGAGTCTTGGCACAGCCAGTCCAGCTTACTTCACCACTCTGGACCTACAGAGTGGATTCTACCAAGTCTTCATTGATCCAGCTTCTCATCTATACACAACCTGGCAATATCACTTGGGGCTCTTTCAATTTAAATGACTACCTATGGGACTTTGGAACAGTCCAGCTACATTTCAATGTGTTATGGAAGCCATACTCCATGGGTTGTCTTGAAAATCTTGCCTAGTTTACCTGGATGATGTTATCATTTTCAGAAGAACTTTCCCTGAACACCTCCAACACTTCAAGGAAGTGCTTAAACATCTCTAACAAGCCAACCTCAAGCTTCACTTAGAGAAGTGTTGTTTTGCTCAGTAGCAAATTCATTACCTGGGACATGTTGTTAGTTCTCAAGGCATCTCTCCAGACCCAGACAAGCTCTCAGCAGTCAAAGACTATCTACAACCTAACAATCTCAAGGACCTAGAGCTTTCCTAGGCTTGTCTGGATACTACAGAAAATTCATTTGTAACTATGCACAAATCACAACTCCACTTTACACCCTCACTAATAAGAGGTGTGACTACTCATGGACTTCTGAGTGCAAAGAGGCCTTTGAAACCTTAAAATTCAAACTGATCTCCTCTCCAGTATTGGCCTACCCAAGGTTTGACCAACTCTTCAACCTCTACTGAGATGCTAGTTCCTTTGCAGTGGGTGCTGTGCTATGTCATGTACAAGATGGAACAGAATGAGTCAACTCTTATGACGGGCACTCCCTTTCTTCAGATGAGCAAAATTATGGCATCACAGAAAAAGAATATCTGCCCATGGTATTTGCCATAAAGAAATGTGGCTGTTATCTTTGCTACTCCTCCTTTAAAGCTATCGTTGATCACTCAACCCTCAGATGGTTGTTTCAAATGATGGCACCAGTAGGTAAGTTTGCCCGATGGATTGCCATGTTGCCATGATATAACTTTGAAATTCAGTACAGACCAGGCCGAGTTTACTCCAATGCTAATAGTGTAAGCCGGAGATGGCATCCCTCCACATCATCCTCAACAGATGAAGATTCCTATTTACAAGCTCTTCCCTTCCATGCTACAGATGTTCTTTTTATTTTAAATGTGTTAAGCGGGTGAGGACACTGGACAAAAAGCTTTTTTGGGGCGTCACCCTCAATGACGGCTTAAGCTCACTGCTCTCCTCATCAGGTGGCATGGGGAAATCCAAAAGAAAGGATTTGGCCACACCAGGCTGCAATGCGATGTGACAAACCACCTCAAGGCCTGCAAGCCCTGCCATGTCTTGCTCCTCCTTGCTAACGGCCTCAGCGGATGAAGAAGACTCTGGCTTTGACTTGAATTCTAACTCTGCCTCCACCTTTACCAAAGCTGATCGCAATAGAATGATAACAATTCTACATCGGATAGATGCGAACATTTCTGGATTACAAACAGATTTTAAAAAACTGGAAGTGCGGACTAATGCAGTGGAGTCTCACCTGGACTTAGTACAGAATAAGCATATGGCCTATGTGCGCTCTCTAGCATATCTCCATCTGCGAGAGAAAGAACTTACTTATTGGGCAGAAGATGCTGCGGCATGGGCACACAGACAAAATATTCAAATTGCTGGGATTGTGGAGGGGTCAGAGCAAGCTGATATGACAACATTCATTGATTCCTGGCTACACCAGGAATTAGCCATCCCCGAGGATTTCCCATTAGAAATCGAATGTACACATCGGACATTGACCCCCAAACCAAAGCCTGGAGCTCCCATGAGCTACTTTGGTCTGATTCTTAAAATATACCACCAAGGAGAGTCCTGAAACTTGCTTGGGAAAAAAAGATCTTAATGTTGATGGTCAACGAGTCTACATAGACCAAGACTTTCCCCCACATATGATGGTGAAAAGGAAAAAGATGCTTACTGTGGTTAAAGCACTTAGAGAGAAAGGCTTTAAAGCATACCTAAGATACTCAACATGACTCTGGCTGCAAGGCACAGAGGGAGTTCAGGTGTTCGAATCCCTCTTGCAAGCTGTACCTAAACTGAATACTCTCAGCATCCTGGTTCCTGATGTCAGTGAGGAAATGGCGGACCAAGAAATCAAGGAGAGGTTATGGCAGCTAGCCCCAAGAGCCAGAAGACTAGGCAGGGGACAAGTGGATATATTACTCCCCCTTCATGCTGATATTATGAAATGGCTGCTATTGAAACATTCAAATAAATGAGACATAAAGATGGCTTAGCTTACTAGAATTGGATGTCATCCCTTACTGGTAGGGATGGTGCTCTCCTATGTGGAGGGTAATTGGGACACTCTGCTGATTTTTTTCAGTGTTTCCAGGTTTGGGCTGGATTGGAGGGCCCCAACATGGTGAATTAGACTTGGAACCCTTTTTGTCAGAGAATCAGTTCTCTGGGGACTTGGATACCTATGTGCTTCCTCCCCGGTCCTCCCTATTTCTTGCCCCCCACATGCACAAATCATGCCTGCATGGTTACTGTTGCAGGAAAAGCCTTTGATAGGCTAGATTGGCTTTATTTAACAGGTGCTCTTAATAAATTTGGGTTTGGGACTAAATTCATGGACTGGATGGCAAATATATACAGTAGCCCAAAAGCTAAGGTAAAGGTTAATTGGGTGGTGTCTGATTCCTTTGGAATTGAGAGGGGGACCAGACAGGGATGCCCACTTTCTCCCCTACTTTTTGCCCTAAATATGGTGCCATTTGCAGCTTTGATTTGACAGTCACTGGACTGCAGGTGGATTAGGGTACAGGGCATGGAGGTGCAGATCTCCATGTATGCGGATAACAAACTCCTTTATATCTCTGACTTAGATCATACTGTCCCCCTGTTGGAGAGTATGCTCAGAGATTTGGGGGAAATTTCTAGGTTTAGAGTAAATGACACAAGGACTGAGATGTTCCCTGGGTGGTTGGAAGGCTCCCCTCACCCCCTCTCCCCTTGTATGGCAACTACAAGTGGGTCAAGGACAGCATTAGATATCTTGGCATTCATATACTGAGGGATATCTCCAGATTATATAAGGTAAATTATGGCCACCTTTTGCAGAAAGTGCAGAAAGATTATCATAGATGGAATCTGCTTCCACTTTCTCTCTCGGGTAGACTGGAGTGCATTTGCATGAATGTCCTCCTGAGATTCCTTTTTCTCTTCTTTGCCTTCCCTCTGGGTTTCCCAAAATCCTTTTGAAAGGAGTTAAAATCCTCCACAGCACACTTTGTGTGGCAACATCACCCATCATGGATTAAATGGTCCATCTTGTTGAGAACAAAGTTGACAGGGGGTTTAGGTGTTCCAGACTTTCAGAAGTACTATTGGGCAGTCCAACTGGGGCAGTAGTGAAATTCCATGAACCAGAAGACCCACCTCTGTGGGCCCTGTTGGAGGGTACTTTGACTCCTCAATTACAAATTCCAGATATCTTGTATATGGATAAAGACAGGCTATCCAGAGTTTTTTCAATAATCCCTGGTCGGTGGTAGTCAAGAAGGTCTGGCTGGCTGTTTCCAAGAAACTGAAGGTACCTCTGCAAATTGGACCTTCCACCTGTTTGGATTTCACCCCCCTACATTTAGATATGGGTTTCACTAGATGGTTCCGATGAGGTATAATTTGAGTGGAACATTTACTGGCTGGTGGTGTAATAAAGCCTTTTACACCGTTATGTGAGGAATACAATCTACCCAGACAAAATCTCTTTAGATTTTTACAAATTCAACATTACCTACTCAGGAAAAGGATGGGTGTCCAGGGAGCAGTGGGTGTGGACCCACAGCTGGATTCACTTTGTTCAGTGCTCATGCAGGGAGGAGGAAGGGGATGAATCTTCAGATTAGTACAGGGCTTGAAGACACTGGAATCCACCTATCCCCCAGATCTTGCTGCAAAATGGGAAAAGGAAACCGATATTATATTTCAGGAGGAGGATTGGTCAAGGATCTGGGCAGGAGTGCACACAACATCGGATGCGTTGTGACTGAGAGAATTTTGATGGAAGGTAGTTTTTAGATTTTTTCTTACCCCCATGATTACACAATATATTAAGACATCCAACACTAATCTATGTTGGAGACACTGTGGAGAGATTGGATCTCACTTACACATCTTTTGGAATTGTGTTAAGATAAAACCCTATTGGGAGCATGTGAGCCTGATTCTTAACCAGATTTTTGACTTCCAATTCCTGATTTTACCAGAAACCTGGCTATTTGGTTTTGCACCCAAAGCTACACTGACTAAATCCCAAACCCTGTTGTTTCACATGCTGTTAACAGCTGCTCTGAAAGCTTTTGCAAGATGTTGGCTCAACCCTACTATTCCTACAGATCAACTGTGGTATTCTATCTCTTTAAAGATCCTAATGATGGACTATATCACAGCAAAACTGAGGACATGTCTAGATGGATTTAAGGCTAGATGGTTACCCTTTCTACACTTTAAAGCCCTGAAGGAACATAAAGACATTTTACAAATTTTAGCAGAATTAACTTGATTAGATACTCAAGATTACGGAGGGTCCCCAGCCGGGTCTGCTCCCTGCCCCGCTTCACCCAGGACTCTTTTCTCTTTCCTTTTCCTCATTTACTCTTTCCACTTATCTCTATCTACTTTTTCTCTTTCTCAATCTCTTATTCAATTTCCTTTACTTAATCTGCAACACATAGATTTTTACTAAGATGGAACCATGTCTATTGGCTCATTTATTTTGGGCACTGGTGTGCATTTATAAATGTGGAAGGTCTAGAATATCATATGACCTTAGGAATTGTCTAATGTTATTGATATATTTGGACTAGAATAGAATGATCAGACTATTATGTAAGGTATTATACTGACTCTTCTGCAAGGCTGAAACATGGACTTGTATATGGTACTGTTGAACTGTTAAAAAACGGAAAACTAATAAAGTTCTTATTTCAAAAAAAAAATAAAAAAGCCCCTTTTCAGGACCAACCCGGACATTTAACATGGATACAAAATTTACATATCACAGTTACAAACTATGCAAATCATATGCTACATTTACATACATTCAAAGAGTACAAGTATGTCTTAAATTGCACTTTAACACTTGATAATGTAGAAAATGAATGCAATTCAAATGATAACTCATTCCACAGTTTAGCAGCAGAAGTAGAAAAGGATTGTAATCCAAATTTATTTTTGTGTGAAGTGACCATAATGGTGATACTCCTTGTAGACCACAAATTCATGAAGAACACCTAAGAGTAAATAGGTCAGACAAAGGGAAAGAAGAAGAATAAAGAGACTCATAAACCAGACATCCCATGGAGTATACAAATTTAAAAATAGGAAAAAGCCAGCCAACAAAAGAGTACAACACACAATGATGCATTTTTAAAGGAGCAAGAAGAATAAAGTGACAGATATTATCAAACACCACAGTAAGAAAATGAAATTCGTGGGAACCCAAATTATTATACAAAGAAGAAACATAATCAAAGTGGGGCTGGCAGTATAGCCTAGAGGTTAGAGGAACGAGGTGTGAATGAGCTTGATACATCCAGCAGACCAGACCTGAGTTTGATTCTCACACCCTCCACTTGCATACTGTGTGACTCTGAGCAAGTTACTTAACCGCCAAGTGCTCCCAGGTCACCCCTGAAAACAGGCAGTAGTGTCTAGTGGGCCTTACCCAGTTGCCAAAGACTAAAATAAAAAAAAAATTAAAAAAAAAATAGTCCCCCTACAGCAAGAGCATAATGAGTATTATAGGACAAACAATGTCTGAACTAATACACCAGCCCAATCTTTTGATTAATTATCTTACTAACAGACTTAACTTGACCATTAAGAGTCATACAAGAATCAAAGAGAAACCCCAGATACTTAAATTCATTCACTTGATCTAATAGGTTACCTAAACCATCCTTAATTGTTAAACATGGATTATCTCTAGACATGTACTTCGAACCAAAAAGCATTACCTTAGTCTTATTGGCATTCATTATCATAAGATTATTAGAGAGCCAGGAAAATAAACATAAAAATTCAGATTGTAAAACTGAATTGATTCATATAACTGAAGAAGCTTGATAATGTACAATAAGATCATCAGTGTATAACACACTGACAAAAATTAAAAACTGAAGGCAACCGGTTTATAATTAAAGAAAACAACAAGGGTCCAAGAATGGACCCTTGTGGAACACCACAAGTCATAGGTCTACTACTAGAATTCACTAAACCAATAGAGACATACTGAGACCTTGCCAGCAAATAGTCCTTTACCTGATTAATCACATTCTCAGATATTCCCAGACCCTCAAGTCTGTCATACAACAAGGAATTTTTATTTATTTATTTATGTGTTTATTTTTTCGATTAGGATTAATACCTTTGAGTCAGAGACTCATTTTCAAAGTTTCCAAGTCAAGGACAAAACAGTACAATACAACACAATACAATAAAGATAGCAGAGATCACAGGGTAGGCATCATGAAATCAATATAGTGTCACATGAGGTTCAAGACTTGTTAGTGTCAGGTACAACTTAACAATAAATAAAGTGCATTACATCATTTGTTTTCAGGGTAGGGCTAGCCAGGTAAGAAGATGTCAGCAATATGGCATGTTATGGCAGGGGGATGATGGGGGGGGGGGGGGTAAGCAACCAGAGTGGTGTTGTCAAAATGGAGGCAGTGTGGGTAGGGAAAAATGAAGAATTGTAAGGTAGTGGTGGAGGGTGGTAAGTCGATTTATGGGAGGATTGGGGAGGAGAGAGGGTAGTAGAGAAAGGCGAGTAAAATCAGGAATGAGCTATGAGATCAAATGCCCTGATCAGGTCCATAAACACTGCCCTTGTAAAAAAAACCTTTATTAAACTCCTGTAGGACAGTGTCTGTGAACCTGACTAAAGCTGTGCCAGTCCCATGGCTGAACCCATGTTGTTGAGCACTCAACATGTTATTAACCTCCAAATAATCAGTAAGTTGATTAGCAATCAATTTTTCCAACATCTTACTAAGAGGATAAAGTATATGCTTCCTGTGAACACTCCTACAGCACCTCAAGTTGCCTTGCTGCTACCACCTGCATCATCAGAAAAGAACACAAATCCTCACCTGCTGCAAGCAGCTGAAGAGCTTCTCACCTCCTATACTTCTGACCTCTCCCTGGCAACTCTTCAAATGCAACAAAGAGCAGATTCTCAATTTGCAGACATAATCTCTTACTTAGAGTCTTGAACTTTACAGCAACAGAAGCAACATCGCCAAGATGTACTTCTCCTTGCATCACAATACTTCCTCAATAATGGTGTGCTTTTTCACATTTGGACCAAGGAAGGCAAGGGCCATCACATGGATAGAACTCATGCGCAGTTAGCTGTACCAGCCTCTCTAGTCAATGAAGTTCTTCTCTCCACTCATGCCTCTCCACATTCTGGAGGTCATATGGGAATCCACATAACTCTTAAAAAAGACAAGGCTTCACTTCTTCTGGCCTCACATGAACAAGGACATTGTCCAATTTTTCAAATCCTGATAGCCCTGCTCCCAAAGAAAGTCTCCTGTCAAACTGACAAAAGCACACATCATTTCAATGCTTGTAGCTACTGAACCCTTCCACAGAGTTAGTATGGACATTCTGGGACTGTTACTGACATGCTCTGACTCTGGCAACAAATACATTCTTGTTTTTGTGGACTATCTTACAAAGTACTTGGAACTAATTTCCCTAAAAGACATAAAAGCCACTACAGTAGCAAATACCTTCCTCAACACTGTTATTTGTCATCGTGGTACCCACTCATACCTGCATTCATACAGAGACACAAACTACCTTTCAACAATTGTTTGAAATATGTGCAAACTTCTCAACATTAAGAAGACACACAAAACAAGTTCTCATCTGCAATGCAATGGACAGAATGAAAGAATAATGTCTACCATTCTAAACACACTTTCCAAGTATCTGGATGAAACTCACAACTCTTGAAACCACTTTGTTCCATTTGTGCAATCCTTGTACTGACAGAGCAGCATACACCCCATTTCTTCTTGGTCCATGGGCACCACCCCAGAACTCCACTGGACAGGGACCACTCAGTGTTAGAGTTCCAAAGTCAGCTTCTTCATTTATCATTCCTGTACTGGAACAGCTTGAACTGGCTAGATGTATGGCAATCACCACATTGAGACAGAGAAAATCTGCTATGCAGTGAACGTCAGCAGCCAAGTCTCAAGAGCCTTCATTTTCTGTAGTGGACATTGCCTACCTCTATCAACTTGTCCTAGTTCTGGGCTTCACAAAGAAACTGCTCTGCACTTGGACTGGACCTGTTTACATCATGGAAAAGCTTCCTCCAGTTCACATCTGTTTGTGACACAAGACAGATGGAAAGCTTGTACATGACAAGGTCCACATCAATCAGCTGAAACATGGGTACTTAAGTGACACCATTCCAAATGATCCCAGTCCACCCAGTAATGAAGCTGCACTTGAGCCTGCTATCCTGTAGGAATCAGAAATTCCTGCTGATAACCTGCAACCAGTTGCTTCTGCCCTTCACACTCCTGACAATCTCCAGACGGATTCTGTTTTAGCAGTTCATCAGCCAGATGAACTTCCTGGGACATCTCAGCCTTCTTACTCTTCTCAGGACTCTCTTGGACACACCCATGTGTACCAGATCGAGAATATTTTTAAAAAAGAAATAGATAAACGGATCCTGGACTTACAGAGTCAAGAGGTATGTGACTTTGACAGAACTCTTGGGTTGCTTTTGACAACCTAACTCCAGCCTGTCAACAACTGGTTCAGGGAACATATGCCACTATTCCCACTGAGAGGAAAAGTCAACAAAGGTCTCGAACCTTTGCTGAACCAGACTCAGTAATTCTTCTAGTGGTAATCTCTCTGTTAATAGTTCCTGCAGCAAATGCTTTCTGGTACCTCATTCCAGTGCACCTGTTACTCATAGTACTGCATGCACGGCATTAACTCTTTTCCCTGCAGGATTGTCTCTTCAAATGCACAGTCCATGTATATTTTTATTACTCTGCAACTGTCTATTGCAATATTCATATTTTGTGTGCTGGGAGTTCTCCAGCTGATACCCATTCCTTCTATTCCTTTTCCCCTCCCCTGAACTGTGGAACTTGGCACCCTAAATGAGCTTCCAGTTACTATGGTGGTTCTCCTTCCCCTAATACATCTCCAACTGGTCACCATTGTGGTTCAGATCCTTCCCCTCCCATCTCAGTGGTCAACTGTCCCTTACACTACTGTCATGTGCTGCTTACAAATTTTTTTTAAACCTTTCCGTATTGTATAATGTTTCCTTGTTTGAGTGCTGCTCACATTCACTGCCTCAGGGGTGGTTTGAAGTACACTTAAGCATTGGGCTTAAGGCCTGCTGCCACCCCTTTAAGAGCTGTAAACAGATATTGGTGTGTGCTTACTGTTTTACTGTGTTAGGAGGGGCTTGGGAGGAATCTCTGGAATTCTCAGTGGCCAGGCAGTTTCGGTGTTGGTCCGCTGTTTGAGTTAGACCCTTTGTGTATGCTGCCTGTGCAGTCTGAGAATAAACTCCTTCCTTTCCACATTTATTTTGTGCATCTGTCTGTTATTTGCATGGTCCAGTGAGGCATCCACCAGAGCACCAAGTGATGGACATGGCAGACCTAAAGGAAAAAAAAAAAAAAGAGTCCTTTGTGGCAGACCAACACCAAAATGGCACAGAAGGGGTGGGTAGAAGTAGTGGAAGGCAGGGGGAGATTCACACAAGGTTCTAAACCCTATCAGTTATTGAATGTATAGTATGATTACTGCATGTAATTCTGGATACCAACACATTTTCATTGTTTTTATTTTATATATATTTTTTTAACTTTTAGTTACTAGTACATGTACAGTGGAGTCAGCCAAGATAATCTGAAGCAAAAGGCATCTCACAAATTCCTGTATTACGCAGGGGATTAACTGTCATTGAATTGTCCTGTTCACTGCAGCACATTGCAGCACTCTAAAGAAATACTGCATGGAATATCAATGCATCCTGCCAGATTCTGTTGAACAAAACATGTCCATTGGTGGTAGGTGTGGTGATGTTTAAGCTCTGAAACTGTCAGACACATGCAACAAGACTGGTAAACACCTACACATGTGCTAATAGAACTAGCTGAAATACAGTTAGAAAACAACTACTTCAGACTTAGGGTGATGTTTACATACAAACATGTGGCACTGCTATGGGTAGTAAAATGGCACCAACATTTGCCAATCACTGTATGTGGGGCATTAAGCAAAGCTTTATACTGGATACCAACAGCAACTGATTCCACAGACACAATGAGCTACGGAAACAATACATTGATGACATGTTTCTTGTCTGAGAGGAGACAGATCCCTACTTGAGGATTCTTATGTTTTTCTAAATAATAGCAATGAAAATGTTAAATTTACATTAAAAACTGATAAGACCACAGTTCCTATTCTGGATGTGTGGGTTAAGAGAGAAAATTAGGCACTTTACACATCCATTTACAGAAAAGAGACAGCTAGGGACATCGTTTTACAGGGTGAAAGTTTCCACAGTCTGCAACTTATTAAAGTATCCCATACTCCCAGTACCTTAGGAACAAGCATTTGTCAATGACAAATGTTGTCTCGCTGGCACTGGCATTGGTAGTGCAGGAGTTAGAGATGCATAATAGGAATGGCAGTGAAGTATGGAACTGACACCAACCCCACCCCCACCCTGCAGAGACTGACAGGCGTTGGGGTGTGCCTTTGGGTCATCAGCTATAATGCTCATGCCATTTTATCTCACCCTATGTTGTAGACACTGACAAGTGTTGTGGTGTGCTTTGGGATCTTTGGGCATTGTACTTACCCCATTCCATAAGGAAATATACTGAGACAGGTGCAGTATAGGAGAATGGGGTGAACTTTAGGGCCAAACACTCCAAGGCAGACCTCGATGCCTGTCACTGGCTGCAGGGTGGGGTGGGGGTAGGGGTGGAATGGCATGAGCATTACAGCCAATGATCCCAAGTCACACCCCTGATGCCTGTCAGTCTCTACCGGGTGGGATGTTACAGTTGGAAACCTCAACGTTGTAGGTGTTTGTTGGTATTTTCACTACAAATTTTCAACATAAGCTTTTTGTGACCCCACCTCATGAAGAGCGGCACTATCAGTTTGTTAGCTGAAACATGGTTTTGCACAGTGGCTATACCATTTGATGGGTGACACAGAAATGAAAACACATTTTGGGCATGATGCAAAAAATGACAGCTGTATTGTTCATGAGGAGGTGTAAAAAAATGTCAACACTGAAAATCTGGAGTGAAAATATGAAACAATTGGTGAAGTCATGAGCATGCCTAGAAACTGCGCAACACTCATCCGTAACCCAATTATTTTTAGGATTATTTTTACCACATTTTCAACATAGGCATTTTGGGATCTCCCCTCATGAACAGTGGCACTGTGATTTTGTTAATCTGTCCCAAAAGTTGATTTCCCATAGCGACCACACCATTGTATGCCATAGGTGCGAAAACTCATTTCGGACAGGATATGTAAAATGACAGCTGTACTGTTCATAAGGAGGTATGGAAAAATACCAATTATGAAAATCTGGAGTGAAAATATTACAAATTCACAAAGTTACAAGACTGCATGGAAACTGCACAATGCACGCTCGTAAAATAGCCATTTTGGGGATTTTTTCACCAAATTTGCAACATAGGCTTTTTGAAAGCCCCCCTCATCAACATTGGCACTGTCATTTCATTAAATGGTCCCAAAAGGTGATTCCATGCAGTGACCATGAACTCACCTTTTGGAACCGAATAACGCCATGACAGTGACTGAATTCATGAGGGGGGTCCCAATAACCCCATGTTGAAAGTTTGGTGCCAAAATTCCCAAAAATGCCTGAAATATGCACCAATGTTGAAAAAAACCTATTTATGCCATTATACAGCTTACCAGCATTTATTTAGTTTGCAGTCAGCTTTGAGGAGTGCAAACATATTTCCGGTCCACTGAAGATCATAGTGACATGCTCCGGAGGTAAGTATGGGGTGAGGGGGGGTGTGGGGAGGCAGGGTGTGCAGAGGGTGGGTACAGGTTGGGGAGGGCCTCTGGACTCTATGGGGGACCGTTTTCTGGTTTGCAGGTTTAAAAAAAACAAAAACATTGCGGGATTGTTTTTGTTTTACAAGGACTTTTGGCACACTGAGGTGGACTCCTAGCTTGCCACCTGAGTGTTTTGGGGGTGCTGTAGCCGATGGGAGATTGGGCACCCCTGTTGGCACATACCAAAGGGGGGACAAGAGCTGAGGAGGATTGGGCACCCCCCCTCGGCACACAACAAAAGTGGGGGGGAATTATGCCAATGGGTAGTGGGCTCCCCATCAGCAAATTAAATGAGGAAGGGGGGACTGAAGCTGATGGGGACTGGGTGCCCCATCGGCAAAGAAAGACTGTTTGGGGGGGTGCATGATGCCGAGAGGGATGGGGCACCCCCCTCGGCATACACTTTAAATGGGAGGGGGGCATTATGCTGATGGGGACTGGGCTCCCCCATTTTCAAATGAAGTGGGTTTGGGCACTCTGTGCATGGGCAGTCAGTGCTGCCATGTTTATTGAACTGCTTCACCAGGAAAGGCACTTCGGGAGGGTGTGTTATTGTGCTGTTGCATGACGAGCTTACCTCTCATTGCATCGGCACTTTCCTTAGATCTGGTGGCCACTTTATGTATAGCTGATGTCAGAGTTTGCATGCTGCTTTATTGGGTAATGAGGGTTGCACTTACTGATGCTTGCCCTGCATTTGCCCACAGTGACCACACCTCCAAATCTGCTACTAATGCAATATGTTGGCTGGCATGTACGCACGTGCCAACATACTAAATGGATTTCCAAAGAAGAGAACCATTTCAGGGAGGAGGAGATCCTGAGAATTCATTTTACCAACAGCACATTTTGTGTTATGGTTACCCTCAAATTGGTGGTTATTCCTTTGTGCTCTTTGGTGTCATTGCTCCTACTTAACTCAGTCAATATGGTGCTACTACTGTAGTACGGGATGTTTTGCTTACCATACTGCTAAATGGTGGCTTTCATATCTCGGGCTCTCTCTGTGTACTAATAACATATATTGCTGAGTCCCAGATGTCGACAGATTTCACCATGTCCAACAATTTGATTCACCATAAACCTACCACAATAACCCGGCTCCCTATTTGCAGCCCGCTGTACAATAAAGAAGGCTTTCTTTATTAGGGTGCAGTATTGGAGTTGAACTTACACTAATTTGTTCCTGAAGTACAATCCCCTCATATACCTAGCTCTCACCTACCTACTATCAAGTGGTGATGTAAAGCTTAATCCAGGTGGTACCTCTGCTGAACCTTCCTCTTTGCATTCCACACCATGGCATATTGTCAAGGGTTTAAAAATTGTTCACCTTAACATAAGAAGCTTACTATCCAAAATAGCCAAGCTCAGTGCTTGGGTCACTCACTACCAGCCAAATGACTTGGTGATATCAGAAACATATTGTAGATAGAACTTGCAATTCCTGTTAATGTGTGTGTGTACTCCCTCAATATAGTCTCATCCATTGTGATCAACCTTTCCTTACAGTAAGAAAGGAGATGTTACTATGATATATTAGAAATTCCACTTTAATTTAACAACAGCAAATCACCCTCTCCCTCTTAAATCCCCTATTGAATGTTGATATGGTGTGCTCACACTGGGAGGCTTAAAAAAACTCCACCTTTTCTGTATCTATGGCCCTTTAACTGGAAATTCAAACATGCTGTCCTACCTGATCAAGTCTATTGGTTCATTGCTCAAGAATAATGAGTTCATGGTATTTGGTGACTTCAACATAAATTGGCTCAGTGACTAATAAAACAGTGGTGCAGGCCCTTGGTGCATTCAATCTTACACAGGTAATCTCAGAGCCCACTAGGTGCTCTAATGATGGTAGCACACAGACCCTTATAGACTGGATATTCACACCCAAGCTAGACAGGATCAAATGCTCGTGTATTCTGTCTGATGCCGTCACTAATCCTGCCTCCTCTGGCATGGTTTTTTGAACAGTGTAAGTTGCAATAACAGTAGCCCCATAGCCAGTGCCTTCAAATGTTAATTCTCAGAGCCCTCCTCCTACACCCAGTGCTTTCCAGATATGTCGTCTTCCACATCTAGTTGTAATATCCTCCCAGGATGCCCACAACCTCTGTATAGCCTTCTTTTTATTTTAAATGGGTCATCTCTGCTCAGATTCGTAGACTTCTTTTGCAGGTTACTCTTTCCAAATCTGTGGCTCAGATGGTATTGAGCCCAAACTCCTTAAGATTGCTGCCTATGAGTTAGCATCCCCTGCTCCTAAAGTAAACAACTTATCCTTTGCAACTAGTGTACTGCCTGACTTACAGAAAGCTTTTTATTTTGCTCCTATCATTATGAATGGGGTCCTCAAACTATTAAAAATATATATAGTCCCATTGCCATCCTCCCTGCTCTGCACAAAGTACTTTTACAGGTGGTGGTCTCACAACTCACAAATTACCTCTCCATCTATGACCTTCTATCACCTGTACAACATGGTTTTCAAAAAGTTCATAGCGCACTTCCGGTGATGTCACCAGGATGACTACACACTAGTTTCTGCAGCTCCTCGACCCCCTCGCAAATCTAAATATCTCTTGCAGACCTAACCGATTGTTTCAGCTAGAAACCAGGATCCTCAATAGCCAAGTATGGCAGGGAAACACCACCATGGGAAAAGCCTGAAAACCAACAGTAATTCCTCTAGATTAAAACAACTAGTGCTGGACAAGGACATGGAGGGGTTTGCGGCCCAGTCACAATGCTGGCGGACACTCTCAGAGTCCTCAGGAGAACAAGAAGCGCTGGAGACGATCGACCTAGACAATATGCAGCAAACACTGCAACAAATTCTTACTACGGTTAACAAAATCGATGACTCTCTATCAGGTCTAAAGAAAGATGTTCAAATCTTAGACAAGAAAGTCTCCACGAATGTGGCCAATCTTAGCACGATCTCAGAAGCTCAAGAGAGCTTGGGCAAACTGATGCTACTTGTACTGCAGTGAGACAGAGAGATCCAAAACCATTTGGAAGACCTAGAAAACAGGTCCCAGAGGAACAACTTTCAAATTCACGGCATACCTGAAGGAGCAGAAGAAGGGTACCCGTCAGCAACTGACTTTATACAACAAGTCCTCTGCTCGGTTCTCTCCTTGCCTTCAGACATCAAGCTGGATATAGCCCGGGCCCATCGCTCACTCATAGCAAAGCCCCAAGACCCCACCGAGAGACTGAGATCTTGGATCATAAGAATGGTCTTTTTCCAGAGTAAGGATTGGATCTTACAGGAAGCCTGGTGACACCAGGATCTTAAATACAAAGAATCCCCAATCTTTTTTGATCAAGACTTTTCGTCGGCACTTTAGGCAGAGCGTCAAAAAGTTAGAAATGTCATCAGCGACCTAAAACTTGAAAAGGGGATCAAAGCTCAACTATTGTTCCCAGCCAGACTTAAAATCCATCTGGAAGCTGGACCAAGAATCTTTCCCTCCTTGGTGGAGGCCCTTCATTGATTGCAGCAACTAGATATTTCACTCCCCAACTTGGAATTAGAACAGCTAGAGCACAAACTCAAGGCTGAAATGTGGTCAGTGGTTCCCACCACCCAAAACAGAATGCGAGTGACTCCAGGATCAATCCCTCATGAGGCCTCCTCAGACATCATAAATTTACTGCAGAGAGCGAGACAACGACCGCGTGAAGGAACCACTTAATCTGCATTACCAAAGTCACCTCATCGCTGAAGAGAAGAGCAATCGACACAGGAAAAGAAAATCAGTCAACTTGCAGCAGCACAGCCATTCTCCAAAAAGAAAGAACTAAGAATGATTTGTGGAACGTAAGATACAAAAAGGACTTTTTTTTCTTTTTTTTAAACTCATTGTGGCAATGATCGTCTGAAAAAGACAAGCTAAGCTGGAGGGGGGTAGCAGATAATCCAAGAAGAAAGGCTGGGAGCTATGTTTCCTCTCTCATAAATTTTTTTTTTTCAAGTTCCTTTGAGATCTCATGGTCAGGGGCAGGAACTGTGATCCACTGAGGGCACTGCTCTTCTTGGGGTGAGGTGAGGTGAGGCATCAATTCAAATACAGTCGAGTATAGGAGGATACCGGGAGAAATTACACATTGAAATGAGTGATTTGCAGAAAGAGGGATTTGGGAGAACCAGAGAGGAACCGGGAATTACCAGAACTTCACTTGTAAATGGTCATTGGCAATTATCATGTGTATATTTAAAGGCCAATGATCTCAGAGTTATAGCGGCCTTGCTTCTTCCGGCCGGGAGATTAGGGCATATAATCTCATGTAGTCAGAGGGGTTCCTGGATTTTCTTACATAAGAAAATACTGCGGGGGGAACAGACATGAAAAGGAAAGTATGGGTGGGGGGGAGTTTCGGGGAATACATGTGAGCTGAACCAAAGCCTCATAGACTGGGGTCATCCTATTGGTGATGGTAATAGAAGGGTTGTAGGTATCCCCTAGGGGGCTAGCCTATACCTCTTGCCCCTAATTTCTAGGGGCACTTCCTGGGTCAAAGAGTTGACCCCCCACGGACACTCTGTGGGCCACACATGGAAGTCATTTTACACTACTGTTTAAATTCTTTGAAGAAGATAGCACTGTTTATAGTTTGAAGGTTATTAGTTAAAATGGTACCAATGATGGGTACCAAGTTTGTGAGAAGTTTTTTGCAAAGCAATGTTCTGAATTTTCAAGTTTATTTGTTAAGAGTCTTACTGGATAAACTAAGAAGGAGAAGGAACAATGAGATTTGGAGGGAGCATGAAACAAGATGTGAAATCATTAAGTATAGATTATGTCAGATATGAATACAGTCTCAAATAATGTGAAGGGTATCAATTCCCCAGCTAAAAGGTCTAGACTATTAACAGAGTTACAGCATCTGAAATGTGACATGGCATTTCTACAAGAAACTCACCTTTCAGAGCAGGAGAATGCTAAGCTCCGGAGAAGGTAGGTAGGCTAGGTAATAGCGGCTTTACACCGGACAGCCAAAAAGGCTGGGGTAGCGATTTTGATTAGTAGGACTAGCCTCCTGAAAATTCATTCTACGGAGGAGGGTCTTCAAGGCAGATTCCTTAGTGTAACCTGCTCATTACAGGACAGATTGTTACATTTGGTTAATATATACGCCCCCAATGTGGGCATAGAGAAATTTCTCAGGGAAATTTTCTACAAACTGGCCTGCTTACCCCAGGGTCAATTATTGTTAGTGGGGATTTCAAAACAGTCCTCTCTCTGAGATTTGGACCATTCATCAGGTAAACAATCCACAAACAAAGCAGCCAGCAAAAAACTCAGAGCACTGATAACAGAGGCAGGGTTGGTGGATATATGGAGATCCCAGCACAAGGTAGACAGGGATTACTCCTTCTTTTCACAGGCACAACGCTCTTACTCTTGCATAGACCTATTTTTTACATATAAAACAGACTTGCACATGTTGTTAAATTCCACAATACACCCAATTACCTTATCAGACCATAGCCCAATCTCCACTAAGTTGTCACTCACAACAGAAAACAAATCATCCATGTGGCGACTTAATGTTTCATTGTTAAATGAGGAACCCTTTAAAAAACTCATGATTGAGACAATAGAACATCTTGAGCAGGATTCGCCCATAGAGGACTGCTCCCCGTTAATTTGGTGGGACATTTTAAAAGCTGTTATTAGGGGTCAAATAATTAGCTACGCATCAGCTATGAAAAAGCAAGCTAGGGCTAGAGGAGTGGAGCTTAGGAGGAAAGTGTCAGAACTTGGAGCCCCACATAAAAAAAACACAGGTTCCAAACAAACTTTGAAGGACCTGACCCAGGCCAGAGCAGAAATCCAAGCGCTGGAAAACCTGAAGGCAGAGGGCTACCTCAGGTTCTCAAATCAGAAGTATCATGAGACGGGAGGGAGGGTTCTGAGACTTCTAGCTTTCTGCCTCCATAAAAAACAGGCTGAGAGACATGTCTTAAAGATTAGGGATGCATCAAACCCAGATAAGTTCTGGTCCAAACCAAAAGATATCACCTCTCAGTTTAGAACCTTCTATAGACGGTTGTATGCAGAGGATAAGGTGGAACGGAGGGTCGCAGAGGAATCCAAAACCTTCCTTGATTCCATTGCCTTACCAATCCTTCCTAGGAGTGCACAAGAAGCTCTCTCAGCCCCAATTTCCACCCAGGAAACCCTCGAAGCTATATGAAATTTGCAGGCGGGCAAAACACCTGGCCCAGATGGCTTATCTGCGGAGTGGTACAAGAAGTTGAGTAAAATACTGGCTCCCAGATTAGTACATATTTTTAATATCAGCTTGAATGAAGGGGCTTTCCCTGACTCATGGAGCGAGGCCCTAGTAACAGTTATCCTGAAACCAGGAAAACCTCCCTCTTACTGAGACTCATATAGACCTATCTCCCTCCTTAATCAGACTTGAAAATCTCAACCCAAGTTTTAACTTCCAGATTACAACAACACATTGAATTATTAGTACACCCAGATCAGACAGGGTTTATCCTGCACAGGATAATGTCAGAAAATTGCTTAATATTATTACTCATAAACACTCTCCCAACTCAACTCCATTGGCAATATTCCTAGATGCTGCAAAAGTATTTGACCGCCTGAACAGGGTCTACATGAAAGAAGTGTTATCGAAAGTAGGAGCAGGGGGCAATTTCCTTAAGTGGGTATCTATGTGCTATCAGAAGCAGACAGCTCGAATCAGAGTGAATGGCACAAATTCAGATTCTTTTAACATAGAAAGGAGAACAAGACAGGGGTGCCCTTTACCTCTATTACTGTTTGCACTCAGTATGGAACCCCTTGCTCAAGCCATTCGAAAACCCCACCATTTGCGGGATTCATATTAGTGGAATAGACAATAAAGTTTCTCTTTATGCAGATGACACAGTAATATATTTAGATAAGCCAGAAACATCTATCCCAGAAGTGGTGCAACTTCTAAATCGCTTTGGAACGATCTCTGACTTTAAGGTGAATATAGAAAAAACTGAAGTCATGAGCATTGGAGGCCCCCCACAGAAGGGAGTGCAGAGGCTCATTTCTTTCAAGTGGATTAAAGAAAAAAATAGATATTTGGGGATATTTATTCCTACAGAACTTGTAAAACTTCACCAATGCAACTACCAACTATTAAAAGAACAGGGGTTTGAGGACCTACATAGAAGGCAAAGCCTCCCTCTTAATTTCATGAATAGAGTAGAAACAATAAAGATGAATATTCTGCCCAGGTTCTTATTTCTATTTGCAACTCTCCCTCTCCCAATCCATAAATCAGAATGGAGAGAGCTGAAGTTATCCAACTTCATTTGGGCAGGCCACCGCCCAAGCAAAAGGTGGGGCCTACTGACCGAGGCCAAAGATAAAGGGGGACTGGAAGTTCTGGACCTGCAGAAATTTTGCTTTGCTGCACAGACAGCACCAATATTAAAGATGCTGACACCTGAGTACAGGGGAGGTTGGTACAAGTTGGAGGAATGGGTACATCCACAAATCCCTCTCAAATTCCTACCAGGGGTGATCAAGGCCTCAGATCTAAAAGACATAAACAACACCTGGACTAAACACTCACTTAAAACTTGGCTTAACACCAGGCAATGGTGGGGAATATTCTCCCCAATGTAGAGATACATTCCTCTAAGATATTTACCCCAATTTCCAGCCAAACATGAAGACCCCTGTTGGAACCATTGGGTAAACTTAGGGCTTAATTACCTATGTCAGATGGTAAGATGGTATTAAACCATTTTCAAGACTTCAAGATGAATTTAGAATCCCTCATAAAGATTTCTTCAGATATCTTCAGTGCCAACATTATATAACCAATAAGCAGGGACGATCTCCTCCAAATATGCAACCTCCCACACTGATAGGTGCTGGAGGGGATGTGGGGACAGAGGTTCTCATTTCCATAATTTCTGGAGCTGTCCTGAGATTAGAAACTACTGGATGGAGGTAACACTAGCTGTTAAAGACATTTTATAATTGAGAAACCCACCAGAAATACTTGTGCTAGGGCACAGAAATGCTTGTTTTTTGTCCTGATAGCTGTGGCTCTAAAGTCAATTATGAGGCATTGGCTTACACCGAATACCCTTTCCAACTCTATATGGTGGTCCAACGTAACTAACATTAAAGAAATGGAGGCATTGATGGCTCAGCTAAGACTCCAGACAGAACAGTATACCTCTAGATGGCTCCCCCTTTCTGAATATGAGGAGACTAAAAGAGGCACCCCAATTTTGGAGCTAATTTTAACAAAATAGACAATGAAATTTCATTACCCTCCGCAGATGTGTGATCATCTCTCTTGCTTTATGTTTTACTTAGTGGACCCAATTTTAGACACAAGTTGTCTATGGTTATTAAGTTTACACTTAACCTATTTTACTGTAATAAATCTAGTTTAGAGTTTTTCAAGTTAATTTAAGTTTAATGAAATTACTCTGTTACAAAATCTGTTTTTAAAGCTGGTATTAAAGTATATATTGTAACAGGAGAGTACAGGGGGGAATATAAGAAGTACTCAAAGCAACTTTTTATTTGGAACATAGCTTTATTTTACAGATCTCAAGTATGTCACAGGCAGGACTATTCTGGCAGCAGAATGTCTGCTTGGACCTCTCAGCCTTTTAGTTGGACTTGTATGGAGGATATGTCAGACAGTCCATGCGGGTGGGAAGTGGACCCTTCAACCA
Source organism: Neoceratodus forsteri (assembly GCA_016271365.2). Taxonomy (NCBI): domain Eukaryota; kingdom Metazoa; phylum Chordata; order Ceratodontiformes; family Ceratodontidae; genus Neoceratodus; species Neoceratodus forsteri. The sequence goes on from CM057456.1 coordinate 1,289,474,386, forward strand.
GCCTTACCTGTAAGACATAGAATGGACATGTTAAGATTGTTGGCTATGTAGAATTTTAACCATAAACTCATTAGGCACTCGTACTTGATCTGTGGATACCAAAAGACTTTGTGTGCTACTGCATGATCTCCTGTTTGATTGATAAGACAAAACTCAATAAAAATGAAGTTCCAAAAAGTTCATAGCACCAGCACTGCCCTCCTCACCCTAACCTCAGCAGTGGATACTGGTAGCCTCTTTGGTCCTGTCTTTACTGACCTGATGAAGGCTTTTGATCTCATTGATCACTCCCTACTCAGAGACAAGCTTGCTAACCTGGAAATCTTGCCAAATACTCTCCCCTGATTTTATAACTATCTGACAAACAGATCCCAGAGAGTCAAGTATGGGACCTTCCTCTCTGACCCTGCCCCAAGTAGGTGTTCCCCAAGGTTCTATTCTGGGTCTGTTTCTTATTTCTCTATACATAAACTTCATAAACCAAAGCCTTTCCCATTGCTCTGTCATTCCCTATGCTGACAGTTTGGTCCTCTATACCTGCTCCAAAAGTATTGATTAAATAAACCAATATTTAACATCTGACCTGCAGTCTGTGCACACTTGATTGTCTACGAACAAACTGATTCTGAACATGACTAAACTGCAATCTGGGTTGTTCAGTTCATCCACCAGATTAAGAATATGACCATACCCTCTGAACATAGCTTACCATGACAGTACCTTTTCCCCTTGGTCCCCTCCATTACATACGTTGGAGACACACATGCCCCCTCACTAGATTACTCACCTCATGTCAAGGAATTTAGCAAGTCAGTTATCTCCATGCTGGGTGTTTCCTATACAGAGGGCCATAACCTTCCTACACAAGCCTGTCATGCCATTGCCCATGGGATGCTTCTCCCCAAGCTCCTTTATAATGTCACCTGTGTTCACAGCTGCTTCTAAATCTACTCTTCTTAGGTGGGGTGTTACATACAATATTAGTCATTTTGCACTGGCGTCTCACTGCCTCACTCCTTATCACAGACTATGTTGTCTAACCCCATTCTCAAGATGGGATGATAGCTCTGAGTATGTGATCTTTAGCATTATGCATAATTTATAACCTCAATCCACATTCTTTTCCACACTGCTCAAACCACACTGAATAGTGCCTATCCCTTGAGGTCAGGTGACAGTGCCCCACTGGCTGTCCCTAAGTGGAGGACATGCACTAGCGGATTGTCGTATGCCTATGCAGCTCCTAAGTGATGGATGTCCATACCATCTGAAATTCATCTCTGCCTCTCAGTGCCTACCTTTCATGTTACATACTATAAATATCTCTTTAGCTTGGCATGCTGCTCTTGCCACTGAACCTGAGCAATTTCTGTATGGCACTCACATATTTTTATGTATGATCAGTGATGATTATTGTCACTGTACTTACACATCATTTGTGTAGCTTCTCGAGGATGGATACTGAGCCTTATGCACTAACCACACACAATATGTGCATAAATCACCACCTCCACTCTGTACCTGTGGGCAGGTGTGTGCATGCTGGCATTCAAAACTGCCAGTCATCAGATCACACCCACACCACCTCGGCATGCAGCCATGTGGCAAAGGGTCATGGCTGCATGGAGCTGGAGCACGGGACACATGTGGGCATCCAATGGGATGCCTGTCCTGGGTCCATAGTAGATTCCATCCATGCACAGGTGGGGGATACTGGGATTGCACATACCCCACAGAGTTCAAACACTGGGAGATCACCCAAATGGCAACCCCCAGCCCATCCAGGCAGCGTAGTGGACTGGGGCAATGGGGCAATGATGTGGCAGGGGTCCCGATGCCAGCGCTGCCACTGGGATTCTGATGGGGGTAGTGGGCATATGTGCAGGACAGTTATGGAAAGGTCCCCCCATGGTGTAGATCCGGCCAGTTCTGTGCACCTTCAGCAATGTGCATAGCATGAGTCACACCCCCTGGCATGCTCCCAGCCTACCCCTGGCATGGCACTGCGTGGCCGGCTGGGGGATCCAGCATGCATGGCACTAGTGCATCTGTTATGAATGCTGGTAGGGGTGTGCAGCTCACCACTACATTGCATTCGGAAGTAGGAATGCCTACATGCTACCCTTTTGTGGCACATAGTCATTTGCGCAGAGCCCCCACTGTTAGTAAATTTTCCCTTCCCATGACATGATGTTTAATTAATATTTTTTTCCTTTCCTTGTTCACTGTACTTCAAAGTATTGCTATGTTATTCTACTTTGCATAACTCTTTGAATATTTTCTGTACTAGTTACCATATTGAGGAATTTGGTTAATTGCATCTGATAACCTTTCATGTATTTCTCTTAGATGGTGCAATGCCATATTTCATGTCTCCTCTTCACCCTGCCTATTGCATTACAATGTATTCTACTTTATGTAACTTTTACGTAATATTGCAGGTCATACCTGAAAAAATGCACTGACTGCCCAGTGTGCTTACCTAGTTAACAAAAAACAAATAAATAAAACAGGCTACCAAAGAAGCACTATCAATAGAGCTAAAATGAGAATAGCTAATACCCCAAGAGAAGACACTTTAATGCAAAGACAAAGACAGGAACAGAACCAAATTGTGTTGTATATGAAATATATGCAGAATGACACTGGATTTAAACAAATTATTTGTAAGCATCATCGAGCAGCGTAGCAAATTCCCAGAGGGCCTGGGTGCAAGGCAATGTTACAGGGTCCCTCCCCAGTTTTAAATAAACATCAGAATTATGATTTGGGCCCCTCAAACCTCGTGGGCTCAGGTGCCACTGCACCCCCTGCACCCCTGTAGCTACGCCCTTGGCATCATCACTTACTTCAGTTACAAAGCAAAAATGCACTCAGGTTCTCAGAACAACCATTGATAGTCTTTAAAACAATAGCTCCCAAAAAAACAGTTCCCTTAAATACAAATTAGTACATACTATCCAGTGGGTCCCAACCTCATAATCCAAAAAAAATGTTTTCTATGCAAATCCTTTAAAATGGGGAAATGTGCCCTGCAGCTAATGTGCACAGTGCTCTGCCCTACGAAGGAAAACAGACTTCAGTACTTTTAACTCGAATGAAACATTCAGTATCAAGGACACTATCACATATGATGGTGATTATGTTGTCTACATGCTGAGTTGCCACTGTGATGAAGTGTAGGTTGGTAAAACAATTAGAGCACTAAAGGTAGGGATGAACAGCGGAAGAGAGAAATACAGAATTATTGAGACATGAGATATGGTGGATTTACAGACTCAGGACATTGGAAGCAGGGAAGGGAATGAACAAGGATTTAGTTTCAACAGTGTTCTTTAAAAAAAAAAAATTATTAAAACAAACTTGAACATTGTGGACTATGGAATGTTTTGATTATGCCTGTCATTCTCTCTGGTGTGCCCTAATGCATGCCCTTGGTTTAGCATTCCTGAAGTCAAACAGTATATATTTTTTATTCATAGAATATATCTTATCATCCAGGGGATTTACTCCCAAGCACAAACATTAAACATAGTTGGCTGTAATTAATTTTATTTTGTTGAGCTCCTATGGGGAAATCTGGAGATACAGATAGGTAACAGTTCTATTTGGTAAGAGTTCTTGGTGGGAAAGGGGCATAAATCTACTTAAGGATCTGGTAGATAATAAGGGTGGAACTCTACTCACCTTTCAGGATTTGCAGGACAAATATTTTCAAATTAGGCATACCCTTTTGAACAAATTTCGACAGAATTATTATTTTAAGGACATGGCTTTTACCAAACACTTGGGGAAGTGGCTTGCTTGCTCTGGAGGACATACAGTATAAGCTGTTTATATAAAGAGTTGCTAAAATATTTTTGTCCAAATTGGGAAATCCATAGGTTGAAATGGGGGCAGGATATGAATTTAGATGTTGATAAAGAAGTATGGAATAGATGCTGGGTGGCTGCACATTCGGCCTCTCCAGATCCCAAGCTTCAGCCGATCCAGAAGAAAATATTGGGGAGGTGGCATCATACACTGGTTCAGTGTGCTCCTTCCTAACACAGTGGTGTACATGTTCATTCATCACTCAGTAGGTGGATGGCTGCGGAGGTGAGCAGTGGGCTGAGCCAGTCACCCGGCTCCGTTCATGGATGATTGGGGGGAGCGGGGGGGGGTTGGCACTGCCAGGTGGGGGCCACTAGACTACCAGGAAATGGGGTGATTTTATTACTACAGGTGTCGGTGATCATGATGGGGGGTGAGGGGGACCACTGGACTACAAGGGAAATTAGATGCTTTTATTACTATGTGTGTTGGTGATCATGATGAGGAGGGCCACTAGACTACCAGGGATGAGGATGCAATATTGAACAATGGGTGTCGGGATCATGATGTGTGAGTGGGGGTGACAGTAGACTACCAGTGATGAGGTTACAGTATTGAACAATGGGTGTCAGGGATCATGATGTGAGGGTGGTGGGGACACTAAACTACCAGGGATGAGGTTGCAATTTTGAAAAACGGGAGTCGGGGATCATGATGGGGTGTGGAGGGCCACTAGACTACAAGGGAAAATTGTAAATATGTACAGAATGGGAGCATACCTCTCAAGTGTCCCTCATTATGAGGGACATCCCTCATTTTACCCCTCTAAAGTGCACTGTCCCTCATCCGTCCCTCATGGAAAAGGTGCTGCACACACAGAGAATGTGCCATAAATTCATACTTTAAGACAGAAATTAATAATATTCTAAGATGCTAAATAATGAAGTAGACTTTGTACAAGTAAAGGCAATGGTTCCACAGTGTTCTGAGCTTGTATCTCCATGTCTGATGCTGTGTCCCTCATTATGAGAATCAGTGTCCCTTATTGCCCCTCAATCAGCACGTCTGTGTCCCTCATTGCAGTGCCACATGGGCAAGTGGTATGCACTGAATGGGCTCGCAAATACTCATTTCCTGCAGCATCCTTCCTGTACTTCCATTACAACCAACGGAGGGTTGCTGTACGTACACCCTGGCCTGCAGCTTCCAGCCTGTACTTCCATTCTGACCAAAAGTTGGAGCTGCATGCTTCATGCAATAGCACCTGGCAAAGTACATGGGAGTGCATGCAAAGCAGGCCATAATGAGATGCAAATGTGTCTGCCCACAGATTGCCTGAGTAGGCTCATTTGCATAGGATCTGTGAATACAGCAAACCTTTGTCCCGTGCTAACATGTTTCCACTGGGCTAATGTGATAGCACTGTGCAATTGAGTTAGCCTCAGGCAAACATCTCATATGCATAGCATCGTTCTGTAGTGTGTGGCCTGCATTGTTGTTTTCATTTGTTGTGCAACACTTGTGCTGTCACACACATGTCTGCTTAGTGCGACTCTGCCTTCTCCACCTCTGTGTCCACAGAGCTGCTGCTGCATTTTGGCCTTCCCTGTTGCTGTATCCAAAGCTGTCTTATTTCCCAGGCTATTTTGGCACTGCACTCCCAGCCCTGTTTGCACTGCTTTCTTTGCATGCTATATGCAGCAGGTTTAGCCCCAGGGCTGTTCCTTTAAATATAGCTGGCTAATGGTTCAGTGCTAATTTTGCCCCAGGGCTATGTTTTGAATATCTGGTCCTTGTTCTCTTACATGAGCTCTCCTAAACTCCTGATGTATACAATTTATACTTACTAGCCCTTAAACATAACCAGAACTTAGACATTCTATTTCTAGGGACTTAAGTAAGCTCTCCAGGCATATTGGCACACACTTACTGTATACCCACTATTACATGCTGTGGCAAACTAATATTATTTCTGGTAAAGATTTAAAACATGCTTTGTTCAAACTGAGAATATATATCTTCTTTACAGCTGTTACCGTAAAAGTTGCAATGGTGGGTTTCAAACCCAAGATCCATCAGTTATAATTTTTTTTGAGTACTAATTGTACAAAACACAGATCCTCAAAACCAGACTTTAAGGAGAATGTAATCCTTAAATTTTAATGTATGTTTATTCCAGGCCTTAAGTTATTAGTGCAAGGAGTTTCAAATAATTAAATTAATACATTTAGCACACTAATAACACTGACAAAGCAATACACTTAAATCCCCATATCCAACATCTGCACATGTGTGGCTCCTTAGTAATGGTAGTGACTAAAATCACAGAGTTTGGTGTGAATTTAGTATACCTTGTCAGGATTGTATTGTATATCAGGGGCACTCTTCAGTGGACTGACTGCTTCTGACAGTGGGAAGTTAGATAGTCCTGGGAGCACAGAGCAGTGGTTAAAATAAGGTAATTAAACAAAGAAATTTATTTGATACCACAGGTAATCAGAAGAATAGTGTATTTAAAGTACTTTTTATATTTTCTTTAATGAAAGATTTTTTAACTAACTTTACATTTGTATGAATGTTAGTACGTGGCTCTGTTACTGTACAAACATACATCTAGCACTGTGTCCTCTTCATGGAATAGAATGCTTGAGTTATATATCTTTTATGAGGAAGGCACTTTGTAAGGTTCTCTTCTTGTTGTTTTGGAGTTTAACAAACTTGGTGGCAGTAAGCAGAGTTTGTAGATGCCAGGGAGATCAGGCAAGCTTAAAACCCATATAAGGTAAGGACATGCTAATTATTTCCTATAGCGAGGGCATAATTCTCTCATCACTTAAATGTCAGACAGCTTATATTCTATTGATATAACATTATCTGAGTAACAGAGGTAACATGCAGTACTATCATAATTTATTTTTTATTTATTGAAATGTTTCACCAGGAAGGCACACTGAACAACAAGTTGCTCATCTCCTGGTGTGACCTGGGGGGAGGGGAACATGATGATATGACAGATACAGTGTGTACATACATCGAATAGATAGAGAACAGTTACAAACTGCATAAGAGTGAAGACAGCATAATGTAGCAGTAATACAATACAGGCAATGTAGTTTGTGATATTACAATAACGGAATTAAACAGTATAGGAAACAATAAAACAGGCTATACAATATAAACTAACAGAACAATTGTAGTGCTAAGAAATACCAAGAGAGGGCTCAAGGTAGGGCACAAGTGCTGTAAGTAAGGGACAAGAAGAGATAGCTGTGGAGGGTTGGGGCGTTGGCTGCCAACTCCAAATTGACCCTCCAGGATGTTATGAACCCCACCAGGGGGAAGAGAGTTGGCAGGCAGGAACTAAGAACAGGACTTATGGAGTGTTATAGCAGGAGCAGCAGGGAGCAAGGAAATTGTGGAGGACAGTGCCAAGGGAATAGGTGAAGGAGGAATGCCTTAATTGAGGGAGGATGGAGTTCCAGGTTTTAGGGAGCCGATAGGAAAAGCCGGCCTGATTGATAAGGGAGGAGCAGTGTGTGACCACCAATGTACGCATGTCACTAGATCTGAGGGAATGGGAGGAGGGAGGAGGGAGGAGGAATGGTGAGAGAGGATGAGCGGTAGAGAGGGAGTTCACCAAGTGAAAATTTGGAGGTTAGTTTGGCACAGTGGGGGACATGCCTGTTTGACAGTGATGGGAAGGCAAGGGAATGAAAGAGTTCATAGTGATGGGTTCCGAGGGGGGGAGTCAAGAGCAAAGCAGCAGAAGGAGTTAAAGAGAGTGTCCAATTTGGTCAAGGAATATTTGGTAGCAGCACCATAGACTACATCACAGTAGTCAAAGATGGGGAGTATCAGCTTCTGGACAAGTTCGCACCTCGCAGCCAGTAGGATGCAACTGCAATTCCTGTGAAGGGCACCAAGCTTGGGGAACAGCTTCTTCAGGATGGCATCAATGTGGAGTCACGTGATGCAGTGGTGCTGAGAGGCTGCTTGCTTCAGAGCTCCCGCTTTCCCCCTCTCAAACTTTCAATTTTCGTCAAGCCAAAGCTACTAATTCAGCACTAAATGAGGTCTAAACACCTAAGTTACATTAAGAGACTTCAGTGTGCACAGATTGGGGTGTAGATTGCCTGTTTGAAGATCGCGATGACTGACACTGAAATGAAGGCCTCAGGAGTCAGGCACACCCCACCTACCACACCAGAAAAAGTCTCCAAGAAAGCCAAGAACACTGGGTCCAACCCCCTCTTCAGCCACTAAATATCCAACTGGTGGAGGTCTTAATGTTGCAGCTGGTACCACCTTAAAAGAAGAGCGCTTTTTGGAAGAGCTTTCCCCATTCAAAGATACCCTGCAGGAGATCTCCAAGGAAATCAAATCAATGAGGCAAGACTATGCAGACCTCTTGAGGAGAGTGGGGGATTCGGAAACCAGAATTGTGTCTGTGGAGAAATGGCAACAGAAAATAGATCCTAAAATCGTTAAACTTCGTCAGCAAATTCAAAAGCTCCTGCTGAAAGCCGAGGATCTGGAGGGGCGAAGTCGACGAAACAATGTGTTAATCCTGGGGCTCCCAGAGCTGGAAGAGGGGGGAGACACCATAAGATTCATCCAGCAATTTTTTAATAAAGTGGTGGGCCCCTCACCCACCCACCAACAATACCATATAGAAAGAGCCCACAGATCCCTCGAGACCAGGCCTCCTCCAGAATGCCCTGACCCTAATTATTAAATTCTTGAGCTGCCTGGATCGTCAGCACGTCTCTGACCAAAGTTAAAGAGCTGGAGTCCGTCTTGTGGAATGGAGTTAAATTGAGGATTGCCAGGATTTACAGAGAGGTGCGACAAAAACGTGCTGCATTTCACCCGTAGTGAATAAGCTGATCGCGGCTGGGAAGGCTTTCCGTATGAACTACCCTTCAAAATTGTTGGTTCAGGTGGAAGGCGTTTGGTACCCCTACGACACCCCGAGGAGGCGATGACTGGACTGTCTAAGTTGCTCCCCGATCTGTTTAAGGGACTCCCTACTAAGTGACTGTGAAGTGAAGGACTGGAAAATGTACAATGCTGGGTTAGGTGAAGGCTTGCAGTAACCTAGACACCCTTTAAAGTCTATTCCCCTGTTCCCTATCCCTGGGTTTTTGGCTTAATGGAGGTTTCACTTACTGAGTTTGTCACTGGAGTTTCGGTAGGCGGCTGGTGCTCCTGGGGGTGTTTGCCTCTGCTCTCCATGGGGGTGCGTCTCCCAGGATCTGCATGGTGGTAGGCCTAGTAATTGGAGGCCGAGAGGCCTAGTTGGCCTGCTTCTGTGTCCTGACGCGTCCTTGCTTCTCGAGCCTCTAGGGGGAACCGCTATGTATGGGAGCAGTTTCCGGAGGACTTATTTACGGTCGGACCGATTTGGTCCATTGGGTACTTGGTCCCCGTGCGATTTTCTTCCAACTCTCCGGACCTCAACCGAGCAGGATCGAGAGGGCAAGGGCTCTTATACAAAACTTTTCAGGTACTGTTACCTGCCTTACTTTCTCCTGGGGCTGTTTTGGAAGGGCTGGGGAGATGGCTTTGTACTCCCCAAGGTAGCGATGGAGCATTTTTGTTACCAGGGGGGGGCAGGATGGCTCGCATGCAGGACAAGCCTAGTGCCATGCCTTGCAACCTGGTAGGGAAGGTCTGGGTACCTCTAAGGAGTACTTTTACAATGAACACTGTTCTCCTCATAGTTAGGGGACTGGTTGCTTGGTTCTGGGGTCTTAAACCTGGTGTCTCATTTTATATGGGAACTATGAGGGGAGACCTGGGGTACCCTGGGGGGGGGGAGGAGTGGAGATGTTTGGGATTTTCTGAATACTCTGGTTGTCAATAATTGGAATGTTGAATATAATGTTCATTGTTCAATGTAATAGTTGGATTGGGGGAAGGGGGAGGGGTATTGTGCATGGGTGTTGTGGCTGTGATTTGTGGGGACCGCCACCTAGTTTTTCTCATCGCATGCAACTTGGTTTTTGTTTTACGGTTTGGCGGTTTCTTAGTACCACTAGTTCTGTCTTCTCCTTCTTTAGTAGGAAGGATATTTGGGGCATGTTGGTGGGTGGTTAGAGGGTGTCACCACTGTATGGAGTGAGAGGGGGTTACAGGGTTCAACTTGTCTGGATTATTTCGGATTTTAGAGTATGGCTAGGTGTGCAATTAAATTGATCAGTTGGAATGTGAGAGGGATTAGGGATGTCAAGAAGAGATCCTGTATCCTGGTTAATTGCTCGGTACTGGGGGCTGACATTCTATGTCTGCAAGAGACCCATATTACGGTGGCTGAAATTAACACATTGAAAGCCAGAGGCTTCTCCCAAATTTTTGTGGCTGGAGACTCATCGGAGGCTAGAGGGGTCGCTATTATGATAAAGAAAAGCATACTCTTCAGTCCGACCAAGGTCACCCGAGATCCAGAGGGTAGATATATATTGGTGCATGGATCTCTTTATAACTCTCCCATAGTCTTAGGTTCTGTGTACGGTCCAGTTGGAGGGAATGTCAGTTTTGTTATGCAGTTGATTGACAAACTTAGCTCCTTTCTGCCAGCCCCCTTGATCCTGGGAGGGGACTGGAATATAGCTCCAACGCAGGAGCTGGATAAAACCTTCAGACCACTAAGGCCACTACTTCCGCCACAACTGGCATTGAGGGATATGAGCAGCATGTTGGGTTTAGTGGATCCCTGGAGGACCCTTCACCCCTCCAATAAAAGCTACACCTTTTCTCCCTCCTCATAATTCTTGGTCGAGGTTGGATTATTTTTATATAAGTACCTCTCTTTATGACCAAGGTTCCTCTGCAGGTATTGAATCATAGTAATCTCCGATCACGCGTTAGTTTGGTTCTGTTTTTACCCCTGTCTCTATCACAGAGATACGATTTGGAAACTTAACACCAGATATTAAAGGAGGAGCTCCCTTACCCAGATCAGATCTCTTATCAGAGGCTATCTGGACACAAATCGGGCTCGTGGCCAGGATGGACATCCTTTGGTGCTCGTTAAAGTGTTTCTGAGAGGAGAATTTATTAAAATCTCCTCCAGGAGAAAGAAACTCAGGTCTCAAAATCTCATTTCCTCTCAAGTCAGATTAAGGCAGCAGAGGATTCTCTGGCTACCTCCAAATCGTTGAGCAGTTTAGAACAGCTGCACAAACTTAAAAATGAGTACGAGGGCTTAATACGTGAAAAGACAGAGTTTGCTCTACTAAGAACCAAGGCTAGGTACTTAGATCAGGGGGAGAGGCCGAGCAGGCTTCTGGCGTTGAAGCTTAAAGAAACAGAGAATTCTAGATTAGTTCCAGCTCTGGAGGACCAAGACGGGTCTGTCAAAACAGTGCCCAGGGATATTGTGGCAGTCTTTAAAGAGTTCTACCAGAATCTTTATGGCACTAAGGTATCCCCCTCTTCCCAGTCAGGCTTAGAAAATTTTTTCGGGTCAATCAGACTCCCTCGCCTCCCGGAGGATCAAATAGCTTCTCTCCCTACCCTTGTCCCAGAGGGAGGTGGAAGAGGCCATTCATAGTCTCTCACCAGACAAAGCTCCCGGACCTGATGGGTTTCCTGCCAATTTCTATAAGGTCTTTTGCCAGGATTTGGCCCCACACTTCTGGATTGTACAATTATTTATTATCAGCTGATACACTGGACCCATCCTTGCTAGAGGCTATTATTATTTTGATCCCCAAGTCGGCAAAGCCCTCTCTGAACCCGGCCAACTATAGACCTATCTCACTGCTCAATTGTGACATAAAAATTTTGTCCAAGATTCTGGCTTCTCAGATTAAACAGGTCTGGACCTCACTCCTGAGCAGTGAACAAGTGGGATTTGTGCAGGGCAGGTCTGTGGCAGACCATATCAGATCGCTTTCTCATGTTTTTGGGGCAGCTCAAACTTCCCAGGTCCCTATGGCGCTGGTAGCTCTGGATGCGGAGAAAGCTATTCGACCGGGTTAGCTGGGAGTTTTATGGTGTACTATGTTCAGATTTGGTTTCCAGAGGGTTCATCGCTGGGTGAAGGCATTATTCAAGTCCCCCACGGCAAGGATTTTTGCAACGGGGTCCTCTTGTCCTCTATCCAACTGCTCTCTGGCACCAGACAGGGATGCCCCTATCCCATGCCTTCTTCAATCTTTATCTGGAACCCTGCTCAACCTTAAAACTGCTCCAGGATCCAGGGATGTCCCATCTCCAACAGACCTCCAAGATTTCGTGTATCGAGGATGACATCCTCCTGCAGCTAGCTAACCGGCTGATTCTCTACGGTTTTAATGGGAATAATAGCACAATTGGGAAGTATCCAATTATAAGCTCAACCTGGCAAGACCGAGATTTTCCCTCTTAACATGCATCTTACCCAGCCTCTGTCTCTCATCTGGGTATGAAGTGGGCTCTAACTCACTTAAAATACCTTGGTATTTATCTGGCACGTGACCCTACTTTGGTTAAGAAACTCAATTTAGATGACCTATTAGACAGAATCAACTCTGACCTGCAAAGATAGGGTAAACTGCCATTATCAGTGGGTGCCCGGATAAGCATTGTCAAAATGAACGTCCTACCCCGTCTCTTCTATCCCCTGGATCTTCTGGATACCTGGTTGCCCAAGCCTTTTTTCAAAAAGATCCACTCGGCCCTGATTGATTTTATATGGAACCATAAACCTCAGGCGAGCTTTCTATAAATTATGCCTGCCTAAGGATATGGGGTCTCCGACTGCCCAATTTCAAATTCTATTACTGGTCTAGTCACCTAGTCAAAGCAGGAAATGGTTAGGAGGAGTACAGGATACTTACTCCCCTATGGTTAAGTCTGGATCTTTGACCTTATCAAACAACATAATATAGACCCCACTAGCCTATTTTATTGTCGCTTTGCATCCCTCCTAGAGAGATTTGAGATTCTCAGTAGGTGCCACAGTTAAAGTACTTAATCAACTTTATATCACTGCCAAAATCAGATATAATAAAGATCCCGGTCAGCCTTGATGTGTAACCCAATATTAAAATAGGGCCAAACCTTTATCTCCCAAGTGGCTACCCCAAATACAAGGGCTTTCAGTTGAAGATCTCTATGTGCAGGTAGGTACGGTTCAATACTGACCTTCTGTTAGTCTTAAACATCCCCACCAATGCCCTTTTCAAGATATACCAGTTAAAGCATCTGATTGATAAGGTTGGGATAGAGTACCCACTTCAACTGTTAAACCGTTATTAATGGAGATCAAAAGAATGTGAGATTCAAACCCCATAGAGTGTGTCTAAACTGTATATTTACCTTCTTGAAGCTTATTTTCCCATCCCTAAGTGGCTCCAAATCTTGGACCTTATGCCCCAGGCTCCTGTTCGCATGGAATCAAATCTGGAAGGGTTTATATACATACAATACCTTAGATAAGAACAGGTTAATCCAATACTTTATAGTCAACAATATGTACATTACACCAGAGTTGAAAATTTGACCACTCTATCTCCCAAAATGTTTCAGGTGTGGAAACAACAGGATAACCTTCCTCACATCTTTTGGTACTGCTCTAAGATTGCCCCTCTCTGGAAGGCCATTGGGGACAGCTTAGATCCCATATTAGTCTGAAAGACCTTTTACAATAGAGGTCTGTATTCTAGGGGTTTATTCAGGCATCAATGTAAGGGAAAGAAATACCATATGGCTCTTATTTCTATGGCGGTTAAGAGATTAGTGCTTCGACACTGGACAGATAGCCTCAAGATTTCATACCTTGATTGGGTGGAAGAAATGTCTCAATGTTTTAAAATTGAGAAATTGATTGCTAATACTAGATCCTCTCCAGTGGCCTTTCAGAGAAAATGGGGCAAGTTGTATGCTCTGTATCTCCACTGACTGGGATCTTAAAAGCTCCTAGAGCAACTGAGTTTGAAGGAATATTCTTTTTCTCTCTGATCTCTCCGATACTCCCTTTTGTTTCCTTAAAACTAATTCCATTACCTCTCACATCCCTAGATTGTCTGGTCTGGCTTTATCCGGCCTGCACTCCAGATAAAGCATACCTACAATAGCTCAATTACTTATGTAAACCTTGCCCTTTCTCTCTTCTTCAGTGGTGACACCTTTATCGTGGGGGGGAGGTTTTTTTATTATTCTTTCTCCGTTTTTCATGTGATGGTCTATGTCCGGGCTATACTGAATCTCTGTATCATGTTCAGGTGATATTTACCAATCTGATGTAATAACAGTTGGAAACCAATAAAAAGAGAATTTCAAAAAAAAAAGGATGGCATCAATGTGCACAGAGAAGATGAGGTGCTGGTCCAACCAAAGTCCAAGATATCTAAAAGAGGATGTGTCCTCGATGGGTGTCCATCAAGGGTGTGGAAGGAGGGCAGGGTGGAGAGCCTCTGCCTGGTGCCAAAGGTCATAGAGACTGTCTTCTTGGCATTTAGGAAGAGCTGGTGGGAAGCAAACAGGAGCTGAACTTGGGTGAAGTCATGCTGTAAGCCAGATTCCACAGCAGAAGGGTTTTGGCCGGAACTGTACAAGACAGTGTCATCAGCGTACATATGGATGGAGGAGGATTGAAAGGCTGAGGGAAGGTCATTAAGGAAAATGTAAAAAAGTAGGGGACTGAATACTGAGCCCTGTGGAACCCCAGTATTGATGGGGAGAGGAGGGGAGGTGAGGTTGGAGATTTTTAACAATTGGGTCATGCCAATGAGGTAGGATTTAAACCAGTTTGTAGCAGACAGGGCAAGGCCAGCTGCAGAAAGGAAGTTAAGGAACAGGGTATGGGAGAACATGTTGAATGCTTTGGCTAGGTCAAAAAAGATGGCGGAGGTGCTCAGGCCATCATTCATCCCCATAAGGATAGAATCAGTGAGCCTGAGGAGGGAGGTGGTTGCCAAGTGGTTATTCTGAACACCAGATTGGAACAGGGTGAAGAAGGAGGAATTAGTATGGAAGGAGGAGAGTTGAGAGAGAACCAGGTGTTCCTGGAGTTTAGCAAGGGTAGGAAGGAGGAAGATAGGGTGATAGTTACCAGGAACAGATGGGTCACCTCCCTTAGGGAAAGGCAGGACAACAGCATGTTTCCAGTAGGTAGGAACTTGAGAAAGTGAAAAGGAGAGGTTTAAAATTATAGAGATAGGATAAGTAATAGCAGGAGCCAAGAGGTAGAGAAGTTTGGAATCAAGACCATCTGGAGAGGACCCTTTTGCAGGCTTAAGGTAGAGGAAGGCACTCAAGGCTTCATCAAAGGTAATGGAAGAGAAGGAGACAGGGGAGGAGGCAGATGAGGGATGCAGTTGGGTGCTAGAATGAGGAGTTGGTAGTGAGGGGAGGGAGCACAGGACAGACAAGGTATAAGATGTGTAGTTGGTGTTGAATTCATTTGCCACCAAGTAAGGGTTAGATATCAGTGAGTTATTTATTTTAAGAACTGGGGAAAGGATGGGAGGGAGGAGAGAAAAGGGCATGGACCACACTCCACAATTTGGATGGAGAGTTTATATTAGTTTGGAATGAGGCTTTGAAATATTCAGACTTAGCCAGTTTGGTAGTTTTAGTGCAAGAGTTGCAAAGCATTCTGTACAAGGCATAGTTGCTGGGGTGCTTTGTGGATTTGTGTTGTTTCCAAGCCCAGTCCTGCTCTCTGAAGCAGGCCAGTAAGTCCAGGGTAATCCAGGGGAGGTGAATCCCATGTACCCTGGTCCTCTTGAAAGGAGCAAATGTATTCCAGGTGGAGATTAATTTGTCCTTGAAGTAGTCAAAGGCTAGGTTGGTGAAAGTGGAGGAGGATAGGGGGGCCCAGTCTGTAGATGTGAGTTCAACTTTGAGTGGGGCAAGATTTAAGGATTTAAAGGAGTGAAGCATGATGATTCCAGGGGGTGTTTTCGGGTGCTGGACCTTGCAAACCAAGAAAATTGTGTTGTGTTCACTAAGGGCATCACAGAGGATTCCTGACTTGATTACACATTGTGGATGTGAGGTGAGTGCCCAGTCAAGCAGGGTAAGGTTGAGCATTTTATGATTTGGACGTTTGGGCTCAAGTATAAGTTAGGTGAGGTTTAGTGCAGTTACATCGTTCCATAGATTAATCGACTTAGGAGACAACTAATTTAGGTTCAGATCACCCAGAAAAAGCAGTTTACCAGTTTGGAAGATAGAGGTAATGGGCGATAATCATTCTATCACAACTGAGGGAGGGCTACTAGGGCAACAGTAGGTGCCAGCTACTAAGATAGGGACTGTGTGGGGAATAGAAATTTGGGTGACAAGGGCCTCGTAAGAAGCCAGGACAGAAGAAGATAGAATGATTGTAGATTGCAAAGAGGACAGGATAAACATGGCAATTCCTCTTCTCTGACCAGTTCTGTAGTCTCTGGAGAGGGAATACCCAGGGATAGCAATATCATTGTCTGAGATCCTTTTTTTGAGCCAGGTCTCAGATATTATGAAAATATCGGGGGGGTGTGTTACCACAAGAGTTTGGATGAGGTCTATTTTAGGTAACAGGCTGCAGATGTTTAGTTGCAGATATTTCAGCCCATTGGGGATAAGAGTTGGGGCTGTGGAGTAAGAAGTGGAGGGCGAAGGGGGTGTAACTGAGAAGGGTGACAGGAGATGGCCAGGGTTGGGATGAATGTTCCCAGATGAGAGAAGGAGGAGGGCAAGAATGAAGTAATGTAATTTAGGACTTTATATTGCATGTGGGAATTTAGGAATGGGGGGATAAGGGAGGTAGAAGAGAAGAAGATGAGATGGTGAACATAGGCAAGGTGATTTGAGAGAGAAAAAAGGGAGGCAGGAGGGAGGAGGGGAGAATAGGTCCATATTTCAAAAGAGATGGAGAGGGTGATTGCAAAGATGAAGGAGGTATCAGGTGTTGGAGGGGGTAAAGCTATAACAGTGGGAGAGATGTGGGGAAGGGAAGGGGAGATGAGGGACAGCTCCAAAAAGAGGGAAAGAAAGAAGTAAGGGGTTAACATTTGAGTATAGAGGTAGCGAATCAGTAATGGACTAATTAGTGGAACAAGGAGGATATGGGAGAGGGAGACAATTTAGAACAGTTCACTTTAAGGGGGGGGATTGTGCACAGTAGCAAGTTATGAGAAATGCTATGGGTAGAACCTAGACCTATTTAATAAAGGTCGGGACCGGGTATGGTGGGAGGGCCAAAATTATAAGGTTAGCGAGCTGAGCGAGTGGAAGATAAAACACAGGTAAAAATTCAGAAACAAAATCATCGTTCTTATTCAAAACTTAGTGCTGGAACCAGGTTTTAAAGGTAAACCAATCAGAAGAGCTCATGGACGAGATCTGGCCAATGAAATGCCAGGTCCAGTCTCAGGGCTCTGACCATGGTTCAGGCTAGGGAGAGCAGGCTTCCACAAAAGACAAGGCTATACCTGGGATTCGTCAGGTGGGCAGAGTGGAGGCTTGCGGCCAGCATGGATTAGGGTCAGTCTGCTTGCAGCAGAGCCCCCACTTGGGATGGAAAGATCTGTGTTTCAGCGGACGAGCAGAGTGGAGGCTTGCGGCCGGCATGGATCAGGGCCAGTTGGCTTGCAGCAGAGCCCCTGCTTGGGGCAAAAGGATCTGGAAGAAAGGATATATCATAAAACACAAGCATGCTATTCAAACACTTATGCAAATAGATTTCAAATATGTATTCATAATTCTGTGCATTTTCTGAGTACAAAGTGGCAAATTCATGTGGAAATTGCACATTTAGATCTCATTTAGTGCAGATTTAAATTGCAGCATGTGAGCCCACACTGAATAGAGCTTAGACATGGGTCGCTGAAGTTATTTATAGAATTTGTCATTTAATGTATTTTGACCTCACTATCTGAATTGTGTTTGACATGTTAGTGTGGTAGAGGTGTGCATATCTATATTTTCTAAAGCGGTGTGTATTGAATAAGATAAAGGATAACACCTCACTGTGTCAGTTATTTAAGCAATAAGGTATGACCAGGGGTTAGATTAACAGTCTGTTAATCACCCCCTAGGGGTGTAATGTGGCACAAGGCGCAGCCGAGTGCCATATTGCCCCTAGGGGGTGATTAACTGACTGTTAATCTAACTCCTGGGAGTGCCTTTATTGCTATTATAAAAATGTTTTCCAAAAGAAAAGTGTTAAAAGTATCCTTTATGAATGTTTTCTCATATAGAGGAGATTTTTAATAAAATAGTCCTTCCACCAGCAGTTTAAGAATGCTGGTTCAAAATCAGAATGCATCATTCCACACATTCAGCTGTGCTAGAGGATGGAATGCTGACAGGAAGAATCCATGTGCCATGGTGATCAGGCTGTACATGACAGTATAACATGGATTAATGTAAGGCTGTTGGAATCCTAACAGCCAATCAGATTGCAGCATTTCTGAGAGCCTTTTTATAATACTATTTTTATGTTTTATCTTAACACTTAGAGTGAGTGTTAAAGCACCAACGCTAGCAAGAGCCCATTGTTTATCATCTGTATATCAGAAGGACTATAGTTTGGATTCGTAATATATATGAAAAAGAGGCTTAATTCAATCATTATTTCCATTATAGTGATGATATTTTACTAGAAAGAGTACTAACAAGATAGTACATATAGACAGAGCATTGTTGTATGCATTTTTTTTCTTTTATTAAAAACCACCAATCCTGAAGAAGTGGCTTATCCATAAAACAATACTTATGGTGGAAGCTAAAATAAAGTTATGTTAGCACAACATAGGAGTTGCACCTTCAATGTTTGTATTCATGGCTTCCCAAAGTTCTGTACTCAGTTGATGAGGATATCTTTTCCTGGTAAGGAAGCATGAATCCTCAGTCAAGATTACAGTAACAGTTGCACTCCCCTGCTAATATTTCCAAACATGTCTATTGGTGGGAAGAGTAGGGAAGCTAAAGCTCTAAGACTGTATGACACATGCAAGTGAGACATTGCAATCAAATGTGTTGTTCTTGTAATGCCTAAACAATGGTGTAATTGCTGATGAATGTTGTGCACTTTTAACTGTATTCTGTGATTTTTTTTTTTGTTCTATTTTTTCCTATATGTTTATTGTTTAGTTCTGGAATTAGCTTATATTCTTATCACTACTGAATATATAATAACCTGGTGTTACGATACTGCATTTGTAGCTGTTTGCTTCAATTCTACTGTGCCCTCTCAGTTGTATGTATTTATGCTGTCTGCTGTCCTACCCATGACCTCCTTGAAAAATAGCTTGCTCAGTGGAGTCTCTTCCTGGTAAAATAAACTTGAACTTGAAGCGGCAAGTTGCCTTCCTATTTAAAAAAAAAGAGTTAGAGCAGGGGTGATGGGGAATGGTAGTAGTACATGGGAGCATGATGGGAGAAGGGCTGGTACAGGAAGGTGAAGGGTATAGGAAAAAGGAAGAATGTTAGTAGGCCTAACATGGATAATTGTGTTTAATTTGAAAGATGCTAAAGAATCTGCATTTGGAATCAGTCTGAAGATCTGAGCAAGCAGTTGTTTCAGGAGAGTTTAGCAAGCAGAGGAAAATAACAGTAAAGAAAATGTTGAGAAGTGGAGTGATGTCAGCTGAGAGAACAATGTGAGTTAGAAGATATGTAATACCAGTATAGCCTAGACTCTAGGCCCCTGAGGTTAAAGTAACAAGCTGTGATTGAGCTTGGTACATCTAGCAGACCTGGGTTTGATTCCCATAACCTCCACTTGCATGCTGTGTGACCTCTGAGCAAGTCACTTGACCTCACCAGTGCTGCAGGATCACCCCTGAAAATAGACGGTTACAGTATGCCTAGTGGGCCTTACAAGAATTAAAAAAATACGGAAAGTCTGGCAGAAATGTTTGAACAGCAGACAGCAGTATAAGACTTGGGTAGAATAGGAAAATCTGGTGGGTAAATGAGCAATGCAGACATTAGGGAAGAGGACCAGTAAGTACTGGAGTTGATGCGGTTTCTGGATTTAATGGGACAATGACCCCCAGGATTCTGTCGTCTCACTAATTAAACAGGGGAGAAAGAGTCTATGACAGTAAGGGTTTAAAAAATTATAGTTAACACTGGATCCCAGTCCAGGGCAAAGCTGTGAAGGAATGTAAGGGACAAAGCTCTCAGCCTGAGGAAAGGTCATAGAATGATATATAGCTGGAGTGTACTTGTGACTCAAACATGCACCAGTAGAGAAGTTCAGATAAAGTTTGAGGAAAGGGGAGTTGTGAATTAAATTTAGAAAAACATATGGGTACCCATGCACAATAAAGCTGTGCTTCTATTAAGATATTGAGATAACAGCATATGAACTTCAAGAGCAAAGTTCAAGGTGTCCACATTGTGATATCATCCCTGAGATGGAAACACATGCGTGAGTAGTTTCCCATATTATGTATATGGTTTTTACACAGGTGTCACAGAAGTGTCATGCCCCCCAAGTAAAAATAACTTGCCAACTCTGTCTTGTTCTGTGATTGAAATTAAATTTACAGACCTTTACAAATTAGAAGGTATGACTTTAGGCACTGGGTTGTTGACAAAAAACTGAGTGTGGGGGGAATTAGGTATTTAACATTTTGTGACCTTTCAACTGTGCAGAACATCTGTTTGGAATGAGCAGAGGTTTAGAATGTACACAGTGTGGATCCCAAGTCAACTGAACTTTGTACAGGACTATAGCTGACCTCATAATATATAAAGAATACAGGATGAGCAACTATGCACAACCAGTGTGTTCTGCCACAGAGGGGTTCTGAATCCCTCTGATCTTGAGAATGAAGTTCGAGAGGTCCCTGGGAATCAGAACCCCAAGGTGGCAAAACACATCGGTTGTGCATGAAGTTGTTCATCCTGTATTTTTTTATAATGTATAGTATAATATTTTTTATAATGTATAGTATTGTGTGAAAAGTGCACACAGAGATTCTTTCTCTTTCAGAATGAAACTCACGTGAGAGCAATCTCTGGAGGTTTCAGAATGATGTTGTACCACAGAAGGGTTCAGTCACATTCCATGACCTTTGAACTGTGGTACAACAACATTTGAAAGGGATGGAATTTTATACTGCTCTACTATATACTATAGAGGAATTGAGGTTAGTTGACTGTGATGGAGGATGCTTAGCAAGCTCGGTCAATCACGAGTGTATTAGTAAATTATCCACCTCACTTACTAAACTGTTCATAATGTGTGAAAAAGTATAAGGTAACAATGCAAAGCCAAATAAACTCAGGTCAAATGATGAAATATGTATGCAAGCACTAAATGGGATGAACGTTCAAAGCACAAAGCATCTGCAAACATATAATCTGCTGTTGTGGAAATTATCTTGCACTGTAACTAACTCGGGATTATGACTTCTGCTAGGCAATAGGCATCAGGAACAACAGAACAACTGAATTTTAAAGGGTAAAGGTCTATGTCCATGCAAATGCTCTGAGCAATAAAGCATGAAATGTACTGCAGCACAATTTGCGGATTAATATTATATACAGTAATTTGGTTCTGCTGATGTCAACCATAATTCTTTATGCTGGTAGCTGGGGGTCATCTCTATCATTTACTGTACTTCCCCTCTTGTGTTTTCAGAAATTTTCAACCACAACCACGAACCCCACTCCTCCTTCCCCCTGATTTTGACATTTTCAAAGACACTAAGGATTTGGTTTTAAATCATGAACAAAAATGCATTAAATGATGTTTATTATTTTAAGTAAATGAAGAGAATAAATAAATTGAATGAAGATGGATTATTCAACGGGAATAAAAGAGTTAAAACAAGGGGTCATAATTTAAGACAGAAAGTGAAAAGATTTAAGAGCAATGTAAGGAGATGTTATTTCACTGACAGGATGGTGGAACCCTGGAACAGATTACCTAATGAGGTGGTGTGTGCAGAAACAGTGGAAGAATTCATAATTTTCATTTTTACTGGTTATACTTAAAAGGAATGTGAGCATTACTGCCCGTTTACACACACGTCCAGTTACATACAATGATCATGAGACATGACATAGGCTAAAACATTTAACTTACAGCGAGGGTTAATACAGTGGTACATAAAATCAGGATAATATAGACTAAAAGGCATGGGACAGATCCAAGGGGTTGGCTGGTGGGCAGAGGAAAATATCCCTGGGAAGTGAAGACAAGTTTGGGGCAGGAGGGAAATGAGCAGACAAGATGGACCAGGATGATCCATTTCTGCTGACTCATTACTATGATACAATGATTATTTATTTATCTTAAAAGGTGTATCAGGAAAGACATACTGAGCTTTTAACAGCTCATTTCCAGATGCATCCTGTGGGATTTGGGGCAGGGACTATACAAAACATGATGAGGAAGTCAAAATACATAATGTAAGGTGCATAGAAACATAGAAACATAGAATTTGATGGCAGATAAGGACCGCTTGGCCCACCTAGTCTGCCCATTTTCCTACCTAACAGATAAGCTGCAGATCCTAGTTAACCAACAGCTTACTTCCTCCTACCCCCCACTAGGACTGCCTTATGTCTGTCCCATGCATTCTTGAATTCCCCCACTGTTCTTGACTCCATAACCTCCTCAGGGAGGCTGTTCCATGCATCCACAACCCTCTCCATGAAAAAATACTTCCTCACATTACCTCTGAGCCGTCGCCCCTCTATCTTCAAATTGTGCCCCCTTGTTCTTGCACATCTCTTTTTCTGAAAGATGCTACCCTCTTGGACTTTGTTGATTCCCTTGAGGTACTTGAAAGTTTCTATCATGTCTCCTCTCTCCCTTCTTTCCTCAAGGGTATACATATTAAGCTCCTTTAGTCTTTCTTTGTATGTCTTCTGGTGCAGACCATGCACCATTTTGGTTGCCCTCCTCTGGACAGCCTCCACTCTGTCTATGTCTTTGCAGAGATGGGGTCTCCAGAACTGCACACAGTACTCCAGATGGGGTCTCACCAACTGTCTGTACAGATGGATAACAACTTCCTGTTTTCTACTATTGATGCCTCTTACTATGCATCCCAGTATCCCCCCAGCCTTCCTTACTGCCTTCTCACATTGCTTGCCCACCTTTAGGTCATCTGATATAATTACCCCCAGGTCCCTTTCCATTTTTACTGTTGTCAGTATCTCACCCCCCATTGTGTACTCTTCCTGGTTTTGTTTCCATGTGCATTACCTTGCACTTCTTTGCATTGAATCTGAGCTGCCATACATTTGACCATTCCTCCAACCTTGCCAAGTCCCTTCTCATCCTTTCCACTCCATCTTGTGTATCAACCCTGTTGCAGATCTTTGTGTCGTCTACAAAGAGACATACTTTTCCTTCCAGATCCTCTGCAATGTCACTTATAAAGACATTAAAAAGGACCAGCCCCAGTACTGAACCCTGCGGTACCCCGCTAATAACCCACCTTTCTTCCCTGTGTACTCCATTTACTACTCCCCTTTGCGTTCTGTTGTTTAGCCAATTTTTTATCCGGGCTACCACCTTGGGGACCACTCCAAGGCTGGCTAACTTGTGTATTAATCTTTTATGTGGGACTGTATCAAATGCCTTGCTAAAATCTAGGTAGGCCATGTCCACAGCTCCTCCCTGGTCTACTACTTTGGTCACCCAGTCAAAGAAATCTATTAGATTCATCAGACACGACCTTCCCATCCTGAATCCATGCTGCCTTGGGTCCTGTGCCCCACTGGCCTCTAGGTACTCAACAATTCTTTCCTTCAGAAGTGATTCCATCATTTTCCCTACCACTAAGGTTAAACTAACAGGTCTGTAGTTTGTTTGCTTCTGCCTTGCTCCCACTTTTGTGAAGAGGAATCACATCTGCCCTCCTCCAGTCCTCGGGTACCACCCCATCCTCCCATGATTTGTTAAAGAGGGTAGTCAGTGGTGTCACTAGTTCTACCCTTAGTTCTTTTAGAATTCTTGGGTGAATCCCATCAGGCCCCATTGCTTTGTCCACCTTCAATTTTATTAGTTCAGAACCCTTTCTTCTGTAAATGGACTGGTATCAACCCCCCATCTTCAGAGTATTTCTCTTGTTTGGTTTAGATACCTCCCCCTCCTCTTCCTTTGTGAATACTGAGCAGCAATATTCGTTCAGTATCCCTGCTTTTTCACTGTCCCCCTCTACCCACATTCCCTCCCCTTTATTAAGCCTCAGTATCCCTCCTTTGGTCTTTCTTCACTCCCTAATGTACCTATAAAATGTATTATGCCCCTTCTTAACAGAATTGGCTATCCTTTCCTCAGTTTGGGCCTTTGTTATTCTGACTGCCTTCCCAGCCTCTTTCTGCTTTAACTGATAAAGTTCTCTGTCCTGCTCCTTCTGTGTTTCCTTATATTTCCTGAATGCTATCCTTTTCTCCTTAACCTTCCCTGCCACCTCTTTTGAGAACCATAGCATTTTTTTCCTTAGTTGTGTTTTATTGATTTGCTTTACACAAAGGCTTGTTGCCTCTGTGATGGCTGTTTTGATTACTACCCATTGTTCCACCACCCCTCCTTCTTGCCTGTTTGCTAGTGCTTTTCTAAGGCACTCTCTCATTTTCCCAAAGTCAGCCCTCCTAACGTCCAATACTCTTGCTTTTGTATGGCTTGATGATATGGCTGTGTTTATCGTAAACCACACTGTTTGGTGGTCGTTTGTTCCCAGATGGCTACCCACCTCTAAATCTGAGATTCTTTCTCCGTCCCCATTTGAGAGTACCAGGTCTAAGATTACTCCCTCCTGAGTGGGTTCCAATACTAGCTGTCTGAGGCATGCCCCCTGTAGGGCATCAATAATGACCCTGCTCTTGGATGTGCCTGCAGCAAAGATGCTCCAGTTAACATCTGGCACATTCAGGTCCCCCATCAACAATATCTCCCCTTTTTCATCCATTCTAAGGAAGCCTTCTATCATTTCCTTGTCCATTCCTTCCCCCTGAGATGGGGGTCTGTATTACAGTAGTAATACAGATAAGTACAGTAAAACACATACAATAAAACTGATTTATGATAAATAACAGTGTACAGACTCACTTTAGCTTAGCTTTGACTCTCGTATATCAGCTCAGTCAGCAGCATTGGGGCCAAATAAAGTCTCTTCATAGCTTTCTGTCTTGCACCAGCTCCATGGCTACATTCATCTTTAATCCTTTCTGCTGCAAGTCATTCTTGATGGTATCTATCCAGCGTAATTCAGGCAGAATATTCAGGTTACAAAAATAAAGAGAAGATACAAGGCAAATCTACATACAAGTACTATACAGCACAGTACAGGAAACAGTGTCAGAATCATAACGGGGTTAGCATCACTCAAAAATGCTAAGGGGTGTACTAACAATGTCAGTGCTGGTGGTAGGCTCAGGAGCGAAATATTACCAGATGGATTAACTGATTATGGCAGTTAGCTTGGGGTGAAGTAGAAAGTGCTCACACCAAGTGGGGATGGATTAACGGAATATCAACAACACGGGAGGCTGGAATACAGGGGTTAGTGATCAAGAAGAAGGGAGTTGAGGAAAGAGAAAGATAGGGCTGACTGGATAGACAGGGGAAGGAGGACAAAAGTTTAGGAAAATAATACAAAAAGGCAACGTGGCCCACAAATATTTTCCAGGTGGATGA
Organism: Neoceratodus forsteri; assembly: GCA_016271365.2. NCBI lineage: Eukaryota > Metazoa > Chordata > Ceratodontiformes > Ceratodontidae > Neoceratodus > Neoceratodus forsteri. Next base: position 1,289,499,788 of record CM057456.1, read on the forward strand.
AGGGAAAAGGAATGTGAAGCAATGTTACCAAAGGGGTTGCTTGATAGGGAGGAAGTTTGATAATCTTCACAGGACATCACTGATTTCAAAATCATTTTGTACTTAACCTGTTTTGGCTTAAATAACATATGCTTTTTTTTCCCCTTACTTAGGAATTTTAGTACAAGTAATCTTATTTTATGTGAGACTTTTCTAAGTAGCAACATTTTTGTGAGATAAAGAAATGTATATTTGAAAGTTCTTTCTTGAATGGAAGAGTCCACCCCCATCTAAATTACAATGGCTTTCACCAAATCAATCTTTTAGGTAGTTAAGCATACGCAGTCTACTTAATTATAAGCTTAATCTTTAATGGTTGTACTTTACATACGCATACAAGAAAAAGCTTGAATTATCCCTAAATATAACCTTGAAATATCCTATAAGAAATGTTTAACAAAGACATACTAATTCTAAGTGCAAGTATTTAGTTGCCTTTGCTTTTCATTATATTAATACGGTGACCTTTTCATCATGTCCTTATTATGAAGAAAATAAATCACAGGGTCCTACCTTCAGGTTTTATGCTAATTGTGTCAGCTGAAGACTTCATATCAAAAAAGTCATTATTGCTTATCTCCACTTTGACTTACCACTGCACTTGTTTAAGGACTGGTTGTCAAAACAAACACAATATAGTAGCAACACAATAATGCTTGCTAGAAAACAGTAGATAAATGTATATCTTAATCCATGTTGCTTTATGAAGAGGAATTGTCATGACATCCATTTCAACTATTATTACTGATTCCAGAGGAATGAAAGAGACATTGGCAGTATTTTCAGAAGGCTCAAACAAATGAATTATGTGTCTTTTCCAAGCATTGTTTGTACTATTCTGAAAGGCATTAGATTGACAGCACTAAATATTTAAATGTTTTATTTTGCCACGTGTCTAGTGCAGAACAGGCTGTTATGTAAACCCTTGTCTAAGATTCCCTGCCAACATGGCTCCACCTTGTTATGGAGGGATTGCATCACAGATGTGAATATTGTTCAGATACCAAGTAGTAGTGGGCGAAGTGAGCGAAATTCACTTTGTGGAGTAAGCCACGAAATTCCACCCATTTCGTAGAGCGAACTGCAACTATCTGTGGACTGGGCGAACCACCCAGCGGAATGGCAACATTTGCCTTCCACGGTGAAATTCCACCTTCCATAGCATGTTAGATCTGCTCAACTTCACATCCAAAGAACAGACATGGAGCTACTTATAAGCATAAGAGTGCCTATCAGAGTTAAGTTAGCATATGCATGTAACATTCACTGCCCTTAATATGGGACTGTTAGTAGCATTCATCTTTCCTATGGCAGGGCTTGGCCCGAATGTGTGCTTTCTGGGCAGGGGGGGGGGTGTATGAAAACCTTCAGTGGGAACAGCAGAGGGACATACTTTTTCCATCTACACAGAGTGACTACCATCTAGAGCCTGAGGGGCTCATTCTTTCTCAGTGCACCATCTGCTACTAGCCAGGGAGACTTGCCAAGCAAGGGGGTGAGAGGGATGCAAAGGGTCCTGAATCTTGGGAAGCCCAGGTCTCCAATCAAGTCCAGTCCCCAGTTTTGTTTGCCTGGCCATTCCCCTTTATTGGTTGTGTGCTTTACAGGGACCTAAGACATGTGCCGACCATGTTATGCAAATTGTGCCCTGATCCCCCAAAATATCAGAGTTATTTTCTCCGGTTTCCATTAGGAAGATTGAAATGCTACCCCCTGAAACTGAGGTATAAGTCAGCTTTACTAATGTGTTAATGCTCAAACTCCACCCTGGACTCTTGGTTTTGCCACCAAAGCTTTAGTACAAAAGTACAGCTCAAATACAGAGTGACAATTTGTCAATTTCCCATTTCCCAATCTAAACCTGTGGAGTCAGCAATGAGTTTACACCAAAACCAGGAAAAGAGGTAGAGAGAAACTATGTGCAAGTGTCTTTCCCACAGTTCTTTCATGGAGGTCTGGTGTTCATCACTGAAGAGACAGCATGTGGCCCTGAGAAGGAGTGGTAATCCCCAAATCCTATGTTAACTAAATGTTCCATGAGGGGGAAACAGTACCCTCAAATGACATCAAATGATTCGGCTGTACAACACCCTTTGTGTGACTGCATCCAAAGGCATGTGTATATATCTGTAGATACACTTATTTTGTTCCATTGAATTTGAAGTCTGTGTACCCTGTTTCTATCTGCCTGACATTTTGAAGAGATAGAGAGAGAGATAATGTGATCCTGAGAAAGGAGATTTGGCAGGAACTGTCAACTAATGAAATTTGAGCCAGTGACCATCAGAGAGGGATGGTGCCCAACCATATACAGTATTTAAATGCAGCTCTGAGTTTACATCAGAAACACCCTTCCCCTTGGGATTGTAATCATTAAGTACTAATGTACCATCTTTTATGCCTTTTCCTGAGGGCCAGCACACACCTCTAGGCTAGCCCTATGAAATATCTACCTCACGGAAGGCAAAATTTCACCCATGGAAGGTGGAAGGTGGAATTTCACCCGTAGAAGATGAAATGTTGCCGTGGAAGGCAAAATTCCACCTTAGGTGGAAATATTTCATGAATTGGGTGGTGCCGATAAAGGAGGGACTCTGTCTCCACCCCCCTGGGGACCAGGAGGATTTCAGGAAAAGGCCAACTGGCAAAGTGCAGACCAGGGGAAAACAGAATCCCCATGGGAACACGAGCAGGGGAAATGGAACTATAGGGAAAGGGTGGAAGGTAGTCCCGCTAAATGCCAGGAGCTTGGGCAATAAAATGCCTGAGCTCCAGGCGATGCTAACTGAGGGAGCAGTGGATGTGGCAGCGGTCACTGAGACTTGAGCCACTGCAAGACATGACTGGGACCTGAACCTGGAGGATACACTATGTTCAGGAAGGACAGGGGAGGAAGGGAGGAGGTAGCAATGATGGTCAAAAACTGCATTGGCATAGAGGGAGTGGAGGCGGAGGGAACCGTGGAGGTGATTGGGTCACCTTAATAACAAGGGGGCAAGAGAGTAAAAATAGGAGTGGTGTATAGACCCCCTGCCCTGGCGGAGGAGCTGGAGGACAGTCTGGTGGCAGATGTTGGGAGACATTGCAGACTGGGCAGAGGAATGGTGGTGGTGTTGGGGGACTTAAACATGCCAGGAACAGACTGGGAGACCATGACATCCTCTGTGACCAGGGAACAGAGGTTGTTGGATGTCTTTCAAGACGTGTTCCTAACTCAGCAGGTGAGGGAACCGACCAGGGAGGCACGGGTACTGGATGTGGTCCTGGCAGACAGTGACCAGATTGGGGGCCTGGGTAAGGGACCCATTGGCGGGAGTGACCATGCCACGGTCTGGTTCTGCCTGGACCTAGGAGGGGAGAAGGCTGCACAAAGACGGAAGTAACCAACTTCAGGGGCGGATTTTAAGGAAATGGGAAGGATCCTCAAGGAGCATTTGCATGGGATTGGGTCAGACATGGGCCTTCTGATAGTAGGTGGAAATCATCAGAGAGGGGTGCAGGATGCTACCAGCACCTGTGCAAGAATAAGGCAATAGCGGTGGGCCCAAAACCCTGTTGGTGGACCAGGAGGTCCAGGAGGTGGTGCAGGGAAAGAAAGCAGCCTATAAGCAATTCAAGTGCTCAAGGAGTGAAAGGGATCGAGGGGAGTACGAGCTGATGGCTAGAAGGACCACTAGAGTGGTGAGGGCGGCTAAGGCAAGGAAGGAGCAGAACCTGGCCAGGGAAATTAGGAGAGGGAACAAGGGGTTCTTTAGATACATTGGGGAAAAATGAAGGGTGAAGGGCAGATTAGCAGGATTAAATCAGGGAGAGATGGGCACAAGACCTGGGGAGCAGGCTGAGGTACTAAATGAGTACTTCACCTCAGTTTTCACCAGGGAAAATGGGGGTGCTGCATCATACATGGGAGGAGACAGAGATACTGAGGAGGGGGGGACCCTTACCGATCAGCAGGTCTGGGGAGAGGGGGAGGCATCACTGGCAGGTGGGGGGAGGGCTAAGCAGGGAGAAGGGGTACCGGAAGTGGAAATCACAGCAGAGAGAGTGAGGGAAGCCCTCAGCTCCCTTAAGACGGAGAAAGCACCGGGGCCGGATAAATTACATCCCAGAGTGCTGAAGGAACTTTGCAGATGTCCTGGCAAAACCCCTGGCAGAGCTTTCACCATCTCTCTGAGGACAGGGTGGGTGCCCCAAGACTGGAAGGTGGCGCATATAGTGCCTATCCACAAGGGGATCAAAGGAAGGTGGCAGGAACTACAGGCCTGTCAGCCTGACATCGTGGTGGGCAAGGTGATGGAGGGCATTGTCAGGAGAGGCTAGGGGGACCTGGATAAGTCAGGGTGCCTGGACGTAGACAGCATGGATTCATCCCTGGGAAATCGTGTCAGACAAACCTGGTGGAGTTCTATGACTGGGTGACAAGTGCCTTGGACCTGGCAGACCAGTGGATGTCCTCTTTCTAGACTTCAGCAAGGCATTTGACTCTGTTCCTCACGTGGGCCTGTTGGATAAGCTGGGAGAAATGGGGGTGGGGAACCAGATGATCAGATGGATAGGCAATTGGCTCCAGGACCGGACCCAGAGGGTCGTAGTTGGTAGGATAGTCTCATCCCCAAGGAGGGTCATTAGCGGGGTCCCACAGGGATCAGTCCTTGGGCCCCTTCTGTTCAACGCCTACGTATCTGACATAAGGACAGGAATCAGGAGTGAGATGAGTCTCTTTGCAGATGACTCGAAACTGGGGGCGGTGGTGGATGGGGAGGAGGGGAGGGTGGCCCTACAAGGGGACCTGGAGGTTCTGGAAAGATGGTCTAGAAAGTGGAAGCTGAAGTTCAATGCAGGGAAATGCAAGGTACTCCACCTGGGAGCCAGAAACCCAGGCCAAGTGTACACCCTGGGGAAATGCTACAAGTCTCGATGGCTGAGAGGGACCTGGGGGTGGTGGATGTCAAGATGAACAACTCTGAGACTTGTAGGAGGGCAGCAGCCAAGGCCAACAGGATGCTGGGATGCATCGCTAGGGGGATCACCTCCAGAAGGAGGGAAGTGATACTCCCTCTGTATAACTGCTTGGTGAGGCCGCACCTTGAGTACTGCGTGCAGTTTGGAGAGCCACACTTAAGCGGGACATTAACCTCCTGGAGAGGGTCCAGAGGAGGGCAACCAAAATGGTTTGGGGCTTGGGGGACAGGACCTATGAGGAGAGGCTCGAAGAGCTAAATATGTACACATTGGAAGAGAGGAGGGACCGGGGACATGATAGAGGTCTTTAGGTACATGAAGAGGATAAATAGGGGAGGAACAGTCAGGGTGCTTGAAGGAAGGAGGAAGGGGCCACTAGAGGGCATGGGTGGAAGCTGGAGGGGGGAAGATTCAGGGGAGAAAGGAGGAGGTGCTACTTCACTGAGAGAGTGGTGGAGCCATGGAATGCACTGCCTAGGGGGCTAGTGGAGGCAGAGACAGTGGAGGGGTTCAAGAGGGGGTGGGACATGGACAGGGGAAGGGTTCTGGAACCAAAATCCAATGCAGCAAGAATATCCGGAACTGGGAAGGGAGAAGCCAGAGAAGGCGAGAGGGACAGCAAGGTCAGCACCCAGGCTGGGAACTGACCAAACGAGCAGACACAAAAGACCATTAGGCCTATTCTGCTGACATTTTAGTATGTTAGTATGTTAGTAATTGCTCTACCAGGTGAATTTGGCTACATCGCCAGTACTTCACCAGTGGAATTTAAATTCGCTACATCCCTAATACCAAGTCTACAGTATACTGTTTTGTCTTGTCATAGACAGTTAAGGTCAGTGACATCATGTTTCTCCACTATGTTGCCAGACCAGCAGATGACAGTGTGGTGCAGTGAAGAACAATTAAAAGACTAGAAGGATCTTTTGTATTCTTTGGTTCTTTTAATTGACTGCCACACTGCTGTTTATGTGATGTGGTAACTGACCCCATGGTGCAAAACAAGATGCCACTGGCCATAGCTGTAAGACTGCAAGCTATAATGCAGATTAGGGACTTTTATGTTGGTAGTTTAGTAATGCGGACACCTGCACATTGGTAACTGGGCTGAAACCACCATTATTCATTTACAAAGGGCAGGGGACTGACATTAGATGTTAATGGCTTTGTGGCAAGTGCCAACCCATTCTGGATTCAAACAATTGACAGACTGTAGATTTTAAAGACTCCATAAATCAGTGCCATTTCTCTAAGTCATCTAGTCTCATGTTTGAGTAAGTTGTAAGTTGTGGTAAAACTTTGTATAAAGGGTTTGGCAAGCCCAACCCCTGCATTTACAATGCATGTTAATAAAAGTTGTGGGGAGGCACCTGGTGTGTGACCAAGCAAAAACATATAGTTAAAGGGAGAGCACTGGTACCTTAACTATATGTGTTAAAACTTCGCCAGGGGCGCACATTGCTCTGGTTAATATATTTTAAAATCCCTTTAGTACTTCCATGACATAGTTACAGCTTGCATAAATAGTGACCATTTTAGCTTATTTTAAAACCAGCAACACAATAAATCAGAGGACGAAAAAAAGCACCAGATGTCACAGGGAAAATCTTGCAATATAACATTCACATGAATTTAACCTTCAAGTACACACATTCTCTGGGGAAGGCACAGCAATTTTATTTCAATTGCACCCTATCACATGGCCTCAGAACACCTTACAACAGAACAGTAGTTCAGCACAGAGACCAGATTATCCTCATCAGGTGCACCAGACAAGTATAACTGGGAATCATCAGCATAGCAGTGAAACTGCTGACCATATTGTCTTATGATCCAAAGGCACCATGTTCACAGCAAACAACGTTGAATGAGGATCAAACCCCTTGGCACTCCACTGTTCAGTACAGCTGTTCAAGAGATGGAATTACCTACACAAATCTGGCGCACCCTTCTCATGATGTTGGACTCATCACCTCAACACCATACCAGTCAGTCCTACATAGTGTCTTAGATGACCCAACCACCCCCCATGGTCCACCATGCCATACATCAAAAAGAAATCAAGAATGAACAAGGTGGACCTGTAATCTCTACCACTTTAAATGAGGAGATCATTAAACATCTTAGTGAGGGCATTCTCCATGCTTTGGTGTGGTCTAATCTCCAAATACAGAGGCTCAAAGATGTCATATTTTTCAGGTGACACTCTAGCATCACTGCTACAGGTTCAGGTATTTCCCAATATTTCTAAAGAAACTGCCCCCAGTGGCCCATTAGTAGTACTGCAGGCAAGCAAGGAATTTCTCTGGAGATATCACAGACATTTCAGAAAACATCTGGCCATGTGTTTGGCTGCAACTGTATGATCTTCTTGACAACCATCTCCAAAAAGGAAAGGCTCAATACAGTCCTATAATTCACACGTGCATCAAGGTCCAAAGATGGCTTTTTCTGGAGTGGTCTCACCTCTGCCCTTTTAGTGTGGTGGGGAATAAATCCATCTTCAAGGAGCACCTGGTATTCTCTGTGATAACTGGACCTACTGTAGGCCTCTCAGCAGCTAACATGCAGTGAAGAGGGCCCAGGATCTAACATATAGTTGGTGGGGCAACCTGGAAGATCACCTGGAACACCTCATCCTCCAGAACTGAGCAGCGATTCCAACAGGTTGGCATATCACCTAAACCCATCTAAAATTGGACATTGTCAGCCTATGGCAGGGAGCTTGTTGAGATCCTAACATGACTAGAGGACATCATATCAAGGAAGAAGTGATTAAACTCTTGGCAGCAGTCTGCAGAAAAGACACTTTCAGACCAGAGACATGGAAGCATTCAGCAAGCTGCCTACTGTGTGAAAACATCAAGCCGAGCAGTTCCTCTCTGCAGCAATCATCAGTAACAGGAACTCTGTCTTTTTCAAGGTGACTGGCCACTGGTACTCAGTATAATGAGCCCTCAGCACCGCAGGGTTCAGTATTGGGTCCAGTCCTTTTTAATGTCTTCATAAGTGACATTGCAGAGGGACTGGAAGGAAAAGTATGTCGCTTTGCAGATGACACAAAGATCTGCAACAGGGTTGATACACAAGGAGGCATGGAAAGGATGAGAAGGGACTTGGCAAGGTTGGAGGAATGGTCAGAAGTATGGCAGCTAGATTCAATGCAAAAGAAGTAATAATGCACCTGGGAAACAAGAACCCAGGGAAGAATACACAATGGGGGAGGTAGTAACAACAACAAAAAGGAAAGGGACCTGGGGTAATCATATCAGATGACCCTAAGGTTGCAAGCAATGTGAGAAGGCAGTAGGGAGGGCTGGGGTATACTGGGATGCATAGGGAGAGGCATCAGCAGCAGAAAACAGGAAGTTATTATCCCTCTGTACAGACAGTTGGTGAGATCCCATCTGGAGTACTGTGTCCAGTTCTGGAGACCCCATCTCCGCAAGGACATAGACAGGATAGAGGCAGTCCAGAGGAGGGCAACCTAAATGGTGCAGGGTCTGCAAGAGAAGCTGTATGAGGACAGACTAAAGGAGCTTAATATGTATACCCTTGAGGAAAGAAGGGAGAGAGGGGACATGATAGAAGCTTTTAAGTACCTCAGTGGAATCAACACAGTCCAAGAGGGTAGCATCTTTCAGAAAAAGAGACGTGCAAGAACAAGGGGACACAATTTAAAGATGGGGGGGCGGTTCAGGGGCAATGTGAGGAAGTATTATTTCACAGAGAGGGTAGTGGATGCATGGAACAGCCTTCCTGAGGAGGTTGTGTGGTCTAAAGCTGTGGGAGAATTCAAGAATGCATGGGACAGACATAAGGCAATTCTTGTGGGGGGTAGGAAGAAATAGGCTGTTGGTTAACTAGGATCTGCGGCCTATCCAGTAGGTAGGGAAATGGGCAGACTAGGTGGGCCAAGCAGTCTTTATCTGCCATAAAAGTCTATGTTTCTATGTTTCTATGTTTCTATCTACTCAGATCCCTGCCAAAAATGCTCTAAAATCTACCCCTTAGTCTACAATCAACTCAGCTCATCACAATATCATGGTAAGCAGTGGCAAGATGTCAAAGGATAGACACAATATGGTGATAGGTAGAGATTCAGAGACTTTTAACTTTGCTGGCATAGTAGGTGTGAAGTCAGGAGCTTTGTGTTATGCAAATCAGGGTGAACTTTCTAGACTATACCCTCACTCTGCACAGTTTTCCTATGGTTGATTCCCCTCTCCCACCCGTTGTGATGCTACACTCTGTGATAGGGTTGACAACATGGAGGGGATAAGAGAGTTGCAGAGAGACCTGCAACAGCTGGAGAACTTGTCCATTGTCTGGCTGATGAAATTCAATAACCACAAACAGGAAGGTGAGCATTTCTTGTAGTCCACCCTGAAGGCAATAGTCCACTGAGATACTTACAAAAGGCTCAAAGTACACTTAAAAAGCAGATTAAATTTCATGGTACTGTATTCTTATTAAAGTTTATTTAAACACAATAATCTCTTTGCTGTGACCACTCCAAAAAGAGTATTCTCAAACATTTGTGCTTATACCCTTTGACTTTATTAAGGGAACAGTGGTCCTGTATTTTAAAATATATATATAATACATACTTAACTGAATTGTTTTCAAAGGACACAATAATTTGTGAATTGTAATTTGTAATTTTTTAACAATATTCTACAACTGTTCTGCACCAATATTTGCAGAGCAAATATTTCTTACCCATTTAAATGAATTTAAAATATGTCCTTAACCGACAACCACTACTGTTGGTAGATGTTCATTGCAGTCAGAGCGGTGCCTGATCTGGCTTGGTAGTGAGTCATTTACATAGGAACATATGAACATACAAAAATGCCAGCAGATACAGGCCACAATGGTCTATCAAGTTTGCTCGAGTGTGCAGCTCACAGTCTAATCTACTGCAGCTGTCCCCACATCCATTACGCGTCCACCTGATTTATTTATGCAGTCCACCAACTCCCCAGCTTCCCCTCAGTTTTGACCTTTCCTTTGACCCTGTCCCACCCCCTCTTAAACTGCCTACAGTTTTCAGTGATATAATCTCCTCTGGCAGTTCGTTCCACCTTGCTACCACCCTTTTTGTGAAATAGTCCCTCCTCATTTCCCAATTGAATCTCCTACATCCAATTTCAGACTGTTCCCCTTCATGTTCCTCCCCCCTTTATTCTGAAAATACCCTCAGTACTAACCCTATTCATGCCCTTTAAGTATCTGAAGGTCTAAATCATATCACCTCTCACCCTTCTTTCCTCCAGGGAATACATGTTGAGCTCCCTTAGTCTTTCCTCATAGGTTTGTCCCCCAGGCCTAGGATAATCTTTGTCACCCTGTGTTGTACCCTCTACAGTGGTTTGTCATCTTTCTTTAAATAGGGGCACCAGAACTGCACACAGTACTCCAAGTGCAGTTTCACCAGCAACTTGTACAATGGCAGGATGACTACCTCTCTCCTTGAATTGATTCCTCTGGCAATGCACCCCAGCATTTTATTAGATTTTGATGCCACCTCCCTGTGCTGTGCAGTGCAGAATGATTCATGTCCCCTGTGACTAGTACCCCCAAATCCTTCTTCTCCTTCTCTGAAATGGCTAACTGCACCCCCCCCCAGCCAGTAGCTGTTCTCAGGGTTTCTGGCTCCCACGTGCATGATCTTGCACTTCTTAGCATTGAACCCCAGCTGCCATATGCCTGACCAGCACTCAAGCTTTTTCCAGATCTTCTTGGAATACTTGCCTCCCTTTCTCACTGTCTACCTCCACACAGATCTTTGTATCATCTGCAAACAGGCTGATTTTACTCTCAATCCCGTCTGCTATGTCACCAGTGAAGATATTAAATAACACTGGTCCTAGTACTAAACCTTGTGGAACCCCGCTGGTTAAAGCTCTGGGTTTCAAGAGTTCTCCTCCTACAATTACCCTCTGCTGCCTATCCTGCAGCCAGCTTCTAACCCATCCTACCAGTTTCTCCCCAGCTCCCAGGTTCCTCAGTTTACCGAGTATGCTTACATGTGGCATTGAGTCGAAGGCTTTGCAGAAGTCCAGATCCAGAACATCCACCACATTGCCCTAATCGAGTCCCCTTGTAATCCAGTCAAAAAAGTCAATCAGGTTGATCTGGCAGGATCTTCCCAAGACAAACCCATGCTGTCTTTCATCCTGGAGAACATTCTCTTCCAGAAAGATCCCTAGTTTCTCTTTAAGAGTGGTCTCCATTAAATTCCATACAATGGAGGTAAGTCTGACCAGTCTGTAGTTACCTGGTTCATTTCTAGGTCCTTGCTTGTGGAGAGACACTACATGTGCCATCCTGCAATCCTGGGGCACGCACCCTATCTCCAGAAAGGTGTTGAACAGGTCTGCCAGAGGGCCCGCCAAGACCTCCGCCAATTCCCTCAGGAATCTTGGATGCACACCATCTGGTCCTGGTGCCTTGTCCACCTGCATGGATTTAGGGCCCTCCAAAACCCTGTTCACTGGTATTCCCCCATCTGCTATCCTCCCATGCCCATCCCACTTCTTCCCTGTGGCATAGGTCCATCCTTCTCCCTTGTAAACACCAAACAGAAGTACTCATTGAGTGCCTCTTCCTGTTCCCCCCCCTTTTCTGCCCACCCCCAACTCTCTTGATCCTGACACTCTTATCTTTGCAGCGTCATTTCAAGGGGGTTATGTACCTGAAGAAATCCTTTTCCCCTTCTCTGATCCCCTGGGCCAGCCTTAGCTCCCTTGAAGCCTTGGCTGCCATGGCTATTCTACTTCACGTCTCTGGATTTCCTTGAGTACTTCTCCCTGTCCACCTCTTGCATAGATCTTTTGTACCTGCTGAAGGCAGCCATCTACTTCCTCACTTTTTCTACTACCTCCTTTCATAGCCAGCTCAGCCTTTTGGTCCTGGACTTCTTACTTTGGGTCTTTTCACACATGTTATTGGCCTCTGCCAGTCCCTGCTTGAGAATGGACCATTTCTGGTCAGCATCCATGTCTTGGTGGATCTTGGCAAGATGCCCTTCTAGTATGTCTCCCATCTACAAAATCTGCTCTTCAGAAGTCTACCACCTTTGCCTTGTTCCAGGCTGCCTCCTTACCTAAACTGAGGAAGAACCACACTGTGCAGTTGTCGTTTCATGCTATGGCATCCTCTACCCCATGTCCTGGATGTGCTCCTCTCACGTCAACACAAGGCTGAGTATGTTACCCTTCCTGGTTGGCTCTGTTCCCCTCTGCACCAGGAAGCTGTCCAGAATGGCCTCCAGGAAGACCTGTTCCCTGGCACTAAAGTTAACTGGGGTGCTGCAGTCAACCCCTGGCAGATCAAAATCTCCCACTGTAACAGCATTGCCCTTACCACTGAGCCTTCTAATTTGTTCTACCAACTCCCTGCCTAGTTCCTCATTCTGAGATGGTGGTCTGTACACAACCTACAATCTAACCTTCCTTCCCTTCAGGTTTTGAAGCTGTACCCATAAGGATTCAGCCCTGCCCTCTTTCCTGTTGCATAAAATCCCTTCCCTCACATAAATAGCCACCCCACCTCCTTCCGCTTCTCTCTCTCCCTTCAGTACATCCTGTACCCAAGGATCATGAGGTCCCAGTTGTAGAATGTTGTTAAAAATTTACAAATTGCAAATGATTTTGTCATTTGAAAACAATTCAATTAAATATGTATTATACCTATATATTTTTTTTGAATACAGGACCACTGTTCCCTTGATAAAGGTGAAAGATATCAGTAAAAATGGGCTCTATGCATTATGCCAACATGCCACGTAAACGAGGCATGTTGGCATAGCTACGTTGGAATGCTGCAGAGTGGGGTCCCGTGGACCCTACATGGCACTCACCAAGGGGGCACAGGACAGGTACATGCCCAATCCCCTGGCTGCGAGGACAGCAATGTGCTGGGGTGGGCGAGGGATGTGCTTGTACTCTGCACCATTCACAACAGTGCAGAGTACTAGGCACAGGGGACACACCTTATGCTGGGAGATACTCTGCTGTAAAGTATACAGACCCCCCCATGATGCCACCACCAGGCTGCAATGAGAAAGATGGGGCACAGCAGACCTCCTCAATATGCCGCCCCAGCTCATGTGGACCACAAGAAGGTCTGGAGATGGTCAACTGGGCACCTACCACTCCCGTGCCACCGGCGCAAAGTGTGCCATCTGCCACCATTCATGCCTCATGGGCACAAGGGATCGACTATTGGACTGGGTCTGGGCATCCCATTGGATGCGCACCCAGTTTGTGGAACAGTCCTCCATGCACCTGTGCACCAGAGGGGTGTGAGGCCATGGGCAGGTGACCGGCATTACTGAATGCCGGTATGGGTGCACCTCTCTGCGGTTGCATAGCTACATAGTAGGGCTACATGTCTCTGGCGTGTACCTTCCACACAATAGTGCACAGTGCATAGCAAAAGCACACAGCAAAGAGAGTGAAGTGTTCAAATAAACTTTAATGAGACTACCATAAAATTAAGTCTGCTGGTTGATACTTTGCATTGTGGTTTTTGGAGCTGAAATTTAATGCCAAAAAGTGCAAAGTTGTGCCCCTAGAGAACAAAACCCCGAAACAGAGTATTGGATGGGGAGTAAGCAGTTCACAGTATTGGAGGAAAGAGACCTAAGAGTCATCATTAGTGACTCCCTTAAAAAAACAGTCAATGTAACAGGGCCTACAGGGAGGCTTATAGAATGCTGATGTTCATTAGGAGAAGGTTTAACAGTGGAAGGCAGGAGGTACTGTTACCACTGTACAGGTCATTGGTTAAGTCATACCTGGAGTACTGTGTCCAGTTTTGGAGCCCCCATCTTAAAAAGGACAGGAACGGGCTAGAGAAAGTAAAATGTAGGATGATCATGATGATTTAGGATCAGGAGGCTGGATCCTATAAGAAATGACTAAAGACACTGAACGTGTATTAACTCAGAAACAGAAGAGAAAGGAGGGTATGACAGAGACATTCAAGTCCCTGAAATAAATTAACAAGGTGGACTGTGAGGAGTTATTTACCAGGAGCATAGAAGATGGAACAAGGTGTCATGAGTGTAGGTTAATGGCGGAAAGGTAAAAAAGGATATGAGAAAGTATTATTTTACTAAAAGAGTTGTTCAGCCATGGAATTGTGTGCCGGCAAAGATGGTGGGTGCCAAAACCATACATGACTTCAAACACGACTGCAATAGAGTCAAGGGAATAGTAGCTACTCAGCAGGAAGTGATGAGGGGAAACACAGATAACAAACATGGCAACAGTGTAAGCAAAGACCTCACAGAGACAATAGCTCCTGCTGTCTCAGTACAGCAAACAGGGCCACTCAGTGTAGTCTCATGGTGCTGATGGAAAACAAAGTCCAGTACAGCAAGCACTAAACCACACGTAAACACTCACACCTTTGCAAGAAGCAGAGTATTGCCACCACACAGGTTCCAGTGAATGTCCATCTGTGGCAATCTGTTGCCAAAGGCTGGCAGATGTGGGCTGCAGTGACACAGTCCATATTGCAATTAAAATTGCCCTCATGTGGTCTCCAGTGTGTTACTTAAGTTTTCTTTTAGTTTGTCCAACATAATATGCCCCACTGGTGCAACAAGTGATGTAAATAACATACACTGTTATCCCAATTGATATATTTGCGTATAGTCAATGTTTCATCTGTTGGTGGATTTACAAAGGTGGTGGCATTATTAATTGCCTCACAGTATTTTCATCTTGCACATTTATGGCACCCTACTGCTAACATCAGTAACCATGTAGATTTTTGGGAGCAGTTTGGAGGGTATGGGTCACATGGTCACTGATGTTATTAGAATGTCTGAACATCATACGGGGATTTTGGATCACAACATTTTGTAGTTTTGCTCTGTTTGCAGAATCGGCCAATTCTTCATGAAAATATTTTCTATAGCTTGCACATCACTGCAGAATGTGGTAACAAAATTAAGACAATCACATGGCTGATAATTACAGTTCTTTCACCCTAAATTGTTTCCCTGCTGGTGTTCTCCATCCTAGCTCTTGCTATCTGCTGTAGAAAACATTCTCAAGAAGAATTATGAGTCTTGCGAGAAATGTTGACTGTGCAGATTTATCAGTTTTGATACAACGTATGTTATTTACATTGCTTGCTTATGTGGGGCATATTATGTTGGACAGACTAAAAGAAAACTTAAGGAAGGAGTTAGGAACCAAGTATAAATCACAGTTTAGTCTGTGCCACTGCAACACACATCCACCAGCCGGGGGCAGAAGGTTTCCACAGATAGACATTCACAAGAATCAAGAAGGTTTCAATGGGCCTGCATGGCAGCAACCTTGATGCTACATTAGTACAGTGTGAAGCCTTTTGGATTTTCAAACTTAAGGCTGCTATCCCTCCAGGTTTAAATGATCGGATTGAGATTTCACCATTTCCGTGAATAAAGCGTTAATGTAATGTAACTACAGTGACAAGTCACCTTATTTAATGTCTGCATTGTAATGGGATGGCTTCTTGTATATATAATGAAATTGAAATTGCATTTCAAAATTATTACCAGAATATATAGTTTGCAGAGGTGTTTATGCAAACTATGTTACTGAGTCATGTACTGAATGCAATATCAGCTTTACAAACATGAGGGAATAGTAATCAATACCATTCAGTGTCTCAGCAACTGCAGTATAAATTTAGCAGTATGTTCCACAGTATGTGCTTTTATAATTTTTTATTAATTTTCTAACCATTTTGATATTTTCACTGTTTGTACACGTTTGTTTTTATTTTCAAGCACTGTCAAGCTCATTTCATGCCATGTGTAATGTGTACCTATCTCTTTAAGAAACATATCTGTAAAAGATGATACCTGAACTAACACAGACAGCTCCATGAAAAAGTATACAAGTGTGAAACGTTGGAGTGTTTTTCCTACACAGTTGTTCCTCCACTTTTTTGTACCATTGGTGTTAACAAATACAAGTAAATCACATCTAAATGAATTTCTTCTTCTTTCAGATCCTGGGGTATGATAGGATAATATGGGCAGACTGGATGGATCATCAGTCTTTTTCTGCCATCATCATCTATGTTTCAATGTTGCTGAAGTCTACATTAGTGGTGAAGTTTGCTTTTCAGACAGACAGACATAGATATTGTGCAACAAAATGGCAGAAGACAAGGGCTATTAACCTTTCACAATGTTAAATTTTGTTTATTTCCAGTCGAGTGAAAATACTCAAGAGTGAATAAATACATTTTTTTATGTTCTCAGCAGACCTAAAAGAATCTCAGGATACACTTAATTTTTGTTTTCTAGCCAGGTGTATTGTGGATTATTTACTTAACATAGATAAGTTTTTTGAACCTGACAAATTAAGAGACTTTATTAATCCAAAGAAGTATGAGGGGAATCAAAACAAGGGAACAATTAAACAATAATGCACAACAGGGTGTGGTATATCATGAGATATCTTCACACCTTGGGAGGTTAGGCATGAGGCCGCATGCTGAGTGTGTCCAACTGCCTGAGAAGTGATGATATCCCATGATATACCACACCCTGGAGTGCATTATTGCTATTATGAACTGGTTTATAAATAAAAACTAAGAATAAAAATAAAAAAAGCTGTTAAAACATTTTTAAAATTCATTTTGGGGGTAGTGTCAGAGTACCATTTCAGAAAATAGTTCTTAGAGGGTTGCAGTCAGCAGGTGGTGATGTTTTACTTGCAGCAGATGGAGCTCTTGTGACAGTGTAAAGTCTCTTCCAGACTAATTCTGAATGTGAAACTGTGGTACCATCATCCACTGATTGTGTCTCTTCTCATTTGCTGAAAGCTTGTCTGTCTCTCTCTATTTTTTTGGTGACATCTTTTGTGTCCCCTTCCCCTTTCGGCTGTTGGAAAGTTAGAAGCAGTCAGACTGGAAGGAGTTTGGTAAGTGCTGAAGATTTTAAATGTGCATGCATGCTTCTGTGACAGTTTTGTTTCTGTGTTTGCTGATGCCATTGACAGCCAGGATAGAAAGTCGTAGGGAGAGAATGAGAGAGAGTAAAGACGAGTGACACTTTTATTTTGTTTGGGATATGCAGCATTCGCCGTCACTGTAATTTTAGAAGCAGAGTCTTGCACAGCATCTGCAGCAGTTCCGTGTGGGTATCCTTTTGTGCTCCGTAAATTGGGGTATTGGTGGAGCAGCATGTAGGGCTGAAGGAAAGGGGTTGCAAGAACTCAATTTTGACCATGAGAATGTAGTTAAATAAACTCACTGCTGAGACGAGTTCTCGGCCAATCAATTTGCTGGATTATCGGCAGCCAGTTCATAAAATGTGATACCAGAGGAAGAAGACAAAGCAGATATAGAGATTGTAAATTCAGATAATGTGCCTTCTGAACTCCTGACTTTGGAGAACTAATGATATAAAAAAGGTGATACAATGAATAAAAAATCAGATATGGTTTCCTTTGGAATCTTGATTCATGAAGATTAGCTATATGAATACAGCTATATGAATATAATATTTAGGAAAACATGTGTTCCAGCTATATAATATAATATAATATAATGGATTTTTATAAGGTACTTAGTTTATCTTACTTCCATTTTATAAATGCTTCCCTTCATCCTTTGGTTGAATTTAATTGGCTGAATTTAAAATAACTAAATGGGAACAGAAAAGGTATGTTCACAGCTTGATTTAACTAATTTAAGATTTATTTTTGGGGGACTGGTGTGACCTAAACATACCTTCATATCTAAATATTTAAATTTGCTTTTATGGAATTATTAGCTTATGCTTGTTACCTCTCAAGTTACTTATTTTTGGAACTATCAAATGTAGATTGTAATTCAAAGATTGTATTGAATTCTTCTCCACTTGAGGATTTAGTCAACTTAAATGGCAAATATGTGTTTAAATCAACATGAACAAACTTTAGTTCAGAAAACAGAATCTTATTATCTCTTAAGATGATTATTTAATTTTTGTTAAAGAGCTAGAGTACTGAAATCAGCTTAATACAGTTTGCCTCACTGTCCAGTATCATAAAGTAGTCATATGAGACTTTCACTGATAGCAGCAGGCTCACATTTTGGTTATTATTCCATTTTTTATTGTTTTGTTCACATTCAGAACTAGACGAGGTGTCTGTCACCATGTAGACACTTGAACAGCAGTAATGAGTAATGACATGCTGGGGGGCCATATCAATCATGTGACAAATATAGAAATGCACTGTAGCAGTACAAATATGCTGTGCGCTTGGAAAGGTTGCAGTACTGGCTAATCAATCTACAAGAGGTATCAGTATATGGGGGTTCTACTACCGTGTGTGTGTGTTTCTATCACGCAAGAATGACACCTGTATTACATTTTTGTGAGTTTACTGCATTTTTTGTGTTCGCCTGAATTGCATGAATGAACTGTAGCACTGTCCATTGTGAAGCTAATGGCGGGGGACTTCTGTTCCAGTGCTGGCAGTCCAATCTCAATTAGACATGACAGTCTGAAATACTGTAGAATAGAAATTATTTACTGTACATCTTCACTATATTCACACTGCAGTAACACTCCTTGAAAATATATGTACTGTGAATAAATGTGTGTGCCCCAGATACAAGGTAATCTGTCTGAGATTATTGACAAGACCAATATAACGTGCATCAGCTATCACCACTCTTCCAACCCCATTGAGCAAACAAGACCTGTAGCTTAATGCTTGACAAAGGATACAGTAGTACTGTAGACTGGTGAGGGTTTTCAGTTTTCTGCATTCAGACGGTATGCTGAGACTATACAGTCCATTGCAGTACAGTATGTTGTTCCAATGTTTGAAATGCTAATGAAAAAATATTAACTTACAAAAAGAGACCACAAAGAATTAATATCCTCCAAGTTGCTTTTCATTCGTCTGTTATAGAGGGTACAGTAGTAGACTGGTGAGAGAGAGAGAGAGTGTTCAATGTTCTGCATTTGATATTCAGATTGCTTGCTGAGATCACATTGTCCATCTTGGTTAAGTGGCTAAAGATTCTTAGAAAGTGGGCTTATTTCCTGGCATTGGATTGGTAGGTACCCTTGCCAGAGGGGTACATTAACTTTCAAAAGATGCCCTGGAAATAAAAAGTTCCAGCCAACTGAAAATTCTAATTCCAGTACCCACCATTTTTTCCGCTCAGTACCACAGAGTGAACACCCCCCCCCACACCAAGTGAGAGAAGGCCCCTACAGCAGGATTACTCTAACACATTTTAAAACCACAAACTATCAGTATTAGACCCCCCAAAAAAACAATGACTGCTAAAAAAGTGACCATTTTCAATGCAGTACAGAGCATTGTTAGCTTTGACTGCAACTCAGACCCTCTTCATTTAGGCAGCCACCTGCTTGTTTAACTGCTATTAACCCAGCAGCATGTCTTCATCAATAGGACACAACGTGAAGAAAACACAGCTCCTGTCATCGAGGACTGAGTGGTATACTACGGTGATCTCTCTTTACCCACTCCCTTACTGCTTCATTTCCTACACACACACACACACACACACACACACACACACATATACACTAATATGGTCATCAAAACTGCTGACAAGCCCTGAAAATGATCAAGTACTACTTACTCAGTGATCTCCCTCACCAGCGCAATGTACACAATGGGGGAGATCATGGAGAACACCCAGTAACCGCTGCATCAAATTGCATTGTGCCTTTTAACAGGTTCTGCAGTAGTTTGAAAGAAACCTGAAAACAGCCTGGGTCCATATCCACCAGAATTAAATGTAGTGCGGGGGCCAGTTGTAGGGTGTGCATCTTGCCCTGGTTCAGAATCAGGAGTATTGCCCATGCATGTAGCAGGTACAGTGTCAGTAATATTAATAGGAGGAGAGTGTCAGTAACATTAATAGACGGAGATAGGGAATAGATGGCTCTAGCTACTCAGTCAGGGGAGAAGGTGCAGCTTCATTATATCTATTTTTAAGGTCTGAGGCTGAGAAACCATTTCTACAGGTGATTCTATAATTAGTAGGGGACCTTTGAAAACTGCAGCCAAATGGATAGGTAACATAGAAACAGCTGCCTTTTGCTGCTGGTGGGACATTGCCTGTACCAGAGCATCTTCAGTCACAACACAGCACTCAGGAGAAACAACTCAGACAGTGTGTGTGAGACAGTCACTCATTCAAGGTATAGCAAGATCAGCAATCATGACTGGCATGGACTGTGATACTGGTGTACAAATCAGGACTTCAGGAACAACTTCAGAGTTTGTGGGAACCTGAGATGGGGCACATTTAACTGTGCTTGCCTGACTCACTTTCCCAGAGTGCTCACATTGTTCCACTGGAGAATCTGGCTTTACGGTGGAGGAGGGAAACCTAAAAAATTGAGTAAGAGAGAAAACTGAAAGTACATAGATAACACAGATACATAGGCACTCAGCAGATTAGGACCTATAGCCCACCAAGTCTGCTTATTTAAGCTTGTAAGTTCACTTTATGTTTTTCTAGAACTTTGTTGCCCCTTACCCATGGCCTCCAGAATTTCCTTCTGTTGATCTCATGCATTCTTAAATCCTGTGATTGTTTCATCCCCCACAACTTCATCTGGCAGGATGTTCCACTTGTCCACCACCCATTCTGAGACGAAATTCTTCCTCATGTTTCCTCTGAATCACTCTCCCTCCAACTTCATCCCATGTCCTCTAGTCCTGGAACATCTTTTTCACTGGAAAATAGTATATTCCTGCACCCTGTTTCTCCCTGTAAGGTACTTGTATGTCTCTATCATATCCGGTCTCTCCCTCCTCTCCTCCAGGGAGTAGATATTCAAGTCCTTCAGACTGTCCTCATAGGGCTTGTGATGGAAGCCCTGTATCATCCTTGTTGCCCTCCTCTGAGCCTTATCTACCCTGTCTATGTCCTTACGTAGGTAAGATCTCCAGAACTGTACACTGTACTCCAGGTGGGGCCTCACTAATGTCTTGTATAGTGGAATTATGACCTCCCTTTTCCTGCTGATGATGTCCCTGCCTATGCATCCCAGCATCCTATTTGCTTTACCTGCTGCCTTGTCACACTGTTTCCCTACTTTAAGGTCATCAGAGATGATAACCCCAATGTCCCTTTCCTGCTTGGTGCATGCTAGATCCTCACCCCCCAACTGATATGTTGTTCCAGGGTTCTTGTGTCCCATATGCATTATCTTGCACTTCTTTGCATTGAAATTCAACTGCAAACCCTTCACCATTCTTCAAGATTCTTCAGGTCCCTCCTCATTCTGTCTACACCCTCTGGCATGCCCACTCAGTTACAGAGCTTTGTGTCATCAGTGAACAGTGAAATTCTGCCTTGTAGGTCTGCACAATGTCGCTGATGAAGATATTGAATAAGACTGGTCCCAACACTGATCCCTGTGGTACCTCACTGGTCACTCTTCCCTCTGTGGAGTGACAGCCATTTACCACCACCCTTTGTGTCCTGCTGCCCAGCCAATTTCTTACCCATTGCACTACTGTTCTGCCCACTCTCATATTTCCCTGTTTGTTTAATAGCATTCTATGTGGCACAGTGTAAAAAACCTTGCTGAAGTCTAGATAGGCCACGTCCACTGCCCTCCCCTGATCCACCTCTCTTGTCACTCAGTCAAAAAATTCAATGAGGTTGGTCTGGCATGACATCCCCCCAGTGAAACCACGCTGCCTTGGGTCCTGTAGTCTGTTGGCAACCAGATGTTCCACCAATCTCTCCTTCAGTAGTGCTTCCATGATCTTTCCCACTACCAAGGTGAGGCTGACTGGTCTGTAGTTCCCCACTTCCTCTTTGTTCCCTCTTTTGTATAAGGGGGCTACATCTGCTGTCCTTCAGTCTTTGGGTACCTCCCCTGTTTCCAGTGATTAGCTAAATAGATTGCAAGAGGTTCAGCTACAACCTCTCTTAGTTCCTTTAGGACCCTGGGGTGCACCCCATCTGGCCCCATTGCTTTATCGACTCTTATTCCTTCCAGTTCCTTTAGGACCCTTTCCCGTGTAAAGAGACTGGTGTGCATTTCCGTGCCATTCCCACCCCTTATACTCTCTTCAGGCCCATTATCCTTCTCTTCCTCAGTAAAAACCGAGCAGAAATATTTGTTCAGTATGTCAGTTTTACTGCTGACATCCTCCATGCTGTCCCCATATGTATGTGTGTGAGAGGTAACAATGACAACTAGCTGCAAACTTATATCTACAGAGGTTCCAATAGGACAAAAGTCCCTAGGTAAAAAAAACAGTATTTTAATGAAGGCAGAAGAACTATTTTGTCACAAAATAAATCAAACAGCTAAGCTTTTAACATCCAATCATAAAATGTGTTGTTTTCAAACATATAATACAGTGGCACATGTTATAAGTGCAATAATACCCTCCAGGGTAGGTGGTATGGGCAATATCAGACCTTCAAGTGGCTATAAGGCCCTCTGCTTGTGGTGTTGGGCCTCATTATGCCCCTGGGCAGTCTGATATTGCCCAATACCACCCACTCTGTCAGGTATTATTGCTTACATAGCATCAATTGTAAAAGTTTCACACACTCCTGTTACTGCTGGCAATACCAGTAACACCAGGGATATTACTATCAGTAAAGATGCCAGCCTTGTGTGCAGCTGGTGGAGGGGTTGAATGTTCTTGACATCCATGTGAACAGTGCGACTGGAGGTGAGAGATTAAGTAAAAGTGAGATAACCTGTTATTAAACAGTACTGTACAAGAACAACTCCCACTATCTCAGCAGCTGCAGTTACTGAGGGGCATCACTTTCAGTACATTCAGTTTATTGGAATTCTTGTTCTCAGATTGCGAAAATGATTTCATGAGTTTGAGCCAAGCAATGGGGGGGATTGAGGAGTGGGAATTATGCTATGCAAAGTTAACACATTGCATGTCATATAAGGTCTGTTCAGACATGACATCCCTTCATACCGGACAAAAACATACAAAATTAAAAAATATGTATCAGTTCCCAGGTCCCATAGTTGTAAACAAAATGTCCCCCCAGTGAACACTATTCCTTAAATGAATGTCAGAATGCTTTGCTATGAGCCAAACAGAAAGCAAGACTAGCTGCCTGAAACAAAATAAATCTGTTAGTACATTACACATTTTTGGCCAAGTTAAGACAGTGTGGAAAACCTTGAGTTGGAGCATTTCAGATCCAGTATGATTACTTACAGTACATAAATATGGTTTGTTAACAACAGCACAGCATGGGTTCTGGAGGGGGTGTAGTACAACAGTGGCCTTGGTTAGGTTCATGAATGACCTGCAGGATAATACAGATGCCAGATTTTGTACTGGTGTGGTGTTCATGGACCCGACAAAGGCCTTTGATCTCGTGGACCAACCACTACTGGAACTAAAGCTATCTGGTATTGACTTTTGGGACTCCATGTTGACATGGTTTCATAGCCATTTGACAGGCAGCGCCAGCAGGTCTGTGTAAATGGTATACTGTCAGATCCAATGGCTGTCAACCATGGGGTACCCTAGGGCTTAATACTGGGGCTCTTGTTGTTTTCCATGTACATAAATTATCAGCAATTTGCTCAAGATTTCACATGATGCTGTATACAGATGATGCTGTATTATATAGAGCTAATAAAGATATACAAATGTTACAACAAAATCTAGAACATGAATTTAATAAGATGATAAGATGGTTGGAGGGGAAGAGACTTGTCCTGAATAGAAAAAACAAAACAAAAGGATGTTGCTTTGTACTAATCACAAAATGAAAACTACTGTATGTAAGAACCATTTGACACACTTGCCAGTGATGGAACAAAGTTAGAAATTGTGCCTGAATTTAAATACTAGGAGTAACACTACACAGCCAGTTAAGTTTTAGCGCACATGTTAGCAATATAACAAAATAAATACTCATGAAGATAGAAGCGTTGTATACAATTAGGGATTATCCAACAGATGAAACAAGAACAATAGCACAGAACTGTTTCATGCTGATACTAGATAATGGGAGTCTGGTTGGGGGGGCATCAGAAAAAATTAGACAGCAAAGAAATTGCTTGTACAATGCTATACATAGATTCACTTTGAGAGCCAGATTTAGGGAGCACCATTGTGTCTTGTACAATAAACTGGGTTAGTTACCAGTAGAACAAAGGGACACATTACAATTATCCTGGTTTGTATTTAATTCAATTAGTTGTTCACCAAATAATCTATTGTTACATTTTTCTGAACAAAAATCCAGTACAAAGACATTAAGGTCACAGAATACAATTACTCTAGCCATACCACAGTGCAAACCAACAGAAAAACCTGAGGTAATT
This sequence comes from Neoceratodus forsteri, assembly GCA_016271365.2. NCBI lineage: Eukaryota > Metazoa > Chordata > Ceratodontiformes > Ceratodontidae > Neoceratodus > Neoceratodus forsteri. The sequence goes on from CM057456.1 coordinate 1,289,524,122, forward strand.
TAAACAAATTGCAATTAAGATAAAGAATGGACTACCAGATAAGTTACGCAATCTGCAAAATATTAATAATTTTAAAACATCCCTGAAAGAGTTTCTGTATCCAAATATACAATGCTCTTGTATTTAGTGTTATGTTTCCAGTAACAGAACACTTACTCATTGTTTGTAGATGTATGTTTACTCTTGTCTCTGCACATGCTTTGTACTGTGATTGATAGATATGCTAGGATATTGTAAGAAAATATTTTTGTATCATTGAATATTTTTAATTATAAAATGGCAGGGTAAAATCCAATACTCTGATTGGATCTTATTTATCTGTAAAATATGATTTACACATGGTTAAAAAAAAAAAGAACTGCTCAGCAGTGAAGAGTCTGGAACCCAGATCAATGTAAATTTGGAACACAGGCATTTCAGTTAGCCCCCTACCACCAGAACTGATCTTCCACCACAAACATGGCTGCTACCTTCACACTGTAAAAAAAACTTCAACTGGGCCATAAAAATAAAACTACCATAAATAAAAAATAAAACAGATTAATTAAATGTTGTTTCCCTGATTATCACACTCTCCTTACATACATAAACAAATTAGAAACAATAAGTATTGTTTATAGTTTTCACTGCAACTGTTTCTTTGCTGACAGTGAAAAATCCTCCTTTTATCTTTATCTGCTCATCCGGAAACTCTCCTCTTCTTGCCCTGACAGTGAGATAATTGAGTCTTTGACTGAAACAAAGGCCTTTTTTGTCTGTGTGTACATAGTGTTAGGAGAAAAAAATTCTGTCATTGGAACTGAGCAGAATTTTGAATCCACATATTCTGTGGTAAATATTCCATGATAAACATTGAATATCTTGAATGTGGAGAAAAACAGAGAAAAAGAAACAGGAAGAAGAAAGTAGACAATAGTGCAATGACATCTTCAATGACATCACTTGCAGTGGGTGGAAGGACTATTTCATCACAAATGTACACATGTAAATCTATTGTTTCTACATATAAACATGCTTTCTCCAATAGTTAAAAGAGAAAAAAAAGGAGTCAATTTTATGAGCGCAATAAGGCACTCATGGGTGTGTGTAAAACATATTTTACAGCACGCCCAGTGGCAGAAATCACTTGGCCTTCAGCCTCGTGCCTTACTATGCCCTGGCTGTGCTGTAAAATATGTTTTACACACATCCCTTTGTGCCTTATTGCTTATATATGGTATTATGCATTTGAGATATAATATGTGTTTACGTGTATGTATTGTGTCACTGAAGTGTCTTCCTGGGTCATACTGGTATGTGTTTACCTGGTTAATAAATTTTAAAATAAAGAAAATGAAAGCTATCAGGCTGAATAAAGGGGAACTGTCAGCAATATAGAGGATTGTGTATGAGCAAGCATACACAACAAGGCAGTTGTGATCGAGAGGTTTCTGTGGTAACCAGAGACCTTGAGAGTGCAGCTCGAGAGATCCGTTACCACGGAAAACTCAAGATCGCACAGCTGCCTTGTTTGTGTATGGTTGCACATACACAATCTTTTATAGTGCATGGGAAACCATAAGCAGTACTCCGTGAACCCCAGAACAAGTCTATGGCCAAAAAAAAGGCTTACTTTGGTGTCTGCCGCCGCATGCATGCTTCCACGTTGCCATGGGCCGCTCAATTGCGCATGCGCAAATCCGTTCAATCTTGTTGTGCTGCACCAGTGACTTACTCGGTGCAGCACAACAAGATCACGACGCACCGAGTGCAGCACAACAACACTGTTCCAGGCATGGATTTCCATAAGGAACAGCGTTCCACCATACACTATAAGAGCCTCACACCAAAGTGTGAGGCTGATCTCAATTAGTCCATTGTATGCAAAACACTTTTTTTATCTAATGAGTAGTGCAGTGTAATAGATTGTATCAGGCTAATTTCATTGACTTGTAAACTAACAGTTCCTGTAACCAGAAATGACAGGCTCTCCTGGTACTGATATCAAAGGAGGACTGCAGCAGTGGGAGATTCAATAACCTACAGTGAATGTCAGAGTTTTTTTATAAGCTGAAATCTTTTGTTTGCTGATCTGCTGTTCTACTGGGGCTAGATACAGTCACAGAGGATGGTGCTAAGCCACATAAGTACAGCAGGACCAGCAGGACCAGCAAACATTTGGATTTAGCTTACAAAATGTTTAATATGTATACTGCAGGCTATTTGAATCTCCCAGCTTTGAAATTCTCCTCTGATGACAGTTACATGGGATTCTGGGATTTCTGGTTATAGGAAATGGAATCTTAGAAATCAACAAACTTAGCCTAATGCGTTCTACCATATTGCAATAAACAGTAAGTGAAAAAAAGAGTTTTTTTGTTTACACAAAGTGCAAATTGGAATCAGACTCACACTTGGGTGTGAGGTTCTTATTGCTGACAGTTACCCCTGTAAATACAAGCATCAAGACTGAACTCTTTGGGATGCTTTACCATTGTCTGACAGAATCTATTTGTCAGACTCAGAATGGTAAGGAATGATCAATCAGTCAAGGTAGTAATTTCCTCTTTTTTTATTATAGAGAATAGAAACATTTGAAGAAGCTCTGGTGACTGACTCTAGGCTGTTTTGCACAACAGTCTGGAGAGTCAGTCACCGGAGCAAATGTTGCCATTCTCTCTCTTTAAAAAAGGAAGAAATTACTACATCACATGTTGAATGAGACTTCATCAAACAGCCAGAGAAAAGGACTACGAAATGACTATGTCAGGTGCCCTGACAAACATATTTTGTCAGACAATGGCAAAGCAGCTCAGGACAGTTTAAACTTCTCCCACTTTAGTACTTCTGATCAGGATCCGCTGGCACATGCAGTACACAGCTCTGGACATAACTGGACAGAATATCAAAAATGGCATCAATAAAAAGCCCTCAGTAAGCCATAGTACGAACCTTGTGGATATTATGGACAGGATTTTCAAATGGCTTTGATCTCTTCAAGCCCCGGGTGTGCTGATGATATGGAGCACGGTGCTTGCAGCAATCTAATGGGATTTTCTATCCTGTGTGGCAAATGCCACAAGTTAGACCAGCTTTTTCTGTTCTAACTTGCGACAGTCCTGAGGGCCTTTTTTATGGAGCTTGCACCAGGTATTTGGCACAAGCTGCCATAAATCATAAAAACTGTCATAACTGCTCCCAAGTTTGTAAACTTGGGTGCAGTTGTGGTGGCAGGGTTTGGCACACTGCCAGAACCTAAGAGTTGTGGGACAGGGCTTGGTGCAAGCCCTGCACCATGCTTTGAAAATCTGGACCTATGTTTTTACTTGAATGATCATAATAACAGAGCCCAGTCACAACAGTGTATTAAAATAGAGCCATCATACTAGCACTTTAAAAAATGTCTTCACTGTTTCATAATGTGTGCCACCCTCCACCATCCATGGCATAATCAAGACCAATAAGTTCCTAAGGAGAATAAACAGAGTGAATAGTAAACACCTATTTATTCAAAATAAGATACAGTTACAAGTGGGCATGATTAGAGCTTCATGGAGAGTAAATGGAGGAGGGATCTGACAACATTCTTCACTGAGCAGGTACTGGAGCTATGCAATGAATTTCTAGTGGGTGTAGAAGGGCACTATAAATGGTCCCAGGTACAGCTGGAGCAGAGAGATGGGACTCATAATTCCACTATGGGAACAAGTGGGTAGGGGATCCAAAAGGGGGAGCAGAGGGGATAACCCTAAAAGACACAGTGTCCGATATTCAAATGTGTTAGATTGATGCAAGGGGTGACGTGCATCACAACTTGGGTCAAATGCAATTTTCTTAAGAAGCCTGCATCAAATCTTGATGCCATTGTGCTAAAGTCCCCTTGTGCCAAGGTAGCAGCAAGCAATCAGGTTAACCAGGTCACAAGGGGGCTTGCAACATGGAGGGGCTGCAGCATCCCCTTTTTGGGGATTTTAAAACTACGCCATGGACGCAGCAAAGGACACCAATTAGACCAGCCAGGAGGAGGTCTAAGTGGCTTGCACCAGTGGGAAGTGATCTGACAATGGGCCGCTAGGTACAGAAGGGGCACAGGAGGTGGCATGAGGGGCAGCTGGGCATCACCGGGAGTAATGTGGCACCTGGCAGGATGCATTTGCATTGTATTGTATTGTAGTACAGTATCCTTATCTTCCCTATCAGTCTAGTGGTCCCAACCCCCAGCCAATCATCCACACAATGTATTAAACATAGTTCCTTGTCTTCTAGTGGTCCCTCGCCCTATCCAATCATCTGCCTGATGAATTTAAAATATTTGTTGGTGGCTAGTGTTCCCTCCCCCAACCCGATCATCCACCAATGTATTAAACATATTTCTTTGGTTGCAAGTGGTCCCTCCCATCATCTGATCATCCACCCGATGTATTAAACATATTTCCCTGGTGGCTAGCAGTCCTTCCACTCATCCAATCATCTGACTGATGTATAATAAATATTTCCTTGTCCAATGGCTCCCAGGCCTCTAATACAATCAATGAGTGGTCACATCGGGCCTGGGTCTAGGCTGCAGTAAGTTGGTTTCAGCCTCAAGATCACACCACAGACCTCCACCATCATCACTAGTCAGAACTCTCCTCAGGGGGACAGAACGCATCCTTTCCCCTGAAGCCCATCCCTGTTGGATGATGACAAACTGACTGGAGAAATCCCAGTCCTAACTGAGGACACTCTGTCTGAGAAGAGCCGAGCAAACTCCTCACATTTTTGAGCTGAAAATGCTCTAACTGGTTCCAGACAGGCCGGATGTAAAAGCCTGTCCAAAATCCAAAAAAGCTGAGCTGGTCAGTTCTTTCCAGCTGTAATCATCCTAGACATAAAAGTTGCCTTGGTGGTTGCATTCTGATACTCATTGTAATGAGCCATCAGAACCAGCCTGTCCTCCTGGGTCCTGGTTTTCCGTGGTATCCCGTGATATGGGCAAAGCAAACTGAGTGACTCAAAATGAGCGACTCAATTTGTGTGCCCGCAATGACAGTGACCATGAAATGATAGTGAGGGGTTTGAACAGTGCGGTAGGGAGTGACAGAATAGCAAACGTTGAGGAGGTTAGCATGTAGAGGTAGTTGTTTAAGTAGTTGGAGTGAGTGGGCTACTGCCGAGCTGGCTGCCTGGCTTGGTGATTACGCTCACCACCCATGGAGCACATGCACCCAGGTTCAGGACTGCATGTAGGTGTGTAATATTTTTACATCTGGGTGTTGCAGTCTACTTTAATATTTTTTTTACAGATCTCCCATCCCCCCAGGTTTTCCCCCCGCCAGTGTGTTGTTCCTCCCACAATGGTCACTCCCTCCCATGTTTTTCTCTCTCCGTTGGTGTCCACCCCCTGGAGCTGATTGTCTTTAGCTGGGAGCTTGGGGGGGCTTGGCCCCTGCAAAGGGGGGGTATGGGGAGAGTAGCCCCCCCCGTTAAAAGCAGGTCTGTAATGTTGCCAATTTTGTATTTGGCATAGTGCTGATCACCATTTTGTTTTCATTATTTAGCATTTGCCCTTATGCAAGTCATGATTAAAAACTCACTGTTATCACATGGTACCATTTTTCTCCAACTCCTCTCTAACCTCCAACCCCTGGTTTTCAACTCCCTCAGCTTACCATCAAACCAAGGTGAGCCAAGACATGAAACCAGCAGGCATACACAGGCTGGCACCAGATGATCCATGGCTCCAGTAACAGCCTTATTACAGGCCACCATGGCCTCCACTGGACCCTCTGTGCACACCTTCAGCACAGATGAAAAGTGCGGTTCTGCCAATAGTCCCTCCAGCCATAGCCCTTTTAAAGGGCAGAACTGTACCATTTCAATGGGTGAAGGAACATTAGGGGGGCTCTGAAGCTGAACCTGACCATGCATTGATCCAACCATATGACTGGATCACTCTCAAGGGTGTTAATCTCAAGCCACAGGGAGAACACCAAACAGAGCAAGTGTCCAGAGTGGTGGGTTCTCACTGATATTTCAAGAGTTAGGTTAAGGTCCTCCATGTTAGACAGGAAGTCCCTGGCACCAGACAAAGCTTCATCATCCACCCAGCTGTTGAAATCACCAAGAACAAGCCATCTCAGAGATTTCAACACCCTCCTGGTGACAGAGGTCATCACCTCCTGAGGGAAACTCCTGTCCCCACCAGATGGATGGTAGACTAGCAGAACCCTAAGATCTACTATGGGACCCCCACACACTGCCACGCACTCAAAAGAATGCGTGTCCCCATTGGGTGCACTTTTAGGCTCTGCTCTGACCTAAAACAAATAGCCACCTCTTCCCCTGTGGTCCTTCTTTGGGCAGTGAACCACAGAGAAACCAGCCAGGATTGACACCTCCACCACAGGGCTGGAGATGTCCCTCAGCCAGTTCTCCATGATGCACTCCAGGTCGACTGATGCCACAAGACCAGTCATTATGGTGGTCATGTTAGCCTTCAACCTGACATTGCACAACACCACTTGAATAGGGCAAAAGGCTGAGGCTGGTCCCTCAGTTACATGCCCTCTTGGTCTGTAGGGTTACCTGAGCAGAGAGACAAGGCATGAGGGACCCTGTTCCATCTGCCTCCCTACCCCAAGGTGTCTCCTGGTCTGCACCACCCAAATTGGCCTACCTCCAATCGCATCCCCTATAAAACCTCCCCCTTCTGCTTCTTCTCATAATACCCAACTCTCAACACCGCTGATGGACTGTGGCTGAAAGGGATGGGTCATGGAAGGGGTGCAAAACCTTTAGGAGGGAAGGAGAACAGCAAAGCCCAGGGGTCTCAACTAAGAAACCCATTACTAATATCCCTTAAAAAATCTACTACTTTATTCAAGTTTGTACTTAAATTAAAACCCGCAAACCCCTTCAATAACCCAACCACACACACCACTCACACAGCCACTCACAGATACCCTACTCACTCCAATTTTACCCTATAAATCACAGACAAAATAATCCTCCCCTCACCCTCAACCCTATAAAACTATAACAAATATCATAGCCAATTAAATCATATCTATTACATGGAGTCCAATGTCCAAGGAGCACTAATCAGTGTTCATATAATGATTTATGACCCATAGAGGACATTATGATCAGAAACCAGTCACCGGACAAAAGGTTCAAAATTGACCGTAAAATGTTGGTCCAAAGAGGAAAATCAGTACCCAGTGAGAGCAGTTCCAAATATGTCAGTAGAGATGTTAGTGCTACTTAGAGCATGCCCAAGACATTTTAGCTGGTAAGTGTTGCCAGGTAATCCAATGACATGCAAATACAGGAAGGGCTTCCCTGTCTATCACAGTTGAGAGTATGTGCTAGACATCATAATTGGGATAATGTGGCCACCCAGCCTGTTATCAACCAAAGCAGGGCAATTGAATAAGAACAATGTTGTCTAATTTATAGTAGTTTGCCTACCTCTGACTGATTTAATGACCATACTGTAATTACAAAGGGCAAGTTATAAACAAGATCTAACACTATTGTAACTATTAACTTTCTCATATCAGAACAAACATTAGATATATATATATATATATATATACTGTATAAATTGTTTGCATTACGTAATTAAAGGATACATGGAGATCTAAAACAGAAGTGTGAGCCATCTGATCTCAGACAGCTGCTAGCAGGTTTCTGTCTGTTCAGTTCATGCTGTAATGTCCTCTTCCAATGGGGGGTTGGGGGGACAGATTCATCAGGGCCTCTCGCAGAGCTCAGTGTGAGTGGTGGGATGCCAGGGTTTTTAATAAAAATGACAGGGTTATTTTTTATGGTGATAAATTTGTAGAATTGATGTTTTGATTCTATGTACAACACTATGATTTTACTGGAATAGCAATTTATAAATAAGTAAAGATTGTGATTGAGATTGATTGAGACAGGATGATATGATATTGTTGGGAAAGAGATCCATCAGTGAGTTGATAAAGCCCCTAAAGGCAGGATAGAGTCCAGCATGAGTTATCTATTGAAAAGTTCTCAGGTGAGTGATTATGAGCAGACTTTGGAGTTGAGGCAATTAGGGCAGAGATATTTCTACAATGTGTGCTGTCTCCAGTGGTAGTGTCAGTAGTGTTGAGGTGGTTTCCAGTAGTGGATTCAGCTGAGGTTGAGAGTTTGAGGAACTGACAATGCTTGCCCAGGATTTCTGATGGGGAGTAAGGACATGCTCTTCAAGGTTATGTATTTGTGGGGGAGCAGTCAAAGCTTTAGGTGGCTCACGATTGGTGGGTTGCTGCTAGACAAGAGGTGTTGGAGCAGTGGGGCAAAATGGTTTGTTGCAAGGAGTATTGATGGTACCTCATCTGGATTGGATGCAGCATGTTCTGTAAGTTACTGATTTTATTCCTTTGTGAATTGGGTACTAAATATTAGTTGAGTTTTAACAGACTATTTAAAAATGTTAGTGCTACAGGCAATGTAGATGAGAAACAGGAGCGACAGCAGAGACAAACTGCTTCTGTCCATTACCATTGGTAAAACAGAGGAAACCTAAAGTGGGGGACTTGTGGCAGGCTGATCAGGATGCCAATCAGCTGATTGTCTGGTGACATCATGCAGACCAAAGGAAAGAGCTGCCCTATGTTTGGGTCAGCTCTTTCCTTTGAACTACAAAATGTTTTTAACCAATAAGCCAGAACACCATCATGATCAGTCTGGATGATGACTGGTGTGACACTGACAGGCTGTACTGTATTGGATGACAGGGACACACCTTTCAAAACCCACTCTCATAATAATATGTTTGCTTGTAAAAGTGCACAGTGATCATAAAAAAAGGACAGATATGTTAATTACTTTGTTATATGAATGATTTGTCCAACTTTACAGAAGTCATTCAGACATGTTCTGATTGCTTTACTCTGGCTACATCTAGTTCATATGCCCTAAGAAGCAATAACCTTATCACCTTGAAGATACCTAAAGTCTGTACCCGGCATGGGAGATCTGCAATCAGCTACTTCTTAGCATCTACCTGGAATTCTCTGCAGAAGACCCTAAAGTTGAACACCTTCATCCCTTTAGCATCATTTAAAAAGCTCTTCATAAGTCTCTTTCCTGAGATATGCAACTGCTTTCACTAAGCCTAGTCCCTTCTTATATATACTTATATACTTTTTCTATACTTAGCTACAATATACCCTACAATCCACTGCCATTCCCTTTTTTATCCCCCCATATCTACTTGCGTAAGTATCTATCCAATTACAACACACCTGACCAGCTTCATAATCCCAATACCTTACAGTCATTTGGGTCAAACCTGTCTGAATTATTTTGTTTTGTGGTCCAAAATCATTAGCTACCCTGCTTGTATATATGTTTTTTTATTACTGTATCTGTTTATTTATATTTAAGTCCTTGTCTCTTTCTCTGTATTTGTTTATGTATGCTACTGTACTTTATTTTGATCTTGACCTATCAGGTCCATCTTGTAAATGAGCTTCGCTCAATGATGTCCGTCTGAATAAATAAAGATTTTGATTGATTGATGTACGTGTATAGAGTTATAATGTCATCAGTTTCATACTTTCTTTAGCTGTCTAAAGGAGGAAAAATGAATTATGTTTGGGAACATGTGACTATTTGATCAGATGATACTGGGGATGGGATATGAAAAGGAAGAACTTAGCTTAAGGGGTATGCCAGAGGACCATGATCAGTTCCTAACCTTCAAGAGAGAAAAATCTAGCTCCTACAGAGAAAGGGGGATGGCCTTGTGATTGGCTGATGTCTCTTGTTTGAGCATAGAAAGGTAATGAATTATGTCAAGGGGGATTAGCTTTAGTCAGATGTCTTATACCTAAAAGCCCAAACATTTGTCACATAAAGGAGAGGTAATGGTCTACTATACCTGTTTAACTTAAATAACAGCTTTTCAGACAGCTTCAACATTATTCTTTAATCGACTTGTGTGTACCTCTTGAAATATAAGATAAACTTTGCCAACAGTATTTAACCTGACTTATTGATTGATTGTCATCTGTATTGCAATCCTATCACAACCATCTGTACTACCCCACAACCCCAGGGCCCCGTCCCATCGGAAGGTCTCCTGATTCAGGTGTTACAATAGGAGTGCAAAACTGATTCATTCATATTTATTCACTGGACAAAGACAGAGATGGCTGTGTCTGTGACAGATTGGCTTCACTGAAGGACAGTTTTATTTTTGTACAAGGAGCACAATTTAGTTATTTATGTTGTTACTGAAATTTATTGACCGGGTAGGCCTGCTGTGACAAATATACTGTTTTCAGTGGTGACCTGGAATTAATTACAAAGAGTAACAGAAAAAAATACATATAGGATCAAAATGCACAGAAAACAGATATAAAATCACAATATTGTACAAGTGTCAGCACCATTATTGCACAAATCAAAACACATGAACATGTCCAGGGTTAATTACACTTTAAGTTACACTGTACAACATGAGAACAGTTACAAGGATCAGGGCTACAGCATATGTGTCTGCATGGCTGGCCACTCTAGCACTCGCCAACCTAAGTCACTAGTTACCATGTATAGATTTACAGACAGGTATTAGGAAGTGCAGACCAAGTCAATGATTACAATTACAACTGCCAGCAAGCAAATGAGACTTAAAGGTATTTTTGAAAGCGGCTGCAGAAGGACAGTTTAACACCTCTAACAATAGGCTTTTCCAGAGGGATTGCACAGAAATAGCTAAAGACCTGTCAACTGTACATGTCTTGGCCCTCAGGACCTCCAATAGTGGGCAGGGTGAGGACCTAAGTGCCCTTGTCTGGGTTTGGCCTTGAGGATACTGTGGAGACTGGAATGGGCAGTCATTTTAGTTAATGCTAGGCAGAGGACAGGAGAAGCTAATCTTGCCTTCAGGGAAGGTCAGTTTAGAGTTGAGAGCACATCACAATGATGGTTTCTGGCTGTTCACCTGCCACAAAATGTGTTACATTCTGATACAGTACCTTTAGTCTGCATAACTGAGCACCATTGAGGGCTTGTAGGAGAATGGCACCATAAAGTAGGATAGGCAGTAGTGCAGAGGCAATGGCCAGCCAAGCTTTACTACTGAAGTAGCCACTAAGACATCCAGTCATCTGATGCAGAGATATCAGCACAGCCTCAACATGAGGTTTCAGTGTGAGCTCCTGGTCTAGACACACTACAAGATATTTCATAGAGACAGTCACTTCCAGCTGAGTACCACCCAATGAGGATAGCTGGAGAAGATTATGTCTCTCTTTACCCAAGTTCCTGGCTTTAGTTTTCTTTTGTTTAAATTGAATAAATTGTATTAAAGTTTTTGGAACAAAAACATGAATAACAACTAATAACTAATAACAATAACAATAGAAATGTATAGAACTCTGAACAATACAGGTGACCATGTAGACAAAAAAAACAGCAAAAAAAGAACACCCACCTCCCCCAATACCCTCCCCAAACTGGACTGCCTTGCCCAACTATCAGAGATCACAGGAATATGCTGAGAGAGACTACTGTATTCCATTGTAAAACCCCTAATATTGCAGGTCAAACAGGTTGGTGAGAGTGAGAGTGAGAGAAACATAGCGTGACAACCTTTAAGAGGACAGAAACAGCAAAGTAAACAAAGGCTCCCATGACATTCTGTAATTAGACTCACAGCATCACAAGAAAGCAATTTGCTTTTCAACCATTATGGCTGATAAAATCTCTTGGCACTATTCTTTAAAGTGTGTGTGTGTGTGTTGGGGGGGATTAAGGTATCACTCCAGTATCTGAGTAGAATCAATTTTGCAATGATGCTAATCATTGCAATATGCATTTTTCATATTCTAGGCAGACCAGGTGGGTAACGGCCAACAAGACAGACAAAAGGGGTGAATAACTCCTCCAGACCTAGCAGGGGGTTTATGGACCACTTGATATTCTCCCAGAAAGGAGAGATAACCAGGCAGTCCCATAATAAATGCTGTAACAAATTTCTACTTGTCCACAGTGCCAACATTGTGCCAAGAGGGCCTTCTCCATTTTAAGCAATTTCACTGGTGTACAGTAGCAGTTGTGAAGAATGCAAAATTGTGTAAGACATAATCTGTCCTGTTAGATATATTTATATAACTGGTGTCAAACCATTTGCTAGTTGACCATGTCCTCCGACATAGACAAAGCCTGATGCCAGTAATAGCATCTCCCCATCAAAGTATTTGTGTCTTGAAACTGAAAAAATTTGTAGATGTATGACACTACATTGGGTTGCAAGATAAGTGGAAAGAAAAAGTCAAGTACTTGAGACACCCAGACCTCCTAGGGTTTAGAGCCAAAAAACCAGAGACGAGAATGAGTTATTTGATAATATTTGAAAACCATGGAAGGAGTAAAAGAAAGTTTGGAACACGCAGTGGTGAATGTAATTAACCAATCCTCTACTAAAATAGATTTTGCTGAAAGTTGTGGACAAAGGGATCATGGGATTGGGCAGCCAGCGATCATAAAATTGGGGTTTTCAATAATTAGTTAGTGGAGTGCTCTACACCACTTCCATCCCATATAATCATTCAGTTGGTATATCACTTTTAATGACCAGTAAAAGGGAGTGTATTTAAGACAGTGGGGTAGCAAAGATGGTTTGACAGAGGGTAGGCTGTTAAGGTTTATGCACTGTTGCTTACATAAGAAATGTTCTGTGTCAACCCAGATGGCAGTTTAACCATGCAAGAAGTTTCCCTATGGAGCCAACCAGCAGGGTACTTTACTATAATGCGATGCTGCATAGTAAAAAATGAAATTCAGCAGCTGAAGACCACCTTTAATCTTAGGCAGCGTGAGTTTAAAGTATGATCTCAGAACTGAACCACCTTGCCATAAAAAAGAGTTAATCATTAGTTGGAGGCATGCAAACCAAGATTTAAGGAGGTAAACATTTAATAAAGTTGACATAATATCTGGGGGAAAATGTTCATTTTGATCACGCTAATTTGACCCCACAATGTAAGGGTGAGCGAAGTCCATCTATGAAAATCTTGTTGGATTGAGAAAAGGAGGGGAGTGAGATTGTCCTTCATGAGACTTGAAGGGGTCTGACCCTCAAGGACCCCTAAATATAAAATGTGCCATGGCTCCTAGAACAAGCCTAGCAAGAGAACATCCTGTTTAGTGACTAAGTGAATAAGAGGGTGGACCTTAGTTTTTGGGGGATTCAATTTATACCCTGATAATAAGGAAAAGTTTGAGATTTCCTGTTATGCTGATGGTATGGAGGGCAAGGGATCTTTTATATGTAAAAGAAGATCATCTGCATATGCCGAAAGAACATGCCTCGCAGACCCCACAGTAATGCCCTTAATATCTGGATTATGTTGTAAGTGATAAATTAAGGGTTTCAGAGAAAGTGGACAGCCTGCTCATGCCCTGTTAAAGAGGAAAGGCAGGAGAAAGGACTCTGTTACATTTTATTCATGCAGTGGGGTTTGCATATAATAATTTAACCAATTTGGTAAAACTAGAGGGAAAACCAAATTTGTTTAAGGTAGTAAATAAATATGGACATAAAACTCTGTCAAATGCTTTCTCAGCATCTAGTGAGACCACGACCGCAGGGATTTTACTTTCACCAGACACCGAGATCAAGTAGTGGAGCTTCAGCAGATAGTCGGATGACAACCGGCCTGCCATAAAGTCTACTTGAGCAGGATCAACCAGGCCATTCCAGACCTACATCAATCTGTTGGGCAACATTTTTGCCAGTATTTTGATATTCGTGTTTAACAACAAAATTGGCCGATAATTACTGGGACTGGTGCTATCTCTACCAGGTTTGTTAAGCACTTTGATATGGGCTTCCATGAAGGTAGTATCAGAAAAGCCATGTTGGAATCAGTAATTACAGACATCTAATAAAAATGGGACTAGTTGATCACAGAAAGTTATACGAAAATTATTAGATAACCCATCTGGTCCTGGTGACTTGTCTATAGACAGTTGCTTTATGGCCTGTAAAATTTATTGTGCAGAAAGGAGGGGGAGTCTCCCAGAAGATTTTGTTGCCAAGAATTAAGAGTGGGAAGAGGAATATCACATAGCTATACCTGGATTGGCTTTTGTTTTCTTGAGGTTTAGGACAAGCTTATTGTGCAATAGCCATCTCTCTAAGGTGGGGTGGAAAGGATGAGAAGGGACTTGGCAAGGTTGGAGGAATGGTCAAATGTATGTCAGCTTAGATTCAATGCTAAGAAGTGCAAAGTAATGCACCTAGGAAACAAAAACCCAAGGGAAGAGTACACAATGGGGGGTGAGATACTGACAACAACAAAAATGGAAAGGTACCTGGGGGTAGTCATATCAGATGACCTAAAGGTGGGCAAGCAATGTGAGAGGGCAGTAAGGAGGGTGGGCTGGGGGGATACTGGGATACATAGGGAGAGGCATCACTAGTAGAAAACAGAAAGTTATCTCTCTGTATGGACAGCTGTTGAGACCCAATCTGGAGCACTGCATGCAGTTCTGGAGACCAAATCTCCACAAAGACATAAACAGGATGGAAGCAGTCCAGAGGAGGGCAACTAAAATGGTACAGGATCTGCACTGGAAGACATATGAAGAGAGACATAAGGAGCCTAATATGTATAGCCTTGAGGAAAAGAAGGGAGAGGGGAGACATGATAGAAACTTTCAAGTACCTCAAGGGAACCAACAAAGTCCAAGAGGGCATCATCTTTCAGAAAAAGAGGTGTGCAAGAACAAGGGGGCACAATTTGAAGATAGAGACGGGGAGGCTCAGGGGTAATGTAAGGAAGTATTTTTTCACAGAGAGGGTTATGGATGCATGGAATGGCCTTCTGGAAGAGGTTGTGGAATCAAAAACAGTGGTGGAATTCAAGAATGCATGGGACAGCCATAAGGCAATTCTAGGGGGTGGGGGTAGGAAGAAGTAGGCTGTTGGTTAACTAGGATTTGCAGCTTATCCATTAGGTAGGGAAATGGGCAGACTGGGTGGGCCAAGCGGCCCTTATCTGCCATCAAATTCTACGTTTCTATGTTTCCCTGAAATCTGAGTTGAGGTCTAGGTTTATCTGGTAAACATCGGCCAAACCTCTATACAGTATGCAATTGTCTGCATACAATTGCAGTTAGTCCACATCCTCCACAATTTTCAGGCATATCATTTATAAATATTGAAAACAATGGGCACAGAATGGAACCTTAGGGTATCCCTGTAGTTACTGGTTTTAGGTCGAACACACTTCCCCTCCATTTCACTGCCTGCTTTCTGTCCATTAGGTAGTGCCAGAACCAGTTACATCGTGGTTTACAAGGTCAAATACATTGGTTAGGTCAATGAATATGACTTCAGTCACTAGAACACGGTCCATAGCCCCAAGTATATCTGAAGTGAGCTTGACAAGGGCAGTGACTGTACCATGATTTTTTTTTTAAAATCATGTTGCACATCAGTAAGTGAGTAGTGCAGCTCCAAGTAGTCCTGGAGCTGGTTGCATACTAACCTCTCTAGAATCTTTGCTAATGTGCTGAGAAGAGATATGGGTCAATAATTTTCAACTAGGTCTTTATCAGCACCTCTATGAATGGGGACAACTAAGGCAGTTTTCCATCTGGTAGGAATGCAACATGGAAGTAGGGATTTGTTAAATTTGTTTCTAAGAGGCATAGTGATTACTGGAGCTACAATTTTAAAGAATTTAGGTTCTAGCCTGTTAAAACCTGGGGACCCATTCAAGCTGACCCTTTGTAGCTGGGTAACCACTTCCTTCTTGGTTATTAAACAGAAATGACACTGAGGAGAGGATTGATTTAAATTGGGGGAATAGCTCAAATTCCCAGTACAAGGGGTTAAGTACTTGTTCAGATTAGGGAAAAAACTGTTAAATGTACTTGCTGATGCAACAGGTTTAGAGACAAGATGACCATCTGCTATGATATCCTGTGCAGTAGATTCTGAGAGCCCTTTCAAGAGTCAGTTGAATTTGGATTTTGAATTTTGTTGACTGAGTAGGCCACTGTGACTAGAAGTCACTTTTTCAGGGGTGACCCAGGGGGAGGGGTACCTATGGTAACCAACTGAAACTCAACCAAATTAAGATGTTGGTAGTATTTTTAGTGAATACTTTTAGTGACTTGATCTGTTTCCAAAAGTGTTTTGGGTCAGATAGATTCATAGTGTGGAGATTCTTAATGTAACCCTGTTTGACATTTTTAAAGGATAGGTAATTATTTATAGTTATTTTTTGTTGTTAAATAAATCATAAATAACCATCAATGACCTGTGTGTGTGTTTTTGATTTTAGTAAATGTTTAAGATGCATATTTACATTCTACCCTGTTACTGTTGAAACCTGACGTCGGTTTGACTCATTTTTATGTTGGCTCGCGCTTGCGCATGAGTCAACATCTTGCTGTAGTAGCAGATTTGGAGGTGCGGTCACTGTGGGCAAATGCACGGCACACATCAGTAGGTGCATCCCTCATTCCCCAATCAGCCAGCAGCAGGCACTGACATCACGCATCCCTAATGTGAACAACAGATCTAAGAAAAGGTGTGCTGCAAGGAGAGTGAAGCTCTCATGCAGTGGGACCTCAACAAGCCTCCCGACATGCACACAACATGGCGGCAGTGACTGCCGCCACCTGTCAGAATGCCAATGGGAGAGCCCACTCTCTGTCAGTATGACCCCCCTCCCATTTAAAATGAATGCTGAGGGAGTACCCAATCCCCCTTGGCATCATGCACCCCCCCAACAGTCTTTCTTTGCTGATGGGTGGCCCAATCCCCATTGGCTTTAATCCCCCTTCCCCACTTATTTTGCTGACAGAGGAGCCCACTCTCCATTGGCATAATGGCCCCCCCAGCTTTTGTTGTGTGCCAAGGGGGGGTGCCCAATCCTGGTCTTGTCTCCCCTTTTGTATGTGTGCTGTGGCCCAATCCCCTGTCGGCTACAGCATCCCCCCAAAAAACACTTAGTGGCATGCTGGGAGCCCACCCCAGTGTGCCAAATCCCCTGAAAAAGAAAAACTGTCCAGCAATTTTTTTTTTTAAACCTGTAAAAAAGAAAACAGTCCCACACAGTCTCCCTGCCCCCTCCCTCAACCTGTACCCATCCTCTGTGCACACCTGCCTCCCCACACCCCCCCTCACCCCATACTTACCTCTGGAGTCCGGCGCGATGATCTTCGGTGGACCGGGAACACGTCTGCACTCTTCAAAGCCGACCGCGAACTGAAGAAATGCCGGTAAGCTGTATAATTGCATAAATAGGGTTTTTTCAACTTTGGTGCATATCTCAGCCATTTTTGGGAATTTTGGCACCGAATTTTCAACATGGGGTTGTTGGCACCCCTTCTCATGAATTCAGACACTGTCATGGCATTATTCTGTCCTGAAAGGTGATTTTACGGTCACTGTGCAGAATCACCTTTTGGGACAGAGTAACGAAATGACAATGCCACTGTTCATGAGAGAAGCTCTCAAAAAGCCTATGTTGCCAATTTCGTGCAAAAAATCCCCAAAATGGCTGTTTTATGAGTGTGCGTTGCGCAGTTTCCACACACGCTCGTAACTTTGTGAATTTGTAACCTTTTCACTCCAGATTTTCAAAATTGGCATTTTTCCACATCTCCTTATGAACCGTACAGCTGTCATTTTTCATATCCTGGCTGAAATGTGTTTTCGCATGTCCATCGCAGAATAGCTCAGTCGCTGTGTGAAATCAGTTTTTGTGACAGTTTGAGGAAATGACGGTGACACTGTTCATGAGCAGAGGTCCTAAAATGCCTATGTTGAACATTTGGTGATGAAATCCTATAAAATGACTGTGTTACAAGTGTGCATTGCCCAGTTTCCACGCACCCTTGTAACTTCACAAATTTGCAATATTTTCATGCCAGATTTTCAACACTGGCATTTTTTCACACCTCCTTATGAACAGTACAGCTGTCATTTTTCACATCCTGCCCTAAATGTGTTTTCACACCTGTGGCGCACAATGGAGTGGTCTCTGTGGGAAATCAACATTTGGGACAAATTAACAAAAACAAAGTGCCACTGTTCATGAGGGGAGGTCCCAAAACACCTATGTTAAATATGTGGTTAAAAAATTCCCCCAAATAATTGGGTTACAGATGTGTGTTGCAGTTTCTATGTATGCTCATGACATCACCAATATTTCATATTTTCACTCCAGATTTTCAGCATTGCCATTTTTTTACATCTCCTCATGAATAATACAGTTGTCATTTTCCACATACTGCCCAAAATGTGTTTTCAATTCATCCCTATGCTGCCAATAGCTGCTGTGCAAAACCACCTTTCAGCTAACAAACAGATAGTGCCGCACTTCATGAGGTGGGCTCACAAAAAGCCCATGTTGAAAATTTGGAGTGAAAATACCAACACATGCCTACGGTGTTAGGGTTTCCAACTGTAGCACCCCACTCTGTAGAGTCTGACAGGCATCAGGGGTGTGACTTGGAATCATTGGCCGTAATGCTCATGCTATTCCACCCTATCCCCCACCCTGCAGAGAGTGACAGACATCGTGGTATGCCTTGCAGTGTTCAGCCACAAAGTTCACCCCATTCTCCTATACTGCTTCCACCTCAGCATATTTCCTTATGGAATGGGGTAAGTATAATGCCCAAAGATCCTAAAGCACACCACAACACTTGTCAGTGTCTACAGGGTAGGGTGATGTAAAATGGCATGGGCATTATAGCTGATGACCCAAAGGCACACCCCAATGCCTGTTGGTCTCTACAGAGTTGGGGTGGAGTTGGCGTCACTTTAATACTTCACTGCCATTCCTATTATGCGTCTCTAACTCAGGCAGCAAGACAACATTCGACATTGACAAATGCTTGTTTTTTAATCAGGAGTCAGCGCGTGTGATGCTATGAAGTGTCATGCTACTGACTCCAATTTTAGACTGCTTGAACTGTGTAGGCTGGACAAGCAACCATTTAAACTGCAGTTTCCTGAAATCACACTCCTCCTCGGCCATGTAAATAATAACAGACTAAATAAACTTTCCTTTTTTAAGGCTCAAACAGTATGCTAGTGGTTTTTGCCCTCCTAGTAACTCACTCGCCAATGGCTTATCCCCTGCCCCCCCCCCACACACTTTATCGGTCTCCTTACAAAAAAATGAACAGTAATGATATTACTAGAACATTTTGTTTTTTCTAAGTCCTGTATGTGCACCTAAATATACATTACCCTCTTACTGTGCCTTATTATTCTCTGCCCAGTTAGGAGTTCAGCTTACCCTCTTTGCCTATGTCCAATAAGCACACTGTCTCTGCAATGTAATAATTCATTTAGTGGCTGGCAACCAGCATAGTATTCACTATCACTTGCCCACTTTTGAATGGAGTTTGGACTGGGGAAACACAGCCAACGTCATCAGGGACTTCAGGCTTTTGGAGGAGTGCGGTACCATTTCAGGTATGATGGGCAAACTGCTCAGGACCCGCCCCACAACTCTATAAAATGCAGCCAGGAAATGCAATAGCATGCCACACTTTGGATCCTAAAAAGCCACACGTTTTCATGCTCCCTCTCCTACTCTATTGACTGAGTTAATCCAGCAGCTGCATGAGTGGGAATATTTACCATCACTTGTGGCACATCTCATCTGGATGGATATGCTGGCCCAAGAGTGAAGTTACATGCTTTTTTTTCTTGCCCCATGACTTTGCCTGTTCTTTCTCAGTCCAGACTCCATTCAACAGTGGGCAAATGAGAGCGAATACGGTGTTGGTTGACAGTTGCTAAATGAATGATTAAGTTGGGGAGACAAACTGTTGATACAGGCAAAGAAGGTAGGCTGAACTTCTGACGGGGCAGGGAATAATACTGCACAGCAAGAGGGTAATGTGTATGTAAGTGCACATATAGGACATAGGAAAAACAAAATGTTTTCGTAATATCATGACTGTTTCTTTTTTTGTAAGGAGACCGATAAAGTGTGTGTGTGGGGGGGGGCGCTGGGGACACTCCATTGGTGACTTACAGTTTGGGGTTTATTGTTACGTTTTTTATTTTGGTGAGGGAGCAGAAATCATAGAGGAGGTAAGCAGCATGTGGTCACAAAGAGCAAGCGGTCCAACTTCGAGGAAATAGCAGCAGAGAACTGTCAGTGGCATACCTCTCAACTGTCACACATTACGAGGTACGTCACTCATTTTACCTGTCAGAAACCCCTAGTCTCACATGGCATAGGTAATATTCCACACTGCCCACTGAAATGTCAATGCAGAAATTCATAATAATCTATGATACTCAGTTATCAGCAAACATGAATAACATAAGTGCACAGATTTAGACTGTGTTCTGAGCTTGCAATGTCATTTTTGATGATGTGTCACACATTTTGCCCATTTGTCACACGTACTGTCACACATTTGCGTGATGAAAGGTTGAGAGGTATGGTCAGTGGTTTTGGAGGAAAAAGTTAATTTTATTTAAAAAAATGTGTTTTTTTGCTATTCTTATTTTAGATTCACTATGGAAGATGTAAAGGGAAAGGAGTGGCAAAGTCCTTAAAGTGAGGGATGGGTGAGTGAGTGAGTGAGTGACTAGGTGGGAGAATACCACTAGCATACTGTTTGAGCCTTAAAAATTAAAAAGTTGATTTAGTCTGTTATTATTTGCTGTACATAGCTGAGGAGGAGCATGATTTCAGGAAGCTGCAATTTAAACGGTTGTCTGTCCAGCCCCCACAGTTCAAGCAGTCTAAAATAGGAGTCAGAGATGTGACACTTCACAGCATGGAACACGCTGACTCCCGATTAAAAAAAACATCAGTCAAACTGAAGTCAGGTTTCAACAGTAATAGGGCAGAATGTAAATATGCATCTTAAATATTTACTAAAATGAAAAACACACAGAGATATTTGATGTTTTTTATGATTTATTTAACAACAAACAATAACTATAAATCATTTCCTATCTCCTTTAAGATCTTTTACAGGAGTTTCTCAGAGTCCTGTATTTGTGCCAGTCAGCTATACCCCCATAATGCTTGTACTGACTCCAGATCTTGTCTCTGAGTTTCATATTGTTCCGTAGGTCATGATCCAGTCATTTAGAGCAGTGGCATTTGATCCTATGCTTTTCTGGGGAGGGGGGGCATGCTTGTTGAGAACACTAAGGATGCTATTAGTGAGGTATTCCAGTGCTAGGTCAGCAGTGGACAAATTGGTTATGTCACCCCAGTGTATCTCAGCCAGCCTTTTAAGAAAGCCGGTTTCCTCAAACCTGAAGAGGTACCAAGCTAGCAGAATCTTTGGGAGGGTTTTGGGGAACTGTTCTTCTAGATATATAATACAGGACAGTGGTCACTGAGCATATCTGGCAGAATTCCTGCAACTTTTATTCTATCTGACCTGCTAACAAGTATCCCGTCAAGGGTAAAGTGATCAACAGACTTGTGATTCAGTCTGGTGGGTTTACAGATTAGCAGGGTGAGAGGCATGTCAGGTAAGAGACTTGTCTACACTGTTGCTCATCCAATTAAGATTAATGTCCCCTAAGAATATTAGTTCCCTAGGGAATTATTAGCCATACTCCTGATGAGAGAGGCCTGTCCTCATTTGGCAATCTTGGGGGGCTTGTAGGCACCAGGGGTGTAGCCAGGGATTTCAGATCTGCACACCAATTGGACTTACTGCTACCCCCCCCCCCATTAGGGTGAGCTACTCCCTAGGCACAGCCAATGGTCAAAGGTTTTGTCTCTCCAAGCAACAATTTAAAAAGCTTCCATTTGGAGGAAGCATTGGGCTTTATGGGTACATTTAGTTCAATGGCATTAGGGAAGCTCTTAGCAAAGATTAATACACCTCCACCTTTCTTGCCTTACCTGTTCTTTTAGAAGGTACTGGAACCTGGGATGTCAATCTCATGATTTATGATAAGGGGTTTTAATCAAGTTTCAGTGAACCCTATAATTTACCCATGCCTAAGGCTGCTGTGTTTTGGGCCTGGCACTGCACATATTCATGTGCACCAGCTTCAGACCATTTGTGCCTGTCTAGATAGGGTCTGAGGGACAGGAGACTCTATTGTTTACTGGCCCTGCAGTAATTTCCACATCTCCTGAGAGGAGAGGAGAGGAGAGGAGAGGAGAGGAGAGGAGAGGAGAGGAGAGGAGAATGAGCTTTTTTTGCTAATTAAAGCAGGGACAGTTAATGGAGGCCTTTTGTGGGATTGTTCCAGGAAGGACACAAGCATACAAGTAATTGCCATTTTTGCTGAAGATCATTGAGGTAGGCAAATACGTGGTAACAGATAGGCTAACAGCTGGGAACCATGGCTGCTGTCTGTGTTGAGCATGGCTCAGAATATTGTTTATTTTATTTTATTCAAATTTTAATGACTGGGTAGGCCTACTGAGACAAAGTTG
Source organism: Neoceratodus forsteri (assembly GCA_016271365.2). NCBI lineage: Eukaryota > Metazoa > Chordata > Ceratodontiformes > Ceratodontidae > Neoceratodus > Neoceratodus forsteri. Next base: position 1,289,546,528 of record CM057456.1, read on the forward strand.
TCCATTTTCAGGGGTGACCCGGGGAACATAAGCATTCCATACATCACTACATTGGATTACAGAGGCAATTGACAGTTTACAATTCCTATGTACAGAAGTATAGTTAAAATATATAAATATCAGTTCTGGTTAGAACATAAGTACAAAACAGAGGAGTATTCATACTGTACATTGTCATAGTTATGCATAGTTACAAAACAGGAGTTTTCATGCATAGCAGTGATAATGCATCAATAGAATAATGGAGCAATACATAGAGTAATTATTCAGGAGTTAATTGGTGCATTGGCGATCATAGTTTCATAAGCATGTATAGCATCATAAAAAGAAACATACAATGGATTGTCAAGGTACCTAAGAAGGTGTTGTGTATATACATATTTACACAATGGAGAGGCAATTGAAAATGACTGAGGATTGGTAACAATTAGGTCAAGAAAATAGGAGAGGAAGATGGGTGGGAAGAGATCAGTGATGACAGCAGAGCTTATTTACAGTTACAGATGGGAGGGGGAAATAATATTTCTTTGAAAAGTTTTTTTAAACTGAGGAAGAGATAAACAGGAAAGTAAGCCTTGTTAAGACTAGTCCATTTATGAGGGGCGGCAAATGCAAAGGATCTCTTGGCTGATAGCAAAGCGAGTTTTAGGTATACTAAGCAATGGATATCGGGAAGATCAAAGGGTTCTGGTGAAGGGTTCCAGCGAGAGCAAATTGGAGAGGCTGGGGGGGAGGGGAGGTGGATAAGTTTATATGTGGTGCATAGAAAGGGGAAGTCCAATTTAGCTTTGAAGGAAGGCCAGCCTAGGGTGTTAAGTACATCATAGTGGTGGATTTGAGCTTGGGTGGGTGCAGCAAATCAGACTATCCTATGATAAGTTTTTCTATGTCTATTTATGATTAGGGGATTTGCAGTACTGATAAACAGAGCTCCATAAAGGAGGCCCGGGAGTATATTTGCAGAGGCTATGATTCTTCTGGAATGTGGCATAAGGTAGGGGGCTATATGGTATAGTAGTCCTAGCTTCTGATGAGTGGATTTTAAAACTTTATTTGCATGTATTTCGAAAGATAGGTGCTCATCAAGGGTTACGCCAAGATATTTGAAGGAGTTTACCCCTTCGAGTGCCTCACCAATATAGGGCCTAGAGTAACCACTGAGTGTGTAAACACAAAAGAAACGATAAATCCAAGTGCCATAGTAAACCCCTAGAGAGACACTTTTTATCTAATTTATAAACTGTACCCAGATAGCGGTCACCTGGAAGGGAGTTATCTAGACCAAAATTACCTCAAGGACAGCCTTAAAGGGACAGGTACACTCCACAGGAGTATATTTATCTTGCTCTAGTACTGTAGGTAAGGAGACAAAGAAAAAACTCAACTCAGCAAGTAGAATATATTGCACTATGCACAGGCTATCTTGTTACCTAGTGCAGGCCTTGCATATGCACACTACCCAAACAGGGTGTATCTTGGTTACCAGATTAAAAGAGAAAATAAAAACAAAGTACCCTGCATAATATTGCCTTTGTAGGGTGTTTGGGGGGAGGGGGTGGTTGGGTGCCAGAAGGTGGGTGTGGTGGGGCTATTATGCTCATTTGTTGGGAAGAGGGTAGAGGGAGTTGGGCCATAGCAGTAACTGTTATGAAAGTGTCAGGTGGTGGAAAGAGACCTGTAAAAGTAAAAGGGTAACTTATTTTATTGCACAATACAGTACAGCTTTGCCGGGATGGTGGTGGAGGTATAGGTGCAATGACACTGAGGAGGTGAAAGGTTCTGTTGTGTATGTGTGCGTGTGTGTGTGTGTGTGTGTGTGTGTGTGTGTGTGTGTGTGTGTGCATGCATGTATATTTAGGACTACTTTCCTTTTTTAAACAAAAAACTTTGTTTTGTGAAGTTGGGGTGGTGTCAGGAAATGTCACCCTGGTACATGTAATGCAAAGTTCCTGACTACATACCAACCTCATCAGCAAAGTTTTAATTCATTGCATCTCTGCTGTATTGATTCCAAAGCTTTGCTCTTCACACTTTACCTGCTCTGTCACAGCAAAATTTATTGCATTACTGCCAATTATCTCTTATATGTGCACTGCTGGGAAGAGCAATAATTGTGCATGAATCTGAAATTAAATGTGTTCAGAAAATGAACTCTATATTTTAAAAGCCTCCCAGAAGGCAAGTTTAGCAGAGTAGTAATCATCTGTCTTATTTTATTTCAGGCAGGGAAAGTTTATTAAGCAGTAGTACTTGACACTCAGTTCTCTTGGTTTTCTTCATTCGTATTGTTCGTCGAGCAGCATACTGGGTATATCGGTCATCTCATACCTTTTTAGCTGCACCTGCAACACTAATAAGCTGCAACTGTAATTTCTCTCAGGAGTTGAACAATTATCACCTCAACCAGCTCTGAACACCTGGAGAGAAAGCTAAAAAGGTCACACACAACTGAAATGTGCTAGGCCTACAACCAAAAAAAAAAAAAATAACAGTATTGCTAGGGAATGATTTGAGACTGAAGAAATATGTGCCTAAATCTGAGAATCACATACATCCAAACTGCATACAAAATTGTATTATGCAGCCCAAATTTAAACTGGTCTGCAAATATTCATGAAACTACAAACAGGTATCCTTGTCTCAAAATTTTTAAAGGTATGGTCGACCACAGTTTACCAAAATATTGTAATTGTTGTAAACAGGTTTATTGTTTCCTTTTAGAATGTTTGGGCTGGGAAAGGTACACTAAACTGAAACAAATTTGTGCATCCCAGGAGCACAGGGAGATTAGGTGACTTGCTTAGAGTGAGGTGAACAGTATGCAAGTAGTAGTTGTAGGTTGCAACCCCAGTCCTGCTGAGTCTCTAGATAGCTTGGTTCTTTAGTCCTTCAGCCTATACACCCTCTTACACTGAGTCTTATACTGAGCCTACAGGACAGGAGAAAGCTAATTGCCCATAAAATCTTATACCAAGTTAATGGGCCTTGTTTTCCCTTCCTGTTGCCAAAATATATTCATCTACTCTTTTCTTAAATATTTCCAGGTTTTCTGCCTCCACTACTTTCCTTTGCAATCGGTTCCATATAGTTCCCATCCTATGTATAAAGAAACCTTGTTCACTATTTCTAATTGTGTTTTCTAATAATATTTGTTGGTTGTGGGACCTCAGGTTGCATTCCTTTGTTTCTATATAATTTGCATGTTTGCCATTAATTCTTTATCCCTAATTACTTTATATAACTCTAGTAAAGCCCCTCTTTTCCTCCTTTCCTCCAAGGTAAATAAACCAAAAACTTGAAGTCTGTCTTAGTAACTAAAGCATTTTAATCTTGGTACCATTTTTGTTAACCTATGCTGAATTTGCTCTAGCTGTTTGATTCCCTTAACTTTATATGGATTCTATATTTGTGATTCATAGTCCAAACTGGGTCTATTATAGCTGTATATGGTGTTGGATTTATTTGTATCTGTTTTATCTGCACATTAGCCATCATATCACCTGAAGTAATTTGCCAGTTGTGTTGTCATATGTATGCGTATTGTTGAAACACTGTAATTGTATCTTAACCTCCTGGATGCACTTACAGTATAAAGGAGAGGCTCACTCTCAATGTCTTCTCCAGAATGAAGTGGAATTAAATTAAACTCTTCAACTAAATGATCAGTTTTGCCTTCCATGACTTATTGTCCTAGTTTAGTAGGTCTGTTGCTGGTCAGTTCATGTTAGTGGGTATCAACTAGAATGAAAACTCCAGGCTATTGGTTCGCAAGCCAAAGGCTACTGCTTAGCAAAGGGTGTGTGGACTGCAACCAAGCTTGACAGTTTCCATGACCCATACAAGAAAAATATACAGAATACTGTAGTTAGAAATAGTGACAAAAATACATTTTCACAACATGTTGTGTAAGCAAGAATCCGAGTGAGCAGATAAGGATACCCAGACACTATCAAGAGATACACTGCACAACAACAAAACACTGCAGCCAGACCTATGTATTTCTTTAAAAAGAACATCTTTATTTTTTTTTCTTCAAAGTCAAATAATTTTCTCATATATTTTGATCTTAGGATGTCTCCAGAATTTTTTATCATTTTGTTCATCTACCATTTAATATATGCTTGACCTTTTTCCTTTTGTGCACAAATGAAAGCAGCCCTGCAAGGATTATGCTCACAATTGCACTGTATGTTTAAAGGTTAATAATCACATAACATGGGGTACTGACTGTGTGGGCAGTGACCTACACTGTCTTATTGAAAATACCAGATGTTGCATACATTATCCTGAATTCCACTTGTAGAAATAATCCCCTCAAATAGCACTTGAAATTGATCTCCACATGTCAATCAAATGAGTTGCTTCACCCAGCAAAATTAAAGCTGTTTTATAGCGATGGAGGTTATAGTTCTTGATCCTCAGCATTGCTTTTAGGTAAAATATGTTATGCTTTCATAATGTCTTACTAATGGTAAAAAGTACATAATTGTTTAAGTATTAGTGCAGAATTAAGATGTCATTTCTGCAATATTTTCTCCAAATTGCTGAATAATCCTGGTAGCTAAATAAAGAATTGAAGAAGCACTTAACATACTATAGAACACAGAAACATAGACAATAATGGCAGAAAATTACCAGTGGTTCATCCGGTCTGCCCGTAACCCCCTATTGAAACCTGTGAACTAATGTCTAAACAGGGTTCTTGCTCAAGCACCCACCCCATGCTCCCTGCCCTAGCTACCACCCTGAACAACCACTAAGCCCTTCACTCTGCCCCAGCTGTGCTTGAAACCATCAGTGGTTTTGGCACCTACCACATCAGCTGTCAGACTGTGTGATGGCTCAACTACCCTTTCTGTAAAATAAAACTTTCTTATGTCACTCTTGAACCTCCCCCCTGACACTTTCCACTTATACCTCCGTGTTCTTGATCCACTGCTCCTGCTAAATATATTCTCACAGTTTACCATGTTTATTCTTTTCAGGACCTTGAAGATGTCTATTATATCTCCCCTTTCTTGTCTGGCCCATTCCAAGAACATGCTATTGGGTGCAAAACAAGCAGCAAGGGCTTGCATCAGCTAAGTGCTGCATTGATTGTATTGTGGGGGCAGAGTCCAGCACTATTTTTATGGCTGCATTATGTTTTAGTTATTTTTACTGCTTTTAGGGGCTGTGTGTGATATCGGGGAGAGGAAGAAAGGCACCAGAGGTGGGTTGAGGGAGGGAGGTCAGAGGCCAAATACCAGTGCCATTGACTGTCCCAGCAGACCATGTGAATACAGCCAGCTTATAGGGCAGCTGTAATTCTTTCAGACAAAAAAAGGCCATTTTGGGTTATTTGCTCTCTCTCTCTCTCTCTCTCTCTCTCTCTCTCGGGAGATGCCAACAGGCATGGAAGAAGGAGTGGAGACCTGCATCAGCTAAATGCTGCATTGACTGCATTGTGGGAGCAGAGTCTTGCATTGTTTTTATTGCTGCAACATGTTTTAAACATTTTGAATGCTTTTGTTAGCTGTGTGTGGGACTGAGATAAGGAAGGAAGGCACCAGATGGTGGGTTGAGGGAGGGAGATCGGCAGTTGAATTCTGGTGTCACTGGTGGTCTCAGAAGACCATGTGACTACAGCCAGCCAATAGGACAGCTTTAGTTCTTTCAGATAAAAAAAATCCATTTTGGGCAGTTCACTCTCCCATTCCAGGAAGATGCCATTGAGTGAAGGAGTGGAGGCCTGCATCAGATAGGTACCACATTAATTAAATGTGGTGGCAGAGTTTTGTATTGTTTTTTATTGCTGCATTGTGTTTTAAAAATCTTTACTGCTTTTGAGGAATGTGTGTGGGATCAGGAAGAGGGAAGAAGGCACCAGATGGTGGGTTGAGGTAGGAAGGATAGCGTCTAAATTCTGGCACCATTGGTGGTCCCAGTGAATCATATGACTACAGCCACCCTATCAAGAAGCTGGAACTGCTTGGTAAAAAAACCTGAAGGAGTGTTTAAACTTCCTTTAAGACTGGAGAGCACCGACATATGGCTTGTGGGACCAGGAGCGGAAACAAGCAGGTAAGTTCTACGGGACACTGTTTGAGTGTGCTTTAATTATTTTTTCTTCTGTACAAACCATGTTGGGGCTGTAACTGTGCAGTATAGGAGTAGGGAGGAGGGCTGCAGAAGGAGTGACATGGGTGGGAAGTAAGCAAGATTAGCAGGCCTGATTGGTGGTGAAGAGTGGTTGCCTGGATACAGTCATCTAATTGGGAGAGTGCAACTGCTATTTATTTCCCCAAATCCCAAGTGACCCCTCACATGACTGACCCTGAAGCATGAGTGTCACAAAGCAGGAGTGTGGCATCTACTTAAGTGGTGCCTAGGAACATCAGTAGGGTGTCTTCAGGCAAGGCTGCAGGCTGCAGGTCACACTGCTCAAGGAAGGGCAAGTAAAATAAGTAAGAGTAAGGGAGGATTAGAATAGAGTGTACTACGATTAGCGCATGTTCCCTATCTAGGGTTGGTCTCAGGGGTAGGTAGCTGGTAGCACCACTGGTATTAGAGGATCTCAGCTACAACCTATCTGGGGTCAGCATACAGGGGGATCAGCAGGCAAAATAACACTGATATTTAAGGATCTCAACTATTACCTATCGAGAGTCAGCCTACAAGGCAGTTAGCAAGAAGGAAATCTAGCAAGCTAGCACATAGTGCTTTCCTAAAGCAGGCCTACAATTAGTCCAAATTAGAAGCTTCAAAAGGGTAATGGTGTTAGCGCAGTACATTACTAGGAGGACTTTGAAACGTAATATATGGAAAAGGTCATACAGTGGGGGCAGAAAGGGGGACAGAGGGTTGTGGGGTGCAGTGGATGTAGGGTGGCAGTGGTTCTGGAAGCACTCTGGGAGACGGGGGGATGTCTGATTTGTAGGGAGTTTAGTCAGTTGTGGGTGGAAGTGTGGCAGCTGAGGCATAAAATATGGGCATTGGTGGGGGAAGAGATTTGTAGGGTTATGAAGGGAGGGTAAGAGGGGACGTAGGGCTTTGATATGGGTAAGGGAAGGAAGGGGAGCAGGGATGGACCTAAGAGGGGGAGGGCAGTGAAGAGGGGTGAAGAAGGAACAGGTGTTAAGACAGGTCCCTGGTGTCCCCTTTTCCAGCGGGAGAGAGGTTCCAGGAAAGGAGGGTGGATAACAGTCAGGGGAAGTGGCAAGGCAAGCTGGGAGGGAGGAGTCCAGTGGGAGCATCTCCAGAGTTGCTGGTTCAAAACAAATTCTTCCAGCCAGCCTGCTAGTACTTAGGCAGGGTGTCCATCTGTGATGCTAATGACCCAGGTTTGGGAATGGACTCAGGATGTCAGAGGGCTGACTGGGGGGAGAAGGATTGATCATCCTAGGGACTGATCTCCTTCTCTTGTGGGAGGAGGGTACAGTGTTCAGCACAGTACAGACCTCTGGCAGAGGCTGGGGGTTCCTTGTTTTGGCACCAGCACTTGCGGGGGGTAGGGCAGACATGGAACATCATTGCATGTCCCTACCCACAGCCACCAGATATGATGCCTCACTCCCAGCTCCAATCGCCCACTGTGACACTCTTTTGTGGCTGACTCATCCCATCTCCACCGATCCGGCTCGACCTCTCGCCCCATCCTGGGGGCAATCCAGGGAGGCAAGGCCAGTGGGTGCTCCTACTGGCATCCTTCTCCTGTCTCTGTGTAGGTTGTGCTTGGGAGGTGGCCCCAACCTGGGGGCAAGCCGGGGGTATTGTCCCACAAAGAGGTGTCCTAGAGAGGTGAGGAGGGAAAGACCAGGTGAGCAGGGGCTGAAGGAGTGCAGGCTAGCACCCACAAAAAAAGCATACTAAATATAAAAAAAAGATTCTTCCCACCTGATGGATATAGCAGGGGGTATCTGGTGGAAAGGGGAGGGTCAAAGAGATGGGTTGATGAAGGAATGGTAGGAGGCATCTGGAAAAGTAGGGAGAAGGGGCAGGAGAAAGTGAGTTCAGGTGAGGGGGAGGGAAGGTGGAGTAGGGAACAGGGTTGTGGACATGAGAGAATGAGGGAGCAATCTGGGGGGAGCAAAAGGAAAAGGTAGAGAGTCAGCCAGAGGATGAGCAGAAAGGCAAGATGGGGTGTGCCAGGGGGAGAAAGGCTTGGGAAGAGGAGATAAGGACCGGGATAGCTGACAAGGTTGGGGAGAATTACAAGAGGGACAGGAGAGGAAAATGGAGTCCAGTGGGAGTGAACAGCAGGATGCACAGAGAGGAAGGAGGGCCAGGATGGAAGTGGAAGGGTGGCAATCTTGGGGGATTTAGTAGTGAAGGGGGTAAGATGGGGAGTGAAAAAGACAAAGACAAGAAGTAGGAGGGTAGAATGTATACCAGGGATGATGGCAGAAAGCGTGGGATCTGTGATAACATAGTCTGTGGGGTATTGGGGAAGGGAAAACTCACATTATATTGTACCTGGAAATGAATGGACTTGTAGGATGAGAGGTGAGAGAGATGCAAGTGAGGTGCATGGAGGTAGGGAGAATTTGCAGCTAGGCAAGGAGGATGGTACCCTTCTCAGAGGTGCTTCCAGTCCTGAGGGCTAGTATGACAAGAAAGGAAGGCAGGAATAGATTAATTTAACAGATGGCTAAGGAAGTGGTTCAAAAAGGAGGGAGAAGGGCTCATAGGAGGCCTGTGGAGGCACCTGGAATAACAAGGACATGTATGAACCAGATCGGTTGCATCTGAGTAGGAAGGTCACAGGGGTTCTGAATAAGAAGCTGGGGGAATTTATGGGGAAAACCTCCATTTAAACTGATGGGGGGAGGAAGCATGGTGCAGAGTGCCCTTAGTCACCTTATGGAGGAGGCCAATTAGCCTCCCCCAATTAGGCCTGCTTGGGGAGACACCAGTTGAGAAGGATGGAGGTAGAGAGGGATGATAGAGGGAATGGGGTGGGGGCAAATTAGGAATAAGGGAGGTCCTGAATCATGGTGGAGGGTGGTATCTCTTAATGCCAGAAGGCTGGGAAACAAGATGGTAGAATTGCATTCACTGATGACCGGGAGAAAGGTGGACATAGTGGCCATCACAGAGATGTAGGCCACACAAAACATGACTAGATTCTTGCTGTTCCCAGGTTTAAACTGTATATAGAATGGATGGGAAGAAGGGGAATGGTTCTGTACGTGAAGGAAGGGATAATTCCTACCAGAGAGGAAAAGGCAGAGGATAATACTGAAGCATTATGGGTACAGGTATAATCCATCTAAGGGAGTAAACTAAGGATGGGGGTCACCTACAGGCTGCCCCCAAGGACGAAGAGTTGGACAGGAAACTGGGGACCCAAATCAAGGAAATGTCCAGTAAGGGGGAGGCAGTAATAATGGGGGATTTCACTGTACCAGTGTTGGACCGAAAAATCCAGGCTACCTCCACCACCAGGAAACATGTACTGCTGGATGCATTGCAGAGCGATTTCCTGGCTCAAAGTATCATGGTACCCACTAGGGAGAGGGCAGTACTGGACCTTGTCCTGTTCATCTATTTGCATATTCAGGAAGTGAAAGTGGAAGCACCACTCACATGCACTGGCCACCACACAGTTTGGTTCCACCTGGACATATGCAGGGGAATAGTCAGGACCAGGACAAGGGTTTTGGACATTAAGAGGACTGACTTTGGTAGGATGGGTGAAATTCTAGGAGGATACCTTGACAGGATCAGAATAGAGACAGATGTTATACAGAAATGGGCAATAATAAAGGAGGGGCTGATGGAGGCCACTAGTGAGTATGCCAAAATAAAAAGTAAGAAAACTAAGGCCAAAAAGCCCAGCTAGTTCAGCAAGGAGGTGGCAAAAGCTGAAGATGGCAAGATGACAGCCTCCTGGAAGTACAAATGTACTCTGAATGAAGAGGAAGGGTGGATTAATTTGCTAAGTCAAGGGAGGAAAGCAGAGCAGTTAGATTGGCAAATGATACAAGAGAAATGCAGCTATCTCAGAAGTTTGTATCATGAATACATGGGAGAAGGCCTTTTTCTGTTACATAAGTGAGAAAAGGAACATAAAAGATGAAAGAGTAAGATTAAAAAAGGAGGGAGGTTTGGTAGAAGGAAGTGAAGAGAAAACTGAGGTACTTAAAAAGTTTTAAACATTATGGATCACCATTAATAATAGCAACAAAGCATGAAAACTGAAACACAGGTGTCCTTATAACAGAAGAGGTGGAGAGCGCCTGACTTTGGTAATTGTACTAAAAAAGTACTTCTGTTCAGTCTTCGTCAGAGAAAAGGATGAACCAGCAGTGCACCAAGGAGCAGGGGGGAGGGGACTGGGAGGAGGGGGGAGTTATGGACGGTTCCATTCAAGGTAACAAGGTACTAAAGGGCATAAAGGCCCTGAAGTTGGATAAATCCCCAAGGCCAGACGGTGTTAACCCAAGGGTCCTAAAGGAACTGGTGTAGGCCCTGGCAGGTCCCTGGCCAACCCCTCACCAAAGCCTGAATACTAATTTTTGTCTTCATTTTGTCTTCTTTGCTAGTATTGAAATAGTAATTTTATGATCATTTTTGGCTGATCTTCAGTAGTAGTAAAGTAGTCTGCCCATGAGCTGAAAAATTTAAATGAGCTATCTATCTGAAGACTAACTTAATAATAAGTAAGTATTCAGTTAGTAGTTAGGTAACCCACTGTACAAATCCCCCACCTATCATCTTTAAAATCCACTCTTTCCGCTCCCTTGACATTTCCACCTTCCATAGCAAGCTGACCAGTATCGACTGGTCACCCATCTCCTCTGCCTCCTCAGTAGGCGCAGCCCTGTCCTTCTTTACCATGAAATTGTTATCTGTCTGGGACTGCCATGCCCCACTTAGAAATGCAAGGCTCCTAGGTAGTCATCTTCCCTGGGTCTCTGCCGAACTCACTGCATGTCAACATGTGTATGATCTAGCGTGGGCTGCATACAAGTCCTCAGGCTCCCCACAAGACCTGCAGCACTATTGCACACTCTGGAATACTTGTACCCATGCAATTCACCTTGCTAAGTTGGACTATTTAAACGCCTCATTCCAAGATAACATAAACAACCCATCCAAATTCTGGAAGGTTATCCACGCCTTGTTATCCACCCCCCCAGACCCCCTCTCCTGTCTTAAAAATCGGCTCCCCAGATAATTGACAACCCACCAACCACGGCTGAGAAGTTCAATAACTTATTTTCTACCTGTGTCTCCTCCCTCCTTGCATCCCTCCCCTCAATGTTCCTCTTCCCTCTAATGCCCCCCACACTCAATCCACATCCACCTCGTGCTTCACCTTTAAACCTGTCCTACCTGATGACACCCTGCAAACATCACTTGCTCTAAATCCCACCAAAAGAAAAAGCCCTGATGGTCTAGATCCTAAATTTCTTCACCTTTCTGCCTATGCTATTGCCCTCCCTCTGTACTATCTTCTGAACCTCTCCTTCTCACATGTGACTGTACCTAAGGTATGGAAGTCAGCTACTGTGATCCCTCTTCACAAAGGAAGGGATCCCTCCAGTCCTAACAATTTTTGTCCTATATCCCTGCTCCCTATCCTGGCTAAGGTTCAAGAGTACCTGGCAACTCTCTTTTCCTCAACTCCACTTCTTTCTTCACCACTTTCCAGTCTGGATTCCATAAACCCACTCCACCACCACCTCCCTCCTCCAGCTGACTGACTTTATTCTCACAGGGATGGACCAGGGATGCATACCTCTGCCACCTTTGTCGACCTGGCCAAAGCCTTCAACATTGTCACCCATTCCCTTCTCCTCTTCAAACTGGCTATGGCTGGCCTCGCTGATACTGCCACAAACTGGTTCCAATCATACCTTACTGGCCGGACCCAATCTGTCAGAGTCAGCAACTCCAACCACCCCCCCATCGACACAGTTGTCCCACAAGGCTCGGTACTTGGACTAGTTCTGTTTTCCATCTTCTTAAATGAGCTCCCTGATGTCTGCTCATCTGCTAGCATACACATGTATGCAGATGACACCTTGTTATTCTTCTCTGGGAGTTCCCTTTCTGAAGTGACTACCAGCCTTCAATGGGACTTTAACAATGTCCAGCGCAGGTTTAGTTCTAACCTTTGGCACCAGGCAAAAACTGTCCAAATTAGACTCCTTCCCCACCTATCATATCCTGACAGGCTCCAATCTGGATGACGTCTCCTCATTTAAGTATCTTGGGCTGTGGCTAAACAAAAATCTAGACTTCGATGTACAAGTCGATGCCATTCACAAAAAAATCCTCCCCAAACTTGGTGCCCTGTACAAACAGCGCAGCTGCCTGCCCATGCAAACTAGGCATGAAATTGCCCAAAAAAGATAATTCTCACAGTCTTTGACTTTGGAACATTGTCTACAGTTCTGCCCCTAAAACCACCCTATCCAAGCTGGACACTCTTCAACTCCTTCTGCCACTGTGTACTTGTCTGCCCCCCTCTCACCCACCACTGCAATCTCTTTACCTCACTTTCCTTCCCTTCCCTCTCTTCTAGGTGCCGGTCTCACACTGCTATCCTTGTAGGTAAGTACTGGTTCGGCTCTCTGCCATCTTACTTGTCCTCCTTCCTATCGATTCCTCCCCCTCCTGCTATTCCCTCTGATCCTCGACACACAGAACGCTTGCCCTCCCACCATGGTGTACATCCTCTGGTCGGTCTGCCTTCTCATTCCACTTCCCTAGCAAATGGAACTCTCTCCCACTCGAAATTTGCTCTGCACAATCTCAGTACTCCCTTGCACATCTTCTTCTGAGGCACACTGTTCACTGCTGCAACTGCAATTAACCCTTCCTGCATACCTACGCCCCTCCCCTTCTTGTCTTCACATTTTCAAACCTCTCCAGAGTTCCCTCCACCCTCCCTCTCCTTCACCTACTTCCACCTCCTTGTCTTCTCCTTTCACAAACCACTCCAGTGTTCCCTCCCACCCTCTTCTTCACCTACCTCCACCTCCTTTCCACAACCCCTCTCCCCCCCGACAACCTGTTCCACTCTCATATTTTTCACGCCCTTCTAACAAATTACCACTTTACCTCTAATTGCCCTCACCCACCTCCCCTCACTCTTTCATTACCCTTCTGTCCACCCCTACTTCATCTTCCTCTCTCCCTTGTTACTTCCCTACCCACTATCTCCTTCTCTCTATTCATATGCCAATTTCCAGTCCCCTTGCAGGGATTTCAACACCCTGGAGGGTTAAAGGTCTGGTTCCCTTTTCCCTCTGTCGTTATGTCAATTCTCAGTCCCCTTGCAGGGTTTTCAAAATCCTGAAGGGGTGAACATCTGGCTACTCTTCTCTCTCTATTCATATGCCAGTTCTCCATCCCTTTGTAGGGTTTTCAACATCCTGAAGGGGAGAAGATCTTGGCTGCCTTTTCCTTCCCCCTCCATCTCCTACCCTCTTATTTCCTCCCTTCACATATTTGACTTGCCACCTAGCAGGGTTTTCAACATCCTGAAGGGGAGAAGGTCTTGGCTACCTCTCCCCCCCACCACCATTTTTAACTCTTCCTACACATACCCGACATACAGGGATATTTACCTAGCATTTGTATCTTTTCCCCCATTACTATATGCACTTATATCAATTTGCAAGTTTAGTTGTATTGCTCACTGTCCACAGGTTCACACCTATGTACTTAAATGGGAAAAATTCAAATGTTGTGTCCAAAAAGTTAGTGCTCTGACATCATGATGACCAGACATTGTTGCATCTGATTTAGATATTTGCATTTTATCCAAGTGTGTATTTATATATAGTTATACACATTCCATGTTCTTACTTGCTTGTAATATATCATTTATATTGTATATAGTTCTGAACACTGCTTTTCTTTTTATTGGCTGTCTCCTACTTCTTATGCAACCTCCTCCGCCCCCCAGGACGCTTCTGGAAAAGAGCTGTTTCACAGTTCATGTTGTTTTTCTGGTAAATCTCTTCTAAATAAATAAAAAAAGTAGTCTTATATACAACTTAAGGCAGTGCTGTGAAGATTAAATGATTACTTCTGAATTGTATAAATGAATACCAATAAAGACTAGTTGAATACTTAGCAATAGTGGTAAAGTGGTAGTACTGTACTACTCTATTAGTATTTATATATGGCCATATATGCAATTTGCGCAGCTATAGGCCATGTGCTGTGCTCCAGATGTGCTTGCCAACTAGCCCAGGTGCAGTTCACAGGGACTGGGTTTGAGTAAGCACCAGCATGCATATGGCCTGCATACAGTGCCAGTGCATGGGGGGGCAGGCTATTGCCTGCGGACATCCTACTTTATGTGCCCCTCAAAGCAGTGACTATCCCATCATGGCATGAGGGTATCCTCAACCCTCCTGATGTGCCATGAGGTCTGGTGGGCAGTGGATGGCACCTAGTTCCCTTCATGGTCCTATGTGGATGTGTAGGTGACAGAGACTGGTGTTGATTGGGTTATCCAGTTTTATAAATTAAACTTAATTCACCTAACTTGAATTTTACACCAAATGAGGGGTCCTTATTTTTTAATGGTACAGCCATGTAACGTAAGAAAAAGAATTTCTCAAACTATAGGCATATCCTTACAAAAACTTTCTTTGAAATACCATTGTAATATCTGTTCTTTACCATTATACTACCACTGTGATTTCCAATGTACTACCAGTGTGAGTTTCATAAATGGTATCACAGTGGATTTGATTCAATTCCATTGTAATACCATTGTAACCACTGTGATACCATGCAGACAGTGGTAGTTCACTGGTAAAACCACCTTTGCTGGTACCAGAGTGGTAACAATGTGCTACATCATGATACCACTGTTTGTTGGTATCAGTGGTTTTGTTTCAATTTCAGTGTGATGCCATTGTGTCCACTGTGATACCACTGACACACAGTGGTAGCACAGTGGCAAAAAACTTGTGCAACAGTAACACAATAGCAAATACCAGTGTGATACTTCTACAATTGGTATCACAATAGATTTGTTTCAATTCCATTGCACTGTCATTGTGACCACTGTGGTACCATGTGTTGGTAGCACAATAGGTGCACTTGCAGTGGTAATACAGTGGTCTCATTCCATGCCTTATGATGGTGGTAGTACAATGGTCAAGCAGCATGGTATCACAATGGCCTGTGGTCACTAGTATCACAGTGACCACATTGTAGGGGAAAACCTGCCAGTGGAGTGATCCAAAAACATAATTAAGGTACATCCAACAAGATCAGACATCCACACATCTTAATGTAGGTGCCATCTAACAACAGCTAATCAACAGCTATACATTGCAAATCCCACCAAAGTTATCCATACACCAGTCATGTCCCTAGTCTATGCTATACAGTGTCATCCTAGCTTCACAACATGGTGCCACATGGTGCGGCTTCAGTGCAGGAACCCTCCTTGTTCACATGGAAAGCACAAAGGGACCTTGTGGGACACTTCTTCTCCCTACAAAAATGAAAACAATAAAGAAATTGGCTCCAATCCCACCTGTTCCTAGAAGTAAGGGAAAGAGTCTTCCTAGGAGTGCAGACAGTTTCAGCCCATCCCAACACTGCCACAATGGATTGCTCTAATGACCTCTCCCTGCAAGAGAATTAACACAGCTGCTGATCTGAGAAATGACTTTTTTTAGTATATTATCCTCTGTTTTGCTGCAGGTGGAGCAAGACTTGTTAAAGATCATGACCCCAAGTCCCCCCCTTACACTGCCACATCCACCAACCTCATGCAGGTTGTCACATCAACAGACCTATAACATCATGTATGCTGTCACACCTCAGAGTCCCATACTTCCATGCATGCTGTCACATCCATGAATCCTATACCTCACGCATGCTATCACAGCTCATGATTCCATACTTTCATGAATGCTGTCATGTCCATCAACTCACACCCAATGACCACATACACTATCACACCCATCATCCCCATACACCCTGTCAATCTCAGTAACCAATTCCACCATGCACGTTATCACACCTCACAACTCCATGCACCCCCCTGCATGCTGTCACACCAACTGACCACATAATACCATGACTGCTGTCACACCTCATGATTCTATACCCCTATGCATGCTGTCACACCCACCAATCCTATGCAATCTGTCACACCCATTGATCAGCATGTGTGAGCAGTGAGATCAGAGCATAATTTTGAAGAGCTGTTATTGTAACCTATCCTGCCACATGGCAGATTAAACAGAGCTAGAAAGATGATTAGAATGGCAATGCCCCTCAGTTATACAGCCCAGCCAGTAACTGCTTATGTGAGGAACAGCCTTTAGTCTCTGTTAAACCAAGACAGTGGTCTATGTTATTTAAGTTGTTTATGATTTGTTTCTGAGTGAATCTTCTAACTCAAATTTTATGATTTCGGTACATTCTTCCATTTTTAAAAAAATAAATAAAATGACAAATGCCATTTGGCAATTTTTATGCATTAATTTCAAGTGTCTACCTGATATGTGATCCTGACTTCCCACACCCGCCTACAATTGGTGTGATTAGTGGGATACTGGCTGAGCATCTGAAGGATACATGGAAGAGCTCAGTCAGGGGTGCCAGACTTGGTGCCTGAGGATAATGGCAGTAAGTGCTTGGTGCCAGAGATGAGGATGTCTGCTGGAGAGGATGACCTGAGTGAGGCACCAAGGAAGATGTGCAATGATCTGGCAGAAGAGCTGGTGAGGCTGGTGTAGTGACTCAGCAGAAGATGGTTGGAGGTGAACCAGCACCAGAGGGAGGTGGAGCACTGCTACAGGGTGATGATGGAGAATGCTGTGGCAGATATTGTGGAGGATATCATGGTGGATGTCATGGAGAAGGTCACAGAGGATGTTGTGGAAGATTTGGTGGCTCATGATCCTTGGGATCTAGAGGAGGTGGACCCCCTACTAGAAGATTTGTGACCACTGAGTGAGGACATCCCATTATTGCTGATTTTTCCTGGCTGTTTCTTACTGGAGAATGGAGATCGTCAAGAGGAAAGACTGTGATGGGCAAGTTATGGTAGTAGTGCACATAACACTGTGATGCATATGGCACCATGTGGGGCCAGCAATACTAGCTTTACCAGTTGAGGGCTACAGAGAGAAAATATTGAATCAGTTGGATGAACTACTGACTGACAGTTGTTATGACTGTTGGTAGTCAATAGTTCATCCCAAAAAGTCAAGGTTTCTCATATATCCTAATAATTCTAGCCGGACCACCACCTCCACCATCCAGTGTTCAGATCAGCCTCCCCCACAACCACCCTCCTCTCTGCTAGACCACCCTTACAGGCACCAGGATATCCTCCATGCAGCTGAATAACCGTTCTAGCCCCAGCATCTCCCATTATGAGCAGCCTCACTGGAGCTAGAGCATCACATAGCCCCCAGACCAGCCTCTTCCCCAGCCGGCCACCCTCCAAGCATCTGGACCAGCCTCCAACTACATGCCACATGCCATATAGCCTCCATGTAGCTGGAGTACCCACCCAAGCCTCCCCTCCAACAGACTACATCTCTGCAGCTGTCCCTCCAAGCCACTGGACCAGAACTCCCCCAGCCATCCACTCTACCTACAGCAGGACCCACCACAAGCCCCATACGAGCCTCACTGTCTGACCACCCACCCACCATGCAGCTAGACCTCACTTCCATCCCCTAACTAGCCCCCCCACCAGTCCCTGTCCCTGCTACTGGCTCACCCTTTCATGCCCAGGAACAGCCTCCCCCATCAGACAACCCTCCCTGCAACTGGATCTTCTGGGTTCATTGCCACCCATAGACCAGCTCCCCTCCCAAGTTAAGGATCTTCCCTGAAGCTGGACATCCAGATAACCACCCTTCCCAGGAGATACATCCACTCTCCCTCCATAGCAGAACCTCCCTCAGACCACCTACCCTGCAACTAGACCCTACTCCCCATATCACCCTTCTGCAACCATGGACCCCATGCCTCTCAATGTGGTATGAATAAAATGTGAGACACTAACATACAAAATATAAATTCAGACTGAGAGGCTTTAAAATAAACAGCTACATGGATTCAAAGAATCAGTTAAAAAAGGCATGATTTTCAGAAACAGGAAAATTACTCAAGAAATTCTTTCACAAGTATACACAAAAGGGAGATTTTGATAATCATGCATCTTCAGCAAAAGAAAAAAACTTACACTGATGCCAGCATTGCTATTTAATTTAATGTAATGGATTTACATATGCTAAAGTTTTAATCAAACACAACAACAAATGCAAAAAGCACAGCTTTCTCACCCTATCTTGAACCAGTTTATGAGCAAACGGGATCCAAGAACATATAAATTCCTCCAGAAGTATATAAAAAGATACTTTCATAAATAACAGTCAGTAGCTTTAGGAACAGAACCAAAATAAAAGCACTGCGATCCCAGCATTACTATTTAATATAATTGTTTAACACATACAAATGTTTTAATCAAATACACTATCAAATGCAAAAAGCACAGCTCCCCCACACACATTCAAACACTCAAATATCTGCAGTAAATACATCTTTTTTAATCAATCTGTTCAGATTTTCTCAGATAAAAAAATGTAAAGTCTTTTCTCTGTAAATATAGTTAAATAGGCTACTGAATGGATATGCAAACAACAAATGCATTCTCAATTTGCTCATTCATACATTCTTCCTGCTGCTTGGTAATTAACTCCCCTGCCCTCCCCCAAAAAAGAAACCATAACTTTAAAGTGGAGCACCGAGGAGGAGGTGGAGTCAGATCCAAGATGGTGACATGAGTGTTCCGATGGGTGTCGGTGCAAGTGTCTCTCTGAATCTTGTTTTCTATTAGCTAAATTGAAGCTTACCCAGTGATATGTGGTAAACATGCTTGAAGGCATTAGTAATATCCAAGGCCCCTGGAATTCTGCAATTCTGCAGTTGCAGAGTTTTCCTCAGAATTTGCATCATGCCACAGAATGTATATAGTGCTGCAGAATTCACTGTTTCTGGTGAATTTTTATTCAAATATACTGTTTTTCCATAGTGCCAGGCTTCGTTTCCCATCTTGTCTATCCTGAAGCCCCTCCTCTAAGCTCGGCATTTGATGTCATTGATGACATCACATAATTTTTTACTGAGAAATGAATAAATCATGCCGCAGAAATCAGAAAATGCTACTGCAGAAATCAAGGAGCCCTACTGCAGAAATCAGAAAGTTCTGCCACAGAGCACTAGGGTCCCTGGTAATAACTGAGCAATGTAACACCAAGAAAGCTGCTAGACATCTGCTGTTGATGCTGAATATGCCTTTGCCCAACACCCAAAAAAATGCTACAGCACATATTACATGGGACCCAACAGGTCAGCGCGAGCAACGAGTCTCTAAGAAAAAAAAAATGGAAACAATTGACTTCTCTGAGCCATGTTGCTGACTTAAAGAATCAGACCCCCGATAATCCAGAAGGCTGTGGAACATGAACTCAAGCACAGCAGCAGAAAATAGAATGCTTTTTGCCCCTCAGTGACAATTTCCGCGGGCAAGCCATTGTCCCCCATTCCTGACCTTCTCTCACCTGCAGTAGACTCCGACTGTGAATCTCCAGTTCTTCACCTAGAACAGGAGGACCTGCATTATTCCACCATGGCTGAAGAGGATCATGGCTGTTCGGGCTCTGTAATATCCATAGCTACTAAATTTCTTGCAATGCATAAGGTCAGTACCTCTAACATGGTTGAGAAAGAGAAACAACTTAATGGAGGGGCAATGGTGTCTCAAAAAATGGGCAACCTGTTAATAAGGCTGTGGGGCTGCTAGATGCTAATGACATTAATAAAATCAGTTTGCAGAGTCCTATTCAGAGCTCTGAACTGGTTGAGTCCTCTGAGATGAAAAATACTAGCAATACTACAGTTTATGATACCGGTATGCCATCGTTAATGGTGTTGAGTGAGTTTCAGGTTGAAATATGAAATGAGATACAAAATGTCTTTGCAGCAATTACGACCTCACTAGCTGATTTTTCAAGTGTTCTTACCACTGTTCAGCAAAAAATGTAAAATCTGTCTATCAGAATCACCAAAACAGAAAACCGCATAAGTATATTGAGGATAAAATGACTCCTCTTATTAATGGTCACACTGAACATAATCAGATTTTACAGGAGCTTCAATACAAAATTGTGGCCTTAGAGGAACGCTCATGAAGAGTGAACATTAAACTGGTTGGCCTTCCTGAGGTATCAAAGAAAAGGAAGACTCCTTAAAGTTTTTTTTTTTTATTCTTAACCATAGCTTTACAATGCCAATATCCTGAAGAGAAAATCACGCTCGACAGAGAGCCCATCGGGGGACTATACTAATCTTAGAAATTTCTCCAACAAAAGAACTAATAGACCAGTTTTCATACAGCCCCACCATTTTCAAGACTGTGAAGCAATATTACAACATGCCAGAATTAATAAGGGTCCTTTTTATGAAAATTTGAAAATTTCACCCTATCCAGATTTATTAGTGGCCACTATGCAACAGAGCAGATCTTTGATAACGTTAGAGAACTTTTGCAACAGAAAGAAATTAAACACTTCATGTTGTATCTGGCCCGGCTGCATATATTTCATCATGACAAAGTGTTAACATTTTCTGATTCTAGGAAAGCCACTACTTACTTACATTCTTTGTCATTGGATGAAACCGTAACTTGAAAACTCAAAACTGCAGTTAGCTTTTTCGCAGTTGTGGCCACTGTAATGGTGTTTTCAAAATTTTGTCAGACTAGGTATATAGGATGCATTACAATTAGAATGATCGCTCTGCTGCTTCTTTGCAGACTTTGGGTTAAGACTCATTTTGCTGAATTATATTAAATAGAGGTTGGGGAATGGAGTCTTTTTTGTAATTCTCTCTCTTTGTTTTTTCCGGTGTAATATAAAGCATACATTCTAAAACTGCTGGGTTAGAACCTTGCATTAGTTAACACAGGAGCGAATGAGTGATGTCCATCTGGAATAAGTTTTGGGGGGGTTACTATGCCTGAATCTGTTTTGGCTCCTTTTTAAACAGTTTCTGGTTATTAGAGATGTGGCATTGTTACATAAATACTGTACTGGAACTGATGTAAATGGTGTTGACTATTTCAGAGGGTTTTTTTTGGTATTATGTTATTACAAACTTTAAATAGATTTAGACATAGTTCGGTGATAGAAAGTCTGCACAATTTAGATAAAAAGAAAATGTCACTGTGGATAAGATTTGCAGAAGTGGGTGGGGTAGATATATATGTTTGTTTCTTAGATGGAATGCTTTATGGCACTGCTAAAATTATTATGTGACACACCAAATTCTGGCAAATGAGATTAATCACAAGACTAGAAATTTTTCCCTTTTGGGATATTTACCCTGGATTGCCTGTGTGTAACTGTACTTCAATGATGGAAAAATGGCTAATCAACTGAAATGTGTTAGCTGGAATGTTAAGAGGATGTTAGAACATCACAAGGCACATAAAATATTTAAAGGGACACTGTCAACCCCCTTAGGTCTCAAAATGTCCCTAGTTTAAAAAACATATTTTATGATTACCAACATTCTGTAAAGATTGTTGAAGTAGCTGGTAGTTTGATTTAAACTCATATTTTCTTTACAAAAGTAAAAAACAGACTGCTCAACATACTGGTGTTATCACACCAAAACAGGTTTGTTTACATTCCTTAATCACTCCAAATACATCTTTCCTGGATTTGGGAACACCCACAAAACATTCTAGCACCTCATGATGCTGTGGGAGTTTAGAAGGCTACTGCCTTATGAGTGACTGAACTGTTTGGGTGTGTTTCTAATGCCCAGGAAGTATGCAGTAAGAACAGAACTAGGATTGTAAACAAAAACAAGATTGTTTATAGATATACATTACCATGCATTTCAGTTCTTCTAAACAAGGAGACAGACAAAACAAACAGCAACATCAGTGAATTTTAGAGAGGGTAAGCAATCATAAAATGTGAGGTTTCAACTAGAAATAATATGATGAAAAACAGGTTGACAGTGTCCCTTTAACTAGCAAGATACAGAGGGGATGAATTGTGCCCTTTTTCAGGAAACTCATTTATCACATACAGAGTTTCTTTTTCACTCTAAAAATTGGGGAAAGGGCATAAATAGACCGTATAGGAATAACTCTGGGGGAGTGCCAATATTTTTCAAAAAATAATTCATATTTTATTAGCTGGAAATGTGTATGGCCCTAATGAAAACTTTCCTGCTTTTTTCAAAAAAAATTTGGGGAGCTTAGTTCTTTTCCAGCACCATATATAATTGGCAGCAATTTTAATCTTTCCCTAGATCCAGTGCTAGAGAGATCAGGTATGTGTTGGGATCACAGATCTGCTGCTGCCTCTGTGATGGTACAATTCATGCAGGATTTTCATTTGATGGATATATGGAAAGCATGTAATCCAAAGGCTCAGCATTTTACTTTTTTTCTCCTGTGCATACATCTTACTCCTGAATTGATTTTTTTTTTGCTTTCTGAATCATGTTGGTACCAAGTGATCAAAGTAAATCATGGTAGTATTACTATTTCAGACCATGCTCCAATTTTTCTTTATCTGCAATACTCAGGTAGAATTCCACAGAAAAAAATTAAATTTGATCCATTCCTTGAAGGATTTTAATTTTCTCCAGTAGATGAGTGTAAATATTGAAAATTTCTTTAGCACCAGTACTACGAGGGATATGAATATGGGAACTTTATGGGAGGCATTTAAATCATACATTGGGGGAGTATTACAGCTTTTTGGATTAAAAGAAATAAGAACAAACAGAAGAGAATTCAAGAGTTGGAGACAGAGATCCTTCATAAGGAAAATATACACATGCAAACTAATGATCCAACAGTATTTATGGAACTAGCCACATGTAAGGAACAACTGAATAGTTTACTTACTGACGATACAGAAAGACAAATATTATACTTCAAATCTAATTATTATGCTATGGGCGTTAAGTCAAATAAATTACTATCATGGCAACTTAGAACCCAAAACAAAATCACTTGTTACCTCATCTTAAACAATTATTTGACTATATATTCCAAACAAAACAACTCACCCACTCTTTTAAAGAAGCTAATATACACGTTTTTTTGAAGAAACTCAAAGGCCCACTATTGGTTAGTTCTTATCGCCCCATTTCTCTCATTAATACCAACACTAAAATCTTGACCAAGGTCCTGGCCACCAGGTTGGAGTGGGTGCTCCCCCATTTAATCCATCCTGACCAAAATGGGTTTATTAAAGGACAATCAATTTCATCGAATATAAGAAGAACCATGAATATCATAGATTATTTTAAAGATTCAGATCTTTCATTACTTCTACTTGATGCTGAAAAAGCTTTTGATTGTCCAGAATGGGAATATATTAAAGCTATTCTGCCCAAGTATGGATTTGATCCATATTTTTGTGAATGGATGGGGGTGCTCTACTCTGGCTTGGTGGCCAGGTTCAAAAGTAATCAAGGGATTTCTCAGCCTTTATTTTATCTAGAGGAACCCATCAAGGCTGTCCCCTGCCCCCTCTTATTTTTGTTATAGCAACTGAGCCATTTGCTTTGGCAGTTAGAAGGTCACCCAGCATTAATGGCCCATGTATAGATCATGTGGTCTATGTGCTGATGATTCATTGATATATGTCAAAAACTTAAATCAGTCATTTCCCCCCATCTGTGATATTATTACACATTTTGGTTTAGCCTCAGGATATAAAGTTAACTGGGGTAAATTGGAGTTTATGGAATCCAGTGGACACATGGATCCATTTAAATCCTCTTCTGAACTTAAAATCAAAAGAGTTTCAGAAAGTTTGTATCTGGGCATCTCTATAGATAGTGAACTAAAACATTTGCAAGCATTAAACTTGGATGTATTAATACAAGAGGCTAAAGAATTGTTTAAATGGTGGGAGAATCTTCCCTTAACACTTATTGGTCAGGGCAACACCATAAAAATAAATATTCTTCCAAAGTTTTTGTTTGTTTTTCAGAATGTTCCTATCATTATTAAAGATGACTTTTTTAAAGGCCTTGAAACACTAATTAAAAAAATTATTGTGGAAGGGCAAGAAACTATTGTCATGTGATACCAAGGTCTTGACGTGAAACCTTTGTAAAAGAGCTCTGGGCTCAAAGGTAATTGTAATCCTAGAATTGAAATAAATAAATAAAATAAATAAAAAATAGAGAAACTTAAATCCCCAGTGACAGAAGGTGGCCTTGCATGTCCATGTTTTAGGAATTATTATTATGCTGCAAATTTAGTTGCTATACATAATTGGTTTAAACAAATTGAAACTGATTATTCTTTCAAGATGGAAACTTACTGCTCACCATATAAAAATATAAAGCTTTGTCTATATGCTGGCAAATATAGCTGCAAATTGGAAACTTTATTATTTTGCTCTAGAACTGTGCTATATATTTGGCACAGAATGTTTGGAACAATTAGTTTCCCTCTTCACTCTAAACACTCACCTATATATCTAAATTCATATTTTTTGCCTTCTATTTCTGATCATATTTTTAATAAATGGTATGCAAATGGGTTAATGGAGAGTAATCAATTATTGTCAGACAATCAGGTTGTTGAATTTGAAATCCTGAAGGGTGCATACAACTTAGCTAATAACCAATTTTATGGTTACTTTCAAGTGAGGGACTTTATTAAGAAGTATATTTATTATCCAAAAAAGGATAAATTAGTGCAAATCGAAGATATAGTAACATCATCAAACTCACATACAATAATTTCCAAAATGTATAAATGGCTAATCCCGGTTTCCCTGCTATCCTAAGTGACTTAAAATCTAAATGGGAAATAAAATTACAACATAACATCCCATCACCCCTTTGGAATAAAATAATAAATACTAAGGGCTGGGGTTTTAAATCAGCCAGATTTAGACAAATACAGTTTAATATACTTCAACATACATATTATACTCCTCACTGGCTTAGCTTAATGAATCCTGATATTTCAAACAACTGCCCACAATATCTTCAATCATCTGGCACTTTAGAGCACATGCTAATTTTGCACCCAGCACTGGATGACTGGTGGAGTCAAATATCATCTTTTTTGTCTCAGACTATCTCTCAAAATCTTTAGAAAGATCCATTCTGGATGCTACTCCAATTCGGAGGGCCCATGTCCAAGTTGCACCCATTTGCACGTACTCTTATTAATATTGGTCTCACAACTGCATTTAAAATAGTTCTTATGAAATGGAAGGACAAGGATCCACCTAGCTATATTAATTGGTTTAATGCTATATTGGGAATACATCAACTTGAAAGAGTATTTTATTTGAACACTAAACAAATGGCTAGATGTCAGCAACTTTGGACACCATTCTGTAATGTATTATGACTATCCCCTAATAATATTAATGGGGTTAGACCCCTAGGGTAAATCCAGTAATGGAGAATGTTTGATCAACTGTGTATTTGCTGTATTTATATTGCCAGAATCAGTTATTTATTGATGTCCTTGTTACATTTGTACTATTTAATGTGTACTGTAAACTGTGAGCTGCCTATTGGATTTTGTATGCTTGAATATTTGCAATGAATGTTTTTTTTAAATGCAAAATAAAAAAACTACAACTTTAAATTAACTAAATCAGTAAAAATTCCACAAATAATATGTAATCTAGAGGCATAATGCAAACTAGACACTTTAAAGAGTGATTTGATTAAAATACTAAATGTATTTTAAAGGCTTTTCAAAGGTTTTTAGCCATGAGTTCAGAGCAGAGACAATTTCTTCATAACAAAATATTCTCCATTAAAACTGCACAGCATTTCAATTAGAAAACAATAAAATCTGAAAAATAATTCCCTTACTGTATTTAACATTTCAGGGAGTTAAAATGATGCACTTTTCTATTTAAACATAAGCACTTACCGATAAATCTTAAATGCAGGCAGCACCAGATTGAGCATCTTCAAAATGGAGATTAACAGTCAGTATGGGCAGGAAAAGGAAGTGGTTCTGGTAAATGTAGTTTACTGACTGAGAAGACCTCTGAAAAATGTAGTTCAGTAGACTTTTAAAGGAACACTGTCAACCTTTTTTTGCATCATATTATTTCTAGGCAAAAATCCACATTTTATGACTGCTTACCTTCCTAAAATTCATTGGTGTTGCTGGTTGTTTTATCTGCCCCCTTGCTTTGTAGAACTGAAACGCATGGTAACGTACCCAGCCTTGTTCAAATCCTTAAACTACTCGGCTGACTGTAATCTTCATTTATGATTCAGTAGTATTAAAAACATTGTACTTTGAAGAGCATTGCAGTTCTGTTTCTAATCCTCATTTAGTAATAATTTACTCTTAAACAAGTAGTCTGCTGAATATGTTTTAGAGTTTAGTATTCTTACAGGTATATTTTTTAACGATGATTAAAGATGATTAAAAATAACTGAAATTACTCTTCAAAGACAAATTAATGACTGCTTTAATACTAAATTTAGTATTTGACTTTGGTGAGGGGACCTATTTACCACATCTTTGGATTGGTTGATCATGCCCAGGTATTGTAAAACTGCACATGAGGTTCTTCTTCATAAAAGTGGGCCAAGGATGAACCAGGGAACTACAAGCCAGTCAGCCTAACCTCACTAGTGGGCAAGCTGACAGAGACTATCCTGAAAGACAGATTGGTGAGCTTTTTTGAGGATAATGTGCTCATGGTTTGTGTTGGGACACACCTGCCAGACTAACCTTTTAGACTTCTTTTACAGGGTCACCAGGACAGTGGACAAGGGCCAAGTGGTTGTTGTCCTGTATCTGGCCTTCAGAACAGACTTTGACTCTGTACCTTACAGAAAACTTATCAGTAAGCTGGAAGACCTAGGGGTGGGGGCTAAGCTTGTTGGGTGGATCAGAAGCTGGCAGCTGGATAGAAGCCAAAAGGTGGTCATCAGAGGGGGGATTCTCAGAAGCTAGGCCTGTGATCAGTGGGGTCCCACAGGGCTTTGCTCTAAGTCTGGTGTTCTTTGAGATATTTATAAGTAATACTGTGGATGGGATCAAGGGCAAGATCTGCCTGTTCACAGATGACACAAAGCTCTGTTGAAGACTGCACACAGAGGAAGGGAGACAGGGTCTCAGGGTAGGCCTGACTAGACTCAAGAAGTGGTTGGGCATTTGTCAACTAGGATTTAATGCTAAAAAGTATAGTTATGCACTTGAGGCAAAATCAAATACTGACTGGGTGGTGTGCAGGTAACTAGGTCAGAGGAAGAAAAGGGCCTAGATGTAATTATCATGAGTGACATGAAACACTCAGTGCACAGCAAGGCAAGGCAATTGTTATTTTTAGAGTGCCCAATCACTGAGGCTCTGGGTGTCTAACTAAGTATAACAAAGATAAAGTACGAATAAAAGCACAATAAAATTATCAGAATAAATAAAAATCAGAATGACAGCTATTAAGGTTAGTTTCTGCTAACTAGAGCAGTTGGTTGGGCTGGGAAATCACTCCATAAAAGCCAAACTAAAGAGGTGGGCCTTCAGCCTCAGCTTGAAAACTTCAATTGAGGGGGCTTGCTGGACTGCAGATGGAAAAGAGTTCCATATGGTCAGCCCAGGGACACTAAAAGCCTGATCACCCGATGTATTGAGCCGAACCCTGGGAACATTCAGGAGGCCCCTCAAGGAGGAGTGGAGGGAGTGAGCAGAGGTCAAAGGTGTCAGGAGCTCTGGCAGGTAGCCAGGACCCAGTCTATATGGGACTTATAGGTAAGCAAGCCCACCTTGAAAAGGACTCTCCATCTGACAGGCAGACAGTGCAGAGCATGTAGGACTAGGATCACATGGCAGGACCTGGACAGGCCTGTCAGCAACCGGGTCACCACGTTCTGTACCAGCTGTAGTCTGTGGAGGGTACCTCCCATGACCCCAAAGTATAGAGAGTTACAGTAGTCAAGACTAGAGGTAACAAAGGCATGTACCTGGGTTGGCAGATACTCGTGCGGAATGAGGGGCTTAATCCTGGTGATGTTCCGCAAGTGGTCGAAGCCACTCTTAACTACAGAAGATATATGATCTTCAAAGGTCAGCCTGCAGTCCAGGATCACACCAAGATTATGCACCCTCGGGGAAGCCACCAATGGCTCTGACCCCAGGAAAAGACCTGTGTTCATTCCAGGTGACAACCCATCATGTCCATGACCTGGGTCAATCACTAGCACCTCTGTCTTATCTGGGTTTAGTCTCAGCCAGTTGGAAGCCATCCAGTCATTGATTTTGGCTAGACAGCTGTTAAGCACATCCACAGCACCAGATATTCCAGGTGCAAATGACAGCTACAACTGGGTGTCATCTGCATAGCAGTGAAACTGCATGCTGTATTGCTGAGTGATCTCACCCAGGGCAGTATATACACTGTGAACAGCATCGGTGACAAGATCAAGCTCTGTTGTACTCCACATTACAAGGGCATTGAGGAGGAGAAATTCCCCATCACTACCTACTGCACCCTATCAGAGAGCTAGGACTCAAACCATCTGATGACAACACCAGTGAGTCCACACATTTCACAGAGCTGATCAGAAGCATGACATGATTCACAGTGTCAAATGCTGATGAGAGTTTGAGCAGCACAGGAACTGACCTGTCTCCTCTGTCTCTAGGTCTGAGTAGATCATTAAGCACCCTAACTAGAGCTGTTTCTGTGCTGTGCCTAGCCTGAAAACCTGACTGAAATGGCTCATAGATGTCAAAGGACATGATGTTATCCTCAAGCTGCTGTGGCCACCAATTTCTCAACAAACTTGCTCAAAAATGGCAGGTTGGAGATTACGGTAGTTTGCCAGGACGTCTGGGTTGAGGGAAGGTTTCTTAAGGAGGGATCTCACCAGCACTTCTTTCAAAGCCACTGGGAATACTTCTTCCACCATTGAACACCTGGCAATCCTGTTGAGCACTGGACCAACAGCCTCAGTGTATCCTATTAAGAAACACGTTGGGGCTGGGTCCAGGTCACAGTATGTGTGTTTTAGCTCTAAGATCACCCCAGTGACTTCAGACACCTCCACTGGCCTAAACTCCTCCCAGACAGGCAAAGTGCCTCTGTTTCTCCTGGTCCAGTTGTTGCAATACAATTGCCTCACTGATGGAATCCCCGCCCAAATAGATGACACTCTGCCAGAGAAGAAAAGAACAAACTCTTCACATAAAGTGGATGAAAAAGTCTTCTTTGGCTGTAGACATGCAGGATGGAAAAGCTAGTCCACAGTCCTTGTTATGGGACATTGCCCCTGGTACGCACCATAGTGAGCACACAGGGTCAGTTTGTTGGCCTCCAGCCGTGTCTTCCACCTGCAATGCTCCAACTTCTGAGCCTGGATCTTCATTGCCTTGAGATCTCCATCAAACCAGGGGGATCTGAAGTGAGAGGATCTGGGTCTTATACTAACTGGAACGTTGACATCCAGTGCTTCTGAAACCACCTTATTATAGGTGGCCACCACCTCACCGGTGCCAATCACACAAGCTGCATCTACTCTAGATAGGTCAGCTAATGCCAGTAGTTCTTCTGGATGCAAACCCCTTAAAGGGCAGTAGCTGACAATCTCTGCAGGGGAAGGACTTTCAGGGGGGCCCCCAAGTGTGAACCCCACAGTGCAGTGATCGGACCAAGAGACCCAATCAATCTTGAGACTATCAACCCCAAGACCCAACTGAAACACCAGACTGAGTGTGTAGCCATGCTGGTGGGTCACAGAAGCAACAGCTTGTGCCAGACCCAGTGATGACATCAGCTGGAGGAGGTTGCAACCAAACTGTGAGGATTCGTCATTGACCCAGGTGTTGAAGTCCCTCAGGATTAAACACCTGTGGGACTCCAACACCTGGTACACAATGAAGTCCATTACCTCCTGCAGGAATTTTCATCCTGACCCCGGAGGGCAGTAAACAAGGAGAATCCTGCAACCTGCACCTGTGCCCCCACATACGATGATACACTCAAAGGATCTGGTATTACCAACTGGATGCACCGTGAAGACCAGGCTGGGTCTAAAAACAATGGCTACTCCCCCACCCCTGTGATCCTTCCTCGGGCAGTGCACTATGGAGTACCCAGCAGGGACAGAAGCCTCTAGAACTGGGCCAGCATCATCACCCAACCAGGTCTCCGTGATGCAAGCCAGGACAACAAAGGAAATCAAGCCCACAAAAATAGCGGCCTTGTTCCCTATTGACCTGGTATTGCAAAGCATTACTCCAAGAGGATTAGAGGATGCAGCCAGCCCTCTAGCTGCCTTCCCACTCATCCAGTGGGAACCCTGGGTACAGAGACCAAACATGTCTGGCCTCTCCCTAGGCTCCATTTAAACCCAGGGCATCTACTGTACCTAACAATCTCAGTGCTAATTACCACCCCTCCTCAGCTGCCTTCCACCATTGGCCACCTACCCATCTCCTCACAATCCTAACCTCCCAGCAGCGCCTGGCAGCAGTAGATGAACCTGGGAGGTCAGTGAAGGGGTGGTGGTCATGAAGCAGAGAGGCAGCATGAGTGATTCATGCACATCACTGCCCGGCACACCAGCCCAAGCTCAGAGAGCCCTTACTAAAACAAATTTAAATCCGTAAACACAGGCATTAATTATAGTAAGTCTAGAAAACCACAAAACACACACACACCCACTCACTCTAATTATACAAACACTATGTTAATCATACATACACCCCAATCATACTCCCCATATACCCACTCCCAACAAAGTAATCCATCCCCCACCCAATCACAAACATAAATGAATGGTCGAAAGATTCAACAGGGGAGAATACAAACAATGAGCATGTGCTGCAGAAAATTCAGAAAGGACAGAAAGAGAATGTTCAGAGTGAAAAAAAGTTAATTGTCCAGTCCAAAAATCCAAGCCTTTCAGGGCTGGTAACTGTATTAGGGTGCAGCAAGAACTTAGGTGCTCACACCACCAGCGTTCCTCAAATTTTAATACTGCACAATCATTCAAGGAAAAATTTTAGATATCAGGGAGCCCCTCCAGGAATACAAATTCAGAGGCGGCTCTACTCTCACCAGAGCGGCTTTGACTAAAGATCTTTAGGGATATAGGCACTCACCCCCATAGGTAGTAAGGTTCAGGGAAAAAACAGAGACAAGCTTTCCACAAGTCCACCAATTTTGGACACTCCATCTCCTAGTACTGACAGTTTCAGCAGGAATACCACAGGCAGGTAACTCACAAAGAAGCGGCAAGGAAGTCCAGCCAAACCAGGAAGAAGTCCTTGGGGGAAAATGTTCCTCTCTAAGGCACTGGATCTGCCAACAGCTCAAACTCAAGATAGCAGGGGACAGGTGGGGTTCTCCTGGGGGGGCAGTGGAGCTCCCACCTCCTGACACACCAGTTACCCCCATTGCTCAACCTCCATCTAGACCAGCAAGATCCACCATGCACCCTCGAGGCAGCCTACAATGATAGACACCAAGTTCTTTACATGCAGCAGTCCTGCAAATCACAGCTGGCAGGCAAATCCAACCTCCAGCAGTGCCTGTTCCACATTCTCCTGCCCTCAGGAGAGTGCCTCAAATTCCTTTGACTTGTTCCTCAATATTTCAAACCAGGAGTTTGAAAGCTGCAACATGGACTCTCCAGTGTTCCTCTGGAGTCACCTTCACTAAAAACAAAAAAATACACTCCTGCGTTAAATCACTATAATGCCCTGCCTGACGCTAAAAACCCCTTACTCTGGTATTTACTAAAATTAAGTGCAAAAAAACTCTCCCCACCAGCTATTCTTGATAAACTGAAGTTCTACATTACAAAAACAGTATATTGAGGCATTTCAAGAAGCATTTTAAAGCAATTTTGCGACTCAGGCATCAAAGCCCAAGCAGATGGCAACCCAGCATGACTGCCATTTTTTTCCCCTGCATCACAGACAGTGAGCTAAAGAACCCAAGGTGTATTTCCTGCAGGAAAGCTATAGCTGAAGCAAATTGGATGCTGGGCTGCATAGCCAGGGGAATTATCAGCAGGAAGGTGAAGTTATTGTGCCACTGTGCAGGTCTCTAATGAGACCATACCTAGAATACCTCAACCAACCAAGTCTGGATCCAGTACTGGATGATGCCCTCTCTGAGGCAGGGCCTGCAGTGGACGGCCATGAAGCCGCTCGACCGGACCACGTTTTCAGCATCTTTTTCCTGCGGAGGGGAGCATGCAATGCCAACAGTGGGCGTGCCATGCATTTGTTTGCACGCAGCATGCCCGTTGACTGTTCTATCTCTGTGCCCCTACTGTACAGGACCTGGCTTGCCAACACCTAGCCACCACTAGATGTCAGGCAAATGCCAGTCTCTGTTCCTCCCTCTCACCAGGAGAGGAGAGCTGTCCTCCCAATGCTCAATCCTATCCCACCCCAGCTGGCTCACGACAACCTGCTCGCACCACAAACACGGGTCGCCAGCATGGCAGAAGGCAAGATATCACTGCCTCAGCCCTCCACGCTACTGGGCTGGCACTAGTAGCCAGCTTTGGTAGAGTCTGCGTAAGGCTGCTGCCTCAGAAGAAATCCCAAGGATCATCATGTGGAAGAGGTGTTTGAAGGATCTTGGAACAGTCATCAAGTATTCCCTGCCACAGATGGGAGAGATGTTGGCATTCACATGAAACATTTAGAAGGCCTGCTTCTGCTTGTGAGCATCACCAGAATAGTGAATGAGGTAAGAAACACATAGATAGCAGGGTGTTCATGGTTCTATACTATCTGTGGAGGATCTTCACCTGAATCAGCCTGCTTTTGGTATCCCTGTATGCTTGATGGGCCAAGGATATGCACAACTCCCATTGGGCCATTAAGATGGAGCATCCCAGCTCTTGTTCCCACTTCTGCCTGCTTGAATCAAAGGCAGGTTTCCAGGTGTCTCCTACTGTGGTATATGTTCTCTGTTCTAGGTGTTTAGAGGTAATGGAGATATCTGGCGTTTGTATCCATTGCCAGGTGGAGTGGGGGCTTAGAGCACTGTGAAGAGCCTGCATAGTTACCCTTATCTGTAGGTATTTCCAGAAGTCAGTGTGTGGGATCCCATGCTTAGCCTTGATGTGCTGGAAGGAGAGTATCTGTCAGTGCCTGGAATAGAGATATCTGCTAGTAGCCTAATGCCCTTCTCCTCCCAACCTTTGCACATGATGGGTTAACTGAAAACTTGGAATTTCAGATTTTGCCAGATATATATGTGTGATCTGGGGAAGACCTGGAGGCTTTGGGGACAGAAGTGAAGGTCATGCATTTGTCCCAGGCCTGCACTGCAGTTAGTATGATGGGGTTGATGAGATAAGCTCCTGAAGGCTTTTGACCCAATAATATTACAAAACAGAACACATCTGTGGCTTCAGCTTCAAGCTGCACCTGTTGTGGTGAATTGGTTGAAAGAAGGTAAAGCCATTTGTATGCTTGCACCATACGATAAGCTGGGGCATAGCCCTCACAACAAGGGAGGCCCATCTCCTCTTTCTGCTCTAATGAGGTTGCAGCTTAGCCTTGATCCACCTCAACAGTTTTCCTTCCCAAAGAAGGTGGCTGATGAGCCGTTTCACCTTGAGAAAAGCGTTATTTGAAATGCTGATGGGCAGGTTCCCGAATACATATGAAAACTTAGGCAAGAGGAACATGTGAATGGACTTAATCGTCCCCATTAGGGATAGACTGAGTTCAAGCCAGCACCAAATTTCTTGATCAAAGTCCAAAAGTAAGGGGGGTATATCGGCATGGACCTGATCCACCCATTTGCTGGTGACCCGGATCCTCAAGTATTTAAAGACATTCTCGGCCCATTTTACTTGTGACCCTTGAAAACAGCTGCCGTCACAACTCTGGTTCAGAGAGAAGATTGTGGTTTTTATTGAGGCTGACACTCAACCCTGATAAAGGTGCAAAATCAGAGAGCACCTTGAGTGAAGGAGGGGATTACTTGTTGGGCTGCACAAGGCTGAGGAGAAAACCATCGAAGTACTGTATGTGTTCACTATGTAATCAGACATATTCACCACGATCCTCTGGATATTGGGCACCATGATCAACTTCATGGTTAGGGGGTCCAGGGCCTGCAGAACAAGGAGGGGAGACAAGGAGAAATCTTGTGTCATACCTGGGCATGGGGTCATAATGTTGCAGATATAACCACACATACAAACAACTGCAGACACAGCAGCATGCGCTCTAACAGCATCAGGACAAAATCCCAACTGAAACAATAAGAGGGCATGCAGTTAAAAATACAGCAACTGTCTTTCTTTTTGAGGTGAGCTTTGCCCCTCACACCTCCCACCACTGAAGGCAGGTGCTCTAGTCACTCCACCATGGGAGCAGCTTGACCAAGCACTGCCCCAGCAATGTTCTTCATGTTGTGTCATGGAAGCATACAATGACAGGAGTGTGGGTCTTACCACACGCTGAAACAACCCCTGTCACTGTAGATTCATTCACGCTTCCTACAGTGCATTTTTCCCCATGCAGGTTTTTTTCCATGCTATATTGACCCAGTACCTCATACTTGTTTGCAGCATAAAGGGGAGAGATACGGTCTGGTTGGTAAGGACGACTGCTGAGGAGTCATGAGATAGGGTGCAGATCCAGCTTCTGAATGAGAGCATGGATTCATACAGAGACAGGATGTATTGGGGATAAATCCATTTGACACAATCAAAAGCTTTGTGGAAATCTATGGCCACCACTGCCATGGAGAGATCAGAGGACATCACACAGAGTTTTAAATGTAGGACTATTCTCAGATTATCAGAATTGGACTTTCCTTTTCTGAATCCAGCACTTGTGTTGTGGATTAAGTGAGGGATAGTATCTTCTAGCCCTGAAGAAAGCTTTGGCCAATATGTTTGTGTCTGTGGAGATGAGGGAGATGGGATGTGAATTTGTGTAGTCCAGGAGTTCATCCAATTTTTTTGAGAAGTAGGGTGATGATGGCTTCCTTCATGCTACTTAGGAGGCTCCCTTTAGCCTGGGCTTCAATCAGGGCAAAAAGCAATGAGGGATAATCATATCTGGCACCAATCAGTATATTTAGATGGTGAAGCCAGCCCTGTCTGGAGCCTTCCTTTTGGTCAGGAACATGAGGAATTTGAGAAACGTCTGTTCTATGAGGGGCTAATCCAGCTCTTCTTTTATGTGGTCAGGGAGAATGGGGATGGGAATGGTCCCCACGAAGTTAAGAACTCATGATGAGGAGTACCCAGAGGTTTGTAAGGCATAAAGCCATTCATAACCTAGTGGGTATCTTAACCAGCTGCACCAGCAAGTAGTCCTGCAATGTATCCAGCATGACCGGACATCTGGTGAATCTAGCTACCGGAATGCCCCAGTCTGTATTTGGCAGGTTTAAATTTGCCACCATTACCACCTCCCCCCTTTGCCACCCCTCTTTTTATTTCTGTCCCTTGCTCCCTATCTCTCTTATGCCCCTGTCTTGGTGGTCTATAGAGCACCACCATCCATTGTTTCTTACCAGAGGCTGCCATAAGCTGAACCTACAGCAATTCTGTTTCTCCATTATTCCCCTGATGTATCCATCCTCCATGCCTCAATACCTTCCCTATTATGATTGGGCTATGATGATTCCTCCTTTACTTTTTCCTCTCTCCTGTCTAAACATGGTGTTCCCAGGGACTGTCTAGTTCTAGTCGTTATTCCCTGTGGCCCAAGTTTCTGCAATGACTATGAGGTCCTCTCAGTGTCTGCCACAATTTCCTGTCTTAATTAGACTTGAATTAGATGTACTGTACATACTGCATATAATATGTGGTATTCTGGCTCCTTAGTTATGTGGAGCTGTGTAATGTGTTTACTGGATTAAGTTGTTCTGAACTTCAGATTCTTTACTTAACTCAAACAGTAGTAATTTCAAACAAATGTAAGTGCTATGGAAGCTGATATTTTAATAATTTAAGTAACAATATTAAGAACATGTATTTATAGCACTAGAGTTGTGACGTGCACCTCGCAGTACACATACAGATGCTAGGATTACACAGTTCACAGAAGAGATGCCACAGATTACATTTTTAGCATTTCAGCTTGATACAGTAGGTACAAGGTTACAGAACATTAGGACTGTTTTACAATTCCTCCATCAATTAAAGCTTTCCACAATAAATCATGCAGAAAATTGTTTATACAGTAGCTGTACTGGTCCTTGTAAAACAAATGAGCAACTTAAGTGGTCTGATGCCTGCCATTACCTAAAGAAGGGTGCTGTGTAGCCTGAAAACTTGTGTTTGACAAATCATGGTAAGGAACAAAACTGACAAGAGGATGCTTTGGTTAGTCCTTGATTCTGAAATTCTGAACCTGAATAACAGTCAGAATACCTAATGATACTCATACATTGGCAAATGTCAATCTTAGTAGGAATTATTTGCTGTAAGAGTTCTGTCATGTACAGTACATGTAATTATAGTTAATGAAAGACTCCAATGGGTAATGTGCATTGCTGCATATTTTTCTTTTTTTTCTTTTTTAATACAAATGATGTACCCAGAATTTCTAATGCCAATATTCTTTACACTAGAACACGGGTAAACTAGACTGTCAGAATGGGGCATCATTTAGGGTAGCTAGGGGTTGCAGATGAGACTACCAAAGCAACTGAAAGCCACCCCACGGCTGGACATTCACAGCTAAAATAACAGTCCAGACAAAGAAGCATATCACCATCCACTAACACACTTACAAAACAGGCTCACACCAAAACAGGGTCCATAAATAGATTTATGAAAGGTCTCTAGGACAGATACCTCTCACAGGAATGCCAGAAGGAGCTCCTCATCAACAAAACCTCCAACCGGTTTTGCTAAAGACTCCCTGATGACACCTTGAGTGAAATCGATAGGAGGTTTTGTTGGTGAGGAGCTCCTGCTGGCATTCCTGTGAGAGGTATCTGGCCTACAAACCTTTAATAAATCTATGTATGCACCCTTTTTTGGCATGACCCTGTGTTGTAAATGTGTTTGTGGATGGTGCTATGCTTCTTTATCTGGGTTGCAGATGAGACACCTAACCTGCTGCCACCACCCTAACCTTAGTACTAATAAGCTTCGCTGTCCATTCTTCTTCCCTGAAACTGCCCTCTAGCTACTCTACCCCTACTTCCTTGGGCCTTCTCTCTCCCTTTTCCATTGCTTTCCTACCACCCTGTTTACCCTCTCTCCTTCCCCACCATATTTTGTGATACACAACTGTTCAGGCAATCTGAATACCCTGTTCCATCTTTCCTTGATTTTTTCAGTTAAATACCATGTATACTTTGCCTATGGTTTATGGATCATTAGTATATGTACTACTGCAATATTCATGTATACCTTGTCTGTAAACTCAATAATATCTGTATATAAGCTGTTGTATATCTTCCTGTTTAAGTAACAATGCATTTATACACATATACTATGGCACTATGCTGTTAATTTTAACTGTGCTTATGTGATCTTATGACCATGCATGGTTCTGACTATGTGATGGTACTGTTCTTACTTGGGCATCTGGTAGAATGTGCTGCTACTGTATACATTATGAACTATAAGTTATGCTGTTATGTATTATGAACTATGTGTTGTGTGTCTGATCCTAGGTACACCTTCTAAATGAGTTTTCCTCAACGGTGTTCCACCTAGCAAAATAAAGAATTGATTGACTGATTGATGATATCTTTGCAAACTCTATGATGTCCATTGCACCCCTAAAATAAGTTTTTTCTAGCACTTACTTTTATAAAATTTGGTGGGTGAAAGAGCTTTGCAACTCTGATTATTCTACTGAAATAAGCTTTTGCAACTACTATGATTCTGGTGAAATGACACTACTAATAGAATATGCAGCTCAGTTTGAGGGATGAGCAAAGTAATGTGATACTGCACAGTAGAGACCAGAATCAATGAGTGGGAGTGCAAAATATATGGTACAGTACTGGATGAAACACAGCAGGAGAGGGACTTGGGCATTATTACACACTCATCTTTGAAACTGTTCAGTAACTGTCTGGCAGTAGCTAGCAAGATCAATAAATTTTAAAAGGAGGATCAATAGTGGAGTAAACAAGGTGATAATGTCAATATACAATCACTGGTTAGAGCCCTGTTTTAGTTCTGCTTACCAAAGGAAAAGAGACATTATCTTAGCAGGCCACTTTTCCCCTCCATTCATCTGAACAGACTGAGTCATACCCAAAGCAGTGGAGAGAAAACTCTGGTGAGAACTAAAACGGCTACTAATGCATTACTGTGACAAGAGAGTGTTGTCACTGTTTATAAAACTGAAGAGTATTTATGTCTCTTTCTCAGCCATCAGATCACATTCCCCAGTTCTTGCTTTTCTGTCTTATTCTCTACTGCTGGTTTAGAAATCTGATTTAACAATGTGAAATTACACTTTATTTTTTCTGTCTGGTCAATGGCTGTTCTGGTTCTGGTGGTGTATTCTGCCCAAGTCTACTCTAGAGGTAGGGAATGTTTGCCCGCAATCAATGTATACCTCCTGATGCACTGTGTAAAGTAATTGTTTTGTCCACATATCACAATGATGTATAAAATAGCTGATTGTCTAGTGGGTGGAATTAAAAGACAAGCAAAAGCCCTACAGCTTAGAGTCAAACATCAATATACAATCCCCAGTGAAAACATGCTACTCTGGAGCACAACATATAGATGGCAGGGTCAGGAATGCTTTGAGAAAACATTTCCATCTTACAACAGCTGCTGAATGGGTTCTTCTTAATACAGGGCCAGGGCATTCACTATGAGATGGGCACTTAACACTACAAACTGAAAATGCAGTGTCACTTAGTTTAATTTTTGGGTTGCTCTGGTTCTAGTGATATACCTTGCCTAAGCTGACTAGAGACAGCGAAGCAATGGAGCTTTGTGACCTGTTCTGGAATCAATTGGGTCCAGAGATTTCCATTGCCACCAGGATCACAGTATATGACCACCAATCAAGACCTGGAGTTGGGACTGAGTCCTCAGTTACGAGTCGCTACTACAACTTGAGCTGCTTCTGTGATCGTGCTGCAGCTTCTCCCATAAATCTTCAAGTTCATCCTTCCTGGTTCTTCCTGGTTGCTGTGTATTCTGGACATTCAAATCAGTCGGGGCTGGTAAGCCGCAAACTAAGTAACATAGCAGCCAATCACAAGTGCCATCTGTGTCACAGACCTTGTTGAGCTCCTCCACTAATCGCAAATCACTTCCTGCAGCTCTCCCCTCCCCCTTCCATAGTCATTAAACTATTAAGTTATGTGACTAGTAAGTGGTTCAAAGTTACATAAGCCCAAGCGGAAGACACCATTCAACCATGCTGTCTGGCTTTGTTTGCTGTGGTCCAGAACTTGAATTTGTTGCTCCCCTCCTACGGAGTGTGTACACCACAGCATACTTGGCATATTGATGGCTATGCCTTTGACTCAGTCCCAACTCCCAGTCCTTATTGGTGGTCATATGCTGTGATCTTGATGGTGGCAGTAATCTCTGGATCCTGTTGATTCCAGGACAGGTCACAGAGCTCCAAAGATTCACCTTGTCTAATCAGCTAGGGCAGGATATATCACTAGAACCAGAGCATCCCAAAAATTAAAGCAAGTGACATTGACCTTTCAGTTTATAGTGTTAAGTACTCATTTCATACTGAATGCCTGGCCCAAGAAGAACCCACTCAGCAGCTATTGCAAGATGAAAATGTCTTCTTAAAGCATGCCTGCCCCTGCCATCTATATGCTGTGCTTCTTAGTAAAACATTTCAACTGGGAACTGTGTATTGATGTTTGACTCTGAGTCTGCTGCCTGCTTTGATCTAATATCACTGTTAATGGGAAAGCTCAGTTCTGTACTCAGCTGAGCATGGAATGGAGCTTTTCCAGTTACAGTGATATTAAGTCAAAGCAGGCAGCGGGGTCGGGAGCTAGAAAATAGTTTGATGGGGGCAAGGGAGGAAGCAACCACACTGTACTGAATGGTGAGGACATGGAGGGGTGTGCTTCAACTCCACTCAGTGGAAGGAGACAGCTGTGGTGCATTCACAGTCATGTGCTTTCAGATCCCCCTTCTCAATGTAATAGCACTACATCACACATAGCTCTTGCTATGCAGCCAGAACAAGGGTTATGTTGCACAGCTTGCTGTCCAGTATAAACAAAATAAATAAATAAAATGGAATGTTTGAATTAATTTGGGGGAATTGGGTGATAAAATCATGCAGACATGAAAGTTAAACATGTTTTTTTTTTCTGTTTTACCAATAATAGTTCATATTAACCTTCAATAACTGTTTTCTTAATTGAATATTGAGTTCCAAAAAATTGGACTTGACAAGCAATTTGATTAAACAAAGGAAAAAAAAACACAAAATGACTTCAAAATTTAAACCCATTTTTATTTTACTGTCATTATAACAAAAACAAAATATTAACTGACACTTCTGTGCAATACATCAGTTTCCTTCAGATGTAATAGAAAAAATGTTTTTCTTTCTTTCTTTCTTTCTTTCTTTCTTTCTTTCTTTCTTTCTTTCTTTCTTTCTTTCTTTCTTTCTTTCTTTCTTTTCTTTCTCTCTTTCTCTCTTTCTTTCTTTCCTTCCTTCCTTCCTTCTTTATTTCTCATATATACACAATGTATTTCTGTCTGTCTATTTATCATATATATGCACAATGATTCTACCACTGATGAGGTCAACAGAGGTCAAAACCTAAAATTACAAATATTTAATTTATTTTAAGACAGCAATTGGAAGCCTCCCTTCAGTATATATTCATACTTGCTTCAAGAGAAAAGAACAAGCCTGTATGGTTTTTAAAGGTTTCTTTGCTATAAATGTATCAGGTGCCTGCCTCATGACCTCAATATCTTGGGGGTCTGGTGCTTTATCTTCATTAATGTCAGCTTTTGCACCAAAGCTGGGCTTGGACGTCTCACCTCAACACATTTTAAAAGGTAGCATTTTAATGATAAATAGGCTATTTCCCTTGGCTGTATATCACTTTGGAGAGTTGGCAAAACCCCAGTCTACAAATAAGATTCAAAGTGAAAATAAAAGGAATGTTATAACTGTGGAGCGGAGGTGGGGGGGTGAATTATTTGTGGAATCAAAAATGACAGTGCAGGTTACAAAACTGATAGGTCTTTCCAATTTTTGAAAGTCCAAATATTTAACTGGCACCACATTTGGATGTTACCATTCTAGTGACACCAGTGTTTGGAAGATAACATCAGGAAGAAATAACAACACGTATTGGGGTTATGCATTCAATCACTGCTTCAGTGCAGAAAGCTAACATTAATGTAGATACTGCAACAGACCACAAAGAAGTTCAGCTGTCATAGAAAAACTATTTATTTTAATATCTAACTATTCTATCTATCTATCTATCTATCTAGATCTATCTATCACATATAGACACAAGGGGCCCGATTCCAGAATGGGTTAGGCATGTCACAAGGTGACTTGTTCCAAACCCAATGGTGCAAGTCACACCTTGTGACATGTGTTATACTGCCCGCTGTTCTGAAAGGTGGTCTGCGACATGACACAGGCAGCCTGTATCAAAAGCGGGCTGTGCCAGAAACCCCCTGTGACATGGCACAAGGGTTTTACGGCATCAGTTACGGCCCTATTCCAGGTGTGCTGCTGACAGAATGGCACTTATCTATTCCAGGAGGCGCCCCAGCAGAGAATGGTCTAAGTACAGTTAGACCAGCTTTTAGCTTGTCTACTCATACCCTACATCTACCGGGGTCACACCTCTGTGCCTGGCACCCCTACAGCTGACCCCCCCACAGTCCAACATAGGTCACCACCCCACCCCCATTTGCAGGGCAGCCCCATGTGGTCAGCTGGCACCTCCATGCCCCCATCCCTGAGCAGTGCCGCCATAGGGCAGTACACATCCCCTACCTGCCAAGCACTTCAAGGGTGTCCAGTGGCTCCCCCAACCCCTCCCCAGCCCTGTGGAGCATTGTCATGGTGTCAAGGTGCAGGGCTTTGTGGGGGCCATGCCATGCGTGGTTTGAACCCTGTAGGTGGGCATTGTTGCACCTTGCAGCACCCAGGTCAGGTGCATCCTTCCTGTGGCACAACCCTGGAGCTGCCACAAGTCGCAGGGCATAGGTGCCAGGGATTCTGCCTGTTCTGGAATCTAGCTCAAGGTCCCTGTCATAGCAGCATATGTTGCAACTCACATCCGATAGTGAGTTGAGCCATACATCTTGGAATCAGGCCCAGTGACTCTGCCACTCATGTGGTTAAAAAGAGGTCAAAACCTGAAATCACAAAAACATAATTTCTTTTGAGGCAGCAAGTGGAACACCCCCTATACTGTATATTCATATTTGCTTCAAGAGAAAAGAACAAGTCTGTATGGATTTAAAGGTTTCTTTGATGTAAATGTGTCAGATGCCGGCCTCAAGACTTTAATTTCCTGGGCGCCTGGTTCTTTATCTTCATTAATGTCGGCTTTTGTACTAAATCATGGTAGGGAGGTCTCACCTCAACATATTTTAAAAGGTAGCTTTTTTATAATAAATGGGCTAGTTCCTTTGACCATATATCACTTCCGAAAGTTGGCAAAACCCCAGTCTTTGAATAAGATTCAAAGTGAGAATGAAAGGAATGTTATGACTGTGAAGGGGGGGGGGTAATTTTTTTGTGAAATCTAAAATGTCTGTTCATGTTCCAAAACTGTTGAGTCTTCCCAGTTTTTGAAAGTCCAAATATTTCTCTGGCCTCAGATTTTGGACCTCACCATTTCAGGGACACCAGTGTTTGGTAGATAACATCAGAAAGAAACAATGACAATACCTCTTGGGGTGACACATTCAAGCACTTTTTGGTACAGAATGCTAACATTAATGGAAATATTGCACCAGACCCCCAAGAAGTTGAGGTCCATGGGGCAAGCAGCTGATATACTGTATCTACAGAAAACAAACATTTAAAACCATGCATGCTGGGTTAGCTCTTTTCTATTGAAGCAAATATGGCTAATGCAACTCACAACTCAGAACTAACCTGTAGGGTTGGTGAGACTAAACGGGTATGGGTCTCTTTTTGTGTCCTTGTTGTCTAAGTTTTTATTTAATAATAAATACCACCAATCTAGAAAAGAAAATATGCCTAACTCTTTACAGCTAGTCAAAAAAAATCTTATTTGTTCCAAACCAAAATCAAAAC
Organism: Neoceratodus forsteri; assembly: GCA_016271365.2. Taxonomy (NCBI): domain Eukaryota; kingdom Metazoa; phylum Chordata; order Ceratodontiformes; family Ceratodontidae; genus Neoceratodus; species Neoceratodus forsteri. The sequence goes on from CM057456.1 coordinate 1,289,589,756, forward strand.
AAACAAACAAAATAACTAATAAACAAAAACATCCCAAAACAGAAGTGTACTTTTTATACTGTACATATTGGACAGGACTACCACATTTCTTCATGGAACATGATATAAAACATCACTGCCAAAACATTCCTTTGAAAAATCAACCATTTTTGACTTCCATGCATACACAGCTGGATTCAGAAATGTTCCCTTTTTCTATTTATAAGAGTTGAGTAAATAGATTGGGTACAAAACTTATGGGGCACAGGGCTTTCTTCCTCTGTGCAAAAAGTTAAGAATGAAATACCTGCATCTCTAAAGAATACCAGATGACATACTCAGTTTAGAATAGAAATGAAAAGAAAATCTGCTAAGTGTTCATGAGTGTAATTGTACTGCATAAATCTGTAGTGTATTTTGGGTCAACATAAAAGAACTTACTGATAAACCCAACAAAACCCCTCCCACCATGCTATGCATTGATGGGACGATCACCCAAGACCCACTGCAGATATGCCACCATCTTTAACACTGCATTCACAGACCTAAGTAGAGTACTTCCCCTGACTTCTTTGACCCCCACCCCCAACCAACCTTAGTGGACGAGGCTCCTTTCTCAACCCGCCCTCACTTCCACATTAAAACAATCTCACCTAGAACTGCCAAAAAATTTACTCAGGGTCCTTGGCAAAACTTGCTCAACCTGAAACTGCTACACCTGATGCTCGATGCAGTCCTCATGCCCCTCAGAAAAATTCTGAATAAGTCACTCTGCCTTGGGCAATTCCCCTCATGATAGAAAGCTGCAATAGTGAGCACAATCCATAAGAGTGAAGACAGCCCTCCACTCCAGCTACCACCCAATCTCCATCCACCCTCACCTCTCGAAAGCCCTAGAATGGATAGTTGCTAATCAGCTATTGGAGAACCTGACCATGCACAACATGCAATGCCCAGAGCAGAATGACTTTAGGAAAAGTCACAGCACCACATCTGATCTACTAGAATACACTAACTTTATCCACAAAGCCTTTGACCGTGGTCACTTAGTGGGGTCAGTGTACATTGACCTCACTAAGACTTTCGCCATGGTATATCACTCCCTCCTAATTGACTCCTTCATTACCCTGGAGGCTTCCAATGGGACTGTGGATTGGTTCAAAAACTACCTTGAGGATAGATCTCAACAGTTAAAAATCTGTGATGCACTATCCCCCAGTCAACCTGTCCACTCAGGGGTTCCCCAAGGCTCCATTCTGGGCCCCTTACTATTCAGCCTCTTTCTTAACTCCCTCCCTCAAGCCTGACCTGGTGATCTACTCCTATATGCGGATGACACGTTATTCACCAGTCACCCAGACCCAACTTCCCTTACTAGCAGGCTACAAGACAATTTCACCTGTGTTGAAGAATGGTTCACACAGGACAAACTGATCATGAATTATAAAACAAGCATTTGTCAATGCCGAATGTTTGCTTGCTGGCATTGGCATTGGTAGTGCAGGAGTGACAGATGCATAATAGGAATGGTAGTGAGAGGTATTGTAGTAATGCCAACTACCACCCCCACCTTGCAAAGAGTGAGATGTGTTGGGGTGTGTGCCTTTGTGTCATGGACTGTAACAGTCATGGCAGACAGTTTCAGGGTAACAACTGAGGGGGCAGATGGTGGGAAGAGCACTTATGAGGGGAAAAAGGGAAGGGTGTGCAGAGTAGGGCTTGCCGTAGAAAGCATAGGGATGCAGAGGTATGACAAAGATAGTAATGTTAAGAATGTAGTTATACCATATAGACATATTTATTGCAGTATATGGTGAACATACAAACCTATGAAAGTGCCAGCAGAAACAGATCACCTGGCCTATCTAAGTCTGCTTCAGTGTGCAGATATAGTAAGAGATCAGCTGTCAACCCATTCCCTCCAATATCTGCATGTGAAGTGTGAATAACAGAGTCAGACTGCAGTCATTATTGATGGTATTTACTTGGTAAAACCATGTTAAACATCTATATTGTAAATTAAGTTAAACATTGCTCCAAGTTCTAAAAGAATAGACTGTTTACATTAAATGTTTTCACAGCATATGCAGTTCAAGAACCTATGCTATGCTATATGTATGATTACATTGTTAAACACCTTAGGTTCACAATGTGTATATAAAATATATATCTGTTAGAAGACATCCCATGTAATATAGCACTCTTAGAAGAAATGCAGTATCATGCCATATCAATCGATTTAAATAAGCAGTTATGTTATTGTTTCTATTTCTAAAAGAAATACTAAACTCCAAGTGCAAGTGTAGTAGTAAAAGTGCCACTCAATTCAGTTTACTAACGTGCATCAGTGAATGGGCTCGCCCATGACACAGTCAGACTGCACTAGTTATTGACAGTATTAACTTGCTGAATGAATCACATGCACATTTTATCCAAGTAATTTTCAGCCCATAATTAAGGCTTCAAATTTATGTTTATCGATCTGTCATCAAAGCGCAAAGTTGCTAGGGTGTAGTGTGGCTCTGTTACTATTCAATGCATAGTGTTTGATTATGCTAAAATTGCTGGACAATTAACTAAATTGCCAAATATATAAATAGTTTACATTGGGGGCAGTATAGCACAGTGGATTAAGGCTCTGAGCTGCAAATCTGGAGACCTGGGTTTGAATCCCACAGCTCCCACTTGCATACTGTGTGACCCTGAGCAATTTACTTAACTTCCCTGTGCTGCCAGATCACATCTGTAAACAAGCTTTCAGCTTAGTGTGTCTCTCCTGGTTAAACAATTGGGGAAAAAAATTCATTTTTGTTTTTTCTTTTCAATCAGTCACATACAATTTAATGTAGAACTGAAGCATAACATTTAAAATGCAAGACATACTGAACATTGGATCAACTCACTTTATTCTCATCCTGTATTACTTCTGGCGTCCTTGTTCTGAGGTTTTTTTTTCTTTTGCTGTCAAGATCGATAAATATTAATTTGAAGCCTTAATTATGGGCTGCAAATGAATTGGATAAGATTTGCATGTGACTCATTTTATCGAGTAAATAGCATCAATAATGAGCTCAGTGTGACTCTGTTATGGGCAAGCCCATTCAGTGGTGAACATTAGTAAATTAAATTGAATTGGTGGCAGTCATGCTATGATACTGTAATTTGGAGTTTAGTATTTGTTTTAGAATTAGGAACAATAGAATTAACACAGCTGCTTATTTAAATGGATTGATATGGCATGGTACTGCATGTTTGTAAGAAGCTATATTGAATGGGATGTCATGTTACACATATATATTTTTATATACACATTGTGAACCTAAAGTGTATAACAATGCAGTCATACATATAGCAGAGCATAGGTTCTTCAATTGCATATGCTGTGAATACATTTAATGTGAACAGTCTATTATTTTAGAACTTCGAGCAATGTTTAAATTTATTTGCAATAGAAACGTTTTACATATAAATGAAACATAAGCTTTAATGGCCACTTTGTTGATAAATTTAGTTGCATTTAAGTGACTAAGGTAGTTGTTAAATTTTAGGATTTTCTAATTATGTTGCACATGCCCTTTGAGTATTGAAGAATGAAGGGGATATGGAATCGCAGCCCCTCAGGAAGCTGCAGTGGCGAAACACAGGGGCGAGTAGTGCAGCTAGTGCCTAGATGCCCTGGACTCAGGTGGGCATATGTATGGTAGGAGACCATACTTTTGTATTACACTAAATTGATATAAGCACTTTATAGCAATCTGTAGTTAAGCTGTAGAAAATAAATCATTTTTGCAATATTTAAAGTGCTATGGAAAGTTGTTTTCTGGATTTTCCCCCCTATCATTTGACCACCCATGAATTTGCTCACCATTAACACAGTTGGCAGTAGTATTTATTAATAAAGAGCACTGAAGCTGGAGCTCTTTTTGTGGCTGAGCAGCCCTGCAATTTAGGGTAGTGGATTTCCTTTTCTCTGTTTGGATTTCTAAGTTTGTAAACATGGTTTGAGACCAGTGCTGTACTTCGATGTGTCTTATCTGTGGAATAGTTATTGCGATAGAGCACTTTGTAGCATTGAAAAGCAGCAGAAAGTGATACTTTGTATGTTTTATGACATGCTATCAGACTAGCAGTCTATGGCTACAGTGTTTCTATCTCCTGTTGGATCTCTTGAGGTCTGCATTTGACACACAGCAGGGGGTCTCTCTGTCTTAGCCTAGTGCAAAACATGAATAGTATTAGTAAGTCAGGAAGACATAACAATCACAGAAGAGCTGCCATGTACTGTAATGGTTTTGATGTATTTTATATCTATTGAACAATGTATTGAAGGAGGGTGTACAACGACAGTGTGGAGTGGTGCAGCGTTAGTATGACAGACATGTCTTCGCACAGGACATAGTGACAGTAGAGGTAAGACAATTAGCAACATGTCATATTTTCAGCCTATATTATGGCTTATATGTTTCTCAGACTCATTATTGTGAATTCACAAGGTGTGTATGCATGAACATACAAAGAGTTGCTAAAGCTAACGGACTGTTTCTGCCAGTGGTAAACTGCAGGAATCCCTACTGCATTTTAGAGTAATACAAAAAATGACATAATCGCTGGTTTCATGTCTTGACATTTTTTTTGTCTACTAAAATTAGAAAACCATGGCATGGCAGTAGAAAGAAAATTAAAGAATATAAAGCATGCCTAATATGGGTTGCTTGCACAGTTCTCACAATGGCCACTTTGAAGGTCCAAAAGAAATAGGAGGCAGTATAACATAGTGGTTAAGAGCAGTGAGCTACAAACCTGGAGAGGTTGGTTTGAATCCCCTTAGCTCCTTCTTGCATACTGTGTGACCCTGGAAGCAAGTTCTGGCTTGGTGTGCCTTTTCTGGTTAAACAATTAACCCAAATATAAACTTTAAGAATGGCAGGGCACTGGTTGTTAAATACCAAGTCTATCTATTTTTTCTCTTTTAGTCTTTTTTGGCTGCCACCCCCCTATCCTCTCACCCTTCCTCCCTGATTTCTTCAAAGTTTCTGAAATTATTCTTTGTATGTGTTATTCAAGCATCCTATTTACCATGACGCCATATCTGAACTGATGAATATGGTTGTATGCTCTCTTTAATGTTGTATGCTCTTGTTTAACATGTATGTACTTTCCTGATATAGAACCTTTGCAAAAGAGCCTTGGCTCAAAGGTAATTGTAATCCTAGATTTAAATAAATAAATACATTTATCAAATGAAACCCAGTTTTGTTTTAGGTCATTATTTAGCATGTACCCTAATGTGCAGCACTGAACATAGAAGTTTGCAAGCAGTGGAATAGCTAGACTGCTATGGTGGTCTGGTCATTTACTGTAATTGAGTCATGTAACTGTGACGTAACAAAGCTGGTATTTGCAGCCGTCTGTCATGTCATTGTAAAAAAAAAAACACACGGGGAAAAAAAAACATTTGCTACCATAAAGAGTATAATCCTCAACTGCTATTCATTTGTTAAGTGTGCATCACTGCCCTAATAGGGAAGGGAACACTAAGATAATCTCTATTGTAAACTTCAGGTCCATTCAGAAAGGAATGCATTGAACTTCTCTCTGTTTCTCTCTCTCTCTCTTAGTCCCCTTGCAACATGATGGAGGAGAGAAGAGAGAAGAGAGAAGAGAGAGAGAGAGAGAGAGAGAGAGATTTCCATAGCAGTATGATGATGGGCTAAATATGCAAATGACCTAATATGTTACCACCTCGTATTGTAGTGGTCATTTTCTTTCAACTGTGCAGCACTGCATCTGAACTGCCATCATAGACAGCTCAGACATTCAGTGGTGCGGTGTGGCTGCACCTGCAAAAAGGATCAGGGCATTGGAAGTGGGGGCGCCACACCTACAAAAACTCATGTGGTGGCACTATGTTTCTTGCACATATGCAGAAGCAAACATAAAAATTGAATTGTTCTGGTTTCAGGCATGTTCTTCTTCCAGATCAATTTAGGTTTTCTTCTAGACCCCTAAGCTCTGATCTAAAGGTCTTATTGTACCATTGGATGGTATTCAGTCTAAAAGTGTTGGCTAGTAATTGTGGAATTTATACACCTTCCATTAGGAATATATTAATTTGTTTTAAAACAATGGTGCAACAACAGAATTCAAGTTTCATAAAAAAGGACTCTTCCCAGAACAGAAAACTATAAGTGTGTCTTCCGTCATTATACGCCTCCTGAACACAGTGTCTGGGGGAAAGAAAACACTGGGGGAATTCTCCCACCATCAATGTAGCAGGACAGAACATACCTGAGGGGATTCAGTTCCTCATTACATGTTGCATTTTGGCACTTTATTCAATGTTTTGCCTTTTGGGGGCATATCTTACACAGGAACAGTACCTGCCTGCTTTGCATTTACAACTTAGTTAGGCTTTAAACTCCACTCCCTGATCCGGTGTTCACCATGTATTTAATTCAGGATAATTCATTTAAAAATTCCAGACACATCCTGTAATTTGTCTTGGTAACACTTCAAAGTTAAGGACATGCATTAAAAATTGCTATACCATTTCTGTTGTTACCAAATACCTAGTCCAGACCGAGGTGGACTTTCGGGACTGTCCTAGAACATTCAGGACAGTGAGTCACTCTTTTGACAGAACTGAGACCCTGACTGAGACTTTCCCCACTACCCCTTCCAGCTCTTTAGAGCCCTTCCCGAATCCTGCCCCTTCTGTTTCCTCATGTAGCAGCAGCCCAGAAGATTTGTTGGTAGGAACTTTTTTCTTCCGTTCTGGTTGCCTGGCAGGATCTATTTACAGTGCACTCTTGTTCCTTGTACTTCAGAGAGATAGCTATCAATGCATCACATTTAGTGAACGAAAACATTTTTTACTGTTAAATATTGTAGGATTGTACATGGCAGGGAATTTCTGGCACAGCTTGCACTAGTAAGTCAACCTGTTTCTTTTTTCCTTTTTTCTAAACAGTGCCTAACAGGGCCTATGGATTATGTGGGCCAGCTTAAAAACTATAAATGTAACAATTGCAATTTGACCCCTGTTATGTTATTGAGTTATAATATTACAGTTGATTTGGGGTGCCTTTTGAACATTTATCTCCCCCCCAAAAAAAAAAATCCAAAGCCTGCAAAGTGGTCAAGCCACACCCTTTCAGAGTGAGACTCCCTCTTTCAGAACCAGCTCTAATGAGTTTTTTTAATGTTGCTCCCAAATAAACATATGTATAGCTCACTTTTACCTGTCCTGCTTATTGTGACTGGTTTCCCCTTGGTAAGTACAATAAACTCATGTTTGGGTTTTGGGGGGGGTCTGATTCCTCCACTGTAGAGCAGTACAGTGAAATTCAGAGGACTCTTCAGAAGCTCACTCATGTGGTTTTCCTTTGCCGGGCTTAGTAGCTCCAGTATATGAATGAGCTGTCTATGACAGCAGTTCAGATGCAGTGTTGATAGGCAACTTGCATCCGCCAACAGCAGTATGCAAAATTGCCTGCTGATGGCGGTATGCAAATTACCTACACGTTACCAACACTGATTGTAGCTGTCATTTACTTTCAGCTGTAACGCCACTGCATTTGAGGTGCTGTCACAGACAGCTCAGACATTCATTGGTGCAGTGCGGCCGTGCCTGCAAAAAGGAGCAGGGCATTGGAAGCGCGGGTGGTACCCCTACAAAACCCCATATGGTGGCACTGTTTCTTACACTTGCATGCAAGCAAACATCATGCATGGCAAAATGTGTGTGTGCATGTGTACGTGTGTATGTGTACGTGTGTGTGTGTGTGTGTGTGTGTGTGTGTGTGGTGAGAGGGAGTGCAAAAGTGTTTGGAATATTTTTCCACTATTTAAATTATGGGGGGGTCACAGGTTCTTGGCCCCACAGTCTTGAAGTGCGAGATGCATGCCAATAGCATACGCACTGCTTCCATCTCCCTATTATGGGGTGGGGGGAGGGTTGTGTGGGGACAGGACTTGTAGTTCTTAAGTGAGCTCCTATAGCTTAAGGATCCCTGACATATTTTATTGGGGGGGTCCTGTATAATGACAGGGACTGTAATGGCCCCATAGCAAAGCACCATTCCAGCACACACAGTACGTACTATGGCAGTGAGTGTTTCAGGCTGGCATTCTTCCAGTACAAATAATTTGAATCCAGTTTACAAAACGGGAGGATCTCTGTCTGATAATGATGCGTGTCTAGTAAAAAGTCGAATTAGCAATTATAAATAAAAATAAAAGCAGCTTTCACTATTCATGATTTCTCATTTCTTCTGTGGAACAGATGATTTTGCCTCCCTTTAGTAAAATGAATTTATTGAAAATAGAGTTATCACCTTTTAAGAAGCCCAAAGTGGGCCATGGCACCACAATCCGCACAGGGGTTGTATACAGACCCCCCTCTCAGGGGGAGGAAATGGACAAGGAAATGATAGAAAGTATACTTAGAATGGCAGATAAAGGGGAGATATTGCTGATGGGTGATCTGAATATGCCAGATGTTAATTGGAGTGCAGTTGCAGCAGCCACTTCTAAGAGTGGGGTTATTCTAGATGCCCTACAGGGGGCATGCCTTACACAACTAGTATTGGAGCCCACTCGAGAGAGGCAATCTTAGATCTGGTTCTCTCAAATGGAGATGAAGAGAGGATCACAGATGTAGAAGTGGGTAGCCATCTGGGAACTAGTGACCATCGAACAGTATGGTTCCAATAAACACAGCAAAAGAGTCAAGCCATACAAAGACAAAGGTACTGGATTTTAGGAGGGCTGCCTTTGCCAAAATGGGTGAGTGCCTCAAGGAATGCACTAGCAAATGGGCAGGAAGGAGGTGGAAGAACAATGGGGAATAATAAAACTGCCATCACAGAGGTAACAAGCCTTTGTGTAAAGCAAATAAACAAAATGAAACAGGTAAGAAACCACTATGGTTCTCAAAGGAAGTGGCAGTGAAGGTTCAAGAAAAAAGCATTCAGGAAGTACAAGGAATCACAGAAGGAACAGGACAGAGAACTGTATCAGTTAAAGCAAAGGAAGCTGGAAGGCAGTCAGAACAGCAAAGGCCCAAACCGAGGAAAAGATAGCCAAATCAGTAGAAGGGGATAAAACCTTTATAGGTACATCAGGAGCGAAGGAAGACCAAGGGAGGGATAGTGAGGCTTAATAAAGGGAGGAGGGTGGGCAGAGGTGACTGTGAAAGAGGCAGAGATACTAAACAAATATTTTGCTCAGTATTTACAAAGGAAGAGGGGAGGTACCTAAAATAAACAGTAGAAACACTCTGGATACAGAAGTTGATACCAGCCCATTTACAGAAGAAAGGGTTCTGAAAGAGCTCTTAAAACTGAAGGTGGACAAAGCAATGGGGCCTGATGGGATTCATCCCAGAATTCTAAAGAACTAAGGGTAGAACTAGTGACACCACTGACTACCCTCTTTAACAAATCATGGGAGGATGGGGTGGTACCTGAGGGACTGGAGGAGGGCAGATGTGATTCCCTTCACAAAAGTGGGAGCAAGGCAGAAGCAGGAAACTACAGACCTGTTAGTTTAACCTCAGTGGTAGGAAAACGATGGAATCACTTCTGAAGGAAAGAATTGTTGAGTATCTAGAGGCCAGAGGGCTACAGGACCCAAGGCAGCATGGATTCACAGCGGAAGGTCATGCCAGATGAATCTGATAGATTTCTTTGACTGGGTGACCAAAGTAGTTGATCAGGGAGGGGCTGTGGACATGGCCTACCTAGACTTTAGCAAGGCATTTGACACAGTCCCACACAAAACATTAATATACAAGTTAACCAGCCTGGGAGTGGGTCCCAAGATGACAGCCTGTGTAAAGAATTGGCTGGAGAATAGGACACAGAGAGTAATAGTAAATGGAGTCCACTCTGAAAAAAGGGGGGTTAGTAGTGGGGTACCGCAGGGTTCAGTATTAGGACCGGTCATCTTCAATGTCTTTATAAGCGACATTGCAGAGGGACTGGAAGGAAAAGTATGTCTCTTGCAGATGACACAAAGATCTGCAACAGAGTTGATGCAGTGGTGGGTGGAAAGGATGAGAAGGACTTGGCAAGGTTAGAGGAATGGTCAAATGTATGGCAACTTAGATTCAATGCTAAGAAGTGCAAGGTAATGCACCTGGGAAACAAAACCCAGGGAAGAGTACACAATGGGGGTGAGATACTAACAACAACAAAATGGAAAGGGACCTGGGGATAGTCATATCAGATGACCTAAGGTGGGCAAGCAATGTGAGGGGCAGCAAGGAGGGCTGGGGAATACTGGGATGCATAGGGAGAGGCATCACCAGTAGAAAACAAGTTATTATCCCTCTGTACAGACAGCTGGTGAGACCACATCTGGAGTACTGCGTGCAGTTCTGGAGACCAATCTCCATAAAAGACATGAACAGGATGAAAGCTGTCAGAGGAGGCAACTAAAATGGTGCAGGGTCTGCACCGGAAGACATATGAAGAGAGGCGTAAGGAGCTTAATATGTATAGCCTCGAGGAAAGGAGGAGAGGGGACATCATAGAAACTTTCAAGTACCTCAAAGGAATCAACAAAGTCCAAGAGGGTAGCATCTTTCAAAAAGAGGTTTGCAAGAACAAGGGCACAATTTGAAGATAGAAGGGGGCTCAGAGGTAATTTAAGGAAGTATTTTTTCACAGAGAGGGTTGTGGATGCATGGAACGGCCTTCCGGAGGAGGTTGTGGAGTCAAAAACAGTGGTGGAATTCAAACATGCATGGGACAGTCATAAGGCAATTCTAGGGGGTGGGGATAGGAAGAATTAGGATGCTGGTTAACTAGGATCTGCAACTTATCCATCAGGTAGGGAAATGGGCAGACTGGGTGGGCCAAGCGGTCCTTATCTGCCGTCAAATTCTATGTTTCTATGTTTCTGTTTCTTACCAAAACACAATTCTTTTCAGGATAGTATGTAACCTTGGCCAATGTAACATGTTTGTTTACTCCACATAATCAGAATTCAGACCAAGTGTTGTAGTTGTTTCAAGCTGTTCCTAGGAGAAGGCAGGTTAGAGCAGTGGTTAAGGACACTGAGTTGCAAATGAAGAGATTTGGGTTTGAATCCCTCAGCCCCTACATGCATACCATGTGACCCTAAGCAAGTCACTTAACTTCATTGTGCTCCCAAGTCATACCTGGAAACAGGCTGTGGCTTACTGTGCCTTTCTTGGTTAAACAATTTCCCCTTCCCTTTTTCTTATCAGCTAAGGTATTTTAGTGAAGGTATAGTTTTCTGTGACATTCAGAGGAAAGTAAAAAAAAATAAATTTTTTCTACTATAAGGTCAGAACAAAATGTAGTATTTTTCATGTTTTTGCAGGACACAGCTGCCCAAATCAGGACAGTCCTGCAAAAATCAGGGCAGGTGGCAACTCTAATTGAAAATTTTTGATCCAAATGTGTTACCCCAACCTTGCAACTCCTCCCCCATTCCAGCATAAGGAGCTATAATGGGCTGGATTAGGGCTGCGCGCTGCAAACAGGTATGCTATGGAAAAGAGCTCCCCTGCTACAATTTAATTTACAGATATTAGTAAGGAAAGGATCAGCAGTGTAATCGTCATATCTGAGATCACCAGAGCCAAACTGGCTGGACTATTAGCCCACCCCACCTGACCACTGACAGCTCATCTGCATTTGACAAGTGGAAAAAGCATACAGTTCTGATTGCAGAAACACTGGAGCCCTTTTTATAGCATCTTCCCTTCATCCTTCAAGAGCTGTGCGATACCTTTGTCCTGCCTGAGAAGAGGTGAGGGTAGAAGGTGTCGACAGCACTAATCCATCTGCTTCGAGCAGCACTGTGGAAAGCATGATGGGACATTCTGGTGTACACCTAACTGCCTACTGCAAGTTAGTTCTTTCTGTAACAGGTGTTGCAGTAAACATAACATAACTGTTCCAGAGACATTCGAGATGGGGAAAAAAAACAGAGCCCAAACAATATTTTACACCCCCCCAGGAGAAATAGACTTCATGTCACCAAACTCGGAATAATACCTTAAACAGGGTCAAAAGAAAGGGGCTCTGGCCATCATATCTGCAACCCCCCCTTCACAAGGGTGTGTAAATATATTTTCATTTTTATTTTTATACTGGAAAGGCATAGGAGCATAACTGCCCATTTTCCAAGCATCCAGTGAAAAACACAAAACAGAATAAATAGCAAGATCAGTGGTTATACACTCATTCATTGATTATATAGACAAAGCTATAAGAAACTACATAGTGATCTGTCCAAGAGGTATTGTTTAAGCTTATTTTTCAATAGACCCAGGGATGGACACTGAACCAAAGAATTAGGGAGGCTGATAAACAGTCTATATTTAGAAATGTGTGAGATAACCCTAAAGTATACTTTATAAATTGTTAGTTATTTGGAAGGGGGGAGCACGGCGTTAATTAAAACGGGCTGGCATAGCGTCATCTACATTGAAGATACAAAGCACAAAGGAGAGAATCCATGAATGTTGTGGTGGGGGTGGTGCAACTTGAATTCCTGTTATGATTAAAACTGGGGTGCCATACTCTTACTCCAGCAGGTCGATGGACCCATGTGTGTATGTTGGGAGAGGGGTGGGGTGATCACAAAGGATTCACGACCCCCTATGTATGTGTGCATAATATATATGTGCATGCATGGTGCGTGTGTGTGTGTGTAGTGGCTGGAGTGTGCTGATCAGCAGAAGCCTGCTGACCTCCTCCCTGCCCTGTAATGAGAGGACTTCGCTGGCCAGCTGAGGCACATGTCCCCCTCATTTTAATCACAATGGAGGGCAAAGTGGAGCAACAGTTTGCAAATCTGCTCCCAGCTCCACAGTCAGCAGCCTCACGATTGCCAGCTCACTGGCCATGTGGCGGCCCGAAACATCAGGCAACTGGGAACCACTACTGATGGCGTGACACAACATACAAAAAGAAATCACTCAGCAGCAGGTGGGGGGGGGGGCTAAGGCCCAGCACCAGCCTGCAGCCCCACACATTCACCACAGCACCCAACAAATCTGGTCCAGTTGAGGTCATATGAACAAAGAGCCCCAGGACTAAAACAAATGGGGGACAGGAGCTACTACCCACTCTGCTGTGGGCAGGCCAAGTCAGAAAGGAACAGGGCCTGAGTGTCTAATGTTCTCGGGCACGCGTTCTTTACAGTACTCAGGTGCCTTCAGCAAAACAAAACAAAAACAAGTTTGGCTAAATAAATTGCCCATGCATTGCAATATTAGCTGATGCTGAAGCAGTAACACAAACCTTATACAATGGTCCTCTGGGGTGAGTATGGGATCAATAATAGGCGTTCAATTTGTGGCTGCAAGTGTTAACGTGTGAGTAAAGGATGGGGGCAGTTCTTTTAGCAATAAGGCAGGTGTGCCTTATTATCATACAACCCACATCTTAACAAAGACCCCACCGGATGGCCACAATACAGTCCTCTCTCCGCTAAAGGCTGCCCAATTTAATGATCAGCACACACCAGAACAATTAGAATTTCAACAAGAAAAGACGGAGGAGGGAAAGAAGAAAAAAAAGGAAAGAAAAAAAAAGAAACTCTCTATTTCGCCCCCTCCCATGTATACCTACAGGAGGATGGCATGCGACAAACTGAAAGATTAAAGCAAGACTGAAAAGAAAAATAAATTTTTTGTCTACGGAAACGTAAAAGTTAGCAGTGTGGCAAACAAGATAGCAGCCAATGAATAACTCTTGTTTTGGTATTGTTTTTATTTAAGTTACCTCTGTTGGAGCTTTAAGGTATATAGTTACTCTCAGTTGAAGGAGACGTTTGAAATAATACTTCTAAAGCAACAAGGTACAATTTTAAAAAGCAGTCCCAAAATATCGAACCCCAGTCAAGAAAGCATTTTAGAAGGAATCAATTAGGTATTAGGAAATCCACAACAGCCTGCTAGAAATATATCCAATAAACACTGTAATCACAGTCAGTCAATATTTGTATTCAACATCAGGCAAAAAAAAAGGATGGCCTCCTCATCAGCCCTGGGTCATACATCATGATGCTGCAATAATCGTGCCACAATCCCCCTTGAAAATGGGCATCTAATGCAATTGGGTCTTCCTGTAACAAATCTCAAATAACTAAATAATCAATAAATAAATGGTGATTACCAACAAATGCAGTCGTTCACCAAAGACTCATTATTTTCCACTACTTTAGTTTTCTTTCACCCTCTAAGGAGACTCCCCCCACCCACACACACACACAAAGTTTTGTGCCCCGACCTAAAGAGCCTATATCTGAGTACAAATTCAACTGAATAAAGTTTGCGGATCACATCTCGAGTGCTGTCTTGAGAGCCTCAGGACCGGCTCATCTACGATATAATTTCTGCACTTACTCCACCGATATGCACTCTTGCTGATCAGAGTTCAGTTATGGATTTCTAAATCTCAGCATTATTCGCATCTCTAATTCCTTACATCATGGGGGGTGGAAGGGACGCAGCTGCCTGGGCTGTTAAACAGTCATACAACAGGGAAGTAATAGGAACTTTTACTTTTCTTTTTAATTACTGTCGTTATTTTACTGCAAGTTTTCACTCGGATAACACACCCTTCTGCCCCAGATTTACTTTCCTGGACCAATTAGCTCATTGAGAAGGTGCTGCTGATGGGGGGGGGGGGTGCTTTTGTTCTTGTGATTCAGGGGAGGACTAGCATTGGCAATCTGACATAAAATCTGCTCCCAGCTCCACAGTCAGCAGCCTTCAGATTGCAGTTCACTGTCCATGTGGCGGCCCGAAACATCAGGCAACTGGCGTGACACAACACACAACAAGAAATCAGCAGCATATGGGGGGGGAGCTAAGGCCCAGCGCCAGCTTGCAGCCCTGCACATTCATCACAGCACCCAACAAATCTGGTCCAGTTGATGGTCAAATGAGTAAGGAGCCCCAAGGCTAAACAAATGGGGGCAAGGAGCTACTACCCCACTCTGCTGTGGGCATGCCAAGTCACAAAGGGACAGGGCCTGAGTGTCTCCACCAAGGGAGAAAGATGCCTCCTGAGATCAGCGCCAGGTGGCACATAGAATCTGGGCATTTCTAGGTGCCAGGGTACAGCTGTGGTCTCACCATGTTGTCTAACACAACATCTACAAAAACAATCTCTGTAAATGAAAGCGTATTGAGAATTCACTCGACTGAACTAAAAAAGTACCTTCACTTTGATGTAACCTTTCCCCCCCAATCATGCCTTTTATTTGAGGATTATACACACTTATAGGCAAGGTCCAGGCTCAAACTTTATGGTAGCATTTGCCAGTGTTATGTCCCAGGTTTGTGTCTATGTGAACAACATAAGTGGATGTTACGGCCAACGCGATTATCTTGGAAGTAAATTTAGACAGTGGCAGGCTATACCTAGTCAGCATGGTCTGTCTTTATGGTAGTGTTGCTGCACTTGATATCTCGAAGGTTAGGTGCCATATAACATGATGAAATACAGACCCAATTAGAGAGCAGCTTTCACAGTGCTGATGCCATCACAATAACAGCAATTAAAATCAAAAACAGTTACAATTTCACTGAAACATTTTGTCCATTTTTGGACTCTTTCACCCCTCAACATGAGTTTGCCTATATGGCCCAGAGGTTAGGGTATCAAGCTGTGAATGAAGTTTGCACACCCTGCAGACCTGGGTTTGATTCCCATAATCTCCATTTGCATATTTGTGTGATCCTGAGCAAGCCATTTGTTCTCCCAGGTCGCCCCTGAAAACAGGCCCTTGGGCTTGCCTGGTTATCAAAAAGAATAAAAAAAAATAATTTTGTAAGAGGGATAACACTTTACGAGCAAAGTGTAATCTGGTGTTCTCGAGCAGGTGTTCTTTACAGTACTCGGGTGCCTTCGGCAAAACAAAACAAGTTTGGCTAAATAAATTGCCCATGCATTGCAATGTTAGCAGATGCTGGAGCAGTAACACAAACCTTATACAATGTTCCTCTGGGGTGGGTATGGAATCAATAGTGGGCGTTCTGTCTGTGGCTGCAAGTGTTAACGTGTGAGTAAAGGATGGGGACAGTTCTTTTAGCAATAAGGCAGGTGTGCCTTATTATCATACAACTCACATCTTAACAAAGACCCCTCCGGATGGCCACAACAGAGACCTCTCTCTCTGCTAAAGGCTGTCCAATTTAATGATCAGCACGCACCAGAACAATTAGAATTTCAACAAGAAAAGACAGAGGAGGGAAAGAAGAAAAAATAATCAAATACATCAGTTTTCTACTGGCTAATGCCAAACGTTTTTCTGCCCAATATAAGATAGTTAATTATACTAACAGAAGAAAGAGAGAAGCATGCTTATTTTTCTGTTATGAAATGGGCTTAAGATTTCTAGCCCACTGATTGGCTGTTAACCCTATGCTGACAGTGTCTAGCGCATGGTTTAAATCAAGTACTGGCCTCTGTGACTTAGTGCAAGGCAACATATTCAAGCCTATTTGGAACGTTGAAAAAGCTGAAGAATGTTAAGGGCATCTTTGTTGCTGTAATCCTCCTTTTAAGTGTCCCTAAATACGATCGCCAATGGCTCCTTTCATCACCAACTGCACATCTCACAAAAGCACAGTAAGCATCAGTAAAAGCACACAGATGTATTCCAGTGCTACTATGCTAATCTTTGTAATGGAAAGTTTCTCTACCACTGGTCTGTTCTGTCGCTTTCCCACTACTTGGTATCCCAGTGTCTCAGCATCCCACCTTCCATCCACCCCTCTTGCTCACACCCAGTATCTGGTTTTGCCATGATTACTCACTTAACAGTATAATTTTTTGCCTCAGCATCTGACTTTTCTCTAGCAGTAATCAATGAATTCCTGTAGCGAGAGTCCTCCATAGTCCAGCTTCACTTTCTGTAGCGCTGTACACATGTGACGTCTCCTCCTCACACGCTGCTGACTGTGTAAGTGTAGCATACATTCATATTAATAAACAAAAATAAAGAACTGCCATTAATACTGTTTTCTCCTGGACTGTACTTAATTTGCATATGTGTGTGTGTGTGTTGTGTGTGCGATGGGGGGGTCGTCGCATGCCTAGCAACCAGCCCCAACAACGGCCCATATAGTAAAACTTTTGAAATTAACATTCTATCAGAATTCTCATAGCCACCACTGAGTTTCAGAACCACATCTCAGTATCAAACGGCATCATCAGCTGTAATTTGGCAATGGAAGCACAACTGTGTATTTCAGTATCAGTTTTGACGACAAGTAGATGTCCTCATCGGCAGTAATCGAGGAGATGGAAGAAACTATGGCAGTAGAAGAACAGTACAATTCAAAAAAACTCTGCTGACAGTATGCGCCAGCTGCTGTACCTCTCAACCCTCCCCCCTTCCCCAGACACTCTTAAACCAGACTGCAGCGGCTCTTTCCTTTGAAGTGAAAGCCACTGCAGCCAAGGTGCTGTCATCCACAGCTCGCCCATCCATTGGCGCAACTGAGACATGCCCGCTCAAGCAAGCACTACATTGGCCAGGGCATGCACACACCTCCAAGAGTCACAATGTCGCAAGATGTTTCTTGCGCATGCGCGCAAGCAAACATAAAAATGGAAAGTGGACATGTGCATTACTCATTCTACGAAAGACGAGAGAGCGCACAAGTGTTGTAGGTGATCAGGCGAGCAGAGGTTCTCGAGCAAAGTGTTAATTACGAGTGAGCCATAGAAGCAGTTTCAAATCAATAGTAGCCATGGCAATGACGTATGCAAATTAGGCTGCAATCACAGCAGAACAAACAGATCTCGCTCAGACAAGACAAACAAGTGAAATTAAAACAGTTTCTATGTATAGAAATAAAAGAAAACAGAATGAGTGCACTAATCATTGTGTTGCTGTCCAGTGAGAAAGCTATTAATATGTAAAAAAAAAACACACAACTATATGAATAAATGTGGTAATGACAAAATGAAAAGTGCTGTTTATTTTCTATAACAATCAATATTTTCTGAAATACTGCATCTGTATGTACAGTACCTATAATATATTATGGATAACAATGCAAGATCACCAATTTGCACATTGCCCATGTTACAAGAGCATTAATCCCCTCCAGAGTTGGGCTCTACTACAAGATTAATGCCTGGTTGGTGGTTGGAAGCACTTGGCATGTGGCCTCGTGCACCAACCCCCCACCAACCAGGCATTAATCCCTAGTAGAGCCCTCCTCTGTCGGGGATTAATGCTTACACATAGCAAGTGATTATTTTTATTAATAGTTATGAGGAGGCAATAATGATTTAGGAGTCATCCCTCTTATTGATAATGGCTATAATAGTAGCAAATGGGGGGGAGCAATCAGCTGTAAGGTAATAGTGCTCAGGTGCAATGACAACTTGTTTACTAAATTCCTCAGGTACTTCAAAAGTACTCATGTGCAGACAAAATGGTATAAAATAGTGGTAAAAGTCCGGGTATAGTCCTTTCTGCTGTAAGAATGCTCAAAATGCAGCTGAGTTTGTGTCTGTGGTAAACTATGATGGGCTTTTGTCAGTCTTACGCCTGCCCGTGAGTATTTTTGAAGGACCTATGGAATTTAGTAAAAAAGTTGTGATTGCTTCTGTGCACTATTATAGCCGATCGACCAAAGACACAAATGAGCTTTGTGCTCCACTCTGAATATAACAAATTATTGAAGCAGTTCCTCAGGAAATACGGCAAAGTGAGACCTTTTTTTGGCAGTTTTAAAGTTCAAATACCTTTTTAATGCTTCAATCCACCAAACACAGTGACAGCAACTTAAGCTTGAAAGAGCAACGCGCAGGAGTTATCTGTTGTTGTCACTGTGTTTGGTGGATTGAAGCATCAAAAAGATATTTGAACTTTGAAACAGCAAAAAAAGTCTGGATTTGCCTTATTTCCTGAGGGACTGCTTCAATACTTTTTAATATTCAGAGTGTAGTGCAGAGCTCGTTTGTGTCTTTTTGGTTTTTGAATGTGAGGCAGCAGCCTCTGCTCTGCACCCTCCTCATACTATTGAAGCGCAGCACTTTTCCTACAAAAATATAGCTGATTGACCCCCATTTGCTACTATTAAAGCCATTTTCAAAAAGAGCGATCGCAGTTTAAAAGATTAAAATGCTACAAGTGCAAAAAAAAAAGAGATCAGAGAAAGCAACATTATATATGGAGTTTAGTTGCTTCCATAACAACACACACTTTCATAAAGAAGCAAACACACTCACTTTTTCATACTAGTCAGCAACTAAATTCTGTATATAATTTGACATTCTCTGATCTTTTTTCTCACTAGTTAAATGTTTTCTTTTTATTGTTTTTATTAAACCCATTGTTGCTGTGGTTGACTTGTGGAGGGTCCAGACCCGACACCTCAGCAGCGCAAACACTGCATCCTCCTAGCGTATCTCTAGTCACAGACCAAGGCCAGGCTACTAGTCTAGCTAGTTCATGCCATCTACATGCATCTGGTTGTCCACTGTTAACGTCAGCGAAGCCAGACCTGCTGCTGCTCTCCGGCTGCTATTATATGAGAAAATGACAATTTAACACCACATTTGCAGCAGAATGAGCAGCAAAGCAGACATGCCAGCCAGTTGAAGAGCAGAGAGTGAATGTCTAAGTTTGCCCACTCAACACTGAGTAGGGAATTGAAGTGTGGCGGCAGGCACAATCGGACCATGCCCCCCATGTCGGAGTCATGCCTGACCCAGCACCACTTTTCAGGGTGGAAAAAATAATTACCAGATGTGAAAACAGGGAATGACAGCCACTTCATTAGGGTGCAAACTGTCTGTTGACCTTTTGTGTGGCAGCTAAGCTTGGCACTACACATGACATTATCCATTACAACAACTGCATTAGTGAAATCACCACCGCCTCCTTAGTGTTTTGTTATGTTCCAAAAGGGCAATGTGTTCAGCCATGCCATGTTGCCGGGTATTCTAAATGACAACATCCAGCTTATGTGCAGCAGGAAGCAATCGTGCCATCCTGTTTGTTAGCTCCAGTGTCTAGCAAGGGGAAGCCAGTGAAACACAGAAGTACAGTATAGGGCTCCATATGATGAGGCTGCACAGTCTGGTTATACAATGCAGGGAACCAATACAGCTCAACACATACACAGACAATTAGTCTATAACCCAAATTGCTGTACTCCACTATATGCCCCAGCTCATTACCATTCCCAGTGTCCAGTCCACAGCCAGACCCCTTTTATGTCTCTGTGCCCTCAGGTTCCTTTAGTAGTGCTCAGTGACTGGTCTTTACATTTGATTGTATTCAAAAGGGAAGTTGTTGGGGAGTTTAGCAGGCAGCTCCTGCCTAGCTTTCTTATCAGATTGGAACTGGTATGTGGTTCTGTTAATGGTAGTAGGTAGACGAGTGTCTGTGGTATAAAACATGAAAAATGGATTTTCACAGCATTCTACAGTTCTAGTCTAAGCAAGGGAAGAATGGTATGCCTCCCCTAACTTTTCTTAGGCTGCAGAGAAGCAGCTCAGAGCAGCAGAGATTAGTGTATGGGACTGTAGATAACAGTGGAGTGTTATCTGCCACCCATGGTTACTATGCGTGTCAGCATTTGGGAAGATATACCACTGTGCTATGTAACATTTTGGAACTGATGTATTCATTAAACCGAACAATAGTAGATTGCTAAAAAAATGTATTGTTAAAAAGGTTTAAAAGACGGTGTCCGTGCACTATAACATATTTTAATTTATTTAGTTTGTATTGACCGGGTAACTGCACTAGACATATTCTGCCTATTTTCAGACATGACCCGGGAAGGGGGATACAGATGAATGCCAACTGACCGTGAACCAGATTAAGCTGTTTGTGGTATTTTTAGTGAATGGGGGGGATATTTTGGCCAGGGCACCAGGGGAAAATTACCCTAATCTTTTCGAGAAGTGCCATGGGATCCTTAACATCCACCTGAACTACCACCAGAACAGGTAGAAGGGATCTCAGTTTAACGTCTCATCCGAAAGTTGGATTTCCATACACCATCAGCAATTCTATCATGGGTGCTGCAATGAAGACAGAAAAACCTCATTGTTCGATCCCTTGAGTATTGTGCAGGGTTAACTCTTGTTTCTGCATTGGACAGGTACAGTGACACTGCAGAAGACATGAGGCCACCTTTTTATTTGTTTATTTGTGTTTTTTGTTAACGTGAGTTGCTTTCTACCTTTTAGGCTCAAAAAGTTTAATACAGTATATTTCAAACTTGATACAGTGTTGTAATTACAGTCCCTCTTTTGAAATGAACCCTGGTACTTCATGCATTACCATGGGGTGGGGGGGTGATAAAGCCAAGGCCCCAGTGGCCCCTAAAGCTAATTACTTATAACTCCCACACTGTTGTTATAATGGTTCATCCTTTTTGCTTCATTTATCATATAGTTTATGCCGTATGCACATTTAAACATATTTTTTCCAGATTGTAACTGTCTTGCTAGTATTACCCCTGTCTAGATGTGAATTCCTTTCCATTTCTGCTGAATCAGCAGTGTCTAGTACTGTCTTTATATGCCGCATTAAACATGTCAAAATGGTTAAAACTGTTGCATAAAGCTCAAGATAGCCTGCGTATATTTCAGTCAGTTTATGCAATATACCTCTGGCCTACCCAAATTGTCAGAAATTCTATTTCGAAGGGAAGCCTGCGGATGTTTATCTCTGGCTCTTTGATAAATGTTAAGGTAGCAAGTTAGCATTGCAATACTCATAGGTGGATCTTTAATATGGTCAACCCATGCGAAGGCAGCAAATATATGTCATTCTGTGTGGTAAGATTATGTATTAAAAATGTTTTCAACATACTATCCATCCCAGTAAATTAATCTGATTAGTCTGTTTACTGTGTATTATTTCTTTCCGAAGGGTGGCTTACAGTCAGCAAACAATGTATCTAGTTTGACTCAATACAAGTCACTGATTGAAGATATATAACACATTTATTGGTTCCAAGACTTTCTTTTTTGTAATAAAATCAGAAAATGGCACCGATTTCCTATCTTTCCTTTGACTAACCACTTTAAAGATGTCAGATTAAGTTATAACATGGGGTCTGTGACACATACTGTATAGGATTTCCATAAGATACGGCCAAACAATAATAATAGGTACTAGGTCAGAGGTATTGCATCACTGGGTTGCATCTATCCCAACATTTCTACTTAATTTGCATATATGTGTGTGTGTGTGTGTGTGTGTGTGTGTGCACGCTCGTGGGGGGGGGTTGTCACATGCCTAGCAACCAGCCCTAACAACGGCCCATATAGTAAAACTTTTGAAATTAACATTCTATCAGAATTCTCATAGCCACCACTGAGTTTCAGAACCACATCTCAGTATCAAACGGCATCATCAGCTGTAATTTGGCAATGGAAGCACAACTGTGTATTACAGTATCAGTTTTGACAACAAGTAGATGTCCTCATCGGCAGTAATCGAGGAGATGGAAGAAATTATGGCAGTAGAAGAAGAGTACAATTCAAAAAAAACTCTGCTTACAGTATGCGCCGGCTGCTGTACCTCTCAACCTTCCCCCCTTCCCCAGACACATCTTAAACCAGACTGCAGCGGCTCTTTCCTTTGAAGTGAAAGCCACTGCAGCTAAGGTGCTGTCATCCACAGCTCGCCAATCCATTGGCGCAACCGAGACATGCCCACTCAAGCAAGCACTACATTGGCCAGGGCACGCACACACCTCCAAGAGTCGCACTGTCGCAAGATGTTTCTTGCGCATGCGCGCAAGCAAACATAAAAATGAAGACCATGCTCTTCGCTAACCCCCACAATAGACTGAAATCTGCACTACTGTCCATACACAACAGCCTCAGTGCCCCCATTGAGCAAGTTCAGACCTTTAAATACCTCAGCATAACTCTTGACTGCACTGTGTCCTTCTCTGACCACATCAACATAGTCTCCAAAGTGGTTAACTGTAGATTAGGGATTTTCTATAGGCATAGAAATAACATGGCCAAAGATGTACTCCTAACTGCAGTTACCAATTCCATTCTTTCAGTTGTTGACTATGGTCTAATCATCTATAGTGCTGCAGCTGACACAACCCTAAAAAGAGTTAGCATTGCCTTAAACAAAATTTGTCACCTGGTTTCAGGTGCCCACAGCTGCACACATACATGTGACCTGTACTCCAGGACAAAATGGATGAACCTCAGTGACAGGATAAAGTATCTCTCTCACCTGCAAATACGCAAAGAAAATCTGCTTGGGCCCCACCCCTCCTAATTCCCAGCACCTCCTCACATGTGCTCCCTGCTCACATAGCACTAGAAGTGTATCTAGACATGCTTTTCAAGTCCTTTTTTGTCAGACCACGCAAGTCCAATGATCCTTTAGTTACTGGGCTCCCAGTTGGCTAACGAAACAGTGGTCTCTGTAATGTAGTGCAAAGTTTAAGGCTATATAGACATTTTGGTATGCAATACTGCACATGATTACATCTTCTTGTAAATTATACCTGTGTACCTGACAATGTTTGGAATTGTCATGTTTCTTTGCACTTACCAGACAGATTATGTCTGTTAGTAATGTTTCACCCTTGTAATTTGCACACATTGGGGCTACACCCTCCTTTGTTTTCTTGTTCCCAGCAGTCATCTGTGTACCATAGAGGTGGGAGAAAGTTGTGGAGTCCACTGTCATAGAACGTTTGTGGAAATTCTGAAATTTCGTGGAATTTTCCGATCTTCCGCCATTGGCAAGATTGGAATCTTCCAAATGTGTTTTGCAGATTTTCACCCTGTTCTGCAGAATTATTTTGCTGAACTGCAGAATAATACACATGGACTGTGGAAAAAACAGTTCTGAGGAATTTTGTTTCTGCAATTTACTGAATTATTCCTTAGTACCTGTAATTATTCCACAGTTCGGTGATCGGTTCTGCAGACTTTTTTTTCCACAGTTTAATGCAATAACCTGAAATTTATGCATTTTTTCACCTGTTCTAGGTTAGAATTTCTGTGAAAGTTGCTAATTTGATTTCCACGCTTTTGTGGAAGTGAAAATCTGCATTTTGAGGAAATTCCACCCTCAAAAGTTTTTTTACGCACACCTCTAGCATACCATCCTTGACTACAGACTTGGGGTGTATGAGGCCACCTCAAATACTGCACTTGCACGCATTGCAACAGCCCTTAACAAGGCATGTAGGCTAACACTGTGGGGCAGACAACCTTACACACACATGCTCCCTCTTTGAGCAGACCAATTGGCTGAACCTACCCAACAGAATAAAATACCAAACCTGCATGTTGGGCAAGAAATCACTACTAGGCAAAGTGGCTCCATTCCTTAGCAGCTTGCTGCCAGCCTGTAGGTCTGAGTACCAGACCACAGGCCACTCCTGGGGATCCCAAGTGGTTCCCTTCAGAAAAATGACACTAGGACAGCGGTCATTTGCGTACCGTGCTCCCCTGTGGCTTAACGAGTTCCCGGCTCACCTACTGACTAACTCGAGCCTACCTGCCTTTAAGGCCAAGCTTAAACAGTACCTCTCTGGAAGTATGCTCTGTTGCTGTAGGCAGTATTGCATTCCTAGCCCTGCAAGTCTTAAGACACAATCGCCTGGCTAACCGACATGGATCAAGTCACCTCCCACACCCTTTTTAACAAAGCCCCTACAGTGCTGCTGTCCACATCCCGGATCCCGCACCCCCAACTCTCTACATCAATTCTACTATGTAGATGGATCTAGCTCCCTGGTTCTGAAGATTATACCTTTGTGCCTAGTCTTTGGCTGTTGTAAATTATACCTGTGTACCTGACAATGTTTGGCCATGGCATGTTTCTTTGCCCTTACCAGATAGCGTATGTCTCTGTTAGTAATGTTTCACCCTTGTAATTTGCTTACACTGGGGTTCCACCCTCTTTTGTTTTCTTGTTCTCAGTTGTTCACACTGTGTTGTACCTGACATGAAACCTTTGAAAAATAGCTTTTGCTCAGAGGTAATGTCCGAATCTTGAAATAAATAAATAAATGGTCTCCTAACAGATATCCTGGATGTACCCACACTTGGTCCTTTCAAGCATCTCGTTAGACAACACCCGGTGACACGCAGCCACTGTGACTGCCCTGCCTAGCCCTCCAACTAGCCTACCTGTACTTCCATTCCCCCCTTACTTACCCTATCACTTCCCCTCTCCCTTCCCAGCCTGACTACTCATTTCTGTTCTCCCTACCTGTCCTCACTTTCCTATGCCCCATCACCCTCCTAATAGCCCATGGAATGCCCCCTTCTCGATGAAGCCAACTACTGGCTGATCATACTAACTGGCAAAACCATGCCTGGCTGCTCACCCTTGCCTGTTCAGGTAGTTGCTCATACTTATGCATTTGTGACTTCAATTTGCTTTACTCCTTCTTTGTTATTCATACCTCTATAACCCTCCAACCATAACATAGATGCTTGCTACAATATTATCTGTACTCAACTATATTGTATTTTGTATTGTTATCTTGTTTTGTATTGAAGTTGACGTGGAACCAATTAAAAGAGTCCCTGGCTCATAGGTATTGTAATTCGAGAAGTCAATAAATAAATAAAACAAATAAATAAAAAAGTGTGTTATTTGGCCACTGCTTGCATATATTTTCTCGAATATGATTTATCATGACTTTTCCTGTGTCTCTGTGTCCATGTTGTACCTGAAAGGCTGCCTCAGACTATCATGCACTTAGCCAGTAAACAAAAGTATAAAGAGAAATGCAATTCTTATCCTTTTAATTTGGGAAATCTGAGTCCATGTTATTGCACATCAAACTTCCAAAATGGAGTTAAGTGAAGTCCATGTTATATCACACCATATGAAACGGTGGTCTCTATAATGCAGAGCAAAGCTTAAGGCTATATAGACATTCTGGTATGCAATACTGCACATGATTGCCCCTTGTCTTATTAGTGTTTTCTCTTTTCATTGCAGTTTAGAGACAGATTGTTTAGGGGGAGTTTCTGTTACCTTTCCTTACCCTTAAGAGATGACAGGTTCTCTGTTGTGGCTACCTACCAGTACCTTGCTCCTCTCTGGGGCTACTTGCAAGGGCCCATCTGCATGTATATGAGGCTGCTGTTGGTGGTGATGATGATGGTGATGATATTTGTTAAAGGAACCATCGCCGGCACTCTCCTGCTGGCACTGGCACTCCTGAGAGATACAGGGACTCCTCAACCAGTCCCCAAAGCTCTGCCCTTGGTGGCCAGGTAGCGTTTGGCATCTAACATGTTACTACACTGAGATGGCAGTGGCAGCACCCTAAAAGGAGGAGAAAGAATACCCTGTACCTCTGTGGCCTGTGAAGCTGCTGAGCTGAAGTGAGAATCTATAGTCAGCATATCACAGTAAGAAACACATTCCTAAAAATAATAAATGCAGGGGACTCCAAATGAGCAGCATTTTTTGTTTGGAGAGGGAGGGACATCAGCAAGTGTGCGCGCATGCAACGAGTGCACACACACACACACACATACACACACACACGCACACACACACACACACACACACACACACAATTAGCCTCACAGATGGGGTATTAAGTTGTAAGGTGATTCAGATGCGATTCACGGATCTGTTGGGCTTGGTCTCTCTCTTTCTCTCTTTCTCTTCCACTTAAGGGTTTCAAGAGGAAAGGATCATTTTGTAAAGAGAAGCAACTGACTTGAAATCTTATACCCTTCTGAAGTCTCTTCAAGACATTTCCACACTGGCTATGTAGATGAGGTTGTGGTGATGGGGGAAAAGGTGAGTTGGGAGTCAGGTGTTCGCATGCAGTAAAAAGTTTTATGATAAAATAAAAGGAATAAAACATATGACATTAATGCAGTTACGGGAGATAATTCAGCACTGATTGTGAATATACAGTAGGGCAGTAAGGACGGGGTTGATTTTATGGCTGTGATATGCTTGATTTGTCACTGTTGTTGGCTATAAGACGTGGTTGTACAGCTGCTTGATTTCTTTTCCAATGTGCACTTGCAGAGAGAACAGCACAAATGTCAACAACCACCTTTTAGTCCTCCTATCCTCTAAGCACTAGGGGTGCCCCTATATATACTTGCACTGTAGCATAACACCCTTTGCTTCTGCTTTCCGGGTATCTCATTCTCCCTCACTCTCCCTCTTCAACATCTCTCCTTCCCTCCCTCTTTCCAACTCTCTCTCTCTCCCTCCCCTTTCTCTCTCTCTTCATTTTATCTCTCACTCTCTCTGTCTTTCCCTACCATTGATTACCTCTCAACTGCTATGTAGTCCACATTACACTACACACTTACACATTTCCTCATGGTTCATGAAGACATACTAATGTTCCACACACATTTTGAGCAATTAGACATACAAACTAATAAAAAAATTAAGCAAAGTCCATAGAGGTTTTTTAACACTAAACATATGTTGTCCTCTATGTGCATACAGTGAAATAAGAGAAAAGCAGGCAATGGGGTTGGAAGCAAGAAAATATTGTGGTGGTGAAGGAGAGATGCAACTGCAATGGTCTGAGTGGAGAGGATGCAGAGAGATGTGCTTCAATGTCACTCGGTGGAAGGAGACAGCTGTGGTGCATTCACAGTCTTGTGCTTCCAGATCCCCCTTCTCAATGTAATAGCACTACATCATACATAGTTCTAGCAATGCAGCTGTAAAAGTAACCACAGCCATGTGCTTATTGAAAGCATAATTGCAACCCTAGTTACTTTAGTAGTGTGATGTGCACAACAAGGGAGTCATAGCAAGTTTTTGGATAGTCAAACATTACCTCTGCCATCCCCTCACCCCAAGGGGATCTGAATAAGGGTACTGCCTCCAGTGGTACTCCAGCCTCTGAGTGGTGGATCCTGGGCCATTTGCTATGCACCCGTCCCCTGTCAAATGGTGCTACACATGTGGGACATACCTGAAGAGGATACCCTGTGACTGCCACCCCACAGGAGGTACTCCAGCTGTCCAGGCCCTCACCTCTTGCCAGCCTCAGAGATAACCATCCACAGAAGATGCAAGATTCCCTATTACCCTCTTTGTACACACCTTGTGAGACAACCAAGTGGTCACACAATGAGCATAGTCCCTGGTACTCATACTTCCAAGCACTTCATGCCAGCAGTTTCTCCACAGCTAAAAACCTGTCACAACCTACATCTGAAAAGTACACACCATCCTGGGTGCAAAACTGGGGTACAGTAGTGGTTATCTCATCATGCCTTGGGACAGTCCCGCCAACAGAGTCTATAAAACTTTGCAAGGCCATGTTGATCAACCTGAAGGCTTTGTTAATTGCAGTGGGGGTCTCTTTCATGTTGCCAATGCCTCTGTTTGGATGATGTGGGACCAGACTATGTATACCACCAGCCAGCCTACCCAAATAAAAGCCAGATCCTCCTTCATCTGGCTCAGTAGCTCCAGTGACTTCATCATTCTCATGTCATTTCCTCCTAGATGTACCACCAAAATGCTTGGAGGACCCTGCTATTAAGCCTCATCAGTTACCCATGTGAGCAAGTCATCCCATCTCATCCCATGGCAGCTTGGATTCAATGCAAAGAAGTGCAAAATAATGCACCTGGGAAACAAAAACCCAGGAGAAGATTACACAATGGGGGGGAAGGTAGTAACAACAACAAAAATAGAAAGGGATCTGGGGTAATCATATCAGATGACCTTAAAGTTAGCAAGCAATGTGAGAAGGCAGTAGGGAGGGCTGGGGGGATACTGGGATTTATAGGGAGAGGCATCACCAGCAGAAAACAGGAAGTTGTTATCCCTCTAATACATACAGTTGGTGAGACCCCATCTAGAGTACTGCATCCAGTTCTGGAGACCCTATCTCCGCAAGGACATAGACAGGATAGAGGCAGTCCAGAGGAGGGCAACTAAAATGGTGCAGGGTCTGTAAGAGAAGTCATACGAGGAGAGACTAAAGGAGCTTAATATGTATACCCTTGAGGAAAGGGGGGGGGACATGATAGAAACTTTTAAGTACCTCAGTGGAATCAACAAAGTCCAAGAGGGTAGCATCTTTCAGAAAAAGAGATGTGCAATAACAAGGGAACACAATTTGAAGATGGTGGGGCAGTTCTGGGGCAATGTGAAGAAGTATTTTTTTCACAGAGAGGGTGGTGAACGCATGGAACAGCCTTCCTGAGGAGGCTGTGGGGGTCTAAAACTGTGGGAGAATTCAAGAATGCATGGGACAGTCATAAGGCAATTTTTGGGAGGGTAGGAAGAAATAGGCTGTTGGTTAACTAGGATCTGCAGCTTATCCAATAGGTAGGGAAACTGGCAGACCAGGTGGGCCAAGCGGTCCTTATCTGCCATCAAAGTCTATGTTTCTATGTTCCCCCAACATCCCAGCCAGAGTACCCATTGTTGCCAAGAGTCCAGGTAAAGGTCCTCCCCACCGGGAAGCTGCTTACTCCAAAAGCCACCCAGTGGATGAAGGAGTTCCCACACAATCAAACCTGACTTTTCTTGGAGATGCCATCTGTCTGGAACAAAAAAAGAAAGTTGAAGCAAATGTGGTCGAATGTACTGTACCCTTTACAAGCATGTAGCTACCATTGGCCTAGCATCTGAATCTGCTTGTCTGTCAACCTCTTAGCCCTAGTATATGTGGCAGCTCCAATGCAGGAGGACTGAGTGCTGAACTCCACTAAGTCCACTCCCATGGACTTTTCTAGGATGTGGCAAAACATGCACTTCATCAGCCAAGTGCCATTTTCATGCCAAAAGAATGGAACTCCCTGGCCTTTTGAGCTACATAGTCCTGGACCTGAGTGCTGATTTCCCACTGCTCCCCAAGGGGAGGCCACAGGCTGTACCTGCACCCCCAAGCCATCTGGTCTGTCTTGCTCCTTCAGAGCCAGATAAACACCCCTTCCTGGATCACTACCACATCTTCATCCCCCAATGCCACTGAAAGCCCAGACACCTTATTCAGCTGGACCAGTTCAGACAACCAAAAGGCCATGCAAAAGGCCAGCAAGAATACTGTACAGAACAGCACTGCCTCCGATACCAAAGAATACACCCTTGGCAGTTCGAAACACATCAGTTACAGTAGGGCCACGCTTATTGGCCTGTGCCTGCCTGGTCATTTTGGAGTTCCATGAGACCATTCCACACCAGGCATATGCACAATTTCAAAGTGAATATTGTTTTTAATATTTGCTTTATTTTGCATTGTTCATGTACAATCTGATCCAATATGTATGCAGAAATATACAGTACTCACTTACATTATGATTGTATTGTCATGGTAATATTTGGTTATGTCTGTTTACAGTCATCAATAATACTCTAAACATAATGAATTGAACTTAACAGAGCTTTTTCTCATATCTTCTAATATCTGTTCTTTGTCACTATCCAGGCTATTTCATCGTGGGTGCCCTCTCGGCCAGGGGGAACAGATTTTTTTTCCAGTTGTTCTTTGTTTTATTGTTTCATATTGATGGTCTTCATCTGATGTGGACCTGTCCTTTAGTTTCTCTGCTTCTGCTACTCTATCCCCTTTCCATTATCCATCTTGTTCAACTCTCAATAAATGTTTCTCTTCTGTCCTGTGTTAGATAGGTTAGTCTCTCCTCTTTTTGTAATTTGTTTACTATCTTCTTCCACTCCTGTTGTGTTGGGGGCTCCGGACTGAGAAAACTTCTTGTTACTGCCTTCCCCACTGAAGCCACATGTATTCCTCACATGTACCTAGTGTTGGCCCCTCTTACTTCCATTGGAGGGAGGCCCAATACTAAATGATAGAATTTCAATGGTGTGCTTGAAAGTGGGCCTTCACATTATCTGTTATCTCCCTTCTAAAACTCCAGAATCAGACAGGTATAGAATATGTGTTCATGCATTGTTTTCCGCTCCCCATATTTCCTCCAACATGTTGAGTTTCCTTCCCCATCCCATCTGGCTTTCATGTGTGAAGTGAAAAAGTATCTTGTCTTGATTTTCCAAGAGAATTCCTGCCATCTCGGTAAGGAAGTTGTTTTACAAGAACTCTCCTATATCCTGTTCCACTCTACTGTAGTCAAATGGAATCCTGCCCCTTACTCCCACTTTGCTCTTATGTGCTTAGTTTCTGCTTCTCTTTTGGAGATTAAGAATTGATAAATCAGAGAGATTTTTCCTGTTGGGGTTACTATATTTAGAAGGTTTTTTATCCTCTAAATGCCTTCCGGGATACTTTGTACGTTTTGGTATTTTCTCATTTGGGTCTGTATGTAATGTCTTATTTGGAAGTATCTTAATCAATCTGCCACTGTCCAGTTATATTGTCTACAATATTCATTAAATGTGAGCATACTGTCCCATCTTAATATTTGTGCTGGATATTGTACCCCATTCAGTGCCTGTCTTTCATACCAGGGATCTAAATCTCCAGGCCGAAAGTCAGAATTCCAGGCAAACCCCCCAAATCTCCATATATCTTTCTTCATCATAGGATATCACTGGAACCATTCCCAAGCTAGTTCACTGACTCTCATTTCTGAGAACCATGTGTTACGTACCAAAAAGTATAGATCCCAGTGGTTTATTCTCCACCCTAATCTCCTCCAGCTTGCTTCAATGTGCTTTCAACTGTGTGTGTTTCCATAGGAGGACCCGTCTTATCTGTGTGGCCAGCCAATATTCCCTTAGTTCAGGTAGCCCTCCCATTTCTTTTTAGTTAACAATATCATACTTCTCACTCTGGTTTTTTTTAGCTGTCCAGATAAATTTATAGATATTTTTTATATGTCTGTTAGCCATTGATTGATTAATGGTATTGGCATGCATTGAAAGATGAACAGGTACCTTGGCAAAAGGTTCATTTTAACAGTTTGTATTCTAGCATGTAAAGTTAGTGGGAGAAGAGCCCCCCTCTTTTTATAGCTTCCTTGACTTTTATTATCAGCATGACAAAATTGCCCTGGAAGAGGGACCTATTTGAGTTTCTTAACATTATTTCTAAGTATTTTAAGCAGGGTAGGGTCCAGTTCTTTGGATATTGTCTTTTAATTTTTGTGGATGGGATGTAGTTAAAAGTGAGTGTCTCTGTTTTAGTGGAATTTAAAGTATACCCTGCTATGCTAGAAAATTCCTTCACCATTTTCATTAGTCTTGGAATCGACCCCTCAGGGACTGTTAAGTACAGGAGCAATTCTTCTGCTTACAATTCTATTTTGTGCTGTTGTCCTCCTATTGTTAGCCCGTTAATGTCTTGATCTTTTCTGATCCACTGTGCAAGCAGTTCTATGTATAACGCAAATAAAAGGGGGGACAACTGGCACCTCTGCCTGGTACCCCTTCCCAGTTCAAATATAGCAGACATGTGACCATTAGCTCTTATATAAGCTCATGGGCCACTATATAGTCTCTGAACAGTTTCAATGAATGTGTTGTCAAACACAAACCGAGCAAGAACCCCATACGAATATTTCCAATATACTTGATCAAATGCCTTCTCAGCTTCTAGGATCATAATAACCACTGGTGTCTTTGTGTTGTTAAAATAATCAATAAGATGCATTGTGCATCTGAAATTGTCTGCCGCCTGATGCCACGTTACAAATCCTGTTTGATGTATCTCCACTACCTGAGGGACAAGTTCCTCCAGCCTCTTTGACAAAATTGCAGTTTGGAACTTATAGTCTACATTGAATATGGATATGGGATGATATGACACATAATAAAGTGAATATTAAAGTGAATATCAAGTATCAAACATTTTAGCCCAAAAATCTCACCTAGCTGCCCATTAATAGTGTGGACCACCCCAGTGCTATCTGCCTTGAAGGTTACTTTCTTTTCTTTTTATAAACTGCTCACCCCACCCTACCAGGCAACCACAAAGGGGGAAAAATTCTACCAGTGTAATCTGCTTGGTCAAACCTTCTTCCCTACCAGGATGGGGACCATTGCCCCAAACACTATTCCCCTTGAAGGTAAGCCCCAAAGCCAAAGTGCCCAGAAGTATCACTGAATAGCTCAGGCTCTTGTTTGGTAATTATTTCTGGCTAGATCGACATCCAATTGAATCAGTTCAGGAAAACCAGCGACACCCCAGAGTCCTCTCTTATAATCCCAGTCAACTGGATTCTGTAGTGAGGATTTTGACATGCCAGGCCTGCCTCTGCCAAATGGTGCAGCAAAGTCCTGCCCATGGGAATTACTCTGCAAGCAAAGTTGAGGTGGCTAAGCAGCTAAAGCAGTTTATGCAAAGTAATCTTGCACATCTTTGATGCTCTGGCCAACCACTCCCTCAGTGCCACCACCTTATCCTGAAATAAGTGAAAGTCAGTGGCCACAGTGTTGATCTCAATGCCCAATAATTACAGTATTGTGCATAGTTCTTCTATCTTGTCCTGTGCCAAGGGCACTCCCCAGGTCTGCACACACCCCCTGGAAGGAACCAATTAAGTGCCCACAGTCTTTGATTCCCAACCTGCCCACAAATAGAAAATTGTCCAGGTAGTTTACTTCCTCCATATGACCCATCTTGCACATGGTTGCCCAATGCAGGAATGTGCTAAACTGTTCAAACACATCATGGCACATCCCATTGGCATGAGGTTGTCAATATAGTGCTGGCCATCAAACTTCATATCTAATAAATCTTTGTCCTCTGAGAGTACCAGAAAACAAAACAAAATGCAGACTTGATGTCTGCCTTAGCTAACAGAACCCTCCACCCCATCAACTGGAAAACTTTGATTGCCTTATCAAACAGCTCATGCGACTTTTCTGTGTAGTATGAATCAATGTGGTGACTGATCATATCCCCCTCTGGGTAGGACAAAATGTTAATAATCTTGAACTGACCCAGTACCTTCTTAGGGACTAGGCCGATGGTAACACCCTAAGGAGCACCCGGGGGGTAAACTGAATGGCCCACTCATCCTCCCTGCTGCAACCTCCTTTGCCAGTTTAGCTAGGGCCACCTCCAATCATTCTCTGCAGGTATCAGGTTCTTAGTTTCATACAACTTCAGGATCCAGCATATAGTATTTCGAAACCTTCACTGAAGCCATCGGCAAGGGTGGGAGCATCTGCCTGATCTAGGTAATTGATTAAGCCTTAAGGCAAGCTGTCATTATTGGCATAGGGAGGCTTTGGGATATCAGTCTCTGGATCCTGACACTCAGTATTGTACATTTCAGACTTTTGTAGTAATAGCACTAGAGTGTTGCCACCCCCTCCCCCATGCCGAGATCAGTCTTCCGCAACATTAGAAAGACCATTAAGTCCATTATGTCCCAGGTCATGTCTGGGTCATTTTGCTTTCTACAACAAAATTCCTCATCCTACTCAAGTCTGTCACCGTCTGGTTTTCTGACTTCCATGGCCATCAACCACTGTAATCATTCCATAAGCCAGCTGCCTTAGCTGGGTTAACCTGGGTAAATATGCCTGCACAAATTGCACACCCAGCCAACCAGTTCTCTCTGGTCTGACATATTGTGACCCTTCTGTCAGCCTGCACCCCACTACCTTATCTTTTTTTTAACATCCTCTATCTCTTTGGGTCAGTCAAGCAATGGGAATACATACACATACTCCCATTTATTTATCAGCTGCCTCATCTTGTCAGAGAGGTGTGAACCCAGCAGCTCCCCCAAGCGCACATAGCTCATAGCAAAAGGCTGTGGTAAGGTTTATTGCACAGTGGGGTAACTGGGTAGTGGGTATGACCTCCTCCCATCTGAACCCCTGCACTGTTCCCATTGGCTGGGGTTCTGGCTGGTCACGCTCCTGAGCTTCAGTGAAGGACAGCACCTTATTGAGCTTTTGCTTGAGCAGTGATAGGACCGCCTGGTGCATCATAGGCTAGGGGAGGGACAGGAGTGGTGGGGATGGACCCCCAGACTGCAGAAGTTGCATTGGGGGTGAAATCACTGGTGCAGAAGGAATAGGTTACAGAGGAGCCTGGGTTGGGGCTGTTGGTTTCCTTGGCCTTGCAAGGAGTGCAGAGGAGGAGGAGGAGGAGTGGCCCTCCATAACCCAGGGTCCCACAGGCACCAAGATGTTATTATCCCCTGGTCCTGCAGGACTAGGAGCCCTTCCCTTCACCCTTCTTGAGGGCTTGGGAGCCAGGTCACCTCTCAAGGCAGGACCCTCAAAAGTACTCCTCAAGAGAGTTCTCAGTTCTTCAGCACTC
The DNA here is from genome assembly GCA_016271365.2 of Neoceratodus forsteri. NCBI lineage: Eukaryota > Metazoa > Chordata > Ceratodontiformes > Ceratodontidae > Neoceratodus > Neoceratodus forsteri. Next base: position 1,289,624,917 of record CM057456.1, read on the forward strand.
AAATTCTCAAACTTTGGTCTGCCTTGCAAAGGATTCAGTCGTGCAGCATTTGCCTGCCAGGGTTTGTATTTCCTTCCTTTCTTGGCTGGGGCTGCCAGTGATTGGTTCACCAGTGTTGACTCTGGGGGTGTCATAGGCTGCAGCTGCAGGGCCAGTTGAGCTTGTACCCTCAATTAACCAGGGCCTTCCCTTTTTCCTGGGCAAAGGTGGTCAACTGCTGCTCCAGTTCCACCTCAGCCATCTTCCACTTTTTGGGCATGCTGAACACTGCATGCAGTGACAACACAAAGCAGTGAAACACCAAAATCACTGCCTGAACCTCTAATTCATTTTGCACCACAGAGTTGTACTATGAGGAGAAACTGAGGTTAGACTTATTCTGTACTGTCTCCACCTTTTTTAACCTACCTTGCCTGTTCCTCCACTCCTTCTCCCCACCCTTTTGTCCTATGTTTTTAAGGTGTCCACCAGTAACCCGAATTGATGCCCCTGGGATCAAGGGGAAGGAGGGCTTTGTCTCAGCATTCCGGCTTTCCACTAATTGTCCCTCCGTGAGGTCATAGGCTAGAAATATTTTCATTGCCAGCTAGACCCCATAAAAGTTGTTACTGGTATTCCTGATTTTTATTATTATTATTTTACTTTCATTATTATTATATTTTGTTTTAATAAATGTAACACCATTCTGCAATATGATCTGCCCGCTTGCAGCCATATCCCCAGATATGCAGCCATGCCACTGCCACTGCCACTGCTAGTGATGGTGCTTCCCGACTGTGGGTCCCCTACTAAGACTGGGGCTGATACATGCCGCACATGCATAGCTGTCCTTCTAAGATGGTGTCCACATTTCGGTGAACATGTATGGCCCATGCTAACATACAAGCCGCAGTCTGTCAGCCTTTAAACTGTTATCTGGCTGTTACAAATTATAGTTGCATTGATTTTTGACAACACCTAGAAAAACCCTATTTGGGTGTGTGCTACTTTTATCTCAGCTATAGCTGTATAACTGCTTTGTACTTTTGTGGCCTGTTCTGTTTTCATTGTAGTTACAGTCTTTTATGTCTCCTGGGTAAGGGGCTGCAGCTGTTATCTTTATTAAATTGAACTATTATCCTACTGCAGAATAAAGCGAGTGTCTGTTGCAAATTCAAGGCTCTTAAGCAACCTTAACACTGTGATTGCTTGTCTCAGCTAATAGTTGTACTTCTACATTCTAGTGTATTCCAGGTTCTGACCTTCTGCCTTGTTGGGTCCCCTTTGTCTTTTGGACCTAGCTGTCCATTATTTCGAACTGGTCACAGTCTCACATGGAGTAATCTGGTCCTGACTATGGTATAAACCTTGCTTATCTTAATACCACCGCCCACCTGGGGTAAATTGTTTTACCATAATGAGGGCGTTAGGGGTAATGATCCCCTTTTTTCCTGAGTGTATCACTGCCCTTTGACTGCCCCCCATCACTGATATTTAACTATCAGATTCATTAAGAGGTTCCTGATTCATCCTGCTGCCCTAATACTGCTGGTCTGGCTTTGCAACTAACCTCAGCCAAACCTGTTCCCCTGAGATCGCTCCTTGTAATGAATGCTCCTTATTTTCAATCAATCAATCAAGTCTTTATTTATCCAGGTGAACCCATTGAGCAGGCTCATTTACAAGGTGGACTTGCATTTCACAAGGTCAAGAATAACACTTTTATGTACAGATAAATATACAATTATACAGAAATAGAAAAAAATACACAGAGCAATAAGTATTTCAGGTATAGCGTTAACAAGGTTAGGGAGAATGGTATGAGAAGGGGAATTAAAACATTCTGAAACAGCCAGCATATTAAAACATTTTCAAACAGCATGGCATATCATTGGTCAGGACATATTCAAACTTAAGGGGCAGATATGGAGGGGAGAGGTACAGAACTGCAGCTGTTCTAGGAGGGGTGCTATGGTAGATGGGCTGGGGACATATATATTAGGAGTCTGAGGGTCAGAAAGGTAGTGGATTATCAGAAAAAAGCGGGGGTATAGGCGAAGACAATCAAGGTGCTGGGTTAGGTGGAGATGTAGTGGGCAGGTAAGCAGTAGGCACCCTAACAGTCTAAGCATGCTGGAAACAGCTGCATATCTCCTTAACAGCCTTGGCATACAAGGTCTTGATGGTGGTAGGACTAACTGGGAGACTCAGTTTCATAGATTTCTATAGTTTGTCCCAGAGTGAGGGCAACATATTCCCCACAAATGCCTCCTTATTGGACCCTATTTTAACAAACAAGCCTCATACATTTACTAATTTGGTTGTTTTCCACAATGACATCAGTGATCATAAAATGGTCACTTACATTAAGGGGACAAAAATTCACATGACCCAACCCACATTCATACTCATTAGAAGTTTCACCAACTGTAGTATCCTGAATTTTCTAAATGGTGTGGCCACCATAAACAGGCAGAAATTCTGTCTTGCCCCTATAGTTCACAAGACAACAGTAAATTTCAACAACTTTCTATTTAGGGTTATCAACAATCATGCATCTTTGATTAAACATAGAGTCAAAAAGATATCCTCTCCATGGTTTACCAGGAACTTAAAAGAGGCCATAAAGGAAAGAGACATGTTCTGGGTCATGGCCAAGCACACCAAGTCTAACATGGTATGTGCTATTTTAAGGTGGATGAGAAATTCATGTACCAAAGTGATTAGTGCCACCAAGGCCAACTACAATCTAAATTCTCTAGACAATGTCAAACGTGATACAGCCAAATTCTGGAAAACTGTCAAATCAATTAAGGGTGCCACATCTGCCCACTTCTTGCCTCTAAAAATCTCAGTTGATTGTAAACTGGTTTCAATAAAATAAATCATGTTGTTGCACCCTCTACACCGAAACAAATTGGTTAGCCCTATTTAGTAAGGCAGAATTTAATTCCAGACATGTCTGCTAGCCAAGAAGATGCTACTAGGCCTAACCCCCACCCCAACTTACTGCTTTCACTCTGCCACCAATCTGTCTGTCAGAAGCAAGACTTGGAATGCCCTTGAACTGCCTTTCTGCCATACTCAGCTGGACAAGCGTTCATTTGCAGTGAGGGCCACTGGCTGGTTAAATGAGCTGCCCAATATCTTGCTCAGTCTGCCTACATTTGACCAGTTTAAGAGAACACTATGGGCAACCCTAACAGTTCAGTATAACTATAACTGCTAATTATCCTAAAGTCCCTCCCAGTATACTCTTTGAATTGTGTCAGACTCTGGCTCTGAGGCCATGTTCCATTACTGTGCTTGTTCTACACTAATTCTATCTACTCACCTTATTGCAAAATTGTATGCAACTGATTCTAGCCTATTTATTTCTATCTGTTCAACTATATTTGTACTTGTTTTACTTAATTCCACTGGAACTCATGTATCATATTTATTATGTTGATTTGTAATGTGTTATTGACGTGGAGCCTTTGTAAAGGAGAACTTGTGCGCAAAAGTATTCTCCAAAATTTTCAACAAATAATAATAATAAAAAAAATGCTTATTTTGCATCAGCTGGTCTGGTTTTTGACAAACTCCAAGGGGCATCATACTCTATCCATTTCCTGGGAATTACAAAATCACATAGCCATATGGCTAACTTATTTGCCCTCTAACCAGTCTCATCTAAGTAGGTGCAGCAACCTCTGTGAGGTTTACATATTAAAAAACAGTGCTGGTGTTGATGGCCCGGACACCTTTTTTCTCAGAATTGGCTTCTGACAGCTCAGGGTACCTATTACACATCTTTTCAATCTGTCATTTCCAGTAGCAACCTCCCATTGCTTAGGAAAACTATGCACTTTATACCCTTTTCAGGGCTGCAGTGGGTGGAGCCCTGCAGACCTCTTGAGAGTAAAAAAGGACTCACACTCTGGCCGAACAGCAATATAGGAGTTGCATCACAGTCTGCAGTCTGTGAAGCACTCCTCTGTGTCAATGCAGTATTTTCATAGGTACTATTTTGCTGCCATCCAGATGTCCATGATTAATCTACCAGGCCTGGACATTCTTGCTGTCCAAACATTCATATTTCCCATACGCATGGGAGTACAGGAAATTCAGAGTGACATCTTCACACTGTCTTTAAAAAAATATTAAATGAAATCAATTACTGATCAGCTGCAACTCTGTGAGGACTCAGTCTTGATTACTGATCAGTCATCTGAGTCCTCACTTGGAGGCTGGCCTAGCGGCTTGAAGTAATTGAAGGAGTTCTCTTTTCAAACAAAGAAAAGACAAGAAAACAGCTCACTGGTCCCACCCAAGGAAATTTTCTTCCTAATGGCTTAAAATCCAATAGACCACAATGCCTCTGTGATAAGCGGATTGGGCAGATACTGTCCACATGGTTGCTGGTGCCACCAACCAGCTTCTCTGATTGTCATGCTCATGCGCTACTGGATTCGTAGTTCAACGTGAGCGTGACTGGTACTGGGAAAATTTCCTTCTAGTGGCACCTTAGTGATGAGTGGGTAGTGAATGAGCTGAGGTGGTGGTGGTCAGCAAGCAATCAGCTTTGTTCTCTTGATGAGACTGACTGAATGAGCTGCCTGAGTGGTCAGAGATTGGAATGAAGATTCTGGTTTGCAGGTTTGGTGCTGCTGAATGAAAGCCACATCTCACTAGTAGTTTGAGCAGAGTACATCATTGGAGGTAAGGTAAAGGTAGACATAAAATGCAAAGCAAAACAAAAACACAAACAGGGGTCTTACACCTAAAATCCATCAGTTTGTTGTGCACATACCCTGGAGTGTAAGGTACCAGTAAACAAGCATAAGGACTCCAGAAAGTGAGTCGGGTCAGCACTAACACATAAACAAAAAACAGAACGTAGTTTCCAATTAATTCATAAAAGTGCAGGAAACCTTTTTATTAAGTGTGCATCCAGCAAGTTAAAATACTCGGCAAACAAAATCAGCATCATGACCAGTAACTCACGTGCATATTCAGATGCCATCTCCTGCAACTTCTTGAGCCAAAGTCAAATCCAATACATAAGTCAATGCAGGCTTATAGCAGGCATATAACATATTTTAAACAAGCAAACAGCCAAAAACCAAAAAACAGTAGCACCAAACATCTTGACCGATGGGTATATGATGTTACTGATATTTTTTATTTTGTCTGTTTGCTTGTTTAAAATATGCAACAAATTGCTATATGCCAATGTTTTACTGTATATGTCTGCTGTATGCCTGTGCTGACTTAAGTATGGGATTTTACTTTGGCACAAGAAGTTGCAGGTGATGGCAGCTGAATGTGTCTGAGAGTTACTGGTCATGTTGTTGATTTTGTTTGCAGAATATTGAACTTGTTGGATGCAACTTAATAAAAAGGTTTCCTGGACTTTAATAAATTAATTGGAGGCTATGGTCCATTTTTCGTTTATGTGTTGATGCTGACACGACTCCCTTTGTGGAATGTCTGTGCTTGTTTATAAAATGCAAAGTGTTAGGCTTGCACTGAGAGTATTTCCTCATTCCACCATTTGGACTTGAAGGAGAGACCTAATGCTGTCATACAGAAAACAGAACAAATTGCATTATGCTGTTGCAACTGTTTGCCAAGCCAGGATATGCTGAGGTTCAATACCTGTTCACTTACATGAGTGGGCAGACAACTGCATCTCATCAGTGAAAATGCTGACCATAATGTTAAAGGGAGTGCTATGGAGTTTAGATAATATTGTGCAGGCTATTATTTATAAGGCAGAAATACTGTACTGGATGGAATATTGCTGCCAGGGAGCAAGTGGTTCTGTGAATTTACACCACTGTGGAAAAATTTACTCAAGAACATATTAGGAACAGTATATCTTTGCTAATTGATCAGGATGAAATATCATTTAAGATGATTGTGCAGGAGGATTTGTTGTAACATAACTGCCAAACAAACAGCTATTAACAGCAGTGGTGGCATGATGGTGCAGGAGGCATGAATGTCATACCAGCTGACTTCATACAGACTTGTTTACCATGCTGCAATAACTTTGCATAGAGTTTATTGCACTTAGCACAACAGATGATAGTTGGTACCCTCTGAAATTCATGCAACAAAGCTAGCCTGCTCTCCAAAAAGAAAACATAAATGTGCTAAAGTTGCTACAGTGGAACTGTTTATTTTGTCCTGAATGTCAAAGTCTAATACCATATCCTGAGATCACTTGCACTAACCTAGACAGCAGTTTTCCATTTTTAAAACAGATGAAAAACCAATGGTGCAGGTGTTTACTTTGTAAGGGAACTAGTTTTGCATTGCTTTGGGAGGAAGTTATCTTTAAATGATAGCAGAACAAGCACTCTGAAGCTACACATACACACATACACACATACACTCACACACACACACAAGCTGACTGCACTGAAATTTATGGCACTGTTTTAATGATCAGAAAAGTGTAATACACTTACATTCTGTTCTTTTCAGTCTGCATCACAGTGATCTACTCAGAAGGATTTAGGTTGCATATCTTTCTGACATCAAAAAGTAAATAGCAGGACTGAACAAGATGTTTTTCAGCATCAAACTTTTTTGAAAATATCAGTTAGTAACTCAGTGTACAACAGGTGCTTCAGTGCTGAGACAGTGGACAAATCAATTCAATGCATTCACTGCCTCGGGAGTCATCGCCAAAGTACCCTTTGCACCCTGTGTCACTGATTGATTTTTTTTTTTTTGCAGTTTATCTTTTTAGCAAAATATTTGTAAAAAACTAGAACAACAAGAAAGCTCTAGCACTCACCACCTCCATAAATGAAAAATGAACACTTGGCTAAAAATGTATAAACTTTATTACAGCAGTTAAAAATACTCCTGACACATTTTGGACTGTGCAGTCCTTTTTCAAAGGCTGTAACAAACAAACAGATCCACCAAATATATAGGCACTATAAGATGACATACCAGTGACATCACAAATTGCAAATCAAACTCACTGGTGATCACACAAACTAGTAATTAAAGTGCAAGAGTCTTTTGTTTCACTATTTTTTTTATTTGTAAAAAACACATACAAACATCAGACATCACAGGAAATTCATTAGGCTTGATAATTTCTAAACAGTTTCAGCCTGGTTACTCAACTGCAACCATCCCCACATGTGTGAAGCATCAAGCTGTCTCTCTCAAAAGACCATTTGTGGAGGCATGAGCCCCAAATTCACAGTAATTAAAGTGTATTTAAAAAGCATCTGTTTAATGAATATTTATTATTTTCACCTTAGATCACAGGAGAAGTAAATGCAGCTCTTTAGCAGCAGCTGTGAGGATTTTTCTGGACAGTTACTTAGCATAGATTCAGAGGGTGTCATCAGAGTGTTCCTGTTTTAGTACTATAAATTAAATCTAGGGTTACCACCTGTCCTGTTTTTGTCAGGACAGTACTGGTTTGGGCGGCTGTCCTGCCAAAACATGAAAAATGCTAAAGGTCACCTTACGGTAAAATGAGTACGTTATTACTTTCTTCTAGAAATTGCAGACCACTGTGATAATTAAAGAGCTGGTGACACATTCAGGAGAACTTTAACAAAACCTAATATTTAGACACAGTACATCTTGTATTTCTTATTAGTGCTGTATTCCTTCTCCCCATTATTTATTACTGAGGTCATCTGTATGAAAACAGGATCTTTGCGCCTGAAGAATTTGTATATTCCTGCTGCTTTCTCCCTACCTGAAGTCACAGAGCAGTGCTTGTGATATCATTGTTACTCCCATGGCAACAGATTGTGATGTCACAACAGAGGATTATGACTTGAAGTAAGGAGTAAGCTATAGGGGTAGATGAACTCTAAAGAAACTCTAAGGGATAAAGACCATTTATTCATGCAAATGTCCTTAGTAATAAATAATGGGGATGAAAAATATATAAAACATAAATGGAATGCAGGCAGAATTGTACCTAATTATTATGCTTTTTAAAGTTTTCTTTGAGGCGTCAGTAGCTCTTCAACTAAAATTCCTTAAAATGATTGGAAACAATATGAACAACTAAGTAAGACTACAACTAAAGTCTTAGTTCTGAATATTTAGATCAAAGAAAGCTGTTGCATCCTGTGAATAATCATGTTTCAGTATGAAATGGCACACTTTGGGCTTCTTAAAAGGTGGTAACTCGTTAAATCATGCTTTCTTTTCTGTTTTGTTTACTAAGACTATGTACAGTCAGGGTTCTGCTCTGCTGCTAGTGCTTTTTTTTTTTAACGTGATCTCTCGTTGTACCTATCCAAAGTATACAGCAACAGTTGTTGTCCAGGGTTGTTGCTACGGCTGTCAACTGTAAATGATGCCCCCTCAATCAAAAATCCTGCTGCCATCAGGTCAACAGGTTCACTATAGGATGTACTGAAGTGCCCAGAACAATACAGAGTAATTGAAATGTAACCCAGGAGCCAAATCCTCAAGACCTGACCACAATTTGCAGGGGTGGCAGCTAGATATTGCCTTTACAAATAATGTAAAACACAGTGCAAAAATAAGATAATAGAATACCATGTGTACATTATAAGGTTACTGAATGTGAATACAGTGTGTATGATGTGACAGTTATTGTTATGTGAGCTAGTAAATAGTTTCAAAGCTGCAGTCACATTGTGCCACTCCTTCTTTGCAGTGAGTGGTTCTGCTGGCCCTTCTTGGTCTCAGAACCCCTGGCACTCAGCTGTTAATCAATGGGGTAGGAAGGTGGGCAGGAGGATGAATTCACCCTGCTTTCAGGGTGCCCTCTCCTGCTTTATCGTTCATCATTCCCTGCCCTGCCCATTGGATCCTTTCAGTGCCTTTCTGATAAGAATGAGAGCCAAGTAAGACAAAAACCAGAGTGGACTTTTTTCTTTCAGATTTCATATCCAGAACTGAATGTACAACATTTATTTTAAGAGTTGCCTAGTGGCAAGCTTTGGTTTTTCAATGATTAATCAAAGAAAGAACAATAGTTCTTAAGAGTTTCCTGCCTAATGTAAGATGAATTCTGGGGAGATGGGGGATGGAAGCCTAGCAGTACTATAAGGCTGGTTTGTCAGGATGTCTGGAGACTAGTTTAACATAGTAGTTACAGTAAACCTTGGACAGTTTGACTTCTTGGCTGCTGAGTGAGGTGAAAGATAAAATTAATTAGGAAGCTATCAGTAAGACCTACTAACGGAAAAACTCAACTCGAATGGTGGTTTGCCCATCCCTGACACCAATGTCAGTATTTTTAGTGTTGGGTGGAGCCCTGCAGACCTCTTGTGAGCAAAAAAGGGCTTACACTCTGACTGAACAACAATTTAGGAGTTGCATGACAGTTGCCACCATGGTCTGTGAAGCACTCCACTGTGTCAATGCAGTCTTCTCATAGGCATTATTTTGCTGCCGTCTGGAGGTCCCACTCTCCACTGCTTTTGTCGGAGTCCAACAGAGTTTTTCAGTCTTGATCTGGACCCACATAACATTTCTCCTTGTAAAGAGGGGCTGGAGGAGCAGAGATACAGAACCGCTTGCAGTCGTACCAAGAATGTGCAAGCTGGCGGTCCCCACATACGTGTTAGCACGCATCTGTTTTCTTGCCACAACAGTGGTGCATCAGGAATGTGAAGTCCGCAAAATTCACTCTACAAATTAATTCGCTAATGTCACGCAATCTGCAAAGTGCAATTCAAGAAATTCATGGAGCACAGATTGTGTGCAAAGTGTGGAACTTCATGGGTGAAGTTCTACACTTTGCGGCAAAAACGACCCTGGTGTTTTCTAGAGGGCACCCACACTGCTCCAATTGATGTAAATTAAATCCCTGGTGTCAAGTGCACCCCCTGCTGATCACCAGCCCTCATAGTACAAATAAATTATTTTTTTACATAAATCCCTGGTATCTAGTAATCACCCCCTGACACTCGCCAGACCCATAGTACAAATAAATTATTTTTTCAAGTAAATCCCTGGTGTCTAGTGCCCCCCCCCACCGATCACCAGCCCCCATTTTTCAAATATAAATTTTTCAAATATATCAATTGTGTTTGGTGGTCCCCCCACTGCTGATAGCCAGCCCCATAGTACAATCATTTTTCAAATAAATCTCTGGTGTCTAGTTCCCCCATCACCACCATCACTGGCCCCAATGTAAAACAAATTCTTATTCATCATAAAATACCTAATGTCTAGTGGACCCCCCATCCTGTCAGGTAGTGCCCCACCACCCCTCTTTCCCCCACCCCGACCCCGAGCTGGTGATCTGCATAGCCCTCCATTCTCCACCACAGCTGGCTGCCTTACTGATCTAGAATAAATGAGTGCAGGAGTGTACCACTAGCCACCAGGGAACTGGGATTGACATTTGCCATTTCTAACTTCTCTTTGCTTTGGGTTTCTTTAAAATGCAATTTTCACTTAAAAAAAAAACTAAAGCAAGACAAAGTAACAAATGGCAAATTTTTCATTAAATAGGTCAGCTTCATGAAGTGATACACAGGGGTGAATTTGGCAACTTCGCTGAAAATTTGCAGTGAAAGTAAAACTTTGTTGCATCTCTAGGGCCACCGAGATCACTTAGATGGGGCATGAGACACGAGGGCCACGGTGTAGAAGGTACAAAACTATTTGTTTAAAGAGCACCAATGACCACTCTGGGACTGAATATATACATACTAATGAGCTGGTCATGAATATTAAAGAACCATATTCATGAGCAGCACATTATTATGTATATATTCAGTCCCAGAGCAGCCACTGGTGCTCTTCAAACAAATGGTTTTGTGGCTTCTGCACCACAGCCCTCATGTCTCCAGACCATGCCTAAGTGATCTCAGGATCCAGGAACAATAGGAGAGCTCCTGATGCACCACAATTGTGGCAAGAAAATGGATGCACCTCAACGCGCATGTGCAGACTGCCAGCTCACACATTCTCAGTGTGACTTCAAGTGGTTTTGCATCACTGATCCTCTGGCCCCTCTTCCATGACACTGGCTGCAGCCCTATTGGCTCTGGCCACAGTTTGTTTAAATCTGGAGATGCTTACAAAGTTAACAATTACAGACATATATCCATCCTCCCTATTATTGCTAAACTCCTAGAAAAACTAGTTAAAACCCAATTTCAGAAATATCTACAGCATTCAAATATAATAATGGAATTTAATTTAAAGGGCTAGGCAAGCTCAACCCATCACATTTACAATACATCTTTATCAGTTTTATAGGGGTGCACCTGGTGTGTGACCAAACAAAAGCATACAATTAAGGTACCAGTGCTCTCCCCAACCCCACTCTGCTTCTTAAAAGCTTGCAAATTATTTAAATAACTCCAGTGTTTTTACTTGATTTAAATTGTTAGAGGGATTCTTTGTCTCATCTTTCAGCTGAATTATGATCAAGCCTGACTGCAAGAGGTGGGCAAAGTGGCTAAAATTCACTACGCATAGTATTTAACATAGAACCCACATTTCATGCAATTTTACTCATAGCAAAGCGGCAAACTTTGCATCTCGAAATAACGCAAAGTTCCCATTATTCTCTATGGACTTTGCATTACTTTGCCTTGTTATTTTGCTCTTTAAGGCACATTTTACAATGATTCATGGGATTTAAGGTCACATGGGCTCTACATTGTTTTGCACAGCCCCAGTTCAGCGTAGTGTGTGTAGTGGAAAGCAGGAGACAGTTTGCTCTCAGGGCTCTGAGATTCAAACCACCAAAAAACCTTTAAAAACACATTCTTGCCACAAAATTTTGAGTCAAAAGTTAGTACATCGATTGTAGGAAACTCTTATGCATTTATATCATTGAGCATTTATTGATTTTGTGTGAATATTTAATGTTAATTTGGTACATTCAGTCTCTGTAGTGACATACACTGTAGAAGTGTGCTTCAGGGAAGGGGCGGATCTGTGGTCTAGAAAAGAGATTAGTGAGAAAGGCAGTTTATTGAACTTTTACTGGCTAGTTTTTTATTATTTGTGTGTTCAGATACACACAGTACAGCTTTACTTAATTTTTGTATATGCTTTTTTCTGTTTGCTGATTATTTCTTAAGCATAGAAACATAGAAGTTGACGGCAGATAAGGACCGCAAGGCCCATCCAGTCTGCCCATTTCTTTTTCTACCTTATAAATGTGCCATCGGCCTTTGCTGTGTCAGTGACCTATCTATTCATAGTCATTTGTATTGCTCCCTTATGCCTATCCCATGCCTGTTTGAAGCCCTGCACTGTATTCATAGCCACCACTTCTTGTGGTAAGCCATTCCATGCATCTACCACCCTTTCTGTGAAAAGAATTTCCTCACATTCCCCTTAATCGCCTCCCTCTAATCTCATGCTGTGTCCTCTTGTCCTGCTATTTTTCTTATATTTAAACATGTTAGACTCTTTCACCTTGTTTATGCCCTTAAGGTGTTTAAATGTCTCGATCATATCACCTCTCTCCCTCCTTTGCTCAAGGGTATACATATTGAGCTCGTTAATCTGTCCTCATATGTCTTCTGATGCAGTCCCTGCACCATTTTGTTGCCCTTCTCTGGACTGCCTCAATTTGGTTAATGTCCTTGTGAAGGTGTGGCCTCCAATACTGCATGCAGTACTCCAGATGGGGCCTAACCAATGTCTTGTACAGAGGATTATTACCTCCTCTTACGACTTGTGATACCCTACTAATACACCCTAACACCCCTAGCCTTACCTACTGCTTTAGAGGTCTGCTTGGATGATTTTAGGTCATCAGTGATGATGATGCCCAAGTCTCTTTCTTCCTTTGTGACTACTAGCAACTCCCCTCTCAGCCTATAAGTGGCTTTAGGGTTTCTCTTCCCTATGTGCATGATTTTGCACTTCTTTGCATTAAATCCCAGTTGCCACTCTTCTGACCATTCTGCTAGTTTATCCAGATCTCTTCTCATTCTGCCCACCCCATCTGGATCATCTACTCTGTTGCAGATCTTGGTGTCATCTGCAAACAGACAAGCCTTACCCTCTAGTCCATCTGCGAGGTCACTAATGAAGATGTTGAATAGGACTGGCCCCAGGACTGATCCCTGAGGTACCCCACTTGTGACTTGCATCTCTTCTGACTGTATACCATTTACCACCACTCTCTGTTTTCTGCCAGTCAACCAGTTTGCCACCCAGTTGACCAACTTCTGACCCACCCCGAGCCTACCTAGCTTATTTATCAATCTTCTATGTGGAACAGTGTCAAAAGCTTTGCTGAAGTCAAGGTAGGTGACATCAACTGCTCCCCCTTGGTCCACCACTCTGGTTACCCAGTCAAAGAAATCTATGAGATTAGTTTGACAGGACCTTCCTTTGTAAACCCATGCTGTCTTGGATCCTGTCCCCTATGGATTCCAGGTGTTGCACTATCCTTTCCTTAAGGTGCCTCCATAATCTTGCCCACTACTGAGGTAAGACTGACTGGTCTGTAGTTCCCCGCCTCCTCCCTTCTACCACTCTTGTGGAGTGGGATTACATGAGCCCTTCTCCAGTCTTCTGGGACCTCTCCTGTGCTCAGAGACTCACTAAACAATTCTGCTAATGGCTCTGCTAGTTCCTCCTTTAGCTCCTCTAAGTACCCTGGGATGTATGCCATCAGGTCCCATTGCCTTATCCACCCTGAGCTTAGCAAGCTCTTGTAGGACCCTTTCTTTTGTGAAGGGAGTAGTGCTCATCCCCTCCCCTGTGTCCATGATGTTGAGCTGTGGGCCCTGCCTACCTTCTCTCAGTAAATACTGAGCAAAAGTATCTATTTAGGATAGATGCCTTTACAGGTCCTCCTCTCACATGCTCCTTTTCTCCATTAAGCTTATCAATACCCCTCTGGACTTTCTCCTTTCACTAATGTATCTATAGAAAGTCTTGTCACCTTCTTTTACTGTTCGTGCTAGTGTTTCTCAGTTTGGGACTTGCCTGCCTTACTGCCTTACCTGCTTCCTTAGGGCAATTTGGTATGCCTCCCTATCTTCATCCCGCTGTGTTCCCTTATATTTTCTGAAGGCCAGCCTTTTGGCTCTGACCTTTTCTGCTACTGTATTTGAGAACCAAAGTGGTTTCCTTCTTCTTTGCACTCCTTTCTGTCTAACACAATGGGATGTTGCTTCAAGTATTGAATCTTAATGCTTGCCCACTTTGCCTGTACCTCCTCACCTGTGTTTCTTTTTGCCAGGGCTAGCTTAACTCTGTTGGCCATCTTATCAAAGTCAGCTCCTCTGAAGTCCCATATTTTTGCTTTGGAATGGGATGATTTAGATGTAGTAGCCAAATTGAACCATACCATGTGATGGTCACTGTCCCCAGGTGACCTTCTACCTGGAGATCTGTGATCCTTCTTTGTTAGTCAGTACTAGATCTAGGATAGCCCTGTCTCTTGTGGGTTGCTGTACCAGTTGTTTGAGACCCTCCCTGCAGGGAATCCACTATGTGTCTAGTTCTGGCAGATGTTCCTGCTGGTATTGACCAATCTGTATCTGGCATGTTGAAGTCTCCCATTATCAGAACCTCCCCTTTAGCTGTCATGTTTTGTATATCTTCTAACAGTAATGTGTCTATGTCCTCCCTCTGGTCTGGGGGCTTGTAGACAACCCCAGTTCTTATGGCTGTCCCATTTCCTGTTTCCAGGGTGACCCACAGTTCTTCTGGCTCCTTATGTGTATTCTGAATTTCTGTAGCTTTGACATTTTCATTAACATACAGGGCCACTCCTCCCCCCCTTTTTGCACCTCGGTCTCTTCTGAACAATACATAGCCAGGTACTGAAGTCTCCCAAGTGTGGTTACTGGTAAACCACTTCTCATTAATTGCTACTATGTCCAGTTTAGCCTCTGACATTATTGCCTGCAGGTCTGGGATCTTATTTCCCAGGCTGTGAGCATTTGTGTACATGATTTTCCATTGGCCAGATTTTGGCGTGTTAGTTGTTGGGTGAAGTTTGGCATTACCCCTGTGCATCGTATGGGGAGACAAACCTTTTTTCTTACCTGATGATGCAAATGAACGGCAAACACGCTGAATTCCTGTCTGACCACTAGCTGAGGGGGGAGGGGTGTTCTTCCCATTCGATGTATGGGGTGCTGCACCCCTCTCCCCATTTGCTAGTTTAAATATTCTGCAAAGACATCAAACTTCTGCCCCAATGCACTGACTCCCTCTTGAGTCAGATGCAGTCCATCAAATTTAAAGAACTTTCGCTCCCAGAACTGTTGCCAGTTCCCTACAAATCTGTGTCCTTTTTCCTGGCACCAGTCCTTGAGCCACGTGTTTAGCTCCGTAGCCCCCTTCTCTGACCTTCCGTCCATCTGCTCCCTTCTCCCAGATTGGCAGGATCTCAGAGAAGGAGATGCCGGACGAAATAGATGATAGTTTGTCACCCAGCCTAGTCAGGTGTTCCTTGGTCTCCACAACTGACCGGCTGGCGAGATCATTAGTCCCTATGTGTACTAGGACATCAATGTTTTCTCCTGCTTTGTGAACAATTTAGTAATGCGGCAGTGTCTCTCCATGCTGATGTACCTGGGAGACATCTGACCATCACCCCTGGCTGGAGATGGTATCAACTCCCGAATCATGGAGTCTCCTATGATCAGAAGTTTTTGGATTTCCTTTGTGCTTGTTTAGTTTTGGTTCCTGATTTGGGTGAGTATTGTTGTGCTAGCTCCTGTGTCACAGTGTCCTGCTCTGCAGTGTCTTCTGCCTCTTTATTTGATTTCAGAGATAGAGGCAGATACCTGTTTGTAGTGTTTATATGGTTTTGGAGGTAATGTGTTGAGAAGCAGAGTGATGGGGCACCTGATTTGCTCCTCCTAACCACCTGCCAACCTCCTGGACCAACTACCCTCTGCGGTCGAGGTTTTTCTGTTGGATGCTGGGGAAATGGCGGGTGGTTCTTATAATGTATTTCCTCTTCAATATGAAATTTGAGGTGTGCAATCTCTGCCCATGCTGCCCGGAGCTGAGACCTAAGATCTCCAAAGGCTCAGCATGTAGGACAGTGTCCTAAATCCTGTAAGACTGTCCTTCTGAAAATTGTTCCACAGTACCTGCAGTTAATGAAATCCATTCCAAATAAGTTGCTGGGTTTGTAACCTAGTCAGAGTAATTAGAAGGAAAAAAATGCAAGTAATGGTTTAATTGTGCTTTGTTTAACTTGTTATAACAAGTTAAATTACTAGTGCCCTGTAAATGAGATCACCTTGTGGAGGCCCCACTGATCCGCCCTTCTTCCTGTCTGCCACAGGAAATGTCACAACTGTGGTACCCTATAAAGGAGTGTAGCGTGGGGTGGTTGAGGATGGGGTGGGTGGCTGGGCCCTTCCCCTGCCTAAAAAGAAGAACCACGGACGAAAGAACAAGGAGGTAAGAGCAGAACACAATCAGTCAACAAATGCAGTAAGCCTGAAAGCTTATCCTAATGTTAGATAAAACTGTAAACCTGTAAAGCACCACCTGTAATAATTTCAGAGAAGATATACCCTGTAAGAAACACTTTGCTCCAGAGAAAAATAAAGCAGTAACAGAAGATATACCTTGCAAAAGACAATTTGAATCAGAAGATTACAGCAGTAATCTGTTAGCACACCTGTAGGCACACCTTGTAATAATGCAGAAGAAGGTATACCAGCAACAACAATTTGACTCAGAGAAAAAATAAAGCAATGAAATGTTAGCAACAAACAGTAGCAATCCCTGTGAGTAAAAAATAAAAACACCACCACACAGTAAATCTGCTTAGCCAAACTAAGTCTTAATCCTTCTCCCTTGCTCTGGTAAGTTTCTCTACTCTGCCTTTCAAGCAGTCTTAGAAGGAAAGAGCTCAGGTGAAGCTAGGTGCCTTGGCCAGCAAACCAAGTCTTCTACCTCCAAGCATCAACTAACCTGACTTTTTAACCCTTCTTTCTGTTGGAAATTACTGACAGTTTGCCAGCTCCACCCCCACATACACACCTAATCCTTTGGAAGAGCTGTGGGAGGAAAAGCAATTAGCTCCTTCAATGTGAGAAGGAGATTGAAACACCTCTGAGACAACAAACCTTTTCAACAAACAAGAATAAAATAAAACACAGTGTCAAACAGTAATTTTGCTTAGCCCAATGATAAAAAAGTCACAAAAATGTAAGCTCCACCTGTAATACAGTAATTTCAGAGAAGATATACCCTGTAAGAAACACTTTGCTCCAGAGAAAATAAAGCAGTAACAGAAGATATACCTTGCAAAAGACAATTTGAATCAGAAGATTACAGCAGTAATCTGTTAGCACACACCTGTAGGCACACCTTGTAATAATGCAGAAGAAGGTATACCAGCAACAACAATTTGAATCAGAGAAAAAATAAAGCAATGAAATGTTAGCAACAAACAGTAGCAATCCCTGTGAGTAAAAATTAAAAACACCACCACACAGTAAATCTGCTTAGCCAAACTAAGTCTTAATCCTTCTCCCTTGCTCTGGTAAGTTTCTCTACTCTGCCTTTCAAGCAGTCTTAGAAGGAAAGAGCTCAGGTGAAGCTAGGTGCCTTGGCCAGCAAACCAAGTCTTCAGCTTCTTCAGTCATTTTAAAAGACTGCCTGAATTGTAGACTACTAAACAGTTAAAATTTCTGTGACTGACTTTTAATGTGTGCTCATGTTGTAAATTGATATGCATTTTACTGCAACATCCGTACTCTGAATTACTCAGCCCACATGGAATTGTTTTCCCTACTTCTGTCTGTGTAGCTAAAACTGTAATCCCCCCTACAAAACAAAGTATTGTTTTGTGACTTTTGGATTTGTGAAGACTGGTTCAGGTCTTGTGTTACTTGTGCCTGTGTGGCTGCATCTCTTGCATTTTTTGCTTCCTATTCCCCCAAAAAACAGCTGAAATAATAACTTGCTGTTAATTGTCTGTGTAATTTTAAAAAATGCCTGCGAAGAGACATTCATGCAAAGCTGTTTCTGGCTGAGGTGCTGCTACCAACAAGACTATTAGCAGTAGAAGTTGTGATGATGAGGCAGGTTCATCAGGGGCTAGTAGCAACTCCAGTAGTGTTAAGAGTAGTGGTCATGGCCATGGTAGTACACAGCAGAAGGGAAAGGTAGTAGTTGCTGCAAGTAAGGGGATTTCTTTGACTCTATTTTTCACAGCGAAATCCGTCATTTCAATGCTGGTTGAAGATGCTGTTGTCCATGCTGGTAGTAAAGTTAGTGATGGCATGGTTGATAACAGCATGAGTATTGCTACAAGTTCAACCTGGGCAGACTTATCAGGTGGGAAAAATGTTGTTGAATCTGCAGACTTGAGTGTAGTTGACGTCCCACTCCTCACAGTAGTTGAACATAATTCTGATCATGATGATGACTCCCAGTCTCATGTTTCCACTGATCTTGAGGTTAGGCTATCCAAACATTCAGATGCTGACGAAAAAAGGGTGGATGATCATATTGAGGCTGTAGTTGGAATACTTCCATAGGACAGCATCCAAAGTGAATTTGTGGATGATGATTATGATGATGATGATGATGATGATGATGATACTAACAACCCCATTTGGTAACCAGAAAGAAAGAAAGTGAACGTGGCTGTATGTAAGCAGCCTGTTTGTCAGTCCCCCCTCTTCAAAGTTCTGATGTGGCTGTGTCTGTTGCTGACCCTGAAGTAGTAGTCATTGACTGTGATGTTCAGTCAAAGTCCAAGTGTGTGCAACACCAGATTTCATGAAGTACACCACCCATTTCATCGCCACCAAAACTGCCATTCCATATGCAACCCTAGAGGTGACATATGAAGAGTACAGCATCAAAATCCCTAGTGTGGGGCTTTTTTGTACAAGATGGTAGCGACGAAAGAATGGCAATCTGTCAGCTTTGCCAAGCACATGTGAAGCGTGGTAAAAAGGGTAGCCATCTGGGCACTGGGGGCCAGTATACTCATCTCAAGAGCATGCACATCCACTGTGGACTCTGCACAAGAAGGGAGCTAATGCCATAGTGGGATGTTCACGCTCAGCCACGTTAGTGAGCATGGTAACCCTTTCCTTTAGTGTAAGTAGCCATGTCGGTAAAAGTGGTGAAATAACACTGGAGGTTTACCACAGGCATGAGAAGGAGGATGATTTTGAATGTTCAAGTAATGGTCAGAGTAGCAGTGGTCCATGTAGTAATTCTAGTACATCAACCCCTGGCCTGGATATTCAAAAGGGTTGCACCATGCACAACATGGATGCGCTAGTGCAAGTCTGAAAATGCGCCATTGTATAATATTCAGCGGCAGGCAGATGCACCCCCCCAAATCACAATGCGCAATAGTCCAATGGTAATGAATGCATGTGCAACTGAATGGGGAGGAACCATGAATAAATGGTGCAGTGCGATATTCAACAACATGCGCAATGCGCAATAGAGGAGCAAGCGGAACTTGCGCGATAGCGGAAATTATCCCAAAAAAAAAGGAACAAGAGAGAGGTGCAAGAACACTACAGGGAAGCCACATGTTGGTGAACTGCAGGCAGGCACACAGAAACTGTGAGCAGGACAGGGCAGAAGTAGGACAGAGCACCTGGAACACCAGGAACAGGGAAGGTGTAGGGAGCCTGTGCCACAGCGCAGGACAAAATTGGGAAGTGACACACAGCATGGAGAGCACAGACAGTGGGCAGTATGGCCGCTACAGGGATGTGTCCCTGGTGCAGGGGGAGTAGCAGTAAGGACAGTGGGGGGAACAGTAAAACAGCTGCTGGGGGGTAACACTAGCCAGGGACATGGCCAGTGCCACCATCCAGATGGAGGCAGTAATGAGGGGGGTGAGAAGGGCAGTTAGCAGGGGGGCATGGCCATGGAAAGGCCCATCGGTGGTATGCCCCCAACAGGCAGTACCGAGCCTGAACCAGCTTTGAGCTGTACACTGATACTGAGATCGTGGGCTGGTACGGCCTGAACCAGGTGATCCTAAGGTGGCTCTGTGAGCTGTGCAGTGATGTGATGCAGGCACCCACACGTCGGAGCCATGCTCTGTCAGTGGAGACCAAAGTGACAGCTGTCATGTGCCTGCTCACCACGGGTACCTTCCAGAGACCAACAGAGGACATGAAAGGCATAACCCAGTCAGCCGCATCACGCCTCCTCACCCAATTTCTCAGCTCACTGCTGCCAACATGCTGCGGAGTACATCCATTTCCCCAGCACACCGGCGGAGCGCACAGCAAACATACAGGAGTTCCACAGGGTAGCACGTATGCCTGGCATGCTTGGGGCAATAGAATGCACCCATGTGGCCATCTGCATGCCACCTGGCCCCGAAGGGTCTGCATGCATAAATCAGATGGGGTATGCAAGCATCAACTGCCAGGTGGTGTGTGATGTCAGGGAGCGCATAATCAATGTCTGTGCCACACACCCTGGGGGAGCACATGGTGTCTTCATCTGGCACCAGTCTGCACTGTGCCACAGGTTCGAGAGTGGGGACATCCCCACTGGCCACCTAGTGGGTGAGTATGCCACAGAAACGAGCCCCGAAGCTGCTGTGCTGCTAGTTTTCACCCCCCGAGGAGCCGGAGGTCGCGAGGGCCACCCAGAAAAGCCCTCCCTGCCACAGAAACAAGCCCGGAGCTGCTGAACTACAAGATCGAGCCCCCCTCCCCCCGAGGAGCCGGAGGTCGCGAGGGCTGCAGTGAAAAGCCCTCCTGCCACAGAACGAGCCCCAAGCTGCTGTGCTGTGTTCCACCCCTCCCCGAGGAGCCAGAGGTCGCGAGGGCCACCCAGAAAGCCCTCCCTGCCACAGAAACAAGCCCGGTTGCTGAACTACAAGATCGAGCCCCCTCCCCCGAGGAGCCGAGGTCGCGAGGGCTGCAGGAAAATCCCTCCTGCCACAGAAACGAGCCCCGGGTTGCTGTGCTGCTAGTTTTCACCCTCCCCGAGGGAGCCGGAGGTCGCGAGGGCCACCTAGAAAAGCCCTCCCTGCCACAGAAACAAGCCCGAAGCTGCTGAACTACAAGATCGAGCCCCCCTCCCCCCGAGGAGCCGGAGGTCGCGAGGGCTGCAGTGAAAAGCCCTCCCTGCCACAGAAACGAGCCCCGAAGCTGCTGTGCTGCTAGTTTTCACCCCCCTCCCCCCGAGGAGCCGGAGGTCACGAGGGCCACCCAGAAAAGCCCTCCCTGCCACAGAAACAAGCCCGAAGCTGCTGAACTACAAGATCGAGCCCCCCTCCCCCGAAGGAGCCGGAGGTCGCGAGGGCTGCAGTGAAAAGCCCTCCCTGCCACAGAACGAGGCCCGGCTGCTGTGCTGCTATGCACCCCTCCCCGAGGAGCCGGAGGTCGCGAGGCCACCCAGAAAAGCCCTCCGTGCTGCTAAGAAACAAGCCCAAAGCTGCTGAACTACAAGATCGAGCCCCTCCCCGGGAGGAGCCGGAGGTCGCGAGGGCTGCAGTGAAAGCCCTCCTGCCACAGAACTAGCCCCGGCTGCTGTGCTGTTGTTTTCACCCTCCCGAGGAGCTGGAGGTCGCGAGGGCTGCAGTGAAAGCCCTCCTGCCACAGAAACGAGCCCCAAAGCTGCTGTGCTGCTAGTTTTCACCCCCCTCCCCCCGAGGAGCTGGAGGTCGCGAGGGCCACCCAGAAAAGCCCTCCCTGCCACAGAAACAAGCCCGAAGCTGCTGAACTACAAGGTAAATTTACCTGAAACTGCCCTGCTGCAGTCGCGACCATTAGGAGCGAGCCTGGCTGTGACCATTTTGAATCGTGGGACTTGGCGCCTTTTTCAGGCTAGTTCTCTCTCCGGTGCTAGGTGAAGCCCCCGAACGCCATGCTGCTTGCTCCCCACCGCCCCCACCACCACCCTTGGTCGGCAGTCACTTATATAGCCATAGTCACATGGGGTGCCAGAACCAATCAGTCTACTTTTCCATTTGCTGGTTATATTTTTCCAGCACTAGAGGGAGCCTGCACCTCAAACCAATTCTCTGTACTGCTAAATCTCACATAATCATGATCCTTGCTATAATGGTACTCCTCTTACCACAGTACCCACTACATACGTTGAACCCCTTTCTATCACCCACTGACCTGCCCCTGCCCAAACCACAATCCCTCCACTCTCAATACCCTGTTTTTCTCACAACCTGTTGCCCATCCACCTCTCAGTCCATCCCCCTAAATCCATCCCGAACTCTGGACTACCACACCACCCCCACCCACCCACCGCCAACACACAACCCCCTGT
Organism: Neoceratodus forsteri; assembly: GCA_016271365.2. Lineage (NCBI taxonomy): Eukaryota > Metazoa > Chordata > Ceratodontiformes > Ceratodontidae > Neoceratodus > Neoceratodus forsteri. The sequence goes on from CM057456.1 coordinate 1,289,647,093, forward strand.
ACCACGTATTCTATCACAAATGGTCCCTCTCCTCTCTAGCGTCCCCGGCACTTCTCTCTCTCCCCATCCCATGCACCACTCATGTGATGTCACGACGGCTTCAAACGTACCCTACCTATAGGAACCACCACCCTATGAGGCGCCTAATTCTTCTACTGCTCCTGCTCTCAGGCAATGTGCACCCAAACCCTGGGCCTGGCAACTCTAGCATGCCCCAGCCCACCACTGGCAAAGGTCTCCGAATTGCTTTTATGAACATATGTAGTCTCCCCAAGAAAACTGCAGCTCTCCAATGCTGGATTGCACAATATTCCCCTGACATTGTTATGCTGGCAGAAACCTGGCTCTCCCAGCATACGCCTGACTCAGCTGTCTCTCTACCAGGCTTCTCCCTGTTCAGGGCTGATAGGATGGGCAAGCGCGGAGGGGGGTGCGCAATCTACTTGCGTGACTCGGTCCTGGGTCTTGCACTCCCAACCCCTGAGCTCAACCATGGGGCGCAAGCCATTACTCTTAAAATCACCCCATACCCTGGTCGTGGCCCCTATACCTAACCACGGCCTACATACCCCCGAGTACAAAACATTTAGCAATCAACTCCCTCCTTGACTATCTATCCACCTTACCTCGGAAGGCTGAACAACTAATCTTGGGGGACCTAAACACCAACTGGCTCAGCCCCTCGTCTGATAGTATAAAGGACGAGCTTGCAGCCCTTGACCTGTCTCAAATGGTCACTCAGCCCACCAGACTAAACAAAACGAAGGGAACTAGTTCCCTCCTGGATATAGTCCTCTCTAACTGGCCACATAAATTGGAATCTGTAAAAGTCCTTGCAGACTCACTTAGCGACCACTCCCCCGTCATCTGCTTCTAGTCCTCCCCCACACTCAGCCCTGAGTACAGCAGCACCCCTCGACGTAGATTTCTCCCCAGGGGTCTTGACAACCTCAAACGCCACCGCACAAGTTGACTGACCCAGTGGCCAATGCATCTGACATAAACACTGCTCTAACTTACCTCACTAAGGCCTTCAGCTATGCCTGTGACCTATTTGCCCCTTCACCACAGCTAGACCAAAAAAGGGCTGCTGCATGGATATCCCTGCACTGATCTGGCAACTAAAAAGAGAGACAATCTTTGGCACATAGCAAATGACTCTGGTAGGGTGGCAGACAGGCAAGCTTTAGTGCAGCTCACAACCAATGTACCTGGGCCATCAAACAGGCGAAATCTAAATACTATCAGGCTGCTTTGACATCCTCCTGGGGCTCAGCTAGAGCCTTCTGGTACAATATTAAAGATCTGAATGGCAAAACCCGCTCCCCCCCTCCGTCTCAGATTGTCATAAATGGAGCAGTCTCGACGGACCAAACATGTATTGCAGACTGCCTTAATAAAACTTTCACGGACTTAAGCACAGTTCTCCCTGCCCAATTCTTTGACCTGGTTCCCACGCCCACCCACACTCACGCCTCCAGGCCGCAATTCCCACTTCCGGATAATCTCACCCCATGATGCCAGACCTTTTCCTAAAATCTCTCGCCTCTCATAACCCAAGTAATGACCCTCTTGACTCCAGGATACTCCGCCACGCTGGATGTCATGTTAATCCCCTCACGCTTGCTATAAATAAATCTTATGCCTAGGTCAATTCCCGGAAGCATGGAAGCAAGCGGAAGTAACCCCCATCCACAAGTCTGGGGACCAAACACTACCAAATAACTACAGGCCCATCTCCATCCTCCCTCCCCTCTCCAAAGCCTTGGAAAAAATAGTATCCACTCAACTCACAGAATACCTATCTAAATATGACATCCTATGTCCTGAGCAGCATGGGTTTCGTCCAGGCCACAGCATGTCCACTGCCCTTCTGGAATTCTCCCACTACATACACTCTGCGCTTGACAATGGTCAACTTGCAGGGGCAGTCTTCATTGACCTATCCAAGGCCTTTGACACTGTGTGCCACCCCCTGCTGTTAAACTCCCTAAGCCAGCTGGGATTCTCATTTGGCCCCCTGAACTGGTTCTCAAGCTACCTGCACAACAGGTCCCAAAGAGTTAAGCTAAATAAAACCTCCACCAACCTACCAGTTCTCTCAGGGGTCCCGCAAGGCTCCATCCTTGACCCACCCTTTTCAGTCTCTTCCTGAACACCCTCCCAAGCTCCTGTTCCAACAAAATACTGCTTTATGCTGATGATGCAGTGATCCTAGCATCACACTCAGACCCACTCCTACTCCAATGCACGCTGAAAGCACCTTCCTACAAGCTGAAAATGGTTCAGTAACCATCGACTAGTCTTGAACCTGAAAAACTAAGTCAATGCTGTTCTCACATTGGCAAAACAGCGCCAAGATACTCCCTTCTCATCACCACCAGCATGCTCCTCCCACTAGAACAGGTAACAACATATAAGTATCTGGGCATCACCTTTGACGCAGGCCTTACATTCCACGCCCACCTAAAAGCCCTGTCATCAGCCATGAACTCCAGGACTGGGCTTCTCTACCGCCATAAAGACTGCCTCCCAGATTCTGCCTTAAAATTAGCCATCACCTCATCTGTGTTGTCCCTGGCCGACTATGGACTTCCAATATATGCAGCAGCTGACCCCTCCTCCCTGTCAAAGGTCCAGACCTCTATTAACAAAGCCTGTAGGCTCCTGACCGGTGCCCACAGCAGAACCCACACCTGTCTGCTATACTCCACCGCTAACATACTCACTCTTGAAGAACGACTGAAGTATCACACCTGCCTACTGGCCAAAAAATCCCTGTCTGGGTTATGCCCACCAAGGGTTTCTGCATCCCTGCAACTAGCTGTCGGGCCTACGCTGACCCGTAACTCCACCAAAGCCACCTTCCTAGTACCCAGGGCAAGGACCTCTCTCTGCCAAAGATCCTTCCCTCATAAAGCTCCGGCCTGGTTTAACTCCCTTCCTGAGGCAATCACAAAGATCCCCGGGATTGGCCGGTTTAAAATAGCCCTCCGTCAATACATTATTGCTAGCCGATGCTATAAATGTCTGTAGCGGATCCTAACTCTGCCTCATTAGCCCTATGCCCCCTGGCTCCCATAGACGACTGGGTAATGGTACAATGAACAACTGTAACAATGGTAGTAACATAATGATGCATGTAACTCAACAAATGTATGTATTTATATCATGATGCCTGTAACTCTACGTGTGTATTTATGTATCTCACCTGTATGTAACCACTGTCCTACACCTCCTTAATTGTTGTCTCCCCCCCCATGACGAGGTACCTTTGTAAACGAGTCCCTGACTCAAAGGTTGTAAAACTGATTATTTCAATAAATAAATAAAATAAATAAATAAATCAGGGTGGGGGGATGGGTATGGCTGTGTGGGACTGCACACACACGTGGGTAGGGGAGCTTTGCTACTGGATTGTACTGATGTTCCTCTCTCCATGTTTGCACCCTAGGCCCAGAGGAGCACCGTTATGTGAGGGAGGGGAAGCTGCACCATTAGCAACAGCAGGCCAAGAGGGTGGCTGGACCAGACAGGCACAGGGATCAGCCTGATGATGGTGAGTGCCTTACATCCATGATTACTTTTGCATGTTGTGTAACAGGGTGGGCAGTGGGGCATGGCCACCATCCATTGACACCACTGACATGCATGCAACTTGGTACAGTCAGCACTGTTCAGTGGCACTGCATGTCTGGGAGTGCATCAATGGTGGTCCATGCATGCACTGGGTACATGGCTGTGCCACTACCTTCGCACTGCATAGCCATGTCACTGAATAGCCATGGTGCTGTGCAGGACTTGGCCAGTGGGTGTGTGCAGCAGTACGCATGGCTGTGTGCACCTGGGTGGGCAGGTCTTGTGGATGCGATCACTGTGGGTGGTCATGCACCATCACAGAGGCATGTCCTTCGGCCGTATGCCATGCACAGTGGGTGGGCTGCATGGGGCTGTGCATTCACACCTATTGACTCTGCTCCCTTGTCCTAGGTGGATGGCAGCTGCAGGACATCAGGGAGGTGCTGCAGGAGATCCTACATGTTGCCAGGGCGTCACTGGAAATCCTGGAGAGGATAGACAGGCTGGGTGTCAGATGGCGTCATGGCGGGAGGAGCAGCTGGAGTGGGGAGCGGGGCTCCCGCTGAGATTACCGATGCCCCTGATTTCCCCTACCCCCCTGGACCCACCCTCACACCCCTCCTTCCCTCTACTGTTTGTTCACCCCTGCCCCTTACCCACCACCTTATTTGTGGCCCTCCTCCCAAACTTTTGTAAATAGTTGTATATAGTTTTGTTTTCTGCTTTTCAATACATTTGTTTTGATATGCCTACTGTGGTCATCTCTGATTTGCAGCGGGCTATAGGTGTTCAGCTGCAGTGGTGTGCATGGCGTATGGGGTGGTGCAGTCATGTGCGTGTGTGTGTGTCCGTGGGGAAGTGAGTATGGTGTGGGAGTAGCTATCAGTCACTGTCTGTGGTGTGTGTGTTGTTCCCTGTGCACTGCATGACTGTGTGCAGTGGTCCATGGTGCATGCTCTGTGTCCATGGCACACCTGTCAGACCGTCCATGGCCTGTGCAGCTGACACCCTTGCATGTCTGTGACCTGCACGGTCCGCTGGCATATCAGTGGTGGCTGTCCATGCTGGACAGCCACTGTACCCGGCACAATGCTGGGTTGCCTCCTGTCACTGGTGTGGTGCATGTCTGCCTCAGAGGACACCGTGGCCTCTGCTGTTGTTGTCCCACCTCCATGATGTCACTTATGTGTGTCACAGGGGATGTGCACCACTGTCTGTCACTTGTGCTCCAGTATATGCTGGTGGTGTACAGCTCCACGGTGCCTGCACAGGGTGGCTGGCACTCCTTTGAAATGGAGGGGTGCTGGCCATGTGTACACAGTTTCCGTGGCCACATGCTGGGGGCTTGGTTGCCCCACTACTGTGTCCCTGTGTTGGTGTGCCCTTGGGTATGGGTGGGTGTTTGTCCATGCACTGTGTTGCATCCTGTGTGTCACATGCTTCCATGCACCACTGTGGGTGTCTGCGCTGGCTGTTGTGGCCAGTGCTGGGTCAGGGTGTGTCCTTGGGATGGTGTGCAGGCTGTTGTACCACTGGTGGTGGGGTCCAGTGCATGCCCTGTCACGTGTGGGGTACCTCATGTGACGATGCATGGTCAGTCTCTCAGCTGTACCTCAGGGGGATGTGCATGGTGGCACTGTGCATGCCGTCGTTGCATCACTGTGTGCTGCCACCCACTGACGGGTGCTCATGGTGGGGCTGCCTTGCATGGTTCTGTGGTGCACAGGGTTGCATTGTCACAGTGGGGATGGTGGCATGCATTGGGTGTCCTGCACTGGTGGACACTGCTCCTGGGCTGGGTGTCTGGGGATCACGATGCAGGGTGTGCTCTGCATTGGTGGGATGTTGTGGCATGGGGTGGTCACTCCTCCTTGTGTGCCGGTCACAGCTTGCCAGGGGGTGTGCGGGGGCACCATGCCCCAGCTGTGGGTTTGTTACTGGTATCCATGGGCCAGTGGTTATTCTGGCTCTCCACTGGTTGTGCAGTGCATGGGGTGTGGGGGGAAAAGTCTGTTCTGCTGTATGCTCCTCTGCCCATCTGTGGCATGGGTGGTGGGCCCCTGCATCCTGTCCCTGTGCATCCCTGGTTGTGCTGTTGCACTGATGCCCTGTTCCACTGAACATCCCTGGTTGCACTATGGCGCATCTGGACTGCTCCACTGAGCATCCCTGGTTGCGCTATGGCACATCTGGTCTGTGCAACTGGACATCCCTGGTTGCGCTATGGTGCAGGTGGCATGATATTCAGTTATGTGCCGCAGGCACATCTGGACCTGTGCAGTTTTTGAATATCACGCTTCTTGCACATGGGTGCAGTGGACTTGTGCTTGCTCCTGCTGTTGCGCACTTTTTGGGTGCAGTTTGAATATCCAGGCTGTGGTGTATAGTACCACTCTCCAGCTTTTCAAAAATAATCTTGATTTGTATATGGGTGATTTTAAATATAATTTCCACCCGGGTTAGTGGGTGGCGAGTTGTCAAATGGGCTAGTCCCTCAAACTCGTATTGACCTATGAACCTATGAAGCATCTCTTGTTTTTGTGTGCTGTAGTATAGCTATTATGGCCCTCCAACATGCCTCTGAAGCATCACACTCCATTTCTCTGTTCTTACCCCTCTTCTAGTTCTCCTCTCACTCCTATCCCTATATTTTTCCACCTTGCTCATCCTCCTCTCCATTCTACTCTCATATCTTCTATTTGTAGTCTACTCTTCACCTCCCCTGCATTCCCTCTTTGTCTACTCTCCCTCCTTCAACCTTAAAGCTCTATGGTGCCTACTTTTTTCTACACTCCCTCATGCAGTCCCTCTCCTCCTAAGCCTCCATGTTGCTGAAAAGATTACTTCTACAAGTTCACTATTGTTATACTGCAACTCCTGTCTTTAAATTCTGAGCTAAATCCTGGCCCCTTCCCTCATTGCCCCCTCTCCTCTCCCTAACGGCCTTAGCATTTTTCACCTTAATATTAGATGTTTACTTCCTAAGATGGACCAACTTGAGTTATGGTCCTTCCAGTTTCTTCCAGATGTTCTGTTCATCACTGAGACCTGGCCCTCTACCAGGATTAGTGATGGAGACATTGGAATATCATGGAGCCAGCCATGATGCAATGCAATAAGTTGCAGTAAATGGCATGCCACGAAATACTGAATGGCAAAAAGGCTTAATTGCCATTGAATTAAACTGTTCCATGCACTGTTCTGCAGGATTTTGTGATATACTGTAGCTAGGCATGGGTGAAAAAATCTTCCATGGGTGGAAGTCAAATGAAAGTCTGACATTCACTTTCACAGAAGTTTGGAAATTGATTTCCTTACTTCCATGGAAATTCTGCCCGCAATCGCCGCCCGAGTTCCAACCCAGTTGCCCCCCCAAAAACTCTGGTGGCTAGTAGTCCCTTCACCCTCCTGCCCCACATGTAAAAACAAAACATCCCTGGTGGGTAGTGGTTCCTCCCCTCCACCCGGTAACCCACCCACCCCAAAGTGTACAGTAACCCCACATCCCTATCTCTAGTATTACTGTTTTAAAAAAATCCCTGGTGGTCTAGTAAATTTTTATTTTTTTATTATAACCCCGTCCCCATCTCCAATCCCCAGTCTAAATCCCTGGTGGTCTAGTGCCCCACCCCCCTCCCAAGCAGGCATCACACCACACTGCTTCCACCCCCATCATAAACCCCGGCAGTGGGCAGATCTGCACAGCCCAACTCTCTCCTCCACTGCTGACCCTGCCCAATGAGTTGCCAATGAATGAGCACATACCCACTTATTCATTGATAGCTGAGTGGGTGGGCCAGCCATGGAGGAGAGGGAAGGGCTGTGCCGATCCTCCCGCTGCCAGGGTTTAAGATAGGAGTGAGAGTGGGGTGGTGAGACACCTGCTGGGGAGGGGGGCACTAGACCACCAGGGATTTTGGACAGAGGATCGGGGATGGGGAAGGGGTTAAAATAAAAAAAAACACTAGACCACCAGGGATTTTTTAAGACAGTAATACTGGTGATAGGGATGGGGGATTACTGTACACTCGGGGTGGGCAGGTTACTGGATGGAGGGGAGGGACCACTAGCCACCAGGGATATTTCTTTTACATATGGGGTGGGTGGAGTGAGGGACCACTAGCCACCAGGGCTTATTTTATTAATACCAGGCAAAATTTCACCAGGTAACTTTTGTGGAAGTTTTCCGCTCTACCACAGGTGGAAGTTCAGAAGCTTCTGCAAAAGTTTGTGATTTTCACGGACATTCCACAGCGGTGGAAAATGGCAGTTTTGCTCACCCCTAACTGTAGCATTATTACATTGCATCCTGGCTTGAGCCACTGTATATTGTCCATTAACAGGATACAATAAGAGGGGGTGATCTACTAATGTACTTCCATCACAGTCTCTCCTGTAAGGTCATTCTTTGGCTGCTACTTCTTCCTCCCATGAACTGCTCCTCTGCCAACTTTTGTTCCCTTTCTTCTCATCCTGTTTATGCTGGTATCATCTTTCTCTCTCTCTCTCTCTCTCCCCTCTGATCTAAATGGGATATCATCCCCAATATACTTTAGTCTATGCCTACCTTACCCCCTTTCTCTTAATGGGAACTTCTAGTCTTGGGTCACTTTCATTCCTGTTTGTTCACTTCCTCCCATAAGTCCCTCATCAAGAAAAGTAAGTGACCCATCCTTACCCTACAGGTGTATATCTGATGTGCTACTAAGTGGTACCAGTGAAATACAGCAAGAGGTACGTAAAGTCCCATGGAATTTCCTCAGCTCCTCCCCAAGGGTTTTCTTGGACTTCATCAGGGTGCCCCTGCCTGGCAAGAGAAGAAACACTGATCAATGGTGATCCTTTACAATATGAACTGAACCAAGCTATTTATGGCCATCTTGGTTTAGACCCATACAGTACTGGGAACAACACCATAATTTCTGGCAGCTCAGACTGTGGCATATCTGAGCTGCTGAGCCATACTTTTAGGTTATACAAGAGGGATGAGACCAACAGGAATGAATGTAAGGATAAAGTAGTAAAAAGTAAGGACATCATAAGAAGGGCTAAACTGAGTACAGAACTAAAGATAACTGAAGGAGTAAAAAAATGACAAAACATTCTGTAGGTACAGTTGTTGTCTAAACACTCTTGGTGTATAGGGTAATAAATAAAAATAATAATAATACAGATTTGTGTGTCTTGGAGTCTGCCAAAAAACATTCATAAACAAGCAAGGAGTACTAATATAGTTTATTATGCTACTTACACCAATCATGTGACAGAGAAAATCACAAGGGAGATGGGTTTCTCATCATTCCTGAAGAATGTACATAATCTCCAGAACTGTAGATCTTAGGTTCTCTAAGATCTTGTTCTATCTCTCCCCATGCTCCAGCTCTCTGCCCTTCTAGAGAAGTTACAGTAGTGTCTTGAGAGTGCTACAATGGGTTGTAGACAGCTAAGTACTACAGATAACAGCATAGCAACAGAGATTACAACATAGCTACAGATATGAGAAACAATATGTATTAGTCCTAAGTCATTCTCCATTGGATAATGACTTAGGAGACAGAATTACTAATGAGTATCATATGAGACAGAATATGCTTCCATTAGCATTATAGCTTAGACAAAAGAAATGCTGACAGTTCAAACTACATGCACATTTCTTACGTACAATATAAAACATAGAGACTTAACAAAAGCTGTCTCTCTCTGTCAGTTTGCTTAGACAAAGAGAACTGCTGACAGGCCTATTACATGGCATATCTGAGTGTAAAACACATTACATATAATTATATGAGAATATAAGTATACAATAATCACTGATGATCCCTCTGAGTAATCTTATCAGTGATTAGATAGATTATATATGGAAAATATGTAAAAGACAAACATAATCTAGATAAATGTATTATAGTGACGTATAATAAATCATGCATCACAATATTAGCATATCTTAGCAGCAAAGCACATTCCTAGTACTCATATCTATATATAAGTGCAAAATAGCAGTATCAGAGTACAATAGACCAGGAAAACAGTGTGAGTTGTATGTGTGGTGTATGTGGGACAATAGGGGGCATAACCCAAGCGTAACAATCCCCTCTCTTTGTTGCCCTAATTGCAAAAGTGGCAACATAACAAAAAAGATGGAGGTTAGGCACCATTCGTCTACAGGCCCAAGGCACAAGCCTGATAGAGGAATATTAACTGGTTACGGTGGTGTATCAGGGATTTCCTTAAACAACAAAATGTAATTATAAGGGAAAATGTTAGTAAACATTGTATTACTATAAACATTTGGAATAAAACTTCACAATCGAGTTTTTCAATATCAAAACAATCAGTAAATACTGATATGTATCAGGTGTGTATCTGTCCTATTAGGAAGAAATTAAAGAGACAAACTTAAGTTGCCTGTATGGATAGTAAAAATAAGTAAAACAAATCGAGATAGAGCATCAAGATAGTTAGGACTAGACTTAATGATATCTGGTTCTGGGATGGGAACAGGTGTGATTACCGTATAACCTATTACCTGTTTAGGAAATAAAAACAGAAGTTAGAAATGTTCACTTTGCATAACTTTTAGTCCATATCAGAAGAATGTATAGTTGGTCACCACACAATGTTCCACATCTGCAGAATATACCACCTTGAAGGATGGCATTTTTCAGCTGGTAAGTTGAACAAGACACAAAATGTCAATGTCCACAAGGCATAAACTATGAACAGTTCCAGGGATAAATCCAGGGTTTCTTCAAGTGTTAGATGAAGATTCATAGTTCAAATCTGATGCATTCAGATTTTCCAAAGGTTGATCAAAATGTTCAGGAGGCAGCAGTATTTTCATAGGCCTCAGCCAGGGGTGCATTAGATTGCACATTGAGGTTCACAATGAAATAGCAACAGTGTTCAGTTGAAGATGATCACACGGCTGCACAAAGTGTAAACTTTTATAACAGTACTCAGTTTGTATGAGGTGCTAGCCAGGCTTGGAAAACAAGCAGTGAAGAAAATGGATTTCCTGTTTGTAGATCAAATGAAGAACAGTCTTCTTGCTGAGCTGGGGGATTGCCCTTACCCCGGACTAGCTTCATGGTATGCATAACAATGAGCTTGATTGTAGAATCTTAATTGACCGGACTGAATACAGATTATTTGAAAGTTCACAAATGGAAGCCTAATTTCAGTTATTAGGCCAGTATTTACTGTACAAGTTGATAAGACAAGTTGGAAGATGTCACATCTGCATAAAAGGTGATGTTCCTTTCAGGTATGACATTCAAAGTTCAGAGTCAATCACGATTCCAAGACCTCATGGTAAACAAGGAAAGGAGATAGTTTCAACCTTTTCACAATAAAAGTTCCAATCAAGATGATCAATAGAATTAATGGTTGCCAGACGATCAGAGATGGATGTTGCCAAATAAAAATGTGGCAATGACACTGTGAGCGTCACAAACAAGGCTTCCTGGATTGTGCAGGAATAAGTTTCAAAACATGTAGCAATACTAATATGTGTGGTGACATATCCAAGATTCCTTGCCATTTACAAGGGAATGGTACTAGATTTAAATAAACATTTAACACATGCAATAGAAGTGCAAAATGTGGCAATGCCACTGACTCATAAGTCTGTCATGTATGAGTGCAAGGATATATCCTAATTCCAAATCCAGAAGAGATGACCAAAGGGTTGTAAGAACATGATAGCCATAGGCAGTGCAAAGGACTTTCCTAGCTATGTGATGCTTATCTGCTTCCTTAATGTGAGCAGAAATTAATTGATTAACATGAACATTTGTCAGGTCAAACCCCTTCACAATATCCTTAATATTGTAAATGTAAATCACTCTTTATGAGCAAAATCATGTATACCATGCAGTGGGGGTGTATGATATATTTCATTCTATCATGAGACTTTATCATATGTATGCTTGAATAATGGCTATATCAGCCCTATTTCAAATAGATATGTCAGAACCAAGTACGTCTTAGTCTAAACCTGTGTTTTGTTTAAAAAAAAGTGGGAAATGTTTGTTGTGAAACATAAAACAAATCATTCCAAGTTTTAAAATGTGAAATTTAAAAATCACTGGGTTGTGCATAAGCTGCACATTATTAACTAGGGTACCTGGTTGAGAAGTGGCTATTGACCACTGGGTGGGCCAGGGTTCTGTTTTGGGCACTCAATATTAAGTGTCACAAATTATGAAGCATCATAGGGTTAAAAACCTTAAGGTCTAATGGCTTTTAATGCCATATAAATTTGGATGCAAAATTCCTGATTATCAATAAAATGTAAACAGGAGTCCAGATCAAGTCTGACTGCTAGAATTGATCCAAAGCAATGATCATAACATTCCGTAGGGCCTCTCTACCCTTCTGGACAATGAACATGTCTTTTAGGACTTTAGTGTGAATTGTCCAGGAAGCAATTAAGTCATGTGGGCTTGTGAGGTATTCTGCCTCAACAACCTTTTTAGGATTACATCACTGGTCCTTATCTGCAATAAAATGTGTAGTTTGGGCTTGTAAGAAGACCCATACTTTTAAAAAGAGTAATAAGCATGAAAGCAAGCATCTCTCTCTCTCTGGAACCTAAAAGAAAAGAGACAAAGAGAAACATAGTTAGTTTAGTACTATTCTACCCATTGGGGGTATGGAAAAGTAATTTAATCTCTTTTAAACAGGTTCATTTGATAGCCATATAGCCATTTATCAATGACTGTTATTGTGAGGCAGTCAAACTTGATAGCCTGCTGGACTGTATTTCTTTACAATGGGATAGGTCATGTTTTTGGGTCTTGCCTATACATTGTGAAGCAAACAATTGCACCTTTTGGATGTCTTGTTTGAGATATTTAACATATTTATCTACTGATGCTATATCAGCAGTGGCAGAACACAAGTCCAGAAGTAAATGTTCTGGGAGTCTCGTGAACCGTCCGGTCATGATTTCAAAAATGGGTACACTGTGTGCCTGCAGAGGATGTCTCTCTTATTGCCATAAGGAGTAAAGGCAATAATGAATTTCAGTCCTTTTAGGGTTTTTGGAACAAGTTTGGATGACATAACTTTAATCTGCCTGTTAGCCCATGCCACCTGTCCTGATGACTGTGGGTTGTAAGGGATATAAAACTTTTGTTTTACCCATAACAAATCCAGAATTTCCTACATTACTTTGGCTATAAAGCCAGATCCCTGTAATCAGAATTTACCTTTGGGGTAAAACCCTACCTGGTAAATAGCTGGTTTACCAAGACATTTGCAGTCACTTTAGCTGTGTTGTTCTGTTTTGGGATAGCTTTAAACTGTTTGGAAAATAGGTCAGTGATCACTAGTGCAAACTAGTTGGTCTTAGTGGTTGGTGTAAGGCCAATGTAGTTAAAATGGATTTTGTTCCAGGGGCCTTTGCCTGTGGGGTAACAGTGCATTTGTCCTAGCTGGTATAGGATTGTTCTGTGCACAGATCTAATAGTTACTAATGTAGTGTTCTACATCATTTCTCATGTGTAGCCATAAGACAGAGGATTTTAGTCTGTCTAGGGTTTTTACTGACTCACTGGTGTACACCAGTTGGAGTACTTTGTATCTGGTATAGTATATAAAATCTTCTCTAAGGTGTTCGGGAATTACGTGTAACTTTTCATGAGTGTTACAGTAGTGATGCCAAATGAGTAGGCCATCACTGGACAGGTAAATGTCATTTTCACTTTCTTATAAGAGCTATTTTCTGGAAGTTATTCCTTAGTTCCTTTATTGAAAAACCTATACACTGCCCTCATATGAGGGTCCTTCTTATGGAGCATAAGGAATATACATACAACATGCTCGAACCTTATGAATGTACAGTATTTAAACTGATTAGTGTTGTGACGTATACAAGCAAATCACTGTATTTCTCAGAGGTAATATCAGAGAATTGGAACATAAGTTTGTCTTCTGCCAAAGAAATTCAGTTTAGAGAGAAACAGACCCAGTTAGAAACTGTAATAAAAACACTGTATCTGCAGTGCTTTCTGTAATTATCTCAAGCACATTTCTTGAAGTGGGCAGAACTTAACCCTCTCATGGAGTGCTGGTATCATTTTATGTAAGGAAAAATCTTTTTATTCCTTTCTTAACACAAGCTGGATATTTCTCAAGGATGTTTCAGCTCTCTAAACCATTCACAAATATTTGTGGTAATTAGGAGACTCCGCATCTCCCTGCTTTTCATTTTATTTGCCAGGTGTGTTTTATCATTGCCTGTGAATCATACATATACGATGATGCAATTAGTAGCCATGCACATTCTGTCATCACCAGAATGTAAAATAATTCCAAATCCTGCTATCTGACCCTTGCTGGTATGTGTAGCTGAATCATCAGTCAAAACATGGCAAACAGTGGTGTCTTTTAATACTTTCTGAGGTTCTGTCAGAAGGGGCACTGGGATGGGTAGGTCAGTGAGTTGAAGTGAACAATCATGGGTCTCTCTTGTAAATTGTAGGCCATGGGCCAACAAAGATGGAGTTTTGATAGGAAGGACTGTGATGTCATAATCCTGTAAAATGAGAGACCAGTGTGTAAGTCTGGCATTAGAGCCAGAGTCATCTTTTACTCTGTCCGACAACAGAAAGTTAGTTGGTAAATTATTGGAATGCAGTACAATGGGTGCATATCCAATGATGTACATAAAGAATCTCACTGCCCAGTATGTAGCCAAAAGATTCCTTTCACAAAGGTTGTATTTCAGCTCCACTGGGGCAAGCATCTGTGATGCATAAGCAATGGGTCTGATGTATCCATCGTATGTTTGAGCTAAAACTGCTGAGATTGGTACATCTGATGTGGCAGTTTCAAAATAATGCCCTAAAACTGTGTTAGGGTTAAACAATGCTGGGACCATGGTCAGTGATCCCAAAAGAAAAGACAATGATATTAGTATTAGGTTACCTTGTACCTTCTTACCTGTACAGTCTGCCATTGCAGTCACAGTATGGGATGATTCAGGTGTCACCGATGGAGGGGGTTCTGCATCATGTGCAGGGAATGCTGGCACTATCAGGGGTGCCTGCACAGTGGAGAAAAGTGGTGTGCAAGTTGCACATAGTTCTCCAGCTTTGGATTGTGGTTCAGTAGCCATCAGGGGTGGAGAAAATAGTGCTGAAACAGTTGTCAACTCAGGTTCAGAAATCAAACCTGTAACCCTCCTCCCCAACGGGCCTGTGATGCTGAAAATATCACAGCCACGGGGCTTTCAGAATCAGGATTGTCCCTTCCCCCATCAAATGTAAAGTGGGTTTCCCCACCAGAATGTTGCTGGATGGTAGCAACATTGTTTTTAATGTTGCAGCTTAAGGTATTAATGCACTGCAGAGGAAAAGCAGTACGTTCAGTCTTCTCAGCTGATGTTACATTGCACAGGAAATGAAAACAACTTTTCATGTAATTAACTTCAATGTGTTCTTTATCGGAGGACACTCGAATACCACAAACATTGCTAATAAAGCAAACATTGTTAACAGCATCAGCTGTTTCTTCAGCATCAGACGCTGACTTCATGGCAGATTGCATATCAGCCTTATTCAAAAGTATGTCAACATCATTTTTAATGAGAATCTTCTGTCTCTCAGAAACACTAGTGTTACTGATAACATTATTAATCATGCCAAAAAACTCCAGCTTGTTTTGTTTGGTTATGGCAGAAATCACAGGTCCCTGTGACTGCAGGATCGAATCTCTGTGAGATAGTGGTCAGCCATTTTGGATTACCTGATGGGCATTATGGGTTACTGTGTCATGACCATCATCACATGACCATGAACGGCCATCTTGGGGATGGTATGGGGATGCAACCTGATCACATGTGTGTCCACCATTTTGAGACTCTAACAATTCTCCATTTTGTGAATCACAGAAAAACAGGTGGCTAGCCTTTGCTGTAGTCCACCCCACAGCATACTGTGAGTGTTCAAAATCAAACTCTTCAACATCAAAAGCGGCAAGGTCTTTGGGCATTAAGCTAGTATGCCCTGCCAATACCTCTGGTTGACGGCGCAAGTTGGCCATATCTGACTTTTTACTCCTACATTCTAACTCAGATATAGGAGTTAACAAGTTATTAAGTGCTTTGTTTTCAGATTTCAAGACATTTCCATCTTGTAAAACATACTTATTATTGACAGAAGCCATGTCATAGTTTATATTGAAAACCTTCATTTCAAGTCTGCTTTAATTAAAACATACTGAATCACGCTGTACTATCAAGGTCTGGTGTTGAAATACCAGCTCATTAACTTTTTCAGTAATTACTTCAGACTTATCATCTCTAAGCTCCTTGTTTTCAAAACGTAAGGAATCAGTGTTACTAGCCAGAACACCATTTGTTTGAAAAAAAATGTTTTCTAAGTTTTGCCTTTTGAGCGTTATCTCTTAAGGAATGCAGGTCATGGCTGCGTCTCTCATTAAAGCGAGACTCATTTTCTAGATGGACAGTCTCCAGCTCAGACTGTAGTCCAATTATTCTTTCCATATTAGAAGCCTGTTTCAGACTAATCATCTGCATCAAAGCAGCATTCTCCATTTTGCAAGCAACATGCTCAGATTCCAAAACAGATATCTTATTTAGAACAGCATCAAAACAATTAAACAATGTTGCAATTAATAATCCTTCAGGATCATTGGTACCATTTTTCAATTTCCCATAATGGGCTTTTATGATATCCCTTAAAGCACTGTCATTGGATTTTGCTACTTTAGCAAAATCAAGCCAACTACTGTTAGCAGTTTGGCTTGTTAAGGCATACAGCCTCAACTCATTACTGATATATTTAGACATGTCTTAAGAAACCCTTAGCTGTCTGTGGATCAAAAAACTTTGTTTGCAACCAAAATTCATGAAAGCACACAAACAGCCTTTGGTGTATGTGGACACCTAGATGAGTAAATACCCATCAGGATTTGAGTGCACAAGAAAGCTGTCTAACTGTTTGTTTTGGATCCTTAATAGCTGTGTTCCCACAGAGAAAGAATAGGAAAAAAAATCAAAAATACAACTCATTACACAGAATTTGAATATCTGCCAAGAGATTGTTTTGTCTGCACTGTAGAACACACAACTGACCGAAAAATGTTAAACATTAGACACTTTCAGCTTGTTTTTACTGGGGATCTCTCGCCCAGTGTTTTCATTTACAGAGGAAATTAAAATGAAACTTGGCAAAAGCATCCAGACTCCATTTCGCGGTCGCCATTATGTTGTCTAAACACTCTTGATGTGTAGGGTAAACAATAAAAATAATAATAATACAGATTCTTGTGTCTCGGAGTCTGCCAAGAAACATTCGTAATCAAGCAAGAAGTACTAATAAAGTTTATTATGCTACTTACGCCAAGCATGTGACAGAGAAAATCACAAGGGAGATGGGTTTCTCACCATTCCTGAAGAATGTACATAATCTCCAGAATTGTAGATCTTAGGTTATCTAAGATCTTGTTCTATCTCTCTCCATGCTCCAGCTCTCTGCCCTTCTAGGGAAGTTACAGTAGTGTCTTGAGAGCACTACAATGGGTTGCAGACAGCAACATACTACAGATAACAGCATAGCAACAGAGATAACAACATAGATACAGATATGAGAAATGATATGTATTGGTCCTAGTCATTCTCCATTGGATAATGACTTAGGAGACAGAATTACTAATGAGTATAATATGAGACAGAATATGCTTCCATTAGCATTATAGCTTAGACAAAAAAAATGTTGACAGTTCAAACTACATGCACATTTCTTACTTACGTACAATATAAAACACAGAGCCATAACAAAAGCTGTCTCTCTCGGTCAGCTTGCTTAGACAAAGAGAACTGCTGACAGGCCCATTACATGACATATCTGAGTGTAAAACACATTACATATAATTATATGAGAATATAAGTATACAATAATCACTGATGACCCCTCTGAGTCATCTTATCAGTGATTAGATAGATAATATATGGAATATATATAAAAGACAAACATAATCTAGATAAATGTATTATAGTGACGTATAATAAATAATGTATGACAATATTAGCATATCTTAGCAGCAAAGCACATTCCTAGCACTCATATCTATATATAAGTGCAAAATAGCAGTATCACAGTAAAATAGACCAGGAATACAGTGTGAAGTGTATGTGAGGTGTATGTGGGACAATAGGGGGCATAACCCAAGCATAACACAGTATATAAGGGAAAAGTGAGTTTTACATTGATAGTTGGCATAAGGGAAAATGACAGACAAGAGATAACATAACAGGATTAATGAAGGATAGAACAAGTATTGAGGATGATGAACATAGGATATTATATTAAAGAGCCACTGATGCAAAAAGTGCTACATTACAGAATCCGAATAAGCATACCCCCAGTAAATTTCATACCAAAAACTAGATTTCTACATTAATTCATTTTCAAGTTTTTAGCCATTTTGTAACCCTGATTTTACTACCTGTTCAAAACAGCCTGTTTCAGTGAAGAGCTGCTGCTGATGTCATCTAGGGGACTCACAGTCTAGTTTTCCCTGTCAGCCAGCTTTTAGGAACTGTTTCTTCAAAGTTTTAAAGATCATGTGAAACAGTCATCAAAAGTAAAACATGCAGCACCATGCACAAAACATTGCTATAAAAACTATATGTGTTTCAGGTTTTATAGCACAGTTGACAAACTTGTATTGTTTAGTGCCTTTTTGCTGTGGTCCATTTCTCTCAAGGGTTGCTGGATGATGAGTTAGCGTGTCTTCAGGCTTCTGAAGTCATTTGGGGTGCTACTCTACTGTGTCTGTTAGGAATTTGTGTTGCTGCTAGTACTGTAATATTGGTAACTTTGCTGTTCTTTGTCAATGTCTGCTTTATAATATGTTTTTATAGGGGCCTTATATCTGTTAATTTCTACTAGGGGTGGAAGTGTTTGCTCTGGTAAAATGATTATTTTAATTTAGGGTAGAATATAGATGAGCCTAAATATAGGTCAAAACAGCCTAACAGGGAGAAGAAAATGTGCTTGTTAAATTAGAAACTACTAGTAAGGTTTCAAAACAACATTACCTCTCTCATCCCATTTACAAGGAGGTGGAATAATTGTTTTTAAGTACCATTCTTAGAAATCACGTCAATTGAATGATAGGTGTGAAGATCTCAGCCTTTTACCACATCAGACACTTATTCAGTCTCCAAACCTCACAACTGTGTGCTATGACCCAGCATCCAGCAACCATGGAAAAAAGGACCCCAGCAAAAAGGCACCCAAACAAAATATTGTTAACTTTGTAACAAAACCTCAAACACACATAGTCTTTAAAGCAATGTTTACTGACTGGTGCCACCAGTTTTACTTGTGAAAACCATTGTACATGATCTTTACAACTTTGGAGAAACAGGTCCTATAAGCTTGCTGACAGAGAGTACTAGACTGTGAATCCCCTAGCTGACATCACCAGCAGCTCTTCACTGAAACAGACTTTTCTTGAACAAGTAATGAAATGAGGGTTACAAAATAGCTCATAACTTTAAAATGAAGTAATGTAGAAATCTAGTTTTTGGTATGACACTTACTGGGGATATGCTTATTCTAATTCTGCAATATAGCACTTTTGGCCAGATGGTGTCAGTTGCTCTTTAAATAAGTACTTCAGTTCTGTATTCACAGCAGAAAATAACTGGAACACTTTGTGACAGCAAAAATAGATCCTGGGCAGTGCTAGTACTAACTTAGAGATACAGTACAGTGTATAAGTAATATAATTCACATTAAACTGTATAATCAACAAATTGCTTTAGCATTTTTTAACCAGTTGTATTAGTATTTCTGGATCCAACACAAAGCCTTTTAAAAACTGTTGCCTGCGAGTCAGATTTTAGATTTGTATTGCATCATGACTAAACTCCAGATGCATTCCAGTTGAGTTGCAAACACATTTGATAAAAGTTGCTCTTGAGCTGGTTAAACATTGGAAACCACACAAGGTAAGTTGCCGATGCATTTCCAACATTAAAAAAAACAGTTCAAGAACCAACTCATTAGTACATTAGTTTAATGTTATCTGAAATGTCAGCAAAGATGTAATGAGACCAAGTATCCAGGAACAGATGGGCTGCACCCAAGAGTACTGAAGGACATTGGTCAATTACGTGCAGCCCCCTTGGAAGACCTATTAAATCAGCCACTGACTACAGAGGAGGCATCTGAAAATGGAGGGTAGCAATTGTGGTCCCCATACAGAAGAGTGGGGGATAGAGAAAATGACAAGTTACCATTGACAAGTGAGCTTGATGATGATAGTGGGCAACCTGTAAAGATCAGTCATAATGGAATAGGTAATAGACATCCTGGAAGAAAACAGTCACATGGGCAGAAATCAGAACAGTTTATCAAGGGGCTGAGGTCTGTCAAATGCACTTAAAATACTTTTTTGACTTGATAATATAGATTGTGGATAGGGGCCTGTGTTGTATCCCCTATTATAACCTTCAGTCAACATATTTTTCCTTTGATAGGTAGTAAATTATATTTATTGTGGGTCATTCATGTTCCCTGCCAGTGTTTGAAAAGGTTCTTTTATATACTGTATGACATTTCAACACCCAGAAGAGATCAAAATAAGTGTTGTTGTAAATATGATATGATTAATAACTATGCTACACACTACAGAAAATCTAAGAATGTACTAGGGTTCACACACATGTATACACTGCACTGTACACAATAAACCATTTTGGCATTTCAGTACAAAGTCATTAAATGTAGACTGCAACAAGAAAAAAACTATCTTTCAAGTAAACACCATAGTTCATCTCTTGGCAGACAAAATCAGAGCTTTAAGGCTATGATGTATGCCCACTGCTTTACATAACAAATCAGACTCCTATCCACCCCCAAAGCTACTCTCACTGCAATCCTTTAAGCAAAGATGTTAATAAATAAAAACTTAAATTTGGCAGATGGCATGAAACATCTTTATTTGCAGTTTTGTCTGTGAGGCAGGAGGTGTTTTGATGATAAACTCTGGACCACAAGTCCAGTTTTGGTTCTATCTTCCATTAAGCATGGTCTGTCACCTGACATCAGTTATCAGTCCAAATTCTGCCTTCCATGGTTTCCAGCAAAAGTTCACAATTCTAGAGCCACTTGTTTCTGTTGGCATTTCAAGGTACAGTCCAGAAAAATCATATATTTTCTTATTGTAGCATGATCTGAACTCCAAAACTGTTAGTGTTTAATGACCACATGGACTGGGAACTGTTTTTATGAATTATAGATTAAGTGAACTGCTCACAGGAATCAACAGAGGTTATAACTAACACATACAGTATATCTATCTAATGCAAACAGTAAATTTTTTTTGCTTAGGCTTTAATGACATTATTATTAGAAGAAGATTAGATATAAATATAATGTAAATATAATTTTACACCAGAGTTGATTTACATTTTACTCTGCCATTCCTTATTATGGTTTTGAAGCTAGAGATGTTCTGTGTGCATTATGATTCTGAAATGAATGGATTTGTGCAACAAATATTGAAATATACAAGGAGATCTTATTTCTCTCTAGCACTGTTTTGAATTTGTATTAGTGACATCAAACAGGTATTTTCAAATACATGATCTATTGTGCTTGCTGCTAAACTACCTGCCTGCTGGATGTACCCCCATATTGACAGGGAATAAAAGGATACTTATACAGAAATTTAAGTCACCTACAGACATACAGCTTACCAGAAGCACTCCTGTAGGATACACAATTAATTCAAATTAAGTCTTAATTTATTATATCAGTTGTACCTGTTGGTGTCTATATTTAAAGACACTAATTTTGGTGTCAGCCATGTCCCTTGATGAAGTGTTTTTTTTTTTTTTTAGCCTTAAAGTGCAGGGGCTGATTAAGTAACAGGTTTACCATTCTAGCATCAGATTGACACTGAGCATGTTTGTTTGTGAAGATTCACATTAAAAATGTGATACTCATAGATGCTGTGGAGTGCTGGTACTTTTGTGTTACACTGTACCACTTTTTCCAGCACCTGTCCTTGCTGAGAGCACAGCAATTCCAGTTTCTGTGATTCAGTGTCTTTTTGGTGAAGCAGCCTGGGTGGACAACCATGACTTCAGCATTTGCAGAGACCAGTGAAAGAGGAAGGAACCATAGATTTGAACCAGTGGTTAGAACACCAATGGTACTGTTAAATTAGTGAGAAATCAAAAAGGGACTGTGGCATTTTCCTTAACCAACACGAGCCTGGATACCACAAGACCTGAAGTTGTTTTGAATTGTAGCACTGGAGCTGTGGCATCAGAAGATACCAATTATGGCAAAATTCAGTAACTTTCTATAAACCGAAAAAAGATATTATGAAAGAAATAACCTTACATTAGAACATGTGGCTATTGAAAATGTATCTTGGGAAAAATCAGGTGCCTAGAGGCATGAGAGTGACCAAACTCCCTGTCTGTGACTTGGAAAACCTGCACTACAAAGACAAATGGGAAGAGAATATGAGACTGTGCTCTGTTGGTATTTTTAAAATTCTAATAGAAGAGGATAAATTTCACAGAGCCAACATTCTGGAAGAAAAAAGGGTGCTGCATGATGAATTGACTTTGTTCAAGAATGTAACTTGAATTAGAGATTTAGATGAATAATAACGCTAAAAAAGGGAACAAGAATTAATTGAAAGGAAAAAGAAAATGTTATTAAGGGATGAACAAGACTATGCTACTAATAATATCTAACAATGGCACAATTATAGCCAATCCAGTTCCCAAGGCAGCCAGAGGTAAAGAGGGAGGTCAAATGCCTCCTCCAGAACTAAGCAATAGCAATCTGATACAGAAACCTCCTCTCCAGCATCCTCTCATAATGTTCATTTCTCCAGCCAGGATTCAGTGGCTGAGCAAGATATTAATAATGAAACCAATTGTCATGATTTGTAAATGTCAAAAAAGCAGAAAAAAAAGACAAGACAATAAAGGAGAGGGCACAAGTAGATCAGGGACAGTCCAAACCTGATCAAAGAGTGAACCAATGAAACTGTGACTGTTATTAATTTATCTAAAAGAGAACTTACACCAGCACAGAAAAAAGTTCTTAGTTATGGACTTACATTTGTGTAAGGGAGATTGCTGCAGCAACGAACAGATCAGCTCAGCTCTTCTGCATAGTGAATGGGCTATTGCATCCAGCCTGTCTCCGGGTGGGAGGAGCAGGTTCAAGCACAAGGTGTGAAGATTTTGCTGTTCTTTGCCAACAAAGTTTCCTCTATCAGGGTCAAGATCTCTTCCACTGTCACTCAAAGGGCTTGTGGAGTTTGACCAGAGGCATGTCGGGGCATTACTCTTGTATGGGTTGAGTTTGATCCAGTTGGAGTGGAGGAGATGGCTGACATAGTCTCGAACCTGTGACCAACATATTGTGATCTTGACCCAGGCCCAACCTGACTTTTGGTTGGATATGTGGACCTGATAGGATCTGTGGTTGCTGGGATCATCCAGAGTTCCCTTGAGAGTGGGGTCTTTCCTATTGCACTGAAAGATGCCTTGGTTAGACCCCTATTGAAAAAAACCCTCAATGGACCCGGAGTGTCTCAGCAACTACAGACCAGTCTCAAACCTCACAGTTTTAGAGAAACTGGTGGCCATCCGGCTTGAGACATGTCTTTCCTCTTTCACCACTTATGAGTGTTTTCAGTCTGGGTTTAGATCCAGGCACAGCATGGACACCACCCTGGTGAAGGTGCTAAATGGTATCCTAATGGATAGAGATATGAGAGAGCATACCATCGTAGTCCTCCTTGATCTCTTGGTGGCATTTCACACTGTAGACCATGAGGTGCTGCTGGACTGACTGCGGAACTTGTGTGGACTAACTGGAACTGTCATCCACAGGTTTAGTTCCTTCCTTAATGATCGAGTGCAAAGGGGAGTGGGGGGTTAGCCTCATCTAGCCTGATGCCTCTACACTATGGAGTTCCACAAGGGTCAGTTCTGGCACCCTTGTTGTTCAGGATGCAGATGCTTGCCATTGGGAGACATTATCAGGCAATATAGGCTAGGTTTTCATTATTATGTTGATCATACTCAGTTATACTTGTCCTGTGCACCTGGAAACCAGATGGCAGACTATGTGTTAAACACTCGCCTGGAGGAGATCCAGAACTGGATGACTCACAACTGATTATGACTCAACCTGGCAAGACAGAAGTACTAGTGGTGGATCTAGGCCATTGACAAGATGGGGGGGGGGATTTGGAGACTCTCCTGGGCTTGTTCTGGGGGTGTTCTCCTAGCCCCCTCCATTCGGGTTAATGACCAGGGTGTGGTCCTTGACAATCACTTGACATTTGATGCACAGGTGTTGGCCATCACCAAAAGTGTTTTTTACCACCTAAGGTGCATTGTCTAGATCCAAGACTTGATACCAGCTGAGGACTTGACCATCTTGGTGCACACTTTTGTTACAGCCAGACTGGACTGCTCCAATGCCATGTACCTGGGGCTAACTGGAGGCAATCTCCACCTTCTGCAGCTGGTGCAGAATGTGATGGCTAGGTTGTTGACTGGTGTTTTGAGATTTGACTATGTGATGCCTGTTCTCCGCAAGCTGCACTGGCTGCTTATAAGGTGTAGGATTGCCTTCAAGGTTAGATTACTGACCTATAAAGCCCTGCATGGGAGGGCAGCCTACCTGCAAAATCTTCTGGTTCCTCATTACCCATCTTGGGTACTCCATTCCTCCAAGGGTTGCCTCCTTGTGGTTCCCAGGGTATACTGTGATCAAGACATCTGCAATTCAGCACCTAAAAAATCTGTGACTCAGTTACGGTGCCTGTGTTAAGAACTACTTGGCAGGGTAGCACCTGGATACTGGGGTGGGCAAGGTAGGGTGATGGGAAGCTTTGCACGTATGGGTGCACACAAACATGTGGAGGAGAGGAAGGGAAGGGAAGGTATGTGGGAGGCGGTGTGGTGGGCAGCTGCTGAGCTGGACCACTAGCATGGTGGGGAGGGTACTCAGTAGGGAGGTGCAGGGTGCAGGGTTTGGGTCCAGTGCAGCACTTTTTAATTTTTTTTTTTGCCAGCAGCTGTCTTTTTATTTTTTCAAGTATACCACTCCTCCAACATGTACCCCCATGGAGTTGAGAATGCATTAGTAGGGGGATGTGGGGTGCAAAACCCTCTGCAAGGTGAATGGGGGGCACAGCCCCTTGTATTAAGAAAAAATCTTCTAGATCTTGGGTGCCCTTTTGGTATTTGCCATGAGTGTGCATCGCCAAAATTCATTTTCGGTGATGTACACTCACTCTAATAGTGATCACTATTCTGCAGTCACCATTATAACATATAACTGGTTCTCAGGGCCAGGTTGTGGCATTCTGGGAATCGTGCATTCTCAGTTGCCCCACTGACCCTGTGGAAATCCTTGCTGAGATATCTAAGAGAGGGACCCTCAGTGGAAACCTTTAAAATAGGATTAAAAAACACTCCTATTTAATCAGGCATTTGATTTAAGCTGAAGATTGAAAAATGAACTGGCTGCTGTTTTACTATTGAGTTGTTTTAATTAATGATAGATAGCATTTTATATTGATCCTGGTATTGTGTTTTGAAGTGTATGTGCTATGTATGGATTGTTTTTAAATAGTGTTAAGCACTCCAAGCCTCTGGGAAGGGGTGCTATATAAATAAAGTGTTTATCTGTCTGTCTGTCTGTCTGCCTGCCTGCCTGTCTGTCTGTCCGTCCATCCGTCCATCCATCAATCTATCTATCTAATCGATTTACTGCATCTATGTATCTTCAAGTACAAAAAAAACAGATGTTTTTTCTGTATATTGTGATTTATTTAAATTATTTAGGAAAATAAATCTCAAAAAGCATTTCAACAGGACAGATATCAATGTGAGCCAGGACTATTCAAATTTCAATCAGAAGCCTTATGAGGGAGGATAAGCATTTGCTAATTATGATTCACCAGATCATATAGTAGATGGGATAACAGATCTTGAGTTACAGCAGCTAATTGAGGCAGCAGAGAACGGTTTCAGTGAGTATAGTATGTAACCAATAGCAATTAGGCAATTCCAACCAAAGTCACAGATTTAAGTGACAGAGGGCTGAATGCTATTAGACCCACCCTGAGTAAAAAATCAAAGTTTATATCTGGCCATTGTGGCAGTGATGCAATTAAAATCTTTCAAAGAGCCATACTTAGGGATGTTGCTGCTGCCATTAAGAAATGGCAATCTAGTAGACAGTGGGATAACTTAAGGGTGGAAGAACGAGTTGCACTGGCAGAACTAAAACAATGCAACATGTGATAATCAAGCCCTCAGACAAAGGTGGCAATGTTGTTGTCCTAGATAGGGATTCTTACCACAATGAAGTCTTTAATCAATTATCGGAAACTTCCACCTATAGGGAATTGAGAAATTATCCAACTAAATTCTTTAAGTCTAAACTTGCCTCATTTTTGGAATTATTGTTAGAGGAGGGGGGGAAAACTAGTCGGAATTTGATGTTTCAAATCCTGAATTCAAAAAAACTGTTTTCTACCATATTCTAAAAATTCATAAAAATCCACTTGACCCCATGGGCATCCCTTTATCTTCAGTAATTAGGCCCTTATGGAACCACTGGCAGTTTATATTGATGTTTTGTTACAGCACAAAGTTACTGAATTATGTTCATACAGTACATCAGAGATTCCACAGCTGTCCTTCAATACTTTAGGTAATTTTGTATGGATAGAAACATAATCTTAGTTGTGCATTGATATTACTTTACTCTGTACAGTGATTAAACATGAAGTAGGGGTGCGGGCAGTAGAATCAATTCTAGGAGAGCCTGCTACAAAGTATCCTGTACAATTAATTTCCCTTGCCTTGGATTTAATACTTAAAAGTAATTATGATTTGTTTGACAGCAAATTCTTTTTGCAACTCAGAGGTACAGCTATGGGTTCTTTGGTGGCTACCTCATACAACAACCTTTTCATGGGGTGGAGGAAGGGGCACACCATCTATGACTCATTAGCTAACTCATACAACACCAATATTATTTACTAAACTTGTTTTATTGTTTACTATACACCAATATTATTTACTATACATGTTTAAGTAGGGCCTTTGACTCAGTTCCACACAGAAGGCTGGTAAAGAAGATGGACCACATAAATGTAGGTAGTGAAGTGGTGGGTTGGATAAGCAACTGGCTGAAGGGTAGAACACAACGGGTGCAGGTAAATGCAGTGGTATCGATGGAGTTGAAAGTGACTAGTGGAGTGCCTCAGGGGTTGGTACTGGGGCCTTTACTCTTCAATGTGTTCATAGCCGACATCGGCAATGGATTGGAATGGTGGGCATGTCTGTTTTCAGATGACACCAAGATCTGTAACAGAGTGGATACCCCAGAAGGAGTCAAGAGCATGGAATCAGACTTGAGGAAACTCGAGGAGTGGTCAGATGCCTGGCACTTGAAGTTCAATGCCAAAAAGTACAAGGTCATTCACTTAGGCAAGGGAAATCCCAGAGTGGGATATTACCTGGGAAGTGGGCAGCTGGCATGCACCAACCAAGAGTGAGACCTAGGAGTCATTATATCAAATTACTTAAAGGTGGGGAAGCAGTGCTAAAAGGCAGCGCTAAAGGCCAGTGGAATGCTGGACTGCATAAGAAGGGGAATCACAAGTCACAGAAGGGAAGTGGTGCTGCCATTGTATAGGGTGCTGGTGTGCCCCCACATAGAGTACTGTGTACAGTTCTGGAGGCCACACCTTAGGAAAGACATCGCTAGAACTGAGATGGTGCAGAGAAGAGCCACAAAAATTATTCCGGGTCTGCATCAAATGGCATATGAGGTTAGGCTGAGTGTGCTCAACATGTACTTCCTGGAGCAGAGGAGGGTGAGTGGGGACATTATTGAGACATTCAGGTATATCAAGAATACAAATAAGGTAGGGATACCAGAGCTCCTTCAAGAGAAGAAAAGCATCAGAACTAGAGGACACGATATGAGGTGCAAGGGTGCCGCAGGGTTCAGTACTAGGTCCAGTCCTTTTTAATGTCTTCATATGCGACATTGCAGAGGGATTGGAAGTAAAAGTATGCCTCTTTGCAGATGACACAAAGATCTGCAACAGGGTTGATACACAAGGAGGCATGGAAAGGATGCGAAGGGACTTGGCAAGGTTGGAGGAATGGTCAGAAGTATGGCAGCTAGGATTCAATGCAAAGAAATGCAAAATAATGCACCTGGGAAACAACAACCCAGGGGAAGATTACACAATGGGGGTGGAGGTAGTAACAACAACAAAAAAGGAAAGGGACCTGGGGGTAATCATATCAGATGACCTTAAGGTTAGCAAGCAATGTGAGAAGGCAGTAGGGAGGACTGGGGATATACTGGGATGCATAGGGAGAGGCATCACCAGCAGAAAACAGGAAGTTGTTATCTCTCTGTACAGACTGTTGGTGAGACCCCATCTGGAGTACTGCATCCAGTTATGGAGACCCCATCTCTGCAAGGACATAGACAGGATAGAGGCAGTCCAGAGAAGGGCAACTAAAATGGTGCAAGGTCTGCAAGAGAAGCTGTACGAGGAGAGACTAAAGGAGCTTAATATATATACCCTTGAGGAAAGAAGGGAGAGGAGGGACATGATAGAAACTTTTAAGTACCTCCGTGGAATCAACAAAGTCCAAGAGGGTAGCATCTTTCAGAAAAAGAGACGTGCAAGAATAAAGGACACAATTTAAAAGATGGGGCGGTTCCGAGGCAATGTGGGAGTATTTTTCAGAGAGGTAGTGGATGCATGGAACAGCCTTCCTGATGAGGTTGTGGGGTCTAAAACTGTGGGAGAATTCAAAAATGCATGGGACAGATATAAGGCAATTTTTGTGGTGGGTAGGAAGAAATAGGCTGTTACATAGATACATAGACAGTGTCGGCAGATCAGGGCCTATGGCCCACCCAGTCTGCCCATTTGAGCTTGTAAGTTCAGTTTATGTTTTCCTAGAAGTCTGTTGCCCCTTACCCCTGACCTCCAGAATTCCTTTATGTCTATCCCATGCATTCTTAAATCCTGTGATTGTTTCAGCCCCCACCACTTCCTCTGGCAGGGTGTTCCACTTGTCCACCACCCGTTCTGTGAAGAAATTCTTCCTCATGTTTCCTCTGAATCATCTTCCCTCCAACTTCATCCCATGCCCTCTAGTCCTGGAGCATCTTTCCAGGACTGTTGATGAACTAGGATCTGTGGCCTATCCTGTAGTTAGGGAAATGGGCAGACTAGGTGGGCCAAGCGGTCCTTATCTGCCATCAAAGTCTATGTTTCTAAGGGTAGGTGGTACAGGAGCAATGTTAGGAAGTTCTTCTTCACTGAGAGGGTGGTTGGCCCATGGAATTGCCTGCCCCAAGAAGTGGTGGAGGCCAAAATGGTAAATGGGTTCAAAAACACCTGGGACAGGCACAAAGGTATCATTTCACAGAAAGGATAGAAGGGGGAGTAGTTGGTTACCCATATTGGGCAGACTAGATGGATCTTGTGGTCCCCTTCTGCCATCAATTTCTATATTTCTATGTTTCTATTGATGACATCCTTATAGCATGGGAGGGATCTGCATGAGAATTGAATGAATTTTTAGATTACATTAATTCAAATGAGATGGGACTTCCTTTTACAGGCTCCCATGACAAAACAAGAATTATTTTTTGGGATTTGACACTTATGAGTACTAACTCTGGGACAGTGGAAACACAGAATTTCAGGAAGAAAACTGCTGGGAACAGTGTTTTACATGCTTAAAGTCCCCCCCCCCCCAAAGCATGTAATAAATAATTTACCATACCTCCAACTAGAACATCCCAAACATAATTGCACTAAAGACAGTAACTATTAGGAGTTATCTGAATTGCTTTCTTGACACAGGAGAAGAGGTTGCAGTCAGGAAGTTTTGCTACAAGCAGTAGAGAAAGCACAAAGATTTGACAGAAGGAAACTGTTAGAATATAAATAAAACACAATAGAGTTAGAATTGCATTATTAAAAGCCATTGGCACCTGCCGGGGCTAGATAGTGACCTGAGAAATATTAGTACCATTGAGCCCAGATTTTCCTTTAAAAGGGGACAAAGCCTCAGGGGTTTACTGATCCATAGCAATTTTCAGACAACACAAGTTTTGAGTAGCTGCCTGTTCCAAAAAACAGTTTTTTACCCTTGCAGAAGATGTATAACTTGCCATTGTGCAGTACAAAACAAAACAATTGTGAACCCCTGTACCTCAGGAGTAAGGGAATTGGTTATTAGATAGTTCACTGGTCGCAGCACCCATTACATCATGTATGTCCTGTTGTGCTCCTGCAGCAAAGTCTATAGGGCAGACTACCCACACTTTAAAAGAACTCATTCAGGAGCACTTCAGGGTGCTCAGATGTAAAGATGCCACACATCCAATTGGAAAACATTTAACAGAATCTGTACCACCTGGGAACCTAAATATTCAGTATATGGGAATAAAGCAGATACCTTCAATTCCCGGGGTGGTGGGGTGGAGGTCTAACATCTTATCTCAGAAATAATCTGTGTGGATCTTCAAACTGAAAACCCTGAAACCATTGAGGTTTAATGACCACATTGACTGGGAACCATTTTTATGAATTACAGATAAAGTGAACTGCTCACAGGAATCAACAGAGGTTATAACTAAGAGGTACATCTATGTAACGCAAACAGTAGATTTTTTTTGCTATGCCTTTAATGACATTATTACTAGAAGATTGGATTCAAATATAATATATGTTAATACGTCCCCTGGAGCCACTCATTGCTGTATAAGAGTGGTTTCACTTGCCTTCGGTTGGAGCGAGAACAGCGAAGTGAACATGAGCTGTTCTTGCTCGAGCTGAAAGGAAGTGAAACCACTCTAATACAGGAATGAGTGGCAATGGGGAACGTATTGATATATTATTAATCGAGACTGATCAATAATATATTAAAAAAAACTGTTCTCGGAACATGCCCATTTCCAAGGCATCTGCGCATGAGACGTTCTTCATAGAATAAGAGTGTCATAAGCGCAGGGGAAAGGTGTGCTCCAGTTGATTGGGAGTGCTCCTTATATCTATAATGTAAATACAGTATGTTTTGTTATCATCTCTTGCTGCCACAAGTTCCAGTGTTGATTTATATTTTACTGTCATTCCCTATTGTGGTTTTGAAACTAGAGATGTTTTGTGTACATTATAATTCTAAATTGAATGGATTTGTGCAACATAGATTGGGATATACAGGGAG
Source organism: Neoceratodus forsteri (assembly GCA_016271365.2). NCBI lineage: Eukaryota > Metazoa > Chordata > Ceratodontiformes > Ceratodontidae > Neoceratodus > Neoceratodus forsteri. Next base: position 1,289,677,982 of record CM057456.1, read on the forward strand.
ACCTTATTTTACTCTTGCATTGTTTTGAATTTGTGTTAGTGACATCAAACAGGTATTTTCAAACACAGGATCTATTGTGCTTGCTGCTAAACTTCCTGCCTGCTGGATGTACCCCCTGTATTGAGAGAGATTAAAAGAATCTTCACCCAGAAATGTAATTCCTCTGCAGACATACAGCTTACCAGAAGCACTCCTGTAGGCTACATAATTAATTCACATAAAGTCATAGTTTATTGCATCACTTGCATCTGTTGGCCTTTTTACTTAAAGGCATTAAGTTTGGTATCAGCCATGCTCCCTGATGAAGAAGTTTTTGTAGCTTCAAAGCGCTGGTGCTGGCTAAGTAACTAGTTCACTTTTCTGCTATCAGATTACTATTGAACGTTTGAGAAGTTTCACATTAAAAATGTAATACTCACAGATGCTTTGGAGTGTTGGGATTTTTGTGTTTTGTTTTGTCTATCTGTATCCCAGGCAAAAAGACATTCTGGAGAAGTTATTTTTCCTGTTTTCAAGTGAGTGTCCCAGACCACTGTTTATTATTAATGATTTGGCCACATGCTTTTCCAGTAGTGAGGATTTCAGTCCTTTTATAAAAAGTTCAGATCTTTTCACATGCCTGCTAAGCAAATTCTGCCATCAGATTTATTGACCTTTACAATACAATAACTTAGACATTTGAGGTGTTTGGCATGCTTTCATAAAATGCTAAAATAGTTCACAGATTCTGTCCTTCTTTACAAAGAGTCTCGGGCATGATTTGTACCAGTCACTGAGCTCTCTGACAATTGTAACATACATTACAATACCAGGGGCCTTCAAATTTATGACTGTTTATCTGGGTGAGCTAAAGTAGTAACAGTCTCCACTGTAAGTATGTATGTTCTTGGTCTAGCATCTAGCTCAAATTTCTTTGTATTTTAGGGTATTTATTTTAATGCAGGGGTTTAAAATCTTCCCTTCTTACCCTGGCATACTTGTACATGTTAAACTGTTCTTTCGCCAAGGTAGCAAAGCACTGTCTGCATTTTTAAGGTACTGTCTGCTTTAGTACTTCGTGCAAAGTTCCTGCAAAGTTAAATAAAGTAAACTACTTTTTTACCTGCAGACCTGTTGCCTGTATTTTTGCCTTTGACTAAACTATTTATTACAAGGCACAAGTTTTTGGAGTGGAGCTGCGGTCTCTGTTTCGCTCAGTACACAATAGCATCTTGCAGTAATGACTAGCCCAAGTCCTTTGACGTGTTTGCACAGAATACTTTTGCCAAGGCATGTAAGTAATAATAAACTACATAAATATATTGAATCATAGCCAAATTCTTCTACAGCAGGCAGTCAACATTTTGTAAATTCTAAACAAGGAGTGCTGCACACTAGAGCGAAAACACTGCAAACAAGTACCTGCACCTCTTGTACTGCATTTAGGTGTGCAGCAGCACACCTTGTTTTGGATTTAGCAGTGTGTTTTTTGCTTGTGGCAGCAGTGTATATGTACAACTAGACACTTGTTTATTGATTAAATAAAAAGGTTTTTATTTTCCAAAGTTTAGGGTGTGGTATCGATTTTGTCACTCTAGTATGTGCAACCCCTTGTTTTGAATTTAGCACCTTCAGCCTGGGGCTGGCTGCCCCATTTGATGCCGCCCCTGTCCTGCATTGTGTTTAGCTCATGGACCCTACCTTTCCCATGTTACTCATCATTTTGTACCTGAGCTTCAGAAGGCTTTTAATATGGTGCATTAGAAAAGCCTATTCAGAATGATCCCTAAGTATCAATACTTGGGCTGCAACATACCTGACTTGTGGAGCAGACACACCCACTCACTGCCCTGCCCTACAAGGGCATAGGAGTGGTATAGGGATAGAGTGGGATGAGCTAGAATGGAGGCCACAGTCAGGCATCCAATCACATGTCCTCTGTCTGACTGGATCTCCTGCACCACACAGAACTGCGGATTGAGGCTGCTGGCATACTGACCCCCCTTGTGGCTACCAGTACAGCATCTCTGGTATCCCTCAGCAGTTGTAGCATTCCAAGGACTTGGGGAAGCAGAATAGCTGTGGACATTTGCTCCACCAGGCCACTGGATGTTGGGGACACAGAGCAGCTACAGCAGGATGCCTGCAGGTAATTTGTCTCCTCTCCACTAACCCTCAGTGCCATTGTGCATGGCATAGAGGCATGCCACACCACTGATCTCTGAAGTGGTATCTAGTAACATGGAATGCAGAGAATGGTCCTGAATTGCACATTCTCTGATGTTCAGGGGTGAGGGTACAAGCAGAACATCACAAGAGTATGTCCTGCAGCTGATAATATTAACATGTGCAGTATATAAGTGATATTTGGGGTGGGGTTACATGGTAAAGTGAGTCTGTGCATAGATGACACACAACTCTGCAATAGAATAGATAGTAAGGATAGTAAGGCAGCATGAAATGGGACATAGAAAGGCTTAAGTAGTGGTCTGGACTTTGGCAACTGAAGTTCCAATCCAAAAAATGCAGAATGACGCATATTGGGAACAGCAGTACACAGAAGGAATATTGCATAAATGTTGTTACTGTACTGCACTCAGAGGAGTAAAGGGACCAACAGTACGTGAAATCATAATTCAAAAACTGCTTGCTTGTACATTACTACACATGGGAAGGGTAAGTTGATGCTGGGATGCATCAGATGGCATTTCACCAGCTGCAGCAAGGAATTGATGTTGCTGCTGTACAGGTGTCTTGTTAGAACTCACCTACAGTACTGCTTGATGTTCTGGAACCTGCATCTGAAGAGCGGCAGTGAGAGGACAGAGACTATGTAGTACAAGGCTATGAAAATGATCCTGGGGCAGCAAGGTAAAACCTATTATATGAGGAAAAACTTGACAGTCTACATGTGGAAAGGGAATTTTCAAAGCCTATGTCCAGATGCAGTTATATATTGTACAACTTAAGACGTAAGCAAATGTGTCCCTGTGTCCAGCTTTCAAAGATGGAACATAACTACGGTATGTCCAATTTTCAAAACTCTGACTTAGTTATGTCCATCAAAGTTCATATATAAATGTGCCTGGACACATTTTTCAGACCAAATACAATCTGGTCTAGTAGTTACATCTTGCCCAGCATTTTTTTATTTAAACTGGATGATGGATGAAGCGTTCCATGTAATATTTAAATGCAGATAAGTCCAAGTTTTCAAAAATATCTCCAAAATAGAATATTGTCTAGACATAGGGGAAGTATCAGTAATTTGGAGCTGCATCAGTTTTTTGACTTTTGAAACTCTCACCTTAGAAATTGCATTCATTTTATGCATTCAGAAAATTCCACACAATGTAACTGGGAATTTTGTCCATTTTATGACTTTTGAAAATTCCACCCATACCTTTGGAGGACATTAAGGAAAAAGGGGAAATGATAGAAACATACAAATAAATGTGGGGACATACTTGGGGGGGGGGGCTTCAAAGAGTTGCACAAGTAACAGAACAGCACAACCAGAAGCAGGCACAATCTGACACTGAGAGTAGGGGAATTTCAGAAAGGACATCAAAAAAGTGTTTCTTCACGGTGACGGATAGATGGAACAAACATAAAATAATCATTTTAGGGACTGTTCTGGGTTTTAGTATGAGACGGAATACTTTCAAACTGGTAATTGGGAATAAAAGGAAGCAAGGGGGTAGAAAGAGGTCTGGAAAAGCAGGGTAAGACAGTGTACTGTAGGAGCATCAGGGCAGACTGCACGAACTAGTAGTTTTTGTTCTGTCCATGATCTACTGTATGTATCTAGAACAGCATATGGGAACACTGAAGGGATGCTGGTATGTAGCAGGTGAGATATCACTAGTTGAATCAAAAAAGGTGATATTACCACTGTTCAGGTCATTTGATAGGCCACACCTGGAATACTGCATACAGTTTTGGTACCATAATCTGAAAAATGATAATGAAAGGGAAGAAAATACTCAGCTAAGGTCAACAAAAATGATCCAGGAGCAGCAGGGAAGTGCCTATCAGGAAAATTAGACAGCCTAAACATGTACTCATTAGATGACAGGGGAGAGAGAAAGAGAGGGGACATTCTATGAACCTACAAATACATGCAGTGATACAACAGTGTGGGCTCCCAAAATTTATTTAACCCAATGAATAAAACAGCAAACAAGGGCCACAAACTCAAACTATCTGAGCAAACATCAAGAAGGATCATAGGAAATATGTCTATACACAGGATATGATGCATAGGTTAAACAAGACGCCAAGTAATGTGAATTAGCCACAAAGTTCTCAGGGTCTAAAACTCTATGAAATCTGTAGAAGTGGGTAACTTGAAGCAAGAGGGAGGGCAAGAGCTCCAGGAGCACCCAAAGGATTGAGGAATTATAGGAAGGAATAATATGGCAGACATGATGGATTTTAAATCTTTTTAGTCCTTTACCATCTATGTATTTACAGTATGCTCTCTGTTTCTGGGGAAGGTGGGCTGTCTTTTGCCTGGCTGACCCCTGGTGACCAAAGTTGGGAGGCACAAGATGCACACAGATGGTATTTGTGATGGTGGCAGGTTTTGCCAAATTCTTTCAGGTGGCTTAAGCCATCATGAGATGTAGCTAGGTGTGAATTTTCTGCTTTTTACTTATTGGATTTTATCTGTTTTTAAAGCTGTACAGCGCCTTGATTGAAGAAAGGTGCTTTATAAATAAAGCTATTATTATTATTATCAAAAGCAGGCCCAAGTTGGGACTATGAATCCAAAACATCTCTCTTCTCCCTGTGGCAATCATGATCGACAGGGCGCCCCAATACAACCTTCTGCCTGCTTCACATGGGATCATGGCCTGGCTAAAAAAGTCAGATTTCAGCATTGCCTCACTGCTGGGGGAAAGCTGTTGGAACACAGGGGGGAGTATCACAAGAGGTTTTTCTAGATATGCCTCGATGGAGATGATTGATAGAAAGAGTTCCTGGTCAGGAGTCCAGGTTTGTGAGATAAGTGTAAAAAAAATAAATAAGAAAAGCAGTACTGAGGTCAAAGATCATTACCTAGAAGACTTGATTAATTCTGCTACACTACTTAATGTTAAATCCTGATTGGAATCCTATCAAAATACCTGAATGTTATAAAGTGTGACATCATCACTGCACACTAAATGAACCTAAGAATGTGTATATGCACACTTGCATTCATTTCTTTGTTTAGTAGCTGGTGAAAGACAGAGGCATGCTAGTATGTGCCAGTCAGCCAGCCTTATTGGAAATACAGTCTCACCCATATTGCTTAGAGTGACCAGGGCTGCCATCATGGCGGGACAAACAAGATTGTTGTCCCGAGTCCTGAGCTTTGGGGGGCGTCGCATAAGAACTGGACTTGGTGTTGTTGTTTTTTTGTTGTTGTTTTTTTTCCCCTTTTACTGCTTTTTTGTTGTTGTTTTCCACTGTCCACATCATTATCTGGGCTTCCCCACCTGTCTGTGTCCTGCCCTCCCCCCCGCCTTGCCAATAGATGATAAATGGAGGCAGAGCATGTGATAGATTGAATGGAAGGCAGACAGGCTAACTGGCAGATTGGCAGTAGTGCTGCACTGCTGGCTGGCAAAATGGAGCAGGATGCGATTTGAAATTGAAACAAAGAAAGGCTGAGGACAAAGTGTGGAGCCAGGAGCCAAAGAGGAGGATGGACTGCAGGTCACCATCACATGGTGTTGGTCAGTGCTAAGGATCTGGGAATGCATGATGTTGTGCTGCCCTGACTATGGCTCAATTTATTGGTGGACTCATGGATCATCTCCCCATGGTGGTCAGTCACAGCAGGAAGATGGTGCCGTGGTCACGGCTGATCTGCTGTTGATGATGTTGTTGTTACCGTCAGTCTCCTTGAGTGCTGAGAGTTAGTCCATGGTCAGACCTTAAGAGATAGAGGGAGCCAGAAGAGACTCAAGACTCATCACAGTCACAGAGTTGTGGCTGCTGGTGGCAATTATTTTGCCCAGAGTGGAAAGCAGATGAGACAGGCTGAAGCAAGCTCCAGCCAGGAGTTGGACACAAGCAGGGCACAAAACACAAAGTTCTCTGGCGGTGAGTGAGTTAAGACTTTAAATTGTTGGTGCGGAAGGCTGTGGGACAAGCAGGCATCAAGTGGCCCCAGGCCCTTTCCTTTTTTCACCACCAATAATAATGACACTATGCCATTGCCAAAAAAAATTGTTTTAACTAACCTCTCCTGCTGACGTCTATGCTCAAGCTCACTCACTGCTGCCTGTGAGTGCTCACTGTCTGTGAATACTGAATATACTATACTTGTGTCTTTCAATTTTAATGTGCTATGTGCCTTCTTAATTCTGTAAAAAAATAATTGTATTTCAAATTCTGACTGTGTCAAATTTGGACTTGCTCTTTGCTTACTTGTCTCTAGTCTTAGTTGTGTTGCAGCCATATCATGATTCTTGAACGGACTTGTTTTTGGTTATGATTATGAAAGGTGAGATAATCTTTATCTGTGATCTTTCTCATTTCAGACATTAATTCTGGTTTGTTTCCTGAATTCCGTTTCCTTTAGTTACTTGTGTATATTTATTGTCAGTCTGAGGCTGGGTCAAACTGCTTCTTTGTTGATAGAAGAAGGTATGACAGCAGTCATTCAGGCCACCGCAGAAGAAAAACATGAATTGTTGCATTTGCTATTATTCCACAGGGTACTAATACATATGGGGGAAAGTTTACATATGTTTACAAGTGTGTTTCAACATCAGTAAAAGCTCCAAAAACCCAACACAGAGCATCTAAACCCCCAGAGCTTCTGGGGGCTTGGTGCCCAGAGACTCCCAACGTTAGGTGGTTTGGGAGACAGGGGCCCATCTCAAATTACTTGTCTTGTTCCCCACAATCCTTAGCTCTATCCCTGGGAGTGACACTGGTACTGCATTGTACTAGTCTTACCTACCTACAGTTCCTACAAAATCACCAATGAGGTCTGCTGCCATGGAACTCGGGGAGATGTGGGAGGCATCAGGTGGATAACTGACCGATAACTTGCAGTGACCTAGACAGAGACTCAGGCAATGACCGTGGCAGCAGGAGAAGCAGTGCACCCTTGACCTATGAGTCTGTCTAACATGGAAGAGGGGGAGTGGGAATAACACTACAAATAGTCTGTGTGAATCTAAGAGTGGGGGAAGAGACCTAATGGATTTAATTGCACTGGGGGAAGACATGCATGTTTGGCAAACCCACAAGCTTTTTCTCAAAGTTGCAGAATGGCATGGATTAGGAATCAGAATGTTCAGTTCTCAGTCTGTTTTCATTTTTTTCCTGAGGTATAAACAAAATTGAATTTATAGAAAATCAGACTCTTAAGTTCGAAATTCCTAAAAATCAACTAGATGTAAAATGTAATTGAATTTGAAGATTTTGAGCATTTCTAATGGAATTCTAAATTTCTGTTCTTCCCATACATATCAGCTGCACTATGAGAAAAAAGCAATGTCTTAAAAGAAACATAAACAAAGCTGTTTTTATGTTTTAATATGATTGTAAATGTGGGTATGTGTGAAGTCTAGCTTACCACCCATTGTTTTGCTTTGTTTTTGTTTTCAAATAGTCCTACGTTTTCATTCTTTAGGGACCCATATTTGTGTAGCCTTTTTCCTGCCCAATATTCTTTTTTATTTTATCTTTTTATTTTAGAATTTTTAGCCAAGAAAGACACACTAAGCCAAAGCTTGTTTCCAGGTACAACCTGGCAGCACAAAGAAGTTAGGTGACTTGCTTATGGTCACACAATGTTCAAGTGGTGGCTGTGGGATTCAAACTCAGTTCTCCAGCTCAGTATTCTTAACTACTGCACTGTACTGCTACCCCCAAATTAGCTCAGCTGATGTCACTGTGTTCTGTTTCACTGTAGCCTTCAGCTCCACTAAATTCATTGGATTCTAGAACTGCTAAGTAGTTAAAAATAAAGGAACAGTGGGTGGGAAAAGGCTGCATTAATAGGGGGCCCTAAACACAGACAAAAATATGACTATTTCAAAACAAAAACACAGAACAATACACTGGGGTGGCAAAACACTTGTCGCACCCAAATGTTCAATTCTATTACAGAATTGAAATAACATTTATTATGTTCTCTTTAACTGTTAATTCACCCTAGGCATGCCCCTTCCATCCAGTGGATATATCAACTGAGTTACTAGGCCTGCTGGTTATATGGAGCATCTCTGAGTCATTGTCTTTCACAAACCAGTGAAAAATACAGACCAGAAAAATATAAAGCAAAGTTTAAAATGCTTCATGAACAAAGTGCAAATACCTCCTACAGGAGCTGCAGCCCGAACAACCCGCTACCTCCTATCAATTTCACCCTAAGGCGACATCAGGGAGTCACTCTCCTGTAAGAGGTATTTGCACTTGGTTAATAAAGCACAACTTTGCGTTATATTTGTCTGGTCTGTATTTTTACGGTGGGTGGTGCTGGAGCTGTCTGCTTTGTGAATCTGTGTTTCTCCTTAGCACACCTAGCTTTTGGGGCCTTTTTTCTGTTTCCTCCATTCTCTTTCACTTTCACATCTACTGAGTCAACAAACAACAGACTTTTTGATAATTTTTACTGAAATAAATTCTAAAGTATTAGCTTGAGTTAAATGCTGGAAGCATGATTTTCACTGAGGAAAAAATGTAATATGTCCAATATGGAAATTAAACCATTAGCTTCTGAGTACAGGTGTTTTTTCAGCTGGGCTACTTTGTAAGTTCCACGTATTTACTGAAACCTCATACAACCACTTTTTTTCTTGTGCTGAAAATCAAACACAAAATAAATAGAATCCCAGACAAGAAATTGCTTTTCCTACAACCAAAGGGTTTGTGCTAGATCATCTGGCATTGATGGTGGGCAGCTGACAGGAAGGTCTGTTCCAAAAGAAGAGGTATTCAGCTACAGTACACGACCCACAGATGATGATGATACTGTACATAGAGCAGCTGCCTAGCATTTGGATGCCATAGGGTATCCTGAGGCATTACTAGCACTTGATTTTCTGCACAGGTCACTGCCGTCAGGATTACAATGTATATAATAATCCAGGCATTGAAAACTGGAGCAAAGAATGAAAAGCTCATCAGAATAAAATGAGCAAGATTATCAAGAATGCGATGTTTAAAAAATGTTTTAACAACAAAACACATAAGAAGAAAGGCAGTTGGCAGACTATACAAAGAAAAAAAGGTGTGGTAGTCTTTTGCTGGAAAATCTCTAGGATGTTTCAAAGCCAAAGTCTTCCACACTGTGTAATGAATGACAAAAGTAACACTAAACATGTTTATTAATTTTACATTCTAGGTATTTATTGACACACAGTTTTACATAATATCATAGAGAAGTGTGAAAGAATTGTTCCATTACGCACCTGGAGACAAGGGGCCCAATATTCAAACATTTGCCTAGTGGGCAAAGTGATTGCACCCTATTTGCCTGGGGTTTGCAGCTGAGTGCAATATTTAAAGGGAGCAGTGGTACATGCTAGAAGTGTTAGCATACACACAAAGAAATAATGCATGCAGTAGGTAACGGGAAGCGCAATGGCATGAATTCTGGTGCAGTGCAATATTCAGAATGGTAGCACTGCACAGAGCGAGTAGTGCAGACCACCTCGCAATGCACAATTACTGCTAAGAAAAAGCCTGGCTTACTCTGGGCAAACCTAGTGGCCAGTGGAGCCACTGCAGCCAACAACCATGTTGGCAGCTGGGAAAGCACGCCTACTTCCTGGTGCCCAGTGGTACCCCCCACCCTCTGATCCCCATCCGCATTAGAATTAATTTTTCCATAGTGTCCAGTGGCCACCACTCTCTGATCCCTGGCCCTGGTAGGAAGAAAACCTTCCCTGGTGTCCAGTGGCACCGTCCCCATGCTCCAATTGCTTGCAAAAAAGTCCCTGGCATGTAGCACCCCTCTGCAGCAGGTACTGTTCCCTGCCAACCCTCCCTTACCATAATCTCTGGTGCTGCAGGGAGCCCATATGACAACTAGCACAGCCATCTTCTCACTACCTTGTCCAGCCACCATATCAAATGACAGGGTGCACGCATCCTGTGTACTGTAAAGGGATCGCACATGCTGTCTACAGTAGATAGTAGATGTTCTCCTGTTACATTACACAGGATGTGCACACCCTGCCATTGCATACGGTGGCCAGCCGAGGTGGTGAGAGTAGGGTTGTACCAGTTGCAATATGGGCTTCCTGTGGTGCTGAAAATTATGGTAAGGGAGGGTTAACAAGGTGGTGTACCCGGTGCAGTTATTGCATGGAGGGTCCACTAGACACCAGGGGCTTCTTGTAGGTAACTGCTGCAAGTGATCAGAGGGTGAGGGGGTGCCACTGGACATCAAGGGAATGTTTTCTTTCTTCTGGTGCTGGGGAGCAGATCACGGTGATACCACTGGACACCAGGGCAAAATTAATTGTAACAGAGACAGGGATCAGAGTGTGGGGGACCACTGGACACCAGGGAAATATTTACTTCTAACTGGGATGGAGATTGGAGGCTGGGGGGACCACTAGGAAACAGGGAAATATTTGCTTCTAACAAGGATGGGGATCAGAGAACGGGGACCACTAGACGTCAGGGGAATATTTAATTCTAACGGGGATGGAGATGGGAGGTGGGGGGGGCCACTAGGCACCAAGGAAATATTTATTTTAATAGGAATGTTGATGGGAGTGGTTGGGACTGGCCACAGGATAAGTGCGAACCTGCCACCACTTCCCCTGCAAATGAGTCCATAATGAGCATGCATGTGTTCCCTTAGCACCTTGTAGTCTCAATGGGATTGTTTGCATGGTGTCAGCTGAATATCTCATCTGGGAGCAGTGTCGCCTGCACTTCCAGGATCCATGCTGTGGCAGCGCTACTCGACGTGCCCCTATAGTCAGTCAGATAGAACCATGCACTATCCAACTGAATACTGCATCTTCGAGATCATGGCCACTGGGCAAGAGCAGCACACACCTTTGTACTTCACTTTGCCCCCTTTCCAATATCAGGCCCAAGTTGTTTTTCAATTTAGTGTGCTTTTCTGGTTAAGAAACAAAGGTTTAAATAAATAAACTGTGTCAAACATTCTTATCAAGTGTATTTATTTCAGAAAATGAGTTTCCTATATTCATACACAGTATGAAAATTTTGATAAAATGTTTAAAAGCAAAACATGACACAAAATGTGAATTAATATAGATAACTATAGTGGGCTCAATTCTAAGTTCAAGGAGGAGAGGTGCAAAATGGGGGGTAAACAGCTTCTCCTTTGTGCCACAACACTTTTCAGTTACAAACAGTAGTCTGACTTAGTCATGGATGGTGGGGGTTGGGGTTACCCATGACCAAGACAAATTGCACATGAGTGTCTCCAGATGTTAGTGTTCTCAGGTTAACACTGACCTGGTGTGTGACACCCGAAGACTTCTGTGCATGATGCAGCGCCATTTGCCTGGCATCCCCCACCCACCTGACCAATTCATTTTGACTAGTTTCTGGGCTTCATGTCCATTTTCATTGTGGGCTTCTCCTCCCTTTCTGATAATCAATTGGCCCTCTTCCAAACCACAGCCCCAGTACTGCCTCTGAAGGCCAGTGGAACTCCCTTCCCTAGTCTTGTTGCCTTTCACTATCTTTTTCTCTAGTTTAGTTCTGATTTTCATTCCCTGCTGGCTCCATGTTTCCTGATTGCACTTCAGTGACACCTCTAGTGCCTACCTGGTACAGTTCTATAGGAAGAGTGGTGTCAGCAAAGGTGCAATCACTGAGTGAGGGTTCTGATGCTTTGAGAATAGTCCTGCATGGCAACTCCTCACTTCTGTTTGCAAATGCATGTGGATAGTGTGCAACTCCCTTTGAGACTACTATAGCTCAGGGCTTGTAAGGGAAGAGTTCTCTCTGACACTTTTAGAAAACACCAGCTGTTTTGTGTTTAAAAAAGCTGATTTATTTATGTACTTTATTGAAAATTTCTGTACACTGGGATATAGGTTGCAAAAGCCTAGTTTCCAAGAGGGTTCCAGGGGACAATTGCAGCAGCAGATACAGTATGATTAATAAATGTTTAATATACTAAGTACTATATATACATCCTGAGATAACATAAAGACAAACAGTGCAGTATTTTATATGTAATACATGGATTCTTTCAATAATACCATCATAAAGCATACAAAAAACTCATAATACCATAGCTGAAATCCATCAATAGTAATGTGAGTTCTCACAATACCATCAAAAAACCATGAACAATAGCATCACAAGATGGAACACTCAGCTCAAGTCACATGCACTCACAGCTGAGTGCGAGCTGGCTTTTACTGTAATCACCATGTACAGTAAAAGCCAGCCGGGTCTTCAGCTGAGTAGAACAGTTACCAGTCAAGAGCGAAAGGCAATGGGAGCAGCAGAGAAGGTGGGAACCACAAGTCAGCAGAGCTGCACTGTGTCCATTCGTAGAATGCCTTGGGGGGGGTCGTTCTATGAATGGGGGATGGATGGCAGTAGCAGTGGGGGCAGGAGCAAACAGTTAGTAAAGCTGCTCCTGTGCCTGCTTTTCAAAATGCCCCATAGTGCTTTATGTGCCATTCTGGGGCAAGCAGCATTGGGAGGTGGCGAGAGCTGCTGGATGAAAGCTGTATTGCACTTAAGTTTAAAGCACCCAAATGGGCTCAATTTATTTAAATAAGCTTGGATCCATATATTACAAAAATAACAAACAATGAACAGTGATTACTTTGCTAAAATACCATATCTAGATTCTGAGAACATGTTGGAACGTCTCAAGTTTGGCTAATGAGGTTCACATGTGTGGCTGACGCTGGCAGTGCAAGCAGCACACTTTCACTGCCCCCTGACTCATGCACTGGCTTCCAATCCCAACCTTTTATGACAAACCTGAAGAAGAGAGTATAACTCTTGAAAGTTAGTCTCAAAAACAATTTTGTTGGTCCAATAAAAGGTATCACCTACAACATATTGGTTTTTTTTTTCTTCTACATCATTGACTGGACTAACATTGCTACCACATTTCTTTGTTAGACCTCTCACTCTCAGATCAGTGCTGTCATTATGAACTACTCAACTCTTCCCATTAAAAATAAAGTATAAACAAGCACCAAACTCCACATTCTTTTAAATACCACTTCTTTTATGGCAAAATGTTTCCCATATACTTTTTAAATCTTTCCCTCCCTCCCTAAAGCAGACCGTCACCCTCCCTACCAGCAACCAGCACTTCCCTCTCAGAGTCACTGCAAACATGCTGCCTACCCCAAGCCAGTGCCATACCAAGTTCTGCTTTCTTGGGATGCCTCATCCTTTGCCAGTTGCCCTCAACAATGCAAAAAATGAAGACACGTTGACAAGTTCACATACAATGCCAGCCTCAGAGAACATCAAGGCAGTAGTGCAACCAGCACAGTCATCCTAAAAAAATTAAAAAAATATTAAAACCTAATTTTAAAATGAAAACAAACAAAATGGACCACAAATGAAAATGAAATAAAGAGGCCTTTGCAGAAAAGAGATCTCACTTTGAGTACCAATGAAATTTTCCCCTTGAGCATCTTGACTTTGACACCACTCTTGGCTCTGCCAATCATATTGTCATAATGTCAGGCTACACTATCACTGATATTCCCAGTGGGGCCATGATATATATATATATATATATATATATATATATATATATATATATTAATATTATACTGGCGCGGTCGCATCAGTATAGTTAGAGTTGAGTAGGCAGTTTAATGTTAAACCCCAAACTGTGCACCTTAATAACTTTGCAACTGTTCAATGGATCTCCACTAAATTTGGAATGCACAGTGTTATGTGGCAAATCTCTTTGTCTGCAAAGTTGCATTTTGATTGAACTTGCAGTTTATGTGCAGTGAAGCACCCAAAAAAACAGTTTTTCACTTTTTTTTGCACATTATGCTGATTTTAGCCCATCATGCTGTGGCCACATAGTTTGGTATTTTGGTCTGAAATGTTCAGAGTAGAAGGAGGTTTGTTCAAAGAACAATACATCATTGGTTTGGTGAAAAACTATTAATCTGTTCCAAATTTATTTAACTTAGAATTTTCACATTCTGAGCATGCTCAGTTCAGTCTAAGATTCATATGTATGTTTTGCAAAAGGGGATTGGGCTCGTGATCAAGGATTTTGTCACCTCCCGAAAAGGGATTTATAAAATCCCCATTCGTGAGAAAAAAATTCACTTTCATGAGCAGCGATCTTGTTTTTATTTTTCCCCCCAAATAAAATGTTGTAGCTTGCCCCACGGCTGACACCTTTTGCAAATTAAGTATGGGTTTTGTTCAGGGTGACACCCCCTACAAACCCATGCCTGAAAGCTGAATTATTAGAATGCAATTGGGAAAGAGTATTTTCAGGCACTAGAATGGTGGTTCTTGTGATGTAGACAGCCAGTTCTGAGTGCTGTATAATATTTTTTTTTAATATAAAATGTTTTAATGACTATCACTGCTGAAAAAAATCTAATGCTCTAGGACTGACCTCAACCCCCAGTTTTCAGCTGACAGATGCAAGCCAAGAGAAATGCTGACAGCATGTGTATCACACACACTCAGGTTTTTAGATACAATGTGTTACATGGCAGACCAGGAGCTAATTACTGAGTTATTTAAGTTAACTTTATTAAGAGGGAAAATCATAAAAAAAGGTTTATGACGTTGAAGAGAAAACCCAGGTTATTACACAGGGGTGCGAGGTTGTAAATGCTCATATGAAGCCTGTGTGAGAAGGATGCAGCATGGATCAAAAGAGATGTCATTTGAAATGAGTCATGCTGAAGATTGCAAAAGTGATACTTTGAAAAGACTACTGTTTTTTTATTAGATATATTTTTAAATATAATCTGACAGAGGAGGAGCTAGCCGACCTCACCAAAAAGGGGTTGTCCAATACAGTTGTTTAAGGAATACACTGTTTTACTACACATAGACACATTTTTACCTAGACTCTGACCAAGCAAGATCAGTGAGCCCTTAAGCAAGTATTTAGAGACTAAGTACTGTTGTAGGAATTTGCACTGTTTAAACCTTATTTCTTTTTAAAAGATTTGTATGTCTTTTGATATAAGAGTTCTGTATTTTGTGTTTTACATATTTTTAACTATTTTAGTAAAATTCTTTTTAGAACTTACTTGGTCTGTCTTTGAATTTCTTTTAGTTGTAAGAAAAGTATTTATGGTTATAGCAGACAATAGACATAAGCGTGAATGGTGGTATCAGACTGGAAAGAGTAGCATTTTAAATCTGAGGTCTTTATTAAAGTTTTTAAGGGTTCATCTCTGTATATCTGGCCCCCCGAAGACAGAAATATCTGAGCTTGTGCATTGGGTATGCTAGCAAGAGGTTAACAGCTTGAATCCATCCAGAACTTGAGCCCAAAGATTGATCTGAACTCACAAAAACAGACAAGAGGGTTACCTTGTCTGTCACACTGTTCACAAGACTGCGCTCAGAGGTTGGCACTTTGGGAGTAGAGGGCCTGACCTGCTGAGTGGGCTTGTGACAGATTGGTTGGCAGCGGTGGCATTATTTTGGTATCACAAGCTTTATTGTTCTGTGTCAGCTGAGACCGTAAGCTCTCTTGCAAAGAAAGAAAAATGGCAGAGTTTTATTTTAAAAAGGAAACAGAACTATATATCACTTGGCATGCAGTCCAGTTCCTACCCATTTTATTTTTTTTCTAAAGTGCAAGTCAGATTAGCGGTAGTGAGGGAAGAAGAACATGGTTCTGACTACAGCAGGCACACTGTAGATTATTTGAAGCAGTTATGCGAGGACAGTGGAGTCCCATTCAAGGTGACAGCCAAAAAGCAGAACCTCATAGAGGCCGTAATGGTAGCAGACACCCAGAGCAGCGAGTCACCAACCATGACTGAAAAGGACAGCAGGGCCACTGTCAGTGAAGGGCCACAGCAGCAGGGGATGGTCACCAGTATCCTGAATCCAGAGGTACTCAAACTGAAAATTGAGTTGCGCAGGATGGAATTGGAGGCAGAG
Source organism: Neoceratodus forsteri (assembly GCA_016271365.2). Classification (NCBI taxonomy): domain Eukaryota; kingdom Metazoa; phylum Chordata; order Ceratodontiformes; family Ceratodontidae; genus Neoceratodus; species Neoceratodus forsteri. The sequence continues at coordinate 1,289,694,050 of CM057456.1, forward strand.
TGAGAACAGAGAGAGGTGGATCGAGAGGCAGAGCGACAACAGAGGAGGCAGACCGTGAAGAGTGTGACCGCAGGCGAGCTGCAGAAGAGAAGGCAGATCGAGAATGCAGAGAGGCAGACCAAGAGGCAGAGTGAGAATGCAGAGCTGCAGAGGAGAAGAGAGAGGAGCACCAGAGGCAACACAAACTGGAGAAGATATGACTCCGACCAATGGCACCAGAGCAGGTAAGTGGTTTGGGTTTAACTGGGACTGCAGGACTGGGTTACAAATTGAACTCCAAATTAATAGCCTAGTTTAAGGAAGGGGAGGACGTGGATGCCTTTTTAAATTCTTTTGAAAAAGTTTGTATTCAGGCTAAAATTCCTAAAGAGTCCTGGAGCTTCCAGCTATCCCCGCTACTTACCGGGAAAGCTCGGGATGCATTGGGTGAAATGAACAATGAGAACAGTGATGATTACAGCAAGTTAAAAGCTGCACTGTTAAAAAAGTTTGAATTAACTGCTGAATCATACAGAGCTAAATTCCAAAAGGTCAGGAGAAGCCCTGATATGAGCTATGAGGAGCTAGCCATGAAACAATGTCAGTTTTTAAAACATTGGTGGAAAGGAATTGAGGCAACCTCTGTTGATAAAATTGAAAATGTGATTTATTAGAACAGTTTTATTGGGCATTCCCAGCAGAGCTAAAAACCTGGCTAGAGGACCGAGATCCAAAAACAGTGCAAGAGGCTGCTGAACTCTTGGACTGCTATGCCAAGAGTAGATCTGCTCTGAGAGTGAATGGGGTGGGCGTGGCAGCACAGAAATGGAAAAGCACACCTTCAGGGCAGATAAAACCCTCACTGCCTCCACCGAAACCAGTTAGCCCCAGGTTTCAACGACAAGATTTATCTGAAGTAAGAAATGCATGTTGACTGTGTAAGGAAACTGGGCATATTGCCAGACAGTGCCCCAAAAAGGCAAGCCAAAATACACAACAGGGTGCTAGAAAAGAAGTGGGTTGTTTGTGTGTCCCTGAGAGCATGCCAGTGAACATGAGGGAACACATGCACCCAGTCATAGTAAATGGTGTACAGACACAGGGGTTAAGGGACACAGGGGCATCCCTGACATTGGTAAAGGGAGATCTGGTGCAGCATGGTCAGCTTATACCCCATAAATACGTAACTGTAAAAGGGTTTACTGGTGAAGAGAAAACATTGCCACTAGCTAGTGTTCTCCTGGACTGGGGTGAAACAGGGGGAACTGTGCAACAGGTGGCTGTAGCCAACACATTAGCAGTGGATGTGATCCTGGGTAACAATCTCCAGCAGGTGGTGGTATGTGCAGTTACCCATAGCCAAGCAGCAAGGGAAAATAGTAGTTCCCTGAACCACACAGAAACCAGTGTGGAAACCACTGAGAGGCTGGTTCCCCAGCCTGTGTCTCCAGATGGGGAGACTGATAGAGAGGGGGTAGAAATTTACCTGGTAGCAAGTGACCACACAGCTATGGAAGGTTACTCCGAAGAGGGAGGGGTGACCTGTAGTCAGAGGGTTGGGATTGACAGTGATCCTGAGGGCCCTGATGCTAGTGCTAGGGACCCTAGTTTAGTGACTGAAGGGGACCTGTCCCATGCCTTTGGACTGTGTGAGGGATTTGCAGCTGCTCTGAGGGGGTGATCCTAGTTTAGAGAAGCTGAGGGCTTGGGCAGACTCAGTCGGCACACAGGGAGGTGACAGCAGACATAAGGTTTATTGGAAAAATGTACTTATGTATACTCAGGTAGTACAGACAGAGGGAGGGATGCTAGGCAGGCAGCTTGTCATTCCCCAGGGGTATCGTGAGCAGTTGCTCAAAATTGCACATGATATTCCCTTGTCTGGTCATCTGGAAATCACACACACAGTTCAGCGGTTGGTCCAGAATTTCTACTGGCCTAACTTCACCCAGCAGGTGAAGGAGTATTGCAGGTCTTGTCACCGGTGCCAGGAAATAGGGAAGGCAGGCAGGCAAGAAAACCCAAGCTGCCCTGATCCCCTTGTCCATGGTGGAGGAACTATTCCAGAGGGTGGGAATGGATATTGTGGGGCCTTTAAATACCCCCAGCTCCTCAGGGAAGAGATTCATCCTGACTGTGGTGGATTATGCCACCCAGTACCCAGAAGCAGTCACCCTATCCTCTCTGAGGACAGACAAAGTGGCAGATGCCTTACTTGGGATTTTCTCCCTTGTTGGGTTTCCACAGGAGGTAATCATTGATTGAGGGGGTTCCTTCACGTCGGACCTGATGAAATGTTTATGGGAGAAGTGTGGGGAGGTGCAGAGATGCATGACATCATATCACCCAGAAGCCAATGGACTTGTGGAACGATTCAATGGTACCCTAAAGTCAATGCTCTGGGCGTTTGCTGAACAGCATGGGAGGGACTGGGAGAAATACCTTCACCACCTATTGTTTGCATACAGAGAGGTGCCCCAAAAGTCAACAGGATTTTCCCCCTTCGAACTCTTATATGGATGCCTGGTACATGGGCCCCTAGACTTGATCTGGGAGGACTGGGAAGGCAAGCACGCCACCCAGGGAACTTCCATTGTGGATTGCATCCTTAGGTTTAGGGAAAGGCTGAAGGAGCTTATGGGGACAGCCCAGAGCAACCTGGCAGCTGCCCAACAGAAACAAAAAGTGTGGTACAACCGCAGAGCCAGAGCTCGCTCGTACATGGTGGGTCAGAAAGTCATGGTCCTTATTCCGATCCAGAAAGACAAGCTGCAATCTGAGTGGACAGGACCATACAAAGTGGTTAGGAAGGTAAATGACGTGAACTACATTGTGGAGTTACCTGACCGTAGACAGACAGAAAGGATGTACCATGTCAACATGATGAAGCCGTATGCAAATAGGGCTGACACGGCATTCACAGTGTGTAGTCATGGGGAGGGGACGGATGAGGGAGGCCCCCTTCTGGACTTGCTGGAAGAGAATAAGTGGGAGTCCTCTGTGGAGGCAGTAAAATTGTCTCCTCAGCTGATCCTGGGCCAGATCCAGAAAGTAAGGGAGGTTTTAGCAGACTTTGCCCCCTTGTTTAGTGCCAAGCCTGGACTAACCCCCTTAGTGACACATGATGTGGAAACAGGGACACAGATGCCCATACGGTGAACAGCATATCGGGTGTCAGAGGCTGTCCAAAAGGACATTAGGAAGAAAGTGGAGGAGATGCTGAATGTAGGGGTAATCCAGAGATCCCAAAGCCCCTGGGCCTCACCCATAGTCCTTGTACTCAAGCCAGATGGCTCGACTCATTTCTGTGTAGACTATTGTTGACTGAATGCAGTCACGAAGTCAAACGCCCACCCAATGCCCTGGATGGATGAACTCCTGGACAAGTTGGGAGGGGCGACCTAGCTTACGACTATTGACCTGACCAAGGGGTATTGGCAGGTAGAATTGACAGACACAGCTAGGGAGAGGTCGGCCTTCATCACTCCGATAGGCTTATTTGAGTTCAAAGTAATGCCTTTCCGAATGAAGAATGCTCTGGCCACTTTCCAAAGGTTGGTGAAACAGGTGTTAAATGGTGCTGAGGAGTAAGCTGTGGTGTACCTGGATGACATTGCCATCTTTAGTACCAGCTGGGAGGAACACCTATCCCACCTTAGGGAAGTGCTGGTCAGGATACAGAGGGCCAGACTCACTGTCAAAGCCGAGAAGTGCCAGGTGGCCACAGGGGAAGTGGCATACCTCAGGCATGTGGTAGGCCGGGGACAGCTCCGTCCTAACCAAATAAAGATAGAGATGATGCAGGCATGGCCTAGACCAGAAACCCTGAAGCAGGTCAGGAGCTTTCTAGGGACAGCAGGGTACTACAGGAAATTTGTACCCAATTTCAGTGCCCTGGCTGCTCCCCTATTGGACCTGACAAAGTAAAAGATGCCAAAGAAAATTACCTGAGGCCCAGCCTGTGAGGAAGCCTTTACCAAACTGAAGGAGGCACTGCAGTGCTCCTGTTTTGACAAGTCCTGACTATAGCAAAACCTTCATAGTTCAGATGGACTCCTCAGACATGGGTATTGGGGCAGTACTGAGCTAGACATCCAGCCAAGGGACAGATCATCCAGTAGTGTACCTGAGCAGAAAGCTGCTTCCCAGGGAGCAAGCGTACTCCATGGTGGAAAAGAAGTGTCTTGCCATAGTATGGGTACTAAAGAAATTAGAGCCATACTTGTATGGGCAGCATTTAGTGATGCAGACTGACCACAACCCCCTGGTTTGGCTGACGCAGATGGGGAAGAACAATGGCAGACTACTAAGATGGAGCCTTGCTTTACAAGGGTATGATCTAAAAATTGTACATAGAGCTGGAGCGAAGAACCAGAACTCAGATGGATTGTCTAAGGTCTATGAGGAGTGAACTGATTTGGGAAATTCATCCCATGTAGGGGATAGATACTCCAAATTCAGTCTTGGTGAGGAGGAGTGTGACGTAGACAGCCAGTTCTGAGTGCTGTATAATATTTTTTTAATATAAAATGTATTAATGACTATCTCTGCTGAAAAAAATCTAATGCTCTAGGAGTGACCTCAACCCCCAGTGTTCAGCTGACAGATGCAAGCCAAGAGAAATGCTGACAGCATGTGTATCACACACACTCAGTTTTTAGATACAATGTGTTACATGGTAGACCAGGAGCTAATTACTGAGTTGTTTAAGTTAACTTTGTTAAGAGGGAAATCATAAAAAAAGGTTTATGACATTGAAGAGAAAACCTAGGTTATTACACAGGGGTGCGAGGTTGTAAATGCTCATATGAAGCCTGTGTGAGGAGGATGCAGCATGGATCAAAAGAGATGTCAATTGAAACATGAGTCATGCTGAAGATTGCAAAAGTGATACTTTGAAAAGACAACTGTTTTTTTTTTTATTAGATATATTTGTAAATATAATCTGACAGAGGAGGAGCTAGCTGACCTCACCAAAAAGGGGTTGGCCAATACAGTTGTTTAAGGAATACTCTGTTTTACTACACAGAGACACATTTTTACCTAGACTCTGACCAAGCAAGATCGGTGAGCACTTACGCAAGTATTTAGAGACTAAGTACTGTAGTAGGAATTTGCACTGCTTATACCTTGTTTCTTTTTAAAAGATTTGTATGTCTTTTGATATAAGAGTTCTGTATTTTTCGTTTTACATATTTTTAACTATTTTAGTAAAATTCTTTTTAGAACTTATTTGGTCTGTCTTTGAATTTCTTTTAGTTGTAAGAAAAGTATTTATGGTTATAGCAGATAAAAGACATAAGCTTGAATGGTGGTACTAAACTAGAAAGAGAAGTGTTTTGAATCTGAGGTCTTTATTAAAGTTTTTAAGGGTTCATCTCTGTATACCTGGTGGGGTGCCTGTAGGTGAAGATATCTGGCCCCCCGAAGACAGAAATATCTGAACCTGTGCATTGGGTATGCTAGCAAGAGGTTAAAAGTTGAATCCCTCCAGAACTTGACAGCAAATGTTGATCTGAACTCACAAAAACAGAAAAGAGGGTTACCTTGTCTGTTACACTGTTCACAAGACTGCGCTCAGAGGTTGGCACTTTGGGAGTAGAGGGCCTGACCTGCTGAGTGGGTTTGTGACAGTTCTGTGGACCATCTTTAATAACAAAATATGGGGTTTAGGGGAAGAAGATATCATCCTGGAAATAACACACAATAGCACGGGTACCATGATAATAAGAAAGATCAGACAATAAGAGGTGAGGATGCAAACTGGCTAAAAAGTCCAGATGCAGCACTGGGATAAGTTTAGGAAATAACAAAGGCGATGTAAAGTGGAAATTGAAAGGGCAAAGAGACAAATGGAAAATGGGATTGCAGAGAAAGCTGAGAACAACACTAAAACATTCTACAACTACTATAACTTAGTTACAAAAATAATTACAGCACTGGGAATATGGGGTCATTACTGGAGGAAGTATATTATTGAATAATGAGCTGGACATGGCCATATTTTTATCAATTTAATTTGCTCAGCATTTAATTGACCAGCTTCTGAAAATACTTAGCTGCACACAAATTCATCTAATGGGTTTAAGATCAGCAGCCAATCTGTAAGGGAGGGGATTTTATTATTAGACCCAAATAGATCAGCTGTGCCAGTTGACATTAACCTTTAAACTATTGAAGAGTCGGTAAAGGTACTAGCAGACCCAGTCAGGGAAATATTTAACACCAGTGTTAGTAAGGGTGTTCTACTCTTCAAACTGGAAAGATACAGTAGTGACCTCAACTTTTAAGTACAAGGGGCTTAAAAACAGTAACGAAAATTACACATCAGTAAGAGTAATGCTGGTGGTATGGAAAGCTCTGGAGGCCATACTGGGAAATGCAAAAGAGACTTACATCAATAGCAAAGATTTGAGAAATAAGACTCAACATGGGTTCAGAAAGGGGAGATGTTTATCCAGTCTAAATTTTTGAACTTGAGGCATGGACCATACAGAAGACCCCCAACATTTTATGCATTTTGGAATCTTGGCTCAAGCTGGCTATTAAGCAGCATGAGGTGGCACTACCAGGTTATAACTGCTTCAAAAAGGATAAGGTGGGTAAAAGGGCTAGATGGGTTCTTATCAACTCACGGTCTGATCTGGATGTCGTCGAACTCCCTGGCTCCTCCACATAGATCCCTATTCATCTCCCTAACTCTCAGAAACATCAAGAAACTTAACATTGGGTGTGCATATCTGCCCCCAATAAGGCTTCCCAAGGACTCCCCTCCTTCCTATCCTCCCTATTCAATCTCCCCCACCATGACCTTATACTTTGTAGTGACTTCAATATTGACTGGCCTTATGCTGATGCTGACAAAGTGTGTAAAACACTCGCTGACTCAAGCCTAGTACAACTCATTCAGGATCCAGAGAGTATCAATGCCAAGTCTGGAAAACATACTCTGCATGATTGGATGGTCATTAACTACCATCAAATGATCAAAGCTGTGGGTGTCCTCTCAGACTATATAAGTGACCATTCCCCTACATTTTGTGTTTGGAGGAATACTTGTCCTAATCCTCCTCCCAAGATCTCCCTGGTTCGAGACATGACAAGGTTCAATGTTAGTAGCTTCATTTCCTCCATCAACAACACTGACTGGTGCCCTTTCAAGACTCTCCCTGATATAAATCAAGCCTTGTATTTCTTAATATCCACCTTCATTCAGATTGTCAATAACCATGCTCCTCTGAAAAAATGTAGGTCCAAGGGTGTCAAGGCTCCCTGGCTCACTAAGGAAATTGGGATACTTATGTCCCATCATGACAAGGCTTGGCAGACCTACAGTACAAGAAAAGTGGACAGCCTTCAGACTGGCAAAACTATAGGCAATACAGAAACTAGTGCAAAAATTCCCTCCACAAAGCCAAATGCCACCATTACAAAGTTCTACAAACCTAGCACCTCTCCAACCCTAAGGAATTCTGGAGAAAGATTAATTCTTTGATCAAAGGGAAGGCTGTGGAAGCCCTGAGCTCCATTTCTGCCAATGGCACCACACTTGCAGACCCTGTGTCCATCACCTCCGGATTTAATGATTTTTTTAATGAGATCTGACAATACACCTTGCTCTTCAGTAACTCATCATCTCCCCCATCTGCCCCATCCCACCAAGCACCCCAGGGCTCCACTCAATTTCCTTTTGAAACTGGCCTGCCTCAAAGACATCCAGAGATTTCTCGCTAATTTAAATGCTGAGAGCTCTCCTGGCCATGACTCCCTTGAGCCAAAATTTCTTAAACTGAGTGCTCCAACCCTTGCTCACCATGTCTGTGACCTATTCAACCAGTCATTCTTATCTAGCACTGTACTGGACAAAAGGAAGGTGGCAGTAGTTGTTCCTGTGCATAAGGGGGGACCCAACACTTTTGCCGAAAATTTTAGACTCATATCCATTTTCTGCCCTTTGGCTAAAATTCAAGAATGAATAGTTTACAACCACCTTCAAAGCTACCTGGAACTTCACAACCTACTATCTCCCTATCAACCTGGCTTCAGAAGGAATAATAGTACCCTTACTGTCCTGGTAAAAGTGACCTCAGACATATTCCAGGGAATGGACCAAGGTTCTGCCACTGGTGCCATCTTTGCCGACCTTACAAAAGCGTTCAACCTGGTGAATCATGGTCTTCTGCTCCATCAGCTTCATGTTCTTGGTCTGGATTCCAGTGCACTGAATTGGGCCCAAAGCTATCTATCCTGCCACTCCCAAAGGGTCAAGTGGGCTGGCTCCATCTCTGATCTTAGACCCATAACTCATGGTGTTCCACAGGGCTCCATTTTGGGTCCAATGTTGTTCTCACTATTCATTAATGACTTACCCAGCTCCCTCTGTACACCTCTATGCTGATGATGCAATCATCTATCACTCCTCTCCCGATATTGCTCTGATTAATCAAGAACTTGCTTCTGACTTTGCTTCACTGGAGGGCTGGTTCAGGAGCAATCATCTTGTTCTTAATATGAAAAAAACTGAAAGCATACTATTTACCCATCTTTCCTTCTCTTCTCTCGCGTACCCTCTCCCCTCTTAGCATTACCTCTCTCAGTGGTTGATACCCTTGAGTCTGTCCATTCCGTTAAATACCTGGGTGTCACCTTGGACTCCTCACTCTCCTTTAATACACATGTCTCCAACATCACTAGATCTGTGAACCAGAAACTATGCAACCTCTATCACATCTGTCCCTTTCTCTCCTCGGCCTCCTGCCTCAAGATTGCTTCATCATCCCTTCTTCCTCTTCTAACTTATGGTGCTCCTCTACTGCTCTCTACTAACTCCTCAACTCTGTCACTCCTCTCCCAGGCTTACTATAGGGTGGGAAGGTTTGCCTTGAGGGTTAATGCTTGCCATCACCACTGTGATGTTCTCTCCTCACTGAGTTGATTGCCCTACAAATCAAAACTCAGGTATTCCTCCCTGAGCTTCATGTATAAACTTGTCCACAAATTCACACCTCCCTGCCTCAGTGAGACCATATGACTAAGACAAGCTCCACGTGCCCTCAGATCTGCCTCCCTTCCCCTTCCTATAAAGCCAAATTTGCATCTAGCTGTTGCCCATAAGACTCTCTCCTTTGTGGCAGTATCTGACTGAAACTCCCTTCCTCCCTTCATCCTGTTCTGCTCCTCCCTCCCCAAGCTCCAATCAAATTTGCATGCCCCTCTCTCTCTCTCTCTGCCTCTGTACTATGTTCCTACTTCTATTAATGCCTTATCTATTCTCACTTTGCCCTATTCCTCTCTCCTCTCCTCCTACCTACCCCTGAACCTTGCCCCTTTTCCTCTCCCCCTGTTCCTTATCTTCATGTACTACCTGCAGATTGCCCTACCCCACCAATCACATAATTTATTCTTTCAGCTTTTAGGTCTGTAGCCCATAGTCTCAATTGTATAAGTCTTGTATTTTTGAATTTAGTGAAGATGGTATATACATTTATTATGCTTTGTCATTTTTATGTACAATATTTTTATACCTCCTCATACTGTATGTCTATTCTTGCAATCTTAAATCTGTATATCTGTTTTATTACACTGTTCTGTATTGCTTGTTTTATTGCACTGTTCTGTATTGCTTGTTTTATTGCACTGTTCTGTATTGCTTGTTTCAACCCTGGGTTGACCCTGAAAAAGGGACTGTAATTGTCTCAGTGGACTTACCCAGTTACCAAAACTCAAATAAATAAATAAATAAATAAATAAATAAATAAACCCATGAACAAAGCACTGGAAAGTGGTCTTCTGGTAGATGTAAGTTATACAGACTTCAGTAAGGCTTTTGACACTGTTCCCCAGTGTGACTGCTCTCTAAATAATTCAGATTAGGCAACAACCAGAACATAGTTAAATAGAGTAGATGGTGGCTAACTGGCAGAAAATGAAGGGTCAGAATTAATGGTATTCGGTCATAGTGAGGTAAGGTGACTAGTGAAGTTCCACAGTGGTCAGTACAGTGACAGGAGCTGTTTAGCATTTAAGTCAGGGACATGCAATGTACCAAAGGGGGATGGAGGTCTAAATTCATTGATGACTTCAAAACTGGTCATGTGGTGGATTCAGAGGCAGGGATTATAAACTGCTACAGGAATTGAGCAATATTTTGGAATGGACTGAACCAGCCAAAATGAAATTCAATCTGGATAAATGAACAGTCATTTCCCTTTGTGTCATCGAATATCAAAGCCACATACACCAAGAATGGTAATGACATAAAACAGGCAGTAATGCCTACAGTAGGTGTTACAATCTTAGACTCCTTCAAGCAAAGCTGCAATGTGATAACATGATTAAAAAGAATACTAGAAAACTGGCATGTATTATGCTGAACTTTATTAGCAGGGAAAGGCAGGTGATCGTGACACTTTATAAGTCCTTGGTTAGGAGCTATTTTGAATATTGTGGACAATTCTGTAGTCTCCAAAATACATCAGAAATTAGACTGGAGACTTTCAAAGGAAAAAAAAAACCAGAACGATTCATACTCTGCAGGAAAAGACAATCATACATGGCCCATTGCCTTAAATCTTTTCTCACTTGAGAGATGGGTAAGGGAGAGATGACTTTAGTTTATAGGGCTTCAAGAGACCCACTTATACAAGAATGCTTAAACCTGGTCCCACATTAGTGGGATCAGCATCTCAGGGAGCATGACTATAAACTCAGGGAGAACTAGTTAAGTTAGAAAAGAGGACAAACTGGTTCAGGCAGAGTGTGATGTCTGCTTGGAATGCTGTACCAAGGGAAGTGGTTGATAATGACACTATAGTTGCTTTCAAAAGGAGTCTCATGCAGTATCAATCAATCAATCAATCAATCAATCAATCAATCTTTATTTTACCAAGTGAAACATCATCGAGAAAAACTCATTTACAAGAGGGACCTGGGTCTTGACACAATAGTAAACATATACTAACAATATATGGATAGTAGGTATTTTACCAGGTGTATCTGGTGAGTAGCAGCAGACAAACTAGATGGGTAACAGCTTTCTTTTGTATGTGACACTCATAAACAATAACAGATCCATGGGTCTGCATCTTTCTGTGAACTTAGACCAGGCTGAATGAAGGATGCAACTGGTTTCAAACTCATCATCCTTTGCTCACAGGGTTTGTTTTGCTGAGACTTAAATCAAACTTATTACACAGAATGTATTAGTCTGTTGCATTACCTGCAATGTCTGAGTTGGGGGTGCCCTTTGATGGCTTGTCAGTGCTGAGATGAGGAACAGATTAGCAAAACAGTAGTTATTTACTGTAGATTCAGCACTCAAAGACCCAGCCCTTCCCCCCAGATTGCTAAAGCTAGAACCGGATACCACACCATTAATTCATAAAAAGCACAGATACTGCTCAAAATGAATAGTTTGGAGCCTTTTTGTACCATTTGGTGTTTTCATGTTATTACTTACCTGAAGCACTATCATCCAATTGGCTTCATCTGCCCCATTTGCACCACTGTCTTCTTCTTTTGCACGGTGCGAATGTGTAGTGTTCCCAGTTGCCTTCCTGTGTTTGGGGGGCATTTCAGGTGAAGGGGTCTGTGAATGGGAATGGTACTGCTGCAGGCAAAGCAATATTTTACATGCAAAAAAAACGCCTGCACCGGTGCTCTCCGGTCTGTGTTCCCAAAACAACAAGGAATGCTCTAGGCCACAGTGCAGCACAACAGAGTGGCATGCAATGCTTTTGCAGTTGTTTACACTGCCAAATCTTCACCAGTGAAACTCCTCTGCACCACTGGCACCAATGCAGATCCAGTAGTGTAAAAGCACCTATTTGTACTTTGATTTTTTTTTGCTTTGCTTGGGGATGCCTTCAAACACTAGAAGAGGTAAAGTGATTTACTAGCTTTCAGAGTGTAATTTGTCTGGTATTCCTTGAAAAAAAAAATAAAACTGTTTGTTGTACTGGTAATGGTGCGCACCTTGCAAAATAAAAAAAAATGTCTAACAAAACAATTGATATAATTTCAGTAGCAGACTGAACAACTAACACTGCAGGCCATGGCGGTGAAAAGCTAGCATTGGTAGGCACCTTAAGAAAACAAGTCCTACATGTTTTTTTCTTTTTTTTCTACAAAAGTTGATGCACACACCCACTGAGGACTGCTCAATCAGGGCATGAAACCTGAGTAAGAAAATTATTGTACCTGTAGGAAACTGTTAAAAATAGTATTTTGTATGCAAGCTGCCAAAGGGGAATCCCCCCCCCCCAAAACACACTGGCATATTGCACACCCGCTTAACTCCTGGTTATTTCTGGATAGAGGTGGGTGAAGTTAGAAAACTTCTCTTCCGGAAAATTTGTAAATTCTACTAAAATTGCAAAGTTCTCCTGTATAGTGAAGTTCTACTTTGCCTTAAAGGAGAACTTCACGAATGGGTAAACTGTGAACTTCACCTGAGAATTTTGGCTCTAAGGTGAAGTTTGCAAGGATGCATGGTATTGAAGGTCACATGGTGCTGCAGCAGCCAGTGTTGCTTGCATAGGCCCAGTGCAGTGTGAGGAAACGACAGTTCGTGTTAAGTGGGCTCTGGAGTTTTATGCCAAAAAACCTTTGGAAAACATTTGCAACATGCAGTTTTTTTTCCAACAAATCACTCCATTAAGTGTCTACTGTGCCGTGTGCCTCAAGATCTCCAATTATTTGTGATATTTTTGTGATTTAGTTAGTTTGAGGTTAGCATCTTTTTGTGCACACGATAATGGCATTATAATTACCCAAGTTGTTGCGTCTTGTGTGTGGCATGTCCCCTTAATTCTTAAAATCCCTGTTGTGTATTGTTTGTTAAAAAAAAAAAGAAAATACTGCTGGCAGTGTGGGTGCTGTTGGTGATGCTGGTTCAGGAGGAGCTGGAACTTCAACAGAGGATGCTGCCACTTTCACAGGGTGTGACCTCCCCCACCATGACACAGGAACTTCCCTTATGCCCTTCATGTGGGAAAGGAGGCAGTATAGCACAGTGGGCTAAGGCTCTGAGCTGCAAACCTGGAGACCTGGGTTTGAATCCCACAGCCCCCACCTGCATACTGTGTGACCCTGAGCAAGTCACTTAACATCCTCATGCTCCCAGGTCACACCTGCAAACAAACTTTCAGTTTAGTGTGTCTCTCCTGGTTAAAAAAAAAAGAACTGCTGTCGGCATGGATGGGCCATCACCTCCTACACTCCTGCTCACCACTTCCCTCTTCTGTTCCTCCCCCACAGCCTGAAGATTTGCCATGAGATGGATCCTCTGGTCCCCAGTACCCATGCATGTACCTTGCTTGCCCCAAGGGACACACTTATTGCATAGGTTGAAAGTCACTCACCACAATAACCCTTACCCTAACCCAAATGTCCCATAGGATAACATTGCAACTTTAACAAGCCATAACTCCATCAGTCTTTGGAGTTAAGGAATACTCTACATATCCCAACAAAGATCTCAATGAGTACTGCAATAGTAACACATAATACCCCTGGAAAAATGCATAGGGTATGCACAACCCAAAATTACCTCATAACTTCATCATGGTGCCAAATTAACCATTAAAGTCCAATAATCATCAAGTATGCATTAAATATGCATCTCATCTTGGACTACAACCCTACCATGTTTCAGTCAAATTTGGTAAACATTGACTAAGTTATGCCTAAAATTCCTAAAAGGAGTAGCTGGTGGAAGTGAGGTGGTGGCATTTGTATTGCTAAGTTATGCTCTGCCACATCTGTGGCATCCATGCAGATGGGTGCTTGGGGAAGCAGTCTAAGAGGTAGCAAAAGCTCTGGCTCAAGAGCAGTAGTCAAGGAGGAGATTGCTGGTGTCCCCTTGACTGCTGGTGGTATGGTGGCACTGAGCCTGATCTGGATATAGGTCCTCGGTATGGATATATGGACCCATGACTAAACAGCTGGTAGCTCTTTTCTGTGCATTACAACACACTGGGTACTGGTACCTGGGGTAGTACAGTATTTTACTCTGAACTGGGTAAAAATTGTACTGATCCCAATTGCAGTGGTAGCAACACTCTAGTTACTTGCCAGCATGTCACCCTGGCAGTTATGAGTGTACCTGGATCACAGACACAGGTCAGAAAATGTTAGAACTTCTCCTGACTGAGACTGATGAGTGGATGCAGCCTGTGGTGTGGTACCATGGGGGTGGTGGCAGATGGTCTTCAGGCTGCAGAGTGGTGGGGCAGTGGACAGCTGACCTTGTGACTTTTGTGTATAAGTAACTTCATTTTGACCCAGCTTCACTTAGGTGTACCCCAAAGAGAAGTTACAGGTGAAGTTGCAAAACTGACCCAACTTTGCCTAGGTGTGCCCCAGGAAGAAGTTACAGGTGATGTTACCAATGGTGAGCTTCATATTCAATAGAAAATAATCATGAAATTATTGGCATAGGTGAATTTGGCAACTTCACCTTAACTTCACCTGTGAGTTAAAACTTTGCAACATCTCTATTCCTAGACTTTTGAAAATCTGGTGCAAGGAGTGAAGTAGGTGTTAATGCTCCCACACAAGGGTTGCACATTTTCAGGATGTACTGCAAGTGCATCTGTGACAAATATCAAGGTGTTGTCACTTCTTCAGATATCAGTTTTCACACATGAAATGCTAAAGAGCCATAGAAAATGAAGTAACCTCATCAGTAATCATGTTACAGTGTAGCTTGTTGAACTGTTATGACACAGACAAAAAGTCATTTTGTAATCAAAAGGGAACTATGAACATAAAGGGCTCGATTCTTCAAGCAGGTTTGGAGTTGTGCAAGCTGCTGCAAACAGCAGCTTGCACCAAAGCCCAGTGTGCCAGGGACCCTGTGCTTGATTCACTAATGGGCAGGGTCCCTTGGGCAAAGTCCTATGGCTTGCACCAACTGTGGCCGTGCACCAAACAGGCAGCGCACTGGTAGTGTTCGCCATAAGCCGCAGGGCAGTTGTTTGCCACTCTAGGCCCTGGTGATCTAGCAGCCCCCTCCCCAATCCAGATGTTGCCAGAAATAGGAATAATTAATATGTCCCATACCCCCCTCCCCAATTTCTGATGGTGCCAGAAATAAGAATAAATAGCATGTCCAGTCCCCCCTTCCCGATCCACGATGGTGTCAGAAATAAGAATAAATAGCATGTCCAATCCCCCTCTTCAATCCCTGATGGTGCTAGAAGTAAGAATAAATAACATGTCCCATGTCCCCTTCCTGATGGTGCCAGAAGTAAGAATAAATAACATGTCCAATCCCCCTCCTGATCCCTGATGGTGCCAGAACTAATAGTAATTAATAGTACCCCTGCCCTGGTGGTATAGTGGACCCCACCCCAGCAGTTTGTGCCCACCACCCTGCTCCCCCCCAATACTGAATCAGAGCCGGTGACCAGCACAGCTCACCTCACACCTCCATGGCTGACCACCGATGGAACTGTCATGTGTTCATACAGTACTGTGCTTACTGTACACGCTCATTGACAGTTCAGTCGGCAGACATCGGCGAAGATGTGAGATGGGCTGTGCTGGTTTGCCAGCTCTGATTTGAGATTTGGGAGGGAGCAGGATGGTGGGCACTACCTGCTGGGGTGGGGGGCACTATACCACCAGGGCAGGGGTACTATTAATTACTAGTAGCTCTGGCACCATCGGGGATCAAGGAGAGGGATCGGCATGCTATTTATTCTTACTTCTGGCAACATCGGGGATTGGGGAGGGGGGCATGAAAATGTTAATTATTTTTATTTCTGACACCTTTGGGTATCGGGGACCATGGCACACTGCCTCTACCAGTGAACTCTCACAGAGGTGATTTTTCTAAGTACCCTTAGACCAGCCCTGGCTGGTCTAAGGGTACTTAGAATGTCTCCCTCTTGGAGATTTCTGACAATACCACAATTGGGAATGTGGCAGTGTGCATCTGCCACATGCCCCCTAGCACTGGCTTGCAACCCATTTATGTTTGTATGGGCAGCGCAAGCCCCGTTTGGGGCAGGCAGCCTGTGGTTGCCGCAGGCTGCCTTTGTGAATAGCTGAGGGGGCTGTTTCTGATGCAAGGTGCCACTTGCACCATTTATATTTGGTGCAGGCACCTTATGTCAATTTCAGGGCCTTGAGAATCAAGCCCAATATGTTTTATGAAATATATGCCTCATGCAAATAGTGAAATTAAAATATAAAGCACTTCAAACTTCACCGTGGATCAGTTTTCATGTTTTAGTTAGTAGAGAAAAAGGAACCATAACAATAATTTTGAAGTCTCTTATGGGCAGTTGACTTCTCTGAGAAATTACATAGCAACCTGAGTTGATTTATCAGCACCATGTTATTTGAATAATTTGAGTAATGAGTCAACATTAGGTTGCTCCAAGGCTACAATTACAAATGTGTTTGTTGAGTACATACAGTTTAACATTATGTGTAAGGGTACTTGAGACTTTTGCAACCAAATTACAGGCATCATAACTTATTGATTATTTTTTGAGTGATTAAATTGAACAATTGTAATATACAGTATGCTGATCTAATTTACTATAATAAATCACATAGCAATGAAAAGGCCGATGAGCATCATACAACTTTTTGCTGGCTTAAGTAAGCAATAAGCCACAACATGGTGTGCATTATTCAGATGCATGCCTCAGCAGTCTGATGCACAAAGCTGAATTAATTTATAGAATGGCTCTTAGTTATTTATTGGAAATATATAGAAAAATAAATAAAACATCAGTTTTTTGTACAATGGGGGTTTGAAAATGTCATATAACCCCCAAGCCAAAACACACCAAAAGAGCTCCTAGAGAGAAAAAAAGAACAAAAACTAAAAAGTAAACTTTAAAGACAGCATAGGGGGTCTGATATTATTAATAAAAGGCAATATAAAGTATATTTATTTATTGAAAAGTGTTGACCAGGTAGACCCACTGAGACTAGTGTCCCTTTTTCAGGGGTGACCCCAAATTAATTCACATACAACACTGTAACAGAAAGGTACTGTATGCGTACATGATATAGGTGCTTAGAAACCATCAACTCTAAATACAATACAACTCAAATTAACAGTTAAAATACAAAGTGACATCTGAGGTTAATTACATTTTACATTTTTACATTCCATAAATTCCATGACATCAGAATAGCATCATTTTAGGCTACAACATAATTGTTACGTGCAGGGTCACTGGTTGCAGTTACAATGGCTACCCCCAAGAAGATGTGCCATGAGGGAGGATTTTAAATCAGATTGATGGAACATTATGTTAGCTATCAATCTGCAATCACCCATAAGAAGGCAGAATTCCTGTCCAGGGAGATTTCAGTTGGTCAGAATCGACCGGCTCAGCTGTTCCGAACGGTAGACAGACTGTGCAATCCAGCCTGCCTGCAAGTTCGGAAAGCTTTTTCTCAAGTAGAGTGCGATGAGCTTGCTCTATTCTTTGCAAGTAAATTGGGCGACATCAGGGCAAACCTGGGTCTGGCATCCTCTAAGGGTGATGCTTTTGGACAGCGTGGGATCACAGTGCCCCATTTCTCCTGGAGTTACTTTTGTCGACCTGAGTTCGTGGACATTATGAGGATCGTCCATACTATGCATCCCACAAGTTGTGGTTTGGATCCCGGACTGACTCCCCTCATTTTGGGTTGTTCTGACATCATCGGTCCGTCCTGGGCGAAATAGTCTGGTGCTCCTTGGAGTTAGGTGAGTTTCCATGCTCCTGAAAGAGGCAGTGGTGACTCTCTTTGAAGAAAGCTTCCTGGACCCAGACTGTTTTCAAACTATCGGCTATCTCTAACCTCCCCTTTATTGGGAAGGTTATTGAGAAGGTCATAGCTGTTCAATTGGATGACCATTTAACCATCCATATGTTCACGAATCCTTCCAGTCTGGCTTCCGAAAGACATAGCACCGAGACTGCGCTGGTTCGGGTGTTAAATGATCTTCTGATGGCGAGGGATCAGAAGAGACATTCTATCTTGGTTCTTCTTGATCTCTCTGCAGCCTTTGACACTGTGGACCACATGGTGTTATTAGCTCGCCTGGGGCAAATTTGTGGTATGTCTGGAACCATTTTGCAATGGTTCACGTCATTCCTCACCGGAAGATCACAAAGAGTTGTGTCGGGGATTTTTTCCTCTGACCCAATTTCTTTGTTGTGTGGAGTGCCTCAGGGATCTGTGCTATCACCCATGTTGTTTGCAGTGTATATGCTGCCCCTCGGAGGTATCATAAGACGATATGGGCTGAGGTTTCACTGTTATGCAGATGATACCTAGCTCTATCTGTCTTTTGCACCCGACCAGGATGGAGCTCTCTCGGTGTTTAATAACTGTCTAGGGGAGATCCAAGACTGGATGGATCCTAGCTGGCTAAAGTTGAACTCGGAGAAAACAGAGGTTCTGGTAGTTGACCCAGGTGGTCGGATTGAGAGGCCATGTATTGGTGCACCATCTGGAATTTTTCTCGGTGGTGTATCTCTTCCGTCCTCTGAATGGGTGTGTAGCCTTGGGTTTATTCTTGACGACAGGCTGACTCTCAAATCTCAGGTGTCAGCCGTTGTCAAGACTTCCTTTTATCATCTTAGGAACATTGCCAGGGTTAAGCACCTTGTTCCGTCTGACTCCCTGCCTACCTTGGTCCATGCTTTTGTTTCTTCACGTTTGGACTATTGCAACGCCCTTTACTTTGGGCTTTCTGGGGTTGAAATCCATCGCCTACAGCTGGTGCAGAATGCTGCAGCCCGGGTATTGACTGGGACAAGTAGGTCCTGTCATATTACTCTCGTGCTGTGCGAACTGCACTGGCTTCCTATGTGGTGGCAGATCACCTTTAAAGTCATTTTATTGACTTTTAAAGCCCTTCACGACCAGGGTCAACCTATCGAAAGACCTTCTGGTTCCTTACTGCCTAAATGATCCTCCGCTCTCGGCGACATGGGGTTGTTAGAGATCCCAAGAGTGAGTTTAAAATCTTCTGGCAGCAGAGCATTTTCGCATGCTGCACCCACCCTTTGGAACTCTCTACCATGCCGGTTACGGCAGTGCACCTCCGTGGAGTTATTTAAGAAAGACTTAAAAACATATTTATGGAGTATGGCCTTTTTAGATAATTAAGTTATTGTATTAATTTTTCAATTTTATTATTTATATGATATTGGATGATATGCTGATTTTTATGGATGTTTTATGATTTTTATTTAGAGTTTTGGATTGTTTGAAATTGTTCAGCACCTTGACATTCTGAAAGGTGCTTTATAAATAAAATTATTATTATTATTAAATGTGCCAACTATAGAACATTTGAAGACTTCAGGAGTAGGCTATTTCATATGACTGATGCGTACATTGCAAAGGACTTGTCCCTTGTGCAAGTCTCATCAGGACTGCTAGCACTTGACAGGTAGAGAACCTAAATGCCCTTTTATGGAATTTGGGCTGAAGGTTGGCTTGGAGACAAGGAGGGGCAGCAATTTTGAGCAGCTTGTAAGTAAGAAACAGGACCAGATATTCTAACCTAGCCTCAAGGGAAGGCCAGTTTAGGGCAGCTAGCATATCACACTGATGGGCTGCAGGCTGTGCACCTGCTACAAAAACACGCCGCTTTGTGGTGTAGTACCTAGGGCATATTTAGCCCTGAGCTACAAAGAGGTCATAGGAGTGGGCACCATAGAATGACTTTGACAGCAGTGTTCCATTGACCAATGGCCAGTTGTGTTTCATTTGTGAGGTACCCACTAAGCCTGTAAAGTATGCATTTTTTTGAGCAAGGATTCTGTAACCACCTCAACATGTGGTTTAAACGTTGAGCTCCTAGTCAAGAAGGGTAATCCCACCCGACAGTGCCACGTCACTGTAGGGATCCCGCTGGAACCCAGCACTGTCTGTCTGGGGTCCTGCCCCCCCCCCCAAATCAGCTCTGACTTGGAGTTGATAATCCTAAGTGGGGAGTTGGGGGGGGTGAAGCCCCTCAAAGAAAACACTTAGTGAAAGTGGAAAACGGCAGCCAAATGCAAAATGCAGTCGATCTGCTGGTTTCGCTATCAGGGCATTCGACAAATATTTTGTCGAACACCCATCGTGGATCCATCAAGAAGGATCCCAAGGTATAATTCTGATCAAAGAACCATCCAGAGAAGCTATATGTAGAAGACTTTTTCTGTTTTTGCCCATGTGCCTGGTGCCAAACAGCGTGGTTTTAGTTTTTTTCAGGTTAAGGACAAGTTTATTGCTTATTAGCCAGCCTTAAAATCTCTGTTCAGGTCACTGCTGATTTGAGCCACATCAGCTGAGCTTCTATACAGTACCGCATCATCCACATACAGTTGAAGCTTGCCCCCATTCCCCCAAAAGAATTGTTAGTCATGTCATTGAAAACTAGAGAGAACAATGATGGGACTGGGATATAACCTTGTGGTATCCCTGTAGAAATTGGTTAAAGGTCCATCATACTGCCTCTCCATCTCACTTGCTGCTTCATGCCTGTTAGATAATACCTGACTCATGTACATGCAAGGTCATCTAGATCTATATGCCTAAGTCTGGACAGCAGAACTCATGGTTTATGAGGTCAAATACCTTAGTTAGATCTATGAAGACTGCCCCAGTTGCTAGCCCCCAGTCCATTGCCTCAAACATATCAAAGGTGATATGGACAAGAGCAGTATCCATGCCATGGTTCTTTCTAAAACCACACAAGTATAAATGTTATTGATCAGCATAAGCCATTACAATATTCAATAGTGTACACCAACTTTTCTTGTGTCATAGCTAGCAAGCTAAGTAGAGATACAGGTCTGCACTTTTCTACAGGGTCTTCTGCTCCAGTTTTGTGTATGGGGACCACTAGTGCAGTTTTCCACTTGTCAGGGAAGGAGCCTTGGAACAAGAATTTATTAAAACGATTTTTGAGGGGAATAGCTATGATAGGAGCTGCTGTTTTCAAAAATGTTGGTTGTAAATTGTCAAAGCCTGGTGAGCTTTCTGCTTTGATCTTTCTTAGTTGGGTAGGTACTTCCTGTCTTGTAAACAGATGGAAATGAGATTAATTATAGTGATTGCTGCCATTAGTGGAATTGCTCTGTGTCCAGGATAGGGGAGCTAGCTATTTATCCAGATTAGTGAAAAGTTATTGAAAGCATTAACTGAGTCTACAGGTTCAGATAGCACATTCCTATATGAACATACAAATTTGCCAGCAGATAAAGGCCTTATGGTCTATCGAGTCTGCTCAAGTGTGCAGCTAGCAACCCTTACACTGCAGCTGCCCCTCCCCACCCCTGACCGTCCCTCTTACCCTATCCCATCCCTTTTAAAGCAGTCCACTGTTCTACAGGATACCACTTCTGCAGGCAATGCATTCCGCCCCAACACCACTCTCTCCGTAAAAAAAGTGTCATCTCATTTCCCTCCTGAACCTTCCCCCCCTCCAATCTGAGATTGTGACCTCGAGTGTCCCTACTCCCCTTAACTTGAATAGTCCCTCCATGCCTGTCTTGTTTATTCCCTTCATGTACTTGAAGGTTTCAATCATATCCCCTCATCTCACCTCTCCTCCAGTGAGTACATGTTCAACTCCCTCAGCCTGCTCACATAGGGTATGTCCCCTAGTCCCTGGATCATTTTTGTTGCCCTGCCCTGCACCCTCTCCAGTAACTTAATGTCCCTCTTCAGGTATGGGTGCTAGTACTGCACGCAGTACTTCAGGTGTGGCCTAACCAGTGACCTATACACTGGCAGGATCACCTCCCCTCTCCTTGAAGAGATATTCCTGACAATATAACCTAGAATTTTATTGGCTTTTGCAGCTGCCTTCTTGCATTGTGCTGAGTTATTCATTGAGCCTGTTATAATCACCCCCAGATCTTTCCCTTCCTCTGTCACAGCTAGCTGAACTCCCTTCACCCCAGCTGATAGCTCCTTCTTGAGTTTTTTGCCCCAAAATGTAGAACCTTGAACGTTTTGGCATTGAACCCCAACTGCCAGGTGTCTGATCAGGTCTCAAATTTTGACAGATCATACTGCAACCCATACCACCCTCCTAGGTCATCCACTACTGCTTCCATCTTGGTGTCATCTGCAAACAAACTGATCTTACTTTTGATCTTCTATTATGTCCTGAACAGTGTTCCCTGAACAGCATTTCAGGAGGCAGTTAAAGGAAAACTGTCATCAACAGGATTTCTTAATGTCTGAAAGACCATTAAAAGCTCATTTGATTGAGTTATTGTGTTGATCTGTGAATCTTTGCAGTCCAGAGTTATTCATGTGTAAATCACCCTGTAATTAAGGGCTGGTGGCAGCCATATGTTTTGGGCTCCTGACAGGAAATGATGTCACTGAGGGTTTAGGTTCTCCTTTGACTGTATTTAATTTAACAGGTTAATTAGGAAATAGACTGTTTTATTAAGTGTGTTATACAACACTTTCTACAACTGTAATAATTGTTTTGTATATGCATTGAAACTTGTTATTACCTTTACATTTCAAACTGTTAGCAGAAATAATCCATCTTCAGAATTGCTTTAATCTCTAGGCTATACTGCCAGTGCCAGCTGATCATCAAAAACTACACATCTCAAGGCTGGCTATGTGGTGCCAACAGGTGTTGAGGCCCCATATCAGGATTTCTAAACCCTGGCTGTGTTCATGTCAGTACAGATTTCTGGGACTGCCACAGCACCAACTTTTGTCTTTTTCCATTTCCTCTCCTTCTCTGTTTAAGGGGGACATGTTTATTGAGGACCCTAAGGAAGTTGTCGATAAAGAAGTGTAGATCGAGGTCAGTATTAGGCAGTGAGAATAAGTCATCCAAAGGTATCTCAGATAAGCTTTTGTGGAAGACATTTTAATCAAACACATTGAGGCCATGATCTATCAGGATTCTTGGAGGAGTTTTAAGTTAATTTTTTTTCCAGATATAGAACACTGGAGAGTGGTCACCAAGGGCATCTGGGAGTATTTGTGCAGCTTTTATTTTATATGGCCTATTAACCAATATCCAGCCAATAGTGGAGTGGTTTCCAGTTTTAAGATTCAGTAGAGTGGGTTCAGTTATTAGTTGAGTGAAAGGGACAGCTGTTAGTGCAGACTTATGCACACACTGACTCATCCAGTCAAAGTTAAAGCCACCTAATGCAATTAGCCCTCCCATGTAATTGTTTGCCACATAGTTGGACAGGCAAGGCCACTTTCGGCAGTCTTGGGGGAATTGTATGCACAACCAATATTTAATGTTTTTTCCCTCCAAGAAGCAATTTAACCAATATAAACTCTGTGGAGTCAGTAAGTTGTATAGGTACAGGTAGTTTTGTGGGTTTTAGGGAATACTTTATTTTTTTTTTTGAACATTTCAGAATTACAAGCCTTTGAGTCAGCGACTCATTTACAAAGGCTCCACGTCATAAGACAATTTACACAAAAAATGAGGATAACAGTTTTGATAATTAGCAAAGATCTGTACACTGCCACCTTTTTTGCTTAACCTGTGTTTCCAAGATGAATTATATCCAGGAAGGTCAATTTCATGATTGAGAACTTGGGTTTTCAGTCAGGTTTCAGTAATCCCAACAATGTCAGGGGAGTAGAGAGTAACCCAGGCCTCAAGCTCATGTGCCTTAGACCTCAGGCTGCAGATATTCATGTATACCAGCTTTAGTCCTTTGGTAGTAACCCAGATAAGGTCCAGAGTGGAAGAGACCCTGTAGTTATTAGGTCCTAGATTGCATCACACATCTCTAGAGAACAGAAAAAGCAGCTTAAGGCAACTCATAATGACGATTCTCAGAGGCCTTCTGGGAATTCTTTATGAAGGAGGCCATGAGATAACAATTGCCATTTTCCACAAGGCCGTGTAATATCAATTGAGTGGGAGTAAACCTTTGGCCGATAGACCAGTGACTGTTAGCCAGGGCAGCTCACTGTGCAGGCCACATGGTGTGTTGGGGTGAAGGGCAATAACCAGGTCTATGCATACTAGTGTCCCAGTAACACCAAGAGCTATAGCAAATCTCTTGGCAGATGTATCAGAGACTGTAACAGGCTGATTTGGTTTATTTTGTTTATGTTCTGTGAGTGCTGTTTGCTTTGTGTGGTTTGTTTACATAATACATTACCCTCTAGCAAGGAGCAGGTACTGGTTTAGAGACTGCTCACGTGTGCTTTGAGAAGAGACTGAGGCCTAGAACATTAAAGCATAAGGTAGAAGCAAACTGAGTACGCACCTAGCAGTAAACTGTCTCAAGTTTAACAGGCTTAGCTTGCCCACCCTGCTTACGTGAGGAGCACTTAGGGCATTTAGTTAGAAGCATATACAAATCAGGGAACAACTCAAAGCAATTCATGTTTCACTAGACTAAGAATTACCAGAGTAAAAGGAAATTTCCAGCAGTGGATCTATCTCAGAAATGGTATCAGCGAGAATCAAGCACAGGATGTTCTGGTGCCTAGCTGAGCCCTACCACATCGCTTCCATGATGAAACAATTAGCCAGATACTGTTTAGCTAGTGTATCTGAATCTCGGGGTGATTCAAAACTGCTTCTTCCCCAGAAGTGGGTTGAGTAATCAAGCCTTGTGCAGTGCAAATAAACTACCTATTCCTGTATATGATGCAACAAACAGTTGCGGGGATTACTGCAGGCTATCTAATATGCAACCATCACTGCAAACAGTCAGATGTGAGGAACTACTGCAGGCCAGCTAGTAAGATACTTAAGAGGCACAGTCAGATGTAAGGAACTTAGTTTAGTAGGAAAGGTCAGAATAGTACAAGAATCATTCAAAATTAAAAAAAACATGCAAATTCGCCTATAGGTAGATTTTTGTATGCTCTTTCATATACTGTAAGAACAGGACACAGGTGTTTGAGCAATGTTTAGGGGTTGTAAAGTTTTTTTTATTTATATTTGTCTAGCAGAATATTACAAAAATGACACCGCTGTCCTACATACAAGGAACAGGGGCCGTGAGGGGTCTATACACAGGCTGTCCACCCCTACCCCCTCTGATCATTGAGGGACCAGCCAAAACAGAATGTTGTTTGTGTGAAGTACACTTTTTTGAGATAATGGCTGTAAACGTATCCTGTTTACATTTCATTATCATTTCAAGCAATCTTTTTAACGGTTTATCTTTAAAGATATATCTGTAATACATATTTATAAAAATAACATAATGAGTGTTTGCTTGTCTTTAGATGAGAGCACATCTCTACATCACAGTTATTTGTATATTTCAAATTGCACAACAGTTTTGTACATTTGTCCATATGATACAAGATTAATTTCAAACCCAAAGGTCTGCATGATTGGTTTAAAGTAGTGATGTAAAGTATTAAAGGTTGTTTGGTGTAATTTATGATAATCTGGAAACATATTTGTGCACCAATGAATCTAATGTATGTGTATCGTTGGGGTTTTTCATATAATTGTATATTAACTGTATTTTGACCCCCTTAAAGAGGCACTGTCAGCCCTTGTTGCATCATATCATTTTTAGTTGCACCCCACATTTCATGGTTGCTTAGCTTCTCTAAAACTCATTGAGGTTGCTGGTTGTTTGATTTCTTTCTTTCTTACTAGAACTGAAACACATGGGAATGGTACAATTATACCAAACCATGTTTTACTTCAAATCCTTGATCTACTCTCATTGCATACATACTGAACATTAGGAACACCCCCAAATAGTGCAGCCACCCATGATGCAATAGTCTCCTCTCCTCCCACAGCATTGTGAGTAGCTAGCTTGTGTTAGGGATGTTCCCAAGTCCAGGAAAGATGCAGTGGCAGTTAATCAAAGAATGTAAACAAACATATTTTTGTGTGGTAGCACCAGTAAAGTGATCAGTCAGTTTTTTACTTTAAAAAAAATGAAAAATGAATCCGATTCAAACTATCAGCTACATTAACAATCTCTACAGAATGAGAACAATCATAACATGTATTTTATAATCTAGGGACAATTTGAGGTCTAAGGGGATTGACAGTGTCCCTTTAATAGCATCAGATCATGTGTGTCCTACTTTTATGTTAAAGAAAACATAAAAAATTACTTATGTTTCAATGTTCATGCTTTTTTCACATTTTGAATGATTTTTGCAATTTTCTGCTAGACTATAGTGCAGGCTTACTAGTATGCTATAAGCAGTAGAACAGGCAATTGTGAGGAAGTATCACAGTGTAGGTAAAATGATGCAAACATTGCTACAGGCCTTTGTGAGGAATATCTGCAGGTGATATTGCACCCTGTCTAGGGTGCAATAATGAAATAATGCAAAGTGATAAGATTGCTCTGTATGTTTGTTCCTTCCATAACTGTTATGTATTATTCTAACTCCTCTAGTGAAACTTCTTGCATACAGTCTATGCAACACGAATCAATGTTGTTTCCCCTGATGCTAAATCCTTTGAAAACAGGCACTGCCTAAGGGGTTTTATGAGTAATATAAAAGAACTAAAAAAAACTAAAACTATTTACTACATTTGGTGCAACAGACAGATTATAAGAAACAACTGCAAGTAGTCTAATTTCCTGTAAGCAAAACACCAGGGAGTTTTGAGGAGGTACAGCAAGCTACCTTCGAAACATATGCCCACTAGTCGTGTTCACTCACATTCACCTAGTTACATCAGAGTTCATCTGTACGGTATGTCCTGCCCCTGTTGCCTCCGAGGCTGGCTCCCAGACAGACTCCTGAGGTCCTTTGCGTTAGTCTTTCAGACAAGGGCCGAAAGCAGGAGGGCTGCTTCGGGGTGATCCAATAAACATACAAAGACGCCTTCTGATTGGTGCACAGTCAGTGATAGGAAGAGTAGCAAGCAAGGCTCCAAATGGAGCAGTTTTGTCTGGTCCCTTGGCTATCAGAAGGGGAGGGATGGTCAGCCACTGTATAGCCCCCTCATGACCCCTGTTCTCTGTGTGCAGAAGAGCAGCATCTGCTGCATGGCTTGATGGTGTGGGGTTTCTGTAGTCAGAACCCTTTCATTACAGGGACACTGTCAACCCCCTTAGACCTCAAATTGTCCCTAGATTATAAAATATATGTTATCAGTGTTTTCATTCTGTAGAGATTGCTGATGTAGCTGATAGTTTGAATCTGATTCATTTTCCTTTTTTTAAAGGTAAAAAACTGGCTGATCACTGTACTGGTGCTACCACACAAAAAAAGTGTTTGTTTACATTCTTTGATCAACTTCCACTGCATCTTTTCTGGACTTGGGACCATCCCTAACACAAGGCAGCCACTCACTATGCTGTGAGAGGAGAGGAGACTATTGCATCATGGGTGGCTGCACTATTTGGGGGTGTTCCTAATGTTAGTATGAATGCAATGAGAGTAGATCAAGGATTTGAAGCAAAACATGGTTTGGTATAATTGCACCATCCCCATGCATTTCAGTTCTAGTAAGAAAGAAAGAAAGCAAATCAAACAACCAGCAACTTCAATGAGTTTTAGAGAAGCTAAGCAACCATGAAATGTGGGGTTGCAACTAGAAATGATATGATGCAACAAGGGCTGACAGTGTCCCTTTAAAGGGCTTCCTGAAAGTCAAGGCCACCCTCCAGTTGGTGCAAAATCAGTGGGAAAAGCAGCAGGCAAGGCTCTAAATGGAGTTTTGGCTGATCCTGCAACAATCGAGGGCAGGGGGAGAAGGTAGTCAGCCACTGTAGAGCTCCCTCATGACCCCTGTTCCTCATGTGGTGGCAAGCAGCATCTGCCATGTGGTTTAATGGTGTGGGATTTCTGTAGTCAGAGCCCTTTCATTAAAGGACTTCCTTAAAGTCAAAGCCACCCTCCCATTGGTGCATAGTCAGTGGTAGGAGGAGTGGCAAGCAAGGCTCCAAAAGGAACAGTTTTGACTGGTCCTGTGGCAATCAGAGGGGGAAGGGAGTAGTCAGCCACTATACAGCCCTTTCAGGACCCCCATTCCCTATGTGCTGGACAGTGGCATCATATATGGAATAATTGTATTTAAAAGAACAACAACATATGAATACATGGAATTTTTCACATAAGTTTACAGACGGCAGTTACTAGGAAAAGAAATAAAGAACATTTATAGCTTGACAGATTGACTCATATTTCCTGTACAACATTTTTTAAGGAAAAATTGTACTAAGTTCTTGACCTTAACTGAAGCCATCTAGCCAGTACCACAGCCAGTACTGCTTATCACCAGCTCTCAGGACTGGATGCCAGATGTGCTGGTTAGGGCAGATCATCTCAATGATCCACTGTAGGAGCTGTGTTGTGAAGTGGCGATTCAGATACTGACTGTTGAAACCAGGAGAGGCCTGACTTACATCAGAATGACTGCCAGTACCCACTGACACTGACCCCACCTCGAGTAGTGTGTCCAGTTCTGGAGACCACATCTCAGGTAGAACATAGAGTGGGGGCAGTCCAGAGGAGGGCAACTAAAATGGTGCAGGGTCTGCATCAGAAGCCCTATGAGGAGAGGCTGAAGGACCTTGATATGTAAACCCTGAAATTGAGAAGGGTCAGGAAGGATAAGATAGAATCCTATAAATACCTCATGGGGGTTAATAAGGTACAGGAGGGAAGTATTTTTCAGAAAAAAAGATGCACAAGAACAAGGGTACATGCAATGAGGGTGGAAGAGGATAAATGCAGGAGACATGTGAGGAAGTACTTCTTACCTGAAAGAGTGGTGGATTGGTGGATATCTGGAACAGTCTTCCATTGAGGTGGGAGTGAAAACAATGGTGGGTTTCAAGCATGTATGGGATAGGCATGAGATATTCTTAGTGGAAAGAAGTAGGGGAAGGAGCTTGAAATCAAGTAGGGTCTGTGGTGACAGTATAGGCAGGGAAAAAATGGACAGATTGGGTAGGCCAAGTGATCCTTATTAGGTCTGTGCTGTGCATGGATTGAATATTGTTTCCTGAATACCATGAATAGTAGGCTTCCTGAATGTTTGGATTAACCTTCTGAATAGTGCACTATTCGGCTGCTATTTTGGAAGCACTATTTGGTGGGTGAGATTTCAAAATCTTGCAGAGGTTTGTTGGCCATTCGGAGGCCTTTTCTGGAGCTCACAGCCATGCACACCATGTGATCTCACTCTGACTTGGTAGAGGATGGGAGACAGCCATTTGTTAGAGCCAGCTCAGCAGTACTTTCTGAGACCTTAATCTTTAAAAAAAAAATGTTTTGTTTGCACCACAGGCTTTTTTGGTCAGTATTAACATCTGATCAACATTGTTTTTGTCCTTTTGTCCCTTATAGCTGGGCTCAATTACGAGTACCAATAGAGTGTGTGTGTGTGTGTGTGTGTGTGTGTGTGTGTGTGTGTGTTTGCTGACACCCTTCCCCACTTCTTTTAGTTTCAAACAGCTCCAGTGTGATTTTTCGCTGAAACACATTTTATCCCCTGCAACCTTTATAGTGTTCAGAGATTCCTCACAAATGGGTTATCCTCCATCCATTCTATTGGCTGATGCATGATCATAAATTTTGGACTGCAAGAGGCCAAGCCCCCAAAGAGGACACCAGTGTCTAGTCTACTTTGTGCATCTCTTGAGGTTGGTCATGATCCTTGATCCCCCCAAACTCTTTGGTAATTAAACCAACATTTTTTTACTCTTTTGACTTCTTTCTATCCCAAAGAGCTCACATCGACATCTGACTACATGTTAACATTACTGTACTGTCACAGTAAAAAAAACAAATAACAAAGGGCTCCCCACTTCAAGTTTAGCTGGACCCTCCAGCAGCATCCTGTCTTACACTTCGCTGTTCTGGTCAGGACCCTCTTGCAGCATCCCCACCTCCGAACTCCCTGAAGGAGTGGACCCTCCTGCAGCATCAACTTCATGGTCAGGCAGCCATTACAACAAGACACATGCACTCTGCCATCAGCACAAGCATTAACCTACAGACAGTGGGATTCAGAGGAGAGAGCATTAAAATAAAATGCCTAGAGACTACAAGGGTGAGCTGTGATGATCCCCATAACTTCCAACTGCATATAATGGGCTTTGATCTAGATAATTAGCCAGGCAGCCCCCAATGATCTCGTTACATCCAGCAGACCTGGGTTTGATTCCCACAACCACCACTTGCATACGGTGGGTTTTTGAATAAACTAGCACTTCCACAGTTAGCCACATCACACCTCTGTGACAGATGAATAGGCATTCAAAGCATACAATGATGCCAGACTTTAGTGTTACAGTAAAGTTCTCCTGTAGAAAATGCCTTTTACACTACACAAAACATTGTGGCATACTGTAAGTATTGCGCTAATATTACTTCTCTCAAGATTGTCCCTGAGTTGCAATGCAGGAGGTTGAGAGGTATGAGGCACACATTTTTTCATCCCATCACAACTCCATGCCCTACATCAACTGAGGACCCCACCACAACAGTCCCCCCCACCCCAGCAACAGGATGAATAAAAATGTTACAAATATTGAATACTGTAGCTCGCTGCTGGGGCATGGTGTATGCTGCACTTAGGCATCTCTCATCAGGATCCAGATATAAATTAGTAGGATCCCATTTTCATTCAGATGTTCCCAGTTTCCATTGGGGGGGGCACAAGGGCACTTATTTCTAGTTCCCCCACTTCCTTTGTTCTGATTGGCACCTGCTGCTATTTTGGCGACAGCTTCTCCAGGTACAGAATCCCCCACCCACAGGCTTCTATGCAACTCTCTCAGCCACCCAAATGGAATGGCCTTGGCACCCCCAGGTGTTTTCAGTCCCTCATTGAGAGAAGGGGACCTTATCAAGTGGATCTGATGGCATTCTCGCCACAGCACTCAACTACCTCACTTCCATGTACACTTACCGACAATATGGTCAGAGCAGTTGATACAGTGGCGGCACCATGGCATTTTGACAAAGCCTACGTTTGCCACCCATACCCATGACCATAAAACTATTTTTTCTCAAGTTCAGGTCTTCAAAAGTCGCAGTTTTTTTGTTGGCTCCTGACTGGGGATTCTAGTTTTATTTGCTCAGAACAATGATCTTCGGCTAGACTGCATGGACGATGAAAGGCAAAGGAGGTTGAATGAGGACTACCTCCCCAGAGCGGTTGACTAGCTTTCACAATCCAGAAAACAATCAATGAATAAGACTTATCCTGGAAACTGGCAGATCTTCTGTAAGTTGTGTACCTCAAAGGTCTGTCCCCTTCAGTGGTGGATCTTCACCAAATCCTACAGTTTTCAATTAGGATGCAGACACAAGCCTTGCATATTCCTACTTGAGGGTACAATCTTTGGCTATGTCTACAATGCTAGACTTCCTTCACAGGGTGGGGCTGATAGGCTCACACCCAAAGGTACTCCGGCTGCTACAGGCAGTCCAGACTGCACCTCCCTGTATTAATCCTCTGGCATTCCAGGGCAACTTAACTTAGTCTTGGACATCACTCATAAGCCCTTATTTCGTACCACGTTGCCTATTTTAGATGACCTTCAGAACAGTCTTGTGGGCAGCTATGTGATCAGCCTCACAGGAGAGTGAGTTGCAGGTGCTGTCATGCTGAGCACTGTTCCTTACCTGTCAGATTGATGGCTGACTCTCAGAATGATTGCATCTTTTTACTCCAAAGGTGGTATCACCATTCCATGTGGTAGAGAACCTTCCTGGCATGCCATGTCCACGTACCAGAGTGGCTTTGTTGCGGCCCCTCATTCGCTTGATTTGGTATCCCTCATAAAGGATCATCTGTCCATATCCACATGTTTCAGTAAGTCAGATAGACTGTTCACTTTCTTCTTAAGAAAAGAATGCATGTCATGCTGCCTCTAACTATTGCTAGCTAGGTGGATATTATAGAATCATATCATAGAATCATAGAACTTGACAGCAGATAAGGACTGCTTGACCGATCTAGTCTGTCCCTTAACCCTCAACTATTCTTCCATCCCTCCTCTGAAAGCACCCATCCCACCTCCCTGTAACCCCATGTGTCTGTTCCATGCTGTCCTGAAACCCATCACTGTCTTGCACCCCACTACCTCATCTGGAAGCCTGTTCCAGGCTTCCACCACCCTCTCAGTGAAGAACCATCCTCTCACATTGCCTCTGTAGTTCCCCCTCCATAGTCTTAAACCATGACTTCTCGTCTTGTGAAATAAATGCCCTGGGTCTGCCTTGTTTAACTCTTTGACATATTTAAAGGCCTCTATCTTGTCTTCTTTCTCCCTTCTAGTCTCCAATGTGAAGAGCCCTGATTCCCTACATCTCTGTTCGTACGGTTTGCCCTTCATCCCTTGCATCATCTTGGTCGCTCGTCTTTGAATCCTGTCAATGAAGTCTATGTCCTTGCGCAGGTATGGCCTCCAGAATTGGACTCTGTACTTGAGGTGTGGTCTCACCATGGCTTGGTATAGGGGCATCAGGACCTCCCTCCTTCTGCTAGTGATTCCCCTACCTATGTACGCCAGCATCCCATATGCTCTTCCCACCGCCCTGGTACAATGTTTCCCCACCTTGAGGTCACTGGACACTATTATTCCCAGATCCCTCTCCTGCTCCATAACTCTGACTTCCTCACCCCCAAGTGTGTATCCTGCCTTCGGATTCCTGTGCCCCAAGTGCATGACTGCACACTTCTTGATATTAAATTTTAGTTGCCAGGTCTCAGCCCACCCTTCCAGTCTCTTCAGGTCCTACCTCATGTCCTCAACCCCTCTGTGGAGTATACCCTATTACAGAATTTTGTATCATCTATAAAAAGGGCCACTTGACCCTTCAGCCCATCTGCTATATCGCTTATGTAGCTATTGAAAAGGAGCAGTCCCAGTGCTGACCCCTGGGGGACCTCACCCACCTTGTCCTGGACTACACCCCATTCACTACGACCACCCTTTGGCTTCTGTCTGCCAACCAGTTTTCCACCAGTCTAGCTATTGTGTCCCCCACTCCCATACTTTCCTGCTTGTTGACTAGCCTTCTGTGGGGTATGGTGTCAAAGGCCTTGCTGAAGTCCAGATAGGCCACGTCCACCACTCCCCCCAGGTCAATTACCTGCCTCACCCAGTCACAGAACTCTGTTAAATTGGATTGGCATGACTTCCCTTTTGTAAACCCATGTTGTTTGTTGTCCAGCAGCCCATTTGCCTCCAGATAGTCCATCATCCTCTCCCAGATGAGTGCCTCCATGACCTTCCTCACCACTGTGGTGAGGCTGACCAGGCAGTAGTTTTCTATCAACTCCCTGCTTTCCCCTTGTTTATCAGTACCATGATCACCCTCCTCCAGTCCTCTGGCACCCTTCTGGAATCCACAGGCATGTTGAGCAGCCTCGCCAATGGGGCAGCCAACTCCTCTCTCAGTTCCCGAATCACTCTTGGATGCAGTCCATCTGGCCCCATGGCCTTATCTACTCATAACCTGCCTAGTTCCTTCCTAACTCTCTCTGCACTGAAAGGACTCATGTCCACCCCCATTCTCCTCTCTCTCCTCCTTAACTCTTGTCCCCTACCCTCCTCTTCCTTTCTAAAAACCAAGCAGAAGTACCTATTTAGTTCTTCTGCTTTATCCCAGTCCTCTTCTAATGGCCTCCCTCCTTCCTCCCACAGCCTTGCTATCCCCTATCCTGCTTTCCTCCTTTTTCACACATATCTAAAGAATGTTTTGTCTCCTCTCTGGGCCTGTTTTGCTATCCTTTCCTCAGTGTTGGCCTTAGCCCTCCTGATTACCTTACCTGCTAGCCTCCTCATTTCCCTGTAAGCCTCCCTGTCCTCTTATTTCTGTGTTCTCTTGTGCCTGTGCCCCCCCTCCAGCCTTGAGGAGCACACCACCGCCACCATCCTTGAACCCACTATTGTCCAGCTACTTCTCCTATCTTGCCTCCTTTAAGGTAATGGTGTTGGACTTGGTGGCCCCTGGGTGGGAGAAAACATCACCCAATTCCTAGATAATGCAGTCCTGAGTCTAGTGGCCTCCTCATGACTTATAGCCAATGGAGCCTCGAGTCTAGAGACCTTCTCCACCAAGCCTGAAAGGCACATGCAGATGGGGAAGCACCACAGTCTCCAGAAGATCTCCGTAAAGACTGCTGCCTGACAACTACTGCATTGCACCACTCCCCACATTCCCTATTTTTGCTCTTTCTGTGTTTTCTGCCTTCCTTTCCCAGAACACAGCAAGGCTAAGCTGTACACAGCACGAGTTACCAGTATACAATTCAAAACCCTGTAATTACACTACCCTAGGTATGTCACAGATACTCATATGCTATAAACGAAAAAACACTACACAGATGGAGATATGCTATAAACAACAATCACTACAATAAAACTAATTACTAATTTTTTTCTGTTTTTTGCATACAGATAAGGCAGTACCCTCCTACATAGATAACAGCCTAGCATCAAGCTCCCTAAACCTCGACCTGCACCAGTATTGCTACAGAGCATATTGAAGAGGACTGGAGTCCCTCTGTTACCTGGTTCATGACCTCTCTTTCTTTTGATTTGACCCCACTGACCACAATCCTCCAATTACCTGTCCAGTACACTGACATTAGTCACACGCAGATCCTCCATCCTCCTCAGTGAGCACCTGTAAGGCATTAAGTCGAAAGCCTTACTGAAGTCGATGTAGAGCAAATCCACAGCTTGGCTCCTATCCAACTCCTTCATCATCCAAAGAAAACTATCAGGTGAGTACGACAAGACCTCCCTACCACAGTTCCATGCTGATTACTATCCTTGAGCCTGTTGCACTCCATGTTGTCCACAAGGTCCTCTTTGACCAAGGGCTCCATCAGCTTCCTTACAACAGAGGTAAGACTAACAGGTCTGTAGTCCCCTGCTTGTTCCTTGACCCCCTTTTTATGGAGTGGAACCATGTCCACCACTCTCTAGTCCTTTGGAACCACTGCTGTCCCCACTGAGCTGTTAAATAGACCTATCAGGGGTTCGTCCAGTTCCTGTGCCAGTTCCCTGCGTAACCAGGGATGCAACACATCTGGCCCTGGGGCTTTATCTGCCTTTAGGGCTACCTACCATTTCTGGACTCTTTCACATGTAAATGTTGGCTGCCTCATCTTCTGGACCCCTTCAGTGTCTGCCTTGAGGCCAGTCTCTGACAAAGGCCCACTATTCTCCCTAGTGAAAACTGAGCAAAAGTATTCATTGAGGATAGTGGCCTTTATTCATTGAGGATAGTGTCCTTTTGCCCATCCTCCTCTGTCACCCTATTCCCCCTCAGCTAGCCTTAAGATCCCCCTTCCATTCTTCCTTTTCTCTGTAATGTATCAGAAGAACTGTTTTTTTTCCACTCTTGTCCCTCCTCTGCAATAAGCAGCTTTGTGTTTGCTTTTGCTTCCCTAAACATCTTCTTTGTCTCCCTATTTTTCATGAACATTTTCTCCACTTTCTCCCCGTTTTTCTTTATACTTGTAGAAAGCCTTTTTCTTGGCCCACACCACTTCACTGACACTTGCTGGGAACCATAATGATCTCTTGAACTTGTTCCTTTTGGTTACCATTCTCTTGCATAAATTAAATGCCTTGAGAATGTTCCCCTTAATTGCCTCATCTCTCTTCTATGCCACCTGTTGTCAGTTGTCATTTAGCCTATTGAGGTCCTCCCTTATAAAATCAAGGACGTTAGCTCTTGATTGTGGTTGGTTTGCTAGACCCATGGGCCAGTTCAAACCAAATGGAGTTATAGTCACTTTTCCCCAGTAGGCCACCTATTCTCACAGTTCCTACCACATACAAGCTGGTGAGCACCACATCTAGAATTGCAGTCTGCCTGGTGGGTTCCTTAACTAGCTGTACCAGTAGACAGTCCTGGAAGACATCCAACAAGACCTGACAACTGGTGCTCCTGGACATTGGAACATCCCAATCAATGTCTAGTAGGTTGAGATCACCCAACACCATTACTCCCCCACTTTGCCACTCTTTCAAGTTCTTCCCTGAGCTCTCTGTCCCTCTCTTCCCCTTGCCCTGGAGGTCACCCCAAGCACAGTTTCTTGCTTGAGGCTGCTGTGAGTTGCACCCACAGTGGCTCGGTCTCCCTCTTACTATCCCTGATGCACCCATCTTCCACCACTTTAATGCCAACCATGACAAAAATGGCTAGTCCTCCCACTCTATCTGTTCCCCTATCCCTCCTGAACAATGAGTCCTGAGGGACCAGCAGTTCCAAGTCATTATTTTCTGAAGCCCACATTTCTTTGATGGCCACAAGGTCCACCTCAGAGTCTGCCACCAGTCCCTGGAGTACACTGATTTTGTTACCTAGGTTCCTGGCAATAAGGTGCATACCCCTTCTATCTGACCACCGATCCTACTTTGCTACTACCTTTGTGCATTCCTTGCTCTTTCTTCCTCATGCTTTTCCTTGTGATTGCACACTTTGCTTTCCCCCTCTATAATGTCCCTCCACCTAGTTCAGTTTGTGCCACAGCCCTACTTGTACTCATTATGCTGCTACCAGCCCTCAGATGTGGAGGAGTGCCAGCTAGGATCCCCTTCCTTTCATATGCCACTATGGTTCTCCTAGACCCAGTCTCCCCAGTCATCAGTTTAAACATCTAATGCAGACGTCAAACTTCTGCCCCAGCACACAGGCCCACTCTCTCGTCAGGTGAAGTCCATCACCCTTTAAGTGTCTCCAGTCCCAGAAGTCCCACTAATCCCTTACAATGCGGGACCCCTTCTCCTGACACCATCTCCTAAGCCACCTGTTAAACTCCTTGAGTACCTCACTGCTTATCGTATCCTGCTTCCCTTCCCTGCCTCACACAGGGAGGACTTCAGAAAAGGTTATTGAGGCAGAGTGTGCCAACAATCTGTCCCCCAGTCTATGGAAGTTCTACTTCACTATCTTCATTACTGGTTCAGCAACTCATTGGTACCCAGGTGTACCAGCAATCCTAGCTCTCCGCTGTGTCTCCTCCATCCTTCCCATCCTGATAAAATCCTGGATGTCCACTGCACCAGGAAGGCACTGTACCATCACCTTCCCATGAAACCTCCACTCCACCACCCTCTCTATCCCCCTAATCATAAAGTTCCCAACCCCTAAGACTCTTCTGGTAGACTTGCTCACCTTTGGGTGCCATCACATTGTCCTTCCCTTCCCTTTCCCATTGATTGACTCAGAGTCCCCTCAGTGCAGTCATTTACCTGAGCCTCTTCCAGGGGTGCAAATTGGTTCACCATCTGGATGGTGCTGGGCTGGGCAACCTCTTTCTGGCTACCTCTGCCCTCCCCGCTGCCCACTACTCTCCACCCTCAGACCAGTGGGTCTTTGGAGAAGGAGGGATGTGGGGGGGCTGCAGTTGAGCTGGTGATGCAGCTGAGATATTTTTATCCTTCCTCTGACCACCTGAGCCTGGAGCTCTGCCACAGTCCTGTAGATGGGGCAGCGCTCCCTCCTCCAGAGCATATCCCTAGAGAAGAGTGCCCCACAGCCACCACAAATGACTGCCCCCCCAACAAACCCCATCCCAACAAAGGCCTATGAATGAGGATAAAGTGCAAACAGATGATTAATTTGTAGTGATCACCCATATAGGGTGTAGCTGCAAGATTCAGCTATAGAACACACACAGGAATAAAAAAACTACTTTGTAGTGCTCACCCAGATGGGATATAACTGTGAGATTTAACTATAGTACAGAAGCAGCATACAAATTAAGCTTACCCTAGCTATGGCACAGGAAACAGGTATGAAATCAACCTTGTAGTGCTCACCTAGATAGGGTATGCAGTAGTTGTGGGATTTAACTACAACACAGAAACAGCCTAGCAAATTACACCTATGCTAGGTGTAGCACAAAAAAACAGGTAATTTAACCTACCTAATCAATGAGTATCAACTGTAGTAGGAGCAGACTACTCCACTGCACTGCAGTGCACACACAGACACCATGTTTGGTTTAAGTTACTACCTCTTTTTACTTATAACGGAACCCAAATTATTGTCTCTGGTGTACTAGACAGTTTAGCTACATCACTGTATAGGACCTGTATAGAGTTTCACTCTCTTATGAATTGTATTCCTGGTATTTATGTACATACATGTATAGTGTTTTCCTGTATAGAGTTTTTGCTGTTGCATGAATTTTATCCCTTGTATTTATGTACGTACATGTATAGTGTTCCCTATGTCGATCTGTACTGTATGTAACTATGTCTGTATTTGTATATACTGTTTCCTGATGAGGATCCTTTGTAAATGAGTCCCTGACTCAAAGGTTTGAATTCCAATTTCTACTAAATAAATAGATAGGATGCAGTTAGGGCTTAGTAGTGGTAGTATGCTCACACAACAATACAGTTATTGGTCATATACAGTTTTACCTTGGATGACACTGGCAGAGTTCCCGGCTGCTGGCTGCCTCATGGCTGCCTCAAGGCAGACTCTACTTCTTCATTTTCCTTTGCACTGTGCTACTTAATACAGATGGCCACAAACAGAAAGAGGTTTAAAATGGATCTGGGGCAAACCTGCCTCTGCTTTCATAGGTCACAGGTCCCTTCCATTTAGCTGTCTCAGCCAACTGCTAAGTGAAAGGGGAAGGGGAGCTTTAACTGCTCTACCCCTTTACTGTCTCTAATGTATTTCTTCTAAAAGCAGAATCAAAATGTATATGGTGAAAACCTGGCTTTGGTTTCACAGGTCACAGGCCTTCCAATTTAAATATCTCATCTAGCTGCTAAGTGAAAGTGGAGTAGGGGGAACTTCAGCTGCTCTACCCTTTTACTCTACCTAATGTACTGCTTCTAAAAGCAAAATCAAAATGGATCTGAGGCAAAGATGACCCTGCTTTTTCCTCCCATTTAGCTGCCCAGGCTTTCTGATAAGTGAAAGGGGGTAATGGGAGAGCTTTAGCTGTTCTACCCCTTTACTCTCCCTAATGTGCTGCATCTAAAAACAGAATCAAAATGGATCTGGGGTAAACCTGATGCTGCATCCCTGTATGTGTGGGCAGGTTATGGCACCTACTGAGCCATCTCAAGAAGAACAACATGAGGAGGGATACCCCTGAGCAGGAATGTGACTGATAGGCACAGCTCAGTTCATCCCTGCATGTAGAGGAAAGGAAGAGAACTAAGCATCAGCCTCTTTCTGCAAGCAATTTCCTCAGTTACTTCTTCACAGAGGCTCTGGAGCCAATCTCTGTAGATCCCCTGGACTATTCTTGTAATGAACTTACTTCATCCCCTCACTTGGCATAGCAGGCCATCAAATACCTCAACTGCCCTCCAACCATTGTGCCATCAGAGTTGGTGTTTAGCACAGTAGGGATGTTGTGGAGCCTCAGAGATCCACATTAGTCCCAGAATATGTTGTTCTGCTTGTCTTCATCAAGATGAATTTAAGGCACCTTGAGTTCCATTATGAGCAGTGAAGAGTAAAATTAAATGCTATCTGTTCTGTTGCACCACACGCAGTGCATAGGAATCCCTGAATAATATCTCCAGGTGGTGTACTTTTTTTTAGCATTAATTTTATTTCAGAGTGCAGGTCTGCAAAGTATACTATGCAGACTGGACTGCAAAAATCTCTTTAGTATACAGTATGACTACATACTTTTCAGTATATTATCTCATTGTTTTGAATTCAGCATATATCATTATTATTGTTGAAGCTCATCACACATGACTGCTGTTATTCTAGCCAAGCCCCCCAGACTAGAATTGCTACATCCTCCCCATAACTAGTGTTGTCACCCCCATCATGTGAATACTGTGAATTTCACCCCATTTAGGACTATTCTTCTAATCCCCCCGTAACTGGTGATGCTGTCCCCTATACTGGACTGGTGAATGCTCTGGATTTCATCCCACTCAAGACTGTTATTATTCCACCCACACCATGACTCGTGATTCTCTCTCCTACAGTGCCACCACCAGACTGGTGATGCCCCCATCCACATTGTGATGGGTGCAAGTTTACTTCCTATTTGTTGCATTTCTCAACTGTGTAATTATTGTATGATTCTGACTTTGTTTTTTGAGAGTCAATTGTAACCCCTAGGCGGCACTATCCCTAGAGTTACTACCCCTGCCTTGTGGCCCGTACAAGGTTGAGGGGCCTGGGTTCCTAAAATGACTTTAAAACTGGTTATTTTCCAAGATATTATAATGACACGGTGCTTCCACCCAGAGTTTAGCTTTAAGTTATTATTTTATTTATTTTTATTTAGCTTTTGTTGACCGGTAAGTGCACTAGACAAATCCTGCCTATTTTCAGGCACGACCCGGGGAAGGGGGATACAGATGAATGCCAACTGACCTTGAACCAGATTAAGCTGTTGGTGGTATTTTTAGTGAATGAGGGAAATTTGGCCAGGACACCGGGGAAATTCCTCTACTCTTTTCAATAAGTGCCATGGGATCGTTAACATCCACCTGAACTACCACCAATCGAGGCAGATGGGACCTCGGTTTAATGTCTCATCCGAAAGACGGCACCTCAGCAGTGCAGCACCCCTCTCATGCTGCATTAATGTGTCAGTACTGGGATATTAACCCAAGTGCCAGATGTGGAAACTGAACCCACAGCCCTCTGATCTCCCGGCCTCAGAGGCCAGTGTGCTACCTACTGAGCCACTGACACTGCTTGTTGGCTAGCTTTAACCTGGTATAACCCCCGGGGATGCTGTACCCACCCACTATAAGTATTTGCCACCTCAACACATGACCCAATAAACATTTCCCCACATTTCAATACCTGGTGCATTTAGAGACTTGATCCTAATAATATGCTCACACCAGAGAGATTCTGCAAAACAACAACAAACAATTTATTTATGGGGGGACAGGGCTTAGGGATAGGGGAAAAAGGAGTAGAAGTTATGCAGTATCAATATTTACAATATTTACATGCAGATCAGTTTAGATTTGTGTTGGTGAAAACCTTCTAGCTGGCTAAAATAGCTCCCTTATGGACTTGCATTCAAAAAAGAGCTGACCCCCTTCTAGGCCTAGACAATATATTTACGGCAGAAGTATGTTCATTGGGAGACTACTCTGTGATCTCTGTGCTTAATTGAAAACATCATATGGCCCTAATTTCAATGTCTGTCAAAAAGTTGGTGTTACGACATTGGAAGGATGGGACAGACATCTCTTATACAGAATGGCTTAAGGAGCTGCTAGCCAATCTGAGGACAGAAAAGGCTATTGCAGGCCTTAACAATAGACTACATAGATAAACAGAGATTTGGGATCCCTTGCATACTCTGTACTCCTTATAAAGGGATGGAACTGGTACCTTGTCCTATCAGCATAAGTATAATATTTACCATTCTGTGTTGGGGGAAGGGAGGGAGTAAGGGAAGGGGAACGGGTCCATATTTTTTCCCATGTAAATGCTTTATGTATTGTCAGATGTGGATCTGTTCTCTCTTTTGTAAATTATAAACTTTAATAAAATTTGAATTGGAAAAAAAACCAAAAAACTTTTAGCTGGGTAGCTACGCTGCTTTGCAAATCAGAATGTAATCACACAACATACTGTAAGGTGACCAGAGCCCTGGCTATCTGACTAAACTGCATAAAATAAGATGACACCAAATATAATTCTGCCACACACTGGTACCAGTCCTCACATTAGGCAGGGGGCCCTGCAATCCACACCTCAAATCTGGATACCCAGTTACCAGAGTCCATTTAGGGTGCAGGCCTGATGGACGGTGCAGCTGTACATTGGCTGGCTAAATTGAGAAGGATTTGAAGCTTGAACTTGAGGGCATTA
Organism: Neoceratodus forsteri; assembly: GCA_016271365.2. Lineage (NCBI taxonomy): Eukaryota > Metazoa > Chordata > Ceratodontiformes > Ceratodontidae > Neoceratodus > Neoceratodus forsteri. The sequence goes on from CM057456.1 coordinate 1,289,735,756, forward strand.
AGCACTTAAACAATGTAGTAATTTGAAAGGCTGCAGGGGGGCCCTGCATTTTGTAGGCTGAATGCATGTCAGAGTAACCAGCCGGTCACATTGGTTTTTAATCCAGTTAGTATTTCTGAACATCCAGCACATTTGTGATTCCTGTTGCATTCAGCACATTTAGAATCTAAAGACATTCAGTACATTTATAATATAAACACATCATCACATTTTAATGCTGTAAATTCTTCAACCCTGAGCCAGCCTGGCTACCAGGGTCCATTCTAATTTGAACTTGCAAAGGTGGTATTATTCCCTAAGTTAGGGTGACCCAGTTTCTTTATATCCATATCCGACTAAATAACTGATTTCATTACAATTTCTTCAGCTTTAGCAAATTGAGTAATTAAAGCAATCTTGAAAACTCAGGCTTGATGTCCCAGTCCCATGTGGCAAATGGCTAAGGTTCACAGTTCCACAGGACATCTTGACCAATTATAAATCAAATACTGGACCTCCCAGGCAAAGTTAGGACAAGCCCCGGTTGTGAGTGCTCCACTTCCAGTCCTGTAGGCACTTTATCAAACTAACACATATCATCACATTTATATTTAAACTGGACCACACCGGGCCGCTCAGCTGATATAGGCCCACCCATGCTGGGCAAGGTTTGGGTGCAGCAGATGCAGGGTGCAGACCAAATGAACAGTTTTAAACAGCAACAGTCTCTAGGGCATTGGCAGCCCCAATTAGCTTTATTTGTCCTTGCACTGGGGGGGGGGTACAAGATTACTCACTCAGGCTCCTCATGGTATGGATTTCCATCATAAAGGCTCTGAAGTCTTCAGTTCTCTCACCACTGAGGCAGATTCAGTGCTCTCACCGCTGGCTTGACATCAAGTTGCAGGTCCACGCTTTCCCAAACATGAAAGGGAGGGCTAGCACCTGGAGGGCATTCTTCTGGCAACCCCCAGGCTAGCAGGTTCTAAATTACTTTAACTTTGCTGGCAAAGAAGGCAAAACCCCCCTCCTAAGTGAAGAGGCTTACACTGGATCACCAGGCCCAGTTGCAGTGCTGGGGACCTGAGCCCCCATCCCTGTGTGGGGCTCCCACTCAAATCTAGAAATCTGCTGAAAGCAGTCTTTTATGGGGTTATACTGAGGCTCCCTATTGGCTGACGCTATTGGTTGCTTTGGTTCTGATTGTCTGGAAGGCTTGCCAATCACAAAAAGGAATTATTCATTAAGCCTCCTTGATGCACAGCTAGATTGCTGTTTTGGCACCTGAATTAAGTCCCTGCAGTTTCCCCATGAGCACTAGAAGGTTTCCCATGAACCTTGGCAAAAGTCCCACAAGTCCTGGCTTTAAAGTCCTAGCTTTGTGATTGGCTGTGCTGCTCTGTAATGGCTGCTTAAACACACAGTCCCTTAGGCATATTTAATACAGTTCCAAATAAAGTCCTGGTGTGGCCAGAATATTTATTATAGTTGCCCAAATGCTCCTTAGTTCAATAGTCACTGGTGTGTCCTTGTAACCTCTGCCCAGATTTTGTAATTATCTCAGTCTTTTGGCCTGTCACTGCACCCAGTATTTAATGCCCACCAAATTGCAGCAGGCAGGCTGTATCCTGAGTCCCAACATATCTGGTGCAGTCAGTTTAAACCTTCATCTATTATTTAAACACTTTCTCCATTTTAGACATTTTCCCCCAACAGCATGCAAAGAAGTTACATTATTTATTTTTTACATTTCTTTCCCTTTTTCAGCAGTTGCCTAAAACACTGCTGCCCTGAGAGCAGACAGACCTTTATGAATATTCATAGGAGATTGGGGCTCCGGCTCATTAATAGTCATGAGCCCCGATCCTAAGGTTCCATGGATCTCCTTTATTTAAATAGAATACTGGCTCTCCTGGCCCTTGATGTGGTCATCAGATCCCACTGTGGCAGATGGGGACACCAGTTCTGCCGAACACTCTCCCGGTCAACTGCAAGTTAAGTGGTCGGGAGATCAAAGGCACTGCATTGCGCAAGTCCAAACACCGAGACACTGGGGGTGCCAAATGAGCAGCAGGAAAACACAGCTGAGCTCTTGAGCCTGAATGGGTTGAAATTACAGGACAGGGGCTAGATGGAGGGCTATCAGGGCACAACAAGAACTGGGGGAACCAGAGAGAGAAAAAAAAGTAGACATTTAAGGAGGATCTACGGAGGAGAGCAAAATGGGAGCTGCTTGAGCTAAGGAAAGCCCCCAAATTGGTAGGGGAGTTACACAATGAATATTTGTTTGCCTTGTAAATACTTGAAGTTATTAAGCTGTTAATCATAACAAGGCTGTTTGTGACATCATCTTATAACAGCAAGACCTGACATCATTCCATTACATTCACTTACAAGGAGCCAGGCTTTGGATGTCACTCTCTGCTGTTATTTATTTGCAGTGCTGTTTTTTTCCTATCATTATGCTCTACAATTCTTATATCAAAGACCATAACCATGCCCTGTGAGTCTCACTTGCAGTTCTTTTTCTACAACTGTGCATACTCATGAAACAAGCATGATGATAGCATGTTTGTCCCAAATTCATTCCTCTGACAACAATTGCCCAGTCACAAATGTCAAAGTATTTATTCCCATCAAACAGAAATATTACTGTCCAATGCACAAGCACCGCCCCAATGGTCTCTCAAAGTGTCTCAACTCTTGAAATAACCTGGCTATTATGCCCACCAGTGTGACCAGGCTCTCCAAGTGGTTCAACCCTTGAAATAAGCAGACTATTATGCCCAACAGTGTCACTAGTCACTTCAAGTGTTTCAGATCCTAATATAAGCCAGCTATTATGCCCACCAGTGTCACCACTCTCCAAGTGGTTTAAATGATAATGAGGATGATAATGATGATGATGATGATTCACTCCAGTCTACACCAACAGCATTGCCAATTTCCATGTCCAATCTGCATAGAATTGTGAGGGTGAATTTTAAATATTAATGATGACCAATGAAACCAAAGCTGAATGTTTCTGATCTTCGAGTAACACAATGTGTCCTACCAGCAAAGGTAAATATTCTCAACTATTTCATTTATTTTGTGGGGGTGTAGTAAAGTCTAATTGAACAGTCTATCTCTAACCATTTTTTGCTACTGTTTTAACTGTCTTTTCAGCTATTTTATCATGTGGGTGACTGAATCCTATTGCTGAATGGTTCCAGCCTGGAATTGTTTAAATAAATGGAAAAAGATGTGTTGGATAATATAGAACTGCATTATGTGACTTACAAGTACTGTACAATACTAAAAATGTGGATTCCTTTATGAGGAGGATAATTATTGTGGATGCCAAGGAAAGTTTGTTCCATAATAATGATAAGTCAAACCAGATCCAGATTTTTCTGATCTTTGAGTTATACACAGTGGCCAGGATATTCAGAAATGCACCAGAGGGAAGTGCAAGAGATGCGCAGCACAAATACAGTGCACCATGGCACAATGGGTGCCATATTCAAAGGCTGCACATGGCTGGATGCGCCTGCACGACGTGGCTGAATATTGCACGGATGAGCCAAAGCGCACCCAGGGATGCACCAGGGAGCAAGTCAAGATGCGCCATAACGCACCCAAGGATGCGCAGGGGAGCAAGCCAAGGAACAACACACACACACAGGCATCCGCACACAAGGCAATCACCACAGGGCCTGAAGAGACAGGCCACAGCCACCCCACCACACACACAGCCCATGGTGGAACACCACCAGGTACAAACCCCCATCCACCCCAGACAGACCACACAGCAGCCATGCATACCACTGCAGTATGGCTCCTCACGCCAGCTACAAAGCAGACACGGACACAGATGGGTAACCAAAATGAATGTAATGTAACAGTCATATAAAACATATTTACAAACATAACAACAGTCAGGGAAAGGAGGGACCACCCACAGACAGGGAGATCAGGGATGGGAGGCAGGGATCGGGTACAAAGGCAATGGAAGGGGTTAAGGGAAGGTAAGGGAGGATGCACAGGGTAGGAGAAACTGTCCAGCACATGGGTCTTAAGGCCAACCAAGGCCCACCACTGGGTGATGCTGGCATTGGTGCCTTCGTCTGTGCTGGCTCTACGCCAGCTGCTGAACCATCTGGAGTGTGGCAGTGGTGACACACAGTATCTCTCTCAGGAGCTGTGCATGCACATCACAGGTCCCAACACCTAGGACAAAGGAGGGAACACGGTATGAGTGGATGTCCAGAAGGCCGCAGCCCACCCACCATACAGAGTGAGCATCGGTGACATGCGCCTCTGGGCTGGCATTCCAACACCCACAGTGAATGCACCCACATGAGCCACCCACCCAGGGACCCAAAGCCATGCTGAACACTGCACGACAGCACCGCCCATGTGCAGCACACCACCGCCATGGCAGGCAGGCGACATGGCCATGCAGGTGGCCAGCAGCGACACAGCCTGGACCCGGGTGCAACCACAGCCCACCTGCAGTGGCCACCCACATGTGCGATAGCCACAGAGCAGTGCAATGGGCACCACAAGCAGTGCACAGGTGGAGGGTGCCATGCATACAGGGAGCCAGGTTCCACCCCCACCCACGCTGACCACCCTGTACAACGAGGAAACATGAACAAGTGCCTACCTGCATGCAGAGGTGCACCTAGTGCCTGTCCAGCCGCTATGCCCGTGCTTCCCGCCGATGATGTTCCACCCCCTGTGGTGGCCCGTCCTGGCTCAGCCACAGTGCCAGTGAGGCACACCTGCCTCCTATCCTCAGGGCCTAGAAGAAAGTAATGGAGAAGGACACATCAGAACCACGTAATATCACAGTCCCCTACCCCCTGGCATGGTGTGACCCCCACGCAGCATGCCTGTGGCACGGTGGCACAGGCAAGCACGGTGTACCACCCCCCGCAACAAGGCGTGCAGCCCCAGCCACCCACCAGCAGGGCGTGCCACCGCCACTGCACCACGGCCCCCCAGATGTGAATGGGCACATGCACCATGCACTTACCTGGCCGTGGCACAGAGCCCCTCTGGACGCGTGCCTGAAGAGCCTGTAGCTGAACCTGGTCCCTCTGCTGCAGGTCCCCGTAGCGGTACCTGCACTGCTCACCAGTGCGCTGTGCATCTGTGGCCTCCTCCAGTGCATTAGACACCTCCTGCCACACCTCAGACTGAGGCCTGTTGAGTGGCATCTGACCAAAGAGGGTGCCAGCATGTGGCTCCACAAGGGCCACCAGGTTGACTAACTTAACCTAGGATCATATCTATGCCCTGGGTGTTGTCCTGTGTGGCATGCTTGCAGCACTCCGATGGAGACAAAATGGCACCCAGCAGCACACATGCAGCACGTGCTGGAGCCACTGCCACCAGCCATCGCGCAGGGGCGTGGGTGCGACCGGTGCTGCAATGCGCCATGTGTCGCCGCGGCACCATGCGCCACAGTGCTGTTGGGCACTGCAGGCATGCTGCATGGTAGGGCCATGTGTGAGCCACCATACATGGTCCCGTCGTGCACGGGGCACAATCAACAGCATGGTGCCACAGCGCCATCGGTCATGTGGCACCCTGGCACCATAGGCCACACAGCGCATGAGCACCACCAGTGCAATAGTGGATGGGTGCTGTACTGCCTATCATGCACATAGTGAAGGGCGTGCCACTGGCGTACATGATGGACCCAGGTGCATGCGCGCGGCACAGCGTGTTGTGCACATCATACTGCTGCACCCTGAGTTGTGCATACGCAGCCCCATTACACAATGGGCAATAACACAATATTCAGACGCTATATGCAAATCAGCTGATTATCCTATCTATGGCACAGCAGCCCCATTTGCATGTCATTATAGTTGCGCAACCCCTCATTAGCATTCGATGCGCTTTAAAGGCTCCAGGGGAATGTACAGAGTAGGACCGGTATTGCATCCCTAACAGGTGAGATACATGCTGCAGGACAGCCAGGCAGTGGCATGGGAGGGTAGGTGCAGAATAACCATCCCATACTAACATGTATCTGTCCCCACAGGAAGAAGCATGTCAGAACTTGAGGAGAATGAGAAGCATGAGCCTGCTCAGAAGCGCAGGTCCAACTTTACCAGGGCGGAGTCGGACACCCTACTCCAGGCATACCTGGACCATGATCCACTCCTGAGTGGCTCCACAGGCACCCCACAGTCCTGGGCAACAGCATCAGAGGGTGTGGCCTGTGCTGTGAACCAGCAAGGCAGCCACCAATAGTCTGTGCAGGAGTGCAAAAAGAAGGTGGTCACAGACCATCGGTGCATCAAGGAGAAGGTGGCTGCCAACCGTGCAGCGCGAGCAGCCACAGGCAGGGGTCAGCTTTCCCTGCCCACCCTTACACCGCAGGAGGAGATGGTGGTAGCCACCATGCAGCACAGCGCGGTTGAGGGTATGCCTGGCAGAGGATACCAGACATGTGGTAGCCTGTCACTGCATGGTAGGATCTGCTGCACTGGGGACATGTGGGAAGGGGGGCCAGGGGCAGGTGTGGGTGGAAGTAACACTAATGTGACTGTGTTCCCTTTCAGCTCCTGAGCACGTGCAGCCAGCAGCAGTGGTGGTGGTGTCTGCTGTCGGGGCTGTCCTGGACCTGGAGGACAGTCCATCCACCTCCACTGGACACCATGGCCCAGATTGAACACGGCCCGGCACCACTGTCCATCCTGATGCCAGTGGCGCAGTTCCGGATGAGGCCCTTGCTGCATTCCAGCATAACACCAGGCATGGTGTCCTGTGTGCAGATATGCAGATTGGGGCGAGGTCCACTTCTGATGATGATGTGACCCACATCCCGGACCGGCGTGGATAGTGGCCCAGAGGTGGCTGACTGCACACCAACCATCGTGGCTGCTGTAGCTGTGGCTGCAACAGGTGCAGATATGGCTAGCAGTGGTGGTGTTGGTGCTGGTGGCAGTGCAGCCATGCTGGTGTTACCCTGCGCACAGCGGCTGGAGGGGCAGCAGCGGCGACCGGACAGTGTTGAGTGGGGTCCCGGGACAGTGCCCACTGCCAGGGCACTGCACAGATTCCAGCCCCAGGAGGGACCCGCTGTGCAGTGCCCACTGTCATGGAGCACTGGGCTGCAGGGTCAGCATACAGCTGTGGGTCGACAGGGTGCCCCTTGCAACCCAGGGCACCAGCCCCTTGGACAAGCACACCCGTCTGCACCAGGCCTCAGTTGATCAGCAGCTGCAGCTCACGGCAGGAGTGCATGCACTCCGTGCAGAGCTGTGGCAGGCAGATGAGTGGCAGAACAGGGACAGCACCTTGCTCCTTGTGGAGACCATGTGACTGTGGGAGGATGCGGCGGCAGCTATGGATCAGCTGACCACTGTGGTCATGGCCAGAGTGGCACCACTGGCCACACTGCTGCATGGCCTTCTACCGCTCACTCTGTGGAGTGCATATTCCACCCCTTAGGCCCAGCATAGGGCGACCCCTTCGGTGTCAACTCCAGGTTCCACCATGGGCATTCCAAGCATTCCTGGTGCAGGCATGTTTGTGAGCCTGCAGACACCTGCATGGACCTGGTCACGGTCCCGCAGTGTCATCCCTGGGGGACCATCTGTGACACCCCCTGTGGCAGACAGTCAGCCACACCAGCTGAGTGTTCTCGGCGGGGCTGTCCACGTGTTCACGGTGGCCATGCTACTGTGTGGCAGTCCTGAACTGCCCCCTAACTGCGTCCACCATCTTCTGCTGCCCTGTGTGCACATTGATGCGGCATGTGCATGTGCGTCCCATGTCTGTGACTTGCGTGGTGACCCCACATATGGCCCATGTTCTCACCCACCCGGCTGCTGACCACCATGGCATGTGCATGATGATACCAGCACTGCACTGCCAGCTACTGTGCAGTGCCCCTCTGCGTCTGACACATGCCCAGTGCCCAGTGCAGGCCGGGGTCGTCATGGGTCCTGTGTGCATGTGTGTGTGCGTGCGTGTGTGTGTGCGTGCGCGCGTGTATGTGTGTGTGTGTGTGTATGTGTGCAGCATGTGGCCGTACCCGTGCCATGTGCTGCATGGGTGTCTGTTCCCTAAGCCTGCCCAGGCCCCCCTTCTGCTGACCCTGGCATGGGGTACACCCATGCCTGCCTGCCCACTGTGCCCTGGGACCTGGCCTTGCCTGTGACCATGTATACCCACCTGTGCACTCCTTATTGCTCCTCAGCAATTGTGTCTCTGTGTTGCTGGGCCATCCTCGTCAGCAGGGGGATCCCTTCACCCCGGGGGGGCTGCCCACCACCAGGCTGGTGGCCTTGTCGTCCCCACTGCTGTCCCCCTTCTTGACCTCGATAGCTATCCCACTGTCTGTGGCCATGTTGTGTAGTACACAGCAGGCCAGGAAAAGGCTGCATGCCTTCGAGGGGCTGTACTATAAGGCACCACCAGACCTGTCCAGGCAATGGAACCGAGCCTTCAGCAGCCCAAACACCCCCTCGATTATGTTCTGTGTGCTGGCATGTGCCTCATTGTAGTGCTCCTGTGCTGGGGTCGATGGGTGCTGGTATGGGGTGAGCAGCCATGGCTGAAGTGGCTAGCCACTGTCACCTGTGTGGAGAGATGTCCAGTTAGCATGGTGGCCTGTGTCCCTGCCCCCCATCCCAGCCACACCCTGTGGCACCCATGCCCTGGCATCCATCATATCCTGCCCTGCTGTACCCAGCATATCGCATCCACAGCATACTCACTGACTAGGTGGCCAGTGGGGATGTCCCCACTCTCAAACCTCTGGCACAGTGCTGACTGGTGCCAGATGAAGGCAGCATGTGCTCCCCCAGGGTGTGTAGCACAGACAGTGATTATGTGCCCCCTGGCATCACACACCACCTGGCAGTTGACACTGGGGTAGCCCTTCCTGTTGATGTAGGCCACCTCCTCAGGGCCAGGCAGTGCGTGGATACCAACATGGGTGCAGTTGATGGCCCCTAGCATTCCAGGCAACTGTGCCACCCTGTGGAACCCCTGCATATTTGCTGTATTCTCTACCTGTGTGCTGGAGAACTGGATGTACTCCACAGCATGTGGCAGCAGTGTGCTGAGGAATTGTGTGAGAAGCTGTGATGCAGCTGACTGGGTTATGCCTGTGATATCCCCTGTTGGTCTCTGGAAGGTGCCCGTGGTGAGCAGGCACATGACAGCCATGACCTTGGCCTCCACGAACAGGATGTGTGGCTCCGTCTTGTGGGTGCCTGCATTTCTTCACTGCTCAGCTCACAGAGCCACCTCAGAATGGCCCAGTTCAGGCGGTACCAGCCCTTGATCTCTGTATTACTGTACTGTTCAAAGCTGATGCAGGCACAGTACCACCTGTTCTGGGAATACTGCCAATGGGCCCTTCCACGGCCATGCTGGTCTGCAGCCTGCCTCCTCACACTCCTCATTACCGCCTCCATCTGGAATGTGGTACTGGCCATGACCTACGCTGTGCATTCTCCCTCCAGGTGGCTCTCCCCCCTGGCACCCCAGCAGTTGGCTGCTGTCTGTGCCCCTGCACTGGGTGGACCCCTGTGTGGGGATGCCAGGCCTGCAGCATGTGGCCTACACCTCCCACTTCACAGTGCCTCTGTGCTGCCCCTCCTGTGCTGGGTGTCACTCCCACTCACTGTGGGTTACCTTGCTCCCATTCCATGAACATTCAGGCAGCACGCACACACACGCACACACACACACACACACACACACACACACACACACTCTCACTCACACACACGCTCACTTGGCCAGTGTTTGGCCCTGCCAGGCTCCCTGCTCCCCACTCTGTGCCTCTGTCTGCCTGCCTCACACACTGTGGCACCCCTATGGCTGTATGGCATGCCCCCTCACACTCCCTCAGTCTGGCTGTCCTGTGGTGCAAGCCTCCTTCCTTCCCTTGCTTCCTCTTTTTATGTGCTCAAGTCTGCTCTGTGCATTTCCCATTTACTCCACGCTTGGGCCGTTCACCTGCGGTTAAATATCGCAGTGCACTGCTTATTCATGGCTAAACCCCCTGCACTTGTACATGCATTCACTACCATTGTGCAGTGGCGCACTGGGAACTGCGCTGCACATTTCCTGCCGCTGAATATCGCTCTCTGGTGCATTGCCGCACTTGCGCCGGCGCATCCCTGTTGTGCATAGTGCAACTGCTCTGAATATTCCGGCCCGTGTATTCTGTTGGCAAAGATTCACATTCTCAACTTTTTTATTTATTTATTCTTTTCTGGGGGGATGTGGGGTGGAAGAAAGGGTGAGTTACCATATCAATAATCACTGACTGCAACCATTTTTTTGTTTCTGGTTTATCTTGTATTTTCATGTATTTTATGGTTATTTCCAAAAATGAGGAATAATGATGTGTCAGGATGAAAAATTATTACTGTGCAATGACCCAACAAGATCTGGATGTTTAAAAATGATCTCTAAGTAACACATACTCTAGTAGGAGGAACAATGCATAGGAATTTAACAAGTAACTCCAAGGGCTCACAGATATCTATGACTCCAAAAGCTTATTAACTTTGTTTTTATTTTCTCCAGCATTTACATATGTCTAATGTGTCTAGGTACATACTATGGATCAGAAAGCACAGCATGGAAAAAAGGACCTTGGCAACTCTGTTTCTTTTCATAAATTCAATATGAAGAATACTACTGCTCTTACCTTATCAACAATGCAGAGATGCAGTTTGGCTGGGAAAGGACTTCTCTTACCAGCATCATGAGAGGTAGAACTGCTTAAATGGGTACAGAAACAGATAAATTAGGAATTTCCCTTTGAAAATAAGGGGTAACAAAAATACTTACACTATAAATTTTGATACAATAAAGCTAGTAGTGGTGATGAGTAAATGAAGAAGGAAATAAGAGGAACTCAATGTGATGAGGCAACATCCAAAACCAAAAAAAAAACAGGACTGTTAGCATCAGATTTTCTTATGTTCAAAAGCACAGAATTCTCAGAAGACTGTATTTAGAAACAGAAGATTAGTTACATGATACAATGGCATTATGTTAATGCAATATGCAGTGCAGTAGTGCAGTCAAGGAGGAGTCAGGTTCTGCTAAACCAACTCTATGGAATTTTCAATTCAGTGTGTCACTCTGGTGGGCTACTCAATATATTAATGGTCCCTGTGTGATGGTGGTTCAAGGACATCAGAACAAAAGTACCTTGTTTTATCTTACTGACAGCTCCGTGTTGGTAACTGATGTGTTGTGGATGTGTTTATGGAATGCTACATTCTTAGCAGATGGTTTAAATGGGTTGTTTAAGTGCTTCTTGTACTAGTTTTAACACACTTTCTTGTTGAATAGTAGCAAATAAAAAATAATACATAGGACTCGAAAACTTTGCTCTGCATTACTACCAGCTCTGTGTCACTCGTTGAGGTGTCCTTGATGCGTTTGGGGAAAAAACTGCATCTGAAGAGGAATTAATCTTGTCATTTAAGGGCTTTTAGAACAATTAACCAAAAAAAAAAAAAAACTTTTCTGGGACCCCGAATACTGAATATTTTGCCAAACATTCAGAAAAAGATATTCGCACAGTGCTAGTCCTTATCTGCTATGAAATTCTATGTTTCTATGATTCTATGAGTCCTTCTATGAGGCCCTATATTCTTTTCATACTCCCTCTAATTTCAAATTATTTCACTGTGAATGGATCTCTGTATATTCTAATTTACCTATAAGGGCTGCAAGTTCCCTTGTCTACTTTTCAGTGATCCCAGGCAGGGGAATTTACGGTGTCTTTCATTTTTCTGACTTGTTTCTCATTGTCTGCAAACCTAACTGTGAGCACATCTAGGTTGCTCTTCTGGTCAGTCACTGTCTCATTTACACTGCTGAATGAGTTTATTTTTGCAAAGCCCTAGTGGACCACCTGCAGGAGTAGCTCTGGGATCTTATCACATTTATTATTTGATCTTATTGTATAATTATTTTCCCCTGGACATCTCACATTGCATAGCAGAGTTCTCTGAGGGCTGTTTTGTATCACTGTTGCAGGGGACGAATGGGAGGCATATTTAGGAATGAGTGGCAATGGTTCTACTGCACCAGCGGTTGACCAAATTAAAAATCTCAGGTCTCGCATATCGGCCTGCCATTTCTTTTTTTGTTGTCAAATGGACATCAATTAATTCCTTCACTCTCTGAATTTTATTAGACATGCCCAAATGTCCATAGCTAAAGTAGCACGGAGTTATTGAAAAGTAGGATTAATTCTGATTGGGAACCTAAAAAAGAAGAAAATTAAACCATCTCCAATCAGACTTCTCTCTATACAAGCAGACTGCTGTCAATCCTAGAACCCCATATTGATGTGGTTTATTAGTACATAACGTGGAGTGTGGTTTTGGTTGTAGGGCAGGGGTATCCAACAAGAATGGTGCTTACTCCATGAGTGGTGGTTTATGGATGTGTGCACTGTGCTTTGTGACACCTAGTGTTTTAGCCCTGTTTTTGAGTTTGGAACTCTGTTACTGTTCTGGGCACCCTTATGTAGCTCATTTGCTCTTATGCCTGCAACATTTATGATGTCATCAATTTGTGTGCTGGCATGCACAGTGGTTGATGGGTCTTGTGTTCACAAATGACACAGCTAGGAGCCTTAGCTTTCCATGACAGTCTGTGTGAGTGCTTAAAGCCATGTTCAAGTACACCTTTCAGTCTGTTAAAGCCTTCTTATATTCTCTGCCTGACAGAACTGAGGTCCACAAGCATGGAGCACAACTCAGTATGGAGCGCAACCAGCTCTTGCCATCTGTGTGCCCAACTGCATGCTGAGTACCCTCATCTGGGTGGATGCACATGCCATGTCCATGCGTGTTGAATCAACCTGGCAAACTAGCTGGTGTAGAACACTTTGGCCAGTTCTTGTATGATGTAACATCTGACAAGTCATCTGCTGCATTTAAAGTGGATGGAATACAGGCATTACTTCCTGTTACCACTGGGCACAGGTATGGTCCCTGATGCAGGGAATCATTGTTGTCTAGGGGGGTGTGTGTGTGTGTGTGTGTTCCCTGGTGTGTCCTGTGGTGTGTCCTGAGGTGTGTTTTGAGATGTATTAGAGGAGTATACCAAAAGGATGGTGTGGGGTGTGCTGTCAGATGTACATGGGGGTTGTGTGGATGTTGTGGTTGTAAGTGGCTGGGCAACTGCAGGGGTATTCACTGTGCAAACATTTATGTCAGATGTGTGTGTGTGCGTGTGTGTGTGTGTGTGTGTGTGTGTGTGTGTGTGCGTGCGTGTGTTGTGCCTGTACCCTCCTGGCTTGACTCAGCAATACCACAGTTGCCACTTCCCTAGCTCTGGTGTTAGTGTGGTATGGTGTGGTGTGGTGTTGTCTTCCAGTCCACCACTGCCCTATTAATTTATTATTTAGTTTTTGTTGACCGGGTAAATGCATTAGACAAATTCTGCCTATTCTCAGGCATGAACCAGGAGAAGGGGGATACAGATGAATGTCAACTGACCTTGAACCAGATTAAGCTGTTGGTGGTATTTTTAGTGAATGGGAGGAAATTTGGCCATGGCACTGGGGAAAGTCCACTGCTTGACTGTAGGGGGAAATGCTGGCAGGTGCAGCGTCAGTCCCAGTCTGAGCTTGGAGTGATAAGGACATGGAGGAGGTTAGAGAGATGGCCGCTCTCCCACAAAGTGAAATCGGAGAGACTGAGACCTTTAATGAAGCAGAGGTGCATCTTGAAATGGATGAAAACTGAGCTGAGAGAGCGAAGTACCAGATGATGGAAATGAATGGAAGGGCTCTAAATTTAGCAATGGAACATCAGCATCAATCTGTGGAGGTACTGACGGTTTTATTAAAAAATACTGAAGAGGAGTATGTCAAGAAAAAAGAGGAATTGTGCAAAGCAGTAGAGACAGCAAAACAAAAGAAAGAAAATGTTGGTAGTCATGACAAGTGAATAGCGACTGGTGGAAGTTGTCAGAAGACATCTCAGAATGTACAGCCTGCAATTGTCCTTAATGACCAGTCAGTCTCAAATGCCCAGAGTAAACCTATAATCTTTCGGTCCAATGCAATGACCCAGGAAGGTGTGACGGTATTTTCTTTTTCAACTCAAGCAAAAGATAAAGAGAAAAAGGAGGTACCTGCAGTAAATGCAACATGGGCAGATTCAGAGTTTGATTTAAATGAGCCGTGGACAATAAAGAGTTCGCTAAAAGGAGCGGGATGGGTGCAGTAACCCACTACAAATCAATTGACTTTGGGCTTTGCTCCGATCCGAATATCTGGTGTTTGTAAAGCTGGAGAGCAAGCTCAGTACAGGACATTTATGGCATCAGAGGAACAAACAAGTGAAAAGCAAAGAGAACAAGGTACTTTACTTGATTTATCGCTATCCTCAGATTTCGAACCGACACAGAATCCGCAGTTAAATTTTGTGAATAGAACAGATTACATTACAGTAAACACAGTGACAAATAGATCAGAAGGCCATAGGAATGGTTCTATTGAGCTTGAAGATACAGCTGATACAGAAAATCAACAGGATGACAACATGGAGGGAAACTGGACAGGGGGATGAGCAACATTCTCGGACTTATGCATCTTTTTTTCAGAAAAGAATCTTTCCTGCTAAAAGACATAATGCAGTAAGATTTCTGTAGGTCAAACCTTACTTAAAGAAAGTTTAAAGTTTGATGCTGCAGAGCTATACATGCTAATACATGTATCAGGGAAAATTATTTTGATATATGTTTTAAATTACAAAATGGTCTGGAGAACTTTTTGGCAAGATACAACAAAGTGAAAAATACACTACTATGGGTTCCTTTCGAAGTGATTCTTCTAACTAAGAGAGCACGGAAGACTGTCACAATACTTTTTAGGAATGAGGGAGTGAGTGTAACTGACTTAGTTTTTTGGCTTAGGCAATGTTGCTCAGTTATGGGGCATCCTGAGGCGATTTTTGATACGGAGAATATCTGGACAGGAGGTTGGAGGGTGAGAGTCACATTAAAAACAATAGATGGGGAACTTCTGCATTTACCAAATTCCTTTTTTTTGGGTGGAGACAGGGAGTGCTTTTTTATCCAGGGTAACCTAAAAGTTGCTACAAATGTGGGGCAGTGGGACACATAAGTAATGCGTGTGACAAGGTAAGTTGTTCTTTATGTGCCAATTTGGGACATATGAATTGGCAGTGTCAAAACAATTCCAAACGTAATTTGTGTGGGAAGAAGGGGCATTCATATGAAACTGCGAGCAAGCTGCACATCATAAATCAGAGATAGGGGATCTTGAGGAGCAGAGATTGTTAATGGCTGTGGCTCAGATAGAGAATGTGAAGCATCGGTTAGATAGGTCTCTGGAGCCTGAGCAGCAGGGTGAAAGACAGGCTAGGGTAGAGGCCCCACAGTCACCTATAGATTCCTCAGTTCCTTTTCCGGTAGTTATGAGGGAGGAGGGTGAAGAGGGGGAGGATCTAATGCAGGTGGGGAAGATATAGGTCCACAAAGTCCAGAAATCATGCAAGAACACACTGCTATGCAAGTGACTGTGAGAGAGGATATGCCCCCCCATCCCAGCGCCTAGTGTGGAAATGGAAAGAAGGGTTACTAGGAGAAGGACCTGGAACAACCTGCTCCTAAAGTGCATAACATTTCTGAAACTAAAGCCTCAAATAGGTTTCAATCTTTGTTTAAAAAAATGGAATTACAGGGGAATGAATCTGAGAATTCCTCAGGAGACATGAGCCACATTGAGGCCTTTTCAAACTCAGTCCTAGGTGAGTTCGGGGAAGAACAGAAAAAGGATGAACAAAAGACAAAAAAGAGTCAAAATAAGAAAAAAATGGAAGTGGTAGATAAACAAAAAAAGAGTAACAAACCACCATGAGTGCATAATGATCAATGCATCATTTAAAATTGCTAACTATTAACACCAATAGCTTAAAGAATAAGAAGAAAAGGGGTGGTTTTTTTTCTCACCTCATTTCTACTAAGGCAGACATTATCCTTTTACAGGATACTAGTTTACACACGGCAAGAGACATAGCACAAGCTAAAAAAGAGTGGTATATTGAAACGTCCTTCTGGTCTATAGGACTAGAGGCCTGTACAGGGGTTGGGGTTTCATTTTCAGTACCCATAAACATTTTGATGCCTGGGAGAGTATTACTCCTGGATATAAAGTTTGATAAAAGATACTATAGGCTCATAAATATAAATGCGTTACAGTCTAAATCAGAAAGAGTAGATACATTTAGACTAATAAGACCTTTTTTGTTTTTGGCACAGAATGTGGTATGAGGGGAGACTTCAACTGTGGTCTGGCATGACAGGATGGGGAAAAAACATAACTACTTCTAAGCTCTTTAATGACATGGTGTTCCTGAATAACACAATCCAAATGGCGAACCTTATAGATGCAAATAAAACTCATACAGCAAGAAGAGAGACGACTTTTCAAAGGGGACACCATGCAACCCAGATCGACTTTTTCTTTTTAAGCAAAGGGATGTTGATACAAGTAGCAAGAGTACAGTCTGTAGCATAAACAGACCACAAAGGCCCAGATATTCAGACTGCGCCAGGCAGCGGCACAAGCCTGGGCGCAGCACAACTGTGATGCGCTGGGGCCAGGCCAGGTGATATTCAATGGGGATGCACCATGGTGCAGCACCATTTAATATGGCAGGGTCAGCGCACATACTGTGCATGGTGCAGTGGCACTATGCTGGCGCAAGCCACAGATAGGGAGCATGGGGAAGTGCAGTTGCACTAGGTGAATCACCCACAATATTCAGCAGGAAGCATGCAAATGAGGCCATAATATATGCAAGGCACGAAAGGGGCCATTTGCATATCATTATGGCTCCATTTGCATGCCTTGCGCAGGCAGCCTGGTGACTTGCGCATGGTGCCCTACACAGCATGACATGTGCTGTGGGGATCCCGGGGCATCCCCCACCCTATAGCTACCATTGCATGGCATAAGTGTAAAAAGAGATCCCTGGTAGTCTAGTGCCCCTCCCCAGTCCTCAATTCCTTGATGAATATAATATATGACCATCCCTGGTGGTCTAGTGGTCCCCCCTCCCACCCAAGTCCCCAATTCCCCATTACATGTAAGGATGCCTGTCTCTAGTGGTCTACTGAAAACCTTCCCCTGCCCATTGCTGTGAACATGGTAAATGTGTATTACAACATTCCCTGGTAGTCTAGTGGACCCCCCTCACTCCCGAGTCCCCAGTTGCAGTCATTCACCCACACATAATTTCCTGGTGATCCAGTGGTACCCCCCCCACCTACCCACACAGGACCCCTTGCCAACCCCGCTCCCCTCCGTCATTGGTGGGCAGCTGCATCCCACCCGGATGCCCTCCAAATGATAGGTACAGTATGGACTGTAAGCCCATTGGTCCACTGTGTTGCACCATGCAATGCTGCAGCCTGCCTTTGGATGGCTGGGAGTTGTTCCTTCTCTGCAAGGGCTCAGCTTTGAGCCCCTTATGCAGTGCAATGCAGGGTTGCATCATCATATGCACTGCTCATCCCGGACTGAATATCAGGATGTGCTTCATATGCATGGGCACACCCCCTGCATCTGTACTGCATACCATTACATTGTGCCCTGGACCATCGGGAGTTGCGCTGTGCCAGACAGCCTTTTCAATATCTCACTGGGGTGCAATGCAGGGTTGTGCCAGTGCAACTGTGTTGCGCCAGGTACAACCACTTTGAATATCCATGCCAAAGAACTTTGCATCACTATTGGAACTTTAGGTAAATATAATGGGCAAGGGATTTGGAAATTTAATACATCTTTGTTACAAACAGAGTCTATTAAACACCAAATATTATATTTAATATGTGGGAAGAAAACTTTGTTTTCTATATATGACACTCCATTGCAATGGTGGGAAAGTCTTAAATTAGATTTAAGAACATTATTGATAAAATTAAGCAAACATAATAGAGACATGAGGAAAATTAGATATCAAAGCTGTAGAAAACAACTGCAGCATCTAATGAGTTTGGCCCAGACAACGAAGCACAATTATGATGCACAAATAAGAGAAGTACAGATATAAATGAGGGAATTCCATGAAAAACAAATGGAAGCATTAAACATACAAAAGCAATTTTGTGTACAAGGAAAACTAGACAAAGTTTGTCCTTTCTTGAGTTGTAGGGATAGAATAAAACAAAAAAGAATGAATGCACTATGGGATTAGAAGCAAGCAGTTAAAACAAAACAACAAGGTATTTTCCAGGCGGTGTCAAATTATATGGAAATACAATGTAGTAATCAGATCAATGATAAAAAAGCTTTCCTATCATTGTTACAATTATTCAATATTCCAGAATGTCCACAGGAGGTGCTGAAGTCAATAGATAAGGATATAAAATCGGAAGAAATTAGAGAAACAGTGGGGTCCCTAACTAAGGGGATGGTACCACGAGAAGATGGAATTCTCATAGAAATTTATAAATTAAGAAGCTCTATAATTACATCTGAGATGGCTAAAATGTACAATCAGTTACTAAGAACAGAAAGAATTCCATTAGAAATGACTATGGGAATTATTACTTTTTTTGTATAAAAAATGAGAAAGGAAGTGTTTGGACAACTGGAGACCTATTTGCTTATTAAATGTTGATTTTAAAATATTGATGAAAATTTTGAATAGTAGGTTGTTAAAAGTGGCCCAGTATGTTATTTCAATGGAGCAATTTTGTGCAGTCCCAGGTAGGAGAATAATGGACGCACTAATATTATTCAGAGAATTATTAGTCAGGAACTTTGGGGGGATGGAGCGGTTCATTTTGACCCTGGATCAGAAAAAGGCATTCAACTTAGTAGATCATAGTTTTTTGTGGTTCATGCTAAAATATTATGGTATTCCAGAAACATTTATAAGTTGGATAAAAATGGTATATAGGACAGAAGTCATTAAACCCTTAGTCAATGGATACTTGGGACCCATGATTCAGGTTAAGAAAGGGGTGAGACAGGACTGCCCATTGAGCCCATTATTATATGTATTTAGTATGGACCCTCTTTTAAGAATTTTAAATGATAGATGTTTTTTTACACCAGTGGTGGCTTCAGAACAGAGATTATCGGTAACGGCAGTGGCCTTTGATGATGATTTATGCCTTATACTTAAAAACAAAAGGGCAGTAGAAAAAGCAATAGGATTTTGTGATCTATATGGGAAAACATTGGGGGTTAGTTTAAACAAAAGTAAAAGTAAAGGTAAGCAGATAGGTGTACAAGGGGATAACTGTATAGACATAGCAGGAATCAATATGGTAGAGGGACCGATACAGATTTTAGGTACAGAATATAATAGGGGCGACAAGATATAGTCAATTGAGACAAAAAAATCCAGCAAGGGAAAGTAATGGTTGAGAGCTGGAATAAGGGTACAATAGGGAAGCTTAAGAGGGTTTATTTAGTTAAAATGTATTTATTGCCAGTATTTTTATTCATTAGTGCAGTGTTTCCACCTCCTAAAGAAAGAGAAACTACTATATTGTCTTTTCTTTCAGGCAATATGGGGGAGTAGACTGAACCCATTAAAAAGGAACATTTTATACTTGAGTGTGGAGAAAGGAGGTTTGAATACGGTGAACCCCATATTATTGTTATTATTTTTTTATTTATAAACATAAAACCCTTCTGTTATCAGGTAGGAATTGGGTGGACAGGGATGTTAAGACAGAAGTTATCAGCAAGGCTCTCAGGATGGGAAACAGGCACACAAAAAAATCTTTAAAATGGTATCTTTTGCTCCACAATACTATAGGGAAATTTTTGTAAAATTATATAGATGGAGAATTACATATTCTGATATTAATAATGTGTAAAAAACAAGTCTGCAAACAAGTTCTAGAATCCAATTTTATGGAAATTGATACTTTTCCACAATGCCCAAGGGAACATATACAAGCGGTATTACAATTAAATGCTTGTAGCAGGGTACCAATGAAATTTAAATATATTTTATGGCTTTGTTGCCACGAGAAATTAAATGTTAAAGCAAACCAAAAGCATAAAATGATAGAAGAAAGAATGTGTATGAGATCTAACTGTATGGTACAACTCGAAACTATGAATCATTTATTTTGTTCCTGTACATACATAAAAGATTTTTGGGGGAATATTGCTTCATTATGGGGTATGAATATAATAAAGCAGATGAAATATGAAAACTTAATTTATGGGGTGTATGATAGGTGATGGAGTAAATGGGACAAAAATATATTGAATGTTATTTTCTGTATAGTAAAGTGGTACATATGAAATGTGAGGTGTTCACAGCAAAAAAATATCAAGCATGAGGAATTGATAACTAATATTATTCAAGAGGTTCAAAGTATATACTATAAGGAAAAAACTGTACAAAATGAAATATATATTAGGAAAGTTTGGAAGAATCTTCCATGGTTTACAAACTCAGATATTCCTGTCACTTAAATGTTTACAGCCTAGGAAACAGAGGTTACCTGAATGTTTATATTATGTATTGTTTAAAAGATATTAATAAAACAAAATTCCCCTACTCTTTTCGAGAAGTGCCATGGGATCTTTAACATCCACCTGAACTACCACCAGAACAGGCAGACTAGACCTTGGTTTAACATCTTATCTGAAAGACGGCACTTCAGGAGTGCAGTACCCACCTCATGCTGCACTACAGTGTCAGTATTGGGATATTAACCCAAATGCCTGGTGTGGGGATTGAACCCACAGCCTTCTGATCTCCTGGCCTCAGAGGCGAGTGTGCTACCTGCTGAGCCACTGACACTGATGTGGGCACAGTATGGCTCTGTGTCAGTGATGATGCAATTGGTAGGATGTTTACTCTTAGTTGGGATGTACCATGGTAGCAACTTACAAGTGCCACTGATGCATGTCCATCACACAACAGGATATTGTTTGGCCTATTATAGGGTATACCACTGGTCCCAGGCTCCATATCTGTTGCAGACTCATTCTGGATCTCATCCCTGTCATTTTTGAGCTCCAGTGAAAGAGGCAGCACATATGCAGAAGGAGGTCAGAAAGATCAGTTGTTCAAATATAATTCTACTCATAAGGAGTCTCCTGCTGGCCTCATTAACTGTTCCCTGAAAACTGGGGTTGTTCTTGTGAACTGAAGGATGGCCAATGTGGTGCCACTCCACTACAGCAAGGATAGAGATTACCCAGGAAATTACAAATAAATCATCCTAATCTTGATCACTGGGAAGATACTGAAGATCATTATTAAAGAGAGAGTAGTAGAATTCTTGAAGACCAATGGCTTCAGCATAGTATACAACATGGATTTGTGGAAATGGGTAACTCATGCTAAACTAACCTGTTTGCCTTTTTTGATTGGGCAACAAAAGCAGTGGGCAGGAGCCATGCAGTAGATATATTATATCTAGACTTCAGCAAAACTTTAAATCTGTACTCCATAGAAAGTGCATAAAACTGTTTGATTCAGGGATAGTGAACAAGCTGATCAGTTAGACCGGAGACTGGCTGGGGGCAAGGACTCAGAAGGTGGTACTGAATGGGGAGCACTTAGGGGTCAGGAAAGGTACAAGTGAGTTACCACAAGCATCAGTACTGGAACCAGTTCTGTTTAACATGTTCATCTGTGACATAGGGGAGGAAATCCAGTGTGAGATCTGTCTCTTTTTAAATTACACTAACATTTGTGGCAGCGTGGATACTGAGGAAGAGACACAGTAAGGGACATGAAAACAGATCTGCATAGATTGGAGAGCTGACCCAGGATCTGGTAACTCAATAATAATGTTCAAAGGTTCAGTGTTATGAACACTGGTTAGTTAAGATTGAATCAGGCCTCTTAGTACAAAGAACTCAGTATCAAAATCTGCAAGATTCAAAACTAGTGTCCAATGAAAGAAAGCAATTGGGAAGGCCAATAAGATGCTGTGGTACAGAAAAGGGGATTCCAGTAAAATGAGGGAGGTGATATTGCCCATGTACAGATCCCTGCTGAGGGCACACTCAAACACTATGAGAATTTTAGAAGCCTCACATAAAGGAGGACAAGGGCCACCTAGAGTCTTTGCAGAGAAAGGCTACAGAAATGATCAAAGAGCAACAGAGTATGAGAAGAGGCTGGTAAGCCTCAACATGTACACACTGATGACCAGAAGGGAAAGAAGGGAAATGACAGAGATAGGTAACTGTATTTGCAGGGCATCAGCGGGGTGGACTGCAGTGAACTGTTCATGAGGAATGAGGGTACAATGAAACGGAGTCACTCATGGAAATTAATGAGGGACGGAGGTCCAAGAGGGATGTAAGGAAGTTCTTCCTTATGAAACAGGTTGTGGGCAAGTGGAACAGATTGCCCAATAAAGTGGTCCATGCAAAGTGCGTGACTGGATTCAGTCATTGGCAGATAAAAACAAGAGATTAGCACATAATATGAAAAATTACACCATTTGTGTCTGTTAGCAATGATGGGAAGCGGGTTTCATAAGCCACATTGACAGAAGCCATTATCCCCTCCCATACCACCAGCTTTTGGATAGGGGTTGCCTTCAAAAACCACTACCAAACAAGTATACCATAGATACAGTCACCTCATGGCCATGATTGCCATCTCCCTTGGTTAATAAATGGCATTTGGGGAGGTCAACTATCATGATGTACACACATAAATACTCCCCCCTACCAGTTCTGTCACATAACTGATATTTATGATGGTATCCCTTTGGGCATGAGGTGGGAAGCCTTTCCCCACACTCTGCCACTTCCACATGTGCATCACTATTCCCAATAGTTAGTTACAGATTATTGTGAGGAGGCTGTCTGCTTACTTATATGGTGGAGTGAAGCAAGATTCTGTTAGAGTGCTGCATCTCTGTGGACCCACACCCTACTCACTCCACATCGCTGTGCACCTTCTTGCACACCTGTGGGACCAGCATACCACCATTTTGAATTGCAGAACTTTCATACAAATGATATGGTGTAGAGATCCTCATCAGCTTTATGCCACATTTTTGCATATCTCACTATCTTTGTTTGTTAGGGCCTTAGTCACTTGAATTTTTTATCTCTTATCTCCTCCTGCTTTCCAGTTGCCCCAATGTTTATATCATAAACTACTGTATTTCTTTATCTCCTGTCTTCTCCATATATTTATTTATTTTATGTACAGTAATCATTTTTATTTATAAATGTTAAATGTTTGTATTTCTCTATGCCTGCCTTTTTGTACCTACATGTTGCTGATTTATACATACCTATGATCTTTATTCTAATTTTTAGTGTCTGTTTTATTGTACCCCATATTATCACTTAAAACTCATCCTTTTCTCTGTGTGCTTTGCCTCCCCAAATTTAATTGGTGTCTTTTACTACATAAGGTAGTCATATCGGAGACCCTGCCTGTGCCAACGGCAGGAGCCATTAGTCAGAGGCTTAGCAGAATAGCAAATAAGTGACTGTGTAATTAGGTAGAAAAGGAAAAATTAATATTTAATGGGAACTGGGAGTTTTTAGCATGGGCAAGATCTGTATAGTCAGGATGATTTTTATCTATGTAAGAGGGGCCCAGCAAAAGTGCTGGGAGAGAGAGTGAACTGGGCAATAGCAGGATCTCTAAGCTAACAAGACAGGGTATAAGGAAAGAAATGCATCAAAGATATTGTTGTGTGAAATTGACAAATTTCACCCTGCAAAATATTTCATGGAATACATGCATTTTACGAGCAAAATTTCACCCGTGAACTGGAAAAAATCACCATTCTTGGGCAAAATTTCGCCACCCACGGGCAAAATTATGCAGTTTTGCCACTAGCATTCCCCAAGTCCCTGGTGTTTAGTGCCCCCCCAGCTGCTCACTGGCTAAAAAAAAAAATATATATATATATCCTCTCCCTGGTGTCTCACCATTACCTCCTCTGGCCAATCTCTGGTCGAAATTGAATAAAGACCCCCTCCTCCCTCTGAGTTACCCTCATGTCCCTCCTGAATCAGAGTCCTCCCAACTCTCCTTTAGTGAAAAAAAAATATGTCCAATTCCCTGGTGTCTAGTGGACCACCCACCCTGTCAGCAGTTAGCACCCACCCCACCCCCCAGTACCCTGATTGGGCCACCGGGCACAGCTGTCCACTCACCTCCATGGCCAGCAGCCTGACTGAGTGCTTCAAAGAATGAGCACATGCTTGCACAAGCAAGCGCTGATTCATTGAAGCACTCAGTAGTACTGTGTGCAGCACACTAGAGCAGACTAGATAGACTGAATGGCCTGTATCTGCTGGCAATTTCATATGTCCGTATCAGCTTGGAGAATGGCAGTGTTATCACACAACAGTCATTAAACTACTGTAAAAAGACAGTAATAGAATTTTAGATCAGCCTACAGTATGCCCAGGATGGACATACCCCCATTATTGGTTAAAAATACCATTAAGAATGTGTATTTAGTGGACCAAAATGACAACTGCCTCATAGTCTTTTATCCAGTGTTTAGTCACATTCCTCAAGTTTAATTCGTTAGTCAATCTGCAGACACAGGGAATCTGGTAACACAAGTAATGTCTGCATGTGCTGATTCTTGTGAGAATTTGTTGTTCTCTTACAACCTTCTACAGACAACCCAACAGAGCTTTGTCAGTGTACTGTTGCACAAGACATTCTGGAAATGATGACAGCAGGTCAGTTTATGGAAGATAATTCAGTTGCATACACTTACAGTAAAAGTCACATTAAACTGTTCCCTCAAATCACTGGTGTAGCATTGTTCAATGAGTTTCCTAATCTGTCCAGTGTTTAATTCAATGAATTAATAAAAAGTTAGTATTGGTTTGTAACTAGCTGTTATGTACTATAAGCTTTATTTTAGGCTGAGTGCTTATGAGTTTCATTTCAGAAGGCAGACTAAACAACTCTTAAGGAATGCTGTGATATTTATAAACAATGCCATGAAAATGCATTGCATTACATAAAAACTGCAAAACAGCTACTGCCATTTCACTAAACAGTTACAAGTGAGTTGAATAGGCAGCGAAGGATGGTTGGAAAACAGTTGAAAATTTAAACAGTTCGAGTTGCCACTGCAGTAGCATCACAAAAAAAAATGCTACACTAGTGAGTTGATGGAACAGTTTAATGTGACTTGTACTGTATATTATGTTAATGCCTGAAGAGCTGTGTGGAATATAGAAGGATAAAATTATGACTGCAAAAGACTTGTTACATGACCATGTGACTTCACTGGGTAACAGATATTTTAACTAGGGTTGCGTAAAATGTTTTGTCTAGGTAAATAGGGATAGTGATGTTTTAGGGGAACGAGACAGTTTCAAATTACAGACTCTTTATCTAAGAAAAGCAGTCTAGGTTTAACAGTCTAATAGGGAAGCAACCAAACCCAGGTCTCAGGGACAGACAGACAGACAGATGCTGTACCTAAGATGAACAAACAAATTACACTTTAACTGTAACAAGCTGTGTGACATCATTAACACCAAACTCTCCCCCCACAAAACTGGGTACATTGTATAGGGACCAGTAGACACCAGCGCTCAGTAGTGCTCAGTAGCACTTTAATGAATGAGCGTGTGCTTGCACAAGCATGCACTCATTCACTGAAGCACTCAGTCAGACTGCCAGACATGGAGGTGAGTGGAGGGCTATGCTGGTGGTATGATCAGGGTACTGGGGGAGCGGGGTGGATGCTATCTGCTGACAGGGTGGGGAGTCCGATAGACACCATGGAGTTGGACATTTTGTTTAATTTTTTTTTTTTTACTAAAGGAGAGTCGGGAGGACTCGAGAGGGACATGAGGGTAACTCAGGGGAGGGGAGCTTTATTTAATTTCAGCCGGAGATTGGCTAGGGTGGGGGGCAACCACTAGACACCAGGGATAGGATAATTTTTTTTTCTAAATTTTGGCCAGTGAGCACCGGGGGGGGGGGACCACTAGACACCAGGGACTGGGAGTGGGACTCTCAGGAGGATATGCCCATTTGTAGGTGAAATTGTGGGAAATTTCACCCTATTTCATGTGGCAAAATTGCTAATTTCGCATCAATTTTGAGGGCAAAATTTTATTTCGCAACATCTCTAATCAAAGAATAATCAGGAACTAATTGTAAGTGGGACAATCATGGAGAAAATTAATATTAACATGAAACATATCTGAAGCTAAAAGAATAAGGTACTCACAATACACATTACATACACAGTAGATTCATAATTATTGAATTTTAATTTGTGAAAAAAAAGTCAAATTCAATGCGACCTGCCACTGACCACAACGTTTGCTACAGTGGTGTTTTTGAGTTATGGCATTTTTCATTTTTTATGAACTTATATTGCAAATATATATTGCTCCAGGTGTGTTGTGAGGCATGTAGTCACAGGTCAAATGCCTTCAACCACCCAGGAGGTGTGGCAATCTACCTTAATGGATACCATGGAGATTGTTTGTATAATGGGTTTGAATGTAAAAATAATAAAAAAAGGACAATAAACAAATATTTTAATTTTAAATACTGTAGAAATATATTTGGTGTTCATACACTTTTTTTGGGGAGATAATCCTTTTATAATTTAATTTGTCATATTTAATGTTTTTAAATGTTTTTTCTTGAAAGTTGATTAAACTTGAAATGATGTTTGTTGCTTCTGTACTATACTTTAACTTCTTGTTTCTGAATCTTTAATATTTCACAAAACTGTCTTAGCTTTTTGTTTTTATTTCTTTTATGATTGTCTTTCAGTCATTTATTAACTGAACAGCTCAAATGGAGTGCACAGTTTACTCCTTGCTCATAAATTGAACTTTGCCATGGTTGCAAAAGTTTTTCAGGTAGAAAGGATTGTTGCCTGTTGGGACCTGAAAAGGATTAGATGGTTCTGGAGCTGCATGTGATGCAGCATAGTTTTTTTTTTGTTGTTTTTTTTTGTCACATATGTTGGCTGTAGTGTAAGGATTGCTGAAGTCTATAGTTGGAATTTTCATAGTGTCAGATTTTCCAGGTCTCCATACATGGGCTGTTGCACTGTTTGTGTGGTCTGGTGTTCTGCCGAGGTTCACACTCCATTCAGGACTGTCATCTACCAAGGAACTCCAATAGTTCTTAAGGCTGGTTTTGGTGCAATGCACAGTCAATGTCATTACTTCTCTGGAGGCCAGATCCTCCTCATTGAGAAGGTAGAAGGCCATGGAATGGATCGAATGGTTTTATAAGCTTGAGAAAGTTCAGCTTCTTTAGACGTGTGGAAAATCATCTAATTCAAGTAATTAATGCCCATAGGTGAAGTGTTGAACCATAGTGTTTCAGTTTGAAATGCTGCATCTGGAATTTGTTGTGGAAGTAAACATAAACTTTTGCATCAGGAGGTATTTTTTGCAAGTAAAGTTTGAATGTTTTAAAAGGGCACTGTGGGGCATTAGGATGGGCATACATAAAGTTCCTATTGCAGTCTTCGTTTGTGTCACAAGCAGCTTTGTGATTATTAGTCTCCTCACTGAAAGTGAGAGAGAGGTACTTTAAGTTTTGTTCATCAGTTTTTATAATGAAGGAGTCCTACTTTTGCTGTTGGAGTCCCTCCTACCTTGATCTCACAAGGTGGAGCTGAATATCCTCCTGCACCTTGAGAACGAGTCCTGCTGTAGTGTTGGGGGAGAAGGCACGTGAAGTTTGAAGTAACTTTAAATCAGGGGCATTGATGAATGAATACTGCATGGCCTTGTCCTCGCTGGCTTTGAGGTAAGTTTTGATATTGAGTTAAAGACATTGTTGGCACTTTTAAAGGGGCACTGTCAGCTTTGCCCCTCATTTTGTAGTACATCTCAATAAATGGGTCTATGGGCACATAATCACAAGGCATATGGTGTAGAATGCTTCTGTGTTAAGAAAAAAGTGTCCAGCTTACCAATTTTTGTAAAATTAGATCATTTGCCATTGCAGGCAGTCCGACTTCTAATGTCCTGCCGCCGGAAGCTGATCAGTGCAGGGAACGCACTCGAGAACGCACGTCTACGGGGAGCACTCACACAACATACACATTTCACTATCCACTTGTGGAGAAGCACAGCCTCCATTAGAGCGTGTTATTCAGAAAGGCTCCTGGCAACTACAGATACAAACCAAGGACTGGTTTAGCTGCAAAATACTTCCCCATGCTGGTGCCTAAATCCCGCGCATGCACAATAGTGGCACATTCGCGCACATGCGCGAGATCTTATTCCTGCCTGCTAGTGTGCATAATTTCTCTAAATTTCATTGATGTTTCTGGTTGTTCTAACTGCTTCCTTCCATAATAGAACTGAAAAGCATACTAAAGGTGTAATTATACCCAGTGTCGCCTTATTTCAAATCCTTAATTTTGTACATTTCCTGAAGAACTTCCTGAACACTGGGAACACCCCCAAACATTGATGCCATTCTCAATACAATACTCTACATTCCTCCCATTGCACCATGAATGTCTAGACTTTATGTGAAGTGTTCCTAAGTCTAGGAAAGGTGCAGTGGGACTTGATCGAGGATTGTAGAAACATAGAAACATAGACAATGATGGCAGAAGTAGACCAATGGTCCATTCAGTTTGCAAGAGTTCCATATTTAGCCCTGGTACCTACTGTCCCTCCCGTGTCCTTGCCCTTCCTCTGTTCCCTCCCAGTAACCTCTCATTTTCTGCCACCCCTAACTTCCACCATATCCTTCATACTGTCCCAACCATGCTTCAAGCAGCCAACAGGTTTAGCATCCACCAGTTCAGCTGACAGATTGTATCACAGTTCCACCACCCTTGTTTTTGTATGGTAACACTAGAACTGTGGGATGACATTTTTCACTTTTAGAAAGAAAAAAGAATCAGAATAAACTACTATATTTTTAAATATATGTGACTACAGGGAATTGGGATTTCCTTCATTGACAAGTTCACCATCCTTGCATGGCACCATGCACTGCAAGAAATTGTCAGACATAGAAATACTTTTGATATATAATAATCTTACTAACCACCCCACCTATATTTAAAATGTACCTCCTGCTAAACAGCTACAAAATGCAGAATAATGTATAGAAATTCTATAACCCACACTGTTAATTAAAACAAGACAAGAAATTCAAGAAAAAGATTGAAAAAGTTTCCTGCTGAGCCTCCCACGTGTGACTCACATTGAGAACTTTCACCACTTCTGCAAGAGCCCCTCATGAGCAGCTGGCCAAGATTTTGAGATGCTCCATAGCCACTGGTTCACCCTGGAATCCCTTGTCTTCCATGAGCAAGGATGGAAGTCTCTAGGCAGACATTACCTGCACAAACTGCTGGATTGTGGTGGAAAACCTGCAGTCTCAGTCAGGAGGAGTGCTGTTGGCTGGAGAAAGGCTGACTGGCTGCTGCTCTTAGTTGCAAGTGGCATGGGCTTTTAAGCTAACAGGCCCCACCCTCTGGATGACACTCCATGGGCACCAGTTAGCTCCAAAACCTTTTGCCTCCTGTGATCAGAGATGGAAGAATCTAAGAGGTATTACATGTACAAACTGCTGGAGCATTATGGAACCCTGCAATCTCCATCAGGAGGACTGTTGTTTGGCTGGATGAAAGCTGGCTGACTGCTGCTGTTAGTTGTGGGTGGTAGAAGCTTTTAATCTGAAAGGTCTTGACCCCAGATGCTGCTTCAAAGTCATCAGCTTACCCCTGAATTCCCTGCTTACAACAGGCAGAGATACACAAACTGCTGGCGCATGGTGGAAAATTTGCAGTCTCAGGAGGAGTGCTTGCAGAAAAACTGACTG
The DNA here is from genome assembly GCA_016271365.2 of Neoceratodus forsteri. NCBI lineage: Eukaryota > Metazoa > Chordata > Ceratodontiformes > Ceratodontidae > Neoceratodus > Neoceratodus forsteri. The sequence continues at coordinate 1,289,765,530 of CM057456.1, forward strand.
CTTGCTGTTATTAGTTACTGGTGGAATTAGCTATTAGGCTAACATGTCCCACCTCTAAATGAGGCTCCATGCCTGCCTATACACCCCCAAATCCCCTGCCTACTGTAAGCAGAGATTGAAGTGTCTAAGCAGGCATTACCTCAACAAACCTGTTGGAGGGTACTGGAATACCAGCAGTCTCAATCAGGAGGAGGGCTGTTTGGCCAGAGGAAATTTGGCTGGCTGCTGCTGTTGGTTGAGGACAGCTCAGATTTTAAACTAATGGGCCCCACCCCAGATGATGTTTCCCAGCTGCAGTTTGCCCCTGAACAGCCTGCCTGCCATGAGGAGTGATGGAAGCTTCTGGGCAGCTATTACCTGCACAAACTGCTGGAGCACAGTGGAAAACCTGCAGTCTCAGTAAGGAGAAGTGCTGCTTAGATAGAGTAAAGTTGGCTGGCTGATGCTGTTAGTTGTGAATGGCACAGCTGTTAAGCTGATAGGTCCCACACCTAGATGATGTTTTGTGACCTATGGTTCACCAATGATTCCCTTGCCTGTAATAAGCAGAGAGAGAAGACTCTAAGCAGGTATTACCTGAACAAAGTGCCGGAGCATGGTAGAAAATCTTCAGCTTCAGTTAGGAGTGCTGTTTAACCAGAAAAAAAAGTTTGCTGGCTGTATAGTCTAGTCAATGGTGATATACATTAAATAAAGAATTCTGGATTATCATCTGTTTCAATCATGAGCCAGCCATCTCAAAAGCTACATGGTAAGAGTGTGAAGGTAAAGGCCCTGACTGTGGTGGACAGCAGCAGTAAGAGTGGGGCAGCTTAGGCTGGTAATGGTGTGGCTGAGCCAATGATCAAGGGCATTTTAACTGCAGTGATGGAGCCGGATAAAAAAAAGTTTATTCCTTCAGCTCAGGTAACTCTGCTTCTGACTTTAGTGGACATGGCCACTACCAAAGCTAAAAATTCTACTAAACTGGGTAACAAGTCAAATACAGCTATTGCAGGGTTCATTGAACAGAATAAGGTTTTATACTTTGGATCCACGACCGGTCATTGACAAAAATCTTGTTGAATGACCGTACAGCGACACCTCTATGTTGACCACATTTGCAGTTGGCATAAAGTTTGTCACTGCCTACCACGTTTTCTTTGGAGGGTTTCGTCCCGAACCCCCCAATCAGGGGTCTGTGCCCCTGCACCCCCCCACTAAATATAATCATCTCTGAGTTGCAGCTGATTATCGGAGGGGGTGCAAGACCCCCTGAAAACAGTACCGGGGTCCAGCTGTAGTCTGTAGCTGTAGCTGTAGTCGCTGTAGTTGCCAGGTTTTAGCATCATCAGTCTCTGCCGATGATTAAATGACTTTCTTAATGTGGCACTAAAGGGCTGGTTAATGTGGTACTAGGAGAGTGGGCACATTTATTGTGAATTATGACTCTCATTTCTTTACATGATTTTACCCTCAGCAAGTTGTTGTAAAAGAGCCCATTGGCAGTTTCCTTGTTGCTGAGCAGAGAACCCTTGCATCACCATTATGGAGTGGTTTAGTACACAGTTAATGTGTTCAGAACCACGGTCCTCAATATCATTTCAGTTAGAAATGATTAACTAAAAATACTGTTTGGAAGCTACTGAATTCTTTAGCTAATGCATAAGTCAATTTTACTGTACTGAATGCAATTTTTGCATTGTGTAAGACTGGTTTAATACATTTACAGCACAATGCACTGGGTGTGGGCACTTGGCAATTACATTCACACCAAGTATAATGTTTCACTTTTCATTCAGGTTTCATGATGTTTATAGCCACAACAGTGACTTACAGTGTTAGAGACTTTTATAATCGTCTTTCGTTGACTATTTCAGGTTATAGTCCATGGCCATGCTGCTTTGTAACTCCTTGGATGGTTATTGGTCTGAGGTATTCTCTCAGAATATTCTGATAATACCCAACATATGTAATAAAGGATGAGATGACTAGAACCCTATTGTGATATTCCTTGTTTATGAATTCCTGTTTCTTAATAATGTATTATCTTTCTGATTGTTTAAATATTTAAAATGAACAAAGTGTAAAAGGAATACAAATATGGATGAGATAGTGTCAGACCCATTCACATATCGGGACTCTGTAGTACAGTATGGTCTGCACGACCATTGGCCCATGCTGTGGACCAATAGGCATACAGCAGTACTGTACGCTGTCAGGAGGTGGCCAGGCAGCTCATGGTGGGGTGCTGACACCACTGACTGGGGAGCTGGGTGGTGGGAATGAGTGGGCGGGCTGGGAGGGGGTACAGGTACTGCTGGACCACCAGGGATATTTGATGTACTGCATGCCCTCGACCGGGCAGGGGTTTAGGTCCATTGGACCACCAGTGGGTTTATTCATTATTACAGCCCATGATCGGCAAGGGGATAGGTCCACTGGACCACCAGGGATTCTATTATTTAAAACAGCCTGTGATCAGGCATGGGGGGGCTCTTACGCCACCGGACAGTGCTGCCAGAGCTTGGGTGGTCACCCACAGCTGGCTGCTGTCATGTTGCGCCCTGCATTATGGCAGCTCACCTGTGAGTGGCCAGCTGTTGCTCCTTTATTTTGTGGCTTAACTGTGTGCAGCACATGTAGGGGTTGCACCTGTATATTCTCAGCACATCCCGGGCTGAATATCGGGATGTGCAGAATATGCATGGGCACGCCCCCTTACCTGCACTCAAGATATATACACCGATGCCCCGCCGGGATTTCCGAAGCGCGATATTCCTCCATTGAATATTGCACCGGGGCGCATCAGTGAGTTCCGCATGGTGCAACTCTGTTGCGTCATGCACAACCCATTTGAATATCCCACCCATGCAGTACACAGGTTAATACATATTACTTATAACAGGAGCAATCTGAACCATTCATACAAAAATTATACAGTTTAGACTTGAATGCATTCAATTTTCCACAGCCCAAAACAGGTTCTGGCAGGTTATTATAACAGTTAATAGTCTTGTATTTAAATGCTGTTTATCCAAATTATGATACAAACTGTAGAATGGCAAAAACAAATCTCTTTTGTGCTGTGGTGAAAAATGTGTTAGTGCTTCATGGAAACATTTCGTTTACTGAATTTGGCATTAAACCTAGCACTATCTTATGTTTTATAGCTGATGTGATCTTAAAGGGGCAGGCAACCTAGTTCCTTGTAGAGAGCACAATGGTGAACCAATCTGCTCATCCCAGTTGCAAATCTACAAATACAATAATATAATATATTCAATCTACTAAAAAGTTTTTTAATCAAAGGAAAAAAATGACTTCCATAATCAAATTTTGATCACAGCAGTCTAGTGGCTAATAATTTATATGATTCTGGAAACAAAAACTAGTTTATCCTGCACAACATACCAAGCCACTTGTGCAACATTGTAGTTAACTGATCAATATGAGTCTCAGAAGTAAAGAAAAAAAAATCTATCTATGTAAACTCCTAGGTAAAATAAATTATCAATGCTTTCAATCAAATTACCAGTTCAATCAAAAATTTGGAAATCCAAAGGGCAGATCTATTGGGACAGGAAAAAAACAGATTTAGTTCTTGTTTGTTTTTTTTTTTGAGAGATTAAAAGACGTCAATGAAACAGAAAACAATTCTGCATATTATGAAAATCAGTTTGAAAAACTTTTTTTTATCAAGCTGTTTGACTCCCATCACCTCCTCCCACCTACTTTAGGCAACAGGGGTACATGGTGGAGCTGGCAGGTGGCTATGCCCTTCCCCCCTCAGAGAACTCAGTCTCAGGACCTTCTGTGTGTCCTGCCCTGACCCTCCTGGCAATCCCGCATGGGTTGCCCCCCCATGACAGGGCTGAGGTGAAGGGCATTGACTTTCCCTGCCCCCGGAGACCAACATCTAGATTCCGGGGGTCTGGTGCGGGTTCTGCAGGGCCATCATAGAGCCAGCTGGCTCCATTTTTACAAATTTTCTCCACGCCCCTTGCCGCAGTTGCTCGCACACATATGGAGGCACATGCATGCAGTGACCTGCGGCACCCTCCCTACTCTAGTCACTCCTGACTGCACTACCTCTGGGCCTCCACCCGGGGGCAGCTTTGCAGTGGGCATGGCTAGGTCCCCACCTGGAAGAGGATAGCTTACTTACAGCTGCTCAATCAATCTTCTGCCCCTCCGCTGACCCCCGATGACCAGGGCTCATTCCCAAACCTGGGTTGCCAGTGTGTCATGAGGTGTGGCATCCAGCACCTCAAACCTCAGTGTGAATGGGCCAGACATTTTGAAGTACTTTTTGAAGTTTGAGAACATCCTTATCAGTAAAAAAAACAAAAATGGTATCATCCGCTTATAAAATGACCTATTTTGTGGAAGAGCACACCACAAGCATTGTGTTTAGAAACAAAGAAACAAATAAAAAACAGTAAGAGACCTAACATAGATCCCTTATGTACTATGCATTTAATCTCTTTGTTTTCAGAGTGCGAACCCTCGATGATAGAACAGTGTGTTCTCCCTTATAGGTACACTCCAAACCAAAACACAGCACAAACAGAGAAACTTTGTCTAGCCAGAGTACACAAAAGATGTTCACAGTCTACTAGACTGAATGTCTTGGTGAGGTCCACAAAGACTGATGCCAGGTGGAGCCCACTGTCAAGAACTTCATGCACATAGTCCATGAATCACATCAAGGCTGTCTCCATATTATGCATGGATCTGAAGCCTTGCTGTTTCCTGGTAAAAAAAATTATATTTGTACAAGTGTTCTTTAACTTGGTCAAAACATTTTTTTCAAATAATTTCAATAATGGTGGAAGTAATGAAATAGGACAATACTTTGAAATGATATTAATGGATCCAGATTTATGAATAGGTTTAATTATGGTAAATTTCCAACTCTGAAGTACTACCCCATCACATAAGGAGTGATTCATTAAATGAGTAACGAGTAAAAGAAGCAGAAATGGAAACACAAACCATTTTAATTAAAAGATAATCAATTACATCTGAACCAATGCACATATAACATGGGATTATAGGCTACATCAGTATCAATAACATGGGATTAGGGGATACATCAGTATCAGTGGACAATATGGACCCTGAAGACACTGGCACTGAAAGAGAATATGATTGCAGGACTGAGAAATTAAAAGCACTATCAACTTTTATACCACCAATGAACTTGACAGTACAAGCATTCAAGAGGGCATGTTTGAAGGATATTAATCTACTTCACTTCACTCCACTATGGATACCAACTACTTCAGGAATATGTCAACAGAGAAAGAAGAAGCATTACAAGAGCTTATAGGAAATTAATCAATTACTATTAAACCTGCAGATAAAGGTGGGCGATTTTGGACACTGCTAAATACGTGCAGGAGGCTCAGAGGAAACTTAGTGATCTGAATTTTTATGCTAAACATGATCATGACCCTGCACTGAGATTTAAACAGAAAATTGATACCCTTATTGATAATGCTAAAAGTAATGGTGTAATAGATAGCGACACAGCTGATTTTTTAAATGTGAAATGTCCCATTAGGAGTACAATACATACTCTGCCAAAGGTCCACAAATCACTTACTGACCCACCTGGCAGGCCAATTGTAGCAGGCATTGGGGCAGTCATAGAACCCTTATCTAAATATGTGGATATTTTCATTAGAGACCCAATTAAGCAGTTGTCATCATATGTGAGGGACAGTACAGATATACTGAATGTACTAAAAGAACAAATAGTACAAGACTGGATATTGTGTACGATGGACATTGAGTCCTTGTACATGAATATTCCCCATTGTGAGGGCTTACAAGCCTCGTGGGAGTGTCTAGGTGATATCACAGAAATGGATTATGCAAAACGTGAATTCATTGTGGAATGTGCTAAATATGCGCTAGAATGCAATGTCTTTTCTTTCCAACAAACCTTCATCGACAAATAAAGGGAACCACAATGGGGGCAACATTTACCCTCTAATTATGTGAATTTGTACTTGAGACCATGGTAACATGATGTTGTTTTGTCTTCACATGCCAATCCATTTTTTTAGATGACTGGCCTGTGGAGACACTTTATTGATGCTATCTTCCTCATTTAGAAGGGGAACAAGAAACAACTAGGCAAATAAACTGGCTACTTGGAAAGTACAAATAGCAATTTAAGATTTAAGGTTTACAGCAGCACAATCCCTGCACACTTTTCAGATTTACAGATCACAAAGAATACAGAAGGAATCTTGCACACTGACCTCTATAGGAAATCAACGGATCGCAACACCATCTTACTACCATCTAGCTGTCATCTGAGCCACATAATAGAAAACATTTCAGGGCCACAGTTCCTGAGAGCATGGAGGATCTGATCTTTGGATGAAGCATACAATATTAAAGCAGGGGAAATGGAAAAGTGATTTATATCTAGGGGGTACAGATCTGAATGTATACAGACAGTTATAGAAACTACCTCACAAAAGGAGAGGGATAGCTTACTGGTATACCAGGATAGGACTCAAGAGGATGTATAGAGGAACACTATGAACTTTTTATCTATGTATACAAAAAAATCCAATATGGTTATGGATATTATACAAAGACATTGGGGAGTACTACAGACACATCCATTGCTAGAATAATCTGTACAAAACCCCCCACGCATGGTGCATAGGAGGGGTCCACATTTAAGGGACAAACTTGTCCACAGTTTACAATCCACACCCAAAAGAAGTATCTGGCTACCACAACCTCCCAAAGGGTACTTTCAAGTGTGGCCATTGTCTACATTGTGATCTTGTCAGAAAAACAGACACATTTACATCTGCAATTTGTGAAAAAAACTTCTCTAACTGTGCAGTTTATTAACTGCTCAACATGTGCAGTTGTTTATTTGGTGACCTGTAAATACAATGCATTTTACATTGGCAAGACAGGTCGGCCCTTGAAAGTGAGGATAGGGGAACACAGGGGAGCCATAAGAAATGGGGAGTTAAAAAATGCATTAGCAAAACACATCCCACTGAATTTAAATCAGGGGGATCACTCCTTTCAATTTTGTGGCATAGAGAAAGTTTTAGTTGGGGAAAAGGGAGGAGACATAAACAATCTTCTGCTCCAAAGGGAAGCCTTTTGGATTTTTAATCTGCAAGGGTTAAGTAAGCCCGGATTGAATGAAGGATTTAATATGGCCCCATTTTTAAAGAAAAAGTAACATACTAAGAGCAAAACCAATGTGAATGTTTCCCCTGGTAAAGTAAGAGTGTATGCTTTTGAAAACTGCAGATAAATCAAGTTTCTTCAGGTACTTATTAACAATAGCCATATCACGTATCTACTTTTAGCCTTTAATATTGTAAGATAGTAGTCTGAAGAGCATTATTACTTAGGAAGTTTATAAACTCACTTTGGGATGTTTTTTTCGGTGGTATTATAATAGACTTACTGTAGATGCACTTCCATGATGTGCAATATGATGGCATTTTACATATATAAAAAAATATAAAAGCTACCTTGGTACCATGCAAGAGCATTTTAGTACTCTTGACCCTAGTGACCTCCCACTTATCATGTCACAAATACGGTACTGTGCGATTAAATTTATCAAAGTTTTGAATTTGGACTTAATCATAAAGCATTTTATAAATCTGATCATAGAATCATAGATCATAGAATCATGGAAGCTTGATGGCAGAAACGAACCACACTGGTCCATCTAATCTGCCCTATTTTTGTCCCTACACTCCACCCTCCCTGCCAGACCCTGCCCTCCCCCTGATACTCAGCCCTATATGCTTATCCCATGCCCTTTTGAATTCTTCCACTGATTTAGCCCCCACCACTCCATCTGGGAGTCTGTTCCAGGGCTCCACCATCCTCTCTGTGAGGAAATGCCCCCTCACATTGCTCCTGTATCTGCTTCTTTGCAGTCTGAGGCTGTGCCCTCTAGTTCTGACCCCCTCCTTCCTCTTAAGTAAACCCTCTTCTCCCACTTTATTGAGCCCTTTTACATACTTACAAGTTTCAATTATGTCTCCCCTTTCCCTCATCTCCAACATGTACAGATCCAGCTCCTTACACCTCTGCTCATATGTCTTTCCCTACATACCCTGCACGATCTTGGTTGCCCTTCTCTGAACCCTCTCTAACGCATCTATATCCTTGTGGAGATGTGGCCTCCAGAACTGAAACATACTCCAGGTGTGGCCTAACCATGGCTTTGTAAAGAGGCATTATTACCTCCCTTCTTCTACTAGTAATGCCCCTGCCTATGCATGCCAACATTCCATCGGCCTTTCTTGCTGCCCTGCTACATTGGATTCCTACCTTAAGGTTTGAGGAGAGTATGACAGCCAGAGCTCTCTCCTGTTCTGCTACTCTGATTTCCTCCCCACCCAGGGTGTACCCAGCTCATCTGTTCATACTCCCCAAGTACATCACAGTGCACTTCTTGGCATTAAATTTCAGCTGCCATGTCCTAGACCACTTCCTAAGCATCTTTAAGTCCTCCCTCATGTCCCCCTTCCCCCCTGGGGTATCCACCTTATTGCATATTTTCGTGTCATCAGCTAATAGGCACACCCTACCCCTCACACCCTCCTACAATATCATTGCTATAGATGTTAAAGAGAAGCTGATCCAAGACTGACCCCTGTGGAATTCCACTCTTCACCCTTGCCATCCCAGAGTGCACCTTGTTTAACACCACTCTCTGACTTCTTCCTGTCAGCCAGGCCTCCACACACCTTTTTATTTTCCCACCCAACCCTAGGCTTTCCATCTTGCACACCAGCCTCCTATGGGGAATGGTGTCGAAGGCCTTACTGAAGTCCAGATAGGCCATGTCCACCACCTCCCAGGTCAATAACCTGGGTCACCCAATCAAAGAACTCAAATAGGTTTGTCTGGCATGACTTTCTCTTCATGAAGTAATGCTGTCTGCTGTCCTGCAAGCCACTGTCCTCAAGGTAATCCACCAGCCACTCCTTGATTAATGCCTCCATTACCTTCCTCACCATTGGCATGAGGTTGACAGGTCAGTAGTTTTCCTTCACCTCCTTATTACCTTCCTTGTGTAAAGGTACCACTTCCGCCCTCTTCCAGTCCTCTGGTACTCTCCCTGTATCCAGGAACAAGTTGAATAGCCTTGCCAAGGGTGTGGCCAACTCCTCCTTCAATTCCCTGATCACCCTGGGATGTAACCCATCAGGCCCCATTGCCTTGTCCACCCTCAATCTGTCTAGCTTTGCCCTAATCCTATCTACAATGAATGGGCTCAGATCCAACCCTATACCCTCCTTCCCATCCTCATCCTCCTCCATGAATACTGAGCTAAAGTACTCATTTAATAACTATTTTTTCACAGTCCCTTTCAAACTCTATTCCTCCCTCCTCCTTCAGCCTAGAAATCCTCTGCCTTGCCCTCCTCCTCTCCCTCACATATCTGAAAAATGTTTTGTGAACAATTGTTGTGAGAGTCTGGAGTACTGTGTCACAAAGCTAGTTTGGTACTTTTTTTTGTTATGTCACACATCATCGCTAACATTCCTCCTCAGTCTGTGTACTGTTATTTTTATTTTGTCTCCTAGTTTCACAGATGGTGGCACAATTACTGGCTGTGAATGTATGGTACAACTGTGTCACAAATATGGGACAAAGTACTTAAAACATACTGACTACCAGCGGCAATAGTGGTATAAGTCAGTCAGATGTGCAAATCCCTTTGCTTTTGCTTGTGCATACAGAGGACAGTTGAAACAATATATAAATTGTTGCATCAGACTCATGCCAAAACTAAGTTTCATTCTTGTTTATTTTGCAATCAGTCTGTCTCAATAAATCCTGTGGATTATATTTTTTGGTGGTGGGATGAAGATGATGAAGACTTGCTACGTTTTGTGTCCACTTTAGAAATTTGCTCCAGAATTAGCTTAGCCCAGGATGGGGGTGAAAAGTTGTCAGAGTAATATGAAACTCTCCCTTCCAATATATTTGCTCCTTGTTACTGACTAGGAGTACTCAACGGAGACTGCTGAATTATTTCTGTTTTTGGCAACATTTAAGCAGTTTTGCGGATTACAAATGTCTTGCATATGGTAAGAATTCTCCAGGGCTGTAGTAACATTAGTTCCTGTTGTGGAAGTTTGTGGTTCTCTTACAGCAACACTATTTATTTGAATTAAGCAGTCTTGAAATCTACCTATCAGTGGTTCACAATTGTTCTCTGTTTCTGCATCTGTCCTATGAGAGCTACAGAGTTCTTCAAATGCATTTTATTGCAAAATATCTGATAAATTAGAAATACCTGAATTAAACCAGTCATTATTAAACAAGCAAGACGGGAACAGTGGGCAGGCTCAGCATGTTCTCACTGTAAGCCTACAACAGTGTGAACGCACAATCAGGAAGTCAAGTAATGCAGGGCTTTACACATCAAAGAAGAGACCCGTGCCACTATTGGTGCAGCTCTGTCCTTTGAAAAGTTTTCCAACTCTGCTCCAACAACAGAAAATGAATCATCCCCAGACTGCTGACCCATTGGCCTGCCACATTCTACGGAGCTCTCCATTGGGTGCACCCCCCTCACACCACTGTATAGCACCTCTCATGTCAATGAGTTTGTCTGCACCTGGGCACCATGATGAACTCAAAAACTGGACATTGGTCACTCAGAACATCCAAGAGTGTCCCAGTATTGATTATCTTAAAAGGCTGGGTGACACATATCCAATCCAATATAGTCTCAGAGACAGTTCTGTACTTTTTCCGAGTAGTATCAGTAATAATTTGCTGCACCCCGGTTCCATAAGACATTTCCTAATCACATTATTATTTTAATCTGCCCAATTACAGTTTAAATCACCCAGAATCATCCATTCCCTTTTTAACAGAAACATTTTCCTAGACTCAGACAAAATAAAGAAACTATCTTTAAGACAACCCAGGGAGATATAAATTGTACTAATAGTCACCTTCTTATTACCACTATAACATTAACTCAATAGAAATAAATTCACAGCAGGCACATGTCTGATTAAACAGTTTTCATAAATGATAAAAACTTTAAGACAGAAATTAAACACCCAACCCTCATTTTTTCAAATGATATCTTTCCCAAAAGTCACATAATTCATAATAACAGCTATATTAACTGAATAAGTATTATGAAAAGATGCAAAGAAAATATGGGTATTTTATGTGAAACAACACCGGCTATTGCACTTGTTACTGCATATTTTAGAACTCCGTGGCCTCTGCATCAATTTATCTAGGGCTAAAGTTTTTTTCACCCTTGTAAAGTGGCAGGGAGGGCACAAAACTGCATTGTGCATTCTATTTGTTGCAGGGGAGCCATTCTGCTCTATGTCTTGCATGTAATTTTTCGTTAGTAAACGAACATCTATTCTTGCACTTTCTCCTTCTTTGGCATTTATATTTATGGTGCAGTTTTTGTTCCTGTATGGTGGATGCCTCAAGCCCCACTGTCTTGGGGAAAACCATTTTTCTTTGCTGTATTTTATGTATAATGGAAACATGCTGGGTGCAAGTAAACAGCTGGGGAAAGCAGATGCCAGGCCACCAGCACAGTCAATTACTTGGTTTCATGAATGAGCCTGAGTAATTGAAGGGCCAACCGGGGCAGGTGAGATGAATGTCCCAGAGAACACTTTCCAGATCAGGAAGGGAGGAAATTCAGTTTCCACTGCATTACCAGCACCTGGGTGACCACAGGTGGCAGTGAAGTTGGAGCAGAGGATCAGGATGAGAGGACGCCAATTTGCTCTGATGCACAATGCATGTAATAGGGTAAGCATGTGTCAGGGTCTCATCTTGGCAGCCTAGGGGGTTTAATTTTTTTATTTCACTTCATTTTATATATTTTACCAAGAATAGCTCCACTGAGCAAAGCTCATTTGCAAATGGTTAGGACAGTACAGTGCAGAAAATGATGAACATGACAGTGATAAGTATACAGATTGCAGAATAAGAAAAATTACAATAGTTTACCAGGTCAAGGCAGCAAAAACAGGTACAGTAATAGAGGCAATAGATACATATATTCTCAGATATAATGTGAAGAGATAGAGGCAAAAGCAAATAATCTCAGGCATGTTGTAACTAATAAAGTAGTAACATAGTACAAAATTGATAGCAGCAGCGAATGCTAGCAGCAAGTGCAATTCTAAGTACAATGGGGTCAATAAGGGATTTGTAAGTGTAAGCTCACAATGGAGTTGAGTTTGAGGCTAGCCTGGAGCTGATTCCAGAAAGTTAGGCAAGCCATCTGAAGGCCAGCTTCCATATTTAGTAGCAATTCTTGGTGTTTGTAGCGGTATGTAGCTGCATCACTCAGGCTGTAAATGCTGCAAGTTGTAGAGAGCATATCAGAGATATATTTGGGGACTTCATGCCTAAGAGATTTGTAGATCCATAAGTAAAGGTTTTTGAGATGTCTGGTAGAGAGGGAGGGCCAGCTGACAGTTGCATATTGCATACAGTGATGGGTTCTTGCTGGCAGTCCAGTAATGAAACTAATTGTCCTATGGTAAAGGATATCCAATTTGGCAAGTTGCCCAGCACCAGTACCCCTGTATAGGAAATCCCCATAGTCAAGTAGGGGTAGGAATATGGTCCTGGATAGGGTTCTGGAGCATCTACAAGTAGATTAAAGTTGTTTCTGTAAAAGAAATTCAGTCTAATCCTGAGCTTCTTACATAAGTTATTTATGTTTATTTATTTAAAATTTGCTAACTGGGAAAGGCACACTGAGCTGGAGTTCATTTCCAGGTGTGACCCTGGTAAAAGGGCAGAGAAGGAGAATTTTTACAATAGCAATAACACAACATAGAGCAAAATATTTTATACAGAATGATCAAAGATAAAGCAGTGTACAATGTGACCAAACATAATAAATAATGAAGAAAACTTAATAGAGTGCAATGCTGTAGATCAGAGTATAACTTAATGGGAACAGATTGCTAAGCTGACATTGCAGACGGTGAGGCATAGTTGCCTGCAGGCAAGGGAATAGAAACATAGAAACATAGACTTTGACGGCAGATAAGGACCGCTTGGCCCATCTAGTCTGCCCATTTCCCTACCTACAGGATAGGCCATACATCCTAGTTAACCAACAGCCTATTTCTTCCTACCCCCCCACAAGAATTGCCTTATGTCTGTCCCATGCATTCTTGAATTCTCCCACAGTTTTAGACCCTAACCTCCTCAGGAAGGCTGTTCCATGCATCCACTACCCTCTCTGTGAAATAATACTTCCTCACATTGCCCCTGAACCGCCCTCCTTCTATCTTTAAATTGTGTCCCTTGTTCTTGCAGTCTCTTTTCTGAAAGATGCTACCCTCTTGGACTTTGTTGATTCCACTGAGGTACTTAAAAGTTTCTATCATGTCCCCTCTCCTTCTTTTCCTCAAGGGTATACATATTAAGCTCCTTTAGTCTCTCCTCATATGGTTTCTCTTGCAGACCCTGCACCATTTTAGTTGCCCTCTCTGGACAGCCTCTATCCTGTCTTATGTCCTTGCGGAGATGGGGTCTCCAGAACTGGACGCAGTACTCCAGATGGGGTCTCACCAACTGTCTGTACAGAGGGATAACAGCTTCCTGTTTTCTGCTGCTGATGCCTCTCCCTATACATCCCAGTATACCCCAGCCCTTCTTACTGCCTTCTCACATTGCTTGCTAACCTTAAGGTCATCTGATATGATTACCCCCAGGTCCCTTCCTTTTTGTTGTTGTTACTACCTCCCCACCCATTGTGTATTCTTCCCTGGTTCTTGTTTCCCAGGTGCATTATTTTGCACTTCTTTGCATTGAATCCTAGCTGCCATACTTCTGACCATTCCTCCAACCTTGCAAGTCCCTTTTCATCCTTTCCACGCCTCCTTGTGTATCAACCCTGTTGCAGATCTTTGTGTCATCTGCAAAAAGGCATACTTTTCCTTCCAGTCCCTCTGCAATGTCACTGATGAAGACATTAAAAAGGACTGGACCCAATACTGAACCCTGCGGTACCCTACTAGTAACCTCTCTTTCTTCAGAGTGGACTCCATTTACAATTACCTTCTGTGTCCTGTTGTGCAGCCAATGTTTTACCTAGGCTACCACCCTGGGACCCACTCCAGGCTGGTTAATTTGACTATTAATCTTTGTGTGGACTGTGTCAAATGCCTTTAAAGTCTAGGTAGGCCATGTCCACAGCCCCTCCCTGGTCTACTACTTTGGTCACCCAATCAAAGAAATCTATTAGATCTGTCCTGACATGACCTTCCCGCTGTGAATCCATGCTGCCTTGGGTCCTGTGCTCCACTGGCCTCTAGGTACTCAACTATTCTTTCCTTCAGAGTGACTCCATCACTTTCCCTACCACAGAGGTCAGACTGACAGGTCTGTAGTTTCCTGCCTCTGTCTTGGTCCCACTTTTGTAAAGGGAATCACATCCACCTTCCTCCAGTCCTCAGGTACCACACCATCCTCCCATGATTTATTAAAAGAGTAGCCAGTGGTTTCACTAGTTCCTCCTTTAATTCTTTTAGAATTCTGGGGTGAATTCCATCAGGACCCATTGCTTTGTCCACCTTCAGTTTTAGGAGTTCTTGCAGAACCCTTTCTTCTGTGAAAGGACTGGGATCGACCTCCCTATCAAGAGTGCTTCTGTTAATTGGATTAGGCACTTCCCCTCTCTTTTGTGAATACTGAGCAGAAATATTCGTTCAGTATCCCTGCTTTTTCACTGTCCCCTCTGCCCACCCACTGTTCATTCTATTCAGCCTCACTATCCTCCCTTTGACTTTCTACGCCGCTGATGTACCTATAAAGGTTTTATCCCCTTCTTAACTGAGTTGGCTATCTTTTCCTCAGTTTGGGCCTTTGCTATTCTGACTTCCCTCCCTGCTTCCTTCTGCCTTAACTGGTACAGCTCTCTGTCCTGCTCCTTCTGTGTTTCCTTATACATCCAGAATGCTATCTTTTTCTTCCTGACTTTCACAGCCACCTCTTTTGAGAACC
The DNA here is from genome assembly GCA_016271365.2 of Neoceratodus forsteri. Classification (NCBI taxonomy): domain Eukaryota; kingdom Metazoa; phylum Chordata; order Ceratodontiformes; family Ceratodontidae; genus Neoceratodus; species Neoceratodus forsteri. The sequence goes on from CM057456.1 coordinate 1,289,780,551, forward strand.
ATAGTGGCTTTTTCTTTTGTTTTGATTTGTTTATTTGCTTCACACAAAGGCTTGTTGCCTCTGTGATGGCAGTTTTGATGATTCCCATTGTTGCTCCACACCTCCTTCTAGCCTGTTTGCTAGTGCTTTTCTGAGGCGCCTCCCATCTTGCCAAAGTCAGCTCTCCTAAAGTCCAGTACCCTACTTTGTATGGCTTGACTCTGTAGCTGAGTTTAACGTGAACCACACTGTTTGATGGTCACTTGTCCCCAGATGGCAACCCACTTCTAGATCTGAGATCCTCTCACTGCCCCGTTGAGAGTATGAGGTCTAAGATTGCTCCCTCATGAGTGGGTTCCAAACTAGCTGTCTAATGCCTGCCACCTGTAGGGCATCAAGAATGGCCCTGCTCTTGGATGTGGCTGCAGCAAATGTGCTCCAGTTAACATCTGCATATTCAGGTCTCCCATCAACAGTATCTCCCCTTTCTCTGCCATTCTAAGAATGCCTTCTATCATATCCTTGTCCATTCCCTCCCCGACATGGGGGTCTGTACACAACCCCTGTGCGGATTGTGGTGCCCTTTCCAGTCTCCAAGGTGACCCACAGTGCCTCCTCTCCTCCCTGTTTACTCTTTTGTTCAGTTGCTTTTATCCCTTCCTTTACATAGAGAGCTACTCCTCCCCCTCTTCTCCCCTGCCTGTCTCTCCTGTAGGTTATGTACCCTGGTATGTTAACATCCCAGTCATGGTTCTCTGTGTACCATGTTTCTGTGACTGCTCGATATCCAGGCATCCCTCTTCCATCAAGGCCACCAGCTCAGGGAGCTTGTTGCCCAGACTACGGGCATTGGTACTCATTACCCTCCATTTCCTGATGGCCTTACTCCTTTTGCCCCATCCCTGTCCTTCTTGCCTTTGTCACTTTCTCCATTTACCCCTGCCCTTCTCCCTATCGACACCTCTATGTTGGTGTTTGCCACACTTACTACCGTGATTATTTGGGGGGGGCTAGATTTCCTGCTCCTTTCCAGTGCCTCCCCCCTTGGCTAGTTTAAAAGATTGCCAATGAAACATTTAAACCTATCACCTAGGATCCTGGTTCCCCTCCCGGACAGATGCAGCCCATCATGCAAGTATAGGCTTGCATCACTCCAGGTGGACCCCCAGTCCCCAATGAAGCAAACCTGAGCTCCACACCAGTTTTTCAACCACTGATTGAATCTCATGGTGCGGAACACCCTAGCCTCTCCTATGCCATAGATGGGCAGCACCTCCGAGAAGGTTACTGCATGCTACTTGACTCAAGGCCCCTCCCAATTCCACAAACTCTTCCTGCACTTCTCTAATCCTTTCTTAGCCAGGTCATTTGTCCCTGGGTGGACAATGACATCCAGCTCCCTCCCTGTGCAGCTGCTCCAGCAATCCTGAGGATTCGGCTCCTGTCCCTCAAGCCATGGCGCCAGGCAGGCACCTACCTCCCTCCCTTTCCTCCCCAGTTCTACCTTCCTAACAATGGAGTCCCCACCAGGGTTGTTTCCTTCCCTGCAGGGTCCCCTGCCACCCTCCTGTGGGTCTCCTTTGTGGAGGTTCCCAGCATCCTCCTTGGTCTCCACTGCGGGTACCTCCATAGAGGAACCACACTTTGCCAGAATGGCATAGGAATTGTGGGTGGTACAACTGGAGGGATGCGCCTGTTCCACCACCCTCACCCTCCCTGAGCCCACTGTGGTCCCACCGCCTCTTTCTTGGCAACCTCTGAGGCAACGGCAGTGGCACTGGTGGTTCCTGGATGGAAGAGGAGGTCTCACAAATCCTGGTCAACTCAGCCTGAGATGAGCAACCTCCTCCTCAGCCCAGAGAGGTGCCTGCAGATGGGACAACACCGCATCCTCCAGAACGCCTCCCAGAAGACTGCTGCTCCACAGCCACTGCACTGCACCACTCCAATCATGTCTTATTTCTGGCCCCCTAACTGTTTTCAATCCTTACTCTTTCCTCTGTTTTCTTTTTCTCTCTCTCCTTACTTTCTGCCTGTGTGCCCTTTAAGCTCCTGATTGTCCTGTTCTGAGACAAGAATATCCTATATTTCTCAGTAGACCACTTACTTGCCCAGAGGCAGACCTCCAGCAGCTAGAGGGGGCCGGAGAGCTACTCTTGCCCTTCTAGGATGGTGGGTCTTTGGTGGTTCTGTGATCACTCACTTCTTGCTCCCAAACAGGAAGTTCCTGTTGTCAGTCAAATCTTGTGCCTATAAAAATAGAACTAGCTTTGGGTGGGGCGGTGGAGGGGTGGGAAGGAGAGCAATATAGTCCCAGCAGAGAAGTCCAGTCACACAGCAGTCCTTTCTCCTGGTGTCTTCTGCCTAGATATTAGCAATATCTTTCTAAGGCAGTCTTTAAATGTAGCTTCCTTCTAGCTAAGCCACTCCCCCTACTTACTAGATCTTTCTACCTGTAATTTAAACCTCACAGCAGTTAAGTCCTTTCAATCACCTGATATTTACACCTATAACTGTTCAGATACCCATTCAGTTCAGTTAACCCAGACAGACACACACACACACACTTTTTTTTTGTTTTGTATGTTAGTTTTCTTTTACCCTAAATTAAAGGTCCAAGTACAAAAGTTCTTCTACTTTAGTCCCAGCAGAGAAGTCCAGTCACCCAGCAGTCCTTTCTCCTGGTGTCTTCTGCCTAGAATAGGGCAGAAGCACAGGTTAGGGTCTAACCTTTGGAGCTGTTGCTGAAAACTTTTAGGGAGGAGGAGTTTCATAGAAAGGCTGACTGCTGGTTCCATATGGTTCTATATTGTTACTGAATGAGAGTTTATTATCTATCCATAAACTTAGGTATTTGAAAGTATCAACCAATTCCAGTCATCTGTTAGGATAAGAATGCCGGGGTGGACAGGTCAGGTAACTACTTACTGTTGGAGCAAACACCATATATTCTGTTTTTGCAACATTTACTGTATGAGTATCCTGGATGCAGATAGTTTTGGTTGGAGAGGAGTGTTGAAGGTGGATTGGAGACATTGTACTGCTTCTAGCAAACTAGATTTGTTACATACATTATAACACTGTATCCTGTGTATACTGTAGCAGTGCAGATTATTATCTCCTATACCAGCTCGCAAACCATTAGTGTATATAGTGAGGCATAAAGATCCAAGGACAGATCCATATGGGACACCTTTAGAGATACATGAACAGGTGGACAGCAGGCCTTCAGACTTGGTTTGCTGTTGTCTGTCCGATAAGTAGCTTTAAAACCAGATCAGGGCTTGCTGACTAACACCAATAACCGATAGCTTGTGAAGCAATATATGGCAGTCCACTGTGTCAAAAGCTTTGCTAAGGTCCTGGAAAACAGCAGCTGTTAAACATGTTTTTTTATCTAAGGAGGTGAGCCAGTCATCTACTACTTTGATGAGAGCAGCAGTTGTGCTGTGTAATGCCCAGAACTCAGACTGGGAAGGTGTTAGTAAATTGTGTTGGGATAGATAATCCTGTTTCCCAGGATCTTAGCTACTGTAGGACAGGCAATATTTATATAGGCCGATAGTTACTAGCTTTGGAGTTATCTCCAACTTTGAATAGTGGGATTACTTGAGCTTTTTTCCAGATGATGGGGATTTCATGTCTGGTGAAGAATAGGTTGACTAGGTCTGTTATAGGTGTGGTTAACACTAGGGCTCCCTTCTGCTGTCGAAGGGTACTGCACCTAATACCCTCTGATAAACCTATTGCTCCTCACTCCTTATCTTGAATCTCCCCAAATCTCCCACCAATCCCCTTGTATCAATTTCTAATACCTTACTGGATCACTTGCTTCTTCAATAACTCTTCCCCCTGCACCCCCTCTTCCCTCTCCTATATATTGTAAATATCTTGTGTATATTGTAAATATGTATAATACATAGTGCTTGTACCCATATGCTTTATAATGTTGGTCATCACTACTATACCGGGTGTTTGTTGCTATGTCCACTCTGTAATTGACCTACCTGAACTCCTTGGTCCCAAGTCTCCATCACTGATGACCCTAACCCTACCAATGTCGTATCCTCAATGGATGCTACAGGACCTCCATGGAATCTTCGGCTGAAAACTGTCAGGACTGACTGCATATTCCAGAATATAACTGCGGCTCTAACTATTTAATTTCAAATGTGTATTGCTTTTCTGTTGCATACTGATCTCACTGCTACTTATTTGTATTACCTCTTGTACCCAACTATACTTGTATCTATTTCTGAAATTGAATGCACCCTACTGTATTTGTGTTCTACTCTTAGAATTGTCTCTATTCCCCGGGTCGCCACTGAAAAATGGACTTGACTGTCTCAGTGGGTCCACTCGGTTATCAAAATTCAAATAAATAAATGATACCCTCCACCTGCTTGTAGGTAATGATTTGGAAATTTAAATGTGGATTGGTGGTGCAGTTAGGAGGGGTTTGATTAAGACTGGTTTGTGGGATTGCTGCAGCAGGAGATTGGTCAAAGGCCTTTCCAGCAGGCACAAAATGAGCAAGAAGTTCTTCCAGGATGAGTTGCTTGTCAGAAATCATTTTTGCTGTTATCTTCTATTTTACATGGCAGGATAGAGGGGGGTTGTTCCACCACTGAGTGACTTTTGGTTTTTCAAAGACTAGAAGGGTTAATTTTGTTAGCTTCCAGAAAGTTTAGGTAGTAGCTAACTTTAGCAGAGGGGATTAATTTAGTGCAGTATTTCCTTTTTTTGTTGGAACACCGTCCAATCATGCAGTGATTTTGTCTTCCTAGTTATGGCCCAGTAATTATCCATGTCTCTCAATACATGTTTGGTTTCTTTTGTATACCAGGGGCATATCTATTTTTTATACTCTCTGTTTAATTAGTGGGGAGTGTCAGTTTACAATGCAGAGGATTTGTTGATTGAAGATATTTACAGCTGTTTGTACAGAGGGCGGTAGGTAAAATTGCTGCCAATGTTAGCCAGATTCCAGGGTACCTTGCCACACAGAAATGTGAACATTTTCACCTATATTGGAAGGAAGTCACTCCAGGTACTTTCCATGTGCCTCTGAGGCAGGCTACTGCACTGTGGTCACTACAATCATTAATGAATACATACAAACATATGAATGTGCCAGCAGAAACAGACCACCCGGTTTATCTAAGTCTGCTCAAGTGTGCAGCTAGCACCCCCAGTTTGCAACTGCCCCCCTCCCCTTTGTCATCCCACTGCTGCCCCCCACCTCCCCAACCCTCACTTTCTTCTGTTCCCTGTCCCATGCCCTTTAAAGCTGTTCACAGCTTTACGTGATACCACCCATTCTGGTAGTGTGTTCCATTTGCTATCATCCTCTCCGTGAAATAGTGTATCCTCATTTCCCTCCTAAACCTTCCCCCCTCTATTCTTAGCCCGAGCCCCCTGGTGTCCCTTCCCCTCCTTAGCTTAAAGACCCCATCTGCCCCATCCTTATTGATTCCCCTCAGAAACTTGAATGTCTCTATTATGTTCCCCCTTTCCCTTCTATCTTTCAGGGTGTACATATTCAGGTCTCCAAGTCCGCTCTCATAGTCTCTCCCTTCCATTCCACATATCATCTTTGTTGCCCTCCTCTACACCCCCCTCCAGTAGCCTGATATCATGCTTCAGGTATGGCCTTCAAAACTGCACACAATACTCTAAGATTGGCTTTACCAGCAACCTCTAGAAGGGCAAGATCACCTCTCTTCGCCTGGATGAAAACCCCCACGCTATGCACCCCAGCATTTTGTTTGTTTTTGCTGCCACTCTCCTGCACTGGGCAGTGTTGTTCATTGTCCCTGTTACCATTACCCCTAGGTCCTTCTCCTCCTCAGTGATCCCAAGCTTAACCCCCCAGTCAGTATTCTCTACTTGGGTTCTTTGCCCCGAAATGCATAACCTTATACTTCTTTGCATTGAACCCCAGCAGACACCTCTCTGACCCCTCCTCTAATTTGCTTAGGTCCCCTGCAGCTGCTTCCATCCCTCCCCTCCATCCACCACTGCTCCCATTTTGATGTCGTCTGTGAACAGACTTACCTTGCTCACCACCCCGTGTGCAATGTCTGATATGAAGAGCCAAAATAATATTTGTCCCAGCACAGAGCCGTGTGGCACCCTGCTAGTCACCAGCTTTGGAGTTGAGAGCTCCCCTCCCACCACCACCTGTTGCAGCCTCCCACTCAGCCAACTTGTAATCCAGTTCATCATTTTTGCCCCTACCCCTACACCAGTTAGCTCTCCACCAAGCTGCCCATGAGGCACCGAATTGAAGGCCTTGCTGAAGTCCAAGAAAAGAACATCCACCTCTTGACCCTTATCCAGCTCACCACTGTATCAGGTTGGTTTGACAAGACTTCCTCAAAATGAACCCATGCTGCCTCAGATCCTGGAGCCTGTTGTCCTCCAGGTACACATCAGTCTTTCCTTTAGTATCATTTTTATGAGTTTGCACACTGTGGAGGTGAGACTTACCAGACGATAATTACCCAGTTTGTCCCTTGGTCCACTCTTGTGTAACGGTACTACATTTGCCATCCTCCAGTAGAGTGGCACACATCCCGACTCCAGTGAGGTGCAGTACAGATCCACCAGTGGCTCCACCAACACCTCTGCCTTCTCCCTAAGCACCCTGGGGTGGATCCCATCTGGCCCTGATGCCTTGTCTACCCTAAGTGCCCTCAGTCCCTCTAGGACCTTATCTCACTCAATTCTTCCTTCTGTCGCCTCCTCTCCTCCCATCCCCACCCTACCAGGCCATGGTGGTAGCAGTCCCCGCTTTTCTTCCATGAACACTGAGCAAAAGTATTCATTCAGTGCTTCTGTCTGTTCCTCCCCATTTTCTGTCCACTCCCCACCTTTTTTTATCATCACTATTGTCTCCTTGCACTTCCTTTTCTCCCTGATGTATCTGAAAAATTCTTTCTCTACCCTGTTAATTCCCTTCGTTAATCTCAGCTCCCTCTGGGCCTTGACTTCTCTCACTTTTCTGGTCACCTCCCTGGACCATCTTGCATACTCCTCTCTGTCCCCTTCCTTCTCCATCCTCCTTTACCTCTGGTGCATCTCTCATTTTGCCCTCACCACCTCCACTACCTTGCTGTTCAACCAGCATGGTTTTCTTGCTCTGCTTCTCTTACTCTGTGTCTTGGTGCAGGCTTCCGTTGCCTCTGTAATCCCTCATTTAATACTATCCTATTTCTGCTTCATGTCCATCTCCTGCCTTATGCCCTCCAGTTTCCCTTTCAGTACTTCCTGCATCCTTCCAAAGTCTGCCCCCAGAAGTTTACCACTCAGGTTACTGATTTCTTTTGCTCCCCACACATTGCAATATTAAACCACACCGTTTGGTGATTGCTGTTGGCTAGTTGGTCCTCCACCCTTATTTCCCTTACTGCCTCCCCATTCGACAATACCAGATCTAAACTGTTCTTAGGTACACTGACCAAATGCATGAGGAGAACCTCCTGGGTTGCATCCAGGAGCACTTGCTCCCTGGCACTGGAGGTGACTGGAATGCTCCGGTCAACCCCAGCAAGTTGAAATCCCCCAGGATGACCACCTTCCCTTTTCTACATACATTTCTGATTTGTCCCACTAATTCCCTGTCAAGCTCCTCAGACAGGGACGGCAGCCTGTATACCACCCCAAACCTTGTTTTCCTACCCCTTGAGTCTAGGAGCTGCAGCCAGATTGCCCCTGTTTCTTCCCCCTCGTCCCTTGTGCATTTGATCCTGTCCTTCACATAAACTGCCATCCACCCTCCTCCCCTCCTTACAGTCCTTCCTGTATAATTTGTACCCTGGGATTGGCAGATCCCAGTCCTAGTGCTCCGTTGCCCACGTTTCCATGACACCTGCAATATCCACCCTCCACATTGCCAAGAGTGCCGGTAGCTCAGCTGATTTGTTGCCTAAGCTTCTTACATTCAGTGAGACCATGCTCCATCCTGCCCCCTTCCCTTCATTGCCCTCCATCTCCCCCCTTCTACTCCCTCCCTTTTCAGCCACCCCGTGACCTTTTCTGCTAGCCTGCAGGGTACGCTGTGATTCCACTCTATCAGATCCCTGGCTACCTGCTGTCCACTTGCCACCCCCCATCTAGTTTAAATCCATCTTTGTCACAGTATACCTCCCCAGTCTTTGCTTTAATACCTCCTTCCCCTCCTTGCTCAGGTGCAGCCTATCCCTTGAAACAGATTGTCATTATCTCAGTTACTGCCCCAGTCACCCACAACTCCATACTCCTTAGTTCAACACCATTCTACCAACCATGCGTTCAACTCCCCAATCCTTTCCTTTCTCACTGTGCTTGCACAGGGTACTGGGAGCACCTCCGAGAAGGCCACAGACTCCCCAGTCTCCTTGCACAACCCCACTTCCTCAAACCTCTCCCTTGTTGCCTCCAATATTTCCTCCACTAGGTCATTTGCCCCCACATGTACCATATTGTGCCATTTCCTCCTACACCTCCTTGCGCACCTTAGGATCACCTGACCTTCCTTGTCTGCCTTTAATCCTGGTATGGACTCCACCCATATCTGACCATGCCTCTCCTCCTTGCTGCCCCATCTGATCCCTTTGAGTATGGAGTTCCCCAACACCAGTACACTCCCCTCCTTTCTCCTTGTGCCCATTGCCACCCCCCCACCCAGCTTCTCAGTCCCATGGCTACTAAAGGTGGTGCTTTTACCATTTACCCCAGTGTCTTCCCCCTGCCCCTCTTAATTGAGACCCCTCCCCTCCTCCTGTTTGACTGCCAACTTCCCTCTCCCTCCTCACCTCTCCGAGTATTATCCTTCCCCTGCCACGCCATGCTCAATCTCTCCACTAGTGATGCCCCTCACTCCCTCCTCTTCATGAGTACTATCCCTTGTGCAATCTTCTCCTTCATCCTCTTCCCCATGTACCGCTTGTACAGTAAAATATTCCCTACCCTCTTTGCATTACTATGTGTTTTCTCCTCCCTCCTACCTGCTGCTGCTGCTGCTCTTTTCCTAGGTCCTACTAGAGTCCACCCTTTATCAGCTGACTTCCTGTCTAGTTTGCCCCCTCCCACTAACCTTTCCCTTGACCCACTGTTCCTTCTCTGTGGTGCCCCCTCAATACTGTCAGATGTCAGCCCTTCTACCAACGCAACCTTCCCCTCACCCGTCAACCTTCCCAGCTCCCTGCCAAGCCACTGAACCTCTTCCTCAAGCCTCCTTAGCCTGCGGCATATTGGGCACCTCCCAGCCTCCACAGTATGTTCATCTATACGGCTACCCCACAACCATTGCACCCCACAATCCTACCCATGGTTCACACTACTTATACAGGACAGTGAAATACAGTCTCTCTATACTGATTGCAGTTGTTTACGAACACAATTACAAACCCACCAATAGCATTTCCAAGTCTCACAAACACATACAGTCCAGAAATTAGACATTTGCCCCAGGTCCTTTTTAGGCCCCTCCCCCCAGCTTTTAGTGGGGTTGTTGTGGCCCCGTTGAGCTTCATTCAAAAAACTCAGCCAAAGAAACCTTTAAGCTAAATTCAAAAGACACAGCCACAGAAACCTTTAAGCTTAGTTTAAAAAAATGAAGCCACAGAAACCTTTAAGCTAAATTAAAAAAATAGCAAAACTTACAAAAAATCCTCTCCACACTAACTCTCTCCACAGCAAGAAGAATTAACTAATCCTTCTCTCCTGCAGTTTGATGGCTCTGTCAGAATGTAATGGCTGTGTGGGTGGGCAAGTCTGGGCATGTCCTGTTCAACCCCTCCAGACACAGAAACCTTTAAGCTAAATTACACTTTAAGCTAAATTCAAAAACTGTATATATAAAACAAGAGCAAAACTTACAAAAATCCTCTCCACACTAACTATCTCCGCAGCAAGTAGAATTAACTAATCCTTCTCTCCTGCAGTTTAAAAAACAATAGCAAAACTAATCCTTCTCTCCATTCTACAACTGTGAAAGTAATCTTTTGTGGTGTATTTGTGAGCACTAGGTCCAGTAGAGAGGATTGGGTAAGGTTGGGTCTGGTAGATTCAGTAATTACCTGTGTAAGCCCAAACTCATCACAAAGCCACATGAGTTCAGTGGATTTCAATGAGAATTAGTCTAGGTTGAAATCTTCCATGATTATGGTTTCATTTCTGTGAGAGCCCAAGAAATTTGTTAAGTGTGTAATTATCTTTAGTACACAATTGGAAGGTCTATAGCATCCAACAATATTAATGGTCTCATTTTGTGATAATGCTAGTGTGACCTCCAGACACTCAAATTCTTGAGATAATAACAGGGAATTAATAGCGGAAGAGAATTTATCTTTTACATAGAGGATAATGCCTCCACCACGAGTAGCTCTATCCTGTCAAAACTGAGTGTAACCAGTGACCATCATGACAGAATTGTTTACTGAGCTATTAAGTCATGTTTAAGTGAGCAGCAGGATGTCAGAGTTGATAAGACACATCCAAATGTTTACACTATCAATCTTAGTCAGTAGGCTATGAACAATGAGCCCTATGCACAAATGTGCAGATTCCCTATGTGCCACATATATGAGGTGCATAGGCAACCCTATGCACCAATGCCATGCAGCAGTGGACCAGTGCCATTCATGATCACTGTGCCAGCCAGTTGCACACCAGATCATCAGGCCACACATTTCACTCTCTCACTAGGGGTAGTAAGGGGTGCCAGGGGTGTGTCTGCACACTGCACAATTCACAAAGGCGTGGAATTGTGCAGAGTGCCACATACTCTGGTATGGAAGTTATGGTAAGGGTGGTCCCTGCTGTAACTGTGTTACACATTCCCCCAATGCACTCCTGCCAGCCATGGTAATGGAGACATCCCCAGTGGAGGCAGTAGTCACATGCAAAACATGCAATAGCATGGTGCTCTGGGGCAGTGAAGGGGTACCATGCTGCACCTAGATGGCATGTGCCAGTACTGAGTCACTGTCCACTCCTGGATGACAGTAATGTGTCTGCAGTGCAGAGTGCCCCAACCCAGCCTCAGGCCCACCGCTCCCACATCATGTACATGATAGTGAACAGGGACACCATTTGCAACCACACAGGTCCAGGATGGGATAGTAGGGGTGTTGGGGGTGGTAGTCCAGCCCTGGATATGGATGCTTCATGATGGCAAGAATCCCATAGCCCACCCACTGCTGGCATCACTGGACAGCCAGGTGGGGACAGTGCCACTGACCGACATCCTGGGCTACTGGCTGCTGCCAATGTGCTGACCAGCTCCCCTACCCCCATCTGACATACAGTGCCACATTGCCTGTTGCTGCAGTAATACTACCCATCATGTACAGCAGACAGATGCCAGTCTGTGTATGCCCTCCATTACCCCATCATTCAACACTATATGGAGACAGTGAGCAGGATAAATAGTGGCCAGTGGTACCGCATGTATCATGGTGTCTTGACCCTCTGTGTTGCCCCTGCCCACTATTAAGCAGATGGGGAGGGCTGGAGGAAGCTGGTCGGCAATGTGCCTGTCTTTTCTAAGATATCAGATCCGTGCCTTCCCACACTCCTCTCCTCCCACAGCATAAGAAATCCACTCTGGGACTGAGGACAGGCATCGGATTGGATGCCTGCCCAGGTCCACAGTTCTGCACCTGTCCACCCCACTCCAACCTGCATGGCAGGGGGTGAGGCCATAGACAGGTGGCTCGCATTAGTTAATATGGATCACTGCACACCTGTCCATGGGTGTGGAGCTGTGCAGGCCGGGTACACATCTTTGGCAACCCCTTGTGTGACAGCCACATGGGGGGACTGGTTCCATTCACAATTTTTGCACACACCAGTTGTGCACCGGATCCCCCAGCTGTGCATTTCACTGTACATCAGGGGCAGGCAGGGTGTGTGTCAGGGGTGTGTTTGCACTCCGCATGATTCACAAAGGTGTGGAATCTTGTGGAGTGCCACACACTGGGGTGCAGGAGTTATGTCAGGGGTACCCTGCCATAACTGTGTTGCAGACACACACCCAAAGGACGCCCACCAGCTGTGGTGGTAATGGGGACATCCCCAGTGGTGGCAGTGGGCACTTGCAACACGTGATGGCATGGGGTCCTGGGGCAGTGAGGGGGTACCTTGTTGCATGAGGCTGGCATGTACCAGTACTGAGACGCTGTCCACCCATGGATGATAGTAATGTGTCTTCCATGCAGAGTGCCCCCAACCTGGCTGATGGCCTTCTGTCCCTGCATCATGTACATGATAGTCAACAGGGGCACTGGTTGCAACCACACATGTTTGGGACATGGCTGTGGATGCTACAGGATGGCAGGAATCCACAGCCCACCCAGCACCAGGCCAGTCCACATCCTGGCTGCTGGCTGCTGCCAAGGTACTAACCCAATCCCCAAACCCCCATTTAGTATACAGTGCCATGCTGCCTGTGACCACAGCAACCCTGCAGCAATACCACCCCTGTTATGTACAGCAGACATCTGCCTGTCTGTGCATGTCCTTCCTCACCCTGTCATCTAGTACTATATGGGGAAAATGAGCTGGTCAGACAGCAGCCAGCAGTAGAGTAAATACTATAGTGTCTTGACCCTCCATGTTGCCCCTGCCCACTACTAGACAAATGGGAAGGGCTGGGGGCTGCTGGTCAGGCATATGCCTGTGTTTGCTCCAGTGTCAGATTCACACCTTCCCACACGCTCATCCTCCTGCAGTGCAAGAGACCCACTCTGGGACCCAGGACAGGCATCAGATTGGAAGCCTGCCTGTGTCCACAGTTCTGCGACCATATTTCCCCCCTTGAATCGGCATGCTGGAGGTCAGGGACATAGACAAGTGGCTGGTATTAGTGAATATTGACCAATGTGCACCTGTCTGTGGGTGTAGAGCTGCACGGGTAGGGTACACACCTTTCACATGTGCCCTAGGCCCCATTCATGCATAGGGCCGATTAATTGTGATTTCTTACCTTGATACATTAGCAGATTTAGAGGGAATTAGGCAGGGTTCTGAGGGCACTGGGTTGAATTCAAAATTGCCCAAGCAGAGCAGGAGCAGAATGATATGTGTAAAGAGTTTAAAATTATTTTTCAGTAGTTTTGTGTGAGACTTTTTCTGATACAGCTTGGTGGTTAATAGGTAGGTTTCAATGCTATTGAAGGAGTAGCTGTGTGGATTAAGGAGTATTGTAAGTGGGATACAGAAAAAAGGGGAGGGGCCATCAGAAGCTCTGCCACTGTGTAAGAGTTGTGAGACCAGAGACAACCACATTCATTTGTAAATTCTTGCTTTCCCAGGGAGTGTATCTATGTGGAAATATAGGGTGCAGGTTTGCAGTTATTTTTGTATAGTGCATTTCTTGTTTTGTCTTCCACTGCTGGCTGGGCTTGATGGTAGTATTATTAACTATCCGTTCTCTGTCCCCTCCTCTGACTTGTTGGGAGGATCATGCTGTGCATAGAGATGTGCGAAGTCAGGAAAATTCACTCTGTGAAATATTCTGCAAATTTCTTGCAATTCATGGATTATTTTGTGGATGCAGGTTGTGAAGTTTCACCCATGAAGTTTATTTATTTATTTTATTTTATTTATTGAAAAGTTTCACCAGGTAAGGTACACTGAACAACAAGTTGCTCATCTCCTGGTACGACCTGGGGGAAAGGGTGATGGGAGTTACATAGTAACAATAAGCCCACATAAATTACACAATAGCATAGAGAACATAGGGTATGAGTGATCAACACATAGCAAGCAGAACAAGTAATTTCAGGGTGGCATAGGTTAAAATCCAGTAGCTATAACCACATGGAGTAGCAGACTCACCAGTAACATAACAGCAAGAGGGACCAATGGACTAGCCCACTTCAGGCTTAAAGTAGCACAGAGCAGACAAGTGATGGTGAGATAACAAGGTGGTAGAGAAGTGAGTCTGAGCCTAGGGCTTGGAGAGCAGGTCGAGAGAGAGAGAGGTCGAGAGAGAGAGAGAGAGAGAGAGAGAGAGGGAGAGAGAGAGAGATAGAGATATGAAATGAAGCAAGCATGCAAAATAAGAGCCAGGATTGACTCCGAGACTATAAGTGCATAGATTTGGTTGGGTTAGGCAACCAGAACATTAGGCAGGGTGTGAGACAGGAAAGGGGGGGACTAGGGGCAAGTGCAATTTACAGAGAGGAAGTTGTGTAGAGCTTGATTTAATGAGCCAGGAGAGGAAGAGGATCGGATCTGAGTAGGAAGAGAATTCCACAGTTGAGGGAGGCAGTAGGAGGGAGAGGTCTGTCCACTAGAGGTGGGTCTCCATGGAACAGAGAGAGTTCTGTGGTCATGGGATCTTAGAAGTTGAGAGGGGGGTGGGGGGAGATTAGGGACTTTAAGTGGGAGGGGTGTACCAAGCCAGTACTTAGAGATGAAGTGCAGAATTTCACTCACGAATGGTGGAATTTCACTCGCGAATGGCAGAATTTCACCAAGAACAGCAGGATTTCGCCATTCATGGGCAAAATTCTGCTGTTCACAAGTGAAATTCTGCCATTTATGGGTAAAATTCTGCACTTCGCGGTGAAATTCTGCCAAAACAAACCACAATGTCTGATAGGCAGATTTTTAGCCTATCTTCAACATTTTGCAGATTGCTCCAGGGATGTGAAATTCACTACTTCACCAGAACTTCGCTGGTGAATTTAAACTTTGCTGCATCTCTGGCTGTGCAGCAGTGGGGGTTTAATTTTTTTTTATGCTTTTCTCCTGTTAGGTTCCCAAAACCCCACCCCCTGAGGGTGCCGGCATGAAAGACAGAGAGTCGAGGCTATAGATGTGCTGGTGCACATCTAAGCCAAGCCCCTATTGGTATCCTCCCATCCCCATATCACAAGTCCTGTACTATTGCTCATGCATCCACAGGTGGCTGTAGTGGGACAGTGTGACAGCCCTCCCTCCTTGGAGGAGGAGACTGTCAAGTGGGATGCTTAAACCTCCTCCCCCTGGCCTGCTCCAGATGACCCAGGCTCATTCCCAAACCCAGGTCACTGACATCTCGGGTGGTAGCACTACCACTATGCCAATGGGCCACCTAGGACTGTAGTTCTGAGGAGTGGGGTCAGGCCTGGAGAGCAGCAGCAGCAGTAATGTTATTATCCACATTTTGTAAGGTAGATGAGATTACAGTGGGGACTTGAAGCTCTCTGGTTATGACTCACTTTTGAGAAGAGGCAGTGTGCTATGGATAACAATGACAGCATACCAAACTTCAAAATTTAAGCTAACAAGGCATACAATAGTTGGAGTGTCACTAATCTGGTTTTACTTTTGCCAGACATGTACACAGTATGTTGCCTCTTAGGGATAGTTATTGAACACAGCTGATACCTAATTCTGAAGTACAGCATAGATGGAATTGTATCTACAGACAGATAAACACATAGGTTATTATGGCCTACTAGAGAGAAATAATTTATGCACAGCTAGACATTATATCAGAAATAAAATGAATCTGCTTTGTTGGTTTAGTAAATACACAATGCCATTTGGTTTTATCAATTAGTGGGTTTCATTAGACTCTGCTAACCCTAAAACAGTAGAGTGTTGGGCATGAAGTATAAGGAAACAGATAACTCTGCAATTCCTGGTGGTTAAGATATTTAGCAGAGGTACTGTATACCATCACATAATGCATAATGATAATTACTTTACTTGTGAGAAACAGCAGATAGAATAATGTTCGCCTTGATTTTTTAGCATGACCGTTTGGCATTCGACATGCAGCAGGTTAATTGAATGTGTGTCAGGATTTGTCTACTTATGGCAGTGTGGCTGTCTGACAGCCAATTCCAACAGCTGACACCCACAGTATGACACCATTTGCTCTGTGGCCCTTAGCGCTCCAAACTGCTAATGCAGAGGACTGCTTGGGGGGGGGGGATAAAGAAATACACACAGTCATCTACAGAAATGATCCAGGATGCAGAAGGAGGAGGGTCAACTGGGTCAATATCAGCTCATATTAGAGCAGTTCTTGTAAACTCTGGCACAGAACTTGCAGCAGTCCCACAGCAATCAGTGGGGTGAGGAGGTAATCAGGCTGGAGAGTTCCCTCGCGACCCTTGGATCTGGTCTCTGGTGGCATCTGTTGCGCGGTTTGGAGTGGCTCCTTTTAAAAAAAAGTTGTTTAACTTTTATATGATACATAAAGATGAACAGCAGTAAACAATGATAGGTGACAAAGAAAACATATTTACAAGCAAGACCTCAATGACAGGTACATAGACTTCAACCACCACCTCATGTCCCCTTAATCCTTTATTTATACTTCCCTTCCCCCCACCGCTCCCCACCCCAGAGGAGAAACAAAAAGAATATTGAGATATCAATAATGAAACTCAAGAATTGGAACATTATACAGGTACTGCATTATAATCAGCTACATAATAATAAGGTGCCTAGAGCTAGGGTTCTTCTGAGAACCAAACCCGAACCGAACTAGAACTATTTGATTTTTGCCCGATTTGAACAGAACTAGAACCCTAAAAATAAAAAAAACAGATGAACCAGTACTAAACCTGAACCCAGACCAGTGAAATGAGGAGAACCCATATGGAGGCAGTAGTCTATCCATGCTATTCTATACTTCTCCAGGTGTGTGAAGTATTATCTACAGATTGTCAAATGATTTCTTCATTGAAGTCAGTAATGACTGTCAATATCAAAGCAAAATCCAGTGAGGATAAGCCACCAGCAAATGGGCCAAACACTGATGTCAAGGACATGCTATCCAGTCTACGTTGTCCTTCTTCAACAGCAACCAGACCATTGTCATCTAGTGAACTAAAAACATATTTAGAACATGACAGTTATACTGACAACTGCCTTGAATTCTGGACTAAGACAGGAAGACACCTGTTCCCAAAACTAGCAAAGCTTGCGCAGAAGTACCTATGTTTGCCAGTTAACAGCAGTAGCAGTGAGAGAGTGTTCTCATTCTGCAAGCAAGTTCTAGATGACTGAAGATCTCACCTATCAATTAACACACTTGCTTGTTCTGTATTTAAATTCTTGAACATTTATACTTTACAATGTAACTTGTACTTGACTGTTTTTTTTTAGTTTCTTTTACTCAAATTAATGTTGATTCGAATAAAGTTAACAATGTGAAGTCAGTGGTCTTGTCTCCATGTTTTATAATTTTAGTAACACTTAACTTAATCCAGAACCAGAACTGAACCAGAAATGGAAAATAAACCAAAAGCCACAAACCAAACTGAACCAGAACCCAAACATGTAATTTTTAAGCAGAACTGAACCAAACCAGAACCCCACACTATAGAATCAGAACCAAACTAGAACCCCAAAAAGCTGGAGAACCCTGGCTCTAAAGGTGCCACAACACTTGTCAATAATCCATGTTGTTAACCTCCACAATTACAGAGCTGAGGAGAATTTGGTACAGCTTTGGGCTATAGAATATATACCTGCGGGCATCAGTATTTGTATCAAACCATCACAGAATATAAAAATCAAGAGACTTAATTATTATTTAGAACTAAAGTCAACAAGGTACGGAGGGGTTCTCATGTCTTCCTGTACCCAGCAAGGCAATTTGTGAGACTAGCAATAGTTCACTCTGCCTGTAAAGTAAATATGATTTCCTTATACCATTCTATGTAATGGGGAACAGTTTGACCACACCAATGTCTGATGATTACCTTTTTGCACAGGTTGATATTAGAGCCATATGGAGTTTTGATTGCCTATTAAGTTAGTATCAAAGTCCCCCAATAGACATACACCTGAGAGGAAGGCCAACTCCATACCTAGCAGTGGATCAAGACATTGTTTAATGGCCTCCCAAAAGGATGATACCATCTCACATTCCCAGAGAATGTGAAATAAAGTATTGTGGTCTTGATTACATTGTGAACAAAGAGGCAATGGGAGTTTGCCTATCCTATGCAACTTGAGTGGAGTGTAATAAAGGTTGTGAAAAATCTGAAATTGCATCAGATGATACCTATCCCAATTCAGGTAAAGGTAGAGGTTCCTCTAAAGATGACGCAAGTTATGAGGACCATGAGGGGAAGGGATCACCTGATCCCAATAATAAAATCATGCAGATTCTCTATATGAGAGAAGTTCCTGGAATTCCTTATAGTAAAAAGATATTGTATGAGTCAATGATGCTACATATGCCAACTGCAGAATTTGAGATCCATAAGAATTAACCCAACTCTCAGTCCCATAATGGTGAATAAGCATATGAGTTAGCTGAAAACATTCAAAACAAAAAGAGGTAGGACATCCATATTTTTGTTGGGCCCCAGGAACGTTAGCAGTTTACCACCTTGTAAAAGGTGATCCATGGTGCATACTTCCATGCATGTCCAGAAAATTTTAGTCAGGAGTTGGCTTACAATTTTAAAATTTGGATTCCTGAGTAGGGGTTGGGTGGTATCTCTATGTGGGCCCAAAGCTTAAAAGGAGACTAATTGTTTGTGGGCTTTCGGGGACATACTGTACCTATTGGGGTGCCCCAGAGAGAATGAGTAATTTTTTTATAATGAGGAATAAATAGCAAGGCCTGGATATTCAGTCCAAGACTGGAGCATTGATAATGTTAAATCTCCAGCCAGAAAGGGATATACAATCCATATCATTCAATTGTCCTGTGCCATTGAAAAAATCTTGAGCTATGTATAGCTAAATAGTATAGAAAGAAATTAGGAACCTTTAAGCCTCCAATCTCCTTGGAATGCATCAGTTTATTAAGTGATCTCGGGGTACCCTGCCAAAGAAATTTTGATAAAATCCTATTGAGTTGAACAAACCAAGATTCTGGCAATGCCACTGGATGCATCATGAGGGAATAAAGGATGTGTGGAAGAACATTAATTTTTATTACATTTAGGCGACCCCAAATTGAAATAGGGAAGAGGTACAATTGGTTTAAATCCAATTGAATTTGGATAACAACTGAGTCTAGATTATAATGTTTTAATTTAGATAGGGATGTGCTCAAGTAAATTCCTAGGTATTTAAGTTTATCCCTGGTCCAAACCAGTCCAAGATGCTCTACACTTCCTCTCATCGCTGCCACATTTAAAGGCATGATCTCAGTCTTGGAGAGATTTAACTTATAATTGGAGATAAGTCCAAACTGTTTAACTATGCCCAAAGCAGCAGGAAGAGATACCTCTGGTGAGGTAATGTGTTGTAATACATCATCCTCATATGCAGAGAGTTTGTACTGGTGTGTGCCCAATGAAATAACAGAAATCTGAGAAGTTGCATTGATTTTTCTAATCAAGGGTTCTAAAAATAAATTGAATAAAAACAGGGAAAGTGGACACCTTATCTGGTGCCTTGATGTAAAAAAAATAAGAATGGTCAGAAAGGATGCCATTACATAATACACATGCTGAAGGGTAAGTGTAGAGCACTTTTATCCATTTAATGAACATGGGAGGTATGTGGTATTATGGTAGAAGAGAGAATAAATACTCTCATGAGATCCTGTCAGAAGCTTTTTCCACATCCAAGGAAACCAACATAGCTAAGGTAGAGGATTCCTTGGATGCAGAAATGAGATGCAAAAGCTTCCGTAAATGATTGGATAATAGCCTTCCCAGAACAAAACCAACCTGTTCCATGCTAATAAGGTGTCCCAACACTTGATTTAGTCTAGTGGCCAGTATTTTGGAGAATATTTTGAGATCAACATTAATGAGCAATATTGGCCTGTAATTGTAACCAGTGATGGATCCTTACCGGGTTTTGGCAATACTTCAGTCATGGCTTCTGTTAAAGAAGGGTCCAAAATCCCATGAACTGAAATATAATTATAAACGTCAAGAAGTATAGGGGTGAGTAAAGTTTTAAATTTTCTATAAAAGTTAGGGGAATAACTATCCAGCCCTAGAGATTTATCAGGAACCAAGTAATCTATAGCAGTATGGACTTCTAACTGCAGTGGGGTTTGTGAAAAATGTACCTGCACCTCAGTTAATTGGGTAGATCTAAACCCTGGAGATAGGTGTCAGACTGGGTGATATTAAAAGTCTGTGACAGTGGGGAATATAACTCTTGAAAGTAGGACTGAAATTGTGCTACTATGCTATGAGGTGAGGTGAGCACTTGACCTGAGTCTGTACGTAAAGAAGACACAATTCTATCTGCTGTCTGTGAACACAGATGTAAGGCCAAGAGCATACCCTCCTTTTCACCTTGATCAAAATATTTGGTTGTGGTTTGCAATAATAAGAGTTCTGCTCTTTCCCCTAAAATTTTATTGAATTCAGCTCGTAAGGATTCCAAACGAACCCAGTCTAATTGAGGGGAATTAGCAGAAAGTTGGTGCTCCATGGTCCTGATCTGACTTAAAAGGAGGGATGACTCCTGTAACATGCATCATTTACACTTAGAGGTGATGCATATGAGCTCCTCCGGACAGCACATTTTAGAGCACCCCCAAGAATATTCCAGTCTTTCATGGAGGGAACATTAAACTCCAGGAAAGAAGTAATGAATGTATGAAAATGCTCAACTAACTCATTAGATTTTAACAGTTGGGTAGTACCCATGTAGAGCACTGTATATTGAGAGCTGCACTTTTGAGCAACTCAATAATAGTGCTATACAAGGGAGCGAGTGGTGCAATATGTCGCTATATCCAGTATAGAGAGTATAGCAAGGAGCTATACTCACTACTACAGGATATAGGATCCTTTGTGGCCAATTCCCACTGAGCTGCTCACATAGCTTAGTGGTGTACACCGCCGCTTGCTATGTGAGCAAACCCAGGTTCGGATCCTGCTACGGGCAGAATAATTTTATTTTGTTTGAAATCCAATAACTTGCCCCTTGGTCCACACCCCCCTTGGAGTTGGTTATTTAAGTTTGGGGGGGCATGGGAGGTGCAGTCCCACACATAAAAAAGAGTTTTTTGTGTGCTTTTGTAAAGTATTGTAGCGACCATCGCTATTTGCACAGGTCAGTACAATATCCATCTCCCTTTTGACCATGGGCTCATATTTGTTCATTTTATGTGCTAGGCGGTCTTTCAGACTCACCTTTATCACATAAAACCTAACAGTTGATTGTTTAATCTCCAAAGTTAGTCCAATACCAGAGATGGGGAAAAACTAAACTGAATAAGAGCAGGGTGGTGATCTAAAATAACTTTAGCACTATATTGGCATAAGTAGATTCCAGAGAGATGCTCAATTCCCCCCCCCAAAAAAAAAATCAGTTCTAGAGAAACAATTGTGGGGAATAGAATGGAATGCATATTGTGTTTGAGTGGGATGAAGGGTCCTCCATGGATCTACCAGACCCAATGAGTCCATAAGCTCCCTGAGGGCAGGTTGACCTGGGGCAAAGCTTTGACGGTGTCTACCTGACTGGTCTAACACTTTACGAAAAACAATGTTCCAATCCCAGGCTAGTAACAAATGATTGGAGGCCAATGGCAAGAATGTATTTAATAAAGTAGAGAAAAAGTTGGTATCATCCATCATGGGGCCATAAATGACTCCCAAAACAACTTCTAAGTGCCCCAGTATAGCCCACAGAATAAGGTAACGGCCTTGAGGCTCTGATATTTCTTGCAGCAGCTGAAAGGAGATGTTTCCGGCAATCAGAATAGCAACCCCCTCATTTGTGGGAATCTAGTCCAGCCCCAAAGACTTGTCCAACCCAAGAATATCTAAAATGGTAAATTTGGTCAGAGGGAAGATTAGTTTCCTGGAGCAGGCCAATGTCAACCTGTAACTGATGAAAATGCAATAACATTTTAGCTCTTTTTGTTGGGCTTGAGCACCTTTAATGTTCCAAGAAAAAAAAAAGACAACCCACCTACATAACTGTTGTTTGTTAAGGATTTATATCTGTTATTCAGTGTCACTGCATAAAGTATAAGTTATGAAAACCAAAAAATCTCTCCTCTGGGGTCCCTCCACCAACCCACCCCAGCTAATAAACCAAACCAAACATAATACCCAAACAAATGCCACCTGTTTACCCATCAAAACCAGTCTCCCACTCCTGCCAAACATAACCCAGAAAAAGTTCTGCCCCCTTTTCCTCATAAATAAAATAACTGTACCATTAAGAGACCAATACTTTCCAGTGCTATCCAAGACAGCTGGAATAATTAATGCAAAATGGGTGCTACCCAACTGTTCTGGCCAGAAATGGACCCTGAACAGGATGAGGTTAATGTAGAGGAAAAAAGATATAGCACAAAAAAGATATTCAGTTTCTTTTTCCTTTCTGAAGAAATAAACTGAAGCGTTACCCTCCTCCATATGGTACCACTATCTAATAGATGCCCAAAGCCTCTCTTCAGGTTCAGGTGCATGATGTCCTTCAGTTAGAGAAGAATACCTCTGTGCACTCATCCCCTCCTGTCCCTCATGGTGACAAGACAAAACAACCTGAATGTTAGTCCCATTACAGTCAAACCAAAATTTTCATTCCCAGCCTTGACTAAAATAGGTAACACTAAAACTGAGCATGGCTATGAACATACCCCCAAACAAGATGAATGTGAAAATGATATGGAGCATTAGGTATAAGCAAATTAGTAAAGTGCCTCTTTTTTTTTCTTTTTCTTTTCTTTTTCTTTCTTTCTTTTCCTCTTTTTCTCTTTTCTTCCTCTTTTTTCTTTCTTTTTTCCTTCTCCCTCTTAAAAAAATGGCAGGAAGAGCCTTCCTTATTCCACTTAGATTATCCAAGATTCAGAATAGTTCATAAATTTAAAGAGCAGCAATTAGCAAATATGGATACAAAAAGCAATGTGTAACTTGATAATAATAAATGATAGTGTAAAACAGCATGACCCATAGAAAAGTGATATGTAGACTATCCTGTGTGACCATGAACATGAGAAGGTTGTGATTTCCAAATCAAAGGCCACAGAAAACAATCAAAGACAATGATTGGCAGCAAAAGCAATTACTTTTAAATCCCCCTATCAGAGTAGTTGACTCAATTGAAAAGGGCCAAGACTCTTACTGGAGAGAGCCACAAACTTGCATAAAAAACACTAAAAAACAGCATAACTGGTCGGTTCAGGATGCACTCCTTAGTCAGCATAGAATCCTAGAGCAAAGTATTGACCTCAATCGCAAAAGAGACCTAACTCGATCCATAATCCCTGTTTGAAGAAAAGTCCTTAATCAGCACAGAATCTTAGATGAAGTATAATCCTTCATCACAAGAGATGCCAGGTGCAAATGACAATCCCTGATCCAAGAAGAGGCACCCCTCGCTACAATAGTATAAAGTAATGTCTGGTGCGACCCGCATTGGTAGTCAGTGAAGCAGTAGGGGCCAGGTCTAAAAAGCCAATTAACAAAACAGTTCTAGGCCCCACAAGGAGTCAGCAGCCTTGAAAGGAGTGGTTCAAGTTTATGAGGCCAGAATAGAGACTGTGCGGTCCAGGGTCTTGTGTCAATGTGAAAGCAGGGTTGCTTCAAGACTCTGCATCCAGACAAGAACTGACCCACTAAGTTCAAAAAAGAATAAAAGAAAATATGATACAAGAGGGGTGCTCTTGCAGTTAAAAGCCATGATTCATAATAGAAACTGCAATGGATAAGCAGATGAGGTTTAAACGATGACACAAGGAGCACATCGAGGTCCCAACAAACCAAGCAGAGGTACAGGTCCCCTATGGAAGCAGCAGAAATAGTCTTCCCTGATACTGAGTCCCAACACAACACAAAGGTCCTATAAAATTGGTGAGTGTGAATAAAATAGTAGTGCTGCCAGGGAGTCAAACAAGTTCAACATATATTTCGGCTCTGATCAAGTTTGAGATATATTTGTACTCTGATTCAGACTTTGCAGCACAGAAGGTATGGGGTACCTCTCCAACCTGATTACCAAGTCCAGCAAGGATCCAGTTGAGAACAAAATTAGACCTAAAGACTCACCTTGGTCTTCAACAGTCCTTGAGGCATGTGGAGAGATGTTAGAATGAAATTAAGTAAGCCACCAATGCTGAACCATTTTGCGAGCAAAGATTCCGGATTAAAGTAATGACCCTGCACAGGGTAACTCAACAGGGAGTAAAGAGGTCGAGCAGGAGTTTTTTTTTTCAATTCGGCTTTTGCTTAATCACATTCCTTAAAAGAGTGCCAGGATCTATTAACCAACACCTGCAGCTGGGCAGGATAGAACATTTTGAAACGGACCGGCTGCAATAATTTTAGTGACCACTGGATGAAAAAAAGCCTGTTTCTGCCTGGTAGACCCAGCAGATCCTGGGCTACAAGAATCCTATTCCCTTCACAAAGTACTTCCTTCAGCTCCTTGGTCTTGGATAAAACATGTTGTTTGTCTAAATAGTTCAACAAATGGAGAGCAGAATGAAAGGTCTGGGAGGGGATCCTGCTGGCAGCTTTGAGGGAAGAGAGCGGTGAGCTCTATCCACTTACATAGGTGGGATGATTAGAAGAAGTGCTGGCTATTCGTTCCAGCAATTTCTGGGTGACGAAGATGGGAGATATACCCTCAGCATCTATAAGGAGGCTGAAGATTACGATAGTATTTCTTCAAGACCTCCCCTCCAGATCTAGCTTGGTGTCAATCTTGGTTAACCACTGTCTAATAGCGGTGACATCTGGCTCCAGTTTGTCTTTCCAGCGCTCAAGAGAAACTGTGTGGGATTTCATGTCACTAACTTGGCAGGTCATATCTCTGAGATCTCCATGTAAATATTTCAGTTCAGCGGTAAACTCCTTGATGGAATCCATTAGAGGCTGAAATTCTTCTAAAAATTTCTCTTCTGACAGTGGAGCAGAACTGGTTTGTTGTGTCGCAGCTCATGCATTTACAGATCATTGGCCTTTAGTCCTCTTGGCCTGCTTATCTGGCATTTGCAGTGTGGTATGGGGCCAGGGCACCGTCTTCATTTCTGCCCCCATTGATATTTAGATTTGAGAAAGAACACACAAATTTGATAGGTGAAGTGTCCAAAGCTCTGAAGTAACAAGAAAATGCTGAGTGGTATGGGAAAAACACCTCTTAAAACAGTAAAAAAGATCCATGAGGAGATGGAGCCGAGATGCTAAGCTGCTACTCACTGCTAGGCATCACAAGACTCCTGCAGTGACTCCTAGCTACAAGCTCAGAGAGAACAAAGGGTTTCCTGGTGCCACCTGCTGACCTTTCCGTTTGGTCTGGCAGACAGCAGGAGGGGGGTTGGCTGAGCTGATCTGTGCTACTATTGGCACAATTCTTATAATGTCCTGGCAGAGAACTTGCAGTGGTCCAATGGCAATTAGTTGGGGGATAGTCAGGCTGGAGATTCCCCTTGTGACCCCTGGGTCTGGTCTCTGGCACTTGGGACAACAAAGAAAGAAAAAAAAACTTATTCCTGCAGGAGGATGTCTGCCCCTCACTGGAGTCCCCACACCATTTACCACAGCACTCTCTCCACTGTACAATGACTAAATATCTGTTTGGAGTCCAGGGTCCAGCCCCAGAAGCCCTACCATGGGGGTGGGGTAAGCCAGGGTGTAAATGGAGTGAGGTAAATTCCAGAGAAGGTGGATGATTGGCATGGGTGAGAGGGTTAGGCTCAATGGAGGGCTGGCAGGGAGTCAAGATGGGAAAGTATAGTAAATTAAAAAATGGATGGGGGAGAAGACTGAGAAACAGTCTTTAAGGGAGAGGCAGAGAAGGAAGACTAAGAAGAGAAGTAGCCATTTGTGTTAAGAATGATATGCAATTACAAGAGCTGTAAGGGATGAAAAAAAACAATGGTTATTGTGCAGAGTATGTTTGGATATGAGCAAATGAGTCTAAAGAAAAATAAGCAATTCTAGGAAAATGCTGTAGACCTCCAAATGAGAGTGATGGTACAGTAACAGACAAAGAGGTAAAAAAACAGTAAATGAGGGCTATGGAAAGCAATTATTTAGTTTCCATTTGACATGTCAGTCATAGGGAAGCAGCAAGAGGCAATGTCTATGGCAGGTAGCTGGATTATGAAACATTAAAGGGAACTGTTAAAATTGGAGGGAAATTGTTGTGTTCAGATTGGTCAAAGGACATCCGTAGTTATGTGTTTATAGAGCAACAACCCTGAGGCTGGTACCCTTCTGGCAATCAGGACAGAGAGCATCCCACATAGCCATGCCTTCCAGAATGATTTTAAAAAGATTTTCTGGCAGCCATGTTATTTTGGTAAAACACCATACAACACCAGTTACTGCCCTTGGTAACATTTGCTTCCCAAAATACTGAATGCTCATACTCATACCACAACTAAAAACATTTGCCACAGAAAAAATAAAAACATTTTACAAAAAAAAGAACCTGTGAAAAAAATGTAAGCACTTTGTTTTTTTCAGGTCTGTAATCCACAACCCCAAGTTACTGTTAACATCTTCTCCTTTACTATGACTGTTCTGCAGCCAGATGGCATACTCATCTGCCTGACCCATGCTGCTAATGCTGGTACCACCCCCTCTCAGATTACAGGGATATGGAGGTAATGCAATGTTTTTTAAAACCCTTTCTTTTATTTTTATTTCAAATGGTTGCACATTTCACAGTGCCTTATGTACTCAGCACTACTAGGCAAAATTGGAAGTCACTCAGACATCGCTCTCAATGACAGGGACTTCAACCAGCAAAATCACCACTGTTTTATGAGCAATACTTAAAACACGGAAGAGAAAAGTAACTTCACGAACAGCTTCTGGCTGCCTAGAAAACATTAGACTATCACTAGGCTATACAGAATGTGAGTGGGGAGGCAGACTACAGATGCCCACTGCTGGCAATTAGGCAGTACTACTTACAAATTATGCATAACATACCATTTTCATTACTTTTAATATAATAGGGGTATTATTTTACAAAATTGCAAAGAAAACCCCATTTAAAAAAGAGGTTCTTTCCCTTTTTTCTTGCTTTTTTATTTTAAAATATAAACTTAATAATTCCATTTTATAAGAGTAATATTTTCAATTCATATTTATTGTTCAACCAAGGTAACATCACACTTTGGGTAGTACAACAGATTACAACATATAATATACATTAAAAACAGTGTACACACACAAATATTATCCATACTTTACAATATAAAATCATAAATGACTGTATGTTTACTCAATTAAATTCATTAAAATGCCAGTCTCACAATATCCACAAGGAAGCACCTCTTATTATTGCACTTTTATGTATTAAGTGTATTGCCTATGAATTTCCTTCTTGCCTTTCCAATACATCATCTGTTTGGTCTTTTGTACTGCTGTCAGAAATTGTGATATGTTTTCAGCATCATTAAAATAAATTGGATGCAGAATAATAAAAGGATCATAATTAGCTTCAGCATACATTGTTAATATATTCTTTATACTGTAAGCTTCTTGGTTTTGAGTATAATGGACGTATTTTTATTACATAGGCTATGGAGTCTAGAAAGCCCTTCTTACAAGGGAAAAAACGTATTATTAATTTGGTCATCCCTTGTTTCTGATTTTTGATTAAAATATGTATATTTAGAAGTAAGGACCTCACATCTAGCCCAAGTTAGTAATTTCCTGTGTTCTGTTTGGAGTGGCATGATTAAGTATTCTTCTATTGAATGACTTATGTTTTTTTCTTTATACCATTGTGCACAGTCTTTGTTCCTGATTTTCTCCATATCCATTTTCTGTGATAGATTAATAAGTTTTTTTAATTAAAATGTTGAAGGCCGACGCAATCATAATATTCCTATTGTAGTCTAGCCAGAGGTGTTGCATTTTGATCTTAGCCAGAGTGTTATACAATTTGTCTATCTGTTGTGAGTACATTTCTTCTTTGAACCAGTTTATCATTTCCATTGGACAAAGTTTTGAAACAGCGTTATATTCATTATTAACTATTCTGAGCCAATATGTTACCAATCTTAATTCTTGTATGGTGCTAATACTTACCCTTCCCAATTCTGCCCTTACCATGGCATTAGATGTGGCCATTGACACCTTCAACAGAGCCTTATAATAATAATAAGGCAAAGGATTTCCAAGTTATTAGAGTCACATGTGCCCCAAACTTCGGCACCATACAGAAGGATTGGATTAATTTTAGCTTCTCCAGCCTTTAAAGCTGTCATTAGTGAATTGCCCCCATATTGGAAATTGAACTTAATCAGGGCTTTTGCTGTTATTTTGGCATTTGTTATCTGCAGTTTCACATACCTTCCCCAGCAAGTGGAGGAGGCCATGTCAATGCCAAGATATGTGTATTTTTTTCACTGCCTCCACTTTTTGAGCCCCTAATTATATTTTGTTTTTTAATTGTTTATTTTGGATTTTGTCCAAATACCATGACTTTTGTTTTACTTAAGTTTATTTTTAATTCCAAATTATGACACTTTTGGATAAATACATTAACCTTTTTTTGTAAACCATCTTGAGTACGGGAGAACAAAACAACTTCATCCACATAAGCCAGCCAGTGAGCGGTATTTTTGATATTTTGGGTGAGTCAAATTGATCTGTTTCCTCAAATTCCAAAATGGAGTTTACATACAGTAAATGTTAAACAGGGTTGGAGCAAGAAGACAACCCTGCCTAACTCCATAATTAGAATCAAAGTATTCTGTAACATTTCCTTCATTATCATATCTTACGGCAGAAGTTGTCTGTGTATATACTGTAATTGAACAATTGGATATAAAAGGGCATGATTAAGCTGCATTTTTTCCAAAGTTTCCCAGACAATATCATTGCTAATAGAATCAAATGCATAACTAAAATCCATATATAATCTGTATACTTTCATTTTTCTAATATGGACATATGTTTCTATTATATGTGAAAAACAAAAATATTATCAATTGTGGAAAATCCCTGTCTAAATCCTGCTGGGATAGTGATAAAAAATGTTTTGTTATCTAGCCAATCAATTAGTTTATTTAGTGATATTTTAGAGAAGATTTTAGAACTAATATTCAAAAGGCTAATAGGCCGGAAGTTTGCTGGATTATGTACAGCCCCATTCTTATATATTGGAACAATGATATTCTTTGTCCAGGATATAGGAATGACTTTGTGTGCTAGACATACATTAAAAAAGTATGAGAGCAAAGGAGTCCAAAAATCTTTATACTCTTTCTAAATTTCCAAAGGCCTACAGTTAGGCCCCGCTGCCTTATTATTTTTTTTAACTTTGTTATTGCTAACTCCACTTCTTCTTCAGAGAACTTTAGTGTAGTGCTATTACTATTTTCCCTCAGAAATTTGGGTAAATTTCTCTTTGTACCTATATCATCAATTCTATTAAAACTTGTTTTGAAATACTGTATACTACCCAAGTTTCTTTGGGAACATAAACTGCAAGTGAAGATTGAAAAGAGTTGACCCCTCCCCCCTCGCTGCCAGTTTTCAAAACTTGTTATTGTCTTTTTCTTGAATAATTTGAAACATTTCTTGCCATTGTTTATGTTGGAATTCTACTTTTTTTCCACCAATAATTTTTTATAACTTTTCTTGCTCTATTGAATTTAATTGCTTTTTCCCTTGATGGTTTTTTTTTATACATTCTTATTATTTTATTTAACTCCTTCTTTGCATTTTTGCATGACTGATTAAACCATATGTCATGTGATATAGTTTTATCATTCTTTTCAATTGCATACATTTTGTTTTTTATTTCTTTATTTGGGTTAAATATTGTTCATACATCTGTGGGGACATTTGATCTAACAATTCCATTTCATTCAATAAGATGCCCCAATTAAGATAAATATTGTTAACTTTACTACAGTTTATGTTCCACTTAATTTTTGTTGCTCTGTTGTGCTTAAAATTGATAGTGTGTTATTCAGATCTTCCAGTACTGGATTTATAACCAAGGACTTCACTTTCAAATCCAAAGGCACATGATCACTCTCCATGTGCATTTCAATTTTTAGGTTTTCAAATAGATAATGAAATTCAGGAGTGCATGACATATAATCAATCAGGTTTTGTCCGTTTGCAGATAAACAAGAAGCAATTCCCATTAAATCCTCCTCAGTTCTTCCATTTAAAATCAATAGAGCATTATCTTCAATAAATCTTTGGAATTTCTTTCCATTCTCATTCTGCTTCTTATCCATACTATACCTGTCCAAGCAGTTACCTAAATCCATCTGTGTCTCCAATAATGTTATATTATCATAATTGGTAATTCTATATTTGAAGACTCCTGCTGTAAGAAATGTATTATTTGGGAAATTCTTGAATGCCTCGTCTATCTCCCCTGAGATTTCCTTCCAAATCCTTTCTGAGCATCCATTCTTTTTTTTTTTGGAGTGGGATATAGACGTTTATAACAGTATAGTTTCTATTATACTATCTAACTACCATGCCAAAATAATTTTGTGCTATTTCAATTTTTGTTAGCACAATTGCACTATGAATCTTGACATAAATAGGCAATCCCCCCATTGCTGTCCCAAATTTATTGTTATTAATAGCAGGAGAAAAAATTCCTTGGAAGCAATTTATATCAATACTATCTGTACACTGTGGGCTGGATTCTCAAAACACTCTGAAGGTGCAAAACCATCTGCAATTCCCCAAAAGTTCTGCAGTTGCAGAAAAAAAGGTGAAATTGCATTGAGTGATATAGACAAAACCTCCGCATCTGTGGAAAAAATACACTGTGGACTGCAGAAAAAAGTACAGCTGCAGAAGTTACAATTAAGATACAATTATAGTGGAGGTTCAGGCACCAAGCAACAGCAAACCAGTGGGTGTATAGTAGTGTCAATTGTTACAATACAAATTGCACACATTTTCATTGAAAGGCAACAAACCACAACCACTAGACCCAGTGCAGCCCATAAAGGAGCCCAACAGGCAGTGAGGCAGAGCTGGTAACAGCCTACAGTGAGTGCTACTGAAGCAGATAACATAAGCATTCTAGGGAGAGACACAACCATCAGTTCCACCATCAGTTACAGACAGCCACTGTGGTATATAGTACTGCTGGTACCAGTGGTGCTGCAGTGGTCCCAGTTGAGGGACTGGTTGCTGGTCTCTCTGTGAGTACTTTCTGCTGCACCAATGGCAAGACTGTCAATGTCTGCTGCTCCAGTTAACATGGATCACGTGTTGTTGTGCCTACTGAGCCTTTTCCTCAGCTGCAGATCTGTACTTGCAAATTTTCAGCAGCTGCAGAAAAAATGTTACGGATTTTCAGCACTTGCGGAATTTCATAACTTACCTGTTTTGCGATTTTCTGTAACTGCGAAAAGTTTCTTGTGAATATGCCACAACTAAATTTCTGCAGTGCTACAAGCCATTTTTCTACAACTATGGAATTTTTGGTTCTGTTTGAGAATCCAGCCGTATGTCTCTTGAAAAAGCATAACTTCAAATGTGTCCACATATGATATCCAGTCTTGATCTGCACATTTCTTCTGTAGTCCTGCTATGTTCAATGATAGAAAATTTGGATTACTAAATATACTTGAACTGATGTTACTTTCTATTAGAGACACAGAAATGGAAGCATCCAGTCATTCTCCTGAGTACTGTCCTATATGAGTAGTTTGGTAAACAATCAAATCAGCCACATTCACCACCAACATTCCTGCCCTGTCTAAATTACCAGTTTTCTCCAAAATCTGCAGCACAAAATCCTGTGACACACAAATTACATTTATTTGATTACCTATTTCTTTGAGAAGGACTCTTTCTATTTTTTGATAATTTGTTTTGGGATTTCTATCCCCAAGCTACTAGACAAAAGGGCCAACACATAATGTGTACTGTAAATATCTTTTCATTTTCACCCTACAGCCTTTCTACTCCAAAGACTGAGAGTACATGTCTATTGTTACAAGTTGTTTGTGTACTCTGCTGAAAAGTCCTCTTTAAAGTGGACACATTTATGTCAGACGTTCCTTGAGTTATCAACCCCTTTGTCTCATTTTCCAGTATTAGTTGTTTATTAATTATCTCCAGTATTATTGGGGGAGGAACCCGTAATCCCAAGTGCTGCAGCTGTGATTGGCTTGCCCAGACTTTCTTTGCAGTTTTCATATTCTCAACAATTATATAAACTGGTGTTTCCTCATCATTTCTGTCTTGGTATACTGAAGACAATTTTATCTTTTTCAATAGTAACCTCAAGTTCGGCTGAAAGGAGATATTCTGTCAGTTCCCTCATAGAGTCCCTAGTCTCAGTTTTAAGAAACAGGCCTTGTATGTTTAGTAGTACTTCAGTACCTTTTAATTTTGCTTGGGTTTCAATCTCAGTAGTTTTACTAGATATTTCATTTTCACCTTTTCTTTCTGTACTGATATCACTTTTTTTCTTGGTCATGTTTTTGTTATCACCTGTTATATCTTCATTATCTGTAAGTTTTCTTTTCTTTTCTACTAGAATCTGTGGTTCTAAAGGGGCACTCTGACTAATCTTATTTTTCTTCATTTTTCCTCTCTGTTTCCTTCTGAGGTTCCATCCCAGTTTTTTTCTTTATTTTCTTATTCCTTTTTTTCTTTTTGCTAGATGTTTCTTTTTTCTTACCCCCTTCCCTTTAGAAGAAAATGGAATATCAATAGAAGAGACAGAGACTCTGTAAGGCTTTTAGCCGACTTCTCATTCCTTTCAATCTTTACTCTAAGCAGTCCAACCATTTATATATTTGACTGATCAGTCCATCAAGTCTGTTTCTGATGTCATTCAGGACTTCAAGTAACACTATCTTACCAATCACTGGGTGTGCTAATGTGTTAATTGTGTACTTAGATAAAGTGTCTGGGCATTGAACTAAAAAATCCTCCTCTTCCAACTGAATTTGTTCTACCTCCTTATTTAGGTTTCTAAACACTGTTTCTGTTGACCCTGCTAGTTTGGAGTCGTTTAATTCATCCTGTTCCTCAGACACTGTAATACAAGAGTTTTCTGAATAATGTAAAGAACTAAAAAGTTATAAAACTATCTCTCCCTCTTTCTTGTGATCCATCTGACTCTCATTTTGAATTGGGAGCATATTCTCCTCTCCCAAAGAACTAATGACAGAGATTTTTTTGGGGGTGGGGATGGGTATCCATTAGTTCTCTCTTCAATGTCAAATCCTCTCTTTTCATTTTCTTTCCCCCAACCTTAATCTGAAAATAATCTGTTATATCTGTCTAAGCGGTTTTCCTACCACTTAGTTTTTTTCCATTCAGATTTTCCTTTATTGTCATTTAAACCTAGATTTTTACTAATCACTTCTGGTTGACCAGTTCTTTCCCCCTCTAAAATACTAAATCCTTTTTTTAACATATGTATCTGAGTCAGAATCCCATTATCAGTAATATGTCCCTCCCTTTCTAAATTTAGATCAGTTTGCAGCTCTTGTTTCTTTGAGATCTGCTTTCCCTTATCTAAACTCGATTTCACCATTTCTGCATAAGTTGATGGTTTAATTGTCTCATTCTGAGTCGAGGTGGAAGTGATCAGAAGTTCTTCCTTATAAACATAACCTTTGTTCTTGTGTTTTTTCTTATTTTTTTCTAAGTTATTCATTACTTTACCACTTTTAGTATTCATGGTTCAACCCTTAACCAGTTAGTTTGAATTCAGAGGGAAGGGATACATAGTGGGAACTAATTAGGCAACTCTACAGTTGATCAGCAATAGCAATCAATCAGTTATACTGTGAACCAGGAGAGTATTAATTTGAGGGAAATTTGACAGTTTAGACAGATCAAAGCAAGATCTAGTGTATATTAACTTAATTTAACAAATAGGATGAATTCAGACCATTAATTATTCTATTGTGGACAGATGTCTGAGCTCAATTAACAAATCAGTGTTGTACCTTAAAATCAGTGTAATCAAATAAATAAAAATGACAAACTCAGACAGAGTCCACCATCGAATCAGTTCCCAAGAATCAGCTCAAGGATAATTTTCTTATAATATGCATTCACCTTCAAGGAAAACTATGATTGTATAAAGTCACTCACAGTTTGCTGCAAAAATAGTCCCATAAAAACTAAAGAATTTTCCAAAGTGCTCGAGTTACTTAAGGTGCTCAGAGGTTAGCAGATGTTGACTGGGGTTCCCTAATCTTCCCCAATCTCCTAGTTTCCCACTAGTCACAAACTGGGCAACTTGTATAGAACCAGGCAGCCTGTAGGGAAAAGTTCACTTCCATTTCCATGAATCTTGTGCTTCAAACCACAGTCCAAAGGGGTACTCATTAACTAGCTGAAGGTGCAGGAGTCTGAGACTGCCAAATGGCATGAAAAAGAGCACATATGTTGTTTTCTGTGGATCAGAAATAGACAAAAAACAGAACTCAAAAAGAATAAAAATGCTCCACTTGCTTTTAGATGCCCTATGCTCTTTCTCTTTAATAATTGTGTGAGCTAAGCAGAACAAATACCCCTAAAAGACTATTTGACATAAATAACCTTTTATCAAATAAATGTACAGATATCCAGGTACACAGTTATAAAGCTGTGAAACAGCTCTATAACAGCTTAATCTAATCTGAGATCAACTGGTATAAGTGCATACACACACTCAATTACATTTACTAAAGTTTCAGGAACTTTTAAACTTTACTAAAAAAGCATTAAAAGCATTTGAAAACTAAAAGCTTCTGTAACTTACTTTAAACTTTGTATTTGAAATTCTCATTCTCATTTGAGCACTTCATCTTCACTCTTCTGGTTATTTCTGTAACACCAGAGAACCAGGAGCCAGCAATTTTAAGCATCTCGATTTAATACTTAATAAAATATCTTAAAATTGTATTACATACACTTGGTTATAGAGTTGCTCCTATATGCTATTAGTTTATTGGAGCTTGAAACAATGAGAAAGCCATTTCACAAGATTCTCAAAATGCTCAGTAACTCAAACTAAGTAGAAGCTCTGAAGTGCACTTGTGCTTTGTGGCACCGTTTTAACTAATAATACAAAGCATAGGTATACAAAACTGTAGCTTCCAGGGTTTAACCCTGTTCTTTTTTCCCAAAATGGTGAGTCTACTAGTAAGATGCCCGCACATGTGTTTTAAGAGATTCAGGTGTTATGTTTTGATCATGTGGCTTAGTTGCCAAATTACTTAATTGCTTTTTCCTGTTATGTAGTTAAAGCCTCCAAAGGGCAATCAATAAATCAATTGACTTAATTACCACAGGGGCAAGGACTGAGTGCTGAATGCTGAGAGCTTAATGCCAGCAATTTGCTATCGCTGTGACCAAGTCAGATTAGATTTTTGTAATTAAACATGTGTGACAAGAAAAATAGAGGTTACTATTTCAGGGGTTTTAAATTGTCTACCAGAAGGGACTATGCTTCAAATTAATTAATTAATTAATTAATTCATTCATTCATTCTCAAAGATATTCACATAATAATTTTTATACCTTAAGTTTCATAGTATACAGTTTTGAGGTTTGAACATAGAAAGATGTTGGTGTTCACAAATGTCTTAAAGACATTATACACCAGAGAATTTGGGAGGCAAAGTTCAAATCATAAGCCTCCACTGCTCCACTACCCAAAAAGTGACGCAAACCAATATAAAACTTTGTTTCAACACAAAGTGAACTTTACATAACTTAAGAGCATTCTGCAATTCTGTTCAAGTGATCCCAGAAGGAGGAGGAACACAAATCCAAGAAAACAGCTTCAGAGCTCAGTACCCAACATTTGCCCCATTTCTTCTTCTCCCTAAGGTCAGTCCTCCCAAAGGACACCCTTTTTTCTTCACAGAGGGTGGGCTCCTGCTACCACCTTTTTCAGGACTCCAGGCTCTGTGGGAAAAAAAAGCAGCGATGGGGGAAAAAGAACCTTTTTGGATGGCCGCACAAGTGGGCCCAGGAAAAGACTGTCAAACTTCTCAATTATAGTGAGCACAAATGTGGAACATTATATTCAGACAATGGTGGCATACCTTTCCAAAATGACAGATGAGCATTTTAGCAGTCCTGCCCTCCTCAATCCTCCACAGTGAGACAGCATGCAGAGCAATAAGCCACTCTGGGGTGTGGATTCTATGTCTGAAGAACACACTCCCCAGGTTCAGAAGGCAATTGGCCCAAGCATCTCACACCTTGCTATGCACCCCGGGTCATGCATTTATCAGACTACAATCAACACCCCATTGTGGCTACTTGTACACATAAATGATGTATCATTTATTTCAGTTATTTGTTTGTGATTTATGGACCTTATTTTCATGCTGTTATAATAGGTGCTGCTCTCAGATTTTATCTATTTATGCCGATAGTGTTTTCTCCC
Organism: Neoceratodus forsteri; assembly: GCA_016271365.2. NCBI lineage: Eukaryota > Metazoa > Chordata > Ceratodontiformes > Ceratodontidae > Neoceratodus > Neoceratodus forsteri. The sequence goes on from CM057456.1 coordinate 1,289,816,767, forward strand.
ACTTTGATGAGTAGTTGCCCCTAGTTATAGTCCAGCATCTTGAGTGTATCTTTTCTCCAATGCTACAGTGAGTAAGCTCAAGAAGTCAGTTGGTCTTAATTTTGAGATGTTATACATGTTTGCATGAAAGCTGACACCTTGTGAAGTGCTGTCAGACTGAAGTAACAATGTTGTACATTTAACCTATTAATTGATTAGTTTCATAACTTTTCTAAATTTGTAGTTTATTGTCCATTGTTTTATACCTGTACTGTTGCTGCTGCCAGGTTTAGTTTTTGGTTTGTCTGTTTCAACTTTAGAACTGTTTATTCTTGTACAGGATATATTAAGTGCACAGCCCTAATCAGTCACAAGTGTGCAAATTTAATTTCACATTCTGCAATTAGCTCCTAATTTATGCCATTGAAAATATGCAATTTTGACCAATTAGCGTCATTTTATTTTAGCGCAATTATCACTTAAGCGAATATAGCTATAATTACTCTAATCAAATATAACCTCTTGTATAGTATCTGTTACAGCAATGGCAAACTTTCTTTGTCTATAACACTTATATTTTTTTTTAATCTGGTTTAGGAACACTTTTTTTAAAGTATGTGTAGATTATAAGTGTGGCTTCCTTTTCAGCATTTCATGACCACCATCATTTTTAAAAATTCTTTTCACTCACACACCCATTGGCATTCATAATAAAGTACTCAGTTTATCCCTGTGTCAAGTGGGTAACCCTTCAACAATATAATTATTATATATCTGAACAGAAAGATGTTAGCTTTCTGCACAAACAGCTGTGATTGCTAGAACTTGACTCAGCTGATGTCTGAACAGCCTATCTTGACCTCACTCACTGTGGCAGCAGAGAAAAGAGGCTGTACAGGTGTTGGACTGTAACTAGGGGCAACCATCCATTAAAGTGAGAGAAAACACACTTGGCATGAAGAGTGAAAATCTGAGATCAGCACATATTATAACAGCATGTCAATAAGGTCCAGAAATCAGAAATAACTGAAATAAATTATGCATTTTTTTATGTTTCCTTAAAAGGATTGCTAACTAAAGTAGCACGTAGAGGAATGAACAAGAGTCGTGTAGAGCTGTGAGGAGAAAAAAAAACACTTCTGCTACTGGAATTTCTGTGAAAGTCAAATGTTCTCTTCTGCGAAAGTTCAGAAATTATATTGGCAACTTTCACAGAAATTCCAACTTAGAACAGCAGAATGAATGTATGAACAGTGAATTAATGTATTAAACTGCATAATGAAATTCCACAGAACTGATCACTGTCAGAGATCAGTTCTTTGGAATTTCTTTCTGCAGTTTAATACCTTAATTCACATTTCATACATTCATTGCAGTTCAGTGAGTCACTGAACTGTGGAATGAATGCATGAAATGTGGATTACTGTTTCCCTGGTGTCTAATGGAACCTCCCCACCCTCCAGTTGCTGGCCCTGTAGTTATTTCGTTAGCCCCTAGTCTCTACTGGCACCCTCTGCTCTCCAGTTGCTAGCTCTGTAGTTATTTCATTAGTTCCTGATGTCTAGTGGCACCCTCCACCCTCCAATTGCTGGCCCCATAGTTATTTCATTAGTTCCTGGTGTCTAGTGGCACACCTGCCTCCAATCACTGGCTCCACAGTTATTTCATTAGTCCCTGATGTCTAGTGTCACCCCCTACCCTCAGATAGTTCACCACCAGTTATTACAAGATGCCACTGGCATGTAGTGCCAACACCACCACCACCCACACCAGGTAAACCACCCTGTCCTTCCCCCCGGTAGCATAGCTACTGGTGCAACAGGGGCTGGGGAGCCTATACAGTGACCGGCACAGCCCTCCTCTTACCAGCTTGGCTGGCCACCATATGCAATGACAGGCAGCACTCAACTGAGATGAGAATATCCTTGTTTGTCACCAGAGGATATTTACATTCTTGACAAGAACAGCAGCACCATCGTTCATTAGCCCGATGCATGGTTGGTAGTCTACTGCAAGCTCCAAGTGATATTCTCAGCTGATATGTTTTGGGGTGGACAAGAAGTAAAGCATGAAAAGGATTCATAATGTTTGAGTAACTCTGATGCTGTGGGTCAAATCCAAAACAATGTCACTCTACAATAGGTCCCGTTGTCTCTGATTCAGTACCTAGCCCAAAGATCTTCAATAAGGTATTAGTCCATGAGTGAAGCTGTGCCTTTACAGTATTCTTGTGGTTCTCTGCCTTGGGTGCAATTTATGTTTAATGATGAACTGCATAAAATGAGCACTGCCCAGAATTTGTGTTACATTCAAAAAAAAATGGGAGAGTGGGAGCAGCAATCCGTCCTTTCTTAATTTACAAATATTTTATGTGATAAATCAGGATACTGAGAGAATCACAAGTCCTACAGATATTTATATAACACATTGGATAGCTTCCCCATGATGCTTAAAGGAAGGTTTTTGCATGGGGTGCACACCACTATTTCACATCCCTTCCCTGAGGTATAGATTGCCTTAGTCTATTTCAGCATATGGTGATCAAAAGGTGGCTCCTGATATTTGATTTCCTCCATCAGACTCTGATGCAAGAAATCGTTCTGCAGTTCAGCAAGAAAATGTCACAGAACAGGGCATAAATGCACCAAACAGTTTCAGAAGACTTTTGATTTTGCCAAAGGTGAAAGCTCTGAAATATGTGAAAGTTATGAAACTTTCGTGAAAGTTCCACAAGAAAAGAAATTTGCAACTTTCACCCAGCTCTAGAGTCGGGGCAGCCTTAGATATACAGTAGTGGTTAAATAATCTGATGTTAGGAATTTTGGTATGCATAGTAAGGGAGTCATTGGGGGAATCAATTATTGTGTAGCTCAATTTCAAATTAAAGTGAACTAGCGATAGAGGGCCAAAGTCCGTTAAATTCCAAATGACCTTTTTTAACTTCTTTTATTAAGAAGTTTTTCATATAACATACAACATGACAAATATTATGCACATGTCCATATGTGCAGAATTTCATTAGTACAGTTTATAACTTCAAATAAGTGCATTGCAACATGTGACTTAGTGATGATAGTTTTGAGCTTCCAACAGATGCAGCATAAATAATAACATTACAGTTATAAAGATATCATCAAACATGACACACAAAATCACTTGCATAATTATATTAATAGTTGATTGTATTCTCACCATTTTATTGTTACAGTTCTATGGTTAAATACTTATAAACTTGATCAATTTCCCTTCCATGCTTTATTTCTGTAGGCTTCATCCCCTTATCCTGCCAAGAGAATCACTGCAGCGTCCATGGTCAAGAGTGTTGCAACGTATGGGTTGCATTGTCTTTCAGATTTTTCCACCCATCTCTTCAGCTCATAGGTCATGTGCTCCAAAGGCAGCAACTTTAGCAGGAACTTCTGCACATTCCTACTGTGGAAGGGGAGGTCATGTGATACCCATGTAGTCTGTATACATTTCCATGCAATCAGCAGCATTGGTCTAGTCACTTATGGACAGAGATCCTGTTCTACTACCTAGGACTGGGTGAAATTAGCAAGTTACAATTTTGCAGAATTTTCATGAAATTTTGTGGGATTTTCTAAAGTTCTTTAATTGGTCATAACTTAGTGTTATAGCTAGAGATTTGACATTTGGAGTATGTACTGTTAGGAAGAGGTCTTAAAGGGATGTCATTTTTCATAACATTTGGATTACGGGTGGGGAAGACACAGGGGCTCAAACTCTGGTTTATTATTCATGTGAATATTTCAGAAAATATTTCTGTGCTTATAACTTAGCCACCTTTGGACCTAGTAATTGAAAATGTATATGCACACATTTTGGAAGAGTCTTAAAAACTGCTGAACAGAGAGGTAGTTGTTTACATAAATTGTAAGTTACAGAAATTCAGATTTTTACAATTTATTTGTCAAATGGTGTGAAAATGTTCAAAATACATGGGTTTTATAGTGCCACTGTTAATGCAGATATACACTCAAGATCTGGCATGCATATCCAATGTAAATATGTCCTGGAATCTAATTAAACTGGATAAATGTGGCTTACTAAGTAAACGTTTATCGTGGATAGCTTAGAAATTACTAATTGGCAAAAATGTGTTCAAATATTCATGGACGTATAATAGATAATGCCACTAGAATTTCACTTGTGGAATTTAACTTTCACAGTGGAGTTACTGCTGCTGAATTACCCTTCCTGCACTAGCATCATGGCCCTGGAATGCCCCTCTAATGTTCCTGTGACAGTGATGCTAGCATTATGCTCCATCATAACTAAAATATATCCAGATACTTCTGTCACAATGGTCTAAATCACAACTAGTTGTAAGGCTTGGTTTCACTTGGTGCTGCTGTTTTCAAATAGTAAAAATATTCATTATTATCTACAGGTTGTTGAAGAGTCAGCAGGTGGTGTTGTACAGAAACAATGCTGCATGTGCATGAGCTTCCACAAGTCATTAAGTCAGTGAATTCTAGTGGATAGCTGGCATATTGCAAGAAGATAGGCTAATGCACAGTGATGTCCATGAGTATTCTTCATGGTTCATCATTCAAGATAGTGACCTAGCACTTGGCACCAGTATACTTTTACTATGGAGCCTCCTATGAATGCTACCTTATTGCCACTTTACCCAGTCTTTACCTTCCTCTACAATGGCAATTCAAGTGTAAAACTGAGCAAAATGTATGGACATAGCTTTGACAAAAGTATCACAGCATTCCACAATTTCACAAAAGCTCATGAAATTAAAATGTAATTGCTGATGTTTTTTTGGAATCCTTGGCTGCTTATAACGTAGCCAACATTTGAGCAAGAAATTAAAGAGTTGACACAGACAGACTCTTTTTTTCCCAATATTGTTTGCCCACCGCCAGCTGCTCATATCTCAGGGATATACCCTGTTCCCAGGGATATACATTGCTCAGGCTGAATCCAACCATCATTCAGTTGGTTATGAGGTTTATCTAGCATATTTTTCCCTCCCATGTCCTGTGGTGGTGGCAGTGCCTTTGTCAGCCTCCCACAGTCACAGCTCCCCCTGTGGCAGGAGAAAGCTCCCTGGCTTAGCCACAGGGGTTGCTGTTTTGGTAGAACCTACTGTGAACCTTCCCCGACTGAGATGTGCTGATGAACAGCCGCTGTCTTGGCCATGGCCTGCCTCCTGACGAGACTTCCCATGCTCACCTCTGAATCTGGATTGTCAGCATGGCAGTGTGACTTCATGTTGCTGGGCTTTGGGATGGCCTCAAAGCCTAATATTTAGAGTCAATGAACCTAACAAAATTAGTTGATACTCATTCTCTAGTTTTAAAGTTATAGGAGCTTAAAATTCTGCAATTTACTGTACATAACTGTGAAATATAACTTTTACATTTCTGAAAGTTTGAAGGCTTATATCTTATTAACCCGTGATGATAGATATTTGAAACATCTGTATGGAGTTTAGTAGAGGTATTGTAACAAACATGGTGCAGTTTAGATACATACATTTTAAGTTAGATGGAAATAACTGAAATTTTAATTTTGATAAAATTTACAAAATTCTCATATAAATATTACAGAATTTCATGGAAGCTTAATCATAATTTTGCCAGAATTTGGCCAGCAGAAGATAAGTTTCACTCAGCCCTACTATCCCTTCATGGGCCTCCACTCCAGACAGCAAGTATAGGGACTCATCTATGACAAGGGTTTTTCTAATAGTAGCAATCTATCTTCTGGGTAAATTTTGTCCAGAAGGTTATTAACTGAGGGCACGTAGAAAAGTAGTAAATGTATGTTCCTATAGTCATATTACACTTACCACAAAAGGGAGATGCACTCACATTGAATTTACTCACTGTGTTCGGTTGCATATAGAGACAGTGCAGGAACTTGTACTGGGCCTCTTTGTATTTGTTACAGACCAACAGGCCCATGAATGTTTCACAGAGGGAAGGGGGCAATGCTTTCACTGGAATCTGGCAATTCAAATCCCTTTCCCAAAGTGTGTTTAACTTTGGGGATAGGTATGGAGAGCACTTCCTCAGTCAATAATAGCCCTAGCCAGAGATCCTTTTTGTCCTAGCCTGTAAAATACAAGGTTTCACTCTATAGAAGGGGGAATCTTTGGGATCCAACCTTTCCACTTTCTGTACCCAGTTTCTAACTTGGAAGTAATGGAACCTATGGTTCTGGGGTAGACCCAGCTCCTCCCCTAACTTTTTAAATGTTTTGAACCTCTCTGAGCTGTACAGGTGCCCCAACAATTTGACCCCCCCTCCTTTCAGTCATGGAAGCCTATGTCATCAAGGTCTGGCAAAAATTCTGGGTTGTGTGCTATCTTGGCCAGTATAGTGCCTGACAACCCTGGAGGCATCTGCCCTTTCACCTTCCCCAGACCTCTAACATATGCACTGCCAGTTAGTTTTCTTCCCCTTAATTTTTACAGGCCTGTAGACCTCCTTGATTTAGGCACACTGTCATGTAGTATGACAGTTTTCCCCTTTCTCTGTTGAGACCCAGCTTGCCACTTTCTGCACTGTTACCCACTCTGTGAGTAGCCTTTTTTAAGCTTCCAGGTGATAAAGGCCAAAATCAGGGACTCTAAGCCCTCTGTAACTGGGGCACCCTTAAGTCTGCAAAAGATAACTCTGAGATCAATACTCAAAGCCCTTTAGATGCAAGGTGCCTGCACCAAACATAAATGATGCAAGTGGCACCTTGCATCAAACCCAACCCCCAGAACTATTTACAAAGGCAGCCTGTGTCAACTGCAGGTAGCCTGCACCAAGAGGGGCTTGCACCACTGGTGTGCTCCAAAAAAATCCTGCATCATGGCACTAGTGGCCAGGTGGCAGATGCAAGCTGCCACATCGCCAAAAATGGGATTTTGTAAACTCCCCCACGGGACAAATATCTATGTACCTTAAACCAGCCAGGGCTGGTCAAGGGGTACTTTGAATATTCTCCTCTGGGGGAGTTGTATGTTTGTAGCAATATGCCACTGTCTGCAATCCCCGATGTTGCCACTATTAATAATAATAAGTAAAATCCCTGCCTCCTCCCCATTCCCCACTGTTGCCAACAGTAATAATAGGTAATTCCATGTACCCCACCCCAATCACTGATGTTACCACCATTAAAATAAGGATATCCCATGCCCTCTGCCCCGATCCTTGATGTTGCTACCATTAAAATAAGTACATTCTATGTCCCCACCCTGATCCCTGATGTTGTCACCATTAAATGAAGTAAATCCCATGTCCTCACACCCTGTTCCCTGATGTTGCCACCATTAAAATAAGGAAATCTCATGGCCCCCTCCCCGAACCCTGATAGTGCCGATATTAATATGAGGTATGTCTCATGCCCCCCTCCCCCAACCACAATGGTGCCTGCAATAATACTAATGATAATAGCTGGCAACCAGCACAGCCCACATCACACCTTCATGGCTGTCCACTGACTGAACTGTCAATGAGCCTACTGTAATGGGTACATGAGTACTCATTACAGTAGGCTCATGGACAGTTCAGTCGGCTGCCAGCCATAGAGATCTGAGGTGGGCTGTGCTGGTCACTGGGGCTTATTATTAATATTAGTACTGGGACCTTTGGGTCGGTGGGGGGACATGGGACATAACTCATATTAATACCAGCACCATCAGGGTTCAGGGATGGGACCATGAGATTTATTTATTTTAATGAATGCAACATCGGGGATCAGGGTGGGGGGACATGGGATTTATTTTTATTACTGGTGGCAACATCAGAGGTTGGGGTGAGGTGCATGGAATTTCCTTATTTTAATGGTGGCAACATCGGGGATTTGGGTGGGGCATGGGATTTACTTCTTTTAATGGTGGCAACATTGGGGATTGGGGTGGGGGCATGGGATTCACTTTTAGCACTGGTGGCAACATCAGGGATTAGGTGGGGGCATAGGATTTACTTCATTTAATGGTGGCAACAGAGGGGATTGGGATGGGTGACATGGAATTTACTAAATTTAATGGTGGCAACATCAGGGATTGGGGCAGGGGGCATGGAATTTATTTATTTTACTGGCGGCAACATCAGGGATTGGGGCGGGTGCCGCTTGTGCATGCCTTAAGGAGCCTGTGGCAGACCCTTCCTGTACACCAGGAGTTTGCTGCATGGGAGGGGTTGCTGCATGTGTGGGGACTTAGGCATCAAGACCCCTTCTGTACCAGAATCTGGTGCAGGGTCACTGGCACAAGAGGTTTCGGTGCAAGCTGCTGTTTGTCAAAGCTTGCGCCGCTCTAAGCCCCTTTTGAGAATTGGGCCCTCAGTCTTTTCTCTGCCCAGATGTACTCTGAACACCACTTCTTTAGCCACTATATGCCCCCCTTCCTCAACACCACTGGTTACATATGAATAAGGTAAAATATACTGGGCAAAAGATTCATTTTAATTTGGTTGAGTTTCCCCTGCCAAGAGATTGGGAGCCCCTGCCATCTGGTCGAGTCATTATTTTTTTTTTTAAATATCATATTTTGTTGCCCACTGCTGGAAGGGCTTGGTGGCAGTTACACTGACCATCTGTGCTGCACCCCCCCTTCTGGCTGTCTGGGACCATGCTGCGTGGCAGTATGGGCTTGGATTTTTTTAACAAGTTTTTGTTGTTTTATTACTTTTTGTCCCTGAAACCCCACCCCCTGAGGACGCGGACACAAAGGACATGAGTCCAGGCTATAGACGTGCTGGCACACATCTCAACCAAGCACCTAACAGCATCCTCCCCTTCCCACACCATGAGTCCCATACCACTGCCTGTGAATCCACAGGTGGCAGTAATGGGGTAATATGACATCCCTTCCCTCCTCAGAGGAGGAGACCATCCCATTGGACACTCAATCCTCCTCCCCCAGCTGGTCCCTGATGACCTAGGCTTGTTCCCAAACCTAAAGTCACTGGTGTCACTGGTAGTAGTGCTACTGCTGTGCTGACAAGTCAGCATCGGTCAAGTCACTCTTAATGGTAGCCAGCAGTGGTCTATAATTCAGATCACTTAACATCTGGAAAGTTGACCCCATCTCGATTCCCAAGTACTTGATGTGTCTGTTTACCCTTTTGTATCTATGATCTCTCCAATCTTTGTTTCCACCACCCCATGCCCATCAGCTGTGACTGTTCAAAGTTTACCTTATATGCAGAGAACACTGCAAATAATTGAATGATTTGATTGATTGATTTCTTTAGTTATAAAAGGCGCCATTTTAAAACCAAGGCGCTTGTACATAGAATAAGCAAACATAACAATTTAAGACCATAATAACAAAATGAGAATGTTAAAATCCATAACACTATAGACAATAAATATAGAATTAATAAAAATCAGAATATACTAGAGTAAGTCTAAATATACTAGACTAAATATCAGTTTTCACCAAGAGTCTGCGTAAGCTAGACTAAACAGATGTGTTTTTAGAACTATCTTAAAACTCTGGATGGCCAGGCACTCTTGTACACGATGAGGTAGAGAATTCCACAGGGTCAGGCCATGAAAACAAAAGACCGGGCCCTTGATGATTTCGGATGAACCATAGGAATCTCTATCAAGCCCTCATTGGTGTATCGGAGAGTACGGAGTGGGTGGTAATGGCGAAGCAGATCTTGCAAGTAACGGCGTCCCTGGTCTGTAGGGCTTTGTAGGTCAGTAACCTGACCTTGAAGGTGATCCACCACTGTACTGGCAGCCAGTGCAGTCTGCAGAGAACAGGTGTTATATGACTGGTCCTAGAAGTACCAGTCAATAGCCTGGCTGCCGTATTCTACACTAGCTGCAAGCGGCGGATATCAACCCCCTGGTAGCCCTAGGTAAAGGGCATTGCAGTAGTCAATGCGGGAGGTTATGAAGTCATGGACCAATGTCGGAAGATCATTGGGAGGAACCAGATGCTTCACCTGAGTAAGATTCCTCAGATGGCAAAAAGACGATTTGACAATGGCTGACACCTGTGATTTAAGGGTCAGGCAATCATCAAAAATAACTCCCAAGTTCCACACCCAATCTGAGGTTGTTAGCTGAATACCCCCAAGTCAAGGCCCAGAGGGATGTCCTGCTGACAAACCCACCTCCTGTTGATCTGGGTCCACAACCAACACCTCAGTTTTAGCCAGGTTCAACTGCAGCCAGCTGGCACTCATCCAGTCCTGGATCTTGGATAGACAGTTATTAAATACAGAGAGGATCGCATCCTGTCCAGGCATCAAGGACATGTACAGCTGAGTATCATCTGCATAGCAGTGAAAACTCAAACTGTGCCACCTAATGATCTCTCCCAATGGCAGCATATACACTGCGAACAACATGGGTAACAAAATGGAACCCTGCAGAACCATGCAGGATAGGGAGAGAGGGGCTGAGGAATAAATTCCAGACACCACGCTGAGTCCTGCCCTTGAGGAAAGATCGAAACCATTTGAGGACCACACCAGATAGTCCACAGATGAACCTCAGGTGTTCCCGTTGCGTACCATAGTCCACAATGTTGAACGTAGCAGACAGATCAAGGAGGACCAAGATAGAACAAGTCCTCCAATCTCTCGCTATTAGGAGGTCACTTAGCACCTGGGCAAGGGCCATCTCAGTACTTTACCTCTTCCTAAATCCTGACTAGAGAGAATCATAGACATCGTGACTGGACAAATGATTGCCCAGCTGCAATGTAATCACCTTCTCAATAACCTTACCCACAAAGGGTAGGTTTGAGACAGGTCTGTAGTTAGCCAGACAGTCCTGATCAAGAGAGGGCTTTTTAAGGATGGATCAAACAACCACCTCCTTGAGGGGATCCGGAAAGACCCCCTCTCCAATGGCCACCAGACTATATCAGCTAGAACAGGGCTGATGTCATCTATGCACCCTACAAGAAGGCGTGTAGGGCCCGCGGGTCCAAACTACAGCTGGTTGGCTGCAAAGTCTGGTCGACCCTCACGATATGCATGATTTCCAGCCAGCTGAAGTCAGACCAGGTAAACTTGGTGCCCGCCACATCCTGCTGACCTCCACAATACCCACTAGAAAGGGCTGGATAGATCCCGGACCTGATGGTGTCAACCTTATCTGCGAAGAACTTCGCAAACTCATCACACTTCTCTTGTGGAAAAACTCTGCCAGACTGAAGACAGATTAGATTGCGCAGTCTGTCCATGGTCCAGAAGAGCTGAGCAGGTCAGTTCTATGCAGTGGCAATCTCCCTGGACAGGAACTCTGCCTTCTTATGGGTGATTACCGATTGATAGACCACATAATGGTCCATCAATCTAAGTCTGTCACACTCCATGCCCAGTTTCTGCCAGCCCCCCTCTCTATCCTTCATCCCACCTTCCTCAACTCCTTCAAGGTCCCATCAAACCATGGAAGAGTAAGTGGGTGAACATGAACAGGAGCCATGAAATCCAGGTCCTCTGTCACTGCCTCATTATAGGCGAGTACTAGATTCTCTGGATCCATGCATTCACTTGGTATACCTGATAGGTCCAACACTGCCACTAGACCATCTGGGCTCACACCCCTCAAAGGTCGGTACCAGACCATCTCCATAGGGGCAGGCCTATTGGGGGGAGACACGAAATTGAACCCTACGGTATGATGGTCAGACCATCTGACTGGCTCCACCACCAAGTCGGATATCTCCATCCCCAGGAGGAACACCAAGTCCAATCAATGACCATCAATGTGGGTCATGGAGGTAACAACCTGTGTAAGTCCCAACGAACACATTAGTTGGAGGAAGTCCAGGCTAAACTGCAAGAGTTCATCATCGACTCAGACATTGAAATCCCCTCAAATCAATCATCTAGGGAATCCCAACACCACTTCAACGATGAAGTCCGTGACATCCTGCAGGAAAGCTTTCCCTTCTTCTGGTGGACAGTAGTTGAGAAGTATCCTGCACCCTACACCCGCACCCACAATACATTCAAAGGAGTTGGTAATCCCTACTGTGACCTCCATAAGGTCCAGTTCTGATCGAAAACAGATGGCTGCTCCCCTGCCCCTATGATCTATTCTTGGGTGGTGTATCACCGAGTACCCAGCTGGAATTGCTAAGGCCAATACTGGACTAGCATTTTCATCCAGCCAGGTCTCGGTGTTGCAACCCAGGTCCGCTGACCCAACATGATCCGCTGTTAAAGCAGTCTTGTTCTTAATGGACCTTGCATTGCATAACAGAGTCCAAGTAGGATCAGCAGCCAAGGAAGACCACATCACTTGCCTGCACAATGCAGACCCCTTGGGTATGGGAACAGACAGGGAGGACCCCTCTCCTGGACCCATTTTGCCCCAGGTTACCTCCTTGTTCCCACCACTCCAATCCACCCGCTTCTTTCCAATTCCCCTCCAGGCCCAGGCCCCCTTCTCCTCCTCCTCCTAGCTATCCCCAGAGCCCAAGACACCCTATATGCTTCTGGGGACAGTGGAGGACAATCAAATGGGCTGAGGTTACTAAGCCTGGTAGGGGAATAGTGCCTGACCATCTTCACACATTTCCAACAGATCCTAACAGACAGACAACACACACCACAGTCTTCAAATCCACTTAAATATTTTCACACTCCACACACATGCATCAAATTTAAGAAACTCCACAAAATAACAGTAAACCCACCCACAATGAACTATACACTCACACCCCCAATCCTAGAAAACCAATCACACAATTTAGCATATACACCCACACTCAGTCATAAAACACCCACACCACAAACTCACAATAACTTTAACCCTCCCTTAATGCAAAACCCCCTCCAAAAAATAATAACATGCTAATGCACAAAAGCAATCAATGTAAAATTAAATTAAGTCTTATGGCAGAATGTCCATATACTGTAGAAGCAGGAGACAGTCACTTCAGTCTCTTTTTCAGACTGAGTTTTTAAAGCGTCCATTAGAGCTCTCACCTCTTCAGGGCAAAAGACCAAATAAATTCCTCAGACCTAAGTCAGCTCTCACTTTGACCTTGGACTGTGTGCACAGGATTTGTTTGTTTGAAAATTAGAAACAGTTTACAAGCACTCTTACTGCCTAAACATTTTGAAATCATACAAGCCCAATAAAAAAAGGGTCTGACCAGTCTGACCAGTAGTAGATTCTATTGGAGTCCTCCAGTGGATCCCGTCCTGGAATAGGTGATCTTCTCCCCCCAGCTGTTTTTCTTTGGTAAATCCTCACTCCGGCAGTCCTAATGGTGATAATTTGCCAACTAATGGCAGGCAGGAGCGCCAGTCGGGAGCAAAGGGAGAGACCCCCTAACGCTCATCCCAGCAGGCAATCACACTGCCTGGATAGACCCATAACTATGGTACCCGGCTCAAGGTCTGCCCGCCAGCAAACCCCCCAAGAGGACCTCGAAGGCACCAATATCACACATCCACCATCCGGCAGACCTGAACCTCCTGTCATGGACCCAGTGTACAGTGGTCACTCCCAAACAGAATTAGGGCAGGCCCCCCTAAAGCTTAATGTTCCCAGGTTTCTTAGAAAGACCAGAACATCATCCACATACAGCAATATATTGGGTTGCCTTCTCTATGCTAACTCTATACACAGAAATATAGAGACATAGAAAGTGATGGCAGAAGGGCACCACACAGCCCATCTAGTCTGCCCTTGTTCCTAGCCCCCTCCCTTAATTGCTATTCAGTGTTATGGTGTCCTTGTACCTATCCCAAGCATTTATGAAAGTTCCCACTGTTTTCACCTCCACCACTCCCCATGGAAGGCCTTTCCATGCATCGACCACCCTCTCTAGAAAGAAGAACTTGCATGTGTTTCCCCTGAATTTGCCTCCCTCTAGCCTCATATCATGACCCCTGGTTCTAGTGTGATTCTTGATCTGAAACAAGTCCTGAATGTGTACCTTGTTTATTCCATTTAGGAACTTGAAGATCTCTATCATGTCTCCTCTCTCCCTTCGCTGCTCCAGGGAACACATGTTTAGGTCCTGCAGCCATTCATCATATGTTTTGCTGTGCATTCCCGGTATCATTTTTGTTGCTCTCCTTTGCACTGTTTCCAGTCTGTACATATCCTTTTTAAGGTGCGACCTCTGTACTGGTCACCCCCTCCACTATTTCTAGTGGCTTTGGCCATGGGTTCAATTGATTGTGCAAACAGCAGTGGGGACAGGGGGCAGCCCTGATGTGTTCCCCTCTCAAGATGAAACTCCCCTGACAGGCATCCATTAATCAAAATGTTAGCTCTAGGTCCCCAGTATAACAGCAGTACCATTTCAGTAAACTGTTTCCCCAGACCAACTGCCCTCAGGAAATTAAACATGTTCTGTAGGCCCAATGTATCCTATTAAAAATCTTTCTCAGTGTCCAGAGAGAGTGCAGATGCATTCTTCAGATGCTGAGACCCCCCCTTACAAAACACCCAACAGTCTCCTGTCATTATGACAGTAGTGTCTTGCCTTCAAAAACACTGTCCAGTCAGCTGTTTGGCCAGTGCTGTTATAACATTACCACTTGCCATCCAGATAACCTGGGTTCATGCCTAAAATCCAGGATGACTGGTGCTGACTGGTGAGGCAGGGTTCTAGCATCTATTGGATACCTCCTGCCTTGAGGAGTGAGGACACCACTTCCTGATGCACGACTGCCCACTGGTGGCCCAGGGGGAGTGTGTGTTCTGTTGGAAAGAACAATTGGTCCCTCTGGCGTGACCCAATGTCAGCACATACTCACTTGCCTAATGAGTGAGGTGGAGGCATCACATGGCCAGATTGAGGGCAGCAGAGGAGCTCTGGAGGTGGGGCAGGGCTCACGCATCCTCCCGACGACCCATATAGGTGCTCTGCTAGGTCATGTCTCATGACCACACCCTAGAGAAGGATAAGGGAGGGCTTAGCAGGGAAAAATACTCCAGCAGCACCAGGCACATGAAGCCTTCCTGCCCCCATGCCACAGTAGGATCCTTCTGACTCCTCCCATGCATCGCCTGCTCCTTCTCCTGGGCCTGAACTGTAGAGTGAAGTATCCTTCTCCTCCTCCTCCTCCTTGCTTGTGAAACTGGGGGGGGGGGCATCCACAAGGTACAAGCTGTGGGTTATCTGGTGAGGTTGTTGAGCAGAAGCTGGTAATGAGTTGGAATAGCTGAAGACTCCCATGGCAGGTAGAAGTGTTTGGATAGGTGGAAGGAGGGCCTGGGAGCTGGCATGGAGAAAGAGGGGGTCAAAAATAGAAAGTAAAAAAAAAAACACAGTCTGGTCTCCCCCTCCAGGTTAAGCAAAATGTTCTGTAGCTTGTGGGCAAGGACCAATGCCAGGTCCTTAACAACACAGTTCAGAACTTATACTGGCTTCAGGCTACACACTCTCTGGGATCCTTGCCTTCCTTGTATAGCACTGTAACAGTCACCAGATTACAGGACTCTACTTGCCTCCCCTCTTTCTTAGACTCTTTAAACATCTCATACATGGCCTGCCCTACTACAGTATGTGTCCCAGGGCTCTATAAAATCATATTGTCAGGCCATTTGGCCAAGCAGCCCTTATCAAAACTCGCAGCCAGTTTGCAATCCCTGACCTCCCCCAGTGCCAAGGGCTTACCTAAAGATACTAGCTGCTTTTCTGATGGCTGGGGCAGAGTCAGCCTCTCAAGAACATCTTCAGTCTCCCTCTCTTTATTCTGACACTCACGCCAGTGCAATCTGGTGAAGAAATCCACACATGCCTTACTCATCTCCTGCCCCTTGCTTACCAGAGTGCCACCCACCTTCCTGATTGTGGTACTGAAATTATTTTATTTATTTATTTAGTTTTTGTTGACCAGGAAAGAGGACTAGACAATGTTTTGCCTATTTTCAGCCTTGTCCTGGGGGAAGGGGGATACAGATGGATGCCAAATGAAATTGAACCAGATTCCTCCTCCTCCTTCTGGCCAACCTAGGCAACTGGGCTGGGTTTATTGCCCAATTCATAGAGCCTTTGGTATGCATAAGAGAGTGCTGTGTTTGCCCCTGAAGTTAGCTCTTGGTTAACTGCTTCTCTTACTTTTCTAAGCAGTCTGGGCACCTCCTTAGATGGCTGCATAGAGGTTTTGACTTCCAGCTCCATTACTTTTTTCTTCATCTCCTTAAATTGGTCTTCTTCTTCTTATGTTAGCCATCATAAATGCCACCATCAACCCCATCATGAAGGCCTTCTCTACTTCCCAACTGATTTCCTTAGATGGGGCTGTGGTGGTATTTGTGTCCCTGTGCAGTTTCCACTGTTCCTTGAGGTGCTCCCTGAACTGCTCATTCTGTAGCATGTAGGTTGGGAACAGCGCACTCTTCCAGTTTCACATAGTTTGAGACATGTGCAGGGTCATGAACACTGTGGTATGATCTAACACTAAAACTGGGATAATCTGTGTGCTACCCACTCTTTAGTACCATGTTCTGGGGATCATCAGGTAATCAACCAGGGGCCATGATCTGTTAGGATTTTGAGAAAAAGATGTACTCTGGTCCCTGGGTTACCCCCATCCAAATATTTAACAGGTCTAGTTCACTAAGATCACCTCCCATTTTGCAATTTCTGGGTCTTGGTATCCATCTCCTCCTGATCCACCCATCCCAGGGTACAGTGCATAATTAAAATCACCAGCCAAAATTAGATTGGGAAATTGTTCTTTATGCAATAAGGCCAACATTTGATCATAAAAAATGGATTGTGCATAGTGGGAGTGTACACATTCCTTAATGTGACCCTTTCCCCACAGATTATGCCCCTCATAAAAATATACCTGCCATTGCTTGTGTCTGCCATCCCCTTTTCTTCATTGAAAGCTACATTTCTGTGCAGTAATACTACAACCATTCTCTTATGGCCATAAAAAGAGTCAACGGAGCAGTGGCCCACTCATTCTCTGACCAGTTTTGATTTTCCTTACCAGTGTTATGGTTTCTTGCAGCATAGCTATTTATGTATTACTTTGTTTAAGAACATTTAGGCCCTGGATGTTGTAGATGCTCACTGTAAGCATTTGTGTAATTTATACTTTATGTTGAGGTTCTGGAGGAGGGCCATGCTTTGCAAGCACAGATCCGTACCCGTTTATCAGTGTTTCTCCGCAGCCATATGTCACTCTCTTTCTTGACAGCACTTCTATTCACATAGGGCAAGATTTTATTGTATGTCATAAACAATGGAATATTTTACAACAACCATAACATATCATAACAATGGGAATCCTTTCCCATATTTTCCCCACCAGCGAGACAGCCAGATCACACTCCTCCTCCTGTTTTCCAGTGTTACTCCTCTGTTTAACTGTGATTTCTTGCCATTACTTAACCTCCCCACGTGCTATCACATTAAGATTATACTCCTGTGTTCTTCTCTGGCCCCTCTTTAAGTTCTCATTTCTCCTATCCAGAGCCCTAATAGGACCCATCTGCATCCTGTATCAAATTTGTTAGCCCTAGGTCAGTTGTTTTTATGCCATGTCCTACCCCTTTTTGGAAGCCCTCCACCTTGCAAACCCACTAGATTTTGGCTGTGTTGGTAACCTTAAGTTCATTCTCCCATGATGTCCGTACCAGCCACACAGCTGGCTCATACCCCTCTTTCTGTTTGCAAATGGTGCTCCTTTGTTTTACTGTGGTTTCTTCTGATTACTTAACCCCCCCCACCTATTATCACATTAGGATTACATTCCCACATCTTCTTCCAGCCCATCTTTCAGTTCTCATTTGTCCTATCTGGAGTCTTGGTGAGATCCATCTGTTTCCTGTGTCAAATTGGTTAGCTCCAGGGTCAGTTGTTTTTATGCTGTGTCTTCCCCCTATTCGGAGGGCCCCACTCCCCATGACCTGCAAACCCAATAGATTTGGCTGTGTTGGTAACCTTAAGGTCATGCCCTCATTTACACCAAGTGATACCACATATTCCCACCTCCGTGCATTCATTGACACTTTACACATCCCACCTTCCAGTTTTGCCATATCTCACCAGCCTTGTCCCACTTTAATAATTTCAACCAGGAAGACACAAAGAGGAACAAGCATTTGTCAATGCCTAATGTTGTCTTGCTGGTGTTGACATTGGTAGTGCAGGAGTTAGAGAGATGCATAATAAGAATGGCAGTGAAGTATGGAACCGACGCCAACCTCAGCCCACCCTGCAGAGACTGACAGGCATTGGGGTGTGCCTTTGGGTTGTCAGCAATAACACTCACACCATTTCACCTCACCCTACCCTGCAGACACCGACAAGTGTCAAGGTGTGCCTTGGGTTTTTTGGGCTTTACACTCACCCCATTCCATAAGGAAATACACTGAAATGGGTGCAGTAAAGCAGAATGGGGTGAATTTTGGGGCTGAAGAGTCCAAGGCACACCTCAATACCTGTCAGTGGCTGCAAGGTGGGAGTGGAATGGCATGAGCATTACTGTCAACAATCCCAAGTCACATCCCTGACACCTGTCAGTCCCTACAGGGTAGGGCATTATGGTGGGAAAGCCTAACGGGAGTTTCTTGGTATTTTCACTCCAAGTTTTCAACATGGGCTTTTTGTGACCCCAGCGCATTAACAGTGACACTATCAATTTCGTTAGCTGAAAGGTGATTTTGCACAATGACTATGCCATTTGGCACTACAGGTGTGAAAACACATTTTGAACAGGATGTGAAAAATGACAGCTGCACTGTTCATGAGGAGGTATAAAATATGGTAATGTTGAAAATGTGAAGTGAAAATATAACAAAATTGGTGAAGTCACGAGTGTGCGTAGAAACTGTGCAACATACACCCATAATGCAATTATTTGGGGGATTTCTTACACCAGATTTCTAACAGGAATTTTGGGACCTCCACTCATGAACAGTGGCACTGTGATTTTCTTAAACTGTCCCAAACGTTGATTTCTCACAGCAACCACGCCCATTGTGTGCCACAGGTGCAAAAACATGTTTCGGGCAGCATGTGAAAAATGACAGCTGTACTATTCACCAGGCGGTGTGCAAAAATAACAATTCTGAGAATCTGGAGTAAAAATACAAGAAATTGGCGAAGTTAGGAGCGTGCATAGAAACTGTGCAACACACACTGGTAACACAGTCATTTCTGGGAATTGTTTCATGAAATTTGCAACATGCACTTTTTGGGACCTCTCCTTATGAACACTGTCACTGTGATTTAGTTAATCTGTCCTTAACATTGATTTTGCAAAGCGACCACGTCATTGTGTGCCATATGTGCAAAAACACATTTTGGGACAGATATGAAAAATAACAGTTATACTGTTCATAAGGAGGTGTGGAAAAATGGCATGTTGAAAATCTTGAGTGAAAATATTAAAAATTCTTGAAGTTATGAGCGTGCGTGGGAACTGTGCTACACACAACTGTAACACAGTCATTTTCATTAATTTCTTCACCAAATTTGCCACATAGCCTTTTTTGGGAGCCTACCTCATGAACTGTGACACTGTCATTTCATGATTCAGTCCTGAAGGGTGAATCCACGCAGTGACTGTGAAATCACCTTTCAGGACTGATTAAAGAAACGACAGTGACTGAGTTCATGAGGTGGGGTCCCAAGAACCCCATGTTGAACATTTGGTGCAAAAAGTCACGAAAATGGCCAAGATATCCACATAAGTTGGGAAAACACCCTTTTATGCCATTATACAGCTTACTGACATTTCTTCAGTTCACGGTCAGCTTTGATGAGTGCAGACGTGTTCCCGGTCCACCGTAGATCATCTTGCCAGGCTCCAGAGGTAAGTATGGGGTGAGGGGAGATGTGGGGAGGTGGGTGCATAGAAGGTAGCTCTGGGTTTGCGGAGGGGGCACTGAACTCAATGAGGGACTGTTTTTAATGTTACAGGTTTCACAAAAAAAAAACAATGCAGGAAGGTTTTCTATTTTTGTAGGTACTTTGCATGCTGGGGTGGGCTCCTAGAGTGCCACTTGAGTGTTTTTTTGAGGGGGTCCATAGCCAATGGGGATTGGACACCCCCATTGGCACATACAGAGTGTGGGCTCATGAGCTGAGGGGGAATTGGGCACCCCCCTTGGCACACAAGGAGTTGGAGGAGGGCATTATGCCGACAGGGATTGGGCACACCATCAGCAAATTAATTTGGAGGGGGCATGCTGACAGGGGGATTGGGCACCCTATCAGCTTTCAGAGGCACTGTGAGAGGTGGCGGCTGTCCATCGGCTTCTGTGAGGACTGTGAGAAGCGAAGGGGAAGCCGCCATGTTTCTTGTAAGGGATAACCAGACAAGGCAAGCAGTAATTCGCTGCTGCAATCAGGAACCACCCTGGGGCACACCCTGACTGCAGCAGGTAATTTCTTTCAAGTTGGTGGCACACTTCTCAACTGCTGTCATAGACAGCATGCTGTGCCATTGGTGCCACGGAGCCGCACCAGAAAAAGAAATGGTGCCATTGGCTGCAGCAGGACCGCACCTCCAAAACCTGCTGCTCCACTCAAGCAACCACAATATGTTGTCTGTACTGCATGCACAAGACAACATAAAAAGGTAAAGTTTACATTTTGTGAGTTATGCATTGTCCAGCTTCATGGCTTCAGTCACTCTGTATGTCCATTGGTAGCAATTGAACATCCAAGCAAATAGGTCAACTATAACTGTCAGTGATTGAATGTCGCATACAAATGTTAATCTTCTGTTGCTTTCTCCTCTCAGCATGCCCTCTCCTATGTCCCAGTTCTGCTGTTGTAGTTGGGCTTGGCTGCTGGAGTCAGGGGTCACAAGCTCCCCTTGCCAGTGTTGCAGACACTGTTCCCTCCTGTTGTAGACTGAACTGTACTAAGGACACCATTTCACCATTTAATCTCTGCTACACACAATCCCAACTGCAACAACACATCCAGGTATCCCTAGGCACAGGAAGGAGGCATAGAGAAGAATTGGTGGCCCCTACAGAGCGACACAGCATCTACACCCAACAAATTCACTGACCCACATAGTCTGTCTGTCACCTCTGGCCTGCAACAGTTAACTTCCTTCCATCTGGGTTAGCAGTTTGAGTTTCTTTACAAATTCTCTTGCCCTCTCAACCCCCCCCCCCCAGAGCACATATGGATGCCCCTCATATACAATCCTCAGAGTAGTAGGGTACATTAATCTGATATTTGTTCCCCTCTTCCTCAGCTCATCCATGGTAGGGTCAAGCACCCTCCTCTTGTTCTGAACAACTTTGGAAAAATCTTGAAACAATTGAAGATCCTTTCCTTTGTTCTTTAGGGTCCCCTGGTTCTATATGCCACCAGGATTTGCTGGTTGCCTGGGTAATGTTGTTGTTGTTGTTTATTTAGGAATAACCATTGAGCATTATGCTCATTTACAATGGCAACCTAGTGTATACATTAAAAAAACACATAACAATATAATGACAATTCGTACAACCTTAGACCATACAGTATTTACATACAATATTTATACACTTAACCAAAACAGTTACAGTTCTTAACATTTGAGAGCAGATATTTCTTTAATGAGTAAACAGATGGGGGGTTTAGAGTGTGGATCCCTAAAACAAGGTGGTAATTTATTCTAAAACCTCAGAACCAAATTGCTAATATATTACAAAGACCTTTTAGTGTGAGTCTTAGGAATTATTAACTGAGAAAATTGTGAGTTTCTCAATGATGGTTCAACATGCCTAAATACTAGCCAGTCACTCAAATACTTCGGAATAAGCCCCAAACCAGACTTATATGCAAACAGAGTAGTGTGTATGTCCCTCCGAGTAACCAAAGAAACCCAACCCATGGATTTATATAGATTACAGTGATTAATGGTTTTAGGACATCTCAGGATTAGCCTGGACTGTTTGTGATAGAATATATCGAAACTGAGTAATCTGTCTTGTGAAGCGCTACCATTTAAAATATCACCGTAATCAAATAATGGTAACATTTGTACTTCAATAATGTACTTCAATGTATCAGAATCTAGACATTTTTGGTTTCTAAAAAGACAGCCTACTCTCTTCCCCAGCTGACCAATTAGTTTATCTATGTGATTATTCTCTGTACCTGACTGATCCAGCCAATAACCTAAATATTTATACATTTTAACCACTTCTAAAAGAGCTCCTGAAAGATCAAATATCTGCAGTTTTACATCTAATTTCAATTTAGCAGTTGGACCTGAGAGGATTGTTTTGTTTTAGATGTATTTAACTTTAGTTTTAAATATCGAAAATAGTTTTGTAGTGACTCAAAACTAGTCTGCAGACTGGATTGAATTTCTGTTACAGAGCTACAGGAATAATAAAGAATTGTATCATCCATGTAGAGGTGGTAATTTACCCCCTGTACACTTCTACTGATGTCTTTTAGATAAATTAAGAGAGGACTGGCCCCAGCACTGATCCCTGAGGTACACCTCTTACTACTTTCAGATGAGAGGAATCTGTACCGATAACCCTAGTGAATTGATGATGGTTACTTAAGTAAGAACAGAACTAGACCAGAGAATTTCTGCTTAGTCCCAGCTCTGATAACTGTTGTAACATGGACTGGTGGTCAACTGTGTTGAAGGCCTTGGACAAATCAATCAGTATGGCACCCGTATAACACTTAAAATCATTTGCCCTACCGATGTCATCCAAGACCCTCGACATGTGACCACTATGCCATGTATCTTATGAAATACAGACTGATACTCATCATACAAATTATACCCTGTTAAATAATCAACCTAATGATGGAGCATGAAAGTCACCTGTGGAAGGGGTGCATCAGAATGAAGTTCTGGTGCCAGAGCTCTGTGAGCCTCATAAATCTTTAACTTTCCCTTTGAGAAGTTCATAGTCAGCAGCTGTTGTAGCAAGGTTTCTAGGAACCCCACCATATCACCCCCCCTCCCTATGCCTTTGGGCATGCCTTTCAGCCTCAAATTGTTACATCTCTGAAAATTGTCTTGTACATCCACAGTCTCTTAGCTGGGCTACCTCCACTTCTAACTGCTGTAGTTGTAGGGGTAGTGGGGTGGTACAATCTTCAACAGCTGATACCTGAACATCTAGTTTTTTAGTCTAGTTTCTTTTAACTCATATTTTTTAGACAGTGTATTTACCTTTGGTGCAGCCTCTTTGAGCTTCAGTGATAGCATCTCGAGCACCTTTTCTCAGACTGTGCAGTGGAGTACCTCAATATTTGGTGCTTTGTGGTCCCATTCTTCTGTCATGCCATCACCTGGCCCTGCTTTTTTTATTTGTTCCTTTTCATTGATGGTGGTGGCTTAGCACTTGCTGGGGTCAGATAATTGCCCATGCTGGTGTCATCTCAATTTTCTTTCTTCCTGGTGCCCTTTTTTAGGTTAGAGTAAGACTTAATTTCAACAATTTATTGAGTGAAGTGAGGAATGTTCATCAAGTGACTAGCCTTCTTGGCTGTGCATGCCCAGTCACCCCTAAATTCTTTTAATGTAAACTGAATATTAGTCTTTCACAGCTTACTTAAAGGAAATTTCTCACTTTTTTCTGATTTTGGATTTTATAATCCCTTATCTTATGGCTGCGCTAGTCCTTTTCTGCAAAAAATTTTCATTTTTTACTTAGTCCACTTAGGGAGGGACAGGATCATAAATCTCATTAAATCTACAGTCACCCGATCCCTTCCAGTTCCTGACCCTGTCCTCTGGTCCCAACCCCGGGCTCAGATGTTTTATTATGTCTTACCAGGGAGATCATGGTGATACACCCTATTGAAGTCCATGGGAGGAATTTTCAACACTTTTTTTCATAGATTAACGCAATGTTTTATGTAAAGCAAAGCCACCAGTCAATGAATAGAACCCCCTCTTAACTGAGTTGAGGCTTTCCTTTGTATAAAACATTGTTTTTACCTATAACAAAAGTTTGAAAGTTCCTCCCATAGACTACAATAGAGTGCACCCCCGGGCACTCTCTGGTTAGATGTCAGAAAAAGTCTGTATGCAGAGGCGGGGTCAGCAGACAGGGAAGTGGAAGGGATTGGGTGGCCATTGGTTCAATGAGATTTATGAGCTCTTCCCTTCCAGAATGGACAAAGTAAAAAACTGATATTGTTGCATAAAAGGACTTACACATTCATAAGGTAATGGGCTATAAAACCCATATGCAAATGTTAGAATTTTACTTTAAACTGCAAAAAAATAAACATTACATGGCCACTAAGAATGAGCAAATAGCAGATTCTGATCAAACATTTCATGAATGCAGAATACAAAAATGCTGTCCCAATTCTGCTCATTGATTTTAAATTTCAACCAGCACCATTAGTAACATACTGTGGTGATTTAGGATTACAAAGATTCTAGGTCTGTCATGTCCACCTATCCCTAACATCAAAACCTTAGATGAATAAATAAACCATACAAACTTGTGCAATACATGCTACATGTATGCCATTTTACATTTGATTGGTAATGAGTTGTGATTTGAGCAGCAATTTACAGTACCTGACAGCAGGAAAAGCAAGGAGTATTAAATTAGTTGTCAATGAATTATATGTTGTATATTGCAGACATGTGTTACAGACACTACATTACCAAGCCATTTACAGTGAAACTGAACATTCCAAGAAGTCAGTTTGAATCAATTTATTTCTTTAGGCTTTTAATGAGTTGATAAGGCATGGCAACATCACCCAGGTAAATTGATAAATTATCATTCATGTTTTTTGAAAGTTTGTAATTCTTGATCATTGTCCAAATGTCAAGATATGATCAGTTGACCATCAGGAGAAATCATGATCTAAGATCACCACCTAGATCATTATTTGATCATCAAATACATACTGTAACTTTCAAATCCTCAGCTAATGATTATTTATTATTTTTGTAAGCTTCAGTATGCTTAAGGATTTTTGATGGTACATATAAATGATTAAATGGTAATTATTGATGATTATAGTAGTTCCATGATGAGAGTTTTTAAGTCACATGGGAAATACTAAAACAAGGTTTTATTTGTAATAAACAAGAAATGTGAATTGCCCGATAGATGCAACAGAAATTTATAAAATAAATAATATAATATCCATTTTAAACACTTTTAAGAAGTATAAATGCTAAATTTAGTAGACAGGATACATTGACATAACATTTGCATATTTAAAAAACACTTGGCAAATGGTGAAATATAGAATAAGTCTTTATGGGATTTTCATAACTGTGGAAGATTTTAGACACTGAGAACGTTTTCAGACTATGGAATGTGGAAAATCTGTGAGCACTTTCTACATTTCAAAGATTTAGTATGTATTTTATCCTTTATTGTGCAATCATAGAGGTGTACAAGCCAGAACAGGCTCAAGCATGGCTCAAGACTAGTGCCTGGTTGGTTCGGCTAGACCACTATAAGCAATTGAAGGCAAAGGTCAAATCAAGCTAGGTATGTTCAAAGCAAGCATTTTTGTCCATCTGAACAGTTAGTACAGTGTCAGCTCCTCTTGTGCAACTCATGAGGGATGCTGTCAGTATCGTAGAGGAAAGCCTGCAGTAACCATGGCTTGGCCAGTGTTTTGGCTCATAAAGTCATGCCAGACAACTGGCTTGGCCCTGGCTTGGCTCTAGGTCATACACTCATGGCTAAACTCTAAACAAATGTCACAGAATGTGGAAAAAAAACAAAATGCTTATTTTCCTTGTATTCAGACACTACACATGCAAGCAGAAGCAACTTGGCACTGCTTTAATATGACTAGAAAAGAATTAGAGAAGGTCATTAAGGATGAAACTGTACATGTGATAGAAAATAGAGTACCAGCTGAGATCAGGATCATATTCAGCTTAGAGTATGGGTGGGTAAAAGAAGCTCTAATACTGTGCAAGTGTATAGAAAAAGTGAAGCTCATAGTCTGCTACATAGTTTAGATGTGAAGTGTATGAGTGAAAACAGAATAAGAAGATGTCACATTAAGAAACTCATTGGTGAGCAATCAGGGGTGTAGAATAAAGGACGTTTTTGAATGTTTTTCTTTACTTAGATAATACTGGGCATATGGCAATGTCTGCCATACACTGTGTTCAAATCTACTGTAAATCACTTAATATTTTCAAAGCAAACCTCAACAAGCATATGAGGGGGTACATTGGAAATGTTATAACTTTGGATAAAGTAAAGGACCATCATCAGCTGTCTATCCTGCTTTCATCTTCAGTTCCTATGTTCATATGCACTGCAGTGAAGCCTGTTGAAAATAATGATCATACATGAAAAGATGACATGGACCAGCAGACACTGAGGCTACATTTTGTTACAAAAAATCCTGTGATTTAGAATGCAACCCTGTAATAAGGATAGGTAACCCCTGTTTCTGTCTATTAATAAGATTGGTTGATTGACTAGAAGATAACATGATTTATGGAATGTTTTCTTGAGTAGGGTTTATATCTTGACAGCATTACAGTTGCATGTTAATAAAGCTTGTGCATGATGACTGTCCTTTCCTTTCAGAGCCTAAAAGAAACCCATTGCTCAAATCTTAGTTCCTCATGTCATCAGTTCAAACTCTAATCCAGTAGTAATGATATATATCAGACTGACAGGCCTATTAACGTTATTGAGGTTGACAGGTTTAAGCAGTACAGTCACTGCAAGTTCAAAATTAGATATATTTCTAGAAATCCTGAAATTGAAAGGTGATTCATTTTTAGTGCCTCCATATGATAGAAAAATAAATATTATGTTATAAAGAAATTAATTTTTTGATTAATACTGACTTATAAATCCATGGAATGAACCACAGTGTTATAATAACATAACCCAAAGCTTCTGTACAAATATGCTATGTAAATTAAATATATTTTCCCTTTCTAGTAAGTAATTACAGCCAGCAATATGAAAGAAAAGAAGGCACTGTGGCTCAGTATTTAGATAGAAAACTGTAAATCTGAGATCACAAGTTCAAGTAGGCAATAACCCACAACAGGGTTTAGGGTTATAGGATTTAATGCACGCTGTTGGTGCGTTGTGAGGCACGAGATGCACTGAGTGACCTCACAGCATCCAAGGTGTGCATTAAATCCCTATATCCCCATACCCTGGAGTGGGTTATTGATCTTATAATATGGATTATGTTTAAAAAAAAATTCACAAAGATGTTTTTGTGCTCTTTGAATAGGGAAAATCTGAGTGTATCCTGCTGACTTGAAAAGTGGTCTCCAGAACTCATGTATATGTTATATAGTTTATGGACAAACAAATACCAGAAATAGAGTCCTGAAATGATTTCTGACATTTGAATGTTCGTAAAATAAATAACATATGCATGATTTTGTCTCTTTCCTTCTCCCTTTCCCTCTCCCTCTTTCTCTCCCCCTTCCTCCACCACACACAGTCTAAGCACATAATTTGTTCAACAACTGTAATATGCAAGTAATTAAGAAAAAGTTCACATTCAGATAACATAGAGTCATTTGCTGTCTGTCCTAAAAAAATATATTTTGAATCCTACAACTGTGCCTTTCTTGCCCTTAAAGGGCTTTTAATTAGCTTGCCTAAGTACAATCTTACCTCTGATCAGCTGCTTGCTTCATGTTTATTTCCACAACCACAGAACGCGATAACGGCTCAACAAGATAGCGTTCCCTGCTGCTAGAGGTTCACCTTCTGGAAAACTTTCATTTAGCCACTGGTTGACAATAATAGCCCAAAAAGAGAAAAACTGATCTCCACTGTAGCACTGCTGTTTGTTCCCAGCTTGCAGATGTGGAAATATGTCACCATGCCTGGTGATTGATTCCTTTTGTTTGTGTGTCTCTGTGTGGAGCGATATTTTCTGAAGGCACATTCACATGGGATTTTCTCAGTGAAGTAGTTCCAACACAGTAACTGTGGATTAAAAAGGAGATTTAATCAACGATCACCTGATGCACTTTGACAAGTTGGATTTCCTCGTTTTTCCTACCCATGTTATAAATCTGATTATTACCATTGACTAGCTATGTGACCCTAAGCATGACAATTGGCTCGCTCATACTTTACTCCGCTCAGCTGTAAAACAGAGTGGGAACTGTATAGAAATGAAAACAATAAGCTACATCTCAGTTGAGAATCCTACTTGAAGATTTTTGTTATTTAAGAACTACTGTTGTGTACTAGCTCTGAGTTTCAGTCTGATGGTTATGTGAGCAGTAACAGATGATGGCATGTTCATAATGATTTATACAGAAAGTACTGCCCTGGTGTGTGTGTGTAGGAACAGAACAATAGGCTGAGTTCTCCTGAACACACACAGGAGGAGAACATAAATCTCCATGAACAGGCTTATGCACAAGCCAGGGAAGAGGACAGCAGCTTGAGAAGCCAGCTCCTTGCCACCCAGCTGAAAATCCATTTTTAAACCTATCCCAAATCCTATACCTTCTGGCTGAAACCACCACATTCACTTGCTATAAATTGGCTCAAACAAGTTTTAGACTCTTACTTTGGTAATTGCACCCAGAAGGGAGGAAATAGCAGGAACCCACCAGTGACAGCAACAACGAGTTGCAGGAAGATGACAGAGGGGACAGTGACCCACATCGCAGCTCCTACTTCTGACATGCAGGAAATTAAAACAATGATACAAGAAGTCCTGAGAGAGAGATCTCCACCTTCAAAAATGCTGGGATGGTGCTGGAAGAAAAAGTACATGAGCTGCATTGTAGTGTGAGAGAAACTTAAATATTTCTGACATATATAGATGGAAAAGATACCGGCATGAGGCAAGAATTTAAGAAGTAGAAAGCCCCATGGCATAGCTGTGGGAAAGAGCTGAGGATGTGTAAAACAGAAGCTGTAGGAATAATATGCACTTTGTTGGCTTTCCAGAGGGAGTTGAAAATAAAAATGCGGTTGGATTTCTGCAAAGAGATTCTAGCTCTCCTGAAATGCTCGTGGAAGCTAGCATTTGAAATTGAACAGGTGCATAGGACCCTTGCCCCACCCTGAAATCCAATGAGATACCCCATCCAATCCTAGCCAAATTGTTACGTTATCCCAACAAAGACAAGATCTTGTCCCTCATAAGGGACCTATCTCCTGGCAGGGCCACAGAATTTATTTTTTGGGGGACTTCTCCACAGAACTGGCCCAAAGGTGCAATGGACATACCGATATAAAACAAAAACTACAGGTACTCGGCATCCCATATAAGCTGCAATATCCAGACAAGCTCTTCATCACCCAAAATTGAATTTCTTATGCTTTTCACTCAACCAAGGAGGTTACCGACTTTATAGCAAAATACTGGTCAGACAAAGCTGATGCCCTCAGGAGAAACAAGGCCTCTCACAGACTGGCACCTAGATCTAATATATGCCTGGCTAGAATCTTCACCACCCATCTCTGACCCCGTCTGCTGCAGACAGTGACCAAAATAACAGACACAGACACAGACCAGCTACATGTGGAATTACACCAGGAACCCAGGAGTAAGGCCTCCACCTGCTCTGCACCCAGATGGACTTAAGACCTGAATCCCTATAAGTCCCCACTGCCTACCACCCCCATGAAATCTTTTGCATCACAGAATGCAGTCCATTAACATCAGTCTTGGGCAGAGAGGATGACTAAGACTGAACAATCTAACATCCAGAGCCCTGGCCCCCTGCAAAGTCCTGTCACCTAAAAGGACAACCAGGGGACATGGCCCAAAACTTGAATGGACCTGTTTACTGGAACTCTGCTGCTGCTTGGCAGCTTATGCCTGTATCATTAGTCTATTGTTGCCAGACAAGCCTCCCCTTTTACTTTTGTTATTGCACCTGATGATTATTGACTGTGATTACTGTTAACTTTGCCTTCCCTTGGAGCTCTCATAACCTCTCTCTCTCTAGCCTACTGATCACAAACCCTCCCTTTTCTCTCCTCTCACCTTCTCTGTTTGCTGACTCATCAGTTAGGAATGGATGAGGCTGCCCCCCCCTTCTGCCTTGGGACTGTCATCTCCCTCCCACCCACAAGTGTCTTACTGCAGCACCAGCCTAATTCACTGGATTGCTTGCTGGTTTAGATCGCTGAGCTGGCATCAACTCTCCTTCTCTTTTCAGGGACCACAGCATTGCTGTTTGATGCTGGCTCACAGACAGGAACCCCTTTGCTTTCTTACTTTTTACTGTTCATGTTGTATGTTCTTGTTATGATGATGATGACAATTAAGGATTATGTTGTTATTACCCTGCATGGTAAAATGTTTATTAGTTGTACACATACAAGCTTCATTATTCGGGACCAATTGGGACCATGCAAGGAGAGACAGTACATCCTACAGACTTTGCTGCTTGGTAACCCCCAATGTTCTTCCACTAATGGGGTGCACCTTACCCAGCAGCTTTTATGTGTTGTTGCTGACCAGACAACATATGAGAGTGTACTCCTAAGTTCTTTAATATATCCCTATAATAACCTTTAATCCAATTAAATGGGTCTCATGGAATGTCAAAGTTCCCAACAGCCCAATAAAGCATAGGGAAATACTAGATTATTTAAAAAGAGAGGGGGCTGGTATTGCTTTTATACAGGATACCCACCTTACCCCAACAGGAACTGACAAACTTAAAACTGGCTGAGTCTCACTGGTATTTGGAAGTTCCTACAACTCAAAAAGCACAGGGGTAGCCATTCTCATGTGTAAGCACATTTCTTTTAAGTGACTGACCACCATTTCAGACCTCGAAGGGCAATGCATCAATGTCCAGGGCACTTTGGGCACACTGGAAATCACAATGTGTAGTATACATGCCCCCAATCAACGTGATTCACCCTTTTTCAACAAGCTGGCACAGACCCTCACATTGCATGCTCAGGGCAACCTAGTTATAGGTGGAGATACCAACACAGTTCTGGATGATTTCTTAGATAGAAGCAAACTCCCCACTGCCCCCCCCCCCAAACTCTAGCCTCCTGAGCACTAGCAGAGACTGCCCTAGAACTGGGTCTGGCAGGCTTTTGAAGAGTTTTACATCCCACAGGCAGGGATTACTCTTTCTATTCAGATTCACACCATTCATACTTATGAATAAATATATGGTTTGTCCCCAATCAAAGAGCTCCAGGTGTCATCCAAACTAGTATTGAGACAGTGGTCATTTCTGACCACACTCCAGTGTCCTTCACATGGTTACCAACTGGACAATCCTACAAGACAGCAGAAGGTGACAATTTACTACTACCTTCCTTAAAGACCTACAGTTCTGCCAGTCCCTGAAGGTGAACATGCTGGGTTTCTTAGAAAAACACGAGGACACCTCCATAGTAACTTGCTGGGATACCCTCAATGCATTTATCTGTGGTTGGTGCATTAGCTATGTCTCTTATATTAAGAAAGCTAAAACCAAAAACCTAAAGGAACAGTTTCAGGAACTCAGAGGAGTGGAGAGCTGCTATAGAGCAGATCAAAAGTGCTCCTCAGAACTGCTGGCCAACATTCTTACGCACCCACTACAAGATCAATATGTGTCTATATCAGAAGGCTGAATGCTCTCTTTTTTGGTTCAAGCAAACCTTTTGGCAAGTGAAAGAATGGCCTGGCCATCTCCTTGCATATTGATTCAAAAAGTGCTAGGAACACTTCTCTATCCTGGCAGCTAAGGATAAGAAAGGGCAATTACAGAATCAACCACAGGAAATCAATACAATCTTCATGGAATTTTACTTGGCCCTATATTAGAATGTGGTTTCCCCTACCAAGGCCAACCTCTCCCATTCACCTCTCCTCTCCTCGCATCATACCACATGCTACACTAGAAACAGGAGCTGTTCCTGACAGCCCAATATCCCAATCTGAACTCAAATGCACTCTGCGCTCCATGCCAATGGGAAAAGGCCCCCAGGGCAGATGGTCTTCTGGAGAATCCCTCTGTATCATTAAAGACACCCTAATTCAGCCCCTAATGCAGGCCCTAACAGAAGCCACCTTAACAGGAGAACCCCCCCATGTGAACTGCAGTAATTTCCCTTCCAAAACAAGGGAAGGACCCCATGCAGTGCAGCAGCTATCAGCCCATTTTATTTAATCCAGCTGATTGCAAGGCTTACACCAATGTGTTAGCAATGCACCTCCTTGAGTTAGTCCCTACACTGGTCAACGGTGATCAAGTTGGCTTTGTTACTGGGTGCTGAGGGGTAGACAATACCAGATGGCTCCTAAATCTGATCTGGCATGCTACCCTCCTCAATCTCCCATCAGTGCTAGTATCCCTCGATGCAGTGAAAGCATTCAATCGGTTTGAGTAGGCCTATCTATTTTATGTAGTGGAGGTGTCTGGATTTGGGGAGAAGGTCATACACCTTGCTAAAACTCTATACTGTGGAGCCTCTGCTTCAGTGGTCATAAACCAGCAGACCTCACCCCCCTTCCCCATAGGTAGAGGAACTCAGCAAGGATGCCCCCTCTCCCCATTGCTTTTCATGCTTGCCCTCAAACCCCTGCTACAGGCCATTTGCCAGCATGATCATATATGCATCATACTTCTAGGGGAAGAGCATAAAGCACTGGCTCATTCTGCTAGCACTAACACACCTTGAGTCCTCTGTACCAGCACTGCAGCATCTCCTCACCACTTTCGACAGCTCTCTGGTTACAAGACCAATAGATCCAAATCTTTGATTATGCACTCTGGAGCAGAGGTTGCCAAAGTGCCAGATTTTACCATGCATCTTTAGCCGGAAACTGGAAACCTCAAATGCTTGGGCATTCACTGCTCCTGGAAGCACCACACCATAGCAGGCCTTAACCTTCACCCACTACTCTCAACTGTTGCACAAGACATGGCACGATTGAGCTGCCTCCACCTCACACATTGGGGTTGAGCTCATGCCTTTAAAATGATGGCATCCCCAAAATTCCAGTGTATATTGGACAATCTCCCTATTAAGATCAACCCTCACCTGTTCAAATCAATATGATCCAAGAGGTTCCAATTTTTCTGGTGCACCAGCCTCACTCATATTAGAAAGAAGAAACTAGCCCAAACTCTCAATAATAGTGGCTTGAAAGTGCCAGATTTCCAATTGAAACATGCCGGTCCAGGCCATCCACCAATTGTTCCAGGCCCTGTCTTAATTCATTGCCTCCTAGAAACGTCTGTAGGCGTCAGCAAATCTAACTACAGTGTGTCCCAGAATGTCTACAGAAGTCACCTGCAGACTTCCTGTGTGCCCTAGAAACGTCTGGAGAAGTCACTCACATATTTTAATATTACTTGCCAGCCAGAATTGATTAGAATTGACTGCATAGTACCATGAGAAAGGTAATATTGTGCTGAACAACTTTGCCACTGACACTTTGTGTGTATCATGTTCACTTTAGGAGTTATTCATATTTGTTTATGACATTTTGTCAATCTAGAACCATCTAAGCACTTTGGAAAAAAAACACACATTCTGGGTATCTTAGCCAGTATAAAACAAAAACCAAATTGAGTATAGCTGATTGCATAGAACCGTTGGAAAGGCAATTTTGTGTGGAACAACTGTGCCACTGATACATCGTGTGTGTCATGTATACTTTAGGAGTTATATGCATTTGTTTATGGTATGGTGTGTATGGCTGACATTTTTTCCATCAAGACTCATCTAAGCAGCTTGAATAAAATGCACTTTTTTGACACTTCAGCAGGCATATAAAAAAAATGTATTGATTACAATTGTTCACATAGCATCATTGGAAAGGCAATTTTGTGCTGATCATCTCTCATGCTGATACTTTGTGTGTATCATGTATACTTTTAGAGTTGTATGCATTTGTTTATGATATGGTGTGTGTGGTTGAGATTCATCCCTCAAATCTCACCAAAGTATCTTGACTAAAATGGGGAAAAATTATGTTTCATAGTAAAAAGATATATTTTTTTTAACAAACATAATAGTAAAACACCATCTAATGTCTGTATGCTTAATTTGGTGTTGATATTTGACATATTTTCCAAAAAAAATGGCTTATGTTGCCTTTTTTTAGTGAAAAAAATATTGTTTTTTCCGGTTTCGACCAGCATAGAAAAAAACTAAATTACTTATTATTACATGCATGCCACCATTGGAAAGGCAATTTTGTGCTGAATAACTCTGCCACTCATACTTTGTGTCTAGCATCTACGGTTATTGAGCTATTAGCATTTGTTTGCAACATGCTGACTATGGCTTGATTTGCTTAGAAAGGCCCAGGATTCACTGTTAAAAGTATACAGGAGATTGAGGAGACAAGTGGTATAACCTCAGAGTGAGCCTGTGGAGGCAATGAGTTAAGACACTGCAAGTTATAAACCAAAATGGGTCATATGCAAATCCACCTCCTTCACCCACAACATTTAGAGGCAATACTAATGGGGAAGTTGCCCACTGTTCTCAGGTCACACCATACAATAGTTCACACATCAGAAGTCTGGAAACAGCAAGCTAAATTAACAGATTGGCAACCACAACTTTACCACCTCTTCCTGCTCTGGAAAGATCCACTCCTCCACATTGACAGCACACAGATCCACTGGAAAGGCTGGTCTGAGAAAGGCATAGCCAGACAAGCTGATGTGAATAAGACATGCTTTGCAAGAGCTAATAGGCCCAGAGCTTAACATGGCCAGCCCAGACCCTTCAGATAATGTACTGTTATCATCCACCAGGAAAGGTCTGACAGCCAGACGCATATATAAACAGCTGCTAAACCTACTTGACAACCCCACACAACCTCTACAGAAGAGATTGTGTGAAGAATTAGGCCAAGACATTTCTCTTCAGGACTAACGGAGTAGTTGGATGAACCTGTACTGGGTGGCGAGACACCAAGAACCACTTCATACAATATAAAATACTTCATCACTGGCATAGAATCCTTCACAAGCTATATAAATGGGAGCTGTATACCACCGACACATACTGGAGATGCCTCACTGCTCCAGGCACTATTACACATGTTCTCTGGGTATGCCCTGTGCTCAATCCTTTCTAGGACACAGTTCAGCATGCATGTTCCCACCTCTTGCAGACCACTCTCTCTTTCTCCCTCTCCACACCTGGTGATCCTGGGCATCAAAGACTTAGGGATGTCTGAACCACTACCCCCACTGACTCTCAGTAAGTGGTTACATGTAGCCCTCATTATAGCTAAATGCATCTTGCTCAGACATTGGAAGGATCATAATGACCCTGCCGTATTAGAGTGGCTATTAGAACTAGGGAAGATCGCCAGCTTTGAATGTGTACATTATACAGTGGCCATACCTTAACTCACAATATTGCCAAATCCCACAGGAGTATTATATGCTTAACTACACCCACACACAACACACCACATTGCTTGATTTTCCATTCCTCATTTACAGAACATTATAACATTAGACACAATCACAATTATTACCTATCTTTATACCCAGACACCCTCCACTCCATCTTTTCCCATTCTCACTCTTACAGTGAACTGAATGATGTACACTCAAAGTTCTAATTTAATGGGTGACATCTACATGCAGACTGTTTGATCGTTTTATTCTGTTGAATCTCACTACTTATGTCCTGTTGACTGTTACATATACTGTATATTTTATTTTACTTTTTTTTAATGATATGGTAGATATATATTATTATACATTAGTGTTGTACTTCCATGGATTGTGCCTCAGAAAGGCTCTACTGTTTCTTATTATGTTTTTGGTGTATTCTTCATCCCTGTTTGTGTACATGCTGTATTTGATGTAGTCACACAAATACAGTAAACTTTACATTATAAAAAAAAAGAAATCTCCATGAACACAGCACCCTGGAGATTGTTACTGCACTGATATTAAAAAGGACTTAAGCAATAGGACACTACAGGGTGTACCTTGTGATGGGATACATCTTGTCTCAGGTGTGCTGTGAGGCATGAGGCATTTATGTCAAATACCTTCAACCACCCAAGAAGTGCATTTATTCCACTATAATCTACTCCATGGAATGGCTTATTGTGGTTACATTATGGATAATGAAAATATTTAACAAGCTGTATGAAAAAAATAACCTCAGCCTTAAACTCTAATTGGTATTTTAATTATTAGGGAGAAAAACAGTCCTTTAAAAACACATGCTAAATAAGTAAGTAAAATGTGTGAACAGTAAATGCGTCTGATGTAGTACAACAATTTTGTAACTAGTAATGTATTTAATATTTTTTAATTGCTTGTGTTTTTCAATGCACATGTATGGTGACTGCCCCATTGAGTGCTCCAAATGAAACTACAGTAGGTGGGCTGCTGCAATGGCCATAACATTCTTCTTATAATCACCCTCTTTTGCAGCTTTGGGTTCGACATTCAGACATTAGTGCTAGCGCCAGTACCCAACCAAAAGTATATTCAAAGGCATTGCACTGGTGCTAATACCTTGAAATATAGGTTGCACACATGCTGCACAAATGCATCGCACTGATGCAAAGTGACTAGTGTAGTGCAATTCAATTGTGCAGCATGGAATAAAACACCATGGATATCACTGAACACAGGGGTCAGCAGTGGGTGTGAGTGGGGAATCAATGAAAGACACAAAACACAGCAGCACAGATATCCAAAAGAGGCTTTCCTATATACAGTATAAAACAACAAGGGCAGCAACCCATACAAGGAAGGGGGACAAAAAGAAAAAGGCCAACCTCCCCCATACATGGAAACTGCAACTCCCCATACAAGGAAGGGTGGGCAACTAAGGAAAAAAGAGCACACACCCATGCAAGGAAATGGGGAGAAACAAAAGTAAAAATGGGCAACTGCCTGTACAAGGAAAGGTGAGCAACTAAGGAGAAAAGGGCAACATTCGTACAAGGAAAGGGGTGGAAACAAATGTAGAAAAGGATAATCGCCCATACGAAGAAACGGGGGCACCTAAGAAAAAAAAAAGGCAAATTTCCATCAGCAACACAACTGTCCATAGTTTAAGGAGCTGCAGGTGGTGGCGGTAGCAGCTGATGTTGCTGCAACTGGTGCCGTATTGCAGCTGGGAGGTTTCTTATGGCTTGTGTATTCTCCACCCTCATCACCAGCATCCAGAGAAGAAGGACCTGCCACCAAAGCAGCTCATTCCTATCCTCCTGGACCACAATGTCCTGCCACTGTCCTGCAGATCTGCTATGGAAGTAAATACACTAAATTCAGCCAGCAGTGCACACAGGATGAGGGTCACAGTAATGGCATAGTGTGCATAATAGAAGTACAACCAGCCAACACGTGGATCACCATATCACACATACTGTAGGTGGAGGGAGGTAAGCAGTCATAATGGAATGTGCATGGCATACCAGAGACAGCACTGTGGACCACCAACAGTTTAGAACTGCACATATAGTGAAGTGTGTCATGTTGCAGTGAGCATGACAGAGACATGCAAGGGATGCACAACAACG
The DNA here is from genome assembly GCA_016271365.2 of Neoceratodus forsteri. Lineage (NCBI taxonomy): Eukaryota > Metazoa > Chordata > Ceratodontiformes > Ceratodontidae > Neoceratodus > Neoceratodus forsteri. The sequence continues at coordinate 1,289,854,082 of CM057456.1, forward strand.
GCAGGTATACCAGATGTAGGAACACAACACAAGTAACACAGTGCCAAGCCATAGCCCGATAGCCAGTGTGATGGCCCAAGTGGGCTGAAATCACACTCATACACTCAATACCCTGCAGACATGCCATCCAGCACACAGGTCAAAACACGTACAAAGGACAACAGATATCCATGAGCCACCCTGTTCAGTTTCAGGGGCAAAACCAGGCACAAATGTGGCACACACAACACAGATGTATAGAGATGGGAATGTCATGCAGCACTGTGTGTAGCACCCAGTGTAACACTTATATACAGTGGTGTTGTACATGGGTAGGTGCTTTACACACTGTACTGCCATCAGCCAAAAATGCCAGTGTGGAATTTAGAGATGCCAGGAGGCACCCCATCCCAGCATCTGACAGACCCTCCCTAGGTACAAGGTTCCCATTCATACAGAGCCAGTGCAGGACAATGGTCCCTGCAAAGACAACATTGTGTCTGAGTGTATGCATGGTCCTGCCCATGTACAGTGGAATAATCATACTCTGGTCATCACTGTGTTGGGCAGGGTCAGTAGCCTATGCTGTGGACCCTGCAACATGAACAGACTAGATAGACCAAATGGCCTTATCCTGTGGGCTTCTTCATGTGGCTGTATGTTCATATGTGCTGATTAGAAACTACTGACTATGCGTCACATTGCTGGTCACAAATGATAAAGTGCATGCAATGCCCACCAATGCCTACCTTGCCACTGACCCCATGCCACATAAGACTGGCTCTGTTGAGATGCAGTGGTGTGACACCCAGTGCATATGGCACGGATGATGGCATTGCTGCAGGCAGACTGCTGTGGGTGCTGGATGATGCACATGGCATGATACAGTGGTGTACAGGTAGGACATTGGCCTATGCCTACCTCTGACAGACAGATATGCATAAATAGTCCCATGAATGGAGCACAACAAACCCTACCAGCATGGATGGGTGTAACACTGGGACTCTAAGCATTACTGCCAACTCCTTGGTGCACCAGGTCAGCGAAACAGGGGACACGCCATGGCATGGTGTAATGCATGCCAAGGCACAGTATAAACACACACACACACACACACGGCAGCATTCCTGCTTTAAGGATGTGCACAGCAATAGGCTGCACAAACCCTGACACACCAGAGTGTCAGTGGTGGGACAATGCCCTAAGTACAGGGTGATTGTCCCTAACCACAACTGCACAGATGCTGCCCCCACAGGCATACACACAACTTGGTGAGGCAAACAAGGACACGTGTCTCCATCTACAGAAGCATGCAGCACAGTACAGACATGCAGTACATGAAAATACAAGAAACATAGTTTGCCCTCCACTGGTTCCCCATTCCAATGGGTCAGGGGCCTAACCTGCCAGCCTGCTGTGGGGGGTGCACAACTAAATAGACACTACTGGCATTATGCAGATGCAAAGTGAGAAGGTTGCACTTAAGCCACCAGGAGAGCTTCAGAAGGAAGGTGTCTGGGAAAATGTGAGGGGAATATGCTGCCAGTGGGGGTACTGGTACCACCCGGTGGAGAGATGTAAGAGCCTGGTGGCATCATGGGCATCGGAAAGGGTCCCTCATGGTTCTCATATCATTGTTCTATCTATCTATATATATATATATAGTTTTCAAAGCTTATAAGCTTGGCTTTGGTATTCCTGCATTGGAGGTTCTGGCCACCACAAAGCAAGAGAGATACCTGGGGATCATCATATCAGATGACCTAAAGGTGACCAAGCAGTGTGAAAAAGTGGTGGGAAAGGCAAACAGAATGCTGGGATGCATAGGTAGGGGCATAACCAGCAGAAAGAAAGAGGTGGTGATGCCACTGAACAGATCACTGGTAAAGCCTCACCTGGATTGCTGTTTCCAGTTCTGGAGAATACATCTCAGGATGGACATAGACAGGATGGAGGCAGTCCAGAAAAAAGGAACGAAAATGGTACATGGGCTGCACCAGAAGCGGTATGAGGAAAGACTCAGGGACCTTAATATCTATTCATTGGAGGAGAGGAGAGAGAGGGGGGAATATGATAGAGACTTTCAACTACCTTAGGGATATAAACAGGGTACTGGAGGGAAGCATATTTCAGAGGAAGCATTGCACCCCACAACCTTTGCTGCGCTATGAGAATGGGCACTTCTTGGTCCTGCCAGTAGGTACTTGTTGCTGGTCTCTGTTTTTTACTCAAGCTGCTGTCTAGCTGCCACACACTGGCCTGCACTGTATAGCACCTACCTTTGTGTGGCTGCACTGTAACAATTGTACATTGTTAATTCCTCTTGCACCAATATTTTGTTTTGCACCTGACTGTTGTAAATACCCTGAACCACATTTCTTGTATGCAGTATACTCTGTATCTATTGTACAGTGTGATATTTTGTCACACCATTGTTTATTCCCTGTAACATAGAAACATAGAATTTGACTGCAGATAAGGACCGCATGGCCCACCTAGTCTGCCCATTTCCCTACCTAACGGATAAGCTGCAGATCCTAGTTAACCAACAGCCTACTTCCTCCTACCCCCCACTAGAACTCTAATGTCTAATCAATGTCTTACTATTGTATTATATGACGTGGAGCCTTTATAAAGGAGTCTCAGATTCAAAGGTATTAATTCTGATATGTTTCAATAAATAAACAAAAAAGAAATAAAAAATAAATAAATAACTATGAGGATGGAGGGAGGAAGGTTCAGGGGGAATGTCAGGAAGTACATTTGCACAGAAAGGGTGGTGGATCCGTGAAACAGCCTTCCAGCAGAGGTGGTGGGGGCTAGAACAATACAGGGGTTCAAGAGCGCATGGGATAGACATAAGGGTACCCTGGAGATGGGCAGAGAAGGCGTGCCTCAGATCAAATACTGTCAACACTGAGCAGAGAAATGGGCAGACTAGGTGGGCTGTATGTTCCTTATCTGCCATCAGATTCTATGTTTCTATTGTGGACACTGGCTTGCTGGGGGGTGGGCAGTGGGGGCCCACTACCTCATACATGTTTTTTTTATATAATGTCTGAAGACAAAGTGGTGATGCACAATGTAAGGTGTTTAAATAGCCCCAATAAACATTCCAGAGTAATGCAGTAACTAAAAACGCTTAACACACAGGTAGCGCTCCTGTGGTAAATTCACTTCTCAGTGATGGAACACAAGAAGCTGAAACAACAGTTTGTGGGTGTCGTATACTGCTCCACATATGCAAAACACCTGCACAGACAAGAAGTAGTGATGTTACTCCACATTAAATGGCCTATGGAAGTGATGGAGTTCACACAAAAACCATAACATGTGCTTTATTTGTTTGGAGGGCCAATGGGATGCAGTGCCAATACCGGTCTCAAAATGTATGCTTTAAATGAGGAGAAAGACCATACTGACTTTCTTAAAATAAAAACAAATCATGCTGCATTTACCCTACCCCCAGGGATACTGTTCCCAGTGGGAGGGGATTTCATCAGGGTGCTATGCATTGCAGTGGATAGATCAGGGGGAAGGAGAATGGGACCTAATAGAGTTAGTAATTCTGTGCAGAGACTAGCCAGATAACTAGGCTTGATGGAGTTGTGGCAGATTCCTGCAGCCCACCATACAGGACTTCACTTACTGGTCACAGCCCCATCAAGGATTTTCTCAGATTGATTTTTTCTTGCGGTCATGGAACTGGGTGCATTCAGTAGAGCGGAGTGATATTAGACCTAGCACTAGGTCTGATCACTCCCCTGTCATGCTAGAATTCAACTTAGCCCCAATCCATAAATCCCTCAGAAGGAGGGTAAATGTATACGTACAGAATAACACACAATATAAGTAACAAATAGAGTCTTGCATTGCTGACTATGAGGCAAAAATCCCCAAAGAGGATTCTATCGGCTGCCGGGTGGGATGGGGTAAAAGCAGTAGTCACCAGCTGCATTATCAGCTTTTTCTCAGGGTTAAGGAAGGAACTAGAGAGGCAGTTGTTTGACTTGGATGAAGATCACAAACTTTCTTTGGTCCACAGTTCAATGAATGGCTGGAGAACAGCCAGGCACAGTTGAACAAATTGCTGGATACCAAGGTGGAGGGTTCCATATGGTAGTCCAGGCAACATTAATTTGAATCTGGCAGTAGGTCAAGTAAACTGCTAGCCTGGCAGTTGTGCAAGGAAACTGCCAGCTTTACTGTCCTCTGGATAAGGAGATGGCGGGACCATAGTTTAGTTTAGTTTTGTTTCGTTTATTTACTCATAAAGTGCACTTTTTCAATTTTCGACTTAAAGCATTGTACACATGAGCAAGTTCATAAAACAAATTTAAAATACAGTCAGTATCCAGAAATAACAACAATTCAGGCTAATTAATATGAGGGAAAATCTTCCCTGAAAAGAAATGTCTTCAGCTCCCTTTTGAAGGCATTTACTGATGGGGCCTCTCTGATAGTATGAGGAAGTGAATTCCATAGGGTTGGTGCCAGAAATGAAAATGCACAGCTACCAGCAGATATTAAATGTACCCTAGGAATCACAAAGAGGCCCCATCAGCTGACCAGAGGAGACAGAGTGGGCAGTTAGGCTGTAGAAAGTCTTGTAGGTATCTGGGCCCCAGTCCATGCGGGACCTCATAGATCAGCTAACCAACCTTGAAGGTGATCTGCCACCTAACAGACAACCAGTGCAGAGAGCAGAGCACAGGTGTAATGTGACAAGACCTTAAACAGCCAGTCAACAACCTGGCTGCCGCATTCTGCACTAGCTGTAGGTGGCGGAGCTCAGCCCCCAATAGTCTTAGGTAAAGGGCATTGCAGTAGTCAAGCTGGGACATCACAAAGGCATGGACCAGTGATAGCAGATCATTCGGGGGAATCAGGTGTTTAATCCTGGCAATGTTGTGAAGATGATAAAATGCACTCTGTACTACAGATGATACCTGACATTTAAGTGTCAAGCCACAGTCCAGTACCACACCAAGATTCCTCACCTTTTCCAAGTTGAGCAATTGGAAATTCATAGGGGTTCAACACCAACGCACTTCAGATAACTACTCACTTTGCAGCTTATTACAAGTTGTTATAAACCTAAGAATGGGTAGAGGGGTTCAGAGTGGAACTCAATGCCTTCTTCCATAAGGTGCAGTTGAATACATTGTTGGAGGAGGCAGTAAGTGCACTAGATGCCCCAATCACACATGGGAAGTTCAAAAAGCCATAGCTGACCTTAAGACCAGGAAGTCCTCAGGCATTGGTAGGTTAGCAGCAGACGTCTACAATGCTTTTTTCAAACAATGTGGCTGCTGTGACCTGACGTGTGCCTGAGAGTATGGGGGGAGCCTTCATGGCTGTGTGCCCAGATACCGATAATCCCCAAACTGGGGAAGGATGCAACACTGTGCAGCTCCTACCACCAGATCTCTCTACTAAATGTCAAAATGAAGGTGTTTACCTCTATCCTGGCCACTAGCATGCACGGATGTGTGGGATCCCTAGTTCAACCAGACCAGACTGCATTCATTAATGGGAGTTTATTGCAAGACAACATTCACCGACTCCAAAACCTCATATCAGTGCAAATGGGCTCACCCGCTTTCTCTATGGCAGTCTTTGTAGATGCTGAAAAAGCATTTGACTGGGTGAACTGGGGTTCCTACTTCCTCCCAAGCATGCTGCAGGAGATGTGGGTGGGAGAGATTTTTCATACATTTGTGGGTGAAATATATGCATCACCTCAGTCAGCCATTAAGGTTAATGGAGTGTTCTCGGATTGTTTCTACATGACAAGGGGAATAAAGAAAGGCTGTCCTCTCTCCCCACTGCTGTTTGCTCTCTGCATAGAACTTCTAGCAGAGGTGGTAATGTAGAACCAAGCTATCCAAGGCATCTGAGGGGAGAAAGGAAGCACAAAATGTCCTTACATGCTGATGATACCTTGTTTTACCTCACATCCCCAGAGTCATCGGTATTAGCCCTGTTGCAAGAAATACAGGAATATGGGTTAATTTCAGACTATAATATCAATCTGGATTAATTCAAAACAATATGTTTTAGTGGCTTGAGTTCAGCAGGCTTCAGCGTGGATTTCCCATTAAAATGGGCACTGAACAACATGGTTTTGCTACCTGGTAGTTTGCGTGCTGCGTGTCTTCCAGTTTTTTGACATAATTATGGAAAACTCCCAGGCGAAGTAGAAGCACATATAGCTCAATGGGACATGCTCCCCTTGAGTCTAGGGGATAGGATATCCTCTCTAAGAATAAGCATCTTCCTGAGACATTTATTTTCCAGGTACTCATGATCTGGATCCCTGAGAGGTACTAGAAACTTCTGTAGAAAATCATTCTGAAGTTTGTGTGGGCCTCAAGGAGACACATTATCAACAAAAAGGTTTTGACCCTTGTCAGCGAGAAGGGGTTTTTGGCGATTTGGGACTTTTGGCTGTATTATTTAGCTGCTCACTTGGCACCAATACTGACTTGGACAAAACAGCAAGGGGACAACAGGATGGTGGGAGATGGAGACAGAGGGAAAGAAACTCCCCAAATATGCCCTACCCACAATTAAATTTACCCCCCACATCTGGAGTAGGCTGACAAACCCATGGATTAAGCATAGCCTTCAGATGCTACACGAAGCAAGATTAATGACATGTACTCTGAATTATATAAGTCCCTTAGGTGTCACAATTAAGTGTCATAATTTGGGATCTGGAATTCTACCCTTCCCCCAGGAATTGACTGTGGATTCAAGAGATGGAACAGACAAGTTCTTTTGAGATTTCTCAGTTGGTGCAAGGAACATCCCGCTTCCTTTTCCTGAGGCACAGAACAAATTCAAACTCCTCAGAAAAGACTTACGAATTCCACCCCAGCATGTTGTCAATATGACAACAAGTGATATTATCAAATCTAGACTAGATACTTTTCTAGGCTGGAATATCAGTAACAACTAATACACCCACGAAGCTGTGTGAGACATTCTTGATGGGTAAAAGCTTTCTTATGTCTTACCTCCCCAGTAAACCAAGTAAAACTCCAAGTGAGGCTGTACAGTACTTGATGACGAAGGGGAGCTTTGATGAAGTGGCTCAGGAGCACACTTCCTTGGAGGAGTTCTTGTACTGGGTGCCATGCTGCAGGGATGAGAGGCAATTTAAGGAGCATACCATACCCTGCAAGGTGCTGGGCACCACAAAACACTCAAAAATAAAACCTGCTGGGAAACAGAAAAAAAGGGGTGGTCTTCCCAGAGGAAGAATGGAAGAAACTATGGGAGGAAGGTGATGTCTGCAATGAGCTGGCATGAATTTTGGTAGAAGTGTAGTATCTAGTTCTTCCATACTCTGTCAATAGCACTACATTTTGGTCAAGAGCACTCTGGCCAATACTGGAGAAGTTGTGGTCAACCAGGGGCACACTTCAACATGTTTTGGAGGTGTCCATTGCTCTCAGACTACTGGACAGGGACACATTGAACACTTTCTCAGACGCTGGAGGTGCCAATCCCTTTCAAACATCTGGTATTGGGGATTCAGATTCCCAGACTTGGGGGAGCTGGCCATGCAGGGACTGTTCTTTGCTCTTAATATAGAGGTGCTTAAGGAAATTGGTTTCTTAGTTACACAGATACACAGAAGGTGATGGCAGATAAGGACAATGTGGCCCACAGTGTCTGCCCCTTTGCCTTACTTGATGCATTACTGCAGACCCTAGTTAATTAATTTATTTATTTATTGAATTTTGTTGACCCAGTAGGCACACTGAGACTAGAAGTCCCTTTTTCAGGGGCGTTTAGGGGGGAGGGGGGATACAGAAGGTAACCAACTGAAACTGAACTAGATTAAGCTGTTGGTGGTATTTTTAGTGAATGGGAGAAATTTGGCCAGGACACCGGGGAAATTCCTCTACTCTGTCTTCAGAGGGTCTGACTTCCTGCGAGCAGAGTGGAGGAGCTCAGTTTGGAGCAGGACAGCAGAGTAGGAGGAAGTGCTGATGTGGCAGTGTCTTTAAGGGAGTGAATGAGCTGCAGCCCGTCTTGACAGTCGGCCAAGATGGCGGACAGGCTGCTAACTGAGGTGGAACAGGACAATCTTATGGAGAATGATGTCCTAGAGAATAATGAGAAACTACAAGAAACAAATGACATGGCAGCAACAGAAAACCAAATACATACGCCGAGTAAGATACAGTTGGATACTTCTGTGCAAAATGTGATTGAAGTAATGACAAGCTTGCCAAGTGATAGTGATTCTGCTCTGGATGAAACTGTGCTGCAAAACAAGGATGGTATTGGATTTGTAAGTATACCAGAACAAGAGATAGCCTTGAGGAAACAATTTGAGAGAGAAGAACATCAGTACTTTTTGAAAAAGGCACGATTTGAAGCCCAGCTTAGAAAAGTGCGTACTGACAAGCTGCAATTGCCTGTCACAGATGCTCAGCTGGAAAGATATGATGCATCAGCAACAAAGGAAAGTGAAAGTGGCTGGGCAGAGAGAGTAGAGAACATGGAGCATGTTAGCTCTCAGGACAGGGCAGAGTGCAGCAATCAATCGAGTGAATCTACAGCCGCAAAGTCGGGAATGGCAAAGTGAGCACAACTCAGCCTAACACTTGATGTGGTTGGGGAGCAAAAAGCAGCACCAGAAAAGGAGCACAAATGGTCAGTGCCTAATGCTTTGCTGGCAGCAGGATGGCAACAAAATCCTAAGACTGGGCAGTGGGAGTCAGGTAATACTCCTATTATTATGCCTCAACTAGAAAGTATAACAAATGTAAAAACCTCTGAGGGACATAACAGTGCAGAGCTGGATCTCCCACCAGAACTTCAGCTCATCCATAACCCAGAGTTACAATTATTTACAAACCAAACTGAACTAACTGCAGAAGGGGGACGCCCCATACTAACAGAAAATACTGAACAAAGGCCTTTGAATATTATTAGAAAAGACACACCTAAAACATTTGCTTCTCTGCTTAAAACTCCAACTTTTCCTGCAAAAAGGCACAATGCTGTGCAATTAACTTATATAGGGGGCATGAAGGATCCACCTGATAGACTATTTGTTGCACGAACATTGTTAAAAGAATCCATGAAGTTTTTTTTTACAGAATTGTGTGCATTGATTCACATTTCAGGGGAGGTAACTTTTGATGTGAGTTTTAAGACCCTGAATGGTTTGGAGTGTTTTTGGACAAAATATAATGTTTTGAAAAAATCTTCTCTCTGGGCACCCTTTATGGTGACCCCTTTAACCAGGCCTACACAAAAAAACAATTACTGTTTTATTCAGGAATGAAGGAGTAAGCATGCATGATCTAACTATCTGGCTGAAACAGCATTGCACAGTGATAGAAGACCCAATAGCGATTTTGGATTCAGAAAACATACGGACAGGGGTGTGGAAAGTAAAGGTCATGCTCAAAACGTCAGATACAGGACTGCTGCATCTATCAAACTCTTTTTTTCTAGGTCGGGAAAGGGACTTTTTATTCTATGCTGGCCAGCCAAAAATGTGCTATAAATGTAGTGCTTTAGATCTCTTAAGTGGGATATGTGCCAAAACAAGATGTACAATATGTGGTGAATTAGGGCATACAGGAAATGATTGTCAAAATGAATGTAAATGCAATTTATGTGGGGATTTGGGTCATACATTTCAGAAGTGCAGGAAGGCTGCGCATAATCTTCCAGACCAAGCTGATGGAGAGGAGCAAAGATTAATGGTGGCCCTGGCACAAAAGGATAAAGTGGGGAATTTTAGGCTAGGTCCTTTAATAGAGAACAAAACAATCCAGAGAGAGATCCCAGCACAGCCCCAGACAGGCAGGGAGCAAGAGAAATTACACCACACAGGACAGAAAACCCAGGGAGGAGGAATCTTGAGACTGCACCTACACCTTCAGAGAGAGTAGAACCAGAGGAGGGGCCTTCAGGGAAAGTGATGCCCCCTCCCCCCACTCCAGGGAAGAAATTAGAAGGAGGAATAACAAGACATAAATCCAAGTAGGTAGCAGAGCTGGGAAGAACATCAATCCCTTTAAAAAACAAATTTGATGTTCTGCAATCTGAACATTCAGAAATAGAATCTGAATATTCCTCAGTGGAGTCCTCCCTTCAGGAAGGTACAACAGACACAGAGGGGAAAGACAAATCTAAGGGGCAACAGAAAAGGAAAGCCAGAGTTAAACTGAAAAACAATGACAAAGAAAGTAGGAAAGGGAGTTATAAATCATGACAGACCCTATCACTATCCATAAGGTAAATGCAAATAGTATAAAAAGAGCTGACAAAAGGAAAACATTTTTTTCTGTGTTATCCTTTTTACATTTCAGGACATTTTTCTTGCAAGACACAAGGTTACACACCTTATCAGAGGTACAGCAAGACAAAAGGCATGGTTCTTAGAACCCTCCTTCTGGTCTGTAGGAGAGGATACCTGTTCAGGGGTGGGAATATTATTCAAGCGCCTGGAAGTTAGATTATTAAAGCTTTTTGATTTAATACCAGGCAGGGTTTTAATTGTAGACGTGCTACTACAAAACTCTCCATATAGACAGATAAATATGTATGCACCTCAGTTGAAAGCATTACACTATGAAGTACTACAGGCTATTTAACTATATTTACAAACAACACATACTATTGTCTTTGCTGGAGATTTTAACTGCCCAATTAGGGCAAAAACAGCAAAATAATACTGCGATTCCAACTTACTAGCGCAATTGGTAAAAAGATCATATTTGACAGATGCAGCATTCCAGTGTACAAAACAGGAGCTTCCAACTTTTCATAAAGGGTGTCTAACCTCTAGAATAGACTATATATTTCTATCAAAGACTATACCCATTAGTAAAGCTGTGGTAACAGTAACATAATTTTCAGATCATAATATAATGTCAGTAACTTTGGGGAGGTATATAAAAGACTTAAAAGGACCAGGATATTGGAAACTAAACACTTCCCTGCTCTCAGAACCAGAAACAAGACAAATAGTGCAAGACTTTTTACAGGCTAGAAGGTCTGTTTTTAATTTTTTTTCGGGACCCAGTCATCTGATGGCTAGACACAAAGGCAGACCTTCAGAAACTATGTAAAAGAATAAGTAGAAATAGCAATAGAGAACAATATTTGCAGTATCTACAGTACAGGCAGAATTTACAATTACTATCAATATCACATGAAACTGGACAAAACCTGACCCAACAAATTACAAACTTAAAACAAAAAATGCTACATAGAAACATAGAAACATAGAGGTTGACGGCAGATAAGGACCACAAGGCCCATCCAGTCTGCCCATTTCTTTTTCTACCTTATAAATGTGCCATCGGATTTTGCTCTGTCACTGGCCTATCTATTCATACTCATCTGTATTGCTCCCTTATGCATATCCCATACCTGTTTGAAGCCCTGCACTCTATTCATAGCCACCACTTCCTGAGGTAGGCCGTTCCATGCATCCACCAATCTTTCTGTGAAAAAGAATTTCCTCACATTCCCCCTTAATTGGCCTCCCTGTAATCACATGCTGTGTCCTCTTCTCCTGCTATTTTTCTTATATTTAAACATGTTAGACTCTTTCAGCTTGTTAATGCCCTTAAGGTGTTTGAATGTTTCGATCATATCACCTCTCTCCCTTCTTTGCTCTAGGGTATACATATTGAGCTCCGTTAATCTGTCCTCATACTGTATGTCTTCTGATGCAGTCCCTGCACCATTTTGGTTGCCCTTCTCTGGACTGCTTCAATTTGGTTAATGTCCTTGTGAAGGTGTGGCCTCCAGTACTGCACGCAGTACTCCAGATGGGGCCTAGCTAGTGTCTTGTAAAGAGGGATTATTACCTCCCTCTTATGACTTGTGATACCCCTACTAATACACCCTAACATCCCCCTAGCCTTACCTACTGCTTTAGAGGTCTGCTTGGATGATTTCAGGTCATCAGTGATGATGATGCCCAAGTCTCTTTCTTCCTTCGTGACTGCCAACAACTCCCCTCCCAGCATATAGGTGGCTTCAGGGTTTCTCTTCCCTATGTGCATGATCTTGCACTTCTTTGCATTAAATCCCAGTTGCCACTCTTCTGACCATTTTGCCAGTTTATCCAGATCTCTTCTCATATTCTGCCCACCCCATCTGGATCATCTACTCTGTTGCAGATCTTGGTGTCATCTGCAAACAGACAAGCCTTACCCTCTAGTCCATTTGCAATGTCACTAATGAAGATATTGAAGAGGACTGGCCCCAGGGCTGATCCCTGAGGTATTCCACTTGTGACTTGCATCTCCTCTGACTGTATACCATTTACCACCACTCTTTGTTTTCTGCCCATCAACCAGTTTGCCACCCAGTTGAACAACATCTGACCCACCCTGAGCCTACTCAGCTTATTTATCAATCTTCTATGTGGAACAGTGTCAAAAGCTTTGCTGAAGTCATGGTAGGTGACATCAGCTGCTCCCCCTTTGTCTACCACTCTGGTTACCCAGTCAAAGAAATATATGAGATTACTTTGACAGGACCTTCCTTTTGTAAACCCATGCTGTCTTGGATCCTGTACCCCTTCTTAAAATGCTAGATTTACATAATAAAAAAGCCACTGTACCATATTGCATTATCAACAACAATTTGGAACCCTAGGTATGTCAGAAGTAATATGTCCTTATGAACACTGGCAAAAACAAATACAAAGTAAAACAATGGTTAAGATGAAGAATAAAGAAGGAATAGAACATACAGAACAGAAAAATATTAAATAAATTGTGACCACATATACTAGAGATATGTATGCTTTATTACAAGTGAAAAATGGAAATGCACATAGCTTCTTAGGAAACACAGACATACCATTCTTAGAACAAGAAGAGATACAGAATATACAAGAGAGATACAGGAGGAGGAAGTACAGAATGCAATATTAATACTAACAGGGAATGGATGGCCTACCAAATGAAATAATGAAGATCATGCCCAACTTCTAGTACAGGAATTAACTCAAGTGTTTAATGCTATGCTTGGGACAGAACAAATCCCATTAGAACTAAATGAAGATATATTAACATACATATATAAAACAGAAGACAAAGAGGAAACAAAAAGCTGAAGGCTGATCGTTTTGTTAAATTCAGACTTTAAAATACTAACAAAAATTCTAGCTACAAGACTATCAACAGTAGCATCACAACTTATCTCCCCAGCACAATCATATGCAATTCCGGGGAGGCAAATACATAGTCATCTAATATTACTTAGAGAAGTAGTCGAGCAAGGGAAACTGGGCAACACGGATGGATACTTGGTGTCCTCAGACCAAAAAAAAGCATTTGATCAGGTTAACCATGATTTTTTTGTGGGAAACATTAATTCACTATCATATACCAGAGAAAATGATAAAATGGTTAAAATGTATTTATAATACTGCAACTATTGGACCAATAATACAAGGGTGGAAGGGTCCTCTCATACATTTGAAAAGAGGAGTTAGACAAGGCTGCCCTCTGAGCCCCATACTATATGATTTTTTTATAGACCCTATTTTAAGAGTAATAAATAAAGGGGAGGAAATAAGAGCGATAATAATAAACACTCAGATGATTACATACAAAATAATTGCATAGGCAGATGATATGACCTTAATGGTACAAGATGAGAAGTCTCTTTGCAAAGCTTTGGAAATTTGTGAGAAATTTGGGAAGATGTCAGGAGCATCTTCAAACTTAGAGAAGTGCATAGGGCAGAGACTGAATTATCAATTAAGGTCGCAAGGGGTTATAACAGGGATTGAAATTACAAGAGAGCCAATAAAAATATTGGGAATATTTTATGGGAATGAGAACCTAGATAGACTGAACTGGGACAGGAAAGTTGACATCAGTAAACAGTAGATAGTACAATGGAAGAGGTGGAAACTGAGCAAAAAGAAGAGAATTTACTTAATTAAAACCTATCTAATACCAGTTTTCTTATACATTAGCTACATCTTTCCACAGCCAAAAGAACTAGAAACAACATTGTTAAGTATATTTTTTCAGGCTTGCTGGGGAAGCAGGCTAAACCCCTTAAAAACAGAAATTTTATACTTACCAATAAAGAAGGGAGATTTGAATATGCCAAACCCCATCCTATTTTTTAATATTTTTTTCTTATGTGCTAGCATAAAACCTTTGATAGTACATACAAATATAGGATGGGAACATCTTCTTTAACCAAAATATGCATACTGGCTACAGATGTGGGAAACAGAATCTTTTAGAGCTTTAAAAATATCAGTTATAATCCCAGAATACACAAGATACACTTTCATGAGAATAAAACAATGGGATGTTACAAAAGTGCAGATGATAGCTATGCAAAGAAAACAGCTATATTTTTATACTTTAGAAACCACCTGTTTGGTGGAGGAGGTTTTTGTAAAATGTCCTATAGAACACAGGAATACATTAATTACATTTGAGAATAACAAATGAGTGCCAGAACACATATAGGATTTTCATTGGTTAGCATGCCATGAAAAAATCAATGTAAAGTAAAATCAAAAACATAAACCTCAACATGAAAGGCTTTGTAGCAGATTAACACGTATAAATGTGGAAGAAACCACAATGCATCTACTATTCCAATGTTATTTTATCTCAGGGTTTTGGAGTTATATGACACAACAATGGGGGAAAATATCTTTAGCACCATAGGTTTTGAAAATATCATGTATGGAATATTTGAAATTGAATGTCAAAAATGGCATAAAAGTACCTTACAAGTAATGATGGTAATTTTTTTAAATGGAATATCTGGGCGATGTGGTGTAATTTTGTGCTACAACAAAAGGAGGGAGGCTTTACAGAATTACTGAACAAAATTACAGTTAATTTAAAAAATATCTATGTGAAAGAGAAAACTATCTTAACAAGAAGGAAATTATTAGAATACTGGAAAGGGTCCTATGGATAACAGATAATGACTTTCCCATCATGCAGAAAAGTAATGTTGATTCTGACTGGAACTACTGTATGTGGAGTAGATTGAGCAGTAGATAAATGAATTATGAAAGTACCTCAGGAGGACTGAAATACTTGAATGTTTTTCACTTAATGATAAGGAGATGGGTTGCTATGAATATAGATGGAAAGCACACAGATTATCTAAATAAGAATGCCCCTCATTCCGGAGGATAATTCATGTTACTTTGATATCTGTACTAAATCTAAAAGGGAATACCAGGGCTACATTGTTGACAGTTATGACAAATAAGAAGTTGATCAAATATAGAATACAGGATTGCAACAAGTATTTATTCTGTTTATGAGTCATGTACTCTTCTTGTATGTTTTAATTTATTTTTAAGTATGTGGAATTGAACTCTATAATTATACATATTGTTTTGTGTGACTTAAAACATTTTTTGTACATATGTGGTTTTGATGTTGTCAAATAAAAAATTCCCCTACTCTTTTCGAGAAGTGCCATGGGATCTTTAACATCCACCTAAACTGCCACCAGAACAGGCAGATGTAATCTGTGGCTTACCCTCTCTTCCATAATGCTAGATTACTTTATGTCTAGCCCATGCATTCTTGAATTCCCCTATTGTTTTTGCCCTCTACACCTCCACAGGGAAGCTGTTCCAAGCATCCACTACTCTTTCTGTGAAAAAGTACTTCCTCACATTGCCCCTGAGCCTACCCCTTCTAGCCTCATATCATGCCCCCTTGTTCTTGTTCACCTTCTTTTCTGAAAGATGCTACCCTCCTGTACCTTGTTTATACTCCTGATGTACTTGAATGTCTCTATCATATCCTCCCTCTCTCTCCTCTCCTCCAGAGAATACATTTTGAGGTCCCCTAGCCTTTCCTCATATGACTTTTAGTGCAGTCCTTGCACCATTTTTGTTGCCCTTCTCTGGACTACCTCTATTTTGTCTGTGTCCTTCCAGAGATGTGGCCTCCAGAACTGGAAACAGTACTCCAGATGAGGTCTCACTAGTGATCTGTACAGTGGCATAACCTCCTCCTTTTTTCTGCTGGTGATACCTCTTCCTATGCACCCTAGCATCCCACTGGCTCTCCCCACAGCCTTCTCACATTGTTTGGTTACCTTTAGGTCATCAGATATGATTACCCCTAGGTCCCATTCTTGACTGGTGGCTGTCAGTCCCCCCCCCATTATGTACTCCGCCCTTGTATTTCTGTGCCTAAACCACACCCCTATCCCTAGAAGTGCAAAGGGTCCAGTGGGAGGAGGTGCACCATACAGTATGAAGAGTATTTCAGCTACACTAAGGCTGACCCTAAAAAAAAAACATGATGCACTCCTGGCCATCTCGGACAGATTGTCAGGGTGAGAAACATGAACATGACTTATTATCTTGCCTAATAGGGTTGCTAAAGTAGGCAAGATTAACACCCATCCTCCCCCCTTACCTCAACCTTGGAGGGATATTTACTAGTAATGCAGCAACATGAGTTGAACTTTCCCTGTATGACAAGCTATGGGATTTGTTGACTCTTATTGCCAGAACAGCCGTTGTCTTTGTACTATATTTTTGTCACATGTGTTTAAGAAATTGTTTGTTTCTTGTGTTAACTAGCCCAATTATATTTACTGATGTATCTTTATTGATTATGGGACCACCAGTTGAGCTGACATTTTATTTTTGTAGTTAATTCTTTCTATTGGCAAGATTACCATAAACATTAGCACAATACAGAGTGTAATACAACAACAGATTAAATGTACTGTGTATGTAGATATTTCATGTACATAGAGTGCAGAGATGCACACTAGAATGGTAGCAAACAGATTAAACTGTTAGAGAGCTAACAGAAAGAATCAGCTACTGTCTACAAGGCATGTATGGTCTAATCTTGAAGGGAAAAAAAGAACACAAGTACCTGCAGTTTGGACATGGCAATCTGACAGTTAAACAAGCTTCACTACTAGGTGCTCTTGGCGATACCTGATCTTACTCCTTCCGATGGTACCCTGGTGTGGTGGGGGGAGTTTAGGGAAGAAACAAAACTCGAGAGGGGAGAGGCCATCAATAATGCCATCGAGCAATCACTAACAAGTCACCTGTATCAGAGCTAGGTGGGGTCCTAGAAAGAGAGTAGTTGCCATAGAGGGATACATATTTAAAGAAGAGAGAAGGTTTGCTGGCCACATATGTGATGTGACCCATCTCTTTCAGTCTACCACATTTGAGGGGCATCAGTGTCCATTAAAGGAGACCATAGGAAGGAACCCAAGATGCCTTTGTAATGGGCTATGGTTTTCAGTGTGAATGGGGCATCCTAGCTAAAGTAACCAGATATTTTTACCACAGTCTGCCACTTATGGAAACATAGAACATGGAAACATAGAATTTGACAGCAGATAAGGACTGCCAGGTACACACAGTCTGACCATTTTCTCTACCTGTTGCAGAAAACACAGGCCCTACTTGATCTCCAGCATTGATCTTTTTCCTATCACTAGGGTTCCCCTGTTCCACTGCATACAGTGTACAGTATCTCATTGACAGCTCAGATGGCACCTGGCCGTGGTGGTGAGTGGAGTGCTGTGCCGGGCGCTGGTTCTGGGATGGAACAGGGGAGAAGCTGGTGGTGGAGCACCACCTGCAGGGGTGTGGGTGTGTGGGGACCACTAGACTACCATGAACTTTCCTTCACAGGGTTTTAGAGACATCAGGAATCAGGGCTGAGGGTTGACATCTAGACTACCAGAGACAGGATTTTATTTTAATACACTAGAATCAGGGCTGGAGCAGGGGGCCATTAGACTACCAGGGACATAACTGTATATTGATATACAGGGATCAGACCTGGGGGGGGGCAATAGACTGCCAGGGACATGACTGCATATTAATGCATGGGGATTGGGGCTGAAGGGGGGTCCATAGCCACCAGGGACCACTGTCCATGATGATATTGCCTCATGGCAAACCAGTGACTTGTGGCTCACCTTTCTAATGAGCTGTCTGTTTGGCACAGGACTAGGGTTGCTGCAAGCCATGGGGCTTTGCCGCCAGAACCCTACCCAATAGTGAATCGGCACAGTGTACCTGGCACACTGGTGGTCAGCGCAAGCTGCCTTCAACGCAGCTTGCACCGATCTTTGTTAATCGAGCCTCTAGACTCTAAGCCTGAGAATGAAATATAAGGCTATTTCTTATGGTACAGTACCATGTCAATCTGCTGTATGTAATATGGTGTAGTCAAAACCATGCACTATACACACCACAGGGGAATAGAGTGACAGTGTACAAAACACCGTAAGGAAGAAACGTTGCAATCGCAGTTTTGTACCCTGTTGCACATGGCTAGTAGAAAGTGACACAGAGGATAAGACCTCTGCTGGGAAGGTGCTCCACCAAGCAGCTGCTGTGGCTCAGAGGGATGAACCATGGCACTGGAGGAAAGCTATGTGTCTGTGGACTCGGGTTTGAGACCTGGTCCCAGGCTACTTGTTTTAACTGTTTTTTTTTTTTTAAACAGTGTGTGCAATTTTTTATTTCCCCCCGACCTGTGTTTCCCCCATCCCCATGTTGTACTCTGCCCCCGGAGTTGATTATATAAGAACGGGGTGTTCGGGGTGCAGCCCCCCCCAACGGGGTGTGTGGGGCCAGAGCCCTCCTCAAAAAATAAAGATTTTACTGCCATTTTCGCCAAATTTACTATTCAGCTTTTTGTGTGAGCACTAGCAATTTGCTTGCTATATTGACAGCGCAGTGCATTGCTGTACTGTTTTAGTTTTAGACATAATGACCCCATGCCTTTCTTATTTGATTGTTTTTTTCAGTAGGCCCCAGTAGGTAGGTACAGTACCACAGTAGCCACTGGTTGTATGCCACAACAGCTACTGCACATACATACAATGGTCAACAAAAGATCAACCAGTTGCTTTATGCCAAGACAAATGTACAACAAACTGCCAGAGTCAGGATGATAATAAAATCTTAAAAAGATAAATATTTTCTTTACATAATTAACACTCAGCCTCAACAAGTCAGTTACAAGATATATATAATTTTATGACAGTTTGATGACCACATGCTTTGATGGCAGCACAGTTTTTTTGGATAATTAATTAGTTTATATATCGTTCTTAGTTAGCCCTCTAGTCAAGTAACACATAGTGTACTGTACATGGGATTTGAAGAGTATAACTATCATAATGTAACATGGATTGTTATGTTTAATGCTGTATCTGCCATGTACAATTTGAATATGTGTAAATGCACCTGGGGTGTTGATTAATCCCCAGTAACCCCATACCCTGTTGTGGGTTATTGCTTAGTTAACAGATTGTGTTAGTTAGAATATCCGTATTGTTATCAAAAATGTTATGTCGCTGTCACATATATCACTATAAATTTATCTATAACAACATATCCCAAACATTAGTAACCACCAGTCATGTGTGGGCACACACCATATTGAAAGTTTGATGCCACTCGTGCTAGTATAGTGCAAAATTAAAAATCATTGTGATTTTTATTTTATTGTGATGACATAGTATCTGACACTCTTTAGGTCTGCTGTTTTGTCATTTTGTTATGCCCCTTGGCACTGAATATGAAAGTTTTTGCACTATACTGGTCAGAGTTATATTGTACTTTCAACAGTTATGAGTGCACAGTTTCCTGTTTGCCACTGCTTATTACAGTGATACTTTCCACTAACAGTGCAGACTTCATCTCATTGTTCTTTAGAAGAATATGATTCCAGTTTCACAGTGTTTTTATACATAACAGACATCATTACTTTCAGTACTGCTTGATTCTGAAATTTGCTCTGAATCAGATGATATACATGATATTCCTATTGAGACAGTATCAGTTTGGCTACTATCTGTTTCATCAAATCTTAGCTCATGCCAGTTTATCAACTATATTTGACTTCAAGGGAAAATTTGCAGCATTTATTATTACTGTTTTTTTTTCAATACAGATACTTCACCTGTAGATTAAATAACTATCAATATTTATTTACAACATCAATGAATAAAATTAAAAATAGTGACGCGCCAAACAAAAAGTAATATTTTTTTTGTATCTTGGTATATTAAACAAAGTGTTTAAGACAAACAACTTGCTATCGGATATAAGTATTCTATCACCATTATGGTAATCTATGATTAACATGCTTGTAGAGACTAAGAACAAGTTGAATATGGTATAATACAAACTAAGAAGATTTTTTTTCATTATACTCTAAATAAGACACTCCATGTTGTTCTGTTTAGAATATTCCATAGGCCACTGTGCACATTAGATATAATCTATTACATTTCGGAAAACATTAGGTAAACCAAAATGTTTCTTCCCACTAAGTACACACTGAGACTAACACCACATTTGAGGGTAGTGTCCTTTGTTCTGTTTTCCTTTATGCCTCTCTCAATGCACACAAAAAAACAGACCTCTGTCTCCAACACACACCACAATCAATGATGTATGTTAATATCACTGCTGAGATCATGCATATTCTTAGGGTAAGAGAACCAGTAACCGAGGATGAGCACTTCTGACACCCTAAGAATGTAAATGAGACCAATCTTACAACTGTAAGAGTAGTCTCAGTGATGGTAAAAATATAATATTGACCAAGCTTGATCAAGAATATATAAGTTCTGTAAAAAAACTTTACATGAATGGGCCTGTTTTCAGGGCAGCTATGCATGAGGCACTCTTCACAGAATGAGAATGTCTCATGCCCAGAGGAAAGGAGCACTCCAGTTGGTAAGGAGAGCTCCTTTGATACATAATTGCTATACATTTGCTAACAATGTTTCTAGGACATGCAAAATGGTCAGTAAAATCTGCATCCACATAAAATATTACTTTATTCATGTCAACTCCTATAATCCCATCTTTTATAGCAATGGTTGCCCAGCAGTTTGTCTATTTATACTCTTTAAAAACTTCATTAATGCCAGTTAGGGGCCTTAATGTCACAAAAAGTAAGGAAATGTGGCATTGGGTTTCCAACCTTAACTCCCCACCCCACCCCACAAGAAGCAAAGGAAAGAAACATTAGGGTTTTGGGTCTCTGGACTCTTGGGCTTATTTATTTATTTCAAACGTTTCTCCAGGAAAGACATACTGAGCTGAATAGCAGCTTGTTTCCAGATGCGTCCTGGGTGAAGGGGTAAAGGGATACAATAACAGAGCATTTACAGAACATTTGCAGATAACTGTACAAATAAAAAAACAGAGCATTTACAATGCACAATACACAGAGCAATTACAAAATCAGTATTTACACTATATATAGATTAGTTACAGTATATGCAAAGAGAAGTAGGGCCAGCCATCTAGGTACTCTCTTCTCTTAGTCCTCTTTCTCTCCTCCCTCCCTTCCTCCACCCCTCCCCCTCACCTAAGTATGACCCACTCTGTACTGCCTTCTACCCACTCTGCAATCTACCTACTACTGCCACCATCTCCTCTCACCTCTCCACCCCCCACCCCCTGCCCGCACATCATTATACACCATGAGCTGCTCAGTCATTCACTCCTAAACTATGCAGCCATTCATCAGCTTTGCTCCTGCTTGCCCCTCTCGTGGGTCATCACCTCACCAAGCCATCTCAAGCGTAAAATAAATGGAACACACCTTCATCTCTTGATTCTCCTACTACTCTTAGCAGGAGACATTGAACCCAATCACGGCCCCTCCTGACCCCCACCTCTCCCCAGCAAACTCTCCCTAAAGGCTTGCAGATTTTCAATACTAATTTATACAGCCTCCTTCCCAAACTTGAACTAAAAGTCTGGGCAGCTCAACACTCCCCCAACGTCTTTGCATAACAGAAACCTGGTTATCCTCCCATATTCCAGATTCCCAACTGGCCCTTCCTGACTTTCGCTTTCTCAGACAAGACCATGGTAAACATAGAGGCAGAGTGGCAATTTACTTTTGCAGTTCTCTTAACTGATCTATTTTCTGTCATGAAGTTAACCCTTGTTCCAATGAACTTCTCTTAATCAATCTTACCCTCCCATTCTCGTCTCCTCTTCTTGTGGGGGTTATATACATCTCCCCAGAATTTCCCCCCTCATCTCTTGTCTCCTGCATCTCTGCTGTCTCTGCACTAGCAAATGCTGGGGGACTTATCCTTCTAGGTGATTTTAGTCTTGACTGG
Organism: Neoceratodus forsteri; assembly: GCA_016271365.2. Taxonomy (NCBI): domain Eukaryota; kingdom Metazoa; phylum Chordata; order Ceratodontiformes; family Ceratodontidae; genus Neoceratodus; species Neoceratodus forsteri. The sequence continues at coordinate 1,289,876,213 of CM057456.1, forward strand.
CTCTCCCACTCTTCACTCAGCTCCTGCCAGCGCATCAAGGCTTTAAACCTTACCAACTGATCAAAGTGTCAACTTATACAAATCCAAAAAGTCAGTCACACTCCCAACTTGATCGAGTGTTTTTATCACACCCTCACCGCATATGCTCTGCTGGTATTTTATCCGATGTGCTCAGCGACCACCACCCCACCTTCTGCATCAGGAAGTCATGACCTACTCCCAACCCCCAAATACATCCAGTTCCACCCCTTAAAATCCTACATGTGTGCATCCTGCTTCATGACCTGGCCCTGGCTGACTGGTCCTCAGTCCTTTCCTCCCTCTCAGTTGACACTGCCCTTACCCACTTCTCATCCATTTTCTTAAAGATATGGGATATCCATGCAGTACTATAAACTACTAGGGTAAGATGTGCCCTCCTCCCTTGGGTTACCCCCTCTATCCTAGCCAATTGCAGAGCTCAAGATCATGCTTGGTGCTACTGTAAATCCTCAGGGTCATCTGCTTTCCCTCCAAGACTTTCATACCCTGCGCAATAGTAGTGCCATCAGTATCTGCCATGCAAAATCCAATTTCTTCAAGTCATGTTTACACCCCACAAACAGTTCCCTATCCTCTTTTTGGTAAGATCTCCACTTGCTCTTGCACTCGAACTCTGTCTCCCCCCCCCCCAATCTGTGAGGGCAACTTTCTACTCTCCGATCCCTCTTGAGTTGCTGAAGCCATAAAAAAGTACTTCACTTCTTGTGCAGTTCCATCTGATTCCCTGTCTTCCTCTCCCCACACCCCTCTTTCACCCCCAGCCCTCAGGTTTTCAAATGCCCCCAATCTTGCCTTCTGAAGTCCTGAGAGCTCTTACTGCACTAAATCCCTCCAAGTCCAGCGCAGATGGTCTTCACCCCAGGCCCCTCAAAATCTCTGCCCCTTCAATAGTTACCCCTTTAACCTACATCGTAACTATCTCTCTCTCTCTCTCCTCAGTCCCTGTTCCAGTAGCCTGGAAATCTGCCACAGTCCTCCCTTGCATCAAAAGTGGTGATCCTTCAATCCCTGGAAACTATTGCCCAATCTCCCTTCTCCCTGCCCTTGATAAAGTCCAAGAATCCCTTATCCTCTCTAGACTAAATGACTTCCTCTCCACTTCAGATACTCTCTCCCATTTCCAATCAGGCTTCAGGAAATCCCATTCAACCACCTTCTCCTTCCTTTGCTTCACTGACACCATCCACTCTGCCACGGATCGTGGCCACATTATCTCAGCCATTTTCATAGACCTTGCAAAGGTCTTTGACTCGGTCTCTCACCCTCTCCTTTTACATAAACTCAGCTCCATTGGTCTTTCTCCTGTTTCAGTGTCCTGGTTCAGCTCCTACCTTACTGGTCACTCTCAGTCAATGTCAATATGCAACTTCAAATCCTCCTCCCTCCCTATCCTTGCTGGCATGCCCAAGGGCCCTATCCTTGGGCCCAGTTTCTTTTTTCTCTTTATTAATGATCTGCCCTCAGTCTGCTCACATGCCAGTATACACTTGTTTGTGGATGACACCATCCTGTTCCTGTCTGGCCCATCCACCCCTGCAGTCCAAACCCCACTCCAAACTATCTTCACTGCCTGATTTCATGCAAACTCATTAAAACTAAACACCAAAAAAATGGTAGCCATGACTTCTGGCTTCAAACAAAAACTCATCAAGCTTCCCTCCCAACCAGTCTTCTACTCAGCTGCTAACTCCCCTCTAGACAATGTCCCTCCATACAAGTACCTCAGCATCGGGCTCAACCCCTCCCTCGATTTCTCCTCCCACTTTAATGCATTATACACCAAACTGCATCCTAAACTAGGATTACTCTACCTTCATAAGGCCAGCCTCTCCCTCCCAGTTAGACGTGATCTTGTCGTCAAGTGGATCTTCCCATCTCTTGACCATGCTGACATAGTCTACAGTACTGCTCCAGTCACCTACCTCTCCAAACTCGATGTTTTGTTCCATGCCTTCTGTAGGTTTGCTTCAAACTCCCCCCAACTAAACCACCACTGCAATCTTTACTCCTCACTCTCCCTTCAGTCTCTAGCACATAGGTGTCCCTTTCACTGCTCCACCTTCATAACCAAATTCTGGCTTGAATCTCTTCCTTCTTACCTTGCCTCTCTCTTCACTCCTGCCTCTCACTTGCCCCTTAACTTGAGATCTAACTGCGCATGCACCTTTCCCCTCCCTAGCATCTGAACTGCAGCTGGCAAACTCTCCTACAGATTCACTTCCCTTTAGTACAGCCTTCCCTCCCCAACTCACCTCTCTTCCTCTTTCCCTGCTCTTAATTGCTAGTTTGAACCCTTCCCTCTAACTTCCTGCATCTGCCCCTTCCTAGTCCTCACATACTATAGTATGTCTATGCCCCTCACTGCTGTGTATAAATGTAAATACCCAAACTTTTGTAATCTCCTGTATACAACTGTAAATATCTATTATGTAACTTGCTCAGCTTTCATCTTGAAACACTGTAAATATTGTTTCCTTTTGTAAGTTTTTCTCTTATCCTAGTACCTCTCTAATTGTACATAGCTCCTGATTTACACTTTATTTAATTACTGTAATACCATTGATATATTGCTCGTGTGTTGCACTTTCTCTGTTCATTGCATTACCATTGTTTGTATTTCTGTCTTGACTGATGTGCCCCCTCCCCTGGGTGGCATCTAGAAATGAGCTTCATTTCATTGATGCCTTTCCCAGTTATCAACTTTTAAATAAATAAACAATGCACTGTAAGAGGCATTCAGCCATTAGGGAGCTAAAATAGAGTTGAGACTGGAACAGAGGTGAAGTTTTCAAGGAGCTGTCTAGAAGGAGGGAGGGAGGGAGGCATAGGTAGAATTAATGGAAGGAGAGGAGAGCAAGGGAGAATGGGGTAGAGTAGGTTGAATAGGGGAGCAGGGTTGGAGACTCAGGTACAGTTGTAGGAGGGAGCAGTGAAGACATGAAGACAGGAGAGGGAGTGAAGGGAAGTGGCAGAATGGATGGAGAAGGGGAGGGAGTTCCAGAGTTTAGGGAGGTAGATTGAGAAAACAGCCTGGCTGGATGAAGACATCCTAGGTGGGAGTGCTAAGGTGCAGAATCTAGAGCTGTGGAGGGAGCAGAAGGAGGGAGGAGGAGATGAGAGTAGAGGTAAGAGGGGAGAGAACTCAGCCAGTACTTGGCAATAAGGGAGGAGCCATGTGTAACATGTCTGGCTTCAAGGGAGGGAAGACAGAGTGAGGTGTATAGGAAGCAGTGGTGAGTCCAGGGAAGGCAGTCAAGAGCAAACCAGCAAAAATAGTGATAGAGAGGATCCAGTCTGGCCAGGGGTGAACTTTGGAGCACTGCAGTAAATGGTGTCTCCATAGTCAAAAATGGGGAAAATCATTCTCTGTACAATTGCTCTGGGAACCGGCTGGGGAATGAGTTCACGGTTATGGTACAAAGCATCTAGTTTTGGGCAGAACTTTTTGTAGCTAGAGTTCATGTGTTCAGAGAAGTCAATTTGCTGGTCAAGCCACACCCCAAGGTACCTGAAGGAGGAGATATCTTCAAGGGGGACCTGTCCAGGGTGTAGAAGGAAGAGAGGGCTGGAAGTCTGGAGAGCTTTTGCCTGGTTTTGAAGGTCATGCAGACTGTTTTCTTCACATTTAGGGACAACTGATTTGAGAAGAACCAGAGCTGGATGTTGTCAAAGTCCAGCTGAAGTATGGTCATCAGATCAGTGGGGGGAGGAGCCAGAGGCAAATAAGACAGTATTGTCTACATACATATGGATGAATGCAGTGATACAGGCTGAGTGGAGGCTATTTTAAAAAATTATGAAAAGAGTAGGGCCAAGCACGGATCCTTGGGCGACGCCAGTGCTGATAGGAATGGGGTGGCAGGGAGTTACCAGTTTTATCTGAATTAGTTCTGCCCAGAAGGTATGAACAGAACCAATCAGTAGCTTGGGTGGAAAGTCCTGAAGCAGAGAGCTTTGCAAGGAGAAGAGGGTGGGCTATGGTGTTGAAGGCTTTGGTCAGGTTGACAAAGATCGCAGAGATGATCAGGGCCTGATCCATGCCAGAGAGAATTGAGTCAGTCAGCTGGAAAAGAGAGGTGGAGGTGGAGTAGAATTTGTGAAAGCCAGACTGAAATGGGGTAAGGTATGAGGATGAGTAAAGAAAAGGACAATGTTGAGAAAGTACAACTTGTTCTTGAAGTTTAGCAAGAGTAGGAAGTAAGGAGATAGGGCATTAGTTCCTTGGAGCAGATGAATCACCACCTTTAGGGAGGGGAATGACTGTGGCATGCTTCTAAGAAACAGAGACAAAGGCAAGGTAGAAGGAGAGGTTAAGAAGAGAGGTGAGAGGGAGACAGATAGCAGGGAAGAGAGAGCTGTCAACCCTAATGGTCCTCCCTTCCCCCAGCCCATAACCTGTAGTCCACAGCACAAAGAACATCTTCAAGTCAGTGCCTTACAGTGATACACTCTTCAAAGGTAGAGAATTATGTTTCCCACATGTTCCTAATACAATTTGTTGCAGCTTTTTTCATGTGGGAGATCATGTGTGATGTTGTTTGTTCATGAAACTGGGTGGGCATTAGGGTTGACAACCCCAAGGAAGACCCCACCATTAATTCACCAAGACTCCAGAGACCCAAAACCCTAATGTTTTTTTTCTTTAGCTGCTTGGGGGGGGGTGGGAGTTTAGGCTGGAAGCATTTCCCTACTTTTGTTGCATTAAGTTACCCTAACTGGTGCATTAATGAAGTGTTTTTGCAAATAATTTCCTTTCATTTTGAGATAGTGGAATTTATTTATTTATTTGATAACCGAGTAAGTACACTGGTCTCAGGGACCTTTTTCAGGCATGACCTGGGCCATTTAGATGGTACATAGAACAGAAGTTTACAGGTACAACAGGAAAATACCAACATATACTGAGTACATGGATACAGATGCAAGTCATAACACTGCAGTAAACAGAAAAATACAAATTAAGAAAGCAAAAATTGAGTACATTCTGTTCCAGCAAGCATTGTGCAGTTGATCCATTTTATACTAGGACCCAGAAATTAGACAGTCAACCCAGTAAATCTAACAATGGCTTTAAGCTAGACATCTACAGTGTGCTCTGGATAATAGTGCATCCAAGAAGTGTTTTTTAAAGGTAGTAGGTGAGACAAGTCCATGCAGATTATCCGGGAGGGAATTCCAAAGCTTAGGTGCAGCATAGGCGAAGACTCTTCGACTCACATCAGTGAGAAGCCTAATAGATTCTAACAGGCAGCTAGCAGAGGACCATAATTCATGCCTGTTAATTTTTGGGTTAGCAGACCCACCATCAGTGATTTGATTCCCACATGCAGAGTTTTGAAGGTAAAAGCACCTAACAACAGCTCCCTATGATCTCGGGGACAGAGCCAAACAAGAGGCTGGTATAACTGGCAGTGGTGGGTATAGAAGGGAGCTTGGATAACAAATCTGCAGACCTTGTAAGCTGTGTTCCTATAACTGAGGAGCTGATGAGATGTAAGGGATATTAAGGGGGAGCAGTATTCTAGAATGGGAAGGAGGGTACTCCTTCCTACAGCTAGTCTGGCTTCAGAAGACATGAGGTGTTTGATACAATAGCACACTTCTAAGTGTTGATTGACCTTTTTTACCACCAAGCCTATGTGGGTAGTGAAGAAAGTAAGAGAGAGGTCAAGAGTGACACCCATATATTTGAAGTCTATTACTTGCTTTCGCGAAGATCTGCCCGGGGATCAAATGTTGAGGGAATTTGGTTGAGAGGAGGAAAACCTAGATAGCCTGTGTCTGGATCCAAACAACATACACTTAGTTTTTTTGCCATTGAAATGAGCCTTTGTTCTGTGAACCAGTGGGCAGCTGAGGAGAAGTCCATGTTAAGGGTGTGAGATAGTTAGGAGAGAATATTATCACTGTAGTATAAGATCAGGTCATCTGCATACATGATTCTTTTGCTGGTATAGGGCTCTGAAAATAGAGGGTTGATGAAAAGAGAGTACAAAAGGGAACCGAATAGTGACCGTTGGGAGACTCCTGTGCAAACTTATTGAGGACTGGATAGTACACCCCGTTGAACCATATGAACCATTTGAATCATATTTTCTGGATAGAACCCAGCTTGTATCTATGGGGAAACCAAGGGTGGTGAGTTCCTTCAGCAGAATCCCATGATAAGCCATATAAAAGGCTTTTGATAAATCCACGAATATAGCCCCTTTGAGATTTCCCCTATCAGCTTCACAGAGTACACAGTCTGTAAATTTAGCAAGTGCTGTGGTCATGCTAAATCCCCTCCTCAAACCATGCTGATCAATGGATAGCTGGTCATATTCCTCAAGGTGTTTAGATAACGGTCGATATACCATTTTCTCAAGGATTTTTCACATGTGGGATGATACTTGACACTGTTCTATAGTTTTCTGGAATGTGTGAGTTCCCTGACTCATAAATGGGGTCAATTCTATTTTCCTTCCAGAGTGAATTGTATCTTCATTTAGGCAGGTCCCTTCAGCAACTGCAAGAACAGATGCAGCTGCCCTTCACCAAAGGGAGACTCTGTCCACCTACAAAAGTGCAGGGTCCTTGCAAGCCCTGAAGTTCTGTGCAAAGAAGGATGTGAAGAATTCATGGGTTTGTCTGGTGGACTGTGGAAGTGCAGGAACCTGTGGTCCCTGTACTTCTATGTGGTCACAGCTACAGATGCGCAGGTCAAACAGTGCATCTGTCAGTCAATGCATAGTGCCCTCGGCCACTTACAGGTGGAGAGGTGCAGGGCCCTATACCAAGAGGACAGATGTCTTCACTATATGGTACCCAGGCCCACCCCAACAACCCTACACCTTTCATACCCTGGCTAGCGGGTGTTGCATAACAGTGCCATTCCCCCAACTCTCATCCCATCCAGCTTGGTCACTGATCTCACCACTGAACTCAGCTCACCTGCACAGGATCACAAATCATACCAGATGAGGTCAAGATAGGGACTACACACAAACTCTGTTAATTTTTTTTTTAATTTTGACCCAGTATTTTCAAGATAATCATTTTATAATTTACCTTATAAACATGACATGTACCATTTATAGCATATTGGTAGAAATGTCATTTTGCACCTGAAGTTTGAAAACACATGTCATCCAAGATTTAAAAAATGACACATGTCACATTTATGAAATGGTGTAGAAAAATGGCCATGTTTAAAGTTCAGAGTCAAAATATCTAAAATTAGTAAAGTTATGAGTGAATGTTGAAATTTTGCAACATTTACTCATAACCTATACATTTTACCATATTTCTACACCAAATATTCAGAATAGTCTTCTTACAGTATTATCCCACCTCATGAACCTGGAAGGTGAAAATTTTCAAATCCCCACTGAAACATCTTTACACACCACCGAAATGTCATTCTGTGCAACAGGTGTGAAAACATATTTTAGCCAGGATCTGATAAATGACAGCTATCATGTTTAGGAACTGGTGCGAAAAAATGACTATGTTAAAAATTTGGGGTCAAAATATTTAAAGTTACGAGCAAACATCAAAAAATTTCAAGGTACATGCATAACTTTGCCATTTTTTACATATTTTGATCCCAGATTTTCACCATAGTCTTCTTGTGACCCCATCTCATGAACAAGAGTGGTGGAAATATTCAAATGCTGCCTAAAAGGTGATTTTGCCAAGTGACTACAAACTCACCTTTTGGCCCTGATTTGCATAATTCCATTACCATTGGTCATGAGGTGGGGTCCCACAAGGCCAAGTTGAACATTTGAGGTTAAAATATGCAAAAATGACATAGTTAGTCATCAAAGATAAAACCTCAATTGAAATACATTGAACTGCACTTACCTTACCTTCTCATATTGCAGTTGGTGGTTCCAGCAGCAAAATGTGTTTTTGATCGGAGAGTGGATTTTCACCCTGGGATGTTTTCAGGTGAGTATGGAGCTGTGGGGGTGTGGCGTGGTGGGTGTACAGTGGGAGGTCAGGGTGGGGGGAGCAGATTGACGAAGGACAGTTTTCTTTTTTACAGCTTTAACAAAAAAAATCAGGGAAAGTTTTCTTTATTACCAGTAGTGATCAGAGGGTGGGGGATGCCATTAGACACCATGAAAATAACATACCTACCCAAGAGGATGGTGATCAGAGGGTGGGGGTGCCACTAGACACCGGGGAAACAACATACCTGTGGGGATGTTGATCAGAGGGTGGGAGCACCAGTAGACACCAGGGGAACATTACAGTACCAAAGCGGATGGTGATGGGAGGGTGGGGAATGCCACTAGAGATCAGGAATACATTATATAAATCAGGGAATGGTGATGGGAGGCACCACTAGATACCATGGAAGCATTATATAAATAAGGAGCCAGCAATCAGAGGGTGGGAGTACCACTAGTCACTAGGGAAATGTAACATACATAATAGGATTGAGATCAGAGGGTGGGGGCACTTCTAGGCACCAGAGAAATGTTACATATATAAGGGGACGACAATGGGGGTGGGGAGTACCACTAGACACCAGGGAAATGGTGGCTCAGTGCTCCTTTAGAGAAGCCTGTAGCACTCTCACTGCTCCCTCAGAAAAGCCTGCAGTGAAAATTGTGCTAAATGGATAACATTGTGATGTAGTTGATGTTTTAGATTTTTATACATTATAAAGACTTTGTTTCATTATTTCCTAACAGTGCACTGTCACTTTAGGCAGTTCCTTTTAAATCACTATTGATCACCTGTTTGCCTCATCCATCTGACGATGCAGTGAATGCAAAGCTGGTCGGGGTTTCTTTAAGTGACCCGGTCTTTTGGATGGTTTGTTATTTTAAACTTTTGCATTAAAAGCCTTTCTTTAGCTGACATAAGAGTGGTGCCAGTGTTTGCATTTCTTCTTAGGACGTCATGCCTGTATCCTGAAAGTTTGGGAGAAAAAATCTCATTCTGTGTAGGCCAAATAGGAAAAAAAATAGATGTACTGTATACAGAAAAATTACATATGTGGATTTCAGAAATTGCAGAAGCTGCCATCACAAAATGTTCCACAGATTTACATCTTGTCCCCAAAACAACACATGCAAATTTTAAGCTGATTTCATCAAATGGTGCCAAAGCTATTAAGGTTCAAATTTAGAGGTTTAATATTGAGCACCCTACTGAACCCTAACTATAGGGGCACTACTGTGTTCCTATAATAATGAATATGTTTTATGAGTTTACCTGTGTGTAATAGTACTACTCTCCAGTTTTTTTCATGTATGTCAGTGATGATGGGTTATATACATTTTTGCAATCTGATCCCCCATTTGTTTTGAAAAACTTGCTTTGAACCATAGTTGCCCATTTATGGTGGCAGACTGTGATCAGCCTACATTGTTATTGTGGAGAATTGCAAGCGACTTCTTTCTGACTTCCATTCCTTCTAATATTGAAAGAAAAGAAATGTAATGGATATGATTATCTTATCATCACAACATTACTATATTGGTATTTCATCAGGTCCTGCTTGCAAATTGATTTTTATGCACTAATATTACTACTAATTGCACTGATATCACCACTAAATAATACATATTTAACAAATAACAATTAATATTTTTACAATCCACATTAATTACACTTATCTTTCTAATACTCCTTTGAAAAACAGTTACATCATGACAACTGTCAAGCCTTTGTTTGCGAAATGTAATCTTTTTGGTGTGAACTGTAGACTTGCAGTAAAAAGACTCTCAATCACATCAGTATAACACAGGTCTGTCAGATTGCTCATATTGTTCAGAAATATTTTGTCATACACAGCCTCCCTGAGAAAAATATAGAAACACAGAAACACAGAAGCTGACAGCAGCTAAGGACCACAAGGCCCATCCAGTCTGCCCATTTTTTCTAACGTATGAATGTGCCATAGGCCTTTACTCTGTCAATGGCCTATCTATTCATACTCATCTGTATTGCTCCCTTATAACTATCCCATGCCTGTCTGAAACCCTGTACTGTATTCATATTCACCACTTCTTGAGGTAGGCCGTTCCAAGCATTCACCACCCTGTCTGTAAAAACAGAAATTCCTCAAATTACTCCTTAATCGGCCTCTCTCTAATCTCAAGCTGTGTCCTCTTGTCCAGCTATTTTTCTTATATCGAAACACGTTAGACTCTTTCATCTTGTTAATGCCCTTAAGTTGTTTGAATGTTTCGATCATATCACCTCTTTCCCTCCTTTGTTCTAGGGTATACATATTGAGCTCTATTAATCTGTCCTCATACGTTTTCTGATGCAGTCCCTGCACCATTTTGGTTGCCCTTCTCTGGACTGCCTCCATTTTGTTAATGTCCTTGTGCAGGTGCAGCCTCCAGTACTGCATGCAGTACTCCAGATGGGGCCTAACCAGTGTCTTGTAAAAAGGGATTATTACCTCCCTCTTACGACTTGTGATACCCCTACTAATACACCCCAACATCCCTCTAGCCTTACCTACTGCTTTAGTGGTCTGCTTAGATGATTTCAGATCATCTGTGATGACGATGCCCAAGTCTCTTTCTTCCCTTGTGATTGCCAGCAACTCCCCTCTGAACCTATAGGTGGCTTCAGGGTTTCTACCTAAAAGTGCTTCTGTCTCCCTACCACCCTGAGTGATTGCTCCGCTTGGCTGATGAGGGGTTGCTTGAGATTCCAAGGGTGTCCTTAAAATCTTCAGGAGCCTGTGAATTCATATATGTGGCCCCAGACCTTTGGAATTCTCTACTCTGTCAGCTATGGGAGTGTGCGACTGTGGGGGGATTCAAGCAGGCATTAAAAACATATTTGTGGTGCCAAGCATATGTTGCCTGATTGTATTGAATTTTATTGGTTATCTTTTTTATATTGTGTATTTTATTTTTTATTTTGTTCTATTTATTCTTTTATGTACAGTGCCTTGATGCTCCTGAAATGCGTTTAACAAATAAAGCTTATTATGATTATTAGTATTATATTTCTTTTCCCTATGTGCATGATCTTGCACTTCTTTGCTCTAAACCCTAGTTGCCACTCTTTTGACCATTTTGCCAGTTTATCCAGATCTCTTCTCATTCTGCCCAACTTGTCTGAATCATCTACTCTGTTGCAAATTGTGGTGTCATCTACAAACATACAAACCTTACCCTCCAGTCCATCTGCAATGTCAGTGATGAAGACATTGCAGAGGACTGGCCCTAGGAATGATCCCTGAGGTACCCCACTTGTGACTTGCATCTGTTCTGACTGTATACCGTTTACCACCACTCTTTGTGTTCTGCCCGCCAACCAGTCTGCCACCCAATTGACCAATGTCTGACCCACCCCAAGTCTATTATTAATCAAGCTTATTATCAGTCTTCTATGTGGAACAGTATCGAAAGCTTTTCTGAAGTCAAGGTAGATGACATCAACTGCACCCCTTTGGTCCACCACTCTGATTACCCAGTCAAAGAAATATATGAGATTAGTTTGACATGACCTTCCTGTTGTAAACCCATGCTATTTTGGATCCTGTGCTTCTATGGATTCCAGGTGTTGCAGTATCCTTTCCTTAAGGAGTGCCTCCATAATCTTACCAACTATTGAGGTAAGACTGCCTGGTCTGTAGTTCTCTGCCTCCTCCCTGCTAACACTCTTGTGGAGCGAGATCACATGAGCCCTTCTCCAGTTTTCTGGGACCTCTCCTGTGCTCAGAGACTCACTAAACAGTTCTGATAATGGCTCTGCTAGTTCCACCCTTAGCTCCTTAGTACCCTGGGATGTATGCCATCTGGTCCTATTGCCTTGTCCACCCTGAGCTTAGTGAGCTCTTGTGGGACCCTTTTTTTTTGTGAAGGGACTTGTGCACACCTACCTCCCCCACTGTGTCCATGCTGCTGAGCTGTGGGCCCGGCCCTACCTCCTCCTCAGTAAATACTGAGCAGAAGTATCTATTTAGGTTTGATAGGATTATATGAGCTTAAGGGTGGAGACCCATTTATGAACGTGCTGCCATTAACCCAGCAACAGAAATTGAAATTTTCTATTGCCCATATATTGGGCCAAATTATATTTAAACTGGACTGTATCTAAACTGGTAACAACAGTAGCTGGCAAAGAGTTCCAAACACATGGAACTCTCTGAGTTATGAAATTGTTTCTTTTAGTTGAATGATTAATATTGGTTAGAAGTTTTAAGTTATGTGATCTAGTGTTCTTCTCATTATTAGTAAACTGCAAACATAAAGTTTCGAGCAATGCTGAGTCCCTAGAAGCCCTATAAATTAGGCAAAGGTCACCCCTCAAGGCCCTATACTCAAGTGAATAGAAGCCGAATGTTTTTAATCTTTCCTCATATGTATGATTGTGCAATTTATGAATATTTTTAGTCAATCTTCTTTGCAATTGTTCGGTTGCAGTTTTAGCACCTACAGATGTTGGACCACAAAAGGCGGAACAATAGTCAATCTGTGAACGTATCAAGCTGGAGAATAAAGGAACAATTGCTTCAGCTTTTCGGCTTTTAATGTGCTTGTAAATACAAGCTGTAATTCCGACGCACTTTTTTATTGTTTTATTTATATGAGTGTTAAATTTCAAATCATTAGTGATAGTAATGCCTAAATCAATTTCAGTTTCCACTGTTTGTAATAAAGTATTATTTAGAGTACAATGAGCAAATTTATTATTTGTACCAAAGTGCATAACCTTATATTTGCTGATATTAAATGTAATTTTATGCTGCTCAACCCATACAGCTAAGTGATCTAAATTATTTTGAAGTTCCTTTATTGATTGTACGTCATTGGTGATACAACCAATCTTGCTATCATCTGCATACTTATTTATCCAGACCCCATTGAAAGTTTGCATGATTGATATCAGGATGTTAAATAATACAGGCCCTAGAACTGATCCTTGTGGTACACAACTTGTAACCTCTGCAATTTCTGAGGACAAACCCTTAATTGTCACCCACTGGTTCCTACCTTTCAACCATGAATCTACCCATTTGATGATATATGGGTCTTAGTTGATCCAAATAAGTTGTTGCAATAATATGGCATGTGACACAGTATCAAAAACTTTTTCATAGTCAAGCTAGATTATGTCCACAGGTAGGCCATTGTCTAATGTGTAACTGACAGGCTCAAAAGAGTTTATTAAGTTATTCAATCAATCAATCAATCAAAATATTTATTTATCCAGGGGGACATCATTGAGCAATGCTCATTTGCGAGATGGATCTTGGTGGAACATAGTGAACATAACAATACAAGACAGTGTAATTGAATACAGATATATATTGAAAACAGGTCAACAAGAAACAATAGAACATACAAGCCTGTAGCAATTCATGGCAGAAGTGCAAAAAAAGGAGCAGGTACATATATTCAACCTGGGCACAGTTATGGAGGAGAGGAAAAGAGAAAGAGAGGAGGAGAAAGAAGAAGCATGATTGGAGTAATATAGTAGAGTGGGAAGCAGCATGGGCAGCAGAAAGTCAGACTAGAGGGGAGTGGAGGGAAGAGGAGATAAGTAGGGGTGCAGGGGGAAGAACAGGTGGGGTAGGAGAAGGGTGTATACAAGGAGTAGTGGTGGAGACCATTTGGGAGGTGAGAGAGATGCAAGGGAAGGGGCGAGTCTCAACCAGAGGGTACAAGCAATTCCTACCCTGAAGATCGGAGGCTTAGACTGAAGATAAGGTGGGAAGCAAGTGAGGGATAGGTGGGGAAGGAGATGATGGAATGTCCAGGGCTTAGGAAGGTGGTGGACAGTACTAGGAGTTCTTGATATTTTGAGTACTGTGCAGTGCGGGATGAGGTACTACGGAAGACACTGATGCAGATCTTGGGAGGGAAAAATAATTGCATACTTCTTTGAATGAGTGGGAATATAGTGTCTTAAAGGCAGAGAGGCAGACAGGGATGCACAATTTAAGAGTTTTTTGAATTTTGTTCCATAATGAGGCCAGCATGAAGCTTATGGCTGCTCTGCCAAAGTGAGATATAGCCAAAGGTACCTTGAGTGAGATAGATGAATAACTTTGTAATGCATAGTTACCTATTCCGCTTAGTGGAAGACAGTTGGTAAAATAATGTGGCAGTTTTTTTGAAATAGCTCTGAAAGTACAAAGTGTGGCATTTCTTTCTCTCCTGGACTTAAGGGAGGTCCATCCTACAACCATGTACAGAGAGCAGTGGTGCGTGCCTAAGGGAAGTCCCATTATGAACCTCAGAGCTCTGTGATAAAGTGTGTCCAATTTTGTCAAGCAAGATGTAGGACATTGGCTGTATAGGAAGTCCATGCAGTCTACCAACGATAGAAATGTATATTGGACCAGATGTGTTTTAGCATCTCTGGTTAGGAATTGACTAATTCTAAAGAAAATTCCCAGCCTCTGCCTTAGTCTTTTTAGTAGATCCTCAACGTGTGCAGTGAAGGAACGTCTGTGGTCTAGCCACACTCCCATGTACTTGAATTTTGTGACATATTCCAATTTTTCTCCTAACAAGGTGGTAATCTGAGGGACTGAACCAATATTTGCAGGATTAATTGAGAGGATAAATGGAAAGAGGAGCATCGCTTTCATTTTTTTGGCATTAAGGAGGAGCTTTTTATGGATTAGTTGGCTCTGAAATAGATTGAATTCAGATTGGACATCTTCACAGGCAGCTTTTGGCATTGGGCGGCTTGAGTAAAGGACTATCATCAGCAAACAGATGAATATTGACCTTATTTATGCAATTGTAGATATTGTTAATGTATATCGCAAACAGTAAGGGACCTAATATAGATCCCAGTGGCACACCCCACTGGAGAGGTTTAAAAGATGACAATTCACCTTCAGCTTTGCTTGCTGAAGGCGTCCTGTTAGATAGTCAGCGAACCAACGCAACAATGGAGAGTCCATGCCTATAGTTTGCAGGGAGAGGAGGAGCAGGCTATGATCAATGGTGTCAAAAGCCTTACTTAAATCCAGAAATACAGCACAGACATAATTCTTGATGTCTAACTCCCTCTGCCAATCATTAGTCACTTTGGCAAGGGCCGTGATTGTGCTATGGTTAACTCTGAAGCCAGACTGCATTGAGTTTAGTAGAGTCATAGTTTCAAGATAGGACCCCAGCTGTGCATTCACTATTTTCTCCAGTAATTTAGACACTACAGGAAGGAGGGAGATTGGCCTATAGTTATTAAGATCACAGGGGTCCCCTGATTTAAACAGGGGAATGACATGGGCAGTCTTCCATATAGGTGGCAGAATACCTTGAGACAGAGATAGATTAAATAGGTGGGTAATGGGCAAGACAAGTTCATGATGGGTAATCTTTATAAAGTACGGGTTTAAGTAGTCAGCACCAGCATTTTTCCTGGTGTCCATCTGCAAAAGGAGATCCTCCACCTCTTTTAGAGAAGCAGGTTGGAATAAGAATGCTGAGTCTGTGGCAAGGGAATCAGGATAAAGGGTACCAACCTGGGTACGTAGGAAACATGCTGGGGAAATATCAAATGCTAGGCCTGTGGTGGCAAAATTATTATTGAATGAATCTAAGATCTCCAACCTATCAGTGATGGTTGAATTCCCAGAGTTGATCTTAGTTGGAAGGGGGTTGCCAGATGGATGGCTGGACAAGTCCTTAATAGTTTTCCAGAATTAGCTGAGCTCTTGGCAGCAGAGTCAAATTCCAAGTGAAAGAAGGCAGCCTTTGATTCTCTGACCATTTTCGTGCAGACATTTCATAAGCTCCTGAACTGATTCCAGTCCGTAGGGGTATTGAATCTGCAAGCTTTTTTCCAAAGCTTATCCCTTTCGAGCAGCATAGTCTTGAGTTCAGGGGAGAATCATCTACAGTCTTTATTTCTTAAGCGGATTTTAGCCAGAGGAGCATATTTATTGAGAGCCCCTGACAAGATATCATGGAAGATGTCGTACACGGAGATGACCATTTTTGCCAGGTAGAAATCATGCCAATGCAAGGAGTATTTAAGCTCATCAAGGTAAGCAAACCAGTCAAAGTTATGCCTTGACTTCTTCACAGTGAACTTTGATGTGGAAGGGGGTTTTCTGGCAGCTTTTAGTCCAGCAATGAAGCAGTGGTCACTAACATCAGAAAAAAAAATGCTGGCATTATTCTGGCAAGATCTGCCATGTGTAAAACCATATTGTGCTATACCAATATTTTCAGTATTTAAGAGATGAGACTTAATTTTTTGTAATAGTAAACTTTCCATTAATTTTCCCACACTGGAGGCAAGACTGATAGGTCTGTAATACTGAGACTATGTTTATGTCCCTTTTTATGAATAGGGATCACAGTTGCAGATTTCCAATCCTTTGGTACTATGCCTTCACTAATCGAGGTGTTAAACCATCTTGCTAATATTCCAGATAACTCGGTTGTCAATTTTTTAAGGAAAATATGTGGTATATTGTCTGGTCCAGCAGAGGAATTATTTTCAATAGATTTTTTTTATTTTTTTTTTTATTTTATTAAACTCTCGGATTACAAATACCTTTGAGCAGGACCTGCTCATTTACAAAGGTTCCACATCAAAAGATGTTGGGTAAAATACATACAAAGGTCAACAATGGTTACAGTCTTAAAAACACAAAGATGTCTAAGCATTTATTATACAGCCAAAAATGGATACAGCGACAATATAAGCCAGCTTCAGACATGTTTCAGGGTGAACAGTATATAGTTAGTATAAGGTAGGAGGGAGTCAGGAAAAAAGTAGGCAGGCTAAAGGGCCATTGTCGGCAGAAATACGGTAATTATGGTAATGATGTCCAAGGAGGTAAATGGTACAAATACATTGGAGCCAATAAGATTATCAAGATGTAAGACTTCTTTGATTTTATAGACACTGCAAAAGTAAGTATTTAGTGCTTCGGCTATTTGCCGTTCATCAGTGATAATTTCCTGATCAGTTTGGAGAGGGCCTATTTTTGGTGAATTTCCTTTAATGGAACCTATATAATTGTAAAAACGTTTTTTATTATCTTTGGTAGTAGCAGATAAATTCTGTTCTAAATTTCTTTTAGCATTACTTATTGCTGATTTAGTTAATTTGGCTTTTACTTTAAATTTAAGCCATTTATCAGATGTTGGGTGTTTTTTATATCTGTTATATGCTCTTTTCTTGGATTTTATCAACTTTTTTATTTTTATGTTTAGCCATAATGGAGTTCTTCTTATATTATGATTATACTTTTTACAAGCTGATACCCAGGGAAGGACACAAAAATCAAGTGTTTCCCTAATTTTATCCCACATATTTTCAGTATCAAGATCAGTAAGGTATGTTTCCCAGTCCCATGAGTTTAAGTAATTATTTATTTGGTCATAATCAACCTTATTAAAATTTTTCTTGACAGTAATTCCTTTAGTTATAGTGTGATAAAGTTTTAAAGACCAGAAAATTGTGTTATGGTCACTGTCCCCCAGTGGCATTAACAATCTAGGTGGGATACAAGTATCTTTTATATTTGTGAGTATAAGAGCCAAGATTGCATTAGATCTCGTAGGCTACATAACTAGTTGTTCCAGGTTCAACTGGAGAGTGGCATTTACAAATTTATTATCCAGGGCACTGTTCCCTTTTAAAGATTTCCAACAGATGTTAGGCAGATTAAAATCACCCATTATAAGTCAGTCATCTTTAGTCTTAAGATTTTCTAGAGTATTCATAAATACTTTGTTTCCTAAATTGTCCAAGTTAGGTGGGTGGTAGCATAATCCAATGGTTAGCCAATCAACCAATGTATTTATTCAAGCCCATAAAATCTCTGCTTCATCCCATCATCCAGCTATATTATTAATTTCATGGCAGCTGAAATTATCTTTGATATACAAGGCAATGCTGCCTCCCCTACCATGTGAACAATTTTGATGAAATTATGTATATCCCTGAATATCCTGACCCCAATCTGAATCCTGGAACCATGTCTCAGTCACTCCACAGACATCAATTTGTTCCTCAGTAAGAAGGTTGTGGAGTTCTCCAGTCTTAATTCTCAGACTCCTAGCATTAAGAAGTAGAATTTTAAGTTCGGATACATGTTTCCCAGAAATTATTATCATGTTTCAGTACTGAATGGCAAGTGTTAATATTATTTACTGTAGAGGTTGAAGTATTTATGGCTGTAATTTCAGACATAGTGCTAGAGAACGCAGATACATTTGACTGGTGCCCCTCCCCCTAGGAATTAGTTTAAAGCCTTTCCAATATAATCATTTATATGTTTACCAAGTAGTAATGAGCCCAATTTTCTCAGGTGAAGCCCATCTCTATAAACCAGGTTCTGTCTGTGTTCAAAATCCTCACAGTGTGTTATACAGTCTATATGCTGTCTAATACACCAAATACGAAACCAGTTATTAATTTGTTTAATTTTATTATACTGTTAAGAATCTGCTCTAGGTACAGGTAGGATCTCAGAAAAAGCTATTTGACATCTTAGCTCTGATAAAATGTTTATTAGGCCGACATACTCCTCCTTTATACTCTGTGGCCCAGATATTCAAACTGCGCCAGGCTGTGACGCAAGCTTGGGCGCAGCTCAACTTGGCTGCACAGGGGTGTGGCCTGGCCGATATTCAAAGGAGCTGTGCCATGGCTCAGCAGCTTTGAATATCGCACCCTGGCCACCCCCACTGTGCATGGCGCAGTGGCACTGCGCCAGCACAAGTGGCCAGAGTGGAGCATGGAGATGCGCTAGCACAGGTGTAATTGCGCCATTCACAGCACCCACGATATTCCAAAAGGTGACATGCAAATGGGGTTACATTTGCAGTGCACATGGGGCCATTTGCATATCATTATGGCCCCATTTGCATCCCATTTGCATGCAGGTGCACTGATCCCCGATGACTTGCACCTGGCACCCTGCCAGGCAGCAGCCATTGAGACCAACGCCCCCTGCAGCCTGAACACGGGCATCTGTTTAAATTAAAAAAAAAAAATCCAATATCCCTGGTGGTCCAGTGGACCCCACTCTGCCTGATTGCAGGCATCTGTTAAAATAAACCTCCCCCCATCCAATATCCCTGGTGGTCCAGTGGACCGATTGCTGCCAAATCGTGGGCATCTGCTAAAATAAATCCCCCCCCAACCAATATCCCTGGTGGTCCAGTGGACTGATTGCTGCCCGATCGTGGGCATCTGTTTAAATAAACCTCCTCGGCCAATATCCCTGGTGGTCCAGTAGACCGAATGCTGCCCGATCGCAGGCATCTGTTTAACAGAAAATGTCCTATTACCCTGGTGGTCTAGGGTACTCCTCCCCACCCACCCACTGGCCCCACCGCCCCTCCCCGGTCAGCTGGTGGTGGCACCCCCGCCTGCCACCCCACCGCCCGCTGACTGACAGCTCAGTAGGGCTGCATGCCCATTGGTTCACAGCGCAGCCCTACTGAGCTGTCAGTCGGAGGGCGGGCAGGCAGATGGTGGCAGCTGCCCCCCAGCTGACCGGGGAGCGGGTGGGGCTCAGGCGGGTGGGGAGAGGGTACCCTAGACCACCAGGGTAATAGGACATTTTCTGTTAGACAGATGCCCGCGATCAGGCAGCATTCGGTCCACTGGACCACCAGGGATATTGGACGGGGGGGTTTATTTAAACAGATGCCCACGATCAGGCAGAGAGCGGTCCACTGGACCACCAGGGATATTGGACAGGGACTTTATTTTTAAACACATGCCCATGATCGGGCAGAGAGCGGTCCACTGGACCACCAAGGATAGAGGATGGGGACTTTATTTTTAAACATATGCCCACGATCGGGCATGGGGGTGCCACCAGGTGCAGCTGGAACTGGGTGGCCACCACAGGTGGCAGCTGCCGCTGCGCCCCGTACGCGGCAGCTCACCCGTGGGTGGCCATCAGTTGTTCCTTTTTTGGCTTAACTTTGTGCTGGTGCAAGTAGGGGTTGTGCATGCATGGCTCTGCATCCGGGCTGAATATCGGGCTGTGCAGGTTATGCATGGGAGCAGCCTCCCTACCTGTGCCCATACATTACTGGTGCACTCTGGGCGCGCCGGGTTGTGCAGTGCACTTTTCCCTTGCCTGAATATCGCGCCGTGGCGCATCAGTGGGTTGCGCATGGCACAACACTGTTGCACCATGCGCAACCCTTTTGAATATCTGGGCCTGTATACTTTGGCAGGCTATATTGTTGACCCCAGCATGTGTAATGACCAATGGTTTTTCACCCGCATTGGTGAGAATTTGCTTAGCCATCCTAGTGATATCCCTGATTTGAGCACCCCTAAAACAAGATATAGTGCAATTGCTTTTGTCTGGGTTAAATATTACCCTATCCAATTGTTTGATAATAGAATCCCCCAGAACACAAATTTGCCTGGATTCTGTCATGTTGCTTTCCTCCATCTGTATAAGATTTTCTGTGATAACTTGTGGTTCAAGCAGTGTAAGAGGATTCTGAGCAGGTTCGGGCTACTAGAGGGGGGAAAGACAGGGATTGTATTGGGTATAATACCAGGGTCATTAATAGACTCAGGTTCTTCTCTTAGCAGGTCAAAATAATTAAAAAGCCCAATGTCAAATTTATTAGCCTTTCTGCCCTTTTTGGCTGCTTTGTTACTTTGGACCTGATACCAGTCATTGTCATCATTTGTCTGGTCTTCTTCCTCCCTTGGTCTCTTTTTATAATGTATCCTAGATGTTTCTGGGGTTTCTGTTAAGGTTTCATTATAACTGTGAGAACTTGTCTTCCTTTGTTCTAGGGGGCAGGGATTCAAAGTTCCAGCTATAGAAAGCCGTTTTGATATTTTCTGTTGGCTTAATTCTAGTGCACATAATCTAGAACTAAACAGTGCAATTTCCTGAGTTAGGTCATCATTTTGTTTACACTTCAAGCACTGAAATTCCATTTTGGGAATGACCGTAGATTTAAAGCAAAACATTAGGCATGTTTGGCATTTAAGGCCTACCCTGCCATCATGTACAATGCTGTTCTTAATCATGATAGAGATTATAGACCTTGCCCAAACATTAAATGTTTGCAGAGTATGTTTAAAGGACTGGACTAGCTTACCTCTGTTATCTTATTGGTGTGAAACGGACTCCTCTGCACGCCTGCCAAACCCTGCCAAACACGCTAAAACATGTGCAGACGTTCATGTCTTTGTGTGCGTCTTTGTGTGTGTTGATGCATGCTCGCCCTGCTTGCTGCAGGGCATTCTAAAATTCAGGTCACATGACCTGGATGGGCTTTCAGTGTCATGGTTCAGTTTGAGTGCAAAAGTAACTAAAAGAGGCTTAGGTACAAGCAAGCCCCCAAGAGGAGTGACCTCAGACTAAAAATATGTTTTCTACTTGAACCTGTAGTTCAGTGGAGGAGCCAACTGAACTACCAGATTCCTCTTTCTGCTTGCAATACAGGTAGCAGGGTTCCAACACAGTGAGTGCGCAAAGTATTAGTACACACAACAAGTTTCATTAGCAGTACATCAGTCAGGCAACACAAGCTTCTCATAGCCCATGCGGTGGTAATACAGCAGTTCCACTATAACTAGCTGAATCTGCTCGCCGCAGGGTGCTCTAAAATATAGGTCACATGACCTGGAAGGGCTCTTGGTGCCGTGGCTCAGTTCAAGTGCAAAAGTAACTAAAAATGACCCAAAACTATGTTTTAAATGTACTCAGAGGCTTAGGTACAAGCAAGCCCCGAGAGGAGTGACCTCAGACTAAAAATATGTTTTCTACTCAAACCTGTAGTTCAATGGAGGAGCCAGCTGAACTACCAGATTCCTCTTCCTGCTTGCAATACAGGTAGCAGGGCTCCAACACAGCAAGTGCACAAAGTATTGATACACACAACAAGTTTCATTAAAAGTACATCAGTCAGGCAGCACAAGCTTCACATAGCCCATGCAGTGCTAATACAGCAGTTCCACTATAACTAGCTCCAATTTCTATTTGGGATAGAAGCTTTTCCTTGGTCCTCCTACACACACTCCCCCTTATCCCCTTTGATCTTAGTAATACCCCTCTAGACTTTCTCCTTTCACTAATGTATCTGTAGAAAGTCTTGTTCCCTTCTTTTACTGTTCATGCTAGTGTTTCCTCAGTTTGAGCCTTTGCCTGCCTTACTGCCTTCCCTGCTTCCCTTAGGGAAGTTTGGTATTCATCCCTATCTTCATCACGCTGCATTCCCTTATTTCCTGAAGGCCAACCTTTTGGCTCTGACCTTTTCTGATACTGTTTCTGAGAACCAAAGTGGTTTCCTCCTTCTTTTGCTCTTGCTTTTCTCCCTAACACAATGGGATGTTGCTTCAAGTACCGCATCCTTCATTCTTGCCCACTTTGCCTGTACCCCTCACCTCTATTTCTTCTTGCCAGGGCTAGTTTAACTCTGTTGGCCATCTTACCAAAGTCAGCTCCTCTGAAGTCCCATATTTTTGCACGTTCTGGTGATGTGACCATCAAACATTCGTTCTCCCTTATGTCTTCTTCTGATATATATGCATGGTCACAGGAATTAAACATTATGCACCCTTCCATTGAATGGATGTTTGCTATATGGTATAGTAGCAGTCATCATTTTTCTCTTTCAAAGAAACTGGAAGCAAGAAATAAAATCAGGAGATAACAATAGATAATGTACAATTATATATGAGATAATATAAACTAAAGCATTAACATTGATCCAATCTGTAAATCTAAAATGACTGTAGTAAGAACTAGTTATGACATATAGGATGAACATGTCGCAATGTTGTATAGTAATATTAATAAGGGGAGTATTGCAAAAGACTGAAATGCAAACTCCCGAGAGTCTGGAGCCCAAAACAGATTGCCCAACACTCGGTATCTCGACACTCGGGATTTGCCTGTGGCGGGGTTTGTAGTCCAAAATAAGGGGATAAAGGGGGCCAATCCCCCCAAAACATAAAAAAAACCTCTGCCATGGGCAAATCCCGAGTGTTGGGATACAGGGCAATTGGTTTTGGGCTCCAGACACTCGGGATTTTGCATTTCAGTCTTACATAGTACATCTTTAATAAATATATTACTTTACTGATATTTGAATGATAAGAACTAATTGAATTGCATCATTTCACTAAGCTGTATATAAAATCTTACTACATATGATGTAGAAATGCTAACTATGCATCAGTTACCTCAATAATGTGCTATTGCCCTCACATGCAGCTATGCTCCACCAAAGATGATTAATAATAGATGAAATCCATGGTGTTAATCTTGCACATTTCTTTACTCTGGCTTTAGTAATTAGTTGTTTTTTTCCAATATCTTTGCTCAAATGCCAAACATCAAATTGATGTCTAATTGTGTTATGTTTCATTTTCATTAATTTACACACAGTGATGTATCAGTCTGTAGCAACAGGTTTTATTGCTACTTTATTATTGATCAATCTAGCCATCATTTTTTGAAATCTTACTGGATACATATTGTTAGAATACCCAGCCATTAGTAATCTGAACTACCTTCGGGTCACATACTGTTTCTTTATTTTTTCATTCAACATAACATATATCCCATATCTCGCAGAGCATATCGATGAATCACACTGACAGTCACCTATAAGGACATTAGATACTGTATTTCTTAATTCAGAGGTAGTTTATTCCCTCTCTTCATTCCATGCTTTAGCAACAACTGTATAAAACATATTGTCTTAGATTGAATGAAAAGTTTTTTTCTGCAACCATATGCAGATTCAATAATTCAGAGAAATGACTGATCACACTGTACTTTGTGCCACCATACAAGATCACTGCAGTCAATAATAGATTTCCGGATGGCATTTGTCTAATAAGAGGCTGAGATCACCAAACTACATCATGATTTTGTGCACACGGCATGAAAACTGTTAATAACATTCCAGATGTCTTTTAATGAATCTGTTATTGACAAAGAACAAATGTTGCAATATCTGACTAGTTCCTTCAGACATGAGATAAAAGCAATGAATTTTGTTTCCATATGGGCAACTGACATTCAATTCATTCTTGTCCACATCTTCTGAGTCTGAAACATAACTTTCATGTTCAGATGATAGGCTGTAATCAGGATCAACTGACAGTACATCCTATTTATTAAGCAACATTATAATATGAATAAACAACCTAATGAAATGCCTGTGTTAACTTCTTTCAGATTGATGTAGTTTACATCCATAATATACAATAGAGTATTGCAACCAAAACTGGCCACAAAAACTGTTTGATAGAGCCAGCACTGAGTCAAAGAGAACTGCTTGATGCCTCACGTAATGACATGATGGGAAACAGGGAAGGAATCTGTCCACTGGTGGGTTTCCAGCAGAGAGGATAGAACATCTCATTGACAGCATAGCCATCTCATTAAAAGGGTGGAAAACTGTCTCAGCATTTAACTACACATAGCGGAATGACCAGAGGTATTGCGCTGTCGTGCGTGACAAAGTGAATGGTCAACTTTTTCTTGATGCATGCGCACATCTGCATGCATGCATAAGCTCACATCTAAGTTGTAACAGGACAAAGAAAAAATAGAATATGTGGCTGTTCTGTCTTTTTCTAACTGTGTCAGCATTAGACTGCACACGGATGCTAAAAGTTACTTTATAGTTACTGTGCAAATTGAGATTGTGAGCAAGTACTAGTAGATAACTCTAGCATTTTGTTATTGCATATTAAGTATCTTAATAGCATTTAGATTCCTAGCCAACCATCTGCCTGTTCTTCTGTCACTAAACTGCTCCCTCTCTTTTTTAGTGTCAACTTGCTCTTTTGCTCACTGTTTCCACCACCACTAGAGGGAGTTTACAATCTTCGGCTAAATCCTCTCCTAGCTAGATCTACTCTTCTGTTAGTAGCTAATTTATCATAACTAATCTATTAATTGCCAACAGATCATTTTGTGGTTCACTCCTCTCAGTCTACCTCTCACACTCCTACTCTCTCTTTCTTCAATACCCTCGCCATCTCACTACCCTTATCCCCCCAAACATCCTAATCCCCCCTACCCCTGCCTCCCTGCAACAATTGATCCCAACTTCCCATTTGCAATGATACCATCCACCCCTCACTATAAATGGACACACTTCCCATACATCCCCTAGCAACACTCATGTCTATGCCAAATTCTTATGCCCTACTTCAACTAATAACTCAGGCAACAGCCTTGTAAAATCCCACCTTGCCACTTCTCTCTGGGTTCTCGCCCTTGGTACAAAAGTAATAAACTCCATTTCACAATAATTGTGATAGTACTCTTATCTGCTGGTGACATAAGCCCCATTGCAGGCACAGCCTCCACCACTGCACCCCAACCAACTAACACATGCTTTGGCTCCACTACCCTAGCCAGTCTGACCCTCCCCTGAAGCTTAAAACTCCTGTACCATAATATAAGGAGACTCTTACCCAAAATAGACCTGCTTCAGCCTTTAGTTGCTTCACTGACCCCCAACATATTCATTCTATCTGAAATGTGGTTAAGCAGTAAAATCCTTGGTACCTTTATCACTATCCCAGTATACACCCTCTCCCGCCAAGACCGTACATCCAGAGGTGGAGAAGTAGCAATTTACACCTCCACATCTCTCCAAATTACCATCATCTTATTGTCTTCCATGCCATCAGCATATGATGCACTAGTATTAAGATTATCCTTACCTTTCTTCATCCCCATCTATGTAGCTGGAATTTACTGGCATCCTGGCTTAAATGCTACAATTGCTACTGGGCTAATCACCACTACAATTTTCTCACACCACTGCTGGTGAACTATACATTATGGGCAACTTCAATCTAAACTGGCAGGCCTCCACCCTAGCAAAAACATGAAATGTGCTAACAGCCCTAAGCCTCAAGCAACTAATTCAAGAACTGACATGACTAAACCAAAAATCCCAAAACTACTCCTTGATTGACTGGGCCCTCACCTCCCATCCTCACTGAGTCACTCAATCCGGTCTACTCCCTGATGCTGTAAGTGACCACCACTTGATCTTCCTGGTCTGTAAAGTTCACAGCACCATACTCCCCACAAAATATTGCTAACTTGTTCCTACAAATCCCACAACCTAGTCTGACTCCATCAAGATCTGGCCCAGATTGACTGGCTTCCTTTAGCTACTGCTAGCTCTATGGACCAAGCCCTCAACTACTTCAAGGATAAATTCCTTAAAGTCTGGCAGAATTATGCCCCTCTAAAATGTACCAGAGTCCATGGGAACCATCTCCCTTGAGTCACTCTGGAACTCTTGTCATGACAGCGAGCATGTGACCTCGTGTGAAAAACCCACAAAGTATCCAAGCTGCCTAGTGATTTTGCGAAATACCAGATGCTCCAGAACTCCTGCATAAAAGCCATTCAGTTAGCCAAAGCAGAATACTTCTGTGACACCTTTCAAGATAACATAAACAACCCCTCAAAATTTTGGAAGGTCATGCACTCTCTTGTCTCCCCTCCATCCAATCCCCCCACCCCACTTCTTAAGGTAAACGACTTCCTCATCTCCAACCATCCTAGTGTCACAGCAGAATTCAACTCCTATTTCACATCCTGTGCTTCAGCCCTACTAGCCTCTCTCCCTCTTCCCAACCCTGCCCCACATCCAAATCCCTCAACACTCCCCAGCCAAGTCCTTCTCCTTCTCCCCAATCTCCCAACCAAAGCACTGGCAGCTCCTTGCACTCAACCCTTCCAAAGGAAGCTCCCCAGATGGTTTTGACCCAAAATTACTATATCTATCAGCATCCACTATCTCTTCTCCACTGGCTGACCTTCTAAATCTCTCCTTCTCCATTGCATCTGTCCCAACTGCCTGGAAACATGCGTTCATCCTCCCTCTACCTAAGGATGGCAACTTTTCCTCTCCTGGCAACTACTACCCCATATCTCTCTTACTTGTCCTGTCTAAGCTCCAGGAACATCTTGTTCTCTCCCAACTCTCCTCCTATCTCTCTGCATCTTCCTTCTTCACTCCTTTTCAATCTAAGTTTCAGAAGAACTACTCAACCACAACTTTCCTACTCAGGAAACAATGATTCAATCTGATAAGGGATGGACAGTGGGTAAATCACCTCTGCCATATTTGTTGACCTCGATAAGGCTTTTGACATGGTTTCCAACCCCCTCCTAATTGAAAACCTTACTGCAGTTGGCTTATCCACCAGAAATAGGTTCAGAGCCTAC
This sequence comes from Neoceratodus forsteri, assembly GCA_016271365.2. Taxonomy (NCBI): domain Eukaryota; kingdom Metazoa; phylum Chordata; order Ceratodontiformes; family Ceratodontidae; genus Neoceratodus; species Neoceratodus forsteri. Next base: position 1,289,903,409 of record CM057456.1, read on the forward strand.
CTCACAGTTAGATCATAATCTGGTAGGATAGCTGATTCACTATCCCCCCTCTCCAAATTACCACTGGTATACCACAGGGTTCGGTACTTGGCCCACTATTTTAATTTTCCATCTTTCTCAATGACCTTCTCACAGTCTGTGCATCATCCTCCCTACACATGTACGCTGATGACACTGTCTTGTACTCCTACGTCCACCCCTCTGATGATGTAGCAGCCAGACTTCAACTTGACTTCAATAATGTGCAGTGCTGGCTTAGCTCTCATCAACTTGTCCTCAATGCCAAGAAGACAGTCTCAATGACCTTTGGCACTAGGCCGAGTCTCTCTTGGCTAATCCCCCTCTCTTCCTTCCACACCCTTGATGGGACTATCCTCAAGGACACATCCTCTTTTTGGTACCTTGGGGTTTGGCTCAACCAACACCTCAACTTTTCTGGTCATGTGGATGCCATCCTGAAAAAACTGCTGCCCGAGCTTGGCACCCTTTACAGGAACCATAATTGCCTACCCATAATGGCCAGGTGCGAGCTGGTCCAGAAAATGATATTACCTATTTTGACTACTGTGATGTAGTCTACAGTGCCACTCCCAAGTCTTCCTTAACCAAACTGAATACACTCTTCAAAGCTTGCTGTTGCTTTGCCCTGAATTCCACCCACCTCTCTCATCACTGTACCTCTATCACTCTCTTGCTTTCCCTTCTCTTGACAACAGGCAACTCTCACACTGCACCAAATTCACCTCTAAATTCTGGTTTGGCACCCTCCCCTCCTACCTCTCTTCAGCCTTCACACTCCTCCACCCCTACTCTTTCCATTCAAATGACTCTCACACTCTGATTGTCCCCTGTTGCAATACCGCTGTAGGGCAAGCAGTGTTTTCTCACCATTTCCCCAAACTCTGGAACTCCCTCCCACTGTAAATCCACCACTCCTCATCCACTGCATCCATCTCATCAGCACTGTCAAGCTTCTTCTGTCCAAACAGCACCTGCTCCTAACTCTCACATTCCCAATTTCCCTAAAGTACACTGTTCTCCTCCCACCTAATTCTTCTTTGACCTCATTGCAGTAGCTGTCCATCCTGGGCCCTGGTTACCCCCATCCAAGTGTCTTAAGCTGCACAACTGACTGCTCACCCCCCCACCTACCCAGGTCACACTCCCAATATCACACTACTGCTTTTCCTACTGCCATGTGCCTACTGCCCCCTGGTTCACCCTCCTACCCTCTGCCTAGTTTACTTCAACTAGCACATACTAGTACTTACAGAATTTCACATTATCTGCACTTATGACTTTGAGGGCCAGATATTCAAAACTTTGCACAGCTTGCAAACTGGTTGTGTAGAATTAGCACCGGGATAGCACTGGTCCACCATATTCAAAAGGGCAAATAGCACATGCAAAGAGAGGTAGTGCCGGGCAAAACCATAATGTATGCAAGGGGCAAAATGAGGGGGCGGGAACATGCATACAGGCGCAACAGGATATTCAGAGGGATAGCGCTGCGCAAGACCGCATTACATAACACATGGTGTGGCGTGGCCCGGTGATGCCTACCACCTCTAAAAGACAGGTCTTATCCCAGGGCAAACAACAGAGGGGGAGTGGCCAGAGCAGGAATTAAACATGGCACCATTCAGCAATGCATAGCTGCTGCATCTAATGGTGGATGTAGTGGAGGACGAAGAGAGGGAGCAGGCACAACCAGGCCCACAACGCAAGCCAAGGAGGAGACATGCTGCACACAGGTGGTACCGGCCCAGAGTCTCCTTTGAGACCCTGCCTGATGAGCACATCACTGGCTGGTACAGGATGAACAGGGGAATGTTGAGGCAGTTATGCGAACACCTGTATGAGCAGCTGCAGACCAACACCAGATGCACCCATGCCATAACAGTGGAGGAGAAGGTGACGGCAGCAATGTGCTTCCTAGCCACTGGGACATTCCAATGCCCAATGGTGGACACCATAGGGCTATTGCAGTCCACCACCTCATGCCTCCTGACCCAGTTCCTAGAGGCTTTTCTGCCACATGCTGGTGATTTCATTGTATTCCCCAGCATGGCAGCAGAGTGCAGAGAAACAATTCTATTAAGTTGTGCAACTACCTGCTGTATGTGGTGCCATTGACTGCACCCATGTTCCCATCCATGCACCACCTGGTGATGACAATGACATATACATGAACAGGAAGGGGTATCACTCCATCAGTCATGGTTGCTGGTCACAGTGAGGATGACCACCTGGCCACCACTGAGATCCTCCACCTGTGCGTCCTCTAGCACGATGTCAGCATCCAGGTCTATATCCACTTCATCAGACAACTCACCAGTGCTCACTGCTACGTGGGATCCACGGCCACATGTCAGAAAACCCTACATCACCACTGATGGTCCTCAGATGGCACCCATGCTTGATATTGATGGCATCACACCTGCATCATCCCTATCTGCCTCCTGAGCCGCTGTGCCAGGCACCTCCCATCCCATGGCTTGCTGAGCACCCAGTGCTGTTAAGGGAAACATACAGTCAGTGAACAGTATGGTGTACAGCAGGCCAAGCACACCACCATGACATGCACCCCCAACAGTGGTCACCCCACAGCATGCCTGTGCACCCCCCACAGTGCGGTCCATGTGAATGCTGATGATGCCCCCATGTACACACCCCTGACCACAGCACACATGGACCGAGACACCCATGCACTGGTGCATGCTGTGCACTGCCAACACATGCACACTGCAGAGCTGCATGCACACTGCAATCACAGTGCGACCTGACCATGTGTGGGTCATGCATGCACCATGACAGTAGGATGGTGAACTACAGACCCCTTAGGTGTCATGCAGGCACTGTTGGACACATGCTGTAGACATACCTGGCCTAGGTGGTGTGAGCGGCATCTCACACCCACCACCTTCGACATCCCCGACCACCTTTTCCTCAGGGTCAAAGCAACCAATGCCATCAATTGGTCTCAGTCCCATGGCTCCATGCTTTAGTGGCCTCCACCAGTCCACAGCCATTCCCTTAATCATTGGGCCTCCTCCTCCTTAGCCCATCACAGCAGGTCATTCCACTTTTTCCACAGGGCATCTGTGCTTTGTCCACGGCCACACACAGCATTCACCTCTGCCATTATTTCATAACACATGTGTCGCACCACTGCATCTGTGGACTTATTCCATCTCAGCACCTGCTCCCTCTCCTTGACAGCACAGACAAGCACCCTCAGTTCATCCCCAGAGAACTTGTGCACCCATTGCCACTCCTGTTTGGCAATGTCACCTGTGTGGGACAGAGGAAATGGCACATATTACTCACAGTGGCATACAATTTGTGCACAGCAGTAGCAGTACTTGTTGGGAATGACACCGTAGACACCTGCCATGCAATGCCTGGACCTGCATGCTGCAGGCTGTGTGCATGTGGGCCACACTAAACATTACTTGGGTAGCCCTCACAATGCCACATGGTGTTTCCAGTGTGTATTGTGCAGACAGTGCCAGTGGTGCCTGTACTGCTGTCCTGTGGCATGGGGGCCACACGTGCTGTGTGCACATGCCGACCTGGACAGCACAGTCATAGGCCTTGCAGCAGCCCTGTATTTCTACACACACCATCCTATCCCATGCGCTTCCTGTCAGGACCAAGGGTGTAGGCAGACATATGTGGGTGTACAGGCTACAGCAACCTCCCCCCCAACTGAGAGACACATCCCTCACAATGGTAGCCCTGGGCATACACAGCAGTGTACCCTTCCCTCTGTGATGGTATCTACACAGTTGTGTCCCATGGGACGTGACCTGCCAGACGGCACCCTCTCCCAATGGCCTACAGTACCACATACACAGCACTGTAGTGTGTGCATGTCAACAGTCCAGCATATGTACTGTGTCAGGCATGCAACATGACTGTACACATGTGTGGACAGTGTGTAGCCCAGCCTACACCCATATACTGTACTGCGGCCTGTCCTACGTGCTGTACAGACATGATTGTTCCTGTTATCTCTCCTTGGACATCCTGCTCAGAGTGTGTTCCCCCTCTATTCTGCACAACACTGCAGTCCCTAACAGCAACAAAGGTGGAGCACTGTTTGCCCTTAAATAGCATAGCCGGCAATCAGGCATGTTGGGCATGCAAATGAGGCAGTGATGATATGGTAAGCACCTTGATTGCCCTCTACATACCCAAGTAGCCTAATTTACATGGATGCTTTGAATATCACTGGTATTAGTGCCAAGCAAGCAGATAGCACCGGGCAAATGGCTAGCACTGGGCAAACATGGTGTTACATAGCACCACGCAGTGACATGTTTGCCATGCTACTGGCTATTGCACAGCTCCGACGCATGAGCGGTGTGACCGCGGTGCATGCTAGTGCACACACAATGTGCTATGTAGCACCACACTACAGTCCATGTGCGCGGCACCACTGCGCATGTGCATAACTTCAGTACTGGGGTCATGGTGGGGTCATGCATGCACAGAGCACATACTTCTGGGTTGCACAGTGCTACTACACATGGCAGTGCAGTGCTATACTATTGCACTGGTACAGGTGCAGGGTGTGCCACTGTACATTCCATGGGTTCCAATTAGTGGCAGGGCATGTCTGCACATCAGAGACAGAGGGCTGTGGTGCAGAGGGACAGGTGGTGGGGTGAGGCTGAAACAGCCAACCTTGTAGAGCTTGTGCAACAGAGGCACAGACACCTGTTTGGGGAGGTTAGGGAGGGGGACTTGCCATGATGGTAGGTGTGGGCCTCTATCGCCCATAACCTGATGGCGAGAACTGGCTTCCCATGGGATGGGGAGAAGTACTGCCACTGATATGCAGACCTGCGGTGCAGGCAGCAGCAGCAGCTGGAATGCTACTGCCAGATGGTGCGTGATGGGACAGTGCCCATGCCAGATAGGTGTTGTTCCACACTGCACACATGTGTACCATGTGCAGCTGTATATGTGTGTGTGTGTGTTTGTACCCCCAGGTATGCCTGTATGAAGGGGGGTGTGCCAGAGCATGTGCATGTGTTCCCTTACACGTACCTGCCTGGGGGGTTCTTGTGGACTGCCTGCTGCTGTGGGTACCTTTGGTGGCACTGTACAGCAGTGTGTCTGGTAGGGGGGTGACACTGTGGTCATACTGCCTCCAGTGGTTTTGCAGTGCTAAATGCTACATGGTGCCTGTTGGTGTATCCCTTACCACTGCCATGCACATTTGCTGTACACCCCCATCACACATGACCCCCGGCTCGGTCTGCTGTGATTGGGACTGCTAGCAGGGGAACTGATTGTGGCTGTGTCCTGTGGCTGACACCAGTGAACTGCAGGAGGGCTGGTGCCTAGGTGCATGGACCTGGTTAAACAAATAAAAAAAAATAAATGGGCCACCTCCACCACTGTGGATGTGCCATGCCACTGTCGACCTGCATGTAGCCATGGTCCACGGCATTATCTCCATGCCGACGCCCTGAATGAACAGTGCCCATGCAATGGGCCATAGTGGCATCACCAGTCCATGGTAGGGCATGGCATGGGTGGCACAGTGTGTCTGCAGAGGGGGTAGGGCCTATGTGTGTGCTGTGCCATGCCACCAGTAGCTGATGGTGTGTGGCATACTATGTGTACCATGGTCACTGCTGTGTATTGCCATTGAGGCTCACATTGTAGTAACGTTGCTGTACCCTATTTCCACAGCAGAGCATATTGAGTGGACCAGTTCAGAGAGCGCAGGCCAGGAAGGATCCCAGGCAATCAACAGGAGCAGACTGAGGGTGCCACCCATGCCGCAGCGGGCAGAGGAGAGCAGCGACAATGACCGGGGCCTACTGCATGAGTACACTGTTTGTCTACATACTGCAATGCTTGTGGCATGTGTGGGCCTTTCCATGGCCTGCCAGTGCCTAGCGTGCTGAGTACATGGCCATGTGCATAGTACCAGGGAGTGTGCACCGTGGTACTGTGTTTGCCCATTGGTGTGGCGCAGTACAGCCAGTGTCTGAGTGGGCGGCTGCCGTACACTGTGGATGCAGGGTGGGGGCTATGTGGGGCCTATATGCTTTACGGGCCTGTGCTGCCATGCCCAGCCAGTGTTGCATTTCTGTTTATGGCCTAGCTTGCCTGTTCTGCCATTCACATGGCATGTGTGTGCATCAGTGCAATGACTAGGTGTGCCGAGGTACTGCATGGCGTGTTCTAGGTGCTTGCCACTGTTGTGCACACTGTATGGTACAGGGGTTTGGCGGGGTGGTAATCTAGACAGCCTCACCCTGCTGGTGTGTGTGCTGTGCAGTGTGGTCACTGGTCTGGCATGGGGGGCCTTGGCACAGGCTGGCCGGGGGAAGGCCATTGTGCCTGCATTGGGGTGGTCTGGTGCCCTAGTGTTGTCCCGGCATGTGTCACTCTGCCCATCATGTCTGCCTGTTGCCTGCAGCTGTGGCAGGGGTTCACTGTTCCCCACTTGGCTGCCATTCCACTAACCCTTCTGTGCCTGGTGTTTGTACACTGGTCATGATTGGGGGTGCATGGGATGGTGGACTGTGGTGGTATGGTGTGCATTGGTACCACTCCTGCAGCTGTTGTTGTGCCCACTGTTGGGGTGTGTGGCACCTGCCATACTATGGCTGCATGTGTGGCATTGTACAGGGTGTGTGTTTGGTCCACTGCTGTCCTGCCACTGGTGGACTGTGGTCTATGGACATGTGCGCCATGGGTGTGGCCATGCATGCCTGACATGTGCGTGTTGCTGCAGTGGGTGGAGGCACCACCACATGCCTTACTGTGCTACCATATGGCCTGTATGACATCAAACCGTGTTGTTGCTGTGGCCATTTCACTTGTGGTTACGCTCTACATTGTGGTACATAGTTCTGTTCCAATGGGCAGCATGTCCCAATGTGTGTCATCCCATGTGCTTGTCGTGGTGTGACCCACTGTCATTGACCCCTCGGGGCCTGGCTTTCTGCAGCACAGTCTCACTGTGTGCGATGCTGGGTTGGGTGGTGTCCACTATGCCATGGTGTTGTCAGCGCCCTTCCAAACATATCCATGTCCACTGGGTTGTTGGTTGCTGCCTGTGTCATCCAGCCCCATCCTGCAGGCACCTGTCATGTGTGCATTCCATTGTGTTCTGTATTGGGACATGGGCATGACTGTCGGGACATGCTGTCCATCCCTGGGTTGCCACCTGGGGCTGCACTGTATCTCCTTGCTGGTATCCCCCTTACTCTTGTAGGTCCACGGCATTCATCATTATGGGCAACACAGCCAGAAGAGTCAGAGGGGAGCGAAGACTTCCAGCGCAGACTTGTGCAGCTGCAGCGGACATTGATAGAGCAGCAGGCAGTGATGATCTCAGAAACCAGAAGGGTGGCTGCTATTCTGGAGGCATGACTGCTGGACTCAGTCATAGGGCTGCTCCCTTCTTTGTTTGCCTTACCCTTCCCCCTTACTGGACTGCTGGCTTTTCCCTGCCTTTTGTTCCTTTTTGTTTTGTGTCCACGTCCCTGTTCCCTCCATTGTCATTGCCATTTTGTTACTACTGTTTGTACATATGTGTGTCATTCTAGTTGGCTAGGTAGTGGTTGTGGTAGTAGTAGTGGTAGTTTTTGTAGTAGTAGTCTTAGTTGTAGTAGTGTTTGTAGTGGTAGTAGTGGCATTAGTAGCAGTAATAGTGGTAGGCATAGCAGTAGTAGTATTAGTATTAGTAGTTGTAGTGGTAGCGGCTGTTGTTTTAGTAGTTGTAATAGTAGTAGTAGTTGATTTTGTGTTCATTTCATTGCTGTGTGTTGTATATATTGTTGTTGCTGCTATTCTGTTATTCTTGATGCCTTTACTTTGTATTTGTTACATAATACATTGCACTTTCTTGAGTTTACTTTGTCCTGAGTCATTTTTGGGTGCTTGGGTTTTTCCATGGATTTGTACTGTTCTGTGGTTTTCTATCATGGGTCTTGGGGGCTTCTGAGCATTCACATGGCTGGGTGTGTGTCGTATTCTGGGTTCTGCACTGCTGTCTGCTCTTGGGATCACTTTCAGGGCTACGCTTCTTTGCATGTGTTCCAGTGCATGGCAGGCTCACCTCTGCACTGTGTTCCTATGGGTGTTTGCACTGCCTGACTGGGTGCTATATTCAGTGCTGTCTTTATTCCCAGGCTATTTTTGCACTGCAATCCCAGCCCAGTTTGCCTGGCTTCCTTAGCATGCTATATTCAGCAGGTTTAGCACTGGGCTATTCCTTTTGAATATAGTGGGTTATTTGATCCGGGCAATTTTAACATGAAGGCCAATGCAAATTTAGCCCCGGAGCAAAGTTTTGAATATCTGGCCCTTAATCTGTACTGCACAATGTTATGTCTATATGTCTATATATGTTCCTTGGTGCTTGATACAATTTGTATACATTGTATAACTAAATATTTGTTCATATCTGCAGCCTCCATTGACCAAATGTGTTTATGTGTTCATTTTTTGCTGCTTATATTTTTTTTCTGCATTGTATACCTGAATTATGTTCAGAATTGTCACCATCATTGGCAAATGTACAATTTTTATGTTGTCTTGAGCACGCGCAAGCAACATATTGTGGTAGCTTGGAATAGCAGGTTTTGGAGGTGCGGTTGGGTTGTGGCCAATGGTGCCACTGCTTTTTTGGGCTGGGCTCTGTGGCAGCAACGAAATAGCACACTGTCTATGACAGCAGTGCAAAAGTGTGCCAAAAACTTGAAAGAATTTCACCACTGCAATGAGGGAGCTCCCCCTTCATTGCAGGCCATGTCTTGCCTGGTGTAACATTTCAATAAGCATGGCAGCAGCTGTGGCCATCCACCTCTTGCCATGATGTTACTGTTCTCTGTCATCTCTTTCTTCTAATATTCATACAAGGGGTCTGCGTATTTGTACATGCAGGCAGCAGTATCTCTGACATTCCAGTTCACTTTGACTACAGCTGACAAATAAGCCACCAGCCCGCCACGTTCTGCAGCGGGAATCAGACCATTCTGTTCTGCTAAGTACCTGACAGATGAGTGGCTTACCAACAACTATAACAAATACAGCCAGGCATTCTCTGACAGGGACAATGCCAAGAGGATCCATCAGGAATCCAAGCAGCTGGCCACCAAAATGGAAGCGCAGACTCTGAGAACAGTCTGACACCACCAAGAAACTAGGCGAGAGGCTGCAAGACATCCACTTCTGGAAATTGGAGCTGCAGAAGGAGACTGAAGATCTGATGACGGAAATATAGTTGTTTGTTGCTTAAAAGATGTGACTTGAATGGGCGCTGGATGCCTCTGAGATCTGTATTCCATGGCTACAGACAACCTGCAATGCAGGGAGAGGCGCATTGGGTCAGACATGGTTTAAAGATGCTATAGAAGAAGAGCTGCTAAAGGTGTTACATTTACTGCTGTCTGCAATATTTGCTTTTTATGTTTTTCTTTCTGATATTTTTGTAGTTCGATATGCCCTGGTCAACACATATCTTAGATTCTAGGTATTTTTTTTTAGCAACTTCACTGCAAGGCAGATGATGTCTGATGCTGCATGGTGAGTAGTCCATTAAAAAATCTATAAGAAAATTAGAATTTGACCAGTAAATTAAAGATCACTGTAAACACATGCTCTTTTTAAAAGTGAGATATGGAGCAGTAGTGACAAAAGTAAGGCAGTAATGCATTTTTAACTTTTATACCAGTACTTTTTGTTCTGTTTTATGAATGCCCTTGCTCTCACTTCTTGTAAACACCCCCCACCCCCGGTTTGGTTCCTGCTTAATACATTTTGATATTTTAGAAATTAAATGGAGTGTTTCTTTTCATATCATTATCTGTCAGGTTATTATTTTCATTGTCAATGGGGTTTGGATACCTATAGTTTAATATTACTTTTAAAATGGCAAGACAAAATCTAGAAACTTCATTGCGTGAGAGATGTCACCTGACTGTGCATTAAATCTTTACACATATCTGCTGAATCTTATTTTCCTTCCCCAAAAAACTACTTAGAGTCATTTACAAGTATAACAATTCCCCCCCATGCATCATTGCATCATAGGATTTTAATGCACATCCCAGGGGCATAAGGACACTTGCCCTTTGGCCTTAGGCCTTACTACACACCGAGGCATGTATTAAAAATAGAATAATAGATAGATGAGTAAGTATTACAAGGCAGTAAGACCATCAAGAGGTTTTGGGGACCTGGAACCTCAAGAGCGAAGCTCTTCTGCCTTCTAATACATACTCATTTATTTGTTATTTTTCGTAATATATGGATCCCATTGTGAAAATGCGCTGTTTTTACCATGTGTTTTTTAAAATATATAATGGAATATCTGGCTGATTCTGCATTCACCGAATGCTGAAAAAACCTAAAAGGTAGGACTGCCTACTAACTCCAAACAAACAAAATAATCCGAAATGAGCAGTGGCACAGTCTTCAGTGCTGTGGGTGGCTCAGAGACAGTGCATATTCAGTGCGGCAGGCGGCCAGCCCGTTTCACAGAATCCATATGAAACAAACAGCACATTTTCACAGTGGGGTCCATATATTACAAAAATATTACAAAAAATAACAAATAAATGAGTATGTATTAGAAGGCAGTCAGACCATCTTGAGGATTTGGTCTTACTGCCTTGTAATACATTCTCATCTATCTATTATTCTATTTATAATAGAAACATAGAAACATAGAATTTGATGGCAGATAAGGACCGCTTGGCCCACCCAGTCTGCCCATTTCCCTACCTACTGGATAAGCTGCAGATCCTAGTTAACCAGCAGCCTACTTCTTCCTACCCCCACCCCCTAGAATTGCCTTACGACTGTCCCATGCATGCTTGAATTCCACCACTGATTCTGACTCCACAACCTCCTCCGGAAGGTCGTTCCATGCATCCACAACCCTCTCTGTGAAAAATACTTCCTAAATTACCTCTGAGCCGCCCCCTCTATCTTCAAATTGTGCCCTCTTGTTCTTGCACACCTCTTTTTGAAAGATGCTACCCTCTTGGACTTTGTTGATTCCTTGAGGTACTTGAATGTTTCTATCATGTCCCCTCCCCTCCTTTCCTCGAGGCTATACATATTAAGCTCCTTTAGTCTCTCTTCATATGTCTTGGTGCAGACCCTGCACTCATTTTAGCTGCCCTCCTCTGGACAGCTTCCATCCTGTCTATGTCTTTGCAGAGATTGGGTCTCAGAACTGCACAGTACTCAGATGGGGTCTCACCAGCTGTCTGTACAGAGGATAATAACTTCCTGTTTTCTACTGGTGATGCCTCTCCTATGCATCCCAGTATCCCCCCAACCCTCCTTGCTGCCCTCTCACATTGCTTGCCCACCTTTAGGTCATCTGATATGACTACCCCAGGTCCCTTTCCATTTTTGTTGTTGTTAGTATCTCACCCCCATTGTGTACTCTTCCCTGGGTTTTGTTTCCCAGGTGCATTACCTTGCACTTCTTAGCATTGAATCTAAGCTGCCATACATTTGACCATTCCTCTAACCTTGCCAAGTCCTTCTCATCCTTTCCACCCCACCCTGTGCATCAACTCTGTTGCAGATCTTTGTGTCATCTGCAAAGAGACATACTTTTCCTTCCAGTCCTTCTGCAATGTCGCTTATAAAGACATTGAAGAGGACGATCTAATACTGAACCTCTGGGTACCCCACTAGTAACCCTCCTTTCTTCTGAGTGGACTCCATTTACTATTACTCTCTGTGTCCTATTCTCCAGCCAATTCTTTACCCAGGCTGTCATCTTGGGACCCACTCCCAGGCTGGCTAACTTGTATATTAATCTTTTGTGTGGGACTGTGTCAAATGCCTTGCTAAAGTCTAGGTAGGCCATGTCCACAGCCCTCCCTGATCTACTACTTTGGTCACCCAGTCAAAGAAATCTATCAGATTTGTCTGGCATGACCTTCCGCTGTGAATCCATGCTGCCTAGGGTCCTGTGCCCCTCTGGCCTCTAGATACTCGACAATTCTTTCCTTCAGAAGTGATCCATCATTTTCCCTATCACTGAGGTTAAACTAACAGGTCTGTAGTTTCCTGCTTCTGCCTTGCTCCCACTTTTGTGAAGGGGAATCACATCTGCCCTCCTCCAGTCCTCGGGTACCACCCCATCCTCCCATGATTTGTTAAAAAGGGTAGTCAGTGGTGTCACTAGTTCTACCCTTAGTTCTTTTAGAATTCTGGGATGAATCCCATCAGGCCCCATTGCTTTGTCCACCTCAGTTTTAAGAGTTCTTTCAGAACCCTTTCTTCTGTAAATGGGCTGGTATCAACTTCTGTATCCAGAGTGTTTCTACTGTTTGTTTTATGTACCTCCCCTCTTCTTTGTAAATACTGAGCAAAAATATTTGTTTAGTATCTGCCTTTTCACAGTCTCCTCTGCCCACCCTCCTCCCTTTATTAAGCCTCACTATCCCTCCCTTGGTCTTCCTTCGCTCCTGATGTACCTATAAAAGGTTTTATCCCCCTTCTTAACTGGGTTGGCTATCTTTTCCTCAGTTTGGGCCTTTGCTGTTCTGACTGCCTTCCCAGCCTCCTTTTGCTTTAACTGATACAGTTCTCTGTCCTGCTCCTTCTGTGATTCCTTGTACTTCCTGAATGCTTTCTTTTTCTCTTGACCTTCACTGCCACTTCCTTTGAGAACCATAGTGGTTTCTTACATCGTTTTGTTTTGTTTATTTGCTTCACACAAAGGCTCGTTACCTCTGTGATGGCAGTTTTATTATTCCCCATTGTTCTTCCACCCTCCTTCCTGCCCATTTGCTAGTGCATCCTTAGGCACTCACCCATTTTGTAAAGTCAGACCTCTCTAAAGTCCAGTACTTTTGTCTTTGTGGCTTGACTCTATTGCTGTGTTTATTGTGAACCATACTGTTCGATGGTCGCTAGTTCCCAGATGGCTACCACTTCTACATCTGTGATCCTCTCTCCATCTCCATTTGAGAGAATCAAGTCTAATATTGCTCCTCTCAAGTGGGCTCCAGTACTAGTTGTCTAAGGCATGCCCCTGTAGGGCATCTAGAATAACTCCACTCTTAGTGGCAGCTGCAACTGCACTCCAGTTAACATCTGGCATATTCAGGTCACCCATCAGCAATATCTCCTTTTCTGCCATTCTAAGTATACTTTCTATCATTTCCTTGTCCATTTCCTCCCCAAAGAGGAGTCTGTATACAACCCCTGTGGGATTGTGGTGCCATTGCCTGTCTCCAAATTTACCACAGTGCTTCTTCTCCTTCCTGTTTACCCTTTTGTTCTGTTGCTTTTATTCCTTCCCTTATGTAAAGAGCTACTCCTCCTCCTCTTTTACCCTCCCTGTCCCTCCTGTAGATAGTGTATCCTGGTATGTTTATGTCCCAGTCATGGTTTGTGTGTACCATGTTACTGTGACTGCCACGATATCCAGATGTTCCTCCTCCATCAAGGCCACTAATTCAGGAAGCTTGTTACCCAGACTACGGGCATTGGTACTCATTGTCTCCATTTTTGATGGCTTTACCTTCTGTTGCAGCATCCCCCACTGACCTTCTACCCGTCGTTTTTCTCATTTAGTACCCTGTTTTGTAGGAGAGGCTGGGATTTTCCTGCTGCTTGTCAGTGCCTCCCCTTTGACTAGTTTAAAAGCTTGCCAATGAAGCATTTAAACAGATTGCTCAAAGACTTGTTCCTTCCTGGACAGATGCAGACCATCCTGCCAGTATAGGCTGGTTTCCCTCAGGTGGAACCCCAGTCCCCAATGAATCCAAACCCCTGTGCTCCACACCATTTTTCAACCATTCATTAAACTGCATGGTGCTAATTACCTTACCTCTCCCATGCCTTTGACAGGCAGCACCTCTGAGAAGGATACTGTGTGTGCTACTTGTCTTAGGCCCCTCCCCAACTCTGCAATGTCCTCCTGCACTGCTCTAATCTCATGATGAGCCAAGTCATTTGTCCCTAGGTGGACAATACGTCCAGCTCAGACTCCCTTGCAGCTGTTCTCGTGATCCTGAGGATGCGCTTCCTGTCCCTCCAAGCCATGGCACCAGGCAGGCACCTTACTTCAGTTTTCCCAGCTCCCCCCAGTTCTATACCTGAAATAATTGAGTCCCCCACCAGGAGCTGCTTCCTTTACCTGTGGTGTCCTCTGCCTCCTTCCTGTGGGCCTTCCTTGTGACTGTTGTCATCAGTCTTCTCTGCGGGTGCATCCATAGGTGAGCTATGCTCCCCCCAGAATGGTGTATGGATTGTGGAGTGGAACAATTGACTGGGTGTGCCTCTGTTCCACCATCCTCACCCTCCCTGAGCCCACTTTGGTCCAACTGCTGTGCTTTCTTCACAACCTCTGAGGTAGTGGTGGTGGCACTAGTGCTCCCTGGATGGGGAGGTTCCCTTCCTACTGTCCAGTGTGGCCTGGGAGAAGGTTTCCTTACTACTGCCCAGTGCGGCCTGAAGATGGGCAACTTTCTCCCTCAGGGCAGATTGTTGTCTGCAAATAGGGCAGCATCTCAGCCTCCAGAAAGACTCCCGGAAGACTGCTGCCCCACAGCCATTACATTGCACTACTCCCCACATGTTTATATACTTTTTTTTGTTTGTTTGTATTTGTGTGTGTGTGTGTGTGTGTGTGTGTGTGTGTTTGTGTGTGTGTGATTGATTATATAGAAATATATATATATTATACAATGTGTATGTTTATATTGTCAGTATATAATGTACACCCTGTTGTAGCTGATTACTTTCTTTATGACTAAAGTGAAATAGGAAACCACATATACTGCCTACTAACCTCATGGAACAATCGGTACTCCAAACAAGCATTGGTCAATGCCGAATGTTGTCTCGCTGGCATTGGCATTGGTAGTGCCAGAGTTAAAGACGCATAATAGGAATGGCAGTGAAGTACTGAAGTGACACCAACCCCACCCCACCCCACCCTGTAGAGACCGACAGGCATTGGGGTATGCCTTTGGGTTGTCAGCTGTAATGCTCATGCCATTGTACCTCACCCTACCCTGTAGACACTGACAAGTGCATGGTGTGCTTTGGGGTCTTTGGGCATTATACTTACCCTATTCCATAAGGAAATACACTGAGGTGGGTGCAGTATAGGACAATGGGGTGAACTTTAGGGCTGAACACTCCAAGGCACACCTCGATGCCTGTCACTGGCTGCAGGGTGGGTGTGGGGGTGGAATGGTATAAGCATTACAGCCGAAGATCCCAAGTCACACCCTTGACACCTGTCAGTCTCTACAGGGTGAGGTGATACAGTTGGAAACCCTAACACCATAGGCATGTGCTGGTATTTTCACTCCAAATTTTCAGCATGGGCTGTTTGTGAGTCCACCTCATGAAAAGCGGCACTATCAGTTTGTTAGCTGGAAGGTGGTTTTGCACAGTGTCTATGCCATTTGGCTACACAGGGATGAAAACACATTTTGGGCAGTATGTGGAAGATGACAACTGTATTGTTTATGAGGAGATGTAAAAAAATGGCAATGTTGAAAATCTGGAGCGAAAATATGAAAAATTGGTGAAGTTATGAGCATGCATAGAAACCGTGCAACACACATCCGTAACCCAATTATTTTCAGGATTTTTTTAACCTCATGTTTAACGTAGGCATTTTGAGACCTCCCCTCATGAACAGTGGCACTGTGATTTTGTTAATTTGTCCTAAACGTTGATTTTGCACAGTGACCACACCATTGTGCGCCACAGGTATGAAAACACTTTTAGGGCAGGATGTGAAAATGACAGCTGTACTGTTCATAAGGAGACGTGAAAAATGCCAGTGTTGAAAATCTGGCAGGAAAATATTGCAAACTTGCGAAGTTACAAGGGTGCGTGGAAACTGTGCAACACACACTTGTAACACAGTCATTTTATGGAATTTCATCACCAAATTTTCAACATAGGCATTTTAGGACTTCTGATCATGAAAAGTGTCATCGTCATTTCCTCAAACTGTCCCAAAAACTGATTTCGCACAGGGACCGCGCTATTCTGCGCCGGACACGCGAAAACACATTTTGGCCAGGATATGTAAAATGATAGGTGTACTGTTCATAAGGAGGTGTGGAAAAATGGCAATTTTGAAAATCTGGAGTGAAAATATTACAAATTCACGGAGTTACGAGCATGTGTGGAAAGTGTGCAATGCACGCTCATAAAACAGCCATGTTTTGGATTTTTCCCACCAAATTTGTAACATAGGCTTTTTGAGAGCCCCCTTCATGAACAGTTGCACTGTTGTTTCATTAATCTGTCCCAAAAGGTGATTCCATGCAGTGACCGCAAAATCACCTTTTGGGACCGAATAATGCCATGACAGTGCCTGAATTCATGAGGCGGTATCCCAATAACCCCATGTTGAAAATTTGGTGCCAAAATTTCCCAAAATGGCTGATATATGCACGAAAGTTGAAAAAACCCTATTTATGCCATTATACAGCTTACCGGCATTTCTTCAGTTCATGGTCATCTTTGAAGAGTGCAGACGTGTTCCTAGTCCACCAAAGATCGTCACGCCGGACTTCAGAGATAAGTATGGGATGAGGGGGTTGTGGGGAGGCAGGATGCGCAGAGGGTGGGCACAGGTTGTGGGAGGGGGGCAGGTAGACCGCAAGGTACCATTTTGTTTTTTACAGGTTTAAAAAAAAAATCACGGGACAATTTTTTTTTTCAGGGGATTTGGCACACTGGGGTGGGCTCCCAGCATGCCACCTAAGTGTTTTTTTGGGGGGGATGCTGTAGCCGACGGGGGATTGGGCACCCCCATCAGCACATACTGAAGGGGGAGACATGAGCCAAGGGGGATTGGGTACCCCCTCGGCACAGAACAAAGTGGGGGGGAACATTATGCTGACAGGGAGTGGGCTCCCCCATCAGCAAAATAAATGGGGATGGAGATAAATGCTGACGGGGATTGGGGCCCCTGTCAGCAAAGAAAAAATGTTGGGGGGGTGCATGATGCTGAGGGGGTTTGGGCACCCCTTCATCATACATTTTAAATGGGAGGGGGGTCATTATGCCAATGGGGAGTGGGCTCCCCCACTGGTATTGTGACAGGAGGCAGCAGCAGTCATTGCTGCCATGTTGCCTGCACATCGGGAGGCTGTCACAAACCCACTCAGCAGGTCAGCCTTCTACTCCCAAAGTGCCAACCTCTGAGCGTAGTCTTGTGAACAGTGAACAGAACAAGGTAGCCCTCTTTTCTGTTTTGTGGATTCGAGTCACCTTCATCCCAAGTTCTGGAGGGATTCAAACTTGTTAACCTCTTGTCAGCATACCCAATTGTCAGGCTCAGATAATTCTGTCTTTGGGGGGCCAGATATCTTTGCCTATGGGCACCTAACCAGGTATTACAAAATGAACCCTTTCTGAACTCTATACAAGACCCAGAGAAACTCTTAAACTGTTTCCCAGTTTGGTACACCCATAAACTCATGCACCGTGTCAGCTTTAAAACCATCTAACTTCAATTAAAACCAAAGAAATGTTTCAAGGCACACCAGGCAGTTTCTGTTTTTAAAATATATCTTTACTAAACACAAGGTAAAATAGTAAACAATAATACACAGAACTCTTATCACAAAAACATACAGGTCATTAAACAAAAAGTGTAAAAGTGCAACTATAGTTTCTATCCACAAAATACTTATCTTCTAAAAGCTTGATGTTGCTGCTTCAAAGTCAGGTAAAGAAGTCATTCTATGAAACCAGAATCATAGTTTTTAAAGCTGCTTTCTCCAGCCCCCTGGATGAGGTCACTGTACTTCCTCCCTATCAGGATATTATTACTAAAAATATATCTCTACAGGAAACAGGAGCCTTATAAGGCAGTAAGATCCTGTTTTTCCTCAGCCTAACATCAATTCTCAAATGACACCTCTTTGATGAAAAAGGGTCTTCCTGATCGTCACAGATATCAAAGCCTTTTTAATTTCACATAGAAATGTTATACCCTGCTTTCCTTTCCTGTAAACGTTGTAAAATGGATATGTTCTTTCCTGCCAACTAGGCTACTGATAAAAGAACTAGCTAAACAGGATGTCCCTGATCTTAGGTACCTTTTAGCCCTGCAATTACCTTGGCCTTGCAGGTGTTAGATTTTTTTATCTAAGTTCCTGTGTGTGGTCATCTCACATACTGAGATCTGTGGGGGGGGTGGAGGTTGAGTGGGGGAGGTCACTCCAAGTGCACTGGCATTTCCAGCAGACAAATTCAATACCACATTTCTGTTATTTTTAAGAAACAAAAAAAATGATACAGCACTCAGAGCTGGCTGTCTATGTCACAGTGACCACATTAGGGATGCGTGATGTCAGCACCTGCTGCTGGCTGATTGGGCAATGAGGGACGCACCTACTGATGCGTGCCTTGCATTCGCCCAACAGTGAACGCTCCTCCAAATCTGCTACTACCAGAATATGTTGGCTGCGCATGCACGAGCCAACATAAAAAGCAATAAATAATAATGAAAATCTCCACAAAGGAACACACTTATTATTGTAAATGCAAAAAAAAGTGCAGCATCAAAATGGGAGAAAAAGGCATATTGCAAGACAAGCGAACAAGGTACTGTTAAACAGAATAAAAAGGTAGGTCAACATGTTTCCCTCTAGCATGCACTGCTGCTTTAAATTCACTAAAATATAACCAATATCTCAATCTGATTCTGTTTCCGTTGGCTTGCTTGTGTCCTCACTCCAACAAGGCTGAAAATATACATTAGTGTTTAGCCCTCCTTTTCTGATCAAAAAAGGTAAAATGCATAAAGTAACCAAAAACAAACAAACAAAAAAATGCTTCTTATACAAAGGTGGTCAATTTGTCACTTTTTTGAGAGTAAAAATTAGAATCTTATATCCAGTTCTCTTCTTGCAGTCAGTCACAGTGCAACAGTTACAGCACCATTTGTGTTGGTGGTTTCTTATGTGAATACATGCCCACTGGGTACAGAACTTGGACAGCAGAGTAATGCACTAGTGCTTTTAGCTTCCATTGCAATAGTTTGATTGTTCTAGACTTAGGATTCATCTGCATGGACGATCTAGGGTTTAGATAATAAATGGATACCATGATCTTATGAGCAAAGACTAAACAGACTAGAATTAATTCTCCTTCACAAGATAGTTAAGAGGGGACTTGCTACAGATGTATGATATCATTCACGACCCTTCACTTTTGTGTGATTTACAGCTGGACTTTACGCAAGATCCATTGAACACCAGGTGACACCCACTACAGCTTAGAGGTCAATCTTCCAAAACTAAAGAAGACAGTATTTCTTCACTGAAAATAGTTACATTATGGAATGCTCTCCCAATAAATGTAATCACCAGTAAAACTAAAAAGGAATTTTAAAATAATTTGGACAAATATATAATGAGCAAGTTAAACTTACAGTATTATGGCTAAATGCTGGATAGCTGTTTATGGGCTACCACCTTCTTACCTCCTGTCTACCTTAATGAACCTTAGTGAATAATACGCAATAGTGGTAAGTAACCTATGATGGGCAGTTTTAAGGGGTCACTGCCAACCTTTTCTTGCATCATATTATTTCTAGATAAAAACAAATTATGTGAATGCTTACCTTCTCCAAAATTCATTGATGTTACTAGTTGTTTTTTTCTGTCTTCTTATTTAATAGAACTGAAATGCATTGTTAATATGTAGTTATAACCAACTGAAAGGCTTCACATATGGTTCAGTGGGATGTAGCAATCAGCCACTCCCCCCCACCTGAGCTGCTTAAACTCCATCCTATCTGCTTCACTCAAAAGCATTTTTTTCATGTCCCACCATCCTCCCATCCTCCTCCAGTGGCTCACCTATCTCCTCTGGGCTCCTTCATAAGGTATATTTTGCCTAAGGGAATCCTTACCATGGCACCTCTAGGGGTGGAACTCTCCTTCAGAGTTCCTTTTCTTTGGAATCCCTACAGGGTAGTATTCCCCAGAGTAATGAGAAGTGAATGGCCACAAAGGTATATTGAACAAGTTGCATAAGCACAACACTACGCCAACTTGTGTAAGCACATTGAACCTTGTTTTGATTCAAATCCTGGATCTGTTCTTACAGCATATGTCCTGAATATCAGCAACACCCCCAAACAGGGCAGATACTCATGATGGAATAAGCTCTACTCCCATTCATGAGTGGCTAGACTATGTTGGGGTATTCCTAAGTCTAACAAAGATGCAGTGGGAGTTGAAAAATGTAAGCAAACTGAGAATCAAATAACCAGCTATATTAATAGTTTCTACATGATTCATAGATTCATGGATTCCTAGAAGTGTGATGGCAGAAAAGGACAGACAGTCCCACCTAGTCTGCCTATTTGTCTTGCTATCTGCTTGGACAAGCCCCTCCCCCAACACTCCCCTGTGGCTGTCCCATGCTTTTTTGAAGCCCTCCACTGTTGCTTCTCCAACCACCCCCTCCGGGAGCTCATTCCATTTATCCACCACCCTCTCTGTGAAGTAGTACTCCCTAATGTTACAAATGAACTGTCCCCCTCCACCTGTAAGCCATGCCCCCTTATCCTCTGATTTCCCTTCAGCGGGAAGATACTTTCCATTGGCACCTGGTTTATACCCTTAAGGTACTTGAAGGTCTCAATCATGTCCCCACAATGTGAATGATCATAATGTATTTTTTAAACTAAGAACACTTTAGAGGCCTAAGGGGGTTGACAGTGTCCCTTTAAACTAGAGCAATCATTTATGTCTTTAAATCATGAGTAGCATTTGTTGTAATTATTTTGGAGAATGCCATTAAACAATTGCATTTTATTTCTGCCAAGGAAGTTGAACTAATTCGAAATGTTCAGAAACTTCTTAAAAGAACTTTGAATTAAATGATTAGTCATATACGATAAAATGGGCTTCATCTCGGGGGATTAATTTCTAAGTCTTTAAATTATACCATGCTCATGTTATTTCAGTTTCTCATCATCAGCAAATGGTGCCATACTCTTAGAACTGCAGTAACTTTAAAAAGTTAATATGATCCCAGACAGACTTTACTTGCCAAACACCATGATACGTTTTGACTGTTCTAACAAACTAGGTTTAGTGATTTTATAGAAATTGTAACTGATGTAACAGATCAAGCTGACCTATTTTCTGCAGTATATTCTAAAATGTCTAGCTAAGAAAAAACTATAACTATTTTTGTTTTAGCTGGCATTAACAGTATCATGGAACACAACTAAGGCATTAATAACAACACACAATTCTGTTAAAACACTTTAATTAAATCTGCTTAATACTACAGTAGGAATGTACTGGTGGCCCATATCAAGTTCAAACATGCCAGTACAAAAAGGCACAGAAATACTTCTGTATCGTTCCACGGTGTCACTGGGCTTATTTGCAACCACACTAAACTCAATAGAGGTGATGCTTGAACTCAATAGAGGAGATGTTTTTTACATTATTTCAGCAGTATATTTTGTGACATTGCAACACCATAAAAATTTGATGTATTTATTTATTTCAAGTTTCACTCTGAAAGACTTACTGTGCTTGTAACAGCTCATGTCCAGATGCCTCCTGGGGGGATGGGGAAGGGGACCACACACTACAAGTTGTGCAAGTGAAAACTACATATTGTGAAGTAAAATAGCTATAAAAACAAGTACAGTAAAAAATAAGTGCACAATAAAATGGTAAAAATAAATAACAGTGCACAGTCACAGTTGACAGGCAAAATATGCCCTACCGGGTCATAATGTTGTACACTTAATAGTGTACAACATTAAAGCTAACCCATAATAGCGCTGTCTAGGACAGCGAATGGTACAATACCACGTATACTGCTGTATGCTGTATTGCACCATTCACACACTCCCAGGCAGAGGATAAGACCTCTGCTGGGAGTGGGTTCTGCCGAGCAGCTTCCATGGCTCACTAGACAGAGCCACAGCATCAGGAATCCAGGCACTGCGTCTGGGAGAGTTTGATTTCCGGTCTCAGAAATTTTATTTTTTTGGTCTTTGTACTCCTGAGTTGGATCCCCTGGGTTAAGAATTTTTAGTAAGAGGTTCGGGGAGGCATGGCCTGTGAGGGTGTGGGGGCTGAAGCCCCACAGAAAAGAGTTATACCGCATGGCACAAATCACACTGTATTGGCAGCAGTATTTAGCCATGCAGCATATAATGTCTAGTGACCTTATGACCCTGCACCAAAATATGCATGGCTATAAAAATAAAGAAGAGATATATGTATTAACCCTTAGGCTGCCAATAGAATTAGAACTCATAGTAATCCTGGTCTGCTATATCAGTCCACGGCACAGTAAGGGTTAAGATACAAGTGCTATACAGTACTGGCAGCAGCATCAGACAGCAGCAGTATTAACACTACTCAGACTGCTAAGGTACAACCTAACAAACTGGTGCTGGGGGTGGGGCCCTGAGGTACAGTATTACCAAATGAATTAACTGATTATGGCACAGTTATCCTCTGGGAGAAGTTGCTCACAGGGGGGAAGGTGGACAAGGGGGACATCAACAACACAGGAAGAGGGGATACAAGGGTCAGGGATTAGTGACAGCTGCAGGAGGGGGTGGCAAGATGTCAAAGATGAGATATGAGGGAGAAGATGGAAAAAGCTGAGCAGACAAACAGAGGAGGGAGGACCAGAGTTTAGGAAAATGATACAAGAAGGCAGCTTGCTGATGGATGTTTTCCTGGGGGGCGGTGTGGAGAGGAAATTAGGAAGCACTGTTCCAGAGGTGGTAGGAGGAAGGAGGGGGATGAAAAGAAGGCAAAGAAGACAGGAGGGAGAGCACCAAACCAGAATTTGTAGGTGCAGCTGACACACTGTATGAGGCATCTGTCACTGAGGGAAGGAAGGGAGAGGGAGGGCTAGAGAAAGCACTGGTGTGTATGTGGGGTACAGTCTGATGCAAAATGGCAGAACAAGTAGAAATGGAGGTCCATTCTGGTAATGGTGGACTTGGAACTGGTGCTGTAGACAATGTCACTGTAGTCAAAGATGGAGGGGATCATCTTCATGACTGGCTTCTTGCAGTCAGGGAAAGGGATACTTGCTTTAGTTTGATGCAGCACACCTAGTTTGGGTTACAGTTTGAGGTAGATTGCATCAGTGTGTGCCCAGCAGTCAAGGTGCCAGTCCAGCCAGATCCCAAGCTACTTAAAAGCGGGTACATCAGCAAAACAGTACCATCAAGGGTAAGGAAGAGAGCCTGTCAAGCCTCTGGTGGAAGCGAAAGGTCACAGAGACAGTTTTCTTGGCATTAAGGGACAGAAGGTTCATATGGAACCTACACTAAACACTGTTAAAATCATGTTGGAGATGGACAGTAAGGTCTGCAGCAGAGATGCCACAGGTAATCAGCACTGTGTAATCTGCATACATGTGGATGGATGCAGAGGAACAGGCAGATGTGAGGTCATTTAGTAATATGATGAAGAGTATGGGGCACAGGACAGATCCTTGGGGGATGCTTGAACAGATGAGGAGTGGATGGGGTGCATGTCTTCAATACTGCAAGCTTGCAATCTGCCCTCTTGGTAAGAGTGGAACTAGCTAATTGAGGAGTCAGAGAGCTATACTACCTTAAGTGTGTCTAGAAAAAGGGGGTGTGGCACAATGGTGAAGGTTCTGACCAAGTCAACAAAGATGGTGGAAGTAATTTAGCCCTAATCCAAAATGGACAGGATGGAGTCAGTAAGCTGGAGGAGTTATGGGGATGTACAGTGGGACTGCCTGAAATCAGACTGGAAAAGACTAAAAAAAGAAGGTAGAGTCATGGAACTGGGTGAGCTGTGAGAGGACAACATGTTCCAAGAGCTTGGCCAGTGAGGAGAGGAGGGAAACAGGAGAAAAGTTTCCAGGAGTGGAAGAATCGCCCCCATTTTGGGAGGGGGATGACAGCTGCCTGCTTCTAGGCAATGGGGATGGAGGCTAAGGAGAAGGAGAGACTAATGAAGAGGGAAATAGGTACGACTATGACTGGTACAGAGGGGTACAGAGGCCTGGGGTCAAGGACATCTGGGTTCATACTATTATGTGGGTTAAGAGCTAGAAGGGCCTTAAGGAAGGTCGGGGGAGCAGTACAGGAGGAGTGTAAGGGAAGAAGAGAAGGGTGGAGAAAGGTGGGAAGCAGTGGACTATGTATATCATAGTTGTACAAGTTTATGTATGTTGGAAAATGAGTTTTTCAACAATGAAAGGCAATGAACCTTACTTGATAGGTTTCTTTACAAGAGCAAGTGCTATGCAGTGAATCCATGAAAGTGTATATTACAGTGACACAAGGTCAGCTGCTCTCCATATCTCTCAACTGTCCCTGATTTTCATGAATGTCCCTGATTTTACATTACAAATCTCCTTTGCCTCTCCTACATGTGGCATTTGTGCCACAGAAGATTAGAAATTTAAATCATAAAGTGATACCAGACATCAGTTTTATAGTCTACTTCTCAGTCAAAAAATGTTTTTATCACTAACCACTTACTGCAAGAGCTTCATGAACTGACATTACCATTTTTTTAAGATGTGCCCCTGATTTTGTTTGTGTCCCTAATTTTGTCAATTTTTGATGTAGGGGGTTGACAGATATGCTGTCTCCCACAAAGCTCAACTTTTGTCAGTTGCACTTCAAAGAAGCTAATGGCTAAGCACCTGAGTTTTGACCTATTTCCCGTCATCATGGATCTGGGTTAATGGGTTTAATACTGATGGACCTTTGGCCTATATATGGTATAGGGATGAGGAGAACAGGTTAGGTGGGGTGTATATTATAGCACATTGTTGGGTAGAGGTAACTAGAAAGATTGCATCATCAAACCCATAATAATTTAACCCATTTCATGTTTTATTACTAAGGGCATTCACATGAAAACAGGATTCTTTGCCCATAAAATGAATTTACACTAGATGCTCAATCCCTACCTCAAGTGGGCAGTAAGTTTTGAAAGACGTAAAAGTACTCACAGTTTTAATAGACCCTCCATACTGTATACCACATACTTTACTGCAGAGCACAGGTTTTAAAAAGTATGAGGTCTGCAGTGACTGGCTACCTAAAGTAGACAGTCACTTACTTTGTAAGAAATGTTTGATTCTAGATCATGACTTGGAAAACTGCTCACTCTGAACATTTCTGTGGTAAAACCACAGAAAACAGAAAAGGTTTATTTGCTTCAGTCAACCATTTGATTATTAAATGTGTACAGTACCATAAAAATAAACATATAATTGTACAGCAGGCTAAGTAGCATTCTTATACTCTGTTGATGTGATGCGCAATCCCTGGATTTTCAGATCGAACAGAGATGCCAAGCAGAACATGGAGATGGACTGGTCTGATATGCTGGAAGCTTACAACACTGACAAGAAGTGTGGCACATACAACAATCAGAGCACTGACATACAGTGCCACCCAAACTCTGCCAAGTTTGAAGCCAGTATGGCAATAAGAAAGATACAAAGTTTTCATTCACACTAAAAGGGAACATGTTTGTGCAACATATTATATTTAGAGGAATGTGTATTGTTTGATCCCATTCTCTAACAGCAGGCATGCCAAAATGCTCTCATTTACAAAGCTACAATTACAGTAGTGCCAACAGCATAAATTTCATTACATGACTTATATTTCCATACCACTATACCACAGAGGGCAAATACTTATAGCAGCAGCCACACTAACAAGCTGCTGGTCACTTAATATGGTGCTACTCCTGTTAGAGCTACACTAAGAGCATTGGGATATCTGATCCTTGGTGCCTTACTTTAACAGACCAGGGTAGCAAGTAAAGTACAAGTGTTCAGTAACAAGCAGAGTGTCAAAAGTGCTGCTGGGAGAGTAGGGCTACACATGTGCATGTGTCCTGGCTTTGCCTAGCCCTGTGTGGATTCATGAATATAATGGAGAAGCATTCAGTGTGGTACAAAGCATTTTGTTCTTCAAGTGCAGCAAAGTTCAGGGTGTTACATATGAAGGATTACCAAACTCCTTTATCCCATAGCATAAAAATAATTTACATGTGGTGTTTTATGAATGATTGGTTTATGAATGGGTGCTTTAAACACTTTATCTGATATTTGGATTAGGGCTAGTAGCACTGTTATTGTTATTCTTGTTAGCTTTGCTTGCAAAAACTAGAAGTTTGCAGATGCTGCAACCAAAATTATGGGAAGCCGTTCAATTCAAAATTACAGTTTTCAGAATATATTTAACAGTGAAATGTCTATGACTAACAACAAAGGCCCAGATATTCAAAAAGATTGTGTATGGTGCAACAGTGCTGCACCATGCACAACCCACAGATGCGCCCCAGCATGATATTCAAACGGGAATTGTGCCTGGCACAAATCCCAATGTGCTTGAGCGCATCAGTAATGTATGCAGCGTAGGTGGGGGGGCATGCCCATGCATACTCTGCACATCTGATATTCAGCCCGGGATGTGCTGAGTCCATGCATGCACAACCCCTACTTGCACTGCACAAAGTTGATCCAAAAAAAAGGAACAACAGCTGGCCAGACACAGGTGAGCTGCCGTATTGCAGGATGACTAAGTGAAATAAGTTCTTTGTGTTAAAAATTATTTCCTTGAGTTAGAACTGTTACTTGGGCTGTGATATTATAACTTTGGAGGCTTGGGAACAGTTGTTTGGCAGTGATAATTAGAGTGAAATTTAAATGTGTTGTTTGCCTGGTGTTTGGTAAGAGCCCTCCCACCCACTCTGTTTTGCAGGCTTTCTTAAATACTGAAAAGCCA
Source organism: Neoceratodus forsteri (assembly GCA_016271365.2). Taxonomy (NCBI): domain Eukaryota; kingdom Metazoa; phylum Chordata; order Ceratodontiformes; family Ceratodontidae; genus Neoceratodus; species Neoceratodus forsteri. The sequence continues at coordinate 1,289,930,194 of CM057456.1, forward strand.
CTGGGGGTTGGGATTGAAGGGCTAAGTATTTCTGTTTGGGACTGAAATTCCGAAGCAACAGGAGCTGGTGGGCCTGTGACATCATACGGTACCTGATGTCTGCATACACACACTGTTAGTGGGACTGAACACACACTGGACTGTATGTGTTTGTGAGACTTGGGAACTTTATTGGTGGGGTTGAAATTGGGTTTGTAAATAACTGCAGTCAGTATAGAGAGAAACTGTATTCCAGGGGAAAGGGACTGAGAAAAGGGGGTGTGCCATTGTAAACAGAGGGGGATAAACAGGGTGGCCATATTCCACCATGGCAGGCATCTTTATAAGGGTTGTAGGCTGCACAGGCTGTGGGATGGCAATAATTCTCAATTGGGCCTGGAGAGAGAGGGAGGCTGCCCACTCTGTAGACAGCTATCTTGTATCAGGAGTGAGGTATATTGGTTAAGGAGTAAGCTGGGGGAGCTGGGGGGTGTCCAAGGATAAGGGGTGTGGATATGGGCAGCAGAAGGGTGGGGCTGAGGGGAGGCTGGGGCAACGCTCTGAAATTACAGGACGTTATGTTACAGAAAGCAGGAGGGGGGCATTAGGGACAGAGGACCCTTAGATAGGGATGTTGACGCTAAGGGGAAAGAGTACGGGGGGAACATTCTGAATACAAAGAGAGTGGAGGGGGAAGAGTCAGGAGGGGCTGTTGTGCAGAAGCCTAAAAAAGCAGACTGTGGGAAGGGAGCTCCTAAGGTGAACAGAACAAGAGGGGAAGAAGATGTGCCCCTGATTTTGTTTGTGTCCCTAATTTTGTCAATTTTTGATGTAGGCGGTTGACAGATATGCTGTCTCCCACAAAGCTCAACTTTTGTCAGTTGCACTGCAAAGAAGCTAATGGCTATGCACCTGAGGTTTGACCTATTTCCCATCATCATGGATCTGGGTTAATGGGTTTAATACTGATGGACCTTTGGCCTATATATGGTATAGGGATGAGGAGAACAGGTTAGGTGGGGTGTATATTATAGTACATTGTTGGGTAGAGGTAACTAAAAAGATTGTATCATCAAACCCATAATAATTTAACCCATTTCATGTTTTATTACTAAGGGCATTCACATGAAAACAGGATTCTTTGCCCATAAAATGAATTTACACCAGATGCTCAATCCCTACCTCAAGTGGGCAGTAAGTTTTGAAAGACGTAAAAGTACTCACAGTTTTAATAGACCCTCCATACTGTATACCACATACTTTACTGCAGAGCACAGGTTTTAAAAAGTATGAGGTCTGCAGTGACTGGCTACCTAAAGTAGACAGTCACTTACTTTGTAAGAAATGTTTGATTCTAGATCATGACTTGGAAAACTGCTCACTCTGAACATTTCTGTGGTAAAACCACAGAAAACAGAAAAGGTTTATTTGCTTCAGTCAGCCATTTGATTATTAAATGTGTACAGTACCATAAAAATAAACATATAATTGTACAGCAAGCTAAGTAGCATTCTTATACTCTGTTGATGTGATCGCAATCCCTGGATTTTCAGATCGAACAGAGATGCCAAGCAGAACATGGAGATGGACTGGTCTGATATGCTGGAAGCTTACAACACTGACAAGAAGTGTGGCACATACAACAATCAGAGCACTGACATACAGTGCCACCCAAACTCTGCCAAGTTTGAAGCCAGTAAGGCAATAAGAAAGATACAAAGTTTTCATTCACACTAAAAGGGAACATGTTTGTGCAACATATTATATTTAGAGGAATCTGTATTGTTTGATCCCATTCTCTAACAGCAGGCATGCCGAAATGCTCTCATTTACAAAGCTACAATTACAGTAGTGCCAACAGCATAAACTTCATTACATGACTTATATTTCCATACCACTATACCACAGAGGGCAAATACTTATAGCAGCAGCCACACTAACAAGCTGCTGGTCACTTAATATGGTGCTACTCCTGTTAGAGCTACACTAAGAGCATTGGGATATCTGAGCCTTGGTGCCTTACTTTAACAGACCAGGGTGGCAAGTAAAGTACAAGTGTTCAGTAACAAGCAGAGTGTCAAAAGTGCTGCTGGAGAGTAGGGCTACACATGTGCATGTGTCCTGGCTTTGCCTAGCCCTGTGTGGATTCATGAATATAATGGAGAAGCATTCAGTGTGGTACAAAGCATTTTGTTCTTCAAGTGCAGCAAAGTTCAGGGTGATACATATGAAGGATTACCAAACTCCTTTATCCCATAGCATAAAAATAATTTACATGTGGTGTTTTATGAATGATTGGTTTATGAATGGGTGCTTTAAACACTTTAACTGATATTTGGATTAGGGCTAGTAGCACTGTTATTGTTATTCTTGTTAGCTTTGCTTACAAAAACTAGAAGTTTGCAGATGCTGCAACCAAAGTCATGGGAAGCCGTTCAATTCAAAATTACAGTTTTCAGAATATAATTAACAGTGAAATGTCTATGACTAACAACAAAGGCCCAGATATTCAAAAGGGTTGTGCATGGCGCAACAGTGTTGCACCATGCACAACCCACAGATGCGCCTCAGCGTGATATTCAAACGGGAATTGTGCCTGGCACAAATCCCAATGTGCTTGAGCGCATCGTAATGTATGCGCGGTGGAAAAGGCATGCCCATGCATACCTGCACATCCTGATATTCAGCCCGGATGTGCTGAGTCCATCATGCGTAACCCTACTTCACACCGCACAAAGTTGATCAAAAAAAGGAACAACAGCTGGCCAGACACAGGTAGGCTGCCGAGCAGGATGCAACACGGGCAGCGCTACGGGTGGCCACCAAGCCTCGCCGCACCCAGCAGTGGTTTCCCATGCTCAATTATCACAGGCATTTGTCAAATAAAAGAACCTCTATCCCTGGTGGTCCAGTGGACTGCTATCAGCCCCATCGCAGGCTTAAGTAAATAAATAAATTCCATTATCACTGGTGGTCCAGTGGACCGCTGTCATATCTGGAATGTGTATTACGGTACGGGCTGCATGCCCATTGGCTCATGCTGTGGACCAATGGGCGTACAGCCCTACCTATGGTGTCAGTCGGTGGGTGGCGGGCCGGCAGGTGGGTGGGGTGCTTCTGCCCACCACTGACTGAGGGGGAAGTGGGGCAATGTGGCTCAGTGGGCAGGTGAGGAGGGGGTTCCACTGGACCACCAGGGATATTGAACATAATTATAATATACAAATGCCCGCAATCGAGCTGACAGTGGTCCACTGGACCACCAGGGATATTGGAATTTATTTATTTTTACTTAAGCCCATGATCGGGCTGACAGCAGCCCACTGGACCACCAGGGATATTGGAATTTATTTATTTTTACTTAAGCCCGCGATCGGGCTGACAGAAGTCCACTGGACCACCAGGGATATAGGGGTTCTTTTACTTGACAAATGCCCGTGATCGGGCAGACAGTGGTCCACTGGACCACCAGGGATATAGGGGTTCTTTTATTTGACAAATGCCCATGATCGGGCTGTGGGCCACATTGCCGTGCTGTGCAGGGGGCATCGGTCCCCGATGGCTGCTGCCTGGCAGGGCGCCAGGCGCAAGTCACCCAGGATCAGTGCACCTGCATGCAAATGGGGCCATAATGACATGCAAATGGCCCCATTTGCACCTTGCATACATTATGGCCCATTTGCATGTGCACTTTTGAATATCGCAGTTGCTGTGCATGGCGCAATGGAACTTGCACTAGTGCATCCCCCTGCTCCACTCTGTCCACTTGCGTTGGTGCAGTGTAACTGCACCATGCACACTGCAGGTGGCCAGGGTGCAATATTCAATGATGCTGTGCCATGGCGCCACTCCGTTATGTATCAGCCAGTCAATGTCCCTGCACAGCCAAGTTGCGCTTCGCCCAGGCTTGCACCACAGCCTGGTGCAGTTTGAATATCTGGGCCAAAATGTTTACAGCATAATGTTATGAGAATGACAAACATGAAAATGAGTATATCACACACTGAAATGGTTATGAGACATTCTGAAATGGTTATGACCTATACCAAAATGTGTATGACACATACCAAACTAGATATGACATTCACCAAGATGGATATGACATACATCAAGATAGAAATAACACTTATTAAAATAAGTATGACATTTGTTCACTTGGGAACATAAGCAGCAGGCTGGTAAGGACAGAAGTCTGGAGTTATATTCTGTTTTAACTGAAATATTTGAATAGTTTTGTAAGTGAAATTAGTTCTTTGTGTTAAAAATTATTACCTTGATTTAGAACTGTTACTTGGGCTGTGATATTGTAACTTTGGAGGCTTGGGAACAGTTGTTTGGCAGTGATAATTAGAGTGAAATTTAAATGTGTTGTTTGCCTGGTGTTAGGGGGAGGGACATTAGCAGGAATTACCTTGTCTTTAACAGGAATTACCTTGGCTTTCATTGTTCACTTGGGAACATAAGCAGCAGGCTGGTAAGGACAGAGGTCTGGGGTTATATTCTGTTTTAACTGAAATATTTGAATAGTTTTGTAAGTGAAATTAGTTCTTTGTGTTAAAAATTATTACCTTTAGTTAGAACTGTTACTTGGGCTGTGATATTGTAACTTTGGAGGCTTGGAAACAGTTGTTTGGCAGTGATAATTAGAGTGAAATTTAAATGTGTTGTTTGTCTGGTGTTAGGGGAAGGGGACATTAGCAGGAATTACCTTGTCTTTAATAGGAATTACCTTGGCTTTTATTGTTCACTTGGAAACATAAGCAGCAGGCTGGTAAGGACAGAGGTCTGGGGTTATAGTCTGTTTTAACTGAAATATTTGAATAGTTTTGTAAGTGAAATTAGTTCTTTGTGTTAAAAATTATTACCTTGAGTTAGAACTGTTACTTGGGCTGTGATATTGTAACTTTGGAGGCTTGGGAACAGTTGTTTGGCAGTGATAATTAGAGTGAAATTTAAATGTGTTGTTTGCCTGGTGTTAGGGGGAGGGGACATTAGCAGGAATTAACTTGTCTTTAACAGGAATTACCTTGGCTTTCATTGTTCACTTGGAAACATAAGCAGCAGGCTGATAAGGACAGAGGTCTGGGGTTATATTCTGTTTTAACTGAAATATTTGAATAGTTTTGTAAGTGAAATTAGTTCTTTGTGTTAAAAATTATTACCTTGAGTTAGAACTGTTACTTGGGCTGTGATATTGTAACTTTGGAGGCTTGGGAACAGTTGTTTGGCAGTGATAATTAGAGTGAAATTTAAATGTGTTGTTTGCCTGGTGTTTGGTAAGAGCCCTCCCACCCACTCTATTTTGCAGGCTTTCTTAAATACTGAAAAGCCACTGGGGGTTGGGATTGAAGTGCTGAATATTTCTGTTTGGGACTGAAATTCAAAGCAACAGGAGCTGGTGGGCCTGTGACATCATACGGTACCTGATGTCTGCATACACCCACTGTTAGTGGGACTGAACACACACTGGACTGTATGTGTTTGTGAGACTTGGGAACTTTATTGGTGGGGTTGAAATTGGGTTTGTAAATAACTGCAGTCAGTATAGAGAGAAACTGTATTCCAGGGGAAAGGGACTGAGAAAAGGGGGTGTGCCATTATAAACAGAGGGGGATAAACAGGGTGGCCGTATTCCACCATGGCAGGCATCTTTGTAAGGGTTGTAGGCTGCACAGGCTGTGGGATGGCAATAATTCTCAATTGGGCCTGGAGAGGGAGCTGCCCACTCTGTAGACAGCTATCTTGTATCAGGAGTGAGGTATATTGGTTAAGGGAGTAAGCTGGGGGAGCTGGGGGTGTCAAGGATAAGGGGTGTGGATATGGGCAGCAGAAGGGTGGGGCTGAGGGAGGTTGGGGCAACGCTCTGAAATTACAGGACGTTATGTTACAGCAAGCAGGAGGGGTATTAGGGACAGAAGACTCTTAGATAGGGATGTTGACACTAAGGAAAGAGTCTGGAGGAACATTCTGAATACAAAGAGAGTGGAGGGGAAGAGTCAGGAGGGGCTGTTGTGCAGAGCCTAAAACAGCAGACTGTGGGAAGGAGCTCTAAGGTGAACAGAGCAAGAGGGAAGAGAGGGCAGTTTAGAGGTGCAGTCAGGGAAACTCGGGTTACTTGATGGAGGCTGACATAGAGTGTCACAATAAATTTGAGCTACTAAGCAACCTAGAGGGGGAGGAAGGGGTTGGTGGAAATGAGGAAACTTATACAGAGGCCGGGGGGAGGGAGTTGGATACCCATAGGGCATCACAGACCAGCAATGGAAAGGATGGAAATATTCCCAGAGGGAGAAGGGGAAACATAAATGTTAAGCAAATGGGGGAAATGCAACATATTGCAGACATGAAGGAGGACAGCATGATTGGAGAGAAACTGGGAGACAAGGAGGTGGGAGTGGAGCCCCCCTTCAGCAGGGGGGTCAGTACCAAGGATGGGGCCCTAGCTAAAGAGGACCCACAGAGAGCCTCTGGAGGCAGGGGTACTATTACAAGGGGGGAGGATGGTGGTGAGGGGAAAGGGGAAACCATCAGGGCCAGGATAAATGGTTCGGATAAGAGAGGGTTAAAGGGGACACCTATTCAGAGGGGGTTTGAGTTAAGTGGGCAAAATAATGAGGGAGGCAGAAAGGGGAGGTGACAAGGGGTCTCTAATAAGGCAGGAAGACTCCCATGGAATTGAGATCATGAATAAAGGGGGGAAAGGGGGCTGAGAGGGCATAGTGGAGGTAACCATAAGGATGATGACGGTGTTAAGGTTTTGCTATTGGGAGACTCGATGATTAGGGGTATCCAGTGGGAGGGACAGGGGGGTGGATGCCATAGCCAGGTGAAGGTAGTGAGTATCTCTGGGCTGACAGTGCACAGAGCAAAGTTCATGGTGTATGAAATGGTTAGGGATTGTGGAGGGAAACCAGATTTCCTGGTGCATTTGGGAACTAACGATCTAGAGGAAATAGCATTTTGGAAATCCAAGCAAGGTTCCAAGAACTTGCCAGAGTCTGTCGGGATAATGGATGCAACATTTCTTTTCTGAGATATTGCCAGTACCAAAGGCCTCAGTGGAGAAAACATGAAGCTCACAGAGGTTAATAGCGGAGGCTCCAGGAAGTGAGGTGAAGAAGGTGGGTTGGGGTGTTAGGAACTGGAATGGAGTTTGGGAGGATAAGGACTATATGCAAGGACAGGCTTCATCTTGCCCCAATAGGGAAGAAAGTTCTTAAACAGGGATGGCTGACTACATTCAAGAAAGGTGGGGTTTAAACTTGTGAGGGGAAGGGATAAGGAGGGCTGCCCAGAAGCCCTCTCCTCAGATGAGGAGTAGCTTTCAAGCCCAAGGGGAGGGGGAAACAGACTGGGGTGGAGGTTTCAGGAGGAGCAGAGGAGGATGGAAGTATAAGGAATCTGGGTGGGGTTCGACAAAGAGGATCAGGGATAAGGGGTGGGGTTGAGTGTTAGTAAATGCCAGGAGCTTGGGAAACAAGTTGCCAGATTCCAGGCCATGCTGTTCGGGGTGGATGTGGCGGCAGTCGGAGGCGTGGGCCAACAAAACCATGACTGGGACCTAAGCGTACAGGGTACACTATGCTTAGGAAAGATAGAAAGGAGGGCAGGGGTGGAGTGGCTATGTTCATTAGAGATGACATAGAAATTGCTAGGGTAGAAGAGGCAGAGGGAAACGTGGAGGCCTTATGGGTCACCTCGATCCCAGCAGGAGATAAGGTCAAGCTGGGTGTAGTATATAGGCCCCCGGATGAGTGATGTTCTAGAGGATGGTTTGCTGCACAACATCATTGCCCAGTGCGGACCAAAAGGGGAAGGAGTGGTGTTGATGGGGGACCTTAATATGCCAGGTACAAACTGGGGAACCATGTCTTCTAAGGTGGCCAAGGAGCAGAGGCTGCTGGACGGCTTCCAGGATGTGTTCTTAACACAGCATGTGATGGAGCCCACAAGGGAAGGGCATGTCCTGAACGTGGTTCTGGCAGATGGGGATCTGGTAAGGGACATGGTTGTACAGGACCCCCTGACTGGGAGTGACCACAATACTGTTTGGTTTCAAATATGCATGGGAGGAGGGGGGTGAGATCTAGGACACTGGCAGTGGACTTCAGGGGGGCAGACTTTGTGGGCATGGGAAATATTCTCAAGGATCACTTGAAGGGGATTACATCAATGACAAGTGTGGAAAGGAGATGGGAGGTCATAAAACGGAGACTTCATGAGGCAGTCAGGATCTGCGCTAAGTTGAAATGTAAGGGAGCAAGGTCACATAAACCATGCTGGTGGTCCAGTGAGGTACAGGTAGCAGTCAGAGAAAAGAAGGCGGCCTACAAAAAATATAAAACAACAAGAGGGGATAGGGATAAGGAAGAGTACCATCTTGCATCTAGAAAAGTCACCCGTATGGTGAGGGGAGCAAAGTCCAGTAGCAGCGGCTGGTGCAGGGGATACATGGAGGGGAAAAGGGGTTCTTCCGGTACACTGGGGAGCGGAGAAAAACTAAGTGCCATCTCAGCAGATTGAGATCAGAAGGAGGGTGGGTGGAAGAGGCGAGGGACCAGGCAGAGGTATTTAACAAGTACTTTGCCTCTGTGTTCAATAGGGAGGGGGATGGGATATCTACAAAGCAAGGCACGAAGGGGATAGAAGTGGCAGTAAGTGGGATCAGGGGAGCAACAGAAATGGAGCAAGAGGGAGGGAGAGGTACCCCAGGGGTGTCACATCTGGATAAGGATAAAAAGGCCAGTAAGGTGGATGGGACGGATGATGCTATCTCTGCCAAAAGGGTGTGGTTAGCCCTCAAGGCCCTAAGGAAAGACAAATCTCCTGGGCTGGATGGCATTCATCCAAGAGTACTATGGGAATTAGTGGACATACTGGCTGCACCCCTGGCGTAGCTCTTCAACAGGTCACTTGAGACAGGGAGCGTACCTAGGGATTTGCGAGAGGCACATGTGGTGCCAATCCATAAAGGGGGGTCGAGAGAAGTACCAGATAACTATAGACCCATCAGTTTGACCTCAGTGGTGGGGAAATTAATGGAGAGTATACTAAAGGAACGATTGGGGGTGTACTTGGAGGAGGTGGGAGGTCTGGATAGTTGGCAACATGGGTTTGTGCCAGGTAGGTCATGTCAAACCAACCTTGTGGAGTTCTACGAATGGGTAACATCAGAACTGGACAGGAGAAAGCCTGTGGATGTATTATTCTTGGACTTCAGCAAGGCGTTTGACTCTGTCCCCCACAATGGCCTGTGGAGAAACTGATGGGGTTAGGAGTAGGCCCTTTGATGGTCAGATGGATTGAAAACTGGCTAGCTGGATGCACCCAGAGAGTAGTGGTCTGTGGGGAGCTCTTGAACCCTAGAGAGGTTGGTGATGGGGTACTGCAGGGCACGGTCCTGGGTCCGATCCTGTTTAATGCATACATATTGGACATCAGGGAGGGTATAGGGTGTGAAATGAGTCTCTTCATGGATGGCTCCAAGATGGGAGCAGTAGTGGAGGGAGAAGAGGGGAGGTTGGCCCTGCAAGGGGACCTGGACACCCTGGAAAGCTGGGCTCACAAATGGAAATTAAATTTCAATATCACCAAGTGCAAGGTGGTGCATCTTGGTCAGGGAAACCCTAAACACAGGTACACCCTGGGAGGGGAGGCACTGGAGGCCTCAATAGAGGAAAAAGACCTAGGGGGTCATGGTGGATGCATGTATGAATAGCTCTGAGCAGTGCAGGAGAGTGGCTAGCAAGACAAACAGGATGTTGGGATGCATTGTAAGGGGGATCACCTCTAGGAGCAAGGAAGTGATTCTGCCACTGTACAATGGACTGGTTAGACCACACCTTGAGTACTGTGTACAGTACTGGAGACCACACTTGAAGAGGGACACAGCTCCTGAAGAGGGTACAGAGGAGGGCAACCAAGATGATACGATGGCTAGGGATTTGACGATGAGGACAGACTTGAGGAGCTCTGCCTGTTTTCACTGGAGGAGAGGAGAGACAGGGGGACATGATTGAGGTCTTCAAATACCTCAAGGGAATAAATAGGATAAACATGGAGGGATCTTTATACTAAAGCAGGAGGTATCACCAGAGGGCATGGTTTGAAGTTGGAAGGTGGAAAGGTGAGGGGGGAAAGAGGAGGTTTTTCACTGAGAGGGTGGTGGACCCTTGGAATGCACTGCCTGGCGAGCTGGTTCAGAGATCCACAGTGGAGGGCTTCAAGAGAGGGTGGGACAGACACAGAAAGTGGATGTATCAGATGATGGCCTGTCCCAGGGGGGTGGGGATGGATGATAGGGGTTTCTGGAGCACAAGGGTTGGGAGGGCCTCGGCACCCAACTAAGGATCTATGGTTCAAGCAGACTCGATAGACCATAAGGCCTAATCTGCTGGCAAATAGTATGTTAGTATGTTAGTATATACCAAAATGGCTAGGACACATACTGAATCAGGCAATATGCATATCAAAATAGATATGACACATACCGAAATGGGTATGACACACACTAAAATGGGTATGATACAAACCAAAATGGATATGTTATACCAGAATCGGTATGATGCATAAAGAAATAATTATGACACATATTGAAATGGATATGGACCATACTAAAATGATTATGACACATAGCAAAATGGGTGTGGCATACCGAAATGGGTATGACACACACCAGCATGGGTTTAGCACTAACTGAAATGGATATGACACACATGGAAAATGGTATGACACATGCTGAAATAATTGTGGCACATACCTAAATGGATATGACCTATACTGAAATGGCTATAGCACATACCAAAATGGGTATCACATACCAAAATGGGTATGACACAAACTGAACTGGATATGGCACACACTGAAACTGGTATGACACACACTGAAATAATTATGACACATACCCAAATGGATATGACCCATACTGAAATGGATATGACACATAGCAAAATGGGTATGACATACCAAAATGGGTATGACAGACACCAAAATGCGATTGACACTAACTGAAATTGGCATGATACACAACTGAAAATGGAATGACACATGCCGAAATAATAATGACACATATCGAAATGGATATGACCCATACTGAAATGGCTAGGACACATAACAAAATGGGTATTATATACCAAAATGGGTATGAGACAAACTGAACTGGATATGGCACACTTTGAAATTGGTGTGACACACACTGAAATAGCTTTGACACACAGCTAAATGGATATGACCCATACTGAAATGGATATGACACATAGTAAAATGGGTATTACATACCGAAATGGTTATGACATACACCAGTATGGTTATAGCACAAACTGACATGGATATGACACACAATGACATGGGTATGTCAAATACTGAAATAATTATGACAAATACCAAAATAGATATGTTACATGTTGAAATGAGTATGACACATACCAGAATGGGTAAGACACACACCAAAATGGGTTAGACAAAAAACAAAATGTGTGTGATATGCACCAATATAGATATGACACATACTGAAATAATTATGACACATGCTGAAATGGATATGACCTATACTGAAATGGATATGACAGATAAAAAATATATATAACACATACTGAAATTATTATGACACATGCCAAAATATATATGACCTATACTAAAATGGATATAGTACATAATAAATAGGGCATAATGTATACCAAAATGAATATGACACATACTGAAATGTAGATTATATTTATTTAATATATTGATACTCTTGATAGATGTGTACTGTAGTAAATAAGATGGTTTTGAAGTACTGAAAGCAAAATCATATATTAAAATGTGTACGCTGCATACTGAAATGAGCATATAGCAAACTGAATTGTTACCAAACTTGCAAGGCATAGACTGAATAGAGTGTAACATGTGCCAAGGTGTGAATACAGCAAACTGAACTGAATATAACACAGTGAAAAGCACATGACTTGAGTAACCAATCAGAATGCAGCATCACCCCCTGAGATTTCGTAAGACTCCACCAGTTCTTGTTCAGCTTCACTGCAGCTAAGAGCTCATTACATTCTGTTAATCAGGAATATGCACAATGTATATTATTACATTGTTATGTTGCTACTGTACCAGTTTTATTTTTATTTTTTTTTTGTTTCTGTTAAGACAACCTTTGTTTTCAAAAGTTTTGTCTGATTTTTATTAAAAAATTACTATAATGTATGTTAGAACGCTGTTAACCTTAGGAAATCATCATTTCCTAAGGTTGTTAACCTATCGATGTGACGTAGATATGTTGTTAACCTATCGATCCTACGTCACATCGATAGGTTAACAACAGCGAGTGGTCTGCGCATGTGCGCGCTTTTTTTTCGACACGGAAACCGACTGAAGGGAAACCGACGGGGAAGGACTGAAGGGCCGCGGCGGTGACTTTTTAAAAAACGTAAGCCCTTTTTTTTTTTGATGGGACCATACACTGCAAAATAATGTATGGTCCCTCTACCGACGGCGGTCAATTTTAACCGTCTCGAGGGTTGCCATGGCGACGTAAACCTCTCGAGCTTCGCTCTCGAGGTTTACATGGTCACCCTGGCAACCTCTCGACTGTTAACTGACCGGTTAACGATAGAGGACCATACATTATCCTCTATGTTATATCTGTTCTTTGTGTAAGGTTATATTTAATACCAGATAAATACATTCTGCACTTGTCTTCTTCCAATGTTTAGCAAAGTTATATAGTATGTCGTGTTGTATAATATTTTTGTTTGCCCTGTAAGAGAAGGGGCATTACCAAAGTATCTGTAGCTCCAGGATTATCTCATTCCTGTGTGTTTTAACTGAATTTTACCAACTTACTGAAAGTTAGAGTTTTTCTTTGCTGCATTCTGAAAACTGTCAGTATTTTACCACTTTTATGAACAGTAAATTAAATACATTAGCCATTTTTTACTTTGCAAGAGTAAGTGCTAGGAACACATATTTTACACTACTGGAAAGCTAAGAATCTCTAATACTATAACCCAGTTGTTCGTAGCTTATGACATTATGGAGCATACAGACAGATTATTAATGTCCTATTTTCTTCTAAAAAAATGGCAGTTTGTGAATCTAGTTATTCATCAAATTATTCATTTCACTGCCCTTTCTTCCCAGATTTCCTGACTTTTTATAAGAGGAGTGTTACATTTTTACAGGCTTCATTACATGTGCTGAGCTACTGAATCCACACCCAGGTTAGTGAGCTACTGTTTTTTTCTTCAGATTGTATTGGTGAGGATAACTATTTATAATGCTACAATAGCATATTTAGTATGTTATTCATTTGCTTACATTGCCTGGTTTATTGCCACTATTATCTTCATTTCATTGTGAGCACCCTCTCCATAAAGATATTCCGCCTCACCTCCATCCAGAACCTAACTCTCCCCAATCTCATAGTGTCCTTCCTGACCCTCCTCCAAAATAAACCCCATGTGTCCATCTTGATTATACCCTTTATGTTTTTGAAGGTCTCAATCGTGGTCCACATCAACATTTTGAAGGAGGGTCGGGAACACTATGATTGGGTTGGATAGGAGTGAGGAATATCTTTATGGAAGATGGTAAAGGTGGAATGCACTACCAGCAGAGGTGGTGGCATGTAACACAGTGGAAGGCTTCAAGAAAGGGTGAGAGAGGGAAAAGGGGAGGGTAAAGAGAGAGAGGGGAAGGGGGGGAACGGGCAGCTGCTAAATAGGGGAACTAGCTGCAAACTTGAGCAGACTCAACAGATCATGGTGGCCTTTTTCTGCTGGTAATTTTCATATGTTCCTAACCTGACTGTGTCTGCTGCTCAACTGTTCATTACTTAAAGACATGCAGTGCAATGTGAAAACATGCAAGACTTGTCTTACAAAAAGGCAGTATCGGGAGGAGGGCAGGAAATTGATAACTGTTGGATAGCTGGCTTCACTAATTGCTGTTTTTAGCAAAAAACAGAACACTGATAGCAGGCTGTTTGCTCCACAGTGGCCATATGGTTACAGAGTAAATGGCAAAATAATTTACTTTAATGTTTACATTAAAAGTGGCTAAATGTTGAAATTAGTTTTAAAACATCAGCAAAAGATCTAACCTTCAGTAAACAATTTAAGGGCAACTAAAACACAACCAATTTAAAATAAACAGTTATAAAAAGAGATTGAATACAACGATAAAGAGTCTTTCACCAACCACCACCTCACAGATTTACTATACAGTTACCTAACTACCACCCCATAATGCTGCTCACAACGAAATGAAGATAATAGTGGCAATAAACCAGGCAATGTAAGCAAATGAATAACATAGTAAATATGCCGTCCCAGCATTATAAATAGTTATCCTCACCAATACAGTCTGAAGAAAAAAACAGTAGCTCACTAACCTGGGTGTGGATTCAGTAGTTCTGTACAAGTACTAAAGCCTGTAAAAATGTAACACTCCTCTTATAAAAAGTCAGGAAATCTGGGAAGAAAGGGCAGTGAAATGAATAATTTGATGAATAACTAAATTCACAAACTGCCATTTTTTTAGAAGAAAATAGGACATTAATAATCTGTCTGTATGCTCCATAATGTCATAAGCTACAAACAACTGGGTTATAGTATTAAAGATTCTCAGCTTTCCAGTAGTGTAAAATATGTGTTCCTAGCACTTACTCTTGCAAAGTAAAAAATGGCTAATGTATTTAATTTACTGTTCATAAAAGTGGTAAAATACTGACATTCGTTTTCAGAATGCAGCAAAGAAAATCTCTAACCTTCAGTAAGTTGATAAAATTCAGTTAAAACACATAGGAATGAGATAATCCTGGAGCTACAGATCTTTTGGTAATGCCCCCTCTTTTACAGGGCAAACAAAAATATTATACAATACAACATACTGTATAACTTTGCAAAACATTGGAAGAAGACAAATGCAGGATGGATTTGTCTGGTATTAAATATAACCTTTCACAAAGAACACATATAACAGTAATTTTTTAATAAAAATCAGATAAAACTTTTGAAAACGAAGGTCGTCTTAACAGAAACTAAAAAAATAAAAATAAAACTGGTACAGTAGCAAAATAACAATGTAATAATATACATTGTGCATATTCCTGATTAACAGAATGTAAGGTGCTCTTACCTGCAGTGGAGCTGAACAAGAACTGGTGGAGTCCTACAAAATCTCAGGGGGTGATGCTGCACTCTGACTGGTTACACAAGTCATGTGCTTTTCACTGTGTTATCACCAGGATGAAGCCCTTAGTTCTGCCTCTGGACCTCCCCACTTTGGTGAATGCCTTTGTGATGTCCAGGCTTGACTACTGTAATGCATTCTAACTCGGGGTCTCTGGGGGTACCCTGCGCCAACTGCAGCTGGTGCAGAATCCGGCGGCGAGGTTGTTGACAGGGCAATCTAAATACTGTCATATTACCCTGGTGCTGTGTCATCTGCACTGGCTGTCGGTTAGGTGGAGGGTCCTCTTTAAGGTGGGTTTGCTCACCTTTAAGGCCCTACACGGCCTGAGCCCTGGCTACCTCAGTGACCTTCTTACACCTGCTGTCTCAGTCCGTTCCCTATGCTCCTCTTCTAGGGGCCTCCTTGCGATTCCCAGGATGAGGCTAAGAACTGCAGGCGACAGAACATTTAGTGTGGCCGCTTCCGTCCTGTGGAATTTGTTTCCTTTAGTTGTTAGGGAGGCCCATCTGTTGAGGTTTTTAAGGCCCGACTCAAGGCATTTCTGTATGATCAGGCATTCCTGGACTATGTTTTATAGTTTTTATTGTCTAATTTTTTAGGCTTATTTTAGTTTTAGAGAATGAAACAAATTGTGTAGCAAATTATGTTTTAACTGTCTGGAGTTGTATATTTTATTGATTGTTATTGTGCTGTGTTGTTTTTATTTGATTGATGTACGGCGCCCAGAGCCTCCGGGATGGGCGTCTTCTTAAATAAAATTTGCCTTGCCTTGCCTTATATTCAGTTCAGTATGTGTTATACTCATTTCAGTTTGCTGTATTCACACCTTGTCACATGTTACACTCTATTCAGTCTATGCCTTGCAAGTTTGGCAACAATTCAGTTTGCTATATGCTTATTTCAGTATGCAGCATACACATTTTAATATATGATTTTGTTTTCAGTACTTCCTAACCATTTTATTTACTACAGTACACATTTATCAAGAGTATCAATATATTAAATAAATATAATCTACAATACAGTATGTGTCATATTCATTTTGGTATACATTATACTCTATTATGTATTATATCCATTTTTGTATAGGTCATATATATTTTGGCATGTGTCATAATTATTTCAGTATGTGTTTTATATATATATATATATGTATGGGATATGCGGGGGGTGCCTGTTGGATAACGATGTTATTTGCACAGTAGCCTGTGACCTCGAGTAACCTCACAAGTGGTGAAGTCACGAGTGAGTTTTATGAATGGTAACAGGCTACTGTACATATAAAGTCATTATCCAACAGGCGCCCACCACATATTAGATTTATGCAACAGATGTTTTTCTGTTTTTTTATGCTTGCAGTTTGTTAAAAATGTGGTGAAACGAGTTTTTTTAAAACTGTTGGTTTCAGAGTGCAACCCCCCCCCCTTCCGCCTGGTTGCTGTGGTCGTTGTTGGTGTCTGGATGTCTTAATGATGTCACAGCATCTGTGCTGACTGGTGAACAGTAGAGGTTTTGAAAAATTTTAACACAAAATGGCGGATCCATTACGTGAGATGTCATTTAGAACCTGTGTGGGTGTTTTTTTATGTGCCGCTTCTTCTTTTGGTTTTGTTTATTAAACAGAAGAAAAATAGTTTGGGATTTTTGAAAGACGTGGTAGGGTTTTGAGGAACTGTTGGAGTACCGGCAGGATGCGCTGGAGTTCAATCGGGAGGAGCTGCTTCATAGACTCTGGTACATAGTACAGAAGATACATTTGAGAATGAAAACCCAGACAGAAGTGCTATTGGAAAAAGTAGAAAAGTGGGGAAATTATTGCTGCTGCCATTGTTGCTTTTTTCATGGTTTGCGGCTGGTAGGGGGTCCTTGAAAGAGATGTCAGCTTTACATTATGAAGGGAAGGGAGAGTGCTAGAGAGGGAGAAAGTACAGACGGAGAAGCGAGGGAGCGACTAGTGATGTAGTCACTGTACAGATAAATGGGTTGTGACATAATCACTATGGGAATCATTTCAAGTTATTCTTAGAGTGATTATGTCATGGTCATTTATCTATACAGTGTCTTAAATAAATGTCTTTATGCAGCAGAATTTATCCTGACACCTGTTGCATACGTTTTTTTATCTGTCATATCCATTTCAGTATAGGTCATATCCATTTCAGCATGTGTCATAATTATTTCAGTATGTGTCATATCTATATTGGTGCATATCACACACATTTTGTTTTTTGTCATACCCATTTTGGTGTGTGTCATACCCATTCTGGTATGTGTCATACTCATTTCAACATGTGACATATCCATTTTGGTATCTGTCATAATTATTTCAGTATTTTACACACCCATGTCATTGTGTGTCATATCCATGTCAGTTTGTGCTATAACCATATTGGTGTATGTCATAACCATTTTGGTATGTCATACCCATTTTACTATGTGTCATATCCATTTCAGTATGGGTCATATCCATTTAGCTGTGTCAAAGCTATTTTAGTGTGTGCCACACCAATTTCAAAGTGTGCCATATCCAGTTCAGTTTGTCTCATACCCATTTTGGTATATAATACCCATTTTGTTATGTGTCCTAGCCATTTCAGTATGGGTCATATCCATTTCGATATATGTCATTATTATTTCAGCATGTCATTCCATTTTCAGTGTGTATCATGCCAATTTCAGTTAGTGTCAATCCAATTTTGGTGTCTGTCATACCTGTTTTGGTATGTCATACCCATTTTGCTATGTGTCATATCCATTTCAGTATAGGTCATATCCATTTGGGTATGTGTCATAATTATTTCAGTATGTGTCATACCAGTTTCAGTGTGTGCCATATCCAGTTCAGTTTGTGTCATAGGCATTTCGGTATGTGATACCCATTTTGGTATGTGCTATAGCCATTTCAGTATAGGTCATATCCATTTAGATAAGTGCCACAATTATTTCAGCAAGTGTCATACCATTTTCCGTGTGTGTCATATCCATTTCAGTTAGTGCTAAACCCCTTTTGGTGTGTGTCATACCCATTTCGGTATGCCATACCCATTTTGCTATGTGTCATAATCATTTCAGTATGGTCCATATCCATTTCAATTTGTGTCATAATTATTTCTTTATGCATCATACCGATTCTGGTATAACATATCCATTTTGGTTTGTATCATACCCATTTTAGTGTGTGTCATACCCGTTCCGGTATGTGTCATATCTATTTTGATATGCATATTGCCTGTTTCAGTATGTGTCCTAGCCATTTTGGTATATGTCATACTTATTTTAATAAGTGTTATTTCTATCTTGGTGTATGTCATATCCATCTTGGTGTGTGTCATATCCAGTTTGGTATGTGTCATACACATTTTGGTATAGGTCATAACCATTTCAGAATGTCTCATAACCATTTCGGTATGTGATATACTCATTTTCATGTTTGTCATTCTCATAATATTATGCTGTAAACATTTTGTTGTTAGTCATAGACATTTCACTGTTAATTATATTCTGAAAACTGTTAATTTTGAATTGAACGGCTTTCCATACAAAATGGATGTCCATGTAAATGACATGGTGTGGATCCCCCTCACTTTTTCACTGCTGAACCTGGGGACCAGAGGCAAACTGTACAGAATGTAACTGTCTTGCAAATCAATAAAGAAGTGTAAAAGTGTACAGTGACTTTACACACAAAATGTTTCTTTTGTTTTTAAGTTGAAATATGGTATGTGTTTTCCACATGTAGCCATTTTATAAGCAGAATAACACATCCTAGGTGATGCAATCATTTGTGGAATATGTGCCCTTCTCCTTGTATTTAAAAGCACTCAGCTTCACTTTGAGCCTAACAACACCTAGAGGTGACAATGACTGCACACTCTGGTATATGTTATTGCTTATAGGTTTACCCTTCTGAATGCATAGTACACTGTACATACATACTGTGAAAGATCCCATTTCTTCTCACCCATTTTATTCTGTGATCATTCTCCCTTATTGGTGTTTCATTTATTATGTTGTCTTGCGTCCGCAGCACAAGCAACATTTTATGGCAGCTTGCTGGAGTAGCAGGTTGTGAAGATGTGGCAGTGTTGTGGCCAATGGTGCCACTGCTTTTTTGGACTGGTCTCTGTGGCACCAATAAATGAGCATGTTGTCTATGACAGCAATTCAGAACCATGGCTCCAACTTGAAAGAATTTCACTGTCGCAATGAGGGAGCACCCCCTCATTGCAGAGCATGCCTTGCCTGCTGACACATTTCCATAAACATGGCAGCGGTTGCCGCTGTCTGCCTCTCACAGTCTCTAGGAAGCTGGCATCAGGGGTGCAGAAATTCCCCTGTTGGCATGCCCCCTCCCCAGTTTATTTGCCGACGGGGATGCCCAAGCCCCATCGGCATAATGTTCCCCAAGGTTTATTTCTCTGATGAGGGGGTGCCCAATCCCCTTCGGCATCATGCCCCCCCCAAACACAGAGATGTTTTTTTTGCCAATGGGGTGCCCAATCCCTATTGGCTTCCATCCCCAATACCCAAAAACCAGAGGTGACACACTGGGACCCCTCCCCAGTGTGCCAAAATGTCTTTGTCACATCCCAAAAGAAAAAAACCTTCTCTTGAGGTTCATTTTTTGCCCCCTGTAAAACAGAAAATGGTCCCTCGTGGTCATGATGGCCCCCCTCCCCCAACCAGCACTCACCCTCTGTGCACCCCACCTCCCCGCACCCCCCATCACCCCATACTTACCTCCGGAGAAGGTGCGATGATCTTTGGTGGAGTGGGAACACATCTGCACTCTTCAAAGCTGACCACAAACTGAAGGAAATCATGGTAAGCTGTATAATGCCATCAATGGGGGGGGTTTCAACTTAGGTGGATATCTCGGTCATTTCTGTGACTTTTGGCTCCACATTTTTAATATGGGGTTCTTGGGACCCCACCTCATGAACTCAGTCACTGTCATTTCATTATTCCATCCCAAAAGGTGATTCAGTGGACACTGGATGGAATTACCTGTCAGGACTGATTAATGAAACAACAGTGTCACTGTTCATGAGGTGGGCTCACAAAAAGCCTATGTTGCAAATTTGGTGAAAACATTCCACAAAATGACTGTTACGAGCATACATTGCGCAGTTTCAATGCACACTCGTAACTTCAAGAATTTTTAATATTTTCACTCCAGATTTCCAACATTGCCATTTCTTCACACCTCCTTATGAATGGTACAGCTGTCATCTTTCACATCCTGCCCAAAATGTGTTTTCGCACATCTGGTGCAGAATGGCATGGTTGCTGTGGGAAATCAACATTCTGGACAGATTAACAAAATCACAGTGCCACTGTTCATGAGCGGAGGTCCCAAATGCTTTTATGAGGTGGGGTCACAAATAGCCCATGTTGACAATTTGGACTGAAAATACCAACAAACGCCCGGGGTGTTAGCGTTTCTAACCATAATGTCCCACCTTCTTGACACCGACAGGCATCAGGGGTGTGACTTTGGATTGTCAGCTGTAATGCTCATGTCATTCCACCCCCACCCTGCAGCCAGTGACAGGCATCAAGGTGTGCCTTGGACTCTTTGGCCCCAAAGTTCACCCCATTCTCCTATACTGCACCCATCTCAACATGTTTCGTTATGGAATGGGGTGAGCATAAGGCCAGATGACCCCAAGGCACAATGCGACACTTGTCAGAGTCTGCAGGGTAGGATGAGATGAAATGGCATGAGCATTATGGCCAATGACCCAAAGGCACACCTCAATGCCTGTCAGTCTCTGCAGGCTGGGGTGGGGTTGGCGTCAGTTCAGTACTTCACTGCAATTCTTATTATACATCTCTATAACTCCTGCACTACCATTGCCAATGCCAGAAAGACAACATTTGGCATTGACAAATGCTTGTTGTTAATATCTCTGTTCCTCCTGTACCCCTTCCCCCCTGGACACACCAGAAGACAAGCAATCATGATTGCTCAGTGTGCTTTCCTGGTGAAACTTTTCCAATAAATAAAATAAATAAATAAATAAATGTTAAATTATGCCCTGCTCATCTTATCAAAACCTATTGCTAAAATGACAATATTGACTACAAATTATAGATTGAATTGACCATAGGAGGGAGCCATACATTATTATCTTCATCAGTATCTGAAGACCCATCATACTTATCATCACAAATGCTAGAATAGTTTATTGAATAAGTTTACTGAGAAAAATGTATATCTCAAACATGATCTTTGCTCATATGCAATGGTCCTTTTCAACTATCTTCTGCTGAATAATCTACAAAACTAGACTAAAATATAAAAAAGTATTTTTGTAAATATTATATTTTTCAAAATTTTTTCTTTTTTTCTTTGTAAAATTGAAGTCATAACAATTTATAATAATACACTCTCGAGTAGTTATTATGTTGATAATATCAGTACTTGTTTTTGAGTCACAATAATCCTATGGAAAATTATCAGCTACTAAGCTGAGACAATTTATCAGCATTATAACTGAACTATCATGTATTTCTGTATAATTTACATGAGTGTTATCTGATATATATACCCATATTCCCTCATCCATTACGTTTCACTCAGGGCTCATTTAATCTATTTCCTTTAATGTGGACATTCTCAACCATACCTTTATCTATACTGAGCCCCACCTCCACTTTATCCTCATGCTTCCACACATCCACATGTCAAGTTTCTGTGGCTTGAAACCAATAAAGACCATTTGCTGCACATTCATATGTGTTCTAACATAACCTACTACCACGTTGTATTTAATACATCTGCACTTACTTCACTGAGTGTAGCAGATAATGTCGTATTGGTTAAATTTAAACTTAATAAATAAGTTTTTGTAGTATAATAAGATTTTCTGTTTCTTACATCACTGCCTTCATAACTGTGGTCATAACATGTTTTCCACTACTCTGTTGTGGTATTAAATTCAAACTCAGGCCACTAAATCACTGAATATTCAATAGGTGGATCACATTATATCCCTTTGTCACATACCTCCTGAAGAATAATAAGTAAACATAGAATATGTGCGCTGATATAATGCTAGAATGATTGGATTATTTAGACATGTGGGCCCCCATATTCAAAGACTGGGGACATTCTAGCACATCTAGATGTGCTGCCCAAATAAATGGGCTGGCGCAATACAATGCTATATTCAAACAAGTTGCGCAATCGTGCATCCCATCTAAATAAAGCAACGGTTGCGCATTGCGCTAATGGGAACCACCTACAATGTGCCAGTGCATCCCCCTGGATGGCCTGAATACCTGGAATGGGGATGCATGGTGCAACTGCAGATATGCTGGGCCCAAATTCCAGATATTCAGCCAGGTACATGAACATGAGGCCATTAGGCATGCAAAGTGCAAATTGCCCATTTGCATGTCATTATGGCCCCATTTGCATGTTGTCCGCGGGGATGCACTTGGCAGGATGCACTGTGCAGCCTTCTTCCCTGTCCGTTCCCCAGTCCAAGGTAACAGTGCCAGCATCCCTCCATTTTCAGTACTGTAGTGCCCCCTACCCCCTGCCCTGTCCCTGATCCCTGAATCCCAATTGCATGGCCCTATATATGCACTGCCATCCAGGATCTAGGGATGCAGCCAAATTAATTTTCAATGGCAAAATTTCAGCAAAATTGCCAATTTCATCATGTGAAATGTTTCACATAACTGCAGTGAAATTTCACAATTTCGTCTGCAATTTTGACAGTCCACCAGTCCAGCATAGATGGCAAAATTTTGCCTGTGGGAGGTGAAATTTTACCCACGAGTGGTGTAATTCCACCAGCAGTAGTGAAATTTCACCCGCAGTGGAGAAATCTCACCCGCAGGTGAAATTTTGACAGCTTGGGAGTGAAATTTCGCTCAGACCCACAGGTGAAAATTTGCATTTTGTCAAAAGAAATATTTTGCGTTATGCATTAATTATGTGAAATATTTCGCACAGTGAAATATTCCAATTTCACACAATACTACCAGGATCCTGGTTCGATGTACATTCCATAACTGAACCAAGATCTGGATCCCTGTGTGGTGCATAGTAGTTCACTGTACATTTTCCAAAAGTGAAGCTGTGCCCTCATCCTGCCCCGATCCCCAATCACATACAGAATATCCCCCCACATGCCCATTTCCACAATCTAGCGGCACCCCTTCCCATCCCTGAATCCTGTTCATAATAAACAGACATGACACGCCATCCCTGTTTAACAAAGTGTAGTGTCCCCTTTCAGTCCTGATTCACATTCAGAATAAAAATAAATGACTCCACATCCCATGTTTTCTATAGTGTAGTTGCCCCCCACTCACTCAGACACCACCCCTCTCCCACTCTCCCAACATAGCCAGGTGGCCAGTCTAGACCTCTGCACACCTCCAAGACTGCCCACTGACTGAACTGTCCATGAATGACAGCATACTGTACACAGTAGAAGCCCATTGGTCAACACTGTTGACCAATGGGCTTGCAGTGTGTACTGTACGCTGTCATTCACAACTTTATGAATGACACAAGGTTGTGAATGACAGCTTACAGTACACACTGCAAGTCCATTGATCGACAGTGTCTACCAAGGGACTTCTACTGTGTACAGCACACTGTCATTCATGATAGTTCAGTCAGTGGGCAGCTGTGGAGGTGTGCAGAGGGCTGTGCTGTCCTCCGGCTGACTGGTCACCTGGCCATGCTAGGATGGGGGGAGCTGGGTGGAATGTGGGTGTCTGAGTGGGGGGCCACTACACTATGGAAAAAGTGGGATAAGGAGCCATTTATTTTTATTCCGATGGGGATCAAGATGGGAGGGGGGATGCTACACTTTGTTAAACAGGGATGTGGTGTCATGTCTGTTTATTACAAATGGGGTACGGAGATGGGAGAACAGTGCCACTTGGCTGTGGCTATGAGCATGTGGGGTGATATTCTGTATGCAATCGGGGATCGGGATGCATTGGGAGTACAACTACACTTTTGGAAAATGTATGGTGAATTATTATACACTGCACAGGGATCCAGGTCCTGTTTTGATTATGGAATGTACACTGAACCAGGATCCTGGATGTCGGTGCATGTACAGTACCATACGATTGGGGTTTGGGGATTGGGGACAGGTCGGGGGGTCAGGAGGCACTACACTATGGAAAATGGGAGGATTGCTGGCACTGTTACCTTGGATTGGGGAATGGGACTGGGAGAGGGGCTCGCCACTGGGCTGCAGGGGCTGGCAGCTGCTGTGCTGCTGTGTGCAGTATAGCAGCCAGCCTGTGGGTGGCTAGGGGTTAGGTGTGTTTCCTACATGCCTAACCTTATGCAGCACATCTCCAAATAGTGCAGACAGCTGCACTACACATCTTGGTTGAATATGGAGATGTGTCATATATTCATGGGCATGCCCCCTGGAGATGCACCACATACATTATGGCTGCACTTGGGCACAGCCAGAGATGCACAATGCATCTGCACCATTTGAATATTGTGCAGTGGCACAGTTCTTGAGATGTGCCATGCATCTCCTTTGAAAATGTTCCCCTTATGTGTAAGCAATATAACATGAAGGATTGTGCATTGTGCTGTCACAATCCACACTCAGGGACGTTGTTAGGCACATCAATGCAGGACAAGTTACTCCAGCCCTGGATGTGTGTTGTGACAGCACAATGCACAAATGCCAGAGTGTCGTTTTGTGCTTATGAAATGAACCAACAATATTAGTAAGACTAAGCCTAAAAATGCCTTACTGACACAGATGTGAATTTTAAACATCAATAAATAATGTGGGAAAGTAATCTCAGCTTGGGGAAGGGGAGCAAAACAACAAGCTGGTATTTACCACAACTAGCACTGTTATTCATAAAGGGAAGCAGTTCTAATTCAGTCCATCTTTTCTGTTCAGAATAAACAAATACTTCATATCTTTTTTGGAGTTTGCTCTGAATCACTTTGTCTGTCCTGTTCTTGAAATTATTCAGATGGAGTTGAATCATTCATTGTAAAGTGGTGGAACTGCTTCCACTAATCAGGAGGTGCCATCTACTGTACCTCTTATCCATTGTACAGTAGGTGCCTCACGCACCTCCACACAGCTGATTCACACTGCAGAGATTCTCCTCAAACAGCGATGGACACTGTCAATGAGGAGTTGTGGCACTTCAGCAAATTGAAAATCCGCCGTGCGAGTTAAGGACCGTGAACAAAATGGTACACAAAAAAAATCCAGCATAGCAGGTAAAAAGCTTTAATAAAGTCCACGCACATAAAAAATAGTGAAAGTAATCCTGTTAAATCAGTCAGTAATAGTATATTTTTTCTGTCACCAGATATAAAATGAGTACACATTTGGGATCAAACCTTCCTGTTAGTCATGACAGTAAAAGTTACTGAAACCAGAAAATAGCAGTAAAAATAAAATCAGGGAGTTCTACATCAGTCAATAAAGTGTCAGTCTGTTGGGGGGGAAGTACCAGAGAGCTGATCATTTGAATGTACAACACTCATCTCCCACGCCACACAGAACATACCAATGCATACTTAAAAGCCATGGGTAAACCGCTAAAGTTGTGGAAAGTATCATAACACCAAAATACACATATAACATCATCATCCAATTCTATGGCAGTTCCATCACTTTATAATATGTTTATTGGGGTAGTGGTGGTGGTTTCTTACAAGATAAGAATGTTATCTCGTACTGGTTTGAGCTGACAGAACCACTCAGCTTCGCTTTGCAGTCCTCTCACCAAAACCAGCATGAGATAACATTCTTATCTCATAAGAAACAACCACCGCTACCCCTATAAACATATAGCAGTTCACACTGAGAAGCTGGTAGCTCTGCCATTGTCTCCAGCAGTAGTTAGTGAGTGGGGAAAAATGTCTGATGTTTGAAATGTCAGAATACCAAAGCCTCTTATTGATATTCTAGATCCATTGTGCCCTTGCTGGGAGGACTAGTTTTACCCATTCATTGTGCTCATACAACACACAGCTCACAGCCTATCAGGATGCAGTATTTAAACTACCCACTTCAATAGCTGATAAAAATGATCATGATGTCCATCATAGTATGTATATTTTTAAAATAGATCTACCATTCATGATGATGGCAAATATAATGGTGTGCCCCCTTGATGACATGTTTAACACCTCTCTGGAGATAAGGATTGTGCTCCAGGAATGGTGAACTAACCAAGTATTATTTCTACCTCAAAGTAAGTTAATGGATGAACCAGGGGAATACATGACAGTCATCATGACCTCAATAGTGTGGAAAATCGGGGGGGGGGGGGGATGCATGGCTAACCAGCCTAAGGAATGGCTGCCTAAATTGACAGCTTTCTGAATGCTCTGACAACATCTTTCAGCATCCATGTTTGAAGTGTACCTCCAAATTAATCTTTTGTGCAGAAAGATAGCCACTACCCTGTACAGTTGGATTTTCGCCAGTATGTCCTGCTGAAAACTGCGATCTTTGAGCTGTCTGAGACAGACATTTGTTCAGAGCTCTCATCATGGCAACAGTGGCAACCTCTGCTTCAACTTATAACCTGTGAGAAATAAA
Source organism: Neoceratodus forsteri (assembly GCA_016271365.2). NCBI lineage: Eukaryota > Metazoa > Chordata > Ceratodontiformes > Ceratodontidae > Neoceratodus > Neoceratodus forsteri. The sequence continues at coordinate 1,289,956,932 of CM057456.1, forward strand.
GAACATGTTCTCTCAGATGATGGCTAAAATGTCAAAACTGGAGCTCACTTTCCAAAAGACTGCAGCTGACATTATCTCTCTCTTGCACTGAATTAATATAATGGAGCAGGGTACCACAGACAGTTAGCACAAGATCTCATGCATAATGGCCTACATTAGAGAGCAGGACAGAACCATCAGTACACTGTGGCAAAGAGTGGAAGACTTAGAGAACCAGAGATGGAGGTACAATCTCCAGTTCATCAGATTCCATGAAGGTTGCAAAGGGAGCAGTGCTGTCCATTTTCTGCAAAAGAGACTCCCATACTTGCTAGACCTTCCAAGGGATGGCCAGCTAGAAGTTGGTCAGGTCCATCATTCCCTTTTGTAGAAACCAGCATGGGAGGGGGGCTAGCCATGGCCCATCATTGCCAGATTTCTTCATTTTACTGACGGAGCAGATCATTTCAGCTGCCAGAGGAAAACAAAATCTATCCTGGAATAGATAGAGGATCCAAATATATCTATTCAGCAGAACTGTCAGCATGGAGATGGGCCTTTACAGTGGCAAGTCGGGCCCATGCTGAGATGGGCATCCAGTATTACCTCCACTACCCAGCTACCCTCTATGTTGTCTCCAACGTGATTGCCAAAGTGTTGGACTCACCCGAGCCTTCAGAGGAGTATTTGGTGAGAGCAGCTCCTCACTTGAGAATGGATTCTTTCAGACAGTCAACAAGACTGACTGACTCTAGAGAAGAATTCCTGGCCATGGAGATAATCCTGGCCCCCAGCTCTGCCTCTGTCCCTGTTTGCAGTTTGGGTCCATCCCTTCCTGCTCCTCCAATTGACTCTGACCCTTGGCTCCCAGCCCCTAGGAATAAGTGCCGCAACAAAAAGAAGAGAGTGAATGAGGGGAGTAGCAGGGATTTTCCCTCTTGAATACAATCTTGCAGCTGTGGCCAAAGCTGAAACTCCCATGTCTCATCAGGATCGCAGGCCCATCCAGAGGTAACAATCATTTTGAGGTGCTTAACAACTTGCCAGATGAATCTCCTCCACTCCAGTCTGTTGCAGCTCCTCAAGAGTTCCAGACACTAGCCATCTCTTTAAGTCACTCCTGGGCCAACAGGGTGACCCTCCTGCCCTTTCTCGCCAGTGAAAACTCCAGCACCGAAGATGGAGCAGTTCTCTCCTCAATTCAGCAGCCACAGGCCTCCTGTTCTAATGTGTGCTGATTGACTCCTCTGTTCGGCAATCCAGTTGTACCTGCCTCCTGCTGATGGAGCCCTAGGCCTCTTTGTGTGTTTGCATATTTGTTTTATTCATGGAGCTACTAGCAGACCTCCCCACCCTATAGGGGCTTTAGCTCAGTTAGTGCTCAGTCTCACTTAAAGCGCCCCTGTTTCCACTGGGGGGGCCAGATATGCTTGATCTATATATTACATTTTATTTGCTGTTTTAAATGTAAATGGAATTTGCAAGTATGGGCTCTCATGGTGTAGTGAGGTTAGATATTTCTTTCATAATCTGGTATGTGTATATACCCGGTAATGTAACCTGTGCTACATACTGAGGTCATACTCTTTCTCAGCAATGACGAATGTGTACCCCTTCTCCCGCAGTGTCATGCCAGCTTAGCAGTTTGGAGATTCCCTACTTAAAGCATCCCTCTACTCTCACAAGCTAGCCATGATGACCTCCCAAGGCTCAATTGTAATATGTCTCCATACCATTTAAACCCCACAAGGGAGAGGTAACTGGAATTCACAGAAATTTTACAGTTGGGAGAGGTAAGACTGTTATTTACTCTGCTCAAACTGCATCACAATTTACAAACCAAATGGTCTGTATGCTGCATTACAGATCATTGCACAGGTGACCTCCCTCCTTCTGCACCTCATCCTTCCCCCGCTGGGATGGTAGCTTGTGCAGGGCATATTACTGTGCAGTTCCCTGGTTTTGCTGCCAGCCTTCCCCAGTGGTAGGCTTTAGTAATTGCAACAGAACATATGCATGTGGTATACCCTGCATGCCCTCGAGGCGATGTCACACACTTCTTGGCTGGTTCTTATGGTACCATGAGGGTCCTTTATGTATATGGAGCAACTGAAATTGGGGGCTCCATCCTCTAATAGGTGGAAAATGCTGGAGCATTGGCTCAAGTGTTTGCAGGGCCTCAGATAGAAATGAAGGTTCCTGATCCCTAGCACTGAGCTGTACACTCCCTTGGCAGAGTCAGTGGCGCCCCTTGCTCTCTTGCCATGGTTTTGGCCTGGGGGTGCATCCTAATATGCCAACACATCTCAGGCCATATCAGAATTTGGTATGTGGTGTTTCTTCTCTTTGCTTCTAAACTCAGAATGATGCAAGTAATCTCTACCACAACAAAATTGAATCAGCACCCGCCAAACCACTCTATCCTTGATTGGATTATAACAAATCGATCTGACCTACTCCTCCAAACAGGCACCATGTCAGATGCAATTAGCGACCACACTCCAACATACATCATTGTAAACACAAAGACAGTTTGGCCTCCACCAAAACTACTATCTTTCAGTAATGTCAACAGCCTGAATCATGACCTGGTAAGTAGGGTAGCAATGTCCTTAGACTGGTACTCCCTATGGATGGATAACGCCTCCTCTGCTGTCACTCTCTTTACCAGAACCATGCAGAAACTACAGGACCAGTATTTTCCCATCAAAACCAGAAGGGTTAGATGTGGCTGCACGTGCTGGATAACAAAAGAACTACTACTTCAAATGAAGGTCAGGGATTCCAAATGGAGAGCATCCAAAGAGTCCCCATCCCCCCAGGTATGGAATGCCTACAGGCAGCTGTGAAATGCCTGCAAGCAACAGGCAAAGTTACTAAAAAATAAATATTTTACTGAGCTCCAAAAAAACACCCTGGGAAGCCTCATAAATTCTGGGCATCAATAGGATCCATACTAAATCCTGAGACCAGCAAGCTAATAACTGAACTCACATCCCCATCAGGCTCCATAAATGACCCTACTGACATCGCTAATTTCCTAAATGCTATACTCACTGACCTGACCCCATACCTAAACAAGCTCCCTTCTCACCCCCCCTCCAGCATAAACAGAAAAGGTAGCCCCACCACCACTCCATACCCCATAGCAACTACCCTCCCCATTCTATTTCAGGGCCATTGGCAGCAAGGCCATCTCAAAACTCCTGAAAAACTTACCTTCCAGTGGTAGCCCAGGAAGTTATGGCTATACCCTGCCTTCCTGAGGATCATCTCCCCAGCCCTTGTAAGACCTCTAACTTACATTTTTAACCTCGCACTGTCTACCTCAACAGTGAACGACACCTGGAAACATGCAAATGTGGTTCCCATCTTCAAGGCGGGAGACCCCCTAGCCCCAGAAAACTACAGACCCATCTCCTTGCTTCCAAATCTTAGCAAACTTCTAGAGAAAGTAGTCCATTCCCAACTATCCAAACACCTCAAAAAGTATAACCTTCTAAGTTCCTTTCAGCATGGTTTCCGCAAACACCACAGCACCTCCTCTACCCTGGCAACCTTTTCAAAACCATGTCCTCAGACACATGGACATGGGTAATGCCACGGGTGCAGTTGTTGTCAATTTGTCAAAGGCATTTGACCTAGTTGATTATCATCTTCTCCTCACCACTCTTGAACAATTCGGCTGTGCCACTGGACCTGCAGCCTGGTTTAATTTTTACCTCACAAACAGGTCCCAATCCTTACTCATAGGTAAAGTTGCCTCAGCTTCCCTTCACACCTGCACTGGAGTTCCTCAGGGATCGTTTCTTGGCCCCCATCTCTTCTCCATGTTTATCAGTGCTCTACCGGTAGATAGCTTAAATTGCAATACACTCCTCTGTGCGGATGACCTAGTCCTGTACCACTGCGAAAAGTCCCTAGAGTCCATCTCCTCCACTCTCACCGGCAACTTTGCTGCAGCTGAAGGCTGGATCACATCTGGAAAACTCCTAGTAAATGGGAAAAAGACTAAGGCCATGCTCTCTGGATCCAAGCCTTTCCTAAATAAAGCCGCCAAATCACATTCTGCACTCACTGTATGTCCACCTGCAGGCCCCCCACTAGAACAGGTCACCTCTTTCAAATATCTCAGAGTTACTCTTGACCCATTGCTCACCTTCTGTGATCACACAACCTAGACCATAAGTAAGATTAATCAGAAGCTAGGCACAGCATACCGTGCAAACCACTTGCTATCCCCTGAAGCTCGCCTTGCCATTGTGCAAGACAACCTTTTCCCCCTCCTAGATTACTGCTCCCCCATCTACTCCCACCTGTCCAGAAAGCAACTTTCCTGTCTCACCACAACTTGTAATGCCATCTGTCGCTTTGTTCTCAAAGCCCCCTTCATTAACTCATCACTGCTCACTCTACCAGCCCCTTGGATGACTCCCTCTCCAGGCACACTTTGACTATGCCACAGGCTGTCTGATTGACAGTGCTCTCAGAAATTACAAACTTGCCCCCTACGCTCCCCCTTCTCATATACAAAACAGCCACCAGACCTACTAGGGTTTCCTCCTTTCAAACCCTTGAGGTTCCCTGTGTCTCCACAGTCATGGGCAGTAAAGCTTTCTCTGTCTCTGCCCCTTCCCTCTGGAACAGTCTTCCGGCACCCGTTAGTACATCGCTATCCCATGAGTCTTTCAAATCAAACCTGAAGGCCTGGCTACTGGAAGCATCCTCCTGTAAATGCTTACTGGGCTGAGTAGGAACCCAAAAGCCACCATAATTTTTCTGCCATAGACTAGGACAACATGACCACCCTCCTCTCTTTCCCCACCCCTGCCCCTTCCTCCCTAGAGCCGAATCCCACATGCTGACCTCTCATAATACCTCACACTACCTACCTGTAATACCCCTTGACAAATCCTTTGCTACTGGACCGGCAGGGCTCAGCACATCTTTTTCTGTCCTCTACATACTCAGCCGGTTGCTACACCTCTGTTCTGAGCCAGGCACACTGTCTGGGTGTCATGCTCTGCTTGCCATCAACTCTCTTAGGTCAACTGGCATGGCACTTAGACTAGATGTTACTCTGTCCGTTAGGCTTAAAATGCTCCTTGTCAATTTATATAATGCAAACTACCTCCCCTTTTGCACTACCGCCTGTATTTCTCACTGTACCTTATTTTACCATCCTTGTATACCATACGCAAACAATGGCTGTTTCATCATCCATTGGTGTTTGTACAGTATAATCAAATGCATATATTGTTTGTACAGTTTAATCAAATGTGTGTATTGTATCTACTACTATGTTACTGTGTCGCCATGTTGTGGCCCAGGTCGTGACTGAAAATGGTCCCCTGGATCAGTGCACCTACCTGGTTACCAAAAACATACATACATACATACTTACATAAATAAATAAGTAAATAAATAAATACATAAATAAATAAATAAGATGTGTTGCTTTTCCCCAGCGATGGGTGCTGGCCATTGAGCACCTTGGGTGTTCTTGCCTAAAGCCACAGCTGGTTCATTCTTCTGGTACTTTTAGGGGGGTGGAGAGAAAGGTTATGGGTTTCTGTTATAATATCTGTTGTGTTATACCTATTCTTATATGTTTTCTATGGTTCATTGTTTGTATTAGGTAGATTGGCACTACATTTTCTAAGGAGTATTTGTATTACATGGGCCATATGGCCATGACTAGGGTAATATGGTGTACATAGGATGGAATCCCTCTGGTATCACCAGATGGCTCACTAGATGTCTTATCCTCACTGAAAAATGATGGAGACTAATTTCCTCATCTGGAATGTCTGGGGTCCCTACTCCCCAGTTAAACATAAAAAGGTTCTTACATATCTAAAGAAATTGAGTCCACATGTAGTATTCTTATAGGAGACTGAATTAACTGCTAACAAGGCTAAAAAGTTGAAACAGGGTTGGGTGGGGACTGAGGTATATAGTGTTGCATGATCCATAAAGAGGGTGGTGTCAATTCTGATTCATGAAGACCTAGCATGGCAGGTAACCCAATCCACAGTGGATGGGGGGGGGGGGTGGCGCTTAGCGAAAATCGCTGCCCTGGAAGGATCCATGGTATTGGCCAACAATTATGCCCCCAACGAGGATGACCCAGTTTTCTTTCATGCCCTGAAGCAAATTATTATAGATTTTAACACAGCCAATCTCCTAATCATAATGGGTGGGGACTTCAACCCCACTTTCAACTTCGAGACTGACAGAAGCAGACGGAGAAGGGAACCTCACAAATGGGTGGTGCACACTCTGCTCAGGCTTCTCTCGGAACAGTTTATGGTGGATACCTGGCATACCCATAATCCAGGGGTTAATGATTATACTTGTTCTTTTGCCACTCATGGCACTTCCAGCAGAATAGGCTAATGGCTAATAGTTCAGCCTTTATATGAGAGAATTATCCTAACTAAAAACCTTCCCATTCTCATGCTCCTCTAGAAATACATCGGAGGTGGGGCCATAAGATAAAACTACCCTCCTCATGGAGAGTGGATTCTCTACTTCTGGAGGACAAACATTTTGTTCCCTGGCTGAAAGAGCCGGTTCAAGACTATTGGAAGTCAAATGACATGGGCAATGTCTCTGACTCCACTCTGTTGGAGGCCTTCAAAGCCACCATTCATGGTAGAATAATCTCTTATATGGCCAACAGGCACAAAGAGAGAATGGCAGAACAGATTGCCCTAGAACAGACTCTAGCTAATCTATAGTCACAGTACAAGTCTTGGCACAAGGGTCACCTACCCCAGTCTCTTCTAGCCCAACTAAACAGCACTCTGGTAAAGTTAAACACCAACCTTACCAGGAAGGTGGAATTGGGTACTCGCTGGCTGCATTACATGTATTGGGAAGGAGGAGAGAAGTCCAGAAGACTATTAGTCTATAGGCTTAAAAGCCATCAGACTGTGAAAAGCATAGCTGGTCTTAAGGCCCCTCACCCTACACAAGAGGGCATAAATAAAATCATGCTCCAATTTGATGAGAAACTGTATGCATCTCCCTCCTCTCGAGACGTGTCAGATATAGATGCCTTTTTATCCTCTCTCTCTCTTCCCAAAATCCCTTCACAATTAGTAACAGCAATGGAGGTCCCTATTTCCCAGGTAGAATCGATGCAGGCTACTTGAGCAATGAACCCTTATAAGGCACCGGGAAGGGATGGCTCTCCAACTGATTTCTAAAAACCCTGGCAGAGGACATACATACAGCAGCTATTTGCTAAGAGCTTTCCAGGACTCCATGAATAAAGGCATTCTACCAATCGCAATGCTGGAGGCTGTCATAACAATACTTCCTAAAAAGAGAAAGGAGCTGACTGCCCCTGGTAGCTACTGACCCATCTCCGTCATAAATGCAGACACTATGATCCTGGCTAAGGTGCTTGCAATGTGATTGGAAGGTATTGTCCCTGGTTTGATCTACCCTTCACAGGTGGGATTTGTCAAAGGTCACTTAAGCTCAGACCACCTTAGGACCACATGTTCTCTCACTCATAAATCCCAGAATCTCACTTCCCTGGTAACAGCATTAGCTGTGGACTTTGAAAAAGCCTTTGACTTGGTCAAATGGCCTTTTCTTATGCCAGTCATGGAAAGAATGGCTATTAGAAAAGGTTACTACAACTGGGTCAGGCTACTATATTCTTCCTCTGCGGCATCCGTGCTAACCAATGGGTATACATCTCTGCCTTTTGTACTGCAAAAGGGGACTAGACAACAGTGCCCTCTCTCCCCCCTATTCTTCATATTTGCAATTGAACCCTAGGCCATCTGCCTTTAGGATGAAAACAAGATCTCTGGAATACAGATTGGTTCTGAATCCTTAAAAATGTTTTTATATTGTGGACAACCTTCTCATTATCTTCTCACATGTACACCAGGCTGTCAGGCGGGTGCTTCCCATGCTGTCCGCTTTCTCCAAGGTTTCAGGGCTAAAAGTCAATCAGTCTAAGACAGACGTTTTACGCCTTACTAATAAGTGTTCAGCCATACCATTCCAGGAGCTGGACCTCAAATGGTCCCTGGATGTGATTACTTATTTGGGGATCAAACTACATCGGGACCTCTCCAAATTAGTACCTATGAACTTTACGGACCTTCTACACACTCACAGAGTAGACCTAGATTGTTGAAGAGCACTTCACCTTACTCTTGCAGGGAAGATAGATGCTGTAAAATTAATGTTAGTGCCCACATTTCTACCCCCCCCCCGGCCCATCTGCCCATCCTAATTCCTAATAAATGGTTTCAGAAAGTGGACACAATGATAGCACAGTTTTTGTTAGAGTATAAGACCCCATAATACATCAGAGCTAAATTGCACTGGTACTGGAGCAGAGATGGCTGGGGTTTAGCATGGTTTTATGGATATCACATGGCATTCATCACTGCACAAATCAGCATGTAGTTCTACAACCCCTCCTCCCTATCCCCAGCCTGATTACAATTAGAAGCTGAAGTTGCTGGGGCTCCCACCCTAGCAGTGCTGATGTACTCCTTAGGGGTTTGCTCTATCCCCTGCCCCCTTCTATTACCCTATCCATCACCTGCTGGAGGAAAGTTCATAAACTCCTCTCCGAAACCCTCAGACCCTGGATCTTCACTCCTCTCTGGAAGAATTAGAGTATGTCTATCAGGGCATCCTCTATACACTGGCAACTATGAAAGACTCAGGGCATCAGACTAATAAAATATTTACTTATGCCAGGATCATTGACATCTGACTCATTCTCAAACCTTAAGACACAATATCATGTTCCACAGAACCATTTTTGGAGATACCTCCAAATCCAGGATGTGATACTTCAAATGGATAAATCAGCCAAGGACCCTAGTCTGAAGATTGAAACCCCTCTCATGGTTTCTTGGATTTGACTCCCCAAGGGTAGGGCTAGCAATATTTACAATGGCATCAGAGATTCCACCCTAGATCCCTCCCTATCTGCCAAAGTGCAATGGAAATAAGAGATGGGTATCACCATAATTGTCACCCAATAGTCCCATAGCTGGCACAGGATACACTTGGCCTGCAGGGATGGTAAAAGCCAGCTTACTATGAACAAGACCCTACTGAGGTGGTATCATACCCTGGGCAGACTGAAACAGCTGGGGCTATACTCTGATGGCAGCTGCTGGAGATGTGGCCAGTCCAGGGCCCAACTGTAGCACATTGTATGGGCTTATTGTATGGACTTATCCTAAGATATGGCCGTTCTGGTTGGATGTGTGTGGAATTTGTCAAAATGTGGTAGGTCCAGTAATTTTGGAGTGATTTAAACAAATATGATCCTCACAATATGGAGAGAGAGCAATAACAATAATATACAAATCATTACTACAACGCGTGGCACACGCCATGACCCTGACTCAAACAAAATGGGAAAAAGAGTTGGACCAGATAATATCTACTGGAGAATGGAGTAAGATATGGAAGGGTACTTGGGTGACCACCTCCTCTCCTATGTAGCGGAGTTTGTCTGGAAGGTAAGGGTGAGGTTCTTCTTAGTCCCCTCTGTCATGGCTTCAAGAAGCCCTGGAAATTCATCTCGACGTTGGAGAGAGTGTACTGAACCAAGGGCCTCGTATAAACATATCTTTCTAGACTGCCCAAGGATATTAAGCTTTTGGCAATAAGTAGTAGAGCATATAAAAGGGATATTAGATATACATTGCAGGATTGGGGATTCTAACTTGATGCTGGGAATCCCACCAGTAGAGATCAGAGATAAAGTCAAAATATACTTATGGGCAATACTATTGGGCTCTGCCTATAAGTCCATAACCAAAAAATGGCTGCAAACAGCAGCCCCACAAATCTGGGAATGGAAGGCAATAATCCTAAATATCCAACATAGCGAACAGATCACTTTGGGGCTACAGGACCATATGGAGACATACACAACAAGGTGGACCAGATGGGAGCTTCTATCTAGAACAAGTACACTAATACACTCAAAATAGGACAGTAAAAGAGGGGGGTCAAGAAAATAGAGAATAAGCAGATGATAAAATATTGTGAAGGCCTTGATATATAAATACATTGACCTTGTGTGAATAAAAGAAATGTAATTTGAAAGTAAGGAGAAATAATAGATAAGAGAATGGATTTTGATGCCTATAAGTAATTGTCTTGTAATGGATGCCAGAGTTACGATGTTTTAAGTTAAGTTTCTTTTTCATCAAAGCTGGTGGATTTAAGGATGTGAATATCTATGTATAAATACGTCAGATAAAAGATGTGATGAAATAAAGGAAGTATAAAAAAAAAATGTGGTAGGCTCGTACCTCCACATTGGTGCTCCCCTCCGCCTCCTTGGCTGATGTCCAGAGAGCACTCCTAGAAGAGCCCTACGTGCCCAGTGGCTTACAACGGTGAGGGAAGCAGCCAAGAGACTTCTCTTGATGCTACAGAGGACAGATAAGTGCTCCACTGCCCCAGAATGGCTTGTATCTATGGGGCAATTAGCTACATATAAGAGGCTTTTTAATTTTGTTTCTGAAACCATGGAGAACTATTACCGGTGTTAGCAGTCATTCTTTGACTCAGGCTACTGTCATAATCTACAGAACTCATGACATAGTGCAACAGCAGGGCCCCTAGTCTTCTCAGACCCACTATATTTAACCCTGTAACAGCTTATTTCTCTCACTGCTGCCTACCTGTTGTATATAGTTATAAAAGGTTTAGTTTTATTTTTTTCTTTCTTTTATGTTTAGTGTGCCAGATGATTTGTATCTGAATGGTTACAAGTGCATACCTTCCATCTGGTTTCATGCCATTATCTTCATATTTTCTTTTTGCTCTGTATCAGTTGGGGAATGGACATTCTGGCTATGTGTTATGTGTATGTCACAATACTATATTTGCTATATGGCCCAACTGTTGCTGTTACTCTAAGTACCACTGTATTTTACTATATTCTATCCTGAATGATATACGTAATGTATCATGGTGTTTGTGTTACTTATAAAAATGTTTGAATAACAAAATAGTGTGGAAAATTACAGAGACCATCCTGAGGAAAAGCTGTAAAACTTTCTGAAGGTGTGTGGGTTCCATGATGAGAGGCTAAATGACTATGTTTTGGGAAGGTCATGCATGGATAACATAAATGATTCTGACATCAGGATGAGACAGTTGACAAGAGACAGGCAATTGGTGACATACTTTATATCTGGACATCAGCAAGATCTTCTAATATGTGTATTGTCGGAAACTAGTTAAAAAGTTGGAAAACCTGGCAGGTGGGCACAAAGCTTGTTAGCTGTGTCAAAACTGATTGCAATATGAAAGTCAAGATGAATCAGTGGATAGGGTGATCTCTCTGATGCTATGTTAGTGGCAACAGGTGGACTTTGTGGATTGGTGTATGGACCTGTGTTGTTTAACATCTTCATTAGTGACATAGCAAATGGGATCAAAGGTAAAATGTGACTTTTTGCTGACAACATTAAAATATGTGGGAGGGTGGAAATATTTGACTGTAGACAGGAACTGATGAAAGACAAGGCGAGGCTAGAGAAGTGTCCTGGGATTTGGCAATGTGGTTTCAAGCCAGACTGCATACTCCCAGACACACAGCAGGTAAGGTGCCAGATACCATATGATGCCAGTGGGCAAAGTAGGGCTGCTGCTGTTGCTTGCTGTATTCCCCTAAGTCAGGGGGCCTTAGAATCTGTGTGCCCTTGACTTTGCTATATGGCCCAACTGTTGCTGTTACTCTAAGTACCACTGTATAATGGCATTAGGATTGAATGGAGTGCTGTAATCACACCCAAGCCAGGAAGCACACTCAGGGACACACAGAAGAATCATAACATAAGACCCCAGGTGCTGAACAATACTAGTGGGCAGAGTGGTGCTCAATTCACGTCTGAGCTCAGACATGAAAACTGAGAGATGCCCTTTTCATGGAGACCAAGTTAAAAATAGGGGTGTTCACATGTTTGGGAGATGCATGATTTTCCATTAGATGATCATCCACTGATCACTAGAGATGCAGCAAAGTTTTACTTCCTAAGCGAAGTAAATGCGAAGTCGCCTACTTCGCATCCGTTTGGGGCTATGCGAAGTCCTCATTGAAAAGGGCCACTTTGCCTTCAAAATGACCACTCGTTACCATCTTCACATTCATTTCACCTTATTTTCCAGAAAGGCGAAGTGTGTGAGAATTGAAAGCAACAGCCACCCATCACATGACTCACAATCTGCAAGTCACATGCTGCAGGCAGGAAGTTAATGAAGCAAGACAGTGAACTAGTTTCACTTTCCCCTTGCCAAGTGCAGGAGAAAGAGCTACCTAAGTGTTAGAGAGAGAGCAAGAGAGAGAAAGAGAGAGAGAGAGCAATTTAAATTGTTCAGTTTCCTTATTTTTTGCAGTTTAGTGCCATATTTCTTGTTTTGAGTTGTGCCCCTTTTGATTTTATTTAGTTTTTATTGTTTTGTTAGTAGTTGTTCTTATTAGTTTCATTTGTTTCTTTGTTTGGTAAAATGGAGAGAGGAGGTTTCGGTTTGGGACACGTAGAGATCATCATGTTGGGCCAAGGATGCACAGTGGCACCATGCGCATCAACCATGGGAATTTGTTCCATGTGAGTACTCCCCTCCCTGGAACTGGAGATAGTGGTGCCATGATGCAAGCACTCCTGCCAGTGGCACCAAGCACTGCACCCCCCCCCACCGCTGGCCATGGCCATGGCAGTTCAGCAGCAGCAGCAGGAACAGTTACAACAGCCACTGCAGCAGCAAGAAGAACAGCAGCAGGTTGTTCCCTCCCCCAGGTGTCCAGCAGCCTGGAATTGTAATATCTGGTGCCCCCCACCACTTATGCCAGGTCCGCCATGCAGTTCTGTAGTGTGGCATTTTTTTTTTATTACTGCCTGATGACCCCAGTGTTGTTAAATGTAACATCTGTGGTATGCTGGTGTGGCGTGGGCCCAGGGGTAGTCATCTTGGGAAAGGTGGGCAGTGTACTGACCTTGTAAACCACCACCATGTAGAATGGGAGGCCAAGGCAGTGAAAATTTCCAGCAAGGCACCTGCTGTGCAACAGGAGGCAGCACGGCCTCCACCTGCACATGGTGAGAAATGGAGAAGGGAGCTGGACCAAGTGGCTGCTCTGGTGGCACCCGCAGGGGAGCACAACAACTTAAGTATTGCTACACAGGTGGATTTTGGGCTGCTGTGGAGTCAGATAGACCACCTGAGTAATGTGGTGGAAAACATGGAGTAGTGGATGGAGAGAACTGAGGGTAATCAGCTGCAAATAATGGCAATGCTGCATCTGCTGCCAAGTCATCACAACCTGGATGTGTAGTCTTTTTGTTTTCTATACAACTTTCATTGTGTGTCCTGTCTTTCTTTTACTGACATTCTTTCCCCCCAAAAAATGCAAAAACACCCCCCAAAAATGATAAAAGAACATAAGAAAATGCTGTCCTTCCCTTCCTTCTTTTCCTACCTAGTAATCTTTTTACATACAGTAAATGTATTTTTCTTTTTTAGCAGCAATGTTTTCTTTCTGTTGTACACCCCCGTGCAAACATATATGATAGCTGACTTGCTCCAGTGTTGAGAGGTATTAATAATACCATGCGGTTCTGTCTATTAAAGTAGGAGCAGTCAGTACGTCTCTCAGCTACTATTCACAGCAGCTTAATATTCCACAGAGATTTCAGTAGGATAAATTCCCAAAAAGTTTATTTTACCAGCATACAGATACAGGTGCCCCTCCCCAGTCCCCATTCCCCACATAGCAAGCTGAACGACATTGCACAGTACCCACTCTTTGTCAATGCTGAGAAGGTAATTGGCATTACACCATATTTAAGAAGTTTAATTAAAGTAACAGTGGTAAAAAGCATAGATATAAAGTTCAAAAAGTTTGTGCAAACATGATCTGTTTTTCAGAAACCTTTTACTCAATCTTACATTAAATTCCATTACGTCACACAGTTTATAGACCTGCCTTTGTAGGTACAATACATATACATAGATCAATTATTGTTATTTAATAGCATACCTCTTTATTATCTTTATTTATTACTATACTTTGCACAAACATTTTCCACTTTATATCTGTGTTTTTTACCACTGTCATTTTAATTAAACTTCTTAAATACGGTGTAATGCCAATTACCACCTCAGCCTTGACAAAGCGCGGGTATCGTGCAATATCATTCGACTTACTCTATGGGGACTGGGGACTGGGGACTGGGGAGGGGCACCAGTATCTGTATGCTGGTAAACTAATCTTTTGGAGAATTTATCCTACTACAATGTCTGTGGATCATTATGCTAGGGACAGTGACTGAGATCCATACTGACTGGTCTTCCTCTTTCAGTAAAAAAGTTATAGCACCCCAAATGTGTACCCACAGAAAAACAGAGGCATTTCCTGAACCTGCTGACATGCCCCCATGCAGGCACCCCAATGTTAATTTTGTGGCTTTAGAAAATGAATGGTGAGTGTGCACTCCATTGACCTGTATGGACGCAATCTTTCTTTAGCTGTTGGTACTATTTATAGCTGCAATTTAGAAAAATGAAAGGATCATGTAAGAGTGGCTATTACTCCCACCCAGCGTCGCTTGATTTTGTAAATTGCAACAATAATTGGTACGAAAAGCTTTAGAAAATTCACGCCCATACATGTCAATGGAGTGCACACTCTCATTTTAATTTACTGATGTCATAAAAGGTTGCTGGGGGTTCCCGCTTAGGGTGTGTCACCCACTTTAGGACACTGCTGTGTTTTTCTGTGGGCACACAGTCCTGGTGCCATAACTTTTTTACTGGACTGGACAGCATGGTATTATTAATACCACTCAACACTGGAGCATATCAGTTATCATATATGTTTGAGGTGTATACTGCTGACAATGTGCACCTGCTCTTTAGCAATTTTGACCTATATAATTTTATTATATTTTCAATTGTCCCTTATTTACTAACTTGTATGTATGATACCATTCCTTCCACAATTAATGTTCTTATGCATTATTTTATCTATTTTTTTATTTCTTTTGAGCCTTACCTCTCTGAGCTGGGATGTTCCTAAGGTTTCCCAAATCAGGGCAATGCTAGCTGCTCCTGCATCTGACAACATGCCCGAGCTACACCTCCTTGTCTTTCATCTCTCTCAGGCCATATCATGGTCCCCAGTCATGGAAGGCCAAGGGGTAAGGGCCAGATGGAGTTTCTAGGAGCAACTGATGCAGTGCCGCGGCCCTGCCATCATGTGCCCGAGGGTTCAGCCGATATTTTTCTTAGCCCACAAGCCCCCCTCTAAACATGGGCATGCAATGATGCCAATGATGCAGCAGTATGCACTCCTGTGCACACACATCAGACGTCTGCCTTGCCCATCCCTTTCTTGCTCTGTGACTCACCCTAGCCCCCAGCCACTGCTAGGGGCCAACACATGAGCGAGTTTCCCTCCCCACCCTCCCTGGAGGAGGAGAGCAGTCCCTGGGATGCTCAACTCCCCCCCCAGCCAACACCCAATGACCCGAGGTAAATTCCTGAACCCAGGTTGCCGGTGTGGAGCGAGATGTGGCGTCCAGCACCTCAACCCTCAGTGCCACCGGGCCGGCAAGTTTCTTATGCATTGTTAAAGGACATTAATGAAAGTTCAAATGTGATGACTTGCCATTTGGCAAGAAGTGTCACCTGGTCATTCATTAATTAATTACTAAAAAGGTTTTTTAGTTTTTGCTTTTTACAGTTAGCTAGCCCGTTTTATTATAAGTGCGATAACCTACTCCAGCCCATGGGTATATCAGGGCATTAATGCACTTCCCAGCTGGAGTAAGTTACTCTGGCAAGCTTTCATGCCTCATATTGCCCCCAGGACATGCATTAATGCCCTGACATGCCCATGTTCTGTTGTGGGTTCTTTGTAGCTTGCTTACTTAGTTTTTTCAGATATGAAATAACAGTAGTGCTCCTTTTAATCGTGTTCTGAATTGTTGTTTTAATCAGTATACCCAGCAGTTTTGAACACCTACTGCTTTGTAATGTAATGGTGATGTGGTTTACCATGTCCAGCTGGATTGCATGGTACTTCATTTTAGTCACAACAGAAATGCTTTGAAATGATAGATGTACAAAAATAGGTGTGAATACTAATGAAAACCTTCAGCAAGCAAGATTAAAAATAGTGCTGGGTTTATTATGTCACATGTGGGAAAAATGTAGTCCAACAGTCATAAATTGTGGAAAAAAAGGGTATCATATAGACAAGTCAGTAGATATCTACTACCAATCAAAAACTGCATAGGAAAGTACAAGTAAAAATTATCAACATATTATTGTACTGCTGTGGTACTTGTCATGCAATATAAGTTTTTGGGTACTGTTGACTGTGTTCAGTTTTCTTAGCATACCCACAACAACCATAATAAAAATACTCTACCATCACCCAACACATTTACTGTCCCCCCAGAAAAAAAATTACTATGATATGTGAATGTAACTTGCTTATACTGCCATCTTGCTACATCATTCAGCATGCAGTATTAGTGTCCTGACTCCTGATGAAGAATAATCACATGAGAAAATGTTCTGAAAAGTCACAATTATTTCAGGATGCACTGATTAAAGCATGCACCAACAGCCACAACTCTGGCGCATGCTGCTGCTGTTGTTCTTCTGTTTTCTGCTGCTGCTGAGTGCTGACTGAGATGATGCACAGTGTGTTCCCAAATGATGATAACCACAGATGACCATGGGGTGAACCATAATTTGATGTCCTTCCAGGAGGACCATTAATCTGCTGCGCTGACTGAAACATGCTGCTCTATGTGTGTGTATTCATACCATCATTGGTAAGTTACTATATGTGTCACGCTTAGTTTTTTCCCAGACCCAGACATGTACTTTCTATACATGTAATCATTTCTTTTTTATTCTTTCACAGGTCATAGAGTCCTTCTTTGGTTACACACATTTTGGTTTGCTGATGACTTTGGCTGTACAAAACTGTCAAGCCATGAAAGGTAAGTATTTTTGGGAGGGAGAGGTGGGGGGTGGCGGGCCATCATTTGAAAACAAGTTTCAATAATGTTTTTGTCTTCTTTTCAGGTTTTCTGTGTATCTTACAGATTCATATCAGTTGCACATCTTCTGATTTGAATAAGGCACAGATGGCAGCACACAGCACCTAAGTGTTACCTGCAAACAGACGAAGAAGAAATTATTCGGATTTCATTGCACTACCACATTCTGTTCCAAATATGGCTCTTTCTGTTTGTTATATCCAGCTTCAAATACCAAGCTATTAGTAAGCTAGTCCAAGGCCAACTAACACATTTAGTGCATGTGACGTGCACTGGCACACTGTCTTAAGTTACGTTAAATGACGTGTTAGCATGTGACCAGAATAAAATGTTGTAGAACCATGGCGTGCTGAAGTATGCCAGTGACTGACAGATGTGCATGAAAAATATATTATCTGGCCTGTATGTTACCTCCATTGCATGCTTTACACCGGCTTGAAAAAATGAAAGACTAAACAGAATGGATGACATAAGATTGATACTTACCTGAAAATGATATCCTTTAGGTGGTCGTAGTCATAGTATTACAGTAGTCCTGTCCTGTTACATTGTTTGTAACTGGAACCTGTTAAAACAAAATGAAAATCAGTAGCCAGTTTTTAGTGACAAAGGCATCTATAAAAAGGTTAAGGAAGCATTCACACCACCATTCAAGGAAAAACCATAGTATGAGAAATTAATACATACTCACTATAAACTACTAATAATAAGAAGCATGGTAGCTGTGGCTGTCTGCAGGTTCCTACATTGGGCATGGGCACAGGTACACATTTTCTGTCTCTCAATCTTATGAAAATGGGTGGCTGTGGCTGGCTGCGGGTTCCTACATTGGGCATTGGCACAGGTACACATTTTCTGTCTCTCACTCTCATGAAGATGGGTGGCTGAAGATGGTGTTACAGTCTTTCAGTGTCAGGACGGAGGAGGATATTTGTTGGGCTGGCAGTATAGCCTAGAGGTTAGAGTATCAAGCTGTGAATGGGCTTGGTACATCCTGCAGACAAGACCTGAGGCTGATTCTCACAACCTTCACTTGCATACTGTGTGATTCTGAGCAAGTCACTTAACTGCCCAGTGCTCCCAGGTTACCCCTGAAAACAGGCACTTCTGCCTAGTGGGCCTTACCTGGTTACCAAAGACTAAAATACATTTAATCAGCAGGATTTAAGTGACTACAACAAGCTGACATTTGTGTTTATTAGGCTGACAGTGTTTGCTAATGACAGCACACTTTCTGTTAAGTGGACTCAAAAAATCTACAAAGGAGAAGGTAAACTAGAATGATGGGTCATTATTTGTTCATATCTGTCATATGGAATGAGACTCAAGGTCACTGTTTTTCTATTATGATAGACAAAAATATGTTACCATTACAGAAATGTGACAGCCTTTAAACCCATTATGCACTACCACCTACATCCTCCTCATCCTGATCCAACAGGAAGCTGCCCTTACAGTCATCAGAGTTGGAGTTGTGCACACTAGGGAATTCTTTTTCCATGAATGAATCATCAACCTCAATGGTACACCATGTGATGCTACCACCAGGATGGTCTGCTTCATCCACATCATCAGCACAACCATCATCATGACGGGGTACAAACACAAATGTGGTTGTTTGGCTTGGTATGTGACCTTCATTCATTTTATGAATGTCAGCATGCTGACATTTGTAGGTGATAGGTTAGTATGATGGTCATGCACTATTGCCCCCGCAGAACTGAATACCCTCTCCACACTTACACTGGAGGGTGGGCTGGTCAGGTACTTCAGCACTAATGAAGTAAGCACTGGCCATTCATTCATCTTGTCACTCCAATGCACCAGAGGATCATCAAGCACTGACAGATGCCTGTTTTCTGCCAAACAGGCGTCAAACATGCTCTGTCCTGATGAGTCATCCACCTGTTCACAGAATTCATCAAGGTCACAGATTCATACTTGAGACAAGGCACTCCAAAGTGGGTTAATGACAACCTTTTTTGCTGACACCCCCTTTCCCTGCAGCGACATTACTGGATGTGCTTACTCCACAGTGACCTTCAGCCTTGTTATGCTGCAGTTTGCAGAACTTTGCACATGACTTCCGTGCCCCATGAACCAATCGGACTAGCTGTCCAGTCAGATTTTGAACCTCATCAGGCCCTTCCTCCTCCAGTAAGGATGCAATGCCATGTTTGTATTGTGGGTCCAGCATTGTTGCTATTCCAAATTCTGCACTTTGCTGAATAGTGGAGATGTGGCAATTGTGGTTGAATATTGTAAGCATGTGTTTCAGTAATGCACTGTTGACCTATCTCTGAACACATCAAGGCTAGGCTGCAGATTTAACAAAGTCTGCCTCAGCACCCACAGCAGTGGAATGGCTTGACTAATGGATGCAGTGTCACCACTCACTGCCTGTGTGGCATGTTCAAAAGGCCTCAAAACTGATATCACTGAGTCCATGAGGCTCCGCTGTTCAGTTGTCATAGACATTGAGGCCCCTGAACTGTCACAGCTAGTGTACATTACTAGCTATTCAGAGATGGCTTTGTACTGTTCATACAACCACGCTGCCATGTAAAGTGTAGAGTTCCAGTGCTTGTCAACTTCAAGCTTGAGACAGTGCTGAGAAGGCTATTTTGAATCTGCAGCTGCCTAAGCTGGTCACGGGCCTTTCCAGAGCATGCAAAGTGTGCACAGATGCATTGTGTAACTGTCAAAATTTGCTTGATGTTGTGGTGCTGCAGAAATTCCTGTAACACACGATTTAAACAGTGGGCCATGCAGGGAACCCTCACAAAACCACCATTATTGATACATTTAATAACATTTGATCCATTGTCACTAGCTATAAGGCCATCTTTTAGGGACAGAGGGTTCAGCCACTCATCAATTTCTGTCAGTAACAAGTCTGGTGTGTTTTCACCTGTGTGAGACCCTGCTACACTGCACATTGCCAGCGTTGCATGCTGTCTAATTCCCTGAAGGTTGCTACCATGACAGTCTGACTTATTACACTGATTTTCTATCTCGCCAGCACAGACAACCCTAGTACCTGTGCCCAGTGTGCAGTAATACACAAATAGAAACTACCCACCATTTTGTCACTTGTCCACATATCCATACTTAAGTGAATGTATGGTGATGAGGAATGATGAAGGGCATGTCTTACAGACTCTGTCACAGTTCGATATAACTCTGGGACAGCACGGGTGGAAGAGTAGGTCTTGGAAGGGACTTTTCATTTGGGACAGACGTGTACTGCAAAACCCCAGAATCTGGAATCCTTCACAAAGGAGAAGAGCAAGAGGTCAATTGCCAGCATTTCTACAACAGCAGCATTCAGTTCACATGCCACTGTATGATTTGGTGGGTTTTCATATTCTGGGCAAAAAGACTGTGTAACGTGGGCTGCGTTGTTAACCTTATTGCACGTGATGTGCCAAATGGCTCTGCTCTACGAACTGCTATGGGTGGGGTGCTTTTGATGTGTGATGAGGGGTGCACAGGTGGTAAGCCAACAAATGATGTTATTTTCACTGTTTTAAACACAGGGTTTGATGTACTATAAATACTGCATAGACCACCACCACTACTACTCTGACCACTACTTGACAATTCAAAATAATCCTCCTCCTCCTCATGCCAATAGTAATCCCCTGGTGTTATTTCACCACTACTACAGACATGGCTAATTGGGCTACTTCCAGTCAAGGAATGGGATACCATGCTCACTAAGGTGGATGAGGGTGAACACCCCACTATTGCATTAGCTCCCCTCTGGTGCCGAGTTCACAGTGCCATGTGCCTGCTCTTCAGATGTGTATGTTGGCCCCTGGTGCTCAGATGGCTACCCTTTTTACCATGCCTCAAATGTACTTGGCAAAGCTGGCAGATTGCCACTGTTTTGCCAATTGTATCTTGTATGAAAAAATCACAAACTAGGGATTTTGATGCCCTGCTTTTCACATGGCCCTGATGCTGCATATTGGACTCCAGTTTTTTAGACACTGAAATAGGGAGATTACTGCATAATTTCTGTTGTTGGGCAGACTTGGACCCCGCCTGACCATCACAATCTATGACTATTACTGGGTCATTATCATCAACAGACACAGCTACATCACAACTTTGAGAAGGGGGGATTTAATAACAGACTGTTTACACACAGCCACCTTTACTTTCTTTTTCTCCAGTTCCCAACTGGTGTCACTGAAATCATCATCATAATCATCATCCACATCCACAAATTCAGCTTGGATGCTGTGCTGTGGAGAACATGTTCCAAGTCCAACCACAGCTTCAGTATGATCATCCACCATTTTTTCTTCAACATTTGAATCATTGGATGGCCCAGGCATAACCTCAGCAGCACTGGAGACATGAGACTGTGATTGTGAGTCATAATCAGGATCAAAATAATGTTCAACTACTCTGGGGACAGGGATGGGATGTGTGACATCAGCTACACTCTGACTTATGTCTTTGGACTGCACAATATTTTGGCAACATGTTAATTTTTCACAGGTTGTACTTGGGGCAATACTCATGCCTTCACCAACTTCACTACCACCACCAACAGGGACAACAGCATCTTCAACCATCATTAAAGCAAGTGATTGTGCTGTGAAAAACACAGTCTGAGAAATCCCTTTACTGCCATCAACTATGCCCTTATGCTGTGTACTACCATGCCCATGCCCACGGCCACTCTTGCCACTGGCAGCAGTGCCATGGCCAGAAACATATTTGCATGTGCATTTCTTTGTGGGACTTTTTGGGGATTACACAGAAAATTAACAACAAATTTAGATTTCTGAACGTTGGGGTGGATGAGAAGCCAAAACAAAACAACTGTGGCTTAGAGATGGAGACTGGGCACTAAACAGATGCACAGATAGATGGAGATTGAGTATTCAAGAAATGCAGCCACACAGGCACAACAACATCTTACTCAGTGGTCACGAATCCAAAACTGGAAAAATAATACTTTCTTTTGTTGGGGGGGGGGCGACAGCTGCAGTACCAGTCCACTACCAAGAGAGAACAAAACAGTAAAAAAATACCACAGATGGACAAGAGATTCAGAGTGCTGCGGTGATGGTGTGGTGCAATAAAATGTGTCTGACTTGATGACATGCACACACACACACACTAAAGGTAATGCATGGAAAATTTAACGGTTCAGTACACTTCAACCAAATCTTTTAAACCGACTGAAAAAAGGTACAGCACCACAGAAAACAGCAAAAAATTATATAAACTTACTACAAGTATTAGCTGTGTGTGCACGAACACACAAATACTAACCCACTAGCTACCCAACAATAGTTAGAAAGACTGCCTTTCTCACTGTGAATCTCCCATCACCACAGATCTGCCCCTCCCCAAAGCACACTTCTACAGTGTCTGTCAGTGCACAGACTGAATTTTCTAAATTAACATTCAATGTGCACAAAGAAACAATAAACACTCGATGATATAAGCACAGGAGGATTTTCTACGATATATGTACTAAATTGTGATAAAAAAATTGGCTAAATAATGATTATTAAATGGTTTTTTGATGGTTTGACTTACATAGCTGTGAGAGCAAACTGTCTCCAGCTTTCCACTACACATACTATGGAGTACTGAGGCTGTGCAAGACAATCTAAAGCCCATGTGACCTGCTGTCTCATGATTCACTGTAAACTTCGCCCTAAAGGCCAAAACAAAGGCGAAGTCAGCGTGAAGTCCATAGAAAACAATGATACTTTGTGTTAAAATTAAAGGTGAAGTTATTCACTTTGCTTTGAGGAGTACTTTGCATAATTATGGCTATGATGTGAAGTAATCTGCCATGTATGGACTTCACCCACTACTACTGATCACTTGTAGATTTTTAGGTGAAGACACTTTATTTCAAAGTAGCCAATTCAGGCAGTTAAATGTTAGATAGGCTCCAAATAGGAAAAGAAAGCACTGGTTCAGCCAGAGGGTGGTAAATTTATGGAATGAATTGCCAGTGGAAGTGGTGTTAAGTGAGAAAATGGACATTTTTAAAAAAAGATTGGATAATTATTGTAAAAACAAAACTACAATGATTTAATGGGAATTTGGTAAGCACTATGGATGAATGTATACTATAGCTTGAAACTACCTATGTAACCTATGTAACTGAGGGAGTCCACCTTGGCACCTGGTGGTTTTGCTTAATTCACATCTAGTTCTGACAAGCTCTGAGGGATGGGGGTCGTAGTGCTGCTCCTGCTGCTGTCACTGTCACTGCTACTCCTCATAGATGGGGGAAATAGTGTTGCTGCTGTCACCCTTGAGGGATAAGAGCCACAGTGCTGCTGCTGCCATCACTCCTGAGGGGTGAAGGCTGCAATGCTGCTGCCATTACCCATGAGGGATGGAAGCATTAGTGCTGCTTCTGCTGCTGCTGTCACCCCTCATGGATGTGGGCCATAGTGCTGTTGTTTTCACATATGAGGGCTGGTTGACTTGAAATGCCATACATGAGGTCAATTACATACACACACACACACACACCCAACACAACACACACAACAAAAACAACACAATACACACGCACACATGCACACACCACACATACCTCCAAGATCTGCAAACTCAGATCACTTGGGTGAATAGGCATTAATAATAGTTAAAGCACTGTGTATACACATAAGACACAAAACCAAAGTGAGGTACAGGTTGAGCTTATCATAGAGTTTATTATTATTATTTTTTTTTTAAAGCAAAGAAGAATTATTTATTTTACAGACAAAATATAACCAATACAACAGTAAACAAATAAACCAATATGCTGAACTGGAGAAACAACCCCCCACCCCTCCATCCCACCACCCAGACCCCAACTACCTCCTCCTAAGCAGGTACAAAAGTGCAAAAGGGTCATATGCACCCAATTATAAAATCAAAATACATCATAGATGTTAACCGTTAGTAGGCTGCAGAGGTACCCAGTGTGGCCAACACCGAGATATCAAAACAGTTATAGGGTGTACAATTTCCCCCATTTCCTAGTAAATGAGGGGTTATGGTGTCTAACACTAGCGATTGACTGTTCAGCTCTGAGGGCAAAGGACATTTCATGCAACCACTCTCAATAAGTGATGGCTGCCTGATCCAACCAGTGCCTAAGCACAAGCTTCTTAACTGCCAGAGAGATGAGTGCCATATGATACCTTCTTTCTTTAACTTGAATCTGTGAAAAATCCAGAATAGACCTTGGAGTCCTAAAAGTGGATCCAGCTGACGTTCAGTTTGCACCCATAAGGGAGATATCTTCTCACAGGACCAGAAGATATGCATAAGGGAACCTTCCTCTTTACCGCACCTGGACCATGATATTGAGGAAAGAAGCCCCATTTTAGGCTGTTTAACTGGGGTATAATACATGTTGTTTAAAATCCAATACTGAGTTAACCTAAACCTGTCCTGCAAAATATAGGTATACAGATCTTTCCAGAGTTGGGTCCAGTTAATTCCCATATCCAGTAAAAGGATACCCCATATCTTAGAGCCCACTTGGGAAGGAGGTTGAGAACTAGTGAGTAAATGCTTGTACAGGACAGAGACTCCAAGGGGCCTACAGGCTGGACCAGTGATCTGCTGTAGGAAGTCGCCAAACATAGAAAGTTGTGGCAAGTACCTGAACAATTTGACCAATGACTATCTAAGCTGATATACATTGAAAATAGAAGCCGACACTAGCCCAAACTTTGATAGTACTTCTTGAGAAGTTAAAATGGCTACATTAGACTAAAAATCTGAAACTCTTGATTCTTGGGGTACCTGCAGCCAGGATGTGGGAATAGGATGCCCCCAATTATAATATTTAAGTTAGAAAGGAAAGGTTGAGAGAAGTCTTTAGCAGGGGACAGATTAAGTTATCCACAAAGTTGAGATAAAACTTTAAGTAAAATACTGATTGGGGAAGAATACAAAGATTTTGGCAGGACTCTCGCAGGAGAGCAAAGGGTCCCAGTGTGGCTCAGCTTGTGGGTAGAGAAAAAAATCAGATTAAATTTGTAACCAGATAGGAATGTAATCTGTTTGCTGCCAGATTTGAGGCATGGACAACCATTTCCCACATTTATAAAGGTGACTCACCTAGTAATATAACAATAAATTGGGAAGATGAAGCCCTCTAATCTCCTTAGGCAATCTTAGTTTGAGGTATGATCTTCTGGCAGTTTTATCCAGCCAGATAAAAGATGCAACATCAGCATGAATATGTTTCAAGAAGTACAGGGGCAACCAAACATTAAGCATATTAATAGGGTAGAATAACCTAAGGAGGATGTTCATTTTAATAATGTTAATCCTACCTCACAATGAAAGTGGACAATTTCTCCAGCATGAAAGATCCTGCTGGATAATGCTCCAGAGATCTAAGAAATTAAATTTGCATGTTAGAAAAGGGTCGGAGGTGATAAAAATACCCATATATTTAATGCACCGGGGGGACCACTGCATGCCAAATTGAGCAAAGAACTGGCTGTGTATAAAATGATTGAGGGGCTAGATTTCTGTCTTGCTTAGATTCAGCTTGTAATCTGAGTACTTGCCAAAGGTGTCAATTATTTTCAAAACTTCTGTTAAAGAAGAGATGGGGTTTGACAAATGTAGTAAGATATCATCAGCATAGACCGAAAGCTGTGGAGCATGATTCCCAATGGCGATTCCAACGACAGAAGGAGAGGATTTTAAATGCCTGATTAATGGCTCCAGATAAAGATTGAAGAAGAAAGGGGAAAATGGACAACCTTGGTGTGTGCCAGTATGTAAAGAAAAAGAAGAAGAGTAAACCCCATTACAATTAATTCTGGCAGATGGAAGGGTGTATAGCGTCAGAGTCCATTGAATAAATTCAGAGAGACACCCCGTTTTTTGCAGGGTCACCCAAAGAAAAGCCCAGTCCATTCTATTGAGGGCTTTTTCTGTGTCAAGAGAGATTAACGCCATCGAGAGGAGAAGGGAATCTGTTGCTTGAAAAATATGGGAGAGTTTACGAATATGATCCAACGAGGATCAACCTGAAACAAAGCCTACTTGCTCCAGGCTAAGGAGACAGGACTAGACCTTCTCTATTCTACTAGCAAGAATCTTTTTCAGAATTTTGATGTCACAATTTAATAGGGATCTAAGCCAGTAACTAGCTGGGCAGGAGGGGGGTTTATCCGTTTTAAGAAGGAGAATAATGGTGGCCTCTAATAGAGACTGAT
This sequence comes from Neoceratodus forsteri, assembly GCA_016271365.2. Lineage (NCBI taxonomy): Eukaryota > Metazoa > Chordata > Ceratodontiformes > Ceratodontidae > Neoceratodus > Neoceratodus forsteri. Next base: position 1,289,983,225 of record CM057456.1, read on the forward strand.
CCAAAGCCTCACCAGAGAGCATGTAACAGTAAAAGTGGAGAAGAATAGGAACCAGATCTTTGGCAAAGAGCTTGTAGAAGTTTGAGGGAAGACCGTCAGGGCCTGGAGCCTTGTCCAAAGCCAGAGCATTAATAGCCAATTCTACTTCCTGCTGAGAAAGTGGAGTAGATAAAAGGACCTGATACAGGACTGATAAAGAGGGTAATGCAACAGATTCTATATATGCTGCAAGATCCTCTTTGGATGGGGGGATATGCATGGACTGTAAAGGGAAGAGTAGAATTGCTCAAAGATGGTGACTATTTCTCTGGGGTGGGTTTTAACTGAACCATCAGGGGCCCTAATCCCAGGTATATTTCTGGAGGCTTTGAGTTTCCTAAGACGTAAGGCCAGCAGGTGACCAGTCTTTTCCCCATATTCTATGTACTTTACCTGAGTTCTTAGAATAGCGAATTCCACTTTTTATTGTAAAAGTGAAGAATATTTGTTCCGCAGGGATAACAACACCTGTAGAGAAGTGGGGCTTGGGGGATTGTTCCAGCGTACAAATCTGAGTCAATAAAGAAAAGGCTTCTGACTCCCTCCACTGCTTATGAGTGGACGTCAGCCTTATGAATTCCCTCCTAAGGAAACACTTTAGGGCACACCATTCATGAGCTACCCTCAGAATGGAATTATGATTATCAACTACAAAGGTTTGAATAAGAGTGGAGACCCTTGAAATTATATACTCATCATTGAGTAGCTGGGTGTTCAGCCTACATGACGAATCTTTCTGACAATTGGAATCCAATATCAGGGAAACCCAGGCTGCTGTATGATCGGATAGGATGATTGATTCTACCCCCACATTACGGAGAACATTAAGGAGAGAATGACTAATTACAGCATAATCCAACTGTGATGAAGAATGATTTACTGTGGAATAAAAAGAAAAGGTGCAAGATAGTGGATTCAATACGCTCCATGGGTCACATAATCCTAACGAGTCTGGAAATTCCTGTAAGGTTCTTTGGGCTGCCGATGGTGGTCTGAGAGGACAGTTAGACCGGTCTAGATCCTGAGTAGGAGTAAGGTTCCAATCTCCCCCCAGAATCACTGGAAATTACAGGAAAGCGGACAACTTGTCGACAAGATCCATAAAGAAAGTAGGGTCACCACCCACTGGACAGCAAATACTTCCTAACACTAATTCCGTATGGTCAATCATACCTTTTGCCAGAATATATCGCCCCTGTGGGTCAGCAATGGACTGATCTGCTTGAAAGGGTATAGAGCAGTTTACCAGGATGACAATCCCTCTACTGGCAGTTGAGCTTCCAGAAGCAAAACTTAACCAATATTTTGCCTACAGAGAGTAGTAACCTCAGATGGAAGCAAGTGGGTCTCTTGAATAAATGAGATATTGGACTGTAAGAGTGAGATGTGCTTAAAGATTTGATATCTCTTGGGAAACTCATGGGCACCTCTAACATTCCATGTGAGAAATTTTGTTATAGTACTGACCATAATCATCGTGAACAAGAATAAGCATCCAATAAGCTGAACTCTCAGCAGGTACCTCGCTTCCCCCCCATCTCTTCTCCAGTACAAAATAATCCACATACCCCCTTCAGCGAACCTATGCAGTGATAGCCATATAACCAGATGTTTTATAAGCGGAAAAAATCTGCCTTGACAATCATATTGAAAGAGAATGCTAGACATTTTATAACACTGGTGCAAAATGTTCCAATTTGAAATACTTAAACTCTCCCTCTCCCTCCCTTGAGAAGCCCATTAACAATTACCCTACCAACCTCTAGCAAAAAACCCTCCACCCTCCCTAACATCTCACAACTATATACAAAGGTCCCCCCCCCGGCCAGAATAATAGAGCTGAAAGGGATTATTACAGAAATGGGAGACCAACCCACTATGGTTCCTATAAACACTCCTTTCGAGTCCGAAGCCGGAAACACAGAGTGAGGATAATAAGTTAAGCCTAACCTAAGATAACAATTATGGGAATTACAGGCCCTACAGGCTAGGATCAGAAGGAGTGCTAGAAATCCGAACCCCCCATGATTTGCTATTCTATGCAGCTCTACCTTGAGCCTGCTCAATCCGGAGCACCCCATTTCCCCCACCTCCCCACTGCCTACCCCCAGGAGATAACACGGCCCATTCCTTTAAAGTTGGGCTAGGACCCCATCAAGAGCACCAGGTATATGATCTCTGTAAAGTAAGGCGGGGTACAGCCGAGGCATGCCCAGACAGTGTCACACAATGTTCATATAAAAGGGGGAAGTTGCTACCCGAAGATAAAATAGGGTCCGGATATATATCCAGAAAGCCCGGTAGCTAACCAGGCAAGAGCACACATCAATAGCGTCTCCCTGCCAAGACAATTAGAGATAATAACAAACCCAACTAGCCCGAATTACTCACAGAACTGAGGCCTCAAGCATTACCCCTCAGGAACAAGCCAAACCGTCCCTCCCATCCCACTCATATTAATAACCAGCACTTAATATAAGAGGGAGAAAATTCTGGAGTTTGAATACCAAATTCCCCCAACAACAATTACAGTCAGCTCATATAGCAATATTCTGAGGTGCAGGTTTTACTTGCCACTGGCAAATGTCCACAGCCTCTGAGGAGTCGAGTAGGAGAAATGCCTGGGGGAAGATTATGAGACCAGGACCAAAAGCGGTCCTGCTAGGATTCTGTCCCCTGAAAGGCATTCCCCTAACAACAGTTACAACCCAATAGTTCGAGTCCAGACCCTGCACTACTTCCCCCAGTGCTGGCAACTGGAAAATAGCTGAGCATGATGCCTTGAGACTCCATCATCCCACGAAGGACCCCAAAACCCTGGTAAGTCAACTCACAAATGAGAGAACTCTGCAAAAGTTGTGCAATTTAAATTTCAAGTGGGAGAGTAGGTCCCCCAACAAGTGAACTCCAGAAACCTTCATGAGAGACTGTTCATCCTGGTTTAAACAGTTCTGGCAGCTTGCTTGCCAGGTCTGTTGATGCTTGCAGGGGTAATTCATAAGAAACCCAGATGCCTGAGACTGAAACCTGTAACTTAGCTAGGGATAGCATCTTGAAGGGAATGCTAGCGGCCACCAGTTTGCTAACTGTGGGGTGGAATGCAGGCCATTTTGGCCGGGTTTCATATAGCAGTCCTGGGAGATACAAAGTTTCACTCCTTCCCACATAACTGCTTTCAATTCCTGAACCTTTGATAGAAACATAGAAACATAGATTTTGACGGCAGATGAGGACCGCTTGGCCCACCCAGTCTGCCCATTTCCCTACCTAATGGATAAGCTGCAGATCCTAGTTAACCAGCAGCCTACTTCTTCCTACCCCAACCCCCTAGAATTGCCTTATGACTGTCCCATGCATGCTTGAATTCCACCACTGTTTTTGACTCCACAACCTCCTCCGGAAGGCCATTCCATGCATCCACAACCTCTCTGTGAAAAATGACTTTAGTTCCACTCTGAGTTGCCCCCTTCTATCTTCTCTTCAAATTGTGCCCCTTGTTCTTGCACACTCTTTTTTTGAAAGATGCTACCTCTTGGACTTTGTTGATTCCCTTGAGTGCTTGAAAGTTTTATCATGTCCCCCTCTCCTCCTTTCCCGAGGCTATACATATTAGCTCCTTAAGTTTCTCTCCATATGTCTTCCAGTTGCAGACCCTGCATTTTAGCTGCCCTCCTCTGGACAGCTTCCATCCTGTCTATGTCTTTGTGGAGATTGGGTCTCCAGAACTACATGCAGTACTCCAGATGGGGTCTCACCAACTGTCTGAACAGAGGGATAATAACTTCCCGTTTTCTACTGATGATTCCTCTCCTTATGCATCCCAGTATCCCCCCCAGCCCTCCTTGCTGCCCTCTCACATTGCTTGCCCACCTTTAGGTCATCTGATATGACTACCCCCAGGTCCCTTTCCATTTTGTTGTTGTTAGTATCTCACCCCCATTGTGTACTCTTCCCTGGGTTTTGTTTCCAGGTGCATTACCTTGCACTTCTTAGCATTGAATCTAAGCTGCTATACATTTGACCATTCCTCTAACCTTGCCAAGTCCCTTCTCATCCTTTCCACCCCACCTTGTGCATCAACTCTGTTGCAGATCTTTGTGTCATCTGCAAAGAGACATACTTTTCCTTCCAGTCCTTCTGCAATGTCGCTTATAAAGACATTGAAGAGGACCAGTCCTAATACTGAACCCTACTGTACCCCACTAGTAACCCCCCTTTCTTCAGAGGGACTCCATTTACTATTACTCTCTGTGTCCTATTCTCCAGCCAATTCTTTACCCAGGCTGTCATCTTGGGACCCACTCCCAGGCTGGCTAACTTGTATATTAATCTTTTGTGTGGGACTGTGTCAAATGCCTTGCTAAAGTCTAGGTATGCCATGTCCACAGCCCCTCCCTGATCTACTACTTTGGTCACCCAGTCAAAGAAATCTATCAGATTTGTCTGGCATGAACCTTCCCACTGTGAATCCATGCTGCTTTGGGTCCTGTTCCCCTCTTGCCTCTAGATACTCAACAATTCTTTCCTTCAGAAGTGATTCCATCATTTTCCCTACCACTGAGGTTAAACTAACAGGTCTGTAGTTTCCTGCTTCCGCCTTGCTCCCACTTTTGTGAAGGGGAATCACATCTGCCCTCCTCCAGTCCTCGGGTACCACCCCATCCTCCCATGATTTGCTAAAGAAGGTAGTTAGTGGTGTCACTAGTTCTACCCTTAGTTCTTTTAGAATTCTGGGATGAATCCCATCAGGCCCCATTGCTTTGTCCACCTTCAGTTTTAAGAGTTCTTTCAGAACCCTTTCTTTTGTAAATGGTGTCAACTTCTGCAACCAGAGTGTTTCTGCTGTTTGTTTTAGATACCTCCCCCTCTTCCTTTGTAAATACTGAGCAAAAATATTTGTTTAGTATCTCTGCCTGTTCACAGTCACCCTCTGCCCACCCTCCCTACCCTTTATTAAGCCTCACTAACCCTCCCTTGGTCTTCCTTCGCTCCCTGATGTACCTATAAAAGGTTTTATCCCCCTTCTTAACTGAGTTGGCTATCTTTTCCTCGGTTTGGGCCTTTGCTGTTCTGACTGCCTTCCCAGCATCCTTTTGCTTTAACTGATACAGTTCTCTGTCCTGCTCCTTCTGTGATTCCTTGTACTTCCTGAATGCTTTCTTTTTCTCTTGAACCTTCACTGCCACTTCCTTTGAGAACCACAGTGGTTTCTTACATCGTTTTGTTTTGTTCATTTGCTTCACACAAAAGCTCGTTACCTCTGTGATGGAAGTTTTTATTGTTCTTCCACCCCTCCTTCCTGCCCATTTGCTAGTGCATTCCTTAGGCACTCACCCATTTTGGCAAAGTCAGCCCTCCTAAAGTCCAGTACTTTTGCCTTTGTATGGCTTGACTCTATTGCTGTGTTTATTGTGAACCATACTGTTCGATGGTCGCTAGTTCCCAGATGGCTACCCACTTCTACATCTGTGATCCTCTCTTCATCTCCATTTGAGAGAACCAGGTCTAATATTGCTCCCTCTCGAGTGGGCTCCAATACTAGTTGTCTAAGGCATGCCCCCTGTGAGGCATCTAGAATAACCCCACTCTTCGAAGTGGCTGCTGCAACTGCACTCCAGTTAACATCTGGCATATTCAGATCACCCATCAGCAATATCTCCCCTTTTTCTGCCATTCTAAGTATTCTTTCTATCATTTTCTTGTCCATTTCCTCCCACTGAGAAGGGGTCTGTATACAACCCCTGTGCGGATTGTGGTGCCATTGCCGGTCTCCAAATTTACCCACAGAGCTTCTTCTCCTCCCTGTTTTCCCTTTTGTTCTGTTGCTTTGATTCCTTCCCTTGTGTAAAGAGCTACTCCTCCTCCTCTTTTACCCTCCCTGTCCCTCCTGTAGATAGTGTATCCTGGTATGTTTACATCCCAGTCATGGTTTTATGTGTACCATGTTTCTGTGACTGCCATGATATCCAGATGTTCCTCCTCCATCAAGGCCACTAATTCAGAAAGCTTGTTACTCAGACTACGAGTATTGGTACTCATTGCTCTCCATTTTTTGATGGCTTTACCTTCTTTTGCAGCATCCCCCACTGACCTTTCTACCTCAGTATTTTTCTCATTTAGTACCCTGTTTTGTAGGGAGAGACTGGGATTTTCCTGCTGCTTATCAGTGCCTCCCCCCTTGACTAGTTTAAAAGCTTGCCAATGAAGCATTTAAACTGATTGCTCGAAAGACTTGTTCCCTTCCTGGACAGATGCAGACCATCCTGCCAGTATAGGCTGGTGTCCCTCCAGGTGGAACCCCAGTCCCCAATGAAGCCAAACTCCTGTGCTCCACACCATTTTTCCAACCATTCATTAAACTGCATGGTGCAAAGTACCCTCACCTCACTCATGCCATTGACAGGCAGCACCTCAGAGAAGGATATTGTGTGTGCTACTTGTCGTAGGCCCCTACCCAATTCCACAAAGTCCTTCTGCACTTTTCTAATCTCATGATGAGCCAAGTCATTTGTCCCTAGGTGGACAATGATGTCCAGCTCAGACTCCCGTGCAGCTGTTCTTGTGATCCCGAGGATGCGCTTCCTGTGTCTCCAAGCCATGGCACCAGGCAGGCACCTTACTTCAGTTTTCCTTTGCACCCCCATTCTATCCCCATTAATTGAAACTCCCACCAGAACTGCTTCCTTTCCTTGTGGTGTCCTCTGCCTCCTTCCTGTGGGCCTCCCTTGTGACAGTTGTCCTCTGCCTCCTTAGTCTCCTCTCCGGGTGCATCCATAGGGGAGCTATGCTCCCCCAGAATGGTGTATGGATTGTGGCGTGGAACAACTGACTGTGTGTGCCTCTGTTCCACCATCCTCACCCTCCCTGAGCCCACTGTGGTCCAACTGCTGTGCTTTCTTCACAACCTGTGAGGTAGTGGTGGTGGCTCTGGTGCTCCCTGAATGGGGGAGGTTCCCTTGCTACCATCCATTGTGGCCTGGGAGAAGGTTCCCTTACTACTGTCCAGAGTGGCCTGAAGACGGGCAACTTCCTCCCTCAGGGCAGAGAGCTGTCTGCAAATAGGGCAGCATCTCAGCTTCCAGAAAGACTCCTGGAAGACTGCTGTCCCACAGCCATTACATTGCACTACCCACATTTTTTTTGTTTTTTTGTTTTTGTGTATGTGTGTGTGTGTGTGTGTGTGTGATTGGTTTGTTATATAGAAATATATATATATTATACAATGTGTATGCTTATATTGTCAGTGCAGTGTGCTAGAGAGGATATGACAGTAATATGCACCTTGCACTCTTGAGAAATGATGTCAGAACCCCAGGTATAAAGGAACTATTTCCAGGGGTGGGTGGGGTGAGGGTGGGAAGGGTTGGGCCTAAACTGTGCCCTCACAAAACAATCAGCTAAAAGCTCTGACCCACCGCTGCGATGAGTGCCTTCCTGTCAGCAAGATGCCCTACCCAACAATTTGACAGAGACAATACCCTGCTAATCAAACAGAGAAAAATCCACACATCCAAGTCAAACACAGGTAAACCTCCCCAGCCCCAAAACAGACCTGGTGGTTTGTGCTCTGAAAGCTGTCAGCCCCAAAATAAGTCAACTGTGCTTTAAACTCTTCCTGCACTGAAAATCTTAAGAATTGTAACAAACAAACGTAAACCTAGATCTACCTCCCTCTGTTGCTTGAAAGACTGTCTTTTCCTGTTTCACAATGCAGGTTTTGCTATGACAACTCCTTAACCACAGTAACTTATTTTAAAATAGTTTAACTATCACAAACTCCTACGCACCAGTAAATTATTTAAAAATAGTTTCTGTCCCAAAATCCTAGTAGTCAATCCAGCTACCCCCAAGGGACAACCAAATGCAGTATTCCAACACTTGTGAAGTTACTTCCAAGATAAGCAGAGTTTGCAAGCTCTTTTTCAACTCCTCAGCCACCTGTAAGTTATTTAAAAATAGTTTAACTGTCAGAAAATCCTAGTAGACAATCTAGCTACCTCCAAGGATCTACCGAAATGCAGTATTTAAATCCTTCTGAAGTTATTAACAAGATAAACAGAGTTTGCAAGCCCCTTCTTGGTTAAACACTAAATAAATATGTGAATAAAAAGCAATTACCAAGGGTAGTTAGTTTCACCTCCCACAGAATTAAGCAAAAGTGCACGTTTGTTGCAGATATCATGTGCAATATAGAATTTCTCACACAGCTCACAACTGAATAAAGAAGTAGTGTCCTTCCAGGTCAAGAAAATGTGCTTTGTGTCTCTAAAAATTGCAGCCTCCAGTAACTTATAGTAATCTGATCTAGTCTGGCTATCTTCACCCAGGACAATTTGTTGACAGTGGTTATGATGTAGCCCTTCCTGTTCCAATACAGCACTTTTTGGTCTGAAAACAATGTCCTGCACCTAAGGCTGTCTGTGTTTCAATTCACACTGCAGGTTTTGCTATGACAACTCCTTAACCACAGTAACTTATTTAAAAATAGTTCAACTATCACAAACTCCTCACGCACCAGTAAATTATTTAAAATAAGTTTCTGTCCCAAAATCCTAGTAGTCAATCCAGCTACCCCAAGGGACAACCAAAATGCAGTATTCCAACACTTGTGAAGTTATTTCCAAGATAAGCAGAGTTTGCAAGCTCCTTTTCAACTCCTCAGCCACCTGTAAGTTATTTAAAAATAGTTTAACTGTCAGAAAATCCTAGTAGAACAATCTAGCTACCTCAAGGATCTACTGAAATGCAGTATTTAAATCCTTCACAAATTACTAACAAGATAAACAGAGTTTGCAAGCCCCTTCTTGGTTAAACACTAAATAAATATGTGAATAAAAAGCAATTACCAAGGGTAATTAGTTTCACCTTCCACAGAATTAAGCAAAAGTGCACGTTTGTTGCAGATATCAAGTACAATATAGAATTTCTCTCACAGCTCACAGCTGAATAAAGAAGTAGTGTCCTCCCAGGTCAAGAAAATGTGCTTTGTATATGACTTCTTTTCTCCCAATTGCACCTGCTTTTAAAGTACTCACACCTACCTCTCCATGCTAATCTACACTACTGTCTACTCTGTTGTCCAATGACTCATGCCCTGTCATCACATTCCTAAATCCAGTATGGCCATCGCTGCATACACCTGTAACTTTAATCTGCATATAACTGCTAATTTTGCTAAAGCACTAAAAAATATCAAGCTCAAAGATATTGTTTATATAATGTCATATCTAATTATGTATACCAAGTAGATGTGCCAAGTGTGTGTGTTCCCCAACCCCCTTTTCCCTAAAGCTATATGGTAATCCTTGCATATAATCTGTTAATTTGTAAACAATACAAATGTCAACTCCATATATATATTTACATAATGTTATTTATTTAAGCATGTATGTCCATGAAGAATGCACCTAGAAATGAGCAACTTGTTGCTCATTGTGCCTTTCCTGGTGAAACTTTTCAATAAATAAATAAAATAAAAGATGGTCTCGACAGAATTGTGCAGTCAGTAACCTGTGAGGTGGGTGCATGAGGAAGGGCATCATCTGTTATGACAACTCCTTCCCAGCGCTATCCCTCAAGGCGATTGGGAGTGTTGGGAGACCAGATGAGGCTGTGGGCAAATTGGGCGACAGAATGTTGATATGCATTCACGCACGGGGGGTGGGAGCAAGCACAGTGAGCATGGGCTGCGAGGGTGGAGAGAGCTGTGAGAGAGTGACACTGTAGTAGTTAGCCAAGCTCGTCATGGTGTCAGGGTAGAGTGAGTAGATCCGGTGGGAGAGTACTGGTTCGGGACTGGGCGCTGTTGCAATTGTATTGCACCTGGCCCAAACCTTTTTTCCCCTGCTTCCTCCCCTTGACATGCACCCCCTGGAGTTGAGAATTCTTAAGTAGGGGGGTGCTGGGGGCAAAGACCCCCATGAGGGGAGTGTGGGTGGGTGCAGCCCCCCCCCCCAGAAAGCAGTAAAACAGTGTCCTGGCGCCGTTGTCCTGAGGTGTCGGGATTGTCAGAGTGCTAAAAATGTTTTTGGCACTCTGACTGAGTGATAACGGTAATCGCCTTTAGACCTGTGCCAGTCAGTCATTCACTCTGAAAGAACAAATGGTATTTTCCCCTTAAGTTCCAAAAAGGGATGCATCAATAACATGCACAGCATGCTTTTTGACCCAGCCATCTTTGCAGGTGCAACACAAAGCCTCCATCAGGCTCACCAAGTGTAATGGCACCCAGCACATGCACCCTTCTCACAAGAATGGCTGCAGTGATAGGCAACAGTTTCAACCCAAACAGGCCAGAATGCATTGTCACATGGGGATACTACTTCCATTTGCCTGGCTCCAAGCACTTAAATCTGCTTCTAAACTTAAGCCACTTGTGTGGAAGCATATATGCTGACTTTATCAGTTTTACTTAACATTTTTCTGTCTTGTAGTTTGCATTTTGTATTGCATTAAGCAGTATGTTGTTTTGTAGCATGTAATCATGCACTGTTTTTTAATCTAGGCTATCCATGAAAATGGGATCTTTGTATTCCAGTGGACTTGTCTGGTTAAAAAACAAACAAACAAACAAACAAACAAGCAAAGTTCTTCAGTGCCCCAGGTGACTGTTGTATCAAATGTTTTAATTGAAATACTGACATAAAAACGTCAAGGGTTCTAGACAGAATATGAGGAGACTGGTTTCAGATGATTCATTGACATTTTGATGGGATGGCATCCTTTTCTATTCCACCAGTGTGGGAGATTCATGCTGCTTTTTGAATATCCTAAGCCTGAAAGCGACAAGTACTTAAATGATGTCAAAGCTACAATAAAGCGCTCTAGTGCCCAGGTGTTAGTAGTATCATACAAACCCACCATGCAGGAGATCTAGCGGAGAAATAAAACAAGCTATGGTTAAAAATGTGATTCATCATTAAACAGCATAAATCATTAATTCTGCTTATTCTACTCAGTTTCAAAAAATAGCACAGACTTATGGGATAACTTTGAACTAAATAGCAATATAATATTTTGTCATTTGTCATATTCTTAATTTACAAGAGTATTTTGAATACAACATTCAGGATTGTATAAAACAAAATAATTAATTTTCACAGCAATCCACAAACTCCAGAAGGGATGCAGAAGCTGTGGAACTAGATGGCAGCTTGAGAAGCTAGCTCAGTGCCAACCAGCAATACATTTGTTCAAACACCACTGAAAACTTTAAGCTCCCTGACTGAACTTCTTTTATAGGTCAGAAAACATTTGGCTATAATGAACCTGAAAACCTTATCCTGAAAATGGTGATTGGTGGAGAAAACAGCACAAATCTATCAGCAGGTGAAAAACCTTGGTGCAAAAAGATAGCTGAGGTGATAGTGGCCCAGATCACAGCTCCCAACTCCAATACTCGGGAAATTTAAACTATGCTCCACCAGGTCCTGTGGGAAATCTTCACCTTTAACAGCTCTGTAGAAGTCCTGGAAGAGAAAGTGCACAAATTACAATGTAAAGCAGGGGACACATAAATTCCTAACTGATATTGATGATAAAGATACGTGGCATGAGGCAAGAATCCAAGAACTTGTGCACCTCATAGCGCAGTTGTGGGAAAGTGGTGAAGATGCTGAAATTAAGAGCAGCAGAAATAATCTGTCCTTTGTCGGATTCCCTGAAGGAGATGAAAACAAAGACATAGCAGGCTTTCTCCAGAGAAAATTCCTTGCACTGTTCAAGCACTCATGGTAAAGTGTCTTTGAATTACAACGAGTCTGTAGGACCCTCCATCCATTCCTGAAGCCCAGTGAAATACCTTGTCTGATTTTGTCAAAATTCCTCAGGTATCCTGAAAAAGAGAAGACACTATCACTGTCAAGAGACAGAGACCCTCACACATGGCAAGGCCATATAATCTATATTTTCAATGTCTTCTCCATGGAGTTGGCCCAGAGAAGTACAGTCTTCACTGAGCCTAAAAAGTCAGGATCCCATACAAATTACAATACACTGCCAAGCTATGCCTCATCCACAATGTAATTTGCCACACTTTCCACACACATGAAGAAGCCACCCAAAACATGCAGCTGAGGCCTTTGGAGGCCTGAGACATCTCGCAGAGCAGCACCCAGATCCAGTACCAGTACAAGATGGAACCTGCACCAAGCTCCCCCAACCCAGCTCAGTATGGCTAGTGACCAAATGGACTTGTAAACGACAAAATGGAAATGCTCCAATAGATAAGGCAGGGACAAACAGAAATCAGGAAGACACTGAGTGACTCCTGGAGCATGGGAAGGGAGTAAGGGATCCATGCACTTGGTCACAAGTACAGATTCAGTGGGGTAGTTAGCACCAAAAGCAGCCAGAACAGAGGATTCCCAGCCCTACGTAGCTCCACTCCCAGACACCCCTGTGAAAGCCACTATGCAGAGGCATGAAGGTGTGGATCAACAATCCTGGGCAGAGAGTGTCACCAGGACTAGGCCAGCTAGTGTACAGTACAAGAGGGTAACACTACTACCAGAGCTGCAGGCCAGATGGATGACAGTGGAGCCAGTCCCAAAACCTGAAAAAGACTGTATGGTGGTTGGACTTCTATATTTCTAGGCAGATAACACCTGTATCCTTTTTCTTCTTTAGAATATGTCCATCAAATACTAAAAAGTGGAGACAATACCAACCCCAACAACTGTCGGTCCATATCCATCCTTCCCCCTCTCTCAAAAGCCCTCGAAAAAAATCATTTCCGACCAACTCACCAAGTATCTGAGAGCCCACAATTTATTATGTAGTGAACAACATGGCTTCAGATCAGGCCATAGCACAACCACCACCCTCATCGAATTCTCCAATTTCATTCACTGTGCCCTTGACCGTAAACATCTGGCTGGAGCCATCTTCATGGACCTCTCTAAGGCCTTTGATACGGTCTCCCACCCCCTCCTCCTGGACACACTCCACCACACTGGTCTATCACGTGGACCACTCTCTTGGTTCAATAGCTACCTTACTTCCAGATCCCAATGTATTAAGATAGATGATACCCTATCTTCTACCCTGACTGTCCACTTGGGGGTCCCCCAGGAATCCATATTGGGCCCCCTACTCTTCAGTATCTACTTAAATGCACTACCCAAATCCTGCTCCGGTAACTTAATGCTATATGCTGATGATGCAGTTCTCTATACCGCACACCCTTGCCCTGACAACCTACAGTCCTCCCTCCAAGACTCGTTCAATCAGATCAAAAATCGGTTCACCAGTCGCAGACTTGTGGTCAACATCAAAAAAACAAAAGCCATGCTATTTGCCCACTGGCAGAGCAAGGCCGAAGACACTGAACTAAAAATCCTCTCCCATGCTCACCTCCCCCTGGAACAAGTACTCACTTATAGATTCCTCGGCCTTACCTTTGACACCTCCCTATCCTTCCATGCCCACATTAACATCCTGATCTCAGCCATTAATACCCGCATCGGCCTCCTATACTGGCACAAAGACTGCCTAATGCCAGAGGCTCTCAATCTGGCTGTCACCTCTTCTATCCTCTCTCTCGTTGACTATGGGCTCCCCATCTACTCTGCCGCGCACAACACCACCCTAAACAAAATTCACATAGCCATTAATAAAGTGTGCCGACTCCTCCTAGGCACAGATAAACGCTCCCATACTTGCACCCTCTACACTCTAATGAACATTCTCACCCTGGAGGAAAGACTACAACATCAATCCTATCTCCTCACCAAAAAAATCCACCTAGGGTTATCTCCACTGGGGGTCTCGGCCTCACTACTCTCATATTCCCACACTGTGTCCACTCATTCCACTAACAAACATCTGTGGACCGTGCCCAGGGTCAGAAACTCCCTAGCTCAGAGATCATTCCTCTATAGAGCTCCCGCCTGGTACAATGAGCTCCCCCCAGCCATAACCTCCATTTCCAAGCTAGGACTCTTCAAGACCATCCTAAAAAAAAACACATTCTGCCCTTGAGCCATTGTCAGTGCAACTGCTAATCCTCCTAACTGACCTGCACGGAGCTGCACTAGGCCCCTCCACATTGACATTGCTACCAATTGTGTAGGACTAACTGTATATAACATCTTTGCTGCTGATTTCTGTCTCTGCTATATGACAATGCCCTAGAGGCTGCACCCACACTGTAACTATATCTCATGTACTAATACCAATACCCTAGCTACTAAATGTATAGGTCAGCAGTCACCCAGGCTATTACTTTGCCTAAATCATTCTGTCTCACTAATGTATTGATCATTGTTCCTACTATATGACAGTGCCCCAGAGGCTGCACTTGCTCTATAATTGTTCCACTGTAATAATATCAATACCTTAGCTACTACATGTATAGATTCTCAGCCACCTTGGCTATTGTATGTAAATACTTGAAATGTTACAGGTATGTCCCACTAATGTACTACCTCTGAATGTATGACTATGCTGATGTGGAGCCTTTGTAAATAAGTCTATGACTCAAAGGGTTGTAATTGGTATGACTGACTAAATAAATAAATCTAAATAAATAAGTAAATCTTTCTGGTTGATAACACATACTTGTGATTTTTAATGTTCAAAATTTCCCTCTTTGGAATGTATTTGCAGCCCTTTCAGACTTACAGCGCTATTCAACCAACAATCCCGTACTCCCACCCCCCCTTCCCACATGCAAAGTTAGTTACTCAGAAGCAATCTGGGACCTCACTTCCCTTGTCTGACCACAACACAGCACCTCCTCCCCCTCGCAGTGCACCAGAGGGAACATCATACTTGCCCTGCAGCTCGGCTGTCTCAGCCACTGACATTAAACTTTTTGTTCAGTAGCCCCTTTAAGAAAATGTGGCCACTGTATTTGAATACAGGTTGCAGACAGACCATGGGAATCAGACTATGTCCTTAAGGGTGCATTCAATATCTCCATCCCCCTCCATAATTGATGTTCCATATGGCAGAAAATACCATGCATAGGTTTGGAAAGACATAGGGAAGGAAGCAATTTCGGTCATCCCCCTCCCCCCCCAGATTCATAAATAAGCTGCCACTCATTAACTTGCATTATCACACTGTGCCCATAGCTCTGTACCAGATGTGGCCATGGGACAAATTTATGGTGACTGATTGTCAGCAGATACAGTCTGGCACTTAGTTGTTCAGAATGAAGGGTGGGTATGCATGGTACACTTATTCAAATGTAGAGAACCATAATCCTGAGCTTACCAGAGCTGCCAAAATTTCTAGACACAAACATCCCCACTCACTTAATCCTTGACTTCATGCCACCATGGGTGAACAAACCTGTGCATGACAAACACAATGGCCATGGCTATTGGGAGAATCTGGTCACATCTGGCAGCAAAGAGACCCTAAGTTACACCCCCCTCCTTCCCATTACAAATCACCACCAGACCTCAGATAGAACAGTCTCACTTAAGCATGGGTCTGCCCCCCCCTTCCTCCAATCACTAATCCCTCAGAACCATGCAGCCAGAGAAGGGGCAAATGGACACCCCACCTCACTCTTGAGCCCCAGTTACCCTGTCCCGTTGACATCTAATGAATATTTGATGAATGGAAATCAGCATCTCGAGGAATCAAACCTGTCTCACAATAGACATTTTCTGCCTATTTTAACATTCCAGGTACCCCTGCAACTGACACCAACACTCTGGGCTAGGAGTACATCTATGCTGGGATGCACCATCACAGCGTCTCAGCCACGCATATATCCCACAATATGGATGGGCGTGTCAGATGTTATGGGTGACTGCTTCAATGACTTCCATCCCCAAGCAGGCAAAGTTCAGAAAAAAAGCTCTCTACAGGACCCCTTGCCCCTACCGAATGGGGATCTTTACTGTATTTTCACAGTTTATTGTTGTTGTTATGTGTTATTGTTTTACTGCAATGTGTTTTATATGGCTTTGAAGTTGAGAATAGATGTAGAAGACAGCGTACATGACTGATGTATGCATGTACCAACCTTTGGAGATGCCTGGGACACCATAAGGAGAAGCAGTGCAATTTATGAATATTCCCCACATGGCACCCCCCAAATGGTTATTTATTTATTTAAACTCTTTGTAATTGGGAAAGGCACACTGAGCTGAGGCTCATTTCCAGGTGTGACCCGGGGGCACAAGTGTAAATGGGTGTATTATATAAAATATGTGTCAGAAACATTTTAATTATATTATGATTATGAAAGAACAGCTGGGAATAGAAGAGGTGGAGGGTGAGAGGACAGAAGAGATAGGGGTGCAGAGGAAACAGGGCAGTTGCAGGGGGACGGCTTGAGTCGGCGGAGGTGTTGCTTAAAGGAAAGGAAGGAAGAGGAGTTTTGCAGCTGCACTGGGAGATAATTCCAGATAGAGGGGAGCCTATAAGAGAAAGCAGATTGACCTGTAGAGGTGTGAGGATGGAGGAGAGAGAAGTTGTGAGGGTCCCTGGTGTAGAGGTCATAGGAGAAGGTGGCAGCTAATGGCAGTTTAAGGTAGAGGTAAGAGGAAGTAGACCAAACTAGAATTTAGCAATGAAAGTTTGGGAACGGGTGGATTACCTGAAAGGGAGTGGGAGGAAGGAGAGGGAGGAGTAGAGACTACAGTGGTGGGTTCATGGGAGGCCTTTTGTGGTGAAGCAACTGGAAGAATTCAGAAACGTGCCAAGCTTGGAAAGTGAGGAGGCTGGAACAGTTCATTAGACTACATCAGCATAGTTAAATATCACTAGGATCATTTTTGAGACCAGTTTGTGATGAATAGGGAGGAGAAGGCAATCCTTGTTCCAGAATAGTACTCCCAGTTTCGGACAGAGTTTGTAGCATGGGGAGTCAATGAGGACAGTGAAGTCTAGGTGGTTGTCCAGCCAGATACCAAGGTATTTGAAGTTAGACACATAATTAAGAGTGGTGCCATCCAAGGTGGTAAACACCGGTGATGATGAGGTCCTGGCTAACTTTTGTGCGGTACCGAAAAGCATTACTACAGTCTTTTTTGTCTTGCCCTTTAGGTGATTGGCTTGAAACAGCAATAACACTTTTTTAAGTCATGTTGAAGTGTGCCATGGATGGAGGCTGTGGAAGGACCAGAGGTAAATAAGATGGAGTCATCTGTGTACATGTGGATGAGGAAGTTTGTATACACTGAAGGGAGACTGTTGATGAACAAGGAAGTGAATAATAACAGGGTACACATAAAACAACAAATTATATATAATGATGTTACACAGACATTATGTGAGAACATACCCCCTGCTGTTTTACCATACCACCCCTATAGCTCACTAACCAATAAAATGGATATCCTGGAATGTTAAGGGTCTCTACACCCTAATAAACCACAGGAAAGTACTGAACCATCTCAGTAGGGAGGGAGGGAGCTGGGATAGCATTCATGCAAGAGAACCATCTCATACAAGTGGAAATTGGCAGACTTAAAACTGGTGGGTTTCACAGGTGGATGGTAGCAGCTATAATTCATACAGCAGGGGGGTAGCCATTTTCATACACAAAAATATGCCTTTCACAGCAGGTATAGTAATTTCAGAGCTGTAAGTGTATTACCTATATTGTCCAGCGTATTCTGGGCACCCAAGAAATCACAATGTGTAATATCTATGGCCCCAAACAGATGTCACTTTCTTTAACACTTTGGTGCAGACCTTCACACTACACACAACGGGCAGCCTAGTTATGGGCAGGGTTGCCAATATGGTCTTCAGTGACTTCATTGACAGGAACAACCTCCAGTGATCCCCAGACCCCAGCCTCACAAGCTCTAACTGACATCACCTCCAAATTGGGCTTAGCAGACATATGGAGGGTACTCCATCCCACTGGAAGAGAGTATGCCTTCTAGTCAAACCTGGACCATACGTACTCTAGAAATAACATGTAGCTTATCCCCAAACAGTGGATTCCAGACATAGTGGAGGTGAGCATTGGGATGTTGCTTATCTCAGGCAGACTACACTCCGATGTCTTTACATGGCTACCATTTATGTAGTTTTTGGAGGTTCTGTGCCACTGGTGTAGTACCTTATACTGTGTGAATCAACTCCTGGTGTCCTTGGCTGCCCACTTTAAGCCTCTCCAGCTTCCCTGTCAATTCTGGGGAGAAATGTCCTGTCCCAGTTCAACACTCCATCCCACCCGAAGAGACTGGTATCTGAAGGACAGGCCAACCAACCAACCAATCAAAGAAAAGGATGCACACTGATAAATCCTTGTGCTCCTCAAAAGGAAAAATGAAGCCAATTGTACAGAGAAAGGAGCACCTGCATCTGGCTACTAGCAAAATAATTATTTACTTGCAACACTGTATATAACATACAGCATACACAGACTCAACCCTAGCACTTCCAGGCAGATGCCTCTTTTTTCAGCAGAGGCAAGAGCTCTTTTCTTTTAGCAATTGCTTTGAGGGACAAAACCTCTTTGAAAGCAAAGTTATCCTTAGTCTGAATGGAGAATGAGGTACAGTGAGGGACACCTACACAATAAGATAGACAATAAGGAACAGATTATGTAAGATGTATGCTCCAAAGTAAACTCAATAGTAAGCAGACAAACAGTTGCTTGTATACTAACCACTTTACCCTTACTATGTTCCTTGGAAGTCAATACAGTTCTTATGAGATCTAATGTTCTGTTTTATAGAGGAGATCTTCAAAAGGCAACAGATGGAGAACTCAGCTGCCTGGTCTCATAAATCGTCACAGCTGTCAACATGTCCACTCCTATTGATCATTACGTTAAGTTAAAGCAGAACGTCCTTCTGCAAAAGGCACATTTCCTATCTCTTATTAAAATATAATGACAGCTCATTCAGCGGAAAATGAAGAGTAGAGCCATTTTCTGCTCAGCTTCTGCTAACAGTCTGAGCATGTAAACTAGTAAGAAACAGCAACCCTCACATGGAATTAATAGAGCATTTTTTTAAGTTATAAACTCTTTGTAACAAGCAAGATCAACGATGCAAGACTTTTAAGTTGTCAGTAGGGAATACTTTATGAAAGAAAGAAGCTATTCATCAGGGATTTACACCTGGTTTGGCTTTTATCCCCTCAAATACCTGAGCCAGAAAGTGACAGGTAACTTCACATGCAATTAATGGAGAAGATTTTGAGGTTCTAAAAAAAAACCTCTTTAATGCAAACAAGGTCAAAGATGTAAGACTTTCAGGATTTCTAGTTGGAATATTTCACAATGGAAGTAGATTGTCTTTTGGGGATTATAAATTAATGTTCTTAGATATTTGAACAGTACACAACAGTATGCATTTTTAAGACAAACTAGGTATAGGCTTTCTCCATCAAAGCATCACTACAAAAATGACCCGTACAACATCATTTCTAAATTTGAAGCTTATGATTTCTGTAGCCACAACTATTTAGGAAAACAGCATCTTTTTATTTCTCAGAAAAGACATGGAACTCGATACTAAGAGGATTTTAAATGCCACAAGCCCTGGGTACACTGAACACATGGCACATGGGGATTGCAGCATTCCCTGGCTGGCACACAGGATTCTCAATCCCCCTAACCCCTGGTGCACTACATGCCATGAGTTAAAGCAGCATTTGCTGGTCTAACTTCATGGACCTTTTTGCAGGGCTTGAGCCAAATATTTGGTGCAAGCCACTGTAGTAAGTGTAGAGTGTTGCAAATGTGCACAACCTTTTGGAATCGGGCACAAGATGTGCCAATGCTGTTGGTGCAGCACAGGTTTTGATGCAGGGCTTATGCAAGCCTGATTGTCAATGTATGAGAATCGAGCCCCTAGTGTGCAATATAGGGTCACATTCTCACTCACAACTGTGGATGGAAAAAAAATCTGCACCAAAAGCAGTGTTCATTCTGGTGATGCAGTCACATTCGCAATATGCAAAAGGTACAATCTGTGCATACTAAGAACCATTGTGATCATGCACAAATTATCTGGATAGTGTTGGATGCATAGTAGTAAAATATGGGCATGGATATGCAATTTCCTCTAAATATCTTGACAATCACACACAGCATATTAGGGCTGGGTGAAATTACAAAATTCTGATTTTATAGAATGTTTGTGAAATTTTGTGAAATATCCACATTTCCAAAATTCTTAAATTGGTCATAACTCAGTGGCAGAGCTACATATTTGAATTTTGTCACATGTTTTGCTTGGAGGTGCCCTAAAATGAGTCCAACTTACATGACATTTGGATGAAGGGCAGGGATGTTGTAGGGGTTCAAAATCAGGCAATTTATTATTCATGCGAAAATGTCTGAAAATTTTCTATACTTAAAACTTAGCTATCTTTGGAGCTAGATAATAGCAAATGTATATGCATACTATCTTGGAAGAGTCATATAAACTGCTAAATAGAGATAAATAGAGAGGTAATTGGTTATGTAAACTGTAAGTTATAGGAGTTCAAAATTTCACAATTATTTGTTAAACTGTGTGAAAATTTTCAAAATATTTGGATAGCTCCACTGTTATTACAGGTGTACACTCAAGATTTGGCATGAATACAAAAGTAAATATGTCCTAGAATCTAATTAAACTGGATAAATGAGGTTTAGCAGGTTAAAATGTATTGTGGGTACTTCAGAAGTTACTAATTGGCAAAATTTGTTCAGAAATTCATTGACACATAATAGGTAACACCACTACAATTCCATCTCTGGAATTTAGCTTTCATAGAGCACTTATCACCACTGAAATCACTGGATCAACTTACCTGCACAAGCATCATGACCTTGCAATACCCCTCTGGCACTCCTGCAGCAGTGATGCCCAGCATCATGCTCCATTATGACTGAAGATATCCAGATAGTTCTGTCATAATGCCCTAAGTCGTAACTAATTGTAAGGCTTGGCATCACTTGGTGCCACTGTTTTCAAATAAAAAAGATATGCATTGTTACTGACAGGATTGTTAAAGAGTCAGCAGATAGCATTGGACAGAAATAATGCTGCACGTGTACGTGCACGTGCTTCCAAAATCATTAAGTCAGTGAGCTGTAGTGGCAATCTGGCATACTGCAGGAATTCAGAGTGGAGCACAGTGATGTCTATGAGTATTCTTTATGGTTCCTCACTAGAAATAGTGACCTGACACTTGGTACCGCTATACATTTACTACGGAGCCTCCTATGAATGCTACCTTACTGCCACTTTGCACAGCATTTACCTTCACCTACAGTGGCAACTCAAGTGTATGACTTGACAAAATGTATGGACATGGCTTCAACAAAAGTATCACAACACTCCACAATAGCTCAGAAATTCAACTTTAATTACTGAAGTTATTTTGAAATGTTTGTCTACTTTTTTATTTTGCTGGCGTTCTTCCTTCTGCTGGAGGTTCTGATCCTCTGCTCCGTTTGCCGCCATCCCATCCCCAGGCTTGCACCCTTAGATGGAGTTGCTGGGTGGGTACCCCCTCCCAGGAAACACAGTCCTCTAAGCCCTGGCTTACCCCTCAGGGTGGGGTCATGGGAGCAGGACCCCCCCCAGTGGACCTCTGTCAGTAGCGGGAGCAGCAGTGGAGGCAGGGACCATCATAAGCATCTTGCAGTGTTTTTTTCTGCAGTTTTTCCCTGGGGGTGGGAACATGCAATGATGCCAGCATCTGCCCCACCCCCTGACATGTGGTGCCAGCTAAGTTGGTACTCCCAGCCTCTGCCAGAGGTCTGCACAGAGCTGGGCACTCTTCCCCCCTCCCCAGGAGCAGGAGAGCAGTCCCTGGATGCTCAATCCCTTTCCCCTCAGCTGGCCCTTTCAACTCTTGAGTCCATCCCTGAACCTGGGATGTCAGCACCTCAGACAGATACCTTGCCACTGCACCGGCAGGCTGACATTGCTTAGGGAATCCTCCATGTATCCTATAAGTTGATGCATGATCTAATCAAACAAGAGCTGGCCAGAGGTCATCCCCC
The DNA here is from genome assembly GCA_016271365.2 of Neoceratodus forsteri. Lineage (NCBI taxonomy): Eukaryota > Metazoa > Chordata > Ceratodontiformes > Ceratodontidae > Neoceratodus > Neoceratodus forsteri. Next base: position 1,290,005,189 of record CM057456.1, read on the forward strand.
AGCCCAGCCCTGATTCTCCAGTGAGACATGTCCCTAGCAGAGAAAGAGAGAGGAAACAAACTAACAACACCAGAAAGAAACATAGAAACATAGAATTTGATGGCAGATAAGGACCACTTGGCCCACCCAGTCTGCTCATTTCCCTACCTATTGGATAAGCTGCAGATCCTAGTTAACCAGCAGCCTACTTTTTCCTACCCCCACCCCCTAGAATTGCCTTATGACTGTCCCATGCATGCTTGAATTTCACCACTGTTTTTGACTCCACAACCTCCTCTGGAAGGCCATTCCATGCATCCACAACCCTCTCTGTGAAAAATACTTCTAAATTACCTCTGAGCCGCCCCCATCTTCAAATTGTGCCCCTTGTTCTTGCACACCTTTTTGAAAGATGCTACCCTCTTGGACTTTGTTGATTCCCTTGAGGTACTTGAAAGTTTCTATCATGTCCCCCCTCTCCCTCCTTTCCTCGAGGCTATACATATTAAGCTCCTTAAGTTTCTCTTCATATGTCTTCCAGTGCAGACCCTGCACCATTTTAGTTGCCCTCCTCTGGACAGCTTCCATCCTGTCTATGTCTTTGTGGAGATTGGGTCTCCAGAACTGCATGCAGTACTCCAGATGGGGTTTCACCAGCTGCCTGTACAGAGGGATAATAACTTCCTGTTTTCTACTAGTGATGCCTCTCCCTATGCATCCCAGTATCCCTCCAGCCCTCCTTGCTGCCCTCTCACATTTTTTGCCCACCTTTAGGTCATCTGATATGACTACCCCCAGGTCCCTTTCAATTATTGTTGTTGTTAGTATCTCACCCCCCATTGTGTACTCTTCCCCTGGTTTTTTGTTTCCCAGGTGCATTACCTTGCACTTCTTAGCATTGAATCTAAGCTGCCATACATTTGACCATTCCTCTAACCTTGCCAAGTCCCTTCTCATCCTTTCCACCCCACCTTGTGCATCAACTCTGTTGCAGATCTTTGTGTCATTTACAAAGAGACATACTTTTCCTTCCAGTCCTTCTGCAATGTCGCTTATAAAGACATTGAAGAGACCGGTCCTAATACTGAACCCTGCGGTACCCCACTCATAACCCCCCTTTCTTCAGAGTGGACTCCATTTACTATTACTCTCTGTGTCCTATTCTCCAGCCAATTCTTTACCCAGGCTGTCATCTTGGGACCCACTCCCAGGCTGGCTAACTTGTATATTAATCTTTTGTGTGGGACTGTGTCAAATGCCTTGCAAAGTATAGGTAGGCCATGTCCACAGCTCCTCCTGATCTACTACTTTGGTCACCCAGTCAAAGAAATCTATCAGATTCATCTGGCATGACCTTCCCGCTGTGAATCCATGCTGCCTTGGGTCCTGTGCCCTCTGGCCTCTAGATACTCAACAATTCTTTCCTTCAGAAGTGATTCCATCATTTTCCTATCACTGAGGTTAAACTAACAGGTCTGTAGTTTTCTGCTTCTGCCTTGCTCCCACTTTTGTGAAGGGAATCATATCTGCCCTCCTCCAGTCCTCGGTACCACCCCATCCTCCCATGATTTGTTAAAGAGGGTAGTCAGTGGTGTCACTAGTTCTACCCTTAGTTCTTTTAGAATTCTGGGATGAATCCCATCAAGCCCCATTGCTTTGTCCATCTTCTGTTTTAAGAGTTCTTTCATAACCCTTTCTTCTGTAAATGGGCTGGTATCAACTTCTGTATCCAGAGTGTTTCTAATGTTTGTTTTAGGTACCTCCCCCTCTTCATTTGTAAATACTGAGCATAAATATTTGTTTAGTATCTCTGCCTTTTCACAGTCACCCTCTGCCCACCCTCCCTACCCTTTATTAAGCCTCACCATCCCTTCCTTGGTCTTCCTTCGTTCCCTGATGTACCTATAAAATGTTTTATCCCCCTTCTTAACTGAGTTGGCTATCTTTTCCTCGGTTTGGGCCTTTGCTGTTCTGACTGCCTTCCAGCTTCCTTTTGCTTTAAGTGATACGGTTCCTGTCCTGCTCCTTCTGTGATTCCTTGTACTTCCTGAATGCTTTCTTTTCTCTTGAACCTTCACTGCCACTTCCTTTGAGAACCATAGTGGTTTCTTACATCGCTTTGTTTTGTTTATTTGCTTCACACAAAGGCTCATTACCTCTGTGATGGCAGTTTTATTATTCCCCATTGTTCTTCCACCCTCCTTTCTGCCCATTTGCTAGTGCATTCCTTAGGCACTCACCATTTTGGCAAAGTCAGCCCTCCTAAAGTCCAGTACTTTTGCCTTTGTATGGCTTGACTCTATTGCTGTGTTTATTGGAACCATACTGTTCGATGGTCGCTAGTTCCCAGATGGCTACCCACTTCTACATCTGTGATCCTCTCTCCACCTCCATTTGAGAGAACCAGGTCTAAGATTGCTCCCCCTTGAGTGGGCTCCAATACTAGTTGTCTAAGGCATGCCCCCTGTAGGGCATCTAGAATAACCCCACTCTTCGAAGTGGCTGCTGCAACTGCACTCCAGTTAAAATCTGGCATATTCAGACCACCCATCAGCAATATCTCCCCTTTTTCTGCCATTCTAAGTATACTTTCTATCATTTCCTTGTCCATTCCCCCTGAGAAGGGGGTCTGTATACAACCCCTGTGCGGATTGTGGTGCCATTGTCTGTCTCCAAATTTACCCACAGTGCTTCTTCTCCTCCCTGTTTACCCTTTTGTTCTGTTGCTTTGATTCCTTCCCTTATGTAAAGAGCTACTCCTCCTCCTCTTTTACCCTCCCTGTCCCTCCTGTAGATAGTGTATCCTGGTATGTTTACATCCCAGTCATGCCAGTCAACCCCTGTCTGTGGGAAAATAACACACCAGCACCTGTGTAGATAGATGAAGAACAGACTTTACTGACAGAGAGCTGTGAAAGCCCCTAACTTTACATTAAAGACATATTTAGATAGAAATATGGGGCCAGATTTTCAAAGCCCCAGGTATGACACAAGGGACGTGTGCCAAACAATAGTGGCACAAGGAAGTCTAGCATCAAACATTGCGCTAGCCCCAATTTTCAAAGGAGCGCTGTGTCAAAGGCAATCTGCCCTATGTCAAAGATGGCTGCATCAGCATTGTGCCATACAAATGGCAGCACCATAACGCAAGCCGTTTTGGGCCACAGAAATGGTGCAGGACCGCACTTGTGGGAATTTCAAAGCTGCATCACTAACATCAAACACATCAAACTACAGTCAGCTGCTAGACCAGCCAGAGCTGGTCTAAGGGACACTAGAGCATATAAAGAGACCCAAAGCAGATGGTCAGACCTGACTATGCTAATATTAAGGGCCAGTATTCTCCTGCAGGACTAGTTTAGAACATTTTGGGGGCTTAGTTTTGGCCATTTCATTTGCCATTTTGTTTACTTAGCTTGTGTCATTCTCATCCTTTGAGTCATTTGTTTGACTCGGCTTGCACCATTTTGGTTACTCAGCTTGCACCAGGTTTACTCAATTTGTACCATGTTTCATCAGTTTGCACCATTCTTCTCAGTTTGCACCATGTTTCATCAGTTTGCACCATTTCTACTCAGTTTGCACCATTTTTCATCAGTTGCACCATTTCTACTTAGTTTCCATCATTTATCATCAGTTTGCACCATTTCTACTCAGTTTGCACCATTTATGCTCAGTTTGCACCATTTTTGTTCTCAGTTTGCATCATTTTCATTCCTTGTATTACTTTTCTGATTTAACATGCACCATTTTTGACTCAATTTGCACCATTTATTTTGGTGCAGCGTATGTCATTCCTATCCCTTATGCCATTATGTTGACAGTGGACCTCTTGCATCAGTTTGGAGCACTTTGTCACTCAGACCACTTTTCTTGCAAAATATGGTGTACAGTATTTGGTGCATCAAGATGTGATTCAAGCTGGTTGTTTGACACAGCTTGCGTGGATCTAAGGGCCCTATGAAAATCCAGCCCATAGAATCTGACAGTAGATAAGGGATGCTTGGCCCATTCAGTCAGCCCATTTTCATTGTGATTGCTTTTGCTGCAGACCCTCTTTCTCTTCTCTTCATACTAAAAGTATCAGGGTAAGTGGGTAAATTGTTTTAAATTTGTTATAGGCATCGAGGGGGGTAACTAGTTCATGAGATTTATCTGGGGCTGAGTAGATTCGGGAAGCCCTGTGAATCTGGTGTGTAACTGGGGGATGGAGATGAAAGAGGCTTAGTGCCTTCCTACAACAGCACTATGAAAGCAATTCCACTCTAATATGTCCAGCACATTTATGGCCAGTGAGACAGTGGAACAGCTAAAGAGTGGAACAGATAACTGACATTGTAAATGTCTGCAGATGTCAGCATAAGAAAGCAAGAAAGCAGTGGAGTCTACCGCTTGACTAATGCAAGGCACCTGTTCACTACAGTGTAACATTCACTGCAGGGAAGGGCAGAAGGTTAAAGACAGGCCAAAACTGGGAATAGGTTCATCACCAATCTAAGGTAGGCGTATAAAAAGATTTAATCAAGACATGGGGGAGCGTAAATAGAAACAAATAAAAAAGGGGAAAAATAGAAACATCCTATCAGGGGTAAGGGTTCAAAGGTATTTCAAGGTAACACATGAAGAATATAAGTTGAGAATGCTGGGAGTGTTGCAGTGCAGTGGCTGTGGGGCAGTAGTTTTCAGAGATACATTCTCAAGACTGTGGTGCTATCCCATCTGCACACACCTCTGTTGGTTAAGGCAAGAAGTGGCTAGACTCTAGGCTAAGTTGGATAGGATTTGGAGGATCCCTTCCCTCCCAAGGACCACCAAATCTGCCATTTGTTCCTCAGGGGATGCCAGGGAAGAGGAATGGTTGGACTATTGTGGGCTCTGAAAGGGTGGGGATGGCGTGTCAGAAGCACATTCATCAACCAGTGCCACTACATAATTCCTATACTGCTCTGGTGGGGCAGGACTGCCTGGTGGAGGCATCCATAGTAGTGACATGGGAGAATATGGGGACCATCCATAGTGAAGAACCCAAGAAGGGTGGTAGTAGACCCCGGAGGAAGAGGAGGAAGTAACATCTGGTGGGGGACTTGATTTTGAGGGGGATAGATTTGGGAATAGAAAAGGGGAGGAGAGCCAGCTAAAATGGCTACCTGTTACCACAGACTGGAGGGATGGGAATTGGATCCTGAAGATCACTAGGTCAACAGGATGGGAGGGAGAGATAGATGTCATTGTCCACCTGGATACTAATGACCTGGCTAGGGCAGGGCTGGGATAGTGCAGAGGGAGTTTAGGGAGCTTGGGGAGGTCTTAGGTAGCTTACTCAATGGTCTTTCATGAGGTTCTGCCTGTCTATGTTAGGGGAAAGAAAATGCATCTCTACACCAGGAGCTTCTGCTCATGTCTGAAGGAATAGTGCAGAGAGGGAGGGTTCAGCTAAATTGGTGACTAGGGACCCAATTTGAAGGATGAGTGCCTATACAGAGGTGATGGCATGCATCTATTCAGGAGGGGAACAGCAGTCCTTAGTGGACAGTTTAAATGTTATTTTGATGAACATTTAAACTGGCTGAGTGGGTTGGTGGAAGGATTTGGTCGGGGGCAGAAACTGCCCCCCAGGCTGAAGTGAAGAGTAGGGAGAACCCAAGGAGAGAGGAATCCCAGGCTGTAAATTAATAAAAGAAGCAGGGTGGTAGGGATAAAGGGGTAAGGAAACAGGAGGATTAAAAAGAAAGGGATAAGGATGGAGGACAAAAAGGAAAAAGGGGGTCAACAAGCAGAGTGGAAACAAAATTAGGAAGGCTGAGTGTTCGAATGCTAGATGTCTAGAAAATAAAATTCCAGAGCTAGAGGTCATCATGGCAGAGGCTGACATGGATATTGTGGCCATTGCTTTTTTAATTAATCTTTATTATCAAAACTTGGGTACAGATACATCTTCAGCAGTTGATTTCAATTGTACATTGTTACAGTGTAAAATCCAAGAAGCCATATAAGGGTGAATAACTGACATCATCGCTCATACAACTCTTGACATGATCCATACAAGTATACATTAGTAAAAAGTATCTGCTATTCTTCAGTTCTTTTATTGTGCCACCTGGTGGGCTGTATCTGGGTGAGCTGATCTGTTGGTGATGACGTTTGGTGGTTTATGGTCTGTATCCTATCTGTATTAAGGCTGTCCACTTTGGACCTCCTCTCCCTCTATGGAGCCCCTTCCCTTTCAGAGTATGCAACCTTCCACAGTTGCCATCTTTTATATCTGCAGACAAAAGCAGGTGTTCAAAGGTTCACCATGTACGTCAGTTCTTCCATGAAAGTTATATCCTGGACTATGTCAATCCACAGATGGAGCTTAGGGGGTTCTGATTTCAGCCAGTTGCATGTGATGGCTTTATGAGCAGCTGCTAGTAAGATATCCCATAAGTAGAGTGTGCCTGAACCTTGCATCCCCTGAGGGGGCAGACCTAGGACCATATTGGGTAGTTGCATGGGTGATTCTAGAGTGAGCATGTCCCAGACAGCCACCTCTACTTCCTGCCAAAATGGACAAAGCACTGGACAAGTCCAGAAAACATGTGTGTGGTGGTGATTTTCTTCCCCATAATTCCTCCAACATGTCTGGGGATGGCCTGGAATATCCTTCCCCACTTGGCATCTGTTTATTCAACGTGTTCTACTTGTTGCCATTTCACTTTAATTGGGGATAGGCAGGATTTATAGAGTTCCCTTAGGGCACCATATATCACTGAGATGTGACCTTTCTGGATCTGTCCAGTTAAAAGTGTCTTAAAACCTCCAGTAAGTGGCTGCTCTAGCTGGGTTTATGTCCATTTTTGTTCAATATGGGTACGCAGCTGTAAAAATCTGTAGTGGTCCATGTTGCACAATCTGAATACATCTCAGACTGTCTTAAAGTCTTGAACTATCTCTGCTGTCAGTAATTGATCAGGTCAATGTAAGCCCTGCCTGTCTGATCTATGAAATTTTGGATCCATTTTAGATGGGGGTAAGGAGTCCTCCCATGCAAACCATTGCAAGGGTCACATTGATGTTTCTAGCTTATATTTCCTCCAGACCCTATGGACCACCCGTAGGGTATACTGGATCATGGTTAAGGTTAGAATTTCAATGCTGCACTTAATCGAGATGGTCGTTACCCTTGCACCCAAGGGGGGATCCCCTCTTCTCCCCACCCAGTTCTATTTGTTTCCAGTTGGCTTGGTAGTTTGGCTCTGATCGTAGAAGAGCTACTCTCAGGTTCACTGCCAAACAGTGGTCCTCCAGGTCTGGGAGTGAACGGCCCCCATCCAGCCTGTGTGTCTGAAGGATCGCGTACTGAAAGTGCAGTTACATAAAGTCTTACCTTAACAGTAGATCTTCGAGGAATGTCTCTTGCAGTAAGTCATTACTTCTGGGAGTATCCAGCATAGGGTGCTATTGCACAGCAGCTTCTTCTAGCAGTTTTCACCAGGGACCACCCACACATGACATCACATCCTGCTTCCTATATAAGTGTGAGTGGCCCCTGGTATCCTCAGTTCCACCCGCCAGATTCAGCTCACAAAAGCGAGGACTGAGGTGAAACCAAGGGACCAAGGAGCCCATTTCTATTTCTGTGGAGCATGAAATTGCCTCTGTCAGAGAAGGAGGGGGTGGAGGGTGGGATTATACTTACTGCAAGAGACATTCCTCAAAGATCTACTGTTACGGTAAGACTTTACGTAACTGCACTATCTTCGACAGAATGGTCTCATGCAGTAAAGTCATTACTTCTGGGAGATTACCCAGCAGTTATGTCCAGAAGGGTGGACAATTATGATAAGAGACCTTATAGGACTGCACAGCCGAAAGCTGTCCTATGTGTCAAGGCCACATCCAGATTGTGATGGCGAGTGAAAGTGTGGAACATGGACCAAGTGGCAGCATTACAGATTTCTGAAATGGAGGCACCCTTGAAACAGGCTGCAGTAGTAGCCATAGCTCCTGTGGAATGGGCTTGGACAGGACCAGGAAGAGTCTTGTTGTACTTTTTGTAGCAACATGTTATACAGTTTGCCAACCATAAGAACAGAGTTGGTTTAGCAACGCGCAGTCCCACTCTGCTGGAGGCAATGGTGACAAACAATTGAGACATCTTTCTGATGTTTTTGGTACAATTAGTGTAATATCTTAAGATACGATGAACATCTATTAGATATAATAGATGCTCACCCTGGTTGGAATGCTCTGGAAAAAATATCGGAAGTTCCATGGATTGATTTAAGGTCTATCCAGACACTACTTTTGGTAGATAGGATGGGTTAGTGTGGAGTACCACCCATTCCTTATGGAAAATCAAGTAAGTTTCCCTACACATGAGGACATGAAGCTCGGAAATGCATTGAGCAGAAGTAATAGCCACCAGAAATAATGTTTTCCATGAAAGGAAACAAAGTTCACAAGTGGCTGCAGGCTCAAAAGGTTCGAGAGTCAGTTTTTCTATGATGAAGTTGAGATCCCAGGGAGGAGGGGGTCATCAAATTGGAGGCTTGAGATGAATCATGCCTCTCAAAACATTTTGGATAAATGATGCTGATAGAGTGATCTACCATCCAGAGGTTCATGAAAGGCCAAGATGACTGCTAAATGAACTTTGATGGAAGAATAACTGAGGCCTGACTCAGATAATGAAGCAAGGTAGTCTAGCACGGTCGTAAGTGGGCACGAATAAGGGTCCACATTACGTGAGGCAGACCATATGGAAAACCTCTTCCATTTGGAGTTACATGTTTCTCTGGTCGCCAGCTTCCTAGAATCTAGGAGAATACTGGCAGCAGAAGTTGAGACCTGTAGTGTATTTATGAAAGTGTCCTCAGGAGCCAGGCATGAAGACGTAGTGTCTTGAGGCTGGGTTGTAGGAGGGACCCCTGATACTGGGTCAGGAGATCCTATCTGGATGGCAATGGAATGGGATTCCTCACTGACCATTGGAGGAGGTGGGGATACCACAGCTGCTGGAGCCACAGAGGTGCTATTAGTATCATGGTGGCCGGCTCCAGTTGAAGTTTCAACAGAGTCCTTAGAAGGAGCGGGATCAGAGGGAAAGCATATAAGTAAAGTCCTGTCCAAGACTGGGACAGGGCATCAACAAACTTTCCCCTGTTGTTCAGGATAATGGAGAAGTAACTGGGGAGTCTGTGACTGGGGAAGCAAACAGATCCAGCTGTGGAGTCCCCCAGACCATGAGGATGTCACATAGAATGTCCTCGTGAAGTGTCCATTCATGGGCAGATGACTGATGACTCAGTCTGTCTGCTAAATGATTGCACCATCCTGGAAGATGGATGGCAGTCAGTGTTCATTTTTGTTTTATTGCTGTCTGCCAGACTGCAATGGCCTCCCTGAAGAAGGTGCATGAGTGAATGTCCCCTTGCCGGTTTAGGTATGACACCACTGCAGTGTTGTCTGATTGAATCAGCAACGTGAAGGGCAAGATGGACTGCTTTCATATTCAAGAGATTGATATGAAATAGAGTGAACAAGTGGCACTGGGTTTGATATGGACCCAAGTGGGTGCCCCACCCATCCAGGGACGCATCCATGGTTAACATCTTCATGGGAGGGGGGAGCAGAAGGGCATTCCCTAACACAAATTGGTTTTAATTGTCCACCAGTTGAGGGCTGACACTATGAAGGGAGTGACCCAAATCTTGTAGTCGAACTGTCCAGTTTTCTGACACCACTGATTCTGTAGAGTCCACTGGACAGGTCTCATGTGGAGATGAGTGAATGCCATGGTGGGAATAGCAGCAGACATGTAGCCCAGCCATTTTAGCATTTGTCTGGCTGTTACTGCTGGTTGAGATTGTATCTGTAGGGCCAGGGATAACAGAGTATCCTGGAGGGAGGGAGGAAGGAAAGCCTTCACCTGGATGGTGTCAAGAACAGCTCCGATGTATTGTAGAATCTGGGTTGGCTCTGGATTGGACTTTGGCCAATTGACCGTGACCCCCTAGGTCATGAAACAGGGTGAGGGTGGCAGTCAAATAGGATAGCAGAGCTTCTTTGGAGTCTGCTTTTATCAGCCAATAGTCTAGATATGGGAAGATGTAGTGCCCTTTTCCACTTAAGGCTGTAGCTACCACTGCTAGGCATTTGGTAAAGACTCTCAGGGCCAAAGAGAGGCCGAATAGGAAAGCCTGAAACTGAAAGTTTTGGCCCGGGAGGTGGAAGTGCAGAAATTTTTAATGAGCAGAGTGAATAGGAATATGTAGGTAAGCAGCCTTCATATCCAGGGCACACATTCAATCTCCTTGTTTTAGGAGAGGCATAATAGCTGGCAGAGTGACCATGCAGAAATGCTTGTACTGAATATATAGATTCAGACGTCTCAGATCTAAAATGGGTCTGAGATCTCCAGTTCTTTTGGGTACAAGGAAGAAATGGGAATAATACCCTTTCTGTTTTTCCGCAGCTGGTACTGGTACAATGGCTTGTTTGACCAGAAGTCCTGACAGTTCCTCTTGGAGAATAGGAACATGCTGCAGAGGGAATTGAATTGTCCAGGTAGGGGATGGAGGAGGGACAGAGATAAACTCCAGAGTATGTCCTATTTGAATTATTTGGAGTACCCATTTGTCCGAAGTGATCATATGCCAAGCCTCTAGATGGAGAGCAAAACAACACCCGACCGCCTCCAAGGCTGGTCGAAAAGGTGGTGGGAGAGGCTGATGAGGTCACTGAGCAGCAGGCTGACTGGCCCCTCTTGAGGGATGGGCACGGGGGGCATAGTTGGCAGAGGGAGTTCCTCTGGAAGGTTGATTATGGCCCCTAAAGCCACCTTAGCTAGAATTTTTGCATTTTCCTCCTCTTTTAGAGTAGTACGGATACTGGGTACAGTAGGTGAATTGAGGGGTATGGTACATCCCTTGAACCATACGAAGGGTCCTACCAGATGCTTGTAAGTCATCTAAGAGAGTATGTGTACCTGGCCTGAATAATTTGCACTCATTAAGGTGTGCATTGGTTATCTTATGTTGCACATCAGATGTGAACCCGGACATGCGAAGCCAAGCATGGTGACGCAGAACCACACCAGTAGCTGAAAGTTGGGCAGAAGATCTACAGCATCATAATCCAATCTGAGAAGGTGGTGGGAGATGGAGTTAGTAGTAGTGATCATAGACAATAATTGGTCTTTCTCCTGAGAGGGAGGAAGTTTATTGTCAGTTTCTATGCTAGAAGTCCCCAGGTTACGTTGATACTTTATCGTTTGCCCCATATAGTTTAAGATATGACTATTCATAGTACCTGAGGAAAAAAACTTCTTCCCCAGGTAATCAAGTTTTCAGGACTCTTTATCAGGAGGTAAGGAGCTCAAGTGTTTTGGTTTTTTTAGTCCGATCATGAGTGGCAGTAATGACCACAGAATCAGCCTCTGGCACAGTGGAGATGAATGGGTGGTCTAAAGGCGACTGGTATAATCGGTTAGCCTTATGAGGAACCACCGTAATGTTGGAAGGTTGCTGCCAAGCAGCCAGTAAGGCATTTTGATATGTAGGTATTAGTGGAGGAACCACTAAAGCCGGTTCCTTTGGCAACTCTAAGTAGTCTGCCATGTTCTTACAGTGTTTGTCATGTTCCAAAGTGGAAAATCCCATCACTTTTTGTATTTCAAGCATCATATCACTAAAGGTGGGATCATCTGGAGGAGAGGTAGCCAGTGGAAGAGGCAAATCTTCATCCAGTAAGGAGATTGCTGAAAAAGGGTAACCCTGTCCCCGAAAATCGGGGGCAGGGTACTCCTCATTCATATCATCAGGGAGTTCTCCATGTAGCTCCCATTCATCTGAGTAATCCTCCATGTTAGGAGGAGAAGAATAGGCAGGTTCAATATCAGAGTCGTCTTTTCGACAATGTTTGTGAGACGAAAAGGGACTATCCCCCCTACCTGGGTCAGGAGGTGGGACACAACGCATGTTGTGTAATACCAGCTGCACAATCTTAGAGATGTCCTGTTGTTCCTGGGAAGGGGCGGGGTGAGGGTGGGGACTGGGGAACGATGGGGATGATGGAGGTATAAGGGGAGTATAAGGGGGCTGTATGCTAGGGACAGGCTCCACCTTAATTGGGAGGGGAAGGAAATCCTAAAGCTCAAACTAGCTGGGTTTATCAGTGAAAGGTGGGGTTTAAACTTGTGAAGAGAGGAGGGATTAAAAAAAGGAGCAGTGCCAGCAAATACGATAAATGAGGGACATAGTCTCCACTACTCTAGGGGGTTAAGGAGATATGTAACGGGGTCACCAGGTAAGGTGCAGGAGCTGAGAAATGGAAGCTCAAGGGGGAGAAAGGAGAGGAGGGAAAAGGGGTGGAGAGTGGTCCTGATAAATGCCAGGAGCTTAGGAAATAAAATGCCTGAGCACCAGGCAATGCTACTTGAGGGGGAGGTAGATGTGGCAGCAGTCACTGAGACCTGGGCCACTTAAGGGCATGAGTGGGACCTAAATCTGGAGGGCTACACTATGTTCAGAAAAGATAGGGGGGGAGGGAAAGGGTGGTGGTGTAGCACTGTTAGTCAGAAATGGCGTGGGTATTGGAGGGGTAGAGGAGGCAGAGGGGAATGTGGACGCTATTTGTGTCACCTTGCTGATTCAGAGGGATAAGAGAGTAAAGGTCAGAGTGGTATACAGACCACCAGCACTGGCGGAGGTCCTGGAAGAAAGTTTGCTGGCAAATCTTGAGGAACACTGTAGATTAGGAAAGGGAACGGTAATAGTAATGGGGGACCTCGGCATGCCAGGAACTGACTGGGGGGACTATGACATCACCAGTGGCCAGAGAGTAGAGACTGCTCAAGGTCTTCCAGGATGCGTTTCTGACACAACAGGTGGGTGAGCCAACTAGGGAGGCCTGGACACTGGACGTGGTCCTGAAAGACAGTGATCAGATTAGTGGCCTAGAAGTGAGGGACCCACTGGCTGGGAGTGATCACGCCACAGTCTGTTTCTTCCTGGACCTGGGGGAGGAGGAAAGTTGAAAAAGGACAGTAGTAACAGACTTTAGGGGTGCAGACTTCAGGGAGATGGGAAAGATCCGTAAAGATCATCTAGACAGGATAAGGCCGGATAAGGATGCTGACAGCAGGTGGAGGATCATTAGGAGGGGAGTACAGGAGGTTACCAGATCCTGTGCAAGGGAAAGGTGTAAATTCAGTAAGGCCAGAAAACCCTGCTGGTGGACCCGGGAGGTACAGGAAGTGGTGAGGGAAAAGAAGGTGGCCTATAGGCACTTCAAGTGGTCAAGGAGTGAAAGGGATCAGGAGGAATATGAGCTGACAGCCAAGAGAGTCAACAGGGTGGTGACAGCAGCTAAGGTGGCCAGTGGTATCCGGAGGGGGGACAAGGGGTTCTTTAGATACATAGGGGGAAAAAAGGAAAGTAAAGGGGCAGATCAGCAAGATAAGGGTAGGGGATGGTTGGGCACAGGAGGCGGAGGAACAGGCAGAAGTCCTAAATGAGTACTTTTCCTCAGTTTATACCAGGGGAGATGGAGGGGCTAGGTCTTGCGAGGGGAGTGGGGACAAACCAGAGCAAAGGGTGATACCGGTAGAGACCAAGGGCCCTGATGGGTCTGGGGAAAGGGAGTGGCCAGCACAGACAGGTGGGGGCCCAGCAGTGCATGGTGAAATGGGAAGAATGAGGCTGAAATCCCAGTAGAGAGAGTAAGGAAAGCCCTCGGGTCCCTTCAGACGGAGAAAGCACCTGGGCCAGATGAGATACATCCCAGGGTGCTGAGGGAACTGGCAGATGTCCTGGCAGTCCCTCTAGAGGAGCTTTTCAATATCTCTCTGAGGACTGGGTGGGTACCCCAAGACTGCAGGGTGGCCCATGTTGTGCCAATCCACAAGAGGGGATCAAGACAGGAGGCGGAAAATGACAGGCCCATTAGCCTGACATCGGTGGTTGGCAAGGTAATGGAGGGCATTGTCAAGGAAAGGCTAGGGGGGTTACTGGAGCAAACTAGGAGCTTGGACAATAGGCAACATGGCTTTGTCACGGGAAGATTGTACCAGACAAATCTTGTTGAGTTGTACGACTGGGTGATGAGTGCCCTGGACCAGGGTAGGCCAGTGGACGTCCTCTTTCTGAATTTTAGCAAGGCATTTGATTCGGTACCCCACAGTGGCCTGCTGGCTAAGCTGAAGGAAATGGAGGTAGGGAGACAGTTGCTAAAATGGATTAGAAATTGGCTCTCTGAGCATACTCAGAAGGTGGTGGTTGGAGGGTTAGCCTCATCCCCAAGGTGGGTTACTAGTGGAGTTCCCCAGGAGTCAGTGCTGGGGCCACTCCTGTTCAACGCCTAATATCTCAGACATCAGGAGGGGGATCAGGAGTGAAATGAGTCTCTTTGCAGATGACTCAAAGCTAGGTGCAGTGGTGGATGGGGAGGAGGGGAGGGTGACCTTGCAGGAGGACCTGGAGGCTGCGGAAAGGTGGTCAGGAAAATGGAAACTAAAATTCAATGCGGGGAAGGTTCTGCACCTGGGAGTCAGAAATCCAGGACAGAGGTATACCCTGGGAGAAGACATGATTCAAGTTACAGAGGGTGAGAGGGACCAGGGGGTAGTGGTAGATGTCAAAAAGAACAACTCAGAGACCTGTGGGAGGGCAGTGGCAAGGGCAAATAGGATGCTGGGATGCATCACCAGAGGGATTACCTCCAGAAAAGGCAGAAGTGATCCTTCCACTGTACAACTGCTTGCTTAGGCCACACCTTGAGTATTGTGTACAATTTTAGAGACCACATTTAAAGAGGGACATTACACTGCTAGAGAGGGACCAAAGGAGGGCAACCAAAATGATCTGGGGCCTGGGGAGAGGACCTATGTGGAGAGGCCCAAAGAGCTCGACATGTACACCCTGGATGAGAGGAGGGACAGGGGGGACATGATAGAGATCTTTAAGTACATGAAAGGGATCAGATGGGGAAATCATGGAGAGCAGAGTTCTAGAGGGTTTGAAGGCACAGAGGGTGGACAAGGTGCCAGGCCCAGATGGCATCCACCCCAGGGTACTGAAGGAGCTGGCAGAGGTCCTTGAAGGACCTTTGGCAGACCTATTTAATGCCTCACTACATTTGGGGTGTGTATCTCAGGACTGGAGGATGGCTCATGTGGTGCTCCTCCACAACAGTGGCCCCAAGGATGAACCGGGAAACTACAGACCAGTGAGCCTCACATCCATCGTGGGTAAGCTAATGGAGACTATCCTGAAGGAGAGGCTGGTGGCCCTCCCTAGAGGCCAAAGGACTACAGGACAGCAGACAGCATGGCTTCATACGTGGCAGATCCTGCCAAACCAACCTGGTCGAGTTCTATGACTGGGTAACTAGGCAACTGGACAGGGGCCATGCAGTGGATGTTCTGTATCTGGACTTCAGTAAGGCATTCACTCCAGTGCCACATGGAAGGCTGGGAAGGAAGTTAGGGCACAGGGCGGGTGCAAAGCTGGTGAGATGGGTAGGAAACTGGCTGCAGGGAAGGCAACAGAGAGTGGTGGTGGGTGGGGAGCTCTCACACCCAAGGGCAGTGATGAGTGGTGTTCCACAGGGCTCAGTGTTGGGACCAGTGCTGTTTGGGATATTCATTGCAGACATATCATGGAACATCAAGAGCAAGATCAGTCTGTTTGCTGATGATATCAAGGTAGGCACAGTGGTGGATGACCTAGGGGGATGGCAGGGGTTGCAGGATGATCTGGCAAAGCTTGAAACCTGGTCAGACACCTGGCAACTGGGCTTTAATGCCAAAAGTGCAAGGTGCTGCATTTTGGGATGAAGAACCCAAGGAGGAGTTACCAGCTAGGGGTGCAGCTAGCCCAGACAGAGAAGGAGAAGGATCTGGGTGTGTTCATTACAGGGTCAATGAACAACTCGCACAATGTAGGAAGGCAGCTGCAAAGGCCAACAAAATGCTGGGTTGTATTGCAAGGGTATATCCTCGAGGAGGGAGGAAGTGATTCAGCCACTGTATAGGTCATTAGTTAGACCACACCTGGAGTACTGCATGCAGTACTGGCTTCTGTATATGAAGAGGGACATTAAGTTACTGGAGGGGGTGCAGTGCAGAGTGACAAAGATGATCAAGGGGCTGGGGGACTTATCATACGAGAGGAGGTTGAAGGAGTTGAACATGTACTCACTGGAGGAGAGGAGAGACAGGGGTGACATGCTTGAAACCTTTAAATACATGAAAGGAATAAACAAGACAAGTACAGAGGGGCTGTTCAAAGTAAGGGAGGGGAGCGACACCAGTGGCCATGATATGAGACTGGAGCGAGGAAGGTTCAGGAGGGAGATGAGGAGACACTTTTTTACAGAGAGGGTGGTGGCTGGGTGGAATGTGTTACCTCCTGAAGTGGTATGCAGTAGAACAGTGGACTGCTTCAAACGAGGATGGGACAGGACAAGGGGGAGGGTTAATGAAGGGGAAGGGTGGAAGGGAGGGGCAGCTGCAGATTAAGGGGTGCTATCTGCACATTCGAGCAGACTTGCTAGACCTCTAGGCCTTTATCTGCTGGCAAATTTCGTATGTCCATATGTTCATAATAAAGGAGGCCCAGTTAGGGTGCTCCAAAGGAAGGAGGGTGGGCAACAAGAGGCCATGGGTGTAAGCTGGAAGGGGGCAGGCTCAGAGGGGAGAGGAAGAGATGTTATTTCACTGAATGGGTGGTAGAGCCATGGAATGCACTGCCCAGGTAGCTGGTAGAGATGGAGACTATGAACGGGTTTAAGAGGGGATTTGACAGGTACAGGGGAAGGGTAAATCTGACCAGGCACAATACAGGTGGAACATATGGGACTGGGGACAGTATAACCCAAGGGGAAGGGGGGGACACCAAAACTGGCCCTCAGTGAGGGTGCTGAAAATCGAGCAGACTCAAGTGACCATTAGGCCTATTCTGCTGGTATTTTAGTATGTTAGTATGGAGGGAATAGGACATGCAGTATATGCAGGTCTTAAACCTGGATGACAATAACCAGGGTCCCTGTCTCGATCTGGTAGACTTCTGTATGAGCCCACTTGTGTTGGTAGAGGGGCATGATGAAGGGCAAAAGCCAGCGGCTTACCCTGAGGTCTTGGGCCCTTGTAGAGGATCCCATTGAGGCATTATCATGTAAAAAGCCTACCAACGTTGACGAGGGAGATGCCCCATCGATGGAGCAAAAGTGGGTTTTGTTGCCAAAAAGACGCTTGAAAGCATCGTCTACGACGGGTGAAACAACGTCGTCGACAGAGCAGGTATTTCCTGCATTACATTTAGAGCAGAGGCAAGCATCATCGATGACAGCATGACCCCTGTCGACGAGGAAGCTTGCCTAAAGTGCTTTGTAGATGAGAGAGGAACCCTCGTCGATGAGGAAGCATGCTTTGGACCCACCGTCGATGAGAGAGGAGCCCTCATCAATGAGGAGTCATGTTCCTGGTGTTCTGTCAACAGTGTGACCTTTGAAATGGTGGCTGTCAACGAACACTTTGAGTGGCAGGAAGAAGGGGGTTTGACCTTTTCCTTACCTTGTCCAACATGAGAACTTGAGGCTGGGGAGCCCTTGGAATGGACCCCCTTGTTCTCTGGCTGAGACATTTTCTGGATTTCATGTACTCATCATCAACGAGTAGCCTGGTTAAATTCTTGACAATGTTTGCAGGAATTAACACTGTGTGATGGTCCTAGGCATCCCACACAAAGTAGATGGTTATCAAAGTGAAAAATCTTCCTGCCACACCAACAGAAATAAAATAAGGCTTGTTTGGATGAAGAATCTTTAGACATTTGTCTGGAATCCAATTTCTCGTCGATGAGTGCTGCACAGAAGTGGAACTAGCTGCTGCGTGGGCTGAAGACAACGGGAAAATGAACTAAGGATACCATGGACTACCCACACTTATATAGGAAGCAGGATGTGATGTCATGTGTGGTTGGTCCCTGCTGAAAACTGCTAGAAGAAGCTGCCACGCGACAGCGCCCTCTGCTGGATACTACCAGAAGTAATGACTTACCGCAAGAGACCATTCTGTGGAGATCTCTGGGTTTCTTAGCATCCCAGATATATTTATTTAGTGTTCGCCACAGATCTGTAATTGGGATTTTGGGATATAAATTAGGAGACATTGAAATAAATAGACGAATTTTAGTAAAATAATCATGGGTATAGATTGTATTCTAGAATACATGGGAAAATTTAGTAGGGCAACCGTTCTATATCTAGTTGCACTTGCGAGGTCAGTGGGCTGAAGTTAGCTGTGAATAATTGATTTAAGTTTTTTATAATGAATGTGCCAAGGTATTTTATTTTAGGGGCATTCCAATTTATGGGGAGCAACTCATGTATGGTCTACGAGGGGTTGTAGTAGAAATGCAGAACCTCGCTTTTTCTTTTATTTGGCATGTATCCTGGATGTTTTCCGAACTCCTCCTGAAGTGCCCAAACTGTGGAGATCGAGGGCTCTGGTTGGGAAAGGTGTAAGAGAATGTCATCTGTGTATAAGGAGATTTTTTTGAACAGAGCCTCCCACCTCCATCCCTTGTACCCCTTGTGCTGCCTTTATGGCCTCAGCCAGTGCTCGATGTATAGAACAAAAAGGAGAGGGGACAAGGGGCAGCCCTGATGAGTGCCCCTTTACAGCTGGAATCTGTCAGAGATACCTCCATTAATCCTGATGTAGGTCTGGGGAGCAGAGTACAGCGATTTGATGCTGTCTATGAATGGACACTGGAAGCATAAATGTTCAAGAACTATGAAGAGAAAACTCCAGTAAGCTTTATCAAATGCTTTCTCTGCATCCAAACTCATAGGCAGGCCAGTGTACACATCTTCTGTATGGTGCTGACAATGTTAATTGAGTGCCACACATTGTCTGGGGCTTGTCTGTTGGAGATGAAGCCTGTCTGGTCTAGGTTTATGAGCTGGGGGAGTATGGCATTAAGTCTGGTGGCTATTATGGAGGTGAGGATTTTATAATCGATGTTTAGGAGGGCTATGGGGTGGTTTGATCTGCACTCTGCAGGGTGCTGACCCAGTTTATGAAGGACTGATATTGTGGCATAGTGCCACAATGGTGGCATGTAATGTCCCTCTTCCCAAGTTTCTGCAAAGACCTCTTCCAGCATGGGGACTGTTTCCTTTACAAAGGTCTTAAATTCTCCCCAAACCCATCTATCCCTGGACATTTCCCTGTCTTAAAGTTTTTAATGGTGATCTGGATTTACGTCTGTGAAATGGGGACTATAAGGGCTTTGCTTTGTTTCTGTGATAAGTGGGGCAAAGTTAGAGATCTTAAAATAGGCTAGTTTTTCTTCTGTAGGGGTTTCTGAAGGGGCTCAGTAGAGTTCACTATCGTAATATAAATACCTCAGTAATTTGTTCCATCCTGTGGAGCACTGTGCTCATTACTGGGTGTTTGACCTTTGTGATGGTGGCTCTCACGGCCTGTTGTTTAAGTCAGAAAGGCCAACATTTTTGCAGCCTTGGCCCCCTCCCCATAGTATTTTTGTTTTAAATACCAGAGGGCTTTTTCTATTTCTGCCGTCTGCATTCTTTTTATTTTGTCTTTTACTTCTTTTATTTCTTTTGCCTTAGACCATTTTAGTTTCTGTTCGTCTTCCAAGGATTTTAGTTGGGTGTGGAGGTCCTGCGATTGTTGTTGCTTCGCTGTTTTTTGTAAGCCCCTATAGATATCAGTCTGCCTGTCACTATCGTCTTAACAGTGTCCCACCGGATGAGAGGAGTGACACCCAGTCTGGCGTTATCCTCTAGCATCTTTTTAATGGTAGCTTTGATTTCTGAGACTTCAATTTTATCTCGGAGTAGGGAGATGTTCGGCCTCCTGTGTGTGTTTTTTCTGGGTAGTTTCAGGTCCACCTCAAGAAAAATAGGTTGGTGGTCCGAGAGGGTGGATGTTCCCACCCGCATAGCTGGAAGGGAAGGCAGATCTCTTACATAAGCTATAAAAGTATCGAGCCTTGAAAAGATTTTAAATCTAGGGGAAAAACACATTTAGTCCCTTGCCTTAGGGTATTTACTCCTCCACACATCCACCAGACTCAATTCAGTAAGTAGTTGTCTGAAGGATCGGGGTTTCCATCCATCAGTGCTTGGAATTTGGGATGTGGTGTCCAGTCCTCCATCAAAGATCAAGTCCTTGTCCCCCCCCCCATTATCAGTAAGCATTTTGCTTTCTCCGCCACCTGTTGGATCAGGGAGGTGTAAAAGCTCAATGAGGAACCGGGGGGACATATACATTCACAAATGTGACTGTGGTGTCTTGAACCTTCCCCACCAGTATAATATATCTGGCACCTGGGTCCATAAATACCTCCTCTTCCTCAAATGGTAGGTTGGCTGACAATAGTATTGTGACCCCTCATTTCCCTCCTCTCTCCAGAGAGGCATGGTATAGGGTCAAGTATGCCTTTTTTTTAAGTTTTAAAACCTCTGGGGGAGAGAGAGATGTGTCTCTTGCAAGAAAATGGCTTTGAATGTCTGCGATTCTATGAATTTAAGTAGCGGCTTTCTCATAATGGGGCTGGTAATGCCATTTATTTTGTATGAGAGTGTTTTGCTATGGCTATAAGCCATCATGTCTGGTTTACTGTTTGCACCTCTAATCTAGCTTTCTTATTGTCTGTAATATTCAGTACAAAAGTATCTATCACTATAAACCAGTAAATGTACCCCAATGGAGCAAGACAAAAAAGAACTTCAAACCCGGTAACATTTATAAGAACAATAAATGTGAATAACTTTAACATAGAAATAGAGGTTAGGCAGACATAAACTTCCTGCCTGAGCTGTTTGACCATAGCAACATCAAATATTGAACAGGTCGGGGTATTGCCCCATAACTCCAGTAAGGAACCCATGGTCCCTGGAATCTAGTTGTGGTTATTTGACTTCCACTGGTGAGCTGCAATTTATCAGCCAGCTCATGGGTCTCCACATCAGTGGTGAAAAATCTCTTGCCTAGAACAGGTAGGAGCCAGAAAAAATGTGCTTGTGGAAAGCAATTTGAAAGCCTCTGGCAAACCCAACATCAACTGCTTCTTGATGTTTAGTGGCCGCTCTTTGTGGTTTGAATCGCCCCTCCACCTGACCCATATGATTACAGTCACAATTTTCCTTGTGCTAGTTTGGTATGCATACCTGTCATTTGCAGCAATGCTGATGCCTCCTATTGGCTTTACAGAGAAGTTAAACATAGTTGACCTTAGAGATCTTACAGTTTAAGGAAGAGTATCAAGCCCAAATAGGGCTTCCCAATGTCACAACAGATCTCTGTGTACTTGGACACTCTCCTTACCTTTTTACCTGGTGGGAAGGAGAAAATAAGACCTTGTTTCTAAGAGCGATTAGCATGGAGGAACACAATATGGAGCATGTGTGTCCCATAAGGCTTCATCCCACCATATTACTGATCTCCAAATCACCTCTCACTAAATAGATGACCTTTCCTTTTAGATTTCTAAATATAAGTAGGTAGATTCATATTGTAACCAGCTACCTTTTTTTATTTTAGTTGTTTAACCAGGAGTAGCACACTAAGCTGAAAGCTTTTTTACAGGAGAGACCTGGGTGCACAGGGAAGTTATGTGACTTGCTCAGGGTCATACAGTATGCAAATGGAAACTGTGGGTTTCAAACCCAAGTCTGGTCTGCTGAATGTCACCAGATTTGCAGCTCAGATCCTTAAACCACTGTGCTGTACTGCTTCTAGTAGGTAATAATTAAGCAGTGTGAACCTGGACATGTTATATTTTTGGGTACCAATTGGAAAATGTTTTAATAAGTAGGTCTGACTTAAAGGTCTGGTGCTAAAGCCATTACCATGCCAATTCTGTGTATTTGGGGCTGATGTCCCTAATCCAGTGACGGCAAACGTGTAAGCCTGATCTTTGTTTCTTTTCCTTGTTTCTTCTGGGGTCCTCCAGCTAGTTATGGACATTTAGAAAACTCAGGCCACATCATTAGTTGTCCCTGGCCATTCTGTAATCCCTGGGTTGACCTGGAGGTAATGCTTCCCCTTCCTGACCCCCAACTGGGGCAATTTTGGTAACCCAAGTGTAGATTTAGATCTATAGTGTCCTAGAGTTATGTCCCAGGTATGAAAATTGTGGAATGTACTTACATAAAGTGGGTCTGCTGAATAGGGAGTATCAAATGTCCCAGGCAGCCCCTGGTGATGGACTCCAGGGATAAGGATACCGGGTTGTAAAACAAAGATGAGGAATGCAGAGTCCCTTTTCCCTCAGGGAGCAAAGCAACAGGAGATGTTGCTTTTCAAGTCTGGATTATTCCTTCACAGTTCAGGTCTCTGTCTGTAGCGTCATGCTGCTGGTGGAAGGGTGAGCAGTTTCAGCAGGTTCTTGCAGGTGTGGAACCATCCTGTTGACTGTCACAGGGTCTCCATATGTTCGAAGCATCACTGGCAGGTCTGATCTAAGAGTACCGTTTGGGGCCTTCTGGTTGGCACCTTTCTGTGTAATGCTTTTGCAGGCTATGGGCCAGGCCAATGCCATCAAGTCCCATTCCAAGCTTTCTTTGGCCAATGATGGTACTGAGATGTGCAGCCCTTCCAGGAATTGGGCTTGCTACCAGTAAGTCTGCAAATATTTTAGTTCCTTTCTCTGTGTCTACCTTTAAGTGGGCAGGATATAGGATTTGTGCCTTAATGTTCTTTGCCCTGAGTTGTTTAGGGATTGTCCATAAGGATGTTCTGTTCTCTTGGACCGTTGAGGTGTAATCATTGTTGAAACTAATTCTTTGCCCTTGGTATCTTATCTCTCCTTAGAAAATGGGCGAGTAAAGCCTAGCATCCTGATTGGCTAGGATGCTGACCTAAGCTGGCGGGTATTTCTCGATAGAGCCCACAAAAAAATAAGTGCAAATTCAGGGTGCCGCATTACTTAAAATACTATTGGGCACCCCGAACTTTCAAACTCCCTAGCCGCCATGTTTGTCATCTCGCTTAACGACATTCACTTTAGCAACTCGGCAGCCCGCCTCTGTACCCACGCTTCCACGCCAGAACATTAATTCGATGAAAACAGTTTTTAGCCACCTGAAAGATGTTTAAAGCAAATCCCAGCACTCACGATACTCCATAGTAACGAAACCAGTCTTTCAGCCTTGCGCTTCTTCCTACAACTCTACCACATCAGAGGGTCAAAGTGTCGGGAAAGGTAGCGGAGAGACAGCGGAAGAAGCACCGAGCTAAAATATCAAATGTGTAATAGACACCGACCCAGGCAGCGGGGAAAGATGTTTTTTTCCCCAGTACATTTAAACTCAGGAGCGTGAGCAGGTCATGTGCTCCACGCTAGTAGCAACAGCTTCTCACAGCGTGCCTTGCCTTTAACCCCACTCTGATGATGAAAGACAATGAAATACATAAAAATAGGTGTTTTGTTTGTACTGTACACAACCCGGTACCTTGTTTTCTTTTCTCCAGTCATCATCTTTCGATATGATACGCGTGCATCAAAGTTACGAGTTGTGCCATACATTTTATCATGCGGTGAGGGGGGCCTCAAATATCTGAATCCGTTTAAAAAAAAAAACTGGGGAAAAAAGCACCTTCATCTGAAAATAAATAAAAGAAATGCAGTTCTGTGGTTCTGAGGGTTCGACCTCTTGTTACCTATAACCTAAATTCACCATGGCAACCTATAAAGATGCAATGGCTAAGACACAGAGCATACTGCTTTTAAAACAATAGCTACAGTGCCCCCTAGTGTCAGTACTAACAATACACATATATCATTAAAGAAAGCAATTCTAAGGTGGAGGAACTATTTTCTAACAAAAGTTACTTTAAAATAATTTTTCCTTAACTTTTTTGTATTAAACTTATGTTTTTTCACAGTGATCATTTTCTAAGCGCAATAATACCCTCCAGGGTTGGGTGGTATTAGAATACCAGACCTTCCAAAACTATAGAGCCCTCCGCCTGCGGCGCTGCTTGGACCTCATTATACCCTGGGTGGTCCGGTATTCCCCAATACCTCCCACCCTGTCAGGTATTATTGCTTACCTACTGCCAGGCTCTGCAGAGCAGCTGTTCTTTAATTGCATAGGAGGTTAGCTTTGTGATGATGGATCTTGGCATGGCCCCTGGTTCACAAGGTTTTGGGCCCAACGACCAATGTGCTCAGTCCATGCCAAGGTCCATGTCTTCAGGGAGCTTCAGGATCTCTCTCTCAACAACGTTTGAAGGAAAGTGATCATACTAGCAGCTTTGTTCTCAGAACCCTCTGGAATTCCATAAACTCTTATGTTTTGCTGCTGGCTGCGGCCTTCCAGCTCATCAAAGCATTGTGTAAGCTTACAGTCTCCAGCTAGAAGGTAAAAGAGAAGGCGGGCTTGTGTGTCTGTCTGTCTGTTCTGTGATGTTTGTGAGGCATACTTTGATCTGGTCCATTCTGTGTTCAATGTTATTAAAGTTGGAATGGAGCTCTGTTAGAGATTGATCTATTTTGGAGACTGTCTTTGCAGACTGAATGATCATAGCTGCTAAGTTGGGCTGATCATCTACAATAGTTTGTGTGGTTGCCATGAGGGTCTCTGTTTCTTCTGTCTCCAACATTGATTGATGTTTTTCTTTGGACAGCAGCCTTTTAAGTTTTTGTGCTGGCATGTTCATGTTCCTGGATGGCAAAGCCTTCAACCTAGTGTTTTTGGCTGGGCAGTTCATGCCCTAATGTTCAGTTTTGAAAGATTTTTGGTCAAGGGGTGAGTGGAGCTCAGCGACTAAGCAGCCATTAGCTAGCTCACATCACCAGAAGTCAATAGTATGGCCATTACTGAGTCATGGTGCACTGAAAATCATGACTGGAACACGGTCATACCAGCTGTACTCAGTTCCGGAAGGACCAGGAGTGAAGGAGAAGAGGGTGTGTGGCTCTTTATGTGAGGAAAATCACAAAAGCAATGGAGATACAGGGAAGATAGGGGGAGACAGAGGTACTGTGGGTCACCCTGAAAATGGGGAATGGAGCCACTATTCACACTGGAATGATCTACAGACCTCCAGCACAGGAGTAGGAATTAAGTAAGGTAGTGGTGGAAGCTACTGGCAAGGTGGCAGAAAAGGAGAGGTGCTGCTGGCGGGAGACTTCAACCTGCCAGATGTAGATTGGAGAACCCCAGCAGGGGCTTCAACTAGAAACAGGGATATCCGGGACTCTCTGCAGGGAGCATTCCTCAGGAAACTAGTCAGGGAACCCACCCATGATGGGGCAATATTAGACTAGATACTCACTAAAAAGGAAAATATTGCAGTTGTCAAGGTGGGATGCCATCTGGGGACCAGTGATCACCCTACAGTGTGGCTCAAAGGACGGTTGCAGAATCAAACCACACAAGGGAAAGGGTCCTGGACTTCAGCAGGGCAGACTTTATAAAGATAGGTAAATACTTCAGGGATGACCTTGGAGGGGATGGACTGGGTAGAGTGGAGGAACAGTGGGTGAAGCTTAAAGGGAGCATAGTAAAGGCAACAAACCTCTGAGTCAAACAAGGGAGTTGAAGCAAGATGAAAAATAGACTGGTAAGGTTCTCAAATGATGGGGCTAAAAAGGTAGAGGCATCAGGTGCAGGTTGCAGAATTCTATTGATATACTGCCCTCCAGGGTTGAGTGGAGAATTTCTGTAGGAGGTTGCGGACTTCATCACTGACAGGGTGTCAGAGTCACCCTGATGGCTTATTCTGGGGGACTTCAGTATCTGGATCATCAATGAATCCTCGCAATATGGTTCTGACCTCTGTTGCACCTGGGTTATGCCCCCTATTATCCTACATATACCTTACACTGTATTCCTGGTCTGTTTACTGTGATACTGCTATTTTGCACTAACATGTAGATTTAGGCGCCCATCATATAAGCATGAGTGCCAAGAATGTGCGTTGCTGCTAAAACATGCTAATGTTTACATCCTTCATAGGATTATATCATGCATGATTATTATATCTCACTATAATGCATTATGTTTGTATTTTACATATATTACATATTAATCTACCTAATTACTGATATGATGGCTCTGAGGATCATTAGTGATTACTTTAAACTATATATATATATATATATATATATATATATATATATATTCTCATATAATCATATGTAGTAGAACCTGTCAGCACTTCTCTTTGTCTAAGCAAGCTGACAGAGAGAAAGCCTTTGTTATGTCTTGTATGTAGACAAGTAATGCCACATGTAGTCTGGGCCAGTCAGCACTTTTGCTTTATTCTGAGAGAGAGAAATCCTTTGTCTCACATTATACTCATTAGTAATTCTGTCTCCTAAGTCATTATCCAATGGAGAATGTCTTATACAATCTTGTTTATAGTATACAACCAATATAGCATGTTCTTTATATCTACTGTCTGATGTTATCTGCAGTATATAACTTTGTGTAACCTAGCTCCACGAGGAGACCTTGGAAATTCTGGAGATTATGTACATTCTTCAGGAGAGTGGTGAGAAACCCATCCCCCTTGTGATTTTCTCTGTCACATGCTTGGCATAAGTACTATAATAAACTATTATCACTCCTGCTTATGTACAATGTTTCTTGGCTAACACTGAAGGCATACAATAATCTTATTATTTACTTGATCTGGTATCTAGATAACACCTCCTCCAGCTGATGACATCACTGGGCCTGGCACAGGCAGTTGCCTCTGTGACCCATCACCATGGCTACACCTGGGACCTGTTATTCTCAATGGGTCTTGAGGTCACTGACCTTGAGATTGATGGGGTTATTTGGTCTGATCACTGTACAGTGAAATTCTCATTTGGGGATCCTCCAATAGTCCCTCTCCATTTGAGATAATCAGCTAATGCATGTTAAGGGGATTGTCCCCAGAGGGACTGATGGCGGTAGCTGATTTTTCCAGTGTTAGCGCTGTTAGTGCAGTAGGCTTGGGTGAGTCAGTCACAGCCAATAACAGGGCTGTTTCTGAGGTACTCAATGCCATCACACTGGTCTGTATACAACCCAGGTCCTCGCGCCTGAGACTCCCATGGTTTGAGGGGGCTCTCAGGGCAATGAGGACCATGTGTTAGAGGCTGGAGTGTTGCTGGCATAGGACCCGGCTAGAGGAGGATAGATTGGCTTTGAAAAATCACTAGGGTGACTATCAAAGGGCAATTGACTATAAGAAGGCAGAGTTCCTGTCCATGGAGATTGCAGCAGGAAGGAATAGACCAGCTTGGCTCTTTCAGACTGTGGACAGGCTTCTCCATCCTGTCTGTCTACAGCCAAAAAACACTTTTTCAGTAGCACTTTGTGAAGACTTTGCTTTGTTCTTCTCTGACAGAGAACCCTCTATTCAAGCTGGGATCTCACCAAAGGGTTTGGACCAGACCCGTAGGGTGGTATCTGGGAGAAACAGGGGTACTCCCATTGTATGGGCAGAGTTTTGACCAGTGGATGTTGCTGAGGTCTCCAAAGGGATTTGGAAGCTGTGGCTCACTTATTGTGAACAGGACCCTGGCCTGATGCATCTCCTAGTGGGCTGTGTTGAGGTCATTGGTTCAGTATTCACTAGAATAGTTGGGTGTTCACTTTCTGAAGGGATCTTCCCCGATGCTTTGAAGGAGGTGCTGGTGAAGCCCCTTCTGAAAAAAAATATCTCTCAGCCCCAACGTCCTGGTGAATTATAGACCAGTCTCCAACCTCCCATTCCTGGAGAAGGTTGTCGAGAAGATAGTGGTTCTGCAGCTTGAGGAACACCTGGAAACCTGAAACATCTATGAGTCATTCCAGTCAGGGTTTAGGGCATGGCACAAAATAGAGATGGCACTAGTCTGGGTGCATAATAACCTCCTCATGGCAAGAGGCTGAGGAAAGTGGTCAGTTTTCATTCTCCTTGATCTGTCATCAACATTTGATATCATGGACCACACTGTGTTGCTGGATCACCTTAGAGAGTATTGTGAACTCACTAGTGTTGTCATCAACTGGGTTGAGTCCTTTCTCACAGGCAGGAGGCAGAGGGTAGTGATGGGGAATTTCTCCTCCTCCCCTTTGCCTCTGACCTGTGTAGTTCCTCAAACTTGATCTTATCACTGATTCTGCTCTCAGTGTAGATGCTGCCTTTGGGGAAGATCATCTGACAGTACAGATTTAGGTTTTTACTGCTATGAAGACAATACTCAGCTGTACATGTCTTTTGCACCAGGGACAAGTGGCACTGTCGAAGTGCTAAATAAATGCATTGCTGAGATCCAGGATTGGATGAACTCTAATTGGCTGAGACATAGCCTGGACAAGACAGAGGTTCTACTGATTGAGCCAGGCCATGGGCATGATGGGGATGCTTCCAGGATGACAAAAGGTTTGGCCCTGGGGTCAATACCATTGATTGTGTCCTCTAGGGTGAGAAATCTGGGCATGGTCCTCAACGACAGGCTGACATTTGAAGCTCAGATGTTGGCTGCAGTTAAAAGTAGTTTTTACAATCTGAGGAACATCACCCAGATTAAATCCCTAATTCTGCCTGAGGATCTGCCGTCACTGATGCACACCTTTGTAACATCAAGACTTGACTACTGTAATGATCTTTACATTGGGGTCAGTGGAGGGAACCTCTACAAGCTGCAGCCAGTCCAGAATGTATTGGCCACACTGCTGACAGGATTATCAAGGTTCTGTCATGTGACAGCAGTTCTGTGGTGGTCTGCACTGGCTGCTAGTAGAGGTGGGAAAAAGTACGATTTTTCACCCTGTGGAACTTCCACGGAAATCAAGAAACTTTCATGAAAGTTTCTGAACCTCCACCTATGGCTAAGCAGCAAACTCCTTCCAAAATCATGGGCAAAATTTCACCCAATATAAAAAAAACCTGGTGGCTAGTGGCCCTCCCCCCACCACCCACAGGTACATTAAATCCCTAGTGGCTAGTGGTATCTCCTCCCCACCAGATCACTAGCCGGATGCCTTTAAAAGAAATCCTTATAAATAGCACCCCCCACACCCAACACTGCCCACACAGCCCATATGTCCTTATGCCCTGGTGGCTAGTGCTCTTTCCCCTTCACCTCTTCGCCCCAAGTGTATAGTGCTAGTAAGCCCCCATGCCCGTCCGTAGTGGAAAAAAAAATTCTTGGTGGTCTAGTGGCCTCCCCAATAGCTCTCGCCCTCCAGATCCCCAGTCCCATATATTTCCCCGAATCCCTGGTGGTCTAGTGCCCCCCACCCCCCAACCCAGCAGGAGTCCAAACACCTCATTCCCACCACCATAGTAAACCATGAAGCAGCTGGACCATAACATGCCACCTCTCTTCCATGGCCGGCCTGCCCACTGAGCTTTAATGAATGAGTGTGTTCCTGTATGTGAGTGTAGAAGAAAGAGAGCAAGGCAGTAGTGGAGGGGGCCATAGGAAATACTTTGCACCAGTGAGGGGATATGGGAGGTATTTTTTTTTTCAATTTAATTACTGGTAGCAGCATTAAATAATATCTTCTCAGAATATGTAAGTGCTTGTATGGGTATTAGGTACTAGGGTTGTGCATGGGCTGAATAGTATTTTCCGAATACCATGAATAGTAAGCTTCCCAAATATTCAGATGCATTTCCCGAATAGTTCACTATTCGGCCACTATTTGGGAATGACTATTTGATGAGATTTCCAAGTCTCGCAGAGCTTCAATGGCCACTTAAAGCTGCTTGTGGAGCTCTTAGACAGGCACACAATGTGACTTACTCACTCTGAGTTGATGGAGGATAGGAGACAGTGATTGCTGACAGCTAGCTCTGCAGTACTTCTGAGACCTTAAATTTGCCAAAAAAGCAATCATTTTTTCCTCCACAGGCATTTTGGGGTCAGTATAATTTGTTTGATCAGTCTCAGAAAAGCTAGGTTTGGCTTTCTGAAAGCTACAGTGAAGTCCACCAGGATGAAGCATGGTGCTGCAGTATTCTGCAGTAGAGTTACTGCTGCAAACAATGCAATTTCATTGTGAGTTAATCCCTTTTGTCATGCAGTAAACTTGTGACACTGCACGTCTTCCTGGTGGGCTTCATGGTATTTTAGTTCTTATAGCTGTACTAAGTTACAGGTACCAGGAAGGCTGTCTGCCATCACCCCTTCTCTACTTCTCTCTGATACAGCTTGAGTGTGATTTTTTTAGTGAAGAACTTTTTAGTTTTGTGTTTTGTTTTTCTACTGTCATCTGGTTTCAGGCTTGGTTCTCTGCACAGCTGAAGAAGGTGCCTGCTAACTCCCCCTCCTGTAGGTCACTGTACATGATTTGCCTATACATGCATAATATTTGATTTT
The DNA here is from genome assembly GCA_016271365.2 of Neoceratodus forsteri. NCBI lineage: Eukaryota > Metazoa > Chordata > Ceratodontiformes > Ceratodontidae > Neoceratodus > Neoceratodus forsteri. The sequence continues at coordinate 1,290,035,497 of CM057456.1, forward strand.
GTGAGGCTTTGCCCTGCATGTACATGCTTAATATATTGCATTCATGAGGCTGAGCTCCATGTGTGCACAGCTGTGTGCACACAGTATTTGAAAAAAACTTCTGCAGTTCTAAGTCAGTCAAACTTGACTCACTGAATTATTATTATGTGTGGTTCATAGCTCAGTGCTTATGTACTGTAACATATAGTTGAATGATGAATATGGTTGTTGGATACAGAGACCAGTATAACGAGGACAATGTGTACTAGGTAATAGTATGGAATGTATTGTGCTTAGGTACTTGGATGCTTGAAATGAGTCGTTTGATAATATTTAATGGTTTTGGCCTTTCTCTGTATCCTACCTGTAGGAAGAGGAAGCTTGGTTTAGAATTATGAAAGCCCCGGTGGGATAAGAGTGCTGCAGAAGGAGGAGGTGTCGGGGAGGATGTTGAGTGAATGAGACTCTATCTAAGCAGAGCGGAAGTCAGCTGTCAAGTTTAAAAAGGCTGTGGGGGAGGAGCTCTTCCCCCACATAATACCGGCTACCCTTCCATTATGTGTGGTTCATAGCTTAGTGCTTATGTAACATACAGTTGAATGACGAATATGGTTGTTGGATACAGAGGCCAATATAGAGAGGACAATGTTTACTAGGTAATAGTTTGGAATGTATTGTGCTTAGGTACTTGGATGCTTGAAATGAGTAATTTGATAATATTTGATGGTTTTGGCCTTTCTCTGTATCCCACCTGTAGGAAGAAAGTTTGGTTTAGAATTATGAAAGCCCCAAAAAGAATAAATATCAATGATTGTTCTGTAACTGAATGCTGAAGAAGTCATGCATAACAACTTAATGATAAGAATAGACGATCACCTACTCCAACTCCGGAGAGTGTGACCAGTGGCACTCAGGAGAGGAAAACCCCCCTTGGGTGGAACCTCTGAGGACCAATGGCTACTGATCTGCCCATCCTTCTGGGCATACTAAAGGAGAGAGATCCTAATTAAACTAAATTAATCAGCTAAATCTGAATTCTACTTTGTAGAATTCAATCCAGATGAATGGAGCTTAAGAAATAACTGAATTGTAAATGTCCAGTGAAGTAATTTCCTCCTAATAAAGTCCGAGTTGGAGAAGCCATGTATAATTCGGAATGATGGAAAGTGGATATATGCAGAACCTTCTTCCGGACTTCAGTTGCTAGAGGGCATAATCCAGGAAATGTATGATGGTGGAGATGAAGTTGATAACTGACAAATTCAATACAGGAGACCAGACACAGATAGTTGCATCCAAACTTGACATCAATGAGGCGGGATGAATAGAGGTAGTATGACTTCCTGATTTCTAATAGAGGGTTTGTATAGTACGTGTCATGAATGAAGGCTTGCAGCCAGGCTACCGACTGATGAATCCAGTTCTGATAAATGAAGTATAGTCTAAGGAATTGATATGAAGGCAGCAGTTGTAGAGCTGAGCTGGAATAATGGCAAGCTGTAGAGGATAATCGGAGACACTGGTGCGAGGTATGAAGCATCCAAGTAGTAGAATATGGTGAGCCCAAAAATAAGCAAGACAGTTGGGTTGCTACTCCGAAGTGAGAGGTGGTAGGAGCAGGGATTGTACCCCTGAAGGCAGATGAGAAGGAACAAGACATAGCAATCAACCCCTGAAGAAAGCACAGGGTGCGGTAGGAGAGAGAGGTGGCTGATTCCAGGTATGGGAAGCGCAGACAGACCCATGGAAGTTTGCTGGTAGAATAGACTATGGCAGTTAGTCCCTCGATGAGAAGTGCAGCTTTTCCATAAGCTGGAGATGTAAGTAGAGAGGCGGCTAGCTTCAGGTAACAGGAAAATGCAGCCGGACCTATGGAGGTCAGCCAATAGGAATAGCGCGTGGTATACAGCCTCCAGGAGACGTATCTTGAGTCAGTGTAGAGCAGAGTAATACTGCATTTGTAAGGCAGACGTAGAGAATGGAATGGTGCTGAGGACTGATGGATCCAGTAGATCAAGGATGGCAGGGATCACATTGAAGAGACCGTGGCATAGAGATGGCAACTTGCCGAGGAATAGCATTCGAAACTGTAGGTATGCAATGGTTGAAGCAGCAGCAACGAGACGAGACACGAATAGTTGAGCATAAGAGTCCTGGATGGATATAACTGAAGAGGCTGAGTCAAATGGAGTAGTGTTGTCACAGGGTCAAAAAGTGGTAGAGCACAATCAGGATTAGGTCTTGATGAGAGGCTCAACTAAGTGTCCTGGAAAGGGTGAAGCAGCAGCAGTTCCACACGGCTGAAGCAGCTGGGCAGGGCAAAGCATTCAAGAATAGAAGTGGAATGAAGAAACGGCCAGATGCAGCTCCAATAAAGGAGCTTCTGGCTGGAGGACATGGCAGCAGGTAGGCGTATAGCAGAATGTGGGAATCTTCAGGCCCCGATCTGGTGAGGCAGAAGTAGAGCAGAAGTAGGTAAACCTCCCAGCCCGATGGGCGAAGGCAGGTCATAGAAGCAGGCGAGTAGTAGGTAGACCTCCCAGCCTGATGGGCAAAGGCAGGTCGTAGAAGCTGTGACTCTCCATGCCCTGAGCTGAACAAGGCAGGCATAGAGTAGAAGTAGGTAAACCTCCTAGCCTGAAGGACGAAGGCAGGTCGTAGAAGCTGTAAATCTCCATGCCCCGAGCCGGGTGAGGGCAGCGTAGAAGAAAAGCAGGTATTGAAATGGAAGTAGTATCCTGAGCCAGTTAATTGCAAAGTAGCATTGTAACTGTAAATCAGACATATGAAGTAATATGATACTGAAGACCAATGGATCCTGTAGATCGATGATGGAAGGGATCGCAGCGGATATCTTGGCAGAAGAGTGGGCAACCTGTCGAGGCAAAGAACATCTTGAATCTGGAGTCTAAGAGTGAAGCAAAGGTGCGATCACATAAAGCATTGCAGGCAGGCATGGTCGAGGAGCTGAATGGAACATCCAGAAGCACACGGAAGGAGAAGGCCTGAGGAACCATACAAGCCCTGTAGAAGCCCTATAGGGAAGAATCGATGGAGGCTAAGGCTAGAAGGAGCGGCGTAGGAGCTGAGGAACCAAGGGCATTGGAATAGCCAGGAAGGGAAGAATCACACCTCCCGATTCCCATCATTGAGCCAGAGCATAGCCTGCAATTCATATGAATGGTCAGAAGGTGGAGCAAAGCCCGATGTGTAAACAGAACATGACCACAAAGCGGGCCCCATACAGGTAGGTACAAGGAATGCTCCAGCAATTTAAACAATAGAAACAGTCTGTATCCATCAAAGTAGCATAATGAAGTACCAGGAAACGAGCAAGCAAAGGAAACAGTGAGCCAAATACAACGCCAAGCACAGGGAGAACATATGAGAGGCAAGCATACCTCTCAACTGTTCCAGAATGACATGAACGTCTCTGACTGCACCTCAAATATTACCCTGTCCTTCCAAATTTTTGTGTGTCCACGGCTAAACAGAGGAGAAAAAGAGCAATTATGAAAGCTGGAATGGTGTAAATATGTAGCATGCTTTAACCTGCCTCATGTCCTGAAAACAAAAAGGGGAACTGGCTGAAAAGCAGAGCAGCAGTCACAGAATCCGAGTCAGGTTAGACCATATGTGACAGGTGGTGGAAATATCCTCGTACCTCATAGAAGGTTTAGGAAGGTACGAGCAGGAGGCATCTGCAGCAAGCTGCAATACACAGCTTGGAGCACTGAAATACAGAAAGATGTCACGGTTGTCTGGCCAGCTGCAAAGCAAATGAAGGTCTCCCAGAGCATAGCAGAAACTATGCCAAAGTTCAACTCCCCACACAATAGCCAGAAATAAACAAGTGGGTTGAGGTACCTTGAGTCCATGTCAGGTTAGCAGCAGATGAGATCCAACAAACATGGAAGGGCAGCACAGCAAATGGAGAAGAATTAGCCAGTAACGCAATTGCCATAAACGGAAGGCATGAATTGTTAAGGGCCCTGCATATGCAATGCAATGTGGGTGCTGCTGATTAGACTGTAAACCCACTCCTGAGGCACGTAAAGTGAGAGAAGCATATAGCGTGGAACGGATCGGTAGAGAAACCCAGTCGCCAGGTGGTAGAAAAACAATGTAGATATGGTAGGAGCAGCATAATCCTAAATGACAGTGTAGAATGAGCCCAGTCCTGTGAGTGGCAAGCAGCATAGCATGGCAGTGGTGGAATGCCGAGGAGCAGAACAGCTGCGTCAACCAGGAAGAAGAAAGCAAGCCACATGTAGGAAGCAGTGGTAGGCTGACATGGCAGAGGTTCAACCCAAGCGAGCGGTCCAGGGAAGCTGGAAGAGGACTCAATGAGTTGGAGGAGCACAGGACTAGACAGTAGAGGAATGCTGGCAAGGACAAGAGAGAACCAGGGTAGTGCTCGGTGGAGAGAGGCAACGGTGGCCACACTGAGGATCCGGCATCAGTCGGCAGCGGCGGGAGTGCAGCATGAAGATTCTAGGCTGAGGATCCAAATGAAGGAGCCAGAGGCCTGGGAGAACGAAACTCGTGCTGCTGCCAGCAGTGGCCACTCGGAAAGGAGGAAGAGCTAGAATAAGTAGCGTGGGAGAGCAGGAAGCAAGAAAGAGAGCAGCAAGGGCAGCAGCATGGCAATGAGCCCCCGGAGTAGAGCACAGGCGGGACGAAGCGAGCAGGAGGACTCCCTTCCCCCAAAGAGGGAGAGAGAGAAAACACAACAAAAAGGTACAGCAGAAATGGAAGGCAGCCAAGCTACAGACAGGAGGGGAATGAGCAGAAGACAGGTGGGGGGACAAGACGAAGAACAGAAGAGCAGCCACCACGAGCAGCAGCATGCCAGTAAGTGCGACTCACTCTAAGCAGAGCGGAAGTCAACTGTCAAGTTTAAATAGGCTGTGGGGGAGGAGCTCTTCCCCCACATAATACCGGCTACCCTTCCATTGTTAGTCACCTGGTTCCAAACTTGGATCACTGTAAAACTAAGGACTGTGTTGGCTGACTCCCATACCCCTTCCACAGCTCACCCACATGATAAACCTGTGCATTTTCTGGTGGCCTGTGATGCTGGTGAATGCAAAAATGGCAAGACTAAAGTTAGGGAGGACGAAATGGCAACAAGTGTTTTACCCCCTCCCTGAGGTGCTACAACCTCAGAGTTGGTTATATGAGTAAGGGGGTGCAGGGGGCGAAGTCTCTTGAATAAAAAGGCCCCCCAAATAAAAAAGTTGCCATTTGTGCCCTTGTAGAAAAAAAAAAGATTCTGGATTCGCCATTTTGGAGCTGTCCTTATTACATAGAAACCATCTTTGCAGTGCTGTGTGAGTCTTGTGGTGGATCGAGTGTACCACATGTAGCTTATGTTGCATTAGTAAGGGCTCTATGTTGTCACTTAAGTGTCATTGAGGTGTATGTGGTACATCAGGTTTGAAGGGGGATTAATGGTGTTGTTGAAGTGCTTTTTAAGCTATCCTTAAAAAATCACCTTTCCTGGCCAAATACAGAACAACGAATACTGAATACCTAGAACACAAATACTGAATATTTGGGAAAAGGTATTCATACAGCCCTAGTAGGTTCAGTAGGCTCTGCCAGTCAGTGACGATTGGAGCCTCCCTCTTTGGGGAGACTTTTTTTTAATCCAAAAAAGTAACTAGTTAAAGAAACTTAAGTGATAGAGCTCTAGTTCAGGGGCAACAGGTAAACTTTATGCCAGAGAGGAGACAATGAGAGCTTTTTTCAATTTAATTACTGTCAGCAACACTAATTGATATTTTCTCAAAATATATGTGTCCTGGTGGTGTCAGTAGATACAGTGGACTCTGCAAGTCAATGACAACTGGAACCTCCTTCTTTGGGATGACTTTTATTTAAGCTCCAAAAGTGACAGATTAAAGAAACCCCAGTGTGAGTGCCCTAGTTCAGGGACCATAGGGCAAACTTTGTGCCAGGGAGGGGACAAGGCAGGCATTGTTTCAGTTAATGAAACACAAGTGAAAGTGCCCTTGTTCAGATGGAAACAGCATACCACAGGGGATGAGGAAAAAGGTAAAGGGAAACAAAAGGCAGGGGAGGTGCAGAAGAGAAACCACAAAATAATTTCACTGTAAAACACCTTCAACAAGTAGCAGCTCTGCAGTGGCAGGCACATTGCACCAACAGTAAAATCTACCATCTCCATCTCAGAACTCTGAATCCTTCTTACAGTTATGAAGCACCACCTAAAATGAGGGGACACAATCTACCAACACAAAGAGTAAAATAAAAAAGCGTGCACAAGACAGGAGAAATCTTTGGCACCTGCCCTTAACAGAAGCAAGGGGAGTACTACAGCAAGTACTTATTGCATTACAAAACAAGTTCTAGCCAGAGCCAATATGGCTGTGGCGAGCTTGAAGAAGTTCCAAGTAATGAGCACCATGAGTGCTGCTGAATACCATCCCACATACACCATGCAAGGAAATCTTCAGCATTGATCAATGCTTGTTTTTTTGTTATCGTTGCATGGCTTCCAGCAGTCTAACTGAGATGAATACATAATCTCTGATTGTACACTGCAGTCGCTAAACATTTTAGTGTAATTCATCTTGCTCTGTGCTGTGTATTAGAATGTAATCCAGTTTACCCATTGCTGACCAGGGAAATTCTAAGTTGGAAGGGCATCTCGAACTGATAGCAATGCTGGCAGCCAGGGGTGCCAAAAAATTGAAATAGATGGGGGTGCTGAAAATTGGAAGGACATTTGTTAGGGCATAAAGGGCATTTCTGAAAAAAACATTTTTCAATATACATCATAATATAACAGTATAATATACTGTCAACCACAGAGATTAAGTATTGCCAGTGGCAGCCATTCTAATGTCTTGAGCCATTAATTGCAAATGCTGCATAGTTATAAAAGTTGGTTTTAAGTATGTGAGATCATTAGAAATATACTGAATGTAATGCATCTTTTGCTAAGAAAATAAAACTGATCTTGATTAACAAATAACGCTGTTTTAAGTGAACAAACCCTTAATATCATGTCATGGAAAAAATATGCAGAAATGGGAAGTACCAGAATTTAAAAGTGTAAAATTATTACCATTCATGTGCTATTCAGACTTTATAACATAAGAAGCATTACTCCAGTGAAAATAGGGTCGTGCATCTCAATTGGACAATCTATATGTCTGTACACACACGCACACAAACACACACGCGTGTTTAGCAAATATGAGCTATGCTTTGAACTTTCACTCTGAGGTGTGAACTGGTCATGGTGCCTCTAGTCCAGTAACACATAAAGACTTAGAGAAATTAAAACAGTAGGGTATCCCAAATCTTACCAGCAATCGCACAACCTGACATTGCTGCAGGGGAATGTTTACATCATTGTACTACTTTTGTTATAACAAATGTAAATTGTTTTAGATTCAGACAGAAAGACTGTATTTTTCTTGCTAGTAGACAATATAGCATAGCAGTTAAGAGCATTGATCTACAAAGCTAGTGACCAGGGTTTTAATCCCATCGGCTCCCATTTGTGTACTGTGTGACCATGACCAAGTCACGTAACTTCCTTGAGCTCCCAGGTCACAACTGGAAACAAGATCTGGATTAGTGTGCCTTTTCTGGTTAAACAAGCCCCCTCCCCCTTACTGTACATTGGCTTGCTAAATGAAGTTTGACTATAAATAAGAGCTCTTGCTTGGACATTCAGGACTTAATGTAGTGTAATAGTGTTTTGAAGGAGAAAAAAAACTTTTTGCAAGGGAAATGCTACATGTAGTGGATACATGTCCGAACCAAAACAGATAATGTATATTGTCTATACAAGCAGACAGTATAGTGTTGTGGTTAAGAGCACCCAGCTGCAAAACTGTAGAGCTGGGTTTGAATCCCATCAGCCTCCACTTGCATACTGTGTGACCCTGAGCAAGTCACTTAACTTTCCCTGTGCTCCCAGGTCACACCTGGAAACAAGATCTGGCTTAGTGTGCTTTTCCTTATTAAACAATTTCCCCTTCTCTTTTCCATATTCAGTATATGTCTGGTTATATCAGGAAGCGGGTATGCATAAGAGAGATGGCAAATAAAGTGATAATGGAGGCAGCCAGATTGGAATGAAAATAAGTGCATCTGACTGTGTATAACATTACATGCTGCAAATATAGTTCTGTTTGTCATTCATGCTAAAAAAATATTAAAGTGATTACCATACCTCTCAACCTCTTGCCTCATAAATCAGGGACAGGGCTTAAAAAAAATCAGGGACAAAGGCCTCAAATCAGGGACACATCTTAAAAATTGGCAATATTTACCCAGAAAGCTTACAGAATAAGAGAATTAGTTTAAGATGCATTTTCTGAAAAACAACAGGTCTGTAACTTTAATGTTTGACATTATTTTATGCTTACAATCTCCACTGCTCAGTATTAAAAACACAAATTTTATGGGGGACTGAGAAAAATTTTGAGGCAAAATCAGGGAAATCCCTGAAAATCAGGGACAGTTGAGAGGTATGCTGATTACAAGGTCTTATAAAGGTGATGATTTCCTTGTATCACAAAGGCATTTTTTCATCTATATCAAAATTTAATCATCACTGGATCTCATTTTCACTACCAACCATATGGATTTTTAATACAGCAAAAATCATAGTGCTGCTTTAAGTGAACAAACCATCAACATAATTTCATGGAAAAAAATATGCAGAAATGGCAAGCAGCAGATTTTGAAAATGTGACATTATTATCATTCATGCACTTTTAGACTTTATAACATAAGAAGCATTACTCCACTGAAAATAGGGTGGTGCATCTCAACTGGACAATCTGTTTGTACAAACACACACACACACACACACACACACACACACGCATGCACGCACGCACGCACACACAGGCACACACACACACAGGCACACACACACACACACATATACACACATATTTAGCTAATATGAGCTATGCTTTGAACTGTTACTTTGAGGTGTGAAATGGTCATGGTGCCTCCAGTCCAGTAACGCATAAAGACTTAGTGGAAATTAAAACAGTAGGCTATCCTAAATCTTACCAGTAATCACACAACATGACATTGCTGGAGGGGCATGTTTATACCATTGTACTACTTTTGTTATAACAAATGTGACTTCTTTTAAATTCAAACAGAAAGACTGTATTTTTCTTATTAGGAGGCAGTATAGCGTAGTTGTTAAGAGCACTGATCTACAAAACTAGAGACCTTTGTTTGAATTCCATCAGCTCCCACTTGCATACTATGTGTCCCTGAGCAAGTCACATAACTTCCTTGTGCTCCCAGGCCACACCTGGTAACAAGATCTGGATTAGTGTTCCTTTCCAGGTTAAACAATTCATAGAAACATAGAAACATAGAAACACAGAATTTGACGGCAGATGAGGACCGCTTGGCCTACCTAGTCTGCTCATTTCCCTACTTAATGGATAAGCTGCAGATCCTAGTTAACCAACAGCCTACTTCCTCCTACCCCCACTAGAATTTCCTTATGTCTGTCCCATGCATTCTTGAATGCCCCCACTGTTTTTGACTCTATGACCTCCTCTGGAAGGCTGTTCCATGCATCTACAAACTTCTCTGTGAAGAAATACTTTCTCACATTACCTTTGCTCAGTCCTCCTCTGTCTTCAAATTGTGCCCACTTGTTCTTGCACATCTCTTTTTTTGAAAGATGCTACCCTCTTCGACTTTGTTGATTCCCTTGAGGTATTTGAAAGTTTCGATCATGTCCCCCCTCTCCCTCCTTTCCTCGAGGCTATACATCTTAAGCTGCTTTAGTCTTTCTTCATATGTGTTCTGGTGCAGACACTGCACCATTTTGGTTGCCTTCCTCTGGACAGACTCCACCCTGTCTATGTCTTTGCGGAGATGGGGTCTCCTGAACTGTACACAGTACTCCAGATGTGGTCTTACCAACTGTCTGTACAGAGGGCCAACAACTTTCTTTTTTTCTACTAGTGATGCCTCTCCCTATGCATCCCAGTAAACCCCCAGCCCTCCTTACTGCCTTCTCACATTGCTGGCCCACCTATAGGTCATCTGATATGACTACCCCCAGGTCCCTTTCTATTTTTGTTGTTGTCAGTATCTCACCCCCCATTGTGTACTCTTGCCCTGGGTTTTTGTTTCCCAGGTGGATTACTTTGCACTTCTTTGTGTTGAATCTATGCTGCCATACATTTGACCATTCCTCTAACCCTGCCAAGTCCCTTTTCATCCATTCCACCCCACCTTGCATATCAACCCTGTTGCAGATCTTTGTGTCATCTGCAAAGAGACATATCTTCCCCTCCAGTTCCTCCACAATGTCACTTATAAAGACATTAAAAAGGACCGGCCCCAGTACTGAACCCTGTGGTACCCCACTAGTAACCCTCCATTCTTCACTGTGGACTCCATTTACTATTACCCACTGTGTCCTGTTGTCCAGACAGTGTTTCACCCAGGCTACCACCCTGGGACCCACTCCCAGGCTGGCAAACTTGTTTATTATTCTTTTGTGTGGGACTGTGTCAAAGACCTTGCTAAAGTCTAGATAGGCCATGTCCACAGCCCCTCCCTGGTCTACTACTTTGGTCTCCCAGTCAAAGAATTCAATTAGATTTGTTTGACGTGACCTTCCTGCTGTGAATCCATGCTGCCTTGGGTCCTGTGCCCAACAATTCTTTCCTTCAGAAGTGATTCCATCAGTTTTCCTACCACTGAGGTCAAACTGACAGGTCTGTAGTTTCCTGCCTCTGTCCTGCTCCTACTTTTGTGAAGGGGAATCACATCTTCCCTTCTCCAGTTTACAAGTACCATACCCACACCATCCTCCCATGATTTATTAAAAAGGGTAGTCAGTGGTGTTACTAGTTCTTCCCTAAGTTCTTTTAGAATTCTGGGGTTGAATCCTATCAGGCCCCATTGCTTTATCCACCTTCAGTTTTAAGAGTTCTTTTAGAACCCTTTCTTCTGTGAAAGGACTAATATCAACCCCCCACCCCTATCCAGAGTGCTTTTATTGACTGGATTAGGTCTCTTCCCCTGCTTTTCCATTGTGAATACTGAGCAGAACTATTCATTCAGTATCCCTGCTTTTTCACTGTCACTCTTTGCCCAATCATCTTCCTCTTTATTCAGCCTCAGTATCCCTGCCTTCATCTTTCTTTGCTCCCTAATGAACCTATAAAAGGTTTTATCCCCCTTCTTAACCGAGTTGGCTATTTTTTCCTCAGTGTGGGCCTTTGCTATTCTGACTGCCTTTCCTGCTTCCTTCTGAATTAACTGGTACAGTTCTCTGTCCTGCTCCTTCTGTGTTTCCTTATACTTCCTGAATGCTATCTTTTTCTCCCTTACCTTCCCCACCACTTCTTTTGAGAACCATAGTGTGTTTTTCTTTCATTTTGATTTGTTTATTTGCTTCACACAAAGGTTTGCTGCCTCTGTGATGGCAGTTTTGATGTTTCCCCATTGTTGCTCCACCCCCGCCTTCTTGCCTCTTTGCTAGTGCTTTTCTGAGGCACTCTCCTATTTTGACAAAATCAGCCCTCCCAAAGTCCAGTACCTTCACTTTTGTGTTGCATGCCCACTGTAGGACATTGAGAATGGCCCTGCTCTTGGATGTGGCTGCAGCAAAGGTGCTTCAGTTAACATCTGGCATATTCAGGTCCCCCATCAGCAATATCTCACCTTTCTCTGCCATCCCAAGGATGCCTTCTATCATTTCCTTGTCCATTTTCTCCCCCTGAAATGGGGGTCTGTATACAACCCTGTGTCTGTGTGGATTGTGGAGCCATTTCCAGTCTCCAGGGTGACCCACAGCACCTCCTCTCCTCCCTGTTTACACTTTAATTATGCTGCTTTGATCCCTTCCCTTACATAGAGAGCTACTCCTCCTCCTCTTCTTCCCTCCCTGTCCCTCCTGTAGATTGTGTACCCTGGTATGTTGACATCCCAGTCATGGTTCTGTGTGTACCATGTTTCTGTGACTGCCATGATATCCAGGCATCCCTCTTCCATCTAGGCTACCATTTCGGGGAGCTTTTTACCTAGACTACGGGCATTGGTATTCATTACCCTCCATTTTTTTCTGGCTTTATTTATTTTTGTCCAATCTCTGTCCTTACTGCCTTTGTCTTTTTATCCATTTACCCCTGCCCTTATCCCTATCGACTGCTCTGTCTTGGTGTTTACCTCACTAACTACCCTGAATTTTGGGGGGGCTAGGATTTCCCTTCTCCTTTTCAGTGTCTCCACCCTTGGCCAGTTTAAATTCTTGCCAATGAAGCATTTAAACCTATCACCTAGGATCCTGGTTCCCCTCCAGGATAGATGCAGACCATCACTCTTGTATAGGCCTGCATCTCTGCAGGTGGAGCCCCAGTCCCCAGTGAAGCCAAATCCCTGAGCTCTGCACCAGGTTTTCAACCAGTCATCGAATCCCATGGAGCCGAGTACCTTAGCCTCATCCATGCAATAGACAGGTAGCACTTCTGAGAAAGTTACCATGTGTGCTACTTGTCTAAGGCCCTTCCCCAACTCCACAAACTCCTGTTGCACTGCTCTGATCCCATTCTCGGCCAGGTCAATTGTTTCTAGGTGGATAATGACATCCAGCTCACTCCCCCTTGCAGCTGCTCTCACAATCCTGAGGATTTGTTTCCTGTCCCTCCAAGACATGACACTGGGTGGGCACCTTACCTCCTTTTCCCCTTCCCTCCCCCAGTTCTACCCCGTAACAATTGAGTCCCCCACCAGGAGTTGTTTCCTTTCCCTGTGGGATTATGTGCCACCCTCCTATGGGTCTCCATTGTGGAGGTTCCCAGCATCCTCCTTGGTCTTCACTGTGGGTGCCTCCATAGAAGAACCATGCTCCACCAGAGTGGTGAATGAATTATGGAGAGGCACAACTGGAGGGATGTACCTCTGTTCCACCACCCTCACCCTCCCTGAGCCCACTGTGGTCCAACCAGTCCTCTTTCTTGGCAACCTCTGAGGTAGTGGCAGTGGCCTGGGTGGTCCCTGGGTGGGGATCAGGTTTTCCAAATCATTGCCAAGTCAGTATGGAGACGAGCATCCTCCTCTCTCAGACCAGAGAGGTGCCTGCAAATAGGGCAGCAACACAGTTTCCATAATTTCTCTTGGAAGACTGCTGCTCCACAGCCAGTACATTGCACCACCCCCCACATGTCTGTGTCCCTTCCTGTTACAGATGCTTTTCTTTTGTTGTTTTTTTTTGTTCTTGTTTTAGTTTGTGCAAGCTTGTGATTGTCTCTACCCCCTTTTCAGTGTGCTGTGCCTTTAAGGATATGAAGAGGTGTATGTTGTTAGCAGTTTTGGGGAAGTGATGACAGAATCCATGCTATAAAGGAAGTTATGAGCTTGGGGCAGGTGGAGTGTGGGGAAGGGTGGGATGGAGTAAACCTATGCCGTCCAGAAACAATCAACTACAACTCTGACTTTCCACCCCGGGGAGTGCCTTCCTTACTTTCAGACACCTATTTCACAGAGGTTAAGTACCATGTCTAGTCACAAATGACTGCAAATATCTCCCAGCTACAGTTCCTCTCTGGCAAATTAAAGTTAAAACTAAGACAAGTGAACCCCAAAAACAGAATCAATACTAGTTACTTACACAAGTCCAAAAAGTAATACTTCAGTTCAGTGTAGTCTAGAAAATAACCTCCTTGATTTAAGGAATCTCTGGCTGCTTTCTCCCTCTCTGTGTCACAGCAGACAGAGACCACTAACAACTCATGTTTTAAGTCCACAGTTCAACTAGGCCTCTTTCAGCTCCTCCCCTTAACAAACACCTATTTCACAGAGGTTAAGTACCGGGTCTAGTCACAAATGACTGCAAATATCTCCCAGCTACAGTTCCTCCCTGGCAAATTAAAGTTAAAACTAAGACAAGTGAACCCCCAAAACAGAATCAATACTAGTTACTTACACAAGTCCAAAAAGTAATAATTCAGTTCAGTGTAGTCTAGAAAATAACATCCTTGATTTAAGGAATCTCTGGCTGCTTTCTCCCTCTCTGTGTCACAGCAGACAGAGACCACAAACAACTCATGTTTTAAGTACACAGTTCAACTAGGCCTCTTTCAGCTCCTCCCCTTAACAAATACCCATTTCACAGAGGTTAAGTACTGGGTCTAGTCACAAATGACTGCAAATATCTCCCAGCTACAGTTCCTCCCTGGCAAATTAAAGTTAAAACTAAGACAAGTGAACCCCAAAACAGAATCAATACTAGTTACTTACACAAGTCCAAAAAGTAATAATTCAGTTCAGTGTAGTCTAGAAAATAACATCCTTGATTTAAGGGATCTCTGGCTGCTTTATCTCTCTGTGCACCCCCCCCCACCACTGTACTTTGGCTTGCTAAACGAAGTCTGACTATAAATAAGAGCTCTTGCTTGGACATTCAGGACTTAATGTAGTATAATAGTGTATTGAAGAAAAAAAAAACTTTTGGCAAGAGAAATGCTGCACGTAGTGGATACATGTCTGAACCAAAACAGAAAATGTTTATTATCTGTACAAGTAGGCATTATTGAGCTATAGTTAAGAACACTGAGCTGCAAACCTGGAGAGTTGGGTTTGAATCCCATCAGCCTTCACTTGCATACTGTATGACCTTGAGCAAGTTACTTAACTTTCCTGTGCTCCCAGGTCATACCTGGAAACAAGCTTTGGCTTAGTGTGCCTTTCATGGTTAAACAATTTCCACTTTTTCTTTCCATATTCCCTGTTTCATAAAGGCATTTTTTACATCTATATCAAAATTAAACCATCACTAGACCTCATTTTCACTGCCAACCATACAGCTTTTTAATACCGCAAAAATCATGGTGCTGCATTAAGTGAATAAACTCCTAACATAATTTCATGGAAAAAAATATGCAGACATGGGAAGTGCCAGATTTTAAAAGTGTGAAATCATTATCATTCATAAGTAATTCAGACTTTATAACATAAGAATCATTACTTCACTGAAAACAGGGTTGTGCATCTCAACTGGACAATCTGTCTGTCTGTACAAACACACACACACACACACACACCACACGCACACACACACATACACACATGTTTAGCAAATATGAGCTATGCTTTGAACTGTTACTCTGAGGTGTGAAATGGTCATGGTGCCTTTAGTCCAGTAATGCATAAAGACTTAGGGAGAATTAAAACAGTAGGCTATCCTAAATCTTACCAGCAATCGCAGAACATGACATTGCTGGAGGGGCATGTTTACACCATTGTACTACTTTTGTTGTAACAAACGTGACTTATTTTAAATTCAGACAGAAAGACTGTATTTTTATTACTAGGAGGCAGTATAGCGTAGTGGTTAAGAGCACTGATCTACAAAGCTAGAGACCTTTGTTTCAATCCCATCAGCTCCCACTTTCATACTTTGTGACCCTAAGCAAGTCAAATAACTTCCTTATGCTTCCAGGCCACACCTGATAACAAACTCTGGATTAGTGTGCCTTTCCTAGTTAAACAGCCCCCCCCCCCTACTGTACATTGGCTTGCTAAATGAAGTCTGGCTATAAATACAAGCTCTTGCTTGGACATTCAGGACTTAATGTAGTGTAATAGTGTATTGAAGAAAGAAAACTTTTTGCAAGAGAAATGCTGCATATGGTGGATACATGTCTGAACCAAAACAGATAATGTATATTGTCTATACAAGTAGGCAGTATAATCTTGTGGTTAAGAGCACCAAGCTGCAAACTTGGAGAGTTTGGTTTGAATCCCATCAGCTTCCACTTGCATACTGTGTGACCCTGAGCAAGTCACTAACTTCCCTGTGCTCCCAGGTCGCACCTGGAAACAAGCTTTGTCTTAGAGTACCTTTCCTAGTTAAACAATTTCCACTTTTTCTTTCCATATACAGTATATCTTGGGTTATATCAGGAAGCTGATATGTCTAAGAAAGATGGCAAATAAAGTAATATTGGAGGCAGCCACATTTGAATTAAAATAAGTGCATCAGATTGTGTATAACAGTAAGTGCTGCAAATATAATTATGTTTGTCATGCATGCTAAAACAAATATTAAAGTGATTAAATGGTCATATAAAAGTGATGATTTCCCCATTTCAGAAAGGCACTTTTTAAATCTATATCAAAATTAAACCATCACTGGATCTCATTTTCAGTGCCAACCATATAGCTTTTTAATACAGCAAAAATCATGGTGGAGGTGTCAGAAAAACACCCTTTCAATAAGTGTAGTTATTTCATAATGCACCATTCATGGTTGCATTTGTTTCGTTTTGAGTAATTCAACTTTAGAAAAACATATTGCTGCAGGGGAAATCTTTATTTAATAAGAAACACAGGTTAACAGTTGAAGAAACAATTGAAAATGAAGACAGACACCTGTTAAAAATGTGCTGGACTGCTTTGAAGGCTTTTAAGAAGAACTAGCAACTGACTGATTAATTACTGTCATAAAACTCTCAGCCAGCCAACTTCAAAGGTATAACTCTTGATCTGCTGTTAAATTAGGCATGACAAGATATAAGCCATATGTTGGTGTCATCATGTAATTTTGCAAAGCAGGCTGTATGAAATGCAATAGAAATTAAGAAGAAAGAAGGGAGTATTTCTATAACCGCCATAGATATTTGCAGAATGGAAGGATCCACTGAAAACTCCTAAAAGACGTGTTCCATGGAAATACCTTTTTTCAGGGGAAAGCAGGATGGCTGTAGGATCTGCCCACAGCCATAAAAATAAATAAATAAACCAAGTTTCAGGTACAGTACCACTTGCAGTGGGATTGAACGAATGGTCACTTAAATACATTTTTATGATAATGATAATTCAAGATCACAACTAGCAGTGCCAGTCAGGCTAATGGTAACCATGACAATAATGAACAGGAGGCTAAAAGTAGCCCTAATATAATTGTAGAATGCTGTTAGTGATAGTGAGTGTGAAAGTGAACCAGGTAGTCAGGGTCACCCCCCCCAAAAAAACACAATTTGAGACATTCCAGTTTTGAAGGAGACTCTGCAGGAACATGATGTTCAACCATTTATGCCCAGCACAAAAACTAAAAGGGCTCTACCTGTGGCATGGACTTATTTTTTCATATTGCCTGCAATAATGTGTATCATGCTGTATCCATACTGTGTAAAATGGTTGTCAGCAAAGGAAGAAAATTGCGCAATCTTTGGCTCATCAACTATGAAGAGGCACTTGGTCCGATCTCATCCAAAGCTAAATCCAAAGTTGAAGCCAGCTGGGGAGATGTGTCAGAGGAGCAGCACTCCCATATAAGTGATGATGCAATCATAAATCCCTCATCTCAAGAACTATCAAGAAACAGAGCAAAGAGGAGAGAGACAGAGAGAGAGAGAGAGAGAGAAGTTAGGCGATGTCACAGGAACATCACAGGCAGAAAGGGGGAGGTAAAGGGGGATTCAGACATGAAGGTAGCATGGGTTTTTGTGCAATGTGCACCAACACAGAAAGTCTAAGATATAAAAGTTCAGACCTGCGGGCCACCATAGCGGAGGAGGATCTAGCTATAGTGACCATGCTGAAAATCATGACTGAGATATGGCCATACCAGGATACACACAGTTCAGAAGGTATAGGGAATGGAAGAGGGGTTATTCTGTATGTGAGGGAGAGAAACAGGGTTATGGAATTGAAAGGTAACCTAGAGGCAGGAGAAAGACTGGAGATGCTGTGGGTCACACTAGAGTCATAAGCAGTGTCCATTAATCACATAGTGGTGGTATGCAGACCTCAATCACAGGATGAGGAATGGACAAGGCATTTAGGGGAAAACATTGGCAGAATGGAAAATGACAGGGTGTGCTGCTGCTTGGAGATTACAGTCCTCATGTTGTGAATTGGAGTCTTCCAGCAGCAGTTTCAACTAGAAGCAGTGCAATCCTAGACTCCTTACAGGGAGCATTTCTCAGTTAGTTAGTTAATAAGTGAACTCACTAGAGAAAAGGCAATACTGGACCTGGGGCTCACTAATAGAGACAGACTAACAGGTGTCACAGTGGACAGTCCACTGGGGGCCAGTAATCACTGTACAGTGTGGTCTAGTATCAAGACTGGTATGGAAGCAAAGCACACAATGATGAAGGTCCAGGACTTTAGAAGGGCAAACTTTAAAATCATGGGAAACTGCCTTGATGGCCAAGGTGGGGTAGAGAAACAATGGAAACAAATTCAGGAAGGCAGAGTGAATGCAACTATCCTATGTGTGAAAGAAGTGAGTAAAAACAAGAGGAAAAAGGCTGTTAGAGTACTCTAAGAAGATGGACAAACACGTGAAGGTAGAAAGATGGCATTTAGGAGGTACAACGAAACACAGAGTCAGGAAGATCAGGAGACATTCCAGGTAACACAGAGGGAAAGTGAGGCAAATGACAGTGAAAACAGAGGAAAGGATAGCCAAAGGAGTGGCAGTAAGGGACAAGACTTTCTTCAGGTACATAAGTGAGAAGGAACTGTCAAGGGAAGGGATAGTGAGGATAAGAGAGTCAGTTGATGGTGACTGCCCTGAGTATGATCAAGAAAAAGCTGGCATCCTGAACAGGTATTTTTGTTCAGTCTTCACATTACAGAAGGGTGGAGAAGAAACAAGACGTAGCAGCAAGAACACAGAAGGGGGAGATAAATACAAGTCAATTTACAGAGGAAAGGATCTTAAAGGGACTTGCAAACCTTAAAGTTGTCAATGCCATGGGACCAGATGAGATACACCCAAGGGTCCTAAGGGAACTCAGGGAGAAGCTTGCTGCACCACTGACATCCTTATTCAACATATCACTAGAAACAGGAGAAATTCCAAGGGACTGGAGAAGAGCTAATGTTGTTCTGCTCCATAAATGTGGAAGCAGGCAGGATGCTAGCAACTATGGACTGGTCAGTCTCACATCAGTGGTGGGTAAATTAATGGAAAGTCTGTTAAAAGAAAGGCTAGTGGAATATCTTGAATCCAGAGGGTTGCAATACCAAAGACAGCAAAGATTCATGAAGGAGCAGTCAGTCTGTTAGATTTCTTTGACTGGGTAATTAAGTAGATAGATCAGGTAAATGCAGTAGATGTGGCCAAAATCAGCAAACCCTTTAACACTGTACCACATAGATACTGATAAAGATGTTGGATAGTCTAGGGGTGAGTGCTAAAGCTATAAATTGGGTAAAAACTGGTTATTGAATAGGCGGTGGCAGCAGGTTGTGGTTGCCCCCTACAATTTGTGATTTAAATTGCTTAGCAATAGCTACTGTAATACTGCACCAAATCATCTAATTGTTATATTGATTATTCCTAGCTGCTGGATGTGCAATAGCAGAGAAAGGAAGTATGTCTGGAAACCCCAGGTCCAGCCTTGTGAGTTTGTAGTTCACTAGTTAGAGCACCAGGACAGTATTCAGGGTGCCTGAGTTAAATTCCCAGTAGGTCACATTATTTCTTTCTCACTACAATTTCTGATAAACCACTTAAGAATGCCATTATGAAAATTCAGTCTGCACCCACCTCCGCTGCAGCCATAGTAAATAAATAAATAAAACAAAATGTCAAGCAGACAAGCAGGAAGTGGAATACCTGAATGCCTATCCTGATCACCATGGAGAATTCCAGGCTGCTGCTTCTCAGAAAGCAAAATTCACTTCATCTGTGTAGCCCCATGAAAATAACTCTAAAAATCAGATACTATGGCTAAAAAGGTTTATGCTACAGCTTCTCTGCTTATCAGGCAGTCAGCTTACTCTACATACAGACCACAGTACCAGAAAGCACTTTGGGACACAATTCTGGCACAGGCAGAAAGAGCATATAGTGAATTGGCACAGAACCTGATTGCCACACCATGATCAGTCTGAATGCCACAAAATATCATTTCCATACTGCAGTGGGCATTAATGACACAGCTGCTAGAGTGTTGGCTCATGCAATGTCCTTAAGAAGGTTGTCCTAGCCGAGGACTACCATCCTTTCTCAGGATACTCAAAACAAGGCCAAGGACTTCTCCTGTGAGGGAAATTCATTACTTGGTAACAAAATTGAGGTCTACATGAAACAGTGGATGAATGAAAAAACACGTTCAGAAGTAACAATGAGAAGGAAAAGGCCTCTACCTTGTACAGGTCCTACAGCAGGGGAGGCAGAGGCAGGGGGTATTTCCCAAGTGCCTATGTTTCTTGTGCCCATAGGGGAAGAAGGGCTTCAGGCATAGTGCTGCACCTCCAGTGCCTAAGCCCCACCCAAAACGAAACCCCTGACAGTTTTGCCCTGGCCACCCAATCATTGCCAAAGAGAGGAAGACTAGCACACTACTTCCAGGAAAGGGTAAACATTACTACAGACAAGTGAGTACCAGAAGTAGTGGGCTGGGGTGGTTTCTGCAATTCAAACACATTCCAAACCTGCAGAAACATTGAAGTTTTCCAGCTCACTGTCCCACAGAAAAAAATCTGCTGGAACTGGAAGTAAAAAAAAACAACTATTACTATCAAAAGCCATAGAAAAAGTCCCTGCCTCCTAGCTGGGGAGGGGTCTACTTTTAAGATATTTCCTGACCCACAAGAAAAATGGGGAGTGGTGACCCATTTTATATCTCAGGTAAGGTTTCTGAACAAACATTTAAAAAAGAGAAATTCAAGATGGACACATTAAGGACAGTGATCCCGTCTTTTTAAAGAGATTCACCAAGGTAAACTAAACAGCCCCTGCACCTGATATATAGGTGCCTTACCTTAGACTGCTTTTAATGTATAGAGGGCCCAACATGATCTTTTTGTTAAAAAGAAGTATCACTCATAAAATTAGGTAAATCAGGTCCCAAGGACTTCCCAGTTAGTGCCACCCACGCCTGCTCCATCGCTCTGCCAAGTTCTGGCGCAATGCTAGGAGAGTGTGGGGCTGCATCCCATTATAGTTAATGGGTGGCAGCTTTCATCTTTTTATTATACGGCCACTTGGTGATGGATAGTACTGGTCGACCAACAAGGTCTTTGTTAGTCAACCAGTGTCCACGTTACATCACCAAGTGGCCATTATAATATCAAAAAATGATCAGAAAGTTGCTGCACATATTTTATAATGGAGCTCTCCCTAGCATTACATCTTGGCAGAGTGTGGGGGTGGAGAGTGGGCAGCACTTAACACTGGGAAGTCCTTGGGACCCAGTTTACCTAATTTTATGAGTGGTACTACTTTTTAACAAAGGGATTATTTTGGGCGATCTACACATTAAAAGCAGTCCGATGAGGTAAGGCACTTATATATCAGGTGCAGGCGCCAAGACTGGTAAGTCTTTTTAAGCTGCAAATAGTTGTAAGGCTAGACATCACATGGTGCCACTTTTTTCAAATATTGAAAATATACCCTGCTATCTACTGGGTCGTTAAAGACAGGGATGGGTAAATCCAGCGTTAGTTTGGATTTGATTTTGGATTTGCCAAACCCAGGATGAGTTTGGATTATTCTTGCAAAGGATTTGAATTTGGGATTTGGATTTTTCTGAGCCTATATGCATTATATACACCTCCCCTCCCACACTGATACCTGCAGTACTGTGGCCAGCCATACTGACCCTCTACACGCCTACACATTCAGGTACCATCTCCCTTTCCAGACACTGATTCTCCAGGTACAGTCTTCCATCTACTTGCATGCTGGTACCCCCAATACTATGTCCCCCATATACGGCTAAAATAGTTACACAGCATAATTTCTCTTACCTTGCTGAAGATGTCTTCTGAAGTGCAACCATATAGATTCCAGCACTCACCACCTCAATGTAAACGGATGGCACATATATAGTTCACACAAAATTTTTATTAAACAAAAAAAAAACACTCCATAACTTCACCTGATGCATTTCAGACCATCAGTGTCCTTTATTAAAGGCTAAAAACACATTCATAGTGAAACACGTATATAACGGTCTCAACCAAATGACGTCATATTTTGCCAGTGCTGCGCAAACTGTACTGGCTGCCAGTACAATGGCAGATCACCTTTAAAGTCGGCTTGCTGACTTTTAAAGTCCTACATGGACTGGGCCCGGACTACCTGAAACAGCTCCTGGTTCCCTACTGCCCCGGACGATCACTCCGCTTTGCCGGCGAGGGGTTGCTAGAAATTCCAAGGGTATGTTTAAAATCTTCCGGGTGAGAGCTTTTGAGTTTGTAGCCCCTACCCTTTGGAATTCTCTACCCCATCAGATTTGGAAGTGCACAACTGTGGAGGGATTAAACCAATCATTAAAAACATATTTATGGCATCAAGCTTTTAATAACTGAGTCTCCTGTTTTAGTTTATGGATTTCCTTACGATTTTATTGAAGTTTGTTATATTTTATATTGTCATTGTTGTTTTAAAATGTGAGGTGCCTTGGCTTTAGATAAGGTGCCATACAAATAAATTTTATTATTATTATTATTATGATTATTTTTAGTATCATAGGTAAACTAAGCTCTAACTGGCTATAGCATATTTTCAAATTCATTGATTGCAATTATCCTAATAAATGCAGCAGATAATACTTTCAACATAAAAAACCTAAAAACATGACTATAACCCATACATACATATATAAGACAGACATGATAAAGACCTGTAACACTATCTTATAATCCTCAGACTGGACATAAATAATCTCTAGTTATATATTTACCCTTCCCCCCTCTTATTTTTCCTTGCCCTAGTCTTTTTGTTTTTATCTTACTTTCTGGTTTTGTCTTCTCTTTAATGCTCCTTCACCCTTCCCCCTCCCACTCTATGCTATGTTTTGTTTCCCTACTCTTTCCATTACCCACCTCCCATCTTTCCCTTCCCATCTCTCCCCCCCTCCCTTTTTCCTCCAGTCTGAGGATTACAAGATATTGTTACAAGTCTTTATTATGTCTGTCTTATATCTGTATGGGTTATAGTCACATTTTTAGGTTTTTTATGGTGAAAGTATTGTCTGCTGCTATTTATTGGGATAATTGCAATCAATGAATTTGAAAATATGCTATAGTCAATTAGAGCTTAGTTTACCTATGATGTCATTTAATAGTGACTGTTATATAAGTGTTTCACTATGTATGTGTTTTTAGCCTTTGATAAAGGACCCTGACGGTCCGAAACACATCAGACGAAGTTATGGCATGTTTTTTTGTTCAATAAAATTTTTTTATGAACTATATATGTGGCATCTGTTTATATTGAGGTGGTGAATGCTGGAATCTATATGGTTGCATTATACATTTTGTTCTATAGCACCAGCAGACCTAGTGCACTTTTTTAGGTTGTTTTTTATGTCTTCTGAAACACTGGTCTTTACAGTTAAACCTGTAAATAAAGTCTGCAGTGCCACCTTTTTCCTTAAATTAAAAAAAAATGGATTTCATTTCCCTCACACCCACAGTTATGTTTTACCAAAAAAAAGAATAAACCATAAATATTAAATGAATATTAAACTTAAAAATATTTGTTAATGAAGTGTGTGAGACTAACATAATGTTATTCAGAGGTGTAAAGGGCAGGCTCCCAGCTGATTAATAACCACTGCTTAGGAGACTGAAGGAGGAATGGCAGTTCACATTATCCCCCACACACACACACACACTGCTGAGATACAGTACATGAAAGAAAGATGCACATTCCAGAAGAGGTCAGTGCCACCATTAAAGCCGTCACTTCACTGTACTGGGCACTCAGAAAAAAAAGCAAAACAGTATGGAGCAGTACATCGCTCAACAATATTAATAAAGCCTAGCCACATATGGAAATGTGAACTCACTATCCCAGAACTTTGCCTCTGGGGTCCAATTGTTGTCACATGCACTCTTGTGTCTGTGACTGCAGTTCCATTTTCTAAACCCCAAATATAGGCCTAGGACAAACAGTGCAAGACTATGCCAGAGATGTTGCCCCTTCACACTTGATTTTATGCAAACATCACCATGGCATGGGATGTGTGGCTTTGCTTTTCCAGTTATAAAAGAAGTGCTGGATACTGGGGACTGATATCTCTTTGATCTGACTGAGGGCTTTGGCATCAGATATACCTCCAGATTTTCCAGGGGTCATTAGAGGGCCAATCCCTACCCCACCTCCAGATTTCCTAAAAATCAGGCAATGTGACACTACCCTGATGGCTCATCATGCTGCCTTGCTAGTTACTTGGGTTCAGAAGCAGACTCATGTCAGTAAGTGGCTGTGGCTGGGACAGCTGCAGTTTGGCACTGTGTCTCAGAAAGGGAGGGTTTGCAGAAGGTTGTCACTGCAGTGATATCTGTGAGTGAGTGAGAGAGCTTGCATCCAATGCAAAAGATTGCGTATATGAAGGCTAACTGATGTTACAGCCCAAGCCAAAAGGAGGTAGGAGGGAGCAAAGGAGGAAATAGGGCCAAAAACTATGTGCACTAAGTCATCTGAATGATGATGAAAGATGATAACTGGCACTCTTAGGACCTGCCCAATGCTGGTAGAGATACACATTGGCAGAGATGGTGGGGTTCACTGGGGGTCTGATGTTGAGGCATAGTTGGTAGCTCCAGGGCCAAACAACTATACATAAAAAAAAAAAAAATAACTGACACTATGGGCTAGATTAGAGCACAGACATAGGAACTAGAAAACTTAGTTTAAGTCCCACCAGTCATGGCCACTTACCCTTTGAGTGAGTGCTTCAGTCTCCAACTACCAGCACACGGCTATAAAATTGGTAAAAGCAGAACCTTACCCCTAAATAGTTTTTAAGCTGAGCGGCTCTGGATAGAACAAAAAAAAAAACCTCTCCCTCCTTCCCCTAAGGGGCAACCACTCGCCACCACAACCCCCCCTTTGTCCCTGCCCCCCCCTTAAGTTTGATGTCTTCAGGGTCTTCATATGTCCCCATCCTCTCCTCTGCATTCTTTGCAAAAGAAATCTTCAAGTGGAACAGCTGTGTGAGCTCCCCCTCCTCCGTATCCTGTCCTTAGTTTTCAGTCACTATAATAAGGGGTGGGGAAGCAATGTGATATCAAAGGCTTCTTCTTCTTCTTAATGTTGGGAGAGCAGCATGACAAAGAATAATCTCCCTATCCTTCAAAGTTCTCCCCCCACCCAAAGCCAGGGCTTCCTGTTAATGTTGGAGGAGCAGCATAATGAGGGTCATACTCCTAGCCTTTTGTAATTTCACCCTTATGAAAATCCTTAGTTGCAGGGCACAGCTGTATGTGCCACTCTTCATCTCAACTCCTTCCAAGTCTTGATTTATTAAGCTGCTTCCCTGGGCTGTTTCATTTCTCTCTGTAACACCCCTTTATGCAGGGAGGAAGCAAGAAAATAAAAACTTCCAAGGCTATGGCTTGGTGGAAGAAGACAAGCACAGGCTCTTTAGACAGCTGGAGTCAGGAATGCTGCCTGGGGAAGGAGTTTGCATAAGAGGGTCCATTTTAATTGGGTGGTCTTACACAACCCCAACCCCCAGACAGTACCACAGTCTCTGATGTTCTAGTGCATGCTCACATCTCCCCGCCCCCTCCTCAGTCTAACCAGCCCAAACTGCATTAGCTGCTTTTGCCCACATAATGGACATTTGGGGAAGTATTTTAAATAAAAATAACGGCAACTGGAAATCTGAGCCGAACCGAGGCAGTTTGATTCAGTCTTGTATAGATACGAGTCATCCAAGTTCAGGTGAGCTTGGTTTTGAGGGTGAGGCTTTGTCTCATCCCTTGATAAAGAGTCAGCAGGAGGTATTGAACAGAAACAATGCTGCAAATGCATATGCTTCAACAAGCATTGAGTCACTGAGCTCTAGTGGTTAGCTGGCATATTGCAACAAGACCAAAAAGTGCACAGTGATGTCCATGGCTATTCTTCATGGTTTGTCACTCAAGATAGTGATCTGGCACCACCATATATTTACAATGAAGCTTCCTATGAATGTTACCTTATTGCCACTTTGCCCAGCCTTTATCTTCCTCTACAGTGTTAACTCAAATGTATGACTGGGCAAAATGTACATATGTGGCTTCCACAAAACAAAGTGCACATCATTAAATAGTTTTAAAAAATTATTATGGATATGGCTTTTGAATAATGATAAATGCAATTGTTTCTGTGAATGAAGTTGTTTCTTGTCATTTTATGATATTGTTTGTATTTGTGTCAACTATTTATGACTGTTTTGTATCTATAATAAGTATGCAACGTTTTCAATTTTTTGTATGTGTGTTAACTTGTCACATATAAAAATGGGCAGATATGCTCATCATGCTAACAAGAATAAAATAAAAAATATAAAAGTAACACAACATTCCACAATTTAACAAAAGCTAATGAAATTCAACTTTTAATAACTGATGTTATTTTGGAATCTTTGTCTGCTTATAACTTGGCCAACCTTTGAGCAAGAGATTAGTTGAAACACACAGTCTCTTTTTTCCATATTGTTTTTCTCTCAGCTGGCAGCTTGTATCTCAGGGATATACTCTGACAAGGATGAACCTAGCCATTATTCAGCTGGCTACTGGGTTTTCCTCTCACATTTTTTACCCTCTCACCTCCCATAGTAGGGAAAGTACCTCTGTCAGCTTTGCACAGCCACAGCTTCCCTGTGGCAGGAGCATGTTCCCTGGTCCAGCCGCAAGGGTTGCTGTGTTGGTGGAACTCACTGCCAACCCACCCCAACCAAAATGCACTGCTGAGTAGCAGCTTTTTCAATCATAGCCTGCCTCTTGATGTGACTTCCCAGGCTCACTTCAAAACCCAGGTTGTCAGCATGGCAGCATGACGCCCAGCTGTTGGGCCATGGGAGTGGCCTTAAAGATCAATATTTAAGGTCAGTGAATCTAACAAAACTGGTGATATTCTGCTCACTAGTTTCAAAATTATAGGGTCTTAAAATTCTGCAATTTACATAATTGTGAAAAATGATTTAATATTTCCAAAAAATTGGAGGCTTATGCCTCGGTCACCTTTAAAGATGGAGATCTGTAACTTGGTACACATCTGTATGGACCTTGGTAGAGTCTGCATATTATAAAGCAGTGTAACTGCCTCAGCCAATCACAGTCCTAGATCACTGTACCTCTTATCCAGCATACAGTGTCATCTTGCACTGCTCCCTGCTGTCCTGAATGTAAGTGACCATTTCTGCCTGGACTGAGGAAAAACAAAAAAATGGATAAAATTGGAAACAAAAACAAAAAGTTAAAAAACTACAAGCTCGGGAGAGAAGGTAAGTAAAAGTAAGCAGTATGCCATTGAATTATCCCATTCAAACCCGTCACCATTAATGGCTGTGTAAGCGGGGTTAGTATGACCTCCAGGAAGTTACATTATGTGTGTGTTAGTGGGGGGGATGGCAAAACTGAAACTAAATTAAAATTATTTAAAGTTCTCTGACTCTTTCCTTCAGTAGAGGCAGTTACAGTGCTTCATAATATATTAAAATGTATGGTAGCTGGTGTTTCTTACGAGATAAGAAGGTTATCTTGTGCTGGTTTGGTCTGACAGAACCATTCAGCTTCACTTTGCGGTCCTCTCACCCAAACCAGCACAAGATAACCTTCTTATCTAATAAGAAACACCGGCTATCATACGTATCATTTTGTACAAAATGTAGTGCAAGTTGGCAAATACTCTTTAAATTAGATAGAAGTAGCTGAAATCACAATGTTGGTGAAATTTCACATTTGCCAGAATTCTGCTAGCAGAAGATAACACTTCCTCAGCCCTACTATTTTCATATCTCAGTCAGGCCATCCCACATAAAATGTCTCTGATTCATGCTGGGGAACTGCCAATACCAGTTCACAGCTTTCCCATTTGGTCTTACCTTAGCTTCAAGGGTTTTCACAAAGTGCTTGGCTGTGGTGACAGCACATCTGAGAACACCAAGCTGTGGTGGTTGTCCCCTACCTGGATGGCTGGTTAATCTCAGGGAAAATAGAAAAAAGAGGCAATGTGCTCAGTTCTGTTGGTTAAAAGCAACTGGAAATCTTGGGATTCTGGGTAAAGCTGCAGAAGTCTGAGCTAGAGCCTGTTCAACTACTTGACTTCATTGGAGCAGAGCTAAATACCCTGAAGGGAAAAGCTTTTCTCCTGCAGGCAAGAGTTACAGCTTTGGGTGTAATTTACTCACCAGTTTTAAAATATAGTGAGTAAAACAAAATTGGGATGCACACGAGTGCTGTAAATCTGGAAAACAATGCTCCTTTTGAAACACCATTTATGTTATGAAGCACTATTCTTTGGAGTATGGAGTAATTACAAATGTTGGGTGAGTACTGGTACTCATTAAAAACATTTTCTGAAAAGTATTTCCTAAAATGAGGTGAGTAAAACAGGTCAGTAGTCCCCTTATCTGGAGCCCTGCCAGTGACAAAAAGCACTAGTGGAATCATTAGAGTGGCAGAAGGAAGAAACCAACCTCAGAAAGGGCATTCCATTCCTTCAGCAATCTCCAACAAGTAATCTTACTACAGATGCCTCACTCCCGGTGTGGGGTGCCCAACTGAAGGACCCTCATAGTGAGTGGCACATGGAGCCCACAGAAGTCACTATAACACACCAACCTCTTGAATCTCAAAGCAGCACAGCTAGCAATGCAGTATTTCACCTCCGAGCAACAGAGTCGGATTGTCCAAATCAGGACACGCAACACCATGACAATATTTTACATAAACAAGCAGGAAGGAACAAGATCCTCAAAACTGTGTGCAGAGGCAATTAAAATCTGGGACATGGCATATTCCTTAGAAGTAAACATGTTTGCAGTGCATCTGCCAGGCAAAGACGATGTCCTGGTGGATTTCCTGAGCAGAATCAGCCAGAGAAATCATGAATGGACCTTAAACCCGCAAATTCTGGTCACAGTGTTCAGAAGCTGGGGCACTCTCAATATAGACCTGCTTGCCCCTTGGGAGAATTATCAGCTACCACATTTCTGTTGCACAGCACAAGCTAAATGGACTGTTCCAGAGGATTCACTGGTAAAGGATTGGATAAGGAAGTTTCTGAATGCTATTCTGTCATTCCCACTCATTCAGAAAGTAATCCTGAAATTCAGGAGGGAACCTGGAACAATAATCCTGATAGCTCTAGACTGGGCCAGACAGGCCTGGTACTCAATGCTTCTGGGCTTATCTAGCAAAAATCCAGTAAGCCTTCCACTCAGTCACAATCTGCTGATTTTGGCCCAGGGCAGAATCCAAACCACAGGACCTTATGACTGAGGGCATGGTTCAAAAGGAGTTAAAATTTTCTGGATTGGATATCTCAGAAGAAATCTGAAAGTGCTTAGGGTTTCAAGGAACCTGCTACCAGGAGAGCATATTTCTCTAAATGGAGAAGGTTTTGTTATTGGTGGGCTCCCACAAAAATAAACCCAAGAGGAGATGGGATGACTAGAATTATAAAATACCTAGTATACCTACAACTGTTAGGCCTACAGCCTTCAACATTAAAGGTGCACAGACTTCCGGTTCCGTTCCTGCACAGCATGGCAAGTTGGAACATTCATTCCATCCAGAGCCGTCCTAGTTGCCTTATAATTTTGAATCTTTTTGATTGTTTTCAGCACAATGTGTTTTTGAGGTGTTCTGTTTTTCTATGGGCAAGACAAAAAAACAGAAATCTTCTGCCACCGAAGTTGTACACCTGGCGAGCATTAACAGTGGGCAATAGCAAGAGTCACATTCAGGGGTAATGTCGGGTAATGGAACCCAAGAGCCTGCAACAACAGACCCCACAATACAGATGATATTAAAGGAGCTTAAGGAATTCTGAATCAAGACCCAAATAATTCATACAGAACTTAAAGCCTCAATCCACTCATTCCAAGGAAAGGTGAGTGAGTTAACAAAGCAAATGTCGGATTCTGATTCCTGAATAGATCATATGGAGTGGGTCCTCGGATGGGTTCTCCTAGACTGCCAGCACTTAACAGAGAAATGTGAGGGCCTGGATAGTTGTTCTAGATGCAATAATCGGCATTTGTGTGGGGTCCCAGAGGGCAATGAGGGGACAGGGGACATAGCCCCATATCTGCAAACACTCTTGTCTTCTGTTTTAGACATTTCTGATCTGTCTACCTTGCCTTTCAAAAGGGCCCATATGGTGGTGGGTAGGAAGCCTCTTTAGCCAGAAGAGTGTCCACACTCCATTCTAGTGCTATTCTACAATTATGCAGTTAAACAGGAGCTTTTGCATAGAACTTGGAAAAGCAGTCCTATAATGTATAAAAACACCCAGCTTTTGGTGGATAATGATTATTATCCAGCATTACAAGAGAGAAGAAGAGCTTATGCTCCAATTCTGCTGGCCTCCGAGCACATAAGATTAAGTTCTCTACCTCCTGCCCTGCTCAGCTTCAGGTCCATTTCCCCAATGGTACCAAATTATTTGACGATGCTGAAGCAGCAGCACAAGAGTTTAACAGTTGCAAATTGATCCCACTCAAGGAGCCCATGGAGTCGTCGAACACCAGAGAAAAAAGAGCCTTGCAAAGGGATACCTGGTCCTGAGCTTCGCCCTCCAGTAAAGAGTGTCATACTGAAGCTACGCTACAAGAAATCTGGGCCATGCGTCAAGCGTATTGAAAGGAAGAACCCACTTGAAAGATGGACTAATTGAGCTAATGTTATTTTTATAGATGATCAGACCTCAACTACCCCAATTGTGAACTTTTGGGATTGCATAATCAATACCGATTTTCGTACTCTAGAAGTGCCTTATCCTGCTGGACAATGAAGGACTCAATACGGTATAGTAGCTCTATGAGCACCTTTTTTCCTCACTTGTTTTAATTTATTATTATAAGTTTTTTTTTTTGTTCCTGACATTTTTCTTTTGGTTGTCGGATGCTGTATCATTTGCTTCCTTTTGGCTTGGTTATTGAGCTGTTATATTTCAGCCGTTCTTTGGTTCTCTTTTTACTTGGGTTGTGTTTTCTTTTTCTGCAGTCTGAACATTATCTGGTTTTTATTTTGAGTGGCTAAGTATTTAACTTTTGTTATTGTTTTTGAGTTTGTTTCCTTTGGATCTGACCTTTTAATTTGGTTTCAATTTTTTTTTGTTTTTTGGAACCTTTCCACTCCTTATTTTTAATTTGGCCGACAAAATTTGCAGTGGACAGGAATGAAGGTTTCATCTCACCAGTTCCTCTGCAACAGCAATAGTTTTCTCTAAGTTGAAGTGTGATGATGTCATAGACTGGTTATTCAGCAAAGACTCCTTTACTTTCTTCTTGCTTTTTAATCTCCGAAATTGGTACTGGGACTACATCATAATTTGCAATAGGAGGGGTTTGTAATAGGACAGGGTATATTTATATGTTTGTTACATCGTAGCCTTAAAGTCTCCTAGACTTTCACATAAGCCTGTCCAGAGTTGTTATTATTGTGGGATACCATATCCATGGGAAGAACCTACTTACAAGATGGGCAAATTGAGCTGTTGTTATTTTATAGATGATCGGACCTCAACTACCCCGATTGTGAACTTTTGGGACTATGTACTCAACACCAGTTTTCAACATCTAGAAGTGTCTTATACTGCTGAACATTTAAGGACTCAATACAGTGAAACAGCTCTATGAGCACCTTTTTTCCTCACTTGTTTTAATTTATTATACGTTTTTTTCTGTTCCTGTTATTTTTCTTTTAATTGTCAGGTATTGTATTACTCATTTACTTTTGGCAGGATAATTGAGCTGTTATATCTTGACCATTCTTTGGTTCTCTTTCTAATTGGGTTGTGTTTTCTTCTTTTGGAGTTTGGTCGTTGTCCAGTTTATATTCTGAGTGGCTGAGTATTTAATTTCTTTTAGTTGGTTTTGAGTTTGTTTTCCTTGGACTGAACTTTTTGATTTGGTTTCAGTTGCTATTTATTTTATTTTTTGGAGCCTTTCCCCTCCTTATTTTTAATTTGGCTGACAAAACTTGCAGTGGACCTGAATGAAGGTTTTATCTTACCGAACCTTTTGGAACAGCAATCTCTCAGCAGCTGAAGTGTAACGATGTCATAGACTAGTTGTTTGGTAAAGACTTCTTTACTTTCTTCTTGCTTTTTAATCTTTGAAATTGGTATTGGGACTACATCAGCATTTGCAATAGAAGGGGTTTATAATAAGGCAGGGTATATGTATGTGTTTGTTATATCGTAGGCTTAAAGTCTCCTAGACTTTCACATAGGCCTGTCAGGAGTTCTTATAATTGTGGGATACCGATGGGGAAAAGTCAACTAGCAGCTAACCCCGCTGCTCAGTTTAGGTATTATGCTGCCATACAAATCCATAAACCCTCTTCATCCACTTGTTATTTCATCATATAATAAGCTTGCTGAAGGATAGTGATCATGAGGCCTTTAGGGTTTCATATGGTCTTATAGTTTTTTGGGGTTATACTTAAAAAGCCTCCCTTAGTTTCTTCCCTGAAATATAGGTTGGTCCCGGGGACTTCAACATTTGTCTTTATGAGGAGGCGTTGTTGGTTTTTTTTGTTTTTCTTTTTTGTAACTTTAGCTTGCAGGCAGTTTTAGAGCATGCACTAAGGGTTTATATTTTCATAACCATCAGTGTACCCCTCAATGTTTTATTTGGTTTATGAATAGTAGGGTGGCACTGGTAGAGGAATTAATGTCCCTTTAGCTCTCAATAGCCAGTTATGCTAATCCAGATTCTTTGAAACTTGGGGTTGTGGTACTCCATCATTTATTCCCTGTGGTGCATTTTTAGTTTTTCAGCACTACTTAGGAGCTTTACGATTGAACTGGCTCCCTACCTTGGAAGTTCATTCATTCTTAGTTGTTTGTTACTGTTTCCTTGCATGTTATTGTTCTCATCGTTTTGTCTGGTTGGCAATCTAAATTTATTTTATTATTTGCAGCATTATGAGGTATTCTATTTACTTGTCTGTAGTCTACAGAACACTCAGAGTCATTGTAAAGGTTTACGCTTATTAATGTGCAAGGTAAGTCTGTACAGTTTTTTTATTGAGCCCAATTTGCTTTCTTTATCTCAGGCATTAGCTACATTAGCTTCTAGTATCCTGTAGCACTGTTATGTTTGGGCAAGGCATTACTTACTATTTCTTTGTGTTAGGGTGTCTAGCCCTGATCAGGTTCTTGGAAATAATGAGAGATGAAAAAGAATCACTCACACGTTGCATATCAATAATAAACATGTTTATTACTGCAAAAGGATATCACAGTTGCCCTAAGCAGTTCTTACCATAAAACACTGGGAGCCAGAGCTTAGCATTCCCTAATATCCCAAGGCGTGAAGAAGGTCTCTAAGGGGAAAATGTAATGCATTACATTATATACTATGATAATTGTTATAGTTACCAGGAGAAAGAAACATTCTTAGTTACATCCAGTAAGCCATACTGGCTAAAAGTAAGGTGGCTCCACAGTGTAGATAACATTATACAATATTCGCTAAGTCAGCTATCTTTGAGAACAATAAGAGTAAACACAGGATGTAGTGTAGTTATACATAAATCCAAAAGATGGCAGTGCAGACTACGTAATATCAGAAGATGACAAAGACATAAATAGCTTGGCAGAAGACACCAGAAGAAAGGACTGCTGTGTGACTGAACTTCTCTGCTAGGACTAAAGTAGAAGAACTTTTGTATTTGGACCTTTAATTTAGGGTAAAAAAAACTAACATACAAAACAAAAAACCAAAAAAAGTGTGTGTTTGGGTTAACTGAACTGAATGGGTAACTGAAAAGTCATCTAGGTGTAAATCTCAGGTGACTGAAAGGACTTAACTGTTGTGAGGTTTAAATTACTTGTAGAAAGATCTGGTAAGTAGGGGGAGTGGCTTAGCTAGAAGGAAGCTTCATTTAAAGACTGCCTTAGAAAGATTCTGCCAACAGCTTGGCAGAAGACACCAGGAGAAAGGACTGCTGTGTGACTGAACTTCTCTACTGGGGCTATATTGCCCTCCTTCCTTCCCCTCCACCGCCCCCCACCCAAAGCTAGTTCTATTTTTATAGGCACAGGATTTGACTGACAACAGGAACTTCCTGTTTAGGGGGAGGAAGTGAGTGATCACAGAACCACCAAGGACCCACCATCCTAGAAGGGCAAGAGTAGCTCTCCGGCCCCCTCTAGCTGCTGGAGGTCTGCCTCTGAACAAGTAAGTGGTCTACTGAGAAATATAGGATATTCTTGTCTCAGAACAGGACAATCAGGAGCTTAAAGGGCACACAGGCAGAAAGTAAGGAGAGAGAAAAAAAACAGAGGAAAGATTAAGGATTGCAAACAGTTAAGGGGCCAGAAATAAGACATGATTGGAGTGGTGCAGTGCAGTGACTGTGGAGCAGCAGTCTTCCGGGAGATGTTCTGGAGGATGCGGTGTTGTCCCATCTGCAGGCACCTCTCTGGGCTGAGGGAGGAGGTTGCTCATCTCCAGGCTGAGTTGGCCAGGATTTGTGGGACCTCCTCTTCCATCCAGGGACCACCAGTGCCACTGCCGTTGCCTCAGAGGTTGCCAAGAAAGGGGAGTGGTTGGACCACAGTGGGCTCAGGGAGGGTGAGGGTGGTGGAACAGAGGCACATCCTCCAGTTGTACCTCTCCACAATTCCTATGCCATTCTGGCAAAGTGTGGTTCCTCTATGGAGGCACCCACAGTGGAGACCAAGGAGGATGCTGGGAACCTCCACAAAGGAGACCCACAGGAGGGTGGCAGGGGACCCTGCAGGGGAAGGAAACAACTCCTGGTGGGGGACTCCATTGTTAGGAAGGTAGAACTGGGCAAGGAAGGGGAGAGGGAGGTAAGGTGCCTGCCTGGCGCCATGCCTTGGAGGGACAGGGAGCGAATCCTCAGGATTGCCAGAGCAGCTGCACAGGGGAGGGAGCTGGATGTCATTGTCCACCTAGGGACAAATGACCTGGCTAAGAAAGGGATTAAAGAAGTGCAGGAAGAGTTTGTGGAATTGGGGAGGGGTCTTAGTCAAGTAGCACGCATGGTAACCTTCTCGGAGGTGCTACCCATCTATGGCATAGGAGAGGCTAGGGTGTTCCATACCATGGGATTCAATCAGTGGTTGAAAAACTGGTGTGGAGCTCAGGGATTTGGCTTCATTGGAAACTGGGGGTCCACCTGGAGTGATGCAAGCCTATACTGGCATGATGTGCTGCATCTGTCCGGGAGGGGAACCAGGATCCTAGGTGATAGGTTTAAATGCTTCATTGGCAAGCTTTTAAACTAGCCAAGGGGAGAGGCACTGGAAAAGAGCAGGAAAATCCTAGCCCCCTCCAAACAATCACAGTAGTAAGTGTGGCAAACACCAACATGGAGGTACAATAGGGAGAAGGGCAGGGGTAAATGGAGAAAGTGACAAAGGCAAGAAGGACAGGGATGGGGCAAAAGGGGGTAAAGCCATCAGGAAATGGAGGGTAATGAGTACCAATGCCCGTAGTCTGGGCAACAAGCTCCTGAGCTGGTGGCCTTAATGGAAGAGGGATGCCTGGATATAGCAGTCACAGAAACATGGTACTGAGAGAACCATGACTGGATGTTAACATACCAGGTACATAACTACAGGAGAGGCAGGCAGGGAGAAGAGGGGAGGAGTAGCTCTCATGTAAAGGAAGGGATGAAAGCAACTGAACAAAAGAGTAAACAGGAGGAGAGGAGGCACTGTGGGTCACCTTGAGACTGGAAAGGGCACCACAATCCGCACAGGGTTTGTACAGACCCCATGTCAGGGGAAGGAATGACAAGGATATGATGGAAGGCATTCTTAGAATGGCAGAGAAAGGGGAGATACTGTTGATGGGAGACCTGAATATGCCAGATGTTAACTGGAGCACATTTGCTGCAGCCACATCCAAGAGCAGGGCCATTCTTGATGCCCTACAGGTGGCAGGCATTAGACAGCTAGTTTTGGAACCCACTCATGAGGGAGCAATCTTAGACCTCATACTCTCAAACGGGGGCAGTGAGAGGATCTCAGATCTAGAAGTGGGTTGCCATCTGGGGACAAGTGACCATCAAACAGTGTGGTTCATGTTAAACTCAGCTACAGAGTCAAGCCATACAAAAGTGAGGGTACTGGACTTTAGGAGGGCTGACTTTGGCAAGATGGGTAGAGTGCCTCAGAAAAGCACTAGCAAACAGGTTAGAAGAAGGTGTGGAGCAACAATGGGGAATTATCAAAACTGCCATCACAGAGGCAACAAGCCTTTGTGTGAAGCAAATAAACAAATCAAAACAAAAGAAAAAGCCACTATGGTTCTCAAGAGAGGTGGCTGTGAAAGTCAGGAAGAAAAGGATAGCATTCCGGAAGTATAAGGAAACACAGAAGGAGCAGGACAGAGAACTGTACCAGTTAAGGCAGAAAGAAGCAGGGAGGGAAGTCAGAATAGCAAAGGCCTAAACTGAGGAAAAGATAGCCAACTCAGTTAAGAAGGGGGATAAAACCTTTTATAGGTACATCAGCGAGCGTAGAAAGACAAAGGGAGGGATAGTGACGCTGAATAGAATGAACAGTGGGTGGGCAGAGGGGGACAGTGAAAAAGCAGGAATACTGAACGAATACTTCTGCTCAGTATTCACAAAAGAGGAGGGGGAAGTGCCTAATCCAATTAACAGAAGCACTCTTGATAGGAGGGTCGATCCCAGTCCTTTCACAAAAGAAAGGGTTCTGCAAGAACTCCTAAAACTGAAGGTGGACAAAGCAATGGGTCCTGATGGAATTCACCCCAGAATTCTAAAAGAATTAAGGGAGGAACTAGTGAAACCACTGGCTACTCTTTTAAATAAGTCATGGGAGGATGGTGTGGTACCCGAGGACTGGAGGAAGGCGGATGTGATTCCCCTTCACAAAAAGTGGGACCAAGACAGAGGCAGGAAACTACAGACCTGTCAGTCTGACCTCTGTGGTAGGAAAAGTGATGGAGTCACTTCTGAAGGAAAGAATAGTTGAGTACCTAGAGGTCAGTGGAGCACAGGATCCAAGGCAGCATGGGTTCACAGCGGAAGGTCATGTCAGATGAATCTAATAGATTTCTTTGACTGGGTGACCAAAGTAGTAGACCAGGGAGGGGCTGTGGACATGGCCTACCTAGACTTTAGCAAGGCATTTGACACAGTCCCACACAAAAGATTATTAGTCAAATTAACCATCCTGGGAGTGGGTCCCAGGCTGGTGGAGTGGGTCCCAGGCTGCTAGCCTGGGTAAAACATTGGCTGGACAACAGGACACAGAAGGTAATTGTAAATGGAGTCCACTCTAAAGAAAGGGCGGTTACTAGTGGGGTACCGCAGGGTTCAGTATTGGGTCCAGTCCTTTTTAATGTCTTCATCAGTGACATTGCAGAGGGACTGGAAGGAAAAATATGCCTTTTTGCAGATGACACAAAGATCTGCAACAGGGTTGATACACAGGAGAGCATGGAAAGGATGAAAGGGACTTGGCAAGGTTGGAGGAATGGTCAGATGTATGGCAGCTAGGATTCAATGCAAAAAATGCAAAATAATGCACCTGGGAAACAAGAACCCAGGGAAGAATACACAATGGGTGGGAGGTAGTAACAACAACAAAACAGGAAAGGGACCTGGGGGTAATCATATCAGATGACCTTAAGGTTAGCAAGCAATGTGAGAAGGCAGTAGGTAGGGCCAGGGGTATACTGGGATGTATAGGGAGAGGCATCAGCAGCAGAAAACAGGAAGTTGTTATCCCTCTGTACAGACAGTTGGTGAGACCCCATCTGGAATACTGTGTCCAGTTCTGCAGACCCCATCTCCGCAAGGACATAGACAGGATAGAGGCAGTCCAGAGGAGGGCAACTAAAATGGCAAATATCCACAAACTGGTTTGATAACATCAAAAATGTCACAATGACACAAATAATGATAGCTCTTTCTGGCACAGCAATCCGTGTGTGGTGAGACTCATGCGTCCAAGGTTGTGTGGTAGACTAAAAGAAGTGTCATTTCAATCTGTTCTCTGTAGATGTCATCTTCAGGGTGCCCAATGGAGTGAACTGTAGCTAGTTTATCAAATATAGCTGTATTTGGATCAAAATGTGGTAATGAGACAGTAAAAGTGACAAACATGGTGTCTAAAATAGTACTTTTGTAGCAGTGAAGCAGGGTCCTTTGTTAGGATGCCTGGTAACAAAGCTTAAGTTTCTAGCAGTAGATATTGGTATGGAAATAGACTGAAACATACACATTGCAATGCATGCAGAGGATTTACAATGTGGGCAATACCATTTCAAAGTTCTTCTATCGTGAATGATATCTGGAATAAGTTCAGATTCCAAATCATGGAAGAGGTTATTGACAGTGGTTGTGATATAGGAGCAATAAGCAGAAGAGAGGAGTTATGTGGCAATATATTGCTTGTCTGCCTCTTTGTTGCTTTGTGCAATGAGTTGATTTAACTTATCCTTAGTGTCAGTAAAACTTTTATCAATTTCTTTCGTGTTGTATACAGTGTACCTTTCTTCTTGACTAAGGCCATCCACATCATGTACCAATGGGGTATGATCTGATAAATCATACCTTGTTGAAAGTTTTGTGAGGGATCTTTGATAGTAGCAATGTCGGCCCTATTCCAAATAGACATAGTGCTACCAAAGATGCCAGCCAGGGTGCCTGTTGCACTGGTGACATCTGCTGTTTCATGCTTCTTCTTCTTAGAAGAGTGAGATTTTTTTTAAGTCTGATTTGGTCTACATCTAAATAAACCTTTATGTTCTACAGAGTTTACACCAGCTACTGGGTCTTGTGTGTGTCTGGAATGCAGCCACTCTATCTAATACTATCTAATAGCTTAGTACTGAAAAGCTTTGATGTGTTAGTATTGAAACACATGTCAAATTCTACCATATTCCAATGTGTAAGATTGAAAAGTATGGGGACATGCAATATATTGCAAATTGTTGATAAGGGTACCTGGTGCTGAATTTACAGTTAGACCACTAAGTGGGCCAGATTTCTGTGGGGGATGTTCAAGGAGCTCTGCTTCAGTTGGAGGAATAATAGACAAATACATGGCTGCTGAGGCCATAGAATTGAGTGCACAGTATTTTTTTGCGGAGTCTTTGGAGAACCTCTCACAATAGGAAGGGTCAATTAGAACAGTAAGATTATATAAACCTGAATGTTGATGATTGGTTTGATGAATAGATAAAGTATCATTTGGTGAAAATTTGGCATTTGGCCAACCATGGAAAGTTCCTTTGGACAGGTGGGCCACCAGGAGAATTTGTCCATTAAAATTTGTTTGCCATTCAATTTGTAGGGTAGATTTGTCAGGGGCTACAACTGAGGCAGTGAGGTAGGCATCTTTATCTTCCTGTACAGTAATCACTTTGTTTGGGACTATAATTGATACTTCTTTTAGGGTGGCAGAAAGAGGATGATCTAGATGTGGAAGGATGTGATCTACTGTGCCCTGGATGCAGGAGAAAGCTCCTAAG
Organism: Neoceratodus forsteri; assembly: GCA_016271365.2. NCBI lineage: Eukaryota > Metazoa > Chordata > Ceratodontiformes > Ceratodontidae > Neoceratodus > Neoceratodus forsteri. The sequence goes on from CM057456.1 coordinate 1,290,074,916, forward strand.
ATGAGAAGAATCAAATGCAAGACATACATTATGCAGGGATACCTGTAAGGAAAAAGAAAAGGTCAATCAGTACAATTTCACCCAATGGGGTTAGGAAAAGTTATTATACTCCTTTGTATAGCTTAAGTTGGTTTGCATGCAACCACTTGTCAGTAAGTTTCTTGTTTTGCAGAAGTCTAACTTGATAGACTGTGTGACTGAGCTTGTTGACAATGGGGTAGGATCATTCCCATTTATTGGAAAAGGAGTGTGTAGGGTGAGAAAATCTGAGTACCATTACCTGATTTCTGACTTGCCAATCCACTTCTTGTGTGTGTTTGTCAAATAGGATCTTGGACTGTTGCTCTGCCTTGTCCATACACTGTGCAGCATACAGGTGGGTTTTAACATTGTCTTCTTGTCTACAGACACTCTGTCTGCAGTGGGGGTATTCAGGTCAAACAACAAATGTTCAGCTAATCTCATAGTTCTAACAGTCATCACCTTGAAGGGTGTCAACTGGACGGTGGTTGAAGGGGTACCCTCTGATTGCCATAAGGAATAAAGGCAGCAGGAAATCCCAATCCTTGGGATTGTCCTCAATGAATTTGGAAAGCATTTGCTTAATCCGTCTGTTGACTCTTTTTACTTGACCTGAAGATTGGAGGTGGTAAGGTATGTGGGAAGCACAAATGAAAGATAAAGGATTAAACTATTTAGAAGTTAAGATGGACAGATGTCTATCCAATTTCTATGACTTAAATTACAAATGGGATGATTAAGATACTGAAGGAGAAATTTGAAGGATGGTCTAAAATACCACTCTCAATATGGGGGAAAATACAGATAGTTAAAATGGCAGCAATACCGCAGATTACATACACATTACAAATAATTTTAACCCCAATACCGGATAATTGGTTCAAGCAGTTAAATAACATTTTTAAGACATTTATATGGAATAATAAGCAAGCAAAAATTGCTTGGCAAAGACTATGTTTACCAACAGATAAAGGAGATCTGGCATGTCCAGATACTGTGATATACCATCTCACATTCGTGATGAAAGTGGTTATTAAATAGGCAATTAAGGATGACAATGAGAAGGAGACTGATTTAATAAATGCTATAATAAAAGAAACATATAAAGAGGAGGTAGATATTCAACAACTAATTTTTACTGCAAATTATTGGATGAAATCCCAAAGTCCAATAATAAGAAACATGGCAGGACTCATAAATAAATATGCTAAGAGGACTAAATGGATGTTACAGTTTTCCCCTTTAAATAGGATCTGGAAAAACCCTAATTTCAAAATCAATGGGAAATATTTAAAAACCAAAGAATGGGAAGGAAAAGTGATAAAAAGATGGGTTGACCTATACAAGAACAATACTAAACTTAATTGGCCACAGTTTTAAAGAAAATACTCTATAGGGAACACATGTTATTTATTCTTTCTTAAATTATCATGCAGATTTGAAAAAGATTATAGCAGATGGGCCCAAGCACCAAATAATACAAACACAGATTAAGAACTGCTATTGACTATTAAAAACAATCCAAAAATACTCTGTGCCTTGTTTACAATATTAATACAGCAACCATTTACTTTGCTTTATAGACAAGTAATAGATAATGGGAAAAATAACTGAAATTTGTATGTACAGAACAACAATGGCAACTGGCCTGCAGGTCAATAGGGGAATATCAATTAAGCAGGGATAGAGTAATTCAGTACAAAATAATGAATAGAGCGTATTTTACTCCTGTCTATATAGATTGAAGTTAAGAGATACAGATGGATGCTGGTATTGTGGAGAGAGAAAAGCAAATATTTTTAATCTTTTCTGGGACTGTGAAATGTGCTGTTCCTGGTGAAGAAAGTCTTTCACCATTCTAAAACAGATAGGGATATTTTATGCAGAATGGGAAAACCCCAAAGTTGTAATATTAGAGATGCATGAAGAATGGGTTAAAAATAACAAATACAAAAATATAATGAAGGCCAATATAATTTCGGTCAAAAGACTAATCTTAAAGATTGGAAATGTGAAACTATAGACCCATTCCCAAAGGCAGAATAGAAACAATCATTTTTGAGCACTTTATATAACTATGGCTTAATAATAGTTTATAAAATACTATGGAACATATATAACAAGGAGGGGGAAGACTAGGTCCAACAGAATTTTGGAATGCTGTAAGAAATATATGTACACAAATGGATAATGTAGTCTTTAGCCATACTCATTATACTAATATTTATGAATATTAACATTTATGAACACTTATTCAACATGACAAAGACTTTATGAGATGAATCTTTGTGGAATGAAATGATGGACTATACATGTACTTCTGTTAAGAATTTTTATATATAAGAAAAATAAAAATGTTACTTGAAAAAAAAAAAAGATATGTGAAACTTCTGGTGTACCCCTAGAAGTTCAAGTGCTTCTTTCATCAACTCATCTGTAAAGCTGGTTCCTTTGTCAGAGTCTACCTTAAGAGGTAGGCCCCACCTGGAGAAAATCTGCTCCACCAGGGTTTTCACAGTTGCTTTTGCAGTGCATGTCTTAGTGGGAAAAGCTTTAACCCACCTAGAGAAGAAGTCAGTAACAACAAGTGCATACTTGTTGTTTCTACTGGTATTGGTAAATGGATCAATGAAGTTGATCTGTATGGCATGCCAAGGGCCTGAATGTCTCTGTGGCAGTAACTTGCTGTTATGTTTGGTTGGTATTGGGTTGTTTTGGGCACAGATCAAACAGTTGTCAATATAGTGCTGGACATCATTGGTGATGCCAGGCCACCATCCAACAGTTTTGAGTCTCAGGAGGGTGTTTTCAACTCCTTGATGTCCACCAGTAGGGATGTCATGCACCTGGTGGAGAAATTCAGATTTCAGTGCTTGAGGGACCACCCACAATTTGTAGGGCAGGTCCTCTGATTGATACCAGATCTGTTTGTTATCTTGTGACAAATGTAACCTACTTGTATGTCTCTTGTATGGACTATGGGTAGGTAATTCTTGTTCAGTTCCTTTGTCAAGAAGCCAGAACACCTCTTTATGTTGGGGGACTTCATGTTGTGCAGTGGACGGGTCTAATGGATCAAATGGTTCTGGTTTCTTCCTGATAGCTGCCACCTGGACAGCTGCTAGGGCATCTGGGTGGGCCATCATCCATGTGCCCCCCCCAAGCACCCTCTTTTGCAAGAGTATCTGTTTTGTCATTGAAGGAATGATAAGGTTTGGTTTTAGAGTGTGCTTTAACTTTGTGGATGTAAAGTTTATGCTGAAAGAGTTGGGCCAGTTCATGAATATAAATCATAAGTGGTTTATATTTCACTGGGGTGCCATCAGAAGATGCAAAGGAGTTCTTCTGCCAGAATGGTAGGAATTCAGTCAGGGAGCAGCAGACCCAGTTAGAGTCTACAAAGATGATGGTGTCCTCAGTGCCATGTTGTATGAACTCGACGACACAGGCCACAACTGTCAGTTCTGCATACTGTGATGGTGCCACACTACAATGTTTGGATATCCTGGCAGTGCTGCCATTGGGATACACGATGAGCACTCTAAGTCCAGCTACCTGTTCTCCTTGAAAATATGAGGCTGAGCCATCTGTGCAGACACGACACAATGAAGTGTCTTCAAGGAGCTTGGGAACAGCAGGGAGAAATAGGTCTGTATCAGGCAGGTCACGTGGTTGCAATGTGTAGTCATGTGGTTCTCCTTGGTAAAGGAGCCTGTGGGTCGGAATGGAGGGCATTTTGGCAGGGTGGACCTGTATGTCACAGTCCTGGATAAGATGACCAATGTGTCAGTCTGGTGTTGGATACTTATCCATCTTTCACTCTGTCTGATAGCAGGAAAGTTGTGGTGGTGTGGTTGGTGTTGATAATAATAGGTGAGCACCTGATGATATACAAAAAATGCTTAACAGTGTAGTAGGTGGACTGAAGGTTCCTTTCACAAAGGCTGTATTTCTGTTCTACAGGATGGCACTTGAGGCCTGCCCTCTGTAGGGGGTCAGTAGTTCATCCAAGAGGTCAAAGTTCTGTTGTTCTTTGGTGGCAGTTGCCAGCAACAAGTCATCCACATACTGCAGAATACATTGTGGGGCAGAGAAACCCTCCAGGGTGTCCATCATGTGTTGATGGAAGAGGGAGTGGCTACTATGGAACCTCTGGGGCAAACAAGTCCATGTGTACTGTCTTCCTTCAAAGGTGAAGGCAATTTGTACTGGCTTTTGGGTGCCAGTGGCAGTGACCAGAAACCATTGGCGATGTCAAGAGCACTAAACCACTAATGGTCAGAGGTCAGCAATTTGAGCACATCAGGTGCTAATGCTACTGTAGGTGAGCAACTAGGAGTGACTTGATTAAGTCAACTGTAATCAGTTGTGAGTCTCCAAATTCCTGTGGGTTTCTTCACAGGCCAAATAGGTGAATTGACAGTAGAGACAAAAGTCCTGATCACACCTTGTTTGAGGAGTGACTGAACGGTTTCTCTGAGTGATGGCAAGGCCTCAGCATGAAAAGGGTATTGCCTTTGCCTTTCATGGGCTGGGCCTAGAATTTGAATGACAGTGTGCATCCTAGCACAATCATACTTATTTGTAGCAAATGCGTCCAAATGCTTCTGCAGGATTGGGGGAAGTGTTCTGAAGAACTCATGGTTCTGGAATAGAGCAATGATGTCATATTCCTTGTCATTAGTGGTTATAGCTGCAACCACATGCAAATCCAAAATCATGACAGTATGGTATTGTCCTCTGATCTGGATCAAATGCATGTTAGCCAGATCCACCACACAGCCATGTGGCATGAGAAAATCAATTTCCAGGATTCTGGGATGATCATATAACACCATAACCTGAAAGGCATGGTGTGCCTTCAGGTTGCCTATAGTCACTGATAGTATTATAGAATGATATGAAGACAGCTTTGTACCATCCACACCTGAGGTGTTGGTCCACCATCCAGTAGACCAAGGAGAGTTTTATGGGTCATCGTCATGTAATACAGATATAGCCATGCCAGTATCTAAAAGCATTGTCAGTTGGCAGCCCCTACCATGACCTTGGTGCAAGGCCTTCCATTTATGTCCAATGCCAGCTTGTTCACAAAATGGATTGGGGCCTGTAGTTGTCAATCCATGGTGCCAGCAGCAGGGTGTCCTGGAAGAGCAATTGGGCCTGTTCTCATTGGACCGCATCCCTTTGGATGGCTATATGTAGAGAGTGGTGTCAGGGTTCAGGTCTGCTGTGGCAGGGTGCCCTGCAGTTCCCGAATCCTCATGGCCTGTTCTCCTGGGCCTGTAGTTGTGAAGGCCCATGCTGGGACTGTGTCTGCTACTCAGCGGACCTGTCTGAGGTTTCAGAGGTTTCTGTTCTCCTCAGTGATCTCTCTGTATGAGGGGCCTGATCAATTGTTTCGATTGCAGCAATTGTAATCGGAATTCCAGTTGCATTTGTTTTTGTTGTAGTTCTGGTTCCCACCTCCTGACTTGCTATTCTGTTGATTGTCCGAAGGTGCGTGCTTCTTCTCATTGGCCTTGCCCTCCACGGTATAGTGGGTAATGGACTCATCAGTAGATTATACCATGGCCACTTTTTTCAAACTGGACCCAAGGTCTCGGATGTACAGCTGGTAAACCCACTCCATTTTCTGAAGGATTTTGGCAAAATTATCCATGGTGGAGAAAATTGTTGATTCCACTTTCTCACGGACAGCTTCGAGCATGTTCCAAAGGAACAAGTTTTTGTATTCTATGAGGTCGGCATCTGCAGCCTCTCCTGCAAGGTTTTTACCTGCATGGTAGGCCATCCACATTCTCTGATAGAAAGTTGCAGGGCTTTCTTTTGTGTTTTGTTTTACGAGGTACACTAGTATTACCCCAACCACACCTGGGCTGTGTGCAGGTATAAGTTTAGCTGCGATTTGGTCAAAGGTAGCTTGAGTGTCCTGGCAGGCTACTTCTAGGAGTTTCGCCCATAAGCCGGGATCAGTGGTCTGTCGGAGGAGCTTTACTTGGTAGTCCACAGCTAAGCTAAGCATTTCACATTTGGACTGTACCTTCTCCAAATGACATCTGAGGTTGCCAGTGGAACTCATATGGCCTATACTGTCAGTGATCTGCTGAACAAAGTAGGCCATCTGTAGGGGACTACTAGAACAGTCTGGGGAAGGAAGGATATCTCATGTGCCACGAAGGGTGGCTTCGAGTGCGGCATCGGCCACAGTCTGGACCACAGACTCCTGAGTAGCAGTCTCCTTCAGCAGTTGTTTTTTCTTCATCTAGAGGGTTTGTTTGCTTTTCTCTGGTAAATATGAATTGAGCAAAGTGCTTTCAACAATTTTCTCAATCTCCTCCATCGTCCACTAAAATAACGGTGACAGGGGTGGCCGTTGGTAAGCCTTGAGAGGGTAGTGCTAGGCCCAAGCCTCCCCTCCCATAATGGGGGTCACCATGTTTGCATCGCACATGATAATTGTCATTGCGTTGATGATGTAGGGACATGCTGTCATAGTGAGGGGACCCGCCATCTTGTGAGTGGCAGGGTGGTGTTACTGGGCCATAGTAAGGGCATGACTGGGTGTTGTATTGGGAGATGTGATCATCAGACTCATCATCTCCAGATGACATGAGGTTGGAGGGGGGGTGTAGCCACCCATCGCCTTAATGTGACCTGTCAAAACCTCTCACTGATGGCGCAGTTTCACCATCTTGTCTTTACATTCTTCATGACTATCTTTTGCAATGTTCTATTCTAAACCCTTCATAATCTGTTTCTGTATCACTCTGTATATGGTGCTCAATTCACAGTTGTCCCTATGTTCCCTATCCAACTCATCACGTACCCGGTTCAAGTCATCTTGGAGGCCATCCAAGTCCTCTTGCAGTTGGTCACTAGTTTTACTTAACAAATTATTAATTTGTAACACCTGTCTCTTATCTTGCTTCAGACTTTCACATTCATCTCTCAACATACATATTTCTTCCTGATTGCTTTCACCAGAACAGTGCAAAATAGTTTCTTTCTCATTTTGCAAAGACTTAAGTTCTGTCTCCAGTTCTTGCTCTTTTCTCAAACTTTCATTATCCTGAAATCCCATCTCTTTCTTAATGGAAAAGAATTGCAGTTTGAGGGAGCAAAAACCTCGATTTGGAGGCTTCTAAAGCAGCATAGAGAACCACAACCAACTGCCCTTTAGCCTTATGCTTTTTCGCTGTTAGTTTTGTCTCTGAGTACTGGGTTGAAATCCCCAGCACGGGGTTTTTGGATTGACTTGCGTCCAACGCAAAGTCAGTCCACCCTCCATGGGAGGCAAGGAAGTTAAAGATGTTGAGTCTCAAGTCTGTGCATATGTTTGACATTGTGGCCATTGTAGTACTGGTAACAGTCAATGGGGAAGCTCAAAATCGAAACCTGTAAGAGGCTGCCGTGTCATGTATTGATCCATGACAGGCAAAACCTGCAGATGGGTGGGCTACTGTACTCTTGTAGTCTTGTAATTCAAAACTGCCATTGTGCACAGTGAGTCAGCATTGACTGTATCCAGTGAGCAGCCAGACTTTACAAGTTGCTATGGAGGTAAAAGTAAAGGGAGAGGTGATGCAGGAGTGCACACCTACTATGCCCGCAGGAAGGGAAATTTCTCAAGCAACAAGTAAAACTTTGCACCATCTAAATCGCCTGCATACAGTTGCCAATTTGTTAGGGTGTCTAGCCCTGATCAGGTTCTTGGCGATAATTAGAGATGCAAAAGAAACACCAACAATTTGCCTATCAGTAATAAATGTGTTTATTACTACAAAAGGATAACACAGTTTCCCTAAGCTGTTCTTAAAATAAGACACTGGGAACCAGAGCTTAGCATTCCCCAATACCCCAAGGAGTGAAGAAGGTCTCTGAGGGGAAAACGTAATACATTACATTATATACTATGATAATTGCTATGGTTACCAGGAGAAAGAAACATTCTTAGTTACATCCAGTAAGCCCTACTAGCTAAAAATAAGGTGGCTCCACAGTGTAGATAACATTATACAATATTCGCTGAGTCAGCTATCTTTGAAAACAATAAGAGTATACCTACAGTAGTATGTGAGAAATACAGGATGTAGTGTAGTTATACATAAATCCAAAAGATGGCAGAGCAGACTATGTAATATCAGAAGATGACAAAGACATGAATGTCTTGGCTTACTATGTGCAGTTTCCATGCATAGGGAAAATAAAGTATATTACAATCATTATCTATATCCTGGCACTTACTCTTGTACAGTAGGTGTCTGTGCCCTATATGTTAGTATGGCATATGCATATTATGTGTATCATAAGGTTTGTTTAAGGTTTACAGTGGAATGCCAATTAGGGTGTGGGGACCTCACATAACATCCATATGGGGCTTAGCTTTTCTGTGGCTGTACATAAATCTGGCACCCTTTTTTAGTAGTGTTGGAAGGCGATACGTCCTCTGCTAAGTTGCCTTGAGGGGTTCTCTGTCATTCCAAGGTTCTTAGCTTTACTAATTGGGCTTTTATAAAATTCACTTATCAATATGTCTCAAAATTTGGAACCAATCTCTTACAATGTTAATGGAATACACAATCCGGTAAAATGTTATCACCTACATTTTTATGTTGTCTTGCGCATGTGTAAGCAACATGTTGTGGCAGTAGGAGATCAGTAGAAGAACTGCAGAGGTGTGTTAGTTTTGGTGAATGTAGGGCACGCTTTAGAAGGTGTGTCCCTCATTCGCCAATTAGCAAGCATCCTAGCGGTGACACATGTTTTTTTTAGTGCCACCAACTTCAAACGATTTAGCTGCTGCAGTCAGAACCAAGCTCTTCATGCAGCAGCATCAATGACATGCCTCTGCTATGTGCCTCGCCTGGTGTAACAAAACAGTAAACATGGAGGCGGCTCCACCGTCTGCCTCTTGCAATCACTTCACCTTGTGTTTATACATGTAAAGGCCCTGGCAACAGCCCAGGTCCCCAACACCAGAAAGGGAGTCACACACAAACAAAACCAAAACAAAACAAAACAGTGTCCTCCCATCCTACTTCCTCAGTCTGACTCCCAACTTCCTTTCTGGATCATGACCTGTCCCTGCAGCCGCATCCTGCATCATCTGCATTTGGAAATGTTGAGCAGCAGAGCTGCTTTGGATCAGTGTGTGTCACTCACTATCTCACTGCCTCACTCTCTCGCTACCAGACCAATGTCATATAGCAGCAGCATACCAGAATTGTGCTACCACTGGTGGGACCATGTAGTTTATGCTACAGTGCACTAGTAAGTAAAACATTTTAAAATCTCGATTTCCTGAGCTCGGCTCACTATCAGCTCAGCAATTAAACAATCGCATTTGTGGCTCCTAAGAAGGCAAAAAGTACTGCTTTTAAAACTTAGTTTTCACTGAGTGTGGAGAAGTCCTCAGAAAAACAGCCTTTGAGTATCATCCGTCACCCAACTCAGCATTTAAAAAAACAGCCGTCATACTTGCGACTTATTTTTGTGGCTCACCCGCCCACTCCAGAAAGCAAAAAATGCACCTTTGAAAACTTGTAAGATTTAAATCAGTGGAGTACACACCTCAGAAAAATAGCTGTGGTTTGTGGATCAAGATATGAGCAGGAGCGTTTGTAAAGTTTTCAATCCCAAGTAAATCTTTACTTTAGAATTATGGGGGCTGAACTTGGAGTCTGCCTGGTAGACTGACTGACAGACTGACAGACTGGACTGTAGTGGTCGTGGTGGGACCCTATCAAGGGGGCCAAGAGCAAGCAAGGGAGTTTGAATTTTTTTTTAATAATTATATAGGAGAAGACCTACAGGAACACCTGGCAGCAAAATTGTGTTTAAAATGGTAGCCATTTGTTAGGACATGAGCTCATGATAGTGTGTTACATTAGCAAGCCAGGATAGTTAGCATAAACTCATTTAGGGAGGTAAGCTGCAATTTGGCTAGTAGGGATAGGGTGTAGAAAATAATGGATTTGGAGTTGTGCTGCAGTATATTAGGGCTTTCAAAACAGCAGCTTGTTGAAAAAGTCTTTGAAAAAAATGTCAGATGCCTTCTATAGGCGAATGCTTATAGGCTGCCAATGGGAAAATGGGTAGTTTGTCATGCGGCTGTGTGAAGATGTGGTCAGTACTCAAGTCAAATTTAAAAGCAGAGCTGCTCTTCAGTCTCTGATAAGCCTCTAAACAATTTAAAACATAGGTTAAGTAAAAAACTGAGGTGACCTTAAGACTCTTAACCTAAATCCCCTCTGTTGCAGACAAGGAGTTGAAATTAAGCTCCTTAGCAGGTTTAAGACCTGGGAAAAACCACCGTGCCACTTCCAGAGAATTAAATTAATCTCCGGTGCAGGACTGAGACTACAAAACCCCTCCGGTGAAGATTCACACAATTAAAAGAGCTCAGGTGCTGGTTTAAACTGAAAGCAACCTCCGCTGCAGGTTAAAATTAAAACTGGATCCAGGACAGTTTTAAGCTGAAAACAGCTACCTCTGGATTGGGTCATAAATTAAATAAATAGACCCAGAACAGGTTTACAAATAAATTCAGTGCCAGACCATTTAGGGTGCAGCAGGCAGGGTTATTCAATAAAATCAGCTAGGTGATTGTCCCAGAACAGCACAGAATGCATTGAGGGCATACTGTTGGTAGAGTTTCAAACAGCTGCAGCCCTAGCTCCTGACAGCGAGTAAAAAAGGCGGCAAAATTAAAAAGTTGAGAACAATGACTGGAGCTCCATTCAAGAGGGTGTCAGATATCCTGTTACAAATTCTACACCTACCAAATATAGAGCAAATTGGTTAAAAGAGGCAAAGTTTTAAGCTACAAAAATCATAGTTTAACATTAAAGTGCTTATTCAACCCTAATACACCAGTGCTACCATGCCTATATAATAAAGTGCACCTCAGTTTTGGCAATCACACACGTCTCACTTTGGTAATGCTCCATAATTCGGCACTGGCACTTAGTCTTCATGTATAAATTGCTGTTTCAATGAGTGGGTGGGTCCACCAAAGAGGAACATGTGAAATTGCCAGCAGATAAATGCATTATGGTCTGTCAAGTCTGTTAGATTATGCAGCTAGCAGCTCTTATATTGCAGCTGCCCCCCGTGACCTTCCCTCTTAACTTGTCCCATCCCCTTTTAAAGCAGCCCACTATTCTACAGGATACCACTTCCTCTAGCAATGCGTTCCACCCAGACACCAGCCTCTCCATAAAAAAAAGTGCCCCCTCATTTCCTTGCTGAACCTTCCCCCTTCCAATCTCAGATCATGCCCTTGAGTGTCCCTCCTATTCCTTAATTTGTAAAGCTCCTCTATGTCTGTCTTATTTATTCCCTTCATGTACTTGAAGGTTTAAGTTATGTCCCCCTATCCCTTCTCTTCTCCAGGGAGTACATGCTCAACTCCCTCAGCCTGCTCGCACTCAGCTGACAGCTGCTATACAGGCTACAGCATTAGCTTCAACAGTCCAGTCCTCTTTGGAGTGAGTCAGTTAGGTCAGTCTGCAGCCCAAAGTGTAGCAGGTGTCTGAGGGTGGTGGTGGTGCATCCGACTTGGATGCAGGCAGAGAGATCAGTCAGCAGAGGGCTTGGCAGCAGGGCACAAAATGAATGATACAGGGAATAGTGGGGGAACCAAACCAACCCTGCCTTAGCCACAGCCCCCACTGTGCAGCAGTGGCCCCAACCCAGTCTGCATAAACCCAGCCCCCACCTGGAGACTGATTTTTTTAATCCATAATCACCATTCTTAACATTTAGATTGGTCCCATCCTAATTGGTGATATTGCTGGATAGGAGATAGAGTTGAGAAAAAATGCTCCAAAGTCTCTATGTCTGACTCCAACCTGGCTGTTCTGCTGCCTTTGGCTGGAGTGGCTCTGATATACATTGACAAAGAAAAAAAAATAGCACAGAATTTAGTATTAATTTATGTTTTTTTTTTATACCACTGCAGTGATGCCATGGTTTTATTAATTTTAATAGAGAGAGATGATGAGAGTCCAGACAACAAGACATTCTTTATCATTTTGTTAAATTAGTCTGATTCAGATTGGATGGTGTTGCTGGCACTGTAGGCTGCTTGCTTGCAGCTGTCTCTGTCAGTCAGACCCTGTTCCATTGGAACATGAACTTCTCTGTTCCAGCACATCTCAACATCTGCATCTGTCAAATAAAACAAAAAGCACACACATTACCCATACCAAACAAATGGTGCTTGCTATTATGTGAATGAATAGTTCCCAGGAACTGACAATAAATTCATTAATTAACTCTTTGGAATAATAATGATACTGTTTTCTTTAATTCTTATATTCAATACAAAAAAAAATATTTTTTCTGATCACTAGAGCAGTCACTGACTGCTCTCTAGTGCTCTGAAAAAATAGGTTTTGTATTGTACTGTATAAAGTATAAAAAAGTACCATTATTATTCCAACAAATTAATTAATTGTTTTTATTGTCAGTTGCAGGGAACTATTCATTCACATAGTAGCAAGTGTCACAATCCAACTCAGCAGGTCAGCCCTCTACTCCCAAAGTGCCAACCTCTGAGTGCAGTCTTGTGAACAGGAACCAAAAACAAAGTAACCCTCCTGTCTGTTTTGTGTGTTCGAATCAACTTTTGGTCTCAAGTCTTGGAGGGATTTCAAACTGTGTACCTCTTATTGGCATATCCAACGTACAGGCTCAGATAATTCTGCTCTTCGGGGGGGCAGATATCTTTCAAGTATGGGCACCTAACCAGGCATACAAAATTAACCTTTAAAACTCTTTTAAAGACCTCAGAATAAATTCTTACCTTTTCCCAGTTTGGTAAAATCAGTAAGCTTTGTACAGTGTCAACTTTAACCATGTATGCTTCCCTAGTCAAGAAAAAAAATGTCAAAAGCACACCAAGTAGTTTCTAAAGTAGAGGTTTACTTAAAAATAAATAAAAAAATGTAATTTGTAAATACAGAACCATATATCACAAAACATACAAATCACTTAAAAAAACAGGTAGAAAAGTGCAGACTAAATCTCCTACCACAGTACTCTTATAATTGTCTCTTCTAAGGTGTATTCTTCTAACAGTGCCTGATGTTGCTTTTTCAGAGTCTAAACATTTGTGTGTAAATGGAAAACAGAATACTGTTTAAAAACTGGCTTTGCTAACCTCTTTGCATGAGGTCTCCTAGCTCCTCCCTGTCAGAATATAAAAAAATATATCTATGCGAAACAGGATGTTTTATCAAAGTATTAAATTCTGTGACCTCAGCACAACTCATTTTCTCATATGACCCTTTGATGTAGAGTGTCTTCCTGTTCTTCACAGACATCAAAGAAACATTTATGACTTCGCACTAAGGCGTCATAACCTGCTCTTTTTCCTCTAAACGTTATAAAAGTTTATGATTTACCATCTTAGCAGCTGGCAAGCCACAAATAAGCTAGATAAACAGGAGATGCTTAATTTAAGCCTCTTCTAGCTGTAATTATCTCTTGGCCTTCCAAGTAACATGTTGTAGCTAAAACCTGGGAGGGAGGTTGTCATTCCACAGGCTGTCAGCATCTCTCATGAGAGACATTCAATAACATATTTTTATATTACAAAAAGCATAGATTAATCAGAACCAGCTGTCCAAGTGTCACAGCAAGCATCATTTGTTTGGATAATATGTATGATGTTTGATTTTGTTGTTTGACTTTGACATGCAGATGATGGAATGAACAAAGAAGCTTAAGTTCCGAAGGAAAAATTAATACGCAGTCTGATAGAGGCAGCTGAATGCTGAATGCAAACCTGCAAGCAAAACCATTCAATCTTAATCTGACTGCTTTAAAAAAATATCTCCCGTCTCAAGTTGGCACTGGATTGGTTGAATTTATTCTTCACATTGCAGTATTTTTATTTCAGGGGGAATCATTGCAGGTAGTGTCCAGACAGGACTAGAATAGAAAACATAAGTCTTACAGACGAGGCATACTGATGAGGCCTGGTAGGATGAAACACGTGTCTATGTCTTCTGTTGGCACCCTTTGCAAACTGTTTGAGAGGACTTTCAGCACCATGCATTTCTGCTTAAAGTTGAACCAGCATAATATTCTGTAGTGATTTGCTTATGCAGCCCTTGATGCTTTGCATTGAGGGGTCATGTGTGATTTTGTATTTCTTCAAGTCTTCTCCGACTTCCAAGTTCCAATCCCACCCAAATTTGTTTTAGTTTTACACACACAGGCAGGCAGTGTGCAGCGTAAGGGCAGGTGGGTTCCAAAATTAATATAATCAAATTCAATTATTCTGTAACATAAGAAGTATGTGCCTGGTCTGGATGTGGATGGTGATGATAATGATTTTGTTGTCCACAGTCTCTTCTCTCTTGTCAGACTGACTGTTGTGTGCTGTGCCTATGCTAGTCTTAGTATTTGGTCTGCTGCTGAGTGACTGATCCAAGCTAGTGACCTAGCACAAAAAGTGATAACCATGGTTGCAGTGGCAAGATGAGGATGACAGTCAGATGAATGACCCCATGAGCATACATAACATCATATCATTTAATTTACCTCATTCATAATCACCCTTATCAAATCCATGACAGTGAGTGACATAAGTAATCAAATCAATTATAAATATATCCATCTCCTGGCTAGCTAAGCTAATGAACTGCAGTGACAGTGACTGATGACTACTATCCAGTCAGCAGTAACAGTAACAGTCACATATGTCATTAATGTCTGAAATATTTTTTATAGTCATTGCCAGGACAGCCAACTGTCATTCATTGCGCTGCTGCCGGCTGATGCTTGTTGTGTGAGGATCCATCCATCATTTGTAATCATCATTGATGGTCAGATTTCAGATAAAAACTATGCAAATAAAAAAAACACATGTTTTTGGTTGGAAGTCGAGGTGGGGGGGCATTGAAGGGCCATTGCCCAGGGTCCACAAAAAAACTGAAGCTGGCCTGCAAGTCATTGTCCCATACTCCCTTCCCCAAGATGAATCTGGAAACAAACCATATGCTTTCCTTAAAAGAAAGCTTTAAAATGTATAATTAACTACGGAATCACACTTGCAACCTGGGAGCCCAGCAGTGGCCCCCACCAGGTGACAACAAACATCAGTTCCCCCTCACAACATGCACACACCGCTCCATTACTTCCTGATGAACTAGATTGCAAAGCAATTTCAGGGAACAAATCAAGAGCAAACTAAGGGGTATGTTAAGCTTGCTATTGCGAAAACTCCCATGGCCAGTTTAACCCTCACGATGCTAGATTGTCAGTCGCTAGGTTCCAGACAATCATCCTAAAACCTCTCCCTCAACTAGAATGTTTGGTTATTTCTCAGTAATTTGAGTATGCCAGATTATCCTAGCCATCCTTCTGTCCTTGTGCTGATGAGCCAGTCCAACATATCCCCACCCACCGAGTCCATAGGTAGAAGGTTTTAAAATGAGCCAATGAGGACGCAGTTAGGAAAAGCACTACTTGCGAAAGCAGCGCATGGTTTTAATTTCTGATGGCAGGATTATTGAAGAGTACTGCATTTTCCCTCCTGCATTTGAATGGCTACATCTATGTAATGTATTGTCAGATTTTTTAAGTTTTTTTTTGGAGTGTGCAGCTGGATTTAACACACAATATAAAGTAACACATACTTTTGTTTCTGCTTGTTGGGTTACATTGTTATTGGAGGTGTTTTTTTGTGAGATTTGTGGGCAGATTAGAGAGATACCAGAAATGAAATACCCCCTTTTATGTCCCTCATTTTAACTTCATAGACTTGCTCAGTTCAACATCCTAAAGGTGTTGCACATACAGAAACGTGCAGCATACTGGCAAACCTTGACTGTAAAGCATAAATCCTTAATATTCCACCATGATGCTAAATCAAAAATGTTGCACAAACAAGGTGCTGGTTTTCTGTTTTTAAGCTTTTAGTGTCCTCAAGATGATCTCTTCCACAGACATTGTAAGAACCATAGTGTTGTAAAGGGGGGAAAAAAACCTCCTTTGATGTAGAATCGAATATTAGGTATAGGTGAAGTCTGGACCACTGGACTAGACCAAAATGGTAAAAACTGGGCCAGCAGACCAGGCTCATCTTGTATGGTCTGTTGTCGCTGGACTAGTCAGTTTGATTTTGTCCAATCCAGCTAGTTTCAGTTTCATTTAGGGTGAGGGCATGGGTGAAAACTACACCGCTGGGCTACACCTGTAAAAGGTCCTCTTCAGTTGTCTGGATTTCACCCAAATACTCATCACAGATGAAATGCAGAACAGATGGGCGAGACAGTCAAAACTGGACTATCTGTCCAGAATAGCTAGACAAGTCACAGCACAAGTTGCAGGTGGTTTAGTTTTATTTTTGTTGCTTTTTTTAATCATTTTGATCTTTGTCTGGTGGCCTGGATTTTACCATATTTGTTAATCTTGACAGGGGTTTGTGGACATGTTTCCTCATTAAATGTTACATTTTTGGACTTCTGGTGATGTCATTTTCTGGCAGGGTTCTGAAATAGCTAGTGACTGTCTGTCAACTATTAAAATACCTCTTAGTGGTAACCTACCCAAAGTAACAGCAAAAGGCAAGGAAGCAGTACATTCAGACATGCTATGAACATCAACGGGCAAGGAGCATGTGGAGCAACTGGATGGGGATGGATCAGATGCCGAACAATCTGATTCTGATTCAGCACTCTCTCAGGCTTGCAGCATGACAGCAACCCAAGCCCTCACCCCCACAAAACACAAACAAACTCGGAAGAAAGGCCCTAAGTTTGATATAGGAGCTACAGGTAATACAGTCCCAAATAGACTTTCCATGAAACTCAAGAGCAAGTAGCGCAGAGAGTTTCACGAATGGAGGAGATGGATAAACATCTTAGCAAGGTGACATGTACATTGACTGACTGGAGACTACCATGGAGCAGGTCATTCGCATGCAGACAGGTATCCAGGAGAGGCAGGAGGACACAGAGGCCAGGGTCTGTCATAAAAACCTGCAGCCTTGTGGGATCCCACAGTCCTCTGAAGACATAGATATTTATAAATTCCTACCTTGCTTCCTAAAAGAATTTCTTCATTTACTACCAACTATGATTTTGTAATTGTCTGAAGGGATGAACCGGGCACTAGGACCAAAACCCACGTCCCCTAAACAACACCCTAGGTCCATCGTCAGATTTTATAGATCTGCCATTGAAGACGAACTTTTGAGAATGGTGTGGCAGAAGAAATTTTTCAAATGGTGGGCATATGAGATCTTAATTGACAATGATTACCCTAATAAAACCATGCAGCTTAGAAGGGCATACATTCCCCTACAACAAGCCCTGCAAAAAACCCAACTAAGATTTCAGACTCCATACCATGCCAAACTTGTAGAACCATACCCACATGGTCATAGAATGTATGAAACTGCTTTTGAGGCCCACACAGGCATGCTAGCTGGGGGTCTTGAGGTCAATCAGATTTATAAGATGCATCCCAACCAGCCTTCTGAGCCCAGTAGTGGCATCCAGCTCAAACAGGCACCTGAAAGAAACAGTCAGTGGCAGACAAGAAATATTGCTTGATGAGACATCTGAGTTTACATTTAGCTCCATAAACCAGGTACAGGGTTGGGGATGAGAGTGAGAGGTGTTCTTTGTGGTCATATTCCCAAGAGTGGGGAGGGGGGCAGGAGTTGGAAGACATGCGGAGAGAGAGAAAGCCAAAAATTGGTCAGCCAGGGGACTGACTCTGCCCTGAAATACATCAATATACAAGAGACCCAAATTTGAGAAAATAGAAATGCAGTGGAGTGCAGTTAGGGTGCCCAAGGAGTCATGGGCACACACACCCTTCACTCAGCATTAAACAATGGGTCTCTGTCTTATATTGAAGCCTTAGAGTGGCACAGCACAATGGACTTTCAAACAGCTCAGTATCCAGTCACTGGGATAAGATGTGCCCCCCCCCCCCGACTGTGAAGCAGATAACTGCCCAGCACTGGAAGATGCAAAGTAATATTAGTGATGGGTCCCTTCCCTCAGTTAATTATAGTTTGCCAGTAGGTATTCCATCTCTCTGGGTCTGTTCACCCTCTCACACTGCAGGTAATTAAAAATAATGTCACATTTATTCCTCTCTGTATATACATATTTGGGGAGATGACCGTGATGCTGCTTTTCCCTCACCTTAGCCTCAACACAAGGTACACTGTCTCACCTGTGGGACATACAGATAGAGAACAGGGATTGTTTTTTTACCAAGATTATACAGTTCTCCTTAGATGGGCATGAAACATTTGACAAGTGGAGCCACAGTCTGAACTGATGCTAATTCCTAATCTGCTCTTCTCCAATACCAAGTACCCTAACTACAGCAGTTTAAGGGACTGATTGGTTGTTGTTTTTAATGGAGCAATTTTCATAGGACCTCCTTTCAGATGGACCTGTGGAGCATGAGGGGATGGCTGTCACTTCCCCTAACTTGAGCACAAAGTTTAAACTCACATATTTTGTTTTTGCAACCTTCGGAATTCTCAATTCCTGATCCATATCTTGACAAAAAATCAGCATCGACATTCTATTTTCCACATTTGTGCATCACCTTGAATTTAAATGGCTATAGGGCCAGGTACCACTATGTAATTCTGGAATGTTATCCTTCATTTGCTTAGCCCAACAGGGAGGATTATGATCTGTTGTAAGTACAAAGTCCGCTCCTAGCAAATAAAACTTAAAGGACTCCATAGCCCACTTTGCCACACGGTATTCCTTTTCAAAGGTGGAGTATCTAAGTTCTGTGTCATGCAACTTCCTACTGACATACAGAATGGGATGTTCCTTCCTATCTGTATGCTAACTCAAGACTGCACCTAGGCCTACCTCTGATGTATCTGTCTGTAATAAACATTGGTTCTCAAAGTATGAGCTTCTTAAGACAGGGGCTGAACATAATGCAGCCTTTTTTTTGTATTCTTCCTTTCTCCCCACACTGGTCCCTTAGAACTCTCTCCAGCTCTACTCACTTATTTCTGATGTTCTGCTCTGTCTGAGGCTTCCCTGATGCCCTGTCTCCAAATCCCCTTCCATTTCTCTCCAGGCGACAAGCTTCCCTGGCTCTGAGGCCCCCAGGTAAGGGCCATCAACTCCTCTGGTGCTCTATCTATAGGGTCCAAGCTGCCCCTGGAGGTCAGAAGGATGGGGAAATACCCTGGACAAGTCTGGCATTGAGCATGGGTGGGAGTGGTGAGTAGGCCTTCGCCTAACCGGGTGCCAGCTATTTTCCCTTTTCTTTGGTTTCCTGGGAGTTTGGGCATGCAATTATGTCCAGCATGAGATGGGCTTGCTCCTACACCCACCTACAGCATGTCTACTGCAAGTCCCATGTGCCCACATGTCGTCTTCACTGCCTTGAATCTCCAACCACCACTAGAGGTCACTCCTACATCAGCCAACATTACCTCCCCCCCCAGGAGAGGAGAGCAGTCTACAGATGTTCAATCCTCCCCTGCTAACCCCCGATGAGCTGAGTCCATTCCCTAACCCAGGTCGCTGGTGTGGCATGAGGTGTGGCTTCCAGTGCCTCAACCCTCAGCGCCACCAGGCCAGCCGCATAATGCAACCTTAATTGCCTGAAAAACCTCATCGCACTCTGGGGTCCATTGCACATTATTTGGGCACCATTTCTTCAAGTATTCAGTGAAGGGAGTAGCTGGCTTTCTATCCTAAGCATAGGATAACTGTCAAATTGGGACATTTCATTAAGTTTCCCCAAATCAAGGCAGATTCTTACAACCCCTTGTTTTTTATTTGCAATCACAATTGGTGATGACCAAGCACTTCTCAACTCTTCTATAATACCCAATTCTTTCATTTTTTGGTATTTCCTTGACCTACGAACAAACTGACTGAGCAGTGTCCATACTGCTGTAGGCAAGTTGTGCTTTACCTGTCAGGTAAGGTCCATTGCTGCTTTGGCCATTGGCAGCCTGTGGCAACCCTTTCAAAAGTTGTCTGGTATGGTTCAATATCATCAGAGGGACACAACTTTGTAGGTTTAATGTCTTTTATGTTGTGTCTTGTTACTCCAATGGACCTGTGCCAGATCCTCCAGCACCGATAGCTTGCAAGGCATCCGGCCATCGCTGCTCTTGTTGCTGTATCTCTTCTTTTCTCTATGCCTCTAAACATTAAATCTCTTTTTCTTTCTGCTGGTTTGGCTGTCATTCTTCTGGTAATCACTCCTGGGCTTGCTGCTGCAGAATCCATTCTTTTCTTCTATGCTTCTCTGATACCAGGTCTATTACCCACACACAAAACACCTGGCTTACAGTATGCATGGCAAAAATCCCACTTCTAAAACCATCTGACATTGAAGCATATATCAGGAAGCATAGGAAGAGCAGTAGTAGTTGTAAAATTTGCAAGTAGTATTTTATTATGATCAGTAACAGAGTATAATGGTTGAGAAACTGACAGTAACCACGTTGTAATTGCATCGAGTGGTTTGTATGACAACTAGGTAAACCTCGAGAGCACAGTTCAAGAGGTTTATAGTTATCATTGAAACCGTGCGATGGGATTTCAACGTGGTTATTGTCGGTTTTTCCATCCATTAGCTTTTATAGTGTATGGGGCTAAAGACACTATAAAACCTAATGGACGAACCGTCACGGCTGCTGATCAGAAGTCCCATGATAGGGGCTGAACAATCTTACTCTTTTCCCCATTGCACCAGGCTCCCTCGATCGTAGTGCTCACTGCCACAGTTGTAAATCTGAGCATGCGCACTAAGGATCATGTTGTTATGGTATTGATGTGACGTAGTCAAGAGGGGTTAACAACCTCTTGATATCACATTGATACCATAACAACATGGAAAACTGTCTGAATTCAGACAGTAATAAGAGCTCCCCATGCATTATCATAAAATAAAAAATTAAAATTGTTCAGTATAATTATTTACAAGAGCAATACAAACCAAGAAAATAAAGTTCTTCTTCTGAGGGTATGTCTAATTCCAAGTTTCAGTCTCTTCCAGCAAAAGATTGCTGCTCTTTTTATAATAAGTCTTTGCCTGGTAATTAGCTTCTGCAACCTCAGCTCATTAACAGACATCCTGGCCCAGATATTCAAACTGCGCTCAAAAAGTGCACAATAGCAGGAGCAAGCACAAGTCTATTGCGCCCATCTGCAAGAGACGCGATATTCAAAAACGGAGCAGGCCAAATTGCGCCTACAGCCGACGACTGAATATCGCACCACCTGCGCCATAGCACAACTAGGGAGGGGAAGCTGAGCAGATCTGATGCGCCATAGAGCAACAAGGGATGTTCAGCTGAGCAGTCCAGAGGCGCCATAGTGCAACCAGGGAGCCCCCCAGGAGCAGAGCAATGTAACTGCACAACCAGGGAGGTAGGGGCCCACCACCCATGCCACAGATGGGCACAGGAACACACAGCAGAACAGACATCATCCCCCCACACCCCAAGCACAGCACAACTGGGGGAGGGCTAGAATAACCACTGGTCCATGGAGACAAGCAAACAACCCACAGCCGGGCCATGGTGCCCCATCACACCTACCGGCAAGCTGTGACTGGCACACAAGGAGGGCAGACCACCCCGTGCCACACCATCCCCCAGTGCAGAGCACACCCTGCACCGTGACCCCCAGACACCCCCCATGAGCAGTGACCATCACTGCAGGAAACCCCATGCATGCCACCACCCCCACTGTGACACTGCAACCCTGTGCACCACAGAACCATGCAAGCCAGCCCCACCACGAGCACCCATCAGTGGGTGGCAGTGCATGGCAATGCAACAATGGCAGACACATTGCCACCATGCACAGTCCCCCTGAGGTACTGCTGAGATATGGACCATGCATCAGCAGAAGAGGTACCCCACACGGGTTAGGGCGTGCCTTTGATACCACCACCAGTGGTACAGCACCCTGCACAGTATTCCAGTGACACACCCCGACCCACCACTGGCCACAACAGCCAGCACAGACACCCACAGTGGTGCATGGAAGCATGCACCACACCAGATGCCACACAGTGTATGGACAGACACCCACCCATACCCAAGGGCACACCAACACAGGGACGCAGTGGTGGGGCAACCAAGCCCCCACTGTGGGCCCATGTAAGCTGTGTACATACAACCCGCAGTCCTCCATGGCACTGGAGTGCCAGTCACCCTGCGCAGGCACTGTGGACCCGTACACCAGCAGCAGTTGCCCGGAGCACAAGTCACAGACAGTGGGGCACATCCCCTGCAACACACACAAGGCACAGCATGGAGGTGGGACAATGACTGTGGTGCCCACAGTGCCACCCAAGCCAGGCATGCACAACACCAGTGACAGGGGCAACCCAGAAAAGTGACGGGTACAGTGGCCACCCTGCAGGGACTGCCACCACTGACATGTCAGTGGACCGTGCAGGTCACAGACATGCATGTGTGTCAGCTGCACAGGCCATGGATGGGCCGATGGGTGCACCATGAACACAGAGCACACACCATGGACCACTGCACACAGTCATCCAGTGCACAGGGCACAACACACACACACCACAGACACTGACTGATAGCTACCCCAACACCATAGTCACCTCCACACGGACACACACACATACCCATGACTGCACCACCCCTGACACCATGCACACCGCTGCAGCTCATATCAAAATCAAACTTATTGCAAAAATATAATATTCAATTATTTACAAGAATACAAAAACTATATACAACATTGGGGGCCACAAACAAGGTGGGGGTGGGTAGGGGCAGGGTGGACAAATGGGATGGGATAGGAGGGGTGTGAGGGTGGGTCTGGGGGGTAGGGGAATTCAGGGACTGAGGGATCCCTAGCGGGAGCGCCATTCTGTGCTGTGCGACCTCTGGCCTCTGTGCCTCCTCAGTACCCCAGTGCTATCCAATCTTTGGAGGATTTCAAGGGATTCCAGGGCCAGCAGTAGAAGCTACCGCACAGCCTCCCTGATGTCCCATAGATGGCAGGTACCTAGGGCAAGGGGCCACAGTCAATAGGTGTGAATGCACAACCCCATACAGCCCACCCACTGTGCATGGCATACGGCCATGGGACGTACCACTGTGATGGTGTGTGACTACCCGCAGTGATCACATCCACAGGACCTGCCCACCCAGATGCATACAGCCATGCAGAACACTGCACACACCCACCAGCCAAGTCACGCACAGCACCACCGTGGCCGTTTAGTGACATGGCTATGTGGTGCAAAGGCAGTGGCACAACCATGCACCTGGTGCACACATGGACCACCATTGATGCACTCCCAGACATGCACTGCCACTGGACAGTGTTGACTGTAACAAGTTGCGTGCATGGCAGTGGTGTCGATGAATTGTGGCCGTGCCCCGCTGCCCACCCTGTCACACAGCATGCAATAGTAATCATGGATGCATGGCACTCACCCTTATTGGACCAGCCAGTTGGGCGGTGATGGCCCTCACCCTGCCTGGCTGCACCGTCCTTCTCCCTCTGCCACTCCTCTCTCATCCTGCAGCGCTCGTCTGGGCCTGTGGGGAAAACAAGGAGAGAAGAACATCAGTACAATCCTGAAGCAAAGTCCCCCTGCCCCAAGGTGTGTGCCCTCCCACCCAGCCAGACCCACCCACCCCACACCCTGTGAACACCGCCACAGCCAACCCCAGACGGTCCCTCCCCTATGTGCTGGACACTTACAACACTGTGACCCATATGGACGATAAAAGTGTGTTGACGGAACCCCTACCTGGACGTGGCACTGTGCCCCTCCTGGCACATGCCTGCAGTCATGCCAGTAGCTCCGGTTCCCTCCTCCGCAGGTCCCCATAGCGGTGCCTGCACTGCTCTGCACTCCTCCCCCATCCAGTGGCCTCCTCCAGAGCAGTGGCCACCTCCTGCCACACCTGGGTCCTGGCCCTGTCCAGGGGCACCTCC
Source organism: Neoceratodus forsteri (assembly GCA_016271365.2). Taxonomy (NCBI): domain Eukaryota; kingdom Metazoa; phylum Chordata; order Ceratodontiformes; family Ceratodontidae; genus Neoceratodus; species Neoceratodus forsteri. The sequence goes on from CM057456.1 coordinate 1,290,098,897, forward strand.
CCAAAGAGAGGCCCATGGTGTGGCTCAACAGTTGCCACCAGATTGGCTAACTCAATGGCTGTCCACTGTGCTGCTCGTCTGTGTGCCATCCTTACAGCTATAGTAGGCAATATGGTGTTCTGCAGTGCGGCTCCCCACGTGCAGATGCTGCGCGGTACAGTGCTGCCATTCCCTATCATGCTGTAACCAAATAGTGTGATAGAGGTGCACCCATGCCTGATGCATGATGCCTAGGGTGCAAAGGTCGGGCACAGAGTCAAGGGTCTCTGGCACATGGCCGCGCTCAGCGCCATTGGAAGACAATGCGTGTAGTGTGATTGGCTGCCTGTGTACCAGCACCATAGTGGACTACTGAGCAGTTGGGCCATTGCGCCTATAATGGCCCAGTGCCACAGCGTCATGTAGTGACCATCGCTATAGTGCCACTTGCACAATGGTGGCCATGCCCTGCATTGCCTACCATGCACAGCACGTCATCAGCACAGCAGACGCCTGCGTCAGCAACCCGAGCATGTGCAGTGAGGTGTACTACGCATGTCACAGAACTGCGCCATTGGCTCAGCACGTTCAACACAATTGGGCAAAGTGCAACAGCGTGATATTCAGCCATCATATGCAAATCATCTAATCAGCCATTCAATGGCGCAGCACTGCAATTTGCACCTACTTAAAGTTGCTCCTCATCTCATTTGCATGGATTGCGCTATAAAAGTGTGATAATGTGCTGCAGTGGCCATAGTCGGTTACTGCAGTCTATTGATGAGTTGCATGCTGTTTGGGAGTGTGGACTGTGGGTTTAGGGACATGCATGGGACTGCACAGTCACAGGTAACAACTGCCATTCTTACAGGCTACATAATGACGGAGCAGGTTGTTGGAGAGGAGGAACACAATGGTGGGAGGAGGAGGAGGCCTAACTTTACAAAGGCCGAAACCGAGGCCCCGTTTGAGGCCTACCTGGATCAGGAGCCACTTCTCAGTGGACGGCAGGGAACACCTCAAGCCTGTGCTGCTGCATGGGAGGAGGTGGCTCGTGCTGTGAACCTGCATGGCAGCCACCAGCACTCTGTGCAGAAGTGTAAGAAAAAGATAGGCACGGACAGGAGGAGGGTAAAGGAGAAGGTGGCTGCCATCAGGGCAGCACACGCTGCAACAGGTGGGGGACAGCTGGAGGTGGTACAGCTGACCCCACATGAGGAGAGGCTTGCTGAAAGCATGCAGCGCAGTGCCATTGAGGGTGTTCCAGGTGGTGGCTTTCAGACAGGTGGTGGCCCATCACTGCATGGTAAGTCATGGTCTGTCTGTGGGGGAGGCAGGGTAGGTCCCACGCACTAACGAGACTTTGCTTTCCCTTACAGATCCTGAGCATCTGCATGGGTCAGTGGTGGTGGGCCTGTCCACAGCGGATAGTCAGCTGGAGTTGGAGGAGAGACCATCCACCTCCACAGGTATAAGTGGATCACTGCGACAGTGGGGCCGCCTGGCTGTCCACACTGATGTCATTGTACCAGGTGTGGAGCAAGCCCTGCCTGTGTCCCAGTTTGTTGGCATCCATGGATGCCAGCATGCTGTGACTGTGACCGGTGCAGAGTCCGTCACCAGTGATGATGACACGACCGTCATGGGCAGTGACACATGTGTGCCATGGGATGGCCACACAGCAGGGAAATTTGCGCCCATGGCTGTGGGTGGTGCCGCCGTGGAGGCCTGCATGTCAGCATAGTCCCAGGCTGTGCCTGTCAGCACCAGTGGGGCAGCACTGGTGTCTGTACAGGACAGTGGGACTGTTGCAGCCACCACGGCGGCACCACTGAGCCCTGGGGAGCAGCAGCCAGAGGGGCAGCATCAGCAGTCGCCCAGTGGGCTTGGGGGTACAGAGTTCAGTGGCGGCATCTGTGCACTGCCTGTGGACATGCCCAGACCTGGTTCTGGTGCGCAGCACCCACCCTCAAGGGGTGCTGATCATCGGGGCCATGTACACCCTGAGGGACAGGATGCCGAGGAGGCTGATGACCTCTTGGTCGAGCACTCCCACCTACTGCAAGCATTGTTCCAGCAGCAGATGCGGCATGCGATGTCCATGGATGCACTGCATGTGGCTCTGGAGTGGGCAGAGGAGCTTCGCAGCAGGGACACCGCACTGATCCTGGCAGGGATGGACCATTTGCGGGAGGATGTGACCGCTGCCATTGACAGGCATGCACAGACATTCATTGCTGTCATGGCCACAATGGGCACACAGTCAGGTGCCCATGCATCACAGACACCACGCAGTGCACTATCCACCCCCCGTTCCCAGCATCGTGTGACTCCCACCCTGTCGACGCCGGGTTCAGCTGTGGGCATCCTGAGCACTCCTGGTGCAGGCTTGTTTGGTGTGCTGCAGACCCCTGCGTGAGCACAGTTGTGTTCACGCAGTAGAACCCCTGGGGGACCATCAGTGCCACCCCATGAGGCCAGTGGTCAGCCTGTCAGTGCTGGCGGGTCTTGGCGGGGCCGCCCATGCATCCATGGTGGCCGTGGCACTGTGTCACGTGACTGACCTGTCTCCCAGTGCAGCTACTGTCTGGTGCTGCCCTGTATGCATTGTGTGTTTCAGTGGGCAGTGCACGGGTAGGTACCCAGCCCTGCACGCAGACACACAGTCCACCTGCACACCCTCCCGGCTGCTGCCCACAGTTGCGTGTGCATGATGATGCCTGCATTGCGCTGTGCACCAATGTGCAATGGTGCCCAGCATCTGACGCACGCACATGGACAGGCAATGGGCATGGTGGCCTGTGGACATGTGTGTTGCTAGGGTGTGCGTTCTGGGTCGGTGTGCCTCCTGCCCTCTGTGCATGTTTGTTGCATTGTGTGTGAGCATGTATGTGTGTCCGTCCATGTGGTATGTTAATCCTCACCCATCCCTGGTTGTGTGTGTGCTTCTGTGCCCTGCCACTTCCCTTGATGGCATGCACCCCTGGTGTGTGTCCATGCATGTTTGTGGGTTGTGCCTTAGCCACTGGTGGTTGTGCATGGCCCCATGACTTACCTGGGTTGGCTGAAGTGCTCCTCCGTGATGGTGTCCCGGTGCAGCTGTGCCAGCCAGAGCAGTTGGGGGTCCCATCGGCCAAGGAGGGGCTGCCCGTCACCATCGCCACCGGTGTTCCCATCGTTCCCATCACTGTCCCCTCTTCAACCTGTATGGCTATCCCACATCTATTGGCCATGTTGCAGGATGCAACAGGCCAGGAATATCCCACAGGCCTTTGAGGGGCTGTACTGTAGGGCACCGCCAGAGGTGTCCAGGCAATGGAAATGTGCCTTCAGCATCCCGAACACCCGCTTGATGACATTACGTGTGGTGGCGTGTGCCTCATTGTAGCATTGCTGCGATGGGGTAGTGGGCCGCCGGTAGGGTGTGAGCAGCCAGGGACGGAGTGGGTATCCACAGTCACCTGTGTGTAGATGGCGGAGGTTAGTTTTGTGATCAGCATCGCCCTGCCCCAGGCCATGTAGGCCACTACCCATGCCACCTCTGGCCACGCCCCCTTAGGCCCTATGATTGTCCATGTGATTTGCATACTCACCCACTAGGTGGCCAGTGGGGATGTCCCCACTCTCGAATCTGTGGCACAGTGCCAACTGGTGCCAGATGAAAGAATCGCTTGCTCCCCCAGAGTGCATGGCACAGACATTGATTATGCACCCCCTGGCATCGCACACCACCTGGCAGTTGATGCTGGCATAGCCCTTGCGATTTATGTATGTGGCCCCCTCAGGGCCAGGTGGTGTGCGTATGACCACATGGGTGCAGTCTATTGCCCCTAGCACACCAGGATATACTTGCTACCCTGTGAAACTCCTGTATGTTTGCTGTGCACGCCGTCGCTGTGCTGGGGAAATAGATGTACTCCGCAGCATGTGGCAGCAGTGCGCTGAGGAATTGGGTGAGATGGCATGATGTGGCTGACTGGGTTATGCCTGTGGTGTCCCCAGTTGGTCTCTAGAAAGTACCCGTGGTGAGCAAGCATAAGCAGGCTGTTACCTTAGTCTCCACTGACAGGGCACGGCTCCGTCATGTGGGTGCCTCCATCACATCACTGCACAGCTCACAGAGCAACCTCAGAATTGCCCTATTCAGGTGGAACTGGCCCACAATCTCAGTATCAGTGTACAGCTCAAAGCTGGTGTGGGCTCAGTACTGCCTGTTGGGGGCATACTGCCGACGGGCTCTTCCACGTCCACGCCCCCCCTGCCACCCGCCTTCTCACCAACCTCATAATGGTCTCTGTTTGGAAGGTGGCACTGGCCATGTCTCTGGCTTGTGTTCACCCCCCTAGCAGCTGTTGCTGTACTCCCCCCCGCTGTCCTGGCTGCTACTTCCCCTGCACCGGGTACACCTGCCTGTGCTGGCCTCTGTGCTGTGTGGTTCCCCACACCTTCCCTGTGCCTGGCTGTTCAGACTGCCCTTTCCCTGGCCTGCCCTGTTTGTGCCTCCTGCCCTTTCTGTCTGGCTAGAGTTCTGCCTCATGTGGCTTCCCTGTAGTGTTCTTGTGCCTCTCCCTTGCTCCTTGTTATTTTGGCTCATTTCCACTATGGCACAACTTCCGCTTGCTCCCCTATTGTGCATGGCGCAAGTTGTTGAATATCGTACTGCACCATTTATGCATGGTTCCTCCCCCTTCAGTTGCGCATGCCTTCATTATCATTGCGCTGTTGCTCAGCATGATTTCGGGGGCATAACTGCCTCCTGCTGAATATCGCAGAATTGCGCAATTTCGGACTTGTGCAGGCACAACCCTATTGCTCTGGCTCAACTCTTTTGAATATCAGGGCCCTTGTTTCTCATAAAATGTATTCAAATTTTGTCAGTTTCCTTGCAGGTGAAACAAAACAGAACATGGTTTCCCAGAACTGACCTCCTGTTGACAGCTCTGCAAATGTTAGTGCTGCATCTCAAGGTTAACCCCTTGAGTTCCAAATAGCTGTTTTGCAATAATTTCAACAGCATAACTATATACAGTTTCAAACAAAAGGATCAGAGTATCACTTATGGTTTCACACAAAGATTCACATATATGTTAATAACTGCAAGGGGGAAGAATAGAGAGAAACGGCAAGTGAAGGCAACGAGGTAGCAAGAGGTGGAGAATCACGAGATAGTCAGGAGTAATTAGTTCCTAGGTCTCCCAAGAACATTTGGTTGTGCAACAAGAGACAAGAGACAGAAAAGGAAAGGATAGAACAGATCCTTGCATTTAACTCTTTCTGCATAACAAATGGGACAGGGCCTTATTCAGCCCTGGCACACTGCCCCCTACTCCGTAGTTGGGGGGGGGGACTCTGCATTGTGATCAATGCTGTATTGAAGGATATATTTAATTACTTTCCAATTGCTGATTCTCATTCATTGTTGTACCTCCATTCCTTTTACTTTCCTGCTTCTCCCCTTCATTTGACACAAATGCCTCTACAACCCTTACTATGAAGAAGCACCTCACGTTTCCCTAGTTTGCCACCCTCCAACCTCATATTGTGCCCTCCTGTTCTTGCTTCCCTTTTGTATTGAAATAAGTCCCACACTTGGACTTTGTTTATACCCTTCAGATACTTGAAGGTCTCTATCATATCACCCCTTTCCTTCCTCTCTTCCACTATATGCATGTTAAGATCCCTCAATCTTTCCTCATATGACTTCTCCTGCAAACCCTGTACCATTTTCATTGCTTTTCTCTCAACTCCCTCCACCCTGTCTATGTCCTTACAGTGGTGAGGTCTCCAGAACTGTATGCAGTATTCCACATGAGGCCTCACCAACATTTTTATGTTGTCTTGCACGCAGTGCAAGCAACATTTTGTGGCAGCTTGCTGGAGTAGCAGGTTGTGGAGGTGCTGCTGCATTGTGGCCAATGGCGCCACTGCTTTTTTGGACTTGTCTCTGTGGCACCAAGAAATGATCATGCTGTCTATGACAGCAGTTCAGAAGCGTGCCACCAACTTGAAAGAATTTCATCACTTCAATGAGGGAGTGTCCTGTAATTGCAGGGCTTGCCTTGCTTGCTGAAACATTTCAATAAACATGGCAAAAGCTGCCGCCATCCACCTCTCACAGTCCACAGAAAGCTGACTTCAGGGTGCCCAATCCCCCTGTTGGCATGTTTAAACCACCCAAGATTGTGTGTCATACTGGGAGTCCACCCCAGTGTGCCTCTGTGTTCAAAAGCCGATCACTGTCACATCTTCCGCCCCGCCCCACCCCCATTGTGTACCACACTGGGAGCTCACCCTAGTGAGGCTAACATCACCTCCCAAAGTCATGGGACACACTGGGAGCCCACCCCAGTGTGCCCAACATTGTTCTTACACCTGTAAAAAAAAATGGTCTGCGGTATTTGTTTATTTAATTTTTTTATTACCTGAAACAAAGAAAATGGTCCCTTGTTGTCAGGTCCCCTCCTCCAACCCACACTTACCGTCTGTGCACCCCACCTCCCCAAACCCCCCCTCACCCCATACTTACCTCCAGAGCCCAGTACAATGATCTTTGGTGGAGTGGGAACACGTCTGCACTCTTCAAAGTTGACCGCAAACTAAAGAAATGCCAGTAAGCTGTATAATGGCATCAATGGGGTTTTCAACTTAGGTGGATATCTCTGTCATTTTTGAGACTTTTGTCTCCAAATTTTCAGCATGGAGTTCTTGGCACCCCATCTCATGAACTCAGTCCCTGTCATTCCATTATTCAGTCCCTAAAGGTGATTTTGCAGTCAACACGAGGAATCACCTTTCACCCCATTCTCCTCTACTGCTCCCATCTCAATGTTCTTCCTTATGGAATGGGGTGAGTTTAAGGCCAATGACCCCAAGGCACAGCGCAACACTTGTTGGAGTCTACTGTGGAGGGGGAGGTGAAATGTCATGAACATTATGGCTGACGACCCAAAGGTACACCTCAATGCCTGTCACTCTCTTCAGGGTGGTGTGGGGTTGGCGTTGGTTCGATACTTCACTGCCATTCCTATTATGAATCTCTCTAACTCCTGCACTGCCAATGCCAATGCCAGCAAGACATTTGGCATTGACAAATGTTTGTTTTCATCAGCAACAGGCTGACTTAATTTTACTACAAGAAACACACCTATCCCTAGAGAAGCATTTGAAATTTTCAAAATTTAGTTATGATAAACATTTTTTTGCCTTCTACCCTTCTGGCCATCGTTGTGGTGTTTTAATACTATGTTGCCATGGGCTTCTGCTAGAAGTCCATTCCAGTTTTGCTGATGAGGCTGGCAGATATGTAATAGTGACTGCAGTGCTGTATTGTAGGGAAATAACAGCAGTTAATTCCTATTTTCCCCCCGGCATGGATAAAACAGTTTTTGCTACATTTTTTTTCTGTTTTAACATCCTTTTTAAAGGGGCAGCTATTATGGGGAGGTGACCTGAATTTAGAATTAAATTCAGACATGGACACATCCAAGTCAGTATCCCACCAATACTTATGTACCTACAAAAACATTCATCACACTCTTCAGCATCTGGGTCTCATCGGCACTTGGCATTCTATCCAAACAAAGACACAAGAGTATACCAATTATTCAGCGTAATATGGGAGGTTTGCTCAATTAGATTATTTTCACTACCGTAGAGCATCTTGGATTAGTGAATAAGATAGAACACTAAGGTACCCGTTTTTCAGATCATGCACCTATGTTAGTCTCAGTAACATACAATAAACCTTCCAGTTGCCCCTTTTGGTGCCTTCATTTAGGCTGTTTGAGGGATCAATTGATAACTGAGGAATTGGTTGCAAAGGTCAAACCTTTTTTAGAATATAATGATAATGGAATGGTACTGCATGTATGTTGTAGGATGTGTTAAAAGCCATTCTCCGAGGAAAACTAATTACATATGCCCTGGCTAAACAGAAAATGTGGGAAAAATAGATGATGGAGTTATATCAAACCCTACACACTTTACAAGCAGACTGGATAAGGGTTGATAAGACCGTTCAGTCAAAAATACTTGATACCTAGGCAGAATTGCAACATTACATGGATTTGAAGACAGAACATGCCTTATTGTACTTTCAGCAAAAATTTCAGGTTGGGGACCCAAAAGAGGCTAGATATCTAGCCCATTGGCTCTGATCCCACCATGCAGCTGCCATGGTAGTTAAACTATGGCATCCTGAAACTGGCACAGTAACCCATCATATTGATGAAATTCACAAGCTGGACTTCCTAAAATATCACCAGCACAGGTGACTTTATTATCTAGACCAATTGCTGTTGCTGAATTACAAGCCGCTATTCAATGAGCTAAACCAGGTAAAAAGTCCTGGCACCAACGGATTCCCTTCTGATTTTTATAAGGTAGCTGCATGTTGAGAGGCTTTGGAACTGGTGCTGTTTAGAGCTTTTCATTCTATACAAGAAGGATTAGAGCCTCACCATCACGGAATTATGCTGTTATTACCACCCATCATAAGCTGGATAAGGACGCTACTAAACTGGAACTATATTGTCTGATTTCTGTATTAAATTCAGACTATAAATTTTTTATGTCTATTTTCACTTCTAGATTGGAGGGCCTCCTCCCTACCTTGCTGGGCTGGGACCAGTGAGTCTCTGTCTCCCCTGGTGGCTGAAGGGGCAGAGGGTGAGTTAGACAATAACTTGAAACTAGGCTACCTACTTACTCTACTAGGCTCACCTTGCAAGAAAAGAAACAGCACAGGCCCCCCTGCAGCAGCAAACTAGGCTTAGCAGTAGTTGTGACAGCAGTGTAGGCAGTCTTCATAGGCCTTGATCAGTGCAGTGCCACAGCAGCCAAGCAAGAAGCAAGCAGCACAGGTTGGGTGGATTCGGTTGATGAAATTACTTGGTCATGCACCACATTGGGGACCTGGAATGGTTGGTTCTAGCATCCAGCTTCTGGCAGAAGAATGGAGGAGGAGCAGACTGAAAACTGGGCTGGTGGCACACTGGGCCAGGCTGCAGGTTCTAGCCAGATGGCTGGATAAGTAAAAGTAAATCATTTTTTTTACAAGGGGATTGGAGAAGGAGGAAGGATAGAAATATTGATGTGTTTTTCATGTTTCTGCATCTTTGGGTGGCTTCATGACCCATATGGAATGGGTATTGAATGGAATTAAATAGGGGAGAGAAATCAGAATTAAGTAATTTTTTTTTTGGGGGGGGGTCGGGGTTCAGAACATCAGCCAGTAAAAAATTGGTTAGTAACTGGGTAGGTGTAAGCCCAAATCTGATCTACTGCTCCAGGGTATAGATAGATGAATCTTATACATTTTAATTTTTCCTGATTTGCATATCACTGTTCAGTCACAACAAATAAGTTTTAACTTTTAGAGATGTTCCAGACATTCTAGAGCTTGCCACCTAGAGGCTAACTAGCACCTAGCCTCCACTGGTTGTTGGCTTCCCCCTGCTGAAATCTGAAATGGCTACCCTGCCATAAAGTCTGAATTTACAGGGCATCCTCTATGTGAGCAGCATGTTTTCCAAGAGGGATGGATGAGGAGCAAAGCAGTTTTCAGGGGTAAAATGAGGGTTGTTTCTTGTATTCAGGAACAGTGGAGCAGTATGGCATGCACAGACTATTGGAGCCCCACTATAGTCAGGCTTATGCCCCCCCCCAGTGAAGCTGACCCCCAACATCCCCATGCTCAGGCACATTATGACATAGGGTAAGGGAGACTGCAGGGGCGTACACCATTACAATGAATGGGGGTATTTTTTATTACCATTTTATACATTATTTTATATACTGTTGATGGAGAGTTGGAGATTAATGAAGGACACTGCTCGACTATCAAAGGCCTTGTTAGTAGAACAGTGACCTTTATTATTCTCCAACTCACCATCACAATGTATAAAATAGTAATAAAAAATAACTCCATTCATTTCAAGTGGGTACACCCCAGCACTCTGATCCATGCACATTGTCTCTTAAAGACTCCTTCCTCTGGCTCCCTAGTACTCAGGTAAAAGACTCTTGACTTATAGCTATGCTTGTTGGGTGTCTGTAGCAGCATGGCTACACTTGCTACAGTGTGTGTGCATGGGGGGGGCTGGCCATGTGGATGGGTGTTGAGTTAGTACTGCTTTTGTGTTTGCCCCTTAAAGTCTTTTTGCATGGAAGCATTCAAAACTATGGAGAGAATATAGTAGGAATACATGCTAGACAGAAGTAATTAAGTAGTTTTGTGGGTAAGTGTGTGTATATTAGGAGTGGAAAAATCACATGTGTTTCCATTAGTATGTGTGCTGCATTTCATCTGTGCAGCTGAGATGAGGAAGGTCAATAAAACTAAAAAGTATAACAGTGGCTATAAACATGCAGCATGCATGCAGATGTATGCAGATTTGTATTGAAGTACAAATGAACCATATGTGTGCAGGCAATATAGCTTAGTGGTCAAAAGCACTGAACTGCAAACCAGGAGACTTGGAGATCTGAAGACCTGGGTTTGAATCTCATCAACCCCCACTTGTATATGGTGTGATCTTGAGCAAGTCACTTAACTTTTATGTGTGCAGTTATCAGTGACCACTTGCTTTTTGCACGCATACCACATGCATGCAGTCTGTTCCAATTTAACATAAAAAGCATGCTTTCCACACTTGTCTGCTGCACTCATGCCACATGCATGCAACTGGTTCCATTTAAATCATGCTTGCAGCATGCATATTACGTGGGTAGTTTTATGTGTGCAGCATGACAATGTTTCATATAATTATTTCTGTAAGGGTGTGTTGCACACTGCTGTGCACATTTGCTGTTCTTTTCAGCTCTTTTCTCAGACTTCAAAATGCAAAAAAAAAAAAAAGAGCAAAAATTAATGTAAAATAAACTTTGTGAGGAATGGGATTTTTTTGAAAGGGGGCCACTGTAGGCATATTTACATCATATCCTGGCAAAGGGTAGTTATCATAAAAGCTACATTGAGCTAAAGAGTTTCTTTACTAAGGGTGGCTGGATGGGTTCCTAATATTTCTATTCCTCATGCAAGTTAATGTCCAGAACATATTGTCAGTCAAAGCACTCATGCCATTTTCAATTTAAGCTGTAACTATGCTTGGAAGAGCACTATATCTGTTAGCAAAATGTAGGAAGCTGACTAACTGCTTGCTGTGGTGCTAGGGGATACAATAGATGTCTATTCAACTGTGAACTGTTTTACTGTTCAAAGCTGGACATTCTCATTTGTGTTTTTTTTTACTTGATCTGGACACTGTCACTTGCGTTTCTTAATTTGGCACTGCTAACTGTAGTAGGTAAAGGATACACCTGTTGTAATTCTGCATTTTTTTTTATGCCTTAACCAATATTCCATTGAATATAGGTCAAATCCAAATTCTCAAACAGCTCCAAATGAAAAAATGGAGGATTAGCACGCTCACACCAGATCCACCCTGGGTCCACTCAGCCCTAATTCCCAAGAGGGGGGAGGTGAGAAGAGGGAATACATTAGTGCAAAAGTGACAGGTGAGAGTCATGGCTGGAGGCTAGAGGCTGGCTTCAGATGAGTGGGTGATAGGAGCAGTTGTAGGAGTGTGTTGTGAAGTCATGGAGGACAGACTTGAGGGAGTAGGAGGAAGAGGCATAGCGGATGGTCACGGGAAGAGTAGAACAGAGTTTAGGGAAGCAATAGGAGAAGGATGCTTGCTCGGCAGTAGGTTTCCTTGCAGTAAGGAAAAAGGAGCAAGAGTCAGTGTTACAAAGTGAGTAAGATGAGGTGGGTGGGAGATGAAAGGAGAAAGGCAAGGCTTGATGGAAGGGAGAGAAGCCTTAATTTGAAAATAAAGAAGCATAGTGGGTGAGTTGCCTGATATCAAGGAAGGGCAAGGAAAGGCAGTATTATAGGCAGCAGTGGTAGTTGTGAGGGGGACAGTTCAGGGCAAAGCAACAGAAGGAGTGAATGAGGGGGCTCTAGTGATTTTGCCCATTAAGGGTGCTAAAATGATCATAAAGGCATATGCCCAAAGAGTGAGTGGCTCTATAATCTAGTTAGCAACCAAAATGGGCATAGTTCCCTATATAGACTTACCTAGCCTTTATTTTATAAAATACTGTGCATAGGGATGTTCTTTTTTTAACCTGAGATTGTATTTGTTATATTGTCTGAGCTTCCTTTTTCAGTTCATGGGTGTAGTGTTCTTCCATATTATAGTAGCATTTTTGGCATTTGTTTACTGTTGCCCCTTTAGTGTTTCCATAGTGCAGCCTCTCTCTATTGAAGAAGCTGTGTCTGTGGTGGTCCATTCTTTACAGCATTGGTGGTGTGGCATGCAGTTGGAGTTTACAGTTTTCAGTGGCATTTGCAATTGGGAGTATTGTATTTGGTTAGGAGTCGCTGGAGTCTGAGAGATCAGAAGCAATTTTGCAGTCAAGAGCAGCATGTTCACTCGGGAGCTGCTGGAGACTGCTGTCAGACATGGCCTCTGTTGTTGAGAGTGGCATGTGAGGTTGGGAACTGTTGGAGTCTGCAGTCAGGAGTGGCATTTGAATGCTGCACGGTGGGCGTGGCATTGATGGACATGGTGGCAGCAGCATGGAGGGTCTGTGTCTGAAGAGAGAGTTGTTGCTTACTGTTGAGGGACATGGCGTTTTGATAAGAAATGGGAGCTTATTAGGTCAGTGTGAGGTATTAGTGTATTTATTTTTGGTTTTGTCTGGGTGGAGATTTTATAGGTGTTAGGGGGTCTGATATTGAAAAGTGTCCATGTGTGCAAGGTGAAATAGAGCACCATGGGTGAAATAGCATGTGGCTGTCAGAATGCTCTATTCATAAGGGCAGTACACCCTAACTGGCATGTGCTGCCTATATGAATATTAAGCAGTGTCAGAGCCATGCAAAGTGCATATGTTTTTTTTGTTTATTTAAAATCTGGTAAGACCATGGGCCAAGGCCAGTTTCTATGGGTGACTATATCTGTTTCATTACCCCAGCCACCTACTGGCAACAAGCACCCAGGGCCAAATGGGGATTAAGTGTGCTAAACAGGCTAGCTCCTTTGCTCCTAGGAGTCATGCTCACTGCCCAGCATGCTAATGACCACATTTGGCATGCGCAGTCATAAGTGGCCATTTGCAAGTCATTATGTATCCATTGGCAGCTTCCCCCCATGCATCGCTGCATGGAGGCATTGTGCAGAGCCTTAACTGTTGCCCCACCCTCAGCTGATCACTTTCTATGCAGTCCCAGGCAGTCTAGTAGTAACCTCTCCTACCCTGCTCCCTAAGATAATGTATGACACTTCCTTGGAAGTCTACAGGTACCCTGCCTTCCACCTAATTCCCAAGATAATGTTTAAAATGTTCCAGGTAGTCTAGTGGTACCCCTCCTGCCCCAATCCCAAAGGTGATGCATGAACATTCTGTGGTAGTCTACTGGTACTCCCCTCTCACCCTAATCCCTGTGATAATACATTAGACTTCTCTGGTAGGTTAGGGTTACACCCCTCCCACCCAAACCCTAATTAAGAAAAACACACTCTTGGTTGTCTAGTGGTGTCCCCAGTCCCCACACCAGCCTGATTCCCATTATAATAGTCTCAACACCAACCCTCTCCCTGTCCCACCCCCTCTGCACTCCCCCACCCACCACCCATCACAACTCACTCATTAAAATCTATTCCATGTCTGCCAACAGATCTATAGACGATAACTGGCACAGACCCCCCTCATATCATTATAGCTAACAACTGTCAGAATGACAGGGAGCAAGAGCATGCATTCTAGATATGCAACTGTTTCTGCAGTACACATATGTTCACTCTATGTCATTCAGGTGTTGGACGACCGAGGTAGTGTGTGTAGGGTCTGTCTAGTTTCCATCTGCAGGACTGATGGCAGACTGGGGTGACTTTAGTATGGGTAAGTCAGGGGAAGATAGGGGTGAGGGTAGTGAGAGGTGGGTGCTGATTGGATGGGCTGGGGAAGGGGATATGATTCACATAATAGGGATCAGGCAGAAGGGGATACCACCGGGCTACCAGGGATGTGTTCCCTTCAGTTGGGGATCAGGCTGGAAGGGGGTACCAGTAGACTAGCAGAGATGTGTTTGTTTTAGTTGGGGAAACAGGCAGAAGTTGTGTACCAGTGGAGTACAAGGGATGTTTTTGCTTCAAGTTGAGGTTCCAGCTGGAGTGGGATATGACTGGACTACCAGGAATGTTTTGCATGCAGTCAGAGATCTGGCAGAGAGGGACCACTAGACTACTAGGGTGCTTCAACAGTGTGTCACTGATTGGGCAGGAAAGGGGGTAGGTTGTTTTTGGTACCACTGCTAATGGGGGGTGAAGGATCATGCACCACTGTGCCCGATGGTATGGGTAGGCTTTTGAGAGCAATAACTAGTGGTGCTATGGCAGCCAGTAACTGTTTCCAAAATCTGATAAATATGTTTGTGCAGCTACAGTATATGCAAGCGTGTATGAACATAAAGTCCCCGGACAATACATCACTGTCATTTAATAGCAGATAAAACATTGATTAGATAGAATATCACTGGAGAAAATGTTGTGCGGTCAACAAATCGCTAGACTAATTGTCGACCACATGAATGAGCGCTGGACTAAATGTTGCATAATTATAATTGTTTGAGTTAATAGAAGGGAGTTTCTGTTAAAAGCAGTTGGTAGTGCTACTGCATAATCGCTCGAGTTAATAGCAGGGAGTTTCTGTTAAAAGCTGGTATCATGTAGCTGATAGTGCTTGATGTACAATACTTTATTTATTACCTCTTAAAAGGCAGGTATTGTGAATGTTGGGAATGCTTGCAGTACTGCATAATCACTCTAGTTAATAGCAGGGAGTTTCTGTTAAAAGCTGGTATTGTGTAGTTGGTAGTGCTTGATGTACAATACTTTATTTATTTCCTCTGTTAAAAGCCAGGTATTGTGAATGTTGGGAATGCTTTCAGTAAAATACTTTATTTCTGTTAAAAGCTCCTACACATTACTTTATTATCTAAAATGCTTACTTATGCAACAGTTATTTCTATGACAGCAGCAATGTCCTTTAGATATTGTTCTCCTGTGTATACAGGTAGTTATCAAGAGACAACTTCGATTTACCCTTCTGTGATACTACGTACTCCATTGCAAAGCTGTCAAGAATGAAATCCAAATCCCCAAATGCTTAGCCCTGAAATACCCATTATATTGACAACTTGCAGAAACTAGTTAATCAAATTGATCACTGTCCCCTTCAAGAGCTAGACTGCACCAGAGCTCAGGTGTCGTTGCACACGGAAGTCAGCTTGCCCAGTGTGATACTGTTTCCTTTGTATAAGTGGATTACCACAGCATAAAATGAAGACCTGAAAAGTAAATTTAAAAGTAAGTGATGATTAGGTAATTATTAATGTATTTGTTTCACTGAGACAGGGTTTGATTAGGCAGGGGGGCAAATGGTGCTAAGGATTGATAAACCATGGACGCAGGGTGAGTTGTGAATCCAATTGTGGAAATGTTGCCAGTACAGTAGTGCTTCGGCAACATTCTGACCGCGACCGCTTAATACGATGCCCAAAATAGTTTCGCCGATTTACCCACAACATATTGTCCGCGGCGAAATGTATTGCAACGATATGTCCGTATGCCTATGCAAGGGTATTCCCTCATTTGCATGACAGTGTTAATGTATTCATCTGAGTCACACTATCAATTGATCAGTGTGCACTGGTATCCTTTGATTATGCCTCTTGATCCATTCTGAGAAACTATACCTGGTTACTGTGGTGCTATGCATTTTAGTGCTGAGCTAAACTTCTGAATATCGAGGTTTATGTCTTATGTGTCATCTACATATTTTAAATAAGGAGTCTACAAATGCACAGTTCCTGTGTTTACTGATGTAACCCCAAATGTGCTGCACAAACTAGACAATAAAGTAAGACAACTGCATGATTGTACTACTTTTGTTGTGTTTTCTATTTAATTAATTTGTATTAGTTTTTTTTCAACTTATTTTTATTGAAGGTAAATAAACCACATGAATCATGGTACAGGTTTATAGCATTATTATACATTTGTTAACTTAACAGCCTGTGTTCAGTTATACAAAGGAATAATAATAGATGTTCTCTATGCTCTTTTCAGGAAAGAAGAGGAATGTAGATACAGATGCAGTTCATACATTGAGATGTTAAAGCTGAAGACGATTTCCTTCTTGGCCTATGCTGTACGGAGTACCTTTTCTTTAGTGCAGAAATGTAGAAATGCCAGGATTATCGACCTGGGGTGAGCATTCGGGTTTTTGGGAGGAGGAATCACTGCTCGGTTGGCCCAGATGACATCGAGTGGTAAGTTCGCAGGCCAGTCAAGCAATTCTTTTATAAGTCCTTCCTTGTATGTGATCATATTGCCCTCTGTTTTTTCAGGCAATCCGTGTATGCGGATATTATTTCTATGATGGCAGTTCTGCAGTTCTTTGATCTGCGGTGCCAGGTTTTGTTTGCGGTGGTGGAGATCTAAGATCACTGTGTTGTGGGTATCGGAGAGCAGGACATACTCTGTTAGACACGTTTCAACTGCTCTGGTGCACTTTTTCACCACCCTGAGGTCCCTCTTTGTATCCTCCACTGCTAATTCCAGATGTTGCAGGGTTTCCCCAATTTTGTGCAACTGTTCACACAGTTGCTTTGAGGTGATGGTGAATTCTTGTTGTTCGTCTGGGGGAGAGTGAGAGACCTCGCTATTTACTTGCTCGCGGTCTGTTCGGCCCTGGTCCATGCAGTGCCACTGCAACATCCCCTGCTTTGGACCTTTTTTGGTCAGTTGTGCCTCAAATTCTTTCAGCTTCTGCCATGTAGCCATGTTATCTATTACTTCTTTTCGTTTCCATTTATGAAGATGCTTTTTTGGTGCCAGGGTGGCACTTGATTGGATTTGGTTAGTGCAGAGCTCTCATGCTAGGCAGCCATACAGTTGCTGACATCACCAGAAGTCCCCATTTTTATTAGTTTTATGTGTCATACACAAGTACAACAGGCAAATAGTTGTCATAATTTTGTATCAATTGCCAGAAGTAATGTATCAGCATTACAACACTTTGATGACTAGCAAACCACTGACTCGCACTAGAAAACATTACCATTAAAACAGTGCTAGTATATAATACATTTCATAACATTATTTACAAGAAACTGATGTGATATATGATGGACAGAAGAGGGGTCCCAGAGAACCAAAATTTGTAATTCTCTCTACATAGAAACATAGACGGTGATGGCAGATAAGGACCACTTGGCCACCTAGTCTTCCCATTTTCCCTACCTACTGTAACACCGCAGACCCTACTTGATCTCTGACTTAATTCCTCTACCTCTAAGGTTCACTTATGCCTATCCCATGCATTCTTAAAACCTGTTACCATGTTTACCCCCACTACCTCTGCTGGGAGGCTATTCTAGGCATCCACCACTCTTTCAGTGAAGAAGTACTTCCTCACATCTTCTCTGAGTCCCCCCCCACTTCATAGCATGTATCTTTGTTCTTGAGCATCATTTTTTCTGACAAATGCTTCCATCTTGAACCTTATTTACACCTGTAAGGTATTTGAATGTTTCTATCATATCCTCCTCACCCTTCTTTCCTTTAGGATGTGCATATTGAGGTCCTTGAGTCTCTGATAGGATGTGTAATGTAGGCCCTGCACCATTTTACTTGCTATCCTCTGGACTGCCTCTACCCTGTCTATGTGCTTATGAAGATGTGGTCTCCACAACTAGACACAGTACTGTAGGTGAGATCTCCCCAGTGATCTATACAGCAGTAACACCACCTCTCTCTCTCTCTTTCTATTGGTGATACCCCTCCCTATGCACTCTAGCATCACACTAGCTCTCCCCACTGCCTTTTCACACTGTCTGGCTACCTTTAGGTCATCAGATCCCCAGGTCCCTTTCCTGTTAATACCACCACCCCATTTTGTACCCTGCCCTTGGGTTTCTGTGCCCTAAGTACATGACTTTGCACTTCTTCATATTGAAACTTAGCTGCCACACCCTTGACCACTCCTCTATCTTTTTTAGTTCTCTATTCATTTTTTCCAGCCTGACTTCCAGCCTGATATTAAATTACCAGATCTGATCAGCTCTGCCTTCACAGCTGGGAGAAATGTCAAATATGGTCCCAATGAACATGACATTTCTCTACCCTCCCTTTTAATTCATATGTCTATCTTTCTAAGGGCAAGATTTATAACAGTAGTTCTTGTGACACTGTTGTAGGTGGCTTCAGGTGACAGACCCATATATTTTATATGTATTTTCAAGAGACCACATTATCTTGAAGCACAAAACCCAATTCCTTGCATAACTTGAGTGCATAGTTTGGACCTGAACTACCTGAGCCCAGGACAGCTCCAGATATAGTGTATATAAGTGTCTCTAGCAGTATTACATCTCCCACAGGTCATCAAGATTACCACATTACTGTATATTTACTGACCATATTGGGCAGAATATATAATCTATGTATGAATTTAAATTGTATCTCCTTATGCTTATTGTAAACTAAGATGCCCACACATGAGTTGCATACCACTAACCCTGCTTGATCTATAATAGAACATTGTAGACCTCTCTCCCATAGATGCCTGACCTTCAGAGATTGATCTGGATCCTTATCCCTGAGTATTGGCTACAGATCTTCAATTAAAGCCCTTGTTGAAGTCTGAGAAGTTCCTCACATCCTGAGACCCACATAGGTCTTCTGGATACTGAACACCCTTATCTCTTCAAACACAAAATCCCAAGTCCACCATGCCTAGCAAGAACTCTGGGATTTCATAAACAGGGGCCAACAAGATATTACAGGATCTTGCCTGCTCTACCTCTCACATTATGTCTAAATGCTACCCAAGTTTCAAATGTGTAATTCACCAGTGGATTCTTCTATTTCAATTGTCCATATGCTTTTTGCTATCTGAAATAAGGCAAGACACAAGTGCCACTTTCTCATTCTCAGCCTCCAGAGATACCCAGCCCACCCTTCCTAAGTAAGACCTATTCACGATTCAAAGCTACGCTCCAAATATGGTACAGTACAAAGCTAACTCTGGGAACTTAAGCTCTCCCCCAGTGGTTCCATTCAGCCATAGCAGGCTCACCTTCTGTCCTTTCCCAAGACATAGAAAGTCTATACACTTGGCTTCAAACAGCTGCTAAGCTCTCTGCATGAGTTCCAAAGGGAGGATCTGCACAGGATACAGAATACAAGGGAGATTATTCATTTTGAGCAAACTGAGTCAGCCCATCCAGGGTATGGGCAGAAATTTCTACCTAGCTAGGTCTGCTTGTATGACCCTATAGTAACATTGATAACAGTTGGGCTGTATGAGGAAAAGCATTATGTCATCCATTAGGCAGAAGATCCCTTTCCCTTTATAACCACCACATCATGGATTTTTCTAATATACTCCACTATGGCTTCTATCAGTAAGGAGAATAACAGGGTTAAGAAGGGGGTAAACCTGTCATGTACCATGGCCCATTTTAAACTCTTCTGATAGTACCCTATTCATTAATAGTTGCACCTTGGCATCTCTGTTCAACCACTTAACACACTTTAGAAAAGCCTTATCGCACCCAAATTGCTCTACCACCTCAAATAGATAGCTCCACGTGACCCTATCAAAAACATTTTTGGCATCCAGAGAAAGCACAGACACTTCCATAGGGCACTGACAACTCCAGCGAACCACATTAATGAGTATGTGAACATTGTTACATGGGTATCTACCATGTAAAAATCCTGTTAGGTCAAACTTCACCTGGAAGGGATCATACCCTCAAGTCTCCTGGCAAAAAACTTGGCCAGCGGCAGCGGCGACTCAGAGGGCTCCAAGTACCGGACTTTTACACTTATTACCTTGCGATCCACCTGGCGAGGTCGAGTGCCTGGGCGTGTGAAGAGGACCTAACATACCCTGGCCTTCATTTAGATCATTTATTTGTTAGTGGCTTTAAGCTGGATTTAGAGTCTTTACTTTATGTCTCATGGGCCAAAATTCCAAAGAGGGCGAGGGATACCCCGTTAGGATGGGATATTAAAGCCTTGCAACAGTTTTACACGAAATTTCAAATCTCACAACGATATGATTTATCCCAACCTATAGTAGGGAATCCGAATTTGATCATTGGGAAGCAACCTATATCTAGATGGGGAATTGAAGGGGAAATTAAGTGGCGAGTTAAGGACCTCTTCCAGAATAATAGGCTTCTTTCACTTCGGGCTCTGGCAGAGAAATTGGAAGGTAAATGTCAATCCTACCTAAAACTAAGTCAAATTTTAAGCTGCGTTAAGTCATATTTTGGTAAGAGGCTGGGGCAAAATATTTTGGGACCTATGTTTGTGGAGTTGAAAGGGTTTATGCAAGCGGGCAAGGTGATATCAAAAAATGTACAAGTATATAGTAGTCAAAGAGTCTTTGAAAGTGTCACCAGTTCCGATACACTGGGAATTAAATCTGTCCTTGGGTAAATCAGCAGAAATTTGGTAAAAGGCTTGGGTCGATATCTATAAATTTGTCAAGCAGGATAGATTACGAGACGTACAATTTAAGTTACTTCATAATCTATATTTTTCACCAGCTAAGCTTTCAAGGATGAGTAATCGTTTCACAGCGAATTGTATTGAGTGTAATGATTCTCTGGCTACCAGCTACCACAAAGTTTTGGACCTGCCCCAAGGTGGTGGGATTGTGGCATTTGGTGAAGCAAACGATTGGTCAATTTTACGATCTGGACAGATTCTTCACTCCAGAGGTGTGTATATATTTGGTGTGTTTGATAAAATACATAGCAAATTAACTAAATGTCAAGTAGCTATGGTAGCAGCGGTAACTAAATTGATAATTCTGCGCCACTGGAGAGGTGATTGGACTCCTTCGTGTGCGGAGTGGTGGGAGGAGTTTATGAGCGCATTGAATGCAGAAAGATCGGTTCTTTCTTTTATAATGCTTCACCAATATTTCTGCAATGTTGGGGAAGCTATTTCATTGTTTGAAGGATAAGTACGGATATTAGTGTTAAAGCTTATAATATTCGCTTCTAATTATTGGAAGGATATCGACCCCAGTTTGGTACATTATTTGGGTGAATCCTCTCCTCCATGGTACCTCCTTTCGAAGACTTAGTCATACTACTTATAATTGGGTCTTACTTTGTTTGTTTTCCGAGGTCACATTATGATTGCATTCATTACACAGGTGAGTCAGCCATAGGGATAGCTGCCAGGGGTGGGGGGGTTTTAGGGGTCTTGTTCTGCTTTGTTACTTCTTTTTTTTTCTATTTATTATTTTATGGTGCCTCTGTATTATGTACTTGTATGATATATATGTTATGTTTGATAAATTTCAATAAAGCTTGGTTATTTGCAAAAAAAAAAAAAAACTTGGCCAGCACCTTAGTATGGTAATTTAACAAGGAGATAGGGCAGTGTGCTGAGCAAGCTGTGGGATCCTTCTTGGGTTTCTGTATCACAATGATGGTGGCCTGCTAGGGAGGGTCTTTTGTGCAATAGCTTTGTTAGACATTTGTTTCAGACAATTACAATACTGTAATTTCAGGCTACCCTAGTGTCTTACAGTACTCATCTGACACATAGCCCAGGCACATTGCTTTTCCCTTGTTGATCAACGCCATAGTTTCCTTAATTTCAAACAAAGAAAGGGGTGCATCCAGCAATGCAATATGTTCCTCTGTAGGAGCATTAAGTAGAAACTCTCAAGGAATAGGGCTGTTTTGTGCTTTGACTGATCATATTCCCACTATATAACTATGTATGGTAGTCTGCAAATTATGCTCTGTTCTTCAAATTCTGATGTAGTAGTGTTCTACTGGAGTCTTTAATCAATTATATTGTATTGGTACCCCTTTTGCCCTAGACAGCCTAGCTAAAATCAGAGTTGGCTTATTCCCCCATTCATTTATGCAATGTTTTGCATACAAACAGGAAGTAGCAGCTGTACAAGTGAAAAGAAGATTCACCACCTCGCCAGCTGTTCAGAGCTGTCTTGGAGATTCTTCCATTTGCTCCATACGGGACTTCTTTTTGAGCTCTTTAACTTCACCCTCTTACACATGAATTTAGCTACCATGATGGAAATAACAGTCCCATCATGAACACCGTATCTGCCTCCCACAACATCATTAAAAAGGGTACCGTGGGAGTATTGGCCATTAAATAT
The DNA here is from genome assembly GCA_016271365.2 of Neoceratodus forsteri. NCBI lineage: Eukaryota > Metazoa > Chordata > Ceratodontiformes > Ceratodontidae > Neoceratodus > Neoceratodus forsteri. Next base: position 1,290,121,106 of record CM057456.1, read on the forward strand.
CTTACTACTCTGCTAGGGATTCCCTAAACATCTGCTATGCTAGCATGTATCACAGGAATCTACTGGAAAATCTCTATATCTTTAGACCTTAAGGTCAGTATAACTTAAGCATGGTCAGAGATTGAGGTGTCATTGTTTTCAGTACTACTTTTTCTGTGACACAGCATTCTGAGATAAATAGGTAATCCATGCTGAACCATGTCTTGTGCAGGTTGGAGTTAAAGGTATATTCTCTCAAACCCAGGTGAGCTTCTCTCCACATATCAACAAGGTCTTGTTCTGTTCTACCTGCTCTGCATCAGACTACCCCTGGCTCCTGACAGTCTCCAACATGGGATCTGTCCCCATCTTATGGTTTAGAGCACAATTAAAATCTGCTCCAGAAATTAAACTGGGGAATTCTTCTTTTTGAGGGATCACCAGCATTTGGTCAAAAAAGACTGCATCATCTAGTGCAAGTCTATAAATATTACTAAAATATAATTTGTTCCTTGTTGATAATCCCTTTTACAAAATTATATCTATCAGCCCTTGGATCCTCAATCCATATTTGTTCCACAAATGTTAGGCCCAGGTGCTCCAAAATTGCTACACCTCTCTTGTGGCCTTTATAATCAGCTGAAAAACATTGTCCCATCCTCTTGTGGACCAGTTTCTGGTGTCCCAGATTCATGGGATCAGTCTTCTGTAGTAAAGCTTTTCGGACTTGTTACAGTTTCAAGACAGAAAACTTTTTTTTGCATTTGATGAGGGATGAAAACCCTGGAATTTCCAGGAGCACAGTGTAAAAACTGATTATACTAGATTGTTGCCCTGGGGATGAAAAAGTCCCTATCTTACCCAGACCCAGGGCTAGGAACCAGCCAGTGTCCACCCCCATCATCAAGCCATTCCGGACCACTCTCCAAACATCAACACATTGCATGTACACTAGCAGAAAAAGCATAACAAACAGATATAACCATATGAACAAAATAACATCAAACCCAATCAAGAGCATCTTAATGCATATCACTTCTCGGCCCGCTAATACCATATGCTAAAAAACCCGAAATAGCATGCAGAAGTGAGTGCAGCAACTCAAGAGGTTAATCCTGTAAAAGAACAACATGCAGAGACTGCACTTCCACTGTTTAGCAAAATTCATACTCCAAGTAGGAAAAGTCATTGGTCCAAGTCATCCAACAGAGATGTACAGTAGTAGCTGCAAGACTCAGATTAAATACGGTACCTACAAGGAAGAGAACTATAAGCAGTGTCTAGCAATCAGTATGGTTTCACAAGCCTCCAGTCTTGCATACTAAAAGCTTGCATGGATGGAGTGTGTTCACAAAGCCTAAGTCTCAATGTACATGGCAACTTAGCAGGCAAGCCAACTAAAAACAAGGTGCTTTTTCAGTACTCATGATTGTGTTGTCTTAACCATCCAGTGCCTACTCACTGCAGAATCAGAACAGAGTCAAGCAACAATATCAGGTCTTGCACATCAAGTTCCATGTGGTGTTCACAGTAGCTTGGTACCCTTTAATAACAGCTGCATCATCACTGGCTCAGGCGGATAAGGCTTTAATGATGACGAAGGCAGATTATTTATGCTCAAAGCCAAGATTCATGATTCTCTATATATTACTGAATTGGTTTAGACACCCTTTTTGGAGTATCAGAAATTTCTGAGCAAAATGTCATAGGAACATCTTCTTCTGGGGCCTTTTCCATTTATAAATGCAGGTAATTTTAGTGTGTGTGCCACACCAGACTTAGAGAAAACATCTTTCCATCCTCAGAGGACAGGAAATAAATCAAAGCTTTCTATAGATTTTATGCAAAACAGTAACATATTATAGTAGATGTATAGAAACTTATTTATCTAAACAACAAAAACAAAGCAGTACATATATCATTCAAAGCCAAATGATAGTTTATTCAGAATGGACTACAGTATGTCCTGTGCTCAATTATTTTATTCTCAGATAGCACAGCACTAGATATCAATCCTTTAATAATTTCAGACCATGCTATGGTTACTTTTACTTTTATTCCTGCCCCTAAAAATGAAATTAAATTAGACAGTGGTCAATCGCTAGCATGTTGCTTAGACTACTAAATTATACAGAACACATCAATGATCATATACAAAATTATTGTTTTTTCAACTATCATGAAGCACAGGACATAGTCCAACTTTGTCATGCCTTTCAGGCAGTGATTAGAGGATCAATCCTATGTTTTGAAATTAAGTTTAAAAAATATAAAAAGCAGGATATACAATATATGGAACCTCTGATTAAAGAAATGGATTTAAAATTACAATCAGCCCCACCAAATTGAACAGCATTGATAAATGATGAAGGAAAATACATAACTAATTGCAAGAAATTCTAAATCAAGAATTAGAGAAAGATCTCTACATATTTTGAAGTCCAAGTTTTCTATTAAAGGAGATAAATATGGGCATTTGCTAACATACACATTAAAAAAGCACAGATAAAGTTTAATATCAGAACTAATAGATGATAAAGAAAACATAAAACAAGATCAAGAAATGGGACACAATTTCATACAATACTGCAAAGCAATATACCATAACAAGATAAAAGCAGATAAACAGGAGATTGTAACTTACATTAAATTCAGCCAATATTCCAAAATTAAAAGAAACATGGATCAGCTTATAACAACAAAAATATAAAAGATATAATTAAAAATCTACTGAACAATAAATTTTCAGAAATGGATGGCCTTGTGGCCCAATTGCTAATTAATTGGATCCCTAAAACTATTGGCCTATTACACTACTTAACATAAACTAAAAAAAAGATAGCAAACCTAATGGTAAAGAAAATGGAAAGATTATTGCCTGGGGTCATCAACTCCAGCCAAACATGTTTTTTGCAAGGCTGTACAATATTGTAGGGTCTTAGAATCACACAGCTGATGTTAGAACTGAACAACAATATTTGTTCAGAAGCAGTGGCCATAGTGCTGGATGCTTCAAAAGTGTTTGATCTGCTCCAGTGGCCTTTTATGTTGAAATGTTGTATTACATGTGGGGTTTCTGAGAACTTTATTATATTTCATAGAGCTTTTTATAGTGCCCTAAAGGCTAAGTAAATCAATATAGAACCGTATCAATGAAAATGAGCAATGGAGTCTGAGAGGGCTGTTCCCTTCTGCAATACTGTTTATATTTGTTTAGAAGTTATACTCCAACATATAAGACAGAATAGACATATACAAAGTTTACAGTTACAAGACATAGAGGTAAAGTTAAATGCCAGTGCTGATGATATTATTTTTTTTAACAATCCAATTACTTAATGCCCATCACTTATAAAGGAAATTGAAACCTTTTCTAAACTCTCTGGCTATAAGATCCACCAGTAATTTCTGGGTATATTGTAAGGATGAGGTAATGCCCCTATTGTTAGGGTTGAGTTGGCTGTTCAATGTTAACCCCCATTTTTTTGGCCTTAATAACTTTGGTGTCATTTGACAACATAGCACAACATTTGGCATGTGCTATCAGGATGTCAGATTCTCAAGACAAGAAAAGTTTCATGACAGCATCTTGTATGGTTTTTGAGATAGGGAGCACCAAAAAACAAACAAACAAAAAAAAAACCCTATACTTAACATTACATATTTTTTGCTCTTACCTACAGCCTACATGGTGTGTGATATTTTTTCATTACATTTTTAGGTCTGAAAGGGCTTATGCCAAGGGTGTGCCTTTCAAACATTTGGTGAAAAAATATTATACAATTTTAGAGTTATAACGATTTTTGAGTTAATGTTCAAGTGTGATTTGTAAAAAAAAAACTCCTTTCACAAGTGCTTATTTTCATGATTTTACCTCTCGTGCTGAAACAAATATCAATTGTAAAGGCCACCATTTCTTTCTACTTTTAAACTCACAAACATTGAAAATACACAAACCTGATCAATTTTTAAAAAACAAACTCATGAAGCTAGCTAAATGGGACCCGTTTAGTTACATTCTGCTGTTTGTTTTTCAAAAAGCTGCTACAAACAACTTTTCTGGGCACCCTAAATTCCAGGGAGCCCAGCTTAGTTAATGAAGGCATTCACCCATGTTCTCTGTATGAGAATAATGGGGCTTTCTTAAGTTTAACAGCCACAGCTGCAAGTCATGCTGCAGGCTGCAGTGACAGTAGAGAGCCCCAATACCTACCCTGTTGTTCCTGTCTGTCTGTCTGTCTATCTATCTGTCTATCTACTTTCATTAAGTGTACTGGTGTGCCCATCCCCAATACCACTTTTCATGACCCCCCCTCAGATCACCCACCCTGTTGCCACAAAACTGTCCCAACACTGGAGTGCCCAATCCCCAGTGTTGGATATGGTCTAAAAAAAGAAAAACATCCCTTGATGACTTTTTTCTTAAACCTGTAAATAAGAAAATGGTCTCTCACTGATCTGACACTCCATTCTGACCTCGCAGTCAGCACCCACCACACTACATCCCCCACACACCCTCACTCACTTGAACATGTCCCACGGCAAGGATCCACTCTCCAATTGAAGACACATCTTGCTGCTGGAACTGACTGCAGCCTGAGAAAATAAGGTAAGTGTGGTTTAATGTATTTCAATGTGGTTTATAACTTTAATGCACAGCTTTGTAATTTTTGCATATTTTGACCTCAAGCCTTCAATGTGACCTTTTTGGGACCCCTTCTCATCACCAATAGCAGTGGAATTATGCAAATCAGGCTCAAAAAGTGATTTTGCAATTGCTTTGTGAAATCACCTTTCAGGCAGGATTTGGAAATTATCACCATGCTTGTTCATGAGGTGAGATCATAAGAAGGCTATGTTGAAAATTTGAAGTCAAAATATGTAAAAATGCCAAAGTTATGCGCATATGTTGACATTTTTCTAGAATTGCTCATAACATCAGTAATATTAAATATTTTGACCCCACATTTTCAACATAGGCATTTTTTCATACCACCTCATGAATGTGTCAGCTGTCATTTTTAAAATCCTGGCCAAAATGTGTTTTTGCACCTGTTGTGTAAAATGATGTTTCAGTGTCACGAAATTATGTTTTCATGGGGATTTGAACATTTTAACAGACTGGGTTCATGAAGTGGGGTAATAAGATGGCTATGCTGAAAAGTTGGTGTACAAATACAGTAAAATGCCCAGATTATAACTGGACATTGAAGAACTTCAACATTCACTCAGAACTTTGCTCATTTTTAATATTTTGACTCCAAACTTTCAACATAGTCATTTTCCGACACCACCTCATAAACAAGACAAGTGTCATTTTTTAAATCCTGGATGAGATGAGTTTTTGCCCTTATAAAACCATAGAAGTTTGATGGCAGAAAAGGATCATACTGGCCCATCTAGTCTGCCCTTTTTTCCCCTACACCTCCCCCTTCCTGCCAGCCCCCACCCTCCCCCAATACTCAGCCCCATATGCTTTTCCCATGCCCTCTTGAATTCTTCCACAGATTTAACCCCCCACCACTCCATCTGGTAGTATGTTCCAGGGCTCCACCACCCTCTCCATGAATAATTGCCCTCTCACATTGCCCCTGTATCTTTTTCCTTGCAGTCTGAGGCTATGCCTTCTACTTTTGACCTCTCCTTCTTCTTAAGTAAACCCTCTTCTCCCACTTTATTGAGCCCCTTTACATATTTAAAAATTTCAATCATGTCTCCCCTTTCCCTCCTTGTCTCCAGCATGTACAGATCCAGCTTCTTACACCTCTGCTCATATGACTTTCCCTGCATACCCTGCACCATCTTGGTTGCCCTTCTCTGAACCCTCTCAAGTGCATCTACATCCTTGCAGAGATGTGGCCTCCAAAACTGAACCCTATACTCCAGGTGTGACCTCACCATGGCTTTGTAAAGTGGCATTATTACCTCCCTCTTTCTTCTAGTAATGCCCCTGCTTATGCATGCCAACAGTCCTTTCCCACTGCCTTGCTACATTGGATTCCTACCTTAAGGTTTGAGGAGACTATGATCCCCAGATCCCTCTCCTGTTTGGTTACTTTAATTTCCTCCATACCTTAAGCATACCCTGCTCTTCTGTTCCTACTCTCCAAGTGCATCACAGTGCACTTCTTGGCATTAAATTTCAGCTGCCACTTCCTAGACCATTTTTCAAGTGTCTTTAAGTCCTTTCTCCTGTCCGCAACCCCCCTGGGATGTCCACCCTATTGCATATTTTTGTATCATTAGCAAATAGGCACACCCTCCCCCTCAAACCCTCAGCAATATCACTTCTGGAGTGAAATGACATTTTGGCCAGTATACTATAAATGGTTCATGTCATGTTTATAAGGTGAGTCATAAAACAGGTAATTTGAAAATTTGGGATCAAAATAAAAAAATACATATAATTGTTAGCAAACTTTGTGTGTAGTGCCAGTATTGACCTCTGTGGGCATGCTTTGTGATCCTGTGCCTGTGAACTGAGCTCAGCAGTGAGCTCAGTGACCCAGTTGGATGGTGGGGTGAGGGTGGGGGATGGCACTGTTATGCCACATCCCCCACAGACAGAGAATGAAAGAAGGAGGTTGTCTGCATAGGCCCGGGTACCATATAGTGAAGACAACTTTCCACTTGGCATAGGGGCCTGCAGTTCTCTACCCATGGGTGGCAGACAGCCCTGTGCATTGGCTGACAGATGCACTCTTTGCCCTATGTGTTGGTATCTGCGGCCACATGTAAGTGCAGGGAACACAGGGCCCTGAGTTTCCACAGCCCACCACACCACCCCATGAATTCTTTACATTCATTAATGCACAGAAGTGCAGCGTCTTCCCTTGGAACAGGGCATCTGTATCTGTTCACACAGGTCCTTAAGGGACCTGCATAAATGAAGATACAATTTCACTGTCTCAAAAAGAAAGGAAATTATTTCCAAAAAAACATTGTTAATGCACCAGTTAGGGTAATATAATGCAAGAAAAGTTGGGAAATACAGCATTAGGGTTTTCAGCCCTAACTTCCCACTCCCACCCCCATTCCCAAGCAGCAAAGAAACATACAGTAGACTTTGAGTCCCAACAGTCTTGGCAAATCAATGGTGGGGTCTTCCTTGGGGTTGTCAATTTAATATAGAACAAGTGCACATCTATATTAAATTGTACTCTGTTTATACTCTGGCCACCATGTTTAACTGTTAGGATTTTGAAGAGAGAAGAGAGCATAAAACAAATGTAGAGAAGCCTGCCAGAAGAAAAAAGAAAAATCTGGGACCATAATAAATACTTAAAATGCTTCTAAGGTTAAAAAAATATTACAGAGTGAAGTTAGTAAGTGTTACTGAGTCAGTGGCCAGCATATAATATCACAATGAAAAAACTAACACAAGAAACAGTAACTCAGCACATAAGGTCTATGTCACTCCTGAGGAAGCAGTGCATTAAACTGTGAATCACTGAGAATGATTTATGGTGTAAGACCTGTTGGAGTTAATAAATTTTAAGATATTATATTAGGTGAGCTGCATATTTTACTGCCAAGAAATGTTGTGATAGTATACTTTCTTTTGTACCAATCAATAATACTGTGCATGTTTGTAATATTGTATTTCCTGTTCCCTCTCCTCGGGTCATACATGGAAATGAGCCTTGGCCCAGTGTGCCTCTCCCACTTACCAGTTTTCAAATTAATCAATCAGTAATTAAACTTAATACAACTTAATACAAAATAATTTTACCACTTTCAGATTGATAAGAACACACTAAACCATTGTTCTATGGTATGGATACAGAAAATTCTATAAATTCTATGAAGTATTTAAGAATACAGTTAACTCCAGATATACAAGGGACCAATTAACTAAACTTAAAAATAACATAGTTCAAAATGTCAAATCTCCTGGAAGATTGGCAGTCATGTTCATAGTCATTATGAGGGAGAATAGATATCATCAAGAAGGTGGCTATTCCACATTTAATTTATTGTTTTTAAACTGTCTCATGCAGTGTTGAAGAGAAGGCTTTACTTTTTTTTTTTACTCCCTCTGTGCATTCTGGCAGAGCTCCCCTTCAGGCTCCCAACTTTTTCTCCTGCCATACTCACTCCTCATCTTACACCCCACTGTATCACACTTCCAGATCAGACCTGCAGATGCTTTCTAGTGCTGGCCTGTCTCTGCCTCCCTGCCAAGATCCTCCCCAGTAATTGTTGTGGGGAATGAGCCTGAGAGGTCCATATTTCTTTCTACATTGGCTAGCTTGTCCCTGCTGGGGAGTGTGCCATGGCCTAGTGGAGGAGCATACATGTGGCATAAAGAGGGGGTATGACTGTTGAGTGTGTCTCAAAGGAGTGTCCAGCAATTGGGAGCAGCAAAGAATGTATCATCTGATGTGCTGGTGCAGCATTTTCCCTTTTCTGTGTCCCACCAACCTTCCACCCCAGTTGTTCATTCACACACACGGCTGGTCCAGGGGAACCTGATGGCATGTGGTCACCCACACTATCATTGGCACCTCCACCAGCCACCACCAAGAGCCACTAATGAGTGGCATTGTAAGCTCCCTCCCATCCAAGAGGAGGGTGTACAAAGGATGCTCTTTCATCCTTCCTGGGGGACTCTGCTCCTGATGTCCCAGGTGCAGGGAATGATCCTGGATCACCAGCACACCAGAGCAATCCTCAATTGCTCTGCACAGTGGATCCTGCTGAAGAGAAGGTTTTAAGGAAATTTTGCAACATCTTTGGACAATTTCCATGGAAAAATTTCCTACAGCCCCAAGTCAAAAGGGAGAAAGTGGTTGTCCTGACCCTGCAGTATACTACCAAGCTATCAAAGTTGCAATAGGTTGCCAATGGACCTTGGTTAACAAAGTTCAAGAAAACACAAAACATTCAGCAATAACACTTATGGGTAAAACAGACATGTTACCCGCATTAACTAGATTACTATTCCACCCTACTAGCATTTTAATGAAAACATTCTGTTTTTACAGACATTGTTATTGCTGTTGAAAGTAGTTAGAAACAAAAAGATCTAGGTCTCCTACTCTATATCATTTTGTGGCAATAGGATCAGAAACAAAGGTCATTCTGGATGATTCAATTAGAAATTTGATTACAAAATTAAAAATACACAGAATTACAACTTGGCATAATCTTACAGGAGTACGAGGTCACTATACCCCCAAGTATTATAAGAGAAATGCAAAGAGTTGACGTTAGGTTGGTAGAAATATCAATCACTTCTATCCTTATATACTAATTTTACAAAATTTAAAGAGTATTGTCCAGTTTCAGATTGGGAGTAAGCTCTTGAAAAAACATACAGCAAATCCATGTAGCTATGGACAACAAATAATTGACAAAAAGCCTATCCAGTAAACATTAACAAAAATCTAACAAGCCTGTCTCTATCTAACAGGACAATCTCTCAAGGGAAAAAAATGAATGAAAAAACAGTCAAGGAATAAATAATACTTACAAATGATGTTCCCATACAATTTAGTTTGTAGCCAATAACCTGCACAATACACAACAAATAAAATTATGTAACATAATATATAGGCTAGGGTATATACGACCAGCATAAGGTTATTTAAGATGGGTTAAAATCAGATATGAAATGCTGGCATAACTGTCATCAAGATGGTAACCTGGCTTATCTCCTTCGGAATTGGCCATGCATGTACAACTGAGAGGAATATCAAGACAGGAGATCCAAAAAATATTAATAACAGTGATTCCAGTAGAATTCTGAATTTTTATCTTTAATGGCCCTAAATTAACATTGCAGCTTTCAGAGAAATAATGGCAATTGCAAATATAACCACAAAAAAAGCTCTTCCTTGAAAACTGGAATAATACCATCCTTCCTGAATTTAACCTCACAAAATGCTGAACAAAACTTCTAGAAGTTATTTCCACTAACAAGTTACTATTAAATATAATGTTGGCAGAAAAGGACCGGCAGGCCTATCTGGTCTGCCTCTTTTCCCAGCCTAATATGATGCTTCTGACCCTATTTGGTCACTGATGTCCCTCTCTACCCCCTTCCTCTACCCAATTTGTCCCTGTTCCAATCCAACACATGCTTGAAGCTCTCCATAGTCTTGAAGAAGTATTTCCTCACATCAGCTCCTAAACTCCCTCCCTTACCTTCATTGAATCCCCCCATGTTCTAGTGCCTTCTTTTTTTTTCTGAAAGAGACACCTCAACTGCTCCTAGTTCACTCTCGTGAGATACTTGTAGGTTTTAATCAAGTCTCCTCTCATGGTCCTCTCCTCCAGTGGGTAGTACATGTTGAGTTCCTAAAGGCGTTCGTCATATGGCTTTTTGAGCAACCCTCACACCATTTTTGTTGCCCTCCTTTGTACCACCTCCACTCTGTCAATGTCCTTGTGGAGGTTCAGCCTCCAAAACTGGACATAGTACTCTATGTGGGACTGTACCAGTGAGTGATATAATGGCATCACAACCTCCCTCCTTCTTATAGAAAGCCACCTCCCAATGTTCTCCATTATCCTAGCAACCTTTCCCATTGTCTTGTCACACTAAACAGCTACCTTAAGGTCATCAGATATGATGATTCCAGAGTTTCTTTCTTGCTTGCTGACTGTAAGTATCTCTCCCCACATTTCATATGCAGCTCGTGGGTTTCCCCACCTCAGATTCATAACTTTGCACTTTTGTACATGAAACCCAGCTGCCACATCCTATTCCACTTCTCTAATTTTCCCAGGTACCTTTTTATTCTCTCCACCCCTTCATGAGTGTTTGTTTGTTTTGTTTTGTTTATTTAATCTGGTGAATCCATGGGCTGGAGGCCCGTTTTCATGGGCAACCAGAGTAACATAAATAAACATACAAATACATGAAAATTACAAATACAGATACATACTGTAGATTAATAGATATATCCACAAGCATACTAAGGAGCTAATTTAGAAAACATTTGCATTCACTCTCTAAGAACAAATAATTTCACAAAACTTGTTTAAAACCATGCATAGAAACTCTAATAGAGTATTCACCCTGTTGCATATTTTTGTATCAACAGCAGAGACACAGCTTCCCATCTAGCTCCTTAGCAATGTCATTTTTGAAGAGGACTGGCCTCAGCACTGATCCCTGTGGCACCCAACTAGTCACCCTTCCATCATGAGTGTCTACCATTTACCACCACCATTTGCCTTCTATCCTTTAATCAGTTAGATACCCAGCTTACAACTTGTTCCCCTCTCCCAGGCTGCTTAGTTTCTTTACTAACCTCCTGTGCTGTACAGTGCTGAAAACCTTACTGAAGTCCATGTAGGCAACATCCACTGCTGTCCCTTGATCCACCTCCCTCGTAACTCAGTCGAAGAAGTCTGAGTGATTTGTTTGACGTGACCTCCCCCCCTTTGAAACTGTGCCATCAATGGTCCTGCAGCCCATGAGCCTCTCCTTTGGTAGGGTCACTATTAATTTTCCAACCATTGACGTGAGACAGACTGGCCTGTAGTTGCTAGCCTTCTCCCTCCTGCCACTTTTGTGCAGAGGGTCCACACTGGCCCTCCTCCAGTGCTTTGGTACAACCACCATCTGTAATGACATGCTGAACAGCATTGCCAGAGGGGTAGCTAGCACCATGCTCATCTTTTAGCACCATTGGGTTAATCCTATCTGGTCCCATCATGTATTTTCCTTTATTGCTTCCATCCCCTTGTGAACTCTCAGTACTGAGAATGGTCTTTTATTCCCTCACACTCCCCCGTCTCTTGCTGTTACATGCTGGTCCATCCCACCTCCCTGAACTCTGAATACCAAGCAGAAGAAGTCAATTAAAATTTCAGCTTTCTCTTGATCTTCCTCTGAAAGTCCCATTTGACCTCCAGACTCTTATTATACCTCCCTTTGTCATCTTCTTTTCACTCGCGTACCTGAAGAAGGTTCTGTCCCTTTTTTGACTTACTTAGCTACTGTATCTCTGTGTGTGCTTCAGCTGTCCTCACCCTCCTTCCTGCTTCCATTTGCTTTGCCAGATATTCCTTCCTGTCCACTTCTTTCTGGGTCTCGTTGTACTTCCTAAACATTATTCTCTTCTCATTCACTGCTTTTGACAGTTTTTTAGAGAAACATAGTGCCTTTTTCCTCCTACTTCCCTTGCTGACTTCCTTCAGACTGCATGCCATTGTCTTAGCTATTCCATCCTTAATCCTTCTCCACTGAGTCTGCTCCTTGATTGTCTGTAATTTGTGGAGGCAGACCTGGATCTGGTGGCAATTTCTTAGAACCCACAGATAATTTTAATTTACATGAAATAAATAATCAGAATTCTACCACCACCATTGCAAACAACAAAAATGGTTTTGCTTTTCTGCAATTTGCTTGTATTCTTATGTATTTCCTCCATATAATTTCTAAGTATTTTGTTGTGACAAGCTGGCTTATGGTATATGGAAAGGCAACACGCTGTGTTTAAAGTTCACAGAACAAAATGCACTTTTATTGCTTCAGATTTAAGTTGTTACTCCAGAAAATCATAATCAGTCAGTTCAACTTCCCCAGCCTGGTCAGGTAACATAAAGGTTAACAAAAAACAGTTCTTTCAGGCTGACTTGACAAAGAAATATTTGCCCCACCTATGTGGGCCAGCAGTTTGTTCAAAATACAGTCTTGAATAAAGCACAAACAGTTTCCCCTTTAGCCTTCTCTGCAAGCAGTTCACAGCAGTATATTCTACACATTGTTTTTGGCTCAGCTGGCTAAACTAGTCCTTTACCTCAGGACCCGCTGCTCCAGACATGGTCTGGTTCTCAGTAGCAGGCTTCAGCTGTTTTTCCCCAAAGGCTTTCTGCATGACTTAAAGCTTTCTCTTTGGTTTTCAGCTCTGGTTGCTCTCTCACAGGGCAGCAGTTTCCAGCTTCTCTCTCCCCTTGCTGGATTCCTCTGCCTTTTAGCAATCTTTCTCTAATTGTCCACAACTGTGAAGTCATCCCCCCCCTTTGCCTGTTCCAGTCTCTACATTTCCTCAATCTGAACCAAGGGGTTAACCCATTGTTCCCCGGTGTTGTGTTTACCCTGTCACATACCACCCACCTTTGTGCGAAGACACAGTTGGTCAGCCCCTGACCAGTCCACTCCTGGAACAGGAAGTCTGTGTTTCTGTTCTGGGTCCTGGCCCAGTGGTGCACTGTGAAAGAAAATGGCTGGTGGGCCAAGTACCACCTGGTGATGTGGGGTTGTCATCCTTCGTCACTTGGAACCAATGCAGAGGGGCATGGTCTGTAACCAGGATGAACTGCCAGCCATTCAGGTAGTAGTGGAGGGCATCTACAGCCCACTTGACTGTGAGACACTCTTTTTCTATCACTGTATAGTTATTCTCCCAGTGAAAGAGTTTTTGACTGAGGTAGAGGATATGATGTTTCTCCCCCTCAAACTCCTGGGACAGCACGGCTCCTAGCCCGACTTAAGAGGCATCAGTTTGCAGGATAAAGGGCCTGTTGAAGTCATGACTGTGTAACACTGGGTTTCTGTACAGTGCCGCTTTAAGTTGTGTGAAGGCCTGGTCACACTCCGCTGACCAGTGGACCCTGTTAGGGGCAGATTTCCGGGTGAGGTTTGTAAGTGGGCTGGTAAGGGTAGAGAAGTGCGGTATGAACCGGCGGTAATACCCTGCTAACCCTAAGAAGGCCTTCACCTGGGACTTGTGGTGGGTACTGGGCACTCTGCTATGGCTTGGACCTTACTAATCAAGGGTCTCACCTGTCCACTGCCTATACAGTACCCTAAGTACTTTGTTTCAGCTTTGGCCAAAGCACATTTTGCTGGATTGGCCATCAGCCCTGCTTCTCAGAGGGACTGTAGTACAGCTGCCACCTTGGATACATGGGATTCCCAATCCGTGCTGTGGATCATCATGTCATCCAGGTAAGCAGCTGCATACTGGGTATGGGGTCACAGCAAGTGATTCATAAGCCTTTGAAAGGTTGCAGGGGCCCCATGTAAGCCAAAAGGCATGGTACGGAACTGGTACAGCCCAAAGCGGGTAGCAAGTGCTGTCTTTTCCTGAGACTGTGGGGTCAAATGGATTTGCCAGTACCCTTTCATTAGGTCCAACGGCGTGATGTACTTGGCTTCCCCTAGTCTATCCAACAGTTCATCTACCCAAGTCATGGGGTAGGCATCGAACGTCGAGATGGCATTGACCCTGTGAAAATCAATACAGAAGCGGGTAGCCCCACCTTCTTTTGGTACTAACACTATGGGGCTACTCCAGTCACTGCTGGATTCCTCAATCACTCCCAACTCTAGCATGTCCTGTAACTCCTTCTTAACTGTGTCTCGGATGGCTTCTGGCAAGCAATATGGTCGCTGCTGCACTTTCTCTCCTGGCTCTGTTTCTGTATGGTCAGCTATCATATGGGTTGTCCCTGAGAGGAAGGAGAAAACATCTAAAAACTGTCATACCAACTCTCCTAATTGCTGTTTCTATTTGTGAGACAGCTGCTCTCTCATTGGGACTTGTATCCCCAGATTGCCATCTGGCACTTGGGGACCCAGATCCACTATGTCTGGTTCAGGGGAAATCAATAGGCTATCCCTCTGGTTCCAGAATTTCATCAAATTGACATGGTAGATCTGGGTCTCTTTTTACCTCTCTGGCTGGCAAACTTCACAGTCAACTGGGCCCATCCTCCGGGTAACTTTGTAAGGCCCCTTCCATTTGGCTATTAGCTTTTTCTAGCTGCTTGGTAACAACACTAGTACCTGGTCCCCTGGTTTATATTCCCTCAACCGGGCTCCCTGATTATTGTAGTACTCTTGTCTTTATTGAGCCTTCACCAGATTCTCTTGGGCAAATTTCCCCACCCAATCTAATCTTTCCCTCAATTGCAGGATATATTGCACCACATTTTCAGTCTTGTGGTCGGGTTTCTCCCACATCTCCTTTACTACATCAAGAACAGCTAATGGGTGGCGCCCATAGAGGAGTTCAAAAGGAGCAAACCCTGTAGAAGCTTGAGGGACCTCCTGCATTGTGAACATCAGTAAGGGAAGTAACTTGTCCTAGTCTCTGACCTCAGTAGTTGTGTACTTTTGAAGCATCGTTTTAAGTGTTTTGTTGAATTGCTCCACAAGGCCATCAATCTGGGAATGGTAGATCGAGGTTCTTATGGAGCTGATTCCCAATAAAGTACAAACCTCCTGAGTCAGGCAGGACATGAAGTTCATTCCCTGGTCCATCAACATTTCCTTCGGTATTCCCATATGACTAAAAACCTTTAATAGCTCTCCGGCTACAATTTTGGCTGAAATGCTTCATAATGGGATGGCCTCGGGGTACTGGGTAGCATAGTCTACAATCACCAGAATGTATTGGTACCTGCCTGCACTCTTTTCCAGGGGTCCCACTATATCAACCCCAATCTGTTCAAAAGGTGCCTCCATAACAGGGTACTAAAGGGGCCCTTGTATTGTTCTTTGGAGTTACTAACTGGCACTCAGGACAAGATGCACAATAATCTTTAACATGTTGATAGATGCCCGGCCAAAACAACTGGGGTAACAGTTGGGCTAGTGTATTCTATACCCCACAGTGCCCAGCCACCAGAATTGAGTGAGCAAGGTATAGTAATTCCCCCTGAATGACTTGAGGGACTAGTTACTGATGCCAGGTATCCCCTGTTTGGACCTCTTTACTAACTTAATACAGGATACCTCCTTGTAACTTAAAATGAGGATAGAGTGCTGCCTGATTCTCATCTACCACCTCCCCTTCCCTGACAGCCAACTGGGTGTATACCCGGCTGAGTATGCCATCAGCCCTTTCTTCTTTGGCAATGTCTGGGCAGTGCTTTAATACATCTTGCTCTGATAAGGATGACCCTCCTGAACTTTGGTTAAGTGGGTCAGTTTTAGGGTCATGCTGTGGGTCTGGACCCACTTTTTCCTTTGCTTCACCTCCCTGCTGTGCATCTGCCCCTTTTCTTTGCTGCCTTATGTTCCCACTTAGATTTGTGGATTCTGGTCTGGGTGTTAAAAATCCCTGAGTCTGGGAAAAGAAAAACCTCCCCCAGCTGCAGATGGTTGGCCTCCCTCCCTTCCCGACCCTGAGACCGGGTAGTTACCAAAGATAAGTCTGCTTTCCATAAGTCGTCAAACCATTTCTAGTCTCTCCCCAGTAACACCGGATAGGGTCACCACGGGGCAACCCCCAACTTTATAGTCTCTGTTTGGCCCCCCAGAGTAAGTGTAACCATAGCACCAGGATAAGCCTTTACATACCCATGCACACATTGGATAGGGATGGGGTTCTTGTCCTGCCAGCATCGGGGGTTCACAAGGGCCACCCAAACTAGGGTTGGTGGCTTCCTGAGTCCACCATTGCCTCCATCTCTATCCCTTCTACCTCTACAGGGATCACAAAATCTCAGGATTCAGGTCCCCCATCCCCACTGTACAGTGAATACCCATCTGTAAATGTGCAATCTATGAAGGTACAGTCCATGTGGGGGCAGTTCTTCTCAAAGTGACCCCTCTGTCCATACGAGAAACATGCCCCTGTGTCTCAGCTACGGGGTGAGCCTCCAGGTTTAGGCAGCAGGCCCTCAGGAAATGTCTTCTTGGGCTGCAGGGTTGTCATCTTTCCCCGAGTATGACCCTTATTTGGCCCATAACCCCCCTCCCTACATGCCCCAGGTCCCTTCACATTTCCAAACAATATTCCTTCAGTCTGACTCCCGTGATGATTCCCCCTCTTCCCAGGTGGCCTTGTAAACTGGATCATGGGGTGGGAGGAGAGTTCAGCATCCAATACTTGTTCTGAGATCTGCATGGCCTCCGCTAGCTTGGTGATCTTCTGTTTGCGGACCAAGCTCTGAATTCCCAGGGGCAGAATGTTCAGAAATTGTTCCAAGATGATTAACTCTGTCACCTCTGGGCCACTGCATCCTTCAGGGTTTAGCCAATGCCAACACAGGTCCCGCAGTTGTTGTCCCACTGCTCTAGGCCGTGCATCTGCTGCAAATGTGAAGCTCCGGAACCTCTGTCAGTAACTTTCTGCATTGATGCCTAGGTGATCTAGGATTGCTGCTTTCACCTCTGTGTACTCCCTGGCTATGGTACTGTCCATAGCTTGATAGGTTGCTTGGGCTTTCCCGGTCAGATAGGGGGCAAAGTGGACAGCCCACTGGGGTCTGGGCCATCCAGCAGCTTCCGCCACTCACTCAAACATTACCAGGAATGCCTCTGGATCATTCTCAGACATTATTTTGGTCAGCATGGCATTCATCCTAGGAACCCCTGGCCCCATGATAGCTGGACCAGCCTCACCAGTAGGATCTCGTAGTGGTTGTTGCACCAGGGACTGCAGGAACTGCAGTTGTTGTTGCCCCTGCTGTGTAAGAAACTGCTGTTGTGCCTCTTGTTGGGCTTGCTGTGCTTGCTGGGCCAGCTGTTGCACCTCCTGCTGCTGCTGAGCCAGCTGGGTGAGAACCTGTCGTTGCTGAGCCTGTTGTACTTGTTGCACCCGCTGTTCCACCTCCTGCTGCTGCTGAGCCAGCTAGGTGAGAACCTGTTGTTGCTGAGACTGTTGTGCGTGTTGTGCCTGCTGTTGTGCCTCTTGCTGCTGCTGTGCCAACTGCCTGAAAGCCCATTGTTGTTGTTCACAAGGAACTTCAGCAATTTCTCCACATCCATTTTTCCAGAAGGTAACTAGTCCTGCTCACTCCAGCATGGGGTTGCAATCCTACTTCTAAAACCACATGTGACAAGCTGGCTTATGGTATATGGAAAGGCAACACGCTGTGTTTAAAGTTCACAGAACAAAATGCACTTTTATTGCTTCAAATTTAAATTATTACTCCAGAAAATCATAATCAGTCAGTTCAACTTCCCCAGCCTGGTCAGGTAACATAAAGGTTAACATAAAACAGTTCTTTCAGGCTGACTTGACAAAGAAATCTTTGCGCCACCTATGTGGGCCAGCAGTTTGTTCAAAATGTAGTCTTAAATGAAGCACAGTTTCTCCTTTAGCCTTCTCTGCAGGCAGTTCTCAGCAGTATATTCCACTCACTGTTTTTGGCTCAGCTGGCTAAACTAGTCCTTTACCTCAGGACCCTCTGCTCCAGACATGGGGCAGGATTCAAAAGGAATTTTTCTAAGTTCCCCTCCGCAACTGCTGTTGTGAACTGGAATCACCCGGCTAGCCAGTGGTAGTGATTCACAGCCGCAGCAGTTGCGGAGGGTGCTTCGGTGAGTTTCTGATGCCCATAGCAGCCTCCCACAGCTGCAGTGCTGTCCATGGCAACAGCATCCACAAACCGTTGTATTCTGTGGAGCCAGTCGCACTCTGGCTCCACCTTCGTGAATACCCGCAGCTTCGCAGGTGGATTCCCACTAGCGCAGAGGTTTTCCCACAGCTGTGGGTCCTTCTCCCTCTTTAGTGAATCCTGCCCATGGTCTGGTTCTTGGTAGCAGGCTTCAGCTGTTTTTCCCCAAAGGATCTCTGCATGACTTAAAACTTTCTCTTTGGTTTTCAACTCTGGTCCCTCTTTCACAGGGCATCAGTTTCCAGCTTCTCTCTCTCCTCTTGCTAGATTCCTCTGCCTTTTAGCAATCTCTCTCTAATTGGCCACAAAAAAGGAATAATCCAAAAAAAAAATATTTTGGCAAAATAATATGGCAAGTTTCTATAGGTTGGCTGGGTGTCAGACAGGCTGTGGAGGGTGATGTGGGCTGAGTGGATGGGGAGAGAGTGCTGAGGCAGGGGGGGTTGCTGGGTGGGAGAGGATAGTGGGTGCCACCAGACCAGCTGCAGTGCTCAGTGGATGGGCTGGGGGGGTACTTATTATGGCATGTTAATCTTTCCAAAGAGGATGGCAGAAGAACGGGTGAATGAAAGCGAGCTGAATGGGCGGTGGGCAGGGTGTTGAATACGCCTTGTTTGCTATGGATCTTTATGGGGAGGACAGTGGGTTTTGGCTGCTACAGTGGGTGGTAGGAGGGAACCATTGTTTAATTTTTTTCAGGTAAATTGTCTCTTCACAGTTTTTGACAGGCAAAGCATTACCTGAAGTGGCACTTTACAGGTGAAGAGGCATTTTTATCGTCTTCTCCTTATGAAGTTAGCACTTCACTACATGTAGCACTGTGCAAAAGGCTGAGAGATGTACAGTAGAAGCACTTATTGTAGGGAAGTATAAAGACTTTGCCCAGAGCTACCAATAAGGTCTTTAGCTCCAAATATTTTAAACTTCATCAACAACTGTTGCAAACGTTCATCATTAAATACACAGAGAACTGAGTTAAATCAAGCACATACAGGTGTTGTAGTCTTTAAGTTTATGTAGTTCATTTTATGACTTTTCCTTTCCAAGCCTGCCAAATTAGATCTATCACAGTTTAAGGCCTTGGTGGTTGGGTGCCCCTCACAACTGACTCACAGGAAAGGCACTTCTACCTTGCCCAGTGCTGCTGTGAATGTTTTTCTGTGGCTCCTGGGTTTTTATCTCACTTATAGTGAGGGGTTTGTTTGCAAAGAAAATAGAAATGTGTGGTGACTTTGTAAAATTTAAGTGGGTCTGATGACTGATTAGTGCAACTCTCTGGGATGCTGTACTTGTTCACCTCTCCGCTGTAGTCACTCTTCTCACTGACTCCACAACAGTGTAGCAGTTCAGATATTTGTGATCCGGTCTGATGGCAAACTTGTGAGACAGATCTAAACACTGAGGTTACCCCTCAAACAGAGAAGGCTGAAAGGCAGTTCATGCTTCCCCCAATCAAATGGCTCCATTTGGCACCACAGGTCTTTTGTACTCTGGTTTCTCAAAGTCCCTCTGGATCAGCCTGACTCCCTCTTCAAGGTCACTGTTTTTGTTTTGGACACTGACTTCACAGGCTCCTTATTCAAGGTTTGATTGATTCTTCACCTTCTCTTTGGGCTATTGAGGCCCCAGACCAACCCACACATCTCAGCATTGTAAACCCTCAGAGCCTGACATCTGCATTTAATACCAGCTATGTGTTCTTCACAAGCAGATCTGACTTGGTTTAGTGTCACACAGTCCTGATCTCTTCAGCATTGTTTCTTATACAGACTAGCATGAAGATGCCACCTGATTCTTTGGAGGGCACAGCAGTTTAATTTACTGGTGGTATTCAGGCATAGACCTGACATGGGCAGGTCAAACTCTCTATCTCTCTCTCTCGATCTCTCTCTGTCTCACTCCAGACATCAGTTTCATCATCACTGAGTTCTCCCTGAACTGCCAGCCTCCAGCACACTCAAACATACAGTATATATTAGCAGTTCAGGACAGCTGCCATTGGTCCACAAACTGCCAGTTACAGGCTACGACACCCCATAGATCCAGAAAAGGTATTGGTGTCCACTGGCCCACCTTGTCTCAGAAGCCTTTAGATGAGTTTTAGCACAGAAGCCCTTTGATTGGGTGTCACAATGATCAGAGAACCACAAGATGTCAGATGCCATGGATTCCAAAGCATTTCTCCAGATGTACTGTTTTGTATGAGTCGTATCCTGCTACTAGTTCCCCATTGTACAACTGGACTCCTGGTGGCTCAGCACAAGAATCAGATAGTAATAAATGGTAGCCAGTGTTGCAACAGTTTTAACTGAGTATTTCAAATGCATTGTCAACTAGCAGAGTCATTATATGCTAACTACATTAAAATGTGTACTTATCAAAAGGGGTCTGGCCATTTTCTCCTTTTTATTGATCAGATGATGGACACATGGGTCTAATTAAACTTATAGGTATCACTGTGCTACAATAATATAACAGCTCAGTTCCCTTCATCAGAAACAACTGCATAACCAACCACCATGTAAACAGCTTAGTCCCCACAAGACACAATCACTTTACAAACCACATGTATCCAGCTCAGCACTAAATGAGACAACCAGATGACAACCCCATGTAACCAGCTCACCCTCGTAACAAAACTCCTCCACAAAAAATGGCAACATTACACACCAAGAAATACAACAGAAATGCAATAACCTCCAACCCCCCTCACACACACACACACGCACATGCATGCACACACACACACACACACACACACACACAACACACATGAAACACATGGCAAACAAGTGAAATCTACAATAAAAAAATACTAACCAATCACAGAAATGCTTTGCCCGTACTGACTTAATGGTCTCTCTAAAACAGTACCTGAAATACCAACCAATCACTTTTTAGAATGTTTTATCCATACATTCCTTTTGACTGACTCAGTCACATCTCTAAATCAATGCCTGAGCACACAGTAGAGAAGCAGTAAAGTTTCATTTTGCCTGCAAATTTTCGGTGAAGTCACCAAATTTGCCTCCGTGGATCAATTTGCGAACTTGTCCCGTTAAATGACAGTTCACCAATTATAACTTCACCTTGCTTTTGTTTTGTTTTTTTGAATGCAAACTGCATTAAAAAACAAAAACAAAGCAAGGAGAATGTACAAATTGCAAATCCCCCACATCCCTGTTGTCTAGTGCCCCCCCAGCCGATTGCTGGCCCCAATGTAAAAAAAATATATAATCATCAATGAAGTCCCTGATACCTAGTGCCCCCCCCCAATTTCCAGACCAAATGTATGTATTAAATCCCTGGAGTATAGCGGTCCTCCCAACTGATCACCTGCTCCAATGTAAAAAAAAAATATATAATCATTAGCTAAATCCCTGGTGTCTAGTGACTCCCCTTGCTGATCACCGGCCCATATGTAAAAAACAAATATATTGAATCCCTGGTGTCTAGTGACCCTCCACCCCTGCCAATCACCAACCCAAATATAAAAAAATATGTATTAAATCCCTGGTGTCTAGCGACCACCCCAACCGATCACTGGCCCAAATGTAAAAAAAATACATATTGAATCCCTGGTGTCTAGTGGTCCCCCCCCCCCGCAGATCACCAGCCTCAATGTAAAAATAAATATATAATCATCAATTTAATCCCTGCTGTCTAGTGGACCCCCCAATCAGGTAGTCCCCCCCACTCCCCTCCACCCTGACCCCGAGTGGGTGACCAGTACAGCCTTCCACTCTTCACCATGGCTGGCCTCCCAACTGACCTGGAATGAATGAATGCGTACTTGTACAAGCATGCTCTCTTTCATTCCAGGTCAGTTGGTGGCCAGCCATGTTGAAGAGTGAAGGGCTGTGCTGGTTGCCCCTTAGGGGTTGGGGTAGGGGGGAGCATGGTGGTGGGGCACTACCTGATGGGGTGGGGGATCCACTAGACACCAGAGATTAAATTTATGATTAAAGACAGTTCTGACCCATACTCTTGGAGAAATGAGTGAGCGACAACTTTGTACTTTTCAAAAGCACAATGCTCTGATTTATTTCCAGCCACCCCAATGACAAAAATATCAGAATAAACAAACAGGAGCTGACCAATTCAATCTGGACCCATCACTTCGCTCTCTGGAACTTCCTATGGGGTCATTATGCTAAGGTCACTTCCACACTTTATACAAGAGATGGTAGCATTATTATTACATCATATATGATGGACCCATTAATTAACGGTATGCTAATTATTACTCTCAGGTAAAGACTGTGATTTAGCAAAGAAACATAAGATTTCTAGAAAAAAGCATATTCACAACACAATAATAACATGACTAAATGTAATACTAATTTTAAATAAAAAATGCAATATGTTTCATAAAATTTGA
This sequence comes from Neoceratodus forsteri, assembly GCA_016271365.2. Classification (NCBI taxonomy): domain Eukaryota; kingdom Metazoa; phylum Chordata; order Ceratodontiformes; family Ceratodontidae; genus Neoceratodus; species Neoceratodus forsteri. The sequence goes on from CM057456.1 coordinate 1,290,143,775, forward strand.
TACTATAAAATTAAAAATGTGAAAAAGTCTAACAACCATCTTCATAATTAATTTGAAAGAGAACAATATCAAAAACATTTTTAACAAACATTTTTAATTGCATTTAAATTAGAAAGACTGATATTTATCTAGGTAACTGTGGGTCTTCAGTGAGATCAAGCCGGAGTAGGGAGCTGATTTACAATCTTGATAAGAATTGCTAAGACAGGAATGTCCTGTGCTCGACCATATCTCAAGTCTGTAATAAAAAAACAAAGAAAAAGGCAAAGATTAGATAAAGCATTTACATACATCTATTACCTTCTAAGATGATTCAGTTACTGCTAAATTGATAGCATAGGAGAAAAAGTGTGTGGGGGGGTGGGATAAAGGAACAAGATAAATATGAATCAAAAATATAAACATATAATATGTTAACCAAGGATTGATGGAACAGCAACCAAAAAACCCAGTTCTGCTTTGTGACCTAGCTCTTGTGTTTTAACAAAAGCTGTTGAGAAATCAAGTTCATAAATATGGTTTGAAATCAATTTCCATATTTAGGTAATCAGGGGTTAGAGAATTCAGTGTGTAGATCCAAAAACATTTCATGCTGTAACAAGTATTGTAATCCATCACCACCTTTTTTCCCTATATGAACCTGTTCAATACCCATGAATCTAAATTCCACAGTCCAACTGTTGTGATGATGGAAAAAGCTCTCTGCCACAGAATTTTCCAAGTTGTAGTTTTTTATGTCCCTAATATGGTCCTGTGTTTGTACCATCAGTGGGCATGTGGCACAACCCACATAAAGTGAATGACAGGGACACCACATGACATATACTACAAATGTAGAAACATATGACATGAACTGATGGATGTTAACAATCCTGTTACTACTTGGGTGATCAGATTTCTAATCCTGCCTACAGAAGCCACACACATTGCAATTACCACATTTGTACATCTCCTGTGGTTTTGTAAGTAGCCATGTTTGGCTCCCACCATGATCACCAGTAAATTGGCTTCTCACTAATTTGCCCCTTAGATTGGTTCCCCTTCTAAATGTGACTCTGGGTTTAGGACCAAGTTGGTTACCAAGTACTGAGTCATTCAACAAGACTGGCCAAAACCTGTTGATAATTCCACTGATTTTCCCTGATAAATGATTGTATTCAGAACTAAAGCAAACTGTTTCATGTGCTTCTGTGTTACTGGTTTTTGGTGCCAACAGAGAATTATGGTCAGCACTCCTTGCTTTTTTATGGGCTATATCAAGAATATCACTTGATAGCCTCTTCACAAAAACATCTGTTTGAATTCCTCAGCCTGTGAGATGAAATCCTCAACTTCAGAGCAATTGAGCCTGAGTATTAGAAATTGACTAAAAGGGATAGACTTTTTCAAGTATCTAAGGTGATGTGATATGGCTAAAAGAAAACTATCCATGGCAGTCTTTCTCCTAAATCCCTTGGTAGTGATTGTCTGTCTGTTATCAGAAGTCATGAAGGTAATATGCAAAAAGTTGATACTGTGTGTCTGAAAGTTACTTGTGAAGCATAAGTTTCAATTGTTGTGATTTATCCATTTCAGAAAATGTTCTACCTCTAGGTTAGTTCCCTCCCAGGCACTCAGTATGTCATCATTAAAGTGGTAGCAAGTTATTAAGTTTCTGTGGAATGGATTAATTGCTATATTGTAGATATAGTCCTCTTCCCATTTTCCCATGAAGAGGTTGACGAATGATAGTGCCATTGCTGCCCCCATTGCCATGCCACAGGTTTGTCTATAATGATGGTTATCAAATTCAAAATAATTGTGACTTAGCACAAAATCCAAGCCATTCTGAAATAACCATAGTGGTATTTTTCCCTTCAGTGGGTCCCTCCCTAGGATGTACATACATGCTTCCACTCCCTTGTTGTGTGGAATAGATGTGTATAATGATTCTACATCTATGGTGAGCCAGTTGTAATGTGGTTACCAGGTGAAGTCTGGTATTTTATTCAGGATGTCCATAGTGTCCTTGACATGTGAATTCAATCAGAGTACATTCTGTTGTAGAAAGATGTCTTTAAAATGGCAGAGGTTATCAATTACAGAGCCTATACCTGATACAATAGGTCTGAAGGGTGGATCTGTGGAATTGTTGTGCACTTTGGGAAGAGCATATAATGTAGGAATAATTGAAAAATTTGGCAACAATTGTCTAAGTTCCTTTTCTGTAATCTCTCCCTTATACAAAGCAAAATCAAGTAAATGTGATCATTGCTGCTCATAGTTCCAAGTGGGGTCTGTTGGTAGCAATTCATAACTGTTTCTATCATTCAATAGTTCAAAGACTTTGTTCCGGTAATAGTCTTTAGACATCATTACCAAATTCCCCCTCTTTGCCAGCAGGCTTGAAAACTAGGTGTGTTTTCCCTTTAAGTTCAATTAGAGCTACATTTCATCCTTTGTTAGGTTAGAATAGCTGGGTCCATTATCTTTTGTCAATAAAGTATTTACTTCAGAGAATAAATTGATGATTGTATATATTTTTTTTACACTGGGGCTGTCGATTGGCGTATGTGTGTGGTGTGGTGGACCACTAGACACCAGGGATTTAAAATATATTTTTTTTGTATTTGGGTCAGCGTTCAGTGGGGTGCCCACTACTACTAGTAGACATCAAGTTTTTGCTGGGAAGTGTGGAATTTTGCCAGCAAATTTCCATACTTCATGGTCGATCCATGCTCTGCAAATTGGTGAATTTCTTGAACTACACTTGGTGAATTGAGCACCATTCATGAAATAGTTTGCAGAGTGAATTTTTCTGATTTTGCACATCTCTAGCACACAGACTCCTATCCCAACATGCACAAAAATAATTTCAATCAACTAATGTAAATACTGAATAAATAAAATGCTTCAAAACAACAGACTAGAAGTAGAACATAATAGCTGATTCATCATTTTAGAAGACTGTGACTTAAAGCTGAAGTGCTGATGCCATCACACATTATAGTCAACTATGAGTTTTCCTGTCTCTTAAAGTCACAGTACCATAGAAGATCTTTGTACTTATTTAAGCTGCCCTTCAAAGATTGATTCATTTAATTCTGAAACAGTTTAATAAGTGGAATAATACATTACAAAACAGGGGATTGTGATTAATAATAACATACCCCCTGATGTTTTAAAATTCCTTGGTCAGTGGTCTTGGTATATAAATGCTCTAATTGGTATAGTATCTCACTGTACCATTATTACATTTCTGTCTTATGAATTTTCCTACATAAAAAAATATTCAATAATCTTAATTTATTTTTCCACACTATATATATGGTGTGGTCATTTATTTTTGTGATTACCAAACTGGACTAATCAAGGTATTAGTCTAGTTTATTATCATTTACACAAATGTTAATTAGTCATTTATTCTACAGTGCTGACCACCACTATGTGGGGTTTTCATTACACTTTTTGCTATGATATTTCATCGGATATTGTAGGAACTTCATGTAATCAAATGGCAAATACTGCAATTTATCACACAGTAAACTGTGAAATCTCACTCAGAGTGGCTGATCCTGGTTGGTGGCACTATATGTATGCAGACATGTAGTCATTGTTTCCTGTGACTGACAAATTTAACAAATTAAGATCTAAGTTAAATATTTCATAGTAAATTGATAGCTGCCAGAATCATTCTGCCTTTACATAGGCGTAGGAGTTAAATCAAGAGGATGGAGTCTCCCATTGATCACAGGTTATATATAAAAAGTCATCTGTACATCCTGGCCACCAAAATAAAATGAAGAGTACAAATAGTATGCGCAGTGAAAAGATGTTCTTTGGATTGGTAATCAATGCTTAGAAGTAATACAAGCAGATTAGTTATACTCTAGGTTTCTACTGCTTTGTAATCATATTGTAATTGAATGAACCATGTCCAACATCATAATGTCCATGACACAGATTTGCATGCTAGTAGATCACCCTGCACAACCAATTCAGAGAGCCCTTTCCCTCCCATAGGCTTTGTAAGATACTTAACTAATATCACATGTTTCATTGTTGTCTAGTATAATCACTGATGTGATGCTGTATGACACTCTGTCCATCAAGGACTTCTACACCTTCTGAAACATAAACACATGGAAGTTGTCAGCTGATAAGGACCTCTTGGCCCACCTATTCTGCCCTGTATTGCCTAACTATTGTGCCACCGTAGACCCTAATCAATCTCCGGTCTCCCCCCCCTTGCCTTTATTCTAAGGTCCCCTTGTGCCTATCCCATGTATACTTGAATCCTGTTACCATTTTAGCATCCAACACCTCTGCTGGGAGGCTGTTCCAGGTGTCTGCCACCCTCTCCATGAAGAAGTATTTCCTCACATCTCTTCTGAGTCTCCCCCATCCAGCTTCATAGCATGACCCCTTGTCCTGGAGCTTTGTTTTCTATGGAAAATGCTACCTGCCTGAAAGACAAGTAAAGCTGTTGCTACTGTATCATTCATTTGCTTGCATGAAAATTATCTGGAAACTTTTTCTTCCATACCTAGAAACACATGGCTTATCAAGCAAAAATGTGCTCCTTATGAATACTGCATATGTCTGCTAGGTACACTGTAAGATATCCCTAAATTGAGATGGGCAACACACATACTTAAACTAGTTAATAGTGATCACATCCTGTTTCTTATAAAAAGACAGCTTTAAGAAGAAATTTAAAACAAGAGCTCTGTATTTTACCATAAACTGGAAAAAATAATATGCAGATAAATAGAGATGCTCAGATTGACTGCAATGGTATGGATTGATGTGGTTGTAATATAAACCTTTCAGAGTACATTTCAGTTTATCATTGAAGATTGATACAGTATCTTAGTTGTAGAATCTTTTTCATTACAAAATAATATAGATATAAGATTGGATCTCTTACAATATGTAGACTCTATTAGCATACAAACTAATTATTTGAGCTATTTTACTGCAGCTTAGAAAGGAAGTGGTATTGCTGTAGCTTGACTGCATCTTTTTTTTAGTACTTTTTTAACTTAGACCTTATGTAGGACATGATTTGCATTTTTGTTAGCAATGGCTGAAGTATTCACGGAATAAAAATACCCTGTAAGCTGGCTTCTCCTTCAAAACTGTTCTGAAGTGTCAGGAATGCAATCCAGGTATATGACCTTCATTTGCATGTTAATTATCTACAAAATGACATGCTAATTGCCCTTTAAAAGTGGTTTCAGAACAAAAATCATTTTGAGCCGTTTCTGGCTTAAATTCAAATGAATTTGAACCCTGGCTGTAAAATGATTGCATTTTCCTAATTTATGTTTTGGGCAGTCGTGGCAGGTTGGAGAAGGTCATACAATAGGCCAATCCCACAGCCTGTTATAAAGGGATAAGGAAAAGTGAACAAAGGAGGAAGACTGTGGTAGTAGGGTATTCATTTATGGTATTGGATCCACAAGCAGCACTCTGTGTATCTGTGCTGATTAGAAATGCATATTATGTTGCCCTCAAGTTGCAAGAGTAATAGAACTCATGCCTTGGACCGATTGTTTTCTAGGGGAAGAAGGGATAACTAGTTCCTGTAACCTATGTTAGAACAAACAAAACAGAAAAGTGTAGACTAAATATCCCATAACTATAATAACTATAATTTATGGAGTCATAGAGAAACAAGAATTCACAGGTGTATCTTACTTTTCATAAACATTGTATTCCCAAAGTGTTTTTGAAGCAGTAAAAGTCTGGTAGTGAAGTGACAGTAAATGTGTTGTAGCAGCCATTTTGCACTTCAGCATCCTCACATAGCCTTGCACAATTGCCTGAACTAGTTTTAAGGGAAAGAGAATGCTGACCAGGACTTTGGGGGAAATCCCCTACTCTTGCAAAAAAATGCTTTGAGTTCTTTTACTTCCACTTGGACATTCACCAGAACAGCACAAGAGATGGGCACAAGGGATCTTGGTTTAACATATCATCTGAAGGATGCTACATCCTGACAGTGCAGCATCTTCTTAGTTCTGCACATCAGTGCCAGTGTTTACAGTATGAGCCCAAGTCCTTGTGTGGTGCTACAATCCATAACCTTCTAGCCCAGAGGCAGATGTGCTACCAATTGAGCTATGCTAACACCCTTAACACACAGAACATGAGGAGAAGGACCTCTTGGTAATATTCTAATAGGAAAGGCAGCAAAGTGATTAGGCAGAGTGAAAAGCTAAGCAAATGATTCTAAAAGTCAGAGTTTCTTTTCTTTTTTGGGGAGCCACTGGGGAGCATTTTTTAACAGAGGAAGACTATTCAGGAGGATTATGTTTCACCTAAACAAAAGAGAGGTGGACATACTGGCAAGTAGAACAAATCAACGGGTATGGGACTGTATACTTTAGCTTTGAGCGTGGATGGGCAGATGAGGGCAAACATCCATTCTTTTGTTTTTTATTCTTTGGTAACCCAATAAGGCCCATGTGCCTGTTTTCAGGGGTGACCCAGGAGCACTGGTGTGTTTAAGTGACTTGTTCATAGTCACATAATATACATGTGGAGGTTGTGGGACTGAAACCCAGGTCTGCTGGATGTACAAAGCTCATTCACAGCTTGTCACTCCACCCTCTAGGCTATACTGCCATGCCAACTAGATCTGGAATAAAAGACAAGCAATGAGTAATGACAGAAAAATGCAATAAGCAGCATTCCAGGGAAGGATAACAAATTAGTTAGCAAACATGAACAAATACAATGAGCATGTTGATAAAAATGGAAATGTGCTTGTATTCAGAATGCAAGGAATATCACTCTAAAAATGTGAAACAGAAACCTTAACCTGGGTCCTGGAGATGGGGAGTGACATCATGTATATTGTTGATACAAGGCTGTATTACTCTAAGGTTAACTAAACAAATCTGGAATGGTATAAATTAGTTGGAAGGGGACAACGTTGGAACAGAGGGGAATGAACTGTATTGTATACTAAACAGAAATTAGTTGTTTGGGTAAGATAGGCTATATAGAGGTTAGAAGTGGAAACTATATCCTTTTGAGTAGCATTAAAAGACATATGATTATACGAACATACAAAATACCAGCAGAAACAGGCCTCACGGTCTATCGAATCTACCCAATTGTGCAGCTAACCCCTCAACTTGCAGCTGCCCCACCCTCCCGTCCCTTCCTATTAACTACCCCTCACTCTGTCCCACCCTCTCTTAAATCCTCCCACCGTTCTACGTGATACCACCTTCTCTGGCAGAGTGTTCCACTTATCTACCACCCTTTCTGTGAAAAAGTGTTTCCTGATTTACCTCCTTAATCTCCCCACCCTCTTATCTTAGCTGATGCCCTCTTGTGTCCCTTCTCCATCTGATCTGAAGAATCCCTTCTGTGTTGACCCTGTTAATACCCTTTAGGTACTTAAAGATTTCATCATATCCCCTCATCCATCCTCTCTTCCAAGGTATACATTTGCAGCTCTCCCAGACTCTCCTCATAGGATTTACCCTCAAGTCCCTGTATCATCTTGGTTGCCCTACGCTGAACTCCTTCCAGCAATCTGATGTCCCTCTTCAGGGATGAATGCCAGTACTGCATGCAGTTTTCCAGGTGCATCCTGACCAGTGACTTGTACAGGTGTAGGATCACTTCTCTGTGCCTGGAGGAGAGTCCCCTCGCTATGCACCCCAGCATCTTGTTTGCCATTGCAGCCACCTTCCTGCACTGAGCTGAATGGTTCATACTCCCTGTTATTAGTACCCCTAGATCCTTTTCTCCACTGTGCTTACCAATGGTACCCCTCCCAACTGATAATTCCTCCCATGGTTCTTTGTTCCAAAGTGCAGTACCTTGCACTTCTTGGCATTGAACCCCAACTGCCATGTCCGACCATACTTCTAGTTTGGTCAGGTCTTCCTGCAGCCCCCTCCACCCCTCTATGTCATCTACCACTGCACTGATCTTAGTGTCATCTGCGAACAGACTGATTCTATTCTGGATCCCATTTGAGATATCGGATATGAATATCCCGAACAGCACTGGTTCCAGTACTGAACCCTGGGGCACTGCACTCATAACATCCCCTTGGTGATGAGAGTTCCCCCACCACCACCACCCTTTACTGCCCACCCCTCGGCCAGTTGATGATCCAGCTGACCATTTTTGTCCCCACCCTAATGTATTCCAGTTTTCTCCCCAGCCTCCCATGTGGCACTGAGTCAAAGGTCTCGTTGAAGTCCAAATATAGGATGGCCACTGCATGGCCCCAGTCCAGTTCCCCGGTAACCCAGTCATAGTACTCAACTAGGTTTGTCTGGCAGGATCTGCCTGATACAAAACCATGCTGATAGCCATCTTGGAGCCCATTGTCCTCCAGCAAGGTCACCAGTCTCTCCTTTAGGATTGACTCCATGAGTTTTCCCCATGATTGAAGTGAGACTCACTGGTCTGTAGTAGCCTGCATCATCCTTTGGGCTGCTTTTATGAATGGGCATGACATGGTCCATCCCCCAGTCCTGTGGTACACATCCTGTGTCCAGTGTTGTACTGAACAGGTCTGCCAGTTGTCCCACCAGGATCTCTGCTAGGTCTCTAAGTACCCTAGGGCAAATGCCATCTGGGCCCCAGACCCTTGTCCACCCTCAGTGCCTTTGGTCCCTCCAGCACCCTGTCCTCCATAATTCTATATCAGTCACCCCCACACCCCCACCCACTCTCCCCTTCCTATGTGGTATCTGCCCCCCTTTCCTTCGTGAACACAGAGCAGAAGTACTCATTCAGTGCCTCTGCCTGGTTGTCCCCCTTCTCCACCCACCCCCTATCTTTCTTAATCCTCACAAATCCTCAAAAGAAGAGGGGAATAGGAGTAAAGCATTACTGGGGCTATTCTATTGACCTTCTGACTGGCCTGGCATTGGATGTTTATTATGGGATACAATCAGAATGGTAACCTTACAGAAGCAAAGTTCATCACAAATTATAACCTGTATCTACTTGCTTGTCACCATTCAATTCCATTTTAATATCTGTTGCAAATATCAACATTTTAAAATGTATTTCTACACTTAGTAAACAAAATGAAACAATATTGCATAGATAACTCAATTTATAAATGTTTTAAAATGTTTTCATTGATTACTGTATTGTGAGCAAATTAACAAAACAATGTAAGAAACCACTATGGTTCTCAAAGGAGGTGGCAGGGGAAGGTGAGGGAGAAAAGGAGAGCATTCAGGAAGTACAAGGAATCACAGAAGGAGCAGGACAGAGAATTGTATCAGTTAAAGCAAAAGGAATCAGGAAAGGCAGTCAGAACAGCAAAGGCCCAAACCAAGGAAAAGATAGCCAACTCAGTTAAGAAGGGGGATAAAACCTTTTATAGCTACATCACAGAGTAAAGGAAGACCAAGGGAGAGATAGTGAGGTTTAATAATGGGAAGGGGGGGTGGGCAGAGGGTGACTGTAAAAAGGCAGAGATATTAAACAAATATTTTTGCTCAGTATTCACAAATGAAGAGGGGGAGATACCTAAACCAAATAATAGAAACATGCTGGATATGGGGGTAGATACCAGCCCATTCACAGAAGAAAGAGTTCTGAAAGAACTCTTAAAACTGATGGTGGACAAAGCAATGGGGCCTGATGGTATTTATCCCAAAATTCTAAAAGAACTAAGGGTAGAACTAGTGACACCACTGACTACCCTCTTTAACAAATCATGAGAGGATGAGGTGGTACCTGAGGACTGGAGGAGGGCAGATGTTATTCCACTTCACAAAAGTGGAAGCAGGGCAAAAGCAGGAAACTACAGACCTGTTAGTTTAACTTCAGTGATTGGGACAATTATGGAATCACTTCTGAAGAAAAGAATTGTTGAGTACCTAGAGGCCAGAGGGCCACAGGACCCAAGGCAGCATGGATTCACAGCAGGAAGGTCATGTCAGATGAATCTAATAGATTTCTTTGACTGGGTGACCAAAGTAGTAGATCAGGGAAGGGCTGTGGACATGGTCTACCTAGATGTTAGCGAGGCATTTGACATAGTCCCACACAAAAAAACAAAATACAAGTTGGCCAGCCTGAAAGTGGGTCCCAGGATGGTAGCCTGGGTAAAGAATTGGCTGCAGAACAGGACACACAGGGTAATAGTAAACAGAGTCTACTCTGAAGAAAAGGGGGTTACGAGTGGGGTACATCAGGGTTCAGTACTAGGACCGGTCCTCTTTAATGTCTTTATAAGTGACATTGCAGAGGGACTGGAAGGAAAAGTATGTCTCTTTGCAGACGACACAAAGATCTGCAACAGAGTTGATTCACAGGGTGTGGTGGAAAGGATGAGAAAGGACTTGGCAAGGTTGGAGGAATGGTCAAATGTGATGGCAGCTTAGATTCAATGCTAAGAAGTGCAAAGTAATGCACCTGGGAAACAAAAACCAAGGGGAAGAGTACACAATGGGGGGTGAGATACTAACAACAACAAAAATTGAAAGGGACCTGGGGGTAGTCATATCAGATTACCTAAAGGTGAGCAAGTAATGTGAGAGGGCAGTAGGAAGGGCTGAGGGGATACTGGGATGCATAGGGAGAGGCATCACCAATAGAAAACAGGAAGTTGTTATCCCTCTGTACAGGCAGCTGGTGAGACCCCATCTGGAGTACTCATGTGCAGTTCTGGAGACCCAATCTCCGCAAAGACATAGACAGGATGGAGGCAGTCCAGAGGAGGGCAACTAAAATGGTGCAGGGTCTACACTTGAAGACATATCAAGAGAGACTTAAGGAGCTTAATATGTATAGCCTAGAGGAGAGGAGGGAGAGGGGGGACATGATAGAAACTTTGAAGTACCTCAAGGGAATCAACAAAGTCCAAGAGGGTAGCATCATTCAAAAAAAGAGGTGTACAAGAACAAGGGGGCACAATTTGAAGCTGGGGGGATGGCTCAGAGGTAATGTGAGGAAGTATTTTTTCACAGAGAGGGTTGCAGATGCAAGAACAGCCTTCCACAGGAGGTTGTAGAGTCAAAAACAGTGGTGGAATTCAAGAATGCATGGGACAATCATAAGGCAATTCTAGGGGGTGTGGTTAGGAAGAAGTAGGCTGTTGGCTAGCTAGGATCTGCAGCTTATCCATTAGGTAGGGAAATGGGCAGACTGGGTGGGCCAAGTGGTCATTATCTGCCATCAAATTCTATGTTTCTATGTTTCTATGATCATGTTTGTGTTTGTTATGCAAGACAAGGTAAATTTTATTTCTATGGCTCCCAATCCCGTAGGCTCTGGGCGCCATACGATTAAAATAAAACAAACATGTTAAGTAAATAAACACAGTAAAACACATATAACAATAAATAAATTCCAGCAATAATATAACTTGTTATGTCTTTCAGGTCCCCCATGAAAATGGACATTTGATGCCCTCAGAGTTTACCTGCTTCACAAATTTAAAATAAAGATTACAGTTTCTGACAGCTGAAATCTCATTTGTTCCTGAGACCTGCAATAGCAGTGAGAACATGATGGTACAGTGCTGATTTATACAATGTATCCCCCAGCAGCAAATCTAAATACCCCCCCAAAAAAACTGTGTAGAACACAAAAAGCAAACCAAAGTTTTGAGAAACAATTCTACTCTGTAGTACCACTCTTAAACAAGGTTTGAAGCTACAGAAATTGTAGGAAAACTGACTACCTTGTACATGTTTTGTTAGATTCTAAATTAGCAGACAGGTATGCTATAGAGATTAATAGATGTGTTGCATCATGTTCTAACTAAACAAACATGAAGCTACAGAAATTGTAGGAAAACTGACTATCTTGCACGTTTTGTTAGATTCTAAATTAGCAGACAGGTATGCTGTAGAGATTAATAGATGGTGCAGCATCATGTTCTAACCAAATAAACATGAATTCAACAATCAGAAATTGCAGTCATCCAGGTCAGTTACTCAGGATGTCTAATACCAATAATAATAGTAATGTAAAAGCAAAGTGTCGATCCACAACAGCTAAAGAAAGAGTTGACTGGTGACAAGAAAACAAAATGTAAGTATCGGTGGATGTAATAGTCCTTTAATGGAATGGCAGTAATTGTCCGATATTTATGTTTACTTGACAATAAATTTTGAAAGTGTTTCTGTCAGATGGAATGTCAGAAAAACATTCTTAAATGTATTCTGTTACAAAATGTGAAGGATGGCACTAGAGCAAAATGATAATAATGACTCAAGCTCTGAGCAATGGGCCATGCAGACTTATTCTGTAGTGATTAGTGAGCATCTGGGATCCAGTTTCCAAAATATGGCAACAGTTGAAATAATATGAGCTTGGGTGAAAGTTAAATTAAATACAAAAGGATTAAACTTTAAGAGGGCAGACTTTGATAAATATAGGAGATCAGTTAAGTATACAATATATAGTCTGTATAAACTGGAAAAAAAGAAGGGATTAGAGGAGCTATAGAACTCAAGTCAAGGGAACAATTACAGGGAAAATGCTTACAGCCAGGTTAGTCCTTGGGAAACTGGATTCACTGAGTATTGTGACACCTTAGAACAAAAAAAGAATTGTTACAAGATGTTACAGTACACGACAGCTTTTTGGGCCAAACAGGTTCTTTTGTCCAATGCAAGAGAATAATCAAAAAGGCTGAAGATCACTGTGTATGTCCCTCAAGTAAGGAAATAAAAAAGGAAGTGTCATTTCTGGACAGATGAATGGATAGATGGATGGCTGGATGGAAGGATGGATGGACAAATGGATGAATGGATCGATGGATAGATGGATGGGTGGATGGGTGGATGAATGGAACTATCACAGAAAACATAAGGACAGAGCAAGGCATTTATGGCAGAAAGGTAGACATACACAATGGAAATAAGATCAGGTATAAACAGTAACTGGAAAAGTGTACAGAGGGCATCAGGATGTCAAAAAGACAAGAAAACAGGATGTGGACCTGCTTTCCAGATTGTCACTAGCATGTGTCATATATAAGTATATTTCATTTCTTTATACAGTTGTGTTCAGTGACAGGTTGTATTATAACTGAATATATACTGATAATATCAAAAACCTGCTAGTCTTAACTAGTTACAATATTAGTAATCACTATCTTAGCTTGTAATTGCACTGCAGGAGGGAATTAATTTTAATTGGTTAAGGAATTTACTATGAGGATAGAAGTCCAAAGATATTGGAACCCTTCTGAGATATAATTTGTGAACCACAGAAATGCTAGGAAATTTAGGACAACTGTGGTTAGTTTTCTGATCAGGATATTATGGTCAAGTGATTAAAATGCTCTTGTGAAGTTGAGGAAAACAGCTGGGTGCATCATCTAATTTTCAAATGAGATGAGAATGTCAGTCACAGCTGCAGTAACTGCATGAGCAGTATTGTGACCTGATCTAAATCTTAATTGATATTGAATGAGATGCTCGTGGGAGTTTTCATAATGAATTACTTAGATAGAGACATGTTACTCTAGAATTTTTAAGAAGGCAGACAAAATAAAAATTGGGCAATAGCAGTTAGGGTAAAAAACGGATCTGCCTTTAATGATAGGGACAAGTAATGCTGTTTTTAAATCTTGTTTAAACCAACTTAGTGATGGAGAGATTAAACAAGTACATGAGATGTTAAGTAATGACAGGGGCATGAAGAAAAACAAACAAACTAGACATTTGGAGTGAGGTCAGCACTAATTCCTGAAAAAGGGGTCTCTGAACATGTGTAGTATTCAAAAAATAAACCACCTTTATTACATAACAGTACTTGGCAATAAATATACTAAAAAGCTAAAAAAACTGTTTCTCACCCATGGTAGGAAAAGTGCAAGGTGCATAGGTTCCCAAAACTAGAAGTCCCACTCGCTGCATGCAGACAATATAAGGTGCCATTCTCCAGTGTGCAGGTAGCCCAACCGACAAAACGAGTCTCAATGCTGACTATATTGTACAGGGGGAGCAACACTCAAAAAAATAAAAGCTAAAACCCAAATGGAGCAGCTAAAGACCTCACTTGTGAGGGAACCTAGGGACTTCTGGGTGTGCATTGTCTGTATGCAGCGAGTGAGACTCAAGAGTGGAATGCTAGTTTTTGGGAACCTATGCACCTTGCACTTTTCCTACCGTGAGTGACAAACTGTTTTTGGCTTTTGCTGTTTTCATATCTGTATATTTATTGCCATGTACTGCTGTGTAATAAAGGTGGTTTATTTTTTGAATACTACACATGTTCAGAGACCCCTTTTTCAGGAATTAGTGCTGACCTCACTCCAAACATCTAGTTTTTTTTTTTTTTCATGCTTTTTAGCTCTGAGGTATTCTATGTGCTCACTCCTGTTGACCATTTTCCTGTAGCCGCTCCACTGTTTGACTTTTGAGCCTTTTGTTTTTTTTTCAGTTATAATGACAGGGGCAGTCAGTGTAAGGAAGAAATAATGCAACATACTGTATACAGGCCAGTGCCTCTTTAGCAATTAAGATTAGCTAGAGCCTTGGTGATCTCATATTCAGTGAAACGCTTAAGCATGAGAAATGGATAAATGTGCCAGGTAAACTGAGGAAAGGCTATGGCAAATGCAGATAAGTTAAGGTTGACAGTATTAAAAGCTGCCCCTGCAATTGAGAAATGTAAATTAAAGCTGTTGAAGGAATTGAATATGTAGTCCCTGGAGGAGAGGAGGGAGAGAGGGGATATGATAGAGACATACAGGTATCTTACAGGGAGGAACAGGGTGCAGGAATACACTACTTTTAAGTGAAAAAGATGTTCCAGGACTAGAGGGCATGGCATGAAGGTGGAGGGAGGACGATTCAGAGGAAACCTGAGGAAGAATTTCTTCACAGAATGGGTGGTGGACAAGTGGAACACCCTGCCAGAGGAAGTGGTGGGGGCTGAAACAATCACGGGATTTAAGAATGCATGGAATAAACATAAAGGAATTCTGGAGGTCAGGGTTAAAGGGCAACAGACTTCTAGGAAAACATAAAGTAAACTTACAAGCTCAAATGGTCAGACTGGGTGGGCTGTAGGCCCTTATCTGCTGACACTGTCTATGTATCTATCTATTTATCTGTGTTGGTTCAACATCAATATATCATCAATCGACATTTCAGCAACAGCAAAATGATGATGGCAACCATGTAGCCCAGCAATTGAGCTGCCTGACTGCCATTGCTGCCAGTGCACCGGAGCACATCCTGGCTGTTTGAGGGGGCTTTGCCCCTCACACACTCCAGAAAATAACATAATCATCTTCAGGTAAGAGGTGTGGGAGGGGGGGAGATCACAACACCCTGGGGCAGCAAAGATGGTGGGCGCTGCAAAATCCCAATAGTCAGAATGACTGTCAAATGGGTTGCAGCACCAACATTGCTGTCACTGTAAGGGTTTTGCAGCACTGATGGCACACCTAAATTAAAAGCATCAATAATTTGCTGTTTGTCTAAGATTACTACACTATCAAATTGCAATGACACTGGCAACCCTGCTTATCAACAATACTAGAGGCTCAGTTCTCAAACGTGTTGGGGATGCCACAAGCCTGGGTGTGCCAAACATATGGTGCTTGGGGCTTGTGGCATTCCCCAACCAGCAATCAAAAGTCACGATCTCGTGTGCCACTTGCTGCAAGTTAAGCCATCTTTTTGCTGGTCTAACTTTATGGCATTTGTGGGCCCTTTTTCGGGGTTTGTGCCAAATATTTGGAGCAAGCCGCCATAAAGAGGGTAAAGTATCGCAAATACATGCAACCTGTTAGAATCAGCTGCAAGCTGCAGCAATGTGTTTGGCACGGCTCTGGGTTAGATGCAAAGCTCACCACAAGCCCTACATCAACCTTTGAGAATCGAGTCGTAGGAGTTCATTTTTATTGACTTTTTGATTAAATCTTTTGGGTCATTATTCCAAGAGAGATTATTTTATGAACTATTTTTCAGTTGAACAATATTGTCTCCAGTTTTGTAAAATGGCATTTTGCCTACAATACTTTTAGACCTTCAGCTACATACCACTACATACTGGCGTATGTGTGTGTGTGTGTGTGTGGGGGTTCCAATGTACATGTATGATTTACAGTATGATTTTCTAGCCTTACCGATGCTTGTGCCAATATGTTAGACTACCTAAAAAGTGGTATAACTTATTTGCCCAGTTGCATGAGTTGCAACACTACACACATGGGTAGCCACTCAGTAAGCAAATGCTAAAGTGACTCCTTTACATGTGGGCTCTACCCCATGTCTGCACTAATGGGGTGTCTCCTGTTGTGTGATAACCCCCCCTACAGCTGGAATCAATCAAACAATTAAGACACTGACACAAATGAAGCAAATTCTATGCTGAAGCATTAGAGTTTTGTGAATTCAGTGCTTATTTCCTCCACACAAAGCACTGCTTATGCTAACAAATGGCAGACTGACCCAGTGCTGCAGATCATGAAAAAACAATTTTGTCCCTTTGCCACTGAGCAGCTCCTTCTTAATGAGCTGGCCTAGCCCAATGGCCACACTGATGCTCTTGGTGTCTGGCATACTCTCACATCCCCAATTATGACACCAGCACAGAGAGCTGAGTTGTCTGTGCTGAAGCACTAGAGTATTATGAGTGCAGTGCTGATTCATTCACTCAAAGCAATACCTACACTAGCAAATGTCAGGCTGACCACACTCTGCTGATGATGGAGAGGCTGTTCTCTTTACCACTGAGCAGCTTTTTTTTTCTGTGGGAGCTGCATGTCTAGCAGGGACTGGGTACATGGCATGCAGCTGTGCAGCTCATTACATGCCATTTATGGCACATACTGGGCTTCATAGTGCATACAGCCCTCAATAACTTAAACACAAAGTGACGTGTGATACTGGAAACATAATTTTCTGGGGCTTCTGAAATTAGAAAGCAAGAAGAAGAATATTTGTAGATTTTGCAGGTATGAGAAAGAGGGATTGGTGCAACAGACATCTAAATTCCTTGCTTGTACGTGCATGGTCTGTACTATGCTTCAGTACTAGAGCAGCTCCATCATAACTGCCTACATTACAGAATACATTTAGGGTAAGAAGGTCTGACTCTACTTTTGCAGTTGTAGAACTTTGCCTCTTTTTTTTTGTTAGCTCTTTTTATGTTCTTATAAATTCACCAACCCAAACCTCCTTTGGTCTTGCACCAGTGCGACTATTGCCACCTTTACCAGCAACCTCCAAAGCTCTGAACCACTAGAGACTTACCAGGATATCATTCCTCCCAAAGCTTTACCTCTAGGGTGGGTTTGCCTGCAGCTCCATGGCATCCTCCCCACAGATCCGGTATGCTCCCAGTGGAGGTGAAGTCTATCATTTTTCTGGGTCAGAGACAGACGTTTTGTGGTCAATGTGGAGTGGCAGGTGAGGTGTCATCCTCCAAACTGGCAGCAGTTTCCTTAGTTACATGCCCTTGGTAGGGTGGATTTGCAGTGACATCGTGGGTGCCATCAGGCACCTTCTGCACCTGATGCACCACCTCCCACCGGTGGTCTTGAACACACCTGACCCCTCCCAGTCATCATTAGTGGTCAGGTTGTTGTCAAGCCCCACAACTCTTCCATCACAGAGGAGGAGAGGAGTCCAGTGAATGCTGATTCCTCCTTCTCCTCCTGGCTGACCCTCTGATAGTCCAGGCTTGTTCCTGAACCTGGGTCATCGGCGCAACAAGTGGTAGCCCCACTGCTGTACCTCTGGCTCTTAAAGTGGAATCCATTAATTTTTAAATATAAAGTTATGTGCTTAAGTTTGATGATGATGTCTACTTGTAACTGAACTAAATATTCAGTTCCTTTTGCAATCAACAAAAAAACTGAATCTAATTCAAAAGATATGAAAGTTTGTGGCACTGGTCACTACACCACCTAACATAACTACTGTATATTACTTGTTTAATTCACATTTGCTTGTCACTTTGTGGTTTCTAAAATAACTTTAATTTGGTATCCTCTGTTGAGTGCTCTACAGATGTAATTTTTCAAAACCTGTACTCATCAATAGTGAAATAAGTAAGCAGAGACACCATTAGCACGTTAGTTAGCTAAAATGACATTAATAGTGGTGAATGCACCACATCAACCCAGAAGTATTAGGTAGCTGGTGAGAAAGGGGCTTCAGTGAAATGAGGAACCAAACAGATTGCCCACAATGTACAATGGAGGCTTATTTTTAAGCAGGTTGATTAATAAAACAATTAATATGTAAATTGAGGACATGGTGATAAATCATTTGACTGATAGACAATGACACTATCTGAAAATGTAATTATCACATATATTCATAGATCAAGTTTAGTAATAAATTATGACAGTACTGGATTTTGGCATGATGTCTACTACATAGATACAGAGTAATAACAGACTACATTTACAATAAGATATTTAAAGATCCCCTGACACCATGGAAGACACTTTGGAAATTATAACTTTCAGGCAGATTTCAACATATATCTCAATTCAAGCAATGTCCGCATTTATTTCTCTCTTTGTTATCACTATGAACATTAACCAGAAAACAGCATCACTGTGCCCCACCACTAGACTTTATCTGCATTGGCTGCATGTCTACCCCTGACATTCTAACCATTGGTTTATGACATTTTAAAGAGCAGCTGACACCTTCAGGAGAAGTTTAGTAAAACATAATATTTAGACACAGTCCAGCTTGTATTTCACCTTAGTTCTGTATTTCACCTCCCCATTATTTATTACTGAGGTCATTAGCATGAAAACAAATCATTGCTGCTGAAGAGTTCATCTATTCCTGTTGCTGTCTCCCTACCGGAGGTCATAATGCACTGCTTGTGACATCACATTTACTCCCATGGCAACAGACTGTAATGTCACAGAAAAGGATTATGACTTGAAGTAGGGAGTCAGCTACTGTTTAGAAGCAGATTAACCCTGAGGAATAAAGATCATAATATATTCTTGTAAATGTTCTTAGTAATAAATACTGGGGAGAGCAGCCCAGTGGCACTGAGGGTTGAGGCACTTGATGCCACACTTCATGATATGCCGGTGACCCGAGTTCAGGAATGGACCAAGGTTGTCAGGGTCAGCCCAGGAAGGGGAGGGCAGGGGCAGGATTGTACTGCCATGCTAGACCAAAGTATCCCAACATATGTAGAATGGCTAAAAGAGATACTTTTCGCCTTGCAGGCCGAAAACATGACTGCTCACATGGCAAAGAGGCCACAATACTATCAGAAAGTATGGGCACCCTTACACACTTTACTGACTATTTAATGACCCATGGTATACCAAGCAACCCTTTAGGGTAGCAGTGGGGAGACACAATCCTAGTGTTACGGGTGCACTAGTTTGGATTCTTTTCGAGTATCGTACCCAAGCTGAATGCAAACATAGGCTACTGTCACCGCATACCTGACAGGGAAGGGGGGTATTTTGGGGGGATAGGATGGTTTGGATGAGGGACATGATAAGGCTTTGCTTGGCCGAGGTGAACAGATTGTCTGAGTCAAGTTAGGACCAGATTTTGTTTAGTGCTGGATATCATCATGTGCTCTGCTCCAGAGTACATAATCTTAGTAGACTTATCATACAACATGTTGATATATACTGTCTGTATGTATTCCACCCTGTCTACTGTATGCTATACAAGATCTGTTAATTCCTCCCTCATACCAACTGGGGAAATATGGGGAAGAAGAAATAGGAAAAAATAAAATAAAGTATATTTATTTTGAAAAAGGATTGTACTGCCATATGGCAGATCCCTTCTCCTGGGGAGGGTTCAGGGTGGGGAGGTAGTGTGACCGGTGCATGTGGACCCCTGGCAGAAGCCAGGGGTTCTGTTGCAACTGGCACCTGGGATTTCCTGGGAGATGTGCAAGACACTGATGGTTAGCATCACCGTATCATTGCACGCCATGTCTCTCATCCGTAGCAATGCCCCAAAAAAATATAGCAGCTGCTTCTATGATGCCCTTCCCTCTCAGCTCTGGTGGCCCGCACTGACCCGCAGTGACTTATTCTGTCCACCGATGTGGCTGGCCTGACTCCAAGCCCCGCCCTGGGGGGAAAGTCTGGGAGGCAATGTTGCTGGAACTCCTGACCAGAATCCTTCTCATGTTGTCATGCAGGTTCACACCAGGGCACTAGCCCCACCATGAGGAGCAATCCAGGGGATTTCTCTGCCTGGAGGTATGCCCTGGGAATGAGGAGGGGTCGAGGATGGATTGGGGTTGACCCTTGGTGGTTGCAAGGGATAAAGTATAGTAAATATATAAAAAAGAAAATACTGGGGAGGCAGAATCTTTAGAATATATGTGGAACTGAAGATTAATTGTATCTAATTATTTTTATTTTTCAAAGTTCTTTTAAGGCGTCAGCAGCTCTTTAACCTACATAGCATTGTGCTGATGGAAGAGACTTAACTTCCATCTGGCCCACCCCTCCTGCTGCATGTCAATAACTATATCACATGTCAATATGAACACACAGTTCAAGCTTAACTAGCAAAATGCCACCCAACTCATGCAGTATAAACCCTGCTATGGATGTGATAAAAAGTTGATGGCAACAGATTGTGATGTCACAAGAAGAAATTATGAGGTCAGGTGTAGACAGTACAGAGAAACATTTTTAATCCATTGGCAAGGTTGTTGTGAATCTGTGGAAATCAGCAATTCGCAAATTCCATGGCTGACATACCAACTACGCTGGCAGATTTTTATTCATTTTTAAATATTTAAAATTTGAAAACCTCCTCCCACACACTGTGCTGCACACCAGAAATCCCTCCACCCAAAAATGATAGATTCCTTGATGCCCACCTTCCCGTGGCAGTGCACCCTCCTCCCTTCCCTGGAAAATTTCAGTTCTGCATGAAATGCAGACTGTATCCAAACAATTTAAAACCTTCCCCCAACTATATGCAAAATGCACTCTCTCCACCTCCGTGCACCTGAGTCCCACTGTCTTATCAAGCACACCAACTCCCCCAACCCCTGTGGTCCCCACATGCTCCTCCCCCACCAGCATGCACAAAATCAACCTGCAAGGCTGCAATAAAGAAAACAGTCCCCCGGTGCAGAGCATCTTCTCTGTTTACTGTCCATCTGCAAATGGTGTGAATGAATGAATGGTAATGTATTTGCTTCTAGTAAAATCTGATTGGTTGAATTTTCAGTCATTCATGTTTTACTAGTAGCAGAGATGTCACTATTCATTAATTTATGCCATTACGAGATGGACACTAAACAGCTCAGACTTTCTACTGCAGGAGATTATTTTCTTTATTGTAGTCTTGCAGGTTGATTTGTTAAGTGCTGCTGAGGGTAGGAGGGTGGTGGGCACCGGGGGGGGGGGTTGAATGGTGGCAGGGTGTGCTTGATAAGACAGTGGGACTTGGGTAGGAGTAGGTGGGGAAGTGTGTTTGGTGCATGGTTTGGGAGAAGGTGTTGAATTTTGTGGATGCACTCTGTGCATCTCACTCTGCAGAGCAATTCACTGGGAGAGGGAAGAGAGGATGGAGGAGGAGGCCAGTGAAGGGTTGGGAGTGTGGTATCAAGTAATCTATTGATTTTGGGTGGGGATGTAGCACATAATTCACATTGGTATTCACCCCAAATTGGCCATTTGCATTGATTAGACATGCAAATGTTGTCAATTTGCCTGGTGAATAACAATGTGACTTGTATGCCTAAGCTTTGGAAATTTGTCAAAATTTGCAGATTTTTTCATGTAGTGAACTTTGGCAGCCACATGCACCACTGGTAGATAAGCAGCTAGAGCAGGTGACGTGTAATGGATAGTGATTCTATTTCTACATTGATGTACTTAAAGGAACAGAAAAAACCTAATAGGAAAATATGACATTTAGAGCAGCAGTATTTCTTTGTTAGCCAGAAATGTCATTGTATACTGTTGTTTTTTTTTAAGGAAAATTGTATTTCTGACATCCTTAGATTCAACAACCGTATATTTTGTACTCCCTAAGGTATTTTAAAAGAGCTTTTATTAAATCTGTTCCATTGGGGTTGCATTTTGTAGTGCACATACTAGAGTCATATTGTTGATGTACTTGGTTGGTACTATCACATGTTTCCAATGGTAAACAGTATAGCACCACACCAAGGAAACTGATTTTTTTTCATAGATATGTCACAATGGAGCTGGGACTTCTAAAAACATCCAAGATCCATACATTATTTCAAGACTTAAAGAAAATGAAATAAAAAATGGATATTTTTATGTTCTGCTACAAATACTTTATTGCTGGAAAAATATATGGTGACTATCTGCTACTTCAATCTGATATGTTTAATGATTATGTTTTTCTTTCAAATGTTCACTGTGATGTCATGGGTTCATTAAATATGCAGCCTTGGCCATTCCCAACTGCTCAATTAGGTTACTTAAGCTAAATGTAAATATATCACCTGGGCAAGATGAAATACTGTACACCTCTGACTACTTCAGAGAATGGCAGATGAGATCATAGCCCAGGTCCACTAGCTGATATCTTCACAAACTCAGTTTGTGAAGGCAGAGTACTTAGGGTCTGGAAAGAGGCTACAATAATACCAATATACAAAAAAGGACACAAATCTGACATTAAAAACTACAGACCAATTAGCTTAACTTCTAAAGTGGGTAAGCTATTACAACGTTTTGTAAAGGATTAACTACCAGGATTCATTAATAGAAAATAGCCTGATGATTTGAATCAGCATGGATTCAAATCAGGTAGATCATGTCTGACTAACATGCTACATTTCTTTGAAACGATCAGTAATGCTATGGACATGGGCCCACCTGTGGATGTTTTGTTCCTAGACTTTTCAAAGGCCTTTGACAGTATGCCACGTGGTCTTTTAATAGATAAACATTATGATATAGAAATAAACAACATTATAAGCTGTATTGTGTCATAGTTAAATGGGAGAAGGCAAAGGGTGAGCATTGCAGGAAACACAGCTAAGTGGGTAGGAGTGACAAGTGGGGTACCCCAGGG
This sequence comes from Neoceratodus forsteri, assembly GCA_016271365.2. Taxonomy (NCBI): domain Eukaryota; kingdom Metazoa; phylum Chordata; order Ceratodontiformes; family Ceratodontidae; genus Neoceratodus; species Neoceratodus forsteri. The sequence goes on from CM057456.1 coordinate 1,290,166,748, forward strand.
ATCAATCCTGGGCCCAACACTTTTTAATATACTGTATTTACTTCTTTACAAACAGCAGAAGGATACTGGCATTGTAAATTTGCTGATGATATAAAGGTGGGGGCTATTGTGGAAAATGACAAGGTCATTAGTGTATTTCAGAAGGAAATAGACATCATAGGAGAATGGTTAAGAAGGGATAAACTGCAATTTAACATTGATAATTGTAAGATTATGCATATAGGGACAAAGAACAGGAAAGCTAAATATTACATGTATGGGAAATAAATCATTGAAACTACAAGGAAAAGAAATCTGGGTATCATAACACAACTGGATGATCTATGAGGATCAGCACAGAAAAACTCTTAACAAAAGCAATAAGGTTATTGGATGCATTTTCAGAAACATAAATAGTAGAAAGAACAAAGTTCCATTTCCCCTTTATAGTGCGCTGGCAAGACCCCACTTGCAGTACTGGGCCCCCTATCATAAAGGTAACATAAGGCTGCTGAAAAGGGTTCAAAGATCTGTAACCAGAAAAGTTACCAATGTTCTAGGAAAGCCATATGGGGACAGACTGGATGAGCTGAACCTGTATTCTTGAGCTATACAAGATATGGGGGGACATTTGCAAGGTCTACAAAGCAGTACAAAATGGTGACATAAGGGAATATATTGGTTTGGAAATGAAATATCTGGACAGAAATAATAGAAAACAGCCTTCAACTAAAAGGGTCAACATTCAGAACTGAGCACAGGGCTCATTGATTCTCCCAGAGTCATATCTGCTTGGAATAACTTACCTGAAACTGTAGCGACATGTAAATCATTGGATTCTTTCAAATGAACACTGGATAATTATATGAGGTGATAAAAAATTCTCTTATTTGTAGTAGAAAGGTGAGTTTATGGCCATATTGGCTAACGTCTCATACCTTACTATGATACTATGCAAATTACGATTCTTCCTAGTACTAACATTACATGCTTTATCCGTTTTGTTCTCAATATCAAAAACAGATAATGTGATACCAGTTAGTTTGCTATCACAATTTTTAACAAGCTAATGTTGTTGCTCATATAGTAATTCATCAGTAGGATAGGCCAGTGCTGGTCCAGATCAGTGGTATGGAAGAAAAAAACTGTAATGTTACCTGTGATATGTGGGTTTGACCTTAAGTCCAACAGTCCTACACTGTAGCAAGGAGTGTTACAAATTTAAAATTCACTGGTGAGGTGCCTGTGAAGGATCCACTCTGCAGCATTTTTCAAAGTGGGCACATTACATGAAGTCCTTACTTTGGGTTGGGGGGACACTGCAAATGAATAAATTTCACTTCACAGAGAAAAATCCTTTGTGAAGTATCATACTTTACAGAGATTTTCTCCCCATTTCAAAAATCACCCAAACCCAAAGTAGAGACTTTGCCAAGCAAAAACCTCAGAGAAGTTCAACAAAACTTAGAGAATGTGAAGTTGTGTTTCAGTTCATCCACACCTGCTGTAACTGGAGATTGCTGGGGACAAATCACCACACAGAGAGAGAAATGTTTGACCCCAGGAGAGAGAAGCTGTCAAACCACTGCAGATCACCAAAATGCATTGTTTGTATGGGAACCAAGGGAATAATATGGACGGGGACAAGGACTGGCTAAATCCAAAGTTTTGATTCTGGAAAAGTTGGCAACTTCCCCTTCAGATATTTAAAGACCTCTGTAATATCTCCCCTATCCCTCCCTTCCCCTCCTCCAGAGAGTACATGTGTACTTAATTTCAAGACTCTTGGCATAAAGAAAAGCAGGGTTTAGCAAAAAAATCCACAAAACCAAAAACACTCTAACCTGAGTGCAAACCTCCATAAATCTTTATTTTAATGCAACAGAACTGCTACAGACCACTAGGGAACTCCTTACAAAGCCTCATGCTGCCAAGGCAAACTGCTAGGGTTTCAGTACTAAAATACTAACATACTAAATTGCCAGCAGAATAGGCCCAGTGGTCTATCGAGTCTGCTCAAGTAACAGCCTACAGTCCAATCATTGAGGCTTCCCCCTATCCCTTTCTGACCCCCTGCTGACCCTATACATACCCCACTCCCCTCCACCCAGACTATACCCCTATGTCTACCCTACCCTCCCTTGAATCCTCCCACTGTCTCCATACCCACCAACTCTAATGGCAATGAGTTCCAGGGCACCACCACTCTCTCAGTGAAGTGGTGATGCCTCATTTCCCCTTAAACCTCCCCCCACCAATCTCATGCTATGCCCCCTCATGGCTCCATCCTTCCTCATCTGCAGCAGTCCATTAGAGCTGACCCGGTTAATCCCCTTCAGATATTTAAAGACCTCTGTAATATCTCCCCTATCCCTCCCCTCCTCCAGAGAGTATGTGTTCAGTTTTCATAGTCTCTCCTCATAGGACAGGTCCCTCAGGCCATGAATCATCTTTGATGCCCTCCTCTGGACCCTCTCATGAAGGACTACAACCCTCCTCAATTATGGGCGCCAACACTGCACACAATACTCTAGGTGCAGCCTAACCAGGCAGTTGTACAGGGGCAGTAGAACCTCTCTCCTCCTTGATGTAATCCCTCTGTCTGTGCACCCCAGCATCCTATTCGCCTTCACAGCTGCCCTCTTACACTGTTCAGAATTATTAATTTTGGCAACTATTGCCACCCTGAGATCCATTTCTTCCCTGGAGACTGCCAGCTTTACCCCCCCCCCCGAGACTTTAGTCGTATCCGGAGTTCCTGGCCCCCAAGTGGAGTACACTGTACTTCTTGGCATTGAACCTCAGCTGCCAAGTGTGTGACCACCATTCAAGTGTCTCCAAGTCCTCTTACAGCATCCTACTCCCCTCCTCCTTGTCTACCACTGCTGCCAGTTTGGAGTCATCCGCGAATAGACTCAACCTGCTCCTAACTCCAACCCCGACGTCTGAGATGAACACGTTAAATAGGACCGGCCCCAAGACTGATCCCTGGGGGACCCCACTAATGACCCTTCTGTGAGATAAGACATCCCTCCAAACACCACCCGCTGATACCTATCCATTAACCAGTTCCCAATCTAGCCTAGTAACTTCTCCCCTAATCCCCAAGCTCCTCAGCTTCACCAACAATCTACAGTGTGGCACCAAGCCAAAAGCCTTACTGAAGTCCAGGTACAGGACATCCACTGGCTTCTCCTGGTCCAGAAACCTTGTGACCCAGTTGTAGAATTCAACTAGGTTCATTTGACACAGTCTTCCCTGGACAAACCCATGCTGTCATTCATCTTGAAGACCATGGACCTCCAGGAACTCCACCATCTGCTCTTTTTAAGATAGTTTCCAGCAGCTTCCCCACCACAGATGTCAGGCTAACTAGTCTGTAGTTTTCTGGGTCCTCCAGTGGACCGCCCTTATGAAGTGGCATGACATGTGTCTCCCTCCAGTCACAGGGGACCCATCCAGTTTGCAGAGAGGAGTTGCATAAGTCCATCAGTGGTGCAGCCAGGACATCTGTCAGTTCCCTCAATACCCTGGAGTGAATCCCATCTGGACCTGGAGTCTTATTGCAGCTCAGGGACTTTAGAGCCTCTCTCAACCTCCCCAATGGTGTCTCCCCAGCCATGAGTGCCTCCCCGGCCCCCTCCCACATTCTACCTACCCCCTGTGGAGATGGTTCTTTCCCCTCCTTAGTAAAGACTGAGCAGACATACTCATTGAGCACTTCTGCTTGCTCCACCACTTCTCGGACCGCCCCCTATTTTTTGTGACTTGTTAATCTGCCCCCATCACTTTCCTCCCTCCCTCATACACCTGAAAAAAATCTTCTTCCCTTGCTTGATGCCATGCACCAACTGCAGTTCCTTCTCCACCTTGGCTGCTCTCAATACCCTACCAGTCAGTCTGGAGATCCCCTGGTACACTTCCCTGTCCGCCTCCCTTCTCGACTGCTTGAACCTATGGAAGGTCAGTCTTTTTTCTCTCACCATCTCCTGCACCTCCCTGGTCCACCAGCTGGGTTTTCTAGCACTAGCATTCTTGTGGATGACCCTAGTGTAGACTTTAGTGCCCTCCAGAAGACCCCCTTTATTATTTCCCACTTGCTCTCCAAGTCCATGCCTGGACTAATCTCTCCTAGGTGCCTCCACAGGACTGCCACCATGCCCACAAAAATCTGCCCCCCTGAAATCCACCACAGTCATTTTCATACAATTCCCAATCCTGCCCAGGTCTAGGGAGAACCAAACTGTGGCATGATCACTACCTGCCAGAGGGTCTTCCACAACCAAATCCTTAATCATGTCCCCATCCTTCAGCACCAAATCCAGAATATATCCTTCTCTGGTCTGTTCCCCCATCAGCTGGGATAGGAACACATCTTGGAAGGCATCCAGAAGGTGCTGCTCCCTTGCCGACAATGATACCATAGTCTCCCATTCAACCCGAGGCACGTTCAGCTCCCCCAACACTACTGTCTTGCCCCTGCCCGAGCTACAGTGGGATTTCAGATTTTCCACTAATTCCTCATCGAGATCTCCCAATTGGGTAGGTGGCCTGTACACCACCCCCAGCCTGACCGTCCTATCCCAGGAACCCTGCAGGATAACCCATAACACCTCTATGTGTCCCTCAGCTACCTCCTGCCTGTTGCATTTAATACCATGCCTAACAAACAGTGCCACACCCCCATCCTTACCTGTCATCCTATCCTTCCAAAGAACAGTGTACTCTGGAATACTCAACTCCCAGTCATGATGTTGCGTGGCCCACGTCGACATGACCACAGCCACATCCACCCTCTCCTCAGCCATCAATGCCTGCAATTCAGACATCTTGTTCCCCAGACTCCTCGCATTGGTTAAGACCACCCTCCACCCGGTCCCCTTCCTTATCCCCATCCCCCCTTCCCCCATTCCAAAGATCCCATGTGAGAAGATCTGCCTTACTCCACCACCTGCTGAAACTGTCGGTGGAAAGGCCCAAGCCCTCCCATGCTGGAACTGCCCGCCTGTCCCACAAGCCCTAGCCCTCCCCCCTGCTACAAGTTTAAACCCCACCTAGTTCTTGTAAAAAGTTCTCCTATCTTTTGCTTTAGAATCTCCTTCCCCACCATGCTCAGGTGGAATCTGTCCCTAGCGAACAGCTCCTTGTCCTCCCAAGTTGATCCCCAATACCCCACCAACCCATGCCCCTTAGCCCGGATCCAGCCCTTTAACCATTTATTGACCTCTTGAACTTTTAATTTCCTCTGCACACTAGCCTTTGGTACAAGAAGAATATCCAACTAAGAGACTGTGCACCCTACGGTTAGACAGACCCTGGCCAGCTCCCTGAACCTAGCCTGAATCTTCTCCATGCTGTTGCCCTCTATGTCATTTGTACCCATATGTATCAAGATGTGGGGTAGCCCCCCAGCGTTCCTCACCAAGGTGTGCACTAGGTACACGGCCTGGTACACAGTAATACCTGGCATGCTCTCCACTCTAACACCACTCCGCCAGCCATCCCCCTTCCCCACACTTGATACCCATGATTATAGAGCCCCCCAGAACTAGAACTCTGGTCCCCTCTGTGCCCCTATAATTAAGGGCTTCCTCAACGAGCCTATCCTTCACTTGCTCCCCACTAGGTTCCTCCATCCCCCTCCCCATGCCACTTCTGCCCTCGCTGCTTCTACCCCCCTCCAGACAGTTCCCCTCCAGCTACACCTCCACCCCCCCATGCCCTCATCTACCTTAGTTACTTCCCCAGATGCCCCCAGAATCCCAACATCAACTACTGCATCCATGCCCCCAACTTCCTCATCCTGTCTTCCAGCTTCATCCCTCCCCACCAAAGCCATTCCAGGAACCTGCACATATGCCATCCCATCTTGTCTGGTTTCCTTTAGAACTTCTTCCCCCCTTCCTACCCTGCCCGCACTTCCACAGCCACCTGCCAGTGCCTGATCTAGTGGCTGCAGAACCTCCTCTTCTACTGTGCTGTCTGGCCCCCTCTCAAGACTGCCTAAGCTGCCCCCTGCCTTGTTTCTACCATTGAAACCCCTGGTACAGTTTCCCTCTGTTCCACTCGAACCCTCCAGCAGAACTTCCTGCACCTTCCCCTCACCCTCCCTCCCCTCGTGCTGCCTGCCCACACTCCTCCCTCCCCCACTGGCCCATGGATTACCACCCCTCTGAAAGGCAGCCCTCCTTGGTCCCCCTACCACCGAATCCCCCACACACTCTCCCACCTTCTATCCTGACCCTCTGACCAAGTCTACTCTTCCGGACCCTGCAACAATCCCAGAACTGCACATCTGTTTGCGGTGCCGATTCCTCCTTCCATAATAGCAGCATCCCTGTTAGGGTTTGCCTTCCTCCCATCATGGCCACCACCTCCCCTCCACCACCCACCCACGATCTGCCAACCACCATCTCCCAAGTAGCCTGGATGACTACCCCCCCATTGTAGCTTCCCTCACACCCTGTCTCCTGAACCTGTACCAGGAGGGCACCATTTGTCACAGAAACATAGAAACATAGACAATGATGACAGAAAAAGACCAAAGGTTCATCTAGTCTGGTAAGGTCCCTATAAACCCAGAAACCTATTGTTCCTCCAGGGTACTAGCCCTCCCCAGCCTCTTCCCATTCTCCTCCTTGGTTTTGTCACCCTGAGCAACCACTATTCCCTTTATTTCATTTCAGCCCTGTTTTACCCCCTGACTTTTTTCACACCCACCACCTTGTCTGACACACTGTTCCAAGGTTCCACCCCCCTTTCTATGAAGTAGTACATCCTCATGTCCCTCTTGATCCTCCCTCCTTTTAATTTCCACACTGTCCACATGATCGCGAGTTAGTATTCACACTAAATACTTCTCTGCAGTTCACTTTGTCAAGTTCTTAAAGGAACTTGAAGGTCTCTATCATATCTCCCCTCTCCCTTCTGGTCTCCAGTGAGTACATATTTAGTGCCATGAGGTGCTCCTCATAGAATCTGCCCTACTAGCCCTGAATCATTTCTGTAAATCTGTGCTGCACTGCCTGCAACCTATCCTTATTGTTTTCCGAGGTGAGGACTCCAGAATTGGTGCAGTACTCCTGATGAGGTCTCACCAGGGATCTTTAGAGGGAAAGTATTATCTCTTTCTTCTGCTATCAGTACACCTCCCAATACATCCCAGCATCCTGTTAGCCTTGCTATAGGTCTTCTTGCACTGACTCAATTGCTTAAATTAGTTACTGGTGATAACTCACAGATCTCATTCCTCAGTTCTAGCGCTAATTCTCTCCCCCTTCCCATCCAGTACTCCATCCTGGCAGTCTTTTTTTCCAAGGTGCATTACCTTGCACTTTTCGGTTTAAAATTTTAACTGCCAAACCCTTGACCATCTCTCTAGCGTGTGTAGATCTCTCTGCATTTAACTTATTCCCTCATCACTATCCACCCTCCTACTAGGTTTTGTGTCATCTGCAAAGAGATACAACCTGCCTTGGATTCCATCTCCAAAGTCACTAATGAACATGTTGAAGAGGACCGGTCCCAGGACAGATCCTCGTGGAACTCTGCTTGTAACCTCCCTCTCCTCTGATTTAACCCCATTGACCACAACCCTCTGCTGTATCCCCTCTTGCCAGTTACCCAGTTCACTATGGGTTTCACTGCACCCAGGTCCTCCATCTTCTTGAGCAGTCATTTGTGAGGCACTGAGTCAAAAGTCCAGCTGAAGTAAAAGTACAGCAGATCCAAAGTTTGGCTCCTGTCTAATTCCTTTGTTACTCAGTCAAAGAAAACTATCAGGTTAGTCTGACAAGTCCTTCCTGCCATGAAACAGTGCTGTTTACTATCCTGGAGCCTTTTGCTCTCCAGGTAGTCTACAAGGTCCTCTTTAATCAGTGACTCCATTAGCTTCCCTATGATAGAGGTTAGACTGACAGATATGTAGTTTGCTGGCCACTCCTTATTCCCCCCTTATTAAGCAGTAAAATGTCTGCTACCTTTCAATCCCTTGGAACTTCCCCAGAACTATATGAGCTGTTAAATAGACCTACTAGTGGCTAAGCCAGTTCTGCTACTAATTTCCTGAGAATCCTAAGATGTGACCCATCTGGTCCCTGGGCCTCATCTATCTTAAAGGCAGCCAGCACTTTCAGGACCCTTTCACTAGTAGTATTGGCTATCTCATTTCCGTGACTCATTTAGTGGCCGCTTTGATGCCACTCTCTAGCAAGCACCCGCCATTATGCTTAGTGAAAACTGAGCAAAAGTAGTAATAAATGATGACGGCCTTTTGCCAGTCCTCTTTTATCACTTTACCCCCCTCAACAAACCTTACGATTCTCCCAACTTTTTTATTTTCTTCACTAATCGATCTGAAAAATTGTTTTTCTCTGTTCCTGACCCCTTCTGTGATATGCAGCTCTGTGTCTGCTTTTGCCTGTCTAATGGCCCTCTTTGCCTTCCTATTTTTCCCATTTCCCATTCTATCTCGCCCTGCTTTTTCCTTGTATTTACAGGAGGCCTTCTTTGTGGTCCTTACCACATCCCTGACCTCTGCTGAGAACCATAGTGGTCTCTTGAACCTGTTTTTCTTTGTTACCATTCTTATGCATACCTTAGATGACTCAAGGAAGGCCACCTTAATTGCCTCCCATCTTTCCTCCACCCTGTCTATGTCCTCCACTCCTACTAACGTATCCCTGACCAGTTTTCTCATCTTATCAAAGTCTGCCCATCTAAAGTCAAGGACTTCAGTTCTCAGTTGTGGCTTGCTGGCCTCAAGGTAATTTTAAACCAAACAGTTATGGTCCCTTTTCCACATTGGTTCCCCTACTCCCACAGCTTCCACCATCTCTGAGTTGGTGAGCACCACATCAGGGATTGCAGTCAGCCTGGTGGGTTCCTTAACTAGCTATACCAGTAGACAGGCTTGGAAGGCACCCAGCAAGGCCTGACTCCTTGTGCTCTTGACCTCCAGAACATGTCAATCGATGTCTGGCAGGTTCAGGTCTCCTAACAAGATACATTTTGTTTTGGTATGGCTAATATTAGTACTGTACTCAGTTGCCACAATTTAAAGTATGATCCCAATCCTAGTGTGGGATTAGAACCCATGATCTTCTAGCCCAGAGGCAAATGCTCCATCCATTGACTGATGCTAAGACATATCATATGTCTGTATCCTTTGATATTTAATACATTCCACAGCCACAAATTAAAAGTTTACTCACTTGGTGAAGGTGATGGTGGGAGCATTCTGTATGGCAGTCTCACAACCATTACATCTTGGGTTATGCTCACCTGATAGGCTGACAATGCACATGTGACAAACTATAAGACTGACCCCTGAGCTCTTGGTCATCTCAGGAATCCTCAGACTGATGTCTTCCATAACTGTAACTAAACTGTGTTACTTATATAAAACACATGTCCAATTTAATACATCCTTTCTGATACCTTAAGAGTATGGATGCCTGAGACTGTATACTGCTACTCTACCTTTATTCCCTGATCATACTCACTAATGAACCATCAAGAAGTCATTGATTGTAAGCATAATCATCATAAGCATTATCATCATGGTTTGTCTTGGTGCTGGAATAGGTTAGTCTCATCAGGTAGGGCTCTGGAGTGCCGTAGAGAATGCTCCCAAATCAACATTACCAGCTGAGTAAACTTCCATTATGGATTGCATTTTCTACAGCACTCCCACAACCATTACATCATGGATGTTCACAAGCAGTACCCTGAAAGTGTATGGGTGGGACAGCATGGCCAGTTATGGAGTCATGTGCTCTTTTCCATTTGTAGCACTGCCTCAATGAATCCCATACAGGAGGTGGCAAGCGTATCCAGTCTGTAATGTCTGACAAAAGTGTACATAGTGGACCAAGTGGCAGCTGCACAAATATATTCTATTGAAGCTAGGTTTACCTCAGCCCATGAAGTTGCAATTGCCCTGGTGGAATGGGCTTTGAAGTTTTTAGTTTCTGGTTTATTCTTGACTTTATATACCTGAGTGATCGCTCTCTTGATCCAGCCCGCTATGGTGAATTTTGACTCTGCAATTCCCATTTTATGACCTTTGCTGATTATGAAGAGTTTGTCTGATCATCGTATGTCTTTAGTCTTTTGTAGGTAAACTCTTACCACTGTTGTTGGGTTCAAGGTCATTAAATTTGATTCCTCTGATAAGAGCACTCTTTGGTCAGCTGATGGTAGCTCAATGCTCTGGTTTACACAGAAGTGTGTAGGCACTTTGGAAATGAAGGATGGTACTATTAAGAGTGAGGCTGTGTCATGAAAGAATATGAGACATGGATGTTTGTGTGATAAATCAAGAAGCTCACTGATCTTTCTGGCTGAACAGATAGCTACTAGAAAGACCGTCTTCAGCAATACCCACCACAGTTCTACTTCATTCATTGACTCCAAATGACACTTCTACCAGTGCATATAATGTAGAAAAAGATTTAGGGCCCAGAGTTCTGTAATTTGTTTGGCCATTGGTCTGATATTGTTCACTGCTTTGAGGAATCAAATCACATTCGGGTGTGCCTCCATGTGGTATTGTTAATCTGACCTCTAGCTGATCTGATCGCAGACAGCTGGACCCTAAGGGAGAATGGTGACAGGCCCTTGTCAAGGCCATGCTGAATGGACAGAAGTATTTGTGGGACAGATGGTTGATGTAGTATATTTGTAGCTGACCACCTTCAAGTGAAGACTTCCCAATGTCTTTTATAGGCCCCTGTTGTGGATGCTTTTCTTTTTTTTTATTCTTTTTTATTGATTTTCAGAAGATTGTACATAGCTGTATACAGTACCCAAATACATCCATGATTAAAATAACAGGGCTGTGGTTATAACAGTCAATTCAGATTCCATAGTAGATACAGATATAGGTTATATTCTAAATTCCATCTGAGAGAAAAATATAAGTATAAATATAGACATAGACATACGGCTTGGGACATATCTCCATGGGGAAAACTCGGAATACATGACCAGTTAGTTGTCTAAATAAGACCCAATCTTCCAATATACCTTCTAATTTAATTTGCCCTTCCCCCGACCCTCCCTGCAACCTTATAATATTCCAGTCTTTATGATACAGATTCAAGATACACATTCTGGGTAATGTTCCAACTGATATAGGGTCCATTGTTTCCATAGGTTATCAAAACTATTAGTCCTATTATTTATTCTGGCTGATATTCTTTCCAAATAGTAAATTTCATATGTTAGTTTTCACCAAGCTTCCTTAGTTGAGACCCGAGTGGAAAGTCAAAGTCTTGCAATTATTTTCTTAGCTGCAAGTATGAGAAGTGTTAACATTTTGTACAGCCCTTTTTGAATTCACACTACACCAGGTGGGGTTGTTGTCAATATAAAAGTTTGGCTAAGCACCTCTGGTCTCTCATATATTGCTTTTAGTTCTTGTAGAACTTCTTGCCAATAGCCCCCTATCAGTGGGCATGTCCATATTATACGTCTCCATCCCACTTTTATTTGGCCACATTCCTTCTAACATGTGTCATGTTCCCCTTCATGGAAATGTGCCGTTATATCAGTTGTTCTGAAAAACCTTATTCTGGCTTTCCATACATATTCCCTCCAGTACAAATTGGAAGAAAGCTTGGAATACATCGTTGTTGAAACCTGCCACTGATCTTTTTCCAAGACTAAGCCCAACTCCCTGGACCATCTAATTCTAAGATACTCCAATGAATCAGTGCTGTACCCTCTGAGTGCTGAATATAGGGCCCCAATTATGTGTTCTTGTATCTGCCCCTTTAAATGAGATATCACTATCTGAACTAGGGTAGAAGGAGATTCCGCTACCTCTGAAAGAGTCTCCTCAAAACTAGATTTTGTTTGATTCTTATATATGTTCCATATTGATCTAAGGGAAGTTTGTGCTCCAATTGCAATTTAGTGAAAGAGTAGAGTCCCATAGGCCCCACTAGCTGAAAAGTATATTGGAGACCCAATTTCTCCCATTGCTGATGAGGAATCCTAGAAAGATATCTATGTTCTGAGGGGGATATGGTATATCTCAGCATTTGTTGCTAACTCTTGAGAAATTCTGAGGTGTATTGCATAAACCTTGTTAAAGGTATATCTCTCAATGATTCCCCCAAAATAAAGGAGGAGAACTTTTCTAATTCATTGAGTATGACCTCAGTCTCTTTCCAATATTGTGGATGCTTTCCTTGACTGCAAAATTGCATAAATGACTAACTGGTGGTATTTTTCCTGTGGCAGTCTTTCTCTTTCAGGAGCCAGGCCATCAATTTTCGGTTTCATGGGTTTGGTTATCATACTGGATCCTGTATCAGTCTGTTGTGATGGTGTGGCAGGATTCAATTGTCCATGGCCACTGAGATTACCATAGAGAACCAGGGGCATTTTGGTCAGAAGGGGGTTATAAGAATGACTGTGGACCTTGTCTGCCTCATCTTGCACAGGATTTAGGGAATCAGTGGTAGAGGTAGAAATGCAAATACCCTTTGGAAAGTCTGTGAGAGAGATAGGGCATCTATCCCACTGGAATTCTTGTCCCTAAAATGAGAGAAACATATCAGAATTTGATTATTTGGGGTGGAGACCATTAGATCTGCCTCGATTGGGCCCAAACTTGTGTTTAAGTTGTGAAATATCTGAGAATGCAAATGCCACTCCCCTGGGTATGTTTGCTGGTAGTTGATATGTGGTTTTGATTTCTTCCTTTCAGGAAACTGTGCAGCAACATCTGTAGAATGGGGGTTTTGCTGTGATATTGAGTTTTGTTTTCTTCCTTTCAGGAAACTGTGCAGTATCATCTGTTGAATGGGGGTGTTCTCTAAGTGAACAGGGCACTGTGAACTGATTATTTTATGGTACAGTGGTTCTTTTGTTTTTTGTTTGCTTTACAGGGCATGAATCAGCTAAACTTTGTAGCTATCGAGGTGGGCTGCATTAGGTACCAGGCAAAAATGTACTGTACTTGCATTTGAATTGATCATTTTTCCTTCATCCAGCAGGCCAGGAATTAGAGTTGCTCAGTAAAGCTTGAAAGTGATCAGAGAATGACATCCGAGTGACATTGGGTGATTGAAGGTAAATCAATCATGATGAAAAGGGCACCATTGTCAACAAAGAGAAGGGGCTTTAAACAGTCCTGTTGCAAGGTTGTTTTCCTACAAAGGTGAAATCCACTGCCAGAGCCAGGGGAATTGCTGCTAAGGGGTGAGAAGGAACTGGAGGACCAAGGCTTCAAGGCTTGGTTCTGGGGGTTTGAGGACAAAGCTGCAGGGGAAGTATTGTTTGGCAGTATTTTCTAGCTTGATCAGTGTATTCCTGTGATATGGGAGTGTACTGTGATAAGGGGTCTTGTTTTCATCCTTTCAAGAAACTGCAGCAACATCTGTGTAATGGGGGTGTTACAGTGATAAGGGTTTTTGTTTTCTTCCCTTCAGGAAACTGTGCAGCATCATCTGTTGAACGGGGGTGTTCTCTAAGTGTACAGGGCACTGTGAACTGATTTTTTTTGTGGTATGGGAGGTCTTTTATTTTACATTTTCTCCACAGGGCACAAAGCAGCTAAACATTGTAGCTATCAAGGTGGGGTGCATTAGGTCCCAGGAACAAACCATCATTTGAAATGATTGCTTTTCCTTCCTCCAGTGGGGAATTAGAAGGGAGGGAGAAAGAGCAGATCCTGAGGATTGCAAAAGTGGTGGCAATGAGAGGGGGGCTGGAGGTCATTGTCCACCTGGGAACAAATGACTTATCCAAGGACAGGGCAACCATACAGCAGGTACATTAGGACTTCAGAGAGTTGGGAGGGTGCCTGGAGAAGGTAGTAACCTCTGTGATTTTTTTCAGAGGTGCCACTGGTCCATGGTATGGAGGAGGATAGGAATCTCTGGATCAGCAGCTTTAACAAGTGGTTGAAGGGCTGATGCAGCGAGAAGGGGTATGGCTTCACTGGGGACTGGCGATCCACCTGGAACAATGCAGCCCTGTTCAAGAGGTACAGACTGCATCCTTCCAAGAGGGGGATGGCAGCCTTCAGTGAACAGTTTAAATGCATCCTTGGTGAGTGTTTAAACTATCTGGGGGGGGTCAAAGGGAGCAGGGAGACTCAAGTAGCCAATCCCCATAGTCTGGAGTAGCCAGAAATGAGGAACATGAATATAGGTTGAGGACAGGGACACCAGTACCAGATACAAAGGGGAAGGCAGGGGTAGGAAGGCAGCATAATAAGGAAAATGGGATTGGGGGACAGAGCCAGGTGGGCAATCACAGGATTAGAGGGGTTCAGGAAGCAAAACACAGAAGGCCATGGTTACAAATGCCCGCAGCCTAGGAAATAAAATTCCAGACCCAGAGGCCTTGATAGTAGAGGCAGACCTGGACATAGTGACAATAACAGAGACCTGGTGCACTGCAAATTATGACTGGGATGTGAATGTTCTGGGTTATGCCCTATTCAAGAGAGATAGGAGGAGTAAAAAAAGGGGGGGGGAGTGGCCCTGTATATAACAGAAGGTATAAAACTAATGGAAGTACAGGGTAGACAGGGGGAGGTGGAGGCACTGTGGGTCACCCTTGAGTCAGGAAATGGCACAGCAATCCACACAGGGGTGATCTATAGACTTCCAGCACAGGGGGAAGAGGTGGACTTGTATCTAGTAGATCAAATCGATGAGATGGCATCAAAAGGTGAGGTATTACTGCTAGGGGTTTCAGTTTCCCAGACGTGGACTGGACTATCCCAGCAGCTGCTTCAACTGGGGGCAGTGACATCCTGGTTTCATTACAAGGGGCAGGCCTGAAAAACAACTAATGATGGATTCCACCAAAGACAGGGCAATTCTGGACCTAATACTGATCAATGGGGACAGAATTACAGACGTCCAGGTGGAAGGTCAGCTGGGATCCAATGACCACCACATAGTGTGGTTTAGCATGTCTAGTCACACAAAAGAAATGGTCTTAGATTTTAGGAGGGTGGATTTTGTTAAAACTGGGAGGTGTATCAAGGAAGCCCTGGTGAGAAGGGTGATAAGAGGGGAAGTTGAGAAGCAGTGGGAACAACTGAAGGGAGCCATGGAGGACATAACAAGTCAATGCATCAAGATGGTAAACAAGGGCAAAAGAAGGAGGAATCCACTATGGTTCTCGAGAGAGGTGGTGGACAAGGTAAGGGCCAAAAGGGCAGGCTTCAGGAAATATAAGGAGACTCAAAGAGAGGTAGACAAGGATGCTTACCTAAAGAACCTAAGGGAAGTGGGGAAGGCTGTAAGGAGCACAAAGCACAGACTGAGGAAAGATTAGTGTGGATGGTGAAGAAGGGGGATGAGACTTTCAATAGGTATATCAGCAAAAAAAGGAAAACCGGGGGGGGGGGGTATTGGAAGGCTCAGAGGGGATACAGAGGAGTGTAATGAGGGAGACCTGGAAAAGTTGGAAATACTGAACAAATACTTCTGTTCAGTATTCACGAAAGAGAGTGAGGGGCAGGGGCCTCAGCTGAACAGACATGAAGGGGGAGAGGTAAATACAAGTCTATTAACAGTGGATAGTGTCCCGAAGGAGCTTACAAAACTGAAGGTGGACAAAGTTATGGGGCCAGATGGCATACACTCAAAGATATAAAGGGAACTGTGAAGGGAGCATGAACCACCTCTGTCAACCATGTTCACCGAGTCACTCAGCACAGGAGTGGTTCCAGATGACTGGAAGAGGGCACATGTAGTCCCTCTACACAAAAGTGGTAGTAGAGAAGAGGCAGGAAATTGTAGGACAGTGAGTCTCACCTTAGTAGTGGGTAAGATCATCGAGGCACTGTTTAAAGAAAGAATAGTGGTACACTTGGAATCCAACGGTGCCCAGGATCCAAGACAACATGGATTCAGGAAGGTTGTGTCAGACAAATCTGATGATTTTTTCATCTGGGTGATGAAGGAAGTAAATGGGCGGTGGATGTCACCTACCTCAATTTCAGCAAGACCATTGACACCATCCCACATGAAAGGCTGGTTAACAAGATGAGTAACCTGGGGATGGGGCACAAGGTTGTAAACTGGGTTAAGAACTGGCTAATGGACATGAGGAAGAGGGTGGTGGTAAATGGGATTCATGCCAGGGAGAGGGTGGTGACCAATGGGGTACCTCAGGGATCAGTCCTTGGGCCAGTCTTGTTCATTGTCTTCATTAGTGACATCATGGAAGGGCTGGAGGGAAAGAGCTGCTTGTTTGCAGATGACACCAAGATCTGCAACAGGGTGGATACTCCAGATGGGGTGGAGAAAATAAGGAGGGACCTGGGGAAGCTTGAAAAATGGCCTGAGATGTGGCAACTGAGGTTCAACTCAAAGAAGTGCAAAATAATGCACCTGGATGAGGGAACCTGGGGAGAGCTACATGATGGAAGATGAGTTGTTGATGATCACCAAGGAAGAAAAGGATCTGAGGGTTATCATTTCAGACTACCTAAAGGTGTCAAAACAGAGTGCAAAGGCTGCAGGGAGGGCCAGTGGCATGCTGAGGTGCATAGGCAGAGGTATCTCTAGCAGAAGAATGGAGGTAGTGATGCCAATGTATAAAACACTGGTGAGACCTCACCTAGAGTACTGTGTGCAGTTCTGGAGGCCGCACCTTTGTAAGGACATTGACAGGGTGGAGGTGATCCACAGAAGGGTGACAAAGATGGTACAGGGCTTGCACCAGAAAACATATGAGGAGAGATTAAAGGACCTCAATATGTACTCACTAGAGGAGATGAGGGATTGAGGTGACATAATAGAAACATTCAAGACCTTATGGGCATAAACAAGGTGTAAAGGGGAGACATCTTCCAATATAAGAGGAGTACAAGAACGAGAGGGCATGATATGAAATTGGAAGGTGGCAGGTTGAGGGGAAATGTAAGGAAGTTTTTCTTCACAGAGTGGGTGGTGGACACATGGAATAGCTTGCCACAGGAGGTGGTGGAAGTGAGCACAGTGTAGGGATTTAAACATGTCTGGGACAGGCATAAGGGAACCTTAGAGGTGGGAAGGAGGGGTAAAAAGCCATTGACCAGATAGAGTCAGAGGCCACAAACAAGTGTAGGGCTTATGGGCAGACTGGATGGGTGTAGCAGTCCTTATCTGCTGACAATTTCTATGCTTCTGGATTTCCACTGTAGTGTTCAATTTTCCCCTAGTTGTATGGCTGATATGTGAACACAGTTTTTCTGTGCCCAAATGATCACTTTTGAGGCCTCCAGTCAAATTCTCTTGTGCCTCGTATCTCCTTGTTATTCAAAATACGCTACAGTGGACATGTTGTTTGACCACATGAGGACTGTTTGCCTTTATGAGAGTCTCGAATTGTGTAAGTGCATTGTATACAGCCCTCAGTTCTAGTATATTGATGGAAAGCTTGTTGTCCATTTCCTTTTGTTGTTTTGTTGTTGTTGTGCCCCATCCTAGCAGGCTGGTGTCCATATATATTATGATGTTATATTCCTATTCCAAAGACACCCCTATTAACAGGTTGTGCTGACAGGTCCACCATTGCAGTGATTGCCTGACTGCCCGAGAGATCTGGACTGATGCCATTAGATTGTGAAGCAACTGTTCCCATTAGTTGAAGGATTTGGGCCAGTATGAGTTTGCTGGAGTTTGATAGTTGCTGTGCTTGGAGGATTACATTATAGATTCTTTATTTGGAGTGTTTGACTATGCTGTGTGCGGTGTAAATGAGTGTTCCTAGACATTCTCATTGCTGGCTGGGAATGAGTGAACTTTTCAAGATGTTCACCACTCATCCATGTTGCAAGAGAGTTTGCATGACTGACAGGGTCTCACTGTTTGCTGTGCTTGCTGGACTGACCTTGTTCTTATGAGCCAGTCATCCAGATATGGGACCACATGAATTCCTCTTTCTCTTAGCTGAGCTGCTATTACCATGGAAACTTTGATAAAGAATCTAGGGGCTGAGGTCAGGCTGAATAGTAATGCCTGATACTAGAAATGTTGGCACAGTATGGCAAATCTAAGGTATTGGTAGTGTGCTGGGCATTTTTCAGATGTGGAGGAATGTGTCTTTTATGCCTACTGATGTCAGAAAGTTGCCTTGCCCGATTGCCCTTATTGTTATCCTGATTGTTTCAATTTATTTGGTGCTATGAACTTGTTTACATATTTCAAGTCTAAAATGGCGTGCAAGTCTCCCATCTTTTTGAGGACCATAACGTATTTTGAATGTACTCCCTTTCCTTGTTGTGGCGTTGGTACTTCTGTTATTGCTGAGAAAATCATGTACGTGAAATATGGTGACATTTTTCTTGGATACTGGGGAGAAGATGAGTCTGTGCAGCCTTGTTTTTTCCATGAACATGATAGCATAGCCCTGTAACACTACATCCAGTACTCACATGTCTTAAGTTGTTTGTTTCAAGTAGTGTGTAAAGTCTTGAACAATTCCGCTATTGGTCGGGGTTTCAGCCTTGTTTCTTGTGACTGGTCGTAGTCAATGAGAACTGGTTCTGCCGCCTCAGAAAGAGCTGAAGTGACCCCAACTAGAGGCATCTATGTTCTGCCACCTAGAGGCGCCATGAATCTGCTGTTGCTGTGGTTTTAAGTCTTGAAGTTTGCACCTTTGTATAATCTGTAGTTTTGTCTACAGTCACGAAAATTCCCTTCTGCCCGGTCAGAACCCCCTGCTTATTGTCAAAGGGAGATATGAGGTATGTTATAGTTTGTTTTTCCCAAGGTTGTTGCCCTGTTCTTTTACCTATGGGAACTGCTCAAGGCCCTCGCCAAAAAGCTTTAATCCCTTGAACGGTAGCTTTTGTAACAGTACCTTGGAGTCTGTATCAGCTTTCCAGAGTTTGAGCCATAATGTTTGGCAAGCTCTGTTAGCAATCACTGCTGTTTTGGAATTGATTTTGAGGGTGTCTACTACCATGCTGGCCAAATATTTGATTGTTTGCAGTAAATGATTGGCCAACTCTGCTTGGGTTGTTTTTGATTGTAGCAACTTGGTCAGGTCTTCCAACCATGACATCTTATTCCATGGTGGCATGGTGGCTTCTCTGGTAGCCAATCCTGCCAGTTCAAAGACCTTCTTTAACACAGTGTCCATTTTGTGATCTGTAGGGTCTTTTAGGGAAACTGCCTTTAGTGGGCAGTACTGTTTTCTTTCTCAAAGAGGATGTTTGGGGTTCTATAGTTGGAGCAGAGCACCAAAGTTTTGATTTTATCATTTTATATTGGGTACATCCTGTCCCAAGATTTTCATTCTGGTATTCTTGACTGACCCACAGCCTCCCATTCCTTTGTGACTACCTCTTCTATTACATCATATGGATTTGGGTGTCAGTTGGAGAATAGGGATCAGTTTGCTCCCATTAAGGTATGGAGGCAATTCAAAACCAACAATGGTTTTGATGACTCTGACCAGGGGCAGGACTGCATTGTACGAGCATAGTTTAACAATCATAGACTGAGAGTCTACCTTCACCTCATCCTTGTGTTTGGATGCTTTACCATTTGACTCCTGATTGCCTTTGTCCAGGTTGTCAGGGTTTAATGATTTTGGTGGAGGTGAGGCTGGATAGGTGGAGGTAAAGGGTTGGCTGATGTGGCCGGTGCTTGATTGCCTGGGACTGGTATGGCCTTAGCCATACCCTCCATGTGCTACATCATCTACGGCATGAACTTCCACTGATCCTTCATACTTTGGGCCAGTAGTGCCATCATATCATTATCAGACTTATTTTGGATCACTGCCATATTTTCATCCCCCCTGATTGCTTCTAGCTGGGATGGGAATGAGACATCTGTGTTGCACACTGGGCATAGCATAGTGATCCCTGTTGGCCTTGCAAGAGGGGAATACTGTAGGTGCCGCATTTCCTTCCCTTGGCCATTGTAATCTGTGGGAACAGAACAGAGAGTGGGTTTGTGGCTTGTTAGTGTGTTGCATGCATGTACATTACACATCTAACACACCCAATGCTTTACTTCAATACTTGAAACATTGTAATATACTGTGTGTTTCTAGCAGGGGAGAGCTTTATTAGCCTATGTACCACAGGTGTCATCGTGATTCACTGGCTGATCTTCCCAAACTGGTTACTATAGCTTGCCACAAGATGGCCATATAATTAGCTGGAAGGTCGCCGATGTGGTTTAGACAATTAAATCATAGCAGCAAAACTGTATATACATTATTGTTAGTGGTGCTGGGGAAGGCTATCAGAGAGCAGTCTTGGAACTAAATATCTAGAGAGTGAGTTTGATCAAGGAAAGCAGCAGGAGCACCATACAGTATTTGCCATTTGCAATATGGTTACCAGAAGTGACATGACTCATTACTTCTGACTGGCTGATCTGTGTGCAAGTGAAGGAGTGTGTGGCCCTGACTGCAGCAATGAGATGGTGTCAGACATCATTTGCATGTACACACAAATGCTGAGGAGAGCTGAGAGGATGAGTGTACAAAGATGAGCTTCTGCAATGGTGACCAAACTAGGGACGCTCAGTCATCATAGCGGTGGGGGTGGTGGAAGAGGTTCCATGTGATGGGTTGCAGTGAAGCAGTTGGGGGAGTGCTTAGATAATTTGGAGCACCACACACTAGAGCAGATAAGCTAGATGGGAGCAGCAGGCTGAATCTCAGGCACACCACCACAATATACAACCGAGTGCAGAAACTGTAAGTAACACAAGTCTCTGGTCACCCGAAATGGGCATGGAATCTCTCTCTGTCTTTCTCTCTCTCTTGCTCTCTCTCTCTCTAGATATATATATGTATACAGTAGATAAATGATTTGTAAAAAAAATTGCATTAATGCAACAGTAAGGGTTCAGATTAAACCGATAAATGTAGGGACATGTGATGTCAAGGTTTCAAACCCTAACACCCCTGCCTCAGCCCTGAGGCAAATGAGGGGTGGAGTGTTCCATAGGGTTGTCAACCCTTTTTTTTTTTTTAAAGAACAAATTGCAAAACCCACAAAAATTACAATGCTATAGAGAGACCAAAATGTGTGTCTTGCTCATCAGGGCCCTGTTAGATGGATTCTTCACTTCACTATTGTTAAAATGACCCCAAATGTTTTTTTTTTGTTATTTGCATCCTTTTTTTGTGATTCGCTTCTGCTTTTTCTTTTGTATGCCCAAATAGAAAAAGAAATTGGTCATACGAAAAAGTATCCCTTAATATCCCATAACATTTTGGACTTAGTTTCCCTGGTGGCTAGTGGCACCCCCACCCCCTGATTACCATGACCATATTGTTTCAGCATCCCCCATCCTCCAATCACCATCCCTGTATTTGTTTTAGCAATCCCTGGTGTCTAGTGGTACCCCCCTCAATTGTTGTTCCCATACATGATACATCTTTCCCTGGTGTCTAGTGGCAACCCTACCCTCTGATTGCCATCCACATAAATGATGCATCTTTCTCCGGTGTCTAGCGGCACCCCCCCCCCACACTCCAATCAATGACCCAATTAATACTTTCTCTTTTCCTGGTGTGTAGTGGCACCCCTACCATTTGATTGCTATTTCCTATTTATATTTTGACTTTATCTGGTGTCTAGTGTCACCCCCACCTCTGAGCGCCATCCACATTAATATTTAGACTTTCTCTGGAGTCTAGTGGCACCCCCACCCTCTGATTGCCATCCTCACTAATGTTCTGGCTTTCTCTGGTGTCTAGTGGCACCTCACACCTTCCAATTGATGTTCTCTCTGAAATAAAGAAAATGGTCCCTCATAAGAAGACTATGTTGAAAATTTGGGGTCAAAACATGTAAAAATGGCAATGTTTTGTGCATCCATTGAAGTTCTGGTATGCTCACTCATAACTTTGGTAATTTAAAATATTTTGACCCAAACTTTTCAACATAACCATTTTTGTACTCCACCTGATGAATATGACAGTTGTCATTTTTCAAATCCTTGATAAACTGTGTTTTTGCACCTGTGATGTGGAATAACCTTTCAGTGGTGTGGAGTCACATTTTGGTGGAGATTTGAAAATTTACAGTACCAGGTACATGAGGTGGGGTAATAAGAAGGCTATGCTGACATTTTGATTACTGTTGTCCTGCAAATGGCAGTGCAGGGCCCTTTGGGACCTGCACTTCCACAGCAACATACATATATGCATTTATGGAGGGATGGGAGTGCAAGGCCTGGAGGGCCATGTGCTCCCTCAGGTAAATAGTGATACGATTATACTATCTTAAAAAGTAAGAACATTCTATGCAAAAAACTGCTTTAATGCAACAGTTGGCAAGGCAAGGCAAATTTTATTTTTATGGTACCCAATCACAGAGGCTCTGAGCACCTAACAAAATAAATTATACAAACAATGCAATGTAAAACAACAAACAATATTAAACAACTAGAATTATTAAAAACAATATAATACATTTCAGCAGTAATAATAAGACCAATAGACTATATTATTAAACTATAGTCCCCAAAGCAAAAGATCAGTATAAGTTAGTTACATAGCCACATCGGGGAAGGCCTCTGAAAACAAGTAGGTCTTCAGCCCCTTCTTAAAGGCCTCAACTGTTCAGGCTCCTCTGACGGTAGCTAGGAACAAGTTCCACAGGGTAGGTCCGGTGACACTAAAAGTGCAGTTACTGGAGGTTTTAAGCCAAACCCTGGGAATGTCAAGGAGCCCTCTAGTTGAGGACCAGAGGAAGTGGGCCGAGGTGGTAGGTGAAAGGAGCTCAGTCAGATAACTAGGGCCCAGTCCATATAGGGCCTTATAGGTGAGCAAGCACACATTGAAGATGATCCTCCAATGGACCAGCAGCCAGTGCAGGGCTTGCAGGACAGGAGTCATGTGACTGGACCTAGCCAGGGCAGTCAGTAACCTTGCCGCTGCGTTCTGCACCAGTTGCAGCCTGGCGGAGGGTCCCTCCAGTGACCCCGAGGTATAGAGAGTTGCAGTAATCAGACCTTGAAGTGACAAATGCATGTACTAGCATTGCAAAGTCTTCAGGAGGAACTAGATGCTTAATCCTGGTAATGTTCCTCAGGTGGTAAAAAACACCTTTAATAACAGTAGACACCTGGGTTTCCAGGGTCAATCTGCTGTCGAGGATCACTCAAAGATTTCGGACTCTAGTGGAGGATAGCAAAGGGCTGATCCTAGGAACAATCCTGTATCTGCTCCAGCTATGCTACCATCACACCATCGACCTGACTCAACAACCAGTATCTCTGTCTTATCCGAGTTCAGTCGCAACCAGCTGGAGGACATCCAGTCTTTGATTTTAGCAAGGCAGCTGTTTAGCACGTCTACAGCATTGTGTGTTCCTTGGGCAAAGGACAAATACAACTGAGTATCATCTGCATAGCAATGAAAACCCACACCATATTGTCGAATGATCTCTCCTAGGGGCAGCATGTATACAGTGAACAACATCAGCAAGAGAATCGAACTTTGAGGAACCCCACATGACAGGTGCTTCAGGGATGAGAGGAAATTCCCCATCGTCACCTGTTACATTCTGCCAGAGAGGCAGGACTCAAACCAGTGGATGACAGTGCTGACAAGTCCACATAACTCTTGAAAGTGATCCAGAAGGACGTTGTCATTCACGGTATCAAATGCTGATGAGAGATCGAGCAGAACAAGAATTCACATGTCCCCTCTATCTCTAGCCCTAAGGAGATCATTTTGCATCCTAACTAATGCTGTTTCAGTGCTATGACTTGCCCGGAAACCTGACTGAAATGGCTCATAGATCTCAAAGGAAACAAGCTGCTGTGCCACTAATTTCTCAACAACTTTGCTTAAAAATGTCAAGTTGGAGATTGGACGGTAATTCACCAGGATGTCATGGTATAGAGGTCTTACCAGGGGCTCCTTCAAGGCATCCAGAAAGACTCCCTCCAACATTGAACACCGGACAACCCCAGTGAACACTGGGCCCACTGTCTCGGTGCATCTCAATAAGAAACGTGTTGTGGCTGGGTCCAGTTAACAATAGGTGTGCTTCAGCTTTAAGATCACTTCAATGACCTTGGACACCTCCACTGGTTTAAACTCATCCCAGATGGACAGAGGGCATCTGCTTCTCATGGGTTGGTTACTGCAAGGCAATACTTGTCTCACTGGTGGAATCCCTGACTGGATAGAGGACACCCTGTCAAACAAAAACAGAGCAAACTCCTCACACAATTTGACTGAAGCAACCTTCTTTGGTTGTAGACAGACAGAGTGTAAAAGTCTGTCTACAGTCCAGAAAAGCTGGTCTGGTCTGTTTTTCCCAGCAGCAATCTCCCTAGACTGGAATTCTGCCTTTTTATGGTTGATTGCCCCTTGGTACTCACCATAGTGAGCATGCAAGGCCAGTTTATCCTCCTCCGACTGGATCTTAAGCCAGCAACGCTCTAACATCCGACCCTTGATCTTCATCACCTTGAGATCCCCTTCGAACCAGGAGGATCCCAAGTGAGAAGATCTGGTTCATATATGGACTGGAGGGACAGCATTGAGTGCTCCGGAGACCGCCTTATTATAGGCTTTCACTGCCTCGCCTGTGCCAACCACACAAGCAGCATCCACACTAGATAAATCAGCCATTGCCACTAATCCCTCTGGGGACAATCCCCTCAAAGGGCGATAGCTGACCATTTCTGCAGGGGAAGGGTTTTTGGCGGGGGGCCCAAACAAGAACTTCACAGTGCAGTGATCAGACCAAATGACCTGTTCGCTCAAGAGATTGGTAACATCAAGCCCCAGGGAGAACACCAGGTCAAGTGTGTGGCCATGGTGATGGATCACAGAAGTAACAACTTGTTTCAGGCCCAGTGATGACATCAACTGGAGGAGAGTTTGTCAAAGTTGTGAGGATTCATTGTTGACCCAGGCATTGAAGTCCCCCAGAATTAAACATCTGGGGGACTCCAATACCACATTGATGACAAAGTTCACAATCTCCTGCAGGAAATCCCCCCCAGAACCCAGAGGTAATAAATGAAGAGGACCCTACAGCCTGCACCTGGACCCCATTCACCACCACACGGTCAAAAAATCTAAGCAATCCCACAGGGTGCGCCCTGAGGCCCAAGTTGGATCTAAAACAGACGGCCACCCTCCCACCCTTATATTCCCTCCTTGGCAGTGCACTATGGAGATCCCGGCGGGGATGGCCACCTCCAAAATAGGTCCAGCATTGTCACCCAACCAGGTCTCTGTGATGCAAGCCAGGTCGCCCGAGGAAATCAAGTCTGCCATAATTGTGGTCTTGTTCCTCATTGACCTTGCATTGCATAGCACTGCCTGAAGGGGGTTGTTGGATGTTGCTGGCCCTCCGACTACCTGCCCACTCAATCTGGTGGTAATCCTGGGGGCAGAGACCAAACACATTCAGGATTCTCTCTAGGTGCCATCTAATCCCAGGGCATCTCCTGCACCTAACCACCCCATCCCACTCACCTCTGCCATGCTCGCTGCACCCCATTGCTGCTGTCCAGTGCATACCCTCTAAATGTCGACCCCTCCACAGTGCCTCGCTGTAGTATCTGACAATGGGGGACCAGAAAAGGAACAAAGGTCATGCACCTGGGGCATGGC
Organism: Neoceratodus forsteri; assembly: GCA_016271365.2. NCBI lineage: Eukaryota > Metazoa > Chordata > Ceratodontiformes > Ceratodontidae > Neoceratodus > Neoceratodus forsteri. The sequence goes on from CM057456.1 coordinate 1,290,192,299, forward strand.
ATAGACTAGGCATAAGGGATCCATCAGCTGTCAATCTTGGGATGATGGGCGGTCACTGAGGGGGAGGGGCAACCCTAAAGGTCTAATTTCCTGACTTTTGTATTTTAACCTAAATGATGCATTAACAAAGTTTTTGCATAGAATATATATATATATATATATATATGTACTGTAGATATATATATATATATGCCACATGGGCTGGACGCCATGGTATCAAGATCACTCACCTAAATGTATGTAGCCTTCCTTCCAAGTTCACTGAGATAGAGGTGTGGGTGACCCTATACAAGCCCCATGTGCTAGGTCTCTCGGAGACCTGGCTAAAACCATACCACGGCAATGCCTTGTACCAACTCCAAGGCTATTCCTTCCTCCAGCTAGATAGGCCGGGCAGGAAGATAGCAGGTGGCGTTGCACTGTATGTCCAGGACCATATATCAGCCGCCACTGTTGTCTGCTCCACTGCCATCTCACTTAGTGAGTGGATTATTACTGAGCTAACCATTAGCACCTCAAAAAAACTGTACATTGGCTGTTGTTACAACCCCCCTCCAGCTTCTACTCAGGGACTATCTAGCTTACTGTCTGGTCTAGCAGGCGCCACCCCATCTAGAGATGTCTTCCTACTGGGGGATTTCAATCTCAATTGGACGGCAAACTCAATCCCAGAATACACAGCCCTACTAAAGCCACAAAACCTAGAGTAAGTAATCTCGACCAGAACAAGATTCAACCAACACACACCATACCACTCTGTCCTTGATTGGATTCTAACTAACCGGTCTGACCTACTCCTCCTAACAGGCACCATGTCAGACGCAATTAGCAACCACTCCCCCACCTACATTGTTGTGAACAATAAGTCAGTTCACCCACCAGCAAAATTGCTGTCCTTCAGAAATTTCAGTAGCCAGAATCATGAACCTGTGACTAGGGAAGCAATGTCCTTAAACTGGTCCTCCCTATACCAGTTTGAAAATGTCTCCGCTGCTGTCCAATACCTCACCAGCACCCTTCAGAAACTTCAGGACCAGTATTTTCCCACCAAAACCAGAAGGGTTAGGGGAGGCTGCATGCGCTGGATAACAAAAGAACAGTTACTGCAAATGAAGGTCAGGGACTCTAAATGGAGAGCATTCAAAGAGTCTCCATCCCCACAACTATGGAACGCCTACAGGCAACTGCGAAATGCCTGTAAGCAGCTGGCAAAGTCACTAAAAAAGAAATACTTCACTGAGCTCCAAAAAAATACCCTGGGGAATCCACGTAGTTTCTGGGCCTCAATTGGGTCCATCCTAAACCCAAAGACCAGTAAGCAAATAACAAAACTTGCCTCCCCAGCAGGCACCATCGATGACCCTGCTTTCATCTCTGACCTCCTCAATAATATGTTTACCAACCTGACCCCTTATCTTAGCAAGCTCCCTCCTCACCCTTCCTCCAACCCAAACAGTAACAATAGCTCCCCCACTCCCACAAACACCGAAGCTCCCACCCATCCTTTCTATTTCAGGGACATTACTCACAAGACCATTATAAAACTTCTGAAAACCCTCCCTTCTAGCGGCAGCCCTGGAAGTGACAGGCTGTACCCTGCTTTCCTGGGGATCATCTCCACTGCCCTTGTCAAACCACTAACACACATTTTTAACCTTGCCATATTTACATCAACAGTGCCTGACACCTGGAAACATGCAAGTGTGATTCCCATCTTCAAGGCGGGAGACCCCAGTTGCCCAGAAAACTATCGGCCCATCTCTCTGCTACCACACCTCAGCAAACTACTTGAGAAAGTAGTCCATTCCCAACTAACTGAACTTTTCAATAAATATAACCTCCTGTGTCCTTTTCAACATGGCTTCCTCAAACACCACAGCACCTCTTCTGCCCTGGCAGCCTTCTCAAACCAAGTCCTCAGAAATATGGACAAGGGTATGGCCACGGGTGCAGTTTTTGTTGATTTATCAAAGGCATTTGACCTTATTGACCATCAACTTCTCCTCTCCACACTTCAACATTTTGGTTGTGCCCCTGGACCTGCAGCCTGGTTTCATAGCTACCTCACAAACAGGTCCCAGTCCGTGCATATAGGCAAAGTAGCCTCAGTTTCCCTTCCCAACAGCACTGGAGTTCCTCAGGGATCAATCCTTGGCCCCCTTCTTTTCTCCATGTTTATCAATGCACTACCGGTATATAGCCTAAACTACAACACTCTCCTCTGTGTGGATGATCTAGTCCTATACCACAGCAACAAGTCCCTAGAAGCCATCTCCTCCACCCTCACTGACAGCTATGCAGCGGCTGTTCACTGGTCACATCCAGAAAACTCCTTGTAAATGGGAAAAAGATGAAGACCATGCTCTTCGGATCAAAGCCTTTCCTAAACAAGTCAGCTAAGTTAAACTCCTCCCTCAGCGTATATACACCTGCCGGACTTCCACTGGAACAGGTCAATTCTTTCAAATATCTCAGTGTTACCCTCGACCCATCGCTCACCTATAATGATCACATAACCCTGACTATCAATAGGATAAACCTGAAGCTAGGAGTAGCATACCGAGCAAACCACCTGCTATCATCTGAAGCTCATCTTGCCATTGCACAGGGAAACCTCCTCCCACTCCTTGACTACTGCTCCCTCATCTACTCCCAAATGTCCATAAAGCAGCACTCCAGCCTCAACATGACATACAATACCATCTGTTGCTTTGCTCTCAAAGCTCCCTCCTTAACTCATCACTGTACACTCTACCAGTCCCTTGGTTGGCTCCCTCTCCAGGCACGCTTTGACTATACCGCAGGCTGCCTAGTCAACAGTGCCCTCAGAAGTAAACAGCTGTCCCCATATGCCCCCCTACTCATACACAGAGCGTCCACGAGGCAGCTTAGGGCATCCTCCATCCAATCCTTGGAAGTTCCCTGTGTCTCTTCAGTAATGGGCAGTAAGGCCTTCTTTGTCTCTGCCCCCACCCTCTGGAATCGTTTCCCCGTGCCTGTTCGTACATCTACGTCCCATGCGTCATTCAAATCTAACCTAAAGGCCTGGTTAATGATAGGCTCCACCTGCAAATGCACACAGGGCAGCGCAGGAGACCGAAAGCCACCATAATCCTACCACAGTCAGGTGCTTTCTGCCCATCCTACTCTCCCCCCACACCTCTATCCTAAAGCACTAACCCACTCACTTGACTCTCATACTGCCTCTCAAACCTACCTGTGAAACCTCCACCCACATCTCTGTACCTGGTCCAGGCAGGCCATGGCTCAAGGTTACACCAAGACTTAGTGGGGCATAAAACAAATTACCCTGCTCTCCAGTTTACTCAGACTATGCTCCCTCAGTTCCTGGACTCAGTACACTGTCTGGAAGCCATGTCCTAATTTTACCACAAGCTCTCAGGTCAACCTGCTCTGTTTCTCGCGACAGGCATGTTACCTAGACTAGATATTGTTAAGTCTGTTATGTTAAACTACTTCTTGTGAATCTGTAACTTTTCTCCCATTGTACTGCTGCAGGTATCCCTATGGCACCTCACTTAACATTGTTTGTTTACCACAAGTAAGATTTTGTCTATTGTTATCTATTGATGCTTGTACTGTATATGTAAGTTGTATATTATATCTACTGCTTGTATCCATGTACCACCACCTTGTGGCCCAGGTCGTGACTGAAAATGGTCCACTGGATCAGCGCACTTACCTGGTTACCAAAAATGTAAATAAATAAATATATATATATATATATATATAGTATATATAGCTACTGAGAAACATTATAGACAGATGGAGTGTTCTTTGCTTCTTGCCCTACAGCCACTGCAATAGGGTCTCTAGTGGGATGAAAACAGAGACCAAGGTACTCTGGGCTGCATGATATGAAAGGAGGCAGCTGTGTGCATTTTTTGACAAATCAGCTGAACTAATATGGTCTCCTTGCTCAGAACTGCTGCCGCTACAGTAGGGGTGATAAGCATACTCTCGCCACATGCTGGCTCCAATATGGGAGCAGGCATGGAGAGGCTAGAGGTATGAAAAGTGCATATATTTACATTTGAATTCCCATATGCTGCATACTACAGTGATAGGGATACATCTTATACAAACAAGTTACATCTTTAATGAAACAGAATCTCAATGACCATCGCAGATCTGAGGCTCAGAGGAATGCAGGGAGATCCAGAAAAGTGGAACTATCAGGCATGCAGGAAGAAGGTAAAAAAGGAAAATAACTCAGATGTACTGAAAATCAAATATAATAAACAAACAGAAATGGTGAAAAAAAGGAGGAGTTAGGGTGAGTGCTGCCGGCCTACTTATTGTAAAGAAAGAACTGAGGATGCCTGATATGACCTGTGCATTGTCAGCCTATTAGGTGAACATAACCCATGATGCAATGATTATGGGAGAGCCATAGTATATGTGAGCCACACAATAAGCCTCTAACTACAACAAACAGGAATCAGTGTGCCTAGCTTAATGGATTTTAAGTAGTACACACCAGCTGCAAGCTGTGAGCATCCAGTTTTGTGTACTAGCACTAAGGATCCAATCTTTCATACCTCTGTCAAGAATGCTGTCCCTACTAGGCAACCACTTATGTATCACACAATTAAAGTGATAATAAAAAAACAGTGCAAGAGAAACTGTACAAATATATAGCAATGTATTATTAAATTATTAAAGTGGTAACATGCAAAAAGCATACATAGGGCAGGATTCACAAAACAGATGCGCAAAGCGCAACAGATCTTGGCGCATGAAGTCAGAAATGTGCGGGAGGTAATCCAGGAACAGAGGCATGGTGCAAACAAGATGCCCTGTGCCAAAAGACATGTGCCATAGGCACAATGTAATGACATGCGGTGCATATACAGGGGGTGTACCCATGCATACACAGTGCATCCCAATCCACAGAGCATAACCAAGGCACAGCAACGGAGCAAATCCAGCACAAATCCAAGATGCGCCAAAGAAAGATAAGTACAAAAGAAGCAGACTTAAGTCCCGCATTCCAGCAGGCCATCAATGGAATGACGACAGCAGGTCACAGTCAGAGGGGAAGTTGAACCAGAGGGAGAGGCACAGGCAGGAAAAATGCCAGCAACAACACAAGGCAGCAAGCTACAGCAGAGGGCCACAGCAACAGAGGGAATGAACCCAGTAGCAGTTGCCATTGCTGGTGCCCTAATGAGGAGGAGGAGGCAGGGCGCTGGAAGGAACCATAGGCGGCCAGCCCCATGGTGGTACCGCACCCGGCTGTCCTTCCAGCAGCTGACTAGGTGGAGACAGTTGGGTGATACCACCTCAACATGGCCATGCTGAGGCAGGTATGTGAGCTGCGCCATGATGTGATGCAGGCACCCACTGCACGAGGTCATGCCATCTCGGTGGAGACCAAGGTGACAACGGTCATGTGCCTGCTCATCACAGGAACCTTCCAGAGGCCTACAGGGGACATCACTGGCATATCACAGGCCTCAACATCCCGCCTCCTCACACAGTTCCTCACTGCACTGCTACCGCTCGCTTCGGAATACATCAAATTCCCCAGCACGCAGGAAGAGCAGACAGAAGCCAAGCGGGGGTTCCACAGGGTGGCACGCATGCCAGGTGTCATGAGGCAATCGACTGCACCCATGTGGCAATCTACGCACCACCTGGTGAGGAGGGCATCACATACATGAATAGAAAGAGGTATCACTCTGTGAACTGCCAGGTGGTGTGCGATGCCATGGGGTGCATCACCAATGTCTGCGCCACACACCCTGGGAGTGCACATGATGCATACATATGGCACCAGTCAGCACTCTGCACAAGGTTCGAGGCCGGGGACTTCCAAAGTGGACACCTGTCAGGTACATGAGACCGAGCGCCAGCTGCCCAGGGGGCACCATGACCGGGACACCTGGGGTGGGCTGTGGGTGGGCAGGTGCAGGCATGAGGGCATTGGGACAGCAGAGATGTGGAAGGGTGCTGGGGCAGATGCAGGGTGGCATGAGACCGATGTGCACCACAGGACTGATGGTGGGCAGGCAGGGGCAGCTGGGGCAGGGATGCAGGACCGCCAGGCATGCGGCTGCATGGGTGGTGGAGAGGGACGGGGCACACATCACAGGTCGGGACAGGGTCGGGCCACACACCACAGTGCAACACCATGTACTAAAGGAGACACATCTACCCCCACAGGTGACGCTACATACCCATTGCAGCCCTGGCTCTTCACCCCCATCCGATGACCTGGAACACTGGTGGAAGAACGCTACAATGAGGCACACATTGCGACATGCACCATCATCAAGCGTGTCTTTGGCATGCTGAAGATGAGTTTCTGGTGCCTGTGGCAGTCAGGTGGTGCCCTACAGTACAGCCCTGAGAAGGCCTGTGGCATATTCCTGGCCTGTTGTATGCTACACAACATGGCCCATGACCATGGGATACTGTCGAGGCCAGTGAGGGCAACATTTCTGGGGAGGGGGGGTGTGGGAGGGTGTAGCAGGGGCACACCCTAGGGACCATGGAGCTGAAAGTGGACATGGGCACAGGGATCACAGGCTGGCAGCTAGATCATGGGCATACTGCACATGAGCAGTGGAGGAACATTTCAGGACACGAAGGTGAGTACACAGGTTGGTACACGTGCAGGTGTGAGCACCACAGTGTAGGGACAGCATGATGGAGGAATGGGGGGTACCATATGCACCAGGGTGCACATGCAGGCGCATGCACATGGTGGGGGACATACACACTCACACACAGGCACCATGCATGCACCACACCAGAACCACACGGGCCATGCCCACACTGTTACAGGTCAGTGTGCACTGTGGCCAACACTCAGGCACTACATGCACCGTGACACACTCATAATTCCCATGACACATGGCATGACAGCGATACACACAAATACTCCGGAGCATCTGCACAGGCAACACGTGGGGGTTCCAGGGCAACCGTGTGGCTGGAGACCACCATGCACAGCGGCACTGGCACCACCCGCAGGGCAGCCAGAACACACAGCCATGCCACCCGCTACCACAGGCTCCTGGGCATGGACGTCACAGGGCTGCCCCACGACACCACGGACATGTGGGCGGCCTCTGCTATGGCCACTGGTGATGGGAGTGCCACCACCGGCAATGGGGGTGACCCATCAGGGGTGCTGCACTGAAACCATGAAATGGGTGCTCAGTGGGGTGGCCATTCTACACCCACAAGCTGAGCCATGGCTGGTGGGAGTGGGTGCCAGTGGCGATGGGGTCAGCAGCAGGAGGCCCACCTGGCCCCACTGTTGGGGTGTCCAGGATGTGCTCCTGGGCATCTGACTGGAAGCACATTGTCCACAGCATGCTGTGGATGCAGCCACTGCTCCACAGCAGCCGTGATCTGCTCCATGGCTGAGGTCATGCCCACCCACATAGACCTGTCTCAGCCAGCATCTGATCATGCCACACCACCACGGACTCATGCTCCTGGACCATGATGGCCCTGTGGCTCTGGAACTCTACCCAGAGTGCCTCCTGACTGTCCACAGTTGCCAGCAACAGGTCAAGGTAGACACCCATGTCGTCAGCAGGTGATGCAGCATGGGGGCGGTGCTGATGTAATGGGGAAGGTTTGGCCTCACCAGAGTCATCCATGGGTGGTGGATGCATCCTGTCAGGCTGTGCTGTGTGAGTATCTGGGCTGGGCACAGGTGCCTGCTGTCCATGCATGTCATCCACTGGGCCCACTGTAGCTACAGCATGCACACTGGCACCCTGATTGGAAGCCACTGATGCTGCCAGCACAGCACTGGGCAGCGGTGCAGGGGGCATGGCACACACAACCAAGGGTGGCTGTGCCACTGCTGCACTGGTGTCCATCACGGTGGGAATGCCATTGGCACTCAGGGTCCCATGCACAGGCATCCCCATGCTGTGTGCACCACCATTGCCCATGGCAGTGGTGCTGCTGACGGTGGAACATGCATCGGTGCCAATGCCCTCACCCTGCAAGCCACTGGCAAGCATGATGAGTGCATCTGCTATGTCCAGCACCTCATCTGGGTCAACATCAGACAACCCAGCCAGGCCCCCCAACCATGCAGTGTACCTACCTGCAGCACCACTGGCACTGGTGGAGGGATCCGCAGAGCCCTCCGCCACAGGGACCATGACCAGTGTTGTGCAGAGCATGGACATCACAGGTGCGGACATGCCCACATTAGTGTCATTGGCCCCATGGTGTGGGCCTGCATCATTGCCTATGGGGGCTGCACAGTTGGCCATGGCCGCACCCTGGAGTCTCAGTGGAGCTGTGGAAGAAAGAAAGGGAAACATGGTTAATGCACGGGATGCACGTGACACACAGCACAATCAGCCACACACTGCCAGGTACACACTCCTGTTCATGGCGGGCGCGGACAGGGTGCACAGTTACTCACCATGCTGTGATAGGCTGCCCCCCGTCTGGAAGCCACCCCCTGGGATGCCATGCACAGCTGTCCCTGACACACTGGCGGCTAGGAGGGCCTCATTGGGGCTAAGCTGTGCCACCAAGCTGGGTCCTCTCCCTGTCCACTGCAGGGAGGCCTGGATGCTGGCCACCCTCTTCTTGGCCCTCCATCAGCCGTTATTCCAATGCTTCCTGCACTCCTGCACTGTGCAGTTGTATGGTGTGACCGCGTTCATGTGCTGGGCCACCTCCCCCCAGCCCTCCGCATGTACCGTTCTGCTGCCATCCCTGCCGGTGAGTACATCCAGGCATAGATGGCATGCCTCAATGAGTGCCTTCTCTTTATCCCTTGTGAAGTTTGGTTGCCACCTGGAGGCAGCATCTGCTTCCTTGGACATGTGAAATACTGCCGGGAGAGGCAACCTGGTGTCAGACCCATCCATGTGTACACACAGACCCGCACCCATCTCCCACTGTCTGCAGCCTCACCATGGTCTGTGATGCCTTTGGCCTGTGTCGTGGTGCTTGTGTGGGTTTCCAAGCACAGGTGGACATGCACCATGGTATGTGGTCCATGTGGGATGGTGCACTTGCCACACATGGCACCCAGGACATGGTCAGGGTACTGTGTAGCCACCACACGGTGTGTGACACCGACCCATCTGCCGTGGGTGTGTCCCATTCCCCAGTAGTGTGTGTTCTGCCACTATGGTGCCACATCATACCTGGGTGCCACCCCTGTGATGGCTGCAGGGTGGAGGCAGACTGCCATGTGGTGGCATGCACTGTTGGGATGGCAGCAGTGTGTGTGCTGGCAGTGGTGACACTGTGCCTGCACAGGTGTTGCACTGTGTGGCGTACATACATGTGGCATGGCGCTGCATGCGCCTCATAGTGCAGTCCACTCCCAGACATATGTCCCATCCCTGTGTCCCTGTGTACATTGTGTGGGCCTCTGTACACATCGCATGCCCCCCATCCCACACTGCACTGCCTCGGCACACTGCCAACCACACCACAGATTGGCAGCAGTGCTCCATACCTGCTGTGCTCTGTGTGTGTCCCGGTGACCCAGTCATCTACTATGGATTTGGCAGGGCCCAGTCCAATGACACCCCATGGATACAGCCCTGCAGTTGTACTACATGGCGTGCAGTGGATGCAACCTAATGGATGTCTGGTCCCACATGCAGTGTACTGGGGCACCATCAGTTGTGCACATTCCAATGCAGGCACACCAGTGTATGCTGTAGCCCTGTGAACATGGCTGTATACTCACCCTGTAGGCACTGACTCCTCTCAGTGTCCTGGACTCAGCCTGCTGAATTGGTAGCATTTTATGTCTCAGGGTATGCAAATGAGGCCTGAGCACCTGTTAATGAGATGCTAATTGGCTGAGTTGCCCATGCATGGTTGATGGGGCTGTTTGGGGCACATTCTCACTGAATAGCATAATTGCTTCCAGCTCATCTCACTTTGCACAGAGCATCTGTGTGATGCGCCAATTGCCGTACAGCGCATTCCCAGTGCATGCGTGACCTGGGTGGTGCATCTGCATGACCTGGGGGCATTCTCCATGGCGCATCCCTGATGCATGCACAGTGTCCATGTGATACGGTGCATCTTCCATGATGCACCGTTTCACCACAGTCCGGTGTGCCATAGCGTGCCTGACGATCGCAGTGCCATGTACCATATTTCACAGCATGTCCCACAATGCGCCGCCCATGTGGCCTTGATCTGGCCCTCCCCATGGATTGCGCACTATGTGCGGTACACTTTCATGGCGCATGCTGTGCACAACATGGCGCCTGCATGCTCACTGCGCATGCGCAACTGTGTCCTGGCCATGCAGCACCATAGCATGGTGGTGTGCATATGCAAAGGTCTGTCACCAGTGGCCAATCACATGTCATGTTGGGTGCACGCTGTGCTGCACGTGCCTCACTGTTTCACGTGGTGCATAATGGTCGGTGGACTGCGCATTTCCTGTTTGCACCTTGCCACTGCCTGAACACGGTGTAGGATGCCTAGGGCTGTGAGAATGGTGCCTAGGGCCATGAACTGGTCACATGTGAAGCGCTACATCTTGTAACACAGGTCATGGCTGTGGAGAGATGCCTGTTTGGACAGGAGGACCTCCATGTGCCCAGGGCCTGAGTGTGGGCCACCATTGCATCATGCATTGTGCACCATACTGGGATGCCACACACAGGGGAGCAGTGCAGGCATCGCTATGGTAACCTCCAGAGGAGGGACCCAGAAAGGCTTGCATGGCTGCGGCGCTGTGTATGCAGGGGTGCACTGCCACATCCAGGTAGGTGTTCTTTGACTGTATCCCTTCTGTGGCATGTGCTGGATGTGTCTATCACTGCCCTCATGGTGCTCCCGTGTTGCATTGCCCTGGTGCTGTGGGGGCAGAGCATGGCTGTGTGTGCCTGCTTATACCGGGTGCTTCACACCCTTCCATCACTGTCTGCTGCATGGCCACACACCGGCAGGGGGGGCTGGGGACTTGCATCCTGCACGGTGGCAGTGTTTGCTCATGGAGCTGTTTGTTGTGTTTTGCAGGACCAGGGGCCAGGCAGCATGCCACGGACGCAGCTGAGGAGCATCGTCAGTGATACTTGGGTGCCAGGCCTGGTGCCCCACCAGGGGTGGGTGAGTACCACTTTCCATGATTGCAGTCTGTCTAGTGTTGTGTGGTTGGTGGTGGGTGGGGTTGTGTTCCACATTCTGGCCCTCAGTGTGTGTTTCTTCTGTCATTTGCTGTAGGTGTTCATGATCGATGTGCTGTTCTGGGTGGTGGTGGTGGTGGTGGTGCTGCGCCAGTGGATGTGGCCCGGAGGATCCATGTGGCCATCCAGGCGGCTCTACACCCTCTTTCATGGACTGTTCAGTGCCTGTCATCTACCCTGTGGGGCATCATGCTGTGCCTTCCAGCCTGTGCCAGGGTGCTGCATGGCAGGGCACGGTGCCACTAGTGTCCCCCTACCACTTTCTGGGGGCCATCCTGTGTAGGTAGTTGCCCTACCCTGTACCCTGTTTGTGTCCCTTTCCTGTCCTCCTTCCCATCCCTGCTCCCCCTCTTCTCCATCTGTTGATGTTGTTGTTGTTGTTTTGCCTTTTCTGGCATTTGGTTTGTACAGTTTTTAAGGCCATTATGTTTTATAAAGTTGTTTTACTCTACACTTGTGTCCGTGAGTGTGTTTGTTCCAGCTCTGTGGTTGCTCCTCCTTCCCTGCTGTTTTGCTCCAGTTGTTCTGCTGGCTCCCCTGTGTGGCTGCAGGGCTCCCTGCCTGCCCTGGCACATCACTTGTTGTGCTGGTGCATCTGAGGTTCCACTGTTGGGTCCTGTGGTGATTCACAGTGGTGTTACGCTTGGTGCTTGGCACAGCGCATCCCTCTGTGTATGGTTATGCATGGGCTCAGTGCATCTAACTTGTGCCAGCGCATCTGAGTTGTGCCAGGTGCATCTTCTTTGTGAATCCTGCCCATACTGTAGAACAGTACATGGGTGATTGACTTAAAAATTATTATAAAAACAGGGTCATTGAATATCCTTCATTCTCTGAAATTTGTCATTTCCTATTCCTAAGTTGGCCATCATTATAAATACTGACTGCATGAAAACCTTAAAATGTAAATATTAGTTCATGCAATTAATACTTTTAAGGAATATTTCCATCTTAAATGCAGATGTAAAGTTTTAAATGCTGATGTAAAGTGTCCACTAGTGGGAATTGATGCAGGTGTTCCACAGAGCTCTATTTTAGTGCCTTTGTTGTTTAGTATTTTTGTCAATGGTTTACCACCTGTTACCTCATCTTAAAAGATTTCACTTTATGCAGATGATATTATTTTAATTGTGAGTGTGTTTGTGAAAACTTAATTTTAGATTTACAGAGTGAGTTTCAATCAGTTAGCAGTTGGTTGTATGATAATGGTTTATTATTAAATGCATCTAAGACTACATTTATGTTTTTTGGAAACAGGATTAAGTTGACTGTTATCCCTAATTGGGTGAAAATTAAGGAGGTAAATAATGTGGAATTTGAGAGGTTAGATGGTTTTAAATATTTGAGTTTTTATAGTTTATTGCTTTGCAGTTTTCATATTGATTTTTTGGTTAATGCTGTTAATTTAAGATTAGGCTTGCTTTATAGAATAAGGGCATATCTCTCATTTAATTCTAAAAAAGTGCTGGTGTAGTCATTAATTCTCTTTGTTATTGATTATGGATTGCCAGTATATTCAGCTACAGTAGAGACATCTTTACAAAGAGTTAGATTTGCCTATCATAATGCATATCATTTTGTAGTAGGTAGTTCTACGTTAATGCATAATTGTTTATTATATTCTTTCCTTAATTGGTATTCCTTTGATTACCATTGTTTTTATTTCAGGTTAATTTCATTTTGGAGATTTCTGAATGATAATGTACAGTTGTTTTCAAGGATTTGATTATGATGGGAAATTCTAAATATTCAACCCTGTTTTGTAGGAAAATTTTGTTTTAAATTACCTTTGTATGGGTCATCTTCAACTCAATGTTGATTTGTTTATAAAGTGCTAAATGAATGGCTCTCACCTCCATCCACGCTACATTACTTAGAATCCTTACATAAATTTAAATTGAATTTAAAGAAGTACTGCAAGAAAAAAGATGCATAGAAATAAATAGATTTGTGTGAAAAAAATTAAGACCAATAAATAGCATTCTGCACATGCTAGCAGACTTAATAATTTTTTTCAAGGCAACATTAAAAATGGCCATAACCTGGACAAATTAAGATACTTTTGTCTCAAATATGGGTTATACTTTATCTTAGTTAGGACCCCCCTTATGAATTGCCCCTGAAAGGGCGTTTAAGTGTAACACCAAAAGACACATTTTTGGTGGATTTACAACTGACCACATACAGTATGTGATTTGAGATTTTTTGGGGTCCTAACTAAGACATGACCCATGTCTCAGCATATAATGTCTTCAGTTACATACTATAGAAACATAGACACTGATAGCAGTTATAGATGAGGGTCTATCTAATCAGCCCCTAAATTATTACTACCTCACCCCTGAACTTTTGTCTTGAGTGGTAATTTGGACAAGATATGGCCATTTAAACTTTTGGCTTGAAAAAATGAAAGGAAAAGGGAAAGGGGAAATTGCTTAACCAGGAAAGGCACACTAAGCCAGAGCTTTTTTTCCAGCTGTGTCCTGGTAGCACAAGGAAGTTAAATGACTTGCTCAGGGTCACACGATATGTAAGTGAGAGCTGATTGGATTCAAACCCAGGCCTCCAGGTTTGCAGCTCAGTGCCCTTAACCACTATGCTATGCTATACTGTGCTATAAAAACACTTAGATCTGTGGACACGTATAGAATGCATTTTTCAAAAAGTCCAAGAAAGTACATTCTGCATATGCACATTAGCTCAGTTATTTATGTCCATAAACTGATCAAATTAAGACATTTCTGCTCCATACCTAGGTAATCTTCATTTGGATCCCCCCTCTTGCTCACATAAGTGGGCATTTGTAAATCCTCTTTGAAGTGTGGTGAGTTAATTCCACCATTTGTGTGACTGCTATGTGTTACACAAATGGAGGAACTGCCTGAACACTGATGAATATTTTGTAGTTCACACAAGCGACATACATCAGTTTCACAAAAATACCTTATAAAAATGTATGCAAAGTGAAAGCATGCATACCAATTGCTGAATCTTTTCTCAATAATAATTTAAAAATGACACATTTCTCAGTTAAACCGAATAGTAAAGTGAAGCCCTTGGGTCAAACTTGAACTAATTTGAACGCTTCAGGTTCAACTCTCAAGCCATTTTTGTTTTGTCAGTAAAGGTGTTGTGAATTTAAACATCTTTGGTGAAGTGGCAAAATTCACCTTCAAGAAGCTTGGTATAGTTTCTGTTGATCATAGAAACATTGCCTTCACTGAAACTGCAATGTTTTTACTGCAATGTGAACATTTTTGTTTGATGAACTGGCCACTTTGTTGGCTAAGTTTGGCCAATTCACTTTCCCCTCAAAAATGGCAACATTGCCAGTCACAACTTTGTGAATTCAGTGAATTCACAAATTAATATACTAAGTGAATTTCAGCCACTTCACCCATCACTATCTATCAGTGAACAAAAAAAAAAATTAAATTAAACACCATGGCCTGAATTTATAAAGGGTGATGCAAGGTTTATGCCAAGCCTTGCATTAAACCCAGTGATCAGCACTGGTGCACCAAAATCTTTCCAGCAAATTGCACCTGATTCAAGAAGATTGGGTGCATTTGCAACACTTTTTCCACTTTACGGCAGCTTGTGCCAAACATTTGTTGCAAGCCTCATAAAAAAAGTTACCTGAGACTGCCGCAAGCTAGATCAGAAAATCTGGTCTAATTTGCAGTAATCAGTACATGGAATTAAGAATCTTGATCGGCCAGTCGTGGGATGCCACAAACTCCGTGCACCATATGTTTGGAGCACTCAGGATTTGTGGCATTCCCAGGACTTTTGTGAATTGGGCCTCATGCTGACAAACTTAGATTGATGGATCATTATGTTATCTATCAATCGGCAATAACCCATAAGAAGGCAGAATTCCTGTCCAGGGAGATTGCTGCTGCGCGGAACCGACCAGCTCAACTCTTTCAGACTGTTGACAGACTGTGCAATCCACTCTGTCTACAGTCTGGAAGAGATTTTTCAAAATAAAGTGTGATGAGCTTGCTCAGTTTTTCGCTGATAAGATTGCCAGCATTAGGTTGGATATCGGCCAGGCTCACTCTTCAAGGGTTTGCAGTGATCGGCAGGGGGAAACAAACACCTGTGTCACCTGGTTTGACTTTGGTAAGCCGGAATTCATGGATATTGTGAGGATTGTCCAGACTGTACGTCCAACCAGCTGTAGTTTGGATCTGGGCCCTACGCCTCTATTATTAAGTTGTGTAGATACTATCTGTCCGACCATTGCTGAAATTGTTTGGAAATCTCTGGAGCAGGGGATCTTTCCTGATCCCCTAAAGGAGGCGGTCGTTTGACCACTCCTAAAAAAACCTTCATTGAACCCGAACTGCCCAGCTAACTGCAGACCTGTCTCTAACCTGCCCTTTTTGGGCAAGGTTATTGAAAAGGTGGTTGCACTGCAATTGGATGACCATATTACAAATCACAATATCTATGATACTCTTCAATAAGGATTTAGGAAAAGACATAGTACTGAGACTGCCCTTGTCCAGGTTCTAAATGATCTCCTGATAGCGAGAGATCGAAAGGCTTGTATTATACTAGTCCTTCTTGATCTCTCTGCAGCATTCGACACTGTGGACCATGGTGTGCTTCTGGAACGCCTGCGGCTCTATAGCGGACTATCTGGTACAGTTCTGCAATGGTTTCAATCTTTTCTCACGGGGCGGAGACAGAGGGTTATCACCGGAATTTATTCCTCTGATACCTTCCTCCTGCCCTGTGGGGTTCCGCAGGGGCTCCATCTTAGCACCCATGTTGTTCACTGTCTATATGCTGCCATTGGGAGACATTATAAGGCAATACAGCTTGGGTTTTCACTGCTATGCAGATGACACCCAGCTGTATCTGTCTTTTAGTCCCAGACAGGAAGATGCAGTCTCTATACTTAACAGCTGTCTATCCGAGATCAAGGATTGGACGAGTGCCAGCTGGCTAAGGTTAAACCCAGATAAGACTGAGGTGTTGGTGGTGGACCCAGGTCACCTGGAGGTGGGTTGTAGGGTTGGGCTTCCTTCGGGCATATGGATTGATGGTGCCCAGCTCTCAACCTCAGACCGGGTGCGTAACCTTGGCATTATTATTGATGACGGTTTGACCCTGAAATCTCAGGTGTCATCCGCTGTCAAATCCTCCTTTTACCATCTTAGGAATATCGCTCGGGTGAAACACCTAGTTCCTCCGGCTGACCTTCCGACATTGGTCCATGCCTTTGTTACTTCTCGCCTTGATTACTGCAATGCCCTGTACCTAGGGCTACCGGGAGTTGATATCCGCCACTTGCAGCTGGTGCAGAACGCAGCAGCCAGGCTTTTGACTGGGACATCTATGAGAAGTCATATTACACCTGTGCTGCACGAACTGCACTGGCTGCCGGTTTAGTGGCGGATCACCTTTAAGGTCGCATTACTGACCTATAAAGCCCTACATGAACAGGGGCCGCGGTATCTTCAAGATCTCCTTATTCCCTACTGTCCCTCTCGCTGGCTCCGCTCTGCCGACGAGGGATTGCTAGAGGTTCCCAGGGTCCGCTTTAAAACTTCTGGAGCACGGGCATTTTCTTACACTGCCCCTACCCTGTGGAATTCTCTACCTCGTTGGATACGAAGCTGATGACCATTGAGAGTTTTAAGTTAGAATTAAAAACTTATTTATTTCAAAAAGGCATATGGAGAGTGATTTTATTGTGATTATATTGTTATCGTTGTTGTTTTATGTTATATGTATGTATTTTAATTGTTTCTATTTGTACAGCGCTTTGGCATTGAAAAGCACTTAAAAAATAAATTTTTACTTACTTACTTACTCATATTTTTACTTATGTTCTACTTTCTAGAACAGTCACACTGCCTAACCAAACAGCTACCAAATTTATGTGATCCAGATATCCAGGGACCAGCTATATACATCCTGAATTTCCCAATATTCCATTCTTGGAAGGCTGCAGCATTATGGTAAAAAATTGCGGTTTAACATACATCAGCATTTGTGAACCTACGTACAGTATGCGATAAAAAGTTATAAATGACTGCTTGTTTTTCTGCACACAACATGTTATGACTGATCCTGCAGGCCCTGTGTGGAGTAGAAGGTTTGTGGGGCATGGCTCAGGACCTGTAGCTTGAAACAGGAGATCCATGCAGCATGGTCCCAGACCTGCAGCTAAGCACTGGGTCTTGCAGGTTATGGACTGGAGGAATGGGGGTGCATTAGGATTGAAAACCCTGAGAAACAGCATACCACCAATTTGCAAAGGAACATGTCACTTTGACCCCTAATATTTAAGTTTCTTATTTCAATCACATGGGTGCAGTGTGCATATTCATGGAACACATACAAACAAAGGAGAGAAAGCAATAAGTGCCTCAGCTGGGACTTGAACTCAGGCCATCTGGAATACCATTCTGGTCACATTAACCAGCTGCGCCACCAAGGCAACTGAAACCTGGGCTGTCCCAGAGCACACATAACTCTTTCTCCAATGCACAACCTGGTGCTGCACAAATAATTACTTCATTTTTCAATCACATGGGTGCAGTGTGCATATTTATGGAACACATACAAACAAAGGAGAGAAAAAAGTAAGTTTCTCATCTTGAACTTGATTACAGGCCGCCCAGAATACCATTCCAGTCATGCTAACCAGCTGTACCACCAAGGCAACTGGAACCTGGGCTGCCCTGAAGCACACATTACTCTTTCTCCAATGCAAAACCTGGTGCACAAATAATTACTTCATTTTTCAATAGCTAAAACAAAAACAATCACTCACCTCTACTGCTGCAGCTGCTGAGAGTTCTCAGAGGATGTAGGGGAAAAATGCTAGCAGACAATCCAGCAGGGAGGTCAGGGTCCATGAAGCCCTCACAACCCAAGCCAGCAGTCCAGGAAGGGGCAGTGCTCTACTGCCACAGCTTCTGAGAGTTCTCAGGGGATGTAAGGGGAAAAATATTGGCAGACAATCCAGAGGGGAGGGCAGGGTCCAGGGAGCCCTCATAATCCAAGATGGCAGTCTACAAAGGGGTAACACTGTACTGCTACAGCTGCTGAGAGTTATCAGGGATGTAGGGGAAACATGCTGGTGGATGACCAGTTTCAGACCCAATTTACCAGTTTGGGCCCCACTCCTATGCGTGTAAACATCCTAATCAGTCTTCTGCATGGCACAGTGTGAAATGACTTATTGAACTCCAGATAATCAATGTCCACTGCCCTCCTCTGGTCTATTTCCCTGCTTACCCAGTCAAATAACTCTATCAAATCTGTTTGGCATAACCTTCCCCTATGAATCTGTGCTGCCTGTGGTTCTATAATCCATTGGATTCCAGGTACTTAACCAGCTTCTCCTTCAGTAGGGTATCCATTAGTTTAACAAGTGGAAAAGAACTTACATCTGCATCCCTCATACATACAATCTTAAAACAGGATGCTCCAGATGCTTTATAAAAGCACGCACAGACCTCTGAAATGGTGCTGAGGGATTCTGTAGCCACTGCTGGGGTGTATATATTTGTTCTAGTGATATGCACCGTACTTTCATCTATCAAGTAAGCAAAAAAAACACTTTTTTTTACAGAATACAATGGCATTTTTCAGGCTAAATAAAAATGCTCTCTGTAGCAGAGTGCTAGCTATCTAGATACATTTTTTATCTTCACAGTAGTGTACATTATAACATTTGTGGAGGGAAGAGTGACTCTTTCTGTGAGGGAAAACATAAAAGCTACAGAAATACAGGGGGTGCAGGGATGAGCAGAGGTACTATGGGCCACCCTGGAGACACAGAAGGGGTCTGCTATTCCTGCAGGAGTGATCTACAGGGGGGAGTGGATAAGGATATGTTGGAAGCTATCCAAAGGATGGCAAACAAGGAGGAGGTATTTCTGGTGAGGGACTTCAATCTAGCAGATGTGGATTGAAACCTCCCAGCTGCAGCAAGCTAGACATCATGAACATACTGGACTCCCTGCAGGGGCATTTCTCAGGCAACTAGTTAAGGAACTCACTTATTGAGGATAATACTGGACCTGGTACTGACAAACAGGGACAGTTTTGCTAACGTTAAAGTGGGTAGCCACCTGGAGACTAGTAATCATTGTACGGTGTGGTTCAAAATAAGAACTGGATCAGTATCAAACCTTACTATAATGAGGTTCCTGAACTTTAGGACTTCAGGAGGGCTGATTTTAAGAAAATGTAAGAATGCCTCATGGGGCACCCCAGCAGGGGTAGGGAAACTGGGTGGAGTTGAGGAATAGTGGGAAAAAATAAAGAAGGGCACTGAGAAAGCAACACACCTCTGAGTCAGGCAGGTTAACAAGGGGAAAGAGAAAAAAGATACCACTATGCTTCTCTAAAGAAGTAGTGGAGGGTTTACCTGTCATGAGTCAACATGTACTGTGCCAACATCCCCAACAGTGACAGGCACATTGCCGAGTGTTGGCATTGTACTGTCAGGGATGTCGGCATGTTTTCTTCGGGGGCTGCACCCCCACACCCCCCATGCAGGGGGCTCTGCCCCCACACCCCCTGTCTCTAAATATATAACTATGAGTCAGAGTTGTCTCAGGGAGGGAGTGAAACACTGGACAATGAACCGCCGGTGTCAGCTTGGATCATCACAGCAACCCGAAGCTTTTGGGAGAATTCTGTCACTGTGATGGTCTTCGCTGTTGCAGTGTCAGCCTGTGGTTGGCATACCATAGTGGAGACAGTAAGGGTAAAACAGCTAACATTTAAAAAGTACAAGATGACACAGAAGGAGGAGGATAGGGAGATATATCAGGAGAAACAAAGGGACGCAGGGAAAGCAGTTACGAGTGCAACGGTACAAACAGAGGAGAATATTGCCTAGTCAGTAAAAAATGGGGGATAAAACATTCTTTAGGTATATAAACGAAAAGAGGAAGACCAAAGGAGGTGATAGTAAGGCTAAAAGGGGAAGGAGGGGTTTGTGTGGAAGAGGACCAGAAAAAAGCAGACATAATGAACAAATACTTTTGTTTAGTATTTCCGGAAGAAGGGGTAAGTGACAGGCCACAAATAAGGAAAAAGGGCATAAAAGGAAGGGAAGGGAAGGTAGACGCTAGTTCTTTTACAGACGAGAGAGTCCTCAAGGAACTAGCACAACTAAAAGTGGCAATGAGGTCTAATGAGATACACCCTAGGATACTGAGGGAGCTCAAGGAGTTGCTGGCTGCACCTCTGACAGTCCTGTTCAACCTATCACTAGATACGGGGAAAGTTCCAGGGGACTGGAGGAGGGCAGATGTGGTCCCACTTTGCAAAAGTGGTAATAGGAAGGATGCAGGAAATTGCAGACCTGTCAGCCTGACATCGGTGGTGGGTAAAGTAATGGAATCACTACTGAAAGAAAGGATTGGGGAATACATTGTGACTAGTGAATTACAAATTTGGGTGAATCCCCTAAAATTCGCTATGTGTAATTTTTTGCATAGAACTTGAATTTCACATAATTTCCTTCATAATGAAGCAAAAAACTTTGCATCTCGAAGTAACACGAAGTTCCCATAATTCTCTATGGACTTCATCTTCTTTTTTGATTTTTAAGGTGAATTTTGCAGTGATTCATGGGCTTTATGGTCACATGGGCTCTATATTGTTTTGTACAGCCTCAGTTCAGCATAGCATGTGTAGTGGAAATCTGTATATTTTTATATTTTATTCAATTGACAAGCAAAAGAATAGGAGGCTCAACTGAGACAAGCTCATTTCCAGTGAGGTCCTTAACACATACTTAAATACATACATAATTAACTTAATCATAAAAAAAGTCCCACAAACATAAAATTATTTACAATGACACAACCATCTAGACATCATACAACAAAAAACACATACTTAAAATGCACTTATATGCCCTATTATAGGGCGAGACATGAGATAAGACCTACATAATTACTCAACATTTAACCTTTTAACAGCTTTAGATTTAAAACAACTTTTTATTTCACCCAAATTAGGGCTAGATCCAATTGGCCTCAGGTAAGTTGGGAGTGAATTCCATAGGTTAGGACCCAAATAGAAAAAATGTTCTCTACCCAAATCCGTCCTTCTTCTGGGCAAAACAAATTCCATACCCTCAGCAGGACGTAACCCTCCTCTAATTATCCTAAGCTGAAATTCCTCACTAATATATTCTGGTATATAATTTGCTCTCAGAGTTCTGAGATTCAAACCATCGAAAAATCTTTACAAATGCATTTTTACCACAATATTTTGTGTTAAAATTTAGTACATCGATTGTAGGAAACCGATATGTGTTTATATCATCGAGCATTTATTGATTTTGTGTGAATATTTAATGTCAATTTAGTATATTCAGTCTCTGTACTGACAGACACTGCAGAAGTGTGCTTCAGGGGAGGGGCGGATCTGTGATGTAGAAGGAAGATTAGTGAGAAAAGCAGTTTTTCAAACTTTTGCTGGCTAATTTTTTGTTATTTGTGTGTTCAGGTACACACAGTGCAACATTACTTAATTTTCTATAGCTTTTTCTATTTGCTGGGCATTTTTTCAGTCATTTTAAAAGACTGACTGTCTGTATTGTAGTTTACTGAATAGATAAAGTTTCTGTGCCTGACCTTTAATCTGTGTGTGTGGTGTAAATTGATACGCATTTTATTGTGGCACCAAAATAGCAGTACTCTGCATTTCTCAGCCTGTCTGCAATATTTTCCCCTGCTTCTGTCTGTATAGCTAAAGCTGCCTCCCAACCCCTGCAAAACAAAGTATTTTTTTTTTTTTTACTTTTGGATTTTTGAAGACTGGTTAAGGTCTTGTGTTACTTGTGCCTGTGGGGCTGCACCTCTTTTCTTTTTTGCTTGCCATCCCTCCAAAACAGCAGAAATAATAAGTTGCTGTTAATTGGGGCAGCCCTAAACCCACCCTCCCCCGGATACTCTAGATATATTAGGGTGTTGCTGCTCTGCTATTGGTGGATGCTACATTATTCTTAGTGACTATTGGTGGATAGCATGGACAGGTGCAGTCACTAAGGTGCCCAACTCATCAGGATGGATGGTGAGTAGCTGGGAGTGTATCCATGCAGGGGAAACCTATTAGTCAAAAAAGTGGTGCATTGTAGATTAGGGAGAAGTACACCTGAATGTCTAAACAATAAAGAAGGCTTTAGGAGCAACATTAACCATCATTAGTGTTCAAGGACTATAGCAGCATAGAAGTAGGAATTGGAGCATGACAGGGAGGGACACACTAGGGGGTGGAATGGCTACAATGTGGGTGGTGGGTGGTACAGTGGGCAGTGAGAAACAAGAGGGGGCACCAGGGGTGAACATATTATGGAGACTAGGAGGGTGTCTACATATGCCACAGACTAAGGAGTCTGGAGGAAAGAGTGCAGTGGCTTGGAACTGAGTATGAGAGGGTGTGGGGCGAGGGTTTCTGTGGCAGGAAGGCCTCTCCCAAGGAGCAACAGGAGGGCACATCAGGGGAAGAACATCAGCTAGGGGAAGGGGAGGGGACAGGGAGGCAGTGCAGGATCACATCAGACAGGGGGTTAAGCATTAGAGGTGAGTCACAGGACAGGGTTAAGGAACCAATGCACGGCAGTGCAGGGGTAGCAGGTAGTAGGTTTGCAGTGCTGGCAACAGTGGTGGAGGAGGGGGGGAGGTAAGGGAGCTCCAGGAGGGGTAGACAGGGGGAAAGGGTAAGAAGTGCACAAGGGACAGGCATTTGGAGGAGGGTAGCAGGGGCAGGAGGAGGGGCACAGCTGAAATGGAGGGCTGTGGTAGCAGGGGTGAATTGAAGGGGCAGTGCTGATAGGGTGAACAATGGGAACATAGTAAGAGGCGGCAGAGGCCAATGGCAAAAGGGAGGAAGGGAGGTGGATGATAGCGGGGGACCATGGGGGATGGGGAAGACAGGTCGGAGGAAGGTGGGGAGTCATAGGGGAGAAGTGTAGGGACATAAATGGACAATGAAGGGCAGTCTCTAGTAATAGACACAGAGGTAAATGGAGGAGATGAGGAACGGGACATAAAGAGGAAGGTGTACTAGTGCTGGGGGACTCCATACTGAAAGATGGGGCAGCAAAGGGGAAAGCCATAGTCTCATGTGGGTGAAGTCTGTTCCTGAGTTGATAGTGGGCAGGGAAGGGCAGTCCATTCTCAACTGCAGAGGGAGAGGAAGGAAGAAACCACATCTTGTGGTGCACATGGGTACGAACGACCTGGCAGGGGAGATGGTGGATGTAATAAGGGAGAGGTTCGAAGGACTGAGAAGGCTGTGTGAGGAGGTGGGGAGATCAGTGGCCTTCTCAGAGGTGTTCCCAGTACCCTGTGCAAGTGCAGGGAGGAAAGAAAGGATAGAGGAGTTGAACACCTGGTTGTGGTATTGGTATCATTCCAGGGAGTATGGGATAATAGGTGGCTGGGGCAGAACCTGGAGCAATAATGAACTGTATGCAGGGGACAGGCGACATTTGTGCAGGAAGGGGAAGGGAGTATTAAAGCAGAGGATAGAGGGGTACATAGCAACAAGGGTAGATTTAAACTAGGTAGGGGTGGAAAGTGGGAGGCTGGTAGGCAGGGTTTCCAGAGAGCAGAGCCAGATGAGCTTACCATCCAAGTTATAGGGGAGGGCATCAGGGTAGGGACAAAAGGGGGAGTTAATTGGAGAGGTGAGAGGAAGGCAAAGGAACAGGTTGAGGGTGGTGTCACTGAACCCAAGAAGACTAGGAAACAAATCAACTGAGTTACAGGCTCTCTTGGCAGTGGGGCAGGTGGAAAATGTGGCCATAACAGAAACTTGGGCCATCCAGTACCAGTACAGGGATATGATGATCTCAGGGTATGATATGAGCTAACCCCCCATAACAGTGACAAAGGACAAATGGCAAGTACTATTGGTGATGCTAGGAAAGGAGGGCAGGATGGGAGGAGGGGAAAAGGGTGGAAGGTGGTTACCCTTAATGCTAGGAGCCTTGGGAGGAAAACTGCAGAGCTGCAGGTTCTCATGGCAGAGGGAGAGGTGGACATTGCAGCCATCACGAAACATGGGCCACCCAATATAATGACTGGGACCTGTCTGTACCAGGGTACAGGTTATTTCAGTAGGGACAGGGTGACTGGGAAAGGAGGGGTGGCACTATATGTGAAGGAAGGACTGAAGTGTGTAAGGGAGGAAGGGGAGGGCAGTACAGAGTCACTTTGGGTGCAAATCAGGATTCCAAGAATAGGAGTCTTAGAATGGGAGTGGTGTACAGGCCACCATCTCAGATGGAGGAGTTAGACAGGGAACTAGCGGACAGATCAGGAGGACCTGCAAGAAGGGTAGTGTGGTGATTGTGGGGACTTCAACATGCCAGAAGTGGACTGGAGCACCCCAACAACCAGGAACAGAAGGAGCAGGTACTGCTGGATGCCTTCAGGACAGCTTCCTGCTGCAAATGGTCAGTGAACCAACCAGGTTAGGGAATACCCTTGACCTTGTGCTGGCAAATGGGGACTTTGTGAGAGAACTTACAGTGGAGGAACCGCTGTCAGGGAGTGACCACCACTCAGTATGGCTCACATTGGATATGGGCAAGGAAGGAGTGGAATATGGCACAAGAGTGCTGGACTTCAGGAGGGCTGACTTTGGGAGGATGGGGGAAGTGGTAAAAGGGTACCTGGCCAGAATTCAATCTAGTATGGATACTAACCAGAGATGGGAGCTCATAAAGTTGGGGATAGTGGAGGCAACCAAAACCTGCTGAAAGCCCAGAGCAAGAAGGCTAGAGCTAAGAAACGAGCTGGTTGAGCAAGGAGGTCATGGAAAAGTAAAGGAGGAAAAGAGCTGCCTTTAGGAAATACAAGAAAACAGGGAGGGGAGGACAGAGGGGTACTTGACAGAATCGAAGGAGGTAACAAGGGCAGTAAGGGTTGCCAAAGCATCTGGAACTCAGGCTGGCACAAGGCATTAAGAAGGGGAGAAGGACTTCTTTAAGTACATCAGGGAGAAAAGGAGCTGTAAGGACCACATAGTAAGGATTAGGAAGGAGGGGGGTTGGGTGGAAGCAGGGTATGATAAGGCGGAAGCACTAAATGAGTACTTCTGCTCAGTATTTACTAAAGAGAAGAGGGGGGTGACACCCAAGATGGGTGAAATGGCAGACGAAGGGGGGGAAGTGGTGACAGATGGGGAAATCATGGAGGACAGAGTTCGAGAGGGTTTGAAGGCACTGAGGGTGGACAAGGCACCAGGCCCAGATGGCATCCACCCCAGGGTACTAAAGGAGCTGGCAGAGGTCCTTGCAGGACCTTTGGCAGACCTATTTAATGCCTCACTACATTCAGGGTGTGTACCTCAGGACTGGAGGATGGCTCATGTGGTGCCCCTCCACAAGAGTGGCCCCAAGGATGAACCGGGAAACTACAGACCAGTGAGCCTCACATCCATCGTGGGTAAGCTAATGGAGACTATCCTGAAGGAGAGGCTGGTGGCCCTCTTAGAGGCCAAAGGACTACAGGACAGCAGACA
Organism: Neoceratodus forsteri; assembly: GCA_016271365.2. Taxonomy (NCBI): domain Eukaryota; kingdom Metazoa; phylum Chordata; order Ceratodontiformes; family Ceratodontidae; genus Neoceratodus; species Neoceratodus forsteri. The sequence continues at coordinate 1,290,217,999 of CM057456.1, forward strand.
GCATGGCTTCATCACGTGGCGATCCTGCCAAACCAACCTGGTCGGGTTCTATGACTGGGTAACTAGGCAACTGGACAGGGGACATGCAGTGGATGTCCTGTATCTGGACTTCAGTAAGGCATTCGAATCAGTGCCACATGGAAGGCTGGGAAGGAAGTTAGTAGGCACAGGGCAGGTGCAATGCTGGTGAGATGGGTAGGAAACTGGCTGCAGGGAAGGCAACAGAGGGTGGTGGTGGGTGGGGAGCTCACACCCAAGGGCAGTGACAGTGGTGTCCCACAGGGCTCGGTGTTGGGACCAGTGTTGTTTGGGATATTCATTGCAGACATATCATGGGACATCAAGAGCAAGATCAGTCTGTTTGCTGATGATACCAAGGTTGGCGCGGTGGTGGATGACCTAGGGGATGGCAGGGGTTGCAGGATGATCTGGCAAAGCTTGAAACCTGGTCAGACACCTGGCAACTGGGCTTTAATGCCAAAAGTGCAAGGTGATGCATTTTGGGATGAAGAACCAAGGAGGAGTTACCAGCTAGGGGAGTGCAGCTAGCCCAGACAGAGGAGGAGAAGGATCTGGGTGTGCTCATCACAGGGTCAATGAACAACTCGGCACAGTGTAGGAAGGCAGCTGCAAAGGCCAACAAAATGCTGGGTTGTATTGCAAGGGGTATATCCTCAAGGAGGGAGGAGGTGATTCTGCCACTGTATAGGTCATTGGTTAGACCACACCTGAGTACTGCGTGCAGTTCTGGCGTCCGGTATCTGAAAAGGGACATTAGTTACTGGAGGGAGTGCAGCGCAGGGCGACAAAGATGATCAAGGGTCTGGGGGACTTATCATATGAGAGGAGGTTGAAGGAGTTGAACATGTACTCACTGGAGGAGAGGAGAGACAGGGGGGACATGATTGAAACCTTTAAATACATGAAAGGAATAAACAAGACAGGTACAGAGGGGCTGTTCAAAGTAAGGGAGGGGAGGGCCACCAGGGGCCATGATATGAGACTGGAGCGAGGAAGGTTCAGGAGGGAGATGAGGAGACACTTTTTTACAGAGAGGGTGGTGGCTGGGTGGAATGCGTTACCTGCAGAAGTGGTATGCAGTAGAACAGTGGACTGCTTCAAACGAGGATGGGACAGGACAAGGGGGAGGGTTAAGGAAGGGGAAGGGTGGAAGGGAGGGGCAGCTGCAGAATAAGGGGTGCTAGCTGCACATTCGAGCAGACTTGATAGACCTCTAGGCCTTTATCTGCTGGCAAATTTCATATGTTCGTATGTTCGTAGGGTATAGGAAATTCAGAAAGGACAGGGCAAACAGGAAAGGTGGGGATGGGGGTGGTGGTGGTGGTGGTGATCTATTGACAGGACAGAATAAGGTGCATAAGGGAAGAGGGGGAGGAAAGAGGAACAGATGCCCTATGGATGCAGTTTCAGCACTCAAAGAGTAGGGCACTGAGGATGGGAGTAGTGTATAGGGCATCAGCTCAAAGGGAGGTGTTAGACAGGGAGTTTACAGAACAAATTAAGAGGGTTTGCAGGAAGGGGAACACAGTGCTGGTGGGGGGCTTCAACCTATCTGGAGTGTACTGGAGCACCCCAACCACCACAAGTGCAATGGAGCAGGTCATATTGGGGCTTTACAGGATAGTTTTCTGGTGCATTTGGTCCATGAGCCAACTACGTTGAGAAGGACTCTGGACCATGTACTATCAAATGGGGAGACTATAAGGGACCTGGAGGTGGAGGACCTCTGGCTGGGATTGATCACCATTCAGTGTGGTTTATGCTCAATATGGGGAAGCAAGCAGGTGGTTTGGGTACCAGGGTGATTGATTTTAGGGGGGGTGGACTTTAACAAGATGGGGGAAATTCTGGTAAGGCATCTGGAGGGAATCCAACCAAACATAAATGCCAGTCAAAAATGGGATATAATTAAAACAGGACTGGCAGAGGCTAATGGGACAAGTACTAGGGCATGAAGTAAGAAGGGAAGGGCAAAGAAGCCCAGTTGGCTGACCCTGGAGGTAATGGAGTGGGTGAGGGCCAAGAGAAAAGCTTTTCAGAGATTCAGGAGATCAGAAATGGGGGACAACAGGGATGAGTATATGAAGAAGTCCAGGGAGGTTACCAGACTTGTCAGAGCCATCCAGAGGGTGTCCAGAGAGCTGAGGCTGGCACAGTGCATTAAGGGTGGAGAAAAGGACTCTTCAGATACATTAGTGGGAGAAGGAGGAACAGAGACCAGATAGTGAGAATTAAGAAGGATGGGGGGTAGAGAAAGGGGAGGAGCAGGCAGAGGCACTTAATGAATACTTCTGCTCTGTATTCACAAAAGAGAGTGGAGGACAGGTACCTCATGGGGGTGCTGGAGTGGGCCGGAGAGGGAAGGGGAGGGGTGGAGAGGGAGTGGTGACATATGCAGTAATTACAGAGGGCAGGGTACTGGAAGGACTGAGAGCACTGGCGGTGGACAAAGCATTCACCCTAGGGTACTCAATCAGCTGGCAAGAGGCCTGGCAGGAAAACTGGCTGACCTGTTCACTACCTCTCTGGACACAGGATGCGTTCCACAGGATTGGAGGTTGGCCCATGTGGTGCCCATTCAAATAGGTGGCCGAAAGGATGTTCCAGGTAATTACAGACCAGTGAGCCTCACATCAATTGTGGGAAAGCTCATGGAGACAATCCTTAAAGAGAGGCTAGTGATATTTTTGGAGGTAAATGGTCTCGAGGATGGGCAACAACAAGGGTTTGTCTTGGGCAGATCCTGCCAGACAAACCCAATTGGGTACTGCGATTTGGTGACCAGGGAACTGGACAAGGGCCATACAGTTGATGTCCTGTACTTGGACTTCACCAAGGCCTTTGATTCTCTTCCGCATAGGAGGCTAGGGGGGACACTGGAAAATGTAGGGGTGAGTTCTAAAATGGTCAAATGGATCACTAACTGGCTGATGGGCAGGCAGCAAGGGGTGGTAGTGGAGGGGAAACTCTCGTCACCAAGACCAGTGACAAGTGGGGTGCCACAGGGATCAGTACTGGGACTGGTTCTGTTTGGGATATTCATAGCAGATATCTCACACGGGACCCATAGAAAGTTCAGTCTGTTCGCAGATGATATCAAGGTGGGAACTGCGGTAGATGACATTGAGGGGTGGAAGGGACTGCAGGAAGACCAGACTAAATTACAGGAGTGGTCAGAAACATGACAATTGGGGTTCAAAGCCAAGAAGTGCAAAGTGCTGCATTTCAGAGCAAAGAACCAGAGGAGGAGAGATCTGCTGGGAGGGGTTCAGTTGGGGAGCTCAGAGAAGGAAAAGGATGTAGAGGTGATTATAATGGGGAAGATGAACAACTTGGTTCAGTGCAGTAAGGCAGTAGCCAAAGCCAACAAGATGCTGGACTGTATAGCGAGGGGGACCTCCTTTAGAAGTAGTGAGGTGATCCTTCCCCTGTACAAGTCACTGGTCAGGCCACACCTGGAGTACTGTGTGCAGTACTGGCACCCATTCATGAAGAAGGACATCAGATTGTTGGAGGGAGTGCAGCGCATAGCAACTAGGATGATTCAGGATTTGGAGGGGATATCCTATGAGGAAAGGTTGAACATGCTTATCATGTATTCCCTGGAGAAAAGTAGGGATATGGAGGATATAATTGAAACTTTTAAGTACCTGAAGGTGATAAACAAGACTAATACAGGAGAGATATTCTGAATCAGAAGAAGGAGAGATACAAGAGGGCATCAACTGAGGCTGGAGGGGGGAAAATTCAGGAGGGAAAACAGGAGACATTTGTTCACTGAATGGGTGGTAGACAAATGGAACACTGCCTGAGGAGAGGGAGGTAGTTTCCTGTAAGATGGTGGGCTGTTTCAAGAGGGGATGGGACAGAGTGGTGGGGGGATGACTGTGAGGAGGGAAGGGTGGGGCAGCTGTAAGCTGAGGGGCTAGCTGCACAATCAAGCAGTCTCAATAGACTGTGAGGCCTGTTTCTGCTGGCATATTTTTATGTTCATAGAAATGATAATATTTCAGTCAAACACAGCAGTAAGCCCCCCCACCCTCTAAATAAAAATTAAATGTTACAGTACCACAATCGGCGTTGAACTTTTAACATATGTCTGGCATGTGGATGTGAACATCATGTCCACCAGGGTCAAGTGTGGGCAAAAGGCCGTGGGCCAAAAGGCTATATCAACCTTCTTTCAACCCAATAACATTGAAAGAAGTGGAAGATCTCCTCTCCAACTTGGATACTTCAAAAAGTGCAGGTACAGACTCCCTGGACCCCTACTTCCTCAAGATTGCATCTCAAGTCTTATCTGCCCCCCTCACTCATCTCTTCAATCTTTCCTCACCACTGGATCCATTCCCTCCACTTGGAAAACAGCTCAAGTAGTTCCTTTACTCAAATCTGGTGATCCCATGGATCTCAATAATTACAGGCCCATTTCCATCCTATCAGTTCTGTCCAAGATGCTCGAAAGTTAGTAAACTCACAATTAAGGGTCTACCTGGATAACAATAACCTCCTAAACACAGTACAATCAGGATTTAGATCAAGGCACAGCACCATTTCAGCCCTAGCCAAAGTAACCAACGACTGGCAGACTGCTATGGATAAGAAGAATAGTACCTGTGCTGTGTTCCTGGATTTGAGCAAAGCATTTGACACAGTGGATCATGAATCACTGATCACCTCCTTGGTTCAATAGGGTTGGATTCCCTTCACTCAATTGGTTCAAGTGCTATCTATCAGATAGATCACAACTGGTAAAAAATGGAAACTACCTATCCACTCTAAAACCACTGCTAAGAGGTGTACCGCAAGGCTCTATTCTTGGCCCCATCCTCTTTGCCATCTATATTAATAATATTGATGCTAACCTCACTCAATCAAACATCCATCTGTTTGCTGATGATACTGTGCTATATGTTAGCAATCCTTCATTGTCTAAAGCCTGTGAACTGCTACAATCTGAATTCTCCACCCTACAACACAACTTGCTGGATAAAAAACTACTTCTAAATGCCAAAAAAACAAAAGCTATGCTCTTTTCCTCACAAAGTTGCTCTGCCACTACCCCATCATCTACCACCCTACAACTAACCACCTTACTTGGAGAGAAGCTGGAATACGTTGATAACTTCAAATATCTTGGTGTCTGGATTGATAACAAACTTGACTTTTCCGTACATATTGAGGAGCTACTAAAGAAACTGAGACAAAGGCTTGGTTTATTTTTTAGAATAAAGCACTACCTCAACAGAGACTCCAAAAAAAGATTAATCCAGGCTTCATTCCTATCCCTCATTGACTATGCTGACTTTCTGTATGGACACTGTTCCTCCCCTCTTAAATAAACTGGACACCCCTATACCAAGGTCCATCAGATTCATTACTGACCTTCCCTTCAGCACCCACCATTGTTCCTTTATAAGGCAGTTAACTGGTCATCATTACAACACAGAAGAAACAGGAATGCTGCAATTTGGATTTTCAAAGCCTTATCAGGCAAGCTACCTACCTACATCTCGGACTGTTTTACTCAAATCACTTCTAGGCCATACAACCTAAGGATCAGCAAAATTATCATTCTTAAGGTCCCCTTTGCCTGCACCCAGCTTGGGAGGGCTGCTATCAGCCACTCACTAGCAATTGTTTGGAACTCACTCCAAAAAACCATGAAGCTAAATAACCTCCCACCCTTAATATCCTTCAAAGATTATTCACCACCCTATTCCCAGAACTCTGCAACTGCTTCCACAAGGCCTAATTCACTGCCCTATCTACCTCTTTTTCTGCTCGTGTTTCTATATGCTGAAAACTCCAGTTCCCAGTCCCAAGATTCACCCTCAAAATGCCTGCTAGGTCCTATAATCTACATATTAACTCTGATGTGCCAACTGCCTATTGTCTGACAGATTAAAAGTGTTAATGCCTTGTACATATGTATATTGTTATATACTAGCACTTATGTCATTGTATTTCTGTTTTTGTTACCCATGTCATTGTATTACTGTATATGATACCCTTGTCAATGTAATAACACTTGCACTTCTTGACCACTCAGGTCCATCTTGTAAATGAGCTATGCTCAATGATGTTCGCCTGATTAAATAAAGATTTTGATTGATTGATTGATTGATTGATTGAAGTGTAATCATTCCATATATATTATGGTTCCCTGAAAAGGAACAACATGACGGACTGCTTACAACCCAGAACAAGATTCAATAGAAATTAAATGGCTGTGCCTTTGCAAAAAACAATTCCACTGGGGCGAACATTGACTCACCGTTGTGGTATGAAGGCACACATAAAGGGCAACATGTATCAGTGATGCAGCAGGTGTCAAGCTCAACACCAGGCAATGCTTTTACCTAAGTTGGGACACTGTGATGCACTTCTGGCCTTATTCTTCATCTGGACTTTTCATGACATTAAAACAGTGGAACATTCATAATATAGGACATCTGGTGAGGTTGGGGCATGGTAGGTGAGTTTATAGTATTGTGCTTATTGCACTGCTGCTTTACCTCCCCAAAAGGAAAAAAGTCATAATTCCAATCTAAATCACACCTCTCACAAATGTATCAAACCATTATGCATTCTGCAATAGAAAGGCAGTTTCTAAGAGTTCCTACTTACCTTCCTTTATTTTTCAAAGGTCATAGCAGGGTCTGCAAAACTGCAGACACTGCACACTGTCAGTACAGGTGACACTAAGGCGACACACCACCCACTTCAATTAAAGTGTATTGCACCATGTGGTTCTGTGCCGCAAATGCAAAGAAAATGAAAGCAAGCAGCATCAGAAAAGTTGGTGACCATGGGAATTTTACAAAACACAATAAAGAAAGTAATAAGAAAAAAATTGTTTCTATTGGGGAAACCATAACAGGATGTGGAACATTGGGGTGGGGAGGGGGGGTGCTGTGGATTTATACTTATTATGACCATCACAAAAGCCTTGTTAATTTTATGAACATTTTTTTCATGGGATTATTATTCACATTGTGACACTAATGCCGCATGCTAAATAATGTATACTATACATAAATACATAGATACATAGACAGTGTCAGCAGATAAGGGCCTATGGCCCACCCAGTCTGCCCATTTGAGCTTGCAAGTTCGGTTTATGTTTTCCTAGAAGTCTGTTGCCCCTTATCCCTGATCTCCAGAATTCCTTTATGTCTATCCCATGCATTCCTAAATCCTGTGATTGTTTCAGCCCCCACCACTTCCTCTGGCAGGGTGTTCCACTTGTCTACCACCCATTCTGTAGCCGATGAGCTATAAGCCGACAACATTCTGAAGATAGGAAATTATGGGTGGTAGAGGTTGCCATGGTAGGTGAGGTGACTTCAGGTGACTTTAGAGTATTTAGATTGTAATTGTTGTTGGTATGTATACTACAGAACTTTAACACAGTAAACAGTATCCAGAAAGTAATAAAGTCTGATAATGAAAGCATTGATGCAAGAATGCAGTTACAATTTTGACCCATGCTTTTTTATTCTATTTTACATTGCCACCTAATCTAATATCTTGTGTATATGAACGGTATCCTTCTTTCAACAATTTAGGTATGCAGAACTACATTATTTTCAGACTCGAAAGTAATAAACTGAGCGCTCATTATTATCAGCCTTGCACCAGGTTGGGATCAGTATTCTCACATGCTTTTGGACAGCAACTATTTAAATTCAGTTCTGTTGTGACTACAATGAAGTTCCACGCAGCAGATAGTGCTGCTTGACGCAATGGAACAGCATCTGTTCAAAAACAGCTTGGACTACTGATGAAAACCAGGTCACAGAGTAACATTACAATAAACACTACTTTTATTATTTCTAATTTAAAAAAATGGAGTATTGCAGAATAACATACATTGTTGAAAGAAGGGTAGCATACACATATACACAAGTTATTGGCTAAGGGACAATGTAAAACAGAATAAAAAAGTATTGGTCAAAATTGTTACCAAATTTTGGCACTGATGCTTTAATTGTCATGCTGCCTTATTTTGGGTTACTGTTTAATGTGTTACAAACATTTTCATAGAATACATATCCATAACAACTACAATCAAAATACCATCAAGTCACCTACCATGGCATTCAACCACCGACCATAATGTATTACTGGTAACTTGGCAATTGTAGACAAAGTAGGCCGAGGCCCATTTAATTGTCTCCCACTCATAGTGGGCTTATATGTTAACATATTTTCTAATATTTGTAAACAAAAATTTATCTAACTCAATTTTGAACGTGCCAAATGACATTTTTTCAACTATATTCCTTGGTAAGTTATTCCAAATTAGGGGTGTTTGTATATTATAAAAATTTAAATGCCTATTAGATCTTGTTCTATTTATAAAGATTTGTCTATCATGTCATCTTGAGTTTAGAGTTTTGGGGTTCCATATTATGTTGCATTGAGACATTAAAGTTTTGTCCTCCAGAATACGATATAAAAATAGTAGATCTCCCCCTAATGCATCTTAATTCCAAGGGGTACAAGTTAAGTTCTGATAGTCTATCTGCATATTCCACATTCTGTAAACCTTTTATTGATTTTGTTAGATGTTTTTGAATCTTTTCCACTCTAAGTATGTCTTTCTTTAAGTATGGACTCCATATAGGGGAACCATAGTCAAGATTAGGGAGTACATAGGTCTTATATAATTTGAGTACACACTCTCTAGTCCTTGATATGAAAGCTTTATTAATAGCATAAATGATACTGTTACATTTACCTATTAATTTTAAAATGTGCGTATTAGATGATAGTCTGGAGTTTATCCAAACACCCAAATCCTTTTCACTATTACTATGTTTTATTTTCTTTGTATTTAGAAAGTATGAATGTTTTGGGTTATTTTTTTCCAAAATGGATTACCGCACATTTATCTTCATTAAGTTTCATACCATTACGTATACCCCAATCTTCTATTAAACTTAAACTATTTCTTAGCTCCATGTAGTCACTAAAAGTTGTAACTTCACCCCCTATTTCAGTATCGTCAGCAAATTTAGTTATATGTGATTTGACACCTTCGCTCTTATCACTGATATAAAGTCCAAATAACAAGGGGCCCAGTACCGATCCCTGAGGGACTCCCCTAGTAACACACCCCCCTCATCCAATAAAACAGTATTGATACGCACCCTCTGAGTACGATTTGCCAACCAATCCCCAATCCATCTAATAGTGTTTTTATTTAAACCAAGTTTGATTAATTTATCTATCAACTGATAATGTGGGACTGTATCGAACGCCTTCCCCAAATCCAGAAAGATTACATCCATTGGTCTGCCACTATCCAACTTAAGGCTGATATGGTTGTAAAAAGCTAATAGATTGGTATTGCACAAAAGCCCTCTTCTAAATCCATGCTGAGTAACATCCTGTAGTCCCAATCTTATGATATCTTCATCAATGCCATTTTTAATTAATTTTTCCAACAACTTACAACAAACTGATGTCAAACTGATTGGTCTATAATTAGTCACACAGGATTTGTTGCCTTTTTTGTGAATAGGCACCACTATGGCCTTTTTCCAAATCAATGGCACCACACCAGTCTCAAGAGATTTATTAAATAATTTTGTAAGAGGGTCTGTTAACACATCCACGAGTTTTCTCCATACAATCGTATCAATATTGTCGGGACCTATGGAGGATGATATCTTTAATTTTAATAGTTCCTGTTTGACTGATTCCTGACTAATATTAATGGATGTTTCATTTTTTACCTCAGTAATACTAATATTAGTAGTTTGAACCTGATATATAGATGTGAAATATTTGTTAAAGTTATCAGCTATATCTTTATTGTTGGTGATAGTTCCTCCATTTACTATTATTGAGGTGATTTTTTTTGATCCTCGTTTATTACCATTTATATAGGCATGAAAAGCCTTTTGGTTTTTATTCGATGCTAAATTATTTTCGAATTTAATTTTGCCTTTTTTTATAATAGTCTTAAGCAATTTCTGCTGTTTTTTTGTATTTAATGTGATTTATTTCAATAGGGTTCTTTTTATACTTTTTAAAAGCTTTATTCTTCCTTCTAATTTGTTTCTTAATGTCTATATTGAACCAACGGGGGATGTAACCTTTGCTGTTGGCAATTTTATGCTTAAGAATGTAATTTACAAATATTTCTTGTATTTTGTTTTTCAACTTAACCCACATATGATTTACCCCTAATCTGCAATATGTCTGCCCCCAATCCAGTTTATTAAATACTTTGATAATTTTGTTCCAATCTGCTTTTTTATAATTAAGGGATTGAATATAATTTCTAAATTTGATATTTCCAATGTTGAATGAACATTCGACAATATTATGGTCATTATTACATAAGTGTGGCAAAATGTCTATCTTGTCAATCTTATCAATACTGTTGGTAATAACCAAATCTAAGATACTTTTGCCCCTAGTTGGGACATCAACCATTTGATAGTAACCTTGAGATGTTATAGTGTCCAGAAATGTCTTTTCAAAGGCAGTTGTTGCTTTACGCTCCAGCCACATGATACCTGGGGCATTGAAATCGCCCAGAATCAAAAAATCCCCAAGATTTGAAACTTGAATCATTTCCTCTAATAAGTTATTATTATAAACATTATTACTGTTAGGGGGTCTGTATCAGATTCCCAAATTCAATTTAGTTAAGTGTGGAAAAAGTATGCTTACCCATAGGGTTTCAGGAATATTGTCTACAAAATCACTTATTTTAATTTCCTGACTTTGTAAGAACTCTGAGACATAACAACATACTCCCCCGCCCTTTCTCCCAATGTGATTTTTGGTAAATAGTTGAAATCAGTCAATATTATTTGACCAATTATTTGAGTCATCCCACCAAGTTTCTGTCACACATATAATGTTAATGTTGTCCTGCTTAATTCGTAATTTCAATTCACTTAATTTATTGTTACTTAAGCTTCGTGCATTGACATTCCAAATTTTCAATCTACTTAAACCTTTGTTATTTAAATTTGGTGGTTTTATTAAGTGGGTGGCGTGATTTAATTTAGGTTTCAGTTTGTCACCCTCATCCCCCTTGTTTTCTAGTTTAACTTGGTCTTAATGATGTTTTCAAAAGTCCTACCTTAATTTGTAGGCTCCTTGTCTACTCAAGTGTAACCCATCCCAACTAAATAGTGAAGGTATATTATAAAAGTTTTCCCAATGAGGTATGGATTTATAACCTGACATGAGTGTTCATTTTCTTATCCATTCATTTATAACTTTAATTTTACATGAGGTATGATAATTTGCTCTTGGAACAGGGAGTATTTCAGAGAACCATGTTTCATAGTGAAATTTGTCCAGAGTGTTTCCACTATCTATAAATTCCTGCTTGATTTCATCTACTGAAAGTTTTTTTAAATCGTTTGTCCCTACATGTAGAATAACCAGTGGATTATGGCCAGAATTTTTTAAATTGTCTGGACACATTTTATTTATGTCTTTAATGCCGGCTCCCCAAAAGGAGGAACAAGCTATGTTATGCTTGTCAGTTCTACACATTATTTTATCTGTATATTTAATTATTGAATCACCCAAAACATAGAATTGTCTACTCAAGCTATTTATAGCCTTCGGGGGGTAGTCCTTAACTAAATTTGGTAGGACACCTTCACTTTTATTATTTTGATCATGAGTATGGACAGAGTCAAATGTAGACCCTTGTTCTTGTCCATTCATTTCATTTGATGCTATGTCAAACATGGGATCAGTTGAAGACTCCTGGATATTTGCACTGGTTTCCTTTATTATAGTATCTGGTCTGGGATTATTTACAATAACTATAGGAATTTGTTTTTGAGGACTAACATCTTGTGTCAACTCAACTAATGGATCTGTATTGTCCAGGCTAATTAAAGGGTCATATCTATTGGATAGACTAATGTTGTTACCAATAGCCCTTCTTCTAGATTTTGATTTGTGACCAATATTCACAGTAGTCCATTCTTCAGCTTCACTATTTAAACTAATATCGTTTGATTCACATCTTTTCCTTTTCTCATAAATTCCTATACTTTTACTAGATGCAGTAACATATTCCCCTTTATTTAGTTCCACATTATTTCTAGTACTGTTTTGTGAGGGGTTTCCTAATGTTTTTGTTTGATTTTCCTGATATTTTTCAATTACTGACAATCTCTTATAGAAATTTTCTATATCTTCCCTCAGAACACTGTTACTAGTGCATTTATCGCATATAAAAAGGGTGGTCCGGGGGAGAGAAGTGAATAAGGCATACATCGAACAAGTATTACATTTAATACCTGTTTCACCATCCAAGGTAATTATAACATCCCTCATAGTGGCTTTGTTTGTTGTTTTCTGATCTAAACACACATCTGATGTAGGCTCCAAAGTAATTAGATCAGCCATAATCTTACTACACATTCGCTTAGCTAAGTTCTTTCAGAAGCTATTGATTTACTTACACACAGGAATACGTATTTTACCTTCACTCAGTCACTCTACCACTCTTGACACGCGTGACATGCAACAGCGTGTCTTAGCGGGCGTCTTCGCGCGTGCAAGTGCACACTCGCCCTGCACGCTGCAGGGCTATTTAAATAGTGAGTGACACCCGGAAGTAACTTGTGCTTCCTGGGTATCCTCGCTACTCTAAAAGTTCCAGAATTTAAGATTTTACCCTGAAGTGTCTTTTAAAAGTAAATTTGGTCCCCTGGCAATGCTTCTTTCCAAAAAAGTAATGAACTGGTGAGTAGTAGTTTGGAAGTGTCTTCGCAAGCTACTCTCCTCTGCCTAGGATGTCTAGGGCTCCAAACCTCGCGAGACTACGAGGTGTGCAACAACTCAATTATTGCAAGTGTTTATAATAAAAAGGCATACAAAATACACAAGTAACATAAAGTTTCGTCTAAAGATGTAGTTCACAGGTTTAAAATAACAGGTTTATCAGTCAGCAAGAGACCTGCTAGCTGCAGGGCTATTTAAATAGCGAGTGACACCCGGACGTAACTTGCGCTTCCTGGGTATCCTCGCTACTCCAAAAGCTCCAGAATTTAAGATTTTACCCTGAAGTGTCTTTTAAAAGTAAATTTGGTCCCCTGGCAATGCTTCTCTCCAAAAAAGTAATGAACTGGTGAGTAGTAGTTTGGAAGTGTCTTCGCAAGCTACTCTCCTCTGCCTAGGATGTCTAGGGCTCCAAACCTCGCGAGACTACGAGGTGTGCAACAATTCAATTATTGCAAGTGTTTATAATAAAAAGGCATACAAAATACACAAGTAACATAAAGTTTCATCTAAAGATGTAGTTCACAGGTTTAAAATAACAGGTTTATCAGTCAGCAATATATATTATATTATGATATGAATGTGACCAGATTATACTGATATCTTGCTACATCATTCAGCATGCGGTACTGTCCACATGTGAAGAATAGCGCCATGAAAAAAAATGTTCAGAAAAGTAACAAGTATTTTCATAGTTGTTACTTAATTTACTTTATTTTTGACATGACTGATGATTGGCAAAATGGCGGATGCTACATGCTTTCATTACAGGTGAAACTGTTGACCCGCTATGCATGCTGCAATAAAAGTGTCTTGAAGACAGTGTTTTGGTGCCACAATATCAAATGAAATGAAAGCACACAGTGTCCACAAAGTTGGCGATTACATGACTTATTACATAAATGAAAGTAATGAATGAGAACAAAAACATTTCTATTGTGAACATCATCATGGCATGCGGGGACATTTGGGGGAGGTGGGGGAATCTGGTTTACCATTATGATGGTTAAGAAATACAGGATTAACAAAATTAACATCACAAAGAAAACATTAACTGAACTTAAATTTCATGCTTAGTCTGTAAGAAACAATTATGGCTTAAGAAAAAAAAATTAAGCAAAGAAGAGTTTTTTTGGGGGGACATTTTCTTAATGCTGTATTTCTTGACCCTCATAATGGTAAATATGATTCCCCACCTCCCCCAAATGTTTCCCCCATGCCATTATGCTTTCCACAATAGACTTTTTTTGGTTCTTACTCATTACTTTATTTTATTTAATATGTCATGTGGTCGCCAACTGTGCGAACACTGCGTGCTTTAATTTCAGTTGAAATTGTGGCGCCAAAACGCTGTCTTCAAGACTCTTTTATTGTAGCTTGCATAATTGCATGACACTTTCACCTGTAATAAAAGCATGCAGCGTCCGCCATTTTGCCAACCATCAGTCATGTAAAAAATAAAATAAATTAAGTAACAACTATGAAAAATTGGACAGAAAACATTAATTGAACATAAATTTCATACTTAGTCTGGATGAAAACAAAAATATTACTTAAGAAAAAAATAAAAGCAGAGGTGACATTTCTGGGAGTGAAACTGGAACTCATAATACTATTTTTACAGGGCCTGTGGGGGCAGTTGCTGACCATCACCACTAATATTGCACAACAAGCTGATAATTTCAGCATTCTGCTCCTCTATATGGCTAAGCTGCTGCACATAACCCTCCACCACTATTTTGACCACCTCAACCACAGCCCACAGCACAGCCAGATCTGTCTGGGTCACAGGCTGTTGTGACCGGTCTTCCTCATTGCAGGCAGCTGCAGGACCCACCACTTCTGGTGATTCAATGGCCCTTCTCCGGCGATGATGCGCAGATGGACCCTCTCCCTCTGTCACAGCTGCAGGAGTGGCTGCTACCTCCTGCAGCTTAGCAGACCACTCAGCATGGTGGTGGTGTATGACCAGGGGTGTTCTCTGACCACCCATACCTAAGTGGTCAGTGCCACCCTTGTGCCTCACGTCGGACCAGCACATCACATATTTTGCAGCACACTACGCTGCTGGGGAGGCTGATAAAAAAATCCCACACTGGAGAGCTGCATGCAGGGCCCATTACAGGCAGTGGAGGGTACCAGATACAGCCTGTTGCGCTGTCGGTGGTGGAGGGGTAACATCCTGCTGATGTTCCTTCTGCTGCTGCTGATGTTCCTCCTGCTGCTGCTGATGGAGGACCACTGCTGCAGGGCTGGCTCTGGCTGCACTGGAGGTCCTGAAACTGGCCCGGTTTAATGTAAGCGGGCAGCAAAGGCTGCCACGCATTTGTGGCCCCCATTGGTCACCACTTTTCCCACTATGATCCATAATAAAGAAATTTGAACTTTAAAGAAAAATAACATGAAAAAATACTAGTACAAGTGCTATTAAAATAAGTTGACTAACTAAAACTAAGTACCAAAAACAAACCTTTTTTAAACAAAACAAACCTTTCTAATTAACAATAACTGCCTGCACTACTCAAAAAACATAATCCAAAATGTTTTAAACACAGAAAACACTAAAGAGACTAAGTTTTTAGCAATATAAGCTAACCACCACAGTGAAGCTGAGCTGCTTGCTAACACCTTTTTCTACAAGAGAAAGTGAAAATAAAACACTGACTTCCTGCCTATTTAACTGCCTTCCTGAATCATGTGACCTTCAGTTACAGTCAGGCATGTGGTCAGTGGCCTGTTTCTTACCAACTTCACCTTATCTAATTGGAACTTGAAGTGAACTCGAAGTGGACAATGCGAAGTAGGACAAATTTCTGCTTTTTAATAGAAATTTCACATAGTGATACATGAATTCGAAGTGGACCACTTCACGTTCACTACACAGGTGAATTAAAACTTCACTGCATCTTTAATTGTACGATCTGAGGCAGGATGGATTCATGGAGGAAGATCTTGCCAGACAAGCCTAGTTGAGTTCTTTGACTGGGTGACCAGGGAATTGGATCAGGGCAGAGCAATGGATGTGGCCTACCTGTATTTCAGTAAGGCTTTCGACACCATTCTACACAGAAGACTGGTGAGCAAGCTGGCCAGCCTAGGAGCATGTCCAAAAGTAGTAAAATGGGTAAGAATTTGGCTAAGCAACAGGAATCAGAAAATGGTGGTAAATGGTGTTCACTCTGAAGAAGGCAAGGTGACCAGTAGGGTGCCGTAGGGGTCAGTACTAGGCCCGGTCCTCTTCAATGTCTTCACTAGTGAGAATGAAGGAGGGCAGGAGGGGAAAGTATGCTTGTTCGTGGATGACACAAAAATCTGCAACTGAGTTGACACACTGAGGGACAATTTGAAAAAGCCGGAAGACTGGTCAAGGGTTTGGCACCTGGATTTCGATGCAAAAATGTGCAAAATCATGCTTTTGGGACACAAAAACCTGGGGGTAATGTACCAATTGGGGGGTATTGGCAGCCACAAAACAGGATAGGGACCTGTGGCTAATCATTTCTGATGACCTGAAGGTACTGCAGCAAAGCAGCGTGATAAGGCAGCTGGGAAAGCTAGCAGGATTCTTGGATATATAGGAAGGGGTATCATCAGCAGAAAGAGGGAGGTAGTGTTACCCCTGTATAGATTGATTGTGAGACCTCAACTCGAGTACTGTGTCAAGTTCTGGAGGCCCCATCTCTGGAAGGACTATGGGATCTATGCACCAATGGGCAGAGTGGCTATGCACCACATATCTGTGGCATATAGCCACTCTGCACCTGTTGCACCCCCCATGTGGGATTCACTACCCAGTGCGTGCAGCCCTATGCACCCGAACCTCTGGCAGGTCAGACAGCAATGTGTCAGGGGTGGGCACCAGGTGTGCCGGGTCATGCCAGCACTACATGTCATGCACCATTGTGAGTAGTGCTGCACACCATGGGGGCATAAGAGGGCACCTGTTAAGCCAGGGAGAACCCTGCTGTAACTGCTCCACATGCCCAGTTCCATGCTCACAGTACATAGATACATAGATACATAGACAGTGTCGGCAGATAAGGGCCTATGGCCCACCCAGTCTGCCCATTTGAGCGTGTAAGTTCAGTTTGTTTTCCTAGAAGTCTGTTTCCCCTTACCCCTGACCTCCAGAATTCCTTTATGTCTATCCCATGCATTCTTAAATCCCGTGATTGTTTCAGCCCCCACCACTTCCTCTGGCAGGGTGTTCCACTTGTCCACCACCCGTTCTGTGAAGAAATTCTTTCTCATGTTTCCTCTGAATCGTCCTCCCTCCAACTTCATCCCATGCCCTCTAGTCCTGGAACATCTTTTTTGCTTAAAAATAGTGTTTTCCTGCACCCTGTTCCTCCCTGTAAGATACTTGTATGTCTCTATCATATCCCCTCTCTCCCTCCTCTCCTCCAGGGAGAACATGTTCGGTTCCTTCAACCTGTCTTCATAGGACTTGTGATGCAATCCATGCACCATCTTTATTGCCCTCCTCTGAACCTTCTCTACCCTGTCTATGTCCTCACGTAGGTATGGTCTCCAGAACTGTACACTGTATTCCAGTGGGCCTCACTAGTGTCTTGTATAGCGGAATTATGACCTCCTTTTCCTGCTGGTGGTGCCCCTGCCTCATACATCCCAGCATCCAATTTGCTTTACCTGCTGCCTTGTCACACTGTTTCCCTACCTTCAGGTCATCAGAGATGATAACCCCAAGATCCCTTTCCTGCTTGGTGCATGCTATATCCTCACCCCCCAATTGATATATTGTGATAGGGTTTTTGTGCCCCATATGCATTATCTTGCACTTCTTTGCTTTGAATTTCAACTGCCAAACCCCTGACCATTCTTCAAGTTTCTGCAGGTCGCTTCTCATTCTGTCTCACCCTCTGGTGTGTCTACTCTGTTACAGAGCTTGTGTCATCAGCGAACAGTGAAATTCTGCCTTCTAGGTCCTGCTAATGCCACTGATGAAGATGTTGAATAGGACCGTCCCAGCACTGATCCCTGTGGTACCCCACTGGTCACTCTTCCCTCTGTGGAGTGACAGCCATTTACCACCACCCTCTGTGTCCTGCCACCCAGCCAGTTACCTACCCACCACACTACTGTCCTGCCCACACCCATATTCCCCAGTTTGTGTAATAGTCTTCTGTGTTGCACAGTATCAAAGGCCTTGCTGAAGTCCAGATAGGCCATGTCCACTGCCCTCCCCGGATCCACATCCCTAGTCACCCAGTCAAAAAATTCAATGAGGTTGGTCTGACATGACCTCCCCCTGGTGAAGCCATGCTGCCTTGGGTCCTGTAGTCCATTGACAACCAGATGTTTCACCAATCTCTCCTTCAGTAGTGCTTCCATAATCTTCCCCACTACCGAGGTGAGGCTGACTGTTCTGTAGTTCCCTGCTTCCTCTTTGTTCCCACTTTTGTATAAGGGGACTACATCTGCTGTCCTCCAGTCTTTGGGTACCTCCCCTGTTTCCAGTGATTGGTTAAACAGGATAGCTAGAGGTTCAGCCACCACCTCTCTTAGTTCTTTAAGGACCCTGGGTGCACCCTATCTGGCCCCATTGCTTTATCAACTCTTATTACTTCCAGTTCCTTCATGACCCTTTCTCGTAAAGGGACTTGTGTCCATTTCTGCACCATTCTCACCCTTGTACTCCTTCAGACCCATTACCCTCCTCTTCCTCAGTAAAGACTGAGAAGAAATACCTGTTCAATATGTCAGCTTTACTGTTGTCATCCTCCACGCGCCCCATCCTCCCCTTCAGTCTCACTATCCCTCCTTTGTCTTTCTTTTTCATTTATGTACCTGTAAAGGTTTTGTCCCTCTACCCACTGATTTTGCAATGTGTTCTTCTGTCTGAGCTTTGGCTTCCCTTACTGACCTCCCTGCCTCCCTTTGCTTCTCCTGGTACTTCTCCCTATCCCCTTCTGCCTGTGTCTTTTTGTATTGCCTGAATGCAATCTTTTTGGCTTTCACTTTCTTTGCTACCTCTTTGGAAAACCATAATGGTCTCCTCTTCCTTTTCCTCTTGCTAACCTGCTTAATGCATAATTCTGTTGTTCTTGTAATCCCCATTTTAAATACTGCCCACTGTTCCTCAACCCCTGATTCCTGTCCCATTCCCCTTAATGCCTCTTTCAAGTATCTCCCATTTTCCCAAAGTCTGCCCCTAAAATCCAGGATCGTGTTTTTGTGTGGTTTGGTTCTGCTCTTTCTTTGATTTCAAACCACAATGACTGGTGGTCACTGTTTCCCAGGAGCTCCCCACTGTTACCTCCATCACACTGTCCCTGTTTGTGAGCACAAGGTCCAGTATTGCCTTCTGCCGGGTTGGTTCCATGACCAGTTGCTTGAGGAAGGCACCCTGAAGGAGTCCAGGATAAATCTGCTCTAGTTGATGCTGCTGGGATGCTCCAGTCCACGCCTGGAATATTGAAGTCTCCAACCAGTACTACTCACTCTTGTCTGCCATCCTTTGGATGGCTAGCATCAAGCTCCTATCTGTTTCTTCCTCCTGGGCTGGTGGTCTATAGACCACACCTGTGCGGATGGCTGTCCCATTTTCCTTTCCAGCTTAACCCACAGTATCTCTCCCCATTTTGTTCCTCCTGGATCTCTGTGGCCTTATGTCATTTTTCACATACAGTGCCACTCCTCCTCCTCCCTTCCTGCCTGCTCTGTCTCTTCTGAATATGTTGTAGCCAGGTATGGCCATCTCCCAGTCATGGTTATCATTACACCAAGTTTCAGTGATGGCCACAATGTCCAGGTCTGACTGCACCATGACAGCCTCCAGATCTTCCATCTTGTTGTTAAGGCTCCTGGCATTTTCACACATGGCTTTCCATGATTTGACCTCCCTAGACTGTTTCACTGTTCTACTCCAGCCCCTTCCTTGGTTGTCATTTATCCCTGGTTCTCCTTGCTGTCTGCCCTTCTGCTGCATTTTTCCCCTTTTCTGCTTATCCACCTCTTGGGCACTAATCTCCATCTTTTGCACACTGCTTTGCAGAGATAGCCACTCCTCTGGTTCACTGGTTCCACTGCTAGCTGTGGGGGTGAGCAAGTAGGTACCCTCCTTGCTGGCCTGCCACCCACCTTTGCTAGTTTAAATGCTTGTCAATGTAGCATTTAAACTTATCATTGAGTGCTTGGATTCCCCTGCAGGATGGATGCAGGCCGTCAGGCTTGAACAAACCTCCATCCCTCCAGGTAGGTCCCCAGTCACCAATGAATCCAAACCCTTCCTCACAGCACTAGTTCTTCAACCATGAGTTAAAGCTCCTGGTGCATGCACTCCTATGCTCTCCCTTGCCTCTCACAGGTAGTACTTCTGAGAAAGTGACAGAAGTAGCTACTTGCTTGAGACCCCTCCCCAGTTTCCTAAACTCTTCCTGAACTTCCTTTGGCTCCCCATTTGCCAGGTCATTAGTACCTAGGTGGATAATGACATCCAGCTCACCCTCCCGTCTTGCCTTCCCAGTGATCCCCAGGATCTTCCTTCCATCCCTCCATGCCGTGGCACCTGGTAGGCACCTCACCTCCCTGTCCTCCCCCTCCTGTGTTCCTATATGGATCCCTCTTATGATGGAGTCCCCCACCAGGATTCTCTTCCTCCTCCTCTGGGGTCCACTGCTTTCCCCGCTGAGGTCACCTCCTTGGCTAACATCCACATCCTTTCCTTCCACTTCTCTGGGTACCTCTGTTTGGTTGTCCTCATTTTCCAGTGTGGCATATGAGTTCTTGAATGGAATAGGATCTGGGATGTGCCTCTGCCTGACCACTCTAACCCTCCCTGAGCCCACTGTCATCCAAGTGCTCCTCGTTCTCGGCATTCTTTGAGGCAGTTGCATTGGACTGGGTGGTCCCTGGATAGGGGTGATGGTACTCCCGACCCAGTTTACTTCCGCTCTGAGTCTGGCTACCTCCTCCCGCAGTCCAGAGAGATGCATGCAGATAGGGCAGAACCTCAGTGTCCAGAAGGTCTGCCTGAATATGGCTGCCCCACAGCCACTGCATTGCACCACTCCCCACATTATATTGCAATTCCACTACTTGTCTGCTACTGAAGCTCTCCTAGTTCCCTTTTTATTAATTTACTGTCCTAAAAATCCTGCCACTGATCCTCAGATAATTTTTTTTTTTTAAAGAAAAAGAAACCAATAAATAAATAAATGAATCAAAACACTTGTCATGCTGAGGGTGGGCTTCTTCCCCCTTATGCCCCTCCTACTTCACACCCCTTACTATACCCTGTGTTTAGCTCCTGTCAATCAGATATAACAGGGCATATAATTAAGAGTTGGGGGAAGGGGGGTGAAAATTTGCAGCAATTAAAGACAGCACAGAATTACACCACCACTATGTTTTAAATTTTCAACAGCCCCAAAACAATTATAAGTAAAGACAACAAAGAAAGTATAGTGTCACTAAAAGCCCACAATCTAAGTTTAAAAGAAAAATAGCAATTACCAGTTACTCTAAAGCACTGACTTGAATATGTTTCCTTCCTTCCCCTTCTGGCTTCTTCTGAGAAAATAAATCAGTACAAAGGCACATGCCCGTCAACCCCCCAAAACACAGAGCCATGACCCCATCCATGGAGGCAATTGGCACCCAACCCACAACACACACAGGTGCCCACACCCCGAGGACCGAGACTACATGCCCTCACCCCAGCCCACAGTGGTGCCCCATTCCCAGGCACAGGGATGGCATCCACAACCATGCACTGCTGCCCCATCCTGGCAATGGGAATGACCCCCCAGCAAGCACTGCAACTCCATGCCTGACACATCTGGCTGGGCCATCTGACCCCCTTAGCCCAGTCACAGACCCCACGCCTGCAATGTTGGCAGTGATGACAGCACTCCTGCAGCATTGCCAACCCCCACATCACCATACCTTCCTGTCTGTGTTGCAGCTCTGGATGATCAGTGGCACAGCACTCCACACACCACCTCAGCCACTGGCAATCCAACTGTTGCTGGGAGCATGCTGCCTATAGTCAGCATACTCCCAGCAACAGTTGGTTGGATGGCTGGCTGCCGAGGTGGTGTGAGGAGAGCTGTGCAGCGGGTCATCCAGAGCCACGGTACCAACAGGAAGGTATGTGGATGGGGGGTTGGTGCTACAGGAGGGACTGGGCTGACAATGGCCACCAGTGGTGCAGCAGGGGCACCGGATCAGGTGGCAGGCATGGCAACTCATTGTGTGTTTGGGGGGTTGGCTTGCACATCATGAGGAACAGCCAGCCACATGTTGGGGGTGGGTGTCTGGGGTGTGCACAGAGGGCACAGGCCACCTATTTCTGGTGGTCAGGGGTATGTCAGGCCCTGAGGGGTATGGCCATACATGAGCCAGGCTGTGGGGCTCTGGTGACTGCACCCAGGGAGTAGAGGCTGTTATGTTTGGGGGCTTTGGCCATATGGGGCCACTGGTGGGCATAGGACAGGGGGCCTGTGTGCACCAGGTGGGTGCTGCTGGCCACAGGGACTTCACCACATGGATCCAGGTGCCTACGGGGCTATTCAAGCACCCAGATCCATGCTGTGCCATGCAAGGGATCCACTCAAGGATGATTGGATGCCTGGTTGGGTCTGCAACTCTGCCCGCAACTGCCCTGCACAGAACTGTGCACTAAGGGAGTGAGCCCACTGACAGGTGGCTATCATTGCTGAATACAGCTGGTATGCACCTGTCTACAGGTGCAGTGCACTGTGGGCAGGATACACACCTCCGGAGCATAATTGGTGCATAAGGCACATAGATAGGGTGGAGGTGGTACAGAAGAGGGCAACCAAAATGTTGAGGGGCCTGAATCAATGGCCCTACAAGAAATGACTCAAGGAATTAAATATGTACTCTCTTGAGGAAAAGAGGGAAAGGGTAGACATGATATAAACATTCAAATGCCTTACAGGTATTAATAAGGTAAGTAAAGGTAGCATTTTTCTAGAAAAAGAGTCTCAAAGACAAGGGGTCACAATATGAAGCTGGAGGGGGGACTCAGAAGATATATGAGGTAGTACTTCTAAATGGAAAGGGTGACAGACATCTGGAATGGCCTCCCAGCAGAAGTGGTGGGTGCTAAAACAGATACAGGATTCAAGCATGTATGGGATAGACACAAAGGAACCTTAGAAGTAAGCCAAGGGGGGAAAGACCAGAGATCGAGTTGGTTCAGCTGTGGCACAGTAAGTTGGGAAAATAGGGCAGACTAGGTGGTCCAAGAGGTCCTTCTCTGCTGATAACTTCTATGTTTCTAAGTTTCTATCTAGCTAGTTGAGAATGTTACAAAGAACCTTTTCTGCCACCTGTACCTACACATCATTATTGATCTGCAAGCTCCAGCCAGCATAAGCTACCTCTAAAAAACACTATGTGGCAGCTGTCAGCAATTCAAAGCTCTTACACTATGGGAAACTTTATCATTTAAATAAAACAAAACTAGCTTAGAAATGCTAATGTGTAGTTTATGAACTGGACAGGTAATGACATTTATATTCTCTTGTGGTCAGTGACCTCTTTTGACCTCACTTGTGGCTTTGTCACTTGTGATGGTCAAGAGTTCGCTGACCACTCATGATGATAAATATCATATCTCATAAGCTTCCATCACATATCCCCCACAACCTACAAGAACATCTTGTTTTAAGTTTGCATGCCTGTGAAGGATGTAGATGCAAAGTTTTTCTTTTATTTTTGCTGGTCATTTAGCTCTTAGCCTTGACCCTATGCACTACACTATCTTGGGATGGTTCCTTTTTGGTTTCTGTTTCCATTAGTTTTCCCACCACTGAAGATAAAAACTGACTAGTCTGTAATTGCTAGCTTCCTTCCTGCTGCCACTCTTATGTAGAGGGACAACATCAGCAGTTCTCTGGTCATCCAGGACCTCTTTTGCTTCCAGTGAGCTGTTGAACAAGCCTCAGCTTGGCAGCTAGCACTTCCCATAGCTATTTCAGTATCCTAGGATATATGACATCTGATCATATAGTCTACACCCAGCATAAAAGTGCAACCTGTATGAGCTGCAATGAACTGAGCAGCTGAATGAGTGCCATTAGGTTGAGTACCATGTGGGGACTTTACAGAAGAGGAATGTGTAGGAATAGGGACGAGGCAGAAGACTCTGTGAAAAGTAAAGGTCAAACTTAATACTTCAATTCAGTTGTAATTCAGGGTGTAAGTTGTGAGTTGCTCTAAAGCCCTTTCTGGGGTAGGGTAGAGTAAATTAGTAACTAGAGAAGAGGATTTTGGGTGCTAGTGTAGTAAAGGTAGTACCTGGCAGGATCAGTGTCATCCCATATAAGGTACGATGATGCTGGTCAGTAGAAAGTGAATACAACATATTGTATGTTGAGTAATGATGAGCAGTATGGGGCATATGTACAGTGGGAGACAGCCAGCCGCAGAGACTGTCAGGTGCTCATGTACTAAGTTACAGTCTGAAGGGTGGGCCATTGCCCCTTATGTTGGAGATTTGTGGCAGTCCGGGCACAGCTGGAAGTGGGAAGTGTAGAGATATCCCTGATGGAGCACCAGCTGAGCTGGCATGCACAAGCACACCCCATACCTCCTCTCCCACAGAGGCCCACTGGCCGGGGGCTTTAGGGTGGTAGGGAGGGGGAAGGGTGGCAAGAGAAGTCAAGAGAATGCTATACAAACTCCCCCAATTCCAACCACAAATCCCTTTTTACCACTGAAAGAAGTACAGGCAAGCCCTTCATCACCCTTTGAAAATCCATCCCCGTGTCTTTGAGAAACTGGGTTCTACCTGTCTTCCTATCCTTCTCATCCCCTCTACTACCAATATCAATACTTTGCTTTCTGGGGGGGGGATGGTGACCATCTAAAATTCTCCTTTCAAGATTAAAATTGGGTGGTTTATACTCATTCGCACTGTAGCTGTGGTCCATAGTTAAAGTATGGAATACTATGCAATTATGAATCAGAATAGCTCTGTCATCAAATGTTCAGCATTTCTCCTTTGTATTATGCAGTTGAGATGGTTTATTAAAGTTTTTCCTTACTTAAAGATTGTATTATGGTGTTGTAAGCCATGGAAGAGGTACAGTATAAATTAAATAAAAAAAAAAATACATAGTCAGTTGACTGATACGGTTGTTATGCTAGTTATCTGGGAGTGTAACACCAACTATTAACTTTCCTTGAAGCCTCCTGTCAGTCAGTTTAGCAAGTGACACAGGCATAAATTGTTGGCACAGCCCTTGGAGTCACTCCAATAGTAACAAGTTCTGGCAGAGTCACTATGGCTGTAAATTCATTAACTAGATAAGGGTGTTTCATGGGCTTAAACATCAACATGAATTGCTGTTGCATACACTAACAGAATCAAAGTGCATTACATTGAGAAAGAGCAGATATAAAAATAGTGCCACCATCTGTATTATAGTTACCTATATGTTTCATATTTTATTCTATACACTGTCATAGCAATCAACACAACAGAACCGGGCCATCATATACATGAAGGTACTGTACCTTAATTGCAAACACTGCTGAGACAACTATATTATATGACAAGGTGGAAGATAAACACAATGTTGAGGCATGTTTAGGAAGACATTTGATGTGTTTAATTAATTTTTTTAGAGATTACTATACAATACATGCACACACACACACACACACACAATTAGTATAATATAAAAGTACATATACCCAAATGTCAATGTAAATCTTACACATTTCATTACAAGTTGTTCTCATGAAGGAAGATCTTACTGTACAAGGTCTAACAATGGGTGTTAGGGAAAAGTAAACTAGAGTAGGTGTGTTGAGGGTATTGCATAGTTTATCTTTTATTGCTGTTCCACCCCAGGCACACAATATGAAAATCAACAACCCCTTGATATGAAGCAACAGGAATTAGTACAAGGACAGAAACAAGTAGGAGACTGAGTAAGTGAATAGACAAGCATGAGTATGGTACGTCAAATAACATTTCAAAAAAGTACAAATGTGTCTATACAGTTAACAATTTTTGTAAAAAAAATAATAGCAATGGCAGTTATTCCACATATGTCCAGAGATGCCATGCATGCAGATGGAGGAATTTGTGGCCCGGATGTGCCAGACTTCCCTGCTTCTGAATCAGAAGGATCATGGTGGAGAGACAGAGGTATTGGACATTCCATTGGCAGCTGATGAAGCAGAGGGAACCAAATCTGATGAAGCAAAAAAGGGGGCTATTAGAATCATATGAGCCCCTTCTGCCTGTAGCTTCAGGAGAACCCTCTGAAGCACTGAGAAGGGAGGAAAGGCATACAGGAACCTCCCTGTCCAGCAAAGAGACAGCACGTCTCACTAGAAAACACCACTCCCAGGAATGAGCGAGCAAAAATTGGGTAGTTTTGCTTTAGATGGGGAGACAAAGAGGTCTGTTCAGGCTGACCCCACAGGTCAAATAAGCTTTCAACCACCTCTTGATTTAGCTTTCACTTGTAAGCTCTGACAGTGGTGTGTCTGAGACAGTCTGCCAGGATGTTGCTGATGCCTGGCACATGGACTGCAGTTAGGCAGATGTCATGCTGGACTGCCCAGTACCACACTTGCATTGTTTCCTGGCATAGAGGGTATGAGCGAGTGCCTCCCTGTTTGCTCAGGTACCAGACCACAGACATATTGTCAGTCTGAACCAGGAGTGTCCCAGATCATAGTAGAGGCTGGAATTCCTGGAGGGCATACAGCACCACCCTCATTTCTGACACATTGATGTGCAGAGATGCTTCCAGCTGAGACCATGTTCCCTGGGTCTGATAGTCTCCTAGGTGGGCTCCCCCACCTTGACACAAAGCATCCATTATAAAGGTCATGGTAGGAGCAGGGGGTTGAAAAGAGAACCCCTATGGAGAGATTGGACAACTCCTGCCACCGAAGAAGATCCTTCTTCATGCACCCAGACACCAAGACCCTGTGGTCCTTGTTGTCCAGCCACTTATCTCATTGGACATGAAGAGTCCATTAGGTCACCCACCTCATATGCAGCCTGTCTAGAGGAACTGTAAGGATCTCTGCTGCCATCAGCCCAAGAAGATGGATGATTGACTCGGCTGTGGTCCAGCATGAGTTGTCCACTAATATGGCCTGTTCCTGCAGGGTCTCCACTCTGTCCGCTGGGAGGAAGGCCCTACCCTGGACCATATCCAGCACTGCCCCAAATTAATTATAGGCACTAGGAGGGGAGATATGGGACTTGGGATAGTAGACTGTTATTCCAAGTCAGAAAAGAGGTCCTGGGTGAAGGAGAGGGACTCCCTTAGACTGCTCTGTGATGGGACAGACAGAACCAAGTCATCCAGATAAAGGCACAGTTAGATCCCTCTGTGGTATAGGGCTGCAGCCACCACTGCAAGGCACTTGGTATAAACCAGAGGTGCTGAGGATGGGCCAAAAGGGAGAAACCTGAACTGGTAATGATCCCCCTGGAAGGCAAACTGAAGGAAACAGTGGTGGTCCTGGAAGACAGGAATGTGCAGGTAAGCATCCTGCATGTCCAGTGCACAAAGTCCATGGCCCTTGTGGAGCAGGGATAGATGTCCCTGGATGGTGAGGATGTAAAACCTCTTGTACTTGATGTACAGGTTGAGCATGCTGAGGTTCAAAATGGGTCTTAGGTCACTCATCTTTTTGGGCACTAGGAAGAAATGGAAGTAGTACCCTCTTCCTATCTGTGCTGGAACCATAGGCTGTATTGCTGACTTTTGCAGAAGTGCCTGGATCACATCCCCTATCAGAGACAAGTGGCTTGGAGGATAATAGGAGAGGCCTGGGGGTTGTCCAGTGGCTTTTCTAGGAACTCTATGGTGTGACCTTTTGCTATTAACTGAAGGACCCAAGAGTCCGTGGTTATATCTTGCAACCCTGGAAGGTGAATGGCAAATCCCCCCCCCACTGGTTCCCCTAGAGGATCTGGAGGAGGCAGGGGGGTTCCCCCATGAGTCAGGAGGCTATGGGGAGAGAGCTGGCAGCTCCTTCAGGGGCTTCTGGGACTTGAAAGGGGGAGTAGGGGTTCCTGATGCTGGATACCAGCATTTGGCCTGGAGGTTAGCAGGGGCCTCTTTGGTCTGGCATCTCTGTTGCCAACAAAAAGGCTGTTTGCCTTTGTAATCCCTTAAGTACATGAAGTGGATATCGCAGATGGATTTACCATGGTCCTGCAATTCAGTGATAATATCCTTGGCATCACCTTTGAATAACACGGATCCCATGAAAGGGTCATCCAGGATGGAGGCCTGGATGTCTTGTGTCAGGCCAGCAATCCTGAGCCATGAATGTTGCCTAATGCAGCCAGCAGTGGCTGTGATGTGAGCAACTGAGTCTACTGTGTCATAAGTGGCCCAGAGGCCATGTTGATGGGAGATTTTAGCCATTCTCACTGTCTTGGCAATCTCAGCCTAAAGCTCCTGGTCCTGGATAGCTTCCAGCTTGGACTTGAGTCCACTACAAAGAAAGGGGGGTTACTAGTGGGGTACCACAGGGTTCAGTACTGGGACCGGTCCTCTTTAATGTCTTTATAGGTGACATTGCATAGGGACTGGCAGGGAAAGTATGCCTCTTTGCAGATGACACAAAGATCTGCAACAGGGTTCTTACACAAGGGAGGGTGGAAAGGATTAGAAGGGACCTGGCAAGGTTGGAGTAATGGTCAAAAATATGGCAGCTTAGATTCAATGCAGAGAAGTGCAAAATAGTACAACAGGGAAACAAACACCCAGGGGAAGAGCACGCAATCTGTGGGGAGGTACTAACAACAACAAAAATGGAAAGGAGCTAGGGTAGTAATATCAGATGACTTAAAGGTAGGCAAGCAATGTGACAAGGCAGTAAGGAAGGATGGGAGGATTCTGGAATGCATAGGGAGAGGCATCATCAGTTGAAAACAGGAAGGTGTTATGCCTCTGTACAGACAGTTGGTGAGACCCCTTCTGGAATACTGCCTGCAGTTCTGGAGACCCCATCTCCGCAAGGACAAAGACAGGATGGAGGCAGTCCAGAGGAGGGCAACTAAAATGGTGCAGGGTCTGCACCAGAAGCAATATGAAGATAAACTAAAGGAGCTTAATATGTATACCCTTGAGGAAAGGAGGGAGAAGGGGGACATGATAGAAACATTTAAGTACCTCAAGGGAATCAACAAAGACCAAAAGGGTAGCAGCTTTCAGAAAAAGAAATGTGCAAGAACAAGGGGGTACAATTTGATGCTTATCCAATAGGTAGGAAATGGGCAGACTGGGTGGGCCAAGCAGCCCTTATCTGCCATCAAAGTCTATGTTTCTATGACTTGAGTGAGGCCAGGGAAGATTTCTGGTAGGAAACCATATGAGCCACATAATTAAGGGACCTGAGGGTGCAAGTGGATGAGGAATGGATCTAGAGACCGAAATTGTCCAGCTGCTTAGACTCCTTATCAGAAGCAGACATGTTCAAATGTTTAGGTTTAGATGACCAGTTGTGGGCAACCATGATAACAACTGAGTCTGCATTAGGATGGCCAGTAAGCTGTGTGACCCCATCTGGGTGGTGGTACATACTGTCTGCCTTTTTCAAAACAGCCAGAATGGAGAAAGGTTGTTGCCAGATAGTGGATGGTCAAGCTCTGAGGCTAGTTTAGTCCTGGCCTCCTGAATCAGGGTCTGAAACACTGCCTGGATATCAGCCTGAGGCTGCTGTGGATGTAGAGGCTGAGGCTGAGGAGGAGGAGTAGGACGAGGTGGTGGAGGAGGAGGAAGATGGTATAATGGATAACCTGGCATCTGATATTGAGGGTATCCATGAGCCTGATAAGAGTAGGGAAAGACAGAAGGAGCATACCCTTGATTAGACATAGCCCGGAGTCTGCTATCCCAGTACATAATGGAGTTGATGACCAGGTGTTGGATTCCCCAGCAAAGGGTACATTGGGTATTTTGGGGGTGGATAGCCTGGAACATTGCTCATAGGTCCAGCCACATGCAGAGCTGAAGGCCCGGCAGGAGGTGGGGGTGAAGGCATGGCAGGAGGCCCTGAAGGACCAGGCATCGGCCCATAGGGACATTCGAAGGGGATGGCACTGGATCAGGCATAGAAATGTCCAGTACCAGAAAATTTGGCACCTGGAGGCCTGACAGAAGGCCATCCAGTGTATGAAGAATGGCCAGAGTGCCAGACATAACCTGACCTTATGAAGGATCACCTGGCAAAGGGTCACTTGGTGTCAGGGTGTGAGTAGAACCTGATGGAAGACCCGCTGTCACCTGCAGAGCCAGAGTCCAAGATGGCGGAACCTGGTTGTCCAAGGGGGCTTGGGTTGAGGAGGCACCGACAGAAGGTCCCCGGAGGGATTAACGATAGGCCCAGTGGGTGAACCAGGAAGAGACTGACCTGGCAAAGGAGGGGGAACCTCAAGATTAGTGCCCACCTCTGGCTGTTTATCTTCAGGCAAGCCTGGAGGGTCTTGTTGGGTCAGTGGGAGTGAGAAAACCTCTATTGACTGTTGAATGTCTGGCAGCTGGCTCAACTCAATGTTGGGGGTATTCTATGACCCCGATGGGAGAGTCTCAGCTGTGCAGTCCCCGGAGGAACCTGGAGTAACTTATCAGCCACGGTCATGCAGACAGTAAAAGAGCTAACATCTGACTTATTGGCCTTGGCCATGCAGACAACAGTGGAGCTGGAGTCCAGCTTACCGGCTATGACGATATGCTACTCAGTGGGGCCGGGGAGTGACTTATTGATCTGACTGCTGGTGCTAGACCCTGAAGAAGATATGGGCCTAAGGAGCACAATAGGAGTTCCGTCATCCAAGAAGAGCCCTGACTGCACCATGAGTAAAGCAGGCAGGGAGGCTGTGGTCTGATCCACCGGAGCAGTAGGAGACCTGGCAGTAGGGGTGCTTATCGAAGTGGAGGCCCATCCAGTGTCGGTGGTGACCGATGGTTGCCGCCAAGTGGATGGGGACCTATCCCAGTCTTGGTGCCTCTCCTTGACCTTTTTCTTCTTTTTGGGTTCTGGCATTGGAGAACAAGATTTTTCCCACAGATTCTGCAGCTCCTTTTCCATCAAAGCTAGACATTTCTCTAGCAAGTGGGCTTTGAGCCTTTTCTGGTGCCTAATCCATCTGGCATGGTTAAAGGATTGGCAAGGTGCACAGTCCTTGACCCTGTGTTTGCGGCCTAGGCAGATCATGCAGCAGGAATGCTCATCCACATGCAGAATCTGGATGCCGCAGGATCTGCACTTCTTCTTTTCGATGCATCACTCAACTGTTCATGTTCCTGAATTGTACCTCCGACGATATCCCATGCTGTAAATTTGTCACTGTTATTTATTTGCTTCCCCTTTCTTCTGTATATCCCTCAATATCTCTGTATTAGACCTATTTATGTTAGACCTATTTATACAGTATTTTGCTATTTAATTGTGTGACCTGGTGTTCTGTTCTCTTTTTATGCTTAACCGGACATTTGTGTAAATGGGCATTTTTTCTCACATACCTTACAGTATAAAATAAAGATTGACTGATTAAAAACTGGACTGACAGACCTGAACCACAGCAGTTCTGTAAAAATCCAAAATGGCCAGACTGGGTGCTACTTGCATAAATACTGCTGGTCCGGTCACTCTGGCTACACTGTTCAGTCTGACTTTTATGTATCTGGTCCGCTCCTGGAAGTCTGTTTTTCAACCCTTCCTTGGTGTGGTTGAAAATGGAACCATCAGGACCAGATCAGATAGGTAAAAGCCAGACCAGATCATCTGGAGTGAGTGGATCAGCAATATTTGCACAAGCTGTGCCCAGCCCAGATTTTACAGCTCTGGCCAGGTCTGGTGATCTGGTTTTTACTCATACCCTACTGCATGTGGCTTCTTGACATACTGTACAGATGGATGCAGAGTCTAACCCATTGAAGGGTGAAGTTTCAGAAAACCATTATGCTAAAAATATCAAGACTCACTCAATTCCTGATGAGCCCCGACCCCCATGTCACACTTAGTCCTCTACCAAAGTCATGCTCAAATATTGGTGCCTCTACATCCACACCATTAAACTTTTAATGCCATCATGCCTCTTCTGCTGCCATGAGCTCCCCCATCCATGAAGTCACATTCTGCTTTTGGCAGCCCCCCCCCCAAACCAGTTAATTTTCCAGGAAGCAGCTCTTTACACCACATCAGTATAGCAGTATAGTGCAGTGGTTTAAGGCTCTGAGCTGCCAGTCTGGAGACCTGGGTTTGAATCCCACTGCCACCACTTGCATACTGTGGGAGCCTGAGCAAGTCACGTAACTTCCCTGAGCTCCAAGGTTGCTCCTGTAAGCAAGCTTTCAGCTTAGTGCATCTCACATGGTTAAACAATTGGAAAAAAAAAGCTAAATTACTGCTAAACTCCTTGGGCCTGATTTTACAATGTGAATGAATGTCACAAGCCCTCAGTGCCCTGAACATAAGGTGCACAGAGCTTGCAGCATTCGCAGGGTGACAATCAGGAACTTCCATCTCTTGCACTCAGCATAGGTCCTTAGACCACAATATTGTGGTCTTGCATGCGCCATCCCTCCAGGACAAAGTTACGATGCTTGCATCAGAGCATTGGAGCAAGCAGCTGTAAATCACGGAAACTGTCACAATTGCACATGAGAATGGAAATTCGAGTGCAGTTGCGGCAAAGGAGGATGGCACACCACAACATTTAAAGTCCTGTGGCACAGGGCTGGAAGCAAGCCCTGCACCTCCTTTGGAAAATCCAGTCCCTTAGTTTTAATCATTTTGTTGAGAAATTTTTGTTTTAGTATATCCATGGTCAGGAAAAATGAATTTGTAAAAGAAACCAAAGCCCCCATTTATCAGTTCATTTAATCACAATACAGCATGCTATGAACTGATCAGATTCTATGTGTAACCTAAGTCAAACAAAAATTAGACACAGACATGCCTACCTATTTGCAATGAAGCAATTGTGATTACTATCATTCAGTTGTAAACACCTACAGCCACAAATTGTAGGTAAAGAACATTCATTAGAATATAAAAAGTAGCCCAGAACTGCCTGCCTGAAAAAATGAAGTTGGTGTTTTATTTGGAAACCGGCATCACTGGGACTAGGATTACCTCCTTTTAAGAAGCCCAGAGTGGGATATTTGTTATGAAAAAATAATTTTTTGCAGGACTGTATGTAACCTCAACCAATGCAAAAGACTGTTTTCTCTATATCATCAGAAGTAAGACTGTGTTGTAGTTTTTTTTATTTTTTTCTATTGTTTCTTATCATTTTAAGGTATGTTAGTTACGATATTATAGTTTTCTGCATTATTTAGAGGAAAGTTAGAAAACAGATGTTTCCACTATAATGTCTGGACAAGTAATAGTTTTCATGTTTTTTTTGCAGGACACAGTTGAACAAATCAGGACTGTCCTGCGAAAATCAGGACAGGTGGTAACCCTAACTGGGACTCCTTGATACGGAATGTCCTGCAAAGTAGCAGAATGACTGCTCTTAGGATGGTGGTCTCAAATGGCTTAATGAGGTCACAGCAAAGCTTATTTGTTAATCAGAAATTTCCAGGAAGTGTTTAACCCATTCTACTTCCAATAGCTTTCAATGATGTCTGTACTATCCATTGGTAATCTGACACAGAATGAATGTGTAATCTAAGTCAAACAAAAATTAGACACACACGCCTACCTATTTGCAAGTGAAAAGAATGTGGCACTGTCATTCAGTTGTAAACACCTATAGTCACAAATTGCAGGTTAAGAACATTCAATAGAATGTAAAGAGTAGCCCAGAACTGCCAGCCTTAGAAAATGAAGTTGGTGTTTTATTTGGAAACAAGCATCACTGGGACTCTTTGCTTATGAAATAACCTACAAAGTAGCAGAATGACTGGTCTTAAGATGGTGGTATTAAATGGCTTACTGAAGGCACAGCAAAGCTTATTTGTTATGCAGAAAACTCCAGGAAGTGTATACATTGATAAGTACAACCTTAAATGACAGGAACAGCATGGCTTTTGGGAGGCACATAGTATTTCAATGGCATTAGTTGAGTTTACTGATCACATCCATGAAGCACTTGACTGAGGGCTCTTGGTGGGGGCCACTTCCATCGACCTCACCAAGGCCTTCAACACGGTCAACCATGACTTGCTTCTCACACAGCTGTCTACCATTGGTATATCCTCTGTCTCTCTAGGCTGGTTCCAGAGTTACCTCTCTAACAGGACCCAGCAGGTCAAGATTCTAGACGTTCTATCTGACCGTCAGCATGTCAACACAGGGGTGCCCCAAGGTTCCATTTTGGTCCCCCTGCTGTTCAGTCTGTTTCTAAATGAGCTCCCCAAAGTCTGCCAGAATAAGATCCTTCTATATACAGATGATGCTGTTCTCTACATGTGTCACTGTACTCCGGAAAGCGCTGGAAAAGGCATGCTAGACAACTTTACTGCTGTGGAAAAATGGTTTCTTCAGTCTAAGCTCTTGCTCAACTACACTAAGACTAAAACAATGTTGTTTGCCTCACATCAAAACCGTCATAAGTCCCATCACCTCAATATCTACAATAACAAGTTTGATACACTCGAAATGGTCACCACCTTTAAGTACCTTGGTGTCTACCTTGACAGCTCTCTCTCTTACAATCAACACATAGACCATGTTGCCAAGGCAGCTAGTGCCAGACTAGGTAAGCTCTGTTGGCATAGGCAGTGCCTCACTGAAAGTGCCATCAAGCTTACAGTTAACAGCTCCATGCTCTCTATCATAGATCATGGTCTGGTAGTCTATGGAGCCAGTACCCATTCAGCACTTAGGCGAATCAAGATTGTCTTAAACAAAGCCTGCAGACTAGTTCTGGGCTCAGGCCATTTAACTCACACTTGTGAACTATACTCAAGCACTGGTTGGTTAAACTTGAATAGCAGAATACAGTACCAAGTCTGTCTAATAGATAAAAAATCCACCCTAGGTCTTGCTCCCCTAGAATGAGGCAACTGCTAAGAAACTCCACTTCCTCCAGACTAACTAGGGGGTTGAGTAAAGCTGCCTTCATTATTCCATTCCACCGGACCTTACTAGGGCAACGGTCCTTCGAATACAGGGCCGCCTGCTGGCCAAATTCCCTTAACTCTGAGTTGATTGAGGAAACGAAACTACGCTCATTTAAAGCCAAGCTGCTGCAGTTCCTGGCCACTCTTAATACTTGCGACTGCATCACCTGTGCCTAATCCTACTGTTATTGATAGCTTATCTGTCCTGCATAGCACCCATCTCCCTTCCCCCACTTCCTCCCCTGCTTGGTGTGACTCCATTGAGCACTTACCCCCCACACCCCCTCTTTATCCCCCACCTTCATGATTTCTCTTCACTAATATTACCTCCCCATATTCACCCCCCAGTTCCCCTCATCTCACCACCCCACATTAAAACCCTTTCCCATATCCTCCCCCACAATACCCAGCCCTGCTCTATCACCTACTTACGTAACCCTGGGCAGATTCCTATCCAGTCACACCCTCTGACCACTTTCCCCCTTATCTGTCACCCCCATTGTTTCTTCCCCACCCTCCCCTGCTCTCATCTATTCTGTCCTCCCTTCTTTGGTCACCACCACTTCTGACCCTCCTTAACTCTACCTGCATGCCCTAAAGGTCAGCCAACACTATAAATTGTTCGTCCACCTTAGGTATTCTCTAATACTGGTGCAATAAAGTTGGCCTCCCCTACCTGATGTATTTTAACTGTACTTGCTTAAATCTGTATCTGGATGTACCTAATGTACTTGCCTGCTGTATATACCCCTATCTATTATGTAATGTCTGCGTATCTTGTCTATTGCCTTACGATGTGGAACCTTTGTAACCGAGCTTTTAGCTCAAAGGTGTTAATCCAAGATTCCAATAAAGAAATAAACATCTAAATAAAACCCATTCTACTTCCAATAGCTTTCAATGATGTCTGTACTATCCATTGATAATCTGACAAAGAATGACTGCCAGAAGATAATGAGTTAACTTTCTGTGGGCTCAATTAACTCCTCAAGTCAGAGGAAAAATAATGTTCCACAGCTTCCTATACACACACAGGTAGTGTTGTGATGAGGCTTCAGTGTCAGAATCTATTTTAACACTCTACCATATTGTTTTGGTAACAAAAATTACATCAGCCCTTTTCTGAATGCAAAACATCTGCTGGGCTATACCCACAGCCGTAAAAAAAGCAACGTGGATGGGTGTCAGTAACAATTTGGTTGAGAACTTGTTTCTGGAAAACAAACTAAAAATAAAACAAGCTTAGGTTCAGTATAGGATATGAACCAGCTTAACTTAGTTTTTAAACAACAGCATGCATGTTAACTGCAATGGCCAGATCCTCCAAAAAGAGTATGAATCAGTTATGGAAGTCCGAAAGGGCTGACCTGCTTGAATATCTGCCAAAACAAACAATTTCACTTGCAATCTGTTACAAAGACTGATGTTTGTGGCAAAATATTGACCTAAACTAAACAGGAAAAGATTACACATTTGTATATGCGTTGCTTCATATTTCCCTGACCTCTTAAAACATTTCATAAAGGAAAAAGTGTAATTTTAAACTCTTCCAGCTGAGTAAATGTTTCTTTCCAGTTTTGAGTCATCCAAATATTAGACGGAAATACAAAAGCTTTTAGCAAGCCATTGTACTGGCTGTACTGTATGTCATCAATATCTGTATTTAGAAAATCTATTTGAAAACAAAACTATGATCAGCTAATGTACTGTGACAAGGTAAAACTTCATGTATTAGATCTTTCTGGAAGGCCCATAAAAACACAGTAAATTACAATCAGATGTGGACTGGGCCATACTGGAAATGTAATAGATGTTGACATAAAAGCTAAGCAGTCTGTGCTTCAAACTGTTTTAAGAGAATAGTTATGGCACTGAGACTTTTAAAACATTAGCAATCTTTGCATTTAGAAAATGCAGCACTGTCAACATTCATGAGGTGACAACCGTGAAGGGTTAAATTACTTGTAGCTGTTAATACTAAAATGCAGTTGCACATTTCATTGAATAAGTATCAATAGCTTTCCTGTTGGTCATCAGTATGGCAGAAAATGGAGTATGAGATTTTTCTAACATCTATGCATAGATTTCCTAATTACCATACTATGTTTCGTAACCCCCCATGGTCAGTATAACATCCAGAATGAAATACAGAAAAGTAACAGAATCTTTCACTATGTTTATGTTTTATGTTTATTATTATTTTGGAAGACACCTTTGAGACAAGGCTCTTTTATAAAGGTTCCACATCGGGGAAACAATAAACATAGTGAGGACAATAACAAGTACAGCAGTTTCAAGCAGCCATAGGTTTTGTCGGGTACATTAAAGCTTTCATATGGAATTACTGTAATATGTGCAATGATTCACAGTGTGTATGTTAAGTTGCAGTAATTTGTGTATATTATTCAAGAACATATGTACAATAAAAAACACAGTTATAATGTGGTTCACTAGAATAAATTAGAAACTGCTAGGAGAGATGGTAGATACATGTAGAGGAAGCTACGGGGAGAGAATGTAGATAATAGTGGGGAAATAAAAACAGAGGAGATAAGAGATAGTGGGGGGTAAAGGTGGGAGTGACTTAGAGGGAGGAAATTAGAGAGAAGGAGAGTAAGTTTAGTTAGGAGAAACATTCACAGAAGGCTATTGTGACAAGGTACTGATGCAGGTAGCACTTGAAGGTACCCAGGGTAGTGTCATTGGTAACAGCAGGTGGAAGCGAGTTATACCAGGAGGAGGCTCTGTATATAAATTATTATGTCATTTGAGTAAAGACATTTTATTAAGTTACTAGTGCAACAGGTCAGTTTAATTCTTGCAATAATGGTATAAACAGGTATATGTAGGATATGAGGCAAACTCTGCCTCTAGCTGTAAGGCAGCTAGGGAACCACACTGAAGATAAGAAAAGATGCATTGGCAGAGAGATAGAAACAAAGAAAAAGTATTTACCTGGTTTCCGTTTACAAATGATCCCAAAAGCACCAGTACTGTGGAGTTTTGGAGCTAGCTGTTGAGTAGCACAGACACTCTTTTTGAGAGCATCTGTCCTGCACTGCTCATATTTGAAAAAAAAAGTCTGGTTAGAGCCAACACAGCTGCTATACTGCTTTAAAGCACATGTAATGGTAACACAGCTACATAGAGTAGTGTGGCTCCCAATAAAATAAAAATGTGGATTCAAACACAGTGTCCATGGCAAAAGCCATTATTTTTCAGAAGTGTAGTAAAAATGCAATAAATCGATCACTTACAATGAAGCACAGTGTCCACGTCAATGTTTTAAAGTCCATTCAATTTAATCAGAATCCACTAAATGCAAATGCTAGCTGGTTTGTCTAGGGGCAGGGTTAGAGCCTTAGGGCCAGCTGGCATTTGCATTTAGTGGATTCTGATTAAATTCAAAGGATTTTTAAATGATGAAGTGGACACTGTGCTACATTCAAACTGCTTGCTTTTATTGGACGTTTACAAAGCTTCTGAAAAATGAAGCTTTTTTGGCAAGGACACTGTGTTTGAATGCATGGCTTTTATTTATGCTTGGGAGCCATGTTACCATATGAAGCCTTTCGGTTTTATTAAACTGCTGGTTGTTTCACAAATCCACAGTGCTCTGAACCCATTTGAATCCATGGCTTTAATTTATGACTATGAGCCATATTACTGTAGAGAGCCTTTAGATTTTATTAAACTTCTGGCTTCTTCCTGAGTCCACAGCAATCCAAACCCAGAAGTGAACTAGAAGTGAGTGCAGAGCTAGAAAATAGTGCATGGGGGTGGGATGAACAATACTGTAGTCAGTTGCCAGGATCGCATGCGTTTTTGATTCCACTGTGGATGCTGTGGAAGAACATAGTCTAGGTATCCAGTTATGTGCTTCCACAGCCCCTTCTTTTGTTATGTCAAAGCAATACGTCAGCATGACTCTGCTCATACAGCTGTAATATATTTTTTTTACTAAAATTCAGCATATATATATATATACACACACACACACACATATATATATATATATATATATATATATATATATATATATATATATATAGTACAAGTCACATTAAACTGTTCCATCAATTCACTGGTGTAGCTTTTTTTTGTGATGCTGCTTCAGTGGCAACTTGAACTGTTGAAGCTTTCAACTGTTTTCCAACCATCTTTCACTGCCTGTTCAACTCACTTGTAACTGTTTAGTGAAATGGCAGTAGCTATTTTGCAGCGTTTATGCAATGCATTTTCATGTCATTATTTATAAATATCACAGCATTCCTTAAGAGTTGTTTAGTCTGCCTTCTGAAATGAAACTCATAAGCACTCATCTGAAAATAAAGCAAGAAGTGAGTGATCACAGAGCCACCAAAGACCCACCATCCTGGAAAGGGCAAGAGTAGCTCTCCCGGACCCCTCTAGCTGCTGGAGGTCTGCCTCTGGGCAAGTAAGGGGTCTACTGAGAAATATAGGATATTCTTGTCTCAGAACAGGACAATCAGGAGCTTAAAGGGCACACAGGCAGAAAGTAAGGAGAGAGAGAAAAAAAAAACAGAGGAAAGAGTAAGGATTGCAAACAGTTAAAGGGACAGAAATAAGACATGATTGTAGTGGTGCAGTGCAGTGGCTGTGGAGCAGCAGTCTTCCGGGAGATGTTCTGGAGGATGCGGTGTTGTCCCATCTGCAGGCACCTCTCTGGGCTGAGGGAGGAGGTTGCTCATCTCCAGGCTGAGTTGGCCAGGATTTGTGGGACCTCCTCTTCCATCCAGGGACCACCAGTGCCACTGCCGTTGCCTCAGAGGTTGCCAAGAAAGAGGAGCGGTTGGACCACAGTGGGCTCAGGGAGGGTCAGGGTGGTGGAACAGAGGCACATCCCTCCAGTTGACCCTCTCCACAATTCCTATGCCATTCTGGCAAAGTGGTTCCTCTATGGAGGCACCTGCGTGGAGACCAAGGAGGATGCTGGGAACCTCCACAAAGGAGACCCAAAGGAGGGCAGGGGACCCTGAAGGGGAAGGAAACAACTCCTGGTGGGGGACTCCATTGTTAGGAAGATAGAACTGGGGGAGGAAGGGGAGAGGGAGGTAAGGTGCATGCCTGGCACCATGGCTTGGAGGGACAGGGAGTGAATTCTGAGGATTGCCGGAGCAGCTGCACAGGGGAGGGAGCTGGATGTCATTGTCCACCTAGAGACAAATGACCTGGCTAAGAAAGGGAATAGAGAAGTGCAGGAAGAGTTTGTGGAATTGGGGAGGGGCCTTAGACAAGTAGCATGCATGGTAACCTTCTCGGAGGTGCTGCCCATCTATGGCGTAGGAGAGGCTAGGGTGTTCTGCAACATGGGATTCAATCAGTGGTTGACAAACTGGTGTGGAGCTCAGGGATTTGGCTTCATTGGGGACTGGGGGTCCTCCTGGAGTGATGCAAGCCTATACTGGCATGATGAGCTGCATCTGTCCAGGAGGGGAACCAGGATCCTAGGTGATAGGTTTAAATTCTTCATTGGCAAGCATTTAAACTAGCCAAGGGAGGCACTGGAAAGGAGCAGGAAATCCTAGTCCCCAAACAATCACGGTAGTAAGTGCGGTAAACACCAACATAGAGGTGTCGATAGGGAGAAGGGCAGGGATAAATGGAGAAAGTGACAAAGGCAAGAAGGACAGGGATGGTGCAAAAAGGAGTAAGGCCATCAGGAAATGGAGGGTAATGAGTACCAATGCCCGTAGTCTGGGCAACAAGCTCCCTGAGCTGGTGGCCTTGATGGAAGAGGGATGCCTGGATATCATAGCAGTCACAGAAACATGGTACACAGAGAACAATGACTGGGATGTTCACATACCAGGGTACATAACCTACAGGAGAGACAGGCAGGGGAGAAGAGGGGGAGGAGTAGCTCTCTATGTAAAGGAAGGGATAAAAGCAACTGAACAAAAGAGTAAACAGGGAGGAGAGGAGGCACTGTGGGTCACCTTGGAGACTGGAAAGGGCACCACAATCAGCACAGGGGTTGTGTACAAACCCCCATGTCAGGGGGAGGGAATGGACAAGGTTATGATAGAAGGCATTCTTAGAATGGCAGAGAAAGGGGAGATACTGTTGATGGGAGACCCGAATATGCCAGATGTTAACTGGAGCACATTTGCTGCAGCCACATCCAAGAGCAGGGCCATGCTTGATGCCCTACAGGTGGCAGGCCTCAGACAGCTAGTTTCGGAACCCATTCGTGAGGGAGCAATCTTAGACCTCATACTCTCAAATGGGAGCAGTGAGAGGATCTCAGATCTAGAAGTGGGTTGCCATCTGGGAACAAGTGACCATCAAACAGTGTGGTTCACGTTAAACTCAGCTGCAGAGTCAAGCCATACAAAAGTGAAGGTACTGGACTTTAGGAGGGCTGACTTTGGCAAGATGGGAGAGTGCCTCAGAAAAGCACTAGCAAACAGGCTAGAACGAGGTGTGGAGCAACAATGGGGAATCATCAAAACTGCCATCACAGAGGCAACAAGCCTTTGTGTGAAGCAAATAAACAAATCAAAATGAAAGAAAAAGCCACTATGGTTCTCAAAAGAGGTGGCTGTGAAAGTCAGGAAGAAAAAGATAGCATTCCGGAAGTATAAGGAAACACAGAAGGAGCAGGACACAGAGCTGTACCAGTTAAGGCAGAAGGAAGCAGGGAGGGAAGTCAGAATAGCAAAGGCCCAAACTGAGGAAAAGATAGCCAACTCAGTTAAGAAGGGGGATAAAACCTTTTATAGGTACATCAGCGAGCGTAGAAAGACAAAGGGAGGGATAGTGAGGCTGAATAGAATGAACAGTGGTGGGCAGAGGGACAGTGAAAAGCAGGGATACTGAATGAATATTTCTGCTCAGCATTCACAAAAGAGGAGTGCCTAATCCAATTAACAGAAGCACTCTTGATAGGGGTCAATCCCAGTCCTTTCACAGAAGAAAGGGTTCTGCAAGAACTCCTAAAACTGAAGGTGACAAAGCAATGGGTCCTGATGGAATTCACCCCAGAATTCTAAAAGAATTAAGGGAGAAACTAGTGAAACCACTGGCTACTCTTTTAATAAATCATGGGAGGATGGTGTGGTACCCGAGGACTGGAGGAAGGCGGATGTGATTCCCTTCACAAAAAGTAGAACCAAGACAGAGGTAAGAAACTACAGACCTGTCAGTCTGACCTCTGTGGTAGGGATAGTGATGGAGTCACTTCTGAAGGAAAGAATAGTTGAGTACCTAGAGGCCAGTGGGGCACAGGACCCAAGGCAGCATGGGTTCACAGCGGGAAGGTCATGTCAGATGAATCTAATAGATTTTTTTGACTGGGTGACCAAAGTAGTAGACCAGGGAGGGGCTGTGGACATGGCCTACCTAGACTTTAGCAAGGCATTTGACACAGTTCCACACAAAAGATTAATAGTCAAATTAACCAGCCTGGGAGTGGGTCCCAGGGTGGTAGCCTGGGTAAAACATTGGAAGCACAACAGGACATAGAAGGTAATTGTAAATGTAGTCCACTCTGAAGAAAGAGGGGTTACTAGTGGGGTACCACAGGGTTCAGTATTGGGTCCAGTCCTTTTTAATGTCTTCATCAGTGACATTGCAGATGGACTGGAAGGAAAAGTATGCCTTTTTGCAGATGACACAAAGATCTGCAACAGGGTTGATACACAAGGAGGCGTGGAAAGGTTGAGAAGGGACTTGGTAAGGTTGGAGGAATGGTCAGAGTATGGCAGCTAGAGATTCAATGCAAAGAAGTGCAAAATAATGCACCTGGGAAACAAGAACCAAGGGGAAGAATACACAATGGGGGGAGAGGTAGTAACAACAACTAAAAAGGAAAGGGACCTGGGGGTAATCATATCAGATGACCTTAAGGTTAGCAAGCAATGTGAGAAAGCAGTAGGGAGGGCTGGGGGTATACTGGGATGCATAGGGAGAGGCATCAGCAGCAGAAAACAGGAAGTTGTTATCCCTCTGTACAGACAGTTGGTGAGACCCCATCTGGAGTACTGAATCCAGTTCTGGAGACCCCATCTCCGCAAGGACATAGACAGGATAGAGGCAGTCCAGAGGAGGGCAACTAAAATGGTGCAGGGTCTGCAAGAGAAGCCATATGAGGATAGACTAAAGGAGCTTAATATGTATACCCTTGA
The DNA here is from genome assembly GCA_016271365.2 of Neoceratodus forsteri. Lineage (NCBI taxonomy): Eukaryota > Metazoa > Chordata > Ceratodontiformes > Ceratodontidae > Neoceratodus > Neoceratodus forsteri. The sequence continues at coordinate 1,290,261,002 of CM057456.1, forward strand.
GGAAAGAAGGGAGAGGGGAGGGACATGATAGAAACTTTTAAGTACCTCAGTGGAATCAACAAAGTCCAAGAGGGTAGCATCTTTCAGAAAAAGAGAAGTGCAAGAACAAGGGGACACAATTTAAAGATAGAAGGGGGGGCGGTTCAGGGGCAATGTGAGGAAGTATTATTTGACAGAGAGGATAGTGGATGCATGGAACAGCCTTCCTGAGGAGGTTGTGGGGTCTAAAACTGTGGGAGAATTCAAGAATGCATGGGACAGACATAAGGCAATTCTTGTGGAGGGTAGGAAGAAATAGGCTGTTGGTTAAATAGGATCTGCGGCCTATCCTGTAGGTAGGGAAATGGACAGACTACATGGGCCAAGCAGTCCTTATCTGCCATCAAAGTCTATCTTTCTATGTTTCTATGTACATAACAGCTAGTTGCAAACCAATACTAACCTTTTACTAATTCATTGAATTAAACACTGCACAGCTTAGGAAACTCATTGAACAATGCTTCACCAATGAGTTGAGGGAACAGTTTAATGTGATTTGTACTGTATATACTGTACATATATATATATATATATATGTATGTATATATTGAGAGAGAGATAGATATTATTGGTGCTGATAACAGGTAAAACTTGAAACCAAAAGGTGGCACCTAATGACATTTTTTAGCCCAAGCAGGGGTGGGCAAGTGGTTTGGCCAACAAGAAAACATTGATGGCTGTACAGCCTGCAGTCACAGAACTGTCTAATATTAAATACCTATTATACAAGGCATGCAAGTAGATTCAAACCATGGAAAAGATGTTTGATACACTGTTGACATGGATGCAGTGTGTGGGTCAGGAAATAACTGGATGAAGCACTAAGGTGGCATTTGTTGCATGTCATGCTGGGAAGGAAATGGTGAAATTCTCCATTATGGTCACAGAGACCACATTGTGGAAGACATGGTTTGGAGGAAGTTGAGACAGCTCTGTTGGACATAAATCATTCATTAAACCTGTAAGAAAACTTTGAATGATAGGCCCACTTGGGTTCCTTGAAGTATGGCTACCACAATACCTGCAATGTGACACTTCACCTGTATCAGTGTTCATTCATAGAGCCTACAATTTAAACCCCCTAAAAGCATCAGAGAATTTCTTCCAAACCTGTGCACTGATAATTGTCATGACTAGGGTAAGTTTGAGAGACCACATCTTGGCATCTATGTGCCACCTAAAAGAACTGCTCACTAGAGAAGCAATTATACATCTCTTCTCTGACTATGCCTCTTATGTGTGGAAGCACTGCAAGGAGTTTGAACCCCTCAAATGTCAATTCAAGGATCTGAAACTGTCCTTTATTTTTTTACTTCATCTCAGATGAAAATTGAAATGGGAGATAAATTGCATTTATTCTTGACTACCAGGATGACTGTCATTAATTACAGAGACTACAGGTGGAGCAGCAACCAGAAAGTTCAGCCATAATGGATGACGCATCAGAGTCATGAGGTACTGTCTTACAGTTTACAGATTTTATTTCACAGAGCTGGCCCCTTTCCCAATGAGCCTTGAGAGACCTAATTTTGACAGAACGGTTAAAACATGCTTTGAATGTTTATATCTTAGTGTTGCCTTTATAATAATTTTCATGCTTGAAAATATACTATACAGTAGATTATACAAAGTTGATATAGTGCTGACCAATCTGAGGCATTAATTTGAGGGAAGAAAATGGATGATGGGGCAATGACTTCCCATGAAAACAGCCTTAGTGAACATACTTTGAAGTGACATTTGTTCAGTGGACTAAAAACTTCACATTTTGAAGTTTTTGTTGTACTGATTTCCATTAATTTTCTTTACCAATTCTCTTCTAGTTTAAAATTTTAAGGGGACAAAAGTAGGCCAAAACTTAATGTAAGTTGAGGTCAGTGATCAGGGCTCATTGTGCCTTATTGTGGTACACCTGTACTGTACAACACCATTTATTATGCATGATTCATGGCATATAACTTATTCTATTTTATGACTTTAACTTGCTATGTGATCTATTTCTGAGTTTGGTAACACAGGCACATTTACATAAACAACCTGTTTTAATGCTGAACTGCTGGGTAAGAACCTCAGTGATAGTACTAAGCCACTATATATTAATCTTTGTATATTTAGCAAACTCAATACACAAAAAGTTAAAAAAGTCTACCAGTATTGGGACAAAACCATGACATATTACTGCATGTGCTTAGCTGTACTTAAAAAGGCTTAAGAATATTAACAGGACTACAATAAAGGCATAACTACAGTATTTCAAGTATTCAGTAAAAATATGCACAACAGATATCAGAAAAAAAAAACAGAATTATTAAACGTACAACAAATAACTTTGATTTGATGGGCCAAGATGGATTCTGGAAGTGGACCTCATGTCAATCCAATCTTTGTTCACTTTTTGATAATTTCAGTCAGCAAAGAGCTTAATTAGAGGAACTCTACAGTTGTTTTGCACTTGGACTTCAGGAGACACCAGCTGTCCTTCCTTTTTCTTTCTTTCTTTCTTTCTTTCTTTCTTTCTTTCTTTCTTTCTTTCTTTCTTTCTTTCTTTCTTTCTTTCTTTCAATTGGTAACTGGGAAAGACACATTGAACAAAAGTTCATTTCCAGGTGTGATTCAAGAAGAAGGAAGAAGGGGTACAGAGTAAAAATAAATAAGTGTAACCCCCTTGTTACCCGGGGTTACTAGAATCCCAATAAGACCTAGTGGTAGGCATGGAAGGCAGCTTGTGAAACTCCAGTTAAATGGGTTTCACACTGTCTCACTCTGTTCTGTCTCAGCTGAGACTGAGGGATGACATCACCAACAGAACTATCGCAGCTACATGAGCCACATTGGATTCTGCAGCAAAGGGAGTTGGTTAGAACATTGGGAGGTTTTTTGAAGTCAGTCTTCAGTTCAGTCTTCAGTGAGTGAGTGTAAAGTTGGGAGCTTGCTGGTAAAGCAGCTCAGTGAAGGCTCTAGGAGCCTCACCCCTGACAGAGGGCTACTTTTAAGTAGAAGGGTGTGTGTCTCCACCTTAAAGAGAGACACAAAAGACAACTGAAGTGTTGGAGACTGCTGTTTTCGGGTCTCAGTGCCCCTCCTTCCGGGGGGGCCAGGAAAGGGTTCCCTGCAGATTCCTGGGGCAACCCCCTAGTTCTGCTTATGAAGAAAACGCTGCCTATGTATTTCAGTGTTTATTTGGGAGAATAAGAAGATTTGTGAGTCACCTGTGGGGCACCTGCAACATGAGGGTGAGTGTCTACTCTTGCTAAAAGGGCCTATGTTTTTTACCCTGGGACTTGTGTGACAATGTAGGGATTGAACTACTAAATATTGGGAAGCCTAGAGTAATGGGCTAAGCAAAGTAAAAGTAGGTTCAAGTCCAGAGCTTGCTGGGATGCAAATACTATGTAGAGGAGATGTGACAGACGTCTACCCAGAATCTACATTTGAAAGTTCAGTAAAGGAATTGTTCAGTTTCCAGAGAAAAGGTCGGGTATGGGCTGTGAGAGCTGGAGGTGGGTGGCCCCCCATCTTTAGTGACCAGGTCCACCTCTACGGATTTCTTCTGTGGATTTCTACTTTGCCTCAGGCACTTGGCCAGTGATGAGGGAAGTACCCAGATGTGGGATTGTAAGGAAAATTCTCTCTAGGAGTCGAAGATCTAGTGTGGTTTGGGGAGCCACAACAGGATAATTGGTTCATTCCTCAAATGGACCACGGATCAAGTGGCCGGCAGGGGAGCTGGGCCAGTGGGGAAAACCCAAGTTGTGTGCAAGTCGGGCTGTGTACCCAAAGCTGCGTACAAGTCTGGGCTGTGTGCCTGGTGGGTTTAGAGCCTGAGGGCTGGAAATGGTGATAAAGTGTTCTTTTGTCTCTAATCTGCATTACCAGGAAATGTAGCCCCATGGAGGTCCATCTATGCTTTGTTTGTTCAGCTTGGAAGTGAATAAAAGTCACACTGAAGAATCCCATTCCTGGTTCTGGACATTACAGTTATTGCTTCCTGTGTCGGATTACTTGGTGCCCCTGATCAGAGTAGCTAAACCCTAGGTCCCCTGTTGAGTAACCTCATCCTCCCCGAACCCAGTCCCCACCAGGTACTGCTGTCAGCTTCAACAGCATGCCACCTGTCATTTGTTAAAAGGCAGGGGTGAGGGTTACAAAAATGGAGGCACCGCTTTGGATTTTGTTCTGGGAAGGAAGGTGCTTGGGCAAGGGGGCTAGCGTTTGGCTATCTGGCAGTGGGTAGCCCAAAAAGCTGAGCAATTTCCTTAGTGTGTTGCTGTGTGCTGTGGATCTTGTGCTGCTGTTTAAAATTGCCAACTGTTTACCAAGGAGCAGTAAAACCAAAGAGTGTGCCCTTGTCCTGCATCAAATTGTTTACAGCGTTTTTGCCTGCTTTAAAATGAACTGTGGTAAAGAAGTGTGGAAGACTAGGGGTAGCAACAGAAAAATTGTGCCCTGGACATTGGAAATGCTTTAAAATGAAATGTGGTAAAGAAAAGTGTGGAAGACTAGGGGTAGCAAAAGAAAAATTGTGCCCTGGACATTTGAAATGCTTTTAAAATGAACTGTGGTAAAGAAAAGTGTGGAAGACTAGGGGTAGCAACAGGAAAATTGTGCCCTGGATGTTGGAAATGCTTTTTTGAAAGTATGAGAGACTTGCAGGTGTAATGACTATGTTAAATGGCTGAAATGGACACCCGCTGTGGAGTCAGTTGGTAAAGAAAAAAAAGTTGCATTCTGTAGTTTAAATTTGCCTGCTCGATGATCGCTGTGAGGAGAGGAGCCCTCGTAAGGAAGAAGAGGCTCATTTGCATGGTGTCGTGTGTTTGGTCAGGCTGAGATCAGTCCCGCCCCTCAGCCAGCTCTACAGTGACTGCTCCAGCATTCGAGAGGGAGTGTGAGTGGAGTGCGTGTACTGGCTAGTGGAGGAGCATCTCGGAGTGTTAAAATCACTGTAAACTTGTAAAAATTTACTTTCTAGTTTAAAATTGGGCTCAACCCGATAATCGATCATCAAAATAACAAAAGTGGTGGTCGAGAAGACTATCGGTAGGACTGCCCACCCATTTCTGTTCTGAGGCCTCCAAGAACTGGCTGCAGGCCATTTTTGCCCAGCACAGCAAACTACTACTGATAACAGTAAGTAACAACCTAAAAACTGCTCAGTGATTTTCTGCCCTATGCATATAAATGTGTGTACAGCAGTGTAGTCGCTTTGCAAATAATGACTGTGTCAAGTCCTGCCAGCAAGTGCAAGTCTGTTAAGCCATTGACTGTGTGCATAGTAATGAATTCAGCCTCAGTTTAAAGTTTAAAGCCAGAGAGAGACTGTGGGTTGTAGCCAATGTGCAGCACTAGTAATACAGGCAATCCTGTGCTAAAAACCTGAAGCTTTAGGGGACTGTGAAAAAAAAAAAATGTTTCCAGCATGTAAAAAGTCCGTGGAAAATCCTGTAAATGTGTTTAAAGCAAGAACGGAGCAAGTTGTGCAGTTTGAGCAAAAGTTAGTAGTAGTTTGTGTAAATCGGGTGTGCAGTGGCTTGACCCAGATTCTGAATGTTGATGCACAGGAGTGCTGCCGCCGCCATTATAGTGTGGAGTAGTAAAGTAAACACAGCAGCAGAGGAGCCATTTTACAACTAAAGAGTGTGTTCAATAAAGTTGGGACTTTCAGTTACAGTGAACTTTTGTTTGTTTTTCTGCAGTTATGGCCTCAGGACCAGCTCGTTACATGGATCATGCCCGGGTTGCAGTAACAGCAGCAGTAAATAGACTGAGGGACATTGAAAAGTGGTGCTATGGAGGACAGCTGCCGTCTCATGTGGCGATTCTTGGTTTTCCAGTGCATGTATGTCAAATATGCTTGAGAGCTGGAAGGGACGTCGTCATGATTCCTCACTATGCTGGATGCCTAGAAAAATATGGCTTGTATAAAGTGCCTCAAATCTGGTTGGCTCCCACATGGACAAAAATTCAGGAATCTGCAGTTGGCAGCACACAGCACCAGGCGGAGCCTGTGGAGGAATGCCCCTTGGGGGAGTGTGGCACAAAGCTAGAGGGTGCAGAGTTAGAGACAGAACCAGAAGTTGAAGTTTCGGATGCTGGATCCCAAAAAGAAAGTTTGGATAAAGTATCAATAGACCCTTGGGGGGGGCCTAGCCCAAGTCTCTTAGGCGAAGACGAGATGCAGGAGGCCTTTGAGTGGGAGGTGTCGACCTCCACGCCTAGTGATGAGTGTATAGTCTCAGTAGTGAAAACGACTGTTCACTCCTGAGCTCAGATCCTCAGTGAAGAGGAAGATGAGGGGGAACCTATGTGGCCTTGTGAAAAAGGAACGGGTACACAGCCTCAAGATCTTGCCTCGGAGGAATATATGGAAGAAAGTGGTGATGCCACTGCCCTGGCTTCACAACAGGAAGAAGTCAGGGATCCATTTCTAATTTTTTTAAGGATGCGTAGCTGGCAGAACCAAGACTGGCCATCCCCAAGCCAGGCCAGCGGTCTCAGATTGACCAAAGCAAAGTAAAGAGGAGAGACTGGTTCGTAGGAAGGCAAATGAGATCTATGGTATGACCTTTCCTACCTTTCCTCGGAAAGTCTGGGAGGAGATTGAGAACAGCAGTAAATCCTGGATCTGGGATGAAGCAATGAAAAGTGTGCATCCTGGGGCTAACAAGCATGTAAAGAACAGACTGTTTCACGAGAAGTATACCCAGTGGAGGAGAGGCAGGACACTGTTTATAGACAGAGTGCGAATAGTGGACGGAGGGGGACGTGAAATCTCCCACTGTGTGAATTATGTGCACCCAGATGGGGTAATAATTCAAGCTGCTGAACCCCGGTACTATTGGCCTCAGTGCAAGGACCTCCCATCAAATGTGCCCATGCCTACAAAATGGAAAGCTGAGCAGTGGTAGTCAATACTGCCACACCAGACTGTGAAGTGCCTTTATCGATCCGCCAATATGGACATCCAGGACTCAGGTGCCCCACATCCATCAGTCTACAGTGTACTGGCCTTTCCAGAAACCATTGACTGGCCCACCAGATGACTTCTGATCCAGAGAGGACACCATCCCAGCTGTATCCTGTTCATCGCCTGGTAATTGGATGACATCAGACCAGCTGATTTCTTTTTAGTCCTGTTCTAAGGTTCCATCTCCAGAGATGACATCAGCCCAGCTGTTCCCAGATGTGCCCTCCTGTGGTTCCCGGAAGATGTCCACCCAGCTGTATTGGAAGAAATGCTGCCAGGGAGAGTCTTCGTCCGAGGTGCAGGTCAGTCCCAAAATATCCATTCTACAAGTGGCTGGTAAGTCCGAACTTTTCTATTTTTATGACATTGCAGTACACACCCTACACTAGCAGACTTCAAAATATGTGAACTGTCCTCAAAGACTCTCCCCTTCGGGACTTTGGCCTGTTAGAGCTGTGCTTCACTGGGCTCCGGCCCAGGACAGACTCTTTATTGGACTAGCCTTTGGGCATTGTGGCCACTAGTTGGGACTTTTAGGGCACTCCATCCCCCCCAAATGTGTATTGTAAATAATGTCATTGTTTTCTAATGTAAATACTGTTTTTCTAACCTTTTTCGTAAAAAAAAAAAAAAAATCTTTTTGGGATTTCTCAGTGTTTTGATGGTAGGGTTCTAGGTAGACTGTGTATGCAGATTAGGTGTGTGTGTGTGTGTGTGTTGTCTTTCTTTTTCTTACAGGTGTTCCTGGGAAGACAGGAGAAGACAAGAAGAGGATGAGGGGCTCATCGGAGTTCCTCATTAGCACTTTAGTGTGTAGAAATTTAAAGTATTGTGGTGTTATTGTTGTTGTTACTGTATTAGCCCCCCTTTTCCTTCCACAGGTGTGGTTGTGGGGGTAGGGAGGAGACAGTAACATGGTACAAAATGTGGTATTTTAATGGTGTGTAGTTGCAGGTTGCCCAAGGTCGGAGAGGTCCCCGGGTTGTTTCTGTTTTGGGGGTATTAGGTTAGAAGCAGATAGGTTTTCCCTAGAGGGTTAAGGGGGATAGACAGGCTGTGGTCCTGAGTGGCCATTGGGACCGCAGTGCTTCTCTATCAGGGCTATGCTCTGGATAGTTCTCCCTGAGCCATTAGGTGTCCATAGTAAGTGGATAGTGTAGAGGCTGAGATGTCAGCTAAAGGCCTCTAGGCCCTTAGTGTTGCCTGCCTGTGCTTGCACATGGTAGGAGGGGGCCTGATCACCCCCCTTCGCAGGTAGCACATAGGGTGGGATGGCCTAAGGCTGGGTAAATAATGACTGCGGACAGTCATTTTCCTGGTCAAGGGCGAGTGTAACCCCCTTGTTACCCGGGGTTACTAGAATCTCAGTAAGACCTAGTGGTAGGCAAGGAAGGCAGCTTGTGAAACTCCAGTTAAATGGGTTTCACACTGTCTCACTCTATTCTCAGTCTCAGCTGAGACTGAGGGATGACATCACCAATAGAGCTATCGCAGCTACATGAGCCACATTGGAATCTGCAGCAAAGGGAGTTGGTTAGAACGTTGGGAGCCTTTTTGAAGTCAGTCTTCAGTTCAGTCTTCAGTGAGTGAGTGTAAAGTTGGGAGCTCACTGGTAAAGCAGCTCAGTGAAGGCTCTAGGTGCCTCAACCCTGACAGAGGGCTACTTTTAAGCAGAAGGGTGTGTGTCTCCAACTTAAAGAGAGACACAAAAGATAACTGAAGTGGTGGAGACCGCTGTTTTAGGGTGCCAGTGCCCCTCCCTCCCTCCAGGGGGGGCAGGAAAGGGTTCCATGCAGATTCCTGGGGCAAACCCCTAGTTCTGCTTGTGAAGGAAAACCTGCCTATGTGTTCCAGTGTTTATTTGGGAGAATAAGAAGATTTGTGAGTCGCCTGTGGGGCACCTGCAATGTGAGGGTGAGTGTCTGCTCTTGCTAAAAGGGCCTATGTTTTTCACCCTGGGACTTGTGTGACAATGTGGGGATTGAACTACTAAATATTGGGAAGCCTAGAGTAATGGGCTAAGCAAAGTAAAAGTAGGTTCAAGTCCAGAGCTTTTGGGATGCAAATGATATGTAGAGGAGATGTGACAGACGTCTACCCAGAATCTACATTTGAAAGTTCAGTAAAGAAATTGTTCAGTTTCCAGAGAAATGGCCGGTTAAGGGCTGTGGGAACTGGAGGTGGGTGGCCCTCCATCATTAGTGACCAGGTCCACCTCTACGGATTTCTTCTGTGGATTTCTACTTTGCCTCAGGCACTTGGCCAGTGATGAAGGAAGTACCCAGATGTGGGATTGTAAGGAAAATTCTCTCTAGGAGTCGAAGACTCTAGTGTGGTTTGGGGAGCCACAACAGGATAATTGGTTCATTCCTCAAATGGACCGCAGATCAAGTGGCCGGCAGGGGAGCCGGGCCAGTGGGTAAAACCCAAGTAGTGTACAAGTCGGGCTGTGTACCCAAAGCTGCTTGCAAGTCCGGGCTGTGTGCCTGGTGGGTTTAGAGCCTGAGGGCTGGAAATGGTGATAAAGTGTTCTGTTGTCTCTAATCTGCATTACCAGGAAATGTAGCCCCATGGGGGTCTGTCTATGCTTTGTTTGTTCAGCTTGGAAGTGAATAAAAGTCACACTGAAGAATCCCATTCCTGGTTCTGGACATTACAGTTATTGCTTCCTGTGTTCGGATTTACTTGGGTGCCCCTGTTCAGAGTAGCCAAACCTAGGTCCCCTGTGCCGAGTAACCTCATCCTCCCCGAACTCAATCCCCACCAGGTACTGCTGTCAGCTTCAACAGCATGCCACCTGTCATTTTGCTAAAAAGGCAGGGGTGAGGGGTTACATAAGCATCAAGGTACAATTGAGCCTTGATAAATAAAATAAAGAAGTTGAAGGTACAAAATTATTGAGTAAAATACACAAAATACTATTCAGCAGTGCAGTCCTACAGTGTATATACTTATATACAGAGATATGATAGGGCCAGAAATTAAGAACTGTACATAAGGTGCAGGTCAGATTAAATATCCGGTTAAATATCTGGCAGGGGGGCCCAGAGATATTTAGGACAGACAGTGGACAAAGGTAATCAGAGAGGGGAAGACTAGTGGCAGGAGTAGGAAGGAGAAATTATTTTTAGCAGCAGCAATTTAAGAGGCAGATACAGTGTCATCCTGCAGGATGAAACCCAATTCTGCAGCATTTTGCAGCACTCTGCAGAATGCTGCAGCCGACCTACAAAATAAAGCAATGTAATTTCAATGGCAATTAGTCCCTGTTGTCATTCAGGAAAGTGTGACACTGCCAGGATGAAGTGAATGCCACAGTTTCCTGCATTGCAACAGCTGCACCATTGTGGAATGCCACAACTGCCTGTGATTTTATAATCTCAAACACAGTTATGACAGATGACTCATTTGCAGCAATGTTCAACTGCATGCAGCACATTATGGGTCTCCAGCATTGATGCACACTAGACCAGAGAAAAATGGTCTAGCAAGCATAACTTTGATGCAAGGGTTTGAAAATTCCACTATATTGCCACTAGCCAGGTGCACCATATATTTTATGCACAAGAGGCGTGTGGCAAATTCAAATCTCTAGAATTCCAGCCTCTGGAGTCCAGAGATAGAAATACAGAAACATAGGAACTGTTGGCAGCTAAGGACCTCTTGGCCCACCTAGTCTGCCCTATTTTCCCCTACTTAAAATGTGCCACCTCAGATCCTACTCGGTCTCTGGTTTGTACTCCCCCTTGCCTTACTCCTAAGATCCCCTTGTGTTTATCCTATGTTTTCTGTGAATCCTGTAACTATCTTAGCCCCCATCACCTCTGCTGGGAGCCTGTCCCAAGCACTCACTACCTTTTTTGTGAAGAAGTACTTCCTCACATTTCCTCTCAGTCTCCCCCCCTCCAGCTTCATAGTGTGACCCTTGTCCTTGAGCATCTTTGCTCTGAGAAATGCTCCTTCTTGTAGCTTGTTTATACATGTGAGGTATTTGAATATTTCTATCATACCCCCGGTTTCCCTCCTTTCATGTAGGGAGTTCATATTTAATTCCTCAAGTCTTTTTTCATAGGGCTTCTGATTCAGGCCCTGTAATATTTTGGTTGCCCTCCTTTGTACTGCATCTACCCTGGCTATTTCCATTCAGAGGTGGGGCCTCCAGACATGGACACAGTACTCAATGTGGGGTCTCACTACTGATCTATACAGAGGTATTTTTACCTCCCTCTTTTGCCTGATGATAACCCTGCCTATACATCTGAGCATCCCTCTAGCCTTTCCCACTGCCTTGCCACACTGTTAGCTACTTTCGGGTCATCATACATGATAGTAGGGAAAGGGATTGGTAAAGGAAATAGCAATGTATGTGTGTTTGGGAGTGGGAGGTTGAGGCAAAATTGCATAAAGAGGGGTAAAATGTGTCCAGCCTGGCATGGGGGGTTTATAGGCAGTCCAATAGAAAAAATCTGCATAGTCAAACACCTGAAAGATCATTTTAAGAATGATCTTCCAGCAGATGGGAGGTGGAACAGTATACAATCCTCATTCCAGTATATAGCTCCAAACTTGGGAAGTAACTTCTTGTGGATGACATTCATTTGTTGGGAGAAACCCCCCCACTAAGGCTATTATCAAGTTATATGCCAAGGTATTTAATGGAGGGGAGAAGAGTGACACAATGAGGCTATCTCACTTACCATCTGTTTAATGATTATTTTCTTGAAGTCATAATTCATTATAAATTACTATCCACATTTTGTAACCCCCCAAGTTATTTCATCAGGATTCAGGCTTTCATTCTAAAAGTAAACAATATGGTACCTTTCAATTATTGATGCTCTAATTAGTAAAAATATTTTATTTTTCTCAGAAATTATGTTCTCTTTGCTCTGTCAGACTGGCCGTACATCAGTCCTGTTCCTTGCACCCTCGCCACTACCCCTGACCTACCTCAACTCCTGAGCACCCTACCTTGGCTTGTACTAAGGGTGGGGCCACTGGGGATTCCTATTCCAAATGGAGATTCAGTCAGCACAGTGAGTGAGGATTTTATGGTAGCTGGCACAGGGACTGCAGCACGGGATGGACGTCATAGTGTGCAGTTCAAATGGTTTTCAATAGTGTTGTACCCCTTGGAGCAGTACACCTCCCAACACTGCCTGCCTCTGATTGTTGGATTCCTGGCCTCCACTTGGGGTCAGTCGAACTACAGCAGCTACCCCACCATCCTGCGTGGGGGAGGAGAGCAGTCCATAGGATGCTCGATCCCCCCCCAAAAGCTGACCCTGTGACTCCCGAGATTGCTTCTGATACAGGGTCACTGGCATCGCAGGCAGTAGCACTACTTCTGTGCTTGTGGGCCAGCACTACTGAAAAGATATTTAATACATATATTTCACTACAAATGGATCAGATACAGTGTGTAAGCAAGTAACTATGTCTGTGATTGCTCAGTGCATTTCTATTCCTCTATCCAAATTTCAGTAGATTACTTTTTAAACAAAGAAATCAGAAGTTAACTCCCCTATTCCATTTTCTTGTCTTTCTGATGAAAATCAATTGAAATAAAATGAACATAATACTAACAGCCAGTGCAAATACTCCTTTCATTGAAATTTCATCCTCTTCTCTCAAGATTAGTGAGATAATTTTAGTACATATTTCCTTCACTGCCCTAGTACAGTCTACAAATACATATAAGAAAGTATACTTATCACTAGTGACAAACTTGCAATTATATTCAGTAACTTTCTATATAAACACAAGTGTTACTAACTTCTAAGTACACATTTCCACAGCAAAGGCCACGGCTTACATTTTAATCCCTCAGCTTGTTCTAAAGCTTCCTTTATGGACCTTGAAAAAAACAAACTCTCTTTAGGTAAATTTTCATGACAGTTTCTTCATATCAGTTCTGCAGAGTTCCCTTATTTGAAATAATACTCCTTAAATAAGTGTGTCTCTTCCTTGCACACTATAGATTTTTCGGGTGGTTATTCAATTCATAAACCTTTTCTGAAACTGATATTTACATTGTCTTATATTTATAAATGTGGTAGTAAGCAATACAGCCTTCTAATCTATTTTGTTTTAGTTTTTTACAAGCAACTCACCTAATAAATTGATTGCTTTTGCACACAGACAAAAGGGATGTCACTGAGGAACAGGGAGCAAAGAATGGGGCCAAGAACAGAGCCTTGTGTGTGTGACACCAGTCTGGAGCCTTGAGGGACACCAGTCAGTGGGGGGGGGGGCACAGCCACCTATCTGAACTGACTAGGAACAAAAAGATAGAAGCAGAACCAGGTCACTGCTGGGAGAGAGAGAAGAACTGCAAAGCTCAATGTGTTCAACATGAGTGGGTGGTCAATGGAATTGAAGGCCTTCAGGATGTCAGTAAAGATGACAGAGTGGGTGAGATGTTGGTTCTTTCCTTTGAGGAGGGAGCCAGTGACTCTGAGTAGGGAATACATGCAAGAGTTGGGCTTATGAAAGTCAGACTTGAACTGAGAGATGACTCTGTGGAATTGACAAAAGAAGAGAGCTACTAGAACACAAAGTGTTACTGAACAGACACAGTGGAGGTACCCAAAGACTGGAAGACAGCAGATGTAGTCCCCTTATACAAAAGTGAGAACAAAGAGGGAGCAGAGAACTACAGACCAGTCAGCCTGACATCGGTAGTGGGGAAGGTCACGAAAGCACTACTGAAGGAGAGATTGGTTGAACATTTGGTTGCCAACACACTACAGGACCCAAGGCAGCATGGTTTCACTGGGGGGAGGTCATGCCAAACCAAACTCATTTAATTTTTCAACTGGGTGACAAGGGAGGTGGATCTGGGGAGGCAATGGACATGATCTACTTGAACTTCAGCAAGGACCTTGACACTGTGCCACAAAGAAGGTTATTAAACAAACTGGGGAATATGGGAGTGGACAGGACAGTAGTGAAGTGGTTGGGTAATTGGCTGGGCAGTAGGACATAGAAGGTGGTGGTAAATGGCTGTCACTCCACAAAGGGAAGAGTGACCAATGGGGGTACCAAAGGGATCAGTACTGGGACTGGTCCTATTCAACTTCTTCATCAGTGACATTGCACAGGACCTAGAAGGCAGAATTTCCCTGTTCACAGATGACATGAAGCTCTGCAATAAAGTGGACATGCCAGAGGGTGTAGACAGAATGAGGAGGAACCTGTAGAAGCCTGAAGAATGTGCAAGGGTTTAGCAGTTGAAATTAAATGCAAAGAAGCGCAAGATAATGCATATGGGGCACAAAAACCCTGGAACAACATATCAGTTGGGGGTGAGGATATAGCATGCACCAAGCAGGAAAGGGACCTTGGGATTATCATCTCTGATGATGTCAAGGTAGGGAAACAATGTGACAAGACAGTAGGTAAAGCAAATAGGATGCTAGGATGTATAGGCAGGGGCATCATCAGCAGGAAAAGGGAGGTCATAATTCCACTATACAAGACACTAGTGAAGCCCCACCTGGAGTATAGTGTACAGTTCTGGAGACCTTACCTAAGTAAGGACATAGACAGTGTAGAGAAGGTTCAGAGGAGGGCAACAAAGATGATACAGGGATTGTATCACGAGTCCTATGAAGACAGGCTGAAGGACTTGAATATGTACTCCCTGGAGGAGAGAGAAAAGGGATATGACAGAGACATACAAATACCTTACAGGGAGGAACAGGGTGCAGGAATATACAATTTTCCAGCAAAAAAGATGTTCCAGGACTAGAGGGCATGGGATAAAGTTGGAGGGAAGGTGATTCAGAGGAAATGTGAGGAAGAATTTCTTCACAGAACGGATGGTGGACAAATGGAACACCCTGCCAGAGGAAGTTGTGGTAGCTGAAACAATCACAGGATTTAAGAATGCATGGGATAGACATAAGGGAATTCTGAAGGTCAGGGATAAGGGGCAACAGACTTCTAGAAAAACGTAAAGGGAACTTACATGCTCAATGGGCAGACTGGATAGGCCATAGGCCCTTATGTGCCAAAAGCGTCTATGTATCTATGTAAGTCTTCCAGTCATGATTAAATACATTCAGCAGATTAATAACAGAGACATAGCAATGGGGATACAATGAGGGAACCCAATATAACAGAGAGTGATTGGAGGAATTATGGTTGAAGCAGGTGGGCTCAGGAATAAGATGGTTGAGATTAAGAACCTCTATATCAAGGACAATATTTATTTATTTATTATTTAAACAATTGGTGACTGGGAAAGGCGCACTGAGCCAGGTCTCATTTCCAGGTGCGACCTGGAGGAATAGGGAACAGATTACACAATCACAATAGTAACAAATGGGATTCAAACCCAGGTCTCCAGGTTTGCAGCTCAGAACCTTAAACCACTATGCTGTACTGCCCCCCCCCAACAGTAGTAACAAAATAGTATGCAGTAGGTAGCATAAAATACAACTCATGATAATTAATTCAGTGCTACAAAATAGTATACAGTAGGAGCATACATACATTCCATGATACTAACACAGTAAAACAGGCTATGCAACTAGATAATGTATACAGTGAGGGGTAAAGTAGGAGTGCGTGGGACAAACATTACAGTGCTATGAGATGTTGTGGGAACAGGAAGGGAAGGGAAGGGTAGGAAGTGTAGCAATGATTTGACAGAGCAGTAAGAAGGAGAGTTGTGTAGGAGAGGAGTCTGTGAGTTCTACAGAAAAGGGAGATGACAGTTGAAGGTAGATTTGCCCATGTTGGAAGATGGAGTGAGGAGAAAGAGAGAAGGAGCATGAGTCTCTAGAGCATAGGGAGTATGTCAAGGCTGTGGCAGGAGAGAGGAGGGAAAAGATGTAAAAGGGGAGCAGATTGAACCAGAATTTGGAGATGGAAGAGATGGAAAGCAAATCAAGCTTAAAATTGCTTAATATCAGGTGTTCACCAGAGGAGGCAGAAGAGATTGAGAAAGAGAACAGAGGATATGCTTGAATCTAGTTGGGCTTTGGGACATACATTTATGCAACCAACCAAAGGAGGAAGTGAAAATGGAAGAGTGATGTGACATAGAAGGATCTCATGACCAGGAAGGACAGAAGACATAGAGACCACATCAATAGGAAGATTAGGTGATGTATAGATGGCAATGCTGCCTCTACACTTAAACCATGATCTTGTCTGTCAATCATGTAGTAATGTATGGCAACATCCCCATCACTGACCCTGACAGACAGCCAGGATTCAGTGATAATTAAGATGTCAGGCTCCACGATGCTCTAGAAGAAGCAGAATAATAGATTTCTGTCATCTGAGAAGTGAAGGAACTGGAGTAGAATGAAAGAAGTGGTAGTTTAATGCTTCAAGGAGAAGATAGGATGGCAGACATAACTATTCATGAAATGCAATGGGTTCAAAACTGGTTACAGGACAGGAAACAAAGATCAAAAACTGTTTTTAGCAAAGGTCTTAACTTTATCCCCATACCACACTCAGTTCTATTCAGAGTAAAAGTTTATGTGTTTAAATTAATTCAAAATCTGAAATTTACAATCTTTTACAGTAACAACAAAAACCGAAATAAACTTGAGACCTGATAGTGCTGACATGGGTGTCATAGACCAAGAATTGGTTGCAAGTGGGAAATTCTCAAAGAAAATGGTCTCTAGGACCTTTGGTACTAGGATGAGGCTTGCCAGGATCACACCTCCTCCCTCCTTCCATACTCTTGCTGGTGCAGCAATTGAGGATATCACCTCATTCAGGTACCTCAGAGTCTGGCAACACCGGCACCTCTATTTCTCAGTGTAGACAGATACCATCCACAAAAAGTTGTAACCCAAACGTTGTGTGCCTTACAGGAATAAAGGGTGCATCTTGCATCCTACATGTTGAGAGATAATCATGTACAGTAGTTGATACTCCTCATTATTTTCATGAATTAAGGGTGTATCCCATTTCCTGCACATTGGGAGTTCATCTCAAAGATGACACTCTACATCTTCATCTATAGTGAAATAGTGTTCAGTGCTTCTCATAGGTCCACACTTGTCATACTTTATCCCCTCATTCACTATTTTTTCTGATTTGCTCTAGACTGTCTTTTTCACACCCACCATGGCTCCCTGTACTCCTTCCTCTCCTCTTCTTCAGCTCCCATGAGACCAGACACCTCACTCATTGTTCGTCTTTCTTCCCTAAATACTGGCTTGGCTACCTCTCCTCCTACCTTGCTACACAACTTTCTTCCCACCCACCACTTCTTACCTCCTTCACAACTCTATTGTTCTCTCACCCTACCCTTACAGAAAGAGATACATTCTCCTTCTGATAACCCAAACCTTACCATCGGCTCTGCCTCATCCCACTACTCACAGTTCTTCCTCCTCCATGAATTCACTACTTACATCTGTAGTTGCCCTGATACTGGTCCCAGGGCTGCAGCACACCACCCTCCTACTTCTGCTTCCCCTTTCCCCCACACCTATACTAGTGTAGTCACCTCTTCACCCTCCCCAATTGACAGTCTTTGCTTCCACCCTTAACTCAGTACTGCCTCTGCATATTGTAAATGTTGTTATTCTCCAACATTTTATTGTATTTTATGTGCATATCTGGTAATCCTGTAACACATTATTGCATAGTTATGAAACTTACTTCTCAAAATCTTTGTATTTGCACAGTTGTTATTTATCATGCTTATTCACCTATTATTGTATTTTTTTATTATGGTATTACTGTTGTTTGTATTTCTCTTTGCCCTCCCTCCTTCCCCCTTCCCTAGGACATACTGTAAATGGAAACAAATGTTACCAGTTCAATATGAGCTTCCTGCTGAAACTTTTGAAATACATAATAACTAACTAAATAAATAAATGTTACAACTGGTGGAGCAAGTATGGACATATATACGATATACAAGGGACTCTAGTACCAACAGGGAAAAATGAAGCTGAAGTTTGCAACATCACAGACTTTCCACATGATAATGTATATGATCAGAAGAATTCAGAGACTTTAATGCAACCAGAACTTAATAATACTTTGCTGGACTAAATTGACCAAATAGATCTAAATGCATTTCTGGTGCAAACAGATCAAGGAACGTTCATGGGAGAGGTGCCTTCTTACTCAACACTTTATGGACAGTGCATCTACTGGGTTTATTTCACAATCATTCATTATATTTATTATTGTTATGTGCTTTTTTCACAGTTTCTGAACTAGTGCAAACTGTTTTGTTGTTACCTCTTTTTCCACAGGCCAGCTCTGTGTCATGTTTTGGATGTTTAACACAATTTTATAATGAACCCCAAGACATTCCTTACAGTGAGCCAGAAAATAAATTTTAAATATATGTACAGTGATTAATAGCTTTTTTCTCTCCTTCCCTTGCCCCAAATCCCCTTTTATCATATCCCTTCCCTCTTATTTGGATCTTGTATTCTAAAGCTCACCCAATGATATTAGTATTGAAATATGCTAATATTTAAGGTATGTAAGATATTTCTTGAATTTTTGGAATCCTTATACAGCAGTCTGCTTTTAAGCAGCCAGTGCAATTATATTTTTACCTTTCAAGGGTATTATACAGGATGTTAGATGCAGATGGCTGGATTATCAAATGGCCCCGAATGCCTCAAGCCCCAGGTGTGCCAAACACAAGATGCACAAGGCTTGCAGCATTCTCCTAGACAGTAATCATGATTTGCTGTCCTGTCCACCACCTGCTGCAAGTTAAATCCAATTTTTTGGTCGAACTTGCAGTAATCCCAGGTACCTTTTTTCAGAGGGCTTGTGCTAAATATTTAGCAAAAGCTGCCATAAAACAGGTAAAGTGTCATAACTGTGCCTCATATACTAAAATCAGATACAGTTACAGTAAAGGTGTTTGATGCAACTGTACCAAAACATGGTTTTATGTGAGGCTTGGCACAAACCCTGCATTACCCTTTGAAATCTGAGCCCAGAATGTCCACTTTGGCTCCTGTTCCTGCTCTTGATTTTGGTTTTTGCTTTGAAAGATGTAATTTTTGTATTACTCATTTTTTATCAGTTGAAATGTCTGTGCACTTTGACATATGATTGAACTGTTTTGTATGCCTTCAATTAATTAATTTCTATACTTCCCTGTTAAGGGTTGAATTTAAAAGGCATTTGTTTGTCTCTGTTAATCATACCCCCAGATGAAAACTTCAGTGGCTGAAGTGCCGGGGCATCATTTCAGCAGCTTGGAATTTACCTGAGCTCATCAATAAATGTGTTACTTTGTGTATCCTAGTAAAAGTCACATTGTTTACTTTGTTGGTTAGACAGAAGTAGGCAAATTGCCCATCTGCACTGTCTCCCTCTCCTAGTGGGTTTACATTACCATGCCATGTGTTTTAGCAGATGTTTATCCAGTTCTACCTTTAACATAATAAATTGTGGTATCTTGACTATTTCTTACATACAGTAACACGTTCCATTTTCTGACTCCCCTTAATGTAAAGAACTCATATGGTTTATCTTTTTTTACTCTACCCAGAGTTAACCATCTACTATGAGATCTTAGTGATATACCTCTACTGACATATTCTAACCCACAATCTTTCATAAGTTCCTCATCCCCTAAAACTTTATGTACAGTAGCTGTAATAGGTCTCCCCAATGTCTTTTCTCTTCCAGAGTGAAGGTGTCCATCTCCTTCATTTTCTCCTCATGCCATGTTCCTTAACCTGGGTAATAGTTTAGTTGTACTGCTCTGTATACCACCTAGCAATTTAAAACCCATCTTAAGGTGGGATCTCCAAAACAGTGTACCATTATTCAGATGTAGTCTCATGTATGTTTTGTACAATGGTAATATACAGAGTTCTGCCCTTCAAATAAAAGCTTTTTAATGCTATTTATTAATCTGTTATTTGTCTGGCTTATTTTCTTAATGCGGGTCTCCTGTGTCAGATTGTTATTAATAATGATCCCTAGGTTTGGCTCTATTTCTACTTGCCATAGATAGGTGTAATTTAATTTATATTTATTCCCAGGATTTTTGTAGCCCAGATGGATTGCCACACATTTATCAATGCTGAAAAACATCTTGCTGTTTTGTCTGTGGGTTGGGAGTTAAGGGGTGTGAGTAATAAGTATAGGTGGGTGTGGGAGGAATACAGCATGTTGTCCATGTACCTCGGTGGTCAGGCACTTCAAGACACAGGGACCTTCAACCTTTTGACAGCCCCCCTCTGGCACCAGAGGTATATGTGCACTGTAAGGCACTGAAGATAGCCAGAGGGGGAGGAAGGCAATGATCTGCTTGGCCTAGTGGAGTTGTGGAGGAAGTCGATGGATTGGGATGATGAGGTCAAGAAGACACCCTGGGGCAAAATGGGTCCAGGAAAGGGGTTCTCCCTACCTTGTTCCCATATCCAAGGGCTCCACAATCGGTGGGCAAGTAGCAGGATCGACCTCAACTACTTATCCTTCTTGTGCAGTGTTATGCAATGCCAGATCTATGACAAACAAGACAGCAATTATGGCCGATCTTGTTGGAATAATGGATGTGGCTTGCATCACCAAGATCTGGCTGGATGAGAATGCTGGTTCTATTTTGGAGGCAGTGATTCCAGCTGGGTACTCAGCAATACATCGCATGAGAAAGGATCATAGGGGCGGGGGTGTTGCCATTAGTTTTAAGTCAGAGCTGGGCCTTGTGGACATACCAATGGGAGAGACCAGATCTTTTGCAAGCCTGGTAGTACTACTGTAGGATGCAGGATCCTTCTCATCTACCATCCTCCAGGGAAGGGAAGGAATTCCTGCAGGAAGTGACAGACTTCATCATCAACTAGATGCTGCAGTTCCCCAGGTGGATGATCCTGGGGGACTTCGACGCCTGGGTCAATGATGAACTCTCGCAATTTGTTCAAGACTTCCCCCAATTGATGAATTCATTGGGCCCCACACAGGTGATTACCTCTGCAACTCATAGTCGAGAGAATTCATTGGACCTGATCATCCTACTCAGTATGGAGGTCTCAGATCTTATGGTGGAACCAGATAGCTGGTCGGATCACCATACCATAAGATTCAGCTTTGAGGCACCCCCTAATAAACCCGCCACTACAGAGATGGTCTGGTATTGCCCTTTAAGGGGTTTGTCCCCGAATGGTCTGATGGAGATCCTGGACCTCTCAGGTTTGATGACTGTAAACAAAGAACCAGGGGAGCTGGTACTGGCCTATAATAGGGCAATGACTAACTCCTTTGACTCTGTAGCTCCTGTCTGGGTTCATCCCCTCTCCTTTTGACTAAAGATTCCCTGCTTTGATGAGATTCTGAAGGAGATTAGGAGAAGGGGCCAAAGGTTGGAGCGATTCTGGAGGAAATCCCAATGGGTTGATGAAAAGCTTAGATTGACAGCCCACTTTAAGGACTATCAATCAGCAATCTCTCATAAGAAGGCAGAGTTTCTGTCCAGGGAGATTGCTGTAGCAGAAAACAGACTGGCTCAGCTCTTCTGGACTGTGAACAACTGGTGCAATCCAAACTGTCTTCAGTTGGTGGAAGCCTTTGCACAAATTATGTTGGAAATCCAATCAGCATGCTCAAACAAGCCTTGCAGTGACAACTCTGAGATTGGTAGCACCCAGGTTGTCTTGTCCAATTTTAGCCAGCTGATGATCACAGACATAGTGTGGGTCATCCAGGGACTACAGTCTACCTCCTGTAGTTTGGACCCAGGCCCTACACACCTCCTTGTTGGGTGTGTACAGGTTATCAGCCCAGTCCTAACCAGGATAACCAGTGTTGTATAGAGACAGGGATCTTTCCAGAGTTCCTAAAGGAAGCGATAGTAGAACCGCTCCTGAAGAAGATCTCTTTAGACCCGGACTGTCTTGCCAACTACAGACCTGTTTCCAACCTGCTCTTTGTGGGTAAGGTTATTGAGAAGATTGTGGCGTACAACTGGAGGACTATTTGCCATCTCATGATATTTATGATCCTCTCCAATCTGGTTTTCAAAAGAGGCATAGTATCGAGACTGCCCTGGTTAGGGTACTTAATCATATCCTAACAGCGAGGGATCAAAGGAGCCATTCCATTCTGGTACTCCTCAATCTCTTAGCAGTGTTTGACACTGTGGACCATGGGGTGATGTTATAGTGCCTGCGGGTATTGTGTGGACTAATGAGGACAGTCCTTCACTGGTTTCGATCATCCTCATGGGCAGGACTTAGAGAGTGGTGTCCGGTATTTTTTCTTCAGCACCACTCCCCCTATCTTGTGGGGTACCACAGGGCTTCATTCTGTCCCCCATGTAATTCACAGTATACATGCTGCCATTGGGAGACATTATTAGGTGGTATGGGCTGAGTTTTCACTGCTATGCAGATGATACTCAGCTCTACGTGTCCTTTGTGCCCTATCAGGGAGGAGCTATCTTGGTCTTTAACAACTGCCTCGCAGAGATTCAGGGCTGGATGAGTGCCAACTGGCTGAGGTTGAATACAGATAAGACTAGGATGTTGGTGGTTGAACCGGGTTCTATGGTGCTGAGGTACAGGCAGATAAGTTTACCAGACTATGGCTCAGGACTGTTCCACTGTCTACCTCTAATTGGGTGCAAAATCTGGGCTTAGTACTTGATAGCGGTTTATCACTAAAACATCAGGTGTCAGCCATTGTCAAGAACTCATTTTACCACTTAAGGAACATCACCCAGATAAAACACCCAATTCCACCTAGCGTTATGCCAGCTCAGCTTTGTAATTTTGCATCTTGATTACTGCAATGCCTTATACCTAGGGCTACCGGGGGTTGATATGCACTGATTGCAGCTAGTGCAGAATGCAGTGGCCAGGCTAATGACTGGTTTATCAAGACCTAGCCATATCATGCCTGTGCTCCACTATCTACACTGGCTGTCTGTAAATTGGTGGTTCACCTTCAAGGTCGTATTACTGACATATGAGACCCTACATGGACAGGGACCTTACTACTTGCAAGATCTTCTTGTTCCTTATCGCCCCCACTGCCAACTCTGCTCCACTGAAGAGGGATTGCTAAAGGCTCCCAAGGTTTTTCTGAAGACATCAGGAGCACACTCTTTTGCCTATGTGACACCAACCCTGTAGAACTCTCTGCCTCATTGGATAAAAGAGTGCCAGACCACCGAGAGTTTTAAATCTTAGCTGAAGACTTTTCTTTTTAGTCAAGCATTTCCATCTGAAACTTAGATTTGAGAATGAAGTTACTGCTAAGATAAACTGTTGTTATTGTTGTAATTTAATTTTTTAAATTTTATGTTCAGCTCTTTGATCTTCTGGAATTGCACTTTACAAATAAAATATGATTGATCGATAGATTTGATTGATTGATTGATTTGTGCCTATAAATATATCTATATTAACTCCTTCACTAGAGAGTTGTGTTTATCTGCAGTATTTACTTCCCCTTCCAGTTTGGTTTCGTCTGCAAATTGTATTGTATTATTTGTTATATTTAAGTGCAAGTCCCTTATCTGCAACCCAAGAAGTATTGGTCCTAAAATGAACTCCTGGGGCTCACCGCAGGCCACCCATCCCTCGCCCAAGTGTATCCCCTTTATTCTAATATGTGGGATTCTATCAGTCAACCATGAATCCACCCAATTGATTAATTTAATGATAATACCCATATTCTTTATTTTACTGAACAATTCAGTATGTGGTACTTTATCAAATGTCTTAGCAAAATCTAGGAATAAAACATTGACTTGGTGTATTTTTGTCCAAACTGATGCATATTGTATTATAAAAGGAAATGTTTTGTTTTGTAAAAGTTTATTTCTTAAGAACATTTTAAAAACATTTCAAGGAAAAGGATAGCCCAACTGAGTGCAAGCTCATTTTCAGTAGGGTCCGCATTCACTCATGACAAGTAATACAAAAAGTTTACAGTACAAATACATAAATACCTTAAATACTTCAGAAAAGTTCATACAATCACAGTACACCAGTTCCTTAAATACTTCAGCAATATTCATACAATCACATACATTCATTAATAAATGATAAAAGAGAAAAAAAAGATCAAGGACAACAGCAGGTTATTGGTTGAGTAAACTTTTGGTAAAGCCAGCTTCTAATCTTGTTCCACTGAACACTCGCTTTTTGTCTCAAAAAGTCCAGCAACCTATTCCATATTCTGGATTCACATGCAATTATAGCAGAGTTTCCCCTTTACTGTTTTTGTTTTGGGGATTACTAATTCTAAGCTATGTGCAGTTCTCAAGTCTACCCTTGAGGTACATATGGAGAATAAGTTATCTATCAATCAATCAATTAATCAAACTTTATTTAACCAGGCGTAGACACCATTGAGCAAGCTCATTTTCAAGGTGGTCCTGGACATCAAACAGGTTACAGGCATGGGTAGACAAAAACACAAAAGTACATGTGAAAGATCAGTCAGGTCATAATATACCAGATGACAATATTACAAGCAGTTGGAAGTGACACAAGAACCATTAAACATGTATGTTATAAGTCAGGCCAAGATAGAAAAGAGGAGGAGAGAGAGAGAGAGAGAAAGAGCGGGAGACAGTGAAGAAGAGAGAAATAAAGAGGGAGACAGAAGGGTGGCTACATAAAAGTCATTGTAAGAGTGCAAGAATTATCCGGTCAGAAGATTCTGGAACTACATAGTTAAATACAGGTAAGTCAGCACTAAAAAGGAAGCAGGGTAGGTAAACAAGATTAACTCCTAGGCACTTACTGGCTTGTGAGGGCCCATACACATGCCTCTGTATGTAGGCTGGTGTATACTCAGTTGTAGAACTTGGGGGGGAGGGGTAGGGAGAGAGAGAAAGAGAAGGAAGGGACAAGTGCTGGGTGCCCCCTATCGGGGGAGCTAAGTGTAACTAAGTGCCAGGTTTCTTTCAGATATTCATTTAACATTGCTTGGAAGGTGAATGGACTAGGGAGGGTAGAGAGTTTTAGAGAACTTTGCAAGGTATTCCATAGTGAAGGGAAGGAGAATTTAACTGCAGCCAAGCCATTGGATGTTTTAATCTAGGTATCTGAAAACAGAGTATAGAGAAGCATCTCAAGCCGTAAGAAACCTTGGCACACCCAAAGAAGCTCGAGATGTATGCAGGAAGTTTATCAGACAGTGCTCTATAGAACCAGAGGAGAGCATTTATTTTCCTCCTTTTAGGAAGGGAGGACCATCCCAGCTCACAGTATAGCAGGCAATGATGGGTGCGAGAAGGTAAGTTAAGGATGAACCTCAAGGCCCTGTGGTAAAGGGTGTAGAGTTTACTAAGCACTGAGGAAGGACAGTTATTGTAAAGGAAGTCAGCATAATCCAGAAGTGGCATGAATGTGGATTGCATTAGCCTTTTTCTGGCTTCTTTGGTGAGGAGGTGTTTGATGCGGTAGAATATGCCTAAGTGTTGTCTTAGTTTTTTGGAGACCTCATTCAGGTGGCATAGAAAGTTAAGCTTGTTATCCTGCCAGTACCCTAGGTATTTAAAGTTATCCACAGTTTTGAGGGGTCGCCCAGTAGAGTTAGGATTTTGTGGTTACAAAAATGACCAGAGGCTGCCTTTGGCGAGAGAATCATGGCTTTGGTCTTTTTGGCATTGAGTAGGAGCTTATGTTTAATAAGATTATGCTGGAGAGAAATAAAGTCTTGCTGTAAGTCCTCATATGCTAAGTCCAGAGTGGAGTTAATGGTGTAGAGAACAGTATCATCCGCAAATAGGTGTACATTAGCTGTGCGCAGTTGAGTCAAAATTGTTGACATAGATTGCAAATAGGATTGGGCCCAAAATGGAGCCTTGAGGGACACCTCGTAGTAATGGTTTTAGGGAAGACAACTCTCCTGAGGCTTTGACTTGCTGAAATCTGTTAGTAAGGTAGCAGGTGAACTGTTTAATGGCAGAACTCTTGAAACCAATGTTACTCAAAGCATTAAGCATAATGTTGTGGTCCACGGTGTCGAAGGCCTTACTGAGGTCAAGAAAGAGAGCAAACACATACTTCTTAGACTCTAAGGCCATTTGCCAGTCTGTGGTTACTTTAGCAAGGGCAGAGACTGTGCTATGCTTAGCTCTAAAACCCGATTGAGCATTGTTTAGGAGATTCTGCGAGTCCAGGTGCTCCCTGACTTGGATGTTAACAATTTTTTCAAGTAATTTTGAGAGAGTAGATATTAGGGAGATTGGCCGATAGTTGTTCATGTAGCTCGGGTACCCAGACTTGAACAAGGGGATGATGTGTGAAGTTTTCCATTAATTGGGTAATGTGCCTTGCATCAGGGAAGAGTTGAATAAAAGGGTAATGGGGCCGGTCAGATAGGAGTAGCCAATTTTTAGGAAGAAGGGTTCAATATTGTTGCCACCAGCACTCTTTTTTGTAATCAGTGCCAACAGGAGGTCCTTTACCTGCTTAAAGGTAACAGGTCGGAAGCTGAAGGTGGAGGAATAACACTGGTTAGTGATAGCATTGGAGCTAGTGTCAACAGTGATATCCCAGTGTGGACTGAGCTTACTGAATGGGGAAGTATCAAAGGCCAGCCCCACAGTAGCAAAATGTTCATTAAGTTGTTCTAGTATATCAGCTTTGTCAGTAAAGGCAGTGTTCCCAGACACTATTTTGGTGGGGAGGGAGGCATTAGTGGCATGACCTATGACCTCTTTGAGGATGCTTCAGAACTTGACAGAGTTGTTTTTGTTATCTTCCAGGGCTGTTTAGAAGTAGCTGGCTTCTTTGGATCTAATTAGTTTAGTGCAGGCATTCCTGGAGGCACGAAAAGCAAGCCAGTCGGCTTCTGAGTGAGATTTCCTAGCTGTTTTCCACAGGAGGTCTCTATCCTTGAGGGCTTTCTTCTGTAACGGAGAGAACCAGCCAAGTGGTCTTTTCTTGGACTTCATGAGCATTAGGGGGTTGTGTTTGTCTATTAGATTCTTTAGGAATTTATGAAAGATTTTAAAAGCTTTGTTAAGGGAGGAGGCTAGGTAAACGTCCTGCCAAACAATGCTGCCCAAGTCATGCAGGAAGGTGTTCTAGCAGAATATTTTCAAGCACCTTTTCAGTTTAGCTTTAGGGGCTGACTTTATTTAAGGAGAATGTCTAATGCGGGCAATGGCACAATGATCACTTATGTCGTTGAAAAACACCCCAGTGTGCATTCAAATTCTTTAGTCTTGGAGGTGCAGAATATGACTGTGACAGAGAATTTGCTCTTAGCATAGATTATGACCCCCCCAGATGGTCTATCACATCGGAAGGTGCTATAGCCTGGTATGTTGATAGCTGTGTCTGGGATTGTGGATGTATGCCAGGATTCTGAAATCATAAAGAGGTCAGGGGATGTGTGTAGAATCCAAGTTTGAATCAGGTCAAGCTTCTTAAGCAAGCTACGGATGTTCACATGAAGAAAGTTGATGCCCTTGTATTGTGGGAGATCTGCTGGAGTGTTCAGAGAAGCAGGTGGGCCTGGGTTTAGCTCAACATTTCCAAAACAAAGCAGGAGGAGCAGTAGACATTTCTTGAAGTAATGGGTTAACCTAGAGAGTAAACACCTTTTACTCTGCTTGGTGTGGGTAGTTTTTGTGGTGGTTGAAGCATGGCCACTAGGATAATTTGTTATAGAGAACACATATATTAGTGTTTTAGCCATCAGGTTCAGGGGTGCTCTGATATATTCACTGTGTACTGCTTGGTGCAGGGATAGGCGAAATATTGGGATAGTCGTCCCCACAGTGTGGAGCCATGTATTGTTCTGAGACAACAGAGCCAAGTAACCATCTGACAGGGGGTACTGACCTTGGTGTAGATGGACAACTGGGATATAGTACATTACATAGGATGATAGAATGCAGCATACAAGCAGGAAGGAATCCTCTTGTGGCATTGTTTAGGATAGTGTATCCACTTACAAGGAAGCAGTGGTAAGGGAGGCAGAGCCAAGGTGGAAGGAGTTAATTTAGGAAGGCAGGACTGGCTAGGGGTGTAAGAAAAAAAAAATTAGGAGTTGGTTAGGGCTAGTGAGCATCAACCAATAAAAGATTAAGGGTTTGGCCCAGCTCTTGATGAAAGAGCATTTAATAGAGGCTGGGGTCAGGGCTGTGGTGTGGGATAAAAAACATACACAGATCTGGCAGAAGAGCAAGAGAAAAAAGCCTAAGTATGGTGGGGTCTTACTGTTTAGGTGTTGGTGGACCAAATGTGTTGTATGTAAATGTCTTCCTTCTGTTAATTTAATCCAGTTCAGTAACCTGTACAGAATGCAATGGTGTGTCAATCATGGGGCATCCAGGGCAAACCTGGCAAACCTCTTCAATGTTGCATCCAACCACTCCAGTTCTGTCCTGGGTGCCCCCACATAGATCACATCTCCATAGTCGAACGATGGAATTCTTGTTGTATCAACTATATGTTTTCTTACAAAGAGTGATATACAGTGTCTCAGTCTGTAGAGTGCCCCCAACCTGACATGCAGTCTCTTAATCAAGCTGTTCAAAGGCACATCCCATCTTAACTGTGTGTCCAGCCATACACCTAAATACCTGTAGGAATCAGCTTGTGTTAATGGCTGGTTTGTGTGAGTAGAAATTTGAAGTTTATGCAGGTTAACTATCTGTTTACTCCCAAAAATGCGTGACTTGGGTCTTTTTATTGTTTAGGTTCAAATTACATGATTCCAAGTAATGCTGGAGAGTGTCAAAATCATTTTGGATCATTTTCTGTATTTCCTGAGCTGACCTTCCCTCCATGTACATAATCATGTCATCTGCATAAACATGGTGCCCCACCCTTTTAAAAAAAAAAGTAGAGTAAAACATCCAACACCATTTGTGTACAGATTGAATAATATCAGTCCTAGCATAGAACCTTGAGGTACCCCAAATCTAATGTGATCAGGCTGGGAAGAAAAGGAACCAAAAGTGACCAGTTGTGTCTTGTCTGTTAAGTAATCTCTAAACCATTTAAAGGCCACCTAGTCAAGGCCAATGTCCTTCAGGGTGTCCAATAGGACAGAATGGTTAAGAGTGTCAAAAGCTTTAGATAGATCTATAAATATGGCCCCGACCAGGTGGCCATTGTCCATCAAGTTTTGGATATCAGATATTACTTTAATTAAAGCTGTAGATGTACTGTGTTTTGTATGAAAATCCTGATTGATATATGTTGTATAAACGAGAGATTGGTGGTGCTTGGTCTGCCTGGTATAAAGCTATACTGTGATTTGTCCTTCAACTGCTTGTCAGATATTTCTTTCTGTAACCTTTCCTTCAGCAGCCTCTCTGTCACCTTTCGAAGAATGTCAGTTAAGTTAATTGGTCAATAATTCCCCACAGTTTGTTTCACATCCTTTTGTAAACTAGAATGACCATGGCACTTTTCCAGTCAGAGGGAACCCCCCTGTGGTTATAGGATTTGTTGAATATGTACAGTATGTTAGTGGGTCTGCTAAAATGGATGAGGCTTCTTTGAGGAGTCTCAGATGTAACCTGCCTGCACCCTGGGATTTATTTGCCTTAACTGAATTTAGGACTGCTATAATTTCATCCTTTATAAATAAATACTCTACCTTGCTAGTAGGCATGCTGTATTTATAGTTTGATACGTATTTTCTTACTGTACATAGAGGAAAAGTACTGCTTAAACATATCAGTCATTTCCTCTGGGTCATTTATCACATTTTCACTATGTGATATTGGTTCAACCAATTTGCTGCACCCCCTACTGCTGTTCACATATGAGAAAAAAAGATTTCTGGTTATCTTTTGTGTGCACAATTTTGAACACAAGACACCTCCTTTCATTCCTGATTTTGTATTTTTATTGTTTTAACTCCCATTTGTAGGCATTTAGATTTTATTATGTGGGGTCTTTTCTATTTCATATATGCTCTTTCATTTTTCTTGATTTGTTGTTTTTTCCTTATTGATCACCTAAATTGATGTCTTACCCTTTCCATTATATTCTTTCCTGAATGATATGTATTTATGTTCCATATCTATCAATTTATTCTTTATCAAATTCCAGCACTCCCAATTTATCACTGAATGTTGTTTCCAACTCAAGTGTTTTACTGTTTCATTTATTAGTATGTAATTCCCTTCAGAATAATTCCTTGATTCTGTTGTTCTATAATTCCTCTGTAATCCTATTTGCAAACTAAATTGTAACATGCTCTGGTAGCTGGTGACTAGATTCCCCTTGGCACTTTTGTTTGTTATTTCAGTGTCAGGATTTTTTTAGATTAAACCTAAAATGTTGCTTCCCCTGGTTGGTTGCATTATGTTTTGTTTGACTCCATACTATACATTAAGAGTGTTTCCATGAATTCTACTTCAAATATTGTTGCATGAGTAAATTCCTCCCAGATGATGCCTTGGAGATTAAAATCTCCCAACATCAGAACATCTCCTATAGTTGATGCTTTGGCTACTTCCTCTAGTAAGGCTGTGTTATTCTCTGGATTGACTGTTGGTGGTCTGTAACATACTCCTTGATTACTGCATCCCTTTCTGGTCACCACAGAACATAACCAATATTAAATAAATTGAGAAAATTCAGTGAAAAGCAACAAGAACATGTTTTATTTAAAACATAAAACTTATAAAGAAAGACTGTAAACTCTTGAGCTCTGTTCCCTTGAATATCGAGGAATGACAGGAGATCTCTGCTTAATTTATAAAGCTTTCCAAGGTAAAGAACTCTTAGAATTTGTGGCATTAACCATGAAAAAAACTGCTAATTGAAAGAATCTCTAGATTTCATAGTGAGCAGCTTAGAGGTGAGATAGCCAATACAAAGAAATATGTGGATGGATTATTCAAAGAGTAATAAGCACTTGGAACTTGCCTCCAGCAAATATTGTATTTAGCGAAAAAATGGACAGCTTTACAAATTCCCTGGATACATACATAGACAGTACACACATTAGAAAATTCCACTGGTATGTGCTGAGACATTTATGGCCATAGCTAACTGACTCATTTATCTATCTATGACATCTATGGCATACTCAAGTTACTGCTGTTTCCCCTTTATTTTTATTTCATTGCAACCTTATGGTTTCAGTATTTTTATGTTGGTCTTTGATGCCACTTATTTCAATACACTCTATGTTGTCTTTTATGTAACTACAAATACCCCTCCTTTACTTCCTCTTCTAGTCCTATAGCATAATTCTTATCTTAGAATTGGGTGAATTGTTTTCCCTTCAGTCTCAAGTGTAGTCTTTTTGTGAGATTTTTGCTCTTGGATTGGCTTATTTATAAGATTGAGTCTGGGATTACCACAAATAATGCCCCCATACATTTTGAGAATCAAAACAGGAACATGAGCAAACTCAATAATAGCTTTTATATGCATGATTAAATATTGTCAGAAAATTCTTACAAATTCCAATAACATAATA
This sequence comes from Neoceratodus forsteri, assembly GCA_016271365.2. Lineage (NCBI taxonomy): Eukaryota > Metazoa > Chordata > Ceratodontiformes > Ceratodontidae > Neoceratodus > Neoceratodus forsteri. The sequence continues at coordinate 1,290,292,389 of CM057456.1, forward strand.
ATTTACACATTCTGACAAGAAAGTTTTATGTCTAAGGGTAATTTTTGGTTTGCAAAATTAGATAAAATAATAAAATTCATTGGTTTAGAATTGATTTTCTATGTAGCGTTTACAAAGAATATAAATGAATATGTAAAGAATATGTACAGCATTGGATATTGCTAGTCAACTGGATTGGTCTAGATTACACAACATACAAGAGAGGAAGTTTGGGTTTTATAACATTTTAAATATAAACAGTGAGTGAGAAATTAAACCTTATCTAAAAAATGTTAAAACTCTGAGCACATGAAACATTTTGCCTGACTAAGATTTGATTGTCTTGAATTTGGTACAATTCCATGCTATACATGGGACAAAACTGCAAATGGTCCTTTTCCAATGGGATGTGAAACAGAATGTTCAACAATACATATTTTGTTCTTATGTAATAAGCTAGAGGAACTGAGAAAGACATGGACCATGCTGCTCTTGTCAAACAAAACATTTCTTGATGTTATGACAACATGTGATTATCTGTTAAATAATTGTCAAATGCATATTAACTTTGCTGTTGCAGGGGCGAAGCCTGGCAGCCAACATGTGGGCATACTAATTCTTGCTGGAGTTACCCTGTGAACTCCTAGCAGCCTATCCGTGACATCCAGTTGGGAGATAAGCACTTCTAAGAGCAAGCTCTCATTGTAGGATCACCAGATCTTTCATTTAAGATGTTTCTTGTGAGAATTGGAGGCAGACTCGCAACTCTATGCTGCGATTAACAACGCGAGCCTGGCTGCATCTCACGCACTATATAGGCCAAGAACCAAGTGCCTCCTGAGTTTTTGGAGTGCCCAGTTTGACGCATGGTGTACAGGCATCAACCCAGAGACTGCAGGGGGGGAGAAATGGCCTCCTCCACCACTTCCAAAAGCTTGGCCAAGGACATTGCGAATATGACGGCGATGTTAAGCAAAGTATTACAAGATACTACAGAGCTAAAGCGAGCATCTACACAAATAAACGAGGAGCTGCGAGTACTAGCCCAGTGGTTGGAGAGCTCCAAAAAAAGTTACAAAGCAGCATTCTGAACAAATTTTACAGCACGATGGTCACCTGAGGGAACATCATGGCCAGATTCAGTACTTACTCTTCAAGGTGGATGATTTGGAAAATAGATCTTGGAGGCGAAACATCAGAATAGTGGGAATTCCAGAAGGAATGGAGGGCAAGGACATGATATCCTTTTTGGAGGATGAGCTGCCAGCGATGCTAGGGCTGGAGCTTGGGGCCCCACCAGAGACTGAACGAGCCCACCGCACACTTGCACCCAAGCCCAAACCTGGTGAGCGCCCTCATCCAATATTGTGCAAATTTCTTTGATACCCAGTAAAGGAGAGAGATCTCCACCTAGCAAGAGAACTAAAGTCCTTAACATGGCAAGGTTGCATCATCCAGCTTTACCAGGATTTCTCTCAGGAGCTAGCAAGGTGGAGAAGAGCATATGCAGAGGTGAAACAGCGACTATACAAGATGGGTATTCCCACCTCGCTCAGATATCCAGTGCAACTCAGAATCCAATACAGTGGGGTCTCTCATACATTTAGCAGCCCTGGAGATGTGGAACACTTTCTGCATAACATACAGATATCGAGCAGCGACATGACCAAATCCCCACAACCTCCGAGTAGCTCAAGTAAACCGCATAGGGAGAACTCCCCGATTTCTATGGAGATAGCAACCAGTTCCAAGCCGAAGGATACAGAGCCAGGGGGGGGTCTGGAGGAGAATTCAGCGGGGATGATCGAGGAGGCCTGGGAAGGATACACCGAGCAGAAAGTTGTCGGTCAGGAAGAACAGATCTAGGAGCAGACAGAGACTGCAAATCCTCTCAGATGACAGCATGATTTCCCCAGCTATTACACCTATTAAGCTGTCCAATAGTTATGACCCTCTGAGGAACCTTGTGCTGCACGCCCTGGACTTAACAAAGAATTCAGACTGTCCGTCCCCAGAAGATCTCACGGATCAGAGTTTGCTTAAGAACTGGTCCCCACAGTGCACAGACTGGGCTGAATGTGAGGGGGATCTGCAGGCTGAGCAACAGCCACCAAGATGACTGAGGGGTTCCAACCTTACTTTATCTGCCTGGCTTGCTTGGCCTTGAAGGGCTATGGAGGGGTTGAGTTACTCTCCCCATCCTTCCTTCTTGCCAGTTAACATATAGGGGATTGTCCCCCATGTTTGGCTGGCACCTGAGTAGGGTCTTTTATGTTTGGCCAGTTATGGTGAGGAGGCAGTATTTTGGGGCTTGCCCTGCCTCCTTCGTTGGATGGTCTAAGGCCTAATATGGGTCATGTTATTTGGGTGAACCAAGTTAGGTGTTTTCTAACTACATCAGAGAGTTAATGCAAAGCCTTTTACTATTTTTTTTTTTAGATCTGCACAGCAAATACTGGGTTCACTCAGTTGGAGAGAGTGCTTCCCCCATCTAGTGGTTAAAAGGGGGAACTGATTTGGATTTTACTGTTGGGTCAAACATGGTTTAAGCGTGTCAATTTTATGTTCCATGATTTGCTGCTTTATAACCTGGTACTCCCCGCATGGTGAGTTTTGAGGGGGTTCACAGGGCCCTATTCGGGGCAAGTAGCAGTAGAGGTCACACTATAGGATGGTTGCAAAATTAGAGGTTTCTGGTAAATTACCAGGTCCCGCGCTCAGGAGGGGTTCTCTTGATCATGGACCATATCCATATGCAATGGTCAGATAGTACAAGGAGAGCCTTTTAGGCGATGGTTTGGCACAAGGAGGGTGGTATGGAAAGGTACAAAAAAAAGTTGTTATAGGGACTAGAAGGGCATTAATCGAATTGTTTCACAGTGTAGGTGAGGATTGCAGAAATACAGAGGGCAGACATGGGAAGTGACTAAGGGTTGTTTCGAAGGCCAGGCTTCCTACATACAGACTTCTTAGTTTCCTGGTAATTAGGTGGGGCTCTCAGGCATTTTTGACTGTTACTACTCATGGCAGGTAAAGACATGGTAACGGCTACCTCATGGAATGTGAGGGGCCTGAACTCACCCACTAAACGTAAGAAAGTACTTGCCAGACTTAAATCCCTGAGAAGTCAGATAGTCTTCTTATAGGAAACTAAGCTAAATCATATGGAAGCACAAAAACTAAGGTGGGAATGGGTGGGATGGGAAGATCATAGTGTGGCTAACAAAACCAGAGGAGAGGTTGCCATACTGTGCCATAAAAACTTAAAATAGTCTATGCAAGAAACAAGAGCTGACAAAGGAGGGAGATGGGTATTAGCCAAAGTAGGCATCCCCACAGGGAATATAGTTTTAGCTAACATTTACGCTTCAAATGAGGACACCCCCAATTTTTTTCATAAACTCTCACAAGAGCTATTGGAGTTGTCAGCAGGGGAGGATGACATTCTCCTAAGGGGGGATTTTAATTTAGCTATGGTTTCCCTCCTGGATAGATCCAACTCCAAGCCAGATGCACCCCCCCAATCCATTAGGGCTTTAGAGGATATGTTATCCATGCACGAGCTGCAAGACATATGGAGAGTAGCCCACCCAGTTGAGAGGGACTATACCTATTTCTCTGATGCCAAACAAGTTGCTAGTAGATTAGACTATTGGTTTATCTCTCCGAACATTATAAATAAGGTACTTGAGGTTACAATTGCCCCTTTATACATTTCAGACCATGCCCATTTAACATTAGCCTTGGGTCCTTTTGCTTCCCACACTAGGTCATTCAGTTGGAGATTAGACCCCCTATTGTTGCAGGAGACAGACTTCAAAGAGTGGCTTAAAGGGGCAGTTAAACCCTTTTTTTCTGACAATCCGCGTGGGTCTGCAACTGCAGCAGCCATCTGGGAGGCTCTTAAAGCCACGATTAGAGGTCGCATTATTAGTTATGCTGCCTACCGTAGGAATCAGAGAGAAAATGAGGCTAAGAAACTAGAGAGGATATTGGGAGAGAAAGAAGGCCTATACAAGAAGGACCCTACTAAACTCCAGAACCCTGATCTGCTGCATGACCTCCTGGCCCTACAAATGAAATTAAACATGCTTTCGTCTAGAAAAGCGGAATTACAAATTCTAAGATTAAATCATAAATACTGGGTGGAAGGAGAAAAAGTTGGGAAACTCCTAGCCTTCCGGCTAAAAAAACAACAAGCTGAGAGGCATATAGCCCAACTAAGGGACACTAAGGGGGTAAAACATAGTAAACCAGAGGTCATTAACCAAATCATGCTATCTTTCTACAAAACCTTTTATAGCTCCCACATTACCTGGGACAAGTCTAAATTTGAGGAGTTCATGGCAGGTACATGACTTCCTAGACTCAAAGATGCCCAGAGAGAGACCATCTAGAGAGGCCCATGGAAAGTCAAGAAATAAAAGAGGCAATTAATAAAATGGCCCCAAAAAAGCCCCAGGGAGAGATGGGATCTCTATTGATTTTTATAAGGTAATACCAGAGATAGTATCTCATCCACTAAGGGATATGTTACAAGAAGCTTGGGATCAGGAGATTCTCCCCGCCACCCTCAGGTAGGCGATCATCACAGTCCTTCCTAAAGAAGGCAAGGACCAAAACCTACCTACAAGCTATAGGCCCATTTCATTGATTAATGCTGACTCCAAAATACTAGCTAAGGTACTAGCAGCTAGATTGGAGAAAATCCTCCCCTGTTTGATCCACACCTCCCAGGTGGGCATTGTGAAGGGCCGTGCCAGTTCAGATCATGTTAGATCCTTAATTTCCCTTATACAGAAGGAAGGGATGGACCCTACTCCTGCAGCCACTATTTCAGTAGATTTTAAGAAGGCCTTCGATTCGGTAGAGTGGGATTTTCTCCACAGGATGCTGCTGCACTACAACTTTGGTGATGTGTTTAGGGGCTGGGTCAAAACACTGTACACGTCTCCTATGGCCAGACTGCTTACTAATAACACACTCTCTGCACCATTCGAACTACATAGGGGCACCAGGCAGGGATGTCCCCTCTCCCTGATGTTATTTGTGCTGGTCTTAGAAGCCCTGGCTAGTGCTTTGACAGAGCATCCAAATATTAAAGGTATATGGGTAGGCTCTGAGTCATATCAGGTGCTGTTATATGCTGATGACTGTCTCATTCTAACTGAGGATTTTCAATTCAGTGCTGAATATATTGTGAAGTTACTCCAATTCTTTGCTAGCATCTCAGCCTTAGGATTAATCAGGGTAAAACAGAAGTCCTCCCCCTGAATAAGCAGTTTTCATCTGAAGATATCTCAGCGGTGGGCTTGGTTAGGGCCAAGGTGGGAATTAAGTATCTGGGTATTAGGGTAAATGCTAATGTATCCTCCCTTCTGGAGACTAACCTCTCTTCACTGATTGATAGCCTCAAGGTAGAAACTCAAAGGTGGAAACAGGTAAACCTCTCTCTCCCAGGGAAAGTGGCGGCAATTAAATTGATGTTTGCGCCGAGGGTGTTCTACATACTATTCCACCTTCTAATTGAGATCCCCAAGAAATGGTTTCAATTACTGGATAGTATAATATGGGTGTTTACGTGGGAAAATAAAACCCCGCAGTATAGTAGAGACAAACTCCTTGATCCATGGAGCAAGGATGGGTGGTGCCTTCCACACTTTCAACATTACACATTTGCGTTTTCAGCCACAGCCACATGCAGACTGCTTCGGAGAAACAACTCTGATTTACCAGCTTGGGAAGCAATAGAGAGGGTGGCCCTGCAAGGGTCCCATCTGGTTGGATATATGGGCAATCCCCTCCCTTCTAAGTTTCAGTGTTGGCTCACAATAAAAGCAGCTCATAAGTCCTGGTATCAAGTGGGGGGCATAAGTAACTCCTGTTTGAATCTGGGGAAATACCTCCCTCTATGGAACAACCCAGGTTGGACCACTGGTCATAAACCCCTGAACTGGGAGTGCTGGAAGGGGAAGCAGATCAACTCTCTACAAGACATACTAATGGAGGATGGCCATACCATACATAGTTTTACCTGTCTGAAAGAGAAGTTTTATTTGGGTCCTAGTGATTTTTGGAGATATCTACAATTGATACACGTTTATTCATCTGGATTGAAAAGAGGGTGCGGGTGCTCGATGTGTCAAGGCAAGGGCAGAGCCAAACAAAACAAACTGCTTCTAGATGGCTGGCTACAATCACAGAAAGGCCTGGCATGCTGTATTTTTAGGTATATGAGGGGTGCTCTAACAGACCCAGCCCTACCTGCCAAAACTAGGTGGCAGCATATGTTAAATCTTCCCGTCACTAAGGAAGCCTGACAAAGGGGCTGGTTAATAGCAAAAAAAGCCTGTGGGGACCCCAGAAGCTTCTTTATCAAAAATAAGATAAGACACCTCTGGTACCATACTCCAGTAGTACTAAAGAAAATGAATTTACTTATGAACGATAGGTGCTGGAGATGTAATGCGAATGGAGTAGACTTACTCCATATACTGTGGCACTGTGATCCCATCCATCCTTTCTGGTCGGAAATACTTACATGTTGTTCCAATATATTGGGGCAAAAGGGTCCTACCTCTCCTAGTTTTTGGATCTTGGGGCTCCCGCTCACTGAATTCAGACCATCTTACCCCCCACTTGTCCTGGCTTATACAGGCCTCAGTGAAGGCTAAATGGCTGCTTCTATGTAGATGGAGGACTAGGGAGGTGCCCTCTCTCTCATGGCTTGGTTAGTAGTCATGGCTAATTTGGCCAGTTTCTTCAAGCTAACTCACTTGGCTGCAGCAACCCTGCGTGCCTTCCTGGATAAATGGGATCCATTTATGCAGTACCTTCAGAATGCACCATCACATTTCGTAAACCCTTTGGGTAAAGATATGTTAAAGCCTCCTTGAGTGCTCCCAGTCTTACGTCTTCCCGCAGGCTGGTGATAACTGGTATGGTGAATGAGTCCTCTCCCCTCCCAGTACCCCAAATTGCGAGTGACAACCCAATCCCATGTCATGACCATGATTTCGTCCACTTTCTTCAAATGTATTGTAAATGCACTCTGAATACTTTACTATGATACAGTATGTAAAATCTGCATGAAATGTATCACTTTTATATGCACTGTGATATATGCCCTGTCTCTGTAACAAAATAAAAGAATCTAACTGCAAAAAACTTTGCTGTTGCAAACTTTGCACAAAAGGTAGTGTATGTTTTTAAAAGTTGAAGGGTAGTGAACTTAAGGGCCACTGATTTCTTACCTATATGTGTTTAATCTATTGAAATAATTGCAAACTGTTATAATTGCTGATTGTTCTTACAATTCTGTTTGTATGGCAAACTGTTGGCTATATGTACACAAAATAAATAAAATGAACTGAACTGGGTTGGCTTTGTAATAACCATATTTCATTTCAGCGAAGAATTCAACCTGGTAATGAAAGTTGAACCACCTGTCGATAGTTACACCCAAATCTTTCTTTCTTTGATTTCATCAGGATTTTCCCATTCACTTCATAACTTTGCTTTGTTTTCTTTTAGCCAAAGTGTATTACTGCACACAGAAGAAAACAATTTGTAACTCACCGTTCCATCATCTGAAATCTCTGATATCGCTTGCTGCTCCCCACCTTGTGCTTAGTCCCCTGTGGTCTATATCCATAAAAAAAGTACTCAAAGGCTAGCATTTTAGAAAAACATGCAGAATTTATTTAATTCACAGTTTAAACAGTGGAAACATACAGACGTCCTGGCAGGTCACATCAGGTCAATAACCTAATGTTTCACATCCTGATCCCATGCTTTCTCAAAGGTGCTGCCCTCTAAACCTACTGTCTTAATATAGTGATTACCAGCAGGTGCTTCTAATTATTTAAGATTGCAAAACACAGGGGCACACTTATACCCAACATTGAAGTGCTAATAACTAATTGAAAGTAACATCACAATATAAATACATTATTACAAACAGACAATACATAAATTCATATTTAAAACCAAACTCTCAAAAGTTCTTCTCAGTCATACTCAGTCACAAAGGTACATACTATTCTAAGTAAATCCTGTTGATTTTTGTCATAAAAAGGATACATGTAAAAGGATCAAATATAATAACTTTGTCTGTCATTCAGCATCTTACAGACAGATCATGTACATATTTTTAATTTAGGTTTTTTGCTTCTATTAAGTATTCCCGGTACAGGCCTCAGAACATGACCACCCAATGTCATGAACCAGCACAGAGTGGAGGAGATAAGGGGCGGTTACCAAAAATGCCAGTGTTTAAGAGAGCACTGTCTGACAATTCTAATGGGAGTCCTGACAACCCATTACATTAAGAGATAGAGAGAGAGTAGTAGAAGGGAAGAATTGTGGTATACACACAGGTTGCCTCAGTAAAACTCCAGCTCTGTATGGCATATAGTAGTAAATAAAGAATGGCGTTCTTAACATAATGTGATTTAAGGAGATAATAACACTGACAGTGTGGAGCCTGGTAGGTCACTGGATATGCTAGAGTCTGTTTTGTTCACTGATGGAACGAGAATTGTTTCCTGGAAACTGCAACAGCAATTGCCCCAGATTATAGGGATAGTAATGATTTGAGAACTACAAATTTTAAATCTGAAAAACATGGCATTGAAAGTCTGCAGGCTTTATTGCCCAAAAACTTCCTTGCAAGCATATAACCAAGTGAACAGAGTCCCTGGGAGGTTTAGAATGTTAGAAATACCCACTTTAGGACACGACAATATGGCCATTATCAATGACAGGGATGAGCTTATGCAGGAAGCATCCATGAACTTGACAGCCTGCATTTTACAATGTTCTAGCAAAGCACAGGATCAGTTTGCCAAAGATTTAGAGGACAGAAAAATAGAGTTTGTAATGTTAGAAAATAACTTTGAGTATCAATCATTTTGTAATAAATTGAAAGACTCCAAGTAAGCAAGATAAGAAATGTGAATCTATTAAAAGAATTAAATTTATCTGAGATCAGAATTATTATCAAAATAATCAAGAATTTAATTGAATGAAATCTAAAGGGGAAAATCTACAATCAATACTAAGTAATAGCAGTGTAGTTAATTTATATTGTTCATCAGCTGCCAGTGATACAAAAGGGGCAATTCTTACGCATTGCCTTTTTTAGAAGAGGGCAGTGGGTACAGCAACCCACCACAGAGGGGAGAACCAATCAGATGGAGTCTACAATTACAACAAGTGGCATTTGCAGATGAATACAAAGAGGGAGGAGGGTCAAGGGCAAGAGGAAACCAAAGGAGCAGGCCTCTGAATAACAATTACAGGGGGAGAGGCAGGGGCCAAGTCAGAATACAAGGGTACAACCATTACCAAATGTGATTAACCTTTCATTTCAACAACTGACTGATAATGAATATAGTGTTCTTTCATTCATTGCTATTAATAATAGAAATGCATTTGATATTAAAATTGATTTACATAAAATGTGTTGTCAACTCAGCCTACAGTCTTTGTTTAACAGAACTGAGACAAACAGAGGGACAGTCCCAGCAGGGAGTCAAGAACTGGAAGGAAATATTCATGAAATTGCTGGTACCTTGCCAATTTTTAGGGAAAAAATCTACCTTCTACCTCCCCAACTAGAGTTGTAAATGCATTTAGGCAAACCCGTCAAAAAGATCTGCAAAAAGAGATAAGCTGCCAAAGACAACTAGAATATAAAAATGTTAGTTTTCCTTTCAAGTCCAAGCTAAGAAACTCTATCTCCCCCTCGTACATTGCTACTGGCACTCTTAACCCACAAGCCCTGCACACCACTGTCCTTGCAACCATGAGCAATAAAGACTATCTCCCCACCTGTTCACTTCTACCTCCACTCTTAACCTGGCTGTTGCTTGACCCCTGAACCAAGGTCCTGCCAAGGTTCATCTTGCACTCTACAAATTGGCCTGAAATTAACTGCTCTACATCTGCCCTACCGGCCTATCTACCATGCACCTCCCCACTCTACTCACCTACTCCCTGTTAGCCCTTGCCTCCCTACCCATGAACCTAACCTCCATTCCCCTCTTCTGATTCCTCTTTTGCTACTTTATCCTGATTAGTTTCCACCATCCTGACTGTTTACCACAGCTATGCTTACTCCCCTGGATGCAGTCTAGTAAACAATTTAGATATCAGGAATGATGTTCAGCCACATCTCCTGTTCTTCCCTACAAGCTCCTGTATAGCTTTAACCTCTGCATTTCTCTAGCTAGTACCTAACTTGACTTATGCACCTTATTATCTGCTTTGCTGTGTGTACTGTATTCTCAGGTTCCCTGTGACCACACTCTGGTTATGTGTTGCTTTTGCCTTTGTTACTGATGTTGTGTTGCTATTACCAATGTTATTGATTGCTACTGATCACATTATGATGTTTTTGACAATGCCTGTTTACCTGGTATTGACTGCCAAACTCATGTATTCTCCACTCCCTTTATAATGAGGATCCTTTGTAAATTAGCTTTTAGCTCAAAGATTGTAATTCCAATTACTCAATAAATAAATAAGTAAATGAGCAGGATGCACATTTTAACTTACAGAGAAATAAACAACTGGCAATAAAACCAACTGATAAGGATGTAAGTATTGCTATTATGGATATCCAAGAGTATGAAAAAGAGGGTGCAGATCATAGCATTTTACAAGCAGCTCAATAGTGAACATGTCAAGTATTATATATGAAGATAGTGGATGCAAACATTTTGAGAGGTAATCAGAATTGGTGGATTGGTTTCTTTTACAGGTTTTTCACCATTTGTACCTTAGATTTCATTCTACAATGTAACTGTCACTATATTGTTGGAATTCTGAACTGCAACATTTGAATAAAGTTTACTTAATGGAAAAAAAAAAGAATTGGTGGATTGATGATACAAGATACTTTCTAGTCACTGAACTCCCAATCAAATCAGCAATATATGTACTACCTAAGGTCCACAAAGCCTTGACTAATCCTCAGGGACACCCTACAATAAGTGGCACTGGATCATTAACAGAGCTACTTTCAAAATATGTGAACTCTTTCTTAGGTGGATTTGAAAAACAGACTCCATTCTATATAAAATGCAAATATTATGTAGAAAAGTGAGCACTGGGACAAGGTGGCAGTGCAATAGTCAGACAGACATAGAGCTAGAGGAAATAACTGCACCCACCACAATGCAAATTACCAAGCAACAACAATGTAGGATTATATATTTGATTTTTATCGTTGCAAAAAAAAAGTTAGCATGCATAATAAGTCTCTTAGAACCCCAGAGCAGGAAAAAACACCATATTCACTAACCAGAGGTGAACAACTAATGTTTCACAGGGAAAACCCCAAGCTTCATCAGAATTAAATATGTGCAAGTATCAATACCTTTATATAGTGCTTGTGCTTAATTGAATCAATACACTCAGTGATAGAATCAATAAAATTATTTAAACACACACATGGCAGTCCCAAAGCGTTATGAGGCACCAATTCTTAAACAGTTGTTTGAAATCATTATGTAAGCAGCAAATTATTACATCACTAAGAAACAGGCAATGGATAACAATCTGGGAACAATATATAATGTTGAAAGGTTGCTTGAAAATCAAGAAACCCAATTACCAGGATCAGCACAGAAACCATTAAGTATATATGCTTTTTTGTATGTTCACAGCTCTTTATATAAAGTGCCAAATGCTTAATGAGTATTGCATTTCACAGTTTTTCTAAAAATGCATATAGATCAATATTATCATTCAATCCAAAGGCACTTCTTTCATCTGGTTAAACAATTGGAAAAAAAAAAACAAAAAAAATATCCAATAACTTTCTCTTTGGCCCAGATATTTTTCCAAATCTAACCCTCTTAAACCCAGAGTAACTTTATCAATACCAAAAAACTGTATGCTGTGTGTCATATGTGAGCTTCAGTTGATATGTTTAACTATAGCACCACTTTGGTTGTTATTTTTATGGCAAGTATGTGCTCTCCAACTTACACTTTAAACTGCCTAGTAGGTCTGGCAATGTAACAGTGTCCACAGCTACAGTTTAATAAATAAACAACACCCTCTGTTGTGCAAGTAATAAAAAGAATAACAGATAGGTGAGTGTCTATTACAAGGGATTAATACCATCAAGAGGTTTTGGGGAAAAGAGAACCTTGAGAGTGAAACTCTAGAGGTTCCCTGGTCTGCAGAACCTTGAGATGGTATTAGTCCTGCATGATAAACACTCATTTACTTGTTATTTGTTTGTAATATATGGATCCGATTTTTGTTTCCATGGTGTTGTGACGCTAGCCGGCCACCACACTGAGGATTCCTCACTCATTGTTCACCTGCCCCATGTCCCCAACCCCTGCAGTCTTTCTTAGCTTGTGCTCAAGTACCTCCAGATAGTTTTGTTTGGTAGGCAGTCCTACCTGTTTGGTGTTTTTCATGCTTCAGTATACACAGGATCAACCAGATAATTACCCCTCCCTGAATTATATGGAAATAGAACACAGAGGAAAAAAAAAACATTTACAGAAGGCCAGGATGAGTTTCTTTCAGTAAGTGAGAGATGGGTGCCATGATTTTAGAAGTGTTCTGCCCACCCAGAATGAAACTACAGTGAATCAGAGGGCGTGGTTTCAAGAACATCATGATGCAAACCTAGAATGTTGCCTTGCAGATCACAGTAACAAGTCTATGGGGTCAGGGAGTCTTGAGCTTGCGCTCTTCAGGTTTTGTGATGATACTATCATTCAGAGTTTGAACAGTAGTATTTCAAGCTCTGAATGACAGAATTATCACTTGTCAATTATGATGTTATCAATGGGGCCTCGGTGTATTACCGTGATTTTTTTGAATGCTTTACAATTGCATTATTTAGCTTATCCATATATTACAAATAGAATAATAGATAGGCGAGTGTCTATTACAAGGGAATTATACCATCGAGAGGTTCTGGGGTCAAGAGAACCTCGAGAGCGAAGCCTCAGAGGTTCCTGACCCCAGAACTCGAGATATAATTCCCAGTCATAGACACTGCTATATTTTATTTTTGTAATATATGGATGCTGTACTTTTCTTGGCAGTTTGTGAGGTGCTGTGACTCAGGGCAGGCTGCCGTCGCAGGAAGGACTCAGAAAGTGACTCTCCCGTCTCCACACTACCTCCCCGCCCCCGCCCTCGCCTGCCACGCTCAGTGTGTCTGTTGAGCTGCTTATTTTTAAAGCAGTCCTACCTTAATTGTCTTGTGATGCCGTATGCAGGATTATAGAATCAGTTTTGCGGCAAAGGATCAGCAGGAGACAGAACCGATCACTTTCTCTCGCTAAGCGAGAGACAGACGTCCATTTTTCAAACTGTTTTGCCCGCCCACAGAGACACTGAGTCTAATCAAGAGCCACGATCTGTGGTACGTCACTACACGCACTGAGTGTATGGTATTGGAGGTTTTGAGACTGCGCTGTTCTGGTTTGGTGATAATACTATCGTTCAGAGCTCGAATGATAGTATTACGAGTTTTGAACGATAGTATTATCACTTGGGAACGATAGTATTATCACTTTACCTGCAGTGTATTACAATGATTTTTTTGCATGCATTTTGGTAGTATTATTTTGATGATCCATATATTACAAAACTATTAATCACAATCTCCTCATCAGTTATGGGGTTAGTAAATGTTTTCATGGGTGCTACATTCTTTCAGTATAGACATCTGCCACATCTATGAAAACCCATGGGGAGTGCCTAGTCTGATCCCTATTTTTTCCTGTTGGGAACGTATTAGGAGCTTCCAGGTCCTTAATGTTTTTAGGCCTTTTAAAAACCACAGTAGGGACTATTTCAACTACATTTTTGAGTTTAGGTTCAAGTTTAATGATATCCCACTTCATTTCTAAAATATTTCTTACTTATCCTGACTGGGCTGGAGAATGTGGTGACAACGGACAATGCATATCAGATTCCCCTTTCCTTTGGCATTAGGGTTTGTTGTCTCTCCATAGCAGAAACTGCATCTAAGGCATCTGGTATGAAACAATCACTATGCCCTGTCTGTTTAAAATGCTGGACTTGCACAGTCCACTTCTTTTCAAATTTGTTGGTTTCAGTACAGTTTTATAGTGTTCTAATAAGCTGACCTTTGGGGATATTGCAAGTAACTTGGTGTGGGTGGCAGATATTAAATAACAGTATATTATTTATGTCTGTTTCCTTGTGATATAACATTGTACATAGCTCACCTGACTGGTTTTATAAATCTTTAAATCCAAGAACACAATTTCATTAGATTGTATATTATGTATTATGTTTAAACCTTAAACAGTTGCTCATACTTTCAAGCCATCCCACAAAATTTAGAATGGTTCCATAGGGTCCTTCCAGGCTAATAGCACATCATCAATATAGCACTGCCACAAGTCCAAATATTGAACATATGGATTTCTGGCAGTGCTACAGAGATACTACTCCTCCCATTGTGCCACAAACAACCCAGCATAGCTGGGTCCATGGTTGCCCCCATAGCAGTACCCCTAATTTTTTTGTAGTCATTTTCTTGCCACAGGGTAGGAGGAAGTAGGCTGTTGGTTAAATAGGATCTGCAGCTTATCCATTAGGTAGGGAAATGGGCAGACTAGGTGGACCAAGCAGTCCTTATCTGCCATCACATTCTAGGTTTCTATGAAACATATTTTTTGTCAGTACCATCCATGCCAGTGCTACCAGATACCATGATGACATATTTACCAAATCCTCCCCTGTACACTTATTCAAAAATTATTCCATGGCTGCCAAATCCCTGATCATGGAGGAGCACTCTTTATAGTGAATCAATATCAATGGTCAAAAGGTACCACCCTTGTTCACACTGAATACCCTCAATAATATTAATGACCTCCATGGAGTCTCTAAGATATGATCATACTGTTTTTACAAATGGTTGTAAGAAACCATCAATGCACATGGAAAGAGGCTCATTCAGCCAACTTTTTCCAGAAATAATAGGTTGTCCTGGAGGAGTTCTGACATTTTTATTCAGCTTAGGGAGTGTGTAAATTACAGGTACAATGGGATGTGCCACAGTCAGGGATGTGTACATTCTATCAGAAAGGTACCTTTTTAAAATCCCCTATTCAGTAAACTGTTTACTTCAGCTTTAAAGATCTCAGTGTGACTGAAAAAAAAGTTTTTCATAGAAGGTCACATCTCCCAGTTGTCTATATATTTCTTTTTTATAATCCACTATATTCATAACCATTACTGCCCCTCCCTTATCTGTGCCTCTAAAACAGTACTTTTTACTTTTTCGAAAGTCTGTTTTACTTTTGCAAATGGGTTCTGTACTGTCATGTTGCCGTCATCTTGTTTTCAGTTAGTGGTGGGTAAAAAACATTGTAGTTCAAAATATAATGCCCTTTTGTAAACACCAATGGCTGTGTTTACCTAATGGGGGCCCAAGGAACAAGATCCTGGTGTTATATTTAAAAAAAATAATGTCTGAAACATGTTTTTTTAATTTGGCCATTGGAAGTGTCACAAATTTGTGACCCTACACTTGCAAAAGTGCCTCAAATTGTGGCACATTTGCAAACATAGTGCTGCAAATTTGTGAAACTTTTGCAAATTTGCGACACTGCTTATGCCATTTTTCTAGCTAAAGCAATATGGCTGTAGGCTCTGCCCACACAAAAACAGACAAAAGGTTTGTAATATGAAAATTGTAGTGGTAGCTTAAAAACAAACAGGTCAAAAGAGAAAAAGATCAGCACCTGGAGACACTGGTGCAGCAATCCAACACTAAAACAGGAAATGAAAAAAGTCTACACCTAGAAAATATAGCCGAAATAGCACACAGAAAGCACAGTAGTCATGAAATGTGTCTTTATTATTAAAGTGCATGACAATGTCCAAAAAGATATGTGACAGAAATCAATAACAATTCTAGTCCCAACAGACACTGGACAAGTTTCACATCCTCTCATAGGTGCTTTATCAATGACAATGCCGCCCATATCCAGAATCCATTTATATGAGTCTCTCAAAGGCAATGTGTCCATTTTACATAAACCTAGGGGCTAGATTCATGAAAGCTTGCAGGACTAAGTCCCACTCCACAGCTCCTATTGTGGACCAAAATCTCTGAAGCTGCAGTGATTGCTATTTACAGCTGCAGCAATTGTGGAAGATGTTACGGTCGGTCCCACCAGCCATAAGAGTGTTCTGCAGCTGCGGAGGTATCCAAAGCAACACCATCCACCAGTGGATATAAATCATGGAGTCATTCGCTCACAATCCAGCTCCACCTTTATGAATACCTGTAGCTGTGGGAACACTACAGAGCCGCAAGTGGCAACCCACATGCTTCAGGTTCTCCCCACAGCTGCAGGTATTTCAGGAGTTTCATGAATCTAGCCCCTTATGTATAAAGGCAAGCAGAGTAAATAAATGCAATAAAGTGTCACAGTGAAGAAGTGCTAAATTACAGATAAGTGCAAAATAAAATCATTAAAGACATCTAGAGTAGAACCAGAACAGCATCATTCAATTGGAATTTTTTATTTCATTTCTGTTTTTAATTTGTTGAATTTTATTTGGCAAGTGAATACATATGGTATAGAACAGGTTAGAAAAGGTTGGCATACTTTATTATTAGCCACAGTTCTACATATTTCATTGATTAACACCTCTATTCATCCTTTCATAATATTCTCACCTTAAAGGGTATTATCTAGTTATGCAAATCACCACAGAATGTTATGCTGGTCCAACTTTAAGCAGAATTGCATGGTGCCGAAAGGCCTCTCACACAGTTTGCAAAGGGTGCTAACAGAAGACATAGACACGTGTTTCGTCCTATCAGGACTCATCAGTATGCCTCGTCTGTTTGACACCCCAGTGGAATGGACCAGCTACCCCTAAGGCAGTGTGCCTGGGATATATGTGGTGAACCCATTAAAATAAAAAACATTTAAAGACAAAAGAACCTCTGTGTGCAAACACTGAGGCAAGGAGTTACCCCAAGGGCATTTGGCTGGGAAGCCAAGTTTCAAGAAAATACAAAATCACACATGCCCCCACAATGCAAGCATCATGGGCTGCATATGCAAATCACCACAGAATGTTATGCTGGTCCAACTTTAAGCAGAATTGCATGGTGCGAAGGCCTCTCACACAGTTTGCAAGGGTGCTAACAGAAGACATAGACACGTGTTTCGTCCTACCAGGACTCATCAGTATGCCTTGTCTGTTTGACACCCCAGTGGAATGGACCAGCTACCCCTAAGGCAGTGTGCCTGGGATATATTGTGGTGAACCCATTAAAATAAAAAACATTTAAAGACTAACATTCTGTGGTGATTTGCATATGCAGCCCATGATGCTTTGCATTGTGGGGCATGTGTGTTGTATTGTCTTGAAACGGCCCCATGCGTGCCGCACAGGGTAACCCTTGCCTCAGTGTTTGCACACGGGGATCTTGTCTTTATCTTTGTTGTGGGTTCACCACCAATATCGGGCACTACTGCAAAGTAGCTAGTCCATTCATGAATATCAAGCAGATAGTACTAATGGTCTGTGGGGCGTGCGTCTGCTGTTAGCCTGCTCGGCTTTCGCTCTGCAAAGGTGGACCAACGTCTATGATGACCCCCATGTCACAACCATGATGCTTTGTATTGTGGGGGCATGTGAGATTTTGTATTTTCTTGAAACTTGGCTTCCCAGCCAAATGCCCTTTGGGGTAACCCTTGCCTCAGTGTTTGCACACAGAGGTTCTTTGTCTTTATCTAGTTAGCCTAACTGTACTGTTCATATACTGTACAGCTTATACATATCATTGACTAAACTGTTAACTAGTCCTTTTCATTATTGCTTCCTAGCTACCATATTTGGTGAGATGACATTTCTCAGCTTCTTCTGGTGTGAGGTCCCAGATCTCTATTTTGCATCTACAGCACAGTTCTGTATCAATGAACAAAACCATTTCTTTTTCCATTACATATAATATACAGCCATTCTACCTGCTGTTAAATAAATTAATTTGATTATCAACCTTGTGGGTTATTTTTTCCCATTTGAAGAACCATACTCATGAAGGACTCTTTTTCGAAGTGCCTGTAGATTGCTGCAAGTTGCAGCAATCTAGGACTATGGGGAACTTTGGGTGCATCAGAGACCCTGCACTCAATTCTGTAAAATTAGAATTCCCTGTGCCAGACATCCAGGAGTTGTTGCAACCATATGCCTGTGCCAAAGAAATGGCACACCTGTGGGACCTACTGCAGGGACCCAGCCCCCCTCCCACCAGGCCAACACTAGAGGGGCCGGGATGGCTGAGTGAGTGAAACAGCCTGCCAGGAGGGGGGACAAGGGACGTAAAGGGCACATGAGGAGGCATTGGGCAATTGGGGGCAGCCTGGACAGGCTGTTAGTGAAGTAGCATCTGGCAGTGTGCATTTACATCTGCATAATTATTGTACATGCTAGCATGTAATCATATAGTACTACAATGTACGGTAACCAGTACCCACACTGCACAGTCAGAACAATCCTACACAACCACAATGAAGGAGGGACAAGTGATACATCTGCAGAATATGGTATCA
The DNA here is from genome assembly GCA_016271365.2 of Neoceratodus forsteri. NCBI lineage: Eukaryota > Metazoa > Chordata > Ceratodontiformes > Ceratodontidae > Neoceratodus > Neoceratodus forsteri. The sequence continues at coordinate 1,290,310,961 of CM057456.1, forward strand.
TATTGAACTGCAACACAGCAGACATCAGAACTGTACAATGATACAGACATCATGGTACAGTTGTGAGGTCCGCTGTGTTACAGTTAAATATGATGCTATATTGTGCAGATGTATCACTTGTCCCTCCTTTGTTGGCATTGTGAAGGACTGGTTCTGACTGTACAGTATGGGTATTGGTTGCTGTACATTGTAGCCCTGTATAATTACATGCTGGCATGTACAATAATTATACAGATGTAACTACACCCTGCTGGGTGCCAAGTCACTCATGATCTGTCCCAGTTGTCCCCCTGACTCTCCTATACCTCATCCTGTGCCCTGTATTCCCTCAACTGCCCATTGTCCACCCTGTCCCACTGGCGCAAATCACATAGACCTCCTCATTGCTGGTATAAGTGGTGCCCCTTACTACACCAATGCAGGGCTTGCAAACTTCCAAATAAGGGTATGTTGTAGCCCCTCCATGTTGCAAGCCTCCTTGTGGCCAGGAACAAAACCATGTTGGGTGCAAGGATGGTGCGGGGACATTTCAGTGCAAGGGACCCAGGTGGGTCACAGCCACCTGATAGAAAATCAGGAATGATGCAAAATGTGATGCAAGGAGCCATGTGCATCAATTCTGCTTGATGTAAGCTCCTTGCATCACTCTCTGTGGGCTTTGAAAGTCAAGCCCTAAGTCTTTCCATTGGTCTATATCGGTGTGGGGGGGAGGGGGTACATGCTGAAGCTACTTTTTGATTACAGCTTTTTTAGCTGTTGATAAACCTATTTGAAATATTTTCTAAATGTTGTATCACACCACGTAGTACTCTCATAAATAGTAAAAATATTTATTAGTCATTACTAGATAATACATATCCAAGTAGTCAATGTTTTCATGAATTAACAATTGAGCTGTGTACACCCCTAATATCCACCATGAACTCAAAACCTGACTTTATAGGGAAAGGGAAAGGGAAAGGAGATATTGTTTAATCAGGAAAGGTACATTAAGCCAGATCTTGTTTCCAGGTGTGACCTGGGAGCACAAGAAAGTTAAGCAACTTGCTCAGGGTGACAAAGTTTGCAAGTGGGGGCTGATGGGATTTAATCCCAGGTCTCCAGGTTTGCAGCTCAGAGCCCTTAACCACTAAGCTATACTGCCTCCCTATCTTCTCCTTTTCTTTTCTTCTTCGCCACACAATGCTGCCACATCAGTAAGAGTGATGCTTGAGTGAGCATGTAAATATGGACACCACCTTCCTGCTGGTGTAAACAACCCATGTTGGATAGGTAGACATGGGTTTGACTTCCACAGCCACCACATGTACAATGTGTGACTCTGACCCAGTCACTTAACTGCCTGTGCTCCCAGGATGCACCTGGAAATGAGCTTCAGCTCAGTGTGCCTTTAATTGCCAACACTTCTAAAACAAAAATGAAAAAACAAATAGACAGCTTGTTAGCAAAACACCTGCTTTGCTCATGTTATCGGACGCTGCTTCATTTACAGTAGCAGTTAGGCTTCTGAGCACTCAGGTGTCACCCTGGTTTGGCTGTCCGGTGTTTACTGGTTCAAAGTTGCCAAGCTGTGCTGTTACCTCTTGCATCTCTTGCTAACATCAGTCGGAACAAATCAGTGAATAGGCATGCTTAGTATTTTGGATGCATGACATAATACTTATGTTACTCACCATACAAAACAACACATTTTACTTGAGCTTGAGGAATGGACATTGCTTTGTGAAGGAAAAATCTCAAATATTTTCACTTGATCGGGGGGCGGGGGCTTACCCATTTATAGTATAGCAAGATCTAATTTAGACATGGACAAGATTCTCTATAGGATGGCATATATAAAAAAGTTACCAATGTCAAAACACCTGATGAATTGATCCATCAGGAAAAAAGAGATTTAGGAATAATTAACAGTAACTTGAAAGTCACTGTATAAAAAACCAGACCGGGTACTACAGTGCTTCAGGTTGGAATTTACAAGCTTCTATAAAAAAGGTAGTCATGTCATCATACAGGTCACTGATCAGACAGTATTTTTTGTACTGTGTGCAGTTTTGGATCCCTTCTATAAGGAAGGATAAACACAAAATAAAGGTGATTCAGAGGAATGTGACAAGGATTATTCAAGGGCAGTTGGAGAGAAATTATCAGTAGAGGTTAGAAAGTCATAATATGTACAGTACTCCTTAGAGATGAGGAAGGGGGCATGATCCAGGCCTTCAAATTTATGAAGGGATATAAAAGGGTAGACACAAGTGAATTATTCAGACTAAAGGATCAGACAGACTTGTAAGGGCACAATCTCAGATGTACAGCAGGAAAGGTTAGAAGAAGCTTGAAATATTTTCTTTCCTGAAAGAGTGGCAAATCAGGGGAATAAACTACCAAGGGAGGTGGTTAAAGCTGGATCTAGCCCAGACATCAAGATCAAATGGGACCAACACAAATAGATAATTAAGAAGGAGTACAATTCCATGAACAGTGAGAATGTGAAAGGCCGCCAGTAACTCTTGTTAGTAAATGGGTACAAATCAGATGGATGAAAATTGTTATCTGTCCTTAACTATTTATCTACCTATGTACAGTATCTCCCTTCCTTTTTCCATATCATAAGCCATTTTCAGAAAACAAAATCTGTAAGGCTCCCAGATGGCCCAAAGGTGGTGTATCTCACTGTGCTTCTGGCCATCCGGACTAGGGAGTGGACTCAGAAGTTGTGTGGGCTTCTTTGATAGGATGCAATGCCACAAAGTAGCGCTGTCAGCTGTTAAGGCCAGGTTCTGGGATCTGATGCAGCAGTGACACTGGTGAAGAGCCTGAAAGCTATTTCCCACATACAATGTGTACATGCAGGGTCAACTGTGGCCAATATCTTGTGCTGCAGGATGGTGGTGGAGGAAAAAGCAGGGGGGGAAACAGCCTGACTCTGTCTAGATGATGACTAAATCTGGCACACTTAGGACTAACTCCATGAAGCCACAACCTGATCTGGATCTCAATGCCCTCCAGAAGACCCTGCCACAGACAGAAGTGCCATGGACATTGGCAGCAATGGTGAGGTTACAGTTGGAGGAGACTGAGTGGTCATAAGAGGACTACAGGAAGATGATATGGCCTGGTTGGGGAGGAAAATCCTCCCCTCCCAAAAAAATAAAATTATGTCTGAAGAGAATATGAGCCTTACTTAGCAGCCATACAGTCAGTACCTAGAAGTTTTTTTTTTTATTTCATTTCATTATATAAAGGTTTTAAAACACAATTAAAATAATTTCACAGTATAACGTCCTGGATCAATAGTCAATCCAGCTGCTCTGATTGATCTCTAGCTTGCAAGCAGCAAGCATGATCATGATGTGAGTGACTTCCTGAACAGTAATCAGTTAGTGATGCAGAAAGAAGTCAACTCATGCTCTAGTGAACTCTCAAATTTTATAAGCTTTAAACAGAGTCAGGATGCATGCTCAGTTCAAGCCCTCTTGAACTCGCAAAACTTCTTCATTAGTGCTCCAGCATAGTCTTTTCTAATACTGTTCAGATGTAAGCAAACATATTTGTTGTATCATTTCTGTGAAATAATATCCGTCATTGTATTTTTCAGCAGCATTAGCACTACATAATGTGCAGTACCTGCATTTTAGCAAGCAACACTTTATTTTAAAGGGCTCAGCTCATGAAACCCTTGTGATACATGTCAAAATAGCCAATGTTATTCATGTTATTGACATTAGTTACTTTTTTTTCCACACAACATTCATATTCAAAGGGCTAAATCATTCATCAAGCATCTAGCCATGCCCCTAGCAGCTACAGAAGTTTACTCTGAGGAGGGAAGGGTAACCAATGGTCAGAAGGATAGGGATGGCAATGACTCTGAATGCCCTGACACAAGAGCTATGGATGCCAGCTTAGAAACTGAGGGGAACAGGTCTCATGTAGAGATACAGTGAATTTAAATTTCACTGGTGAAGTGAACATGAAGTAGGGACTTTGTTTTGTCACTCCACTATATGGGGTGGCCAATACAAAAGGCTCACTTTGCCTTGTAATTATTACTTTGTGTTGTCATTCCACCGTAATGCGAAGTAAGGCGAAGTGACAACAATATTGGCTGCCCTTCACACACACAGTCCCCAGAATTAATGTGCATCCCCAAAATGTTACTGTCTTGTGTTCAGAAAGTTCCCCAGTGCTGATAAAGTGAAATGAGAGCATAACAAGAAATGCAAAGTTTCCCAAAATTAATGGCTCATGCAGTCATGTGCACAGTGGTCACACAGTCACCAGAATTAATGTGCATCCCCAAAATGCTACTGTCTTGTGTCCGGAAAATTCCCCAGTGCTGACAAAGTGAAATGAGAGCATAACAAAAAATGCAAAGTCTCCCAGAATTAATGGTGTACTGCAAACGAATAGGCAGATTAAGATTGCATTGTGCACTCGAGAGATGCAGACACAAAGGTAAAACAACACCTAACCAGTGCTCACAAGTCACAAATCCACATCTGGAAAAAATACCTTTTGTCATTTGGGAGGGTAGTGCATGGCAGTAACAGACCACCACCAGTAAAGATACCACAAAGCAGTATAAAAAATTCATGCAGGTGTGGTGGATAGTAGGTTCACACTGCTGCAATTACTCTGTGGCACAATAAAAGATGTCTGATTTAATGGCACACATTGCACACACACACACACACACACACACACACACACACACACACACACACACACACACACACATACAAGTAATGGGTAGCAAATTCAAAACCTTTGGTAATATAACCAAATGTTTTAAACAGACTGAAATTATACACTGCTGCACCACAACAATCAGCAAAAAAAATTCAAGAATTACTAAAAATATTACCAGTGTGTACATTAACACAGTTATACAAGAAAAAATATAACCAAAACAGATAGACTGCCCTTTTCTCCCAGTTAATCTACCTACACCACAGATACGCCCCTCCCCCAAAGAAACTTCACAGTACCCAGACTGACTGTTCTAAACTAACATTCAAAATCCACACACAAGAAATAAACACTTGATGATATGAGTACAGGAGGGTTTCCTAAAACCGGTGTACTAAATTTTGAGCAAAAAATGGCTCAAAAGGCATTTTTAACAGCTTTTGAGGATTTGAATCCCAGAGCTCTGAGAAGAAACTGTCTCCATCTTCCACTACACACACACACACACACTACACAGAACTGAGGCTGTGCAGAACAATCTAGAGCCCATGTGACCAGCAATCCCACAAAGCACTGCAAAATTCTCTTTGGAGCTCAAAAGCAAGGCGAAGTTATGCAAAGTACATTGATTTCAATGTACTTTGCCTTACAATTGGTGAAGTGGTTTAGGGAAGGCAGAATAATGCAAAGTCATTGATTTCAGTGGACTTTGCATTCCTCATCATGACGTGAAGTACTCTGCTTCACTTTGTGGAATATTTGGTGGATTCCACGTTACTCTACGAATCACTTCATGGAGCAAATTTTGGCTAATTCACCCACCACTAGTCCCATGCTTTGGGAAAATGTGAAGATTTTGCAGCTGCTCAGAGAACTGACCCAAGTTTGGAGAGGCTAAGGGCTTGTGCAGAATCTGATCGGACACAGGGAGGTGACTTGAGACATAGTGTATTTTGGGACAGCGGACTGTTATATAGACAGGATGTGAGGAAAGAGGCAGGGATGATGGGCAGGCAGCTTGTTATTCCCCAGGAGTATTGTGAGTGGTTGCTCAAGATCACCGATGATATCCCCATGTCTGGACATCTGGGAATCATGTGCACTATGCAGTCATTGGCCCAAAGCTTCTACTGGCCCAACTTCACCCAGCAGGTGAAGGAATATTGCAGGTCTTGTCACCAGTGCCAACAGATAGGGATGGCAGGCAGTAAAACAATAGCTGTCCTACTTCCTTTGCTCACTGTGGAGGAGCCATTCCAGAGAGTAGGAATGGATATTGTGGGACTCTTGAGTACCCTAAGTTCCTCCAGAAAAATATTTATCCTGATGGTGGTCAATTACACCACCTGATACTCAGAGGCGGTTGTCCTCTCCAACAGTAAGGCACCCAAGGTGACAGACGCCTTGCTACGGATTTTCTCCCATGTCGGATTTCCACAGGAGGTTATCTGTGACCAAGGGGCTAACTTCATGTCAGACCTGATGAAGTCTTTGTGGGAGAAGTGTGGGGTGGTGCAGAGATGCATGACACCTTATCACCCACAAGCCAATGGGCTCATGGAATGATTCAACAGTACCCTAAAAATGATGCTCCAAGAATTTGCTGAACAGCATGGGAGGAACTGGGAGAAATACCTTCCCCACCTGTTGCTCACATACAGGGAGGTGCCCCTTGAGTTGATTGGGTTTTCTAGCTTCAAACTCTAATATGGACATAGGGTGTATGGGCCCCAAGGCTTGATCCATGAAGACTGGGAAGGCAAGCACTCCACCCAGGGGACTCCCATAGTAGAGCATGTCCCTAAGTTCAGGGAGAAGCTGAAGGAGCTTATGGGGTGGCCCAAAGCAATCTGTCAGCTTCCCAGCAGAAGCAAAAATTCTGGCATGATCACTAAGCCAGAGTGCTCTCGTACAGCACAGGCCAGAAAGTAATAGTCCTCATTCCAGACCAGAAGGACAAGCTGCAGGCCAAGTGCGAGGGATCATACAAAGTAGTTCAACAGGTAAATGACATGAACAATATTATAGAACTGCCTGATAGGAGGCATACCCATCAAATGTACCAATTTAATATGATGAAGCCATATGTAAATAGGGCCAACATGGTGTTTGCTGTTTCTGTCCTGAGGACAGTATGGATGAGCAAGATCCCTCCTGGACTTGCTAGAGGAAAGCAAGTGGGAGTCATCGGTGGAGACAATCAAACTGCCACCCCAGTTGACCCTGAAACAGAGCCAGAAAGTGAGGGAAGTCTTAGAGGACTTTGCCCCTTTATTTACAGCCAAGCCCAGATGGACCCCTGAGCGATCCATGATGTGGACACGGAGATGCAAGTTCCCAAATGATGGACAGCTTACCGGTATCTGAGGCCATCCTAAAGGACATTAGGATGGAGGTGGAGGAAATTCTGGAGTTAGGGGTAATCCAGAAATCCCACAGTCCCATGGCCTCACCCATAGTCCTTGTCCCCAAGCCTTATGGGTCTATCTGCCTTTGTGTGGACTATCATGGACTCAACACATGAAGTCCAATGCCCACCCAATGCCCTGGACAGATGAGTTGTTTGACAAATTGGGCAGGGTGACCTAGCTGACAACCATAGACCTGACAAAGGGGTACCGGCTAGTGGAGTTGACTGCCAGAGCAAGCTAACAGTCAGCCTTTGTCATCTAGGCCTCTTCGAATTTAAGGTGATGCTTTTTTGGATGAAAAATGGCCCTGCCACATTTCAAAGCTTGGTGAACCAGGTGTTGCACAGTACTGAAGAGTACGCAATGCCATCTTCAGTACCAGCTGGTAGGAACCATCTAAGGGAAGTGTTAGGCAGGATACAGAAGGCAGGACTCACTGTAAAGGCTGACAGGTGCAAGGAGGCCTTGGCTGAGGTCTCATATGTGGGACATGTAACAGAGATCTGCTAATGCCAATGCAGATGGCCTATCATGCCAGTCAGAGTAAGCTGCAGAACTGGTGGAAACTCTTACTAGAATGGAGCATGTTCCCTCCAGGTTCTGCTAAGGAGGGAGGAGTGTGGCTAGATAAAGCCATACCTTATTATTTTGGGGCAAGTTTTATATATATATATATATATATATATAAAAATATATATATATATATTTATAAAATGGTGTGGTAAAATCATAAAAATCCCAGTGATACAATTGGCCAAAACACATCACATGACCGTGCATTATTTCCCAATGACCGCACATCTTCCACTACGACCGCATGCCTGAACTACTTTCCACTCCTCAAAACCTCTTCACCAGCAGCAAGACCACTCCACACCTGGTGCAGTTAGACACCCACACTAACACACATGTGCAACTGACACCCACACCCATAAATAAATATACCAGTAGTAGCACCACACTGTAGAAACAGATCTGTTCATCCTACCATTAATGTTTACTGAAAAATTTAATTTAAAATCAAATCCTGCCTGCCATGTTTACAGTATCACACTGTACAACCACTTTATTACTGTAACCACTGTGACCACTCTGACTAACAGAAACCTAACTCATATAAAAACTGTAACATACATTCCTTTGTATTCTTCTCTACATTTATTTAAAAGATGCCTTTCCACTCACAATACCGCGATCCTGCAGTACTTTCACTTTCAATAGGAAATGTAGCATGACCGGCGGTGCTCATTTAGAAGTGAGAAGCTGTTCGAAGTCAAAGTAAGGCGATGGTGTGTTTAAAAATCAGAAAAGTGACTGCCTTTTATTATTTTGTGCGGTTTTCCTAATATTAGCTCCATATGCGATGAGAAGCAGCGAGGATAAATCGGCGACTCGGTCATTTAAAGCGTGGCCGGCGCGAGGCGAGTGTTGCCATGGCAGCACTCGCTCTACTCGTTCGTTCTAAAACCGACTCACTCGATCTATCTCCGGCTGCTTTCGCTCGTATGAACTAATATTCGAGCTTGACGCAAACAATAAAAAACGTCACAACAAACACACCGTATCTACTGACTAATTCAACTTCTCACCTAAAATAACACCACTCGATCACATATTGAACAGTAAAATGACACTGCTTCAGAAATACTTTTTTTCACCAAAAATGACTACATAAAGTTAAAATCATTTACAAATACAGTTTTTCATACCAAAAGTGTCACCTCTGCCAACATATCATTTAATTACTAACTACACAGAAGGACTACTTCCCCAACAAAAAATCTATAGCCATTTTATAAGATAGATAAACCACTCTGAGGTGCGGTCGGCGCTCTGATATATACCGCCTTGTGCGGTTGGCGCTGCGAGGCGCACAATGCACACCAAGGCGTGCGTATATCAGAGCGCGACCGCACACCTCAGAGTGGTATATCTATTACATATATTTGCATGTGACAAATGCATCAGATGAAAGGGTGGCCCAATGTAAGTGCAAGGGATCATGGGTACAGACCATGGGTCTTGTAGACTGATGTGATTTTTCTGGTTACCACAGAAAAAAAAACTGTTTTCTGCTAACAGAGGCTAAAGTTAATTAAATTATTTAAAAGGAACCAAATAATTAAGCAGAGCTGGACAGCTAGCAGGTTAATTTGTGTCTCAATGGACCCCAGCACAACTGGTGTCTCATCTTCTACCTTTGCTTTGTTTTCTGAGGACTACTTCAGCAAATCTTGTTACCAGTTGAATAGGATACAATTGATGTAGAAAGCTGCATTTAGTGTTGATTAATGACAGATATCTGCCAGCAGGAAGGCTGTGATATTCCCCAGAATACTGGTTCCAACTGGTTGACCCCTGAGTTTTTTTTTTATTCTTACATATTCAGAACTGCATAGCTGTGTTTTATAATAAAATACTGAAATGTGATTAGTTGGGTAACAATAGAAACAGAATGCTAGCCAATCATAGGCAGTGACTATCCACTGAACCTGCCCTTTGGAAACCCCTTAAAACCAGGCTCAGAAAGGTATCTGAGCCTTTTTTTTAGCTTTTGACTTGTTGTTTGAAGCCTTGTCATTGCTGCATTTGGGACCTTGCTTGTCTGTCTGCTTAGCAGAGAAGAGACAATTTATTTTCATGAACATTCTCCTGGACTACCAAGATCCAAGATCTTCAACTGCCATGTCTAAGGGCTTTGCACTTAAACATTCGTCCACTAAAGACTTGAGGTAGACTTTAAATCTCAGAGTTTTAACATGTAGGTTTTTATGTACATTTTCCAATTTATTTTCAATACCTTGTAACCAATGTCTAAAATTGTTTGCTTTCATGTTATTTACTGCATTCATTAAGTTAACTAGTAAAGCATTTGGCTTAATTTAAGAATAATTCTGCCTTTCTTTCTTGTGTGGGTTGCCTTGGTTAAAGTTGTTCAAACGATACTATGCCTGTATGACAGTTTTAAGGCCTAACACTACCAAATGTGAAGTGTCACTAAGGACTTTGTGATGAAAGGAGGGGAGGAAATACATAGGGTCTCAAGAGGAGCCTGTGGTAGGTTGAACCAAGTGCTACATTTCTGGGGAAAGACACAGTAATAGGGTGTATAGGGCCCCCAAAAGCCTATACACACCTGTGACTTTCTGGTTCATGGTGCAGTGGCTGAGAGAGTTCTATACCAGAAACACAGACTCAAGACTGTATTGATATCCTCTCGCATGGAGAAAGGGTATCTCTGATCCCATCCTCCCATCACAAGAGGGATTTTCTATGATGCAGATAATCCCACTCCACAGGCGTGGACTTGCAACAGTAGATATTAATCATGTCTCCTCTCGCTGTCCTCTCTTTCAGGTTGTACATACTGAGTTTCTGCAGCCTTTCCTCATACGGCTTCCAGTATAACACCTTAACCATTTTGGTTTTCCTCCTCTGTACTGCCTCCACCTATTCAATGTTCTTGTAGAGATGTGGCCTCCAGATCTGGACACAGTACTCCAGGCCCACCTTACCAGTGAGCGATACAATGGCAGTACTGCCTCCCTCCCAGCTAGAATTCCTCTCCCATTGCACCCTAGTATCCTCATAGCCTTTACCACTGCTTTGTCACATTGCCCATCTACCTTGCGTTCATCAGATATAATAATAGACCATCAGGGACATTTTGTTGTTTATTCAAGGATGGCACTGGCGACTGAGACAGGGAGTTGACACTAGACCACCAAGGAAGCAATATTTTTTACAATTATAGGGTAGGCCATCAGCAGTACTGCTAGTAGTTGCACATATGCAGTAGACTGCGGTGACCATCTTGGGCATGGAGGAGTGTGCTGTGAGCACCAGTTTTTTTTTGTCTTTTAAATAATAGTTAGCCCCCCACCTGACCTTCCCTCTCAGCACCCTACCAAAACGTAACAGTGACAGTGGGGGTGCCCAGTCCCCCTGTGTCACAATTAGGACCCTGCTACAAAAATGGTGCAGTGCCCCCACAGACAAGGAGTGGAGTGCTCCAGGGATGCCACGGATGTGGAGGCAACTGAGCTCCATGTCCAACACATTGTTCAGTTGGAAGGAATGCTGTGAATCCTTTTTTGGTAGGACGAGGTCTGCAGGGCTATGCCCACTGCAACCCTAAAAAGGTCTTGTGTGGTATTCTGCCCACTACTTGCCTCCTCTCCCAGCGATGTGACTTTGGACAGTGATGACCTTGGCCAGCAGCAACCCATCAGACATAGACCTCACCATCTAGGGCCAATCACCGCATAGGGGTCAGGACACAGAGCTGAAATTGGATCCAACAGCAAAAGATGAGAAGAGAGGGTTCAAGCATTTATAAAAAAATAAACCCTGAACATTGTAAAATCCTCTGGCAGCTCAGTTCTTCCTTTCTGTCTCCTAAATTTATGTAAACCGCTTGGCTTTACCTTTTTCCCTCCCTATCTTTCTTTTCAGAACCAACCCACTTGCCTGCTCATCCTAAAAACACAAACAAAATGGATTTAGAGTTTTTTTTTTACTCAGAATAGGGACTGAATAAGAAGTTCTGTCTGTCTTTAGTGGAGATAGATGCCACGTCAACCCTTCATCTCCCTCATCTCCTGCTTGTATCCTAGTCTGTAAAACCTTCTACACTTGTACTGAATCAGTACCTGGAGCTGTCCCCAACTGTACTGCAGCAGTGTACTGGTTTCTCCATCAGTCCCAATTACTTTTTTGGTTCATCCCAGTCCTGGCTGGTGGTATTCTCTCTCTTGTCTCTTGTTGTGGTCTGTCCCTGTCTCTGTCTCTGGCAGTCATGGATCTGAGGATGTAAGTAGTGGTAGTAGTGCAGGTGTCATCTCCTCTCTAATCTGCTGGAACTTAAAACAGGCTCTCCAATATGCATGCTCTACTGGTTCTCCAGTCCTTCTGATACAATTGATAGTGGCCCCCTCAAATGCATATTCATTGGCCTATGTAATCAGTATAGCATTATGCTTCAGCAACTGTGTTACTTTGATTTGGCCATTCGCACTCTCTTTATTCCAGAAGAATTACCACCCTCTAGGGGTACCAAAGTCAAGGAACCCTCAGAGAGGGTTTCACCCCAGAGGTGCCACAGGACAATTCCCATGGCTAAAAGGTACCTTAGGAAGCATCCCGAGGAGAGAGGCGATGCCACCGGAGGAGTAGGAGGGGGAGGAAGGGAGGATGGAAGGGCAAAGAAAAAGTGCTTCAAAAGGAGGCTGAGAGGAACCGCTTAAATAGCTCAGGAAGGGGGGAATGTCTGCCAGCTTGTCCATTGAACTACAGGCCCAGCTTTCCAATTCAGTGGCCAACGCAGCCAGTGTAGTGTTATGCTTGCGCAACTGTGTTACTTTGGTTTGGCTGTTTGCACTCTCTATTCCAGAGGAATTACCACCCTGTAGGTGTACCAAAGGCAAGGAACCCTCAAAAAGGGTTCCACCCCTAGAAGTGCATTGTTACAAAGAATGGTAGCAATCAGAGCCATGAGGCAGTGTAGAATAGGCAAAGGCAGTCTGAGAGGTAATGAGATGCGCAGATGAGCAAATACATGACTATGATGGTTTGCATTGGGGACTGAGGGGGCCTCCTAAGGAGAGAAGGAATGGCAGTAGGGACACCATCCACCTCCATTCAACTGTGGAATCTACCTACAGAAACTAGGGAACATGGACTACTGCTAACTAAGATTTATGACCTGAGGCATGGAGGAGAGAAAAAAAATCCTCTTTGAGGAGGAAATTTCTGGGGATCCAAGGCCTAGGTCACCTTCCCTTCAGGCTTGGGATATTTTGTTTAGTGACAGCTCTGCTACTGCAATTTGGAAATCCAATTAAAAGGGGGGGGTAAAATATTTCAATTTGGAGGAAGTTCTCACTTGATCCCTCTAACTGGAATGCCGTGGAAGGTTGCGAGCACTACTCTTCAACAACGTGCAATCAAGGTGGGAAGAGGAGAGGAATGAATGCTGATGTGCTCACCTGGTCTACCCACCCTTAAAACAAACCAGGTGAACCAGAGACAGTTGGGGAGAGATTGCAGTGAAGGTGCCTTGCTAATAATTTAATACTAGAGCCAAAGGAGATTGCTGTAACCACCCTTCATGGCTAGTCTCAAATTCTACACCAGTTGCTGCCATTGAGTCTTGAATGGCTAAAGCTACTCCTGGAGTGGGGGCATTCCCAGCTATGGGACAAGTGAGAAGGACCCCACCCCAAGTTTTCACACTCAAAATGCAGACTTTGTAGGTGCAGAGCAAGACCGTCAGCTGCAGGGAGGCCTAAGCCATGGTACTTAATGGTCATGGTTGGCAAGCCCCAGAAACAAATTGAGAAAGAGCTAGATGAAGCAAGGAGTGTTGGATACCCTCACGGAGGGCAGACATGTGTTTAGCAGGCACAAGCAGACTGAGGTGTGCGTAAGTAGATGATTAGATCTGCACATAGGTCTGTAAGGTAGAGGAAGCAATGAGTGGACCTGTATGTAGGTCTGGAAAGCAGAGTAAGCAGTGGTTGAATCTGCACATAGGTTGGAGGAGTTACAAATATGAATTAGCAAGGGCAAGCCAACCAGTCCCACCAGGAAGCCAATTAAAGGTGACAAAATACTAGGAAGATTTTAGCATTGAAGGCAGGATTTAAATATGAGGTACTGTAAGTATGCCACACAGGACCACAGCTCCTCAACAACACCTCCAAGTCCCCTGCCATCGGAAAAACAAGAAAGTGATGGGAAAGCGCCATGACCCACATGCAGATATTAAAACTAGTTTACAGCATCAGCAGTAGCTTAGCTGATTTCCAGAGTATAATAGCAGTGTGCAAATGTAATAGAGCAGCATCAGTACTGAGTAACTATGGGTCATGGGGGTAGCAATCAGAATAAACATAGACTATAGGGAGACAATGCTCTGAAAGCAGCAAATTGGTTAGGCAGTGCAGTGAAAACAGCAGCAATGAGGTACGTGGTAGGAGTTCTGGAAGCAGGATTAAGCTGCATGGGCTAGGGTTCAGAGTGAGCCTAAACCAGGTGAAAATAATTAAGGTACATAGCATGGAGGGCAGAAGCAGGGAAGCAGATTGAGCTGAAGGTCACCAATAATGACTGCATGTGCATCATGAGTAAATGGGAGCAAGTAGCATAAGCGCAGGATTAGCAAAATGTAAGAGTTTAGAAACAGAAGCCCCCCCCCAAAAGAATGCAAAATAAAAGGCACAAAAACACAGAAGAACAGGGAACAAGCAACACAGAGAAGCACACAGCCAGAGGCAAGCAATACAAACCAAATGCAGGAGAACAGAAAACAAAAGTCCAGCAAACAAGCAGAGGCAAAAACACAGCAAGGTGGGGGGGGGGCAAGCCCCAGCAGCTGCAAAGGACAGGGCATCTGGCTGCAAAGAAAAAGTGCTTCAGAAAGAGGCTGAGAGGAACTGCTTATATAGCTCAAGATGTGGCTGGCTGCTTGTCCATTGACCTACAAGCCCAGCCTTCCAAATATGAGGCCATACTGCTGCAGGAGCCCCAAATTTTGTTTTTGCAGTTTATCTTTTTATTGAGTATTCAAAAGGAAATACATTACATGGTTTACACACACGGATCTTGACTTAGTAGTTACAGGCAATTATCATCATGTTAGGCAGTGCATAGCAATCTAACATATAGGTAGGCAAGGTGAAGTTCGCTGTGAGCATACTGAGGGGTTCTTCAATAAGTCCGACTTCTTGAGCCAAGGGTGTAAGGCCTTCTGGAGAGGATTATGCATGTACTGAGAGGAATAGAGAGAGGAGGTGGGGTGTATTACACCCAATCTGGGGGGAGGGGGTGTTCCTAGTTGTCAGTGTGGCCAGATAAAATTGTTGGGTTATCAGCAATTTAGTGTCTTGAGTTAAGGGTGGTTTCAAGAGGTCCTTCCTCCAAAAGGGCATGGCAGTACCAAATAGGGAACAACTGATGTAAGTATGGAGCCCTGAATTTAAGATTTAGGCAAGTCACTCTAACTATCTGGGACACCAATTGGAGGGAAGAGATCTTTCTAGCCAGTTTTCCTTATATGTAATACTTGGGGGGGGGAGAGACAAACCAAAGGAAATATACCTGTTTACACCTGAAATGTCAGCCTGGCCATAGCCCCCTGAAGCTATCAGCTGCACTTAACAACTAATAAGGGAGGTGATAGTCATGTCACAGTTAAACCCCTGCCTTGCTCAGATTACTGAGTGTCTGAGGCAGCTCAGGTAGAAAGAAAAGGGAATATAGTAAAAATATTTTGGAGGTTGCTGGAGGCACTGTGGTAGACAGGGACCTTACATCTGGAACTATGTTGTCTATGCCTTAATACAACTTTGCTTTAGCTATCCTCTTCTCTGTTAGTACTTTAGCTGCAGAGGGAGAAACCCCACTAGCTATGTAAGAGCTAGCCTTCCATAGCTGCAGTATAGCTGAGCTCTGCCAAACAGCAATGTGGGGGCCCTGGCTATCTGCCCGTCCCTCCCATTGTCATTTGCCACAGCTCTGTGTTCTACTGGAGTCAGCCCATCCTGATCTCTTGCATTTGAGAGTGTCTGAATTGGCAAAAATGGTGGCTAGACTTTCTAAAATATACCAACCTTAACCAGTAAGAAATATGAAAGACACTTCATGGAGGCAAAGTGGCTCATTGCCAGTACATTCATTGACGGAGAGCATTTCTGTTATTCTCCACCTCCATACAAGCAATCTCTTAGCTGTAATGGTGGCTATATTGGCCCACTTCAGGAGATGGTGTTTTTTTGCTACTGATGTGTGAGAGATGCCCAGCACAACTAAAGGGGGATCAAAGATTATTCCAGATGGGACTATAGTCCTACAGAAACTGAGTACCCATTTCCAGAACTCTAAGATGGCTGAGTGGGAGTAGGAACCTGTTAACTCAGTGCACTGCCAGCAGGTATCTGAAGTGAGGAGTCCTGTTGAGTTTAGGGCCTGTGGTGTTCTGTACTACCTTTGTAAGATTTTCAGTTGGATAAGCTGTGCCTTCATGCCCCTGCATGCTGTATAGACTTGGTGCAAGGCAATTTTCAACTAGTGGTCAGTAAGAATCACCCCAAGTTCCTCCTGCCACTGATTTTGTACCTTTGCAATGATAATGGGGGCAACAACCCTGAGGGTTTTATATATGACATTGGACAGCCCCGGGGAAAGGGATATCCATATTTTCAAAGGATGTGAGTTTCTACCCTTTCTTGAGCACTGAGGTGGAAAGAAAGCAAAGCTCTTAATTGGAGAAATAGCCAGAAGTCTTTTTTTGGGATTAAGAAGAGGGTCATCAGCCGGCCCAGTGGCGCTGAGGGTTGAGGAACTGGACACCACACTTCGTACCATTCTGGAGATCCAGATTCAGGAATGGACCTGGCCATCGGGGGTAGGAAGGGATGGGAGAGGACTGAGCATCTGGAGGACTGCTCTCCTCCGGGGGGTGGGTTAGAGCTACCTAACTTCTCCTGTTACCATGCAGCTTTTGTGCTGGCTAAAACAGTGAAATGGGTCTTCCCTCCCATTTCCACCATGGGTGGCTATGAAAGACCATACCTTCAAAGGCTCCTCACCAAGGGTGATGTTATATTAATCTAGTGGAATAACTGGAAGGGAGACCATCCAGGAGCACATCACAGCAGGCCCGGCACTGAGCATAGGGACCCGCCACTGATCACCACCTTTGCCTACCAAACTGCGGTTTTTTTTCCTGTGTTTTTCCTCCCACAGAATGTGGCATGCTATGGCATCCTGTGCAGTGCATCTGCTGCTGGTACATGCCAATGTCCTGTCCCCATACTACAGCCCAACATCTGTGCCACCTCTGGTCACCACCAGAGGCCACTGCTGCAGCGGGCGCCCCCCAAATCCCACTTTTAAGTACCTCAGTGGAATCAACAAAGTCAAAGAAGGTAGCATCTTATAGAAAAAGAGGTGCAAGAACAAGGGGACACATTTTGAAGACAGAGGGGGGACAGCTCAGGGGGACAGCTCAGGGTCATGTGGTTACTGAAATACTGTAGATTATAGATTTATAAGAACAAAAGAATACCACACAGAAGCTGGCACATGTGCCTATAGCAGCTGTCTCACAGAGAGGGTGGTGGATGCATGGAACAGCCTTCCTGAGGAGGTTGTGGGGTCTAAAACTGTAGGAGAATTCAAGAATGCATGGGACAGATATAAGACAATTCTTGTGGGGGATAGGAAGAAATAGGCTGTTGGTTATCTAGGATCTGCAGCTTATCCTGTAGGTAGGGGAAATGGGCAGACTAGGTGGGCCAAGCGGTCCTTATCTGCTGTCAAAGTCTATGTTTCAATATTTCTATCTCTCCTGTCTGCAAGCTCAGCCCAGGCTAATGTACAAAGACTAACACATTTCTTATGAGTCTTTCTTAAAACTGTTCCATCTGTTTACAGGAGTGCACCTGATTTGAGGCCAAAATCAAAAGCAAATAATTATTTATTTGTTTTTTGTTTACCAGGTAAGCACACTAGACAATCAAGCGCCTATTTTCAGGTGCTACCCGTGAGAGTTACAAAGATACAAGCAACAACAATACAGAGCCAGGATAACAGCAATTTAAACAGGGTACAGTCAGATACAAGCAAAGAAGATCGACAGAAACCAAGTACAGAGACAAGGTAGCAGCTGTCAGACATGGTATAGACAGGTATAGGCAAAGAGCTACAGTCAGGTACAGGCAGAGAACAATTACAATGCAATTACAGTGTTAAAGGTGTGGCAACCGAGGAAGGCTCCCGAGGAAGCAAGACCAGTATCAGCAGCACATATTTTTATTTTTGAAGCGTGCACTAGGGAACATATGCACACACGCAGTCAGGATTTTTCACAGGTACATCACAGAGGGTAGGATGGCTGAGATCAGAGGCAGTCTGAAGCTTGTTTTAAGTAACTCCAAAGGGAGGACCTGAAACAACTATGGAAGGGGGCAGTTCTTACATGAGCAGGAAGGAAGTTCCAGACTCTGGGAGCAAGAGCCGTGAAGGTGCAATTCACTGCAAGGGAGCGAGTCTTGGGGACCATAAGTGCCTGGGAGTCATTGGACCTCAGCTGATAGCCAGAGGGGGCAGGCTGGAGGAGGTCAGCAATATCCAGTGGAGTGGACAATTGGATGATGTTGTCTATAAAGTTGCCCATAACAAAGGATCGATGATTACTAGGGGAGAGCCATCCCAGCCTGGAGTAAAGCTGGCAATGATGGGTGAGATGAGGGGCTGATAGGGTGAAGCGACATACATTGTTATACGAGGTGTCCCATTTGGACAGCCAGGATTTGGGGGCATTCATGAAGGAGGTGAGCCCATAACAATGCGTGGGGAGGAAGACCCCTTTAGCCAGGGCAAGTCTGGCAGCTGGGGTGAGGCAATTTTTTCTCTGTACGCTAGGCCCAGTTTGCAGTTTGTGGCCTTGTAGTAATTACTTATGTGCAGAGAGAGAGATCCAATTGAGGATTGAAGGTTACCCCCGGGTACTTGAAAGAGTTGACCACCATCGCAGGGATGCCATCAGTACCAACAACTTTGAGATCAGCCAGGCAAGCTCTAACCTTGGCAAGGGAGCCGAATAACATTGCCTGCATCTTCTGAAGGTTGATGACAAGCTTACTTGCCTTGAGCCAGGATTGGATGTGATCAAAGTCAGAGTAGAGTCTGGAGTTTATGTCACCGATAATTTGCCAGATGGCAAGAAGCCCCAGATCATCAGCATATAGGTTAACATGTCCAAAGGTGGGGACCGAAGGCAGCTGGTTAATGAAGAGGGAGAACAATAGGGGGCCAAGTACCGACCCCTGAGGCACCCAACAGGTTACTGGTGATAGCCCAGAGATGGCTTTCTGGAACCTCATGTACTGTTGCCTACCTGAGAGGTAGTTAGTAAACCAGGCTAGGACAGAGGGGGAAAGGCCAAGGGACTGAAGAACAGAGCCCAGGAGAGTGTGATCAACAAAATCAAAGGCCTTAGACAGGTCGATGAAAACAGCCCCTGTAAGTTTGCCTTGGTCAGTTGCAGTTCTAATTTCGGAGGTGATGTGTGCTAGGGCAGTGGAGGAACTGTGTCCTTTATGGAACTCATGCTGCTCAGGGGAAAGGAGGCCATAGGTTTGGAGGAAGAGGGCAAGCTAGGAGGCCACTACTTTTTCAAGCAGTTTATTTACTGTAGATAGAATTGCTATGGGGTGATACTTTTTGAGTATTTTGGGATCACCTCACTTGAGGACTGGTATCACATGAGCCACCTTCTATATGGCTGGGACAGCCAGATATGAGAGAGCAGTTGAGAATGTGGGAGATTGGTCTGGCCAGCAGAGCCCTTACACACACACACACACATATACATACACACTCCCCAAAAAGCTGCTTAAAAGCCTGAAATTCATTCAAATCAATTAAATTTTCTTACTTAGTTGGGGTTCAATGCCAACAAGTGTAAAATCATGTACCTATGGCATAGTAATCCCGGTGCTGAGTATAGGATGGGGGGAGGTACTGATACTCACTAGACTTGCAAGGGTCCTTGAGGATATTATATCAGAGGACCTCGAGGTGGCAGCACAGTGTGACAAGGCTATGGGGAGGGCAAATTGGATTCTGGGTTGCATAAGGTGTGGCATCTCCAGTAGGAGGTGGGATGTTGTGCTGCCATTCTATCACTCCCTGGTATACCTGCAGCTGGAGTACTGTGTCCAGTTTTAGAGTCCACAGTTCAGAAATGACATAAGGTGGAGGTTTTCCAGAGGAGGACAACTAAAATGGTTCAGGATTTTCACAGGAATCCCTACAAGGAAAGGCTGAACAATCTCAACATGTACACTCCGGAAGAGTGGAGGGCGAGAGGTGACATGATCAAGACCTACAAAGTATCTCACAGGGGTAAACAGGGTACAGTTGGGGAGTTTCCTACAAATAAGGATGAGCACCCACACCAAGAGGCATACAATGAAGCTGGGGAGGAGTTCAGGATAGATATGAAGAAATATTTCTTCACTGAAAGGGTGGTAGACGCCTTGAACAGACTGCCAGGAGAAGTGGTGGAGGCTAAAATGGTAGGGGGCATGAAGCATGCATGGAATAAACATAGAGGTATATTAGAAAAGGGGAAGGAGGGGGTCAACAGAGATCAATAAGGCTATGGAGATGGAGTAGGTTCAAGTTCATTGCAGGAAAAATCCATTGAACAAGCTCATTCACAAGGACGTCCTGATGGATGCAGGCAGAATAAGACATACAGCAACATATACAGGCAGGAGTTACAAGAAGGTAGAGAACACTTGGGCAGACTGGGTGGGCTGAGCAGTCCGTTTTTGCTGACAAATTCTATGTTTCTATGGCATCATTTGTTCATTCAGGTGCAGTGTTTATTTAAAGTTGGGCCTACCATACATCCAGATGTAAGGTACAGTACAGTAAATTACTGAATTAGATGCAGCCCACTTACAGTACAATAAACAGAACCCCAGTGCTTCGAGAAGCCTTTAATCTTCATAAGGCTGCTTAAAGAGCTGAAGTTCTGGTTGCAGTGTCCACACCAGTATGCTGATCTTAAAATCAATGCTGCATCTGAATGAGTACTTTATTCTTGCTCACTCCATTTCTTCCCTTCTTTGAATGCTGCTTGTCCTGAGTTAGTTTTGTGCTGGCAGTGCCTCACCTGTGTTGGAAGATGACCAATAAGTGGTACTGAAGGATGTCAGACTTCACAGACTGCGAAGGCAGCTGCTCACCCACCATCTTGGCAAGAAGAAAGCTGTAGCTGTGGCCACCAATGACTGTAGGGGTGTGGGGATGGGGGGACCAAACGGGACAGACATAAGGAGATAAAATCATAATAAAAATTATGAGACCTTCACCAGCTTTACAAAATCTTACCAGTAAAAGAACACTCCACGAAGTTTTTCAAATGGCAACACAATCTGGTGAGCCCATTGTCTGCCATCTGACACCAGGCATCAACCAGCTCAAAATTGCCTAAAGAAGGCAGTGTGGTCATGTGGTTACTGAAATACTGGAGATTATAGATTTATAAGAACAAAAGAATATCACACAGAAGCTGGCACATGTGCCTATAGCAGCTGTCTCCTGCTTCTCAGTAGTTATACTAATACTCTTTAGGTTCTTGAATGTTTGTATCATATCCCCTCTTTCCTTCCTCTCTTCCAGTGAGTACGTATTGAGGTCCCTTAATTTCTCCTCAAAAGTCTTGTGTTGCAAGCTCTGTACCATCTCATTTGCCCTTCTCTGGATCATCTCCAGCCTGTTAATATCCTTACGAAGATGTAACCTCCAGAACTGCACACAGTACTCCATGTGAGGCCGGACCATGGTTTTATATAATGGCATCACTACCTCCCTCCTTATGCTGGTGATATCTCTGCCTGTGTACCCCAGCATGTCACTGGCCCGCCCCGCTGCCTTACCACTTTGAAATTTTCAGGTCATCTGAAATAAAAAAAACAGGTCCCTTTCCTTCTTTGTGACTGTCTGCAACTCCCCCCCCCCATCCTGTAGCTTTCCCCAGGGTTTCTATGTCCCAGGTGCATGATTTTGCACTTTTTTGAATTAAACTTCAGTTGCCAGTCCTCAGACCATTTTTCAAGCTTCCCCAGGTCCCTCCTCATTTTCTCCACCTCTCCAGGGTATCCACAGTGTTACAGATCTTAGTGTCATCTGCAAACAGGCAGACCTTTCCCTTCAGCCCTTCTGCAATGTCACTAATGAAGACATTGAACAGGACTAGCCCAAGGACCAATCCCTGCAGCACCCCACTGGTCACCCCCTCTCCACAGACTACACCCCATGTACCACCACTCTCTGCCTCCTGTCTGTTAGCCAGTTTCTAACCCAGTTTACCACCTTGTCCCCCCATGAATAGCTTACCCAGCTAGTTTATCAGCCTCCTATGTGGGATGGTGCCAAAGGCTTTGCTGAAATCAAGGTAAGTGTTGTCCACTGATCCACCCTGATTTACTTCCTTTGTCACCCAGTCAAAGAGATCAACCAGATTTGTCTGACACAACCTCCCCACTGTGAATCCATGTTGCCTATGGTCCTGGGCTCTGATGGCTTCTAGATGCCCCACTATCCTTTCTTTGAGTAATGTCTCCATGATCTTCCCAACTAGTGAGGTGAAGCTGACCTGCCTATAGTTTCCACCTCCTCCCTACTGCTGGATTTGTATAGATGGACCACATGTGCCCTCCTCCAATTATTTGGTACCACCCCTGTTATGAATGACTCAGTGAACATGGCTGCCAGAGGTACTGCTATCTCCCATCAACGTCCTCTTAATATCTGGGGGTATACCATCTGGTCCCATTGCTTTGTCCACCTTCAATTTAGTCAGCACCTGCAAGATTCTTCCACCTGTGAATGGACTATTGTCCACCTCATCATACCTTGCAACTGTTGTACTGCTGTGGCCTTTGCCCCTCCCCCTCTTTTGTGAATACTGAACAGAAAGACACAGTGGATGTCTTGGGGGCGTGCACATGGCAGTTCTTAGGCATGGTAGTATCACTTCCAAATACTTAAACAGCACATATAAACAAGCAACATTCAGCATTGACAAATGCTTGTTATAATTCAGTTTGATGCAGACTCTGATAGACCAGTCTTATTCTGGAGAAAGACTTGCAACTTTGTGGGGAAACCTAGTGAGAAACTGAGTTTTGTTTAGCATGGATTTAATTTCCTAGATCTACAGTACTTCCTCGTGCCTAAATGTAACCTGAAGTAATTATTTTAAAGAATTTACCAGATTACATTTTCTCTTGTAGAAGATTTTTTTATCTACCAAGTTAACGTTTGGGTCACAATCACTCTTGGATTTTCATTTGGTAATGTCTTTGGCTTCAAAAAATGATGGAATCTCTCCACAATGTATATGTTCATGTTGTCTGGAGATCCAGCAATCTCCATGAATATTTTGATTAAAAAAAAGCTTATGCTGTCCTTTCATGCTACTCCTTTTAATCCTAGTGCACAATGCAGACATTGTTTCTTTGGCTACAGTTCTGTATTTGTCTATGTTTTACTCACTCTCTCTTTATTGTTCTGGTATTGGGTGGTATTTTCCTTATCTTCTTCAGTGGGCAGATGTTCAAAACTTATGATTCCACTTTCAGCAGTTCCAGGTCTTGTATAAAGACTGGAGTGCTGTCTGATAACATTTCAATTATAGCAAGCTGAAGGATGTCCCCTAGTATTTCAGCAATGCCATGTAAAAAAAAAGAAAAGAAAAACATGTTTGCAAAGCTTGCTCTTAAATCACATGGTGAGATTTAATCCCTATTTATGAAAAAACATCAGTAAGGTGTCAGATTCTTTTAGGTGGTTAACATTAACTTTCAGGTGTCAACATGAGTGTGAAGTAAAATGTGAAACAAGGTCACATTATTTGCTAAATGTTTTCCACAAATGCAAAAATAACGAGTGAATTCCCAACATTACGACACCCACTTGAAGTAACATTCTCAAAATTGGGGGAATTACTTATATATTTTTAAGTATGATATATGTAGAATATTGTTTTAAGTAGAGGCGTGCGAAAATAAACTTTCGATGGCGGAATTTCCACGAAAGTCAGATTTTCGCTTCAGCAAAACTGCAGAAATCTAATTAGCAGTTTTCATGGAAATTCTGACTTAGAACAGCAGAATAAATGTATAAACTGCAGATTGTTGTATTAAACTGCGGGGGAAAAGTCAGCAGAACTGACCACTGAACTGTGGAATAATTACATGTACTGTGGAATAATTAATTTAACTGTGAAAAACAAATCCTCAGAACTGTTACTCTGCAATTCATGTCTATTATTCCACAGTTCAGCTAAACATTCCGCAGAACCGGGCAAAAATCCACTAAACATATTTGAAAGATTCCAATCTCGCAAATGACAGAAGTTAGGAAGCTTCTGTGAAAGTTCCGCGAAAGCAGAATTTGCAACTTCCGCCCACCTCTAGTAAGTATATAAAAGAAAACAGAAAGAAAAGCAAGGAAAGGAAAAGAAGAGAAAAGAAAAGAAATATAGGGGAGGCCATGCATTTTTGGTTATAGCTGCTTTCATATATGCAGTTTCAGAGGTAGCTGGCTTGTGACAAAAAAAATCTGTAAAATCCCACTAGCAAAAAAAATTCCAGAAAACTATTCAAACAACTGAAAAGTACATGCAGAAAGACAAGGTGGCTTGCTAATTTAATACCAGGCCCTATTGTCAGGGGTTGCCCATCCAAAATAGAAGTGGTTGCCAGGCAGGTAACTGGGGGCAGGAGTGCTAGGATAGTGAAGGGAGTTATGGGAAGAAGGTATCAGGGAATTGAGGGAAAGGGAAGTCAAGAGGAAGGAGTCTGAGAACAAGAATAGTATAGAACACAGAAACAGAAATATAGAATGTGTTGACAGATGGGGAATGCATAATCCATCAAATCTGCCCATGGTTTCTACCCCTCCTTTATGTTGTTATATTCTGGAGGATTCCCTTATGCCTGTCCCATGTCCTTTTAAATTCCCCCACCATTTTTGCTCCCACGACTCCCTGGGGTAGCTCGTTCCATAGTTCCACCACCCTCCCAGTGAATAAATACTTTCTGGTATTGCCCCTGATTCTGCCCCCACCTTGAGTTGCATATCTTTTTTTCTAGTCCTATTACTACTGTTTACTAGAAAAAGGTCCTGTCATTGGACCCTGTTGATACCCTTCAGGTACTTGAATGTCACTATCATATCCCCCCGATCCCTACGCTGTTCCAGAAAGTATGAGTTGAGTTTCCTTAGCCTAAACATGTATGGCTCTCAATGCATACCCTGTACCATCTTTGTTGCCCTTCTTTGTATTGTCTCCAGTCAATTAATGTCTTTCTTGAGGTGTGGCCTCCAGAATTGGATGCAATACTTGAGGTGTGGCCTCACCAGTGATCTGTACAGTGGCATGAACACTTCTGGTCTCCTACTTGTGATTTCCCTCCCACCACATCCCAATATGCCACTAGCCTTCAGTGAGCAATTTTCTGTGTACAAGCTGCAAGGAGCTGTCTGCATGGGGCTCATCTCCCCTGCCCTGCAAGCCTATATGTTGTTTCTTTCTCCCCCCAAGGTACTGTATTTTGGACGTTCTGCTGCATTTGGGGTTGTGGGAGTGTTTTACTTGAGGCACGTCATTGGGAGGTGGGCTCTCCCCTTGTTTAAATGTTTGTGCTGCTAGCACCACTGCAGGAGCAATTTTCCATGTACAAGCTGCAAGGAGCTATCTGCGTGGGGCTCATCTTCCCTGCCCTCCAAGCCTGCATTTCGTTTCTCCCCCCCCCCCCCAAAAGCCAAAGGTACTGTATTTTGGATGCTCTGTTGCATTTTGGGCTGTGGGAGTGTTTTACTTGAGGGGGGTGGGATATCCCCTTGTTTAAAAGTTTAAAAGTTTGCAATGCTAGCACCACTGCAGGAGTGATTTTCTGTGTACAAGCTGCAAGGAGCTGTCTGCGTGGGACTCATCTTCCCTGCCCTCCAAGCCTGCATTTTGATTTTTTCTCCCCCCAAGGTACTGTATTTTGGATGCTCTGCTGCATTTGGGGCTGTGGGAGTGTTTTACTTGAGGCACGTCATTGGGAGGTGGGCTCTACCCCTGTTTAAAAGATCACGCTGCTTGCAAGCACAAGCGGTTGCACGAGCGGTTGTGAGTTGGGTGAGCGCCACTCCACAGAAGAAAAATATTTATTGCATAGGCTCTTTCCTGCCCAGAGGACGTTTGCTGACCTGGACACTTGAAGTAATAGGCTTTTATCCTCTTTTGATGTTTCTTTATGTTTTAGAAAGCCTGTTATTTACCTGACATTGAAGTAATAAGCATCTATTTGTCTTATGTTTAGGTCTAGAAAGTTTGTTATCTAACCTGAAACAGTATGGTTTAAATGTTTTAGAAAACTTGTTATTAGACATTTGAAGCAGCAAGCATTTAGTTCTGCTTGCTACTTACCTTGAAACAGTCTGGTTTAAAATGTTTTAGAAATCTGTCATTTACCTGACATTTGAAATAATCAAGTACTTATTTGTGTCTTATATTTAGGTTTTGAAAGTTTGTTATTTAAGCTGAAACAGTGTGTTTTAAAATGTCCTTGACTTGTGTAATTGTCTTATTCTTGCCAATATTGCATAAATCAAGATAATGGATGTATTAGGGAGGGTTTGTCAGAACTTTGTCTCCCATATTATATCCCTTTTCTGGGAGTTTGCACCTTCCCCCCCCAAATCTTCAATTTAGTAAACCTATCTATAGACTGGTAAATTCCTTAACAAAAAGAGAAAGACAATTAGAGAGTATTACAAATTACAAAAGACTATTAATGTTGCTTTTACTGATGTCCAGAACAGTGTATCCTCACCCAGGGCCTAATATTTTACTAAGAGGGGAACATGATTTTAATCCAGTTAGTCCTCAAATGGGTCTGGTTTCCCCTACACTCAAGGTCGTACATCTAAATGTCCAGAGCTTGCTTTCTAAATGGACCCAGTTTATTGCTTGGTCCCAACTCCATTCATTAGATGTCATTACCCTCTCTGAAAAATGGTTGTATGACGGTATATTGGATTCAGAGACTTATCTCTCCAATTACAATTTAATTAGACAAGATAGAGAAGGAAAAAGGGGAGGCAGAGTTTTAATGTACATTCATTGCAAACTTGATTATATTGTTTTGGGTTATTCATTGGGAAATTCAGGATGTAACATGATTTCTATTGATTTGATTTTTGTACAAAGTAAACATCTGACCCTTAGTACAATTTATTTTCCTCCTAGTAGAATATCTCATGGCCTTGAAATGTTAGTCTCATTTCGTGAAGTTTTACCCTCTCATAGAGAATGGATCACCCTTGGTGATTTTAATTGTAGCTGGGATAAAAGTTTGAAAGGTGAAACTAGAGAAACGCTGGCTGACCTGGGTGTTAGGCAACTAACAGAGGAAATCACAAGGCTGAACTACAAAACTGGTGGAGGGACTGTTCTCGATTGGATCATGGTCACTCATGCAGATAGGATAATCAACTGGGAGGTTATGCCTGATGTCATGAATGACCATCATCTCATCAAATGTGAATGGTCAGTAAGAGTGCCTAAAGGGCCCCTAGACATGTTGAATGTAGAAATTTGGTTAATTTAACCTCTCAGAGAATAGAAGACCTGTTTAAAGAAATAGATTGGTCTCCCCTTTTATCTTGTACCAATACTGATGCCATGTGGGATTTTTTTTGTATAGCTTATAATGTCATTGTAAATAGGGCTTCCCCTTTAAGAAAATAAGAATTAGATCCTCTAAACAAGAATGGGTCACAAGGGATCTCATCCATTTAATGAGAAAATGTGATAAATGTTAGAAGCAATATAAGGCAATGAAAAATTCTGTTCTTCTTCAAGAGTATAAGACACTTAGAAATAAATGAAAATCTGAAATTAAGAAAGTTAGGGTCGCTTACTATCTAAACAAACAAAGGAATTCCAGGAGTAATTCCAAAAAAACTTGGGACTTTCTGAACAAAATTATGGGAAAACAGAAAAAGGTTTTTGCCCCCACCATTTTTCAAGATGGACAAAGTATTAGTGATCCTTCCTTGGTTTCTAACATTTTTAATAGACATTTTGGGAATCTTGGTTCTTATAGAACTCCCATAGTTTTGGATAGTGGAATTGATCCCAAAGATATCTGTAATGACACCAATCCAAAGTTTTACTTTAAACTTGCTACTCCTTCTCTGGTAAAAAAAATTTATATTTGGAAAATAATCCAAACCCCCTCCAGGGCCAGGATAGAGTGGATTTTAAGATTATTAAACTAGGTGTAAATTGTTTTGCTCACCCACTAGCCCATATTCTTTCATTTTTCTTTGTCTTATAATGTCTTTCCATCTAGTTGGAAATTGGCAACCATAAAACCCATTTTGAAGAATGGAAGTTCTTCCATTGTTACTAACTACCGACCAATATCCCTTTTATCACCCATTTCTCAAAGTTTTGAAAAAATGGTGATGGATCAAACCTTGGTTTGTCTTAAGAAATATTCTCTACTTTCAGGAAACCAACATGGCTTTAAGCCAGATTTTAATACCGAAACAGCCTTGGTGGTATTCACAGGCAGTGTACATAATGCACTTGATAGAGGTCACTCATGTGAGGCACTGTTTGTGGACCTCACCAAGGCTTTTGACATGGTCGAATTTGATCTACTCCGAGGTGTTCTTCATGGTCTTCACTTCTCTGGTGAGGTAACTAGGTGTTATCAAAGTTTCTTAAGTAACAGATCTTTTAGAACAATTATTGGTTCATCCACATCCCAGATTCTCCCCTTAGTTTGTGGTGTACCCCAGGGTTCAATCCTGGGGCCACTCATTTTCTCATTTTTTATAAACTCAGCCCCAAATATTTGCACCAAAACAGAGATGACTCTTTATGCAGATGATGCTGTTATTTTTGTACCAATCCCATACCTGAGATTGCTCTTTCCCATCTTCAGATTGATTTTGATCATCTGTAGGACTGGTTATTGTTAAATCACTTGGTGTTGAATTTACAAAAAACAAAAGCAATGGTTTTTTTCTCGCAATAAGAAAGCAACCACTAATCTTCCCCCAATTATTGATAAAAAGGGTAATGAAATTGAACTTGTCCTGGTCTTCAAATATTTAGGAATAATTTTAGATAGTCAGTTTATTTTTGAACCCCACATTCAGAGCCTTAGGAAAACCTTGCATAAAAGGTTGGGCATTCTTAATTGGATTAAGTATCTCTTGACCTTCAAATCCAGAAAACTCTTAGTCCATAGCTTCCTGTTCTCGGTATTAGACTATGGTATACAGATATATACCTCCTCCTGTTGTAATGCTTTGAATTCACTCTGAGTGATATATCATTCTGCCTTAAGATTTTAGCTAAACATGCTCTTTCCATCTCACTGTTCTAATTTGTATGAACAGTCTTATTCTTTATCTTTTGATGATCGAGTTCTTTTTAAAATGGGAACTTTTTTATTTAAAGTAAAATGTAAACTTCTTCCTCTGTCTGTTTCTCTAATGTTTCCCAGGGCATTAAATGCTTTATCTACCAGGTCCCAGCATAAATTCAACTTTAAAATATCATTTTTTAAGACTACTTTTGGGCAAAGATCTCTATTGTTTAGAGCACCTACTTTTTTAAAAAGATACTGACAGAAATTGTAGAGAGTAATTTCATTCAGTGTTTTAAAAAAAGGTTAAAATACTGGCTCTGCTCAAAAACATGAACGTATCTTTTTTTTCTGCAACTGCACCTTAAGTGGACTGAGTGGTTTGCTCCTAAATATATTGTTGTTATGTTGTATTGTGTTTTTAGATAGAACTTGTCACCTGTGAAAATGGGCAATCTTTGCTCATCTGGTCTTACAAGCATAACAAATAAAAATGAAAATGAAATGAAAGTGATGCCTTATCACATTGTTTGTTCACTCTTAAGTTGTCAAAAATTATAACCCCCAAATCCCGCTCATGCTTGGTGGCCATTAGCTGTTCCCTTCCCATGAAGTATACTCTTCCTGGGTTATGTTTACCCAGGTGCATGACCTTACATTGTTTTCCATTGAACTTCAACTGCCAGTTTCTTGACCATTCCCCTAATTTCTTCAGATCGGCTTCCATTTTTTGTGCCCAATCAGGTGTATCCACCCTGTTGCAGATCTTTGTGTCATCCACAAACAGGCTCACCTTCCCTTCCAGCTCATCCACATCACTGATGAATATATTGAACAGGATTGGTCCCAGCACTGATCTCTGTGACACTCCGCTAGTCACCATATCCTCCCTTGACAGAGGGCCATTCACTAGTACCCTCTGTGACTTCCCATTTAGCCAATTTTTAACCCAGCATGTTATTTTATGGCCAACCTCAGTGTGGTCTGGTTTGCTAACCAACCTCCTATGTGGAACAGAGTTGAAAGCCTTGCTAAAATCCAGGTAGACCACATCCACTGCCCTTCCTTGGTCCAATGTCTTTGTGACCAAGTCAAAAAAGCCCACCTGGCTTGGCTGGCATGACATATCCACCATGAAGCCATGTTTTCTTGGGTCTATTTGATAACTTGCTTCTAAGTATGCTAGTGTAGAAACATAGAAACATAGACACTGATAGCTGATAAGGACAACAAGGCTCATCCAGTCTACCCATTTCTTTTTCTACCTTATGAATGTGCTATCAGCCTTTGCTCTGTCAGTGGCCTATCTAGTCATACTCATCTGTATTGTTCCCTTATGCCTAGTCCATGCCTATTTGAAGCCCTGCACTGCATTCATATCCACCACTTCCTGAGGTAGGCCATTCCATGCATCCACCACCCATTCTGTGAAAAAGAACTTCCTCACATTACCCCTTAAATGACCTCACTCTAATCTCATGCTGTGTCCTCTTGTCCTGCTAATTTTCTTATATTGAAACATGTTAGACTCTTTCACCTTGTTAATGCCCGTGAGGTGTTTGAATGTTTCGATCATATCACCTCTCTCCCTCCTT
This sequence comes from Neoceratodus forsteri, assembly GCA_016271365.2. Taxonomy (NCBI): domain Eukaryota; kingdom Metazoa; phylum Chordata; order Ceratodontiformes; family Ceratodontidae; genus Neoceratodus; species Neoceratodus forsteri. Next base: position 1,290,341,618 of record CM057456.1, read on the forward strand.
TGCTCTAGGGTATACATATTGAGCTCCGGTAATCTGACCTCATATGTTTTCTGATGCAGTCCCTGCACCATTTTGGTTGCCCTTCTCTGGACTGCCTCAGTTTGGTGATGTCCTTGTGAAGGTGTGGCCTCCAGTACAGCATCCTCTCCTTTAGGCTCCATTGGGAAGTGGTAGCACTCAAAGCAATGAACAGCAGAGACTAAATCCTTGTCAGACCTATTTTGTTCAAAGGTAATTCCAATTGCAGTTCCAAAGCTTACATCACTTAAACCAAAGCTGCTCTGAAGATCCCAGCATTTCGACTTTGGGCTAGTCTTCCTCAGGAGGTGGGGCATATACAGAACAGGTGACTTTTTATGCCAATTTGTACAAGATTATGTGATAATATCACCTTAGTAACATAAATATAAACAAATCATATTCAGAATGATACTACTACAGAAAAAAACTAAAATATAATGCATGAAAACAAATACATTATTTAAACATTTTACTGTGACATCAAATTCCACTTTAGATGTATTAATAACTGGGAGCTGCAACCTACGCTAAGCCTAATATAATTAAACTGTAAGGAAGAGGAACACAGGAAAAAGTGAGAAACAAAGGTAAAGAGTGAGCCCTGTGGCCAAACAGCATAACAATTTTAAGGCAATGCTTGTAAACTGAAGGACCTCCTTGCAAATAAGTCTCAATCGAGGGATCTGCAAGGTTAAGGCTTCTGCACTTATTGAAGGTTCACCTGAAAGGAGAACAGAAGGAGAGGAGGAATGAGTTAATAAAAATAAATACATTTTTTTGAAAATATTAAAAGGAAGAGATAAGAGCAGCAAACAAGTGTTATAACAAAGACACACATGTAAGCAACCAATTCAGACTATTTCTGCTAATACTTTACTTTTTAAGAAAGGGCTTTAGGTTCCATTGTTCATTAAAACCGTTTGTTTTCACAGTGCATAACTGCTATATCCACTTGCTCTCTTTCTAAAGCAGTGTGTCACTTCTGTTGCCACCTAACCTTGGTGGAGGTATCCATTCTAACCCCATGATCTTTAAAGTAACTAGTTTAGATCCATAATATAATGAAACATGTGTGCCAACTGGTGTGTCCTGCCTATTGTGAAGAATAGCACAAATATGTTCCTGGATGTGCTGTTTTAATGGGCGCACAGTCTTCCCCATGTAAATAAGCTTACAGCTGCACCACAGGACATAAACAACATATGATGTGTCACATGACAAGTTCTCTAATGTCTACTTTGAGTGATGGAAATTTGAGATGTTGAAAACATTTACTAACAATGGAAAGCTTACAAATGTTGCATCCAGCACACTTGTAGAGTCCTGAGGGCCTAGTGGGTAACCAAGTGCTTGGTTTCTTAGTGCACTTTTTTAAACTGCTATGCACAGTCTTGTATTTTACATTCTTAGCTCTCTTAAAAGTTACCCTAGGTTGCACCCCCACAGCCATGCTGACCTCAACATCGCCCATCAGTATTGCGAAATGTCTATATATTTTGTTGCCAACTCTACCAGCAATGTGGCTATATTCTGTGATGAATGCACAGGTTTGTTTATTAGCTTGCTCAGTGTGCCTGATCCTTAACAACATGTCTCTAGAAATTTTGAGCATCTTTTCCTTTATTCTTTTAAATAATCCAAGGTCAAAGCCCCTCTCCCTAAATCTGCCAATAAGTTCTTCTGCTTGCATACTGAATGCTTCAATTGCGTTTCAGTTATGCCTTAGCCATAACATCTGGCTATATGGCATCGAATTTTTCAGACTAGGAGGGTGGGCACTTGTGACATGTAGTACTGAATTAGTCACAGTTTGTTTGTGAAAGCACTGTGTCTGAATCTTCTGTGTGTCAAATTTATTAACCTCTAGTGTAATGTCTGAGAAATCAAGGCTTGAACTGTTAGCTGTATATGTAAACTTGAGGTGAAGTGAATTGTGATTCACCCATTCCATAAATGGGAGATCTCCTGGGTGTCTCCATGCAATATACGCAAAGAACATAATCTATAAAATGGTATCAATGCTTTATTTTATTGATGAATGGGTGACTAAGCTATCGAAAACCTATGTCCTTTCCCAATGTCCTAGAAATAAATTGGCATAACTAGATGCCATGGAGGCGCCCATGGCAGTCCCCCATGTCTGTAAATAAAAATCTCTTTTGAATTCAAAATAATTGTGGGTTAATAGAAACTCTAAAGCCTGTAAAATAGATTCTTTAGGAATATCATCAGAAATGGATAATTCATCCAGAAAACAGTTGATAGCTGCCAGACCCTGATAGTGTTGTATAGAAGTGTACAGTGACACCACATCAATGCCCAACCAGGTCAGGTCATTGTCCCAGGTCAGACCTTCAATTTTCTTAAGTAAATTGGCTGAGTATCTAATGTAAGACCTCAGATTAATTACACCAAACTGCAAAAAAAATAATCAATAAATGTTCCCAGATTTTGTGTAATGGAATCTGTACCCAAGAAGATGAGCCTGCCTAGTGGGTCTTCAATGTACTTATGCACCTTAGGGAGTATATAAAAACCTGGTGTGGTAGGGTATTCTTTCCACGTATACTGATACTCTTTTTCTGTTATTTCTCCTCTGTTTTGGGCCATTGAAAGTAGTATGTAAAGTTGTTTTTTGAACAGGTTTGTGGGATCAAAATTAAGGTGACTGTAATTCTCATTATTATGTAGTAAGCCCAATGCAATACATCTGTAATGATCTTTGTTTAGAATGACAATGTTGCCCCCCTTGTCCACTTGTTTAGTAACAACAGTCTCATTTGAAGATAATTCATCAAGCACAATGCTTTCTTTCTTTGGTGAGATTCTTATGTTTGGGGCAACACTGTCAATCAACAACTCAGTAACCTGTTTGCAGACACTCTTCTCACAATAAAAAATGGCACTATTATTAACATTAGGGCACAAAGCAGAACAAGGTTTAAACCTTCTTCTTCTGAGTTTAGAAATGTGCCCCTTAACTCCCAAAAGGTCAATGGAAAATTGACCATGGGAGGTCAAGTTAACCCTGGAGATCAGAGAGCTAGTATTTTGTACATTTTTTGCCAATAACGATTCTAAAGTAGTCATATCATTTAGAAAAGAGACATTTTAGTTTAGATCACTCATATCGAAGTCAATATTGTTTGTAGTGTTATAAGAAATTACCTGGTTATCTGTAACATCACCTCCTTCTTCTGTCTGATGCAACAGCCCAAAAGCAGGGTTCAGTACTATATCCAAATCAATGTTAGTACCAATATTATCCATAGCTTGAATCAAATAATCCAGCTCTTCCCCAGTTGTTGTTTCTTCTTCTAGTGAAAATCCCAGATCTGCAGTTTCAAGCAGGGTTTTCTTAAGAAAATAAAGCCCCAGTTTTAGTTTCCGGAAAAATCTGTGTAAATTCAGAAATAGTTGAAAATCGTTTACTGCAGGGGTGAGGATAAAGCTTAATGCTTTCTTGAGAACAGAAATATGGTGACTATTCAGTCAAAAGTCAAAGATATTTATGGTTTGTAGTTCAGATTCTTTCTCCTGGTTCTCAGTAAATGCCCTGTAGCTGTAGTGTCTTCTCCCTCCTTCAAATCAAATCAAATCAACCTTTATTTATAAAAGGCGCCTTTCTAAAACCAAGGCGCCTGTACATTACATAATAAAATAAATCAATAAACAAATAATTAATGCCTTAATTAAGACCTCTCCTTGTTTTTCTTTTCCTTTTGCCTGGTGTGCAGTCTTTGGCAACATTTTTGAAGTACTCTTGGCAGACATCTTAGATACAGTTACCCCTTGTGTTTCAGAATTAAAGTTACTTTAAAAAAAAATATATTTTTATTAAATCATTTTTCCTCTCCATCTATTCTCCTTTCAGGTGTGCCTTCAATAATTACAGCACCTTTACCTTGCAGATCCACAGATCAAGACTTATTTGAAAGGAGGTTCTTCAGTTTACAAGCATTGCCTTGAAATTATTATGCTGTTTGGCCACAGGGGCTTACTCTTTATCTTTTTTCCTCACTTTTTCCTGTGTTCTTCTTCCTTACAGTTTAATTATAGTGGGTTTAGAACAGGTTGCAGCTCCCAGTTATTAATACATCTAAAGTGGAATTTGATGTCACAGTAAAATGTTTAAATCATTTTTTCATTTTGATATATTTAAATATTTTTCTGTATAAAGATCATTGTGAAAATGATTTGTTTATGTTTATGTTTCTAAGGTGATATTATCACATGATCTTGTACAAATTTGCATAAAAAGTCACTTGTTCTGTAGAGTATATTCCCCATCCCTGAGGAAGACTCAACCAGAGTTGAAGCACTGGGGTCTGCAGCTCAGCTTTGATTTAAATGTTGTAAGCTTTGGTAATGCAATTGGAATTACCTTTGAATAAAAAAGGTCTCATAAGGATTTATCATCTGTTGTTCATTGCTTTGAGTGCTACCATTTCCTGACAGAGCCTTTGTGTGTGTTTGGGGCAGGCCACCCCTTGTTTGGACTGCACCTACCCTTACAGCTGGTGGCAGAAAGCTCCCCTTTTGGTACTATCCTCTCCTTTGGTAGGGATTACATAAATTTTTCTACCACTGAGGTGAGGCTCACTGGGTGATAGTTCCCCAGGTCCTCCTTACTCCCACTCTTGTGAAGCAGCACCACCATAGCCCTTCTCTAGTCCTCTGGAACATCCCCACTCTCCAATGACATGTTGAAGAGCTTATCTAGGGGTGCAACAAGTACTTTCCTAAGCTCTTATAGGATTCTTGGGTGTATCTCATCCGGCCCAATTGCTTTCTCCATGTTCAACTTGTTGAGTCCTTCCAGGGCTTTCTTCTCTGTGAAGGGTCTCTTGTTAGCCCCTTCTCGGAGACTATCCTTATTGAATAGGGTGGTTCCATTTCCATTTTCTTCCTGTGTAAAGACTGAGCAAAAGTACTCATTTAGTACCTCTGTCTTTTCCCCGTCATCTTCTGTAAGATGCCCTCCCTTTGCAATTCTAATGATACCTCCTCTGCTCTTCCTTTTGTCCCATATGTATCTATGGAAGATTTTGTGTCCCTTCTTTTCTTCTGTTTGATCTTTTGTTATCCTAATTGCTTTCCCAGCTTCTCTCAGTTTTTCTTGGTACTCCAGTTTGTCACGTTCCTTTTTTGCCTCCTTGTATTTTCTGAAGGCATATTTCTTTTCACTCACTATGGATGCCACCTCCTTGGAAAACCAAAGTAGTTTTCATCTTCTCTTGGTCTTAGATAACTTGTTGCGTGCATTATGATGTTACTATTGTGAGTGTTTCCTTTATCATTGCCCATTATTACTCCTCCTCCCCCTTCCTCCACACCACTTAGTTTTTACTTCATACAGAGTCTCATTTTACTAAAGTCTGCCTTCCTGAAATCAAGGACTTTCAGCTTTGAGTGCCTGATGTCTTCAATATTGTTTACCTTGAACCATATGGTGGCATGGTCACTTGTTCCCAGATGACCCTCAACTTCAACTCCTATGAACCTGTTATTATTTGTAAATATTATGTCTAGGATCACCTCCTCCCTAGTGGCTGATTTTACTAGCTGAAAAAGTCCTTCCCCTGGCAGGGCAACTATGTACTCCTTGCTAATTTATGAGGTTGCCATGAGGGAGCACCAATTTATGTCTGGTAGATTGAAATCTCCAACCAGTACCATGTCCCCTTTGTCTGACATCTTTAGGATGCTCTCCAGGGTCATGTTGTCCCTTGCCTTTTCCTGAGAAGGGGGTCTATAGATTGCTCCTACCCAGTTGGATGCCTTGTTATCAGCCCCAATTGTGAGCCATAGGGCCTCTGATTTCTCTTGTGCTGCCTATATCTCTGTAGCTTTAATGTCTTCCAAAGTCTTCCCTGAACATTGTAACTGTAGCACTTGAGGTCTTGCATACATTGCCTGCTCTACTTCTTCCTGAACTAACCTACTGCTTGCCTTCTTCTCCTTTGCACTTGCTACTCTCTGTACTACCATACTATGGCTTCTCCTCTTTCACTACTCCTAGCAGTTTTAGATTCCTTCATTGTATACTTTCTGTATGTTTTAGATTGTATGTGCTAGATTGCTTCATTGTTTCTTGTTGTATGTTCTTGATCTATGAAAATAATTTATTGTACTTTATTAGATCTTAGTTGTTATACTATTGTTTTTACTAGTGCTATGTGCAGGGCAATCTTGTAAATCAGTTCTCCTCAATGATGTTTTGCTTGGATAAATAAAGACTTGATTGAATGATTGATTGATTGAAATAGTTACCCCTCCTCCCTTTCTCCCCTTTCAATCTTTCCTACATAGGTTATACACTGGGAAAGTTGTATCCCAGGTGTGGTTATCATTAAACCACATTTTAGTTAAGGCTACCCAGTCCAGCTCTCCCTCAACTATTGTGGCAGTTAGGTCTGGGAACTTGTTTGCTAGACTGTGAGCAATTGTGTACATTGCTTTTCATACCTGACTGCTTCCTTCATCTGCAGAAGTGGCCCTTCCCTGCTGCTTACCCTGTTTACTTTGTTTTTCCAACCTGTTTAACCATTTTGAGTTATGTGCTTCATTTCCTCTATGTTGTTCCTGCAAGTTGGTATTGTAGTGCTAGCTGATGGGGGAGAGATATGCAGACCCCTGTGATTTGTTACCGGAGCCTCTGCTATCTCCACCTTGGCTAGTTTAAATGCCCCTTGTGGACATTGAATGGGATTGGAGGAAGGGACAGTAAGTGAGACATGTAGGGGAAGGGCTGTATAAACAGGGGCAGAGAGAGAATTACCCTTCATCTGCTTGACAGTTGGTTTGGTGGTCAAATTCTCTAGAACATCAGTTGGCAAGCAATTTGATGAGTGAATTGCAGGAATGGTGATCACTTGGGGAAGGTAAGATCATTTTGTGTAACCAATATAGAGGTGGCAGACCTGATGAGGTGGAGGAAAAAAGAAAGGAGGGCTCTGGAGAAGAAATCAGTCTACAGTGGCATGAGGGATTTGTTGCTTTATGGTAATGAACTGAGACTTTTTAAAAAAAAAGACTGTGAGTTTACATGAAGGTTTGTTGCTTGACAGGTAACTGAGTGGAGTGGCTTAAAAGAGAAGGTATGGTTTTAAAGGACACTTTGTTTGCCTGAGTTGGTCTTTGCTCTGCTTCAGCTCCAAATGTGGCAAAGATTGCAAGGGGGGTGGCTAAAAATGAGTGAATCACCACAGACTGAAAGGCACAGTTTTAAATGCTGTAGCAGACAGAAGCATGGTTGTGCAGAGCCCAGTTTTAAAGTCCATGGTTCAGCAGGCTGCATGGGTGGGAATGCTACAGGTGCATAGTAGCACATATGGAAAGGGCCTTGCAGTCAGTGAAGCAGTGGTGAGGGAAGACCACAAAGAGAAGGGAAGTGAGAGATGCAGCCATGATTTTGATTTGTTTTGTGAGAATTTGATGCAGAAGGTGAAAATAGAGAGGTTGAGTGTATTCCCAGCTTCAGACCCCATGGTGCCAGCAGACTTCATGCATGTGTACTATGGGTGGCCACCATGTTAACTATGGCAGTGTGGGCCAGTGTGCATGTGTTGATGACAGGGAGCTGCCAATGGTAAGGCAGCAACACACTTCAGAGAGATATTCCGGGGGGAATTCACAGAGGCATGGGGAAGGTTATTTTGTAAAACAGCACAATGAATGGTGATGCTGGGCCTTTTGTAAGAAAGCCTGGGGCCACGTGGGGATCTCAAATGACATGGATATGCACCTCCACCACCAGCCACCATGTTAGGTATGGTGGTGGGGGCTTGCATGCATGCATGCACAGCTGATAGTAGACAACGATGGTAATGGCAGCAGTGGGGTTAGAGTGGGAGTCTGGGGGAATTTACAGAGGTATCAGGAAGGTAAATTTAAAACAGGCAGTACACATAGATGCTGGACAGCCACAAGATGATAGCAGACTCTGCACATGTGTGGCACTGGTGGCCATCATCTTAGGTACAGGTGTGGGGCTAACAGACATGTGTGCACAAAGAGGAGCTGCCATTTTGAGGATGGCTAGGAGGAATGCCATGCATGCATGGGGAGGAGAAGGCTGCCATCTTGAATAAGGTGGTGCACATGCACAGAGGGAGAAGGGCAGTCGGGCAACAAGGGAAGGTGTCTACAAATATGTGAAGGCTGCTTCACAGTTAAGGAAGCTTTACTACAACCCCACAGAGATCAGTGGCAGAGGCAGTATGTGTATTTTAATGAGACCTCCCCAGATGGAAAAAAACATTTGTAATTAATGGTGGGCATTTTAGGATAAGAGGCACAAAAGAAACTATCACTATGAGGGCCACAATATCATGTAGAATGCCACGGTAAGAGCCCAGGTCATTCCAGTGGTAAAGCAGTGCAATACCTAAAGAAAAAAGGGGAAAGCCCAAATGGCATGATTCCAGGGAGATTCTCTTGGGAGCTCCTGGAACTGCGATGAAGATTGACAATACTCACTGGTATATTTAGGAACATTTATGAAAAGGGTATGATCAGAGAAGGTGAATGCCTCCCGAAGGCAGGGAGGCACTGGCAGACAGGGTGGCAATTTTTCTGGCAAATAAAACAAAAGAAAAAGTCAATGTCAGACAGTAGCTCAGCAGGTAGCACACTTGCCTCAGATGCTGGAAGATTGGAAGGTGAAGGGTTCTAGCCCCACATCGAGAATATGGCATAAATCCCAATATTGACATTGTAGTGCATCAAGAGGGGGGTGCTGTTTTTCAGATGAGACATTAAACCGAGGTCCTGTCTGCCTGTTCCAGTGGTTGTTCAGGTGGATATTAAAGATCCCATGGCACTTCTCAATAAAAATAGGGGAATTTTTATTAGGAAAGAAAATCAAGCAAAAATGACATCAATATGGGTTCACTTCATTACTACAAAAGAAAGGAAAAATACCAAATATTGAAACCATACTAAACAAAAATACCATAGTGACCTCACAATTCCTCCTCAAAAGTGTCCACAGCAATTCACACACCCCACACACCCTTCACAAAACACTACTGGCCCTTCACCAAATTCCACAATATATTTTACCTGTCAATACACTTCATGGGGGAAGCCAGGGGAAATGTCTCCACCAGGCTTTTAAAACTCTGTGGATATACATTTGTTGTAATATAAATTGGTAATGGACTTGCCAAATCCCCCACTAAATACATGCCAAAACATCCCACAAAGTCTCTGTGTTGAAGGTAGTAGACCCAACCCCTAACATTCCATAAATCAAAACATCATAAGTCATAAAGGTGAACACAGGAAACTTCCATTTTTTGGCCACCATGATCCACAACCCTGTAATGTAAGAACATGTGAAAAATAAATTAACCATACTTTCGATAAGGTCCACACAATCCTCTCTCAAACAGTGTTGCTCAGCCATCATTTTGTGGTGGTGGTTACCCCGAACATTCAGTCTCCCATGGCAACATAACCAAATAGCATCCCACATTTTTTGTGGTATGCGAGGTTCCTTAAGTTTACTCGTAAGGCAATTTTCTGATACATACGAAGGGCATTGAAAACATTGGTCCATAAAGAACCATGTACATAAAACTTGGTTATATAAATCTTTATGAGTCTTATAAAGAATTTCTGTAGTAGTAATATTCCATAATTTAAATTGTTTGAAATGGGAGACTAAGTTAACTGCAATCCCAACTGGAACATTCACCCCCCCAAAAAAACACATCCCAGAGCTCCATCTTGAAAAAAAAATATTTGCACCTAGTTTGAAATAATGGGACCAACACTGACCCACACCCTTGTAGAGGAGGCAAAAAAATAGCGTAAATGTAAATTGAATAAAAAACAAATCAGGTTAATCATGTTGAGTCCTCCATGTTTTATAGTCCAATACATGACCACCCTCTTTATAGGGTTCATCCTGCTATCCCATAATAACCTAAAAAAATACTATATGCCTTAGTTTCCAAAACATTACTCACATATAATAACAGTGGAACTATAAAGGATCATAATAAAAAAATCTGTTTTTGTTTCGTCATAGGCCATGCCTTCTATTTTTCTACTTTTATTTCCTTTATGTTGCATATGTATTTATATGCATATTTTTATGTCATTTTTTTAAAGATTTTAAGTTGTAATAGCTTTTTTGCTACACAATAAACAAACATTTTGAATTTGACTGTCCACTTTTATTTCTGTGGACTGTAATGCCTCTGTCCAGTTCTGGATTGCAGGATTTACTCCCCCAAACATTATGCCCAATACATGTATTGGACTTGGAACAATTTTAAGCCCAGCAATATCTGATTCCAAAACTCCCCTATTAACCTTATTCAGTGTAGAACCAGACACTAGTGCAAAATCTATTACTATAGACAAAGCCCGAAACCCCGACATTCCATCCACAATCATAAGACAAATGTCATCAGCGTAAACCACGACACAGGGAAAAAACATTCCTAGTGTCCCACTTGTATGTGTGATATCAGAATGTTGCTTTATTTTTTGAATCAGTGGGTCAATTCTAAAGACGTACAGAAGCAGACTAAGCAGGCACCCCTGGCTCACTCCTCTACAGATTTTTAAAGAATCTCCAAGTCAACCATTAACCACCAGATGAGTGGTAGCAATTGCACAGATTCTAAGAATTCAGTCTATGAAACAAATTGGTATCCCATAAATTTCTAAGACCTTAAACAAGAATTTGTGTATGACAACATCAAAAGCATGTGCATGGTCCAGACTGATGACATATCCCTTATTTTATGGTCCATCACATATTTCCCTTAGCAGGTAAAGGTTGTCATGCGCTGTTCTATGTGGCACAGTGCTCATTTGCATTTGGGTAATCAAAATTCAAACTGCATCAGACAACCTAGTACCAAGTATTTTACTCATAATTTTCCAATCCACATTCAGTAAGCTGACTGGTTGCCAATTACTAAAGACAGCCTTCTCCCCTTTTTTATATAAAAAAAAACTGAAAATTTTCTGATAATTCCTGTGGTATCGCACCATGTCCCATTAGAATTTCATTAAACACTGTCGCCATATATTCTGCAATAATGTCACCAATTTTTTTTTATAAACTTCTACCGACAGACCATTCAGGTCCTGTTGCCATTCCCCCTTTACATGAAGCAATAATTTCTCAAACTTGCCCAGACATAATTGGGGCAACCTAACAACCTCTGATTGCTGGAGACAACTCTGGGTTCTGGAGATCCTGAAGAAACCCAGATATGGAAGCCAGAACATCCTCCCTAGATCCGAATAAATAATTCATGTGGTTGTAGACCAGTTGTTCCATTTCCAAGTTATGTGTTGCCATACTATAGAGCCATCTTGCCACTCTATCTGGGCCATATATTTAGCATCAATCCTGTCTGTACAACAGTCGATGGATTAACATAACTTTTATTTCCACGTGTCCCAAATTTTTGTTCTGCTAACAGGGAGGAGACCCTGTCATATTGAACCATACATATTTTCTTTTTAATATTGGTAATCTGGTCCATATAGTTATTCCCTGTTTCATATGTCCTAGAAATCAAAACCTAACTGTTTTCTCAATTGCAAATAACACCCATATCGAGTAGTGTGCTGATGTTTGGTCCACTGCCTAAAAAACATTTCAAATCATATTTAGTATCCACCCACTATTGTATCGCTGTATCATACAGTTCATAGATGGCTGTCCAGGCTTCCAGAAGCTCCTGCAATGATATTCAGACACCTTGCTCTTCCAACACATAAATATTTAGCCTCCACATATAATGAGTAAGTGGCTTATTAAATGCAATTCCTAGTCATATTGTGTTTACCCCATGGTAAGTAGTTTCTACCGAGGTTACTTTATATTCAGAAATCAGCACCCATTGTCACAGAAAAACAAAATCTATCATAGTTGATAGAATCCCTTTATAAGAGGTGTGGTTTGGAGACCAGACACTGGCTTGAGCCCCATCTTTTAACCGAGTCTGAGACACCAATGTGTTTAAGAAATTGGAACCACTATACAATTTCTGAGTTTTTCCTGTCTTATCCTTTAAGGATAATACAATTAAAATATCACCCAAAAACTACAGTTTTGGTGGTAAACAGACAGGGTTGCAGTACTTTAAATAACTCAATCCGTAATGTCTTTGTTTGGGGAGCATACACGTTTATCAACTGAAATTCCTGGTATGAATAGTATACATCCAGTAATACGGCTCTACCTGGGGCAAAGTCTAATAACCTATTTATTGTAAACCCTGGGGTGTTAAATAATATTCCCACCTGGAACAGGGGTCCTGTCCTGAACACCAAAAGGAAGGACTGCCAAACAATTCTGCAGAGGTCATAGCTATCTCTTGTACAGTATGTAAATGGAAATCTTGCAAAAACAAAACATGCATATTAAAATCTCGCATAAGAGCAAAAGTGGCATGTCTCCTCTTCCTGTTTTTAATACTATTTGTATTAAGGGGAGCAAAGAATAAAGAAGAAGTGAACTGTCGTGGTCAGAAAGTTACGGATCAGATTTGGGCACTTTCTTTATTTTCACTTTCTTTTTCTTGGTTTTAGTAGACTATGTAGATACAAAGTCCATATCAGTATAACTCTCAGGCTGGGAGGATGCAATTAACAAAATATCAGAGTCTTCATCTTTATTGCCCCACAATTTTCTTTTACTCAAAACTGCAAATGTATTTTCCACTGGAAGGACCTCCCTGAGCCCCACCCAACATGTAGGAGGCTGCACCATGGTCTTACATCTGGTACTTCTCCTATGTAGCTTTTTCTCCCATTGTCCAGGGGGTGGGGATGGCATACCCTGATCAATCGGGTCTGCGAGTACTGTGGTCTCATTAGGGGTGGCTACCCATTGTAGCACCATAGGATCATCTAGCATAGTTCCTGTCTGGACTAAGGGTTTGGTTCTCTCCTGTGTGTCTTTCAAATCTTGAGACAAAGCTTTGTTTCATGTCTCTGGAGCAGAGGTGGTCCCCAGGTCTGTCTCTGTCAACATGGGAGTCAATAGGTCTTCCAAAGAGTCCTCAAGATTAGGCTGGGCAATTTCCCTATATACCAGCGGGGACACCAGAGAGATCAATGAAGGGTCAGCAGTGGACGTTCCTGTGCTTTAGAAATGGCTTCCTTCTGTTCAGCTCTATAGGCATCTGGTTGATTATGTGCAGCCCGTGGGCTGTTTTTCGAAACTTATGTCCCTGTTTGTTGTACATATTTAGAGGTGGGCAAAGTGCTCCCAGTTTGCTACATGGAGCACTTCACGTATTACCCCAAATCCACATAGTGCTCTGCAATGCAAAGCAAATTACTCCACCTATAAATTTGAACATAAAGTGCATTGTTTCCAATGGACTTTGCGTTACTTTGTCTTGTAAAACAGGCTTCCCCTTAATTTTAATGCAAAGTGCCATTGATTTTAATGGACTTCACTTTGCTTTATCTGTTTATTGCTATTTGAGGCAAATTTTGCATTGATTCATGGAATGACAGATCACATGGGCTCTACATTGTCGTGCACAGCCTCAGTTCTGCATAGTGTGTAGTGAAAAGCTACACTTTGCTCTCAGAGCTCTGAGAATCAAACCATCAAAAAAGCTTTAAAAAATCACTTTTGATCCAATTGTTTTGTTCCAAATTTAGTACATCGACTGTAGGAAACCCTCTTGTGCTTAGACCATTAAGTGTTGATTGTTTTTGTCCGCATTTTGAATTTTAATTTAGAATATTCAGCCTGTGTACTGACATACACTGTTGAAGTGTGCTTCGGAGGATGGGCGTATCTGTGGTGGAGTGAGATTCACATGAGAAAGGCAGGCTTTCTAATTGTTTTGTACTAGTAGTGTGTGTTAGTATTTGTATGTTTATGTACACACAGTAATACATGAAGAAATGTTTGATAATTATGTTCTGTTTGTTGTGGTGCAGTGCATATTTTCATTCTGTTTAAAAGATCTGTTTATATAGTGTACTGCACTGTTAAATTTTCTGAGCAATACCTGTAGTGTGTGAGTGTGTGTGTGCCATTAAGTCAGACACATTTTACTGTACCACACAGTAATCGCCACACTCTGAATCGGTTTTCCATCTGCGGTATTTTTTACTGCTTCCTTCTAGCTAGCTAGTGGACTGCTACTGCAGCATTCCCCAACCCACATCTCTTTATAGTGTACTATCTGCGTCTGTGCGTTTGCATCTGTTTAGTGCCCAGTCTGCATCTGTAAGCCACAATTGTTGTTTTTTGGCTTCTCATCCACCCCAAATTTCAGAAATCTCGGTTTTGTTGTGAATTTTCTGTATAATCCCCAAAAATGCCTGCAAAGAGATGTGCATGCAAAGATACTTCTGACCATGGCACTGCTGCCAGTGACAAGAGTGGCCATGGGCATGGTAGTATGTGACAGAAGTGAATAGATGATGCCAGTAAAGGGATTTCTCTGACTATGTTTTTTTACAGTGCAATCAGTAGCTTCAGTCATGGCTGGAGATGCTGTTGTCCCCACTGGTGGTAGTGAAGTTGCTGATGGCATGAGTATTGCCCCAATTTCAACTCATGACAACAAGTTAACCGGTTTCCCAAATAATGTGGATTCTAAAGCTTAATATGCATAACTGCGAGGAAAGGAGGGAAGGCATGATAGAAACTATCAAGTACCGAAAAGGGAATCAACAATGTACAAGAGTGTAGCATCTTTCAGAAAAAGAGATGTGCATGAACAAGGGGGCAACATCTGCAGACATGGGGGGACCATGCGGAGCAACATTAGGCAATATTTTTTCATGGGGTGGGTGCAAGGACACACAAAAACTAATGATCAATGTGATAGTGAGAGCAGCAGTTGAAGTGTGCCCATTATTTGGAGTTGTTGCACCTCCATGCATTCCAACCACTGCTCAATGTTGTCAATTCGGTAGTTCACATGGTCCAACTCACTCCACATCAGGCCCAAATCGACATGTGTGGCAGGTATTCATGCAGGGTTGCAAATGTCACCTGCAGGTTGTGGAGCAGCCTCTTACTCCATGGCCTGCCCCCTCTTGACCCCACATGCAGATGGAGGCAGTGCTGCCACCTGTTGCCCAGCAGGCACATTCCTGCCCTGTTCGGCAAGCTTGGCCTGCCAATCTGCATGGTGGTGGTTGTATAGGTGGGTGCACTGACCACCTGTGCCCAGATGACTTCCCTTGGAGCCACAGCACACCACGTCACCACACAGATTGCACTTCACCACACTGGTGTCTGCAGGCAGTGTGAACTCCCACACTAATGAGGTGTGAGAAGGACTGGGCACAGGCGGGGGGGCCAAGATATAGTTACAGGCTGCTGCTGGTGCTCAATTGTGACTGGGGGTGGGGAAACCTGCTGCTGCTGCTGTGGCTGTGACTCCTCCCTCACTCCCTCACTTTCTGCTGAGCCACCGGTGAAGAGGCCATGGCAGATGGTGGCACTGTGGTGGGGCACTGGTAGGTGTCACTGGAGGTGGTGCTTCCATGGCACCACTACCTCCTGCTTCAGGGAGGGGACCAGTAGCCCAGAAGGTGCTCCAGTTCAGATGCAGGGTTTATATTTTTTGCTACAGTATCTCTCTGTCTCCTCTCAAAGCGGGGTTTATATTTTTTGCTATCTCTGGCTGCTCTCAAACACAGCTCTTTCTTTCATACTAGGTAAGGTGAAAGTGAAAGTCTTTCACTCTCTTACATGATTAACTCACTGCCTGAAGCATGTGACCTGCAGACTGTGACCCATGTGATCTGTGGGATGTTACAATGCTCAATCACTCCACCTTTAAAAGAAAATAAAGTGAAGTAATGTGGAGTCATCATAACGCAAAGTCATTATGACTCGAAGTGGTGAAGTACTGCATTTCAATGGTCACTTCGCGTAGCTATATGTCAAGGCAGAGTGGGCCACTTTACCTCTACTACACTAGCGAAATTCAACTTCACTGCATCTCTACACATATTGCAGCAAACTAGATTTGGGCACCCTGCACTCATGTGTCCTATACCCCCACACATGAAACATTTCATCTGACCACAGACAGGTGTTACTCAGATGGGTATGTAACACCTAGGTGGCACTATCCCAAGGGCTACTACCCTTGCCTGCTTGGCTAGTAGCAGGTTAAGGGGCTTGAGTTCTGAAATGGGGGCCTCCACCCAGAGGTCAGGGTTGGTAGTGGTCAAGCTAACCTGAGCACAGCCCTCCGGGACACTGTAACCCCCTCTTCCCTTACTAGTGGCCTGGAACAATACACAATAATCACTTTCACAACACCCCGATACACCACATAAGTACCCACACTGTTTGCACTTACCACCAGGGCTTTTCTCTGGCTCAACTCTGGGGACCCCCTGTAAAACAAGGTTATACACAGCAAATAACAGCAGTACAGTACTCTTGCACAAACTGGAACCACAGTCAGGGTAAATGCAAAAAGAGTTAGATCTGATTTATTTAAGGGGCTTGAACAAGGCAAGGGTGTAATCAGGTTAATTTGCTTAAAGGCTGCATTAATCAAACAGTTATGCATGTACTACAGGGTCCATAAACAGTCACACACTCTGGGTACCCAGATGGAGAAAGGTGGGCTAGCCAGGAACGATGCAGCTGGTTGGGGCCCTGTGATGGAAGAAAACAACATGTACCACACACACTAATTGTAATCCAAAGCTGGAGGGCTCAGTTCATGAAAAGAAAACAACAAGACAATCAGATGACACACTTTTAGATTAGGCTGTTTTTGCAGGGAGCTACCCTTATGATTACTCACAATACCCAAGACTGAACATAGTCTGGATGAAAATTGACACTGCAGGTGGTTGATCTGGAGTGCCAGGAGAAACAGGGCCCACACGATTCTTTGAGGCATCATTCCTGTTCAAACATGGAGCAGGGGGCTGATTCCCAGGCAGGTCTCTCGTCGATGGCTTTCTCTGTGCAACGGGTAGTCTGGTTGGGCCAATGTGGCAAGGCCCAGGCCAAATGGAGACAAATTCGTATACAGCCCATTTTGGGTTGGATACAGCTTCCAGTAAGCAGAACACAGTTCACACAGTGGGGAACCAAATCACGACCCACTAACAACTCACAGCACATTTACATGTAAGGGAATTCTACTGTACCAGGCAAACCGCTCTCCGGTCACGATCGCAAAGTCTCTGCACAAACCGGAGATTCAAAAGCAGCTGGAAATCCTGACAGGCCAATCACATTCAGCAAAATCTTCGGTCTTCTTCAGGTATGAGCCTGGTAAAAAAATCAGTGGCTTACTTTGTTCTCACAAACTTGGATTTAGTCCGAAATAATTCTCTCCTCTCCCTCTCAGGGGCAGCAGGCAGACATGCAGGCCACAACTCAGGCCTTTCCACAGTTCCCCCGTGTGAAACTACTCAGATGGCTGCTTGACTGTCTCAAGCTGTTGCTTCTTCAGCTCACAACTTAGATCTGACTCAACTGCCAGCAAGCCTGGGACTTTCCCCAGAATCCAAAAGGTTCGGTTGGCTGATCTGTCAGTAACAACAAAGGCTCCCCCTTCAGGTGCAAAAAGACGCCAACAGCCCAAAACTACAATTCCTACAGATTTTGACTCCAGACAACTCCTGTAGTCTGGCTCCATTTTAGGTCCCACCAGAACTAATTGGTTCAATTCGCAGTCCTGGGCCAAATGGTGTGGGATAAACAAGACTGTCTTTGCTGCAAAGAAGGCAGGTTAGACAAACTACATTATTATTATCACTCTAAATGATTTTCTGCAAATAGTTACATCTTTCAACAGAGCTCCCTCTCAGATTACTTATGACTGTAATCCAGGCAGCTCTTAAAGAGACAGTACACAGAGGCTATGCAGGCACGCTCTGACAATCACATTTAAACTGCTAAAATGCAGGACACCAGCCTGGAAGTGAGTACTTAGGCAAGCTCAAGGAAGACTTTTTGGGAACCCCCATTTGTAGGGGGGTTACAGATATAAGTCCCACAACGAATGCAGGATTTTGGCTGCCCTGTGTAGAACACAAATCCTCTATTTTTACTCAAGTAGAAGCAGCTGGGTAAATGCTGAATAGTCCCATTCAGTTGAGAAAGTCAAACCTGGACTTTCCACTATCCAGTCCAGAACTGTTTGGTATCCATGATGGGTTCTGAATTCCCCAATAACATGATTTTGATTTCAACTAATGCAAAATGTCATTAATACAGACCCCCTCATTTTTAAGCAACACCGTGATCACTTTAAAACCAGGTTTAGTCAAGGGAAACACTGTAAATGGGGACCATAGTGGGGTATATCTGACCTGTTGGTACCTGAGACAGAAGTTTTCCAAGCCACTTGCTGTTTTAAAGCTTACATAAAAAATTGGATCCCCTGATGTGTGAATCAGGGCATATACCTCACTTGCCTGGAATTGCAGGCTATCTTTGATCAACTGTCTTCCCATGTAAATACTATCAGGAAAGATCTCCAAACCACCCCTATATTTAATCCACACAGCAGTTCTCTGCTTAGCTGGCTCATGGGGTGGGGGCATGAAATAACCCATGGTACATTCTGGGCTGTGGAGGGCTTCTTCCTGTATTAGAGAACCTGGGTCTATTGGGGGATGCCTCATGCTCTGCCTTTGAAGGGGGAGGAGTGGCTCTTTAGTTTCCTTGGTTTAGAAAAGACTGGGCTGATGTGGCCAGGTCTGCAACAGGGTGAGAGAGACCTCCTGGCAGCCCAACCACCCCGTAACTCCCTCAGAATTACTAAGCTTTGAACCCCAAATGGGTTTCTGTATGAGTTCTAAAGTAGAAGTAATATGCAAAGAACTACTGCCTGCTTAACTTGCTCTAGTTTGCTCAGGAGTTCCCAGTCTGTGTGCCGGGACTGATCCCGGGAGTGACATGGCTGATGTCACATGCTTTTTACCCACCCTGCCTGTTCAGGGGCTTCAGCAATCATGATCCCAGATGCCAACACATTATTTTCAAAAGATCCATGCATCACAGTCTCGGTATCAGCTGACACCATACAAAACTCATCTCCTTCACTGTCTGATTTATCACAGTTGTCAATTCCAAAAGTACCATTAGCAATAATCACTGGTGTAGT
The DNA here is from genome assembly GCA_016271365.2 of Neoceratodus forsteri. Taxonomy (NCBI): domain Eukaryota; kingdom Metazoa; phylum Chordata; order Ceratodontiformes; family Ceratodontidae; genus Neoceratodus; species Neoceratodus forsteri. The sequence continues at coordinate 1,290,360,742 of CM057456.1, forward strand.
GCCCACTGCTACAATAGGCCAGGCACCTCCCCTAGCAATACACCGTCTTCAGTACATTGACCTGACGTGTCCATCACATTCCCCACAGAAATCATCTCTCCCTCCTTTAGAACCTGATTAAGGATAGGAAAATTGGTACCTGTATTGTCGTCATGTGCAGCAACCTTCGACGTGGTGACATCCCTCATAGGGACCTCCCCCACACTCCGAAAATAAATTTCATTGGAGGCATCCAGCAAGTCTTTTGTCTACTGTAAATCCACATCCATGGCTTCTTGCAATTTGGCAAAGGCTTCTTGAGGTTGTGTTTGTTCGGGCATGGCCTTGGTCCAACACTCAAAATGTTCCTCCTGCATTGCACCCAGTAAACATTTCTACAGTTTGTGTTCCTCAGTCATCACGTTCTGCCTGTCTCACAAAAGAAGCTCCTGCCAGGTGATTTCTTCAGTGAGCTGGTGCCATCTTCCTTCCAACTCTAAAAAAAGATCATCCTTCGTGTCCTAGATTATTTTCACCTGTCCAAGTAAGTCGTACAGTGTAACAGCCTGCTCCACTTCCAGACCTCAAAACTTGCATCCTTTTTCTGTATCGGTCTTCTGTTGGTTCAAAGTAGAAGGGGATACCATCCCTGCCACTCCTTCCACCTCCTTCTCCACACTGGCCCTGGCGGGCACCATCCCAGATGGATGGCAGCGCCCCCTACTGAAGAGTAGGTGAATTTCCTTGGTGTCCTGGCCAGATTCCCCCAATTCACTAAAATACAACCAACAGCTTAATCTGGTTCTGTAAGTCAGTTTACAGTACATTGGTACAAATAGTCCCCTTCCCTTGCCCCGATCGGCATAGAATGAACCACAGTTCGGTGTGCCTCTCCCTGTCAAAGCAAACTTTCAAATAACTAACTAAAAGGTAATCTAAATTGATATTGTTTGATTAGTACAGATGGCAGAGGAGTATCTGTGGAGCTGGGGCGTGCTATGTGAAGGGGTGCATGTGCTGATGATGTAGAAAGCTGTAGGCCATGAACATAAAAAAGACTAAATTAATGTATTTTTCAACTAATATGGATGCTAGGGTTAAAAAGGCAGCAAAACATAAGATTCAAACTCAAAAATTCAACTACATTGGAATTGGTAGACAGTTATTCTTATCTAGGGGTTACATTTGATTCAGAGATGACCTTTGTAAATCACGTAACAAATACAGTAGGGAAAGTAAATAAAAAAATAGGAGTTCTAAAAAGAACTACAGGGTTTTTGAGATTATCTGATAGAAAGAGTATTGCAGAACAAATTGTCCTGCCAACCTTAACCTATGGCCACCCAGTTTATAGAGTAGCAAACAAATTATTGTTAGGGCGTCTTGACAGGACTCAATATACTGTAGGCTTGCTAGATATGTTCTAAAATGTAGTTTTTACACTCATCATTGCTTGTTATTAAGTAGGCTTGAATGGCAGTCACTTGAAGTAGGACATAACAGAGACTGGTTATTATTATTGCATAAGTTAATATCTTCTGGTCATCCAATTTCTCAACTTTTATTTTTTTATGGGTGATCAAATAGGAAGATTCTAAATAGATCAGTTCATTTGAATAAAATTTTGCCCAGCAAATGTTTAAATAGATTTGGAAATAGGTCCCTTTCTACTAGGGCTGTGGTAGTATGGAATTCACTTTATTCATCAGTACATGTGATTTCAGAATATTTTCATTTTTCTCAAGCCATTAAGAAAACTATTTTACACACATGTACTTGCTTCAATTGATCATCTGCTATTACTGTGCTATGCTTTCCAGTGCTTGCTTTGTATAAGTTTGTATGTCATATTGAAAGTATACAGTATGTGTATAATATTGTTATTTTATTATTTGTATATTTTAAACTTGAGGTATCCCTACAGGACTGTCTTGTAAACAGGATTACATATCCTAATGACATGATTCTTGTTTAAAAATAACATTTTTACTACTTACTACCACCATGATGGACGTTGTCTAACAGATGGAGGGGAGGCAGAAGATAACCCAAGGAAAATGGAAGGATCCTGAAAAGGGGAGGTGGTGGAGACTTTACTAGGACAGGGAACCTAAGGGAGTTCATGGAAGTGGTCATTGAGGAGCTGGGGGAGGATGGTATAAAGCAAATAGAATAAGCGTTGAAGGAAATTAAGGGTAGAGATGGGGAAGGGCCTGGGGAGGGTGTGGGTGAGGGGGTGATAACACGGCTCCTGATCATGGGGCACCAGGGGTCACGACAGGTGATGGTATTCCACTGATGCTAAAAGACAAGATATGGAAAAAAGAATATGTTGATATTTTTGCTCTAGCGGATAAGGACATGGTGAAAAAATACAAGTAGAAGGAGAGGATAACATGACCGAAATGGAACCAGCACTAGTTCTGTTAGGTAAGGTACAGGAGGAGAAATCTTACATGGGAAAGACTATGAAGGCCTGGATTATTAGCTTCAGTTACTTCAAGTGCCATTCTTTTACAGTAACTGCCACAGTTGGACATACCATTACTGGCTCATGTGCTTATAGTACTGACTGCTTATAAGATGCGGAGGGGGGGTTATGACTGGCTGCTATATTATGAGAAATTTAGGCAGAGAATGGCATCACATGGGGATGTAAGGTGGGACACCAGGCACCAAGACATATGGTTTGAAACCATGATGGTGCAGATGGGTTTTGTGGGTGAGAGCAGGAATGTTGAGATGGAAAATCAGCAGAAGCTGTGTTGTAGCTATAACAAAAAGCTGTGTACATGGGCAGGATGTAAATTCAGGCACATCTGCTCCAAGTGTGGTGGAACCCACCCTAGTAGGGTTCAGGGTGGGGTGAGAAATTTAGGGACCAAACCATGGGAGGACAGTCATTTTGGGTGGGAGGTTGGGGAACCAGCAGAGGAGAGGTTAGGCAGAAGAGGAATGGCACAGGCTTTGGGGGGGTTTCAAGTCAAGCAACATGGGTAAATAAGGACAAAGCAGTATGTAGATGAAAGTGGAGGGGGAGATTTGAACTGGTTAAAACACTGGTCAGGGTGGAAATAGTCAATGGATGGTTGAAGGGGTACCCGGATGGGAAAGCAAGAGAAATATTGTGGGTAGGTTTCATGTCAGACTTCAATCTGCAGTACAAGGGACAGTGGAAGGCAATGAAAGCTAAGAATCTCTGGTCGGTGCAAGGGAAAAAAGACATAGTAACCAGGAAAATATAGAACGAGGTGAAGGCAGGAAGAGTGGAAGGCCCATTTGTGGAACCCCCTTTTGAAATGTTACGGGTATTGCCACTAGGGCTAGTGCCCAAAAAGCAGAAAGGGGAGCATTGATTGATGCACCATCTGTCATATTCAGATGGGAAATCAGTTAATAATTTCATAGGGGAAGACCAACTGTCAGTGTCATATGCCACATTAGGCGATGGGGTGGAGATGAACAAGGCAATAGATGGGGTGTGGTTGGTGAAGATGGATATTGAGGCAGCATTCTGTTTGCTACAACTAAGAGTGGAGGATTGGGAGCTTTTGGGTTTTAGGTTTCAGGATCAGTATTATTTTGACAAAGTGATGCCCTTGAGTTGTTTGGTGGCATGCGCAGCCTTTGAGACATTCAGCACATGGTTGCAGTGGGAATTCTGGGAGTGGTATGGGAACAGGGCAGTAGTGCATTACCTGGATGAATTCTTACTGATTGGTGAAGGGGAAAGGGGAATAACAAAAATGCTAAAGAACTTTAAGGAAATGTGTGGTAGGCTAAGGGTCCCATTAGTGGGAGAGAAGACGGAGGGACTGGCTCGGAAGGTAGAATTCCTGGGGACTGAATTGGACATAGATGCAGGGGCTTTCAGGTTAGCAGATGACAAGGTGATGAAACCGAAAGAGTTGATAAGGACAGCAAAAAGGGAAACACTGGGTACCACTGACTGCAGTGCAGCAATTGTTAGGGCATCTAAACTTTGCATGCAGAGCAGCGGCACTGTGGTGGACATTTAACTGCAGGTTAGCACAAGCTACAAAAGGGGCCAGGCTGCCCTATCACTGGGCTGGCATAGCAAAAGCAGTGAGAAAGGATCTGGGAGAGTGGGAACAATTCTTGAACAGGTACAACGGGGTCACATTTTAGCAGGAGGATTGAATGTTTAACACATATCTAGAACTATACACAGATGTGTCTGGGGCCTGAGGTATGGGGGCATACTTTAAAGGGGAATGGATATCTGAAGCTTGGCCACCCAAATGGAAGGCCAGGGGGTTGACACAGGACATTACACTTTTGGAAATCTTTCCCATACAGGTGGCAGTGATGATTTGGGGGCAGAGGCTGAGGAATAAAAATGTAATATTTTCATGTGTTAATAAGGGAGTGGTGGCAGTTTTGAATCGGCAGACAGCTACGGTGCTGGGGGCAGGAGACAGGAAAATGGAGGTTCCCTCCAGTTATGGGTGATTGGATAGGAAGAGCCCAGCTACTTTACAGGAGCTCCTGGGAGTCAAGGACATTGAAGGTATATGAGTGGTCTTGAAAGCTATTGCAAGACATCTGAGTGAGAGCTGAAAAGGAGGTAAGTGGATCAGTGATGTAGGAACAAGTGATGCAGTTTATGGTAATGAAGTGAGATGAAAGGATATCTCACTCAGCTATAGATATACATTTAGCCATGATAGGGTTAGTGTACAGTCAAAAGGGTGGGGAGAGGCATGTAGGGCTCCAGTCATTAGGAGAATGCTGAAAGGGTGGCAGAGGTTGAAAGGGAGAACACCACAAAAGTGACAGCCAGTGTCAGCAGTACTGCTGGGCAGGTTGGTAGGGGTCATGGGGAATATATGCAGCACACATTACAAAACAATGCTTTTCACCACCATCAACCTAGTCATGTTCAAAGGGGCCTTTCAGGTGAGCGAGGTGATGGCACAGAGTAAGCAGGATGCCACAGGGGATTTCGGTAGGAGAACATGTGGTGGGGGAAAGAAAATATTGAGATTTGGCTAAGCAGATCAAAGGCGGATCAGACAGGGCAAGGGTCATGGGTAAAAATAGGAAAAGGCAGGGATGGAGGATATGCATGGTGCATGCCATGAGGGAGTATAAAGGAGTCAGAGGAACAGCAGGGTGGATATTGTTTATCCATGGGAATAAGGAACTCACTTTAGCATTCCAGGTGGTGGCCATTTTAAAGAAGGGATTGAGGTTTCTGAGGAAGGATCCAGAGAGATTCTCTTTGCTTTCTTTTCAGTTAGGGGTAGCCTCAGAAGAGGCCACAAAGGGGAGGTTGGAGGAGGACATAAAGAGAGTGGGACAGTGGAAATCGGATTGTTATAAAAAAAATACGTAAGATACTTGATGGAATAACATGTGGTTTGTTTCCTTCCTCTTAGAAACGGACAGAAAGAGCTGTGTGTGGATCATGGGGCATTCATTTATTTATTTACTGGACTGAAAAGCAAACAGTGGTCAGACCTGAAGGGAGACAATTGACAAAGACAGATGGACAAGAGCACAACAAGAGTGTACTGGAAGGGTTTGAGGGAATGATACGGGTGCAACTGCTGCTACTACTGGAGGAATTGAAAACCAGATTACCAAAGCAGGACTTGTTGGTTACACATGGGGGGGCACAACTTGGGCATGAAACCTTGGATAGACCTATGGAATGTCATCAAAAATGATGAAGATATTATTAAGGGATGTTGGCAGGAAGTTGTGCTGGCATGGTCCAAGATGATTTAGAGAAGGGTATGGCGGTATGCAAAGCACATCAGAGCAGTAGAGGGGGCAAGGAAGAAGCTGTGTAGCAGTGTAGCAAAACTATTGAAGGGGATGGGAGGAATCAATATAACGCACAGGGACATTTCACATGAAGTGGCAGGTTTCTACAGACAGGACGGAAAATCTCAGTGATATAGATCTCGATACAATTAATTGGCAACTTGAGGGGGCACTTGAAGAATTGAGGGCAGGAATAGAGGCCTAAAGGGGGAAACCCATCATCTGGCACAATAGCTGGAGATGGGTTAGGGGAAGGAAGGGAAGAAAAGAGGGAGAAAAGGGGGCAAAAGAGTGGGAATAGGAGTCACAGGAACAGGATATTAGGGGCTTAGGTGGTACTGGGCCATGAAATCAGGACACAGGCTGGGTTTACACCCAGACATGCCTGGTAATTGTGTGGGATTTGTCACCTCAGAGGGCAAGAGGGAGTGTCAGGTTTTCACCAGAGCCCAAGTATCGGGTCTTTGCTCAAGCCCAGAGAAATATAACAGGAATAAAGAAGATGGTTAAGTGCAAGGGTGTTAATAAGCAACAATTATAGGGGTTGCATGAGGGAACTGACAAGGTGTATGTATATGTATATATATATATATATATATAATCTTTGCTTCATATTTACTAAATATGAAGCAAAGATTATGTATATGTAATAAAGTTGAATGAAGGGTGATTTTAATAAATGGAAGCCAACTGAGCACCCAATTAATGTGTAATGTGATTCAGTTGGGAGGGGCTGATTCCCTGACAAGGACATTAATGTAAAAGAAACCCAGTAACCAAACACAGATAGACATGTACATTAAGCACCTTGAATGATGCCATTGAATGCAATTGTGGGGGAGTTAATTTCCTCTCTGCTACCCTGTATATATTCTTATTGGGAAATGACACAATAGGATCAATCCTCTTTCTAATAATGCTTTCATGTACTGTATTTAATACAGTTAAACATATTTAAGAATGTACTTATGGCTAGGCCCATGAAGGAACAGTTGTGTCCCCCCCCCCCCACACCAGTTCTCCAGCTTCAGGAATGGACAGGGTTGCTCTGCAGGCCAGCAGGGTGAGGAAGGATTGAGCACTCAGTTGTGACTTTCCATCCTCAGAGAGAGAGGACAGCAGTTCCTGTTTCAGAGGTGGCCACCTGGCAGAGGTAGAGTGGCAAAACAGCAGGTCTGCACATAGAAAGAAGGGCTGGAGTTTGATGTGGTGGTGTACACATCCCAGATCTCCATTACAGGGGGAAGATTAGTTGGGTTTCTACATGCCAGTACCCCAGCAGACTCTCACTCAACTGATGCAGCTGGACACCCACCAATTAAGGGCCCCGGTGCAAGTGATGGATAACCAGTAAGGCCACAAGAATGTCAATAATGGGGCTGGAGGATCAGTTGGGCAAACCAGAGAAAGGAGCATAAAATACTGATAAAAAAAGGAAAAAGAAAAGAATGCTCTGTGCCAGTAAACAGCCTTGAAAACATTTTCTGGTGATTCAGAAAAATTCTAATTTGAAACACCAAGGAATATATTTAAGTGATGTTAGTTTTTTGAATAACTTTTCAGATTTATTGTTATCATCATCATCATCATCACCACCATTAGCTCTCCTGTCAGTATATATGATCTCTATGGATGTGTTGGGGTACTTTGGAATATTTTCATCAGAGCTATCATGCCATCTACACTGAAATTATTGCCCATGTTTTTGTAATCTATTTTAAAAATCATGTATTATCAATAGAAATTAAAATGTTTAAACCAAAGTATGAATGTAAAAATGAATTTAAGTTTAGGGGAAAAATGATTTAAAAAGTAGGAGAAAGACACAGTACACCCCAGTACATTTTTTTATTTTCGTAAACTGGCATCATGCAACTTACTTCTAATATTTTTTAACAGTATTTAAAATTTCTTTTTTTTGGGGGGGATATTGATTTATTGCTCATTTCCTAGTGTGAACCAGGAAAGAAAGGTTACAAGATAAAAAATACACAGAAAGTTGCAATAATGCAAAAGTAGTTCAAAAATACAAGCAATGCACAAACTTACTGCAGCACTTTGTAAGCTGGTAAACACCTACACTACAAAGTGATATAGAAGTGGTACTGTATTATCCAGTTTGAGATCTAGAAACTGTCAGTGCAATGTTTAGGGATGTATGGAGAAACAGAGCAAGGAGAACTAAAAGGACTAGGGTAAGAGTGGCACTAAGGTTTGGGGGAGGAAAGCAGTGGGATGATAGCGGCGAAAAAGTTAGAGAGTGAATAGAGTGGGAGGAGTATAAAAGGACTTAAGGTAGGCACAGGAGAGGGCAAAATGATCTTTGCAGACAACTTTTAAGAAAGAGGATGAGGAAAAGCAAATAAGAAGGGGGTGCTGTTCCAGACTTTGGGAAGATGGGCTAGGAGGAACTGATGCCAAATTTGCATTCAGTGAAGTGCCCAAAAGAAGGTTTTCCATGTTTAATTTGGTAACTTTACACATTTTGGGCCACTGTAATGTACTTTGATATTTCTGTCCATAAAAGGAAAAAAAAAACTTTGGCTTTTCCTGCATAACCAAGGCTAGTCATGTAACACCATCCTTCACACCCCAACAACGTCCCCTTTTACCACATCCTCATTCTTTCACTTTGTTTATTTATTAAAAAAATGCTGGTTCCCTGACACCATGCTTGGAGTTGGCAGAGTTTTTTTTTTTCAAAAATAACTCCTCCTTAACCCAAGCCCTCCAAATTAGTCATATTTCCATGTCCTCCTGATATTGATCCATGATTAGAAGAGGTAAAGAAGCAAAGTAAGGCATTTGAATCAGTGCTGCATGGGAGGCTTATTCAAAAGTTTCAGGATTTGGGAATAGGTAGAGGACTAACCGCTTTGAGTATGCCTTGGGGTGCGTATTGGATAATGCACTCAGGTGCAGCAAACTGTCCTTCTATCCCTCTTTACTCACTCACAGGACAGTCTCCAGGTGCTTCAGGATATCCTCGGTCCCTCCTCCGGAAGTATCATGTGTCAGTACTGTAATGGGGACTAGGGCCTTCTCAGTCTCTGCACCCATCCTATGGAATAAGCTATCATCGGCCACTTGCTTGTCCCCCTCCCACCTGTCCTTCAAAATGAACCTAAAAGCCTGGCTCCTATTGGAATCCACCTGTAAATGTGTCCTGACAATAAGTAGTGCCAGTAAACTGCCCTGATTTAGGATTTTGTATTGTTTCTTATGCTCTTACTAATCCCTGCCTCTCTATCCTCCCTTTCTCTTCTGCTCTCCTTACACCCTGGCATTTTTATGCATCCCAGTGTTTTTGCAGCCCCCCCCCGTCCAGTACTGACCTCCTAGCAGCTTGGCTCCTGTCTCCTGAACCTGCATTGTGTTCCTATAATGACTGGCAGTCTATTTCAGCTGAAAGACTATTTTGTTTCTGAATAAGATGTCTGGCTATTTCTCGTTCCATTAATTCATTTTATAATCTATTATTGTTACCGCTGCTATTACTGCTATGTTTTGTTCAATTGATATGGTATTTCTATTGACTTCTATGAGGTTTTGCATTGTCTGATATATTATTACCACTGTTTATTATTTACAACTGTCTATGTATTTTACTGTTGTTGAAACATGTTGTTGCCACCTTGTGGTCCAGGTCATGTCTGACAATGGTCCTTTGGATCAGCACACTTAACTGGTTACCAAATACATAAATAAATAAAATAAAATAAACAGGTGGACTAGTAACTGGTTATCAAATAGAATGCAGAGATGCCTTGAATGTCATCACAAGTGGAGAGTCACAAGGTAATGTATTGGAGCTGGTAGTCTTTAATATTTATGTCAGTGACATCAGGGTGGTGATATAGGGTAATGTAAGTCTATTTATAGCCACACTAAACTGTGTGGGAGGATGAATAATGGAAATGGGAATGAGCAGCATGAAAAATTATACAGAAAAGTTGGAGTAGTGGTCTAACATCTGGCAGCTAATATTTAATGCAAAAAAATGTAAAGCAATGCACAATGGGAAAAAATTCCTCAGATGGAATATTAAATGCTGGGTCACAGTAGATCATTAAAAAAAGAAAAGGGACCTAGGAGTAAAAAATAAACAATAGTTTAATAACCTTCTGCTGATCTAATGGGACATGTGGGAGATCTGATAGGATACTGGAATGTATCAGGTTTGGTTTCACTAACAAAGAGGGTGTATTGTAACTATACAGATCGTTGGTTAGACTACACTTGGAGCACTTCAAGTGATCGTGTAAACTGCATCTAAAAAAGAACTGGGAGAGGATACAGACTATCCAGTGGAGGGCTGCAAATATTATCCAGGTGCAGGAGGGTAAGACCTATCAGAAAAGATTATCATTTACTCGCTAAAAGAAAGGATGGAGATGACACCAGATAGAAACCTACAAGTACATTCAGGGACATAAGAGCATAGATTCCTTGGAGTTATTTAAGCTAATAAAAACACAGCGACTAAGGTAAATAACTTTAAACAAGTTGGTGGAACATTTAAGAAAGACATAAAATATGACTACAGTATATGATTGGCCTTTGTTCTGTATAAAAATCAGCCTCCTCAAAAACCCTGCCGTGCACATTCTAAACTGTTTTGTGCATTCCAAGGTGTTGTTCTATGCATTCCAAGCAGTTCAGCACAGTTCAAAGGTCATAACATTTTAAATTCCTCATTCACCCAGCACCTAGCTGATTAATAACTACCCAGTGATCAAATTTGTACCGCATAAGTTGTTACAGTCTATAAATGTAATTTCGATCATGAAACAGAACAAAGAAATCGCAAGTTTGTTTGTTTTCTTTTGTTTCTTTTTAGGGAGGTAACACTTCTGTGATTTCTGTTTACAAAACCATATAGGCAAGGCAAACTTTATTTATAAGCCGCCCATTCTCTGAGGCTCTGTGTGCCTCACACACATAATAGGGAGTAAAAACCATACAGGAATACATTATAAAACAGTAAAAAACAAATATAAAAATAAAATAAAAACTTCAGCAATCATTATATATATATATATATATTAGATTCAGTAGTCATAAACTTATATACTATATAAAATAAAATATAGGCAACCACACATAACTTGACACATGTTTCCATCTTGGGATTGAGATGACAACATGGACCTCTCGAGCTTTGCTCTCAAGGTCCGTATGCTGTCATCTCAGCCCCTCAATGGAAACACAGCCTTGTTATGTATGGATGCCCATACATTATTTTCTATCTTTTACTAAAAATGTAGTGGACTGCCGAAACAATCTACCCAGTTATGTGATTAATGCCAGTACCATTCCGGGATTCAAAACCCGATGGGACAGTTTCAAGGGATTAATTAAAAACAGAAGAGATGTAGGGGTAAGGAGTGCTCTGAAGGGGCTGGGTCAAATAACATAACATTAGCAGGGCAGACACAATGGACTATTAGTCTTTTTCAGTCCTATACCATCTACAGTAAGTTTAATTATGGGCTAGCTCAGTTGTTCCATCTCTCAGTGTGCCAGCCCTGTTCTAAATATAGTAAATTCTAAACTAAGCAAATATAACATTTGGAGAAACAGTAGTTGATTAAAAATCCCTTGACCCTATACCAGATTTGTCCATGCTACTCAGCTTCACTAACAAGGAATTGTAATCCTCTTTGGTAACACTATACTGTAAGTGTCTTAACTACACTGTAACTACTCTATAACTATACAGTAACTGTACTGTTACAACTATGCATTTACATGTAACTACCATGTAGTTGTTAAGTTGTTTCACATTTACGTGAAGTATAGTTACACAATTTGGATACATATGCAACTACTGCTGTCTCTCTTTCAGCATAAATCTATTCATTCTGACAAGTGTAACTAAACATTTATTAGCTGTTGCAAAGTGTAACAGAAACTCTGTTGTGCAACTACCACTGTATCTCTTCTGCACTATGTAATTTGTTCTTACTAAGACAGCAACAAATGTTATAGCTATTGCAAATTGTAACAGCAGATTTATTGTGTAACTACTATGTTACTACCTTTGGCATTATTAAATGCATTCTTACAAGTGTAACTACATATGAATGCAGGCCGTGTGAACTGTTATAACAATCAATGTCTATGTGACATTTATTTAAAAGATAATCACAAAGAAAAACTTGAACGTGTAATCAGAATGGTAAATAAAATATGATTACAATGTAACTACAGTCTGCTACACTTAAATGCACTGACTGGCAATTCTTAAGATGATATTCAATGTCTGCATTCCAGTTTTTCATAAACTTATAGGTTAATAAACATGCAGCTTAATATTGTGAATTGATATATAACTGTACACAAAAATATTTAATTTGCATAATTATTAATTGGCTTTGTAACAGTATTGCTGCTAAGAAATAACGGTATTATAGTGTATTGTAGAACATTGTTCTACCTCAATTTTTATATCAGCAAAAATGCTGTAGTACCACAGCTCAAAGATCATAGGATGCTGTTCAACCCTTCTGTGGTACAACAGCATTCAAGCTGATTTCAGGAGTGCATGATCCACACCAACAGAAACTGCAGGATCAACCAGATTAAAGGAGGTGGCAACGGAAGGAACACTTAGTTGCATAATCCTGTAGATGCAGGATAAGCCAGATACAGTAAAATAATATGCAGGATCAACCAGATATAATGCCCTATGAAAATAAATAAATGCGGGATCAACCAGATACTTATATTTACTTACAGAAAACACTTGCTTCATCCACATACTCTTACTAGGCCAGAAACACAGCAGCCATTGTTTTCTTCCTTAAAAATCCCTCCCAACCTGATTTTCAGCCAGTTGGAGTACACAACATAAATGTAGGGAGGTCTGGTCCCTAACAACAACACCACTCATCCTAGCAACCTGATGTAACTCTCAGAAGAAGACTCGGATGGCTAAGTCTTCTATTTAAAAAATAATAAAAAAAAAACTTAAAAAACCCCTACTAGAACTACATAAAAATTGACATCAGGGACACCATGCACTATAAAAAATAGTGGATGGGCAACTCTAAGCAGAATCAGTGTGTTCTGCCACTTGGTTCTGCCACTTCAGGGTTCTGATTTCCATGGACATCTCGAGATAGGGAATCAGAACCCCTCTGTGGCAGAACGCACTGGTTCTGCATGGTTGCCCGTCCACTATTCTCTATGTTTTCACAGTTAATTCCTAGGTAGCATGTATTTGCAAGTGTGCACACACTTACTTTTATCAAATGTCAGTACTGTTGCTGTGATGTAAGTCCTCATTCAGGAATCAGACCCTCATGAACTTACTGCCTCCTAAACATGCAATCTATCATTGGACCCTATTCACATAGGGACCTATGCATCAATGGCATATTGGGTACGTGCAAAAGGAGCATACCCAGCATGAGCAGCTGCACACCCGTGGATGGTTGTGCAGTGACTGTCATTCACTATTGCAAGTCAATGTGCACATCCCATTCATGGTCCCCCAGGTGTGCTAGTGTGTGGGTGGCTGATCTGTGGACACGTGCAAGCATCTAATGGGATGCCCATTCCTTGTCCATGAGTGGATCACCTGCACCACCCAGAGCAGGGGATTCTGGGTGGAATGCAATGCTGAAATGTTCCAAATGTGAGAAACGTTTTGAAAATCACCACCACTTGCCTGAACGGCCTTCCCCAGCCCTCCCCATTGTCCCTGAGGAGTTTCCACAAGTTGCTGTACTCTAGTAAAGCATTGCACTATCCACACATAAGAAAATATTTCAAAAGTAGTCTTTATTTCTTCAAAGGATGAGTGCTGCCACACATACGAATCAGACCAACTCACCCCAGCACTTCACCAGAAAGACTTCGTCAGAGGGCCACTTACCCTCAACAACGTCTCAACAGTTTCCACAAGTTGCTGCACTCCAGCAAAGCATTGCATTGTCTACACACAGAAAAATATTTCAAAAGTCATCTTCATTTCATCAAAGGACATGTGCTGTCACCCCTACGAGTTGTAACTACTCACCCCAGAGCTTCAACAGAAAGGTTTTGTCAACTGAGCTGCTGCTGGTTTCATTAGGGACTGTTGTCCCTGAGTGCTAGGGTGGCATGGTGGTGGTGACAGCACATATCTGCCATGGCCAGTGGCTGTAACTTGGGGAGGCATGTAAGCATAATGGCAGGGTTCTCTTTGCTGTAGTTTGTGCCCCCCCTTACCTGGCACTCTGCTCCTTAGTAAATGGTGTGGAGTGCAGGTATGCCTCCTGCACCAGCCCTGGACTAGCCCCATATGACCTGCCCAGCTGGTTGTGGGATCAGGTATGCAAGGGATGCATGCTTTGAAGCATGCCGCCAGGGGTCCACTGGACCCCCGTTGCACAGTTTTCCAACTTTGTGTCCTCTAGGCCCCTCGGATAAATGGTGTATAGGAGAGCCAATTGTTTTGTGCATAGACCCAAAAGACTGCAGGAGATGCATCAAATGTGCATATCCAGGCCTGTAAATCAACAGTAGCCATCCAAACAGATGGAATGCCCACCAGCAGGCTGGATACTGCACTCTGTATGGAGCGGGGAATTGTAGGATATAGCTGGTCCTCTCAGTACCGCTGTTTTACAGTAGGGGGACCTACTGCTCTGCCCACTTTCACTATCATACCCCCAGTCCTCATGATATAGTCAGAAGGCCAGGGTAGCTTGGTGTGAAGGATGGTGTCATGGGCACCACCCCGTTCAGCAAGTGGGAAGGGCATGTAATTGCTAAGGAATTGTCCTTGTCTGTGTATCTGGCACCACCCACCACCCTTCCACACAGCAGATTGGAGACAACGCATGGCATGTAGCCATGCCCCACCCCAACCACCCACCTGGGCAGCATCAGGACGTTGGTGTGGGTGCAGAAGAGGTGTGGGGCAATGCCACAGAAGCAGCACATTTAAAATGATTTAAGTACACAACACACATTATGAAACTTGTTAACAACTAAATAGTAGTGCAGCTACAGTGATATTAGAGACACTTAAAATTATCCTTCAGAAATCATTCCCTCATGAACATACTGCAGTATAGTGTAGTTGTTAAGAGCACTGAGCTGCAAACCTGGTGAACTTGTTTTAAATCCCAGAGCTACCACTTGTATACTGTGTGACCAAAAAACAAAACAAAAATAAAAAATATCGTAAATTGCTATATAATAGAAACATAGAAACATAGACTTTGATGGCAGATAAGGACCACTTGGCCCATCTAGTCTGCCTATTTCCCTACCTGCAGGATAGGCCGCAGATCCTAGTTAACCAACAGCCTATTTCTTCCTACCCCCCACAAGAATTGCCTTATGTCTGTCCCATGCATTCTTGAATTCTCCCACAGTTTTAGACCCCACAACCTCCTCAGGAAGGCTGTTCCATGCATCCACTACCCTCTCTGTGAAAAATACTCTCACATTGCCCCTGAACCACCCTCTATCTTTAAATTGTGTTCCTTGTTCTGCATGTCTTTTTCTGAAAGATGCTACCCTCTTGGACTTTGTTGATTCCACTGAGGTACGTAAAAGTTTCTATCATTGTCCCTCTCCCCTGCTTTCCTTAAGGGTATACATATTAAGCTCCTTTAGTCTCTCCTCATACGGCTTCTCTTGCAGACCCTGCACCATTTTAGTTGCCTTCCTCTGGACTGCCTCTATCCTGTCTATGTCCTTGTGGAGATGGGGTCTCCAGAACTGGATGAGTACTCCAGATGGGGTCTCACCAACTGTCTGTACAGAGGGATAACAACTTCCTATTTTCTGCTGGTGATGCCTATCCCTATACATCCCAGTATATCCCTGGCCCTCCCTACTGCCTTCTCACATTGCTTGCTAACCTTAAGGTCATCTGATATGATTACCCCCAGGTCCCTTTCCTTTTTTGTTGTTGTTACTACCTCCCCCCATTCTGTATTCTTCCCCTGGGTTCTTGTTTCCCAGGTGCATTATATTGCACTTCTTTGCATTGAATCCTAGCTGCCATACTTCTGACCATTCCTCCAACCTTGCCAAGTCCCTTCTCATCCTTTCCATGCCTCCTTGTGTATTAACCCTGTTGCAGATCTTTGTGTCATCTGCAAAGAGGCATACTTTTCCTTCCAGTCCCTCTGCAATGTCACTTATGAAGACATTAAAAAGGACTGGACCCAGTACTGAACTCTGCGGTACCTGACTAGTAACCCCTCTTTCTTCAGAGTGGGATCCATTTACAATTACCTTCTGTGTCCTGTTGTCTAGCTAATGTTTTACCCAGGCTGCCACCCTGGGACCCACTCCCAGGCTGCTTAATTTGACTATTAATCTTTTGTGTGGGACTGTGTCAAATTCCTTGCTAAAGTCTAGGTACGCCATGTCCACAGCCCCTCCCTGGTCTACTACTTTGGTCACCCAGTCAAAGAAATCTATTAGATTCATCTGACATGACCTTCCTGCTGTGAACCCATGCTGCCTTGGGTCCTGTGCCCCACTGGCTTCTAGCTACTCAACAATTCTTTCCTTCAGAAGTGACTCCATCACTTTACCTACCACAGAGGTCAAACTGACAGGTCTGTAGTTTTCTGCCTCTGTCTTGGTCCCACTTTTGTGAAGGGGAATCACATCCGCCTTCCTCCAGTCCTCAGGTACCACACCATCCTCCCATGATTTATTAAAAAGAGTAGCCAGTGGTTTCACTAGTTCCCCCTTTAATTCTTGTAGAATTCTGGGGTGAATTCCATCAGGCCCCATTGCTTTGTCCACCTTTACTTTTAGGAGTTCTTGCAGAACCCTTTCTTCTGTGAAAAGACTGGGATCAACCCCACCTATCAAGAGTGCTTCTGTTAATTGGATTAGGCACTTCCCCCTCCTCTTTTTTGAATACTGAGCAGAAATATTCATTCAGTACCCCTGCTTTTTCACTGTTCCCCTCTGCCCACCCACCGTTCATTCTATTCAGCCTCACTATCCCTCCATTTGTCTTTCTACGCTCGCTGATGTACCTATAAAAGGTTTTATCCCCCTTCTTAACTGAGTTGGCTATCTTTTCCTCAGTTTGGGCCTTTGCTATTCTGACTTCCTTCCCTGCTTCCTTCTGCCTTAACTGGTACAGCTGTCTGTCCTGCTCCTTCTGTGTTTCCTTATACTTCTGGAATGCTGTCCTTTTCTTCCTGACTTTCACAGCCACCTCTTTTGAGAACCATAGTGGCTTTTTCTTTCATTTTGATTTATTTGCTTCACACAAAGGCTTGTTGCCTCTGTGATGGCAGTTTTGATGATTCCCTATTGTTGCTCCACACCTCCTTCTAGCCTGTTTGCTAGTGCTTTTCTGAGGCACTCTCCCACCTTGCCAAAGTCAGCCCTCCTGAAGTCCAGTTCCCTCACTTTTGTATGGCTTGACTCTGTAGCTGAGTTTAACATGAACCACACTGTTTGATGGTCACTTGTTCCCAGATGGCAACCCACTTCTAGATCTGAGATCCTTTCACTGCCCCCATTTGAGAGTATGAGGTTTAAGATTGCTCCCTCACGGGTTCTGAAACTAGCTGTCTGAGGCCTGCCACCTGTAGGTCATCAAGAATGGCCCTGCTCTTGGATGTGGCTGCAGCAAATGTGCTCCAGTTAACATCTGGCATATTCAGGTCTCCCATCAACACTATTTCCCCTTTCTCTGCCATCCTAAGAATGCCTTCTATCATATCCTTGTCCATTCCTTCCCCCTGACATGGGGGTCTGTAACCAACTCCTGTGCAGATTGTGGTGCCCTTTCCAGTCTCCAATGTGACCCACAGTGCCTTCTCTCCTCCCTGTTTACTCTTTTGTTCAGTTGCTTTTATCCCTTCCTTTACATAGAGAGCTACTCCTCCCCCTCTTCTCCCTTCCCCATCTCTCCTGTAGGTTATGTACCCTGGTATGTTAACATCCCAGTCATGGTTCTCTGTGTACCATGTTTCTGTGACTGCTACGATATCCAGGCATCCCCTCTTCCATCAACGCCACCAGCTCAGGGAGCTTGTTGCCCAGACTATGGGCATTGGTACTCATTACCCTCTGTTTCCTGATGGCTTATTCCTTTTTGCCCTATCCCTGTCCTTCTTGCCTTTGTCACTTTCTCCATTTACCCCTGCCCTTCTCCCTATCGACACCTCTATGTTGGTGTTTACTGCACTTACTACCGTGATTTTTTGGGGGGCTAGGATTTCCCTGCTCCTTTCCAGTGCCTCCCCCCTGGCTAGTTTAAATGCTTGCCAGTGAAGCATTTAAACCTATCACCTAGGATCCTGGTTCCTCTCCTGGACAGATGCATCCCATCATGCCAGTATAGGCTTGCATCACTCCAGGTGGACCCCCCAGTCCCCAATGAAGCCAAATCCCTGAGCTCCACACCAGTTTTTCAACCACTGATTGAATCCCAAGGTGTGTAACACCCTAGCCTCTCCTACACCATAGATGGGCAGCACCTCCGAGAAGGTTACCGTGTGTGCTACATGTCTAAGGGCCTCCCGCCAATTCCACAAACTCTTCCTGCACTTCTCTAATCCCTTTCTTAGCCAGGTCATTTGTCCCTAGGTGGACAATGACATCCAGCTCCCTCCCCTGAAATCATTAGAAATCATTAATTTACATAATTACTTATTGGCATTTAACAGTGCTGTACTTATTAAGTAATGTGCTGCTACTGTGGCAATTTTTCCACAGTCAGTACCTAACTAACGTGTATTTGCAAAGTAAATATGCAGAAACTGATGCTTAAAATAAAGTGTACGAAGAAGAGTGTAACAGTGCTGTAGTTATTAAGGAATGTGCTGCTTCTGTGACATTATTTCCACAGTTAATTCCTCACTAACATGTATCGGCAAAGTAAGTACACAGAA
Organism: Neoceratodus forsteri; assembly: GCA_016271365.2. Taxonomy (NCBI): domain Eukaryota; kingdom Metazoa; phylum Chordata; order Ceratodontiformes; family Ceratodontidae; genus Neoceratodus; species Neoceratodus forsteri. The sequence continues at coordinate 1,290,379,389 of CM057456.1, forward strand.
ACTGACACTTAAAATTAAGTGTAAGAAGAATGGTGTAACTTCTATACACTTAAACTGATAAATTGTCAGTGCTGTAGTTCTGATTTACATTCTCTTTCAGAAATCATTCCCTCATACACTTACTGCTTAATAAGCATGCAATATAATATTGTTAATTGCTATACAACTGCATTGTTTACTTATACAACTAAAATCATTTCCATAATTACTTATTGGCTTGTAATAGTGCTGAAGTTACTAAGAAATGAGCTGCATTTGTGGCATTGACCTACACCTCTTCTACACCTACACCTCTGTCCTACTACTGCCCAGCTGCATGGCTGGGGGTGGGCATGGCTACATGCCATGCTTTATCCATGATCTCCTATGTGGATGGTAGTGAGTCGTGCAGGATACACAGGCAGGGACCCTTGCTTAGCCAGTACATGCCCTTCCCACTGCCTGAACGGGTTAGTGGCCAAGGCACCATCCTTCACACCAAGCTACTCCAGCCCACTAACTATACAATGAGGGCTGGGGACATGGTGGTGAATACTGAAAGACTGTCAAGTCCCCTTACTGGGAAACAGCAATACTGAGAGGACCAGCCATTTCCCGCAATTCCCCACTCCACGCAAAGTGCAGGATTCAGTCTGTTGGGGGCCAGTCCATCTGAATGGATGGCTTCTGTTGATCACCAGGCATGAGTATGCACATTTAACACTTTCCTGCTTCCTCTGTGAATAGGATTCAATATTGGATTACATGTGTAGTAAGCAGTAAGTTCATGAGAGACTGATTTCTGAATGAGAGCTTACGTCACAGCTGGAGTACAGACATTTGGTAAATGTAAGTGTGTGCACTTGCAAATACATGTTACCTAGGCATTAACTGTGAAAACAGTACCATTGTTTCTTAGCCACAAGACTGTTACAGCACCAGTTAGTAATTATACAAATGAAATATTTTTTGTGTACAGTTATACATCAATTCACAACATCAGACTGCATGTTTTTAACCTGTAAGTTCATGAATAACTGGAATACAGCCAGACATGGAACATATTCAAAAGAGTTGCCAGTCAGTGCATTTAACTGTAGTATTGCATTGTAATCATATTTTAGTTACCATTTGTCATCAAAGCACAGGTTAGGAAGCATAGGAAAACCAGAAGCACGTGTAAAATTTACAAGTAACTTTTTATTATTACCAATAACAGTAAAATAAAAATTAAAAATTGTTTAGTATAACTATTTACAAAGGCAGTACAAACAGAGAAAACAAAGTATTTCGTGTAAGGGTATCTCCAATTCTATGTGTCAGTCTCTCTCTCATTCTAGCAAAAGCATTGCTGCTCTTTTTATAATTCTTTGCCTGTGAACTCCTTAAGAGACATCCTGTTTTTCTCAAGATGTTCTTGTCAGTTTCCTCACAGGTGCAACAAAGAGAACAGTGTCCCAAGCTGGCCTCCTGCTGACAGCTCTGAAAAAGAGTTTGCAAACAAGCCTGAGAGGAGCTCAAACTGCATCTCAGGGTAACTCCATAAATTCCAGAAAACTTTTTGCAATCATTTTAACAGTATTACTGTACACATTTTCAAACCAAGGGATCCCAGTTTCACATACAGATGCACATATGTTTTTTATAACTGCAGATATGCAACTAGGGAAGAAAAGACAGAAACAGCAAGTAAAGGCAGAGAGATAGCAAGAAGCAGAGACTTGCAAGACTATCAGAGTGATCAGTTCCTAGGTCTCACAAGACCATTTGGTTGTGCAAACAGACACACAAGAGATGGAAAAGGAGAGGATAAAACAGATACTTGCATTTAACTCTTTCTACATAACAAATGGGGGCAGTGCCTTATTCAACTCTGTCACACCATTCTGATTGCACTTTAAAGAGTTTCCATGTGATTACCATTTAAATAAATGTCAGATAGATATAGTCTGTTCAAACAGTGCACAAGTCCTCCATCCATATGTAGTTACACTTGTAAGAACAGATTTAATAATGTCAAAAGTAGTAACATACAGTATCAGTTACAAAATAGATTTGCTGTTACAATTTGCAATAGCTTTTACATGTGTAGTTGCCCTTACAAGAACAAATTACTTAATGCCAGAAGAGATACAGTAGCAGTTGCACAACAGAGTTTCTGTTACACTTTGCAACAGCTATTAAATGTTTAGTTACTCTTGTCAGAATAAATTGATTTGTGCCAAAAGGGAGATAATAGTAGCTGCACATGTGTGCAAATTATGTAAGTACACAACATGCAGATGTGAAACTAGTTAACAATTACATAGTAGTTGCATGTAACTGCACCATAGCTACAGTGCAGTTACAGTATAGCTATGCAGTAGTTACACTGTAGTTAAAGACACTTAAAATAAAGTGTTACCTGCTCTTTAATTGCTATAATATCAGCACAAGTTTCTTGTATCTTCGAGCCTAAAGAGATGGTTCTCTTGCTAGAGGATGAATGAACCTTTTTAAGGGTCCTGAAAACATTGGGTGAATTAGGTAATTTAGTCAGAAGGTCACATCCAGAATTAGGGGACCCATGCTCATTCTTTCTAGACTTTACACCCTGGGAAGGGTCTAAACTCATCTCAGTTGACTTCTTTTCCTTCCTAATTTGTTTAGACTTTTTATTCCTTGGGATTTCTGGATCAGGGAAAAATAATTGATCTAAAATCTGGTCTTTGGCCATGTTCCTGATCCAGATCTTCCATTATCTCCACAGAGAAGGACTTCTTTTGAGGATAAATTTCATGGAATATTCTTATTATGTCATCCCTCCTGGACCATTAGTGGCAATATTCTCTGTGACGGTCTCTAATTCATGACAGAGAATAACTTACTGCTCCATTAACATACACTTGGCTGCATAGAGGTTATTCATTAAATTAATAATGTCCCCACTTAAACAGGAAGGAAAATCAGATAACGGTTCCCCTTACTCATCTAATGCAATAACAGCCTTTGGACCCACATATCTAGAGGTGCAGCAAAGTTTAATTTCACCAGTGAAGTTCTGGCGAAGTTGAGAATTTTGCCCCATGAAATATTTCAGGAATTCCATGCAATTCGTAGAATATTCTGTGGGTACAAGGTGCAAAGTTCTGCCTGCAAAATGTAGAATTTCTCCCACAAATGGTTGAATTTCACCTATGAGTGGCCATATTTTATTTAACAAATAACATAGTTAATGTACAGTGAGGTAAAAAAGCTCAGTGTTACACACCCTAACTTGGCACTTTGTCAAGAGCTGTACTAAACTAAGAAAACAGTCCCTTCATAGTGCAAGACAATACTATTCCATGTGCAAATAAAGTGATGAAGGGTATTTACATACTTAAGACTAAAACAGTTTGTAAGTGTCAGTAGAAATGAAGTTTTCATTTAAAAAACACTCATTAGATAGCTCATTTATCTAGAAATTGACTTGTTTACAGTCAAATTTAATTAAGCAATTTGCTCAAAGGCAGTGATATCATTAGACATGTTCAAGGTAATTCCAGAGGGCTGATCTATATTCAGTCATATAACTGCTTCTTATAACTTGAGTACACAGTGATGACAGGCATTGTAATTTTTAGATTCTGATCATCCTAATACATCAAAATAGCAGAGACTTAAAAACAAAGAGATGTCAGTAAAACAGTATACAAAACACAGGCAAATGGAATTACACCCTTGAACATGTTTAATGTGATTTTCCCGATTTAGCTGCTGCAGTTTCATTCAACTCTTAAGCATAAAGCAATAGTTACCACAACGTGTCTGCACTGCACTCTCATGCTGTAGGAGAGCTAAGTCTATCAATCAATATCATTTACCAGCTACAGTCTGTGTCTTGGTGCAGGCTTGCACTTTTCTGCTTGGTGAACAAAATGACAGGCACCACCAACTGTCCCCAAATATCTCCAAATCCTAAAAATACCATCGAGTCTAAACAGAGAGCTACGATTCAAAGCATGGGCACAGCAATCATAAGACACAGATAGGCATGTCTAGTACTTTTATAAAAAGCACCAAGAACAGTAGTAAGTAAATCACCTGCTGCAGCAGAACTCTGAGCTCTACCAATGAGGTTTTATCCACATATAAGGGCCAGTGTCATGTCTCATATTTTTTCATAACACTGTCTCAACACCTAAGCATGTTTATTGAGAGTTACTTTTCAGGCCTTCATAGACCCGCTTTCCCTCTCTAACAGTCACTGATTTGCCTTATCATCACTCAGGCTGGGTGCACGTTTGAAAATGACAAACCCGCGGTAAGATGATTTGGACCTCCACTCTACCTCATCCCCACCCCCACCACTTTCTTGCTTATATGCTGTGAATGGAACAGAACCCAAACTCTTAAAATTAAAAGTTCAAACAAGCTGAACCAATGGTGAACACTACCTGATGAACCAGAACTGTACCCAAACCCCAGAAAAGAGCTGAACCTGGGATCAAATGTCAACTGCCTTTGAGCAAATTACTTAATTAAATTTGACTGTAAACAAGTTGATTTCCAGATAAATGAGTGATCTAATGAGTGCTTTTTAAATGGACATCATTTCTCCTGACATTGTGCACTAGTCTTTAAGATGTGCAAGTACATTTATCACTATATTTGCACATGGAATAGTGTTGTCTTGCACTATAAATGTTTGGATTTTTTCTTATTTAGTATAGCCCTCAACAAAGTGCCACATTAAGGTGTGTAACATTGAGCTTTTTTACCTCACTGTTATGGCTGGCACATTAACTATGTTATTTATTAAGGCAAGACAAGGCAAGTTTTATTTTTCGAGGGCCCAATCCTGGACGCTCTGGGCGCCGTACATAAAATACAAATTGTTCATTTAAATAAAACATAAATATAGGTAAAACATTAATAAATAACCAAATCATCTAAAACATAATTAAAAAATAGCAGCAATCATTAATAAGGCTATCCTGCAGAACTATACTAAACAGCATCAGTGGACTTCTGGTTCGGCCATGGCTTCAGCAAGCAGCTAAGCGAGTGGCTCCTGCCTGTCCGCTACTAATTCCTCCAAAAAACAAAGTTTTAATACCCAAATCTGAGGAACAATTTCAGGAGGAGGAACTCAGAGAGAGAGAGAGAGAGAGAGAGAGAGAGAGAGGATCTAGAAATAGAACCCAACCATCCTGTACTGAAAAAGAGGGACCCTGTTGAAAGTACAGCTCTCCTAAACATGGTGCCTGCCATCTCCGAGCAAATAATGCAGCTCTACCCTATGACACAGATGAGGAGGCCGAACACCTATCCCAAAATAGATTTGACTCACTCATGAAGGAGCTATGGGAAATGAGAGCGGAAAACAAAGCTGAATTCAAACAACTTAACCAGAAACTCTCTCAAGTCAAAAACCGAATGCAAGAGGCTGAGGAAAGAATATCTACTGCTGAAGATGGCTTACAGCACTTGGGGCACACAGTGCATGCCCTCCACCAACATGCTATAGAAACAGAGTAAAAATGCCTGGATTTAGAAAGCAGATCGCAATGAGATTATCTACGCCTGTACATCTAGAAAGAAGGAGCAGAAGTGGGCAATATGGCAGATTTCATCATTGATATGCTCAGAGATGTACTAGATCTACCACAGGGCTACAAATTAAAAATAGAGCACACTCATAAAGCCCTTATACCTAAGCCCAAGGACCCAACTTCCTGACCACGCTCCATTATCATGAAGTTTCACAGCTACTGAACCAAGGAGGACATCCTATGGAGAGCATGGCAGAAGAAATAAGTTAAATACTTGGACCCAATGCTCTTTTTTTGACCAGGATTACCCCTCTGACATCCAAAAGCAGAGCCTAGAATACATAGGCATAATTAAAACACTGTGAAGCAAATAGCTGAGGATTCAAACACCCTACCCAGTGAGGCTGTGGGTATTTTGGAAGGAAGGGACTGAGCTTTATAACTCCCCTGCAGGCAGTGAGAGAGGTACTCTGAAGAAGGGGTACAGACGTACTAGAAAACATCAAGACCACTACTCTCAAAAGGTAGGAACAGGAACAGGAGTGGCAGACTGTCCCCCCCCCCCCAGGAAAAGTAAACTACCTGTGAATCATACCTCCTCCGAGACCATTCAATACCTCCAGGATCTAATTAAAAAACTACCTGATGTTTCAGAACAGGACCTTGAAGCAGCAGAGGGCTGAGCAGATACTCCAATTGAGAAGTGCTGGCATCATCTTATCATGCAGTGAGGAATTGGGGCCTTTTGCTTTGGGCATGTTTCTCTCGCACCTTACACCACTCACTGCAACAGCGAGCTCCATATGTCTAAATGAATTGGAGCCCTCTTCTCTATATATTTTGGACATTTTAATTAAAGCTCCCTGACAGATCTATTACCCGCTGCTGCATACAAACTATAAAATATAAGGAGATTCTTCTCTGACCCTCCAGACATTCCCACAGGTGAAGATCCCAACGCCTAAATAATAGATCATGATTAGCCAGGAAGTGCCACTGTGGGGGGAAGGAGAAACATGGAGAACATAAATTTCCAGTGGATGCAGACCATTTCTTTGGCTCAGACTTTGAAATAAGACATTTTGTAGTTGTGGGACTTTTTGCTTGTGTCAATGATATAAATGAATAGAATCCTGAATAGAAGAATTTACCCCCAGAATGATTCCCACATTGTATACCAAGGGAGGCAACACTACCTAAGCTATATGGAGTTGTATGATGGTGGGGAGGGGAGAGTTACAAAGAGAGGATTAATGTGATGGCTGCTAGTGCTATGTTTTGTGCCTTCTTTCTCAGAAATATATTATAAATCTCCCTGACCCCACGGAAAGGGAATTGGTTTCTCATTTTAGGATTGCTGATATAATGAGTAAGGGGAGGAGAAGGTACATGACTGTTAAAAGGGGATACAGATCCTATACTGATCAGTATGCCCTTTATTTCCTCATCTCTCTGGTGTATCTAGAGGGAGATGGGAATAATACTTCCCTGTCCTCCCTCTGGAAAACTTTATCCTTTTTTTGAAAAGTTTCATTTAAGCGGACAGGGCTTAGAGTCATATAGACCTATAAGCCACAATTCCTTTTGGGTCAAAAACTAATCTGACCCAGGAAGAGGTCCTGCCCTCCAGGAGGAAACATTTACCCCTCTTCCACCTACCTTTTACATCAAGGTGGGCACAAGGTCATTGGAAATATTTGACCTCCTACCTTAGAAGCTAAAAAGTTTTATTGTTGAGTGCACAATTTGTGCAAAGTTTCTTTGTTAAAATTATACCAGCTAAACAATCTTTCACCTTGTAAGCTGTTCTGAGCATGAAGCAACATGGGTCTACTAAACAGTATATACAGGGATCTTTCCCACTATACTTTGCTTTAGGCAGAAAAACCTTTATTTTTCTTTTTAAGTTACAATAATGGGTTACCCAATATGCACATACAATGTCCATGGACTTTGTAGTTCAATTAAACACTCAAATGATCAGGAGACACACCTCTCGCCCCTGGAACACAAAAAATTAGAATGTTTTGGGTTCTCTCTGGTGATTGCATCATCATATAAAGAGGGATGACGGAGGGGTACCGTTATTCTAATATCCCCAAAAGTACCATTCGAGTGTCTAGATCAGATAATAGACAAGGAGGGCAGATACACATTGGCGAAAGGGAGACTGAATGGTAAGTTGATAACCATTGCCTCTGTGTATTTCCCACTGAATACAGACCTTAAAACTTATTGGTATTTCTTTTTACTATTATCCCAATGGGAGGAGGGCACAATTATTTGTGGAGGAAACCTTAATGTAAACCTCGCTACATCAATAGAACAGGGGAGGGAGCGCCTTGGTACAGATTAAAAAATAATAGAACTGACCAGACTGCTAAAGGATTTGGGTTACAGTGACACATGGAAATATCTCAACAGTACAAGTAAACATTACACCTTTTATTCCCAAGCCCACATGAGCTACTCTACCATTGACTACTTGCTGATGTCTTAGGAACATATGGAAATATCTCAGAAAATATGGGTGGGAGATTATATTTTATCTGATCATGCACCAGTTTTTTTATGGATACAGTCTGATGACTTTAGGAAGAATACTATCTGGAGACTCATTTTATCACTATTGTGAAATAAGGAGACTATCCAAGACATTAAAGACACTTTGAGACAGGCTGTTGTGTACAATGATACATCAGAGGTAGATATGTCCATATTATGGGATACAATAAAAGCCATATGCAGAAAGAAATTTATTGAAATATCAGTGAGAAATAAAAAGCTAAGGGACGAGAAGAGAGCCTCGCTAACATCCCATATTCAGGCCCTAGAAAAACAACAAAAAATCAAAATCAATGCAAGGATCTCAAAAGAGATAAAGACCTTAAAACAAGAACTTAACTCAATTTTAGATTATTATATTGAACAAAAATTACTTTTTGTCAGACAAAAGTATTACGATGGAGGCCCTCGATCACTAAAATTATTAGCTGTGGGCCTTAGAATACAAAGGGTGAGGGCTACAATTCCTTGTGTAAGAAGTATATCAATGAATTCTCCCCAATACTTCATAACCAAAATTTCAGATGCAGTCTTGGAATATTACATGTAGTGGTAGGTGAAGTGGGCTCAATCCACTCCGCGAAGTGATTCGCGGTGCAAAGGCGGATTTGCGGAATGATCCGCAACGCGAAGCGGAGTACTTCACGTTATAATGGGTAATGCAAAGTCCATTGAAAACAATGACTTTGTGTTACTCTGCCTTCCCAGACCAGTACTCCACCAAATATTAAGGTGAAGTGCATTGAGAACAATGCACTTCGCCTCACTTTGCCTTGTTTTTGAGCGCCGAAGGTGAATTTTGAAGTGATTAATGGGATTTCAGGTCACATGGGCTCTATATTGATCTGCACAGCCTCAGTTCGGGGTAGAATTTGTAGGAAGGAGTAGGAGACAGTGTGCTCTGAGAGCTGTCTGTGATTGAAACTTTCTAAAAGCTGTAAAAAAGCTTTGTTGCATTTTTGGGGGGGGCTCAAACTTTAGTTCATCGATTGTAGGAAACCCTCCTGTGCTCATATCATCGAGCATTTTGGTTTTTGTGTGGATTTTGAATGTTAATGTAGAACACTGAGTGTGTGTAGTGAAAGACAGAGAAAGTGTGCTTTGGGGGAGGGGCGTATCTGTGGTATAGGTATAGTAGATTTAAATTGGAGAAATAGTGATTTCTTTGTTTTTTGGTTATATTTTTGTTATATAACTGACTGTATTAATGAACACACAGTAATATTGTCAGTAATTGTTGAAATTGTCTTGCTGATTGCGTGTTGTGTGGATCTGGTGCAGCAGTTCATAATTTCAGGTTGTTTTCATAACAATACGTGGCATATTACTGAACTTTTCAATTTACTACACATTACTCGTTCAGCATTGTAGATAAATTGTTCTGTGTGTAAGTGTGTGTGCGGTGTTGCGTGACATCAAATAATACACCTTTTATTGTGCCACAGACTAGTGTAATTGGAGGCACAGCAGTGTGAATCTGCTATCCACTGCAGCTGCCTGATTTTGTACTGCGATCGTGGTATCTGTTCTTTGTTTTGCTGCTTGTACTGCCCTAAAAATCTGCAATCAGTGCTCCCCCCCACCCCCACTGGCAAAAGGAATTTTTTACCAGATTGGATAGATTTTGTGACCTCATCAGCACCACTAGTTACTGAAGTTGTTTTCAATGCGTGACAGACTGTCTCTTATCTGTTGCTGAAGCTACAGTTGTTTTTTTGGCTTCATATCCAACGCCGCCCCAATCAGAGACTGAACGTATCAAAATCTAAATTTGGTTATAATACTGTGGTTGATCCCCTAAATGCCCACAAAGAGATGTGCAAGCAAAGCTGTTTCTCACCATGGCAATGCTGGCAGTAAGATAGTCTGTGTGTGTGATAGTACGCAGACACAGAAGTGCATTGCTGATGTGAGGAAAGGTATTTCTCCTGCAATGTTTTTTACAGCCCAATCACTAGCTTCACTCATAGTTGGAGGAGATGATGTTTTCCCAGCTGGTGGTGTTAGTGTTACACTGGTGTTAGTGGTGGTATTGTTGCGTCAAGTTCTAATTCCGACCACTGTACCATATCCAAAAATATTGAGTGTGAAGCAGTGCAAGTGAGTGGCAGCATAGATTATGTCATACTTCCCATTAACATCCCAGTAACTGAACCTGAGGATTCTGATAATGATGTCAATGATAGCATACAATGTGATATTCTGTCCACCGTGACAGTTAATATCACTCATTTTCCATGCAGTGATTCACAGTGTGGTGAAAAAATGTCATGTGATGGTGGTGTAGATGCTAATGATGAATGTGATGATTTTATTTTTATTTAGTTTTTGTTTACCGGGTAAGTACACTAGACAAGTTTTATGCCTATTTTCAGGAACGACCCGGGAGAGTACAAAAGGGTACAACAGGTACATTGATACAGTAATTGGTTCAGACGAATACATTCAGGTACAAAAACAGAAGAAAAGACAATTTTTACAGTTTTACATTTACGTGGAAGGTACACCCAGATACAGTGCTGGGACAAGGTATAAGTTAGAGATAAATTCAATGACCAACAGGACTGGTGGGAGGATTATGAGCATAAATCATAAAGGCCGGGTCACAAGGGAGGGGGATTTGGACAAGGACATAGCACAAGAGTGGTGACGCCAGAGCAGGAGAGAAGAAGCCGCACCAGTGGACACCGGGAGGCTAAGGAGGCTTAGGACATTCACAGCTAGAAGCCACCATAAGATGATCCCACAGGGAGGTCTGGAAACTCTTGTGAGAGGAGGCAGTACGGACTCTTTCAGGAAAGGAGTTCCAGAGCCTGGGGCCATGGACAGCAAAACTCCGGTCCCCAATGTTGGTGCGGGAAGTAGGTACACTTAGTAGGCTGGGGCCTTGGGATTTAAGCAGGTAGAGGGAGAGGTCAGCAGGAGCAAGAAACTGGGCCAGTTTCGAAGGGGTGCCGGAGCTAAGTACTTTACTCACGAGGCACCCAGTGCTAAAGTTAAGGTGATTGAGCGGGGATAGCCAGCCAAGCTTCTCGTAGAGCTCGCAGTGATGGGTGAGGCGGGGCGGCCAGGGCAAAATGACAGATGTTGTTGTACTGCCAGCTCCACTTGCTTAGGAGGGTCTTAGAAGTATGAGCAAATATGAGGGAGTCGTAGCTGAGGGAGGGAAGTAGTACCCCTGGCAAGAGCTAAGCTTAGCCGCTGGAGTGAGGTTGTACCGAGCCCTGTAGGCCATCCCCAGTTTGCGTTTACCCCACTGCAGGCATTATGGATATGACCACCAAGGTCCAATTGGGGACTGCTGCCACCCAAGATATTTGAGGAGGTCACGGTAGGGAGAGGGGAGCCATCTTCGTAGTTGATATGTAGGGAGTTGAAGAGGCTCGATTTTGGCAGAGGAACCAAGAGCATAGCCTGGGTTTTGTTTTGATTTAGGACCAATTTATGGTTGAGAGCCATGCCTGGATGTTCCAGAGGTCTTCAGATAAGTGACGGTTTAGTGTGGCTGTATCACAGGAGGGCCAGGAGAACCAGGTCATCCGCATACACGATGACACGACAGCTGGAGACCACATCAGGGAGATTGTTGATGAACAGGAAAAGAGTAGGGGACCCAGCACGGAGCCCTGAGGGACACCAGAGGTGACAGGCCTGGGGGCAGAGAGGACTTTATTGAATTTAGTTAGTTGTTTTCGCCATACAAGTAGTCAGAGACCCAGTTTAGGGTGGTGGGGGACAAACCAAGGGACCTCATCTGCAGGGCAAGCAGGTCATGGTCAACGAGGTCGAACGCCTTGGATAAGTCAATAGATACCACACCTGAGAGTTTTCCCTGATCCATAGCAGCTCTGATGCTGGAAGAGACTGAGATGACAGCCGTGGAAGTGCTGTGCCCTTCACGAAAGCCGTGTTGGGCCGGGGTCAGCAGACCATGGGAGTGGATATACTCCGAGATTTGTTTGGCGACCACCTTTTCCAGGAGCTTGCTGACAGCAGAGAGGATAGCTATGGGATGGTAGTTGTCCAGGATTTTGGGGTCGCCCTGCTTAGGAACAGGGATGACCTTGGCAACCTTCCAGATATCCGGGATCAGTCCCTGAGTAAGGGATAGGTTGAAAATGTGGGCCACCGGGGAGGCTATAAGGGGAGCACCTAGTTTGAGAAGCTTTGGCTCCAGATCATCAGGACCAGGGCTAGCATTCTAGGAGAGATCAAGAAGGAGAGACCGCACCTCGCCTACCGATACCGCCCTTAGGTAAAATGGAGGGCGGGTCAGACCAGACTCCCATTGGGACGGGGAGGCAGGGCAGTTTGAGTTTTGGGCTGAGGACCCTAGTGAGAGAGCAGAAGGGAGGTCTGTGAATGATGATGATGATGTTGCTGTTGCTGCAACATGCAGTCCACATGCTAGCATCCAAGCAGAACATGTGGATGTGTGTGACGTTGATGAATATGATGATGATGTAGTTGAGCCCAGTTGGGAACCGGAGAAAAAGAAATTCAAAGTGGCTGTGTCTGAGTCTGTTTGCAGGAATCCCCGGTACAAACTTGTGATTTACCAGTTTTAGTTGATGATGATGACCCAGTAACAAATATGATAGCTAGTCATGGTGGTCGGTTGCAGTCCAGGTGTGCAGTGCCTGAATCATCATGTGCACCCTCCACTTCAGTGCTTAAAATAATGGACTTAAATAAGCCACATCATGGACATGTTAAAAGCAGAGCATCACAATCCCTTGTTGGGGATTTTTTTGTTCAAGATGCAAATGATGAGTCAGTTGCAATCTGCCAGGTTTGCCATGTGCGTGTGAGTCGAGGTAAAAAGGGGAACCATCTGGGCACAGGAGGACAGCATACGCATCTTAAGAATAGGCACTTGGCACTGTGGACCCAGCACAAGCTGGAAGCTAATACCACAGTGGGGCATTCATCTTCATCACCAGCAACCATAGCAAAAGTGTTATCCCCTTCCATGACTGTTATGTCCAGTAGTAAATTAAACATGTGCAATACTGAGGTAATAAGCGCAGAGGATTACTATAGGCATGATGAGGTGGAGGACCATAATGACTTTGAAATGTTGTCCAGTGCTGGTGAGAGTAGCAGTTTTTGAGGTGGTGGTGGTGGTGATGAATGCAGTATGTCTAGTGCAAGTGGTACATCTACCCCGGTTGGCAAATCTGGCAAAATAACTGCATTTCTGGGTTTGTCAACATCACCTCTGCAACCATCTTCATCAAACGTCCACACTCCACCCCCTGCTAATGCCATTCATCACAGAGCACAGCCATTTGTGATCATACCATGTGTAAAACTTTTAAGTCAGCCCACGTTACAGAGTGTTTTAGCGCATAAGCTGAAGTATCCCCCCAAATCATACAGTGTCATGTGAACTTAATGCTGCTGTAGTGGAAATGCTGGCAATTCATCTTTTGCCCTTCTCCTTTGTGGAGAATTCTGGGTTCCGGTGGTTTGCTGCATGCGCCTGTCTAAAATGGAAAGTCCCATCCAGGACATACTTTTCTACCCGTGCTGTCCCTGAGTTGTACCGCTATGTGTCCGACTCAGTAAGACATGCCCCTCAACATTTCTACTCCCCATTCATCTTTTTAAGTATGGTTATGTGGACAAGTGGCAAAACAGCAGGGAGTTCATATTTGCGTATAACTGCACACTGGGCGCAGGTGCCAGGGGTTGTTTGTGATGTTGGTAGTGTGAATAATCAGTGCAGTAAGGTAGATTGTCATGGTAGCAATCTTCCAGGAATTCGACAGTATGCAACAATTGCTATACGCAATGTGGCCTGTTCACACACTAGTGAGAATATGTTGGACATGGTACTGATTGAAACTGACAAATGGCTAAACCCTCTGTCCCTGAGAGCTGGGTTCATAGCAAGTGACAATGGGTCAAATGTGGTGAAATGCATCACAAATGGTGTTTTTTTTTCGTGTTCCATGCATGGTCCATTGTTTAAATCTTGTGGTGCAGGAGTTTCTGCAGCACCTCAATGTAAAGGAAATGCTGACCATTGCACAACATATCTGCTCTCACTTTTCAAGATCTGGAAAGGCCTGTGACCAACTGCAGCAGTTGCAGATACAAAACAGACTGCCTTAGCACCACTTGAAGATGGAAGTTGTCACCCAATTGAACTCCACTGAACTCCACTTTACACATGGCAGAGAGGTTGTATGAACAATACAAAGCCATCTCAGAATATCTTGTCTATGATGGCTGAACAGTGGTGCCTCATGGACTCTGTAATAACAGTTTTGTGGCCTTTTGAACATGCCACACAGGCAGTGAGTGGCGAGTCTGCCTTTATTAGCCAATCAATTCCACTGCTGCGGGTGCTGAGGCAGACATTGGTGAATGTACAGCAAGGCTTTGATGTTGCCGGAGACGGTGGTAGCAGTATGTTGCTGCAACACATGCTGACAGTATTCGACCAGAATCGTCACACTGTGAGCATTCAGCGTAGTGACAACTTTGCCATAGCAGCAATGCTGGACCCACAATACCAACATGGAATTGCATCAGTACTGGAGGGAGGGCCTGAACAGGTAAAAAATATCAGTGGTCAACTGATGCACTTGGTTCATGGGGCACTGAAGTCCCGTGCCAAGGTCAGCAAACCTCAGCAGCATAATCTGGCTGAAGGTGTACCTGTAGGACTATCAAGCATATCCTGCAAGGGGAAGAGGACAGCAGTTCCAGGGGGTCTGTCATCCAAAGTGGCTGGCGTCAACCTGCTTTGGGAGGCTTTGTCCCAAGTGGGTATTTGTGAAATAAATGATTAAAGAGAACAGGATGATGCATCAACAACTGGACTTAGTGCGGCTCAGAGGATGGTTGAGTCATATTTGTCTGAAAACAGGCATCTGACAATAACTGAAGATCCTTTTTTGTACTGGAGTGGAAAGATCAGTGAATGGCCAGAGCTAACTGCAGTGGCACTGAAGTACCTCACATGCCCACCCTCCAGTGTAAGTGTTGAGAGGGTATTCAGCTCAGCAGGTGCAATAGTCAGGGATCGTCGGACAAAACTTTCTCCTGCAAATGTTAGTTTGCTAACATTCATTAAAATGAATGAGAGGCACATACCAGCACAGACTGCTACCTCGATATTTGTAACCCAGCCTAGTCATGGTTGTTTTGGTGATGTGGAAATGGAAGCATCCTGGTGGCACTGGCAGTGGCTGCCTGAAATGGCCCACCACTGATGTAGATGACTACACAATGGAGAAAGAATTTCCCAGTGGTCAGACTTCAGATATAGATGGCTGTGAGGGAAGCTTTCTTTATGAGGATGATGATTTGGTTAATGTTGGCAGGTTTTAACTGAAGTTGTTAAAAGGTGGTGTGCCACCGCAGACCACCAACACCACCACTGGGACTGATGTTAGCCACTGCCATCACTGAGCATGAGTCTGTCTGACCCCTGGACTGCCACCACTGGGACTGATGTTAGCCACTGCCACCACTGAGCATGAGTCTATCTGACCCCCGGACCACCACCACCGGGACTGATGTTAGCCACTTCCACCACTGCCACCTTGAGTCTGTCTAACCCCCAGACCACCACCACCAGGACTGATCTTAGCCACTGCCTCCATGAGTCTGTCTGACCCCCAGACCACCACCACCACCAAGACTTGATGTTAGCCACTGCCACCATGAGTCTGTCTGACCCCCAGGCCACCACCATCAGGACTGATGTTAGCCACTGCCACCACTGAGCATGAGTTTGTATGACTCCCAGACCACCACCACTGGGACTGATGTTAGCCACTGCCACCATGAGTCTGTCTGACCCCCAGACAACCACCACCACTGGGACTGATGTTAGCCACTGCCACCATGAGTCTGTCTGACCCCCGGACCCCCACCACCGGGACTGATGTTAGTCACTGCCACCATTGAGCATTAGTCTGTCTGAACCCCGGACCACCACCACCACTGGGACTGATGTTAGCCACTGCCACCATGAGTCTGCATGACCCCCGGACCACCACCACCGGGACTGATGTTAGTCACTGCCACCATTGAGCATTAGTCTGTCTGAACCCCGGACCACCACCACCACCGAGACTGATGTTAGCCACTGCCACCACTGAGCATGAGTCTGTCCAGACCACGACATCCATCAGCCACAGACACAAAGCTTCTTAATATTTAAACCATAAAGTGAGTATGTGTACTCATGTTTGTTATGCTGTTTCACTTACTTTACTTGTATGTTTTGTTTTCTGTAGCTTTTCAGAGCCACAATGGTAAAACACATACGGTACACTTATTTTTAATTTTTTTATACAGGTTAACAAAAAAAGTCTCCATCACTAAAACTTGGTGGGAATGGTATTGCAGTTGTACCGTGCAGAGAGGAACCTATGGAATATCCATGTGAAATCCATTCTGGTAAGTATGAAGATTTTATTTCATCCGTTTTCATTGTTTTGGAAAGACTGCAGCAAATATTGCACACAGGTTGTGTTAGTTGACAAGATGTGGGTCTGAAATGTAACTTAACTTGAGATTAAGAACCAAGGAGGGACAAATGACAATTAAGTTGTAAGAAGTTTTCATTTCTTTTTTTAGGAAACTTCCAGATACTTTGTTGTTCCGTCAAAGTGGCCTTATCCAAAAAAGTTCTTCAACATCATCAGGCACCCTTCTCCCCCAGGATTGGGCACACATGCAACATGCAGAAGTTGTTTCATTAGATGACCATGACCATCATTCACAACTGGACTCCAGAAGGATGCAGATGAAATCTGTGAAGAAGTAACAAAATAAGAAACCATTACAGACAAACCTACAAATATGATCCCCACCCCCCAAAAAAAAATACTTACCTTCATGAGCTTGAGAGTTATCCATTTCCAATGTCAATGCAAAAACATTCTCATTGAGCACTGGAATGTGCACACCAACAGTTTCTGTGACCTGTGATACAGAACAATACCATGAGTACATGTCCATGTCAACCCCCCCTCCTCACCTACAAAATACACAAACATATATCTATATATATATATATATATATATATACTCACCAAGGCTACTATTAGTGTACAGCCAAAGGGCAACCTTCCATCCACTTGAGATGATCACATTGCATTTACTCGAATCGCCTCGCAGAACACATTGGACCAGTAACAGGATGCTCACCGTCATCATTTTATTCTGCGGGACTTTGTATGTACTGAAACAGTTTCATTTCACTGTGATACCATTTGTCAATTTTCTGCACACAAGGAGGATGCATTTTGGGCCTGCAGAAAAAATCTGGGGACTCTGTGCCACCACTGCATGCATGACTGAGTCCGCCATTAATTCTGGGGGACTTTGTAAGTGCTGAAACAGTCTCATTTCACTGTGTTACCACTTGTCAATTTTCTGCACACAGAGGATGTATTTTGGGCCTGCAGAAAAAATCTGTGGACTCTGTGCCACCACTGCGCACATGACTGAGTGCATCAATAATTCTGGGGATGCATTTTGTGTGTTATGTGATTGTTGTGAGCTCATGATGTCATACTGACATTATCAATTAAAGCAGCATTGCAAGAATGTCGTGACCATTTTGAACTGTACTTTTGTATGCTACTTTACATTGCCACAGCCACTAGTTACTCCGAGTCGTGACTTCAATGGTATGTTTCTTTTCACAATTTCTGTCTGCTTTACTTAGTTGACTACTTTTTTTCATGTATGAAAAAAAAAAATTAGCACGCCTTTCAATATTGTTCTGACCAGGTTTGTATTTATTTGCAGCTGCTTTTCAATAAATATTGTTCCGTAGTGTCATAAAACACTGCCAGCTGCATAACTGCTAATTTACAACAGAAGTGATATATAACAACTAACTGATGTGATGGAGAAAAGCAGAAGAAAACAATGACAAAGACCTGGTCAGCACCAATTTAAAAGGAATGTGCCTTTCATTATTTCACACATGAGAAAAGGTAGTACAGCATACTCAACTACTGGATATTCTCATATCATTCCAGTCAGAATGTAAGTAAAGGAAGTTGTAACATAGCATTAAAAAATACAGGTCAGAATTCTCAACAGATTGTTGCGCTGCTGCTTTACAGAGATTCACCATGTTACATAGTTATGGTGATGCACATAACCTAATATAAGGTGGCTTTACTTCCAATGGAATATTTCTTGTTCCACAGAGTGCAATATAGTTCTGAGAACACCATCCATAATTTCATTACAGTGTGTCACATGACGGAGGAATTCCCATTTAGAAAAGCCGCCCACATTCTGCCCCCCTTTCTCAGCAACGTTAGAACATGATGCCTGGGGAGCGCAAGTGCATGCTCCACTATAGTGAATGTCCGGCAGCTATCCCAATGTTTTGTTATGTTATAAGGTTCACTTTGTGGTGAAATGTGGGAACGTTTCCACTAACAAGACTCTTCTTACTGGAAACGTGCCCACACGTTTCAACACAAACTGACCAGTATAACATAAAGAAACATTCGGAAAACTGCCTGACAATCGGACATTCAATGTAATGGAGCACGCACCTGCACTCTCTCTCTGGCATCATGTCCTAACATTGCTGAGAAGGCAGGCAGAATGTGGGCAGCTTTTCAGAACAGGAATTCCTCCGTCATGTGACACACTGTAATGAAATTACAGGTGGTTTTCACAGGTTTTATCAGTTTAGATACTGGCAAAGCATTTGATACAGTATCAAGGGCATTTTTACGAGGGGTCCTTGCCACCTTTGGATTCTCAGAGCAGTTTATAAATCTTATTTTTAAATTTTACTGTGTTTATACGAACCCACAGGGCTATATACATTCTAGTGGACATGTCTCTAAGAGCTTCCCACTTCAATGAGGTATGAGACAGGGATGCCCTCTTTCCCCTCTATTGTTCACTTTCTATATTGAACCCCTGGCTCAATACATCAGACATGAGATGGAAATGCAGGGTATGCAACTCACAGCTACAAAACATAAATTAGCCCTCTTCGCTGATGATGTTCTAGTTTTCTTATTAACCCAGATATGACCCTCCCAATACTTTTCCATAAGTTAAAAATGTTTTCTGAGATATCTGGATATTCACTGAATACAAGAAAAAACAAAGTACTTACTTTCAACTATGATGCCCCCCTTCCATTCAAGAAACAATTTCGATTCAAATGAGACTTGCCCACAATAAAATATTTAGGAATTAAAATACGTACAGCCCTAAGGCAACTCTTTAAGCTAAATTACTCCCCATTGATAGCAACCTTAAAAACAGACATGAAGAGGTAGAATTTGCTACCCCTATCCTTTTATACAAGGAATCAGGCCATTAAGATGAATGCCCTACCTAGATTATTATACCTATTCCAAGGTGTGCCCTGTATCATACCAGTTAAGGAACTGCTGTCATGGTAGAGGCTGATGGCTGCCTTTATTTGGCAAAGTAAGAAACCCCGTATTAAACTACAGTTACTAACCCTTCCCAAAGCGAGGGTGGAATTGCATTCCCTAACCTACAATATTATTGGAATGCCTCCCAGATGAGAATTGCTCTTTTGTGGGCTAACACAAATTACTTAGCTCATTGGAAACAAATAGACCTTGCCAGACCTTTACCCCACTCTCTCCCATCTATATTATTTAGCCCCTCACTTTTAAAACAGATTTTTTCAGTGCTACAGGAGAGCCCAGCAGCAATCTTAGAAGGCTGGAAAAGAGGAACCCATCCGAAAATAAACCAGGCCCATGCCTGGAAATACGCTTGGTTTATAGCCAACCCAGACTATAAACCAGCAGCAGAATACACCTGGTATACTGCCCAGGCATTCAAGGGTTTTGTAGCCTCATGGCAACTATTATGTCAGAACACAGTAATAACCTTTGAAGAGGCTAAAACCAAATTTGCATGGGAGGTTAGAGACATGTTTTATTTGGGCTGGCAGTTTAGCCTAGAGGTTAGAGGAATGAGGTGTGAACAAGCTTGGTACATCCAGCAGACCAGACCTGAGTTTGATTTTCACAACCTCCACTTGCATACTGTGTGACTCTGAGCAAGTCACTTAACTGATCAGTGCTCCCAGATCACCCCTGAAAATAGGTAATTGTGCCTAGTGGGCCTTACCTGGTTACCAAAGACTAAAAAAAAAAATTATTACCAAATCAGAGATTTTATAAATGTACAGCAGCAGAAGATTGATACTGATTCCGATTTTAGAGGACAGCACTCCCTTTGTTCAGATATCAAAATCAACAGAGGGGGATCATGCCATCTCCCACATTTATAAATCCCTCATATTACAGCAAGCCCATGCAGCAGAAGCCTTGAAACTGTGGTGGGAAAGGGATCTACACTTCTCTCTTTTTCAACCCCTATGGCCCAAGATTTGGCAAATTACCTGGTCTACCATATCTTCCCTGACGTGGAGAGAGTATACTTGGAAGGTGCCTACAAGATTCTTCTTGGTGCCACAGTTCCTAGTCAAACACAACCCAGGGTCTTCACCAGATTGCTGGAGGGAATGTGGAGGTACCATGGCAACCTATGCACATATTTTTTTGGTTGTCCAAAATTACAACCCTTTTGGCAAACATTAGCTCTGCATATTGCAACTCTGTTTAACGTTGGGGAACAATTAACCCCTTTAAACCTTATCCTAGGTATACCCCTAGATCACTCAAAGGCAAAGATTCATATTATCTTTGGTCTATTCTTCTGGTGGCAGCCTACAAAGCTATTAAAAAAAATGGCTCCAAAGGGATCAACTAAATTTCAATAAAGAAGTATAAAAAAAAAAAATAAACAGCATCAGCAAAGGCTTGACTAAACAGGAGGGTCTTGAGGTGGGCCTTAAAAACTTCAACTGAAGAGGCCTCCCTTACAAATGGAGGCAGAAAATTCCACAGGACAGGGCTGTCGATGCTAAATGCTCTATCACCGGCGGTCTTAAGCCTCATCCTGGGAATTGCAAGGAGGCCCCCAGAAGAAGAGTGAAGGGAACGGACTGTGGCAGCAGGCATCAGAAGGTCTGACAAGTATCAAGGGCCCAACTCATGTAGGGCCTTAATGGTGAGCAAGTCCACCTTGAAAAGTATCCTCCCCCGATTGACAGCCAGTGCAGTGCACACAGCACTGGGGTGATATGGCAGCATTTAGACTGCTCAGTTAACAATCTGGCAACTGCATTCTGCACTAGTTGAGGCCTGTGGAGGGTACCTCCTGAGACTCTGAATTAGAGCCCATTACAGTAATCAAGCCTGGATGTTACGAAGGCATGTACTGAGGTGGGGAGGTCCATGGGCAGAACTAGGGGCTTGATCGTGGCAATGTTACTGAGATGATAAAAGCTGGTTCAGACAAAAGGTGACACCTGAACTTCAAATGTCAATCAGCTGTCAAAGGTCACACCAAGATCGTGCACCCTAGAGGAGGCCTTTAATGGCACAGAACCCAGGAATAACCCTGTTGCTGTGCCAGAAGCCATCCTATCATGCCTTCTGTTTGACCCCACAACAAGTACCTCTAGCTTATTTGGGTTCCATTGTAACCAGCTGGAGGCTATCCAGTCATTGGTCTTGGAGAGGCAGCTGTTCAGCACTTCCACCACATTGGATATTCCAGGGACAAAGGAAAGATACAGTTGGGTATCATCCGCATAGCAATGAAAGCTCAAACTGTATTTCCTATTGAGCTCTCTCAAGGGCAGCATATACATGGCAAACAACATTGGCAACAAGACCGAACCCTGGGGTGCTCCACATGACAGGAGGCTAGAGGAGGAGAAATTCCCTATCACTACACTTTGCCTCCTGTTCATGAGATAGGACTCAAACCAGAGGATGACAGTGCCAATGAGTCCACAGAATTCCCTCAGGTGGTCGAGCAACACCCAATCATCTACAGTGTCAAATGATAAAGAGAGAGGTTGAGGAGAATGAGAATTGCTCCTTCCCCTCGATCCCGAGCCCAAAGGAGATAATTGTGCACCTGAACTAATGCGGTGTCCATGCTATGCCTCACCTGAAACACTGACTGGAGGGGTTCGTATGGGTCAAAGGTCACGAGGTGCTCCTCAAGCTGCTGCACCACAACTTTCTCAACAACCGTCCCTAGAAATGGGAGGTTGGAGATTATATTGTAATTTGACTTGACATCAGGGTCTACTGATGGTTTCTTCAGAAGAGGCCTAACCAATGCCTCCTTCAAGGTAGCTGGAAAGACCCCCTCGGAGATAGAACACTGGACAATCAAGGTGAACTCCAGGATGACAGTGTCGACACATCCCATCAAGAAACACGTCAGCACCGGGTCCAGTTCACAGTACAGTATGTGTGCTTTAGCCCGCGGGAAACCTCCATGACCTCAGCCACCTCCACTGGCTTGAATGCCTCCCGACCAGGTGAAGTGCCCTCCAGATGTCCAAGGTGATCACTGTCTGCCTCAATGTGGCACACTGGTAGAACGCCCTGATGGCTGGTAGACACCCTGTCCAAGAAGAACTGAGCAAACTCTTCACATAATGCATTTGAAAAGGCTTTTTTTGGCTGTACACAGGCTGGGTTTAACAGCCTGTCCACAGTTTAAAATAGCACTGTTGGTCGATTCTTCCTGGCAGCCATCTCCCTGTACAGGAACTCTGCCCTCTTATGGGTGATTCCCCCTGATACTCAACATAATGAGAGTGCAGGGCCAGTTTGTCTACCTCCAGCCCCAACTTCTGCCAGCAGCACATTAACCTCTGACCCAAAATCTTCTTCAACTTGAGCTCTCAATCAAACCATGGGGACCTCAAGTAAAAGGATTTGGGTCATACACATACCAATGCGAGAATAAAATTAAATAATAAAATTAATTAATTAAAAATAAAAGATTAAATAAAATATGGTCACTTCTTGTACTTTCATCACTGGGTAAGGGACTTTTTTTACTAGATTGCTGTAGTGCTGGTTGTTTTGTCTTTACAATTTTGTCCACCCTTACTCCAGACTTGATTATTGGAGAGTTTTTCTTTTTGTGAGTTGGGTGCTGCTGTATTTCTAAACCAGCTCAGTGGTATCTAGTTTTATTAGTTTAGAATAACTACTGACATACCAAGCCTTAGTGGGGGTAATAGTAATGTCAGGAATAATTTTAGAGACTCTCTCTTTTTTAACATGGGTGATATTAATCTGCCTTTGCAACAGCCCAGAGTATTAACAGTCACTAGTCAGCCCAAACAGCCTGAACAGGCAGTAAGTAATATGGAAATTAAAGATACTTTTATTGCTATGGAGTGAACAGTGCATAGAACTTAGATGCTCTACTGGCAACAGGTATCAATGAAAGCATATTGTAAGTGGCAAAATTCCACCATTCAGGGGCAAAATTCCGTATTTCATTGGTGGGATTTCGCACTTCACAACCACAGAATATTTTGTGAATTGTGCAAAATTCATGAAATATTTCCCGAAGTGAAGTTTGTGATCTTCACCCATCGCTACACATAACTAGAAGATGTATTGGCTTTAGTGTAACTTGATGCTTGCTGAGGCTCCTTAGTTGATGTAACTTCTAATTCAGAAAATTTAGTTTTCCAGGTTTTAAGACCCACAATAGTATGATGTAGATCTGAGATTACCTCACCTATAATAAAATGAGTACATCCCTCCCTTGGTTCTTGAAGATTCCCTGAACCATTTATACCTAATGGAGAACATTTAAACCAGTTGATAAAGGGGGCTCCATCGTAATGCTGGATACCGTAAAATATACAAGAAGTTATGAGACAGCTGAATGATGGCAAAGTTTATACAATAAAAGACTGAGTTCATGACCCACTAGAAATTTTAAAACCAGAATAGATGAATTTATTCTGCATACTGTACATATGGCTGCACAAAAGAATAAGAGGAACTGGACACCATTGCCATGGTACTAATTGGGAATCCACAAATTCAGGCACAGTTCAAAAATCACCTATAGCCACAGGAACTACTCGGACTCCATCCATGTATGTGAAGTAAGGTCCTTTAATGAATGTAGTGGAAAGTAACACTCACAGCACTTGTGTCAAAAAGCAATCAGTGTGGCTGAGCTGCTGAAGCACTAATGTTTTCACTCAGCCACTGTCAAGCTTCCTTAGAGTGATTACTCTGAGGAAGCTTGGCAGTGGTCAGGTTAAATGTTAGTGCTTCAGTGGCTCAGCTGCACTGTTTGCTTGTTGACTTAAGAGCTGAGAGTGTTTTTTGCACAATAGTCATTAAAGGACATTGCTTCATATACATGTATGGAGTCCGAGTAGTTCCTGTGGCTACGGGTGCTTTTTGAACTGTGCCTGAGATATTGTTCACATGACTGTGGTCTAATTAGTACCAATGAGAGAGGTTTTTTAAAGGTAGATCACCCAATACTTGCCACTTTTTAAGTTTTGCCTAAAATTCATAAAACCCTAAATTGTCCATCTGGGCAACCTACAGTGGCAAGTTTTGGACTACTCACTGAAAAACTATCTAAATACACAGATCATCAGTTATGGCCCTTCGTTTGTGAACTCCCATACTGTATTAAATATACTACAGACCTCCTATACAAATGATCAACTGTAGAAATAGGAGGTGACTGTTCATTGGTAACAGTGGATGCAACATCGTTATACACAAATGTACCTCATGCAGTGGGTTTAACAGCTACTGTATGCACTATTGTCTGGAGAACCACAGTAACAATAACCCTGAAAATACTGATTTTTTGATAGTGTGTACTGACTTAGTACTCACCTGTAATTATTTTACCTTTATGGAGAAATGTTATCTGCAAATCCATGGGACTGCGATGAGTCATCCATAGCTCCTAATTATGTTAATCTTTATATGGGACAGTGGGAATAAAAATACTGAACCTTGAATTTCTTGAATGTCCCAGAGAGGTAGGGAATGCTGTTAGGAAAGCCAAGGCACTGACAGAGGAGGGTTTAGTGTGATCTGTGAAAAAAGGGGACAAGACATTCTATAGGTACATCAGCGATAGAAGAAAAACTGGGGGGGATTGTGAGGCTCAAAGGGGAGGAGGGTGAGTGTAAGGGGGAATCTAGACAAGGCAGAAATACTGAACAAATACTTCTGTTCAGTATTCACTGAGGAGGGAGAGGGTCAAGGACCACAGTTGAGGAGCAGAGGCAATGGGGGGAGGATGGACACCAGTCCATTCACAGTGGAGAAAGTTCTGGAGGAACTCACAAAGCTGAAAGTGGATAAAGCCAAGGAGCCAGATGATATACACTCAAGGATATTAAGGGAGCTGTGAAGGGAACTAGCAGCACCTCTGGCCACCCTGTTCACAGAGAAGGGTGCATTTAGTCTCACTGCACAAAAGTGGCAGTAGGGTGGAAGCGGGGAACTACAGGCCACGCAACCTCACCTCAGTGGTGGGGAAGATCATGGAGACACTGCTGGAAGAAAGGATAGTGGTACACCTGGAATCCATTGGTGCCCAGGATCTGAGGCAGCATGGATTCACATCAGGAAGGTCTTGTCAAATGAATCTGATAGAATCTTTTGATTGGGTGACTAGGGAAGTGAATCAGGGAGGTGCCGTAGACATTGCCTACCTGGATTTCAGCAAAGCCTTCAATACTGTCCCACAAAGAAGACTGGTTAACAAGATGAGTACACGGCATGGAGCTTAATATGATACAGTGGGTTAGAAACTGGCTGACAGACAGAAGGCAGAGGGTGGTGGGAAATGTAGTTCAATCTGGAGAGAGAGGGGTGACCAGCAGAGTGCCACAAGGATCAGTACTAGGACCAGTCCTGTACAAGATCTTCATTAGTGACATTGCAGAGGGGCTGGAAGGAAAGGCCTGCCTATTTGCAGATGAGACCAAGATCTGCAACAGAGTGGATACTCCAGAAGGGGTGCAGATAATAAAGAGGGACCTGAAGAAGCTTGAAAGATAGTCAGAGGTGTGGTAACTGAGGTTCAATGCAAAAAAGTGCAAGATAATGCACCTGGGTAGGGGTAACCCTGAGGAGACCTACAGGATAGGGGGGAGGTGCTGACCATCACCAAAGAGGAGAGGAACCTAGGGGGTTATCATATCTGATGATCTGAAGGTATCAGAGCAGTGTGCAAAGGCTGCAGAGAGGGCCAGTGGCATGCTGGAGTGCATAGGTAGAGTTATCACTAGTAGGAGGCAAGAAGTGGTGATGCCATTGTATAAAACACTAGTAAGGCCTCACCTGGAGTACTGTGTGCAGTACTGGAGACCACACATGCATATGGACATAAGCATGGCGGAAGCTGGCCAGAGAAAGGTGACAAAGATGGTACATGGTTTACACCACAAAACATATGAGGGGAAACTAAGAGACATCAATATGTACTCACTGGAGGAGAGGAGAGAAATGGGTGACATGATAGAAACTTCTAAGTACCTCAAGGGCATAAACAAGGTGTAGTTCAGAGATCTTTTCCAGTGTAGAAAAGATACCAGAACATGGGGCATGATATGAAATTGAGGGGGATTAAGAGGTAACATTAGGAAGTTTTTCTACATTGAGAGTTTGGTGAATGCTTGGAATAGTCTGCCACAAGAGGTGGTTGGGGCAAGCACAGTGGAGGCGTTTAAACATGGCTGGGACAAGCACAGGGAACCTTGGGTGGGAAGGAAGTGATGAAAAGCCATTGACCACTTAGGGTGAGTGGATGCATAAATGTACATGGCCTATGGGCAGACTGGATGGGCCTAGCAGTTCTTATTTGCCTACAGTTTCTATGTTTCTACATTTATAACCTGTTGTTGAACCCATTTTTAACAGCATTGTGAAGAATTACAGGTTTATTGACTACTTATTTTTCAGTTGCTGTGGGACATCTGTGGAAATGACAGAATTTACCTGACCATTTGCATATGTCCAATCACCATTTACAAACTCCAATGCTAGTAATATATCATACCTGGATGTTGTGGTTTCAAAGTCAAATATTGTCATCATTATGACAGATATTTTTAGAAAATCATCAGATAGAAATTCCATATAGAAGACATCAAGTATGCACCCACGACACACATTACAGTAAACAATATACACTGGAATCAGTTTTTGAGACTTCAGATAAACTGTAAATCTGATGAAAATTTCAGTCTTAGGACTAATGAGATGTGTAATAGATCTTTGGTCTGTGGGTATAGTACTGAGGTGATGGACACTGCATTAGCTGGAGCACAAGGGCAGGACTGTAAAGCTCCTATAGATCCCAATAGAAACAAACTCTGGCCAGAGCTGGTAGGGCTGCAGTATGGGAATTTGGGGTAAAAATATTGACAATTTGTTTTTTTAATATTTTTACAGTAAATTTTCAACATAGACTTGTTATGATCCTGCCTCATGAAGAAGGGCAGAGAAAATGTTCATCTCCTGGCATAAAGGTGATTTTTCACAGAGACTGGA
This sequence comes from Neoceratodus forsteri, assembly GCA_016271365.2. Lineage (NCBI taxonomy): Eukaryota > Metazoa > Chordata > Ceratodontiformes > Ceratodontidae > Neoceratodus > Neoceratodus forsteri. The sequence goes on from CM057456.1 coordinate 1,290,406,876, forward strand.
AAATCAACTTTCAGGACACAAACACGTTTTGGGGAAGAGTTGAAATATGACAGCTGTCACATTCATGAGTTGCTGTAAAGAAATGGATATGTTGAAAAGTTGGGGTAAAAATATGGAACATTATCAAACTTACGAGTCTGCGCTTGCAAAATTCAATATAACCTCATAATTTTGTTTTGGTTTTTTAAATATTTTTACACCAAATTTAAAAAATAGCCTTCTTATGACCCCACCTCATGAATAAAGTAAGAGAAAATTTTTAACTGCTGTCCGAAAGGTGATGTTGTGCAGGGACCACATCTCCTTTCAGAATGTGAAAATAAATTTTTGCCAGGATTTGAAAAATGACAGGTGTCACATTTATGAGGTGCTGTAAAGACACGACTATGTTGTGAATTTGGGTTACAAATGTTGAAAATTGCCAAAGTTATGAGCCTGCATACACAACATTCAAAATAGGCTCAGAACTTGGCTATGTAGACATTTTCACTGGGTTATCCCCAACTTGATTAACCTCTTCAAAACCAATGATCATGCCAGCCCATCGGCATAGCAGTTGGATTTCCGCTTTCGATGCTGGTGACCTGGGTTCAGAAATGGACCAGGGACATCAGAGGGCTGGTTGGGGGGGGAGAAGGATGGAGCATCCCAAGGACTGCTCTCCTTCTCTGGGGGGAGGGAGGGGAGTGCGACTGGTGCTTGACCAACCCCTGGCAGAGGCTGGGGGTACCACAGCAACCAGTGCAAGAACATTCAGGGGGTGGGGCAGACACTGGATGTCATTACACATCCCCAACCCCAAGAAAAAACAAAAGAAAATTCTTCAGCTGCCGGCCGCCCCGATAAAGCCCGCCTCAACTTCAATTAGCCTCCAAGCCAACCCTCTGAGCTATCCTGTCACCTGCGGCACTGATAGGGGACTTTTGCTGCAACCCACCCTGGGGGTATTGGAGGGTTATGGCTGGTTTGGAGGTGGAAGCCTGAGGTCCATGACAGGGCTGAGGTTCCAGGCGGCTGGCGGCAGGGGGAAAAAAGCATACTAAATTTAAAAAAAAGAGCATGAATGGAGCACATACAAAACAACCTCCAATGCTGCAGATCTATAAAAATACAGAGCCCTTAGGAATGCCTGCACCAAAGCAGTGCACATGGCTAAAGCCACATTTTTCAGAAATGAAATTGGCAAAAGTTGCACCACCCCTGCAGAGAACCGGAAGACACTTAACTCCCTGCTAGGCGATTCCCTCATCCCCCCTCTCCCTATAGCCTACGGCTCCAATGATCTTGACCCCAGCTCAGTGATCACCTCCATAAACCTCTTCTTCACCACCTGTGCCCTCCCGGCTGGACCCCTAGCTCCCTCCCTTTTCCCCACCTGCTGTCATCACACCATCTCCACTTCGTCAATTGGATATTCTTTTCTTCCTATCACTCTTATAGAGGTTCTTCATGCCCTCAAAGCCTTAAAGCTCTGAATCAGTCCAAAGTCCTGAAGGGTTAAACCCCAACCTACAGAAGATCTCAGCCCCAACTATTGCCCCCCCCCCCAGTTACACACATTTTCAACCTGTCACTCTCCCAAGGCACAGTCCGTGAGGTATGGAAGCTATCCAAAGTTATCCCCCTTCTTAAAGGTGGTGACCTCTTCCTACTGGGCAACTACAGATCCATTTCCCTACTCCTCTCTCTTGCCAAAATACAGGACACCCTCATTTCAAACAGGCTAAATTGCTTCCTGGATACCAACGCCATCCTTCGCCTGTATCAATCCATCTTTCAGTGTCATCACTCCACTTCATCCTGCCTTCTCCACCTCACTAATCATATAGACTTTCCTATGGACAAGAAACAGCTGACACTAGCCATCTTCATAGATCTAGCCAAGGCTTTTGACTCGGTCTCCCATCATCTTCTCCTGGACAATCTTGCTTCCATCAGCCTCTCTTCCTAATCCACTGAATGGTTCAGGGCATACCTACCTGACAGATTGCAGAACGTGCAACTGAGCAACATCAAATCCCCATCCCTCCCCATCCACACTGGCATCCCGCAGGGATCAATCCACAGACTAACACTATTCCTAATTTTCATTAAGAAACTCCTCTCCTCCTGCTCCACCTCATGCATTCACATGTTTGCCAACATGTTCATCAATGTATCCAAACCCTCTCTCTCAAGCATACAGGCTTCCCTACAGGCTGACCTTGATAATGCACTAAACTGGCTTGAAACAAATTCTCTTAAATGCAACACAAATAAAACAGGTACAATGGCTTTTGGCACTGCTCAAAAACTGGCTAAGCTTCCTATCCCCATCTCTCTATTTTCTAGATGGCTCAAAACTGGAAACAGTGGATTCCTTCAAATACCTGGGAATCTGGCTTAATCCAAAATTGGACTTCTCCCGCCATACAGATTCTGTACATGCTAAGCTCTGGCCTACACTTGATGCCTTATACAGACATAAGGACTTTCTCTTACTCCCTACCTGGAAAGAGCTTGTCACAGAGCTAATTCTACCCTTCACAGAGTATGCCAATGTTGTATACAGTTCTACTCCACAAGCATCTCTCTCCAAATTGAACCCACTGTACAATGTCTACTGTTGCTTCACTAGAAAATCGTCCCTACTAAACACATCACTGCTCCATGTACTCGGCTCTCTCCCTCACTTCACTTGCTAGTCATCACCTTGCCCACTGTGTTACCTTTATCACAAAGTATTGGTTCTGTGCTTTCCCCTCCTATCTTACCACTCTCCTGTCCCTCTCCACCAAGCTGGGCAACTTACTACGAATGGTAGATACATGTTTGAAATATAGGACCTGATAATGTGTGACACTGAGGCTGTTATACAGTATATATGGCCAATTACATTTGTTGAAAGTTTTCTATAGGGAAAACACTCCACAATTTTAACCCTCAAGTAGGTGAACATGTTAAGGATATTGCCAATGAAGAAACTAAAAATGTTTTAGCAATGGACATTAAATATGCTGACAGAAATAGGGAGCATATTTGGCTATACACAGGGATAGAAAATGTGAGGCTTGGTATGGGGGAGGGCATAATCTTGATGGTCTGCTTCTGCAGAAAGAAGCTAGATGGATTTGTGAATTGAATGCATTACAACCTCCGGCCTAAATGGGAGATTTGAAATGAAGCCGTTCCTATAAAACAGAAGTGTGAAAGGTGTACAGAATACTTTATAATATTGGTGATATTTGTTTATCCATGTATGTACACTTAATATTTTGTCTGTTCTCTTTAATTTAGAAAGTTGTGGTTTGCCTCCCTGGGAGATGGGATATGATGGCTCCAGATAATGATTGGCTAATTGGAAATCAGGTCCTATGGAAACAAGATGAAAGATGCACAAAGCAACAAAAAAAGAATATATTTAAGTTTAATGACACATCTAAGAACTTCAAATTCAAGCTGATTTGCTTCTAATACCTATTGCCATTCTAATTTATAAGCACTCTTCTATGATGGAGCTTTTTTAGTTGTTAAATTTAGATAAATTAAGGGGTTACTTAAATGTATTTAGAAAACTGGAGGAACTGATTGCTATCTATTTTCTATTTTTTTGAGACATGTGTTTTTAGCGCAGATGTAAATTGTTATATTAAGATTTATACAGCCATCTGATTTGGTTAAATTGTCACATGTTTAATTGTGAACGTGGAGGAATATAAATAGCTGTAAATAATATCTGAGAACATTTATTTATTTAGATTTTGATAACCGGGTAAGCCCACTGAGACCAGAGGTCCCTTTTTCAGGAGCGACCCAAATTAGTTACAGAAACAGACATGAAGAAAACAGTTATTCTTTTTTACAGTAGTTACATATGTTGCTCAAGTAGACATTAGCAACAGTAGACAGGGGAAAAGTAAGGATTCACAATACAGGTTCAAGCAATTATTTACACTAGTTACATTAGATACACACGTGTAAAATTAGAGACCAGTATACAGGCTACTTACCACATACTCCTTGAAAAAGCATTTGCACAGATTCATAACGATTGTCAGGAGCTCTCTATTTTCTCACTTTGGGGGCTGTGTACCTGTTTTTATACTATGTGTCTGCTGTCATAAATAAATGTTTTTACATGACAAACAAGATATGTTTGTATTCTTACTCCAAGGGGGGTACTGAGTGAAGTCCTTCTCCCTCACCTGGTGGAGAAGGACCCAGAAAATGCAAAAAACCTTTTAGATAGGACAAATGCGTCTTTATTGATAACCCCTTGAGCGTCATGTCTATGTGACCGATTGACCTCCAGTAAAACCTTTCACATAACTAAATCTGGTGATTTTAGAAGGGAATCAGGGAGCTGTTCTGATTTCATACCTATTTCTTGTTTGGTGGGATAATTTCCCTAAAACTCAGCCTTGGTGTAGAGATTAATTGCTTAAAATCAGATTCACTCTGACACAAGCAATGAAAATGTTGTAATTGCACCTCATTAGCAGACAACATAGCACTATTATAGATCAAATGATTAGTAATCTTTGGTTGGGTGATATTATTTACCAATAATTGATTTTTCTTGGTCTTTTTTCCAACACCTTAGGGAATTTTTGGAACTAAATGTAACCCCCCTGCAAATGGGTGTTCTCAAAAGTCTTCCAGAAGCTTGCCTGAGTGCTCCAGGTCTGAGTAGCATTCAGCGGAAAGGCCGTTTAAGTGTGGGTGTAGTGAGTGCTTTGCAGCCTCCGCACACTCTCTCTTTAAGAGCTGTCTGCTTGCAGACATAGTGAGTTTGAATGGAGGGACTGTGTGCTTTAATGCTTGAATCCTGCCCAAGCTGCTGCCTAATCGCTCCTTTTCTGCAGTCACTATGAGTGCAGAAGGAGCTTAATTGAAAGATGTAACTGTTCGGTAGAAAACATTTAGAGTAATAGTAAAAATACAGTTTGTCTAACCTGCCTTTCTTGCAGCTGGAACTCTGTGTCTTTTGCCCCTCCATTTTGGACCTGAACTGCTGAATTGGTCCAATCAGTGTGGGGGGAACCTTAAAATGGAGTCTGCTTGGAGCAACCAGAACTTGGACTCTCAGCTGGAGCCTGCACCAAGGGGGATGTATGCCAGGTGCTTCTGGGAAGTGTAGCGTGGACTCTGGCACCTTTTTGCACCAATAGAGGGAGCCTGCTGTGACTGACAGAAGGAATCAGCCAATCGGAACTGTTTTGGATCAAGGGAAAATGCCCTGAACTGTTGCTGGCAAGCCAGATGCGAGTTGACTGAGTCAGGAGAAAGAGCTCTGTGTTGCTGTGGTGTGTAGTTCGCGAGGGAAGCACATGGGAGGCCTTTGAAGTCGGCCTGCAGCCATTGTGACTGCTATTTCGGACTGAATCCGAGTTTGTGAGGAGAAAGAAGAACCAGAAGGGTGGAAGCCAGGCTCAACCTGAAGAAGACCGAAAGTTGCTGAATGCGATCGGTCTGTCAGGGACTGCTGATGCTGTGTGTGCTCCCGGGTATTTTTGCAGTAATTGCGAATGGGATCAAGGAGCAGCCTGCCTGGTATAGTACTTTCCTTTTACATATGAATGTGTGTAGTGCTTGTGGGGAATCGCAATCTTATTTCCCCTTTACTGTGAACTGTGTGCTGAAGTGGGAAGTAGATCCCAACTTAATTCGGACTAAATCCACTTGCTATCAAATGCTGTTGGGTCCAGTCACAAGGGCCCTGTCTCCATACCCTGTTGTTTCTGACAATCCAGCAAGAACCTCCACCATCCAGTTCTCAGCTTTGGGTATTGTGAGTACAAATCAGGGTATCTCCCTGCAGCCTGTTATTAATTACAAGTGTGTCTTCTAATTATTACTGTTTCATTTCTTCATGGACTGAGCCCCAGGGCTCCGGATTAAAATTGGGTGTTCATGTGCTTTCTTCCATCACAGAGCCCCAACCAGCTGCACCGACCTTGGCCAGCCTCCCACCATCCTGGGTACCAGTGAGTGTGACATTTGGTACTCTAAGCACATGCACAGTACTGTGAATATTAATGTGTTTAATCTAATTAACCAGATTTCCCCCCTCCCGTGTTACTGTTCCCTAAATAAATCAGATTTGTTGTTATTGAACTGTATGCTGTCTGTGGTGTCAGTACATATCAAACTAGTATTGCATTGTGTGGTGTATGTTGCTTAACTTTGTTTTACAGGTGGTCCTCAGAGACGTGCTGCAAAATCAGTCTCGAGGGTAAGTGGTATCTATATGTGTAAAAAGTATGTATATGTGGGGTATTGGGACGGTAACTCCTGTGTACTGTGTATGCCACTAGTGGGAACAAAGGGGGGTCACAGTGTCCCAGAGGGCTGTACCCAAGCTAGTTTAACTACTACCAACCCTGTCCTCTGGGTGGAGGCACACATCACTGGACCTAGGCCCCTTAACCTGTCGCTAGCCATACAGGTATGGGTAGTAGCCCTTGGGATAGTGCCACCTAGGGGTTACATAAAAATTTCAAAAGCTTTAGAACTATTTGCACTTCTTTTTCCCCCCTCAAAACAGGGTTAGAATCACTTGTAATTTCCCTAGGGTGAACCAATTTCTCATTTGTCTGTCTCCTTGTTACCACAATGCTGACCACCAGATCTAGGCAGTTCTGTGTGGTGCATCAGTCTTCTGTGTTTCATGTTGCAGTACGATGGGGCTTGAACAGCCTGCACTGTGGACTCATTGGACCTCTGTATTCTTTGTTGATGATGTTTGTATTTTGAGTTAGAGGCCATAGTCATCAGTTTAGCTGGTTTTTGTTCAGACCTTTCACTATTGACATTTACTGATCTGGCAACAGAGAGAGCATGCTACCCATTAAAGGATTTATTAGCTGATCTCCCTGGATGTCTGGCACCAGTGTAGTGACGTATCACTGCTTTGACACTACTCTGGTTGTAATCATTGCTATATGTATTTAAGTTTTTTCATTTCTTAATCTAACTGTTGAGTCAACAACACCCTCCCCAATTCAGACAAAACCTGTGCTCTGTGATCTCCCCTGTTTGCACCTATGGTCAGTTTAACAGTCTCCCCGTATCCAACATCATGGCAGTGAGGAGTGCAATGCGCACGTGCTGGTTTCAAAGAAAATGGCACTTTCACAGCAGCAGGATTTATACTTGAGAAGGAGGGAAAAACAACAACTTTACAAGTAAGAAAATCCTTTTTTTAATTGAACATCAAGATTTAGCATAAGGTGTGGAACTGTGCACTCACTCAGTAGGTGGACATTTCCTTTTAAAGAAGCATTTACATTTATATAATATGAAACATTAGCTTCTAAAATTTGGAAGATTTGTTTGGCAAGAGGTATTGCTGGAACATTATGTTGCCTCTGGCTGAGTGCCCTGAGCCCTGAGAATCTTAACGTTTCCATCCTTTGGAAGAGATAGATCTGAATTTATTGATCCCTGGAAACAGGAACTACATGATGCATAATTGAGACTGATCAAATTAATAATTGCATATTCTATCAAAAGATAGCAACATCTGGCATAGGAACTTACACAGAGCTCATTTTGAACCAATTTTCTGATTCGCCTGACTTTGAGGGATTAAAAAACAAACTAAATAGTTCTATTGAAACTTCACGTATGTATTAAGGGGTATAAGCCAAGAAGTGTCTGCTTGATGAAATAGACTATCTGAATAACAAGGTTTGTGACTGGAAAAATCAGGATTAAAAAAAATGAATAAAAACACCTCGAAACCTATTTAAAAAAATCCACTCCTACAGCTCAAAACACTGTAGACAATGGAGTTTGCCCTTTAAGGGACAGACCAGGTTGTCCTGGTGCACCCCTTCCCTTTCCATCAGGATGGTTGTGCTCAGAAGGGAAGGGGGAAGGAAGGGAAGGGGGCAGGGGATAGGACAATGGCCAGGCAACATGAAGGGGAGGGGCAAGTGGAGGTACATAATGGACAGCACATAGGGGGTTCAGCCACTTTTTGCTGGAGTTTTGATCCGTAAGAACTGCAGCACATCAGATTGGCAGTTTTGTTTGGAAGGTTTGTGCAATCAGGATACAGCAGGTAAGGTAACAGCTACAATGTGTTAAAAAAAAGAGAAAATATAAAAAAAAGGAAAATATATATAATATATTGTCTATAAATGTAATGCTTGAGGTCAGAGTCTGTTGGTAATGAAATTGGTGAAGAAGATTGTTGCTAGCACTGGCTGAAGAATTCTTTATGAGACTTAATGTTTTCACGCAGATTGTCTAGGGAGCTGTAGAAATAGGCTTGAGGGGCTGGGGAGGCCCCCGCTGCTGCTTTGAGTAAATGTGGTTTGCAGTTAGTGAGAGCAGAGTTCGGAAGTTACTGGTTTGGTCTGCCCTGGCCTTCCAGTCGCGAGGGGAATGGTTTGAGATAGGGGAGGCATGTGAAAAAGCGCGTCAGGCCAAAGGAAGGGCCTTTTCAGTTGGAAAGCAGTGTTATGTGGTGGGGAAACTGGTTCGTCTAGAAGCTGGCTGACCAAGGGCTCCACGGGGGCCTTGGAAATAAATGGTGGCAGGGAAGTGGTGTTAGGCGAGGGGAACAGGAAGCTTTAAGCCTGCCAGGTTGAGGAGCGCTTGCTTTAAATTGTTGCCTTTTTTTTTCAGAGGTTTGGATGTGGTGGGAGGCCCAGAAAGCTGACTGGGAAAGAGCCCCTGGACCACAGGTACGCCTGAGCAGCGCTCATTCGTGGTAGCAGAACCCCGCCTTGTTTGTATCGGACTGTTCCCCCAAAAAGGGTCAAGAAGCAGCCAATTCCAGGGTGAGCCTTTCCTTGAGGCTTCACGGAGCCTCACACACACCAGCACAACCACGTGGCTGAAATCAGACCCTTCCCCCACCCCACGAGCATCGCAGCTACCTCCTTGTGTCCGCAGAAGGAGACTACACCTTCCCCCCCATTTCCACTGGGGATCTCTGGCTTCCCCCATCAAGGAGGTGAATCAGGGGGCCAGCAGCATTCTCGCTGCCCCATCAGGACGGTGTGGGAGAGCCAGTCAGCCGATAAGGGCCCAGGCAGATGGGTAGATGAATGCTGCAGTGCCATAGCGGCAAAAAGAGCAAATGCGGTGCAGACCAGGGCAAAAGAGGACAGGCGAGTGAGCCGAGGAACCAGGATGGCAAGGAGGGCTGAAGACAAGGCCTAGTGGGGGGACGACGAGCGGACACACGGCGTGACGTCACACACCAAGGGGGTAGGAAAAGCAAGCAGCTAGGCTGGTTTTCTGAAGCAGGGGAAGTTGCCTGAGTGGGAAGAGGTTTGTTTGGTCGGGATACTGGGGCAGGAATCTCTCAGAAAGAAGTGATGGGGAAGGCACAGAGGTGCCACGAGGCAAGGGAGCAGGCTGGAGGCCTGATACTGAAGCGCCTGGCGATGCGGCATGATGTCACATGACAGGAGGGCCGAAATGACATAGGGGGGCCCAGAACAAGGAATTTTACTCAGGCCGGGATCAATAAGGGGAAGATGGGATCAGCCATGGAGGTGGATCATGGCATAGGTTGGGGGGTGCAATTTGGGAAAAGACAAGCACCCAGCACCAGGTGGGAGGGCTGGGGGGCAGAGCATGGGAAGGGGAACAGAGAGGCCTAGGAAGGCTTAGCAGCCATAACATGGCAAGGCATGCCAGGGGAGTGGTGTTAGGCCTGGATAGCCACAAGAGGCAACGTTTTTAAGCATTTAAGAGGCCTGGGGGGGGCGTATATATAAAAAAAAAGCAACACAAGGTGTCATTGGTCGACTGTCCCTCTTGAAATATGGGACAGGGTCATACGGGAGTATTATGGGACTACGTTGTTTAATGGAATTTCATTTCTTGTCTACAAGGGGGGGGCCCTTCCACATGAAGGCATGTTGTAGAACAAAAGTTAACAATGGAATCTTGTTTTCTTCCCGTCAGTTGTCTTCCCAGTACAAAGAATCGAAGGACATGGCACCAAAGAAGAGCAAGCAGTCAAAGGAAGATGCCTACAGGGATGTAATCAAGTTGGTGGAAAAAGCCAACAGAATGTGGGAATTGGTGGAAGGGGAGGAACCAGGGAGACCAGGGGGGAGAAAAGGAAAGTGGGACCTGGAAAAGGGGGCAGAGGGAAACGACTAGCTGAAAGGCCACACAGTCCCACTAGGGTGCCACTACTGGTAGTGGGACCCACCAAGGAGGCGGATCCAGTACCTCTGTAGCCCATAGACCCGGCACCACCAGTACCTCCCCAAGACCAAGTTGGGATCCCCCCTGGGGAACCCAGACCGGATCCCCAGAACATAGTGTTTCCTCCGCAACCCCTAGTGGTTCACCCACCCCCTCAACCACAGGGTGCCATAATGGGGCACCAGGAAGATGCCAGGTGTCAAGGCTCGGACAACGACACAGGTAAAACACCTAGCACAGTGGGTTACAGTATAAAGAAATATATAAGTCAAATTGTGTCGGCACGTGGGACAGGAGGTTTAGGGCAAATGGAATTGGCTCTGGCAGAGACTAGGATGGAGAAAGAGGTACCAAAAGGGAATGAAGGGGGCACAGAAAAAGAAGGAAAAGGAACAAGGGAGATAGGTGCCCCCGGGATGAGGGTAGGTGAGCATTTTCCACTGGCCACAAAGGAAAAAATATGGAAAGGAGAGTATATGGACATTTTCACTTTGGTGAGCCGGGAAGCAGCAGCGAAGTATGAGGAAGTGGAGAACATAGGAAAGAGTGAAATGGCAGCAGCAGTAGTGTTGTTAGGAAAGAAGGAGGAAGACAAATTCACAAAAGGGAAGACTGCCACCTTCTCAGCCATTGTGCTGGAGAAGAAGCCAGGCTTGGGCATCCCGCTCATCACATACTCCCTAATAATAAGGCGGGCAAAGGCAAAAGGGGTGGTGGGTTGGATATACTATGACAAATTCTTTCGGCAGAGAATGGCAACATATGGGGATGTAAGATTGGATATGAAACAATTAGACTTATGGACAGATTATGTAACGGACCAGTCCACACCCGAAGGGGAGTGGGGGAAGAAATGAGTTACACCCCAGAGGTGCTGCTGGACTTACAATAGGGCCTTTTGCTTGTGGACTCAATGTCATTTTTGGCACACATGTTCAAAAAGTGGGGGAAAGCACCCGGCAAGCAGATGTAGAATGACATGGGCCCAAGGGGCACAAGGATCCAGGGGTCATAGTTCAGGTCAACAGCTTTTTCGAGAGGGGCAGGGATTTAAAGGGCAGGTATGGAACAGGGGAAGGAGGGGTAGGGGGAACACGGGTAGAGGAGGGCAGAATCACTGACCGAGAAAACCTAGCACTGAGCAAAAGGGAGGGACTGGGGAGGGAAAAAGGAAGGAAAGACAGAGAGCAGTTTGGGGTGGCCAGAACCCCCATCAGGTTAGAGGCTTGGACAGTTTGGTTGGACAGATATCCGGACAAAAGAGTGGCAGAGATGATCATAAAGGGTTTCTGCACAGGTTTTTCACTGCAGTGTGAGGGTCCCAGACAAGCGAGAGAGGCGAGCAACCTGGGGTAGGTCAAAGGGAGGGAAGAGATGTTAAGACAGAAGTTAGAGAAGGAAAAGGCAGCAGGGAGAATAGAAGGCCCATTTGATACCCCCTCCATTGCAGAACATGCGGATTTTGCCACTGGGCTTGGTTCCTAAGAAACAGGAAGGAGAGTACAGGGTGATTCACCACCTATCCTATCCAGAAGGGGATTCAGTGAATGATTTTATCGGGGAGGAGTATAGTAATGTGATATAAGCGACATTAGAGGATGCAGTCCTGATAATCTGGGCTACTAAGGACGCATGGATGGCAAAAACGGATATCGAATCCGCGTTCAGACTGTTGCCAGTTAGGAGAGAAGATTGGGACCTATTGGGTTTTAAAATTGGGGGTCAGTACTATTTTGACAAAGCCATGCCCATGGGATGTTCTATAGCATGTGCAACTTTTGAAGCATTCAGCACCTGTTTGCAGTGGATATTTCAGGAAAAACCTGGTTGTAGAACAGTCATCCACTATTTGGATGATTTTCTTTTCATCAGTAGAGGTGAAAGGGGGACACAACAAATGCTGGTCAAGTTTCAAGAGCTGTGCAAAGAATTAGGGGTTCCGCTGGCACCGGGAAAAACAGAAGGGCCCAACAGGGTGCTTGAATTCCTGGGTATTGAGATAGATGCCCCGAGGGAAATATTCAGGCTGCCGGAGAAAAAGGTGGAAAAACTGAAAGAACTGATCCAGGTCCACACCAGCAGGAGAAGGGTACAACTAAAACAAGTATAGCAGGTACTGGGGCACCTGAACTTCGCCTGCAGGGCTATTGGACCAGGAATGGCATTCACAAAAAAGTTAGCAAGGGCTACAGCTGGGATCACCAGACCACACCATTGGGTAGACCTGACAAAAGGTGTCAGGGAGGATTTTAAAGTATGGGAGGAATTCCTCAGGGAATATAATGGCTGCTCCTTCTGGCAAGAGGAGTGGGTGTATAACACAGACCTCGATCTTTACACAGAGGCAGCCGGGGGCCTGACCATGGGGGGCTACCTGAGGGGCAGGTGGTTTGCAGAACCATGGCCTTCTGACTGGGTAAAGGAAGGCAAGGTAAGAGATATAACATTGTTAGAGATCATGCCCATCTGGGCATGCACCTTGGTCTGTGGGGAAGAATTACAGGATCAGAGAGTGACATTCTGGTGTGACAATACAGCAGTGGTGGAGGTCCTAAACAACAGGGGGGGCCAGGTAAGAAACAGTCATGCAAGTCTTGTGACGTTTAGTGTTAAGAGCCTTGCAGCTGAACATGTCATTCAGAGCAAAACACATAGAAGGGGTACACAATACCCTGGCTGACAGCCTTTCCTGTCTGCAGCTGGACCATTTCGGAGGCTGGCGCCAACAGCGGAGGAGCAAAAAATGGCCATACCAATGAACATCTGGGACATTGGCAAGAAGGAGCAGAACTATTGTTTCATAGCTCATGGGTGCCCCGGACTCTGAGGGCCTACGATGGGGCCTGGTGAGTGTTTCAAACATTCAGGGCAACACACCATATGGAGGTAAGTAGGCCACTCCCAGAGGAACAATTAGGGAAGTTCACCATAGAGCAATGGCAGAAAGGAACAGCCCACACCACAATGGGGGTCTATTTGGCAGGGATTAGTGATATCTGCAGTCAAAAGGGATAGGAGGACCCGACAAAATCATTGTTCATTAGAAGAATGATGCAGGGATTGGGTAGGTTGCAACAAGGGCCGGTAGACAATAGAAGACCAATAGGGGAGCAGTGGCTAGCAAAACTAAAGGATGTGCTACCGGCAATATGCAGATCAAAGACTGAGGCCCAGCTATTTCACACAATTTATGTTGTGATGTTTGCAGGGGCCATGAGAGTGAGTGAGGTGGTAGGCCACGGCAAAAAAGACAGGGAAGGGGGATTGGAATGAGAAGATATAAGCTGGGGGATGAAAGAGATACAGATCAAGATTAAGAGGTCAAAGATGGATCAAAGGGGACAGGGTTGCATGGTGACACTAAAGAGACAGGTAGAGGGCACAGTATGCCCAGTGCAGACTTTGTGGGCTTTCGCCGCAGAGCATGAGACCAGGACAGGGAGATTATTTGTTCGTGGTGATGGAAGAAGGGTCACCAGTTATCAAGTCACAGCATTGCTCAAGAAAGGCATGCAGTTCCTGGGGGAGGAACCAGTTAATTATTCATCCCACTCCTTGCGGATTGGGGCTGCCTCACAGTGGACAGCGGCAGGCGAAACTGTGAATAGTATTTTGGAAAAAGGATGCTGGCGGTCTGCCAGTTATAAGAGATACATTCAAGCACTGAAATGAGGTCATTAACGTATTGCTTATGTTTTGTTGCAGATCTGGAGACAAAGGGGGCGGGGGAAGGGGAGGGAGAGGGGGGTATTATGGTGAGGAAACTAAGACCATATATAAGATAATTATTTTTGCTTAAACCCCATAGGAAGAGGGAGGATCATGGAAGTCTGGATCTGTGACCACTCCTATATTTATTGGACAGAAAGGAGAGCAGAGAAAAAAGGCTGGGTGAAAGCAGCTGTACCAATATGTGAAACAATGTAGGTTGGCTTGGCGTGGAATCAGGGGGATGAGATGGGCACAACTGCTTCCCACCTTGAAGGAACTTAAGGAACGATGACCCAGTCCAGACTTAATTATTATACATTTGGGGGCCAATGACCTTGCGGGCAAGCCGTGGGTTGACACATACTTGCAGATAAAAAGGGACCTAGTAACAATATGGCAGTGGTGGCCTCGGCTAAGCCTTGCATGGTCGGATATGATACCAAGGAGGGTGTGAAACAGGAGCACAGCCATAGAGCTGTGGATAGGGCCAGGAGAAAGATGAACAGAAGGGTAGGGACATTGGTAAGGAGTATGGGAGGACAGGTAATACTGCGGGGTGTAGAAGAATGGATAGAAGATTTCTACAGATCAGATGGGGTGCACCTGTTGGATCTAGCAATAGACATGTTTAACACAGAAACGATGGGTTTTATAGAAGCATGGAGGAGGCATGCAGAAAATGGTATATAAAAAAATATATATATATATAAATAAAAGGGAAGAAGAGAAGGTTTAGGAAGGATTTTTCCCTGAGGTAAGGGGGAATAATACCCTAATTGGGGGGAAAGCCAGTCGTCCAATGCAAGCTGGAGACTGGCTAATGGGGAAAAAGGGGGGGAAGGAGGGGAGAAAAAGGAATAAGACCAAAAGAGGAAGAAGATGAAGGAGAAAGTAGTCTCAGTTTTCACCATTACCTAACAGAAAAGGAGAAGAAGGCACCCAGGTTTTCACCTGGGGGGAGAAAAAGAGGAAGAAAGAGGGATGATCAGAGATTTATATGTGGATGAAAATAAATGAAATTGTGAGAGATATAATAATAAAAGAGGATGAAATGGAACATGGAATTATGATATATAAATAAATTAATTGCCAATCTGAGCACAACAACAAACAATGGTCTCTGTCTCTTTGTGAGGGAAAAGGGAGGAATCTGGGACAATGAGTTTGATGCCAATACCTACACTTTTTTAGTGGACACTGTGAGCTTGGAAGACAGCTTGGACCCACCCACACTCTGCAGCTCTAGAATAGCTTTGCAAAACAGTGGCCAACAAGGAGAGGCCACTGGGGCAACGGCTGGCTTACAGCACAGACCCCAAGACAAAAAGACATAAAGACATGTCAGCACAGGCATCATGGCCAGAACAAACATCGGTACAGAATAACATTATTAACTTATCAAGTTATTCTCTAAATGACTCTGAACTTAGGACCTGGCCTCCAGATTGAGACATTAAGCTTGAAAGGTCTCTGTATAATGTAAGAGGGATTTGACCACTGTGCCCTATTGAATTTTGCCATCTTGTTCAGCCACATCGAGACTGTGTTCCACTCCTGCTAATCACTCATTCAGCTTCTTAAACTTAATGTTTTTCTCCCTTCTGGAAGTCTGAAATTCCCATTGGAGCAACTCAAAGTGATCATAAGTTTTTCACTTTCCCTGTCAGTATCATAGCTGAGACCACAGGAACTTGCTTTGGATACACTATGCCTGTGGTCAACACTTTAATTGTGAAATGTACATCCATCATGTTTGCCTTTTGATTTTTGTGTATAAATTGTGGAATAATGTATTAAACTGCCAAAAGAAAGTCCACAGAACTAATCTCTGAAAGTGATCAGTTCTGTGGAATTTTGTTCCACAGTTGAATTCATTAATCAGTTTATACATTTATTCTGCTATTGTAAGTCAGAATTTCTGTGAAAGTATCTAATTTGATTTCCGAACTTTCACAGATGCAAAAGTACGACTTTTGTTGCAATTCCGCTGGCCAAGGTTTTTTTTCACACAGCTCTAAAACTGTTGTTTTTACTACGCGGTCTCCCATTCCACTCTGTTTCACATTCTATTTAATTCTCATTGGTGGTCTCACCCGTGCTTGTTAAGAATGTGGTAGACCCTCTCACTCTTTTCACTGTATAAGGGTAAACTTGTCTATGAGGCACACTGTCTATTTCTCTGATACTTTACTACAACAAAATGCAGTTTGCAAGCTCCGCTGCTATTTTCTCATATCACAATGTCTGTTACTACATGTGCTGTACATAAGTCACTCATCCTCACCATCACCAGTCAGTTACACCCTGTTTTTCTCTGCTCCATTGTATCCAAATCCACCACAACACAATTATGCTGTTTAATCTCTCTGTGGTACACACCCTCTAACTCTCATAATTTTACAATGGCACAAATGTCCATGAGGCAAAATTGTTTCTCTAGTGCCTCAGTAAAGTAAAGGTACACCACACAAAAAATAGGGCCAGCTGGCTCTGGTGCAACATTCAAACAGATAGCACAATCCAAACAGACTGGGCTATCTGTCTGAGTATTAGCCCATGGTAGCATGGCTCACTGCAAGCAGTCACCATACTTTGTGCCACACTATCAGAGTGCTGGGCTGAAGACTTACCAAAGGGGTAAAGCACAGCACACACTGGATAGTATCATGGCTCCAATGTGCAGTATCCAGCCCAAGTATGCCCATTGACCATGCACGGTGCTAATGGACCTGTTGCATGTTCATTATGGGCTCATTTGCATGTGGCACAGTGGCCCAAGTGCATCAGGCTGTAGTCCCCCTTCCTATCCCCAATCTTCCCTTGGTATCGTGCATACAATTCCTTGGTGTCCATTGCCCCCCCATCCCTGATCCTCCCATGTTTCCACAGATACACCTCCCTGGCGGTCTAGTGGACCTCACCATCCCTGACCTACCTGTAGTGTAAAATACATATCCATCCCTGGTGTTCTAGCGGACCCCTCTGTCCCTGACCTGCCCATAATGTGTAAAATACATATCCAAGCTTGTTGGTCTAGTGGACCCCCATCCCCAACCTACTTATAGTGTAAAATACAGTACACGACACATTAAACTGTTCCATCAACTCACTGGTGTAGCATTTTTTTTTTTTGTGATTCTACTGAAGTGGCAGCTTGAATTGTTGAAGCTTTTAATTCTTCTCCAACCATTCTTCACTGCCTATTCAACTCACTTGTAGCTGTTTAGTGATATGGCAGTAACTGTTTTGCAGTGTTTATGCAATGCATTTTCATGGCATTGTTTGTAAATATCACAGCATTCCTTAAGAGCATTGTTTATAAATATCACAGCATTCTTTAAGAGCATTGTTTATAAATATCACAGCATTCCTTGAGAGTTATTTAGTCTGCCTTCTAGAAACACAGAAACATAGAAGTTGACAGCAGATAAGGACTGCGAGGCCCATCCAGTCTGCCTATCTTTTTCTACCTTATAAATGTGCCATCGGCCTTTACTCTGTCAGTAGCCTATCTATTCATACTCATCTGTATTGCTCCCTTATGCATTTCCCATGCCTGTTTGAAGCCCTGCACTTTATTCATAGCCACCACTTCCTGAGGTAGGCTGTTCCATGCATCCACCACCCTTTCTGTGAAAAAGAATTTCCTCATATTCCCCTTAATTGGCCTCCCTCTAATCTCATGCTGTGTCCTCTTGTCCTGCTAATTTTCTTATATTTAAACATGTTAGACTCTTTCACCTTGTTAATGCCTGTAAGGTGTTTGAATGTCTCGATCATATCACCTCTCTCCCTCCTTTGCTCAAGGGTATACATATTGAGCTCCGTTAATCTGCCCTCATATGTCTTATGATGCAGTCCCTGCACCATTTTGGTTGCCCTTCTCTGGACTGCCTCAATTTGGTTAATGTCCTTGTGAAGATGTGGCCTCCAGTACTGCACACAGTACTCCAGATGGGGCCTAACCAGTGTCTTGTAAAGAGGGATTATTACCTCCCTCTTGTGACTTGTGATACCCCTACTAATACACTCTAACATCCCCCTAGCCTTACCTACTGCTTTAGAGGTCTGCTTGGATGATTTCAGGTCATCGGTGATGATGATGCCCAAGTCTTTTTCTTCTTTTGTGACAGCCAGCAACTCCCATCCCAGCCTATAGGTGGCTTCAATGTTTCTCTTCCCTATGTGCATGATCTTGCACTTCTTTGCATTAAATCCCAGTTGCCACTCTTCCGACCATTTTGCTAGTTTATCCAGATCTCTTCTTATTCTTCCCACCCCATCTGGATCATCTACTCTGTTACAGATCTTGGTGTCATCTGCAAACAGACAAGCCTTACCCTCTAGTCTATCTGCAATGTCACTAATGAAGATATTGAAGGGGACTGGCCTCAGGACTGATCCCTGAGGTACCCCACTTGTGACTTGCATCTCTTCTGACTATATACCATTTACCACCACTCTCTGTTTTCTGCCTGTCAACCCATTTGCCACCCAGTTGACCAACTTCTGACCCACCCCGAGCCTACCCAGCTTATTTATCAATCTTCTATATAGAACAGTGTCAAAAGCTTCGCTGAAGTCAATGCAGGCAACATCAGCTGCTCCACCTTGGTCCACCACTCGGGTTACCCAGTCAAAGAAATCTATGAGATTAGTTTGACAGGACCTTCCTTTTGTAAACCCATGCTGTCTTGGATCCTGTGCCCCATGGATTCCAGGTGTTGCACTATCCTTTCCTTAAGGAGTGCCTCCATAATCTTGCCCACTACTGAGGTAAGACTGACTGGTCTGTAGTTCCCTGCCTCCTCCCTGCTACCACTCTTGTGGAGTGGGATCACATGAGCCCTTCTCCAGTCTTCTGGGGCCTCCTGTGCTCAGAGACTCACTAAACAGTTCTGATAATGGCTCTGCTAGTTCCACCCTTAGCTCCTTAAGTACCCTGGGATGTATGTCATCAGGTCCCACTGCCTTGTCCACCCTGAGCTTAGCGAGCTCTTGTAGGACCCTTTCTTTTGTGGTGAGATTAGTGCTCACCTCCCTTCCCCCTGTGTCCATGGTGCTGAGCTGTGGGCCCTAATCTACCTTCTCTTCAGTAAATACTGAGCAAAAGTATCTATTTAGGATATATGCTTTTACAGGGTCCTCTCCTCCTCACATGCCCCCTCTGGACTTTCCCCTTTCACTAATGTATCTATAAAAAGTCTTGTCACCTTCTTTTACTGTTCGTGCTGAGTTTCCTCAGTTTGGGACTTTGCCTGCCTTACTGCCTTCCCTGCTTCCCTTAGGGCAGTTTGATATGCATCCCTATTTTCACCCTGCTGTGTTCTCTTATATTTTCTGAAGGCCAGCCTTTTGGCTCTGACCTTTTCTGCTACTGCATTTGAGAACCAAAGTGGTTTCCTTCTTCTTTTGCACTTCCTTTTCTGTCTAACACAATGGGATGTTGCTTCAAGTATTACATCCTTAATGCTTGCCCACTTTGCCTGTACCCCCTCACCTATGTTTCTTTTTGCCAGGGTTAGCTTAACTCTGTTGGCCATTTTATCAAAGTCAGCTCCTCTGAAGTCCCATATTTTTGCCTTAGAATGGGATGATTTAGATGTAGTGGCCAAATTGAACCATACCATGTGATGGTCACTGGCCCCCAGGTGACCTTCTACCTGGAGATCTGTGATCCCTTCCCTGTTAGTCAGTACTAGATCTAGAATAGCCCTGTCTCTTGTGGGTTGTTGTACCAGTTGTTTGAGGCCCTCCCCCTGCAGGGAATCCACCAAGTGTCTAGTTCTGGCAGATGTTCCTGCTGGTATTGTCCAATCTGTATCCAGCGTGTTGAAGTCTCCCATTATCAGAACCTCCCCTTTAGCTGTCATGTTTTGTATATCTTCTAACAGTAATGTGTCTATGTCATCCCCCTGGTCTGGGGGCCTGTAGACAACCCCAGTTCTTATGGCTGTCTGATTTCCTGTTTCCAGGGTGACCTACAGTTCTTCTGGCTCCTTATGTGTATTCTCAATTTCTGTAGCTTTGATATTTTCATTGACATACAGGGCCACTCCACCCCCCCCTTTTTTGCACCTCGGTCTCTTCTGAACAGTACAAAGCCAGGTACTGAAGTCTCCCAAGTGTGGTTACTGGTAAACCACGTCTCACTAATTGCTACTATGTCCAGTTTAGCCTCTGACATTATTGCCTGCAGGTCTGGGATCTTATTTCCCAGGCTGTGAGCATTTGTGTACATGATTTTCTATTGGCCAGATTTCAGTGTGTCAGTCATTGGGTGAGATTTGGCATTTCCTCTGTGTGTCATATGGGGGGACAGACCTTTTTTCTTACCTGGTGATGCAAATGAACTGCAAACATGCTGAATCCCTGTTTGACCATTAGCTAGGTGGGCGGTATTGTGTTATACTGGACCTTCCAGGGGCTATAAGGCCCTCCGCCTGCAGCATCGGGCCTCATTACGCCCTTGGGTGGTCCAGTATAGCACAATACTGCCCACCATATCGGGTATTATTGCTTACTTGTATCCTCAAGAGGACTGAAGGTTTTATTGCTATGCAATGGTTAGACTGCACATAAGGCAGCTCTTCTTAAGTGTGACATAAAGGAATATGAGATTCCTGCATTGTCTACTCATTTCTTAATTAAATAATCCCAAATGCTCCAAGAATTCAGGATAAAATAAGAATCATTCAGCCAGTGTATTATTTTGTCACATTTCATTCGATTCCCTCCACCTTATTTATATTTTTTCAATATTAAAGTTCCTCAAACTTTGAGCCATAGTCCAGATGTGACCTCAAGCAGAGTACAATGATTTAAAGAGCTTAGCACTATGGTTTCTGAAATTCATACTTACACAGTAAAAGACTCTGCTAGCTTTCAGCACCACCAAACTGCATTATTTAATTGATTTGAAGCTGCTGTATGCTACAATAACAAGGTCCCTTTCTTCATTGTTTGTATTAATGCACTTGGTAGACAATTATACAGTTTCACATGGGGAAAAAAAACAACTATTTTTATTTAGTGGGGATCAATAGTCCATGATAAAAGGTTGAGTGGAATAAAGGAATAAAACCACTGAGCTCAAGTAAGTAAATTTTAGGTTAAATATGGCTACCATTTATTGACCAATCTGTTAGTTATGTTTGGAGTTTTGAATACAAGGCAAAATCTTTACCATTAGTGCTTGTAGGAAACACAGTCCTACAAGTACTAAAACACTGTTTCAAGTGATGTAACCAGGATAAGGATATTTTGTGATAAACATTTGCCTCACACTTACTTGTTGCTTGTTATGGGATTCTAAAAATCCAGCATTATATGACTGTGTTCAGCTTTCATATTTGGATATTGTTTGACTTTGTTAAAATAGAATATCACTGGTGTCAAATTATTTGTTTAAAAACAATATTTTTGAAAACAGTGAAACACTGCAGATTAGATTAAAGCCTACTAAGCAAACATACAGTAAATATTTTTAGAACATCTAAAACTGTACTATTTTAAGCAAATCTGTTGAAACTGAAGTAGACTATTACTAAGAAATATTTAATCTGCAGTGCTCTAGTCTTCTATAGTCCTGTTAAATAAGCAATAACCCACAACAAGGTATGGGGTTATGGGGGATTAATCAACACCCTGGGTGCATTGTGAGGCATGCGGTCGTAGGGTGAGAGTACTCAAAGCACCCAGGGTGTTGATTAATCCCCAGTAACCCCATATCTTGAAGTGGATTAGTGTGATTATAACCTGGGGTAAAGATACTGTCATAATAATAAAGGAAAGTGACATAAAATGCTGAAAACTGCAGATTTTATTGAGTATCCTTCAACCAGTGTCCCCGACCCCACTCTAAGGTTGTTGCAGTTGATCAGCGTCTTGTCACGGAGTCTGGAATTTCCTGGAGTACCTTTGATCTGCCAGATTTCGTAGACACTATGAGGATTGTCCGTGAGATGCACCCAACGTGCTGTAGTTTGGAACCAGGTCCTACTTCCCTGATTTTGGGATGTAGTGAGTCTATCGGCCCAGTCCTCGCTCAGATTATCCGGTGCTCCTTGGAGACGGGAGTTTTCCCTAGCTCTCTGAAGGAAGGGGTGGTGACTCCCCTTCTTAAGAAAACTTCCTTGGACCCGGATGACCTAGCTAACTACCGCACAATCTCTAACCTCCCTTTTGTAGGAAAGGTTATTGAAAAAGTTGTGGCGGCTCAATTGGACAACCATTTGACCATCCATAGTCTATACGAACCTCTCCAGTCTGGTTTTCGTAAAAGGCATAGAACCGAGACTGCTCTGGTTCGGGTGCTCAATGATCTCCTGATGGCGAGAGATCGGAGACACCATTCTATTCTGGTTCTCCTTGATCTGTCATCAGTCTTCGATACTGTGGATCATGGGGTTTTGCTCGAATGTCTGAGGTCCATCTGTGGACTTTCAGGTATGGTCCTCAGATGGTTTTCATCTTACCTCCAGGGGAAAACGAAGAGATTGGTCTCGGGATTGGCCTTCTCTCTGTCCTGCGGGGTACCACAGGGTTCGGTGCTTTCCCCCATGTTGTTTGCAGTATATATGCTACCCCTGGGAGACATTGTAAGATGGTATGAGCTGAGGTTTCACTGCTATGCTGATGATACCCAGCTCTACCTGTCTTTTGCACCTGACCAGGTTAGTGCTGTCTGGGTACTGAATAAATGCCTTGCAGATATCCAAGACTGGATGAATATCAGCAGTTTAAAGTTGAATCCGGGAAAGACTGAGGTTATGGTTGTGGACCCCGGCCGCAGGGTTGGGGGTTTGGGGTTGGGGTGCCCCTCCGGAATAATTCTGGGGGGGACCAGATCTCCATTTCTGAACGGGTGCGTAACCTGGGTGTAGAGCTTGACACAGATTTGACCCTTTGTTATCAGGTGTCTGTTATTGTCAGGACTGCACTTTTCCATCTTAGAAACATCTCCAGGATTAGGCACCTGGTTCCTTCTGGTGATTTGCCGGTTTTGGTCCACACCTTTGTGACATCTCGCTTGGATTACTGTAACTCCCTGTACCTAGGGCTTGCTGGGGTTTATATCTGCTGCTTGCAGCTAGTGTAGAATGTAGCAGCACATTTGTTTATGGGGATTTCAAGATCTCATATTACTCCAGTGTTGCGCTTTCTGCACTGGCTGCCAATACAGTGGCGGATCACCTTTAAAGTGGGTCTTTTGACCTACAAAGTCCTACATGGGCATGGTCCTGACTACTTGAAAGAGCTTCTGTTGCCTTATGCTCCTCTGAGACAGCTTCACTCGGCTGATGAGGGGTTGCTGGAGATTCCGATGGTTAATTTGAAGTCTTCTGGAGCCCATGCTTTCGATTTCGTGGCTCCATCCCTCTGGAATTCTCTACCCCCGTCCGCTCCGAGAGAGTACAACCTTGGACATTTTTAAAAGGGCTCTAAAGTCCTTTTTATGGGATAAGGCTTTTCCATCTATATTGTAATTGGTTTTATTTGTTGTAATTGTTGTTCTGCTTTATTGTATTTTGATGTTTGGTTTTATGAATTTTTGTACAGCGCCTTGAAAATTTGAAAGGCGCTTAACTAAATAAATTTTATTATTTATTATTATTATTATTATTATAGCCACAAAATGTAGTCCCAGTGTTTAAATGCTACATGGAGCACTATAGGCAGACTGATCAGTGCCCTCATTAATTACAAAGTGTGCTGCTGTGCACAAATGACAGGGACACTGTCGGTAGTTCATGCCAGTAATACAAAAGACATGCTATACGTTTCTGTGTTTCTAGGCATGCTGTTGTGTACTGTACCTCTGCAAGACATGGACGGTGTCTGTTCAACACTTATCTATGAAGATCGAGTACAGGCACCACTGTTGTCAAACATTAACAATCGGGAAGTACACTCAATGAACAAGGAACACAGGTATGCTAACTTTTCAGAGGTTGCTAGGAAAGAGAACGTGGCTTTACAAAGACTGCAGTATTACTCAAAACCGCCAACATTACAATATCAGCAGGCATGTCAAGTTAAGGAACGGAAACGTGATAGGAATCAGCACTGTTTTTTAACAGTTATGATAGGCAGCTGTTAGAGATGCTGTGCTGCATAGAAGATACTTTAACAAATGGCACAACAACAGTAATAACAGTGTGGAACAAACAACACAGAACAGGACAGTACACTTTAACACTACAGATATGTTAGTTTTATGCATGGTGCGATGCATAGTACTTACATTGTAAAATGGTGTGGTAATAATACTGTTGGGGAAAAACACTATGCTGCAATAAAAGTATGGTGTGCTGTATAGTACTTACTTATTCAAATAGTGCGGTAACATTAATAATAGTGTGGGGAAAAAACACAATGCTGCAATAACAGTACCTGAACAACACACACTGCACACAGCAGGCATTGCACAGTAAGTAAGGGGAACATTATAGGAATGGGAACAGCAGTGGAACATTACTGCATGCCTACAGTATTGATGAACAGTGTTCTACAAGTGGTACACAGCTGTGTTCAGTCTGTACACAGTGCACTTGTAGGTAGAGATGTAGTGAAATTTAATTTTGCCAGTGAAATTCCAGCAAAATCACATATTTCAGTGTGTGAAATATTTTGCGAAATTAGCACATTCTGCAAAATATTTAATTGGTGCGAAATATGGAATTTCACCTGCTACTGGTGGAATTTCTCTGGCAAAATATGGAATTTCACCCTTCAACTGGTGGAATTTCACCTGTGAGTGGTGAAATTCCACCATTCAGTGGCAAAATTCCATATTTCACCACCGAAATTCTGCATTTCGCTAGTGCAATTTCGCACTTCTCACCCACTAAACATTTTGAGAAATGCTCAAATTTTGCTAAATATTTTGCAGAATGAAATTTGATTATTTCACCCATCTCTACTTGTAGGATACTACTGCAATGCCCTCTGCATCTGCAAGGATGCCTGCCTTGCGATATCAATGATTACAGGGTTGGGTGCATTATGGTGCTGCCATCACCCTGATTGCTGTGGAATGTTGACTATGCATGGTAATGAAAGTTGACAGTGCCATGGTGCTGGAAATTTTCAAACTGGAATGCTGCTGCCACAATCTGCTTCTCTGAGGTTTCCATTACTGCACCTTGTGTCACTGGGTCTGCATCCTGCTGATGATCACAATTATTAATTGGGATGGCTTTGGGGTTTTCAGTTGAGTGACACTGGCTTGCTGTCAATTATGGGTGCATCTACAGAACTCAAGAGGGTGCTCCACTTTTGTATCTCAGCAGAGGACCCACTCCAATATTTTTTAGGCTCATTTCACAGCAGTGTCCCATGACAGACATTATTTTATCAGATTCCAGGTAAATATCTGAAAGATCTGCACTGCGGTCCTTCAGATGCTGTGATTCATGTAGTGCTTTGGCAACTGTTCAGCTTCTGCAATTGTAGGCATCATGTTCCTTTAAGTAATTCACTCCCATAGGTGCAAGTTAAACCAATATTGGTTGTGTGGGTGAATTACTCATTTGGGATGTAGATATAGAGCAGGAGCACTTGGAGGGCACTGGCTGACATATTGCTTAATCATTTGAACTGAGCAATACGGGTTTCATGGATCCACAAACAGAACCCTCCAGATACTGTCTTTGTTTGGCTTCTGAACACTGCATGGTTTTTGGTGTGGGGGTTGAAGCACAGTGACAGGTACTGTGTGCTGTCTGGATTTTTCAGGACTACAGAGGAGTCCTGCTTTATGTCTCAGACCCCTTTGCTTCCACAATGACCTAGCCCAAGTTGTAGCTTGAACCACACCATTCTCACAAGTCCCACAGGACTGGTGAGGGATAGTGTCTCTGATGCTCAGAGCTTGGCAAGGTCTGTATGAGTTACCGGTGAGTGGTGAGATGCACGGTCTTGTCCCTCCTTCCTCATTTGCTTCAGCCTGGTAATAAACACATTATTTGTGGAGTTAAATGCTGCATCGCAGGCAATGTGAGTTTCCCTATTGTTTTCTACATTATTTAAAAATCTATTAATGACAGACCCGAGGCAGATGAAAGAACTCACAGTGTACTCTTTCCCTTCCTGTGTCTCTGTGCCTGCTATCACTTGCACCATGACACACACTTTCAGTGTCACTTGATTTTCTGCTGCTTTTGGGAGCCTGGCCATAAGGAAACCTGATGTGCATCCCCTGATTCACTGTCTGATGAATGAATATTGAGAAATTAACTTCCATGAGACTTCTCATGTGAGCGTTTCGCATTGCCGTTTCAGAAGGCCTGCTATCTCTGTTAATGGCTGTCACTTCAAATGGAGTTTCTGAAAATTAATGAGTCTGACTCTGCTTGCTTATCTGTGTTGACAGCCACTTCACAACTAGCAGTGTGTATATCAGGGTTTAATCAATGGTCGCCCGATGATCTTCTACAAATCAGGTGACAGCATTGTGTTGCCCCATGTTATAACTGTTAACAGCCAATGGGCCAGATTTTCTAAGTGTGGTGCAGGGCTCGTGTCCAGCCCTGTGGCATGACACTTTAGTTTTTGCAGTGTGCCATCCCTGTTGCTGCAACTATCCCCAATTTTGCAATCTTGGGCACAGTTGCAATAGTTTTCACAAGTTACAGCAACTTGCACCACATATCTAGTGCAAGCTCCATAACACAGGCCCCAAGGAGTGCCACAAGTTATACCAGGAAAAGTTGGTCAAACTTGTGGCAGTTGCTGCTCATGAGGGAAAGTCCCGTTAAATCGCCACAAGCCCCGTGTGCCATATTGTCAGCGCACCAGGGATTGCAGCAATCTAAGAGTTTTGAAAATACCAATATCTTTTGGTAATGCCCTCTCTGAAAAATGAAGCCATGACTGCAAGTCTTCCAAAAGTCACTGCAGAACAGATAATATTTTTGGGTATGACATACTTTTATTGAATAGTGCTTCCAATATATACAAGCAATAATGCCAGACAGGGTGGGTGGTATTTTGCAATACCAGATTGCCCAGGGGTATAATGAGGACACACACCTGTGGCATTGGGCCTTATAACCCCTGAAAGGTCCAGTATTGCCCATACCGCCCAACCTCTAGGGTCTTATTGCTTTTAGAAAATGGGCAACACCTTAATTTCTTTCCCCAATAGTCAAAAAATAGGTATAAAATAAAAAAGAAACTGTAAAAATAACAAATAAAAAAGTTTTATGATAAAGTAGTCCCTGCCTTCCCTGCCTGGCATAGTTGTCAGTAGAGGGCACTGCTATAGGAGACCTTGATCTAACCCACAAGTCAGGCTGAATTTTACTTTCACATACTGGCAGTTGAGAGAACAGAATATGCAAGTTAAAGGTAATGGTTGATTTTTTTGTTTAAAAATTAAAAGCAAGGAGATGTGTAACTGTTTTGCTGAATGGAGAGGACTTGGGGTGATTCAGGCACAGATTTTACAGAGGTGGAGTCTGCGAGAAGCACTGAGGATGTGACCTGCTAGTGTTAGTAATATAAAAAGAAAACTTTTTTTTTCAAAAAGGGAGAACTGTGATTAAATTGGCAGAGTGTGTGGCAGGTTAGGATGGAGGATGTGCTATGTGTGTGTCCCTAAATGAGCAGGTGAACTGAAGACTGAGCACAGCACTGTAGCACTTGCTTCCTGATGACAGGAGTGGTGCAAGCTTCACTTTTTCTCCCGTTGATGGAGACTCACTGCTTGGTTGTGTTATTCAAGCAAGTCAGAGGCTGCCTGGATGAGGGGGAAATGAGTCACCATCAGAGGTAAGAACATTCTGTACTGCCACAAAATGGGTACTTTTTTTGTAAGAAAGTTATTGTTTTCTGGGAGAGTTACTGGCAGTATTTTATTTTAACAGGTATATGGGGAATCTTGCTGAGGGGTTGGCTCATTGGTCGTCGGCAAAGCGAGCGGACAAAATGGTGGATACTCTATTTTGAATTCTTACCTGGTATAAGGATACCAGTTTGGCCTTGGGACATGGTAAGCTGACACTATTTTTCCCTGGGCATCTATTGAAAGTCAATGTACCCACCTCTTGAATGGATACCAGCCAATCAGAGCCCAGGAAGTAAAAAAGCCCATTTTCTAAATAAATATCTGTCTAGCTTTCTGTCCATCTGTCTGTCCCTCTATCTATCTATCTATCAATCTACCTACAGTGGAGCCAGCCAAGATGCAACACAGTAATTTGCAGTAAATGACATGTCACAAAATATTGCATGACAGAAGGGCTTAATTGCTGTTGAATTACACTGATACCTGCAGGGTATTGCAGTTTTTTGCAGTAATACTGCAGTACCTTGCAGTATTACTGCAAGGTATTGCATGTCTTCCTGTCTGACACCACTATACAACACTAGTAGTTATAAGTGTTCCCTGATAAATCTGTTTATCAAACTAGGTAACCTCCAGATAAACATTTACCTAGAGGTCAGATATGTTAAAATCAGGTTTTCTTGACCTTTGCACACAACAGACTCTATTGGAAAGCACCTACCATAATTGTGATGACATCTTAATAGGTCTGTGTAGCACTGAAGATAGCAGTTAAAAGCATAGAAAGAACAGTAAAATCTTCACACAAAATTTGAAAAGTTATAGCTGTTAAACTGATTGTGTGTGCAGAGAATGCACAATGGCTTGAATCCAAATGCATACTTTATCTCCATTTGTGAACTGTGCAGGAACAAGTCACTTCTTGCTTCTCCACTCCTGTTATCACCTTTCCCCTTCATACATAGATAAATATCATATTTGGAGTCAGGCAATTACATATCCAATATATATATATATATATGTACAATATGCAATGGGCAGGGTGAAAACAAATCATGTATTTCCATTCATGAGGGTGAGGGACCATAACTTAAGGATGGTGAAGCTGTAAGTGAGTTATGGAAATCTTGCACACTTGCTAATGGAAACACAGTACAACCTCGATCATCAGAACCAACTGGGGGACATAGGAATGGTTCTGATAATCAAGGGGTTCATAAAACCGAGGGTCCAATTCAAATGAATGGGACTTGCTGGTCATGGTTTGTGGCCGGTACTGAAATTAGATAAAAACGCTGACACTGCCTAATGTCTAGTTTTCCCTTGCTTTGGTTTTTTGCTTGATAGGGTGTTGGGCTCCATCTTAACTGCTTTTGTTCCCTGCTTCCTTTTTATTCCTAAGTTGGACAACGCTGTCCCCTCTGGTGTCTAGTTTTACCTTGCTCAGCCCTCTAGAGGGTATGTGGCTCCCAGTAATTGCATTAGTGCGATTTCCTCTTTGTTTTCACTTCCTTTGACTGGCTTGCAGTTGTTATGTTTAGTGATTCTGGATTTAGAGGCAGTGACACATTTGTAAGTAGCCCATGGGGGAAAGGGAGGGTTATTCTTACAGCTTTGTCACTTGCGGCATTTGGCTATCCTTTCATTTTATTTAGGTAGTGTACTGTATTAGCCTCACTGCTACGTGATATGGGACCTGGCTGCATCATTTAATTTTTTAAGTTTCCTGCTGCCCTATACAGTGTGTGACTTGAGGAGATAGGAAGGTGTTACTTCATGGTTTCCAATGGATGATTACTGTGAATGAGTTTAATTACAGCTCTCACACAATCACTTAGATGCACACTAAATGGGTGCTAATTGAATCCAATGAGTCTTCCATAAAAACAATTGTTGCATCGTGGGACATGGCATGAGTTTGAATAATCCAGAGGTTCAGTTAAGGGGGGTCAGATAATCAAGGTTGTACTGTAAATTATTTCATTGCTTACTGTATGTATGAATGTTATACAGTGGTACATATGGTGTCATCAATGTTTCCATGATACAAAATAGACTACTGTATGAACAATTAAGCACACACCAAACAAATTCAGCTGATCTATATCTGATGCAATTCTCTTTCAAATGATGGGTCAGTAAATTCTTAGGAGGCTGCTTGCACATCAGTTAGAAAATAAAGCAGAATAAACATTGCTTTTATTATCTTTCAATTTATTTATTTTTATTTTATTTATTTAAGCATTTTACCAGGAAGGCATACTGAGCAGAGTACGACTCGATTACAGATGCATCCTGAGGGAGGGGAGAACATAGGAAGAGAGTTTTACACAGTATAGACAAGAAAATACATAGTGGGAGAAATACTAACATTTGGATCTGATTACAAATCAGTAGTAGCTTGAGATAGAGAATTGGTAACCATAGTATGTACGGTATGAGATAACACTTGAAGTCAGGATAGACAAGTGAATACATTGTGGAAGATCACTAGCATTTGGTTCTGAAAACCATGTTCATACAGGATTGAGTGTGTCAGTTGGTAACACAGCAGATTGATGCTTCTAATTATCATTGGAGATGCTCAATTAGTACATTAGCCATCCCTGATCCATCTTAATTGTTCCACTGCTTGATTCTGTGTCTTGATTTGCAATTATATGAAAAGTTTCTACACTAATTCTCAGCTGTCAAGGGTTTGGCAAGCAATTGATGCTGTACCCCACTCACTTAAGGATCAGTGCACCAGAACCCTGCACCTATCTGACTGCTCTCTGACCACTGTGCTGCTGTCTGTCTGTTGCTCAGCTTTTCATCTTTTTCCCTTACCTGCCTACTGTGTTCTTTTTCTCTTCCTAACCTTGCTGTTTGTTCCATTGTTTGCTGCCAGGCTATCCCAGATGCCCACCAGCTACTCTGCCCTTTGATTTCTGATGTCAGAGACCTTGCTCTCTGGTTCTTGAAGGGCCCACATTTGGTTGGTCTCCTGCTGGAACCTTGCTCCCTAGCTCTTTGTGAAATCATGCAGCCTCTGCTCCTGGTCATGCCACATTTCTGCAGGTGGAACCTGTATCTGGGACCTTGCTCATCAGCTCAGAGAGAGTCTGCAATGGCATTTGCTCCTGGACAGTAATACCCACAGGTGGGGCATGTATATGGGACATAGCTCCTAGCTTATGTGAGCTATACTGTGCCTTAGTGTCCAGACCTGCTGCTATTTTTACAGGGGACTCCTGTCTTCGTGACCTTGCTCTTGGCTATGCTTAGCTCCTTATCAGACACTCCTACAATTGCAGTCTCTCTTGCAGGTGGCTTATGCCTCTGGTACCTCACTCCCTGGCTCATCTGAGCCCAGTATTTTCCAAGTATTGGACTTGCTTCATTACACTGCAGGTGGCCACCTTCTCCAGAATCTTGCTCTCAGGCTCCTTCTGAGCCATCGATGTTCTGAGCCTTGCTCCCCTCTTCAGTAGCCAGCCTGCCCTATACAGTTAGGACCTTGCTCACATTTTCTGTTTGACTTCACTGAGGTAATTCCTCCTCAAGATGTCCCCATTAATCATGGGTTGCATTACTCCTTCCTGCATTCTTAACCTTTATGCAATCCTGATAAAGTAGACCTTGCTGCACAATAGCCTCTTAGCCAAGCCTTGGGACCTGGTTTCTGTGGCTCTTCTGTGCCAATGCAGTGTTAGTGGCTTGACCAGCAATTTGAAGCTACATGTTCCCACCACCTGTGGCCTACCTGAGTACCTTGGCAGTAGTCAGTCCTTGCTCCATGTCTGCCACTGCACTTGCTGTACTCCTAGCTTAAGCAAATGGCTAATGGCAAATAAGCCACATCTCTCTACTGCCACTGACATCTAAGAACGTCAGGATCTACCCACAAACAGGAGCCCCTTCCATTGGAGATCAAGGAACTGGAGTCTGTTTATTCTTTACTAACACCTAGGAAAGCCACAGACAATTCCAGTATCAAATACAATGATTGGATTGCAGTAAAACCGATATCTAGCCTGAAAGAATGTGGGGTTCCATTTTCATCCACAGCAAAAAAAAAAAAAAAACGGGTCACTTTGACCTTTATACTGCCTATTTAAAAGCTAACATTGCTCAACCATATCTGCAATAGTCACCAATGCCTCACAGTCCTTTGGGTGAGCTAAAGACCTTCATGCTGCAAGTAAACGTTAACATGGCAATGCTCAAGACAAAAGTTATGACCATTAAACAACATCTTTCATCAGATTCTGGCTTTGTACCCTGCAATCTGAGTGTTCATGATAAAGTACAACTTCTACCTCTTCCTTTTGGCAAGACCTTCTCATCCCCCCCCCCCCCCACCACCACCACCAGTGCCTTTCATAATGACTCCAGCCATTTCTGGTCTCTCTGGTCTTCTGTTGTCAGTTACAGATCCTATTTTTCCTGCTGTCCTGCAGCTACTGGGTAATCCACTTATTACAGGTTCTTCTCCCTCTGTCTGTCCAAGGTATCTAGTACCAGCATACCTGATGAAAGACATTATAGATGGGAAGGACATCAACCTCATTGTCCTGTTACTTTTAGCTTACAACATATTGGAAAACAGAATTATGTCATGTGGTGAGATATCCATTATCTTGAAGGCCAAGAATCCTCATTTTTGATTTCTCAAAAAACTGACAGTGCCAGAATTTGTGGTGATATCTACTGTGAAGCCACTCCTATGCACCATGTAGTAATAGACTCGTACCTTTACCTGATCATGGATTTATGTATTTATTATGATGGTGCAGTACAATCATCTGTGACTACCATAATGCCTTCACAGCCAAAGCAGCACCAGTGCTGCAACATTTCAATACTTATCTTAATTGGTCTGCCATGGATAATGAACACTTTTGCCTCTACTTTGATGACCAGAAGGCAGTCTCCTGTGCCATTTGCAGATCCCTCTCTCCCAAGCCTGCTCTGTGCCCCGTCACTGTATTGGACATGATTACCAGCCCTCATGCTGCTTCTCCTTTAAAAATGTCAACCTCTAATGTCTTCTATACACCCCAAAATCTGAAAGGCAACAAAGGGATCCAAATCATCATGGCTTCTGGTCACACCATCTCTAAGAATTTCACCGAGTTCTCCTGCCTAGCCCCATCTTAAAGAATGGTGCACATTTGTAGTCATTGTGGAAATGCTCACTCAAAGGCTGTTTGCCACCACCAATCCAATGCTCAGTACTCAACAACCTTCATGAAATGCCAATCATCTCACCTGTCCAATCATATTCATGTGTCTCTCCTCAAGTCTGTCCTGTCCACTCATTCTGATAAAAATGTTATCTAGTTCCTTTTGTCTGGCCTTCTCCGGGGCTTTCATACTGGTTTCAGGCTATCACTTTGAACCCAGACAGTGGCAACAATCTCTTAACCACTTAGCCAAAACTTATGTCATCTCAGATCTCATCCAGGAAAAAAGTAACAGAAGGTTTACATTTGGGACAGTTGAGCAGTGAGTGAGGAGGCTGCTGCTTACATCGAGGATGGTCCAGCATTGAGGAAGGAGGCAGCTGCTAACACCGGGGAAGGGAGGTAGCTTCACAATTTGAGCTTTGTATGGCTCAATTTATTTGTTGTTTCATTTTGCTTGTTATTTGAAGCTGTGTTGAACTGAGGAGGCATTACTAATTAAATTGCCTGATAGTTCTTTTTGGTAGCAGAGGACAGTGCAATAGCTCCACCCACCCTAAGCAGACAAGAGTGATATTCCCTAATTTCCATAGCACGCTAAGCAGAAGAGCTTTAGAAAGCTCAGTGGGCTTACTGGGGGCCAGAATTGGGCATCTCGGGGAAGCTACAGCAGCAAGTGAGGAGGTGGCTGCTTATATCGGGGATGGTCCAGTAGTGAGTAAGGAGGCAGCTGCTAACTCTAGGAAAGGGAGTAGCTTCACTATTTGAGCTTTGTACAGCTTGACTGAATTGGTGTTTTGTTTTGCTTGTTGTTTGTAGCTGTGTTAAATTGAGAAGCTTTATTAATTAAATTGCCTGATAGTGTTTTTTGATAGCAGGGGACAGCACCTTAGCTTCCACCCACCTTCTCCTCAACCCACCCACCCATGTGATCACCCTACCTTTATAGGTGGCCACACCTTCTTATGGGCACAGGGGTATCTAGAGGAACAGTAGAACAAGCAGACACACAGAAATATGGGTTGCAAGTACAGGGGGCTGATCATTCAGTAGATAAGAAAACAAGTAGCAGGCAGCTAGCAGAAGAGGAGATATAAGGTTAAAAAAAGCAAATACAGGGCATAAGGTAAGGAATTAAGCAGAACAGTAAGATACAGAGAGCAGTGCAATGCAATGCAGTGGGTGTAGAGCAGCAATTATCAGAAGAACCTTCTGGATACTGCAATGCTGTCCCATCTGTAGACACCTATCTGGGCTGACAGCAGAGGTAGCCAGTCTCTGGGCTGAGCTGGCAGGAGTACTGGAGACCTTCACCCACACCCAGAGGCCACCATGTTCCCAGCCACTGCCACAGGGATGGACTACAGTGGGCTCAGGGAGGGTCAGTGAGGGGGTCAGAGGCACATTCCCCACCCGGTCCAGCTCAAGATCTCCTATACTGTTCTTCAGACTCACAGGGGAACCTGAGGCTGCAACCAAGGGAGAAGTGAGGGGCCTCCAGGAGGGATCCCTGGTGGAGGGAGAAAGAGGACCCCTAAGGAAGAAGTTGTTACTCCTAGAGGGGGACTTAATTGTCTGAGGAATGGATCTTGGAAAGGATAGCAGGGAGGACAGCGAGAGTGCCTTCCAGGAGGTACAGCTCAGAGGGAGGAACAGTGGATCCAGAGGATTGCTGAAGCAGTGGCAAGGAGATGGGTTGGAGGTCATTGTCCACCTGGGAATGAATGACCTATCTGACAGCAGAACAAGCCTATAAGAGGTACAAGAGGACTTAAGGGAGTTGGGGGGTGCCTGGGAAGGCAGCAAGCTCAACAACATTTTCAGAGGTGCTGCCAGTCCATGGCAGTTGGGGGGGGTGACAGGAATCTCTGTATTAGTACCTTCAACATGTGGTTGAAGGGCTAGTGCAGCGATAAGGCATGCAGCTTCATTGGGGATGGGAGAACCACCTGGAACAATGTGGACCTGTACAGGGGTGATGGACTGTATCCATCCAGGAAGGGGAAGGCAGTCCTCAATGAACAGTTTAAACACTTTATTGACAGGCATTTAAACTAGCCAAGGTGGGACACAGGAGCAGGAAAACAATAGCAGCCCACCCCACAAGGCAGAGAGATCTGAACTGGGATGCAGAAAGACAAGTTGAACATAGGGACTGCCAAACCAAACACAAAGTAAAAAGCAAAGGAATCTTATTCACATAGGAAAGAATACTGGGGGTGAATCAAGGGAGCAATAGCAGGAGTAGGAGAAGGATAGGCAGCAAATCATGGAAGGCCATGGTAACAAATGCCTGCAGCCTGGGAAACAAAAATACCAGACCTGGAGGCCATACTTGCAGAGGAGGAACTAGACATAGCTGCAATAATAGAAACTTACTTGATACATCACAAATCATGGATGGGACATTAATGTACCGAGTTATGCTCTGTTCAGGAGGGATATGAGGTAAAAAAGGGGGAGGGGTGGCCTTGTACATCAGAGAAGGAATAAGGCTATGGAGGTGCAGGGTAGATGGGAAGACCGAGGCACTGTGGGTCACCCTTGAAGCCTGGCAATGCCCTGCAATACTCACAGGGGTGATTTACAGGCCTCCATCATGGGGGGGAGGCGGAGCGGATAGGGAGCTCCTGGATGAAATACATGAGATGGCAGCAAAAGGGGAGGTTCAGCTGGGTGATTTCAATATACCAGATGTGGACTGGACTACACAGGTGGCTACTTCTGCCAGCAGCTGGGACATCTTTTTTTTTTCTTTTTTTTTTTTGGTACTCAGTCCGATACCCACATTCAGGCATGAGATATATAACCAGAATTTGATATCATTTTGGCATCATCGTACGGGGAAAGGAGTTTCCACTAACTAATCCTATTTATTAGGCTGACATCTATTAAAACAATAAATTTTTAAATTTTATGTCACTTTTTGTAAATAGTTGAAATAAGGGAGCCAGATTTTTTTCAAAGGTCATTCCTTTATCCTCTTTAATATAGAAAATTCTTTCTAATTTTCTGCAATCTGTGAATAAATTCAACTATTTTTTTATAATTTGGAGCTGCTGCATCTCACCAATGCAGTAATGTTACCTTTTTTGCTAATGTCATTGCTAATGACACAAACAAGCCCAGTTTGATGCTGATATCTAATGAAGTAGTTGAACTGAATAACAGAATACCTGGATCAAAGGGAACATTTCTGTTTAATACTTTAGTAATTATATCACTAATTTTCTTCCAGTACTGTATTGACTCTGGACAAAAGATACATGTGCGGCTCAAAGTGCCTTTATCTCTCTTACAATGAATAGAAAGGTCTGAATGTGTAGGGTTAAATTTACTCAGTTTGCTAGTAGTATAATATAATGTATGTATTACATTAAACTGGATTTGTCTTCATTTAAAATTTTTTGACATAATTTCTGGAGAGACTATCACTTCAGACAAATGTATATTTTGAGCCCAATGTCCTAACTCTCTGAACTAATTCTGTTTCTAAAGTTTTATGTCCCACTTTTTGGCTTCCAGTAATACAGTATATATTTTAGAGATTGTTTTAGTTTAATTCATTGAATCTTGTATTAACAACTCCAAGGGGGTTGCACCAACAATGGTACCACATCTATTGTTCAGGAAGAAATCCCTCAGCTGTAAATATGCCAGGTAACTTCAAGTCAGGATATTAAATTCTAATTTAAGTTCCTCAAAGGTTTTTAAAACACCATTTTGTAAACAATGTTCAAGATGTATTAAACCACAGTTCTTCCAGTTATGAAAAATTGTATTCATATAAGTAAACTTAATATTAGAATTCCTATATAAAGGTAAATATATTACGAGGGTAAGATTTATTACTAAATATACATGGGCTTCCTTCCATATTCATGAGGCTGTTTGTGTCAAGCTCAACATTTTATTATTGTGTATTTTGTTATCACAGTTAACATATAAAACATATATTAACTTATGAAAGGTGTGGCGAGGTTTCTGGATGTGGTGTGGCTTCTGACTCAGAATAACACCAGTTGTGACTAAACCAGATACCTCTAACACAAAATATTTTGGAGGCTTATAGGTCAGGAAGCATGAGCAGTCCAGGAGAAGTTGTAGAAAAACCACAAGTGGTGATTTATTATACACAAAACAAAAACAAATAAACTAATTGAAAAATATCAGCATCTCTCATCTAGTATCTCCAGATCAATCTCTCCAACAGGAAATAAGCAGCCTGTCCTCTGCTGAAAATCTCTTTCCTTCTTCTCACTGGCTGCAGGTGAGTCTCCACACAGACACAAACTCAGGCACACACTGTGATAGACTCAGGCACAGAATGACTAATTCAGTTCAGAACATCAGATTATATAGACAGCATGATGCCTAAATTAGTATGACATCACAACCAGCATTATTACAGCCACAGCTGCTGGTTGCCAGGCATGTGACCAGTTTTGCTGTTAGGCCAACCACTGTAATCGATTACCTCAGTCTGCTGATGTCGCACTCTGTCATAGCTGCCTGTCTCAGCCATCATTTCACTATCTCTGTGTTATGTAGCAGGGAACCCAGCAAGTAAGAAATTAGAAAATTAGGAATTAGTGAAGTAGAGGTAATGACTGCGAAGCCTAATAGAAAGCTAGAAAAGATAGATAGAGATAGTAATAGGATCCTTGCTTCTGGTTTCCTTCCATATAACACACATGGGACAGGGCCTAATATGAGCCCTATCACATATACCTCCTCCCTAAAAGGGAACCTGTTTCCTTTTTCTCTTTAAAGCAGGCTTCCAAAACCTTCACTCTCTTTTCTGCGTTTTACCTGTGATAGATCACCTACTGACTCTATCACAAAAGGGTGAAAACTGTTGCTGTATAACATCCCCTTTCGCTTCCTTGTCTAATATGTTGTCATGGTAGAGACCAGTTCAAAATAGGTTCAGTCTGTGCAGTGTAGTAATATAATTTTAAATTTAGCAGTCCTAACAAGGGCTGTGCAAAATTTAAATTCAGCCAGCAGAATTCTTGCGAAATCCGGAATTCACTTCTGTGAAATTCCATGAAGAATGGAGGACAATTTTATGAAATTTTGCCTTGAATTGTGGAATTTTGTCATGTATTGTGGAATAATGTGATGAACAGCAGAAAATACTTCTGTGGAACTGATTGTGTTTCTTTTATTTAGTAAGTAAAAAAAACTGCTGTAACTGGGTTCCTGGAACCAAAACTAGGAAGTGGAGATGTTGATATAACTGGAAAGAGAAACTGAATAACTGGGAGGTGACACTGTTGCAACTGATACTGGTGGAACTGGAAGTAGAACCTGGTGTAATTGGGATGAGACAGAGATATAACCATGCCATTAGGGACACCTGCACCTGCTTCCACTAATCCACCATAAACCACGGACATTAATCATGAGCACCAGACCAAGATCCTTACTATCACACTAGTCCCTCTCCCCCAGTCATGTCCCATCTCCAGTCTTGCTGCTGGTATATTCATGACCTATCTGTGTACCGTAGGGAATACCCGTACCACTGGTATGTTATTCTATTCCGTTTTTACCATCTTAGGTCAAGTGTAATTGTTCTTTCTTGAGATATAAATATCTCAAAAAGCATCTATCAAAAATATCTATAAAAAGCAAAATATTAGAAAAAATTGTTTCAGTCCAAATGCCTTCTTATCTTGAAAAATACAATGTTTTATGTGCTGCACAACATGGTTTCCAGAGAAACCATGGGACTGAGACTGCCTTGGTCAGGTTCACGGACACCGCCCTCAGTGGTTTTGATGATGGTCTTATGCTCAGGGTGGTTTTCGTGGACCTGACTAAGGCATTTGATCTTATTGATCATTCTCTGTTAATATCTAAATTGCCTGAACTTGGTTTCTCTGAGAACGTAGTTCTGTGGATCCAGGATTATTTGCTTAACAGGTTCCAGTTTGTTACTATTAGGTCTTCTTCTTTATCTGTTTTTCCTATTGCATCTGGTGTCCTGCAAGGATCTGTGCTGGGCCCCTTATTGTTTTCCCTTTTCGTTAACAATTTACCTTCCTTTTGTAAATCCTGTAAGTGTTTACTGTATGCAGATGATTTGATTTTGTATTTTCAATCATCCAGAATTTGTAATGTGACGTCATCATTGCAGTCTGAATTTATTGACATCTGTAAATGGTTTAAGGTTAATTTTATGATCCTAAACCTTATAAAGACAAAATCTATGTTACTCTGCTCTTCTGGTACTTTGAAGAAAAATGTTACTTTAAATATTCACAATGATGCTGGATTATTAATTGAGTAAGGTTATGGATTTAAATATTTAGGTGTCCAGCTTGATCCTTGCTTGACTTTCCAGATCCAGGTAAAGACAGCTAGTAGAAATGTTAATCAAAAACTGGGTTTATTATACAAATTGAAAAAATGTTTTTCTTTTGAAACCAGGTGTGCAATAACAAATGGCATTTTACTACCTCATTGTGATTATGCCGGTGGTTTATACTATCAATTGTCAGCCAAGGAAACAAATGCACTAGCTGTGATATATAATAACATCTGTTGTTTTGTATTAGATCTTCCCCTATAGACCCACCACTGTTTTTTGCACTCTCAGCTAGGATTGTTATCTCCTACATCTCGGCTTAAGTATTGTTATGGGGATTTGATCTTTAAGTCCTTATATTCTAATTCCCTCTTTCCTCTGAGAAATTTGGTTTCCATTTGTGACACAACCGTAAACTTGTGGTCCTTTAAAGGGCCTTTACTTTTTGCTCTCTTTTCTAAAACAACTGCTGGTTCTCATTCTTTCTTGCATGCTGCCCCTCTTTTCTGGAATTCATTGCCAGAAACTGTTAGGTCTGCCTCATCTCTATTTAGATTTAAGACTAATTTAAATAATTTCTTGTTGGAAGGAGATGTTTGTACTTATATATAAGCTAGTAATGTATTTGAATATACTTTATTTCTGTCTGCATTTATGTGTATTTTTGTTCAGGTGGGGCCTGAAAATGGACTTGTTCCAGTGCCCTTACCCGATTAACAAAATAAAAATGAAATGAAAACGAAAGATAACTTATTTCATTTTTATGATGGGATCTGTAACCTCATTGTTACTATGTATTGTATCTCTATTGTATCATTATTGTATGTTTCCCATGTCCTGGCATTTTCTACTTTTTGTTAAATTACATGACTGTGAATTATCCTTTTTGTAATGTATCTTGTCTTTGCAATCCCTGGAGCATCTTGTAAACGAGCTTTGCTCAATGATGTACTTGCCTGGTTAAATACAAATTGAATTGAATTGAATATAATAAGCTATGGTGAAACATGTATAATTTTGAATACTGTGGGATGCACTAACAAAACTGTGAGGAGAAACAATTTTAGATAGGAGGAGGCACTGCCAGGGGTACAAATTCTTATACTTTAGGTACCCCAAGGCAAGCACTTTTGTCTAAAGACATCCACAGTTCCTCAGTGTCTGCCCACTGGGGCAAATGAGGCATTAGTGCTATTGTATCTTCATTGTTTCTCCTGTACTCCTACCTTTTTATCTCCCCAGCCCACCCCCCTCCCCAAGTGCCTGTGCCATCTGTGATGGTGCAGCATTAGTGTTGCATGTCTAAGTTCATGAGAGCAGTTACCCTTAGATGTGGTGGAGAAACCAGGACCAGGAAGGAGCAATGCAGTGGAGAGCTTGTCATGTGACCACAAAGTCTGTGCACTGATAATCATGCCGACTCAGTCATGCAGCTGGTGTCACATGACACGTGCTTTCATTAGGCATCATATCACAGTCTGGAGTGGAGGCATTAATTGGCTGCTGCTGGCAACTGATCCTTCCCCCCAAGAAGTGTTGTTGGTAAGTGGTATTTAACCCATCAGAACATGTTGTGGTGGGGAGTTGAACTGGTTGTCAGAACAGCAGGCAGCACACAGAAAAACATCTCTTTATGGGCTTTAAATAAAGTACTCACAAACCATCCTTTTAAGGGTTACTGATATGGAGTTTTAGGAACCCTCAGCAGTGCAGCATAATATATAGTTAAAAGCCATTTTAAGGACTTGGAGATAAATAATTATAAGGACCTACTGTATCAGGGTAAGCAAGCACCAAATTCATTTAAAAAGCCATTTCAGGGCTTGGGAGCTAACAAGATTCCTTTTAAGGACTAGAGACATGCAGGCAGACAGGAGAAAAATCATAGAAAAACAAGCATTTGTCAATGCCGAATGTTGATTGCTTTGGTCTGTTGAGCTCGCTCCGTGGCCCTCTGTCACTGGCTCAGTCTATTTGTCCCGGTGCTGCAGGCTGCTCTTTTGTACTGGGCTGCTGCCTGCACTGGCACCTTGTTCTGCTGTGGAAGAAATCCGAAGGTGTCCCGACAGAGCTCCATTGAGGTGGCTCACTCCCCCTCTCTCACTCGCTCATTCTGTTTCTCCTGGTGCTGCAGGCTGCCTTTTTTTACTGGGCTCCTGCCTGTTTTGGTGGCTTTTTCTACCCACAAAGAAATCCACAGCTATCCCGACAGAGCTCCGGTGAGGTCGCTCACTCCCCCTGTCTCACTCACTCACTCAGTCTGGTTCACCTGGTGCCGCAGGCTGCCCTTTTGTACTGGGCTCCTGCCTCTGTTAGCGCCTTTTCCTGCCCACAAAGAAATCAGCAGCAGTCCCGACAAAGCTGCGTTGAGCTCACTCACTCCCCTTCTCTCACTCACTCATTCTGTTCTGCTGGCACTGCAGGCTGCCCTTTTCTACTGGGCTCCTGCCTGCATTGCTGCCTTCTTATGCCCACAAAGAAATTTGTAGTAGTTACAATACAGCTCTGTTGAGCTCACTCACTCACTCATTCTGGTTTTCCTGCCACTGCAGGCTGCCCTTTTGTACTGGGCCCCTGCATGCATTGCTGCATTTTTCTGCCCACAAACAAATCTGCAGCAGTCCCAACAGAGCCCCGTTGAGCTCACTGACTCCCCCTCCCTCACTCGCTCGTTCTGTCTCCTGGTGCTGCAGGCTGCCCTTTTGTACTGGGCTCCTGCCTGCATTGGTGGCTTTTTCTGGCCAGAAAGAAATCTGAAGCTGTCCCGACACAGCTCCACTGAGCTCGCTCACTCCCCCTCAGTCACTCTCGCATTCTGTTGCTGCCGGTGCTGTAAGCTGGCCTTTTGTACTGGGCTCCTGCCTGCGTTGCCGCATTTCCTGCTCACAAAGAAATCTGCAGCAGTCACACTAGAGCTCCCCTGAGATCACTCACTACCGCTCTGTCACTCACTCGTTCTGTTTCTCTTGGTGCCGCAGACTGCGCTTTTGTATGGGGCTCCTGGCTGCATTGGCACCTTTGTCTGTCCACAAAGAAATCCACAGCTGTCCTGACAGAGCTCCATTGAGGTTGCTCAGTCTCCCTCTCTCATCACTCATTCTGTTTGTCCTGGTGCTGCAAGCTGCCCTTTTGTACAGGGCTCCTGCCTGCATTGGCGCCTTTTTCTGCCCACAGAGAAATTACAGCAGTCCTGATAGAGCTCCGTTGAGCTCATTAAGTCCCCTTGTCTCACTCGCTCATACTGTTTCTCCCACCGCTGCAGGCTGGCCTTTTGTACTTGGCCCCTGCCTGTACTGATGCCTTTTTCTGCCCTCAAAGAAATCTGCAGCAGTCCTGACAGCGCTTCGGTGAGTTTGCTCACTCCC
The DNA here is from genome assembly GCA_016271365.2 of Neoceratodus forsteri. Lineage (NCBI taxonomy): Eukaryota > Metazoa > Chordata > Ceratodontiformes > Ceratodontidae > Neoceratodus > Neoceratodus forsteri. Next base: position 1,290,449,386 of record CM057456.1, read on the forward strand.
CCTCCCTCATTCACTCTCTAATTCTGTTTCTCCCAGTGCTGCAGGCTGCTCTTTTGTACTGGGCTCTTGTGTTGGGGCCTTTGTCTGTCCACAAACAAATCTGCAGCAGTCCCGACAGAGCTCAGTTGAGTTCAGTCACTCCCCCCGTCACTTGGTCGATCTTAATCTGTCCCAAACACTGATTTTCCAGAGTGACCGTGTTATTGTCCGGCAGGAGTGCAAAATCATATTTTAGCCAGGATGTGAAAAATGACAGCTGTAGTGTTCATAAGGAGTTGTGAAAAAATGCCACTGTTGAAAATGCGGCATGACAGTATTACAAATTTGCGAAGTTACAAGGGTGCATGGAAACAGTTCAATGCACGCTTGAAACGCATTCATGTTATGGAGTTTCGTCACCAGATTTTCAACATAGGGATTTTAGGACCTCTGCTCATGAACAGTGCCACTGTCATTTTCTTAATCTGTCCTGAACACTGACTTCCCACAGTGACCACGTTATTCTGCGCCGGAACTGTGAAAACACATTTCAGTCAGGATGCGAAAAATGACAGCTGTACTGCTTATAAGGAGGTGTGAAAAAATGGCACTGTTGAAAATCTGGTCTGACAATATCACAAATCTGCGAAGTTACAAGGGTGTGTGGAAAGTGCGCAACGCACACTTGTAACACAGTCAATTGATGGGCTATCATCACCAAATTTTCAACATAGGCATTTTAGGACCTCTGCTCACGAACAGTATCATTGTCATTTTCTTAATCTGTCCCAAACAGTGATTTCCCACAGCGACTGCTCTATTCTGCACCAGAAGTGCAAAAACACATTTCAGCCAGGATGGGAAAAATGACAGCTGCACTGTTCATAAGTAGGTCTGTGAAAATGGCAATGTTGAAAATCTGAGGTAAAATATTATAAATTCGGCGAGAATACTGAGTGTGTGCCAACACTGCACAATGCGCTCGTATCACAGTCATTTTACGAGATATCATTACCAAATTTTCAACATAGGCATTTTAGGACCTCTACTCATGAACAGTGTCACTGTCATTTTCTTAATCTGTCCTGAACAATGATTTCCCACAGTGACCACGCTATTCTGTGCCGGAAGTGCGAAAACACATTTCGGCCAGGATGTGAACAATGACAGCTGTACTGCTCACAAGGAGGTGTGACAAAATGCCAGTGTTGAAAATCTGGCATGAAAATATTGTGAATTTGTGAAGTTACTTGCCTACGTAGCAACTGCGCAACGCACGCTCTTAAAACAGTAATTTTTTGGATTTTTCCCACCAAATTTGCAAAATAGGCTTTTTGAGATCCCACCTCATGATCACTGGCACTGTCATTTCATAAATTGTCCCCAAGGGTGATTCCTCACAGTGACCACGAAACCACCTTTCGGGGCCAATTAACACCATGACAGTTCAAGAATTCATGAGGAGGGGTCCCAAAAACCCCATGCTGAAAATTTGGTGAAAAAATTCCAAAAAATGCCCGATATATGTACTAAAGTTGAAAAAACCCTATTCATTCCATTATACAGCTTACCGGCATTTCCTCAGTTCGTGGTCGGCTTTGAAGAGTGCAGACGTGTTCCTGGTCCAGCGAAGATCGTCGTGCCAAGCTCCGGAGGTAAGTATGGGGTGGGGGTGTGGGGAGGCAGGGTGTGCAGTGGGTGGGTGCGGGTTGTGGGGGTGCAGGGAGACTATGAGGGACTGTTTCCTTTTACAGGTAAAAAAACAAGAAAACTTCATGGGACCATTTTCAACTTTACAGGGCATTTGGCACACTGGGGTGGACTCCCAGCGTGCCACGGACTACTTTGGGGGGCAGCTGTGGCCGACAGGGGATTGGGCACCCCCATCGGCAAACAACAAAAGGGGGGATATTCCTTTCTGCCAATGGGGATCGGGCACCCCGTCAGCAGACAATAAAACTGGGGGGGGGGATTACATTATGCCGATGGGGAGTGGGCTCCCCTGTCGGCAAATAAACATTTTGGGGGTAAATATTGTTTGTGAATACAGTGGAAAACCACTGCCATGTTCACAAACAATATCACGGATCCTACATCCTGCCCTGCAATGATGGGTCGCTCCCTCATTGCAACAGATTGATGACGCTGCACTGATGAGGCAGCCCCTGATTGCAGCGGCTGATTTTTTAGAAAGTTGTGGTATGCTGACTGAACTAGTGTCAGCAGCAGTGTGCCACGGCATTGTGGATGGGGGACAAGCCTTTGCAGGCTGTGGGGCATTGGGTACAACAGTGCCATGCCTCCACAACCTGCTTGTGGAGAAAGCTGAAGCAACATGTTTCTTGCTCATGCGCGCAATCAACATAAAAACTTTTCAGGGATTAGGGCATGCAGACTGCTATTACATCCATTTTCTGGGCTTGCAGGCTAGTGAGTCCTTTAAAGAACTGAGTGCATGCAGGCAGGAGGGAGAAAAATCATTATAGAAAAAAAAAAAATACCTAAACCTCAGAATATTCTGCAAACTGTGGATTCCTCTTTCAGTGTTCAGGTAATAACTCATATCTTAGTCACTACTGCTGCTGCTTCAGTTGCATTCAGCTCCATAAGCACCCAACAGTTTCAGTGTCCAGCATTCGTGCTGTCGCATCTATCACAGATTTTCCTGAATTATGTTTGCGCTTGCCATAGACATTATTGCCTTTCGATTTAGAGTTACATCCTGTCCCACAAAAAGCTAGCAATACTGATGCTGGCCTCAGCTGACTGAGTCCCCCCCCCCAAAACAAAAAATTGTGGGAACATTTGACACTAAGCAGACGGTGCCAGAATCACCTCCATGCCCACCGCCACTGCTTGATGCTGAACACATCTTTGTCCCCACATGTCTGCCACCACAAGATCCAGTTTCTCTCATCACCCACCAGTGTGCAAATAAATGTATCAGAACGTCTAAAATCAATAAGTTAGCAATTATATTGCAGAAAACCACTGCAAACATCATTAGAGATTTCACAAAAAAACTTTCACAAATAAATGCCACAAAGTTCTTTGAAATATTGCTTTTTGATTTATAAAAGTAAGTTGCAAAGAGCTGCAGGTCTTTCTTTTTCAGCACCTGCTGTTAAATATGTTGCATTATTACTGTTTTGTACATTTATATGTTCTTTTGTATGATTTTGGACATGTATTGTAATTTACCCGGTGTTCCACTACTGTTTAGTGTACAATACCTTGTGTTCCAACTATTGCATAATCTTACAATGTTGTATTGTTTGTACACATACTATTGTAACTGATCATCCTTCACAACCCTATGTAACCCCTTCCCCCCAGGTCGCACCGTGAGATGAGCAACTTGTTGTTTAGTGTGCCCTCCGGGTGAAACATTTCAATAAATAAATAAATAAAAATAAAAAAATTGCCCAGCAGAGTAGGAGGAGCAGTCACTTGAGAGAGGGGAGCTAAAGCGAGAGAGAGAGAGAGAGACAGAGAGAAAGAGAGGGTTGCTATAGCAGCTCACTCTTTGATCAATAGACTCCCACCTAATCAAAAAAAGATCAAGAGTCAGCATTGCTTGCGGAATTGTTTTGTGTGTTCTGCAGATAATGTTAGAGAACTGTGGACTTTTGGGATGTACCATGGAATTTTTAACGAAATTACAGTAAATTACAGTTTTGAGTTATACCATATGAAATGTAACTTTGGGCAAGAGGGATAGCATCACTAAAGAAAGAGACAGGAATGGTAAGAAACTGTGCTTTACCAATTCAATTCCTACCTAAATTAATGAAATCAGATGATTACATACCTTGCGGAATACATTTTCCACAAATTACACCTCTGAATGGTGTTTTTTTTTGTAATAAATATTTTCTGCAGTTCATTATATATTTTCCGCAGTACACTTAATTATTTCACAAATCAGGTGAAAATTCTGGAGGAAGTGCGAATTTCACCAAAGGTGAATCTCTGGTGAAATTCAGCAGAAATCGCAGAATTCTACAAATTTTTCGCAAAAGTGGAATCTGCAATTTTCACTCAGCGCTATTCCTAACCCTCCCTGATTCAACCGGGGATACATATTTTTCTAAGCTAGCATCTTCCATATAAAATATCTAATCAGGTTATCTAACCCAATGAAAACATTTTTTCTCTAGAACAATTGGGAAGGTCTTGAAAAAAAATAGTAGCCTTGGTAAAATATTCATTTTTAGGATATTTATCCTCCCTGTAATAGTTAAGGGAAGATTAACCCATCTATCTAGATCTATTTTAACAATATCTAGCAAAAAATTATAATTGCAATGGATAATTGGTTTACTTCTTTAGTCAGGGTAACAGCTAAATATTTTATTTCAGATTTAACCATAGGCCTGGATATTCAAAGCAGTTGCACATGCGCAACTGCGGAGATGCACCATATAGTGATATTCAGTGGAGCAACTGCGCAGTGCAAGTAGCAGTGCGCCAATGCGCAATAGCAATATAGGGCAGGGGGCGGACCCATGAATATGCGGCACAGTGCGATATTCAACCCTCGACCAATGGCGCAAGTGAGAAGCAACTGCCAGTTGCATGGAGCAGACTTAAGCCTATAAAAACAGGGAGCAAGTTGGAGGAGTGCACCAGAGGGGAGCAGGACAGAGGGAGACAGACAGGCTGTCTGAGAGAGGAAGAAGGAGACAGGGAGAGTGAAAGAGAAAGAGAAAGAGAAAGAGAAAGAGAAAGGGAAAGAGAGAGTGAGAGAGAGAGAGAGAGAGTGTGTGAGAGGGAGTGTGACACACAGGGAGGCCTACTGAGGGAGTGACAGAGAGTGGGTGCCAAACAGAGCCACCAGACACATGGGGAGTGACACAGGCACCCACAGGGGTGGGTGACAGAGCCTGCAGGCATAAGCCAGCCAGGGGCAGGGTATGCAGGATGGGGCCCTGCTGAGCAACAGGCACTGCCTCACAGAGCAGAGGGTGCCAGTGGAGCTAGACGCCCAAGGGACGACAGGACAACAGGACAACAGGGGCCATGGCCAGTGCAGCAGTCCAGATGGAGGCCATAATGAGGGGTGTGAGGAGGCAGGAGGCAGAGCAACATGGCTGTTGAAGGGCCCATCTGCAGTATACCTGGAACAGACGGTATTGGCCCTGCATCAGCTTTGAGACCCACACTAACAGAGATCGTGGGCCAGTATAGCTTGAACTGGGCAATTCTGAGGCAGCTCTGTGAGCTGTGCAGTGAGGAGATGCAGACACCCACCAGACAGAGCCACACCCTGACAGTGGAGACAAAGGTAACAGCTGTCATGTGCCTGCTCACCACAGGCACCTTCCAGAGACCAACAGGGGACACCAAGGGCATAACCCAGTCGGCCACATCATGGCTCCCCATACAACTCCTCAATGTCCTGCTGCCACTTGCTGCGGAACACATCTACTTCCCCAGCACACAGGCAGAGTGTACAGCAACCATGCAGGAGTTCCATAGGGTAGCACATATGCCTGGTGTGCTAGGGGCCATCGACTGCACCCATGTGGACATCCACATGCCACCTGGTGTGGAGGAGGAGCCTACATCAACAGAAAGGGCTACCCCAGCATCAATTGCCAGGTGGTGTGTGATGCCAGGGGGCACATAACCAATGTCTGTGCCACACACCCTGGGGGAACACATGATACCTTCATCTGGCACAGCTCAGCATTGTGCCACAGGTTCAAGAGTGGGGACATCCCCACAGGTCACCTAGTGGGTGAGAATGGTGAGACCATGGGCAGCTGGGTACAGTAGGAAATGGAAGGGAGCAGCCAGGGTAGAGGGACCACTGAGTGCACCAGGGAATGGCATGAGGCACAGTGACAGGGGTCACCAGGCTAACCATCTCTCTCTCTCCACACAGGTGACAGTGGCTACCCACTCAGGCCCAGGCTGCTCACCCCCTACCGGTGCCTGTCATCCCAGCAGAAGCGCAGTACAATGAGGCACACACCAGCATGTGGAACATCATTGAGCATGTGTTCGGAATGCTGAAGATATGGTTCCATAGCCCGGCCAGGTCCAGTGGTGCCCGACAATACAGCCCCTCAAAGGCCTGCGGCCTATTCCTGGCCTGCTGCATGCTGCACAACATGGCCATTGACTGTGGGATAGCTGTTGAGGCTGAAGAGGGGAACAGCAGTGGGGGTGACGAGGGTGACGAGCCAGGTGGTGGTGGGCAGCCCCTCTGGGCGGAGGGACCCCCGGCTCATGAGGATGGCACGCCAGCATCGGGACACAATAGCACAGGAGCACTATGGTGCATGAAGGAATGTGGACAAACACCCATGCACAGAACTGACACAGTGGCAAGGGCACACAGCCATGTGTGGGCATGGCCATGGGCATGCACACACAGGCGTGGGGCAGGGGCGAGGCAGTGCCACGTGACCACACACAACACCACAGCAATCAACACACACTCACACACTAGCACCAGCAGGCACATGACTGGGCACTAGCACGTGGCATGGATCAGACACAGGGCACTGGTGCACATGCTCAAGCAGTGTTGTGAAGGCATCATCATGCACATGCCACATTGGCCAGCAGCCAGGCAGGTGAGCACACGGGAAGCGTGTGGTGCCACACACAGCTGCCATGACCATGCCATGCACACACACACAATGCACATGTGCACACAGGGCAGTGGCTGCAGACAGGGTGGCATGCACATCAGGTCCGCCATGCAGACACACGGCTGCCACGGACACGGGAACAGCCGTGCCATGGCTGTCCAGCTGACTAAGGCTGCGTAACGGCCACGGGGAGGTCTGCAACTGCCCCCCAGGGGTGGGACTGTGGGACAACAACTGGGTCATCACAGGGGTCTGCAGTCTCCCAAACAGGCCAGCACCAGGCATGACTGGGATGCCCACAGCAGAGCCCAACAGCGACACTGATGGGGTCACCCGATGTCGGGGCCATGGGGGTGGACATTGCACTTACAGTGTCTGTGGCAGTCAGCCATGCTTTGTGGCAGCCAGTGGGGCAAGGCCGACTGAGATTGCATTGACAATGTGGTCCAGGGCTGTAGTCGTGTCCTCCCACAGGTGCTGTATGTGCTCCACAACTTGCATGGTGCCCCTGTCATTCTGCTCAGCTGCCTGACACACATCTGGGTGAAGTGCCCACAGCCCAGCCACGAGTAGCACCTGTTGCTCCACGGATGCCTGCAGCAATTGGGTGTGCTCGGCCAAGGGGTCGGCACCTAGAGGTGCAGGGGTGTGGCACCAGCCCACCGGTGGTGTATGACCATGCTGCATGGCCCCCCACTCAGGTGGGTGCTGCAAAGTAGGGTCCTCATGGGGTTTGGCAAAAACAGGCTCTCTGATGGTGGACACTGCACCTGACCTCCCAACGTCTCCAGCCATCTGCTGCTGCCACCCCTCTGGCCCCTGTGCACTGGCCAGTGCCTGTGCAGTTGCACCGCCACCCTGCACTGCTGTACCTGCACACACAGCGGTACCAGGGGCAGTGGTGGGCAGCTGTTCCATTGCCAACAGGTCACTGGCTGTGCTGCCATTGATGGTGGATGGTATGATTGTCTCCTGCATGACAAGACCAAGTCCCGGACTATGGTCAGATTGTCATCAGTGTTGGACCCGGCCCCGATCTGTGTCTCTGCACAGAGCACGCCATGGCTGGTGTCTCACTGGAACACAGCCAGGGTCTTGTCTGCCACCACGCCTGGGACATCCTGCTAGATGGCAGTGGCATGCTGTAGCCTATCAGGCCTCCGGATGCCCATGGTGGTGTATGGCTGGTCCTCCGTGGCTGAGCAGGCTCCCATGACAACCATAGACACCCCTGCCATCCCATGCTGGTGAGCTGGTGTTTCAAGGGAACACAGATGCGTTAGTGCTACTGACTCGACAGGCCCCAGCCTCCCCGCTCCCCCCGCCATACCTACCATGCAGTGATGGGATCCCTCCAATCTGGAAGCCACTGCCTGGCACACCCTCGACTATGCTGCACCACATGGTGGTCACCACCAGCTCCTCCTGCGCCATGAACTGTGTCACTGCAGCCTGGCCCCCACCTGTGGCTGACCTAGCAGCCTGTATGGCCACCACCTTTTCCTTGATCCAACACTTATTGGTGCCCACCTTATTCCTGCACTACTTTGCAGGCCGCTGGTGGCTTCTCTTCTGGTTCATGGCCTACGCAACCTCCTCCCAGGCTGCGGCCCTGGCCTGGGGTGTGCCAGTAGCGCCACTCAGCAAAGGCTCCCTGTAGAGGTATGCCTCGAACAGGGCATCTGCCTCCACTTTCATAAAGTTGGGCCTGCTCTTGTGGGCAGGCCCACACTCCTCACCCTCCTCGTGCTTGGACATGATGCTATCTGTGGACATGGATGTGGTTAGTGGCTGCAGCGGCCCACCCCAGCCATTCAGCCTGCTGTGCTGGCCGTTCCCGTGGCCGGTGTAACTTACCTCTGATGGTTGCAATACCGGTCCTTGGCCTGTGTTGCTGTGTGGTGCCTTTATAGTGCATCTCATGCAAATGGGCTGATGTGCAATGGTAATGACATGCAAATGTCCCCATTGTACCATGGATAGGCTTCATGAGCTAATCTGCATATAACAGCTGACTATCATGCTCTTGCAATGGACTTGCTCTGGTGCATGTCGTGGCACAATGCCATGGCATGCGCAGTGCGCCCTCAGCAATACACATGTGCCATGGCATATGCTACCACCTATTGCACAGCATGTGCTAGGAGCCCTATGGGGGCCATTGTACGCCATGCACCATTGGACCCTAAGGCGCTATTGGGCCTATGGCGCTCGAGCACTATTGGGACTATGGCGCTCGAGCACTATTGGGCCTATGGCACTTGGGTGCTATTGGGCCTATGGTGTTCGGGCGCTATTGGGTCTATGGCACTCAGGCAATACTGGGCCCATGTGGCATGGTGCCTTTATGGTCCTTTTGTGCACCATGTGGCTTTGGCCCTATGGCACCCACACGCACATTGCGTGTGCTGACCCCTGTCCCCTGCCTTGTCCTATGCCCTCTTGGGACCCCTGCTCCATGTGCTAGTGTGGCCACGTCCATGCTGCGCATCTCTGGAGATACCCAACTGCTGCAGGCAGTACATCTCCTTGCAAGGCATGCATCTTGAGCACATTGTGCACATGTGCTACTGGGCACCATTTTGTCCTGCATCTTTGCATTGGCATCATGGTGCATCATGCAGTACCCCGATCATGGAACTGGAGCCAGGTGGAACTGGTAAACCTGGTGGCCCAGGTGGAGACCCATACTGCCAGCCTGTTTGGCCAGCAGCCCCTGCAGTGACCCAGTACAGAGGTGAGGCAGGACATAGAGGACTGGCTGGTCCAGGCCACTGGTGTGCAGTGCACCAGGGAGCAGTGCCACTACTGGTATGGGGACCTGGTCAGGAGGGACCCAGAGAGGCTGAGGGTACTGCAGGCACACGTCCACAGGGGGGCCTTGCCACGGCCAGGTAAGTGGAGCCACCCTGCATTTGTGCACAACCACTGTTCCATGGGGCTGGCAGGGCTGCATGCCATGCTGGGGAGTTGGGAGGGTAGTCATTGTGTGCCCTGTGGCATGGCATTGCCAGTCACTGGATGCACTGCACCACTGCCCTGTGGCTTTGCCTGGCTGGGGTGCACACTGTGCTTGGGGGTGGGGGCGGTGGGCCCATGCTGTGTCTGTGTTCTGATGTGCACCTGTCTGTGTTCCTGTCCTAGGACCTGAGGATTGGAGACATGCCAGGGTGGCAGGGGTGCCTGGTGGGCAGCAGTAGGCCTCTGCGGGCCCTTCTGCTGGGAGTGCAGGACTGAGCGGAGGTGTAGCAGCAGGACCAGTGTGCACAGCACCACGGCAGGCAGGTAGGTAGGTACTGTGCATTCCCACATTGTTGTGCCAGGTGGTCAGTGGGGTTGGGGGTACAGTCTTGGCCTCCTGTGCTTTGTGCCATGGCAGCTGTGTGCGTCACATGGTGCAGCATGCATGGTGCTGTGGGGTGACCATTGCACATGTGCGGCATCTGTTGGTGGGCTGGGTGTGCTTCAGTCTGCCACCAGTGCTGCTGTGGTTCCACTGCAGCACCATGCCAGCTGCCTGCCACTGTGCTGTCGGGTGGCCCTTGGCAGTGGTGTGCACTGCCATGGCTTGCTGGGTTGGCAGCAGGCATAGGCCCACCCACTGTGGGTGGCCAGGGTGCCACTCCAGGGGCGTGTGTTCCTACTGTCCGCTAGGTGCAGTGGGGGGCCAGAGTGCTATGGATGTGCACTGATCACCTGTCCCTGCCTCTGCCATCAGTGTCCGGAGGGGTTCCTGCCTGCCACTATATTGTCAACTCCTGCATGAGATCACACTTATTATGCACCATACCATGGAGATAGCAGTTCAGACCAGGAGGATCTTGCTCTGGGACCGGCACAGGGGGAGGCCCCAGTCAACGGCAGGTCGTGGCCAGCCTTGATGAACTGCAGCTTCCTTCCCGCCTCTGTCATCCCTTCCCCTACCTTCCCCTGTCCAACTGTACAGACCCTGTCCCCTTCCCTCTTTCGCCTACCCATCCTCTTGGTATTGACTGTTATGTTTCATTATTGTTGTCATCACTGAATTATATTTGTTACTTGTTTACCCATCTGTGTCCGCATCTGTTTTGCAGCTGGTGAGTGGGTCCATGCTGCAGTGGTGTGGTGGGTGGCCATGTGGTGTGTCCGTGTCATTGTGTGGATTGTGCATGGTGGTGGCATGTCCCTCGGTCAGTGGCTTTGCCTTGGAGTGGCCATGGGCTGACTGTACAGGCTGTGTGGTGTGTGTGTGTTGGGTGCCGTGAGCCAGGGTGTGGATTACTGTTGTCCGGGCAGGCGTGTGCCATCCAGCGGGTCGTAGCCAGTGGGAGATCACCCTTGGACACTGGTTCCACCTGTACCATGCATCCACCTCCCTGGGGGGGCTGGATGCATGCTTGCACTCCATGGGCAGTGGTCACCTGGTGCTGGCTGTGTGTCCCTACCAGTGTTCCTGGCCTGGTTCCCCCACCTCCCCGTGCTGCTAGTCTATTTGCCTAGATCTTCATTATAATTTTATAATCCGAATTTAATAATGCAATCACTCTATATGACCCACATTTTAATGGATCTTTTTGGTTTTTTAATATAAGGATGATTATAGATTCCTTCATTGAGACAGAAAGCATCTCTTTATTTTTGATATCATTAAATATTCAAAGCAACAGTGGGGAAAGAATACTAAAAAAGCTTTATAAAACTCTACCATAAAACCGTCTGGACCTGGGTCCTTTCTGTTTTGAAATTGTTGTATTATTGTTTTAATTTTCTCTATGTTGAAATGTTTATCTAATATATTTTTTGAGGTATCTGAAAATAGTGTTATAGGAAGATCATCACAAAAATAATTGATATCTTGTTGTGATGGATTAATATCAGGGGTGTATAGTTGTTTATAAAAGTCTTGAAAGCCCTAATTTATTTCTAACAAAGAAGTTGAAATCCTACCTGTGTCTAGCTGGATTTTAAATATAGCATTTTTATGACATCCACATTGTATCTGATATGCTAGTAATTTATTGGGTATTTTGGAGAAGAAATAATAATTAGATCTGGCATTTTGAATTGCATTTTTGGCTTTATATGAGATCAGGTTGTTAAATTCTTCTCTTAATCTTAATACCATACACAAATCTGATTCTAGGTCTGAAATGTTATACACTGCTTCTGCTACTAACAGTTGATGTTTTGATGTATTATATTTTTCTTTTTGTTTTTTCTTTTTAAAGCAAGAGTAGGAGATAATCCATCCTCTTAAATATGTTTTTAAAGATTCCCAGATTATTAAAAGTGAAGTTTCTTCCATTTTTTTATTTTCCAAAAATGTATTTCCTTCCTAAGTTTTTGTTTAAAGACAAAGGGCCAGATATTCAAAACTTTGCGCTGGGCGCAAACCGTTTGTCCAGGTTTAGTGCAGGATTAGCGCGGGTCCGCTATATTCAAAAGGCCAAATAGTGTGTGCAAACTGCATTAGCGCTGGGCAAAATAATAATGTATGCAAGGGGCAAACTGAGGGGGCGTGTACATGAACACAAGTACAATGCTATATTCAGCCACTAGCACCGCGCAAAGTGGTTTTGTATGACTTAGCACGACACTTAGCACGAAGCACATTACTGCCCAGAAAAAAGTAGTCTTAACCCTGGGCAATCAGCTGTGCACAACATTTTGGCTTTGGGCAGCATTTACGTTACATTTGCATGGCTTTGCGCAACCCTAACAAAACAATATGACACATATACAAAGTCAGACAAAGAGACAGCATGCTGCTCACAAATGACATCACAATGATGCCATCATCTGCCACCAGTCCCAGCCATGCCAGGCAGTAAGTGGTGAGCTGGCCACCAGTGGACACCATGGCAGTGTGTCCATATAGCACACACCTACAGACCACTTTACCATGGACACCAACAAATGCCAGCACACACATGCAGCACTGTGGGCATGTAGGATGTTGAGGGAGAGTGTACGGGTGGTCAGGCTGCACCAGAGACCAGGTGTGGCCACAATGCTGGGACACATCACGCAGTGCACATGGGCCAGTATTGGGAATACCCCAACACCAGCGTGCCTTTCTGATCATATATGCCCCCTCTGGCCACATACCACACAGCTGTACAACTGTCACAGCACACACAGTCAGACATGTATATGTCACTGTGAGCATCCCATGCTAGAGATGCAGCATCTCTGGGTCACACAACAGCGTAACAGTAATGTCCACTGTCAGTAAACACCTGCATGTTGGGCCTGTCACTGTGTATAGTGCAGTCATCATCATTGCCCTACACACCATAGGCAGTGCTGTGTCCACACACTACTGGTCCCCTTGCTACTGTAGTGTCTGCTATGCACTGTAGCATGACCTGCAGTGTGACAGTTGCATGCAGCACCACCATCTGTGCCTATGCTGTGTTGTCCCCTGGGGTACAATATTCTATGTTATGCTGTACTGTTTACATGTAGCCTACAGTTATCATGCACTGCCAGACTGACCTACAGGTGGAGCTGCAGTCAGACCTGTCCAGCCCCAATACTTCCAGACTCACCTTACAGATGGAGCTGTGGGACCCTGCAGTAACGCTGGGCAAACTGCATGCAAATCGGGCCTAATGAGATGCTAATCTGGATGTTTGCCCAGAGACTACCTAAGTAGGTTCATTTGCATGTCATGTTTGAATATGGCAAAGTTTAGCACAGGCAACCGTGTTTGCACTGGGCAAACAGTTTAGCTTTGCACTAAACCCGTGCAAATGTGTTAGCGCTGCGAAATAGTTTGGGGAATATTACACAGTTTTGAACACTGTACTTTCACATGCGCTGCTGCCTGCAGCTGTACTGGGTCCACACATTTGCTGGCACACACATTGGCCACATAGTTCACCTCTACCTACCTTCATGTTGCTATGCACTGTGTTGCTGTTGTGGTTTGCTCTTCCTGGTTGCTATATTCAGAGCTGTCTTATTCCAGAGCTAAGTTTGCCCTGCACTCCCAGCCCAGTTTGCCCGGCCTCATTCCCATGCTATATTCAGAAGCTGTTTGCCCAGAGCTATTTCTTTTGAATATAGCTTGCTTTTCACTCTGGGCTAAGTTTGCCCGCTGGGCAGTGCTAATTTAGCCCTAGGGCAAAGTTTTGAATACCTGGCCCAAAGTCCCTTAGTAGCAGATTGTCAAATGATCAATTATTGTCCTTATATCATTCTTCCTCCAAAATAAACTTCATTGATAAATGAATAAGGGCATGTTCGGGGATTTTAATAGCTCCATAATTAATTTTGATAACATGATTTACTATTTCTTCTGAAAGTAAATAGTAGTCAATCCTAGATAATGTCTTATACACATTTGAGAAAAAAGAACATTTTCTCCACGTTGGATAAGTTTCACTAAAAATTTCTGTACGCTTTAAATCCAACAGGCAGTTCTTCAGTGTTTTAACAGCCCATTTTTTGGTATCTTCAGTTCTCTCTGATCTATCCAATACCGAAAGTGAAAGATTAAAATTGTCACCTATAATATAGGGTTTTGCAAAATTAGGCAGAGTATTAAAAAAATGTCTGAAGAAATCCGGTTCATCCGCATTGGGTCCATAAAGTGAACTGATTGTTAGACTCTTATTATCACTTTGAATGGTAGCTATAATGTATCTACCATGTTTATCTATTTTTTTTATCTATAATATCAAATTTCAGATTACTTTTTATAATAATAGCCACCCCCCTGGAGTTGCCAGCATAGGGGAAGTGAACTCCACTACCACTGAATAAATTACAAATATATCTGAAATCAGCTTCTATGAAGTGGGTTTCCTGTAAGAACAAACAGTTTGCTTCTATCTGATTAGCATATTGCACTATTTTACACATTTTAATTCTATCTCTGGCACCTTTTATATTCCAACATAGACATTTTAAATCATTAGCAATTTAATGTCCACTTAAGGCAAAAATTGTATTTAAATAGTAGTGGCCTGAAGTTTTTCACTATACTTTCTTTATCTAACATAGAAATGCAATTCCCCAAGTTTAAACTTAAGTTTACTCCATATGCCTGTTTTTTTTATCCAATACCGTATACCCCTCTCCCCAACTCTTACTATACCCCCCCTTACTCAGACTTATTGCTGAGTATCCTCCTTTCCCATTAGACAGTCTACAAAGATGGCCATGAACCTGAAAGGTTGTATAAGTGAGACTACCTCTTTTACCGACAGATTGAAATCTAAATTACATTATACATAACTGTTTTCCCTTTATAAAATAAAGATAGAATTATTATATGCTTATCATATGTTGTTTTTTATTTTATTTTACTTTATGTCACCCCCTCCTTCTTCCCCTCCTTCCTTGACTTTTTTTTTCTTCTCTGTCCATTTAGTTTAGGTTACAGTAGGAAGCAATAATTCTGATATCTCATAATTCAGAGACAAATTATTGTTATTTATTTTTTTATAACTGTATCTAATTTTAAGCTGTATCATAAGTCATAGTTCCAAATCAATTAGATGAGGAGTGGCAGTTACAAGTATTCGTTCTGACTCCCTCTGTATGGAAGAAGAAAGTTTTCAGATATTGATCTGCATCTCTTGGGGTATCGAACAAATGCTGTCTTTCATTCAGAAAATTTTTTAAACATGCCAAATGAAGTAAATTGTGTGGTATCCCCTTTTCTCTCAAAATTTTTCTAATACCATCAAAGGATTTCCACTATACCACTAATGAGGGTGGAAGATTTGGGTAAACTTGCAAGAGGAGACCCTTAATGTGCAAACCTTTCTCTACCCTTGCTTTTCTGAGTAATTCTTCTTTTATCTGAAAATGGTGGGGTTTGATGAATACAAATCTTTGCAGGTCTTTCCTTGTAGAAAAGACTCTCTGTGCACAATCTATTTCCACCTTTTCTCTTGAGTACTTCTTTCCCAGTGCTTCTGATGAAAGTTCTCAGATTATTTCAAGGGGTTTGCACATTCGGAACCCACAGGTAATCCTCCTATTTTGATATTCCCTCTTCTTGAAGGAGATTCCAAGTCTTCTATCTTTATCTGTAAATCTTGCAACTCTTTCTGATGTTGTGTTACCAGATTTTGCAGTGGTGATACTATTGACCCTTTTATAGAGTCAAAATCAGTGGAGCCTGCACTCTGCAGGGATAGCACAATCCAAGAAAGCCCTTAATGGCCTGGACCCCAGCCCACAGTTCTCACACACCTCAGGAGCCTGCACTCTGCAGGGATATCATGGTCCAAGGGAGCCCTTAAAGGCTCAGACCCTAGCCCACAGTTCTCACACACCTCAGAAGCCTGCACTCTGCAGGGATATCACAGTCCAAGGGAGCCCTTAAAAGTAATTTCTACCCCATGCTACTCTGTTGTGTGGGGTTTGGATGATCTTTCTTGCCCTTCTACTCTGACTGATTGGTTTTCCCAAGCTTCTGCCACTGAACAACCGGAGCTTTAGGACTGTGTTTCATTGCCTGTTCTTACTGTCTTATCTCATCAGTGATGTACTGCTCAGTGCCTATTGTCTGCATGTTACTGTATTAATCTAGGTCTGTTAGCACTGTTGTACTAGGCTAGCCTAGCTCCCAACATGCTAGAGTGTTACAGCACTGTATTTGACTGCTGACTTTACTGCTGAGAATTGTTTTGCTGAAGACTAGTGCCTTAGAGCATGATCAAGGTCCTACCTGTCTGCTGAACCCTGCATGGAACCCATCATGTGGTGTGGCATCTCTCCCAGTTGTTCTAGCTAGAGCACCATCTTGGATCTGTATCTTCCAAGGCAACAGACAGTTCGCAAATGTGCAGTTCTGCCCACCGGAGAGGCTGTAGTGAAACCCCCATCCAGCTCCCACTGCATACTAGTGACATGCCTTTTGTTTCTCCCCTTTATGTAGGCCTGAACCCCAGCCCACAGTTCTCACATACCTCTGGAGCCTGTACTCTGCAGGGATAGTGTGGTCCAAGGGAGCCCTTAAAGGTAATTTCTCCCCCCTGCTACTCTGTTGTGTGGGGACGTTAGCACATTGACTCTTTGTGTTGACTGCCCCGCCCACCCCAACCACCTTCCCACCCAGGGGTGTCTCCACCTATATAGTCATCATCAGGTCATATGATGTCCTTGCTTTTTTCTAAATCCCTGTTTCCCCCTTAGCCCGTTATCATGGATGGCCACTAGGAGTCAGTGTTGTATCACTCACTCTCCTATACCTCTCCCCTACTGCCTGCTGTAGCTTCTCACTCCCACTTGCCTATCCCTCTCTTCCCAAGTACCATATTAACCTATTTTAGCCCTTCTTGCTAGTCTGCCTACCCAGAATTTGAACCTTGCATCTTTGGCCCCAGAGGCTGTGACCCTATCGCTGCTTTAACTGGTCACCCCTACTACAGGGTGTCTCTTACTTACCCTTATTCATTGTAGCACCCACCCCTCTCTTTCACCATCCCCTCCTGCTCCTCTCCCCTCTCTCCCCATCCAGCACCTCTTGTGATGTGTCGACTCACCATGTCCCATCTACCAACACTGTTCTCACTTTTACTCCTCTAGCTCCTTCTCTCCCCAGCTCACTTTTACTCCTCTACCTCCTTCTTTCCCCAACTCATATCCCCAGTGTCACCCCACTTCCCCACACTATCTGCTGCCCCTTCTCTCACTCAGCACACACTACCACATCTCACTCTCAACATCACCCCCACACCATCTCACCACCACCCCCTGCCAATCGCTGCTACCCACTGTACCCACTCCTTCTAGAATCACCTCACATTCTATCACTCCCTATACCCATCACTGCATCCACCCGCACTCGTCTGCCCCTACAGGCTCATTGACTCCACAACATGACCAAACTTGCTCTCCTCAGGGCTCTCCTCCTTCTCCTATCCAGAAATATCTGCCCTAACCAGCACCCATACCTGTCACCCCCACATGTCCACCATCCAATGATGGTCTTCGCACTGCATCTATTAATATATGCAGCTTACCAGAAAGGTTTGACATCCTCCAGGAGTGGATGATACAACACCACCCTGAGGTTGTTGCCCTTGTCGAGACCTGGCTGTCCATCTCTACCCCAGACTCTGTTATGGCAATTCCTGGCTATTCCCTCTTTCATGCCAATAGACAGGGTAAGTGCAGAGGTGGCTGTGCCCTCTCTCTTAAGGACTCAATGCAAGGCCAAACTCTCCCCCCCAAATGGAACATGGGGCACAGACCTTCACTATAAAAGCTACTATCAGGAAGACCTCCACCCCACTCCTTATCACCATGGTCTACATCCCCCCCAGAGACCAAACCAGAAACTGGCATTCCACTCTGTCCAGAAGTACCTCTCCCTTCTCCCCACGAAAAATGAATGCATAGTCCTGACGGACTTCAATGTTAACTGGCAGTCCAGTTCCACCACACCATATAAAGATGCCACTGCCACCTTAGATCTAACCCAGGTAGTCACCACTCCCATGTGACATAACCTCAACTCTGGTTCCGCCACTCTCCTGAATCTGGTATTCGCCAACTGCACTCACAGAATCACTGGCTTTTTGGTCCTCTCTAACACCCTAAGTGACCACTTTCCTGTGCTCTGCACCTGGTCCTTCAAGTCCCAGAATCCCCCACCAAAAGTCATTCACCAGCGTAAACTTAAACCAGGCAAGCTGGAACAATTAAGACTCCACTTAAGGCTCTTGGATTGGTCACCCTTAAAAAAACACCCCTGACATAGACTCGGCAATCAACCTATTCATCCACACATTTAACACAGCCTGTGACAAGTTTGCACCTCTGACTGAATGTGTGATCAAAGGCAGTACCACACCTTGGCTCTCCCAGTCTCCTGGACCAGATGTGACACCACGACTCCATCTGGCAAATTGCCCTCGAAACAGGCTTGCCAGCTGACAGACAACATTATTGGGATGCTAAGGACAAGTGTACCTGGGCTATACACAGAGCCAAAGTGGAACACTACAAAGCGTTCTTACGTCCACCTGGGGCTCGGGCAGAACATTTTGTAATAATTTAAAGGCGGCGCTTAGCAGAAAGACCATAACACCCCCTCCCAAATTAATATAAATGACAACTGTACCACTGACCCCAATCTTATTGCCAATGCCCTTACCTCCTCTTTCTCAGACCTCAGCAACATACTCCCCCCACTTTTTCGATCCTCCCCATGCCCCCCCTTGCACCCCCCTCTCATCACACCCCTTTTTTGCATAAAAAGTCCTTGCACCATGGGAAGCCAAACCCTATCTTCAAAAAGCCCTCAGTGGCTCCTGATTCAGTAGTGACTCACTGGGCCTGAAACTCCTCCGTCTGACCCTAGAGGAAGTACTTGCCCCACTAACCAGCATATTCAATTGTTCTCTGTGTCTAGGCAAATTTTCATCCCACTGGAAAGCAGCCACCATAACCTCCATTCACAAAAGTGGTGACCGCACGGCCACCAGCAACTATCACCCTATCTCTTTCCTCCCCCCCCCCTCCAAGGCCCTGGATTGCATCGTCTTTGATCAGCTCACTGACTACATCACAAAATGCAGTCTCCTCTGTAAGGAACAACACTGCTTCCTCCAAGGACATAGCACCACCTCGGCACTCCTGGAATTTACCTCCTCTGTTCATTCAGCCCTGGGCAGACGTCATCTCAATGGTGCTGTCTTCATAGATCTGTCGAAAGCCTTCAATGCCATTAACCATGTCCTCCTCCTATCTACCCTCCCCCTGCTAGGTCTTTCCCAGGAGACCACTAACTGGTTTTCTGACTATCTTACGAGTACAGCCCAGCAGGACAAGATTGGCAGCACCCTCTCCACCTGCCTCCCAGTTAGGTCAGGAGTGCCCCAGGGCTCCATTCTGGGCCCCCTGCTATTTAGCCTATATCAAAACACCCTCACGGTGGCTTGCTCTGGTAATCTACTGCTGTATGCAGAGGATGCTGTCCTCTTTTCCTCCCACCCTGATCCCTGCATACTCCAGCGATCACTACAAACCTCCTTCTCTGAGGCTGAACAATGGTTCACCAACCAGCGTCTTGTTTTAAACTACAAAAAGATGAAGGTCATGGCTTTGGCCCACCCCCAGAACACTCACAGAAATTGCTGACCCAAAATCCTAAACTCCCAACTTACCCTCCTAGAACATGTAGATACCTTCAAGTACCTAGGTATCATGCTCGACCCTGCCCTCAACTTCCACCAACATATCCATCTCCTCTCTACTGCTGTCAACACCAGAATTGGCCTCCTACACAGGTACAAGCACTGTCTCACCCCTGAAGCCCTCCGTCTAGCTGTCTCCTCCTCAGTCCTCTCTCTAACTGACTATGGGATCCTTTTGTGTGGGGCAGCTGACTCCTTCTCCATTGGCAGACTATGGCAATCTCTCAGCAAAGCCTGCCACCTTATCCTTGGTTGTGATTGTACAACACACACCTGCACCCTCTATAGCTCTACAAACTGGCTCAACCTCAAAGACAGACTTAAGTTCCACACCTGTCTCATGGTCAAAAAGATTTCTCTTGGCCACCCCCCCCCCAAGTCTCTCAGCCCTACTAAAACTGGCTCCTGTTATTAGAAACACTCATAACTCTACCAAATCTCTGCTCTGTGTCCCCAGATGCTGGACCTCCCTATGCCAGATAACTTTTAACTACAGGGCCCCCACCTGGATGAATGCTCTCCCTAACTCCATTGTAACAGAAAGTAAGATTAGCCATTTCAAATTCCTTCTAAGGGATCATCTCTGCTTGGCCAGTACCTGTGACTGCTACTGACATTGCCTGTACACCCTGCTACCCAGTCCCCCCATGTTGTCACACCCACTCCTGCCCTTACCCCTTGACAATGGACTTTGTCCAGCCTCCCCTTCCTCCTTCTGCCCCTACCCCTCCCTACTATTAACATACTGATTTTTACTTTGTATATTGTTTACTGTACCTCTTATGCACCTGTATATTGTATCTGTTAGGCACCTGTCTATTGTATCAATTACCCATTATGTTACCTACTCTGTATACTGTTCATGTTACTGCTGCCTACTCTGTTGACAATGTTGTTGTATTATTCATGTCTAGTACCCATGACGTGGAGCCTTTGAGAATGAGTCTCTGACTCAAAGGTTGTTTCCGAATGAATAAATAAAAATAAAACAAATATATTTTGAACTCCCCAGTACAATTCCGCTAGCATAGCTTCTTGTGCTGTCTGTAGTTTTGAAAGTGTATTAACTTCTCCCCTGTTCACGGTGTTCAAATCTACAGCATCTTCACTAGTTTGCACATTTACTATAGCAGGGTTAACTGCAGTATCAATCATTTTTACCCCACTGTTATTTGTAACTTCTTCTTGGTACTGAGCCATGTTTTTATTTTCCGGCCCTATTGGGATTGAGTTCTCTATTTGTGAAACATCAGTATCACTGCAAGAAGCCACTTTACCGGATTCATTTGCTTCTTTCTCTTGAACCTGAACCTCTGTAGTTCCAGACTCAAAGTTAATCACATCGTTACTCTTTGCTTGGCTTGTTTCTAACTCAGCAGAAATTTTATTTGATGCCAAACACTCAGCCGAGCCAAGGGCTCCTTTGTTTTTATCTACAGTGCCCATATTTGCTGAAAAGGCAAACTTATCCATTGGACCATCTAGGTTATTTTTTTGCAGCCTATGGACCCCTGCAAACAAATTAGAGGTTTTACCACACAGCAGATTTTTACTTGATTTTGCTGCCTCAATGGGGGGTACTTTCTGGAGTGATAACTGCCTGAATTACCATTCATTTCCCCCAAAGATCCTGCAGCTGCACCCATAGATGGACCTGCTCATCATTGTGTTAGCTTGCTTGTGCGTTCTGTAACCTTGTCTACTTCCTTGAACCTTTTAATTTTTTTTAGACATCAGTGTACTCAAGACAAGTAGCCAAATTAGGATATCAAACTCAAAGTCAGTATCTGAACTTTATGGCTCAATAAGCGAAGCAATCTATATCTTTAACCCCACTGGCGAAAACTCAGGGAAGGAAGAAGAACAAGCATTTGTCAATGCTGAATGTTTGCTTGCTGGTATTAGCATTGGAAATGAAGGAGATAGACAGATACAGAATAGGAATGGCAGTTAAGTACTGAAGTTCACTCCAACCCCATCTCCATCCTGTAGAGATGGACAGGCATTGGGGTAAGTGATTGGGTCGTCGGCCATGACGGTCATGCCATGTCACCTCACCATCTTCTGCAGACACTGACACGTGTTCGGCTGAAGAGTCCAAGGTTCACCTCGATGTCTGTCAGTGGCTGGAGGTGGGTTGGGATGGCATGAGCAGTACAGTCAGCAATCCAAAGGCACACCTTGATGCCTGTCAGTCTGTACAGGGTAGGACGTTATGGTTACAAACCCTAATGCCTCGGGTGTTTGTTGCCATTTACACTACAAATTTTCAACATGGCCTTTTTGTGACCCCACCTCATGAAAGCATGTGGGGCCTCTTCTCATGAAGAGTGGCAGTGTTATTATGTCAATGTGTCCCGAACATTGACTTCCAACAGCAACAGTGCCATTCTACGCCACATGTACGAAAACACAGATCAGGCAGGATGTGAACAATGACAGTTGTACCATCCACAGGGAGGTGTGAAGAGATGTCAATGTTGAAAATCTATACTGGGAATATTAAAAATGCTTGCGCATCTGAACATACGTGGAAACTGCACAATGCACGCACGTTACACAGTCATTTAATGGATGTTCATCACCAAATTTTCAACATAGGCGTTGCAGGACCTCTGCTCATGAACAGTGTCACTGTGATTTTCTTAATGTGTCCTGAACACTGATTTCCCACAGCAACCACGCTATTGTGTGCCGGAAGTACAAAAACACATTTTGGCCAGGATGTGAAAAATGACAGCTGTACTGTTCATAAGGAGGTGTGGAAAAATGGCAATGTTGAAAACATGGAGTGAACATATTACAAATGTATGAAGTTAAGAGTGTGAGTGGAAACTGCTCAATGCATGCTCATAACACAGTCATTTTATGGACTTTCATCTCCAAATTTTCAACATAGGCATTTTAGGACCTCTGCTAATGAACAGTGTCACTGTGATTTTTTCAGTGTGCTCCAAACACTGATTTCCCACAGCAACCACGCTATTCTGTGCCAGAAGTGCGAAAACACGTCAGCCAGGAAGTGAAAAATGACAGCTGTACTGTTCATAAGGAGGTGCAGGAAAATGGCAATGTTGAAAATCTGGAGTGAAAATATTGCAAATTCATGAAGTTATGAGCTTGTGTGGAAACTGTGGAACACATGATCATAACACACTCATTTTATGGACTTTCATCACCAAATTTTCAACACAGACATTTTATGACCTCTGCTCATGAACAGTGTCACTGTGATTTTCTACATGGGTCCCGAACACTGATTTCCCACAGCGACTGTGCTATTGGCACCGGAAGTGTTAAAACTGATTGTGGCTAGGATGTGAAAAATGACAGATGTATTTTTCATAAGGAGGTGCAGAAAAATTTTGAAAATCTGGAGTGAAAATGTTGAAAATTCACAAAGTTATGAGCGTGCGTAGCAACTACGCAATGCACACTCGTAAAACAGTACATTTTTGGAATTTTCCCACCAAATTGGCAACATACACTTTTGAGAGCCCACCTCATGAACACTGGCACTGTCATTTCGTTACTCGGTCCCGAAAGGTGATTCTGCGCAGTGACTGTGAAATCACCTTTCGGGACCGAATAACGCCATGGCAGTGGCTGAATTCATGAGGAAGGGTCCCAAAAACCCCATGTTGAAAATTTGGTACCAAAATTCAAAAAAATGCTTTGACATATGCATCAAAGTTGAAAAAAAATTTATTTATGCCCTTATACAGCTTACCCGCATTCCTTCAGTTCACAGTCGGCTTTGAAGAGTGCAGATGTGTTCCCGGTCCACGGAAGATCATTGCACCAGCCTCTGGAGGTAAGTATGGGATGAGGGGGGTGTGGGGAGGTGGGGTATGCAGTGGGTGGGTGCAGGTTATGGGAGGGGGCAGGGAGACTGCGAGGGACCATTTTCTTTTTTTACAGGTACAGTTTTTTTCTTACAGGGCCATTTGACATGCTGGGGTGGGCTCCCAGCATGCCAACCGACTGTTTGTTGGGGAGGCCAGCTGTAGCAGACTGGGGATTGGGCACCCCCCTTGGCACAACTCTACTGCTATTCATTCTGGGGAGGAACGCATGCTGACGGGGAGTGAGCTCCCCCATCAGCACATCAAATGGGGATGGGGAACATAATGCCGATGGGGAGTGGGCTCCGCCATTGGAAAGTGAACTCACACCAGGGATTGAAGCCAAAGGGGATTGGGGCCCCGTTTGGAAAAACACACTGTTATTGGGGGGGGGACATGCTGCTGAGGGGGATTGGGCACCCTCTGGGCACTGGGCCCAGATTAATATTGTTTGTGAACATGGCGGCAAGCCACCACCATGTTTACAAATACTATTACAGTATCAACATTCTGCCCAGCAATGACTGGTCGCTCCCTCATTGCAGCAAATCACTGATGCTGCAATGACAAGGTGGCTCCTGATTGCTGCGATGAAAATGTTACAAGTTGGTGGCACTTCTGGAAGCCAGTGTCATCAGCACAATGTGCCTCCATTGGTGCACCATGGCCAAGCCCCCAAATTCAATCCCTCCGTTGGCTGCCACACTGCCACACCTTCAGAACCCACTTCTCTCCTTATCTGTCACATAATGTTTCTTGTGCATGCGCACAAGCAAACATAAAAAAGAAATATTCCAAATATCACCACAGAGGCCCAGTCTGTATGTGAACTGCAGCACTGTTCACTTTTAACACTTTTCCTTTTTACCAAACCAATATATGAGAAGATTAAAATGTTTTTGCACAAAAGGGTATACACTTGAGAGCTCAGTCAAAAACAAGGTGAGTTTAAAAAACATCTTACCAGAGTAATGCGAGTAAACCTGATGATTCCACCATTCTCTCTACTCACCAAACCTGAGCATGAAAGGGAGTCCAACAAAGGAGTGAGCTGTTAACTTCTGTACAGATTCATTTGTTTGTAGAAATGATTGTATCTGACAGGCTTTACAAATAAGTTATGTTGGGGAAATGCTGTCTGTCGGTAGCTGAGATACTCACCCACACACTCTCAGGATGTCTTCTTAGCTACACCTCCCATCAGGAGCTGGGACATCCTAGAGTCCCCACAGGGGAAAGACCTCAAGCTGCTTGTGCTTGATCCCACCAGAGACAGGGGGATACTGGACCTGATACTGATGAATGGGGACAGAATCACAGAAGTCTGGGTAGAAGGCCAACTGGGTCCATTGACCACCTCATAGTGTGGTTTAACATGGGGACAGGGATGCAGTCAAGTCACACAAAGACAAAGGTCTTAGATTTCAGAAGGGCAGACTTTGCTAATATGGGAGATACATATTAAAGAAGCCCTGGTGAGGAGGAGGGGTGGGGCAGGAGTTGAGCAGCTGTGGGAACACCTGAAAGCATCCATGGAGGAGGCGATGAACCAATGCATCAGATTTGTGACCATAGGCAAAAGAAGGAAGAAACCACTATGGTTCGCGAAAGAGGTGGTAGAAAAAGTATGGACCAAAAGTGCAGGGTTCAGGAAGTATAAGGAGACTCAGAGGGAGGAGGACAGAGAGAAGTGTACCAAGAATGTCTAAGTGAAGTAAAGAAGGCTGTAAGAAGAGGAAAAGCACAGACTGAGGAAATATTAGTGCAGACTGTGAAGAAGTAGAAAAAGATATTCTATAGTTACATCAGTGAGAGAAGGAAAGCCAAATGGGGGATTATAAGTCTCAGAGGGGATGAAGGGGAGTGTAGGAAGGGAGACCTAGATAAGGCAGAAATACTGAATAAATACTTCTGTTTAGTATTCACCGAAGAGGGTGATCATGGACCACAGCTGGGCAACAGATTCGGGGGGGAGAGGTGACCACTAGCCCATTCACAGAGGACAGAGTCCTGGAGGAGCTCATGAAACTGAAGGTGGACAAAGTTCACTAAAAAATATCACCAACAGTTTAACCTGCTTCAATTTCAGTTGCTTACCATCTGTACCCTCCCCCCCCCCGGTCACCCCTGAAAAAGGGACTTCTAAGCACAGTGGGCCTACCGGGTTAACAAAATTCAGTAAATAAATATAATAAATAAAGTAATGGGGCCAGATGGCATACACCCAAGTGTACTGAGAGAGCTGAGGAAAGAACTAGCAGCTTCTCTAGCAGTCATGTTTACAGAGTCTCTAAACACAGGAGTACAGTAGTTCCAGAGAATTGGAGGAAGGCACATGTGGTTCTTCTACACACAAGTGGTAGAAGGGAGGATGCAGGGAACTATAGGCCAGTCAGCCTCACCTCAATAGTTGGGAAGATCATGGAAGCACTACTTAAAGAAAGAATAGTGGCACACTTGGAATCCAAGGGTGCCAAGGATCTGAGGCAACATGGATTCATGGCAGGGAGGTCATGTCAAACATGTCTAATAGATTTTTTGACTGGGTGATGAGGGAGGTGAATCAGGGTGGAGCGGTGGATGTCACCTACCTCGATTTCAGCAAGGCCTTAAGAACCATCCCTTATAAAAGGCTGGTTAGCAAGATGGGTAGACTGGGAATGAGCCACAAGGTTGTAAACTGGGTTAGGAACTGGTTAACAGACCAGAGGCATAGGGTGGTGATAAATGGGATCCAGTCGGGGGAAAGGGGGGTGACCAGTGGGGTACCACAGGGATCAGTCTTCAAGCCAGTCCTGTTTAATGTCTTCATTAGTAAAATAGTGGAGGGGTTTGAGGGAAACTTCTGACTGTTTGCAGATGACACCAAGATCTGCAACAGGGTGGATACTCCAGATGGGGAGAAGAACATGAGGAGAGACCTGGGTGAGCTTGAAAAATGGTCTGTGGTATGGCAGCTGGGGTTCAACTCAAAAAAGTGTAAAATAATGCACCTGGGATGAGGGAGCCATGGGGAGAGCTACAGAATGGGAGGGGGTTGCTGACAATCACCAAGGAGGAACGGGATCTGGGGGTTATCATTCCAGATGACCTAAAGATGTCTAAGCAGAGTACAAAGGTAGCGGGGAGGGCCAGTGGCATTTTGGGGTGCATACGTTGAAGTATCACTAGTAGAAGGAGGGAGGTGGTGATGCCATTGTACAAATCACTAGTCAGGCCTCACCTGGAGTACTGTGTACAATTATGGAGACCACATCTATGTAAGGATATAGATAGGGTGGAGGTGGTCCAGAGAAGGGTGACAAAGATGGTACAAGGCTTGCACCAGAAAACATATGAGGTGAGGCTAAAGGGACCTCAATAGGTACTCACTGGAAAAGAGGAGGGATCAGGGGGCACATGAAAGAGACATACAAGTACCTTAAAGGCATAAACAAGGTACAAGTGGGTGACATCTTTCAGTATAGGAGAAGTACAAGAATGAGGGAGCATGATATGAAATTGGAGGGTGGCAAGTTAAGGGGAAATGTGAAGAAGTTTTTTCCTTCACAAAGAGGGTGGTGGATGCATGGAATAGTCTGCCACAAGAGGTGGTGGGAGTTAGCACAGTGGAGGGATTTAAACATGCTTAGGACAACTATAGGGGAACCCTAGAAGCGGGGGGGGGGTGTAGAGAAAACCATTGATCTAGTAGGGTCACTGGCACCAAAAAGGTGTCTGGCTTACAGGCAGACTGGATGGGCCTGGCAGTCCTTATCTGCTGACAACATCTATATTTCTATGTTTACTTAGATGCCCATAGTCTCATCCTCCATTTTCAACATACCACATAAATCCCATTGTAATTGCCACAAGAACATTCTCAGCAATGAAAAGAATCATAGTGGATTTCTCAGAACTGCACTCTTACATGATTCCTAGCATCAACCCACATATTCCTGCAAAAGATTAATCCATCATCTATGCATGGATAGTTGATTCTATCAAGCTGGTCCAAATGGCAGGCCAGGGTGCTTGGTCTGCAAAAGTGGACATTACAGATGTCTTTAAATTACCGCCCCTACATTCCAGATTATGTAATCTGTATGGAATTCAGTGGGAGTCTTCTTATTACTTCACTGTTGTTCTAAAATTTGGTGCAAGAGCAGTTCAAAGCTCCTCAACATGCTTTCTGATTCCCTCTGCTGGATCTTACTCAGCCTTCTTAAATGGTCATATCTCCTTCATCTTTTGGGTGACTTTCTTCTAGTGGATCCTTCTACTGCTCCTCGGGCCACAGGCATTTCATTCTTAGATACATAGATACATAGACAGTGTCGGCAGATAAAGGCCTATGGCCCACCCAGTCTGCCCATTTGAGCTTGTAAGTTCAGTTTGTTTTCCTAGAAGTCTGTTGCACCTTACCCCTGACCTCCAGAATTCCTTTATGTCTATCCCATGCATTCTTAAATCCCGTGATTGTTTCAGCCCCCACCACTTCCTCTGGCAGGGTGTTCCACTTGTCCACCACCCGTTCTGTGAAGAAATTCTTTCTCATGTTTCCACTTCTTTATCATGTTTCCATTTCCATTTCACCTTTCTTAGTGCATTTTGTTTTCCTAACTATGCATTTCTGTGCCTCCAGGCAAGACCATCAGCCCAACAATGAAGCTGTAATTCTTAGGAATGCTCCTAGACTCAAACAGAATGGAAGCTAGTCTTTCTAAGGATATATTACAGTATAGTTCTACCCTAGTCTCTTCCTTCTTATACAGGGCTTCTTTTATGAAATGGGAACTGTTGTCTCTAATAGGCTACCCCAACTTAACCAACATGATCATTCTACAGGGATAAGCCTTCCTTTTGTGTCTATTAAAATTAACCTCTTATGTCAATGACTTGGACTTGTAGGAACAGAACTAATTTGATTAAAATATTTTATTATTGTAATATTATTATATTCTTAACTGCTATTCTATGTCCTTACATTGGCTTAATTATTAAGTACTATAATATGAACTCTAAAACAAGGACAACACTGCTTAAGGCTTGAATACTGAAATGGAGGAATGATACCATGAAACAAAAGGAAATACAGCATACATGGTCAACTTCAGAGAGAAAAAAAAATGTTTCAGGGATAGTCTGGTTAAATTGAATGGCCTCTTCCAATTATTAGCTGAAAAGCTTGAAGCTGAGAACAAGAGATTATTGTCATGGAAACTTGACATAATTTATGTCCTTGTTTTTCTGTACCAGCCAGACCAGATACTAGAAGTTAACAGGGATTGAAATAGTCTGTCTTTAAGAAATTAAGACTTTCATTTAAAGAAAATATACAAACCCCTGATACATTTCAGAATTATACAGGTTATTGGAAATGCATGAACCTGCCTAGTGATTAAGTTTTAAACCTATCAGCAAGGTGTAGTGTGAGCTATTTACAAAACTCTGTAGCCCCAAAACTGTTTACAATATATTGACAAATGTGATGCCTAAAGTAAGCTGACCTTGCCACCTTTTCAATGGAATGAGTCTTGAGTGTTTATCTAACAGGCAACATCTAGTCATGTGGTTTGTAAGCCTTCCAGATAAACTCCAAAGCAACATGAAGTTATGGATCATTAACCACAGACAAAGGAAATCACTGTCTTAAAGAAGTTTGCTAAGATTATAAAGTTTCTAATGATAGCAGGTATGCCAAAATAACATCATGTTGAACAGGAAAAAAAATGTACTTCTCAAAATCTGTAAATACCTTTTGGATATCTATAAAGGAAAACATTTTATAATGTTTTTATAAATTATAGATTTTATATTAGAATTGACACTACCATGTTTGGTCTCAAATAAATCCTCTCTTTTAGCTGCATCTGTAACTGTAGGTTTTACATTGGTAACAAGGTGTATATAGATGCAGGAAAGAAAAAAGTGTTTTATATCAAAAATAGTTTTTGAAGATGAGGTCGTGTTGAGGAAAAAATGGTTTAGGAGGGGCTAACGGTAACACCCTCAAAGAGTACTCAGACCAATCATAATTTGATGGAGATGTCACCCAGCAAGAGTGACATAAATGGGATGCTGGCAAAGCCGGCCCAGAACTACCTCAACCTTTGGTGTGTGAGGACCTGTGTTGGCTGTCCTGACAATTTTGAATGAGTTTGGAACTTGTACTAGGCCAAAAGCCTGAAACCACACCTGTTTGGGATATCATTTGGGTTTTGACATTGCCACCAGAAGGGGATGCTAAACCAGCTTGAAAGCCTGCACAATGCTGCAACAAAATCTAGCTGCTAAAACTGCCTGTTACAATAAGGACTCTCTTCCCAATATTGGATGAAGCAAGACCTATGTTTTGCATACTGAGAATTTTGACTAAAGTAATGTTTTGGAATTTCTGTTAAAAGCCTGAATAAGAGACTAACTTTGGAATTTACCAGCCAGCAAGCCTGCAGTGTTGTTAAATAGTAGTGAGTCCAGAGTTGCAGGTTTAAGACCAAAAATGAACTGAAACAGAAAAGAGCCACAGAGTCCAGTTTCCAAAACAACATTGCTGTCCACAGGGAGAGATCTTTCTAGAGACTGTGCCACTAGATTGCTAACATCTTGCTGTCTGATTTTTCCCACCAAGTCCTGAAGTGACTTTTGATGATTTGTGATGTCAAGCAAGAAGGATCCAGCCTGCATTGCTTCAGTTATGTCAGAAGACTCTACAGTTCCAGGTTCAAGGGGAAAAGACAGAAGACTACAGCCATACCAGTATTTGTCATCCAAAATCAAAAGTTCTCACCAAGACTTTGAAAGTTAAAAAGTAGAAGACCACACCTACAGATAACTAAAACTTAAGTATTCCTTTAATGCACTTTCAGTACTTTTATTTGGCTATCTGGGGTGGTAACTTAGTGCATTTTAGCTCCAAAACCTTGCATATATAGTTAAGCTAGAATTTAGATGAAAATAAGTACTTTCTTTAATTCTAAAGTTTAAAACAATTATAATATAAGGATATAACCTGAGAGACTAGTGCAATGAGTTGCAAGTTCTCATATAAAAAGATTATATTTATAAGTATGCTGAAGAAATAGTACAAACAATGTCATTTATTAAGCGTACTGGATGAATTATGTTTTGTTTTATTTGATTTTTCAAAACCTGTTGTTTTGTTTACATTACAGTTTATGTTTACATTATTTTTTATTATGCTTGATATTTATGCTAATTATGAATATTTAGGACTTGTACATATGTGAATAAAATATATATTTATCTCTTATATAATCCAAAGTGTGGCAACAGTGTTTTTCACCATCATTTTTTAATCTGGAGAGCATAGGATACTATCATATGTGAATTTTTATTATTTTTGGTAATTTATGAAAATAATTTTTAGGTAAGGCCCGAGGTGACTCTAAGTGCATTATTACAAAAAGTGATATTATAAACCTTTCTTCCAACAGACTACCACATCACTGTCACCTCCTCTTCCACCAGAGCTGATCTCAGCATGCGGACCCATTTTCTTATGTTCTGGAATGGCATTTCCTTTTTCTACTGTGACTTACCACCCACATTTCAGGAAGTCTTTACCGATTCTTCACCAGCCTTTGGATTTATGGTTTGCTACAAAGTAACATGGCTTTCAGAATTCTGTCCATCTGACCTTTTATCCATTTCTAACTTTCTTCTGATTCTCCTTTCTTTTAAAATAACCCCATTGCAGCAGCAGCCATTCTGTGGCAGCACCATTGGCACAAACAATCTATAATCTTATGCTGCTACAATCTGACAATTTTGCATATCATCAATAGAGGTCCCCCATCATCCACTCCTATAATGCAGTTCCTTCAAAAACTCACTTGGGTTTCCTTGCAAGGGCAATTTAAAATTAATTTTGTGTACATCCCCATTCATCAAATACCTTGTCTATCTCTCCCATTTTGACTTACAGACAATCACACTCCTGACTATTCATGCAAATGTGTCCATGACTCAAGTGCCTCTGTTCCTTGACCTGATCCTGAACTAGATGTCTGCTAAACTTTTACAAAATAAAACAAAGCATTTGGACTTTCTTGATAGCCAGAACAAAATCCTGTTATACTACAGCTTGGAACCTGCACAAGCACTTTTATGCAAAACACACTCTTGATGCATTCAACACTTCCTCACACCAAATGCTGATTATCATGGCCTTTTGCTCCATAGCAAAATGACTGTTCCATACATCTATTAAACAATATGCTGCAAGTATTCCATTTCATCTGATGTCCAGCATGCCTGACCTTCACAACTAGCAAGAGCATCTATTAAGGCCTTACACTTACGGCTTTAGAAAGCCATTGTGACCTTTCCTTGAGTGTAAAAACCCATAGATGTGTGCCTTTTCAAATGCCTTATTCACATTCTTCAAACTAGAGTTTTTAAACTTGAAGTTTCAGTTCAGTTTCAAAGTGTATTTGATCAACAAAAATGTGTCATTACAAAGATAAAAAACATTATTGCAAGCCATTAATGATACACATGATAAAATCAATAGTAATACAATGAATTATTGTCAGATTAAAAATGTGTATAGACAACTCCTTCAAGGCCATACATTTATAGAGGAAAGAACCTTAGCTAATTCTAACAGAGACAGAATGTAAATGGGACCCCAGAGCGTTGGATCAGGATACCTACTGTATACCCCCACACACACACTTGGGTACTCAAACCTGTAATCCCAGAAAACTCCATAAAGGAGACAGAAGGTTCATAAAGAAACAGAAAAGGTGTGTCCTATATTTATCCATATTACACCAGAAGGACTGACATTCAATCAAAATTTATATTTAAAAAGATATTCATGGATAAATCATCCAACAATATTAAGAAAATAGGATTATGTTCTGGTAAAGCTACACAAGTCTCATAATAGATAGATGGATAGCAGGAATTTATCGTATGGTGGCATAAATTCTCAAGAACCTGTGCAAATATCAGCATAAATACAAAAGAATAACCAAGCTATAATATCTTTAAGTGCAATCACATACATGAGCATAAATACAACATGAAAGGATAACAGAGAACATTGAGGAACACGAGGTACTAAATAGAGGAGACTGAGATTGATATTGGCTTATACACTATTATCTCTTCCATAAACAGCATGAAACAAGCAGTAAAAAGGTTATCCCCTGGTAACAATGTTTCTTCCAAGGATGTAAATGTTTATTAAAATTCTGCCTCATTTTAGTTGACAAATAATGTTCTGTATGTCATCAAGTCCTTTAGAAATTTGGCCAAGTCAGTGGACAGTTTCATTTCCATGGGATGAAGCAAAAAGTATAATTTGTCCTCTAAATTATTAGAATAATGTTTTAAATACTTTTCTAAATAAATTTTCTGCAATTATTATGTAGTGAGCAGAGCATTATCATGTGAAAAAGGATTTCCTTATGTCCCTTATTACAAGGACAAACATTCAGTCATTTTTTGTATCTATATTCTAAATATTTTGCAGGCAGAAGTTCAAATCTAGCCATAGTTATCCATCTTCTATATTCAGGTGAAATTGGGATACTTCAGTAGATTTCTAGGGTGTGAGTTTTTTTTCTTTTTAGAGGAAAGCCAGGGAGCTACTCAAAGTTACATAGAAACATAGAAACATAGAATTTGATGGCAGATAAGGACCGCTTGGCCCACCCAGTCTGCTCATTTCCCTACCTAATGGATAAGCTGCAGATCCTAGTTAACCAGCAGCCTACTTCTTTCTACCCCCACCCCCTAGAATTGCCTTATGACTGTCCCATGCATGCTTGAATTCAATCACTGTTTTTGACTCCACAACCTCCTCCAGAAGGCCATTCCATGCATTCACAACCCTCTCTGTGAAAAATATTTTTTCCTTACATTACCTCTGAGCCTCTATCTTCAAATTGTGCCTCCCTTGTTCTTGCACACTTTTTGAAAGATGCTACCCTCTTGGACTTTGTTGATTCCCTTGAGGTACTTGAACATTTCTATCATGTCCCCTCTCCCTCCTTTCCTCGAGGCTATACATATTAAGCTCCTTTAGTTCTCTTCATATGTCTTCCAGTGCAGACCCTGCACCATTTTAGTTGCCCTCCTCTGGACAGCTTCCATCTTGTCTATGTCCTTGGGGAGATTGGGTCTCCAGAACTGCACACAGTACTCAGATGGGGTCTCACCAGCTGTCTGTACAGAGGGATAACAACTTCCTGTTTTCTACTGGTGATGCCTCCTTATGCATCCCAGTATCCCCCAACCCTCCTTACTGCTCCTCTCATTGTTTGCCCACCTTTAAGCCATCTGATATGACTATCCCCAGGTCCCTTTCCATTGTTCTTGTTTTAGTATCTCACCCCCCATTGTGTACTCTTCCTCTGGGTTTTTGTTTCCCAGGTGCATTACCTTGCACTTCTTAGCATTAAATCTATGCTGCCATACATTTGACCATTCCTCTAACCTTGCCAAGTCCCTTCTCATCCTTTCCACCCAACCTTGTGCATCAAGTCTGTTGCAGATCTTTGTGTCATCTGCAAAGAGACATACTTTTCCTTCCAGTCCCTCTGCAATGTTGCTTACACAGACATTGAAGAGGACCATTCCTAATACTGAACCCTGCGGCACCCCACTAGTAACCCCCCTTTCTTCAGAGTGGACTCCATTTACTATTACCCTCTGTGTCCTATTCTCCAGCCAATTCTTTACCCAGGCTATCATCTTAGGACCCACTTACAGGCTGGCTAACTTGCATATTAAACTTTTGTGTGGGACTGAGTCAAATGGCTTGCTAAAGTCCATGTCCACAGCCCCTCCCTGATCTACTACTTTGGTCACCCAGTCAAAGAAATCTATTAGATTCATCTGGCATGACCTTCCTGCTGTGAATCCATGCTGCCTTGGGTCCTGTGCCCCTCTGGCCTCTAGGTACTCGACAATTCTTTCCTTCAGATGTGATTCCATCATTTTCCCCTATCACTGAGGTTAAACTAACAGGTCTGTAGTTTCCCACTTCTGTATCCAGAGTGTTTCTATTGTTTGTTTTAGGTACCTCCCCCTCTTCATTTGTAAATACTGAGCAAAAATATTTGTTTAGTATCTCTGCCTTTTCACAGTCACCCTCTGCCCACCCCCTCCCCTTTATTAAGCCTCTATCATTCCCTATCGTTTACAAATCTTCACATATAGATTTATCAAAAAGTTTTTATTTAATCCTTTTTTTGAATGCTTGTGAAATTAGTACCTTGTTTAAATAAAGGTGTCAAAGAGTGTCATAGTGAATATCACACAATATGTTTAAAGGTACTGCAGCCAAGGTGTAGCTAAATCCATCTTATACCATTTTACCTTTTCTTCTAGGGCCCAAAAAGCTGGAATTTCAACTTTTCTGTTTATTATTCTGAGCCAGTAGACCACTATTCTCAGACTGGCTAGGGTTTTAATAGACACGTTGCCTAGCTCTGCATGAATAGTACAGTTTAGGCTAGATTTTGTGATTTTTATCAAGATTTTATAGTAGCTGTTATAAGGTCTATCTATTTTATTCATTGTTTGATGATCCCAAGCTTTGGCACAATATAAACTAATTGGGTTTAATTTCATTTCAACTGCTTTTGGAGCAGGGATTACTGACTAGACTCCATATTTAAAGTTAAATTTCAGAAGCCTACTAGCATTAAGTCTTACCTTAGCAGTTTGACAATTAATATGGCGAGACCAATTCCTGGTATAGTATAGAAGATTTCCTAAATATGTGTATTGTTTAACTTGTTCTATTTTCTTTTTATTTAAAAAAAACAGGAGTAGGTTCTGTTATAGCCAAAAACCATTAGGTTGGTTCAGGATAAGTTGATCTTAAGTCTTTGAAGTGAACACTGTTCCCCAAACCTGTCCAGCTCACATTAGGCTCCCACCCTAGTTAATGACAGCAAAGTCAGATCATCCATGCAAGCAAGTAAGGGGGCAATCATTTGTACTTATCTGTGGAGAATGAAAGCTTGGATGTGAACATTCATCAAAAAGATCATTAATGTATAGATTGAAGAGATATGGGGCCAGGATGCATCCTTGTTTCACACCAATGTTGGAAATGAACTGTCTAGACAAGTTTCCTGCATTGCCATATCTTATAGTTGTTACATTGTTTGAATATAGCTGAATTGTGGGAATCAATAATGCATGATCTATGCCACAATTTATCAGTCTGCCATAACAGTTGCATGTACACAGGATCCAATGCATTTGAGAAATCAACAAAAAATAACAGATAACCAATGCTTTCATATGGTAACATATTTCTCAAGCAGATGGTGCATGGCATAAATATGATCCATTGTGGTGAACATTTTACTTAAACCTCCTTGAAATGGTGCTAATATGTTATTGTTATCAATCCACACCAAAAATGTATTCAAAATTATCCTACAGACTAGC
The DNA here is from genome assembly GCA_016271365.2 of Neoceratodus forsteri. Taxonomy (NCBI): domain Eukaryota; kingdom Metazoa; phylum Chordata; order Ceratodontiformes; family Ceratodontidae; genus Neoceratodus; species Neoceratodus forsteri. The sequence goes on from CM057456.1 coordinate 1,290,485,377, forward strand.
TTAGAAATTAAATTCAAGAGGATGAAGGTATGATCATTTTGGGGGACTAATACATTCCCTTTCTTGTGTAAAGGCACAATAATGTTCCTAGCCCAAGAATCTTATATTTTAAACATTTGTTAAATAAATTAGTAAGAACTGGAACCCAGATATTAAAGAGCTAGTGGAGCTAAAACATGTAGACAGGAAAACAAAAATTTACAGTAAGTAGTAGTCAGCTGTAATTTTTTATTTCTGAAGTATTTTTCTTTTTCTTTTTGCTCATCAGAAAATCTTCTATGTAATAATATTGTGCTGGATGTGTGGAACAGCTTTTAGTCTGGCAGCTGACATATCTGATTCTACTGACCCACACTACATCAAAAACATTATGATCTTGCGGACAGTGACATCACAGGTGAATGACCTGGCAGTCACTCACTTGCTGTTCCTAAGAAGCAGATGACCTAAAGGTAAGCAAGCAATGTGAGGAGGCAGTAAGGAGGGCTGGGGGGATACTGGAATGTATAAGGAGAGGCATCACCAGTAGAAAACAGGAAGTTACTATCCCTCTGTACAGACAGTTGGTGAGTCCCTATCTGGAGTACTGTGTGCAGCTCTGGAGAGCCCATCTCCACAGGGACATAGACAGGATGGAGGCAGTCCAGAGGAGGGCAACTAAAATGGTGCAGAGTCTGCACCAGAAGCCATACGAAGAGAGACTAAAGGAGCTTAATATGTATACCCTCAAGGAAAGGAAGGAGAAGAGGGACATGATAGAAACTTTCAAGTACCTCAAGGGAATCAACAAAGTCCAAGAGAGTAGCATCTTTCAGAAAAAGAGATGTGCAAGAACAAGGAGGCACACTTTGGAGATAGAGGAGGGGATGGCTCAGGGGCATTGTGAGGAAGCATTTTTTCATGGAAAGGGTGGTAGATGCATGGAACAGCCTTCCTGAGGAGGTCATAGGTTCAAAAACAGTGGGGGTATTCAAAAATGCATGGGACAGACATAAGGCAATTCAGGTGGGGGTTAGGAAGATGTAGGCTGTTGGTTAACTATGATCTGCAGCATATCCAATAGGTAGGGAAATGAGCAGACTGAGTGGGCCTGGCAGTCCTTATCTGCCATCAAAGTCTATGTTTCTATGTTAACACTGATGTCACAGTCAGTAAGGTCACAATGCTGATGATGTAGTATGGGACAGTACAGCAAGATATGTCAGCTGCCAGGCTAAGAGCTGGTCCACACATCACACCTACTACTATCAGGTAAACAATCCTCTAATTAAACAAAGGGAAAATAAAAAAATTGCTCCAATATAAAGGGTAAGGGTTGGCTGTTTTTAAAACTTAATATTAGTTTCAGGCAGTACACTAACTCTTTAAGGTGGAATTTATAAATTTCATTTGGAATCCCATCGGGACCCGAAGCTTTCCTCATTGCACTAGCCATAATCTCCAGCATGTACATTGTCTTTTTCCAGCATTTTTTTTGAAAGCACTTTTTTTCAGTTTGTAGGGAATAGTTATATTGTTTTTTTCATGTATTATTCAAATTCTTAATATTTTTCCTAGACGGATTCTGTTGTTCCATCTAACTAGTTTTGTTAACTTTCTTTTAGCTAAGCGGCAACTTTTATTAAACCACATATGCTGATGAATGGAAGGCAATATAAGGTATATAATACAATATAAACCACTTCATTTGGGAAAATACATTATTAAGTTCATTATATGTTTTTTTAGGTGAAGCTTCTTTCAAAGTATATGAAAAACTATTTTGTTTCTTGGCTGAACATGTGCTAAACAATGTTATCTATTTTGTGAAATTGTATTAATTTTCTATTATTCTGAGTTCTACTCTTGTGGAACAAGATAATATAGGTTCCCATGATGCTTCTTAGGGTATATTTAGTGATAAAACAAGAGGGGAATGATCAATTTCTGATCTCATTTGGTTGTCAAAATGATTGACAATGTCTAAAATCTTGGGGGAGAGAATAAAATAGTCTATTATACTCTAACAATGGGTCCAAAATAAGTTGGGTTCCCCATCAAAGCATTGTATAGCCTACCATTGCCATCACATTCATGAAATAAAGTTATCAGGTAAGCCTTTTCCCATTTTAATTTTTACCTGGTTTGAGGTGCCTCTAGACTGCATATTTAGTACTGGGAGTATTTCTCTAAGACTATCCAGATTATCATGGTGGCCTATCCACACATTCAAGTCACCCACTAAAATAAAAACTGTATTGGGGAACTGAAGCAGGTTATCCTCAATATTCTTTACTAAAAGGTCCCAAATTTCTTCCTTGTAATTATGAGTACCTCATAAGGGGTATATATATATATATATATATATATATATATATATACACATACAGTATATATATATATATATACACATACACACAGTATATATATATATATATATATATATATATATATGCACAAATCTGCTAATGGAGAGACCTAGTGTGACTAGGCAAAAAAAAGTCTGTTTGGTTCTCATGACTATGTCTCTGTTACGATACATACATATACTACTGTTGCTATCCCAAATATAAAGATAGTTCATGAAGTATAAGTTATTGAAAAATGTATTGAAAGCTTGAATATGAAAACTCTTACGTTCATAACATGGTGTCCTACTTGTTTAATTTATGGTTACATAAATAAAGTATTTTTTTTTATAATACCATGATGTTTGCTTCTATTTATGGGCTGTAGTGCGGATCTTTCATTGTTTCTTTGTTATTCATTCTGGGAGTGGTCTTACACAACCATCTATCATAGGACACCATTGTATGCTAAACTTCGTAATGTAACAGTTTAGTTGTGACCTGAATATTTCTGATAGCCCTGAGTAACCATGCTATGCAGTTTTCTACATGTTAGTATTTAAGCCAGCCAACTCTGCATCTCGTGGTTAAAAAAATATATTTTATTTTTAACAGTTTTTTTCCAGAGTTAACGTATGTTACAGGGACACCACAAAATCACAGTGATACTGTGTCACCATACAAATTACTGCTAACTAGTACTTCTTCATAAAACAATGTCATACTGACACACACAGACAATTAAGCTACTTATAAAAAAATTATTTACACTTGATTACACTATGTACAAGAGTATTGTCAGCCTGGTATGTCTCATCCATTCTCATACCAGCTGGTCCCAAACCCAGAAAAAGAGTGATGGAATCCAATGTACTAAATGAATAACCATAACCATGAGAATATTGCTGTGATAAAATGACTTTCAGGTTTTAGGCACAAGTCACAGCTAAGGGTTTGGGGAAAATCATTTAAAAAGTACTTCAAGGCCAACAAAGGCATTTCTTATTTTGTCAAATCCATCTGGAGCAAAGTGCAATTCTTTAGTGTACTTTGTCTAAGAAAGTTCAGTAAATTTGAAACCAATGTCTGTGATTGGCTGGGTAAAGTATTCAGCCATGTCTTCATCTGGACACTGGTAAATACAGTTTCTGTTCCTGACCAGATATTTTACAGTTACTTCCTCATCAGTGGATGAAACAACCTCTGCCAAGTATATGTAGGCCATATTCTTTTGCCCAGTCTGGAACAGGACAGCCACAAAATCACCTTCCTGGAGAGCACTGCAAAAAGTATAAAATGAATAAATCATCCACTTGAGCATTTTGATTGTCAAGACACCTGAAATCTTTGGGGGGGGGGGATAATGGGGAATGGTATATCCTATTCCATAATCTAAATAGCTAGAATTCATCCAATGGCAAGACATAAGGACATTCAAATGGCTTGTAAGTGACTCCCAAATTAACTGCCACCGTAGTGGATATTGATGATATGTTCAGGTATTTGGCATGAAGGAGGTTTTATTCTCATTGCGTACATGCAGTAGCACACACATGAATGCATGCATGAACACCTATCCAGGGATTAAAACACCCATCCCCTCCAGTAAGTCACATTATTACTTTAGCATTATGTGCTGTCTTGCACACCAGAAACTGTATGGATAAGGTGATGAGGCCAGTAGCTGGCTTCAACAAAATGTTAATCACATGGGTACTTACACTGAGGGTGATGAGTTCTTTGATGGTTGAGAACTTGCTGATGGAAATGATGGTGGCTGAGATGGAGACCTTGCCTGCAGCACTGGTGGTGGTGGTGGTGGTGGTGACGATGGAGACATTGCCTGAGGTGATGATTCGGGTGGTGGTGGAGATGGAGACCTTGCCTGCAGCACTGGTGGTGGTGGTGAAGATGGAGACATTGCCTGAGGTGATGATTCGGGTGGTGGTGGAGATGGAGACCTTGCCTGCAGCACTGGTGGTGGTGGTGGTGGAGATGGTGACATTGCCTGAGGTGATGATTCGGGTGGTGGTGGTGGAGATGGAGACCTTGCCTCTGTTGACGCTGCTGGAGGTGGTGGAGAAGTAGACCTTTCTTGCAGTGAATCTGGTTGTGGTGGAGAAGTAGACCATTCCTGCTGTGTTCCTGGTGGTGTAAAAGGAGACCTTTCCTGCACTGATGCTGGTGGTGGAGAATGAGACCTGTCCTGCACTGATGCTGGTAGTGGTGTAGAAGGAGACCTTTCATTCATTGAAGCTGGTGATGGTGGTGGTGGAGATGGAGACCTTGACTGTGGTGGAGCTGGAGACCATGTTGTCATTGATGGCAATGTTAACTGCAGTGCTGCTGATGTCGGTGTTGGAGACTGTGTCAAAGGTGGTGGAGTCACCTCTGCCCCATATTTCAAAGAAAAGGTTCTCGAATCTCCTGTGAATAATACATTAGGGCACTGTCCTTCATTTGTAACACATGGTCGGCAGAAGCAGCTTCTCTCTTTAGCAGATATGATATGTGGATCTATTCCTTTCACACAGTGTACCAATTGTGTGTTTGGCAATGTTTTCACATTTGTTCTAGTAAGTCTTCACCTGTTTATTTTGCCCTCCTTGATGAAAAAGAAGCTGCATGTCACGTGCACATGATCCTCCTCATTTTTGGGACATGTAAGGTATTTTTTGCCATATTGGTATAATTCAAAGGCACTGTCAATAATGGCTTTTCATGATTTTACTGCCAGTAATGCACTCTTTTTCAAGACACCCACTTCTCCATCACACGGTCCTTTGCCATGCCAACTGCCAAAGAAGTGTTTTTCAACGGAGACACCACGATCCACCACACCAAATGATGCATCGGCAAAGTTGCCCTTGCTCTTGCACTGTGTCGGTGGCCCATCAGAAAAATGAATTTGCTTAACCATGGCAACCCCTTCTTCTTTAAGATATTTCATTGCCATATTTGTGAAGTGGTGAACAGCATGGAAGTCATGCTTTCGGTCATCAGTAATAAAAATAAGTGTGCTATGCATGTTTATGTCACAGTTTGGTTTAGGGCATCTATAATAGGCCACAACTGGGTGAATTGTAGCTTGGTTGTATGCCCAGTGTGCACTCTGAGCTTTGTCTTGGTAGTGGCAATTATAGTTTTCTCCAAAGTCCAGACAGAAAACTACCCAGTTATTTGGTACATTTTTTTCTAATAGCAGCAAATTGTTGTGACTGCCACTTTGCATTTGCTAAATGCTTAGCATGTGGCTCCAGCTCTTCTTGCAGTTCTTTTACTAGGTCTCCGATGACTCCAGTCTTATTTTGCATTCTCATTTGCTTTGAATGTGTCACTTCCTCTCCTTTCTCATGGTGACATCCTCATTTTGCCATTTTCTTCAGGTGACTGGAGAGGTCACGTGTTCATTTAAAAGTGGCATCAGTTTCATCTCTATGCCTTTGGTGCCACACTGCAAGCATTCCCTGTTGATGCATCTTTTATTGTGAAATTCACCAACTCTGCAGCACATTGTAAGGGTCGAAGCCTCATACTTGTGCTTTATGGCACTGTCTGGTATTTTTAACTGTGCACATTTTAAAGCAATGCTGTTCAGTTTAAGGTCTATGTTTGGGCAGTACTCGCATAGGCACTGCAAAAAGCTTATGTCTGGACATGACACAAACATTTTTAGGGTTAAGTTTTACAAATTTACTATAACTAATTTGTACATCTGGGTTTTCTTCCTTGAACTGTTCATATGTAGTTAGGACCGATGATTCCAGTGCCTTCTTTGGTAAAAGTTGTTTTTTCCCAATTAGTTTCACAATGGGAAGTTCTCAAGAGATATTCCCATGTTGGTAGAAGTCCTATATCTTCTGAATTATTAATTCTGGCAAAGCATCGTTCCTCTTCTTATGCCTCTCAATGTAGTCATCACTATATATACAGAATGCTACACAAAATTTCCAGCTAAATCCCAGTTCTCTGTGTAAGTCTAATTTTCTGAACTTTTTCTTCACCAACAGTGACTTGTGCAGCAGTCAACAGATTCGAATATAATCTTTTTGTCTTGAGTGTTTAATTGTTTCCAATGTGGCTTTCAAGCTTGTTTCCTCAAGAAAATCCAACCGTTTCTTTTTGGATGGCGTTAATATAGATTTTGACTCAATAGCTTTGCGCTTTCATGGTGTTGACTTAAGTAGCATTGCAGAGAAAATTTCAGCAAATTTATTTGGGCTTTTCAGCATTGCTTTGAGTGATCATGAGATGGCTTTTCTTTTCGCAGCATCACTGCTAAATGGAGCCTGTGGTATCCTTGATTGTGGACTGTCTATTTGTGGATTAGCCAAAGGGGAAGTATCTGAGGCCATGATGTTATACTGCATTTCAGCTGCATCCAAGTTGTGTGCATTTGATTCCAAAGTGATAGTTTGCAGTCTGGCACATTTCTTCTGAGCATACAGAAACCGTCTGCATTCATTAATCCACCTTCTTTTTTGAGCTGTCATTTTTGCTCTCTGATTCTTTTTATTTTCCTGCCATAAAACTCTCATCTTCTCTGCTTCTTCTCTTGTACGTTTCTTCTTTTCTGTGCCATCAGATACTTGACTTGCCTTTTTATTTTCTCTATACCTTTGCGTCCGAAGCCTATCTTTTTCCCTGTACTGTACTTCGGTCTCTTCAGGCATTGACATTTTATACTGTTTCACCCTCTCCCTTTCTTTCTCAAGATAAGCTTTGTATTTTTCGGGATCATTTTTCATTCTTACACGGTACTCTCTCATGTACTCTTTATGCGATCTTGGTTGCGTCTTTCGACCACCTGTTGCATTCACTGAATTCAAGCAAGTAGTCTCACCACCACCACCACAGCAAGATGTGGATGCTACAACATCATGCCATGGTTGACGCTGTCTCAGGTTGTTTCTCAGGAATTCCATCTAAAATTTGCAGAAACACAAGATCCAGAAGAAGGATTTACAGTTTGTACTTTTTTTGGAAACAAAATTCTCTAACATGTCAAGTATTGACATAATCAAGGGAGCACTAAATGAAAAAATGTAATGGAAAGAACAAGACTTCTGGCCCATCTAGTTGGCTAAATGCCTGGCTTGATCTAGATTCTAGACTACAACTGTAAAAAAATTATTATTTTCCCACTCTAATACTCATCACGAATTTAAACATTTACTTGTGTTTCCAACCGCCATAAAGTTTTCAGTGTTTCTCTGTCTTTTTTCATATATGGGCTTCCAACCTGTGCATGGTACTCAAGTTGCAGGTAGTTCTATTAGTCCATAGACCTTTCTATGACCATAAGACAGTATCAGGGCAGCAACAGACAATTTCCAAAGTAGACGGCCTGCATAATCAGTCCAGCTCTGCCAGCAGAAAAAAAGTAGGGGTATCACAAGTCGGAAGAGGGAGGTAATAATCCCTCTTTACAAGATACTGGTTAGGCCCCATCTGGAGTACTGAGTGCAGTACTGGAGGCCACGCCTTCACAAGGACATTAACCAAATTGAGGAAGTCCAAAGAAGGGCAACCAAAATGGTGCAGGGACTGCATCAGAAAACATATGAGGACAGATTAACAGAGCTCAATATGTATACCCTAGAGTAAAGGACAGAATGGGAGGGGGTGACCAATGGGAAAATAATGGAGGGCAGGGTTCTGGAGGGTTTAAGGGCACTGGGGGTGGGCAAGGCACCAAGGCCAGATGGCATCCACCCAGGGTACTAAAGGAGCTATCGGAGGTCCTGGTGGGACCTTTGGCTGACCGATTCAATGCATCACTTCACTCAGGGTGTGTACCTCAGGACTGGAGGATGGCTCACATGTTGCGCCTCCACAACAGTGGCCCCAAGGATGAACTGGGGAACAACAGACTGGTGAGCCTCATATCCATCATGGGCAAACTGATGGAGACTATCCTGAAGGAGAAGCTGGTGTCCTTCCTGGAGGCCAAAGGGCTACATGACTGCAGACAGCATGGCTTCATAAGTGGCAGATCCTGACAAACTAACCTGGTGGAGAACTATGACTGGGTAAATAGGCAATTGGATGGGACCATGCGGTGGATGTCCTGTACCGAGATATCAGCAAGGCATTTGACTCAGTGCCACATGGGAGGCTGGGAGAAAGATTAAAAGGCACAGGGGTGGGTGCAAGGCTGGTGAGATGGGTAGTGAACTGGCTTCAGGAAAGTCAACAGAGGGTGGTGGTGGGTGGGAAGCTCTTATCCCCAATGGCAGTGATGAGTGGTGTTCTGCAATGGCTCTGTTATGGGACCTGTGTTGTTTGGGATATTCACTGCAGATATATCATTGGGCAGCAAGAGCAAGATCTGCCTGTTTCCTGACAACACCAAGATGGGAGCAGTGGTGGATGACCTAGGGGAATGGCGGGGATTGCAGGATGATCTGGAAAGCCTGGAAACCTGGCCAGACACCTGCCAACTGGGGTTCAATGCTAAATAGTGCAAGGTGCTGCATTTTGGGGTGAAAAATCCAAGGAGGAGTTACCAGATTGGGGGGGAATGCAGCTAGCTGAGACAGAGAAAAAGGATCTGAGGGTACTCATTACAGGATCAATGAACAACTAAGCACAATGTAGGACGGCAGCTGCAAAGGCCAACAAAATGTTGGGTTGAATTGTTATGGGTATATCGTCTTGGAGGGGTGAGGTGATTCTGCCATTGTATAGATCACTGTTTAGACTGCACCCAGAATACTGCATGCAGTACTGGCATCAGTATATGAAGAGGGACATTAAATTACTGGAGGTGGTGCAATGCAGGGTGACAAAGATGATCCAAGGGCTGGGGACTTACCATAGGTAAGTAGGCTGAGGGAGCTGAACATATACTCACTAGAGAAGAGATGGGACAGGAGGGATATGATTGTAACCTTCAAGTACATGAAAGGAATAAACAATAGAGGTATGGAGGGGCTGTTCAAAGTAAGGAAGGGGAGAGACTTATAGGGCCATGCTATGAGCCTGGAGGGAGGAAGGTTTTTACAGAGTTGGTGGTAGCTGGGTGGAATGCATTTACAGCAGAAGTGGTATCCAGTAGAAGAGTGGGCTGCTTCAAAAGGACCTGGGACAGGGCAGGAGGGAGGAGGGAGGGTCAAAGGAGGAGAGTGGGAGCGGGGAAGGGTAGAATTAGGGTGCTAGCTGTACATCTGAGTAGACTTGATGGACTACTAGGCCTTTATCTGCTCACAGATTTTGTATGTTAAAATGCACTTGGGGTGCAGGAACTCTGGGGAGGACTACGTGATGAAGTGGTAGATATTAGCAGACACAAAACAGGAAAGAGATCTGGGGTCATCATATTTGATGACCTAAAGTTGGCCAATCAATGGGCCAAGGCAGTGGTGAGAGACAGTGGGATTATGGACTACATAGGGAAAGGTATCACAAACAGAAACAAAAAAAAGGAAGGCATAATGACACTATACAGGTTATTATTGAGACCTTATCTGAAGTGCTGCATCAAGTTCTGGAGGCCTCATCTCAGAAAGGACATAGACAGGGTGGAGACAGTCCAGAGATGGGCAACAAAATGGGACATGTCATATGAGTAGAAACTACACAAACTCAGTATGTACACCGGGAGGAGAGGAAGGAGAGGGGAGACAAGACAGAGACCTTTAAGTACTTCAAGATAAATAATAAGGTACAGGAGAGCAGCATCTTTCAGAACTGAAGCTGCTCAAAAAATCAAGAGGGCATGACATGAGAATGGAAGGGGTAGACTGAGGGATATGAGGAAGTACTTTTTCATGGAAAGGGTGGTGGATGCTTAGAATGACCTGACCCAGGAGGTGCTGGGGGCAAAACAATTGGGGGATATAAACAGGCATGGGTTGAATATGAGGGATCCCAAGAGTGGGGAAGGAGGCAGCAGCAGTAGACCAAAAGGGTCAGTGGCAGCTAATTAACTATAGGGTATACAGGCAGACTGGATGGGCCTGGTGGTCCTTATCTGCCATCAGTTTCTATGTTTTTAAACCCGGACACCTTGGTTTGAATCCCATCAGCCCATGCTTGCATTCTGTGTGACCATGAGCAAGTCATTTAACTTCCTTGTACTCCCATTTAAAATGCAAATATGTCACAGTGTTGCCTGAACATGTTTCTGCGAACTAGCAGCACATCACCCTGATTTGCTTACATCCATGATTGTTGACATGGCAAAAGATCATCAACTTTTAAGAACCTAAAAATCATTTTTCTTGCCTTAAGAGTGAAATAAAGCAAAAAGAAAGTCCTGTACCTTGATGTTTTGGCTTCTCCTAACCGCACAACAAATTATTTAAATTATTGTTAAGACTTACTGCTGCTTTAAGTACTTAAACTGTGTTGGGTAGACTATCAGAAACATTTTTTTCTGCCCTGAGCCTGAAACAATAGGTGTGAGAAAAGGTGTGACTTGTACCATTTAGCTAAATGGACAATTAACTGCAAAGCATGCTTTTGAAAAGCACACCTAGTTTCTGTCAAGAAATACTTTCAGTCTAAATGGGGCTGGAAATATTGTATAGAGTTTAGAGTAATGAGCTGTGAACAGGCTTGCTACATCCAGCAGACTTGTGTTTCATTCCCATAGCATCCACTTGCATTCCTTTGTGACTGTGAGCAAGTCACTTAACTGTTCCAATTCTCCCAGGTCACACATGAAAACAGGCAATTGTGCCTAGTGGGCTTTATCCAGTTACCAAATAATAAATAAATGGAATTTGATTCAAAGGTTGGTTGAGTTTGTATGACTCTTCAAATTACACATGAAAACATATCTCTCAAGCTCTCAGCATTAAAAATCATAGCACTGGCCTTCTGAAGTCGTAGCACAGGGCCAGAATGTGTAGCACATTCTTATTTTAAAGAATATTGTATCTACAGATAGTGAGCCCCAAATAGTGATTAGGAATGTTTTTATGAACCTTGGTTCAATGATTCATAGTTTGTGTGTCCAGAAATAGCTATAACATGATAAGGAACATTGGTTAACATGTGATGAGCAAGGGTAAGTTTGAGTGTGAAAAGTAAAGCACTATGCAGAATTCATAGCAGCTGAGAGGTAGTCATGAAAATGTGCTTTGGAGGTGTTGGTGACAGTGATACATTTCTTAATGGTCTGCCACACTTTCATGCATGCATAAAAAGACAGTCTTGGACCAGGTTCCAAACAATTATTTTATAATTTATTTATTTGGTAACAGGGTAAGGCCCAATAGGCACATGTTACTGTTTTCAGGGGTAATCTAGGCACACTGGGCAGTTAAGTGACTTGCTCAGAGTCACACAGTATGCATATGGAGGTTGTGAGAATCAAACCCATGTTTGGTCTGCTGGATGTATCGAGCTCATGCACAGCTTGTTACTCAAACCTCAAGGCTATACTGCCAGCCCATTCCCAAACAGAAAGCTATGCCAGAACTTATGTACAGCAAATGGCACACAACACATTACTTAGAAGCATCATCCTTTGTTCTGAAATTAAGAAAAAAACAAAGGAACCAGCCATTTTAGGATTTCCAGAAAATGCCATGCAGGGCCTCACTTTCAGCACATGGTACACCAAACAATAACTCAAAAGTACCAGAATGTGCTGCGAAATGCATTAAAAAAATCAAACTTTGCCATACAAAGGTGCTTACAGGAAAACTGGTAGGAACTATGCAGGTATCTGGGGAAAAGAGATGTAAATTTAGCATTTAAAGCTGTGAGACGGCAAAAGTTTACGTTCAGAACAAAGGAACCAGCCATTTTAGTTTCCCCTGTTCTGAACATCAAGTGAAACAATCAGACTGCCCAAATGTTACGGAAAAGCCTACAAAATATGACGGAAAACACTAGCATCAAAGGTAATTATGAACCAGTTACAGGCCAGAGCTGGCTCCTGCAGCAAAACCTTATTTTACATCTCTTTTCTCCAGAAAATGCCATGCAGGGCCTCACTTTCAGCACATGGTACACCAAACAATAACTCAAAAGTACCAGAATGTGCTGCGAAATGCATTAAAAAAATCAAACTTATTTATTTATTGAATTTTGATGGCCGGGTAAGCCCACTGGGCCCTGAAGGTCCCTTTTTCAGGGGTGACCCGGGAATAACATTAAGAGATAACATACAGTAGAAAACATATGGGAGTACAGGTTAACATGGGTATACAGTATTCAGTTGTTTACACATAGCAGACATGACATTGGTTTGGTATATCTGATTGGTCAGTGTTGTTCATTACATCATCCATTGACAGAGACATTGGTGAGACAGTACTCTAGATTACTTAGGTGACACAGTTTAAGGGCAAACTGCATTCGGCTATTTACACATAGTTGTCAAACAGGATTGATATATCTGTATGGTCAGTGTTCATTGCATTATCCATTGACAGAGACATTATTGAGACAGTACTGTAGCAATACAAAGGTGTTGCAACACCTTTGCTGGAGAAGAGGAGGCAGTTAGAAAGGTGTTGCAATACAAAGGTGCTTACAGGCAAACTGGTAGGAACTATGCAGGCATCTGGGGAAAAAAAGATGTAAATTCAGCATTTAAAGCTGTGAGACGGCCTAAGTTTACGTTCAGAACAAAAGAACCAGCTATTTTAGTTTCCCCTGTTCTGAACATCAAGTGAAACAATCAGACTGCCCAAATGTTGCAGAAAAGCCTACAAAATGTGAGAAAAACCCTGGCATCGAAGGTAGTTATGAACCAGTTACAGGCCAGAGCTGGCCCTTGCAGCAAAACCTTATTTTACATCTCTTTTGTTTAACAAGCTGAGCAGGTGAACAAAAAGAAAGTAAATACCTTAGGAAAAAAAAAGCTTCAAAATGCATTTCTGTAATACCTGTAAGTTCAGTTCCTCAAGGTACTGTACATCTATCTCTTGAATGCTAAAGCCCTCCACAGACATGCAAGCAACCTGGCTGTCAGCCTGCAAGTGACAATAGTATCAACTATACAGTCATCTGAATCCTTCCGAGCAAGAACCTAACACTTAAGTAGCTGCCATCTTGTTCTACCCAAACATCCAGGCACTAACTCAGAAACTCGAGGGGGTGGGGGCACCGGGACGACAGGTCAGTTGAGGTGGGGGCTGGGAAATTAGATTTTTATTATTGTTGGCCCTTGCTTTAGTGATCACTGCTACCAGAAGCAGTGGTGGCATCAAAGACAGTAAGTGAATTCAAACTCACTTGGTACAGGCAATATGGGCAACTCAGGAAAAAATATAATGGGGAGGTAGCCACCTTGGGCAGACTAGATGGACCATACTGTCTGCATCTGCTGACACTTTCCTTATGTTCTTATCACTGGGGCTTGTCAAGGATGTTTCTAACTGCCTCCTCTTCTCCAGCACAAAGTGAACAAATGTTTTGTTTACCCCTCTAATGCCCCAACCGGACATTCTACCAGAATTTCTGTACTGCCTAAATGTTTACAAGAACCCCTATTTGCATTCAAGTTAAACTGAACATTGCAAAACAATTACATGACAGACAAGTAAATGCACCATAAGCACTAAATATTAAGTTTAAAATGCTTTAAACACACACACACGTCAAACCGTACTACACGAAATGGTCACAGATTTGTAAAACTTCTTTCAGGCTAACAAGGCAGGAAAAGCTCCTGGGCATTTCCCCAGAATGTAGTTTTACTGTTTCGCTCTCAAGACTAGCACTCTGCTGGTGAGCAGAGATAGAAGCCCATGAACCACTTCACCACAACCACTTTGGTTTGTTAAACATAAGGGATACATGCAATCTCGGCTTCTATAGTGGGGTGCAGCGGTAGGACATCGCAAACCAGCCCATCTAGTCATTTTCACGGAGAAGGGTTCTAATGATAATCAGCCCATCAATGCAAATGTCAGGAGGACATCAGGAGGATGGATTTCAGAGAGGGCAGCTGCAGGTGTGGAGGAAGGAGTGACCCACATTGAGGAGGATGGAGAGGGCCGACTGCTCAGAACCCCACCTGGCATTGCTGCAATGCCTGACTCTCCAAGTGCACTGCCCTGCATGCCCAGGTGGGTTCTGCCCTCCCTCGACAGGCCAGGATCAATAACTGCCACCTGTCCCCATTACAAATCGCCAAGTCTTGTATCCTCCGCGGTTACAGGTCACTAGTGCCTCGGTTCGCTCCCACTCCTCAGCCACCCACACTCATTAAATACCCCCCCTTTTCTGGTGGCCCCAAAATCAATACACTCTGCTGTCTGGCATCAGCGAGTAGTAGTCCAATGGACACCAGTTCCTGTCTCAACAGTGCCCCTTCCCCGCCCCCACCAAGAGGGCACCCCGCGGAGGGGGGAGGGAGAAGATACAAGACTTGGGGACACGGACTGGTGCCCCGCTTTCGCACAGTCCCCGGCAGGACCCAAGGGAAGGAGGGGTGAGGGAGAGGGAGACCTACAGCCTGAGTGAGGGAGGGGGCAGCAGCCATTCGGACCAAGCAAGAGAAGGGGAGAGAGAAGCGCTACCTGCCGCACTCACCTCAATGTAGCCGTCGAGGATGGAGCCCAGCCCTGCCAACATCAACAGTAGCAGCGGCGGTCTGCCGGTGGCCGTTAACTTCCTCATCGCTCGAGCTCCACCTGTGTCCGTGCTTCTCTTACTCAACGCACCTACAGCTACAACCTTACCACCTCACGATTCTGTAGGTCATTCCATCTTCCTAGCCACATATTAATTATAAGATACCTCTTTAGGGAAAGCAGCTGCTTTCCCTTTTGCTTAACTTGCTTAACTTGCTGCACTTTTTACAGCAACATCTTCCCCAACACATTCTGTGTAGCTTGGTAATTTCCCAAAACTGAAAGCACTAGCCACCTTTCTACACATATTTGCACATTGCAGCACTGTACCTGAATGTTTAAAGTATTCCGACGGTGGCGCTCCCTTGGAATAGCTGGCTGGCTTTCAGTCAGGTGTGCAAATGCTGGCTCATCCTGATCTCCGTTTACTACACGGGGACTCTTGAGGAAGACACAGCTTTAAAGAGGCACAGGTAATGAACAAAGGGGCTCTAAACCTACAGTCCAACTAATTTATACCCTCAGACAGTGACGGAATTGGGTGCTCATGTGCACTTCCGTTTCAGGGATATCAGGACTGCTGGCAGAACAGCAACCTTATGTTCATGAATTTAGGACTCAAAGAAGGCAGAGAAAATCAAATGAAGGAGTGTACACAATAGAAAAATAATATAAATGAACTAAGGGGGTGATACATCAAGGATACTAGGTCATGTATCCTTACAGGGGTCTGCATTAACTTTCCATTGTTCTGCAAACGTGAGAAATCACTGTATTAAAGCAGTACAAAATGGGACACCACATGTAGGGAACATAAGGGGGCAATATAAATGCTAATAAATGAAATATATAAATTGGTCAGAATAAAACAAGTTTGTCAGAGAGCATATTTAGAATGCTTAAGAGTTAAAGGCACTACAGCTGCTGATGTAGTGCTCTGTGTGGATACAATATTAAAAGCTCTTTGTTACTCTAACATTTATGTCACAAAATGAAGCCCTGTTTAGGAGGTCAGAAGGCACTTGAAGATCCACTAAAAGAATATACACAGTCCAAAAATAATGAGGTTATTTATACTAAATATTTTATTAGACAGCTACAGAATAGACATGAAAGAAAAATATTTTTTACTTTTAAAAAGTTACAGGGTGTCAAACTACATAGGGTATGAGTATCTCCAGTACTGTATTAGAGCCGATATATATATATATATATATATATATATATAATAGACAGACCGTCTTAGGGTAGCTGGTTCATTCCACTGGGGTGTCAAACAGAAGAGGCATACTGATGAGTCCTGGTAGGACGAAACATGTGTCTATGTCATCTGTTAACACCCTTTGCAAACTGTGTGAGAGGCCTTTCGGCACCATGCAATTCTGCTTAAAGTTGAACCAGCATAACATTCTGTGGTGATTTGCATATGCAGCCCATGATGCTTTGCATTGTGTGGGCATGTGTGATTTTGTATTTTCTTGAAACTTGGCTTCCCAGCCAAATGCCCTTTGGGGTAACCCTTGCCTCAGTGTTTGAGCACAGAGGTTCTTTGTCATATATATATATATATATATATATATATATATATATATAGTACAAAGTAATAAAAGAGTAGACCTTAAGTTTACTAAAACAAAAATCATACTAATTTTTATGAAGAATTTATACCAAGTTAGTACCTGGTGCTATTTTAACATAAATAGCCAAGCCACCAGAAGGTCTTCCATATTTATTTCTTTTTACTGATGGGACATTTATTAGGTGATAACCATTCAGACTAATTTCTTCACATTCTCAGGATTCTTGGAAGCAGACCAACTTATGTTGCTTAATGAAATTCTCCCATTCCATGTCCCTGAGTTTGGCTGAAATACCAGAGATGTTCCATGAAATAACAGAAAAAAGCCCAACAGTGTAGGTGTCTTGTGGGGCTGCAATTACCACTTCATCCAGTCAGTTAACTGAATCTTGTGGATGTACTTGCGATGCAATGTCTCCCCTATCCCTTACTGAATCAAAATATAGGTCATCTCAATAAATAAAATGTATTCCCCTTTAATCCATAGAGATGGCTTTCTCCTTTATAGCTGCTAACAAATCCTTCCCTCTAAGGTATATATCAATCTGACTTTACCCTGCTTCCCCATTCCTTCTGTATTCAGAGTTAATCATGCCCAAATCAGTAGGTATTTCCATGACATTGTGGATCAGAAAGCAAATAACTGCTTTGAGCTTCTTATTATTTTCATTATTGATGGGATCGATGCCAAAAACAGAAATCATTTTTTCATCACAGTTGGATGATGTAGTTTTAAACTCCCATATAAATCAATAATTAATTTCTTTATTTCATCCCATATATCAAATTTCTTGCAGTCGAATCCATGATCTAAGCTAAAATGAGTCTTGCTTTTCATGGCTTCTTATATATGGGAAAATTTATTTATTTTTGACTTTGATAACTGGGTAAGTACACTGATTCCAGGGACCATTTTCAGGCATGACCCGGGCCATAGCAAAATGGCACAGGAGGCAACATAAAACAAAATACAAAATACAAAAATTGAAAATACAATAGAGCACAGGTGACAAGTCAAAAACAATGGTGACAGAGCAATGCAAGACAATGGCATGACAAATGGCACAGGATGTACCTTGAACAAAATACAAAATACAAAAAGTTC
The DNA here is from genome assembly GCA_016271365.2 of Neoceratodus forsteri. Lineage (NCBI taxonomy): Eukaryota > Metazoa > Chordata > Ceratodontiformes > Ceratodontidae > Neoceratodus > Neoceratodus forsteri. The sequence goes on from CM057456.1 coordinate 1,290,502,927, forward strand.
AAAATGCAATAGAGCATTGAAGAGAAGTCATAACACAATGATACCAGAGCAACGCACGAGAGTACAGACAATGGATCCTGGCACACAATTTGGTACAGAGTATTAAATTCAGAGTCAGGTTTTAGGCAACTGTGAGGCAGCTAAGGATTTACAGTGTCAGGCAACCAATACAACTGTCAGGGGAGGAAGGGGTAGTGTAAAACTAGCCCGGGAAACATCGACAGCTAGACACAGCCAGAAGCCAGTCTGTGAGGCAGGTTTTAAACAGATGGTGGATAGCCAGGGAGCAAAGCCCGGCTGGCAATTTATTCCACAGAGAAGGGGCAGCAATAGATATGGCTCTCCTGCCAATGTTGGTGGATACCCTTGGGATGTGGGGGGGGGCAGAGTTTGAGCGTAAGCAGTGCGTGAGGTTCAGACCTGGAATAGGGCTGTAAGAGGGGACTCTTGGCCAGAGCAGACAGTATTTGGAGTGGGAGTCACTCCAGTGACTGATAGAGGACACAGTGGTGGGCGGAAAAAGGGGCTAATAAGGTGAAACGGCAGGCACTGTTGTAGGTGGTGGACAGTTTGGCAGAGAAGGAAGAGGAAGCCCTGGAGTAGATGGAGGAGCAGTAATCAATTATGGGGAGTAGGTTACCCTGGAAAATGGCAAGCCAGACCTCAGGGGGTGAGGAAGTGTCTGAATCTGTAGGCTATACCAAGCTTTTGGTGAATTCTGTGCACTATTGATGTGCTCAGAGAAAGAGAGGGAGTCGTCGAGTAAGGCACCCAGGTAGTTAAAAGTTTCAACATTTTGAAATACCTGGCAATCAGGGGAGACAATGTGGAGAGAGGAGGGAGATTTGATCTTGGCTAGGAAGGGCTTGGACCAGAAGAGCATAGACTTTGTCTTTTTAATATTTACCAGGAGGAGGCTGGTAACAAACCAGTTATGGGCTGCTTCATAGTTTTGGGTGAGGACTGAGGAAATGCGAGAAGGGGATTTAATGTGGGAGGGGGATTTATCACTGACATAAAGGACAAGATCATCTGCATAGAGGAGGGAGTGACAGGTAAGACTGTTGGAGGGAAGGGAATTTATGAATAAGGAGAAGAGCAGAGGACCCAGGATGGAACCCTGGAGGACACCGGTAGATAGGTAGGGCAGAGGAGCATGCGGGGCCAACACAGACAAACTTGGAGTGGTTAGAGAGGTAGCTGAGGAACCAGTTTGATACCTCGAGAGGGCATCCAAGGAGCTGTTGCTTTGAGATGAAGAGGACATGATTTACCAAGTCAAAAGCCTGGGATAGGTCAGCAAGGACTGTGCCAGTGAGTTGTCCATTGTTCATGTTCCTGAGGATGTGGTCAGTCAGCAGAGTAAGGGCAGTGGTGGTACCAGGGCTCCAGATAAGGTGAGTACTGATCTGTTTTACCCACCTCATTTTAGGAAATACTCTTCAGAAATTTTTTAAAATGAGTACCAGTACTGGCCCAACATTTGTAAATACTACATACACCAAAGAATAGTGATTCAATAACATAACTGGTGATTCAAAAAGAGCTATTTTTTCCCCAGATTTACAGCACTCGTATGCATCCAAATTTTGTTTTACTCACTATATTTTAAAACCAGTGAGTAAATTACTCCTACCTGCCAACATTATCGGGAGCATTGTTGGCACTTGATCAATTCTTATCTGGGAAAAAAAAGTTTTTTTTTTTAAAAAATGTGCTCCTCACTCCACTCTGTCCAGACATTTGTACACATCTGAATTTGGTTTTATTCACCTCACGTTCAAAATGAGGAGTACAGTACTCATCCCAAAAAATCTTATCTGGAGCCCTGGGTGGTACGGTGAATTTTGCAAAAGTGATGCTGCTGGCTATACATGAGGTTGTACTTTGCAACGTGTTCGGTGAGCTGATGGTGGATAATTTCTCGAGGATCTTATTTAGATGGGGGAGGGTAGAGATTGGCCAGTAGCTGTCAGTTGAGTAGGGGTTGCCAGCTTTGAAAATAGGTATCACTTTGACAGTTTTCCAAGGGTTGGGCATGATAGAGCAAGGTTGAAAATAAATGTAAGGGGCTTGACAATGGCAGGGGAGATGAGTCTGAGGAAGATAGGGTAGAGGCCATCTGAACCAGGGAAGCCATGGATTGAGAGGCATTTGAGAAGCTTAGAGGTATCAATAGAGGAGACGGACTTGAAATAAAAAGGAGGAATAGGGGAAGGGGGGCTAGGGAAGGAAGGGGCATTTTGGGGGTGGTAGGCCGATCCACTGGGTGAACCACATGGGATCTTGGAGAGAAGCGCAGAGAGGTCAGTAAATTTCTTATCAAAAGCCTTGGCCACTTTTAGAGGGTGAGTTACCAGGCCAGTAGGGGAATTAAGTTGTGGGGCAGTCTTGCCAGTTTGGGGGTTTAAAAGTGATCCAATGGACTCCCAGAATGTCATTGGGTCACCAAGACTTTTCTTCTGCAGGTTATGGAAGTAGTTCTGTTTCAAGGATTTAGCCAGGTGTTTGCATATGTTTCTAAGGCACCTGTAGACATCCCAGAGGGCAGGGAAGGGGGTGCCTTATAGGCAGTCCAAGCACGATCCTTGTCCTTCAAGTGGGAGAGAAGATCTTTGGTGATTCATCGGGAGCAACTGACTTGGCTCCATCTAGTTGTGAGAGGGAAATGCTTTTCTTGTAGTGCCAGCAGGATCTGAGTGAATGATATCACTGATGAGGACACATCAGTGAGGAAGTATAGTAGAGTCCAATCCAGTGACCATGCCTCACTATGAAGGAGGGGGGGTGACTGGGCAGTTAAAGGATAGGTATTTGGGGGGAGGGCACTTGATCTTGGTAGTCCAGAGGATGTACGTGGGTGAGTAGTCGCTGACTGAGTCTGCCATTGTTCCAGCTTGTAGTACACAGTCTTCCCTATTAGTGATGATCCAGTCCAGGAGGGTTTGAGTGTCAGTGGGGGAAGGGGTTGCCTGGTGAGTAGTGTAATAGGCTGGACAAAACTGTGTTGTTTTAGCATGCGGATGTAGTCCGATTGGTTGGCACTCAACCAGTTTAGGTTGAAATTTCCAAGAAGAACGGTGTCTCTGGAGGGTGAGAGGGTGCTGAAGCCAGATAAAAAGTTCTTTAGGCCCTCAGACCCTGCAGTATTGGGGTTATAGCAGCAGCCAATGTAGAGCTTCTTTGTGGAACCTATGGTCAGCTCAGAGAGGAGCCATTCATTGTGGGAGGTCATATCAGAGCGGAGGATAACAGTAGTAGAGAGGGGTTCCCTGAATAACAATGCTACGCCTCCACCCTTTTTCTTGCCAGGCCTGTCAAGGTGCAGGGAGGAGTAGCCAGGTAGCTGGTACATGGTGTCAGATAGGTGAAGCTTTAGCCAGGTTTCTACTTAGGCAATCCATGTGCAAACTGTCATATTTGCATCTCATTATGGACTGCTTTACCACTTCTTGGGCCAGATATTCAAAACTTAACCCCGGGGCAAAATTAGCACTGCACGGTGTGCTAAATTAGCCCGGAACCATTTGCATGCTATATTCAAAGGGATAGCTTGCTGAATATAGCGTGCAAAGGAAGCAGTGCAAACAGGGCTGGAAGTGCAGTGCAAAAATAGCCCAGGGAATAAGACAGCTCTGAATATAGCAACTGGGAAGTCCAAAATGCAACAGCAGCTCAGTGGACACAGAGGTAGAGAAAGGCATAGCTGCAGGACCAGGGTAATGTAAGTGATTGCAAATGGAGAGTTGCAAAGGAACAGCAACAGTCAGTGCAGGCCACACACAGTGGAACTGTGCTGCATAAGTGACATGTTAGCCCAGAGCAAACACAATAGTCCGGTGCTAACACTTTGCCCCAGACAAACACGTTAGCCCAGGGCAAAAGTTTGCAATGTTCAAAGCTCATATGTAAATGAGCATACTCAGGCAATCCATGTGCAAACAGCCACATTTGCATCTCATTATGGACTGCTTAGCATACATTTCCATGTAGTCTGCCCGGTGCTATTCCATGGTGCTCACAGCTCCACCTGTATGTCAGTCTAGGAGTACAGGAGCAGGATGTTTCTGCTCTCAGCTCCACCTGTATGTTTGCCTTGGAGTACAGGTAGGAAGTCGCAGGCAATGGGTGTCAGTAGGCTTACTCAGTGCATATTTTTCACCAGGCAACACTGACAGGTGGGACCCAGTCACTCGGAATGAGGGACAGTGAGGGACACTGATCTTCAGAATGAGGGTCACAACCTCAAACATGGTGTAACAATCTCACATCCCAGAGGAAGCCAGGTACACTGAATGTACACATGCTACAGTATGTGTAGCACCATAGCCTATGGCATTGTCCACTGGGACTTCTGGATGCACAGCACATCTGCTGTGTGTGCACCAATGTCCCCAAGAGGGACATATGCAGGGCAGAGCAAGTACGTGGGGTATAATGTGGGATGACACTTGGGAGGTATAGATATGGACATATTTTATATATATATATATATATATATACACACACACACACACACACGCACACACATATCTTGTTGCCCTGGTAGTCTAGCGACCCCCCCCAGCAGCACTGACCCCCTGATCCCCAGCACAGCCTGCAGCCTGTCCATTACACATTCTCTGGTAGCATAGTGACCCCCTCCCGGTCACATCCATCCCCCGTACAGACTTGGCAGTTCAAATGTAATGATTGTCCCTGGTGTACAGTGGTCCCACGCCCATGGCCGATTGCCAGCCCAACATGAGGACCCCCCGAGATGCACACCCCATACCCTGTTGTGTAGTGCTGCAGTCTTCAGCTAATACATAATTTCTGCAGAAAACAATACACTCTCCCTGGTGTCAAGTGGACCCCCCATCCTGTCTGGTAGTGACCCCAACCCCACTCCCTCCCCATCCACAACCCCAGACACTGACACAGCCCTCCACTCATCTCCACAGCAGCCTGATGGATCACTGTCAATGACCAATCCCAACTGAGCGCTTAATGAATGAGTGCGTGCTTGTACACGAATGTGCTCATTCATTCGTGCAAGTGCTCAGTCGGTAACAGTCGTTGACAGGCGCTCAGATCGGGCTGCTGGCCAAGGAGGTGAATGGAGGGCTGTGACAGTGGCCTGATGGGTTATGGATGGGAGGTAGCAGGGTGGGGGTCCACTAGATACTAGGGAACGTGTATTGTTTTCAGAGAAACATAGACTATGATAGCAGATAAGGACTGCTTGGCCCACCTAGTCTTCTCATTTTCCTACCTATTGGGTAAGCAGCAGATCCTACTTAACCAACAGCCTACTTTCTCCTACCCACCACTATAATTGCCTTATGGCTGACCCATGCATTCTTGAATTCTCCCACTGTTTTTGATTCCACAACCTTCTCAGGAAGGCTGTTCCATGCATCCACCACCCTCTCCATGAAAAAAATACTTCCTCACATTGCCCCTGAACCATCCCCCCTCTATCTTCAAATTGTTCCCCCTTGTTCTTGCATGTCTCTTTTTCTGAAAGATGCTGCTCTCTTAGACTTTGCTGATTCCTTTGAGTTACATGAACATTTCTATCATGTCCCCCATCTCCATCCTTTCCTCAAGAGTATACATATTAAGCTGTTTTAGTCTCTCTTTGTATGGCTTCTGGTGCAGACCTTGCACCATTTTAGTTGTCCTACTCTGGACTGCCTCCATCCTGTCTTTGTCCTTGCAGAGATGTGGTCTTCAGAACTGCACGCAGTACTCCAGATGGGGTCTCACCAACTGTCTGTACAGAGGGATAGCAGCTTCATGTTTTCTTCTGGTGATGGCTCTCCCTATGCAACCCAGTAACCCTCAGCCCTCCTTACTACCTTCTCACATTACTTGCTTACCTTAAAGTCACCTGATATGACTACCCCCAGGTCCCTTTCCATTTTTATTGTTGTTAGTACTCCCTCCGTGTACTCTTCTGCTGGGTTCTTTGTTTCCCAGGTGCATTACTTTGCACTTTTTTGCATTGAATCTAAGCTGCCATACTTTTGACCATTCCTGCAACCTTGCCAAGTCCCTTCTCATCCTTTCCACCCCCCCAGCGTATCAACCCTGTTGCAGATCTTTGTGTCGTCTGCAAAGTGGCATAATTTTCCTTCCAGCCCCTCTGCAATATCACCTATAAAGACATTAAAGAGGACCAGTCCCTGTACTGTATACTGTGGTACCCCACTAGTAACCCCCCTTTCTTCAGAGTGTACTCAGTTTATTATTACCCTCTGCATTCTGTTGTTCTGCCAATTTGTTACACAGGCTATGACCCTGGGACCTACTCCCAGGCTGACTAAGTTGTTTATTAATCTTTTGCATGGGACCATATCAAATGCCTTGTTAAAATCTAGGTAGGCCATATCCACAGCCCCTCCCTGGTCTACTACTTTACTCACCCAGTCAAAGAAATCTATTATATTTGTCTGAAATGACCTTCCCACTGTGAATCCATGCTGCCTTATGTCCTGTGGCTTCTTGGCCTCTAGGTAGGCAACAATTCTTTCTTTCAGAAGTGATTCCATCATGTTTCCTACCAATGAGGTCAAACTAATAGGTTTGTAGTTTACTGCCTCTGCCTTGCTTACACTTTTGTGAAGGGGAATCACATCTGCCATCCTCCAGTCCTCAGGTACCACACCATTCTCCCATGATTTGTAAAAAAGGAGTAGACTGGTGTCACTAGATTTCCGCTCAGTTCTTTTAAATTTCTGGGGTGAATCCCATCAGGCCCCATTGCTTTGTCCACCTTGAGTTTCAGGGGTTCTTTCAGGACCTTTTCTTCTGTGAATGGACTGGTATCAACCCCCCTGTCCAGAGTGCTTCTATTGTTTGGTTTAGGTACCTCCCCCTCTTCTTCTTTTGTGAATGCTGAGCAAAAGTATTCATTCAGTATCTCTGCCTTTTCCCTGTCACCCTCTTCCAACCTCCCTTCCCCTCCCCTTTATTAAGCCTCACTATCCCTTCTTTGGTATTTCTTCTCTCCCTAATGTACCTATGAAATGTTTTATCCCACTTCTTAATTGAGTTGACTATCTTTTCTGTGGTTTGGGACTTTGCTATTCTGACTGCCTTCCCTGCTTCCTTCTGCTTTAACTGATACAGTTCTCTGTCCTACTCCCTTTGTGATACCTTGTACTTCCTGAATGCTATCTTTTACTCCTTAACCTTCCCCACCACCTCTTTTGAGAACCATGGTGTTTTTTTTACTTCATTTTGTTTTGCTTATTTGCTTCACACAAAGGCTTGTTGCCTCTGTGATGGTAGTTTTGATTTTTCCCCATTGTTCATCCACCCCTCCTTCCTGCCCATTTGCTAGTGCATTCCTTAGGCACTCACCCATTTTGCCAAAGTCAGTCCTCCTAAAGTTCAGAACCCTCACTTTTGTATGGCTTGACTCTATGGCTGTGTTTATCATGAACCACAGTATTTGGTGGTTGCTTGTTCCCAGATGGCTACCCACTTCTAAATATGTGATCCTCTCTCCATCCACATTTGAGAGTACTTGGTCTAAGATTGCTACTTCCCAAGTGGGTTCCAACACTAGCTGTCTGAGGCATGTCCCCTGTAGGGCATCGAGAATGACCCTACTCTTGGATGTGGCTGCAGCAAATGTGCTCCAGTTAACATCTGGCATATTGAGGTTCCCCATCAACAATATCTCCCCTTTTTCTGCCAAAGAAATTCCTTCTATCATTTTCTTATCCATTTCATCCCCCTGAGATGGGGTCTGTATACAACCACCAATGCGGATTTTGATGCCATTTTCTGTCTCCAAGGTGACCCACATTGCTTTCTCTCCTCCCCATTTACCCTATAGTTCCATTGCTTTTATCCCTTCCCTTACATAGACAGCTACTCCTCTGTCTCTTTTACCCTTCCTGTCCCTCCTGTAGGTTGTGTACCCTGGTATGTTGACATCCCAGTCATGTTTCTCCATGTACTATGTTTCTGTGACTGTCATGATATCCAGGTGTCCCTCTTCCATCAAGGCCATTCTGCAGAAATTGTGTATCAGTAGAAGACTGCAGCACTGTACAATGGGGTGTGCATCTTGGCAGGGGGAGATTTCTTCATGATGGGCCAGCGATCGGTCTCTGTGCTAACTAATCCTTTTGTGCAGGGCAACATGGTTCCACTGAGCCGAATTGGATAAGATAGCTCCTGATATCCTGCTATGATATTAATTGGGAAAGAAGGAAATGCAGAACAATCCTTTACAATCATTTTGTCTCCTTACATCTGCTGGAAGAACTGTGTGGTACAGCATCGACCAAGGAAGCAAGGTCGAGATCTTCTTCTTTTGAACACACTATGGAGAAAAAAGGAAAAGAAAAAAGATGCAAGGCATGAAGTAAGTGTTTTCTGTTAGAGTCTCTTGCCCAACATTAATAAAGCCATATTTAGATTTGATTGGACACAGTCGGTTTATGTAATAAAGTTTAAATGGCCACATGAAGAGAAAAAAAGAGAGAAAATGAATACAAGCAGAAGTATTAAAGAGTGTTTACCAGTTAGCCCATTAAATACGCCCAAACTTCTTCCTTCCAAAAAGCCGGATGCCACACTTCAAAAGCAAATCACAGGAAATGTAGAAAATGCTGAGTCACTTCAAGGAACTGATGTTTCAGGAACACTCAACAACATAGGTAAAGACCAGAAAGACAAAAAAGCTGCTAATTAAATATTTTTACAACAACAAGAACAGGAATATGTTTCAGCAGAATCAGATGTAGAAATGTCTCCTGAAGGAGAAGATATAACTTAAACTAAAAACGTGGATGGTATCACCTCTGAAATTACCTCTACCCCCCAAAAGACTTACCTAAGAACTTACAGACCTATTCAAATGAGGAGGAAAAAAGTAATTCCCTCACCATGGGCTGCTACACTGATAAAAGACATAAAAGAAATTAAAACAGACTTAAATTTTGTCAGATTGAAATCAGAGGAGGTAGGCAAAATCATAGAAGACAAAGATTCAATAATACACTCAACTTTCTTATTGGATAGCACTGTAAAGGAAATAAATGCACAAGTCCTACAACTTAATTCTGGAGATGACAGTTAAAATTACAGATATAGAGTTAAGAGCGCAATGAAAAAAATTTGATAATAATACAAATATCTGAAGCATGGGAACAACACCAGAGTTTAAAATATATTGTCTTACAAGTGTTTGGCTTATTTTTGGACATATCACCTGCAGATGTTCATATTGAACTTGGCAGGGTACATAGAGCTCTGCCAGTTCAACTTGATGAGGTATCACCTCCAAGATCAATAATTGTTAAACTTTTTAAAACCAAGGCTAAATTTAGAATTATGAATGCTGTATACCAGAAAAAAGATTCTTTTGAAAAGGGTACAGATCTCAATTTATCAGGACCTGCCGCTTAAAATTGTGGGAGAAAGGAAAAAATACAACCACTTAAAGAAATTTCTGTGGCAGAAAGGATACAAAAAAGCAATCCTTCTACCATCAAAATTGAGTGTGACAATAAATGACAAACAATATATGTTTTCAACAGCTGAACAAGTAGGGAAAGAATTAAGAAAATTACTGCCTTAAATAAAATCATATGTTGTATAAAAAAGAATGTTTAAAGTTGGGGGGGCAGGGAATGAAGGAGAAAATATTATAACAGAAGCATAAAACCACATTTCACAGTACTGCCCTTATGTTGAAAATACGCTGTTTTGATAGATATAAATTTTTTCTTAGAACAGAGATTTCCCACACCAGGAAAGGGAATGCCCTGTATCCATGGAGAGAGTATACAGCATGCTTTACTTAATAATGAACAATAATAATAAGGTGATGGGTATAGATGCACATATTAGTAGGCTTATCATGCTCTAGATGCAGAACTTGCTTCTTCTATTCTTTTTCATAAACAATCATGGGAGAAAATAGAAATATTTTGGACATCAAATTTGCCTCTGTACATTTTAACAGTCTAAATAATTTCAAGAAAATTTTACAATATGCAAAAATGCATGATGTGGGAATGTTATGTTTACAAGAAACTCATCTAGTAGAAAATAAAGTAAGACAACTTAAAAAATCCTGGGTAGGACAATATTTTTATTCTACAGGTACCAGTAACAGTAGAGGAACTGCCATTCTGATATATAAAAACATAGATTTTAAATGTCATCAACAAATTAAACATAAAGATGGTTGCTATATATTACTTAAAGGGGAACATTTGGGTTCTGAAGTTACATTGGGTTTAATATATGGCCCCTACATTATGAGGAATTCTTGATAATAAATAACAATGACAGATATACTTTGAGTTTTAACAGATTTCATGTCTAGAAACCATCTGATAGATATTTGGAGAGATAGAAATAAGTCAAAAAAGGAATATATGTACAAATCAAAATACTTAAATATGTACAACAGAATAGATTTTGCTCTTATAAATAGAAACATGTCTAATAAGATCCTACAAGTGGATATTCATAATATTTCCTTAACAGATCACATAATGCTAACTTTAATATTTACCCCCACACTAGAAAGAACCAGCAGGGGGGCATGGTCTGGCCACCAACAAGATGGCAGCCTAATCTCTGTGCTCTCTCCATGGATGGGTGCAAATGGATCCCAGGGTATCGCTCCTCTGAAAAGTTTCCGGTTATTAGGTAACTCACCCTCAACCGTCCAGTGCGATTATCTCATGGTTCTGCTGTTTATTTTCAGTTCTTGAAGCAGCAGTTGTCCACAAATTGTTCTGGAGACTAGGCCAAGTAGGCCTCCTGCTTGATTTCTCCCGCATATGCATGGCGCATAGCCTATCCGCTTGAGCAGTCCCTTCAGTGTGTGGTGCAAATTACGGACAGCGACTGCACCCTTCACCATTTGAAATGGCCCATTCGGCCCCAACTGCACCTACTGTACTGTCTCTTGAGGGTGCAGCCCCCAATCATCCTCAGTGGGGGACTCTCTACAATACATCCCCTGCATGCTGGAGGCCCTCCTGTCTAGGGTAGATGGCATTAATGCAGCACTTACTGGGACAGTGGCTGATGTCAGCAAGTTAGAGGATTGCATGAATGTAGCTGAGCAGAGGACAGAAACCCTGGAAGCACAGCAAAATGAGGTATGGCAGAGGTTACAAGCTCATGAAGCAAGGCTTTCAGCACTTTGGGACTGCGCCAAGGACCAGAAAAATTGGGGGGCACCGAAATAATATTCATATAATTGGCATCCCGAAAGATTCTGAAGGCCAAAATATGGAGAGATATCTAAATGAGACTATTCCACTTATGTTAGGAGAAAGATGAAGAGGACTAGTGGAGGTTGAGAGGGCTCACAGGCTAGCCGTGAGGTGGTAGAGGGCTGGGCAAGCAACAAGGCCCATCATAGCCTATTAATTTCATTACTCCACTAAAGAAAAGATTCTCAGGGTCACCAGAGACTTGGGGGAGATTCAGTGGCAAGGAGCGCATATGTCCTTTTACAGAGACTTTACCCAAGAGACTGCTATGAGTTGCAAAGCGTTCCTCCCTACCAAAAAGTATCTCCAAAGCCACAACTTTTGCTACAGATTTAAAAATCTTATCATGCTGCAGGTCTCAAGAGAGGGCAGAGAACTTGTGGCTTCACATGCTGGGGAGACTGGGATATGTATTTCCAAACTCTGGCCTGCCCTACCTCCTCCAACTACAACTCGTAGAAGGCTGTGGGAACCTAACAGTGCACCTTCTCCCATTGGAAACCAAAATGCAAGCACACTGACTCCAGGAGAACACATTTCTAAATGGACTGGTCCTGATGATCATGATTTCCCCTGCTCCAAAAAATAATGGAAGAAAAGCTAATATTCTTCAGGTGAAGCTACCTCTGACTGGAAGCTGCAATACTGAATTTAGGATTTGCAAGAAAGCGAGTTGTGCTCACAACAGAGGGAGGTGAACCTTACAATTTACAATTGTCTTTGGTTTGTAGCAGATATTCTTCAGGTGGAGGCTACTTCTAACTGAAAGGTGAAATAAGGAACTTAGAATTATCAGGAAAGACAGTCTTTCAAGCAACAGAGGGAGGTGGACCTTGCTTTACTTTTGTTACAATTGTTAAGAGTTTCAGTGCAGTAAGAGTTTAAACCCAGAGGGACTGAATACTGTTTACTGTGTCTGTCCTTGTGCACAGCTGACTTATTTTGGGGATGACTGCTTTCAGAGCACAAACCACCAGGCTGTTTTGGGGCTGGGGAGGTTTACCTGTGTCTGACTTGGATGTCTGGATTTTTCTCTGTTTGATTAGCAGGGTATTTTCTCTGTCAAATTGTCGTGTAGGGCATCTTGTTGACAGGAAGGCACTCATCGCAGTGGTGGGTCAGAGCTTTTAGCTGATTGTTTCGTGAGGGCACAGTTTAGGCCCAAACCCTGCCCACCCATCACCCCAGCCACCCCTGGAAATTCCTTTATACCTGGGGTTCAGACATCATTTCCTCAAGAGTGCAAGGTGCATATCACTGTCATATCCTCTCTAGCACACTGCACTGACAATATAAACATACACATTGTATAATATATATATTTCTACATAACAAACCAATCATACACACAAAAAAAGTAGATAAACATGTGGGGAGTAGAGCAATGTAATGGCTGTGGGGCAGCAGTCTTCCGGGAGTCTTTCTGGAGGCTGAGATGCTGCCCTATTTGCAGACAACTCTCTGCCTTGAGGGAGGAAGTTGCCCATCTTCAGGCCACACTGGACAGTAGTAAGGGAACCTTCCCCCTGGCCACACTGGACAGTAGTAAGGGAACCTCCCCCATCCAGGGAGCACCAGAGCCACCACCACTACCTCAGAGGTTGCAAAGAAAGCACAGCAGTTGGACCACAGTGGGCTCAGAGAGGGTGAGGATGGTGGAATAGAGGTACACCCAGTCAGTTGTTGCACTCCACAATCCATACACCATTCTGGGGGAGCATAGTTCTCCTATGGATGCACCCGCAGAGGAGACTAAGGAGGTTGAGGACAAATGTCACAAGGGAGGCCCACAGGAAGGAGGCAGAGGACAGTACAGGGAAAGGAAGCAGCTCCTGGTGGGGGACTCAATTACTAGGGGGATAGAACTGGGGGGGAACAGGGAAAACTGAAGTAAGGTGCCTCCCTGGTGCCATGGCTTGGAGGGACAAGAAGTGCATCCTCAGGATAACGAGAACAACTGCATGGGAGTCTGAGCTGGATGCCATTGTCCACCTAGGGACAAATGACTTGGCTCATCATGAGATTGGAGCAGTGCAGGAGGACTTTGTAGCGTTGGAGAGGGGTCTAAGACAAGTAGCACACACAGTATCCTTCTCAGAGGTGCTGCCTGTCAATGGCATGGGTGAAGCGAGGGTACTTTGCATCATTCAGTTTAATGAATGGTTAAAAAAATGGTGTGGAGCACAGGGGTTTGGCTTCATTGAGGACTGGGGTTCCACCTGGAGGGACACCAGCCTATACTAGCAGGATGGTCTGCATCTGTCCAGGAAGGGAACAAGTCTTTTGAGCAATTGGATTAAATGCTTCATTGGCAAGCTTTTAAACTAGTCAAGGGGGGAGGCACTGATAAGCAGCAGGAAAATCCCAGCCTCTCCCTACAAAACAGGGTACTAAATGAGAAAAAGACTTAAGTAGAAAGGTCAGTGGGGGGTGCTGCCACAGAAGGTAAAGCCTTCAAAAAATGGACAGCAATGAGTACCAATGCCCATAGTCTGGGTAACAAGCTTCTTGAATTAGTGGCCTTGATGGAGGAGGAACATTGTGGCAGTCACAGAAACATGGTACACACAAAACCATGATTGGGATGTAAACATACCAGGATACACTATCTACATGAGGGACAAGGAGGGTAAAAGAGGATTAGGAGTAGCTCTTTACATAAGGGAAGGAATCAAAGCAACAGAACAAAAGGGTAAACAGGGAGGAGAAGAAGCACTGTGGGTCAATTTGGAGACAGGCAATGGCACCACAATCCACACAGGGGTTGTATACAGAACCCCCACCCCCCTCAGGGGGAGGAAATGGACAAGGAAATGATAGAAAGTATACTTAGAATGGCAGAAAAAGGGGAGATATTGCTGATGGGTGATCTGAATATGCCAGATGTTAACTGGAGTGCAGTTGCAGCAGCCACTTCTAGAGGGGTTATTCTAGATGCCCTACAGTGGACATGCCTTAGACAACTAGTATTGGAACCCACTTGAGAGGGAGCAATCTTAGACCTGGTTCTCTCAAATGGAGATGGACAGAGGATCACAGATGTAGAAGTGGGTAGCCATCTGGGAATTAGCGACCATCGAACAGTATGGTTCACAATATACACAGCAATAGAGTCAAGCCATACAAAGGCAAAAGTACAGGACTTTAGGAGGGCTGACTTTGCCAAAATGGGTGAGTGCCTAAGGAATGCATTAGAAAATGGGCAGGAAGGAGGGGTGGAAGAACAAAGGGGAATAATAAAAACTGCCATCACAGAGGTAACAAGCCTTTGTGTGAAGCAAATAAACAAAACAAAACAATGTAAGAAACTACTATGGTTCTCAAAGGAAGTGGCAGCGAAGATTCAAGACAAAAAGAAAGCATTCAGTAAGTACAAGGAATCACAGAAGGAGCAGGACAGAGAATTGTATCAGTTAAAGCAAAAAGGAAGCTGGGAAGGCAGTCAGAACAGCAAGGACCTGAACTGAGGAAAGATAGCTAACTCAGTTAAGAAGGGGGAATAAAACCTTTTATAGGTACATCAGGGAGCAAAGGAAGACCAAGGGAGGGCTAGTGAGGCTTAATAAAGGGGAGGGAGTGGGCAGAGGGTGACTGTGAAAAGGCAGAGATACTAAACAAATATTTTTACTCAGTATTTACAAATGAAGAAGGGGGAGGTACCTAAAACAAACAATTGAAACACTCTGGATACAGTAGTTGATACCAGCCCATTTACAGAAGAAAGGGTTCTGAAAGAACTCTTAAAACTGAAGGTGGACAAAGCAATGGGGCCTGATGGGATTCATCCCAGAATTCTAAAAGAACTAAGGGTAGAACTAGTGACACCACTGACTACCCTCTTTAACAAATCATGGGAGGATGGGGTGGTACCTGAGGACTGGAGGAGGGCAGATGTGATTCCCCTTCACAAAAGTGGGAGCAAGGCAGAAGCAGGAAACTACAGACCTGTTAGTTTAACCTCAGTGATATGGAAAATGATGGAATCACTTCTGAAGGAAAGAATTGTCAAATATCTAGAGGCCAGAGGGCATAGGACCCAAGGCAGCATGGATTCACAGTGGGAAGGTCATGCCAGATGAATCTAATAGATTTCTTTGACTGGGTGACCAAAGTAGTAGATCAGAGAGGGGCTGTGGACATGGCCTACCTAGACTTTAGCAAGGCATTTGACACAGTCCCACACAAAAGATTAACATACAAGTTAGCCAGCCTGGGAGTGGGTCCCAAGATGACAGCCTGGGTAAAGAATTGGCTGGAGAATAGGACACAGAAAGTAATAGTAAATGGAGTCCACTCTGAAGAAAGGGGGGTTACTAGTGGGGTACCGCAGGGTTCAGTATTAGGACCGGTCCTCTTCAATGTTTTATAACCAACATTGCAGAGGGACTGGAAGGAAAAGTATGTCACTTTGCAGATGACACAAAGATCTGCAACAAAGTTGATGCACAAGGTGGGGTGGAAAGGATGAGAAGGGACTTGACAAGGTTAGAGGAATGGTCAAATGTATGGCAGCTTAGATTCAATGCTAAGAAGTGCAAGGTAATGCACCTGGGAAACAAAAACGCAGGGGAAGAGTACACAATGGGAGGTGAGATACTAACGACAACAAAAAATGGAAAGGGACCTGGGGGTAGTCATATCAGATGAACTAAAGGTGGGCAAGCAATGTGAGAGGGCAGCAAGGAGGGCTGGGGGGATACTGGGATGCATAGGGAGAGGCATCACCAGTAGAAAACAAGAAGTTGTTATCCCTCTGTACAGACAGCTGGTGAGACCCTATCTGGAGTACTGCATGCAGTTCTGGAGACCCAATCTCCGCAAAGACATAGACAGTATGGAAGCTGTCCAGAAGAGGGCAACTAAAATGGTGCAGGGTCTGCACTAGAAGACATATGAAGAGAGACTTAAGGAGCTTAATATGTATAGCCTTGAGGAAGAGGAGGGAGGGGGACATGATAGAAACTTTCCAAGTACCTCAAAGGAATCAACAAAGTCAAGAGAGTAGCATCTTTCAAAAAAGGGTGTGCAAGAACAAGGGGGCACAATTTGAAGATGGGGGGGCGGCTTAGAGGTAATGCAAGGAAGTCTTTTTTCACAGAGAGGGTTGTGGATGCATGGAACAGCCTTCCTGAGGAGGTTGTGGAGTCAAAAATGGTGGTGGAATTCAAGCATGCATAGGACAGTCATAAGGCAATTCTAGGGGTGGGGGTAGGAAGAAGTAGGCTGCTGGTTAACTAGGATCTGCAACTTATCCATTAGGTAGGGAAATGGGTAGACTGAGTGGGCCAAGCGGTCCTTATCTGCCGTCAAATTCTATGTTTCTATGTTTCTATGTCTCTCCCCCCACTTCCTCAGCAGCATTACCCTCGCCTATTGGGAATACAGTTTTGCCACCATGCAGCCTAAACTTCTCTCACTGTCACAGGCAGCACTCCAAAAGTGGCCAGCGTCTGTCACCTGATCAACGACTCGCTGCACTGCCAGCCAAGGTCTCGAGGGAAGATTCCTCTTTGGATGATGACTGTCCTTCTTCTATGGCTGCTGACATGGATATCATGGACACTGGACATTCCCTGGACTGGGTGGACATTCTAGAATTGTCCCTTGTGGAGGCTGCAGAATTGTCTGATCCTGTTAAGCCCAGCCCTAAAACATATGCAGCTGCCTTAACATCATCCCAATCGGGCTTGATGGAGACTCCTCCTGTGATTTCTCTGTCCAAGGCTGGGCCTTCAAACTGAACTACAATTTGCTGTTTTGGCTGTATATACTGGGCCTGGCATTAAGCCATGACTCAAGGTCACCTCGAATCAAGAGTTTTGCTTAGCTCACTCAGGCCTGACACATAGCCTGTATTTAGGGTTGAGGACAGATGGCTGTCAGGCTGACTCTTCTGCGGGGAGTTAACTCATTTTGAGGTATTCCCAGATGTTGGGGCATGGGGGGGTGGATCTACTCTCTTACACCCCTCTCCACCCTCCTTTTTTCTCTCGCAGACTCCTCACATCTCTCTGATCTGGATCTTGAGATTCTCTTTCCCCTGCTGGGAGGCTCGTTCCCATGTTGCCCGAAGTCAGAGTTCAGACTCCTCAGCAACTAACCACATGATCTCTGGTCACCTTGTAATGGGGATAAGCCTAGCAGAGGTTCCATTTGATCCCACTTGGAAACTGCCAGAGGTTGAGAGGCTCCCGTCTGTGCAGAGACGTCAGTCCACATTGCTTGGAATTTACTTCCTACTGCCCTTCTCTACATGTTTCCATCTGCCTGGCAGTATGCTCATCTCTGGGCTTGCTGGCAAATAAACGCTCACTCAACCTATGCCTGGAAAGTAACCGAGTTTGCCAGTTGGGGGGGTTACCCCCCTCCCTGCCCCTCTCTCCGCTCCCACCTTTACCTAACATGGCCCTTCTTGGACCCATCTGCCCATTCACCTCCCTTCCCCTTTCTTCTTCTCCCCTTCTTCCTGTACCCCCTCCTTGTCCCCCAACCCCCTGGTGTCATGGAACCCAACCTTGTGGGGCATACCACCCTAGGAAAAGTTAGGTTCCACTGGATTGCTATCTAACTACCTTCCTGTGGGTGTTGACATTTGCATAGCTGAGGATCTCCACATACTTTGGAGTCCTCTTTTGCACTAAGCTCACCACCCTTTAACGTGTTTATGCTTTTGTTGTTTACTCTTATTAGCCTTGAACTTGTGGGTTTTTCCAGCCTAATAGACCAAAGTGATCGAGGCTTGTTGGTGGTATATTGTTTATATCTGCAGTGTATAATCCTTGTGTTTTCTTTTCCACAGATTGAAGTTTATTGTTCTAACTCAAAAACTAGGTTGTTGTTCTGGTTTGTCCTAATTGACAGCTCTCTGTGCTTACACTTCCCCTCGAGCAAGAGCTGAATACCACCTCTTCTACACAGAGGCCTTATCCTCCTTCTGTGCAGGTATTTTCATTCTCTCGGGGCTGCACACTTGGTGGGTAAGTACTCCTTTCCTTTTACTCTGGGTGAGCACTATGGCTTCTTCTCCTTCGAACCAGGGAGTACAGCTCATTTCTTGGAATGTGAAGGGGATTAACCACCCCATTAAATGCACCAGGGTATTGCAACACCTATGCTCGCTACATGCAGATGTAGTACTCCTACAGGAGACACATCTTACCAGCAAGACCATTCAGTAACTTAAGAAATCATGAGTGGGAAAAGTTTTGGCAAGTTCAGCCACCACCAAATCGAGAGGGGTTGCCATATTGCTGCATCACTCCCGTCCATGGGTAGAGGATGAGGTCTGGGCTGACTCATTTAGCAGGTGGGTGGTCTCTAGACTCTCCTTCCCGGGGGGGTGAATTAATTTTGGATAATACATATGCCCTCAATGTAGACAGTGCCAATTGTTTTCCCTATCTCAGCCAGGCTATTGCCTCTCTGACCCTGTCTCACCATCACATTCCCATACTGATTGGAGGAGACTTTAACCTAGTTTATGATATCTTCTTGGACAAGTCTAAACCTACCCTGCAGGCCCATACCAAGGCTTAAATGGCACTGTAAGAGATGATTGAGGAATGGGGTCTTCATGATGTGTGGAGGTGAGATCATCGCACTGGGTGAGATTATATCTATTTCTCCCCAGTCCATGCTACTCACAGTAGGATAGATTTTTGGCTAGGGAATGTGGCCGTGGCAAGCGGGATGGCAGACTCTCAGATTGGCAATATTCTCATTTCCGACCATGCTCCCGTTATGATTGCATAAAGCCCCCTGGCATCCCAAGCCTCTGAAACACACTGTAGGTGTAACCCACTGTTGCTGTGTGATCCACAATTTCACCAAACTGTAATTCAGGTGGCCAAAGACTATTTCTCACTAAATTCTAGCAATGAGGTGTCATCAGGCACTGTGTGGGAGGCCTTCAAGGCAGTCCTCTGGGGACGCATTATCTCTTTTGCTGCAGCCAAGAACAAGGTGCGCAAAGCGACCCTGGACCAATTACAATCAGAGCTCACTGGGCTTTAATCTCGATTTAAAGCATCACCCGCTGCGAACAGAGACAGGTTCCTAATCTGAAGCATAGTTGGGCCCAAGTACCAGATCAACTCCATCTTGCAGCAAAAGGCTGAGTGGCTCTTATTACAGTCCAAACATAGCAATTGGGAGGGAGAAGAAAATGGAGGCACACTGCTAGACTACCAACTAAGGAAGCAACAAGCTGTCTCCCGTATCCATGCCCTCCAGACCCCCTTGGGGCAAATAACAGCTCACCCTAAAGGAGTCAACACTACTATGCTGCAGTACTACCAATCTCTTTACCAGTCCCACTCCTCTTTGACCCCCCTCAACTGGCTCAGGGACTTAATCAGTTCTGTCATCAGATCTCATTACCCTGTCTAACACCAGACCAAACAGACATTTTAGATACTTCACTTTCTACTGATGAACTGCACTTGGCTCTCTTGCAGATGGCCAAAGTTAAAGCTCCAGGCCCGATGGGATGACGGTGGAGCTCTACTGGATTCTTGGTCAGGAAATAGCTCAACTGCTACTTCTTGCCTACAAGAGGCACATTCCACAGGTGTCCTTCCCCCCTACTATTAGAGAAGCCTTGATAACCCTACTCCCCAAAAAATCTAATGTTCCTTTGGATTGCACCAATTTTCATCCCATCTCCCTCCTGTCAGTCAACACCAAAATTGTAGCTAAGGTTCTGGCCACTAGGATGCTGAGCATGCTGCCCTCCATAATCCATCCAACTCAAGTTGGTTTCATGTGAGGGAAATCCAGATTGGACAACATCAGACTGTTGGTTAATCTGAAATGGATCGCATCTCGCTGTAAAATTCCCATGGCAGCATTAGCTGTGAACTTTTCCAAAGCCTTTGATTCAGTAGAATGGAATTATCTGGATGAAGTCCTCCAGCTCTATGGCTTTGGCCCCTAGTTCTGTCAATGTATTGCCATCCTATACAGTTCCCTTATGGCCAGAATCTTAACTAACTCAAATATTTCCCTGCCTTTCTCCCTACATAGAGGTACCTGTCAAGGCTATCCCCTCTCTCCTCTCTTGTTTCTAGTGGCATTGGACCCTCTCATGAGGAAGTTTCTGGCTGCTAAAAAAATGTCCAGAATAAAGGCCTCAGAAAACCAATATCTGGTAGCTGCCTAGAAGGATGGCCTTCTGCTTACCTTATCTCACCCACAACACTCTCTACCCATAGTCTTATCGATCCTGTAAGACTTTGTTTGTCTTTCTGGGCTACAAACCAATCAGAAGAAAACCACTTTAGCTCCTTTTAATGCAGCCTGTACTTTTGACTGCCTGCAGGGCACAGAGTTAGCCTGGGCTCCACAAGGCTTTACTTACTTAGGGGTGAGGATCCCATTTCAATGAGCAGAGCTTGAGGCAGCTAATTTATCTCCACTATTAGCACAGCTAGCAGCTGAAATTGAGAGGTGGCATAAGGTGCAGCTCTCACTACCTGGCAAGGTGGCAGCCATTCTTATGCTATTCCTACCTAGAGTGGCCTGTCTTCTTATTAATCTTCCCATGCATCTATCCCCCAGGTTATTCAGTTCCCTTCAAAGATTTATATTCCACTTTCTGTGGGGATGGAAATCTCCCAGATGGGGTTGTAACAAGCTATGGGCTCACTGGACACAGGGAGGTATGGGCCTACCGTGGCTCCAAGGTTACCACTTAGCTTACCTGGCAGTGCAGGCCACTAAATGGTTTGTCCTCCCACATACTTCTTCTCCTGTATGGGTGGAACTGGAAGCTAGAATTATGGGGACTTGCTCACTCAGAACTGTGCTGGAAGGTGACAGTGTTCCTACCACAAACCTGATGCCCATCATGAGTGAAACTAGATGTGCATGGTGCTGCCTTATGACTTTGCCCCACAGTCCCTGGGTGAATTGGGCTCCTCCCTTGCATTATGTTGCACTGTGGAATAATGACTTCTTAACAGTTGGGGGTAACCCATTACATTGGTCCTCATGGGCGGTGCAAGGTATACTCTATGTGCAGGACCTGTACATGCCCAAGTCTGTTGAACTAATGTCATTTGAACAAGTCAGAGTGAAGCTTAATCTTCCCACTAAAGACTTCTGGAGGTACCTACAGCTCCGTAGTGCCAGTCACACCATTCAGGCATGATACAGTATAGACACTAAATGGCAGTGACTGGATTCGCTTCATAAGCTGTCCTCCGCCCATGGGTTGGCAGGGTGTTTCTATAGAGTCTGGCGGGACTCGCAGCCTGAATTCATGAACTCCTGCAGGATCATGTGGATGACAGATATGAACACAGTTATATGAGGAGTCATGGTGCCTCTATCTTGAAGCTGCTCACCTCACCTATAGAGATGTTAGAAGTCACTTTCTTCAACAGAAAATCCTGCTTAGATGGTACAGGACCCTGGCTGCTCTTCACTCAGCTGGGGTCCTCCCTCATTCAGACTGCTGGAGATGCCAACAGTCTCCTGCCCATCTCCTTCATCTGCTGTGGCAATGCCCTCAGCTCACTACCTTTTGGGTTTCTATTGCAGATGAGTGTTCTAGAGTGCTGGGACACCCAATCACACTTGAAGATTCCAGGCTGGTTTCAGCAGACACTTCCATGCTAACCTTCCTGTCCAAGGTGCACCATGAGTGGTTGAAGTTAGCCTTTCTTGAAGCCAAATGTTTATTACTGATGCACTGGCGATGACCACTGCCCCCAGCTTTATCAGCTTGGCACTCTGCCATGGCTTACTTAGTGATTTTAGAGTGGCTGTCCTACTCACACTGTGGCCAATTATACCAGTATTCCTTTAAGTGGGATGGGGACCTCCATTCTCCTCTCTGTAAGACTCCACCTTCTCCTGGCAACCCCCCTATTTGATATACTTGGTTGTGGTTGGTTGATTGTTCTGGTTAGCTGATGGGAAAGTGTAAGCTAGACAGATGTATTTATTTTCTTCTTGCCTGTTAGGCCCTATTTGGCATTATGTAAGGGTGTTACCTCACTTGTTTATGTCATACTAAATACACCTGTATGTATTATAGAATAAGTGTATTTGGTAGGCATGTTCTGATGGTGTATTCTTTTCTGAGTCATTCAATTTATATGTGATAGGTCTTGATTGTCCTGTCAATTGAGCTGTCCTTGTTCATGGATTCAATACAAACTTCTCTATGATAAAAAAGAAAGAACCAGCATACCACAATGGAAATTTGATAATAACCTTTTACAGGACACAGTATTTGTTGAAATAATTAAGAAATCCATAAACAAATACTGGCAATATAATGATTCAGAAGAATTAAACATGGCCATCAAGTAGGATGCACTGAAAACATACTTAAGGGCTATTATAATTTCCATATTACAAGAAAGAAAATAAATTACAGTATCAAAAAATGAAGACCCTAGAATGAGAATTGAAGAACCTAGATGCACAATTAACATTATTAGGCAAGAACCCACAAATTGAACAAAAGCTACAAGACTGTTTGAGTAAGAAAAACGAATTACTATTGAAACAAACAGAAACAGATTTATGGAAAATTAAAAATAAACTATACTTCCATGGGGATAAAACAGGAAAATGGTTTGCATATGCTATTGAAAAATGAAAAGAAAGAAAGAAACACAATCATCTCAATAATAACCACACAAGGGGAGCAGATTAGTTGATATCTCAAAAATTCGTAAAATATTTTAGTAGTATATATAATAAGAACTATATAAAGCAAACAAAACAAATTAAAAAAATTACAGATGGTGAATATTCTAACATTGGATATCAAACAAGAGATGTTCTCCATAAGAGAAATTAAAGAGGCTATTAAAAAACAGAAAAAAGGTTCCTCTCCTGGTCCATATGGGTTAATGTGCAAATTACATCTTTCTTTTAAAGATGAATTATCCACATGGATGCAAAAAAATGATACAAGAGATTGTCACAGTAGATAAAATATCCAAAACAATTCAAGAAAGCACCATTATTTTCTTATTAAAAGAAAATAAAGATAGTAAATATGCAGAAAATTACAGACCAATATCTTTATTAAATCAAGATTACAAAATTATTACAAAATGAATAGTACAAAGAATACAGGAACAAGTAGCATGGCATATTAATATGGATCAGAAATGCTTTATAAAAGGCCATACTATTTTTGAAGGTTTAGAGATGGTGCAAGCAATAATAGCATGTGTCTGCTTCTTCACTAACATCACAAAAGGAGGAAAAGACATTGGTGGCATTAGATGCCACCAAGGCTTTTGATCTTCTTTCAAGGACATTTGTTTCTTTGTTTGGAACAATGGGGGGTCCTCAGCATCATTTTGAAAAATATTAAACAAATTATATGACTTTCCTATTGCCAGATTGAAAATAAATACACATATATATCTGCCCCGGTAAGGATTACAAATGGTGTATGACAAGGCTGTTTCTTGTCCCCACTTATCTTTATATTATGGTTGGAACCCTTGTTGAATTATATAAGAAGTAATGCACATATTAAGGGTATTCATATTGGAGGAAGTGAAAAGAAATAAAGAAAGTAAACATATATGCTGATGATATGTTACTTATGTTGGAAAACAACAAAATGTCATGGCCAGAAGCATTAAAAGAAATAGAAACATATAGTAGACTCTTTGAGTTGAATGAAATCAAATCAAATGATTGGCGTTACCCTTAACACCACTAAGGAACCAAACGAAATGTGTGTTATATCCAGTGAGAACTACCAACAAAATGAAATATCTAGGTATTATATTGGCAAGTAATATCTAAGAAATAATAGATATAAATCAAAACTTAGTAAACACTAAAATAAAGGATTTACTTGAAGGTTAGGAAAATCTGTCTTTCTCTCTTTGGGGCAGAATAGAGACACTAAAAATACCAATAAAGTCACACTTTCTATATCCTTTTCAAGGCACTGTTGGACAAATTTCTGAAAAATAGTTTTTGAAAGTTAAACAAATCTTTGTAAAGTTTCTCTGGAGGGGAGCTTCCCCTAGAATTGCCAGGGCAAAAAAAAAAAAACTATTCCCAGATCCTATGGTGGCATGGTTTGCCCTGATCCATTCTACAATTTTAATGCAGCCGGAATAAAAACTGCTTTTAAATGGTCTGATAAGACAGAAAACAAAATAGATAAGTTAGGGAGATATAGTTCATTACCACAAACATATTTAAATGAGACATGTCCAAATTTGACAATACAGGATATTATACCAAATTACAAAAATTTTTAAGTACTAATGTAAACATCATGATTAAAAGTGTTGCACTGTCCTGTAAAAGATGGACACAACAATCTAAAACAAAAAGCTATCTTTTGCATTTTTGTATATTTCCATACATACAAAATTCTATAATAAAAATGATAAATACATGGAAAATTGCATTAATAAATAGCAATTTAGTAAATTGGCTTGATTTATTAGAGAATGGGGCTTACCACTAAAAGGCAGGCCAGGTTGTCCAGTGATCCCTGCCAGGAAGAGTGCATAGGAGGGGGGTGGGGGGCAGAGGAATAGAGGGGGTGGGGCCTAGTGACATCACTAGGCAGGAAAGGGTAAAATGACAAGAGCAAGCCAGAGCCCCAAGGATTGGCTGGGTGCAGAGCCCTAGGGGGTCCTGACCAGGGGCCTATAGGGGTATACTAGGCATGGGCTCAGGCAGGATGACCTCTTTTGCTGGGAATTTTTTTCCACCCTCCCAACCTTATTAAGGAAGGTGCTGGGGGGCAGTTTTTGCACAAAGGAAGGTGTTGGAGGGCAGGTTGGGTGCTCTAGGGGCTCTGGGCATAGGACCAGGTGTTTATGTCACTGTGGGGAGGCAGCATCAGGCCAGGGGGCTAGGGCAGTGTCCCCTGGCAGGGAGGGGCAAGGATGCTCATGGGGGAAGAAAGAGAAAGGGGGAGCAGGGGGGAAGAAAGGAGGGAGGGGGTAGGATACATGGGCTGGGGCAAAGAACCCAGATGTGGTAAAGCAGGGAGGGGGATAGGTCCAGGCACCGGATTCAGAAGTGTCCGGGCCTGGAGGGTGAAAGCCCAGGTAAGTGGAACCAGCTTGGTTCTGGTGTGGAGGAGGGGGCCGGATTCACAGTGTCTGGGCCCTGAAAGCAAGATGGAAGAAATGACCAGAAGAAAGACAGAGGCCAGAACCAGAAAACTTGGAAAGAAATGTTGATGTGACTTGAATTGTGAATTCAAAGTATATGGTTGTAAATATAGTCTTTTTTGCCATGAATAACATTGCCAATGAGCAACCAACAAGTTAAAAATGGTGTAGCGTCCATCATTCCTGTGGGGGATTCAGGGGACAATGGACATTTTATTTCATTTATTAATTTCAAAAAATATACAGAAATTAATAACTTAGAAGACAATTGGTATTTATATATTTTTTTGAAGACCAAATTTAATACTCTGAAAAGTGAGCAGAAAAAATGTTTTCCAGCATATAGTTCCAATATATACTGAAATAATTAGTTAAATACTAAAAAGAGCATTATTGCACAAATGTATAGACAATTTTTGGATATAAACTCTATTCAGACACATAAAACATTGCTAGCTACAAAAATAAATTGGGAATCAGAGCTTTTCTCTGTGATACAAGAAAATAGCTGGCTGAATATAAGGAAAAATGATAATAAATTATACTTTAATGCTAAAAACAAAAGCATACAATACAAAATTTTAGATTGAGCATACATAACTCCCCAGTCTTTTTCGCACTGCACAACAAACACAAATAGAAATTGTTGGCATCTCGGTGGAGAAGAAGGGAACCTTTTCCACATGTTATGATGATGTAAAATGATACAGGATTGGTGGAAATTTACACAAAATGAATTGGAAAAAAATATAGGGAAAATTATACCTCTACACCCTAAATGTTACATATTGAATAGTTTAGAAGAACACGAGTTATCTGGGTCAGAAAAGACATTTTTTTTCCGTAGCTACAGTACCATGATGACCAAAAGACAAATTTTACAAAGGTGGAATTGGCCAGATATAGGGAAAATAGATTATAACAACTAGATATACACATTTCGAGAGCTCTTACATTTAGAAAAGTTAACAGACTACATAGAGAAAATAGAAATGTCATATGAAATTAATTGTACTGACTGGAGAGAGGTTATGAGCATTTTGCCTCCTATGTTAAGAATAGAATAATTACTCACATTAAGGTGTAAAGTAACATAGAAACATAGACTTTGATGGCAGATAAGGACTGCTTGGCCCATCTAGTCTGCCCATTTCCCTACCTACAGGATAGGCCGCAAATCCTAGTTAACCAACAGCCTATTTCTTCCTACCCCCCACAAGAATTGCCTTATGTCTGTCCCATGCATTCTTGAATTCTCCCACAGTTCTAGACCCCTCAACCTCCTCAGGAAGGCTGTTCCATGCATCCACTACCCTCTCTGTGAAACAATACTTCCTCACATTGCCCCTGAACCGCCCTCCTTCTACCTTTAAATTGTGTCCCATTGTTCTTGCAAGTCTCTTTTTCTGAAAGATGCTACCCTCTTGGACTTTGTTGATTCCACTGAGGTACTTAAAAGTTTCTATCATGTCCCCCCTCTCCCTTCTTTCCTCAAGGGTATACATATTAAGCTCCTTTAGTCTCTCCTCATATGGCTTCTCTTGCAGACCCTGCACCATTTTAGTTGCCCTCCTCTGGACTACCTCTATCCTGTCCATGTCCTTGCGGAGGAGGGGTCTCCAGAACTGGACACAATACTCCAAATGGGGTCTCACCAACTGTCTGTACAGAGGGATAACAACTTCCTGTTTTCTGCTACTGATGTCTCTCCCTATACATCCCAGTATACCCCCAGCCCTCCCTACTGCCTTCTCACATTGCTTGCTAACCTCAAGGTCATCTGATATGATTACCCCCAGGTCCTTTTCCTTTTTTGTTGTTGTTACTACCTCCCCCATTGTATATTCTTCCCTGGGTTCTTGTTTCCCAGGTGCATTGTTGCACTTCTTTGCATTGAATCCTAGCTGCCATACTTCTGACCATTCCTCCAACCTTGCCAAGTCCTTTTCATCCTTTCCACGCCTCCTTGTGTATCAACCCTGTTGCAGATCTTTGTGTCATCTGCAAAGGCATACTTCTTTCAGTCTCTTTGCAATGTCACTGATGAAGACATTAAAAGGACTGGACTAACTCTGAACCCTGCGGTACCCCTCTAGTAACCCCTCTTTCTTCAAGTGGACTCCATTTACAATTACCTTCTGTGTCCTGTTGTGCAGCCAATGTTTTACCAGGCTACCACCCTGGGACCCACTCCCAGGCTGGTTAATTGACTATTAATCTTTGTGTGGGACTGTGTCAAATGCCTTGCTAAAAGACTAGGTAGGCCATGTCCACAGCCCCTCCCTGGTCTACTTTGGTCACCCAGTCAAAGAAATCTATTAGATTTGTCTGACATGACCTTCCTGCTGTGAACCCATGCTGCCTTGGGTCCTGTGCTCCACTGTCCTCTAGGTACTCAACCATTCTTTCCTTCAAGTGACTCCATCACTTTCCCTACCACAGAGGTCAGACTGACAGGTCTGTAGTTTCCTGCCTCTGTCTTGGTCCCACTTTGTGAGGGAATCACATCCACCTTCCTCCAGTCCTTGGGTACCACACCATCCTCCCATGATTTATTAAAGAGTAGCCAGTGGTTTCACTAGTTCCTCCCTTAATTCTTTTAGAATTCTGGGTGGATTCCATCAGGACCATTCGTTGTCCACCTTCAGTTTTAGGAGTTCTTGCAGAACCCTTTCTTCTGTGAAAGGACTGGGATCAACCCCCTATCAAGAGTGCTTCTGTTAATTGGATTAGGCACTTCCCCCTCCTCTTTTGTGAATACTGAGCAGAAATATTCGTTCAGTATCCCTGCTTTTTCACTGTCCCCCTCTGCCCACCCACCGTTCATTCTATTTAGCCTCACTATCCCTCCCTTTGTCTTTCTACGCTCGCTGATGTACCTTTAAAAGGTTTTATCCCCCTTCTTAACTGAGTTGGTTATCTTTTCCTCAGTTTGAGCCTTTGCTATTCTGACTTCCCTCCCTGCTTCCTTCTGCCTTAACTGGTACAGCTCTTTGTCCTGCTCCTTCTGTGTTTCCTTATACTTCCAGAATGCTATCTTTTTCTTCCTGACTTTCACAGCTACCTCTTTTGAGAACCATAGTGGCTTTTTCTTTAATTTTGATTTGTTTATTTGCTTCACACAAAGGCTTGTTGCCTCTGTGATGGCAGTTTTGATGATTCCCCATTGTTGTTCCACCTCCTTCTAGCCTGTTTGCTAGTGCTTTTCTGAGGCACTCTTCCATCTTGCCAAAGTCAGCCCTCCTGAAGTCCAGTACCCTCACTTTTGTATGGCTTGACTCTGTAGCTGAGTTTAACATGAATCACACTGTTTGATGGTCACTTGTCCCCAGATGGCAACCCACTTCTAGATCTGAGATCCTCTCACTGCCCCCGTTTGAGAGTATGAGGTCTAAGATTGCTCCCTCATGAGTGGGTTCCAAAACTAGCTAAGGCCTGCCACCTGCAGGGCATCAAAAATGGCCCTACTCTTGGATGTGGCTGCAGCAAATGTGCTCCAGTTAACATCGGGCATATTCAGGTCTCCCATCAGCAGTATCTCCCCTTTCTCTGCCATTCTAAGAATGCCTTCTATCATATCCTTGTCCATTCCCTCCCCCTGACATGGGGGTCTGTACACAACCCCTGTGTGAATTGTGGTGCCCTTTCTAGCCTCCAAGGTGACCCACAGTGCCTCCTCTCCTCCCTGTTTACTCTTTTGTTCAGTTGCTTTTATCCCTTCCTTTACATAGAGATCTACTCCTCCACCTCTTCTCCCTTGCCTGTCTCTCCTGTAGGTTATGTACCCTGGTATGTTAACATTCCAGTCATGGTTCTCTGTGTACCATGTTTCTGTGACTGCTACAATATCCAGGCATCCCTCTTCCATCAAGGCCACCAGCTCAGGGAGCTTGTTGCCAAGACTATGGGCATTGGTACTCATTATCCTTCATTTCCTGATGGCCTTACTCCCTTTTGCCCCATCCCTGTCCTTCTTGCCTTTGTCACTTTCTCCATTTACCCTGCCCTTCTCCCTATCGACACCTCTATGTTGGTGTTTGCCACACTTACTACTGTGATTATTTGGGGTACTATAAGTACTATTATACTATGCTATAAGAAGTAATGGACATTAATTTTACTTGTATAACTAGAGCATGAATTGTTTTGCACTGGATGTTGAAGTTTAAACCAAACTATATGGAATTTATGTTAAAACTTTGTATAATAATTTAAATATTTTTAAAGAAGCATGGACTATCTATCTATCTATCTATCTATCTATCTATCTATCTATCTATCTATCTCTATCTATATATTGCACTTAAAGCAACTGGTTGGGTTTTCCTTTTTGACAAAGACATAATGGGTAGGATTAAACAGTGCAATATTGGGCTGCTTTAGTCCTGCTCACAGTACTATAATTTCTATCCATATGTTTTATAGTAGTTACTGTTGTTAGAAAGAGTGATTTGTGTGACTTGAGAATTAATTTAAGATTCCAAGAAAGCCAAGATAAAAAGAGTAATTGGAGAATTCAAGATGGCCTGTCATTGTTCAGATGGACAGAGAGTACTGGATTAGACCCCTTGGGCCCAATTTTAAAATCCAGCTGCGACATACGCAACTTGTGGCAGAAGAGCTGGCTGTGCCTGATGCAGTTGCGGCACATGCAAAAGTCGCTATTCCAGAAAGTTTTCCTCAAGTGGCAAACATTCTGGAATAGCCACAAGATGTGGCCCTGCACCAGGAAGAGGGGTGCAGTCAAAGGATGTGATGCATGGCTGGGATGCAGCCCCAGACTAGTGGGCAGTGGGTAGCTGAGGTGCCCAATGAGCACCAAGTCTGGAACCACAGTACAAATTGGTCAGGACCCTCATGGCTGTGACACAGGATGTCTTGTCTCCATTGAGCACTGTGCCATAACCGCATGGGCACCTATGTGCCAGCTGGATGTAATTCCTGCTGTGGCAGGCTATTGCCAACCCCCCTCCCACTGCTGTGGAAGTACAGTATAGTGCCCCCCAAAACACAGGTAGCTCCGAGCCCCTGTCACCCACTTGTGAAGTGGAAAATGCCAGTTCCACTCTGTGTTCCCTGCTCCATGTGCTCCAGCTGTGCCCAGTCCATACTACCCACACATTGTACCTCATGGTCTAATGGCCCCCCTTCCTCCCCTTCCTGACAGGCAGTGAAACCCTCTACTGCATCCTTGACATGCATCCACAACTGGTACAGCCCTCCTCACACCACCACGGCCAGCCACAGAATCCATGTGTGATTATGTGTACTGTACACTGTATGCTATACAGTGTACAGCATGCACAATATGCAGTCTGCAGCTGGCCATGGTGGAGTGAGGAGGGCTGTGCCAGTCCCGGATTCATGTTGGGGATGGGGGTGAGGGGTCCACTGTCTGTCAGGGTGGGGAGGGTGAGGGGGCACTAGACATCCAGGTACAATGTCTGGGCAGTTTGGTGTGGGCACAGTGGGAGTGCAAGTGGATGGAACAGGGAACACAGAGTGGAACTGGCATTTTCTTCTTCTCAAGTGGCAATGGGGAATCAAGGATAGTTTGGACTTGGGGGCACTATACCACCACTGAACAGGGCACCCAACAGTTCTATGGGGAGCAATAGCTACAACACAGTACTGTCTGGGCACAGGGATGCCCAGAGTCCATGCCAGTGCACACTGACACCCTTCAATTGGTGCCACATGTTGCCGTGTGTTGCCACCTCTTAGCCATGCCCCCATCAGGACATATTCTGCCCTTGGTGCACCCCTTCAGGCCCCTGTCTCACCTCATCCCATAGCCACAACCCACTTAGACCACCTCCTGGCTGGTCTAAGTGGTGGCCCCTCCTACATCCATGTTGTGGCTTCTGAAATCCCAAAAAAGGGGATGTGGCAGCTGCGTCATGGCACATGCCCCCTTTGCGACATGGTGCCCTGGGTTGTTGGATGCAACCCTGGCACAAGGGAGCTGTGCTGCAGCTGTCCCTGGATCAGTTGCAGGCCACCTTGGAAAATCCCATTTGATGCAAGTTGTGCCACAAATCACAACATGCATCAAACACCTTTGCTGCAACTCCCTTGGATCGGGTGCACCTGATTGAGAATCAGGCCCCTTTCTGACCAAGGTTATTCTCTGGGACAGACACTCCAATTACCTTTTCCTACAGGAAGTTCTCTTAATTTTTAAATAGACCCTTTTAGACTCTTCAGAACACCCTGGGTGTTATGTAAAAAACTGTGTTATAAAGAGACTGACATTCTCAAATTGAGACTACTTGTGCTAAATTTGTAAACTATTCAAGAACACAGACTATAATACTTTAGTACTGTAGTTATAGTTTTTTTATCTTAGTTTATACTGCTTGTAAACTGGTAGTGGGTTTTTACTAGTGGAAAGATTGCTATAGGAGAAATGCAGAGAAAGAAAAAAAGCAAATTCTCCTGTTAAAATGACAAAACCTAATACTAGAGGTCAAGATAACAAACAGACAAAAAAAAAACAGAAATCTCAAGAAAATGACAACAACAACAAATAGATATTAAAATATTTTATTATTCCAGGTAATGTAATTGAACTAGTTGATGGAGATATATAATGGCATCCCCCAGGATGAAACCCACTTTTAAATCACTCTGCAGTATGCTGCAGCAGACCTACTTAATAAAGCAATGTAATTTCAATGGCAATTAGTCCCTTTTGTCATGCAGGAAACTGTGGCATTCACTTCATCCTGGCAGTGTAACATTTTCCTGAATGACAAAAAGGACTAATTGCCACTGAAATTACATTGTTTTATTCAGTAGGTCTGCTGCAGCATTCTGCAGAGTGCTGCAAAATGCTGCAGACTTGGGTTTCATCCTGGTGGATGCCACTGTACATGTGAGGATAAAAGACGCCTTGCTCCCCAGTAGTACCTCATCACCAATTAAAAATGGCAGGTCACTGCCTATAAATTTAGATCAACCCTTATTAGTGGAAATTAGCAAATTAGAGAAGGAGGGTGAGCAAGTTGTGAAATAAGGGGTCATAAACATGAGGGACTGTTGCAAGATAAAAATGGGAGTGAAGTTAGTAGCCAATCAAAGGAGGTTATACGACAAGAAAACTCAAACATGTCTCAACCAAAGTTAGATTGACACATTGCAAGAATACACAAATTTACATATGGAAAAGGAAAACATGACATTTTTATTCTTGCAAGATATTAAAGATTTCTTATCACCATATGTTGCAAGACTTAGGCTAGATCTGCCCACCCAAGCCCAGCATGATTTATCACATTACTGGCAGAATACAGAAGTACAGTTAATGGAAGAAGATTGCCAGTAAAGAGATAATAGTAAGGAGAATACTGAGGAGGGTAACAATAATAAGTTAATGTACTGTAGGTGGCATCACATTGGATCTAGTTAAAAACAGCTAAAAAAGTTGAGCGTGGTCAATATCCACACAGCAACAGCAGCAAACATCATAACAGTGCTGCTAAAAAACAGTGAGTACACAGACAGCACTAAAACCAATAGTGCATCAATGTCAGGGGTCTACACAAACAAAAGTTGACCTGGGTGTGTGTTAAACATTTGTTTGTGAGGGGCTTTGCCCCCTGCACCTCCCACATGTGAGACTTTGCCCCCTCATACACTGTAAAAAAAATAATCATCTCTGAGGGTTGGCCACACTCAGGGAGTGGACAAAAATTGGGATGTGGGTGGATTTTGTACAACACATTAAAGGTGGTGGGGAGCCAGCAAGGGTTGGGTGCAAAAATGGAAAATAAATTAAGGGAACACATTGGGAAAACAAAAACATGCCCAGTGCAGGGGTTGGATTTGAACCCCTCACTCCTTGATCAGTGCTGCCTTTGCAGACTGTGGATCTTTCCTCCAAGCCACGATGGCAACACACTATTTCCACCCGCAGTTGGTCACTTCAAGCCATCAGCCTAAGTGAACACAGCTACAGGTATAGTGTTATAATGTTCAGCACTATATTTTTCCTGTAGCTGTATTCCTTCATGATCTTTTATCTGCACGGTTTTTACCATGCTCATATTGCTTTGCAGTATTGACCAGCTACCCATCACATCAGATTAAAACAGAACAAAAATTAAACAGTAATTATTTGGGGCAGGTGGTCCCATTAATGACACTATTATTTGAACTGCAATTACAGAAGCCATTGGTTAAATACAATGGAGGGGGGATTGGAACAATACAACATGAAATACTACATATGAGTAATAAAATGCAGATATGGGATACAACTGAGTTAATTGCATAAAAAGGTGAGTGCAAAATTGCTAAACTTATAAAAGAATTAAATAACTGCAAATGGGGGGGCAAGGGTTGGAGAGGTATTGCAATGGACACAACTACCAAAAGTAGGAGCTGTAGGGACTGTCAATGATTGGGAAAACATAGAAAACAGAACGATGTAAGTTCTAACAAAAAGGACAGAAAATAGAGGAACCAGGAAAATCAGTTAGACCAGTCAATTAGAGGTACTAGTCAGAGGGAAAAAAAACAATGAAAAATACTAGTAAGAGAAAGACATAGAAATTACATGTGAAGTAGAAAAAACAGAAGCTGAAATTAACAGGGGGATAATATTTCCAAAATTATTTTTAAGGGGACTACTAAAATTGAAAAATGAGAGTCGAGAAGCATTGAAGGCCATGGTATATAATATTTGCAAGTGTGCCTTGGTGATAAAAATAAAATGGAACAATGCAGCAACAGTGTATAGTTATGAATTATATTATTTTGCAGCAATTATTTATACTACTTTAAACAGTACTGGAATACATTTAATGGAAGAAGATTGCCAGTAAAGAGATAATAGTAAGGAGAATACTGGGGAGGGCACTATTTCAACAAGGCAGAATTTTAAACCATTGGGTATTAAATTGAATAATTTTGTGGTTCCATTAATTTGAAAATGTAGTAAAACTAGATCCAGCCAAGAAACCACAGGGAAAAAAAAAGAATGGAATTAAAAGGGTAAATAAACAGTCAGCCAGGCTACAGAAAGTAAGACAGAAAAAAAAATCACAGTACATTCATTAGCTGAGGAAGACAGTTTTGCACTATGGAGACAAACAAATGAGATAAGGGATAGGAAACCAAATGCCAGAAAAAATAATATCAGTGTGATACTATCTGAGAATGAATATGAGACTGAAACAATTGGTAATACTAATGAAACATCAACAAGAGATGAAATGACATCAGAACATGAAGATTCAATTGAAACAACAGAGTTAGATTGACAGCCAGATGCAGACACATCAGAAATTAGGCTAAGTAGTTGGAATATAGCTTGAATTAAAAGTAAGTGTGAAAATATAATGTGGCTAGAGGAAATGATCAAGTATGATATAATTGTTCTGCAGGAGACTTAGTTTAATGGAAAGGATTTTATCCTGCAGGATTGTGAACGTTTTGAAAGAGAAGCTATAAAACGTAATCAAATGGGCAGGGCAAAAAGGGGGCTAGTTACACCCATTGTGGTTCAACTCCCTCCAGGAGAGCATAGTTCGCCTACCTTCAATGTGGTCTTTCAAAAGGAACCAAAAGAACCTTATAATATGTGAATCTTAATGTACCTGCCTCGCTAGCTCAAACTAAGGCATCACCTCCATCTTCCCTCTGGCTGAACTGATCCTTCTCTCTTATGCACTCTGCACTTGGGACTCATCCCCACCCCTTTTTTTCTTCTTCTGCTCTTAGTTTGTTCTAACACCTTGACAACTAACAGGTTCACTGTTGGGCACAGTAATTAGGCTGTTCCTGTTTGTGTTTCATAAGTTTGTCTGAAATGTCCCAACATGGAACCTATGTAAAGAGCTCTGAGCTCAAATGGTTTATCTGAGAACTTAAATAAATAAATAAATGGTCGTTTAAAAAATATAGAGATTTCAGATATGGAGGAACCATATTTTTATGTAGTCTTACTACAGGTAAAATGGATTAGAGTTTGTTATTATAAATGGATATGTTCCACCATTTAATACAACATCTGAGGACACAACATTTTGGAGTGCTTTGACAATATGTAATAACATATTTCATTAATTTGTATGGGGAAATGTTACTTTTGATGAGTGATTGTAATCTTAAGATCAGTGCAGGTCAAGAGATTTATGATAGGAATTGAAACCTAGGAGATGTGCATTACATACCTCTACATATCTCATTAGATATTAGAACATCCAAGACTGGAAAAAATATGTCAGTATTAGGTGCTATTCAAGAGTAATGAAGGGTAGTGTAAAAGGTGATATAAAGGAAAATGTTACATTTGCAATGAAGAAAAGAGGCTCACTGATAGATATGTGCATTATTGATGTGTTTATTTTTAACAAAGTCTCCAGAGTAACAATTAAGAAATTGTGGGATAGTGATTGTTTCACAATGATTGTTCTCATATTAAGTTCCTATTCTGTACAAAAGGTTAGATGCAGAAATATTCTGAATCTGGCACAGGACCACTTGTTTTTACATGATACAAAAAGGATTAAATGGACTCATATATCTGGAGAATTTGTTAAAAAATTTATGAAAGATTATTTAACTGATGTAAATCCTGCACTTACTAATTGGCAGGCTATTGATGGAGATATTAATTTGTATGACGCTATAAAAGGAATGCATATTGATATAATCAATAAGTTGCAAGAAGTTTTATCCTTGAAAATCAGGCAGCAGAAAGACACTGTTACCAGAAAAAAAAAAAGATGGGAAAGTAATGTTTGGATATGAGAAAATGTATTTATTTATTTTTATTTATTGAGATCTAGGATAACACCTACGAGTAAGTGCTCTTTAAAAAATTCCACGTCTGTTACATAGGACAGCAAAGTACAGTACAAAACTGGGGACAATATACATAGAAGGTAGAAAATTTGACAAACACACAGAGTAAGGTATGTTAAGGCATTATACAACGTATGCCTGCATCAGGATGAGAAACAGAGATGAGAGAGAGGCAACATAGGGAAGGGTGGGATGCAGGGGCAGTGCAAAGAACAGGGTAAGAAGGTGGGAAGGAAAGGTGAAAGGAGGACATGGGGCAGTGCTCAGAAGGAGGTAGGGTGGTGAAAGAAGTGCTGCGGTTGGGCAATCCAGGGTGGACAAAGGTGGGGATACCGTGCTCGAGGCAGATTACTGTTTTGTGCATTGGCTTAGCATGGGCACATACAGCTACTCTAGTCAAGGAGATGCTTGTGCAGTCTGTAGTTAAAAGATCCTATCATTGGTGCACCAGTGATGTCTGGAGGCAGAACATTTGTCCAGAGGGCTGCACAGTGTGAGAACACACATTGAGCCATGGTAGTGAGGCATCTGGGTACATGGAAAACTTGAGCAGAGGAGCTTCTGGTATGTCTGGTCATCTGAGGCAGGGACAGGAGGTTCTAAACCCCAGTTGGAAACTGGTTTTATCTGACTTTCTTGGCTATTAGGCAGGTTTGATACCGGATTCACTCATTTAGTTGAATTATTATATAAGTTAGGGAAATATTTTCAAATATGTGGTGATGTGAATTTTTGCAGAGCTATAGTGGAAATTAGGCAAGAATAAAAAGGCCTAATAAGAAAGGGAAAAAAAGAATACGATCTGAAAATGTGGTCACAGTTACAACAGCCTTTAAAGGAAAAAGCAAGTAAAACATTTTGGGAACTACAAATGATTTTGAAACTAAAAACCTGCATAGAATCATGGCAACAGTCATAAATAGTGCCAACATAGAACAGTTCTTTAAGGACAAATATGAAATGAATGAATGAATAAATGAATGAATGCTTTATTTATAAAAAGACACCTTTCCAAAACCAAGGGACCTGTATTATAAAACCCCACACATTTGTAAAATAACCAAGTAAAATTAAAACTAATAAATGCAATAGCGGCTTTAGTAATTGGAAAATATATTGGGTAGGGTGACCGAGGAGATTCAAGACATACTTGAAAAGCATAATCCAAATTATAAGGAAAAAATCATTCAACAGGTCAATTACAGTAATGTGATTATAGTAACAGAAAGTGAGGTTATCACAGTTATAAAGTCCCAAAAGGTTAACACGGCAGCAGAATATGATGGGGAAACTGGCTAATTTTTTACTTGCTGACCCTAAATCATGGGCAAAGATTCTGACTCCATTTGTAAGGTACTTTCTGCAGTACTAAAATCCCCATAGGCTGTCTTAAAGGGATTACTGTTCCGTCATTTAACAGGGTCGACACAAATGATCCATTACATTACAGGCCAATAATACGTTTATGTGTCAGTCTAAAACTTTTCTCAAGAATAATGTTATCTAGTTTAGAAGAATGCAAAGAAAATCAAAAAAATGATCTTGCTGCATAATTTGGTTTTCTTAATAAAGTAACTATCAACAGCATATCCATATTAAACTATATAATAAATAAAAATGTTGTCAACAAGAAACAGAACCTGCACCTAAATAGTGCATTTGACAACATAAACAATGAAAAGTTGTGGGAGATATTAAAGGGGTATAATATAGATCCACAATTAAGTTGATTCAGCTTACATATAGTAATAATAAAGCATATGTTAGAGTGGACAAAGATGGAGGACTGACTTCAGCAATCAGTGTCCAGAAAGGAGTTAACAAGGTTGTATTCTTGTCCCTTTTCTTTTTAGTATATATTTGAATTCATTAAATTGTCATTCAAGATATTGATAGTTTTGGATCAGTAATAGAGAATAGAAGGATACGGCTATTAGGTTATGATGATTAAGTTATATTATCACAAACACCTTTAGGCATGAAAAGAGCATTGGCATTTATCATTTCACATTGAGCAATGTTAAACTTGCAAAATAATATTAAAAGTTCAGATATTATGATTCTGGGGAAACATATAAATTCTGTTGAAGAATGGGCCATAAAGAGTCATATTTTTAAAAGTGTTAAAGAATATGAATACTTAGGGGTATTATTTAATAACTGTTGTAATTGGGTCCCCACACTGATGCACAGAAAAAAAGAAGGCAATGCAAGCAACAAAAGCTGTTAACCAGTTTGCTTCACAGTTTACAGGTAACCCATATGACATCTTAAAGCAAACTTACAGCCAGATACTTTATGGCAGTGAGGTATAGAACCTTCTCTGTAAAACAGTGGAAATCGAAAATCTTAAAAATATAAAGAACCATTTCTACAGAGAGATACTATTACTACCCAATGATACCCTGATGACTCTGCTATGAGTAGAAAACAACATAATGGGTCCGATTTTACAATGATATGCGGTGGCACAGTGGACCTGCAGCAGAGTGTGTGATGCAAGTTGCGACTTGCATCACACCTTGCAGCAAGTGCGATTTTCAATGAAGTGTGTTGCAAATGCCTGCTGCAAGTCCAGAACCTGGGATGCAAGGAGTTAGACTACCATATCCCTGGTCTAACCTTGCATCCCAGAGTGCAACACTTGCACCAACCCTTTGGTGCAAGGAGCCATAAAGTGGGGAAATTGTTGCAAATGCACCACCCCATTGAAAATTGCACCACTCTGCATTTGAGGGGCTTTGGTGTATCTGTGACCCTGTTTGCTGTGACACAAGCTTGCCACAAGCCCTGAATCCACTTTGTAAAATCAAGCCCAATGTGACTAGAGTCCAGAATGAAAATAAGAGCAGTCAGACAGTGGAAGAAGATAGTGGAGTCAGATGAAAATAGCATTTTATCAGAATTTAGGAGGAGTCAGTCTTCCTAAAAAGTGGAGGAAACTGGTTCCAGATAATTAATCACTTGGTTGCAAGATTGGTATTACCTAGTATTTGTGATCCTTTCAGCCTTAGCAATGTACAAAGGTAAGTAATTGAAGCAGAACAAAGAATTTGTGATAATTTTTACTAAACAGCTTTTGCAAAACTAGAGAAGATTCCAGTTACCCTGTATAAAGAACACAAGTGTACTGAAAAAATGAAGTTTATTTGAAATACTGTGAAAAAGAAAAAAATGGGGCTGATTTGTGCAGACTCAGACTGGGTATTCTGGAAGGTGGGGTGCCCTCAATGGGTGAAGCAGAGTGAATAATTGCAATGTGATATGTAAATTCAGTAACCAAACAAAAATAACTATACAACATTTATTGTCAGACTGTAATCTGTTAAGAGAAACTAGAAAGAGGTCGCTGGAACCCTTACATCTGAGTACATATGTGAATAGCAAAATTAAAAGGAAATTGGCAGTCAAGCAACTTTTATCCCCATATAGCAAAGTAACTGTTTTAGCTGTTGCAAATTTTGCATATTATGCACAGTATAAGCTTTCATGGATGTTACTTGCTTTAAGATGTATTTTACAGTAATATCTAAGCCTTATGTAGAGTTTTAAGTGGGACTGTTGTTTTTAACAGAACGTTTAGGTATGCATGAAAGTACATGTAGATAGTATTATCTGCTGTTTTAAAATATTTATGTCATTGTGTATGTTACAACTGTAGTCAATGCATACTTTTGTTCACCAATAATCTTGAACTTGAACTTGGGACTTGAAGTTCTTGACTTTAGAACAGCAGACATCAATAGACTGAGCTGGTCAGGGATAAGTTTGTAGGGGTGGACAACATAGGTGAGGTGGAAGAGAGATTGGGCAATTAGGGAGCCATTCTCAAGACATCTAAGGTATGCATGAGAATGGTAACCAAAAAGAACAAGTTCAAGAGACCATTTTAGTTCTCAGTAAAGCTCAGGGAAGTGGTAAGGGCCAAGAAAAACATCCTTTACAAGTACAGTATAAAGAAAAGCAAATGGAGGAAGAATGGGGAGAATATTAACTAACAAAATAAGGAGGAAAAGAGGACATTTAGAGAAGGAAAAGCAGACAGAGTTGCGTATTGCAGAAGGGTTCAAAAGTGAAGAAATACAGTTCTGATACAGAAGAAAGGATGGGAATCATATGGCTAGCTGGGGTTGGTAGGGTACTAGAGGTATACAGGCATAAGGCTGCCATCCTTAACACTTAAGTTTGATTAGTTTTTACTAGGGAAGACAATAAGCCTTGCCAGAGAGTGGCATCAAAGAGGCCACTGAGAGGGTCCTGGAGATTAGGCAGCCAATATTTACAATTAATAGGGTCTAGAAAGGGCTGACAGCACTAAAGATAGATAAGATCCCGTTACCAGACAGATTGCTTCTGAGGATACTCAGAGAACTGGCAGGAGAACTGACTGAAACCCTGGTAGGTCTGTTCAACAGCTCACTATGGATGGTGGTAGTTCTGAAGGATTGGTGGGTGGCAGACATAATTTTGTTCCATAAGGTGTGTGTGTGTGGGGGGGGGTGACAAGGAACAAGCAGGGATATACAGATCTGCCAATCTTACCTCTTTGTCAGGATAGCTGATGGAGTCACTGGTCAAAGAGGATCTTACGGATTACTTGGAGAGACACAGTCTCCAGGATAGTACATAGCAAATATTCAATACAGGGAGGTCTTGTCAGGCTAACCTGTTTTATTTGAGTGGGTGATGAGGGAATTGGATACTGGCCATGCTGTGGAATTACTCTAGTTCAACATCAGCAAGACTTTTAACATGGTGTTTTATAGATGCCTGCTGAAGGAAAGGAAGTATGTTGGTGTGGCTAAGGTCATAATTAGTAGTGGTCGAAGTGGGCTCAATCCGCTCTGCAAAGCGATTCTCGGAGCAAAAGCGGATTCACACGGAGTGCTCCGCAACGCGAAGCGGAATACTTGGCTTTATAATGAGGAACGCGAAGTCCACTGGAAGCAATGACATCGCATTACTCCACCTCCCCAGGCCACTGCTCTGCCAATTTTAAGGTGAAGTGCATTGCGGGCAGTGTACTTCGCCTCTCTTCGCCTTGCTTTTGAGCTCCAAATGCGAATTTTGCAGTGATTCATGGGATTTCAGGTCACATGGGCTCTATATTGATCTGCACAGCCTCAGTTCGGGGTAGTATGAGTAGGAAGGAGTACGAGACAATGTGATCTGATAGCTGTCTGTGATAGGAATCTTGTAAAAGCTGTTCAAAAAGCATTTTTGCTTTTTTTGGGGATCTAACTTTAGTTCATTGATTGTAGAAAACTCTCCTGTGCTCATATCATCGAGCGTTTTGGTTTTTGTGTGGATTTTGAACATTAATTTACAACATTGAGTGTGTGTGGTGAAAGACAGTGAAAGTGTGCTTTGGGGGAGGGGCATATCTGTGGTGTAGGTAGATTTAAGTTGGAGAAATAGTGATTTCTTTGTTTTTTGGTTATATTTTTGTTATATGACTGACTGTGTTAATGTACACACAGTAATATTGTCAGTAATAGTAGAAATTTTCTTGCTGTTTGTTGTGTGGATGTGGTGCAGCAGTTCATAAGTTCAGATTGTTTACATTACAAATTTACAATACGTAACGTGGCATAGTACTGAACTTTTGCATTTGCGGCGCATTCCTGGTTCAGCATTGTACACAAACTGTTCTGTGTGTGTGTGTGTGTGTGTGTGTGTGTGTGTGTGTATGTGCAGTGTTGCATGCATCGAATAATACACCTTTTATTGTGCCACAGACTAGTGTAATTGCAAGCGCAGAAGTGTGAACCTGCTATCCACTGCAGCTGCCCGATTTTGTACTGCGATCATGGAATCTGTTCTTAGTTTTGCTGCTTATAGTGTCGTAAAAATCAGCACTGTCTGTATTTAGTGCTCCCCCCCACTTCCACATTCAAAAGGTATTTTTTTCCAGATTGGATTGTTTTTGTGACCTCATCAGCACCACTGGTTACTGAAGTTGTTTTAATTCTGTGACAGTCTCAGAGTAGTCTCTTATCTGTTGCTGAAGCCACTGTTGTTTATTTGGCTTCACATCCAGCATCCCTCCAATCAGAGAGTGAATGTATCAAAATCTGAATTTGGTTATATTTGTGGTTGATCCCCCAAAATGCCTGCAAAGAGACATGCAAGCAAAGCTGTTTCTGGCCATGGCAATGTTGGCAGTAAGATGGTCTGTGGGCGTGGTAGTAGTACGCAGACGCAGAAGTGCATTGCTGATATGAGGAAAGGTATTTCTCCTGCAATGTTTTTTACAGCCCAATCAGTAGCTTCACTCATAGTTGGAGGAGATGATGTTTTCCCAGCCGGTGGTGTTAGTGTTACTGGTTTTAGTGGTGGTGCTGTTGCATCAAGTTCTAATTCCGACCACTGTACCGTATCCAAAAATATTGAGTGTGAAGCAGTGCAAGTGAGTGGCAGCATAGATGATGTCATACTTCCCAGTAACATCCCAGTAACTGAACCTGAGGATTGTGGTGATCATGTCAACAATATCATACGATGTGATATTCCGTCCACCGTGGCACTTAACGTTACACCTTTTCCATGCAGTGATTCACAGTGTGGTGAAAAAATATCAGCTGATGGTGGTGTACAGTAGATGCTGATGATGTATGTGATGATGATGATGTTGCTGTTGATGCAACATGCAGTCCACGTGCTAGCATCCAAGCAGAAGATGTGGATGTGTGTGACATTGATGAATATGATGATGATGTAATTGACTCAGTTGGGAACGGAGAAAATGAATTAAAAGTGGCTGTGTCTGAGTCTGTTTGCAGAATCCCCGTAAAAACTTGTGATCTCCTGGTTTTAGTTGATGATGATGATGACCCAGTAATCAATATGACAGGTAGTCATAGTTGTCAGTTGCAGTCCAGGTGTGCAGTGCCTGAAACATAATGTGCCCCCCCCACTTCAGTGCTTAAAATAACGGACTTAAATAAGCTATATCATGGACATGTTAAAAGCAGAGCATCACAATCATTTGTTTGGGATTTTTTTGTTCAAGATGCAAATGATGATTCAGTTGCAATCTGCCAGGTTTGCCATGTACGTGTGAGTCAAGGTAAAAAGGGGAGCCATCTGGGCACAGGAGGACAGCATACACATCTTAAGAATGGGCACTTGGCACTGTGGACCCAGCACAAGCTGGCAGCTAATACCATAGTGAGGCATTCACCCGCGTCACCGGCAACCATAGCCAGCATGTTATCCCCTTCCATGACTGTTAAGCCCAGTAGGAATTTAAACTTGTGCAGTAGTGCGGTAATAAGAGCAGAGGATTACTACAGGCATGATGAGGTGGAGGACCATAATGACTTTGAAATGTTGTTCAGTGCTGGCGAGAGTAGCAGTTTTTGTGGTGGTGGTGGTGAATGCAGTATGTCTAGTGCAGGTGGTACATCAACCCCGGTTGGCAAATCTGGCAAAATAACAGCATTTCTGGGGTTGTCATAATCACCTGTGCAACCATCTTCATCAAATGTCCACATTCCACACCCTGCTAATGCCATTCATCACAGAGCACAACCATTTGTGATCAACACACCCCGTGTAAAACGTTTAAGTCAGCCCACGTTACAGAGTGTTTTTACGCATAAGCTGAAGTACCTCTGAATCATACAGTGTCACGTGAACTCAGTGCTGCTGTAGCACAAATGCTGGCAATTGATATTTTGCCCTTCTCCTTTGTGGAGAATTCTGGGTTCCGGCGGTTTGCTGCATGTGCCTGTCCAAAGTGGAAAGTGCCATCCAGGACATACTTTTCTACCCGTGCTGTCCCCGAGTTGTTCCGCACTGTGTCTGACTAAGACATGCCCTTCAACATTCCTCCTCTCTATTCATCTATTTAAGTATGGATATGTGGACAAGTGGCAAAACAGTGGGGAGTTCTTATTTGTGTATAACTGCACACTGGGCACAGGTGCCAGGGGTTGTTTGTGATGTTGGTAGTGTGAATAATCAGTGCAGTAAGGTGGATTATCGCGGTAACAATCTTCCAGGAATTTGACAGCATGCGATGATTGCTATGCGCAGTGTGACCTGTTCACACACTGGTGAGAACAGGTTGGACATGGTACTGACTGAAATTGACAGATAGCTAAACCCTCTGTCCCTGAGAGCTGGGTTCATAGCAAGTGACAATGGGTCAAATGTGGTGAAATGCATTACGAATGGTGTTTTTATTTTGTTTTCCATGCATGGCCCACTGTTTAAATCTTGTGGTTCAGGAGTTTCTGCAGCACCCTGATATAAAGGAAATGCTGACTGATGCACGACGTATCTGCTCTCACTTTTCAAGATCTGGAAAGGCCCATGACCAACTGAGGCAGTTGCAGATACAAAAGAGCCTGCCTCAGTACCGCTTGAAGCTGGAAGTTGTCACCCAATGGAACTCCACTTCATACATGACAGAGAGGTTATATGAACAATACAAAGCCATCTCAGAATATCTTGTTATGTACACTAGCTGTGACAGTTCCGGGGCCTCCATGTCTATGACTGAACAGTGGCGCCTCATGGACTCTATAATAAGAATTATGTGGCCTTTTGAACATGCCACACAGGCAGTGAGTGGTGAGTCTGCCTCCATTAGCCAATCAATTCCACTGCTTTGGGTGCTGAGGCAGACATTGG
The DNA here is from genome assembly GCA_016271365.2 of Neoceratodus forsteri. Taxonomy (NCBI): domain Eukaryota; kingdom Metazoa; phylum Chordata; order Ceratodontiformes; family Ceratodontidae; genus Neoceratodus; species Neoceratodus forsteri. The sequence goes on from CM057456.1 coordinate 1,290,547,739, forward strand.
TGAATGTACAGCATAGCCTTGATGTTACCGGAGATGGTGGTAGCAGTATGTTGCTGCAACACATGCTGACAGTATTCAACCAGAATCATCAAGTTTTGAGTATTCAGCATAGTGACAACTTTGCCATAGCAACAATGCTGGACCCACGATACAAATGTGGAATTGCATCAGTACTGGAGGGAGGGCCTGAACAGGTAAAAAATATCAGTGGTCAACTGGTGCGCTTGGTTCATGGGGCACAGAAGTCATGTGCCAAGGTCATCAAACCTTAGCAGCATAATTCGGCTGAAGGTGTTCCTGGAGGACCATCAAGCGTATCCTGCAAGGGGAAGGGGACTGCAGTTCCAGGTGGTCTGTCATCCAAAGTAGCTGGAGTCAACCCGCTTTGGGAAGCTTTGTCCCAAGTGGGTATTTGTGAAATAAATGATTCGGGGGAACAGGATGATGCATCAACAATTGTACTTAGTGCGGCACAGAGAATGGTTGAGTCGTATTTGTCTGAAAACAGGCATCTAACAATAACTGAAGATTCTCTTTTGCACTGGAGTGGAAAAGTCAGTGAATGGTCTGAGCTCACTGCAGTGGCACTGAAGTACCTCACATGCCCACCCTCTAGTGTATGTGTTGAGAGGGTATTCAGCTTAGTAGGTGCAATAGTCAGGGATCATCGGACAAACCTGTCTCCTGAAAATGTTAGTTTGCTAACATTCATTAAAATGAATGAGAGGCACATAACAGCAGAGACTACAACCTCGGTATTCGTACCCCGGCCTAGTCATGGTGGTCTTGCTGATGTGGAAATGGAGTACCCTGGTGGCACTGGCAGTGACTGCCTGAAACGGCCCACCACTGACATAGATGATGACACAATGGATAAAGAATTTCCCAGTTGTCAGACTTCAGACATTGATGACTCTGAGGGCAGCTTTCTTTATGAGGATGATGATGTGATCAATGTTGGCAGGTTTTAACTGAAGTTTTTAAAAGGTGGTGGGCCCCCCAGACCACCACCACCGGGACTGATGTTAGCCACTGCCACCATGAGTCTCTCTGCCCCCCGGGCCACCACCACTGGGACTGATGTTAGCCACTGCCACCATGAGTCTGTCTGCCCCCCCGGACCACCACCACCAGGACTGATGTTAGCCACTGCCACCACTGCCACCATGAGTCTGTCTGCCCCTGAACCACCACCACCACCGGGACTGATTTTAGCTACTGCCACCACTGCCACCATGAGTCTGTCTGCCCCCCAAACCACCACCACCACCACCACCGGGACTGATGTTAGCCACTGCCACCACTGCCACCATGAGTCTGTCTGCCCCCTGGACCACCACCACCAGGACTGATGTTAGCCAGACTTCCAGTGTGATGGCTGCCTGTTGAGATGCTCCTTCAGACGGCTCCCCTGCCCTCCTCTAAATACCACTGTAAATTGCACTAAATGATCTCCTTTCGTTTGCCTTACTTGTACTAAATAACTCACTGACTGACTGGAGAAACTAGATTTCGGTATATCCGTGGATAGTCCGAAGAATGGACACGGAAATGAAAATGCCGTCTCTCTGCCACACTTCCCCTCTGACTCCAGAAAAAGATAAGGTCGCTAAGAGAGCTAAAGCTGGCGGAAACGATATCTCCCCACCAACTAAGCAGCAAGGTGCCCTAACGGAGGATTGGTTTCTGGAGGAGTTGGCTCCAATGAAAGAAACATTACTTGCACTCGCTGCTGAATTCAAGAGCATGAAAACATCCCTAGATCAGATCCGTGTCCACACTAAGGACAACAAAGCCCAAATTTCCTCCTTGGACGACTGGAGGGGAACATTGGATCCAGAGATCGTAACTTTATGCCACCGACTGAAGAAGATGGAGGATCACTTGGAGGATCTTTAGGGTCGCTCGAGATGAAACAACCTGGTGGTCTTGGGCCTACCTGAGGAGGAGGAGGGGAGCCAAGCTGTCATTTTTGCTCAGAAGCTTTGTGATAAGCTGGTGGGGCCCTCACCTAATGGGCCCACCTACATCATCGAGAGGTTCCACAGATCTCTCCGCTTCATGCCTCCCTCAGGCTCCCCCCTCGCCCTTTCATCTTCCGGCTGCTGAACTTTTTGGACAAGCAACACGTTATATCTAAATTGAAGGAAGTGGCAGAATTACAATGGGCTGGAAAGAGAATTCGTATTGTGCAAGATTTGCCCTACTCGGTTCGTCAAAGGCGCTCAGCCCTTCATTCATTAGTTGCCAAACTAGTGTCTGCTGGCATTAGATTCAGAGTTTGTTATCCTGATACCCTGAAAATTAACAGAGAAGATCAATGGCACTCTTTTGATTCACTGGATGCGGCTATGGAAGCATGCAAGACATGGTATCCTGATTTAATTAAATTAACTCTCTTCAGTTTATTTTGTTGTAAAGAGTGTCATCTAGTGGGTGTTTTTCGAATGGCAAGTTCCTTGTTATACAGCCTGCATAGCACCTAGCAACTTAATTTACTGTAACTTTTGTTTTCATAATGTTAACAGCAAAGGCTTAATTCTGTTTATTAGGGAAGCCTTAGCAGGTGTGCAAATCTGATTTTAAAAGCCCACCTTTTGGGTTGCATTTGGTGTATTGGGAATGTTTTTTTTTTACCTTCCTCAGTCCTACAAGTGGTATACTTATGTTCATTGGTCTCTGAGTTTGTAGAATCCTGTAGATCTCTACTTCACCTTGGAGGGGAAGGTATATTTATAGTACTCTTCTTGAATGTTTCTTTTTGGTTTTTAATTTTAATAGGGTGGGGTCATATAGCTCTATGCTACTATTGGTGAGGTAGACGGATTAAGATTCTCTGATTAGCTTATGCATTTTATTCATGCATAGATGCGTTTATAGTATATAATTTGAAATTGTTATTAATAGTTGAATGTGTGGTTTCCAGTGTTTAAACAAGTTGGTCAAATGGCTTTAACGTTTAGAATAGATAAGGGGATGGGCAGGGGGGTGGAGGTGAATTCAGGGGCAGCATGATAGTCATCACACCAATTGACCAGCTGAGAGGTCAGTCGTTGGGATTGGGGGTAGTTTACGTTATACTCATATACTGGGGCATACTTAATGGTTATGTATATATGCCCGAGAGGGATTTACTAGGGGGTAAGAGAAACATACTCCATAAATTATCCAACTATTATAGGGAGGTATTGGGTAATAGTGGGGAAGGGGTAACAAGCCAGTCATAGGGTTTATATCCTTGGATAAAAGTCATAAAAATGACTTTAGTTTTTGGATTTCTCACTCTACCAAACTGTTCTTACCTTAAACTTTATTATGAGAATAGCCTCATGGAATGTTAAGGGACGCAGGTCAGACTGAAACGCCATCAGATCCTTAAGCATCTGGCTCTAGTGCATTTAGGAGTCACTTTCATGCAGGAGACACACATGTTGGCTAGTGAATGTACCCTTTTCAGGAGAGAACAAATGGGATATGTCTATGCAGCTGGCAACTCCACTTCCCAAAGAGGAGTCACGATTTTATTTACTAGAGGGACCCAATTTCAAATATTACAGCAAATAGGGGACCCACAAGGGAGATTCCTTTTTTAAGAGTGCTGTTCAATCATAGATAAATCATTTTGGGCACAGTGTATGGTCCTAATTACTCTTCCCCTGAATTTTTCTCACAAATAGCCCTTATGTTAGCCCCTTTCAAGCAATCGCCAATAATCTTAGCTGGGGATTGGAATCTCACATATGACACTATTTTGGATAGAGCTACCCAGAGAGGTCGCAGCTTATCCCCTGCACAGAGGTCTCTACATGAAATGATGGAAGGGTTGGGGTTCTCTGATCCCTGGCACCTTCTTCATCCCAATGAGTGGGAATTCACCATCTATTTGGCCTATCACAAAACCTACTCTCGTCTGGACTTTTTTCTAGTAAACCAGGCCATGTTGATAGGTCCGATTGATTGTGGAATTTCCCCTAGGGTGTTATCTGATCACTCTCTGATATGGTTTGAGGGTAGGGTACCCCAGGGTATTCCTAAGGCTACCCTGTGGAAATGTAATCTCCAGCTGCTCTCTCAGAAGGACACTGTTAACAAGATCCGTACACCGATTACTCATATGGATCAAAATAGGGGCTCTATACCAGCATATGATCAACTCTGGTGTTCATTGAAATGTTATCTGAGGGGGGAATTTATTAGGACAGCTGCTACCCGGAAAAATAAAAATGAGGCCACAGCGAAATCCGTATTGGATTCCATCCAAACATTTGAGGTAGCAGTTGTCACTATTCACTCTGATGGAGATTTAAATCATCTCACGATTCTTAAAGACCAATATACGGAAACACTTAGGGAGAAGGCTGAATATGCTTTGTTTAAGACACATGTTAGGTATCTGGATCAAGGAGATAAAGCTGGGCATCTCTTGGCTCTTAAACTGTGACAACAGGAGGAGTCTAGACTGGTTACATCTATATCTACTATAGAAGGTGGCTGTCCATTGACAACTCCTAATGCCATAGTGGAAGAATTTGAATTGTTCTATAGAAAACTATATAGCCTCCCAGAAAATAGCCCTACTCAGTCCGAAATTCAGGACTACCTCTCTCAACTCTCCCTTCCCACCCTTAGTCCGGAGCAGCAGACCTAGTTAATTTCTTCCATTTCGACATTAGAGATAACTACTGCTATCCAGTCTCTCCCACCAATTAAAGCTCCTGGACCAGATGATTACCCATCAAACTTTTATCATACTTTTGAGAAGGAGCTTACCCCATTCTCCTAGAACTGTATGCCTATATCTGTGCCCATGGGATTGTAGACTCCACTCTATTAGAAGCTACCATCATTGTATTGCCTAATCCTGGGAAACCCAAAAAAAAAGTAGCAAACTACAGGCCGATTTCCTTGATGAATTACGATATTAAAATTTTAGCTAAAATTTTGGCCTCCAGGATTACCAAAGTTTGGGGTAATTCAATCAGCCCTGAACAGATAGGTTTTGTTGGCGGTAGAAACCCCCTAGGTAACTTTCATAAACTTGCCCATATCTTCTCCGTATCCAGGGAGGCAGATCTACCAATGGCCCTTGTCTCCCTGGATGCAGAGAAAGCTTTTGATAGAGTAAGTTGGCCTTTTCTCTCTGGCACTATGGCCCAATTTGGATCCCCCCTTGAATTTATTGCCTGGATTAGGTACTTATATTTTAATCCTAGGGCTAAAATTTATTGCAACAAGATCTTTTCTAGTAATTTCCCATTGTTCTCAGGTACGCATCAAGGGTTCCCATTGTTCCCTTTGTTGTTTAACTTGTATTTGGAACCCTTGCTCTGTAAATTACAGCTATCCACAAATATATCTGGTATTCCAGTCGGTCCATTAGAACTTAAATTGTCGGCCTATGCGAACGACATTTTAGTGCATGTTTTTGATCCAATTAAGGACATCCCAATAATCTTAGATATAATTGCAGAATTTAGTTGGTTCTCAAACTACAAGTTGAACATTAATAAGACTGAGGTCATGCCGCTCAATTCCCATGTCCACAGAGGGGATCTAGTTGGCTTCAATATGGCTTGGACCAACAGACTCAAGTACCTCTGAATTATTTTGGCACACTCAACTTTTCTCTTGAAGAAGCTCAACCTTGATAACCTTCTCCTAACTGTCCAACAAGACTTAATTAGATGGTCACCTTTATATATTTCCCTTCAAGGCAGAATCAATGTGATTAAAATGAATGTGTTACCTAGAGTGTTTTACCCTCTCAATATGCTGAATATTTACCTCCCCTTATCCTGGTTCCGTAAACTCCAGAGTACGATTACTAGGTTTTTATGGAAAAATAAACCTCCACGGAGATCTTACATTCACCTTTGTGCTCCTAAACCATTAAAGGGACTGAAACTCCTGAACTTTTACCACTATTATTTGGCGAGTCACATTGCCAAATATATGCATTGGGCTGTTCCCACTTCGAACAATACCCAATCCCAATACAATCCCCTTTGGCTACAAATTGAAAGGGATCTTATTAAGAGTTCCAAGCTGTCCCCTGAGAGCCTCTGGTATACACTCCTTAAAAAATTACCTGTCTCACTGTGGCCCACGGTCATATTCACTTCAGTTAATGTTCACAATCAATTATGTAGGTCACTAGGGATTATGATTTCTAAAGATATTTCACAGCCACTGTTTGGCAATCCCAATTTTAAGGTAGGCAGAACTTTGCTCTCCTCACATAATTTGAGAATACCTCCAAATACAAAGGTCATTGACTTAGTTGAGCAGGGAAAGTTGTGCTCGGTTTCTGATATATTGGGGAAATTCCATATTTCACCAAAGTACATTTTCTGTGTTTATCAAGTTAGGCATATGCTCATCAATTGGTTTGATTTGGTTCTGTTGGATATTAACCATGGTGAGACCTTCTTGGAGTTTCAATCCCTTGCTGGGCAGCCTCATGCTGTTTCCGGTTTAGTTGCGGCCTTATATACAAAATCGAGCCCAGGTAAAGTGGATTACTCTCAATACTGGACTCATATTTTCCCTAACAACTGTTTTAATTGGGAACATCTATGGGGAGGAATCTATACATACAATGCCAACGATACGCTCCAGCTAACACAATACTGTATTTTGCATGCTATGCGTTTGACCCTTACTAAACTACATAAGATGGATAGGCTCCCAAATGATAAATGCTTCAGATGTGGCCAGGTGCAAGGTTCCCTGCTGTATATTTTCTGGGAATGTCCCCTGGTTGCCCCTATGGTCTCTAATTAAAATTAGAGTGGATCTCTTATTAGGGATACAAGATCTCTTTACCCCACAGATTTGTCTGTTAGGGGATTATTCAACAGTGGCTGTGAGAGAAAGGAGGTATTTTGTTAACCTAATTTCTCTCACAGTGAACAATCTAGTTTTAAAGCATTGGAAAGACCAACATCCCATCATTTACCAAGAATGGCTTGCAAGTTTGTTACATAATTTAAGGACTGAGAAATCTATTGCTAGCTATAGGAATGCAATCTCCCGTTATAACACAAAATGGGAGAAATTCCATGTTCTATGGTCAATTGTTCCTACACAGTGATATAGGTTTTAGGACTTCTTATACCTTGACCTTTAATGGTTGTTTCCCTCATATCTTTCTTTCTTTTGAGTAGAGTTACAATTATGACCTGTATTACTATTTTGAACTGGCTACGGGGGAATCTAGTGGGGAGGGGATCTGAGGGAAAAGAATGGGGGGGTTTGGTGTAGTTTTTGTATGGGGTGGGTTAGGGGGGTGAGTGGGGGAGTTAATAGACACTTATCCTCTGAATTGTATATGTATCCTGTATAATGTTTCATCCTCTGTAATCTCCACTGCATTGATTCTGTATGTTAAAAAATTCAATAAAGTATATTTAATTTAAAAAAAAGGACTGATGTTAGCCACTGCCACCATGAGTCTGTCTGACCCCCGGACCACCACCACTGGGACTGATGTTAGCCACTTCCACCACTGCCACCATGAGTCTATCCGGACCACCACATCCATCAGCCATAGACACAAAGCTTCTTAATATTTAAACTATAAAGTGAGTATGTGTACTCATGTTTGTTATCCTGCTTCATTTCCTTTAGTTGTATGTTTTGTTTTCTGTAGCTTTTCAAAGCCGCAATGGTAAAACACATACAGTACACTTCTTTTGTTTCTTTTACAGGGTAACAAAAAAAGGCTCCATCGCTAAAACTAGTTGGGAATGGTACTGTAGTTGTGCCGTACAGAGAGGAAGCTATGTAATATCCATGTGAAATCCATTCTGGTAAGTATGAATATTTTATTTCATCCGTTTCCTTGTTTTGTAAAGACTGCAGCAAATATTGCACATACCTACAAAATACATAAATAAATATATATCTATATATATCAACTCACCAAGGCTATTATTAGTGTACAGACAAAGGGCACCCTTCCATCCAGTTGAGATGATTGCTTTGAATTTGCTCAAATTGCAGCACACATTGGACCAGCAACAGTTCGCTCACGGTCATCATTTTATTCTGGGGCACTGTGTGCATGATTGACTGCACAATAAATTCTGGGTGACTGCATGTGGTGTGATGATCCCATTTCACTTCGTTACCACTTGTCAATTTCCTGGACACAAGGCAGATGCATTTTGGGCATGCAGAAAATATCTGGGGACTCTGTGAAACCACTGCGCGCATGACTGAGTGTGCCATTAATTCTGGGGGACTTTGTGTGTGCTGAAACAATCCCATTTCACTTTGTTACCACTTGTCAATTTTCTGGACACAAGGTGGATGCATTTTGGGCATGCAGAAAAAATCTGGGGACTCTGTGAAACCACTGCGTGCATGACTGAGTGCGCCATTAATTCTGAGGGACTTTGTATGTGCTGAAACAATCCCATTTCACTTCGTTACCACTTGTCAATTTTCTGGACACAAGGCGGATGCATTTTGGGCATGCGGAAAATATCTGGGGACTCTGTGAAACCACTGCGCGCATGACTGAGTGTGCCATTAATTCTGGGGGACTTTGTGTGTGCTGGAACAATCCCATTTCACTTTGTTACAACTTGTCAATTTTCAGGACACAAGGAGGATGCATTTTGGGCATGCAGAAAAAATTGGGGGACTCTGTGTGACCACTGCATGCATGAGTGAGTGCACAATAAATTTTGGGGGACTTTGCATGTGGTGTGATGACCCCATTTCACTTCCTTAGCACTTGTCAATTTTCTGGACAGAAGACAGATGCATTTTGTGTGTTGTGATTGTGAGCACATAATGTCATACTTAAAGTATAAATTAAAGCAGCATTGTAACAATGTGCTGACAATTTTGACCTGTACTTTTTTATGCTATTTTCCATTGCTGCCGTTGCCGGTCCCGGCGGCCACTAGTTATCTCATGACTTGTATGATATCCTTCTTTTCACAATTTGTGTCTGCTTTACTACTTTTTCTCATGTCTGAAAATAAAAAAGGAGCACGCCATTTAACATAGTACTGACCAGGTTCTTATCACTATTTGCAGCTGTCTTTGAACAACTATTGTTCTGTGATGTCATAAACACTGCCTGCTGCATAACTGTTAATTTAACAACATAAGTAATATATAACAACTGATGGAGAAAAACAGTGCAACATACAGACAAAAACCTGGTCTGCACCATATTAAAAGGAGTGCTCCTTTTATTATCTCAGACATGAAAAAAAGTACTAAAGCAGACTCACATATTGGAAAGAACAGTATCATACAAGTCAGGATGTAAGTAAAGTGGCAATGTAAAATAACATAAAAAAGTATAGGTCAAAATTTTCAACAGATTGTTGCACTACTGCTTTAAAGATATTCACCAAGTTACATAGTTACGGATGGTATTGCACCCAATATATTGGTGCCTAACCTCCAGGGGAATCTTTGTTGCTCCACATGTCCTTAAATAGTGTAATACTTTTCTGGCAAAACCGTTCGCAATTTCAGTAAACCGGGTCCTGGAGGACTTCCCGTTCTGAAGAGCCGCCCGAGTTCCGCCCCCCCGCTCAGCAATGTTGTGGTAAAACGTCGGCACGTTTCAACTAACAAGAGCCTTATTAGTAGAAACGTGCCCATGTTTCACCACAAACTGACCATTATAACATAAAGAAACATTTGGAAAGCTGCCAGCCATTCACTATGATAAAGCACGCCCCGTGCTCTCTCTGGTATCATGTCATAACATTGCTGAGCGCGGTGGTGGAACTTGGGAGGCTTTTCAGAACGGGAAGTTCTCTGGGCCCCGGTTTACCAAAATTACCAGTGTTTTTGCCAGAAAAGTATTGTACTATGGAATGTAAGGACATGTGGAGTAAGAAAGATTACCCTGGAGGTAAGGCACCCATATAAGAAGCATGTATGAATGTATGTGCATGTATTTATTTAAAGGGAAGCAGTCAGCAACAGGAGCTCCTGCGTCCTGCCCAGTGCAAGGCTTACCCTCCAGTTAAGCCTTTTAAGTATGTTGCAGTGTTTTTCTCGTGCTGCAACATACTTTATTTTAATAAAGAAAGATCAGTGACCCAGAAGGATGGAAGACGCTATGGGGGCCCCATTATGTGTAATGGAAAGGTGCAGCGAAGATACACCATGCGCTTCAAATACTTTTGTATTGAAGCACATGGTGCGTTACCGTTGTACCTTTACACATAATGGAGCCTCCATAGCATCTACCATACTTCCGGGTCACTGACATTTCTTTACTATAATAAAGTATGTTGTGGCATGAGAAAAATACCACAACATACTTAAAAGGCTTAACCAGAGGGTAAGCCTTGTAGGGGGCAGGATGCAGGTGCTCTGGTTGCTGACTGCTTCCCTTTAAACTAATACTGTGGCCTTCCCTCTGTCTGGTATTAAATAAACAAAACACAAAACAGTACAGCAGTGGGGGGGAGGTGTGCAGAAAACAAAACCTAATGCTAGATCCCATGATGTTCTAGCAGCAGACGAAGCATCGACACTATTTGCAGCTGCTCTTGCTCGATCCGCTTCATCTGCTGCTGAACAACACCCATCCTCTGATTGATTTCCTCCATTGCAGCCCACAGCAGTGCTATTTCTGACTGCATTGCAGGCATCATGGTGGGGTCAACTGCTGCAGGAGGAAAGGCAGGTAGTTGTGGTGGTGAGGGTGGTGCTGGTGGCAGTGGTGGGGGTAGGGGTGGAGCAGCAGCTGCTGCTATGGCCCTCCTCCTGCTCTGGTGATGCACAGCAGCAGCACCCACTGCCACTGCCACAGAAGGGCCAGCAGGTGGAGGCCTGGCCCATTCTGTGGCAGCCTGCCACTCCACCTTGTGGTGATTAAGCATGTGTGTCCTCTGGCCCCCAGTCCACAGATGTGTCCTCCGGGGGCCACAGCACACCTGCACACCACAAAGCAGACACACCACAATGCTTCTGTCCCCCCTGACACAGTTGAAAAACTGCCAGACTATCGAGCTACGGGAGGGACCAGGCACAACAGGGGCAGATGTATTGCTGGCAGCACCATCAGACTCATACACCTGGAGGGGCTCCACCTGCTGCTGTGGAGTGGGAGGTGGTGCTGCAGGAGCTCCTGCAGCTGGTACAGATGGTGGTGGTGGTAGTGGTGGTGGTGGCAACAGCGGACTTGCTGGATGTGGCGGTGGCACTGGTGGTGCTGCTGCTTCTGAAGGGGGGGCATGAACAAATAATCAGGAGTGGTCCAGCAACACCCATCCATGCTGACCCCCATGTGTCCGCACTCTCCTCTGGTCAACACAGGCCACAGACTGTCCCTGGTCCATAACTCTCCTTCCCTCTCCACTCCGATGCATCACGTGATGACGACCGACTTCACACACAGTCACAGACAGTCTCACACATGCACACACACACAGTCACACACACACACACAAACTCACACTTACACAAAACAAAACTTATAAAACAAATAAATCAGTCACAAAAAATAACTCACAAAACAGTACAGCAAAAACTAAAGAATTAGCTTTTAAAAAAGCTGTTGGTTTCTATGAAGTTTAAGATAGACAGCAAGTTAAGCAACAAATAAACACTCCTCACCTACACTATCCTTCCTCCTTCTACCTCTGCAAAGGAGAAAGTGAAAGTATCTGCTGGTATGACTCACTTCCTTCCTGCCTGGCTAAAGCATGTGACTTACAGTACTGTAAGTTATGTGATATGTGTGGGGGGCTGCCTAAAGTGCCTATTGTTGTCATTCCACCTTACTTCACATTAAGGCAGAATAACAACGTGAAGTCAAGTCATAATCACAAGGCAGTGAGCACTCCTCAATGGTCGCCAGCGTGGCGTCCTGCGTGAAGTGGTCGCCGTGTTCACTTCACCTGCAGATTTTAAGTTTGCTGCATCTCTAGTCATAATAAACTGGAATGGTAACTGACTAAAGGGAATGCACTACAGGGTTGTTGTCAATTGGGCTAAATCAGAAGAGAAGGAGGCTATGAGTGGTTACCACAGGGATCTGCCCTGGATCTGGTCCTCTTCAATATGTTCACTAGTGACATTGTGAGGGAATATGGAGCAGTTTGGTTCTCTTCACAGATGACACTAAGCTGTGTGGGAGGATGAAGAATGATGAGGGGTCTAAGGTTTGGCAGTTGAAATTCAATGACAAAAAAGTGTAAGGTAATCACCTAGGGAACAGGAATTCCAGGATATAGTACAGGATGGGTAGGATGAGATTTAGCACTGTGGCTGAGGAATGAGACCTCACGGTTATCATCAGTGAATCCATCAAGCAATTAAGTCAGTGCAACAAGGCATACTGTACAACAAGGCAAGTAGGATGCTGGGATGTATTGGGATGGGTACTGATAGCAGAAAGGAAGAGGTAACAATTCCCCTGTATAGGATCTTTAGTGAGGCCATGCATGGAGTACTGTGCACAACCAGTTCAGGAGTCCTCACTTCAGGAAAGATAGAGATAGGCTGGAGATGGTGCAGTGCATGGTAACAAAAAAGAATCGAGGTTAACAGCCCAGGTCCTATGAGTAGTGTCTCAAGGCACTGAACATGTACTCACTGGAAACAAGAAGGGACAGGAGAGATATGATAGATACCTTCAAGTTCATAAACGGAATCAACAAGGTGATCTGCTGGGAACTATTCATTTTGAATCCTAGCTCATGGTCACCTGGATATAGGAGGAAACTAACAGGAGGGAGACTCGGGGGGACACGTGGAAGTATTATTTTTCAGAAAGGGTAGTGGTGGAGACATGGAACAGTCTGTCAGCCAAAGTAGTGGATGCAAAAAACATTGGTTGTTTCAAGCACAGCTGGGACAGAATGGAAGGTGTACTGGTTGTTCGGGGCTGCAAAATCAGGGATTAAATTAGGGGAGAATTCAAAAGGCTAGGACCCTGAAGGGACAGTGGGTCCAAGGGCTAAATAGGGAGTTTGGGCAGAATGGATGGACCACTTATCTTTTTTTGCCATAATTGTCTGTTTCTATGTTTCTGTGTTTAACCTGCAATGTGTACACCATATTAAAGTACTTATAATAAAAAAGGTGGAAAACACAACCAACGGTTTAGAAATACAGTACATGAGACACAAACAGCATTTTTAAATACTCAACACAGAAAAAAATACAAATAAGACAAAGTCCACAGAGTGCCACCCTCTTTTTGTCAGTTCAAGCAGTTTACACAGTTAAAATATTTAAGGCATGGTGGTCAGTGACCCTACTCTTTCACTGAAACCCAAAGAACACTTTTCATGGTGTACATCACTAGTGTGTCAGCAATGTTGTTATGCAGCTGATGTCATAGCAATCGAAAAGTAGGACTTCATATGGACACAATTTTTAACATGAGTCTTCAGAGTGTAAAATTAAGTCATGCATAGACAAAGACTGAACATTCATAAGCAACACAAAAACATTTAAAATAATGCAATGTACCTTGCATGAAAACAAACACATTATGAAAGTTAAAATTTGAATATTAATGACAAATAAAAAAATATGTGAGAGAAACCTTACATATTTTAAGGCAGAGGATAAAGTGGATTAGGCAATTGTACAGTATTTCTGTGAGGCACTTTGTTCCTTGCTACAGTTTTCAAGGTATACTAAAAATGGTTTAAGCTGTATTATATTATTTCAGCTGATACAGAACCTCTTGCATTTCCTTGCTCCCCCCCACATACACACACACACACACACTGTCTTACCTACTGCACAACATGGCAATATTACATTGTTTCAAATTTACATGTTCAAGTCTAGTTTTCAGAAATCCTGTAAAAAGAAGTATCCATACTGGCAAATAGAACTTAGGCTTCAGTGCATAACACAGAAGGCTAGAATGCTACAGAAATAAAAAAAAAAAAAGACTTGCTGAAAATGGAGCAGAGGAAATCATGAGAATTAACAATTGAACTACGGGGCCATTAACAGGAAAGAGCAAAATCGGATAAGACCTTTATTGTACGATATTTCTGTTTTCCACATGTAATTCATGATAGAGACTACTCTGCTAAAATGTCCTTATGTAAGGTGTGCTACATATACAGAGTTTGTATGGCTCTACTCAATATACCCAGCCAATAAAATTAATGCAATACATACTATTCCCACTGTGAGAAACAACTGAATATAAATTCTTTTCACTGTTAAATTTTAAATAAAACAATTATACTATTGAAGTATAATTTACCACCTGAAATGTTGCAGACATAATCAATTTAGTTTTTTTATTTAAAACTGACAAATAACTTGACAGTGAAGAAAATATGTTTTTCTCAGCCAGAGGGGGCAGCCTTGATTTCCCATTTGTGCTGAGTATGACGTAATACATGATGTATCAAGAAAGTCTCTTTAATAACATCCAGAGAAACAAATTACTGAGTTTTAAGTTTTTTGTACTTTGATTTCATTGCAGTCTTATAAAATTATTTACTTTCTGTAAGATGACAGAAATCTGAGCTAATAAAAATACTTTACTTTTGCTGTGCAAAACTGAGCTACTATGAATCACTAATGTACAGCAGCTTAACAATAGTCTAAAAAATAATTACAAAATACAAACAATAACATTTCATAAGTTATCATTTTTGCACATTTCATTACAGAATTGAGGGGACTGAAATGATATAAAATATCAAATTCGTAAATGTTAAAAAGAGTCAATATACTTTTAATTTGTATTCACATATAATATGGGCAATCATTTGACATACCTTCTTCCCTTTTTAATAAATATTTCCTATAAACAAGGTTTTTATTTTTATCATCTAAGCATACATTTGCGTTTACCTTTCCATAGCAACACACAATCATTTGCTATTTGAATTGTAATTCTCACAGTAACTAAGAATTAAATAACTTCCATCATAACATCAAAACTTTAAGTATGCAATAGATTCACTATATGGAACTGTATACAATTGAATTGAACCTGAAGATGCTCAACTCTAATTATGTGGACACTAAATAAAAAGCATCAGGTGATACTATATAGAAACATTCTATTGAATTTATTTCCCTTCATGATGCCATGAGATTGGGGAAAGTGTCCAGCTACCCAGTTCCAACTACATACTATTTTATACTATTCAGATTTTCGTATCCTGGGCATGTGACATAAACAAACAGTTTTGTTTTTTTCACTGTAACAGCAAGACTATAACATTATGCTGACATGTGTCAAGTGAATCCATGATCCTCTGGATCTTCAGTGATTCTTCAACCACCTATCAAAATGTTTTCCTTTTGGTTGACACACCACCTTCCATATGGTCCATGCAGTGAACATTGGTATTGCCATAACCACACCTGGACCATTGAGAGGGAGGGCATGCGAGTGGATGAATTGTAGATGATCCTAATGCTGGACCATGTCAGCCAGCAGTGACTCCACTATGAGCCTGCCCACCCCCGTTTGCAGGCCCTTGAGCAGGATGTCCAAGTCTGAACATGAATCTGAGTCTTAGAGTAGGTAATGTAGATCACTTTTACCTTGCCATTTTGCCAGTCACTACCAGCACTGCTTGACCAAAACAATATTCAAATCCAGATAAAGATACATTCCTGTTCAGAAAATCTGCATAAATAATCAAATACTGTAAGTCATCTGGGTGAAATCCCTGATTAGAAATGCACAGCTTCCTGTTTGGTTGTGCTTCTACTAACAGCTTTATCTGACATAATATAACATTTTCTTTTTTTAGTTGTTTAACCAGGTATAGCACACTAAACTGAAAGCTTTTTTACAGGAGCAACCTGGAAGCACAAGGAGGTTAAGTGATTTGCTCAGGGTCACACAGTATGTAAGTGGAAGCTGTGAGATTCAAACCCAGATCTGGTCTGCTGGATGTCACCAAATTTGCAGCTCAGAGCCTTAGACCACTGCGCTATACTGCCTCCTGTAATTTCAATTCAGTTTCATTTCAATCAGTGCTCTATTTCCCCAGACCATCAGTTATGGATGGACACAATATTTTCAATGATGTAAGTTAAAAAGGTTATGGAAGGCTTTCAGCCTTATACAGAAAATCTCAGTGTTCCTTTTTTTTTGTTTTAATTTGCTAAGCATCAGAAATAAAACCGGATAGATCAAATAAGGATGTGTTTATGGTGCAGTGTTGCCAAATGTGTAACAGAATGTCTGCCCAGTATAATGTCTAAACTACTTTACACTAACACATTTACTTTCCAAATGCAAACAGACTTTTGCTCAAACTAATTCCATAACCAAAGCACACAGAAAGAATATGGTGAGTGAAAGAAAAAAAATGGCATTCTCAAGTAACAGGTTTATATTCTTCAAATAAGTAAATGAACAAATTTGCTGAAGAAATCCCAATACCACAACAT
Organism: Neoceratodus forsteri; assembly: GCA_016271365.2. Taxonomy (NCBI): domain Eukaryota; kingdom Metazoa; phylum Chordata; order Ceratodontiformes; family Ceratodontidae; genus Neoceratodus; species Neoceratodus forsteri. Next base: position 1,290,564,119 of record CM057456.1, read on the forward strand.
CAAATTAGAACTAAATCCATGCAATAAGAGACACAGGGCCAGATATTCAAAACTTTGCTCCAGGGCTAAATTAGCACTGCCCGGCTGGCAAAGTTAGCCTGGAACACAAAGCAAGCTATATTCAAAAGGAATAGCCCAGGGCAAACAGCCTCTGAATATAGCATGGGAATGAGGCCAGGCAAATTGGGCTGGAGTGCAGGGCAAATGTAGCTCTGGAATAAGACAGCTCCGAATATAACGACCAGGATGTGCAGACCACAACAGCAACACAGTGCACAGTGATGTGAAGGTAGCTAGAGGCAACTTATGTGGCCAATGTGTGTTCTAACAAATGTGTGGACCCAGTACAGCTGCAGGGAGCAGCCTATGGGAAGGTACAGTGTGCAAAACAGTATAATATTCCCCAAACCATTTGCATGGAGCTAATGCATTTGCATGGGATCAGTGCGGAGCTAAGCTCTTTGCCCAGTGCTAAACATTGCCATATTCAAAAGTGACATGCAAATGAGCCTACTCAGGTAGTCTCTGGGCAAACATCCAGATTAGCATCTGATTATGCACTGATTTGCATGCAGTTTGTCCAGCGTTACTGCAGGGTCCCACAGAGCCACCTGTAGGTCAGTCTGGAAGTACAGGGGCTGGCCAGGTCTGACCACAGCTCCACCTGTAGGTCTGTCTGTCAGTGCATGATGATAGCTGCAGGCTACATGTACACAGTACAGCATAGCATATTGTACCCCAGGGGACAACACAGCATAGGCACAGGTGGTGGTGGTGCTGCATGCAACTGTAACACCATAGGGCATGCTACAGTACACAGCAGACACTACAGTAGCATGGGGGCCAGTAGTGTGTGGGACACAGCACTGCCTATGGTGTGTAGGGCAGTGATGCTGACTGCACTGTATACAGTGACAGGCCCAACTTGCAGGTGTTTCCTGACAGTGGACATTACTGGTACGCTGTTGTGTGATCCACAGATGATGCACCTGTGGCATGGGATGCACACAGTAACATATACATGGCCGGCTGTGTGTGCTGTGGCATCTGTACAGCTGTGCTGTATGTGGCTGGGGGGGCACGTAGGATCCGACAGGCACACAGGCAGTAGGGGATTCCCACTACTGGCCCATGTGCACTGCATGCTGTGTCCCAGTCCGGTAGCCACACCTAGGCTGTGGTGAGGTCTGGCCACCCGTACACCCTCCCCTCAATGGCCACCATGCCCACAGTGCTGCCTGTGAGTGCTGGCATATGTTGGGCACCACAGCTGTATGGTCCTCAGGTGTGTGCTGTATGGCCACACTACGATGATGTCCCCTGTGGGCCCAATCACCCCTTACTGCCTGTGCATGGCTGGGACCTGTGGCAGCTGTTGGCATCTTGGTGGTGCCATCAGTGAGCAGCATGTGTCCTCCATGTCTGGCAGTTTCTAAGTGTCATACTCATATGTTAGGGTCATGCAAGCTGAGCTAATGCAGCGCTAACACCGCGCAAAGCAACAATGTCACGCAAAGCTGTTTGCCCAGGGTTAAAACCAGCTTTTCCTGGGTGGTAATTTGTACCATGCTATGTGTCATGCTAAGTCGCGCTAAACACCTTAGTGCACACTAGTCGCTGAATATCTCATTGTGCCTGTATTCATGTTCACTTTGCTCCTTGCATATAATTATAGTTTGCCCGGCGCTAATGCGGTTTGCCCATGCTATTTGGCCTTTTGAATATAGCAGACCCACGCTAATCCCGCGCTAAACCCATGCAAATGTTTTTTGCCCGGCTCAAAGTTTTGAATATCTGGCCCACAGGGTCATATTTTCAAAAGTCATAAAATGGGCAAAATTACTATTTTCAGTATGTTGGGTCTGCAAATTGTGATCTGGCACATTTACAGTATATCTTGTTCTGTTCCACATTTATATTTGCATTTTGCAAACTGGATATAACTACTTAAGTATGAGTTCTAAAAATTTAACTTAGTTATGTCCTAGCCTTGAAAATAAACATTTGGGCAATTTGGCTTACGTTCAAAGTTTTTCTCCCCAGAGTATTTGATTATTATTGGAGGCTGCCTTTTCATTTATTGCACTCCAGCAGAATTCATGTCAGGCTCTGAATTTCAGTTGAATGTAGTCTTTTATTCATACATTGCAATGCCACAGCCTAAAATTCAACATAGCAGAGTTTACCCCAGCACTTCACCTATGAACGAGGCTTCCTAAGGGGCACTGACTTGGAAACAGAAAATCTTGTATAGTCACCACTTGATGATGTCACTGTAGTGCACTTACACATCCGTGATTACAAAGAAATTAATTTGGATTCAAAATGTAAAAAAAAAAATTCTTAATGTAAATACACTAATGACAGAAAATGTGAAAAACACACAATTCCATTTTACTCATGACTCTATAAAGAAATGCTATTAGCCAATATTTTTAGTTTTACATTCTGCAGGTGATTAGTGTAAGGAAGCTTGGATTATGTAGATTTTTAGTTTAATTAAAAATGCTACAAGAGCCATTAAAATGTTCCCTGGTAGTCTAGTGCCCCCCAAGTCCCAATCCCCTATCCAATAAGAAAAAGAAACCCGATCATCCCTGATCCTTATATAAATAATGTATAAAGTGTTCCCTGGTAGCCTAGTACCCCAAGCCTCGATCCCTGGTATCATAAGAAAAAGAAATTCTCTGGTGGTCTAACAGATCAGCCCAGATCTATTAAAAAATAATGTATATAATGTTCCCTGGTAGACTAGTTCCCCTCCAAACCCTGATCTTCTTTTTAAATTCAAACTTTATTGAATTTTACAAAGACCATGACAGGCTTATATTACAGCATCATAAATCACATAACAGTTACACCATGTCAGGGTCCCCAATCTCCCCTTTCCCCTTCCTCCCGTCCCTCCCATGGCTTGGCATCTAAACACTAGATGTAGTTAAGTAACATCTGAGAACTGAGTAAGTCAAACCATGAAACTATGCTATGCTAGAAAGACTCGCTAACACCCCTTTCAGGGCTACTACTTGAGATGGATCCTGATTTTAATAAGTACAGGGTATGAAATCCATCCCATATTTTTTATAATGAGGTAAGGACTCCCATAAACTGGCCTTGAGGTGCTCCACATGAAGATTAAAGAGCAGGTCCTGAAGCTACTCAGTGTATGAAATATTATGCCCATCCAACCAATGATGTAAGACAAGTTTTTCAATGTTAGGGAGATCATTGCCATGTGGAACCTGCAGGAATTGGGGAAATATCCCCCAGGAGGCAAACCTCTGGGTTAAAAAATCTGCAATTCCCAGCAGGGGGGTCAGCTCTGGCTTTAATCAAGTCCCAAAGTGCCTTAACCAAGGAACAGTCCCAGAATATGTGCTTAAGAGACCCTTCCTCCTTTCCACATCTGGTACAGTTGGGCCTGGGAACTCTCCCAACTTCTTGTAATTTGATTGGGGTCCAATACATATAATGTAAGATTTGAAATTGGGTGAGCTTTAATCTGTCCTGAGAAATGCAGGTGAGCAAATCTCTCCAGACAAGATTGCCAATGGCCTTGTGAGTTGGGGAATTGGTCTGACCAATATCTAGGGTCCTTGTATTGGGCATCCAGTGACCTGGATATTAGCTCAGAATATAGTTTGGGAACTGCTTTTGGTTTACCACAAACCTGGCTAAGGGCGCAGACCCATTCCCCATTCACCCCATCTTCTTTCATCCAAGCTGCTGCCTGCCTTAAAAGATGGTGTAGCTGGACAACTTTGACGTTTTGAATTCTGTCTATTATATAGTGAGACATAATAGACAGAGGAGACATTCAGGTTCCATCTGAGAAGAAATCTTTAATTTTGGCAGCCCAAATCTGGGGGATCCAACCTTGTGGGATACGCTTACCCCCATTCTAAGGTTGGGGTTACCTATCAGTGGTTGGAGGGGATCCTTGGTGTGCTTATACTGCAGGAAAGTACATAGCTGTGTATGCATATATACTGACCAAAAAATAGGAGAGTTAACTAGTTCACTTGGTATACTTCTAGGGGAAATATATAACAAAGCCTGAGGGGTAACACCCACCTGCGAGATCATTTTCCTTTCCAAACTCAGCCATGCTGGAACATAAGAGCAAGAGGCAGTCTCTTAATTGCTTTGGGCCCACAGCAAATATTTACCAAGCTGACTTGCCCAAAAGTACAAACCGATATGGGGTAACCTTAAACCTCCATACCACTTGGAGGCCACTAATTTGTTATATGCCCAGCTGGGAGATTTCCCAAGCCAGATAAATCAAGATATGATGGAGTGCACCTTCTTCAACCATGCTAAGGGGATCCCACAGTTTAACATACTTAAGGGGTAAAACAGTCTCGGGATAATGTTCATTTCAACTAAATTAATGTGACCCCACAAAGATATGAGAAGAGACTGCCATCTGCTAAGATTCTGTTGAATGACACAGAGCAAAGGATCCAAGTTCTGTTTCCTCATTGAAATGTCATTTCTTGACAGCTGCAGACTCAAATATTTTATAGTAGTCAGACACCACTGTAACCCAAGGCGGTCCATAGCTTGTCTAGTGAGTCTCTGGTTAAGAGGAAACACTGTTGTCTTACTCAAATTGACTTCATAATTTGAAACCTTACTGAACCCCTCTTTAATTGTGAAAGCTTCTTGAAAGGATTGTTCCAGGTTTGACAAGTGCAAAAGAACATCTTCTGCATATGCAGACAGTTTAAGTGATTGGGACATATTTTTTTCCCCTGAACCCCTTCATGTTCCCTCAACTGAGATAACGACGGTTCCAGGTAGATATTATTAAAAGCACGGACAAGCCCTGATCTTCTGTTATAATATTTTGAATATCCCTAGTGGTCTAGTGGACCGCCCCTGGCCCTGATCCCCCAGTAAATTAAATTTCCCACTTCCTGGTGGTCTAGTGTACCCCCAACCCTGCAGTGCCCTACCAACCTTCTCCCCCAACCTGTAATGGAGCCACTGACTGGCACAGCCCACCACTCACCTCCATAGCCAGTCACTGACTGAGCTCTGAATGAGCCTGTACAGTACATGCTCATTCAGAGCTCAATCAGCGACTGGCCATGGAGGTGACCAGTGGGCTGTGCCAGCCTATGGCTCTTTTATGGGTTGGAGGAGCACTTCTGGGTGGGGGGGTCCACTAAACCACCAGGAAGTGGAGAATTTTATGTACCAAGGGATCAGGGCTGGTTCAGTCTGCTAGGCCACTAGGGATATTCAAAGAATTATAACAGGAGATCGAGGCTTGGGTGGGTGCTGCTAGACTACAAGGGAACATTTTATGCATTTATTTATATATGGAGCTGGGCTGTTCAGGGGTCTGCTAGACTACCAAGTGGTTTCATTTTCTTATGGTATCGGGGATCGGGGCTTGGAGGGACACACATTGGCGCACCCTCCTAGAGGATTATTAAGTACTGTTAGACCATTGCCTTCTGCGAGGGTTTTGGGAGTTCCAAATGAGGGGATATGGTAGCCTATATCTGCAATAAGCCCCCTAGCACCATGCCACAGCCCATTTTGTGGGGCAAGGCTGGGCCATGCCCTCTTTGATGCAGGCAGCCTGCATTAATGCAGGCTACTTTTTGAAATACCAACAGGCACATCTTTTGACGCAAGGTGCCACTTGCATCTAAAATGTTTGACACAGGCACCTTGCATCCTTCTAAGGGCTTTGAGAATCTGGCCCTATACTTTTACTACAGAACCTCCTAGGAATGCTGCTTTTCTGACACTTTATCCAGCCTTTTTGTTACTACACAATGTCAGCTCAAGTGCATGGCTAAGCAAAATGTATGGATATCACTTTGCACTTTATTGCAACATTGAATTTGTCTATGCTATGTATTTTTTATCCTTTGTTCCTCTTCTCTGGGTTGCACCTGGAAATGAGCCTTGGCTTAGTGTACCCATTTAAGAATTTTCAAAAAACATAAATATCTATTTTCCTTCAATCATTTAATTTTTGTTGACCAAGAAAAGAGAACTGGTCAATTCTACCTACTCCTGGCCTCATAATGGGGGGAAACAGATGGAGCTGACTGAAATTGAACCAGATTAATCCATTGGTGGTATTTTTAGTGAATGGGGGAAATTTGGCCAGGACATCGAGAAAATTCCTCTATTCTTTTTGAGAATCATCATGGGATCTTTAATGTCCACCTGAACAACCAGAACAGGCAGGTAGCACCTCAGTTTAACATCTCATCTGAAAGATGTCACATGAGAAGTGTAGCACCCCCACACCCCCAAGCAGCACTACAGAGTCAGTATTGGGATTTTACCCCCACATGATGGTGTCAGAATAGAACACACAATTTTGTCCAATTTTTTGGCCAAAGAAACAGATTTGCAACATGCTGAACCACTGACACTGACTTTTGCAAAAGTAGGATGGAATTCCAGAATTTCACAAAAGCTCATGAAATTCAACTTTACTGTTGTTATTTTGCAATCTTTGGTTGCTTAAAACTTGTCCAGCCTTTGAGCAAGGAATTTGAGAGCAAACACACACACACACTCATTCAGTTTTAGGGTCAAGGAACACAATAATATCAGTAATATTAAGTTGTTAACTTTAAAGTTATAGGGGCTCAAAATTCCACAGTTCCCCTACTTGTGAAATGTAATTCTGAATGTCTGGAGCCTTATAACTCAGTCATCTTTACAGATAAACATCTAAAACATAGAACGATGATACTCCATGTGAATTGGTGCATTTCTCATACCAGATATGGTGCACTTTGGACAAATACATTTTATATTAGATGAAAATAACTGAAATTATAATTATGGTAACATTTAACAAAAGCTTTAGGAACCAAAATCATAATTTCACCAGAATTCCACTGGCAGAATATAGATTTTGCCCAGCCCTACCACTATCTAATCAATCATGTTGTGCTGTAGTAGTATCATGCTAAACATGTTTTGAAGAGAGTAAAGCTCATACAGAGCTCTCAAACACCAAATCAAATTTTGCTTTCAAAACATTTTCAAGTCCTTATATTAATTTAATAGTGTACACAATCAGCCTGACAGTGTTTGACAATGTTGCTCTAATGAGATCACAAAAGTAAAATGCTTCAGCATGATAGTTATTATTAAATGGACATTAGCCAAAAACAACTTTTTTAGAGGGAATGAGGTGAGATTTTGAAAACCACCCACCCTTTTTTTCATCTCTTTTATATTGGGTAGCACTGTGTGCTGGCATTAGTAGCTGCTAAATTATAGTTTCTGCACTGTAAATGGAGAATTACCTGATGTTAGCATTTTCCATCCCTGCACCTTTCCATATGGACAACTGATACAGCAGCCATTGGAGGCTTTTAAATGTGACTAATAAATACCTGGTAAAGTTGTGGCAATAAAAAACAGCCCCTTTGGGCAACTTTGGATCTTCTATTTTGCTGTGAATGCTTTGTAAAAAGATCCCTATATTTTCTTGGTATTTCACATATGCTATAAAATAGTTGCAATTCTAGCTTTAAAACTATCAGGGCATAATGGGCAGGATTCACAAAGAGTGACGCAAGCAAGAAATGTTGCATTCAAAATGAGACTTTGGGCTGAATTTTCAAAGGGTGGCATAGGACTTGCATCAAGCCCTGTGGCACAATACTTTGAAATCTCTGATGTGCCAATGCTGTTTGCCGCAATTGTGCCTGATTTTCAAAGGTCAGAAGCACTTGTGACAGTTTTCCCAGTTTACGGCAGCTTGTGCCAAATCTTGGGTGCAAGCAATATGAAAATAGCCCCTTGGATTGACCCAAGCTAGACTACAAAAAGATGATCTAACTTATGTCAACTGCCACATGGGATAGAAGATCCCGTTAGATTATTGCAAGCCCAGTGCATGATATATTTGCTGCACCTGAGGTTTGCATCAATCTCATCTCACTGAAAATATGGTCCTTTGTCTCTGATGGTTGTGTCCATTTCCCTACATTGTAATTACACACTATGGCTTAAATTGCAGATATGACAAAACAGAGGACAACTGAGGTCAAATGATGCCCAGATTGATGCAGGAAGAGGTGCATCAGCAATAAATGATTGTCAAGCACTACTAGCCCATATGGGTGTTTTTTACAAGTGTCCCTTCTTCAGTTCTCCTTTGTGGTGGTCAAAGAATAAATGTTAATGCAGTATGGGTATGGTCAGCATCCTGTAATGTTTCTATCTGTAAAGTACTTCCTTAATAATGTCTTACTGGAACTGCATTCCCCAGCCCTCCATAACCAACGAACTGGTTGTTGTGGCACAAATGGACTTTTGGGACATGTATCAAGCAGGGGAAAACAGTGGTACCATGTTGCACCCAGTACATTCACCTGTGGTACTCTTACTGGAGGCACAGGCATGGCATCAGCATTTGGGAATGAGGCCTCATCTTCCTTCAGCATGCTGAGCTCTGCCCCCAGTGCTATATGTTATGCTGTTTTCTGTCATAGAAGATGTTCACTAGTCTGCTTAGATAATTTTTTTTTGTGCCTATTAGCTATGTCCATTTCACAAATAGCCTTCCAGTCACAAATGTTTGTTAATTGTGTTATTCAAGATATAGCATTACACATCTGGATATTCAGTAGTTCAATCCTTACGTCACTATTCTCAAACTTGTGTAACTTTAAACTCTGCTTTTTGGACAAAGGAAGGTTTGGATTCACTCCATATACTCAAATATAAGTCTAATGTTTGATGCTAAAAATAGTTCCCCAAGAAGGGGATCTTGACTTATTGGCAATGCCAACCTATCTGTGAGGGTTTCAATAGTAAATTATTTTTTCAACTTTGTAACCCACTTTTGTGTCAGTATTGGCCACACGTACAGATTATGTGCCTAATGTTGGTCACAAAGCTGCAAAACCATGTCTGTAATATTATTAAAATTAATATGATAAGGAGGGATCAGCTTGTACATGAGGTTGACTTATAGGTGTGTATACATAGTAAATCACTAGTACTGTGGATGCAGTTACCTTTGTGGACATGGCCAACATTTGTTTTGGAGAAAGCCTTGTTCTTTTTGGATGCAACTTCATTACCTTTGGCATGACTTTTGCTTACATGAATTTCTGAGCACTGTGAATTCTGTACAACATGTATACTGTGATCTAATTAAGTTACAAACATGCCCTGACAGGAAGACATGTAATTATAAACCACCAACAGTTCTGACAAAATTCAAATTTAATTTAGATTTGTATGGCCTAAGACAAGAGAATGCCTACATTCAGAGACTGTGTTATTGTGATATTTCTTGTGTATGACTATTATTAAATAAATACCCACATTTCTGATAATTATGACTAACAGAATAATGGCATAAAGCCTCTTCCCTTTTCAAAAATACACATATACCTACAGTTTTTGGTCAATGTCAGGCCACAGGTGACAGATTTTACATTCTGATCAGTGTTTGGTGTAACCTGTATTCTCATCATTTAGTTGCATATGGCATGCAATGCCTGCATTAGCAACATCTGTGAACCAATGTTTCCAAATGTCTGCAGCACTGACCATTGAGCATACAGCTCCACATTTAAAACAGACACAGCTTACCTTACTGGTGTCTTTATTAAATATATCAATTAAAATTGCCCAGGAAAACTGTAGTAAAGTGCAGAGTGCTAGATAAATGGGCAACAGGACTAAATGAACGTAACTAAAATCACACTGGCACCATTAGGGTGCATACTGTAGCAGCAAGATTGACTAGTGGCCAACAAACAGCATGTGTGCATGTGATGTAAAACACACTAATCAGCTGGCATTTCAACAATACACCTTCCTCAGAGCTAATTGGCTCATGGAACCCCAACGTAAAATAGGCATACAGTATACATATTCAAATCTGGGGTGTGATTAAATTCAGCTCAATAGCTGCTGTCTGAGAAGGCATGACAAAAACAATTAAAACAGCAAACAACACATAAAACTGAAAACAAAAATATTAAGCAAACAATAAACAAACTGAAATCCTATAAAAATAACTGCAATGGCAAGTCTTCATTTAGCCTGTTTGGACTTAAAGTTTAGCCTTATAGATCCAAAAAAACATTCTCTTTGAGACAGTTTTTTTTATCTGAATGTCTCCTCCCCATGGTCCAACAGTCACTTTTTCAATACCAGTGAACTTCATGTAGGCAGGAGAGCCATGGTTCGCCTCCATAAAATGTGCCATTGCATTTTTCATCACTTGATTCCCAATAGCTGACTTATGTTCACTTACAGGATCTTTTAATGGTATTTATTCTGTCCTACAGAGCCGAGGTCGCAAGGGCACATCAGCATATAGATCACTTGCAAGGTAGAGCAGTTAATGAATGACTTTATTTTAAATTTCCTGCCAGTTCTGGTGTGTTTAAAAGTTGCAGAGTTATTGGTATTGCTGCACTGGGCACAATGTCCGCATCTGTAATACCTATTGGTGCATTAGATAGCAATGTCTGTGTTTGCTTCTCTGGTTGGTAGCAACTGTAAACAAGGTAATCTCTTAAGTTTTTACCCCTGTGATATGTTATCCTAGGGCTCATCACCTTGTTATTTACAAATGCAGGATCGTTGTGTAAAATGTGCCAGTGTTTGCATAAAACAGAGACTATCCAGCTGCTCTGTTTACAATAAGTTATTTCAAAAGTAATTGGCTGTTCTTCTTTTTTCTCTCCCTGAGAACTAATAGTCTCATTCTATCTGTATTTCATGATCTTTCAATCCCCGCATGACACTATAAGGAGTATACCCTCTATTTAAAAAAAGACTAGGCCATTGCTTCAGAATTTTTCTGGAACTTAGTCTCACTACTACAGAACTGCTTTACCCTCAACATCTGAACAGCTGGGATGCTTTCAACTAGTTGACACTGATGGCTACTGGTATAATGTAGTAAGCTATTATAGTCCATCGGCTTTCTGTACATTGCTGTGCTTTAGTGGGTGCCATCTTTATAGATGGTTAAATCTAAAAAATGATCAAGACAAAACTGCTATTCATTTCAAATGCAAATTTGCATTGGCATTGTTCATATAAATTCTGATTGTCTCAATCTCAGAAGGTGTCCCATGCCATAACATCAAACAGCTGTAAATATATATTCTCCATAGGAGGGCATGTGGCTTGTACGGTTCACTCATGTACAGAAATTTCTCCTTTCACCATCCTGTGTACAGGTTCACCAGACTGGGTGCAAAAGTAGTACCCATAGCAGTCCCTGTATTTCTGATAGCAATTGCTGATATGGTGCTAAAATCTTATTATTTTATATATAAAGACTGGTACTGTGTTCAACAGAAAGGGACTACTATGGGTAACCACTTTTTCTCCCAGTCTGGTGAACCTGTATATAGGATGGTAACCTATTGAAAAAGTGACTGTTGGTCCACGGGGAGGAGACATTCAGAAAAAACTTTATGAAAGGGAATGTTTTTGGATTTATAACCTTCAAAATTCAAATCCGAAAGGGCTAAATGAAGACTTGCCATTACAGTGTTTTCTATAGGATTGCTGTTTGTTTATTGTTTGCTTATTATTATTGTTTGCTGTTTTATGTGTTGTTATTCCTGTTTTGCCTGTTTTTGATTGTTTGTGTCATGTCTTCTCAGACAGCAGTTATTTAGCTGAATTTAATCACACCCCCAGATTTGAATATGTATAGAGTATGCCCATTTTAAATTAGGGTTCCATGAAATTCAGCTCTGAAGATGGCATATTGCCAAAATGTCAGCTGATTGGTGTATTGCATGTGTTGTGCAAGCATGCTGTCTGCCAGTGGCTGGTCAGACTTGCTGCTACGGTATGCACCCTAATGGTGCCGGTGTGATTTTAATATGTTCATTTAGTCCTGCTGCCGATTTATCTAATAAAGAAGATGCCAGCAGGGTAAGCTGTGCCTGGTTTTTAATGTGGAGCTGTACACTCAAGGGTCAGTACTGAAGATGTTTGGAAACTTTGTTTTCATGATGGTTTTGCTTCAGTCTCTGAAACTGCAGGCACAGACTTGGTCACAATTTAGTGAATTGAGCCCCTCCATTTCTTTCCTTTCCTTTCCTTTCTTGAAACATCTGCGAACCCCCATAGGATTTAAAAAGACTTCACCCCAACAGAGTGGCCAATTTAGGCCTACATATCTGGGTAATTACTAGTGCTCACCAAGTTCCTTTTTTTTTGACTTCTACAATCCCCACCTCACCCTTTCTCAAAGAATACGGGATCTCCTACAAATGCTGTATATATTTTTGGTGGCTTATAGTAGCATAGTTAAAAAACTAATCAGACTCCTACGGAGCTGACAAGCTGACTGCATTCTTTTCCATCATACTAGGAGCCAATAGGTCTTGTCATACCATGTTGCAGTGCAACTAACAGTACAAGCAAGAGAACACTTTGGTATCCTATTGTCCTGTTAATTGGTTGTCGCATTGCGTGAGACAGGGTCTGCAGTCCATCAAACAGTCGAAGGAAACATGCTGCATGTAGGCTTTGTATAGTCATAATATAGTACAGGATGGAGGCTAATAAAAACCCTCTGAAAGATGGGGTACAAGAAAAAGAACTGAATGACAAACTGCAAAAAAAACTTGGCTATCACATGCAGACTTGAAATGAAATCTCCAAGACCTTGGAGAAGTTAAAAACCATATATTGGAATCAAATTGGAGCAGTAGCCACAATACATGTGTCAACATTTCATATCACTCTGACACTTTATCAAGATGTCTTGACTAAGTGGTAGAGTGATGTGAAATGTTGACCCTTCTTTATTTGATGTCACTTAATTTGCCACCTTTCCACCAGGGCTGTTACTATTCGGTCTGCACCACAGTTTCAAGGTTGAAGAGTGGTTATTTCTTCTTTTGCTATGGTATGAAAGAGATATTTGCACAGCTTTTGTACCTATAATTAGCAGTGATTATTCCCAGTGAAGGTTTTACGTCTGCCTGCCTGTATGAAATGTTTGTAAAAGCATACACTATCTTGAAGGTTTAAATTCAAAGCTTTGGATTTTATATCAAAGAACTTAGTGTTTTCTATCTGTGACTTCAGTCAGCAAATGGCCACATGTCTGTTACTGTATGTTTTAGACAAAATGCTAATATTTGCACCAACCAAGGAAGGTTTTGGAAATGGAAGGCAAATGTTCTCCCCCAGTACTAGGAGTAACTTATTGGACTGCAGCTGAAAATGCAGTTTCTCCAAATCATGGTCCATGGCTCTACTTTACATCGCAGCACACTGAGCTGTAGTACACATTTTTATTTGAGTTGTATTCCAATGCAAATCAAAACAGAACTGTTTCACACCAAAGTGTTAATTAAAGATGCAACTTTGATGCAGATTTGTGTGAAACAAAAAAAGTAATGCCTTAACTTCAGTACAGTGGTAGTCATTCATGTGTCCCAGAAAATATCTAGACATATCCCAATAAATCACAGGAAAGGCATTTGAAATGAATGAAGATTTCCTGATACATATTTAGATATACTGCAATGTAACTCTGTCTACCCAGGTAGTCATTAATTCTAGATACTGTACACATGTATAGCACTATGATGTGTAACCAGCAACATTGTGGAAAAACAGTTGGACTATTATCAGAAACACACATATTGTGCAGAAACTGATAATATGTGCAACTCCAATTCCTCCACTGCCATTCCCATACTTTCAGAAATTCAGGTGCACCACTTTAGAGTAATCAAAACATTACTAGAATATAGGAAAAAGGGTTTGTAATTGCATTAAGTTGACTGCCGCAAAACCCAGACATCAACTGGACCACGAAGAAGCCATTGTCCATGTTTATACTACCACACATTGCAATATTGGGGTTAGCCATTTTACTAGTAGCTGGCTTCCCTGGAGTGCCAGTACACTAAAGTTTTGTCTTAAAATTAGCAGTAACAGAAACCTATTCAGAGGGTACCACCAGATTCTAAAAGTTTAAATATGGAATAAGATGGGTGATTCAATGAAAAATCTCAATTAACATTCCTGCATTAGGTCTTTCTGTTCTTTGTGCTTAAGGACTGGTACTGTGAATATACAGTCCTCCTCATCATGACTGTTGACCTTTGGCCAATATCCTACTTGCAGTCTCTTCATATACTATGTATACAAGTGTCCACAAATGCAGAAGGTCACGTTAGTGTTAAAAGAACACAGTGCAAAAAAGCTCAGAAAGGCAGTCGGTGTCCACAGGTTTAAACAGCTGTTGTCTGTTTTATACTGTGAAAGCTGATTCTTGTTGGTGAAGTTGGTATGGACATAGCCCTAGCCACTCGCACCCGCAATGAATGGTTATCTTGCCAGCGGTGCCATCGTTTTCTTGCAGCAGAACGAACCTGTTTGCAAAAATAAAACTGTGTTAACCACACCTAACATGACTGCACTTATATATCTGAAGAGGTGAAACAACTGTTCAGCAGAACAAAGTGTAGAATAAATAGTAGCTTTGGTTACCTCACAATAAACTGGAACTAGGTGGCCTGTATTCATGAAGCAGTTTCTAGGTGGCATATGATCTTTTTGTTTTGCTACATAGAAATGTAGAAATTTATGGCAAATAAGGATCACTTGGTCCACCTAGTTTGCCCACTTTCCCTACTCACTGCAATACCACAGACCTTACTTGATCTCTAACTTTAACCTCCCTTTCCAACCAGTAAGGTTCCCCTATGCCCATCCCATGCATTTTGGAATTCTATTACCATTTTTGTCCCCATCATCTCCACTGGGAGGCTGCTGCATGTATTCACCACCCTTTCTATGAAAAAGTACTTTCTCACATTACCCGAGTCTACCCCTCCAACCTCATATCATGATGTCTTGTTTTTGAACAACTTTTTTTCTGAAAAATGATTCCCTCTTATGCCTTATTTATACCCATGTGGTATTTAAACATCTCTATCATATCCCTCCTCTCCCTCCTATCCTCCAGGGCATATAGTACATACTGAGGTCCTTTGGTCTCTCCTCATATCTGTTGGTGCACACCATGCACCATTTTGGTTACTGTCCTCTGGATTGCCTGTACTCTATGCCCTTCCAGAGATGTGGCCTTCAGAACTGGACACAGTACTCTAGATGAGGTCTCACCAATGATTTGTACAGTGGTATCACCACCTTCTTCTCTTCTGGTAACCCCCCCACCCCACCCCCTGTAATCACCCCAGCATCCAAATGGCTCTCCCACTGCCATTTGTGAATTGCTATTCATATTTTTTTATTTTTCAGTACAGTATTATTAATTTTATATTGCACTTCTTGCTTCACTCCACTCCACTCCATGCTTAGCATTTCCAAAAAGGAGTACAATAAAAAAAGGAAGAAAATAGAATTAAGTTAAATAAAGCCAAAATAAGGAGCAGCACTGAAATGACTATGAAGATAGTTATGTGCCTGCCCTCTGGGCAAGAGGAAGGACATTTCCATGGTAACCTTCATTGCTGAGAAGGGTGCAAAATGGAACAAAATGGGAGAATGAACTAAACTTAAAATAACACTGTGAAGCTGCTTCGTGAATAGATGGATAAAGCATAGGTAAAATAATACCTGCTTCATGAACATAGGAAATGTTGGAATGAAATGAGTTTTCTTTCATACAGTACTGTAAAAACCCATGACCATCTGCATAACTACTTAGGCAAAGAGAAGGAGGCGAAGTGATATAGAGACTAAGGATGCTCCAGCGCTGAATTTGCTTTCAGTGAGTATCTCAAAATTTGGCTCTTTCAACTTCTATTCAGCCCAGTCAAACTTTTGGGCCACTTTCACATCACTTTAATATTTGGCCAAACATTTAAAAAACACTCTATCCTTCTCTGGGTATCCAGGCCTAGTCATAGTTCTTCACCTCAGTCATTTTCTACATTCTTCTCCATCGTCAGGCATTTGTTGCATAAAACAATCCTGCACTTGTGCCAGGTGCTGACTGAGCATTTAGAAAGCATACCACAATGGAGGAAGAGGGGAGGGAGGAAGAGGTTGTAACTGAGTGCAGTTGCTGAGTAGTGGGCTACTAATGCCTCTCTTCAGTATTCTTAGACTGCTATTGTAGACCCTGTATCAAGGACCTGAAGCGTCTTTTACCAAAATAGCAAACTGAATCAAAGCCAGGAGGGTCTGAGCTGAAACTGAACCAAGGTTGCCAGTTTTCACATTTGCTCATCATTAGCAGAGGCCTGCAGTATATTCAAAAACCTTTGTTTTTCATAAAGCATATACTAGTAATATGCCCTGCTATTTAGTACTATATACGGTTTGCTTCATTTGGCTTTCTCTTACTTTAGTTCATGTCACGCTTAATTGAAGCACTGAATTAGGAATCAAATGAAACCGAAAATACAGGGCAAAACAAAAATGAAACTGAGGACATAAGGGTAAAATCAATTGCTTAATATCCTAAAGAACTGCTTCTTGAATATAGGGTAACATCTTTTGAGGTTTGTTCTGGAGGCAGGTTTATTTTATTTATTTATTTATTGAAACATCAGTTTAAAACCTTTGATCCAGAGGCTCATTTACAAAGGTACCTCGTCACAGAGAGTACAAACAGTACAGACATGCTTATACAATATGGTCATTTACAAAAATATGGGAAGACATATGAATATAGGTGGTCACAGTTTGCAGCTACACAGTCGAGCAAGACCAAGTCGGTTCAGCATAGATTTATATAGCTATACAATAAAACTCATTATGGATACATACAGAGAGGTGGCAGACCACCGATAGAGCTCGGAAAAGGTAGGGAGAAGCCACTCAGGGAGTTTTGTCAGAAAAAATTGAGCAGAAACAGACTAGATACAATCACAGTGGCAGGAGGTGAGTAGGTGATTATGGAGTGATGTTTTAAAGCAGGAGATTGTAGGAGCATTAGCGATACCGGTAGGGAGGGAATTAAACCAGGAAGGGGCTCTGTAACTGAAGGCCCTTTGACCGCGTGAGGTTCTTGCCCTTGGTACTGAAAGTGTGGCTATACTGGAGGATTGAGTAAGTAGTGGTGGGTTTGCTAGGTGGATAGAAGCAGTCAACCCAGGTGGGGACATACCAAGGAGAGTTTTTTTAGTAAGGAGGCCGAATTGGTACCCGAGACGTTCATCTAGGTTGAGTAGATTGGCTTGGGCATATAAATGGCAAGTATGGGTTAGTCTGGGAGCCCCAGTAATTAACCTACAGGCTTTATTTAAGGTGAGGCAGATTTTGTTTAGGGAAGTGTGATCAGCAGCCCCATAGACTGGCAAACCATAGTCAACTAAGGATAGTATGGAGGATGTGACCTCGAGTCTAAGGGCATCAGGGGGAGACAGTTTTTGTGGCGGTAGAGCATACCCAGCCGCATGTTGGAGGCTGAGGCTAGGGCCGAAATGTGGGCATGGAATGTAAGGGCGGGGTCGAAGGATATCCCAAGGTACTTGTACAAGTAGACTTGCTCGAGTGGTACCTTGGAACTGGCGAGGATCTGAAGAGGGAATTTACTAGCTTTATTTTGGGGATGGGCAAAGAGCATGGTTTTGTTTTTTTTAAGATTTATTACAAGTCGGTGTTCTTTAAACCAGACGTCGTCGGTATTATAAGAAGATTGCAAGGAGACCTGGAGGGAGATAGGGTTATGGTCGGAGGCAAATATAACGGCATCATCTGCATAAAGTAAGAGTTTACCCTTACAAGCAGCAGGCAAGAAATTGAGATATAGGGAAAAGAGTAGGGGCCCAAGAATGGAGCCCTGGGGTACGCCAGAGAGGATAGGGCAGGAGCTGGAGAGTGTCCCATTAAGTTTAACACACTGGGACCGTGCAGACAGGTAGCTGGAGCACCAGGAGATAGGCCCAGTGGCAAAGTCAACATGGCTGAGGGCAGCCAGCAGGAGGGGATGGGCAACAGTATCGAAGGCTTTGGCTAAGTCAATGAAAACTGCACCAGCTAGAGAGCCAGAGTCCAGAGAGGAGTGAAGAAAGTTGTAAAACTCAAAGAGGGCGGTATTAGTACTGTGACCAGCACAGAACCCATGCTGTTCTGGACAGAGAATGCTATATTTAGTTAGGTACTCAGAGATTTGGGTAGACACTATTTTTTCTAAGGCTTTCGAGAGAGGGGAGAGGATGGAGATTGGTCGATAATTCCCAGGTAGGGTCCTATCACCACTCTTGTGAATTGGGGTGACAGTGGCAATTTTCCAGATGGAGGGAAACTGCCCCAAGCAGAGAGATTTATTGAAGAGGCTGGTGATAGGGGCAATTACCTGGTCCAGAACCTGACGAAGGAGCCAGGGGTCCAGGGAGTCGCTCCCAGTGGTATTGCCTTTTAAGGCCTTGATAAGGAATGGCCTGCCTTCATGGGTACTAACCCGCTAAAAGTGGAGCCAAGGATGTGAGAGGATAGGGTCAGGTAGGGAGGGGCGGATCGAAAAAGTTACTTGGCAGAATAGGGCTAAGGTCAGTGAAGGATGTATTGAGGTAGTTGGCAATATGGGCTAGGTCCATAGAGATGGTGCCATCAATGTTGAGTTGGGAGGGCGGGGGAGGACGAGAGCCCCCATTCAGTTGTTTCATATTGTCCCAGAAGGTTCTCGCATTCCCCCAAGACGAGGTGAGTGAGGCTTTATAGTGATCAGCCTTGGCCTTGCGGATGGCCCAGGTACATTTATTTCAGGCAGCTGCATATGTCTGCCTGTCAGCGGGGTGGCCAGTTTCAGTGGCAAGGTGCCAAAGATTATCCCTGTGCTTAAGAAGTTGAACCAGGGGAGGTGTAACCCAGGGGGCATGCCGAGCTTTGGAACGACGAACAGTGAGGGGTGCAAAAATGTCACAGGCTTTGTTAAACGTTTGGGTGAAGAAGGTTAGCGCTACGTCAATATCGGAGGCGTACTGAATGGGGGACCAGTCAACTTGGGCCAGGAGTTGCTTAAGGCCTTTCAGTCCACCTGGTCTTAGCCACCGTCGTAGGGTGAACTGAGCAATGGGTTTAGGTAAGTAGGTAGACCACCAGAAAAGTATAGTGGAGTGATCACTGAGTCCGTCAGGAAGGACTTGGATATTCCCAATTAAATTAGGATAATTGGTAAGGACCACATCAAGAAGAGTGCATGAGCCCATTCTAGGATTCACTCTTGTTGGTTGGGCAATGAGTTGAGTTAAGTCAATAGATGCAAAGGAGTCATGGGTATCAGAGGAGGAGGGGCTTAGCCAGTTAATATTTAGATCACCCACAAGGATTTGATCAGCGGAATGGGGTAGCGAGGTAAGGTACTCAATTAGTGGTACCAGGGCCAACGCCTGTTTTTTTTGGTGGTATGTAGGCGGCAGTAAGATAAAGGGGCCTCTAGAAGGATCAGGGTCAGTTTTAGGTAAGGCCTGAGCACTGAACCCAAGGACAGGGGCTGGAAGGGCTAACCCTATGAGAGAATCTTTGATGTAGATGGCACAGCCCCCACCCCGTCTGCCAATACAGTCCTCTCTATAAAGGGAGTAACCAGGGAGTGTGACAAGGGAATCAGGGGTAGAAGCTGACAGCCAGGTCTCTACCAGAGCAATAATGTCAGGTTTATGAACTGTGACCCAGCATTGGAATGTGTCAAATATTTTTCAGGAGGCTACAGATGTCCATTGACGCAATATGAAGCCCAGGAGAATTGGACTACACCCTTTTGAGGGCTTGGCCTGGGTTGGGGTGTATATTCCCTGATAAAAGTAGGAGGAGAAGTACAGCCCTGGGCAGAGGGTGGTGGAAAGTAAGTTTGCGTCTGGCAAGATAGGAGGAGTAGGGTAGCTTAAGGACACAGGGGGTAGGCAGGTGGGCACAGCCTGGGAAGGCAAGAACGACAAGACGCCAGAGGGAGCAGGGGGAGGACGTTAGATGGGGACTAGGGGGAGGATGAGCCAGCATCATCGGGCTAGCACCCCACAACAGTAACTCAGCAGGTGAAGGGAGGTAGCCTTTACCTCAGGGTCCCAATGCAGAATCCAGCTCCTGGAAGGAGCACGAGCTGAACTGTGGCTGCCGCGGTTGGCAGTGAGCTTTGGGGGGGGGGTGAAGGCCTAAGAAGGGGAAGAGACAAAGGCAAGAAATTAGTATGCAGTGGGAGGGTGAAATCACACAACAGTCTCAATTGCTGCACATGCGCAGTTATGTCCCGACTCAGCGACCAGCATGGCGACCCTGGCGTGTAAGGTAAGCTTGAAAACATAAACTTGGACTACACAGATGTTGTCTGGTACAATCTCCAACAATAGCGCCAGCAAGCTACATAAACATCACTTGCCGGAACGAGGGGCCTGCCAGTTCCAGATAGGAGAAAACTGGTGGAGAGCAGTTGAAAAAACAATCAGTACATCTGTGGGATAGAAAGTGCCTTAAACCCCTCAGGTAGCACCCCACAACAGTAACTCAGCAGGTGAAGGAAGGTAGCCTTTACCTCAGGGTCCCGATGCAGAATCCAGCTCCTGGAAGGAGCGCGAGCTGAACTGTGGCTGCCGTGGTCGGCAGTGAGCTTTGGGGGGGGGGGGGTGAAGGCCTCAGGTTATTTTGTAGATGACTATCTTATTTCAAAGGCTGTGTTGCTTGCAAATGATAATTCTGCTTTTTGTACTCCTAAAGATAAGCGTCAGTTATCTTTGTCAGATTTCTGTGTCTTTAAAGCAAATGTTATTTAGATAGTTAAGCCTGTTCACAATTTTTTAATAGATTTAGAGACCTTATTTCAAAACACTATACTTAAAAACATTTTGGCCATGGATAATCAGGCTATACATTTCTGAAGTCCCTTAAATGAGTCACAAGATTTAATTTCAATGTTCTGCTAATGTGGTACTCCTCTTCAGGTAAATTGCTGCAGGCAGTCATATGGGAAACATGCTGCAATCAGCAGCACTTAAACATTTGGCTATTTGCTGAACTCCCTTCTGGATTAACAGGTACAAAAACAACATCCAGATATTTTAGACAGAATGATGTTTGAAATTGATACAAATGGCAATGAAATGCAGAACTCTGCCCATAAAATCTACAGAGCACCAAGCAGTTCATAAAATATTTCTTCCATGGAATTCCATGTTAGCTGTGTATTAAAATGGTGTCATCATTAGTAGAGATGCAATTAGAACCTTTAAAACTTGAGTTAGTATCAGACACTCAGGAAGCAGAACTTCACATTATGGCTGTAAAGACTTTTAGGATGGAGTAATATCGGCAAACCTGCAAAGGTTGACTAGCTCTAGACAGTGTGGAGAGAATGAATAGTGAATGGAGATAATTTGAGGTCAAGGTTATGGTAGCTGTGATTCAGTGCAAAACAATGCAAAATCATGCACCTAGGTCACAGAAACCCATGGGCAATGTATAAAATGGGGGAAGTCATACTGATGGTCACAAAGCAGGAAGAATATCTTCTAGTTATCATATCTGTTGACCTCAAGGTGGTGGGGCAGTATGGCCAGGTGGTAGGCAAGGCCAGTGGGATACTAGGGTGCATAGAGAGTGGAACCACCAGCAGAGGAAGAGAGGTGGTGCTACCACTGTATCAGTCATTGGTGAGCCCCACCTGGAGTACTGTTTCCAGTTCTAGAGACCACATCTCAGAAAGAACATAGACAGTGTAGAGGATTCCCAGAGTACGGCAACTAAAATGGTCCAGGGGTTTTATCATAAGCCCTATAAGGAAAAGCTGAGGGATCTCAATATGTAAACTCAGGAAGACAGGAGAGAGAGAGAGAGAGACGGGGCATGACAAAGACATTTAAGTACCCCATGGGAGTGAACAATGCACAAGAAGAGGGTACGTTTCAGAAGAGTAGGTGCACCGGGATAGGAGGACACGTTGTTAAGCTGGAAGTGGGGAAATTTAGGATATGAGGAAATTCCCTCTTCATTGAAATTGTTGTGGATTCCAAGAGCAGTATTTCAGTGGAGATGGTGGGAGAGAAAGCAGGGCTTTAAGCATGCATGGAATAGGCACAAAATTGTGGGAAAGTCTTGGGGGGCAGCCAAAGATCAGGTAGGGTCTGTGGTGACAGTATAGGCAAGGAATAACTGAGCAGACTGAGTGGGCCAAGCAGTACTTATCTGCTGATAAATTCTGTGTTTCTATGGGGATGTATAGATGATAGGGTTTTCAGCAGTGGGAAAAACATGATCATTATATTTATTTAGTTAAAAAATAGGTAACTGTAAAAAGAAGTTAGAGTAGGGATGGTTAAACTCTGCTCACTATGTTTAGCATAGTGTTTGTAATGAAGAAAAAAAAAGACTGTTTTTTGCATAGTCTTCATTGTGAATTGGAAGCGGTGGGATGTTTGTGCTCTCTAATCTGATGAGCAGCATCAATCTGCACTTCTACACTGGTTAAAGTGATTAATAGATGAAAGAGAGCGAGAGACAAAGAGAGAGAATGTGTGGTGATGCAGAACAGTTCAGAAAGCAGACAGAGACCATGTCATACAGAAGGACATAGAATATTTGGATGAGTTTCCTAACATTACATTGTTATTTCCAAATGCTTTCACAGCTGTACAGTAGCTTGTGAATGTACAGACTGAGTCTAGTAAAGATAAAATGTTTTTTGTGCAGTGCTAATAGACCACATTGGAAATACTTATGTCCATTATAAACCACTGTGCTTTTGTGCAAGAGTGGTAGGAGGGAGCACTGTTCCTCAGTGTCAAGGGGAAGGCACAATAAAATAAAAAGACACTAAACTTATTAAAAATCACTGGAGCTAAACGTAATTGATTTATGATAAGATAATGGAACTTCCAAAGGATGTTTGTTATGGTATAAGTGACTCCTCTCATGAGGTTTGGGCAAACTCAACCACTCAGCTTTGCTTTGCAGTCCTCTTGCCCAAACCTCACACTCAGAGTCCGTTATACAATAAGAGGCAACCCCTAAAGGCCCTATTAACTTATGAAATTATGTCATTAATACTAACTGCATTTCCCATGTACAGGAACCAAAACTCAAAGAATGCTAAAAAAGGTTTTGATTTAATTTATTTTTATTAAAAATGGTCTGTTAGATTTTTACACTGATGTACTGGAATGGTGCATCAATGTAAAGATACACTGATGTACATTTAGAGGTCAATATCTCCACTATTTTACATGCTGGTTGATAATACCTGACGCAGTTGAAAAAGTATGGAATACTGGGCCTTTCCAGCAGTGTATAGCATAGGGTTCTAGCATGTAAAGTGTAAAACAAGTATTTTCAAATTTACATTGTCATTACTGATATAAAGACAATACATACATATCAGTATAACAATAAAAAAACAATGCATCAACATGAAACTATCATGTTAAGCTGACAGCAAGCAATCATTTCAAAAAATTCAGTTCCTAGTCAGAACAGTTTCAACGTAAGCTTGTTCTAAAGATAATTTATTTGATGAAAGTTATCATGGAACTGTATTTCATCAAGGAACTTAATTTTTTAAATGAAATCTAGAAGTACAGTTGATATGGCTGTGTCATGCAGACACAATTTTCATCCCTCAGTGCACATAAAATCAGGTGTCATTGAATGGCATGATGCATGACCAACTGTAATATTGCCACTGTATCTGAAGCTACTAGTAAATTTCTATCAAGGTAAACAACAGCCTTTATATTAGTAACATTTATTCACCCAGCTGGCCCAACTGAGATGCACTATCTCATTTTCAGTGAATCTAGCTACCATCCATGTTTAATGACAAAAGGACTGAGACACAGGTTATATTACTTGCCAAAGGTTCCATACTGAGTCACTGTCCAAAGCAGGATTTGGACTTCTGATTTTATCTTCAACTGTTCAGAGCTCAAATGGTAATAAGCACATTTGCCAATATGGTCAAGAAACTAGGACTGGGACAACCTCTCCTGCCAAAAATGGATCTGGCAGAGAGGGCAGGGACCCCTGAAAAACCTAATAAGATGATATTTGTGGGAACTGGAGCCATTGGATATGACAACTGAGATGGGAACTGTGTGTGTGTGTGTGTTACTGAACGTAGCTGCTGGCATCTAGCAGGGCATGCAGGGTGACTCTTTATTGGTAAGCCCACATGGGAGCTCACTAATGATGCTTAGAAATATTGTGAAGTTTAAATTCACTGGAAAAATGCTGGCAAAGTTAGCAAATTCACCTCTGCAAATCAATTAGTGAATTTTTTTCAAGTAGGCTCAAAATTTACCTAAGTGACTTCGCTGTTTAATTTTTTTTTTTAAATAATTTTGCCACGAAGTGTGGATTTTCACCCACAAATGGTGGAATTTTTGCTGTTTGTGGGTGAGATTCTACACTTTGCAGGTGAAATTACACACTTCGTCGGTGAAATTCCACACTACTAGGGTGGAACTTCACACTCCACATCTACACATTAATGTACAAATTGTGCTAAATGCTCAGATTAATTTGCAGAGTGAAGTTTTCCAACTTCACCCATCTCTACTAATGTTATTAGCTTTTGTCAGGGGAACAGGAACTGGTAGGGTAGACTGTGGGGAAAGTTGGTTTTAATAAGTGCTGTGCGAACCTGGTTTAGCATTTGTGGGACTTAGAGACCACTATGCCTTGGACTAGCACCTCTGGAGGCCCACTGATTGGGCCATGAAGTGTTATTTGATCCTTAGCAAGGTCTGTGGGGAAAAACACATTCAGGTATTTTTTAATTGGATACTTGACTGAAGGATTATACTATTACAATAGGTTTGGTATGAGTAATATAGGGGGCTATGCTTGGGATGTGTGGAGAACATGTACATTCATTGAGTGATGCAGGGGGTAAAGTAAAACACACAGTCCTGTGGCTTAACCTGCCTCCAGCTTCATGAGATGAAATTACCATTGGGTTCCTTGCACACTTCCAAGCCTAATGTATTATATTACATGGCTGGAGGAAATAATACTATGTGCATTGTAGGAAAATAACACATTTAATTTTTCAAAAGAATTCAGGTCAGGATTTAATTAGGGCATATCATTTAGATTGTGTTTTGATTAATAGCTCTGGTCCAGGTTGATCTGTTCTGTTGCTAGCAGCTCCAGTCCATGTTTTCTCTCTCTGCTGTGCTGGGCTTGATTGATTGAACGATTGATTGATTGATTAAGTGATTGATTGACTGATTTGTTTCTGCTATGGGAACACTGTCTTTCAACTTTCCAGTTGAAACATGTTAGATTTTTATAAGTAAAAATAGTTGTTTAAAAACTGTCTTTCTGTTTATGTTTATTGTAACTGCTTAGATTGTTGTATTCTAACATTAGGCATGTATAATCACAAGTTATTGTTTGAGTTGAATGTCTAATGTGACAATACTTCAGGGATTTATAATTATTAGATTTTTAAAGACTGTGTTACATCATTTGGGGTAAGTTACTTTGGTTTAGTTAACTTAGCTTCAGTTTGCCATAGCAGGCAAGGAACAATATGTGTGACACCATGCAGTGGGTTAAGGGATGATTGGCATGTTAATTAACACATCATTATCTGCTGCAATGGTATCACTCAGTGAATAATGATGTGTTAATGGACATACCATTGAAACATAGAAAACATAGAAAACATAGAATTTGATGGCAGATAAGGACCGCTTGGCCCACCCAGTCTGCCCATTTCCCTACCTAATGGATAAGCTGCAGATCCTAGTTAACCAGCAGCCTACTTCTTCCTACCCCAACCCCCTAGAATTGCCTTATGACTGTCCCATGCATGCTTGAATTCCACCACTGTTTTTTTGACTCCACAACCTCCTCCAGAAGGCCGTTCCATGCATCCACAACCCTCTCTGTGAAAAAATACTTCCTTAAATTACCTCTGAGCCACCACCCCCTATCTTCAAATTGTGCCCCTTGTTCTTGCACACCTTTTTTTTGAAAGATGCTACCCTCTTGGACTTTGTTGATTCCCTTGAGGTACCTGAAAGTTTCTATCATGTCCCCCCTCTCCCTCCTTTCCTAGAGGCTATACAAATTAAGCTCCTTTAGTCTCTCTTCATATGTCTTTGGGTGCAGACTCTGCACCATTTTAGTTGCCCTCATCTGGACAGCTTCCATCCTGTCTATGTCCTTGCGGAGATTGGTTCTCCAGAACTGCACACAGCACTCCAGATGGGGTCTCACCAGCTGTCTGTACAGAGGGATAACTACTTCTTGTTTTCTACTGGTGATGCCTCTCCCTATGCATCCCAGTATCCTCCCTGCCCTCCTTACTGCCCTCTCACATTGCTTGCCCACCTTTAAGTTATCTGATATGACTACCCCCAGGTCACTTTCCATTTTTGTTGTTGGTAGTATCTCACCCTCCATTGTGTACTCTTCCCCTAGGTTTTTGTTTCCCAGGTGCATTACCTTGCACTTCTTAGCACTGAATCTAAGCTGCCATACATTTGACCATTCCTCTAACCTTGTCAAGTCCCTTCTCATCCTTTCTACCCCACCTTGTGCATCAACTCTGTTGCAGATCTTTGTGTCATCTGCAAAGAGACATACTTTTCCTTGTAGTCCCTCTGCAATGTCGCCTACAAAGAAATTGAAGAGGACCGGTCCTAAGACTGAACCTTGCGGTAACCCACTAGTAACCCACCTTTCTTCAGAGTGGACTCCATTTACTATTACCCTCTGTGTCCTATTCTCCATACAATTCTTTACCCAGGCTATCATCTTGGGACCAACTCCCAGGCTGACTAACTTGTATATTAATCTTTTGTGTGGGACTGTGTCAAAAGCCTTGCTAAAGTCTAGGTAGGCCATGTCCACAGCCCCTTCCTGATCTACTACTTTGGTCACCCAATCAAAGAACTCTATTAGATTAATCTGGCATGACCTTCCTGCTGTGAATCCATGCTGCCTTGGATCCTGCGCCCCTCTGTCCTCTAGGTAGTAGTAGTAGTAAAATTTTATTTATACAGAAAATTATGCCATTAGGGGTTCGAGAATCCCTATTTACAAGGCATCCCTGTATTAGTACAGAATAAATAAACACAATACACAAATACACACTATAAATACAATTATCGTACAATTAGGTACATACAGTCATTTCATTTGTATAAACAACCAAACATCATATATTCATAACATTCAAACTTCACCTATTACACAAACATTTAAAATGCAGGTCTTGTTTCACTGCAGTCTTATATTCTGATAATGGCAGATTTGTGTCCCTAAGGGGGGCGGGGAGCCTGTTCCAACTTTTTGAAACTTTATACTGAAAAGTCATTGTATTATATCTATTTTTAATTTTTGGAATGAGATATACTCTCGCTCCAGATTTTTGTAAATTTAGTCCATGTTCTGTTTTTTTTAAATTGTACAATAGGTGATTTTGTAAATTATTCTTATGTAGACCTTTTATTTGTGTTAACCAAAAAACCTCTGCCCTCTGTTCTAATGAGTTCCATCCCAACCTTGAATACATATCACAATGATGGGTACCAAAGTCACATTTTAACACAAATCTAGCTAGTTTATTATTTAAAACATCCAGGTTGTCTACTTGTTTTTTTGAGGTGTGTCTATAGATATGGCAACCATAATCAATCACAGGGAGAAGTAGTTGATTTACTATACTCAGTCACATTTCCCTTGTTAAACAATTTGATATGCGTCTCATAACCCCTAATTTTGAGTTTTTTTTTTTTATAAGTTCAGTCACATGTTCAAAATTCAATTCCTGGTTGATTATGATCCCCAGATATTTGTAATACTGGGTTTGCTCTAATATTTTCCCATCCTGTGTCCTAATTATCAGGTTTGTACCCGCACTATCCTTCTTCTCTGAGCCAAAGTACATAGTCTGTTTTTTTTTTTTATTGTTAGTCAATAGACCAAAATTTGTAAAATATTTTTGCATGTTTAGGAAACCACCCTGCAATTTTTGTTCCAGTTCACCCACATTTTAACCGGTTGCAATCAAGACAGTATTGTCCGCGTACAATTTAATTTGTGAATTTTTAATTACTCTTGGTAAATTATTCAAATATACTAAAAACAGGAGGGGGCCCAGGATCGACCCCTGGGCTACTCCCCTGGTGACCGTACCCAAGCTAGAACTGTATCCATTCACCTTTACTAACTGAGTTCTATCTTCTACATAAGATGTAAACCAACCACATGGTTCATCATCCACTCCCAGGCATCTCAATTTCTTGATCAAGACATGGTGATTAACTAGATCAAATGCCTTTGATAGGTCCACATATACTGCACCCACCGATCTCCCCTCCGCCAGACGGGTGGCAACTAAGTCCAAAAAATCGGTGAGTGCAGTAGCTGTGGACCTACCCTGTCTGAAGCCTGACTGAAAAGGGGTAATTTTTTGGTATTTCTCCAAGTATGTAGTCAGTTGCCCATGGCCATCCGCTCCAACATTTTGGAGATTGTTGACAATAATGCTATTGGGCAATAATTTGATGTGTCCAATAAATCCCCCAGCAATTCTTTCCTTCAGAAGTGATTCCATCATTTTCCCTATCACTGAGGTTAAACTAACAGGTCTGTAGTTTCCTGCTTCTGCCCTGCTCCCACTTTTGTGAATCACATCTGCCCTCTTCCGGTCCTCAGGTACCACCCCATCCTCCCATGATTTGTTAAAGAGGGTAGTCAGTGGTGTCACTAGTTCTACCCTTAGTTCTTTTAGAATTCTGGGATGAATCCCATCAGGTCCCATTGCTTTGTCCACCTTCAGTTTTAAGAGTTTTTTCAGAACCCTTTCTTCTGTAAATGGTCTGGTATCAACTTCTGTATCCAGAGTGTTTCTATTGTTTGTTTTAGGTACCTCTCCTCTTCATTTGTAAATACTGAGCAAAATATTTGTTTAGTATCTCTGCCTTTTCACAGTCACCCTCTTCCCACCCCTCCCTTTATTAAGCCTCACTATCCCTCCCTTGGTCTTCCTTCGCTCCCTGATGTACCTAAAAAATGTTTTAGCCCCCTTCTTAACTGAGTTGGCTATCTTTTCCTCAGTTCAGACCTTTGCTGTTCTGACTGCCTTCTCAGCTTTCTTTCGCTTTAACTGATACAATTCTCTGTCCTGCTCCTTCTGTGATTTCTTGTACTTCCTGAATGCTTTCTTTTTCTCTTGAACCTTTACTGCCACCTCCTTTGAGAACCATAGTGGTTTCTTACATCATTTAGTTTTGTTTATTTGCTTCACACAAAGGCTTGTTACCTCTGTGATGGCAGTTTTTATTATTCCCCATTGTTCTTCAACCCCTCCTTTCTGCCCATTTGCTAGTGCATTCCTTGGGCACTCACCCATTTTGGCAAAGTCCGCCCTCCTGAAGTACAGTACTTTTGCCTTTGTATGACTTGACTCTATTGCTGTGTTTATTGGGAACCATACTGTTCGATGGTCACTAGTTCCCAGATGGCTACCCACTTCTACCTCTGTGATCCTTTCTCCATCTCCATTTGAAAGAACCAGGTTTAAGGTTGCTCCCTCTCGAGTGGTTTCCAATACTAGTTGTCTAAGGCATGTCCCCTTTAGGGCATCTAGAACAACCCCACTCTTAGAAGTGGCTGCTGCAGCTGCACTCCAGTTAACATCTGGCATATTCAGATCATCCGTCAGCAATATCTCCCCTTTTTCTGCCATTCTAAGTATACTTTCTATCATTTCTTTGTCCATTTCCTCCCCCTGAGAGGGGGGGGGTCTGTATACAACCCCTGTGCGGATTGTGGTGCCATTGATTGTCTCCAAATTGACCCACAATGCTTCTTCTCCTCCCTGTTTACCCTTTTGTTCTGTTGTTTTGATTCCTTGCTTATGTAGAGAGCTACTGCTCCTCCTCTTTTACCCTCTCTGTCCCTCCTGTAGATAGTGTATCCTGGTATGTTTACGTCGCAGTCATGGTTCTGTGTGTACCATGTTTCTGTGACTGCCACAATATCCAGATGTTCCTCCTCCATCAAGGCCACTAATTCAGGAAGCTTGTTACCCAGACTATGGGGATTGGTACTAATTGATCTACATTTTTGGATGGCTTTACCTTCTGTAGCAGCATCCCCCTCTAACCTTTCTACCTTGGTCTTTTTCTCATTTAGTACCCTGTTTTGTAGGGGGAGGCTGGGATTTTCTTGCTGCTTATCAGTGCCTTCCCCTTTGACTAGTTTAAAAGCTTGTCAATAAAGCATTTAAACCAATTGCCCAAAAGACTTGTTCCCTTCCTGAACAGATGCAGACCATCCTGCCAGTATAGGCTAGTGTCCCTCCAGGTGTAACCCCAGTCCCCAATGAAACCAAACCCCTGTGCTCCATACCATTTTTTCAACCATTCGTTAAACTGCACGGTGCAAAGCACCCTCGCCTCACCCATACCACTGACAGGCAGCACCTCTGAGAAGGATACTGTGTGTGCTACTTGTCTTAGGCCCCTCCCCAACCCTACAAAGTCCTTCTGCAGTGCTCTAATCTCATGATGAGGCAAGTCATTTGTCCCTAGGTGGACTATGACATGCAGCTCAGACTCTCGTGCAACTGTTCTCGTGATCCTAAGGATGCACTTTCTGTCCCTCCAAGCCATGGCACCAGGCAGGCACCTTTAATCACTATGTATTGTCATTGGAGTCAATAGCAGCATTTTTCAGCAACTGAAAATTAGTGTGTAATAGCAGTCAGCCATGTAATATATAAATGATTCAGCATGGGTGACTGTGAAAAGGAGATAATAATTTCATATCTTGAAGATGGATATAGGATAAGCCACAAGGTCAGAGGCTAAGTAGCTTCTACTGCCCACAGCTTCCTAAGATGGAAGTACCTCTGAGTTTTTTACAGGCACCCATGACTAATGCGTTATATTACACGGTTAGAAGAAAATATGTTTAGAATACTGACTGCAAGAGGGAAAAAAAATGTTTAACAGAAATCAGTTCCATTTTTACCTACAGCAGTACTTTTAGTGTTTTCTATTTTAACTCTAGATTTTCTCTGTACTACTCTCTGCTTCTGGATTGAGACTGTATAGGCTTTCTCTATGCTGCACTGAGTCTACTGCTGCAGTGGGTTTCTTCTTTGCTCTGAATTCATTGTAGGGTTACTGTTTAACTTGTTTCAGTCAATTTTTACGTTTGCTTGTGCGCATGTGCAAGGAACGTTTTGGGAGAGTAGCACACTTTGGAGGGGTGCCTCTCCCTTTCAGTCCACTGCTCCATTGAGCAGGCGTGGCGGTCCTGCACCAATGGGTGTGGGAGCTGTGTATGACTGTGTGGCCTTCACTTCAAAGAAACCACAGCTGTCATGAGTACCCGGCGTCACTGCCCACCAGCATCATGCCTCCCCGTGTCCGCCGCCCCAAAGCTTTGGTGCCATGCTTGAGCCCAACCCAGCATGGCAAACCTCCCGCTGCTTGCTTGGCGGGTCACCGGGGTCCCCACCCATCGGCTCCATGGCCCCCCGAAGCCATCCTTCTGCCACACTGAGGCCCACCCCAGCATGGCAAACATCACACATTGTTTGCCGATGTGGGTGTCTATCCCTGTCAGCTCCTCGGCCCCCAGCCATCCTTCTGCCACGCTGGAAGCCCACCCCAGCATGGCAAACGTTATATGTAGTCTTTTTTTTCTTCAGCTGTAAAGCAAAAACGGTCCCACGGCGCTTCTCCCAGTACCCCCTCCCACAACCCACACCCCATACTTACCTCCGGAGCTCAGCGCGACAATCTTCGGTGGACCATGAACATGTCTGCACTCTTGAAAGCCGACCGTGAACTGAGAAAATGCCGGTAAGCTGTATAATGGGCTAGACAGGGGGTTTTCAACTTTATTGCATATTTCAGGCATTTTTTGGAATTTTTGCACCAAATTTTAACATGGGTTTTTTGGGACCCCTTCTCATGAATGATGTCACTGTCATGGCGTTATTCGAGCCCGAAGGGTGATTTCACAGTCACTGCACAGTCACTGCATGAAATCACCCTTCGGGCCTGAATAATAGTTTGGTTTTACAGGCATGTTACCGAGCTGTTACATTAGTGGGGAGGGGGGGGGATAGAATTTCTGTAGTTGTTTTATAGGAAGGTTGCTTTTACCTTGGCTTTGCAGGCAGTTAACAGTTTGGATCATCTACTAAATGCTGCCTGGAGTGGAAAACAGAGTGTTTATTGGCAGGTCAGTCATCTGTTACCCACTGCTAGGACTGCAAGGAGTGGTTAATTCATGACTGATAGACTTTGACAATTCATTAACTGCTCCAATGGGTAACAAGAGTTTTCAGTAACTCGAAAATTTTGAGCAACAGGGGTTAGTCAACTCTATATAAAAGAATACATCACATGTTTTCAAGGCTTGGCCAGTTAATTGTCAGAGAAAATTTTGGACTAGAAAATATAAAACCAATAAAGCATGACAGGCACAATGTGTTTTTAACTTACCTCTCCATTTAGAAAGCAGTAAAACACTGACACAAAGAAACCCTACAAAAATAAGAAAACAGTTTAGTCCACTGTTTAGTTACAGCAACTACTGTAAGTACTCTTATCAAGCAATTTAAGGTGTAAATAAGTCATTATTTGTAGTGTGCATGGCTTAATAATATACATGTCTTTTTGCATACAGTAAATTCTGCTTTATTATGTTTCAGAGCTCAAAATCAATTCAACGATATGCATATGCTGCCAACCCCTTCCCCAATTTAATACAAAGTGCGTGTAGGGGTAGTGGAGGAAAGAGTGACTGAGGAGAGGGAATTGGGGCTGATAGTATTGTACAATTTGAAAACACTATCCTAGTGTATTAGGCAGTTGGGGGGGTAAACAAGATACTAAGATGCATATTAAAGAGGATATCAGTGGGAAACAGATGTGAGTCTTCCCTGTGCAGATCCGTAATGTGTCCTCAACCCAATACTCTGTGAATTTCTAGATCCCACACTTTAAGGAAAGAGGAAGAAGAAGAATCATTATTTATATAGCATTTTTCATACACAGTATCCCAAAGCGCTTTACAAGCAATGCTAGACTGGTAGTGAAGTGACTGGATGTGTGGTGGCGGCCATATCACACATCATTACCCACACACAGATTGGATAATTGCATGAACTGGTTTTATGTGAAGGGGAATGTTGGCCAGGACACTGGGAATGCTCTCTGATCTTTGCGAAGAGTGCCCTGGGTTCTTTTACTTCCACCTGGACACCCAGCAGGACAACACCAGGATGGTCAGAAAGGACCTTGGTTTAACATCTCATCCGAAGGACGGCACACCCCAGCAGTACAGCACCCCCCAATACTGCACTCGGATGCCAGCGATTTTTAGATGCAAGT
The DNA here is from genome assembly GCA_016271365.2 of Neoceratodus forsteri. Lineage (NCBI taxonomy): Eukaryota > Metazoa > Chordata > Ceratodontiformes > Ceratodontidae > Neoceratodus > Neoceratodus forsteri. Next base: position 1,290,597,397 of record CM057456.1, read on the forward strand.
CCAGTCTCAGTGTGGGACGAGAACCTACGACCTTCTGGTCCAGAGGCGGACGTGCTACCAACTGAGCCACGCTGATATCTAGGGAGAAAGGCAGGGACAGTGTGAAGGTGGTGCAGAAAAGGGTAACCAAAATGATTTAGGGTTTAGGTACAGGAGGGAAGCTTTACATAGTGAGGCTGTAGGAGTTCATCATGTACGCAGTGGAGGCAAGAAAAGAAAGGGGGACATGACTGAGCTATTCAAATATATTTATGTGATAAATAAAGTACGCAGCAGAAAGTTGTTAATGCAGAGTGTGAATACACGCACCAGCAGGTACTCATTAAAGCTGGTGGGGGGATTTAGAAAGGATGACAGGAAGTACTTCTTCATGGAAAGTATGGTGGATGTATTGAGTAAACCACCAAGGGATGTCATCTGCATAAAATCAGTGATAAATTCAAACAGAGGTGGGACAGACACATGGCACTTGTAAGAACATCAACAAAAGGGAAGGGGGAGGAGAAGTAAATGACCACTAGAGTCCTCACAAACAACAGTAGGATGGACCGGTTCAGCTGCAGGGCCTTTTTCTGCTGACAATGCCTATGTTTCCATAGTTTTAAAATCTTGAGGGAGTACAATAAATCTTTCTATTACTTAAGGAATAACAACTAAGTAGCCTATCATTTTCAAGGGTTTAACGACCTGTTGGTGGGTCACCTCCCTCCAGCGAGTCATCAATCCAAGGAAATTACCTGCTTTGAGGTAGTTAATGTGATTATAAGTCTAATCACAATAACAACTTTCATTTTGGCCGGTTTTATCTAAGTGGTGTGAGCTGTGTATGCCACACAGTGTCAGTCTGCAGCTGGAGCGGTGCATGTTAGGATTTATGCTGATGATACTGTTCTGGGTTGCAATGGAGTAGACACGGGGGGGGGTAGAGGCCAACCTGCAGACAGATTTCAATGCACTACAGGCTTGGTTTACCTCCTCAGGTCTTGTCTTAAATACAAAGAAGACCCACACTATGTTATTTGGTTTAAATACAACTAAGAATGGTTTACAAAATGATAAATTATACATAAAAACTGTAAATGGAAACTGTTTGACACAAGTTTTGGCCTATATTTACCTAGGGGTAACTGTTGACCATAAATTATTATTTGAACAACATCTAAATATGGTAATAAAGAAAGTTAACTCTAGGTTAGGTGCACTTAGTAGAATAGTAAACTGTCTGGGTATTAGAGACAGACAGGTAATAGCAAACCAGTTAATAATTCCACTGATTGATTATGGAAGTCACGTATACCCCACTGCTAATAAAACAATGTTACATAAGCTTGATATATGTCATAATAAGTTAGCAAGGTTTGTACTAAGATGTAAAATTGATACTCATCATTGCCATATGTACACTAAGCTAAATTGGGACTCTATAGAGACTAGGAGAAAACAAATCTGGATAAATTTGGTCTATAAAATCTGTAAGACCAGATATCCTACAGGTTTGGCTGAGAGACTTATTCCCTCCTCACATCAGTTTAACCCTTGTAAAACTGGAGCTAAAGATTTGATAGTTCCCAAATATAAAACAGATTTGTAAGTCTGACTTTCCAGTATAGAGTTGCTATTACTTGGAATGAACTTTCACTGTCACCCAGGACTTGACTCTAGCTGAATTTAATTCTGCTATGAAACAAGACATATGTTTTTGCTGTGAGTGTAATAAATGACTTGTATCGCTTAAGGATCTTTTAGCGCTATTATATAAACTGTTGTTCTGTATTAAGTAATTTATTGTACTGTTAAATGTGCAGTTTTGTATTGCTTGTTTATTGTAACTTGTATTGACATCTAAACAGGTGCACCTTGTAAAGAGGGTTATTGTAACCCTAATGGTGTTTGCAGTTGTCTTCATATTCCTGTATAAATACATTTTACTACTACTACATTTCCAAGACATTAATTGAATAATTAACAGATTTATAATTTTGTATTCATTTATTTTGGTGTCTTTTGTTGACCAGGTAAACTCACTGACAAGGGTGAGTGGAATGCAGAAATTCTGAAAGAATGGGATTCCATGTAATTCAGTCAACAGCAGAATTCTGACCTTACACATGCAAAATGTTTTTACTGATTAATAATCCATAATTTACATAAATTGTAGATTCTTTTTCCACAATCTGCAGACAATTATTCTGTGGTTTAAATGATCTATGCAAAATTATTCTGCAATTTCGGCAGAAATTGCTTTCTGAATTCTATGGAATTAAAAAAAATATATTTAGAACAGCATTTTAGAAGCAGAACTTCCATTCCACACCAATTCCAATATCATAATTAAACTTTACATCAAGCATTACTCACTTGTGCATGCAAACTGCACTTCCAAGAGTAATAGAGGCTGTTTTATCACTAGTATAGCATAGTAGTTAAGAGCACTGAGCTGCAAACCTGAAGACCTGGGTGTGAATCCTTTCAGCTCTCAGCTGCATACTCTGTGACCCTGAGCAAGTCACTTTACTTCCTTGTGCACCCAGGCTGCACCTGGAAACAATCTCTGGCTTAGTGTGCCTTTCCTGGTTAAATAACTTTCTCTTTTCCTTTCTTTTCCAAAGGGATTTTCCTGTACCCTTTTGTCAGATCCAGTGTGGTAATACACTTGGCATTTCCCCTGACCAAATTTCTGCCCATTTACTAAAAATGCCGCCAACAGCTTAATCTGGTTCAAAGTCAATTGGCATTCATCTGTTACCCCCTCCTCCTAGGCCGTGCCTGAAAAAAGGCAGAATTTGTCTAGTGCACTTACCTGGGCAACAAAAACTAAATAAATAAATAAAATCCCTTTATGGTCTGTTATATCATCTATACATGGTATGGGTTAACCAACAAGGTGAGATACAGTGTTTAGCTTTTGGAAATCCCACCATAGTCAGATTCCACCCCCTTTCTTACCAACCACTAGAATTGGTAAGGCTCAGATGCTAATAGATGACTCTATGATGTCAAAATGTTCCACTGTTTTTGACTCTTCCATAACCTCACTTTTCACCCTCTCAGGGGAGTCCATAGGGTTTTTGCCTTATAATTTGTGCTTGGGTAACAACTATTTGATCTTCCACTCCTGCATTTCCTGTAATGCTCATAAAAGTGGTTTGAAAAGTCAGTAACAATTGTTTTACCTCATTCTGTTGTGTGCACTGCAGTGTAGAGTAGCTTATCAGATCCTCCACCCACCTGGTGTTTCTAACCTTTTTAGGGCAAATCAATCTTGTGTCATCTTTCTCTGGAAAAAGTATCAGGGTCAGGTCAGAGGGGTTGTTTTTCTTGTGCCACTTTTTTAACATAGTTGAATAATACTGTTTATATTTTTACTCTGGCATCACTACTTTCTACATGACAATAGGCTAACTGGGCACGGGCAGTTAAATATGGGGTGAATCATACTACACACTGTGCCTGAGGCTGCTCACAAGCTCTTGCAATTCTTTCAAAGGTAGTCACGTAGGCCTCAATAGCATCTGTATCAGTCATTTTGGCAAGTTTAAGTTCTGTTGGGGATGTACCAGTCCCACCAGTAGGACAACTGGTTCCAATGACCTGGAGCACTCACATTGTACCAGCACACCTCTGATCCTGTCTTCTTCACTCCATCTCCCTTTCTTGGCGTCCTCTCTTTCTCTGTTTCTTCATCTCCATATACATTTACTTCATAGTTAACCACCGCATCACTTCGTTAATATTGTCTGGGGGTTCATCAGCCAGATCCACACCTGTCTCATCCATACTAGCGTCAAATAAGGGATCAAGCTTAGTTTTCCTTCTGGCTCCCAGCTCCAGATCAGGCAGTGGCTTTTCCACAATTTCTTCAGCCATGGCCCTTGTTAATATGCTTTGGGTTTTTAATGCTCCTTTGAGGCTGTCTTACAGGTCTTTAAACATGTACCTTCGGTCTATCATGATACCAGGGCTCGTTTCTGCTGATTGACATTCCCCTGACCACCCGAATGTTAATCAGGATCCCACATCTGAAACCACGTATCCCAGGGTGTGGGTGTAAAATATAGACACTGATTCACTTCATATAAAGCACAACATGCTTGCTGCATGATTTTATTTCAACAATGTTCCAAAAATGAAAAAAAAAAAATAAATAAGGAAATAAAAACAAACAAAATAAAATAAAATAGCATTTGTCAAATGCAACAGTCAGGATCATATACCATTGCTAGGGTCCTTTTCTCATCTGTGCTTCAGATTGCCTTGAGGACATGAAGACTGCATGTCCTTCCCTCTCTCATGTTCAGGGCAGACTGAAAAACCAAGACTGTTTGCAACTGTTTTCAGGGCTCCAGGCAGACTAAAAAACCAAGGCTGTCTGCAATTGTCTCAAGGCAGACTGAAACACCAAGGCTGTTTGTGACTGGCTCTGGGCAGACTAAAAACCAAACCTGTTTACAACTGGCTCCAGGCCGATTGAAAAAACAAAGCTGCTTATATCAGATACCATTATGAAGTTTAAATAAAGCAGATACATTGTCCATAAAAGGAGAAATTAAAACATCCATTTTCTTATTCAGCAGCCTGAAAAAGGGGCTTTTTATATTGCCCTCCAGCCTTTTCTCTATTGAGGGAAACTTTTCAGTTGCACTAAATCTGGCATTCAGACACTAAACCACTTCATGTTATATGACATTTTTAATGTTCTTTAGGCAATCAAACATATTTTAGACGATATGTACTGCATAACAACAGTGGCTCATATCTTAAATGTGCAAATATTTAACAATACGTATCTGTTTTTATATTGGCAAATGATACTGTGTTATCTAGCTATTACATTGTTTGATCACTTTGAGCCATGCAGGATGCATTTTAGAGGGACTGGAAAAGGAAACAGAGCAAAAAGGAAAAAAGGGGAGTTCTGTAAGTGGCCATCCTTACAGAACAGGTACAGGACAGTACAGTGCAGAATAGTTAGAATGCTGCTGCAACACACTTTAAAAAAATAAATTAGAAAAGAGTCCATCTAATTCTAAGGTAAGACAACCAGCCGTACCACAGTCCCTTCCAACATACATGGATCTGTGACTCTGCATTGCATTATGGGGGCTCCACAATTATAACAATGACAATTTTCATCAATCACTCTTTTTGCAAGAGTCTCTTTTAAGTCCCTTCAGTTTCATACAGTATCCCACCCTTCTTCCCAATTTAATTTGAGACTGTGCTTATTTCCTTCCCTTTTTCTGAGTTTGCTATGTCTTATTCTGGTGCTTATTAATGAACATATCATCTATAATGATTGTAAAATGTTAGGTATTTAGTTACTATGCAAAGAATCCATTAATGCATCAGTTAGGGTTGCTATTAAAGTGTCAAAAGTATGGAAATACAATGTTAGGATTTTCAACCCCAACTTCGCATTCCCCCCAAGTAGCCAAAAGGGGCACGACAACACAAGCAACAACAGACATCCATCATCAGGTAAGGCAAACAGCATACAACTTTTTCCACATGACAAAGAGACATCCATCATCAAGGTCCAGTGCTTCTGTGAGAGAGGACAGAGTAGGCATACAGAGCTACAGGAGAGGGGCCACAAATAAGACATGATGGGAGTGGTGCAGTGCAGTCACTGTGGGTCAGCAGTCTTCCAGGAGATGTTCTAGAGGATGTGGTGTTGTTCAATCTGCAGGCACCTCTTTGGACTGAGGGAGAAGGTTGCTTGTCTCAAGGCTGAGTCAGCCAGGATTTGGGGGACCTCCTCCTCTATTCATGGACCACAGAGTCTGCCCCCACTGCCTCAAAGGTTGCCTAAGCTGAGGAGGGCTGGACTACAGTGGGCTCAGGAAGTGTTAGAGTGGTGGGGCAGAGGCACATCCTTCCTACGGTTCAACTCTACAATTCCTATGCTATGCTAGCAGGGTGGGACTGTTCCAAAGAGGCACCCAGATTGGAGACCAAAGAGAATGTGGGGACCTCCATGGTGTAGGCCCAAGGGGGGAGGCAGAGAACCCCGGTAGAGTAGGAAGCTATTCCTGGTGGGGGATTGTATTGTTAGGGGGTATACTTGGGAAAGGATGGAGTAGGAGGGATTTATTTATGTTTTCAGATTACACCTTTCAGTCAAAATGGCTCTTTTTACAAAAGTTCCATGTCATGAACAACTGGACAAATTATGACAAAAACAGGTAACATTAATGGTAGATAGAACATTACAGTATTTCAGGATAAAACATTCAGGTTAAGTTGCAGGTAGGTTTTATAGAGGCAGTAGAAATACATAATCAGCGAGATGCTTTGTCTAGAAACAATGAGAGATTAATAAAGGAACAAATGAGCGTCATATAATGTAAGCAAATAGTTTGGAGAGATTTGCAAGGAAAATAAGTGCTCTAATGAGTGAGTGAGTGAGTGAGAAAAGGAACAGAGGAAGTTTAGGGTGAGGACACAGTTGGGGGAGAAACTGGCATAGTTCAGGTGACAAGGAGGAGGGAGTGTGGGTATGTGAAAAGGGAAGGAATATGAAGAGATGTAGTACAAGGTGTTGGTGGCAGGAGACAGAGAATGGAGAGTGTGAGTAAGGGAGAGGAAGGGGACAGAGAGCTAGAGGGAGAGAGTAAGTGGGAGAGAGAGAGAGGGGTGGAGAGGATGCTCAAGGAGGAGAGAGAGAGAGTGGGGGAGAGAAAGGGAACTCAAAGGGAAGTTATGATTAGGGCCATGAGGATGTTAGGGGAGGTTGAGCAGGGGAAGGAGACAGGGGAAAGAAAGTGAAAAAAATCAGAGTTTGAGATGGTAGAGAGAGGAATGCCAAAAGCACAAGGGAGGCAGAAGAGTGTGTTTGAGTAATTTACTAGAAGCAGTCACAGCTGGAGATGGAGTCAGAGATGGACATTACATGCCTACCTGGTGCCATAGCTTGGAGGGATGGAAAGTGCATCCAGAGGATTGTTGCAGCAACAGGATGAGAGGGAGAGCTAGACATCATTGTCCATCTGGTGACAAATGATCTGGCTGGTGATGAGGTTAGAGTATTACAGGAGGACTTCAGGGAGCTGAGGAGGGGTCTTAGAAAATTGGCAAACACTGTTACTTTTTCAGAGGTGCTACCTGTCAAAAACAAGAGAGAGGACAGGGCACTCTACACCATGAGATTCAATGCATGGTTGAATGACTGATGCAGAGCACAGGGCTTTGGTTTCATTGGGGAATGGGGTCCTACTTGGAGGGATTCGGGCCTGTACAAACTGGGACAGACTGCATCTATCTTGGGGGGAAGGATCCTCAGTGAAAGGCTTAAATACTTCATTGGCTAGCATTTAAGCTAAGCAAGGGGGAGGTGAAAGTATGCAGAAAGAAGCTAACTGCCCCCCCACCCAAGATGAAGCAGCCAGTAGGGAGGACCCTAGGGTTGGGAAATTGGCAGTAAAACCTAAAACTTAGATACTGTAAGTAGAATGGCAGAGAAAAGGAATGATGAGAGCAAAAAAAGGGGAGTAAGGGATGGAAGACATGGGGATAGGAGGGGCACTATTAGTAGGAGAGGTTGAAAAACTTGGAAGGCCATGTGCACCAATGCCCACAGCCTGGGAAATAAAATCCCAGACCTATTGTCCTTGATGGCAGAAGCAGGCCTGTACATTGTTGCTGTTACTGAGACATGGTGCATCGGGAACCATGGCTGGGATATGGCCATACCAGGTTACACTATATTTAGAAAAGACAGAGTGGGGAAAAATGGTGGAGGGGGTGGCTGTCTACATCAGGGAGGGAATTAAAGCAACTGAAGTTCAGGGAATGCAGGAGGGAGTGGAAGCACTGACAGTCACCCTGAAGACAGGAAATAACTCCCTCTTTGCACCAGCATGATCTACAGATCTCCAGAAAAAGGGGAGGAGATGGACGGGGTACTAGTGAAAGACACCCACAAAATGACAGCCAAAGGTGAAGTGCTGCTGGTGGGAGACTTCATTTTTCCTGATATGGATTGGAGCACTTAGGCTGCAGCTATGGCCTGGAGAAGAGGCATCCTGGATGAGCTGCAGAGGGCATGCCTCAAGCAGTTTGTGGCAGAATCCACCAGAAAAACAGCAATATTGGACCTAGTACACAACAATGGGGACAGAGTCAGAGATGCAATGGTAGATAGCAACCTGGGGTCCAATGATCATGGCATGTTGTGGTTCATTGTGAGAACAGTGGAGGAGTAAAACCACATGAAAGCAAGGGTCCTGGATTTCAGATGGGCCAGCTTTGCAAAAATGGGGAAATGTCTCAAGGATGCCCTGCCAGGAGTAAAAAAACAATGGACTAACCTTGAGGGAGTCATAACAGAGGCAGCAAATGCAAAAAAAGGACAGTAAGGACAGGGAAGGGGCTAAAAAGGGTAAAGACCATTAATAAATGGAGGGTGATGAGTACCAGTGCCTATAGTCTGTGTAACAAGCTCCCTGAACTAGCAGCCTTGACAGAAGAGGAACATCTGGATATCATGGCAATCATAGAAACATGGTACACTGAGAACCATGACTGGGATGTCAACATACCAGGATACTCAATACACAGGAGGGACAGGGAGGGTAAAAGAGGAGGAGGAGGAGTAGCTCTCTATGTAAAGGAAGGGATCAAAGCAATGGAACTAAAGGATAAACAAGGAGTAGAGGGGCACTGTGGGTTACCCTGGAAACAGGATATGGCACCACAATTTGCACAGGGGTGGAATACAGACCCCCATCTCAGGAGAGGCAATGGACAAGGAAATGTCCATCCTTAGAATGGCAGAAAAAGGGGAGTTATTGTTGATGGGGGACCTCAACATGCCAGATGTTAGCTGGAGCACCCTGGCTGCAGCCACAGAAAAAGAAGGTTTATTCTTGATGCCCTGTAGGGGGCAGGCCTCAGACAGCTAGTGGTGGAACCCACTAGGGAGGGAGCAATCTTAGACCTGGTACTGTCAAATGCGGATGGAGAAAGGATCTCAAATCTAGAAGTGGGTAGCCATCTAGGAGCAAGTGACCACAAAAAAGTGTGTGGTTCACAATAAACACAGCCATAGAGTCGAGCCATACAAATGTAAGAGTGTTGGACTTTAGGAGGGCTGACTTTGGGAAAATGGGAGAGTGCCTCAGAAAAGCACTAGCAATCTGGCAAGAAGGAGGGGTGGAGGAACAATGGGGTAAAATCAAAATAGCCATCACAGAGGCAACAAGCCTTTGTGTGAAGCAAATCAACAAAGCAAAACAAAGGAAAAAACACTCTGATTATCAAAAGAGGTGGCAGGGAAGGTTAAGGAGGAAAAGGTAACATTCAGGAAGTATAAGGAAACACAGAAGGAGCAGGACAGATAACTGTACCAGTTAAAACAGAAGGAAGTGGGGAAAGCAGTCAGAATAGCAAAATCCTAAACTTAGTTAAGAAGTGGGGAAAAAACCTTTTATAGGTACATTAGGGAGTGAAGAAAGATGAAGGACAGGATAGTGAGGCTTACTAAAGGGAAGGGAGAGTAGGCAGAGGATGACAGTGAAAAAGCAGGGATACTGAATGAATACTTCTGCTCAGTATTCACAAAAGAAGAGGAAGGGAAGGTACCTAAATCAAAGAATAGAAGCACTCTGGATAGGGAGGTCAATACCAGTCCATTCATGGAAGAAAGGGTCCTGAAAGAACTCTTAAAACTGAAGGTGAACAAAGCAATGGGGCCTGATGGGATTCACCCAAGAATTCTAAAAGAACTAAGGGTAGAATTAGTGACATCACTGACCTTCCTTTTTAACAAATCATGGGAGGATGGTGTAGCACCAGAGGACTGGAGGAGGGCAGACGTGATTCCCCTTCACAAAAGTGGGAGCAAAACAGAGTCAGGAAACTACAGACCTGTTAGTTTGACCTCAGTAGTAGGGAAAATGATAGAATCACTTCTAAGGGAAAGAATTGTTGAGTTCCTAGAGGCCAGGCCACAGGACCCAAGGCTGCACGGATTCACAGCAGGAAGGTCATGTCAGATGAATCTAATAGATTTCTTTGACTGGGCAACCAGTGTGGTAGACCAGGGAGAGGCAATGGACATGGCCTACCTAGACTTTAGCAAGGCATTTGACACAGTCCCACATAAAAGATTAATATACAAGTTAGCCAGCCTTGGAGTGGGTCCCAAGGTGGTAGCCTGGGTTAAAAATTGGCTGGAAAACAGGATACAGAGGGTAATAGTAATCGGAGTTTACTCTGAAGAAAGGGGGGTTATTAGTAAGGTACCAGAGGGTTCAGCACTGTGACCGACTCTCTTTAATGTCTTTATAAGTGACATGGCAGAGGGACTGGAAGGAAAAGTATATCTCTTTGCAGATGACACAAAGATCTGCAACTGGGTTGATACAGAAAGTGGGCTGGAGAGGATGCCAAGGGACTTAGCAAGGTTGGAGGAATGGTCAAATATATGGCAGCTTAGATTCAATGCCAAGAAGTGCAAAGTAATGCACCTGGGAAACAAAACTCCAGGGGAAGAATACACAATGAGGGTGAGATAATGATAACTACAGAAATGGAAAGGGACCTGGGGGTAATCATATCAGATGACCTTAAGGTGGGCAAGCAATGTGAGAAGGCAGTAAGAACAGCTGGTGGGATACTGGAATGCATAGGGAGCGGCATCACCAGTAGAAAACAAAAAGTTGTTATCCCTTTGTACAGACAGTTGGTGAGACCCCATCTGGAGTTCTGTGTCCAGTTCTGGAGACCCCATCTCTGCAAGGACATAGACAGGATGGAGGCTGTCCCAGAGGAGGGCAACTAAAATGGTGCAGAGTCTGCACCAGAAGACATATAAAGAGAGATTAAAGAAGCTTAATAAGTATACACTCAAGGGAGGAGGGAGAGGGGGGACATGATAGAAACTTTCAAGTACATCAAGGGAATCAACAGAGTCCAAGAGGGTAGCATTTTTCAGAAAAAGATATGTGCAAGAACAAGGGGGCACAATCTGAAGATAGAGGGGGGCGGCTCAAAGGTAGTGTGAGGAAGTATTTTATCATGGAACAGCCTTTCTGAGGAGGTAGTGGACTCAAAAAACAGTGGAGGAATTCAAGAATGCATGGGACAGACATAAGGCAATTCTAGTGGGGGTAGGAGGAAGTAGGCTGTTGGTTAACTAGGATCTGCAGTCTATGCATTAGGTAGGTAAATGGGCAGACTAGGTGGGCCAAGTGGTCCTTATCAGCCATCAGATTCTATGTTTCTGTATTATGTTAGGCAACTAAACAAAACAAAGAGAAAGAAAAAAATCACTATGATTCTCAAAAGACGTGACCTGGAAGGTATCAGAAAAAAGGCTAGCTTTCAGGAGGTACAAGGAAATGCAGAGGGGGAAAGTCAGAGAATTGTATCTGGAAAAGCAGAGGGAGGCAGAGAAAGTGGTGAGGAGTGCAAAGGTGCAAACAAAGGAAAACATATCTCAGGCCATTAAGAAAGGAGACAAGACCTTTTTTCAGATACATTAGTGAAAGAAAGAAGAGCAGGGGTGGAATTTTGTGTTTAAAAGGGGAGGGAGTGGTGTATGGGAGGGGGATCTTGAAAAAGCAATAATCCTGAACAAATATTTTTGTTCAGTTTTCACAGAAGAAAGGGAAGGAGTAGGAAAACTATTGGGTGATAGGGTCACCAATGGGAGAGAGGTGGATACCAGACCATTTACAGAGGAATGCATCCTAAAGGAACTAGAAAATCTGAAAGGGGACAAAGCTATGAAGGCCAGATGTGATACATCCCAGACTATTTAAAAAACTTAGAGAGGTGTTGACAACTCCACTAACAGCCCAATTCAACAAACTGATAGAGACAAGGGTGGTTCCAGGGGAATGGAGGAGGGAAAATGTAGTTCCTCTCCACAAAAGTGGGAACAGGAAAGAGGCTGGCAACCATAGCCCAGTCAGCCTGACCTCAGTGGTGGGGAAATTAATGGAGTCACTGCTAAAGGAAAGACTGTGACATTTCTTGAATCCTGCAGAGCACAGGATCTAAGGCAGCATGGATTCACATTGGGAAGGTCTTGACAAACAAATCTGATAGATGTCCTTTACTTGGTGACCAGGGAAGTAGATCAAGGAGAGGTGGTGGATGTGGCCTACCTAGATTTCAGCAAGGCCTTCAACACCATCCCACATAGTAGGCTGGAAAACAAGTTGGGCATCCTGAGATTAGGCCCCAAGGTGGTTAACTGGGTCAGAAACTGGTTGAGTGACAGGACACAGAGGGTGATGGTAAATGGTGTTTAATGCGATGAGAGGGTGATGACCAGTTGGGTACCACAGGGATCTGTACTGGGGCCAGTCTTCTTTAATGTCTTCATAAGCAACATTAGAGGGACTAGAGTGGAAGGTACTCCTCATTGCAGACAACACTAAGATCTGCAACAGGGTCAACACTCCGGTGGGGGGGGGGGAATGAGAAAGGACCTCAATATACTTTAGGAGTGGTCATAATTGTGGCAACTAAGATTCAATACAAAGAAGTGCAAGATCATGCATTTGAGGCACAGAACTGCAATGGAGGAGAACAAGATGGGGGGAGAGGTACTGATGGCCACCAATCAAGACAGGGACCTGGGGTAATCATATCTGATGATCTAATGGTAACCGAACAATGTGAGAAGGCTGTGGGGAGACCCAATGGGATGCTAGGGTGCATAGGGAGCGGTATCAACAGCAGAAAAAAAGGAGGTGAGTATGCCACTGTACAGATCACTAGTGAGACCTCAGCTGGAGTACTGTGTCCAGTTTTGGAGGCTGCATCTCTGGAAGGACATAAACAAAATAAGGACAGTCCAGAGAAAGGCAACAAAAATGGTGCAATGACTACACCAAAAATCATATGAGGAAAGACTAGAGGACCTCAATATGCATTCTCTGGAGTAAAGGAGAGAGAGGGGGTTATGATAGAGACATTCAAGTACCTTAGGGGTATAAACAATGTACAGGAGGGTAGCATCTTTCAGAAAAAAAGGTGCACAAGAACAAGGGGGCAGGATATGAGGCTAGATGGGGTAGGCTCAGGGGTAACACGAGGAAATACTTTTTTGCAGAAAGAGTAGTAGATGATTGGAACAGCCTCCATGTGGAGGTGGTGGGGACAAAAATGGTAGGAGAATGCAAGATTGCATGAAATAAACATAAGAGTACTATCACAGTAGGGAAGAGAGGGTAAGTCACAGCTCAGTTAGGGTCTGCGGTATTGCTGTAGGTAGGGAAAAGGGGGATGATTAGGTGGGGCACACGATCCTTATCTGCAGTCATCTTCTATGCTCCTATGATAATAGTTTAGCATTCAAGAAGAAATGTACATTTTTAGTTTATGACTTTGGAATGTGCTTCGCCTAATGCTTCATCACAGGAAGTGATTTAATGTTTGGGTTTAGTCAATGTCACTGCTAATCAATAAGAATTCGTATGTACTGATTTTAATGATTTGCTTGCTACAGGAGAGTTACTTATTTATATTTATTATTCACTTTATAATTAGTTGTTTTGTCACTGATGTCTTAAATGTCTTATTCATGATTTTGTGTTTTACTCCTACTAGGACCATATATGATGAATTGTCAAGTAAATTGATCATTTTGATGAAACTGGTTAAATTAAGTGTTAAAGTGAGGTGGTATATGAGTGGGTCAATTCTCTTCTCAAACCAAGCCCCCTTAGGAAGACTTGGTCCCAAGTGCAGGGGTGTGATCAAGAGAGGCAGCAGTTCTCTGGGTGTAATGACACCGTGTGTTGCATTTTTTAGTAATAATAAAGTACATCTTGACTTCAGCTCTTGCCGGTGCCATCTTTTAGAATCATGTTCCAGGAATGCTTGATTTTCTTGCTTTTCCTCATTAAACTGTTTGACATGGATCACTGAGGTTAAACACGACTGAGCACACTTTTTTCTTGTTTTGTCTGATAATCTTGTATTTTCTGCCCTACATTTGCCCAAAGTCCACCAAGTTTGTTTAATTGCTTCTACATCCATGATGAATTTCTTTCCAGCTGTGATCTCAATTAAAATGAAAAAAATGGTCTCACAAATGATCACATTAATAATTTGTTTTCAAGTATGCACTTAAAGATTTATACATGCATGCAACATTTAAATGCAGTAGAAATATTTAATTTATGATGCCTTAGTGCAATCTGTTTCTTGTAGTGGGGCAGCCACACCTCGCCCCCCCCCCCACACACACCTTGCTGCAACAGTGTTGTAAGTTTTAATTGCACTTCCTGATAACTGCAGCTTCAGTTGTATGAGGCATGTGGCTGCACCTGAAGTCATGGTCAGTATGATGTGCAATTAAAACACGTAACACTGCTGCCACAAGGTGTGTGTGTGTGGGGGTGGAGTTGCTAGCCCAGTACAAGAAACAAATGCATTTACTAAGCCATCATAAATAAATGTTTAAACTTGTTTAGATTTTGCCTACATGTATTAATCTTTAAGCGCATACCTGAAAAACAAATTACCAATGCTATCCTTTGTAAGACCAGCTTGCTGGGACATGAGCCAGCAGTTCTCTGGGTGTAATGGCACTGTGTATTTATATTTTTTTATTAATAATAAAATACATCTTGATTTTGCTGCTATATCCATGTTGAAGTGCTGGCCGGCTGTTATATCAATAACAGTGAAAAGCCAATCTCACATTAGTCATTTGTTGTTCAAATATGCACTTAAAAATTTATACATGTTTGTGAAATTTAAATGCAGTAGAAACATTCATTTATAATGCCAAATAACAGGATAACACAATTTAGGTAATAATATATTGTAACTCTCATTTTGAAAGAACAGGGGTGAGAACAAATATTTTAGAATTCTGTAAGAAATAAAACTTCTTTCTAACTAAAAAAAAAAAGAGCCTTCATTATTTGTTCCAAAACCACCATATAATTAATGTTTGGAGACTGCTCCTGTAATAAATGAAAAGGACTTTATGAGCCCTGACTAAGCCATTTAATTAAGGTAGCATATACAGATCCTGAGTTATACTGTACACATGTCTCTGATGATAGCAAATATACACAATGGTAGATACAAAAATAATTTCACAGAAATAAAAAAGGTACTATATGTATGTTTGTCTATGAATCAGAGACATCATGTGTAGACATTAATCCTCCAGCAGGAATAAGCACATTTCTACTAAGGACCCTATCATACTCATGCGTGATTATTATTCTTTTCACAGGTTTCTTATATTCCTGCTATCCGAACAACACGAAAACATCAAGAAAATGAGTTATAAAAACTTTTTTGTAATAGATTGCACTACTCAGAACCATCAACAACTTTGGTCTGTGACATGGCAGTTCTTATATACAAGTTAAAACTCCAGTCAGGAACTGCACATCTTTTCAAATCCAACAGGTATACTCATCCTGAGGTTGAAATTAAATCATTTTAGATTATTTATTTATTTATTCATTCATTGCTTTATTGAAGATTTGGATTACAACCTTTGAGCTAGACAGTTTGCTTACAAAGGTTTCACATCAGTTACAATGTACAACAATAGTAGAACAAACATACACGCACAGGAATCCAACTAGTTGGCATACTAGTTACCTAGATTAGTAGCACTAGATTAGCAACAACAATAGTATTACCAGCAGTAGTTTAGCAACAGTAGCAATAGAAGAGCACTAGTCAAATGTATGTATGTATTTAAAATTTAGTAACTACAGGGAAAGGCACAGTGAGCTGCGGCTCACTTCAGTGTGAACCAGGGAAAGGGTGGAGGGATTTACAATGGTCACAGTAGTACAAATGTTAAGGCACTCATAGGTACAGTAAAAAAATATACAATATTGACAAACATCCATTTAAGTTACATAGTTGAGGTAGCATTTTCAAGTGCATAGCACTTGTAGGTATTAGCAAACAGAGTTTCCATTGTGTGTAGTACATTTTACAATTATAAAGTAAGAGACAATTTTCATTGGCATTGTAAACTTGAACACAAGCTAGGAGTAAAACTTGCAAAAGAGTAAAGACTGGTGCAAGATAAAAAGTTGAGAAATGTGGGAAAACAGGGAATTTGAGTAGAGGGTCCTTCAGAGAAGATGCAGGGGAGAGAACGGCAGTTAGGCACTGAATTCCACGGGGGAGAGAAAGGGAGAGACAGGGAGGGAGAAGTACAGTGAGTGGGATCAAGGAGGGCCAAGAGTGGAGCAACTGCAGGTGGTGGGAGGGAGGAGCTTTAGTTGTTGTTTTAGTGTGCTAAGAGTGGGTGTTAGGCAGATAGACTGTGGGAGACGATTTCAAAGATCAGGGAGTCTAAAGGAGAAAGCAGCCTTACCTGCTTGTGAGTGAGGATAAGGGAGATTGAAAGTGTGCGAGTCACGGGTTCTGAGGGAGTAGCCTGATGTATACGAAGGATAAAGGAGGGAGGAGATATGGGGGGAGGGCTGAGAACCAGTACTTGCCAATAAAGATGGCACAATGTGTGAGACGGTGGTTTGCAAGGGCGGGGAGGGCAAGGGCAGATTAAAGGGAGCAGTGATGGGTTCGGTAAGGGAGGTTTGAAGAAAAACAACAGAAAGCTTTGAACAGGGTATCTAAAATAGTTAGAGATGATTGGGGAGCTGAGCTGTAGACAGTGTCAACATGGTCTATCATTGGGAGGATTAGTCTGGATATGAGCTCCTTGCAGATTGGGAGGGAGAGACAATCCTTGATTTGGTGTAAGGCTCCCAGTTTGGGCCTAAGTTTGGAGTGGATGTAGTCAGTGTTCAGGGAGAAGTCTAGCTTAGGGTCCAGCCAGACCCCCAGGAATTTAAAAGACTGCACACTTTCTAACTTTGCACTGTCCACAGAAAAGAAAGTAGGAGGTGATGAGATCTTGTCCAGACTTTGGGCAGAGCCAAAAAGCCATGGTAACTGCCTTTTTTGTGTTACATTTTAGAACCATTGCCTCAAACCAGTTCAGGACACAGGCAACTTGCAGGAATGACTGGGCTGTGGTGATGGAGGGGCTTGAGGCAAATATGATGGTGGTGTCAGTGTACATGTGTACTTGTCTAGCTGATCATGAGGAGGGGAGGTCTTTTACAAAAATAAAGAAAAGCGTGGGGCCCAGGATAGAATATTGGGTGATACCTGCCTGAATAGGGAGGGTGGAGGAGCTGGATAGACCTAGCTGAATAAACAGGTACCTATAAGAGAGATAAGATCTCAACCAGTCTGTGGAGGAGGGAGAGAGATCTATAGATGTAAGTTGATTTTGGAGACAGTGGGAAACCAAAAAATCAAAAGGTTTAGTGAGGTCAACGAAAATCACCAAGGTGAGGTGACCCTTGTCCATAGTGGTATGGATGTGGTTTGTGAGATGGAGCAGAGAGGAGGAGGAGGAGGAGGTACAATGGTTGCATCTGAATCCACATTGGAAGGGGCTTAGGGTGTTGGAAGTGTCTAGAAAGGAGTTTAGCCTATTCGCGATGACAGCCTCCTGTATTTCTGAGAAAGTGGAGAGGAGCGAGATGGGCCTGTAGTTCCCCTGTATAGTGGGGTCACAACCTTTGTGTAGGGAAATGACCTTGGCCAGCTTCCATGCTTTCATGCCATGTATAAATACTGGTATAATCAAAAGACTACGGGCTCTAAATTGTTAATTGTATGTAAGACTCAACAAACATTTAAACTGGCAGACCTTGCTTTTATAGAAGTGACAAACTGCAGTCAAGGGAAGCTGAACGTATTACCTTGTTTATAATTTATAAACCACATCCTTTGATTCCCTTGACCAAGGAAGTTAAACAAATATAAAATAAATAGCAGCTGCACCTCCAAGTGAAGAGACATCTCAGAAAAGTGGCAAGACACAATAAACAGGTGCAATCAATATTAGTATACTATAGGCCATGAAGAGGGTTTCATTTAAACATGATTAAAATGTAGAATAAGTTTAAAAATGTTAGGCAAAAATCGTTCTCTCCCCATGAGTTGCTTTTTTCACTCAATATCCATTCACACCCCAACAAAAAACACACCATCTGCTGACTCCACAAATTTTCTAAGATTTAGGCTCTTCAAATCTTCCTCTGGCTGTCTATAATACCAATCTGCAAGACAGGCATTTTATCTGGAGAGTAAAAAAAAAAAAAAAGAATGCTCCACTATGCCTAGCATTACTTACATAAATATACTTACTTACATAATTATACTAATATGAAGACCCCTCCAGTCCCAAGCAACATTAGCAAACCTGATATAAAAAAGGAAGAGTCTTTATACTTATTGACTTATAACACCCGCCCCATGAGAACTGCGAGGAACAGCTACCTTGGTGGATGGTTGTGCACCTGGGTTCTGGGCTGGACTGCTGTTGAATAGGGCAGGGAGTAGAGAGTTGAGTGCAGAGTGACTGGGGAACCACAGAGTCACAAAGAAGCAGTCTGTGGAAAGATAGTGTACACACAGCACAGTGGCAGTATGGCATAGCAGTGAACAAAAGGCAGGTAAAGAGTGTGGGGGTGGCAAATGGGGGGGCATTGTCAGAGTACTGCTTGCACAAGTGAATATTTTGAAGAGGCAAGAGACTGCATTGACAAGTCTGTATGTAAAAAGGTTTGGGAATGGCAAATGTGGAGGGGGGAAGCTTGCCATTCACCAGGAGGAAAAAGGAGACTGTGAGGACTGGCTGGCATGAGGGTGGCTGTGTACCATGAGTTTCTTGGCTTGGCTGTTCTTGAATGGGACAAGGAGGGGAGAGTTGCATGCAAAGTGATTGTGGACACAAAAAGCCATGCACATGCAGTCTAGAGTCTCTTCCACCACCATGATCATGCTTGTAATCACTTTAGGATTTTACTTCCAGCTTTTTATCTGCTGCATGCTGCTCCAGTCTCATTTATCACAAACCTTTTTCCAATTTCCAGCAAGTAAAAAAAACTATTCTGCCATCTTTACCAGTTTTGTCTTTTGAGGAGCGGAGTACTGAAGAGAGGATACCTTCAGCCCAGAAAATAAACACTTGCCATTGTTCTTTAAAAAAAAGTAAAACCACCTCTATGTTCTGTATGTAATGGTTGGGCTAAAGTCTGAGGTTCAATGTGGGGAAATAGCTCCTCCCACATCCTCAATAAAGGCCAGCCTCCCACTGCAATTCCCCACTTAGTGTACTACAAAACTCACTCCCTTTGCCAGTGCTAGGCCCCTGTGTGGCTCGTGTGGCTGAGCCTTCTTTTAGTCCTTCTATTCTGCTCCCTGCTTGACCCCCATTGCTCCTTACTACTCCTGTCATTCCTCCATTTCCCTTCTCCTTGTCTTGTTGTCTCCCCCTTGCTCAGTGTCATTGAGGCAGAGGTCAGGAAGCATAGGGAAAACCAGGAGCAGTTGTAGAATTCAACAGAACTATTTATTTGTAGTAGCAGTAACAGAGAAAAATAAACTTGTTCAGTGTAACTATGTACAGAGAAAAAAAAATTAAATCTTTCTTCACTCTCTGTGTCCCTTTTTCTTGTCCAAATCTCCTCTTGCAGTTCAAGCTTAGCTCTTTTATAAGTATTTTCATCCCCCATTCTTAGCAAACATCCTGTCTTTGTTAAGTTTCAGGAGCTGTTGGAACACATTGTGCCTAAGCCAAGTCCCCTTCTGCAGAAGGCTCAACATTTGCACTCTGGTAACCTCTAGAGTTTATGCAGTCATCCCAATATATAAATATATACATTTCAGCAGTAACACTATATATTTTCTAAACAATAGAGATCATGTTATCAGTTACATGTCCATACATTGATTTGTACATATTTTTATATTAGCTGATATAGATATGCAAGGGAGGAAAAACAGACAGCAAGAGAAAACTGGGAGACAGTGAGAGGCAAAGGACTGCAAGACTGTTCGGATTGATCAAGTCTGAGGTCTCACATGAAAATTTGGTTGCACAACCAGACAGACAAATAGACGGAAAAGTTCCTTGCATTTAAAACACTTTCTCCATAACACATGAGAAAAGGTCCAATTCTACCCTGTCACATACCCCCCCCCTTAAGAGGTAACCTGTTTTGCAAAAATAGGTTTCTAAAACTTTCTATTCTCTATGAACATTTGTTGCTTTCAGACATTAAGCATATGTACATCCATTTGTATTATAACAGTATAGGTCAACCCATACATTAGTGGGTTTTTTCAACTTTCAGAACCCTCAATTCCTGACCCATATCTTGACAGAAAATCAGCATTGCTGTTCTCTTTACCAGATTTGTGTATCACTATGAATTTAAATGGCTGTAGTGCTCGGTGCCACCTTGTGATTCTGGAATTTTTATCTTTCATCTGGTTAAGCCAACAGAGAGGATTGTGATCTGTTATAAGAACAAAATAATTTCCTAGCAAGGAAAACTTATGGGACTCCATGGTCCACTTTGCTGCTAAACACTACTTTTCGATAGTGGAGTACCTTTTCTCTCTGTCATGCAACTTCATGCTTATGTACATAATAGGATGTCCTGTCCCATCTACATTTTGTCTTAGGACAGCACCTAGGCCTACCTCTGATACATCTGTTTGTAGCAGAAATGGTTTCTCAGAGTCTGGGCTCCTTAAAACAGGTGCTGAACATAATGCAACCTTTATGGCTTCAAAAGCTTCATCACACTCTGGGGTCCATTTCACATTATTTGGGTACCTTTTTTCATGAGTTCAGTGAAAGGAATAGCTAATTCAGCAAAGTTGGGAACAAATATCCGATAATAACCAGCCAACCCTAAAAATGACCTGACATGTGTCTTTGTTTTAGGTACAGAGCTATTACCTACAGCTTCTATTTTAGAGACCTCTGGCTTAACTTCTCCATTTCCCAACACATAGCACAAATATCTGGTTTCCTGCATGCTCAATGCACATTTGGTAGGATTAATAGTCAGACCTGCATTTTGATAGCTTGGATAACTGCTTGTAGGTGTTCCAGGTGGCTTTTCCAGTCTGGACTGTACACCACAACATCATTCAGGTACGTAGCACAATAACCAGTGTGAGGGGATAAAATGACATCCATGTACCGTTGGAATGTAGCTGGTGTACCATGTAAACCAAATGGCATGGTGGTGAACTGATAGAATCCTATAGGGGTGGCAAATGAAGTTTTTTCTTTGGATTCTTTAGCTAAAGGCATTTGCCAGTAACCCTTGGTGAGATCGGGGATGCTGATATACTTTGCATGCCCCAGTCTGTCTACCAAATCATCTATTCTGGGCCTAGGGTAACTGCCAAATTCTGACACTTAAGTTTCCAGAAATCAAGGCAGATTCTAACACCTCCTACTCTTTTGTTTACAATTACCATGGGAGATGACCAAGCTCTCCTCAACTCCTCTGTGATACCCAATTCTTTCATTTTTTGCATTTCCTTAACTAAGTCAGCTCTTAACCGCTCTGGCAGCCTGTATGTCTTTTGCTTAATAGGACAAGCATTTTTTGTCACTATTGTGTGCTCAACCCCTTTTGTTCGGCCTGGTACTGTGGTAAAAGTACTGTTAAATGTCTTAAACACATTACAAATGTCTGCAGTATCTTCTGAGGTTAAGGAAACATTCACCTTTACATCATTAGCATTTACAGTTTGTTCTAGTCTATCATAAGCTACATCAATACCTTCATTATCAGTTTCTGGTAAAACTAGCAAAGCAGATTTTTGCATTTTTTCAACCTATTTCTTCAGGAGGTTAGCATGGTATATCTTATAAGGATTTTTCTTGTCAGGGGTCTCAATCTCATAGCTAACAGTGCCAGTACATCTAAGAACCTTATATGGCCCTTGCCACTTCATTAACAGCTTATTTTCTGTTGTGGATAACAGTAGCAAAAACTTTTCACCTGGCTTGAAAACCTTTCCTTTTACCCCATGGTAATAATATACCTGCTGCTGATGTTGGGCCTCTTCCTGATTACTATGAGTAATTTCAACATATTTTGCCAGCTTTTTTCTTAAGGCACTCATATAAAAAGATATAGATTGTTTCTGGGTGGGGTCATCATCCCACGTTTCTTTTATCACATCCAGTGGCCCTCTTGGCTGCCTACCATAAAGCATTTCAAATGGTGAAAACCCTGTTGATGCCTGTGGTACTTCTCTGTAAACAAAAAGTAGGTAAGGCAAGTATTGGTCCCAGTCTTTCCCTTCCCATTTTACAAACCTTTTTAACATGCACTTTAGGGTTTGGTTAAAATGCTCAACAAGACCATCTGTCTGAGGGTGATAGGGGGAGGTTCTTATGACAGTGATACCTAGCAGTCTGTACAGCTCCTTAAGCAATGTAGCACCAAAATTACTACCCTGATCAGTAACAATTTTTTAGGTATGCCCACTGTGCTGAAAATTTTGGTTAGCTCTGCTGCTATTTTTGGTGCTGTAACAGTACTCATTGGAACTGCTTCTGGGTATCGAGTAGCATAGTCGCATACTACCAGGATAAATCTATTACCCTTTTACTTTTGTCTAAAGGACCAACCACAACCATTGCAATTCTCTCAAAAGGCACATCTATCAAGGGTAGGGGCATCAGGGGCACCTTGTCTTTTCTAGTGACTGGGGCTTCCTTTTGACACTCAGCACTAGAATTACAATAGGTAGCGACATCTTCATGAATTTCAGGCCAGTAAAATCTATAAAGCAATCTGGCAAGGGTGTGATCCGTCCCTGAATGAACTGCCATAGGACTATCATATGCTATCTGTAACGATTCTGTTCTATACTTCTGTAGTATAACCAATTGTTCTGTCTGTTCCTGTGTCTGAGGTTTAACCCAAACTCTGCACAGTAACCCATTACATTTTTTAAACATTGGTCCACCCTGTTTTGAGTTTTACCCCAGCTGCTTAAAATAACCTTGGAGAGAAACATTGTTAATTTGTTCTGAATGAAAATCACAATCAGTTATCAATTTAGCTTCAGCGTTTTCATAGTTTAACTCTTTATGTCCATCAGTCATTTTTTGCCACAGTTCCTTCAGACTTCTTCTTTTTTTCCTGGATTTCCAGATGTTGAAACTGTGCTCAAACAAGTCTGAATCAAACTTACTGGAAGAAGGAGGTCACGTGATGTAAGTTACATGGTAGCTGCCTGATTGAACTGCTCCAGCCTCCTGCTCCATTACAAGCCTATTTTAAACCGCTACTGAAGAGCAATATCGAGGACTGACTCGAATTAGTTTACCTGAAGGCTGCTAGAACACCCTGATTTGTAATAGAGAGCTGATGGAGGCAGAGATGAGAAAATCTCCACCAAAGCATACACCGCCAGTGTCCCCGATTAAGGCCTTGCCGAAGAAAGCCAGGATCTCTGCGTCGACAGGAGACCTAGAAATAGAAAGTGGCAACCCAGAGGGAACCTCTGACGTTATCACAATTTCTGGCAGAATTCAAACCCTTTTCGGCAGAATTATGTTTGTGTGGAAGAGCTGAAGGCAGTGACACAGGCCCTAGAGGATTTATCTCACTGCACGGAGATACAGAGGCCAAATTACCTTCTTGGAGAAACGGGTAGCTAAGCAAGAGCGGAATTAGTACACCTGAGAGCAAAAATTACCAAAATGGAGTTGAAAATTGAGGACTTAGAGGGACGGAGCAGACGGAACAATATGATAGTGATCGGTCTCCCCGAGAAAGAAGAGGGAACTGATACAATTGCATTTGTCCAAAAATTCCTCACCCAGATTGCTGGCCCTACTCCCTTTGGTGAGAATTATACAATTGAAAGGGCTCACCGGGCGCTACGGGCAATGCCTCCTGCCGGTTCTCCATCTCGTACACTGATTTTTCGCTTCCTAAATTTTCAGGAGAGGCAGTTTGTACTGGCAAAGGTAAAGGAGCTCAAGGAAGTGAGATGGAAAGGTGCCGTGCTGAGGATCACCCAGGATCTCCCATTGTCGGTGCCCCAAAAAAGAGCAGAATACCATCATTCCGTAACCAAGTTAATAGCTGCTGGCATCTGCTTCAGAATGGGATACCCTGCGAGGCTACAGGTGGCCTTATCCGGCCAGTGGTCCAGCTTTGAAGATGCACAGTCAGCAGCAAAGGGGCTGCAGGAAGCCCTCCCGGATTTGTTTAAAAAGAAGTGACCAGGACTATACTTTACCCTAACACTTGCTACCCGGAGAGTGACTTAGACTTAAACTTAATTAGTTGAGGGAAGAAAGTAAGGATCCAGGAACTCCCAAGTTACAAAGAGCCGGAGGCACTGAAGGAAGTCACTGACCTGAACTGGTAACCATCTGGGACTATATCTTTGTTAATGTGGGGTGAAGGCTCCCTCGAAGGATGCTCAGTTATATGTATGTATGCATAACATTTTATTATCTAGGAGAACCGCTAAGAGAGGGGAATATTCATTTTGAGGAGAACCTAGAGCAGCCTGGAAAGCGGGGGTCAGGCGGTGGCTGGTAAGGTATCTTGACATTATGCTCTGTTTACTCATCATACCAGCTATTGAAGTGTTAACAGTAAAGGTCAGTTACTAAATGTCATGCTGCAATACTGATGAAATTCCTCGCTCGCTTTTAATAACCTTGGATTCCGGGTCAGACCTGGACATCTCTTTGTTGGTGGCTCTCTATGGAACTCGGACTTGGTTCCCGTGCTCTCAGGAGGCTGTGGGTGCTCCCTTAATCACACTTTGTGAGCCGTTGGAAGGAACAGAGGTGTCATTTCCTGTGGTCCTAGATATAATCGTTTGTTAGCTGAAGGCCAGGATGGAGGGGGGACTGCAAGCAGATCTGAGCTCTATGTAGCAAGCTGGAAACTGTGCCAACTGGTCTGCTGGAGTGTTCCGACCATTAACCACAGGAGGGAGCTCTGGTATCACTTTGCTCAGTTGGAGCCTCGGACAAAGAGAACTGAAAGGCTGATTGAATTCACTCCCCTTTTATCAAACAGTTGTGTATTTTTCACTGTTCTCTTTTTCTGTTTTTTCCCATTTCTTTACAGCAAGGAGTCTCCCCAAAACAGCTGCTGGGGGAGCATCTGTATCCAGAGGGAACAAACTACGGGGAGTTCTATTTGTGGACTGAGGGTTCTTCTTTTCCTCCCCTGACTGATATTTTGATTTCAGGCTAGGGGGGCTTGATCTTATGGATTGTTTCCTACATGTTACTTGTTTCTAATATTTGGGGGATTGTATAAAGCCTGGGGTGGCTCATATGACTGAGAAATGTTGTTTGAGGTCTGGAGGTTCCCCTCAGGGGTATTAGAAGAGTTACTAAGGGGAGGCTATGAGGGTAAATTCTCTCTTTGGGGGGTAGCAAAGATCAGTGTTCCCTCAGTCCAGTCTTTTCTGGGTTGACCATATAGCTTAATAACTAGTCATGATGACAAGTAGAGCCTAGTTCAGTGTTGAAGTGGGGAAAGTTAAGTTGGGATGTTGGGGAGAATTATTCCAGTTTCAAATCATAGTCTAGATAATTGGGAAGAGTCAGTCAAGGGTGTTGAAATAGGCTAAGCCCTTATTTGATAGGTATTCAAACAAGTCGTTTCAGGGAGGGGGAGGCTAGATGGAGATCGTGAGGATTGGAGCTTGGGAATTCATGGGCCGAAAAGGAAGTTCTGTTGGTGGGGGTTCTTTGTGGGGTAACACTAAAGTTTAAGGTATTAGAAGTGGGGGTTAGGGGGTCAATAAGGATCCTCTGGACTTAGAAAAGGATAGAAATGGGGAAGGGGAGGAGTTAAATGGGGGTTAAGGGTTTGTTGCAAGGATGGATCTGCTCATCGGGGAGTGCCAGGGGTGAGAGGTGGAGCTTTGGCGGGGTCTAGTATTATCGGACGTTATATAGCGTACATGAACAATGGGTAGTATATACAAACTTATCACATGGAATGTGAAAGGGGCAAGGAAGAAACTGAAAAGATACAAGGTACTGAGACACTTACAATTGCAAAGGGGACAGATAATATGTTTGCCAGAAACACATTTATTGGAGAGGGAATCTATTGTACTGAGGCATCAGTTTGTGGGTCAGGTATACGCGCCGGGGGAGAGTACTGCTAGTAGGGGTGTGGCTATTTTGATAACCAGGAATATTCCATTTGTGTGTGAGGATAAATTGGCAGATCCTGAGGGTCGTTGCATAATGGTAGTAGGTCATATAAACCAAACGAGAATTGTGTTGGGTAGTGTTTATGGCCGAAATGGGGATTCACCTTTTTTTTTGTGGAACTACTAAAGGTCCTGACCCCCTTTCTCCACCTTCTTATAATGCTGGGTGGAGATTGGAATTTAGCATTTAATCCAGAATTAGATAGAGAGGGCAAGCATGGTAGGGGTCTCTCCCCAGCTCAGAGAGCCATCAGGGACCTATCAGACAACCTGGGCCTGTGCGACCCGTGGAGGGTATTAAGCCCGTCCAAAAAGGAGTACACGTTCTTCTCGGAGGTCCATAAAACTGGATCGCGTATTGACTACTTCTTGATGAGCCAGTGCATGCTCCCCGGACTGATAGATAGCAAGATAGTACCGGGGTCATCTCGGACCATTCCATGGTCAGTTGTACCTTAACTTTGCCCCTAACACCCCCAAGCAAACTATCTGGAAAGTGAACAATCAACTTCTCCACGCTGCTGAGATCAAAGATAGTATAACTCAGAGAATCACACAATATGAGAAAGAAAATCGCAACTCGACGGGAAGGGGTGACATAGAATGGAGTGCTTTGAAATGTGTGGTAAAGGGGGAACTTATTAAGCTTGCAGCAGAGAGAAAGAAAAAGAGAGAGAGCAGGGCCAGACAGTTGCTAACCCAGATTAGAGAAATAGAGTGTAATCTATCTAAGAGTACACCGGAGGGAACTAGGGAGAATTTAGTCAGACTCCAGCACCAACACGATGAGATTCTGAGAGAGAAAGCAGAATATGTTATTAATAAAACAAAAGCTTTATATTTAGATCAAGGTGAGAAAGCAGGTCGCCTTCTCGCTATGTGATTCAAAGCGATATAAACCTCCAGAATTATTCAAAGTATATCCTCCCTCAAAGATGGATCCATTAAAACCATCCCCCATGAGATAGTTAAGGAATTTGAGGAGTATTACAGAGACTTATATAGCCCTATGCCCAATAAGCCAAGTAGTGAGGAGGTAAGGGCTTACCTTACCGCCTGTAAATTGCCCCAGATACCAGAAGGCCAGAAGGAGATGCTCTCCTCCCCCATTTCAGATTCGGAAATCCTAAGTACAATCCAGATGCTCCCATCAGATAAAGCCCCGGGACCGGATGGTTTTACTCCGAACTTCTACAAATGCTTTAAGAACCAGCTATGTCCAGGGTTAAATAGACTATTCAAAGTATCCTCACTTGAAATGTCGACAACTACCTCTTCGAGTCCTTGATAGTCCTCATCCCCAAAGAAGGGAAAGAGCAAGATAAGGTCCCAAACTATAGGCCCATAGCACTAGTTAATTATGATGTTAAAATTCTAGCAAAAATATTAGCAAGTCGATTGGCCAAGGTCCTTCCTAGGTTAATCCATCAGGACCAGGTGGGGTTCATGAATGGTAGAATGGTGTCAGACCACTTCCGGAAACTAGCCCACATCTTTTCAGCATCCAAGGAGGGTAAAATCCCATGTGGGCTGTTATCTGTCGATGCTGAGAAGGCGTTTGACAGAGTGGACTGGAGTTTCTTGTATCTGGCCATGGAGAAATTTGGCTTTTCATCCCTTTTCATCAATAAGGTTTTTGCCCTGTATAGGTCCCCATCCGCAAAAATTTATTGTAATGGGGTATTTTCAGCAAGCTTTCCACTGTTGTCGG
The DNA here is from genome assembly GCA_016271365.2 of Neoceratodus forsteri. Taxonomy (NCBI): domain Eukaryota; kingdom Metazoa; phylum Chordata; order Ceratodontiformes; family Ceratodontidae; genus Neoceratodus; species Neoceratodus forsteri. The sequence continues at coordinate 1,290,625,154 of CM057456.1, forward strand.
GCACCAAACAGGGTTGCCCTTTGCCCCCCCTTTTGTTTAACTTATACTTAGAGCCCCTTCTGTGTACAATTAGGATGGATACTAGGATTATGGGGATAAAAATTGGATCCCAGGAGCTCAAGATCTCGGCGTTTGTGGATGACATTTTGCTGCATCTTAGCCACCCCCGAACCTCAGTGTCGGCGGTATTTGAAGCTATTGTGAACTATGGTAAGTTATCCAACTATAAAATTAACATAAGGAAAACTCAGATGTTCCCCCTGAATACGAAAGTTTACAAATCGGACATTCTGGAATTGGGTATACAGTGGACCCCACTAACTCTGAAGTATCTGGGTATTGTGTTGGCAAGGTCAGAGGCCAAAATGGTGAGACTAATCTTGGATGCCCTTAAGGTTACCATAAAACAGGATTTGGACAGATGGGGTAGGCTTCTGCTCTCTCTCTGGGGAAGGATTAACATAATAAAGATGAATGTCCTTCCGAGGATTTTTTATCCCCTGAACACGCTCAATGTATGGTTGCTGTTAAAATGGCACAAAGCATTACATTCAATTATCACGGACTTTATTTGGAGAGATAAATCTCCCCGTAGAGCCTATCACAAACTGGCTGCCCCAAGGGAGAAAGCTGGACTAAGGTTACTACATTTTGTGTTATATTACTGGGCAAGTAGTCTCTGTAAATATCTATGGTGGCTTGGGCCCCCTAGGGAATTGGAGTTATTGCCGTATGTACCTCCCTGGGTTAATTTGGAAATAGATTTCATAAGAGGGATGGGCGTGGACCCAAAAGCTCTTCTCCACTCCCCCTTAAGAACTCTCCCCCCTAGGTTAGCAGCCTTTCCAATAAAAGATTCCTTACCAACGCATGTTCAGTTATGTGCCTCAATTCGTTATACTCCGTGCGTAGATAGACACCAGCCGATATGCCATAACCCCAATCTGAGGATGGGGGGGAAAATGATCTGCGAATCCTGGCTTCCCTTTTTGAAAGGGTTGAGAATTGCAGATATTATGCAAGGGGACAGGTGCCTCTCAGTTATAGAAATACAAGCCAAGTGTAACATAGGCCCTAATCAGACTTTTAGAGTTTATCAACTCAAACATCTCTTGGAGAGCTTCAGGAACAAATTAAGTGAGAGGGACATGGGGGGAATGGTTCGATTCCCTGGCCCACAGAGTGTGGGAGCCGCATGCGGTTTCCAAGGTCTATAGGGAGCTGTTCGACCTAGTCTATGCAGGTGCCGACAGCAAGCCTAAGTACTGGTCAGATTGGTTTGGGGACCAGGGGCAGAACTGGGATGTAATATGGTGACATATGTACCAGTACACCACCCAGGATAGATTACGTATCATGCAATACCATTTCCTAAACAATTTGTATTGGACCCCTTCCAAAGTGTATAAAATTGGACGTAGAATGGACCAGTTATGTTACAGGTGTCTTCAGGATAATGGAGACTTACTACACATTTTCTGGGACTGTCCATTGATAAAAGGGTTGTGGGACCAAATTAAATACAAGGTGAATCCTCTGTTGGGTATTGAGCATTATTTTACCCCAGAAATTTGCCTGATGGGTGACTATACTGGTATCAATGTCAAAGTCCGAAGATATTATATGGCCCTAATTTCATCATCCATTAAGAAAATAGTGTTAAAGCACTGGCTAGATAATACATCACCTAATTACACGGAATGGTTACAAGAATTACTTTCTAATTTAAAGATGGAAAAACTTAGTGCGATGAGACGGAGCAGCCTTTCAAAGTTTGAGAGGATATGGAGCCCCTTCCTAGCAATTTACTTGCTCTAGACTTAGTTGACGGTGACTGGGCTTGCTGTCCCTGGCATATACCCTGATGAGTGGATCTATCTCAATTTTACAGAATTGAGGGGTGGGGGTGGGGAGGGAGGGTATAGTAATTAATAGAGGGTGTAAGCTTTCAAAAAAACAAAACAAAGTCTTGTTCAGGTTCTGGCTTTACATTGTAAGTGGCAATATTCTGTCACAGGTTTTCAGTTGTAAGATACTGTGTTCTTTATTGTGCCAGCAGTACTTCAATAAATTTTGAATTTAAAAAAAAAAACTTACTGGAAGAAGAAGTCAATCAATCAATCAATCAATCAAATCTTTATTTATCCAGGCGATCACCATTGAGCAAGCTCATTTACAAGGTGGACCTGCTGTTTGTCAAGGATAGATATACGTACATAGAATACATACAAAATGTAGAAGTAAGAATACAGATTTACATTTGAATGGTACATTATATACATTCCATTGCACTTGCGGGGAACAGGTAAACAACAGCACAAGACATTATTGTGGTATGTACATTCTTTCTTATACATGTATGAAGGTGACACTTTATACTGGTCTCAGTCGAAGGAATGCAGATCACAACCATTTCATCCCTCAGTAACTAATTCTAGCTTAGACGGTGGTCACTGGCTTGGAAGGTGGCCATGGCTTGGAAAGGGCCTAAATTCCAACTGAACAGCTATTAAAGTGGCATGTAGGAGTAGGAAAAGAAGGTGCCAAAGGTTCCGAGGGTCAAATAAGGCAGCTGGCTACTTAACAGGTTAGGGGGGGATTAGCAGGGTTGGGTTCAAGACTGTGAGAGGTAGATTTAGAAATTGAGGCCGCTAACAGAACCACTAGAAGCTATGGTAACATTTACAAATTTCAGTAAATGCTTTGTCGTAAAGATGCCTGAACATCGGAATACTGACAGGAGTGCTGAGTTTCAGTGAGCTTTGAATCCTTCTCCATAATGTGGGCAAAGCGTGACTTATGGCTGCCCTACCAAAGTGGTTATTAATCCTTGGAATTTTTAGGGAAATTAGTGAGTGGCTTCTTATGCTATAGCTACTAGGTGGACTTAGAGGAAGGCAGGCAGCAATGTAGTCCGGGAGTTTATTGGTGAGAGCTCGAAGTGTCCAAATGGCTTCATTTCTATGCCGTCTGAATTGTAGCGAGGGCCACCCTACTGCAGTGTATAACGCGCAGTGGTGCGTGGAGGATGGAAGGACAGTTATAAATCTTAGGGCTCTGTGGTATAGTACATCCAATTTAGCAAGTTGCGAGACAGGACATTGGCCATATATAATGTCAGCATAATCAATTAATGATAGGAATGTAGAATGAACAAGCTGTCTTTTTGCAGTCTCAGTAAGGAGATGTTTAATTCTGTAGAAGAGGCCAAGCCTTTGCCTAAGCTTTTTCAGTAATTCTTCAGTATGTTCTTTAAAAGAGAGTTTGTTATCCAGCCATATACCCAGGTATTTGAATTTCGGCACAAACTCAAGATTTTCACCAAGTAGGGTGGTTATAGGAGGAACAGTGTCTGACTGCAGTGTTGGCCTCGGTGCTAGATGGAGCAAACAGCATTGCCTTGTTTTTTTTTTTGCATTTAGCAAAAGCTTTTTGTTGATGAGCTGGTTTTGCAGTTTATTGAATTCATCTTGTAATGCAGCACATGCGGCTCAAGGGGAGTCTCGACTTAGGTAGAGCACTGTATCATCGGCGAATAAATGGATACTGGCTTCTCGATTCCTAAGTTCAGGTTGTTAATATAGATGTTGAACAGCAGTGGACCCAGTATGGAACCCTGTGGGACTCCTCTCTTTATTGATTTGAGTGGTGAAAGCTGTCCTTCGGTGTCCCCACTGTCTGAAATTTTATTTGCCTGAGATCTTGTTACCACAGCTGCTGAAACATCAGGATTTTCTCCCTATTTGATCAGCTCAGTAAATCCTGGAAAGTCATTTTCAATAATCACAGGTACAGGTAACTTAGGTACTACTCCCACTTTCATTTGGTGCAACAAACCCTTAACAGTCAGAGTCACTTGAGTGGTGGCATAGTATCAAGTGTCCCCATGGATGCAGAAGACACCAGTACCTGGTCCCTTTGCACAGTGTTTTCCCAGCACTTTAAAATGCACTAGGGTCTGTCTGCTTCCTGAATCAATGAGTCCCTTCACAGTCTTATTCCCCACCTTCACATCTGTTAAGTACTTGCCCCAATTTGCTAAGGACAAATCTGCTACAGTGCCACTTTCCTTACTATGGCAGTTTCTTGCAAAAATGGCCTGGCTTATTACAGTTATAGCAGATAACATCTTTGGGCACAGATTTGTTACTCCCACCAGAGTTTTTACCAGGCTTGTAGTTTACATGGGAAAAAGAGTTTCTTACCGGTGTTTGGCTGTTACTTCACTGCTGTGACATCTGTCTGGCCATTTGGTAGTCCTCAGCCAAAGGAACAGCCTTTTCCACACTCTCTGGTTGGTGTTCCTTTACCCACAGCTGCGCATCTGTAGGCAAGATGTTGATGAATTGTGTCAATAATCTGTGGGACTGTTTTGCTCTCTGGTTGGATCCATTTTATCAGGAGTTCTTTGGGTCAGGTGAAGGCTTCTCAAGGATTGTCGACTGAGTTGTACCTCAGTGATCGAAATCTCTGCCTGTAGGTCTTTCTGGAGATGTCGTACCTTTTCAGGATTTCGCCTTTCACCAGGTCATAGTTTTCTGACTGTGCAGTGTCTATACTGCTGTAGGCAAGCTGGGCTTTCCCTGTCAGGTAGGGTACCAGTCTAATTGTCCATTGCTGGTTTGGCCACTGGCAGGCTGTGGCAACCTTTTTCAAAGATTGTCAGGTATGCCTCAATATCAGCTGAGTGACACAACTTTGTAAGTTTAATGGCGTTTAAATTCCTTGATTTTGTTGCTCATCTGGATCTGTGCCAGATCCTCTGCCTTTGATAGATTGTAAGGTATCCAGCCATTGCTGCCCTCTTTGCTACATTTCTTCTCTCATCTGCTGCTCCTGTCGCTTCATCACTTCTCTTCTCAATGCTTCAAACTGCTGAATTCCTTTTTCTCTTTGCTTCTCAGTCTATTTTTGTTGTATAGCCCACCATTTGAAAAAGTCCATTAGGCTTTCAGGTTCTGTCACTGACTTGATCTTTTTCCATAACTTGTTCTGACTGAACAATCTCAGACTGGACTTCTGTCACTGCTAGTTTGGCTGCCATTCTCCTGGTCACCACTGCTGGACTTGCTGCTGCAGAATCCATACCTTCCTCTGTGTATCCTTGCCACTAGGTCCAGTACCCATGCACAAAACCCCTATCTTAGGGTATGCATGGCTTAAATCCCACTGCTAACGCCATCTGTCATTGAGGCACAGGTTAGGAAGCATAGAGAAAACCCAGGAGCAGTTGTAAAAATCACCAAAATGTTATTTATTGTAGTAGTAACATAAAAAATATAAACTTGTTCATAAGAACCAGGTACAGAGGCAAAATAAAATCTTTCTTGTAATCTATTGAGTTGTAGCTCAGCTCTTTTTTATAGGTAATTTCAACCTCCATTCAAACAAACATCCTGTCCTTGTAGGTTTCAGGCAGAATGAACAGAAATTGTTTGCTGAGGGGCCCTTTCTGCAGCTTTTGAAAAAAAGCCTAAAAATTGAACTCTGATAACCTCTTATTCTCAATACCCTTTTTAGTTATGACAAAATAAAATTATATACATTTCAACAGTAATGCTATATATATACATATATATATTCTAAACAATAGGGATTCTGTATCAGTTTCATTTCCATATATTGATTTGCACATATTTCTATATTAGCAGATATGTAAGGGAGGGAAAACAGACAGCAAGAGAAAACTGAGAGACAGTGAGAGGTAAAGACTTACGAGACTGTTCGGGTTGATCAAGTCTGAGGTCTCACAGGAAAATTTGGTTGTGCAACCAGACAAAGAAGAAACAGAAGAAGGACAGATCATTGCAGTTAAAAACATTCTCCATAACAAATGGGACATTCTATCCTGTCACACTAAGCTGATGCTGTCTTCCTGTCATTAATTTCCCTACCCTTACCGTGTTCTGCTATGTCCTGCCCCCCCCTTTTCTAAGCCTCTTTTGCCTCACTTGTTGTGTCTTTCACTGTCGTTCTGCCTATGGGTCATGTGCTCGGATGCCTATGGGCTTTACTTTCTGCCAGCATTGTACCTGCAGGCTTCTGTATCTTTGTTTACATCCCTGTTGTTTAGGGATCTGTGCTGCTTGTCCCTGTCTCTGGATTCCCTGTCTAGTTGTGGTTTCCCTGCTGCCCCGCTCTCAGCCCCTACTGTCTTGGCTTCCCTTCTTGCTGTTTCTGACCCCCCCTTTTCTCCTTCTTCCCCTGTGTTTGGTTGCCTCTTCCCCATTTTTGTTTTCTACCTCTTCCCGATTGTGTTCCACTCTGCTTTTGCCTGCCATTTTCCCTCCTCCCTTCCCGGTACCTTGTTTTCCACTTCTCTTCCATTCACCATCCCTCCTTTGGGTTATTCCTCCATCTTGTACCCTGCTCTTCTTGGGGCTGCCTCTCCTTTCTCCATCAGTGTTTCCTGGTGTGCTCCCCTTCGTCTGCCTGTCACCTCGTTCTGCTCCCCTGCATTGCAGTCATGTACAGACTGTGCTGTCCTCCTCAGCACAGAACTCCTCAGTTTCTCCCAGTGGGCTGATATGTGGAGCACTGTCCCTTCCCTTCCCTTGCTGCTTCCTGGAACCTTACTGCCCCAGGCTATGGTTCCTTTCCCATTTCCTTCTGTTATGGCATGCTGACCCTCCCGAGCTTGCTCAGTGCTGTCAGTTGGGGCTCCTCTGCCTTGGGACAAGATTCATTTTCTGTGCCCTGCTGCACCCCACACCTTTAATTTTTCCTTTGCTCCACACTTGCAATATTCCTGCCCTGTGCATTACCTTATATTTGTTCTGCTCATCCATGTTCTACTGTTTTGCATGTCATATTGAACTTCCCATTATCCCACTTTCCCCTTTTCCTGGATCTCTGATACTACCCTGCTCCTTGCTGGCTTTGGTTAATTTCTTTTCTTTTTATTGCTTGCCACTTTATCCAGAGATGGCCAAATGTGTTCCACCATCTCATTTTAATTGTTTTTTCCTCTCCTTTCCCCAATTTGTACATATGTAGCTTTCAGTGCAGGGAGGTCATGTGCTATAGCTCCACCACCTTTTTCTCCCTTACTTTTGGCCTTTTTCCATTTTCATCTCTCTGCTCCAGCACTTTCTGGAGGTGTTGTCACCCTCTAGATCTCAGTCCCTGGCAATTGCACCTTATCTGCCTATTCCAGTTCCTTCCCATGTTCCCACCATACCTTTCCTTGTGCTCAAGTCTCTGTTGTTTTGTCTTCTTAGCTCGACTCGACACTCATTTCTCACTTCCCTACTGATTTTCCGCAGGTTTCTACCTGCCACTCCCCATGATACCTTGTGCTGCTAGTTCACCTATTACTTCCTGTACATTTATGGCTCTGGTGTACATTACCTTTGTGTTCTCTCACGTTTCATCCAGCAGTGCCTGTCATCCCCTCAGCTGCTCTCTACCCTCCTATGGCACAAAAATAAAGCAGCACCAGGTGTGTTTCTGCAAAAATATTTTTTTACTGACAACATTGAAGAATACAAGCAGAAATGAACACACAGCAGTAATACAACAGCAACTAGATGCCCAGCGCTTTGACTCTTAACAAATCTTTATCAGGGGGTGGTGATAGTATGGAAAGACATCACTTAAATAGCGTCACTCATTAACAATCATATCAATTAAAACTTAAAGCACATGGAGACAAGCATTTCTTAAAGAAGCATATACCAATTCATAATAATAACACCTAAAAAGTGTATAAATAAACATACAAAAGTGCTAATATAGCTAAGTTCTCTACAAATGAGTTCCATATTATAAATTTTAACTACCACTATAACTGTAGCTATAAGAATGTAGTAAAAAGCATTTAAATCTCCAATTTCAATAAATACAATGACATTTAAATTCATAAGGCAGCTATATTATAAAGCACCAAATAGTAGAAAAAAATGCTACTACACACAAAAATAGAGAACAAAGCAGTGTTACTAAATACCAGAAAATGAAACCTGCCAAATTTTTCAATGTCAAAATAAGACCCCCTAGCAACTAAACAAGTTACAACAATATAAAAAAATCTAAATACAGGTCCAGGCAGGTAAATTCCAGGTTCGAGAGGAGAATCTAGAAGGAAATAGACAAAACTGAAATAAATACAAAAACTAAGTATAATCTCAGCACTATTATTATAATAACACCGTAATGCATGTTCAAAAATAAGAACTAAATAAATAAAAAAATAAATCTACTCCACTGTAAATGCAGAAACAATAAAAGAAACATTGATAATGAAAAGAGCCCTCATGCTTGATTGCTGTCCTTTAAAAAAGGTTAAATGTCCCATTGATTATTTAATCCATTTGGTTTTACTGAATTCAATTTATAAATCCATTTACTTTCTTTTTGAAGAAGCAGGCTTGATCTATCATCTCCTACAGGTAAAGAAGAAATGTGTTCAATGCCAATAAATTTCAAAGAGCTAGGGTCAGAATAATGAATCTCTGAAAAATGAAAACCCAATGGGATATGTTTGTTATTATTCATAATAGAATGAACATGTTCTTGTACACGCTGTTTAAGTGGCTTAACTGTTTTGCCTACATAGATCAGGCCACAAGTGCACCAAAGGACATATACAACATATGGTGTATCACATGTAATTAATTTCCTGATTTGTATCTTTAAATCAGGGACTTTTGGGTGCACAAATGTGTCATGATCATTGCTGGCATATTTACACACATTGCATCTACAGCATTTATAAAAGCCACTAACTCTAATAGGTAACCATGTATGACAAACATTTTTATCTTTTTTCATATGACTATGCACACGTTTTTCTTTCAAGCTAATAGCTTTTGAAAATGTTACCCTTAGTTTCATTCCTACTGCTTCCCCAACCTGGCTATCGCTTAACAGAATAGGCTAATTCTTATAGATAATAATACCAACACATTCAGCTAAATGATTATATTGGGTAACAAAAGTGCAAGGTTGATGCTCTAAATCAATTTCTCCATTTGTTTCTTTCAAAAGACTATCTCTCAAAATTCTACTCATGTTCTCCTTTGTTCTAATAAATGTAAATCATAACCCTTTTTAAAAAATCTTTCAATCAATTCATTTGCTTGTTCAACAAATATGGAATCTGAACTGCAATTCCTCTTTAGACATAAATGTTGGACATAAGGGATGAATTTGTTTAGGCCAGGGGTGAGCACTACTAGCTAATAAAAGGAAATTAGTGGCAGTTGGCTTACGAAAACAGTGTGTTTTTATTATACCAGGTTCTTGGTTAACTGAAAGCAAAAGATCAAGAAAAGAAATAGAAGTATCTTCCTTTAAATGGGTAAAGTGGAGGTTTAAATCATTGATGTTTAACCCATCCAAAAAAGCTGGTATCAACCCACTATCGCCATCATAAATACATAGGATGTCATCCACAAAATGGAACCAATAAGCAATATGGCTAAAGAAAGGATTATTCAACTTATTAAGGACAGTGGTGCTTTCCCAATAACCAAGGAAAAGATTTGCATAGCTTGGGGCAATTGAAGCTTCCATAGATGTTCCTCATTTCTGAAGGAAAAATTCCCCCTCAAATTCAAAGTAATTCCTTGTCAAAATAAATTCTAAGGCCTGTATCAAAAATTCCTTTATCATTTGTCCTGTAATATCGGAATTTTCCAAAAAATAATAAACTGCTGCTATACCCTGTTAGTGAACAATAGATGTATAAAGCGATTCAGCATCAATTGATAACCCAACAATAAGTATCTTTCCATTTAATATGTTGCAATTTTCTTAACAGATCACCACTGTTCTTAATAAAAGATTCCAAGGAAAGCACATGTGGTTAAATCTGTTTATGAAATTGTATTTATTGCCTCTTTTTAAGCTGACTGCTCGTGGTTTTGTCCACTCGGGTATACACAGTATATTTACAAACAGTATTCGTTTACTGCTATAGCAAGTTGGCTTCTTAAAATTCATTTCCTAGTTTATTTTCAAGATTTATTATGAATCAAGCTGGAACCTCTGTTACAAGTCCTGAAAGCAGTTATGAATGGGAAGTAGCTGATTGCTTGGAGACTAGGAAGACAGATGCTAGAAAGAAATGTCAAAAGCAATGTTGTTTATGAAGAGGCTGATGGAAAGTTAAAATCCAAACTTGTTAAATACAAGACTGAGGTGATTGACAGGAAAAATAGAAAACTGATTTGTGATCAAGGTGATTATGATTTGGGAAACATAACTGAATGGTCAATGAAAATATCACAGAGCCGGGGCAGATCAGGTGTTCGGGTCTCAGGTGATAGTGGTATTCGTAGCAATTCAAGGAATCAAGGCTGGATGAACCCTGGAGGTTTTGCCAATAAGAATAAAAATACCAAGAAACGAGCTTCTTTTAGAAAAAACAAGCAAAGGAAAGGAAAAGGCAAGATGAGAAGAGGACACAGAGGAGGCAGAAGAGTCAAAAGAAAATGAAAGGGTTTTGTGCTCCAAGCAGAAGGTGATGGACTTTGGGTCTTGAATTTATCTGACGCTGAACTAAATGCTGCACAAGTAACTGTTCTCCAGAAGGGTCTTACTTTTATACCGACCCCAGTTATTAATGATTTTGGAATTTTTGCTGATTTAGAGAAGTTTTTTAGGAAACTGAAATTGAGACTGTATTTTCATTGGAACGAGGAGGAGCTAAATACAAATATGGATATGAATGTAACCATTCCTGTGGAGGACACTGACTACCTATTAAACATTGAAAGAGAAATTAATGTGGGTGTTTCATCTGAGCTTATGCATAGTAATGATGCTATTGATATGTCTATAAATATGACTGATAGTTCTGATACTGTGACATTAGATATGAAAAATTTACAAGAACTTCTCAATGAGAATTCATTCTCTGATATTACAGTTCCACCTTGTCAACATGTTCTTCCTGGTTTATTAGGAGCTAACATTAGTATGAGTACTTTAAGGAAACATACTTTCAAAGCTAGATCTGATTTTTTCCCCATCATAGTGAATAATACACTAACCATGTATGAGAAAGTGGTAAAACAACAAATAACTGATTTGTTATAAGCAAATGTGAGACCTAAAACAAACCTGAGTAGAACTGAATGGGAAGCACTTCAAAATGTATCTAATAATACTAAGGTCATTATCAAACAAGCTGACGGGGGGGGGTAATATTGTTATTTTGAATAAACAACATTATAGGGAGATTGTATTAAAACTATTAATGGATAGTCATAATTATGAGACGTTATATTTAGATCCCATGTTAAAGTTTAAAAAATAAATATCTATGTTACTTGACAAGGCTCTGAAAAGGGGTAAAATAACAGAAAAGGAATTTCAATATATTTGGTCAGATCACCCTGTTACTCCTAGTTTTTATGCACTTCCCAAGGTGCATAAAAACAGTTTAGATCCACCTGGTCACCCCATTGTTAGTGGACCCAACTCCCTCACACAAAATCTAGGGAAATTTGTTGACTTCTTTTTGCAACCACATATGCTTTCCTTGGAATCTTTTATTAAGGACAGTGGTGATCTGTTAAGAAAATTGCAACATCTTAAATGGAAAGATACTTATTGCTGGTTATCAATTGATGCTGAATCACTGTATACATCTATTGTTCACCACCAGGGTATAGCAGCAGTTTATTATTTTTTGGAAAATTCCGTTATTAGAGAACAAATGACAAAGGAATTTTTGATGCAGGCCGTAGAATTTATTCTGACACAGAATTATTTTGAATTTGAGGGGGATTTTTTCCTCCAGAAATGAGGAACAACTATGGGAGCTTCAATGGCTCCAAGCTATGCAAATCTTTTCCTTGGTCATTGGGAAAGCACCACTGTCCTTAATAAGTTGAATAAGCCTTTCTTTAGCCATATTGCTTATCAGTTCCATTTTGTGGATGACATCCTATGTATTTGGAATGGTGATAGTGGGTTGATACCAGCTTTTTTTGATTGGTTAAACATTAATGATTTAAACCTCCACTTTACCCATTTAAAGGAAGATACTTCTATTTCTTTTCTTGATCTTTTGCTTTCAGTTAACCAAGAACTTGGTATAATAGAAACTTGCTGTTTTTGTAAGCCAACTGCCACTAATTCTGTTTTATTAGCTAGTAGTGCTCAGCCCCCGGCCTAAAAAATTCCATCCCTTATGGCCAACTTTTACGTCTAAGGAGGAACTGCAGTTCAGATTCCATATTTGTTGAACAAGCAAATGAACTGTATAAAAGATTTTTAGAAAGGGGTTATGAGTTACATTTATTAGAACAAACAAAGGAGAAAGTGAGTAGAATTTCGAGAGATAGCCTTTTGAAAGAAAAAAATTGAGAAATTGATTTAGAACATCAATCTTGCACTTTTGTTACCCAATATAATCATTTAGCTGGATGTGTTGGTAGTACTATCTATAGGAATTAGCCTATTTTGTTAAGTGATAGCCAGCTTGGGGAAGCAGTAGGAATGAAACCAAGGGTAATATTTTCAAAAGCTATTAGCTTGAAAGAAAAACTTTTGCATAGTCATATGAAAAAAGATAAAAATGTTTGTCATACATAGTTACCTATTAGAGTTAGTGGCTTTTATAAATGCTGTAGATGCAATGTGTGTAAATATGCCAGCAATGATCATGATACATTTATGCACCCAAAAGTCCCTGATTTAAAGATACAAATCAGGGAATTAATTACATGTGATACACCATATGTGGTATATGTCCTTTGGTGCACTTGTGGCCTGATCTATGTAGGCAAAACAGGCCACTTAAACAGTGTGTATAAGAACATGTTCATTCTATTTTGAATAATAACAAAATATCCCATTGGGATTTCATTTTTGAGAGTTCCATTATTCTGACCCTAGCTCTTTGAAATTTATTGGCATTGAACAGATTTCTTCTTTACCTGTAGGAGGCAATAGATCAAACCTGCTTCTTCGAAAAAAAAGTAAATGGATTTATAAATTGAATTCAGCAAAACCAAATGGATTAAATAATCAATGGGACCTTAAACCTTTTTTAAAGGACAGCAATCAAGCATGAGGGCTCTTTTCATTATCAGTGTTTCTTTTGTTGTTTCCACATTTACAGTGGAGTAGATTTATTGTTTATTTATTTAGTTCTTATTTTTGAACATGCATTACATTGTTGTTGTAATAACAGTGCTGAGATTATACTTAGTTTTTGTATTTATTTCAATTTTTGTTTCTTTCTTTCTAGATTCTCATCTCAAACCTGGAATTTACCTGCCTGGACCTGTATTTTGATTTTTTGATATTGTTGTAACTTGTTTAGTTACTAAGGGGTCTTATTTTGACATTGAATAATTTGGCAGGTTTCATTTTCTGGCATTTAGTAATACTGCTTTGTTCTCTATTTTGGTGTGTAGTAGCATTTTTTTCTACTATTTGGCGATTTATAATATAGCTGCCTTATGAATTTAAATGTTGTATTTATTGAAATTGGTGATTGAAATGCTTTTTACTACATTCTTATTACTACAGTTATAGTGGTAGTTAAAATTTATAATATGGAACTCATTTGTAGACAGCTTAGCTATATTAGCACTTTTGTATGTTTATTTATACACTTTTTAGGTGTTATTATTATGAATTGGTATATGCTTCTTTAAGTTATGCTTGTCTCCATGTGTTAAGCTTTAATTGATATGATTGTTAATAAGTGACACTATTTAAGTGATGTCTTTCCATACTAGCACCACCCCCTGATGAAGACTTGTTAAGAGTCGAAGCGCTGGGCGTCTAGTTGCTGTTTGTATTACTGCTGTGTGTTAATTTCTGCTTGTGTTCTTCAGTTTTGTCAGTAAAAAGATATTTTTGCAGAAACACACCTGGTGCTGCTTCATTTTTGTGCCATGGTATTTGTTTGGCTGGTTGCCTTTTGTAGCCTAGCACCAGACCCAATCGAGCAGTGTTGCTTAAATCTGTTTTTGAAATTGTCTCTACCCTCCTACCCTGTTCTTTTTGACCTTCTATCCCCTTATGCTGCATTGCCTTTCCCTCAAGTGGCCTCTGCTGCTCTTTCCTTGCTCAGCCCATACCAGCAGTCTGGCAGCTTCCTTCCCTAACACTGCCTACTGCAGGTAGGCTTCCCCTGTCTACCAGGGATAGGAGCCAGTTTCCTCTGCCTTCAGTCTCAACCAGGTTTTCTACCAGTCAACCTCTGAACAACCTCCATCCCTGACTCTGCTTGGTGTGGCATGGTGTGAAGGTTAGCTCGCTCCAACTGCCAGGCATGAGAGCCTGTGTCTTCAACATACTGTTTCAGTTAACCGCATTCTATACCCGAGAAACAGTTGCCACATTACCTTCAGGAACGGGACCACTCTACCCCATTTGTCCTAAATATTCTACCTCACCCGACTATGTCCTGTACTTCCATGGACTTGATGTCCTTGTTCCTGCCTTGGCTTCCTTACATTCTGGATTTGGACCCTGCCAGCTTATTCTGTCTTCACCTCCACTCTGTCTGGCAAACTCCTAGACTTCCTTGCTGTTTGACATCCACTTCTCTCTGCACTCCTTGGAATCATTGTTGTGGATTGCCTTCTGGCTCAACTTCATCTGATATTCAGTCCTTCATCTCCATGTTGCCATCTCCTCCCCCGTTGCTGTGCCAGATGTCTCTGTTTCCTTGTTGACTTCCTATTGAACATGTCTGCCCTTATTCCCTTTGCTTCATACTGGAATTGAGCCATTTGCTCCTTTTCAAGGATGTGTGCCTGAAGCCTTCTACAGGTTTTCCCCAATGCTCCCCATATCCCATCCAGAAGTCTTCCATCAGCGATTCCTGTAAAATTCCCTATCAGCACTTGCAGTTCGCCATCTCCTGTGGAGGTGGGAACCCATTTCCCATCCCTGCTGCACCTTGCTACCAATTATTATTGTTCACCATCTCCTATAGAGGTGGGAACCCATTCCCCATCACTGCAGCTCATTGCTGCTAACTATTCCAGTTCGCCATCTCCTTTGGAGGTGGGACCCTTGCACCTGAACTTTGCAGCACCTTGTACATGGATTCACTTCTTGATTTGACATGGATCTTCCACTGAGGCCTGAGTCAGCTTTCTTACATTCTATTCTGGTTAGCTGTGGTGCTTGACCCAGTCCTGTACCTTCCCTGCACCTGCCGATGCCTGTAATGCTTGGCCTCAGCCATCTTCTTATCCAGCTTCATCCTTCAGTTGGTGGACTTCTTCTTGGTCTTTTCTCTCCATCCTGGGACTGCTGCTTTCCTCCTCACCACCCTGGTGGCCCGGGGCTCCTGCATGTTTGCTTTGTCTCTTTTTGGGGGACATTTCTACAACTATCGATGTCCAGCATCCATGCTTGATCAACTACTCCTACCTGTTCATCTGTCTCATACTCCTATCTTGGTCATCAGAACAGCTCCTTTCCACTGCTCTATGGAGTACCTGTTCTTCTCACCTGAGGAAACATTCTTCTAGCAACATTCCTTGAGCAACATTCCCTATGACTCTTACATCACCATAGAATCATCAATACATCCCAGTATCCTCCTCAGGACCCATTCCTGGAATCCCATTCAACTGGACTATACAAGATCTCATCTGTCAACTAACTCTACAGGATGCTTCCTTATATGTTGTGTTCATTCAAGCAGTATGGACATCCCTACCTCCCATATCTTCATAGGATCCAAGATTTAATAGAGTCTCATTCACTCCTATCTTCCTACCTAGAAACATGACCCTAATTCCTTCAATATGTACCAACTCTGTAATAACCATTACTGTTAAGGAAAATGGGAACCGCAGGATACCTCATAACAGTACTGGCACCATCCATTATACCTTCTCCTCATAGTTTTCTCTTAAAAGCATTGAGTCTGTTTGACCATGTTATTCACCTTGCATTCCCTGAATAGCCAATGGATGTTCCTAAGTCCTTTTCCATCTGCTATTCCAGAAACACATATGATTGGATATCTGGTGCCTAGCAACCTTGCTAGAGTTACTCCATCAGAGCCACTTTTCCCTAGACACTGGACATCACCTTTATTCATAAAGTTTTCTACATCTCTTCATCATGTCATCCAAAATCATGCCAGCTACCCATGCAGTGGTCCTTCTAACTCATCCATCAGGGTTACCTCCCATACTCCCTCCTATGAATACCATCACCAAGAACAGGCTTCCATTGATTCCTCAATCTGCTCATTCACAAATGACCTACAGTAGCAGCCACAGACACTGGCAGCTATTTCCCGAAATTTCTATGATATTTCCAGAGATATCTCATGCGTTCTCCTTTTCCACAGTAGGAGCAGCAGAAAGAAACTCTTTAGAAATTTCACGAAATATCTGGAAATAGCTGGCAATGTCTGTGGCTACTTACTGTAGCTGTCTCATTATCCCATTTATGCCTCACAACAGTCTTGCACTAGACTAAGCATGCTTGTCACCCATTGCATTATGTGCTTGCTCTCAACTTCCCTTTGCCACATCAGTCAATAGACTTATTCAAAGACCCATTTTCAGGCTCCCCACAGCATCCAGGCACTGGATGTTCCTGCCATACAAAGCTGCCATGGCCACTTAAGCTCCTGCAATGGGAAATTAAACCACAGCAATACCCATATCCACCATTTCACTCTAGCAGTCCTTCCTGAATATGAGGCTGTGCAAATTTCATTATAGCAACAATAACTCATTGAAAGCATTGTACTGAAATCTCCAATTATTCCTATCAATATCCAGTTACCATTTTTACAGCATACCACCCTCCTCCATTGGCCTGAAATCTTCCACATTACTCACTTCTACCAGGTACATATAGCTTCTGTCCTAATCCTTGATCATCTCCATAAGATGACTACATAGCGAAATATTGCACATTGCTGAACTCCAAGCACTGAGACCCTAATCTGGATGTCAAAGCCTCTACTGCTCTACCATTTAGCCTTTTCAATTCATGCATTCCCTTAATCTGTAACAAGATCAAGCTTCTGAGAACATTGCAGATATCTGAACCACTTGCTCCTCTCCAAAGAAACTAAGCACTCTATCTTACCTGCACCTTCTTCAAAGTCTGACATATTACTTTAAGGATTTCATAACCCATAATATTTCCCACAGTTCTTAGTCTGGCAGCTCATTTAATCAACTCATGCTCTTTCTGCTCACATTGGCTCTGTACCCCCATCAAATTCCAACCAATATCACACTGGAATCCTGAATCATGCTCACCCCTTTTTAGCTGGATTTATTCCATATTTGGGACTTGGACATTCCTTAAGAGTGGACCTGCCTCCTCAACCTCAGAACTGACTTCCAGAATGCATTGTTCAACAGACTCTGAAGACGAAACATAATCTCTACAAACAGTTCACCTTACTCAGACTTAGAATATGGCTGTAAGAAACTAGGATCCTCTCCTTTTAGTTTGCCCTGAGGACAGGCAGGTCAGAAGTCATGGGTCCTCAGAGGTTTCCTCCACCTGGGTGGATTTCCTCTCCTGCGTGCTACTGGTCATACTCTCCATGAGTTGGAGGAGGTATCTTTTGGGGCATTCTATTCCCTACTCACTACCTAGCTTCCCTACCAAGGGTGGGAATAGACTAAAGCAAAAGTTTAAAACATTACAAGTATACACAAGCACTACTCTATTCACCAAAACATTGAATGGGAGGGCTAAACCCCAAGGTTCAATGTGGAGGAACAGCTCCTCCTACATCCCCAATAAAGGCCAGCCTGCCATGGTAGTTACCCGCTTAGCATGTTGCAAAACAACCATCATACTCCCTTGCCTCCTCCTAGTCACCTCTATTCAACAAAACATTGAACTGTTTGGTGAATAGTGATCTGAACAGATGACAGTACGTCTGTTAACAACATCTTGTAGATTTTCCTCATTAATTTCTGCCTTCCATTTACATTTTGTTTCCCTCGCTAACAGTAAAAGAAAATGGTGGTAGCATAAAAAAGATTTTCCATTTGCAATAAAGGATTACTCATTTGCAGCAAAGGATTACCCATTTGCTATAAAGGATCCCTTTTCATACGGGACATCTAACTACTCCCTTTGAAAATAATGGAAAACTTTAAAATTGAATAACTTTGAACAGATTAATATTTTTTCACCAAATCATCAAAAGGTACATCTGTGTCCTAGGGCCTGTTTACATTGAATATTTCAGACCACAATTCCACACAATTTCTGCACAGTGGCATGACAAAGAATTTGAGAAAACATGATCATTTTCACATTTTTGACACTCTGTATCTCCACATCCACACATTCAACCAGAATGAAACATGCAACATAAAGATCTTAGGTTCCTGATGGTACTTGCAAACTTTCATGGAGATCAGTTTAATGGTTGCAAAGTTATTCAAGTACACAACTTTGATTTTAACATAGAAGTGACGATTGAACCCTAAGTATAGGAGTGCGACAGCACCCATATAATATCTACATGCATATATATATAGCTGTATCTGTATCTATATCTATTACATAAATGGAACATGCCATGGCCCAGGCAGAAGCATCTGTGATATCCTTCCTGAGTGTAGTTTGATCTTATGACGTCATGAATAGTGGAGCCATGAGTGATGTCAGAGCTCAAAGTACATGAAGGAAGCATATCACAGATATGTCTGTCTGGGTCATGACATGTTCCATTTATACTATGTACTGCATTTTGTTTTTTTGAGCAGGTTCAGTTATTTTTCTTTTATTTTTTGGACCTTTTACTGTATTTTATGACTGAGAAGTTGCTGGAGCAAGCATGTGCATTGACGCTCATGATGCTTATGTGAGCTGCATTATTGCATCAGCATGCTCGTGAGTCACAGTGGTAGTGGTCTGAGCCAAAACTCTGATGCATTTTGCTGAGGAGCCAGGCAGAGCTTGGAGAAGTATCCAGCAAATAGCATGTATTCTGTGGAGCAGTGATTTGGTGCCAGTCAGGTAGTGAATCAAAGAGACAGGGGGAAAGCAGTGATGGAAGTAAGTGTAGGTTGGAAATGTCTTGTTATAGTATGCTAATAAAAAGATAACTTGAAGAGATTTAAAAGAAATGTAAATGTTTCAATGTTTTTTTAAAATCTGGGAAAGATCCTTTCAGTGTGACAGAGGGTTTAACACTGAAAGGACTGGAGCTGGAGCTGGCAATCCAGTCAACGGAAGGGTCAGAGAAAGTGAAAGTATGCTGGTTGTGCTGCAGGCACCAGTCAATGGTGATCAACAATGTGGATAAATTCTGGGACTGGTTACCAAGAGGGAGGATAAATGGGGTAGCCTCACTCTAGGTTTGATCACCCTCAAGATATGTAAAATATTTGCCAGAATTTATTGTCACAAGCTCTACATAAATTAAAAACTGCGGTAATGTACCAGTTAGGGATCAACTTACTGCCACAAAAGTAGGGACATACATGCCACAGATACAAATTCACAAAAGCAGCACATCAGCGCTACTGCATTTGTGTCATCTGGAAACAGTTGTATTTGTCTTACCTGATGATGGCTGTCTGTGGTTGCTTGTGTGGTCTTCTGCTTTTGCAGTTTGTGGAGGAGGGAAGTTAGGATTAGAAACCCTAACACTACTGTATGTTTCCCTACTTTTGTGGCATTACATTGAAACCTAATTGGTGCATTAATGCAATTGTTTTCAATGAATTTCCTTTCTTTTTGAGGTAGTGGAATTGTTTCCTCATTCACATAGGTCCCTTTGGGGCCTGTGTGAATAGATGCAGAAATGCAGGGCCCTCTGAAACTGCATCTAGGGAAGATCAGGTGTGCCTTTAGGGCCTGCACTTATGTGCAGCCACAGATGCATAGAATGTGTGAGACTTTCAGAGGGGTGATAGAACTGCAAGGATGTTTGGACCCTGAGCTTCTATGTGGTTACAGATACAGACACATGGGGCCAAGAGTCCATCTGTTAGCCAGAGTGCAGGGTCATCTGGCAGTTACAGGTGCAGAGGTGCAGGTCCATCTAGGCCATCTGCCAAGAGAAGATTTATCTTCAGTATATGGTTACTTGTTGCCTGTTCAACCAACATTGAACCATCCTCCCCTGGCTGGGGGTGATGCCACATGGCAGTACCATCACCAAGCCTTGGTCCATCTATCTGACTCACTGAGCTCACTCCTAATCTTAGTTCATTTGCACGGAATCACAACACATTATCCACAGGACCAAAGAATGGCCCTGCACATAACATTTCTTCATAATTTTTTGTTTGACATTTTGACCACATGTCATGAACTTAGTCACTAGAATGTGTTAAATCCCACCAGAAAGGTGGTTTCATAAAGCAACTGCAAAATCACCTTTTGACTTTTACTTGAAAATCCCTACCATCTTTATTCATGAGGTAGGGTCATGTAAACAGTATATTCAAATATTGGAACTGAAATATTGTTAAACAGCGACATTATGAGTAAAAGTATGTAACATACATTTTTTTTATGAGCACCAAAAATTTTATACTGGGTGTCCAACCAAACAATTTTGTATGCACATGGCAAAAGGATGTATAAACTGTACTGTTTTCTTTAATTTCTGTGAATAACTAGATAGTTCAAAAAAGCTGTGTGGTCCTAAGAGAATAATCAAAGGTCATGGCACATTTTTCAATCAATAGGGACCATTTTGTAAAGCCAGTTAATGTATTAAGAGTCAGACTATCAAAGATATACATGGTTTCTTGGAGTAACGGGACAACATTTCTGAAGTCATAGGTTTTTGCTTGCTTTATGTGGCTAGGAAGCATGTTCCAGCATTCAAGACTATAAATGCAAATGGTAGTATGCATATGTGTTTTTAAAAAGTAAGGATTCTCAGGGGGGTGTTTCCAGTAGCCATAGTGAGCAGATATGGTTTTTACTAAGCTTCCTACCTGGAATCAGATTTAAAGTAATCTTTTTTTTTTAATTCAATGTGCTTTATTCATAACACCACAATAATAGTATAATTGACAGGTAAGCCTCATTTACAAAGCCAAGGATTGACATATAACTGTAAGGCCTTATCATCCAAAGTATCCAGCATTATGAAACATTTTTACAGTATTTCCAAACCCATACCTAGAGATCCCACCATTAGAACCAAGTGTAGAGATCTAGTTGATTAAAGATAAAGGAAAATGGAAAACAGAGGAAGGAAAAACAGTTACAATGACCCAGGTTATGTACTTCCTAAGGCTTCCATGCCACTAATAAGATGTCAAGGGTGCCCCATTTAGTCAGGTAAGATTGCAACCTATCATTCATCTTGGCTATATGACTCTCTAATTGTAAGGCAATCAGGATTTCTCTGTGCCACTTGAGCACTGAGGGGATAGAGTCATCTATCCAGTGTCTCATGATTATCAGCTTGGCCACCACCGATATTATGGCCATGTAAGCTTTCCATTGTCTAATTGTCTCTGAAGAAAAATAATGAAGTAAGCAAACTTCGGGCAAAAATAGGGGATCTAATCCCAATTGGGGATCTAAGGAGCTTTGTATAGCTTTCCAGAATACCTGATCCTTTGGGCAGGTCCTTATCATATGATATAGATCCCCATAATCATCCATACACCAATGGCATTGTGAGGAGGGAAGTTTCCCAATCCTGTGTAACTTTACTGGGGTAAAGTAAAGATTGTGCATGATGTTGTACTGCAGTAACCTGAGTATATACTGCTTGATAAACTTATATATGTTACTCCAAACTTGTTGCCAGATGATAGGTTCCCCTTTAAGAGACAGTTTATGAACCCAGTAAAAACAAATTACATGGGGCAACAAAGGATCAAGGACTTGCAATTTCTGATATACCTTAGAGGTGGAATGGGGTTGCTCAGCTGTCTGCAAGAGATAAGATAATTCTATCCTAGGAGGCTCCATACCTACTAAATTTTGCATGAAAGTGATCACAGCTTGTCTAACTTGCCAGTATTTGAAGGCATTCCCACTAGAAGAGGGGATATTGTGATAAAATTGTGAGTAAGGTAATACTGTGCCATGGTGAGCTATATCCTCTAGTTTAAGCCCCACTAGGGGAGCCCACAATGTGGAGGGGATAGGAGAGTTTTGGATTTGCAGATGGGGATTATTCAACAGGGGTTGCTTCAAGAACTTATGCCAGTCCATATTCAGAGAGGTCTGAACCTGATGTAAAGCCTTGATAGACCATCCTATATGATTATTTCTTAATTCTTTGGGGATTAGCTTTAGGGAAGAGTAAACTAGAGACAGGAGAGTGCAGGAAAACTTAGAAACTAGGGTTTCCTCAATATCTATCCAAAGCGGCAAGTATGATTCAGAGTCTGTTTTATTTGAAGAGTGGACCCAATATGCTAATTTACTGATATGAGCTGCCGCATAATATTTAAAGAAAGAAGGGAGGGAGAGGCCACCACATAGTTTTGGCACTGTAAGTTTAGAGTAAGCTCTTCTGATTCCCTTCCCTTTCCATAGATATTGATTTCATAATTTTTGCAAATTGGAAAACCATGATTTAGGCAGGTAAAACCCTAGCATATTTAGGGGGTTGAGGATCCAAGGCAGCACATTAATTTTAATAGTATTAATTCTACCCCAAAGAGATACAGGTAACATCCCCCATCTCTCCAGGTCAGCCTTTATAATAGTTAATAAGTTAGTAAGGTTCTCTTTTACCATTATAGGCATCTCACTTGAAACATTAATTCCAAAGTATGTCAGAGACTTCTGTTCCCAAGTCAGGCCATGATCCCCTATTTAGCTGGACAGACACTTCCCATTTAAAGGGAAGAGTTTAGTTTTTCAGAGATTAAGTTTAAAGTAGGACACCTTTGATAAATATTCAATTTCTTGTAGTAGTGTTTGTATACTAGTGGCAGGATTCTCAACATGCAACAAGTCATCAGCGTAAGCTGAAATAAGATGTTGCTTCTTACCAACTGAAATGCCTTGAATGTTGTGGGAAGAAAGTAATCTTTGAATCAGGGGCTCCAGAGAGATTGAAAAGAAGGGCGGGAGGGGACAGCCCTGTCTGGTGCCACAAAACAGGTGAAATGACTTAGAGAGAACACCATTACACCAGACTCAGGCTGTCAGAGAGGCATATAGTAACTTAACCCATTTTATGAACCCTGGTGGGAGGCCAAATCATGACAGGGTACTGAAGAGAAAATCCCAAGAAACTCGGTCAAAAACTTTCTCAGCATCTAATGCAAGGAGAGCAGCTGGAGTATCCAAGTTCTTGGTGTGGGCCATTAAGTGAAGTAATCTATGTATATAATCATTAGAGGATCTGCCAGACATAAAACCAACTTGTTCATCACTAATGAGCTTACCCATCAAAGGCCCAAACAATTCGTTAGGACTTTGGCTAATATTTTAATAGCTATATTTAAAACTGATATGGGATGGTAATTTTCAGGGTGCAGAGGATCATGACCTGGTTTGGGAATTAGAGCAATAAGTGCCTCAAGAAAGCTATTTTCAGAAAAAAAACATATTCATACCAGGAATTAAAAACCGCTGTCAAAAAGGATGTGAGTTCCAAGGAGAAAATTTTGTATAGATTAGCTGAAAGGCCATCTGGCCCTGGACATTTGTCAGGGGGGAGCTAAGTGATTGCTTGTTTAACTTCCCATTGCTGAATAAGATGACCTAAAGGGGAGGTGTCACTTGACAGTAGTTTGGGAAGGGTGACCAGGTCCAAATATCACCCAATGTCCTCTGGTGTTGGTTCTTCTATCTTTGGAAATTTGTGAAGGGCTTGAAAATACTGCCAAAAACCAGATGTGATTTCCCGTGGATCAATGGTTGTAAGACTATGCTGTGTTTGGATGTAATGAGAAAATGAATCTTGTGGTTTCCATTTGTTTGATCCGGATAGCAAGTAGTTTACCTGCTCTTTCTCCAGGTTCCATGTATTTGAGTTTAGTTCTCTTAAGAGAGAGCTCAGCCTTTTGAAACATAAGATCTAAGAATTGGGCCTGTAGTTTGTGTAACTGAACCCAATCCGCATCCACCGAACGATGGCTAATATCATGCTCAATGGCCTTAATGGAGTCTAAGAGATCCTGAGCTTGAGCTTTAAACTTTTTAAGTCTGGTGGTTGCTAAATGAATGCATTCACCTCTTAAGGTACAATTTAAAGCTGCGCATATGATATCTATTTTGGTGACTGAGCCAATATTAGTAATTAGAAAGCGGGAGATAAATATTTTAAGGTGATCACAAATATTGGGATCTTGGAGAAGTTGATTATTAAGGCACCAGAGGGAGTTCTCCTTATCCTGGGTCCTAGTAAGTAGGTGAGGGAGACCGGAGAATGATCCAATATTACTCGAGTACAAATGCATGCATCAATGATACCTGGAAGAATATGGGAGCCGATTAATAAATAATCAGTTCTTGAACATGTTCAGTGTAGAGCAGAGAAAAAAGTATATTGTCGTGATTCTGAATTTAGAATCCTCCACACATCAATCAAACCTGCTCCTTCCATAAGATCCTTGAGCACTCTCTGCGCCGGTGATAAACCAGATCTTTTGTTATCAGATCTGTCTAACTACAATTGCGGTGTGATGTTTCAATCCTCTACTATGAAAGTTGTTCTGGGTGGATTAGTAACCACTAAGTTTAGGAAATGTGTAAAACATTGAGGGGAATCCAGATTTGGGCCATATATAGATCCTAACAATACTTGTTGAGAGGCTAAAAGCCCCTTGAGTAGTATATAACACCCATTAGTGCCCCAGATTTCCTGTTCTAGTTTAAATGGAATAGTTTTGTTTACTAAAATAGCCACTCCCCACTGATTGGTAGATATCCCCACCCCAAAGGCTTGCCCCACCCAATTTTTACAGAGTAATGAAGTGTCTTCCCTCCTAAGGTGAGTCTCTTGCAGACACACTATGTCAGCTTTCAATGATAGTAGGTGTTTCCAAACCACCTGTCTTTTACATATGTCATGGGCTCCCTTGATATTCCAACTAAAAATATTGATCATACCAGACATTTGCTAAGAAATTTGACCAAACTGAACAAACAAGTAAGAATCAGGACTACATATATCTTCATGACTCTGACACTTGGTTCCAACCACAGAACTATTACAGAATAAACTATTCCCCCCAATGTCCCAATCCACCACCCAATCCCCATTTAAACATTTCAATACAATAATCGAAAGCCCTAATTTCTATCCTCAGTTCTTTAAACTGCACTGACATACTACGTGTGTCAGGTGATGTCACTGTGCAACCAAGCAATTAGCCCTTCCACCCCAATCCCACTATTGAGATATTATGTAAGAATTAGTGCCATTTTAAAAAAACACAAAAATACCTTATCAGAAATCAAAATGTATGTTTCAGTCTTCCTTACCCATTCACGTTCCCAATTAAACCAAAACTAATTGCAGTAACTTCATATTCGTCTGTCCACTATCAATATGATGTTTAAGTAAGTAATTTGCTGAATCAAATATATCCAGAACAGGCATATAAGTGATTCAAAAGACTGGGTCCCAATACAAATCCTCCATCTAGTGACTAAGAGGAGAAACACAGTTATCAACTTAATAATTAAAGATTTCGAGCATCCAGTAGATATGGAAATAATTAAACTCTGACTCTAAAATTAACAGAAATACATGTAAACTGGATGAACTTGCCAGTAAATTGAATATGTAAATCACTCTTTAATCACACACTCTGACACCCGAGAGTGTTGTAAGCAATTGTGATAACCTATTATCTATCCTCTACTAAAGGATATACCATAAAAATTAAGCTGATTGCAAAAACAAGATACAGTATATCTCTGAATAGTATGTTATAAGTTCAAAAAAGCAGGGTCCCTGCACACATCGTCTGTATTGCATCCGAGAGAAAAGAAACCAGTTAAGCAACATGCTAAATGAAACATTTGGTGTCTAACGAATAGGAAAAAAAGTGTGATCCAGTTTAGAAAGACTCACAAGAGCCTGTGAGCAGGACAAACTTGCCATGAAGCTGACCCCTTTATTGCAGCGTTACGAGATGAGTCCCAAAGAGTTAAGTTTCAAACAGGCATTGTTCAGACCCCAATCTGGACAGCGATAGTTAACATTGATCAGCTCCAGTAACATCTGTATCTACAAAAAATGATTACGCACTAGACAATTTAACACCGAGGAGTCAAGCACACTCACTGGTAAAGATTTGGTAGCAGCTTTTTCAGCTCAACCTGGGCTTGCTTGTGGTTTTCAAATGATAGCCACTGCTCATTTATTTTGACTTGCAGAAGCACTGGATACTTAACTTTAAACTGTTCCCCAGCTGCTATTAGCTTGGAGACAAGAGGATGCAGCTCCTGGTGCTTCACATGGATGGATTGCAGTAAATCTTGGGTTATCCTGATTTTCCTACCTTCCCACAGAACTTCATGCAGAGACTTTACTTGGGCAAGAATATGTTGCTTATCTAAGTAGTTGAGCAACTTGCAGATGATCTGTCTGGGTGGTGAGCCAGGTGGAGGTAGGGAGTGAAGTGCCCAGTGAGCTCTCTCAACCACATAAGTTGTGCCATTCGGGGAGGGACCAGCAATTTTCTCGCAGACTTTTTTATAAACAGTATTGGGGAAGCACCTTCTTCTCTCTCTGGAATCCTGATAATGATGATGTTGTTCTATCTACTTTTCCCTTCCAGGTCCTCCAGTTTTTCCTCGAGTTTCTTGATTCTCCTGTTAGTATTGTTATGATCCAGCTCAGCCTTGTCAGATTTTTTCTCAAGGGAGGCAATGCACGTTTCCGAGTCCCCGATTCTGATAGTTAGCGAGTCAATTGAGGTTTTGATGCTGTGTAGCTCAGTTGATATGTCAGTGATCGAGCTCTGTAGAGGCATTATGATTTCTAAAAATCTCTCCTCTGTTAGTGCCATAGATCCCAAAGTGGATTTGATAACGATCTGTTTAGGCAGCTTCAGGGCCTTTTTCCTTGGGCGATGGCGGAGGAGTGTGTGTCGGTGGCGCTTTGCTCATATAAACTTCCATGTTAGGATGTCTGCAGTTGCCAGGTAGTTGTCAAGTACTATTAAGATAAGTATCAAGTGATTTCTGGTCAGTAGTAGAGTAAATAGCTGTAGTTTTGTCTGGGAGAGGAGCGGAGCAACGAAAGCTTGCTGCTTCTCGCTAGTCTGCCATCACATGACCCCCAAATTTAAAGTAATCTAATAGCATTTTTTTAACTTTGAGAGTTTACAAATATATATTTTACAAGTACAATATGGGGCATCTAAATCAGTGGCTGTTAGGGAAGAATCGTATGATGGTAAAATCCAAAGAAATGATCGTAAAAGAAGGGCAGCAATCAGGGCCAAGTGGTAGAAGGAAACTGGTAACAACAGTTGAAGAAGAGTCAGGAAAGCCAAGTAACAGAGTCTTCTTGAGAGGAATCCAAGTGCTGGACTTAAGAATGCAGATAATTGCTCAAAAGCTATAAGAATTCAACACTCGACTCCCAGTTTGTGAACCACAATCTTCAAATGCAATATTAGAGGCAGTCAGGGAGGATCCACCAAGGGTCCAGGTCATGAGGGCACTGTAGGAGAAGCCTTCCCCCACCCCCAAAACAAAATCAGACAGGGAGGATCTGCTGAGAGTCCAGGTCATGAGGTCACTGTAGGAGAAGCCCTCGCCCCACCCCCCAAAACGAAATCAGACAGGGAGGATCCGCCAAGGATCCAGGTCATGAGGGCACTGTAGGAGAAGCCCTCCCCCCACCCACCGAAACAAAATCAGACAGGGAGGATCCACCGAGGGTCCAGGTCATGAGGGCACTGTAGGAGAAGCCCTCCCCCATGAAACGAAATCAGGTACAGCGAACCGTGCACCACGCTGGAAGAGAGCTGGTCCCTGCACTAGCCCTGTTTGGTGCTGTTTCTAAATTAGAATTTGTGCTTGCATTTTCTATCATTCCAACAGTGGAGATAGTTTTTGTAATGCTGTTTTTCAATGTGATCTAGGGGATTTTAGCCATTTTAAACTGTGCACCTTAAGGAGACTTGGGGTTTTAGCCATTTTGACTGTGTACCTTAAGGAGACTCTATGAATTTTTTAATACTGTCAGAACTCTTTGCTAGGTACCTTAATTATCAAGTCCTGCTAGCCTTGTTTAGTTATTTATTTAGTTCTACTTATGTAACGCTTACTAGCAATTTGTGATTCAACCTGACTGTTACCTGAGTTTGTAAAAAAAAAATAAAAAAATAAAAAAAACACGGCGCCAGCTTCTTTCTCCCGGGATGCTGCATTTTAAAGTAAAATAGTAATAGTGATTCTTATTCTCTGGGGCTTGAGCATAACCTGCACCACAGATAGGAACCTCCTTAAACAGGAATGAAGTCTGTAAGCCTCACTCGGTCGGAATAAAAAAAAAATAATAATAAAATAAAAAAGGAATTCCAGACCTGTTGTGCTTGTGCTAAGCCAGGTCCACAGACACCTTTATTCTGGGCTGCAGTCTAACCAGTAAATTGCTAAACTAGCTCCTCAGTCAGGAATCACTTCCGGGCACTGTTTAAGTAAATTCTGGGCACAGTTTAAGTAACTTTCTTGCGCCTAACTAATAACAAGAACATATGCAAGTGACTCCTTGAGGCGTGATATAAGTATCCTACCTCTTCTTTCTCCACAGACAGGGAGGATCTGCCAATGGTCCAGGTAATGAGGGCACTGTAGGAGAAGCCCTCCCCCCACCCCCCGAAACGAAATCGTGTATGGCAAACTGCACACCACTCTGGAAGAGAGCTGGTCCCTGCACTAGCTAATCCCTGCAGTCACTTCGCGACTGCTCCCTATCCGCCCTCAGTACCATTCCACCCTTAGCCGGTGTTACTTTTATTTAGGAGCTCCTCACATTATTTGAGCCTATCGCATGACAGTTGTGTTTTTCTCCAACTCCCTGGTTTCTGATCTGCACTTTATGTTTTTTGTCCACTACAAGTCACCTTTACTGATTGAAATGTGCTTATCCTTCTCTGCTTTCAGTTTATTTGAGACATCCCTCTTACCTTACCCTAAACTCCTCTCCATCTTCTTGCCCACTCTCTCCCCCCCCATTTGTCCCCTTGTTTTTACTCCTATCTTATCATGGACTGTAGGGCTATATACACCCCTCTCTCTTTAACACTTATGTTACGGGTGCTAACAATTCTCACTGATCCTGCAGAGATTACTTCACCTACCTCTGTATACTCAATGGACAATTTCTGCTTCTCTAGCCTCCTATCTGACCCCATCCCTAATCCACCTCCTCCATCTGGGCTTGAATACAAACACCTGGGGTTATTATTTAGATATATACAGCTACGGTTCTCTATCTCCCTTGGATGTGCAGCTTGGGCTTATGTCATTGCGTCAATCTGGATATTCATCCTATCCCTTACTCTTGCTGGGTATGTTGAGACCACTCCAGGTATTGTGCTGGTCACAAATTCCACCCAGCCTCACCCATTGCACTGTCTGCTCCAATCATCTGGCCTCACCTTTGCACACCTTAATACCAGGAGTCTCTTGGCCAACCTCCCTGACCTCGAGGCATGGATAAGCGCTAATAACCCTGATATCCTAGCCATATCTGAAACATGGCTGAATCCTTCCATTACTGATTCCCAGTGCTCCCTCCAGGGGTATAATTTGCTTTGGGTGGATTACCCTAGAGCCAAAAGAGGTGGAAGCCTGGCACTTTACTACAAGGCTCAACTGAACGTCATTATAATACATGAGCCCCCTCTCGCCAGCTGTGAGGTTCTCCATTCCCTCCTATGGCTTGGAGGCATCACAAAACTCCATATTTTCTTATATATATATATATATATATATATATATATATATATATATACACCTCACAGAAACTCTAGGCTAGGACTTAAGGAGTTCATGGAACACTTGCTATCAGTGACTGAGAAAAATGATATAATCTGCCTTGGGGACTTTAACCTTGACTGGGCCGAATCTAGCTCCTCCCTCCTATCTTTCTTGACAAGCAAGGCCAATCTCTCTCAGCTTATTCAGGAACCCACTAGTATCTCCCATGGTGGTGCCTGCACCACTCTCTTAGACTGGATCCTGACAAATAGGAAGGAGTTCTTCCCCTTGGCAGGTGTTCTCCTGGATACCATAAATGATTATTACCTGGTTTACTGCATATGGGATACCTCTTCCCCCTCCTCCCCTTCAAAAGTCTCAACTTTTTCTACTGGCCTGGTGGTGCTGAGGGTTGAGGTGCTGTATGCATTACTTCATGCTGTGCCGGTGACCCATATTTGGGAATGGGCATGGGCCACCGGGGGTCGGTGGGGGGAGAAGGGATTGAGCATCCATAGGACTACTCTCCCTCTCCGGGGTGGGAGGACACCAGTGGGTTGCTGCATGACTGGTACCTAGAGGAGGCTGGGTGCTGGTGAACTGAATCACTGAACAACATGGGGATAGGCAAGGCAGATGCTCAGAGGAGCGTGCACAGGAGCGTGTGCATTCGCTCCTTGTGGTGTCATTGCACGCCTCGCTTATGGGACAAAAACTTAGGTGGAAAATCAGGGTACTGGTGCCACAGTATGAAAGTTGGTCCCTGCAGGCGCTGCCCCCGTGATAGGCATCTGACCTCCCAGCACCGACTCCAGAGTTACGGTGGGTTGAGGGATCCCTTCCACCCTGCCACGGGGGAAAATCCATGGGGCAGCTGGAATGGGTTGGGTAGCGAGCAGGGGATGGGGTTGGTGGATCTGACAGGAGGCACCACTGCCAGGGACCGGGCGGATACAGAGATTACAAAAAAAAGTCTTAACTTTTTCCAGCCTCTCCAACCTTAACACTGAAGCTTTCCTTCAGGATCTAAACCTAGTTGTCTGGTCTCCCCTCTACTATACAGATGTTATAAACATTGCAATGGGCTATTTCAACTCTTCCCTACTCTCATTGCAAAATAAACACATCCTGGTCACCATGAGAAGGGTAAAAGGAAAAGTCACCAAATGGCTCAAGCATCCTCTGCTCCATCTTCTGAAACACAGGGACAAACTGTGATCTACTTGGAAGTCCTCCTCCCTGCTAACAGACATTGAAGCCTACAGAGCCTTATGGAACACCGTCAAAAAGGAGATTCACCTGGCTAAAAGTACTTACTACAGGAAACTCCTATGTTTCCTTGCCTCCAACCCGAAACGGAATTGGTCTCAAATCAAGGAAATTCTTGGGAACAATAAGCCTCTGACTCCGAAAAATATGTACATAAATGATGCCCACTGTAACCACCCACTCACCATTGCTTATGCCTTCAACACTCTCTTTTCCACTCTACTTACCCCTACCTCCTCCTCTCTCCCCCTACTCCTGAGCTGGCTCTGGTCACATACCATGATGTTCTAAACATACTCAAAACTGTTCTGGCTAGTGGTAGTATAGGCCCTGATGATATTCATCCTGGGATTCTTAGGCAGTTTGCTGCCTGGCTTGCAACACCCATAACCAGGCTCTTCAACCTCTCTATCTGCTCTGCCTCTGTCCCCTTGGTCTGGAAAATGGCTAGAACTATGCCTGTTTTTAAGAAAGGGGACGCTAAACTACTGTCCAACTACCGCCCCATCTCACTTCTCCCCACGCTCAGCAAGCTGCTTGAGAAACTAATCCATCATCAGGTCTCTGAGTACTTTCTTAATTTCAATCTTCAATCCCCAATTCAACATGGCTTTAGGGCTGGGCACAGCACAACCACTGCTCTGACCCAGTTTACTAGTGATGTCAAAGGTAACATGGATAAGGGCTTACTCACAGGAGCTGTGTTCATTGACCTCTCTAAAGCATTCAACATGGTTCACTACCTGCTTCTACTGACTAGGCTACAAGCCCTAGGTGCCTCTGACTCTACCCTATCCAGGTTCGGTAATTACCTGGATAACCGCTCTTAGGCTGTTTCCTTCTGTAAGGTTCTCTCCTCCCCATCTCTATCACCTGTTGTGTTCTGTAGGGTTCTATACTTGGTCCACTACTCTTTCCTCTCTTCCTAAATGATATCTCCTGTCCTTCTCCTCACAGTAGCATACTCATGTATGCTGATGATCTAGTGCTTTATTATTCTTCCAAGTTTATCGTCGACATAAACATAAATCGTTCACATGACTTTCAGCCCCTTCAATCCTGGTTTTTGGCTAACCACCAAATCCTCAATATAGATAAGACTCAGGCCATACTTTTTGGATAATCTAAAAAAGCACCCTCTGAGTCCCCTAAGCTTCTTGTCCACTGCCAGTGATAATACTACTGTCACTAACACCTCAACTTTCAAATACCTCGGGGTTACACTTGACCCAGCTCTGGATTTTTTGGCAGATGTCAATGAGGTTTGTCATTCAATCAGTGCAAAAATTGGCACAGCCTATCGAGTGTGCCACTCACTCACCCCGACAGCCAGGATATCAGTAGCAAGAGACGTTCTGCTCCCTCAAACTCCTTTATGCCCTCCCTGTCCTCAACCATGCCAAAGCTCACATGCTCTGCAAGTGGGACACTTCTTATAATAACATCTGTAGGTTTGCCTTATCAGCTCCTTGCCTAACTCATCACTGCCTACTCTATTCTGGCTTAAACTGGTTGTCTCCCAAAAACCTCTGGTCATACATGCCAGGATGTCTTGTTGACTCCCTTACTAGAACACCTTGTCCGGCCTCTCTGGGTGATATGCTTACCCCAGTCTCTCACTCCCACTCCCTTAGGTCCTCCTGCAGCCCAATGCTCACTGTTTGGCCCAGTGCTACCAAAATGGGAGAACAGGCTTTCTCCTATTTTGCTCCTAAATTCTGGAATTTGCTCCCCCCCTCAGGTTAAAAACTCCTCCTCCTCTCACCTTTCTTTTAAGCGTTCACTGTTCTCTCACCTCTATGCTCTAGGTAACTGCTATTACATGTAACTGGGGAGTCGCCACATATGTCATCATGCTATTAGCTGTAAATGTCTAACTGACATTACTGTGTCTTTTTTATGTGTTTCCTTTTTCCACCAAGCTAGGCTAGATGACTGATATGAGCGTGCTCCACCTCAAGCCTATCCTACTACTGAATTGTTATATTATTGTTTACCATTATCTGTACTTTTATTAATGTCTGTAAGCTCAACCTCTGATGTATAGCAACCCTGACTGTAATTATTGTACCTAAGTTGTTGTTTTTGCACTATACTGTTGTCATTTCTGTATTCTCAATTTTGTACTCTCCCAGGTCGTGCCTGAAAATAGGCAGGATTGTTGCCTAGCACACTTACCCGGTTACCAAAAGCTAATAAATAAAAAAATAAAAGATGCAGTGACCTTGGCACTGAAAACTGCAACTTCCACTGCAGGGCTCATTAAGGACAATACAGCTATACAGTACCGATTGGATGCTATAGAGAACCTGGTGACAGCAGTCAATCTGCGTATCCTGGGGCCTTATGAGATGGCGGAGGGGGATAGCCTGGTGACAATTCATAGGTCATGGCTGGGTGAAATGCTTCATCTAGACAGAGCCCTTAGAACATTTGGAATAACCCCCAGGAAAAAGTAGATTGAGGAGGTTTCATTGAGGACACTACTGGTAAATCTTCAGGGACCCCATTAGAGAAATATAGAAACAGACTTTGACAGCAGATAAGGACCGCTTGGCCCACCTAGTCTACCTACTTCCCAACCTATTGAATAAGCTGTAGATTCTAGTTATCCAACAGCCTATGTCTTCCTACCCCCCGCCAGAATTGCCTTATTTCTGTTCCATGCATTCTTGAATTTCCCCACTGTTTTTGACCTGACAACCTCCTCAGGAAGGCTGTTTCATGTGTCCACCACCCTGTCTGTGGAAAAATACTTCCTCACATTGCCCCTGGGCTGTTCCTCCTCTATCTTCAAATTGTGTCCCCTTGTTCTTGCATATCTCCTTTTCTAAGAGAAGAGGCTGCTCTTTTGGATTTTGTTGATTACCTTGAGGTACTTGAAAGTTTCTGTCATGTTCCCCCTCTCCCTCCTTTCCTCAAGAGTGTACATATTAAGCTCCTTTAGTCTCCCTTTGTATGGCTTCTGTTGCAGATCCTGCACCATTTTAGTTGTCCTCCTCTGGACTGCCTCCATCCTGTACATGTTCTTGTGGAGATGGGGTCTCCAGAACTGCATGCAGTGCTCTAGATAGGTCATGTGATATGACTTCCCCCAGGTCCCTTTCCCTTTCCCTTTTTGTTGTTGTTAATACCCCCCATTGTGCACTCTTCCCCTGTATTTTTGTTTCCCAGGAGAGAGAGATTGTATTATTGATGCAGTTAGAAGAATGTGTCCCCTCTACATAGACACTGGAGACAAAATAGCCCTGTTTCTGGACTTGAGTTTTGCAAAAGGGAAAAGATGCAAAGCCTTTGACAGGATGCAAATTCAGCTCCACTCCTTGAGAATCTCAGACAGAATACATGTTCCAGCTAAACTGAAAATCATCAATCCTTGGAAAGTGTTATCTTTTTAGTGACCACCAAGGATGCCTGAGCACTTGTCAACAAAACAAAATTGGACTTCTGGGCACAAAACTGAGAAGCTGGGGGAGAAGAGTCAGATTGTGCTATTGAAGAATACTCCCTGTAAGTACATTTTTTTAGGCAGGGGAGTGTGGGACTATGATATGGAGCTTGGACTAGTACCCTCTGTATGAGACCTCCGAGTCCATTTGGTGAGGTACATTGGACTCCTTCTCTTTAAGTGAGTTAACTTTATTGTTTAACTATCATGTTTTACTTCTGTCGTTTGTCCTGTAACAATATAGTTTTCCATTTACCTGGTGCACAATGGGCATAATGGAGCTTGCCTCATGGCATCTGTTCAAGCAGCTCCAGACCTTTGTGCTTAGTGGCAATGGACTCTGCTCGCCACTACCACAGAAATACGACACTGTGAGTGACTCTTCAAAGTTCTAATTTCTTCCACTCAATTCTGGATTCTCCAAATATATACATTTAAATGTTTCTGAATTGCAAAAGGACTCAGCAATGTGACTTTGCAGTGTTTGCAAACTGCTGTTTAATGTAATGTATGAAACTATAAATTTAAGTGTGTTTAATATTGGCAACCTCGTCAAAAGGACATGACGTTAGCTCTTCTATATTTGTTCAGATGTATATAGATTTAACTAAGGGGTTATTTGTCATAGTATAGATTCTGAGGGGAGGGCTTGATCTTAACTGTATGTACTCTCTGTGTTTAAGACATCTAGTTAAACATGACCACACAGGTGTTAATAGATCATATGTTTTCATGTTCAGTACAAATGAGAATAGGTCTGGCACTTTTATGGGATATTGCTGGTATGTGCATGCATTTATGGTCCACATTTAACAGGAAATTCTACCCTGATTCAATCTATTTTACCCTCACTTAAGGTATAAAACAAGGTATATCAACTGTGTTTCCTAACATAAACATGTGATGATTTTATGTACATGTGCAACTCTTGATTATCCTCTGCACCACGCACATGACACATTTTCTTATAAACTAATAAAAACAAAATAAAAAAGTAAGGATTTTCTTACATGTATTATGTTGTTTATTATTGTCCTAGAAATGATGAATGTGTTTCATGTATATGTGTAGGGCACTGCATGGTATGTATATTGCACTGACAGAACTCTCCATTTCTATTTCTCTCTGCTCAAAGTGACTAACTCTTGTTTTGTTGTTATTGATTTAGATATTTACTTGGAATCACTGGATAGTTTGCTACCTTTTATTGGACCACCATATGACAGGTATAAAGACAGTATTGTATGTAGACTTGTATTCTACACCATCTTTTTACAAGAAAGATATATGTAATTACTACTTGCAAATAGCTGAAAAAGACCTTTCTCCCACTTGTTATTCCCTCAGCTAGCTGCAATTACTTTTGACCTTTAGCCTGCCAGACTACCCTACCCACTACACTAGACATCTTCATGTAGTCCTCCCTGTCTTACTCCCTCCCTCTGGATCCTCCTTAACTTATTGTAGGCTGACCTCTTATCCCTTTCTGTTTGGCTGACCTCTGTGCTAAACTAGCTTTGTGTTTTGGCCCTCATGTTTTTCCCTTTGAGCCTAATGCACTCCCCTGTGGCTACCACTATTCCCACCTTGATGGCGGACCACCTTTCGTCCACCCTCATATCCACTCTAATGCTACTTGTCATGTGGCTCTTCAGCAGCTTGCCCATCTTTCTGAAGTTTGCCTTTATATTAATTAATTAATTTATGTATTTTATTGAAATAGTACTACACTGTACTTTCAGTGGGATAATCATGTTGCTGATGCATAATAAAGAATGCACAGCTTGCAAAACAACAAACTTTGTGTTATGGCTCAGTGCTAGCAGATTAGAAATACATCGAGTAATATAAAGGCACAAGATACCAGAGAAGCACTAAGTGATTTAATATTTAATGATTTGAAAAAAATGGAACACTATTCAACAAGGCTGTCTTGCTGTTCAACACTTCAGGTACCTTACTGCCACACACTTTCATTTTCATTTTTGTTGCATTATTTATATTCTCTTTTAAATGTCAATCTAGTAATCAGAGGTAACTTTTGTTAACACAGAGTAGTATTGATGTTAAACCTGTTCCCAGTGCCTGTCCCTACAAACACATAGTGCGGCTATACTTAGTCATCAGTCTCAGCATGCAATTGTGTCCATCTGTACTGACTGACTACTCAAGGGCAGGGAAATATTAAAATAAAAAATATTCCTCAGGAAACATAGAAACATAGACACATAGACTTTGACGGTAGATAAGGACCGTTAGGCCCACCAAGTCTGCCCATTTTCCTACCTACAGGATAAGCTGCAGATCCTAGTTAATCAACAGCCTATTTCTTCCTACTTCCACAAGAATTGCCTTATGTTTGTCCCTTGCATTCTTGAATTCTTACATTGTTTTAGACCCCATAACCTCCTCAGGATGGCTGTTCCACGTGTTCACCACCCTCTCTGTTAAAAAATACTTCCTCACATTGCCCCTGAGCCGTCCCCCCTCTATCTTCAGATTGTGCCCCCTTGTTCTTGCACATCTCTTTTTCTGAAAGATGCTACCCTCTTGGACTTTGTTGATTCCACTGAGGTACTTAAAAGTTTCGATCATATTCCCCCTCTCCGTCCTTTCCTCAAGGGTATACATATTAAGCTCCTTTAGTCTCTCCTCATATGGCTTCTCTTTCAGACTCTGTACCATTTTAATTGCCCTCCTCTGGATTGCCTCCATCCTGTCTATGGCCTTGCGGAGATGGGGTCCCCAATACTGGATGCAGTACTCCAGATGGGGTCTCACCAACTGCTTGTACAGAGGGATAACAACTTCCTGTTTTCTGTGCCCCACTGGCCTCTAGGTACTCAACAATTCTTTCCTTCAGAAGTGATTTCATCACTTTCCCTACCACAGAGGTCAAACTAACAGGTCTGTAGTTTCCTGCCTCTGCCTTGCTCCCAGTTTTGGGATGGGGAATTACATCCGCCATCCTCCAGTCCTCAGGTACCACACCATGCTCCCAAGATTTGTTAAAAAGGGTAGTCAGTGGAGTCACTAGTTCCCCCTTAATTCTTTTAGAATTCTGGGGTGAATTCCATCAAGCCCCATTGCTTTGTCTACCTTCAGTTTTAGGAGTTCTTTCAGAATCCTTTCTTCTGTGAAAGGACTGGGATAGACCCCCCCATCCAGAGTGCTTCTGTTAATTGGATTAGGCACCTCCTCCTCTTTTATAGATACTGAGCAGAATCAGCTCTCCTCGCTTTTCAGTCCCTCTCTGCTCACCCACTATCCTTTCTCTTCCAGCCTCTCTCCCTCCTTTGTCATTCTACACTCCTTGATGTACATATAAAAGGTTTTATCCCCCTTCTTAACCGCGTTAGCTATCTTTTCCTCAGTTTGGGCTTTTGCTATTTTGATTTCCCTCCCTGCTTCCTTCTGCTTTAACTGGTACAGTTCTCTGTCCTGCTCCTTCTGTATTTCCTTATACATCCTAAATGCTATCTTTTTCTCCCTAACCTTCCCCGCCACCTCTTTTCATTTTGATTTGTTTATTTGCTTCACATAAAGGATTGTTGCCTCTGTGATGGCAGTTTTAATGTTTCTTCAATGTTGCTCCACCCCTCCTTCTAGCCTGTTTTCTAGTGCTTTTCTAAGGCACTCTCCCATCTTGTCAAAGCCAGCCTTCCTGAAGTCCAGTACCCTCACTTTTGTATGGCTTGACTCTGTAGCTGAGTTTATTGTGAACCATACTGTTTGGTGGTCACTTGTTCCTGGATGGCTACCCACTTCTATATCTGAGATCCTCTCACTGTCCACATTTGAGAGTATGAGGTCTAAGATTGCTCCCTCATGAGTGGGTTCCAAAACTAGCTGTCTGAGGCATGCCACCTGTAGGGCCTTGAGAATGGCCCTGCTCTTGGATGTGGCTGCAGCAAAGTTGCTCCAGTTAACATCTGGCATATTCAGGTCCCCCATCAACAGTATCTCACCTTTCTCTGCCATCCTAAGGGTGCCTTCTATCATATCTCTGTCCATCCCCTCTCCCTGACATGGGGTCTGTATACAACCTGTGCGGATTCAGTGCCATTTCAGTCTCTGGGTGACCCCGAGTGCCTCCTCTCCTCCTGTTTAATTTGTTGGTTGATTTTATCCCTTCCCTTGCATAGAGAGCTACTCCTCCCCCTCTTCTACCCTCCTTGTCTCTCCTGTAGGTTGTGTACCGTGGTATGTTAACATCCCAGTCACTGTTGTCTGTGTACCATGTTTCTGTGACTGCTATGATATTCAGGCATCCCTTTTCCATCAAGGCCACAAGTTCAGTGAGCTTGTTGCCCAGACTAAGGACATTGGTACTCATTACCCTCCATTTCTTGATGGCCTTACCCTTTTTTGCCCCATCCCTGTCCTTATTGCCTTTGTCATTTTCTCCATTTACCCCTGCCCTTCTCCCTATCGACATCTCTAGCTTGGTGTTTACCTCACTTTCTACACAATTTTTAAGGGATGGCTAGGATTTCCCTGCTCCTTTCCAGTGCCTCACTTCTTGGCTTGTTTAAATGCTTGTCAATGAAGCATTTGGTACAGGGATGAGAATGAAAAACATAAAATAAGTTTGCGGTATTTAAACTCTCTTTAACATTTTCAGCTTACAATATCTGCCTTGTAGTCAGTACCAGCCACAGCAGATACCACAGGGGTTCTTTGAACACACTAACTAAAAAATAAGACTTCTGCTGGGTATGGCTGTTCACTAAACACAGTTACACCTGCAGCTAGCAGCACCACTAGCAGCCTTGTACAGTGAGTCATTCAACACAGGAGTGGTACCAGAGGACTGTAGGAGGCACATGTAGTCCCTCTTCACAAAGTGGAAACAGGGAGGAGGCAGGAAACCATAGGCTTGTCAGCCTCACCTCAATAGTGGGGAAGATTATGGAGGTGCTGCTTAAGGAAAGGATTGTGGAGCACTTGGAATCCAAAGGAGCCAGGATCTTAGGCAGTATGGATTCACTGTGGGAAAGTCATGTCAAACAAATCTGATAGATTCTTTTGACTAGGTGTTGAAGGAGGTGGATTGGGGGGAGTGGTTGACATTGCCTACCTCAATTTCAGCAAGGCCTTTGACAACATTCCACACAAAAGACTGATAAATGAATTGGGTAGCTTGAGCATGGGCCAGAAGGTGGTGGACTGGGTTAGAAACTGGTTATGGGACAGGAAGCAGAGGGTGGTGGTTAATGGGATCCAGGCCAAGGAGAGGGTTGACCAGTGGAGTACCTCAAGGATTTGTCCTGGGGCCAGTCCTTTTTAATGTCTTCATTAGTAAATTGTGGAAGTGCTGGAAGTGAAGGGAAGATTTATCTGTTTGCAGATAGCACCAAGATCTGAAGCAGGGTAGACACTCTTGATGGGGTGAAGAAAATGAAGAGGCACCTAGGAAAGCTGGAACAATGGTCCAAATTGTGACAACTGAGGTTCAATGTGAAAAAGTGCAAAATCATGCACATGGGATGCAGAAACCCTAGATAGAGCTACAGGATGGAGTGGGGAGTTGCTGATGGTCACCAGAGAAGAAAGGAATCTGGGGGTTATCATCTCAGATGACCTAAAGGTGGCCAAGCAGAGTACAAAGGAGGTAGGGAGGCCAGTGGCATGTTGGGGTGCACAGAGAGAGGTACCACTAGCAGAAGGAGGGAGATGGTGATACTACTATACAAAACACGGGTGTGGCCTCATCTGGAATACTGTGTACATTCTGGAGACTGCATCTTCATAAGGACATAGACAGGGTGGAGGCTGGTAAGAGAAGGGAGACTAAGATGGTTCACGGCTTGCACCAGAAGACGTATGAGGAGAGATTAAAATATTTCAATATGTGTACATTGGAAGAGAGGAGGGAATGGGGAGATATGATAGAAACCTTCAAGTATCTTAGACTTAAATGAGTTGTGAGAGGCCAACATCTTTCAGTGTAGGAGAGGCACAAGAATGAAAAGGCATGATATGAGATTGGATGGGATCAGGATAAGGGGAAATGTGAGGAAGATTTTTTTCCATAGAAAGGGTGGTGGATGCATGGAATAGCCTGCTCCAGAAGGTGTGGGAGCAAGCACAGTGGGGGGATTTAAACATACATGGGACAGACATAAGGGAACCCTAGAGGTTGGAAGGACAGGCTGAAGCTAATGACCAACTAGGGTCAGCACCTGCTAACAAAGGTAAGGTATTTAGGCAGACTGTATGGGCCTAGTGTTTGTTTTCTGCCATTAATTTCTATGTTTCTCTATCAGTTTATTTATGTATTGATTGAATGATGTCAGTCTCTATTCTGCAGCCCCTAAATCTGGTTACTCCATCAACCACCAGTTCTAACAGATTGAAGGGTCAGAATGTTTAACATCTAACTTGTTAGTGTGTAACTCAGTAAAGAAAATTCCATTATACACAATGAAATCTGGGTAGTTAGTTGAGTGGGATGGGCAGTTCATTAAGCAGCATGTGTATGTGTATTTTTTTAATTATAGACAGGTAGTCAGAAAAGTTTGGTACCTCAGTTGCAATAAATATTT
Source organism: Neoceratodus forsteri (assembly GCA_016271365.2). Classification (NCBI taxonomy): domain Eukaryota; kingdom Metazoa; phylum Chordata; order Ceratodontiformes; family Ceratodontidae; genus Neoceratodus; species Neoceratodus forsteri. Next base: position 1,290,666,224 of record CM057456.1, read on the forward strand.
TCAAAACTCAGACGTGATCCATCAACATTGTCTCCCACAATCCCAACACCAACCACAAAATAGCTACAAGAATTCAGAGTTATTTAATCACATCCAGTTTCACAAAGTATGGCACAATAAATAAGTCTGATGGTCATACTGTAGAATGACAATAAAATCAATACAATCATCAAATGAATACCAATTTTCTTTTGAAACATTGAAAGATAGTTATAGTTTTACTCAGCTACATCCAACAGGCAAATTGTCAATATAAATGATATGCAACAATGTTATTATTTGTGTACACTTGTATGTAGTCAGTTAGTGAAAATGTTCTTAACTATTTAGTTTTGACATTGGAACTAGAGATAAACTGTATGATCAAAGGCATAGCTGACATAATGAATTGATAGCTAGTTCCTGCTGATTATGTGTCAGTCCCACAAAGGGCCACAATAAAACACTTTCAAGGGGGTCTGTTTTCTTATCACAGTCTGTCAAAGGTAGAGGGGGGTGGTAATACCAGTGGCAGTAGTGTTGCTCCATCACTGGTAATTCTGTATGGATGGATGGGTCTTTGGATCAGGTGAAAGGTTTTGCAGAAGGAGATAGTGTTTTTTTTTTTTTTTTGTAGCAGATAGGTGGTGCAGGGAGAGAGAGAGACAATAAAGAAACTCCATAAATAATTAGTCTTACTGTAAAAGTAAAAAAAAAAAAAAAAACTTATACTATCTCCCTTTGTGTGGACACATAGAAAATAAATAGAATAATAGATAGGTGAGTGTCTATTACAAGGGAGTAATACCATCGAGAGGTTCTGGGGACAAAGGAACCTCGAGTGAAACTCAGTTCCTTGTCCCAGAACCCTCGAGATATTCTTCTCCCAATGTACGACTCACCTATTTCTATTTTATAATATATGGTTGTGAGTTTTATTTGTGTGGTACTGTGAGGGCAGGCTCCCTCATAGTGAAAACTCAGACACTGTCTGTCTCAGTCTCCGTCTCCACCCCTGTCCCATTCTGTCACGCCTGCCCGCTCATTCGCTCAATGTCTCTCTTGAGCAAGTTTTGTTTGGATTTCAGTCCTATCTTCATTTGATGTTTTCAGTAGGATTAGCCAGATAATTGTGTTGCAAAGCAGTGGTACTGGAGCGAAGAGATGATTTTCTCTTGGTAAGAGAGAGAGACGGCCATCATGTTTTTCCAACTGTTTTGCCCACCATCAGAGAAAGCACATTGAATCAGGAGGTGCTGTTTTCTAAATGTCACCACGCATGCTAAGAGGTTGTTGTGGTGATGTCTGGAACAGGCCTCTGGCATTTAAGTGTTTGGAGGTTGCACTCTTCAGATTGGGTGATAATACTATTGTTCCGAGCTCGAACAATAGTATTATGAGTTCTGAACGATAGTATTATCAGTTGTTAATGATGGTATTATCACTTTGGGTACTGTTGTATTACCAGAATTTTTTTATATGGAATAGAATACTATTATTTGGACATCTCCATATATTATAATTCATTTATATAGCACATAGCCACTCCAGTTTAATGCATGGGAGCAATAGCATAATCAAAAAGCACAATGCCAAACTTCTGTAAAGACTGAGGTACAAGCTACAGCCATCTGCATTGCTTAGTATGAGTAACAAGTTCAGCTGAACAATTAATTTCTCCTTCCCAAAGTCCCATTCTCCTGATTAAGTGACAAACTTAATGTTTTGCCTGCCTCAGCTGCTGGCTTGTTAAGGAAATCAATGTACTGGTTTAGATCTCTAATTTATGTGAGGCACATTAGTGTACTTTTCATGTATCATTATCAAGGCCACTGTTTTTTGGAAAATCGGGTAAAATTCTGGAATTAGGGCTGCCTGAAGACTGGTAAAAACAAAGATTTCATGGAATCTGGCATTTTATATCAGATCAGTAGATCTACAAAACTTGTGTTTTTCTTTTAATTCCTTCCTGTACTATTTTCAATTTGCTCTATTTAATGCTCTGTATATTAAGCCTAATTTAATTCTGATTACTTATGCACATACTAAAAGAATGATAGCAGAATCCTGGTAAAATCCAGAAATTAGAGTAACAATCACCAGTGTAATTCCGGAATCTGAAGTCTTGAAAATGGAATTTCATTATTTTAATCATCATAAATCAGTGGCCTTGATCATTATACTTTTTTGTCAATCATGAAATCAAAATTCCTGCTAAATATTCTGTTGTATTATCAACACTTGGATCAAGCAGTGAGAGGCTGTTTTCCTGAAGAATGTGAGCTATGCACCACTGGTGACATCAATGACTTCTAATGTCGCTGTCAGGCACCAATTATGGTTAAGGCAGATGAGGATTCAAATGATTTTAACAATGAAGATGACTTCTTTTCAGCTGGAGAAATGTGTGTTTTCACATATGTACAGTACGATCCTCTGCAAATGAGAATAACCTGGATATGACTCTTTTGGTCAAATGAACAAAAAATGCCATCTCTATTAATTTAGCAACCCATTCACTCCTACTGGATCAGATGGTAATTTCCAGCAGGGAACGGAATGAGTCCAAGAAAGCCAGTAGGCTCATTCATAAAAATGACTCAAATGCAAATTGGAATGAATGGAGTCACACTCTAAATTTTCACAGATCATAATTTATTCATTTTACTTTTGGCACATGCTTGTTTAAATACACAGTCTCTCAATGTTTTCATTATCCCCATTTTATATCTGTATTTTTTTAACCCAGTCATCTCTTCAAGCTTGTTTCAGATCTCGCTATTTTTTATGCTGTTTGATTGCTTGATGTCATGCCTTTGTGAGGCATAAGTGAATACCACCCATTTGTAGTCTTAACGCTATTCATATGATTTTGTCATTTTCTTTCATGTTCAAATGTTTATTCTGTCTGTCAAATTACACAGCTTGTTACAGTGCAAAGCTGAATGTGTTTCCCTTTGATTTTCAAGTATATGCTTGGGGGTGCTGATTTCACAAAGTTTGTATTATTTGGTGCAATATACATGGAGTAGTACAAGCATTACAATAAACTGTTATTGCAGAATGTTGCCCCACAGCAATCAATATAGATAGATAGATAGATTTTTTTTAAGAATAGTAGCAACTAAATGGATTCAAGGAAACTAGAAACCAGAAAGTCCAGACAGTGCACCTCTTAGATACGTCAGTTCAATAATCTGACCAATACTGACAAGTATGCTTGGAAGAAAACTATTAAAAATCTTCTACTTGCAAAGGTCTCTAAACTGCCATTGATAATCAGCCTTGGAAAAAATATGTATATGTATATATGTCTATATTTAAACAATGGAGTGAGCTGATAACACATATAATAAAAACACATATCACTCACCTCCATTGTATAAATCGTTAGTGATATAAGCACTGTGATAACTTCTTACAGATATACACACAGTGCCTACATAGCAGGTGATATTCTCACTGTTGTGACGTCTGCACATGCACCTTCCTCACTGGACTACTTCTCTACACACAAAGATACAAATACAAACATTATCCCAAAGAATATGATAAATACATCTCACCTCAGTAGCCAAAACCTTGAGCAAACAAAGCACAATATTTTGTGCTCCAAACAGTGTAACCTCAACGGCAATAGCAAATCACATCTGAGTCAGACCAGAGCCTCAACTGACATGCATGAGCAATATACTGATCCCCAAACCACAAAATGCTGGCCATAAACTTCCCACAAGTTAAACATTTCCTTACCACCATTATATCAAGAAACTTTTTTCTCACTCCTCATGATGCCTCCAGGCTGTGAAACTGAAAGTCACGGAGATGCACCACTGATAAAAAGAACCAGAATGGACAAAGAAATAAAACTGACACCTACCAGATTACAAAGTACAGGCGACAAAAAATAAAACCATTAAGAAAAGCACAGAAAAATGAATACTGCAGAATGAAACTAAGAACTACCACTAAAAACCTCATTCAGGAAGACACCTGTTGAACTCTGCCTATTAAAAGGAAACACCCAATCACATTACAGAACTGAAAATAACACAACCAACCATGCACTGCACCCAAGGCAAAACACCAATCACACAACGGCAAACAACTACCATGCATACTGCCAACCAATAACATTAACAGACTCACTCCCAGTCAGAAAACACAATTCAATGTCAAAAATCAAGCATGCATTCAGCAGAAGAATACTACAAAACAAAATTATAGTCCAAAAACACACAAATAAAATTGCCATAGCTCTGTCCCCTATTGCATAAATCACACATGATGTGCAAATCATGAGATATAGCAAAATATTCTCACTCCTGCACCGTGAGCTCTGGATACTCTCACTCATACCTTTGGCACTCTTGAGTATCCAGAGCTCACTCAGCAGCAGTGAGAATATTTTGCCATATCACACTCCTACCCATCATGTATCCCATATATATACTGTATATATATATATATATATATACAGATATATATACACACACACACACACCCATATATATACAGTTGAAGCCACTTGATAGGGACGTGCTTAATGGGGACAATCACTTTAAGGGGATGATCCCTTGGGCACCAATTAAATGCTATGCAACTGAATGGAAGTATCATACCTTTAAAGGAGACATAGGAACCCCTTTAATGGGATCAATTTTGTGGCCGTTTCCTCTGCTATCCTCTCATTATCTGTCATTATCACCTGCTAAGACACTTGACATTTCACACCTAATCAGGTGCATCTAATAAAATGTAATCAGTACATACTGCATAAAAAGAGTCAGAAACTGCAAATCAGCATAGGCTGTGTCCCTTACTGTTACCTGTGTACATTTACCTGTACTGTTTTGAAACACTTTTTAATGTTTTTTTCTTAATAAAATAACGTTTCATTTCCTAACCTGTGACATACAGTGCTAAATCATAAAAGAGCTGAAATTAGTACTTGCTGTTTTAATGTTAATGTATGTCTCTGTTCCTGATGTTCATTTGCACAGATTGTCTCTGAACGTTGTGGTTTTAGATCTTCTGTTATTAGAGATGCCTGCTTAAAGGGGACGAAAGCCTGTCCATGAAGGCATCCTTTAAGGGACTTCAACTTTATATATATATATATATATATATATATATATATATATATATATATATATATATATATATATATATATATATATACATACACACACACACACATATGCATATATATATATATATATATATATATATATATATATATATATATGTATATACATATATAATATATATATATACTGTTGATTTTGTGAATACTGTGACGTAAACAGCCCGTTCTGACTGCTGTATTATATTTTTTTAATATAAAATGTATTAATGTCTCTGCTGAAAATTAGAATGCTCTAGGAATGACCTCACTCATCCCCACCCCCAGATTCCAGCTGACAGATGCAGGCCAAGAGAACTGCTGACAGCACTGTATCACACACTCAGTTTTTAGAAACAATGTTTTACTGGAACACTTTTATTAAGGATCTTGTTTCTCTGAGCTAATTACAGACTTGTTTAAGTTAATTTTGTTAACAGAGAAATCATAAACTAGGTTTATGATGTTAAATAAGGGAAACTAGGATGTTACATAGAGGTGTAAGGTTGTAAATGCTCATATGAAGCCTGTGTGAGGAGGGCACATCATGAAATCAAAAGAGGTGTCATGTCAGATAATAAAAGAACAGGATTATCCCCGGCCCAAAGAGCACTAACAGAGATGATGGAAGGGTTAAATCTCATGGAATACCTTCTTTTCAATGCCGCATAAAACTTGTTCCAGAATTGATTACTGGTTAGTAAGTAGTAAGCTACTTCCTTCGATTTTAGATGCAAGGATCCATAGCAGGCTCATTTCGGATCATTCCCCAGTAACTATTCAATGTGAGCCTAACCCTGGATTTAGGAGGGACTTCATGTGGAGATTTAATAACCAGCTATTACAGGACTCTTATGTCAATGTACACCTTAAGAGTTTCATAACTAATTTCTTTGATCAAAATATAGGTTCATTTTCAAGGACTGATATTGTTTGGGAAACTTTGAAATGTGCACTGAGGGAGGAATGTATCAGAATCAAATCCATAAAAACTTAAAAAGATAAGTCACGGTTAGATGAGATCACCAATGCAATTAGGACAATGGAACACGTCATCACTAATCATTCGACAGAGGCTGATTGGGTTAAGTTGCATCAATTACATTCTCAATACTCTGCTATCATGTTACAAAAAGCAGAGTTAGCCCTTTGAAGAACTAAAATTATGTATCTTGAAGCTGGTGATAGGGCTGGGAAACTCTTGGCTCTAAGGATTAAACAATTAGACTCAAATAGATTTATTGCAGCTTTGCAAAGTAACGAGGGAGATACCATCATTAAAGACCCTAAAGAAATTGCGGCATTGTTTAGAGAGTATTTCTGTAAAGTTTATTCTATTTCTATGAAAGACAGGGTGAAAATAGAAGAGATCAATGCTCTCCTAGATTTGGTTGCTTTAACTAGGTTGGATTTCAAAGATGTGGCTATATTGGAGTTACCCATTCAAGTATGGGAAGTGAAACAAGCTGTTGCCCAACTCGCCTCAGATAAGTCCCCTGGGCCAGATGGCCTCACTACCAATATATATAAAGCCTTTACAGAAGAAATTTCTCCTATACTGGCCAAGGTATATAATTACTGGTTCCGTGAGGGTTTTTCAGATGAGAGTTTTCTGAAGGCCCTCATAACTCTTATTCCAAAGCCAGGACGGGATCCTGTCCTCCCGGGTAACTATAGGCCAATATCTTTGTTAAATGCGGATGTCAAAATACTTGCTAAAGTTTTGGCCAGCCGACTTAGTCGGTTTATGTCTAGGATGGTTAGTGATGTACAGGTTGGCTTTATGAGCAGTAGAGCATCAAGTGACCACATACGCAAACTCCATCACCTAATCACACATGCGCGAGATATACAAACCCCATCGGCCCTGCTAGCACTGGACACAGAAAAGGCATTCGATAGGGTTTCCTGGGACTTTTTATTTGCTGTTTTATCAAAGTTTGGTCTACCAGATGGTTTTCTAAACTGGATCAGGCTGTTATATAGATCTCCTAAAGCACGAGTATGGTGTAACTGAATACTTTTGAACACCTTTCCTCTTTCATGTGGCACAAGACAGGGTTGCCCACTTTCCCCACTCCTGTTTAATTTATATTTGGAACCCTTGATTCATAAATTACTTATGGTACAGGAGATTAAGGGAATACGAATAGGTAATAGAAGATACCTGGTATCTGCATATGCAGATGACCTGCTCCTCCATATGGGGGACCCAGACATGAGCATTCCAGTAATTTTGCATGAAATTGCACAGTTTTCAAAGATCTCGAATTATAAGCTTAATATTTCCAAAACAAAGTTATTTCCGCTCAACTCTAGATGCCTTCCAAGTGTGGCTAAAGAGTCTGGGTTTAGCTGGGAACCAAAGATGTTACTATATTTAGGAATTAAAATTACACAGGAGATAGCTACAATGATAAATGAAAACCTTAATAATCTAGTCAAAATAATTAAGCAAGACTTAGCCAGATAGAGTTTACTGTCAATGTCACTCTGGGCCAGAATTGAAATAGTTAAAATGAATATATTACTGAGGATTTTTTACCCCCTAAATATGTTAAGCCCCTACTTGCCAAAGGTGTGGTTTGGTCCATTGCAAACAATCTTTAATGATTTTATATGGAAGGGGAAAGCGGTTAAACGATCATATGGGAAACTTACCGCTCCAAAGAAACTAGGGGGCCTAGCACTTCCCTCCTTTTTCAAGTATTATATGGCATCACATGTCAGTAAATTTGTCCATTGGACTCGACTGACCTCTGCGGTAGACCTCAATCAGTATGTGCCTCTCTGGATTCACATTGAGAGAGACTTGGTCTCTAATTGCTCACTTACGTTAAACTCAATTCCCTATATTTCCTTCAAACTTCTACCTAAATCACTTACAAACACACCCATCGGATGGTCAATAAAAGCTCTACATCAGGTACAGAAGTTCTTAAATGTGAATTGGCAGAATTCACCGGACCAACCTCTTATGTATAATATGCATTTTCAAATTCAGTGTGCCCTGATCCCTTCACATTCTTGGAACCCTTAAGTGGGTTAAAGTTGGGAGACCTAGCCCCCCAGAGGAGGTTATTGTCATATGAACAAGCTTGTGTCCTGATTCCAGAATTAAAAGGGAAAACTTATAAATTTTGGCAGATTAGTGACTCAATAAAAGCCCACCTGAGAAAAATGGGAATATGGGGTGAAGAAGGGTATGAATTGGCCTCTCTACTGAAGGTAGCAGAGCAGCAGCATCCTGTTTCTAAATTATATCACGAATTCCAGATCTGGGACAAAGGGATTTTCTCCAAGATTGGTACTTACTGGAAGCAGAGATTAAGGATAGAAGAGGAGGAAAGAGTATGGGAACAAATTTAGGAGAACAACAGTAAATATATCAGACAGGACAGATACAAATTACAGCAATTCAATGTCATACACAATTTGTATTATACTCCCATCAAACTACACAAAATGGGAAAATTAACATCGTCCAAGTGTGGCAGATGTGAGATTGGAAAGGGGGATCTGTACCATATACTATGGGCTTGTTCCAAGATTCACCTCTTCTGGAATTCAATTTGTATCTCATTATAACTGGTAATAGGACTCGAGTCTTTTTTCACACCAGAAATTTGTTTACTAAATAACTTTCCCAGAGATATGGGTAAACAAAGGAAGGCGTTTATGGTCATCATATCAGCCGCTGCAAAAGCGGTTATTCTTTGGCATTGGAAAGATGCTGATATGCCATCTGTGGTTGAATGGTACAAAGAGATTATGATGGCATTACAACTAGAATAACATATAGCAAAAATGAATAATAAGATACAATCTTTTTTTTTTTTTTATTTTATTTTTTCTACACCATCTAGCCGTCCGTAGCCTGCAACCTCAGCCTACTCATGCTTCCACCCCATTGGCCTCGGGCCCCCTTCTGATACCCGTGGCTTACCCCACGGTGGGGCTGCTGACACTGGGGCCACATATGAGCGTCAGATTAGGTCAGGGGGCTGGCCTGGGGGCTAATTGAAGCTATGGTAGGCTTCATTAATAGTCTCGGTGGCTTCCCATTTTCCTTTTCTGGGAGAGGGGGCGTGCAATGGCGGTGGCGTCTGCCCGCCTCATGCGAAACTGTTGATGTCGGCAGCCAGCGACTTCCCGGCCTCCGCCGGGGTCGTGCAGGCTCGATCATGTCCCGTCCCTCCCGAGAGGAGAGCAGTCCGTGGGGCGCTCTATCACTTATCCCCCAGGCCAGCCATCCAGTGATCCGGGTCCGTTCCCGAACCCGGGTCGCCGGCGTCGCAAGCAGAAATCCCACCACTGCACCGGCGGGCCGGCTAATAAGATACAATCTTATAATACTAAATGGGGGCTTCTAGATGTGGCCTTAGTCACCTGGAAGCTCCAGTCTCCATAGACCGGTGAAGTGTTATCTTTAGAACTTATAGTGTTTCCCAAGCCCTTGCCTCGGAAACCTGAGTGGCTCTTTGAATAGGTAGATGCTGTTGGGGTGGGGGGTTATGAGAATTGTGGGGGTGGGTTATTGGGTTATGTTGTTTTAATGTTAGAATGTTCTTGCTGAACTTGTTAACTTTGTTGTTACTTCCTACCAGGTCAATGTCTATAATAATTTTGATACTATGTATGTACCGGCCTGGTCAGGCCACACTTTCAGTATAAAATAGGTTGTGTCAATAAAGTAAATTGAATAAAAAAAAGGAGGTGTCATTTGAAACTTGAGTTATGCTAAGGTTGCAGAATTAATACTTTGAAATTACATCCTCTGGTTGTATAGAAATATATACTGTATTTTTTTTAGATATTTGACAGAGGATGAGCTGGATGACTTCATCCAAAAGGGGTTGGCCAATACTGCTTGTAAAAGATTATTCTTTTTCATTAAAAAGAGAGACACTTTTAGCTGACTCTGACCAAGATAACATCTGATCACTGAAAATAGGTATTTAGAAAGCTAGACAAAATTTAAATATTGTTGTAGGAATTGCATTGTTTTAAAACTTGTTTTGTTTTAAAGATTTGTACGTCTTTTGATATGAGTTCTGCATTGTATATTGGACGTATTATTATATATTTTAGTAAAAACTCTAATTTTAGAGCAAACCTGTATGTCTTTGAATTGCTTTCTTTTGCTAAGAAATATTTATGGTTAGCAGACAGCAGACATAACTTGTATGATGGTACCAAACTGGAAAGAGAAGCGTTTTGAAATCTGAGGTGTTTATTAAAATTTTAAAGGGTTCATTTCTGCACGCCTGGTTAAGTGCCCATAGGCAAAGATATCTGGCCCCGCGAAGACAGATATATCAGAGCCTGTGCATTGGGTATGCTAGCAAGAGGTTGACAGTTTGAATCCCTCCAGAACTGGAGACCAAAGATTGATCTGAGCTCACAAAAACAGACAAGAGGGTTACCTTGTCTGTTACACTGTTCTCAAGACTGCACTCAGAGATTGGCACTTTGGCAGTAGAGGGCCTGACCTGCTGAGTGAATTTGTGGCAAATACCATTGATGTCTTTCATTTCAGCATTGGCAGTTTTAAGCTGTTTGACCACTTTGTTTTTTTTTTTGTTAAGGAAGTTTACTGCAGAAGATAAGAAGAAGATACTAACTGTAGTGACTGGATGTTGGGGTTCTATGGCAGTAAGAACAAAGGCAATTGTACTGTAAGAGTTTTACTGAAACATAAAATAATTTCCTTTTATTGTAATTAACTAACCAATAAAAATTCATGCAGCTTGTGGAGGATTATTTTGCAAGAAATAGTCTCTGTAGCTCTTTCATCTTAATTCTATGTTTGCTAAATCTCACCAGCTCTGTACTTCCCTCTCCAAAAAAGGCACTACAAATGCTCATAAAAGCTTCATAGTGTCAATTATAAGCAATGTTTATGTCCATTATAACCAGAGAAAAATTCATTGGATTTAATATATTTGGTTTGGGAAATCAGTTTTTGTCTGCTGTAACTGATTGTCCTTTATAACAGTGTCATAAGTGGAGTGTACTGTACTGTACATACAACTGATACACTTGCAATAGAAACAAAACTGCAAAACATTTCACACCGCATTAGTAACTTTCACTATCATTATACTGTATACTGTATGCTGCTAGGATACTCGAAAATACATGCAGCGGTGCATGCTAAATAATGTACACTTTTGCAGAGTTTTGCCTTGCAGAAATTATTTATAAGTATAGCAGTAAGTAAATGGAGTCAATGAAATTGGAAACAGCCTGTGTTAGTTTAGTAACCCATTCACTCCTACTGAAATCTAGCAATCCACCCTTAATTCACATTCTTGCAAATCATTGGGGAACAAATTCAGCTGTACACAGCAACAAATGGCATAACTCAACAGGCAGAATAAAGATGTAAACATGAAAAAAAGGCAAAACCATAAAAAGAGTATCTGTGACAAACTGCAGCTTGGTAATAGTCACTTAAGCATCACAAAGACAGTTTTACATGAATCAGTTTGTAATTTCCACTGTGGAAGTGAACAAGTCCAAGGAAACTGGTTAATTCACCTATAAAATGAATCAAATACATATTGGAATAAAATGAGTCACATGCTAATGTTCCACATGGCATCATTTATAATTTTATTTTTGGAACCTGCCTGATCAGATACACAGTCTCTCAATGATTTTCATATCCTTATTTGAGTATCTAGTATTGTTTTTTTTAACCTTGTCATCTAAACAAGCTTCTTTCAGATCTGGCTATTTTTCATGATATTCGGATGTTTGATGTTATATCTTTGTGATGCATAAGTGAATGCTATCCAGCTGTAGTCTGTGACAGACACTCCTATTATAGTTTTGTCAATTTTTTTCATGTTCAAATCTTTATTCTGTCTGTTGAATTGCACAGCTTGTTGCCATGCACGGGTGAAAATATTTCTTGTTGATTTGCGAGTATGTGTCTGGAGGAGTGCTTGATTCCAGTATGTGTGAGTGGGTTGCTAAATTAATCAAGACTGCTTTTTTTGCTGATTTTAAAAGTTTGTGTTATTTGTGGCAATGAAGAACACAAACAGGCTGCTCACTAACTGGGAGTCAGTATGGGGGAGTGGGGTGGTGGGTAATGACCTGATAGGGTGGGGGGGTCCACTAGACCACCACCAGTGTGGGTGGGTTTTATTGTCATGGGGATCAGGAATGGGGAGGGACCACTAGACTTACATGTATAATTGTTTTTTTATACAGGGACCATGATCAGATGTCGGGGGTCATGGGAGGTACCACTAGACTACCAGGTAAAATTTAAATTATATGAGGATGGTGATCGCACACCGGGGAAGGGGGGATGGAGCAGTACAGTAGTGCAAGATATGTATCTTTTCACAGGGACAGTGATTGGGAGGGACAACTACATTATCAGGATGTTTTTAAATATACCAGGAGATTGATCAGACACTGGGGGAGGGAGTACTACAATAATAATAAATACATTTATTTTTACAGGGAGGTAAATCAGACATGGGGAGGGGGAGGGATCACTAGACTACCAAGGAAATATAATATTTAATATGGACATGGGCATGGGACACTAGGGGAGGGGGGAGGGACCACTACATTACTAGGGAAATCCTTTACTGCAAATTGCAAAGAGGAACCTTTTTCAAGATTCCTTTGCCACAATTTGTGGTAAAAGGAAATCCTTTTACACAAATTGTGGTGAAGGATTTTCTTTTGTGACATAGTTTTCCCACTATCTGCATAAACGGATTAACAAAAGTAAAATAAAAAACACATTTGAGAACAAATTACCACAAAAGTAAGTTCATATTCAGATTCCAGGGCTCCCGATTAACTAAACATAACTATTGTTCTATCAGTAACCCCTGTATTTGTCAACTAATTTAACTTTATTGCCACCACTGACTGAAAACAAGATGGTGGCAGCAGGATAAAGGATTTCCCATTTGCGAGTCAGGATTACCCATTTGTGATCAAGAATCCTGTTTTTCGCCTGACATCTAACATTTCCCATTGGAAGTAATGGGACACTTAAACATTTAGTAACTTTGGAACAGAGTAATATTTTTTTCACCAAATCTTCCAAAGGCACCACTCCCAAGATCTACATGCCCTAAAAAATTCAGACCAAAATTCCACACAGTCCTTGTGCAATGTAGTGACAAAGAATTTGACATAAAATGGTAATTTACACATTTTATGACAGTCCATATATCTGCACCCACACATCCAACTGGAACAAAACTTGTCACATCAAGAGAGCTTTGTTCGCTGATGGCATATACCAAACCACATGCCAATCACTCAAGACAGTTGCAAAGTTTAATATAGACAAGATTTAGCTCTAACTATAGGGGCATGGCCACACCCCTATAATATATAGATATATGTATAGATACAGATATGGATATAGATTTAGACACAGAAATAGATATAGATATAATAGTAGTATGATAGTGCCACTATAGTTGAGGTTGAGTAGGCTGTTTAATGTTCAACCCCAGTTTTTGCACTTTAATAACTTCACAACCATTAATCAGATTTGCATCCAATTTTGCATGTGCAATCTTATGTGTTAGGTGTGTGGATGTGCCAAGCTTTGTTCCAGTCAGGTGTGCAGATTCCAGGTTCTGGATAATGCAAAAAGTGAATTTTTGTGTCTGTTTCCCCATTGGTTTTGCTTAGTTTTCTGGTGACACCTGTAGCAGCCAGATGGTTTGGAATTTTCTGCTGACATTTTTAGGGTAAAAAGAGGATGGATGTACCTATTGCATGTTTGGTTGAAAAATATGAACACATTCTAAAGTTATTTTATTTTTAAGTTTTGCAAAATAGATTCTGTGCATGCTCAGTAAGCACTTCAATATAAAGTTTTGAGATGAAAGTGGCCTCCTTCAAGTACCTGGGGATAACCCTAGATACTGGCTTAGACCTACTCAGAACATGTTCAACTTGACCTGTGATACAGGCACAGGAATGCCTTCCTCCCTTAAGTAAAGCAACAATTTGTCAGATGCTACATCATCAGTCTCATAGATTATGGCCTTGTGATCTACGGTGCCACCTGTGACAGAGTGCTTGCCAGGGTCAGAACCTTGATGAATAGGGCCTGCCTTATGCACTCAATCTTAAGTTGGATGCCCATAAGTACACTTTGTATAATAGTGGAGGTTATGAACCAACAGGACTATGTGAAGGAAGCACAAAGACAATTAACTGACACTCAATTCTATCAGAAACTGAACACTGATCCTACGATAGACTTTACATTTTCTATTGATGAGACTATAGCAACTGCATTTGATACAGACTTTATAACTGAAAAAAAAACTAAAGATTTTCTGATTAATAGCCCCTGTATAAATTACATTTTACTTGCTTCCCAAAGTGCACAAATCTCTACACCAAGCACCAGATCACCTGATCATAAGTGGAATCAGGACATTAACTGAACTGCTGTCACAATTCTTGGACTTTTATTTAAGACCCATTGTGAGCAACCTCCCTGCTTTTATTCAGGACACAGAAGATGCAAACTTGACAATAAATACAAACTTTGTAACTTTAGATATAGATGCTCTATACACCAATATTCCTCACAATGAAGCCTTAGATACAGCAGCTTTCTTTTTAAATCAGAGAAACCCAGAGGAACTCCCACCAATGGATTTTCTTCTTAAATTACTTGAATTTGTACTAATGGACAATGTATTTGTTTTCGACAAAGACTTGTATTTATGTACAACAGGGACTGCAATAGAGGCCACGTGTGTCCCCTCCACTCCAAACCTGTATGTAGGGGAGTGGGAGGAAAACATTGTCCTATATGCAATTACCAATCCCTTTTACAACAAAATGAAGTTTTTTAAAAGATTTATTGATTATGTGATTTTAGTATGGGATGGTACCTATGAGGAATTATTACAGTTTATAGATTTTTTGCACAGCACTAACTTGCATCTCAGGTTCTCACATGTTTGGAATGAAATATCTATTCATTTCCTGGACACTACTCTATACAGGGGACTAGAGGGCAAAATTCAGACCTACCTCTACAGAAAAGAAATAGCAGGGGATACATTGCTTTTAGCCAATAGCTGCCACCCTCATCATGTGGTAAGAAATATTCCAAAAGGCCAGTTTATATGCATTAGACACAACTGCAGTATATCAGAATTATTTGCCCAGGGAGCTGAAGACTTAAGTAACAGACTAAAAGAAAGAGGTGATAACCACACAGTTATTGCTAGGGCAAGAGAATCAGTGCATGGCATGGATAGACAAAATCTGTTAAATCAAGAGAAAAAGGAAAATGAAATAGATACATGGTTCAATTTTGTAACAACCTTTTCAGCACAAGCCCACATCTTTCAAAATATCATCCTAAAAAACTGGCATATTTTACAAAGTGACCTGGTTTAAGAGAATTGACAGCCCAACCCCTAAGGATGGCTTACAGAAAAGCCACCATGACTGGAGAAAACCTGGTACATAGTCATTATAGGGAACCACATAAGAATAAATGGTTAGCATTAGGTGCTCAGGGTTGCCATCATTGCAAATATGTACAAACTGACAAAGACTTCAGCAGTATTAATACTGAAAAAGTTTAGATATCAGACAAATGATCACATGTGATACAAGTAGAGTAAATTACCTTGCTACTTGCAGCTGTATGGCTTTTTATGTGTGAAAATCCACCAGAAAATTTAAAGTAAGAGTCAGTGAACATATCAGGGCCACTTAAAGAGGAGATGTAACCTATGCCACTGCTAACCATGTCAAAACAAGTAGCGATGGTGCTACACATAACTTTAAATTCCTGGCTATAGATAAAGTGAATTCTAATCCTGGGAGGGGGGCAACTACAATGATCTGGTAATTAAGAGCAAGGCTTTCTGGGTTGTGAACCTAGGAGCTACACTTTATCCAGGTCTAAATACAGGATTTGACCTTAAACCTTTTTTAAGAAAGAAATTAAAAGGGTTCTTAATATACATTTTAGCTAATATGAGCCTTACAATATGATCTATTTTCATGGTTCTCACTATCTTAAAGAGCTACTGACGCCTCAAAGAAAACATTAAAAAACATAATAATTTGGTATATTGTATATTTATCCTTCCCATAATTTATTACTAAAGAAATGTGTATAAATATATGATTGTTGTCCCTTAGCATTTATTTTGAGTTCATCTGCCTCTATAGCTTACTCCCTACTCCAAGTCATAATCCTTTGTTTTGACATCACAGTCTGTTGCCATGGGAGTAATTATGAGGTCACAAGCAGTGATCGATGACTTCAGGTAAGGAGAAAGCAGTAGGATTAGACTAACTCTTCAGGAGCAGAAATCCTGTTTCCATACAAATGACCTCAGTAATAAATAAAGGGGAGGAGAAATACAGAACTAATGGGAAATACAAGCTGGACTGTGTCTAAATGGTATGTTTTATTAAAGTTCACCTGAATGTGTCACCAGCTCTTTAAGTGTCATTTGTTTTTCTGCCTTCTCAACCCCCATCCCCACCCTCTCATTTTTTGTCCCTTGATTTGGTCCCTGTCCACCTCCTTCTTCACTTTGTCTTTGGTACTTGTGTTTTAATTCTTTGTATCATGATGTTTTATCCACCTACAGTATGAGTTTTTATAAAATGATATCATAATGACATCACATTTTTGTACTATTTATTGTGTTGCATTGCTGGTCTGCATTAACTTTTGATATAGAACCTATGTCTGAAATGCGTCAAGCATGCAGATCATGTGTGTCTTAAAATAAAACTTATTTGTTCCTTGGAATAGTGGAGCCTAAAGAGTGATTTCTGATGTGGTTAGTGAGTGCTTATCTTTGACTGTGTGCACTTTGTATAATAACGTAGGTTGGCTGAACCTTGATTCCTGACTGCAATATAGTACCCTAGTCACTGGAAACAAAGCCTTGCTTGGCTTGCTATCCCCAGGAATCCTGTCTCTGCTGAGCCTGTGGACTCCAGGGCCCAGATATTCAAAAGGGTTGCGCCATGTGCAACAGGGTTGCGCGTGCGCAACTCCAAAACTGCGCCATTCTGCGATATTCAGAAGGGGCCAGTTGCACCACCAAAAACATGCTGAGCAACAGCGCAATGGAAATGAAGGCAGCGCAACTGAAGGGGCAGGTCCATGACAAAGTGCGCAATGCGATATCGAACACTGCGCAATGCGCAAGAGTGGCTCAGCCGAAGTTGCGAGCGAATTGAGCCAAAAAAAAGGCTCAAGGAAGTGGCGCAAGAACCCAGCAGGCCGCAAACTGGGGAGAGAAGAGAGAGAGAGAGAGACAGGAGCTGGAAGGGCAGAGAGGGACAGTGGGTCCAGGAGGACAGAGAGGCCAGTGGGGGGTGCCCGGTGCAGTGGAAGCAGCAGTGGGGGCAGCGGGGGTAACACAGGAACAGCAGCCAGGGTGGGCAGAAGCCAGGGAGATGGACAGTGCCAGCTTCCACATGGAAGCTGTAATGAGGGGGGTGAGACACCATGCTGCAGGGGGACGTGGCTGAGGAGGAGCCCATCGGCGGTATGCCCCCGACAGGTGGTATCGTGCCCGCATCAGCTTCGAGCTGTACACAGACATCGAGATTGTGGGCTGGTACTGCCTGAACAGGGCAATACTGAGACGCTCTGTGAGCTGTGCAGTGATGTGATGCAGGCACCCTCACGACGGAGTCACACTCTGTCCGTGGAGACCAAGGTGACAGCCTGCATGTGTCTGCTCGCCACGGGCACCTTCCAGAGGCCAACAGGGGACACCACAGGCATTACACAGTCAGCCACGTCATGCATCCTCACCCAATTCCTCAACGCACTGCTGCCTCATGCTGCGGAGTACATCCATTTCCCCAACACCACGGCAGAGCGTACAACAAACATGCAGGAGTTCCACAGGGTAGCATGTATGCCTGGCATGCTAGGGGCCATAGACTGCACCCATGTGGCCATTCGCACGCCACCTGGCCCTGACGGCCAGGCATGTCCGGAACCGAAAGGGGTTTTCCAGTGTCAACTGCCAGGTGGTGTGTGATGCCACTGGGCGCACATCAATGTCCTGCCACACACACCCCTGGCGGAGCACATGATGCCTTCATATGGCACCAGTCTGCACTGTGCCATCGATTCGAGAGTGGGGACATCCCACGGGTCATCTAGTGGGTGAGTACACATGTATGGAATGCAAACTCTGGGCAAGGGTGGGAATGACACAGGTGCCATGGTAGTGGCACACAAGGATATGGGCAATATGGACCTGACATGACACTGATCTCCACTATCTCCACACAGGTGACTGTGGATACCCACTCTGTCCCTGGCTGCTCACACCGTACCGGCGCCCCACAACCCCAGCGCAGCTATGCTTCAATGAGGCACATGCCGCAACACGTAACATCATAGAGCAGGTGTTTGGGATGCTCAAGGCACGCTTCCGATGCCTGGACACCTCTGGCGGAGCCCTACAGTACAGCCCCCAAAAGGCCTGTGGGATATTCCTGGCCTGTTGCATCCTGCACAACATGGCCAAAGACCATGGGATAGCCGTACAGGTCCAAGAGGGGGGACAGCGATGGGGACGCCAGTGGCGCCGGTGATGTTAGTGATGAGCAGCCCCCCCTAGGATGGAGGGACCCCCGACTGACCCGGCAGGCCCAGCTGCACCGGGACACCATTGCAGAAGAGCACTATGCCCAACACAGGTAAGTCAAGGGGACATGTGCAGGCAACACTGTCCATGCGCAAACCACAGGCACACAGGGGAACACACCGTGCATGAAGGTCAGGGGAGTTGAAGGTTCCAGGCATACCGACACACCATCAGAGAGGCGTGAGCACTCATATGGACACACACACACACACCAGGCAGCATACATGGGCAGCAGCACAGCACTGCGGAAATGACATTGCCAACACACAGCATCACCAACCACCCCCACCACCTGGACTGTCCATGTACGTGTGTCAGGACCTGGGCACCCTTGCACCTTGGTGTACAGTGCAATGCAGGCATCATCATGCACACGCACCTGTGGACAGCAGTTGGGAGGAGTGTGCAGGTGGTCCGGTGTGTCAGCTAGTGAGCAGAGCACCCAGCAGTGCACTGCCCACCATGACACACATTGCACACAGGGCAGCACCAGACAGGGCCTGCACTGGGAGACAGCTCAGTCAGGTAGCACTGTCCCACAGCCACCACGGATGCGCGCATGCCCCGCCGCGGCCCAGCAGCACTGGCAGGCTGAGCAGGGGTTGCCATCGCGGGCGCTGGTGCACCACCAGGGGTCCCACTGTGCGAACGCCGACCTTGCCCACACAGGGGTCTGCATCCTGCCAAACAAACTTGCACCAGGGTGCTCGGATGCCCACAGCAGAACCCGGCATCGACAGGCCTGGTTTCACACGACGCCGGGAATGGGGAGTGGAGAGCGCACTGTGTGGGGTGTGTGGTACAGGGGCACCTGACAGTGTGGCCAATGCATCCGTGACAGAGAACACTGCCTGGGTCAGCCTGTCAATGGCAGCGGTCACATCCGTCCGCATAAGGGCCAGCTCGGCTCGGTCCCGAGCACACTCCCTGCTATGCCGCTCCACGGACACAGACAGTGCCTCCACAGACCTTGCAACCCGCCCCTGCAGCTGTACTGAGTCCTGCAGCAGGCGGGTGTGCGCATCCAATGGGTACTGTGCCCCAATGGCATCGTGACCCCCAGGGTGTGGACGGTCCTGGTGCACTTCACCCCTTGAGGGTGGGCGCTGTTCACCAGGACCAGGTACTGGCGGATCAAAGGGCGGTGGACATGTGCCACTGCTTGACACTGTACCCCCAGACCTGGTGTGTGACTGCTGCCGCCGCTCCAACTGCTGAGCCCCAGGTCCACCTGTTCCACCTCCGTGCTGACAACAGTGCCAGACACCTGCACAGCCACCGGTGCTGCCCACCAGTGCTGACAGGCACAGCCTGGGACTGTGCCAGCATGCTGGCACACAGGTGTGAACCAGGAAGGCCCAGGGGCATGTGCTGGCCTGCCATGTGTCCGTCATGGGACACACACCTATCACTGCCCATTGCAGGCCTGCTATCATCAATGGTGCAGGTGCGTGCCACTGCATAGCACAGCACGCTGGCATACCTGCATGCCTGACTGCTGTGACACAGGCTGTGCACCCCCTGCACCCGTATCACTGACACCGGAGTTGTTTGCCCAGCGTGCATGCTGCTGCAGTGCCTGCAGGCTGGTGGCGGAGGTGGATGGTCCCTCCTCCACGTCCAGCAGGTCTGCATCACTGTCTGGACCCACCACCACCACCGTCTCCTGAAGATGAACAGGATCTGTAACAGAAAGAGAGTACATGTGAGTGCATGTGAACAACAGCCCCCCCCAACAACACCACCATGTCATACCGCTGCAGTGATGGGCTTCCACCTGTCTGGAATCCTCCACCTGGTACGCCCGCGAATGGCACTCCGCCGCATGGCCGCAACCAGTGTCTCCTCTGTAGGGGTTGCTCAACACCACTGGTGGGCCCCCACCAGTGCCAGCATCGCCGCCCTGAAGGCTGCCACCTTCTCCTTCAGCCTCCTGCAGTCAGTCCCCATCTTCTTCTTGCATTCCTGCACGGGCTGGGCTTCACGTGCAGGTTGGCTGACCCGAGCCACCCCCTCCCATGCAGCTGCACGGGTTCCTGAGGGTGCCCTCCGTCCACTCACTAGTGGCTCATCCTCCAGGTAGGCCTGAAGAGGGCCTCCGTTTCTGCCGCGGTGAAGTTTGGCCTCCTCCACGCCCGCTCCACCCTCAGCTTGGCTCTGGTCAGTCATGGTGATCTGTATGGGTGGAAGTGGACACCTGTCACTGTGCAGTCGACAGCATTTCCCCATGAGCATAGCTGCCGGCCCGGGGCGGAAGCCCCCATTTCCACTCCGCATGGCAGATACTGATCGAAGGGTGCCCTTTGTCCCTTTCTAAGTGCCCTTTCATGCTCAGCCCCTCAGCCTTTATCATCCTCCCCCATGAGCATTGTCCTGAGCATCACACAGCATGTAACTCACCTCTCACCTGCAGTAACCAAATCTGGCCAGCACAACCCACTGTCGCATTTTATGAGCGCAACACATGCAAATGAGGTGTGGCGCAATCCTTTAATGATATGCTAATCGCGCTACTCCGCTTTTGAATAGCTGATCGCATGACTTTGCATATGTCGGCTGAATATCGCGTATTTGTGCTTTGCGCAATATGGCAGGTCCGGCTGAGCCAATGACGCAGGTTTGTGGCTGTGTGCCACACTGCATTGTGCATGCCCAGACAGCTTACGCATGCGTCTATCACACTGCAGACCTGCTGAGCGCGATAGGCGATTCAGACCATGGCCACCATTGTGCCAGTGGCGCTACAGCACTGGGCACTATATGGCGCTGTGGCACTACTGCGCGATAGTCCACTGTGGCACTGGTGCTCAGCTTGGCAGTTGCTCAGGATGCCTATACGTCCTATGGTGCTGTGCGTAGCCTTGCATCATTGCCGTGACCTTGTGTATGCCCTCTGACCCCTGGCACTGTTGGCATGCCATGTGTACGTCTCTATTGCGCTGTCTGGTGACAGCGCCATGTAAAGTGACGGCGCTGTTCGAACAGCGCGATTGGAGCCTGTGGTGGTCTATTGCACAACAACTCCACGTGGGGTTACGGTGCAGCAGGGTGCCATATTGCCTGCTGTAAAGTTGGTGCCATGGCTAGGAGGAGGGCAGTGTCCTGGAACCAGCTTGAAGTGGCCAACCTGGTGGCCCTGGTGGAGCCCCACTGTGAGGTACTGTATGGTGAGGCCCCCTCACCATGCCTAGGACCCACATGTGGCAGCAAGTGGCCACCGATTTGGTGGAGGTCACTGGCCGGGGCCGGTCTGCTGAGCAGTGCCGGCACCGCTACAGTGACCTCCACCGGAGGGAGCCGGAACTCTTGACGCGGCTGTGTTCACATGCCAGGCGAGGCGTGGTGCCTAGGCCAGGTGAGTGTACCATCTATGCACCTATATTCTCTGTAGGGGTGTGTGTGTGCTTGGGTGGCTGTGCATAGGTGCCGGCTCGGACACGGTGGGCTGTGTCAGTGTGTGCAGCTGTGCGATGGATGGTTATGGCTGTGTGGGCAGGCACTCTCACTGGGGCAGGGGGCACTCTGCTTTTGAGTCACACTGATGTTTGTCTCAAAATATGTCTCCCACAGGCCGGATTGTGAGGACACAGGGCCAGGGTGACGTGGGCCGTGCCAGAGCCCCGGTGCCGGGGGGTGTTGTGCCACAGCAGCAGCAGCAGCAGCAGCGTCAGACCCAGCTGCTGGAGGAGTGTGAGTATCATTACTTCATGGATGCTATTGCATGCTGGGGGGGCAAGACCACCAGCCATGCGGGACACAACCAAAGGGGAAGTCATAATTCCACTATACAAAACACTAGTGAGGCCCCACACTGGAGTACAGTGTACAGTTCCGGAGACCATACCTACGTATGGACATGGACTGGGTGGAGAGGGTTCAGAGGAGGGCGACACGGATAGTGCATGGATTGCATCACAAGTCCTATGCAGACAGGTTGACGGAACTGAACATGTACTCCCTGGAGGGGAGGAGGGTGTGGGGATATGATGGGGACATACAAGTATCTTACAGGGGGGAACAGAGTGCAGGAAAACAGTATTTTAAGCGTAAAGGATGTTCCAGGACTAGAGGGCATGGGATGAAGTTGGAGGGGGGATGATTCAGAGGAAACATGAGAAAGTATTTCTTCACAGAACGGGTGGTGGACAAGTGGAACACCCTGCCAGAGGAAGTGGTGGGGGCTGACTTGGTCACGGGATTTATGAATGCATGGGTTAGCCATACAGGAATTCTGGAGGTCAGGGGTAAGGGGCAACAGACTTATAGGACAACAGAGTGAACTTACAAGGTCAAATGGACAGACTGGGTGTCCCATAGGCCTTTATCTGCCGACACTGTCTATGTATCCATGTATGTAGGCATGACACAGGTGACCTGCATCACAGTGCAGTATCACGGCACGTCTGTGTATGCATCACTGGTGGTCCAGGCATGCACTGGGCACATAGCTGTGTAACTGGCATCACACCACGTTGCCACATCACTTGCCAGCCTAGTTTGTACTGTGATTGACGTGGGCAGTGTGTGTGGGCGGTGGTGCGCATAGCTGGTGCCGCCTGTTTGTGATGGCCATGTGCATGTTCACTGTGGGTGGGTGCATGCCATCACAGGTGCGGGACATTGGGCTATATGGCTTGCAGGTTGGGTGGTGTTCTGGGTTGTGGTCAGTCACAGCCATTGACTGTGTTCCCATTTTCCTAGGCCTCGAGGTTCTAAGGAGGATGCAGCGGGATGTCCGTCGCCTCACAGAGGTCAGCGTGGCAAGCCACAGGATCCTGCAAGCAATACAGAGGCATGGACGCCATCAGGGGCAGACTGGAATGGGGCGCCAGCAGGGGGAGGACCAGGAGCTGGCTGGGCCATAGCCTGCATTACCCTTCCCACTTCTTCCATCCCTACCACCCTGCCTTCCCTCTCCAAGTTTTTAATCCCTCCCTCTTGAACACCCCTTCCTTGTACCTCGTCCCCCCCTTGTAAATAGTTTTTATTGTTCTTGTTGCACTATGTTTAATATACATTTCTATTTTGATATATGAATACTGTGTTGGTCTCTGATTTGCAGCTGGCTATGGGTGCTCAGTTGCAGGTGTGTACATGCCATCTGGGCTGGTATGGTCCTGGGTATGTGTGTGTGTGTGCATGTGTGTGCATGGGGAGGTATCTCCAGCATGGCAGTGACTTTCGGTTGGTCTTGCCATCTGCTGCCACCCACTGCTGGGTGCACAGGGTGTGTCTGGCTTGTAGGCTTCTGTGTTGCATGGGGCTGACGTGTGCTGGGGGTCTGCATGGTTTCCTGCAGTGCCAGTCACTGCACATGGGTGGTGTCTTGGGGTCACAGTGCAGGGTGCGCTGTGCATACAGGGGGCTGATGTGCACTGTGGTTGTCAACCCCCTGTGTGTGGCACTCTCCGCCTGCCAGTGGTTGTGCTGGGGTGTCAGGGCTCTGCTATGCTTTGTTGGCTTGTCCCCATGGGCACATGGATCATCCATCCCACCTCCAGTGATGCTGTGCTTGGGGTGTGCCGGTGTGGTGTGGGTTCTGCAGTGTGTTCCTGTGCCATGTGTGGCATGGCTGGCGGTGGGCCCCAGCCTGCCTCCCTGGATGTGCAGTTCCATTGCTCTGGGGGGGGGCTGTGCTTGCGCTATGGCAGCTCTGGAATGCTCAGCTCAGCTTCCATGGTTGCGCCATAGCGCAACATTTTGGCTCAGCTTCTCCTTCCTGGTTGTGCGATGGCACAGTAAGTGCAATATTCAGACGTTGGTTGCTTGCGCAATTTGCTCTGCTCCATGTTTGAATATCGCACCTGTTGCGCATTTGCGCAACTGGTTTACGCTTGCTCCTGCTGTTGCGCCAGTTTTGAGTGCAGTTTGAATATCCAGGCCCAGGTATTCAATTAGAGGTGTACAACATAACTCCTTGTACTGCTCATGTAGGAAAACCTCCCTGGGACAGGCCTGTTTCTCCTTCAGTTTCCCAAAACTAATGAACTCCCTTACCCCATCCCTTAAAGTCACAGACTCCCAAACCAAATTTATATCCCATCTCCTTACCTCACTCGACCCCCAATCCATGTGCCAACTACCACTGACTCATCCACACCTCCCCTAAACCTCCTTCTATCCCTTTGCCTACCTTCTCCTCCATATGGTCTCTGTTCCTACTCATTTGTATTGTACACTTATCTTTTATGTTGCCTCTTTATATATGAGTTAATTGTCAATTACAACTCAATATAGTTCATTTCAATGTAACTAATTTATTCCTATTGTACTGCATACATGGTACCTCTGTAATTTGCCAATTCTCTAAATATGTAATATATTTCTGTCACTACTTCCCTGTTTTGTATGACCCTAGACCCTTTGAAAATAAGCCCAATCCTAAAGAGCCTTGTGTGTAATAAATAAACAAATATGGGGTCAATCCTTTTTAATTTTGAAAAAATCCTTTTATGTTTGCCACCATTTTTTTTTCATTTTTTTTTCTATGCAAAAAAATGTCAAAAGCCACAGACATGATATCCTGGAGTGAGACTAACGCATCTGTCTGACTCACTGTGACTCTGTTGAGGATTCTGCACTTAAATGTTGATAAAATGACCATGAAATTTTTTTTTTGTTTTATGTTTCATATCCTTTTTTGTGACTCACTTCTCAGCTGTATGAAATGAAAAAGGAATCCTTTTTCATTTGGCACAATCCTTTTCTGTGAGGGGAAAGTTCTTATATTTTGTCCCTGGTGTCAAGTGGCACCACCCACCCTTCATCCCCATCCCTGTAATTTGTAATTTTTTTTTCCTGGTGTCTAGTGGTGCCTCCCAACCACTGATCACTGTCCATGAATTGCTCAATTTTTTTCCCTGTTGTCTAGTGGCACCCCCACCCACCGATTGCTATCCCCCTTTAATAGTTGTTTTCCCCTGGTGTCTAGTGCCCCCCCTTCCAATCACTGTTCTTCCTGTAATGAAGAAAACGGTCCAAAAAAAGTCTTTTTCTTTTTTTTAACCTGTTAAAAAAGGTCCATCAGTGATCCATTTCCCCCTGACCCAACCTCCCACTCAACACCTACCACTAAGCTCCCCCCACACACACACCCACATTCCCTCACTCACCTCAACAGGTCCCAGGGTGAAGATCCAATCTCTGATCAAAGACAAATCTTGCTGCTGGAAACATTGACTGCTATATGAGAAAGCCAGGCAAAATGTGGTTCAATGTATTTCAATAGGGTCTTCAACCATGTGACATAACTCTGCCATTTTTGCATATTTTTATCCCAAATGTTAATTATGGCATTTTTGGGACCCCACCTCATGAACACTGATGGTGGAATTATGCAAATCCATCCCAAAAGGTGATTTCATGGTCACTTGGTGAAATCTCCTTTTGGACATGATTTGAAAATGTTCACCACCCTTGCTCGTTAGGTGGGGACATAAGAAGGATATATTAAAAATACAGGGTCAATATATGTAACAATGTCAAAGTTCTGCACATCTGTTGAAATTTTCCTACTCTCACTCATAACATTGGTAATTGAAAGTATTTTGACCCCAAATTTTCAACAAAGCAATTTTTTTTACAACAACTCATGTAAGTGACAGTTGCCATTCTTCAAGTCCTGCCCAAACTGTGTTTTAGAACAAGTGGCATGGAATAACATTTTGGTGGGGATTTGAAAATTATCTGTACTGTTTCATGAGATGGGGTAATAAGAAGAATATGCTGCCAATGTGTTTGTTTTTTTGCTACAAATGCAAGTGCTGGGCTCAGAAGGCCCTGCTGTTCCACAGCAACACACATATTTGCCTCAGGATATGATTATACTATTTCAAAAAGTAAGGACATTGTTTGCCAAAAAAAAAAAATCATTATTGTACTAGTTAGGGTTAAGGTGACAGAAGTTGGAAATATGATGCTAGGGTTTCCAATCCTAACACCCCAGCCCCCAACCACCAAGCAACACCAGGAAAAAAACATTTTAGCTTCACCTTTACTGCATCTTTGCCAATTAGGCATGGGGAGTGCCTTGGGGTTGACAGCCCTAACACTCACTCCATTCTGATATACTCTACACATCTCAGCTTCTCTCATGATCAAATGGGGGGAGCATTAGGTCTGAGAACTGCAAGGCAGGCCCCATGCCAGATTAGTGAAGATGCAGAAGAGGTGAAACTGTAATGATTTCTCCTGTTTCAGCCTGCTGGGTGGGGTGGGGTGTTAGGGTTTGAAACCCTAATGTCATATTTCCCTACTTTTGTTCCTTTAACCCTAACTAGTGCATCAACAAGTTTTTGCAGATATATATATATATATATATATAAAATGGGTAAAGAAATCTTCATCTAGTGGTTGGTTGACCGTATATCAGTGTATATCAGAGCGTGAACGCACTCCTGCACTTTAACCCCCCTCCAAAACAATTTTGACATTTTATAAGATAGATAAACCACTCTGAGACGCGCAGTCATGCTCTGATGTTAGTACGCCTTGGGTGGTTGACACATGAGACCGCACACCACGGCATGCATATATCAGAGTGTGACTGCAAACCTCAGAGTGGTTTATCTATTACATAAATACTGTTATATATATATATATATATATATATATATATATATATATATATATATATATATATATATATATCATAGTTCACAAAAGCACCACTATAGTTAAATAGTTAAGGTTGAATAGCTAGCCTGTTTAATGTTAAACCTCAAATTTTGCACTTTAATAACTTTGCAACTGATCAATGGATTTGCAAAACAATTTGGCATGCACTGCCCTGTTGAGTAGATCTCTTTATGTGGCAAATTTTGCTCTGGTTGGATGTGTAGATTCTGAGATCGGGATAGTGCAAACACCATAAAGGTCACAACTTTTTGCAGGGTTTCCCTCATTGCCTTGTGCTCATACATTGTGGAATTTTGGTATATTTTTTTAATGGTAGGAACAGCTTGAGTTACAGAACTGCCATGCTTTGTTTGGTAAAAGCATTTTAATCTGTTGCAAAGTTATTCCATTTTTAAATTGACATTATTTCCCATGGGAAAATCACTTTTCAGGATACAGGTAAAAGTCTGACAAATGATTGGGACTGATTAAAAATGGATTCTTTTGGGGTAGGGGTCAATCCTTTTTCACCAGAAAAAAAAAAGTTTAATGAGGCACATTCTTGTTTTCTTTCTTCACACTATAAACTGTCATAACTCTGCCCAGCACAGGCATCAGGTTATATGGGCCTTGGGCTCCAGGAATGTTCTGCAAAATGGACCCAGCCCCACCAATATTGATTTTGAGTTTGGCATGCATGTAATAAAGTCAGCAACATTTTTCTTCATGAAAAATATGCAGGTCATCTGTCAGGCTGCAGCCTGTTCTTGCTGTGTGTTCCTTCTTGTCTGCTTTCCCTCCCATGTCACACAGATTTATGTTTCAGGTTGCCTGGTGTCTAATCAGTAAAAGCACAGCATATGCTGCATAGGAGTGGCCAGTTTTAACTTTTGGTGGTTACTAATGTGTCGAATGTCCCCGAGCGAGACTGGGAGTTGGCGAGCCACAAGGAAGGTTCTCAGGCTAGACAAATCTTTGAAAACCAGTGGTCCTCCTGGCCCTAAAATAAAAAAAAAGAAATGTATATATATATATTCCTTCCATTCCGTCATGGCGTCTGGAGTGTGAGCAGAAACAGAGAGTGGGGTCAAGCAAGAGGTTTGATTGATGCATGTGGACAGCTGCTGTTGGCATGTAGGTGGCAGCACAGCACACCAAGCCTGCTACTACACTGCTGGGCTGGATTATGGACAATAACATCCAGACTGTGTGGAGACAGGATAGTCATTGGTCAGATGCTCAGTTCCAAGCTGGGAGGGCAGGACAAATCATGCTCACTTCATGATCTGTTTGTGGTTCCCCTCCAAGGAAGAAAGAAAAAGCCTACCTGTCAGCTTGAAGCCAGCACCAGACAAGTAACTACTTAAGATGAGTGGCAGGCATTCTGTATCTTGCCTCTCTGCAGCAAATGGATCATTAAAGAAGTGCTGTAGTACTCATTTTTTTTTTACTGATTTTGGTCTAAACTATAAAATGTCCATTTGTTACTGTTAATATTTCAATTTGTGATGTCATCATGGGTGATATTGGTAAAGTGGCTACGTCATTCTGAAATTTTTATGTCAATGCCTTGTCTGAGTAGCCAATGATGAACTCTGAGGAAGTCATCATCGATACTGAGAAATGTTAGTTCGCTACTGGCACACACACATGCACTTGTGTCTGTAGCTCTAGACCACTTTGTTTTTTTTTTGTTTGTTTTTTTTTTTTTGCTGGTTAAAAGTGTACTTACTGCACCAAAAACTGGAATACATAGTGTTTCATGTAAAAAAGATTGCACAACACATAATACTTTGGAAAGTTGTTAGAGTTACAGACAGGACAATGGAAAAACAGCAACATGTCTTTCTAAGAGCACTACTCTGCAGCTAAGACTGATCTGCACTGCGTAACGCTTCTTATGTAACCTGCTTTGAATTTTGTTAGAAGCGCTAGACTTCAGAAAAAAACTGTGTGAAGAAACAACAGCCAAACACTGCTGATGTCAATGATTTACTGAATTAAGAGTGAAACGTCGTGATATGACATTTAAAGTATTCTGATACACCATACTCAGGGCCACTGGTTTTTGGCTTTTAAATCCCATAATTTGGACTTCCTGCACACAGGTAAAAACAAATACTTTCATGGAATGTGGCATTTTATACCACATCAGTAAGTCTTACAGAACTTGTCTTTTTCTTAGACTTGTTTCCTGTACTATTTCCAGTTTGCCTCATCTAATGCCCTTTGTAGTAAGTCCTCTTTTTTCAGATTATTTATACACACATACTAAAGAATTGCTGTAGAATCCTTATAAAATCTGGAAATTAGATTTACAATCACCAGTGCAATTCCTGGAATTTCAAGTCTTGAAAATGGAATTTCATTACTTTAATCCCAATAAATCAGTGACCTTTACCATACTAGTAAGTGTATCTTTACTCCTTTGTCTACAGCATCTATTAGTGCACACCTCTAGCTTATGAATTTTTTCAGACTGTTTTGCTGTGAAATTTGTATAATTTCATAAGGTATGTGCAAACCTGGAGAGCCACAGGATATTTTTGGTTTTAAAGAATAATAACACCAAGGTGTTAAGAGCTAAGTGGGGTGGCCAGGAAAGGGATACTATCACCAACTCACCAATGAATTAATCAATGGCATTTGAAACATTGCTTTATTGTGCATTTGTTGTAAAACAATAAAGTGCAAAAATATAAAAATATATGGTAGACAGTTATACAAAGGATTTCAAAACATTCCCAAACATATGCATACCAAGCCCCACCCCCATGACCCACCACTGCACCTCCCATTCTGAAATCCTAGATCTGCTACTGTCCCAGAACTTTGTCCAGGTCAATTTGAATTCTAGTTATCTGCTATGGCCAGCACCCTGCTACCCCCTACCAATGCTGTGGTATCAGCAAGCGCTGTGCAGAAGCACTGAAAAACATGCATTCCCCCCTCCCACACCTATTGGTTGCTGGCCTTTTGTGGTGCCTGTTTTGGTGAGAACTGTAGTTGCAGAGAGAGAGAGAGAGAGAGAGAGAGAGAGAGAGCAAACAAAAATGGATGGCAAGCCAGGCAGTGAGAAATTGAGTAATAAACTGAGCGAGGCAGATGAGATGACAGCGAGAGTCCCAAGCAGTCAGTCAAGAGTGTGGTAGGGAACCATTATCTTGTAGTCAGCAGCCCTGTGAGTGAGTGTCCAAGTTGGGGCAGTGATGGGATTAGCAGCACCATGCATAAATTCTGCTTTTGAGAGGTAGGATAGGTCTGAAGAGTGCAGAAGAAGAGAGAGAGCTAAAGAAGAATCACTGCCAAGTCAAGTGGGCACAGAAGAGGAGATAGCTGAAGAAGACCTACAGCTGAGCCAAGTGGCTTTACCAGAACTGAGTAGCATTACCAACATTTTGCAGCGTAGTCATCTGTCTCTCATTGTCCTACTATGAGACTTTCTTCCCTCTAATATTAACCCCCAGGTGTGATTTTGGTGGTGAGCTGGCAATGAAAAGGCAAAAAAAGCCATAGACTGGGTGGGCTTCTCTTGAGTGTTAGCCTAGGGTAGAATCACGTTAACTGGTCTGATTTAGTGCTATCTGCAGCCTTTGATGTTGAAAAGAATTGGGGCCTCACTAGAGCTGCTACAATAAGATCTTTATTCAACTTTATTCTGTAATCAAACTGGGCAGAGATTGTGCTTAAAGTCAGAAATGCTTATGTGATTGCAATTGGTCTGAGAGTGCGCTTGAATCTGGCAGAGTGCTTTGACATTGTGGGCATGGGGGGGTTCTGTTATTGTGCTTTTATTTTATTTTTTTTTTTTTCATTTTTGCAGAAATCTGTTATTTCTCTCTGGCTGCACGTTTATGTAGGGCATGCAGTCCTTCTCTGTTCATGACAGTATGCTCCAGTCAGGTAGAATGTCCAGTCATTATTCAGTTGCCCAACAGTGTGTTACCAATGCCTCTAAACATCATGGTGACATGTTTTTCCTCCTCTTGGTCCTGGCACTCTTCTTCATTTGATTGACACATGATTTCTGTTCTAGAGTGTGTATTCATATGTGTGAACTTGCTACAGCTGTAGTTGTTGAGAGATAGAGATGGAAAGGCTCTGCACTGCTTTTACATTAAGAGTACAGTATTCAGACTGTGATGCAGAATGGCATTGCAGTTGTGCAGAATTATGTTTTGGTGGAGATTCAAAAAATTTCTGTACTGCATACATGAGGTGGGGTAATAAGGTAGCTATGCTGCCAATTCAGTCACTGTTGTCCTATAAATGAAAGCTCCAGGCTCAGATGGTCCTGTGCTTCTACAGTTACATATATACATATCTATTGAGGGATGGGCACATTCTAGACACCAGGAAAGAAAAAAAATATAGGCATGGGTTCAGAAGGGGGGAGGATCCACTAGACACCAGGGAATTAAAAATAAAATGCAGGCATGGGTTTAGGAGGGTCCACTTGATACCAGGGAATTAAAAATAAAATACAGACATGGGTTTGGGAGGGGTGAGGGTCCACTAGACTCCAAGGAATTAAAACAAAAGTACAGGACATGGGTTCTGGAGGGGGATGGGACCACTATCCACCAATGAATACTCATTTCCTTTGGTTGCTTTTTTTTAACTGTAATTGCACTTAAAAAACAAAACAAAAGCAAAATGAAGTCACAATTGGCAAATTTGCTATAAAAGAGGAACACTTCACGAAATGATCTGCAACGCAAATTTGGGGACTTGCATCTCTAATCTTACCTGAAGTACACCAAATGCCTGGAGTAGGCAGTGTGCTCATTGTTTCTATAGAAAAAAACAGTAGTCCCTTGCAAGTCTAGTTCAGCAGTTAAGCCTCCTTTAAAATTAACATATGACCACCCTGGTGCTTTCACCAAAATC
The DNA here is from genome assembly GCA_016271365.2 of Neoceratodus forsteri. NCBI lineage: Eukaryota > Metazoa > Chordata > Ceratodontiformes > Ceratodontidae > Neoceratodus > Neoceratodus forsteri. The sequence goes on from CM057456.1 coordinate 1,290,698,498, forward strand.
ACCCTGCAAATGGTACAGAAGCACATTGTTCAAATAATTTATCCCCCATGTGCTTTAAAATAGAAAGGGTGGGAAAGTGCATGTGTTTACCATAGCAGATGGTTGTGTAGTCAGCTATATAATATCTAGTTAGGAATAACTGCTGTGACTCTATTATTGTGAATGACCACATTTAAAGTTTTGTTAGACAGGAGCTAGGTGTCTAGTAAGAAAATGTATTGACATAATGTAGTATCTGAAATGCTTTAATAGTGAGGAACTGAAATGTCTGCCTAGACATTTTCCTAAAGTCAAAATATGTGAAACTTAATGACTTTTAATGGCTTGTCCAGGATGCCAAGGTTTTAAAGAAGGAGCATGTAAGCCCCCCAAAATGCTTTGGGCTTACCTGGGTGTGCCTCCTGTCCCACACGCTCCTCATGCCGCATTCCTCGGGTTCTGATGAGTCCCCAAACTCTCCATCCAGCTCCCAATGTTATTTTCATTGTAAAAGGGGATGGAGGAATGACACAGAACTGCCGAGCTGCTGCACTGCGAATATGTGAGCTGGCGGTTACACACATCAGTTTTCTCCCCCTGCTGTGGCTAATCTCCAGCATCTCCAGTGTTCCTGACCCCCTTAATGTGTTAATTGGGGTCCAGAGACATGGAGGAGGCACCGTAGAAGCCAGAAAAATGTTTTGTTTAATAACACCAATAAAAGCTCAGGGGGCTCCTTTTAAAAATTAATAGGGGCTCATGATTATTAATGAACTGCCTTCCAGCTGCCTAGGGATTGTACACGTCAGCTGCAGCAACAGAAAGAAGGAAGTAACTTCAGTTGAAACTCTCAGGTGGGACTACAGATCAGAGGGACTGCTTTCAAATGTTAGTGGAAATAACTGTTAAAAATATGGGCACAGGGTCATAATGTCGCAAGACATTATGCTGCATGGCAATACAGTGCAATTTCCGCCTTTCAGCATAAGTCTTTTTTCTGTGGGGGGGTTCTGCCCCCACACCCCCTGTTATGAAGGGTTGTGCCCCCCGAACACCCCCCATTAAGGATTCTAAACTCTGGGGAGGAGGGGTACTTCAGGGAACACTCAATGTGGGGAATAAATAGAATATCTGGGACCGGGAATCAAACCAGGTCCCAGACACAGCACCTGGGTTCTTGCTGCTGTGGCTCAGTCCAGTGAGCCGTGGCAGCTGCTCAGTGGAACCCAGTCCCAGCAGAGGTCTTATCCGCTGCCTGGGATTGTGTGAATGGTGCAATACTGCAAACAGCAGTATACGTGGTATTGCACCATTCGCTGTCATGGACAGAGCTGTTTTGGGTTGGCTATAATGTCATACGCTATTAAGCGTACAACATTATGACCTGGTATGAAAAATATGTAGTGTGTTTGCCAGCTGACTTTAAAAGTGGGGACTGTGTTTTGCCTTTCACCCCTGCTACCGCCAATCAGACAGCCAGAATGGTGCAGAGGGCTCTATGGGATGGCACCAAGGACTTTTTGGAGAGAATACAGGGACATTCCTTGGCACCCATATGGAGGACCAACAGGATGACAAGTGAGGCTAATACATAATAATTTGTTCTGAGGGACAACTGTTGCAACCAATAGGAAGAGGCTGCTGTTAAACTGATAAAAGGGACTGTTTCCCTGCCAAAGGGGATTCCTGTGTGTGCAGTCAGAGAGTGCAGGAGGGAAAGAGACTGCTGTGGACTTGCAAGCCCAGAAGGCCTGCCTGTTTGCCAAAGGCCTTGTCTCTCCACAGTATTGGACAAGCTGCAGAATGCCTAGAAAAGAACATAATCCAGGAAAAGAGCTGGACTGTGTGAGAAGATCCCAGGGTAAGATTTGAACCTGTGGCTGAGTGAATTTGTTGCTGAGAGTTAAAAGCTGCTGCTGAGATTTGAACCTGCAGCTGAGTGAATTTGTTGCTGACAGTGGAAAGGCACAGCTGAGATTTGAACCAGTGACTGTGTGCAAGAAAGTTAGACTTTGCAGCTAGTGTGGGAGACTATTGAGATCTGCTGCCAGAGAAAGAGAACTGACTGCCCTGCAGTGCAGAAAGAGCCAGCGGAGTTTGGCAGTGAAAAGCTGAAACTGTAAAGGTTGCAGCCTAATCCCACAGTATCTGCAGCAGAGAAAAGTGTGTGCCTAGCATCAGTCTGGGTAACCACCATCCTACTCTGTACCATATCCAAAGAGGAGACCACCAGAGAGGAAGAAGTTGAGAGGCGTGCCAGAAGAACACCTCATACAGAGGCCCCTGGGCAATAATTGGAAAGGCCTGGCAGGTGAAGACCAGAGTTCTTCATTTCTTCAGACAACTGCTGCTGTACTGCAACAACAACTTCTAATACTGGCATGGTACCTTGAACCAAGTTTCTGCCACCCTTTGAACATTTGAACCATAAGTACCCCAGGCTGTGGCTTTGGGGAAGTCTTTATTTAGCTTGCTAGCTATTTATTTATTTATTTTTGTATTCATTTAAGGATTCAGAGAAGACCTTTGAACACAAGCTCTTATATAAAGGTTCCATGTCAGGTTGACAGACAATAGACATATTACATCAGGCAGGAATAGAACATATATAGGTTACAATATTACATTGTTATCACTAGTACCATGGAATTAATACAGCGTCAGTAAAGGATATAGAAAAGCAGTGGTGAGCTATGTGGGGAAAGCAGGGAAGGACCCCCTTTCAAGTTGATGGGAGACTTAGGAAGGGTAAGCAGCCTTGTGTTGGGGCTTTGTCAAAAATAGGAGGGCGAAATAGTGGCTGGGGAGTGCCAGGGAAAGGAGGGAAGGGGAAGATGGCACCAGAGGGGAAAAGTGCTTGACTAAATGGTCATACAGGGAGAATGGGAAGGGAAGTGGTGCAGAGATGGAATTATGATGAAGAGAGGTACTCGGGGGAACAGTAGGGGCAGCATGCTGAAAGCCACATGGGGAAAGGGTTGGCCCTAGGTATGTCAGAAGAGGTGGGGGGCAGGATGGACCAAGTGGGGTAGAGAGAAACAGAAGGGATGCCTAGTGTCAGTTCAGGGGCCAAGGTGTAGGTTAATGGAGGGGGAGAGTACCAAAGGAGGGGAACAGTGGCTACTATGGAGAGCAGACACTAGCTGTACAGAGGAGCGGGTGCAGCAGGACTGCCACATGAGCAACTCAGGAGGCTAAGGGGGGGACTAGCCTTCAGATGATTGATTTAAGGTGTTGCCTTAGTCCAGTTTTGAAGTGTGATCGGCATTTGGAGGTTTGGATGTCCACAGGGATCTCATTAAGCCACTGGGTGGCCCTATTGGTGAGGGCACATTGTCCAAGTGCAGTTCAAAGGAATGGTGTTCATAGGGCCCCCCTTCATCCTACCTCTGATGTCATAGAGGGTAGAAATCGGCATGAGGATATTGGATACACGGTGGGGGGAGGCTGCCCAATAATGCCTTCTTACCCAGGAGGCAGGTTTGGAACTTGATCCTGTTCTTTATCGGCAGCCAAATAGTCTGTTCATACAAAGATCATGTGTGCATATGATGATCTGCAGGCAGGGTGAGACTGCAGGCTTTGTTGTGAGCAATATGAACCCTCTTCAGTGCCATATATGTTGCCACTCCATAGACCATCAGGCCATAATTAATGGTTGATGGGATGGAGCTGGAGACTGAGAGATGGAGAGTCTCACAGGTGAGATATTTTCTGCGTCTACAGAGGACACCCAACTTGATGTTTACTTCCTTAACCACTTAGTTGATGTGTTGGATGAAGGTGAGGGTGCCATCTAGGGTAACCCCCAGGTACTTGAACAAGTGTACTTGTTCCAACAGCTCGCTAGCTGTTTTGGAGATGATGAGGAAGGGAGCCTCTTTTTGTGCTGGGGACCAGATATAGGCATGCCTTGGTCTTTTTATAATTTAGTAGAAGTTTATGCCTGGAGAACCAGTCCTCTAGTTTGTTGAAAGAGTTCTGTAGTTCAGATTGGAGGGTATCATGGGATGTATTGCTGTTGAGAAGTACTGCATTGTCGGTGCACAGGATAAGTTTAGTATCACATGCTTTAGGAAGGTTGTTTAAAAAAAGGCTGAAAAGTAGGGGCCGCAGCGTTGACCCCTGGGGGACCCCTGATGATACTTCTCTGGAGCTAGACACTGTTTGCCCAACTTTGAAATGTTGGCTTCTATGAGTCAGGTAGTCCTGGAACCAGCATGTGGTATTGGCCACCACACCCAGGTTCTGCAGCTGTGCCAGGAAAAGGAAATGGTTAACAGTGCTGAAGGCTTTGGTGAGGTCAATGAACACTGACCCCACCAATTTGCCTTCGTCCAATGCCATGTGCATGTAGTCTGTATATTCCAACAGGGCAGCAGTGGTACTATCGTTCTGTCTGAAGCCATGCTGGTTAGGGCATAATAATTGGTATTTGATGAGATATTCAGTGAGTTGTGCTGCCACTATCTTTTCCAGTGCCTTGGATGGGGGGCAGAGGATAGAGACTGGTCTATACATGGCTATACATGTTTTGTCTCCATTTTTATGCACAGGTGTAACAAGGACCTGCTTCCAGATCTCCAGGAATTTAACAAGAGCCAGTGCCTTCTTAAATAGCTTTGTTATTGGCACTATGAGAACATCAAGTGTGAGTGATAGAAATTTCATGTCCACTTCATCACCGCCCATTCTGGTCTTGCCTATCACTTTTTTTAACATGTTTTAGAGCCTCTTTCACCATCACCCTCTCGAAGTAGAAGTCTGGATGTGTGTTCTTGAGTGGCTTGCAGTTGGGTTGACCAGCAGCAGGGAGAAGGTAGTCGGGGGGTAATACCGAGGTCAAGTCAGTGAAGGCCATGTTGAATGAGTCTGCTATAAGTAGTGGGTCAGTTATGGGGGAGCTGTTGATGTTGAGCAGAGGAGGGTGCCTCTTATCAACCTTCCCAAGGAGGTTTTTAATGTTCTCCCAGAACCTCTTACCATCACCCCAGGAATTGCTAAGTTGTTTCTCATGGAAGTAAGGTTTTGCTTGTCGGATAAGGTTAGTGCAGTGGTTTCGTGCAGCTCTGTAGCACTTGTAATCATGTTTGCTATGGGTGGACCTGGCTTTTTCCCAAAGGCTGTTCCTTTCTTTCATCTGAGCAAGAAGATCCCCCATAATCCAGCCATTTTTATTCCTCCAAATTTTCCTTTTCCTCAGTGGGACAAAGAGATCGCAGATGGTGTTGAATCCAGCAGTAAAGTAGCTAAGGGCCTGGTCAAGACTGGGTTCCAGGTCAATAGAGGACCAGTCGAGCAGGGAGAGGGCTGATGTGAGGGACCCAAGTTTGTCCTTCCTCAGGACCCTTCTTTCAATTAGGATGGGTGGGAATTTACTAAATTTATTGAACCACAGGAATGTGACTGGTGAGTGGTCACTTAAAGTGTCCGACAGAACCTTGAGCTCAGAGATCTCGGATGGTGAACTTGAGAGGAGTCAATCAAGGAGGATGCCTGTTTTGCAGTTGCACCAGGTGGGGCAGGAGAAACGTTGGGATCGGTTGGAAGTAGTGACTATATCCCTGAAGGGGGCTGATTCCTTGCCAACCCAGTTAATGTTAAAGTTGCCTGTGATAATGATTTCTGTGCCCTTAAGGAGAGTGGCAATTGCACCCAGTATTTTATGGAGGCCTTCTCTGATTTTTTTGGGGGTAGGCATACTGTGGCAATGATTAAAGTCTTGCCATGCTGCCTGACCTGTGCTTTTACTGTTAATAGTTCATAATCCTCCACCACTACGGTAACAGGGAGGATGGAACATTACAGGGATCCCATGGCATAGATGAGGCATTGTTCGCCTTTCTTGCCCTTCCTGTCTATCCTGAAGGCTTAATACCCAGGAAGTCCTACTTCATTATCTTTAATCTTGCTTGACAGCCAGGTGTCCATCAGGCAGAGAATGTCGAGGGAATGGAGAATCATCCATGCCTGGAGCTGTTCGAGTTTGAGAGTTATGCTGCAGATATTCAGTGTGGCTATTCTCAAGCCTTTGATCTGGCATCCTTCAGTGCCTGACAAAGCTGGTAGGCCTGGATTGGCATGGCTATTTCAAAATAGGAGCAGTAGCATGACAATAACCTTCCTGGCCATAAGGCTGATGCTTATTGTGATCCGTATCTTCCACCGCCTAAACTTGCTATGAGAGAGGTGGGCAGCCACCTGTGGTAGCTTTGTGGGGGAAATAATCATTAATATGTTGAAGCTGGGGGTGGTTGTAGGGGTCCCAGGGTTTTTTGGTGGTATGTAGGTAGAGTACAGCTAATATCCAAGTGAGGCAGTTGCTGTGGATGCAGTTGACAGCCCATAGTTTTTAAGATATGGTTCTGGTAGAGGTGGCAGTGGTCCATTTCGGTACCAAGGGCCAACAGCACCAAAAGAGGTTACAAAGAGCAGGATTAGAGTGCATCCCATGTTAAAGCAGCAGCAGCTAGCACAGTGAGATCCTGCAAGCACTGCTGTGCAATGGGTGGCTGATTAAGTTACTTTACCGCTTTAAGAATTGTAGTAGACGTAATGTCTAATGTCTACTATATAACGTAATGAAAAGCACAGGACAGAACATTTTTGTATTTGAAATTAGTATCATCAGATAATAAAAATTCTTCCATATAGACCAGCAAGACGATAGCTGCAGAGAAGATGGAGTGTAGTTTTGGATCAGGTAACAAAGACACAGTAGCTACTATAAGATTAACACTGACAAGTGTAACCTTTAAGGGGAATTGCAATATTAGTGAGAGAGGAGGATGAAGATTGCCTAGGTCAGAGAAACAAGGGGGTTAAGCCCTGTGCAGGACTGTGCTAGGATCAAAGCTACACCCAGGCAGAAAGCTAAAGTTTTGCCCCTGTTTAAAACTATTTGGGCCCCAACACAAGATCCCCAGTGTCTTCATCACAGTGATGTGGTACCCACCCAAGGGACTTTATAGACTCTGGGGGCAGCTGCCATTGGGAAGCTGGGGGCACCCATAGGTAGGGACTGGGGGTTGTGTTGGGTAAAAATGTTGCACCATTTGTTAAAGTTGTTATGCTATTTTTCTCCCTTTTTGCTCCTTCTCCCAAAATAAAACTTGTTAATTCTTAATCTTGCATTCTGGTACTGCGGCTCATTGTGAAAAGGGGGAATTGATGTTGGGTTGGGAAGGTACAGTGAGGCAGTTAATATATTATCCTGGGGGGGGGGTGTTAACCTGAAATCTATCTACAGGTATTCCCCATTAATACCCCAGGTGGTGGCAACATGCACACCAGTTGTTCCAGTATCACTTGTCTGCTAGAGAACCTAGACCAGCCCCCTTGAGGTATGTCCAGGGAAGACCCGAGGGCCCCAGAAACAGCTGAGGTGAGTCCAAAAGAGGCTGTTACACAAGTAAGCTGAATAATTCAAATGCCCATGAAGAGGACAAGGGAACAATCACTACTTCCTAGCAGGCACAAGCAATTGAATTAGGGATACTTAGCTGGCTTCACTATCATGTACTTAATAGGGGAGTGGAGAAGCTGAACCCACTGATGTCAGTAAAAACCAAACTGTTCAAGTGCACTTCAAGTTGGAATGTAGCAAGGATGGGCCTGATGCACCCAAATCCCCCACCTCCTACAGTACCCCTTCCCACAAGCAGTGTCAATAATTGTGCCCCCAGCATTTTCACAATACCATGCCCCATTCTGAACATCATCCATTATTGTGCCGTCCAGCACAACACCTGTGGGAGATAGATTTTCAGGATTCAGTTATTTGTGCTCTCTGCCAGTACATATACTTCTGTTGCTGTAGAATATCTCATCTGCACCTGTGAAGAACCCAGTGTCAAACTCAAAGCTTACTACCCCCCCCCCACACACATACACATAAATGCTTGTGTATCTGAGGCTCTGACTATTAGATTCTATGATCTGTATATCTGTTATTACTTTGCACTTATTTGGTCTGCTTAATGCCTGTTTGTACTGCTTCATGTGTTGCATATTGTTCTAGTTTTTCTGTTCTTACCTTGTTTGAGATCATTTGAAGAATTGTAATCTTGTGTTTTACCTGTATGAACTGTTGTTTTTCACTTTGTCTGTAACCCTCCCAGGTCATGCCTGAAAATAGGCATTTTTTTTGTCTAGAGCACCCAACCGGTTAAAAAAAACTAAATAAATAAACACATACAAACTCTTTGAGACCCCAGATCAGTACCCCACCACCAATCAACATACACTGGTGAGACAGAGTAAGGACTTGAAGGAACTGGACAAGCTGGGAGCCAAGTACTGCAGGAGGTGCAGCTATGCTCCACCAGTGTTCCCAAAGCTACAGGAGGTATGGCAGGTTTTAGGCTCCAGAGGAATGGGAGGCCCTGTGGGTTGGAACCGTGGTGTACATCCTACATTCCCCTCTAATGCAGACTGAGTGGTTGGGCCTGAACAGGCCTACCATCAGTGTGCTGTGGACATCTGAAATGGCTTGGAGGGCAGGGAGTGTCTGGTAGCACATTTGATTTATTGTTTTCTATTTTTCCCCATTTACAAGGGCATACAGCAGTCCTAAGTAGACAACAGCATTCCACAAGACAAAGCTGTTGCAAAAAGCATGGAATCCACTAGAAAGTTGACCTTGGCCTCCAACTGGGAATGTAGGGTCTTGCCCAGCTCTGTCCCCATTCCCTCTGCCATCACCACCAGGAGCTCTCTGGTGGTAGAAAGGAGAGATCAGATGATGTGCAAGCTACCCACAAGCTAGGTCACATTGGGGGACAGACCAACCAAATATATTTTTGTCATTCATATGGCTCCCATACATTCAGTGCTACACCACAGTCTCCCAGATTAATTACTCTTCATTCAGAATATTCTTGTGTCCAAAACTCATTTTCTGCCTCACCTACAAAAACAAACTACAAGAAAAAGAACAGGAGCAAATACCGTTGGCTTTTGCCAAGTCTTCATTGTAAATGTGCATGGTGAGTAGTGGGTACTTTATGGGGGATGCAGAAGGAAGGAGATGGCTGGAAATAGAGAAGATGACATGGGACCATCCCTAGCCACCTGGGGAGGACTGTGCAGGTTACATTGTTTTAATTTGTCCCTGCAAACTGAACCAGTTCTGACCATGCCAAAGTTAATCTGGTTCGAAGTGGTCTGTTTGCAAGGTTGAACATTTGAAGGTTGCATGGCTTAACCGAATGCCATAAATAATAGACTATTTGTTTTTCAGTTTGAATGAATAACGTCAGATCTGACTTGTATGATTCAGATGGTGTTTGGATCACACCCATAAAATAGAAAAAGAGAACATTTCCCTCTCACAAAGGTGGCAAGGGCTAGTCTCCTGTCACCCCTGAAATGTCAGTCATCCTTTCTATCCCTTAATCCATCCATCCATGACACTGATGAGCACAAACCTCTTTCTCTATTACAGTCTACCTACTGTAGCATCAGTCTTAACCCTTGCAGGGCCGTGGACTGATATAACAGTCCAGAACTCCAATACGTTCTATTTCTGTTGACAGTCAAAGGATTAAATGATAGGTAGAAATCCCCCCCCCCCAACACACACACAATGGTGCATCAGAAGCTCCTGGGTGCATTAAAAGTTGTCAGTGAAGGTGCAGGGAGGGAGTGTGGATGAGCAGCTGAGATTTTACCTGTTGCCCTCATAATGGATCTGTATTTTGGGGGTGATGGCCATTGTCATTGCTGGGCCTTAAACCCAGCACATGGCTAAGGGGTTGGATTTTGATGGGGAGAGAAAAGGGAGGTTGTGGGTGGGGAGCTGCCAAGACATCCGAGATACAAAGCAATGTCCTCTGGACAGTGAAACAGTTTCTCTCGAACCATGGGTCAGGAGTATAGAAGTCATTTACAGGGGTTTTTGCAACTATATGAGACTGAGTGTCTGGGTTAGGAAAGGGGATATGAAGAAACATGTTTTGGTTTGGGGAGGGGCTGTCAGGAGAACATACAATTTATTTTAATGTATTGTAGGACCTAGTAGAGATATGGGAGGTTTTAGATTGCTGAGAGAGGTGGGATAGACATGGGAACAGTCCTGACCACCAGCGGGGCTTGTAAACTGTGCTTTGCAGGATATTTCCAATATTGGTTAACAATTATTTTGCGGTCCTAAATCTAAAGTCAAGTATTAACCAAATACTGTATTCCCCTGAAGGTATTCACACAAACCAAGTACTGAGTACCTTTTTACTACTGTGAATGAGGAATATAAAACAAAGTAAGTAGGCAAAATAATAGGTCATTCCTCAGTTTTCCTTTGTTGAGCCTATTGCACTATTTCCCCTCTTTTAGTCCCATTTTCCTTGCCTCTCCAGACGTATTGTCAAGTCATACCACTTGTGAGTGGGCAGGCTGTGGAGTCCTGCAGGACCCTGCTGAGTTGTACTTGAAATTCCACTTAGGTGGTTGCCGCAGAATGACATGCTCTAAGCCCTTTCTCTTGAGGGTGAAAATATCCTGATCATGTTATATATGCCCAACATGTTTCAGTGATGAAAGACCCAAGAAAGGTCACTCCTGAACCCATATGTTTCATGAGGCAGTATAGTGAGCTGACAGTAAGCCATTTTTTCTACAGGTCAAGTCTAAAAAAATTGAGGGGGGGTTAAAAAGACTAATACACATTTTTTAGCACAATGTCACACAACTTAGGCAAACATATTGGTGCCTGCCATGTTGATGGACCTGTACCTCCCAAACATAAGACTGACAGTGAGGGGGATATAAAAGCAATGGAAAATTCCCATCAATGGGGGGGGGTCCATGAAGAGTGGAGGAGGGGGAACAATGGAGAGGATGCAGACAGGATTGTAAGGTAGCTAGGTGGAAAATGGGTAGCACCAGTGACCAGATGACAAATTGAAAAAATATGTACCCCACTGTGCTCATTTATGATGACTGAAAATGTTAAATTTATAATCCTTAAAATTACAGAATATTTCTGAATTTTGTTTTCCACAAACTTAGTGCATTTCCACAATTTTAAGCATTTGAACCAAATGTGTTTCAGAATATGCTCATTTAAATTGCAAACAAGAAATCTCTATTTTTATTCATACCAGACATACGAAGCAATCTGCTGTAACCTAGCACAATGGTTATTATTTGATTTATTGAAAATGTCATACCTGAAAAGACTGCAAAAAGGAATTAAAATAGATGAAGACTATTTGGGAGATGTCATCTTCAGCAGGGTTGACAAAAAAGAGCATGTAGGTGATACCCAGAAGAGGCAGAAGAACTAAAGTAGCTTTTACTGCTTTCCTGCAAAGAAGAAAACAAAAAAGAAAGTAATTTTAATAATTTAAACTTTAAGTAACAGAAGCATTCAGCTGAATACCACTTGGCCCAGCATTTCTTACATTTGACAAGGAAAAGCTCTACACTCATTATGTCTGTATGGTGATGACATAATGCTGACATATTGCTATCACATAACAGAACAATGGGCTGTGGAAGCATGTGACCGCATATCTAGACTGCCATTCCATAGTGCAACTGAAGCACATGTGGTCCTGGCCATTCACCACAGAGCTGTTCACCCTACCCCCACACTATTTTCTAGCTCCATGTTCACTTCCAGTTCATTTCACAGTTTGGAGCACTGTTTTTGCTTTTAAAATATATATTTTTTTCTGAGCACTGTATAGTAGTACCCCCCACCCTCCAAACAAACATTTAACGCAGGTGTGACTGTGGTTGGAAATTGAATTATCTTCATTCCCATGTGGCAACCAGATTAGAGCTAGAAACTTAGCTGGATACTAACAGTGCAATTGTTTCACTAATGGGCTGAAAAAATACCAAACAATGGTGATCAGTTGTACTGGTTCTAATAAATTAAAGTGAAATACTGATGAAGTACTGGGGAGAAAAATCAGGTAAACAGACAGCCTGCATAGCTCATCTATCACTTTCTCCTAATACTCAGTGATTCTGTAACAGTTTATCCATCTGCATATTAGCCACTTGAGATATCCAATTGCCTTAGAACAGTGGTTCTCAAATGGTGAGGCTAGCCTCCCAAAGGAGGCCCAGTCAAGTCTCAGAATGTATAGTATTTATGTTTTGGATGTTTTGTGTGAAGGGATGAAGCAAACTAAATACGGATAATGGCAGGTGAATTTCTTTACTTAAGCACAAATTGTTGACCAGGAAAGGCCCATTGAGCTAAAGCTTGTTTCTAGGTGTGTATTTGTATGTAAATTGGTGACTGGAAAAGGCACACTGAGTCAAGACTTGTTTCTACAGTAGGCGTCATATGTAAACTGAAGTCTGGGAAAGGCACAGTGAGCCAATGCTTGTTTTCAGGTGTGCCCTGGGGTAAGGGTACAGGAAGTTGCTTAACAGACAGAGGGGAAACAGAGTAACAATGGTCCAAGAGTCAGAAAAGTGGAGTGACAAGGATAACCTGGGATGTGGGGTTGGTGGTGAGAACAGTAAGTTGAATAAAAAGTGAATGTACTCAGTCAACTTTATTAGTTTCACTTTATTCCTGGTGTACTGTGCAGAGTATTTTTTTTCCTGTGGGAGGCCCAAGACTTTTTACAAATTTGAGGGAGGCTTGAAATCTTTTACATGGCTTACGGGATGCTCACTATCACAAAGTACGAGAACTAATGCCTTAGAATAAACTGCAATGCAAAATGCAGTGTATCTATATGCAGTCTGCTGACAGTGGCCTTCACACTATTTTTAATAAATCCAGAAAAATGGTTACAAATCTAACAACTGTCCTACAGTGTTGATGAAACAAACATATTTAGAGAAGCCAAGTTGTAACTATGAACTGATATTCATTCATTATATGGCGGGGGGGGGGTAGATGCACAGATGCTGACATCAGTAAAGTAAATTCAAGCTCATGCCACAGTATTGTTTTTTAACTCTTTTTTATCACCTCCGACTCCGAGCTCTCTCTGGCTGCTCTGGTTCTCTGTGCCACTCTACTACCCAGCATGATCTCCCTCCCTACATATGTTACTGCCGCCTCACCAAACCCAAGCCAGACAAACCCCCCCCAGCTCTAAACCCCCCCAATGCAGGGCCATCAACCACTCACCTGGTGCTTTATCCATAATCCAGTTTGTCCAGCTGGATTGGCGAGGAGACTGAAGGGGTGGAGAGGAGATCTGGTCCTGGGCTTGTCACAGCCAGTCCTACAGGGAACTTTTGCCCATCAGGATTGGAGGATTTTTTTGTGTTTTTTTTACACCCTTTCCCCTCCCTGCTGGGGGAGTGAAAGCATGCAATGATGTCAGGGATGTCTGTTGTGGCTCTGCAACCCACTATTTAGCCCTGGAGCATTGCAGTGTCTCTGATCACCACCAGGGGCCACTGCAATGCTGGGCTTAACCCTGGATCCCCCCAAGAGAGGAGTGCAGTCCTACAGATGCTCAATCATCCCTCTCCCTTGCTGACCCCTGGTGGCCCGGGCTGATTCCTGAATCCGGGTCACCAGTGTGGCACGAGGTTTGGCGTCCAGCACCTCAACCCTCAGTGCCAACAGGCTGGCTACTCATGCCACAGTATAACAATATGAAAACCAAGTTTGTATAGCACAATATTAAATATCAACCAAAGTATAGATATCTAAATCAAATGTTGCCAAATCAGAATTACAAAGTATGTTCTATTTTAAATGGTGGTTACTGCTATAGCTTCTCGATGGCAAACAGTTAACATTAATTGTATTTTTCTGCACATGAGTTATACATTTCAGCATACTCATATGACAGTGGTGTTGTACCTGCTTCGTGTTTATTAATTTATTTCATTGGTCTAATGTGAAGTTTTATATATATTACATTTTTGAAGCAGATCTACAGTGTCCCACTTCATTTTGGATGAACACTGTTTCTTGATGATTGCTGTTAATTTGGCTCACTGTTAATTGGTGGTCAGAAATAATGTGTTGCCAGTCCTGCTCCTAAAAGAGTTTTCTATTTTACTTTTTAAATATTTACTCTGTTTGAACACATACAGTGTATGGCATGAATGTTATCGTACACTCTCCATTTGCAGCATTTCTGTCCATGGGTACAGATTAATGATGATGAAGTTACTCACAGAGACACTGAGCAGCCATTAGTGGGGTAGGTAAAGCCGGTCTATAAGGTTGTTGCAAGGACCCCCTTGGCCACCACCACCAACACCAAAGTACCTGTTGCTAGTGCTAATCTGTGGGGAAGAACAGGCTGAGGTATAGTACTGGTAGTAGTCAGCAACAATTTTAATACCCCAAAAGCACGTTAGTGTCCCCAGTCAACAAGACCGGCACTGAAACATTTGCAGCAGGTCTTTAACAGATTGCATAGTGTCTCGGGGTTATGGCCTGTGCTGGTCTTGTTGCATTTTCTTTTGTTCTATTTGGCCGGGGGTCAGAGGGAAGCAGAGCTGAGCAGGCAACAAGAGAGAGTGAGTGAGAGAGAGAAGAGAGAGAAAGAGAAAGACAGAGAGAGAGAGACACAGCAGAAGACAGTAAGTGGGGAGAAGTGAGCCACAAATACTGTGACAGAAAACAAGTGAGTACTTCATTCCCTTACCATTTATTTATTCAAGACAGATGTTTACAATTAATAGAATACTGTCATAAAAGAAGTCAGACCATGGATTGCTTTATGTCAGGAGTGTAAAATAAATTGAAATGAATAGGCCAACTCAGCCCACAAACACCCCTAAGGTGATGTGGAAAATGACAGCCTCTGTGTTTGTGAGAAGTGATCTGAATAAGTCATTGACTAAATAAAGTAGAAAAAAATCAGATGACAAGGAAGATGTGAACCTGAGGAAAAAGACACATTTGAAATGCATGGCCCATTCATTTCAGTGGAGTTTTTTTTTTCTCATGTTTATACATGTGTTGCCTTTTAATATATATATATATATATATATTTTTTTTTTTGTCAAGGCATTATTTAGGTCCCCTCTCACAAACACGTGTTGCCCAATCTTTCAGACAAGGAGATGTTCAGGAGCAAGGGGGTATGACATGAGATTGGAAGGGGGTAGACTAACGGGTAATGTGAGGAAGTATTTCTTCATGGAAATTGTGGTGGATGCATGAAATTGACTCCAAGGGTAGGTGGTAGGGGCAAACATGGTGGGGGAATTCAAAAATGCATGGGGCAGGCGTAGGAGAACCCTAGCAACAGGGATGAGAAAGTAAAGCCAGAGCTCAAGTACGGTCTGTAGCTTTTGCAGTAGATAAGAAAAATGGGCATACTGAATGGGCCTAGCATTCCTTATCTGCTGTCAGTTTCTATGTTTCACTGTCATTTTTCACATTATACAACAAAGAGATGTTTGTGGACTTTGCCTATGCTGTTTGCTAACACCCCTTTATAGGCACCAACAAGCGTAGTTTGTAAGCACCTACTGTGGATATGGGCATTGTTTTCTGCATTTCAGTCAAATTTTAGGATACCTTTTTCTGCATGTGGTGATTTGCCATGCATCAAGGTAGACAGAAAGTGAACAGACTGGAAAGCAGCCAAAACACATACTGCTGCCCCCCTGCCCCCTCATGCACACATTATTTTTAAACTTCATGGGCCCTGTATTCAAAACTTAGTCCTGGGGCAATAGTAGCACTGCATAGATTGCTAAATTAGCCTAGAACCATTAACACGCTATAGTCAAAGGAATAGCCCAGGGGCTAAACCTGCTAAACATAGCATGCAAAGGAAGCAGTGCAAACAGGGCTGGGAGTGCAATACAAAAATAGCTCAGGAAATAAGACAGCTCTGAATATAGCAACAGAGTACCAGTACTCTTTCTACTCATACATGGTTACACTAGATGTTCTGAGAAACGTGGAGGGCCCTTTTATAATGTGTATCCACTGCCAAATGTATTGTAGGGGAGAAAAAGTGACAGAGTTTATATGCAATAAATGTCTCTTAATAACCACTCTGCAAGGGGAATTTGCTAGGCTGCTGAGCAATAAACCAGTTAGTGATGATATTGGAGAACTTGAAAACTTTATTGATCACATGGTGGAGCAATTAGAATCCCCATAGCAAACTAAAATGCCATTAAACCATAGCTCTATGACTACAGTGGAGAATCAAACACCAGCTAACATCAAAAATGACAAATGGGCCTTTGTGACAAAAAATACAAGGAAAAACAGGAGGGGTCAGATCTGTAATAGTGCCCCAATATTACTTTATAATAAATATGACCCCCTAGCAGCTCTGGTTCCATTTTATACATCCTGATGTTTTGTCTTCTACTTTACTGACTCAGTCATCAGACCAAGATCATAAATCAGTGCCTGACATGCTGGCCCGCTGGTGCTGAGAGTTGACGAGCTGGACGCCACACCTCGCACTACACCGGTGACCCGGGTTCGGGAACGAGCTTGGGTTGTCAGGGGTCAGCAGGGGAGGACTGGAATTGAGCATCGGGAGACAGCTCTTCCAGTCCTGGGGTGGGCTAGGGACTCTACACCATGCTGCGGCAATCCCTGGGGATGCCCGGAAGTACCGCAAGTGTTGGTGTAACTAAGGGGGGACAGCGGCGGAAGTCTGCACATATGTGCATGGATGTCATTGCACATCTGTGATCC
Source organism: Neoceratodus forsteri (assembly GCA_016271365.2). Classification (NCBI taxonomy): domain Eukaryota; kingdom Metazoa; phylum Chordata; order Ceratodontiformes; family Ceratodontidae; genus Neoceratodus; species Neoceratodus forsteri. Next base: position 1,290,715,089 of record CM057456.1, read on the forward strand.
CAAAATAGGGGAGAAAACAGGGAAGAAGACAGCAGCACAGGTCCATGGCAGCTTGATGGCCGTAGCTCTGCCGGACGACGATGGCTGGAGGGATGTGCCAGTACTGGTTTCTTCACCGGGTGTGGGGGCCATGGGGGGGCCCCTTTTGCAGGTGTAGCTGTGTCTGCCAGCTGGGCATGCAAGCTTTCGGGTCAGAGGCGGAGTGGAGTGGTGGCTGGATGTGGCAGGACTGTGGCTGCATGGAGGAAAAAGTGTTAAATGATAAATAAGTGCCTGACTCCTCTAAAATGTCTGTCTCCTCAAAGACTATTGCCCCCCCCAAAAAAAAAAACCACCAAAGCACTAAAAGTAAAGCCTGCTCTCGTTAACTTCTCTCAGCTACCTGCTGTTAAAACTGGCACTGCCAGAATTAGTGCTATCCATGCCAATTTCATGCCTAAAGTCCTTGTTAAGGCCGATCATACTCCCCCCAACCCTCTAATAGCACCACCCCACATTCTACACAATCTTCTGTCGACCTTAACTCTCCTATGCAAGTATTTGTACTGGGAGACTCCATCATAAAGCACATTGCAGAGTCATATGTAACCCAGGCAAACTTAATTGTACATGCTCTAGCTTTAGAGGTGCCAAAGTGGCAGATATTACAGCAATGGTCTCTGATATTTTAAAACATGCAGGGAACAACCCCCTTGTTATCATCCATGCTGGCATCAATGATATTCACTGTACAAACTTAGATCAGCTTAAACAGGGCTATGTAGCCCAATAAACCTACCAGTTGAAAGGGGCTGTTCTGTTTGTTTTTCTGAAATATTGCCAGTCCCAAGGTCCACTTACACTGTCACACAGGGCATTAAATCAACTAACGAATGACTTAGAAAATTCTACCTTAGGCAGAGCATCCCATGTATAACGCACAGGGACAATTTTCTTAACAGTGACTCCCTTTTCTGTTGGGATGGCCTCCATCTCAGTAGTGGGGGCAGTTCACTACTTGACAAAGCCATCAACTCATCCATCAATCATTTTTTTTAACTAAAAAACAGTGGGTTAATGGGAATGAACCCAAGTCTCTAATGCAGGACCTCAATCAGTTCCCAAAAACCTGTAAAATTCTTGCTTTAAATGCAAGGTCTCTTAATCTCACCAAAAAGGCAGAACTTGAGGCCCAATGCAGGCTCATGGACCTAGGTATTATTGCTATCACTGAAACCTGGTGAGAGTCCTTAACAACCTGGTCTAGGGAAATTCCTAACTACAAACTTTATCACAACAACAGATCTGATAAACAAGGTGGTGGTGTCTGTATCTATATTAGGGATGATATACCTTCTCATGAATTACATTGCTCATCTACCACAGAAAGTATATGGGTTAATGTTCAGCTTAAGGGTCAACCTCAAATTACTATTGCAAACTGCTATAAACCTCCATCATCAGACCAGGAATATACCACCACTCTCCTAACAGATATACGCAAGTTATCTGATAAAGGGAATGGCATCATCTTAGAGGACTTCAACATGTCAAACATCAACTGGAATATTCCTTTAGGAAGTAGCAACAAAAAGGAGAAACTCTTACTTAAAGCCATTACTGATGCTGGTCTCAACCAACTAATCTCCCAACTGACCAGGGGTAAAACCTTTCTGGACCCGCTAATAAAAAGCATTGAAAATAAAACTAGTGATTTGCAAATTTTGGAGCCATTAGGTAATAGTGACCACTTTTCTTTTCTATTCAAACTAGCTTGCAACTCCACTATTCAATGCAACTACTCCATTTTTAACAGCTGTAATAGAGCTAACTATAAGGAAATAACTGAAGCCATTACTAATATTAGCTGGGAAAATCTTTTGCCCAATTTATATATTGAGAGGATTCTTAGAAGACATTTAAACAAAGCATTCACAACTTAGAAAACCCCTATGTTCCCATAAAAAAATACTAAAAAGGGGAAGATCCCTATGTGGCTTAATAGGTCCATTAAATCTCAATTAAGCTAAAGGAAAACCTGTTCAAGAAACTAAAAACCAGTACACCATTAGATAGGGATACCATTCTTATTAAATATAGACTGGCCTTAAGTACCTTAGAACACATGATTAAACACTCCAAATGCAAAATTGAATTTGGACTTGCACACACTAAAGATTGTCACAAGTCTTTATTCTCTTACCTAAACAACAAGAAGGGTAACTCTAGGAGAATTGGACCACTGATTAGTTGTGGAGCCAGACTGCAGTCAGTCTCAGATATGGTCAACTGTTTTCATGAATTTTTTTGATCATTTTTTTCTAAAAAAGATACCAACTCCTTGGCACTTCCTAAAGATAATTCCAGTCTAATCAACTACCTTATTACTATCCCTGACTTTTCTGCAAGCTCTCAAAAAGCTCAAAAAAAGACACCAGTCCTGGACCAGACAATATTCACCCAAGGTTTCTGATTGAAACCACAGATTCTATTGCCCTTCCCTTGTCAATCATTTTTAACAAATCATTAAAAGAAAATTCAATACCAGATGATTGGTATACTGCAATAATTACACCCATATTTAAGAAAGGTAATAGGGGGAGTGTCCATAACTACCACCCTATTAGCCTAACCTCTATTGTTGGTAAACTTATGGAAAGAATTGTTAAATCTTATTCAGAGAAAGGGATGGCTGAACTAAATATTCATGATCCCACTCAGCAGGACTTTAGACCTGGCTATTCATGTATGACAAATTTAAATGCGTTCTACAACCATATCAGTAGAGAACTAGAAAACGGTGTTCCTATGAACATGATACTGCTGAACTACAGTCATGCCTTTGACAAGGTCCCCATGGTAAACTAATTGGGAAGTTAGGATATATGGGTTTCTCTCCTTGTCTAATTAGGTGGGTCAATGAATGGCTCTCATGCAGGTGTCAGAAAGTAAGAATTAATAACACACTATCAGATTGCGGTACCATTGTGAGTGGGTCCCCCAAGTTTCTGTTCTGGGCCCAACTCTATTTAACATTTTCATAAGTGATATGCAAATAAGATAAGACAATTATCTTTCAGAATTCACTGTTGATAACCAAACTGGGGGTGTTGGCTATCCCAACAGTATGGCCATTCTTGTTTCTGACTTGAAATCAATAGAACTATGGACTAAACACAACAACATGTAATTTAATCAAGACAAATGTGTAGTCCTACACTTTGGCAAAAATAAACCCAGAAATGTTTACCACCACAATAATACCCCACTTAAGTCATCTTACTGTGAGAGAGACCTTGGTATTCTTCTCAATAATAAACTTTCAGCCAGTGATCACTGCACCAAAACCACTAAAATGATAAATGTGCTACTGAAAGAAATCCAATGCACCTTTGTAATTCATACTGAGCAGTGTCTTATTCCATTATATAGGGCTTACATTAGGCCATATATTGATTATGGGTCCCCCTTTCAGAGCCCTTATCTAAAAGGAGATATAGCCCATCTGGAACAGGTCCAGGGAAAAGCCACTAAAATGGTCCCAAGATTAGCCCACTTAGACTACACAACAAGACTATAGTTAACTGGTCTCCATTCCTTGTACACCAGAAGACACAGAGAGGACTTGCTTATTACACACAAAATACTACAATCCCCAGAACTTATGAATCAGCATGGCCACTCACAGTCACATAGACGTATTTTGTCCCCAGATAACATAACAAGCAGCTCGAGGTTCGATCAGCTAAAACTACAAAAAGGGGAACATTTTTTCCATTCGAGCGCCTAGATTATGGAACACTTTACCTCAAGAATTAGTGGATTCAAGTAATTTTAACTTATTTAAAAAGAGACAAGACATCTATCTTACCACTAATTTGCCAAGATACTAATGGCCACATTATGTGGGGAACAATCACGATGGGCCCTGGCCTTCTTTTGTCCTAATAAACCAAGTAAATCAAGTAAACCAAGGGAAGGCCAAAATTCAACAGCAAACTAGTGGACACAGAGATGGAGGAAGGCAGAGCTGCAGTAGCAGGCCAATGTGAGTGATACAGTAGTAATGGTGTGTTGCACAACAACAGCAACAGTCAATGCAGGCCGCAAATAGCAGAACTGTGATGTGCAAGTGACAGGTTAGCCCACAACAAACACATTAGCCCAGCACTAACACTTTGCCCCAGGCTAACACATTAGCCTAAAGCTAAAGTACGAAATATTCAAAGCTCAAATGCAAATGAGACTACTCAACCAATCCATGGGCAAACAGTCACATTAGCATATCATTATGACCTGCTTTGCATGCACTCCCATGTTGTTTGCCAGTGCTATAGCATGGATCCCACAACTCCACCTGTATTTTACACTTGAACTACAGGTCAAAAAACACCGGCTGGGAGGTGCACTCAGCTCCTCCTGTATGCCAGACCTGAGAACAGCTTGGTTGCTCAGGCAATGGGTGACAGCAGGCTTAACATAATGCATAACACCAAACCATACAACATTGTAATGAGGGAGACAGACACTTGGACTGAGGGGCACTGATCCCCATGATGAGGGACACTGTAGAGGTATGTCACAATGTATATATCTATATATATATATCTATATATTAGAGGCAAAAAAACTCCATTTAATGCATTAGTTAGGGTTGTTGCACACCGACAAAAGTGAGGAAATTTGGTGTTAGGGTTGAAAGCCCCTTGGCCCCCCGCCCACACTCCCCAACCGCATCAGGTGCGACACGGTTGTGGGTCCTAACTCTCACCCCATTCTCCTACACCTCTGCTTCTTTACACAAGTGATGGGGTGAGAGTTATGGCTGACAACCATAATGCACCCTGATGCCAGTTGGGGTGTGGGCGGGGCTAGGGGGCTTTCAACCCTAACACCGAATTTCCTCGCTTTTGTTGGTGTGGAACATTCCTAACTAATTCATTAAATGGAGTTTTTTGCCTCTACTTTCCCTTCTTTTTGACAATGAAAACGATAAATAGTGAATGTAATGTGGCGGCGGGAGCGCGGGGCCCTGCCACATGATGTCTTGTCACATAATAACATTGTGCCCGCAAAGGCAAATAGTAATGAGCATGGTGACGCTAAGCGAAACAGAAAGAGAAACAGTAGTGTAGACAGAAATGTTAAAAACTATGCAAAATCAAGCGCAATTGAAAACGCAAAGGGTAACACGCATGGTGACGTAGATGTGAAAGGTAAGTGAACCGAGAATGGAACCGCAAGCGAAAACGGTAATGGTAACAGTAATGTAAGTGCACAGGCTGGTTTTCCCCAAAAGCTGCATAAAGAAAGACATTGAGTACAAAGAATGTATGCATAATAATGGTTCTTGGAGCAGAAAATGAGGGCTTGGAATACGAAATTGCTTATATCTCAGGAACTGTACGACGTAGAAAAAAAATTAAAAGTCATTAGATTTTTGACTTTCCTGGCTAGTTTTGTACTTAGTCCCCACCAGAGGGCTAAGCCTTTTCTGACGAAAGTCCGTGATTTCGCACCGCTTCCTAGATATGGGCCCTGAAAGATGCGGAAGAACCGCTATGTTATCCTATGGGAAAAAAGAGAAGTTTGGAGTGCCACAACTTTGACTCCCTGTAATATTTTTTTTACCACACCACAAAAAGGCACATCTGTGGGATATTGGCTATGTTCCCTCCAAATTTCAGCCCAAAAGACCAAACTGTTATTTTGCAGCAGGGCGCCAAAAGATTCCTGTAATGCGTTGGATGCCATAATGTTATCTTATGGGAAAAAGTGTCAACTTTGGAGTGCCGTAACTTTGCCGCCATGTAATATTTTTTCAACAAAACACTGAAAGGCACATCTGTGAGATGTTGGCTACGTTCTCTCCAAAAGCCAGGCCAAAACACCAAACTGTTCTTTTGCAGCAGGGTGCCCAAGAATTGCTGTCATTTTCCCACAGCCCAGAAAAGTACTGTCGAAGTTTGTGAAAGCTTTCACAAATTCATTCAACAGTGTCGCAAGTGCGACAGTACTTTGCGAAAGTACTTTTTCCAGAAATTTGAAAATCATATTTCTGGGGTGCTTTACCCCAAAATAAAGACATGTTTAGCATCCTCAGGGTCCGAATAGGTGAATACAAAAGAATTAGGTTGCTAGAGGGTCCCAATTTTAAATGGCAAGCATTTTTCTGATCGCTAACAGAAAACAAAATGGTGGATTTGAGACAGTAAAAGGGCCATTTGGGAAAGTAAAAACTGTATTTGCGTCATTGTTGAACTTTTTGTTAACTTTTCCCATTGACTTATAATGGGACCTTATTTTTTTAATAACTTTTGAACCGTTTAATATTTTTTCATGAAATCTTCAAAGAGCACATTGGGGACCCTGGCTGCATGTTTCCTGAAGATTTCAGACTGGTCACATGAATCATGCGACCTGTACATGCAACAGTAAAATTCCATAAAAATGTAAATGCGTGAGCAGATCATGCTTAATAACTCCGCAGCCGTATATGCGACCGCTACGAAACTTGGCAGATCCCAAGGCATATGGGTGTTGATCGCATATTCCAAATTTCAGGTAAATCTATCAAACAGTTGCAAAGTTAATAAGGTGCAGAATTTGGGGTTTAACATGTAAATGGCTCCTCAACCCTAACTACCATGCCACTGTAATGTATGTGTATATATATATACATACAAACACACGCACACATATATATACATACACACACACACACACACACACATATATTATATATATATAAAATAGAATTGCAGTAGCACCTCTATAGTTAGGGTTGAGTAAGCAGTTTAATGCTAAATCCCAAATTTTGCACTTTAATAACTTTGTAACTGTTCAACGGATGTGCACAAAATTTTGTATGTGCTGTCCCAGGGGTAGATCTCTGGATATGCCAAGTTTCGTTTTGATCGGATGCATGCTGTTTGTGCAGCGCATAGTGAAAAAAGTGAATATTTTGCCTTTTTTTGCCCATTTTTGCTACTTTTTGCCCATCGCACTGTGGCCACATGATTTGGAATTGTGGTTTGACATTTTCAGAATAGAAGGAGGTTGCCCCAAAGAGCAATCCAGTGTTGGTTTGGTGAAAACATATTAATCCATTCCAAAGTTATTTAATTTTGAATGTTCGAGTTCTGAGCATGCTCAGTTCAGTCTTTGGAATAGGTGCATATTTTGCAAAAGAGGATTTGCCTCATGATCAAGGATTTTGTCACCTCATGAACAGGGATTTATAAAATCCCTGTTTGTGATGAAAAAAAATCCTTTTCATGAGTCACCAACTTATTTTCATTTTTTGCTGCAAATAAAACATTGTAACTTGACCCACTGATGTGTTCTGTGGTAACTGAAGCATAGGTTTTGTTCAGGGTGAAACCCTATACAAACCCATGGCTTTGGTTCTGTTCAGTTTTATGAAAAAATTTCTATTTTTTATTTTAAAAATCCTTGTTCATCACTTGCTTCCAATTCTTGTTCATGAGGTGATACAATCCTTGTTCACAAGCTGACCCTTGTTTGTGAGCTGTCAAAATCCTTGTTCGCAATTTTCGTACCAGATGGCTCTATCTTGTGAACAAGGATTGGCTCACGAACAGGGATTTTGTCATTTCACAAAAAGGGATCGGCTCATGAAAAGGGATATTGGCAGCTCACGAAAAGGGATTTTTTTTAAATACCTTTTCGCGAGCTCTCAGAATCCCTTTTCGCAAGTCAATCCCTTTTCATGAACTGACAAAATCCTTGTTCGCGATTTCCAGACCAGATGGCCATATCTGGTGAACAAGGATTGGCTCATAAACATGGATTTTGTCAGCTTACGAAAAGGGATTGACTCATGAAAAAGGATCGTTTTTTTAAATCTCTTTTCTTGAGCTATCAAAATCCCTTTTCGTGAGTTGTCAAAATCCCTTTTCATGAGCCAATCCCTTTTTGGGAGCTGTCAAAATCCTTATTCATAGCTGGCCCAGTGGGGCTGAGGGTTGAGGTGCTGGACGCCACACCTTTGCGCTGCCTTGGCAACCCATTTCTGGGAATGAGCACAGACCGTCGAGGGTCGGCAAGGAGGAGAAGAATCAAGCATCCAACTGATTGCTCTCCATCTCTGGGGATGGGGGAGACCAGCGACTGGTGCACACCTTACCCTTAGCAGAGACTGGGGCTCAACAGCACAGAGCCACAAGAAATTGGTGCAAGAGCATGGCAGATGCTTGACATGGGCATGCATGGGAGTGTGTGTGACCTGCATCACAGGTGGCATTGCACGCTATGCTTCCACAAGGGGAGAAAACCAGGAAAATAGTGGCAGCCAGGTCGTGCAGCTTGATGGCCATCCCTAGCTCGTGCCGTCTCCACAAGCACCACCTGATCTGGATCCATGCCAGGTGGGGTAGTTGGGGGCTCCCTAGCTTCTCAGCTATGGGGGTTAAGCCATGAGGGAGTACAAGGTGGTGGCCCATGAGGAGATCGGAGCGGGCGGATGGTGGCTGGAAGAAGGAGGAGAGGAGAGGAGAAGAAGCTGACTGGGGCCACAGAAGAAAAAGTAAACAACAAAAAAATCATTGTTCGTGAGAGTAGGACCAGATGGCCAAAATCTCACGAACAAGGATTTATGCTGAACAGATATTTTGACAGCTCACAAACAGGGATTTGGCTCGTGAACAGGGCTTTTGACATCTCACGAACAAGGAATTTAAAAATTTTCCCAGTGTACTGTAAAGAAACGGTTTGGTCTTTTGGCTTGAAATTTGCAGGATACAAACATTGTGTCCCATAGATGTGAGTTATGATGTTTAGGTGTAAATATTTACATTAGTTCAATAGTTATGTCATTACAAATTTGAGAAATTTCCCATAGGATAACATTGTGGTAAACACAGCGCCTTTTGGTACCTATATCCTGGAAATGCTTTGAGATACGGATTGTTTTGCTAAACAAAGCTGAGAAGCATGTGTGCAGTTTACCAGCCCATGATTACAACTGCAGCTGCATTTTTTAAAGGTTGCTACAGTTACTGAGATATTGCGGCATTTGCAGCACAGGGGTTACTTGGCATGTGTCTAGGCCTGTGATATGTGTCTCTAATTCTAGGTAGGTGGGAGCACAGCCAACATATGGGTTAACATTATGCAGTGATGTGACTGCTGGGCCATCCGTTATGCAATAATGGGAGTGCAGGGCCTGGAGGGCCTTATGCTCCTTATGCTCCTACTTGGTGATGACAGCATATTACAATCTGAGCCCTGCACTCTGAAAACTATATAAGGATAACATTATACTTTCTCAAAAAGCAAGGAAATTCATTTCAAAAATCTTTGTTAATGCATCAGTTAGGGTTGAAGTGACAAAAGTAGGGAAATGAGGCATTAGGGTTGACATCCTAACACCCACCCACCCTACCACTCCACTCCACCCCACCCCCACCACATACCAATAGGTGACAGGATGTGCCTTTGGGGTTGTTGGACCTAACTCTCACCCTTAGCTGAATATCCTACATGGAAATCCCACTAGCAAAGACCAGTGACAGTCACTTGTTTATGTTTATTTTTAAGTTTGTGGAGTGCACAATATGTAACCCACAAATTCAATTGGCGGATGATGTTCACACAAAATACCAGTCGCTCTACCAAATAAAGCAATTTTACTTGTACTGCCATTCTTCTTGTGTGCTGGCATTTCAGCATGTTGCATTGCGCCCTGCATTAGCAGTTTCAGATATCTTGCAACTTCTGTAAACTGCTACAAAATCACACAAATAATTGGCTATCAAAATAGTTTGATAGGAATTACTTCTATTTCTGATGGCATTGTGGCATTGAAAAGTGCAGTTCTGTCACCAATATTAGCTGTCTCAGGTGTCTTGGACCATGCAGTATATTTCAGCTAGCCTCGGTATATGGATCTTAATTATACAAGTAAAAGCCTTTCCTTGGTGCTTCATAGGCTCTGTCTAGCTAAGTTAGCATTATACACCTGAATAAGTTTGAGTGGCATAGTAGTTAGTGATGTTGACTCTGAGCTCGTTGATAGCATTAGAGTTTATTGACTGCACTATAATTGCCGAGCTGAACTGCTCATGTGGTTTGCTTTTCGCTCATTTGATGTGATACAAAGGTCACTAGCCTAACAGGGATGATTTTATCTTCACTTCTACGGGTGTCGAGGATATTGATGGGGGGGTCACTAGCCTACAGGGGATGATTGTGTCTTCACTCCTACGGGTGTTGGGGATCGTGATTGGGGGTGGCACTAGCCCACTGGGGATGATTTGTCTTCACTGCTATGGGTGTTGGGGATCATAATGGGTGGGTGGGGGCCATTAGACTACCAGGGGTGCTTTTGTTTTACTACCAATGGGTGTTGAGGATTGGGATTGGTGGCATGGTGTGCTGTGCACATGCAGCGGGGACTGGGTGATCTGCCTCCTCCTGTTTGCACCGCATTACCGCATGCTTTTGCTGGCAGTATTGTGTGCAGCACTACAGGTCATGTAGACACCTGTAGTGCGGTGCTGTTCTTTTGAATATGCCAGTGCGCCATCATTCATGGACCCTCTCCTTACTCCCTACCCTGAATACATTTACTTTTAGCATTGGCACTATCACATAGCACTGGCACTAATTGTCCTTTTGAATATTGTGGCCAGGCATAATTCTGGTGCTATTCCAGTGCAATGGGTTTGCGCTTGGCACAAAACTTTGAATATCTGGTGCCTTGATCCTTAACTTTCTGTCCATTCAGTGATTTTTTTGGCACTTTGCCCTTTTCAAATAAATTAGTTTTGGCCTTTTTATGGTTCTTACATCTTATTATATTAAGCCTGTTTATACATCTGTAATGCCTTTCATCCTTCTACACTGAGGCTGTTTTCATCTCCCCTACCACCTCCCAGAGTAATGCATGTCACATTGAGAAACTATAGCCCTACAGAGCAGTTCCTGTGCAGGGCTATTTCCAACTAAACTGTAAGTCACTTTGTTCCTCTCTGTCTCCCCTTGCCATCCTCACATTTTTTTCTTTATGGTTCCAAAAACAAAGCCTGCTTCTTCTTCTCTCTCTCTCTCTCTGTCTCCTTTCTCTGTGGCATTTCAGTTACAGCATGCTCTCAGCTGTTTCAGGACATTTCTCTATCTTTTTTCTCCAGAAGCCACACCGAGCCAGTCTAGCGTAGCTCTGCCTTATGGTACAGTATGTACCCTTAAATCCTTCTTTGCCCACAAATATAGTGCAACATTTAAAGAAAGCACAGTCTGTCACCATTCCAGAATCCCCTATGTTCTGCAATGTTGTGACTGGTTACCAAACATCCCTCATTAAGGCGGATAATTCAGAAGTATGTTTTGGGTCACTTCACTATCCATTTTCCCCAGAAGATGTGCTGATCCAATCTAGCCTTACCCTGCCTGTGGTACAGTACATACACCTAAATCCTTTCTTTGTCCACAAATATGGTACAACATTTAAAGAAAACACACCCTGACACCATTCCAGTGTCCCCTGCATTCTGCAATCATTGCACAGAAGCTCTGCCCATCACCCCACAGGCAGTAACTGACATTCCCTACTGGTTCTACTGCTGCTACTTAAGGGAGACGAGCATTTGTGAGCAAACAATCCTTGGAATAGGCTACTGTGCGAGATGTGAGACTTGAAAAGGGATGAGTAGTGTGATGGGCAGGTGTTAGTGCACCATGCAGAGGTCACCATGGTAAACAGAGCCAACAGATAAGAATCCTGTCCTCTAGTCCAGTGTGTTTCACCTGCTAGTTGCTTCACAGGACATAATTGAACACCCTAGGGTTCCTAGGGTTAGGTCAGGCCAGCAACAAGGTAGAGCTGTCTGATTGGAACAACTCAAATCTTGGGATCTGTCAGGTTAATTCATTTGTATCCCCCCATAGGCACACCTGTACCAGTTCTATATAGAAAGGAGTTGTTCAATTGAAAATACGGTAGTTTGAGTATGGTTATGGTTAGTACTGCACATAAGAGGGGACCCTGGGCCTGATTCCAGAAGGATTGCCTGTGCCAGTGAGTTGCAACAATCACCACTACACCTGGGACCACACACCACATTCCAAGAGTGGCAGGGTCCTGGCACTTGAGACATGTGGGATACCCCATATGGAGGCTAATGCCACATGCATGGTGTATATGACCCTCATGTCGCAAATCGTGGCTGGTGACAGGCTGCCCCCCCCAAAGCCCCCCAGACCACCACAGCACACACCAGGAGACATGGGGGGCAGGACACATGGCACAGGCGTCTGGGGGACACACCATAGATTAGACCCCTGGGGGACCCTGATTATTGGGCGATGGGGCAGGGATGTGCTTGTGTGGGCTTGGGGGCAGTATGGTGCTGGTACCATGGCACTGTGTGGCAGTATCCAATGATGCCAGCCATCGACTGCCACTTAGGACAGCTCCAAGCTGCCATAAGGTAGCTACACAAGTGCGACTTTTGTAATCACACTGGCGGGTTACAACAGCCACCCTCCTGGAATTGGGTGATGTTGCTGCCATAACCGGCACTTGCACAATGGCACTGTGGGCTGCAGTGTAGTGGGTAACGTAACCCACGACTTAACCCATGATTGTTGTAGCCCGCAGCCACCATGGTGCAAGGTGCCACTTGGAATACCAGCAGGCATAACGCTTGACGTAAATCGCAGGATACGCCAAGGGGTTTGACATATCTCAGCTAATGCTGGCATAACCTGTCTTGGAATTGGGCCCCATGTTTTTAAAATGTTACAGTTTGGGGAGTTTAGAAATGAATGTATACTTGCCTTCAGGATGAAACAATGGAGCATAGGAAACAAAATATAGTTACATTCTAACCGCTGCAGTCAGTGTCCCTAAACCAAACACATAAAGCCTCAAACATTGTGTAATAAGTGCTACTGTACTTTTTTTTAACACACATCAAGTAGGCTCTGTGGTGAAACTATAGGTAAGGGAAAATGGACTCACTAAGTGGGCCAAGCAGTCCTTTTCTGCTGGCAAATTCTACATTTCTGTGTTTCACTGCAATATATTTTTGTACTGCAATTGTCACAGAATCTTCCATTTTTATGTAGGTTTGCTCACGTGTTATACTGGGTGGCATATCTTCTCTGCAGGGATTCCATTCTCTGGCTGTTACTAAAAAGCAAATTTATTTGATCTTCAGTCTGTTCTTAAAGAAACTACTCACAACCTTTGAACAATCTGCTACACTCCTCCCCTTTACTTGCATGTTCCTTACATAGAAAGATTGCTTTTATCAGGAGCATGCAAAGTGACAATCAGTCACACCTTCAGCCCCCTGCAGAGATGAGAGTGCAATTGTAGAAGTGTGTACTCTTCAGATCTGCCAGGAAAAGTAACTTTTTCAAAGTGCCAAAGTTAAAAATCCTGCACCAACAGCAAATTGAGGCAAAATGTTCATTTTACTCTTGTGTGTAAATTCCCCCTAAATCTTATTTCTTGAAATGCATGGTTGTGGGCCTATGAAAAAATATGTGCAACATAAGCCTGTTGCCTATCATCAGTGTGCATCTGATGTGCTAAACAGCAAGACAAACTGTAGAAGCACAGTGTATTTGCAGGGTATTTTTCCTAACACATAACAAAAATCATACACCATAGGAAATAAAACTGATGCCCCTTAAACCAAACTGTGTTGTCATGGCATTCATGGTGTCTTTAGGAGGAGGAGGAGGATGATTGGAAAAGGGGCTAATGCATCACAATTGTTTGCTACTTCCAGTGAGTGGAGCTGAAGCACACAATGGAGGAATTAGTCTGCTTTTTGCCTCTGTGTCCTTCTGTCTCCCCTTCCCCCCACACTTTTTTCTTTCAGCAACTGAGTAGCACTACTTACCACCCTCCCAAACATTGCAGCCATGCTCAACTGCACTTCTTGCCCACCTACTTCTCAGCAACACAGCAGCACTTAGCTGCACTATGTCCTGCTTCACACAGCCATGCTCTGTGGCACTCCTTCTGGTTTGGTAACAGCAAATGGACCTCCAGTTCCAGTGGCTGCAGTGTGCCCTGCTTCCCTCATACAAAGGGCTGGCATTGACAGCAGCTGGTCAACTGTTACAGGATTGCTGGTGAGGTTCATAAGAGCAGGGTTCTCTCTAGTTTTCTTCTGTTACTCATTCTGTCCCCATTCCCCTTAGTAGAAGGGAACATTGTCAAACAAACAATTGGCATTGCAGACATTGCCAAAAACACCAGCAGCAGCAGCAGCATTGTTTTGTTTTGGTTTGAAGGATTGGCAGTTAAAGCAGCAGTATTTGATAGTCTTCCAAAGTGTCATTGTATAGATTTTTTACAGCAGAAATGTATTTCTTGTTGTAATATACCCTATGCTCTAGATTTATGTTTTTGCATGTGCTTCTTTCAGAAAATAAAAAAAATTCATGTTAAAAACAGAAATGTATTTATGACATCCTTAAGTTCATTATCAGTGCATCTTTAATTTACTGAGATATTCTTACAATAGCTTTTATCACTAATTTCGTAATTAATGACGTACATCATTAAAGATGGCCACTACTCACAATTTTTAAAAATCTCTTCTGCTGAGGTTACCAGTTCAATGTACATACAAATGTTATGCTGCAGGATGTATTAGGATGATGCTACCACATTTTTCTGATGGTACACAACCCACATTATTTTCATGATGGATATGGCATGGGGAAAAGAACTATTAAAAACTTCAAAATCACATAGCTTTGTGTAAAAATGAAAGAAAACAAAAGGAAAAATGGATGTGTTGATGTTTTTGCCAGAAAACGTGAATTGCTGAAAAAAAAACATGGTGCCTAACAAATAGTGCTACTATAAATCCTCATGGATTACTGATAATGTGCTGTAGTTCTGTGCTGTCTACTTGTGTATATTAACTATCTTCTGCATTGTGCTCCAGTGAATCCAGTTTTTTGTAAGTTTTTTGTGTGCCTTCTCTCTCTCTCTCTATTGCTAGCTGTTAATGCATAGGAGCCATTTTGGCTTTGACCAATACTTGTTAATCAAGTTGTTTCTGTGTCTTGAAGCAGTGACCTATATCAGGGCATTCACCTCACCTCATGCTATCAAAACATTCCTCACAGTCCCTTATGGCTTACAACCATTCCCAAAACATGGACCCTTTGCACAGTATTGGGTGAGGCACAGCATCCAATTGTAGGAAGGCAGTCCTTGGTAGCAGGTGACAGCCATAATCCTATCCTCAGTTTGTTCTTTTTGCAGCTGCATGGTGATAGCCATGCTGACATATTGCTATTACATAACTGAAGAAGGTGCTCTGGAACCACATGACCGGCTACCTAGACTGTGTCCTTTCACAGTCGAATTGAAATACATGCAGTTCTCTCCATTCGTCACGGTGCTATTCCTTTATGTCTCCGCCCCTACCCTTCACTTCACCTGGCACTATTTTTTTGTAGTGGCTGCTGGTAGAGCTGGCCCTGTTCATTTCTTCTAGATTTGTAAGGGGTTCTTCTTGTTTCTTTATCTGTGCATCTTTTGCTTTCTCTTGAGGTTGTAGGGGTCAGATTTAAGAAATACTGTGTGGGCTGAATGATAAACACAACTTCATGCCACACCATACCTATCTGACAGCATTCCTCCAGCACAGGTTCAAATTACATTTCTCTCTCTCTCTTTCTTTCTCCCCCAAGTGTGTGCGTATATGTGTGTGTGTGTGTGCGCGCGTGTGTGCGTGTATGGAAGTCTGAAATGATTTAGCCCTGTTTGAAGGGTTTGTGTATAGTAACCCTTTCAGGACTGATCTAATTCTTACTGGACTGAATGATAAACACAGCTCCATGCCACCCCATGCCTATCTGATTGCATTCATCCAGCGAAGGTTCAAATTACATTTCTCTCTGTGTCCCAAGTGTGTGTGCATGTGAGTGTGTGGCAGTCTGCAATGATTTAGTCCTATCTGGACATTTTTTTTCCTTAACCTTTTCAGGACTGATCTAATTCTTAGTGGCATTCTATTCAGTTTGTTTCAGACTTGAATTAATCTCATAGCTATTCACAAGTGTCCTTCTAATGGGAAGTGAGGAGATTATGAACCAGACTGCATTATATAGGGAAATGCTGAAAACTGAAGATGACCAAATATGATAAATGAGGATATAGAACTGAGCTTCAGTATCAGAGCTATGCAAAGGTAGCTGCTAAGACATTGCTTATGAGGTAGGTGGCAGATAGTGAATCCAGCTGCTTGCATTTTTGTACAACCATTTTTTGTTTTGGTAAAGTTACCATCATGCAGTGAATGAAGTAGAATTCTTTGGGGGGAGAGTGGGGTAAAAGCAAGCAGTGCATTACGTGGTGTGTGTTTGGGATTTCATAAAGTGGGCTGTATACAGATGCTAGTTAGCCTCAAGGAAAAGGAATAATGGCATGCCATTTCCCAGCTGCTAGTGCTGTTGATACTAATAAAAAATGTGAACAACTGGGATATAGTGTACGGTGGAACGCTGTTCTGGATGGAAATCCATCCTGGAACAGCATTGTTGTGCTGCATTTGGTGCATCAGGATGTTGTTGTGCTACACAGAGTACATCACTAGTGCAGCACAACATCTAACGTGGGCCCGCGTGCACAATTGAACAGCTGCAGTGATGAGGAAGTAAGTGGTGTGATGGAACTGCTGCCTAAGTAAGGTGTGTTTTTTCATTGGAGACCTGTTTGGGGGATAATGGAGTGCAACCCATGGTTGCCCATACACTATAAAAGATTGTGTATGAGCAACCATACACAAACAAGGCAGCTGAACAATCTCGAGGTTTCCGTGGTAACGAACCTCTTGAGCTTCGCCCTTGAGGTCTCCGGTTAACACAGAAACCTGTTGATCATACAATTGCCTTGTTGTGTATGATTGCTCAAACACAATCCTCTATGTTGTTTCATGCAGTGTGTATATTTATTTATTAATACAGTTTTTGCCAAATTAGTTACAGATTCAGAGGTTTCAGAGATAAAACAAAACAAGGTCATTCTTACCAGCTGCTGCTACAGTTACACAGTAGGAGTCAAATTCCTTAAATTATAGTCTGCACCTGTACATGTATTTTCTTTTCATTAATTCTGAAGACATTTTTGCCAACTAAAATTTTCAAATTATTTCCCAGCCTTTCTAAATGTTAACATTTTCTGCTGTGTGCCTTACAATTTGATGCAGTAAACAGCATATTGTGGTTTTAGAATGTGAATGATAATTTGGAAATATTTACAAGATGGAATGCTCATGACTTTATATTTGTAGGTGGGTAGCTGTCCTCCATAGGAAGGTGGGACCTTACCAATAGCAGAGTATAATTTCTGCAGAATTATAGGGGTTGCAAAGCTCCTTCACTTATCACATTTTATATACATATAAATAAATGCCAGGCAAATAATGTTTTAGTAGTTGCAAGGGGGTTGCAGAGAAATCACAGGGGTGTGAACTGCAACACCTGGCTATCCTGGAGTGATATTCCTGCCCATAGCATTCAGTGGGTCCACAAGGAAGCAGATAGATTGACTCTTGGGAGGGGACTGTCAGATGGAAATTGTTTGGGCAGGGGGCTACAACTGTTCATTTATTTGTTTGTAAATTTACATAATAAAAGTGGAATTTCAATGTTTTTTCAAGGTGACTCTGGGCTTTTTTTGTATTGACCCAGGTCCTGCAACATGAAGTGAATGTGTTACTTTATATTTTAAAAAGGACTTTTTAAACTGGCCTTTAACACTGAATGCAGTCTGCTTTCTGGTTCTCAGAATGATGATCTCAGATACTCTAACTACACTCAAGGATAAAAATTTCTAGAATGGGGCCTCCACCTTGGGGGACACATCACCCCAAACCACCCCTCAGTAATTTATAGGAATACTGTCAGCCTTAAGGCCTGAATCCACACCTGGCCAAACATTTTCTTGTCACTCGAAAATACAGGTCAAATCTTTCTTGCAAGTCTGCTGTCTATACGTTTCTTTATTATTTGTCACATTGCAAGTGATTTCCTAAAAATGAATAAAGTGGTTAAAAAAAAAAAACAAGGTCACAAATTGTAAGGAGCATCCTTGACTATGTGTCATTAGTGTGTAGACAATGTCTGGATTATTAAAAAAAAACACAAAAATAAAATCTGATATTGTAGCTAACTCAACATTGGTATACAGCTGGGTACCATCATAGTACAATAACTTCATACAGTATGTACCTATCATGTCATCACCACTCTGTGTGTAGTATATTGCATTACATTTAATCCCCTTGATGTTTTCTCCCTTGCTCAATGCATATATTATTGGCCATTTGATTACTGTATCTGTGTAGCACAGTACAGCATGAATTATGTGTGCCACACAGTTTACAGTATCAGCATTGTGCATATTAATAATTTTAATCGGTATCCATTTGAATCACATAATCTGTCATACATAAAAACATACAAATTGAGGACAAATAATGACCACTGGGCCCACCTAGTTTGCCCATTTTTAATTATGATCACTTTTGCTGTGGACCCTATTTGATCTCAGCACTGTTTCTTCCATCCTTT
Organism: Neoceratodus forsteri; assembly: GCA_016271365.2. Classification (NCBI taxonomy): domain Eukaryota; kingdom Metazoa; phylum Chordata; order Ceratodontiformes; family Ceratodontidae; genus Neoceratodus; species Neoceratodus forsteri. Next base: position 1,290,733,641 of record CM057456.1, read on the forward strand.
TCCTTACTCCTAGGATTCCTTCATTCCTGTCCAAGGCATTTTTGAAACCCACCCCTGGTTTCTCCCCCACTGCCTCCCATGGAGGGCTGTTTGAGAAATCCACCACCCTTTCTGTGAGGAAATACTTCCTCACATCTCTCCTGGATCTACCTCCTTCAGCGTCATATCATGAAACCCTGTTCTACAGCACATTTTTCTCTGAAACATATCTCCTGCTTGTACCTTATTAATCCCCATGAAGTATTTAAAGGTCTCAATCATATCCCCACTCCCCCTCCTCTCCTCCAGGGTGTGCATATTGAACTCTTTTAGTCTCTCCTCATAGGGCTTTTGGTGCAGACCTTGCACCATTTTGACAGCCCTTCTCTGGACTGCCTGCACTCTGTCTGTCTCTTCCAGAGATGTGGTCTCCAGATTTAAACATAATACTCCAGGTGGGTTGTTACCCAATGACCTATATAGGGGCAACACCACCTCACTCTTCCTGCTGGTGATACCCCTACCTATGCACCCTGGCATCCCACTAGCCCTCTCAACTGCCTTGTCATATTGCCTTGCCACCTTTAGGTCATCTGATATGATTACCCCACAGAGCTCTTTCTTGCTTGGTCATTGTATCACTCCCCCCCTTTTGAACTTTCATCTGTGATTTCTGTGTCCCAAGTGCACTACTTTGTACTTTTTTGCATTAAAATCCAGCTGCTTGGTTACCTAGTCAAAGAAATCTATCAGCTTTGTTTGGTACAACCTTCCCCTTTAAAACTATGCTGCCTCAGATCTGGAAATTAATTTAATTCCAGATATTCCACATTTCTTACACCACTGATGTCAGGTTGACTGGGCTTTAATTGCCCATGTCTTCCTTGCTACCACTTTTGTGAAGTGGGACTACATCTGCTTATCTCCAGTCTTCTAGGACCATGCTGGTCTCCAGTGATCTGTTAAATAAATCTGTCAGAGGTGAAGCTAATACCTCCTTGAGCTCCCACAGCACTCTTGGATGCACCCCAGCTATACATATAGCATTGCCCACCTTCAGATTACTGAGTTCTTTCTGGACTGTCTCCTCAGAAATGGGACTAGTGTCCATTTCCTTCCCCTCAAAACTACCGGTCCCTGTCCTTCACCTTCTACTCTGAACACTGAGCAGAAGTATTTGTTTAAGATGTTTGCATTTTCTTGGTCCCCCTCCATACAGTCCCTCCCCCTTTAACTGTACAATCCCTCCCTTTGCCTTCCTTTTTTTCCGCTGATATATCCCACAAATATCTTGTCCCCTTTTGATACTGCCTGAGCTATTCTTTCCTCTCTTTGCACCTTTGCACTCCTCACTGCTTTTCCTGCCTCTCTCTGTTTTCCCTAATACAGTTCCCTATCCTCCTCCTTCTCCCTCTGGGTCTCCTTATACCTTTTGAAAGTTACTCTTTAAGCCTTTACCTTTTTGTGCCACTTCTTTCAAAAGCTATAGCAGACTCATCTTCTTTTTGCTTTTGCTTACTTGCTTGACACTGTGGTTTGTTGCCTTCACTATGCCCTCTTTTAGTTTGACTCACTTTTCCTCCACCCCAATCAGGTAATCTCTCCCTGTCACGTCATTTCTGAGGCATTCAACAGTCTTTGTACCATCAGCCCTTCTGAAGGCTAGGACCCTCGCCCTTGTGTGGTTGCTGTCTGATGCTGTCTGATGCTGTTCTTATGTTGAACTACACTGTACGATGATTACTGGTCCCCAGATGGCTTTCAACATTGATATCAATACTGTCCATGTTAGTGAGAACCAGGTCATCGTCATCATCACATTTATTTTTAAAAAAGCACCCTTACAGAGCTCAGGGCATCCTTACAATCACAAACATCAAATATTGCGCCATCACAAGCAGGTTCACTGACTACTTGCCTGAAGAACGCTCCTTGCAGGAAGTCCAGGATGTTCCTGCCCCTAGTTGATGCAGCAGTAGAAAGGCTCCAAACTACATCAGGCAGGTTGAAGTCCTCCACCAGCAACACCTACTCCTTTTCAGCCATTTTGCCCATTGCTTCTAACATTTCTTTATCTAAGTCCTCCCCTGCGTTGTAGGCCAGTAGATCACTTCTGTCTGAATAGTAGCTCCATTTCTTGACTTGAGGTCACCCACATCACCTCAGCCCCGCCCCCGAATTCCCTGTACCTTTGTCATGTTTATGTTTTCCTTCACATAAAGCAACATTCCCCTCTTTTTTTCCATACTCTGTCTCTTCTGAACATTGTATAGCCTGGTATGACCATGTTCCAATCATAGCTGTCAGTACACCATGATTCAGTAAAGGCCACAATATCCCAGTCTGCCTCTACCATGACATCCTTTAGGTCTGGTATGTCATTTTCCAGACACTAGCATTGGCATACATGGCCTTCCATATTTTGTTAACTCTCTTCTTGTTGCTTTCTCCTTTTTCCAATTGCTCCCCCTTCCTCACCTTTCTCCATTGATTGCTCATTCTGCCACCCTTCCTCCCTTGCTAACCCCCTGCTTCCATGAATAACTTGCATACTGGTGGGACTCACTTCCCTCAGGATCTCCCTACTCTCTATCTCAGCCTATGGTGGATCACATTCTGCCTCCTCTATTTATTCAATCACTGCCCTATGCTTGTTTAAATGTTCATATGAATACGTGAGCATACGATAATGCCAGCAGATATAGGCCATATGGTCTATCTAGTCTGATCAAGTGTGCAGCTAGCAGTTCATTCTACTGTAATTGCTGACCTTCCCATGCCATTACATATGGTTTAGTGCCCTTGTCTGCTGACTCCCTGCCTCCTTAACTTCTCTGCTCTGACCTTCCCCTGACTTTGTCACACCCCTTCCTAAAGCTTCCCACCAACTTAGATGATACCACCCCCTCTAGCAGTGCATTCCACCCTGTCACCACCCTTTCTGTGAAATAGTGCCTTGTCATTTCCCTCCTGAACCTACCCCCCTTCCAATTTCAGACTGTGTCCTGTAGTATCTGGCCCCTTTTTAATTTAAAAATGTCATCTGTGACAACCTTGTTTATGCCCTTCATATACTTGAAGGTTTCTATCATATCCCATCTTTCTTGCCTATCCTCCAGGGAGTACATGTTTAGCTCTCTCAACCTCTCCTCATAGGGTCTGTCTTCCATTCTGAGGATCATCCTGGTTACTCAATGCTGGACCCTATCCAATAGTCAGACATCCCTGTTTAGAGGAACCGATACTGCCCACAGTACTCCAGGTGTGGTCTCACCAGTGACCTGTACTGTGTCAGGATGACCTCTTCCCTCCTGGATGTAATCCCTGTGGTCATACACCCCAGCATCTTATTATCTTTAACTGCTGCCCTTCTACAGTGTGCTGAATGATTCATTTGACCCATGATCAGCGTCAAAAGATCCTTCTCCTCCTCAGTAGTGGATAACTGCTTCCCCCTCCATGACTGATAACAATACTTAGTGTTTCTTGCCCCCAGGTGCATGACCTTGCATTTCTTTGCATTGAAACCCAGCTGCCATGTCTCCAACCAGCTCTCAAGCATTTATAGATCTTCTTGTTGTCCCTGCCACCCATCTTTGTTATTCACCACCATTGTCCCAATCTTTGTGTTGTCCTCAAAAAGGCTGATCTTATTTCTAATCCCAACTGAGATGTTAGCAATAAAGATGCTAAACAACATTGGTCCCAATACTGATCCCTGTGGTACCCCACTGGTTACAGCTCCAGGTGATGAGATCTCACCCCCTACTATCACTGTCTGTTGCCTTTCCTTTAGCCAGTTCTTAATCCACTTCACAAGCTTCTCCCCTACGCCCAGGTGTGCCAGTTTGCTAAGCAAATGCCCATGTGGCACTGAATGAAGACCTTGCTGAAATGCAGGTACAGGATATCCATGGCATGGCCCCTGTTAAGTGTTCTAGTCACCCAGTCATAGACATCAACCTGGTTGGTCTGGCAGCACCTTCCTGAGATGAAACCATGCTGAATGTTGTCCTGGAGACCATTCCATTCCATCAAAATAATGTTTAAACCATCTACTGAGGACTAAGATTCCCTCCTGGATGGAAGCAAGCCTTCTTCTTGGTATAGGCTCTTATCCTTCCAGGCTGGACCACAGTCCTCAATGTAGCCATACCTCTCCTCTCTGCACCATTCCTTCTATCCTTACTGAAAGGTCTTGGTATGTAGTTCTATTTCCTTTCCCATAAAGTACAAGACACACTCGTCACTCTCATTTTAAACATATGGGAAACACAGGATCAGCCAGATAAATTATCTAACTTTACCAAAAAGGAAATGCACACGCGGAGCTGACTATGGCAATTTATCTTTATGTTTAAGCCCATGAAATGCCCTTATCAAGATAATGCATTAGAAGCCATAGTGGCACTAACCAGAGTTTGTTTTGTCTTAACCTGATCTTGGGGAGCTTCAGTGGCAATTTTCTATTGGTGTTTTTGCTCACTAGGCTCCAGTTTAAACAGTTAGGACCCATGGGGTGCTAATAGCAGGAAACTATATTTTTATATGGGCACACTGATACAACAAAAATTTGCAAAAATGTACAGTCTATTGGCATACACCCAGTGAAACCCATAGACTACTGAATTGACTTGCCTAATTTTGTTTATTTATTGTATGTATTACACACTACAGTGCAAGATTTGCAGAAAAAAATTTGCAATACCAAAAGACTGTGCAGCAGTCCAATAGCTTATTTGCTCAATTGTCTAATACAGAACCATTCTGAAAACATTCAACTTTCTTAACTTTCTTTGATTTTGATATATGACTTATTAATTTGCAGATTTTCCCACTCTGAAGAAGGAGTGGTTAACTACAAAACATCAGCAGTGATGTGTTGTGTGTGACTGTGAGTGTGCATGTCTTTGCCCTCAAAAGAAGTTCCAGCCCTGGGATGATCTGCAAATTAATAAGTCATCTACAGAAACCAAAGAAAGAGAGCAAGTGAAACTTTTTCAGCATGGTACTAGATGGTACCAGGTCATTATGTTGTATGCTTAATAGTATATGACATTATGGCTAACCCGGTACAGTGCTGCACCAGTGAGCAAATGGTGCAATACTGTGTATACTGCTGTACGTGGTATTGCACCATTCTCACTCTCCCAGGCAGAGGATAAGACCTCTTTTGGGAGTGGGTTTTGCTGACCAGCTGCTTTAGCTCAACGGACTAAGCCACAACAGCAGGAAACCCAGGCAGTGCTTCTGACACTGGATTTGATTCCCAGTCCCAGAAACTTTTATTTTTTTAAACTTTGTGTGCTCCCCAACTTGAATCCCCCAGAGCTGAGAATCTATATTGAGAGGGTTCAGGAGTGCAGCCCCCATAAGGGGGAGTGTGGGAGCGGATCCCCACAGAAAAAAGAGATATGCCGCATGGCAAGAATCATGCTGTATTGGCAGTGCAATTTTGCCATGCAGCCAATGTCCAGCGACATAATGACATTGTGCTGTACTAGGCAATTGAGCCAAGAAGCAGTCAGACTGTTGCATGAACTTTTGGCATTATGCATTTTTTCTGCAAATTGTGCACTGTGGTGTGGCATATATATGCAATAAATATAAAATCAGGAAAGACATGTCAGTAGTCTCCTGGTTTCACTGGGTGTATGCTGATAGAATGGTCTTTGGAGCTGTCAGCATAGCATAGCAATTCATCTGGTTAGCTGGCATGTTCCCATTGCTGTACCCAGGTAATCTGCCCATGTTTCATGACACAGTGCCTCAGAGGGTGACTAATTACTTGTGTCCTGTCATTCTTGGCCCACTTCATGGGATGCTGTGGGGGCATTATTTATTTATTGAAAAGTTTCACCAGAAAGGCACGCTGAACAACAAGTTGTTCATCTCATGGTTCATCCTGGGGGAAGTAGTAGTAGTAGTAAAGTAGTAAAAATGTCTGTATTTATACAGGCAAAAGATCTGACAAGCAAAACATTTCTCACCATAGATCTCATACAAGGTCTGTTTTCATGGTGGTCCTGTAGATGTTACTAAGTTGCAAAACTATTCCTTAAAAAGTTCTAGATATACTCAAAACTCCCATACATATACATAGTTTAACCTCTCACATACTCAAGCCAATTTCATACAGCCATATAAACAATATGTTACATAAAGCAGTGGCAAGTATGTACAAAATTCTGTTGGATTTTAACTCCAAATTTCTTTACTGACAGGTCCATTTCTCTCAGATCCTTTGGTAAACTATTCCAGGAGCTGGTGGATCTGTACTTAAATTTAAGTTTTCCATAATTATTTTGTATCCTAGGTACAATTAAGGTTTTGTCTATATTTCACAGGAAAAACTATGATTGACACATTCTAGCTGATTTGTAAGCCTTTTAGGCATTTCTGTCTTCAAGATTTTATGCAGTAGAATATTTCATGCTCTTTCTCTGTTTTGATACAGTGGGTTCCAGGATAAAGCATAATAAAGGGAGCAATGGTGAACTGTAGGTTCACATCTTAATACAAATCTGGCTATTCTATGACACAGAACATCAAAATTATGTAATTTTTTTTGTAGAAAAGGGATCAGGAAAACAAAATTACAAAATAAAAGTATTCATGAGAAGACAGTCAAATACAATCTGGATAATCAAACATAGTTACAAAAAATGTGGGCTAGTTCAGACCCTAGTGTACATGACATTGTTACCAAAAATGTGGGCTAGTACAGACCCTAGAATGCATTACATTGACATACATAAAATAGGCTAGTATAGTATATGTGATACATTTACAATGCAGTAAGAAATGTCTGAATTGAGGTTCAGGACACCATTTATAAGTGCAGTCAGGATAAACAAGAGCTATGGGGCAATCTACCACATGAGACACAGTAGCATCTATATCCACAATTAAGCAGTGTGAGGAATTAGCTTAGCACAACTAGAGGCATGAACAATTTGCAGACTAGTAATTAAAGAGTGCTATGGAGATAGGAGGCATTATAGTAGTGCCACCTTGCCTGAGGCAGAGAACACTATTAATAGCAGCATTTCTGCATCTGGGTCACCAGGCATGGAGGGACCCAGCTTCCCTTCTGAAAGTAGATTGCCCCCATGGTACAGTTATATGCTATCACTGGGTCATTACTGCAGCCCCACCAACTTATTCCTTAAAGTACTTCATTGTCTCTGGGAATTTTTAAATATTGTGCCAGATTATCAAAGGGATTAGATTGCTGCAATCCCTGGGTGAGCCAAAGATATGGCACATGGGACTGAGGGCAATCACCTACCTGGCAATTGGGATTTTCAATGTTGTATGCCAGTTGCAACAAGTTAGACCAACTTTTTCTGGTCTAGCTTGTGGTATTCCTGGGGACCCGTTTAATGGGGCTTGTGCCAAAGAGATGCTGCAAGCTGCCATAAATGATGTAAAGTGTCATAACTGCAGCTGACCTAACAAGATCGGGCACAGTTGAGGCAAAGGTGATGGGCACACTAGTGCTAAAGAAAGGGGGTGATACAGAGCTTTATGCAAGCTCTGCATCTGCTTTTGAAAATCAAGCCCACTGTCTTTTACTGGATTGATTTACTTGATTGATAAGCTTATTTCTTGAATGATAGCAGTGTATAAATTATCTGATTGAAAGGAAACATCTGTAATGCACAACACAAACTGCTCCTGTACAGTACAGTCACAGTTTGAGTGCCTTTAGCAACTTTCTTCAGCTTTTCTGGAGTCACTGCTGTCACTCGTGATCTGAGCAAAACAAAATTACAATGCCAAAAACAGACAAATAAGACAAATGGTTAGCCACACAACAATATGATAGTAATATCTATAACAAGAAAAGAGTCATGTTAAAATGGTCATTCATATAAATGTGCAATGCCATCATATGCACATGGACTGCATTTGAGATGGGAGAGGATTGGACATCCTGTCAAGGAATGCCCATTCTGTTAATTCAAAAAATGTCCATTTTCTCTTTATAAGTGGGATAAATGCCTAACTTTATTTCATTTCATTTTTTTAATTTTTAAACCAGTTTTCTGATATGCAATTTTTATCTTTTTATTTTTAAACTGGATGGCAAATGAGCAATATTGCCCTTTTTGACTTGCAACCAGTTTAACAAGAAGAACATGCAGCCATAAATATACTCATAAAACAAAACATGATACAAAACAAGTGAAAGCTGTTTATTTGCTAACTTTTTAGCAGTATTAGCTTTGAAACCATGAATTTTCTTACAAGATGTGATATCTGGGGAGTACATTATAAAAGCAGGGCGATCTATCTGAAATCACTCAGCCCAAAAGATGTTGGAAAAAAGGAGTCTGAAAAACAAATTTATTCCATGACCTGGTGCAAAAATTATTTAAAGATCTAGGAAACAATCCCATGATAGATTGGGACACAATTTCCAAATCAGTTTTGTGCATGAACATTGATGCATGACACATGAACCTGTCTACTAGAGAATAACAGCCATTTTTTTTTTAGAAACTGTACATTTAAATGTTTTTCCTGGGTAACACTGTTGCAAATCTACACATACAATTGTAGGCAGCATTTAATCTAGGTGACATTTCTCATTTACAGTATAGTAAAAAAAAATCCATAGTCTAGTTTGGACAGTAACAAACTAGGAGCTAACAGTTTACAAGATTCAGTTATCAAAAGCCAGTTAATACAGTATAGAAGCCCTAATTTTTTTATGAGTGGAGAAAAATGATCCTCATAAGAAAAACAACTGTCCAAAACTACCCCCAAGTAACAAAAATGTTTGGGAGCCTTTATATTAAATCCCTTTTAAATCAGATACTTGCAAATTGTGAGATACTACTTTATGCTGTATAGCCTAGAGATTAGAGGAACAAGCTTGATACATCTAGCAGATCAGACCTGAGTTTGATTCTCACAACCTCCACTTGCATACTGTGTGACTCTGAGCAAGTCACTTAACTGCCCAGTGCTCCCAGGTCACCCCTGAGACAGGCACTTGTGCCTATTGGGCCTTACCCAGTTACCAAAGACTAAAATAAAAAAATAAAAATAAAATAAATGAAGACCAGTGGAGACCATTGCTTTAATCTTCATAGAATTTAAAACAAGTCAATGGGACAAAAAAGATCATTATTGTTTCTCAAAATCAGTTTGACTATCATACTGTAAAGCCAATGGATCCTTTCAAGAGTTGTGTTACAAACAGATGGAATTGTATTGAGAAAAATAGAAAGCAATGACAGATCCAGTATTGAGTCCTGGGGAACGTCACATATTAATAACTTTTAATTACTGGGCATAATTTTTTATGTATGGATAACCATAGTTTTACCTCATGTTCCAACCATCCAGCTGATATTTTGCATTACAACCAGGCGGTTGTAATCAGTGGCTGTCAATCTAGCTCACACTACTGTCTTGTGTGTGTATGAAATTCTGGATATACAGAACCACCCATGTATATTTTATATATGATCTTAGCTAACTCCTTCAATAATGGTTTTATGAACTGGCCAATGTGGCACGGTGGTAGCACTAATGCTACTACACCAACAACCGGAGATCAGGAGTGATCGCACATTGCTGGGGGTCAAGAGGGGAGAGGACTGAGTGTCTGCTGGAGTGCTCTCCTTTCACTGGGAGGGAGGATTGTTGGCTGTGCCATGTGAATGCTACCATACAGAGGTATGGTGGTAAGACAGGTGGGAGTAGCATGGCAGGGGAGGAAGCTGTGGAACTTCTGCAGAGGTGCATGCCTCCACATGCATGCACTGACATGTACAGCTCAGAAACAGGGGGTGGGATCAGAAGAATGGAAAAGGGGCTGGGGCAGGCTTCATGAAGCAATACCCTCTCCCCTCGCATACACCATCACCTGACTGCCAAACTCTGGATATGGCTATACCGAGAGAGAGAGAGAGAGAGAGAGAGCGAGAACAGACCTTCCTTTCTTGGTCCCACAGCTGGGCAATCTCTGAGGGATTCACCAGTAGTCAGGGGAGAAGGGTGGTGGTCAGGTTTGGAATACAGCAGATAACCATGTACCTAACTCATAAAATAAAAATCTTTATGGCAAAAACAAAACTGCTTTATGACATCTCCCAGTCAGATAGCCCATATACCAGGACACAACACTCAAAAATATGAACAGTAAAATAATTGGATAGATGTATATATCTTGATTTTAGAGTTGAAATACAGTGTATCACTGATGAAGGGTTCATCCAGAATGTTTGAATATATACACTGTTTTGCATCTACAAGTATAAAAATAATGCATAGACAAATAAAAAAAAAGATGTAATGAATTTATATAGGTTAGTGTTCTCATATTGTTCCAGTCTGATTTTTGACTATGATTCTTGCCTTGACTGGAATTTGGCTACTTCCTGATTAATGATTTTTGTTTGAACTGAGATTGGATGGGCTGGACTAATCAAATGAGTTTACTCAATTCCCCCATTAGTCCCCCTACTGGGCTTCCACTTCCTTCCTCTCCCCATACTACACAATCTTTTAAAATACAAATGCAATATGCGTTTTGACCTCTCCCACCTGTATAATAAAGTTCCTTCATGTCCCCTCTTCCTGTACCTGTTATATTATAACAGAATCCCTCCTCCCTTTCCCATCCTCTTGCAAATAAATATCCATTCCTCACCCAAAGCCCCCAAACTCAGCTTCATTAGTGAAATACAGATGTAAAGAAGAGACACATCCTGCAGCAGGGTTGTGTGTTGACCACTCAGTGTTTGGAATTGGAATGAAGGGAGAGTGACGTGTATCCTAGTAGTAATACTTGATTGGCCAAACTAGCCAAGGGGGGGAGGCATTGGAAAGGAGCAGTTAAATCCTAGCCCCCCCCAAAAGATCAGGGTAGTAAGTGAGAAAAACAGCAAGATAGAGATGCTGATAGGGAGAAGGGCAGGGGTAAATGGAGACAATGAGAAACACAATAAGGACAGGGATGGGGCAAAAAGTGGTAAGGCCATCGAGAAATCAAAGGTAATGAGTACCAATGCCCATAGTCTGGGCAACAAGCTCCCTGAACTGGTGGCCTTGATGGAAGAAGGATGCCAGGATATCATAGCAGTCACAGAAACATGGTACACAAATAACCATGATTGGAATGTTAACATACCAGGGTACACAACTACAGGAGAGACGGGAAGGGGAGAAGAGGGGGAGGAGTAGCTCTCTATGTAAGGGAAGTGATAAAAGCAACTGGAACAAAAGAGAAAACAGGAGGAGAGGAGTCACTGTGGGTCACCATAGAGACTGAAAATGGCACCACAATCCACACAGGGGTTGTGCACAGACTCCCATGTCAGGGGGAGGGAGTGGACAAGGATATGATAGAAGGCATCCTTAAGATGGCAGAGAAAGGGGAGAGACTATTGATGCAGGACCTGTATATGTCAAATGTTAACTGGAGCACCTTGACTGCAGCCACACACAAAAGCAGGTCCATTCTCGATGCCCTTCGGGTGGCATGCCTCAGACAGCTAGTTTTGGAACCCACTCATGAGGGAGCAATCTTAGACCTCGTACTCTCAAATGGGGACGGTGAGAGGATCTCAGATCTAGAAGTGGGTAGCCATCTGGGAACAAGTGACCACCAAACAGTGTGGTTCATGATAAACTCAGCTACAGAGTCAAGCAAAACTAAAGTGAGGGTTCTGGACTTCAGGAGGGCTGACTTTGGCAAGATGGGAGAGTGCCTTAAAAAAGCACTAGCACATAGGCTAGAAGGAGGGGTGGAGCAACAATGGGGAAACATCAAAACTGCCATCACAGAGGCATCAAGCCTTTGTGAGAAGCAAATAAATCAAAATGAAAGAAAAAGCCACTATGCTTCTCAAAAGAGGTGGTAGTGAAGGTTAGGGTGAAAAAGATAGCATTTAGGAAGTATAAGGAAATGCAGAAGGAGCAGGACAGAGAACTGTACCAGTTAAGGCAGAAGGAAGCAGGGAGGGTAGTCAGAATAGCAAAGGCCCAAACTGAAGAAAAGATAGCCAGCTCAGTTAAGAAGGGGGATAAAACCTTTTACAGGTATATCAGGGAGCATAGAAAGACAAAGGGAGGGATAGGGAGGCTGAATAAAATGGACAGTGGGTGGGCAGAGAGGGACAGTGAAAAAGCAGAGATACTGAATGAATACTTCTGCTCAGTATTCACAAAACATGAGGGGGGGAGGTGCCTAATCCAATTAACAGAAGCACTCTGGATACGGGGGTCTATCCCAGTCCTTTCACAGAAGAAAGGGTTCTGAAAGAACTCCTAAAACTGAAGGTGGACAAAGCAATGGAGCTTGAGGGAATTCGCCTCAGAATTCTAAAAGAATTAAGGACAGAACTAGTGGCACCACTGACTACCATTTTTAACAAATCATGGGTGGATGGTGTGCTACCTGAGGACTGCAGGAAGGTGGATGTGATACCCTTCACAAAAGTGGGAGCAAGACAGAGGCAGGAAACTACAGACCTGTCAGTTTGACCTCTGTGGTAGGGAAGGTGATGGAATCATTTCTGAAGGAAAGAATTGTTGAGTACCTAGAGGTCAGTGGGGCACAGGACCCAAGGCAGCATGAGTTCACAGCAGGAAGGTCATGTCAGACAAATCTAATTGATTTCTTTGACTGGGTGTCCAAAGTAGTAGACCAGGGAGGGGCTGTGGACATGGCCTACCCAGACTTTAGCAAGGCATTCGACACAGTCTCACACAAAAGATTAATAGTCAAATTAACCAGCCTGGGAGTTGGTCCCAGGGTGGTAGCCTGGGTAAAACATTGACTGGACAACAGGACACAGAAGGTAATTGTAAATGGAGTCCACTGTGAAGAAAGAGGGGTACTAGTGGGGTACCGCAGGGTTCACTACTGGGTCCAGTCCTTTTTAATGTCTTTATAAGTGACATTGCAGAGAGACTGGAAGGAAAAGTATGCCTCTTTGCAGATGACACAAAGATCTGCAATAGGGTTGATACACACAAGGCATGGAAAGGATGAAAAGGGACTTAGCAAGGTTGGAGGAATAGTCAGAAGTATGGCAGCTTGGATTCAATGCAAAGAAGTGCAAAATAATGCACCTGATAAACAAAAACCCAGAAGAAGATTACACAATGGAGGGGAGGTAGTAACAACAACAAAAATGGAAAGGGACCTGGGGTAATCATATCAGATGACCTTAAGGTAAGCAAGCAATATGAGAATGCAATAGGGAGGGCTGGGGAGATACTGGGATGTATAGGGAGAGGCATCACCAGTAGAAAACATGTAGTTGTTATCCCTATGTACAGACAGTTGGTGAGACCCCATCTGGAGTATTGCGTCCAGTTCTGGAGACCCCATCTCCGCAAGGACATAGACAGAATGGAGGCAGTCCAGAGGAGGGCAACTAAAATGGTGCAGGTTCTGCAAGAGAAGCCATACAAGGAGAGACTAAAGGAGCTTAATATGTATAACCTTGAGGAAAGGAGGGAGAGAGGGGACATGATAGAAACTTTTAAGAACCTCAGTGGAATAAACAAAGTCCAAGAGGGTAGCATCTTTCAGAAAAAGAGTTGTGCAAGGACAAGGGGACACAATTTGAAGATAGAGGGGGAACAGCTCAGGGGCAGTGTGAGGAAGTATTTTTTTCACAGAGAGGGTGGTGAACACATGGAACAGCCTTTCTGAGGAGGTTGTGGGGTCTAAAACTGTGGGAGAATTCAAGAACGCATGGGACAGACATAAGGCAGTTTTTGTAGGGGGTTGGAAGAAATAGACTATTCGTTAAATAGGATCTGCAGCTTATCCTGTAGGTAGGGAAATGGGCAGACTAGTTGGGCCTAGTGGTCCTTATCTGCCATCAAAGTCTATGTTTCTATCTTTCTCTAACCAGTTTTAATAATGTGTCTGCCACAGAACAGAATAACCATAAATTTGGCATGCATGTTATTGGTCATTGGGTCTCTAGACCATGAAAATTTTGTAGTAATTGTTTCAGTAATTGTAAGTTCTAGACATATGTAAATAGCAATGCTTTCACTGTTTAAGACCTTATTGTTTTCTCACCAATAGCAAATACATGGGTTAGAATTTAAATCTACAACATTCTGTGTCTCTAGGAGGTATCTTTGATGGCTAGGACAGTCACAGATTTGTAGTTTTTAAATGATTAACAAAACGTCTTCATGTACACACAGTTCTGATTTCATTTTTTGAGGGAATAAGGTGATTTTTGTAAATGTGGAGGCAGCTTTCATGACTCAGTATAGCATACCAAGTCATATCCTGTGCATGTATGAAGACATATTGAAACAAAAAATACGTATAGCCACCTAGGGCTGAATGCTGGATATACCAGAAACAGAGACATCCTATAAGCCCTGCAAGGAACATGCCTTAGACAGATAGTGATGGAGTCCACCTGAGAGGGGGCAATCTTGGACCTGGTACTCACCAATGGGGAAAGAATTACAGACATAAAAGTGGGGAGCCATCTGGGATCAAGCGATCACAGTATGTTGTGGTTCAGAGTGAAAACAGCAGAAGAGTCAAACCACATGAAAGAAAGTGTCCTGGATTTCAGGCAGGCTGACTTTGCAAAGACAGGGGAATGTCTTAGGAAATCTCTGCCAGGGAAGAAGAATGGGGGAGGAGTGGAGGAACAGTGGGACAATCATATGGGGGCCATAGTGGAGGCAACAATCAATTGCATTAGGCAAATAATCAAAACAAAAGAAAGAAAAAACAACTCTGGTTCTCAAATGAAGTGGCGAGAAGATAAGGGTGAAAAGGGTGGCATTCAGGAGGTAAAAGGAAACACAGAGGGAAGAAGACAGGGAACTGTATCTGGAAATGCAGAGGGAGGTGGGAAAAGTAGTCAGGATGGCAAATGTGCAAACAGAAGGAAAAATAGCCCTGGCAATAACAAAAGGGGAGGCAAACTTTTTCAGGTATGTTAGTGAAAGAAAAAATGTCTAAGGGAGGGATTGTGAGGCTAAAAAGGGTAGAATGGAAGTTTGCAGAGGGGGTCAAGAAAAAAGTAGAAATCATGAACAAGTATTTTTGTTCAGTATTCATTGAAGAAGGGGAAGTAGTAGTAAGCAGTGGTAATGGCTTTATTCGTCATAAAAATGAACATGATAAAATTCCCATTGAGTAGAAAAACACTCATTTACAAGGTACGCCATAGTTAAGATAATCCTGGTTACAATCAAAAGGGTAATAGACAAATATGCAAAAGACATATTGATATACATATAATTACAGATTAAATACATAAGTATAGACAAAAACCAAGGGGAAGGGGAGGGGCCAAAGATAAATGACGGGAGCACCACTGGGAGGAAGGTGGACACCAGCACATTTTAGGAGAACAGAAAGTCTTAAAGGAACTCGTTAATCTGAAAGTGTACAAAGCAATGGGGCTAGATGGGATACATCACAGAGTATTATGAGAACACAGAGAGGTGATTTCAGCACCACTGACAGTTCTGTTTAACAGTTTGCTGGAAACAGATGTGGTACCAAAGGACTGGAGGAGGGTGAATGTAGTCCCTCTCCACAAAAGTAGGAGCAGGGAGGAGACTGGCAATTACAGGCCATTTAGCCTGACCTCAGTGGTGGGGAAACTAATGGAAGCACTACTAAAAGAAAGGTTTGTGATGTATCTTGAATCCAGTGGAGCACAGGATCCGAGGCAGCATGGATTCACAGTGGGAAGAGCTTGCCAAGCAAATATTACAGAGTTCTTTGACTAGGTGACTAGGGAGGTGGATCATGGAGGGGCAGTGGATGTGGCCTACCTGGATTTCAATAAGGCCTTCAACATTGTCCCATATAGGAGGTTAGAAAACAAGCTGTGTAGCCTGGTAGTGGGTCCTAGGGTGGTAAACTGGGTCAAAAATTGGCTGGCCAAAAGGACATAGAGGGTTGTGGTAAACAGAATTCAATCCAAAGAGGGAAGGGTGACCAGCAGGGTCCAGCAGGCATCAGTGCATGGACCAGTCCTCTTTAATGTCTTCATAAGTGACATTGCAGAGGGGCTGGTAGGGAAGGTGTGTCTCTTTGCAGACAACACAAAGATTTGCAACTGGCTTGACATTCCAGGAGGGGTAGAGAAATGAGAAGGGACCTAAGCAAACTTGAGGAGTGGTCATGGGTGTGGCAGCTAAGATTCAATGCAAAGAAGTGTAATATCATGCACTTGCGGCACAGAAATGCGGGGAAGGAGTATGTGATGGGTGGAGGTACTGCTGGCCAAAAAACAGGAAATGGACCCGGGAGTAATCATATTTGATGAGCTAAAGGTTACCAAACAATGTGAGAAGGCTGTAAGGAGAGCCAGTAGAATGCTGGGGTGCATAGGGTATCTCCAGCAGAAGGAAGGAGATGGTGATGCCACTGTATAGAACATTGGTGAGACCTCATCTAGAGTACTGTGTCCAGTTCTGGAGGCCGCATCTCCAGAAGGACGTAGACAGAGTAGAAGCGGTTCAGAGAAGGGCAACAAAAATGATGCAGCGGCTGCACCAAAAGTCACATGAGGAGAGACTGGAGGATCTCAATATGTATTCCTTGGAGGAGAAGAAAGAGAGGGGGGACATGGCAGACACTTTCAAATACCTCAAGGGTGTAACTAAGGTATAAGAGGGCAGCATAATTAAAAAAAAAGATGTTCAAGAACAAGGGCTATGATATGAAAATAGAGGGGGATAGACTTAGGGGTTACATGAGAAAGTATTTTTTCATGGAAAGGGTGGTGAATCCATGAAGCAGCCTCCTACCAGAGGTTGTCGGGCCAAAAACAGTAGGGGAATTCAAAAATGCATGAGACAGACATGAAGGATCTCTCACAATAGGAAAAAGAGGGTAAGCCACAGATCATTTAAGATCTGCAGTATGTGAAACAGGTAAGGAAAATGGGCAGACTGGAAGGGCCAAGTGGTCCTGATCTGCCATCAGATGCTATGTTTCTCTTCTATGTTACTACCAAGCACTAACCAATAGAAAAAAATACCTCAAAATATATGTCCCCTTCAAAAAAAAAAAAAAAACTTCTGTGCCTGCGCTAAGACTTAGTTTTTTTAACTTTTTTTATCACCAACAACTTTAACATCTTTTAACATTTAAAGTTCACATTTTGGGGATGAGCTGCTTAACACCCCCATGACCATCTATGAGGCAGCATTCAGACCTATCCCATTAGTGTTTCGCTTCAACCATGCAAGACCCAAGCCATACATCTGGTGCAATGCCTAATGATGGGTCTGCTGCTTTATGTAGGGTAAAGCAATTAATAGGTCTGATTCTGTGTTTAATGTGTCTGCTGCTTTATATAGGCACCACAGGGCTCTGTATGAAGCAAGCTACAGGACTGGTATCATAGCCAGTGAGTCTGTTGCTTCATATGGGGCTTGCAGGGCCACGCACAAAGGAAGCTACAGGTCCAGAACAGTGCCAGGTGGCTTTCCTACTTCACACAGCACCCACAGGACCTTGTGTAAAGGAAGCTAAAAGTAATCAGTAAGGAATAAACTTAAAGTAATACATCAAGGCATCGCATAGGATTGATGCACAAATTATTAAAAGTAGAGAAATTAAAACAGATTCAAATTAAAAGTATTGGAACCTTGCACAATTTGTGCCGTGGTGTTCTTCAGGGTTTGAATGACCATGGGACACAGTGATGGCATTATCCTAATACTGGCACTAGATATGTAGTGAATTGATTCACTAGCATAGTTGTTGTGAAGTTGGGAACTTGGTGCTATGCATAGAATTGTGAAGAGAATGGCATTGCATCACCCACCCTAG
Organism: Neoceratodus forsteri; assembly: GCA_016271365.2. NCBI lineage: Eukaryota > Metazoa > Chordata > Ceratodontiformes > Ceratodontidae > Neoceratodus > Neoceratodus forsteri. The sequence continues at coordinate 1,290,751,429 of CM057456.1, forward strand.
CCAAACTCCAATATAATTTCAACACATTTCTTCCAACTCAGCACCCCCGCTAGCAACCACTTATCCCACACACATTGCCAGCAAAGTTCTATTAAAAATACTGTAATACAGAACCCAACAAGTGTAAAACATTGAGTCTCCCCATCCACTCCAAACAAGTAACAACTCCCTCCCCCAGTTTGTCAAGTCTCATGACCCTAGTAATTACTGAGAACAAGTTCCATCCAACCCATCTGAAGCACCCAACAACACTCCCCCACAAGCCACCCCAAAAGTTAAAGGATATAGGCACTTGACATTACAAAAGTTCATAAATGTACTCCCTTACAGGTGCAGTCAACTCTCTTTGCTATTCAGCACTCAGTGAATGAATCTGACAACAATCTCTTCAGTATCTTGTGTCATTAGTTAGTTTCTGTTAACTAGGTACACACATTGGACAATTACTTGCCTATTTTCAGATATGACCCAGGAGATTACAGAACAAAAATTCAGGAAAAACAAGGTACAAAAACTTCAGATCATACAAAATGTGAAACCTAGCAGAACTAAACAAGAAATAGTTATAGAATAACCAGGAGAGATGAAAAAGGCATCTCTACAGTAGGAGCAGAAAACAGGTGAGGGATTATAGCTGTGTGACATGTGTGGTAATTAAATGAAACAGACCAAACCATGTAAACCTTGTACTCACAATGTGAATGCAAAGGATAAGACCCACAACATAAAACAGTGAAAAAATATTTTATTATTCTCACAATACTGTACAACTTATGCAATGGTGCTTTACCTATAGCTAAAGGTGCAGACCACAATATGTTAAAAAACAACCCGTTGGAGTTTCTTGCCATCACGGCACTTTCATGAGGGTTAATAGATCAATTGTAATGTGTTGCTTTTATATGTCCCTTGAGTGAGATGTCATCACAACATTCCACATTCATTAAGTTAAAGTGACTCCATTTTTAAAATCTCTAATAACATTATATACAATATTAAAAAGAATAAGGTTTTTTAACATTGCACAGAATGTTATTCAAGATCGTATGAATGGGATCACTTTAACTTAATGAATATGGAAGCTTGTGATGACATCACAGTTCATAGACTTGGAAAAACGGTACATGTCAATTGATCTGTTAACCCTTGACAAAACACTGTGAGGGCACAAAATGCTTTCAGGTTGTTCATTAGCATGTTGTGGGTTTACATTGTTTGGCTATAAGCCCAGCTTCATAGCTTCAGTTGTGATCTGAATACTATAAAATATTAGTTCACTGTTTTATACTGAGGATTTTATCCTTTGCCTTGGCATAGTGAGAATGAGGTTTACATGGTTTGATCTATACAGTAGCAAGGAAACACTCAGATATACAGCAGAGTTAAAGTAAACATATAAACAAGTGACAAGATACACTGTCAGCTCAGTTACAATAAATAATTATAAGTACTTGCATAGCAATAACCTTATAGAGGAAAGTGCATGACAAGGACATTTCCAGGAGAATAAAGAAGTTGGCACAGTTGACGTATTAAGGCAAATAAAAATTAACTGCAACATCAAAGTGTTGAGGGGGTTCATGAGCAGATGACAGGTTATAGTGGCACTGTAAAGATCCTTGTTGCAACTGCAACTAGAGTACATCATGCTATAGTGGAGCCACTACCTGAAACAAACTCTGGTCAGAGCCAACACGACTGCTGCAAAGTGGTGAGGTGCAGTGAGTCTGAGTAAAAAGTGCTCTGAGCTCCCGCTGCAGTGTTGATGCCATGCCCAAGATGGCCACTGTGATAGAAATGCACATGTGCTATGCGTTCATGATGGCCTCCCTCAACCCTTTCAGGCTGTGCCTGAAAATAGGCATCTTTATACTTAGTGCATTTACAGGGAAACCAAAAATAACAGTGAAACCTAGCAAAGTGGCAGGGCTGCCTGTGGCATTGATGGATGAGGACATTGCACTGACAAAAGTTGGTGTGTTCATATGGCTGCATAACAGAAATACAGACAGCATGGCATGAGGGTGCTAGTGCCATCTAAGGTCCCCACCAGGGGTTCAGTGGGAGGTCCAGGCATGGTTCCAGGACTACGTCACCCAGAGGATGAGTGGGGGCATGGCATTCCTCCATCACGAATATGGGTCACCAGTCACTGCCTTTTCAGTTCGTATGGGTGTTGTGCAAGAGCTTGGAAAGGTTGGGGCCAAACTCAAAGAGTTTCAACACCCTCTCTTCCAGATCAGATCTGCGTCACATCTTCAGGCAGAAGGTCTCACAGATGAACAGATTCAGGTGTTGGGTAGAATGAGATCACAGGCATTTGAAGGATATATGAGGCTGCACATGCTTTAATCTTTTTTCTTTTGTTTTGGCATGTCCCAGGATCTGGAGAATGAGGATTTGGGTATGCAGTTACTGCTTTGTGCATTGGGAAGCCAGACATGAAGGGTAGAGCTGGGGTGGTGAAAATTTGTACTTGGATCCATGGGCCATTGAAGTGCATTGGCTGGGCCACAGGGGCATATGTTGGCAAGGACTACACCCAATGACGTTGACAGAATCCTGATGATGGGGACCATCCCAGATCCTCATCGTTCATTTGGGTGGCAATGATATGGGGGCCGTATCATATATCAACCTGTACAGCATGCAAAAGAGGACTTAAGTTATTTGATGGGCATATGGCCCAAATTGCATATTGTATGGTCTGATGTTATTCAAAGAATGCAGTGGCACCATACGGCAACCACAAGTCACTGGAGAAGGTTCAGCAGCTGCACAATATGACCATAAGGGAATTTATTGGGAGCATTGGTGGAACTGTAGTAAGGCATGATGGCATAATGATTCAAGAACCAGGGTTATATGTCAAAGATGGGGTGCACCTGTCTAGTGTATAGTTAGACAGATTTCTAGAGGCAATATGGCAGGCGGTGGAGAGAATCTTGGCATGACATGCTTGTGGGGTGGTGAGCAGGTAGGAAGCCCACCCTGTGGTGGCACGGTGGTATTGGTTGGTCAATGCAGAGGGGGTAACAGGGGGATCATGGTCTTGTGCATACTGATCACCTGGAGGCTGATGGGAGTGCTGGGCCATCAGACTGGGGCTCACCACTTTATGAATATGGTTGCAGCCAGGGTTGCAGCCTCTCCAGGTGAGGACATGCTGCATTATGGCAACCCCAAACCGGGAGGACGCTGCAGCAGCTGGTCAAGAGCCACTCCTCATGCCCTTCAGGGTGGATCCCTTGCATGGTTTTGCAGTATTAAACAGCTTCCTTTAGGGGAAGGCTGGTGTGTGGCATTAGGTATACTGTCAAAAACCATCTGACAGTGCAAGTCTAGCCAACTGTATTGATGATTGGTTGAAGAATAAACACATGGCTGTGGCCATTTTGTCTCCATTGCTTGGTGTGTGTCTCAGTTTGCTCAGGTGGAATGGGTAGAAACTGTGCCCTATAAGACAATAGAAGAGCCAACAATGCATAGCAGGGGGTAGGCATTTGTCTGTGGGCACGTCCCCCTTAGTAACACCTTGGCAAGCAGGGAAAGGGGGAGATTTAATTGTGTGGCAGGTTGGCACCACTCTATAGGGTTGGGGGTAGCACATGTAGGCAGGTAAGTTCTCGAGGAAGAGGGCGGTATGAGGTCAGGAGGAAGGAGCAGCACTCTATGTAAAGTTGGGGCCAGAGGGGATTTTCCTCATTGCTCCTATCTCCTTGAGTGAAACTCCCACCTTGACCCACTCTTGTAAATGCAGGTGGGATGACAGACAGGTAATGGCTCACTGTCCCACTAACAGGGATTGCCTTATTGGTTGAGAATGAATTTCCCATTTTGTTCCCACAGGGTTTTCAATGTTTTTCACCTTCTCCAGCATGATCAGGTTAGGGCAGATTAGGGAGGTTAGGCTATCACAAACATGAAATGGAAGCCATGGTGGTTTTGGTAAGTACTATACTTGAATTTGTGTTGGTCGGAGGTAATGGGGGATCATGGTCTTGTGCACACAGATCACCCAGAGGCTGACAAGATGGTCCATCCTGCAGGGGCTCACCACTTTACGAATATGGTGGCAGCCGGGATGGCAGTCTGTCCGGGCAAGGGCCTGTGGCATTATAGTGTCCATGAATGAAGGAGGTGGATGCCATGGCAGCTGGTCAAGAGCCACTCCTCACACCCCAGAGGCTGGGTCCTTCACATGGGTTTGCAGTATTTAGTGGTTTTCAAAGAAAATGTAAAAAAACAAGGATGAACTCCACTGTAGACACTACAAGCTTGGACATTTTAAACTGAAGGGATTCTAGGAGTCGTGTTACAGTTTACCAAGGGTAGGCACTCCATTCAGTAAATTATTCTCCAGATCAAATGAAATGATGTACTAAAAATTATGATCCATATTTATCACTACATTATTGTTGTTCTTTCTTACTTTCCAGATTACACTTGCTAGGAAATAAAATTGTTTATTTGAAAGTGAGTACTAAGTTATCTATTTTACATTGATGAAGAGCCAGATATGAAACAGGGTAACTGAGTTGTGTGATTAATATTATAAAAAAGGAATTTGTGTAAGAATATATGTCTATTGATTGAAAGACTTGATAAGGGATCCACTTTGGATTACAAAAACATTGTTTACAGAAATCCTAGACACTGTTTGTAAATGTTTTTGAAGGGATTTATAAGGTGAACACAGTTTCAGTGTGGTGTGGGCACATAGGGTACCTTGTTTAGCAAAATAAATGTTACAATTACAAACATAGTTAATAATACTTTTTTAATTCTATTTTTATTCAGAATAAAACACTGTTTTTGGGCCTGAGGAAGTGGTGGGAGCCACGAAACCGTCACCCTCATTTCAAGTCTCTTTAAAGTAAAATAAAGCAGTAGCTTACTTAAAATTGTAATGTCTACAGTGGAGTTCATCCTTGTTTTTTCACATTTACTTTGATAGCCTCTTGCCGAGATAGGATGACCCAATTCTATGTCAAATTTCATTTACATTAGGGCAACCTAGACCTGTACATTTTCCAATATTGAGCGGCTTCTCTCAGGGGAAAGGAAGGCCTGTGTTTGGCATTAAGTATACCAACCATAGCCATCTGACAGTGCATGTCTGGCTGACTGTATTCATGACTGGTTGAATAATAAACACATGGCTGCAGCCATTTTTTTGTTGACACGTGTGCAGCCAACATCTTGTGGCAGTAGGGATTTGGGGGCATGGTTGCTGTTGGGTGAATGCAGGGCACACACCAGTAGGTGCGTCCCTCATTCCCCAATCGGCCTGCATGCTGATGCCACACCATGCATACTAAGCTGGTGAGCACATCTAAGGAAAGGTCTGCTGCAATCCGAGCAAAGCTTGTCACACGTAGCGGACCCTTCCTACATGCTCACCAGCTAGTAGCATGGCAGCACAGTGGCCGCTACACTGCCGACAGCACTGACTTTGGGGTGCCCAATCCCCAGTCAGCTTGCCCTGCCCCATGAATTATGTGCCGATGGGGGGCCCACTCCCCATTGGCAGAATGTGCCCCCCAACTTGTTGTTTGCTGACAGGGGTGCTCAATCCCCATTGGCATCTGCCCCCCTTCCCATTGTACTGTGCCAATGGGAGAGCCCACTCCGCATTGGCATCATGTCCCCCCCTTCTTCTGTGCTGATGGGGTGCCCAATCCCCCATCAGCTACTGTAGCCCCCAAACAAACGAAATGACCTGTAAAAAAGTAAACCGTCCATGTTTTTTCCCCACCTCAGTACCTGTAAACTGAAAATGGTCCCTTGTTATCTCCCTACCCACCACCCACACCCACCCACTGTGCACCCTGTCTCCCCACACCCCCCAACCCCATACTTACCTCTGGAGTCTGGCGCAACGATCTTCGCTGGACCAGGAACATGTCAGCACTCTTCAAACCCGACCATGAACTGAGGAAATGGCAGTAAGCTGTATAATGGACTAAATAGGGCTTTTTAAACTTTGCTCCATATCTTGGGCATTTTTTGGAATTTTTGCACCAAATTTTCAACATGGGGTTTTTGGGACCCCTCCTCATGAATTCTGTCACAGCTTTGATGTTAATCGGTCCCAAAAGGTGATTTCGCAGTCACTGAGTGAAATCACCTTTTGGGACTGAGTCATGCCAGCACAATGGCAGTGTTCATGAGCTGGGTTCTCAAAAAGCCTATGTTGCAAATGTGGTGGAAAAAATCCAAAAAATGGCTGTTTTACAAGCGTGCAGTGCGCAGTTGCTATGCAAGCTCATAATTTCACGAATTCACAATATTTTCATGCCAGATTTTCAACATTGTCATTTTTCTACACCTCCTTATGAACAGTACAGCTGTCAATTTTTACATCCTGGCCAAAATGTGTTTCCTCACTTCCGGCACACAATACCGTGGTCACTGTGAGAAATCAGGGTTTGGGCCATATTGCAAAAATGACAATGACACTGATAATGAGCAGAGGTCCTACAATGCCTATGTTGAAAATTTGGTGATGATACTCCATAAAATAATTGTGTTATGAACGTACATTGCACAGTTTGCACGCACACTCATAACATTGCGCATTTGTAGTATTTTCACTCTGGATTTTCACCATTGGCATTTTTCAACACCTCTTGATGAACAGTAAAGCTGTCATTTTACATATCCTGCCCAAAATGTGTTTTCGTATATCCGTTGAAGAATAGCGCGGTCGCTGTGCGAAATCACTTTTTGAGACAGCTTGAGGACACGACAGTGACACTGTACATGAGTAGCGGTGCTAAAATGCCTATGTTGAAAATTTGGTGCCAAAACTCCCTAAAATGCCTGTGTTACAAGTGTGCATTGTGCATCTCCCACGCACCCTTGTAACATCGCACATTTGCAATACTTACATGCCACATTTTTATCACTGCCATTTTTTTGCACCTCCTTATGAACAGTACAGCTGTCATTTTTCACATCCTGCCAAACATGTGTTTCCACAATACACTACCAAAGGCAGTGCCAGCGCGACAACATTCGGCATTGACAAATGCCTTGTTTCTCCATTGCTTTGTGTGTGCCTCAATTTGTTCAAGTGGAATGGGGGGGAGGGTTGTGCGCTATAATACAATATTCCAGTGAATTAAAAAGAGAGTACAGTATGCTATGCTACAGTGTATGCACTGAATAGAAAGACAGTCACAGGCAGGCTAATGATGAGAGAGTGTTCACAATGCACTACCAAATGTTACATTCTGTATTACATTTCATTCATTTAAATCATTTCAAATGGAAGGAACACCCAAGAGATTGGGGCGAGAATCCTTCTCTCAGTGCCTGACAAACACAGAGAAGCCAACAGAAATCTGTAGGGAATAAAAGCCTAACCATCAGCAAAGAAAAGCCCAGAGTCCATACATTCCAAAGCAACTATCTAATGTATAGTAGAAGACCACTAGCATAGTATATCCTTTTTCTGCTGGCCAGGCACCTGTGACACCGGAGATGGACAGGAAAGGTGACCAGAATGTACTATGTTATAGGAGATGGTAGTAACATATTTTTGTCACAGAACCAGGGCTCTCAGATCTACAGGGATTCCTGAATTTTACAGGAATGTGGGGGCCTCTACAGAAAATTTCTTCCCTTAGACTTGCATTGGTTATATAGGAAAGCAGAGTAGTTCAGCTTCCATAGGAAGTAATGTAATCTACAGGAAAATACAGTCAAACTCCACCATAGTTACAAGAAAATTGCCAAATCAATCTGGGAGCACTGAGAACATGGTACAGTTAAAAGAGCCTTTTGCATGGCATTTCATTTTTTCATATGCTATTTACAGGAAAGCATTAAACATTAGTAGCTCTGCCCCAAATACCTGCCTTCTCGCCAAAGCAGCCAGCCATCAGTATGGGAAACATAAATGTAACAAAAAGGGTTATGCCCACCACAAAGAAAAAAATCTTACAATAATAGTAAAACGCAATAGATAGAGAGATTTATATATTCATATAGTTTATCCTCAACCAAGATAAAATTATGTACAATTAAATGGACACTGTCAACCCCCTCTGGCCTCAAAGTGTCCCTAGTTTAAAAAATACACTTTATGATTGTTCACATTCTACAGATACTGTTGATGCAGCTGGTAGTTTGCTTAAGATCCTTTTTTTCTTTTAACAAGTGAAACACTGAGTGCCCACCATACTGGTGTTACCACATCAAAACATGTTTGTTTACATTTTTTGAGCAACTCCCACTGCATCCTTCCTGGACTGAGGAGCACCCCAACACAATCTAGCCACTCGTTATGCAGTAGAAATAGAGGAGACTACGGTATCATGAGTGGCTGCATTGTCTGAGGGTATTTCTAATGTTCATGAAGTAGGCAGTAAGAATACTTCAATGATCTGAAGCAAAACAAGGCTGGGTATAGCTATACATTATCATGCATTTCAGTTCTAATAAGCAAGGAGGCAGATAAAACAACCAGCAACATCACTGAATTGTAATGAAGGTAAGCAATCATAAAATGTGGGGTTTTACTTAAAAATAATATGATGCTAAAAAGGTTGACAGTGTCCCTTTAATTACATGGGCAGTGCTGTCATTTTTTAAATGTATTAGTAACAGGGTATTGCCACTAAAAATAAGTACCTGTTTTCAGGGGCAAGCCATGAGCCCTGGGAAGGTTAAGTGACTTGCTTTGAGTCACACAGTATGCAAGTGAATGTTGTAAAAATCAAACCCAGCTCGGCTGAACATACCAAGCTCATTCACGGCACGTTACCCTAACCTCTAGGCTATCCTGGCAACTAGTTATGTGGATACATTGTACTTGCAAACAAGGGGTAATTCTTTTACCAGATACCCAGTCTGTTTCTATAATAATTTTACACTATTTCAGACATGTTCTTTTTTGTATGTACATGCTAAAACTTCTAAACGTGCCTACTTTGAAGTCATACCATGGACACATACTTAAAACTTCATACTAATACTGTCATTTCACTTACAATAAACAACACTATTTCCATTCATGATGTAACTATCTAGTCTTTGCTTGAACAGGGAATTGTTTTCACTTATTATAACCTCTGTATGCAACCCGTTCCAAGGCTGCACCACCCTCTGTGTGCAGTAGGCCTTCCTTTTATTAGTGTTAAACTTCCTAGGTTGTAGTTGTAGGGGATGACCTCTAGTATCATGATCAAAATTGTTACATTTAAGGCATAGCTCATTCAATAGGTAGTTATCTTACATTATGTCATAACATGTTAGTAAATCTCCCCTAATCCTTCTAGTCTTTAGAGACATTAATTTAAAATTGTGTAATCGCTCCTCCCACATTTCTTTGACCATGAACCATATCAGTGGCACATCTCTTTTTATGGCCCATAAAGCTCTGTTGGCCTTAGATAGATGTGTTTGTAATGAGCATCAAAAGTTATTTTATTTATAGTTATACCTAAATCTTTTTGCTCTTCAGATTTTCTCAGGATTTGACCATTTAGAATATAGCTTTTCTTCTTATTTCCATTGCCCAAGTGTATGACACAGTTTTTTTCTGTATTGAAGCTCATCCTCCATTGGGCTACCCATCTTGGAATATCATAGAGATCTTTGTGTAATGAGTCCTCACTTCCTTCATCCTCCACTAGTTCTGCTAGTTGTGTGTCATATACATATTTACTAAGCCAGTTTGAGGAGCCTAGACCCATGCTGGCCATAAAGACCCTAAACAGCACTGGTCCCAGCACTGAGCCCTGTGCAACTCTGCTTGCCACTGGGACCAAAGAGGAGAGATAACCATTTATGCTTACCTGCTGAGATCTCTCCCCCAGCCAGGCCTCCACCCAGCCAACTAGTTGTGTGTTTAGTTCTATTTCCATTAGACTTTTTGTAATTTCATTATGCAGTACTTTATCAAATGCTTTTGTGAAATCCTATCCAAGGCTGCAGATATTTTTTCATAAAACACAATAGATTTGTCACACATAATTTACCTGCAAGAAATCTGTGCTGGTTACTATCCACTAGACCATTTTTGTTCCAGATGACTGTTTATCTGATCTTTAATAATTGATTCCATTAGTTTCCCCAGGACTGATGTCAGACTTATCGGTCTATAATTCATATGCTCTGTTCTATTTCCCTTTTTATGGATGAGCAACACACTCTCCTCCAACTAATCCTGTGGGACTACATTTTCAGTTAAAGACGGCAAAAATATTAATTTTAGTGGCTTGGCTTAGCTAACTGAGAGATAAAAGCTTTAGTAAACAGTTAGACATATTATCGGGTCCAGCAAATTGTGAATTTTTTAGTTTTTTTTTTTTCACTATCATATCCTCAGTAATATTTAAACAGGGTATTGATGATTTACTAATATTCTGCACTCCTATAGGTTTTTGAGAAAACAGTTCCAAAGTATTCATTAAATATATGTACCATTTCTATAGGGTAATCTGATACTTGATCCCCCACTGTTACTGTGCATAGGTTGGCATTTGTTTTACATAGCTAGTTTATATACAGTATAGTAACTGTAGAATTCTCTCATATTGTCCTTTTTGGCTGAGTTCACTAGTCTTTTTTCCATTCTTTGTTTGTTTCTTTTTATTAAGTTTTTACACTGCTTCTGTATGGCTTTAAACTCATCACATAGTTCTTGTCTCCCCAAGATTTTATGTTTTTTAAAAAGCCTCTTCTTTTTTTTTCATCAATTTCATAACTGCTTTATTGAGCCATTTTGGTTTTATACCTCTATTATTATATTTCTTGCCTTTTTATGTTTATATTACATATTTTGAGTATGTGATGCTCGAAGACTTCCCACCTTTCATATACTGATTTATTAGAGAGGATGTTATCCCAGTCTAGCTTAGCAAGATCCCTATTTATATTTATGGTGTTTGCTGTATTGATCTTATACATTTCTCTACATCCTTTAGTCATTTGAATGAATTCCTTTATTGTAAATAATACAGCATTGTGATTACTATTTGCCAATGGGGGGTTAATTGAGCACACAGCGATTTCCAGTTCTTTTTTTTTTCTTTCCATTCAAATTTTATTAAAGTTTTCCAATACAGAGAATACATCCAAGCCAAAAGTGTACATAACTTAGTTTACATTAGTTCATGAACAGATATTGCAAGGATCTATTCTCACCCTACCTAACCCCCACCCCAACCCTACCTCTTGGACCCTCCTCCCACCAATATCCCAAGTACAGCAACTCATTTCCTCAACCTCTGCTATTGAGATAGGGAAGAATTACCCCTTAGACTGTAAAGAATATGACATATATAAGGGACCCCAGATACGATTAAACTTTGGTAGCTTGTTCTGGAGACTGGCAATGACTCTCTCCATTCTAAGATTAGCAAGTAACTCCTGTAACCACTCAACATAGGTGATTTTGGAAGTGTCCTTCCAGTGCTTCAGGACCACCTTCTTTACTGAGGCAGAAATCAAGGTCATGTGATATTTCCTATTCCGCACTGGAATACTGGAAACATCCCCTAACAAGCATACCTCCGCTGTTAACAGGACATACAGACCAAGTAAAGGATCCACCCTTTGTTTAATGGTGGTCCAGAGTGGAGCTACCTTGGAACAACTCCAGAAAATGTGAAGAAGATCCCCTCTATCTTGCTGACATCTATAACATGTACATGATGACACAATTCCTAACCTTGCTAACTTTTGAGGGGAATAATAAATATTATGCAATAGTTTAAATTGCATCAATCTAAGCCTATTTTGCAACATGTATTTATGGCAACTACGCCAAAGTAGCATCCAATTAAGCATCATATCAGGAAATAGTGAGGACCAATAGGTAACCAGTGCAAAATTTTGAGAATAGGCCCAGCTGTAGAGAATACAGTATATTTTGGAAACAGCATGAGCCATTCCTGCTAAAGGCCCTAACTCTGCTTGGAAGCCCACTTTTGAAGCAGTCAGGGAGACTACACCCAACACTTTTAACAAAAGATGATGAAGTTGGAAAACTTTAAATATATCAGTGTATGGAATTTGAAATGTATTCAAAATTTCAGCTGAAGAGAGCCATTGCCCTTCCGCAGTAACTAGTTCAATGACGTGGCAGTCCCCTAGTTGTGGGAGCCAACTACTCTTGAGAGGTTTGCCATCCAATTGAAGAATGGGATTACCCCTTATAGGTTGGGATAAGTCCTTAGTATGGCTATATTTCAGAAAGGCACATAATTGTGAATGGACTCTAATAGAAGTCTCAATAGGGGAATTCTGAAGAGCAGCAGGTAGGGAACTTGGATTAATGTGTAACATAGCCTTGGGGGATAGGCCTTGCTCCATTATATGAGATATCTCCACCTTTAACCAAAATGGGACATATGTACCTTGGTCCGAGGGATCTATTACCTTCAACCATCTGAAATACTTATTTGCATGACTAGCCCAATAATACAACCCAATATGAGGGAGTCTTAGCCCACCAACCGATTTAGGAGCAGCTCATTTATGATAAGCCATTCTGGACTTCTTATAATTCCAAATGAAGTTAGTGATTATGCCATGAATTTTCTTAAACCAAGTTAATGGAAGCCAAACGTTTAACATGTTTAATGGATAAAAACTGGGGAAAGATGTTCATTTTAATTAAATTAATTTTCCCCCACAATGATAGTGGAAGCAAAGCCCATCTTTTTAAATCTATTTCAATAGTATGAACCAGAGAGTCCAGATTTAACTGTTGTGTATGGGCCGGAGTCCTCATAAGGGTAAGCCCTAAATACTTTATTGCGTCGACTTTCCAAGATAACCCTAAAGCGGCAATTTCTTGTTTAAAAGTTTTATGATTCAGGGGGAATACAAGTGTTTTTTCAATATTTAATTTATAATTGGCAACTTCACTAAAGCCCTGTATAATTTCTAGTAAGGCAGGTATAGATAAAGCCGGGTACCATATTTGGACCAAAAGGTCATCTGCATATGCAGATACTTTAGTAATATGACCATACAGCTGGATACCCTGAACCTCTTGGGCTTGCATGATCCACCTGACAAGAGGCTCTAAATATAAATTAAAAAGAAGAGGGGGCAATGGACAACCTTGTCTCATTCCCACAAACAACTTAAAGGGGTCAGAGATGACTCCATTACTAGAAATTCTAGCCGAAGGAAATTTGTAAATGGAGCCAATCCAGATCCAGGATTCCAGAGGGAAGCCAAATGTTTCCAATGTGGCTAGAAGATACTTCCAGTGGACCCTGTGAAATGCCTTCTTGGCGTCCATCGAAACCAAGGCCATAGGATGGTCAGCTTCCCTGGAGGCCGAGAAAACATGCATGCAAGTCCTCAAGTGGTCCACTGAGGATCTCCCCCTCATAAAGCCAACCTGCTCTGCACCAGTTATCTCGGGAAGAACATCACTTACTCGATGTGCCGTTAGTTTTGTAAGAATTTTAATTTCATGATTAAGAAGCGAAATGGGTCTATATCTTGACACAAATTAGGGAGATTTATCTGGCTTGGGTAATAATACAATTAACGCCTCAAACAATGAGACATCTGTTGCTTGCCCACTAAGAATATATTGAAACAATGTCAAAAGTATTGGGTTTAACTCTTTGGAGAAAACGTTACAGAAATTAGAGGAAAACCCATCTGGGCCGGGGGTTTTATCCGAAGGAAGGGACCTGAGAACTCGCTCTATTTCACCTTCGGTAATGGCGGCTGTGAGCCTAGCTTGAAGATACTCCAAAAGGGAGGGCAGGTGTAACTCTTCTAAATAAAGCTGTAGCTTCTCCTCAGATGAGGGATCTTGCATTGCACCATAAAGCTGCTCAAAATATTTCTTGAACTCTCCCACAATTTCCTTTGGAGATGTTCTAATAGAACCGTTTTCCATGGAGCGAACAGCAGCAATTAATCTAGCAGATTCTAACTGTTTAACACGTCTTGCCAGCATACGGTCTGCCTTCTCACCCTGGTCAGTATACATCGCCTTCGTTTTAATAATTGCCAGCTCAGCCTGTTCTCCTAGTAAACTTAAATATGAGTCCCTCAGTTTAAGTAAGTCGTGTCTGTATTCCTCAGATGAGAGAGAAGAGAGCTTGGCCTCCTTGCTCCGAATCTGAGAAAGAAATTCAGAGATATGATTTTCCCTTTCCTTTTTTCTCTGAGAGGCCAGTCCTATAAGGATCCCTCTCCGATATACCTTGAGTGCTCCCCACTCCATATCTGGCTGCCTGGTGGAGTTGTGGTTGATGGAGATAAACTCCGATATTTGGGAGGAGATAAATTTAACTACTTCTGGGTCTTTTAGCAACTGATTATTGAGTTTCCATCTACCCCCTTTTTTAGGGAGAGCTGGAAAGGATATTGAAGAGGGTAACCTGGCTGTTATGCTAGACTCCAAAACTCCCAAAATGAGAGTATCTGAAACAAGGACATAATCAGTTTGGGATGGGGTACAATGCACCTGGGAGGCAAATGTCAATTTCTGGACCTCCGGGTGAAGAATTCTCCACACATCACAAAGACCTATTTGGTCTAAGAATTCTCTGACTGCTCTTTGGGCTGGGGAGAGACCCTTCTGGGAAGACCCAGACCTGTCTAGTGATGGATGCATAACTAAATTTAAGTCCCCTCCTATAATAATAGGAATGTTTAGGAATGGCATTAGTGCTTCTATTATCTGTACAAAAAAACCTGGAGTATCAACATTTGGGCCATAAATCGACCCCAATAGTATTTCCAGAGTGTGTAAGTTACCTCTAATAAAAACAAATCTCCCTAATGTGTCTGGATTATTTGGAGAGGTTTAAAAGGGATGGATCTATGTATCATCACCTTCACACCTCTGCTCTGAGGGTTACTTTCTGAAGCAAATACCTGCCCCACCTGAAAATGCCTCATATTATTAGCTTCATAATTGAATAAGTGAGTCTCCTGAATAAACATTATGTCAGCTTTCAAAGAATTTAAATGTTTTAAAATCTTATATTGCTTAGACTTATGTCGGGCCCACTTTATGTTCCAACTAATGAATCTAATATCCCTAGCCATTGATTACATTCATCATAGGGACTATATCCGTAGGTTCTCGTGTAACAAAGACATCCTCCCCTTTCCCATACCTTATATATGCTGTGCTTCCTTCCCCCCACCCCCCACCTACTATACCAAATACCCTTTAAATAAACCCCCTCCAACAACACATACAAAATGCCCAAGAACCCCCTTCCCCCCAATCCTGGCCTGTTCAGTCATGGTCCATGACAACAGTCCACCCAATAAATCCTCCTCCACCCTGTCCGCCCGCCCCCCCACAACAACCATTAACTATGAAGCCCCTGCCAACCTATTAACTATACTATTCTTTCAACACATTTAACATTCCAGCATTATCAGTATACAACTATTTTGAACATGCTAGTACAGTGCAAGAATATAGCCATGGGATCACAATTAGGCTTGCATTCCTATCTATCTAGCCCCCTTCAATTAGAATCTAATAGAACATATTTTACCCAAAAAAAAAATCCAGACATATGTTTTCACTACTTTTACAAATACAATATATGGTACCCACATTTAACTACATCCAACACTAAATCATTATAGGAACCAAGCCCTGAACGCTCCCCCTGTACCAGTATAACTGATACCTACAGTTTGATATAGTTAATAATTCGCTTCCTGAACTTATAGTTAAGTACAAAGGCACTTAGAGCTTCAACCCCACAAGAAAAGAGATCGTAAAAAAAGCAACCTGAGAGTCCATGTAATGCAGGGTGGGGTCAACTGAATGTCTCTGTTCAGTTTAAGCTTCCTTTGCTATTTAAATCATGGACGATTATGCAGTCTCTGGCTCCATCTAGTGACGAAGGAACAAAATTGACCGGACATAGCCAGATATCACCTTAGACTTTAGCGTGCTGCAATCTTTTCCCTTTTCGAAGTTAAAGAGAACTCTTGGGATTTCCATCACTTTGCCACGAGATCCGACCAGATCAGCCGACTCTAATTGCTCCAAGAGCCAAATGCTCCTCGAAATAAAACCAATGGTGTTAGGTAGAGGAACCTAGGCAATTAAAGTAAAAGGGCCCCATTCTTTGGCAATGAAAAAATGATCCAACTGAGAACCACATAGAATGATACTAGCTAAACTGCCCAGATCATAGGAACCACCATATGGGATTCAGCCACACAAAACAACTTCAAAAAGTCCCAAAATTAGCCACATATGAGTGCACTTGAAGCTTGTATATAACCTCATAGAGATCTCAGGGGTTCTTGAAAAGATTAGGTAGCGCTGCTTGGAGGGCAGTTGTGGCAATTTTCACATTCTTATAGGTACTCCAGGACCCTGTCAACAAAACTTGAAATTTTGCAGGATAGCCCATCTTAAATTTAATTCCCGCTGCAATTAACTTCTTGACTAGCGAGTGAAAAGAAGCTCTCTTTTGCTGCACTGTTAGAGATAAATCCTGTACAACTCTTAGCTTAGCCCCTTTTCACTGCAGATCCTTTATTTCTTTGCCTTCATTAAGAAGTACTGGCGCTCCTGATAGTTAAGGAATCGGAAGATAAAGGTGCGCGGGGGTGCTTCTTGTGGGGGTACCGGGCACAAGGCATGGTGAGATCTTTCTATAGTGTAACAAGGACGAAATGGAGAGGGACCAGCTATTGTTTCTACAAACTTCTGAGCAAATTTAATTGGTTCTGCTCCCTCCTTCTTCTCCGGTAAGCTAATGATAACCGCATTGTTGCGGCGACTTCAGCCTTCAAGATCTTCCACCTTTAATTCTAGTTTGGAGATGCATTGCCTCATTACCACTAGATTGGGTTCCAGTCTCTCATTTCTCCCCTCCAACGAACGTATGCAGGTCTCATTATCTGACGCTGTCTGAGAGAGGTCTTCCAGAGCGTTAGTTATACTTTTAATTTCTCTCGCTAACTCCTTCATCTCTACTTTGAACGGTTGAAATTCTTCTAAAAATCTGGCAAATGTAAGAGGTTCTACCTCCGTGCCCCCTGCTGTAGAAGTCTGGGTCTGCTGCGAAGATGAGGCCTTGGATTTTTTCGAGGCCTTCTCTGGGGTTGCCGGCAGGGTATGCTTCGGCATAGCTTTCTGCATTTCTATTTCCATTAAGGCTTGCCAAATAAGTACACTGTATCCCAGGCAGGCAGAACAATAAGTACCCATAACAGTGAATGCTAAAATTAGGATTTACAAGTTATTTAGGGGGATGGGTGATCGGAGCTGTAGAAGAAGGTAGCTACCCAGTGCTCTGCATCATGTGACTCCTTCAATTTCCAGTTCTTTAGTATTAAGTATAATATCCAAAATATTATCCCCTTGAGTGGTCTTATCCACATTCTGTATAAGTTTGAACTGCTTAACTATTTCCAGGAAGAACCTGCTATGCTGTTTCTTTTGCTTCTAGCTTATTCCAGTCAGTGTCTCCATTATTAAAGTCTCCCATTATAACCACTTTCCCTAGGGTGCAGACCATTTCTATTTCCTCATAAATTAGTACATTAAGTTTGTTGCTGACACCTGGTGGTCTGTAATAGATTCATATAAATATAGATGTACTCTGTCCTGTTTCTATCCTAATCCATAAGTTTTGGGTTGGTTACTTCCCTTCTTAATTGTATCAGATATAGTTACTGATTTGAGATCATTTGATATGTAGGCTGCAACCTCCCCCTCCTCTTTTGTCACTTCTATCCCAGTGGTAAAGAGTAAACCCTATTATGTCCCTTCCCCATTCGTCGTTGGATGTCCACCATATTTCAATTAAATATATTGGGCAGGATTCACAAAGAAGATGCACCCAGTGCAACTCGGCTGCCCTGGTGTAGGAGAGATGCACTGGCTGAAAAATGGGCTATTCACAGAGGAGGCACAGGGAGATGCCCCCAGAGCACCCCGTCTGTGAATAGCACCTGTGTGCCCAGGCCAGGATGCCCCAGAACATCCCAGGCTGCTCCAGAGCATCCCCCATGACAGGCAGTGAGTCCATCGGGGCAGGGCATCTCAGGATGCCCTGCACCCAGAAACACTATTCACAGCCAGGGGCATGCACATGAGGCCATTAGACATGCATTGTGCAATGGGGACATTTGCATGTCATTATGGCCCTATTTGCATATCACCGGCTGGGAATCCCCAGCAGAATGTGCCCAGCGCAACCACCACCCCTCCCCCGCCTGACCCCAGCCTAAGCCATGCTGCTCCAGGTGGCATTGTATGTGCTGGTTACCCCCCGCCACAAGCCCCTGTAGAGAGCCACACAGGATGACAGTAGCAACACCGTACACCCCCCAACCCCCATACAAAGCCACACATGGCAGCAGTAGAGGTTCAGATGACCCTCCTGAGCACCTGTATGATGCCGCTCGTGGCAGCGCTAGACTGCAGGCAACACCCCCCAGCCCCAAGCACCCGGTACAGCTGCCACCCATGGTAGACTTGTGGACAGCCCCCCCATGTACACCCAAACCACCCCTCTCCCCAGCATTGACCTGCTGTCGGCGGGCGGCACAACCCACCCGCATACCACCACGGCCGCGCACTGACTAAACAGTCTGGGACTGCCAGCGACTGCACAGCCTGAAGCACTGCAAGCTGTGTGATAGCTGTCATTCACAGACAGCTCAGTCGTCGGGTGGTCATGGTGGTATGCGGGTGGAGCTGTTGTCCCAACAGTGGGTCCTTGCTAGAGTGTGGGGTGCAGGGTGGGTTGGGTGTACATGGGGAGCTGTCCACATGTCTGCCATGGGTGACTGGATGTTTGGGGCTGGGTGTTGCTGCAGTCTAGCACCGCTGAGCAGCTTCACAGGATTGAGATCATCTCAACCTCTACTGCCACTGTGAGCAGCTTTGTAAGGGGATAGGGGGTCATCACCACTACTACTGCTGCCGTGAGCGGCTCTGTACAGGGGTTTTGGGAGGTTGTCACCGCTACTACTACTGCCGGGCGTGGCTTTGTACAGAGATTGGGGGGATGTGTCCAGTAATGCTACCAGGGGTAGCAGTGTATGGGGGCATGGGGCTTGCAGAGGCTCACTGGGCTGCCAGGGTGGTCAGGTGCCTGTGCTGCTGCCTGCAGTGCGGTGGCCAGCCTGTAGGTGGCCCCTGACTTACACCACTTTTATTGTACTTATCTTTCTGTGGTGCAACCTGGGACTCGCCCCGGAGTTGCACCACAGAATTGGACTGTGTATGGGGCTGCACCCAGTATTCGTGGTCACACACCCCCTCACAGCCCCTACGGATGCGCTGCATATCATTACAGGTGGTTTGCGGAGCATCGTGGTTGCGCCAGCGCATTGGGTTGCTCCAGCGCATGGTTGCCTGCCTGAATCACCCTTGGGCTCATTCCTGCGATGCACCGGCACATCTCGGATGTGCGGGGCGCATCCCTTTTGTGAATCCTGTCCTTTATGTTTATATCTTTTTCCATCACTAGCATGGCTTCCAGCTTTTCTTTGTTATTGCCAATGCTTCTCACATTGGTCAACAGGCATTTAAGGGATTTTTTACATTTGGAGTGGCTCTTCTTACTTGTTTTCATTAAACTATTGTTACTGTTCTGTTTGGGTGCATGTTTAATTTCCAAGCCCCCCCCTCCGTAATTAGTTTAAATGTTTCAGTACTCCTCCCTTGATCATGGTAGCCAAGGTCATTGTTCCTTTACTGTTTAGATGCAATCCATCTTTTGCATACAGTGACTCTTTTAAATAAAATATTTCCCAGGTATCAATAAATGTCACCCCCATGGCCAAGCATCTGTTTGTTAAGCTGGCATTTATCATTTAAATTGTTTTTTTTTCCTTTGTCACATTTCATTCTGGGCAATGCCCCAGAGATGGCAAGCATTTGTCCTGCTTGTGCAATCATCTCAGCACAATTTACAATGTCAGCTACCACATCTTTTTTGTGGTCCCTGCCCACATTATTCGCTCCAACATGTAAAACCACCACCTGCATATTTTATCCTTTAGCTAATAGTTTGGGCAGCCTGCCCTTGAGAACAACCTTATTAGTAGGGAAATTTCCGAAGAATACATTTGTTTCACGTCCAGAGGGACAACCACCACCAAGCCAAGTGAAATAGCCTCCCTTTTTAATAAATACTTCTGTAACTCCAACTGGTACAAGCCCAGCTCCACTTCTACCCCATTTACCCCCACACCCATTCCAGTCTCTCACCCTAATTTCCATTTCAGGTACCTAACCCCTGGAGAAGTGGTCAAGTTAATCAGAACAAATGACTCAAGACCATCCAAGGGCATTGACAACATAGTCTTCAGAGCTCTCGGTCTTGTCTGTGACTCCCTGGCCATCCCTCTCACTAACATCCTCAACCACTATCTCCGCATGGGGTCCTTCCTGAAAGCATGGAAGTACGCCATTATGAAACCTCTTCACAAATCCAGTTCCAATGATCTAGTATCCAACTATTGTCCCATCTCTCTCCTTGCCCCTCTCTCCAAAAGTTTAGAGAAAGTGGTCAACAGGCAAGTCAGAGAATTCCTCTCCAAAGACAACCTGCTCACAGAGGCCCAGCAGGGGTTCCATGCTTGACACAGTACCGAAACTCCTCTCTTCAAGTTCACCCACTCCATAGATAAAGCTAACAACAAAGGCCTCTACACCAGTGCTGCATTCATAGACTTCACCAAAGCCTTCATCCTCATTGATCATGAAGTCCTCCTCCATACCCCGGCTGGTCTCCATTTCTCACCTGAGGTCTTCCTCTGGTTCAAGGATTATCTAACGGGCAGATCCCATTGCACCATTATTGGCGGTGTCCTCTCTGAATCCTGCCCCATCAAATACAGCATCCCCCAAGGGTCCATCTTGGGCCCTCTTTTCTTCTCTCAGTTCATTAAGTCCCTGTCTGACATCTGCACCTCTTCCAAACTCATTCTCTATGCTGATGAAGCAGCCCTTCTCAGTAAGGACAAAAACCCAAACTTTCCCTTTAACACACTGCAATTCGATTTTAGCAGACTTCACACCTGGTTCACATCCAAAGGTCTTGTACTCAACTCCAAAAAAACTAAGTTTATGGTTTTCTACAGCTCCCACAAACCCTTGGCTTTGACCTCCCCCTCTATGACAAACCTTGGTAACTCCATTGAAAGAGTCAATGAATTCAAGTACCTTGGCTTATTCCTGGATAGCCACCTCAATTTCAATGCTCACACTAGCCTCACAAATAAAAAAGCCCAACAGACCCTCTGTATCCTCCACAGAACCAAGCATTACCTTAACAGGGACTCTAAATCCCTCTTAGTCTTTAGCTTCCTCCTTCTTGTCTTCGACTATGGTTCACTTACCTCCCTCCCCTGCCTCTGCATCAAAAAGTTCTCCAGACTTCGAAGCTCCTACCACAACACTATCCACTTTGCCTCTAGTCTCCCGAAACTCATACACCACTGTGACCTTTATATGCTCACCAGTCGGCCCTCTCTTGAGGCCCGCCTCATCTGCAAGATGGCCACCTTCTTCTCCAAACTCTTCCATGGACTGCTCTCCGATTGCCTCACCTCTCTCTTCCAGACAGCCACCACCACCAGGACCACTAGACTGTCCTTCACTCTCTCTTTCATGGTTCCTTTCTGCTGGACCACTCAAGGCCAGAAAACACTCTCCTTTATGGGACCCAAGCTCTTCAGCTCTCTCTGTCCAGAACTTAAACCCTGCCTCTCCACAAATGCCTTTAAACACAATATCAGGAGACATTTCTTCTTCACCTACACCTATTCGCAGCCCTAATCTGGCTCCCCTTCTGTACTCTTTTCCCCTCACCCTCTGGTTATCCATGTCTGGCACTTACCCTCTCTTTCTAGCACTTGTAGTTTTGTTAATTCACCTAGGCTAGTTTTTAGATTGCACTTAATTATTTGTTTCCTACTATTATATTATATTATTGTTAAACCTCCACTGAATGCTTCATATAACCTTGTATTTGTTAATTCACCAAGGCTAGTTCATGGTTTGCCATTTAGTCTATATTATCCTGTTTTTGTGTACTGTTGCATTAACCCTAACTGTAAGTTAAATGTTTTCTCCTATGTCATGTCTCATGATTGTTGTATGTAAGTGGACGCTTGTGTAAACAGGCAGCAATGCTCACATGCCTTTCCAGTAATACCAATAAAAATGAAATGAAAAATGAAAAAAAAAATGAAATGATATCCTGTATCCTAGTGCTGGGCAAGCAATTCACCACAAAGTTTGTTTTATCAGTTTCACACATGATACTGTTTGTCTTTTGCAAAATGGAGTCCCCCATGACTAACACTTGTTTTTTCCCCTGTGCAGCTGTGGACAAGGTTGGATTGTTGATATCATTAGTTTGGGCAATTGCTGAGCTTTGCTCATCTCCCAGAGCTGAGTATTTATTGAGTTGAGTTATTTCTTTGTTTCCCAGTGCTCCCCTCCTTTTATTTCTTGGGAGCTAGCTTTATTATTGTTGTCCAGCTGGAGTCTAAGGACTCATTGCTTTCTTTCCCCCTTATTGTTATAGGTGATTGGCTAGACAGATGGGAGGGGCCCTCTATAATCCCATGTTTAACTGCCTCAGGATTCTGCTTGCCTTCCTCAGGCATTATGGTAGTGTTTTTAAGTTTATTTAATTCACCTTGTAGTTTTTTATATTCCTGCAATGTATACACATATTGCTTCCAGGTAAGAACGAGTCTGTAACATTTGTACACGTTTGGCATCTATCACACTGCCATATAATAGACCTATTAATGTATTATGACGTAATACAGGACCTCTGTTTACTATATGAACTAAACCTGGAATTTAAAAGTAATAATATGGGAACTAGAAGCCACCCACTACAACTCCAAACTAAAATGTTTAAAACAAATAAAAGGAAGGCTTTCTTCACTCAGAGAGTGGTCATGTTATGGAATAAACTACCCTTGAAAGTTATCATCAATAGAAATAAAATTGAATACAAAAACAAGTTGGATAACCATATTTTTGAAGGAAACAGTGTAGTGTATTATGGATGATGGATAGGAGCTTCATATGGGCCACAGCCCCCTTTGCTCCTTAATATCTTAGTATGAACCTTAGTATACAGGTATAGCACCCTTTTCCCCTCATGCTCTCTCCAGCACTCTTTTGCCTTCCTGTCTGTTTTCCATTTTACAGATACTTATGTTTGGCTAAGTTGTTTATAGCAACTCTGGTTTTATAGGGATGCAACAATGAGTCTCTGTTGCTCACCAAACTGAAGTTCTACCACAGTGTCCCTTGTTTTAGTCCCCAGGTCCTGTAGGACACCGCGTGCTCACCCGCTCAAGCTCGCATAGCTCACTGTTGCAGCATCTGTTTATGCCCCACATACTGAAAGTGACCTCACTCCTGCTCAGCGAATTGCAAGTCCCCTAAAAATGATTATTTTTATCTTTTTAGTCACTTCTATCCCCCGCTATAGGCTTTCTATATACAAGTTTGCCCCCCAAAAGTAAGAATAAGGCTGTAAATGAAATGCTGTAGTTCCTTCTGAGGTGTGGGGAACTAGAGCTGTCCACCCTCCTATAGAAACTTGCTGTTAGGCTTCACTCCCCTACACAGCATTGTTTACAGTAGATACATTCATTTTGTTCTTTGTCACCCATTTGCTAAGCATCTGCCCCAACTCATGCACTGTTTTGCAGCTAACACAAAGCAGGGCTCTGAGTCAACCTCTCTAGGAAGCCAAAAGAAAAGAGATCATTTACAGACATTATCATATTCTATCAGAAGGATGCGAGGGTAGTGCCCAGACAAATTAATGACTATTCAATGCACAGAATAATTTTATAGACTTAAATACATTAGCAAAGATTACAGTCATCAGACATTGCCCCATATCTGTGTTATAAGAATAGATGTTGTTTAACCAGGAGTAGCACACTAAGCTGAAAGCTTTTTTACAGGTGCATCCTGGGAGCACAGGGAAATTAAGTGATTTGCTCAGGGTCACACAGTATGTAAGTGGAAACTGTGGGATTCAAACTTTGGTTTGGTTTGCTGGATATCACCAAATTTGCAGCTCAGAGCTTTAAACCACTGCACTATATTGCCTCCCCTAGAGCACATGTAGCAATTTCTTAATAAGCTTTAAGCAGGATAACATGATCAGCATGGCTGGTTGCATGTAATGTTAGACACAGCATCACACTCCTGACATACTCTGCCCACTTATAATCCGTCTATGTGCACATCAGTATTTAGGATGCTCAATGGCTGTTTCAGTTGTAGACAATGGCAAACATTGCTAATTGAGAGTCTCACCCCCAACCCCCATTCAACCACCACACTATAAACTGAAACAACAAAGAAACTGTTTATGCCAGTCTTCATCATATGGAACACAGTTATGTTCAGTTTACAGTCTGGAATTTTTCACAATGATAAACAGAATTACAGTATATATTTATCTTCACTTATTTAATGATTAAAACAGCATAACCATCACCTCAACCTCTTCCCCACTTCCACCACATCTGAAAGACAGTATATGATTTAAAAATGACAGTACTGAAGGAATTTCAGATTTTCACTAAATATTTCCTATTCTAGATTTTCTGTCCTGGATAACACATAGAAGGTGTTACATCTCATTCTCATCAGGATCCTGGTTCTACACATTTTTGCACTGTATTTACTCAAGATATACCAGGTTAGACGTAGTACCTTGTTTTCAGCTGGGTCATGATTTTAACCATTTTTACAATGTACTTATCCAGGGCAGTCCAATTGAGAAGTAAAATATTGTTTTCAGGGGGTTCTGATTTTACTTAGTGTAGTGGAATGATGTGCAAATGTAGAACCCCACTGAGAATAAGATGTTGCATCTCCCGTGAACTATCCAGGCTAAATATATAGCAATCAGCAGGCATATTCTAGGAAAATGCATTGCAAAATGTGTAAAAGGAAGATCATAGTGAAATTGCATTTCGGCAGATCTGTGTTGTGCAAATGCATTAGAAAAATGAGTAAAAGCATGACTACATTGTAAGGCATTGCATCTCATCTGCATATCATGTACAGTATAATGTTTAAAAAAGGTTAAATGCCTCACCAAAATGAAATAAAATATTTTAAATCTCAGCTTGCCTGTCTTGAGAAAAACTTAAA
Organism: Neoceratodus forsteri; assembly: GCA_016271365.2. Lineage (NCBI taxonomy): Eukaryota > Metazoa > Chordata > Ceratodontiformes > Ceratodontidae > Neoceratodus > Neoceratodus forsteri. The sequence continues at coordinate 1,290,776,570 of CM057456.1, forward strand.
AAGCTAAAGGTTTCAAGCCAGCAGGTAATTTCAAGTAAGCTTAGCTGTGCACAGACAGCTCATCTCCTTCCTTCTCTTGTTGTCTTCTGGATAATTTAAGTGTCCTCTCCACTCTACACCCCCACTGGAGTGCATTATTCATATTATAAAATTGCTCATTTGTAAAACAAAAGAAAATAAATTAATAGAAAATGGTTTAAAAAGTTTATTAAAAGTTCATTTTTTGTTATATTTTCAATGCATAGAAATACTTAAAGAAAACAGTACTGATTATTTCTTTCAGCAAGTAGGTGGAGCTGCTGTGGTATGTGGCTTTGTGTAGGTTGGGCCCTCACAGCTGAACAGCTGATCAGCTTCCTTACATTGTGTATACTCATTGTTTGCCCACCCCCCCCACTTGTTCTGAATCTTCATATTTTTTGTGGCTTTTTTCTGCTTTTGTGTAGGAGGAAAACAGATGGGTGGCTGGCGCACCGTCCCCTCTTATTTGTGGGTCGCTTCATGATCATGGTAACAACTGCTGTCTCTCATTCTGTGGCGACAGGTGTATGTATGTGTATGTGTGTTTCTGAGAGCATTTAAGTTTTATATTTACATGTTGGCCCAGATATTCAAAAGGGTTGTGCCATGCGCAATAGGGTTGCTCCAGTGCAAGTCTGAAAATGCACCATTCTGCGATATTCAGCAGGAGGCAGATGTGCCCCCCCAATTCACGCTGATCAAGAGCGCAATGATAATGAATGCATGCACAACTGAAGGGGGAGGCACCATGCATAAATGGCGCAGTGTGATATTCAACAACATGCGCCATGCACAATAGGGGAGCAAGCAGAAGTTGTGCGATAGTGGAAATGAGCCAAAATAAAAAGGAACAAGGGAGAGGTGCAAGAACGCTACAGGGAAGGCACATGTTGCTGAACTATATCCAGACACACAGGGCAGGACAGACACACAGGACAGGACAGGGAAAGGGCACCCTGAACCCACAGGCACAGGGAAGGTGTGGGGAGCCACAGTCAAAGACAGTGCAGAAGGGGGAAGTTGCCACACAGCACTGAGGCCACCACAGGAAGGTGTTCCTGGTGCAGGGGAAGTAGCAGCCAGGACAGCGGGGGGAACAGAGAAACAGCTGCTGGGGGGGAACACAAGCCAGGGACATGGCCAGTGCCACCATCCAGATGGAGGCAGTAATGAGGGGGGTGAGAAGGCAGGCAGCAGGGTTGTGGCCGTGGAAGGGCCCATCGGCGGTATGCCCCCCAACAGGCAGTACCGAGCCTGCACCAGCTTCGACCTGTACAGCGATACAGAGATCGTGGGCTGGTACCACCTGAATTGGGCAATTATGAGGTGGTTCTGTGAGCTGTGCAGTGATGTGATGCATACACCCACACGACGGAGCCATCCTCTGTCAGTGGAGACTAAAGTGACAGCTTGCATGTGCCTGCTCACCACGGGTACCTTCCAGAGACCAACAGGGGACACCACAGGCATAACCCAGTCAGCCGCATCACGCCACCTCACCCAATTCCTCAGCACACTGCTGCCACATGCTGCAGAGTACATCCATTTCCCCGGCACACCTCGGAGCACACAGCAAACATACAGGAGTTTCACAGGGTAGCATGTATGCCTGGCGTGCTAGGGGCAATAGACTGCACCCATGTGGCCATCCGCACACCACCTGGCCCCGAGGGGGCTGCATATATCAATCAGAAGGGCTATGCAAGCATCAACTGCCAGGTGGTGTGCAATGCCAGGGGGCACATAATCAATGTCTGTGCCACGCACCCTAGGGGAGCACATGATGTTTTCATCTGGCACCAGTTGGCACTGTGCCACAGATTCAAGAGTGGGGACATCTCCACTGGCCACTTAATGGGTGAGTATGCAAACCATGTGGAAAAACATAGAGCTTGGGAGGGGCATGGCCACAGGTGACATGGGTATTGGCCTACATGGCCCAAGGCAGGGTGACGCTGATCACCAAACTAACCTCTACCCTCTACACACAGGTGACAGTGGATACCCACTATGTCCCTGGCTGCTCACACCATACGTGCGGCCCACAACCCCATCGCAGCAATGCTACAATGAGGCATATGCCACCACACGCAATGTCATCGAGTGGGTGTTTGGGATTCGGAAGGCACGTTTCCGTTGCCCGGACACCTCCGGCGGTTCCCTACAGTACAGCCCTTCAAAGGCCTGCAGGCTCTTCCTGCCCTGTTGCATCCTGCACAACATGGCCAACGACTGTGGGATAGCTGTACAGGTCGAAGAGGGGGACAGCGATGGGGACGATAAGGATGCTGATGAAGATGGTGATGGGCAGTCCCCCCTTGGGTGATGGAACCCCCAACTGCTCTGGCTGGTACAGCAGCACTGGGACACCATCACAGAGGAGCACTTTATCCAACCCAGGTAAGTCATGGAGCCATGTGTAACCACCTGTGGCAAAGGCACAACCGACAAACATACATGGACACACATCAGGGGTGCATGCTGTCAAGGGAAGTGGCTGGGCATGGAACCGCATACACCGCCAGGGATGGGCAACGCCTAACATGGCACGCAGTCGTACACATACACCTCACAAGACATGCACAAAGGGTATGAGGCATGCCGACCCAGACCACCACCCCTAGCCACACACACATCCACAGACCACCATGCCCACCACCTGTCATTGTACATGTGTCAGATGCTGGGCACCATTGCACAGTGGCACACAGCACAATGCAGGCATCATCATGCACATGCCACAGTGGACAGCAGCTGAGAGGGTGTGCAGATGGAACGTGTGTGTGCATGCAGGGCCGGGTACCCCACCCGTGCATTGCCTGCAGAAAGACACAATGCACACAGGGCAGCATCAGACAGTAGTCATGCTGGGAGACAGGTCAGTCAGGTGCCACAGTGCCACAGCTGCCACGGATGCGTGGGCAGCCCCACAGAGACCTGCCAGCAGTGACAGGCTAACCACTGGCCTCATGGGGTGGTACTGACGGTCCCCCAGGGGTTCCACTGCATGAACGTGACTGTGCTTGTGCAGCGGTTTGCAGCACACTGAACATGCCTGCGCCCGGTGTGCTCGGGATGCCCACAGCTGAACCCGGTGTTGACAAGGATGGTGTCGCACGATGCCGGGAATGGGGGGTAGACATTGCACTGTGTGGTGTCTGCGATGCATGGGCAAATAACTGTGCACCCATTGTGGCCATGACAGCTGTGAATGCCTGTGTCTGCCTGTCAATGGCAGCGGTCACATCCTCCTGCAACTGGTCCATCCCTGCCAGGAACAGAGCGGTGTCTCTGCTGTGCCGCTCCTCTGCCTGGTGCAGAGCTGCATTCAGTGCATCCACCACCACCACAAGCCGCATCTGCTGATTGACTGATGCTTGCAGTATGCGGGTGTGCTCATCTAAGAGGTCATCTGCCTGATTGGCATGCTGTCCCTCAGAGTGTTTGTGGCCCTGATGCTCATCACCCCTTGAGGGTGGGTGCTGAACACCAGGGCCAGGCCTGGGCATGTCCAAAGGTGGTGCACTGATTCTGACCCCTGACACTGTACCCCCATGGCCATTGGCCGACTGCTGATACTGCCCCTACAGCTGCCGCTCTCCAGGGCTCAATGGTGCCACCACAGTGGCCACAACAGTCCCACTGCCCTGGACACACACCAGTGCTGCCCCACTGGTGCAGACAGGCACAGGCTGAGACTGTGATATCACGCAGGCCTCCACGGTGGCACCACCCACAGCCATGGCCATGATGTCACCTGCTGTGTGGCCATCCTGTGGCTCACACATCTCACTGCCCATGACATTAGCTCCATCATCATCGGTGATGAATCCGGCACCAGCCTGAGTTTCAGCATGCTGGCATCTATGGACGCTGGCATGCTGGGACACAGGCAGGGCCTCATCTGCACCTGCTCCACCAACATCAGTCCGGGCATCCAGGCTGGTCCACTGTCACCCTGACCTCCGTATGCCTGTGGAGGTGGACGTGCCCTCCTCCATCTCCATGATAATGGCCTCAGTGGAGAAGCCCACCACCGCTGACCCATGTAGATGCTCAGGAGCTGTAAGGGAAAAACAGTAGCATTACTGCATGTGACCTACCCTGTCCACCCCCAATAGACAGACCATGACCTACCATGCAGTGACAGGCTACCACCCGTCTGGAAACCACCACCCGGAACACCCTCAATGGCACAACACTGCATGCTGCCAGCAACCCGCTCTTCCTGTGGGATCAGGCGTTGCACCTCCTGCTGTCCCCCACCAGTCACAGACTGTGCTGCCCTGATGGCAGCCATCTTCTCTTTAATTCTCCACCTGTCTGTGCCCATCTTCTTTTTGCACTCCTGCATGGAGCGCTGGTGGCTGCCATGCAGGTTGACAGCACGCACCACCTCCTCCCATGCAGCAGCACAGGCCTGTGGTGTTCCCTGGCATCCACTGAGCAGCGGCTCCTGGTCGAGGTAGGCCTAAAACAGGGCATCTGTCTCTGCCTTTGTGAAGTTTGGCTTCCTCTTCCTCCCACGTCTCTGTTCCTCATCCTCCACCTCACACTCGGTCATGATTCATCCTGTGAGAATGACAGGTGTTACCTGTGACTGTGCAGTCCCATGCATGTCCCAAACACCACAGTCCACATTCCCAAACAGCATGCAACTCATCGCAATAGACTGCAGTTACCGACTATGGCCAGTGCAGCCCAATGTCGCATTTTATGGCGCAACTCATGCAAATGAGGTGAGGCGCATCTTTAAGTGGATGCAAATGCAGTGACTGTGCCATTGAATGACTGATTAGATGATTTGCATATGCCAGCTGAATATCACGCTGTTGCACTTTGTGCAATTGTGTTGAATGTGCTGAGCCAAGGGCGCAGTTCTTTGACATGCGCAGTACATACCTAACTGGCATGCCTGGGTTGATGATGCAGGTGCCTGCCATGCTGCTGACGTGCTGTGGTTGGGAGCCAATGCTGGGCATGCCACCATTGTGCCAGTGGAGCTACAGTGCTGTTCACATATATGGCGCTGTGGCACTGGGGCATCGTAGGTGCACTAGGGCAACAGCGCTGTAGGCCGCTACAGGAGGTGGCACACAGGCACCCAATCGCACTACACACATTGGGTTCCAATCATGCTATGGCTGTCCATGCACCAGAGACCCTTGACCCTGTGTCCAACCTTTGCCCCCTAGGCACCATGCATCAGGCATGGGTTCACCACTATCGTGCTGTTCATGACAGCACGATAGGGAATGGCAGCACTGTACCGCGCAGCATCTGCACGTGGCAGGACCATGCTGCCGAGCGCCATTTTGATTCAACCACACAGCAGAGATGGCACAGAGGCATGCAGTAATTTGGAACCAGGTTGAGCTAGCCAACCTGGTGGCAATAGCTGATCCCCATGCTGGGGCTTTGTATGGAGAGGCACCCCTGGACAGGGCCAGGAGTGCAGTCTGGCAGGAGGTGGCTGACGCCCTGGAGGAGGACACCGGTATGGGGCACATGGCAGAGCAGTGCCTCCATCATTATGGGGACCTGAGGAGCAGGGACCCAGACCTGCTTGCCCACCTGCGGGCACATGCCATGAGGGGCACAGTGCCATGGCCAGGTTGGTGCAACATCCATACACTATTATCGTCCATATGGGTGTCACAGTTGCATGTGTCCAGCACATGGGGGGGCCATCTGGTGTTGGCCGTGGTGGTGGTATTGGGGTGTGGGGTGGATGGGTATGGCTGTGTGGGACTGCACACACATGGGGGAGGGGGGACTTTGCTACCGGATTGTACTGATGTTCCTCTCTCCATGTTTGCACCTTAGGGCCCTAAGAACGGTGGCAGAACTGGGACTGGAGGTGCCACCTGGAGGAACAGCAGGCCAAGAGTGATGATGGTGGTCAGTGGTGCATGGACCAGCCTGATGATGGTGAGTGCCTTACATCCATGATTACTACTGCATGCTGTATAACTGGGCAGTCAGCGGGCCTTGGCCACCATCCATTGACACCACTGCCATGCACGCAACTTGTTACAGTCAGCACTGTCCAGTGGCACTGCATGTCTGGGAGTGCGTCAATGGTGGTCCATGCATGCACCGGGCACATGGCTGTGGCACTGCCTTCACACCGCATAGCCAAGTCACTGTACGGCCATGGTGATGCTGTACAGGACATGGGCGGTGGGTTTGTGCAGTGGTCCACATGGCCGTGGCTGCCTGGGTGGGCAGGTCTTGTGGACACGGTCACTGTGGGTGGTCACACACCATCACAGGGGCGTGGCACATGGCTGTATGCCATGCACAATGGGTGGGCTGCAGGGGGCTGGACAGTCACACTTATTGACTCTGCTTCCTCATCCTAGGTGGAAGGTGACTCCAGGATATTCAGAGGAGTATACGTGAGCTGCTCCAGGTGGTGAGGGAGACTTTGGAGCTGCTTCATAGAATCCACTGCCATGGGGTGAGGAGGACGAGGAGCAGCAGACGTCGGTGCCATGATGAGGAGGACCGGGGTGCACACTGATGTTCCCATGCCCTGACTACCACCTTCCCCCCTTTGACTCACCCTCACACCCCTTCTTCCCTCTCCCATATGTTCACCCCTGCCCCTTACCCTCCCCCACCTGTTTTGTGGCCCTTACCCCCTCTTGTAAATATTTGTAAATAGTTTTTTGTTACATCTTTTAAATATATGCATTTTGTTATGACAACTGTGGTGATCTCTGATTTGCAACAGGTTACAGGTGCTCAGCTGCAGGGGTGTGCATGGCATCAGGGGTGGTGCACGCATGGGCATATGTGTGTGTGTGTGTGTGTGTGTGTGTGTGTGTGTGTGTATGTGCAGAGGTGAACTGCCTATGGTGTGGGCAGGGGGATCAGTCACTGTCTATGGTTTGTGTGTTGTACTCTGTACACTGGATGCTTGTGTGCAGTGGTCCATGGGGCCTGCATTATGTGCATGACACCCCGTCAGACAGTCCATGGCCTATGCAGCTGACACCCTTGCATGTTTGTGATATGCACGGTCTGCTGGCATGTCAGTGGTGGCTGTCCATGCTGGATAACAACTGTACCTGGCACAATGCCAGGTTGCCTTCCATCACCAGTATGGTGCACTTCTGCTTCCGGTGGCACTGTGGCCTCTGCTGTTGTTGTCCCCCTTCCATGCTGTCTCTTGTGTCTGTTGCAGGGGATGTGCTCCAGTGTCTGTCACCTGTGCTCCCGCGACATGCTGGTGTCATACATTTTCATGGTGCCAGCACAGGGTGGCTGGCACACCTGTGCAATGTAGGGGTGCTGGCCATGTGTACACATCAGCCGTGGCCACAGGCCAGTGGCTTGGTTGACCCACTACTGTGTCCCTGTGTTGGCGTGCCCTTGGGTATGGGTGGGTGTTTGTTCATGCACTGTGTTGCATCCTGTGTGGAGCATGCTTCCATGCTACACTGTGCGTGTCTGTGCTGGCTGTTGTAGCCAGTGCTGGGATGGGATATGTCCTTGGGAGGGTGTGCAGGGTGCTGTGCCACTGGAGGTGGGGTCCGGGGCATGCTCTGTCGCATGTGGGGTACCTCGTGTGCTGACGCATGGTCGGTCTCTCAGCTGTACCTCGGGGGGGACGTGCAGGCTGGCACTGTGTATGCATCTGTTGCATCGCTGTCTGCTGCTGCCTGCTGCAGGGTGCTCATGGTGGGGCTGCCTTTCATGGCTCCATGGTCCACAGGGTTGCATTGTCACAGTGGGGGTGGTGGCATGCATGGAGTGTCCTGCACTTTTGGGCACTACTCCTGGCCAGGGTGTATGGTGATCATGGTGCAGGGTGTGCTCTGCATTGGTGGAATGGTGTGGAACGGGGTGGTCGGCCCTCCTTGTGTGCGGGTCACAGCTTGCCAGGGGGTGTGCTGGGGCACCATAGCCCGGCTGTGGGTTGGTTGCTGGTATCCATGGGCTGGTGGTTATTCCAGCTCTCCCCCAGTTGTGCAGTGCATGGGGTGTGGGGGACGATGACTGTTCTACTGTGTGCTCCTCTGCCCATCTGTGGCATGGGTGGTGGGCACCTACATCCCTGGTTGTGCTGCTGCTGCATTGCTGCCCTGCTGCAGGGGGCATCCCTGGTTGTGCTGTGGCGCATCTGGGCTGCTCCACTGAGCATCCCTTGTTGTGCTATGGTGCATCAGATATGCTCAGTTTCACATCCCTAGTTGCGCTATGGTGTAGGTGGTATGATATTCAGTCGTCGGCCATAGGCGCATCTTGGCCTGCGCAGTTTTTGAATATCATGCTTCTTGCGCATGGGCACAGTGGACTTGCGCTTGCTCCTGCTGTTGCGCACTTTTTGGGCACAGTTTTAATATCTGGGCTGTTGTTCCCTCCTGCCAGTCTGCTGTGAGAATTTGTCATGTTAAGGAGCGCAGCCATTTCTAATGGCCACTGAACAGGTCAGCCAGTGCAGCACTGTGGTGCGCATGCCCTTGCTTTGGCCAATTTACTTACACTTTTTTAAAACTGCAGTTTAAATGTTCGAGTTGTGAATTGTGTTGGGGGGTGAGGACAGTGATGAGCAGGTGAAACAGTAATGGCACAAGTTTTGGGAGAAAAGGAAGCTTGTCGAGCAGGGACATGACTGAAGGGGAAAGTGGTGTGAAACTGATCACAGTCGCGGCTTTCACGTTCTTGCACATGGGTTGGGTACTGATTTTTTCTTCATTCAGCTCATTTTTATTTATAGTTATTTATTTATTTTAACTATGGAAATGAAACTTTGGAGGAATGTGTGAGAGGTCTGGGTTATAGAAGTGTGAAACTGATGCCAATTGGAAATGTGACTTTCACTTCAGCTGGGAGCGGGGAACACTGAAGCTGATGACAGGGATGACTGTGGAGTTTTTTCTTGTTCGTTTACATTTAATGTAGTCTTGAGTATGCTGGGACTACAACTGGGATGTTATGCTGAGATAGCATCCGGGTCCAGCCTTAGACTGACTAATCACATCCCAGTATTCTCTCTTGCCATTGTATAATCAGTTATAAAACTGCTGGAATAAAAGTAATGGGTTAGTAATTGTTGTTACTATTTCACCCTAACTGAGCAAGCACTGCTCCTTGGTGGAGGTACCACTGCCAGACTAATGAGACATGACAGAAGGCAACTTAGTAAGCAGTAGAAATTTTAACCCTTACTGTGCCATACCAATATGTCTGTTCAGAATTCCTATATGTCCTAATTCTGGTGGCAGCCTAAGGGTTAACACCAACACAAGGTTATACTGGGTGCTGTCTGTGGATTTGAGCTGATGGAAGACAGCTGTTGTACAGACTGCCCTTGACACACACACACACACACACACACACACACACACACACACACACACACAGAGCAGCAAAATAATCATTTAAAAACTGCTGTTCTCTTGCTGTCCTCTTCTTTGGATAACATGTCTTCTCTTTCTCTCTCTCTCTCTCCCTGCCCCCCCTTACTGATTCACTCAGAGCAAAGGCAGCAGAAAGCCATGAAATAATCAGTTATAAAACTGCTGCAATAAAAGTAATGGACTACTTATTACAGTGGCTACTATGTCATTCTATATTATTAAAAGTGTAAACTGAGCAGACAGTGCTTCTGGGAGGAGGTGCCACTGCAAGACTGACAGTAGAAGTTTCAACTAACATAAGACTTGTACTGGGTGCAGGCTGTGGATTTGGGATGATGAAAAACAACTGTTGTACAGATTGCCTTTGACACACACACACACACACACACACACACACACACACACAATGTAACTTGAACCTCCTGTCAGAGAAAGATAGAAAACCAAAGAATGCAAAATTCCAGCAGACACTAGTAAAGTACACACAAAAAAAAAGATTAAAACCCTAACAATGACCAATTATAGGCTCAGGAGTTCAAGTCAGGAGCAGGGAAATAGTGTGTGGAGTGGTGGGGGAGGGGAGACAATGGAACAGCAAGGAACAGCACTACTGAGGTGAGGTGGAGAGTTGTAGTTCATACCTAACTGAAGCACACAGTCTCCCTTTCGCAGTCATAGCAATACATCAGCATGATGACATCACCATGCAGCCATAAGAAGGATATCGACCAACTTGAGGCAGAGAATGGTAACAAAAATGATTCAGGTGCAGCAGCACAAGGCATATGAGGACAGGCTGAAAGAAAGCAACACATACTCACTATAGGAGAGGAGGAAGAGAGGGAGCAGAACTGAAACCTTCAGGTACCTGAAAGGTATTAACAAAGTTGTTATAGGGACCTCTGTTGTCTTCTTGGGAACAAGACCACAAGGGGGCACTGCTATATCTGACAGGGGGAATGTTCAAGAAGGATGTCAGGAGACATTTATTTACAGAGTGAGTGGTGGTAGTGAGGTAGAATGAACTCTCATCTGAGGTCATCATCACTCAAAAGATAGTGTGTGGGATTTAAAAGGGGCAGGAGAGTGTGAAAGGGTGGGGAGGGGTTGGTGGGGAGTGGCAGGGATCACATAAATTGCTGGCTCAGCAGCTCTGCAATTGAGAAGACTCAATAGACAGTAAGACTTTTTTCTACTGGCTGTTCGTATGTTCATATGTAAAATGTAAACAAGTTAAGCATGAGAGATAGGTCAAGTGCAGTTACAGGCTGACTTGGTCAGAATATGTCCCCAAAGGAACTTTTTAGACAGGTAATGAGAGTAAGAGTCCTAAACCAGTAATGAGAGAGAATTCCAGAGACAAGAGGAAAAGGCAGCTAAGGCCTGAACCTCCATATTGGTTTTCACTTTGGCAGCTACCAAGAGGGATTTGATATCAGACTATAAAGGACAGACTTGGTGAGAGTACTAAAGAGACTCCACAATGGGAACAGGGCTAGAGGATAGAAGGAGCTTATGCATAAATCAATCCAAGGCTAACTAGTGAAAGACTGATGGGGATATGATCCATGTTTTCCATAACGGTCACAATAACGTGCAAGACTGGTAGATGATAATGCAACTCTGCAAATGATTTTATAGGTGACACCCAATTTTGTCACTTGTTTAGTGGTGTTAAAAAAGGAGAAAATACCACAGTTTAAAGTAGGAATTAATGCACCATTGTTGTGGGCATTATGAAAAGCCTGTGTAAGGATTTCTTTGGGTCTGTAGGCCATAACTAACCTGGCATTTACAAACTAGCGTATATTGGTAAGGTGACAGCAGCAGTCCAGAGAAGGCTCTCCCATGATCCCAAAGTACTTAAAATGTGTGGGCCACATTAGGCAGAGAGCAATTAGGAGAGGATATGGACAGGGCATCAGAACATGATCTATGTCTAACAGAAGATGGCTAAAGTAACACTTGACTGAATTAATTTTAACCAATCTGGTGTTACTATTCAGGACATAATCACATTCATTCACTAAACATTAAATAGTAAAGAGAGCTGACCATTCCTACAAAGGATTTCCAAACCTTTCTAATGCCAATGCATATATCCTTTACCTTTTTGAGGACAAGGGGGAGAAGAAATGTGGGGTGCTGAAAGGGGTAGGATGGGGTGTTCTTATCAGTTATGGGGGTCAGGAGCCTTGACAAAGTGGGGGTGGTTATTTCTTTGGAGTGGGTGTGGAACAGTATCTTTTTAGATTAAGCAAGCTCTATGTTACATTTAATGGAACTTCACCAGGACTGTGGTGTAGAGGAGGGAGGTGGGTGGAAATCTGAGTGGGGAGATGGGTTGAAATTATCTGGATGATGACAGGAGGTTCTTTTTTTGTCTTTTAGTTTACACATTGCATAGTTCTTCACTTGTGAAGTGTTCCTTCACCTATTGGAAACTATATGTAGTGGCACTTCACCAGCATTTACTGTGGTAAAGTGCCACTATGTATAGACTTTGTCAAAGAAAGTAAGCACTTGTTGTGCAAAGAACTTTGTGAAGTAACACTTCACACTACACAGATTCAGGGAACTTCAAAAAAGAGTTTTCTGACTTTGTTCACCTGTCATCAGCATTGTCTTGTTAGACAAACTAAAATAGGGACATATCAAGGCTGGTACAAAGGGTGTCAGTATTAGGGTAATGCTGTCACTGCACTCTATGTTAGGGAAAATCTCAAGGAACACCACACAACACTTTCGTCAATGTTCTAGGTACTTTTAACCCAAGTTTATTTTTCATTTCCTTACTTTTGATGCATTGTGCTTCAGTCCTAATATGTAAATGTAGTTGTTGCAATTTATGTAATATATACTTCTTTTTCCTTTTATTTACTAATATTATTTTGATTTTTGTTTCGTTGTTGCAGAGAAAACATGAATTTTTGATGAAATGATGTATTCAGGTTTGCTGTTTGAATTCTGGAATGCATCATCAAAAGACAATGAATAAGATGACTGTTGCTATGGAAGTGAGGTGGAAGAACATTGATGGAGATGGACAACAGCAGCACTGTACTACTATATGTGAAACGGTACTATGGCTCTGATGCCATGCTAGAGCCGCACCTTTTGTCGCCTTTCTCTCACACACTAGATGGCTGAGAAGCACTGGGCTCTGTGTATACTATTCAGGAGCTCTGATTTACCATGATTGATAAAGGGCAAGCTTCATTTTGCAGATGAGAACAACTGGGATTGTCACCGGTGTCTACAATGCCAAAATTAGTTGTTACCAGTGTTCTATCCTTGTACCATTTTGATATGTGTATAAATATTCAGAATAAAGGAAGGGTAAGCGTACGTCAAATTAAATAAAGAAAAATTAAAATAGTACAGGAAAGAATTTATAGAAAAATAAGATTTCTGAAGATTCACTAACATGGTAAAAAAAAAAATTGCAAATTCTGTGAAATGCTTTGTTTTTACCAGTGTATAGAAAGACCAAATTCAGGAATTTTTTTGGCTTTTCTGGTAAAAATTGAAAATCAGTGTCCTTGATAATACGGAGGGCAAGCTCACCATATAGGGATTTAAGGGGAATAGAACTTGCTAAAGCCCACATACAGGACACAAAGCATGCAACTGCTGCAGTTTTTGTGTCATGTTGTTCATATGAGCTGGACAGGGGGAGGGCTTGGCTTTTCATTTATGGACAAATTATTTCTATCAAATATAGGTGAAGTGGGACTGGAACTGGCAGGACTTGCACCAGGAGGAAACAAAGTGTTCTTCAGGATTGCTCAGGCTAATGTCCTTAATTGCTATGGATGAATTGGGAAGCTTGCATGTAATAGGACTAAAACTAGTGCTACTAAATGTTTTCTTTTGTTTAAATTTTATTTCTTTCCACCTAACCACACCTGAGTAGCTCTGACGCCTGAGTCTGGACACTCACTGACAGCACAGACCACAGATTCTCACACCACCCCACTGAGGCACTGAAAGCACTATCATATTTCTTCAGATTTTATACAGGACAGTACAGATGACACAATAATGACACAGTGTCTAGTGGTGCCAGAGACAAATTATGTTGCCTCACTACAATAATCTTTGAAAATATTTAGCTGCCCATGTGATGCACATCCAACTAGGTGAGTATGAAGCGAATTGAGGCAATACTCAAATGGAATGGGACTACATAAATAGAGAGAGTGAGCCAACCTGAACACACACAACCTACAGTACAGAACCTCACACCAGCATTACTCCACATAGAGACATTTAGAGACATAAGAGACTTGTCAGATGTCTTATACAACAGCACAGCCTATTTTACTTTCAGTCACTGACTGGCTGACTGGATTGTACACAGAGATACAGTATAATTAAGATAACTTTTTGAATTCTGAATTTTCAGTTGTCTGTAAAAAAAAAAAAGAGCTGTCAAAATTCCCCTTCAAAAACTCCCCAACCCACATCCTTCCCTGTCACTGTTGGGACATTTTCCTTTTTATGGCTGCATGGGTGGAGCCCTGCAGGCATTTTTCATCACTAGGAAAGAGAGAGAGCGAGAGAGAGAGAGAGAAAGGACTGAAAGGATATGCTTTCTGTGTTATTCCCCTGAGTGCTTCAGAGTGGACATATGTCAGTGCTTCGGTCCAGGTTATCTCATGTAATGCTGTGGTCTGTTTATGTCTGTCTTCTCCTTCATTTCTTGTCAGCCTTGCCTGCACTATTTCTGGGCTCTCATCTCTCTGAGCATTCTGAGTAATTAGGGGGGCATATAGGATAAATAGCTTTATGCATAGTACTAACTCCACTGATTTTCACAATATAAGCGTTTTCTAAAAATGAAGAATGTTTTATAAAGAAATCTGCTCTTGAAGATAGTGTAGTGTGAAACAGAATTGCTTACTACAGAGGTAATTGCATTTCTGGAAGCTGTAACATGAGCGGTCTCTCTTTATTAGTCTTGTCTGCAGTTAACTCTTTGCAGTTCTGGTCTCAGCTCTGAATGGAAACTATAAGACATCCTTTGTCAGCTGCTTCTGCTTAGTGCTTTTGTAAACCTCTTTTTAATTTACACTGAGCTATCTTTGAAAAAAAAAGGATACAAGTCCAATAACCAGAGAAATTGTTGCCTGACTTCTTAAAAGTGAGATTTCCTATCTGCCCACCCTCCAACTTATCCTGCATCTTATGAACTGGCACAAACCCAGTCTGGGAGCAGCACAGGGAAATGAGACTGGCTTTGTCCCAACATAGGACCCTCTTTGCCCCTGCACCTAATAGACACATCTGAAAGAAGTTTTTCTGTGGCTTCTCCTTCACCAACTAGAAGCATTGGGAGGAAGATTTACTAGAAACATTGGGAGAAAGTTTTTACAAGGAATCCAGCTAAGCTGCTAAGAATGGCCTCAGTGCCAAGAATGGCATAGCATCCAGCTAAGCTGCAAAGAACAGCCTCCCTGCCAAGAATGGCCATGGTGTCCAGCCCCTGCACCTACTAGAAACATTGGGAGGAAGATTTTACAAGGAGTCTAGTTAAGCTGCACTACACAGCACAAGCCCAGGCTGGCTTTGTCCCAACTTGGGACCGCCTCTGCTCCTGCACCTAATAGACACATCTGAAGGAAGTTTATATTTGGGGGGGGGGGGCTTCCCCTGCACAAACTAGCAGCATTGGGAGGAAGATTCACTAGAAACATTGGGAGGAAGTCCGCACAAATGAGATTGGCCAGAACAGGTAAATGGGGACTGGGCAGAAGAGGAGGAGCACAGTGTTGTGGAGTGTGAAAAGTCTATGACTAGAACTGAGACAATGCTTATGGCTATTGGTCAATGCATCTATGTTTTTGAGATAACGTCACTGGTGGGACTTGGTCTGTAGTGCTCAAGGCTGTTAACCTAAAGTTTAAAGTGTTTTTTCTATACATTGTATTGGAAATCTGCTTTTGGGTTACAGTCAGAGGGGGATTAATATGGGATGCTTAATAATGTAAATGTTGGACTTTAAGTAGTTTATGTGTGCTGTATTTGGAATACTTTATTGTGTTGGGTCATTGTCTTGGGGGGAACAAACAGTTTTGGTTTCAACTGCAGTGCTCAATGAAGGATAATTGGGGCTTTAAAGGTGACCTGCAAACTAATTGTAGCAGCCCACTCCCATCCCACATACCTTTCTATGGTGCTGCGGGAGTCAGGGGCTGCTATGATGATGATCTTTAGAATAAAATTCATATATAAAAAAAAACGCTGAAACTTTTCGGTGAACGCAGAAGTGCCGTGGGGGTCCCGATCAAGCGGGTGCAAATTACTATGGGAATTCCACCCAGTTTGTGACGTGGCAAACACCACTGTTATGAATGAATAGCAGTGGCTGCAGTTCACTATTATTTGTTTTATTGTTTCTACGTGGATTGTGATGCCTAAAATCATATGTACAGTAAGGGCTTGACCAGGTGTTCCTGTAGGTAAGATTTTAAGCATCAAGATCCATGTAGAAGCAATAAAACAAATAATAGTGAACTGCAGCCACTGCTATTCATTCATAGCAGTGGTGTTTGCCACATTACAAACTGGGTGGAATACCCATAGTAATTTGCACCTGCTCGATCGGGACCCCCAAGGCAATTCCACGTTCGCTGAAAAGTTTTGTCGATTTTTTTAAATATTAATTTTATTCGAAAGATCATCATCGTAGCAGACTCAGACTCCTACAGCATTGTAGAAAGGTATGTGGGATGGGAGCGGACTGCTACGATTAGTTTGCAGGTCACCTTTAAGTGTTAATTTGTAAAGCATTAGACTGATAACTTCCGGCATTAAGTTTTCTAATTGCAGCAATATTTGGATTCTGCAAGTTGGGGAGCTGTTACAGATTCTTGATTTAGGATTGGGTTCTACTTAAGTGCATTCGGGGTGTCTACTCAAGTATATTGGAGGGTCTATTAGTTGTTAAGTACAGCATCCTAAATGTTTTTTCACTCTGATCAATTGAAATGAGTACATACTGAGGAAGGGCCATCTGCTGGTGAGTCACTGTGTATTATCTACTTTACTGCACTGTGCTATGACTTGTGTTCGATACTTCTTGCTCACTTTTTAGTTCAGCTTGTTATTTCATTTTTGCTGAGTTATGTTAATTACTCCACCACTGTTTATTTAAACTGTTGCTGAACTCTTTTTATTTTTCCCTTCTGTCTCCTTTTAATTTATGCCTTCCCCCATCACATCTCATTTCCTTGCTATTTCAATACATATACTTCTCTTATCCTACCCCTCTCTACCTCCACCTTGTTACCTCCTAACTGTCTATCTCTGCTCCATCTCCTTGCCCCTCACACAATGTTCCTCCTTATCTTTACTATCTTCCCCCTATTATTTACCCTTACTTCCTTCCCTCCAACTTCCCTTCCTCCCTTGCCAACATCTTCCTTCTTTCTTCATTCTCCTCCCCCTTGCTTCCATTTTCCTGTCTCCTCCCCCTCTTTCACTCTCGATGGCACCCAGGCCCTTCCATCCTCTACTCACCTTGTATCCACTTAGCCTCTATTGACTCCATACTGTCCACACATCAACACTCCCCTGCTCCTACCCCCTCCTCTTTATCTCATATAGCCTTCCTATCTCAGAGGTGTACATCTATCCCCTCCAAGTTGCGTATCATTCTACTACTTCTTTCTGTGGGTGATATCGAACCCAACCCAGGGACCTCCCATCTTCTCCCCAGTGATCTCTCTTAAGTATTAAAGGTACTCCATCTCAATGTCAGGAGCCTTCTCCCAAAGACTGATATGTTTCATTCTCTTATGGTTACCCTAAAACCCAGTGTGATGATCATCACTGAATCATGGCTCCCCTCCAAAATCCCTGATTCTTTGGTCCAGGTCATTTGGCAGGACTGGTCAACCAGGGATGAGGTAGGTAACCATATACATCAGGTCATCCATCCAATATTTCCTTTGGTTCTCTTTTACCTCCCCATCTGCCTATGAGCTCCTGCTGCTAAAACTTTCCTTCCCCTGCTACCTTCCTATCTTTGTAGGGGTATCTACTGCTGCACTAGCATCCCCTCTTCCTCCATTTCAGACATCATCACTAATCTCACTACCCACTCTTCTGCTGGTGAACTCCTCTTCCTTGGAGATCTCAATATACATTGGCTTTCCAGAACACAATCCAAACATCGTAACCACTTCTCCTCCCTGAATCGCACTCAATTGATGTCTGACCCATCCTGTTTAAACCACAAATTGGGCATCACTCTCTAATTGACTGGCTGCTATCATGTCATCCCCACCAGGTAGTTACATCAGGAATCCTGCCAGATGCACTTAGTGACCATCACATGGTCTACTGCATGCATAAAATCCATTGCCCCAAAGCACTGCCAAATGTCTTCCAACTTCACTCTTTTAGATCACTTGACTTGACACCCCTCCATGAGGAACTTGTCAGTACTGACTGGTCTAAATTGCAAATGACTCCTTTTTTGACTCAGCTTTGGCCTACTTCAAAACCCAGTTCTTGAATGTTTGGGATCGGCATGCTCCAATAAGAAAAAACAGAGTCTGAAGCTCCCATCTCCTGTGGGTGATGGCCGAACTTCTGTCCTGTCAGTGTGCTTGTGACCAAGCATAACAGACTTACAAGGCCTCTGGTATTCTTGTTGATTTGCTAAAATATCACTCTCTCCAGAATGCCTGCACTAGAGCTATTAGACTTACCAAAAAAGAATATTTCTCCTCCTCCTTCTCACAGGACAACTTTAACAACCCTCCAAATTTTGGAATGTAGCTCACGTCCTTTCCTCCCCAACTGCCTAATCCCCTAACACATCACATTTCAGCAACAAAACCAGCCCAAGAAGACTATAACAAGTTAAAGCATAACATTTTTGAAGGACTTCTGTAACAAAAGAAAAACAAAAACTAAAATTTTGTTTCATGTTACTGTACAGCAGTCATGTTGGCTCTGACCAGAGTTTGTTCTTAATGTTAGTTCTTTTCCTTTCATAACAACAAAGGAAAACTGGAGCTACTTGATATTCACAAAATGGTTAATAGAAAAAAAAAGGCATTCAGACTATGAAGCACACTGAAATAAGATTCTGTTTCTTTCTTAATTATTTTCTTTATTGATTTTTGTAAAAAATAATTTTACAAGCACCTCACATGGGAAAAATATTCAACATGTACAGTCACTTTCATATTTAATTGACAAGGAATACCAATTACTCACAAAATGGTTATACATTCTCTTGGGGATATCTTCACCAGTCTCGATGACAATGACATTTTGAAAGTAATTTAACAGTACAGAGTTACAGGTGCACATAGTTTAAGCATTTTTATAGTGCATCTGATGTTGGCCATTAAACAGCCAAATCCAGGGATACATTACAAATAAAATGTCAATCTTAACAGAGTGCATGGGAAGCCAAGTCTGTTATTTCAGAAACAGGCAAAGTGAAACGGCTATGCTTATTAAGCAAAAGGTTCTCCATCTGGTATCCACAGTGATCAAGGATGTATCATGCTTTCATGAGGTACCGTGTGCAGTAAATGTCTAAGCCATGCATACTGCTCACCATGTCTGTTTTTACTGGCTAATGGGGAAAGAAACCCTAGTTAAACAGCCACCAACTTTCAGTATAACCAACAAATGATATTTGAAGGCACACTAGAAGCACAGTCCTCACCCTCTCCAAGGTAAATACAGAATAACCTACCCCATTAGAGATCATTCTCAAGCTAACAACAAATCAGTGACTGTGTTAACATGAAGACTTGGAGTTAATTATTTTTAGAAAAGCTGTGATAATTCTTGCAACTGTGCAAGAAACATAGAAACATAGACATAGAAGTTGACAGCAGAAGAGGACTGCTAGGTCCATCTAGTCTGCCCATTTGTTTTGGACCTATTTTGACACTCTAGTTTCCCCTTTGTAGTGAGGGCTCCCTTGTGTCTATCCCATGCACTCTTGAATCTCCCCACAGTGTTGACCCCCACAACCTCTTGGGACAGGATGTTCCAGGCATCCACCTCTCTTTCATTGAAGAAAAACTTCCTGGTGTTGCTAGAGAACCTTCCCCCTTGCAGCATTAGGTCATGTCCCCTGGTCCTGGAGCCCTTCTTGAAGTGAAAAAGTTCATGTGTCTGTACCTCATTAACACATTTTATGTACTTGAATGTTTCAATCATGTTCCCTCTCTCTCTCTTCTCTGCTCCAGGGAGTGCATATTCAGTTCCCTAAGTCTTTTCTCATAGGACATGTACTACAGACCCTGAATCATTTTTGTCACCTTTCTCTATACTGTTTCCACCTGGTCAATGTCCTTCCTGAGGTAAAGCCTCCAGAATTGTACTCCATATTCCAACGTGAGGCCTGACTAGTGATCTATACAGTGGTGGTACCAACTCACTCTCCACCTGCTCATGATTCCCCTCCCAATGCAGCTTAGCATTCTGTTGGCCTTCAATGTTGCCTTCTCACACTGTTTACTAACCTTCAAGTCATCTGAGATTATGATTCCCAGATCTTGTTTGTGGTTTGAGGCTGCCAGTCTTTTCCTCCTAGGTAATACTCCTTTGTTTGGAATTTTCTTTCCTATGTGCATGACCTTGCACTTTTTGTAGCATTACATCTCAGCTGCCACACTCCAGACCATTCTTCTAGTTTTTTTGAGGTCAGCTTCCTTCTTGCTTACTCCTTCTGAGGTGTCCACCATGTTACGTGTCTTGACACACCTTCCCTTCCAGTCCATCAGTGATGACTGCTATAAAAACATTGAAGTGCGGAGGCCCCAGCACTGAGCCCTGGGGCACCCCACTGGTCATCCTGCCTTCCGTCGATTGCATTCCATTAACCTGTACCCTCTGGGTTCTGCCTTGTAACCAGTTTTGTGCCCATCTGACTACTTCTGGACCAACCCCTGTGTGGTCAAACTTCTTTACCAGCCTTCTTTGTGGAACTGAGTCAAAGGCCTTACTAAAGTCTAAGTAAACCACATCTACTACCCCACTGTCATCCATTATTTTTGTATCATAGTCAACAAACTTGAGCAGATTTGTCTGGCATGACCTACCTGCTGTGAAACCATGCTGTTTAGGGACTTGTTGGCCATTAGTTTTGAGGAATGCTATGATCCTCTGTTTGAGTAGTGTCTCCATTAGTTTCTCTACTATAGATGTGAGGCTCACCAGTCTGTAATTACTAGCATCTTCACAACTGCCTGATTTGTGAAGTGGAACAATTATTGCCTTTTTCCAGTCTTCGGGTACCACACCGCTCTTCAATGATTTCATGAACAGAAGTTCAAGGGGGCTGCTAATTCTGCCCCCAGTTCCTTAAGGATTCTTGGGTGCATCTCATCTGGTTCCATGACTTTCTCTGCTTTTAGTTTATTTAGCACCTCCCATACTTTGGCTTCTGTAAAGGGACTCATGTCTACCCCTGGTCCTAAGGTGTTGTGTTTTTTCAGGGCTGAGCCATCCCCTGGGTCCTCTTTGTCTATGTCTATGAAACAAAATGGATTATCCCCTCCCAGCCTTCTGAAAGTCCAATATTCTTATCATCCAAGTTTCTGGTACTATGTTCTATTCACTTAAGTCAAAGCTTCAAGACAGCTCTCCTTGATGATTGACGTTGTCTTTACATGTACCCTATTTCTTGTTCCAGTGGCATAAGTTGCTGAAGCTGTGGCTTTGTTCATGGGTTTAATGAGGATGACCTTTTTAAAAAATGCTTCAACTAGAAGTGCAGTGTGCATAAGCTGAATAGTAATTCAAGAATATCATCAACAATAGGGTCCCAGGTCCTCAGAAACAAACACTGTAATTTTTCTCACTTTTTCATGGAATTTAGGGAAAATGCTTAGCATGGTTTCAAAATATCACAGAGCTACTTGAGTCAATCAAAGACCTTTTCTGCAGCTCATAGAAACTGCGACCTGGGGTCGTAATAGCAGAAGACTTGAAGGTGGGAAAACAGTGTGAAAAGGTAGCGCTAAAGACCAATGGCATGCTAGGTTGCATAGGGAAGGGTATCATGAATCGCATAAGGGAGGTAGTGCTGCCACTCTGCTGGTCACTTGTGCACCCCCATATGGAATACTACATACAGTGCTGGAGGCCGCACCTCAAACAAGACATGGAAAGACTGGAGACAGTGCAGAGAAGGGCAACAAAAATGACTTAGTGGCTACACCAGACAGCATACTGGGATAGGCTGAGAGATCTCAACATGTACTCCCTGAGACAAAGGGGGCGGGGCATGATTGAGATCTTTAAATATGCTAGGATATAAATAAGTTTAAGGAGCAGCAGCTGTTTCAGGCAAAGGAGAGCAGCAGAACTTTAGGGCACAATGTGAAGCTGAAGGGTATGATGTTCAAGAGCAATACCAAAAAGTTCTTCTTTATCAAAAGGGTGGTTGACTCATGGAATAGCATACCCCAGGAGGTGGTGGGGGCTTAAATGATGAGGGATTTCAAAAATGCATGGGATAGACCCAAGGGTATCATTGTACATAAAGGATGGGAGGGGTTACATCCTATCTTTTGGGGCAGACTAGATGGAACCTGTAGTCCCCTTCTGCCATTACATTCTGTTTTTATGTATGTTTTTATATGATTTTTTCACCCTATTGAGTTAGAGAAGCAGAGGCAGATGTGTTTGAGCTGAGTTCTGTAGTCTGAGAACTAAAGCATATTTTAAAAAAGATATTTAGCAACATAGGCTTTCTTGTGTCAAACTTTTGTCTAACTGATGATATTACTGTTAAGTCAGGAGTGTATTTTTTAGAAACATAGAAGTTGATGGCAGATATGGACCACAAGGCCCATCTAGTCTGCCCATTTCTTTTTTTACCTTATGAATATGCCATACGCCTTTGCTCTGTCAATGGCCTATCTATTCATACTCATTTGTATTGCTCCTTTATGCCTATCCCATGTCTGTTTGAAGCCCTGCACTGTATTCATATCCACCACTTTCTGAGGTAGGCCGTTCCATGCATCCACCACCCTTTCTGTGAAAAAATACTTCCTCACATTACCCCTTAATCGGCCTCCTTCTAATCTCGTGCTGTGTCCTCTTGTCCTGCTATTTTTCTTATAATGAAACATGTTAGATTCTTTCACCTTGTTAATGCCCTTAAGGTGTTTGAATGTTTCAATCATATCACCTCTCTCTCTCCTTTGCTCTAGGGTATACATATTAAGTTCAGTTAATCTGTTCTCATATGTTTTCTGATGCAGTCCCTGCACCATTTTGGTTGCCCTTCTCTGGACTGCCTTATTTTGGTTAATGTCCTATTGAAAGTGTGGCCTCCAGTACTACATGCAGTACTTCAGATGTGGCCTAACCAGTCTCTTGTAAAGTGGGATTATTACCTCCCTCTTCCAACTTGTGATACCCCTACTAATACACCCCAACATCCCTCTAGCCTTACCTACTTCTTTAGAGGTCTGCTTGGATGATTTCAGGTCATCAGTGATGATGACACCCAAGTCTCTTTCTTCCCTTGTGACTGCCAGCAACTCCCTTCCCAGCCTATAGATGGCTTCAGGGTTTCTCTTCCCTATGTGTATGATATTGCCCTTCCTTGCATTAAACCCAAGTTGCCACTCTTCTGACCATTTTGCTAGTTTATCCAGATCTTTTCTCATTCTGCCCACACCATCTGGATCATCTACTCTGTTGCAGATCTTGGTGTCATCTGCAAACAGACAAACCTTACCGTCCAGTCCATCTGCAATGCCACTGATGAAGATATTGAAGAGGACTGGCCCCAGGACTGATCCCTGAGGTACCCCACTTGTGACTTTTATCTCTTCTGACTGTATACTGTTTACCACCACTCTCTGTCTTCTGTCCATCAACCAGTTTGTCACCCAGTTGACCAACAGCTGACCCACCCCGAGCCTACCCAGCTTATTAATCAATCTTCTATGTGGAACAGTATTGAAAGCTTTGCTGAAGTCAAGGTAGGCAACATCAACTGCTCCCCCTTGGTCCACCACTCTGGTTACCCAGTCAAAGAAATCTATGAGATTAGTTTGACAGGACCTTCCTTTTGTAAACCCATGCTGTCTTGGATTCTGTGCTCCTATGGATTCCAGGTGTTTCACTATCCTTTCCTTAAGGAGTGTCTCCATAATCTTGCCCACTACTGAGGTAAGACTGACTGGTCTGTAGTTCCCTGCCTCCTCTCTGCTACCACTCTTGTGGAGCAGGACCACATGAGCCCTTCTCCAGTCTTCTGGGACCTCTCCTATGCTCAAAGACTCATTAAACAGTTCTGATAATGGCTCTGCTAGTTCCACCTTTAGCTCCTTTAGTACCCTGGGATGTATGCCATCAGGTCCCATTGCCTTGTCCACCCTGAGCTTATTGAGCTCTTGTAGGATCCTTTCTTTCGTGAAGGGACTAGTACTCACCTCCCTCCCCCCTGTGTCCATGGTGCAGAGCTGTGGGCCCTGCTCTACCTTCTCTTTAGTAAATACTAAGCAGAAGTATGTATTTAGGATAAATGCTTTTACATGATCCTCCTCCTCACATGCCCCCTTATCCCCTTTGATCTTAGCAATACCCCTCTGGACTTTCTCCTTTCACTAATGTATCCATAGAAAGTCTTGTCACCTTCTTTCACTGTTCATGCTAGTGTTTCCTCAGTTTGGGCCTTTGCCTGCCTTACTGCCTTCCCTGCTTCCTTTAGGGAAGTTTGGTATGCCTCCCTATCTTCATCCGGCTGCATCCTTTATATTTCCTGAAGGCCAGCCTTTTGGTTCTGACCTTTTCTGCTACTGTGTTTGAGAAACAAAGTGGTTTCCTCCTTCTTTTGCACTTCCTTTTCTCACTAACACAATGGGATTTTGCTTCAAGTGTTGTATCTTTAATGCTTGCCCACTTTGCCTATACCCCCTCACCTGCATTTTTTATGTCAGGGCTAGCTTAGCTCTATTGGCCATCTTATCAAAGTCATCTGCTCTGAAGTCCAATATGTTTGCCTTGGAATGGGATGATTTTGTTCTAGTGGCCAAACTGAACCATACTATGTGATGGTCACTGTTCCCCGGTGACCTTTTACCTGGAGATCTGTGATCCTTTCCCTGTTAGTCAGTACTAGATCAAGGATAGCCCCGTCTCTAGTGGGTTGTTGTACCAGTTGTTTGAGGCCCTCCCCCAGCAGGGAATCCACCATGTGTCTAGTTCTGGCAGATGTCCCTGCTGGTTTATTATATGTTCCAAAGTTTGGGTGTGTCAGAGACCAAGAAGGGTAGTCTTCTATCTTTAGACTTCCCTCTCGCAGTCTGCTTAATGCATGTACACAGCTTGCGTGTATGTAGGGTTTGGGGGGGTGTTTAAAGTGAATGGTTCTTTCTCTTTTTGTACTGGTATTCTGGACTTGGTCAATGTGCAGCTGAGAAGGGCAGTTGGCTGACTTCCACTCCCACACTTAACTGTGCACAAACTGTGTGTGTGTGCTTGCATCTGTTTCTTAGGCAACAACAGCATAGCTGTACATGTCTATTGTGGGCATGAGTACTTTCCTATGCATTTAGTCAAGTTTAAGGTTACATTCATTGTATGTAATTTGGCTGCATGATGTCTCTGATGATGTCAATAACAGAGCTTTGATGTCTTGGTATAGGATTTGGTATAGGATTGGGGAGGCAGTGTAGTGCAGTGGTTTAAGGCTCTGAGCTGCAAATCTGGTGACATCCAGCAGACTAGACCTGGGTTTGAATCCCACAGCTTCTACTTGCATACTGTGTGACCCTGAGTAAGTCACTTAACTTCCCTGTGCTCCGAGGTCGCTCCTGTAAAAAAGCTTTCAGCTTAGTATGCTACTCCTGGTTAAACAACCAAATAATAATAATTTCAGACTTACACAAGCCAGGGTTTGATCCTCAGATTGGAACAATTTTGTCTTTTTCATTACAATTGATGTAGTATGAGAGAAGCTGTGAGAAGTCATTGCTGAAGATAGTGATATAGTTCAGCAAAGTTCTACAATGCTAAAAAGTTTAAAATTT
Source organism: Neoceratodus forsteri (assembly GCA_016271365.2). NCBI lineage: Eukaryota > Metazoa > Chordata > Ceratodontiformes > Ceratodontidae > Neoceratodus > Neoceratodus forsteri. Next base: position 1,290,801,996 of record CM057456.1, read on the forward strand.
CCAGCTCAGACTTTGAGGTTTCAATGCAACTTGGGAAACACATCTTCAAATAAAAAGCCTATTAATTATGAACATCCATTGTAGCTGTGTGTGTGGGGGGGAGGGGGAGCTTGCCCTCACTTCTAGAATTATTTTTCTGCAGCATACATTTCTTCTCTAAAAGCTTAGTACAGTAGTAGTGCTGCAGGCTGCCCAGCAGAAGAGGGGAAGGGATCTGGGTTTGATCCCCAGAGTGTATTTTTTTTTACTACAATTTCTGCAGTATGATTGAGATATTTAGATGTCATTACTGATGTTAGTGATAGACTTCCAGCAAGGCTTGGAGTTCTATATAGCTGATAACTTGAAATGTTCCAGCTCAGGTTTGGTTTAAGTGCAACTTGGGAAACATTATGTCAAACAAATAGACAGTTAGTTATGAAAATCCCCTGCAGCTGTGCACAGTAGGAGGGAGGTTTACACTCTATGCTGGATGTCCCGTGCCACATCATATATCTCCTGCCTTGGAAGTTTAATACAGTGGTATAGCTACATGCTACCAGACAGTAGAGGGTGACGGGACTAGATTCAAGTCCATGAGTGGAGAATGTTTCTTTCTCAATACAATTTATGTAGTATGAATGAATTTGTTATATGTCTTTGCTGAAGATAGTGATGTACTTTCAGTAAGGTTTCAAGTTCCTTATTGCTGATAACTTGAAATAAAATATCTATCTCATACTTTGAGGTTTAAATGCAACTTAATAAACAGCCAACTAGACAGACAGTTAATTATGAAAATTCACTGCAACTTTGTGAGTGTGTGAGTGTGTGTGTGGCAGGGAGGGGGGGGTTCTGCACCTAGTGCTGGTTATCATTTGCCACAACATGCATCTCCTTTATAGGAAGCCTAGTACAGCAGTATACCTAGAGGCTACATCCAAAAGAGTTTTGCTATGACTGGCAAATGTAAATCAGTGCTCACCACAATGAGCAGCCAGCTCATTAAAACTGAAAAGACTTTTCCAAAAAGCAGTGTCACTCGGGTCTCCTGGCACAAAAGGACACTGTGAACTTGTAGTAATTCTGTAAATAGATTTATTCCACAGCAGGAAGAACCAGCAACAACAACAGTGCTGCCTTCTGACCACCCAGGAGACCTGAGTGACACCACTTTTTGGAAAAGTACTTAGAGACTACCAAGCTGTAGATGGTGGAGGGCCTGTCTTCAATCCGCAGAGTGGAACATTTCTTCTTTCTCAGAACAATTTATGTTGTGTGAGAGAAATTGTTAAATGTCATTGCTGATGTTAAAGAAAGACTTTCAGCGATGTTTGGCATTTTATATTGATAATAACTTGAAAAGTTCTAGCTCACACTTTGAGGATTAAATGGAACTTGGGAAACACTTCTTCAAATAGACGGCCTATTAATTATGAACATCCACTGCAGCTCTGTGGGGGGAGGGTCTGTACTCAGTGCTGGATATCCATTGCTACAGCATGCATGCATGTCTTGTGTAAGAAGCATAGTACAGCTGTAGAGCTATTGGTTACCCAACAGTAGAGGGTAGGGGCCATGGGTTCAAACCCCATATTAGAACTTTTTTTTTCTCACTGTAATTTATGTTGTATGAGAGAAATTGTTAGATGTTATTGCTGATGTTAGTGATATACTTTCAGCATGGTTTGAAGTTCTATCCTGCTGAAAACTTGAAACATTCATGCCAGAACTTTGGGGTTTAAATGCAGCTTTGGAAACATTACTTTAAATAGACTTACAGACTGTTCCTTATGAAAGTGCTGGGTGTCCATTCCCACAGCATGTATTTTCTGCTTTGGGAGGTTAGTGCATTGTTAGAGCTACAGTCTACCAAGCAGCAGAGGGTAGACAATTGAGTTAATTCCCCAGACAGGAACATTTATTTTTTCTTTCTCACTACAATTGATTGATGCTGTGTCTCAGACCCAATCCCCTAAGATCAGGGACCCTGGTTTTCCATTTTTACCGGTAACACCGGTAACAATCATGGAATTCTGCTTGGTTTGCGGATTTTGCATTCTTGTACCGGTGCTTCACGGAAATTGCATGTCACTGCACAGAATCTCTAAGATTTCAGTATATTTTTACATTTTTTTTATTTTCTCTTTCTGTGTTCCCTTCTCACAGCATCGGTATCCCCTAGCTTCACCCCCAGGTAATGCTCAGGAACTCCTGTGGACCTGTCCCTATCCTGCCTGGGTTGTACCCCCCCAGGTGGGAAGGGAGGGGACCATAAGTCACCCCTCCACATTCCCTTAGTGTGTGTCAGGCAGCTCAGTGGGTCCATCATGGAGCCTAATTATGAAGTCTGGGGCACCTGGGTCCCTTTTGCCAGTGGCCGATATGGGGTGATTGTTCCTGGTTTTCTGGTCTCTGTCCCTGAGGGCACAGGCACTAAAGATCCAAGAAGGTAGTTCACATAGAGACATGTCACTGCTCCAGATCCTGGCTAGTGTCCTCCCCTCCAGATCACTCTGCAGCACCATTGCACCACCACCCATGGTCACACCAGTGGTGGTAAAGAAGCAGGACCTGCAGCCCACCCTCCCGGGAGGAGGTGAGCAGTCCCCCACGTGCTCGATCCTACTCCCCAGCCAGACCTCCAGCAACCAGAGTTTGCTTCTAACTCTGGGTCACTGGCATTGCAAGCAATAGTGCCACTGCAGTGCTAGTGGGCCAACCTAGATTTCGGCATCTTAAAATGAATGCTGCTGTTTTTTGCATTCTTTCTGCTTTGCTGCATATAGAAACAGTAAGAAAATCTCCCGAACTGCTTTGTTGTAATCAGCCATTCAGTTTAACCACCCATGCCTAGTGGTTAGAGTAACAAACGGTGATTGAACTGGGTACCTCCAGCAGACTTGGGTTTGAGTCCCATAACCTCCACTTGCATCCAAGCAAGTCACTTAACCTCCCAAATGCTTCTAGGTCACTCCTTAAAACAGACAGCTCTGCCTAGTGGGCCTTACCTGCTTTACAAAGAATACAAAAAAATACCAATATATGTTTACTACATCATAGAATAGTAGTCAGAGTACCATGTAATTTACTTGAGTTTTACTTGGGCTGCAATGATTTTGTATAGGTAAAGGTAAATATTCAGATATGTTTTATAAGCTTGTTTTAGACTTTAGTCAGGTTTGTATTGTATTCTTTGCATATAAGCATCTAAGCTGTAGATTGATAAATGCAGGATCACTGTTACCACTAACTTATTCAAGCTTATAATCAGTAGACCATCCAAAATCCTCAGTTGTTTGAATGAAAACTAGTCTGAATGAAAGTATGTTCTTTAAGAAGAAACTGCCTTACTACTTATGAAAAGACTTCACAGTTAGCACCCATTTAGGTGAATTGGGTCATTTGCACCTTTTCTCCTACCTTCTGGTTCTGTCTCTGTGACAACAACATTTTTCAGATAGACTGCTTCAACAAAAAGCAAATGTTAAGTATTTAAGAGTACTTAACAAGGTAAGACCCCAGGGGCTGTATGATGCTGGTGGGCAGAGTAGTGCTTAATTCACATCTGAACAAAGACATGAAAACTGGGAGACACCCTTTTCATGGACACCAAGTTAAAAAAAAAGCATCCACATGCCTGAGAGATGCATGAATCCATTTGAAGGTCCTCCTCTAATAACTTGTGGATTTTTTAGGTGAAAACACTTTATTTCAAAGAAGCAAATTCAAGCAGTTTTTTGCTTCTCCTACCCCTAGCCAGCCACTCCTTCAGGCCTTCCAAGGCCCCTACCACCACTGCTGAGTCCCAACCACTATCCACTGACCCTAACTGCTGTGCTACCAGGTAACCCAAAGTAACCCTTCATTGAGAGGGTCCCTACCCTGTGGGAGGCTACCAGGAGGAGAGTTGCCCCAAAAGCATTATGTGTATCCTGGGCATGTCAGGGTCAGAACAGACACATGTCTGGGGTCTGGTGTATGGTGGGACCAGCAGCCATCCTTCACGGTTGGCCAGTGGTGTTCCCATTTTCTTGGGAGCGTGACTGGCTACATGATGTCAATGCACAAGCCTACATCCATCACACTCCTCCTGCAGTGAGGGACTGCCGTGTTGTTGTGCTTCTGGCCTCCACCATGGACCAGCAAATCCTGAGCCATGAACCCACCCTCCCTCTCAGGAGAGGGAGTGGTTGTTGGACACTCAAGCCTTCACCCACCAGCTGGCCCTCCAACACCCAAGTCTGTTCCCTAACCCTGGTCAGCAGTGTCACAGGCAGATGTACAATTCAGGCAGTTAAATTATAGATAGGAAAAAACAAAGGTAGTCCACCTTAGCAGTGATGGTTCAGATTAATTCACATCGAGTTCTAACAAGCAAAGAGGCCAAGTCATTTGTAACTTGTGCATGTGGAGTGTGAGTGTTGAAAGCGGATCATAGTGCTGTCACTACTGCCATCACCCCAGAGGGATGTGTACTGCATTGTTGCTACTGCCATCACACAGAAGGGGTGGGGGCTGTAGTGCTTCTGCCATCACCACTGGTGGATAGGGAATGTAGGCCTGCTGCTGTTCCACCTAAGGGATGGGGGCCATAGTGCTGATACTGCCATCTCACATGAGGAATGATGACCGTAGTACTGCTGCCATCACACCTAAGGGATGGGGGCCATAGTGCTGCTGCTTCTGTCACACCAGAGGGATGGGGGCCGTAGCGCTGCTTCCATCACACCTTAGGGACGGGGGCTGTAGTGTTGCTGCTGCCATCACATCTTGTACCTAAAATAACTTTAAATTGGTACAAGGATGGAAGGATGTGTAATAGTGGAGGTCAAAATTGCTAAAATGCATGTTAGCAGAGTTAAAAATTGTTAAATAAAGTACACAAAACCAAACACCGGTAAAACCGGATTTTGGCTTAGCAGACAGCGGTGACAATACCATTTTTTTTAATGTGCAAAATGGAATATGCCCTTTCTCAATCCCGGTAAACCAGTGTCCCTGCCTAAGATACTTTCGTTTTCATTGGCAGTGGAAACTTGTCAACCTTCTTTCTGGACACATAATTAATTCATAAGACCATCACTGGTGCCTTTAGTACAACTGGTACTTTGATTTTTTTTTTTTAGTGAGACTGGTCAATGTGTGTGAAGGGCTATGTATACACATTTTATGAAACAGCTGTAGTTCTCACTGGGTCTGGATTGATTCACTGACCTGTGTATTGTGTTTCTTCTGTCTCCAGGCTTAGTTCTGTGTGAAACTGAAGACAATCAGTTGACTCCTCCCTCCTACAGCCTACAGTACATGACTCATATGTACATGCATGCTTTTTTGTGAGGCTACTCCTTGTGTGTGTATAGCTGTGTGCATGCAGTTTTTATAACTGCTGCAGTTCCCACTGGGAAGGAAGCAAACCAGGATAGGCACCTGAAAGTGGCCAAAAGCTGTACAAAAAGTGCAAAGGCTACTCCCTTAGTATAGCTTCAACTTTATTTCAATGTAAAATCATGGTGTGCAAACAGAGGAAGTGGAGGTATTCCAAACAGAAATCGAATTAACACATTTTCCCTTCAATGGGTTCTTTTCAAACATGAAGACCCATGCTACTCTGTTACTTTTAGAGAGACATTTTAAAAGGGTGGTGTACCAATATTACCAAAAGTACAGTGCAGAACATGTGTTCATAACAAAAACACTAATCGATCTTAATGCATAAGTGCTGCATAACAGAAGTTCCTAGTGCATCAGGATTGACTATGATTGTGTAAATTGTTGCATCATCTAGTTACAGGTGTGGTTACCTGAACAACTGAGAATGGTGGTTAGTTGAACCCACAGCAGTGCATTTTTGTGATTTAGCTGTTGATAAGTTAATTTGCTAGGGCTTTGGCTATGGTGTTGTATTGTTTACATGAAGCAGCACACACATAGTCAAATGACCATGTCTGATAAATCCCACAAATCTACTTGGTCCACTCCCAGAAAAACATCATCTATACTACCCACCACAAGTGGAGCTGAGGGAAGGGCTGATAGATGGTTTGGGTGTAGTCACCATTCCAAAATCTTGTTAACCCCAAACAAAGCTTATTTCTGATAAGGTAGTGGTGAGAGCTGGAAGGGAGTTTTCTGTTCTATCAGTTTATAGGGGGTTGATAGGAGGGTTGTAGGGCTTAGGACTGGCTTTCAATGTTTTATGGCAAGCAGCCACCACAACCAGTACTGTTTCCACAACCACTACCCTTTCCACTACACCAGTCACTGTTACCATCACCACCAGCATCATGTAAGGATGAAAACAATGTGTGGTATTGGCATGCATCTACTGTGGATTACTGTTCCTGATGTTGTGACAGAGTCTGCCAAACACATTAAGACAGACATGGCTCGGTATGAGCTACAATAACAATTGTTATTCAGAGCAGACCTAATGGTATATACCCTCTTTTAGTCTCTGCTTTTCCTCCATGTCACTCACAAAATAAAATATGGAGGGGAGTTTACTTTATGTAGTGAATGAATTGAATTGTACAGGAACGCACTCATTCAATGACAGCTCAGGTGGTGGTCAGCCATGGCGGAGAGAGTAGGGCTGTGCCAGTGGTCTGCTGGGGCTAATGATGGGGGGTGGGATCAGGGTGGTGGGACACCAGCTGGGAGGGGAGTGGGTGGCACTAGACAACCAGGGATTTGGGACTGGGGATCAGGGATCAGAAGAGGGTTAAACTGAAAACCACTAGACAACCAAGGATTTTTTTTAAACAGTATGGAGTTACGGACAAAGATAACAATGGTGGGGTTGGTTACTGTACAATTTGGGGCCAGGTGGGTGACCAGGTGGAGGGGAGGGACCACTAGCCACCAGGGTATTTGTGGGACTGGGAAGTGGGCACTGTTGGGCAAGTGATGAGATGGAGGAGGGATCACTATTGGGACCGGTGGCATCAGAGGTATTTATTTTACTAGTTGGGTGTGTAATCCAGTGGGGGAGGGACTGCTAACCATCAGGGATATATTTTTTACATATGAGGTGGGTAAGGGGAGGGCCACTAGCCACCAGGGCTTATTTTTTAGCTGATTTCTCCCCAAACATTCGTGGAAGTTTTCCGATCTGCAACAGATGGAAGTTTGGAAAGTTCCACGAAAGTTCAAGGATTTTTGCAGAAGTTCTGCAAAGGTGGAAAACCCTACTTTCACCCACCCTTAGCCAGGAAGTCAGTTAAGAGCCCCAAATCACAAACAGAGGAGAAGACTGACAAAACAGTAAAAAGTGGGGACATGACATTGTTCATACATAAGTGAAAAAAGAAAGACCAATGGAGGGATAGTAAGACTAAAAAGTTGAGGAAGGGTGTGTGTGGAAGAGGACCACTGAAAAGCTGACAGATTGGAAAAATACTTCTGTTCAGTAATTATGGAGGAGGGAGTAGGTAGCGGGTCAATGACAAAAGATAAGGGCATTAAGGGAATGGAAGTGGACACTAACCCTTTTACTGTACAATGGAAAGTCTCCTCAGGGAATTGTCACAGCTAACAGTAGACAAGACAATGGGATGTGACAGGGTATAGCCCAGGTTATTGAGGGAGCTCAGGGAGGAGTTGGCTGCACTTCAGACTGCTCCCGCACTAGAAAGAGGAGAGGTATGGGGAGACTGGAAGATTGCTAATGTAATTCCACTCCACAAAAATGGAAACAAAAAGGAGGCTGGAAATTACCCTGTCAGTCTGACTTCAGTAGAGGACAAAGTAATGGAATCACTACTGAAGGAAAAAATTGGGGAATACTTTGTTTCCAATGGTCTTCACGATCCAAGGAAACATGGGTTCATGGGGAGAGGTCTTGCCAGACAAACCTGATTGCGTTCTTTACCTGGATAACCAAGGAAGTGAATCAGGGAAGAGCAGTTGATGTAGCCTACCTGGACTTCAGTATGGCCTTCAACACCATCTCAAATCCGAGATGTGTGGGCAAGCTGAGAAGCCTGGGAGGGTGTTTTAAAATAGTAAGATTGGTAGAGAGCTGGCTGGACAATAAGAGTCAGAGGGTGGTAGTAAATGGCATCCACTCTGGAGAGAGCAAAGTGACCAGTGGGTGCCACAAGGGTCAGTAATAGGCCCTGTCCTCTTCAATGTCCATGTAAGAAACATTACAGAATGACTGGAAGGGAAGATATGGCTATTCGCAGATGACACAAAAATCCACAACAGAGTAGACACACCAGAGGGGGTGGAAAGAATGAGTGAAGCTCTAAAAAAAATCAGTAAGAATGGTCACAGGTTTGGCAGCTGGACTTCAACACAAAAAAGTGCAAAATGATGCACTTGGTGCATGTAAACATGGGGGCAATGTATCAACTGGGTGGAGAAGTACTAGCAGTCACAAAACAGGAAAGGGACTTGGGGGGTAATCATTTATGATGACCTGAAGGTAGCTTAACAGTGTGACAAGTGGGAAAGGCTAACAGGATGCTCAGATGCATAGACAGGAGTATCTCCAGCAGCAAGTGGGAGATCATAATACTCCTGTATAGATCACTAGTGAGACCACACCTTTTCTTGACATTCTTTAAAAAAATAAACAGTGCTCCTCTCACCTCCCAGACCTACCAAGTTTAAAAACCAAAACATGACTCCGCCTGCCCCCAAACTTTTGAGCACAAACTGCAACAAAAGTACACCTTCTTCCCTTCTGTGACCCCAGGAAAAGGTGTAATTAAGAAGAATAACCATTCACCCCACATGCAGCACTGAGCCATTTCCAAGTTCCCTTCCAGCACTTACAGAAATAATTATATGAAATGTTTTCATGCTGTGCACATAAAACTACCCATGTGATATGTGTGCTGCAAGCATGATTTAAATGTTACACTGGAACCGACTGCATGCATATTTTGGAATACATAAATAGTCATTTAAACTGCTTGAGTTAGGGGTGAATATTTTTCCTCCCCCTAAGAAGCCCACTCCCAAAAATAAATCTCTTTGTTCCTTAAAATGTTTGTATTTTAATGCTAGGAGTCTCCAGGGTAAAACTGATGAAGTGGAAGTCAGATTGTGTAATGAAGATTTGGATCTTCTTTTTAGTACAGAAACTTGGTGAGATGCCAAATCCAGCTGTCCTTTTCACTTACTGGATATAAGTTGTTTAACTACAGTAGACAGGCTAAAAAAGGGGTGGAGTTGCCATTTTTGTTAGAGATTCACTACAGGCATGTGATATTTCTAATACAATTAAGAAAACTAATAGTACTACTGAAACTATTTGGTTAAAATTAATAACACCTCTCAACATTTTATTATTGGGGTTGCTACAGTCCACCTAGTGCGCCTAGTGAATATCTTGACTATATTATTCAGGAAATTGAAACAGCTTGTTCTATTGGGGATGTAATTGTTACAGGAGATTTTATTATACTTAGTATCGATTGGGACAATATGATGTTTACATCAGCCTCTGCTAGAAAATTGGTGGACATGTTTGAACAATGTAATTTGATACAGGGGGTCAGGTACCCAACAAGAGGTACTAATGTCCTTGATTTAGTTTTTTTCTCCAGCACTTTGCTAGTCAGCAATATCCTTGTTCAGTCACCTATTGGCAACAGTGACCATGGCTCAATTAGTTTTTCACTTGAATTTACCATTTCGACTACAAGTATCTCTCAGATTTTTTTTATATGATATGTCTGATCTTGATAGTATTAAAAAAAGAGCTGAACAGTGTTGATTAGGCATCTAAGCTCAGCTCCATGGATGTTAATGATTATTATGATTTTTTTGCTTACTAAAGTCACTCATTTGAGGAATACTTACGTTCCTTCTAGAACTAAAATGAAATTTTCTCATAAAAAACCTAAATGGGTGACTAAGGAGCTCTATAAACTAATCAAGAAAAAAGATAAGTATTATGCTACTTATCTAAGGTCCCCTTCAACTCAGATTTGGAGTTCATATCTAAGTATTCAAAAGAAATGTAACTACAACATTAGAAGGGCTAAAAGGAAGTGGGAGCTAAAATTAGCTTTGCAAGCTTATAAGGATAATGCAAAATCATTTCATGCATACATAACCTCCCTTAAAAAACCTGATTGTCAGGTTGGTATCCTTTTAATTAATGAAACTCTTATAACTGACCCATCTGATATGGCAAATATCTTTAATACAAATTTGTGTAAACAGTTTCTTACAACTAAGGATTATAATATTACATTTCCTTTGTCAGGTAATCATATCCTTATATCAGAATCTGATGTTCATACTAAGTTGCTTAATTTTAAAGGTACAATTTGTATATCACCTGATAACCTACCTGGGCACTTTTTTGTATTTATTAGCCAATTGTCTATCCATCCCACTTAAATTACTACATGAACATTGTTCGAATTATAATTTTGTGCCTTCATTCTGGAAAATTGCTTATGTTGTTCCAATCCATAAAAAGTGCCCTAAAAATCTTTGGGAAAACTACAGACCAATTATCCTTACGTCTCCAATGGGTAAAATATTAGAATGCCTAATTAAGGATTTGATAACCCCATCACTCGATCAGATTGATGTCGAACAACACGGTTCTAAAAAATGGAGGAGCTGCCTTACTAACTTACTTTGTTTTTATGAAGATTTAAGTTTACAGTTAGATAACAGAATACCATAAGATGTTATCTATGTTGATTTTAGCAGGGCTTTCGATTCTCTCCCACATTAGGCACTAATACAGAAATTACACTCTGCTGGTGTTAATTTGAAATTGGTTATGTGGGTAGCAAATTGGTTAAACCAGCGATCACAAAAAGTTTTGATAAATGGTTATTTTTCTGATGGGGGTGTAATCACTAGTGGAGTTCTGCAGGGTTCCATTCTGGGCCCCTGCTTGTTTCAATTTTTTACAGCAGATAATAATTTTAGTTGTTCTAATATGGTAAAATATGCAGATGATATCAAAATAGGTGGACCATGTGCAAACTTAGATCAAATCTACTCTATCCAGAATGACCTCAATTGTCTAAATGGATCACTTACTGCGGGGATGAAACTTAATCATAATAAGTGCAAAAGCATTCATTTTGGAGTTAGTAATCTCAGGCACACATATACTTTAGATAACCAGGTGTTAATTATTTCAGATGCTGAAAAGGATTTGGGAGCTTTGATTACTGATGACTTCCTTCCTAGCACCCAAATAAATGAGGTCATCCTTAGAGCTAATCGAGTCATTTGGTCCATTAAATGAAACATCAAGTCTAGAGACAGGTGGGTTTTGTTACCTCTCTATCAGGCCTGCATCATTCCCCATTTGGACTTTTCCTCCCAACTGCGGTGCCCATTTAAAAAGATGAACATCATTAAATTAGAAAGGGTCCAAAGAAGATATACAAAGATGGTATATGGTCTTGCTAACGTCTCATATGAAACTAGACTTACTGTCTTGAACTTGATGCCTCTCTACATTAGGCATTTAAAAGGTGACATACTCCTAATGTATGATATAATAAATTAGCCATATTTAATTAATACTCTAGGCTTTTCCTTTATGGATGAAGTATATAATCTTAGGGGACATCCCCTTCAGTTGCAGCTGAGGAAATTTAAATATCTCCCTCGGAAGTTCTTCTACACATTTCGAGTAATTAAACCATGGAACTTATTACCCTTAGAAGTGATTATAAGCAGCTCCAAATCAATTTTAAAAACTAGGCTGGACAAATGTATACTGTCTAGATCAATTTGTAGCTATTATTAGTAATGAGAGCAGTTATGGGTCTTACTGGCCCCCTTGCTCTTATTGACCTCAGTAGTATGTGGCATGTGTGTTTCAAGCAAGTGTGGAATGCATGCTTTTTATGTTAAATTGGAACAGACTGCATGCATGTGTCATGCACAGAAAAAGCAAGTGTTTACTGATAACAGCACACATAAAAGTAAAGTGAGTTGCTCCTGATCACTCAGTATACAAGTAGGGGTTAATGAGATTCAAACCCAGTTCTTCAGGTTTGTAGCTCAGTGCCTTTACCACTAAGCTACTGTATACTGCCTGCATACATATGGCTCACTTGTACTTCAATATAAATCTGCATACATCTGTATGCATACAGCATGATTTTGCCACTGATATACTTTTTAGTTTTTTGTCCCCCCATTTCAGCTGCACAGATGAACTGTAGCACAGATACCAATAGAAACACATGTGCATCTTCCCACCTCCAATTCACGCACTTACCCACAAAACTACTTTATTACCTCTGTCTGGCCTTTACTCCTATTTTCTCTCCTTAGTTTTGAATGCTTTCATACAAACAGACTTTAAGTGGCAAACACAAAAGTAGCAATAACTCGATACCCATTCACAAGGCCAGTCCCCACTCCCATCCACACACACTGTAGCTGGTGCAGCCACACTGCTACATGCAACCAACCAAGTATAGATATAAGTTGCAAGTCTCTTACCTGACTACTAGGGAGCCAGAGGTAGGAGACATTAAGAGATGATGTTCATCGGTGAGAGTGCTTGGGCGGACCCCCTTGAAATTAATGGAGTTATTTTTTATTACTATTTTATACATTAAAATGGTGAGTTGGAGAATAAGGAAGGCCACTGTTCTACAAACAAGACCCTTATTAGTCGAGTGGTCTCTCCATCAATAATGTGAAAAATAGTAATAAAAACTGCTCTGCCCCTTATCCATCCCTCATGGAAAACATGCTGCTGACACACAGGATGTCCTGTAAATTTAGTCTTTATAGCAGGGATGCCATTTGAGAATTCAGCAGGGGAGGAGCCAACAACCACTGGAGGCCAGGTGCTAATTAGCCTCTTGGCAGCAAGCTCTGGAATGTCTGGAACATCTCTAAAAGGTAAAACTTATTTGTTGTGACTAAAAAGTGATATGCAAATCAGGAAAAATTAAAATGTGTAAGATTCATCTGTCTATACCCCAGAGTAGTGCATCAGATTTGGGCTTAAACTAACCCAGTTACTAAAAAATTGTTTTCCTGGCTGAAGTTCTGACCCCACACCCAAAAAAAAAACTTTGCCCCAATTTCTCTCCTCAACTCCATTCTATTCAATACCCATTCCATATGGGTCATGAAAACACCCATAGGCATAGAAACATGAAAAACAGATCAATATTTCAGTCCTTCCTCCTTCCCCAATCCCCCTGAAAAAAAAATGCTTTTATTCACCCAGCCATCTGGCCAGAACCTGTGGCCTAGCCCAGTGTGCCAAAAGCCCAGTTTCAGTATATACTTCCTCCATCCTTCTGCCAGAAGCTGGATACAAGAACTGACCATCCCAGGTCCCCAACATTGTCTGTGACCAAGTCACCTCACTAACTGAATCCACCCAACCTTTGCTGCTTGCTTCTTGCTTTGCTACTGCCATGGCTGCTGCTGCACTGCAATGATCAAGGCCTATGAAGGCCACCACACCACTCTCACTGCTGCTGCAAAGCCTAACTTGCTGCCTTGGGAGGCCCACACTGTTTTCTTTTTTTTTGAGGTGAGTCTAGTAGACTAAGTAGGTAGCCTAGTCTTGAGTTAGCTTTTAGCTTGCACCCAGCCCCTTCAGACACCAAGGGAGATGGAGACTCACTAAGAACAGACCAAGAAAAATATGCAGCCACAACACTGCCATTGAGAGTTCAGTGCTCACCAACACATCCAAGCTGTAGTGTGCAGCCTATCTACTCTGTGACGGGAAAGACAGTGTCCCACTCATGAAACTCATGTGCTCTTGCTTGGCTGGAGCTCCTCCATGTCACGTGTGAATGCACCACCACTAATAGGTGGATGGAGTGGACAACACAATACAGATACAGTCGATTCAGGAGTGCACCTGCAGCAGGAGCACAACATAGGCCAGGGGGCACTTATTGTGCAAAAGATTAAATCCAAATTTAATGCCATTATTGCCACACCATAAGCACAACCTAGGCACAAATGCAGGAGTGTGGGCTGCTACCCTCTGCCCTAGCTAAATGGTGCCCCTGTTTTATGGTAGTAATTAATTCTTGGGGGCTAACATCAGTACTAATAAATACAATGGTTTCCACTATGTGCTGATGTACTGTATCTCCATATTTCAGGATATGTCCTGATAATTGTGAGGGTTAGTGTCCCTCATTTTGAATTTCCATATCCCTCATATCAGTGACAAAATGTGAGTTGTGCTGCATGCTTCGGAGACCCTACTCAGCACAAGAGCTCTGAGTGTTGCCATAGTGTATATGCTCCATACTGAATGTCAAAGTGGAAGTAAGTGAGCCATAGCAGTCACAGAGAAATGCATTTGTAGCACAAAATATGCATAAGGGGGTTTGCATGGCCCAAAACACAAAGGTCAGGCTTTACAACACAGAGGCCCTTCTTTGCACATCTGGAATGGGGGATGTTGGCTAACTATATCCTAGACATTTAATACAGTAAGCAAACAATACTCTACAAAATAATGGCAATTTAATGACAAAACTCAAAAGCAATTAAGCAACTTACAAAATGATAAGAATTAATGAGTTTACCTAATTTTAATGTGAAATCAATGAAAATAAGGTATTTTAATGGCTCTAATTGCTAGCAGTAGTATGAGAAATAGAAACTGATGTGCTTTTTTAGATCAGAGTTACACTAGCTTAGTTGCTGCACACATGGGAAGCATGCAACATGTGAACCTGACATGACCTTTAAATTATGTTCACACCAGCTTAACTGCTGCACTCATTTCAAGCATGTAACACATGAACCTGATGTGATTTTTAGAAGATGTTCACACCAGCTTACCTGCTGCACACATATCAAGCTTGCAGCATGAGAACCTGGTGTGCTTTTTAGAACTTGTTCACATAGGTGCACTTTGTGTATGCGAACCACATGCAAACATTTCTCAGTTAAGCATGTGGCATGCATTCTGCATGTATGCAGCATACTTATATTTTTGTAAGGGGGCCCCCCACCTGTGGCCAAATAGTACATCCCCTCCCATGCATTCACTTAGACAACCATCCACCATCCACCCCCGTGCAACCCCTAAAAACATACGAGTTAAGACAGAAATGAGGATAGCAACCCACACAGATCCTCATCTCACCACCTCTGCCAGTCACCAACTGAATGAAAAGAAGCACATGCTCATAGTATAAACAACTGTACTAAAATCCAATGTGATCACATCTGTGCGTTTATTGTGCCAGTGCATGATAAGCCATCTGAAATGCCTCTCAGTCTTGACCATCACCTCCCTTATAAACCACCTGATGCTGAAACATCACAATATATCTAGCGCAGTCCCCAGATTTTTTCCTATCAGCCTCATATCTGAGTTGGACACTGTCTATTCTACCTCTTCTCACCAGTCACAGTCATTCCTGTATACCAACATCACTCATGGTTCAGTCCAGCTGCGAGTCACTTATAAAGTAGCCGGTATCAACCCCCAGTGGCAAGAATACAAAATCAGTATCCCCATGGTCGACATGTCTTTGGAAGTGCCTATAATGCTGGCCTTTCATGTCCAGATCCAGTACCATGCCAATCACAGAACAAGGCAGTAGATTACTGAGTAGATCACAGAAATGATGGTATTAGAATTGCAGTCATTTTCTATCATTTGAGATGCAGGTTTCCTGTTTTTTTTATTTAGTAGGCTTTTTTCCCTGAACCATCTGACTTATCCACCATCAGTCCTAGGCATCTCACCCAACCCCATCACCCACCTTCCCTTGGACTTACTGTACCTCTCTCCATCTTCCACCCTAGTTTGTCCACAGTACCACCGGGGGTGGCCCCTGGCCCCTGACAGAGTTTAGCTAGATATGTGGTTGTGCCTCACCACTCAAGACTTCACTCAGAGTATGCTAAACAATGTGGTTTGCCCTATTGCCAGCACAATCACGGGATTAACAGACTACAACACAACCTTAAAATGTGAATGATCTAGTGAGAATAAAATACATAACTTGGTCCCAGAAATAATACTAAGGAAAAAGACAGTGGTCCTCCTGCTGCAACAAGTAAAAAGAAGTTTTTTTCTCTTTTGATGTGCAGAAATTCTGCAGAAAAGTTTTAAGAATTTTGGTTGCAGCTGTCACAGATCAAGGCAGTGATTCATGCATCCGTGAAGGGTTGCATGTTTAGCAATGTGTTGTAGCCCTGATAGTTGCCCTAAGTATTTCTACTTCTAAAAATGGCTGCATGAAGGTGTTAGCAGAGAATACAGATCCCAGACAAATTTGTAAATCCCCAATCATATTTTTTTAAGGTCAGTCATGACCGATCCTTTTTAATCATCAGATGTTGCCATATAGTCATCAAGGCATTTATGATATAAGATCATGAACTAGAGTATGATTTAATCAGAAAACATGTGATTTTTAAACCACCAACTGATGATTATGGATTATTTTGTGAACTTACATCAGCATGATGGTTTTTGATGATCTGTCAATGATCAAGGTATTATCACTGATGATCATTCATGATTATATTAGTTCTGTATTATACAATAGTAAGTCACATTAGTAATACTTAAAATTGTGTTACTAACATGAAAATGTGAATGTCAACTATCAGCAGTAGTGCATTATAATGTAAGTCATCTGAAGTTAAGTTTTAATCCCCTTTAGAAAGAGTACATGAAGAGTTATGTATAGTATGTTCATTTGTAAACTAATTTGCATATTTCTTGAACATTTTAGAAGCAGTATTTTTGGACTAATACAGTGGTAATTTCTATTGTTAAAATGTTTTTGCCTTGAGAGTATTATTTTGCAGACTGTTATTGAAGGTTTTGAGCACAAACCAGGTGATTGTAGGAACTCACCACAAGTCTAAAGAGAAACACTGAATGGAGCTACATAAAATGATATGAGCCTTCACAACACCATTAGGAACTGAAGAGTCAGAGTGAGTATAAATAAAAGAAGCATATTAGTGTAGAAGATGTGTCATAACTGATGATTCCAATGAACATGTCTAATTAAAAAGCAAGTTGCATTGTGGTTTTTGATTGGCAGCCATTTAACATTCATGTTTAATCATTTTACTCATGATCATAATGATAGTCATTGAAGTTTGATCATATTCGAACATCATTAATAATAATCATTCATGATTCATCATTATTAAATCATCATCTTTTCAACTGGGATCTGCTTTTATTCTTCCTCCAGACCACAACTACATAAAGCATAGTGAAGGAAGTTCAGAAATTTTAATCAGCTTGTGATGTATTGATTACCATGAATGAAATTTCACTCTGTAAAGTCAGTTACAAGGCCTGCTTAAGATGACTGACAGACCTATTGCTCGTGTGCATTGCGGCAGTGCCATGATTAGGATGGCCTTGGCTAAAGTGTACATGCACAAGTGTCCCCAGATGGCTGTCCTTTAGAAAAGTTACTTCCCAATCCCAATATGACCATGCTCAGTTGCCATGCTCATACACTCCAGGAGCTGCGCTGTAAGCAATGTACATGTGTCATCAGTCTTCAGTATCAAGAATAATATTGAAATAACAATTTTGGCAATTCTGTGGCCCAGGAAAGCAAATTTTTTTTTTTTTCAAACTGGGCAGAGGGTAGGTATGACCCAACAGCAGGCTCCATAAGTGCAAGTACTGACATTATCAGTTCCTTCCCCTAGAGACACTTGTGAGTGGCTCCTTTGAGTACACCTTGATATCTCCTTACTTCATAGAGGATCCTTATTTAGCAATCAGTCTAAGTCAGCTCATGAGGGGACTTAGCATGGTGAATGATTCTGAGGAATCCTGATTTCTGTTGCTGCTTATGAGGGGCAACAGAAGGGAGCTCCCATTTTAGTACTGTCCTGTCTGCAGCCACTTATGAGGGGCAACAGGAGGAAAAAATGCTACTACAACATCAAAGCTAATCTTTTCTATAAAATTCCAGTTGCATGCCAATTGCTGTTTTTTGTTATTAAAGAATGCTCCTGTACTAGATGATGGTAGAGCACGGCTGTAGACTGACACAAAACATCATGATGGGGTGTAGGACTAAACAGTAAAATACCATTTAGGTGTCACTAAATCTGGATTTATACTGTAGAATTAAGTGCCTTCTAAAATTTAGATACTGTATTTCACAGTTTAGAAGACATGGCTTCTATTACATTTTTCTGTTTTGAGACATGGCTTCTAAACAAGGGCGGCTTCTATACAGGGTCAGCGTCAATTAATGAGAGTGGCCGGAAGAAATAAAGTACCTAAAGTGCCATTTATGAACTCCCAATGTGTCAGTAATATAACTGTGTCTCTCATCTAATTTCCAAAGGGAACAACTGCATCATAAAACTGCACCACACCTAACCTCAGTATCTTTGTCTCTATGTTTCTCCCACTGCACTGACAGCCTCATTCAAAGTGCTGAACCAACCAACCACCTTATCTTTCTATTCATACTAACACACCCTGCTCACAGCACCAGACCAGTTCAGCAGTATTTCACTGCAACACACCTAACCTCCATTTTTGGGTCTCTCCATCTCTCCCACTGCACTGACAGCCCCATTCACAGCACCAAACCAACCAACCTTCATATCGCTCTGTCCATATTCATACACCTTGCTAATCACACCGAGCCAACTACCGGTAATACACCTCCGTATCAACGATCCTGGTAGCACCTTATATAAAGAATAACATAAAGAACAGAAATGTGCAATTGTCACCAGCATTATTACACTGCACCACACTTAACCTCCATTTCTGTGTATCTCCATTTCTCCTACTGCACTGTCATCCCCATTCATAGCCCCGAACCAATCAACCTCCATATCAGCTGTTGCAGCAAGGAGCAAAGAAGGACTCTCTTCCTTTAGTTTAATTTATTTATTACCTACTTTTACTAAGGCAGGTTCCAGGGTGGTATCCAGGGTCTCCAGGGTTGCTAAGTTGCTGGTGTTGTCTATTTACAACATGACATGCAATGACCGGTCACAGCTTCCCTTAACGTTTACATTTTAAAAAGGGATCAGAAATACATTAGTTACTCACAGCACAGAAATGTGGTGTTTTGAACCCACCATTCAAACACAATATAGCAGTACAGATGTCTTTCATCTCAAATTGTAACCACAGCTACAAAATGGGGGCAGCCTCTATTATATAAGTAGTGTTGTGCTGTGGCTACAATTTGAGGGTGGCTTCAAAATGGTGAAATATGGTAGCAGGATTTTCAAAGCATGGTGCAGGACTTGTGTCCAGCTCTGCTCCATGGCACTTAGTTTCTGGTGGTACACCAAACCTTATGCCGCAGCTATGCCTGATTTTACAATCCAGAGTGCAGTTGTGACAGTTTCAACTAATTACAGCAGCTTTTGCCAAATATCTGTCTCAAGCTCCGTGAAAGCAGCCCTCAGCATTGCCACATGTTAGACCAGAAAAAGTTGGTCTAACACTCAGCAATTACCACATGGGATAGAAAATTGCTTTAGATCACCGCAAACCCCATGCACCATATTGTCAGTGCACCAGGGCTTGCAGTGATCTAAAGCTTCCAAAAATACTGCCTAGAGGGTTAGGAGATGTAAGTAAGTTTTTATTAGATTGAAACATCATAAACCTGTGGGAGAGAGGTGGATGCTCTTCCAGTCCAGGTGAAAAACTGAAGAACAGAGGGAATGCAGGTAGAAAAGGTGGTATCTGGTTATAAAAATCTCCAAAGGCACATGTGCATCATCAGGAGGACACAACCCAGATTGTAGAGAATCAGGAATGCTGTAAAGGGATATGATGTGTAGTGGGTAGTGTCACAATCATCCCCCCACCCACCCCCCTGGCAACATACCATCCTGGTGCCACAGCTCTGTTGCAGTGTCAGGCAATCGCCCATTCTGTTGCCCCTGCCCTCTCTGTCTGTCTAATGGGCAGGGGCAGCATGGAGGGCCCTGTTCTGGTCCCCCCATATCTGGTGGGTGCTGACAGTGGAGGGTGCACAGTGGGTTATGGCAGGGTCCCCACTGCCATAACCTGCGCCCATCTCTGCACCCATGTGGCCAGCACTGCGTGCTTTAGTGAATACCACATGGCTCTGGAATGCCCCTGGCACACCCCGGTTCATTGTGGTCTGAGGACTGGGGAATCAGGTGCATTGGGGCCACATGCCCCATTTGTGCATCCTGTATGGGGTCATAATAGGTGTGGACTGACTACGTGATACAAATTTGTGGCACATAGCAGCCACTCAGCCCATTAGTGCATAGGATCCAATATGTCTTTGAGACTGCAAAACAACTCTTGTAATGGCAGCAAACTTGTGCATTTGATAAGTGTATAAATCTTATAATTGTTCCAAAGCAGACATGTCCACTGCAAATATGGCAGTGCTCATGGCATGGGTAATTCAGGAAAAAAATCTTTGCATGAATGCCACCCTTGAAAGACAAACAATGAAACTTTTAGCTGCAGATATCAAATACTTGATTAATTAGCAAGACAAAATAGTCACAGCAAAGTGAGAACCTGAAAAAACTTTGAGGATAACTGCAAATGATATTGTCAGCATTTGTTCCATGGGTGGTGCACATGCCCAGCTTTTTTTGTTCATTTATAATTATTTCCTCACTTTCATACAGTAGATTTTGAAAAGTGCTGCTTTGCCTGCTCCTCACCAACACCAGACTGTACAAGCACTTCACAATGCTGTGTAATCTCACCTCCCATGAATCTCATCTGAGTTGCCTGCTTGTCACTGCATGCGTGACCTTGCCTGGTGGATCCACAGGTCCCCTGGCTCCCCTTCAAACATCACTAAGTATTTGGCCCTTCATAACACCTAAACCAGAACTACTAGGCTTGTGAAGTCAGAGTATGTTGCTTCCACACTATAGAACAACACTGACCACCCCTGTAAGTTCTGTAAGGCAATACATAAACTCCTTTCCCCTCTGACCCAGTCCCTGCCCCCTTTTCTTAAATGGGCAACTCTCCTATGTCAGACCCTCTTTCAGTCACCTCCTCTTTCAACTCCGTTTGTACTTCCTGTGCCATCTCTTCCCTCATTTTCTCCACCTCAATCACTCCCTTTTTCCTCAACCGCCAACCCCATCCCCTTCCATTCTCTTTCTCTCATACTTCTCCTGATGTATCACTAAAGACCTTCTTGTCTCTAAAACCCCACAATGATTTGAGCCCTGATGGTCTTATGACTCCAAACCCCTGTATCTCTATACTCATGCCATTACTGTCCCTGTCACACACCTTCTTAATGTCATCTTCTACATACTGTAGCCTCCTTCCCATAGAAGGTGACCTCTCCTCCCCTGGAAACTACCACCCAATCTGCCTTCTGCCAATCCTTGCAAAATTCCAGGAACACCTCATTCTATCTCAACTCTCATCCTCCTTCTTCACTACTTTTCACTCTGGCTTGAGGAAATCCTACTCCACCTCCACCCCCCTCCTTTGTCTCACTGACACTATCCTATCTGGCATGGATCAGGGTCTGGATACCTCTGCCATCCTTTTTGACTTAGCCAAATCCTTCAGCACTATTGCTCACTACATTATCTTGTACAAGCTTAAGGCAGTGGGCTCTCTGCCTCCTCAGCTGGTTGGTTCCACTTCTACCTTGAGGGCAGGTCTCAAGCTGTCTGAATTGTAGATTCCCTATCCTCTCCACTCTCAAGTCTTCTCAGGCATGCCCCAAGGGTCCTTTCCTGGCCCAGTTTTTCCTCCATTTTTCTGAACAGCCTCTCCACTTCTTCTTCTTCCATTCATATGTACACAGATGATACAGTACACTTTGACTCTGGCTCCTCTTCCCCTGACCTCATGGCCTGACTCTTAACTGGACTTTAACAAGATCCAGCACTGGTTCCTAGCCAATCAGCTGTTCCCAAATACCACAAAATGATCTCTATTACATATAATAATAATAATAATAAAACTTAATTTTTATGGCGCCTTTCAAAAACCAGTGCACCTTACAAATGGATAAAACATATCAAAATTCACAGCAGCATAAATATTATAAAAAGATACAACTAAAATTAAATCCATTCATCACCAAATGCTTGATGCCAGAGGTATGTTTTTAAGGCTTGTTTGAATTCCTCCATGGTTGTGCACTCCCATAACTGATGGGGTAGAGAATTCCAAAGGGATGGGGCTGCATGCATAAATGCCTGGGACCTAGAAGATTTTAAACACACCTTTGGAATCTCTAGCAACCCCTCATCAGATGAGTGGAGTAATTGCCCAGGGCAATAAGGTACCAGAAGCTCTTTCAGGTAGTCTGGGACCTGTCCGTGTATGGCTTTATAGGTCAGAAGACAGATTTTAAAGGTAATCTGCCATTGTACTGGCAGCGAGAGCAGACCGCACAGCACTGGGGAAATATGACATGACCAAGAGGTTCCCATGAAAGCTGGGCTGGAGCGTTCTGCACTAGCTGCAAACAATGGATTTCTACCCCAGGTAGCCCTAGGTACAGGGAGTTGCAATAATCCAAGTGCAAGGACACAAAGGCATGGACCAACGTGGGGAGATTGCCAGATGGAACAAGGTGTTTAACCCTTTAGATGTTCCTCAGGTGGTAAAAAGAGGTCTTGATGACTTCTGACACCTGTGAATAGAGCATCAGCCCCACATCAAATATTACCCCCAGGTTTCGCACTTGTTCAGAGGCCAGGACTAATAGGCCTCAAAGAAAGAGACCCGAGGATGATCCTACCCCCAGCCCCCTTATCTGGCACCCCTGGTCCACAACCAGCACCTCAGTCTTTTCCAAGTTCAATTTCAATCAACTTGAATGCGTCCAGTACTGGATTTCTGTGAGGATGTTATTAAAGACTGAGAGAGCTCTATCCTGGTCAGGTGCAAAAGAAAGGCAGAGCTGGGTATCAGCATAGCAGTGAAACCTCAGCCGATACCTTCTTACAATGTCTCTGTGGGGCAGCATGTACACTGTGAACAACATGGGGGACAACACAGACCCCTGAGGTGCCCCACATGACAGAGGGACTGGGTCAGAGGAATAAACCCCAGACACCACCCTCTGAGTTCTTCCAGTGAGGAAAGATGTAAACCACCTGAGGGCTGTACCCGACAGGCTACAGATGAACCTCAGGTGACTGAGCAGAACCACATGGTCAACAGTGTCAAACACTGAAGAGAGATCAAGAAGAACCAAGATGGAATGGTTTTTCCAATCTCTAGCCATCAGGAGATCACTGAGCACCCAAACCAGCACTGTCTCAGTACTGTACCTCTTTCAAAAACTGGACTGGAGAGGTTCATAGATGTCATAGACGGTCAGATGGTTCTCCAGTTATACGGCCACAAGCTTCTCAACCACCTTCCCTAAAAAGGGGAGGTTAGAGATAGGTCTGTAGTTTGCATGGCAGTCTGGGTCCAAAGAAGCTTTCTTCAGGATGGGTGTTACCACCACCTCCTTCAGGGAGCTAGGAAACTCACCTGATATTAGTCAGAGGATTGCTAGGCTTACCCCTCTCCCTCCTCCCATACCCTTGATGCTACAGTGATTGAAGACATCTCCTCCTTCAAGTAACTGGGTTTTTGACTGGATCATCACCTTATTTTCTCTGTGCATGTGGATACCATCCGCCAGAAGCTCCACACCAAACCTGGTGAGCCTTTAAAGGAATAAGGGGAGTATCCAGCCTCCTGCCATGCAGAGAGGTTGTCTCGAAGATGATACTCCCCATCTTGGACTATGGTAATATTGTTTGCAGTGCTGCTCCCATGTCCACCCTTGCAGACTGGACTCACTAATTAACTCCTTTTGCAGATTTTCCCTCAACACTTTCCCTTACACCCACAACTGCTCATTGTACTGCAACTTCTCCCTTTCCTTGATACAAGACACCCAGCCCATAGTGCTTCCTTCATCTCCAAATTCTGGTTTGCCTCCTTCCCCTCTAATCTTGTCTCCCTCCTCACTGCTCCCCCATTATCTTTTACTACCTTCACAATTCTGGCTGTTGCTCTTCTCCTAGTGAAATCCTTTGCTGGTCAAGCTGCCTTCTCTTTCTACTTCTCTAAACTCTGAAACTCTCCACGTTTCATTCATTCTGCTCTTTCTCTTAACTCACTAAATTCTCTTCTCCACAATTTTACTACTCACTCCAGCAGTTGTCCCTGACAGTGGGCCCAGGGCTTTTGTAAGCTGCTTCCAACCTTGTTCCCCCTTCTCCTTCCACTTGCTCTACTGTATACCTCCTACACCCTCTCCCCATTTTTCAACACATTCCCCTCACCCTGTAATTAGAATTGCATTGTTGCAGACTGCATATTGTTCTTCTTCTGCACTTTATTTCATACTGTAAAGTATTTTTATTACAGAGAAGTACTGCCTGCCCAGTTGTTCATTTTGTTGGTCCTTACTTCCATATTTTGCATTGTGTGTGTGTGTGTGTGTGTGTGTTTGTAATTTGTAGTAGTTGTATTCTCTACTTCATACTCTCCCCAGAGTCATCTAGAAATGAGCTGTTACTAGTTCAGTATGTTTCTCCTGGTAAAAACATTATAATAAATCAAATAACTTACTAACTAACTAACGAAATATTACGTAACATTTTTCAAAGGTCCATTTTTACTCCAGATGACTTTGGTGTGTCATATTTATTTTCTATATGGCACTTGTTCTATCAATAAGCCTTTTACTATAAACCTGCATCACTGTTCTTTTCTGTAATTTTACGTTCTTCTAAAACAAACCTTGTTCTGGGCATGCTGCCAGCCTCTGAGTGTTTATTATCCTGATCCAATCCTTAGTATAGGCCAACCACAAATCTCCAAGTGTTTAATTTCCTGACGGAAGTCTTATGATGGGTATGCCACAAGTCTCCAATTGCAGATTATCTCAAACAAATCCTGCCACTAGGTGTGCCACCAGTCTCCAAGTGTTTATTGTACTGAAACCAGCCTTCCACCATTAGTCATGTGAACAGTCACTGAGTGTTCAGTCACTTGAAACAAACCTTATTTTACGTCCGTGACAAGGTATTATTCCACAGGAAAAAGCATGTCAAGAGACATAAAACTACAAATAGTGATGAATTGAACACTGACATAAAAATGGAAAGGGGAGGCAACTAAAACTACTCTGGGAATCTGTAATAAAAATGTAATACAATGTAACCTAGCAATAACTACACTACTGTAGGAGATGACAGGCAAATGGACACAATAAATTTAGCAACCCAACATTTTAGAAATGTAATATCTCGGAAACACATAATGGAAGTAACATGTTCAACAACTAAGTATGAGCAATTTATAGTCAATGTCATGGCCTGGTGGGCAGGACATGGAGAGAAGTATTTTTGTGTGTATATTTAACAGAGGCAGATTCCATTCCAGTCTTTTTCAAAACAGAGTTGGAATATACACAATATATAAACAGGCCTTAATTAAGCATTCCAAGTGAAACTTGAAATTCAGAATTGCTCATTCCAAAGGCAGCCATATGGTCCTATTCTCATACCTAAATGGCAAGAAACACTGCACTAGGCAAGTAGGTGCCCTTATCATTATCAAATCCACGTTAACCTCTGACAAGGACACTGCTGATTCCTTTAATTAATAAATACATCTGTTCTATGTTTTCAAATAAGGTTATGCCCAAACTCCCGATGCTCCCTACTCACATATCTTGCCCATACCACATCACTGCATCTGACATAGCCCAAGCATTAACTAATTTAAAGCAAAATACTAGCCCAGGGCCCAATAATATCAGCCCCAGATTAATAATAGGAGTGTCAGAAACAATATTATTCCCATTATCTATAATCTGTAACAAATCCCTATCCACAAGTTTAATTCCTTCACATTGGTTGACCGCAACTATAACACCTATTTTTAAAAAGGGGAACTGGTCCAATATTAAGAACTATCGCCCCATTAGTCTTAACCTCAATTATATGTAAACTAATGGAAACGTTAATAAAATCATATTAAGAGTCAGAAATGGTTGCACTCAACATTCAGGATTCATCACAGCATGACTTCAGACCAGGCCATTCATGTACCACTAATCTAATTTCTTTTTATAATCACATAAGTTTTGGACATGATCAGGGTACTCCAATGGATGTAATCTTACTGGACTACAGTCAAGCTTTCGACAGAGTATCTCATTACATATTAGTCCAGAAACTGTCAAATTTAGGCTTTTCTTCATGCATAGTCAAATGGGTGGAGGCGTGGCTCTCAAATAGATTACAGTGTGTCTCAGTAAATGGCACCTTGTCTATGCCAGGTTCAGTCACTAGTTGGGTCCCCCACGGCTCAGTACTGGGTTCAACATTGTTTATTATCTTTATTAGTGACACGCAAGCTGATTCACACTGTGTCTTGTCTAAATTTGTGGATGGTACTAAACTTGGTTGGTGAGTGGATTATATTCTAAATCAGGCCAAATTCACTGGCAACCTACAACAAATTGAATATTGAGTGCAGAGCAATGGAATGTCTTTTAACATCGATAAGTGTACTGTCCTCCATTTTGGTAAAAATAATTCACAAGCGACATATTTCCTAAATAATTCCCTGATAAGGGCTTCTAACAATGAATCTGACCTAGGCATTCTGGTAAATAATAGACTGAGTTTATCAGACCAGTGTTCCAAAGTTGCATAACTAGCTACAGGGCTACTATACCAAATTAAATGCACATTTATTAATAAATCAGAACAATGTTTAATACCACTTTAGAGAACATATATAAGACCTTACCCTAATTATGGTTCCCCTTTCTGGAGTCCATACCTCAAAGGTGACATTGCTCGAATAGAACAGATTCAGAGAAAAGCCACCAAAATGATTCCTCACTTGTCCTCAAAGGAGTACTCCACCAGATTGCAAAACACAGGTTTGCACTCTCTTCACATTAGAAGAATTAGGGTCGATTTGCTGTTTCTCTATAAAATTCTTAAAGATACTAACTTGATGCATCAGAGCGGGATTAGCTACACCTCCAAACACAACTCTATGAGAGTGCACAATATACAATTATCAGTTCAAACAGCAAGAACAAACAAGAGGCATAATTTTTTCTCATTAAGAGCTCCTAGACTTTGAAATACTTTACCACAAGACTTAGTTGATGCTGTCACATTGGAAAGTTTTAAAAAAGGTCTGGACTTGTGGCTTTGCTCTAATCAGTTACAGAGATAAATGTCCCCCATTTTCGTGGGAGACAATCTCAATAGGTTATTAGCCTTCTTTTGTCTAAATAAACCGAGTAAACTGAGTAAAGCAACAAATCAACTTCTGGCTGGTTTTAATGAACTTGGTTCACTTCTTGTTTTGGGAACATAACAGCTTTCTACACAGTGATGCAAAAGAAATGGCAATTCATTTTTATGAGAACAAAACAAGGCCAGGCTTCCCACCACACCACCAACTACAAAAAGCAAACAAACAAAAAAAACTCTGATATCAAAGCTTTCAATTCCATAGAAACATAAACATAGAAACTGACTGCAGATGGGGACCAAAGATCTATCTAGTCTGCCCTGAGCCCTACCTCCCTCTTTAGGATTTCTGTGAGACAATACCCGTGTATCTGTCCCATGCTGCTTTGAATTCCCCCTACTGTTTTGGAGTCATTGACTCCATCTGGTAGAACATCCAATGGGTCAACCACTCTCTCTGTGAAGAAAAACCTTTGCATGTTGCCCCCTAATCTTCCTCCCATAAATTTCATCTCATGTCCTCTTATCCTACTGGTGCTATTGACTATAAAGAACTCCTGGGTGGAGACTCTGTTTATACCCTTCAGAAACTTGAATGTCTCAGTCATGTCCCTTCTATCCCTGCATTGTTCCAGGGAGTTCATGTTGAGTTCCTGTAACCTGCTTTCATATGGCAACTTATGGAGACTGTATATAATTTTTCTTGCCCTCCCCTGTACTGTCTCCAATCAGTCTATGTCCTTTTTAAGATAAAGTCTCCAGAACTGGATGCAGTACTCAAGGTGGGGTCTCGCCAGGGACCTGTACAGTGGCAGGATCACCTCCTTTCTTCTACTTGTGATGCCTTTTTCTATGCATCCCAGCATCCTGCTGGCTTTCTTTGCTGCCTTTTCACATCATCTGCCTACCTTCAAATTGTCTGATATGATAAGCCCTAGATCCCTTTCCTGATGGGTGGTTGCTAGTTTCTCCCCTCCAGGGTAGTAGTTTGTCTCAGGGTTGCTTCTGCTCAGATGCATAACTTTGAATTTTTTTGTGTTGAATTTTAACTGCCACAAGTTGGACAAATGTTCCAGCCTGAGTAGATAACTTTTTATTTGCTCTACCCCCTGTGCAGTGTCCACCCTGTTGCAGAGCTTTGTGTCTTCTGCAAACAGGCACACCTTCCTACTGAACTCCTCTGTGATATCTCTGATGAAGATATTAAAGAGTAATTGTCTGAGTACAGACCCCTGTGGCACCCTGCTTATCGTCTCCCCATCCCTTGATGCTGCCCCATTTACTGTCATGGATTGCGTTCTCTGTTCAAGCCAGCTTCTTACTCATGGTACCACTTCCTGCCCACTCCTGTATGGTTGAGATTGTTTAGTAGCCTTCTGTGTGGTACAGAGTTGAAGGCCTTGCTAAAGTCAAGGTAGATAACATCAATGGCTCCCCCCCGGGCCACAGCCCTAGTAACTGAACAAATGAACTTGATCAGGTTAGTCTGGCAGGACCTTGCATTTGTGAAGCCATGCTTCTTGGCATCCACTTATCCTGATTCCTCCAGGAATGCTAGTATCTTTTCTTTGAGCAGCAACTCCATCGTCTTACCAACTACCAAGGTGAGGCTGACTGGGCAGTAGTTTCCTGTCTCCTCGCTGCTACCACTCTTCTGTATGGGGACCAATATTGCTCTTTTCCAGTCCTGTGAAACTGTCCCTTCTCTCAAGGATCTGCTAAAAAGATCCATTAGTGGTGTTGCCAACTCATCACTAAGTTCCCTCAATATGCGTGGGTAGACTCTGTCTGGCCCCATTGACTTTATCTACCTTTAGTTTTTTTTAATTCTGTTCTTACCCTCTCTATTGCGAATGGGCATGTGTCCATTCCCCCAGGTGACTTCTGTCCCCCTTTGGGGTTGATCCATTACCAGGTGCCTCCTTAGTAAAGACTGAGCAGAAGTACTCATTTGAGACTTCTGCCTTTTTACTGTTTTCTTCTACCCTCCTCCCATCCCTGCTTATGAGCTTGATGATGCCTCCTTTGTTTTTTCTTTTTTCACTTATGTACCTAAAGAAGGTCTTATTGCCTTCTTTAACCCCTCACACTACGTCTTCCTCAGTCTGTGCCTTTGTATTTCTGATCACCCTTCCTGCCTCCTTCAAGCTGCACTTGTATGCCTCCCTATTTCACTTTTGAGCCCTTGTATCTTTGGAATGCTAGTCTTTTTTCCTTCACTGCAGCTGCCACTTCCTTTGTGAAACATAGCGGATTTCTTTTTTTCTTCATCTTACTGACTAGCCTGGAATATTTTGCAGTAACCTCCACTAGTGTTTCTCTTATGTTTATTAAACAGTCCTCTGGCCATCCTTTTGCCTTCCTCTTGAGGATATCCCTAAAGCATATTCTCATCTGATTGAAGCTGTTCTTCTGAAGTCTATGACCCATGTTTTAGTGAGGCTTATTTCCTTGGACTTTCTGACCTTCAACCAGACAGATTTGTGGTCACTTGACCCCAAATGGCACCCCATCTCTACCTCCTGGACTTTGCCATTGTTTGTGAGCACCGGGTCCAGGACTGTCTTTTTTCTAGTGGGGGCCATGACAAGCTGATTAAGTCCAGCCCCTCCCAAGGTGTTTAGGAAATTTCTGCTCCTTATTTGTGGATGTTGTGTTGGAGTTCCAGTCCACGTCTGTTAGGTTGAAGTCCCCCATCAGCATGACTTCTCCTTTTTCAGTCATCTTTAGTATGTTTTCAAACATTGCTTTGTCTCCTTCTGCCCCTTATAAGGGAGGCCTATATAGCACTCCTAGTCTGAGGGTTGAGAATGAACCCGGTTCAAGAATGACCTACAGTACCTCAGGTTCATTTTGGGATCTTTGGACGTCCATAGCATTTATGTCCTCCCTCATATATAATGCAACCCCTCCACCTCTACATCCTTTTCTGTCTTCCCTGAATAATTTGTAACCTGGAATTGCAACATTCCATTCATGGCACTCATTTAGCCATGTTTCTGTGACTGCGACCCAATCCAATCCTGCATCAGCTTTTGTGGCTGAGTGTTCTGGGATTTTACTAGCCAGACTCCAGGCATTGGTCATCATTGCCTTCCAGAGTCCAGCACCCTTGATTCTTTGTTTCCTTGTACTTTGCTTAACTTGTACAACCTTTGTGTGCTCCTGTTGTTTATGTGTATGTGACTAAAGATAGGCACTGTTACATGGTGCTGGGGCATGACTGGGGTTCTATATTCCTGCTCCCATCTGGTCACAACCACCCCATCCTCTAGTTTAAACTCACAGTGAATATGTCAAGTTGTTGCCCTAATGCCCTTACCTCCTCCCTGTTGAGGTGTAGGCCATCAAATTTAAAGTAAGACCTTTCCCAGAAATCTTTCCAGTCGCCGATGAAGGTGTGTCCATTTTCTGAGCACTAAGTGTGGAGCCAAGAGTTCAGTTCTGTGATTTCAACTTCCCTAACCTTTTCTTGGCCTTTTCTGTTCTCCCATACTGGGAGTACCTCAGAGAAGGCCAAGGTGGATGAAAAAGAGATGAGTCTATCCCCTATAATTGAGAAATGTGCCTTGGCCTGTTCAAAGGAATGGTTCGAGATATTGTTAGTTCCTATGTGAATGACGAGGGCCTTGATGTCTCGCTCCTTTCTGATGCAGCTTCCTATGTGACCTGCATCCCTTTTTGCTGTGGCCCCAGGGAGACATCTGACCACTTTCTCCATTTGGTTGGTCCCATTTAACTGTGATTCGACTACACGTATCATGGAGTCCCCCCACAATGATCAGTTTCTTCTTTCCTTTGGTGGGAGGATTTGCCCTACTAGCTATGTCCTGATGAAGTGTTTGGTACTGCTGCACCCCTTCCCCCTGGCCCAAGTCAGAGTGCTCATGCTTCCCAGGCTCAATAGCATGTGGGCCCCTACTTTGTGATCCCCTATTGTTTTTTAGGGTAATGCCAGATTGGTGCTGTTGAGCCCTTGCTCTCTGGCTTGAGCAGTCACCCCATTCATTGCATGTCCTTCCCAGAGGGGCAAACCTGTTATGCAGCTGCATAACTACCTCTTGAGAGTTGCCCACTTGGTGAGCCTTGCTGCATGTAACAGGAAGCCCCCTGTTATGTGTTTAAACCATGTCATTAATATAAATATATGCAAGAATCTATGAATATGTGCAATCCCCCCTCCTCAATTTTTCCTTTCACTCTTTCCTGTCCACTTATCTTTTCTGTCTTTTCTTTAAATTCTTTTCAGGGTGGCCAACCTGGCACTCTCCAAAAACTCTTTGCTGTCCCTTCTTCACTTTGCCCCCTCTTTATACACACAGCGTTATGTTCCCCATTGCAGAGATAGGAAATAGCGCAAGTCATGCTTTATTTTTAATGTCTGGCGTCCCTTGGTTTAAGAAGTGTAGTGCCCTTTTCTAGGGTGCTAAACTCCGGAACCACTGCTGCTGAGTGTAGCTTCTGTGACTTATGCAGCTCCGGTGTGAGGGACAGCTCTGGTTGCCGAGTGCAACCGAGCAATTCTTTTTTTGGAGCAGGTTGCTCTATGTTGGTGTAGCCACATATAGTGGCTGAATGTGCACTCCTTGTTCACAGCAAGTAAAAGAATGATTGCTTTAGAGCAAAGGCATTCTCTGAAAAAAAAACTGACTGCTGCGCTAGTGGCAGGATCAAAGTTGCTTGAATACTTGACTGCCGGCTAGTGAGACACTATGGACAAGGGTAACTGTAAGCCTCATAGTGTCTAGAATAAAGTGTACCCTGTACAGATGCAGTCCCAGAGATGTTGTGATTGAGGGCTGCATATGAAATAGAATAATGAAGCCTGTGATGTCACAGCCTAGGGAAACTCCCCAATTATTTAACGTTACAGCCTGTGGAAACTCCCCAATTATGTAATGTCACGGCCAATGGAAACTCCCCAATTTTTGTGATGTAATGGCCTATGGAAACTCCCCAATTATGAATTGTAATCACAAGGAGCTATAAAAAGGGCTCACCACTAGGGGAATGTTAGATAGTCAAGTCAGTCTAGTGCTGACAGTGAGTAGGATAAGACCTACAGTGTATGTGTATGTGTATATGTGTGTGTGTGTGTGTGTGTGTGTGTGTGTGTATATATTTCACACAGGTTACTTAAGAAATGTATTCATTGGACTATCTAGGCTAAAGCAGAGCCACAGAGTCTGCTGAAGGAAGCAGATGTCTGAATATCTTTGTGCAGGACTAATTATTTGATTTTTTTATTTCTGTAAATATTTGTATTTTTCTGAAAATAAAATTGATGAACACATGCATGTTTTTTTATGCACTTGATCCCTGCTTTGTTGTGTCAGCTATTATCCCACATGTTTACACTGTGGTATGCTTTGCCTCTTTGCACTACCTGCCAACTCCATGATTGACCTATCCTCTGCTGTAGAGGGTCAGTGGCAGGGTACTGGTGGTGCCTGGGCTGTTTCCAAGTCCTTGTAACCTGGCATAGTTCCTGGTTTAGGTGGGATATTGTTGCCCATGCCTCCTGGAGTTGGGCTCATGGATACATAGATACATAGACAGTGTCGGCAGATAAGGGCCTATGGCCCACCTAGTCTGCCCATTTGAGCTTGTAAGTTCAGTTTGTTTTCCTAGAAGTCTATTTCCCCTTACCCCTGACCTCTAGAATTCCTTTATGTCTATCCCATGCACTTTAAATCCTGTGATTGTTTCAGCCCCACCACTTCCTCTGGCAGGGTGTTCCACTTGTCCACCACTCGTTCTGTGAAGAAATTCTTTCTCATGTTTCCTCTGAATCGTCCTCCCTCCAACTTCATCCCATGCCCTCTAGTCCTGAAACATCTTTTCGCTTAAAAATAGTGTTTTCCTGCACCCTGTTCCTCCCTGTAAGATACTTGTATGTCTCTATCATATCCCCTCTCTCCTCCTCCTCCAGGGAGTACATGTTCAGTTCCTTCAACCTGTCTTCATAGGACTTGTGATGCAACCCATGCACCATCTTTGTTGCCCTCCTCTGAACCTTCTACCCTGTCTATGTCCTTACGTAGGTATGGTCTCCAGAACTGTACACTGTACTCCAGGTGGGGCCTCCACTAGTGTCTTGTATAGCGGAATTATGACTCCTTTTCCTGCTGGTGATGCCCCTGCCTATACATCCCAGCATCCTATTTGCTTTACCTGATGCCTTGTCACACTGTTTCCTACCTTGAGGTCATCAGAGATGACAACCCCAAGATCCTTTTCCTGCTTGGTGCATGCTATATCCTCACCCCCCAACTGATATATTGTGCCAGGGTTTTTGTGCCCCATATGCATTATCTTGCACTTCTTTGCATTGAATTTCAACTGCCAAACCCTTGACCATTCTTCAAGTTTCTGCAGGTACCTTCTCATTCTGTCTACACCCTCTGGTGTGTCTACTCAGTTACAGAGCTTTGTGTCATCAGCGAACAGTGAAATTCTGCCTTCTATATCCTGTGCAATGTCACTGATGAAGATGTTGAATAGGACCGGTCCCAGCACTGATCCCTGTGGTACTCCACTGGTCACTCTTCCCTCTGTGGAGTGACAGCCATTTACCACCACCCTCTGTGTCCTGCCACCCAGCCAGTTACCTACCCACCACACTACTGTCCTGCCCACACCCATATTCCCCAGTTTGTGTAATAGTCTTCTATGTGGCACAGTGTCAAAGGCCTTGCTGAAGTCCAGATAGGCCATGTCCACTGCCCTCCCTGATCCACCTCCCTAGTCACCCAGTCAAAAAATTCAATGAGGTTGGTCTGACATGACCTCCCCCTGGTGAAACCATGCTGCCTTGGGTCCTGTAGTCCATTGAGAACCAGATGTTCCACAAATCTCTCCTTCAGTAGTGCTTCCATGATCTTTCCCACTACCGAGGTGAGGCTGACTGGTCTGTAGTTCCCTGCTTCCTCTTTGTTCCCACTTTTGTATAAGGGGACTACATCTGCTGTCCTCCAGTCTTTGGGTACTCCCTGTTTCCAGTGATTGGCTGAACAGGATAGCCAGAGGTTCAGCCACCACCTCTCTTAGTTCTTTAAGGACCCTGGGTGCACCCCATCTGGCCCCATTGCTTTATCAGCTCTTATTCTTCCAGTTCCTTCAGGACCCTTTCTCGTGTAAAGGGACTTGTGTCCATTTCTGCACCATTCTCACCCTTGTACTCCTTCAGACCCATTACCCTCCTCTTCTTCTTAGTAAAGACTGAGCAGAAATACCTGTTCAATATGTCAGCTTTACTGTTGTCATCCTCCACGGCTCCCATCCTCCCCTTCAGTCTCACTATCCCTCCCTTTGTCCTTCTTTTTCACTTATGTACCTGTAAAGGTTTTGTCCCCTTTAACCACTGATTTTGCAATGTGTTCTGTCTGAGCTTTGGCTTCCCTTACTGACTTCCCTGCCTCCTTTGTTTCTCCTGGTACTTCTCCTTCCCCTTCTGCCTGTGTCTTTTTTATTGCCTGAATGCAATCTTTTGGCTTTCACTTTCTTTGCTACCTCTTTGGAAAACCATAATGGTCTCCTCTTTCTTTTCCTCTTGCTAACCTGCTTAATGCATAATTCTGTTGTTCTTATAATCCCATTTTAAATACTGCCCACTGTTCCTCAATCCTGATTCCTGTCCCATTCCCTTAATGCCTCTTTCAAGCATCTCCCCATTTTCCCAAAGTCTGCCCCTAAAATCCAGGATACGTGTTTTGTGTGGTTTGGTTCTGCTCTTTCTGTGATTTCAAACCACAATGACTGGTGGTCACTGTTACCCAGGTGCTCCCCACTGTTACCCCATCACACTGTCCCTGTTTGTGAGCACAAGGTCCAGTATTGCCTTCTGCCGAGTTGGTTCCATGACCAGTTGTTGAGGAAGGCACCTGAAGGGAGTCCAGGATAAATCTGCTCCTAGTTGATGCTGCTGCTGGGATGCTCCAGTCCACGTCTGGTATATTGAAGTCTCCAACCAGTACTACCTCACCCTTGTCTGCCATTCTTTGGATGGCTAGCATCAGTGCCCTATCTGTTTCTTCCTCCTGGGCTGGTGGTCTAGAGCCACACCTGTGCGGATGGCTGGCCCCATTTTCATTTCCAGCTTAACCCACAGTATCTCTCCCATTTTGTTCCTCCTGGATCTGTGTGGCCCTTATGTCATTTTTCACATAGTGCCACTCCTCCTCCCTTCCTGCCTGCTCTGTCTCTTCTGAATATGTTGTAGCCAGGTATGGCCATCTCCCAGTCATGGTTATCATTACACCAGGTTTCAGTGATGGCCACAATGTCCAGGTCTGACTGTACCATGACAGCCTCCAGATCTTCCATCTTGTTGCTAAGGCTCCTGGCATTTGCACACATGGCTTTCCATGATTTGACCTCCCTAGACTGCTTCACTGTTCTACTCCAGCCCCTTCCCTGGTTGTCATTTATCCCTGGTTCTCCTTGCTGTCTGCCCTTCTGCTGAATTTTGCCCCTTTTCTGCTTATCCACCTTTTGGACACTAATCTCCATCTTTTGCACACTGCTTTGCAGAGATAGCCACTCCTCTGGTTCACTGGTTCCATTACTAGCTGTGGGGGGTGAGCAAGTAGGTATCATCCTTGCTGACCTGCCACCCCCCCTTGCTAGTTTAAATGCTTGTCAATGTAGCATTTAAACTTATCATTGAGTGCTTGGATTCCCTTCCAGGATGGATGCAGGCCATCAGGCTTGAACAAACCTCCATCCCTCCAGATGGGTCCCCAGTCACCAATGAATCCAAACCCTTCCTCACAGCACCAGTTCTTCAACCATGAGTTAAAGTTCCTGGTGCATGCACTCCTATGCTCTCCCTTGCCTCTCACAGGTAGTACTTCTGAGAAAGTGACAGAAGTAGCTACTTGCTTGAGACCCTCCCAGTTTCCTAAACTCTTCCTGAACTTCCTTTGGCTCCCCATTTGCCAAGTCATTAGTACCTAGGTGGATAATGACATCCAGCTCACCCTCCTGTCTTGCCTTCCCAGTGATCCCTAGTATTTTCCTTCCATTCCTCCATGCCGTGGCACCTGGTAGGCACCTCACCTCCCTGTCCTCCCTCCTGTGTTCTAGCTGGATCCCTCTTATGATGGAGTCCCCACCAGGATTCCTTCCTCCTCCTCTGGGGTCCACTGCTTTCCCACTGAGGTCACCTCCTTGCCTAACCTCCACATCCTTTCCTTCCACTTCCCTGGGTACCTCTATTTGGTTGTCCTCATTTGCCAGTGTGGCATATGAGTTCTTGAGAGGAATAGGATCTGGGATGTGCCTCTGCCTGACTGTCTAACCCTCCCTGAACCCACTGTCATCCAAGTGCTCCCTCTCTCGCATCCTTTGAGGCAGCTGCATTGGACTGGGTGGTTCCTGGACAGGGTGATGGTACTCCTGACCCAGTTTACTTCCACTCTGAGTCTGGCTACCTCATCCCTCAGTCCCGGGAGATGCATGCAGATAGGGCAGCACCTCAGTGTCCAGAAGGTCTGCCTGAATATGGCTGCACCACAGCCACTGCATTGCACCACTCCCCACATTATACTGCAATTCCACTACTTATCTGCTACTGAAGCTCTCTTATTTCTCTTTTTATTTATTTACAGTACTAAAAATCCTGTAACTGATCCTCAGATATATATCTTTTTAAGGAAAAAGAAACCAATAAATAAATAAATGAGTCAAAAAAATTGTCGTGCTGAGGGTGGTCTTCTTCCCCCTTATGCCCCTCCTACTTCACACCTCTTACTATACCCTGTGTTTAGCTCCTGTCAATCAGATTTATCAGGGCATATAATTAAGAGTTGGGGAAGGGGTGGGGGCGAAAATTTGCAGCAATTAAAGACAGCACAGAATTACACCACCACTATTTTTTAAATTTTCAACAGCCCAAAAACAATTATAAGTAAAGACAACACAGAAAGAAAGTATAGTGTCACTACAAGCCTACAATCTAAGTATAAAAGAAAAATACCAGTTACCAGTTACTCTGAAGCACTGAATTGAATATGTTTCCTTCCTTCACCTTCTGGCTTCTTCTGAGAAGATGAACTTCTGTTTGCTGCTTTAACTGTGACTAAGCCCCACCTCCAGTTATCACGTAGCTGAGGTCAGAGGCCAGACAATTAACACCCTTCACCCAGCTACAGGACAGTCAGACAAGCCAAGATAAAATTTGCAGCAATTAAAGACAGCACAGAATTTCACCACGCTATTTTTAAATTTTCAACAGCCCAAAAACAATTATAAGTAAAGACAACACAGAAAGAAGTATAGTGTCACTACAAGCCTACAATCTAAGTTTAAAAGAAAATACCAGTTACCAGTTACTCTGAAGCACTGAATTGAATATGTTTCCTTCCTTCACCTTCTGGCTTCTTCTGAGAAGATGAACTTCTGTTTGCTGCTTTAACTGTGACTAAGCCCCACCTCCAGTTATCACGAGCTGAGGTCAGAGGCCAGACAATTAACACCCTTCACCCAGCTACAGGACAGTCAGACAAGCCAAGATAAAATTTGCAGCAATTAAAGACAGCACAGAATTACACCACCACTATTTTTTAAATTTTCAACAGCCCAAAAACAATTATAAGTAAAGACAACACAGAAAGAAAGTATAGTGTCACTACAAGCCTACAATCTAAGTTTAAAAGAAAAATACCAGTTACCAGTTACTCTGAAGCACTGAATTGAATATGTTTCCTTCCTTCACCTTCTGGCTTCTTCTGAGAAGATGAACTTCTGTTTGCTGCTTTAACTGTGACTAAGCCCCACCTCCAGTTATCACGTAGCTGAGGTCAGAGGCCAGACAATTAACACCCTTCACCCAGCTACAGGACAGTCAGACAAGCCAAGATAAAATTTGCAGCAATTAAAGACAGCACAGAATTACACCACCACTATTTTTTAAATTTTCAACAGCCCAAAAACAATTATAAGTAAAGACAACACAGAAAGAAAGTATAGTGTCACTACAAGCCTACAATCTAAGTTTAAAAGAAAAATACCAGTTACCAGTTACTCTGAAGCACTGAATTGAATATGTTTCCTTCCTTCACCTTCTGGCTTCTTCTGACTGGCTCAGAGGTCATTTATGAACCAGCATGTGAGGCAATATCCTATGTCCTGGAACCAGGCCCTGTAAAAGAGTGCTCTGCTATGGTTACAGGGCACGATATCCATTCCTGTTGGCTTAGTATTCTTTGCTATGGAAATAAAAAGTGCTAGTCCAGCCTGTAGGTAGTTGCTAGAGAGAACTGAAAAGTAGGAAAACAATTTTTTTCCCTGAAGTTTTTTTTTCCCCTTCTAGTCAGTTCAGGTAGGAAGTGGGTGGTGACACAGAACCTATATGGGAAGAGGACCCAGGGAGGGGATTAGGTCATAGGCTGGGGGGGCAGAACCTTTGTTCCTCCTTCCTGCTGAAAAAACAATTAGTTTGTTAAGGTCTGCCACTTAGTAGTGCAACTAGACAATGGGGGAGAGAAGCTCTCTCCCAGTCATTGAAGATCAGTGAAGCTCAGCAGACAGTAATGTTAGGGGCAGGATTGCACTTAGTGTATGCCTCTTAGGGTTGCCAATTGTATCTGAGCTGTTGCTTCTGGCTGAGAGCTTTCTGTTAGCTAACCACTATTTCAGAAGTGGGTACAGCAGACAGCAATGCTAAGGACTGGACCACTCTTGACGTATGCCTCCTAGTGTTGCCCTTAATGTCTGAGCTGTTGCCTCCACCTGACAGCTTTCTGTTAGTTGACAACTATTTCAGTAGTGGTACAGCAGTACAAATGCTGATTTACACATAGCAGCTAGGAATTCTGGGTAAGTGTTCCAACTGCTCCTTATGCTGAAAGAGCAGCCGCTGGCTGGGTCTGAGCAGAGCGACTGAGGAGAGAAGTCACCTCAGTGGAGTTAGGAGCCCAGACTGTGCACTCCAAGGGTATTCACCAGGTAGAACTGCTGTCAAGGAATCCCTGCTTCTGCACCTGTTGGAGTCTGCCTTTCCTCTGTGCTTAGTCTCTCTCCCAGTTGGTGAAGATCAGTGAAGCTCAGCAGACAGTAAGGCTAGGGTCTGGACCTCACTTGGCATATGGCTCCTAGGGTTGCCCTTTGTGTCTGAGCTGTTGCTTCTGGTTGTTTCTGGCTGAGAGCTTTCTATTAGCCGACCATTATTTCAATAGTGGGTACAACAGACAGTAAGGCTAGGGGCTAGACTGATGTTGGCGTATGCCTCCTAGGGTTGCCTTCTGTGTCTGAGAAAGTTTTATTGCAGATAGAAAGAGGCAAATCTAACAAAAGTGACAGTACAGTGACCCTCAAAACCTGCCAACATTTTGCACTAACTCATGCACTTCATCAAGACTGATATTAAAAGTTTTGCTATCACAGTTGTTTTGTTTTGTTCTGGGGTTGTTATTGCACATGCACCATAGTATTCAGAGCATGTTTAAGGCTGATCAATTAATTTTATTTTCCATGTATACTTATGAGCTAGAATGAGTTGAGTATTTACAGATGGAGGATGTGAATCAGTAAAAAATCACAGGATCCTTATTGTATCTACCTAAGTGTAATAGAGGAGATTAATATTGTTCTGGCTGGGCAATGCCCTGATACCTTTCTGGGCTCTAAGCAGACAGGAATAGTGAAAGAGGACTGGAAAACAGTCACTGTTATACCAATGTTCAAGAATTGGACACGATCAGACCTACATAACTACAGAAATATAAGCCTTACATGGGTGTCTAGCAAATATTTGGTCCATCAAAAATATGGTAGCTCAGCACCAGCACATGGATGTAAATGGGTTATCTTTTATTATGAACTGGAGATTGTAAATGGAGGAAGCTGATTGGCTGAGAGGTTCTTGAAGCTGTGATGATATCGGGCTACATCATCACGGCTTCAGAAATCCTTCGGTCACCAGCTTCCTCAAT
This sequence comes from Neoceratodus forsteri, assembly GCA_016271365.2. Lineage (NCBI taxonomy): Eukaryota > Metazoa > Chordata > Ceratodontiformes > Ceratodontidae > Neoceratodus > Neoceratodus forsteri. The sequence goes on from CM057456.1 coordinate 1,290,842,087, forward strand.
CTCCTGATATCACATCCTCACCTGTTCCTTCACTTCCCACACAAACACCCTGTGTCCCAGCCACTACAAAGGAATGTAGATTTTGTAGCAGCTTCAGTTAGCTGAAATGTACTGCCACACTACAACCCTCTATTTCTTTTAAAATGAAGCACTCATCACTTCAACGTGTGACTTTGCCGTCTCGCTCTCTCCCCAGAGGCACGTGCTTGCTCGACCAACCACCCATTTTCCAAACACAGTAGCTTGGAAAAACATTGTTTTACTTCAAAACTCCTGTGTATATCTATCAGTTGCCAAGCTAAATACTGACAACTAGCAACTTACCGATCTTTTGAAAAGACCAAATGTCTCCCTTCTACTCAGTCAGCTCCATTTCAGTCTGTCTTCCACCCCTTCTGGTGGCTTGCATTACAAAATCCAGTCTACAGTATTTAAGAACAAAATAAAAGCACACACAGTTTCCCTGGCTCCTGACCACAGTATACAGGGCTGGTACAGTCTTATTTCACAGTTGCACCTCCTCCACAAACTTCAGTTACAGTTACAGCAGCACCACTTGCTGCCCAGACCCTTCCAGCAACTATTTTCTTGAAAGGTAATCATCCAACACCCCAAAAACCTCATTTTCACAAGGTTATGAATATTTTGTTTTTATTTTTTTATGAAAAAATGTTTGAGCCAGTTCATAATAGCAATAAGTGACTCCAGGGTGTGATATATCATGGGATATCGTCACTTCTCAGGTGGTTGGACGGACTCGGCCTGCAGCCTCGTGCCCAACCACCCAAGGTGTGATGATATCCCATGATATATTACACCCTGTCATGCCTTATTGCTTAATTATACATCAGCACCCAAAAAAGCTGGCTCCTGATTGGCTATCTAGTACGATTTATAATATGTAAATCTTGCTAGTACCCAACAGGTAAAAGTGCCAGCTGCACCCCCGTGCCCCATACCCTCTCAAAATCCATCCAACGGCAAAAATCAAAGCTGTGTGCTGCCATTTTCCACAGTGTCACTACCTACTGCGCTAAATTAAAAAAAAACTTTAATTCTCCTTTGATGTAATTGACAAGACAGAGCTAGATAAAATATTTTTAAACATTCCAAACACATTTCCGTCAGAAGGAACATCTCAAAATGTTCTTCACAACTTACGTGATACCTCAGCTCAAGCATTCGAGCAGCCAGCTTCTGCGACTCCTTCAGAACCAGCACCAATAGGAAACAGTGCAGTACTATTTTTTTCCTTCACGTCTACATCACTATATAAAACATGTAGCCCAATCAATAAACCTATAATAAAAATATGTAATGCTAAAAAAATCCAAATTGTATGATAGCAATATCCTACTTGAGGCTGTGGGTGATGCCAGGATTTACCTACGGGTGGTGTGTTGCTGATCCCTCAGCTCTGCCTCAGGACCGAACACCACACCACCCATGGGTAAATCCTGGCATCACCCACAGCCTCTCATGGTATATGCTTAAGCAAAACAGGGTTTCACAAAGGTATCTCTTAAAGATGTTGCAATGTTTTCCTTCATCAGTGAAGATGTGGCAATGTCATGAACTTCACCCTTGGGCTGGCAGTATAGCCTAGAGGTTAGAGGAATAAGGTGTGAACAAGCTTGTACATCCAACAGACCAGACCTGAGTTTGATTTTCACAACATCCACTTGCATACTGTGTAACTCTGAGCAAGTCGCTTAACTGCCCAGTGCTCCCAGGTTGCCCCTGAAAATAGGCAATTGTGCCTAGTGGGCCTTACCTGGTTACCAAAGAGTAAAATAAAAAGAATAAATAAATTAAGGCCTTATAAAGGGACCTCACTTCATGAAATTTTGAACAGTGCCATTCAAAAAACTACACAATCCAGATTGATGACATTGCGGTAGTGTTACTGTGAACACAGGAGTGAACTCAAACCACCAGGGATTGGTCAGGGGGACAGGATTTAGTATCTGAAGGTCTGCTCTCCTCTCCCAGGGAGGGTGGGTCATTCTTCCTGAAGGGCACCTGAAACCCAGAATTGGCTGAGTTTTATGGCACTTAAGAAGCCCATTACAGTGAATGGATGTTGGCATGGTGTTGAGTGTCATTGCACGCCAACAGGAAGGGAAGGAGAAACATTGGAGGAAAAATGATCCAGGCATGCAGGAGGAAGACACCCTCCAGCAGAATTGGCACCACTGACTAGGCTCCCACACCAGATCCTACTTTTCAGAGACAAGGGCAATTCCCTCCCTTGCTTGCCATGAGTGGTAAGTCTTAGGGGCACTAAGAGTAAGACCTTGGGATGGTGGGTGATTGGGCTGGGGAAGGCTGCCAAGATGGGTGCCAGCAGGGGAGATATATTAGAGTGAAAACCGAACAAAACAAAAAAAGTACATGTGGTACATTGCCAGTGAAATAAACATTATTGTACTTTGCAAAGGAAGAATAGCTGGCAGGTCACACACTGTGAAAAAAGTTAATCGTATGATTGCAGGAAGTAAATGGATATGACCATGTGATCACCACTCATGGTTTGCAATCCTAGTCTGTTATGGGAAGCAGTAGGATGTGTCTCAATTGTGCTGTGAAGAAAATTATCCAGAAACAGTTGGATTTTATTTATTTATTTTAAATTTGGTAACTGAGAAAAGCAAGCTGAGTTGAGGTCCGTTTCCAGGTGCGGAGCGGAGAAGTGAGAGATGGAGTAAACAGTAGCAGGGAATAGTAAAACAGCATCTGATCAGACAGATGAGCAATGCGATAAAATAATAGAATAAATAAATAACAATCCACATGTACAGCAAACAAAGTGCAGGGACCATTAGCATGGCATAGAACCACAAACAATTACACATATGGATTAAAATAAAGCCTTCAAGTGTAACCATAAGAAGGGTAGCAGGAGCAATGGGGGGGTGAAGTTTCAGCTGGTGTTTGAAGGAGCTAGAGGATGGAGACAGATCGAGTGAGAAGAGGAGTTTTTTTTCCTAATTGAGGGATGCCTATAGGAGAATGCAGATTATCTGGCAGAGGAGCATGGGTGAAGAATGACAAAAGTGCTATGGTCCCTAGAGTGGAGGAAGCAGGAGGCAGGGGGGATTTGGGAGAGAAGAGGTAGAAGGGAAGGGGTTTGAACCAATATTTGGAGATGAACAAAGAAGGGATAGGCCTGGAGGCGAGAGGGCAGAGGGAGGATGGATGGAGAGGAAGATAGCGAGCTATAATGTATCTGTGCTAGAGAAATCGATGTTAAATGGCAGAAAGAGTTTAGAAGGGTCTGGTGAGGAAAGTGGAAGTTGCAGAGCCATAGACTACATACGCATAGTCGAAAACAGAACACAATTTTTAGATTTAGATCAGCTATTTTTCAGTTTGTATTTGAAGTGTTCCTAGGTGTGATAGGAAGTGAGATGGATTTAAAAAACAAAGTTATTTATCATACATATTTGTACAGTTACACTGTGCTCACTTTTGTGCTCTAAGCAGTGCTTAAAAATTTGTTGTGTTTCAAAAAAGTGTTTTAGCACAACTATCTTTGCACATACTGACTGTGCACTGTCATTGCTGGTAACAGTGACTGGAAGCAATGTGAAGTAAGCACATTTTGGGGGGGTGGTGTCATAATTTTGCTGACAGTGTGATGTGGTACATACAGCAGTCCCCAGTGGTAGGCCACCACTGTTTCATAAATTATGCCTATCTGACTTGTAAAATCAACTTTTGGGGTGTCAGAATGGCAAATATAGCAGCCCATGGGGAAGGCTGTCCATCTGGGTTTTAAAGATGCATGCATGTCTTACGTGTAAAAGCAGTATGTACGGTTATTTAGTGCTTACTTCATGAGGCGAAGAGAAGGCAAAGAAGCCCACTGGATAGACCACCAGTGTTTCTAAACATTATGCGTGTCTGACTTTCTTTATTTTTGATGGAAGCAGGTCAGATACAGCAATCCATGGGTAAGCCACCAGGACTGAACCTGAGCCTTGTTTATACTGCATTTTTCAGTTACTGTACAGACACCTTTTTAATTATGTGCTCCTTCATCTACTGGAAAACATTTGCCCCACTACCTCAGAAGTGCTAGAAGGCCCTGTTTGTACTGCAGGTCTAAAAGGGTGGCAACATTGAACTTTATTGGTTGTAGGATTGTATTCTTATCAGTTACAGTATGCATAGACTGGGGGGGGGGGCAAGGTCTCTTGATTTTCCAAGTTTTGTTTCAGTAGGATGTGTGGATTCTGAGATCTGGATAGTGCATTTTGGGGAAAATTTGTTTTTATTTTTTTTGTCATTGCCTGTAGCCTAGCCAGTTTGGAATTTGGGTCAGAAGTTTCCAGGATAGAAAGGGCTTTCCCCAGAATATTGCCTTTCATTGGTTTGGTGAAAATATGTTAATCTGTTCCCAAGTTAAAAGGATTTGACATTTTGGTTCTGAGCATGCTCAGTGGGCCTTTTTGGATAGATATTTGATACCCTATTGAGCATGCTCAGAACAAAAGGCTATTTATATTATAGCAGCACTGTAGCACCACTATAATTAGGGTTGAGTAAGCTGTTTAATGTTAAACCCCTAACTTTGCACCTTAATAGCTTTGCTCCCTTTCAACATAATTGCATAACATTTAGCATGTGCAGACAGGAGGGCAAGATCTCTTGATAGTTCAGGTTTTGTTCCAGAAGGATGTGTAGATTCTGAGATCCAGATAGTGCATTTCTAGGAAAAATTGAAGGGGAGGTGTCATCACATACAGCCCAGAAGGTTTGGAATTTTGATCTGAAGTTTTCAGTGTAGAAAAGGCTTGCCCCAGAGTGGTGTCTTTCATTAGTTTGGTGAAACAATATGAACTCATTCTCATGTCATAAAAAAATTGATATTTCAATTCTAAGCATGCTCAGTGGGGTCTTTTGGATAGATGTTAGATACCTTAATGAGCATGCTCAGAACTGAAATTTAATTAAATTAATTTAATGAAATTTAACTGAAATGAATCTGGAAGGTGGTCACTGGCTGCTGGCATAAGGACACTAAAAAATAAATCTTCATTTTGCTAATTATCTTAAGATGTTTGACATATCATAACAGACTGCAGATATCGAGTATGCACAGTCTGTGTAACAGCGACAATCACAATCATAATACAGTAACAAGAAATTTGCACCTCCACCACACACAACCGTCTCACACAGCAGCACCCATCTCAGATGGTAAGTTTCCTATGTACACTGAACAATCCAGTAAGGATAACATTATTGCAGAAGACCATACAAAGTGAAATGAGAGTATGGTTATAAAAAAATGAAAAAAAAAATGCTGCATTTTGGCATTATTCATCTGAAGTAGAACATGTTTTGTGTGCTGGTTATAGGAATCTCAATTGCATAACCACCCTGTCACTAAAATCGAAACTGATGAACCAGCATCAATTTCCTATTAATAAAAATAAAAACATTGGCTGAAATAGTATAAAATATAACATTACTGAGACTGATCGCAATTCAGAAAAATCAGGAAGATAACTTACAGTTTAAGATTTACTTCATTACAGTGCTTACTGTGCTGCTCGCAAATCAGAGTGAGAGGATGTACTTATATGAATAACATTCAGACATTCACATAAGTAAAAATGAAACTGTGTTTCATGCTTTTGAAAATTTTGAATAGGTCAGGATTAATAGCTTTCTGCACTTCTTAATTACTTGTATTTCACAGCAGGTCATAATGCACATCATTACCTATATGGTTTGAAACTGAAATGAATGTTGCCAGTGCACTTTATCCATACTGTAGTTCTAAACTAAAAAAAAAGGGGGGGGGGATAAAACTTGTGGTACTGTTAGTAGTAGCCACAGATATTATTTTTCTTACCTGCAAGCACATAGGTCCCCTGAAATCAAAACTGTTCTCCTTTATATGGACTGGGCTGCTTGCCCTTGGTATCATTTCTCTCTCCCTCCCCCACTCCAGTTGCCCACCCAGCAATTTCTGCCAATATATTATAAATGCTACATACCATGTTTATAAGGGCAGTCATAAAATTATTACTGTATTTTGAAAATTTAGGATCAAATGAAATAAAAAAATTAAGAGTGAATGTGTAAAGAATGAATATATAAAGAGTGAATGTGCCAGGCCTTGCACTTTTGTAGGTGAATGGAGTATTCCCATGGTGCAGGGCCCAAAGGGCTCTGCACATCCACACCTGTTCATGCTGGTCCCGATTCTACTATCTCAAAAAGAAAGGAAATTCTTTGCAAAAAACTTAATTAATGCAGCAGTTAGGGTAACTTAGTGCCACAAAAGAAAAGAGATGTGGCACTCAAGGTTTCTAACTCTAACTCACCACCCCCACCATCCAAGCAGAAAAAGGAAAAATGTTAGAGTTTTGGGGCTCCACAGTGTTGGTAAATCTGTGGTGGGGTGATTCTTGGGGTTGTCAACCCTAATACACAATTCATTCCCTCAGCAACATCTCACATGATCTCCTTTCTTCATACAGGAAATCTACAACAAACTGTATTGACAGCATGTGAAGAGGCATACATCTCTACCTTTGAAGAGTGTATCACTATAGATACATAGATACATGGACAGTGTAGGCAGATAAGGGCATACGGCCCACCCAGTCTGCCCATTTGAGCTTGTAAGTTTACTTTATGTTTTCCTAGAAGTCTGTTGCCCCTTGACCCTGACCTCCACAATTCCTTTATGTCTATCCCATGCATTTTTAAATCTTGTGATTGTTTCAGTCCCCACCACTTCTTCCAGCAGTGTGTTCCACTTGTCCACCACCAGTTCTGTGAAGAAATTCTTCCTCATGTTTCCTCTGAATCGTCCTCCCTCCAACTTCATCCCATGCCTTCTAGTCCTGGAACATCTTTTTCACTTAAAAATAGTGTATTCCTGCACCCTGTTCATCCCTGTAAGATACGAGTATGTCTCTATCATATCCCCTCTCTCCCTCCTCTCCTCCAGGGAGTACATATTCAGTTCCTTCAACCTGTCCTCATAGAACTTGTGATGCAATCCCTGTACCATCTTTGTTGCCGTCCTCTGAACCTTCTCTACCCTATGTCCTTATGTAAGTAAGATCTCCAGAACTATACACTGTACTCCAAGTGGGGCCTCACTAGTGTCTTGTATAGTGGAATTATGACCTCTCGTGTCCTGCTGGTGATGCTCCTGCCTATACATCCCAGCATCCTATTTGCTTTACCTGCTGTCTTGTCATACTGTTTCCCTACCTTGAGGTCATCAGAGATGATAACGCCAAGATCCCTTTCCTGCTAGGTGCATGATATATCCTCACCCCCCAACTGATAAACTGTGCCAGAGTTTTTGTGCCCCATATGCATTATCTTGCACTTCTTTGCATTGAATTTCAACTGCCAATCTCCTGACCATTCTTCAAGTTTCTGCAGGTCCCTTCTCATTCTGTCTACGCCCTCTGGTGTGTCTACTCTGTTACAGAGCTTTGTGTTATCAGCAAACAGGGAAATTCTGCCTTATATGTCCTGTGCAATATCACTGATGAAGATGTTGAATAGGACCAGTCCCAGCACTGATCCCTGTGGTACCCCACTGGTCACTCTTCTCTCTGTGGAGTGACAGCCATTTACCATCACCCTCTGTGTCCTACCGCCCCGCCAGTTACCTACCCACCACACTACTGTCCTGCCCTCACCCATATTCCCTAGTTTGTGTAATAGTCTTCTGTGTGGCACAGTGCCAAAGGCCTTGCTGAAGTCCTGATAGGCCATGTCCACTGCCCTCCCCTGATCCACCTCCCTAGTCACCCAGTCAAACAATTCAACGAAATTGGTCTGACATGACCTCCACCTGGTGAAACCATGCTGCCTTGGGTCCTGTAGCCCATTGACAACAAGATGTTCCACCTATCTCTCCTTCAGTAGTGCTTCCATGAGGCTTCCAAGCTATGAGGCACTGGCTTGGAGTTGTACCCTGTGCCTCAGACTGGAGGCTTTGGGATGGGAGGGGTTAGCATTTGGATTGACAGCACCAAGTAATACCCCACCACTGACTCACCAAGACTCTGGAGACTCAAAACCTTTTTCCTTTTGCTGCTTGGAAGGTGTGGTGGGGAGTTACAGTTGGAAATCCTAAAGCCATATTTCCTTACTTTCATGCCATTAAGATACCCTTACTGGTGCATTAACAAAGTTTTTTTGCAAAGAATAGAATAAGCAACATACAGAAAAGTATAGTCCTTACAGGTCCTTATGTCACTATGAAGGACCTCCAATGTAAACAGATCCCTGCTTCCATGGAGACACTCTCTTACTGTGTCTTCTTACAGTACGTAAAAATAACTCTGCTGTAATAGAATAGAAACTGACATCTTAAAACATAAAAAAAAATCTTTATTGCTAAAAAGGAAAGATTGCTTTTAATTGGAGATTTATAGTAGCAATAGGGATCTTACCTTCATTCTATTGTCCAGAAGAGAATGACCTATGGAAATGCTAAGAGCCTGCTGCTGCATCTTTGGCCCTTTAACATTCCAACAGGTCATTATTTTCCAGATTAGGTCCTCTACCTCAGTCCATATTGATTAAGAAGTGATTGCATGTGTGCCAAGTGCATGTAGTGTAAGCAGAATCATGACTTACTTACAGTTGCCGATGTGCATTGCACAATGACTGCCTTAGCAAACTTGGCATATGGATGCCATATGGCCACTAGCTGTGTAGGTGGCATGTTCAAAATGCCATAAGATAAGAATCAGGCAATCCATGGGATGACACTGCTCTGTTGTTAAGAAAATATCTCTGTAGGCATCATAGGTGATATTTAACATTTAGTCAGATAGTGATTTATACTGTTCAGAAGTATGCTTGAACATGTTGAGAGTGATCTTCCATGAAGTAACCCTCTCATTCTTCATGAGTTGCTGAAGCAGGTTGTTTTTGACTTGCACAGTCACAGCTAAAGACATGGTCAGATATTTCCTGAAATTTCTTTGATTCTTCTAGAGAAGTCTCCTGCTTTCTGCATTTTCACAATAGGTGCAGCTGAGAAAAATTCTTTAGAAATTTCATGAAATATCTGGAAATATCTGACCATGTCTCTGGCTACTACTGTAGCTCTCACAACATAGAAACATAGAATTTGACAGCAGATAAGGACCACTTGGCCCACCCAGTCTGCTCATTTCCCTACCTAATGGATAAGCTGCAGATCCTAGTTAACCAGCAGCCTACTTCTTCCTACCCCCACCCCTAGAATTGCCTTATGACTGTCCCATGCATGCTTGAATTCTACCACTGTTTTTGACTCCACAGCCTCCTCCGGAAGGCCATTCCATGCATCCACAACCCCCTCTGTGAAAAAATACTTCCTTAAATTACCTCTGAGCCCCCCCATCTTCAAATTGTGCACCCTTGTTCTTGCACACCTCTTTTTCTGAAAGATGCTACCCTCTTGGACTTTGTTGATTCCCTTGAGGTACTTCAAAGTTTCTATGATGTCCCCCTCTCCCTCCTTTCCTCGAGGCTATACATATTAAGCTTCTCAAGTCTCTCTTCATATGTCTTCCGGTGCAGACGCTGCACCATTTTAGTTGCCCTCCTCTGGACAGCTTCCATCCTATGTCTTTGCGGAGATTGGGTCTCCAGAACTGCACGCAGTACTCCAGATGGGGTCTCACCAGCTGTCTGTACAGAGGGATACTAACTTCCTGTTTTCTACTGGTGGTGCCTCTCCCTATGCATCCCAGTATCCCCCCAGCCCTCCTTGCTGCCCTCTCACATTGCTTTCCCACCTTTAGGTCATCTGATATGACTACCCCCAGGTCCCTTTCCATTTTTGTTGTTGTTAGTATCTCACCCCCATTGTGTACTCTTCCCCTGGGTTTTTGTTTCCCAGGTGCATTACCTTGCACCTGGGAAACACCTGGGCTACCTTGTCTTCAATGAACAGACAAAATGCCCACAAATATGACAACTAGCAATGCAACCACATTTTTATTCACTGGCAGAGTTGCTGCAAAGTGTGGAATTTCACACTTTGTGAAGTTTCTGGACCTCATACTATTTTCACCATTCTTATATTTTTTTATTAACATCATTTTAAAAAAGAAAAATACCCCACCACCTGGGTTAGTGACATACAGATTTTTAAAATATCCCCACACCCTTCCCACACTATGCCCCTGCTTACTGCCTCCCCATACCATAAGAAGACTCTTCAACTGTAACAGAAACAAAAAAAGTGCAATGCCCTCCCCCACCAGTAAAACCAGTTGGTTTTGTGGATGGGGAAGGGCAATTTTTTTTTCTGTTACAAAGACACTTCTCCATTTCCCCTCTGTTAGTTAAAACTACCCCCTTCCCCGCTCTCTTTCAAATATAGTAACTATCCCTCCACCTCCCAAGCCCCCAAACCTCAGTTTCACAAATATTTTTCCAGCCATAATAGTAAACGCCAGCATTACACTCCTCTTGCCAGCAAAACCACATTCCCTCCTTTTCCTTCATGCCCATACCTGTTACTTAATAACAGAAACTCCCTCCCTTTCATACCCTCTTTCAAATATATGCCACTTCCTCCCCTGACAAAGCCAAAATAACCCAGTTTTGCAGGTCTAGCTAAGTCTGTACAAGAAGAACAGCATCTCATGATGGAGCAAGCATCTTTACTCTTCAGAGTCTGAGTAGGACTGAATGGTGAGTAATGTCTGTCCTAGTAGTAATGCTTGATGGTTATAAAGATTTTGCATGTGCTTGCTACACATTCTTTCCAGTGCTGGGATAAACAGGTATTGCAATATTTATTTGCCCAGTGCAACCTCTTGTATGCACCACTAAACTGGGGTCTTGTGGGTTATATCAGAATTTTATGAGGAAGGAATGCTGGGCAAATTAATACATCTGTTTGAAGTTGGGAAGGATCAAGCTGCCCAATCTCAAGTATGTCCCATTTTACATGGATTTTGTACCCCACAAGAAAAGAGTTTAGTAATCCATTCTGAAAAAAAGAGTTGGAAATCTTCATTGGGACAGCTTGCATAATATAGAACACAGTCACAAAACATAACATAGAAAAGGTTTGTGTTTGCTCACCCAATTAAGATGAGTGGAAGAGACCTCATAGTCAAACTTACATTTAAACAACAATGGGGGGAGACTGAGCTTGAACAGGTGCTTAATGCCATGGTGTATTTAGATCTTAAGGTATTTAGTGATGGTCGCTGGGGTTATTGTTACAATGTATCTTAGGGGATTTGTGTTTCAAAGGAACTACTATAGTAATTAACAGCACTACTTCACACTTGTGCCAGTTAGTGTCCTGATATCCAGCCATAAGATTCAAAATGGTTTATGAAGACAAGGACAGCCAACTCTGAATTATCAAGATACAGTACAACATCTACAAAAAGAGCTATGACATGCCCCTCAGCCCCAATCCACCAGATCCAGCCCACACAACAGATAGTGCTTTCAAATGCCTCTGTCAAGTAGCATTGAATGTTCTTTAGGTGTCTCCCATTCACAAATATGGATAGAGCTTCATGGACGATTAAGAAGAGTAAGGGCTCAATTCACTTTGCAATAATATTTGCTATGATTTTATGGTCTGCATTGAGCAGGGAAACTGGTTCATAAGTGTCACATTGTGTAGCATATTTTCACAGCTTTTGGAAGAACCTTATAATAGCCTTTGTCATTAAAGTGGGAAGCACCCTCTTTCCCCAAGAATTCTGCTGTCTTACTCCTCATTAAGGGCTACAGCTGGGCTAGGATAATCTTGCAGAAGTCCACAGCTAATACATACAGGCCCTGTGACTTAACCTCCCCCCTAGAAATTCTTATGGCAAGCTCAGCCTCCCGCCACAAGAGCAGGACACATAGAATTTCCTTATTCTACTCTTCTATGCGAGGAAGGGCTACATTGTCTTAGAAAGTATTAGAATCTGCATTGGGGGAATTTACTTCTGAAGTGTATACAATCTCACTAAAGTTGAGCAGCAACAATTTTTTTCTGACAATTTGGCAGATACCCCCTTGTCAGGCCATAGATTGAGTATACTGCTTGCTCTTACACCTTACTTTTTCAGCAGTTTCTCCAACCTGTCACCCAGAAAGTAAAAATGGCTTTGGCAAGGTGAATGTCCCATTGCACCTGAGCCATAACAAGCAGTATTCAATTTTTACATTTTCTAAGTATCAAAAAATCAGGGAAGGGGGAGTAGGTTGCCATGTGTTTCTTCTTCATGTTTCTGATCGAGTCCTCTGGGGCTTCAGCTTCCTAATTCAGTGTTCTCTTTAGTTTTGCTAAATATGAGATAACTACCCCTTTTGTATATGTCTTTAGGAATGCCCTGAACCAAGAAAGGGAATCCTACCATGTAATTATTAATAACAGGAGAATGAGTCTCTCCACTACAACATTTTGAGAGGCTCATCATTATAAAAATGATCCTGTATATTCATACATCTCCAACATTTGTTGGAAGTAGTGCTATTGTGCATTAGTACCATTGTGCAAAGCTGATGAAAATGTTGAGGCTTTCTGTTGCCTCACAAAATCTAGGGCAGCTGTAGCCATGCAAAGGTCTGCAGTTCTGTGTGTTGTGTTTTGTTCTTTCCTCCTGCTGAACACTCTCAGCCTCACCAATTCAACTTTCATATACGAAATACCTGCCTGCTTGCAGCGAAGGATGAAACACTTTCATGTGTCTTCAAATAACGAAATATGTGCTGCAATATGCCATAAGAGCACAGTTCTGGAACTTTTGGTGGCTTTCCCTGTCAGCTGCTGCACCTAGTAGGGCAAATTTTCAAAATCCTGACTCTGTTGCAAGCTCTAGGTGCACCAAAGATATGGAACACTGGACTTGTGGCATTCTTTTTTTTTCATGATTTGTTTATCCTCATTGGCCTGCAGGAAGGAGGTCAGTCCACCTCCAGACTCCCAGTCGCCACTCCAATGATACCCCCAAGCCTTAAGTCCCCACATATTACCCCCCCATGGTGGAGTGGGAGGGCCATCCTCCCCTCTCTCTCTCATGACACATATCCAGATCAAGCTATATGGGCAGTCCTGGGGTAGTGACACCTGCATGCTGGTGGGGACTTCATTTAGCCTGCAGCCACTGTGTTTCTGCTTCTTCTGTTCCTACCCCATGGCAACCGGGAATGTGCATGCATGGAGATGCACACACATCACAATGCCACGTGTCTAGTCTACCTTGCTCTGGCACTGCCCCTGACCTCCGCCATTAGGCAGCCATAGAGTGGGATGATATGCCCACCAGTCCTCGGGAGAGGAGAGCTGTCATCGGATGCTCAATCCTCTCCCACCCCAGCAAACCTCCAGCACCATGAGCTCACTCCCAAACTTGGGTACCGGCGTGGCACAATGTGTGGCATCCAACACCTCATCCCTCATTGTCACTGGGCTGGCTGGGACTTTCGGCATTTTAACAGGATTTTCTATCCCATGCGACAACTGATGCAAGATAGACAATCTTCATGTGGTCTAGCTTGCATCGGTTCCAGGGAATATTTTTACTGAGCTTGTGCCCAAGATTTGGCACAGGCTGCTGTAAAGTGGGAAATCTGTTGCAACTGTATCAACCTTTGAAAATTGTGCACAATTGTGGCAAACAGCATTGGGAAGTTGTGATTGCAAAGTGCTATGGGGTAGGGGTCTTGCCAAAAGCCCTGTACCACCCTTTAAAAAGATGACTCACTGTCTTCAAGCCTTGTACAGACAACTCTATACTGCAACATGCCACATGAGCAAAATGTTTAGAACTTATCAGCCTACCTCTGGGTTTTAGTACTTGCTACTGTATCTTCAAACCCCACCAACCAGCATAATGCTGCAACATACCACAAGTGCATAATTTGGGAAACGACAGGTGACTTCCATGTGTGTTGTATACCTCCTAATGAATGCATTTCTCCTACATGGGTCAGGATGGAGGGTACCCTGGACACTGGGGATGATATTTTATATACTCAGAGCAGGTGCTCGGGTGTGGGGAGGGACCACTGGACACCAGGGAAATTTTATTTTGTACTTATTGGGCAGATGATCGGGTATGAGGTGGGACTGCTAGCCAACATGGAAACTATTTAGTGTAGAATGGGCTGGTGATCAGTGATCATGGGGGGGCACTACCACCCCAGCATACCTTTATATATTTATATGTTCACTTCTTTAAGCAAGTGATTGATAATTGGTGTGGGAGACACTACTAGCACCAAGGGATATGTTTAGTTTTGGACTGCTCGGGCCAGCAATCATTGAGGGGAGGGATCATTAGCCACCAGGGCAGGTTTTGACATCTTTCTTACTGCATTGGGGACAGAGACTGGTGATCGGGACAGTGGGGACCACCAAATTACCAGTAACATCATTTTTAGTATTACCATATGGCGATTGGTGACATCACCAGGGACATCACTTATAGTATTACTGGATGGTGATTGGCGATCAGCGATGGGGAGGAACACTAGATCACCAGACACATAATTTGTACTATTAATGGACAGCAATTGGGATGGGGAGGGACCACTTGATCACCACTGAGCTGTTTATTTGTTTTAACAATGGCTTGGCTCTCGCCGGTAGGGACTGAAGTACCTCCGCCAGTCATTAGGGTTGCACATAGTTCAAAGGAGGTTTTCCTCAGTGGTATTTTCTCTGTGTAAAGAATGGGATTTTCTCTGTGTAAGGGAACCCCCAAAAGGCCCTTGCATGGAGAAAATGCTTTGTGAATGGGACTGCACCAATATACAGGTCTCCTCCCCTTATTTGCATTGCAGCCCCCCTCAAAACCTTGCCCATCCACAAACCAGGTCTGTGTGTACAAACTGAGCTTTTCTGAATACTACTTTGGTGCAAAACACAGTTTGCATGGTGCAAACTGGGTTTGCACTGGTACAAATCTTTGTCAATCTGGCCGTAGGCTACTGCTGTCATGATGCCCTCATTTGCAACTAGTTGTAATGCAAGTTGTCATGTTCCATTAGTGATTCTGAAGGCTACAAATAAACATAATTCATTTGCAGGGTAGTTAATGAGTCAGCAGATATAATTGTACAGAATCAGGGATGAGTATGGATCTGCCTTCACAATCCCTTTAGCTTGTAGGACCTAGTACCTAGCTGGCAAATTGCAAGAAGGCAAGCAAATTCAAAATGATGACCTTGACTATTGCTGGCTGTCCATAGCTTAAAATATTGATTGGCATGAGGGAACCTGATGCTGAGCATCATTATAGCTGTTTTCATTTCAAAACTGCATCCTGAGCTGGGCCGGTGGTGCTGAGGGTTGAGGCGCTGGACGCCACACCTTGCACCATGCCGGTGACCCAAGTTCAGGAATGGACTCAGGTCATTTGGGGGTCAGCCAGGGAGGTAAGGATTGAGCATCCGGAGGACTGCTTTGCTTCCTTGGAGTGAGGGGTTTGTGCTGCATTTGTCAGCACAACAAGAAGGATTTGGCTTGTGTCCAGGGTGCTTGGCAGCCTCTGTGGAGGTGGAGACAGCTGCTGCACCCATTGCACGGGTGCAGATGTGGGGGAGAAACACAGGAAAAATTACTGGGACCTGGCAGGACCTATGATGGCTTCAATGGGCCAGAAGATGTACCCCTCCAAGGGGGGGGGGTCATAGCCCCTGCCAGGTCCACGGAGGTGGTCCCGAAACTGAATGTCTTGGGATGCCTGTGACTTGCACAATAAGTAGCAAATAATATTTTCAAAATACTTGCTTACAGGAGGCAGTATAGTGTAGTGGTTAAAGCCACTGAGCTGCAAACCTGGTGACCTGGGTTTGAGTTCTGTCAGCCACATTTGCATAATGTGCGACCCTGAACAAGTCACTTAAATTCCTTGTGCTCCCAGGTCGCACCGGATAACAAGTTCCGACTTAGTGTGCTTTCCTGGTTAAACAATTTCCCCCTTCTTTCCCTTATCGTTTCTCATATATCTGGTTGATCCTTCGAGATGTCACTCCATATTTAGCCATTGAGGCAGCATCGAAGAAAACATGATAGTTGACCTCACCAACAGAATCTGCTACAAGAGATTCAATTGCATTCTATTCTAGATTTGTCAAAGGTTCTGACATTCCAGATACTGGACCCATAGTGCTATCTGTAGGTAGTGATGACAGTAGTGTATGTGTGGTGACCAGTATGGCAGAATGTAATTAAACCTTATGTAACTGATCTAGTTATTAATGTCTGCCATTGAATAATCTAGAATGCCCCCATGTTGTTTATGGAGGGGAGCTACTGTATCTCTCAGGAAAACCAGATATATGCAAGCAATAAGAAATGAAAGGACATGTCTGCTGCAGGCATAGACACATTTCCTGGGGGCATAGTGAAGCACAAGGACAAAGGCTGAGTACTTTAAGCCCCTGAAAGTGGAGTTGTACCAGGACAACCAACACTCTTAAGTGTCTTATAACATTTATAAACTGTGTTTCAGGCAATGATTTGAGAAAAGTTACAAACCATTAAAAAATAAAATAGTTAATAAATTGTTTTAAAAAAAGATAGACTTTCTGCAGCTGGATTCCTTTCTTGGGAACTAAAATAACCATATCACTGTCTGTTCCTGAGGGCACTCACTGACAGAATTTGCAGGGAAAAGTGTTATTTAAAAATGTTTCTGTTTCTTTCAATTGTGTCCGAGGAGTAGAGGTGTGCAAAATGCACAGATTTTGTTTAGTGAAATATTTCACAAAATTATTTCACAGGTGCCAAATGTGAAATTCCACTGGTGAAATCACAAATTTCACCTGTGAAATCGTGACATTTCAATGTCCTCTGGGCTAGTTCCCCATGAGATTTGAAGTACTCAGTCATGGAGGAAATGTTCCTTGTCAAGCCTTCAAGGTTCCTCTATTCACCAACCCCCCCCCCCTCTCATCTCCTCACCTGCCTCCCAACAGACTGGACCAGAGGGAGCTGGGAGGAAGGAGCAGTCCAGGTTGTTCTCCACAGTCAACAACCCTATTTTGTACAGTCAGTTCTGCACTTACATTTCCAGGCAATTTAGTAGTTGGCAGTACCAGCTGACTTCTAGACTCATACAGGGAATTTGCAGTCACTACTGTTTCTTTTATTTCTCCTACATACTCATCCAGTCTCTTCTCTGGTTACTGATATCTAGCTGAGCTCACTGCTGCACTCAGTCAAAGTGCCAACCACTCCTGCTATCCTCCATCTTCTATTGCTTGCTTGTTTGGCCACTTTTCCTTTATTTGCTATCCTGCCCTGTTTAATGGCAGGCTCTTAGTATTGCTCAGCAGTCACCCTACGCTGCCTACCTGCATATACATCTCTGAACTCTGCTGCTCCAAATCCCTCAACTCCCTCACACTCCAGTCAAATTTCAAGAGTGAAAGCTATGGGAACTCATCTAGAACAAAGTCTTTAGAACAGTGCCATGCATTTGAATCCTTGTTGCTTGGTTGAGAGTTTAATTGGTTAATTAGCCACCAAAGACTAGTTGAAGGCAGCAAACCTCTGTTTATACCTAGAACCGCCATCTGGAAGTTTTCTTCATTACTTAATAAATCTGCACCCATTAAGATTCATTTTTTAGATATGACCTGAATTGCTGGGTTTCCTAACAAACACATTTCAGTAAAAATGAAATCAATAATCCAGCAAGGGAAGATACTGGCTCCTGTGTGAAAAGAGGTCAAATAAGCTTCTGACCTTCTCTTTTTACATCTGGCTCTTGTTAAATAAAAGAAAAAGGAATTGTGTTTCGGTTATTAAGGGATGCCACTAAGTGGCTGAAGAACAAATGGTGGGGGGAGGGCAACAAAAATAAAAAGTGATTCCCTCTTACCATATGAGGCCTTGTAACCTCCAACTTGTTGCTGACTGAGAATGTGTTCTTTCTGTCTGCATCTTTTCCTGTTTCTATCTTATTTGCAGCAGTTAGAGATGTCCCAGATGTCCCAAGGGGTGCGACTAACAGTTTCCAGTAAGATTCACCACTCCTCCATCTGAAGAGTCCCCTGCCTTCAGTCTTGGCACTGGAGACAGACTCCCCCAAGGTCCTCACCACTGCTGGCATTCCATGGCATCACCCTCAGAGTGGCTGCTGCAAGACTCCACTGAGTTCCTCACCACTGCAAGCATTCCACACCATCATCCCACACCAGCAGGTTCTGCAGGAATCCCACAGAGGTCCTCACTGCTGCAGACATTCCAAAACATCACTCCCTCCACCCCATCAGCTGCTGCAGGACTACCCCAGAGGTCCTCACCACTGAATGCATTCCAGAGCATCACCCACCCACCCACACCCCCAGGTGGCAGGTGCTGCAGGACTTCCTCCAAGGCCCTCACTACTACTGGCAGTCCACTGCATCACTCCTCCCTCCCAGATGGTGCTGGAGGACTCACCAAATTTACTCACCACTGCAGGCACTCCACTGCATATGCCCCACCCCAGTGGCTGCTGCAGAACTCTCCCTGAGGTCCTCACAACTGCAGGTACTCCATAGCATCATACTCCCCCAACCCCCACACACTCACAGGTGGGCAAGGCTGGAAGCTGAAGACAGTATACAATACAACAAGTAAATAGCACTAGCACAATACAATGATGGAGTGACGTTACTCAGAAAGGCACTGCATTGGTTTAGTTACAGTAATAGCCACAGACATGGCCAGATATTTCCAGATATTTCGCAAAATGTCTAAGGAGTTTCTCTCTGCTGCCCCTACTGTGGAAATGAAGAAAGCTGGAGATTTCTCTAGCAATATCACAGAAATTTCAGGAAATATCTTGCCATGTCTTTGGCTGTGACTGTACTGTACAGTCACCTGTGCCATCTGAGACAGGGCAGTGATGCCGGCAAAAGTTCTGAAGCAGGTTTACAGGGTAATTTAATAAGTTTTTGATCAACTTGTCTCTGTAGTCTTTACATCTAAAATTATCATTTTTGACTGATAGTTGACTGCAGATTATAATGAGGTACATATTTTGAAACACTTCAGAAGAGGTGTTTCAGGGATTGGTGTGGGCAAAGTTTTATAGCAAATGAAAACTAGATATTTACAATTTACAGACATTCCTGGCATTAATCGAGTCACAAGAATATATATTCCAGACATGGGCTTAGGCAACTCCACTGCATAAAAACTTGTGACACTTTTTTAAGCCAAAAGACAGAGAAAAACACTTTAAGCAGCACCTACTTGTTGTTTAATGTCTGCTCCACACAGACTGACTCTTTTCTCACAGTCCAGCTCTCAGGTAAAAACACATTATAAGACGCCAATCAAGCCCTACATTCTCTGGGAACCTGACTTGGGGAAGGGGCTTGCTGACTACAGGGCTAATGTTGCAGCGAAATTTGGTGAAATTCCACATGTTGTTAATTTTGCTAGCGGAATTTCACATTTCGCACCCACAAAATTCACAGGCAAAATGTGCAAATGTGGTGAAATGTTTTGCACAGCAAAATTTGTGATTTTGCAAGAATTTCCACGGCGAAATTAAATTTCGCTGCAATGCTACTGAGGAGAAATGAAAGCTTCTGTGTTTCTGGTGATTTAGTTCTCATGGCACAATGCTTGGTATGTACAGGAACTGGAGGAGTTAGTAGTATGGCCAGCATCACAGCAAGATCCATGTACTTTTAGAAATGATTCAAGCATGTGCTGAGTATGTCCAAAATGTGGGTTATGGAAGTTTTTTTGTCATTTTAATTTCATATATTTACTGACCAAGCCTGAGAGTATGACAATACTCCTTTATCAACAAACTCTGGTCTGAGCTGATATGGCTGCACAGAGCTTTTCTGAGCCACCGTGCACTTGATGGCAGCAATGACTGAACTGCACATGTGCGATACTCATGCATGCGCAGTTTGACTTGGCACTGCTAACTTGTGCACAGTGGCTGTCACTTCTGCAGATGTGGAAGTAAAAGAACTGCCCCTGAAGTGGATGTGTTTATGCCACCAGTGGAGGGGAAGGGATGCATTAGCACAACCACTGGAAACTGTGCCTGAGAACTGTGGAAGCACAGTGGACAGCGGTCCGGTCACATGCTTTCAAGGTGCTCTTATGAGATGTTGGCATAATGACTGCGGAGCTCAGGCCCAGGCAGCCATAAACAAGGGTCTCATATAGGAAGTATAGGAGGACTCAGAAGGAGGAAGACAGGATAACCTAGAGTATGTGGTGATGGCAAGGGAGGCTGGGAAGAAAGTCAAGCAGGCAAAGGAAGGGAAGGAACTGCAGATTGCAGAGGGAATCAGGGAAGGGGATGAGGCCTTCTTTAGATATATATAGGATAAAAGGGCCATAAAGAGGGCATTGTTAAACTTAAGAAGTGGGAAGGGTGGGTTGAAGGAAATAAGGTGCCAGCCAGCCCGTGCTGCCACTGAGAGGTTCAGATTTCAACTAAACTTGAGAATGAAGTTCAAGATGTCAGTAGGAATCTTAGCCTCAAGGTGGCAGCGCAGAGTGATTTGGCATGTTTTTTGCCAAACAGTATTTTTTTATACTGTATAGAGCCAATATTTATTGTGAAATAAAGATTTCTCTTTACTGTTCAAATTCACAACTTTTACATGTAATCACTCAAAATGCCATTCCGTTCATGAATGTGTTCCAGCTCCCTCCCACTCCCTCTTCAAGGCAAAACTGTGATACACTGACACAGACATTGATTTGTTTTCAAGAAAAACTGATTTTAAGGTAAGACTGATGTTAGAGAACAAAGATCCAATACAGTCTTTTGAAAACATGGCTGAGGCCATCTCATCAATTTGGAAACAGGTGGGCTCGTGGGCACTGAAAACTGATGGAATGCTGTTGCACCCCAGAAGGATACGACCACGTTCCATGACCCTTAGACTATGGTACAACAGCATTCTACTAAGGACATACTGTAAATCAATACAGAGCAAGCGTTCAATATACAGTGAAACAGTTTAGAATGCACACAACAGCTTAGAATGTGCACATCAATGTTTTTGAACTAGCCAATTTTATATACAGTAGAACAAGACCTAACACATTGTTCAAATACTGTTGTTCTTGCTGTGATCCTGCATTCACATTTTTCTTATTTTATTTGGTACTGTTCACTGTCTAATGCCTGCATTTGTACTTACCTGTAAACAGGCATTTAATTATGTGGTGTACTTAGGTTAACAATAGCCAATTATATACATAAATAAATGTACTATAAATAATTATTTCTATTTTTTGATGTATGTCTTGAACTATATCCGAGTCTCAGAATGAGTAACAACTGATTTGTCATATAATGATATATCTTAGGTAGGGAATCTTCACAATTAATTGGACTTCCCCGCACCATTAAATAAAGGAATAATGCACAATAGGGTGTGTGTTGTGGTGGGATAACGCCACACCTGGGGGGTTGGTGCCTCCAACATCCCAGGCATGGTATTATCCCAGCATGACACACATCCTGGAGGGCATTATTTCTATTATACAAAACACTTGTTGTTATATGCAGAATTAAAAACACTTATTTTAAAGAATGTTTTTGTTTGTGTGGAAAATATTTTTGTTTCTTAAAGAGAAGATGCAAGCAAAGATGAACAAATCCAAACAATTATCAATTATACAATGGCAAGAAAATTTGCTAGGCTATGATTGGTCAGTGCCCTCCTTCACCAGTGAGGTTATCTCAGCACAACCTCACTGTAAGAAGGTCAGGCACATACAGGACCACATCTCACAACCCCCTTGAAAAAGCACTCCTTGCAGTGACAGTACCCTACTAACTTCCCCACTCCTCAGCTGCCCATGAACACTGTTGCTGACTGCCTTGTCAGCAGTTTCACTTTAAGTCTCCCGATACAAACAGTAGTCAGACAACAGAATTGGGAGAACAGAATACACACATTTTAAATGAAGCCTACCAGTTTTACAGTTCCCCGCTTCAAAGCCATAACCTAATATGGCATTTCCTCTTCCCTTCAGCTACAGTGTGAGCCTTTTCAAACAGCCACGCTGCCGCCCATGTGACAGACTGCTTGCTTTTTCAAACAGCTGCACACTAATTACAATCACCTTGAGAAAGAATAAATAAATAAGACTAAACACAGACTGTGTCACTGTAGAAGATTAACTATGACAGTACCTGCCATCGGCTTCCAAGTAACGGCCGAAATCCTAATAGTGATGATAAAGTTCTTGAACACCTCATTGGTTCCTTCAAGTGTACGGACATTCCCCCCCCCCCTCAAAATAACAAAACCAAAAAACTGCTTCTAACACCCATAAGAGGAGTCACAGTCCAGATGACAAGACATCATGGTTGCAGAAGCACATAAGAGGAAACACAGTTAAGCCAGCACCACCAACCCCAAAAAACACACAGCTCCCCCTGCTGGAGAAATAGAATAGGGACTATTTTATAAATACATATGCTTACAAATTCAAAAATAAATGATAAAAACTATTTTTAAAGTTTTTTTATCTTATTTTTTATTATATTTACCGATGAGCCATTGTATAATAGCAATATTGCACTCCCGGGTGTGGGTTGTGCTGGGATAACCTCAGTTCTGGGACGTTGGATGCACTCAGCCTGTGGCCTCATGCCCAACCACCTAGGCATGAGGTTATCCCAGCACAACCCACACCCTGTCATGCATTATTGCTTAATTAGTTCACTGTGCTGAGACTAGACCCATGGTGTGATACCGGGATAACGCAAAGGGTCCAGCCCCAAATTGACCAATCACAGTCCAAGATTCTTTCTTGCCATTGTATAATGTAGAATAATACATGTGGTGGTGTGTTTAACGAGATTTCACATATACATGTGGTGTTGGATGCTACATAAAGCCCAAGAGCAAAGCTCAAGGGGTTTATTTATGCATCCAACACTAAGGGTGTGTGTAAAATTTGAGTTTTTCACACCACCCAATGTTTTATTTTATATAATTGCTGGGAAGCATTTTTCGCCACAGTAATTATATAAAATACAAACACATCTCTGTACAGCTGCAGTCTGGTCGGGTTCAAGTGTGGTCCAAAGTGGTTGGGTTTGAGCAGCTGAGGAAAGTTTTTTTTTAAGTATAAAACCAGGGAAATGTTCTAGTTCATTTTAAAAAAATGTACTTTAGCAGAGTCCAAGTGGTGGCGAAGTGTTAGGTATATATAATTGTACTGGTTCATGGTGTACCTCTGTTGAATGTCTTATGTGTTTATCAATAAAAAGAATTAACTGCTAAAAGAAAACTACAGGACCAAGAACTGAGCCTTGTAGGACTGATTGGGATTGGAAGAAAGGTTGATTCATTAGACAGGCAAGAACTGAACTAGGTGGTTGCCTTGTCTAAGAATCCAGCTCTGGCTAGTTTGATGAGGAGGGGGAGGATTTGATAGACCATGCTGAATACTTGGAGAGACTAATTACCATGACCAATACATGGACTCCCATGTCCATTACAGCAGGAATGGCATCAGTGAGCCTTAGGTGGGAGCTGGTGGTTGAGTAACAGATCTAGAAACCAGAAAGTAAAGGGCTGAGAAGAGACAAGTCTGCTAGGAGGGTATTGATCAGAAAGTAGTAAAGTGATTCCCCCAAATCTTGCAGTGGTTAACAGCAGTTTTATTTGCATAATGGGCAAAACTCAGAGTAACACCCCCACTAAAAATAGACATTTATTAGATTTATTGTGGGGTTGCACATTTACTGTATATAATGAGGTATGCCAGGTTCTGAGTTCCCATTGTACCCTGATCCCTAGCCAATGGCAGCTGGACCAGTGGCAACTTCAGGGTTGGGAGGGGGTGGTGAGGTCACAAAAGGAGCAGAGAGAAGAAAAGAGAAAAGAAGAACGATTGGATGAAAGGTGAGCTAAAAGGGGAGGGGTTTAGGGGTTTAAAGGCAGCTGCAAAGAGTCCCAGATCTCACTTTTTGCTGCAATAGAGTTTTACTGAAATCAACATGTCCAATTTGGAAAACAGTACAGTGCACTCCACTTATAACGGACGCTGTTATAATGGACAACCTGTTACAGTGGACAAAAACTGATTTCCCAAACCAAATATATCAAATCCAATGCATTTTCCTCTGGTTATAATGACAGAAACATTGCTTATAATGGACACTTTGAAGCTTTTATAGGTATTTGTAGTGTATTGGGGAGGCAGTGAGGAAATTTGGCAAATGTAGAATTTAGATGAAGGAGCTACATAGATACATAGACAATATCGGCAGATAAGGGCCTATTACCCACCATGTCTGCCCATTTGAGCTTGTAAGTTCAGTTTATGTTTTCCTAGAAGTCTGTTGCCCCTTACCCCTGACCTCCAGAATTCCTTTATGTCTATCCCATGCATTCTTAAATCACGTGATTGTTTCAGTTCCCACCACTTCCTCTGACAGGGTGTTCCACTTGTCCGCCACCCGTTCTGTGAAGAAATTCTTCCTCACGTTTCCTCTAAATTGTCCTCCCTCCAACTTCATCCCATGCACTCTAGTCCTGGAATGTCTTTTTCACTTAAAAATAGTATATTCCTGCACCCTGTTCCTCCCTGTAAGATTCTTGTATGTCTCTATCATATCCCCTCTCTCCCTCCTCTCCTCCAGGGAGTACATATTCAATTCCTTCAACCTGTCCTCATAGAACTTGTGATGCAATCCATGTACCATCTTTGTTGCCCTCCTCTGAAGACTACATTTCTTATAAAATAATGCTTCATAAGCTACATAAACTTTTATTAGTTGATTACACTAAAATGGAAGTGACTTTATTTTTTAATAAAACTCTTACAGTACAATTGCTTTTGTTCTTACTGTCCTAGAAACCAAACATTCAGCCACTAGAGTTACTATCTTCTTACCTTCTGCAATAAACTTCCTAAAAACTAATTTTCTCTGACAGTTAAATAACTCTAAATAGATACACAAAGTATAGAAAAATATATGCTAGGCAGACTTCTGAGTAATTTGTGAAGTTTTATAATAGTTTTTCATTCACTCTGAGCCCCTGCTCACACACATATAGACACACCTAACACATAAGCTCCACCACCTCTGGATATAACAGACATTGGATATAACAGACAAAAGTTGTGTGCATAGATGTGTCCATTATAACAGGCTTGCACTGTACTCCTTAAACAGCTTTTAT
Source organism: Neoceratodus forsteri (assembly GCA_016271365.2). Classification (NCBI taxonomy): domain Eukaryota; kingdom Metazoa; phylum Chordata; order Ceratodontiformes; family Ceratodontidae; genus Neoceratodus; species Neoceratodus forsteri. Next base: position 1,290,867,224 of record CM057456.1, read on the forward strand.
ATCTTCAGTAATACTGAATTGAAAGATTGGCAATATTGAAAACTATTGGCCTTTTAACAATATCAAAATATATATATATAATAAGAAGGGTGAGGTGGTACTGGTTAGAGACTTCAATATTCCAGATGTGGACTGGACCCTCCCAGCAGCAGCATCGACCGGGAGCAGATTTATAATGGACTATTTTCAAGGTGTCTTCCTCAAGCAACTGGTCATGGAACCAAATTGGTAGAAGGCAATACTGGACCTTGTGGCTCACAAACAGGGACAGTGTGATGGGGGTAACAGTGAGGGAGCACCTGGGGAACAGTGACCACCAATCACTGTGGTTTGAAATCACAGAAGGAGCAGAATCAAACCACACTAAAACACGTATCCTGGATTTTAGAGGGGTGGACTTTGGGAAAATGGGGGAGATGTTTGAAAGAGGCATTAATGGGAATGGGGCAGGAATCAGGGGTTGAGGAACAGTGGGCAATGTTTAAAACAGGGATTACAAGAGAAACAGAATTATGCATTATGCAGGTTAGCAAGGGGAAAAGGAAGAGGAGGCCATTATATTTTTCCAAGTAGGTAGCAGAGAAAGTGAAAGCCCAAATGATTGCATTTGGGCAATGCAAAAATATGCAGGCAGATGGGGAAAGGGAGAAGTACCAGGACAAGTAAAGGGAGGCAGGGAGGTCAGTAAGGGAAGCCAAAGATCAGACAGAAGAGCACATCACAGAATCAGTGGATAGAGGGGACAAAACCTTTTACAGGTACATAAGCGAAAAAAGAAAGGCAAAAGGGTGGGATAGTGAGACTGAAGGGGGAGGAGGAGGGGGGCCATGTGGAGGATGACAACAGTAAGGCTGACAGACTGAATAGGTATTCCTGCTCAGTCTCTACTGAGAAAAAGGAGGGTAATGGGCCTGAAGGTAGTACAAGGGGTGGGAATGGTGCAGAAATGGACACAAGTCCCTTTGCACGGGAAAGGGTCCTAAAGGAACTGGAAGGACTAAGAGTTGATAAAGCAATGGGGCAGATGGGGTGCACCACAGGGTCCTAAAGGTACTAAGAGAGGTGGTGGCTGAACCTCTGGCAATCTTGTTTAGCCAATCACTGGAAACAGGGGAGGTACCCAAAGACAGGAGGACAGCAGATGTAGTCCCCTTATACAAAAGCAGGAACAAAGAGGAAGCGGGGAACTACAGACCAGTTAGCCTGACCTCAGTAGTGGGGAAGATCATGGAAGCACTACTGAAGGAGAGATTTGTGGAACATCTGGTTGCCAATGGACTACAGGACTCAAGGCAGCATGGTTTCACTTGGTGGAGGTCATGCTAGACCAACCTCATTGAATTTTTCAACTGGGTGACAAGGAAGGTAGATCAGGGGAGGGCAGTGGGCATGGCCTTTCTGGACTTCAGCAAGGCCTTTGACACTGTGTCACATAGAAGACTATCACACAAACTGGGGAATATGGTAGTGGGCAGAATAATAGAGCGGTGGGTAGGTAATTGGCTGGGTGGCAGGATACAGAGGATTTTGGAAAATGGATGTCACTCAACAGAGGGAAGAGGGACCAGTGGGGTACCACAAAGATCAGTCCTGGGACTGGTCCTATTTATCAGTAACATTGCGCAGGACCTAGAAGGCAGAATTTCCCTGTTCACTGATGACATGAAGCTCTGTAACAGAGTGGACATGCCAGAGGGTGTAGACAGAATGAGGAGGTACCTGCTGAAGCTTGAAGAATGAAAGGGTTTGACACCTGAAATTCAATGCAAAGAAGTGCAAAATAATTCATATGGGTCACAAAAACCTTGGAACATCATATCAGTTGGGGGCTGATGATATAGCATGCACCAAGCAGAAAAAGGGCCTTACGATTATCATCTCTGGTGACCTCAAGAGAGGGAAACAGTGTGACAAGGCAGCAGGTAAAGCAAATAGGATGCTGGGATGCATAGGCAGGCATATCACAAGCAGGCTAAGGGAGGTCATAATTCCACTATACAAGACACTAGTGAGGACCCTCCTGGAGTACAGTGTACAGTTCTGGAGACCTTACATACGTAAGGACAGACAGGGTTAAGAAGGTTCAGAGAAGGGCAACAACGATGGTACAGGGATTGCAACACAAGTCCTATTAGGACAGGTTGAAAGACTTGAATATGGTCTCCCTGGAGGAGAAGAGGGAGGAAGGGGATGTGATACAGACATACAGTGCAAGTATCTTACATGGAGGAACAGAGTGCAGGAATACACTATTTTGAAGCGAAAAAGATGTTACAAGACTAGAGGGCATGGGATGAAGTTGGAGGATGTGGGATTCAGAGGAAACATGTGGAAGACTTTCTTCACCGAACAGGTGGTGGATAACAGAAACACCCTGCTAGAGGAAGTGGTTGGGGATGAAAAAATTATGGGATTTAAGAATGCACGGGATAGACATGAGGGAATTCTGGAGGTCAGGGGTAAGGGGCAATAGATTTCTAGGAAAACGTAAAGTGAACTTACAAACTCAAATAGGCAGACTGGGTGGGCTAGAGGCCCTTATCTGCAGACAGTGTCTATGTATCTATGTAAGTTTAACTGTTAGAGATGCTTAGTTGCCCAGTCGTTTCAAAGTTCCAGACTGGTGAGCATTTTCTACATCAGAAGGTAAGGTATCTGGTTTCTTTCTTTTATTACAATGGTGCTTGAACAAGGATAGTGTAGATTTCCATGCCGGGCAGTTTTATTTGCTAAGTTGTAATTCTTCTTGTCTCCTAATAAGCCTATCCCAGATTGGCACCAAAAAAGTATACCTAACTTGTTTGTAGATATTAAAGTGTGGCCATCAGCAGATATGGGAAGCAGTTGGGGTTGTTTAGAGTATCATTTTTATATGCAAGGCTACATTTTTTTAAAAATCCTGTTTTTGTTTGTATTTTGGGCACCATTCTTTGTTTTACTTGACTGGTCCAGGTGCATGGTGCATGGCGCAGGTAGTGCATGCAGGGACTGCAAATGGGGTGGGCAATTCACCTGGATGCATGGAACACAGAGCAACAACAGTAATTTGAGCCGAAAAGCCACAGGATTGTTAGAAGGGGGAAAAATGGTTATTTATTCTGGCAGTGGCTTACCTATGTGCGGGGGTCCTCTTCTGAGTAACGACACCATCGGGGTCACTAACAGCCAAGTGATTGGGGTTCTTCATGTACACAAGGCTGTGGCAAAGGGAGAGAAGCCCGCCTAGGAGATGCATGGTCCCTACTAGTGGGCCGGGGGGTGGGTTGCCCGTGTCAGAAAAAAGGCTCTACAGAGAGCAAGTGGATATACAGTCAGGAAAGACAATACAATTGGATCTGCATTTTAATTGATGGATTCAGAGATCTCAGGTGCTTGCCTGGACTTGGCATGTGAGTATGGAACCAGACAGGTGATTAGATGGCCTGATACCTGAATTGCGGCAATAGGCTGTTGGAGTGGATGCCACATGTCCAGACCTGACCATGTGGCGCATGGATGCAGGGTGGGAAGTTTTTCTTGGTTTTAAAGGAACAAATGGGATTAATGGCTGTACAATCGGCAAGCAGTGCAAATGTGGGAAAGCAGCAAAAAAAAAAAATGGGGCAAAAAGAAAATACAGAAATGGGTCATAAGTGTGTGGTCTGGGAAGGATGTGAATAAGCACACAAATGGCCGGAAGGAGCAGCTGCCATTTTCAGAGGAGGGAATGCCAGTGATTTTAGAGTAAGACCAAGATAGAAGGCAGCCCCCATTTTGCGGAATAGGGGAGTCAACCCTACAGTAATTTTGTTAAAAAAAAAAAGAAACAAGAAGAACGGGAAAGATATTTCTGTGATATTGATGCAATTTAACACTGCTGTGGGGGCAGATGCATGTGGAAGCACAAGTGGGGCACACAAATAATTTTAAATCATACTCAGGTAAGCAGATTATAAAAAAGGGAGGCAGTCAGGTTGGGAAGGGGCCAAAAAACAGGCACTGGTGGAGGGGACTTTTACTGGAATGTCGAGGTTTAAAAAAAAATGTAGCCCCTTGGTAATGCTATGTTATGGGCTACTACCCCTGCTTGCATGCCAGCACAGGTTAATGGGCCTGAGCTCAGTGAATGGGTGCCTCCACCCAGAGGAATGGTTTTAGGGTAGCAGGCTGTGAGGTATTTAAGGAGGCAGGGGCTGTCCCATTTAAATTGCCATGCCACTCACAAGAGAGTGGTTTTAAATTTGTATGCTTCGTGCTGTTGATTTCCTGAGAGAATTCCCTGATTTCCTGAACAAGCCAGAGCCATAAAACAGAGTGAGAGACTGTGAGTGCATACTGTGTAAAACAGCTACGGGACTTGTGTGCTTTACACCTGTGTGGAAGGGGCTCAGGAAGCAGGCTGTGAGATATTTAAGTAGGTAGGGGCAGTCCCATTTAAATTGCCATGCCGCTCGCAAGTGTGAGCATTATGAGTGGTGCGAGCGCTACTCCAAGAAGAAAAATTCTTGGGAGTTGTTGAAGAGGCAGAGCTATAAAGTGGCATTGACATTAATGTGGGAGTAAAGTCCTAGCTGAGTATTTTAATACAGCTGAAGTCTGTGTAAATTGCTGTACAGGAACAGTTTAACTGAGGACTGGGGACTGGGTATTTGAATTCTTCTTATGCTTGTTTGAAACAATGTTTATTGCATGGTAGTTCTATATGGAATGTGCTATTTCTATGTACTGTATTTTAAATAGTTGCATTTAGGGTTGAACTGAAATTAAATGTTTATAAATTGTACATTGTTGGTGACACAGGTTTAAAATTTTATTGTGTTTAAAGTTTAGGATGGTTAAAAAAATTTGTCAAATAATGGTTGTGTGTAGGGATACATATATAAGACAATGTGGCCCAGATATTCAAAAGGGTTGCGCCATGCGCAACAGGGTTGCGCCATGCGCAAGTCCAAAATGCGCCATTCTGCGATATTCAGCAGGAGGCAGTTACTCCACTGGCACCAGGTTGCGCTAGAGAGCAATGCAAATGAATGCATGCTCAACAGGAGGGGGAGGATCCATGCATAACCTGCGCAACCCGATATTCAGTTGGGTTGCGCAGAGTTGTGCATGTGCAACCCCCAACCTGCGCCCGCACAAGCTTGAGCCAAAAAAAAAAGGCTTAAGTCGAGGGCCACCCACAGGTGAGCTGCTGCATTGCAGGGCGCAACACAGCAGCTGCCACCCCTGGCTGGCCCCCAACTCACTCCCTGTGCCCCCCCACCAGCCCGATCGCGGGCAGTACAGGTACATGTCCCCCCCCCACACCTCCCACAGCCCGATCGGCGGCAGAACCTGCATAAAACCCCAGTGCCCGATCGCGGGCGAGAATATAACCCTCCCCAACCCGAATAACTCCCTGGTGGTCCAGTGGACCGTAAGCCCGATCGCGGGCAGAATGTCTCAGCAAAACCCCCAAACATCTCCCTGGTGTCTAGTGTCCCCCCACCCCACAGAGCCCTCACCCCGCTCCCCACGCAGCCCGTGAGCGACAGCATCCACCGCCTGCCGCCCGCCGCCCGCCCGACTGACTATCCGAGTAGGGCTGCCGCCCATTGGTGCAGAGCTACAGCCAATGGGCGTGCAGCCGCCACCGTACATGACAGTCAGATTTGTGAATGATCATTCACACCAATGGCGGCAGCCCTACCGGACAGTCAGTCGGCGGGCGGCGGGCGGCAGGCGGTGGGATGCTGTCGCCCGCCGGCTGTGGGGAGCTGGTGGAGGGGCTTTGTGGGTGGGTGGGGGACACTAGACACCAGGGAGATGTTTGGGGGTTCTGCTGACATTCTGCCCGCGATCGGGTTTACGGTCCACTGACCACCAGGGAGTTAGTTCGGCGGTGGGGAGGGTTGCATTCTGCCCACGTATTGGGCACTGGGGGTTTATGTAGGTTCTGCCGCCGATCGGGCACTGGGGGTTTATGCAGGTTCTGCCGCGATCGGGCACCTGGGGGTTTATGCAGGTTCTGCCGCGATCGGGCACTGGGGGTTTATGCAGGTTCTGCCGCAATCGGGCACTGGGGAGGTTTATGCAGGTTCTGCCGCGATCGGGCACTGGGGGGTTTATGCAGGTTCTGCGCGATCGGGCACTGGGGGTTTATGCAGGTTCTGCCTCGATCGGCACTGGGGGTTTATGCAGGTTCTGGCCGATCGGGCACTGGGGGTTTATGCAGGTTCTGCCCGCGATCGGGCACTGGGGTGACATGTACGGATTCTGCCCGCGATCGGGCTATGGGTGATGTGTGTGGGGCGACATGTATGGATTCTGCCCTTGATCGGGCTATGGGTGATGTGTGTGGGGGTGACGTGTACGGATTCTGCCCAGCGATCGGGCTATGGGTGATGTGTGGGGGTCATGTAACTGTGATGCCCGTCGGATCGGCTGCATTGTGCATCGGTCCCGATGGCTGCTGCCTGGCAGGGTAGCCAGGAGCAAGTCCGGGATCGGGCGCACCTACATGCAAATGGCATGCAAATGGGGCCATAAAGAGATGCAAATGGCCCCCTGCGCCTTTGCATAAATTATGGCCCCATTGCATGTCACCTTTTGAATGCTCGGAAATTTGCGCATGGGCGCCCAATGGTACTAACGCCACGCCAGTTGAATGCTCAACTCCTGGCAACTGCGTGCTAAGTTCCATCATGCCATGCGCAAGTGTTGTGGTTTCGGGGGGCGAGAGTTCAAAGGAGTTGCTCAACAGCGCAACTCTTTTGAATATCACCCCGGCCACACCCCTGCGCAACTATTTTGAGCAGCGCAGGGGCTTGCGCCTCAGACTGGTGCAGTTTGAATATCTGGGCCTGTATGTTTTATTTTATTGTGATGTGTTTGTTAGGTAACAGTAGAATGTTTTGTAATTTGGGGGATCAAAGAAGTGTGTTAGCAGTCAGTGTGGCGTGGGTCAGCTTTGGTGAGTAGTACCTGGTTATATCCTATGGATTATACAAATAAAGACATTTTCTTGACCAGGGACTCACCATTGCTGCAGCAGACAGTACGGTTAATGCTGCCTTTATATTTGAAACACCAGATTCAGAGTATTGTAGGTGTAAATACTGGGCTAGAAGCTGTTTTATCAAAGCTGTATTCTTATGGGAAACATGGACTAAGGAGCAAGTGGGTGAATCGGTTGTTTGTTATGTTTTGTTTATTACAATGTGGTGATATTAACCCTAACCCTGGACCTGAGCAATTTAGAAATAGAAAGGGTATTTTATTCACTCATGCTAATGTAAGGAGTATGTTGCCCAGAATAGATTTAATTAGAGAATTTTCACTTGAGAACATCCCAGATTTTATGTTATTTACAGAATCTTGGTTACATAAGGGAGTATAGGATACTAGTATCCTAAATAATGGATTTACAATTTTTAGGGCAAATAGGAATAAAGGAGGGGGTTGTTTATGTATCTGACAAGTATATTGTAAAATGACTATTTTTGGAGATATGTCCTGATATCTGTGAGTATATAACTTTAAAAATTGTTTTTGCTGTTGGGAAACCTTTGCTTTTTGTGGGGTTTATCACCCAAGAGAAAATTCAAAACAAAAGTTGAAACAATTGGAAACAGTCTTAGATGGTTATCTGGATACACATGAAGTCCTTCTGATGGGGGACTTTAATGAGAATTGGTGGCAGGGGGGTGATTCATGTGTAATAAAGAATTTAGCACTTCCGCTTGGCTTGGAGCAAATTATTAATACACCTACCAGGGTAAATGCGAGGCGTCCAAGAGATTCAACAAATGCACTACATAGTTGTGTTGCAGGGCAACTGGATGATTTCAATAGTGATCATCTGTATTAGGGGGAAGGGTAAGGGGTTAGTACAGTCTAGATGTGTCTCCTTTTGGGAGACAGAGAAATTTGGTTATTATTTGCTAAAGATTTGGATGGGATTATTTGGGATAGACTTTTTCTGGTCCCTGATATTCATATGGCATGGGGATATTTTGTGTCTGAATTAATAAGTATAATTGATTATCACATGAAATTAAAAATGAAAAAGGATTAAGCAGAGATCAGCCCCATGGTTTACCTCAGCCTTGAGAAAACTTAAACGGCAGAAGAAACGGGCATGGGAGAGGGCACATGTTATGAATAATAAAGTAGATTGGGATTTTTATAGAAGGCAGAGAAATAATTATGTGGCAGTTGTGAGGGAAACCAAGAGAAAGTACTATATTCTTAAGCTAGATGCCGCCGTAGGTGACCCAAAGGGCAATTGGAAAATAAATAATAGTTTAAATGGACAGACTAAGGAAGAGATGCATAATATTAAGATCCCCTAGTATGAGGGGTCTGGTACCCTAGCTGATGTTTTTAATAATTATTTTATTAAGGCTGGAGATGTAGCTGGGGATTTCCGTGATGGTGTAAAACATGGGGAGGATGCAGATTTTGAGCATGCTGAAGGTAGTTCTCCCTTTGTATTTAGGAAAATAGAGGAATATGAGGAATTGGAACAACTGTTGGGATTGAAAACAAATAAGGGTGGGGGATTAGATGGTTTAACTCCTTATCTTCTAAACATTTTGGCTTTGCAAATAGCTGCCCCCCCGATGTATTTGTTTAATTGGTCTGTGAGTGAGGGAGCGGTTCCAAAAGGTTGGAAGATGGCCAGGGTTGTCCTAATTTTAAAAGGGGCAGTCCTGTCCAATTGACAAATTATCATCCAATTTCCTTGCTGCCATAGGTCTCTAAATTATTTGAGAGGCTGTTGGCAGCCCAGTTGGTGAATTATTTGTCACAGAAAAATGTGTATGGCAAACATCAGTCAGGATTTCGTAGGTCTCATGGTACGGTGGTCTCCATGTCGAAGGTCTTTGATGATGCCAACAAGGCAATGGAAAGAGAACATTTGACTGGTGCCATCTTTGTTGACCTCTCCAATGCCTACAACATGGTTGACCACCAGATATTGTTGAACAGGTTGATGGATATAGGGTTATCTATTTCTGTTGTGAAGTAGTTTGCCTCATATTTGGGAGGGTGATCTCAGGTGACAACTGTAAATGGCATTACTTCTGATCCTCTTTCTGTTGTTTGAGGGGTGCCACAGGGTCCAGTGATGGGCCCTTTGTTGTTCCTAATATATTTGAAAAAATTTGAGGATGCAGTGAATGGGTCAGCATATCATCTGTATGCCGACAATACAATAACATACACTTCGGCTAAAATTGTTCAAGAAATTAAGGTGCAATTGCAAGCAAGTTTTAATACCATGGGAGTTCTAAATTAAAACTGAATATTTCTAAAACAAAGTGCATGGTTTGGGGGTCTGCACTAAAATTAAATAATAATATTGACCTAACTGTAATAGATGAAGGTTGTGTTAGACTGGAGCAAGTTTCCCAGTATAAATACTTAGGATTCTGGATTGATACTTTGGTAACAGGAAATGGTCATGTTGACAAACTTATTGTGCATTTAGGTAAGAGAATAGGGGTGTTATATAGGAATAAAAACATCTTAGGAAGTGTTCTCTTAAAGAAAATAGTGGAAACTCAAGTTTTTCCCTTATTAGATTTTAGTGATATATTATACGATCATGCCAATCAGGCTAAGTTACAAAAATTAAAGGGTCTCTATAATAGGTTAGCACAATTAATTTTACAGTGTCCAAGGGATACACATCATTGTATGATGTATGATAAATTGAATTGGTTCTCCTTAAAGGATAGGAGGAAATATCATAAGATAGTTTTTGCATATAAAAGTGTACAGGGAGATGTTCCAGACTTTCTTTTCGAAAGGCTGATGGTTAGGGATGTAAATCCAACCTTAAGGAAGGCATTATATATGGAATTGGTAGTACCAATGTCTACAACTGAAAGGTTAACATTTTTCTTCAGTTATATGGTTCCCCGATTATGGAATAGTTTGCCAATAAGGTTTTTTCTTATGAATGGAAGACCTCCATCAATGAGGCTTTTTAAACAATGAGTTATGGATACTGTAAAAAGACAGATAGCGAGTTGTGTAATAATTAGCTAGATATGTTTATTTGTGTGTATGTATATTATTATGTAATTATTGTGTTAGTTTTACATTTGAATGTTATTGCATTTTTGATTGCTAAAGTGTAAAGCTATAGTATAATTAATGGGTTCCGTCTTTTTCAATGTAAAAATCCATGTAGTAAAAACCATAATACCCGAGTAGGTATTACGGCATTCACGCACTCTCTTCCGCTACGAATGCACTCGAGACACTACACAAACACATCTCGAGCTTAAAACTGTCCATTTCTCTTCACATACTACTGACCAGAAAAACTTGGCCTGCTTCTTCAGCGGGTCGGGAGGTGGGAGGTATTCTCGCAATGGGAAGAAGTAAAAGGGAAGTTGGCAATGTGAGGGACAGCCTGGGGGCCTTAGACAGCAGACAGTCATACGAGTGCGATGCAGTTCTTCAGTGCTGCCGATGGGGGACCAAGATTGAACTTTTAAACCAAACCCCTACAAGAAAAAAATGTCACCCTTCAATTATAAATAACAAAATATGGGGTGCAGTGTGTTTTACCTGAATTTAACACACTCCCTCATTGTTGGATAGCTAATAAACCCTTCGGGCTTTGCCCACGGGGTTTATGTGCTATCCAACAACTCGGGAGTGTGTAAATTCTTGTAAAACACTGCACCCCATACTTTATCCTATATGTAATATATGTTTTGTCCTGGGTCACCATTTTAAATGAGTGTTGTTCACAATGGTTAAACCCTGAAATAAATGAAATGAAATGAAAGGGTAGCATAGCTGCTGTTGGTATAGACCTTCCGGGATGCTATAACAACCCATCAACCCTTCTAGTGGCCTAAACAATTCAGCAACAGAACATTCACATTTACCATATGACAGTAATGATAAGCTCATACTCCCTGCAGTTACCACCAGGGCTGGATCTTCTGCAATTGCCCTGAAGGCCCCCCTGCAAAATAAAAAAATAAGGAAGCAATACAGTAATACAGCAGCAATCCTAGCAATAAGGTGTACACTAGCCAGGCTGAACATGAACAAACACAATCTGATTTATTCAGGGGGATGTGAACAAGGGTGGGGCATGAATCTAACAGGTGATTAGCAGATCTGATTAAATTCAGCATGCACAGTGAGTCCCTTTTACACAGTCCTCACAACCCTGGTTACCCAGTATGGGAAACAGGCTAGCCTGAAGCGTTGCCCGGGTGGGCCAGCATTGCAGCTGTTTTTGGGACCCTTAGGAAAGAAAAAAATTAGCATGCACTCAACCCAAATATTTGTAATCTGCAGCCGGATGGCTCAGTCCATTGCAATAAAACCCATAACAAGCAAATCAGATGACACGATTGTAGCTTATGTTACAGGGAGCTACCCTCTTTTTACTCATGCTACCCAGACCAGGATGCAGGACAGATGAAAATGAAGACCTCTTGATGTTGTACTGGATTACCAGGGAAAGCAGGGCCTACACAACTCATTATGGTGCTTGCTACCTTTTCAATGATGTTGAGCAGGGGGCCAAATCCCCAAGCGGGTCTTTTACCAAAAATGTCTCTGAGGTGGGAGCAGTGGCCTAGGCTGAGATGGCAGGGCCCAGGCAGAGCAGACCATTTGGATGTAGTCCATGACGAAATGCTGGAACAGCCTCCAGCTAGTGTAACAGAATTCACCATGGGTAACCAAATCATGACCCATGATACACATTCAGCACACTTATAAGCACTTAGAATATTTAGCGACAGTTTGGATAAAGTCCATTTGCAAATCACAGGTTCTCTGCGCAAACCTTTTGATCTGAGGCTCACTTCGGTACCTGGCAGGCCGATCGCTTCTGGAGCAAATTTTCGGTCCACAAGCAGGCAGCAATAACACACTTTTCTCTTCAGGTTCAGGTCTCAGTCCAAATACTTGGATCAACCCGAATTTCACTCTCAAAGCAATACTTCACACTAGAAGATGTGACAGGCAGGCCAGCAGAGCCTTCCCGTCGATTCTCCCATGCTTCTAGCAGGATCAGCTGCTAGATGGCTCAAGCCGTTTACTCTCCAAACTCCAGCTCTTGACTGACTCACTGCTAAAGGCAGTTCTGGGCTTTCCCAGTAATCCAAAAGGTTAAGCTGGATTAGGGAACTGTCTATCACAGGAAGGATCCCCTTCCAGGTCAATTTAGGCACCAAACCCTTAAAACTACAATTCCTAAAGATTTCAATTCCACAAGATCTCTGTGGACAGTCTCCATTTTAGGTCCCCTGAGGTTCGATTGTTCCAAAACTGGCAGTCCAAAACCCAAATGGTGGCTCTTATTCAAAAGTTCAAGTTGCAATAGAAGGCAGGTTAGACAAACTCCTATTTTATTATTATTATTATTGCAGATAAACAGTAAATAATTATTTTCCCTGACAGAGCTCCCTCTGCGCAAATAGTGACTGCAGAATGGAGCAGAAATATGGACTGTCTGGCTGGTCATGAGCCTTAATCATTTGGACCCAGTCCAGACTAATTTTACCAGACAGAATAACAGTTCTCTTAAAGAGACAGGCAGAGAGGCTTAGTAGAGCACTCTCATGCAGATACATACAGCTACTGCAGACACAGGACACCATCCTGACAATGGGCATTAGGCAGCCCAGTAAGACATTTATAGGAATCCCTATTTGTAGGGGGGGTTACATATGTAATAATAATAATAAATAAAGCAACATAGGGAGGTGCTGAAGAGGGCCATAACCAAGGTTATAATGGGTGGCAATACGAGTTTGGAGAATGAGATTGTTTTTATAGGCTCACAAGTTGGCTAGACAGCCAGAATTACAGGCAAGGACTTGGAGTGATGCTTATTGGCATTGCAGGGACATATGTTAGGATTGAGATGATTAATTGCCTGGAATTTTTTTTCAGCACGTGCTATGACAAGTGTGGTCAAGAATGGCATCAGAAAGAAACAAGATGACCAAGGCTAATGCCTGCAAAGCCATAGTGTACCTGGTGGACAAAGCAAATAAAATTTGGGGATTGGCGGAGGAGATGGAGACCGGGCATGGAGAAAAGTGGAAGATGGAGAAAGGGAACAAAGACAAGGGCAATAAGAGGCCACCCAGGGGCCCAAACCACCCCACCCCTAAGGAACCAGTGGTCCTGGTCCCTCCCCCTGCAGCACCTGCAACTTTGCCTCTGCCACCGCTGCCAGCCCCTGAGCCCAGTGCATCACCTCTGCCTAACCCTATGCCCCCACAGCCTTGAAACCCAGTGGACTTCCTACTGCTGCCAGGTCCTTCAGGGCCCCCAACACCACCAGATAACATGCCAGTGGGATCTTCTGCCCCAGGGCCGATCCTGGCACTGGAACCAGACCCAAGACCAGGTAATGACACCCCCAACTTGGGCAGTAGTATTTTAGAATATGTGGAGCAAATGCTTGGAGCTATTGGGGGTGATGGTGTGGGGCAGTTTGATAAGGCTCTGGCAGAAATTAAGAAAAGGAAGAAGGTGGAGTCTAAAACAGTTTCAAGAACCACACCTGGTGAGTGGAAGGTTACTAGGGAGATAGGTCACCGGGAATGAGAATAAGAGAATGCGTGCCATTAAGAACAAAAAAAAAAAAATATGGAAAGGGGAATATGTTGATATATTTGCATTGGTAAGTAAGGAGGCAATTACAAAATATTATGAGAATGAGAGTATAGGGAAAAAGGATATGGCAGAGGCAGTGGTTCTGCTAGGAAAAGGGGGGGAAAGAAGAAAAAGCTGCGAAAGGAAAGACATGGGATTCATGGTCGGTAGGTTTCACAATTTACTCAGCAATAGTAATTGAGAAGAAGCTTGAGCTGGTGATTCAGCTGCTCACACACTCATTAATCATAAAGAAAGCTAAGCTATGGGGGTGGTGGAATAATTGGTTACAGTATGACAAGCAATTTTGGCAGCATGTGACAGCTTTTTGGGACATCAAATGGGACATTCATCAGTCTGACCTATGGTTAGACTGCTTGACAGAAACAGGGAGCATGGAAGGGGAAGGGGAAAAGGAGCAGAGCTTGGTTCAGAAATACTGCTGAGGCTACAACAGGGCACTTTGCTCGTGGTCACAGTGTGGGTTTAGCCATGCATTTTCTAAATGTGGGGGCAACCACCCAGCCTCAAAATGCACAATGACCTGGTATAACATTGGCAATTGTCCAATGGCTGGCAACCACAACAATCAGTCCTTTCTGAGGGGGCAGATGGGATACCAGGGCCAGCAATGGGGTAGGGGCACGGGGGAGAGGGTATAGGAGAAGGAGGGGCTACAGTTAGTAGCTCACAGGCAGACGGGCCCAATAGCATTAATAGACAGACATATCCAATGGCAGTCACACCCATTAGACTAGAGGTTTTGCAACAATGGATAAAGGACTTCCCTGACAGGGCAGCAGCCCAAATGTTAGAGGAAGGTTTCAAGGAGGGATTCAGGCTGCATTTAAAAGGTCCTATGTTAAGCAGGATAGCAAAGAATTTGAGGTCAGTAAAGGGGAAAGAGACTCTATTGGAACAGAAGATACAAAAGGAGTTTGCAGCGGGGAGGGTGGAAGGACCTTTTAAGAAGGCTCCTTTGTAGGACTGTAGGGTGTCCCCATTAGGACTTGTCCCAAAGAAACAACTAGGAGAAATTTCAGGTAATTCACCATTTGCCTTTTTCTGATGGTGAATCAGTCAATGATTACATCACTAAGGAGGATAGTAAAGTTACTTTCACCACCTTAGAGGAGGTGGTGCAATTAATCAGAGCAAACCCAGGGGCATGGCTGGCAAAGACAGATGCTGAAGCAGCTTTCTGTCTGCTACCTGTCCATCCCGGAAACTGGGATTTGTTAGGTTTTAAAATAGGTGAGGAATATTATTTTGACATAGCCAAGTTGATGGGGTGTTCTGTAGCCTGCACCACATTTGAATTATTTAGCAAGTGGCTTCAATGGGCATTTTAGCACTGGTATGGGTATAAAACAGTCATTCATTATCTAGATGATTTCTTGCTGGTAGGGAAGGGGAAGACTGAGATGGAACATATGTTGGCGTGTTTCCAGGAAATGTGTGAAGAACTAGGGGCAACACTGGCCCCAGATGAAATGGAGGGCCCCAGCCAGAGCATTGAATTTCTGGATATAGAAATTGATGCTGAAGCGGAGCTGTTTTGGCTGCCAGTTATAAAAGTAGACAGGTTGTGTCATCTGCTATAACCCACGGAAAGGCATTGGGGAGTGTAACTACTTCAAGTGCAGCAACTAATGGTGCAACTAAATTTTGCCTGCAGGGCACTAGGCCAGGGGTGGGCTTGTAGGCAGCTTGCCAGGGCAACAAAGTTGGTGACAAAGCCGCTGCATTGGGTGGACATATCCAAGGGTAGCAGGGCTGATTTAAGTGTATGTAAAGAATTCTTAAGAGACTTTAATGGAAAAGCCTTTTGGCAGAATGACTGTCTGTTTAACATGGACTTGGAATTATACATGGGTGTTTAGGCATGGGTGCTTATTTTAGGGTAAAATGGTGTTTGGCAGCATAGCCAAAAAATGGACGGCATCAGGTTTAGTAAAGGACAACACCCTGCAGGAAATTTTACTTATCTGGGTTAGCACACTGCTCTGGGTGGGGGATAAGGAACCAGAAAGTCACTTTCTGGTGCTACAATAGGGCAGTGGTAGAGGTGCTGACTAAGAGGTGGACCATGTCAGAGACAGTCATGAGAATATTTCAACATTTAATATTACAAGGACTCAGGTTGAATATGTCATTTACGGGTAGGCACATTGAGGGGATACAGAATGACATAGCTGACAACCTCTCCCATTTGCAGCTGGACAGATTCCAGGACACTCCTAGGGCAGAGGCACAGAGGACACTGATACCAGCATTCATTTGGGAAATTGGCAGG
Organism: Neoceratodus forsteri; assembly: GCA_016271365.2. Classification (NCBI taxonomy): domain Eukaryota; kingdom Metazoa; phylum Chordata; order Ceratodontiformes; family Ceratodontidae; genus Neoceratodus; species Neoceratodus forsteri. The sequence continues at coordinate 1,290,883,131 of CM057456.1, forward strand.
AGAGATCCAAGCTGCTATTCCATAACTACTAGGCCCCTAGGACCCTTAAAGCGTATGAAGGATTATGGCGAGTGTTTCAGGCCTTCAGGGAGGGCCATCAGATGGAGATAATAATAATAATATTTTATTTATGATGCGCCTTTCAAATACCAAGGTGCAGTACAGTTAAAACAATTGACACGGTTAAAACAAAGTCCTGGGATTTGTTAGGTTTTAAAATAGGTGAGGACTATTATTTTGACATAGCCAAGTTGATGGGGTGTTCCGTAGCCTGCACCACATTTGAATTATTTAGCAAGTGGCTTCAATGGCCATTTCAGCACTGGCATGGGAATAAAACAGTCATTCATTATCTATGTCAATAAGTGGGACAAGATAGAAGATCAAGTAGGGAGGTTTGTAGTGCACAAGTGGCAAAAAGGGATAGCCCACACCACATTGGGAGTGCATTTGTCTGCCATTATCCTAATTTTCACCATAAAGGGATGGGGGGAGCCCACAAAAGGAATGTTGCTGTGGAGAATGATGCAAGGGTGGCTCAGAATGAAAGGGCGGCCAGGGGATTACAGAAGGCCAAATTCAGAAGGGATGTTAGGAGACCTGTTAAGAGCAATACCAAGGGTATGCAAGTCATAGGATGAGTCAGTTCTTTTTTCAATCATATATATATGGTAATGTGGCATGGGGCCTTTCAAGTTAGCGAGGTAGTAGGCTGCGACAAGGGAGACAACTCTGGGGGTTTACAATGGTGGGACATGACATGGGGACAGGGGGAGGTTCAGCTATTAATTTGGAAGTCAAAATGGATCAGACTGGGCAGGGGGCTAGAGTAGTGCTGAAAGAATACCAAAATTACAACATCTGTCTAGTCCGTGCTCTGTGGACCTAAGTTGCAGGGCATGGCAAGTAGTCTGGTCTGCTATTCAAACATGAAGACAACAAGGCAGTTACAGGAATGCAAGTGGTTCCAGTATTAAACAAGCATTTATCAATGCTGAATGTTTGCTCGCTGGCATTGCAGGAGATAGAGAGATGCATAATAGGAATGGCAGTGAAGTATTGAACTAATGCCAACCGCCACCCCCACCCTGCAGATACTTACAGGCATTGGGGTTGTGCCTTTGTGTCATCAACCATAATGTTCACACCATTCCACCTCACTCCACCCTGCAGACACTGACAGGTGTCGCAGTGTGCCTTGGGGTCTTCAGCCCTTACGCTCACCCTGTCCCATAAGGAAATAAGCTGAGATGGGTGCAGTATAGAAGAATGGGGTGAACGTTAGGGGTGAAGACCCCAAGCCACACCTCAATGCCTGTCACTGGCTGCAGAGTGGGAGTGGGGGTGGAAAGTCATGAGCATTACAGCCGATGACCCCAAGTCACATCCCCAATGCCTGTCAGTCTCTACAGAGTGGGGAATTATGGTTGGACGCCCTAATGCCCCAGGTGTTTGTTGGTATTTTCACTCCAAATTTCAACATGGGATTTTTGGGACCTCACCTCATGAAAAGTGGCTGTATCATTTCGTTACTCAATCCTGATGGGTGAATTCACAAAGCAATTACACCATTCTGCAGCACAGGTGGGAAAACACATTTCAGGCTGGATGTGAAAAATGACAGCTGTACTGTTCATGAGGAAGTGCAAAAAAATGGCAATGCTGAAATTCTGGAGTGAAAATATGAAAAATTGGTGAAGTTACAAGCATGTATAGAAACTGCGCAATGCACGCCTGTAAAGCAATCATTTTTGAGAATATTTTCACCAAATTTTCAACATGGGCATTTTGGGAGATCCCTTCATGAACTGTGGCACTGAGATTTTGTTGATCTGTCCTGAAAGTTGATTTCCCACAGTGACTGTGCCATTCTGTGTCACTGGTGCAACAACATATTTCAGGCAGGATGTGAAAAATGACAGCTATACTATTCATATGGAGGTGTGAAAAAATGACAATGTTGAAAATCTTGAGTGAAAATATTAAAAATTGGTGAAGTTACGAGCGTGCATAGGAGCTGCAGAGCACATGCTCATACTGCAGTCATTTCTTGGAATTTTTTCACCAAATTTGCAACATGGGTTTTTTGGGAACCCACCTCATGAACAGTTGCACTGTCATTTTGTTTAATCAGTCCCAAAAGATGATTCTTCCCAGTGACCAAAAAATCACCCTTTGAGATTAACGAAATGACAGTGACATGTTCATGAGGTGGGGTCCCAAGAACCCCGTGTCCAAAATGTGGTCCACAATTCCTAAAAATGGCTGTGCTATCAACCTAAGTTGAAACCCCCCATTGATTTCCATTATACAGTGCTTACCCAATTCCTCAGTTTGGAGTTCGGCTTTGAAGAGTGCAGATGTGTCCCGGTCAAGAGAAGATCACTGCTCCCGAGCTCTGGCGGGTAAGTATGAGTGAGGGGGATGTGGGAAGGTGGGTGCTCAATGGGAGGGGGGAGGGTGACTGGGGAGATAATGGTGCACTGTTTTCCTTTTTACAGGTAAAAAAAAAAGATGCCGGGGAGACAGTTTTCTTTCTTTTACTGGTTTAAAAAAAAATTTGGCACACTGGGGTGGGCTCCCAGTGTGCCACATTAGTGGAGGGAGGAAGGACACATGCCAACATGGGGATTTGGCACCCCGATGTTGGCTTTCCTTGGAATGTGTGGTGGGCAGCAGGAGCCATGGCTCATTACTTGGTTCACCAGGAAAGGCATACAGATCAAACAAGTTGTTGGCGGAGCAAGGGTCAGGGACAGAGTGCTGGGAGGCAGGAGCCGACAAAGTTGCCAGGGAGAGGGACGTGCCATTGCAGTAATGAAACTGTTTGTGACTGCGGCGACAGATTTGTTTCAGCTCCTTGGTTCACTTTGAAGCTGCTGTCATTGGCAGCTTCCCCCTTCATTGGTGTCTGATGGCCGCACCCAGTAAAGTGTCTCCTGCATTGGCATGGGATGGCAGTATTGTCTAGAGGCTAGAGTAACGAGCTGTGAATGAGCTTGGTACATCCAGAAGACCAGACCCGGGTTTGATTCTCACAACTTCCACTTGCATACTGTGTGACTCTGATCAAGTCACTTAACCACCCAGTGCTTCCAGGTCACCCCTGAAAACAGGCACTTGTGCCTAGTGGGCCTTACCCGGTTACCAAAGACTAAAACAAAAAAATTAAAATTGGCCACAACATTAACACGCCTCTGAAATGTGGTACTGTTGCAAGATGTTTTTTGTGCATGCGCTGCATGCATGCACACAAACAGACATAAAAATGGTTGAAAACTATAGACCAATCACTATTTTGAATGCGACTACAAAAGCTTACAAACATTTTAAATAACAGACTTTTGAAAAATCTTCGCAAGTTAATTCAGATCAGTATGGATTTGTAGTAGGAAGAAACATTTATTCATTCCGTGGTTCAGTAGTTGTCAGAGCCCTGGGTACAGTTAAGAGCAGTTGTGAGGCAGAATGAAGGGGCCTCCTCTGCATCTTGCATTCCAAAATATCTCGGAGATTTGGCGAGTGATCTGTCATGATCTTATGGGTCAAGCAGAGAAGAGGATAGCGAAGTCTCTCTTCCAGCATCCCTTGAAGAGAGACATAGCTATCCTCTACTCTGCTTGACCTACAGTATAAGAGCATGACAGATCATTCTTCAAATCTTAGGGATATCTTGGAACATAAACCGAAGAGGAGGCCCTTTCATTCCTCCTCTCACCTGCTCTCAACCGTACCCAGGGCATTGACAATTACTGGACGGTGGTCCTCTGCACACAAAGCCCCACAACTATGAAATTAACTCCCTTCCCCTATTCAGGAGAGTCCCTCTTTATTGACATTCAAAAGACTACTCAAAGAGTGCTCCACTCCTACTAGTTGTAATTGTCTCTGCTGAGACCTGCATGGCCTGGCACCTCTACCTGCTTCCTGTCCTCTATAATCCTGTGTAATATGTGCACTTGGTTGTATGCTCCTTATGTGAAAACTCACTTGTCTGTGACTGGAACTGCAATAATTTCACTTTAACTAAAATGATGTGTACTTTTATATGAAAATTTATTCAGCCTGAAACTGTAAATGTGACAAATTGTTCTATAACTAAAATGTGAGAATGTAATGCTGCTGCTGTTACACTACTGTATGTATGTTTTTCTCCTTCCCTGTACTTAAGTGTCCTGCTCCTTAAAAAGGGATGTCTGTCTCAGTGAACCTACCCAGTTAAAATCCAATAAATAAATAAAAATTCAGGAATACATGGGGTGCAATATGTAATAAGTGTAATAGGATCCCTTGCCATGGATGCTATCATCCTCTGTTTAAATGCCAGGAAAGCATTTGACCAGGTCAAACTGAGCTATTCAAAGATCCTGTTGGTAAACCTGGGATTCCCAGATTATTTTTCAAAATCGTAATTATACTTTATGATTCAACCATGAAAAGTCTAAAAATGAATGGCCATTTATCTCATCCTTCGGTACTGCAAGGGTTCCCCCTTTTGCTATCATATTTCATCTTGGGTGTAGAAGTATTTTAACCAAAATAAGAAGCAGCTCTGAAATCAAAGATTAATAACAGAAAGAAAATAACATAAACTTCACTCTTTCACTGACAGTGTTCTTTTAATGATCACAGACCCCATGAACAGCATAAAATCACTCAAAACAGAAATAATGGCCTATTCAAAAGTATCTGATTGTGTCATCAATCAAAATACAGTAAACTGGAAATTCTGGCATTGAGACGAGACTTGACTAACATCATATGTTTCCCATTTTTCCTGCTAAACAAAAGGCTAAAGGCATGGATTATCTTGGAATAAAGTTAACATGACCGGTCTCTGGGAGTGGAGCCAGCCAACAACAGGGACAGACATGTTCTGCATAGCCCTGGTTTAACATAGCCTAATTAAGCCTATTTCTCCTGATACAGTCAATTTTGTGTCATGTGTGTTGGATTTTCAAATAATAGTTGGAGGTTGTAGTAGTCTGGTTATGGGGCTGAAAAAAAACAAAGCAAAGGTGACTCTGGTTCACACCAAGTCCGTGTAGGAGTACTTGCTTCTGAGGCATAGTTCCATGATGGCACAGCCTGCAACTGAGAATGACCCAACGATTGAATGAATATTTGTCATTTTACAAAAAAAAAATTAAAAGAACGTTAATCAAAAAAAAGACACCCTTACAAAAATGGGTCAGCCGGGTCACCAGCTGCAAGTGCTGTCAGAGGACAGAGAGCAAGCTATCGCTGATCTGGCTGATTGACAGGAACATCATGTTGTATTGCAAGCAAAAGACTTCAAGTTCCTTAATAACAAACTTGAAGCAAGGGAAAATCAGTTACAAGTGGCTAATGTGAGAATGCTCGGGATACCTACAACTATCCCACAAGCAGAGTTAGAATCCTGATTCGAAACATTTCTTCATGATTCTTTAAACTTGTGGCCTGACATGGTAAACATCATATATATTTTTCAGTCACCTGAGCAGCGCAAGAAGTAGGAGGGAACACAACGCATTTCTACTGTATTAGCCATGTTTACTACTGCAGAGAAGAGGCCTGCAGTTCTGTTAGCATCCTGAGATGAGAGCGACTTACATTATTTGGGTCAGAAAATGTCTTTGTTTCCCAGTGTTGCAGCAAGCACACAAACAAGAAGAAAGGAGCTGCTGAAGTGCTGACAACAACCGGCTAGAAAGGGTACCTCAGCGATTTTGTTTTTTCCTACAAAGCTCCATTTCTCCTTTCAAGGTAAACCTTATCATTTCATGGACTCTGAAGCTGTCAACAGATTTCTAGCTGGCTTGCCTGGAGGACAGCAGATAGACACTGAAGAGCTGGGTGAGCCTCTTGGGAGTACCTGAAAACTGCGTGCTTTCTGTCATTGGATTAACAGTTTGATTCTAGAGACTTCGGTCTTTTAGAATACTCAGTATCTGACCACTGGACTGACCTAATGGACATTCTATGACTGGGTAATTTAACTTTTCCAATGGGGTTCTTGTTTTCTTAGCACCGGAGACTACTAGATTGCTGGCAGGCTAGTTTTCCTTATGCTATCTTGCAAGGGGAGGGCATATTTACATGTGTGTATTAGCTGGGCTATAAGAAACATGTTTTATTTTTAGATATTGCTCTATTTCTTGTGGAGTAGTGTTTATCTGATGTTAGTTGGATGCATACTATTACAAAATATAGTGTTTTACTTTTTGCTTAAGATGAATAGCTCCTTTTTTTCTACAGTTCTTGAACTATGGCTATCCCTTCAGTTGGCTGGTATATAGGGGTACATGAGATACTGGGATGCATGGGGAGAGGCAACACCAGTAGAAAACAGGAAGTTGTTATCCCTCTGTACAGACAGTTGGCGAGACCACATCTGGAGTACTGTGTGCAGATCTGGAGACCCCATCTCCACAAGGGCATAGACAGGATGGAGGCATCCAGCTGAGGGTCTGCACCAGAAGCCATATGAAGATAGACTAAAAGAGCTTAATATGTATACCCTAGAGGAAAGAAGGGAGGTGGGGGAAATGATAGTAACTTCCAAGTACCCCAAGGGAATCAACAAAGTCCAAGAGGGCAGCGTCTTTCAGAAAAAGAGATGTGCAAGAATAGGGGGGCACAATTTGAAGATAGAGAGGAGAATGGCTCAGGAGCAACATGAGGAAGTATTTTTTTATGGAGAGGGTGGTGGACACATAGAAAAGCCTTCCTGAGGAGGTCATGGGGTCAAACACAACACAAGAATGCATGGGACAGACATAAGGCAATTCTGGTGGGTGGGTAGAAAGAAGCAGGCTGTTGGTTAACAAGGATCTGCAGCTTATCCATTAGGTAGGGAACTGGGCAGACTCGGTGGGCCAAGCGGTCCTTATCTGCAATCAAAGTCTATGTTTCTATGAGGTACATTTGTGGATTGCAAAAGTCTTGTTATTTACTTAGCTCTAACTAAGATGCTTTATGGTTTTGGGGAATTATCCCAACTGTTTCTTCAGCTCCTACTTGGTGGTGGACTCAAATACTATATCTGAATTAACACACTATACAGTGGAAAAATATATTAACTTGTATTCAGTACTACACATCAACAAAAAATAGAAATATACAATTTGAACTCATTAACGGGGCATACTACACTTAATCTACTGGTCACCTTGTTTTTTCTCCTGCTGGTTCTGTCCATTGTCTAGGTAACCAATATGACAACTGTGAATTCTGCTTCCAACTAATATCTGACCTAAGTACATGTTCTTGCTTATTGTAAATCCTGTGTATTTATTGTAAAAGGTCTGCTTGTCATAATGTTTGTAATTAATTGCAGGTCACTCCTGAAAAAGGGACAATTTGTCTCAGGGAGCCTACCTGGCTAACAAAACCCAATAAATAAATAAACTACATCCATTAACCACCTATTTAAAATGGAAATTGGCACCAACTCATGCAGCTGGTACAGTAACCGCAAGGGGAGCTGATATGTTTCATGCTATATGGTCATACAGCATAGTGCATTCTGGAGGGTCAAAACTCATATGATATTGAACAAAATGTTATGGCAGGACTTGACATACACATTTGATTGTTGGGTTCTGTTACAGATTAATAGGACTTTATTTACCAAGAATCAGCTACAGTTAATTGAAGGTTCACAAAATGCTGGGGTGAATAGGGAGAGGGATTACCAGCAGGAGAAGGGAAATGACATTGCCTCTGTATATATCACTGGTGAGACTACAGTACATATGTAATACTATGTCCAGTTCTGATGCCTGTGCCTAAGGAAGGACAGAGATAGATCTGAGGCCATGCAGTGAAGGGTTATGAACATGATCCATGCTTAGCAAGGCAAGGCGGTGTATGGTGAGAGACTGTAAAATCTCGATATGGAGTAGCTGCAGGACAGAAGGGAGAGGGGAGGGGGGTCATAATAGAGACTTTCAAGTTCATGAAACTGTTCAGAAGAGTGGACACAACATGTCTGTTCATATTAGGAAACAGTGCATCCACTGGGGGCATGTACTCAAGTTGGAGGGGCAAGGTTAAAAAAGGTTAGAAAATGGGTTGGGGAAATTCTGTAAGCTGATTGGCCAAGGTCACCAATCAGCCAGTCCGGTATCAGGCAACAAATCCTTGAGCCAGCAGAATGTTCAGTTTAGCCAACAGAATTATCAGTTTTGAAGTGCTGTCATGTTGTTCTCTCGCTATGCGAGAGATACCCCCACCCCGTCTCTGGACATATGACACACAAAACTGTTGTTTTCCTAAAACTTCTCTGCACAGCCTCTCCACACTTCACAGAATGAAATGTAAGTGAACAGTGCCATCTCACTCTTACCTTGCTGCTGAGACTTCTGGTCTGCTGCCACTCAGCCATCTTCCTGATTCCTGCTGTTGCCAGTCAGTCTCAAACTTCAATGCCTTTGGAGTGTGTGTGTGTGTGTGTGTGTGTGTGTGTGTGTGTGTGTGTGTGTTGGGGGCACTTTAAAATACTATTTTAATACAACCGGAGTTCTTGTATCCTGATTGCTATCACAGTTGCTCTGAATACCATCCGCCTTAGCTTCCACTGTGCTCACTTTCACTTCTAGGTTTAAAAAAGAAAGCCATTTTCCTTTTAAATAAACAGTAACAGTCACCTTTTTGGTAGCACCATAAGAGCGCTTTCTCAAACTACCTAACTGCTTTTGTTGTGGTAGGAAGTCCAACAGTGCGAGTCAGCTTAGCGATTGTTTGCCATAGTGATGCTTGCTCTTGATGCTGACATACCGTGAACTACTCCATGTCCACTCCCACTTTTCTCGCTGCAAAGTAGACAGTCCTTAACATGCTGTCAAACGGACACTGACAGCAACAGGAACATCAGCAACAAGTGTGTTTGGGGGGGTGCGGAAGTCACAAACAAAAAGAGCGACGGGATAGCTCTGCACAGAAGACATCCCCTGCTATGATCTCAAATGGAAACCATCAGCAACACGGAACTCCATCGAGTGTGTTTTGGCAAGGGGGTGTGCGATCAACAAGTGATAGGACAGATAGAAAGAAAAAGAAGTACAGCACTTTGACTTTAGCCCTGAGTCAGTGAGTGTGTGTGCGTGTATATATATATGTGTGTGTGTGTGTGTGTGTGTGTGTAAGCACAGTAGTGCCTTCTAAGCATCATTCTAATGCAGGCGGGGGAACTATTTTAGTACAAAACTAACTCTATCCTCATTTTTCATTAACATTTTTTTTTTATTAAACTTATTTTTTTTTTACAGTGCCTATTTTCTAAGTGCAATAATTCCCTCCAGGGTGGGCGGTATTGTGTTATACTGGACCTTCCAGGGGCTATAAGGCCCTCTGCCTACGGCGTTGGGCCTCATTACGCCCCGGGCGGTCCAGTATAACACAATACCGCCCATCCTGTTGGGTATTATTGCTTACACATCAGACAGTATTACTTCACAGAAGGGGGAGGATGGGTGGAAAAAACATCCTGATCAGGTTGTGGTGACAAAGACAATAGCTGGAGAAAGTGGGATGCAGAGAAAGTAAGAACTCAGCTGGAGAGTGTGTGTGTGTGTGTGTGTGTTGGGAGGAGGGGTGACTAGTAGGGAGGACAGAGATTACAGCATCTCCAAGTGGGGAACATTGGGACAGACTACAAGGACTGTTAGATATTTTTCTGTCTCTTACTTTCCTATGGTTCTATTATGCCACACCTTGGTTGCATTGTGAGGCACAAGGCATAGCTAAGTGTCTTCAACCACCTGAAAAGTAGCATTATCCCAAATGATGACTTACATGCTAGAGTGCATTATTGCTTTTATCCAGTGGATTTCACGTAAATAAGACTCAGATGGAAGAAACATTTTCTAGGCTGTGGTGTTATCATGAGGTAGTGCCACAATCAGGAATGGCTCTTAACCAATCAGATTGCAGGCATGTGCCTACCTAGTTGATAACTGAGGAATAATACATGACAGGGTGTGGTATTTCATGTGATTTTGCCATGCCTCGGATGCTCTGTGAGTCATAAGGTGGCAGGCCAAATGTCTCTTGCACCAGTGACTTGAGAAGTGGTAATATACCATGATATACCATAACCTGAAGTGCATTATTACTGTTTTCCAAGGTTGTTTTTTTTGTGTACATAAAAAAAAAAACTTAAAACCGTTTGTGATTTTTTTACCTTGCAGGAGTACATTTAGAAACATAGTTTCCATACTTTGTTTGTCAGTAGGTAGTGTTGCTGTGGAGGGTTGGGAAGGAGAGGAGAGGAGAGGAGGCGGGCGAGGCGGGCGGGCCGGCAGGCGAGGCAAGGCGAGGAGGAAGTGGTGTGGTAATTTTAGGAGGAGGGATGTCTCTGAGTTTGCATGATAGTTGGCCAACCCACTCTTTTTTTTTATACCATCTATTTTTGCCCCCATTTGTCCTCACCCACTGCCAGGTCCTCCTTCCACCTGCCCAAGCCATACCGTAGGAGTCATCTACTGCTCCAACCCACCACCAGCCTCTTCTTTACATCCTTTCTGGAATCCCCAACCACAGCTTTTCCCGAGGGTTGGACCCCCCCCCCCACAGTTCTGTAAGCCTGGTTAGGTTTTATTAAATGCAACCTGGGAGGAGTGTTGTCTGGTGGGCATAGCTAATAGCAGGCCAGGTGTTTAGAGTCTAGGCCGAGCCTATACAGGGCATGGGAAGACCAGCCATGCAGGTTTAACTATCGCTTTGACTCTTTTTCCTTATAGGCTACACCCCTGAACTAAAGTTGTGTTTTGTTGTTGAGGCCACCTCTCATTATTGTCTCCAAAGCCTTACTATGTGTACTAATTGGGGGTAACTGTTGCATTTGTGTGTCCTTTACGAGGGGAATGATCAATGTGGTGAGATGGGAAGGTACAGCATCCCAGGGGAGGGTGCTGACCAGTCATCAGGCTGACTTAGATCTTTCTCTGAGAGGAGGTGCCACACATTTTTGTTTCTCTGGATATGAACCCCCTCACTAGGAGCAAAAAAAAAACAAACACGAGTCACAGAAAAATATCTAGGACCAGCCCAGTGCTGGCGTAAGGTAGTGGCACTTTGTCCCCTAACCCAGTTGAGAGGGATGCCCAACCCACAGGGGTTACAGTATGAATTTTGTGTTTTAAAGTCTTAGTTTAGAATGTAGACAGCACCATCTGCATGTCGGACAGATTGGTTCTGGGGGGTTAAATGAAGAACTGTCCTGGAGTGGTCATCATTTGAATGATTTGGAGGCAGTATACAGCAGTGATTTAAGGCTCTGAGCTGCAGACCTGGAGAACTGGGTTTGAATCCCATAACCCTACTTGCATACTGTGTGACCCTGAGCAAGTCACTTAACTTCCTTGTGCTCCCAGGTCCCACCTGTAAACAAGCTTAGTATGTCTCTACTGGTTAAAAAAATAATAATAAAAAATAAAATAATAAAATGATCTGCCTGTCTCAGATTGTGGGGACAGTGGTTTGGCAAACATGCCTACAGATTATTCCAATGTAAGCACCAGTGTTTATGCTCACAGCCCAGTGGTGTACTGTTTCACCCTGAGAATAAATCCCACCCAAGTCTTTAGTTTTCTGTCTTGAAAGTTCATACAAACAGTGAAATGCCGTTGACAATGCTACTTGTTTTAACTCCTGTTCCTTGTTTACGACGTGTGATGAGCAAGAAGATAGAAGATGTTGGGCTCATTTCATTACCCCGTTTAGTATAATTGAGCCTTTAGGGGCAGCTCCAGTTACCTCACAGTAAGAAAGGGATAAAAAAACTCAGATAGCAAATGGCCCTACAGTCATCAAAGTCTATGCAGAGCTTATCTACAGAAACACATACATACCTCCAACTGTGCCGCCTCCCTCATAACTACTGTCTGCGAAGATGGGGGGAGATAGAGACAAGGAACCTGCCAAGGTCAGCATTGGTCAGATTTTCTTAAAGCGGCAGGTACGCGGGTTGCACCTCCCTGAGCCCCTCCCCCACAGTCTCACTGTCTGTTGCCCAGTAAAGAGCTATTTTTAGCAATGCTGTTTCCAAAAATAGCAGGAGAAGGCCTCCCATCTGCCCTGTGTGTGGTTGCATCACAACAAGTAACTTTATCCTCTTCTGACACTTTTCTGTGTTTAGAAAAGCATGGATCGCGTCCCCAGCCTCCCTGGGGCAGTCGTATAAAATTATAGAAGAGAGCGAAAAAGGAGTCAGCATCCAAGACTTGAAACCTGCAAAGAAGGTGAAAGGGACGTAGACCACTCACATCTGCGATCGCTTGCCATCCAAGTTTACCTACACGTGGACTGGGAAGTGCGAGAAGGAGCAGTGATGCACCTTACTAGAATAAAATCGGCAAATCGTATTGAAGTGCTGCTAGATTTAAAAAGTTAGCGGTAAAAAGGAGGCTAAAAACTTTCCTATATTTGTTTGTCTGGGACATTGTTGTGGCTAAAACAGGAGTGAGCAAATGGGTGGCGACATGCTAACTGCTAAGCATTTATATTGTTTTTATTAAAATGTATTATTATTAATAACATTAATAAAAATACAGTAGTAATTTGTCTTCAATAAATGTTAAACACCTCAAGCCTGGGTATGAACATTATTGCTTACCCGTGTAATCCGTATGCTGATAGCCATGGAATTTTCCATTTACTGTATGCAGTTCCTACAGTATAACAAAATACTGCATCAATCAGGGACCGCCCGGCATCGCAGTGTCAGCTTCTCATCTGCATACGAACTATTCAGCACAGAGCGAGAGGCTGATGCAGCAATAATGAGGTGCTCCCTGACTGAGGTGGTAAAATTGTTTCAAGTTGGTGGCACGCTTGCAGGCTACTGTCATAGCCAGCTTGCTCATTCATTGGTGATACACAGATGAGCCCCAAACACTGGGGCACCTCCACAACCTGCTTTTCCACTAAGCTGCCACAACATGTTTCTTGGGCATGTGTGCAAGCAAACATAAAAAGAGTATAGAAGTTTTGGGGGATGATCCCAAGTGGTTTTCCTTGCACTCCTTCTGGATCGGAGTAACCTCAGAGGCTGCGGCAAAAGGGGGATTACAGGAGGAGCTAAAGACACTCACTTGTGGCCTCAAACTGTTACAAAACATATGTGAGACCATTGCATGATTGATATTTTAACTGTTTTCTCTATACAGGTGTAAGTAGTATAAAAAGACACTGTGAGTAAGAGTGTGTGGAGGGTGAGGTGTGTGTGTGTGGGGGGGTAGGAACCAGATTAATTCTCATGACTATTCTGTTGTCAACAGGGACTAAAAAGAGCATAGAGGTCTGGATATGCAAAAATTCATACATTTTCTGGGCAGAGAGGAGAACAGTGAGGGGGACCTGGGGGTCGGCAGCTATATCAAGATCCCAGGAAATGTAAACTGATGTGATAAGGAGTCAGAGGAATGAAATGGGTGCAGCTGTTACCAACATTGTGGGAGAGGAGGGAGGTACACCCAGAGCCAGACATGTTAGTCATCCACCTGGATGGAAATGTCATTGGGTCCAGACCTTGGCTGGAAATTTTTTTATGAAATCAAGGAGGACTTTACAAAAATCAAAACACGGTGGCAGGGGATCACTCTGGTATGGTCGGCCATTGTACCTAGAAAGGTATGGAGATATGCCTATAGTCACAGGGCTATAGATAGAGTCAGGAGAAGAATGAACCAGAGAGTAGGGGCATTGTTCTTAAGTATGGGGGGGGGTTATTAGGAGGGGAATAGATGAGAGGAACGATGAGTTTTATAGGGGTGATGGGGTTCATTTGTCAGGAATGGGAAATTACATGTTTAATTTTGGTTTAGAAGACTGCACTGTAGGATAAAGAAAGGAAAGAGCCTGAGAGATAGGGGGAAGCCTGCTGACCTTCATGAGCTGGAGGCAGGGTAGTAGAAGGGAATTAAGAATTGGGGGAAACAGGGTGGAAGGGGGACAGGCAGGCAAAGAGGACCCCAAAAATACAGAGTGCTAGTGTACACTAGTGCCTGGAGAAGAAAGGAATAAAGAAGAGAGTGGTCCTCGGTGTATATCTGGGAGAAAAGAAATGAGGAATATTGATAAAAGAAAAGACAAAAAGTGAAAGAATTATAAGGTATGACTATATATATATGTATAACAAAGAAAGGTTTGGGGACTATGAAACAGGAAAAGTGGAAGACTTGTTTATACATGTTTATGGAAACAATCATGATAATAATGATAAATGGATGTAAGAACTTAACTTTAATGTAATAAAACTGTTTGCCAATCTGGGCACCCACAACAGGTTTCTGTGTCTATTATTGGCTGGGGTCTCTTGGGATAATGGAGGTTTGCTCTTTTAGGAATTTAGGTAATATTATTAATTAACATAGTTTGCACTATAAATTGGTGATGTGCAACTTCACACACATGTTTTAAAAGTGTCAGTGCCACGTGAAACATTGACATTTGTTTTTAGTGTGGGTGCTACCCGGAGTTGTGTCTGTTATGCAAATAAAATTGCTTTTTTTCACTCCAAGATTTTGGGGAATCATTCTTTGAGTCAGGATTGAGCAACCAAGCTTTTCGGAAGATCCCAGTTTCAGCTTTAGCTCCATCCCACAGTGCTCTGAGCAACTGCAAGCTTTGTTAGTAGTAAAATGATGTTAGATCTTGAAAAGGACAGGGGGAAAAGAGATAGGCGGGTAGTTACTTGGGCTTGAGCCATTACCACACATGTGCAGAGGATAACTTTCACTGTCATTCAGGCCAAGACACTGTCAATGAGAGGAAAGACATTTTGGAGGTAGACATGGGGGCCGTACAGACAGGGATGGCAAGATATAAAAGTGCTTGGCCATGGCTGCTGGACTGCCCTTTTTACTGGAGTCGAGGTTAAGGAAGTCCTTGAGGGTTATTTTCAATCTTTGCAGATGGCAAATACATTTTCTTTGGTATAAAAAGAGGTAGCATTTGCAGCATACTTATTTCATCACTGCTTATGAAGCGAGGGGGTGGGGTGGGGGCAGATGGGACTAGGGTCCCTCAAGGCCTTAAATTACTGTTACTGTGTTACACAAAACCATTAACTATCTGCCATGCGCATGATTAACATCTACAGTATATGATGTATAATTTATATTTTGCATGCTATCTTACCTGAATATTGCATAGTTTCCATCTTTCTGCCTATAGAACCAGGTCATTCCTGAAAATGGGCATTCCAATCAGCATGTCTTACCAGGTAGTCAAATAATAAATAAAATAAAACCCTTCTTCAAAAACTTGCTAAATAAAATGTTATGGTGGCCATGACCAAGCAATGAACAGCTCAGCACCTTCCACTTGCTTACGTTTTTTTAACCTACTTTACTGTAAGGATTTATGTGAGTATTAAAACAATTTGATTATTTCTAGAGTTACTTGCGGTCTGAGTTTTGTCTGATTTAACTGTCTGAAAACTTTCTCTGGTCTGATTTAATTGTCTGAAAACTTTCTTTAACAAAACTGCATGCATTGCAGTGGCTGTGCTGCAGAATCCATTTTTAGAGAAGACAACAATCTTCCCCTGTGATTAAATAAAATATATATCCACAGTATGTCTATGCAATAAGTACAACTGTTGTTGTCACTGGGTGAATTTATTTGCACACCAACTGTATATCTAATCCATAATTGTTTTTGTGTGGCAGACAATTAAAATGTATAGTTTTGTAAAATGTGATTAAACTAGGTGCAATTTCCTCTGGCAGTCAGTGGTCCTGGCGCTGCTACCTGCTGGCTACCAGACCTCTGCATCCAGCCTGCCACCCCCTGACCAAGGAAAGCAGCCACAAGCCCAAACCAGGCTCTTCACTTCAGCCGAGTGGCCCTGGTGCTGCTACCTGCTGGCAGCCAGACCTCTGCATCCAGCCTGCCACCCCCTGACCAAGGAAAGCAGGTACGTTTGGTCAGCTCCTAGCTCGGAGCTGTGAGGCTTTAATCCCCATAACTGGACTGGCTCCTGGGGACTGTGGCTGCTTCCTGATTGGATGCTGCAGATCCCCATTGAGAAAGAACGCATACAGGCACCTTTTTCAAAACACAGCTCGGCCACTGCCTTGCTGTACTGCTCTCTGGACAATTTCCACCCCCCTTCCCTCCTCCCTCCTTTATAAAGTATACTTCCCAAGTGATCCCCACCCCCTGAGGCCTCACACTAGTCAATTACAGCAACTCCTTAAAGGGGATCTCCTTTCTGTAACTTCTTAAAGGGGTGATCCTCTCTCATGCTCAAATAACTTATCGTCCTCAGGATACAGATATCAGATATCAGGAGGTGATGGGTACTGCATGTGGAACTTGTTATTCAGTTGGCCGTTGTTCAGAAATAACAGCAGGGGAGGTAGGCTGTTTCAGGAAATCAGGAAGCGAGTTTTACTTTACCCAATATTTAAATGATAATATTAACTGGTTTATATACAATTTGCTGTTTATGAATATTATAGTTTGTGAGGGAATCCCACTGTAAGTGTCACTGTCTGCTATACATAAGCAATAAGGCACAAAGGGGTGTGTGAAAAACATAATTTACAGCATGGCCGGGGCATAGTAAGGCACTAGGCTGAAGGCCGAGTATCTTCAGCCACTGGACATGCTGTAAAATGTGTTTTACACACATCCCTGTGTGCCTTATTGCACTTATAAAATTTGCTCTTTTTTTTTTTTAATTTTTACTGTTGGGAAAAGCATGTTTACATGTAGAAGCAATAGCTTTGCTTGTGTGTATTTGTGATAAAATAGTCTGTCTGCCCACTGCAAGTAATGTCATTGATAATGTTATTGTATTATTGTTTAGTTTCTTCTTCCTGTTGTTTTTGTCTCTTTTTCTCCACATTCAAAATATGGAATGTTTGTCATAGAATGTTTACCACAGAATACCTGGATTCAAAATTCTGCTCATTTCCACTGGCAGAATGTTTCTCTCCTAACATACTGCACACACTGACAACAAAGGCTTTTGTTACAGACAGAGACTCAATTATCTCAATGTCAGGGCAAGAAGAAGAGAGTTCCCTGATGAGCAGGTAAAGACAGAAGGGGGATTTTTCAGTCAGCAAAGAAACAGTTGTCATGAAATCTATAAACAATTCTTAATGTTTCTAATTTGTTTATGTATGTAAGGAGTGTGATAATCAGGGAAACAACATTTAGTTAATTTGTTTTATTTTTTATTTAAGGTAGTTTTATTTTTAGGAACCAGTTGAAGTTTTTTACAGTGTAATGGTAGCAGCCATGTTTGTGTTGGAAGATCATATCATGCTGTAGGGAGCTAACTGAAATGCCTGTGTTCCAAATGCCCATTGATCAAGGTTCCAGACTCATCACTGCTAAGCAGTCCTTTTTTTAACCATGTGTAAACCATGTTTTACACAATAATAAGAGCCAATCAGATTACTGGATTTTACCCTGCCATTTTATAATTCTGCTCATTATTAAACAATCACTGTATGTAAAATTAACTCCAGCTCGCCCCTGAAAAACAGACTGTCATGGTCTCAGTGGGCCTACCCGGTTACCAAAATTAAATAAATAAATAAAATGGCTGATTTTATTCAGCATTCTGCTCTCACTTTTTGACTGTGAAATCATGGAACATTGTGGGGAACACAACACAGCAGCGAGAACCATGTCACAGTCTTCTTGGATAGGAATTTAGTCACTCATGACATATTGTCAGGCATCTGTTTGCAAACTATACTGTGCTTTTCTGGTGAAGTTTCATCAAACCCAACTCATTCACTCAGTGGTGATGCTTATGCAAATAAAGTGTAGTTTTTGTACTTGAAGTTCAGTGGTCTGACTTTACGCTTTCTTAGTATTTAATGGATTTCCAAAGGATTTTCACCACACACTCTGTTTAAAAAGATTGTCCCAACTCTATTTTATAAAATATGTTTCCTCTGAAAACATCCAGATAATCTAAAGTGATATCACTTAATAATAGTAATTAAATAAATGAGCTCATACTTCTTAATGCTTTAAAAGGGCATCTTGCTTCCTCAGAAAGTATGATAACACTTCATATTAAGGGTTTTATATACTGTAAATGTTTTAAAAATGTTTAATTACAAGGTAGATGTGCAACATTGTTTATTAACTCTGAACCATAAATGAACAAATCAATTAATACAAGTTGCATATACAGTATATGCATACATGTGTCTACTGTAAATATCCCTTGACATTACAATTGAGTGAAAAAATACATTTATGACACATTGCGGCTAATATTTTAAGAAGTTTCTGCAACAATTTTCCCTTTTCTTCTATGTACATTTTCATGAGAATGGAGTCACTATTCCCTAGATATCATCTGCTCAGGCTGCTTGTCTGGACTATACACTTAACATCACAGTCATCTGCTGAGGGAATTATTATGATGTCACAACTTTGCAGAGGATTATCATGGCAGGTGTCAATGGGCAACCAAAGTAGATAAAGTATGGTGGAAATCAATTCTGTTTTCATGTTAATGTGCATACAATAGTCAATATGAAAGAGAGGGAGAGAGGGACTAAATAAATAAAGACATGTGAAATATAAGCTGAATTGTGTGTATAACATATGTTTTTCATAGTGTACCTTGAGATGGCAGGGGATATGTAAGTGCTCCAGTACTTCTAAGACTGTGTTACTATTAGTTAACTGGTAGAATTCATGATTATACATATAAAATGTAACTCTGAGTTGACTTGCAAATTCAGATACATTGAAAATTGTTTGTGAGGTCTAAGGCTTTTTAATGGTTAAGCACCATTTATTTACTGTGACAAGGAATTGTAGTTGGCTGCTGTATTTATGTGGTAAACATGAAACAGAATCACAGGTTTCACTTCACTTTATTAGTGAGCTGGTCAAGGATGAATGAATGAACATTGAATGGTGCAAATATATCAAAATAAATCATTTTTACTGTTCTAATTAGCAGATTAAATCACCTTGAAGTGTTCAATTGAAGTATGACATATATTTGTTCAGCCTCACAATGTTTACTGCATATATATATATATATATATATATATATATATAGGAGTTAATTCATTGTAAAAAGGAAACTTACCAATTAGATAATACAAGTGCAATCTGAAGTTCATAATACATTATTTTAATTAACCATAACAAGGTTACATTGTAACACCATGACATTGTAACTGAAGGTTATGAGAAAGGCCACCCATATTTAGCTTTTACTGGAAAACACAGTAAAATTCTAGAATCTGGACTACTTCTCCACTAGTAAAACCAAAGCATTTTAAACAGTTTTACTTTTTTTTTATCATATCAGTGAACCCACAGGTACACAACTCCTATTTTTCCATAAATTCTTTATTGTACTATTTTTTTTCATTTTTTTTTATTTAACATGCTATATATTTAACCTTCTTTTGTTCTAAACATTTACATACATTCTTAAAGTCTGATAGCAGAATCCTGGTAATAATTTGAAACTCAGAATAGTGCTTACTGGTGTGATCTTAGAAATTCCAGTCTTGAAAATGGAATTTCATTATTTCAAACACTGCTGATCATTGACCTTGGTCAAAAGGGACTCTATGTCCATCATGCCGATCTCTAAGTAGGGTCTAAATAAGCATGATTTTCAAACATGTTATAATTTATAAGGATTCTCTACATCTTAACTACATTTTTTTTCAGTTTAAAGTTTATTACATATTTTTAACACATACATGAGACAGAGCCATGGGTATTGAATCTATACATCTGATTGAAAATCTGGTACAGTGGTTCTGTCCCCTCTTTCTCTAATTTCCCCCCTCCCTCCCTCCCTTACCACAGTCCACTAAAAACAATAGATGTTAAGAAACATATCGTTTAGAGGGAATACAAGGCATATAAAGGATTCCATATCCGTTGATAATTAGGCAATCTATTATGAAGCTTTGCTATAATTTTTTCAGTTCTGAGATTAGCTAATAATTTGTTAAGCCATTCAGTATATCATTATCATTCCAGTGTTTAAGAATAATATTTTTAACAGTCATTGATATCAAAGACATGTGATATTTGTGATTATTCTCACCCAGTAAGTATATTTCAGAGTTAAAGTTATCAGAGAGCGCTAGCAAGCGGTCTAACTTGGCTTGGATGCTGTTCCACCTTGGGGCAATTCCAGAAGATATGAAGAAAAGTCCCTTTCTCCTGGGAGCATCAAGTACATAAACTGGAAGATATTAAGCCCTATTTGGCTAGTTTTTGAGGAGAATAACACAAGTTGTGTAATATATGTAATTGCATAAGCCGTAGTCTATCTTGTGTCACAAAACAATGACAATTATGCCAGAGGGTGGACCAATCTATAGTCAAGTGGGGGAAAGAAGGATGTCCAGTATGCTGTAGGGCTATAGCATTCACTGAAATGCCATTCATAAAGAGTTGCAAATAATTTAGAAACAACTTTAGGGGGATTAACCAGAGAACTCAGCTCAGGTTGGAAGGAAAATTTGAGTGGTGGAGGGGAAACTTTACCTATCACCTTGATAAGGAGATTCCTGAGTTGGAACACCTTAAAGTAACAAGGTTTGGGGATTTTAAATTTGGTCATAATTTCAACAGCCGTAAGCCAGGTACCACTTTCTCCCACAAAAAGAGATAACGTTCCATCCCCCAGCTGGGATAACGAATTAGGTGTGATCCTCGTATTGTCAGTTTGAAAGGATGGATAGTTCTAAATGGATTGGGAGAGGTCATTGTGGGGTTCATAATGTAAGAAAGCACTCAATTGGGAGTGAACTCTCATTGCAACATTAATCATGGTGAGTCTTATATTTGGTGGTAATGAGGATAATTTTAAACTTAACAATGTGGAAGGATCTATACCACTGGGACGAATTGGGTCCATTTCAATTGTGAGTCAAGGTGGGAAGGAAAAAGGGAGAACCTGGTGCAAGCCATCTGAGATATTTGGACACATGACTGGCCTAGTAGTATAGGTTCAGGTGAGGGAGACGTAAGCCTCCTTTAGTCTTAGGGGCAGCTAATTTATGATATGCTAATGTTGGCTGTTTCTTGGACCAGATGAAGTTTGTTAGGAGCCTGTGTACTTTTTAAACCAGGAGCCAGGTAAGCATACATTGAGTAGATTTAGGGGATAGAATAAACATGGAAAAATATTATTTTTAATTAAATAAATCCAGCCCCACAAAGAAATAGGAAGGGTTGCCCATCGATCTAAATCCTGACTGATGTTTTGCACTAGGGAATCTAAATTTCTCTTGATGTTTAAAAGTGAGTTTCTAGTCAGTTCGATGCAAAGGTATTTAAGGGAATCTGGGGACCAAGAGAGACCTAAAGCTGTAAGTTTATGTTTAAATACCTTGTGGTTGAGAGGAAAAATAGTCGACATGTTAACATTCAATTTATAATATGAGAAACTACTATATTTTGTTATAATCTCAAGCATTGTTGGAATAGATATCTCTGGGTGGGTCAGCTGAAGAAAAAAGGTCATCCGCATATGCAGAAACTTTGACCTCTGTGCCTTGTATCATTATACCCTGTACCTTCTGACATGCAATCAGATTGCAAACAAGGGGTTCAAGATATATGTTAAATAATAAGGGAGAGAGAGGACAACCCTGCCTCATACCAGACTATAATGGGAATGACTCTGATATCACTCCATTCCCTGAAATTCAGGCAAATGGGGATTGATAAAGAGATGTTATCCACTCCTGAAATTCTGGGGGAAAACCAAAGGTATTTAAGGTTTGAAACAAAAAATTCCAGTTAACTCAATCAAATGACTTCTCGGTGTCCAGAGACACCAGAGCAGCTGGAAAAGAGGCATCCCTGGATGCTGAGAAGACGTGAGAAAGAGTAGAAAAGTGGTCCACTGAAGATCTCCCCTTCACGAATCCCACTTGCTGTGAGCCAATTAGATCTGGAAGTATTAAACTCAGTCTATCAGCAAGTAATTTTGTTAAAAATGTTATATCTTGATTTAGAAGAGAAATGGGTCTATAATACTGTACCAACTCAGGATCTTTGTCTGGTTTGGGTATAAGAACAATTAGAGCTTCAAAAAGGGTAGGATCAACTTGTACACCTGATAATATATGTTGGTATAATGGTAAGAGAAATGTGATGATTTGGTCTTTAAATTTCTTATAAAAATCAGATGAAAATCCATCTGGGCCTGGGGTTTTGTCCGTGGGGAGATTTTGTATAACCTCAGTGATTTCTAAAGTAGAAATGGGAGCAATTATTGCCAGTTTATGGGCTTCAGAAAGGGAGGGCAATTGGGACTCCATAAGGCAAGAAGATGGAGTTAAATTTGAAGGGGGGGGGTTAATCATGGTTCCATATAGTTGTTTATAGTACTGTGTAAATATGTTTACAATTTCTGTAGGGGAAGATTTCAAGGATCCATCCTTTTGAGAATGAATGGGAGTAATGAATTGAGCCAATTCCTGTTGTTTAATTCTAAGAGCAAGAAGTTTTCCAGCTTTCTCACCTTGATCTGTATAAGAAGTCTTGATGCGTAGAATTACGAATTTGGCCTTTTCCTTAAGCAGATCCAAATAATTGTCTTTAATTTTAATTAAATGTTATTTGATAATATCAAAGGTTTGGGGGGTTACATTTGTTTCTATTGTCCGAATTTGGGACAAAAGGGTTTTTAATTTGGAATCTTGGGATTTATTTCTCTTAGAGGCCACCCCAATAAGTATTCATCTAAGGTATGCTTTAAATATGCACCAAATAATATCAGGTTTAATATTATTGGAAGAATTCGTATCAAAATATTCTTCAATATGATCCTTAACCAGATCAATTATCTTTGAATCTTTAAGCAACTGGTCATTTAATTTCCAATGTGTATCCCTTTTGGGTAAGGAGGTCAGAGAAAACCAGCATATTACAAGGGAGTGGTCTGAGGGAGGGCCAGACTGGATTGAAGAGGACAAAACCCCAGGGAGAAGTGCTTGAGATATCAAAATATAATCAATACAGGAAGATGATCCATAAACTGGAGATGTATATGTATATTCCCTATCCCTAGGATTTAGTACCCTCCACACATTGCAGAGACCCATCTGATCTAGTAGGTCACAAAGTGCATGTTGAGCTGGAGAAAGTCCTCTGGGAGTGGGACCTGTCCGGTCCATATTGGGATCAAATGCCAAATTCAAATCACCACCTAGGACTATAGATATAGGTAAAAAAAGGAGCATAATATTAAAAGGTTGCATAAACAATTGGGGATCATCTATATTGGGTCCATACACACTGCTGAGTAGGAGCTGTGTTGAGTATATAGAACCCTGAACTAAAATGTACCTGCCCTGCAGGTCTTTAATGATCTGCATGGGGTTGAAAGGGACATTTTTATTAATTAAAATCATAACTCCACAGCTGTTTATGGTCCCTTGGGCAGAAAACACTTGTCCTACGTGTTGTCTCCTCATTTGTAATGCTTCAACATCTAGTAAATGAGATTCCTGTATAAAAGTAATTTGTGACTGTTGGAGATTTAAAGGTTTTAGGACTTTATATTATTTTAATTTTCTTCTGACCCCTTTCACACTCCATGAAGAGAATCTTATACCATGAGCCATTTTTCATGAAAATATAGAGGTAATAACGAAACATGAAAAACAAGCAGTCATCATCTCTTGATATCGATATCCCTCTGAACCTTTGGACTGTGGTCTGACCCACCACCCCTCCAACTCTCTCCATTCCCAAAATACAAACTGTTACTACCAACAGTGGACCCCAAAAGATTCCCTTTCCATTAACAAACCCAGCCCACCCCATCCCCCTTTCTGTTAAGCATTTCATTTTGCAGTACCCCATACATTTGCTCCTCCCCTCCAAACACCCTCACCTCTTTTTACCAAAAACCAGAGAACCCCACCTTCAAAAAGTTACCACACTCTCTAAAACTTTAAAGTTACAATTACAAACACTACTGAGTCATCATTAAGCCTAATCTTTAACGTTAGAAAACTACTGCAATACTCCCCTCCTGTGGACGTGAGATAGAACTGCATCTACCCCATGACCTGGTAAAGGAAGCTGCTGAAAACCTACCAGTTTAGGAATGTTTTTGAACCTATGCCCCTCTCGAACAGTGTCAATATAAAACATGAGGCATAATCTAAGCTTTCACATTCCCAGTTGGTAATATCCAAAAAACAACAGAACAATAAATCCTGCAGTAGAGACCTTGTACCAGGTGCAAGAAAGAGAAATATCTATGACCTTGCTTTTGATCTTGTGGATTGTCTGACCTTTCATGGGTACAATGCGCTGATGTCTGATCAATCTCTAAGTTTTATCAGCTCTTCAGAAAATAAAGTAAACCCTCCTGTAAAACTCTTTAAGTGCAAGGATCTGTGTAAAGATAAGGAAGAGCTTTAGCCGTGCAGATACTATGCTTTAGGCAAAGGCATTGATCCATTGGAGTGTCCCTGTTAAGGTTACAGTCACAGAAACAGTTCACCTGACTCTTTTGCAAATCCTCTATATACTTAGTGAGCAACCATGCCCAGTCTCCTAGAATAGCCACTCTTTTGATTCGGGTACCTCGAAAAAGATCAGGCAGAGCCACTTTGAGGCCTGTGTTTGCAGATTTTGAGTCCTTGTAGAAGTGTCAGGATCCTGAAATGAGCACATGTAGTTTTGCTGGTTAAAACATTTTAAACTTTAGGCCTGCTGCAATTATTTTTGTAACCAGAGGTTGGAAAGCCGGTCTCCTTTGTCTAACCGTGATGGGTAAATCTTGAGCCACACAGATTTTTTTTCCCTTCCCATTGTACTTCTTGAATGTCGTTTATTTTAGTTAGAAAGTGCTGTCTCTCTAGTTAGTTCAAGAAGCGAAATATAAGAGGGCAGGGAGCTGCCCCGGGTGGAGGAGCAGGACGGAGAGCCCTGTAAGCCCTCTCAATAACATACTGAGGCTCATAGGGAGAAGGCCTTCTATTTTTTTGTTTAATTTCTGGACAAAAAGAATGGTTTCTTGTCCTTCCTCCATTTCTGGAAGTCCTATAATAACTTCATTATTTTGGTGGCTACGCCCTTCCAAGTCCTCTATTTTGCTCCATCTTTGTAACTTTTTGTTTTACTGCAACAATCTCTGGATCAAGCCTGTCCTCCCATCTCTCTAAAGAAATAATATGGGCTTTGTTGTCCGATTTTTTTGTTGCTATGTCTTCCATTGTCTGGGATAGGGATTTAATTTCTGATGCCATTCACCTGAGCTCCTCCTGAAATGGACAAAATTTGGCTAACAAGCCTAAGAGCGTAAGTGGCTCCTGATCTTGTTTCTGTAAGGGTTGGCTTTGGATGCTGGTGTCACTGCTAGCCCCCTTCTTTTTGAGGGCCTTCTCCAGTGTTACTGGAGCAGTGTGCCTCAGCTGCAGCTTCTTCATTTCTACTTCCATCACCACGGAACTGGAGCAGGAGTTTGCTCTTGTAATTAGTGAGATTTCCTATTGAAGTTTTAATGTTTTAAACTTGTCCCGAGTGTAGAAAAATGAGGTTTGCTGAAGCGAGTGGTTGGAGTGGATTAGAGATGAGTCCTTCAGGTGTGCTGCATCATGTGACCCCCCCCATCTTAACTACATCTTAATATGGGACCACAGTACTAAACATTTTTATCAACACAATGCCCAAATTTGGATAGCATAGGAAACTGACATCTTACAGTGCATGGTACTGTGAGCTGCCTCTGCCCCATGCATAACACTCCAAATGCACAGAGTCCTGTACATTAAAGCTGCTAGGATGGAAAGGATGTGTGTGTGGTCTAAGCTGACATTCAGTAGTTTTGTTTCTGCTGAATACAGGGGTCTGAAGGAGCAGGTAAAGAAACAGTTAACATCATGTTTTTTGTACAGTAACTACATTGCAACTCAGGGTACTTAGTATGTAGTTACAGTACTGCACATTGCATGTATTAATGTACTTTCACTTGTAAAAGAGTATTATATAACTTATATTGTAGCAGACAAGTAATATGATGCACAACTTTGTGTAAATCATGCAACACAGAGTGTTGCCATAGCTACACACTGCTCGCCCTGAACTCTACAGCAGGCCATGTCTTCCTCAACAGTAACAGACACCAGCATCCTTCAATTAAATTAAAGTTTGCTTTTCCCAGGTGAAAAGAGAAACCATTTCAAACAATTTTTAAATTAATGTGGTGACCTAGCAAATAGTTTTCACAGAATTACTGTATGTCCTAATCAGATGGAGAGTACAAAATGGCATGAGAGGCAATTTTGCAATATACACCCTCTTATTTCCACTTGGAAGGGGATACATTGCTTTCTCAGCCACTACCGGGAGCAGGAAACCACCAATGGCTGGAGCCATACTGTATATCCAGACACACCTAATTAATAGCATGAAGGTGCATAGCAAAACATTTACTTATGGAGCAGGCCAAATTCAGAATCAGACTCCATCACTGATAATAACAGTAAGAACACCCTCACTCATAATCAACGATGTTAATGGGCTACAGTATTTGATATTGATGGAAAAAGTGCTGAATATTTTTGCGTTGTTCAGACATTTACAGCAGAAACGCATGCAACAGGATTTTCAAAAGGATCCACTCCAGATGTATCTGCTACTCCTTTCAAAGCAGAAATGTCTCCTAATATATTAGACCATCTATTAGATGACCTAGCAGTGTCTAAGGTGTGTGTCCAAAAACAGATGGGACATGATTGTATCCACACTGGGCAGACTAGATGGACCACTGATCTCCTTCTGCTGTCATTTTCTTTGTTTCTATATGTATATCCAAACTGGACACAAAATGCAATTGCATCTTTTCTAATGCAAATTGTGACCTCTTGTTATAAATGGATGCAACTTCTGAAAACAGCAGCAGAGCTGCCTGGACACTAGTGGATGGATGCAGGCACATGTGCAGGGTGCATTACTTCTGTGTCCAACCCTTTTCACCCCTCCCCCCATCACAGTTCCAACTTATCATCAGGTTGTTGCACTGTGTATAATCTGAAAATACTACACTGGCAATAGTACAGCCACCAGCTCATATAAAAATTGTAAAAGGCATCAAGGTGATTTACAAAGCCTATGTCTCGATGCAGTTGTCTATTGTATATCTTCAGATATAAGCCAAACTCCTTGTGTATCCAATTTTCAATGCTAGCTCATAGCTAAGTTTAATTTTCAAATGCTATAGATATGCCTGAAAATATTTTTCAGGTTGAGTGTAAACTTGTGTATCATTTACATTGCCTAGACATACTGATTTTACAAGGAGATGCATTCATTTTTAGGGCCGCATAGAAATTATATGCAAACCTTCTGTGATATGAGAGAGAGAGAGAGAGAGCTATAAAATATGTGCCGGGTTACCATGGCTGTGTTCTTCCAGAATAAGAACTGAAGCACATGAGGTCATCTACATTTAACACAGTCATTACTTTATGTCTCTCCCATCTACTTCACTCTGGACTAAATTCTTGTTAATAATTCATTCATTTACGTTCAGTCAGACTCTTTTACTTACTGAGAGGAACAAGCCTCTGGTCTTAATTGGACTTGTCAAGAGTGAAAGAGATTAACTCAGTTGATTTATTATTACCAGGAGAAGGGATGGAGTTGGGGGATTTAACTAAACCTAAGTACTTACTGTATGTAAACAAATGTAGAGAGAGAGAGAGAGAGAGAGAGAGAGAGAGAATTGTTGAAGGTCAAAGAAGTATAAGAATTAGATGTTTCATGTTAACATAGAAACATAGAATCCGATAAGGACCATTTGGCTCACCTAGTCTGCCCATTTCCCTACCTAATGGATAAGCTGCAAATCCTAATTAACCAACAGCCTACTTCCTCCTACCCTCCTCTAGAATTGCCTTATGTCTGTCTGATGCATTCTTGAATTCCCTTACTGTTTTTGACTTCACTACCTCCTCAGCAAGGTCGTTCCATGTATCTACAACCCTCTCCATTAAAAAATATTTCCTCACATTACCTCTGAGCCATCCCCCCTCTATCTTCAAATTGTGCCCCCTTGTTCTTGCACATCTCTTTTTCTGAAAGATGTTACCCTCTTGGACTTTGTTGATTCCCTTGAGGCACTTGAACATTTCTATCATGTTCCCCCTCTCCCTCCTTTCCTTGAGGGTATACTTATTAAGCTCCTTTAGTCTCTCTTCATATGGCTTCTGTTGCAGACCCTGCACCATTTTTGTTACCTTCCTCTGGACAGCCTCCATTCTGTCTATGTCCTTGTGGAGATGGAGTCTCCAGAACTGCACGCAGCACTCCAGATGGGGTGTCACCAACTGTCTGTACAGAGGGATAAAAACTTTTTGTTTTCTACTGGTGATGTCTCTCGCTATGCATCCCAATATTCCGCCAGCCCTCCTTACTGTCTTCTCACATTGCTTACCCACCTTTAGATAATCTGCTATAACTACCCTCAGGTCCTTTTCCATTTTTGTTGTCAGTATCTCACCCCCATTGTGTACTCTTCTCCTGTTTTTTTTTTTTCCTCAGGTGCATTACTTTGCACTTCTTTGCATTGAATCTAAGCTGCCATACAGTCGACCATTCCTTCAATCTTGCCAAATCCCTTCTCATCCTTTCCAACTCACCATTTGTATCAGCCCTGTTGCAGATCTTAGTGTCATCTGCAAAGAGACATACTTTTACTTCCAGTCCCTCTGCAATGTCACTTATAAAGACATTAAAGAGGATTGGTCCCAGTACCAAACCTGCGGTACCCCACTAGTAACCCCCTTTCTTCAGAGTGGACTCTGTTTACTATTACCTTTTGAGTACTGTTGTCCTGCCAGTTTTTTATCCAGGCTACCACCTTGGGACCCACTCCAATGCTTGCTAACTTATATATTAATCTTTTGTGTGGTTCTGGCACCATATGGTGCTAATGGGTAAAATGGGTTAACTGGTACAGTTCTCTGTCCTGCTCCTTCTGTGTTTCCTTATATTTCCTGAATGCTACCTTTTTCTCCTTAACCTTCCCCACCACCTCTTTTGAGAACCACAGTGTTTTTTTCCTTCATTTTGTTTTGTTCATTTGCTTCACACAAAGGCTTGTTGCCTCTGTGATGTCTGTTTTGATGTTTCCCCATTATTCCTCCAAAGTATAATAATATTCATAACTTTTAGTAGGTATGAATTAGTAGATGATTACTTAAATGTCTTTTTATGTACACTTTGATGGTTATAATTTATTTTTGCTACAGTTGTGCTCAACCTTATATAATTATCTAATTGTTTAGTTTATTTCTAATGTTAAAATCAATGCTGTTGCTTTATTGAAATGTGTATTTGCTAGTGTTCATGTTATCATGTTATGTTATTCTTTTCTTTTGTTTAAAAATCAATAAACTTTAGTAGGGAAAAAAAACCTTTGTCCCCTTGCTTTCCCATTCTCTGACATGTGTCACAAATATGACAGTGGTTTTATTTATTCAGTTTTTGTTAACTAGGTATGTACACTAGGCAGAAGCTGCCTGTTTTCAGGTATGACCCAAGAGAGTTTCAACATAGTTAATACAGCACCAGAACAGTTTACAGTTTACAGCAATGTACAACAATTTCTGAGATTAAAGCAGACAATATACAAAATGGAGAAATTTAAGGATAGGTAAACAGGTGTGCCATCAGTTGAGCATCACCTACAACATACAAAGTGCTTGATACGTTAGAGAGGGATGGACACAGAGTAATACAGCACAGCAATTATCTTAATACTCTGGTAAAAACAGTTAGGATACTATTGCCATCATGGCCAGTAAACTCAAGAATAAATGTTGGGCCCTAATACCCAGATCACCTCTTAGGGGGACATCTATATTTGGATGTTCCTAGTAGGTGTGTACAAAGGGATATTTTTAAACTCCCTGCAGTGGTGCAATCCTGAATCTCAGCTGGGATAGCATTCCATAGTTTAGGAGTAAAGTACTGAAATCCTGCAGCCCAATGGTTTGTTCTCAACTTTAGTACATCAAGCAGGCCACAGTCTGTGGATCTTAATAAGTACAGACTGTGATGTGGCTGCAGCCACATAGCAAGTTGTTGTAGTTGCTATTTGCTTAATATGTTGTAGATTGTGTTCCCTAGTGCATGATCTCTCAAAGCTTCAGGGGCAGACAATTTAACTTTTAATACAGCTTACAGTGATGTAAAAATCTGCTGTCAGGGAGCACAAATCAACAAATTCTGTTGTATGTGACATCCCACTGCCTCAGCACAAGCTTAGATACTGAAGGTGCATACACTAAGTTTTATACACACCAGGCCAATAGATGTTTTGTATCAACCTCTGCAGATTCCATGTAGGTCAAACAAGTATTAGAACATAATTACTTTTAGTAGGTATGAATTAGTAGGTGATTACTTAAATGTTGTTTTATGTACACTTTGATGGGTATAACTTATTTATGTTTCAGTATTGCTCAGCCCAACTTTAGAATTATTAGTTGTCTAATTGTTTAGCTCAGTGCTAGTGGTAACATCAATACTGCTGCTTTACTGAGTAAGCATTAGCTAGTTCTTATATTATGTATTTAATTTTATTGTACGTCTTTTTTTTCTTTTGTGTAAAAAAAATCATACATTTTTTAAATGAAAATAAAAGCCTTTGTTCCCATGCTTTCCCACACTCTGACATGTGTCAAAAGTGTGACAGTACTCAGTCACATCTTTATAAAAAACAGGCAAATAAAACTTTTGTATCAATCTTTGCTTGTCTGTTTCAAACTCCCTCTCCCCATCCCACAAGTGGAATGTTGTGTGCAATGCTGAGTAGCTGTTGTCTAAAATCTTTAGGTACTGTCAGCTGTTTGCACACCTGCCAAACTGACTCCTTGAGCTGCAACCTGGGGCAAGATTTGGAGAAAATTTGGTTCTAAGGCAACCATACATCTGTTATTAAAGCATAAGGGTTATTTTATCAGCATAATTGCATTTTAGAAGGTGTATCCTGTCCACATATGCATCCACATGGCAAACAGCTAGGGGCAGCTTACATAATTTTAGTTACGAGCAATGCAGATGTTTATTATTCTGACCTTGCAGGATAGAGACTGGCTCATTTATTTTATTTCTATTTTATTCTTTGGTAACCAGGCAAGGCTCACTAGGCAGAGGTGCCTTTTTTCAGGGGTGGCATGGGGATGTTCTGATGGTTGAGTGACTTGTGTAGGGTTGCACAGTATGCAGGTGGTGGTTGCAAGATTCAGGCCCAGGTCTGATGAGTGTCCCAGGCTCATTCACATCTCATTGCTCTAGCTTCAGAGCTATACTAGAATCTGCATCATTTGAATCAGAGTTTGTCTGTGCATTACATGTATAAAATATACATTTAACAGAAATGGTATGTAAGAGCCTGGCCACCCTCCTGCATCTAGGGTTATTGGATAGCATCTCATTCAGGAGAGTGCCCGCCTTCCACTAAGATGGCCAGTACTGCGATAACACCAGTCACCTTTGCAACACGGCTCAGGAGCAATGGGGATCAGTGGCACAATAACACCGCACCCTAGGGCACCATAACAAGAGATTACACACACAAACTAGTTTCACAGTACCGGAGCTGGGACTAAGCATAGTGATATTTCATTATTTAGCTGCAAGAGGATACATAGTTATATGGCTATTTCTCTGTCCATTACTTTTTTCCAGGTGTTTTGCTCATCTTTCTCACTCCATCCAGCATTATTTTGCAGCTCTATTGGCTCTGGCCAGAATTTGTTGACTTTTGAAAATCCGACCCAACATTACAAGGATTTGAGTCTATTTAATGACTTTTGAAAATCTCACCCAGCATGACTAGGAGTTTTGCCCATTTATTGACTTTTGCACCCCATCATATTTTTTATGTAGTTTCCCTTTTCATTTTATGTATCCACTAAGTTAATGACTGACATTTTGAGACATTAGCAGCCTTAGCAGAATATGGTGTCCCTTGGTAAATAATTCTGGATATGACCCTTCATTTACATTTGTCCCATAAGAAAGCATGTATAAAATGGTATCTGGTTAATATACAGTATCGGGTTACATGTTCTTACCTGTATTGTATAGTTTCTGATGTGGTTGATGCCCTTAGTTTTGTCATTAAAATTCTTACAATATTGAACAAAAAGACAAAATTGATCTAGAAAAAAAATGAAAGGAATGCATTAACTAAGTTTTAACACAATACAATGAATTTGATGAACAGTGACACTATCACAGTTGGTAGAATATATCAGAATCATGCTACCACCTGCAAGAACCAAATTCAAGAAAGTACAGTACTTGGAGCTAGAACTGTAACAAGGGTTGCACACTAACTGTGAATGCTGCCCATCAGGTATACAGTGCCTTGAAATTGCAATTCGTTACCCACAGTTTAATTCAGTTTCACCCAGATGGACCTTTTGCATCAATGTTCAGCAACAGAATGATCAGACTTCTAAAAATACTACAGAAAGAAATGTTAAGCTTCCACAGACACTAAACATAGTTCATCTCTGTGGGGAGAGTATGATCATGGGTCAAGCAACACACAGTCTACCAACTACAGTAGCATTAGCATTTCTGTGTGTGTGTGTGTGTGTGTGTGTGGTTACTGCTTCCTAAGAAAGCCAAAAGGCAGACAAATTGGGAACCACTTTAAGGTAAAACGTGTAGATTATCATGATGCAACCTTTTGCTGGAAGGCACTAAAGGACTTGACAGCATTCTGAATCACACTTTTACTTTGTGGTTTTGCTCATTTGAATTAGCTCCTATGGGGGCTCCATAGCACTTTGCAAAAGCTTGTGGATGATTAGGGGAGATGAAGTGTTTCAACATTCCCAGTTCATATCTATCCATCAACGTACCACTGTTTTTTCTGTGTCTCACTTTTTTTCTGTTATCCTTAATCTTTAAAGTCAGCTTTTGTGCCACAACACATTAGATAATTACATATGTTCAAAAGGTAACATCATTGGTAGCAGTAAGTCAACGGTTCCTGTTTTGGATACTGCTATATTCATTGATATATACTTTGATGAAAGTAAACTTAGGAGCTGCTCCATTTTCATCATAACAGCCCATTTAAGCTTAACAGCAATATCAAAATCAGAATCAATAGACTGATTGTAACACATTATATTACTAATTGGGGTACCTATAATGGTGCAATAGGAGGAGCTACACACCTACTAGTTTTAAACAAAAAGGAGACATAAAAAGAGACAGAGAGAGACATACAGAAAACGAAAAGGGTTAAGCAACTATGAGATTAGCAACAAGATATCATGGGATTGCACTGTGCTGAAATAAATGCATTCCCAGGGGTATAGTAAGATATAAGACTTCAGGCTGAGTGCCTTCTGCCCCTGGAAGTAAAACCTCATAGTGATGGAGGCAGTGAACAAGGTCAGTCTGTTGAAAAACTATGTGTGTAATTTAAGAAGCCCTTTGAATAAGTACCACATAGCAGGCTGATAAAAAAAAATGTTGGGAGACCTAGAATTTGAGGTGGTGGGTTTGACCAGGCACATTGAGAACTGGCTTGGGAGAGAGCGTAGAAACACAGAAACTTAGAATTTGTCAGCAGAAAAGGTCCACTTTTTCTTGGCCCAACCAGTCTGCCCAGATGTCCTCTACCCAGTCTAGCTCCACATACTCTAACTGGTCTCTGGCAGCCCTCCACCTCCCTGCCTATTTACTAATGTGCCCTATGTCTAGCCCATGCATGCTTAAAGTGCCCCACTGTTTCTGCCTCAGTTACTTCTTCTGGCAGTCTTTTCCAGATGTCTACCACCTCCCTCTTCCTGCTGTAGATACTTTTCCTTCTGCACCCATGCTTCCCACTAGCCCTACCCATTGCTTTGTCACACCTTCCTTTCTCTCTGAGATTCAGTTATGATAACCAAAGATCCCTTTCTTGCTTAGTGACTGTGAGTGTCTCTCCCCATCCTATACTCTTCCTGAATTTCTATGCCATTGGTGTGTGATTTTGCTCTTGTTGGCACTGAACCCCAAATGACCATGCTCTTGACCTCTCCATGAGTTTCCCAAGATCTCTACATATTCTGTCTACCTTCTCCTGAGTGTCCACCCTATTACAGATTTTGATATAATCTGCAAAAAATGCATACCTTCCCTTCCAGTTTTCTGTCATGTTCCATTAGGCAGACATGGAAGAGGACCAGTCCTAGTACTGAGCCCTGCTGCAACCAGCTGACCACTCTTCCATCATTAGAGTTAGTGCTATTAATGGCCACCCTCTGTTACCTATCTTTTAACCAGTTTGTAAACCAGTTCACTACTTTGGATCCCACCCCTAGACTGCTCAATTTCTTTGCCGGTCTCCTGTGTGATGCAGTGTTGAAGACCTCTCTAATGTCCAGATAGGCCACATCCATTGCCCTCCCTTGGCCTATTTCCCTGGTCATTCAGTTGAAGAAATCAGTCAGATTCAACATGCATGACATCCCCATCGCAGGAATCCATGATTCTTGTGGTACTGCAGCCCAGAGGACTTAAGATGCTCTACTAGCTTTTCCTGAAGCAGGGTTTCCATTAATTTTCCCACCACTGAAGTGAGACTGACTGGCTTATAGTTGCTAGAGTCATCTCTGCTGCTTTTATGTAGAGGGACTACATCTGCACTTCTTCAGTCCTGCAGAACCACCCCTGTTTCCAGTGAACTGATATTAAAGCCATCAGTGGGGCACCTAGTGCCACCCTGAGCTCCTTGAGTACCATTGGATGTATCCCATCTGGTCACTTAGCCTTGTCCAACATCAGAGCTGAAGTCCATTCAGGACTCTTTCCTCTGAAAACAGACTTGAGTCCACCTCACTCCCCCCTTCTTCTTTCTACTTCCTGGTGGCCTGCCCTTTCCACTGTATAAAAACTGAACAGAAGTGCTTGTTCAGGATGATAGCTTTTTCTTGGTCCTCTTCTGCATAATCTCCCCCTGCCACCCTCCTAATCCTCAGTATCCCTCCCATTGCTTTCCTCTTCTCACTTTTGTATCTGAAGAAAGTCTTATCTTCTTTACCTACCCATTTGAATATCCTTTCCTCTATCTGCACCTTTTCTCCCATCACCACCTCTCCTGCCTCCCCGTTTTACTTTGTATATCTTCCTCTCTTCCTCCCTTTACATTTCCTTATACCTCTTGAATGTCATCCTTTTTCCTTGACAATCTTGGCCAGTTCCCTAGAGAACCATAAGGCTCTCTTTTTCCTTCTGCTTTTACACACTTTTCATGCAGTTGCTGGTTGCCTTAATTATTCCTCCTTTATTTCCCCACTGTGCCTCTACTCTCAGTGCACTCCCCCCCCAGGCACTTCTTAAGGCAGTCTCCCATTTCTTTAAAATCTGCCTTCCTAATGTTCAGGACCCTTGCCCTCATGTTGTTTGCCTCCGCACCTGTCTTTGTGTTAAACCATACTGTACGGTGATCAGTGGTACCAAGCGGGCTACCCACTGTGATGTCTGTAATTCTATCCCTGTTGTAAGCACCAAGCCCATCATGTCGCTATGACTGGAGGGTAGTGGTAAATGGCCTGTAGTCAGGAGAGAAGGATGTGACCAGTTGAGCACCCCAGAGTAAGTCTTCCGACCAGTTTTATTTAGTATGCTGATCAGCATCATAGGGGAAGGCATACTAGGCAAGAACATCCTATTTGCAAATGATAGTAAGTTGTGTGGGAGCAACATCTGCAAGGAGTGTGTCAGAGACTTGTAAAAGGATCTTAGTAGGTTTGAACAGTAGTATGAGTCTGGCAGCTCAGGTTTGATGCTAAAAATGCAAAGTCATGCATGTCAGTAGAATAACTTCCAAACTGAGAATTGGCTAGGTGAGTCAGAGTAGCCCATTTATAGGAGGAAATAGACCTGTGATTGATCATAGCAGTTAACTTAAAGGTCATGGATCACTACAAAAAGTCATATGGGAAGGCAAACAGCATGGTGGGGTACACAGAAAGAGGGAAAATTCTGTCCCAGTACAGATCCTGGCTTCATCTGCCCCTGGAGTCCTGTGAACAGTTCTTTAGCCCATACCAGAGTAAAGACAGGGACAGGCTTGAGTGAGTGCAGAGGAGAGCAACCAAGAGGGGTTAATGGACAGCCAGGTTCAACATATGCAATGCAAGAAGCATCTGGGAAGCCTTTGTATTCACTTCCTGGAGACCAGCTGGGAGCAAGAAGACATGAAGGAATTATTAAAGTTTCTCAAATGTATAAATAGTGTCAAACTGCCAGCAGCTTTTTAACTATTGTGAGGGGTCTGCTACAAGACAACATGGGTACAAGCTGCTGAGGGAATGCTCAGAAAGTATTTGAGAAGGCAGTTCTTCAGAATGTGTGGTGGACAAATAGAATGGGTTGCTATGGAGGTGACAGAAGAGGAAACTGTAGTGAGATTTAAGAGGGGGTGAGACATACATAAGGGTTGGTAAGAGTTAGGGAGGACAGCGATGATGGATGGAGAGGGAAGGAGTTACCACTAGGTTTCCCAGCCAGACTCACACTGTGATATGCTGTTGGCAAAACAACAAACTGGGATGGACTTCAGTCTTGTTCTTTATGAAAAAAAAAATTCTATGTTTCTCTGTGAACTGTCCAACTTTAACAATGGGTAACAGTTCCGTGGACTTTTATATTATTTCATATGTATATTTTATCCCCCTTCCTCAGCTATCTCCATCCACATTTTAGACCAGGACACCACCTTGCACCACCAGCACCTTTTTCTGCCTCTTTTGTTTTTGTTTGGTATGCTTTGTTCTCTGATTGCTCATGTGGATCACATCTACCAGACCACCATTTCCAGCCCTGTCACCTGCCTTCTCTGGGACTTACCTCCACAGCTGCTCCATCCTGGCTTGCCCACCAAGACAGGGCTTTCAGGGGACACTGATTCTCTAACGGAGTTACAGTACAATCAGCAGTGGGAGCCACAGTCAACAGCGATGGGATTGCAGTAAGGAAGCAGCATCACACTGCTTTGTCCAATGATATCTCCTTATTTTATTCCCTATCCTCCTAGGATGTGACATAGGCCCAAAAATATGCATGGACCCATTTGCATAACAGCACATGTCTGCATTCATCAGCATTCTCCCTCAATCCCTCTCTCCCTTCTTCCCTATGATCCACATCTCCACCTTTTACCCTACCTGTGGTCACCCATTAGTACAGTGTAGTCTGTTGCCCCCCACACTCCCTGAGGAGGAGGAGTGCATCCACTGGCCAGCTTGATCTTCTTCCCCTTTCTGGATTTCTGATGACTAAGGTTCATTCTTGAACCCAGGTCACTGGCGTCCTGTGTGGTAGCACAACCACTGCACTGATTGGCAGCCTTGCTTTGTCTGCCTCTTACCCACCCCCTCTTACTTCAGACTTCCTACTCTAAGGTGTGGCAGTGGGGAGTAGACCTGTATCCCAACAAACTCAGTACTGGTGGAGCAAGTAGACAGTCAGCATCTGGGGACATGAGAGCACTTGTTGTGACCTGTCCCTCATCACTGTCAGCATTTTTCTCTATTTGTTCCTCCCAGATCCATGGATACACCAGGGCCAGGCTATTTAAGCTTGGCAACACACATATCCAACCAAATGGTGTCTACCCCATACTACCAATGCTCCCTGCCTGCATTGACACATATGTTCATCCATATGACAGTCATGCAGCAGCTACCCTTCCTCCCCCATAGAAGACAGTATCCTCTGGGGTGCTTGATCCTCCTACCTAGCCTGCCTTCTGACAACTTGGGCCCTATCTAAACCTAGGTCATCGGCACTATTAGCAGTAGTTGACAACATTTATATTATTAAAAATGTATTTCATGCAAGGTCAAAACTGAACGGGTTAACCTTCTGTAGTTTAATGGAGAAAGAGCTGTGTGTAAGATTATAAACCATGACATAATCTTTACCCAATTGGGACTGATTATTTCTAATGATTCCAGACAATCTTGTAACCATAACAATGTCTGTCATGCAAAGAGTTGTAAAATTTTGAAGTTCAACAGTATGTTCAGTGTACATATTTCTAACACGAGAGTTTATCTTATGTTCTACAAAGTAAAGTATTTTGATTTTAATTTCAGCTTCCATTTTTTGAAAAATAAAACAAAGAAGTCTTTAACATGATTTATTAGAGGTTTAGATAGAAACACAGGATTTGATGGCAGGAAAAGTCCCATTGACAATTATTTCTGCCCCAGACCCAGTTAGCTAATATAGAACCTAAGAACCCTGCTGGTTTCAGTCCACATCCTCCTCCCTTTTTGGTACTGTATTTACTAGGCCCATGAATCTCTCCCATCCATGCTTGAATTCTCCCAACAACTTCACAAAGCCCTTCTCTTCCAGAAGTTCATTCCTCGCAGCCCCTACCCTGACTATAAAAAAGGTGTGGAGACCCTGTGGAACAGGATTAAAGATGGCATAGCTAATGCAATGGCATGCTGTTTGAAGGAAGTCAGTAAGGGAAAGAAGAGGATGCAGCTGCTGCTGTTCTCCAAGGAGGTGGCAAAGACAGTGACAGAGAAAAAGGCAGCCTTCAGGAAATACATGTAGACACAGAAGGAAGATGACTGGGAGGTATACTTGGCAAAGCAAGGTGAGGCAGGAAGGAGAATGAGAGTAGCAATAGCACAGGATGAAGAGAACATAAACAGGAAAGTAAAGAAGGGGGACAAGACCATTTTAGGCATGTGAGCAAGAAAAGGAAGATAAGGGGAGGGATAGTGGGAATCAGAAGGGCAGGATGAGAGGGGGACTGTGCAGAAAAGGATCAGGTGAAAGGAGGGGCATGGCCTGGCTGTGCTAAAGATGGCTGCTTAATTTTTCTTCTCCCTGGGACTACCATCTATCATCATCCTTCCTCCTGTTCCCAGACTACCATCGTGTGTCAGCAACTGAAATCTAACTCTTCAGTTATCAAAGAGCAGCTCTGGTAAACCATTTTCTTCATATCATAAAGCTATAGATATATTTTCTCACATCTATACTGCTACTCTGTGCAGGCCTAAAACAATGGCCAAGCAATCTCTGCAAAACAACTCCCTTAGCAGAGTGGAGTCAATGCTTCAGCAGCTTATTAATGAGATTAATGACTTAAAAATAGCCTCTCAGCAAAACAGCACCAATATGCAAATGCTTGATCATAAAATTAATGATGCAGAAGTTAAAATAACTCAGAATGAGAGGTCTATCAATGACCTATGTGCCACCATCTAGGAACAAGACAGAACTATCAGAATTCTACAAGATTTAAGGTATTTCAACTGAGACATCTCTTGGTCTCTGTTTTTGGTAACACATTTACGCCGTCCCGAGTTAAGCCCTTCTTAAACCAGATACAGGATTTCGCATACAGACCTCATGGCATCTCTAAGATTTATTCCTTCCTACTGGGCATTAAATTTCCCAATGCTCTTGTTGGTTCTAAAATCTGGGCTCCGTTTCTCCCAGATTCCCCCTTGATTTGGGGTCAAGTTTGGGAAGACCTGCATAGATATCTCACTCAAGATAGGCACATGCTTATACAGTATCATATTTTAAATGATCTGTAGTACAGTCTGGTTAAATTAATCAAATTAGGCAGATTACCCTCGACTAATTGTACATGGTGTGGCGCAGCTGATGAGAACCTGATACATATCCTATGGCATTGTGACAAGGTGGCTCCATTATGGAACACAATTCAAACCAATCTGGACCCCCTTCTGGGGCTGGGAGAGCTGTTTACTATTGAAATATGCATCCTAGGGAGGTTGTCTA
Organism: Neoceratodus forsteri; assembly: GCA_016271365.2. Classification (NCBI taxonomy): domain Eukaryota; kingdom Metazoa; phylum Chordata; order Ceratodontiformes; family Ceratodontidae; genus Neoceratodus; species Neoceratodus forsteri. The sequence goes on from CM057456.1 coordinate 1,290,922,905, forward strand.
CTATTGGGGTCCAGGAGTGCAGGTATCACATGGCTCTAATTTCTATAGCAGTCAAGAGGCTGATTCTCAAACATTGGACTGACCAATTGGTAATACCATATGCTGAATGGGTGAAATAAATGTCTCTTTTCTTTAATACTGAAAGGCTAATTGCTAGCTCCCGAAATTGTATAGCTTCCTTCAACCAGAAATGTGGCAAATTATATGCTTTATATTTGAATTAAGACTTAGGTAATGCATACCTCTGTCTGTTTTGGCATGTATCACTCTATGCTGTTGCTCATTCGTTGGTGATGTAGTTTCGTTTCTGATATCTTCTGGTTACGTTATTTTATAAGGCACACTCCAGGGGTGGGGGCAGGGGGATGGGATAGTGGGGGTTGGATATGTTAGTAGGTTATCATTTCTTAGTATGTGACTCTGTGCATGTCTGATCACATGCTATCAACCATTGGATTCTGGATTTCAATGTAATCCTGCTTATCCTTATTCCTGCTACATCTTGGGTGTTGGATACAATCTAATAAAGATCTAGAATTTCAAAAAAAAGAATTCTACAAGATAAAATTGATGACATCAAAAATAGAAACTGACTTAACAACCTTAGATTTATGGGCTTTCCTGAAGGTGCAGAACTTGGGGACACTAAAGCGTTTTTACTTCATGTGTTACCAGTCATGCTTAAGCTTCCATCTGGCCAAAATCTCATTATTGAAAGATCTCACTGCACCTTGGGTCCAAGGCCTGATCCGAGTCAGAAGCCCAGGCCTATCATAGCTAGATTCCTAAACTATGCCCACACTGAACTGATCATTAACTGTGCAAAACAAGTGGGATCGCTTAGATGGCAAGAGCATTAAGTATCTATTTTCAGGGACTTTTCAAAAGATCTAGTCAATAAACACAAAGCTTTCAACCTCATCAAAGCCATTTTGCACCAACGAGTGATTAAATTTGTGTTGCGATACCTGGCTGTCATGTACCTATTTCTGGGGGACTCATTTAAAGACTTTAATACCCCCAACGAACTTGCTACATTCCTTGGTGAGCCCCTGGCTTTAATCAACATATCAGACAATACTGATTCAGCCCTCCACCCCACCAGCATTGCAAGCCTTCTATCAGGTCAACACATCCACATTGTGGCTACAGATTCTAAACACTCTGAGGAACACGCATCATTACCAACTCCTACAGAACCTCCTGTTCGGATTTCAGCTTGCCTGCAAGACAAAAAGGGTCTAAATGCTCACCCCTCCAAACCTGCTGTGAGGATGCCACACCTTCTAATTCCTCCATGCAAACATACTTCTCAACTGTCCCTGATTTTGCCTCAAATTTTCCTTTGTCCCTCATAAAATTTGTGTTTTTGTGATAGAACAATGGGGATTAATAGCACAAAATAATGTCAAACATTAAGATTACAGACGTGTTCTTCATAACATGCATCTTAAACACAAATCCTTTCATTCTATTGGCTTTCTGCATTAATAGTATAAATGTTTAAGATTCACCTACTCTTTAACCTTGTAGCGCATTCTCTGCGTGTGCATACTATTGCACCCAGCCAGTTTGGAATGCGTTAAGCTGTATATCGCGGTTACAGGCTTCCAGTTTAAATTCACTTCATTCATGCCATATTATTTAGGCATCAGCTTATGACAGCCTAAGAATTTTCTGTCTCAGTGCAATGTTTGATACATTATATATCTAGTTACTTCTACATATATTGTTCATAATGCCAGTCTCTAAGTATTTCTAATGTTGGGATATGTTTTATTTTTAACGGGTTATTTTTCCCACAGTGTTAAACTAATTCATATCTGCTCAATGTTTTTCTACACTCATTTAGAGATGTCAATCATCTTTTTTGTTAGCGTGTCCTTCTCACATAATCATTATAGGTGGATGCCTGCTTAATTAATTAGTGACCCAATATCACCCCACACATCTGATGCCATATATACTTTATTATGAATTTATGGCATGTTGGTGTCATATTAATAAGGTCCTCAGCTACTTGTTTCCATTTTCCACTGCTTCATCCTAGCCTAACATCTAATATTTTAATATTTCCTTTGCTCCCTTTCCCCCCTCAACCCACCCTCACCTACCTATCTACCCCCTCTTTTTGACTATGGTATACCAACACCTTGCATTGATTTATTTATTTATCACTTAGTTTCATGTTTTTCCTTATAATTAGGCATTGCAGGCTATTTTTAAGGTGTCTCACCTTTATTATTCTATTTCATGGGTTACAATTAATAACAGAGAGCACAATCTGACCCGAAGCATTTAAGACATGGGCTTCTTTAAGCCTACGTTATAATCCCATAGCTGAGTTCACTTGACCCTCTCCATGTCTGGTCACCTCACTATATATAAGTATTTTCCTTTTCTAAGGGTGATTTTTGGGTCATGTGCCATGACTAAATACCTAGCACTCAACATTAGCATATGCAGTCCCTCAAAGCCTGAACAATCTCAATTCATTATAAATGTTATATTGCCAAGGTGACTATGCATGCCTGTTTAATACATGATTTTCACTTCAAACATACCCTCTCTTTACAGATTGGATCCTGCAATGTTTCAATACCCTATAAATCCTTATACCATCAGGACCCTACCCCCTACACCTTTTTTTTTTACCTGAATATCCCTCTTATATATAAATGCTTCTGTGTCTAATCATTATGGTTATGTGAGTAAGTACATAGTAGATGGCTCAAGTATAGTCAATCTTATAGTTTTAGGACCTAGCTAAATCATCCTGGCATATTGTTCGGATTACCATAATACTGTTTCAGCCTAGTTCTTCTTCTAGTTCAGCTCAGGTTTAAGTTAGAATATTATTTTATTTATCTTATTTGTTGAATAGAATCAGAATTACAATCCTTTGAGTCACAGACTATTTTGCAAAGGTTCCACACTGGATAAAAGTAACAGTACAGAGGAAGCAAAAAACAAAGTACACATACAAAAATAAAGTAATAATACAAGGTCGTACATTCCTGGCTTACATGTAATTAGAGTTACATCAGCAGGGAGGATAAGGAAGGTCCCAGGTCAGGGTTAAGACAGTATACAGTTCTGTAGGATCTTGAAGTACCCAGAGTCATAATATCTAAACAGAAGGGATAGGGAACCTAGCAGATACAGAGCAGGGAGACTAGCAACAAACTATCCTGTAGCTACAGGATACTTACTGAGATAGAGTAGGTGCCTGAGTACAGTATGTCTCTGGAATGGGTTTCTGTGAGGGGGTGGATATCATAAAGGTTGTGGTGGTTTAGATACAGTCACAGGTTGTTGAATTAAGGCATAGGGCTTTGAGACCTGATTTAAATAGGTTGAGACTATGGGCCTGGGAGATGGAGGACAGTAGGCTGTTCAGCCACAGAGGAGCATGATAGTGGAAGGATCTTTGTCCAAGGGATGTTCTACAGTGGGGGACTAGGAAGGTGGGGTTAGCTGAGTGTCTTTGTGCCCTCTTATGAGTGATAGTGTGGATAAGTAGGTGTAGGCCAATTGGGGCTTGCTTAAGTTGTATCTTTTTTGCAAGGAGGCATGTATGGCACTTAAGCCTACCTTGGAAGTTTAGCCAGCCATTATGTTTATAAAGCTCACATGTGTGAGTTAACCTGTCACATCCTGTGACCATGCAGCAAGCTTCGTTGAGGGCAAGGTTGATGCTGTTTAGGGCAGTATGATCAGCCGACTCTTAAATCACTATTCCGTAGTCCACCAAAGATAGAATAGATGAGGACACAGTAAGATGCATGGCCTGAGGGGTAGGCAGTGCTTATGCCTGTACAGGATATCCAGTCTAGTGTTAATCGAGGAGGAGACTTGTTGTATGTGTGAGTGGTAGGAGAAGGAGGTGTCAAATGTGAGTCCAAGGTATTTGAAATCTGAGACCTGTTCAAGCACAGATCCAAGGGCGTTCATTACAGCTAGTGGTACATGACAATGGGGGCTTTGGTGTTGTGCAAAGATCATAGGCTTAGTTTTCTTGTAGTTGATTATTAGTCGGTGTTCCAAGAGCCAGGTTCAGCTCCCTAAAGAAGCTCTGCAGGGCAGTTTGTAGAGAATTTGGGTGAGGGTGTTTCCAAAAGACTACTGCATCATCTGCATAAAGCAGCACTTTTCCACTACAGGAGTTAGGGAGGGAGTTCAGAAAGAGGGTGAAGAGTAGTGTGCCAAGTAGTGACCCTTGTGGGACACCAGTTAGGACCGGCTTGCTGAGGGAGATAGTTGTATTGATTTTGACTCATTGTGTCTGACCTGAGAAATAATCTTTGAACCAGATGGTGACCTCTGGTGCAAAATTAAGGGATGGGAGAGTGTGGAGTAGTACCTCATGACTGATGGTATCAAATGCCTTGGTCAGATCAACATAGAGAGCCCCTGCCCATGGAGCCTTGTTCTAGGGCCTCATGAATAAATGTAGTAAGTTCAATGAAGGCAGTTGAGGTGCTGTGTTCCCTCCAGAATCCATGTGGCTCGTGGCTGAGCAGGTTGTGTTTGGAAAGGTAGTCAGTTAGTTGATCCAACACTATTTTTTCAAGGGCCTTAGAAAGGGGTGGCAGGATTGATATTGGTCTATAATTGCTTGCTGCGGTGGGGTCACCACTCTTCTGGATAGGGGTTATTAATGCTGTCTTCCAGGCAGAGGGGAAATGGCTGAGGCATAAGGACAGACTGAGGATTTTGGTGAGATGAGGCAGTGTTATATCCAGAGTAAGCTGGGATTTCACCTATTTTTTGTAATCCCCTTTTCATATATGGTATGATGTTTATGGTTCCTCCAAGGGAACTATTATGATTACCTTAGTACTAGCCACAGTTACAGCTTGATAAAAATAACTGCTTATAGTTTATATATTGGGTTTAAGCTTACTTTCTCCCAAGATGTACTTACTATTTACATGCCTTGTAGTGTAGCGAGAGAGTCTAGGTGTTTTCATTGACTCCTGTCTTGCTATACTACCTAAGGATTTTTCAGTGTGTTATAATAACTCACATAGGTTTTTGTTCAGTAACAATGTATATGATTTCTATATTCTTCTTACTATCTCTCATCCTTGCAAGATTCAATGGATATATTCGCCCAGGATTTAAGTATCTTCACAACTTAATTATCCTGCATGCATTTGATTGTGTTAACCCTCTCCCTTCTGAGTCTATGACATCCTCCAGCTTTTTCAATAAAAGTTCCTTACTTCCATTTTGCATTTTCCCACCCATCCTCTTGTTAACATGAGTGATCTAAGTTTACCGTCATGGAATGTTAAGGGACTCAACTCACCTCGTAAACTAAAGCAAATACTTTCTTATCTCAAAAAACATAAAATGCATATTGCTTTCTTACAAGAAACAAAGCTTTTATTAGAGGATGTTGACAGACTCAGAAAAGATTGGGTCGGTCAAGTATATGCATCCTCTTCTTCTTCTAAAAAATTGGGTGTCGATATTCTATTACATAAATCCCTTAACTGGACTCTTATCAAATCCATCTCCAATTCAGATGGTAGATGGGTTACAGCCCACTTAAATACCCCTGCAGGTCCCATTATGTTAGTCAACATCTATGCCCCTAACTCTGATACACCTGAATTCTTTCACAATATGGCCCAACAAATTATGAACAGTAATATCAACAATTGTCCTATACTTGTAGGTGGGGATTTCAATTTAGCTTTGGAGGTGCAGTTAGAAGTAACTCTTCATGTGATTCCCACCCCAGAAGTATTTCTGCATTTTCAGTGCTAATGAAAGACTTAGGTCTTACCGACATCTAGAGACTACATCATCCCAGACAGCGTGACTATACCTTTTAATCCCCATTACATAAGTCTTATAGCAGAATTGACTACTGGCTCTCATCCCCATCCATCACTGAAAAAACTATCAACACAACTATCCTCCCGATTACTATATCAGATCACTCCTCTATAAGCTTACATCTTCTTTGGGTTCCTCCCCCATCAAAATCCCCTCCTGGCATTTAGACTAACTCCTAAGGAAGGACCCTGATTTCTTACCCTGGGTTAAATACCAGATCCAAGAATTTCTTTCCTTTAACAATACTCCTGACGTATCTAAAGGAACCATCTCGGAAGCACTTAAAGAAACAATTAGAGGGAAAATCATAAGCTTCACAGTGCACAGGAAAAAGCTAAGGGAACAGCAACTGGCTGATTTAGAGAAATCTCTTAAAGAAAAAGAAACCCAATACTATAAAACAAAAAATCTAGATAATAACTCACAACTTCATCTTGAAATTCTTCATCTTAGAATTCAAATCAATGATTTAATATACAGGAAAGCTGAACTCACCCTTCTAAAACTCAAACATTGATATTGGGGACAAGGGGATACATGCAGGAAGTTGCTTTCTTACCAACTCAGAAATCAACAGATGGAGCGACATATTGCTGGTTTGAAGGACCCTTCTGGTAAAATCCACACCGATAATCCCTCAATTAACCACATCATGTTCTCTTTCTACCAGCAATTATACTCCCACCCCACCCTTCTACAACCCGAGCATATACAACAATTTCTGGACAATTTACAGTTACCACATCTCTCCCAAAAACACATGGCTATGCTAGATGAACCCTTTATCTTAAAAGAGTTACAATCAGCGTTAACGTCCCTAAAATCTGGTAAAGTTTCAGGGAGTGATGATTTTCCTGTAGACTTTTACAAACCTCTAGCTGACGTTTTATGCCGCTTACTTTTCAAGGTCTTCAGGGAGGCATCTTCACAAGGTAAATATCCTTATCCTATGACTGAAGTCATCATAACTGTCTTACCAAAAAAAGATAAAGACCCCTCTCTCCTGCCCAGATACAGGCCAATATCACGACTCAATTGGGATGGAAAAATCTTTGCCAAATTATTAAATACCCATTTAGAATCAATAGCCTCGAAACTCGTCCATATCTCCCAAGTCGGAGTCATCAAAAATAGGACTGGTTCTGATCATCTCCACTCATTGTTTAGTTTAATCTACAAAGCAGAATCTCTTAAATTACCAGTCGCAGCTATAACCATTGATTTTGAAAAGGCATTTGACTCTCTTAACTGGACTTATCTGTATCATGTTCTATCCCACTTTTTGCTGTCACTAATACATTTTGTGCATGGATTCAATTACTATACACCTTTCCCTCTGCTCAGGTCCTTACTAACTCTACTCTGTCCTCGTCCTTTCATCTGGCAAGAGGTACCAGGCAAGGATGCCCCTTATTCCCCTCCTTGTTTATTCTTGCTATGGAACCCCTGTCGGCCTCTCTTCATCTATCCTCCATGATCCAAGGTATCCCTATTGGTAACTCCCACTACACTTCGCTGTCCTGTGCTGATGACCTCCTCATTCTACTCAAAAACCTTGACATTTTGGGATCACCCTTAATTAAGTTACTTAGTAACTTAACTTCACTCTCCAGGCTTGTTCTGAATCTAAACAAATCCATAACAATGCTACCGAATAATTTCTGTAAATCTTCTATGAATACAATATTAGGTTTTTGCTGGGCCCCTCATGGTATCTCTTACCTTGGAATCCAGATTACTTATTAACTAGACAAGATATGGGACACCAATCTTCCCCTTTGTTAGCAAATATTAAAAACACTTTCAACAGATGGAAACTGCTTAACCTTTCTTTTAATAGGAAAATCTCTGCTATCAAGATGGCACTAGCTCCCAAAATACTATATCTAATCTTTAATATCCCTCTAACCCTCCCTACTATTTTTGTTGTCAAAACTGATGATATAATTGGTAATTTTATATGGGAAGGTAAAATCCCTAGATTTAGCCGTAACCAAACTACATTCCCACTGGTCCAAAGGGGGCTTTGGACTCCCCTGGTTCCAAACATACTTTTGGGCCTTCCGCACTGCCCAAACTGTCAAATGATTTAATAAACCCAACAATAAATCACCGATATGGGTTAATATGGAAACATCTCTGTGTGAGGGCATTGTCACCTCTTCCTTCATTTATAATCCTCTCTCCCCTATTTTAAAGTCTCACCCTACTATAGCAGCATTCATACTCTGTTGGAAACTGACTCAGAAATACCTTAAATCAAACCCAACCCCTTTTATATATACCCCCATTTTTGGGAACCATAACATTGCTCTCGATAACCATCCAATTTTTTGTCATAATTGGAAAAACAGGAGCATTTTTTTCTTGGGGGATATACTTATACCACAGACTTTCAAATTAAAATCATTTTCTGACCTGTGCAAACAATGGAATGTTTCATATCATGATTTCTGGAAATATCTACAGTTACATGTGGTATGGAACATCTACCTTCCTACCATTCCTCCTCAATCTTTATATGGTACCTTCATTTCTAAATAGATTAAAACAAACTCTAACTTAGAAAACATTATTTATAAATGCATCAGAGATACACTTCCAGATCAATCTATTATTGCAAAAAATAAATGGAGTACCCTTTTAAAGTATAATATAACCAATACACAGTGGTATAGCTGTTGGCTTTCCTGCCATAAATCTTTCAAGGATAAATGCAGTTCGCTTATACAAATTAAAAATTCTACATTTATGGTACAGAACTCCTGCAATATTACAAAAATTGGGCTTAATGAACAACAATAATTGTTGGCACTGCAACTCCCATGATGGCAATTCGCTACATATTTTATGCTATTGCCCTCCCATACCTAATCTTTGGCTTTGTATTCATCTCTTTGCAATGAAACTGATTGGTCGACCCTTTGCATTATATCCCAAACATTGCATACTTGGTATTTTCAACTTTCACTCATACAAAATATTCCATTCCCAAAATAGATGGTTAACCCTACTATTCCTTCAAGTCAAGCATCTTATACTAATGCATTGAAGATCCAATATTATTCCCAACCTCCCGAATGTTCTCAAACTACTATCTCAATATGACCCCCTTGATTGTATGTCACATGTATCCTCCGACCAACTCACTTTATACAATAAATGCTGGCAGGACTACTTTAAATATTTAAACTCATCTAACCCTATCTTCAATTAATCCATGGGTTGTTATATATATTCACATCAGAATCTCGCTTCTATCTCTTTTCTGTCCTTTCTTCACCTCTCCTTTTTCTATCTTCTTGTCTCTTTCTCTTTTCCCTTTCTTTCTTTATTCTTGTTCACTTTCTTAGATAATAGCCTCTATTTTTCATATTCCTCCTTTCTATAATCTTACGTATACTTGTATAAATTTACAATATAATATTGTACAATCATGATTGCTCATATCTCTTGTTTGAATCTACTCCTTTTATCCCTTGAACCATAAACTGTCTTATTTTCTCTTAATCATACAGATTGTACTGCCATATATTGCTTTTCAACACATTTTTTCCCTTTTACTCCAATTGTATAATTCTTCAGACAATATGATGTTTCTTACCTTCCATTAAGACTTCATGTAATTGTATATTGGAGGATGTTGTGTATTTGTATGTTTACTCAGTAATACTATTAATATTACCAATAAAAAGATTAACTGCAAAAAAGGATCAAGTGAACACCGAAACTGAAAATGATTACTTCAGCTTCATCTTCACAGTAGAGGTAAGGGGATGGATCAGTATGTTGTGAAAAGTTCCAGGGGATGGGAGAAGTAAGTGGACACTAGTCCCTTTATGGAAGAGAGAGTCAGAAAGGGGTTGGAAGCCCTAAAGGTAAATAAGGCAATGGGGCCAGAGAGGATTCCTCTAATCATCCTAAAGGAGATGAGTAAGATGCTAGCTGCCCCCTCTGGCAACACTATTCAGTTTCTCTTTAGAGACAGGGGTAGTACCAGAGAACTGGAGGAGGGTCATTGTAGTCCCTCTGCTCAAGTGTGGCAACAGGGAGGAGGTTAGCAACTACACACCAGTCAGTCTCATTTCAGTGGTGGGAAACTAATGGAAACCCTACAGAAGGAGAGGGTAATGGAGTAACTGGAGTCTAAAGGGTTGCAGGACCACCAGAAGCATGAAATCACAGATGGAAGATAGTGCCAAGCAAATCTTATAGATTTCTTTGACTAGATGACTAGGTATGTGGACCAGGGATGGGCAGTGGATGTGGTCTATTTGGACATTAGTAAGGCCATCAATAGTGTGCCATACAGGAGGCTGGTGAATAAATTAAGTGGCTTAGGGGTAGGGGAGAAATTGGTTAGCTTACTATGAAACTGGCTGAAGTATAGGAGGCAGAGGATGGTAATGAATGGCAGACACTCAGGGGACAAAGGGGTGACTAGTGGGGTACCACAGGGATCAGTGCTGTGGCTGATCCTCTTGAATGTTTTCATAAATGACATTGCTGAGGAACTGAAAAGGAAAGTGTGTCTCTTTGTTGATGGTACAAAAATATGCAACAGAGTGGACACTCAGGAGGGATGGAGAGAATGCATAGGAATCTGGGGGTGCTGGAGAAGTGGTCTAACAGGTGGCAATGGGGTTTCAGTGCCAAAAAGTGCATAGTCATGCATCTGGGGCAGACAACTCTAGAAACTATGTAAAGGATGTGGGAGTACTTACAGTCACCAAACAAGAAAGGGACCTTGGGTTATTCATATCTGAAGATCTCAAAGTAGATGGTCAATGTGTCAAGGGCACTGGAAAGACCAGTCAGATGCTGGGGTTTATAGGTGGGGGATTTCTAGCAGGAGGAAAGCGGTAGTGTTGCAACTTTAGCACTCACTTAGAGCCCACCTGGAGTTCTGTGTCTAATTCAGGAGGCTGCACCTCTAAAAGGGCATAAACAGTGTGGAAGCAGTATGGCGGAGAGCCAACAAAATGGTACAGGGACAGCAAGCAAGGAAAGGCTGCGGGATCTCAACATGTACTCCCCAGAAGAGAGGAGAGTGAGAGAAGGAACTTGACTGAGACCTGTAAGTACCTCACAGGGGTAAACAAGATGCATGTAATGCCACTGGACATCCAGGTAGCCAACTTGAGCTACAAGCAGGCTTCGTGAGGTGGGCTGCAGGAACAAGACACTCCCTCCTCCCACCAGTCACCACATGGAGATCTGAACTGCTGCTGGACTGGCTCCAGGCTCCCTCTCCTGCCTCTGAGCCAATCAGAGCAGGCAGAGGGTTGGACTATTACATCAAGTATAGCTTTTGAACTTGGAGTCACAGAACACTCTGACAGATGCCACTGAACATGCAGTGGTTGTGAGACAAGCAGCAGGAGTGAGAAACCCCCTCCTCCCCACTGATCACAGCATGGAGACTCAAAGTGCCATTGAAGTGGCCAGAAGCTCCCTTTCCTGCCTCCCAGCCAATCAAAGCAGGCAGAGGGCATGACTATTATACTGAGCATGGCTTTTGAATTTGGAGCCACAGAACACCCTGCCAGATGCCACTGAACTACCAGGTAGCCATCTTGAGTTACAAGCAGAGGTCATGAGGTGGCCTATAGGAGCATGACCCCCCACCACCACCACCAATTGCTGCACAGAACTACCACTAGACCGGCTCCAAGCTCCATCTCCTGCCTCCCAGCCAATCAGATCAAGCAGAGGGTGGAACTATTACACCAAGTGCAGCTTTTGAATCTAGAGCCACAGAACACCCTGCCAGATGCCGCTGAACTTCTAGGTGGCCATCCTGGGCTACAAGCATGGGTCATGAGATTGGCTGCAGGATCAAGAAACCCCCTTCCCTCTCTGATCACCACACAGAGCCCTGAACTGACTCCAGACTGGTTCCAGGCTCCCTCTCCTGCCTCCCAGTCAATCAGAGCAGGCAGAGGGTGGGATTTTCAACCCTTATATTTCTTCCTTGTTTTCCAAGCGGGCCTCTGTGCAGTGAGCCAAGATGCTAAGGGCCATGGAATAAGGGTGTCTACCATGGGCATCAGCCATGATGATGGTTATCAGCTGGAGCCTCTGTCCAACATTGGCCAGGACAACACAGTGCAACTGATCTGCTTGTATCTTTCAAAGCTATACTGAACTGGTCCGGTAACTTAGAGCTTTTACTGTTTGAACTAATGCACGAGTTATTATGATATTCCTTGTATCTCTCAGCACTCCTGGTAAGATTATATCTTAGACACTGTTGCTTAAATGTTTGCTTCCCTTTGTTACTGTGTTTACAATCTGCCTGTTTCTTGCTGGGTATTCCCTGAAGCTCATGCCTAATAATATAGCTGCTTGTTGCAATAAGCTGGGTGAATTTCTATTTGGGATTTTGCTGCAAACCATGTTCGTTTATGTTTGCCTGTCTTGGTAATCTATTTATGACATCCTGTTTCTTGTTGGGGTCCATTGAAGCTAATGAACAGTAATGAAACTGACTACTACAATAAGCTGTGTGAATTACTAACAGAGTTATAGGTGCACAGCTGTTACTAATTAGTTTGCTTGATTGTGAAATCTGTCTATAGAAACCTGTATCCTGCTGGGGGTCCACTGAAGCTAATACCATGGTTTATAGTCACTTATAATAATACTATTGAGTTAATCACTATGTAGATTATAGTTGAAAACCTATTTTTCAATAGTTTGCCTTATATACAATAAGTTGTCTTATACACTGAATAGGAATAGGCCTATTTATGTGCAATGGTGAATATGGTTATTGAACTCTTCCCCCTCTGTACTGCCTCTCACTTCCTGACCTTGAGATTGGTGGTTAACAATTAATGCCCTATTCCTTCTTCCTACCTACTAACACTTTGACCATGGACAGAAAGGGCTTACTCCCTGCAGCCTTGTAAATACTGCTGGTACTATGGCTGTACTATGTGCTCATTCCAACTGCCTTTCCCCTAAAGTAACATTCCTGTATGGAGGCTCCACCACCACCACCTCTGGATGCATCTGTCCATAGTCCAGACCCCTTATTATTAGCAATATATTGGTGCTACAGAATGGGCACCTGCTATTAACCTATTTAAATCCTATTCCTTGTCCTTCTAACTTTAAGATAACTGCCCCTTCTGACATGGGGTGGTAGAAAACCCGTGGCCTTCAGCTTGTATATATGAACATCAGTAGCCTCTGGCCCAAGCTCCAGGACCCGAAAAGTTGGGTTGACTTGTATTCCCAAAATCTGGTAGAATATCTGAGACTTGGTTACAGCCCTTCATACTCCCTCCCTCATGAGTTTGAGCTTCCAGGCTACAACATATTTACGAACATACAAAATTTTCCAGCAGATAAAGGCCTAGAGGTCTATCAAGTCTGCTTGAATGTGCAGCTAGCACCCCTTATTCTGCAGCTGCCCCTTCCTTCCACCCTTCCCCTTCATTAACCCTCCCCCATGTCCTGTCCCATCCTCGTTTCAAGCAGTCCACTGTTCTACTGCATACCACTTCAGCAGGTAATGCATTCCACCCAGCCACCACCTTTTCTGTAAAAAAGTGTCTCCTAATCTCCCTCCTGAACCTTCCTCATTCCAGTCTCATATCATGGCCCCTGGTGGCCCTCCCGTCCCTTACTTTGAACAGTCCCTCTGTACCCGTCTTGTTTATTCCTTTCATGTATTTAAAGGTTTCAATCATGTCACCCCTGTCTCTCCTCTCCTCCAGTGAGTACATGTTCAACTCCTTCAACCTCCTCTCATATGATAAGTCCCCAGCCCCCTTGATCATCTTTGTCGCTCTGCGCTGCACCCCCTCCAGTAACTTAATGTCCCTCTTCAGATATGGACGCCAGTACTGCACGCAGTACTCCAGGTGTGGTCTAACCAATGACATACAGTGGCAGAATCACCTCCTCCCTCCTCGAGGATATACCCCTTACAATACAACGCAGCATTTTGTTGGCCTTTGCAGCTGCCTTCCTACATTGTGCCGAGTTGTTCATTGACCCTGTAATGAGCACACCCAGATCCTTCTCCTCCTCCTCTGTTTGGGCTAGCTGCACTCCCCCTAGCTGGTAACTCCTCCTTGGGTTCTTCATCCCAAAATGCAGCACCTTGCACTTTTTGGCATTAAAGCCCAGTTGCCAGGTGTCTGACCAGGTTTCAAGCTTTGCCAGATCATCCTACAACCCCTGCCCCTAGGTCAGGCAAACAGACTGATCTTGCTCTTGATGTCCCATGATATGTCTGCAATGAATATCCCAAACAACACTGGTCCCAACACCGAGCCCTGTGGAACACTGCTCGTCACTGCCCTTGGGTGTGAGAGCTCCCCACCCACCACCACCCTCTGTTGCCTTTTCTGCAGCCAGTTTCCTACCCATCTCACCAGCTCCGCACCCACCCCTGTGTCTACTAACTTCCATCCCAGCCTTCCATGTGGCACTGAGTAAAATGCCATACTGAAGTCCAGATACAGGACATCCACTGCATGGCCCCTGTCCAGTTGCCTAGTTACCCAGTCATAGAACTCGACCAGGTTGGTTTGGCAGGATCTGCCACATATGAAGCCATACTGTCTGCTGTTCTGTAGTCCTTTGGCCTCTAGGAGGGCCACCAGCCTCTTCTTCAGGATAGTCTCCATTAGCTTACCCACGATGGATGTGAGGCTCACTGGTCTGTAGTTTTCTGGTTCATCCTTGGGGCCACTCTTGTGGAGGGGCACCACATGAGCCATCCTCCAGTCCTGAGGTACACACCCCAAATGTAGTGAGGCATTAAATAGGTCTGCCAAAGGTCCTGCAAGGACCTCTGCCAGCTCCTTCAGTACCCTGGGGTGAATGCCATTTGGGCCTGGCGCCTTGTCCACCCTCAGTGCCTTCAAACCTTCTTGAACTCTGCTCTCCATGATTTCCCCATCTGTCACCACTTCCCACCCTGCTTCTGCCATTTCTCCCACCTTGGGTGTCACCCCCCTCTTCTCTTTAGTAAATACTGAGCAGAAGTACTCATTTAGTGCTTCCGCCTTATCGCACCCTGCTTCCACCCAACCCCCCTCTTTCCTAATCCTTACTATGTGGTCCTTACAGATCCTTTTCTCCCTGATGTGCTTAAAGAAATCCTTCTCCCCCTTCTTAATGCTTTGTGCCAGCCTGAGTTCCGTAGATGCTTTGGCTCCCCTTACTGCCCTTGTCACCTCCTTCGATTCTGTCAAGTACTCCTCCCTGTCCTCCCCCTCCCTGTTTTCTTGTACTTTCTAAAGGCAGCTCTTTTCCTCCTTACCTTTTCCATGACCTCTTTGCTCAACCAGATCGGTTTCTTAGCCCTAGCCTTCTTGCTATGGGCTTTGCAGCAGGTTTTGGTTGCCTCCACTATCCCCAGCTTTATGAGCTCCCACCTCTGGTTAGTGTCCATACTAGATTGAATTATGGCCAGGTACCCTTTTACCACTTCCCCCATCCTCCCAAATTCGGCCCTCCTAAAGTCCAGCTCTATTTTGCCAGATTACACTCCTTCCTTGCCCATATCCAATGTGAGCCATACTGAATGGTGGTCATTCCCTGACGGCGGTTCCTCCACTGTAATTTCTCTTACAAAGTCCCCGTTTGCCAGCACAAGGTCAAGGGTATTCCCTAACCTGGTTGGTTCACTGACCATTTGCAGCAGGAAGCTGTCCTGGAAGGCATCCAGCAGTACCTGCTCCCTTCTGTTCCTGGTTGTTGGGGTGCTCCAGTCCACTCCTGGCATGTTGAAGTCCCCCACAATCACCACACTGCCCTTCTTGCAGGTCCTCCTGATCTGTCCCGCTAGTTTCCTGTCTAACTCCTCCATCTGAGATGGTGGCCTGTACACCACTCCCATTCTAAGAATCCTATTCTTGGAATCCTGGATTTGCATCCAAAGTGACTCCGTATTACCCTCCTCCCCTTCCTCCCTTACACACTTCAGTCCTTCCTTCACATATAGTGCCACCCCTTTCCCAATCACCCTGTCCCTCTGAAATAACGGTACCCTGGTACAGACAGGTCCCAGTCATTGTATTGGGTGGCCCATGTTTCCATGATGGCTGCAATGTCCACCTCTCCCTCTGCCATGAGAACCTGTAACTCTGCAATTTTCCTCCCAAGGCTCCTAGCATTAAGGGTAACCACCTTCCACCCTTTTCCCCCCCTCCCATCCTGCCCTCCTTTCCTAGCATCACCAACAGTACTTGCCATTTGTCCTTTGTCACTGTTATGGGGGGTTAGCTCATATGGTTTCCCAACCTGTGGTCTCTGCATATCTCTTCCCCAACTGCCACCTCCCACTCCCAGTTTAAATTCCCAACTTCCTCTATGTACTCCTCCATCCTCTGTTTCAACACTTTCTTTCCCTCTTCACTCAAGTGTAGTCTGTCTTTGGCATAGATACTACTGTCCTCCCAGGTCCCTCCCACCCCCAACAGCCCATACCCTTTAGCACAACACCAGGTTCTTAGCCATCCGTTAAATTCCTCTATTCTCAGCTTTCTTGTTGTGCTTGCCTTTGCACACGGAGTATCTCTGAAAAGTTACTGATCTTCCTGCCCCTCACATAATTGTGCTAGTTCCTCAAACCTCCTCTGGACTGTACCTACTGTCTTGTCAGCCAGGTCGTTTGTCCCAAGATGTATAATTAAATGAGGCTTGTCCCTACCCCTTCTAGCATATTTAAGAACAGACTGTCCCACCCTTTCCACTGCCATTCCTGGCATGGCCTCCACCCAAATGTGACTATGCCTCTCCCCCTTGCTACCCCATCTAACTCCTCTTAGTATTGAGTCCCCTAACATTAAGATTCCACCCCTCTTACTCCCTGCTTGCTTCCATTCATCTCCCTCTCTCATTTCCAGCTCCTCTTCCTCCTTCTGCACATTATTTCCCCCTTTTACCCCTGTTGCAATTCTCCCAGCAGAAATTTCCCCCGCTCCAGTTTGGTCCAGGCATTTATCAATTACTCCTCTAATTTCATATTTTCCCTCCTACACCTTCTTCCTCTCTAGCAGGCACAACTATTTTCTGAAGGCCCTTCACAAATGCCCGCTCCCTCTCTCTTCATAGTAACCTGTTCTGTCCTTTCCACTCCATAACTTTTGCCACTTCTTCACCTCCCCTCACAAGTCCCTATTTCCTCCTTCCATTTGTCTTTTGTCTCCTGACCTGGTTTCCCCGGCAACTGTTCTTCCTGGCCTGGGCCCCTTTGTCTCTGCTTCCCTTTTTCTGACCCTCTCCTCACCACTGTTGGCTTAAATCGCCCTCCCTCATCTCCCCTTCTTCCTCCCTCCAGTATTGGGCTAAACCCACCCCCAATCTTCCTTGCCAGTCTTAGTTCCTCCTGCAGACCCTCAATCTCCTTTCTAAATTTTTCTATGTGGTTGCACACTAAACATCCTCCCACACTCCAGGCAATTTTTAGAAAGATTGGTGCACCACAGTTGTTGCAGCCTACAACCCTACCCATTGCTGTCATTGCCCACCAGCGACCCCCCACCCTTCCAGATGCAGGATACCAAACACTCCCCCAAGTCTCCCCTCTCCCTCCTCTATCAGTACAAAACATTTTCTTTATTTCCCTTACCTCCTTTGTTGCATACGTTTAGATATATTGAGCAACTGCTTTTTATATTCCTATCCTTCCTATCCACACTCAAAAGCAGACTTTAAGTAGACATTGCACAACCTTCTTCAAACTCCTACTCCTCCTTTCCCCAATGCAATATCAATGCGAAGAAGTAATAATGAAAGCTGCTAGATTTGCATTTACTTTCCTTCCACTGAGAGAGCAGTCACCTCTTCACTTGCTGCTGTTCCTTTCCTGGTATGCCCCTCCTACTCCACACCCCTTACTATACCCAGTGTTTAGCTGCTGTCAATCAGATTTAACAGGGCATGTAATCAAGAGTTGGGGGAAGGGGGGGGCGAAAACCTACAGCAACCAAAGACAGCAAAGAAATACACCACCACTACATTTTAAATCCTCAACAGCCCAAAAACAATTCTAAGTAAAGACAACAAAGAAAGTACAGTGTCACCAAAAGCCCACTATCCAAGTCTAAAAGAAAAACAGCAATTACCAGTTACTGTAAAGCATTGAATTGAATATGCTTCCTTCCCCTTCTGGTTTCTTTAACATTCAAAAATACATAGATTTCTATCTCAGCTCTTTACCCTTACCATCAAAAGGTAACTACAATCACAATAATCTACCATTTAGGAAGAATAGAGTGAGTAAGAAGGGATGGGGGTACTCATACACAAGAGCTTCATTAAATACTACCCTAGTAAACCGTCAGACTTTAGATGAGTCTGACTGTGAGGTCAACATCATGAAAATATTGCTTGGAGAAGTGAAGCCACTCTTTGTTGTCTACATCTATAACCCTCCCAGAACAGCCTTCTCTGCAATTGATGCTGTCTGCCAAACTATTACACTGGACTCCTTAAGGGAATATATTATACTGGGAGACTTTAATATCAACTGATCTCCCGGCATGCATTTTGGGCCTAAGTCAGCCATGCTTAGGGCCCAACTCAACCAAGTTATTACTGAACACAGCAGAATCAGCTACAAGGCTGGTACCTGCACTTTGCTGGACTGGGTCCTTGCCTCTAATCCTCTTAAATCACAGTTGCTGGGATTTTTGCAGATTCTCTTTGTAACCATTCCCCTATTTTCTGCAAATTAAAGAACAGTGCCCCCCCCCAGGCTATTTTTAGCTCCTGATTGTTCTAAATATAATCCATCTTCCTACTTGGCCTTCTTTTCTGGCATTAACAGGGCTATAATAAAGTTTCTGCCCAATATTGAATCTGCCCTAGACTTCATTATCAATAGCTCTCTGTTGGCTGCAAATCCTCATGCCCCCTTTAAACAGATTATGGTCACAGGCCACCACTCCAAATGGCTTACTCCTGAGCTAAGAAACTTTTAAAGGTTTCTTGGTGAAACTTTTGAAAATGAATAAATAAAATAAAATGTTTAAATATAGGGATAAAGCATGGGGGCTCTTCAATCCCACTGGCCTAATAGTGGATTGGACCAAGTACAGTGAGCTAAGGAATACTTGTAAAAAAGAGATACGTCTTTCAGATGAGACTTTAAACTGAGGTCCCACCTGCCTGTTCTGGTGGTAGTTCAGGTGGATGTTAAAGATCCCATGGCACTTCTCGAAAAGAACTGGGGAATTTCCCTGGTGCAATGGGCAAATTTCCTCCATTCACAAAAAATACCACCAACAGCTTAATCTGGTTCAAGGTCAGTTGGCATTCATCTGTATCCCCCTCCACCGGATCGTGCCTGAAAATAGGCAAGATTTGTCTAGTGCACTTACCCGGTCAACAAAAACTAAATAAATAAAGTGCCAAGAGAACCTATCTCTCTCAATTACAGAACCAAAACCTTTCCAACCCTGAAAGGTTCTGTGCACAAGTCAATTCCCTACTGAAAGACCACTCCTAATGCACTAAACATGATATAGTAGTGGATGGGCATCCAGTAAGTGACCCCTTGGTTACAGCCACTGCTTCCAATGACTTTTTCACTGACCGGGAGATATTCAAACCTCCCTCTTAAGATGCCACTTCTCCCCACCCTATCCCTCCTGAACCAGTAGTACCTTCCCCCGAGATTCACTATTCAGCTGATAACTCAGAAGGAAGTACTAGCTCTATTGAAAGTGAAAGGATCTGCAGGTTTTGATAAATTTGAACCTAAACTGTTGAACATTGCTGCCACTGTTCTTGCCTTCCCATTTGCCATCC
This sequence comes from Neoceratodus forsteri, assembly GCA_016271365.2. NCBI lineage: Eukaryota > Metazoa > Chordata > Ceratodontiformes > Ceratodontidae > Neoceratodus > Neoceratodus forsteri. The sequence continues at coordinate 1,290,942,534 of CM057456.1, forward strand.
TCATAAGTAAATCCCTACATGAATGATGTATCTCTGAATGCTTGAAGACTGCCATAGTTGTGCCAGTTCATAAAGGTAGCTTAGTAGAACCTGTTGAGCACTACTGGCCTATCTCTCCTCTGCTCACTTGCTACAATACAGGAATCAATGGTCTTTAACCAGGTGCTGACTTCCTGAAGCAGAGATACCCGCTGACTGAAAGACAGCATGGTTTCAGGTGGCATCATGGAACTGACTCTGCCCATGTCACACTGACCACAGAAATCCTGGGTGTCATTGATAAAGAGCTGTTTACCAGTGCAGTCTTCATTGACCTTACTAAAGCATTTAATTTGGTTAATCATATGGGAGGCGGTATAGCGTAGTGGTTAAGGACACTGAGCTGCAAACCTGGAGACCTGGGTTTGAATCCCATCAGCCCCCACATGCATACTGTGTGACTCTGAGCAACTCACTTAATTTCCTTGTACTCCCAGGTCACACCTGGAAACAAGCTTAGGCTTTGTCTGCCTTTCCTGGTTAAACAACTTCCCCTTTCTCCTAAAGCATTTTATTTGGTTAATCATAGCCTTATTCTATCAAAACTAAAGAATTCTGGTCTTGACACGCTCTCCCTTAGCTGATTCTCCCATTACCTCACTGATAGATCCCAGCTGCTCAGCTGGAAGGGCTATCTCTCCAAAAATAAATCAATCCTGGATGGTGTCTCACAGGGTTCTATTATTGACTCCCTGCTATTTTTGTTTGTTGTTAGTGATATGCTGAGGAACTGTGAAGAGGCAAGCCTTCTGTGTATGCAGGCATGTAATGCACGGAAAGAGACTGACATCATTAAACTAAAAAAAATTGGTTTCAGGCCAATAAGCTGATCTTTAATCCCCCCTGAAAAAAAAGAATGCAATATTGTTTGACCCTAGGAACTTGGGCCTGTATAAGCAACACTTGCTTGCTCTCACCACCTCTACTGGAACATCCACAGAAGTAGCTGAGTCCACCAAATATCTATGGTTCCACTTGGATCAGGAATGTCCTTACAGAGCTCGCATTGACCATATAACACCTACCCACCACAGAAAAAATAGTTCTGCTTTACTTGATTGACAATCTTATTACAAAAGAATAATGGCTTATAATTGCTACTGACACTCTACTCCCCCCACCCCCCCAAAAATATGGTGCCCCTGTTTTTCAAGTTCCTTAGGTGTTCTGAGCATAATAAGCTCACTGTACTATAGAATAAAATTGGGTGCTGTGCTGCAGGTGCTCCATCCAGCGAGCATCATTGCAATATATTCTGCTCACTGAATTGGCTATCACTTGAGGGTCAGCTTGAGAACCCTTTCCTCTGTTTGGCCTGTAAACTTGTTAAGGGTCCCTCCCCTACCCCTAGTTTGCATGACACACTAAAACTCCAGACCTCAAGGAGGATTTTTCAGTCTACCAGCAATCTTTTATTAGAAATGCCTAAACTTAAAACTCATGCAGGAAAGCAGTCCTTGACTTCCTCAGCTAAACCATCTGGACTTCCCTGCCTTCTGCCCTCCAAGACTTCTCAGCCCTTGGAAGTTTTAAAGAAGGGCTCAAAGCTTAATACTTGAATGGAGCCTCTGTACCTGCAATAGTTGACTTCCCCCTTCACTAAAACTTATGACGCTCCATCATTCATGGATCTTTTTGGACCTTGTTACACTATGGTTAAATGTTTCCCCTCCGTACATTTTATAGTCCAAAATTGTTATTATCTCTGTGTTATATGTTGGACACAATGTTTGGCCAATTGTATAGTCTCACACCTAATAAACTGTAACATTGTCATATCTGACTTGTCCTAATAATGTAGCTATTTATTGTTCTGACTGTTTGCAAATTTGAAATTAATTCCAGATCACTCCTAAAAAAAGGACAGCTATGTCTCAGTGGGTCTACCCAGTTAAAAAAATGAATAACCTAATAAATAAATAGAAAATGTGGGTATATTGTTTCAGAGGAAAGAAGGCACCAGGACACAGGGGCATGCAATGAAGCTGGGGGGGGGGTAAAAGGATGTGAGGAAATACTTCTTCATGGAGTGAGTCATGGATGATTTGAACAGTCTACTGGCAGAAACTGCTGTGGCTAAGACTGTAGGAATCTTCAAGCATGCATGGAACAGGTATACTGGAAAACTAGATAGATGACAGGAGACAGGGTGGATGCCAGTGATGAAGAAGGGTCAGAGGTGATAGAATAGACAGGAAAAATCCAGACAGATTAGATAGGCTAACTGGTCTTTTTCTTCCAACAAAACCCATGTTTTTATTCTACTAAATACTTCCTGGTTTCTCTCTTAAATTTGCCCCCTACAGCTTCATGGAGTTACCTCTATTGCTTCTGTTTCCACTGAGTTTATACACGTCCCAACAGTCATGCCTCCTAAGGAATGGGTTGCATTATCCCAGAACACAGAGGCTGGTACATTTGTGGTGTATTAGCTGAAATGTTTGTGTGCTGTATGCACTTTAGTTTTTACTGAATGTTGTAAATATTTTTTATTACAAAATATTTATTAAATAAAACTCACACTTAATTTTATCCATTGAGTTTGGAGTGCTGGATTCTTTTAACAGATTAAGTAGGCCAACAGGTCCTTTTCTGCCAGCAAAATTAATGTTTTTATGCTCCTAAATGCTTCCTCGTTTCACTCTTAAATTTTCCCCCTACAACTTCATGCAGTTACCTCTATTGTTTGTGTTCCCATTGAGTTTATACATGTCCGAGCTGTCTGAATTTTTCGCATTGTGGAGGTATGTTTCAATCATATCCTCTCTCACCCTTCTCTTCTTCAGTGTGTACATACAGTATTTAGATCTTTCAAGCTATTTTCTTAAATAATTTTTTGTTGTCCTTGAATCATCCCTTACAACCCTCATCTGTACAACCTCTACTCTGTCCCTGTCCTTTAAAAGAAGTTTCCAAAACTGTATGCTGTATTCCAGGTGAGGACAAACCAGTGACTTATATAGGGGAATCATTGTCACTCTTTTGTTGCTGATGATCACATTCACTATGCAGCCCTGCATCCAATTTGCCCTCCCCACTGTTTTATTGCATTCTGTTGTTGTCTTCAGACTGTCAGACATTACCCCAAATCCTTTTCTTTTGCACTGCTTTCCACTATAGCCTCCCCCAGTCTATATTCAGTTTTTGGATTCTGACCCCGTGAGCGATATCTTGCACTTTGTGGCATACAATTTTAACTGCCATATTTTTGACCACTTCTTTAACCTGCCAATGCCCTCTCTCATAATTCTGACACCATCATCATTATCACTCAGCGACAGATCTTGTTATATGCTAGGTAGAGGCATCTCTAGACCTGTATGCCCACCCCTACATCACAGATAAAGCAGTTAAAGAGGACTGATCCCAAGATCAATCCCTTTGGCACATCAGTAGTGACCCCCAACCTATGAGAACTTACTATTTATTAAAAACCTGTGGGTTATGTCACTTAGCCAATTTACCACCTACAGTGTATACAGTGGCTTTGCTCCCCACTACCAGGTCATTCATTTTCTTTATCAGACATCCATGTAGAATGGAGTCAAAGGCTTTATTGAAATCAAGATACAATGTGTCTATTGCTCTCATTAATCCGTGTTGTCTTTTGTCCTTCAGAACATTTGCTCCATGAAGCTTGCTATTACATCTTTTGTTACGATCTTTAGTAGCTTACCAATAGTTGGTTTAGCATTGTTTTTTGCAGCTAGCAATCCATTGGTAACTTATATTGGATTATTTTTTAATGCTTAACCAGCTCAACAGCACTGTTAGTAAAATGTTTTTGCAACTCATTTAGCATACCTCTGCAGTCCAGTCACATTGCAATGCAAAACTGAGTTTTATCTTTTAGGAAATAGTTTGTGCAGGGCTTTGTGGTGAACCCAGCAACACTTATTGAACTCATTCAGAAATGCTACACCAACTCATTGAAGGAACAGTTTAATGTAACTTGTACTGTGTATGCTAGGCTGACAGGTCTGTACTTCTCCAGTTTTTCCTTGCACTGACTCCTGTGAAGGGGAACCATATTTGTTGTTGTCCAGTTCCTGGGTACTATGCCTGCCTCCAGTAAGCTAGTGAATAGCCCTACTAGTGTCTCAGCTAGGAAATCACCAATGTCGTTAAGCAAATGGGGATGTAGCTGACCTGAGTACATAGACTTATCTACATTTGGTGCAATTCAGCCATCTAAAGCACATTAACACACTACTCCCCCTCTTCTCCCCTTCCTCTACCAACCAACCCCTTTCTACTCTCAGGTCCTCTACACAGACCCTTCCCCTAACCTTTCATTATACCCCCTATCCTATACCCAACCCCATTAATCCAGCCCTTCCCTTCTGTCTTACCCTTCCCTGGTTCTCTGTTCTCCTGAATATTGCTTCTGTGTACTATTTATTCACTCTACCATCTGTCTGCATGATCTTTGTTTAAATTATGTTGCTGCAAAGTTTTGTACTCTCCACTTAATGTGGAACCCTGATTCTCTAATCTCTTGCTTATTGCCTTCATGTACTAATGTATGTATTCTAAAGTCGTATTGATATGAACCTCTACTGTGCAGTTGTGTACTCTCCATCTGACATGGAACCTTTGTAAATGAGCCAAATGGGCTCAAAGATGTTATCTAATTATAAGAATAAAAGAAAGAATGGAAGAAAGAAAAGAAAGAAAGGAAGGCAGGAAGGAAGGAAAGAAAGAAAGAAAGAAAGAAAGAAAGAAAGAAAGAAAGAAAGAAAGAAAGAAAGAAAGAAAGAAAGAAAGAAAGAAAGAAAGAAAGAAAGAAAGAAAGAAAGGAAGGAAGGAAGGAAGAAAGAAAGAAAGAAAGAAAGAAAGACCATTGTAAACACTACCATCCTGTAGCTTGTATCACAGCTAAGCAAACAAATAATAAAGAAAATCCTATCAAAGACAAAAATACAGAAAGAAACAAAAGAGTTAAGCAAATAAATCGCCAACATAACAATGGACAGTGCAATCTAACCAGCCAGCAGCATGGTCTTCATAGGCCCCTGTGAAGACATATAATTTCTGAACCTTTGGCAAACTTCACAGACTGCAGGCTGATGTTGGTCAGATCCAATATGGCTACTAATATGATAGTACTGATATAATGTGAGTGACGGGAGGAGGGTTTAATTGCAATATGTAGACATAGCTCTCACTATGCAGCCATAATGAGCTAATACAAAAAGGCTAAAACTAGTTTTGATTGGAGTAGAGCAGACCCTGAAAGCTGCAATGTAACAACATGTCTCTTATAAATACCTTGGTATAACCTTTGACCCAGCCCTCTCTTTTCATGACCACATCTCTGCCCTGACCTCTGCCTCCAATACACGGCTGGATATCCTTTACCGTCATAAAAACTGCCTCCCCACTGATGCCCTCCACCTTGCAGTCACCTCCTCTGTTATATCCCTAATCGACTATGGCCTTCCTGTCTATGGTGCGGAGGACCAGATGGCCCTGCGCAAGGTACGCCTTACTCTTAACAAAGCCAGTAGACTTATAACCGGTACTCACAGATTTACCCATACCTGCCTTCTTTATTCCATGGCCAATCTACTCAACCTGGATGAGCGCCTCATGTACCAAACCTGCCAACTTACCTATAAAGCTCTCCATGGCCATCCCCCGGGCCTGTCTGACTCAATCCAAGGGGTAACCCCACAGTGCACACCCGCAGCTCCTGTAAAACCGCACTGTTATACCGAGGTGAGAACCTCACAGCAAAGGGCTTACCCTACAGAGCCCCCTGGTATAACACCCTCCCTGCTGGAATCTCTGAAGCTCCCTCATTATCGTGCTTTAAATGCAGCCTCAGAAATCACCTGCTCACCTCACGCAGGTGTTGATGCCCTTAATCTTCTCCTCTCCCTGACAATGCTCCCTGAGCAGCTCTCTTCCTGCCTGCTAGGCCACCCTCACTTGTCTACTCTCCTCTCCTCTCTCTGGTGTCCTCCTCTCATCCTCTTCTATCCGTCTTCGTAATCGATCTTCCTTTATCCACTGTTTTTTATGCCTAACTCACCTGTATGCATTATTTATGTCTCAGAAATGCCTGTAACTTTGACTAACACCTATTGCGAGCCTGTATTGCTGATTATCTGTTGTCTATTGTACCGCTGTTTTTGTCCTCTGTGTGACGAGGTACCTTTGTAAATGAGCCCCTGGCTCAAAGGTTGTTAAACTGATGTTAAAATAAATAAATAAATAAATGTCACTGTGCCTAATAAATGCTTCACAACACAAGCAGCATAAATCTCTGTCCCATATACAGTCACAGAGTGGCAAACAGTATTTCAACAGCAATTGTGAACAGAAAAAGAGTTTTAAAAAGAAAGCTACTGATATCTGATTTGATATCATCTAATATCAAATCATCTTTTATCAAATAAATAAGTAAATAAATATCACACTACGCTGATTTAAATGTGTGTGTTTTTTTAATGGGGACACATTCTTTTCTTCCTGTATGTAATGGGGCTAGTCTTGTGTCATCTGATAATTCCCTGCACACTCAAATGAAAGTGGTACTATGTATAAAATGATAAACATCTGAAGAAGTTTTCACATTTTTTTAAACAAAATTACATAAGAAGTACTGTCCTCAGATACTGAAAATGCCATGATTTATGTGTTTTTAAGTCAAAACAGAGGTTCAGCTTGAAAAGCAGAGCACCTTAGCAGCACGTGAACCTACAGCATCAACATGAACTTCCCAGATTGAACAGAAGACAAAGGTTCCCCTGTAGTGTCAGAGACAGCTGCTATTGATAGTTGCATGGTGCAGAATGTTTCAGTCATAGTGGTAGCAGAAGACAGCATGAAGTAGCACCATCAACCCTTGGGTGTAATGCTAAAGAAAAGCTGTCCAGCTCAATCATAAGTAAGCATTGGGCCTTTATGTCCTTTTAAGGCACCTTCTGTTTTTAGACCCTGTAATACTATGGAAAGTGGAACTTTTTCTTGTGGGTGAGGCCTGCACAAATTCCATTTTTAAAGAGACATCCTTCTGCCTATCAAAGTGATTCAGTGAGTTGGGGGCAAGATGAAAAAAGGGTGTTCTGTAAAAGTGAAATATTCTTCAAAATTGTGAAGTACGACAAATACATTAAACAACTTATTAAGATATATGCAGCTTACTAAATTGAGAACATATTAGTTTTCTCCTGTTAGAAAAGCTGACACTGTAGTTATTTTTCTTCTCTGTATACTATCGTCTAAATTCTGCATCTTGTACTTTTTTTGCAGATCTGTCCAATTCCAAGGAACAGTCTATTGAGCTTCGTTAACATATTGGAAGGTATCTGCTGTTTGTTACCTTTAAAAGGTTTTCCTATCTGTTGAAGGCATTGTCTTTGGCTATAGCTGTCTCTCTGTCTGTCTGTCTGTCCATCTCTCTCCTTCAGAACAACTCCGAAAGGTCGGAAACTAACAAGAAAATAGTTTGGAAGGGGAAGGAGGAACCTACCGCACTGTACTGAACTGAGAAGACGTGGAGAGATGTGCGTCAAGTCCACTCTGGTGAAATGACACAGCTGTGGTGTATTTGCAGTGACATGCTACCAAAGCCTCCCCCCACTTGTAGTAATGTGCTACCAAAGCCACCTTTCAATGCAATTTCACTACATCAGCATAACGCTCATTATGCAGCTGAAACCCTACCCCTCTCCCACACACTGCAGAGAGACAGTCACAGCACAAAACACACAGATATTGAAAACAGTGAAATCATCCATAGAATGACAAGAAGAGTTCATTAAGTCATTTTTTTGTCAGCCATTTTTATGTTCTCTGCTGTCAGTCTGTGGGGCTGTGAAATTAGCCCTGTCTGAGATTGCATGGGAGTGACTAATAATTGGCCCTGCTAGTGAATGCTTGGGAGTGACTGTACTTTGTTTTAAAAAAAATCCCAGCTAGTGTGTTGTTCAGCTGCATGGTCATGAAGGAGGTAGCCGTGCTACCAGAAACCCTTTGAACAGGGTATTATTTTCAAACAAGTGATTGGCAGGTTTTATGAGGAGCAGTGCTGCATGGAGGCTGGACTGACTGTGGCCCAGGGAATTTGAACATCTGTCATCAGGGATATTGTCTGGGATTGTCTCTGGGCCTGTGAAATTAGCCCTGCCTCAGATCATGGGGGAGTGACTGTTAATTGACCCTGCCAGCGAATGCTTGGGACTGTACTTTGATTAAAAAAAAATCCCAGGTACTGTGTTGTTCAGCCACGTGATCATGGAGGAGGTTGCTGTCCCAACAGAAGCCCTTTGAACAGGGTGCTATTTCCAAACAAGTGGCTGGCTGGTTTTTTGAGTAACAATGCTGCATGGAGGCTGGACTAACTGTGGCTGAGGGCATTCAAACATCTGTCATCATGGATCTCGTCTGGGACTGTCTGTGGGGCTGTAAAATTAGTATTGCCTGAGATTGCATTGGAGTGACTGTTAATTGGCCCTGCCAGCCAGTGAAAGCTTGGGAGTGACTGTACTTTGTTTATTTAAAAAAATTCCAGCCACCCGACCTGCACCACCTCCATTAATTAAGTAGTCTGCTTGGGGCTCCTCCCAAAGGGACCTACCAAGTGGTATGCAGAGGATGGGGAGGTGGTACTATTATTATGAATATTTGCTTCAGAAGAATTCTATAGATTATCCATATGTGTTTCAGTTTGTTGCAATTTGATTTACTGTAATATCACTATCTGTGGGTTAGGGGATTTTAATTTTATTACTATTATTTGTGTTACGATAGTGCATTAGGTTTCCAAGGGGGACTTATGAGATATATTTTGTAATATTTTAAAAGGAGTGGGGCTCATTGGGGAATAATATGGATGAGATAGCCATATGGGAATATCTACATTTGGGGCGAAGTAGACTTCTGAGGGAGACTGCTTTGACTTATTTAATAATTATTCACAATGAATACAACTAGGTAACTCATCAGGACACCTAGAAACAGGCTGTGGGGGGATCGGTCACACTATGTAGAGCAATGTCTGGGTGCAATGCAAGAGGTGGTAAGGGGAGAAATGCAGATACTTGGGAGTGTTGTGGGTCATGGGCAAGTTGAGTGGAAGGACAGAAACTGGTGTTATGGGGGGAAGGGTGGGGTTGGATCCAGGGAAGGGGGGCTGGTATGGAGGGCAGGGGGGTGGAAGGGAAACAAGGGGGACAGGCTTGTGAGATGTAATAACTGTGGGGTGGCAATCTGGATGGGTACATTATGGAGACTATGGGAATGTTCCATTTGCTGGAGACTTTGGGACCTGAAGGCAGAGGTCCAGAGGCTAGAGGGGGAGTTAAGATGGGTAAGGGATGGGCGAGGAAGTGTTGGGGCAGGCTAGGTAACCCACTGAATGCACACAGGGGCTATGACAGTGGGGTCTATGGAGAGGATAAGGTCCATGAGCAACAACAAGGGGCTGTGTCGGGAAAGTATTAGGGGTGATGATTGCAAAGGGGGCAGGCTCAGGAAACAGGTTAATGGCTCTGGTGTCAGTAGAAGGAGAAGAAGGTGAGGCTCACCTGGATGAGACAAGCAGGTATGAGGGTAAGGGATATGCTGTGGCCTACTATTCAGATGGGTAGGGGTACAGGATATTGGGAGGGAAGGGTATAAGAGGTAGAGAGAGGTGTGAGGTTGGGGGGGATAGGGTAAGGGCAACAGTGACAGGTTGCTGCCCAGGAAAGGATGGCATGGTATTTGATGTGGAAGTGGTAGTTGTAGGTGGTGAGTAGGTTACTTAGGGAAGGGAAGCACAGAGAGCATGCAGGGGGGCATGGATGTGGGACAAATAAGGGGGTTGGGTCTGAGCACTGATGAACAGCAGTGGGTTGAAGATCATGGGGGGGATGAGGGGATGAGGAAAACAGGAACGTACAGTTGACTTGGGAGGTAGCTGGGGTGAAAGTTGTAGTGATTGGGGACTCTGTCCTGAAGGGGATCAGATGGGGAGGGAGGGGTGAGTGGAACAGTCGGATATGGGTGGAATCCATACCAGGTTTGACAATGGATAGGGTGGGAAAGGCTCTATCAAAGTGTGTTGGGGGGAGAGAGAATCCACACATGGTGGTGCACATAGGCACTAAAGACATTGGGGGGTGCATGATGGAGTCAGTAAGGAAGAGGTTTTTGAAGAACTGGGGAGAATATGTACGGAGATAAGGAGCTCAGTGGCTTTCTCAGAAGTGGTGCTGGTTCCCAGGATGAGCAGAGGTGGGAAGGATAGGATAGTGGAGTTCAATTCCTAGCTTGGGGGGGGTGGTATCATTCTAATGGGTATGCACTGGTGGTAGATTGGGGAGCACATGGGACAACATTGCTCTGTATGCTAAAGATAGGTTACAATTAAGCACAGTGGGGCAGAAAGTTTTGAAGAGTAAGTTGGAGGATTACTTTGAATCAAGGGGGAATTTAAACTAGGTGGGTGGTTTTGAGTGTGCACCTGGTTTGCAGGGTCACCAGGAAGGGGAGCTGAATGAGCTGACGCCCCACAACAATACTGTTTGCTATGGGGTGGGATAATGGGGATGGGTCAGTTTAAGGGGATAAGGGGTGGAGAGTAGAATGGAAGAGGATGGAGGGTGGTCTCCCTGAATGCGAGGAGCTGGGTAACAAAACTGCTGAGCTCCAGGCTCTCTTTACTGTAGGGATGATGGATGGTGTGGACATCACGGAAACCTGGGCCACCAAACACCAAGACTGGGATCTGGTGATCCCAGGATATAGAATTTATAGGAAGGACAGACTGGTGGGGAGAGGGGTTGGGGTGGCAGTTTATGTAAGGGATGATATTAGATGCACTAGGGATGAGGGGAAGGAAGGTAGGATGGAGGCACTGTGGATCAATTCCTAGAACCCAGAAGTAGAAAACTGAGGCTGTGGATGGTGTATAGGCCACCAGCTCAGTCCGAGAAGTTAGCTAGGGAGTTGGTGGAACAAATTCAGTGGGTCAGTAAGAAGCTGAATGTAGTGATAGTAGAAGATTTCAATCTGCCTGGGGTAGATTGGAGTACCCTAGTCACCTCTAGTGCCAGGGAGCAGGTATTGCTGGATGCAATCCAGGATAGTCTTTGGGAGCAATTGGTTAGCATGACAATTCAGCTAGATAAACACTTGCTCTGGTACTATCAAATGGGGAGGCAGTGAGGGAACTTAGGGTGGAGGACCCACTAGCTGGGAATGACCATTCACTCTGTGTGATTTACACTCAGCTAGAGCAAATATTCTATAGGATAAGTGACAAGGGTGGTGGATTTCAGATGGGCAGACTTTAAGAAGATGTGGGAAATCCTGAAAGGACACCTAGAAGGGATAAGACCAGAAACTTATGCACAGTAGAGGTGGAACATCATCAAAACTGGTCTAAAGGAAGCTATTGAGGCTTGCACCAGGACTCTGAGCAAGAAGATCAGAACTAAAAGTCATGTTGGCTGAACTGGAGAGTTTTGGAGAGGGTGAGGGCAGAGAAAGTGGCATTTAGGATATTCAAGAGAACCGATAGGGAGGAAGAAAGGGAGGAGTATGTGAGGATGACCAGGGAGGTTACCAAACTAGTGAGAGAAGCCAAGGCCTCCAGAGAGTTAAGGTTAGCTTAGGGCATCAGGGAGGGTAGAAGGATATTTTTAGATACATGAGTGAAAAAAGGAGTTGCAGGGACCAAATAGTGAGGATCAGGAAAGGGAAGGAGGGGTGGGTGGGTGGAAAAGGGAGTGAAGCAGGTGGAAGCATTGAATGAATATTTCTGCTCTGTGTTCATCCAGGAAGAGGGCAGTCAACTACCTCCATGGACTGGGATTGTGGGGAAGGGGGGGGAAGGGTGATGGATGGGGTGATAGCAGAGAGTAGAGTACTAGAGGGTATGGAGGCACTAAGGGTGGACAAGGCACCAGGTCCTGACGGCATTCACCCCAGCGTGCTGAAGGAGATGGCTGAGGTGTTGGCCAGACCACTGGTGGACCTGTTTAACACCTGCCTGGACTCAGGATAAATGCCACAGGACTGGAGGTTGTCTCATGTGGTGCCTATTCACAAAAGTGGCCCAAGGGATGAGCTAGGAAACTACAGACCTGTTAGTCTCACTTCCATAGTGGGTAAGCTTATGGAGGCGACCCTGAAGGAGACTGGGGAATTTTCTCAAGGTAAATGGCCTGCAGGATGTGCAACAGCATGGTTTCATCTCGGGTAGATCTTGCTAGTCCAATTTAATAGAATACTATGACTGGGTAACAAGAGAACTCGATGATGGCCATGCAGTGGATGTCATGTAGTTGGACTTCAGTAAGGCCTTTGATTCAGTGCCTTATGGGCAGCTGGGTGGGGGAACTGAGTTTCAGAGGGGTGGGGGAGAAGATGGCTGATTGTAGCATTAATTGGCTGAAGGGAAGGCAGCAGTGGGTGGTGGTAGGGAGGGGACTCTCATCCCCTAGGCCTGTGAAAAGTGGGGTGCCACAGGGTTCTGTGCTGGGACCAGGATTGCTTGGCCTGTTCATATCAGATATCTCACACAGAGTTAAGAGCAGGATAAATCTGTTCACAGATGATACCAAGATGGGAGCAGTGGTGGATGATGTTAAGGGGTAGAAAGAGCTACAAGGAGATCTAACCAAACTGGAGCAGTAGTTGGTGAAGTGGCAGCTGGGCTTCAATGCAAAGAAGTGTAAAGTTATGCACTTTGGGGAGAAAAACCCGAATAGGGAATACTGGTTGGGTGGGGTGAGACTGGAGGTCACTGAGGAAGAGAAGGACCTTGGGGTGATGATATCTAAGAGCATGAACAACTCTGCCTAATGTAGAGAGGCAGCAGCCAAGGCCATCATGATGCTGAGGTGTATTGCTAAGGGAATCTTGTCCAAACATCTAGGTCACTGCATTCACTGCATTTGTCCGGATGGAGTACTCTGTGGCTCAGAGCACCAGCACTGCATATAGCCAGTTGTGAGTCATCTTCCACGTGCCTGCCCATCCTTCCAGAGCTCAGGTCACTGCATTCACTGCACTCACCTGGACCAGGACCCCCATGGCTTGGAGCACTGGCACTGAACATAGCCAGCTGCGAGCTTTCCTCCACATGCCCGACTATCCTTCCAGAATTCAGGTCACTGCATTCGCTGCACTCACCCAGACTGGGCACCCCAATGCTCGGAGCACCAGCAATGAATGTAGCTGGCCACGAGCCTTCCTCCACATGCCCACCCATCCTTCCAGAGCTCAGGTCACTGCATTCGTTGCACTCACCCATACCCGGCTGCCCCATGGCTTGGAGCACTGGCACTGAACATAGCCAGCAGCAAGCCTTCCTCCACACTCCCGCCCATTCATCCAGAGCTCAGGTATGGAATGGAACTCCAGGAGAGTGCTCAGCTTGAAAGCCGTAATTTCTATTGGTGCTCAGGGCCATGAAACGGCACCTTATAGGATGCCAAACTCTCTCTCTCTCTCCTCCCCAGGCAGTATTAATAAATAGGGATTAGTTGTAAACAGGGCCTCACTGATTCTTATATCCAGGACACCATACTATAGCTAATAATTTGTTTAATAGCCATTTGCTATTATTTATCTCTCCATCTGATTAGCCTGATTTAAAGCTATTTAGCCTGATCTAAAGCTGCTTAGACTGTTTGTTAAATAATCCTACCAGACCACAATCTGCCTATTGTAAATCTGCACAGCTACAGCATTAATCCTACCTGTTTACAGTCTGTTAAATAGATAGTTGCCAACAAACCTAGTGATTACAGTCTGCCTAATATAAAAGTGCCCAAATGTTTGTTAGCTCTATAAGCTAATTTGATAGTCGCTGCTTTAGCCAAACCTTGTACTGCATCTAGGTCTAGATTAATTTATTGAATACTCTGTCTGCTCAACCCTCCGCTCTCTCGCTCCTGAGACCTTTTTCTCCATTTTTTTCTTTTTCTTCTTCCTACTTTGCTCACTTTGCTTGCCCTCCCCTATGCTCCACAGCCCCTGAGGCTCTGTGTCTCACCTTCCCTGCTCTGTCCCTGTAATTCTGTAATTCTAACCACCCAACATCTCCTGCCCCCCAGGCTACAACTTTCTCTCACCTCCTTTGTCCTACCCCGATGTCAAAATCCAGACGCCGCCTTGCTGCTCTTTTGTCTACTGCCTACCCACTCACTCCCACTTCTCACACCTACTCCCCCAAACTCTTGCTCTCACAGCTAACCACTCCTACTGATTCAGCCTGCTTTGTGTCTGGCAGCATATCCCTGACCTCTCGCTCTCTCCCCTTCCTTTCTAGGTCACTGCATTCATTGCACTTGCCTGGACCAGGTGCCCTGTGGCTCGGAACATCAGCACTGAACATAGCCACCAGTGAGCCTTCCTCCACTTGCCCGCCCATCCTTCCAGAGCTCAGTTATGGATTGGAACTCCAGGAGAGTGCTTGGCTTCAAAGCTGTAATTTCTATTGGGGCTCAGGGCCATGAAATGGCACCTTATTGGATGCTAAACTCTCTCTCTCTCTCTCTCTCTCTCTCTCTCTCTCCCCTAGGTACTATTTATAAATGGGGATTAGTTGTAAATGGGGCTTTGCTGATTCTTATATCCAGGACACCGTACTAAAGCTAATAATTTTTCACATTCACCCTCCCTTGTACTGATCTCTATTAAATAGTTGGTTTGGTACCACCCCTTAATCCCTTCCTCCTGACAACAGATCTTCCCACTTGCTGGCCACCCCTTAGAGTGGTAGGTGCAATTTGTAGTGCTCTATATAGTATCTGTGGACTTCACTGCACTCTTCCAGTGTAACAAGTGTAGAACCTTTTACAATAGAAGGCAACATTTCTAATACTCCCCGTGTTGCAGCAGGTACAATCCTCTAGCGCCTTCTACCCTGCCTACCCCTGTATAAACAGCAAGGTGATTAAGGGGAAAGGTTTGTGTCAGAAGGGTCACTGAAATGGACCCCAAAGGGAATATACATCTCATTCCTAGAGGCATCTCACTATAATTGCTACTACTCTTAGTGGCTGTCCTTGCTCATAAACAAAATGCCATACCGACCGCTACCAGCCACCTTGACTATCCCATCATGCTCTCCAGGAAGCCAGACCAGTGGAGACCTACAGTAGTATGCCACCTCCTACTCACCCCATGCGACAAGCCCCCTGGCCACCAACTAATACTGTGATCCCTATCCCAGCCTTATGGCTATTTCCTGGCCTCTGCGCTATGCTTAGAACACCATCTACTAACAGCACCCCCCAGAATCTGTGGAGGTTTAAAGTAAGAATCCACTTCCCAAAAATGTTTAGAAAACTCATCCTAATCTTACTACTGATGTCAGGAAACATCCACCCCAGCCCTGGCCCCCTGACAAGCCATTCCCAGACAACTGCACCCACTGGTTAACTGAAGAATGTGTCCATGAACATCAGTAGCCTCCTAGCCAAGCTGATACAGCTTGGGGCCTGGGTGACACTTACTCAGCCAGATGTCATTGCACTGACTGAAATATGGCTATCTACACATGCAGCTGACTCAGTAGTCTTCATACCAGGGTATAACATGAACAGGCTAGACAGAACTGGGAAAAGAGGTGGCAGATGCTTAATCTACACTCGCCACCACCTGCAGTGTCACTCAGCCCACCTGGCTAACACCATCAATGACTGTGAATGCCTTACAATAAAAATCGTAATAGGCAAGGGGCACAAAGGTCTGATCGTCATGGCAGTTCACATCCCACCAGGTCACCAGCAGGTGGGACTAGAAGAATTTGCTAGATACTACACCCAGGCAAGCCAGAAGAAGGACATCATTGTTCTAAGGGATTTTAACTCCAACTGGCTAGCCAGTACTAGTGCTGCACACAGAGACTTAGTATCAAGACTATACTAAATGCAGATGGTCAAGAGCTGCACCCAAACAAACTACTATATGGGTTCTAGCACTCTAATTGACTGGGTGCTAACAACACATGCTGAATGGCTAACAGAAGTCAAGATACTCTCTAACACCCCTAGTGACCGCTCACCTATCCAAAGTGAGTAGTGAACTAAACAGACCAAGCCTCCTCCAAGAATGGTGAGAAACAGAGCTATCAAAAATAGCTCAATGGGTGGCTTCAAGAACTAACATAAAGGGATAGACTAGAGCTTCCTAGACTCATGCCCTTCTGTCGACACAGCACTACAGTTCTTCCTCAAACACTTCAACGTGGCTGCGAGCAAATTCACACCATACCATAAAAAGATGATTAAAGATGGCAGCATGGACTGGGTCACCCCTCAACTCCCTGGGCTGATGCGGCAATAGAATCTATTCTGGAACTGAGCTAGGGCTACAGGGACTGACACTGATATCCAAAACTACAAAGTGGCCCATCAGAGGTATACTTGGGAAATCTGTCAGGCAAAGGCAACGTACCACAGGAACAGGCAGTCTCAATGCTGGGGTGATGGGAAGAAATTCTACAAAAAAACTCCTGAGAGACAGTGATAGATCCCCCCCTCATGCTTCATCACAATGATGGAGTCATCCTTGATTCCACAATGGCAAATATCTTCAACAAGGCATTCACGGACTACAGTGCAGTCCTACCCCCCAACCAGCTACATACCCAGGAGAAAAAATGATTACACACCACTCACCCTCTTCTTCCAGTGCTAGGACTTGCCCAGCCTTCTACTTCAGACAGGTAACCACCAAGGAAACAAGAAATTATCTCACAAGAGTCCTATGCAAAACAAGGATGGGAGGTAATGGTATCAACATGAAACTAATCTCTGTTGCCCTACCTGAGGTCATTGTACCAATTACCAATCTGTTCAACCTGTCTCTCTGCCTGTCTGCCTTCCCTGCTACCTGGAAAACTGCTCTGGTTACTCCAGTGCACAAAGGAGGTGACCAGTCTCTAGCAGCCAGTTACAGACCCACTTCAGTTCTATCCCGGATCTCTACAGATCTCTAAAGCACTGGAGATAATCATTGCCGATCAACTCATGGACCATCTGCATAAACACAACCTCTTCTGCCCCCAACAGCATGGCTTCCAAAAAATGTATAGCACCAACACCGCACTACAGGACTTCACTAGCTATGTTCATGAAGCACTTGACCAGGGCCAGTTGGTTGGAGCAATCTTTATCAACCTAACTGAGGCTTTTGACCTCGTGGAACCCCAATTGTTGCTCCACAGGTTAAACTGCCTAGGGCTGTCCCACATCACAGTTAGGTGGTTTTCAAGCTACCTGTCTGGGTGATCCCAGAAAGTAAAAATCAACAGTGCGATCTTGGACACCTGCGGTGTCACAGTAGGGGTCATCCAGGGATCTATACTGGGTCTGCTCTTACTCTGCCTCTTTGTGAACAAGCTCCCAGACCCATGTCCCACCTCTAAGATCCTATTCTATGCCAATGACATAGTAGTGTTCTTCCACAACTCCTGTCAAGAAGCCCTCATTAGGGATTTGCAGTACAACTTTAACCTCCTTCAGGACTGGTTCAAAGGTAGCATGCTAGTGCTCAACAGCAGAGAAACCAAGTCAATGCTCTTTGCTGGATAACAAAAGAGGAGGTCTATCTCACCCCTCTCAATTACTTGTAACTCACATACCACCCTGGAGCAGGTGCCTTCATTTTGGTACCTAGAAATCACAATAGATGAGTCCCTGTCTTTTGATGATCACATATGCAATATCACCAACTGCAGACAACAGGAAACTAGGGGCCCTTTATAGGTTAACGTTCTGCCTCACACCAGAGGCTAGGCTCTTGGCTGTTAAAGGTACAGTACTACTTATCTTGGACTACAAAAATGTGGTTTATGGCACAGCCTCTGATACAAGCCTGCACAGAGTCCATACAACTCTAGATAAAGCATGCAGGTTTGTTTTAGATTCAGATTGCCTAATGCATACATGTGACCTTTACATCAAGACATAATGGCCTCCTCTTATGGATTGCATTAAACTCCACTGCTGCCTTCTTGGGAAGAAGGTCCTCCTAGGACTTGCTTCTCTCTCTCTACAAGCCATATTCCACCCTGTCCCATCCTCTCATGCCACAAGAATCATCTCTAAACATGCCTTAGCAGTACCATTCAGAAAAACTGCTCTGGGGAGGCGAGCCTTTGCAGTAAGGGCTCCCACTTGGTTAAATGAGCTCCCATACTCTATCACAAGCCTGACACACCTTAGCAACTTTAAGGCTGAGCTCAAGAATTCTATCTGACTTCCCGTATGCTGCTCATGTCACACTCAACCCACGGTAACCTGCCTCCTTGTTCTGCTGGTCACACATATTTTCACCTCGTTCTGTTCATGTGGCCCCTGAATTACACTACCCCCACTTCCCCCTGCCCACCCACCTTGGACCCCTACCCCACTCCCAAAACCTCCCCCTTATGTGCCCTCACCCACCTACCCATCTTCATGACACCCCCTCACACTATTTTCCCTATTCTGCACATCCAGCTTACCTCCCCTGTCACAAGGTCTGTTACTCTGATTTTCCCCCTTGCCCCGAGCTCTCTTTTTGACCTCTTCCTATCGACATTTGTACCTTTTGGATACTGATAAGGCTGTAGAGCTGCTACTTATTGATCTCCCAAGCTTGTACAAATATGAACTAGCGACCTCTACCTATCTGGGCTGCTATGGGTGCAGCATGCCAATGTACTCTGTATCCATTCAATGTAATATGTTACATTTCGCCTTAGCTTATACCATTTTGATTTACCCTATGTTCTTAACTGATGATTTTCAACAGTGCCTACTTGCTGCTACTGTTTCCCCTATCTATGTATTTTAATTACTCTAGTCCCCCTTGTTGATTCTTGACAATGCCTATTGGTTTTCTGTGTCTCTCCAACTCATGTATTTGTTTACCCTTCCTTATCTGATGGGGATCCTTTGTAAAACAGCTTTTAGCTCAAAGACTGTAATTCTGATTACTCAATAAATACATAAATAAACATAGGGACATGATCCTGCCCCTCTACAGATCTTTGATCACACCTCACTTGGAGTACTGTGTACAGTTCTGGTGGTCATATCTGAAGAAAGATATCAGGCTACTAAAGGGTGTGCAGCATAGGGTGACAAAAATAATACAGGGATGGAAGGCAAACCATATGAGGACAGATTGAGGCATCTGAGTTTGTACACCCTGGAGGAGAGGCAGGATCAGGGCGATATGATTGAAACATTAAAGTATCTGAAGGGGTTCAGAAAATCTGGCACAGATGAGTTATGTAGGTTAAGAAAAGGAAGAGACACAAGAGGATACTGATTAAGATTGGAGGGGGGCAGATATAGGATCAAGGTGAGAAGGCATTACTTCATGGAAAGGGTGGTGTTGAAACAGAATACCCTGTCTGAGGAGGTAGTACCATGTAGAATGTTGGGCACTTTCAAAAGGGCATGGTACAGGGCAAGAGGTGGTGTCTGGGTAAGTAAAAATGAGAAATTGCCAGAGAGGAATGAGTGGGAGGGGTGTGGGGCAGCCACCATCTAGGGTTGCTAGCTGCACACTCAAGCAGACTTGATAGACCATAGGGCCTGCTTCTGCTGGCAAATTCATATGTTTTTATGTATTATGCTGTAGGCGGGGCAGTGCCCTGATTTAGTCCACTACCCCACGGCCGGCATCCTCTACCAGTCACATCAGACTGGAGGCCCATAGCTTATCCTCTGTGATGGCACTTCTGAGGGAGAAACTGAGATCATAAACATGTGGCCGGAGACTGCTATGGCATAATTTGATGTGGGGGTTGGAGGCATCACAAAGCACTGCCCCACAGGACTTTCCTTTGTGTCAGTGCTTCCTCAAGGCATGGACATGCAATGATGTCAGCACGAGGGCATGCATGCCCCTGTGCATGCCCCATAGACATCCTCACTGCCTACTCCCTCAGTACATGGTCTCTGGCTGGTAGTGCATCCAGCCTCCACTGGGTGTCACCCAATTACTGGGCGCCATGAGCCCTCCACCCCCCACAGGTGAAGAGGTGTCCCTTGGATGCTCATCTTACCTGCCCCAGCAGGCCGTCTAATGCACCAAGTTTGCTTCTGATCCCGGGTTATCAGCTCTGCAAGCAGTAGCAATACTACTACATTGCTGGGCTGGCTGCAAAGTGATTTTGAAATGCAGAACTACAATTAGAATATGGTTTTAAGAAAATATTTATCTAGGATACAGTAATTAGAAAAAGACTGACACTTAGCTATTGTTCAGATGTCTCCTATCTCCTGCATATACTCTCTAGTACTGCACAGAATACACCACTTGTGGTAAATTTCCTGTTGAAGTATTGCCATGTGACCAGTAGCCTTGTGCAGGCTGAAGGTCACTTTGTACGCATTGAATGACTGAACCATTTTGTGAAGTTCCTCAGAACTTCACTGGTGAAGTTTTTGCTGAGAAACTTCATGAAATTCTCAAACCTGTGAAACTGGATTTTGAGAAGTGTGAAGAGTTTCACAACATTATAGAATTTCACCAAGTTCTTAGGAAGCAAATGTGTTTCAAGTTTGCCCATCTCTAGTCACATATAAATCATTAATTCTCAGTATCTTCAGTAACAGTAAAAAATGGTTAATACTGTAATCCTGACACATTTTTAACAACATAATTTCCTAGTGTAAATAATTAAGACTAGGAGAGTGTGATAATAGTATTACAATATGTTCAGTGTTTAACATGTTAACACTAGTGTCAGTGGCTTAGCAGTTTGCACAGTTGCCTGTTTGTGCTATGTTGTGGCCCAGGTCATGGCTGAAAATGGTCCTTTGGATCAGTTCACCTACCCGGTTACCAAATAAATAAATAAATAAATAAATAAATAACCCCGAGTTATAAGGAAATTGTTGGAAGCCATCACTAAGAAGGAACTTTTGGAATAAATGGAGGAAATTGAGCTGCAGGACTGGAGGCAGCACACGTTCGTAGCAGGGAGAACTTGTCAAACTAACCTAATTTTGTAAGCCAGTACAGAAGCACAGCAGTTGCACTTCTACCCCCTCACCCAATGTTGGCAGCCCAGATTAGGGAACAAACAGGATTGCTTGGTGGGTCAGTAGGGTGAAGGAGGATTCAGCACCCAATGGCAGCTCTCCTATCTGGAAGGGGGGGGCACCAGTTCCCACTGCAGAGACTGCCACCAGGTAAAGACTGGATGGCAGCATAGAAGGACAGCATATAGAGAAAAGGGCTGGAGGATGACGTGCTAGCATACATGTTCATGCGCTTCAACTCAAGAAGAAAAATCAGGAGGAAAATGACTGGGCTGCTACATGCCAGCACCCTCTGCAGGCTCTCACACAAGCAATATACCAATTGAGGGTCTGTGCAAGTGGCAAAATCAGTAAGTATGCAAGAAGGTCAGTAATGGGGGGCAATGCTGAGCAGATCAGGAGACAGGAGAACAAATCATTGATAGAAAGGAAAAAAACAACCTTATTGATTTCCTTAAAGGCGTCACAAAGGCAGTAGACAGAGGCCAAGTAGTAGATGTGTTGTACCTCAACTTTACCAATGTCTTCAATTGCATTCCACAGAGAAGGCTAATGAAAAAGTTGGGTGACTTGGTGGTAGGGGATGTATTTATTAGGTAGATTGGAAACTAACTTGGGGACATAATGCAGAAGTTAATCATATATGGAGCACACTCAGAGTCCATGGGAGTCACAAATCGGGTACTGCAGGGATTGGTTCTGGTACTGGTGCTTTTCAGTATCTCTGTGTGTAATACAGAAAAGAGAATCGAGAATAATGTGTGTCTCTTTAATGATGACACTTAGATCTGTGGCAGAATGGGCACTGAGGAGGGAGACAGAGAAATGAAAATAGACTTAAAAATGGAAAAATTGGAAAAAGTGGTCCGAAATGTGACAACTAAAGCTGAATGCAAGTAAGTGCAAAAGGATGCATATTCATCGAAAGAACCCTACAACAGACTACTGGATGGGAGGAGTAAGGGTGTTACGCAAAACTGAGGAGAAAGACCTGGGGGTTATCACTGGTGTTAGCCCCAAGTCCACTGCACAGTGCAACAAAGGGGCAGTACAGCGCAGTGGTCTAAGGCTCTGAGCTGCAAATCTGGTGACATCCAGCAGACCAGACCTGGGTTTGAATCCCACAGCTTCCACTTGCATACTGTGTGACCCTGAGCAAGTCACTTAACCTCCTTGTGCTCCCAGGTCCTTCCTGTAAAAAAGCTTTCAGCTTAGTGTGCTATACCTGGTTAAACAACTAAATAAATAAAATAAAAAATAAAATAAACAAAGCTTATGGGAAGGCAAAGAATATGTTGGGATGTATAGGAAGGGATCTGATAGTAGAAGGAAAGAGGTTATACTGCCCTTGTACAAGTCCCTGGTAAGACCGACACCTGGAGTATTGCACCGAGTTCTAGAGTCCACATCTCAAGAAAGACCAAGACTGCATAGAGACCATAGCAAGGATGACCACAAAGATTAACCAGGGGCAGCAGGCGAGGTCATATGAAGAAATGATGGTAGGCCTTAACATGCATACACTGGAAGCCTGAAGGAAAATGCAGCATGTGATTGAGACATAAGTTCTTGTATGGAATCAACAAGGTTTATTTTAAGGACATGTTCACAAGGAATGAGGGCACATTAAGTAGATGACACAATTGGTGACTGTGGGGGAGGTGGGATTCAGAAGGGACATGAGAAAGTCATTCTTTACAGATTGGGTGGTAGACAAATGGAACAGACTACCTTGAGAGGTGGTTGAAGCCAAGACTGTGTCTGGCTCTGAACTTGAGTGGGATAGGTATAATGAAATAGTAGGATCCACAAACAGTGGAGGGTAAGGGATACCTGGGGAAGGGGAGATGATCAGATCTTTAAATCCAGTCTGGTCTTAGGCATATGAAGGTAGGCAGGGAAATGGGGTGACTGGATGTACCTCTGTCTTTTCTGCTGACACAATCTATGTTTCTAAGTATATACTGTATTATTGCTAGTGGCAAGACATTTCCTTGTTTCAATAACAACTTTTGTTTCAGTTTTCATCACTGTATGTAAGAGTGCATAACTCATCTCTTTGGGGCATCCCTTCAACAGGACCTTTCACAATGTTTGTTGACTGTTGCCTCATCTCATCTTTTTTGCCTTCTCTTGTTGTAGTGTATCTTTCTTGACTGCCTTCAGTTCTCCTTTGCCTACCTATCTACTTTCTGAAGCAAATCAACGGTAAACAGGAAACATTTTGCTCAGATGGTTCACAGCAGCTGTCTGGCTTTATGATGAATATTTTTGGGTTCACAGCACCTTCCTGGCTTTATGAAGAATATTTTTGTTTCAAATTCCAAATAGTTCTATTTCTCCAGGGCAATCTATCAGTCACATCATGGCTTTTCTGTTTTCAGAGGAGAGACAGCACTTCTGTCAAAATGTCACAAGAGACATATAGGTGTTTGCATTCTATCAAGGGACAATGTGAGGATTTCATAATTTTATTTTTATTGCTCTGAGCTTTTGTCTACAGCACGTATGTCCAAATAAATGGTGGGAGAGACTCTGAAAGCCCTACAGATTCTGTTAGCAACCTCAGAAAATGTAATGTATGCCAATAGTGTCAGAGGAAAGAAATTAAGGTGCTTTGTGCCTCCTAGTTATGAAGGAATACTGTATTTGAACAAATTCTGTGGACATATTTACTGCAAGATACAGTATCTGCACATTGCTTTTTGAAAGGAAATCTATGGGATGAATTACATCTTCAATTCCTCAGGTTAACACTAGCCCCCATTGAAAAAAATTCTTGCAGTTCAGCTTTCACAAACATGCTTTTGTGAATACGCTGAAATTTCAAGAAAATAATGAATTTTCATTACAAACCTTTGCACAAAAATCCCAGTTTTAAGCAAGTTGCTGTTTTACCATGAAAAGAAGTTAAACCTTTCAAAATCAACATTATTCATAACTGCATAGAAGTGGGACTTCATGTTATTTTTCTCCATCCCTTATCAGTACATAATTGTAGGAAGTGACAAAGTTACACCTATTTTCTTTGGCTAAATACCATGGAATTCCCTACAGTTGGGGGGGGGGTTGTGGAATGCTGTATATTTAACAAAGTCAGTGGACATTTGTTCACCTTGTGAGTGGAATCAGTGGATGAGGAAATTATTTATTACAGCTTTACATCTGGTAGTGGAAGCTCATGTGGTTGGGGAAATGTATAACAGAGCTGTGCATTCTAGTTAATGGAGCTCTTTTCTTTAACTGAATGTTAGAATTCTTGTCCAATTATTGCAGGGCTTATAACTCAGCTCCCACTGAAGACACAGTCTCTGCTGAATTTCAAATTTGGGTTAACTGGTGAGATTGCCCATGGACTGGACGAGACAGCACAAAAAAAAGAAAAAAACTCTACACTATTGCAGAATCTAAGAGGGGATAAAATCCTTTTATGAAACATTTATAAACTAGTTCCTCAAGCAAATAAGCTACTCCTCAAAGACCAACTCATTCAAGGGCAATCTAAGTAATAATTTTTAAATTTCTATGTTATGAAGAGTTATATTAGAAGGCAGTCAAAATAGCAAAGGCCCATACTAAGGAAAAGATAGCTAACTCCATTAAGAAGGGAGATAAAACCTTTTATAGGTACATTAGGGAGTGAAGAAAGACAAAGGGAGGGATAGTGAGGCTTAATAAAGAGAAGGGTGGGTGGGCAGAAGTTGACAGTAAAAAAGTTAAGATACTGAATGAATAAGTCTGCTCAGTATTCACAAAAGAAGAGGGTGGGTACTTAATCCAATCAATAGAAGCACTCTGGATATGGGGGTTGATACCAGTCCATAAACAGAAGAAAGGGTTCTGAAAGAACTCCTGAAACCAAATGTGGACAAAGCAATGGGACCTGATAGTATTCACCCCAGAATTCTTAAAGAACTAAGGGGAGAACTAGTGACACCACTGACTGTCCTTTTTTAACAAATTATAGGAGGATGGTTTGGTACCTGAGGACTGGAGGAGGGTGGATGTGATTCCCATTCACAAAAATAGGAGCAAAACAGAGGCAAGAAACTACAGACCTGTTAATTTGACCTCAGTGGTAGGGAAAATGATGGAATCACTTCTTAAAGTAAGAACTGTTGAATACCCAGAGGCCAGCAGGGCACAGGACCCAAGGCAGCAATGATTCACAGGGGAAAGGTCATGTCAGAAAAAGCTAATATTTTACTTTGACTGGGTGACCAAAATAGTAGACCAGGGAGGAGATGTGGACATGGCCTACCTAGACTTTAGCAAGGCATTTGACATAGTCTCATACAAAAGATTAGTAAACAAGTTAGCCAGCCTAGGAGTGGGTCCCAGGGTGGTAGCCTGGGTAAAAAATATGTCTGGATAACAGGACCCAGAGGGTAATAGTAAACTGAGTACACTCCAAAGAAAGGGGGGTTACTAGCTGGGTACAGCAGGGTTCAGTACTGGGACCAGTCCTTTTTAATATCCTTATAAGTGACATTGCAGAGGGACTGGAAGAAATAGTATGCCTCTCTACAGATGGTACAAAGATCTGCAACAGGGTTGATACACAAGAGGGGGTGAAAAGAATAAGAAGGGAGTTGGCAAGGTTGGAGGAATTGTCAAAAGTATGGCAGCTTAAATTCAATGCAAATAAATGCAAAGTAATGCACCTGGGAAACAAACCCCAGCAGAAGAGTACACAGTTTGGGGGGGGGGGAGGTACTAACAACATCAAAAATGGAAAGGGAGCTGTGAGTAGTCTTATGAGCTGACCTAAAGGTAAGCAAGCAATGTGAGAAGGCAGTAAGGAGGGCTGGGGGATACTGGGATGTATAGGGAAAGACATAACCCGTAGAAAACAGAAAATTGTTATCCCTATGTACAGACAGTTAGTGAGATCCCATCTGGATTAATGAGTGCAGTTCTGGAGACCCCATCTCCGAAAGGACAGAGACAGGATAGAGGCACTCCATATGAGGACAACTAAAATGGTGCAGGGCCTGCAACAGAAGACATTCAAAGAGAGACTAAGAGAGCTGAATATGTATACCCTCAAGTAAAGGAGGCTGAGGGGGAACATGATAGAAACTTTCAAGTACCTCAAGGGAATCAGCAAAGTACAAGAGGGTAGCATCTTTCTGAAAAAGAAATGTGTAAGAACAATGGGGCACAATTCGAAGATAGAGGGGGATGGCTCAGGGGCAATGTGAGGAAGTATTTTTTTTCACAGAGATGGTGGTGGATGCATGGAACAGCCTTGCTGAGGAGTTTGTGGGGTCAAAAACAGTGGGGGAGTTCAAGAATGCATGGGACAGACAAAGCAATTCTGGTGAGGGTTAGGAAGAAGCAGGTTGTTGGTTAACAAGGATCTGCAGCTTATTCAGTCGGTAGGGAAATGGACAGACTGGGAGGGCCAAGAGGTCCTTATCTGCCATCAAAGTCTATGTTTCTTTTAAAGCCTAATGTAACTACAGTAGTTCAGCTTATAATTATTTCAATGGTTGTTAACAACACACAATACAATACTTATCCATAAAAGAAAGCTAATATCCTTTTTATGATAAATATTTGGACTGGGTAATCCTGTTAGCATACCAATAGCAGCTTGACTGTCAGTTGTAGCAGTACCAGTGAGAGTCCACAGAAACTTCCTACAAGGAAGTTTGGGAGTGGGAACAATGATGTCACTTGTGGGATATATGAATCACTGAATTCATAATTACAGTTTATCTATGGTAAGTTAAGTTTGAGAAAGGCTAAGCATTCAAGAATCACTGGATCAAGCCTTGAGATATGTGATGAGACAATAATTAATTAACCAGTTTGCAGCATTCTTTTTATCTCAGCTATTTAATATACCTACATGCCCCAGCAAAGCAACAGTTGGCAAAGACACTTTACTTGATCTGATTCTTACTACCACTCCACATAGGTACATTACTTCAGTCTTTGTTGCAAATATTAGTGAACACTATTATATAGCCTGCATTCATCACCAACTTAAAATGCCTAGTCCTGCACATGTGGTAATTACTAGGAACTTCACTAGATTTACTGATTAGGCTTTTCTTTTTGATTTATATAATATTAATTGGGTGTTGCTCTATCACTGTTCTGACATCCATTTTGCTTGGACCTACTTTAAGAATTATTTCTTTCAGTTAGTTAATAAACATGCTCCATTAAAAAAGAATGAGTACATACCCCACATCGTGGTTCAATTGGCATTAAAAAAAAACTAATTAACAAAAAGGATAGACTGTGGTAGATAGCCATAACCACTAAAAAAGATAAGGGCCTTCAGCTTTACAAAGCTTTTAGGAATAGATGTGTCTGGGAAGTTAGGTCTGCCAAAAGTAATTTTTATAATCAACAGTTTCTTAATACTTCGGGTAACAATACGAATGTATGGAAAGGTGTAAAAAAAATTTAGGGTAATGCTTCCACAGTTACTCTTCCTATGTCCTTATTTTATAAGGACTTACATTTTTGTAAGCCCTTAGACCAGGTAAACATTTTTAATGAATATTTCCTTGATGGTGGGGGTACTTTCGATAGGATTATGCCAAACAACCATTTGAACCTTTGAACAATCACTTTAACTATAACTTTAATAAACCAGTATTTGTTTTTAGCAAGGTTGATGAGCAGACTGTTTTTACTCCATTGACTAATCTAGATCCAAAGAAAGGGTCTGGGGTCGATAAAATCAATCTCATACTTTACAAAGTTGTTGCCCCCACTATAGCAAAACATTTAACTTTCATGTTTAATCTCTCTCTAGGTAGCTCTGATTTACCTGTAGATTGGAAGTCCACATGTATATCTCCTATGTTTAAAGGTGGCAATGCAGCAGATCCTGGGTGTTATCAACCCATTTCAATTGTGTTGCCCATCTCTAAGCTTCTTGAAAAAATATTATTTAACCAATTAACAAAATATTTGGCAAAACACAAGTTGCTTATTGATTATCAAACTGGTTTTTGCAAGAGTCACAACAATACCACTTCAGCTATTTTTAAAGTTACTAATTACATTTATTCTGCTTTTAATTTGGGTTATTCTGTCACTGCTCTTTCTTTAGATTTAGCAAAAGAGTTTGACTCTGTTGATCACATCATTCTTTTGAACAGATTAAAGGCTTTTGGCTTGGATATGGGGCCTTGCAGTAGTTCTCTTCTTACTTATCACCCAGGTTACAGTGCATTAAAGTGGGCAAGTACAGCCCTGACTTCATTATGGTTAGTAAAAGTGTTCCCCAAGGATACGTTTTGAGTCCCTTTTTATTTCTTATTCATGTTAATGAACTTCCTACCAGTATTTCTGCTGACTCTAACATTCTGTTATACGCAGATGACACCATCATTTATGCTCACAATAAAGACCCTACATTAGCCTTGAAACATTTACAGACTGACTTTGACATTACTCAGCATTTATTATTAAAACTGCAACTACTCCTAATTGTAGGAAAAACTCATTGGGTGTTGTTTTCTAACAGAACAATGGATGAGAACCAGGTCAATAATTTAAGGGCATTGGATGGCACAGAATTATGAAAAGTAACTTCTAGGAATATCTTGGAATTTTACTCATCCAGAACATGAAATTTGATATTCACATCCACATGTTGTCTATTAAATTGAAAATAATGTTACCTTTTTTCCATAGAAATAAGTTATGTTTTAGTTTTGTTATCCATAAGCAACTTGTTCATTCTTTGTTTCTGTTTTTGATCGATTACAGAGACTGCATCTATATGACAACTACTGAAACTATATTAAAATCCTTAGACCCACTTTTTCACTGTGCCCTTAGGTTTGCCATGGGTTTACCATGGAATACTCAGCAATGTAATCTTTATGTTCAGTCTGGGTGGCAGTCTTTGTACATGTGAAGGAAGATTCATTGGTGGACCTTTGTTTATAAATGTGTTTTGCAGAAACTCCCTTATTTAATTGAATTGGTCTCTGTTACAGTAAGTCACAGACAAAGTTCATTCTATGCTCTGCTGCTTAACCACAGTTCCCTGTAGCTAGATTTAGAAATAAACCTGGTAGTTATAGACTAGCTGTTGCTATTAGTACTTCCTGGGCAGCTATACAAGATAAGCTTAAACTGAGCTCATTAATATCAATATCCAGTTTTAAAAGTATCTTGTATGAACGCATGACACCAGACTGCTCTTGTTATTCTTAACTGTGATAGATAGTTGATTGAATTTGTATAAGTTGTTGTACTTCCCTGATACCCTTATCATGAGTTTTCTTTTAGTCCAGTCTTTTAATTTATTTAAACACTGCACATCATTTTTATGTTTATTTATTGTATTGACTTAGTGTATTGACTACATGTGTTTTTTTTTGTTGTACTGGATGCAATTGTAAACAAGAGCTTGCTCTTAATTTGCTTTCCAATACATTTGAATTTGAATATCATCATTATCCAAGACTTTGATATTGTTCTTATGTTTGTCACTAGCACCACAAAAAGACAGACAATAAGGAGAAGGAGGAGTACAAGGTGACTGTGTATGCCCATGCTTGATGGTTTCTTCAAGATGGTTTTGCTGCTCTAGCATAAGTGTATGCTATCATTTCTGTCTGATACTTCATGCTTTCAGCAGGAATGAAAATGTATTTAGATCTGGGATCCTTCCATCATGTTGCCATGGCAAATCATGTCTACAATCTAATGCTGTCAAACCTGTCTGCAACTTGTGTAAGAAACATCTGTGGCATTTTTTTTAAGAAATATAGCATGCTGATGCAGATGTTAAGATCCAGATAACCTAGTGAGGTCACTTCCACTTTCACCACCATCTTCACAGTCATAATCGGCACATGCACCATTTCTGTCAGAACAAATCCCAATGTCCCTTATACATTCCCAAAGTATATTACATCCATTCAATATTTTTTATATTTTGATTATATAATATTTTATAAAGAATTTTGTAATGCATATCATTTAATAATTATTTTATAATTATATGTAATTTATATAATTTATACATTTATATTGATGTGCCATGAACAGCTGTAGTTTATATGACAAATTATTAAATAATTTTGTAACAGCTCAGCTATAGATTAATAGTAACAATAAAATAATTATAGTGGCTCAGTGGCAATACTATACTGTAGTTATGGTTTGGTAGGCACATGACTGTAACTGTTATAATGTTAGACCACTACTTTTGGCTGTTTATAACTCAGCAATTTCTTGACTTGCAAACCAGGTATGTTGGCACATGATCTTGGGACCTGGCAGTTTTGGAAATTTATGGCTCAGTTTTTTTTTTTTTTGTTTGTTTGTTTTTGTGCTAGGATGTGGCAAAAAAGTAACAATATGAAGATTAGCTTGGCTAAATAGGGTTCATTCATCATTCTTAACTCTCATTGTCATAGCATAACTATGCTGACATGGATGGACTTTGGACCAAACAGTGTCAATGTTCACCTGTGGCAATGCAGTTTACAAAATGTCACACACGGGAAAATGGGAGTCCTGTAGTTAGTGATGGTAAACACTTGGGGCCCAATAGTCAAAAATGGGCACAGCAGAGTGCAAAGTTTTGTGCTGCACTTCCTGTTTGGTCATGACCCAAGGATGCTATATTAAGTCAGATAGCGCACTGGCACTATCCAACTGAATATAGGGTCATATTGGCATAGTGCTATGATGAATAGTGCTGGACCAACATGGGGTCCTGCAGTGTAGGTAACAGCACCTCAAGACCTGATAGCACTAGTAGCTCAAGGCACAATATTCAAACAGCAGCATGCAAATGAGCCCATTGGGCATGTACGGCACAAAGGAGCCATATGCATTCCCATGCATTTGCATGGAAGGTGGCAGAAGGTTTTTGCCTCTACACCCACCTCACTTCCCCAAAATTGCCCATCCCCATGATATTAAAATATACCCCTTATAGCCAGTAATCCTACTACCCTCTGATTGCTGTCCCATAAATTGCAGCAAAAGCCCTTGCTTCCTAGTGGCCCCACCTTCTGATCACCATCCTGTGTAATAATGTAATAGTCCATATGGCCTAGCAGCCCCCTCACCCTCCAATCACCATCCCATATATAAAGCATGTTCCCCTGCCCTCTGCTTTCAATCCCATAGGTCATGTGATAATGCCCTGGTGCTTTTTGCACCCCTAACCTTCAGGCATCAGGCCCATAGAGATACAAGGAGTCCTTGGTATCCAGAGATGCCTCCCCAGTCCCTGATCCCTGGTCCTGGTAATGACAACAGCCTCCCTACTGTTTAGTGGTCCCCCAGGTCTATGATCCCTGGCAATATAAAATAACAAAGCAGACAAGATGTGCACCCTGTACAATACACAGGACATGTGTTCTCTGGATTTCCATAAAGCAGCCAGGTAGTAGATGAGGGGAGGGCTTTGCCAGTTGCTTTATGGGCTGACACGGTGCTGGCACTTCAGGTAAGATGGGTTGACAGGGTAGGTGCACAGTGACACAGTGTGGGGGTGTTGCTAGACATCAATGAATAATGTCTTGACAAGGGAAAGGTGATCAGAGGGTGGAGAGGTACCACTGGACACAAGGGAATATTGCCTTCTTATTTTTCCAATACAACTTTTTTTATGTGACTATTCATTTTATCCAAAAGTAAGACTGGTGTATTTGGAACACAGCTGGGGATTGGAGACCAGGGGAACCACTGGCCACTAGGGAGCCTGCTTTTTTTACAGGGCCTAGGATTGGGACTAGGGGACCACTGGATGCCAGGGATGCTGTTGTCACATTAACAGGGCCAGGGATCATGGACCAGGTGGACCTCTGGATGCCACGGAGGCAGTCATCATTACTGAGGCTGAGGATTGGGGAACAGGTGGACCACTGGACACCAGAGAGGCAGTTGTCATTAATGGGGCCAGGGATCTATTACTGGGGAGGGGCCACTGGACACCGCAGCATATGATTCTATGTACATGGCTGGAGATCAGGACCAGATAGGGATCACTGGACAGTAGGTAGCAGGTGTGCTCCCCCATCACCAACTTGGTTGTTGGCAGCAGTTGCTCCTGCAGTCACTAGGGCTGCCCAGAGTAAGTCAAGGTTATGATCACTGGTATTTGCACAGCACAAAGTAGCCTGCTCTAACCACTTTGTGCAGTGTAAATGCACTGAATATCATCCTTCACCAGTATTTCCATCCCTACCCCTCCTGTTGCACACCACATACATTATTTTGTTTTGCATGTGCTTACCCTGTTAGCATGTGCACAAGCACCCTTTGAATAATGCAACTAGGTGCAAACCCCAGGCAAACTGCAGGAAGTTTGCCCACCAAGAAAACATTTGAATAGTGGGCCCTTGGAATTAGAAATAACAGCACATGTGGAGCCATGGGGGATCACTAGCTAAAAGAATTTTGACAATTAGAAAAAAAAGTTGTACACTAAGAAAGTCAAGATTAAAAATTATTTTTTGGGGTAGTGCATGTGCCAATCACATTTGCATGTAAACTGCAAAAAAAAAGTTGCATTTCTTCAGGTGGACCTAGTTTGTTAATCTGTAAAAAGTGTGTGCCCTGTGTTTTTGCAAATGTACTTAGTTTTTTTGTGTAGTTTTCCTACTATAAAAGTTTAGTTTTTGTAAATGGAGTGTTTTTTTCATCTGAAAAAAGGTCTGCGTTTTCAGAGATAGATTTAATTTTAGTGCAGAACCATTGTTGTCTATTCAAAAATGGATTTTACAGCTGAGTATTTAACACATGCATTATGTAACGGGTCTTGTGCTTTATATATGGTGCTTGGGGCACGGTCCATCGCAGTGTATATCTGACAGATGATAATGGGGAGAGAAGTGGACCAGTGGTTACTTGGATTCAGCTTTGAGCTAGGCCCTACAGATTCCATTTGACTCAAAGAATTTGTCTAAACCACTTCAGCTCCCAATGAAGTAACTGGCATGAAGTATAACCGACTATATACAGGGGGCTAAAACACCATTGAGGTGAGCAATGATGGTGGCATTGGCATTCATCTGCTGTAGTTTACTGTTCATTGTGTTGTAGCATAGTCTGCAAAACCCAGTAAGACCACCACAGAGCATTGTGCGATATGCTAGAGGGACAGTTAAAAATTAATTCCTGATCCCAAGGGGTATAAGCCCCTGTAGTCTTTATTTTCATGCCAATGACTGTATTCTTCTGACCCCATTGATTTCCAAATTTGACAACACCCCATCTAAGAAAACATTATGCATCAAATCAATAAACAATAACAATAAATGGCAATACATTATATTTAGGGCATTATGTTGCCCTTCACAATATTTTTCATCCATGGATAGATATTTTTGATTGATTTATCTTTTTTGTATATTATAATTGTTTTTCCTTTTTCATTACTTAAACTTATGTTTAACACAGGCAGTGCCCACTGGCAGCCAATGCTGTTGTAGTTAACTATTGATTACATTACATCAGACTGGAAAACTGTGTGCACCTGTACCCTGTCTGAATCTGGTCATGTTCCTCATTCCATTGCCATTCTATTCATGGTTGGCTGGACAACAGGTTTTCTCTGATACCACCTCTGTATACTCAGTGGCACACCTGAGCATATTGAACTTAGTGATAACATCATATTGAACTTGGTGATGACATCATATTGAACTTGTTGGTGATGACAATATAAAAATTATTTAAGTGTCAGCAGGAGAACCTGAGCAGTTACTGCTAGGAGTGATGAGCCAGACAGTAGTGCCAGTGCCAGTAGGTCTGCAGGTCTAGGCTGTCCCCCAATCTGGGTGTTTAAATAAATATATTTTGATAGCATTGGAACCTGGTGATCATTTTCCTGAGTGCATTGCCTGTCTATTTATCCAGTGGGAGTCTGGGAAGGCTTGCCACTGGGAGCTGTAAGAGCAGGAATAGTGTTTAATGTCACTTGCTGAAGATGAGAATAATCCAATGGATACTTAAAGCTGGTCCATGGTTGTGAAAGGGGGCCCCTAATAACAAACCCCTTCGTCATTCTGTGTTTTATAATTGTTGTCTTGTGGAATGAATGCTGTCTTCATCTTTTGTTTTGTTAGTCATGGTGCGATTTAATGGGGTAACTAGGTGAATAGCTTGTAATAGCCTGGCCATATATTGCAGTCTATTCCTTTATAAAACTGCACTTCTATTCGAATTATCGGAAGTCCATTGAGGTAACACTTTTTGTTGGGTTAAATTTTGGTTTTAGGAATTTCAGGTCCCCCCCCCTTAGAGATTCTGGGTCAATGATTCTTCGTCTATCTCCTATCCCAGAGTTGTACGCCCTTTTTGTTGTGACAAAATATTCTTTTGTGTTTTTAATATGTTAAAAATGTAGTAGTAACAGTCTATTTATCTAGCAAACATACTTCTTGGAAGCCGGAGACTTCTGGTGCTCATTTTAGCGTATACGTATTTAATTTCAAGTCTCCGTGTTGCGGTAGCGTCCTGTGAGTCCATAGGCGTTTAGCAAGTTTTAGGTACTAGGTAGTTTAGTTCTCTGCCCATTTTCTAAATAAATGAGTACACCAGAAGTTTCAAGGGAATTTCTCCCCGAAGTGCCTGGTTCGGTTTAAATTACCTCTCGAAGGTGCGCACAGTCGTGCTGCTGCACTTTCCGTTCCTGATTTTAAAACAACAAGTAAGGTTTCCAAAGAATGGAATGAATTAATCAGACTTCAGTTTATATCCAGGACAATAATTGATTCTGTTACCTGGAAGACTTTTGTTTTATAAAGTACCTTGCTTGTTTTAGACTGAATCCGTATGCTGGACCACGATTTTGATACGCCAGAGACCCACCCAGCTCTCCTTCCTTCTAGGAGCCGGCCGTCCTTTGTCTATCTGCTTTTATTAACAGAGATCTGCGGCGGGATTTCCAAGCGTTTCCAGAATGTTGTATCAGCATAAAACACTTGTAAAACAAGAATTGTTTTTGAATTTAATAATTATGAATTGATCTGAAAATAGAGGATGCTATAATATATTTGAAATAACAAGTTTAATTTTGAAATTTATGTCAATGTTTGATTGATTGTTACAGGATCCAATCCTGTTGTATTTCACCCTTTATATGCCATACTTCTTTTTGGATAGAGCAGATGGAGTTTGGGTGCTGTGTTGTAAGCATCTAGAAGAAGGTAGCAATGGAATGCACTACTGCCTGTATAATGGAAATTTCTGCCTGTTTCATTGTAAAAGGCCTTAAATGACCTGCATCTATTTTATTTTCTTTATCGTGCAGTTCGTTTTTATTTAGTTACTTTTTACATTTGCTGGTTCCAGTGAATAAAAAGATCTGTGAAAGAAGAACTCCTCTCCTTGCAAGTATCCTTTGTTACCCTAGCCTCTCACAATGGTAAATAATGTAGAGTTTGAGAAAGGCTGAGAATTCAAGATTCTCATGATCTAAAGCTGAATGATGTTATGAGGTAATTTCCCCAGTTACACTGAAATCACTCTCCAAGGTAAATGAAATTGGAAGGGATCCAAGAAAATATAAAGTTAGTTTAGCCAGTGCAACCAAAGGACTTGCCTCCCCTGTTAGAATTTAACTGGATGCTTCTCCTACTAGTCAGTGACTCTGCTAGCCAGGCAGACTCTTCTGTAGGTGCAAGGCCCGGAGGGCACTGAGCGTCTGCAGTCAAATGGACTCTTCTCTTTCACAGGGCACAGGGGACTCTGCATGTCTACAGATGGAAGAACTTTTCTATTTGTGTAGGGTCAGAGGGTCATGCACATCTGCATCATTTCATGCAGGTCCTGAAGGACCTTCATGAATGGAAATACAATTGCACTATCACAACAAAAGGACATTTATTGCCAAAAACTACAGTACCTTAATGTGTTGCTATGTTACAGGTTGAAAAATGTGAAGCTCACAAAGTAAGAAAGGAACACCTTAGGATTTTGAGTATTATGTTTCTTGCAGATTGGTGGCGTGATGTTCCTTGGGGTGCTTAACCCTAAAGCCAACCTCCTCACCTAAGCAAAGAAAGTTATACATGATCTTATCTCTCCCACAGGACCTTGTGCTAAGAAATTTATGAGTGATCTTGATCTCATGGTTCATGTAGGGCCTGCAGGGCATTGTGTAAAGAAAGGCAAACCTGATATCTCTCTTTGTGCAGGGTCCACGGGTTGAATGGCCAGAGAAAATTGCAATAAATAAATAAATAAATTAAAAATAATTGGGAAAAGAACCCATGAAGGAAAAAAACTCCTCACATGCATTATTTATAAAATGGAAAGAAAAAATCTAGAAATCTCATTGGCCAAGAGACATCAGCTGACTGTATATTAAATCTCTGTATATGCACAGTCATCCTGGTCCTAAACCACATAACACAATGAGCCAATCAGTCCTCCTACAACCAGAACTATCTTCCATCAGTCCCCCTGCAACCAGAAGTGATCTGCCATCACAAACATGGCTGCTACATTTACACTGTAAAAACCTTCAACTGGGCCCTGAAAATAAAACTATCTTAAATAAAAAATAAAACTAATTAATTAAATATTGTTTCTCTGATCATCACACTCTCCTTACCCACATAAACATATTAGGAACAGCAAGTAGTGTTTAAAGTTTTCATTACAACTGTTTCTTTACTAACAGTGAAAATTTCCCCTTCTGTCTTTACATGCTCATCAGGGAATCTCTTCTACTTGCCCTACAGTGAGATAATTGAGCCTCTGGCTCTAAAACAGGCCTTTGTTGTCGATGTGTACAGTATGTTAGAAGAATAGCATTCTACCAGTGGAACTGAGCAGAATTTTGAATCCCTGTATTCCATGGTAAACATTCCATGATAAACATTCTGGGCCAGATATTCAAACCTTTGCACCTAGCACAAATCTATAACACTGGAGTAGCACTAGATTTGCATGAAGCTGCAATATTGAAAAGTCCTATTAGCGCCGGTGCTGTGTGGTAGCACTGACAGAAATAGATAATGATATGCAGGGGCATGGCTAGGGGAGTGCCCAGGAATGCCGGCAGCATGGTATATTAAAAGGTATAGCACCACACTACAGGCATTAGTGCAACCCGTACCATGGAGCTAGATACCACTGGAAAAAATGTGGTGGTAATGCAGAGGTAATGCAGCAGTGCCCCCCCACATCATAGACCCCTGTAGCTGCAGTATATCAAGAATCTCCCTGAATAATCTAGTGGTCCCCCCTGCCACCAGCCCGAACCCTGATCTTCAGTACATGTAAAAATCAAACCGTTCCCTGGTAGTCTAGTGGTCCCCCTACCCCTCAGCATGAATCCTGACCCCTGGTACATGTAAAATTGTTTTTTTTACCTGGTAGTCTAGTGGTCCCCCTACCCAGCAGTGATGCCCTTGCTCATCCCAATGACATGCCACAAAAAGAGTCAACTACTAGGTCTGCCCTCCTCTCACCACCACGTCCAGCCAACAACTGCAGAATGCTCACTCATGCATTTCTGTAGCACTCATGCATGCCGCAGTCAGTCACCAGCAGTGGTGGTGAGAGGAGGGCAGAGCCGGTTGCCAGCTCTCTTTGTGGCATGTCATTGGAATGAGCTAGGACATCACTGCCGGGTGAGGGGACCACTAGATTACCAGGGGAAAATAAAATTTTTACATGTACCAGGGGTTGGATTCATGCTGGGGGTGGAGATCACTAGAATACCAGGGCAAAATATGATTTTTAGATGTACCAGGAGTCATGATTCATGCTGGGGGGGACAATTAGACTACCAGTGAAAAAACAATTCTTACATGTACTGGGGGTTGGGATTCATGCTGGGGGGTAGCGGGACCACTAGACTACCAGGGAAAAATACCATTACTTCATGTACCAGGGGGTTGGGATTCATGCTTTGGGGTGGACAAACCACTAGACTACTAGAGAAAATATTCATAGACTGCCGCTACAGGGGTTGGGGATCATATTGAGGGAGGAGACACTAGCCTACCCGGGTAGAGTGTGTAACAGGCACACATGGGAACAGGAACCATGACAGTACGGAAGGACTGCCCGGCCCAGCCAGTCTGCCTTGTTCCCTATCTAATGGTTATGCTGCATATCCTAGTGAACCTTCAGCCTATGGCCTCCCGCCCCCACTAGGTTTGCCTTATGTCTGTACTGTGCATTGAGTCCCCCCCCCCACTGTGTTTCACCCACTACTGCAGTGGGGTACCTATGTTGTTGGGGGGGGCATCCTCCATGCTATGTGTGGCCACGGGCAGTGTTTTTATGTGTAGCTATCAATCTGTATAGCTATATATCTATATCTATATTATAGTGGTGCTGTTGTGCCACTATTGTTAGGGTTCAGCAGTCATTTACATACTAAAGTCAAAAGTTTGGGTGTTAATAACTTTGGACCCATTCAGTGGATTTGCCTGAAGTTTGGTATGCACATTAGGGCATGGTAGATCTCTTGATTTGCCAAATTGCGCGTTTTGGATGGAGTGCCGGTCTTTGTGTATGAATGTGCTGAAAAATGCAAAATTATCCATTTTTGGAGGCACCTTTTGGCATTCTGAATGTGGTCCTGCACAGCCTTGTATGATATGCCACTCTGTGAGATGGCTCATTTGAAAGAGCTTTGGTGGTCGAACATGCCGCTTTTCATTTGGTGAAAATATATTAAGGCATTCAAAGGTTATGGCACTTTTAAGTTCTCATTATAAGTCAATGGGAAAATGTATATGTATGTTTTGTGATCAAAGAATGGGGTTCTGGCCATCTGGTCCCGCTTGGCGATCAAAGAATTTGCAGCCTCATGGTTCAAGAATCTTTGTCCCCAAGGATTTTACAAAATTCTTTGATCACGAGATCCGCCATTTCATTTTTTATTTTCTGACTGTAAAAACACAAATATCTCTGCTCAGGGGTCACTTTTGAAGTAAATATTGATTTGGTTTTACTCGGGAGGCTCTGATTCATCAAGCTATGCCTTTGGTTTCATCCAAATCGGTCAAAAATAGAGTTATAAGCTTTTAAAATCTTATTTTGTGGCTCGTTAACGATCTTTCATCACGAGCCTGCAAATTCTTTGATTGCGATCTTGTTTGTGACCTAAAAACACTAATATCTTAGCTCAGGGGTGGGCTAGGGACACAAATGAGGGTGGGGTTTGCTCAGGAGGATCAATTCTATTGAGGCATGCCATTGGTTCAGTTCAAATTGGTGGAAAATTTGCATTTCACCATTTTTAATTCTTTGTTCGTGAGCCTGCAAATTCTTTCATTGCGAGCCTGCAGAATCTTTGATCATGATGGTGAGCGAGGGATGAGATGGCCCAATTTAAAAATCAATGTTCTCAGCCCAGGGGTGTCCTAGGAAGTCAAATGAGAGTGGGTTTTACTCAGGGGGCTTCATTCTGTTGCACCATGGTGGTGGTTTACCAAAATTCCTTCAATCTTTTGTTTTAAAACATTTTTAATTCTTTGATCGCGAGCCTGCAAATTCTTTGATCGTGAGATTCTTTCATCGCGATCGTGCATCATGAGCAAGGGACAAGATGGCCCAATTTAAAAATCAATTTTCTCAGCCCAGGGGTGTCCTAAAAAGTCAAATCATGGTGGGTTTTACTCAGGGGACTTTGTTCTGCTGAACCATGGCAGTGGAATACTGCAATCCCATCAATTTTTTTGGATGTATAAGATTTTTAATTCTTTGTTCATGAGCCTGAAAATTCTTTGATCGCTAGTCTATAAATTCTTTGATCGCCATCTTTGGTCGTGAGGAGAGGACTAGATGGACAGATTTTTTATAATGGAATAGATAGGGACATTTTACTACTATTTAACATTGAATATCTTAGAAATGGTTTGGTCTTTTTACTTGAAATGTGGAGGGCGTTTATTGCATGTCCTGTAGATGTAAATTATGATACTTCCGTGTCAGAGAAAATTTTTTAAGTGGAGATATTGCGTGACGTACTTTATATGTTGCGGACAGTGT
Source organism: Neoceratodus forsteri (assembly GCA_016271365.2). Taxonomy (NCBI): domain Eukaryota; kingdom Metazoa; phylum Chordata; order Ceratodontiformes; family Ceratodontidae; genus Neoceratodus; species Neoceratodus forsteri. The sequence continues at coordinate 1,290,982,526 of CM057456.1, forward strand.
TTTGCTTGTGGTGGTGGCTTGAAATTGAAAGGATACCTAGCCTTAGTGTAATGGATGTAGTTTTCAGTCATTGTGTGTGTTAAATGTCAACAGGTGCAGAACTGTGCCAGTTTGATGAATGAAAATCTCATATGTTAAAATGTTATATCTCAGACACGGTTTGGTCTTTTAACTTGAAATTTGTTAGGTGTTGAAGGCATGTCCTGTGGATGTAAATTACAGTGTATCAATCTCTGAAACTATTTTCTTGGTAGAGATATGGCGTGGTACAGTTTACATTCTGCGGACAGTGTTTTGCTTGTGGTGGTAGCTTGAAATTGATAGGATGCACAGCCTTGGTGTCATGGATGTTGTTTTCAGTTGTTGTGTGTGTTAAATGTCAACAGGTGCAGGACCGTGCCAGCCTGATGAATGAAAATTTCAATTTTGACATGTCATATCTTGGACACGGCTTGGTCTTTTTACTTGAAATTTGGAGGGTGTTGACGGCATGTTCTGTAAATGTTAATAGAAGTGTTTACGTGTTGGACAATATAAATTTTATGGAGATATTGTGTGGTGCCGTTGACGTTTGGTGGACAGCCTTTTCTATTGTTCTACTAGAATAACATTTCTTGGGTGGCTGCCCTTATTTTTGTGAATATACTTTTTAGTCATTGGGTGTGTAATGTGGCTTGGCACTTACAAGTTGGTGGGAGCACAGGGCCCCCACCAGCTTTCTACTTTTCCATTCTTACTTAAAAAGTAAGAAATAGGAAGTTCTTCGGACGCTGTAACCAGTGGGCCTGTAACTTAATGGTTAGAGCACTGGAATGGCATACCAGAGGTCCAGAGTTCAAATCCCGGTGTGCCCACATTTTCCTTTCTCATTTTCCATCCTTGGTTTAAAAAACTATATACCTTGCAGGGGTTAAACTGCACTGAGAAGTAGTGGTATTTTAAAAAGTAAGGAAATTCTATGAAACAAAACTTTGTTAATGCATCAGTTAGGGTTCCGCTACAATGAAAAAAGTGAGGAAATTTGATTTTAGGATTCCCACCCCCTGCACCCTAACCCCATCCTGCCCCCACCAACAGGAATCAGGGTGTGCGTTGGGGTTATCGGCCCTAACTCTCACCCTATTCTCCTACACTGCACCACATCAGCTTGTTTACACATGGGATGGGTTGATAGTTAGGGTCGATGACCCCAACACACACCCAATGCCTATTGGTGGGGTGGGTGGGATGGGGTGCAATGGTGGGAACCCTAAAATCAAATTTCCTCACTTTTTCATTGTAGAAGAACCATAACTGATGCATTAATTAAGTTTTTGCATAAAAAGATATATATATATATATATATATATATATATATATATATATATATACAGGTCCTGCTTGCACAGATGCATGGGTATGTTGTATGCACTGACTGTGCTTACCAGCACACAGTTCCGGCTGCTTCCAGTCCATGCTTCTATTTTGAGCAACAGGGGGTGCTGTGCATATGCCTTGGCCTGCAGAGTCCAGCCTGTATGTCCATTCTGACCAAATGTGGGAGCTTTGTGGTCCATGCAGTAGCACCAGTCAAACTGCATGGTAATGTATTCTAACCAGCACTTAATGAGATGCAAATGTACCTGTTCCTGTTTGCCCACAGACAACCTAGGTAGGCTCATTTGCATGGGAGCTTTGAATATAGCTGTTGTTTGCCCCTGGCTAACCAATTTGCACTGAGCTAATGTGTTAGCACTGTGCAGTCAGGTTAGCCCTGGGCAAACCTCACTTCAGCATAGCACAGTTCTGCAGTGTGTGGCTTACATTGTTGTTTGCAGTAGATGTGGGACATCTCTTTGCAATCACATATAATGTTCTCCACCTGCAACACTGGCTTTCTCCAGGGTCTAATGAGCTGCAGTAGCAGTGAGCACTTCCCTGTTGCTATATTCAGTGCTGTCTTATTCCCGGGCTATTTTTCCCCTGCACTTCTGGCCCTTTTGCCCTGCTTCCTTTGCTTGCTCTATTCAGCTGGTTTTGCACCGTGCTATTCCTTTTAAATATAGCTTGCTTTTTCTCCAGGCTAAGTTTGCCTTCTGGGCAGTGCTAATTTAGCCTTGGGGCAAAGTTTTGAATATCTGACCCTCTATGTCTTGAATGTGGGGAAAACAATAAAAAACAGGATGAAGAAAGTACAGTAAGCAGTACAGTAACTCTTTATAAACAAAGAGGAAAGGTGGGACAATGCAGTTACATAGGCAGAGGCAGACCCAAACTGCTCAAATACATTGCTGATGTTTATAAAAGCACATACATTTGAATCATATATAGGTGGTTTCAGGTGAAATCTACCTCCCCCTTCCCCACCACCAACAAAAAGGCAACCTGGGTGGCTTAAAGTTTTTTTTTTTTTCTTACTAAACTTTCACCTCAATCCTATAACAGTTTTCTTTTTCTGTACTAGACCACAACACATAAGTAAAAAACAAAAATATAGAGAAGGTTGCCTTCAATGAAACTACATAACTACAATGTAATGAAAATTAAGTTTTAAACACTGCTTTTGCTTTTACAAATTTGCAGATGGTACAGTGCATTTATATGATAATTTACATGTTACAGAGAACATATTTATTTTCAGCCAACTCTATTAATAAATACCTTTACTGCAAAGTACTGTACTGGTTAACCTATTGCTGAGGTGTGCTATTTTATATTTTAATAGGGTCTACTTTTTCAGTTTTTAGATGTTTTAAAGGTAATGTACTGTACAGTCTTTTGAAAATAGTAAATACGTTTTATTCTCTATCAGAGTAAATCAAGCTAATTCTTTTATGATGGTGGCCCATTTTATAAGTGTGATAAGCCACTCCAGGGTGTGCATTAAAGGATTTTAATGCACTTCCCAGGGGGAGTAAGTGCACTTGGCCTTCAGTCTCATGCCTTAGCACACCCCTTGGGCATGCATTAAAATCCTTTAATGCACACCCTATCATGGCTTATTACTTACTTGTCATGCACACTGTTTGAGGAATATATAAATTTGTTTTTACTTTTGCATGGCGTGATTTGACAACTTTACATTTTTAAAAGTAAAGGGCATATTTAGAGACAACACAACTTGAAAAATTCCCAAATATATTTACCCATCTGTTATGCAAGTTAAAGCTGGCACATTTAGTTTGTTTTTAAACTGTTAATGCACAATAATTTCCTGCCATTTAAAACTGAAATAAATGGAACATTAGACAGAAGCACTAAAACATGACTGACGAATGCATAATGATAGACCCACAAAATATTTATGCAAACATCATTTGTGATTTTTAACAAATGTTCATATTTGTTGAAAAACACCACAGTTGGGGTCAAAAAGATCAGAAGCATATTTCTTAAGAAGTACTCTGCCAACTACTCAATGAATAGACCAACCCTCTAATTTTTTAGTTCTTCAATGCATTTATTTTTTTGCTTTCATATCACTAACTCATATGAATGCTAAAATGCAAGTGACAGATGCATAATGATAAACCCCTAAAGTATTTAACCATCCATCATCTGCAATTGTCAGTAAAAGCTTATATTTCTTGAAAAGCACCACAGTTGTGGGCAAAAAAAAATTAAAAGCACTTTCCTTAAGAAGTAATCTGTTGACCACTCAAAGAAAAGAGAATCCCTCCATCTAATTTTCTTGTTTATGTGCACATAGATTTTAACTCTTTTAAGCATTTAGATCATTAATGCATACAGTATGGGTGCTACAGTGTGAGTGACAAATGCATAATGATGGACCCCTAAAGTATTTATGAGTCCATCATTTGTGATTTTCAACAAATGTTCATATTTCTTGAAAAACACCACTTTTGGAAGCAAAAATCACAAAAGCACCTTCTAAGGAGTAATCTGTCATCTACTCAAAGAACAGGCCACCATTCCATCTAATTCTTTTGTTTTCAGTGCACAAAAATGTTAACTTTTGTTAGCTCTTATAACACTAATGCATACAACAGATAAAATGCAAGTAACAAATGTGTAATGAGTAGAGTTGTGTCGTGAAGTGGCCACTTTGTGTTAGTATTCCACTACGTGGAGTGCCCATTTTAAACCCTCACTTTGCCACTTTGCATTGTAATTATGACTTCATGTTGAGCACTCTGCCTTATTCTGCTTTAAGGCAGAGTGAAAATTCACAGGCAACCCACACACTTCACATGGCTTACACAGTGTAGGGCACATGCTTCGGGCAGGCAGGCAGAAGGTTATGGGCAAAAACACTCTTCAATGTGGGCTGACTTACATGTTTTGCATGGGGTGTACAAATGGCTCAGCTCTGCGACTGGCCAGGGGCGGAGTGTGGACATGTGATGAAGAGGGGTGCACAGGTGACAAGTCCACAAATGAAGTTATTTTCCCCGTTTTATATACAGGGGTTGATGTACCACTTGCACTAGACATACTGCATTGACCACCACCGCCACCACTGCTACTCTGACCACCACTTTACAAGATTTCTAAATCATATTCCTCCCCCTCATCATGCCTGTAGTAATCCTCTACTGTTATTTTATTGCTACTGCAGACATTCCTACTTGGTCTTATACTCATCGAAAGGGGATAACATGCTCAGTAAGTTTGATGACAAGGATGCATGCCCCATTATGGCTTCAGCTGCCATCTGGTGCCTGGTCCACAGTGCCATGTGCCTGTTCTTAAGATGTGTATGCTGGCCCACCATGCCCAGATGATGCCCCTTTTTACTTCGACTCACACACGCATGGCAAAGCTGGCAAATTGCAACTGACTCGTCATGTACATCTTGGACAACAAAATCCCAAACAAGGGATTGTGATTCCATACTGTTAACATGCCCCAGATGCTGCTTACTGGACTCCATTTTTTTAACCCCTGAAATGGGGGTGTGCTACATGATCTTTCAGGCTGGACACACTTGTTCTCCAACTGACCACAATGACTACCTATACTATTACTGGGTTATCATCATCATCAACAGGAACTGCTAAATCACAACTTTTTTGAGAGGGGGAGATTTAACTTCTACAGACCCAGACGCAGCCACCTTGGCTTTCTTTTTCTTCTGTTCCCAACAGGGGTCACTGACATCATTATCAAATTCATCAACATCATCTGCATCCACATTTTCAGCTTGGATGCTGTTATGTGGAGAACATGTTCCAACCACACCATCATCATCATTATCATCACCTGACATTTTTTTGCCATGCTTTGAATCATTGGATGGAAAAGCATGATCTCAATAGCACTGGAAGAAATGTGACATTGCCAGAATCAGAATAATGTTCAACTACCATGGGGATGTTAATGGGGAGTATGACATCATCTACACCGTCAGTCACAGCTTTAGACTCAATTATATTTTTTGAAATGGTTAACTGATCAGAAGTGGAACTTGAGGCAGCAATACTCATGCCCGCAGAAACTGCACTAACACCACCAGCTGAGACAACATCATCTCCTCCAACTATGAGAGAAGCTACAGATTGCACTGTAAAAAACATTGATGGAGAAATTCCTTTACTAACATCAGCTATGCACTTCTGCGTACTACCGCGCCCACAGACAATCTTGCCAATGGCAGCAGTGTCATGGCAGAAACAGCTTTGCTTGCACATCTGTTTGCACATATTTTGGGGGCCCACCAAGAAAATTCTAAACAAATTTAGATTTCTGAACTTTCAGTCTGGGCCGGTGGATGCAAAGGCAAAAAAACAACAATTGTGGCTTGCAGATTGAGATTGGGCACTAAACAGATGCAAAAGCACAACAGATTAAGATTGGACTGCACAGTCAAGAAGAGATGCAGATGCAAAGTCACAACAACACCTTAATCAGTGCTCACAAGTCACAATCCAATCTGGAAAAGAATACATTTTGCCAGCTGGGGGCGTGCAGTGCACTGCAGTAACAGTCTAAAACCAAGATACCACAAAGCAGTACAAAATCACGCAGGTGTGGTGGATAGCAGGTTCACACTGCTGCAATTACTGTGTGGCACAATAAAATGTGTCTGATTTGATGGCACACATTGCACACGCACTCACACACACACACACTACAAGTAATGCATAGCAAATTGAAAACTTCAGTAATATAGCCAAATCTTTTAAACAAACTGAAATTATGCATTGCTGCACCACAACAATCAGCAAACAAAAAGTCAAGAATTACTGCAAATATTACTGTGTGTACATTAACACAGTTATACAAGAAAAATATAATCAAAACAGAACGATTGCCTTTTTCTCCCAGTTTTAACCTACCTCCACACAGATATGCCCCTCCCCCAAAGCACACTTTAATTATCTGTCAGTACACAGACTGAATGTTCTAAATTAACATTAAAAATCCACACACAAACAATAAACACTCGATGATATGAGCACAGGAGTTTCCTACAATAGATGTACTAAATGTTGAGTAAAAAAATGGTTCAGAAAGGCTTTTTTAACAGCTTTTAGAGGATTTGAATCACAGAACTCTGAGAGGAAACTGTCTCCATCTACCACTACACACACACTACACAGAACGGAAGCAGTGCAGAACAATCTAGAGCTCATGTGACCCGCAGTCCCATGAATCAATACAAAATTTGCCTTGGAGCTCAATAACAAGTCAAAGTGATGTGAAGTACATTGATTTCTATGTGTTTCACATTAAAATTGGTGCAGAAGTGGTTTGGGGGAAGGTGGATTAATGCAAAGTAATTATTATCAATGGACTTTGCATTCCTCATTATGACATGAAGTACTCCACTTCACATTGTGGATTACTCCACAGATTCCGCATTACTCTGTGAATTGCTTCACTAAGTGAATTTTGGCCAGTTTGACCACCTCTAGCAATAAGGGATAAATAAAGTATTTCTGCATCCATTCATGATTTTCAGCAAATGTTTGGAAATGCCACATTTGGGGTAAAAACAGAAAAGCACATTCCTTTTAGTGAGTTATTTTGACCACTCAAATGACAGCCCATATCTCTGTCTTATTTTGTTGCTTTCAATACAAAAACTATTTAAGCTTTTTTTAATGTTCATTCCATGTACTCATACAAATGCTAAACTAGAAGTGAGGAACACATAATAATGGGCACATTACTGGTTTGGGGGTCCATCCCTTGTGATGTTCAACAAATGGTAACTTCTGTTAAAAAACATATAATTTGGGCAAAGGTAAAAAAAATCTATTTCTTTGACTGTACTGAACACTTTAACAGGAAACCACTCCTCCATCTAAGTTCCTTGTTTTCAGCACACAACACCTTTACTCTTTTTACAGTTGATATCACTAAGCCATACAAATGGCAAACAATTGAGAACACAAACACATTTTAGCCATATAGGCACATACATTTATGGTTTCACAAAAATAGTTATATTTAGGATGTTCACTTTTGGCACTGTACGTACATGGAACACTTTTAAGAAATATCTCAAAGAGAGTATAAGGAACAAAAAGTTAGAAAACACACACCATGGGCCAAATTCTAGCAAACGTGAACATTTCAGATTTCAAATCTAAATTGTTTTCAGGTGATTGGTGAGCAAAAAAGGTCCTAATTTTGGTGAGGGTATGTGTTTTTGACCTATAACTTTTCCCCTGCTAAACCAATCAAAAACAAAATGTTTTGAATATAGAAATCCTGGCACTAACTCTTGCAGGCCAAAGTTCCCATAAGTTGGTCAAATGATGGCCAAGTTATTAAGGTGCCCAAATCAGGGTCTAATGTAGAAATGCTTAATATGCAGGTACTACACTGATATGTAGGATCTGTTTGATACAAGCTGGTGCCACTGACATAAGACATCAAGATGCAACAAGACATCACCAGAACTATTTGGGTACAGCTGACATATATCTCATGAAAAATAGAAAACAAGTATTTTCCTTTTTTTCTTTTTTCTATAATGACTGAAAAACATAAAATATTTATTGTGAATGTATTTTTTTCTATGTTTTTGGATCATTATCCACTCCAAAGAAGATCTGTGATGCCTCAGGTGAGCAAGCTCCTGCTGTACCTGATGGAACAAAACAATTACTGATGCAACATCCAGTCCTGCTCAAGTCTTACATAGGCTAACTGTATAATGTTCTAAAATGTATGCATGATCAGCCATATTGCTACATACTGCAGCATGTCCATGATCAAGGCTAAGTGAGCAACCCCCAGCACTGAAAACTTTTACACACCATATAAATAATGACAGGCATGCTGGCATACTAATTAGATGCATACACTAACAAGCTAACATGGATACAAGAGTGTCCTAACCTGGTAAAGGTGATTGTTTGAGTACCCTTATAGTGCTTTGTGCATTAGCATACAGGATAGCTAGTGAATAACCAATGGTAAATACCTGCAGAGTACTATAAAGTGTTTGATATATAATTGGCTCCAGTGTTAAGAGAAGATATTTGTTTGGGATGCAAAACAATATAAGCATAGTCCATTTTTAATCTACAATTGGAAAATGTGTTGGTCAGAGAGGTACTGTGCTTCAGAGAACAGGAATGTGAAATTGTAATAAGAAGTAAGCAGAGCAGACTAGCTCCTCTGAATGTGTATGCCTTAGTCTAGATAATTTGGATAACTCTTGAGATGCTCAGCAAAAATACATAACCTCCAACAAGAGCTGCATTAAATGCAAGAGTAGAACTCTGCAAAAAATACATTTGGGACAATCAGGCAGTCTCCCTGGTGGTAGCATGAAATAGTAACTGACATGATAATTTCTAGTGATATGGTTGGTATTTATTTATTTATTTATTTAATTTTAGGTTTTTAGCACAACGGCAGCTACATTAACTGCATCAGCAGGAACCTGGACAGTTTTGGTGCCTGTTTCCCAGACTCTCACTCCCAATGTCAGCCTACATACTGTACCTACAGTGCTGCATAACACCAGTCAGTAATGCCTTCGACTCTAAACATCTACTTCAGATTTACTAATTAGAATTGCTACAGATTCAGAAGGGTATTCAGCCACAGCAGTTCATATAATTAACACAATGTTTAGTCAGCAAAATGAAATTCCTATCCACTCTACCACACTGAGTAAAGAACTGCAAAAACATTAAAAAATACAAAAAATAAAACATGCCAAAGAACAAAGGCAAGATAAAACTTGCTCTTACATTATTCTCTACATGTGTAATCGCTTGCAAATTCTTCACAATTTTTACTCCAAAAATGCTTTTCAAACTAAACTGGCTTGGTTTCGGAGAGCTCTGAAAACATCTTTTTCGCTTTGTCTCTCCTAGTTATGAGTGCTGAGTTTAGCACTGGCAGTGCACTGTCTAATCTAATTTGACCAGGAAACAGTTCAGGAAAGATTAATCATGTTTCCCAGTCTGATGCATTCCTACTTAAAGAATCTGATCCCCTGAAGCGTTGGTCCAAAAAGATATATCTGAGTTACCCTTGGTGTGGAATCCACAGTACCAGCCTTAAGTATTGTAGCCCAAAATTGTGACATCTACTGTAGGAGTATGTAAAACTATCAACAGAGTATCCAAGCATATTTACTGAATTTCTAGTAAAAGGCTGACAACAGTTTCTACTAGACACATGCAGCCACCTCATGCCTACTATTCCCTCCCACATGCTATCAGAAATTTCAGAAATCTTGCTTATTTACATAACTAATACATTTGATGATTGAGCTATAATGCTTCAACTCTAAGCTAAAGTGAACCATCATGTTACATTGCACTGATGATTCAAAGGCAGGCATTAATTCCTATACATAATTCCTTTTATTTTTAAAGAACTTACATAAAGGTAAATGGCAACAAAAAAATCCACATTAACAAAAGTTACATTAACATTCAATGCTTAGCTTGTGCTCTGAATTGTTCATGTGATTGTAAATTATCACAATACAATGCATTCCACTTTGAGAAATAATTGCCTTTGGCAGTGGCATGTGCGATTAGCACTCAAATCATACACAACATGGGTTCCTTTGTATTATTTTCACCTCATCATACAACTTTGTGTCAATCCAAAACACAAAAGCCACAAAGCAAGTAAACCAAAAGGTTTTGAGCAATATAGAGATGGGAATCAAAATGGATTAGTTAAATTGCATGGGTGATTAACCCAGACACTGGGGGACATGACAGGGTCTGTTATCATGGTCTCCATATGACTCCCATTATACACTGTGCAGGACATCATAATAGCACAAATAGAACTCATTTTATTTGAAGATTTGCAGTGGGGTCCAGTAGTATGGATTTTAGTTTTTAACTCTAAAGGGGGATGAGATCTAAATATCTGATACATTGGGCTTTCAAGTCAGATTAATATATTGTATATATACTGTAATATTGTTTTATTTTTGCATGCAGTGATCATAGACCCACACATCATTTTGTAACTTGGTCAGCAGCTCAACACCCAGGCATTTTCTACCAATTAATTGTGGTAGCCGAAAGAGAATATGAACTTGGTTTCTCTTTCATAATATAGATGGAATCCTGAAAATCGGTCTAGTCTGTTCAATACGAACATACAAACATATGAAAATTGCCAGCAGAAAAAGGCCTTAGTGGTCTGCTCTATTGTGCAGCTCAGTCTATTTTTCTGGAGCTGTGCCACCCTCCTCTTGCCTCCAAGAGAGACATTCCCCCCTTCCCCCATATCCCTCCTCCCTCCCATTGCCACTCTCATTTTTACCCTGTCCAACCCCTTAAAAGATCCTACTGTTTCTAAAGATACCACCTCCTGAGGCAATTCATTTCACTTTGACACAAGCCTTTCCATGAAAAAGTGCCTCCTCATTTCAAATCTACCCCCTACAATTTTCAGACTGTGGCCCCAAGTGGTCTCCTCCCTTTTTAATTGAAAATGCCCTCCACTCCAACCCTATTTATACCCTTTAGATACTTTAAGGTTTCTATCACATCCCCCCCCTTTCCTTCCGTCCTCCAAGGAATACATATTAAGCTCCCTTAACCTCTTATCATATGGTTTCTCTCCCTTGCCCTTGATCATCTCAGTCAACCTACACTGGACTCCTTCAAGTAGCTTTATGTCCTTCTTCAAATAAGGGCACCGGAACTTCACACAGTACTCCAAGTGCGGTTTAACCAATGACTTGTACAAGGGCAGAATGACTTCCTCCCTCCTGGAAGTAATTCCTCTGGAGATACTGTACATCCCAGCATTTTATTTGCTTTGGCTGCCACTTTACAACACTGCACAGAGTGCTTCATGTCACCCCCGACTATCACCCCAAATCCTTTTCTTCCTTTAAGCTGGATACCTGTACCCCCATACCCAGTAGCTGCCCCCTGGATTCCTAGCTCCCAGGTTTGTGACCATGCACTTCTTGGCATTAAACCCCAACTGCCAGATTCCAGATCATTTCTCAAGTCTGGCCAGGTCCTCCTTGATTGCCTGTCGCCCCTCCTGTATTCCACCCTTTCAGAGATTTTAGTATGATATGCGAAAAGACAGTTCTTACTTTTGACCCCTACTGCTATGTCACCAATAAAGATGTTGAATAATACTGGGCAAAGCACTGATTCCTTTGGTACCCTCCTGGTTACAGGTCTAGGCCTGGGTAGTCCCCCCCCCCCCACCATCACTCTCTGTTTTCCTTCCTGCAACCAGCTCCTGACCCACCCCAGCAGCCTATCCCTGACTACCAGGCTACTTTGTTTGTTAAGCAACCTACCATGTGGCACAGAGTTGAAGGCCTTACTGAAGTCGAGGTACAGTACATCAACTGCCTGGCCTTTGTTTAATGACCTTGTGACCCAGTCAAAAAAAATTAAATCATGTTTGTTTGGCAGGATCTCCCCATTACAAAACCATGCTACCTATTGTCCTGGAGACCGTTAACCTCAAGAAAGTTTACCAAACTTTCTTTTAGAATGGTCTCCATTAATTTACCAATAATGGACGTTAGACTGATCAGTCTGTAGTTGCCAGGCTCAGCTCTGGGACAGATCTTGTGGAGTGGAACCACATCAGCCATTCTCCAGTCCCAAGGCACATACTCCTTCTTTAGCGAGGTGTTAAAAAGATCCACCAGAGGGGCTGCCAACATCTCCACCAGTTCTCTCAAGACCCTCGGGTGTATGCCCTCTGGGCCAGGTAGTACCTTGTCCACCCAAAGGAACTTGAGACCTTTCAAAACCCTATTTGTCTTGATGTCCTTATCTGTTTCATCCCCCCTCATTCCTACCCCCATAATCACCTGCATCATAGGTCTGTCCTTTTGCCTAGTGGATACAGAGCTGAAGTATTCATTCAGTGCCTCAGCCTGTTCTTCACTGCTTTCCACCCACCCCCCTTCTTGATCTTAACAATCCCTTCCTTACTACTTCTTCTCTCTCTTATATATCTGAGGAAATCATTTTCCCTCTCCCTGATACCCTGCGCTAGCCTTAGTTCCTTTGCAGCTTTAGCCACCAGGACCACTCTCTCTGCCTCTCGAGATTTCCCTGAAAAAAAAAAAAACTATGTTCTTCTCACTCATAGTATGCCTGTACAGGTACTTCTGAAAGGCTGCCCTCTTCTCCCTGTCTTCACTGCTACATCTGTCTTGCACCAGCTTGATCTCTTGGTCCTGGACTTCTTACTCTGGGTCTTCATGCAGTCTTTTGTGGCTTTTTCAAACCCAACTTTAATGATGGTCTATTTCTGCTCTGCATCCATCCCCAGTCTGATTTCTACAAAAGTTTCCCTACAAGTATATCCTCCATTCCTCTAAAGTCTGCTCTCTTGAAGTCTACCACCCTCATCTTGGTCTTAGCTACTTTTGTATCCATATTGAGGTAAAACCACACTGTATAGTGGTCACTACCAGCAAAAGGTTCCTCCATGGCTATCTCTTGGACACGCTTTCCATCTGAAAGCACCAGGTCCAGTATGGCACCATCATTGGTTGGCGGTGTGACTTCCTGCACTAGGAAACAGTCCTGGAAAGCTTCCAGGAGTACATGTTTCCTGGCAGAGGAGGTAGCCAGAGTATTCCAGTCTATACAAGTCAAGTTGAAATCACCTGTTATGACAAGGTTTCCCATCATTCTGATCTAATTCTGCATCTCCCTGTCCATCTTCCCATCCTGTGAGGTGGTCTGTACACCACTCCCAATTGAAGCCTTCTCCCTTTATTGTTATGGAGTGTTACCCATAGGGCTTCTATTCTACCATCCTCCTCCTCCATGGTGCATATTATTCCTTCCCTTATGAATAAGGCTACCCCCCCATCCTTCTGGTGCAATTTGTACCCAGTGATCACAAGGTCCCAATTATGGTGTTGAGATACCCATGTCTCTGTGATGGCTGCTATATCCACCCCTCCTTCTGCCATTAGTGCCTGAAAAGCTGCCATTTTATTTGCCAAAGTCCTTGCATTCAAGGACAGCACCTTCCATCATGACTACTGTGCCCCTTTATTCCCTATCAACCCTTTATTACCCTTCCCCTCCTGGGGTTCCACCCCAATCCCACTACCATTACCCCTCCCCTCCAACTGCTTATGTAATAGGGGTAGGCCTAATGGCCCCCCCTTTCCTGGTGTCTATGAGTCAATTACACCTTTTGGCCCCCCAACTTTAGTTTAAATTCAGATTAACTGCTAAATATTCCTCTGACTTTACCTTCAGGACCATTATACCCCCTTTACTTAAAAACAGCATGTCAGGTGCATACAGGTCCCTATTTTCCCATGTCCTTCCCCACTCACCCACCAGCCCATACCCATTAGACTTATACTATCCCCTCAACAAAGTGTTCAACTCCCCAGTCCTCTGCTTCATAACAGTGGTTACCCTAGGGACTGGATGAACCTCTGAGAATGAAACCAATCTTCCTGCCTCCTTACATATCTTCCCTACAACTGTAAACCTATCCTGAATCTTCTCTACCTCACAGACTGCAAGGTCTTTGTTACCTAGATGCATCACTATGTGAGGTAACTATCTATCCTGTCCTACACACTTTGGAATAAGAGGCCCTTCCCTCCCTGCCGTCATGCCTGGCATACATTCTACCTACCTATTGCTGTTCATTGCACCCCTCCCCCATCTCACACCCTTTAGTATTGAGTCTCCCAGTATAATGACCCTCACATCCTTACACCCTTCTCATTTTGCATATCCTGCTGAGCACATCCCAGATGCCCATTCCCTCCTATACACCTAGTTCCACACTTCACCATGCTGATGCTCTGCTTTGCCTTCATTGGTGACCTACCTTTTCCCCTCCCATTGATCATTCATCCCAGACTTGATTTCACCTCCTCCCCTGTGTATCTTACATCCCTTTCACCACTGCCACTGATCCACTACTGCACAACCCCACCTGGCCCACTTTTTCCCTTGACTCTGTCCCTAGTCGCCATTCCTTCCTGAACCATGGTCACCTGTTCTTCACCTTGCTCGTCCAAACCTGACAATATAAAGTAGCAAAACTATTTAAGGAATCCTCCCCCATGACAAGTCCAACTTGTGATTTCCCTCCATTATCCCTACTTCACCATCCTTGTCCTGAAACCTCTCCTCCCATTCTTCTACCCTTCACTTCATGCGTTATCCACCCTGTTTCTTTGCTAAACATTTGGTGAGAATGCCCCCAGTCCATGTGTTTTTCTCATTGGGTCTGCACTAAGAGTACCTACTATTTTGTTAGATGATGGCACCCACTGAAAATTCCACATATGAGATTCCCCCAGCCCAACCATCCCTTTCACACTTCCCGTCTTAGCAGCCATAACAACTTCCATATCTGCTCAACCTGTCTACACATTTGATAACCTTCTGCTCTCCACATCATACCTAGGATGATAGCAGCCCCACACCCATTACAGCTGACCACCCTTGCTACTCCCCCCTGCATCATGCTAGTTCCACCTCCTCTCCATCTTTGTGCCTCCCATCCATCTTCATGCCTACTCCAGTTCCTTTGCTCCCACATACTCCCTTGCTAGCTTTACTTAATCCTATTATATCACAGAGTTATTTTTATTTGACCTATGCAAGACCACACCTAGGTATGCATATTAACTATTAAACCACATAACCTGTGATGCCTAAGATAATAATACCAATGCTATAAGAGCAGTTTAGTACCTCAGAACATTATAATTAATCTACAGGACAGTATGGCTATACTTATTCAGTATTATCCAATCCAAACACAACCTATACTAACAGTTTTTCCCTCTTGGACATACAGTTGTAATCAATGCACATTGACACCTTGCAGGAACACCTTAATACATTGTACAATGAATATCCCCCATATTAATGGGTGATATATAAAATAATTACCTTACTGATGTGCAGAGTCTCCTGCCGACTGCTACCTCATGCTAACACCCACAGTATGACACCCTTAAGCTGTACCTAGAGGCCAGAGGGGTACAGGACCCAAGGCAGCATGGATTCAAAGTGGGAAGGTCATGTCAGATGAATCTAATAGATTTCTTTGACTTGGTGACCAAAGTAGTAGACCAGGGAGGGCTGTAGACATGCTCTACCTCGACTTTAGCAAGGCATTTGAGACAGTCCCACACAAAAGATTAATAGACAAGTTATCCACCCTGGGAGTGGGTCCCAGGGTGATAGCCTGGGTAACTAACTGGCTGACCAACAGAATACAGAGGGTAATAGTAAACAGAGTACACTCTGAAGAAAGGGTGGTTGCTAGTGAGATACCACAGGGTTCAGTACTGGGACTGGTCCTCTTTAATGTCTTTATAGGAGACATTGCAGAGGGGCTGGAAGGTAATGTATGCCTTTTTGCAGACACTACAAAAATCTGCAACAGACTTGATACACAAGGGGGGAGTGGAAAGGATGAGAAGGAACTTGGCAAGGTTGGAGGAATGGCCAAAAGTATGTCAGCTTAGATTCAATGCAAAAAAGTGCAAAGTAATGCACCTGGGAAACAAAAACCCAGGGGAAGAGTACACTATGGGGGACACTAACAACAACAAAAATGGAAAGAGACCTCGGGATAGTCATATCAGATGACCTTAAGGTAGGCAAACAATGTGAGATGGCAGTAAGGAGGGCTGGAGGGATACTGGGATGCATAGGGAGAGGCATCACCAGTAGAAAACAAGAAGTTATTATCCCTCTGTACAGACAGTTGGTGAGACCCCATTTGGAGTACTGCGTGCAGTTCTGAAGACCTAATCTCCACAAAGACATAGACAGGATGGAAGCTGTCCAGAGGAGGGCAACTAAAATGGTGCAGGGTCTGCACCAGAAGACATATGAAGTGAGACGAAAGGAGCTTAATATGTATAGCCTCGAGGAAAGAAGGGAGAGGGGGGACAAGATAGAAACGTTCAAGTACCTCAAGGGAATCAACAAAGTCCAAGAGGGTAGCATCTTTCAAAAAAAGAGGTGTGCAAGAACAAGGAGGCACAGTTTGAAGATAGAGGGGGGACAGCTCAGGGGCAACGTCAGAAAGTATTTTTTCACAGAGAGAGAGGTGGACACATGGAACCACCTTCCTGAGGAGGTTGTGGCATCAAAAACAGTGGGGTAATTCAAGAATGCATTGGACAGACAGAAGACAATTATAGTGAAGGGTAGGAGGAAGTAGGCTGTTGGTTAACTACTGTAGAATCTGCAGCTTATCCAATACATAGAGAATTGGCAGACTAGGTGGGCCAAGCAGTCCTTATCTGCCATCAAAGTCTATGTTTCTATGTAATGTCTGTGTTTTAGCTAATCATGCTTTTACCCCCTTTAGGATCCCTCACTGATTCTGCCATTTTTCCCAAACTGATATGTATGTTTATGTTGTCTTGCACCCGCATAAGAAACAAGTTGCGGTAACTTTAGAATAGCAGGTTTTGGAGGCATGGTCATGTTCTGGTCAGTGGTGCCACTGCTTTCTCCAGCTGGGCTCCGTGGCACAAACTAGACTGCATGCTGTCTGTGCAAAAGCATGCCACCAACTTGAAACAGTTTAGCCGCTGCAATGAGGGAGTGCCCCCTTATTGCAGGGCGTGCCTTCCGTGGTGTAACATTTCAATAAACATGGAGAGCTCACTGCCGGCTGCTCACAGTCCCTAGAAGCCAACTTTGGATAGTACAGGATCTACCTCTCTCAGTGCACCAGAAATGAGCCACCTATCATCCGATAGCCACTAAGCTAATAGCTGCAGCAATCAAATTTAAAATGAACTATCTGGCCAGATTTCAAGTGTTAGTTGCTGGCTCTTGGATAACATATGAAAATGCGGAGTCGGCAGGTGCTGGTCTTAAGTCAGCACTCCCAGATTTGTTTCGGGCTCCTTGAGTCAGGAGCTGGAAATGTTTGGATGGGAGCCGTAGTTATAATGTTCATTATCTGACTTTGAATTCTCCTTCACAGGCTTGCGAATGGTGGGAGCTTAGTTTGCTTGCTTCTGATGTTATATGTGCCTCCTTTCGTTTCCTTCATTTTACAAGTGTCAAGGGGGCTAGTTGTAAAGTTTGCCTTGGAAATTCATCACAGTAATTAAACGTACGTCAGCCAGGTCCCTAAATTAAAGAAAGTTGTGACTGACCAGCCGTTATTGTCTATCGGCTCCCGAGGTCTCGAGTCTTGCTCAAATAAGTGGTGCAGCCAGGAAGCCGAGCTGTTTTTTGATCTTGCCACCACCTGCTGCTTCAAGTTAATTTTGATCTGGTAATGAGAAGTTGAAACGATGGACTAAATAGCTCTCTCTCTCAAGAAAGCACTGGCATCTCGATCACGCAATTTGGATCTCTCACCACTAGATGGCACCGGAGACTGTAGTTTGTTAAATGTTATACAGTTAATGTTCATCTGCAGGGAAAGGCTTCTGATAGCGATAAATCTTTTTTTTGTGTTGTTATCTACAGGGGGATATATGTCTAAAAACTTTACTCTTCGTATACTCAAGGGCATAATGAAACTACGACTTGACTGGGCTGCTTACACAAGCCTTATTTGTTTAGTTTTAACACAAATGGAATTTATTGTTTTAGCAGAAGTTACTGGTTAATCTCTTTCATGACCCTCTTTTTTCCCATTGATCTGAAAGGGAAAGATGAAACTCATTTCTAGGGTGGGGGGGCCACCTTCCTTTATTATTTAATATCCCTCCCCTTTGGCAGAGTTTGGAGGGCTTTTCATTCTTATATGTTGGTGCCTTGAGATGTTCTGTATATGGACAATTACTGTTTAATTGTATTTTCGGACTGTTTGATTAATGGTAGACATATTGTAGATGGGATAATAGCCCAGTTAATCTAGTTACAAAAGGCAGGGGGATGGGGTGGTAAGGAGTTGTTTAGGTGAGCTGTTCATCATGTACCATGAGAATAAGGGGTGGGAGTGGGAGGGGTTGGGATTTATCGTGGGATATTGGGGCTGATTTTTGGGGGCTTGTTATTGGGGTTTGGGTGAGGAGGGGTGGAGGTGGGTGGTGGGTGGTCAAGCACAGCAGGAGTTTTACAAAGTGTGACAAGTAAACTGCATATGAGTACAGGAGAAACTCTATGATGTTATCTAGGGTTTTTAACGGATAATGGCTAGCAATCTTCAGTTTACCACTTGGAAAGTTAAAGGGGATAGGCACAAGACTAAACAATATAAGATTTTGAAATATCTTAGTCATCTAAAAGCTGAAGTTATCTTTTTACAAGAAACGCACTTACTTAATGACGAAGCAGATAAGTTGAGAAGACAACAGGTGGGACAGATATTCGCTGCACAGGGTAATACCCAAAGTAGGGGGGATCATGATCCTTCTACATAGATTGCTTCCTTTTAGACTGTTCCAATGTATTTCTGATCCTTCTGGAAGGTTTTTGTTTGTGAAGGGGAGGTTGTATACCTTGGATATTGTACTGGGTAGTGTCTATGGTCCCAACACTGATACTCCGAGTTTCTTTATGGAAATATTGGATGTTCTCACTCCCTTTTTGGGTATCCCCATGATTATAGGGGGTGATTTCAATTTGGTATTCGATTCATCGCTAGACAGGTCGGGCTGTTTTTGTCAGGGCCTTTCTCCTGCTCAAAGATTGTTCAGGGACTTAGCAGACTCTGCAGGGCTCTGTGACGTATGGCGTGTACTTCACCCCAAAGTGCAGGAATACACTTTTGTTTCGCAAGTCCACGGCACTTCTTCCCGGATTGACTACATTTTCATTTCTCAAATACTTTTGTCCGGGGTTTTAGATTCTAGTATTGCCTCAGGCCCACTTTCGGATCATTCAGCGGTAGTATGTTGAATTTCTCTGTCCTCTTTACCAAAAAAGGAGGGGGGCAGATGGAAATTGAATAATCAAATTCTTAAGGAACCCGATAAGATTGATTATATAACATCCCAAATACAACAGTTTATGGCTATAAATATCAATTCCACACTACGACCTTACGTGGAATGGAGCACTCTTAAGGCGTTCTTGAGGGGGATTTTAATTGGCTTAACTTCGAAAAGGAATAAGGAATGGGAAAATAAAACTTCCTGTCTTCTGTCCCAAAGTAGGGATATGGAATCCCATCTTTCTCCTACCTCCTTGGAAACCTTTAAGCAGGATTTAGCTAAAGTAAGGGATGCTTATCTTAATTTATCAAGGGAGCAAGCAGAGTTTGCTATTTTAAAAACAAACGCAGTCCATACAGACCAAGGGGAGAAGGCCGGGTGGTTGTTGGCAATGCGTGTTAAACAACAAGAATCAGCTAGATTTGTTGCAGCCGTTCGTTCCTTAGAAGGGGGCCCCCCTAAAACTTCACCTTCAGAGATACTTGATGTATTTACTTGTTATTTCCGGGATTTATATGGTCCCATGGTAAATCCCACTTCTGAGGAGGACTTGCAAAAATATTTGGGAGATTTGCAACTACCCTCCCTTACTAACTCTCAACAAGCTGCATTAATATCTCCTATTTCTGAGGATGAAATAGCTATGGTAATTAAATCTTTGCCGCCCGATAAAACTCCTGGTCCTGATGGATTTTCCGCCAATTTTTATAAAGTATTTTCCAAGCAACTAACCCCTATTTTATTGTCACTTTTCCAATTTCTTCTTTCTGGTCAAGGGTCTGATCCTTTCCTTTTTGAAGCTCTAATTGTTTTATTGCCCAAACCAGATAAGCCACAGGATCTGGTCTCAAGTTATAGACCCATTTCCTTAATCAATCACGACATTAAAATTTTAGCCAAATTATTGGCTGATCGTCTGAGTATGGTTCTTCCTGGCATAATAGGGGAGGAGCAGGTTGGTTTCATGAGGGGAAGATCATCAGTAGACCACTTGTGAACCCTGGTGCATGTCTTCTCGGCTTCGAGGGATGCTGCTATCCCAATGGTTTTGGTCTCCCTGGATGCCGAGAAGGCCTTTGACAGGGTCTGATGGAAGTACTTATTTGTAACAATGGAGGCATTTGGTATCCCCAAGCAATTCCTGAGCTGGGTTCATTCATTATATCTATTACCCTCTGCTAGAATCTCTTGTAATGGAATGATTTCCAGTCCGATTAAATTGCATGTGGGAACTAGGCAAGGGTGTCCCTTGTCCCCCCTGCTTTTCAATATATATTTAGAGCCCCTTATTCAGGAGTTAACCAAAGCCCAGGACATTCTAGGTATATCTTTAAATGGGCAGGTGGTTAAGGTTGCTGCATATGCAGACGACCTTCTTTTGCAAATAACTAATCCAGCTAGATCTATCCCCCTATTCTTAACATAATAGAGGGGTTTAGCAAGGTTTCGAATTATAAACTTAATATTGGGAAAACCTCGGCCTTTCCTCTTAATCATAGGGTTTATAAGCAAGAAAACACTACTTTTAGGCTTGCCTGGCAGCCTGATTCCATTAAATATCTTGGAATTATTCTGACACGTAATGTAACCCAGCTTAAACAGTTAAATTTGGATCTGTTGGTTCAAAGCATAGACCAAGATCTCCGCAGGTGGACGCTTCTTCCTCTTTCCCTGTGGGGTAGGATTAATTTAATTAAAATGAATGTTTTTCCTCCTCCTCTTCTATCCCCTTAATATGTTAAATATTGGCCTTCCATTGTCCTGGTTTAAAGAAATCCATAGTATGTTTTCTAATTTTATATGGGGGTATAAAAAATCTAGAATGGCATTTCACAAACTGGCTGCTCCTAAAGGAAAAGGGGGCTTAAGACTTCCTCACATAGGACTGTATTATTGGGCCAGCCAAGTTAATAAATATCTCAGGTGGCTGACAGCGGAGCAGCTACTAGCACACTCCTCCTACATCCTGGCCTGGCTTAGAGTGGAGTTAGCCATTATTAAAAAGCATGGACTCCTTCCTGGTGCATTGCTGTACACCAAAGTAGGATCTCTCCTGGCAGCATTGTGCAATTCTCGCATCACAGTATCGATTATTGCCCATGCTCAACTGTGTGTGTTTCTTAAATATGATAATGTTAAGGACTTGTCTCAGCCAATAAATGGCAATTCTAGTCTACAATTAGATAACAAGCTCCTACCACTTAATTGGCTTCCTCCGTTAGCAAATTGTCAGCTGAAAGACTTTGTTACGGTTGACAGACAATGGTACTCCTCAGTGGAAATTTTGCATAAGCTTATGATACCTGGGAAAAATATCTTTAAGATTTTCAAGCTTTGGCACCTTGTGTTAAAAGTTTTTGGAATTACTCCGCCCCCTGCTTCCCATATTAGTTTCCAGGCCCATCTTGCAGAGTTGGCTGGATTGCCCCATGCCGTGTCAAAGATATGTAGAATTTTATTTGCATGGGCATACCCTGATAACCTTGCCCCAGTTACATATTTATCTTCCCTTTTTCCAGAGAAGGAATTAGATTGGCCTCAACTCTGGCACAACTGTCACAAATTTTTACTGCAGGACAGACTTAGATTAATGCAATTTAAAATTTTGCACAATATTTGGTATACCCCGCAGAAGTTGGCCAAGTTGGGTGTGGTGCCCTCTCCGATCTGTACTGGATGCAAGTTACACCCTGGGGACCTTCTTCATATTTTTTGGAAATGCCCCAGAGTTGCTCTACTTTGGACCACCATTAAACAAAGAGCTGATCCACTGTTGGGGCTCTCAGATTTGTTTACACCGGAAGTATGTCTTTTGGGAGATTTTTCTGGTATTTCTGTATGGTGTAGGAAATATTATATGGCATTAATTTCCATGTCCATTAAAAAGGTGGTCCTCAGACATTGGAAAGATTCTGACAATTTGTCCTACCTTGAGTGGCTCCAGGAGCTTCTTGCTAATCTCAGAATGGAGAGAACCATTGCAAGCCTTTCTAATAAACTTAACAAGTTTAATAGGATATGGGGCTTTCTTCAAACCCTGTACTCTTTACAAGCTTGGAATGTACGCTCATTGCAATGCATGATGTAGCTTGGTTGGTATGATGCTGCACTGGGGTTCTGGGGATAAGTGAGGGGAGGGGTGGGCAGGAGAGGATGAATCAGTACAACTTTGTATAGCAATTACAGCTTCCTTATGTCAAATGTCTTGTGGATTCGTTCTCTGTATTGTGAACTTTAATAAAAGTTGAATGGAAAAAAAAAAAGAAAATTATGTAGGGGTGTGTGAAAAAAAAATCACCAGTGGAACTGAAGCAAAAGTCAGACTCTCACTCCTGTGAAAGTCTGTAAATCCTGTTTCCAAACTTTGGTGGAAATTTCATCTCCCCTATAATTCAATTATGAAAAGGCTTCCTTGGTAATCCCTGGTGGTTAGTGGTCTCTCCCCCCACCTGCCCCACAAGAAAACAACATATCCTTATTCCCTGGTGGGTAGAAGTCCATCCTCCCATCGGATCACCTGCTCGAGTTTTAAAAAACATGTCTCCTTCTTTATTTTAAATAGCAATCCCTGCCCAACAGTGCCCACACAGCCCAACAAATGACCTGATGCCCTATTGGCTAGTGATTACTCGCCTCCACCTGTTCACCCCCTGAAGTGTACAGTAACCCCCCCTTCCATCTCCAATCAGTACTGTTAAAAAAATGCCTGGTGGTCTAGTGGTTTCAATCAACCCATCCCCAGCCTCTCCTCATCCCCGATCCCCAGTCCACAGATACATTTTCAAAACCCTGGTGGTCTAGTACCCCCCATGCCCCCACTTCAGAAAGTGTCCCACCATCCCACCCCACCATAACATAAACACAAGCGGGTGGACTGGCACAGCCCTTCTTTCTCCTCCATTGCCAGCCCACCCACTGAGCTGTCAATGAATGAGCGTGTTCCTGTACAGGAATTTGCTCATTCATTGACAGCTCAATGGGTGGGCCAGCTGTGGCAGAAAGAGGAGAGCTGTGCCAGCCCACCTGCTGGGGTTTATGATAGGGATGGGACACCTGCTGGGGTGGGGGTGGTGGACACTAGATCAACAGGCATCAAAAACATATTTGGGGATTAGGGATCAGGAATGGGGAGGGGCAGGGGACGGGTTGATAGAAATCACTAGACCAGCAGTGTTTTTTTTAAAAAGTAGTGATGGAGATGGGGGAGTTACTGTACACTTCGGGGGGTGAACAACTGGAGGGGAAGGAAGATTAGCCACCAGGGCATTTGTCAGGCTGTGTGGGCACTGTCAGGCAGGGGATGGGGGAGAGGGATCTCTATTTAAAACATGGAAGAAGACTTTTTTTTAAAGTCAGGTGGGTGATTCTGTGAGAATGGGGGGTGGGACTGCTAGCCATCAGGGGTAGTTTAGGTACTTGTGGGATAGGTGGGGGGAAGGACCAGCAGCCACACCAGACACCAGGGCTTATTTGGGTGAAATTTCACCCATAACTTTCATGGAGGTTTTCTGCTCTGCCACAGGCAGAAATTCGGAAACTTTCTAGAAAGTTCCCTGAGTTCCATGAAAATTCCACAGGGGTGAAAAACACACTTTTGCCCATCCCTAGAATTATGTCAGACAGCAAACAAAGTCTCAGAGAGAATGACAACCTCAAGGTTGTTCTAGCCAACCCAAATTCTGGTCAAATAAATTTTGGGGAGAAAACTTCTGATTTTTTGTGTGAAATATCTTGAGTCCTTTTGGATAGGAAAGCATACTACTGTTGGAGGAGGGGGCAGGGGGCCAGGATTCAGCTCCACACCATCACCCTGAAGAAGAAGGAGGGAAAAAACCTGTGGTAGCTTTTTGTAAGAAGAAGATGAAGTCTTCCTATTAAAAGTGTGCAAGATAGCAATGCTTGGAAAACATCAAGGATGCAAAGTTAGAGTAAGGCCTCCAGAACAAGTCATTTTTCTGGGGGTGAATAAACCTGAGTTAATATCAGAGTGATGAAGGGCCAGATCAACCACTGGGGATCAAGCGAATGAGTAGATGGATAACATTGGCAGCAGTGTAGTTAGCAATAAGATGAGTATGATGGATAGAAAATGACAAAAACAAGTGGATTAAATTAGAATGAGCCTAACTCAGGGTCATATGCACAGTTGGACAATATGATAAAACCCAGTGGTTAGGGATGTTACTGAGTTCTGAAACGAAACAGTATTTAATAAATTAATATCAGTAGGAAAATGGCACAATCAACATAGAGCACCAGTAGCAGAAACAAATATTGTGCAATGTCAGATGTTTGCTTGTATTTGCTGCATAGTTGTTGGGCATAGACTGTACAGAAGTTAAAATTAACAAATTAGTAGCACCAGCTATAATAGTGAAATCGTCATGATTGGGAAATGAAGAGGTTTACACATAGTATTGTTTTCTTAGATTGTGACCTTGAATTTACAAGGTAGTATTTTTATTACACCAGCATATTAACATGACAGGTGTCATGCATTAAGTGTTACCTGAAACATGATTTGTGGAACAACCACAAAAACAGGTTTTCAGGAATTTGAAAACAGCACCTGCCATGTCTTTGTGATGGGGTAAAAAACATAACCGTTGAAAATGTAAATTCAAAATCCCATATTTTCAATATGGTCTTTTTATGACACAACCTTCTGAACATGGTAGGTGTCATTTATGAAATCCTAGCAAACATTTCATTTTGCAGCATGAGTATTGTAAAAAGATGTGTTGGACGTGTTGAGCAGGATTTGAAAAATAGCAACTGTTATTTTCTTGATGTGGTGTAAAAAATGGCTATGACGAAAATTTGCAAGTAAATGCTGATGGATGTCAGTTTAACAGTATTTCATAATTTTGTTGTTTTTTCAGCTTTTGAGACCAAAGACTAAAGGTCAGAGAATGACGCATGGTGCTTGCATCAAAAAAAATGATGCAGTGAGCAGGATGCATCAAAACTTGCATCAATTCTGATTTTATTATGGTTCTTACATTGTCAACAGGTCTGCATGTGCCAAACTGGCTTGAAACTTGCTTGCATTTAAAAAAAGGCTATGTGATATAGTAAAGAATGCTTACAGTGGTAGTTATATAAAAGCTGATCAGTACCACAGTATTTGCTGCAACTGCAGAAAAAAATATTGCAGTTTGCCGCTACCACAGTAAAAAAAACACATTGTATGACATGCAGTTTTTTTCTGCAGTAGCAGGAAACATGCAGTATTTTTTCTGCACTTACCAAAATATCATGGTACCACAGTCAACATTTATATAACTACCACTGTATGTCACAGAAATGATGTACCTTCCCTCTATTTGGGATCTTTAAAGAATGTAGGTGCAAATCACAAAGGTGCAAACTGAGGAAGAATAGCTCAGGGAGTATCAAATGGGGACAAGACATTTTTTAGGTATATTAGCAAAAAGAAAACGACAACAAAAGGAAGGATTGTATGGTTAAAGAGGGAAGGGATCTCTACAGTGAGGGATCAAGAAAAAGCAAATATCTTAAAGTAATACTTCTGTTCAATGTTTACAGTAGAAGCGGAAAGGGAGTCACTATGCACGGGTGCCAGAAACTCTGTTGAGAGGGAAATGAACACTAGTCTATTTCTTGAAGAGAGAGCCCAGAAAGTACTCACTAACCTGAAGGTAAAAAAGGTTATGGGGCCAGACAGGGTACACCCAAGAGTACTGAGGGAGCTCAGGGAGGTGCTAGCTAGATGTCTGACAGACCTGTTTAACAGATCACTGGAGACCGGCATGGTCCCAGATGACTGGAGAAGGACAGATGTAGTCCTACTTCACAAAAGCAGTAGCAACTGAACTTCTGGGCAGTTATAAGCCTGTCAGCCTGACATCAGTGGGAATACTACTAAAGGAAGGGGATTGTGGAATGTGGATTATCCTGCATCATGTGGATTACAGGACCCAAGGCAGCATGGTTTCAGAGATGGAAGGTCATACCAGATAAATCTGATAGATTTCTTTGACTGAGCGATGAAGGAGTTGGATCAGGGAGGAGCAGTTGACATAACCTACCTGGACTTCAGCAAGGCTTTCAACACCATTTGACATAAGAGACTGGTAAGCAAGTTGGATAACCTGAGTTGGGTAGTAAGGTGGTAAGCTGGGTAAGAATCTGGTTAGCAGATAGGACACAGATGGTACTGCTAAATGGAGCTTGCTCCAAGGAAAGAAGGGTGACAGCAGGGTACATCAGGGATCAGTGCTGGGACTGGTCCTCTTCAATGCTGTTATAGGTGGCATAGTGGAGGAACTGGAAGCAAAGGTCTGACTCTCTGTGGATGACACCAAGATCTGCAATAGAGTAGACAATCTGGGGGGGGGGGGGGGGATGGACAGAGATCTAAAAAGACTGGAAGAGTGGTCAAGAGTATTGCAGTTGGGTTTTAATATAAAAGGGGTGCAAAATAATACACTTGGGCCCTAGAAATCCAGGAACCGAGTACAAAATGGGTGAAGTGATACTGACAAAGACCAAGCAGCAAAAAGACCTAGGGGTAATCATAATGGATGACCTTAAGATGACCAGGCAGTGTTACAGGCAGTCATAATGGCTAGTAAGATATTTATGTGTATAGGAAGGGGTATCACCAGCAGGAAGAGAGAGGTGGTACTGCCACTATATAGATCACCAGTAAGATCCAACCTTGAGTACTATGTCCAGTTCTGGACACCACATCGCAGGAAGGACATATAGTGGAGATGGTCCAGAGGAGGGCTACCAAAATGGTGCAGGGTCTGCATCAAAAGCCATATGAGGAAAGGCTAAAGGAGCTAAATATGTACACACTGAAGGAGAGGAGGTATATGATAGAGAACTTTTAATACTGCATGGTGGTAAAAAAGGTACTGGAGGGGGTATTTTTCAGAGACAAAAGTGCACTAGAACAGGGTTGCATGATATGAAGCTGTGGGGGTAAATTCCAGAGGGATGTGAGGAAGCACTTATTCACAGACAGGGTGGTGGCTACCTGGAACAAACTTCCAGCAGAGGTGATGAAACAAAAGAAGTGGTGGGATCCAAAAATACATGGGACAGGCACAAAGGGATGGTAGGGATAAGGAAGAGGGGGAAGAGATTGCACCATAGATGAAGTAGGGTCTGCAGCAACAAATGGAGGTTAACAAAAATGAGCCGACTGGGTGGGCTCAGTAGCCCTTAACTGCTTTCACATTCTGTGTTTCTATGTGGGTCCTGTCATTGCGCCTAAGATTGCATGGGACTATTAGATCAGCCAGAGCTGGTCTCACTGACACTAGATCATATATGTAGGCCCACAATATGGAGGTAGACCTGAGTCACAACTTAGGTATGACTGCAGGAGCACAATCAACAGAGTTGTAACATAACAACATGTCAGTGGCAGTGGCCTTAATGGGCATTAGGTTGGCCATCATAAGGCAGAATATAGCACCCCAGCAACACAATCAGCTTAACAAGTAGGAGAGTAAAACAAATCCACTTCCATAATAAATAGGGAAAAGTGATATATATATGAGATGTGTCTTGTTTATTTAAGTTGTAAGGACCAAAATGCTTTATCTTCAATATTCAAACCACATGTAAGAAGAGAAACACAGCTCCTTAGTGGAAGTGATAAGTGAGTGTAGGAATAAGAATGTCTGTTCATTTGTTCTTTAATACAGTATGAAAATACATAACTTTGCTGAGTTGCAATCACTGCATCATGGGTGTGCAAATGACATGGGTTGTGCAACACCTTTTCCATTCCCTCAGAAACAAAGTGCTTAACAGTAGCACATAGAAATGTGTAACCAGTAGCACACATGTGGAATAAAAAGCATGGAAAAGCTTTCAAGCAGGAATTAGGAACTGCACAAGAACATCCACTTCCACTTTACATTTCCCACCCTTATGTTTGGGCAAAGACTTCACAGAAAAAGGAAGAGAGCTGTGAAGAGTGTGCAAAAAGAGGGAGAATTCTCAGTATACTGAAGCTGTGATAGGTGGAGGAGGACTCTGACCCCAAAAGTCCTTTCTCAACTCAGGCTAATGCCATTATGCTTGCATGCTTTGCAAGTGCACATAAAAATGAATTGTTCAAAATGAACACAAGAAACAGCATAGTAGGAAGTTCACTCAGATTACACACATCCAAGTTATCAGTTGTAATAGTAAAGGAAACCTAGATATAGGTTTCCTTTACAGTTTATCCCAAGGATCTGGTAATTTGTGCACCAGGTGAAACCTTCATCCTCTACTGTGCAGCTAGATATGTCTATCTACAGTATCTATCTTCTGTCTGTCTGTCTGTCTGTCTGTCTCTGTCAAAATATGTTAGAAATTATCAGTTATACAGACTTATTTTAATCAGTAATTGCTTAAAAATAAAAGCATAGCAGCTGACTAGAAGGCTGTTTTTAAAATATACTGCTTGGTAGGGTTATATCACTTCACATGGTGTGCAGTAAAATGTACATCAGGGATACATACTTTGGCCCAGATATTCAAAAGAGTTGAGCCATGCGCAATAGGGTTGTCCCTCCGCAAGTCCGAAATTGCACCATTCTGCGATATTCAACAGGAGGCAGTTGCGACCCCGAAATCATGCTGAGCAACAGCGCAATGATAATGAAGGCATGCTCAACTGAAGGGGGAGGAACCATGCATAAATGGTGCAGTGCAATATTCAACGACTTGTGCCATGCGCAATAGGGGAGTAAGCGGAAGTTGCGCCATAGCAGAAATGAGCCAAAATAAAAAGAAGCAAGGGAGAGGTGCAAGAACGCTACAGGGAAGCCACATGAGGCAGAATCCTAGGCAGATAGACAAGGAAGGAGGGACAAACAGGGCAGGCCAGGGAAAGGGCACTCTGAACAGCCAGGCACAGGGAAGGTGTGTGGAGCCACAGCTAGTGCAGAAGGGGGAAGTGCCACACAGCACAGAGGCCAGCACAGGCAGGTGTTCCCGGTGCAGGGGAAGTGGCAGGGAGGACAGCGGGGGGAATACAGAAACAGCTGCCGGGGGGGGGTGAACACAAGCCAGGGACATGGCCAGTGCCACCTTCCAGATGGAGGCCGTTTTGAGGGGGGTGAGAAGGTGGGTGGCAGGGGGGCGTGGCCATGGAAGGGCCCGTCAGCGGTATGCCCCCAACAGGCAGTACCAAGCCCGCACCAGTTTTGAGCTGTACACTGATACGGAGATTGTGGGCTGGTACCACCTCAATAAGGCAATTCTGAGGCGGCTCTGTGAGCTGTGCAGTGATGTGATGCAGGCACCCACACGACGGAGCCATGCCCTGTCAGTGGAGACTAAAGTAACAGTCTGCATGTGCTTGCTCACCATGGGTACCTTCCAGAGACCAACTGGGGACACCACAGGCATAACCCAGTTGGCCACGTCATGCCACCTCACCCAATTCCTCAGCGCACTGCTGCCACATGCTGCGGAGTACATCCATTTCCCCAGCACAGCAGCGGAGTGCACAGCAAACATACAGGAGTTCCACAGGGTAGCACGTATGCCTGGCATGCTAGGGGCAATAGACTGCACCCATGTGGCCATACGCACACCACCTGGCCCAGAGGGGGCCGCAGACATCAATCGCAAGGGCTATGCCAGCATCAACTGCCAGGTGGTGTGCGATGCCAGGGGGCGCATAATCAATGTCTGTGCCATGCACCCTGGGGGAGCACATGATTCTTTCATCTGGCACCAGTCGGCACTGTGCCACAGAGTCGAGAGTGGGGACATCCCCACTGGACACCTAGTGGGTGAGTATGCAAACCACATGGACAATCATAGGGCCTGGGGGGGCATGGCTAGAGGTGAAATGGGTAGTGGCCTACATGGCCTGGGGCAGGGCGATGCTGATCACCAAACTAACCTCCGCCCTCTACACACAGGTGACAGTGGATACCCACTCTGTCCCTGGCTGCTCACACCCCACCGGCGGGCCCATGACCCCATTGCAGCAACGCTACAATGAGGCACACGCCACCACACGTAATGTCATCGAGCGGGTGTTCGGGATGCTGGAGGCACATTTCCATTGCCTGGACACCTCTGGCGGTGCCCTACAGTACAGCCCCTCAAAGGCCTGCAGGCTATTCCTGGCCTGTTGCATCCTGCACAACATGGCCAATGAATGTGGGATAGCCGTACAGGTCGAAGAGGGGGACAGCGATGGGGACGATGAGGACGGCGGTGATGATGGTGATGGGCAGCCCCCCCCTAGGCTGACGGGACCCCCAACTGATCCGGTTGGCACAGCTGCACCTGGACACCATCACAGAGGAGCACTTCAGCCAACCCAGGTAAGTCATGGGGCCATGTGCAACCACCTGCGGCTAAGGCACAACCCACAAACATGCATGGACACACACCAGGGGTGCATGCTGTCAAGGGAAGTGGCAGGGCACAGAAGCAGACACACAACCAGGGATGGGTGAAGATTAACATGCCACACAGATGGACACACACACACAAGCACACACACACAATGCACCAAATGTGCACAGAGGGCAGGAGGCACACCGACCCAGAATGCCAACCCTAGCAACACACATGTCCAAAGGCCACCACGCCCACTGCCTGTCCATGTGCGTGTGTCAGATGCTGAGCACCATTGCACATTGGTGTACAGCGCAATGCAGGCATCATCATGCACAAGCAACTGCGGACAGCAGCCGGGAGGGTGTGCAGGTGGACTGTGTGTCCATGTGCAGGGCTGGATACCCACCCGTGCACTGTCCACTGAAACACATAATGCACAAAGGACAGCACCAGACAGTAGCTGTGCTGGGAGACAGGTCAGTCACACGACACAGTGCCCCGGCTGCCATGGATGAGTGGGCGGCCCCGCCGAGACCCGCCAGCACTGACAGGCTGACCACTGGCCTCATGGGGTGGCACCGATGGTCCCCCAGGGGTTCCACAGTGTGAACATGACCGTGCTCGCGCAGGGGTCTGCAGCACACCGAACATGCCTGCGCCAGGAGTGCTCAGGATGCCCACAGCTGAACCCGGTGTTGACAAGGTGGGAGTCACACAATGCCGGGAATGAGGAGATGGATAGTGCACTGCGTGGTGTCCGTGATGCATGGGCACCTGACTGTGTGCCCATTGTGGCCATGACAGCAGTGAATGCCTGTGCATGCCTGTCAATGGCAGCGGTCACATCCTCCCGCAAACGGTCCATCCCTGCCAGGATCAGAGCAGTGTCCCTGCTGCGATGCTCCTCTGCCTGCTCCAGAGCCACACGCAGTGCATCCACAGATGTTGCAAGCTGCATCTGCTGCTGGACCGATGCTTGCAGTAGGCGTGTGTGCTCATCCAAGAGGTCATCTGCCTCCTCGGCATCCTGCCCTTCTGGGTGTGCATGGCCCCAATGATCAGCACCCCTTGAGGGTGGGTGCTGCACACCAGAACCAGGTCTGGGCATGTCCACAGGTGGTGCACAGACACCGCTGCTGAACCCTGTACCCCCAAGCCCATTGGCCAACTGCTGATGCTGCACCTCCGGCTGCCGCTCCCCAGGGCTCAGTAGTGCCACCACAGTGGCCACAACAGTCCCACTGTCCTGAACAGACACCAGTGCTGCCCCACTGGTGCTGAAAGGCACAGGCTGGGATTGTGCTGACACGCAGGCCTCCACGGCAACACCACCCACAGCCATAGGCGCGAATTGCCCTGCTGTGTGGCCATCCCGTGGCACACACGTGTCACTGCCCATGATGTTAGCGTCATCACCACTGGTGATGGACTCTGCACTGGCCACAGTCACAGCATGCTGGCATCCATGGATGCCGGCATGCTGGAACACAGGCAGGGCTTCCTCCACACCTGTTACAACGACATCAGTGTAGACAGCCAGGTGGCCCCACTGTCGCAATGATCCATGTATACCTGTGGAGGTGGATAGGCCCTCCTCCAACTCCAGCTGACTGTCCTCAGTGGACAGGTCCACCACCGCTGACCCATGCAGATGCTCAGGATCTTTAAGGGAAAGCAAAGTCACGTTACTGCTTGTGACCTACCCTACCCCCCCATAGACAGACCACGACTTACCATGCAGTGATGGGCCACCACCCGTCTGGAAGTCACCACCCAGAACACCCTCAATGGCACTGCACTGCATGCTTCCAGCCAGCCTCTCCTCCTGTGGGGTCAGCTGTACCACCTCCAGCTGTCCCCCACCTGTTGCAGCATGTGCTGCCATGATGGCAGCCACCTTCTCCTTTATCTTCCTCCTGTCCGTGCCCATCTTTTTCTTACACTCCTGCACAGAGTGCTGGTGGCTGCCATGCAGGTTCACAGCACGTGCCACCTCCTCCCATGCAGCAGCATGGGCTTGAGGTGTTCCCCGCCGTCCACTGAGAAGTGGCTCCTGATCCAGGTAGGCATCAAACAGGGCCTCAGTTTCGGCCTTTGTAAAGTTAGGCCTCCTCCTCCTTCCACCACTGTGTTCCTCCTCTCCAACAACCTGCTCAGTCATTATGTAGCCTGTAAGAATGGCAGTTGTTACCTGTGACCGTGCAGTCCCATGCATGTCCCTAAATCCACAGTCCACACTCCCAAACAGCATGCAACTCACCAATAGACTGCAGTACTGACTATGGCCACTGCAGCACAATGTCGCACTTTTATAGCGCAACCCATGCAAATGAGGCAAGGAGCAACTTTAAATAGATGCAAATTGCAGTGCTGCACCACTGAATGGCTGATTAGATGATTTGCATATGACAGCTGAATATCGCGCTATTGCGCTTTGTGCAATTGTGTTGAACGTGCTGAGCCAAAGGCACAGTTCTGTGACATGCGTAGTACACACCTCACTGTGCATTCCTGGGTTGCTGACACAGGCGTCTGCATGCTGATGACTTGCTGTGTGCGGTAGGCAATGCAGGGCACGGCCACCATTGTGCCAGTGGTGGTATAGCAAAGGTCACTACATGGCACAATGGGCCAACTGCGCGGTAGGCCTCTATGGTGCTGGCGCATAGGCAGACAATCACGCTACACGCATTGTGTTCCAATGGCACTGTGCGTGTCCATGCACCAGAGACCCTTGACCCTGTGCCCGACCTTTGCCCCCTAGGCACCATGTATCAGGCATGGGTGCACCTCTATCACGCTATTCGGTGACAGCGCAATAGGGAATGGCAGTGCTGTACCACACAGCATCTGCACGTGGGGAGCCACGCTGCAGAGCACCATATTGCCAACAAGAAAACCGAGAATGGCACGCAAAAGGGCAACCCAGTGGTCTGCTATTGAACTGGCCAACCTAGTGGCCATTGTGGAGCCACACCATGGGTCTCTGTTCGTGGAGGCGTCCCTGGACAGGGCCAGGACACAGGTGTGGCAGGAGGTGGCCACTGCCCTTGAGGAGGCCACTGGATGGGGGAGGAGTGCCGAGCAGTGCAGGCACCGATACAGGGACCTGCGGCGGAGGGAGCCGGAGCTACTGGCATGCCTGCGGGCACGTGCCAGGAGGGGCATGGTGCCACTACCAAGTAGGGGTTCTGTCAATACACTTTTATCGTCCATATGGGTAACAGTGTTGTATGTGTCCAGCACATGGGGAGAGACCGTCCGGGGTTGGCTGTGGTGGTGTTCACAAGGTGTGGGGTGGGTTGGTCTGGCTGGGTGGGAGGGCACACACCTTGGGGCAGGGGGACTTTGCTATGGGATTGTGCTGATGTTCCTCTCTCCATGTTTTCCCCACAGGCCCAGAGGAACACTGCCGTGCGTGGGAAGAATGGTGGCGGGAGGAGCATGGTGCAGCCAGGCGGGGCGAGGGCCCTCACCGCCCACTTGACCGGCCCGATGAAGGTGAGTGCCATACATCCATGATTACTATTGCATGCTGTGTGACAGGGTGGGCAGCGGGACATGGCCACCATCCATCGACACCACTGCCATGCACGCAACTTGTTAGTCAACACTGTCCAGTGGCAATGCATATCTGGGAGTGCACGATGGTGGTCCATGTGTGCACCAGGTACATGGTTGTGCCACTGCCTTTGCACCACATAGCCATGTCACTAAATGGCCACAGTGGTGCTGTGCATGACTTGGCCGGTGGGTGTGTGCAGCATTCCACATGGCTGTATGCACCTGGGTGGGCAGGTCCTGAGGACGTGATCACTGTGGGTGGTCATACACCATCACAGAGGTATGTCCCACAGCCATATGCCATGCACAGTGGGCAGGCTGAATGGGGTTGTGCTTTCACACCTATTGACTGTGCTTCCTTGTCCTTGTTACCCGCCAGCTACGTGAAATCTGGGAGGCACCGAGGGAGATATTGTTGGTGGCAAGGGCGTCGCTGGACATCCTATGACCCATTGACGAAACTGTGGTCCTGAGGAGGCATAGGACCCGGAGGAGTCGGAGTGGGGAGAGGCACTCCAGCTAGGGATACATCAGTCCCAGTATTCCCCTACCCCTGACCCACCTGCACCCCTCCTTTCCCATCCCATTTGTCCACCCCTGCCTTCTACCCTCCCCACCTTGTTTGTGGCCCCCAACCTTGTATATAGTTCATGTTATATTGTATATAGTTCTTGTAATATTGTATATAGTTGATTGTTATATATTTTTTAATACATTTAATTTTGATATGAATACTGTGGTGGTCTCTGATTTGCAGCAGGCTATAGGTGCTCAGCTGCAGTGGTGTGCATGGCGTCAGGGGTGGTGCAGTCATGGGTATGTGTGTGTGTCCGTGTGGAGGTGACTATGGTGTGGGGGTAGCTATAAGTCAGTGTCTGTGGTGTGTGTGTGTTGTGCCCTGTGCACTGGATGACTGTGTGCAGTGGTCCATGGTGCGTGCTCTGTGTCCATGGCACACCCATCGGCCCACCCATGGCCTGTGCAGCTGACACACATGCATGTCTGTGACCTGCACAGTCCGCTAGCATGTCAGAGGTGGCAGTACCTGCAGGGCAGCTACTGTACCCGTCACATTGCTGGGTTGCCTCCTGTCACTGGTGTGGTGCATGCCTGCCTCGAGTGGCACTGTGGGCACCACAGTTGTTGTCCCACCTCCATGCTGTGCCTTGTGTGTGTTGCAGGGGATGTGCCCCACTGTCTGTGACTTGTGCTCCGGGTGACTGATGGTGGTGTATGGATCCACAGTGCCTGCGCAGGGTGGCTGGCACTCCAGTGCCATGGAGGACTGTGGGTTGTGTGTACACAGTTTACATGGGCCTATACTGGGGACTTGGTTGCCCCACCACTGCGTCCCTGTTTTGTTGTGCCCTTGGGTATGAGTGGGTGTCTGTCCATACACTGTGTGGCATCCAGTGTGATGCATGCTTCCACTCACAACTGTGGATGTCTGTGTGGCCGTTGTGGCCAGTGGTGGGTCGGGGTGTGTCATTGGACTACTGTGCAGGGTGCTGTACCACTGGTGGTGGTGTCAAGGGCATGCCTTGTCCCATGTGGAGTACCTCCTGTGCCGACGCATGGTTGGTCTCTCAGCAGTACCTCAGGGGGACTGTGCATGGTGGCACTGTGTCTGCCATTGTTGCATTGCTGTGTGCTGCCACCCGCTGATGGGTGCTCGTGGTGGGGCTGGCTTGCATGGTTCTGTGGCACACAGGGTTGCAGTGTCACAGTGGGGGTGGTGGCATGCATGGGGTTTCCTGCAATGGTGGTTACTGCTCATGGGGGGGTTCTGGGGATCACGGTGCAGGGTGTGCTCTGCATTGGGGGGATGATATGGCATGGGGTGGCCAGCCCTCCTTATGTGCCAGTCACAGCTTGCCGGTAGGTGTGATGGGGCACCATGGCCCAGCTGTGGGTTGTTTGCTTGTCTCCATGGGCCAGTGGTTATTCCAGCCCTTCCCCAGTTGTGCAGTGCATGGAGTGTTGGGGGATGATGTCTGTTCTGCTGTGTGTTCCTGTGCCCATCTGTGGCATGGGTGGTGGGCCCCTACCTCCCTGGTTGTGCAGTTACATTGCTCTGCTGCTGGGGGGCATCCCAGGTTGTGCTATGGCACCTCTGGACTGCTCAGCTGAACATCCCTTGTTGAGCTATGGCACATCAGATCTGCTCAGCTTCCCCTCCCTAGTTGTGCTATGGTGCAGGTGGTGTGATATTCAGTCGTCGGCTGTAGGCGCAGTTTGGCCTGCTCCGTTTTTGAATATCACGTCT
This sequence comes from Neoceratodus forsteri, assembly GCA_016271365.2. Lineage (NCBI taxonomy): Eukaryota > Metazoa > Chordata > Ceratodontiformes > Ceratodontidae > Neoceratodus > Neoceratodus forsteri. The sequence continues at coordinate 1,291,018,966 of CM057456.1, forward strand.
CTTGTGCATGGGCGCAATAGACTTGCACTTGCTCCTGCTATTGCGCACTTTTTGGGCGCAGTTTGAATATCTGGGCCTTTATATATTACTGTCTACTAATATTTAAAGGAAAGAAATGATTGAAAGATTTAAATACACACAGGGCATTAACAAAGGGGATTCCAGAGGGTTGTTCATAGCCAGCATCAGTACAAATACAAGGGGGGATACTATACTATGAAACTGGCGTTGGGGGGCAAAAGGGATGTGAGGAAATACTATTTCACGGAGAGGGTGGTGGAGGGGTAGAACAAGTTATCTGAAGCACGTCAGTACATAAACAGCAGAGAGCTTTATGAGGTGGTGGAATAGACACAAAGGGCTAGTCAAGAGATCAGGGGAGGCAGGAGATGGGAAGAGGTTGTCATGATCCTTTGGGGGAATACGCTTTCTCATGAGGCAGTCTGAATAGACCCAAGGGTTTTTTCTGTTTGCAGTTTTTTCATGTGTATGTTTCAGCTTATACAGTTTTTTAATTACTGGTCCTCAATTTTTATATTTGGATAAAAAGACTTTTAAACCATATTGTAACTGCCAGGTTGATATTTTGTGTTACAACTGGCGGTTGGTGCTTTGTCTGTGTGTGGGCATGTCGAACATCTCAGCCAACATGGCAGCTTCATTGCTCTGTTACCGAGCAACTGCACACATCCTCTGCCTCACACTGTCAGGACAGGTAACTTTTTTAGTATTTTTAAATATTTATCTCATTGATTCTGCTTTCACAACATGAAAAATCTATCTGGATCATCCTCAGACCCCTCAACCAGGGCTTCAACACACATCAGCTGAATCACACACGGACCACGGCTGACCAGCTAACTTAACTTATTGTGGTTCACACTGTAATTAAAAAAAAAGGTAAAGAAAAAACAAATGAATGCCTGTAATGGAAAAGGAAAGACAGACAGTGTGTGTGTGTGTGTGTGTGTGTGTGTGTGTCTGACAGAAGCGCAGCACTAATTTACTCAAGTGTGTTGAAAGAAAAAAAATCAGTACCAGTAATTAAATAAAATTAAACATGAGTGTGTGTGTGTGTGTAACCAGAATTTCACACACACTCTCGGTGTGGAATTCTTTTATAAACCCATTGAGCTTTGCTCTTGGGGTTTATGTAGCATTTCACACCTTGGGTGTCTGTAAAATGCTGGTTACACACACCCACCCATGTATTTTTCTCTATATAATATATTTATTTCAAAATTTAGTTACGCAGGAAAGCTCAACTGATGCACTATACAGCATCTTGTTTTCTGTGGGGTCTTGCATCATTCCAATATTACCTGCAGGAAAACAGAGGAGGAGGGAGGTTAAACATTTTGCCCAGTTGCAGAGATGAGGGAGTCACTTCCTTGCAAAGGAGAGTATGAGCTGCCTGGAATTCATGCACTCTTTGTAACCTGAATATGGAGCAGTAGTGACATTAGCCATAAAGGCTGACACTTCCCTGTGCTCTTAGCTGGATGAAAACTGCAACCAAAATAATTCCAGTTATTGTATTGGATGATGGGGGAACCAGGCAAATGAAAGGGGGAACGTGTCTTGCTGATCGTCAGATAGTAGGCCGATGGTGGTTGTGGAACTTGAACATGTGCTCTCATTTTTCACAGTTTACTGCTATAACTGCTAGATCACACTAATATCAAGCAGGAGGCAATTCCTTCCAAAATAAAATCAGTCTTTACTGTAACTGAACGGTTTGGCTCAAAAGAAATGCCTACGTACTATATGTATTGTGTTGTCTTTAAAACAGCAGCATTTGTTAGTGAGCATATACTGCAGTTTTTTTTCCAGCAATAGTGATTACCTAGCAAAAATATTAAGACACCCCATTTCTTTTCATTTTCTGTCATTCTATAACCAAGATACAGGATTTTGAAGTTTTTAAAGGTTCCCACTCCAGTGATATGCTGGCCCTAAAAAGTGTCTTGTCACAGTATTGTGCAGTTTACTATGTGGTGTCACAAGCCTAATACATCCACATTGTCACTCTAGCATGTATGTTCAACAGGTAATCTCAGCAGAGGACATGTTTAAATATTGCAAGTGGTGGCCATCTTCAATGACGTGAGTCATCAATTAAATCTATCTATTAAATTCCTGAGAGCGGCTGTCACCACAGGGGCTGCTTCCTGCCCACTCCCAGAAATTTTCAGTCACTGCCTGCCCCCTTGGGCAATTCCCAAGAGTGGCTGTTGCCACAGGAGCTGCTCCCTACTCACTTCCAGTAATTTCCAGTCACCGCCTGCCACCTTGGGCAATTTCTGAGAGCAGCTGTCGCAGCAGGAGCTGCTCCCTGTCCACTCCCAGTAATTTCCAGGTATGATAAAAGACTTTGGAGTTCGGAGACGACAGCCCACAAAACTGTCTCTGTTTGAATCTGGCACTTTTTTTTTGCCTTAGACTGTTATTCGGTAAGTCCTCTTGGTTTGGAGCCAAGCTAACACCCAACCTGAATCTAAGTTGATTAACCACTGCTTGTAACCGAATGTGAGCTTTCCTGCCTAACAGGATTTCTGAGAATTAAGTAAAAAGTGAGCATTCTTGCATTGGGTCCTCTCCAAACAGCTGCCTTGCAGCTTCCTAACCTAAATCCTGGCTGTGTAGTAATGTCAGCCAGCCTTTCTTCTAAATTTCGAATCCTGGAAGTGATTTACAAAATGTTAGCTGAGTTATATCTTTCTGCTCACCTTCCTGAAGCTAATCTCAACCAGGCTCAGTAATTTTTCCAACCTCTAACTGGTATTGTGTTGTGTGCTGAGATTTCACTCCAGCCCCCTAACTTCTACAAACTGTGTTGAGTTTTATAATTCGGAGTTTGTAAAACTTGTTTGAATCGGGTGGCTCTGCTTGCACTGAGACACATTTTGGTCTCAGCAGCAACCCGAAACAGGGAGCGAGTGTGACTCCAGTAGTCAGGGTGGGAAGGTCTGTTGGAACCTGCTTCCCCACCACCGCCATGCCGCGGCTCCCCACCCTCCCCCACCTCTGCCCCTCTTGTCCAGCAGTACTGTATAGGGGTTGGAGCAGTGTTACATGTGCGGAACTGAGCTGTGAATCTTTTTCTATCAGTCAACTTCCTCATTTGCAAACTATATGCAACATCCACTAGAAGGCACTGATACCTAACAATTTACCATAACCCCACTGTAGAGCCTAACACAGAGTGCCTGCATGTATGCTGCAGGACTTGTTTAAAATTTAACTGATCACATAAGCACTTGTTCTCAGATGATTAGTGGACCAACCCCTGCACACAGAACTCTAGAAGAAGGATTTCTCTTTCCCCTTAAAAAGCTTTTCGCTGGGATCCCATTTCTAGCTACTGCTCGAACAAAACTCTCTCACAGACAAGTCTGATTATTTCTACCAGCCTTTCCTCTGCTGTTTCCATATTGGACTGATCAAGCACTATGTACCTTCCTTTTACCAAAACCCTACTCTTGCACTTTGCTCCCTCCTGGCCTGCCTCCAATGTAATGTAACTCACAGAACCACGGCATCTGCACCACTGTGCACCTCTACAACCTCTCTCTGACCTCCCCATCATGATCTGCCTCAATCCTTTAGCAAATCCACTCTATACCTTAGGCTTCTTGTCTTTGCCCAGCATGCCAAAACAATCATTCTTGTGCATTGGCCATGGAGCTTATACAAGATCCTGTGTATACACCCTCCCTCTATCTGATCCCAGCTATGCTTACTACTGCTATTTGGTGACATAGAACTAAACCCTGGACCCTTCATGAAGGCCCAAGCAAATCTCCAACCTCCCTGTCCAACATGGTCTGACACAAAAGGGCTCAAGATAGCCCACATGAACATCCAAAGTGACATGCAAAATAGCTGAACTAGAATGCTGGACTCAACTTTACAAGCCTGATATTCTTTGTTTAATGGAGTCCTGGCTAAAACCATCTATACAATCTCATGAAATTGCTCTTACAGGTTACTCCTCCTACTGTCAGGACCAACACAGTTGGAAAGGAGGGGGAGTAATGATATATACCAAGGTAGAGTTGGTAGTCAATGAACTAGCTGACCTAAACATTAACCCTGATATTGACCACCTCTTCATCTCAGTTACCCTCAGACAAGTCAAGCAGTTGGCCCTAGGATGTACCTACCTGCCCCCTAAACTCACATCCTCCTCCTCCTTCGCCACACTCTTCTCATGCCTTGACACCCTCCCTCACAGGGATACCATACTCTGTGGGGACTTCAATCTTGACTGGCCTTGCCCCAAAACTCCCATATACCTGTCAGTTATATCTGATGCCAAGCTAGAACAATTGATTGACCAACCAACAAGACTCAACATGAAGTCAAGCAATCACACCCTACCTGACTGGATGTTAACTAACAACAAGACCTACATCAGATCTGCGGGAGTCCTCCCCGATGTGCTCAGCAATCACTCCCCAATGTTCTGTATCTGGAAAAACAACTTTTCCCTCCCCCATCAAAAATGATCAAATCTAGAGACCTAACAGGCTTTAACCACTCGGAATTCCTGCATAGCCTTGCTTCCACTGACTGGACACCAATCACTACACTTCCTGACATAAATCAAGTTCTGGAATTCCTAATCAGCACCTTCACCTCCATCCTTGACTACCATGCCCCCTTTCAGGTTGAGAAGGGCCAAAGGGATCCACTCCCCCTGGCTCTCCCAGGAACTACAGCTCCTAATGCGCTCCAAAGACAAGGCATGGCAATCCTTCAACAAATCTCAGCTCTAAACTGACTGACAATCCTACCAGCAGTTGCAGAATGCATGCAAAATTAAAGTAAACAAATCTAAGAGGAATTTCCTACAATCCCTGCAGGTGAAAAACTTCACTGACCCAAACATTTTTGGACACAAATCAATGCCCTCCTTAAGTGCAATGACTGGAACATCCCCCAGACCATGATCTTGAAAGGCGTAGACCTATCCTCACCCTCTGAGATCACTGCAGGTATAAATTCTTTCTTCACTGACCTTGATGTTTACAAAGTAGGTCTCCTGGATACCTGACCCACACTGCAAACCCCCAACCTCGTAGCACACCACCCCCTCTTTCATCTAAAACTTACCATGCATAATGAAGTCCTTAAACTCTTATTGAGTCTCAACCCTGATAGCACTCCAGGATTTAACACCCTGCCACCTAGATTCCTTAGGTTTGGTGCACCTATGCTGGATCACTCTATCACCCAGCTGATTATCTGATCCTTCCTCACACACTTCATCCAGGACAAATGGAAAACTGCCATGGCTGTTCCCATACACAAACATGGCCTGACTAACCTCGTTGAGAATTATAGACCTATTTACATCCTGTGTCCTATCACAAAAATCCAGGAAAGACTACTCTATAATCAACTGTATTATTTCCTTGAGCAGTCAAACACCTTTTACAATATACCAACCTGGCTTCAGGAAATCTCATGGGACCAAAACTGCTCTCTTGAGGGTCTCCTCGGACATCTTCCAAGCCATGGATCAAGGCAGTGCTGCAGAGGAAGTCTTCACAGACCTCACAAAGGCCTTTGACCTTGTCAACCACACTCTCCTCATCTCCAAACTATAATCTCTTGATCTTGACTCCAACTCCCTCTCTTGGATTTCCAACTATTTATTTATCCAACCACTTCCAGTGTGTCAAATGGGCAGATGCCCTCTCCTCCCTATCCCCAGTTAATGAACGGATCCCCCAAGGATCTATTCTTGGGCCTTTACTCTTCACAGTCTTTATTAATGACTTGCCTCAAAACTGTGGGGGAGTATAGATCCAGCTCTATGTTGATGATGTAATACTATACCAGTCTGTCAAACACATTTCTGCTATTCAATCAGACCTGGAAAAAGACTTCCAGAAACTGGAAGCCTGGTTCACATAGAACATGCTTGTGCTGAAATTGAAGAAAACTAAATCTATGCTGTTCCACCATATCTCCTTTGACTTAACCTCCCAGCCTCCTCTGGTTATCAATACATCCTCTGGCCTGCCTCTTGTAGGGGTGGGAACCTTCAAATACCTGGGTATGACACTCAACGAACACCTATCATTCAACACCCATGTAAACAGCATTATTAAATCTACCAGCCAGAAATTAGGCCTCCTCAAAGGCCTCCTCTATCGAATTGCTCCTTACCTGGCCCTGTGTGCGGGGAAGACTGTTGCCTCCACTACCATCCTCTGTAGTTTATTCTATGGTGCTCCCATAATTCACTCAGTCAAGACCACTACTCTGGCCAAATTTAAACAGGCCTATCAGAGGATAGCTCACTTTGCCAATGCTGCATCAGCACGGGCCCATCACTGTGATGTTCTTAAGTCCCTAGACTGGCCACCCTTTGAGCCCAAAATGAACTTCCCTGAAATACGTACAACCTTTAAACTCATCCACGTTCATTCCCCATGCATCCTCTCTGGTCTGCTGAGTCTGAGATCCCTACCCAGGACCCTCAGACACTCCCACCTTCCACTGCTGAGCCTTTCCAAAGCCCGCCTAGCCATAGGAAAATGGTCCTTCACTTACTCAGCACCATAAAAATGGAATATCACCTCCATAGCCTACTTTCTTGTACGTCCCTACCCCATTTAAAAGTTGCTTCAAGGAAATGTTCTTTCCCCCTCCAATCTGCAACAACAACTGCACCTAATCCTTTCCTCTTACCCCTATGCACCCTCCTACCCTACTCCTCCCTCCTTCCCCAGCCTTCCAATCTTCTCCTAGTCCCCTTCCCTATCCTGGCTCAAGTCTTTCCCAGCTCTTATATTTTTGTACATACGTAATACAGGTCATTATGAAACTGCAGTGTACTTTGTTATAATTATGGTAAGTTACTCTGTTGTAATTATTACTGGATATGCACATGAGCTTGTACCATGGTTCGATGCTGGATCAAAGGATCACCAAAGCCAGACCTCACTGGACCAGACAGGATTCATCGTCCTACTACAGAGGAAACAGGCTTACTGCCCGTAGCCTACCTTTGTTTATACTTGTAGTCTCTTGCTTTAGTTTGTACTCTTACCTATTATATGTTAATTCTAACATCCAACTGTATCATGTATTACTTCATGGAATTGTCTCTATTCCTCGGGTCGCCCCTGAAAAATGGACATGTCATCTCAGTGGGCCTACCCGGTTATCAAAATTCAAATAAATAAATAAAATATTAGCTGTAATTAATAATTTAACATCTGAGAACACTAAAATGAACTGAGCATGAATCTAAGCATGTCAGAAATACATTTTTGCCCAAAAAATACAGTATAAAGTATGATGAAATAGTCTGCCAACTAACAAATACTGCTGCTTTAAATTTTCAGTGCAATATGTGATATTTATTTCTGAATGTCAGAACATGCCCAACGTAAGATAGATTTTTCAACTGATGAACCTAGTGTGAACTAAAAAATCTTAAAGTTTCTATTGAGAAATGAGAGCACAATGTTGGCTTTGATGGCTTAGTGCTGCCCAAACAATTTATATTTACAACTCTATAAGCCTCACAGGAAATGAAGAAAATATCCACACTGTTAACAAATTTGAAAAAAAAATGCATAAAACTACATTAAAGCACCGTTACAAAGGATGATGATAAAATAATTCTTTCTGATTATATTTTTTCTTATTAAATTGAAAAGGATATTTATTTTTATAACATCTGTTATAATCACCAAGGTAAGTCAATTACATTTAAGAATTAATGCCGTAAGGTTGTAAAATATAGCAAGAGAGTCCAAAGGCTGAATATTAAAAAGGTAGTAGGATGCAAAATGGGTAACTGCTAATGCAGATGACTTTGTATCCACTGCCCACAGCATATTAGAGAGGGATCTACAGTAGCACCCCCAGTGCAGACTCTGCGGGCTGATCATGCCAAGGAGGGAAGGGGCAGAAACCACATTTGCCTGTATCACAAGCTAGGCAATGCTGAGTGGGTATACCATTATGGCAGCAATGTAAACACAGCAAAGCAATTATACCAACCCAATGAACTGGGTTCTTGGATGCAACCCTGGTGCAAGGGGGCTTTGGCACAGCCATGTCTGAGTCAGACACAGGCTGCTTTACAGAATTGCAGTCTGACGCAAGTTGTGATACAAGTCATCACTTGTGTCAAACTCTTTTGAAGCAAGTCTCTTGCATCATTCGAACCCCTTGAAAAATCAGTCCCATGGTGCTCAGAAGACTTGACTGGTGATCGTGAAACATTGGCATCTGCCATGCTGTCATATGTGGCTCCTACTTTGAAAATAAAATAAAAAACCTTTTGAAACTTCATGTTGGGTGAATACATCTATTCTCCATTGTTGATGGCTTGTCATCTTACTGGTGTCTGGCAGAAGATCCCAGAACACTGGATGCCTATGGCATGGGGGTGATCAAATAGTCACACAACAGACCCAACAAGTATTTTCTATTACTGCATCTGTATCCACCATTGTCCCTGATTCAGATGTACAGTATGTTCTTAGCAGAAAAGAATCTTCAAAAAAGTAAACTATTTTATTATCATTTTCAAACATTAATGACTGATCTTCCTCATCAGTTAATTAGAATTTTAGAAGAATTATTATAGAAACATAGAAGTTGTCAGCAGAAAAGGACCTCTTGGCCCATCTAGTCTGCCCCCCAAAAACATACCTACTGTGCTACTGCAGACCCTACTCAATCTCCAGCTTTATTCCCCCACACAAGCCTGTTACTAAGTTCCCCTTTTGTATATCCCATGCATGATTGACCCCTGCTATCATTTTAGTACCCACCACCTCTGCTGGAAGACTGTTCCAGATGTCCTCCACACTTTCTGTGCAAAAGTTTTCCTCGCAACTCCTCTAAGCCTCCCCCACTTGAGCCTCACTTCATGCCCCCTTGTCCTTGAGCATCTTCATCTAGGCTACCTTATTAATACCATTGAGGTATTTGAACTTTTCTATCATGTCTCCTCTTTTCCTCCTATCCTATAGAGAGTACATATTTAATGTCTTGAGTCTTTCCTCATAGGGCTTTTGATGTAGTTCATGCACTATTTTGGATGCCCTCCTCTGTACCGCCTACACTCATTCTATGTTCTTCCAGAGACAGGGCCTTCACTACAGGACACAGTACTCCAGGTGGTGCCTCTCTAGTAATCTATAGAGGGGTAACACTACCTCCCTCTTTCTGCTGGTGATATCCCACCCTATGCACCCCAGCATTCTACTAGCCTTTCCCACTACCTTATCACACTGCTTTGCTACCTTCAGGTCATCAGTTATGATGACCACAAGTGCCTTTCATTTTTTGTGGTTGTCACCACCTCCCCCCAATTGGTATATTGCCCTTGGGGTTTTGTGCCCTATGTGCATAATTTTGAACTTTTTGTCATTGATGCCTAGTTGCCAAACCATTGACCAATCCTCCAGCTTTTTCAGACTGTCTCTCATCCCCCTCCCTGTCTACTCTGACCCATATTTTGTGTCATCTGTGGACAGGCATACCTTCCCTTCAAGTCCCTCTACAGTGTCACTAATAATGACATTGAAGGGGATTGGTCCCATCACTGAAAAACTGAAACATAGACTGACAGCAGATAAGGACTGCTTGGCCCACCCAGTCTGCCCATTTCCTTGCCTATTGGATAAGCTGCAGATCCTAGTTAACCAACAGCCTACTTCTTCCTACCCCCCACCAGAATTGCCTTTTGTCTGTCCAATACATTCTTGAATTCCCCCACTGTTTTTGGCCCCACAACCTCCTCAATAAGGCTGTTCCATGCATCCACCACCCTCTCCATGAAATAATACTTCCTCATGTTGCCCCTGAGCTGTCTCCCCTCTATCTTCAAACTGTGCCACCTAGTTCTTGCTCATCTCTTTTTCTGAAAGATGCTACCTTCATGGACTTTGTTAATTCCCTTAAGGTACTTGAAGGTTTCTATCATGTCACCCCTCTCCCTCCTTTCCTCGAGTGTATACATATTAAGCTCCTTTAGACTCTCTTCATATGGTTTCTGGTGCAGACCCTGCACCATTTTAGTTGCCCTCCTCTGGACTGCCTCCATCCTGTGTATGTGCTTGTGAAGATGCGGTCTCCAGAACTGCATACAGTACTCCAGATGGGGTCTCATCAACTGTCTGTGCAGAGGGATAACAGCTTCCTGTTTTCTACTGGTGATGCCTCTCCTTATGCATCCCAGTATCCCCCCAGCCCTCCTGATGTCCTTCTCACATGTATGTTTATATCTTTTTTGAAATATTATTTATTTATTTATTGAATTTTGATGACCGGGTAGGCCCACTGGGCCCCGGAGGTCCCTTTTTCAGGGGCGACCCAGGTGTAACAATTACATACAGGTAGCAGATCAGTACAGTCAGGTGATAGCAATGTTTTTATAATAGAAGACTTCATAGGATTACAGGCGGCAGGTAGTGGAAAACATACAGGCAAGTAGAACATGGAGGTTGCACATGAAGAGTACATTTTATGTAATGGGAGCAAAATGAATTAGAGAGTGCTTTGATAATGGCAAGCAGAAGCTAAGGACCTAGGTTACTTTCTATGGACTTAGTGGAAGGGGGATATATTGGGACATAAGTGCACCCCATCCTTTGGAGGAGGTCCGTTGTACCACCCGGATAGCTATATGTGGTCCGGACCATAGGGCAGCCAGGCAGGCTATGCATGGTCAGGTCCTGTAACAAAGGCATGTGCTCCTGTCAAGCAGGTGTCCCTTGAGCTTAGTCTGGAAGCTGGTGACAGACACTGCCTCCCGAACCTCCAGAGGGAGGTTGTTCCAAATGGAAGGGGCGGTGTACACAAAGGACCTGGACCCGGCTTTGGTCCTAGTCTTGGGAACCACGAGGAGAGTTTGGCCTGAAGAGCATAGGGTCTGTGGGATAGGTTTCACCATAATGAGACCATTCAGGCTAGGGGGAGGTGTGGGACCCAGTAACTTGAATGTAAGGCAGAGGGTTGGGTAGATGAGGCAAACTTCCAGAGACGGCCACCTGAGCCTAGATTGGGCCTCACAGTGGTGCGTTCTTGGGTGCGACAGAGTGGCAAAGTGGACCATCTTGTTGTACAAGGTCTGCAGCCTCCCTAACTCTGTAGCGGCCACACCCTGGAGAACTGGGGCCACATAGGTGAGCTTTGGGAGGAGTACGCTAGTGGAAAAAGCCACCCTAGCTTCAGGAATAATCTGGTCCTTTAGTCTATAGAGGATTCCAAGTTTCCCATGGATGGCTTTTGTAATTTGGTCTACATGGTTTTTTAGTGTGAAGCCTTGGTCCAGGGTGAGGCCAAGGTATTTGGTGGAGGTGACCACCTCAAGTTTTGCTCCCCCCCAGACTGAAGTTGTAGGAGTAGTGACCTCTCGGGTCCCAGGGATCTAGGACCAAACAGCATCACCTTCATTTTGTTGGTGTTTAAGACCATTTTGTTCAGAGTGAGCCAGTCCTCCATCTGAAGAATGTCTTCTTGGAGGGCTGTCTCCAGCTCTGGTAAGTTAGGGAAGTTGTAAATGACCGCGCACATCGCATACTGATAACGCTGCTGCCACCGTGTGTGTGTGCAGATCATTTATGAACAGCGTGAAGAGAAGGGCAGAGAATTGACCCTGAGGTACCCCTTCTTTGATTGGTGCTAGGTTGGAGACTTTGTCCTTCCACTTGACCCTCTGGGTGCATCCGGAGAGATAACTCATGAACCATCCCAGTGTATGGGTGTCAAGTCCAAGTGAGCATATTTTTTGTAGTAGGAGGTTGTGGTTTACCAAGTTGAATGCTTTGGATAGGTCAATAAAGACCGCTTCTGTGCTGACCCCTGAGCCATTATTGCTCAGTACTTCTGCCGAGAATTTAGTTAGCACAGTATCAGTCCCATGCTTGGCTCTGAAGCCATGCTGTGACGGTGAGATTGCCCAGTGGATTTCCAGGTATTCTCAGAGTTGGGAGTAGACTAGCTTCTCCTGTACTTTTGCCATGGCACATAGCAAGGAGATAGGCCTGTAGTTCTCTATAGGCTCTGTTGACCCTCCCTTGTGTATGGGAATCACTAGAGCCTGTTTCCATAGCTCAGGTACAGACCCCTCCATGAAAGACCTGTTTATCAGCCAGTTTAGGGGCTTAGCTAAGCTGGAGCCCTCCTTGAGGATTCTGGTTTGGATCCGTCTGGGCCCCCAGATCCTCTCGAGTGTAGGGATTTGAGGATGATCAAGACCTCCTTTACCCTGACCAGCCTCAGGTGAAACAGAGGGCGGTCAAGGTCTGGGGGGCCGTTGAGTGTTCGGCTCACTCCTGTTGTCAGAGGGTCCCATCTTGTATGCAACCAGGTTCGTGAAGTGCCTGTTAAGGGTCTCCGCAATGAGTAACCCTCATCTATAAATTGCCCATTGACCATGATTGGACTGGGTGTGGTTTTTTTGTTCCCTTTGATAAGTTCATTAATATGCGACCAAAAAAGCCTGGGATTGCCTAGGTTAGTTTTTTGTAGGTTGGTGATGTAGGCTTTTTTAGCTGACTTTGTGGCCTTTTTGCATTGGTTTCTAAGGGCCCTGTAGCTGGCTAAATCCGCCGGTATCATTGATTTCCTGTACTTTTTCCAGGCCTTGTCATGGGTGGACATCAGAGCTTTTAGAGAAGGTAAGATCCACTTATAGCAGCACCCTTTTACTCTGTGGGTTTTCATTGGAGCTAAAAGGTCAGTGATTCTGGTGAGGGATGTCTGGAAAAATTTAACAGCATCCTCCAGGTTAGGTAGGTATCTTATAGGGCTCCAGTCAATGCCATTTAAGTACCCAATGAATTGGTCAGGATGGAAGTTAGAGTAGTCCCTAGTAGTAATAATCCTAGGTGGAACTTTATTCGCACAGTTCTTCCAGATGGCAAATATCGCGAATGGTCGCTCAAGGCATCAGCCAAGGTCCCAGCCATTTTTACATTACTAGGGTAGAAGCCAGGATCCAGTAAATTATGGAATGCCTACCTGATGAGTGGTTCATTCTGGTCGGTAGGGAGATGACTTGTGCAAGGTGGGAGTCATTTAATATACCAGTGATGGCAGACTTCACCTCCAGGGCCCAGTTTAGGTTGAAGTCGCCCAGTAAGATAAACTCGGAAGCAGATTCTACTGCTGGGTTCTTCAGGAGCGCGTCCAGAGAGCTGAGCGCATTGGTAGGAGGGCTATAAGCGCACCCTATTGTGAGGTGCTTAGCCCCACCTAATGTGAGCCGTAGGAAGATAGCTTCTATGTCAGGGGTCATGCCTTGAGGCATGCTAACTAGGGAGGATGTTATTGTGTCCCTTACATACTACCAAACCCTCCTCTTCTTGGAGGGCCTGTCCTTTCTGAAGAAGGCATATCCCGAGGCAGCTACTTTGTGATCCAGAATGTGGGGCTTCAGCCAAGTCTCAGAGACTGCTAGTATATCTGGTTTGTAGACTGCTAGCCAAGCTTGTACTTCATGGATCTTAGGTCTCAGGCTGCAAATGTTCATATGCACCAATCTGAGACCTTTGGCTCCATCCCAGGCCTTATCTAAAGGGGAGAAAATAGAAACATTGGGCAACCCTGGGCCTGGGTTAGGCTGGATGTCCCCCCCCCAGTAGCAATAGCGCTGCAAGCGAGTGCCGGAGAATGAGGGTTGGAGGTGGTAAACTCAGAGTAGTTGGGCATGGGGTTAAACTCCTGGTGAGGAGAAGGGATCGGTAGAGGATCCCTTTCCTAGTGAATTCATGCGCCACTAGGAGAAAGATGTTACACCTGGGAGAGGGGCAGCTGTAGTGTATAGCGGTAAGCTTTCCCGACCCCCCATAGGCATAAGGGGGGGCAGTTGGCACTACTAATGAGCCAATCTGTCCCTAGCTGGGCCAGAATGTAAATTGTAGCCAAGAAGATGCCCTTGTTCCAGTTCCCAGGGTTCATCTTGAGACTTTTCAAGGCTCCTCTCTAGGATCCCAGATGTCTGGCCTGGTGGGTCATGGAACCTGGGACTGGCGTCTTATCCCTGCAGTTGCGCTCACATGCAGCATGTCGGCTGTGGATACCAGAGCAGGTTCAGCCTCCAATCGGTTCCATTAGACGAGCGCAGCTCGTTGCCTTTGGGGTAAAGGTTCCCTGTCTGACCTACTATTATTTAAAGCAAGTAACTTAGTGGGGAAACAGCAAGATCAGGCCAACAGCAGCGGTACAGTTAAAGTTTCCCAGTGAGACAAATGGCGGTGCAAGGATCCCTGTCTAACTCTTGAAAGGCTAATTATTATCTTATAGTGCAGGGAGCCCTTTAAACCAGAGCATAGCTAGCAGCAGGAGTAGGTCGGATTTACACTATGCAAAAACATTAAAGACTGATCTTCCTCATTAGTTACTTAGAATTTTTGGAAAAGCATTTTCAAGACCATAAGAAGCAAACATACAACACAGAATTGTGAAGGCAACAGAGGAATCGTGAGATCTTTTTCTTCCAGATGGGAAAAAAAGTAGTTCTGGAATTCCCAGCTGTGCATCTGCTGGTACCTTGTTGATTGTTATGATTTTTGATTACTACTTAAATATGCATTTGGCAACCACAGCTATAAGCCACTGTAATTATTTTGACAGTTTTGCCCTGTAGACATCCCTAATACTTAAGTAATATGTATCTATATCTATTAAACAAAAACAAGGTGCTGCATCAGCATGTGGTCTGAAAGCAAAAAAAAAATGATATTATTAAATGCATGCTGAAAATAGAAAATAGAGTTAAAAAATGACATTTCGACCATAGGCAGTCTTCAGGAAATATCCAAAAGAGAAAAAAGCAAAGTTAGTCAATCTAACTATATCTGTATCTGTGTCTATATCTATATCTATATATGTATCTGTATCTTTAACTGTATCTATATCTATATCTATATCTATATCTATATCTATATCTATATCTATATCTATATCTATATCTATATGTCTGTCTACCTATCATCTTTGGGAAAAACTGTTAATGCAACATTTATGGTCAGACTACAGCAGCAAAAGTAGGGAAATGGGCTTTAGGGTTTTCAACCCGAAAATCAACCCCACCCCAAAAACAAATCAATGGTGCAGACTTCCTCAGCATTTTCAACCCTAAAGCTCACCCTATTAGGTGTGTATGTTTTTGGAGTGCAAAGAATGGGGTGAGCTTTAGGGTTGACAATACCAAGGAAGACTGCACCCCTGGTTTGTTTTAGGAGTGTGGTGGGGTTTTAGGGTTGGAAACCCTAAAGTCACATTTCTGCACTTTTGTCACTTTAGCCAGAACCCAAAATGCTGCATTAGCGTATTTTTTTTGCAAAGAATTTACTTACTTTTTGAGATAGTATAAATGTATCTTTATTTGCCTGTGAGAGAGCCCTTTGCTCCCATCCATCCATCCATCCATCCATACGTTTTGACATAGTGCAATTGTATCCTTATTTGCCTGTGAGAGTGAAGGGCCCTCCAGGCTGTGTGTTTCCATCCCTCCATAAATGCAATATCTTTGTTGAAGTAGAAATGCAGGTCCCTCTGAGCTGTGCAATTTCATTTGTAGATCAACAGCAACCAGATTGTCAGCACAGCCTTCTTATTACCCCAACTCATGTATCCGGTACTGAAAATTATCAAATCCCCATCAAAATGTGATTCCATGCCACTGTAACATTATTTCATGCCAGAAGTGTGAAAAGACTGTTTTGCCAGGATTTGAAAAATGACAGCTATCATATTCATGAGGTTGTGTAAAAAAAATGGGTATGTTGAAAATATGGGGTCAAAATATTTAAAATTACCAAAGTTACAAGGGTGCATAGCAAAATTTAATGTGTATAAGTTAGCCATTTTTACATATTTTGACCTCCAAATTTTCAACATAGTCTTCTTATTACCCCATCTCATGAACAAGGGTGGTGAAAACTGTCAAATCATGTCCAAAAGGTGATTTCACCAAGTGACTGCAAAATCGCATTTCAGGCTAGATTTGCACAATTCCACCATGTTGTTCATGAAGAGGGATCTATAAAAGGATATGTTGAAAATCTGGTGTCAAAATTAGGGCTGTGTGAATACCTTTTCCAGAATATTCAGCCGAATATTCGGTATTCAGGTCTCAAGTATTCGGTATTCATCATTCTGTATTCAGTATTCAGCCAGAAAAGGTGTTTATTTAAGGAAACTTTAAAAAAGCACTTCAGCAACACCATTAATCACCCATTGAACCTTGTATACCATATACACCTCAATGACACTTAAACCACCAACATTGAGCTCTCACTAATGCAACACAAGCTTCATGTGGCACACTCAATCCACCACACCACACACATAGCACTCTGAAAATTATAGCAAGCATTGCATTGGGTCAGCACTAGAGGGTGTTCATGGTCAAAGACATGAGGTAGAAGGTGCTTTGGCCATGGGCATAGGAATAGTGGTAGCAGTGGCTGCAGTAGTGGTGACAACTGAAAGGGTGGCTGCTGCAAGAATGGCACTGGTAGTGGTGGGAAGCACACTGGCTGTGGTTGTAGCAACCATTGTGGTAAGAATGGGAACACTGGTGGTGGTGTCTGCTACTTCCTGCACAAAGCATGTATGGTCTAATGCCCCCCCACTGCATACCGTAGGGGGGGCATTACATACAGGTATGCAATCTGTAAGTCGCTTCCCTGTGTCATATTAATGTTTACCACCTGCGGTCACCCTATGTGGTATCCTTGTATGTATATCCAGCCTGTATCATATAATGTGCATTTCATGTATATACTGTTATTACCTATCTATGTTTGTACTTTAAGTGTTTATGTCACAGGACCTCCTTGTGAATGAGCTTGCTCAATGGAGATTTCCTGCAATAAACTTGAACTTGAACTTGAACTACTACTGCAGAACAGGATGTGACAGTGAACGTACAGATGGAACAGGTGGTGACACTTGTAGTAGAAGTACTGCTAATGGTATTAGTAGCAGTAGTACTATTACCAATGCTGCAAGAACTAAAAGGCTTGCTTGGGGAGAACAATATTTGAGCCTGCTGAATAAAGAGAGACACCTGTATGTCATTGTCTATGTAGCCTATCTCACCACCTTCTCTGGAGTTGTATTATGTATCAATAATATACAGTGGAGCAAGACAAGATACAATTCAGTACTTTGCAGTAAATGACATGCCACAAAATATTGGATGACTAGAGGGCTTAATTGCCATGAAATTACACTGCTCCTTGAAGCATACTATAGCATTTTGCAGTAATTTTGCAAGATACTGCATTGCGTACTGTCTAGCACCACTATATGAACTGTTTTATAATCCTGGTGCAGTGTTTCCTCCTTGGGTATGCTAGTTGTGGATTGTTTTGTTTCAAGGGCATCTCAGTCGCATCCATTTTAACTTCACTTATTTATGGTGCGTGTTTCTTTAAGGGTTGTATATTCATAGTGTGTTTGTAAGTTCCTGACATGCATCCTGACAAAGACCAGGCTCTGGTCAAAGCACCAGGGCTCTATTGGCATCCTCCAGCCTTAGCACAAACAACTGTATTGGCAACTTAATGCTCCACTGCCCTTAACTATATTGTGTTACTGCCCCCACCCCCCCGAGTGCTTCCTTTGTTCTACATACATTGTTTGGGGGTTTGGCAACCCAGGACCAACACTAGCAGTAATTGCCTGGATATGCTGTATGCTTGTGAGTGTATCATCGTGTCCCTCACCACTTGGGGCCTGTGTGCTGATGCTTTGCTGGGGCTGGACCAAGCATGTTTGCAAGATTGCTAAAGACATGATGGATCAGATCACTAGTGGTTACTGTGCAAAACACAAACTATTACTACGTAGTACCTGTGTGTGTGATGCATTACTTATTGCTTGTGGAACTACAGTACTACACCAACCTTTCCAGTTATACTGCACCACAAAAAAGTAGCAGTAAAGAAAAACACTGCTACTAAGAAGGAAGAAGAAAAGGACAACCTATTTAATCAAACATGGAACCAAACAAGGAACAGACAGATGACATACAGTCGATTCAGTGAGACAGGCCTGTCTCACTAAGTGCAATGGCTTAATTAACAAAACAACAACAAACAAACAAAAAAATGCATGTGCACAGCTGTGCACACACAAGGCACAGACTTGTTGGGGGGGTATTTTTCAGAAGAACAGGTTAATTGTGTGCAGTGGGCTGTACAAGTGTGTGGAGGGGGCAGCCAACACACTCCTCATGTGTACCGAAATCTATCCCCGGAACCAGAGGACTAACAATAATAATTTAATGAGTCAAGCCTGACTCGCTTAGAACTGAAGAAGTTTTTTTCAAAATCTGTGTGCACATAGCTGTGCATACGTGTGGCCCTGCCTCATGAAAAAATATATCAAGCATGCATATGCAGGGTGAAGCCTCACAAAATCGAATATTATGCACATATACAGCAAATCATAAGCAGTGACCTGCAGGAGGAGGAGTTAGCAGACACCCTCATCAGTCATGCAGGGAACCAAGCCTGGAACCAGACAACAGCAAAAAAACAAAACACAAAAATAAAATGTGCTCCTCCCCAAAAAATCACACTGGAGCTATGTCTGACAGCAGTAGAGAATGGGTGTTAGCAGACAGCCCTCCTAGTCCCTATAACTGAGTACAGCAATAAGGATGAAATACCTGTCAGAAAGGCAAACAGCTTGTCTGACACTGATCAAAAAAACTATACTGACCCAAAAAAGCCTGTGAAGCAAAAATCTATTTCTTTTTTAGGAAGTTTAAGGTCTGAAAAGTATTGCAGCGCAGCTCTCACAAACCACTGTCTCCTGTCTTCTACCAGCTCAGAGTAAGGAAGTCACGTGGTGTGTTTGCCCTTGAGCTCAAGAAACAGTTTTTGATTGGCCAGCAAACTCTGCGAGACTTGGAAATCTCACTGAATAGTAGTTCCTGACTAGTGGCTGAATAGTGAACTATTTGGAAAATGCATCCAAATATTCGGGAAGTCTACTATTCATGGTATTCAGAAAATACTATTTGGCCCATGCACAGCCTAGCCAAAATATGTCAAACTGGTAAAGTTATGCACCAAAGCTGAAAACCCCATTGAAATACATTGAACCACACTTACCTTGTTTTCTCATGTTGCAGCTGGCAGTTCCACCAACAGGACATGGCTTCAATCAAGAGTGGATCTTCACCCTGGGACCTGTTCAGGTGAGTGAAGGTGTGTGGGGGTGTGTGGGGCACCTCAGGGTGGTAGATGCTCAGCTGGAGGTTGGGGCAGGGGAGTCAGATCGATGAGGGACCATTTTCTATTTTACAGGAAAAAAACATTGAGGGAAGTTTTTCTTTATTACAGGTACTAAAACATGGGATTGGTGATTAGAGGGTAGGGTGTGCCACTAGACACCAGGGAAAACCTAAAACAAATATGTGGATGGCAATCAGAGGTTGGGGGTGTCACTGGAAACAGTGAAAAACAAAATATTATGGGAACAGCTATCAGTGGTTGGGGGGGCACCACTAGACACCAGGGAAATATTAATAATTATAGGAGCAGCGATCCAGTGGTTGGGGGGCACCACTAGACACCAGGGTAAATGACAAAGCTATGGGGATGTTGATCAGAGGGTGGGGGTTGCCACTAGACACCAGGGAAACATGTAAGAAATATGGGGATAGCAATTGGAGGGAGGGGGCCCACTAGATAACAGAGAAAAATTATTAAAAATACAGGGATGATGATGATCAGAGGGTGAGGGTGCCACTAGACACCAGGGAAAATTCACACAATTATGGGAATGGCTTGGAAAAGTATGTTTTTCATTTGAAGAATCCTTTTTCATATCAAACAAAAATGGAAACAAAAAAGGATTATTCAAATGAAAAAAAGACAGCATAAAACTAAGTCCAAAATCCTTTTCCGTGTGAAGGGATCCCTTTTCATTTGAACAAAAATATCAAATGAAAAAGGAGCCCTTCAAAGAAAACAGAATCAACAGAAAAACTAAGTTTGGAATCCTTTTCTGTATGAAGGGATCCTTTTTTCATTTTAACAAAAAAGGCCATATGGAAAAAGCTAAAAAAAAAAACTAAGTCCAAAATGCTTTTCCTTATCCAGGGATCCTTTTTCATTTCAACAAAAAATCCCATAAGGCAAAAGCGGAAGCAACTCACAAAAAAGAATTTTAAATCTAAAAAAAAGATCAGTTCTCCAACAGTTAATTGCATAATCCACCTAACAGAGTCCCAATCAGCAAGATATATGTTTTGGTATCTCTGCACAATGTCATTTTTGTGGGTTTTGTAATATTTCAAATGAAAAAGGATTTTCCCTTCTCAAAAAAGGATTGGCCCAAATGAAGAGCATCTTTCTTCTTTTGAACCAGTTTCTTTTTTCATTCTAATTCTTTATCCAAAAAACAGTACTGAGAATGTTCAGAAACTGAAATTCTAATTTTTTTTAACTTAGGAACAAATTAATATTTGTTCACCAAATAAGTGAAAAGCACATATGTTGGCCAGTCCCTTTCTACCCTGAAAATCTCAGACCAACATTTCAAACTATCTGGGCACAAGGCAATAACAAGAAAAACTGCAAAAAACAAACATTTAAAAAAAAAATATTTTTATTATAAGACCAAAGCATACAAATTACATTACAGTTAATTGCATGCTCAGACATTATAGTAAAGGCGATGCATGGGAATGTCTGATAAAAGCTCATACAAAGTCAGTCCATACCATTGTCTATTTCATGCATGCGGTTTCCAGATATATTGACAGTTTCTGCTGCCCTTTATAGATCTATTTACGTAAAAAGGCTTTGGCCAGCAGGGAGACCTCCTCAGCAAGTCTTCTCATGTTGCCCCTTGCAGTCTGGTCAGGCTTTCTACTCAGGTATATCTCCCATATAGTGTATGGTAAAATGTTATTATTAGTCAAAATCTGTCATTTACTAGTCTTGTTGTACCATCATTGTGATATCAGTAAGCTGTTGTACTATAGTTGGTACATCACAGCGATGGTAAAACAGCATTGATTATCTTTGCACATGCGGAAGTGGCGGTACTTAACTCATCCGAAAATGTCTGGCCTCTGAGGTTTACATTCAGACTGCCAGTCTGTTTAGAGCTGCTGCCTTCCAGAGTGGCATCCCACAGATGGAGAGGAGTTACCTTCTGGTTGCTGTAGCTGAGTCACGACCCCTTTCTCTCGCATCGCTAGCCACTGCCTGTTGTTGAGGGAGAGGAGGAGGGAACTGCGGCTCGCATAGGTAGATAGCAACCACAGAAGAAGTGACAAGCTATTTATTTACTGTTGCCCATACACTATAAAAGACAATGGATGGGCAAAAGTAAACAACAACACTGTTGATCACTTCTTGAGGTTGTATGACAACCGTAAACCTCTCAAGCTTTGCTCTCGAGGTTTACATGGTTGTCATGACAACCTTTCAAAGTGAACAACAGTGTTGTTATTCACTGTTGCCCATCCATTATCCTCTATGTTTTCTTATACTATGCAATAATGAAAAACATTTTGTATTAACCCAAGCACCAACAGGTGCTTTCCAACTGAGGTTAGTGACTCAACTGAGGTCAAAATCTCGCTCCAACCTAAAACTAACTCATTCAGCATTGCAAAACACACTCATGTGTCTCCCACAGTTTATAACACTGCCAGCCCATTCAGAAAAGCTCACACACAGAATGAGCAAACACATAAACAGGAACAGAACACAAGACAGCATAACAAAACTTCTAAAACTATTGTATATATCGAATACATGATGGTCAGATCATGTGCTATGGTAAATATTGTCACTCCTGCATCATGAGCTCTGGATATTTCACTCGTGCTTTTGGCACTCATGAGATAGCCAGAGCTCACTCTGCAGGAGTGACAATATTTGCCATATCACACTCATGCCCATCATGTATTCCATATATCTATATATATATAGATATATGTGTGTATATTAGATATATAGATATAGATATATACAGATATCAGATATAGATTGCAAAAAAACTGTGAATGCACCAGTTAAGGTTAAACTGACATAGGTAGGGAAATGTGGTGTTAGGTTTTCCAACCCTAATACCCAACCTCCACCCTGTAAGCAGCAAAGGGAAAATACTTTATGGTTTTTGGTAACCTGAGTATTGGCAGTTCAGGCCTGGTGTCTTCCTTGGGGTTATCCACCCTAACACTCCCCCTCATTCCTTCAGCAAATAAGCTCAGATGTGCAGACTATATGAGAATGGGGCTAGCATTAGGGTTGATAACACCAAGGAAGACCCTAACCTGATTTGCCAAGACTCAGGACAGCCAAAACCATAAAGCGTTATCCTTTTGCTGCTTTCATGTTGTGGCTGGGGTGTTAAGTCTGGAAATCCAAACAACATATTTCCCTACTTTTCTTACTTTAAGCCTAACTGGTGCATTAATGATGTTTTTCTGCAATGCATTTCCTTACTTTTTGAGACAGTACAATCAAATCATCATTCATGCAGGTCTTGAAGGCTCTCTGGGCCCCCTGCTTGTATGCCTTCATTTATCCACATGTGTATATAGGTGTAGAAGTGCATGGCCCTCTGGGCCCTGTGACAGGGTGACCCCTGTCTTAGAAAAAGTACCCTTGTAAGCAGTCTGAATTCCTCCCCTATACCATCAGTACCCATACTACCCTCCTGAACTAAAAATAGGTACATAACTGGGCAAACTCAGGATCCCCTACCTGCAATTTCCCCCAGTCAGTATGCAGGGTACTGGCAAAATCATCAGTAATAGCAATAGCAACACAAGTATGTACTTGTAACAATCACACTGGAGTGTGATGTGCAATTTTATGGAACACATACAAACAGAGGTGAGAAAGAAGTAAGTGCCTCAGCTGGGACTTGAACCCAGGCCACCCAAAATATTGTTCCAATTGCCAGTACCCCACATGGTGCCAATGATGCCAGACATGATGAGGACTGCTGGAGATGGTGACCGGGGGGGGGGGAGTTCAGACTAATTACAAGGGCACTTTTTCTAAGACAGGGGTCACCATGTCACAGGCACTGCACTTCTATTCCTCCAGAAAAGCAATTTATGTGCTTTCTTGTAATTTTTTTGAAAGGGATAGATAATTTTCAGTTTTTATTTCTTAGGGGCTTAGTATTATACTAGTCATTAAGGCCATTTTATTGATATATCTATCTATATATATATATATATATATATATATATATATATATATATATATATATACACACACACACACACACTGTGTTTTGTCACTCCATAGATTGACAGAGTTATAGCTTATTAAAGTTGAAATGTTATTCTATGAGAGCTGTCATTTTTTGATTTTTATGTTTTTTTTTTAATGGTCCTTAAATTTTGGGGAAACTGTCACATGTTAGTGTTGTAGCACTCACTGAGACCTTTATTTTGATATATAGATTGGCCCATAACTACATTTTCTAATGGAGTTATGGCTTGTTAAATTTGAAATGTAGAAAAAAAAACTAAATCTAAATTATTTTTTTATATGACAGCATCTTTTTTCAGGAAGTTGTGTCATTCATATGAAACGCATTGCTTCATATGAAAAAAGAATGAGAAAAAAAGCTAAGTTAAATTTTCTTTTTCTCACAAATGGATCTTTTTTGGAAGTTCAGACCGTTCATATGAAAAAAGATTCCTTCATACGAAATAAAAATCTGAAAAAAAAAATAAGTCCAAATTCTTTTTTCATATGAAGGGAATCTTTTTTCATATGGCCTTGTGCATTTTTGTATGGCAATACAAAAAAAGAAATTTGGGTGACAAACAATATTTTAAAATGTGTTAACACATCTCTAGGTGATTTTTTTTCCAAAGACTACAGAATCCACCTAAGAGGGGGTTCCGGTTAGCAAGATACATGTGTTGGTGTATCTGCAGGATATCATTTGTACAGTTTTTCAAAAGATAAAAAAAAAAATAGAAGCAAGATGATGGCCATAAAAAAAAAAATGTTTTTCTCATAAAAAAAAGTACCCCATATAAAACAGAATAATTTTTTGTATGGGCCAAATTCTTTTTTCGTATGAAACAGCTATTTAAAAGACCATACTGAGTAAGTTCATAACCAAAATTTCAAATCCTTATAAATGTGGAATGGATCAATATTTTTTTTACCAAGATAATGTGGCCCAAGTCCTTTCTACCCTGAAAATTTCAGAGCAAAATCCGAAACTGTCTGGGTGCAAAGAAATAACAAAAAATAAATAAATAAACTAAAACAACAATTTTTTTTCACCTTTTTCACGGTTTGGATTTCAGAATCTGCACATCTGACTGAAACAAAGCTTTCCAAGTCAAGAGATCATGGCCCTGAGACTGTGAATGCAATCTTTTGTGCAAATCCATTGAACAGTGGCAAAGCTATTAAAATACCAAGTTAGGGGTCTAACATTAAACAGCCTATTCAACCCTAATTATAGTGGTGCTATCATGCCACTATAAAAAGTATTTGGAGTTGGAATGGAGAAACTGACACAATTAAGCACATTATGAGAGCCTCATTTACGTGAACTCCTAATTTCAGTAGGGCTCCTAGTGGGGACTTTACAGCTGCAGAGATATTATAGATTTCATGAAATAAAATGGATACAATACATAGGGTAACACACAAGGCCAAAAATATACATAAACAGAATCATCCATGCTAACCCACTAAATAGAATTTTTAAATATACACTGAATTATGGTAGTAGGGTAATTATGTAGGGGGAAGTCAGGAGTGTTAATAGTAGATTTAGGTGAGACTAACAGCAAGTTCAAGGACTTAGTTTATGAACAAGGCCCACTTGAAGGGCCAAAGATTTACTTGAGTATTTTTCAGTATCAGTTAATGAATTCTGATTGATAGGGGACTAAATACACTATGGTCACATTAAATTGTAATTTCAGTTAGTTGATAAATCATTGTTTAATGAGTTGTTTTTGATCATTTTTTTTAATTCTGCATTTTTCAAGCATTTGATTTGCATATAAATGTTATATCTAACTTGAGTATATTTAAAATAAAAAAGAAAATAAGAACATTAAAAAAGGTAATAATTCATTAGCAACAATGCTGAAAAAATCACTGTGCTTTATATACAATATATTACTGTTGAGTTTAGATAACTGCTAGCAATCGCTATGAAGTAGATTTAAGCTGGATTTTCAAAAGTTCTGGTACATGATTGAGGGCTGTGGAAGATGTTCTGCACAGCACCAGAAATGTATGCAATGGTCTGCATGCTATTTTTTTAAATGTGTGCATGCATTTGTGATACAGCATCACTTTGCTGTAAATAAATGATATGTACAGTACATAATTTTTTATGGTCAAATTACCACACTTCTGGCAAAACATTAGATCATCCTTTATGTGGTAAAACAGTTTTGATGGAAGTAGCACAACTGCACGAACAATGCAGCACAAGTGGCTGACGATCCAGCTCATAAAGGTCGATGCGGATTGTACTTTAGCCAAACAACGTTGTATGATTTGTTTGATATAAAGGGCATTCTTGACTTGCAACCTTAGTTGATAAAGCTAGACTACAATATACTAGATTACATAGCTAGGTCTGATGTTGCTATCACATTATTACTGTTTTGTAAGTTCATATGTTCTTTTGTATGATTCTGGACATGTAATTTACCCAATGTTCCACTACTGTTTATGGTACAATACCTTGTGTTCCAACTGTTGCACACGCTTGCAATGTTGTACTGTTTGTACTACCCGCATACTGTTGTAATTGATCATCCTTCACAACCCTATGTAACCCTTCCCCCAGGTCACACTGTGAGATGAGCAACTTGTTGTTCAGTCTACCCTCCTGGTGAAACATTTCAATAAATAAATAAAATAAAATAAGTCTGAGGACACACTTGTCAACCAGTGAGCTCCTCTTGTATTCAAATCTCTTTAGGCTGCAGTACATCATGTACTGCCATGTTTGAGACTAACATATAGCTCATGGCATCATTACTAACATTAAGATGTATTGCTCTGAGCAGGTCATGAGCTATTGATCTTAACTTTATTTAATGCTTGTTCCATGTTGAAATATCTTTCATCAGAAAAGTGCCATGATGGTGCTTTACAGTACAGTAGCTGTTGTGAGTGTTACATGATTCTTGGCATGTGAAAAGTGAAGTAAAATTAAATTTCTATTTCTATGTGTGTATAATAAGGAGGATGGCCTTAATATTGTAAATATTGTTTTCTGTCCATAGTGATCAAGATCAAATAAAGCTATGCAACATTTTATATAGTAATTATTCTTTGCCTCCTGAAAATCTTGTAATACTGTAGCCTACTCCTAGCAGACTTTTCCATTTATCCACTTAATGCTCACTGTGGGTCAATACAGCTCAAACGTTAGTGCAGCTTTAGAAGTCTGATAATTTATCAACATTTCCCATTAGACCAGTGGCAGCAGAAAAATAAGTACAATTCAAATTACTATGAGTGTAACATTGGCAACAGACTTCTCTAACTTCTGATTATTTAAATTATTTGCATGGGATCAATAATACCTATATTCTTTTATTTCATTGAACAATCCTTATTTCCTGCAAGAGTAGGATTTTCAAATTGAGCTATAACCATTATAAGGAGAATGTGAATAATGATTATTTTAAACATGATTAAAATGGCCTCATATTTCCAGAGAATTGCTGAGAGGATATTTACAGCAAACATAAAATGCTCAAGCCCATTGACCAGTAGAAATAACAAATCTGAATGAAAATGGAAATATCGGAGCCTGACACACTTAGTAATGCTTTTAAATTACATGGGAAATAAGGTGTTACTTGTACATTAGTATGTATAATTAATGGGGTTTATCTTTTGCTTTGTACAGCTGTTCTTGTGGTATCAACAACTCATACAGAGGAAACCTTTGTTTACTTACGTAGAGGTCTGTTTTCTGGAAAAAAATGACTTGGTGATTATCCTTATTTACAGTCACATATTTGGCTGATAATGTTGATACAAGCATGGTTCTATGATGCTGATTCGACAACACTTTTGTCAACCTGCATCTCAGTGATGGGATTTATGTCAACTGCAAGTTGCAGAAGACATAAATCCCATATGTCTCTGGTTGTGCATTTCTATGAGAGGATTTCAACCCTGCACCCCTTGTACTTTGGATTATCAACTCCAGTCAGACTTAATTAGGGAAGGGGATGCAGGACCGGGAGACATTGTGCCCCTGTCTCAGATGCACCAACACAGCTACCTGTCGGCAAAGTGTGGATTTTGTCAACAGCGTTGTATGTTGCTGTGTTGGTGTCACCGTCTGGTTGGCATACCAACAAGGACCATTGCCAAATGGACATAATTTACAGAAGGATTGATAGTGATAGCACAGAATTGTCTCCCATATGATAATACAGTATATTTATTAAACAGCCGAGGGAATGTCTAAATAGCTAATCACAGACAGACAGAGCCCTGAGTAATTTTTTTTTTTCTTTGCTTACTTTTTTCTCCCTGGGTCCTGGTCAGCCATGCCATCTGCACTTCCCCCTGTTTTCCAGACACTGTCTGGTCTACCCTCAGCTCCATTAGGGCCCTCACCTGTTCCCCCATGGCTTTTCCCCCGTGGTGGGATGGTGGAAAGCCCCCAACTCTCCCACTGCTCTGGATCCAGTGCAGCGATGCCCCTCAAACTAAGGTGCCCATTGGACAG
Source organism: Neoceratodus forsteri (assembly GCA_016271365.2). Taxonomy (NCBI): domain Eukaryota; kingdom Metazoa; phylum Chordata; order Ceratodontiformes; family Ceratodontidae; genus Neoceratodus; species Neoceratodus forsteri. Next base: position 1,291,046,695 of record CM057456.1, read on the forward strand.
CCATCAAGCCGCCATGACCTAGGATGCCTTTTTCCTCTTTACTTCCCTTGTGTGAGTGGGGCATGCAGTGACACTAGTGTAAGGAGCATGCACACATCTGCACATGCTCCTCCCGGTGCCTGCCCCATCTCAGCCCCCTGATAGTACACAACATTGGTGCACTACCCCCCCAGCCTCTGCTAGGGGCCAATAATGTGCTGACCACTGAAGTCTCCCCTTCCCAGAGTGGGAGAGCAGTTCCTCAGATGCTCAATCCCTCTCCTCCCCTGCCAATCCCTGGTGGCTCATGATCACTCCTGAACATGGGTCGCAGGTGTAGTGTGAGTTAAGGTGTCCAGTACCTTAGCCCTCAGCACCACCGGGCCGGATCAAACCCTGAGTAACTCTTAAAGGTAATTTATATTAAGTCAGACAACATAGTACAAAATAAACTATCCAGGTACCAGTGGGAGAGTACTTCTCTCAGTAATCTCACACACAGCAGAACTTGAGAGTCACAGTCCTGAAGGACAAATTTAAAGCTGCACAGGAAAGGTTACTATGGGAAATAAAATTCATAACATTGTTGAAAGCTCATAAATAGAATAGAGATTTGGGGCTTATTACCTGCTACATTTGCAGGCTTATGGTTTCTGAAAATAAAAATTAAAATTTTCAAGATTGCTTCATAGTCTGCTTTAGAGCGATTTGTGCTATAAAATAGTTTATAGGTTTAGTGCCTCAGAGTTGGGGGTATCCCAAAGAATAAATGAGACCCTTCCCCAAGCTGGGGATTTTAACTTTTTTTGCTTTATTCTCTTTTCTGTTCTCTGCCTGCTAGTCCCCGGATACCTCCCCAGCATTTGTGTAAAGTTACACTTTTGGTGCAGGAGGGGGCTGAGGGCAGGACACAGCCCTGGCAGGAGACCATCACTCCAGGCAAAAAAGGCCCAATCTCCAGATTTCCAGCATGACCTCCCCTGCCTTTGAAAAGGGCTTGGGAGTGGGTGTGAGGGAATGTCACTGCTTGGCTGGCAGGGTGGAGGACTCATGGAGCACAGATGCATCAGCTTACCTTTAGCAGGCTCATCACTCCTCCGGCATCGCTCCTCTCCAGTACGAGTCCAGAAGCAGCATCAGTCAGGTGGGAGTAGCAGATTCCCAATGCAAACAGTTCACCTCTGCCTTCTTCCCTAGTCCACAGAGCCAGCATCAGTGGTGGGGACAGTTTCCTGTGGCAGACAGAGGCATGCAGCAGTGATTTTGGCCCAGGTGGAAACATGTGACATGGACCCCTGTTTCCACCCTGAACCCCAGCAATAGCAGTGCAGCAGAAGACAGGTAGGAGTGTGGCTCCCTGGCCACACTTTCAGACACTCCCCAGCAGCTGAAGCAGCCCTGGCCATGGTGGTGAATGGGCCATGTGCCCAACTTTATTTTCACTTGTGTCATGGGTGCTGGAAATAAAGGAAGGTGGGACAATAAGAGAGGACTGGGCTGAGTCCCCAAACAAGGGGAAAGGAATAGGACAGCAGTGCTGGGAGCTGGAAGCCCTTTTTGAATTTTGTGCTGATCAGCACCAGGACATGGAGGGGGGGCACAGTGGGATTGAAGCCCCTTTGATTTTGCACCATAAGCACAGGGGCAGGGCTTGAGAACTAAGGTCCCAAAGAAGAAGATTGGGAGGGAGGGGCTAACAATGAAGATTCAGACCCCTCATATTTATTCATTAAGGGGCAGAGCCAAGCCCAGGCCCAGGCCTAGCACAATGTAAGGCTACAGGCCACTTGCAATAATTAATAGAGAAAGCAGAACCAGGGCATAGGGCCCAAAGAAATAGGCCCAGAGGCCCTTATTAATATTAATTAAGGGGCAACTCTGTACTTAGTGAATGCTTTATCAAAGCAACATGGAGGGGAGGATTGTCTACTAGCCCCAGGTTGTCCACTTAGCTATGTTGGTCAGTCCAGAGCCCCACATGAATGGAACCATGCTATAACTTGCCTAATGCCCCTAAAGACAGAACCCCTTTTGCCTAAGAACTAGACTGTATTGCTGACATGCTGAACTGGTCTATCAGACTGTGTCCATTGTGTGCTTTGTGCCCATGTTCTGGTGTTATGCAACAGAGGCAATAACTACACTGGGTGGGGTAATTGTTTATTGTTCAGCCTTGACTCCTGAAATGTGATCCTGTGGCATCCGTCCCATGACACTTCCCTTAGTGATGTGAAATACGAAGATATCTGGGCCAGCCATAGAGGTAGATAGCTGATAGTGAGGGCCTCTGAGTGAGTAAGTAAGCATAGGAGCCATCCCAGCTCAAGCATTTGTGGTTTCTGTTACTCAGTGAGCTAGGGATTCCTCTTCCAAGTTTTGTTATTTTGATGTCCAGCTTCAACAGTATATGACTCTGAACTAGGGAGGTCACCAGCCACTCCTCAATCTTCTGCACACCTTCTCCAGTGACTTCAAGCTGCTTTGAATCTCTGCCATGGCATTCCAGTGTTGACTACATGGTAATCTGTAGCAAGCCATTACTGACTTATCCAGAAGTGACTCAGCTTAGTCAGTGTGAGAGACCACAGCTGACATTGTGTCAGCTGACCGTTTATTTATTTTGTTGATAGTCCACAAGCCAGACACATGCCAGAGCCACTCCACAGAGACTGCACTGAGGATCGCATTGCCAGTAGTCATCACATTGGGAGGTGGCCTTTATACCAGGGACCTACCAATGGTCATTGCCACGGATCATCCAGTGAACAGTCTGCTCATCCAGGAGATGTCAGCTTCTTTTCGATCAGGAGATCTAACTCCTCACCAGGAGTCACAGAGAATTATCAAGTTCTTCATCATCCAGCTAGCTGCATTCTTGTTCATTATCTGTTTGTCCAAGGGAGGCTCCATTATAGCTTATGTATAGAAAGTGCTTTGTGGGGTCAATTCTCATTTACTGATCAGCCAATGCATCACAAAGACCAAGCCCAGATTGCTAGTTGTCATGTTGGATCTCCATGTCTTCATCACCTGTGCAAAGTGCTCTCAGGACTTGGACTACTAGGGTTTACCCATTACTATCGGTCAGGCCAATTGTTGGTCCTGATTGTTTTTTTTTAGCTTACTTGCTCTATTGTCCTGTTGCATTGAAGAAAAATTAGTTTTCCTGTTGTTCCTTTTGTTCCCATATAAACAGAACTTTTGCATCTTGGTCCCCAAGTAAGCTTCCTGCCTCTCATTCCAGATTCATTTGGCCTATCCTAAACCGAAAATGAAGACAGGAACCACATTCCACTGGAGCTCCAGTCCCCCTAAATAGGTCTCTGCTGTCATACTCCTATATAAAAGTTTCCTTACTCCAGAAAATATAGGAACATAGGAACATATGAATCATGTCGGCAGATAAAGGCTGCAAGATCCATCTAGTCTGACCGTGTTTTTGCCCTCCTCTCTATTTAGACTGCACCCTGATGTGTCCACAATGTTGTCCCATGCGAGTTTGAACTTGTATACTGTCTTGGATTCCACCACCTCCTGAGGTAGGCTGTTCCATGGGTCTATGACCCTTTCTGCAAAGAAGTACTTCCTGAGGTTGCTTTGAACCTGCCTCCCACCAGACGCAAGTTGTGCCCCCTTGTACGCCCATCCCTGTTTTGCTTGAAGAGGTTTCCTGCTTGTGTTGCGTTGATTCCATTAATGTACTTATAAGTTTTGATCATGTCCCCTCTGTTTCTTCTCTGCTTAAGGGTCTACAGATTTAATTCCCTGAGTCTTGCCTCATATGGTTCACGATGCAGTCCATGCACCATCTTTGTAGCCCTTCTCTCTACTGTCTTCGGGTGGACTATGTCTTTTTTGAGGTGGGGCCTCCCAAAGGCTCTGTATAAGAACAAAAGAAAAGTGTTGGCAGATTGGGACCATTTTGTCCATCTAGTCTGCCCAAGGTGGCTTCCACCCAATAATATTTATTTCTTAAGTTGCCCACATTGCCTGTCCCAAATGAGTTTGAATTCCCTTGCTGTGTTTGATGCCAGCACTTCTGGTAGCTTGCTGTTCCATGGGTCTATCACTGTCTCAGTCAAAAAGTACAGGACTTTCTAGAATTGCTTTTAAACTTGCCTCCCACCATCTAAACTGATTTAAAAATCAGTATTTTAAATACTACTCTTCTTGTCTATATTGATCTTGTCGTATCCAGTTATTTTAATGATCTTGCTATAATGTTTCTTTTTTAACAAATCTGTAACAAATGTGAAAATGTTTTTTTTGCATCTGAAGTGCTTGGATTTATGATTTATTAAGTGTTGAGTTCCCTGTACAAATGTATTTATACAATAGGAGTGGTCTCAGAACTCATTGAATAAATCCATTTATCTTCATAATCATTGAATAAATAAAATGTATCCATATAGTAGCTATGTCACAATCATGCCGGAACTCATTTAGAATGTTTGGCCTCAGTAGCAGTACTACCCCTATTCAAATACGAATAACATTAAAATGAAAAAATATAGCATGGTACTGTGAGCATGAAAGTTGTTCAGTACAAAATTATCTACAAATTGAGTGGCGTTTCATTTATAGATCACTTATAGATTTTTCTATAATTAGCAAAAAACAGCAGAATATGCCATTTTTTGTTCACTTTTTTGGCAAGCATATGCAAGAAAAGATAAACAATCAAAAGCAAATGTCCCTGCACTGACAGAAAGCATCCCTATTGCATAAATGAAATATATAATGGTGAGCTGTCAGATAAATGATTTATCTACCCTTGTGCTGTTTGACCTCGGACACCTCACTCGTGGCATAAGCCACTCGTGAGATTACCTGAGGTCAAAAAGCACTTGTGTAGATAAATCATTTATCTGATAGCTCTCCATTGTATATCCTTTATCTCTTTGTTACTGTTTTATCACAGTGCCTAATGAAGAGACTTATGACACCCATATTCAGAGCCAGCCAATAGCACCACATAGCCAGTAGCACACCCAACTCTGTGCAATATTAAGACAGTTATCATGCTCTGACAAAGGACACTAACTGTCTAAATATGGGGCTGTGACAGTGCAGTACATAGTGACTATGTGCTACTCAACACAAGGCTGAATATGAACCACACGGGACCCACTGAAGATAGCACTGCCCAAAATGGGATAGTGCCAGTGCTGATGATGGCCATATTCAGTCATAGCGTGCTAACAAGCCCATTTGGTATGTAAGGCACTAAGGGCCATTTGCATGACTATTATAGGCTTATTGGCATGTCACACATTGCTGTTTCACTTATCTAAAGTAACTATTCCTGCCATCATCTGGTCCCCACCAGTTCACACATGCTGCTGTCCAACAGAGCAGGGTATGTGTAAACGATGCAGTATGTGAACAGAATTGCATTATTTAACATGTCTTGCTACAGTATATTGAACAGCAGCATAAACACATAATAGCAGCACACATATAATAGGTTGCAATGTCACTGTAATGTAACACATATACATCTTATTCGCTAGAAAGTTTAACAATTGCTGGTGAATAAGATGTATATGTGTTACATTACAGTGACATTGCAACCTGATATATGTGTACTGGTGAACTTTATTTATTTATTTGAAAATTTGTAGCTTGGAAAGGCACACTGAGCCAAAGCTTGTTTCCAGGTGTGACCCAAGGGAGGGAAACAGTGGGAGAAGAGAAGCACAATACTTAACAGCAAAACACTGAACAACATTTGGTCAAAAATGACTCCAAAATTAGAATAAAATACAAATAATGTATCTATAGAGAATGAAGTGTGGTGCAGCCCAATACAAATGCCTGGCAAGTGAATATTCACAAGTGGCATCAATCCTTGGTGAATAAGAACAATATTGGCAATTGACCTGAGGGGTTAGTTTTTGCCCGATCTTGTAAAGGAGGGAAGAGCTATATAATATGGAAGTTAACCCAAGGCAGGAGCAGGGGCCCAGCCAGCTGCTGAACAGGATGGTTAAGGCATGGTCATGGAGGTGTCAGAAAGAAGGGTAACAGGAACAGGTGGGTAAGGGTTGAAATTGAACCTGGTGCCTGAGGAATCCAGGAAATCGGGTTGTCTCAATAAACGGTGTATTGAGACACCCCAATTGTCCCTACCTGGCACCTAGTTGGTCCCAACCCCCGATCACCCATTCAAGTGCATGATAGTAGTCCCCAGGTGTCCAGTGGACACCCCCAACCCCCTGGCCAGTGCTCCTTAGTAATCCCATTGGTGGTAGTAGTAGTAGTACTAGTTAAATAAATAGACAGCATAAATAATTTAGCTAGCATTCTTATTGCAACTCTCACTATATAAATAATTGTCTAACATTTATATAATATATATATATATATATATATATATATATATATATATATATATATATATATATATATATATATCAGACTGGGAATTAGGATGGAATGGAGGAGTTAATTTCCTAAAGCCTGTGTAAACAGATATGTCTTAAGGTCCCTTTTAAAGGCCCCCACTGAGGGGGGCATCCGTCAGGGCTCTCAGGAGGGTGTTTCACTAGGTAAGACCTGCCACCTCAAAGGCCCATTCATCTGAGGTTTTTAACTTTGCCCTGGGTATCATGTGGAGGCCCTCCTCAGTAGAGCCAAGGGGGAATGAAGACACTTAAAGATGTAGAAGTTCTTTCAGATAGCCCAGTCCCAACACACATTGTGGGTCTTATAATTGGGCAAGTCCACTATAAAAAAGATACAATAGATCAGGCAATGCTGGGGAGAAATGACACAATCTTAGAAGGTAGGTCAGCAACCTAGCAGCTGCTTTCAGAAATAGCTACAAGCAGCACAGTATACCTCCACTAACCTCAAGGCACAGGGCATTGAAGTAGTCAAGCCTCAAAGTAACAAACACATGTACCAGCATCTCCAAGTCATCATGTGATATAAAGCATTTAATCCAGCAGATGCTTCTTAGACAATTAGGGTAGATGTTCTTTAGAGGGTATTGACTGAGCTCAGAGAGGTACTGGTTGCACCTCTGACAGTCCTGTTTAACAACTCACAGGAAACAGGTGTAGTTCTAGAGGACAAGTGAAAAGGCAGGTGTAATGTCACTTCACAAAAGATGGAGCAAGGAGGAAACCGGCAATTATAGACCAATCATCCTGACATTGGTAGTGGAACAGTTAATGGACTTGCTAATGAAGGAAGTGGAATATCTTGAATCCAGCTGGCAATCACAAGGGAAGAAAGAGACTTTGGCATAATCACCACAGATGACCTGAAACCATCCAAACAGACCACTAAAGCAGTAGGTAAGGCTAGGGGATGTTGGGGTGTATTAGCAGTGGTATCACAAGTCATAAGAGGGAGGTAATAATCCCTCTTTACAAGACACTGTTTAGGCCCCATCTGAAGTACTGCGTGCAATACTGGAGGTCGCACCTGACAAGGGTATTAACAAAATGGAGGCAGTCCAGAGAATGACAACCAAAATGGTGCAGAGATTGCATCAGAAAACATATGAGGACAGATTAACAGAGCTCAATATGTGTACCCTAGAATAAAGGGGGGAGAGAGGTGATATGATCGAAACATTTAAACATCTTAAGGGCATTAACAAGGTGAAGGAGTCTACCATGTTTCAATATAAGAAAAATAGCAGGACAAGATGACACAGCATGAGATTAGAGAGAGGCTGACTAAGGAGTAATGTGAGGAACTTCTTTTTCTCAGAAAGGGTGGTGGATGTGTGGAATGGAATACCTCAGGAAGTGGTGAACATGAATACAGTGCAGGGCTTCAGATAGGCATGGGACAGGCATAAGGGAGTAACACAGATGAGTATGAATAGATAGGTCATTCACAGAGTAAAGAACTATGGTACATCTATAAGGTAGAAAAAATGGGTAGACTGGTTGGGCCTTGTGGTCCTTATCTGCCAACAACTTCTATGTTTTTATGTTACAATACCTGGGGCAGCATGAATCTGATACACTATTTTGATTTGGTGATCAGGAAATTAGATCAAGGTGGAGCTGTGGATGTAGCCTATCTAGATGTATGCAAGGCTTTCAACACCATTCCACATAGGAGACTCAAAATGAGGCTGGACAGCATAGGGGTGGTCTAACAGTGTTAAATTGGGAAAGAAATTAGTTAGGGGATAGTTGACAGAGGGTGATGGTAAATGGAGTTCACTCTGGAGAAGAAAGGGTGGCCTGCAGGGTGCCTGAGGTTCAGTACTGGGATGGTAATCTTTAATGTCTTCATAAGTGGCATTGCAGAGGAACTGAAACAGACACCCTGCCTGTTTGTGACTGACACCAAAATCTGCAATAGGGTAGACACTCTGGGGGTGGAAACAATGAGCAGAGACATGAGAAAACATGAGGAGTTGTCAATGGTATGGCAGCTGTTTCCAAATGTGAAAAAGTGCAACTTATGCACTTAGGGCACAGAAACCCAGGGGTGGATTACAAAATGGGTGGAGAAGTAGTGACAATCACTAACCAGGAAAGACACCTGGGTGTGATCACAACTGTTGACCTAAAGGTGGCTTGATAGTGGGACAAGGCTGTTGGGTGGGCAAGAGGGATGCTGGGGTGCATAGGGAGAAGTATCACCAGCAGAAAGAAGGAGGGAGTGTTGCCTTTATATAGATCCCTGGTGAGACCTTACCTTCAGTACTGTGTCCAGTTATGGAGACCACATCTTTGGATGGACATAGACAGAGAGGAGGAGGTTCAGAAGAGAGCAACTAAAATGCTGCATAGTCTGCATCAAAAGCCCTGTTAGGAGAGAGACTAAAGGACCTCAATATGAACACCCTGAAAGAGAGAAGGGAGAGGGGGATATGATACAGATTCAAATAATTCATGTGACTAAATAAGGTACAGGAGGGAAGTATTTTTTTAGAAAAAAGATCCTCAAGAACAAGAGGAGATGCAATGAAGGTGGAGGGAGTAGATTCAGGAGTGATGTGAAAAAGTACTTCACAGAAAGAGAGATGGATGCCTGAGTCTTCAAGCAGAGTTGGTGGGGGCAAAAACAGTGGTGGAGTTCAAGAATGGGATTGGCATAAGGAAATCTTAGTGGAAGGAAAGGGAGGGAGAAATATCTAGAGATCAAGAAGGGTCTGCAGTAACACTGTAGGTAGGGAAAATGGGCAGACTGGGTGGGCCAAGCTGTCCTTATCTGCCATCAAATTTTATGTTTCTATGTAAAAGCAACTCTGGACTACTGCTGACACCTGAGCCTCAACTGTCAGCTCCTCATCTGCAATGACTCCCAGATTTTTCACCTTTGTGGTGACCAACAGCTCTGAGGAGTTCAGCCAAATCCCAGTCTCCCTCTCAGTAGCTGGCATTGCTCCCCTTTGACTTGGCTCAATCAGCAGAACTTTAGACTTATCAGAGTTGAGTCATAACCATCTCAATGACATCCAGTCATGGATCTCAGCCAGTCACCTATTAAGCATATTGACCACACCAGGCATCTCAGGTGCAAAGTACAGATAGAGTTGGGTGTCATCTGTATAACAGTGGAACCTAACTCCATACTGTCTAATGATCCTCCCAAGTAGCAGTATATACGACATGAACAGAATGAACAAGAGGACCGAGCCATGGCACAGGGAAGGACCATCCTGAATGAAGAAAACTTTGACATTTTCAACCTCTGAATTCATCCTCTTAGATAGGACTTAAACCAGCAGATGACTTTTCTGGTAAGCTCTACTTACTCCCTATGTCAGTCCAACAACAACTCATGGTCCACAGTGCCAAAAGCTAAAGAGAGGTCAAGAAGAATGAGAATAGACCCCTCTCCCCTATCACTCACCCTGAGCAGGTCATTGTGGATCCTGACCAGTGCAGTTTCTGTGCTATGCCTTAACCAAAAACCAGATTGAAGAGGGTCATAGATGTCCAAAGCAGTGAGGTGTGCCTCGAACTGCTGAGTAGCCATCTTCTCAATAACTTTCTAAAAAAGGGTAGGTTAGAGACCGATTGATAATTTGCCAAGACGTCTGGGTATAAAGTTGCTTTTCTTCAGGTGGGTCTTTACATGTACATCTTTCAATGTCACTGGGAAGACTTCTTCTGAAAGGTAGCCCCAGACAATCGCCCCAGACAATCTCAGCAAACACCGTGCTCAGCTGTCTGAAGCAGCTAACTAGTAGTCATGTAAGCCCCGGATATAGTTCACAACATATCATCCTCAGCTACGAGATTGCCTACTAACCTCTTCTATCATCACTTGTCTGAATTCTTCTCATAACCACTGAATGCATATGAAACATGAAGGCACAACCTTGCTGGGTGGTAATGGCCCTCTTTGTGAGAGACCGACCAGAACAGCAGACAACCTGAGAAAAATCAAACAAAGGCCTTGAATTTAGTAAGTGAAAATGCCTTTACGGGCTCCAGACAACACATATGGAGAAGCCTGTTTACAGTTTGAAAAAGTTGAGCTGATCAATTCCTTCCAGCAGCAACTTCCCTTTCAGAAAAGTCAGCCTTTTTTGGGTAATTGCCCTTTGGTACTCACTGTAGTAAGTAACCAAAGCCAGTTTGTACTCTGGGGCCCTGGACTTCCTCCAACAAGGCTCTAAACTCTTCTGCTTTGCCTTCCTCTCCCTTAGCTCACCATCAAACTACATTGAACCAAACTGCAAAACCAGTGGGCAAATATGCGTAAGCACCATAAAATGAAAACCTGCTCAGATGACCCTATTATAGATCACCACAGCTTCTGCCAACCCCCTAGCACATGCTTCAGTCATACCCACTGTGTCCAGTATCACCAAGAGTCCTTTCTGCAGAAGCCAATGCAAAGGGCAGTACTGCACCATCTACACATGAGGTAGTCTATGGGGGGGGCAGTGAAATAGAACCTGATAGCACAATGATCTGACCAACTCACTGATCAATCTCAAGGTCAATGTCCTTGAGTTCCAGAGAGAATACCAAGTCCAAGGCTTGGCCATACCTGTGCTCTTGCAGCAGCAGGTGTAAGACATACACACTGCCCTCAGGCTACAGAAGTGCAGGCAACACAAAATCCATGATACCAAAATTTCAAGAGAAGTTCTGTCTGCAGAAACACAGGCCCCTGTAGGGCATGTGCCTCTTCAGCCACAGGTATAAGACATACACAGTTATCTCTTGCTGCAGAAGCCCTTGTCTGCACTTACATAGCTGCATACTGTATAAAAAAAATCGTGATACCCACATTGCAACGTACTTCTGTCTGCAGGCATGCACTTCTGCAACCACTGGTGCTCATGCATATTGTAAGACATACATATATGTGTGGCTACATAAGCACAGTCCCACATGGGGCCTGAACTTCTGCAGCCACAGATACAAATCCACAAAGGTAATGTGACTGCATTTGTGTCATTTAGAAATAGTTGTATGTTGTCTGTCTTACCAAATAATGTCTGTCTATAGTTTCTCTTGAGGTTTTTTCCTTTTGCTACTTGTGGGAAGTGGAGAGTTAGTATTTAAAACTTTAACACCTTATTTCCTTACTTTTGTGGCAGTAAGTTGAACCCTGACTAATGCATTAATACATTTTTTGCAAAAAAATGTATTTCTTTCTTATATGGTGAAATTGTATCTGCATTCATGCTGGTCCTTTGGGACATGCATAAACAGAGGCAGATGCACATGGGCCTTTGGGCCCTGCATACAGGGAAAAATATGTTTGCAGAAGGGAAATTTTGACCCCAAATTTCCAACATAGTCATTTTATGACTGCCTCTTATAAACATGGCATGTAGCATCTATGGAATGCTGTATTAAATGGCATTTCACATCATTAGTGCCAAAAGATGTTTCAGCCAGGTTTTGAACAATTACACCTATTACATTTATATGTTAGTGAGAAAACATGGATATGTTGAAACGGAGTGAAAATATTAAAAAATTACCAAAGTTATGAATAAGCATAGAAATATTTGAATGTACATTCATAGCATTGTTGTGTTTCAATATTTTGACCCCAAATTTTGAATAATCTTCTTACGACCCTATATCATGATCCTGATAGGTGAGAATTTATAAATCTAGCCTGAAAGGTGATTTTGTGGATTGAAGGCAAAATCACCTTTTGGGATGTATTTGAAAAATTTCACCTGTGCTGTTCATTAAGTAGTGTCCCAAAAAGGCCATGTTGATAGTTTGATGGAACAGTATTGAAAATCAGTAAAGTTGAGTGCATGCTGAAAATAAATATATCAATGTCCACTCATAATTTAGTCAGTTTACTATATTGTCCACCAAATTTTCAACATAATCTTTGTATGACCTCTCCTTATCAACCCAGTAAGTAAAAATTTTCAAATCTTGCTCCCAAAAAACGTGATTTCCTGGAGTGACCATGAAATCTCCTTTTAAGACAGATTTGAAAAAATTCACTTTCCTTGTTCAATAGGTGAGATCCTAAAATGGCAATGTTGACAATTTCGAGTAATAATATTTTAAAATAACAATGTTATGAATTAAAATTCAAAACACATTGAAATATACTAAGTGGACATTCTCATATTGATGTCACAGTTCCAGCAGGAGAACGTCTATCTGATCAGAGAGTGGATTTATGCTGTGGGACCATCTTTAAATTAGCAAAGGTGTGTTTGGGAGTCTACAGTGCTTTGTGCTGAGTAGGATGGGTCACTGTAGGGTGGATGGGGTTGCAAGTGAGTGAGATGAGCAAGGGACCATTGTTTTCTTTGCAGGTTAAAAAAAATCAATGAAAAACCATTTTCTCCTTTCCAAGCTAAAGAGAACAAAAAAAAAAAAAGAAAACGAGAATGGACTGGACCTAAAACTGTGGATCAGGCACCCCAGTGTCAGCATTTACGTAGTGGTGGCACTAGGATTAGACACCCCAATGTTGCCACCTATCTACTGTAGTATTAGTAGTAGTAGTAAAAACTTGTATTCATAAAAGAATTAATGAACAGGGATATAGACTCTATTGAGTGGATCTCATTTCCAAAGAGGCCCCTTTGTACATTATCTAAGAGTTACACATGTAATATACACATACACAAAAGTTAACCAAATACTTGCACAGGTAAAACAATTACAAATTAAGACATATAACTAAGGCATTCACAAAGATGTTACTGTAATTGTGATTGATATTGTAAGTTATGTCGCCTGTATAACATTGCATGGGAACTGCAGCCCTGTTGGAAAACCATTTTTTAGGGAGGTCACATGAATAATTCAATTTATCCTCCAAAGGTGAACTGGAATTGAATTCCATAAGACAGGACCTCTGTGTAATACTGAGGATCTTCCAATTCCCAAGTTACATCTAGGAACAACAAATTCAGGTTCTTGTGCAGATCTCTAATTTTCCCTAGTTTCTGTAATTGTGATGATATATAGAATGTACCTGGGCAATTCCTCCTTTATTTTAAGCAAAAGGACCAGGAAATTCCAATTTCTCCTTTCCTGTAGCCTCCACCAATTCAAAGCTCTATACAAGTCATAACTGTGCATTCTCCTCTGGGCATTGAGGATGAAGCAGGCAATCCTATTGTACATTACATCTAGCTTGACTAGCTCCATCCCCAAGGCCCCTGCATACACCGCATCCCCCCAAAACCAATACTGGTAGGATTATGGCATTAATGAGCCTCAAGCACATGTCAGTAGACATAAAACATTTTGACCTGTACAGCATACCCAATTTTCTACTTCAACTTTTAATCAAATTATCAAGATGCACATCCCATTTTAATTTATTGTCCATCCAGACACCCAAGTATTTATATTTTGTACCTGTTTTATCTATACCCCATCCAGAGTTTGAATTTCTAAGGGTGAGTTATTTTTATTGCCAGATTCAAAAAGTACCATTTGTGTCTTCCTTGCATTCAAAGTCACTTAAATTAGTCCATGTTTACTACGAAACTCTGGAAGTGCAAAAAAGCTTCTTGTAGCTTCATGGAGATAAACTCAATTGATTTTCCCTCTACATAAATCAATGTATCATCGGCATAAATATGTCACCTAATCTACGGGTCACCAAATCACAAATTATTAGTATAAATATTAAATAAAAGAGGGTCCAGTATTGACCCCTGTGGGACACCTGATTTAATGGAAACTGTTGTAGATTTAAAGGAACCCAGTTCCACCATTTGTTCCTGACCTCTTATGAACATGCTGAACCAACAAAACTAATTTCCCTGAACCCCCATTTCTACAAGTTTGGCCAGGAGAATGTCATGATTGAAAGTATCAAAGGCCTTGGAAAAATCTACAAACAAGACACCAACTGACATTCTCCTGTCCAGACTTTGATGTATGTCTTGCACCACCTTCAATAAAGCAGTCTGAGTACTACGAGTGGTGCTATAGCCAGATTGATACTCAGGACATGGGATACTTTTTTTGTAACAATGAAAAATGATTCATGATAAAGGATCCATTCTCATGCAAAAGGATAGAAAAAAAAATTCAGAAATCCTTGTTTGAGAGACAAGATCCTTTTTGAGCAATTGAAAACATATGTCAAAAAAGGACTTATTGCCACTAAAAAGGATTTTTGGCCCATTTCCCAGTCAATTTAATTGTTTTTCCATGATGTCTAGTGGTACACCCCCATTAATTGACAGTTAATAGCTCTGGTGTCTAGTGGCATCTATCACGCTCCAATTTCCGTACACTGTTTTTTTTTTATATTTTCACTGGCGTCCAGTGGAACATCCCACCCTCCCATGTCTTTCATATCCTGAAAGTAAGAAAACGGTCACTTGATGTCTTGTATTTTTTTAAACTTGTAAAAAAGCCCATCCACTGGTGATCACCCCAACCCCCCCCCACCTGATCCCCCACTGATGTTGAGGTACTGTTTTCTTATTTTCAGGGTATGAGGGACACAGGAGGGAGGGAGTGCCACTGGACACTGATGAAAATATAAAAAAAAACAGTGTATGGAAATCGAAGGGCTATTAATTACAAATTAATAGGGATCAGGGCAGAACTGGAGGGTGGAGGGGTACCACTGGACACCTGGGAAAATGAAAATGAAAATAGTTTTAATAATAAATACATAAATAAATAAATAAGGTCATTACTCCCAATCCTCCATGGTAGTACAGAGGGCTGGAGACATGTGGTGCCACGGGTCAATGGGCTACAAAAAATGTCAAGGGAGGGCCACGGGACACTTGCATGGAAACAACTGGCTATTATAAATATCAACAAGAACACTTAAAGTTTGTAAAATATGACTTCTTTCAAAGATGTTTCAAATGCATACCATTGAATGCAGATTTCATCAAATCAGACAGAGCACTTAGGAGGAAACCAGAAACATAATTTCTTGTCCATGGTTAATTTAGTTGGTTAAACTATTAATTTTGTTATCCGGTCCTTAGAATTTCAATGTAGTGTTGCAGTTGCTTTAGTTGGCTTTGTTTAATTCTTGCTGTTTTACTTCACTGCAAAAGGAAAGTTAGCTAAATAAAATTGGATATTTTTTCTCTACTTGCATTCTTCTATTGATGCTCTGCACTGCTTATCATGTGAAATGCCTTTCTGCTGAAAGGAAAATGAGGATACGCTTATACTATAAGAAAAATTAAGTATGAGTGGGAGCGTCCACAGCAAAATAAGGATATGCTTATACAATTTCAAAAAGTAAGGAAATAAACTGCAAAAAAACATTGTTAATGCACTAGTTAGGGTCAAAATGACAACAATTGGAACATGTGGCATTAGGGTTTAATACCGTAACACTCCCACCCTCTTCAGGCATCACAGCAGATGTTGGGTGTGCCTTGAGGATCTCAAGTCTAATGCTCAACCCATTCTCATACAGTGTACACATCTGACCTTGTTTGCAGAAGGAATGGAGTGAGTGTCAGGCTTGAGAACCCCTAGTCCCACAATCATGAGAAGGGATTTTGATACCTCGCAAAAAAGGGATTCTTCTCATTAAAATAGATTTTGACAGCTCCCAAAAAGGGATTAATTTTTCAAATCTCTTTTTGTGAGCTGTCACAATCCCTGTTCACAAGCAAAATCCCTTTTTGTGAGGTGTCAAAATCCCATTTTGCACTGTGAAAAGGGATTACCGACAGGGCCATCTGGTCTGACAACTCAAATCTCGTTTTGTGGGCTGTCTAAATCCCTTTTCACGATTACTGTCAAGGCCATCTGGTCTCACAATCATGAAAAGGGATTTTGAAACCTCACAAAAAGGGATTTGGCTTGTGAAAAGATATTTTGACAGCTCATGAAAAGGGATTTCTAAAGTTTACTGTTTCTTTGTCACATCACTGCAAAAACAGTTTGGAATTTTGGGATGACATTTTCAGGGAAGGAAGGGCTTGCCCCACAGAAGTTACTTTTGCTGGTTTGGTGATAAAATTTACATTGCTTCCAAAGTGATAGAATTTTAAAGTTTGGATCTTTCCCACAGGAAAACATTGTAGTGGATGCAGTACCTTTCAGTGCCTTTATCTCGAAAATGATTCAAAATATGGATTTTTCACTAAACACAGCGTACAGGTTGCCAGGACATGATTATAAATGCAGCGGAATTTTTTCCAAGGTTGCTGTGGTTACTGAGATATTGCACCATTTGCATCACAAGGGTTGCTTGGAAAATCTCTTGGTCTGTGCTGTGTCTCTACACTTGTGGGTAGGAGGGAGTGCTAGGCCCTGCACTCCCACATATGGATGCCATTTTGCAGTAAAGGGAGTTCAGAATCCTCCATTACATAGTACAACAGGGAGATGACAGTTCATTACAATGTTTCTACTGTTATGGATAGATGGTAGCACAGATCCCATAGGGCCCTGTGCTCCCACAAATGGATATCATTATGGAGTGTTGGCATTGTGATGGGAGTGCAGGGTCCAGAGGTCCCTGCAGTCCCACAGGGAGATGCAGCCACAACACTCTATAGACTGATGGGAGCACACGCCCAGAGGACCCTGCACTCCCACAAACATATAAGGGTAAGATTACACTTTCTCAAAAAGTAAGGAAATTCATTACAAACTACTTTGTTAATGCATCAGTTAGGGTTGAAGCAACAAAAGTAGGGAAATGAGCTGTTAGGGTTTTCAAAGCTATACACCCCACCCTACCACCCCACCCTGCCCACACCCTCCATACACCAACAGGTGTCAGGGTGTGCTTTGGGAGTCACTGGGCCTAACTCTCGCCCCATTTCCCTATACAGTACAGTACCATCTCAGCTTTCTTACACATGGAGTGAGGTGAGAGTTAGGAATGATGACCCCAAGGTACATCCCAATGCCTGAATAAAGGCAAAAATGTGGGCTTGACAGCAATCATAGAAGAAGGAAGTCCTCACACTAGGACACTATAGAATTGATTTTAATATTACTATCATGATAAAGCGTCTGATGATGACGTGAAATGTTGAAGGTTACTGGGGTGTTGCTACCACTCATTTGTACCATTTACAACGTCTTGTTTTTACTGATATTTTGTAATATTAAAATCAGTTCTATAGTGCCCTAGCATGAAGACTTCCTTCTTCTATGATTGCTGTTGAGCCCGTATTTTTGCCTTTATTCAGCTTTGAAATTTGTAGCGGGGCTCCAGCTTTGACATGCCAAACTGAGCCACTGTGGTTGCATACACCCCAATGCCTGTTGGTGTGTGGAGGGTTTGGGTGGGGTGGAGTGGCAGGGGTGGTGTTAGGATCCAAAACTCTAACTCCTCATTTACCTACTTTTGTTGTTTCAATGCTTCAACCCTAACTGATGCATTAACAAAGTTTTTTGCAATGAATATATATACACACATACATACACACACACACACACAGACACACACACACACACACATATATATATATATATATATATATATAATATTAGAGGAAAAAACTCCGTTTAATGCATTAGTTAGGGTTGTTCCACAGCGACAAAAGTGAGGAAATTCGCTGTTAGGGTTGAAACCCCTTGGACCCCGCCCAGCCCCCAACTGGCATTGGGTGCGATTGGGACTGCCAGCCCTAACTCTCACCCTATGACATGTGAAAGCAGCAGAAGTATAGGAGAATGGGTTGAGAGTTAGGACCATGATCCCAATGCGCACCCCAATGTGCCTTTTGAAGATTTCGTGAAAAAATATTAAACGGTTCAAAAGTTATTCAAAAAACAGTTTCCCATTATAAGTCAATGGGAAAAGTTAACAAAAAGTTCAACACTTTTGCAAATGCATTTTTACTTTCACAAATGGGCCTGTTACTTTTGCAAATCGGCCATTTTGTTTTCAGTTGGTGATCAGAAAAATGGTTGCCATTTAAATTTGGGACCCTGTAGCAACCTAATTCTTTTTGTATTCACCTAGTCGGACCCTGAGGATGCTTGCCATGTCTTTATTTTGTGGTAAAACACCCCAGAAATATGTTTTTCAAATTTCTGGAAAAAGTACTTTCGCAAATTACTTTCGTGCTCACGAAGTGTCAAACTTCTATGGCTTTATGAAATGCGACAGTAGTTTTCCATCTGTGGGACAGTGACAGCGATTCTTTGGCAGGGATGTGTACGTTTGGTGTACATGGCCTCAGTTTTGCTGTTGATCTCCACTGAGCATGCAGTACCTGGTCAGGTGGGTGGGGATGTCTCGTGAGTACATTTAGACAATTGTTTGTTATTTCTGTCACCTGCTGCTGGATGTCTGTCATTGGTTGTGTTGACTTGGTCCTCCCCATACTTGAATGTGTGTGTGTGTCTTGTGTGTGTGTGGTGCTGGGGTGACTCGGAGTTAGGGTTTTCAACCCTAACAGCGAATTTCCTCACTTTTATCGCTGTGGAACAACCCTAACTAATGCATTAAACGGAGTTTTGCTCTATATATATATATATATATATATAGAGAGAGAGAGAGAGAGAGAGAGAGACCACTACTATAGCACCAGGAGATGCTTCTCATCTATATATATATATGTGTGTATATATATATCTATATATATGTGTATATATATATATATATACACACTCACATTATAGTGGCACGGTAGTGCCACCATAGTTAGGGTTGAGGAGCCATTTCTGTGTTAAACCCCAAATCTTTGCACCTTAATAACTTTGCAACCGTTTAATAGATTTGCCTGAAATTTGGAATGCATGATTAAGAGCCATAGGCCTTGGGATCTGCCAAGTTTCGTACTGGTCAGATATACGACTGCGGAGTTATTAAGCATGATCTGTGCGCGCGTTTACACTTTTTCTGGAATTCTATGGTCGCACCTACAGGTCGTACGGTTTGCGCGACTGGCCCGAAATCTTCATGAAACATGCAGCCGGGGTCCCCGAGGTGCCTTTTGAAGATTTCGTGAAAAAATATATAGGATAACATTACGGCGCCCGACGCAATACAGAAATCCTTTGGCACCCTGCTGCAAAATAACGGTTTGGTCTTTTTTCCTGAAATTTGGAGGGAAGACAGCCAACAGCCCGCCGATGTGCCTTTCAGTAGTTTGGTGAAAAAATTTCACATGGCAGCAAAGTTATGGCACTCCAAAGTTGACATTTTTTCCCATAGGATAACATTACGGCTCCCGACGCATTACAGAAATCCTTTGGATCCCTGCTGCAAAATAACGGTTTGGTCTTTCTTCCTGAAATTTGGAGGGAAGACAACCAACAGCCCACAGATGCGCCTTTCAGTGGTTTGGTGAAAAAACATTACAGGGAGGCAAAGTTATGGCACTCCAAACTTCTCTTTTTTTCCCATAGGATAACATTACGGCGTGCGCCGCGCCTTTCAGGGCCTGCAGATCTCGAAACGGTAAGTAGATACGGAGTTTTCGTTGGAAAATTTCTTAGCCCCAATTCAAATTAGCCAGGACAGTTGTAAATAATATGACTTTTAAATTTTTTTTCTACGTCATACGGTTCCTGAGATATAATGTATTTAGTATTCCAAGATCTCATTTTCTGCACCGATACTCATTATTATGCATACATTATTTGTACTCACTGTCTTTCTCTATGCAGGTTTTGGGGAAAACCAGCCTGTGCACTTACATTACTGTTACTGTTGCCCTTTCCGCTTGCGGTTCCGTACCCGTTTCACTTACCATTGACATCTGCGCCACCATGTACGTTATCCTTTGCGTTTTCATTTGCGCTTGAGTTTCTGTTATTTTTTGCCATTTCTGTCTACAGTAAATCTTTCTGTTTCACTTTACGTCACCATGCCCATTGACATTTCTGTTTGCAGGCACCGTGTTACTATGTGACAACACATCATGTGGCAGACCATTCCCGTCTACGCCACCATGTGCGTTACCCTTTCTGTTCTCATTCGCGCTTGTGTTACCATGTGCGCCACTGTTAGCATTTCTGTTTGCATTGCTGTCCCTGTTAGTATGCCACAAGACATCATGTGGTGGGGGCGCGGGCCCCCGCCACCGCATTACATTCACTATTTCTCGTTATCATTCTCAAAAAGAAGGGAAATTAGAGGCAAAAAACTCAGTTTAATGCATTAGTTAGGGGTGCTCCACAGCGACAAAAGTGAGGAAATTGCTGTTAGGTTGAAAACCCCCTTGCACCCTCCACCCACCCCCAACCGGCATTGGGGTGTGCATTAGGATTGTGGGTCCTAACTCTCACCCCATTATCCTATACTTCTGCTGCTTTACACATGTCATGGGGTGAGAGTTAGGGCTGATGATCCCAATGCACACCCCAATGCCACCACGTGCGTCATCCTTTGCGTTTTCATTTGCGCTTGTGTTTATGTTACTTTTTTGCCATTTGTGTGTACCGTACTGTTTCTCTTTCTGTTTCACTTTGCGTCACCATGCCCATTGACATTTCCATTTACAGGCACCATGTTACTATGTGACAAGACATCACGTGGTACACCATTCCCATCTACGCCACCGTGTTCGTTACCCTTTCTGTTCTCATTCGGGTTTGCGTTACCTTGTGCGCCACTGTTAGCGCTTCTGTTTGCATTGCTTTTCCTGTTACTATGCCACAAGACATCATGTGGTGGGAGCACGGGGTTCCCCGCCACCGCATTACATTCACTATTTCTCATTATCATTCTCAAAAAGAAGGGAAATTAGAGGCAAAAAACTCAGTTTAATGCATTAGTTAGGGGTGCTCCACAGCGACAAAAGTGAGGAAATTCGCTGTTAGGGTTGAAAACCCCCCTTGCACCCCTCCACCCACCCCCCCAACCGGCATTGGGGTGTGCATTAGGATTGTGGGTCCTAACTCTCACCCCATTCTCT
Source organism: Neoceratodus forsteri (assembly GCA_016271365.2). NCBI lineage: Eukaryota > Metazoa > Chordata > Ceratodontiformes > Ceratodontidae > Neoceratodus > Neoceratodus forsteri. The sequence goes on from CM057456.1 coordinate 1,291,067,927, forward strand.
TATACTTTGCTGCTTTACACATGTCATGGGGTGAGAGTTAGGGCTGATGATCCCAATGCACACCCCAATGCCACCACGTGCGTCATCCTTTGCGTTTTCATTTGCGCTTGTGTTTATGTTACTTTTTTGCCATTTTGTGTACCGTACTGTTTCTCTTTCTGTTTCACTTTGCGTCATCATGCCCATTGACATTTCCATTTACAGGCACCATGTTACTATGTGACAAGACATCATGTAGCACACCATTCCCGTCTACGCCACCGTGTTCGTTACCCTTTCTGTTCTCATTCGCATTTGCGTTACCTCGTGTGCCACTGTTAGCGCTTCTGTTTGCGTTGCTTTTCCTGTTACTATGCCACAAGACATCATGTGGTGGGAGTGGGGGGCCCTTAGGGCCCCGCGCTTCTGCTGCTGCATTACGTGCCGGGAGCGCGGGGCCCTATGTGCGTTATCCTTTGCGTTTTTATTTGCGCTTGTGTTTCTGTTATTTTTTTGCCATTTGTGTCTACTGTACTGTTTCTCTTTCTGTTTCACTTTGTGTCACCATGCCCATTGACATTTCTGTTTGCAGGCACCATGTTACTATGTGACAACACATCATGTGGCAGGCTGTTCCCGTCTATGCCACCATGTGCATTGCCCTTTCTGTTGTCATTTGCGCTTGCGTTACCATGTGCTCCACTGTTAGCACTTCTGTTTGCATTGCTCTTCCTGTTACTATGCCACAAGACATCATGTGGCGGGAGTGTGGGGCCCATTGGGCCCCGCTCCCGCTGCTGCATTATGTGCTGGGAGCGGTCTATGTGTATTATCCTTTATGCTTCATTTGCGCTATGCTTCGTTACTTTTGCCATTTGTGTGTAATTTACTGTTTTTCTTTCTGTTTCACTTTGCGCTACCATGCCCATTGACATTTCCATTTACAGGCACCATGTTACTATGTGACAAGACATCACGTGGCACACCGTTCCCGTCTATGCCACCGTGTGCGTTACCCTTTCTGTTCTCATTCACGCTTGTGTTACCATGTGTGCCACTATTAGCATTTCTGTTTGCATTGCTGCTCCTGTTACTATGCCACAAGACATCATGTGGAGGGAGCGGGGCCCCCGCCACCGCATTACATTCACTATTTCTCATTATCATTCTCAAAAAGAAGGGAAATTAGAGGCAAAAAACTCCATTTAATGCATTAGTTAGGGTTGTTCCACAGCGACAAAAGTGAGGAAATTCGCTGTTAGGGTTGAAAACCCTAACTCCGAATTCACCCCCCCCCAGCACCACACACACACAGACACACACACACATTCAAGTATGGGTGGGGTAGGACCAAGTCAACACAACCAATGACAGACATCCATCAGCAGGTGACAGAAATAACAAACAATTGTCTAAATGTACTACGAGACATCCCCACCCACCTGACCAGGTACTGCATGCTCAGTGGAGATCAACAGCAAAACTGAGGCCATGTACACCAAACATACACATCCCTGATTGCAGCTGCACACAACATACCACACTTAGTAGTTGCATGGTTTCCTACCGATGCTCCCACACCAGACCACACCACTTGTGATGGGCCACCTGAGCAATAGAGTTCAGCAAAACCAAGGAGTTGTACAGGTATAATATCTCTGATTATAACAAGTGTTTGAGAAATGCAGCTTTCTAATTGACTGTAAACATTGTAACGGCCTTATGTTTAGTTTTTATTAACATACATGTAGAGCCTAACCATATGATGAACATGGTTTAATTTTGTTTAAAAAACAGTTTTTTTATGATAGCAATAAGCCACTCCCAGGTATTATGTTAATGGTCAGTTTATCACTGTCTAGCGACATGTGGCACTCGGCTATGCCTCATTTAACATTAAACCCCTACAGGGTGATTAACAGACCATTTAACATAACTGTTGGTCATGCCTTATTGCTTAATTGTCTTTATGAGTAGATACTCTCCCTCTGCTAGGCACTGCAGCAGCTTTGCTACACAGTGTCCCACCCAGTTACACCATACACTGTCTTGTTACTGGAGAATGGCTGTGAATATGAACTCATGAAGATGAACAGTGTAACTTGATCATTACAGTCATTGAAATCTTAGTGTGATTATAACTGACAGAGTCAGTGATAGAGGATAACCCCTGCTGTCCTAGTACACTTACCCCATTGTGAGTTAAATCAATACTAAAAGACATTCTGTTTATATCTCACACCATACCTACTTGATTCCTGTTGTATCACATTAACATAGTTATCACTTTGATAGCATCAGTGACAGAAGTGTGGCAAACCCAAACAGTAGGCATACAGCCTGAGTATGAAACAACTGTTAAAAAAATTTACACTGTGTCCGTAAGTGCCATAGATCACTCATTGCAACAATAGTAAATGTATTACTATTTGAATAAGTTAGTCATCACAGATGCAATGAGATTGTCTTTATCAGGTACAACATACTCAGTAAGTGCCTACAGGAAAATCTATCCTAGATACATCTCCGATACAGGTACATCATTGTTGGCTCAGTAGTGCTATGATATTTAGAAGTTGCTTGGCCTGATCCATGCAATTACAATGTTTCTTACAAAGAATACTTCCTGCATCTTTAGTATTGAAACACACTGAAGGTCTATGTATGTACATCAGCAGTACACCTTCATCAGTACGAATGCATGTGATACTGGCAGTACGAATTTCACAGCGTTGAACAGGCAATGCTTTTCCATACGTTTACATCAGCCTCTCTATGTTGAGTAAACCATTGCAGTAAATGTACTACTATGTAAATCACCTACTAAATGTATCACTACTTTTATCTTGGGCATGTTAGTGTCTTGTAGTTAATTTATGTGCTTCTTTAATTAATGTATACTCACTAGTGTTAAAACCTTTCTACAACTGTCATCATGCACCTTCAGCATTTATATTGAATAACGGCACAGTACCAGTTGTGGTGTGGTGTGAGGCATTGGTAGGTAAGGCCATGCAACTACTAAGTGTGGTACGTTGTGTGCAGCTGCAATCAGGGATGTGTACGTTTGGTGTACATGGCCTCAGTTTTGCTGTTGATCTCCACTGAGCATGCAGTACCTGGTCAGGTGGGTGGGGATGTCTCGTAGTACCTTTAGAGAATTGTTTATTTCTGTCACCTGCTGCTGGATGTCTGTCATTGGTTGTGTTGACTTGGTCCTCCCCCATACTTGAATGTGTGTGTGTGTCTGTGTGTGTGTGGTGCTGCGGGGGGTGAATTCAGAGTTAGGGTTTTCAACCCTAACAGTGAATTTCCTTACTTTTGTCGCTGGAACAACCCTAACTAATGCATTAAACGGAGTTTTTGCCTAATATATATATATATATATATATATTCTTTGTAAAAAAGCTGCATTAATGCAACAGTTAGGGTTTTCTACATCAACAAAAGTGAGGAAATTCGGCATTAGGGTTTTTAACCCTAACTCTGACTTCCCCCCCACTGCCACACATACACACACAGACACACACATAGACACACACACACACACACACACTCACACACACACTCACACACACACACACACAGAACACACAATAGGGGATGATACAAGGCAAGACAACCAATCACAGACACACTCCATAACACAACAGAAATAACATGCAACTTCTTAAAAATACCACAACAGGTATAAATCATCTTGTTTCACCAACTGTATCACTTCTGCTGCCATTCCAGTCTCTTGGGTGCATACACCGACATCCTCTACAAGCATGTGAGATGCTCCTACCAATACATGTGTTTTTCTACTTATATTATGCTGTTATATAGAAATGGGCAAGTTGATGGGGGGCACAGAGCCTGAAGGCCCCTGTGCTGTCACCAATATATGTGTTTTGCTACTTAAATTATGGTGTTATACAGAAACGGGCAAGATGGTGGGAACATGGGGCTATGCTGTTATGTAGAAATGGGCAAATTGGTGGTGATGCTGGGCCCAAAGGGCCCTGCGCTCCCACCAATACATGTGTTTTACTACTTATATTATGCTATTATGCAGAAATGGGTAATTTTGGGCAAGTGGGTGGTAGTGCAGGGGCCTGAAGGGCCCCAAGCTCTCACCAATACATGTGTTTTGCTACTTATATTATGGTGTTATGCAGAAACTAACAACTTGGTGGGAACATGGGGCTATGCTGTTATGCAGAAATTGGCAAGTTGGTGTGAGCGTGGGGCCCAAAGGGCCTTGTGCTCCCACCAATACATGTGTTTTACTACTTACATTATGCTGTTATGCAGAAGGGTTTACGCACCCAAGAGAATGGGATGGCAGCAGAAGTGATACAGTTAGTGAAACATGATCATAGATGCCTGTTGTGGTATGTTTAAGAAGTTGTATGTTATTTCTGTTGTGTTATAGTGTATATCTGTGATTGGTTGTCTTGCACTGTATCGCTCCCCGTTGTGTGTTCTGTGTGTGTGTGTGTGTGTGTGTGTGTGTGTGTATGTATGTGTGTCTATGTGTGGCAGTGGGGTAGGAGTCGGAGTTAGGGATGAAAGCCATAACGCTGAATTTCCTTGCTTTTGTAGCTGTAGAAAATGCTAACAGTTGCATTGACACAGTTTTTTGCAAAGAATTTCTGTACTTTTTGGAAAAGCATAGGCAAGTACATTGTCACACAAGCTGGTAGGAGCACAGGGCACAAAGGGTCCCATGCTCCCACCAACTTACAAATTTCTGCATAACAGCATAATATAAGTAGTGAACCACATGTATTGGTGAGAACACGGGGCCCACCACATTGCCCAGTACTGCATAATAATATACATCTGCCATACCTTTTGAGCTGTCCTATATCTTATAAAGGGATCTTCCTGCACACATATAAATGTGCTCACCATGGTTTTCACAATGCACATATATAGTTTCCCATTAACTATAATGAGCATCCACTACAATTCAGCAACCATAGCTGCCACCAATACGAAAATTGTTACAATAGAAGATCTATGATTAATCTTTCTACATTTCAAATTTCAGGCAAATTGGACACACGGTTCAAAAGTTACTGAAGCAGAATGAACACAATTTTCATTCATCAGAGTGGCATAAATCCGCACCTGTTTAAGTTGTACACACCAAACCACTGAAAGGCACCTCTGTGGCACTAGGATTACCTACACTATAAATATTAAGCCAGTAGCACCATGCATAATCCTATGGGCAAAACATTAAGTACGTCAATCAATATCTCTGCAACAAATTAATTTTCCAACACCTAAACAGCATCAGTCACATTGGTAGGACATCCCCTCAACACCTTCCAAATTTCAAGTAAAATGTCCAAACTGTATCAGAGATATTTAATTTTAAACTTTGTACACCTTTAAGAATTCTTTGACCACAAGAATCAGCCATGACCACCACAAAATGGCAGACCTCATGGCCGAAAATGTGCTAAAATGGTGGACCTGGCAACCGAAAATTCTTTGACTGCAGGAGGGGGCAAATCCAAATGCTCATAATTCTGGAAAGGAATAATATTTTCTCACCAAACAAAAAGTGGCATATTCTTCAGACAACGGGCATTCTGCATGTCAAGTTTCAGACCACTCAACTACACAGTGGCTGTGCAGTGACACAGGCAACACAGTGTGCAAAAGTAGCAAAAACTACATTTTTTGTCTCTTTTCTACACAAAAACCGTATGTCTGACTGAAATGAAAATTGTTTCATGAAGAGATGTGCCATTCCAGACCAAGTATCCCAAATGTTATCTGAATCTGTTCAACAGTTGCACAGCGACACGAGCAGAAAACTGCACAGAAGTGCCAAAAAGAACATCTTTGCCACTTTGCTGCACAAGAACCATATGTCCAACAAAAACACAAATTGGAAAAAGAAGAGATGTACCATAGCAGACCATGCAACAGCTGCACAATGACATGAGCAAACAACTGTGCAGGAGTGGCAAAAAGTAAATTTTTGGCACTTTGCTGTGCAAAAAACGTATGTACGACTGAAATGAAAATTAGTAAATCAACAGAGCTGTCATACCAGACCAAGTATTCAAAATTGCAGGCAAATCTATTCAACAGTTGAAAGTTATAAGAGTGCAAACATGTGACATTTTACATTAAAGTGCCTACTGAACCCTAAAGATAAGGGCACTATCACACCAAAACACACATCTGTGACACCACGACTTGGCACCCAGGAGATATGGCCCCAGCAGCACAATGGAATGGTACGACAGAGTCTCAGAGGAAGAAACACCCAGGACAATCCTTTGCAGACATGTTGCCACACAAGCAAATATTTTCACACTGCACATATATATTTTACCATTGACTATAATGGGAGATAAAAAGTGGCATAACTGTTCAATGGAGCAATATTTTTTCATGAAATCTTCAAAGGGAAGCACAATAGCCCAGGACCCATGTATAGAAACCCATCAGAACCCACTCAAATAGATTCTTGCTGCACAGAAAAAATATTTGATCACATTGTTTTCACAATGCACATACATATTTTCCCATTGACTATGATGGAACACCAAAAAATTGCATAACTTGTGAATGGAGCAATATTTTTCACGAACTCTTCAAGCATGAGCACCACAGCCCAGCACCCATGTATACAAAACAATCTGAAGCCGATCAATTACATTCTTGTTGCACACTGAAAAATAACATTGCCACTGTTTTCACAATGCACATATATATTTTCCCACTGAACATACAAACATACGAATGTACAGCAGAAACAGACCACCCAGTCTAAGTCTGCTTGAGTGTGCAACCAACACCCCTAGTTTGCAGCTGTCCCAATCCCCCTCCCTTTTGTCATCCCACTGCCACCCCCACCCTCACTCTCCCCTGTTCCCTGCACCATGCCCTTTTGAAGCTGTTCATGGATTTACATGATACCACCTTTCTGGTAGGGTGTTCATTTGCTACCACCATCTCTGTGAAATAGTGCCTTCTCATTTCCTTCCTAAATCCCCCCCCCATTCTTAGCCCATGCCCCTGGTGACCCTCCCTCCTTAACTTAAAGACCCTATTTGCCCTATCCTTATAGATTCCCCGCAGATACTTGAATGTCTCTATCATGTCCTCCCTGTCCCTTCAATCCTCCAGGGTGTATATATTGAGGTCTCCCAACCTGCTGTCATAGTCTCTCCCCTCCATTCCACATATCATCTTTGTTGCCCTCCTCAGCACCCCCTCCAGCAGCCCGATATCATGCTTTAGGTATGGCCTCCAAAACTGCACACAATACTCTAAGTGCGGCCTGACCAGCGATCTGTAGAGAGGCAAAATCACCTCACTTCACCTGGATGAAAATCCCTCACTATGCACCCCAGCATTTTGTTTGCTTTTGCAGCTGCTCTCCTGCACTGGGCAGTGTTGTTCATGGTGACTATAATGACAGACCAAAAAATGGCATAACTGTGGAATGGAGCAAGATTTTTTCATGAAGTCTTCAAAGGGCATCAGCACAGCCCAGCACCCATACATACAACCCAATCTGAACCCACTCAAATGCATTTTTCACTGCTGATGGGAGCGCAGGGCCCTTATCTACTTGTACATTTCCGTATAACATCACGATATAAGTACTGAATTACATGTATTGGTGGGATCGTGGGGCCCAGCACTGCACAACAATATACATCTGCCATACCTTTTGAGCTGTACTATACCTTATAATGGGATCTTCCTGCTCACTGAAAAATGTGCTCACCAAGGTTTTCACAATGTGCACATACAGTATACTTTCACATTAACTATAATGATCACGTGCCACAATTCAGCAACCATAACTTCTACCAACATGACAATTGTCAGTATCAAAGATCTATGATTAATCTTTCTACATTCCAAATTTCAGGCAAATCAGACACATGGTTCAAAAGTTATTGAAGTGGAACAAACAAATGTTTCAATCATTGGAGTGGTATAATTCTGCACCTGTTTATGTTTTACAAACCAAACCACTGAAAGGCACATCTGTGGCACTAGGGCCACCTACCTTATAAATTTCAAGACAATAGCACCATGCATAATCCTTTGGCAAAGTGTTAAGTACATCACTCAATATTTACAAAACAAATACATTTTCTGACACCTAAACAACATCAGTCACATCTCTAGGACATCCCCCAACACCCTCCAAATTTCAAGGAAAAAGACCAAACTGTTTCAGAGATATTTAATTTTAAAATGTTACCATCTTTAAAAATTCTTTGGTCCTGAGAATCGGCCACGACCTCGCGACCTAAGATCATTTTTGGCCATCAGGGGACATCTGGTCATGAAATTTGGTCTATCTGGTCCTTCCCAGGGAGATCTGGCAATGAAAAATCTAGCCATTTGATTGTGAAGTGGTGAAATAAGCTTGCAAATGAAAACAATCTCGCGGCCAAACTATTTGTAGGCTCGCGATCAAAGATTGTTAGTGAGCTGCGATCAAAGATTTTCAAAGTTTAAAACTCTATTGTTTGACACAACTGAATGAAACCACAGTCGTGGGTCAATAGAGGGAAGCCCCCTGCGCAAAATCCATCCTTCTTTACTTCAGAAGTCACCCGTGGGCTGAGATATTTGTTTTTTTCTAACCCCAAACTGAAAACAAGATGTCTGCCATCGCAGCCAATAAATTTCTCACGACCAAAGATTGTTTGACTGTGAGTCTGAAAATTCTTTGATCATGAGGATAGACCGGATGGCCAGAATCCCATTCTTCTTTCACAAATCATGCATATAAATTTTCCTGTATACGTATAATGGGAACTTAAAACTTTAATAACTTTTGAATGGATTCATATTTTTTCACCAAACAAAAAGTGGCATATGTCTTGACCCAAGCTCTTTCTACATCCAAAGTTTGGGACCATCAGACCACATGGTGGCTGCGAAGCACCACAGACAAAAAATGCACAAACTGGGTGAAAAGTGCATTTTTTGGCGCTTTGCTGTGCAAACAACATATGTCCAACTGAAACGCAACTTGGTAAATCAAGAGATCTGCCATGCCACACAGTGCATACCGAATTTTGTGCAAATTCATTGAATGGTTGCAAAGTTATTAACATGCAAAATTTGAGGTTTAAAATTAAAGTGCCTACTCAACCCTAACCATAGGGGCATGACCGCATCCCTATTATATATATATATATATATATATTATATATATATATATATATATATATATATATTAGTAACCACTACTATAGCATCAGGAGATGCTTCTCAATCTATTTTAAACTTCTAAATCACTCAGTAATCCTGGATGTAGCCCTGATACTAGGAGAATGAACACTGTTATCCTCCTCCCTAAAGGGGCCATCCCAACCTGCCAAGAAAACTACACTATCTCCATGTCTCTCTACCCTGCCAGCCTTGGCCAAACTCCAAGAGCACCTGATTCTCACCAAACATCCCCCATTTTGGATTTGTAGTCCTTCATTACCCTTTTCCAGTCCTGGTTCATGAATTCTCACTCATCTGTTTCCTCATTCTTCCTGGTCACTGATTCCATCCTGAAGACTGTGGACCAGGTTTAATCAACTCTACCATCTTTGCTGATCCAGACAAAGCTTTTGGTACTGTCCAGATCCCATTCTTTTGGGAAAACATGAGTGTTCTGGGCTTTCTGATCATTCAATTAAATTGTTCAGCTCCAACCTAGATGATTGGTCACAACCTGACTGCATTAGTACAGTACAATCCCCCACTTCCAGTCAGTTCTGGTGTTCCCCAAGGCTCATCCTTGGCCTTATCCTTTTTTCAGTTTCCCTCAATAAACTTCCCAATGTGTATGCATCCTCAAACATACATGTTAAGGCTCATGACACCATGCCTTTTGCCTTAGGCCCCTCTGCTTCGGATCTGCTGATTTGGCTCCAACTTCATATTAACAATATCCAACACTAGTTCAACTTCAATCATCTCATACTCATTGCCAAGAAAATATCTCTATAACTTTTGGCACAAGGTAGCTGCTGGCCCAGTTCTGACTGCATTCACCCACAGTTGTCAAGACCTTGGGTGGTGTGGAATTTGATGAGGTTATGACTTTTAAGTCCAAGAAAAAATGTTCCTGCACCATCCACCACCTTGCTGAAATAAGCAAACATACACCAAATTAAGGTGTACATAAAAAGCAAAGTTTTATTGTGCATGCATAAAAGCCCAAAGGCTAGTCATTGAACTCACCACTCCTAAACAAGTGCTGTCCAGTGCCTGAAACAGGGCCAGCCTTAATAGAAATTACTAGATTACCAGCCAGTGATGTACAGGCATGGTATGAATTTGATGGACCTCCTTGTACACAGCTTTCTCCTGATGGAAAGGCCATGTACACCAACCTGGTTGCCTGCAGAACCACAGGACTTTTACACATGTGGCAGATGTGTATGCTGCTGACATATTAACAAGTCTAAAACCTTTAGCACAGTTAACAATAGTAAAAAGTACAAAATGAAACAATTTATTAATTGCAGCACCCAGGAAGTGGTATACTTGGCAACATACCATTGTACAGCTTTTTATGTTGAGGAAAATGAAGAGGCTTTTTTAAAAATAGGATATGAGAACATCTCGGCTCGATTCATGGAATGTACACACATAATGCACTGGCACAACACATCCAGGTTAATGAAAATAAGGGAGACCACAGATTTACATTCCAAGGAACAGAAAAAGTGGCCCTTGGATTGAGGGGAGGGGACCAGGATTTATTACTGTGCAGGAAGGAAGCTTTTTGGATCTACATGTTAGGTGTCATAAGATACCCAGGCCTAAACGATGGAATATATCTATCATTATTTTTGAGATAAATGTGGATATACATAAATTAATGGAGACACACAAACAAATTAAAATTACAAATAAATGAAAACAAGAAAAATGTTGGGGTGTTGGGACAAAAAAAACAACATATTCCTTCCTTCTCCCCACTTTTCCCTATCCTTTCCATTTCCTTCTCCCCACCCCAGTTTTTGGGTCATATGACAGTGGTCCCACTTTACCTTGATGTAGATATATGCACATTTTCTAATTTGTGTTTACGTTTGGATATCCAATAAGGGGGATTGAACTCATGATGTGTTTTTTGCACACTGATGATGAATGAGATATTCTAATAAATAAGTACTTTATAGTTCCCCATGGAAACTGGAATTAGAATATAGAATCGATGTAGAAACTATGTATTCATGTGTAGTAAGTAGCACATGAAATGAATGTATGGGAACATACAAACTTATTACTACATAAATATTGTGAGCAGCAGCAAACATGCAAATATACTTTTTTCAAGTTAAAAATTATTGATGTATTTATATATTAGATTTACTTCAGAAGTATGTTTTGTAACACACATACAGGTGATCTTTTAGCTATTATGCCTTTCTGGAAGCACATTTATAATTTAGGTCACTTTTTGGGATGGATTTAGTAATGTTACTAATTGTTATTATTTATTTATACAACATACAACTAAAAGTGATGTAAATTAGGCAGTTTCTCTTTAAGGGATACATATAAAAGGGTGAAAGGAAATACCTCTGGCATTCCCTGATGATGCCTTAGGGTGAAACAAGTTGGAGGTTTGGTGCTGAGGTCATCTACCTGTGTCCACCTTTGTAAGGAGTAGTGAGTTCACTGACTAGCCTTTTGGTTTCTGGGCTTTTACAATAAAACTTTGCCTTTTAAAGACACCTTAATTTGATGAATGTCTGCATATTTCAGTGAGGTGGCAGATGGTGCAGAAACTTTTTTGCTTGGAAATGAAGATCATTTCTCTAGCACATCCTTACCAGTGGGCGGCTTGATTATTGTTTTACTTCCTTCAAGTACCTTGAGGTTTGGCTAGAATGCCACATTAATGTCTCCTGTCATATACATGCGATTCATCAAGACTCCACCACATTAATGTCTTCTGTCATATACATGCCATTCATCAAGACTCCACGATAAGCTTGTTCCACTCTATGGGGACAAAGTGCACATCCCACTGCCAACCTGTAAAGAAATCATCAAGATTCTTTTCCCAGTTTCTGATTACAGAGATGTTGTATATACTGTTATACAGCACCCAAATCCATCTTGCCAGGCTGGACTCCCTTTTTCACTCTTTCTTTTGCTTCACAATTGACTACCCTCCCCCATAGGCACCATTGTTCTCTTGCATATACTGTCACCGCAGTGACTCACCAACCACGAAGACCACCACAGCTCCAGAAATCAGGAAAAATCCACTCATCGCTGTGGTAGTCCATGCAGCGATCAGGACTGCTTTGCTGGATGATTGCCCCCCCCAGTCTAACTCAGACTTGGAGTTAGAATCCTGGAGACCGGGATGTGTGGGGGTGCAGCCCCCCACAAGGGGGATTGGGGGGTGCAGCCCTCCAATTGTGAGCACCAACATCCCACAGCTACAATGCCAGCAGTCGGCATTGTAGCTGTCGTGGTAGGGGATGTCGGCCCTAGTGCTGTCGAAGTGCTATAGGTAAACCGTTCACTTGACACCTCCTTCTCATTACCCTTTCTGAATGGGAGGCGCCTCACCCACTGTGCCTTTTTTATTTCAAACTTATGGTATGGTAAACCCCTATCTTAGCTCCCTACTCACCAGACCCTCTACCCAAATGTATTTATTTAATTTTTGTTAACCGGGTAGGTGCACTAACCATGAAATGATTATTTTCAGGCATGACCCAGGAGAGTACAACAATCAAAGACAGGTTCATAGCATGAGTTCAGTGAAATTACAATAGCATTGGTCAAAACAGTGAGTAGTAATGAATACATGCAGCCAGGACAATAGCAATCAATGCAATTCACATAGCATTTTAGACAGAGAAAACCTACACAGTCTAGGAAGAGATACCACAACATAGCAGCAAGAAATATTGTTAAAATTAGTCACAACAGTGAAGATTCAAATAGGCAGTGAAACAAGGCAAGGGCAAATTCGGACTGGCAGGATACATTATCACGGCCTCTGAAACAAGACTCAGATGTGTGTGTGTGGGGGGGGGGGGAATTGGGGTAGATTAGCTGTCAAGAAGATAGTAAGGGTAAGAAGTGCTATGAGGTAGGAAGGTAAAGTTAGGCCAGGCAGCATCTGGCGGGTGAGTGTATTATTGAGGATTAAAACAAGTGCAGAGATCAGCAAGGGATAGATGTAAGCAATACTTGTAATCACAGCTCCTTTTTGAAGCTGTCGTGGTATCCAGATTTTTGAAGTGCTGGGGGGAGAGAGTTCCAAAGCTTAGGAGCACAGTGATTGAAGGCAACAGAGCCTTTTGATGTTTTACATCTAGGTACATTCAGCAGGGATTTATCTACCGATCGCAGTCTATAGAAGGAGGTTTGATGTACCAGCAATGCTGTGAGTGCTGAAGGGGTCTGATATCTGAGTATAGAGTCAATCAGGGAGCCAAGAGAGTATTGACAGCAAGCTGAGGGGGATAACCAGCCCAGGTCCCTGTACAGTTGGCAGTGGTGCTTAAGCTGTGGTGACGAGGAGGCATATCGACAGATATTATTATAAGTGACATCCCACTTATGAAGGGTGGTTTTTGTGTGTGGCATCAAAAGTCGGCATACCATAGGTGAGGGCAGGGAGTAATATGCCTCTGGCAATAGCAAGTTTAGCATAGGGAGTCAACATAAAACTGGACTTGTAAGCAACCCCTCAGTTTAACATTCACTGCCTTGCAGGCAGATTGTATATGCAGGCTGAAGTCCAGGGATTGGTCCAGAAGAATTCCCAGGTACTTAAAAGATGTAATGCATTCTATTTGTGTGCCACTGTGGTCTTGCATCAATAGGGGAGTTTGACATGTCCTAAGTTTAGGGGCAGATCCAAGTAACATTGCTTGGGTTTTCTCTAAGCATTAAGTACAAGCTTATGTGCAGAAAACCAATTTTGGACATTTGTGAAATCTGAAGAAAGGGATGCATTTATGCTGGTGACCTAATCAGAGCTTGAATAGAATAAAAGATCAGCTGCATAGAGAACAGATGAGCATGAAAGAAAAACCTCATCTATGTTATTGATAAAAAGTGAGAAAAGAAGAGGTCCCAGAATAGAGCCCTGGGGAACCCCAATATTGATGGTAGGACCATCAGATAAAGAGGAGTTAAATTTCACAATCTGAGTTCTATTTGATAGATAGCTTCCATACCAGGCGACAACTGGGGGTGAAAAGTTCTGATTGCAATGAATGGAGAGGAGCAGGGTGTGATCAACAAGATCAAAGACCTTTGTAAGGCCTATAAAAACTGCCGCTGTCAGCTGGCCAGTGTCCATACTGGTAAGCACACCGGTAGTGAATTTGAGAAGTGCTGTAGAGGTACTGTGACCTTTAGGGAAGCCATGTTGTATGTCAGAGAGAAGGCTGCACTTTGTGAGGTTGTCAATGGTTTGATTTACAACAAGTTTTTTCCAGAATTTTAGGATTGAAAGGATGGCTATAGGCCTGTAATTAGTAATCTCCTTGGTATCACCTTTTTTAAGGACTGGCATTACACAAACAATCTTCCATATGTCAGGAGCTTGGCTATTAGAGAGAGACAAGGTGAAAATTCTAGCCAGAGGGGAGGCTATGTATGGTGCTGCTAGTTTCAGGAGCCGAGACACAAGCCTATCTGATCCAGAGCTAGTGTTGTCGGAGACAGTCCATAATAGTTTAAGACCTCAGTCCTTGAGACTGCCTTGAAGAAGAACCGGGGATTTTTAGACATTTGTTGGGAAGGATAGTTGGGGGTAGTGGACTATGCTGATGTTGCAAGCAGAGAGGCTGCCTGGAGATATGGGAAGGCAGAGGTATACGGAGACAGATCCAAGAACGTTTGATTGAAGGAATTAGCAATGGTGTTGGAGTCATTGCAATGTACTCCATTTAATACCATGTCACTGGTGCTAGTTGACTGGGATGCACTGAGAAAGGTCTTGACATGGGCCCAGAATTTCCTAGGGTTCCAACAGAGCCTAGCAGCAATTCTTTACAATAGGCACTCTTAGCTGTTCTGACCTGTTTTTACAGAAGTTACATAGGGTTCTGTAGGTAGCATAGTCAGATTGTAGCCCCGAGGCTTTGTACTTTTTCCAGCATTTGTCCCTAGAGCGAAGATTTTTCAACAAGTCTTTGTGAAGCCATCTTGTTTGTTTACCCCTCACCCTCCATATCACCTTGGGGCATACTTGTTCTGGATGGCCAGGAATTCATTAAGGAAGATACTTAGTGCATACTCAACTTTATGGGAAAGGTAAATACCAGATCAGTTTATCCTCAAGACATCATGACAAAAAGCCTCAAAATCCAGGTTGGTGAAATCTGCAAAGGTGACATAGCGCAGTGGAGGGGATGGAGCAGTAAGCGAATCTGCCAAGATGCCTGCCTGGTGTACATGATACAGACAGTTTACCAGTACCCAGTAAATAAGGGAAGAGAATTTTAGTGAAGGAGTAACTCTGGTATTCTCCATTAACAGCTGGTGGAGGTTGTAATTTTGTACCAGAGAGAGCAGTGTACTATGGACAGTCTATAACCAATTTTGGTTAAGGTCACCCAATATAATGACCTCATTATATTTGGAGTGTAAAGAGGTCTGATCAAACAAGCCCTGCAGACCTACAGTGCCCCCATTTGGGTGATTGTAGGCGCAGACAATGCAGAGTTTCCTGGCTCCCAGGGTGAGAGTAGCGTGAAGGGACTCACAGGCAGAGGATGTTGAGAACAGGGTGTCTGTGATGTTTCAATGATCTTCATAGAACATGGCAACCCCTCCACCATGCTTTGAGGAGACCTATCCCTACGTATAAGGGAGTAGTTAGTCAGGGAGCATGCAGAGTCAGGGACAGTTGGCTTTAGCCACGTTTCAGACAAACAGAGTATGTCAGGCTTGTAGACACCCATCCAAGCCTCAAGATCACTGAAATTTTGGGAGAGACTTCTGATATTCATATGGGCAATGAAAAGCCCTTTGCTAGAAATTGCAGAGATGTCAGCCAGGGAGAAGAGGACATGTGGACCCGGGTTCATTTCTACATCCCCTGCTAGAAGGATAGCTGAGATGGTGAGGAACCAAAGTTTTCGATAGCCAAACAGTAAAGTAACTGCTTGACTCAGCAGCTGGTGTTTTTTAAGTGTGGTCACCACATAAAAGGTACAGCCCTTAGAGAATAGGAGGTGCTTAAAAGCAAGCATATGTTGAGATGCAGTAATTAGCATGTAGGGCATTAGAAGAACTCGAGGGATAGGATCCTGGGAAAGTTACAACAACCCAGTTAAGGCAAAGTAGGAGTAGAAGTAATAGGAGCATCTCAAACATGTAATAAAGAGCCATGTTTACACAAGTGAGTGTAATTATCACACAGAGGGTTAGCCAGAGGAGCAAAGGTAGCCAAAAAGAAATTATGATATGGCTATAGAAATTTAGGTGCAGAGCTGAGAGAAAGCGCCAGCCAATCCCAAGAGACTCACTGGAAACCTAGACCAATCAGCAATCAGGTGTCATAAGTTCAAAATCCTTTATTGGCTGAGAGGTGGTTTTGGTGCTGAATGTACCTGTGGAGCAATGCTTTGCAGCTGAGCCAGTGAGGTGGTTCAAGGCTGCAATCTGGTGTGGCAAGCTTGGTGTGCAGCTTTCTTTTCTTTTTCTGGCTCTGCTCCACCAGAATGGAATAGGAGTGGGGGCAGGCATTCAAGTCTTGTGGCCTTAGTGGATGAGCACAGTTTGGCCTGAGAAACAGGCAGAAAAATCCCAGGGATGGTTCTCAGAAAGAGGGGTATCCCAGGTACTCTCTTTGCAACTCTGACTTTTTTTCTGTCCCCTTCCCCCACTCAAAATCATAGGAAGGTGTGTTTGCTTTCACTTTCAGAGTCTCTGGGCTATGGGCCAGTCTCCCTCCTGCAACTTATTTGGCTTCTTCTCTTACAACTTTTACTCCCACCCCCCACATGACCCATGATTGTGACTGTAACTGACACCTCCAGTATCTTATACTTGCTTTAGTTTCCAAATTAGGTCAACTCCTTTTATCCTGAATCAAACACAGGGCACTCCCAACTACCCAACATTCAACATCTCACACAGTTCCATTCCATACTTGTTCGCACACTGTTGCTCCAGCACCTCCAAAGTTTATTTACTGTGAGTTGCCTCTATATTTTCTTAAAGTGCAACCTCGGTACTTTGTTTTCTGTACCAGTGTATGGCAGTAGACATTATTTGCTGCAGTTGATTTCACTGCTGCTACCTTACATGTCATGTTCACTACCTTGTTGTACTGATGTTATTGCACTGTTCTGTTTCCCTTCTTCCTCCCTCACTCAAGGGCATAGCTGGATATGACTTGCTACCGTCTCAGTATGCTTTCATTGGTAAAAGGTCTGAAATAACTAATTAAATAAAGTAACATATAAATAAATGTGCTTCAACATTACAAAATAAATGAAAAGAAGAAACATTTAAATGGTGCCAAAAATTAGGAGTGAACCCATTGATATTAAATGTGTAAACTCATTACTTATGGCAGATACAGGGGATTTTGAAGTACAGTAATTATAAAGTCTTCATTTAATTATGGGTTGTGGTGTGAAGTCCTGCATATTATTATTACAGTATGTGTTCTAGCTAGAAACAAGAAATACATGACTTTCTAGGGATGTGCAGTATGTTCTGTCTTCATTGCTTTTTATGAGACACGTGTGCCTTATACTTTATTTGTTATCAGTTATAAACCCAGGCTTGGACTATGTATGACTGATCAGGTATGAATTATAGTGCAAAATCATGAAATACTCATACACAATCGTGAACCATTAAACAGCTGAATGCTTCTTAATCAAATAGGAAATAATAAGAAATAATGTATGAACAAGGTAGAATGTCTGTGTTTAGGAAAGGAGCTGGAAGACCATAATAAGGTACTGCCTTTCAAAATAATGTAGTTTTGTACATTTTGACTGCGTTAATTTTACCATCTTCTGGTAAAATAAATAATGTTCTTCTTTACAACTGTACATCTCATTGTTACTGTGTAGTACTGTCTGGAATTAGACCCAGTTTTTTTTTTATACTGTATGTGCTCTTATCTTCAGCTTGTAAAGAATGAACTCACCCAAGGTCATAAAAGGCAATATAGCCTGATAGACTAGGTACTATTTTCTTAATGGTTTCATAATTAAACATGAATTATTAATTTAAATAAAAACACTAATTAGTAATTTTAATAAAACAAATTTTCACATATAGGTGACAACATATAGGATCATCTTTAGTATGTCACTACTAGCATACAACAAAAAAAGCACCCATGTGTAACACTGCACTTTCCTTTTCAGAATCACTGATTACTCATTTTTTTCTTGTCAATTTAATCTATTTGTAGTAAAGACAGCAACGCGTGATTGGTGATGGTGTCAGCAGTATTTTCAAAACAAATTCTATACATAATAGCCCTTAGTTACCCATATAAAGGAATTTTCATTTAAAAGACTGCTTTGTTTAAAAAAAAAAGAACATTTCTGGAGGAAGTTGCAACCACCAATCATGTTAGTTTACATGCAGTCAAGTTGCTTAAATGGTTACCAGTTTTAGTTGACATTTTCTTTGCCAGTGGCTGTTTTTACTGAATGCCACCAACTGTAAAGAATCCTGTGGGTATTTATTTATTTATTAAAATTAATTTGTCAGAAACTATGAATGGAATTGTCTGATGGGTGCTCCAGTTATGGAAACCTAGGACCTGATGGGAAAACAGGACACAGTGAAAGCTTCATATGTCTGAATAACAGTAAATGTTTAAACCACTGGCAAACATTGTCAAGTGCTACGCAAAGTGACCCATTTACAATAAAAGACAATGCATGGACCACAATGCACAAATCCAAGGTTACATCTTGCGGTTGTCATGACAACCGGAGAACTCTAGAGCTTCACTCTCAAGGTCTAATGGTTGTCATAACAACTTCTCAAAGCAAACACAATGTTGTGTACTGTGACTCATACATTATCCTCTATGTATTCCACTGTCTTAAAAAAACATCTGATAGTACTCAAATGACCTTACAATTTCTGTACTGTACTTGGGACATCACAATCTGTTATCACTGGCAAGCACTGTAATGCTATAATAAGTACTCTATGAAGTCAAAGAATGCTGATGAATGTTTTGTTATACAGACTTCATGGAAAGTAACTTATAATGTAATGCAAAACCTGAAAAAGACAAGTGAAATGTTAAAAAGTCATCTCTATCAAAATGTATTAGCCAAACATGGCATGTTTATCAATGTATGTATTGAAATAGATACCTGCTATTTAAATGTTTTTATTCTTTCCCATTACACTGAACTGAAAATGGTTTTCGAGAATTTGCCAATTATGCATTACATCTCAATAAACATGGAATGTGTTGCATCAGGGTGGAATAAATAACAGTCTATGTTTTGGCATTATAAATATTGGATCAGTAAAGCACTACTACATCCTTATTAACATGGGAAATTTGTTACATCAAGAAGGAATAAATAATAGGCTATGTTTTTGCATTGTAAATATTGGAGCAGTGAACCACTATCAGGTATGTCTGAGTGAGAACATCCTGAATTCTGCAAAAATATAAAAAATACATTTCCGCTCAGGTTTATTTGTTGGCTAAATTCCCACATACAGTACATATGCACTAAACAAATGTGTCCATGACATTTGGCACCAGTCAAAAACCAGTCAAACTCACGTCAGTGTCCACTGTCTCCATAGTGACCAGCTCCCCATTTGAAGTGCTTCCTTTTGTAAAGTACCTGGGGGTGTGACTTGACAACAAGCTTCACTTCTTTGACCACATTGATGTCATCCATGCCAAGCTCCACCCTAAATGTGGTGCCTTGTACTGAAATATAATTGTCTTTCCCTACAGATTCACAGAGAGCTTGTCACCAAAATGGTGATCTCTGTCTTTGACTATGTGAATGTGGTCTATGGGTCAACCCTGTCCACATCCCTGGCTAGACTGGATACCACCTGTAACTCCTTCTGTCACTTTGCATCTGACCCACCTCCTCAGACTCATCACTTCTCACTTTACTCTTCACTATCCGTTCTCCCCCTTCCATCCCATCACCAGATGCACTGTAGTTCTTTTATATCTAAATACAGGTTTGGATCCCTTCCCTCCTACCTCTTATCACTCCTCTCCATTTCTCCCTCTGCCTTAGGCTCCCACTGCACCGGAGACCATTGGAACATTGCCTTGCCATGTCCCCACACTGCAACCGGCCAGGCAGCCTTCACGTATCATCTACCCTAACCTTGGAACCAACTTCCCTGTCCCCTCTGTTTCATGGTCCCCCCTGCCTCCCTCAGATATCAACTAAGACTCCTTCCCTTCCCCCTTGCTCCTGTTTCCCTTCCTCTAAACAATGTTCCTCACCTGGTGTAATGCTTAACTACCAGTTTTTATTTTGTAATCATTAAGCATGTTATATTGTCTTTGCACTCTTTGTAGTACTGTATTTTTCTATCATTTGCTCCCCCTCCCTCGCTAGTACCTGGAAATGAGCCTCAATTCATTGTGACTCTCCCAGTCACCAATTTTCAATTGACTAAATAAATAAGTAAAATGAATAAAATACAATTGTTTTATTCAAAGGACTATTTTCCTCCATTACATACCTACTAAAAATCCTAAGGATATTACCTTAATTTAACTGCATCATTATAACTAAGTGCCTTCACGTAGAGGCACTGTACTGCTTTCCTCTGACTTATGAAACTGTAAGTAGCAACTCCTTGATTAGGGGTATACAAACTGCCAGTTTAACAGGCAACATCAATGTATAGTGACACTTTGCCAGTGAAAGTGCTGCTGAAGTAAAACTACCTTGAGTTTTGCCAGACAAAGAACTATACAAACTAAATAAAGAAAAAAAAACATGTTTAATTCCTGAACCGACCCCCCCCAACCTTGTGCAAGCATCACTCACTCCCCACACCACATCCCAGATAAGTTACACACATACCATCCAGACCTCCACTTGCACCCAGCTCCCTATTCCCACTCCCAGAGTCCTGGCAAATTAATAGGCATACATCTGACAGTTGTAGGAAATCCCATCCCCCACCCATTCCAAACAATTAACAGCTCCCTGCCCCCACACCAGCCAGAATCACGACCCTCATAATTCATTAAATTTCCCCCCATACTACTACCCTGTAGTACTCAACCTCCCTCATACCCCCACGCCCCCCAAAAGATAAAGGATATTCAGACTAATGAAAAGTTCATAAATGCCCTCCTTAGAATGACCAATCAGGTCTCTTCAATGTAACTTTAATGTATGAATGTGATGACATCCTAAATAGTAACACCCAAATGGCTGACAATTCAGCCATTCAGTTGTAACTATTCAGGATGTCATCATGTAGAGCTGAATGCTGCTACAGGGGAAGAAGATAGCTGACTGCTGCTATGAGGGAGTGTATTTCTGAACTTTTCACTGGTTGGATATCCTTTATCTTTTTGGGGATGGGGAATAAGGGAGGGAAGGATGAGGTGGGGGTGGTTTCATGAATTATGTGGGATTACGACTTTGGACATGGTGGGGTGGGGGTAGTTACTTGTTTTGAGACAGGGGAGTATCTCATCTGTATTAAAGCACTAGGATTGTAGGGGAAGATAAATGGGTGCTAGCAGGGGTCTGGGTGCAGGAAATGTGTGTAACTTATTTGGCAGCTGTGTGGGAGGTTTGTGATTGTCGCAAAGTGGGAGGGGGTACCTCTCAAACTGTCAGCATTAAAAAGTATAGTATTGGCCCTTAAAATGCGTAGAAAATCACCATACTATATAGTACATTTCTGAATTTACAGAATAATATGACTAGAAATAGTGGGTATCATACAGTAGGTTCAGCATTAAGAATATTTTTATGAGGGTAGTTTGATTTTTGAAAGCTTTTAATTTCCAGAAAAGGCTCTAACTTTTACAAGAACATAATGATATCTAATCTTCATGGAGAAAAGGTAAATATAGATGTACAAGGCATAGCCCTGCATAATGCATAGAACTTTAGAGGCACTGTATGCCAAGTCAATTTGTATCCATAAACTTACCAGAAGTACAAGAATTACTGGACCTTGATATATGTAGTCAATGTATTTCCCTGGTTCCTTTCCAAACCAGCACCTGCAGAAACATCAGTATGAAAACTGTCAGCATACATTTGTTCTGTGGCTCCACTGAGCATATTTAACTCCTATCACTGTATATGTGTGTTTACTTCACAAGGGTACAACAATGTTAAGTCCACTGTACAGTATGTAGTGTAGAATAGCGAATGAGCAATGATGCGCAAACAGGCTGTGTACATTGGGGGTTCTGATGGCCTCAAGTAAAGCTTGAGAGATCTCTGATGTTATTAGAGTCATGATATGGAAACAAAACCTTATGTAAACAGTTGACCATCCACTATCTTATATGTTTTTAAGTAAAAAAAAGTGTTGTATTCCTCCATGAAACTTGCCAAGTGTTATATTTAAGTAACATATGTCCACCCAGCACCCAACTGCTAAGAACTGCCAAATGCCAGTAATAGTATTGCTTTTGTTTTAAAGTAATTCTGAATAAAACTACTTTTTCAAAAGATCCGGCACCAAGTGACATCTGACATTCCTCACTGTGGTCAGCAGGCACATAGGTCCTATTGCCCAAACTAGCCATGTACACTGTGCTTAGGGCTGGAATGCACACATCCAGAGTGCCCAAAGGATGCCTTCTCATTCACAAACACCATGCACCCACTGTGCATCCCTACCACCAGTGATCTATACCTGTAGACTTGCAAGTGTGCAGATGGTCTTGGCAGGGGGCAGGGAGTGGGCTTCTCCGTGCTGGGCTGGTGGAATGTGGTAAGCACAATGCTGGATGCATTCCACTCAGCAAATGTCAGAGTGGATGTTTATTATGCCAGTTAGAGGCCTGACTTAATGAGTGCACTACCCCACAGCCGAAGACCCCAGCCCTACTCTGTGCCACAGAAGGCTGGGGCTCAGATACTGTCAGAGGGGTACCTTTTGCAATTTAACAGTCAGTCACCAGTATGTGATGAGAGACATGGAAGTGCCTAATGGGACTGCCATATCCAATAATCCCCTGTTCAGCAGAGAAGGGGATCTACTGTGGGACCACCTGGGGCTTCTGATTGGAAGCTTACAGTCTGGCCTAGGTATAACCCCCCCAGCTGGCCTTGCCACATGCACAAAACTATGTGGCCACACATGGACCAGCTCGGTTTTATGAATCCTGTGCACCTTGCAGGGACTAGGCTCATGGTGCAGTTGTGTAGTCCAGTACACACTATTGCTGTTATCAGGCAGCATTATGAATAGTACCCTATGGGCATAGTTCTGTGAGTGACTGAGATGGCGGGAGGCAAGAAATGGTATGAGGAGGTCCTTGAAGTCACAAACCTCTGCTTGTGGCATCACACATGACTGTAGTAGTAGGTATTGCTGGAATGTCAAAAGCAGACAATATGCCCCGGGTGGGGGAAATAACAACAGGGACAGATGATCTCTGCAGGATAAACATTCTGAGCTCAATTTTTCAAATAGCCGTTATAGCAAAGCAAGTTGTGTTGCACCAGGGCTGCAGAAAACTCGAGGGTGTGCCAGGGAGTCAGGGACCCTGCACCCGATTTTATAAAAATCAGGGTCCAAGCACCAAACTACCTGGGTTTGCCACAAGCCAACAGCTGTGCCAAACAGCTGGCACACCTGCAGGACTTTATGCAGGGATCCCCCCCACCACCAAGTGCAACACAAGAGGGACTGGGATGGTTGGGGAGGTGGTGGTGAAACTGTTTCCCAGGAGGGGGAGGGGGACAGAAGAGGAATGGGAGGTGGCATAAGAGGAGTCAGGCAGACAGCTAAGCATAGGAGGGAGTGATGTGGCACCCAGTGGAGTGTGTTCCTATTTTATTTATTTTTTCATTGCCTACCTGTGCTTAGCAGTGTACAACAAGGTACTGTACTGATTAAATATACACTAAATAAATAAAATGAGGTCTAACTCATCCATGGAGGGGCAAATGACAGTACTGAATAACACATTATTGTATTTACACATAACTCAGCTGACCTCAAAACTTTTATGTTACACAGACCATAACAATCAACTACGATATACCTGTAATTGGGGGTGCCTGTATAACTTTAGTGTTGTGATGTCTGCTGAGTAAAGTGTAATTATGATGACAATTTATTCTGTAGTGTCACTTGCCCCGCCATGGATCAGTTGGACTTCATTTTATTCATTCAGTGTATACTTAATCAGTACAGTACATTGTGTTATATTACTAAACATAGATAGGCAATGGAAATATAAAAACAATAGCAAACACACACCACTGTGTGACATATCACTCCTTCTGCTACCCAGCTGTCTTGCTGACTCCCCATGCCATCTCCCATGCCCCTTCTGCCCCTTGCAGGCCATTGTTACACCCAATTCCCCTTTGTCACAGTGTGTGGCACTGGCACACTTCCTTTAGACAACCTCCTGGCTAGTCTAAGTGAAGCACCATACTACATCCTTGGGGGAGCTTGCAAAATCTAAAAGAAGGGAATGTTGCAGCCCCGCTGCGGCACAATCCCCCTTGTGACCTTACGCACAATGATCTGGGTTGCAAGGCTGGATGCAGTCCCACTTTGGCACAGTGGCTCCCCTTTTTGACGCAGACTACATTTGAAAATTGAGACTGCCACATCTTTTGATGCAGGGTGCAACTTGTATCATTTATGTTTGATGCAGGCACCTTGAGTCATTCCCCAGGCTTTGAAAATCAAGCACTAGTCTTTATGAAAATAGCCCAAATAAGGAATTAGAGAAGCAGAAAATAAAGATAAGTGTATACTATAAGCTGACATCTAAATGTTATACAGTATTTATCAATGTTCCTGTAGAGGTACCAGCTGCTCTTTAACCTCCCTGAGTCTCAGTTTTTCTCTCTGTGTGTACTTAATGGCTGATGTAAAGTATTTGTGGGTTGTAAAGAGTTTTAGGATCCTGTATATATGAACAGCTCCATAAAACCAAACTTTTTTTTAATTCTCTTGTATAGATAACCTTGCTCTTTTTTTCGCATTATACTCTACATGCAGTCCTGATATGCCTAGACCAATATATCCACCTGGGGTCTGGTTTTATGAAAAAATGGTGATTTTCACTGAAGGTTAAATGTAGGACAACTATATTTAAAGAGCTTGTGGTACTTATGGAAATATGTTGGAAATTATGTACAGTTCTAGCTGGATTTACACCATTTCCTGTATTTATAGTCCGATTATTTTCTCTTACTGAGGACATTTGTATGTAGACACAATCTTTGTCCATTAGACTTCATATGCCTCAGCTGCTTGTCTACATATGATGTCATATTTTCCTGGTGGTAGCTTTGTAATCACTTCCATGGCAACCAATCTGTGACTCATAAACAGAGAATTATGACATCATTTGTAGACATGCAGCAGAAACAAATGATGTCTATGAGACAAGGATTGTATTTTCATGCAGGAGTCCTTAGTTACAGACAAAGAGGGAAAGATACAGTAATTTCTGAAAAATATGCTGAATTTAATCATATCAGTGTATAAGTGTGTGTGTCTGTGTGTGTGTGTGTGTAAGTTTTCTTAGAGCAGTCACAAATACTTTAAGAGTTGTGGTCCATTGATTATAAATAGCTCTATAAGGGTGTCAGTTATTGGATGCATGACATAGACTTACAATTGTCTAACAGAGGTGAACAAGGTATAGGAGGGGAGACTCTTTCAAATAAGCAAGAGTACCAGGGCCAGAAGGCATGCAGTAAAACAGGAATGAAGGAAGTTTAAGAGGGATATGGGGACATACTTTTTCACTGAAAGAGTGGTAGACACATAGATCAGACTGCCAACAGAAGTTGTGAAGGAGAGCACATTGATGGTAGAGCTGTGTGGAATGAGAAAATTCTGAATTTGTGAAATTTTGATGGAATTCTGCAAAATATTGTGAAATGTCATGGAATTTCAACAATCTCGTACATTTTTTAAAAAAAATATTAATTTAATCATAACTCAGCAGTCAATTAAGCAAGAGATCTGAAATGTGGCATGTTTTTTGTTGATATTAGCTCTAAACGTGTACTAAATATCTTGACATTTGGTCACATCATCTCAAAAGTATAGGTGCTCAAAGTTAGTCATTTTATTTTTTGTGGGAAATGTCATGAAAATTTATATTTGCATGTAACTCAGGCCTCTTTGGAGCTAAATATCTGAACCTAGGCACGTATATAAATGTAATAATAGCCCTAATACCTGCAAATGTTTGTAACATTTCAATGAATGTTTTCACAATTATGTTAAAATAACTACAAATAACTTTTTGGCAAAATGTGTGGCTACCTATACTGCAGCTCCCTTTAAAGCTTGATACATAAAATTTGGTGCACATACCCATGTTTCACATTACTCTAAATCCAGACACTATGTAGATATTTTGATATTTTTTATTTGATGGAAATAATTAAAAGATACATTTTGAGTTCAGGTTTGGCCACCCACAACTCAACCCTTTCAGTTTAAGACCCTGAAATTTGGTACACGTATGAAATAATTATTACCTGTATACCTGCAAATTTGATATCATTTGTCTGCATACTTAAAATTTCATGAAATTCAATGCAATTTTTGAAATGCATACATTTTGTCATAACTATCGACTACTGAATTAGAGATCTGAGATGTGATATGGTAACTTGTTGATAGGAGCATTAATGGTGTTCCAGATATCCTGACATTAGGATGCATTGTCTCAAAATGATAGGTGCTCAAAGTCTGCTATTGTAACTTTTGTGGGAAATTTCATGAAAATGTCTAACTGCATATGACTCAGGCACATTTGGAGCTATACATATGGGACCGGGTACAAGTATAAATGTATCAATAACCCTTATAAATGAAAAACTGTACATCTGCTTGATAAGTGTTTTCAAAATTATACTAAAATAACTAAAATTGAAAATTTTGACAAAATGTTTGGCTATCTGTAGCACAGGCACCTTAAAAGCCTGAGACTTAAAACTTGCTGCACATAACTATGCTGCATATTTCTCCAAATCCTGAAACTGTGGAGAAATTTGGATAAGAGGTTTTAAAATTTGATGGAAAAAATGGAAACAAATTTTGATTAAATCTTTGACCACACATAACTCGGCTTCCTCTCAGTCCTGGACTCTGAAATTTGGTACAGTTATGCAAACCTCAATATTCATATACTTGCTAATTGTGGTATAATTAGGATATGAACTTTAAAAACTAGACCAAAATAATTGAAATTTAAAATTTAACAAAATTCCACATAATTTTCACACAAATACCTCAAAAGTCCACAGAATAGGATTGGTAATTCTGTGGGCAATCAGCTCATGGAATTTTATATTCTGCACAGCTATAATCGAGGGGCTTTCAGCATGTATGTGATAGACATTGGGGAGTCATGATAAATAGGCAGGGAGGAGGAAAGGTTGCTGAAGATTAGGTAGAGTCTGTGGAGATGGACCAGTCAGGGACCATCTGAGTTGACTTGGCAGGAGAAGTGGTCCTTTTCTGCCGACAAATTTAATGTTTCTTTGTTTCTAACATGATGTTGGAAGAAACAGAAAAATGCAGCAGCCCTTAGCAACAAATACTTACTGTACTAATGTCATGAATGGATTAAGGTTGGTACAAAAGTGCCCTATGGCCCATTTCTCCAAGAGTCTTAGAACATGAGCTTTTAGCTGGAAGAAAAAAAGCTCCAATCCCTTTTCATAAGGAAAATATGCAGCCTGAAAAATCACTGCAAGTTGCGAAAGCATAAATGATTTGTGACCCCCAGAGCTAAACAGAAAATTTTGGGGGGATTATTGTAGCAGGATTGTAGTACTTTGAAAAATTATTATAGAAATGCAGAAACATAAACAATGATGGCAGAAAAAATACCATTGGTTCATCCAGTCTGGCCATAAAACCCTAACAAACTCAGGACCTTTCGTCCATACAGAATTGTAACCCACAGGACAGGTATCTATCCCCTTGCACCCAACCCTACTGTTACCACTGTAAGCAACCACTCAACCCTTCACTTTGTCCCAGCCATGTAAAAAGCCACTGAAGGTTTTGATGTCCACCATATCAGCTGGCAGATTGTTCCACAGCTACACTACCTTTTCTGTAAAATAAAACTTTCTCATTTCCTTCTTGAACTTCTCCTTCGGTTTCCACTCATGTACCCATATTCTTCATCCACTACTCACATTAACTAGCTCCACACAATTTACATTTTTTATTCCTTTCAAAAACTTGAAGGTCTCTATCAAAGAAACTTGAAGGTCTCTATCATATGTCCCCCGTCTCATCAGGTATCAAGTGAGTACATGTTCAGTGCCTTGAGACAATCCTCATAAAATCTGCCCTACTGGACCTCAGTCATTTTAGTCACCCTATGTTACACTGTCTCCAGCCTGTTCTTATCTTTCCTCAGGTGAAGAGTCCAGAACTGGGCACAGTACTCCAACTAGGTACTGACCAGTGATTTATAGGGAGGTAGTAATACCTCCTTCCTTCTGCTGTCAGTATCCCTTCAAATACACCACTGCATCCTGTCTGCCTTACTGCAGGCCTTGTTACAATGGCTTGTTGTTGAAGGGTGTCACTGATGATGAACACTAGGTCTCTTTCCTAAGAGGTCATGCAGTTTTACCTCTTCCACACTCCCACCCAATCCAGTACTCTGTCCTAGGTTCTTGTTTCCAGAGTACATCTCTTTGCACTTTTTGTATTAAATTTCATCTGCCAGACCTTTGACCAACTCAAATAGCCTTTGATAGCCTTTGCAAATCTCTGCATCTCCCTAACCCTCTTCCTCACTAATTTCCCTGCCACAGAGCTTAATGTCATCTGCAGAAAGAGACATGTCTTGCTCTGGATTCCCTCAGCAATGTTTTGAAGAGCATATTGAAAAGGACTAGGTCCATGACCAAGCCTTGTGGCATAACACTAGTGAACTCCCTGTCCTCTGTTTTGCCATAAAAATTTCTTCTACTGTTGGGTAGATCAGCGGCACTTTATCCCTTTCCCTGTGTTCTAGAGCCAGCTTCCACCTCCTTATATATGTCTCTTGTGCATCCCCCCATGCATTTCCCCCTGCTGTGTGGGCTAGGAGAGGGAAGGCCATCCTCTGCCTCCAAACAACCACATTCAGAAGTCCACCAGTCCATTGTTGGTGGAACAGGTCATAGAGAGATGGACAGGGCTTCATGTAGCCCATCCTCCCAGTTTCAATTTTCATCTCTCCTCGATGTTTAAATGTGCACATTGGAGCATGCATGTGGAGGCACATATGTTCTGCAGAAGTATGGGAGCTCCCTCCTTTCTGTGTCATTCACTGACCTGTCTTACCACAAGGCCTCCACCTGGTTACAATCATATCGTGAAGGTGGCATCCACCCTCCACAGGGAGAAGAGAACAGTCCCTTTGATGCTCAATCATCTCTCAGCCCAACCGAACCCCTGTGACCGGAGTCATTTCACAAAACCAGATCATCAGTGTAGCAAGAGACAAGGTGCCACTGTGTAAACCCTCTACACCCCTGGGCCCACTGGCCTTCCTCTCTTCTGATTAGACTCTGTAACCACAACACTCTGCTATCTCCCTTTCAACCAGTTCCCCCCAATTACAGTCACAGCCAAAAAATGGTCAGATATTTCCAGAAATTATTGTGATATGTCTAGAGAAATCTCTTGCTTTCTGCATTTCCACAGTAGGGGCAGCAGAGGGAAACTCTTGAAATGTCGCAACATATATGGAAATATCTGTCCCTGTCTGTAGCTATCACTACTGTAACTGTGTCCTTTACTGTTGCCAGATTCTCTGTCTTCTTCTGCAGCTCTCTGTGAAGTACCAAGTCATAAGCTTGGCTTAAATCAAAGTAGAATCAATCCACAGTGTAGCCCTTATCCACTACCTTCATTACCCAGTCAAAGAAAATGATCAGACTTGCAAAAAGAGGGGAAGGGAGTAGCCCTTTAAGTCACTGAAAATATGAAAGCTACAGAAATTTAAATTACACTTAAGGAGCCAGAAGAACTGTGAGTCACCATGGAAACAGGAAATGGGACAGTCATATGCACTGGGGTTGTCTACAGGCATCCAGACCAGGGTGGAGGACATAGACACATTACTATTGGAAGATAGACAAAACATGACAGCTAAAGGGGAGGTTGTGATAATGGGAGACTTCAACATGCCAGAGACAAATTGGTCAATACCAGCAGGAACATCCACCAGCACTAGACACATAGTGGATTCCCTGCAGGGGAAGAGGCTCAAACAATTGGTACAACAACCACCCACAAGAGACAGGGCTATCCTAGATCTAGTACTGACTAATGGGGAAAGGATCACAGATCTCCAGGTAGACAGTCACCTGGGGGCCAGTGACCATCACATAGTATGGTTCAATTTGGCCACTAGAACTAAATAATCCCATTCCAAAGCAAAAATATGGGGCTTCAGAAGAGCTGAATTTGATAAGATGGCAAGCAGAGTTAGGCTAGTCCTGGCAAGAAGAAATGCAGGTGAGAGGGTACAGGCAAAGCGGACAAGCATTAAGGATGCAATATTTGAAGCAACATTCCACTGTGTTAGGGAGGAAAGCAAAAGAAGGAAGAAACTGCTTTGGTTCTCAGAAACAGTAGCAGAAAAGCTCAGAGCCTAAAGACTGGCCTTCAGGAAATATAAGGTAATGCAGAATGATAAAGATAGGGATGCATACCAAATTTCCCTAATGGAAGCAGGGAAGGCAGTAAGGCAGGCAAAGGCCCAAACCAAGGAACACTAGCATGAACAATAAAAGAAGGGGACAAGACTTTCTATAGATACATTAGTGAAAGGAGAAAGTCCAAAGGGGGTACTGCTAAGATCAAAGGGGAAAAGGGGGACTGTGTCGAGGAGGACCAAGGAAAAGCATCTATCCTAAATAGATACTTCCACTCAATATTTACTAAGGAGAAGATAGGACAGGGCCCACAGCTCAGCAGCATGGACATGGGGGGAGGGAGGTGTATACAAGTCCCCTCACAAAAGAAAGGGTCCTACAAGAGCTCGCTAAGCTCAGGGTGGACAAGGCAATTGGAACAGATGGCATACATCCCAGGGTACTAAAGGAGCTAAGGGTGGAATTAGCAGAGCCATTATCTGAACTGTTAGTGAGTCTCTGAGCACAGGAGAGGTCCCAGAAGACTGGAGAAGGGCTCATGTGATCCCTCTCCACAAAAGTGGTAGTAGGGAGGAGGCAGAGAACTACGGACCAGTCAGTCTTACCTCAGTAGTGGGCAAGATTATGGAGGCACTCCTTAAGGAAAGGATAGTGCAACACCTGGAATCCATAGGAGCACAGGATCCAAGACAGCATGGGTTTACAACAGGAAGGTCCTGTCAAACTAATCTCATAGATTTTTTTCACTGGGTAACCAGAGTGGTAGACCAAGGGGGTGCAGTTGATTGTGCCTACCTTGACTTCAGCAAAGCTTTCTATACTGCTCCACAAAGAAGATTGATTAATAAGCTGGGTAGGCTCAGGGTAGGTCAGAATTTGGTCAACTGGGTGGCAAACTGGTTGGTGGGTAGAGCACAGAGAGTGGTGGTAAACGGGGTACAGTCAGGACAGATGCAAGTCACAAGTGAGGTACCTCAGGGATCAGTCCTGCTTCCAGTCCTCTGCAATGTCTTCATCAGTGACATTACAGATGGACTGGAGGGTAAGGAGTGTCTGTTTGCCGATGACACCAAGATCTGCAACAGAGTAGATGATCCAGATGGGGTGGGCAGAATGAGAAGAGATCTGGATAAACTGGCAAAATGGTCAGAAGAGTGGCAACTGGGGTTACCACAAAGAAGTGCAAGATCATGCACAAAGGGAAGAGAAACCCTGAAGCCACCTATAGGTTGGGAGGAGAGTTGCTGTCTATTACAGGGAAGAAAGAGACTTGGGCATCATCATCACAGATGACCTGAAACGATCCAAGCAGATGACTAAAGCAGTAGGTAAGGCTAGGGGATGTTGGGGTATATTAGCATGGGTACCACAAGTCATAAGAGGGAGGAAATAATTCCTCTTTTCAAGACACTGGTAAGACCCCATCTGGAGTACTGCATGCAGTACTGGAGGCTGCACCTGCACAAGGACATTAACAAAATGGAGGCAGTCCAGAGAAGGGCAACCAAATTGGTGCAGGGACTGCATCAGAAAACATATGAGAACAGATTAACAGAGCTCAATATGCATACCCTAGAACAATGGAGGGAGAGAGGTGATATGATCGAAGCATTCAAACATCTTAAGAGCATTAACAAGGTGAAAGAGTCTAACATGCTTCAATAATAGAACAAGCAATTGTCAATGCCGAATGTTCGCTTGCAGGTATTTGCAATGGTGTTTGGCACGTATGGTGCTTTACCCTAATGCCCTGTGTGATTGCTGGTATTTGCACAATAAAATTTCAGCCTGACCTTTTTGTTACCCCCATTGTGCGCTACATAGGCAGAAACACGTTTTGGGCAGGATGTGAAAAATGACAGCTGTACTGCTCATAAGGAAGTGTGGTAAAATAGCAATGTTGAAAATGTAGAGTGGAAATATGGAAAATTCACAAACCTACAAGCGTGCGTGGGAACTGTGCAACGCACGCTCGGAAAACAATCATTGTTAGGAATTTTTTCACCAAATTTTCAACATTGGCATTTTAAAACCTCTGCTAATGAACAGTGTCACTGTGATTTTCTTACTGTGTCCCATACACTGATTTCGCACGCCGACTGCACCATTGTGCACTACATGAGTGGAAACACGTTTTGGGCAGGATGTGAAAAATGACAGCTGTACTGCTCATAAGGAGGTGTGGTAAAATGGCAATGTTGAAAATCTGGAGTGAAAATATTGAAAATTCGCAAACTTACGAGCGTGCGTAGGAACTGCACAACGCACGCTCATAAAACAGTTATTTTTAGGAATTTGTTCACCAAATTTTCAACATAGCCATTTTAAGATCTCTGCTCATGAACAGTGACACTGTGATTTTCTTAATGTGACCCATACACTGAGTTCGCACAGAAACTGTGCCACTGTGCGCTACATGGGCAGAAACACGTTTTGGGCAAGATGTGAAAAATGACAGCTGCACTGCTCATAAGGAGGTGTGGTAAAATGGCAATGTTGAAAATGTGGAGTGAAAATATTGAAAATTCACAAACTTATGAGCGTGCATAGGAACTGCGCAATGAACACTCGTAAAACAGTCATTTTTAGGAATTTTTTCACCAAATTTTCAACATAGCCATTTTAAGACCTCTGCTCATGAACAGTGTCACTGTGATTTTTAATGTGTCCATACATTGAGTTCACTAACGACTCAGCGCCATTGCAAGCTACAGGGCTGAAACATATTTTGGGCAAGATGTGAAAAATGACATACTGCTCATGAGGAGGTGTGGTAAAATGGCAATGTTGAAAATCTGGAGTGAAAATATTGAAAATTCGCAAACTTACGAGAGTGCGTAGGAACTGTGCAACGCAGACTCGTAAAACAGTCATTTTTAGGAATTTTTTCATCAAATTTTCTACATAGCCATTTTAAGACCTCTGCTCATGAACAGTGTCACTGTGATTTTCTTAATGTGTCCCATACATTGATTTCACACACCGACTGCGCCATTGTGCGCTATATGGGCGAAAACATTTTGGGCAGGATGTGAAAAATGACAGCTGTACTGCTCATAAGAAGGTGTGGTAAAATGGCAATGTTGAAAATCTGGAGTGAAAATATTGAAAATACGTGAACTTACGAGCCTGTGTAGGAACTGCGCAACGCATGCTTGTAAAACAGTCATTTTTTGGAATTGTTGCACCAAATTTTCAACATGGGGTTTTTGGGACCCCTTCTCATCAATGATGTCACTGTCATGGCGTTATTCAGGCCCGAAGGGTGATTTCATGCAGTGACTGTGCAGTGACTGCGAAATCACCCTTCAGGCCTGAATAACGCCATGACAGTGAGATCATTCATGAGAAGGGGTTCCAAAAACCCCATGTTGAAAATTTGGTGCAAAAATTCCAAAAAATGCCTGAGATCTGCAATAAAGTTGAACCCCCCCATCTAGCCCATTATACAGCTTACCGGCATTTCCTCAGTTCGCGGTCGGCTTTGAAGAGTGTAGACGTGTTCCCGGTCCACCGAAGATCATCGCGCCGATCTCCAGAGGTAAGTATGGGGTGAGGGGGGTGTGGGGAGGGTGGGTGCGCAGTGGGTGCGGGTTGTGGGAGGGGTGGGAGACTGTGTGGGACCGTTTTTACTTTACAGGTTTTTTTTTTTAATTGATGACGTGGGATGTTTGCCACGCTGGGGTGGGCTCCCAGCATGGCACAAGGATGGCTGGGAGGGCTGAGGAGCCGACGGGGGATTGGGCACCCCTGTTGGCAAACAACGGGGGATGTTTGCCATGCTGGAGTGGGCTCCCAGCGTGGCAGCAGGATGGCTTGGAGGGGGCCGTGGAGCCGATGGGGGATTGGGCACCCCCATCGGCAAGCAACATGGGAGGTTTGCCATGCTGGGGTTGTCTCCCAGCATGGCAGCAAGGATTTGTAGGGGTGGCGTGACGCAGGGGGGTGGCGTGACGCATGGGGGGCAGCGTGATGGTGCTCTGTATGACAGTGGTGGTTTTCTTTGAAGCGAAGACCACCGGTGTCATACACAGCTCCAGCATCCATTGGTGCAGGACTGCCATGCCTGCTCATCTGAGCAGTGGATTTAATGGGAAAGGCACACCTCCAAAGTGTGCTACTCTCCCAAAACGTTCCTTGCGCATGCGCGCAAGCGAACATAAAAATAGCAGGACAAGAAGACACAGTAAGAGATTAGAGGGAGGCCGATTAAGGGATAATGTGAGGAAGTTCTTTTTCACAGAAAAGGTGGTGGATGCATGGAACGGCCTACCTCAGGAAGTGGTGGATATGAATGCAGTGCAGGGCTTCAAACAGGCTTGGGATAGGCATAAGGGAACAATACAGAAGAGTATGAATAGATAGGCCATTGACAGAGTAATGGCCTATGGTACATTCATAAGGTAGAAAAAATGGGCAGACTGGATAGGCCTTGCTTTCCTTATCTGCCGTCAACTTCCATGTTTCTATGTAGGTTGGCCTGACAAGACCTCCATGCCATGAACCCATGCTGTTTACTATTTTGGAATCCATGGGTGTCTGGGTAGGCCACAAAATCTGCTTTGACTAATGTCTCCATTGGCTTACCCACCATAGAGGTAAGACAGACAGGTATGTAGTCTACCTGGCTGAGCTGCTGCATCCTCATATACCCATTTGCCTGCTCTGCTTCAATGAGGAGGGCATCCTGGTGGTTCAGAGGGCAAAGCTGAAAACTTCAGGGGACCAGGCATTTGAGGTTACAGGCCTGGTCCTCTGACATTTCCTGCCAAGAACATTGAGTTGGAGGCCTTTAAAAGGGGCTTGAAATCGATAGATCACTCCTATCTGCAGCTTCTTGCCTGAGGTCACTGTGCACTAAACCAAGAGTGATTCTGTTTCTCCATTATTTTTCTTTATGTTTCCATTCTCCACTGCCTCGATGCCTTCCTTGACATGTACGGCTATGACTCCTTTAACTTTTCTTCTGTTCCATCTAAACATGATGTAGCCGGGGATTCTCAGGACCCAATCATTATTCTCAATGGCCCAGGTTTCTGTGATGGCTATTAGGTCCAAATCAGTGTCTGGTACCATTGTCTAGGGCTCACTTATTTTGTTTTCCAGACTCCTGTCATTAAGCCAAACCACTTTCCATCTATCTCATGATTCTTTTTTGCTTTTTCCTGTTCCTTCTCCCTTATTCTTCCCTAATCTCATTTTTTTATTTTTCATGGAGAAGGTAGGCTTTGTCAGCCCTCCCTCATTGGTCTCCTTCCCTAACCAGATATGAACTTCAACCTCACTGTTACCCACTTTACTTCTTCTAGTTCCCTATTCAGAGAAAGTCCTACCTAGGTTCCCCCACCCACTCTCCCTTTCATGTCGATGCCCATGCATCTGTCTCCCCTGCAGTTAGTTTAACTGTCAAATATAGACATCAAACTTCTGCCACCGACCACTGACCCCCTCTTGCATCAGGTAAAGGCCATTACTCTTGAAGATTCTTCTGTCCCAGAAGCTCCAACACCCCCCCCACAAGGTGGTTACCCTCTTCCTAACACCATTCCATTAGTCACCTATTAAGTTTCTCAGTCTCTCCTTATGTACTTTGCCATTCCTAATTTCACTATTCAACACAGGAAGGACTTGGAAAAGGCCAGGGAATCCAAGTGCACATTCAGTCTATCCCACAGCATCTTACATTTCTGCTTCATTGCCTGCACAGGCTGATACATCAAATCATCGGTAACCAATTGTACCAGTACCCCCACCTCCCAGTCTACCTTCTCTGCCATACTTCCTCCATATCATACCCCTTACAGTCTCATAATCTTTCCCAATGAAGTCTGGAATCTGAGCATCCACCAGGGGTGAAAAGTAATTTTCTTTCAGGACAGTGCGGGATTGGTCAACTCTTTGCAGCTGCACCTGCTACCCTTACCCCCCCCAACCACCCATCATACCCCTGGAGTAGTAGGTCTCTGGGGGACTGGGGATGGACTTCAGCTGAGCCAGTGCAGCAGTTGTGATATCTCATCTTTTGCTGTTACTCAAAGAGCATGAAACTCTGCAAATTCCCTGCAAATGGGCAATGCCCCCTCCTCCAGAGCATAACCCTAAAAAAGAGCTCCCCACAGTCCCTGCAACTAACTCTCTACCATACCCTATCTCCATTCTGATCCAATAATGATCCCTAGCCTGTTGTTAATAACTCACACTCCTATATTTGCCAGGTAATCTTAGATTAGAATCAAAAAAGTCTACCTTATCCAGTATGTGTAGTTCTGTCAAAGTTCCTGTCTTACCTGGCTTACTAAGCTGTCGCCCATAGACTGCTACCATGTAAACCACACAGAATAGGCAGTTAGGTATGGATAGAAACATAGATGATGATGGCAGAAAACGACCAATAATTCACCCAGTCTGCTTATATTACCCAATCATACCCCAGAGTCATTGTCTATGTGGGCCTGTGCTTACACTATTCCTTTTGTCATCCATATTTCTCACTCCCCACTTCCTGCTGCATACCTAATATTCCCTTGACTCTGTCATAGCCATGTTTAAAGCTATTTATGCTTTTGGCACCCTCCACCTCTGACAGCAGACCATTTCAGGGCTCAACCACTCTTTTTGTAAAATAAAACTTCCTCACATCCTTTTTAAACCATCACCCTTTAACATCCACTTATAACCTCTTGTCCTATCTTCTCTGTTCCACGTAAATAGTTCTTTACAATCCACCTTGATAATTCATTTCAGGAATCTAAAGGGTTATATTATATCCCCATTTCTCTTTTGATTTTGAGAGAATACATGTTCAGTTCCTTTAGTCGATCCTAATAGGCTCTGCCTTCCTGGCCCTGAATTATCTTGGTCATCCTACATTGTACCTTTTCTAGCTTGTCTTCTGATTTTTAGATGGGACTCCAGAACTTAGCACAATACTTCAGTTGTGGCCTCACTAGTGACCTACAGTGGTACAGTACCTTCTACTGTCTACTGTCGAACCCTCTCTCAATGCAACCAGCATCCTGTTAGCCTTGGTGAGGGTCTTGCTTCATTGGCTGGTTTGTTTAAAGGAGTCACTAATGACGACTCCTAGGTCCTTTCTTCTGAACCTGTAGCCAGCTTAACATCCTCCATTCATTACTCTGTTCTGGGTTTTCTGTTCCCTAAGTTCTTAACTTTGCACTTTTTAGAACCAAATTTCAGCTGCTAGAAATAGAACCAGTTATCCAGCCTTTGAAGGTGTTTCTGAAGCTCCTTTATCCCTTTGTTGTCAGCCCTGACACTGAGTTTAGTGTCATCTGTGCATTGACAAAATCTGCATAAAAAGCCCTCACCCATGTCACTGACAAACATATTGATGAGGACTAGGCTCAGAACAGACCCCTGTGGTACTCCACTTCAGACCTTTCTTTCCTCTGATCTAACCCATTCACCACAACTCTCTGCTGCCTCCTTCCAACCAATTCCCTACCAATGTTGAAATGTCCTTAGCTTTTCCCAGATCTCCCATCTTCTTCTGCAGCCTTCAATGTGGCACTGTGTTGAATGCCTTGCTGAAGTCGGAGTAGAGTAAATCTACAGCATGGCCCCTACCAACTACCTTGGTTACCCAGTCAAAGAATATGATCAGTTGGTTTGACAAGGCCTCCCTGTTATACATTTATACTGCTTACTATCCTGAAGTTCACTTTTTTCTAAGTTTTCTACTACATTTTGTCTGACTAGTGTTTCCATCACTCTCTCTACCATGAAGGCAAAAATGATGGGCCAGTAGTTTCCCAGCTGCTCTTTGTCTACTCCCTTGTGCAGCACAATCACATCTGCCACACTGCAGTCCCTGGGAAACATCACTTAGTGCATAGAGTTACTGAATAGCCCCATCAGGAGTTTGGCTGACACCAGTACCATCCCTTCTGGCCCCACAGCCTTTTTTTACCTTCAGCACTGCTAGCCCCTTTTTGACTGTTTCATATTTGGGGACCCTCTATCAGCTGCCTTTCTGCATCTCTCTGGCGAGGACCTACTAGTGTCCCTACTGAATACTGAGCAGAAGTAGCCATTTAGCACAGTTGCTTTCTGCATGTCCTCCTCTATTACCTTGCCCCCTCTATTAGCCTGACAATTCCCCCTCCCATCTTTCTTTTTCTCTTATATATCCAATAAATTGTTTTTCTCCTCCATTAACCCCCTCT
Organism: Neoceratodus forsteri; assembly: GCA_016271365.2. NCBI lineage: Eukaryota > Metazoa > Chordata > Ceratodontiformes > Ceratodontidae > Neoceratodus > Neoceratodus forsteri. Next base: position 1,291,106,913 of record CM057456.1, read on the forward strand.
GTAATATGCAGCTCTATGTCTAGTTTGGCAAACCTGACTGCCCTCTTGGACTCATCAGTTTCCTCCTGATAGTCATCCCATTCTTCATTCAAATTTTTTCTTTGAACCTTACAATGGCCCTCTTTTAACCTTCACTGCCTCCCTGGCCCTTTCAGAGAACCAACTTCATCTCATAATTTTTCTCTTGATTATTGTTGTTATGCATGTTTTTGTTGCCTTGAGCTTGGTCTCTTTTATAACCCCCCATCTTTCCTCCACTTCCCTGATGCTGTCTACACCAGCCAACCTGTCCAGCACAATTTACCCCATATGGTTGAAATCTGCTCTCCTGAAATCTAGCACATCAGCCTTTAACAAGGGTGTCCAGGGTCATGTCTAACCATGTAGTTTTGTGGACGCTGGATCCAGTGTTTCCTCATTGCGTACTGTGCCTACTCATTCTGAGTTGGTGAGTACCATATCTCAAATAGCTGACTGCCTAGTTGGATCCCTGATCTGCTGTACAAACATGCAGTCCTGCAAGACATCAAGCGTGGCCTGCCCTCTGGTGTTCCTGACCACTGGGATATCCCAGTCAATGTCTGGCAGGTTGAGATCTCCCATTATTGCAACTTCATCCTTTGCTGCCTCCTTCCCTACTTCAGCACCCTGTTCCATATATCTCCTTCTCCCTGCTGCAGTGGCCTGCAAACCCCTATGTGAGTCTTCCTGCCTCACTATTCTGTGAGCTGAACCCACAGTGATTCTACCTCCCATTTCCCTACAATAGCAGCATCATCTGCAGCCTTGATCTCTTCTTTGATGTAGATGGAGACCCCTCCACCTCTGCCCATCCCTCTATCATGCCTATGTAAGGTGTAGCCTGGGATTGCTATGTCCCAATAATTGTTCACACTAGACCAAGTTTCTGTAATGACACTAGATCCAGCTCAGAGTCTGCCACGAAAGTCTTGAGCTCACTAATCTTGTTACCGAGACTCCTGGCATATAGGTATGCCACCCACCAAGATGGGACCATACATGTATTGGTTCTAACTTGCCTTCCACATCAACTTTCTCTAACAACCTTAGTGTCTTGTGTCTTCCTTTCCTTTAATGTCTGTTGTGTCTACCCTGTCCTACCCCCTGGACTCGTTCCTCCCATCTATTATTCCCTGAACATCTTGTCACTATCAGTGGGGGAGTCTTATCTAAGCTCCCAACTGTTCCTCTCTTCACAGTTGAATCTCCAGCCACAGCCCCCCCCCCCAGCTACTTTAACTATCTGCCAATGTAGATGTCAAAGTACTTCCCTAACACACTAATCCCCTTTTCTCAGGTAAAGGACATCACACTTCAAGAGCCTTCTGTCCCCAAAGTCTCACAAAATCCTCTTGAAAGTGGTACCAATGTTACTGACACCATCCCTTCAATCACCCATGGAACTCCTCAGTTTCCACCTCTGTTCCTGTACCAATCCAAGATGTGAACATGAGTTTATTTTATTTTTGTATTTATTTGAATTTTGGTGACTGGGTAAGCCCAATGACATGTACAGTAATGTCCCTTTTTCAGCGGCGACCAGAGGTTAGTTACATACATTAAATAACAGGAATAAAAACAGAATTTACATGTTTTTTACATACTGTACATATACATACAGTTTTAATACCAAACAGGGATTTAGTTACAGACAGTAGTAGTAATTAAGAAACATACAATAATCTATAAGGCAGATAATACAATTCTTATTCATGCAGTCAGTAGTTTTAGATAAGGTTTATATAAGTTTAGGTGCCCCAGAAGAATACCTAAACCCTAATACTTAAGACCAGTTTAAAATCTACTAAAAGGTACATACTGTATTAAAGGTAAGGTTCATCCACCACCAGTACACTACAGTTCTCCACTCACTAATGTTTTTTCAGTAGGCAGAACTTGCCCTATCCTTCCCATTCTCCCTACCCTAGACAGAAAAAACAACAACTCATGGATGCTAATTTACCACAAGCTTTCAGTACAATAAAAGTACATTATTACCATACCCTGTATTCTTACCTGAGATTGGCAGGGATTTAGTTATAGATGTTAATTTTATTCAGCAGTTTATTTATTTATTTATTGTTGACCAGGTAAGTGCAGTAGACAAATTCTTCTATTTTCAGGCATGACACGGGGGAAGGGGATACAGATAAATGCCAACTGACCTTGAACCAGATTAAGCTGTTGGTGGTATTGTTAGGGAGTGGTAAAAAATTTGACCAGGGCACAGGGGAAATTCTTCTACTCTTGTGGTAGAGGGCACTGCAAGTTTCCAGTTGGCCAATGGTCATAAGAATGGCATTACAGGTGGAGGAGCCTGCTTCCCTCCCCACCTGGACCATGGTGGAAGCTTCTTTGGGAGAGTTGCTGGTTGCAGAAGAAAATGTTATGGCATTGGCTGGTCCTTGCGACCTGGGCTCCATGCTCATTATTTCATTGGAGGGTACAGCCTCTGATACAATGGAGTACATTGATCATTGAGCCTACCTTTGGGCATTACTCGAGGAGGAAGAATGCCTGTTTTATGCAGTAAAAGCTACTGAAGCAGAGCTGGAGAAGGCAGTGGCTGGAGCAGGAGGGGAGAATGAAGCAGCTGGAGTAATGATGAGGAGATGTGCTGCCAGAGCAGGGCTGGAGAATGGAAAAACCAGCCCAGAACCAGAGAAAAGAGTGGCCAGTATGGGGCCGGTGAATGGAGTGGCTGGAACAAGGCCAGAGAATGGAGGAAGCAAGTCATCACTAGACCTCAGTGCAGCTGAAGCCCAAGATAAGGAAAGTAAAAATTGCTTACCTGGTATTGTTTTTTCAACATTGTCATGTCAAAACTCTGAGGCAGCTGAAGATTGTAGTCAGAAGGGGAGAACATCTGATATGGAAGCTACTGATGTAGAAATGGAGCCAGACTAATGCGGTGGAAACTGCAGTGTGCATATGGAAAGTTAAAATGCCATGCAGGAGGGGGCAATTTCTAATTCAGAAGTTTCACTGGATGCAAATGGGAAATTTCAAGCTTTGCCACAGGTTTTAACCCTTGTTGTGCCATGGTCTGATATATCAATCCAGAATTCCTATATGTACCAACTCTTTCAGCAGCCTATGGGTTAAATATGCCAGATTATGATGACAGCATTTTGATCTCTGGACTAACAGTATGGAAACACTAAATGAAGCAGGGTGGATTAGGCATTCAAAAACTCAACCCTTGGTTTCCCCTGATAGAAGGAGCTCCATACAGGAAGATCCTCTAGCGCTCCCATCCTGCTTTGAGCTTATAAACTCCCCTAAGCTTTGCATACCAACACAAAATAATGTCTTTCTGGCAGAAAATGTTCCTGCTTTAGTAGAGACTGTGGACATAGAGGGTGAAACACCCCAGCAAGAATCCAGCTCTCTCTTAGAGAATATGAACAATCAAGGTGCTTCTACTCCTGTTTCCTTCCCCCAAGGGTCATCTCATTCTTTTGCCAAGAATACACGACAACACAGGCCCAGCAACTTTAACTCTCATAGACCAGAAGAGAGGGAACAAAACTCAAATACTTGAACTTTTACAGGGCTATTCCATACCCCTCTGGGACCAGCAAAAATGTGTAATGCTGTTCTCCTAACATATAGAGGAAGCTTGGACACCTTCCCAGACAGCATTTATGTGGGCAGAAATTTTTTAAAAGAAAGCATGTGATTTTCTGCACATGAGATTTATGCCCTTATTCATACTTTGAGGGACTCAAATTTTGATGCTAGTTTTAAAACACTTGCAGCCCTGGAACTATTCTGGCAAAGGTATCAGGGGGTGAGGCATACACCACAATGGCCTGCCTTTACAGCAATTCCACTTACTAAATCAGCATTTTGCACAATTGCAATTCTATTTAAAAATGAAGGGGTGGCAATCATGGACATTCTCTTCTGGTTAAGATCTAGATGCACAGTTTTGGGACTCCCTAACCCCATTATGGATTCAGAGGACATATGGACAGGGGGAATGGTGTATTAGAGTTTGACTGCCACAGACGAATGGGTCTATTCAGCACCTACCAAGCTGTTTCTATCTTGGGAGGGACTGTGGCTTCATATTTTATGCTGGACAGCCTATGTCTTGTTTTTGGTGTGGTGCATACACCCATCTCAGTAGTGCATGTGACCAGATAAAATGCTCCCGCTACAGGGGAATTGGCCAGATAACCATAAACTGTCCTATGCCAGAAAGCTGTAACTTGTGTGAAGACACCTGACATGACTTCATAAATTGTCCCTGGGCATCCCACAACAATACAGCAAATGAAGCAGCTGAAGAAGAGCAGGAAGCTGCTTTCACCAGAGGAAGACAGTCAGCTGCAGCACCAACCAACATAAATAGACAAGACAGACAACAAACCATTGAAAAGAGGGCAGTACCCGTGTCTGCAGTTCCAGAACTACTACAAGCAAAGAGTCCTCCACCTATATCCACCCCAGCTTCGGACTCCCTGGCTACCTCAGAGGGGGACACTCTGGTAGAAGCTGAAGAATCACAGCTTGAATCAGTGCAACAGATGGAACATACCCCTTCAGAAATGAATGGGGCATTACCCCAAGCAATACTCTACATCTGAAAAGTGGACCTCAAGCATGCCTTCCCCTCATAGAGATAAGTGGGAACACCATAAATCATGGTAACTGACATGTAGTTGTTCTCAGAGAGAAGGAACAATACCAAAGCCTCCAAGAGATCCTGAAGTATGCACCAGAAATAGATTTGTTCTTCTAGCCAAATAGAAACAATGGGATGTGGGAAGATTATTCTGATGTATCATCTGTAGCCTCCTCACAACCAGACAATATGACAGATACAGAATTGACCTCAGGGGATTCAAAATCCAAGAAAAAAAAAATCAAACACAAAGCCATCTACAGAAGACATTGTAGAGAGGCAAGGGAGCTCTATTTCCTAATACACAGCTTTAAACCTTACATATGGGTAGCTGAATATCAACAGTATTAAGAATGCAAAGTGAAGGCATACAACTTTCTCTATTCTTCGGGACTCAGAGTTGGATATCTATTTTTTTTCAAGACACAAGACTGCACACTCTCAGGGAACAACAGAGTGTCTCAGTAGAGTGGTTCATTGCCCCATTGTTCTGATCTCTGGGTGAAAAACTTTGTTCTGGAATGGGCATCTTAATTAATGTACCAGGACATAAAGTCTCCTGTTTAATAGGTCTAATACCAGGTAGGGTTCTTATCCTTGATGCTAAATATCACAACCATAATTTTAGGATAATAAATGTCTATAATTTCCAAACAAAATATAAAAGAATTGAATTACTGAAAAATGCAACATCTTTATATCCCTCTGAATCAGTATTCGGGGGGGGGGGGTGGACTTCAATTGCATATTGTCCCTAGAAGACAAAACAGGGTTTACACAGATATTGTACAATGATACTAATTTTTTGAACAGGTTATATAAAAATATAAGCCTCAAAGACTGTGCAGCAGTGAAAGGTCCCATTACAGAGTATACTTTTTAATGGAAGATTGTCCACACATATAGATTTCTTTTTCGCATCTCAATGGTTGCCGGTGACCTGTTTCAGGGTGATACACAATTGAAACCTCAGACCATAGACAACTGAAGCAAGCTGTGGAAAACCAAAAAATAAGATGCAATCCAATCGCTTTGGAGACTGTCTCTTCCCTTGAAGACCAGGAAACATGGGAAGGGATCCAGGCAGAACCAAAAGCAAGACTAATGGTTTTTGAACAATATGATAATTCACTCTTTTGGTGGCAAGGCACTAAAAATATATAAAAACAGTCTGCGGTTAGCTAAAAATGCCTCAAATAAAAGGTATTTTAATTATCTTAAACTCAGGAACAAACTTCAGACTTTAATGTCACAGACCATAGAAACAGGGATGGACCTCTCTGCCCACATACAAGAAATCAAAACTGAAATGAGTAAGTTTCAGTATGACAGGGTCCAATCACTTTTCATAGAGCAAAGGTTTGGGACTCAGGGCAAGACACAACATACAAATCCCTATGATAGCTGTAATCAAAGAACTGAGTCCAAATACATGATTTTCAGTTAGAAACAGGCGAAATTACAGATAATGCCCTGTAGATGGACCAGTTTGTAGTTAATCATGTGCAGGGATTATTTGGTCAAACTACCCCCAACTCTGATACTCTGGAAGGTTTCTTTCAACACTTATGCATTCCAGGGCTCCCAGAGGGGGAAAAAAAACAATTTGTATCTCCCATTTCAAAGACAGAACTACAATCTGCCATATCAGCATTAAAAAATAGAGTTTCTCCTGTCCTGATGGGCTATCAGAAGAATTCTATAAGAAAATGATAGACAAGCTACTAGATCACCTACTGACTGTATTTCATGACATTCGGGCAGGGGCGGTACCTTATCCAGCCTCACTGGCATATAGCCTTCTAATTTTTTCTATATAAAAAGGAGATAGGGCTTAACTTAATAACTGGAGGCATATAAGCTTCATTAATATCAAATGGAAACTACTATGTAAAATAATTTGCATCAGACTGGCACAAATTGCACAGTTTCTTATATCCCTAACCCAGGCATGTGCAACTCCTCAGCGATCCATGATAGATAATCATAAAACTATAAGTAAAGAATTTGACTTTTCAGATATCTCAGGCATTCTACCTACACTTGACCAGTCTAAAGCATTCAATGAAGTACCGTACGATTACCGTTTTGAAGTGTTAAGGAAATATGGACTTCTGGAGAAATTCATTAGTTGGATTCAAATCTTGTATAAAAATGCTTCATCAAGTCTGGTAGTGAATGGCAGGGTGGGAAGGCATATTAAAATTCATTGAGGGGTAAGGTAGGGATGCCATTTTAGCCCTCTGCTTCACCTCTTCGCCATCAACCCCTTGCTTTGAAAGCTAAATAAGGTCATACGGATTAATCACATTCAAGGGCCATGACAGATAGAATTCCCAGTAGCATTAGCATACGCTGATGATATAACTATTATGGTTGCAGATACAGCTTCAAAAGACAGAGAACCCTAGAAACTATGCCCACCTTTTCAGAAATTTCTGGGTCAAAACTAAATAAACATAAAAGTGGGGGTTTAGTATTACACAAAACTGAGAATCAGAGGGTTGACATCTCTGCCATCTGGCTTTCTGAGACACCAGTCAGGATCTTAGGGTTCCTGTTTGGTAATTCAGACCCCACTGTCACAAATTGGGAAGAAGCCATAGTAAAAGTCGAAGAGAAAATTGAAAAATGGAAATCTTTCCCATGACCAAAAAGAAAAGATTGTATATGTATAAAACTTTTAGCATACCTCTATTTTTGCTGATAAGCTATGTTTTCCCTTTGCCAGTTAAGCTTGAAGATAAAATATATAATATTGCATTTTGATTACTATTGGACAGTAGGCTAAACCCAATTAAAAGAATAATTACCTATTGGCCAGTTAAGCAAGGAGGTTTGAATATGCTAAATCCTGTAATTTTCTTTTTTACAAACTTTGTGTACTCAAATCTGCTGCCTATACTTTTAGAGAAACTAATGCCCTGGGTAAATATATTTAGGAAAAGGTGTCTGTATTTCTGGCAGAAGTGGGAAACACAGAACTGGGGCTCAGTCAGGGCCATCCCACAAGGAACAGCTCCATATATTTTAGATCTTTTTGAAAAATTGAAAAGGTGGAAAGTGACTCAAAATGAGATCAGCCATATGGTCAGGACGGAAGCTTACGAAAACATTTTGAATTCAGAATTTCTTGTCAGGCCATGTTTTTTTTCTCCCTAATAGCATTAAGGTAGAAGAAGTCACTGCACATCTGACAGAAGCCAGGGTCCCACAAAAAGTTTGGGACACCCTCTGGCTATGCTGTCATAACCATTTAAATCTAAGGGGAAACCATCATCACAAGGGAATGCCAGAAAGAATGTGTTTAAGAGAAGGTTGCGCTGCTACACTGGAGACAATGTCCCATTTATACTTTGTCCCTATATGGACGGGGTTTGGGAATCTGTTGGCTAAAAAATGGGAAACACCTCAATTTAAGAAAATAAATTATGACATTTTGATTTTTGGTCAATTTGGGAGGAACTGGCATGAGTTCCATAAGGGTACCCTTAGAGTCGTAATGGAAGTAATAAAATGGGTTATATGGCAAATAAAATGCCAGTTTCTGTTACAGCAGAAAAGGATGAATCAACAAGGTGTCATAGATAGGATCTCAAAGAAAATAAAAACAGTATGGATGAAGGAAAAATCATCACTTCCACATCCCATCTTCAAGGTGTGGTGGAGACACTGGCCCAAGGCCATCATGTTAGAATCTTAAGTCTTCATTTTTAATGTATCAGGAGAATTGTTTAAGGAAGCTAAGAGATTGTGTTGATGTTTAAGATGGGGTATAAAGTGATATTGGGGGTCTGAGGGGGAGGTTTGAGGGGATCAGGGATTATATTTTTTGAGTGCACAATCGGATATCCTTCCTTAAAGAAATCATAAATTTTACTGAGTAGGATAAGGAGACATTGTGCTTGAATGAGCAAAGGGTTAATTTTCTTTTTAATTTAAATAAATCTCTGGCTAACCAGTTAAACTTCAGTAGTTAGTTTGTGGGTGTCATATGCTCAATGCTATGTTGAAAGTCTCTTTTCAAAAAAATATAAATAAGGGAAACACAAATTTATTTTTTGATGATTTGGGTTAGTATAGAGAACATTGAAAATGCAAAGTGAGAGGGGATGGCAAGAGAAGTGGGGTATGGAACAGAAAATTAGTTTATTTCAGGGGATTGCTATGAAGGGCTAAATTTGTTTGTGAAAGTGTTTGTTTTCTGCACAGAGGTCTTGTAATTGTTTTCATTAACTGTGTTTCCTGTGTTGTTTAATTGTGTATTTATTCTTATGTCTGTATGTATTTTGTAAGGTCACCATTGTGAATGAGTTTTATACTCAATGGTTTTACCTTGAATAAACAAACAAATCCAAATGCCAGCAAAGACTTGAAGATTGTAAGAATGAATGAATTACCTCCTATTTATAAAATGATAATGGTATATATCAAATGCTTTACAATCTGTACTGAAGTGTTTCATGTCTTTTGTATACATTGTTGATGGTTTTTTGTATAGAGTTGATAAATAAAAAATTCCTGTACTCTTTTCGAGAAGTGTCATGGGAGTTTAATCATCCACCTGAACTCCCGCCAGAACAGGCAGATGGGATCTCAGTTTAACATCTCATCTGAAAGATGGCACCTCAGGAGTGCAGCACCCCCTCATGCTGCACTACATTATCAGTATTTGGATTTAATCCAAGTGCCTGGTGTGGGGATAGAACCCACAGCCTTCTAATCTCCCGGCATCAGAGGCAGTAAAACACCCCAGTCATACAAGCATTTACTATAATACCACTTGTATGAGGTAATACCACAGTTGTAAAGTAGGTGTACTCTTAATAGGAAGTTATATACTTACAATTTTGATAGTTATTACACCTGAGGCCTACATGATACCTAGAGTGGCATAGTCCCCTGCAGGCCTGTGATCTTCATGCAAGAGCTTCAGGTCACAAATAGAAAGAATGAAACATAGAATTTGATGGCAGATAAGGACTGCTTGGCCAACCCAGTGCGCTGATTTTCCCTACCTACTGTACTTTAATACCATAGACCCGTCTTTATCTCTGACTTAGCCCTCCCTTAGGTTCCTTTATGCCTATCCCATGTGTTCTTAAATCCTGTTACAGCTTTCACCCCCCCACCACCTCTGCTGGAAGGTTGTTCCAGGCATCCACCACTGTCTCCGTGAAGAAGCACTTCCTTACATTTCCCCTGATTTTAACCATCCCCCCCCAGATTCATAGCATGTCCCCTTGTTCTTGAGCATCTTCTTTTCTGAAAAATACTTCCTACTTGTACCTTATTTATACCCATGAGGTATTTGAAAGTCTATGTAATATCCCCCCTTTCCTTTCTTTCCTCCAGGGAGTACATATTGAGGTTCTTCATGCTCTTCTCATATGGTGTCTTGTGCAGACCCTGCACCATTTTTGTTGCCCTCTTCTGGACTGCCTCTACTCTGTCTATGTCTTTCTGTAGATACAGTCTCCAGAACTGGACGCAGTACTCCAGATGAAGTCTCAACAATGCTTTATACAGTGATATCACCACCTCTTTCTTTTTGCTGGTGATACCCCTCCCTATGCACCCTAGCATCCCACTGGTTCTCCCCACAGCCTTGTCACACTGCTTGGACACCTTTAGATCATCAGATATGCTTACCCCCTGGCCCCAGTCCTGTATGGTGGTTGTCAATACCACTATCCCCATCTTGTACACCATCTCTGGGTTTCTATGCCCTAAGTGTATGATTTTGCACTGCTTCACATTGAAACTTAGTTGCCACATTCGTGACCACTCCTCAAGCTTTCCTAGATTCCTGTTCATTTTTTTCATCCCTCCCAGAGAGTCTACCCTATTGCCAATTTTCCCGGATTGCTCCTGAAAATAGGCACTTTGCTGTCTAGTGTGCTTACCTGGTTAACAAAAGCAAATAAATAAATTTTAGTGTCATTTTCAAAAAGAAACTCATTCCCTTATAGTCTCTCTACCATGTCACTAATAAATACATTAAAGAGGACCAGTCCCTGTAATAATCCTTGTGACACCCCACTGATCACCCAACTTTCCATGGAGCAAACTCTGTTTAGCACCACCCTCTGACACCTGCCCCCCAACCAATTCCTTACCCAGTTTACCACTTTTGGCCCCACTCCCAGGCTGCTCAGCCTGTTTACTAGTCTTCTGTGTGGAACAGTGTTGAAGGCGATACTGAAATCTAAGTAGGCCACATCCACTGCTCCACCCTGATTTAATACCCTGGTCACCCCAGTCAAAGAAATCTATCAGATTTGTTTAATATAACTTCTCCCTTGTGAATCCATGCTGCCTCAGATCCTGTAAGTTGCTGGTATCAAGATATTCCACAATCCTGTCCTTCAGCAGTGATTCCATTAATTTTCCCACTTGGGTGGTCAGGATGACTGACCTGTAACTTCGAGCTTCAAACCTGCTACCACTTTTGTGAAGTAGGACTACATCTGCTCTCCTCCAGTCTTTTACAACCACTCCTGTCTCCAGTGAGTGGTTGAACATGACTGTCTGAGGCACAACCAGCACCTCTCTGAGCTCCTTCAGTATCCTGGGATGTATCCCATCTGGCCCCATTTTCTTGTCCACATTCAGATTTATGAGTTCCTTCAGGACTCTCTCCACTGTAAATGGACTAGTGTCCACTTCCCTTCCTTCAATTTGCCTGTCACATTACTGTAGTCCCTCACCTTCCCCTTCCATAATGAACACTGAACAAAAATATTTGGTCAGGATGCCTGCTTTTTCCTGGTCATATGCTAGGAAAATAAATCAGAACATTTTCTAAATGATTTGGAAATGAGGCTATAATTGGTCTTTTTAAAATATTTATTTTATGCTTCCTTTTTTCACTTGGAAGAAGGATGTTGCAGAGCTCCTGATAAAGAAGGATGGGAGCTTGACTATTTTCCCCTCGAAACTCTTCAGTAAAGCATGGTTCCATATAATAAAGGTGTTTGTGGAAAGACGATCGCCATTACAGTGAGTGCACATCATTGAAAATCAATTTTGGCAATGTACACTCCCAGTGCACAGCAAAAGGGTGCCGTGGACTTGTTTTTTTTTTATGCAGGGGGCTGTTCCCCCATACCCCCCCATGTGGGTGGCTTCACCCCCTGCACCCTCCTACTAAAGGATTCTCAACTTCATGGAGGGTGCATGTCGGGGGAGGGGTCAAAAGTGGAAAAAGAAAATTAAACCAGGTACAACAAAATGAACCCGGAACCGAACCCAGCACACTTGCAACCCTAGCCTGCCACCCACCCACTGTGCCACAGGGCCAGTTCAGCAGTCCACCACCGCACTATGCCTCACAAATCCTCCCTCCCCTTCTGCCCATTGCACAGCATGCTCACTCCCCCCACGCACATGTACATATAACGACATCCTGTCGCTATATTCTCTGCCCCCCATCCGGTCACCCTCCTTGCCCAGTAGCCCTGTGGACAGGTGTCACGATTGAGTCACCTATTTTGAAAGCGCTCAATTGTGGTTGCCATTGTCACAAGTTACCTAAAGCATAAGTTACAATACTTATGGTATTTAAGTTTATTTAGTTACTGAATGTTCTTTTCTTAAACAGTGAGTATACGGTGCATACACTAAATGAAGAATTTACAGTCGTATGTAAAACATATATTTAAAGAGCTGCTGATGCCTCAAAAAAACTTTGAGAAACATAATATTTAGGTACAATTTAGCTTGCATTCCATATTTATCTGTTAGATTTCTCCTCCCCATTACTCATTACTGAGACATTTGCATGGAAACATGCTCTATATCCCTTAGAGTTCATCTGCCTTTTTAGCTTAGTTCCTACTTCATTTCATAGTCTTCTGTTGTGACCGCACAATCTGTTGCCATGGGAGTAATTGTGATGTTACAATCGAACATTATGACCTCAGGTAGAGAAAGAGCAACAGGAATAGATGAATTATTCAGGAGCAAAGGTCCCGTTTTCATGCAAATGGCCTCAGTAATAAATAACGGGGAGGAGAAATATAGAACTAATGTGAAATACTAGCTGAACTGTGTCTAAATATTATGTTTTGTTAAAGTTGCAAAAATGGTGTCAGCTGCTATTTGATATATAAAGTGGCTGATTTTTTTTCAAAGTATGATTTAAGGGTATAACCAGTTAATATTTATTTAGCAATTTTGAATATTTAGTTTTATTTAACATTTAAAAGTAATTAGAGGTGATGTGAATGGGTTTTTATACACATAGGTACTCTACTGTTTTCCTTTTACTGTTTATGGCATATTTAGATATGCTTTGACCTTTTTTGGTTATTGTATATTAGTATTTGTTTTTCTTTTGTATGTGCCCTTCCCTGTTACCTCTCCTGCATCCAGCCCCCTACTTTACCCTCACCTTCTTCTAATCCCTTCTGTCTTCTTACTCTTACCCATTTGCCATTCCTCATTGTAAAACCTACTCTGGGATATTTGCCTGTTCATCACAACTCCCCTCTTTTTGAACAACCTCTCCTTACCTTTGCATCCTATTCTTCCCTATCCTTCAAAGCACTCCTTTGTGACTTTTATTATCCAAATGTGCTCCTGCTGCTAACTCTTCCCACCACTATTCCTCTCTTCTTCCAGTTCTAGTTTCTGCCCATTTTCTTACTGATGCCTTCTGGCTCTCTGGCTCTTTGTCCTTTTAGTGACTGCCCTTGTCCGTCTAGTGACTTTACTTAGCATTCAAATTATTTCTGTCTCCTGCATTTTTTAGGGACTTCTACATGCTTCTCAGAGACTGCCTTTAGCATCCATCCTTGCAGCTTACTAAGTAATAACCCATGATAGGGTTACAGGGTCATAGGGATTTAATCCATGCCCTGGGTGCATTGTGATGCATGAGCTGCAGGCCAAGTGCCCCAACAGCACCTGGGACAAGGATTAAATCCCTATAACCCCGTACCCTGTCATGGGTTATTGCACTTATAAGATTTTTTTTTATTTTAATTTTTATTCTTTTAGAAACTGAGAAAACATTTTGTCCATGTTTGAATGGAAGAAATGTCACTGTATCTTGTCACTGTTAAAGTAGTCCACAGCAACAGATACATATTTGATGCATTGTATGGAAACACAAATGTAAAAAATACAGTGCTATCATCATTTCTGACATTTGATTTCCATAACATACTTGGAACCAGTTGAAAACGTGCTTTATGTCTGTCCTGCCTAACACACAGGCAGACAATGAGACACACGCTCCTTGGAGCATGCAGTACTGCTACTGCTATTGTTTCTTTCTGTCTCCCTCCAATTAACAGCTGTTACAAACTGGGCTAATGCTGTTGTCTCTCTCTCTCTCTCTATCTCTTTAACTCTCTCTCTCTATCTCTCTCTCTCTCTCCCCCCAATGAACAGCTGCTACAAACTGAGGGTTTGCAGCTCACTCTAAGTCTCTCTCTCCCTCTTTGTCAGCACACTGAATGTTTCTGTTTATACCATGCATCCCCACTGACCAGGTGCTATGACAGAACATGGTCAGGAACATAGTGGGGAATCTGCCAGTAGATAGTAGATTGTGGGAAATTCACTCTTTCTTGCTCCCTGTCTCACTTGCTCTTGGTGTGTGTATCTCTCTTTCTCTCTCTCTCTCTTTCTCTCTCTCACTAGATCATTGGCGATCTCAGGACGTTGGGGGGCAGTGTGTATCATTGGGTGGGGAATCTAGGTGCAGGATAGCCAGCTTATTAAATAAAATAATCTGCCACTAGATAGTAGATCAAGGGAAATTCACTCTCTCTTTGTGTCTTGCTGTGTGTGTGTGTGTGTGTGTGTTTGTATCACCGCCACTACATGGTAACACTGTGTGCTACTAGATCCTTAGATCTGACTTTTAAAGGCTGTCATTCAGGTTTGCAGTCTTCAGGAAGTAACATGTCCTGACGGCAGTTTGCCTGACTCATTCTGCAAAACCACGGATTGAGCAGAGGGATTTAATCCGCAGGCACAAAGAGTGAATAGACCAACTGGGGTGCACGTTTTTCCAACATATGTTATAATTAAGCAATAAGGCATGATGAGGGGGGGCTTTATGGTGGAATAATGGTCTGCCTCAGGTGGGCTGAAGCGTGAGGTGAAGCTGTGTGCTTCCACAACCCAAGAAGGGCTGTTAGTCTACCATAACACCCCCTCCCATAGTACCTTTTTGTGACTCTGAAATGGCTCCCTACTAGTAGTGCATTAATAAATAAATAATTACTAAAATCTGTATTTTATTTCCCCCCAAAAGAAGCAAAAATGTAATAAATTTTTACCAAAAAAAGTCCCATTTGGTCATTGTGTTGTGACCTCTTTTCAACAGGTGGCATCAAAGTTTTAAAGAGCATTTCTTTTTTCTTAGCACAAATAATCTAACTACTGAGCAGTGGCTTCAGTATGGCATGTATTTACTGGTTGCTGGTCACATCAGGGCAGCAGTGGGTACTTGCAGTAGTCTACAACCAGCCTGTCTTTTTTTTTTGGGGGGGGGGTAAATTTCAAAAGAATACTTTTCCTTTTGTGGTCTGTCTCACATGTGATGTGCAAGACAGAATTGATGGAAATGAAGGTGATTAGTGCGGTCAAGACAGCTTGTCCATTTTTTGAGTTATTAAAAAAGGTACATCTCATTAGTGGGGAAAGCGGAAGCCATTACTGTGACCCATATTTTCATGTTGCAATTTAGTGGGGAGAGCTGGAGCTGTTATTATGAGATACATTCTGCAGCAAAGGTAATGAACAAATCCAAGTAATTTTTCACTTGTCTAGTCTCAGCCCACAGCCTGCATTGTTGTTAAAGAAAAGAGTAGGTGTTTGATAAATGTTTAAAAAAATGAAGGCATGATCTGCTCACTGTGTGGTGGGCAGTGGGCTTGGTCAATTGAGGTGGAGTGCTCTAAACATAAGTGGCCAGTCTATTGGTCTGGGAGTACTTTCAGCCTGGCTATTGTGCTGGGATAACAGTCCACCTGGACACAGGTCTCGACCAATCAAGAGTCGAGATTCTTACCACCCATTTCATTATAAAGGAATAATGAACAACAGGATGTGTGTAATGCTAGATTAACATCACACCTCGGGTGGTTGGGCATGCGGCCAGAGGCTGAGTGCATCCAACAGCTGAGAAGTGACATTATCTCAGCATGACACACACCATGGAGTGCATTATTCCTATTCTACAGTGGCTCGTTTGAAAATAAAAAAAGATTTAGAAATACATTTACAAATAGATTTTTAGTTAATGTTTAATGGGGATGTACACACTGTAAAAACATAGTGATGAATGTACCATTTTGGCAGTAGGTGGTGCTGGTTTTGTTACTAAATCTGGCTCTGATTTCCCCCATTCCTCTCTATTGATGTGCTACTTGTAGTGTGATCTGTAAATTAATGTCCCATTGTCCTCCCGCCCTTCCTCTCTATCAATGTGTGCTACTTGTGGTACGATCTGTAAATTAATGTCCCTTTCTAAAGCTGTGAGCCCCTGAGCACTTAGGGATCTGAATGAGAATTGAGTCTGACACAAGCACAGTGTGAAGCTATGAGCCCATGAGCAGATAGGGAGCTGAATGAGAAGCGGGTCTCTGACACTACCGCAATGTGAAGTGGCTGGCCCATGATCATTTCTTTGGTTTCTGTATCTACAATAATGTGGTTGATGCTATGAGTGAAATTAGAAGTGGAGACCAAGAGTGAATTGAAAATAAAAAGCAGTTCAAGGTAATTTAAATGGGGATTAGAGTGTGCATCTTTCTGCTATGTGTGCTGTAAAAGACAACAGGAATGTGTGGTGCGGTAAATGACAAAGAAGACAGGTTACGGAGGGGGGGAGGAAACATTACAAAAAAAAAGAATTCAAATCCCTCTAAATGAAAGTCAAGGTGCTGAGTGTACTTATATGATAAACAATGGGGTTCACTTTTTTAATTTTTTTAAATTGGGAAGTACTAGCAGACTCTACTGTAGGCATGTCAAGTGTGGGCAACTTGGACATGGCCTGTGGAGTGATTGTTTTAATATTTAATGTGATCATGTATGTGCTGGGACTAGATCTGTGATGCTATGCTTGGATAACAGCATAGGTCTAGCCCCAGACTGACCAATCAGAACCCAGCATTCTATTATTGTATAATCATGTTTAACTGTTAGAAGATGAAATAACCACCCATGGTGTGCATTTCCTTATAACCAAATTGAGAGCATTTATAGTGAATCCTTCCCATACATATGTAACCCCTACCTGGTCTGCCATTGCCATCTGACAGCAATACCAGATGGGCTGGATTCAGGGAAGAATAGGCCACTCGGCACAAAGGCTAGGTTTGGCTACTCTGCACAAGGGCACCCAAGTAACTCTGAACACAGGAAGCAATAACTGTAATGTCCAATATCAGAAGTGGGATTCTAAAGTGTGACTTTTTATTCACATCCAAACAGAATAAACAAAGCATAGATGGACCCCCATGTGGCTATACTCCTGGTAATGCAGATTAAAAGAGACTAGAACACTTCCTCAACACTTTAGCCCTCAAGCTCTGAACCCACTGGGCACACAGCCCGGACTTGCACGCTGCTTTGGGTTACACAGCCCAAACGTGTACACTGTTCTGGGTTTCCCTGGCTCGGCTCCCTTGCCAGCCACTTGGACACCTTCCATACCTCATGGAAACATTTTCTGGTGGCTCCCTAAACCACCTAAGAGCACCTTGGCTCCATCAGGGAATCTTTCTTTCAATCCCACATCTGGGTACTTTCCTCAGGCACTGGCCAAGTACCTGAGAGAAAGCAAAAGGTGTCTCAGAGCAAATCTGTAGAGGTGAATTTGGTTACTACTGACGGGGGGGCTCCCACCTCTCACTTCCACAATTCATACTCGGCCATTTCTCTGGACAGTAAACACCTCATCCTGTAAAGCTTTGCAATGTAGATTTTGCTAAATGTAGTTCACATTTCATCTACTTGTCTTGCTTCCCATTTGTGCTGGACTTGAACATACTTTTAAGTGGCATTGTCCATTACTCTAGACCTCCCACAGATTAAGCAGTCCAATCCCCACTTTTCAACTGTACTTGGCTGTCTTTTTCCTGGCCCCACAGTAACAGTCCCTTTAGTTTCCTTCTGTTTAGGTGAAAAACACTTGGCCCTTTTTCAGAGCGAACTTACCCTTTGGTTGCAGGGTCCCCACAGACGTTTCCTCCACAAGGAATTTCTCTCTTCAGAGCTTCTGGTGCCGCAGCACAAGTTGAACAGGCAGCTTCTTTCCTTTAGCTGGACCCAGGGGGTTTGCCCCTGGAAAACAGGCCAAAACCTTCCCCCCATCCCCTCAAGGATGGGGCTCTTGAACCATTGGAAGCCGTCTCCACCACTTCAATTACCAGTTCCTGTGTTCCTCATCAGGTGGAAACACACACCTTCCAAAAGTAGCTCTGAAACAGAACTTAAAGCTCTGAGAGCCTGCACACACTCTGCTGCACTACAGTCTCTCACTCAGACTACACACAGACTGGCTTCAAATTCCCCAGCGTTCTACTCTATCCTCCAACTGCAACATTCCAGTGTGGCTTATGCAGCTGCGATAGTTCTAAGATGATGTCATCCCTCAGTCTCAGCTGAGGCTGAGAACAGAATGAGATGGTATGAAATCCATTTAACTGGAGTTTCACAAGCTGCCTTCCCTGCCTACCACTAGGTCTTACTGGGATTCTAGTAACCCCGGGTAACAGGGGGGTTACACACAGATGACATCATCTTGTGGTATCATTTTATTGATGACATCATCTGCGTATTGGAGGGTGTAGAGAGAAGATACCTGAATTTATTGACTGGCTGGGTATTAGCAGATTGGGTTTAAAAGTAACTTATACCTCAGATGAAAAGTTGGTTTCATTTTTGGATGTGACTCTTGAGGGTGCAGTAGGTGAAAATGTAATCTCAAAAACTTTAAGAAACAGACTTCTTGTAATTCTTAGTTGCACTTCACAAGTGCACATCCAAAAAAAATTAAACAGTCGATACCCTACAGCCAAATGTTGCGCTTTAGGAGAAATCACAGCACTACAGAGGATTTTGAGATTGAATGTGCTTGAATGATTGAATATTTTTTGGAGAGAGGTTATAATTCCAAATTGCTGGAGGACAATAAAATTAAAGTATTACAAAAAGAAAGAAAAGATTTGCTGTGTAATTTGGGAAAAGAGACCAAGGTGGATGAAACAGTAACTCTGAATACAGAGCATTGATTTACGTGTGGGCAAATAGGAAATGTTGTTTACAAATCTTGGCCAGTTCTTACAAATGACTCTCATTTAGAAGAAATTTTAGGTGCCAAGCCCAGAGTTTCATTTCATAGAGCAAAAACATTAAAGATGTTTTAGTACACAGCAGGTTTGCAACTGAAAATAACAAAAATGAATCAATATGTTTGCCCCCCCCCAAAAAAAGCATACCAGAAATGTATGTGCTGCAATGTGTGTCAGTATGCAGTTGAAGGGGATTTCTTTTATCCATCTGGTTTCATTGAAGAAATATAATATCAGGGAATGCATTTCATGTAGTTCTGCATATGTAGTTTATTGCTTAGCCTGCCCATGTGATAAAATACTGTATATGTCGGGATGACAAAAAGGACAGTTAAGAAATGAATCCAAGGGGGTGTGGCCAAGCACAGGAGCAAGATGGAATTTGATCAGTGAGCTCCATGGCTATCCACCACATTTTTCCACCATCTGACTTGCTACCCCTGCAGTTTGAGCCAATTTGTCTTTTAAATACTTGCTAGATGACTGGGCCAATGAAATCGGCGAAATTGCCCTTCAGAGTGACCACCTCGGCTGAGACCAGCAGAGGCCTACCAAAACAAGCTACAAGATGTGCCTCCTGTGCCAGCAGCCCAAGTATGCTACAAGCCAAGGGGATCTAGTCAAACAACCCCGTGATGGATCCGGCATCTCTTTCCACAGCTAACGAGGGCTACCATGCCCTGGAGAGACTTAAGGAACTCAAATACGATTTGGGGACAAGGATGGCAGCTGGGTTTGAAAATGTTACCATGCAGATCCAGCACCTCCAGCAAACAGTAAATTCAGTTTCTGAGACTGTTGATGCACATGAGACCAGGCTGGGGGAGCTGGAGGCAGGGGGGAGTGCTCAAGAAGACACCCTCCAAAGTTCTCAATCTGACCTACAGAAAGCACTCTGGGAGACTAAATTCTTAAAACAAAGTATAGATGATCACGAGAACAGGGAACAAAGATGAAATGTTTGAGTGGTGGGTCTTCCTGAGGGGCTGGAGTGCAGAGATTGTTCCTCTTTTCTAAAAATTGGCTCTGTGACACCTTAGAAATTCCCATGGAGGTCTCCCTGGAAATCCAGCTGGTGCATAGGTCCCCAGATGCCGAACCTGCTCCCAACCAAGGGCCTAGGCATGTTATTGTAAAATTCCTCCACTTTACCGAACGGCAAATAGTGTTGGAGAAGGCAAGACAAAGAGGCAAAATAATGGTGCAATACTCATGGATTAGCCTCTTCCCTGACTACTCGTGGCAACTCCAGAACCAACAGAGAGTGTTTGCAGAGGTTAAGGAAAGGCTCCATGACATGGGCTGTCAATTTGCTTTAGTCTACCTGGCTCACCTGATTATTAGACCAGAAGGAGGAAGGCCTAGATCCTTTACCAGTCCCTATGCGGCTATGGAGTGCATGTCAGAACTAGAGAAAGCCCGAGGCAGCAACATGAGAACTTGGAGATACTGAGCTGCATTTGATGTGTCTTTGCCCAAAAAGGAACAATCAGCAGACAGAGGTACTGGGGCTGGGGTGAGGACTGTTTGGGATGTGGGGTGGGGGGGGCGCACACAATGAGGGCCAGACTGTAACTCCTACATGGGGCCTATAATGGCTGGCTTGGCGAGGGCTCCCTTTCCCACTCACTCCTACATACCCCACTTATAGAACTTTATGGGGATGCACCCTCACCAGCAAAACACTTGTTCTTTTTTATTTTTCCTTTACTTCTGTGCAGCACTAAATCTGGCTACCTTAAAGCTGGGGGAATAAGGACCTGACATCTGAGCCTTATGTGTGCCTTTACTCAGGGCCTAGTACCATGCTGACTGCTGGTGTGGTGATCTGGGCACCCTGAACTTTGAGACTTATGGCTGAACTGTATTATTCCAGGACTATACGTTGATGGAGGCATGATTTTTTTTTTCTTCAGTGTGTTTTATGCCTTCTCTTTTGGATTCTTTGGGAGGTTCCTGGTTCCCTTTGGAGACATTTGTCTCGGAAGCCCCAGAATTTTGTAATGTGGTCATCTGAGCAAAGTGGTTTAAACTCTTACTAGCATAACGTGGAGACTTGCACTCCCTGATTGGTTTCAGTTGGGAATGTCCCCATCTCTGGGGGGGGGGACTGGGCCGTGGAACCCAGTTTTAAATTGGAGATGGCTGCAGACAGATTGATGTCAGGCCTTGCCTCTATGCAGCTTCCTTTATTTTGCTTCTTCATTTTACTTTCAACTTGGTTGAGGTATCCCGGGGGAGGCTCATGATGGGCCCTGCCCCATGGTAGGGGCACCTGTTAGTGGAAGCCTCATGAAGAAGAAGAGGTGGAAACTAAATCTGAGGGTTCAGTTCTGGGTTTAAAAGGTGGATAGCATGCTCGATCCATGCAAGTAGCGGGTGGATAGTCTAAACGAGAAGGGGTTAGGGTGGGGGTATGTTGAGTTGTTGTTGTTTTGGGTCTTGTTAGGGGGAAGGGTGGACAACGGGGTTGGATTTTCTGTACTTTGTCATACAAGGTCTTCTTATTATATGTTGGGAATTTTGTTTACTGGTTTAAAACTCTACTTGGGGGTAACACTGAGGAATTTAAAAAGTTGGAAAAATTACTTCTGAGAACATATGTATCTGTAGATGGCAAGTTTTTGGGAATTGAGACTCTGTTGTCATTTTATCTTGGTACAATAACATGAACAGGTTAAGTTGGTAACCTGGAATGTAAATGGTCTCAGACATGTTAAAAGGAAACGGTCTGGGTAAGCATGAAAAAAATTGGGGTGTGGGACATTGTGTTCCTCCAGGAGATTCACTCCACCGTAAAGGAGGCCTCAAAATTTACATCATCTTGGGGTGGTACCCTCTTGATGGCCCCATTTACCTGGCTTACCCAATAAAATTGTGTTGGTCTGTGCACACCCCCAGGGCAGATACCTTATAGTGCAAGTGGATATAGGGGGTGCTAAATATATCCTGGACTCTGTATATGGTCCAAACTTTGATACACCTGATTTTTTTACACACCTGGAGTAGCTTTGGCACCATTGTCACATAACCTGATAATTGGCAGGGATTTTAATACTTATTGGGACCCAGCTCTAGACCATTCAGGACAGTGATCCAGACCTCCCCATGCAGTACTGCAGCTCTCCAGAATATGGTGGAAAGCAGAGCCCTGCTGGAGACATGGAAACAGTGTACCCCCACACCAGGGAATACTCCTTTTTCTCCTCAGCCCATCAGGTATACACTAGCCTTGACTATATATTTCTTCCTAAGATGTGAGCAGGGTTTTTGGAGGAGGCCAGCTATGGACCAATAGTGGTTTCAGACCATGCACCCTTACAGGTCATACTACAGCTCCCTGGGTGGGTGGGGGGACTGAGGTCTAGTTGACGAATGGATCCTTCCCTGTTATTAGACAAGGGTTTTATATCCCAGGTTAAAGAAAGTATCAGGGATTACCTACTACAAAATAACCCTGAAGATACCCATGTTCATAACACCTGGGATGCCCTCAAGGCACATGTATGCGGAGAGGCAGTCTCTTACTCCCGTTTCTTAAAAAGAAATTGAATAGGGAGGAGAAGGAGCTAGAGAACCAGATTAAGGAGTTAGAGGGAAATCTGATGGGTCGTATTTGCCCCCAGAAAGTTCAGAAACTCGGGCTTTTGCAATGCTCCTTTAACATGCTCACTAACTGCAGGATAGAAAGAAATCTGTATATAACTAAGTCAGGGGCTCATTTTGATGGGGATAAGGCAGGTAAATGGTTAGTGGGCTTGGTAAAGAGCAAGAGGGCTGAGCAGACTCTTCTGGGGCTGGAGAGAGAGGGGGGTGCCATTGCATATGAGCAATCTCAGATCAATGATACCTTTAAAGAGTTTTACTCGAAAGTATATTCTTCAGAGTTTCCGGTGGGGGGTGATCCAGAAGGTGTCCTTCAGAAAATTGTGCTGCCTACAGTAGGAGATTAAGATAGGGAGGGCCTGGATTCACCTGTCTTTGGTGAGGAATTGAGACAGGCAGCCTGGAAGGGGAAGAGAAGTAAGGCGCCAGGCCCAGACAGGATACCCCTCGAGTTTTATAGATCAGTATGGGATGAGATTGGCCCCTTCATGATTCAGACGGTCCTCTCAGCCTTCTGGGGGGGGGTACTCCCTCCCTCAATGTGTATGGCCACTATCATGGTATTACCTAAACCTGGGAAGGACCCTCTTAAATGTGGGTCCTATAGGCCCATATCACTCCTGAACTCTGACTATAAAATTCTGGCCAATTTTTTAGCTTTTAGAATGGAGAGACTCCTACCCAAGGTGATCAATCTGGACCAGGGAGGGTTTGTCAGAGGAAGATGGGCTAAACAAAATATAAGGAGGATGGTTAATATTATTTATGGGTGGACTCTGAGAGGGGGAATGGGGGGTGGCATTTTAGCATTAGATGCCGAAAAGGCATTTGATCATGTGGAATGGCTCTTATGTTTGCAGTTCTTAAAAAGTATGGTTTGGGTGATACAATGTTGAGGTGGATTCAAACACTGTATACCTCTCCCCAAGCCCAAATCCTAGCAAACTCCACATTATCATCCCCCATCCACCTTATGCGGAGTACGAGACAGGGATGCCCATTCTCCCCACTCCTATATGTCCTCACTATAGAGGCCCTAGCTAACACTATTCACTCTCAGAAAGCCATTCAGGGTATGTGAGTGGTAGTAAATCTCATGTTATATCTCTTTTTGTGGATGATGTACTGTTATTTTTGAGGGACCCTGTGGCTGCCTTGCCTGCTTTGACTCATATTTTTGACATGTATGGCCCAATATCAGGTCATGAAATCAGCTGGGGTAAATGTGAGTGGATGCCCTTGGGTGGGAATAAAACCCCTATTTGACACAACCAATGCCTTACTCCCCCGTCCCAAGAAATCAAGTACCTGGGAATATACTTACTGGTGAAACTGTCTAGTATGGCAGATATCAACCTGCGAAGGGTGGTGAGCAAGATTAAAGAGGATTGTAGTAATTGGAGGGCTCTCCCTCTGACCTTGCTGAGTAGGCTCAACCTTATAAAGATGAGTATTTTTCCGCAGTTTCTTTATCCTTTCCAGACAATTCCAGTCTATATCCCTAACAGATATATTAAGGTCCTGGAGGGTGCCATTACTCAATTGTTATGGAAGGGGAAGAGACCCAAGATTAAAAAGACCATAGTGTGGAAACCTGTTTCATGGGGGAGGGTCTGGGTCTCCCCAATGTTAAATATTACTATCTGGCATCCCAATTAGCACATATCGAGGATCTATTGTGTAGAAGGGAGACCATTCCTACATGAGTGGGGTTGGAGTCAAAATCTACTATTCCACTGTACAATGATGTTCTGGTGGGAGGCCTGGGGGAAGAGTCGGGGAGGAAGCTTGGACATCCCTGTACCGGAGCAACTTGGAGGGCTTGGTGGATGGCACATAAGCTATTGCACTATGATGCCAGGGTATACCCAAACACTCCCCTAAAGCAGGTGATAACGGGGAAGGGGAAACTGCCTCAGACAGTACTTGACCAATGGAGTCAGAATGCTCTTTCCCTCCTAGAGCATGTGTTGGTGGATGGACAGGTTTTGGTCTTCCCAGCCCTAAAGCAGAGATTCAATCTCAGTCCCTCATCCTACTTCTTCTACCTTTCCCTTTAAAAAAGAATAGAGAGTCTAATAGTGGGTATGAGACCAGGTGGTTACAGGCATTCCCCCTTGTGGGAGACTTTTACAGGGAGGTATTTGGACCCCACTTTTTAAACCATTCAGGTCATGTTATAGGTTATTGGTAGGAATGCTGCCAGAACAGCTGGAAAGACTTAAAAAAGGGTGGGAGGAGGATGTATTCCCAGACTCCCTCACTGGGGAGGATTTGTCACTATTCTTAAACATTCCTTAAATTGCTCTATGAATAATAGACTCTGGGCCATACAATACAATGTACTCATAAGGGTCTATTTTACCCCAGCTCTGGCACATAGGACTGATCCATCAGTCCCGGACCTCTGCCCCAAATGTAAAATACAGGTGGGAACATTCTTTCATTTACTATGGGATTGCCACAAGGTTTCAGCCTATTGGAAAGAAGTCATATTGCTTTTGCAATGTATCTTGAGGGAACTCATAATAATGGACCCAGCTGAGGTACTACTGGGCCTCCAAGTGGGGGGGCAATGGCAAGGATGGGCTGGAGGTAACTCACTCTTAAGATTGGGACTGGTGTTGGGAATGCACCAGCTAGCCCCATACTGGCGACTCTCCAGCACTCTCCCTGTGGCTCTTTGGGTTAAGGACTTGGTGGACTGTATGAAATTAGAGAGAATACAGTATAGAATAAGATATCAGGAAGAGAAATTTTAGGAGATCTGGGACCCAGTGAAGAGGGTGGTGCAGCTCCCTTGCTTCCCGCAATTTTAATGGCCATCATTTGGATGCCCTAGCTATATATAAACTGTACGGGAATAGGGTCATCCAGATATACCCTGCCTAAAGATCATCTCTCTTATGTCCATTTCATATTGTTTTCAATGTACCATCCGACCTTTACTTTTTCCTTTCCAGATTAATTCCTGTAAGTATTCATTAAGTGTACATGTCTACTATATGTCTCACACAACAACCTTGTATCTTGATGCATGTATTAACCTACTTTCCACTTCCAGGGAGAGAAACTGTATGTGAAACTTGGTAGTTTTTAAAATAAAGTTTACAAAAAAAAAAAAAAGAAATGAATCCAAGAGCATGTTACAAATATTATTAATGTAAATGAGAGTAGTCTAATTGCAATTCATTTCAGAGATGTTCATAACTCGAATCCCAGGGAATTAAACTACATGGAACTCGAATGTGCTAGGAATTGAAAAAAGAAGGATTTGCCTTTAAATACAAAGCTTCCACAGTTAGAAACTACTTGGATTTGCCACTTGCAGACCCTAAAACCCAATGGGTTAAATGATGTTCTACATTTAAAGTGTTATCTTTAAAACCTTATTTTTGTACATTAAAATTCAGTCCAACTCTAACAATAAGTTGATGCGTTAATGGATGCTGCAATTTAATGGATCCAATGACAAATATTGCTGTCTTTTGTAGAATCTTATTCTTATAAGAATTCATCTGCTTTCTGCCCTTAGGAAGTTTTTGCTGTGATGTTAAAAATAATTTTTTCTATGACTTACATAAGTCATGTCTTTGTATTTTTTCAGTACTCTGAAATGGAATTCACTATGGTAAAGACTAGTTCAGATGAATGGTAGTGCCTGTAGATGAAACAATGAAACTCATGGTTTGAAAAGTAGACATCGGAGGACACACATGAAACTGAACTCATTTGACATTACTTTGTTGAGCTATTGACAATCATTGATTACCAAACAGACTGATTTAAATATAATATTTATTAATCTTTGCTGGGTAGATAATCATTTTGTGAAATTCATGTTATAGCTCCATTAAAATTTATTTGTGCCAGTTTTTAGATAGATGAATTTCTGAAGTCTGTGAAATTTATATGGCATCTCTGTAATAATTTATTGACACTATAACAGGCCCTTACTGATCAAGACACAATAATGGTGACAAATGAATTAGTTAGTTCAATTCAGTTTTAAACTTGCATGAGCACTTTGTGGGAGTGTATAAAAGTAATGACAGACGATTCTATGACCACTCCCCCTGTGGAAGCCTAATGGCGAAGCACTGGGGTTAATGGTGGCTGGCTAGTTGGACTGGAGTAAAGTCATTTTCTACATGTTTGCTGTTGTTGAACTTATTGCACATTTTGCACATCATGAATGTAAACAAAGGAATAACAAGTTTTTATAATGGAGTATGTGTTATGACTCCCTTTTTAAATTACCTGTATCTGTTGCACACGATTTTTCAGTGCTATGCACTTTGACAGACCTTGTAACCATTCCTCCTGTCATATGATAACCCTTACTTATTGCATGCCATCAACGTTAATGTCACACTATGGTCGATTGTTCTATTGATCAACATTTGATTTATATTTTGATGTTTGTTGTCTAGTTTTGTTGAGGTTCATCCTCATTATTGAGTATCAGCTCCATGTGCCTTTCCAGTCACCAATTTGTAAATAAATGTACACACTAGCATAAATCCCTTCTTTCCTACTGTCTGTGCATTTTATGATGTCAGCTACACCATTCCTGACCAGTTAGATAAATGTCATAAAATAGTGCAATTAATGTTATGGAATGTCTTGGATATATATATATATATATATATATAATATACACACATATATATATATATATATATATATATATATATATATATATATTATACTGGTGCGGTAGCATCAGTATAGTTAGGGTTGAGTAGGCACTTTAATGTTAAACCACAAATTGTGCACATTAATACCTTTGCAACTGTTTAATGGATTTGCACAATATTTGAAAAGTTCAGTCTGGTATGGTAGATCTCTTGATCTGCTAAGTTTCTTTATGGTCAGACATATGGTTTTTGTACAACAAAGTGCTGAAAAATGCATTGTTCGCCACTTTTGACATGTTTTATTCCCCATCATGCTGCGACTACACAGTTTGGTGTTTTGGTCTGAAATTAGGAAAGTAGAAAGAGTTTGGGTCAAAGAATAATCCAGAGTTGGTTTGGTGAAAAAAATATTAATCCATTCAAAAGTTATTTCATTTTTAATGTTTGGGTTCTGAGCATGCTCAGTTCACTCAAGATTTATATGTATGTTTTGCGAAAGGGGATTGGGCTCATGGTCAAGGATTTTGTCAGCTCATGAAAGGGGATTTAAAAAATTCCTGACCTTAAGGAAAAAATTCCTCATCTGAAAGTCTCCATCTTGTTTTAATTTTTCCTCCAAAACAAACATGTCTTAGCTTCTTGCACGGGTGACTTCTTATGCAAATAAGGCATGGGTTTTGTTCAGGGTAATGCCCTCTACAAACCTATACCTTTGGTTTGCTTTGTTTTGGACACAAAATGGCCATTTAAAATTTTGCAATTCTTCTTCCATGACTCACTTTGGATCCCCTTTCGGGAGATGACACAATTCCAGTTTGCAAGCCGATCCCCTTTTGTGACATAACAAAATTCTTGACTATCACTTTGTGACCAGATGGCCCTTCTCACAGATGAGGATTAACTCATGGTCAAGGATTTTGCTGCCTCACAAAAGGGGATCAGCTCCTGGACTGGGATTTTATCAGCTCATGAAAGGGGATTGGGTTTTTGAATCCCAATTCGTAAATTTACAAAATCCCAGTCTGCAAGCT
The DNA here is from genome assembly GCA_016271365.2 of Neoceratodus forsteri. NCBI lineage: Eukaryota > Metazoa > Chordata > Ceratodontiformes > Ceratodontidae > Neoceratodus > Neoceratodus forsteri. The sequence goes on from CM057456.1 coordinate 1,291,135,162, forward strand.
GGCAAAATCCCAGTCCATGAACAATCCCTTTTCGTGAGGTAGCAAAATCCTTGACAGTCACTTAAGGACCAGATGGCCAAAATCTGACGGTCAAGGATTTCTTGTAGATTGTGATTTTGACAGCTCGAGAACGGGGATTGACCTTGCAGCCTGGGATTTTGCTACCTCATGAACTAGGAATTTTTGAACTTTTAAAAACTTTTCCACTGCATTGTAAATTAATGGTGTGATGTTTTGACTTGAAATTTGCAGGATATAAAGGGGTTGCCCTAGAGATGTAAATTATGCTATTTATGTGTTGAAAAGTTAATTGGTTCCATAGATATCCCATTACAAATTTGAGATTTTCCCATAGGATAACATTGTGGCACCCATAGGAACTTTCGGTCCCTGTATCTCGAAAACGAAGGGAGACATGGATTTTTCGCCACTTGTAGCTTAGGTCACCTTTAGGTGACGTAAGCTATAAAGACACATTTAGAAATCATAGATTACACTTGTAGTGGATTTTTTTTCCCTAGGTTTTACGGTTACTGAGATATTGGCAAATTAGTGTTACAAGGGTTCCTTTTGAGGCCTATTGGGCTACTGTATGGCTCCGTAGTTATGTGTAAGTGGGAGTGCAGGTCCCAGAGGGCCCACATTCCCAAAGATGCACATCATTATGCACAAATGGGCAGTATGGTGGGAGCACAGGATCCGGAGCACCCAGGCTCCCACCAACACATACCAGTTACCAGGTACATTACACTGTAAATAAACGGTTTTGTCTTTTGGCTTGAAATTTGCAGGGAATAGAGGGGGTGTCCCAGAGATGTGACTTATTCTGTTTGGATGTTAAAAAATGGTATTGATTCCATAGATATGCCATTATGAAGTTGAGATTTTTCCCATAGGATAACATTGTGGCACCAACAGTGTTTTTTGGTACCTGTATCTGGGAAATGATGCAAGATACAGATTTTGTGGAGTCCTGCATGGAGGTCTCACTGTCATGATTACAACAACATTTGAATTGTTTTCATTGCTTCTATGGTTGCTGAGATATTGGCAAATTAGTGTTACAAGGATTCCTTGCCATATAGGGCTGCTGTATGGCTCAGTAGTTATGTGTAAGTGGGAGCACAGAGCCAGAGGTCCCACACTCCCAGACACATATTATTATGCAGAAATGGGCAGCTTGGTAGGAGTTATTTGCTAGTTGTATTACACTTTCAAAAAGTAAGGAAATTTATTGCAAAAAACTTCATTAATGTAACAGTTAGGGTTAAACTGACAAAAGTGGGGAAATGAGATGTTAGGGTAGAGCCCCTGACCCCCACCTTCACCCCCATCCTCCACAGACCAACAGATGCCAGGGTGCACCATGGGGTTATGAGGCCTAACTCTCACCCCAGTTTTCTTTACTCTAGCATGTAAACCTGTTTACACATGGAATAGGGTGAGAGTTGTGCCTCACAACCCCATGGCACACCCTGGTGTCTGTCGGTCTATGGAGGATGGGTGGTGGGTTGGTGGTGGGGGTTAGGGGCTCTACCTTAACATCTCATTTCCCCACTTTTGTCATTGTAACACTAACCGATGCATTAATGAAGTTTTTTGCATGAATACATATACATATATATATATATATATATGTATAGAACAAAAGAGTTGTATTAACTGCTGTGAAGAGAGGACAACAATTTAGATCTGAGGGCTTAATGATGCTGAAGTAGTAATTTAACAAAAAGTGGTTAAAGTATATCTAAATACATGACTGCAATTGAAAGAAAACTAGTAGTGCATTTATCAGTGTAAATATAGTTCCTATCATCATTTAAAGAAGGCTCTACAAAGACTAATTATGGCGGTGATAATTTAATTGATTTATAAACAGTGCTATTGAATAAACACTGCAAAGTAAATGAAAAAGCAAATATACAGAAATAGTGCTGCATGTGATGCTATTAGTATAGTTTCAAGGCTCAGGAATTTTATAACACAAAACAGAGGAAAGGTATTTCAGTTATGTTTTTTTTATTTTTTTTATTTTTATTTTATTGAGGTCTCAGATAAACACCCGTGATCAGATGTTCTTTTGTAGGTACCATGTCAGTTAAATAGAGAAATTCAAAAGACTGCATTTACAGAGATGGTACAGTAGGTTACAGGGGGCTGACACATGTAGACACTGCTAAGGCATTGCACAATGTATGCCTGAGTACATGAACTATAACATATAAGGAGAAGATAGACACAGACTAGGTAATATATGCAGGGTGACAAGGAGTGGATGTGGAGGGGAAGGGGAGGGAGGGAAGGAAGGGTGTGGCCTATGGTAGGGAGGTCTGGGAAGGCAAAGGGGGGACCAGAGAAGTGCTGGTTGTTGGGGGGGTCGGGGGTTCAAAAAAGTGCTGCGGTTGGTTTCTTTGGGTGGGGTAGCTGGAACTGACACAGTTGCCCTAGTAGCGGGCGTGGACTTGGATCACATTTGAGTGTACCATAGTTAGCTGAGGCAGTCACTGTTGTCCTCTGCAGCAAGGTACAGGTGGAGTTTATGCTTGAAGGCACCAATGGGTGCAACTCCAGAGATGGCAGGTGGTAGGGTGTTGGTCCAGTGCGGAGCATGGTAGGAGAATGCATGTTGTGCCTGTGCAGTACTGCATGTTGGTTCGCTGAAGATTTGATTGTTGGAACTTCTGGTTGGTCTATCACTCATGTGGTGCATGAGCAGGCTCTGAACTCCTGGTGGCAACAGATTTAGTGAGGCTTTTTTGGCTAGTAGGCAGGTTTGATATTTGACTCTGCTCTCTAGTTGAAGCCAGCCTGTCCAAGCATTGAGTTCACAGGTGTATTAGTCTTGCAGCACCTGTGAGGAGGCAGCAGTCCTTATTTAAGGCCAGGGAGATACTCTGTAGGGTAGAGTCCATTGCCGATCCATATATAGCCAGGCCATAATCAATCAGGGAGACATCTGAGCAATTGATGTCCAGGTTCAGTGCTTCATTTGTAAGGCTGTGCTTATGGTGGTAGAGTATTCCTATTCTGGCATTAATGGCTTTTGCTGTACTATCTATGTGCTGGGTATAGGACAGGGTGGAGTCAATTGTGATGCCCAGGTACTTAAAGTGCTACACAAGGTCCAGCATGTCACCACTGTCATTCAGGATAGCTAGAGGGAAGGTTTTGTGCTTACTTGGGAGCTGGAGTATAGCTTGGACTTTGTTTCCTTATAATTGAGGACTAGCCTGTGTACCTTAAACCAAGCTTCCGAGGATGAGAATCTTAGTTGGAGGTCCACTTGTAGGTGCTCGGGGTGAGAATTGCTGATAAAAATGACTGCGTTATTGGTGCACAGTAGAATACAACTGGAACAGGAACCTGGGAGTTTGTTAAGGAAGATATTGAACATTAGGGGCTCCATGACTGACCCTGGGGTTCCCCTGAGTGAATCAGCATGTTACTGGAGATGATGTCCCCAGTCTTGACCTGCTGTGAGTGATTGCAGAGATAGCTGTTGAACCATTGGACTGTCTGGGAAAAGTCCATTGTTGGTTAGCTGCTCAAGGAGGAGTGTGTGATGATCTGTATCAAATGCTTTAGATCGATAGATGAATATAGCCCCAACCAGCTGAAATTTGTCTAAAGCTTGGTGGATGTAGCCAGTAAATTCCAGCAGAGCCATGATGCTGCTGTGCCCCGGCCGGAACCCATGTTGTTCTGGGCAGAGGAGTTGGTGCAGGTTCAGGTATTTCACCAGCTGATCTGCCACAATCCATTCAACAATCCATTCAAGTGCTTTGAAGAGTGGGGCTAGTATGGAGACTGGCCTGTAGTTGTTATGCAATGTCCGGTCCCCACTTTTGTGGACTGGGGTTACAGTCGACGATTCCTATCTCTGGTGGAATTGTGAGTGACTGACAGACAGGTTGAATATTGACATCAGAGGGCTCAGGATTTCATCAAGGGTCAGGGCAACAAATTTAAGGTCCAGGGTGTCCATGCTGTGCCTTGATTTCCCCAGTACTTTCACCAGATATTTTCTGGCTTCAGTTGTGGAAACTTCTTTAAAGAAAAATAATGTAAGGTTGCCCACAGGAGTTCATTTACCATTAGGTTCTTTCAGGGAGGGGGATTGAAGTAGTCTACTGGGAGTACTCCACTTAGATCTGTGAAAGCATTGTTCATGGAGTTCGCAATGTGCAGTGGATCCAGAGAAGGTACATCATCAACCAAGAGCATTGTGGGGGTAGTTTTAGGGGGTATGTGCCATGGTCTGTGACACCAACACAGCAATCTACATCCCTGTCGACAAAATCGACAGTTCATCGACAGGTCTCTGTGTTAGCGCACCTGAGACAGGAGCACACTGTCTCCCAATCCTGCACCCCTCCCTGACTCAACTCCTATTCGGAGTTGATAATCAATAGTACAAGGGTGCAGGGGCAAAGCCCCCCACATTGGAGTTCAGAAGTGAAACCAACCCAGTGAAAAAACAGGATGGGAGACAATCAGCATTTATGTCGACTGCAACTTGTAGTCAACATAAATCCTGCCGCTGTGATGCCGGTTGACAAAAGTGTTGTCGAACCAGCATCACAGCACTTTTTTGAGTCCTTGCCCATTATGTCACTGATGTTGGCCCAGAAGGACTTACTACAGTTCCAGGAGTTGGAGAGGGCTTCTTTGTAGTATGAGCTTTTGGCGAGTAGAATGGCCTTTGTACACTCATTCCTGGCTTTTCTGTACTGTTGGATGTTGGCAGGTGATCCATGTGCTCAAAGTTGCTCTCTAGTACTTAGTTGGAGTAGGATGTCTGGCATAATCCAGGGGCTGTAGGGCCCATTTGTATTTCTTGTTTTTAAGGAGGAGTATTTATCACAAGCAGTTTTGAATTTCATAATTTATTTATTTATTTATTGAAATTGTTTCACCAGGAAAAGCACACGGAGTAAGAACTGCTCATCTCCCGGTGCGACCTGGGGGGAAGGGTACAGTGGGGAAGAAGACAAGGGTAGTCCAGGTCCTGACATTTATACATACAATTACAATACAGTTCAAAACATTTGACAGAAATAGTTGGGCGTAGATGACAATTTACCCTTACTTATAGTATAGTAGCAATTACATGGGGAAGTCATGCTTTATACCTTGAAAACATATAATGAGATAATACAGCTGCATATGTTTGACAGGAATAGGTGAGTGTGGATTAATACATATACCCTAATAGTTGAGAGTAACAGTTACAATGAGGAAATCCTGCTAAGGTATTGGGTTGTGGTATATAATGAGATAGGGGTAAGTGCAAGCTAGCTAGCTCAAAAGTTGGGATCTAGTGCAGTAGGTGGGTGTGATTAGCAAAGTAGCACCATTGGGCCTACTGGGAGAAGAACTATAGGAGTGTCTTAGGTAGAAAGATTGGACAGTGAAGCGGTCAAGGGCATCTTCTACATCCTTGGCTGCTTGGCAGTCAGACCAATCTAGGCATCGCAGGTCCTCTATCAGTTGAGGCAGGTGCCCTTTGAGAAGTACACAGTTGGTTATGGTTTTTGGTTGGGGTTTGCAAAATTTATTGGCCCAGGTACATATCACGGGAGAGTGATCACTCATCAACTCGGGGAGGATGGTGGTGTTGAAGATATGTGCAGGCCAGTTTGAAAGTACCCATTCCTGTAGAGTGCTGGTACTTGTTTTGTAGTTGACCCTTGTTGGGGTTGCGACCATTTGGGAGAAGTGTATAGCAGTTAACGTGTCCCTGACAGTGGCAGCAGTAGGGGAGAGCCAGTTGATGTTTATGTCCCTGAGTAGCATAATTTCAGAGTTTAGTCCCAGAGTACTGAGAAAGTCCATCAGGTCATTGGTTCCTGCCGGTGAAGTTCTGGGTGGAATGTAGACTGTGAGTATTGTAAGTGCCTTGTTGTGAGCTCCCAACAGGAATTTGATGGGCAAGATTTGCACACTGGAACTGCAGCTGGGGAGGGGTAGCACATGCCCACGGAGAGAATCCTTGATATAGATGACATAGCCTCCTCCTCTATTTGAGATTCAGTCTTGCCTGAAAAGGGTGTACCCAGGCAGTATGATGACAGCATCTGGAATCTTAGGTAATAGCCATGTTTCCACCACCGAGAGGATGTTGGGGTTGTGTTGGGTAAACCACACTACCAGATTGTCCATTTTGGGAAGTAAGCTGCAGATGTTTAATGCAGCCATCTTGAGCCCAGCTGCTTTTTGAGGCAGGAGGTTCTGAGTAGGTGGTGGTACTGGGCTTGGGTGTATATTGCCTGATAGTAGTAGTAGTAGTGGTTGCAGGGGAGTGATGTGGTTCAGTAGGAGTTTATAATTTTTTGGACAATGTCTTTTGCTGGACACAAGTACTTAAGTGGAGCTCCAGTGGGCAATGGTTCCAGGGATTAGTAAGGGTGGGCCAAAGTTGCATATTCTGCTTTTGAGGAATTTCTGTGAAAATGCAGAAATTTTGTGGAATTTTCTGAATTTCTGCCATTGGTGAGACTGGAATCTTCCGAATGTGTTTGGTGGATTTTTGCGGTGTTCCATAGAGTTTTGGGGATGAACTGTGGAAAAATACAGATGAACTGCGGAATAACATTTCTGAGGAATTTTTTTCCACAGTTAGATGAATTATTCTGCAATTCATGTAATTATTTTGCAGTTCAGTAATCAGTTCTGTGTACATTTTTCTCCTCAGTTTAATAGAATACTCCGCAATTTATGCATTTATTCTGCCGTTCTAAGTTGAAATTTATGTAAAAGTTGCTAATTTCATTTCCTCACTTTCTCAGAAGTGAAAATCTGACTTTTGTAGAAATTCCGACGGCAGAGGTTTTTTGTCCGCACACCTCTAGGGATGAGAGGAATCGAGAAGAGATTTTTTAGTTAATAGCACTGTGTCCATGTCATGGAGTGACTGTGGAAGGTGTTGTTGATTGTCCCCAAGTAGGGTGAGGTGATAGAAATGTGCACATTAAGCACTGGCTCCTGGAGAGTTAAGTGGGAGGAGGGAGGCAGAGTGATACTTGGGGGCCCCGTTGGGGGTATCAGAGAGAGTAGAACTAGTAGCTTGAGGTACCCCAGCACTGTGGTTGTGACAAAAAATATCAGCTTTGGGTGTCCCAGCATCATGGATTGTTTTGCTGAACAGACTAGTGAATACAGGTGTTGTGCCTAACAAATGTAATACAAAAGCAGATAACATGTTTGCCCTTTAAGTGTTATTCAGTGGCACACTGTACATGTACAGTAAGAACAAAAAAAAAACAAGGTGCTGTGTCAGCGTGTAGTCTGAAAACAATACAAAATGGTAATATTAAATGCATGCTGAAAACAGAAAATAAGAGTTAAAATGAAAAAAAAAATGCTTATAACTCCTGAAGAAGGCCTAAGATTAAAATATTAATTTTAACTCTTACTTTTTACTTTTAGTGTGCATTTAATATTACCATTTTGTACTATACATGTAGACCCCCAGTGTCAGGCAATTAGATAGAAATTCAGACCCAGCTTTGAATCAATAAGACCCTGATGTTTAAAAGCAGCCATCTGTGCTTTGTAATAAATTGTAGCCACCAGCAGCCATGCGCAATGCCTCCATAGAAATTTATTTTTAAGTTTTAGATGATTTGATACCTTTTATTGGACCAACATGGATGTTACAGAAAAGAACAAAGTGCTCTAGCTTTGAAACCAACCTTCTTCAGAAGCTTTGTTGCAGTTATTTCAAATATCCCATACTATTAACACCAGATTATACTGAAAAAACAGAAATAATTCTCATTGGTTTAACATATACATTTAAAACATAACAGATTATGTCAGAGAAGCTAATTAACACCAGTATGCCTTTAACTGAGGAGCCTCAGAAGGGCAAAGGTTATCAAGAATTCTCTACAGCCAGAGAGTTCTGGTCACATAAATTTTAAAATGTCTCAGTATGCCAAGAAAACATTCTAGTGATAAAAAAACCTTGAGGTGGCATTCTCTGTAATACCTGTAAGATGAGCTTACAACTTACATTCCAATTGTCCTGGTATATTAAAGAACAGATAATGAGAGACAAAATCCTGAAATTAGGTATCACTGAAAGTTGAAAACAAGCCTCAAATTAACATACACATATATACATTATGCATGATAGTATCACTTGTAAGTGTAATTGCCAAATAAAAAAATACTTGTCAAGGACCCCCAAGAAAATTAGACCATGAACCTGATAAGTGCAGATTTCAACACAAAGTCCATGTATAACAAAAATGCACAGAATCAGTCTAAGGAATCTAAATGAAAACCCAAAGGAATTACACCTTTTTATGAACCCCCAAGTAAATGAGATATGCATCTTAATATGAGCAGATTTAAAAATGTGACAGTGTGTAATCCAACCACTGACAACTAGTAGAAGGAAGTAAATGTACACTATATGTGAAAACTAAGTGTCCAAGCCACATAACAATTGCCCCATGCCACGCTCTCCCACACATATGTGTGTACATACACCACACACACACACACACACACACACACACACACACACATACGCCCCTGCACACCCCACACAACCACAACACACAACAAATATAACAAACACAATCCACACATACACCACACCACACCACGCACAACAAACGAAACTCACACACACACCATACCCACAACACACAAAAACATAACACATACCAAACACACACAAAACACACACATACATACATACATCAGTATACACACGCACGCTGAAACACACTCACCACAGTGTTAAAGTGAGAAGTCAACATGTAGATAACCATAAACTTACAAAATCAAAGGCCCACTGAAGAATTAAAGTATTTATGTCCATCTTGTAAAGTAAAGGTCTGTGTAAGTTTAAGTGAAATAATGTGTCACATAACAGCATCAATGTTCAGTCCACCTGCCACCATATTGAGAAGTAAAATAAGTCTAATTTCAGAAGCCCGTCTCTGTTGTGTACTGCTGAAATGTCCTTTTAAGACCATCAGAGACATATCTGAGATTGAGTGGTTATCCTGGGAGAAGTGCTGGGCTACTAGTTTCTCAATCTTCTTGTGATTAATAGAATGTCTGTGTGAACTCATTCTAGTGTGGCGTTGTTGGCTTGTCTCCACCACATAACCTGTGCGAGGACATTTCTTGCATTGGATAAAATAGACCACATTACTTGATGTACATGTGTAATTCCCCTGTATCATGAATAGTCTGTTTTCTGATGTAACCACACAGTCTGAAGTGGAGATGAGGTTACATGTCTTACATGTGCGTTGATGACAGGGTCATATACCATATGATGTCATGGTATTCTGTTCCGGTTCAAGTTGACTCCTAATAATCAGGTTGGCTAAATTAGGTGGTTGTTTAAAATATAGTAGTGGTAGTTCTTGAAAAATACAGTTAAGGGTTTCATCCTCACTAATTATTGGATGGAGATCCTTAATAATCTTACGTAGGAGTTCAAGGTCAGGATGGTATGTGACTACTTAGGGTATTCTGTTGGTAGTCATCCATTCCTTATATTGCAGTAGCTGTTCTCTTGGGACCTGTGTTGCATTTTCCACTGCTCTGTCAACTTCTCTGGATGAATGTCCCTGCTCAGTAAAGGTTTTTTTCAACATCGCCAGATGTGTGTCTCTGTCTTCCTCATTTGAACAGAGGCGGTGATACCGTAGTGCTTGACTATATATGACAGCTTTCTTTGTGTGGCTCGGGTGATTACTTTTCTTGTGTAAGTATCTCTGTCTGTCTGTTGGTTTCCTGTAAAGACAGGTATGTAGGGTTCCATCCTTATAAGTGACAGTGGTATCCAGAAAATGTACACTGTTGGCAGAATATTGCAGGGAAAGCCTTATAGTTGGGTGGAGATTATTAAGTTCCCGATGAAAATCTTTAAGTGTGTCAGTGCCCTCTGTCCAAATTATAAACAAATCATCAATGTAATGGAAATAAGCAAGTGATTTATGTGTACAGTGCCTTAGAAAATCCTCCTCCAAATTTGCCATAAAAAGATTAGCATACTGTGGATATGTTACACGACCCTGTCATCAACGCACATGTAAGACATGTAACCTCATTTCCACTTCAGACTGTGTGGTTACATCACAAAACAGACTATTCAGGATACAGGGGAATTATACATGTACATCAAGTAATGTGGTCTATTTTATCCAATGCAAGAAATGTCCTCACACAGGTTATGTGGGGGAGACAAGCCAACAACTCTGCACTAGAATGAATTCAAGGCAAGGCAAGGCAAATTTTATTTAAAAAGACGCCCATCCCGGAGGCCCTGGGTGCCATACATCAATCAAATAAAAACAACACAACACAATACAATCAATAAAATATACAACTCCAAACAATTAAAACATAATTTACTACACAATTTGTTTCATTCTCTAAAACTTGAATAAACCTTAAAAAATTAAACAATATAAACTATAAAACATAGTCAGGGAATGCCTGATCAAATAAAAATGTCTTGAGTCGGGCCTTAAAAATCTCAACAGATGGGGCCTCCCTAACAACTAAAGGAAGCAAATTCCACAGGACGGGAGCAGCGACACTAAATGCTCTGTCGCATGCAGTTCTTAACCTCGTCCTGGGAATCGCAAGGAGGCCCGAGAAGAGGAACGCAAGGAATGGGCCGAGACAGCAGGTGTAAGAAAGTCATTCAGGTAGCCAGGGCCCAGGCCGTGTAGGGCCTTAAAGGTGAGCAAACCCACCTTAAAGAGGACCCTCCACCTAACCAGCAGCTAGTACAGATGACGCAGCACCGGGGTAATGTGACAGTATTTATATTGTCCTGTCAACAACCTTGCCACCGCATTCTGCACCAACTGCAGTCGGTGCAGGGTACCCCCAGAGACCCTGAGATAGAGTGCATTACAGTAGTCAAGCCTAGACGTCATAAAGGCATGTACCAAAGTGGGGAGGTTCAGAGGAGGAACTAAGGGCTTGATACTGGCAATATTCCCCAGATGATAAAAACTAGTAAGTGCAACGGAAGACACCTGAGATTCAAGTGTCAAACTGCTGTGAAGAATAACACCCAGATCACGCACTGTAGAGGAGGCCTTCAATGGTACAGAGCCAAGGCAAAGTCCTGCCTCTGCGCCAGAGGCCAACCTATCACGTCCTCTGTTCAACTCCACCACCAGTACCTCCGTCTTACTGGGGTTAAGTCGCAACCAACTGGAGGCCATCCAGTCATTGATTTCAGCAAGGCAGCTGTTAAGCACTTCTACTGCACAAGATGTTCCAGGGGCTAAGAAAAAGTACAACTGGGTATCATCAGCATAGCAGTGAAAGCCCAAGCTGTACTTCCTAATGAGCTCTCCCAGGGGTAGCATGTACACGGCAAACAACATCGGTGACAAGACTGAACCCTGGGGAACTCCGCATAACAGGTGGTCAGGGGAGGAGGAGAAATTCCCCATCACTGCCCTCTGCCTTCTGTTGGATAAAAAAGACTCAAACCAGCAGATGACAGAGCTGGCAAGTCCACAGAATTCCCTTAGGCAGTCAAGTAACACTGGATGATCCACTGTGTCAAATGCTGAGGAGAGATCGAGGAGAACAAAAATTGTCCCCTTCCCTTGATCTGTATCCCTAAGGAGGTCATTGTGCACCCAAACTAGAGCAGTTTCTGTGCTATGCCTTGCACAAAACCCAGACTGGAATGGTTCATAAAGATTATGGGCCACGAGATACTCCTCAAGCTGAAGCACCACCACCTTCTCAACAATCTTACCTAAAAATGGAAGATTGGAGATAAGACAGTAATTTGCCTTGACGTCAGGGTCCAATGATGGTTTTTTCAGAAGGGGCCTCACCAATGCCTCCTTCAAGACATCAGGAAAGACCCCCTCTGACAAGGAACACCGGACAATCAAGGCAAACACCGGGCCAACAGAGCCAACACATCTCATTAAGAAACGAGTTGGCACCGGGTCCAGTTCACAAAAGGTGTGCTGAAGCCTAGAGGCAATCTCAATGACCTCAGCCACCTCCACCAGTCTAAACTCACCCCAAACAGATGGAGTGCTCTTCAGAAGCCCATGGCAACCACTGTTGACAAGATTCTGGTCCACTGGCGGAATCCCCTGCCTGATGGCAGACACCCTGTCCGAGAAAAAATGAGCAAATCCATCGCACAATGCATTTGAGAAAGCTACCTTCGGCTGTAGACAGGCAGGGTGAAGAAGCCTGTCCACAGTCTGAAAGAGCACAGTTGGTCGGTTCCTCCTGGCAGCAATCTCCCTGGACAGGAATTCTGCCTTCTTATGGTTGATTGCCACCTGGTATACACCATAGTGTATATGCAGGGCCAGTTTGTCTGCCCCCAGGCCAGACTTCTGCCAGCAGCGCTCTAATCTCTGACCAAACGTCTTCATCTCCTTGAGCTCCCCATCATACCAAGGGGACCTCAAGTGAGAAGACCTGGGTCATACACGGACTAGTGAGGGAGGTCAAGCGCGCAGAAAATGCCCTATTATAGGTGTCCACTACTGCTCACACCCCCCCCCGCATGCATTGTCCACACTAGATAGGTCAGCCCCCCAAAAACCCTCAGGGGTAAGCCCCCTCAAAGGGCAGTAGCTGACCATCTCTGCAGGGGGAGGGCTACCAAGGGGGGCCCCGAACCGGAACTTCACTGTGCAATGATCGGACCAAATTACCCTATCAACACTGAGACTATTTATCTCAAGCCCCAGCGAGAACACCAAATCCAGCATGTGGCCACCCTGATGAGTCGGGGAAGATACTCCCTGCACGAAGCCCAGAGAAGACATCATCTGGAGGAAATTATGACCCAGCCGAAAAGATTCATCCTCAGCCCAAACATTGAAGTCCCCCAGCACTAAACATCTGGGGGCCTCCAATGTTTCACCGACGATGAAATCAGCCAGTTCCTGCAGGAAATCTCCCATCGCCCCGGCAGGGCGATAAATCAGGAGGACCAAGCAACCTGCGCCTGGTCCCCCACGGATGGCCACACTTTCAAATGAACGTGGTGTTCTCAATGGGTGCACAGTGAAGCCCAGCTCAGATCTAAAACAGATGGCTACCCCCTCCCACCCCTGCATTCCACTCTGGGGCAGTGCACTACAGTATACTCAGACGAGATGGCAGCCTCTAAAACTGGGCCAGCATCATCACCAATCCAGGTCTCCATAATGTAAGCCAGATCGGCCAGAGAATCCAAGTCCACTATAATTGCAGTCTTATTTCTGACCGATCTGGCATTGCAAAGCACCGCCCTCAGGGGATTAGTGGACAATGCAGCCCTAATGGCTACCTGCCCACTCGGTCTGGTGGGAACCCTGGTGACAGGAACTAAACATGTCGGGCCTCTCCCCAAGTCCGGTCTAATTCCAGGGCGCCTTCTGCACCCCACCACCTTGATCCTACCACCCATAGTGCAGGGGGCACCCAGCCCAGATCGAATCCTATGACTCCTCCCAATTCCAGCCTCCCTACAGCACCTAGCTGTAGTATCTGATAATGGAGGACTGAAACAGGGCCGAAGATCAAACAGCCAGGATGCCCCATACACTATCCTGGCCCGACCCAGGTCTGCATGCATTCCCAGACACATCCTTCCCAACTACATAATCCCAAAAACAAAACAAAACTCAATCAAACACAAAAAACACACACACACACTCAAAACACACAAACACACAAATCAAATCACCAATAAACCCCCAAAACAACCCCCTAAAACAAAACTCTAGATAAGATCTTCAAAAGGAATTCAAGAAACAAACTGCAAATCAAATAAAAATGCCAATACTCAGAATGGCACAGTCACTTTATATTTAAAATTTCCAAAATCTTTCGGCAGTCAATTCCCAATTCACACAGACATTCTATTAATCACAAGAAGATTGAGAAACCAGTAGCCCAGCACTTCTCCCAGGATGACCACTCAATCTCAGATATGTCTGTGATGGTCTTAAAAGGACATTTCAACAGTACACAACAGAGACAGGCTTCTGAAATTAGACTTATTTTACCTCTCAATATGGTGGCGGATGGACTGAACATTGATGTTGATTATATGACACGTTATTCCACTTAAACTTACACAGACCTTTACTTTAAAAGATGGACATAAATACTTTAGTCCTTCAGCGGGCCTTTGATTTTGTAAGTTTATGGTTATCTACATGTTGACTTCTCACCTTAACACTGTGGTGAGTGCGTTTGTGTATGTGTGTGTGTGTGTGTGTGTGTGTGTGTGTATACTCATGTATGTATGTATGTATGTGTGTGTGTTTTGTGTGTGTTTGATATGTGTTGTGATTTTGTGTGTTGTGGGTATGGTGGGTGTGTGTGTGTTTTGTTTGTTGTGCGCAGTGTGGTGTGGTGTGTGTGGATTGTGTTTGTTATATTTGTTGTGTGTTGTGGTTGTGTGGGGTGTGCAGGGGTGTGTGTGTATGGGGGTGTGGTGTGGTGTATGTGAACACATACGTGTTGGGGGGAGCGTGGCATGGGGCAATTGTTATGTGGCTAGGACACTTAGTTTTCACATATAGTATACATTTACTTCCTTCTACTAGTTGTCAGTGGTTAGATTACACACTGTCACATTTTTAAATCTGCTCATATTAAGATGCATATCTCATTTACTTGGGGGTTCAAAAAAGGTGTAATTCCTTTGGGTTTTGATTTAGATTCCTTAGACTGATTTTGTGCATTCTTGTTATACACAGACTCTGTGTTGAAATCTGCACTTATCAGGCTCATGGTCTCATTTTCTTAGGGGTCCTTGACAAGTATTTTTTTATTTGGCAATTACACTTACAAGTGATACTATCATGCAGAATGTATATATGCGTATGTTAATTTGAGGCTTGTTTTCAACTTGCAGTTATACCTCATTTCAGGATTTTGTCTCTCATTATTTGTTCTTTAATATACCAGGACAATTGGAATGTAAGTTGTAAGCTCATCTTACATGTATTAGAGAGAATGCCACCCCAAGGTTTTTTTATCACTAGAATGTTTTCCTGGCATACTGAGACATTTAAAATTTATGTGACAAGAACTCTCTGGCTGTAGAGAATTCTCGATAACCTTTGCCCTTCTGAGGCTCCTCAGTTAAAGGCATACTGGTGTTAAATAGCTTCTCTGATGTAATCTTCTGTTATGTTTTAAATGTTATGTTAAACCAATGAGAATTATTTCTGTTTTTTCAATATAATCTGGTGTTAATAGTATGGGATATTTGAAATAACTGCCACAAAGCTTCTGAAGAAGGACCTGGTTGGTTCGAAAGCTAGTGCACTTTGTTCTTTTCTGTAACATCCATGTTGGTCCAATAAAAGGTATCAAATAATTTGTTTCTGGATCTGTTCTTAAAAGGACCAATGCGGCACCTACAACATTTTTTTAAGTTTTATTCATTTGGCTTTATCAAGAAAGGAATGGATCCTAAGACTCATAATCAGCCATGCTTGGCGAATAGAGGAAAATACACTAGGAAACAAACAAGTTTTAAAATACATAAAAACAAAATTACACTACAAAATTGGCAAAAATATAAGATACATATGAAACATCAATCAACATTATATGGTACAATAACAGTCTAGATTACTAAATACAGTAGTTTTTAAAATTACATTTAAAATGCCTTTTGTTCCAGTCAAATGCAGAAATACATGGTGCAGAGTTTCAGACATACAGTAGCACCCACCCTCAACCAATCTTTATCAAAATATCCCTGGCAGTCTAATCCCTGGCAGTCTGCAGGTACCCCGTCATGCTGCAATCTCCATTAAATAAAGGAGGAATTCCCTGGTAATTCAGTGGTTCCTCCCTCCCACCTGATCCCTGTTAAATAAATGAAGAACTCCTTGTTAGTCCAGTTGTCCCCCCCTCTTACTATGATCTCGTGTTGAAAATGGGAGTGAGGGGGCAGAGCCCCCTAACTCAAATAAACTGACATCTGCTAGATACTGAGCTGCTTCACTACCAGCTACCACTACGACTGCAAACTGAACTAAATAACTAAAAACTAAAAAAATTCTGCAGTTTTTTATCAGTTTATTTGAGTTGGGGGGGCTTCACCCCACACACCCTAGGTTAAAAAGGGGGTATGGGGCAGAGCCGTCCAGATCAAATAAACTGGCAAAAAAAAACACATCCATTGTTCATAACAACGTTCAGTTAAGTTAAAGAGTGACTCGTTTAATGTAGCGGGACATAGAGAAAATATAGTGTACTGTATGCCTTTTCCGTGATATACTAAACTAGCAAATAGGGAGAGGGGTGCAGCACCCGAAACATCGAATGGGAAGAACACCTCCCCCCCCAGCGAGTGGTCAAACAGGAGTTCAGCATGTTTGTAGTTCATTTGCATCACCAGGTAAAGAAAAAGGTCCGGCTCCCCATACGATGCACAGGGGAAACGCTGGTCCTCGCCCAACAACTAACACACCAAAATCTGACCAATGGAAAATCATGTACACAAATGCTCACAGTCTGGGAAACAAGATCCCAGACCTGCAGGCAATAATGACAAAGGCTAAACTGGACATAGTAGCCATTACCAAGACATAGTTTACCAGTAACCACACTTGGGAGACGTCAGTATCTGGCTATGTACTGTTCAGAAGAGACCGAGGTGCAAAAAGGAGGGGTGGAGTGGCCCTTTATGTCAATGAAAATATCAAAGCTACAGAAATTCAGAATACATATAAGGAGCCAGAAGAACTATGGGTCACCCTGGAAACAGGAAATGGGACAGCCATACTAACTGGGTTTGTGAACAGGCCTTCAGACCAGGGGGAGGACATAGACACGTTACTGTTAGAAGATTTACAAAACATGACAGCTACAGGGGAGGTTCTGATAATGGGAGACTTCAACATGCCAGATATAGATTGGTCAATACCAGCAGCGCCATTTGCCAGAACTAGACACATGGTGGATTCCCTGCAGGGGGAGAGTCTCAAACAACTGGTGCAACAACTCACTAGAGACAGGGCTATCCTAGATCTAGTACTGACTAACAGGGAAAGGATTACAGATCTCCAGGTAGAAGGCCACCTGGGGGCCAGTGACCATCACATGGTATGGTTCAATTTAGTCACTAGAACTAAATCATCCCATTCCAAGGCAAAAATATGGAACTTCAGAGGAGCTGACTTTGACAAGCTGGCCAACAGAGTTAAGCTAGCCCTGGCAAAAAGAAATACAGGTGAGGGGGTACAGGCAAAATGGAAAAGCATTAACGATGCAATACTTGAAGCAACATCCCACTGTGTTAATGAGAAAAGGAAGTGCAAAAGAAGAAGGAAACCACTTTGGTTCTCAAACACAGTAGCAGAAAAGGTCAGAGCCAAAAGGCTGGCCTTCAGGAAATATAAGGGAATGCAGTAGGATGAAGATAGGGAGGCATACCAAACTTCCCTAAGGGAAGCAGGGACAGCAGTAAGGCAGGCAAAGGCCCAAACTGAGGAAACATTAGCACGAACAGTAAAATAAGGTGACAAGACTTTCTGTAGATACATTAGTGAAAGGAGAAAGTCCAGAGGGGGTATTGCTAAGATCAAAGGGGATAAGGGGGCATGTGAGGAGGAGGACCATGTAAAAGCATCTATCCTAAATATATACTTCTGCTCAGTATTTACTGAAGAGAAGGTAGGGAAGGGTCCACAGCTCTGCACCATGGACACAGGGGGGAGGAAGGTGTGCACTAGTCCCTTCACAAAAGAAAGTGTCCTACAAGAGCTCGATATGCTCAGGATGGACAAAGCCATGGGACCTGATGGCATACATCCCAGGGTACTAAAGGAGCTAAGAGTGGAACTAGCAGAGCCATTATCAAAGCTGTTTAGTGAGTCTCTGAGCACAGGAGAGGTACCAGAAGACTGGAGAATGGCTCATGTGATCCCGCTCCATAAGAGTGGTAGCAGGAGGAGGCAGGGGACTACAGATCAGTCAGTCTTATCTCAGTAGTGGGCAAGATTATGGAGACACTCCTTAAGGAAAGGATAGTACAACACCTGGAATCCATAGGAGCACAGGATCCAAGACGGCATGGGTTTGCAAAAGGAAGGTACTGTCAAACTAATCTCATAGATTTCTTTGACTGGGTAACCAGAGTGGTGGACCAAGGGGGAGCAGTTGATGTTGCTTACCTTGACTTCAGCAAAGCTTTCAATACTGTTCCCACATAGAAGATTGATTAATAAGCTGGGTAGGCTCGGGGTGGGTCAGATGTTGGTCAACTGGGTGGCAAACTGGTTGACAGGCAGAAAACAGAGAGTGGTGGTAAATGGTATACAGTCAGAAGAGATGCAAGTCACAAGTGGGGTACCTCAGGGATCAGTCCTGGGGCCAGTCCTCTTCAATATCTTCATCAGTGACATTGCAGATGTACTGGAGGGTAAGGTTTGTCTGTTTGCAGATGACACCAATATCTGCAATAGAGTAGATGATCCACATGGTGTGGGCAGAATGAGAAGAGATCTGGATAAACTAGCAAAATGGTTGGAAGAGTGGCAACTGGGGTTTAACGCAAAGAAGTGCAAGATCATGCACATAGGAAAGAGAAACCCTGAAGCCACCTATAGGCTGGGAGTGGAAGTGCTGGCAGTCACAAGGAAAGAAAGAGGCTTGGGCGTCATCATCACAGATGACCTGAAATCATCCAAGCAGACCTCTAAAGCAGTAGGTAAGGCTAGAGGGATGTTGGGGTGTATTAGTAGGGGTATCACAAGTTGGAAGAGGGAGGTAATAATCCCTCTTTACAAGACACTGGTTAGGCCCCATCTGTAGTACTGCGTGCAGTACTGGAGGCCATACTTTCACAAGGACATTAACCAAATTGAGGCAGTCCAGAGAAGGGCAACCAAAATGGTGCAGGGAGTGCATCAGAAAACATATGAGGACAGATTAGCTGAACTCAATATGTATACCCTAGAGCAAAGGAGGGAGAGAGGTGATATGATTGAAACATTCACACACCTTGAGGGCATTAACAAGGTGAAAGAGTCTAACATGTTTCAATATAAGAAAAATAGCAGGACAAGAGGACACAGCATGAGATTAGAGGGAGGCCGATTAAGGGGAAATATGAGGATGTTCTTTTTCACAGAAAGGGTGGTGGATGCATGGAACAGCCTACCTCAGAAAGTGGTGGATATGAATACAGTGCAGGGCTTCAAACAGGCATAGGATAGGCATAAGGGAGGAATACAGATGAGTATGAATAGATAGGCCATTGACAGAGCAAATGCCTATGGCACATTCATAAGGTAGAAAAAGTAATGGGCAGACTGGATGAGCCTTGAGGTCCTTATCTGCCGTCAGCTTCTATGTTTCTATGTTTCTATACCACTACTCTACCTGTGGGGATCCAGAGTGCTACAGTATCGCCAAACAACCTGCAAGTCAAGTGGTCTCCCTACAATTCCTGTTAAATAAATGAAAAATGCATTGGTAGTCTAGTGGTTCCTCCATCTTCCCTGATCCCCAATAACTAACTGAAGAAATTTCTGGTAGTCAAGTGGTCCCCCCTCTTCACCCTGATCCCTGGAAAATAAATGAAGAACTCCCTGGTAATCCAGAAGTCCAACCTCCCTCCCTGATCTCCAGTAACTAAAAGAACTCTCTTGTAGTCCAGTAGTTCCCCTCTCCCACCCTGATCTCTGTTAAATAAATGAAGAATGCTCAGGTAGTTAATGGTCCCATCTCCCACCTGATCTCCAGTAACTAAATGAAGAACTCCCTGGTTGTCCAGTTGTTCTTTCTTCCTCCCCAGCCCCTAATAACTAAATAACAAACTCTCTGGAAGTCCAGTGGTCCCCCTTTCCACCACAATTCCATTTATTAAATTAAGAACTTTCTGGTAATCAAGTGATCAAACCTCCTTCCCGATCCCCAATAACCAAAACAAGAGTTCTCTGGTAATCTAGTTGCCCTTCCTCCCATCTGATCCCCAGAGTAACAAATGAAGAACTCACTGTTAGTCCAGTGGTTCCTTCTCTCACCCCAATCCCACTTAAATAAATGAATAACTCCTTAGAAGTAAAGTCTCCCCCCACCCCAATCTGAATGGTGGCAGTGAGAAACCACAATGCACCAGCCCACCTACTCAGCACCTAGCTCACCAACACCATTCACCCCCAACTCAACCAATAACACACAGTCAAGTCCTGCCAGCAGCACTGGAGATGGCATCTGTCTGACACAAATCCTCCAGACATCACCTCAGCCAAGTACAGTACCATCTGAATGGCAGGGAAAAGAGTGCACTTGTATTATAGATACAGCTGTTTCTAAACGACAGTATGTGCATGCTTGCTTCCTGTCATTCAAAGGACAGATGGCTGAGTTGGTGTAAGGAGAGACTGTGCTGGTCACCATCTCCAGTGCTGCTGGTGAGATTTAACTGGTTACTGATGGGTGAGTTGGGGCTAGATGGGGTTGGGGGGGTAAATGCCTAGTGGGTGGGCTGGAGCGGAGTGTGTGGGTTCATGACTGGTGTTTAGGGAATCAGCATGGGAGGAGGTATCATTGGAGTACCAGAGAGATCTTTATTTATTTACGGGGCCAGCCGGTTGGGGACCATTGGACAACAAGGTAGTTTTGCATCAATCTAACTGGGCTTTGTGGGGACCATGGGACTACCAGGGAGGTCTCCATTTATTTATTTGGAACTGAGGCTGGAGAATGGATGTCTGGGAAGAGCACGATGTTCTTCATTTATTTTATGGGGATTTGGATTGGAGGGGTAACACTAAAGTAGTAGGCAGATGTTCAGTCTTGTAATGGAGATCAAAGCAAGAGAGGGAACCCCTAGACTGCCAGGGAGATATTCTGCTTTTCAATGCAGATTGGTGCTGCAGGGGGAGGTTGTGTCTGGTCCCAATATGGCGGGGGCATACTATTGTTCAGGTTGATAAGGGTATTGTTTTGTAAGTAGCAAACAACACTGACACAGCAGCCATTTGTCACTTTCAAAATCCACTAGACACACCACTGCACCCTGTATGCAAGAGTGTTCCTTTATTTTCATGGGTCCAATGGTGTATTTAAAGTGATTGCACTATACATTGAGTGCCTCTCTGTGGGCACTTCTTAATATGGTAAGTACCCAGTTCAGACACGCAATGCCCCGTTAGCAAACTATTCATGTTACTTCTGCTCTAACAATCTGAATATCATGGTCTTTATCTTTTTCTGTGTTAAATATTAATATAAAAAGACACAGTAAACTGGCCATGCTTACCCATAAATTATATATCAATATAAACAGACAAAAGGACTGCTATATCACATTTAGCCTCAAATGTAGATTAAGGAGGCTTTGGCACCCTGGATTCCAAATGAAACAGATGTTAATCCTCAGCTACATGTCTATACATTTCATATAACTGGATCAGGGTTCAAAGTGTACCAATAGTTAAGTTAAACACCATGACAAAGACTCTCAGAGAGTGGAGACCAAACATTCTGTCAAAATTTTGTTAAAAATATATTCTGGAAAAAGCATTAAGGAGCTTCAGATGTTATCCTGCTAATATGCAAATGTGGGACTGCAGCTATGGGCTCCTCCCAGCAATTCCTTGTGCTGGAATGAGCTTACAGCAGCAGCTATACACTGGTATCTTAACAATGTTGCTTAAGAAGCTCTTTCTGTTGCTTTGTTAAAAATTTATTTTTAACAACGTTTGTAAGAGGGAGAAATATAGGTCTCAGCTCTTAGAGTGGCCTTACATTGCTAAATTTAATCATTTGACTACTTTTAAATCCAGATCCAGCCATATGAGGTGCATAGACATGAGCTTTACCTTTACTATGAGCTTTACCAAATGTTTCATTTTTTAACCCAGGGAAGCAAAGCCTCATGTGACGACCCTGATATCAATATGTAATTATAAGGATTTAATACTTGGGCCACTAGGTGCACTCTGCTGTAATATTTTATCTGTGAAATAAAAAATATACAAAGCTGCTTCTGATTGTGATTTTTTTTCCTATTCAGTCCCCATGTAATGTACTGTTCATTGAGAAAACAAGATAACTATGACTCAGACTGTGTTTTTTCTTTTCCTTCTTCCTGGGCTTTCACGGACCCACTCCTTCAGGGTCTCATGCAGGTCTCACATACTTGCTGGACAGCCTCTGATACTGTGTACCACCCATCAAAGCTAACCTGAGCTACTGACTCCTCAGCTCAGCAACACCTCAAACTGATGGTCTGGGCTTGTTGGGTGGTGATGGGGCAAGAGCGGTGGACTGTGCAACTGGACAGCATAGGGAAGCCTACTTGAGGCTGTCATCTGGAGCTGTGGCTGGTGTTTTCCTTGTTTCTGGGGTTCAATCCACCTCACTCTTGTGTGTGGCCACAACAGTGTCCTGGGGGGGGGGGGTGTTCTGCAGTGTGTGGTTACCCACGCTGCCAAGAATGCTTCTGCTAAGCCAGCACTTGGAGCTGCTGTTGCAGCAATTAGCAGCCACCTCATCCACCCTCCACTTCCTGACATCCGGGATCCAGGAATGATCCTGGATTTCTAGCATGCCAGAGCAATGCCTCATCGCTGTTTGACCATGGAGCCAGCTACAGATTGTGTTTTATAGTAGTTTATTAACTAATTTAAGAAATTTAGATGAATTTGCAGGTGATTTCTATTTTCTTTACTTGTATAAAATGAAGTGCCCTACTCACTATGTGCAAATATTGAGCAATTTTCAATCAGTTATCCAGATACTGTATGTATTGTATTGTTTTACACCATGCAGAAAGTATTGTGAGATAAAACAATAAAACACCTTTGTTACTTCACGTAAATATATTTTTTTATCTTAAAAGGCAAGTGTTATTATATATCTGGTACAGTAACTTGGGATATGGCAGCTATTTATCACCGTTAACAAGGTTCAAACTTCAAAAGTGGCATAATACCCATAGTCAAATTTAAATGTCCTAACAATAACTGTAACATTTGGTGCCATTGATGTTTTAAGTAATACCCTTTGCATTAACTGCAGTATGACTTTGGAAAATCAAAATAGCCTTAGATACACTGTACAGGAGAACATGACTGCAAAAACAGAATCTTAGCACAAACAATAGCAATATTCTGAAAGGTTACTACTTCTTTCCATTTTTTTATAGTGTATGGTGGAACGCTGTTCCACATGGAAATCCATGCTTGGAACAGCGTTGTTGTCCTTCACTTGGTGCGTCACGATCTTGTTGTGCTGCACCCAGTGCATCACCGGTGCAGCACAACAAGATCGAACACATTCGCACATGCACAATAGAGCGGCGCGCACGGCAACACGGAAGGAAGCCTTTGGCGGCAGACACAGAAGTAAGCTTCCCGGTGTTCACGAGTGCTATTTATGGTTGCCCATACACTATAAAAGATTGTGTATGAGCAACCATACACAAACAAGGCAGTTGTGCGATCTTGAGGTTTCCGTGGTAACGGACCGAGCTACGCTCTCGAGGTCTCAGGTTACCACGGAAACCTCTCGATCGCAACTGCCTTGTTGTGTATGTTTGCGCATACACAATCCTCTATGTGCTTCACATAAAAAATAATTGCACCTCAGTTCAGACTGTTTTATAAAGTACAGATATCTAGCTAGGGTTAACATTTAATGAAGCAAGATATCTGAAAATGTATATGCATCTTCTAGTCAAACAAAGACAGATTGGAATGGTGTACCCACTCACCACTTAATATCAATTATATGGGAGGCATTTGTTCTCAACCAATCGGAATTAAGAACTGCTATCAGTAATTGTTCAATAAACTACATCAGACATCTACCAGAGCAGGTTATTCATCTAACCCCCACAGTCAATCAGCCTCTATCCACACCTACAGTAGGTTAATCAGCCACTAGCCACACCTGCAGTCAATTATTCAAACCTGGCTCCCCCCCCAAAAAAACAGCTGTGGCACCAAGCTGATGCTTGAAGTGTTCTGTCATTAAAAAAAGTTTTCAAATGTAACTCTGAAGGATTTCTCCATTCTTTGCGTCTCGTCACACTGAACACAAATGAGAATGTTTCTTTCCTGTATTCTATTTATTTTTGTACCTCTGATCTCCGGAATCCCTACAAGAGCAACAGAGCCAAGATGAGTCCATGCTGAAAGTGGAAGTAAGACCACGGCACCAAGAACATTTATTTTTTTTACTAAAAGCTTCAACATAACTTAAATTTAGCACCAAAATGTGTGTTATTTTATTTTTCACCCCAGTGGAGAGCTATTACATACCACAAGATGAAAGACAGAACATTTCAGCTGACTGTGAACTGATTCTGCATTCTGGTAAGTGGGCTTCAGTACTTCAGACAGTGACTCTGCAGGCTTTTAGACAACAGTACATACACTCCAACTCATATAATAGTAATAACATTCATGTAATTGGAGTATATTCATAATAACTGTCTTCTGTGGATGGTTAAATGCCTTGGCTTTACCTCGGCATTTAATCATCCACTGAAGTCGGTTATTGCTTTGTATACTCCAACTACATGAATGTTATCACTTAAATATTTACAATGTTTTATTCGCAGTCCAAACAGATATTTTAATTTCTTTTTCACATCCAGATATTAAGATGCTTCCTATGTTTTGGGGAAATTAGAACCTCTTCATCAGAGAATCCAGTTTAAATATCAATAAAACATGATTAATTTTAATCTTATTTGCTTTTATCTAAATAACTCAGAAACTTGTGATGGATATGTTTTTCAGACCTTGAACCAAGAGCATTACTTAATCTTATTCACACTAGGTGTGCTGTCATTTTTAAACTCTGAATTTCTTTCCTCAAGCTTTTATCTCTTATACTTTTAAGAAACAAAAATTAAAAATGATTTAGACTGTAATATTCCATGTATAAAGATCAAGTACTGAGTACCATTGACAATTCCCACTTTACTATTGCATGAGTAATTTTTTACTCAACTGCATTTTTTCTTTAAAAATTGCGTAGTTTTACTCTGCAAAAAGACATTAAAACTGTTCAGATACTCTCATGTATTCTTTATAAACAGAAATTGTCATGGTTAAGAAGTATGTAAGTTAATTCATTTACCTGAGCTTTGTCATTTCTGGTTTCCCGTGTTTACTTCCTACTATTTATTTAATTTATTTATTTATTCTTTCTTGTATTGCAACCTTTGAGCACAAACCAGCTTTTTTACAAAGGCTCCACATCAGCAGTGAAAGGTAAACAAACATACATACAATAGGAAGTTAAACTAGGTAGCAACTTGACAATAAATAAGCAATCTAAGTAGGGAGGCAGAGAAGCCCAGCATACATTGTGTCAAGAAAGAATAAATATAAGGACTCAAAAGAAAGGTTGCAGCCCAGAGGCATTGTCACCCCTGGGGGAAATGGGAAATGAGTATAAGGTGGTTGTAGATACAGCAGGAGGTGGGGGAAGGGTGGACACAGAGCACAAGTGGAGCAGAAAGGAAGGACATAGGACAGGGTAATACAGACAGGCTAGAGTCATAGTCTGGTGAGAGCACACACAGACAGCCAGAAAATGCTGAAAGAGAGTCCAGCTTAGGTGACACAGTCACAGGAACTGTAGGCTATGAAGTGTTTGCAAAGATTAGTTTTGTACTGTCTCAAATTAGTTAAGGAGGAGATTTCATTAGGCAGAGCATTAAACCACAGTGGAGTCCTATAACCAAACAAGCATTGCCCTTGTGTAGTCCGGCATCTTAGCACAAAGTTGATTTGTTTGGCAGAGCTATGCGTGTGCTGAGAGCAAAAGGGATAAGAAAATTTGCAACACCAGGAGGTGTGAGCCCGAGAAGTGCCTTTTTTGTAAGCAATCATGTCTGGCATTGGATATTCCCATTTAACTGAAGCCATCCTGATTGTTTATACAGATCGCAAGTATGGGTGAGGTGTGCTGCTCCTGTGAGAAGATGGCAGGCTTTGTTAGGTGTTACAGATATCTTGCGGAGGGAGGTGGCAGTAGTAGAGCCATAGATGACCAGGCCGTAGTCAATAATAAAAATTATTGAACTATAGATATCGAGTCTAAGGGCTTCTTGCATTAGAATATGTTTATGACAGCGGAGTATCCCAATCCTGAGGTTAACAGTTCTGGCAACCTTGTCAATGTTCTGGGTGTAGAAAAGTGAGCTGTCAATGGATACCCCTAGGTACTTCAATTCTTGGGTCTATTCAAGGGGGTCAGCAGAGGAATTCCTAATGGTTAGGGCACTATGTTGGTGTTTACTACGAGCACCACAGAACAACATAACTTTAGTTTTTTTTTTGTTTTTTTTTGTAGTTTAGAAACAGTTTGTAGATTCTGAACCATTCCTCTACTTCATTAAAACTATGCTGGAGTTGTCATTCCAGGGGTTCTGGGTCGGTGCTGTTGCTGAAGATGACTGCATCATCTGCATAGAGGAGGATCCATTGGTTACAAGAGTGAGGCAAGTTATCAAGAAAGACACTGAAAAGGAGAGGCCCCAGGATGGAGCCCTGTGGCACTCCAGAGTGGACTTGTCTGTGGTCCAAGATGACATTAGATATTTTCACCCATTGAGTGCAGTCAGCCAGATAGCTTTCAAACCAGAACACCATGTTGTCAGAGGGGCCAATGGAGGACAGTTGCTTGAGGAGAAGAGAGTGGTTCACTGTATCAAAGGCCTTCGATAGGTCTATGAAGGCCACACCCACTAGCCACCCTTGATCCAAAGCATTGTGGATGAACCCGGTGAATTCCAAGAGTGCAGAGGTGGTACTGTGGTGCTTTCTAAATCCATGCTGCTGTGGGATTGGATTGAGTATTTTTCCATGTAGTCCTGTAACTGATCTACCACAATCCGCTCAAGCACCTTCGAAAGAGGTGGCAGTATAGAAATTGGTCTGTAGTTGGAATGTATTGTGTGGTCATCACTTTTGTATACAGGGGTAACCAAGGGGGGACTTGACCAAGCCTCAGAGAAAGATTCAGGATCATGGATAAGGACCGATGTATCTCATCAATGGTGAGGGCGACAAGCTTGAGGTCGAGGGAGTCCCCACTATAACTAGACTTGTCAAGAACTTTTTGAAGGTGTTTCTTGACCAGGTTAGGGTGGCACCGCTTTGAAGTAGAAAGAAGGTGGTGCAGAGTGTAGATCTTTAGCCCCCAGGAAGCTAGAGTCAGTGAAGATGTTGAAGAAGTTAGGAGAGAGGACACTATCTGCTATACTTGCTTTTTTCAGAGTGAATAGCCGAGTGTATTTGTTTCTAGCTGCCTTGTATTGCTGTACATCAGCTAGCTTACTGGAAGACTTAGCATGGTACCAGAGGTGATCATGTGCTGCATCAGGCTGATAAGTTCTGCGGCGATCCAGGGATTGATGGTGCCATGTATTTTTTCATTTTTTAAAGGGAGCATGGGCATCACAAGCTTCATTAAAGTGCTTGATGAAATGGTCCAGGGCAATGTTAACATCTTTAGCAGTGTCAAGTATGGACCAGTTAATGGACCTGAGGTGTTGTTTCAAAGGATCAAGGTGACCCCTTTTTAACACCCTGCTGAGAATGTGTATGGGTGGAGACTTGTTAAATTTGTTAATCAAGAACAGGTAATAGGGAGAGGTCACTGAGTGTATCAGGGTACAAAAACACATTTGAGGTGCTATCTGGGCAGTTTGAGAGAATCCAGTCTATTAGGGAACTAGTGCCCATATTACAGTTGAACCTAGTAGGTGATGAAACAAGATAAGTTAGACTGAGAGCCAAGATAGTGTCCTTAAAGACACCAACAACAGAGGACTGCCAGTTCATACTGAAGTCTCCCATGATTATTGTCTGAGTTATGAGACAGGCTCCTAATGTATTCCTTGAAACTATGGAAGCCAGAGACATGGTCCTTGGGTGGCAGATAGACACTGACAATTGTGAGTTCTTTGTTATGGGCCCCAAGTAGAACCTTAATAGCAAGTGTCTGAGCCTCATTACCAAGGCTACTGGTAGGTAGTGAATATTCCATGAGAGTGTCCTTAATGTATATGGCACAATCACCCCCATGTTTAGTAAGTCTATCCAGTTGGAAAGTGGTGTAGCCAGGCAAAGTGACAGCTGAGTAAGGGATCTTTGGTGAAAGCTGAGTTTCAACAAGTGACAGGATGTAAGGGTTTTTTTGAGATACCCAAACTTGGAGCATGTCTATTTTATGGAGCAGGTTGCAGATGTTGATAGAAGCCAGAGTTATAGTCCCAGTCCCTTTTTGGATGCTAGGAGAGGTATATCTTGTTGGTCCAGGGTTAGGATGCATATTGCCCACAAGTAACAACAAGAGAATGAATCTTAGTAGAAAGACTTGCACTTGTTTAAGAAGACATTTTTGTGACATAAGAGGGCTTGAGCATCTGCTGCACTTGTGGTGCAATACAGTGATGTTGTAAGGCAGAGCCAGGTACAAGCAGGTGACACAAGTACTAGTGATATGTAGATGAGACAATATTGGTTAGCATGACCGGGGCATAGTGAAAGTTGACATGAAAAAAGACTCCATCATTGAGTTGTAGGGGTGATTCAGGCATGGCTCCTTGATTGACCACTATGAGTAGGATGATTATGACTGATAATGTGTGAGAAATGAGCAATCTCATTAGTGGCATTATTGATGATTGACAGTTTAGGATGACTCAAAACTTAAGGTGGAGAAAATTAGCAGGATGGTTTCAGTAATTTGTGAGAACCTCTGGTGGCAGCAGAGTATAAACTGCAGATGGGGAACCTGACACTTACAAATAACTAGTCAGGTGACTCACCAAAGGCTATATAAGAAAATGTCCAGATACAGCAGGTGGGCGGGGAGCCGGCGCAAAGTGCCAGTGGGGAACAGCCACTTAGCAAATGCTCCATACCTTGTTTCAACCAAAGGCTATATAAGAAAATGACCAGATAGGGCGGGTTGGTGGGGGAGGGTGGGGTGCCACTTAGCAAATGCTCCATACCTTGTTTCTGCTCCAAACAGTGGGGGTCAGCAGCTGAGCTTGTAATCTGATCAAGCCAGCAAGGAATCTACACTATGTCAAGGGCTAGCTTGAACCTGGGGAGAAGGGAGGGAGCACAAATTAATACAGAAAATTAAATAGGGAGGTGGGGGGCTAAACAAAGGCAGGGGCCGGTCAAGTAAACAGAGGAGAGAAAGACAGGGTCACCAGAGCAAGGGGAGACAGGGACACAAGGAGAAGAGCAAGGCAGAAAAAAAGGTTTTTAAAAATTATGCTCAGCTTTAAGAAAAGGAAGCAGGCTTAGAGAATGCAAAGCAAGGGTTGATCAGAGCCAAATGTAGCAGAGGGGGAGTAAAGTGAGGAAAACAAGGGAGTTGCAAAATCAAAGTCATACAATTTAAGTATACAATACCAGGTCAGTGAATGACCACACACTGGCTCCATTTGTAGGGAATCTCCACCAGAATCTGGCAGACTGACACGAGGCTCACAGTGACGTGCACCGTGAGGTGTGTACATGAGCGAACACAAACGCACTTGCCTGGGTGCCAGCCCCACTGATTACAGTGGCACCAAATGTGGTGTCAGGTCTCACTTTTTTGTTTCTAAACTATCGCACCATCTATATTTTATCCCAATGAATCCTGAGAAGTAAGATGATGTCAAAGGCTTTTCAAGGCTACATCTTGGAGTGATAGTTAGCCATAGAAACATAGAAATTAATGGCAAATAAGGACAGCATGGCCCATCTAGTCTTCCCATTTTGTTTTCCTATTTTGAACCACTGATCCTAGTTGATCTGAAGCTTACTCTTTCCCCCCCCGTTCCTAGGATACCCTTTTGTCTATCCTATGTATTCTTGAATTCCCTAACTGTTTTTCCCCAACTACCATCTTTGGAAGGTCGTTCCAAGCACCCACCACTCTTTCAGTGAAAAATTACTTCCTCTTGTTGACCCTGAACCTCCTTAAAATCATACACCTAGGGAATAGGAACCCAGGATGAGAGTACAGGATGAGGGAGGTACTGACAGTCACTACACCAGAAATGGACCTTGGGATTACATAGAAACATAGACTTTGACAGCAGATAAGGACTGTTTAGCCCACTAAGTCTGCCCATTCCCCTACCTATTGGATAAGCTGCAGATCCTAGTTAATCAACAGCCTACTTATTCCTACCCCCTCACCAGAATTGCCTTATGTCTGTCCCATGCATTCTTGAATTCCACCACTGTTTTTGACCCCACGACCTCCTCAAGAAGGCTGTTCCATGTGTTCACCACACTTTCTGTGAAAAAATACTTCCTCACATTGCCCTTGAACTGTCCCCCCTCTATCTTCAAATTGTGGTCCCTTGTTGTTATACTTCTCTTTTTCTGAAGGATGCTACCCTCCTGGACTTTGCTGATTCCCTTGAGGTACTTATATAAGTTTCTATCATGTCCCCTCTGCCCCTACCTCCTTTCCTCGAGGGTATGCATATTAAGCTCCTTTGGTCTCTCTTCATATGGCTTCTGGTGCAGACCCTGCAGCATTTTAGTTGATCTCCTCGGGACTGCTTCCATCCTGTCTGTGTCCTTGCAGAGATGGAGTCTCCAGAACTGTATGCAGTACTCCAGATGGGGTCTCACCAACTGTCTGTACAGAGGGATAATAACTTCCTGTTTTCTACTGGTGATGCCTCTTTCCTGCATCCCAGCCCTCCTCACTGCCTTCTCACATTGCTTGCTTACCTTTATGTCATCTGATATTACTACCCCCGGTCCCTTTCCATTTTTGTTGTTGTTAGTACCCCACCCCCAATGCGTACTCTTCCCCTGAGTTTTTGTTTCCCAGGTGCATTACTTTGCACTTCTTTGCATTGAATCTAAGCTGCCATACTTTTGACCACTCCTCCAACCTTGCCAAGTCCCTTCTCATCCTTTCCACTTGACCCTTGTGTATCAGCCCTGTTGCAGATCTTTGTATCATCTGCAAAGAGGCATACTTTTCCTTCCAGTCCCTCTGCAATATCACTTATAAAGACATTAAAAATAAAAAGACCCAGTACTGAACCCTGCTGTACCTCACTAGTAATCTCCCTTTCATCGGAGTGGACTCTGTTTACTATTACCCTCTGTGTCCTGTTGTCCAGCCAGTTTTTTACCCAGGCTACCACCCTGTTACCCACTCTCAGGCTGGCTAACTTGTTTATTAATCTTTTGTGTGAGACTGTGTCAAATGCCTTGCTAAAGCAAGCCTAGGTAAGCCATTTCCACAGCCCCTCCCTGATCTACTACTTTGGTCGCCCTGTCAAAGAAATCTATTACATTCATCTGACATGACCTTCCTGCTGTGAATCCATGCTGCTTTGGGTCCTGTGCCCTGCTGGCCTCTAGATACGCAACAATTCTTTCTTTCAGGTGGGATTCCATTATTTTCCCTACCACTGAGGTCAAACTTACAGATCTATAGTTTCCTACCTGTGCTTTGCTCCCACTTTTGTGAAGGGGAATCACATCCACCCTCTTCCAGTCCTTAGGTAACACTCCATACTCACATGATTTGTTAAAAAGGGTAGTCAATTGTGTCACTGGTTCCCCACTTAGTTCTTTTTGAATTCTGGGGTGAATCCCATCAGGGCCCATTGCTTTGTCCACCTTCAGTTTTAGGAGTTCTTTCAGAACCCTTTCTTTAGTGAATGGACTGCTATCAACCCCCTTATTTAGAGTGCTTCAATTGATTGGATTAGGTACCTCCCCCTCCTCTTCTTTTGTGAATACTTAGCAGAAGTATTCGTTCAGCATCCCTGCTTTTCCACTGTCACCCTTTTCCCACCCACCCTCCCTTTATTAAGCCTCACTACCCTTCCATTGGTCTTTCTTCACTCCCTAATGTACCTATAAAGGTTTTATCTGCCTTCTTAACCGAATTTGCTATCTTTTCCTCAATTTGGGCCTTTGCTATTCTGACTGCCTTTCCTGCTTCCTTCAACTTTAACTGATACAGTTCTCTGTTCTGCTTCATCTGTGTTTCCTTATACTTCCTGAATGCTATCTTTTTCTCCCTAACCTTTCCCGCCACCTCTTTTGAGAACCTTAGTGGTGTTTTCCTTCATTTTGATTTGTTTATTTGCTTCACACAAAGGCTTGTTGCCTCTATCATGGCAGTTCTGATGTTTCCCCATTGTTCCTCCACCCCTACTTCTTGCCCATTTGCTAGTGCTTTTCTGAGACACTCTCCCATTTTGACAAAGTCAGCCCTTTAAAAGTCCAGTACCCTCACTTTTGTATGGCTTGACTCTACGGCTGTGTTTATTGTGAACCATACTCTTTGGTGGTCACTTATTCCCAGATGGCTACCCACTTCTAAATTTGAGATCCTCTCTCCAACCCTATTTGAGAGTTCCAGGTCTAAGATTGCTCCCTCCTAAGTGGGTCCCAACACTAACTGTCTGAGGCACTCCCCCTGTAGGGTATCGACCCTGCTCTTGGATGTGGCTGCAGCAAAGGTGTTCCAGTTAACATCTGGCATATTCAGGTTCCCCATCAACAATATCTCCCCTTTTTCTGCCATCCTAAGGATACCTTCTATCATTTTCTTGTCCATTTCCTCCCCCTGAGATGGGGGTCTGTATACAGCACCCATGTGGATTGTGGTGCCATTTCCTGTCTCCAGGGTGATCCACAGTGCCTTCTTTCCTTCCTGTTTACCCTTTAATTCCATTGCTTTGATCCCTTACCTTACAGAGCTACTCCTCTTCTGCCCTACCTGTCCCTCCTGCAGACTGTGTAACCTGATATGTTGACATCCCAGTCATGGTTCTCTGTCTACCATGTTTCTGTGACTGCCACAATATCCAGGCATCCCTCTTCCACAAAGACCACTAGTTCACGATGCTTGTTACCCAGACTATGGGCATTGGTACTCATTGCCCTCCATTTTTTGATTGCCATATCCCTTTTAGCCCCATCCCTGTCCTTACTGCCTTTGTCTATTTCTCCATTTACCCATTCCCTTCTCCCTATCGACTTCTCTGTCTTGGTATTTACCTCACTAACTACCCTTTTTTTGAGGGCTGGAATTTTTTTTTTACCAATTATTTTACCAGATGAGACACACTAAGCTGAAAGCTTGTTTGCAGGTGCAACCTGGGAGCATGAGGAAGTTAAGTGACTTGTTCAGGGTCACACAGTATGTAAGTGGGGGCTGTAGGATTCAAACCCAGGTCTCCAGATTTGCAGCTCAGAGCCTTAAACCACTGCGCCTGCTCCTTTTCAGTGCCTTCCTCCTTGACTAGTTTAAATGCTTGCCAATGAAACATTTAAACCTATCACCTAGGATCCTGTTTCCCCTCCTAGACAGATGCAGACCATCATGCCAGTATAGGCCTGTATCCCTCCAGGTGGAGCCCCAGTTCCCAATGAAGTCAAAGCCCTGGGATCTGCACCAATTTTTCAACCATTGATTGAATCCCATGGTGCAGAGCACCCTAGCCTCACCCATGCCATAAACATGCAGCACCTCCAAGAAGGTTACCATGCATGCTATTTGTCTAAGGCCCCTCCTCAACTCCACAAACTCCTCCTGCACTGGTCTGATCCCATTCACAGCCAGGTCATTTGTCCCTAGGTGGACAATGATGTCCAGCTCCCTCCCTTGTGCAGCTGCTCCCACAATCCTGAGGATTTGCTCCCTGTCCCTCCAAGCCATGGCACTAGACAGGCACCTTACACTCCTTTCCCCTCCCTCCTTCAGTTCTACCCCCTAGCAACTGAGTCCCCCACCAGGAGTAATTTCCTTCCCCTGTGGGCTCCTGTTCCACCCTCCTGTGGGTTTTCTTACTGGAGGTTCCCAGCATCCTCCTTGGTCTCCACGGTGGGTGCCTTCATAGCTGAACCATGCTCTGCCAGAACGGTGTATGAATTGTGGAGAGGTACAATTGGAGGGATGCACCTCTGTTCCTCCACCCTCACCCTTCCTGAGCTCACCGTGGTTCAACTGCTCCTTTTTCTTGGCAACCTCTGAGGCAGCAGCGTCAGCCCTGTTGGTCTCTGGGTGGGAGAGGAGGTACTCCAAATCCCAGACAACTCAGCCTGGAGATGAGCAATGTCCTCCCTCATCCCAGAGAGGTGTCTGCAGATGGGACAACACCGCATCCTCCAGAACATCTCCCGGAAGACTGCTGCTCCATAGCCACTGCACTGTACCACTCCCATCATGTTTTTTTTGTGGCCCCTCAAACTGTTGTTTTGTATGCTTATTCTTTCCTCTCTCCATTTACTTTTATTTTTTTGTGTGTGTTTTTTTTGTTATTTCTCCCTACTTTCCTACTACCTCCATGCCTTTACAGCTCCTGCCATTCCGGTTCTGGGACAGGAAGTTCCTGTATTCCTCAGTAGTCTCCTTCTTACTTGCTCAGACAGTTACTATAATTGATTACCTCAAAGTGGCAGGGCAGGTTGACAAAGCGGTGGGTAGGATTAGTGGGAAGCTGGGGAGCATAGGGAGGGGTATCTCCAGCAGGAGGAGGGAGGTAGTCTTGACACTGCATTACTCATTTGTGAGACCCCCACCAGGAGTATTGTGTCCATTTCTGGAGGCTGCATTTCAGAAAAGAGATAGACAGGGGCGTGGTTTGGCTCCCGACGTGATGGCCGCCTAATGTGAGCGCCTTCCGTATCCCGGGGGTAGTATCAGAGTTACACTCCATGTCTTTTACCCATTCCAGACATCTGAGCAGCTTGAAATTTAATCAGAAAGATTGGGCAATCAAGAAATAGTGAAACCTTTTGAATCGCACGACGGATCGAGGAGTAATTGCTGCGACAACTGGCCTTGTCGAAATGCAGTGGGCCGGGAAAAGCCCCGGCTTTTAGTGTGCAGCAGACCCAAGAAATGTTCACAGCGCTTCTCAAACAAATGGCAGATGTAACACTGGCACGAACAATACGACAGCAGCGATCAACAGGTTGGACTCCTGCTTAGACATAACCGAACATAAAATTAAAGATAATGCTGATGCAATAGATGAACTTTCTGCCACAATGAGAACTCAGGAGAGATCAATCCAAGCACTGCAGGCTAAGGTCAACAACCTAGAAAACCGCAGTAGGCGAAATAACCTACGACTGTTAGGGTTCCCGGAGGGTGTAGAACAAGGCAACCCTGTCGATTTTCTTTATGACATTTTCCCTGACATGCTAAAGCATAATCTTCCCCCTGGCTTCACAACTGAGTGAGCGCATAGAACTCTTGCCCCTAAACCGAAGCCAGGTGATAGGCCGCGACCATTTATGGTACGAATGCTAAATTTTGCTGACAAGGAATGGGTCACATTTCATGCTCGGGAGCTGGGAGCTATTTACTGGAGGGAGCATTAAATAATGATTTTTCAAGATTACTCTCGTGACTTGGCAGTCCGTCAGAAGGAATACTCTGAAGCCAGATGTGTCATGCATGAAAGGGGCATTAAATTCTCACTTTGTTATCCTGCAATTATGTGGATTGAAGAGAATGGTACATCTTTATCATTCTCTACCCTGAGTAGTCTAATTGAGCACTTAAAAAATAAAAGGTGTGGAGATCTCAGGACAATGGACTTATCCAAGGAGTGTACTTCACGGGGAATGAGTCACAGCAACAATGAACCGCTTGATGGTACCTGTACACTTTCATCTCGCCCAAAGGGGTTCCAGTTCCAAGGCCAGAGTACTCCACTCCCAGCACGCACTCGGAAACGTCAACAGACTGGGATCCATCCCGAAAGAATTCACCCAGTCAGTCATGCAGCAAAGGACTCTGATCTATCGTCAATCACAAAAGTCCCTGAGGTGGATTTTGACTCTCAATTCCTTTCCCCTAATAGATTTGCGCCACTCGCCCCCGCTATACGGGATGACTTTCTTGATTATCCTGAAGAGGAAATGCTTCACAAGGCTTCGAAGGCCGAATACCCTGTTGATGATCCTGTGTCAGCGGTACATGCACCTAAGGACTCTAGTCAGGAATCGCCTATGAACAATTGTGGTGAAAACAGATCAGATCAATGTGCACGCCTGCCTGAACTTAGTATTGAAAGTTTGCCTTCCTTGGATGCACAGAGCTAATACTAGATAAGTATCTGTGTGTATTCTGTATAGTTCTGGGGTGAGAAATGGATTGGGTGGGAGAAGCCAATGGTTTGTGCAGCTTGTTTGATACGCCACTCCTTGTGGACTATTTGGTCATTTTGGCCTTTATGACACCAGATGACGCCTTATACACTTGGTTTTAATCCTGATAGCCCAGGTATGGCCCTCATAGTAATAAATACCCCTAGAGTTCTGTGCCCTGTGGAGGACGTGCGAAAGGGGCTGCTCCGCTACTCAGTTAGTATGTAAGACTATACTTGAATGCTGATAAGGCCTGAGCGGGGCCCCTCCCCCTCCCCCATCTATGGGCATCGAAGTATGTAATGGGGTCAACATTCTATTTGGTAAGCTTGCCTGTGAGCTGTTAGTGAAACTGGACATGGGGCTGCGTTAAATGACTTGACCCCCGAGGAAAGAGTCGCACTCATGGGCAATAAGTCCAGGTTAACACCCAAGACCACCTCCCCACAGTAGGTGGAATGATGAGGCCTGAAAGGACTTTAACTCCTCAGCCCGAGTCATCGTTTATTTCCAAAGTGCACTGGTGTGCACCATGTGTAAATAGTTTCAATGTGTTAAAAATTGTTATTTTTCAGATTACTTATACAATATTGCAAAACAGATGTGTGGTGTTAATCTTTAGTACACCCTGTATTATGCTTGTATGGTTACAGATTGGACCTGAGGAAATGACACGATGTCTGAATGAGTTTATCCCTTTATATCCCCCTATAAAAATTTGTTATAGCCGTCCCAATAGGTGATATCTCCTTTATAACTTGGAACGTAAGAGGGTTAAACTCCTCCAAAAGGAAGCAGGTTTTCTCCCACCTTAAGAGACTTAAAACTCAGGTGGCCTTAGTGCAAGAAACTAAACTTGCAGAAAAAGACTGCAAATACTTAGTCAAGGACTGGGTGGGTATGGAACTGCACTCCTGTGCCTCTACGAAGAAAAGAGGTGTAGCAATCCTGTTCCACAAATCACTCCCCTGGGTGGTGGTTAAGAAGAAGACAGACTCTCAGGGATGACAGGTATTAGCTTTGCTCAACACCCCCGAGGGCCGCCTTTTGGTGGTAAATGTTTATGCTCCCAACGTGGATGACCCTTCTTTCTTTTTAGAGTTAAACTCTAAACTAGACACAATGATAGAAAAAGATATTCCCATTATTATGGGGGGGGGGATTTTAATCTTACACTTGTTCCCATGCTGGATAGGAGTGACCTAAGCAAAGAAACTCACACTAGGGGAGCCCTGGCCATTCAACGCTTAAGCACTGAGTAACAACTGGTGGACATATGGCGCCTAGTGCACCCCTCTGTCCAGGACTACTCCTATTACCCTGGGGTCCATGCTACTTATAGTAGATTAGATTACTGGCTTATTTCCCATACTCTTACAGGCCTAGTTAGTAACTCAGATATTCTCCCCATGGTAATCTCGGATCATGCCCCAGTACAGGTAGTTATTTCATGGGGCCCCTCGTCTCGAAGATCCCCTTCTTGGAGACTTGATCCATTACGTCTACATGAACCTAATTTCAGAAAATGGGCTGAATCAGAGACTATACACTTTCTTAAAGAAAACCCTGTTGAGGACTCTTCTGCCCAAAATACCTGGGAGGCCTTTAAAGCAACCATGCACGGGAAAATTACAGGATATGCCTCCTACAGGAGGAAAAACAGGGAAAGGGAAAGGGTGCAACTGGAGGACGACCTGCTTAAAGCTGAAAAAACTCTTAAGGCTCAGCACCACCCCTTCTCCAAGCCTCTATGGGGTCAGAAAGTTCTGGAGATAAGAACCAGGTTAAACGAACTTCTCTCCAGGGCTGCAGATTTGGCACTTACTAGATTAAAACATACATACTGGGAGGGGGGTTAAAAAGTGGGAACATTTTGGCATATCATCTGCGGAAACAGCAAGGGAATAGATATATAGGGGGACTGAAAGATCCAGCCACAGGAGTAGTAAAAACGAACCCAAGAGAAGTGAATGATATTATGAAGGCATTTTATTCTCAATTATATGTCGACTAGAACTAATCCCTGCTCTGATATATCATCATTTTTAGATATGGTGAACTTGCCAAAGTTGGCTCCAGAACAAGCTGCAGCCCTTGAGAAACCCATAACTCATGCAGAGGTCATGGCTTCCTTGAAGGCTTTAAAAACAGGGAAAGCCCCTGGCAGTATAGGGTTCCCTGTGGACTTTTTGCAGCTATTAGCCCCTCTGATTTCCTCCCTGCTCTGTAAGGTCTTTAAAGAGACCAAGGATAAAGGTATACTACCCCCTACATTAAGGGAGGCTGTCATCTCAGTGATCCCAAAAAAAGATAAATCCCCTGATGATCCGGCTAGTTATCGCCCCATACCCTTAATAAATTCTGACAGCAAGGTCTTTGCCAAAGTGCTTGCAGACAGAGTGGCCCTGGTTCTACCTTCTCTGATTCACCTGTCACGGGTCGGTTTTGTAAAAGGTAGATATAGCACTGACCATATTAGAACACTTATTAACCTTATTCACATAGCAAGTCAGGATACATTGAGGGCCTCTGCTGCTGTTGCCATTGATTTTGAAAAGGCATTTGACTCAGTGGAATGGCACTACCGGCAGGAAGTTCTACAACACATGGGGTTTGGATCCAGTTTTAGAGTGGCTGTCTCCTCTATTTACACATCTCCTAATGCAAAAGTCCTTACAAATTCGGTTCTTTCCGAACCATTTCTTTATATAGAGGTACAGCCATGGTGCCCACTTTCTCCTCTGCTGTTTGTCATCGCTATTGGAACCATTAGCAGCGTAATTAGACAGAATACACACATCACTGGTATTGGCAGGGGGCAGGACTCTGTCTCCTCCCTGCTGTATGCTGATGATCTGTTGGTATTACTAAGAGATGTTAACGAGTCCCTACCCCACCTTCTAGAAATTCTGGACACCTTTTCATCCATTTCAGGGTTAAAAATAAATCAATCCAAAACTGAAATACTCCCATTCAACACGCAGTGCAAATCTCATACGGTGGCACAGTTTGGACATAAATGGTCACAGCATACGATCAAATACTTGGGAATCAAGGTTGGGAGTAACTTAACGAAGTGGTGGGATGATAACCTGTGCCCCCTTCTGGCCAGTTGTAAACTTGAAATGGAGTGAATAAGTAAGCTCCATCTAACCATGGCAGGTAAGATAGCTGCTTTTAAGATGTCCCTTGCCCCGAGATTTTTCTATGTGCTTGCTCATATCCCCTTTTTTCTCCCTAATTATTGGTTCAAGAAAATAGATATGATGATCGGTTCCTTCATATGGGGTCCAGTCAGACCTCGTTTCAGTAGAAATCAACTCTAGACCCATCCATTGTGGGGAGGATGGAATCTTCCATGGATTGAAGGCTACAAGATAGCTTTTCAAGGAGCACAAACATTGAAATGGTTCCATTCCCATAATATTGACTGTCCCCAGTGGTTAAGGCTCGAGCTGATATATAGTAACAGCCTCACAGCAGTCTCTTTTCTCTGCTCCCCCCCCGGATCAGGAGCACACACTGCATCCCACTATTGGGGCTTCAGTCAGATATTGGAAGATTTTACAAACAAAAATAAAACATTTGATTCTTCCCCTTACATATGTACCTCTGTGGAATAACCCTAGCATAACTATTGGTGGCTCCATGGTGGCTTGGCCATCCTGGCAAGGGAAAGGGATTATATTTCTAAAGGATGTGCTGGGATCCAATTCTCTTGTGGTAGATACGTACCAGAACTTGCAATCCAGATGGAACCTGGGTAAATCAGATTTTTGGAAATACCTGCAACTACGTGATAGTCTTTATCCCCTCCTAGATCGGGGCAAAGCTCTCCCAACCAGTGATTCACACTTAGAAAGGTGGCTTGGCCAACCTAATAAAGTTGCAGCTATGATATATGCTGTACTGCGGGACTTGCTACCATCCACCAATATAAAATCTAAGTTAAAGTGGGAAAAAGCCCTAAATATACAAATATCAGAGACACAGTGGAAACAGTGCTGGCGGGTTGGTTTAAAAGTTCATAAAGACACCAGGAGTAGACTTATACATAATAAAATTTTACATTATTGGTATAGGACACCTGCTATATTAAAGAAAATGCAAATCCTTACACATGATATGTGCTGGAGGTGTCTCCAGCCGGGGGGGGGGGGATCTATTTCATATTCTTTGGCAATGTCCCCAGATACATGATCTTTGGGATGAAGTGATACTTGTTGCCAGTACGATACTTAAATGGCATTAAATCTCTTATGCTGTTAGGTCTACGGCATGGGGTTCCCCAACCCTTAAATACCAGGAACTCAGGTGGTTACTCTTATTTAGCATGCAGGTTAAATGACTAATTTTACAAAATTGGCAAAGTACTACACTGCCCAATCTTAAGGTGATTCTCGCCTCGCTGTCCTCTGTATAAGAGATAGATAGGCCGACACATATGGCTATGGGGAAGATAGAATGCTTTTCTTCCTGCTGGGCCCCCTTTATGGCATATTAGTCAGCCAGAGCCGGTGTCGGTTGATCAGTCTCCTCATATTCATCTGTCACCACTTAGTGTTTGAATTAAGGCTATCTATAATACTCTACTGTGATTTTATGGTTACATAGGTCTATAATGTCAGTCAAGTGCAATGTTATTTATATTTGCAGGATTTAGTGTATATAGTTACCCATATTGTGGTAATTTCTGTTTTATAGGTTTAATATAGGTCAAACTTGTATGTGAATATCTATCAAGTCTTAACTGTGTAGTCTGAGTAATGGTAATTAGCATACCCACTTTACCTGTATATGCGTAGAATACTGTTTAATATCTGTTGACATACCCCACAGTAGGTACAGATAATGTTCATATCACTATGTTTACTCTGTGGTTTCTTTCCCCCAGAAGCAGTGTATGAAGCGGCCATAAGAGGGTGTAACTATTATATTCCATGAAGCCGTGTCATTTATGTTGTAATACCTCCCTATGGTTGCATGTTATGGGAAAAGTGAGGTAGGTGCATCTATTTTGTCTTCTCTATATTGTGCGTAAGGATCCAGCTACCATAGGTATTCACAGTATATATCTTTGGGTGTACTCCCTCTGTATTCCTTTTTCTTTTTTCCGTTTCGTTTCTGGATTCATTACGTATAGATGTGTATTAAGGTATTGCCATCTGTCTATATATTAGAACTTGATATTATAAAAGAGGCATATATTCTTTAAATGATGTCAATTACACAATTGTTAGTGCAGCCTGTATGGTCTCTAGGAAGGGATGATGATACATTATGGACATATCCAGTATGTCAACATCAAGTGATCCTGTATGTACATCTACTGCATATGTAACAGAGAATGTATGTTTTGTTTTATGTTTGGAAACAATAAAACATTTAACTGGAAAAAAAAAGAAAAGAGATAGACATGGTTGGGAAAGTCCAGAGGAGGGCAACTAAAATGGTGCAGGGGTTGTACCTAAAGACCTATGAGGAGGGGCTGAGGCATCTTAAGATGTACACCCTGGAAGAGAGGCGAGAGACAGGGGAAATGATAGAGATCTACAAGTACCTCACAGGAGTGAACATGGTACAGGAGGGAGACTCTTTCAAATGAGAGAGAATACCAGGACCGGGGGATCCTATGAAGCTTGGGGGGGGGGGTGTTGACAGGGATAGGAATTTTTAAGGTAGCAGAGTAGCAGATGCCTGGAACAGACTGCCA
Source organism: Neoceratodus forsteri (assembly GCA_016271365.2). Taxonomy (NCBI): domain Eukaryota; kingdom Metazoa; phylum Chordata; order Ceratodontiformes; family Ceratodontidae; genus Neoceratodus; species Neoceratodus forsteri. The sequence continues at coordinate 1,291,176,991 of CM057456.1, forward strand.
GTGAAAATGGTTGGAGCAAAAACAGTGGTGGCTTCAAGAATACATGGGACAGACATAGGGGAATATTAGTAAATAGGCAGGGGGGAGTCTGGGTCATTAGAGACCATTTAGGGGCTGTAGAGACAGACTAGCCAGGAAACATCTGGGCAGGCTGAATCGGCCAAGCATATTCTGTGTTTCTATGTTTCCGTTTCTATTTTAGGGGTGGGGCAGCAGTGCTTGAAGGCCACTTAGCTTGTCCATGGATGTTATGAACTATGCATGTTAAGATAAATGCTGTATTTTTTTAACTAACGGGCAAAACAATTTGATTTATACCTTAATTGTCTCAGACAGGCAACTCCTTGATGTAAGTTGTCTGCCTGAGATGTTGGATCATGTTAACTGTTCTTTAATCCCTAGTGGTTTAGTATGTTCCTGATGCTTTCCATAAAATATTTTTCTCTATGGAAGTATGGCTGGTAATGATGCCACAATAATGGGTGGTCTACACAGAAGCACAGAAACATAGACTTTGATGGCAGATAAGGATCGTCTGGCCCACCTAGTCTGCCCATTTCCCTACCTATTGGATAAGCTGCAGATCTTAGTTAACCAACAGCATACTTCTTCCTACCCCCCACTGGAAGTGCCTTATGACTGTCCCATGCATTCTTGAATTCCCCCACTGTTGTTGACCCCATGACCTCCTCAGGAAGGTGGTTCCATGCGTCCACCACCCTTTCTGTGAAACAATACTTCCTCAAGTTGTCCCTGAGCCATCATCCCTCTATTTTCAAATTGTGTCCCCTTGTTCTTGTGCGTCTCCTTTTCTGAAAGATGCTACCCTGTTCAACTTTGTTGTTCCCCTTAAAGTACTTGAAAATTTCTATCATGTCCCTCACTCTACCTCCTTTCCTCAAGGGTATACATATTAAGCTCCTTTAGTCTCTCTTCATATGGCTTCTGTTGCAGACCCTGCACCATTTTAGTTGCCCTCCTCTGGACTGCCTCCATCCTGTCTCTGTCCTTGTGAAGATGTCTGATCCAGCATTTAGCCCTCACCGAGTCCTGATTCATAACAGAACCTGTTCCACAAAGTATGTGTCATAACATACAATCCGCAGTAAATTCAGATGAGAGATGTGACTGAGAGTGCCTCATTTGTCCCTGCTGCTTATCACTATAGTAGAGAGACCCAGGCGACAACTAGTTATTAATGTGAAGAACGGAAAGGAAGTGAGGAATGTGGGATGAAATTGTATTGCAGTGGGTGGGTGAGTGGAAAGGAATGGGGGTGAACTTTTTAACTGACTGTGTACTGGATTACAACTCTTAATACAACCTTCTCCAGAGCAGCTGTTAACAGGGAAGTGACAGCGGGAGGACAGGTTCATCAGGAGGGGAAAGCTGTGGAGTCAGAATGCATTCCACGAATAGGGAAAAGTACATCTAGCCAGTGACAGCACCTTTGCAAAGTCACTATAAAATCTTTTTTGCCAGTGGAAGCCAAGGTAATTTACAAGAATTTCAAGCAAACTGAACTTTAGGAAATTCTACTTTTAACTAGCAGAATTTTGTTGGAATAACATGACCATTTCACTTTTATTTTTCAGGAAGATTTCAATTCTGAATACCTCTAACCTCTGTGGGGCACTACAGTGTCCCAGAATTTAAAGTAAATAAAACAGAACAGAGAACACAGAGTGGACTGTGAGGAGATTAATCATACCATTTGATTTTTAAATTAGTTTTCCTTGTATTACCATCATACAGTTGTTATGATTCAGTTGCTGTACATTTTGTCATCAACGAGCACACCCCTTTCTATTTATTTCTAAATTTAGGAACTGATTTTTAATCACATGGCCGATAACAAACAGTTTATTTTTCATATTAACAAGTATCTGTATTTTCTTTTCAAAATATTCATCAATCAATCAGAATCTGGATGAAAAACATTACCAGCTGTCTCTTTCAAGATGTGTAGCTTACTCAGTATTAAAATGGACCATAATGCCGTGAATTATAGTGTAAGAAGATTACTGCGGTCTGAATTATCATAATCACAATACACATGGAAAGCACGTTTATATTCTTTTCTTTGCAAAATTATGTATTTTTGTGTATGATATTTTTTCACACAGTAAGAGGAAGCAGGACTGGAATATGTAAACATTTTATTTCCCAGCCCAGACTAAATGTAGTCATAAGATCAGGAATAGAGTCTGAGTTCCACAATGAAGAATAGGTCTACCACTTTAACACTTCCAATGCAGTTCAATCCTCACAAAAGCAATGTTATGTAACACATTGGGACTGCATAATGCATAATTTAATACTGTAACATAAGGTTGGAAGGGACTGTAGGTCAATTAAAACCATCCCCCTGCGTCAAAGCAAGTATGAATACGTTCTCTATGCTATACAAACATGTACAGTACTCATTTCTTTTTACAGTCATTCTTTTTCTCCCTGGCTGTTCCATGTTGCTCTCCTCTTTTCACTTTCTGATGACCAACCCGTCCTTTCTTCCACTAAGCACACTGCAGATGCTTACTCCTGTGGTTCGCCCGCCATGGCAGTGGTCTTCAAGGGGTTTTCCTCCCCAGATACTCATTCAGGATTCAAAGGAGGCAGTAGGCTCCATAGGGTGTGACTCAAGTGTCCAAGGCTGTGCCATCAACAAGATGAGACAGTGTTTGTTTCAGTTTCTTACCCTTTCCTCCCACCTCCCATATGGTGTGGGCAATAGTCATCTACTGGCCTTGAATTCACACAGTGTGACTACATGGTAGAGCAACATTTAAGAGCAGCTTTCATGTACCCTGTGGTAATTCACAGACTAATTTTAAAATTTAACATGCAATTTGAATCTACTTAGGTTTGCCATTTTAGTTACTTCTAAAATATACAACAGGCAACTTTATGTTTCTTTGCATCTGTTCACTACCACCTATTCCAGTATAAAAAGGGGACACTGAGCAGAAACACTGCTCCTCTTCACAGTAGATGTGTGTCAGTGAAAGACACGGCTGTCTTCCTGGTTGTGTATTCAGGAGAGGTTTTCTGCTGTCCCATGGAGCATCGTATGGTGTGGTTTAATATAAGAATTGGGTCAGAATCGAACTGCACGAGGACAAGGGTCATGGACTTCAGGAGGGATGATTTTAAGTAAATGGAAGAATGCCTCAGAGACACTCTGGCAGGGATAGGGAAACCTAGTGGGAGTTGAGGGTCAGTGGTCAAAAATAAAAGAGGGTATTGAAAAAGTTACAAATCTCTGTGTCAGGCAGGTTAAAGAGGGCAAGAGAAAAAAGAAACCATTATGGTTCTCTAGTGAGGTAACAGAAAAAGTAAGAGCAAAGAAATTGGCTTTTAGAAAGTATAAAAAACACAGAAAAAGGAGGCTAAGGAGACTTATCGGGAGAAACAAAGAGAGGCAGGGAATGCAGTTAGGAGCACAAAAAGGCAGACAGAGAAGAATATTGCCAAATCAGTAAAAAATGGTGAAAATACATTTTTTAGATATATAAGCAAAAAGAGAAAGATCAAGGGAGGTATATTAAGGCTGAAAAGGGGAGGAGTTGTGTGCATGGAATAGGACCACCAAAAAGCAGAAATATTGAACAAATTCTACTGTTCACAATTTAAGGAGGATGGGGTAGGTAGCTGGCTAATGATAAAAGACATGGGTATTAAGAAACAGGAGATGAACATTAACCCTTTTACAGTGGAAAGGGTCCTAACGGAATTGTCATGGTTAAAAAAAGACAAGGCAATGGGACCAGATGAGGTGCACCTCAGGTTACTGAGGGAGCTCAAACAGGAGTTGGTTGCACCTCTGACAGCCCTGCTCAACCTGTCACATGAAATGGAGGAGGTTCTGGAAAACTTGAGGAGAGCTGATGTATTCCCACTCCACAAAAATGGAAACAGACAGGAGGCTGAAAATTACAGGCCTGGTAGCCTGACATTGGTAGTAGGCAAAGTAATGCAAGACTTTGGTAGTGGGCAAAGTAATGTAATCACTACCGGAGGAAAGGATTGGGGAATACCTTGTTTACAATGGTCTTCAGGATCCAAGGCAACATGGGTTCATGGGGTGGGGGGAGGTATTGCCAGGTAAACCTGATCGAGTTCATTGACTGGGTAACCAGGGAAGTGGATCAGGGAAGAGTGGTTGACATAGTCTACCTGGACTTTAGCAAGGCCTTCAACACCAGTCCACATACAGTAAAAGACTGGTGAGCAAGTTGAGAAGCCTGGGACTGGGTCCCCAAAAAATAAGATGGGTAGAGAGCTGGCTGGACAACAGGAGTCAGAGGGTTGTGATAAATGACGTTCACTTTGGAGAGGGCAATGTGACCAGTGAGGTGCCACAGGGTTCAGTACCATGCCCAATCCTCTTCAATGTCTTTGTAAGTGACATTACAGAAGGACTAGAAGGGATGACACAATAATATTCAACAGAATAGACACACCGGGGGGGGGGGTAGAAAGAAAGAGAAGATCTAAAATGTCTGGAAAGATGGTTATGGGTTTAGTAGTAGGGCTTCAATGCAAAAAAGTGTAAAATCATGCACGTGTGGCACAGAAACCCAAGGCAATGTATAAACTGGCAGGAGAAGTACTAGCAGTCACAAAACAGGAAAGGGACCTGGCGGTAGTCATTTCTGATGACCTGAAGGTAGCCAAACAGTGTGACAAGACAGTGGGAAAGGCTAGTGGGATGCTCAGATGCATAGGCAGGGGTATCACCAGTGGAAAGATGGAGGTAATAATACTCTTGTATAAATCACTAGTAAGACCCCACCTTGAAAACTGTGTCCAGTTCTGGAGGCCCCACCTCTGAAAGGACATATACAAGGTAGAGGAGGTACAAAGGAGGGCAACAAAAATGGTGCAGGGCCTGCATCCGGAGCCCTACAATTAAAGGCTTAAGGAATTAAATATGTACTCCTTAGAGGAAAGGAGGAAAAGGAGGGATATGAGAGAAACATTCAGATATCTTACAGGTATTACCAAGGTACAGGAAGGGAACATTTTCCAGAGAAAGAGACGCTTAAGGATAAAGTGTCACACTATGAAGCTGTGGGGGGGGGTGGAGTTTAGAGGAAATGTGAAGAAGTACTTCTTCATGGAAAGGGTAGTGGATGCTTGGAACAGCCAACCCATGGAGGTAGTCAGGGCTAAAATGATTACAGGATTCAAGAAAGTATGGGATAGACACAAGGGGATCTTAGAAGTAAGGCAAGGGGGATGCAAACCAGAGACCGAGTAGGGTCTGCAGTGGCACTCTAGGCAGGGAAAGTAGGACAGACTTGTTGGGCCAAGTGGTCCTTATCTGCCAAAAACTTCTATGTTTCTATGGCATGTGTCTTTTAATTATTTAAATGCATTTTACAGTTTATCACATTGGCTACTAAAAATGCTCTCTATTTTGTTCTTTCATGGTGGAGTGACCTTACTGGCTCATTAACAGAGGTTGCTGTTGTGGCAGACACTAGGCACCAACCCTTTCCCGCAGAGATGTGTTGTCAAGGGGCAGCTTCTCCAGCTTCACCTACCATGCCCAGACACGACTTCCTGAACACGGGTTTGCGGTGGGCCCACTTACAGGTTATCATGCTGGAATTCCTCCCCATAATGCTAGCACTGCTGGTGTGGGGAGGCCAGCTCCACAATTAGGAAGTAATGTTTTGAACAGACAACACAGGGGGTGATGCATACCACCGATAGTCAGCTGGGTACAAAAGGTTCTCTAGGGGACCAGAAGCAGGTATTTGTACTCAGGTGCCTGTTGTTAAATATCCAGGATAGAGCAATGCAAGTCCTCAGGCTGGGTTATGGAATTGCTCACATGTTGTCTCATTAGCAGTGACAGAGATTTAGGGAGCTATCACCCATGGCTGAGAAACATGCATGCACAGTTCACCCCAAAACTTGTAGCTGATCAGCCACTCCATCACTCCTATGGTAGCATGAGGATGGCCTATGGGAGATGAATCTAGCACTTACTGAGGGTCAGGCAGCATAGGAGTGGACAAATTAATGGCTAATTCTAGAGGATCAGTACTGCCAATAAGCTGTGACAACCAAAAAGGAGAGTATGATTCCGGGGCTGGTGGGGCAACATCTGTATAGCATGATTCTCTAATGTTCTGGAGCTGGAGGACAACACTTAGGACATCAGGGTTCACAACATCTTGGAGGACTGGTGCCAGTGGGTCTCCAAAACTAGTCAATAGGTTGCCCCTGATTAGTTCAGTTACCCTGGAGCTAGTGTGGTGGGAATTAGCATGTATATGCTAGTCACAATTTTAGGCCTTATTGTTCTGCATGGTCTTTTTGAGGACCTTATGTGGACCATTTAGGATTTCAAAGCCAGGCCAGCCTAAGAAGGGCCCAATTTACTGACTGGACTGCAGACTAAGAATGTAGATATAACCCCAAATGTGGAGTTTGAGAAACAGTGCCATAGCAAAGTTGACCAGTTGGCAATACAGTGCTGTGGCTTAGTACAACCTCCTCATGGGGCTGCCTGGGATTTAAAGGCCATGTTACAGCAGTACAGAATACTGCTGTCAAGTCACCTACCATGTTAGTTTTCTTTTACCATGAAGAGAGGTGTTTGGCTACAGTGTGCTAGACTAGGTATGTGCTGAGAAAGGCCATCACAGTGGTGGAGTTGGACTCAAAAGAGTTAAACAACGATTTCTTTTTGAATACAGGTGGCTATCAGTGTAAGGGCCAAAGGTCTGATGAACAGTCAGATCCAGGTGCTATGACACTGGGAATCCCAGGTACAGTATATGAGATATATGTTCAAAAGAACTTGCTATAACAGCCATTCTTTTGTCTCATTATCAGGTTCACACCACAGTGCCATGCAAAGGGCACTTCTTTGTTTTCTGGGTAGCAGAGTGAGTAAAGCATCAGCCTGTAAGTGGGAGACCTCCACTTGTTTTCATAGAAATATTGAAACATAGAATTTGTTGGCAGAAAAGGGGTTTTCCATAGAAACATTGAAACAGAATTTGTTGGAAGAAAAAGACCATTTTGTCCACCCAGTCTGCCCAGGTGTTCACTGCCCAGTCTACCTCTGCAGACTTCAACTGGTCTCCAGTGACATTCTCTCCTCCGTGATTGTTTTCTAATACACTGCATATGTCTATCCCTTGCATGTTTCAAGCCCCCCTGCTGTTTTTTTCTCTACCACTTTCTGTGTACAAATAATTTCTCATATCTCTCTTAATCCCTCCCTGATCTCCCCCACTCCCCTTCCTCACCTCCCCCTCCCTGGCACTTACGGACAACTATCCCGCCTCTTCCTTTCCACTGGTGTACTCCTACCTGTCCCCCTTACCATATGACAATGGCCTTAGTGCCTGCGTACCCATGCCCTCCCTAGCCACATGACCAAAGCACTTATTGTAAAGTTTTCTTCTAAGTTTCTTCATGTAGTTTGCCCCTGCACACTTTGAGGTACTGTATTTAAATTATGCCTCAGCCTCTTGCTCTTTTTTCTTAATTTTTTTACTATGTAATCATGTTTTATCCTATTCGACCTTTGTATGTATGTTTACCTACCATTTCCTAGATGTGGAACCTTGTAAATGAGCAGTTCCTGTACAAAGGTATTGTAATCCTAGATTTTAATAAATAAAAATAAATAAAAAAATAATAATCCCCCCTCCAGCTTCATTGCATGCCTCCGGGTCCTGGTGCTCCTTTTCATTTGAAAGAGACTTCCTCATGCAACCCATTCACCCCGTGAGGTACTTGTAAGTCTCTATCATGTAATCTTTCACTCTCCTCACTTCAAGGTGTAAATGTTGAGATCCCTCAGTCTCTCCTCATAGGGCTTCTTGTGCAGCCTCAGCAGTATCTTAATTGTCCTCCTCTAGACTGCATTCACTGTGTCTATGTCCTGTCTGAGGGGCGTTCTCCAAAACTGGGCATATTACTCTAGGTGGAGTCTCAAAAGTGAGTGATACAGTGGAAACACCACCTCCCTACACCTGCTGGATATACCATTCCCTATGCACCCCAGCATCCCACTTGCACTACTGCTTGCTTTGTCACACTGCCCTGCCATCTTGAGGTCATCAGATATAACTCCAACATCACATACCTGTTTAGATGCCTTCAGTACCCACTATCCTATACTCTGTCCTGGGTTCCTATACCCGAGGTGCACGATCTTGCACTTTTTGGCACAGAGCCCCAACTGCCATATTTAAGACTACTACCTGAGTTTCCCCAGAACACAGCTCATTCTCTGCACTGTCTCCTGAGCATCCACCATTTTGTAGATATTGGCATCATCCACAAAAAGGCATACTTTCCCTTCCAGTTTTTCAACAATGTCACTTAGAGTATGAAGACACTGAAGAGGACCGGTCCGGGACTGAGCCCTGTAGAACTCAGCTAGTCTCTCCTTAATATCTCAGATGAGTGTTGTTTACCACCTCCCACAGCACCCTCCCATCATTGGTGTCCTCAACACCGAACCCATGTCGCTGGTATGGCAGGAGGTAAGGTGCAATGCCTCAGCCCTCCACACCACTGGGCTGGCCGAAAACCTCCCTTTGTCTCTTATCCATTAACCAGTTTTTAACCCAAAATCACCACTTTTGATGTCCACACCAGGCTACTCATTTTCTTTATTAGTCTTCTGTGTGGCACAGTGTTTAAGACCTTGCTGAAGTCCAGACAGGCCATATCCACTGCTTCCCCTGTTCTTTTTCCCTTGTCACCCAGTCAAATAGATACATCAGATTCATTACACATTACTTTACCCCATGAATCCATGCTACCGGTGGTTTTGCAGCCCACTGGATTCATGATACTCAACCAGTCTTTTCTTTAGCAGAGTTCAGATTAATTTCCCCTCCACTGATGTAAGACTGAGTGGCCTATAATTGCTAGCCTCCTCCCTGCTGCCGCTCTTATGTAGAGGAACCATGTCAGTTCTCCTCCAGTTCTCTGTTATCATGCCTGTTTCCAGTGAGCTGTTGAGCAAGGCAGTTAGTTAGGCAGCTGGCACCTTCCTGAGTTCCTTTAGAACCTTTTGATGTATCCCATCTAGTCCCATAGCTTTATCCACCTTCAGATCTGCACCTCCCTGCCAGACTCTGTCTTCTGAAAATGGTCTTTTGTTGTCCTCCTCCTCCTCCTCCTCCTCCCCAGCAAGGTTGCAATTCCATTGATTGGGACAGCAGATAATGTATTAAAGTGACCTTCTCCCAATGTTGGAGGCAGAGCCTTTTAGAAAAGGTTTTCCTGATTTTTAGTTGTACATCGATGGGCAACAGTTTGGGGCAAGGGAAGGCTGTTAACCTTCTGCTCAGAATGAGATACGACTTGCAATCTATCTCAGAGGCTAGGTTGTCCATGCTCCAGGGTGGTGTGGTTGTATATTATCTAGAGGCATCAGTAGTGCTATATACAGGATCACCGTGCAGGGGATAAAGCCCACAGGGGGATCAGATGGCCCCTAATGAAGATCTAATGATCAAAATGTAAGGGCATCTGTTTACCTTGGAGTCGGTAGCTCTGGACCCAGCATAAGTCAGTTAGAAATTTTTGACAGGCATTCTGTAAAACATTTTCCAATTAGCACAATAAATGCACAAATTGAAAACCTGTCTCTGGATTTTATTTCTTGCCTAACATGGGCTAGAACTCCATTGCAAAGGCATGCAGCAGCAAAATTAGATTATTTCACAGGAGTATCAATATGGAGATGCATGCCTTCAAGGCCTTGATTAGTGAGATGGTCATGAGACATGATGACATTGGCACAGTGATACCCAGACTGTACACTAGGGATAGAGTGCACCTATCATGCTTCGTTATGATGTGTTCAGTCTGTCACTGTTCATGGATTAGTATTTGGAGTGAAGTGCTTGGGAGCATGGATAATGTCCATCTTGTGAGGGCATGCAAATCTCACATGAAAGAAGCGCAAGGGGTAAAATAGTGATATGCTTCCATCCAGACCATCCATGGGGGTGCAAAAGAACAGGCCACACGCTCTCAAAATGCAGTACTTCTTAAAATTTATTTTTGAAAGTAGTAATATTTTCTCTGGTGTCTGTCACTCCATGTTTTGCCCTTTACTTCAGGGCCCCATCTGGAGACTGCCTTTCATATTATCTATGTCTATTATCTGGTTGGAGGGATAGTCTCCTCCCACAGGAGGGTCATCAGTGGGGTTCCCCAGGGTTTGGTCCTGGGACCACTCCTGTTCAATTCCTATGTCTCGGACATAGGGTGGGGTGTTAGGAGTAGGTTGAGTCTCTTTGCGGATGACTCAAAACTGGGAGCACTGGCAGGAGGGAAGAGACGCCCTGCAGGGGGATCTGGATACCCTGGGGGGTGGGCAAGGAAGTGGGGGTTGAAGTTCAATGCAGGGAAATGTAGAGTGCTGCATCTGGGGTCAGAAACCCAGGACATGCATACACCGGGGGGACCACACTGCAAGTCACAATGGGCAAGAGGGACTTAGGGATAGTGGTGGACAGCAAAATGAATAACACAGAGAACTGTCGAAGAGCTGCAGCAAAAGCAAATAGGATACTGGGCTGCATAACCAGGGGGATTACCTCCAGGAGGAGGGAGGTGATCTGCCCTCTGTATAATGTCCTGGTTAGGCTGCATCTTGAGTACTGTGTGCAGTTCTGGAGACCCCATCTTAAGAGGGACATAGCGCTGCTGGAGAGGATCCAGAGGAGGGCAACCAGGATGATTCAGGGAATGGAGGGTAGGACCTATGAAGAGAGACTGGATGAACTCAATCTGTGTGCATTGGAGGAGAGGAGGGACAGAGAGGACATGATAGAGACTTTCAAGTATGTAAAGGGGATAAATAAGGGTGGAGTCAGGGAAGTGTTCAGGCTTAAGAAGGGGGGAACTACCAGGGGGCACGAGTGGAAGCTGGAAGGGAGGAAGTACAGTGTGGAGCGCAGGAGGTGCTTCTTCACAGAGAGGGTGGTGGAACCATGAAACACACTGCCTAGGAGTCTGATGGAAAAGACCACAGTGGAAGGATTCAAGAAGGGTTGGGACAGGTATAGGGGAAGCTGAGGCCAGGAAGGGCTGACGGGGTGGAGAAGAGAGCTCCCAGTAGGGGCTAGCTTCCAAACAAACACGATAGACCATGGGGCCTATTCTGCTAGCTTTTACTATGATACTATGATATCATAGATACATGTATTCAGTAACTGTATACAAATTAATAACTAAATAAATAAAATTAATTTCAACCACCATGTTGGTAGATATGGAGACTCGCTTTGTCACATCCATGCTAAGCATCCATAGCACTATCATGTCCCCCGCTCCTTCCTCTCTTCCAGTGAATCCCTAACACTAATCAGTTTACTTTTCCTCAATATTACTCTTATAATGCTTGAGAAGAGATGTATCAATTTTTGTTATTTTGGTTTATGAGCCTTCAAAACAGTACTGTAAATACCTCTTCCTTGTAGAAAACATACCCCTTCACCACAATCTCAGCTCAATGCAGTGTGTTTGTTATTGCTGACTATTATTATGCTAACCATGCAGCTTGTAGTAACATGAAATGAGCGCCTACCTAACTACCCATTTGTTTATAGTCTCTGGCAGTCAATCACCAACAATGGCTTCAAATTCTAGCGGTAAATGAGTCAATGGTCCTGTTTGGGTTGATGAGTACTGTACTCAATGCCTGTGTGGCAGGGTTATGAATGGTTGTGTGTTTATCAACCTAACCAGTGCCTTTGATATGGTGTATAATAGAAACAGACACATAAAAATTGTCGGCAGATAAAGACCGCTAGGCCGATCCAGTCTGCCTGTATGCCCTACACTTTGTTTGAGGCCTCTGACCCCATCTAGTCAATGGCTTTTCATCTCTCCTTCACACCTCTAAGGTTCCCTTATGCCTGTCCCAGTCATGTTTAAATCCCCACCCCCACTGTGCTCATTCCCACCATATCCTGTGGTAGTCTTTTCCATATGTCAACCACCATCTCTGTGAAGAAGAACTTCCTCACATTTCCTCTTAACCTGCCACCTTCCAATTTCATTTCATGCCCCCTAGTTGTTGTACTCCTCCTATACTGGAAGAAGTCTTCTCCCTACACTTTGTTTCTATCATGTCCCCCCGATCCCTCCTCTCCTCCAGCGAATACATATTGAGGTCCTTTAATCTCTCCTCATATGTTTTCTGGTGCAAGCCCTGTACCATCTTAGTCACTCTTTTCTGGACCGCCTCCACCCTGTCAATGACCTTATGAAGGTACGTTCTCCTGAATTGTACAAAGTACTTTCAGTGAGGCCTCACTAGTGTTTCACACAATGGCATCACTACCTCTTGCCTTTTGCTAGTGATACATAGAAACATAGAATTTGACAGTAGATAAGGCCTGCTTGGCCCACCTAGTCTGCTCATTTTCCTACCTAACAGATAAGCTGCAGATCCTAGTTAACCAACAGCTTACTTCCTCCTACCCCCCACTAGGACTGCCTTATGTATGTCCCATGCATTCTTGAATTCCCCCACTGTTCTTGACTCCATGACCTCATCAGGGAGACTATTCCATGCATCCACAACCCTCTCCATGAAAAAATACTTCCTTACATTACCTCTGCATATGCACCCCAGCATGCCACTGGCCCTCCCTTGCAGCCTTTGTACTCTGCTTAGACACCTTTAGGTCATCTGATATGATAACCCCCAGGTCCTTTTCTTCCTTTGTGATCATCAGCAACTCTCCCCCATCCTGTAGCTCTCCCCAGGGTTCCCTTATCCCAGATGCATTATTTTGCACTTCTTTGAATTGAACCTCAGTTCCCACACCATAGACCACTTTTCAAGCTTCCCCAGGTTCCTCCTCATTTTCTAAATCCTGTCCAAATTATCCACCGTGTTGCAGATCTTGGTGTCTTCTGTAAACAGGTAGATCTTTCCCTTTAGCCCTTCCGCAATACCACTGATGAAAATATTAAACAGGACTGGCCGAAGGACTGTTCCCTGAGGTACCCCACTGGTCACCCCCCACACTCTCTGGATTGAATCCCATTTACTGCCACCCTCTGCCTCCCATCCATTAGCCATTTCCTAACCCAGGTTATCACCTTGTGCCACATACCCACACTACCCATCTTTTTAACCAGCTTTTTATGTGGAACGTGTTGAAGGCCTTGCTGAAATCGATGTAGGCGATGTGCACTGCCCCTCCGATATACTTCCTTCATCACCCAGTCAAAAAATCCTATCAGATTCATCTGACATGACCTTCCTGCTGTGAATTCATGATGCCTCAGATCCTGGGCACCATTGGATTCTAAGTGTACCACTATTCTTTCTTTAAGCAGTGCCTCCATGATCTTACCCACTACTGAGATGAAGCTGACCAGCCTATAGTTCACTGTCTCCTCCCTACTACCACTTTTGTGTAGATGGACTACATATGCCCTCCTCTAGTCCTCTGGAACCACTCCTGTGTTGAGTGACTCGGTGAACATGGCTGCCAGAGGCACTGCTTTCTCTCTTCATATCTCCCTTAATATCCTTCTATGTATGCCAACTGGCCCCATTGCTTTGTCCAGCTTCAGTTTTGTGAGCTCCTCCACCCACCCTATCACCTGCCCTACAAATGCCCTGGTGGCTAGCGGTCCTTCTCCTCCACCTAGTCACCCACCTTACTGTCCAGTAGCCCCCCCCAATCCCTATCTCCATCTGTAGTGGGATCCATAGATACTCCTTAATTTTGCATCTATTTTAAAAAAAAAATTCCCCGGTGGTCTAGTGGTTTCAACCCCCCCTCCCATCCCTCATCCCCAGTCCCTGAATAAATAATTAATTCCCTGGCGGTCTAGTGCCCCACCCCAGCAGGTGTCCACCACTGCTCCCACCATCCAACCCCAGCAGGCAGAAGCGACATGGCCCTCCTCTCTCCACCACGGTCCAGCCCACTGATCTGTCAATGAATGAAGTGCATTCTCGTACAAATGCAGCGCTCATTCATTGTCAGCTCAGTGGGTGGGCCAGCCATGGTGGAGAGGGGAGGGCTGTGATGGTCCACTCACTGGGGTTTTGGATGGGAGTGGGAGCAGGGTGGTATGACACCAGCTGGGGTGAGGGATTGGTGGGCACTAGACCACCAGGGAATTAATTATTTATTCAGGGACTGGGGATCAGGGATGGGGTGGGGGTTGTCACCTCTAGACCATCAGGGATTATTTTTTAAATAGATGCAAAACTAAGGATCATCTACGGACCCTGCTATGGATGGAGGTAGGGACTGGGGGGTTATTGGACAGTATGGATGGGTTACTGGGTGGTTGGAAGGAACCACTAGCCACCAGGGCATGTGTCAGGTGGTTGACAGGGTGGGGGGAGGGATTGCTAGCCACCAAGGATATTTTTATACATGTCTTGTAGGTGGTGTGGAGGAAGCACTAGCCACCAGGGCTTTCGTTGGGTGGGTGATGCATGGGGGTAGGGACCACTAGCCACCAAGGATTATTTTTGTTGCCAAAAGGGTGAAATTTCACCCAAAACATTTGCAGAAGTTTTTCGCCCTGCCACAGATGGAAGTTCGGAAACTTCCACAAAAGTTTCCAGATTTTCATGGAAGTTCCATGAAAGTGCAAAACTCCACTTTTGCCCACCCCTAGTTCCACTCCTAACAGAAAAAAAGCAGAGTAAACCCTTAAGCACCAACCTGAAAATGAAACAATAAGTTTAAATCACTTCCCTGCCCTGAGGTGAATGCAGACATCTGTGAGTCCCACTCCATTCTACTGGGCTGCTTTCCACAAGTCTGTTCACTACTGACTTGTAGCTCTCCCACAGAGATATGTAAGCTCTTTGGCTTGGCGGGCTTTTCAAACAGCCCCTTTGTCCTTGATGAGTGAAGGGTGGGTAGGTGTTATACTCAGGCCCTCTGAAAATCAATCTGCCACCATACCATGGTAGCAATAAGTTTGAAATAGTGTTCCACCCCAATAGAAAGAAAAACAGAGTAAACCCTTAAGCACCACGCTGAAAATGAAATAAGTTTAAATCACTTCCCTGCCCTGAGGTGAATGCAGCTGTCTGTGAACCCTACTCTGCTGATCCCCACAAGTCTGCTCACTACTGACTTGTAACCCTCCTGCAGAGGTATGTAAGCCCTTCAGCTTGGAGAGCTCTTGAAACAGCCTCTTTGTCCTTGATGCATGGAGGGTGGGTGGGTGTTAGACTCCGGCCCTCTAAAAATAAATCAGACACACACTGCTGCAACAATAAGATTGAAATAGTGTTCCACCCCAACAAAAAAAAAAACAGAATAAACCCTTAAGCACCAACCTGAAAATGAAACAATAAGTTCAAATCACTTCCCAGCCCTGAGCTGAATGCAGCCACCTGTGAGCCCCAGTTGCCGCCACTGCGCTGCTTCCCCCAAGTCTGCTCGCTCTGACTTGTAGCCCTCCCGCAGAGGTATTTAAGCCTTTCAGCTTGGCTTGGCCTTGCTATTAAAATGAACTGTGGTCAGAGCCAATATGGCTGTGGAGTGCTTTTAGAAGTGGCAAGAGCAGTGAACAGAATATGCTCTGCCCTCACTGCACAGGAGTCAGATGTAATACTGCAGTGATTTCAGTACTGAGCATGCGTGATGCTCGCACATGTGCAATTTGCCCTGAAGTCAGCCTTGCGCAATATGGCGGTGCTGACATAACTACATGTAAGAATCCAGTCCCCTCAGGTTACTAGAGTCCCATTTGTTCTAGTCTTCAGCAGGTAGGAAAAGGCAGCTGGTGGGGACTTCATTAGGAGCTTTCCACATAATGACATCATTGTTTACTCAGCTAGCCTGAGAGAAGGATGATTATGTCATTTAGAACTCTCATAGCAGCATAACCATTTTAGAGTCAGCTGCTCTTCGGGATCTTAGAATGTACATCAGTAAGTTCAAGTGTTGCAGTTATACAGGTAGGAGGTCTGCCATTGGGTGTCTGTCAAAGGGAGCCCTGGTACTTCTCACCTTAGTTTGTAAAAATCGTTAGTTTGCCTGCAGGACTCTTCAGTTTCACTCAAGGGGAAGTGAGAGGAAATGCAGTTCTTGTAGATCCATGGGGCAATCCGCTGAAGTTCTTGAAGTTCACATCTGCCTTAAGGAAGAACAATGAGTAGAATCTGACAGATACCAGAGAAATAAAGGTGCCTTTTGTTCTTTCCATGACTGGGAGGAAGGAACAACTAATCTGTGAGTACAGAATTTGAGACTGTTCTCTGATGGAGTTGTCTGAGGTGTGTGTGCCCTAGATAAGGCTAGATCACATTGGATAGGACCACTTTCAACACAACTGTGCCAAATTTAAAGTTATAGTTGGGAGTCTTTTGCAAGTCATTGGTGATTGGAGACTCATTTGATGTAAACCTGAAGGAATGGCAGAGTCTGTTTGAGGCAGAAGGTGAGAAATGCCATCTAGAGTTTCAGGTTGGGCTAAGTGGTTTGTGGATGGGCACCAGTGTTCTTTGGGAAACAATCAACCTTCAGGAAGATTTTAAAGTGTGTGGCACATCCAACAGATATACGCTTTGGAAATGGAGATGTGTAGAAAATGTTTAAAGTGTGTGACACATCCCACATATGCACACTTTGGAAAAGAGCTAGAGATTTTTTTTGTGGAAAACAGTGCTGCCTAGCAAAGTGTCCTGCAAAAGAGAGTGTGCCTGTATTGCAATGATAAACATATGGGGGATCACCCTTGCTTTAAGTAACATGTGTAAATAAAGCCATACTGCAAAATCCCAATTACTGCTTTGGACATTCTGCTGATTGCTTCTGGTGTCAACATTATAGTGGGTCCTCAGCAGTTAGGTCTAGCATATGTCTAGCATCCTCTGCCCTGGATCTGGCTGTAAATAAAAAGATCCATTTTAGTATGTACCCCCATCCTCTAAATAATGAGCCTGGTACACACTCCAACACTAGGGGTGGTACCATGAGAGTAGCTCTGCCAAAAGAAAATTGTATGCCATGTAGTTGTAAATAGTTCTTTTAGCCGGGTGCCAGCTAGCCAAAGGTGATGCAGGGGTTACATACATATGTAGCATACTCATGCATGCACAGTTTAAGTCTGTGCCACCATGTTGCACATGGCGGCCATCACATCTGCACTTGTGGAAAGGAAAAGTAGTGTGCCAGGAAGATGTTATGTTTATACGTCCCACAGAGGGGAAGGGCTGCAAAAACAGAATCACTGGAAACTATGCTAAAGCACTGGGGCAGAATATCAGACAGTGGTCCAGTCACATGATTCCACAGTGCTCTTTTACAAATCTGATGATGGCATGACATCTGTGGAGCATGGCCCACACAACTGTAAAAATCAGACTCAGGAGGAGACTATTAACAAACTAGAGATCTGGGCTGGGATTTGCTCATAATCACAGTCACTTTCTCATTCTTTTCTAAGCAGTAATTTCTGGTAAATGTGTCTCAACCATATTGATCTCAGTGCTGGTAGACTACTTCTGGTTTTCCCCTGATTATATTAGGAGAAGGTAGTAGCAGTCTTGAAGTGGTTGCTGCCGGTGGTGGCATGCTCTGAAAAAAGTGGTCCCCATGCTCGTCTGCACATTTTAGAAATGATCCCTTGCGGTAAAGGGGACAGGAATTGATTACTTGTGTGCAACTCTTTGAAATGTCTCTATTTTTATAAATTATATTCACTACACTAAAGGATCCCTATTTTAACTGAGGCAGAATAAAAACTGAGGTGATCAGTTGTGTTTTGTTTTGGTTTTAGATTTATAGAACTGTTATTTAATATAACAGCAGATTAGGTACATATGGACACATGTTGATATATGGACATATTAGGATAACAGTATCTCAATTACAAGGGGGTCTGTGTTAGGTTTGGGTTTTGAATGTACAAATACACTAGTCAATTGTTACACAATTGCAGATATATCATGTTTAAGATAGTATAAGTCTGACTATTCCTGTGTAATATGGACGTATTGTACACAGAGTTTAAGAACAATGTATCTGAACAGCACACTGAGTAAAATTTGATTGACACCACTGTGTGAAACAGCTGGTGAATGCTTAATTTACAGTAGGACAGGTTGTTTTCTAACCTATTTTTTTAACTTAACACATAGATATTTTCATGTGTATAAGACTTTTAAAATGTTTACTATGTATTGCTTAAAGAGCTACTGACACCTCAAAGAAAACTTTGAAAAACATAATAATTAGTTAAAATTCTGCTTGTATTCCATATATATCCTAGATCCTCCCCATTATTTATTACTGGGAGAATGTGCATGAATACATGATTTTTATCCCTTGCAGTTACTTTAAAGTTAACCTGTTTCTATAGCTTACTCCCTACTTCAAGTCATAATGCTCTGATGTGACATCACAATCCATTGCCTCGAGAGTAACTGTGATGTCACAAGCAGTGTATTATGACCTCAGGTAGGGAGACAGCAACAGAAATAGAGGAACTCTTCAGGAGCGAAAAGCCTGTTTTCATGCAAATAACCTCAGCAATAAATAATGGGGAGGAGGAATAAAGAACTAATGTGAAATACAAACTGAACTTAATCTAAATATTATGTTTTGTTAAAGTTCTCTTGAAGGTGTCAGTTGCTCTTTAAGCTTATTTTTCCTTGTGTTTTTAATCATTGTCATTTACTAATGCTAGCATAGACACACACAGAGGGTTTTAAAATGAAACTTCAGTTGGTTTATAGCTTGTGTCAGGGAGTGAACTTTCAAGTCAGTGAAATTTGACCTTGGGATTGCTTTCTTTTGATGGAACTAATCCTGTCTTGGTAAAGTAATTTGAAAAGGTAAGGCTGTTTAGAGGTACAATAGGAGTTATGCTAAACAAATGCAAATATCTCTAAAAGTATACAACTTATATATAATACACCTTATGACTGTTGTTTAGGATAACAGGACTTTTCAAATGAGCCTATTCATTAGGCTGCACTAATTATATTTTTAAACTATGGCCATCTGATTTCCTGAATTTTTATTTTTCATCACAATTGTTACCATTTGGGTGGTTATATTTAAAAGAATCTAATGAATTCAGATTAGTGACTACCCTCATTTGAAAGGTCATTTAGTCTTAAACAACTTTCATGTTGGTTGTATATTGGTAACTTGTATACTTTCCAAGATATTTACATTTGTTTGGCATGACTTCTACTAGAGAGAAAAAAATGAGGTTGTTTGGAAGACCATGTTTTACAAAATATAAAGAATTCAGATTAGTGACTACCCTCATTAGAAAGGTCTTTTTTGCCTTGAACAACTTTCACACTTTTTGTTTTTGTGCAACTTGAATAGTTTTATAGATATTTAGATTTGTTTCGAAGGTGTGCCCATTTGCTCTAAGAGAAACGCAGCTTGGAGTTCTGTGCCCATCATTCTAATTAAACAGAAAGAAGAGAGTATTTGTTTAACTGCCATGGAGATTTGCAGAATGGAAGGATACACTGAAAACTACTAAAAGATGTGTTCCATGGAAACACCTTTTTTCAAGTGAAAGCAGGATAAAAACTGGAGGGCATTAGCATGCAGGATCAGGATCTGGCATGGTTTTCAAATTACTTAGGAATAGAGTACAAAGAGTCAGAGCTGGAGATTCACTGTCTGAGCCTGTGGGGTGTGGGTTCCCCAGAGCTCAGTACTGGCTCCTTTATTATTTTCAATTTCTATAAATGATTTGCATGGAAGCTTTTCAAGTCAAAAAAGTTTATTGCATGAAGATGACACAGTTGTTCTTGACTCAGGCCCTTCCTGTCTGAGTTGTAATTTCTCTGAAATCAAACTAGAATAATTTGGCTACATGGTTGATGTTGAATAAACTTAAATTGAATGAAAGCAAAAGTAATGCTTTTTGTTTGAGCTCAGTAGTTGACATGCTTCAAGGACAACCTACAAATAATGATCAGGAATGGTCAACAGCTTTCAGTGGTCCCTACTTTCAGATATCTGGGAGTACATTTGCATCCCAACTTTAGGATGATTTCACATATTGACATTGTTGGGAAAAGATCATTCAAAAGTTAGGATATTTGTACAGAAATATTAATTCATTGACTGAAAAAGCACAAATTTTAATAGCAAAGCAAATTCTGATTCCAACACTCGATTACGGGAATGCACTGTTTACGAATCAAAATTGTGTTTTTTGAGCAAGTACCAACATATTTTAAATAAATTTGTATTGTTTTGCTCTAAACCACCAGTTAGAATCCAACATTGTAATTTATATTTAGGTATGGGCAGTTTGCCACCTCATCTAAGGATAGACTATAATCCATCAGTCTTTGCTTTCTGTGTCTATAAACATTCTAGACAAAGCATTCTTTCTTCAGCCTTTTGTCCCTACTGAATGACCCATAATATCAGGGGTAATTTAAGTTAACTAACAAAATTCACCATGGAGAAAATCATTTTCATGGTTTGCTTCAAGCATTTTGAATGTTTGTTTTTTCTGAATTGGTTAGATTTGTGTGTAATGTCATGCACTTTAAATTTCTTCTGAAGAAGTTTAATTTTGAAAATTTTAAATGGTCTTGTTGATATTTTTAATTGGCCTAAATGTTGTTTTTAGTAGTTATTGCCATTTTATTGTTTCAAGTGATGTGTGACTAAAAATGGGCTGTGCCCAGATAACTTTCCAGTCAAAAAAAAAAAGGCAAATGTGCATTGGTTGTCAATCAAATTAATGATCTTGGCCATTTAAAATGCATGTCCTACCTTTTTACATTTTAAACTCACTCAGGAAGTTACATAGAATTTGTCAGCAGATAAGGACCACTGGCCCATCTAGTCTGCCCATTTTTTCTACCTTTTACTTAAGCTGCAGTCTGTAGCTAATCTGCAACTTTCCTACTTTTCCCTTTTTCTAGGGTACCCTTGTGTGTGCCCCATTCATTTTTGAATTCATCCACCATTTTTGTCCCTACCAACCAAGCATCCAACACCCTCTCTGTAAAGAAATTCTTCTTCACATTACCACTGATTCTTCCTCCCCCCTCCAACTTCATCTCATAATCTCTAATTCTTGTCCATCTTCTTTTCTGACAGATGCTACTTTCCTGCAGGTTATTGACCCCTTTAAGGTATTTATATGTTTCTATCATGTCCCCCCAATCTCTTCACATCTCTAGAGAATATATATTGAGGTCTTTCAGCCTGTCCTCATATGACTTCTGGTGCTTCCCCATACCATTTTTGTAGCCCTTCTTTGGACTGCCCCCACTCTGTTTATGTCCTTCCTGAGATGTAGCCTCCAAAACTGGACATTGTACTTCAGATGTGGTCTCACTAATGATCTATATATTGGCATCACCACCTCCTTTTTTCTGCTTGTGAAATCTCTCCCCATGCACCCCAACATCCCTCTGGCAATTCTAACTCCCTTCTCACACTGTCTGGCCACCTTTAGGTCCTCAGATATAATTATTCCTAGATCCCTCTCCTGTTGGGTTGCTGATAGTAGCCCCCCCCCCCAGTGAGTATTAATTTTTCAGGTTCCCATGACCTAAGTTCATAATTGTGCACTTTATTGTGTTGAATCTTAACTGCCATGGATTTGAACAATCCTCCAGCTTGTTCAAGTTCCTTTTTATTCTTCCAACTCCCCTGGCATGTCTACCCTATTGCAGATCTTTGTGTCATCTGCAAAGATGCACACATTCCCCTTCAGCCCTTCTGCAATGTCACTTATGAAGACATTAGAGAGGTCTGGGTCTAGCACCAATCCCTGAGGCACCCATCTGGTGACATGCATTTCTAGGGACTGAACTGCATTCACTATCACTCTGTATGTCCTACCGCTCAGCCAATTTCTAACCCAGTTAACCTTCCCAGACCCAACTCCCAGGCTGATCAGTTTGTTTATTAGCCTTTTATGCAGGACTGTATCGAAGACCCTGCTAATGTTAAGGTAAGCCACATCTACTGACCCCCCTTAACAATCTACCTTGTCAGCCAGTTGAAGAAGTCAATCAGGTTTGTTTGGCAAGACCTGTCTGCCATGAAATCATGCTGTCTCGGATCTGGCTGTCTGCTGGATTCAAGATATGTCACAGTCCTTTCCTTGAGTAATGATTCCATCAATTTTCCTACCACTGAGGTTAGGCTGGCTGGTCTATAGTTACCTGCTTCTTCCTTTCTACTGCTCTTATGGAGAGGGACAACATTTGCCTTCCTCTAGTCTGCTGGAGCCACACTTGTGTCTAATGATTTGTTGAACAAGGCTGTCAGTGGTCTTGTTAGCTTCTTTCTTAGTTCTTTTAGAATTCTGGGATGTATTCCATCTGGTCCTATTGCTTCATCTATGTTCAGATTGTTTTCTAATTCCTTTATGACTGCCTCTACTGTGAACAGACTGGAATCTACACTCCTCCCCTTGGTACTCCTTACACCTAACTGTGGTCCATCCCAATCCCCTTCTACCATGAACACAGAACAAAAACATTTGTTCTGGATTTCTGCTTTTTCCTGGTCCCCTTCTGCTGACCCCTCCCTTCCCTTTTTAGTCTCACAATCCCACCCCTGTTTTTTCTCTTCTCTCTAATGTATCTAAAAAGGTATTGTCTCCTTTTTTAATTGCCTTGGCTATTCATTCCTATAGCTGTGCCTTGCCTTTCTGACTGCTTTCCCTGCCTCCTTTAGCTTTTCCAGATACATTCATCTACCTTCCTCCCTCTGTGTATCTTTGTATTTTCTGAATGTTGTCTTTTTTCCCTCACCCTCCCTGCCACCTCCTGTGATAACCAAAGTGGCTTTTTCTTCCACTTTGTTTTACTTATTTGCCTAATGCAAAGGCTTGTGGCTTCTGTTATGGCTCCTTTAAGATGTGCCAATTGTTCCTCTACATCCCCTTTTCCCATTTTACCACTTAGAGCTTTCTTCAGACATAACTTCATCTTTACAAAATTGACCTTTCTTAAATCCATGACCCTTGCCTTTGTGTGGCTGGATTCCTCTACTGTCATGTGATCTTCCACATTGTGCCATCCATTTTGTAACAAGAAAATCAGTTGCATTTTGTCAATAATCCTGATTCAACAGTTAAACTCTGTTACATTTTAATACATGTCCAGTAATATCTGACTCCACTATGAATAGTTATGAAATGGGTAGAAAGAATGCTGACTTCTGATTGGCTAAAAGCTGCTTTCAGCTGGGCTGTTATCCCAGCACAATGGCCCAGCTGAAAGTATTATATTTAAAATTGCATAAAATTTACTAAAAATGACCCATTAGTTAATCATAATAAGGCACTCCAGGGTGTGTGTTATGATGGGCTAATGGCCCTTCTCTGGTGGTGAAAGCCCTTGGCTACACCTCGTGCTTCAACCCACCCTGAGGTGGGCTGTTATCTCACCATAACACTCCCCCTGGAGTGCCTTATTACATAAATATCATGCAGGTTGTTAGTTAATATACCAGATAACTAAGTGCACGCACATATTCTATAGCAGTTGTGTGCACTGATCTCTACACCTCCGAATTAAAGAAGGGGGAAAGAAAAAGGAGGCTCCTTTGGGTTTGAAATGGGGCACCTTCACAGTATTTTAATACTGAAAGGTGATGTGCAGTGTGGGGGCAAAGGGGTCTGCTGTAGGTTCGATTTCAGGTCATACCTATATAAAATCACATGTAATTAACTTCAATGTACAATAATTGCCAATCAAATCTGCTGGCATAAAAAATGGTGGCAGAACAGGTAACAGATGATTTTAGTTTCACCAGAACACTGTCCAGTTTATGTCTCTTTTTATGCCAGCCAATGTATTTAAAGCATACATATGGTGGCTCCATTACATTGCAAATCATTTTAGAATTTTGTTGAAGAGGCCCTCCTGGAGGGTTCACTTTTTCTGGTCCCCAAAAACATTGTGAGGCCCCTGTGTGTCCTGCTTATTTAAAATGCTTTGCAATTAGTGTACCCCTCTTTGTTTTCCTGAGCTCTAATATTTAATTGTCTTAAAGTGTTCCCTATGTATATGTGATTACATGGGCACTTTGGTATGTACACAAATGCCAGTAGACTCACATGTGATGTGCTATTTAATTTCATAGCTTCAATTAATGTGTGGATGGACATGCATTGATTTTTCTTTCTTGTGTGCTGACAGGACCCAGAATTAGTGTGCTTTTGATCATCACCACATTTTCTGTGAATACTTAGAAACTGGGAGTATTGAATGCTTTTAGTAAGGTTTGGGGAATGAAAGCTCTGTGATTGAAAGGACTTGATAGCTGTGAGGTTTAAATTACTTGTAGAAAGATCTAGTAAGTAGGGGGAGTGGCTTAGCTAGAAGGAAGCTACATTTAAAGACTGCCTTGGAAAGATTCTGCTAGTAGCTTGGCAGAAGACACCAGGAGAAAGGACTGCGTATGACTGGACTTCTCTACTGGGACTATATTGCCCTCCTTCCCTCCCTTTCAAAGCTAGTTCTACTTTTATAAGCACAGAATTTGACTGACAACAGGAACTTCCTGTTTGGGAGCACGAAGTGAGTGACCACAGAGCCACCAAAGACCCACCATCCTAGAAGGGCAAGAGTAGCTCTCCGGCCCCCTCAAGCTGCTGGAGGTCTGCCTCTGAGCAAGTAAGGGGTCTACTGAGAAATATAGGATATTCTTGTCTCAGAACAGGACAATCAGGAGCTTAAAGGTCACACAGGCAGAAAGTAAGGAGAGAGAGAAAAAAACAGAGGAAAGAGTAAGGATTGCAAACAGCTAAGAGGCCAGAAATAAGACATGATGGGAGTGGTGCAGTGTAGTGGATGTGGAGCAGCAGTCTTCCGGGAGATGTTCTGGAGGATGCGGTGTTGCCCCATCTGCAGGCACCTCTCTGGGCTGAGGGAGGAGGTTGCTCATCTCCAGGCTGAGTTGGCCAGGATTTGTGGGACCTCCTCTTCCATCCAGGGACCACCAGTGCCACTGCCGTTGCCTCAGAGGTTGCCAAGAAAGAGGAGCGGTTGGACCACAGTGGGCTCAAGGAGGGTGAGGGTGGTGGAACAGAGGTGCATCCCTCCAATTGTACCTCTCCACAATTCCTATGCCATTCTGGTAAAGTGTGGTTCCTCTATGGAGGCACATGCAGTGGAGACCAAGGAGGATGCTGGGAACCTCCACAAAGGAGACCCACAGGAGAGTGGCAGGGGACCCCGCAGGGGAAGGAAACAACTCCTGGTGGGGGACTCCATTGTTATGAAGGTAGAACTGGGGGAGGAAGGGGAGAGGGAGGTAAGGTGCCTGCCTGGTGCCATGGCTTGGAGGGACAGGGAGCGAATCCTCAGGATTGCCGGAGCAGCTGCACAGGGGAGGGAGCTGGATGTCACTGTCCACCTAGGTACAAATCACCTGGTTAAGAAAGGGATTAGAGAAGTGCAGGAAGAGTTTGTGGAATTGGGGAAGGGCCTTAGACAAGTAGCACGCATGGTAACCTTCTCGGAGGTGCTGCCCATCTATGGTGTCAGAGAGGCTAGGGCATTCTGCACCATGGGATTCAATCAGTGGTTGAAAAACTGGTGTGGAGCTCAGGAATTTGGCTTCATTGAGGGCTGGGGGTCCACCTGGAGTGATGCAAGCCTATACTGGCATGATGGGCTGCATCTGTCCTGGACAGGAACCAGGGTCCTAGGTGATAGGTTTAAATGCTTCATTGGCAAGCATTTAAACTAGCCAAGGGAGAAGGCACTGGAAAGGAGAAGGGAAATCCTAGCCCCCCAAAAATCATGGTAGTAAGTGAGGTAAACATCAACATAGAGGTGTCGATAGGGAGAAAGGCAGGGGTAAATGGAGAAAGTGACAAAGGCAAGAAGGACAGGGATGGGGCAAAAAGGAGTAAGGCCATCAGGAAATGGAGGGTAATGAGTACCAATGCCCGTAGTCTGGGTAACAAGCTCCTTGAGCTGGTGGCCTTGATGGAAGAGGGATGTCTGAATATCATAGCAGTCACAGAAACATGGTACACAGAGAACCATGACTAGGATGTTAACATACCAGGGTACATAACCTACAGGACAGACATGCAGGGGAGAAGAGGGGAAGGAGTAGTTCTCTATGTAAAGGAAGGGATAAAAGCAACTGAACAAAAGAGTAAACAGGGAGGTGAAGAGGCACTGTGGGTCACCTTGGAGACTGGAACGGGCACCACAATCTGCACAGGGGTTGTGTACAGACCCCCATGTCAGGGGGAAGGAATGGACAAGGATATGATAGAAGGCATTCTTAGAATGGCAGAGAAAGGGGATATACTGTTGATGGGAGACCTGAATATGCCAGATGTTAACTGGAGAACATTTGCTGCAGCCACATCCAAGAGCAGGGCCATTCTTGATGTCCTACAGGTGGCAGGCCTCAGACAGCTAGTTTCAGAACCCACTCATGAGGAAGCAATCTTAGACCTTATACTCTCAAACGGGGGCAGTGAGAGGATCTCAGATCTAGAAGTGGGTTGCCATCTGGGAACAAGTGACCATCAAACAGTGTGGTTCATGTTAAACTCAGCTACAGAGTCAAGCCTTACAAAAGTGAGGGTACTGGACTTCAGAAGGGCTGACTTTGGCAAGATGGGAGAGTGCCTCAGAAAAGCACTAGCAAACAGGCTAGAAGGAGGTGGAGCAACAATGGGGAATCATCAAAACTGCCATCACAGAGGCAACAAGCCTTTGTGGAAGCAAATAAATCAAATGAAAGAAAAAGCCACTATGGTTCTCAAAAGAGATGGCTGTGAAAGTCAGGAAGAAAAAGATAGCATTCTGGAAGTATAAGGAAACAAAGAAGGAGCAGGACAGAGAGCTGTACCAGTTAAGGCAGAAGAAAGCAGGGAGGGAAGTCAGAATAGCAAAGGCCCAAACTGAGGAAAAGATAGCCAACTCAGTTAAGAAGGGGGCTAAAACCTTTTATAGGTACATCAGCCAGTGTAGAAAGACAAAGGGAGGGATAGTGAGGCTGAATAGAATGAACGGTGGGTGGGCAGAGGGGGATAGTGAAAAAGCAGGGATACTGAATGAATATTTCTGCTCAGTATTCACAAAAGAGGAGGGTGAAGTGCCTAATCCAATTAACAGAAGCACTCTTGATAGGGGGGTCGATCCCAGTCCTTTCACAGAAGAAAGGGTTCTGCAAGAACTCCTAAAACTGAAGGTGGACAAAGCAATGGGGCCTGATGGAATTCACCCCAGAATTCTAAAAGAATTAACTAGTGAAACCGCTGGCTACTCTTTTTAATAAATCATGGGAGGATGGTGTGGTACCTGAGGGCTGGAGGAAGGCAGATGTGATTCCCCTTCACAAAAGTGGGACCAAGACAGAGGCAGAAAACTACAGACCTGTCAGTTTGTCCTCTGTGGTAGGGAAAGTGATGGAGTCACTTTGAAGGAAAGAATAATTGAGTACCTAGAGGCCAGTGGGACACAGGACCCAAGGCAGCATGGGTTCACAGCGGAAGGTCATGTCAGATGAATCTAACAGATTTCTTTGACTGGGTGACCAAAGTAGTAGACCAGGGAGGGGCTGTGGACATAGCCTACCTAGACTTTAGCAAGGCATTTGACACAGTCCCACACAAAAGATTAATAGTCAGATTAACCAGCCTGGGAGTGGGTCCCAGGGTGGTAGGCTGCGTAAAACATTGGCTAGACAACAGGACACAGAAGGTAATTTTAAATGGAATCCACTCTGAAGAAAGAGGGGTTACTAGTGGGGTACTGCAGGGTTCAGTATTGGGTCCAGTCCTTTTTAATGTCTTCATAAGTGACATTCCAGAGGGACTGGAAGGAAAAGTATGCCTCTTTGCAGATGACACAAAGATCTGCAACAGGGTTGATACACAAGGAGACGTGGAAAGAATGAGAAGGGACAAGGTTGGAGGATTGGTCAGAAGTATGGCAGCTAGGATTCAATGCAAAGAAGTGCAAAATAATGCACCTGGGAAACAGGAACCCAGGGGAAGAATACACAATGGGGGAGGTAGTAACAACAACAAAAAAAGGAAAGGGACCTGGGGGTAATCATATCAGATGACCTTAAGGTTAGCAAGCAATGTGAGAAGGCAGTAGGGAGGGCTGGGAGTATACTGGGATACATAGGGAGAGGCATCAGCAGCAGAAAACAGGAAGTTGTTATCCCTCTGTAGAGACAGTTGGTGAGAACCCATCTGGAGTACTGCATCCAGTTCTGGAGACCCCATCTCCACAAGGACATAGACAGGATAGAGGCAATCCAGAGGAGGGCAACTAAAATGGTGCAGGGTCTGCAAGAGAAGCCATATGAGGAGAGACTAAAGGAGCTTAATATGTATACCCTTGAGGAAAGAAGGGAGAGGGGGGACATGATAGAAACTTTTAAGTACCTCAGTAGCATCAACAAAGTCCAAGAGGGTAGCATCTTTCAGAAAAAGAGACATGCAAGAACAAGGGGACACAATTTAAAGATGGGTGGGGTGGTTCAGGGGCAATGTGAGGAAGTATTATTTCACAGAGAAGGCAGTGGATGCATGGAACAGCTTTAGTGAGGAGGTTGTGGGGTCTAAAACTGTGGGAGAATTCAAGAATGCATGGGACAGACATAAGGCAATTCTTGTTGGGGAAGGAAGAAATAGGTTGTTGGTTAACTAGGATCTGTGGCCTATCCTGTAGGTAGGGAAATGGGCAGACTAGATGGCCCAAGCTGTCCTTATCTGCCATCAAAGTCTATGTTTCTATGTTTCTATGCAGGATGGTATTTCAGTCAGTTGATTTTTCCTATGTTTTGGAGGGCTAAAATGTGCCCCCCCCCCCCACACACAGGGGAGTGACTTCAACAAAATTCTAGAACATTTTTTGAAATGAGATGGGTTCACAATATGGATGCTTAATTTTTTTAAACTTTTTATTTATGAAGTTTTGTAAAAAAAAAAAACACAAATAAAATTATAATCAGGTACTGTAATATATAAAAGTTGATACAGCAAAGGACTATGCCATTAATACAGGAGTGTAATATGTATGAATGTATACATATTAGGAGGGGAAAAAGGAAGTATGCATTGCAATAGGTAAAGAATTAGCAATGATGTCAAGGATCATGGCCATTTGACCATAATTTACTAGTAAGCATGAATGATTCCCAAAGAGAATGACCCTAAATGGATAATTTTACCCATGGTACAGCAACTTTTGGAGCAATGTAGGCAGAGGTGTGAGGGCCCCTAGCTATAAGCCTATATTATTTCTTCAACAAGTAAACAGGAGTATCTATGACCAAACTGTGCCCTTATAAAACTGGAACTAGGCAGTAGTACTGTATGTCATACTAGAACTTTAGAGAAATACCCCATATACGTCAACATCTTATGACAGACTATAATGAATAATAGAGTCAATACAGATCTACTAACTTGAGTAAACAAGTAGAAAATAATAACATAACTGATGGAGACAACCCCAAGCTTACCCCAAGAGTAGCCAGTGATTCATCTTGAACTACTTAGTTTTAACATGCATTATGGAAGGTAAAAAATGATCAAGTAAAGCAAGCCTGGGCCACATATGGATGGACCACACACAAAGGAAATCAGACTGTTGGGCGTAAAAACATCCACTCCCATACTGTGCGGTGTATTCTGCTGATGAGAAAATTGCCTCTTCCCTCAAACTGCACCATCAGAAACTGCTCCTTCCCATCATGCAGCCATTGACTGTACAGCAACCAACATTTAACCCATTAAGATATCAAGTACAAAATTAATAAATGTTGAACATTTCTGGGAATAAACCTATTAGAAAATAAATAATAATCTTACAGGCTGTAATTCCATGTAGCTTCAGATCAGTCCTGACACCATAAGTCTGTCCATACTCATGGCCCCATGTCCACATCTGAATCAGTGGATTCCAGACCTCAATCTACATCCTCCTCAAGCTGCTAATGTCCATCTCTAGCTTATTCAGCAACTTGTGAGTATCCTGTGGTTTTGAAAAAAGACATTGTTTTCCCCATCCTCCAACCTCAGGTGAGCTGGGAGCAGCAGCGCAAATGGGATACCCTGGGCTCGAGGGCATCATTTGACTCCTTCAAATTCCTTTCTCCTGATTTGTGTCACAAAGGACAGGTCTGGATAGTGATGTATAATGGCATCCCCTGCTGAAAGTTTCCACTGTGGTCTTACAGGTTGAAGTGCATGGTCCCTCTTTGTCACTCTGGAAAAGGTAATCTGTATTGTCCTGGGAGTAAAAGCATTCTCAGTTGCTCATCTAGGATTTACTCTGTAGACTTTGTGTACAAATCCTGGCATTGGAGAAGGGTCCAATCTCAGCAAAGTGGGTAACCAATGTTGGAAAAAACAGAATAGGGTCTTCTGATTCAGACCCCTTAGGGAGTCAAACCATCTGCAAATTCTGCTCTTGTATATCATTTTCAGCATGCTCCAATCTTAGCTGAAGCTGAGCATTCTCTCAGATAACTATGTTTGAAGCTGCAACTGCCTTCTATGCATGGCCCGTCAATTCTGCAACTTGCTCTGTCAACCCTACCACAGATTGTTCCACAGCTACCAGCCTGATAGTAAAGCTACTGGATTTCTTTCCAGTCTTCTCCACTAACTTGCGCAGAGTTTTGAGTGAATATTTAATATTGGTAATCATACTGCTGGTGGAGGAATCTGTCTGTTCCCCCTCTGATGGTGTCTTGCCTCCAAGTGGTGTTTTTCTGTTTGAAAAAGTCTGTCACTGGAGGTTGAGATTTCACTCCTTTTGGTCTCACCATTATCACCTCTGGTGCAAGTACTAAATTGCAGCTCAGATTGACTTTTTGGAGTAGTTCCCACTGAAAAGTTGATGTTATTTGTCTAAAAAGCAAGGCTTGGAACAGGAGCCTACTGAACATGTATGCTCATGCCAACAGCTCAGTATGAATGCTTTAAATACATTGGTGGGCATGAACAGGGATGTAAATGGTACAGTGTTCTGGTGAAGGTAAAATCATCTGGAACCACTTCTGTCACCATTCGTATGTTCACAGATTTAATTTGCAACTACTGTACATTGAAGTTTATTATAGGTGATGTACTATAACCTCGACCTGAACCTGAACCTCCTACTGAATTCCCCTGCCCCCCCCACACACCCAGCCTTCATGCAGGAACCAACGTTATGTATTAAAATACTGGGAAGGTTACCCCATTTCAAACTCAAGGGAGACCCCTTTTTCTTTTCCCCTTATTCAAATGTAATTCTGAGGTGTAGAGATCAGTACACACCACATCTTTGGAATACATGCATGCACCTGGTTGTCTGATATATTAACTAACTACCTGAATGATATTTATTGGTTATGCAGTCAAATGTTACTGTACATGTATTAAGCTGTAACAAACTTTAACTGTTATATCAGGGTTATGGAAAAATATAACTGATTTTCTTGTTGCAAAATGAATGGCACAATGCACAAGATCACACCACAGCTCTTTAGGTGTGGTTTATGCTCATCACCATGACCCAGGTAATCACTGCTGCTGTGGTGGATTCTGTGTATAGTTGCTTAGGCAACCAGGATGTCCTTTCATGTCTAACACACGTCACAGTGACATCATCACTTATGACACTAGTGACGTTAGGCCATAACAGTAAGTATAAGAGGACTTAATGGCAGATGCTCTGGCCAACTGCACTAGTCCAGCGAGCAGCAGGAAGCGCTGCTGGATCAACTATCTGAGTGAGTTTAAAATGTAAAAAAGTAAGATATACAATTTACATGCTGATTGTCATTAATTGGATTAACAACCAATGCAAATATTTACTTCTAGAAATAGAAACCATTATTGGTGATTGACAGTCAGGGATTATAAACAAATTGACAGTCAAATAGGAATTCATTTCATGTTCAAACAAGTCACGGGGTTAGCAGTGCAATAGCCAGCAATTACAAATACATTGCACCGAGGTGAGCTTGTGGTAAAGGGGTGTGTTTACCATACGGAAAATAAATTTATGGTAACTTTTTGAAGGGTTATAAACAAATAAAAATGGATATGTCTCTTTTCAGGCATTATAAGAGTGATTTAATGAAACATAAACTGATTTGGTGGTATGGATGCTTAGTACCGATATAACAAAGTGACTTTCTGTATCTACCAACATGGTGCTTCAAACTAATTTTGTTTATTTGGTTGTTAATTTGTATGCAGTTACTGAATACAGACATGTATTTATGTTATAGATAACATAAAAGGCAATTTTCTTATGAGGCCGTGAATGTAATGAGCAAAATGTAGAATGAGACATGCCAGAGAAAATATTCCTACTTTCAGCAACAAATTTCAAGAAGTACTGCATGTTAAGATCTTGTGGCCTGTTCTTTTGCTCCCTTCCCCTTGAGGACTTTGCTGAGGTACATCCTTGGTGGCAGCAGCACCATAATTTGTATTTGCATCATTTCCTGAGGTGTTCTCTCATAGCAAGGACCTTGACATTCCATCAAGACAGGCCTCCCCTGATCAGCATGAGGTGGGGACCAGATTACAAAATGTCTAATTTGGTAAAGTTTGGGCTTACCTCATTGGGCTCACACCAAGGGTCGTGTGTCCACCAAATGGGAGCAGGGCACTGACCTCTTGGCCAGAGGGTCCTCAGTTCTCAGAGGCTGGTGTCTCTCTGAGGACATATAGCTGACCCCTGGAGTCCATGATGAGGTTCCCTTCACTGTGGAAGATAACCTACAAGGTTACTTTGATGAGACACTTGAGCTGCACTCCTCAGGCATTGCTGTAAATTGTACAGAATGCTAAATAAACACATGGCTGTGTCTGTTTCCCCCAAGAAGGAGTTCAGGTAAAGTTTTTTTCCTGGGAAAAGTTGAGGTACTGGTTCCCACTGAGACAATAACCAGTCGGTAATGCATTGTAGCAGACAAAGTTTTGACACTGGCCTCTCCTCCCACCTACCTTGGCATTAGGTTGGGCTCTGCCCCTGATGGAGAAGGAACCAGAAAAGGACCACTGCTGGATAGAGAATGGCTGATGGAAGGAGCAGCAAGTTGGATTTAAGAGAGCAAGCACTGATCTGCTGTACTTCTTTCTCCATGCAGCAGCTGGGATTCCTACTAACCACCCACCCTAGTAAAAGCAGAATCCAAGGGCTATTCTGAAACAGTATAGGGAGACCTATAATGCCTCCACAAAGGATCACATTATGAGCTGAGGAGGAATTTTCTAGTTTTTCTCCCAAAGTTTTTTTTGTTCTCATTTTTGTTTTACCGCCTTTGATTAGTTACAAGTGTATAGTGCATTTACTGTCATGATCATAGTAAATGGATATAACATAGGAGTAGCACAAGAAAAAAATAGAAGGTGAGATCTGCTTCAGTCCAAACAGGTCCCACCTTGCTTGGAATGAGGCCAGGGCTGGATGGCCAGGGGTTCTGTTTGGCCATTTCGAGGCTAACTTCCCTGGGCTATTCCCATGAGTAAAGCATCCACCGGATGGGGCAGAGCACCACCAACCCAGCCACAAGATCTCACTTCTCCAAGGTTGTTGTTTTTTTTGACAGCATACATTTGATCCCTGGGGTCTGCAGGGAGGGTCACTTCTTAAAGTTGCCTTGGTGAGACTCCTGAGCAGAGCACATCACATATTACTGTAAATTGTACAGAATGCTGAATCAACACATGGTTGTGGCCATTTTCTCCAAGATTGGTTTCAGATCTATTCTGTTCATGGAAATGGGAAGAGATACCGGGGCCTACTGAGACAATTGTCAATACTGTAGTTGATATTTGATTTTCAATTCTAAACAGAGATACTGTTACCCAAATATAATCAAAGACGAACAAGCTTTCCAATACAATATATGAAGTCATGAACAGATGTAATAAAAAAGGGTATAGTGGCATAATGTATTGCTTTTGCCAAGGGAAAGTTAGTACAAGAATGTGTTAGAGCAACTAGAAACAGCACTTTTGTTGCAGATTGGACCCTAACCCTATTTTACAATTTTGTAATGAATTCAGTGTCTTGGTAAAACAAGCTTTCCACCATGGGTGAATATGTAAGCAATAATCCACTCCAGGAGTGGGTTATTGCACTTATAACATGGTCTGAGTTCTGTCTAGAAAACCCAAACACCACGCATGTTGCATGCAGAAAATAAGGACATTTTCATATGTATCCTGCAGCCACAGAAAGTAGTCCCACCCTACAGATGCAGCACAATGCTGTTCTGTGCAAAGAGGAAATCACACGTTTGTTTCTAAAGACAACAGTAACATTTATTGTTAGATGCACAAGTTAAGACAGTAAAACAAATTGCTTTGGCTCTCTGCTCTGCATACTACTGTGCTGAATTGATGGTGTTATACAGTGATTTTGCCAAGAACTACTGAGGCACGATGTGGACCGCTGCTACACACAGTACCTGATGACAATACACGAGAATACATGTATGTATGGTATATGTGATCGTGCAGCACACTGCATGATGTACACATTGTGCAGAGTTCACAGCCCATGTGGAAAGTCCCTATCCCTGCTAAGGACTGCAAGGAGTGTGTGTGTCACTTCAGTGAAGGAAAATCCCCACTGCCATCAATACTTACTGCATACTGCTCAGACAGGACTGTCAGGTGCTGAAGGAACTCCACTGTTTCTGCCAACTATTACTACACTGTTGTGACTCTAGGTGGACTACCTGGAGTCTGTGGACAGTAGCAATGGTCAGAAATTGGCACCGAAGCTCTGTAAGCAATCCTCGCACTCTGTGCAAACATCCATCTGCCAACTTCTGCTCCTACTGTAAGTGACACACTGGCAGTGTTTTCTGTGCCATGAAGTGCAACACAGAAGGGGAGGGAAATTGGTGCCACTGACCACAGCATGCAGCTAACTACAGCTCACAACTATTACTGAACAATACTACCACAGAAGGGGTCTGGTAACCCCTGGGACCATTACATGACTAACCACCGATGTCACCGTCTCATGGCACAGTCCTCTCAGACACTGCTCTTGTGAGTAAGTACAGCTAACACATGTCACCGCACACCTGCAGGACTGTACATGCTCCAGGGGTCTCTGTGTTTTCAACCAACAGTACCTAGGGTCACAAAGCAGGAGTGCTCAGACAGCACTACCAATTTCATTGTCTACTGTGTGTGTCTGCCCTGAGCCCAGTGTTGCAATACAGGATGACAGGGGGATGAACATCCACATTTGAATTGCTTTTCACACTCAGTGGTGCAACAGATGATGAGAAGGAACCAGGAACCAATAATCGCACTGTGCAGATAGACCACCATACTCACACACACACGGAGAAGTCAGCACTGCCTGTCTGTAAGCACTGTCCGCCCACTTCTCCAAGTTCCGCGGGGTGGGCAAGTGGGTTACACTGTGCCACTCATGAAAGTATTGCTTTGTCCACAGACACACAGAGATGCAAACTGCCACAACAGAGCACTGCCTTTGTTACCTCACTGCGTGCTCAGCTGTGCGAGATCTGTGTGGCGGATGGGAGGGTTGTAATGTGGCACTCGCTAAGGTTCGAGAAAAGAAATGGTTTCTGTTCACATTTGTTCTGTAGCTGAAGAAAAACAATAATGGTTATGCCCACTGATTCTAACTGTTACTGACTCACATAAACTGTGAGTATATCGTGCGTTAATGTACAGTCAGGTGGCAGTACTCCACCAATGGTCTGCCTAATTGTACTCTCCCCATGTTATAAATAAAAATAAAGTGGAGTGTCTGAAAACTCCATCTTCTATGAGTGTTTTAGGTACTGCCCAAAGTATATAAGGATCTTGTTAATCCCCCAGGATGTCCAACTGTGTCATGCAATATGTCCATAACTGAGTGGCATTCCACTTTTATAGATTTTTTCTTGAAGAATCTGGTAACTTAATTGCCCTCCTACATTTGAGGCATAATGGGTGTCCTGGGGAGATTACAAGACATAATTTGGGTAAAAGCCTTGTCTGAATGGCAGTGGCTGTTCAGGCATTACATTCATTGATAAGACAAGAAATGGGATTTAATGTAATGAAACTGCTTTTCATACATGACCTTAAGGAAATTATTGATCTGGAATTCATTCTCACAAACCTGGAATTTATTGTGCAAAATATATATTTTTTTTACTTTTATGGTAAATATTATTATTAAAAACATGGCACAGCAATGTGCATCTCAGTAGCCCCCTCATACACTAACTTGGGGCTGGAATGGTGGGAGTATGAATTAGTACTTAACAATGATATCCCATTTTAACCAGATGTTTAAATGGTTTAAATTTATCAGCAATATATGAGTAATATATCAGTGTTCAGAAGGCTCTGGATGCAGCAAACGTTTAATTTGCTGGTGAAGTTGGAAACTTTGCATTTGAAGAAGCTTTAAAAATTTCCCGATAGGCCTCACTGACTTTGCAGATGTAACAGTTTATTTTAAAAAAGGAGCCCCACAAGCTTAAACTCCATCCTCCATCCACTGTGGTGTAAGTTCCCACCCCTCCTATCTCACAGATACTATTTATTAATGCAACCCCCTTCCATCTCCCTGCTATTACCCTCCTCTATTCTTCCTTCTTCTGCCCTGGCAAATTTCATATCATGTTGTCCTTCTCCCCACCCATGCACCAAAATACACTCCCTGACCTCCCCCCACCCAACCAGACTCCGATGCTACAAAGTCCTCTCCCCTCACCCACCCCCCATGGCCCTTAACATTCTCTTCCCCAACACCCTAAAAAATCTATTTCTTTGTGACCTCCAAGAGAAGAATCAGCAAAGGCATCATTGAATGGTTACTTTCTACATATAGTAAAACCTGATTGGCTGAAACTCAGCCAATTTGAATTTATTACAATCAAAGACACCGCCATGCATTCATGCCATTACCAAACGTGAACACTGTACAGAGAGGATGCTGTCCATCAGTGGATGGTTTCCTTCTTTTATAAATCACAAATAATCAGATTTGTGTTGGGTGTGGAGAAAAGGGTGTAGGGGGGCAGAAGAGTTCAGGTGATGAGGAGAGGGGTTATAAACATAATGGTCTGGTTGGGTGGGAAAGTGGGGTGATTGATTTTTGGTGTGCAGTTGGGAGGATGGGAATTCTTATGTAAAATTAGCCAGGGCTAATGAAGGAGACAGGAAGTGGAGGAGGAGAGTCCTAGCAAGTGGATGGAAGGTTAATGCATAAAAAAAAAAGTATCTGGGAAGTGAAAGGGTATGGTAACTTATGCAATAGTGAATGGGGTAGGAGTTTTAAGACCCTTGTCTTTTTTTACGTCAATGGCTCCTGCTGGATGATCACAATTCAAGTAGTTTTTCCTGGCATGG
The DNA here is from genome assembly GCA_016271365.2 of Neoceratodus forsteri. Lineage (NCBI taxonomy): Eukaryota > Metazoa > Chordata > Ceratodontiformes > Ceratodontidae > Neoceratodus > Neoceratodus forsteri. The sequence continues at coordinate 1,291,214,329 of CM057456.1, forward strand.
TGCTTACTTCATTCTTATCGGGGGGGCACATTGCCAAATTCTCCAGTGAATTGGCAATTCCCATAGATTCGCTCCATAAAGCTGGGCACTTTGCTGGGCAAAAGCTTTTTGAATTGAGTCTGCTAGTGAATCAAATTTGAAAGAAATTCATGAAGCACTCTGCAGCTGAATTTCACTGACATTACCCACCAGTAGTGAATTTTATAAAATGTCTTAAAGACAATAAATTAGGACTTAAATTTACTCATACCATAAATTCTCTAAAATATCTATTTTTTGTAATCTAACTTCGGTCAAGTTGAAATAGTGGGTAAGACAGAGAGCTGTACAAATCTAAAGCAGGCAATGCTGTGACACTTACAAAAAGTGTCTATATATGACATCTGTTCAATACATTCCTTGTGGTCAATTTCCTCCACCTTAAATGAAATTGCTACACAAAAAAAAAACATTTTAGTATCAAGCCAATGAAGTGTTGGAGAAGTTTATGAGTAGGGACTATGGAGTAAAACAGAAGTTTTACTAAGTGAAAACAAAAAAAAGTGTAAGAATTTGAACATTAGGGAGTTATCCCCTAACAACATGTGGATGTGGATTATAACAGAATACTCTTTGTGACAGAATTCAACTAAATGGCAAATAAACTAGTACAAATTGTAACCAAAAAAAAAAATAATACTTGGAAGGTTTTCGATATGGACTCAAAAGTAAAATTTCTGTAGGGCCAATAATCTTTTAGAACAATATACATTTTATAAATGATATAGATCTGAGTCTTCAAAAATCATCAAAACCGAAAGGTTTCTATTTTGATGTAGGAACTGCACAATTTGCTTGATTAGGGAAGTTGAAATTAAACATCTCATGACTTGTAAAAGTAATTTTATTATTTACACAACATGAAGTTTGCAGCAGAGTTTATTGAGGAAGGACAATAAGTAGAGCTGTGTGAAAAAAACTTCCACTGGCAGAATTTCTGCCAAAGTCAGACTTTCGCTTCTGCAAAAGTTCAAAAATCATTTTGACAACTTTTGTTGAAATTATACTCAGAATGGCTAAATAAATGTATGAACTGCAAACTGATGTATTAAAATGCACCAGCCCCTTAACATTTCCCTCGTGTCTAGTGGCACCCCCCACCCTCCAATCACTGGCCCATGAAAAAGGACCATCGATCCAGTGCTCTTACCCATTTAACAGATTAAGTATTTGCTGAGTGATGTGCTTCCCCCATCCACCTCTGTCCTCATTGCTAATTCAAGTAACTGCCTTTCACAAGTTTGCAACTGCATGCTTGCTCCTTAGTCTTTACATCATGCAGTTGTTATAGAGACAGTCTCCATGACTATGGGAAGATGTAAAGTCTGAGGGGCAGGCTTGCAGTTGCAAACTTGTGACAAGCACCTATTTGAGTTAGCAGTGAGGACAGAAGTGGATGGAGGCACATCACTCAGCAAATATGAGGCTGGTGATCAGAGGATGAAGGGTGCAACTTGACAGCAGGAAATGTTAAGGGACCAGCAATCAGAGGTGGGGGTTGCCACTAGACAACAAGGAAGTCTTGCCTTGTTAGGGGGGGGTTTCATGTCATAACAGCGATCACCGGAAGGCAATCATCATTATGACGAGTGTACATCACCAAAATTACATTTCAGAGATGTACACCTCCAGCGACAAACAAAACAGCACAAAGGACTCTACATTTTTAATGTTATGATGCAGGCTGCACTACCCGCACCACCCTACTATAAGATTCTCAGGTCCAGGGGGTGCATGTTGGGTGGGTGCAACATTGTAAAAAAAAAAAATACTCGGCCCAGGCACAACAAAACATACCTACACCCAGACCTGAACCCAGCATCCTAGCCACCCCAGCCCAGCACCCACCCTACCATGCCATGGAGCCAGCTCAGCAGCTCATTGTGGCACCACCCCCCTCACAAACTCTCCCGCCCCTCACTCAGTGTGCTCGCTCCCCCCCGCATGTGTACATATAACGATATCCTGTCACTGTTCACAAACCACCCCCATCCGGCCACCAGCCCTACTCTCTCGCCCTGTTGACATGCACCACAAGTGGGTCACCATTTCGGTAGGTGCCCATTTATGACTTGTGCATGTCACAGGATACCATTAGGGGGCCATTGATTGGAGGGTGGGGGGGTGCAACTAGACACCAAAGAAATGTTACATTGCTGGGGGCTGACAATCAGAGGATGGGGGTGCCACTAAACAGTCTCCATGACTATGACACAATGTAATGACTAAGGAGCGAGTGCATGGTTGTGAACTTATAACAGGCACTTACTTGAGTTAGCAGTGAGGATGGAGACAGATGTAGGCACATCACTCAGCAAATATGGGACCACTAATAGGAGGGTAAGGGGTGCCACTAGATACCAGGGGAAATGTTACATTGTGAAGGTGCCAGTGATTGGAGGGTGGGGGAGTGCTGCAAGACACAAGGGAAATGTTACATTGTTATGGGAAAGTGACTGGCAGGTGGAGAGTTCCACTAGACACCAGGAAAATGTTAAATTGTTTTTGAGCCAGTGATCAGAGGGTGGAGGGTGACACAAGACACCAGAGAAATGTTAAATTGTTAGGGGCTCTGTAATTTGAGCATCGGGGGTTCAACTAGACACTGGGGAAAGGTTAAATTGTTAGGGGCAGTGATTGTAGGGTGGTGGTGCCACTGGAACTAGGTAAAGTTGTTTTTTTCCTATACTAGGACAGCATGGAACAGAACTGTGGTACAAATGACATGAATTGTGGATTAACGTATTAGTTCTGCAGTTCATGTGCATCATTCTGCAGTTCAGCAAGATAATTCTGTGGAACACGGCAAAAATTTGCCAAACATATTCAGAAGATTTCCATTTTCACCACAGGCAGAAGTTTTGAAAATTCCACAAAACTTGGCAAACATTCGCAAAAGTTTTACAAAAGCGGAATTCACAACTTTTGCCCAGTTCTAACATTAAGAGCCACAAATGTGAGAATCCAAGCACATATACAAATATTATATAGCAAAAGGTGTGACAGTTCAGTGGGTTTCCATTTTAAAACAGCACATGGAAAGTAGAGATTTGTGAAGTCAGCAAAATCCGCTCCACAAATTATTTTGCGAATGGCACTCAATTTGCGAAGCGCAATTTGTGAAATTCACCAATTTGCAGAGTGCGGATTGACCGGGAAGTGTGGAATTTTGAGTGCAATATTCCATACTTCATGGAAAAAACTTGGTGTCTACTAGCAATGGGTGCCCCCACTCCCGCTGATCATCTGCCCAAATTTAAAAAAAATATTAAATCCCAGGTGTCTAATGGAGCCTCCCCACCCCCACCCCCGCTGATCGCTGGCTCCAGTGTAAAAAAGGAATATGGAAAAGAAGGCAAGAAAGAGAGGCTGTCATTCCCATTTCAGCTGTGTACTCATACTTCCGAGTCATTAGAAACAATTAAGAGAATCACAATGAAGTAGGATAAAGGTCAGCACCAAACATTCAACAAGTGCTACAGGGTCATTGGTAACTAAGGCTTCCGGTTTTTATTTGCACATGTAGAAAACAAAAAAAAGGCTTACATACACACAGTAAAATTGTTGTAAATGTCCAAAATGCAGGTCAGCTAGATAGACAAAATTAACATCCATTGTAAGCTAGACACTATTAGAAGTAGCTAAAACAAGCAGGAGAAACAGTTTGTGTTTCTTCACTGTGTTTTTGGGCTAAGCTGTTAGCACCTCATTCAAAGCTGGAGTGTGCTTTGTTGTTTCCTATCAAGATGACTAGCAGCACTCCAAGTGTTCTTCACTAGTAACCTATACTGTTTGGAACAGTTCTAAGCACCCTGGCCCATCATGACCATTTGCCACATGAACAGTTTGTTGCCGGCTTACACACTGTCTGGCTTAGAAAGACAGTGGGCCCTAGTGCCTGTTTAACAAATTGCTGAAACTAGTTTCCTCAGCACAATAGCCCTGGCTTTGGGCAACTGGTTTCAGCTGGCAACTTAATCTGGTTATTCTGCCACATGCTTTGCTTGATTTACCCTAAAATTTCTAAAGCCATTAACTTAAAATAATTACCTGGCCCCTTGGAGTAAATAACTCCCTTACCCTCTAATCTAAATGAATAGGCTTCATCATAGTTCCTGAGGTATGTTATACCGCTCCACATATACACACACTGGCACAATATCAACTTCCCTTCAACATGTTACAGACCTGTCCCTCCACATATTGCATACCAATTGCATCCCATGCAGAAGGATGAGTTACTTACTGGCTCTTCATTTCTGGAAATGTTGCAGTAGATGCAATTGCTGAGTCCATGGTCCTCTCATATGGTCCACTAGCACCAAGTGCTAATGCAGTAGGTGAGACATTTTATTTAGTTTGAGTAGTTACACAAAACCTTTGAACCCAGCCTCCAAGATAATACCAAGTTGGAACTGATACCCTCACCAGAACAGCCCTGGCTTCAGGAAACTGATTTTAGCTGGCAACTAAATCTCTGGCTGTTTTGCACACACTTGGATCAAATGCACCTTATGTTCTTGGCACCTTAAATTTGAAAAAATAGGCTGGCCTGTTAGTTTAAATTAGATACTCCTCTGCCTCCTAAATGAATATACTTTAGCTTAGTTAGTAAGATATATTATCCCTTATTCTACCCCCTCGCTGGCCCAATTTAATCTGCCACTCCCCAAATTACAAACCTGTCACTCAACAAATTTCACACCACTCCCTTTTCTTGCAGGTTGGTGAGTTACTTTTATGCTCTTAATTGCAGGAAATAATACATTACATGCACTGGCTCACACCAAGGTCCCCTGCCTACCACAATGTCAAATAGCGCCAAGTCCCTGAAGATTGCCATTTTTATTTAGTTTGAATAGATTTGCAGTCATTTTGAGTAGCTACACTAAACCTCCATCCCCATGTTTCAGGTACTGTAACACATTTTTGAAACTGGTACCTTTAGCATAAGAGCCCATAGCCCTGACTTCTAGCAACCAGTTTTAGCTGAAAACTCCTTCCTTGCTATTTTGAATTCACGTGACTCACTTGTGCTAAAGTTATCGGACCCTTAAAATAAAAAAAGAATACATGGACATTTAGATTAAATCATTACATTTTAGCATATGGTAGCTCCCTAAGCTGCATTATCCTTCTAATTTCCTCCTTTCTAATTCAATTTTAATTGCTATTCCATCAGTCCCTCCACAAATTTCACACCACTCCCTTCTGTTGCATTTGGGTGGGCTACTGACAAGATATTTGTATCCTAAATAAAGACATGAAATTCCTCCCCATCCTCGATCCTCCTGCCATGAAATACTAAATTACATATCCCTGGTGGTCTAGTGCATCTCCCACCCCATCACCTTGTCAGGGGGTGACCCACCAGCCTGATCCCCCTATCCTGACCCCCAGCTAACAATCAGCACAGCCCTCCTCTCACCACCACAGCTGGCCACCAACTGGAGCTGTGAATGAGTGCATACTAGCCAGTAAGGAGCTCATTCACAGCCTGGGTCATGGCCAGCCATGTTGGAGAGGAGGGTTGTGCTATCAGCAGAGCAGGATGGTGGGTCACCCTGTGACAGGCTGGGGGGTGGGTGGAGGATCCACTAGACCACGAGGAATATGTGATTTAGTATTTCATGGGATGAGGATCATGGACAGGGAGGGACCACTGGAATACCAGGGAAATTATATGAGAGCAATAACAGGACAGTAACTGGCAATCGGGGAGGGGGGAGGCACCACTGGACTACCAGGGACACAGTGTTGTGGGTCAAAGGAGGCTGTCTTGCATTACCTCTGCCAAACACTAGGGTTTTGCAGTGTTAAGAGGAGATTTTCCTTGAAAGTATGTTCTTCACTCAAGAGAACCCTGCATCAGGCCTTTGCATGGAGAAAATGTTTTGTGAATGGGACTACACCGATATGCAGGTCCCCTCCACCCTCATTTGAATTGTGGCTCCCTTAAAACTTTGCCCCAGTACAAACCCAGTTTCTGGGTGAAAACTGGGCTTTTGTGAATACCACTGTGGGGCTAAACCCAGTTTGCATGGCATACACTGGGTCTGTGCCATGGCAAAGTTTTGTGAATTGGGCCCTAGTATTTAAAATGTTCTCTAAAGTAAATCAAATATCATACAGGAAAAAACTGTTATAGGGAAGTATTTAGTATAGTTAGACTTTGTATTGCATAGTAAATGACCCCCAAAAGCAGGATTTTGCTGGCAGAGTACTTGGAACATGTATCGTAAACTATATGTAGTTGTTACTTCAAAGGAGTCTTCTAAGATTGAGGCTGGCATAAGGGTCTATGGATGCTATAGTTTTAGTTGTGATTTGCCTTATCTAATTCTAGTGTCAGACATTGAGAAGTTCAATAATTTTGGAAGTATTAAGACTGATTCTTGGACAAATATAATTAAGCCAGCACACTAATAAAAACATTCAAAAATATTTGAAGTTGGTAAACAGATATGAACTTGGGTTGTGACATATCTGTTATTACTAATAACTGGACATATAAATCTTTATCCTGGTCCAACAGATAATAGGAATAATAAAGATTCAAAGGGAAATTTCAATATTTTACATCTACATATTAGGAGTTTGTTACCAAAGTTTGATTGATTTTCTGTTTGGTGTGAACAACTGGTCACTGAAGTAAAGATGTTGCGAAATTAAATTTCACTGGCGAAATTGCCATGAAATTGGTAATTTCACCACATGAGGAATTTTGAGAGATTTCACCATTCCGACAAATCTTTCGCCGGGTGTGAAACTGCGAAATTTCACCCGTAAAATGTGAACTATCGCCATGAAATACACAATTTTGCCAAATTTTGCCCAGATTTCACCAAATTCCACCTGAATTTCACCATTTCATGGGTGAAATTTCACATTTCGTGGGTGAAATTTTGCATTTCATGGTGAAATTTTGCATTTTGCCCTTGGAATTTTGCATTTTGCACCCGTGAAACATTTCACAAAATGCACATATTTTGTGAAATATTTCCGAACTAAATTTTCTAATTTTGCACATCTCTACACTGAATTAACTGTACTCACAGAAACTTGGTTAAGCTCACAAACTGAAGATTTAATATTGGCATTAGATAAATATGCTCTGGATTAGGAAAGATTGGGTAGGAAATGAGGTAGGGGGGTGCCATTTCCATTAAGCAATATTTAGTGGCAAGTAGGATTAATGTGTTGGATTGCAGACCTGAATGTGATTTTTGGCACATAATTTAGTACTTGGAGGTGTTAAGAAATTAATAGTAGTTGCAACATATATTCCACAGGGTAATGTAGTCCAGAGGCAAAGGTTTTTAAGGAGTATTTTGAATAACTGAATGTTAATTATCAAAATATTATTTTAGGTCATCTAAATATTGGTTTGCCTAAGAAGGCACACGGTGGTATGAGGAATGACATAGCTACACTTAACCTAGTACAAGTATAGTAGTTGAGGATAAAATCAAATGAGCTACAAAAGAAAATCAGGTACACTATTTTGGATTGGATTTTACTGTCAAAAAAGTGAAGTGTATTAAAAAATGAGATACTTTCTGACATACTGAATTATTGCTTTCCTATCTTTTTTACTTGGTAGGCAATAGTTAAAAAAGCAGTTATGGTAACTACTAGTATTATTTCCCGGTCTTAGGTTAAGGCATTTGAAAAATGGCTGCAACTACAGAGTGTACCTATCCGAAATGGATTTCTACAGTGAATTTGGCTCTGAATTACTTAATAGCAGAATTAAAGGGTATGTGATTGCTTTTCTCCACCGAAGAAAATACATAAAAGAGGTGGAACACAAAATTAGATGATGTTCTATTTGTTAAATACTATGAATGAGGGGGACATAGCACAGAATAAACATAGGGTAAGTTGTCTATGGTCTTATTTTGTAGGTTATCATCAATTAGGAAATAAATGTAACTACTTATAAGTAAAGCTAAAGTTCAATTTTTGTGTGATAAACAAATAGAAGTGGCAGAAAATCCTAACAAATCTTGGAGAGTATAAATCAAATGTTAGGTAGTAATAATAAAATTACAACACAAATATAGCATAAAAACAACAAGGTTACAGCAAACCCCTTGGACATGGCTAAGAAATGTAGTCTTGTATTTAATATGGCTGACAAAGTGTCCAATAATAGTGTTTGCAAAGAAAGGACAGACACTACCAGTAAAAGTGTCCACTCTGCTTGATAATTTTATGTCCGGTCTGGTTGACAATTTTATTTTAAAGTGCTGATAAAAATGAAACTGGTTAAGCACATAAATAAAATTAACTTTAAGATATGGATGAGATGTGATGGAATTAATACTAAATTGTTGACATTGGCAGCTTAGATTGACGTGATGCCTGCAGACTGAAGCAAACCTTAAGAAGAGCTCTCTTCTCCCTCTCCTATAACCTGCCTAAATACTAATTCTAAGAGGAGATTCTATAACCCAAACAACTTTTACTGGAGACTGACATACCAACAACAAGTTATATCTACATTTTACATTGCTATTGGTGGTATTACTGCCATGATGGACTTGGTGATGAAACAGGCCCCACCACACCACACGCCATCGGCCTCACCATTGAAGACACCAAAAAAAGCAAAAGCTCAAGGGAATCCACCTGTTTATGCAATATCTCATATATCAACAGCTACTCCTCTAACCAAGGATAGATTCTTGCAAGAGTTGCTTCCCTTTAGGGAAACTCTAGAAGATATCTTGACAGAGCTGAAATATTTGCAATCTGACATGGGAGACCTGGGGAGGAAAATAGGAGACATGGATGCCAGGGCCTCATTACTAGAAGCCTGGAAAGACCAAACAGACCAGGAGATAGTCAAACTCAGACAACAGATGGCAAAACTCCAATCAAAAACAGAAGATCTAGAGGGTAGGCATCGAAGAAACAACATCCTTATCTTTGGCGTACCCGAATTGGAGGAAGGTACCAATGTCATTTCCTTTATTCAAAAATTACTAGCCAAAGTCAGAGGCCCATCTCCTTTTAACCCCGGATACCAAATTGAGTGAGCACACAGGTTGCTGAGACCACAACCCCCAGAAGGAGCACCTCTGAGACCCATAATCCTAAAATTCCTCAGCTATCTGGAGAAACAACATGTACTGTCCAAAGCTCAAGAGCTCCTGGCTATCTTTTGGGAAGACAGACCTCCGCATATTACACAAGATCTACCCCTGGAAACATGCCAAAAAAGAACTGCCTTTCATCCTATAGTTTCGAAAAAAACTGCTACCAGAATGAAATTTAAAATGTCATACTCAGCTTGTCTCCAGATATGCATCAATGATAGCTGGCACTCATATGACACTCCCGAAGTGGCCAAGCAAGACCTGAAGCAGAGATTTCCTGATCTCTTCAGTTCTACCTGAACTTTCTTTAATCTGGTGATAGAACAGCTGTTTTAAGTTTCTATTTAATGTTGTGCTTAGTTTGAATTCCCTTGGGCTCACTCACCTCTCGATAGTTAGTGGAAGGTGTAATAGTGACCTTCAGAGGATATTGTTGTTCATCCACGTTTTTCCCCCCGATTTAAGTCAGCCGTGAGAGCCTCTCCTACAGGTGGCTGAAAACTGGCTCTTAACCCCTAACCATCTCCCAGAAATCCACCCACAGGTAACTTAATCTTAAACTGTTATTTCCAGAGGATAGGATTAGTAGAGCACCAGTGCCAGACTTAATTGGTTCCCCCAGTGCACTTCGAGGTAATGGGCTTGTCAAATTGTTTTTGCTTGCTGTTTTAGTTTATTTCTCTGCTGATAGCATGTTCTAATAGCCTCTTTAATCAAACCAAGACATTCAAGGCTACAGGCTAAGTGACGGAAGGGCCTCGATTTAAACAAGTGGTATCATCTCACTGGAGAAGTTTTTCTTTGTCCCTGTCACGTTTAATTTTATCCACATGATGTATCCTGGGCACAGATTCCAGGAATTTTTTTAGCCCCTTCAGCACCTACCTGCACATAGTAGAGAAGAGCAGGTAAGCTACCGCTCTATCTATTTCTAGGGTCCCCAGAATGATATATCATTTATAACATTACAGGGAAGGGGGAAAGATGAGCCAGAGGGATGCTGTAACTCTCTCTGGCACCATGAACTGGATCAAGTGGGGGTTGTGGGGTTGTGCTTGCTCCTATTCACTGGGTGCATTAAACAGTTTGATTCTATTTCTCACAATCACCCTGCCATGGTGAATGGAACCAAGTACAATAAGGTTCATCCTCTTCTAATACTGTTTTTCTATACCTATGATGGATCTGAGTCTCTAGAAGAGGATAATATAAATAGTTTAATTAGTTGGGGGATATGGATAGACTCGGTGACCGCATTGTTGTTGCTGGACAGGTTAACATTACCTGTATCCTCACGGGAGGGGGATAGGTTAGTATACAGTCAAATTCTAACCATTGACCCCTATTCACAGGTTAAAAAGCTTATAAATGTCTGGAATTTACAGTTAGGAAAGTTAACTGTTGTTTTCTATATTCACAAGGGTATATTGGGGTCTAGTAGACTGACTTATGGGGGTGGAGGGAGGGAGGGAGGGAGGGATGGAGTGTGTCTTATGGTCCACAAAGGTGTGAGATACTTGTCTTGTACAGTGTTCATTTTGTTTATACAAAATGGGGAGTACAACCTTTAAGATTATGACATGGAATATTAGGGGTGTTAGAGACCCCACCAAACCATAACAAGTACTAAAGCACTGTGCCTTGATACATGCTAATATAATTTTTTTGCAGACTTATCTCATTGCTAAAGAGTCCACATGGCTACACAGGCAAGGAGTAACTCAAGTTTTTGCCTCCAGCAACTCTTCCTTGAGTAGAAGAGTAGCCATTCTGATAATGAATACTGTTCCATTTCAAGCTGCTTTGACTATTTCTGACACTGAAGGTAGATTTATCCTGGTTAAGGGAACCATTCACCATACAGAGTTAGTCCTAGGATGCCTCTATGGACTGGTCAGAGGAGATGCACAGTTCTTTATGGAACTTACAAACAAATTAGCCTCATTACTTCGTACCCCCTTCATACTGGGTGGTGATTGGAAAATTGGAATATTGGAATAGAAATGGTCATCTCATTCAATAAGATACCTGGGGATTATGTTAACAAATGACTCCGTTCTTACCAAGAAGCCTAATTTGGATAACCTAGTGTCCACTATATAACAAGATCTTAAGAGATGGGAGTCTCTCTCAATTTCTCTGTGGGGTAGAATAAACATTATTAAAATGAATATTCTACCTAGAATTTTTTATCCTTTGAGTATGTTAAATATTTGGTTGTCTTTGACATTTTTTCACCATATTCACTCCCTCATAGCCAATTTCATCTGGCTGAATAAACATCCCAGATGCGCCTACTTCAAACTGAGTCTCCCTAAAGATTTGGGTGATCTCCATCTACCAAACTTCCTTTTGTATTACTGGTCCGGTCATTTTATTAAAATGGGACAATGGTTGCTGAGCACTGACAAAGAATATCATCCTGCATGGAGGCAAATAGAACAACAACTTCTTCATACACACAACTTACCTGCTCCTATTATTTTTTATTTGCCTTGGAGGAACCTACCAACACCTCTCAAAAATCTACCCATTGGTACCTCCATTAGAGTCTTCTCTCAATTTTGCTCCTTTTTTAAGATTTGTCCTCAGAACAACCCTTCTCAAACTCTTATTCTTAACCCAAATATTAAGATAGATGGCTTCTGTCTAACACTGGGTTGGTTGCCACAATTAAGAGAACTTACAGTTGCTCATCTATACTCCTCATATTCTCTTCTTGACTCTCCTGATATTATCCAAAGATTTCAAATACCTTAAGTAAATATTTTCAAGATTTTCTAGCTCAGACATTTAATAAGACAACTATTTGATCCTACCCCTAAACCTCCCAACTTGTCCTCCATCCTGACTCAACTAAAAGATATAGTGGACAGACCGCATGGAATATCTTCATTATACTCTTACTTCTTAGCTATAAAATATAATGAACCACTCTAGGGTTCTAAAATCTGGAATAACTTGGCATCTGACATAATGCTAAGCTGGACACAGATTTGGAAGGATCCACATATCAATATACCTCAAGACAGTCTTAGACTTACACAATATCATATTCTCAATTATATGTATTACACTCCTGTTAAAGTTGCCAAAATTGGCCATTGGCCCTCTTCAGTACGTTCAACATGCGGCAACTCAGAAGGGAACATATTGCACATTCTATGGCATTGTGAAAAAGTGGCCTCTTTGTGGCAGACCATTCAATCCAAATTAGACCCCCTGCTAGGCCTAGATGGTCTCTTTAACATTGAGATTTGTGTTCTAGGTGTTTACGATGCAATTCGAGGAAAAGAAAGAAGATACCACATGGTCTTAATTTCAATTGTCAAGAAATTAGTGTTACGCCATTGGATGGACCAGCTCACAATTTCCTACAATGAATGGCTAAATGAACTCACCGCTTGCTTCTGAACTGAAAGTCTCATAGCAAGCTCTAGAAAGAAACTTCAAACATTTGACAGAACATGGAATAAACTCTATGCCCTATATTTACATTAAGAGTATATTTCATTTCTAACTCTCCATTTGTACTATTCTGTAGACAAACAATAGTAAGCAATCCTTTCTTTTATACTTGAACTCAATATGGGCATACTCCAAAGGTGGAATAGGGTGGGAGAGGGTGGTAGGGATTAGTTAGATGATATGACTTGTACGGTCTTTCTTGTATACATCTCCATGTGTATGGTTTATAATGAAAATCAATAAAAAGTAGAATTTCAAAAAAAGACATTGGCAGCTTACACATTTATAGTACCAATCATTAAAATCATGAATATTTCAGCAACTATACAAGAACATCCAACATTATGGAAACAGGCAATTGTCCCAATTTATAAAGGAAATGGTACTACATTGGTGAATAATTATAGGCTATTCCCAGTCTGGTCCCCTCTGCAAAGGAATTAGAGTGTACTGTATATGATCAATTTGTAGATTATATTGAGTAGCTTTAAATTCATTGTGATGCATATCATGGCTTTAGATACAAATGTTGTACAACTACTTTGTTGGAATTTATTCAATTTTTCCATAATGCCTTGGACAGTGAGGACATGGCAGGATAGATCTATATCAACTTTATCAAAGGCTTTTGATTTGGTGAGTCATACATTGTTCTTAGATAGACTGAGATTGATTTGTGTTCAACTGTTTGTAACTGATTTAGAAACTACTTATCTGATAGGATTCAGAAAGTTAAAATCAGTGGTGTCATGTCATCTGGCATGTTGGTTAATATGCATCTCCATGGGGTCCATTTTGGTACTTTTGTCACTGACTCTATTTTTGAAAAGCTTCCATTCCTATGCCAAAGGAGTAAAATCATTTCATATGCTGATGATGCTGTAGTAACTGTTATGAGAGGGTCACTACTGGAGCTATCAAATCTTCTTCAGGAAGATACTGGTAGAATTCAAATTTGATTTCAAAACAGCAAACTTGTTATGAATGTAAAAAAAAAAATCAATCAATGATTTTTGGAATTCAAAAAACAGCTATGGCAAGGATTTCAATTAAATACAGTGATGATGAATGGAGATTTGATAGAGCAAGTTGACATATTCAAATACTACATCTTAGTCTATACTTTGATAGCACTCTGTCCTATACCAAGCTTATAGATTATATGGTAAAAATACCATAATTGGGCGGGTAATATAGCATATAGGTTAGAATAACAAGCTGTGAATGAGCTTGGTACATCCAGATGATCTGGCTTTGATTCCCACAAGCTCCACTTGCATGACCTGTGACTCTGAACAAATTACTTATCCTCCCAAGTTCTCCTGGTTTGCCACTAAAAGCAGGCACGTCTGCATAGTGGGCCTTACCTGGTTACCAAAAGAGTAATAAAAAAAGGAATACTCAATGAAGGCCTATTATATAGGAATAAGTTCAATTGTGCACAAGAATCCTCATTCTGGAATGTTAATATATTCAGCAGCAATGGACAGCATGCTATCAATGTTAAAGCCTGTAATGAACAAGTTGTGCTAATTTGTGTAGGATGTAAGCACAGTATGGATGTATATGATTGTAGATTGTATGAACAAATTGGTTGGCTCCCACTTGAGAATGCAATACTTTGATGAAATAATGTGTAGGAAATTGTTGAATAGTCAAATTTCAGAAAACAATGAGTGGTCTGATAAAACTGTGCATAACTAGCTATAATACTGAAAAAACTATAAATTGTAAATTACCCATACCATGCTATCAAATCTCCCCAGGACAATTATCTCCCCAGAAAAATTTAAATTTAGAACACTGGGTACATTTAAAACAGGGTTGACAAACCACTGAGGTAAATTGAAAGTACAGAATGTGATTGTTTTAAATAATGATATATGTTGTTATGTAATGTGTTCCTTGACAGATATACTATTTGCATACCAATATATCAAACCATATTATACAGTATTTATTTATGAATGGATCACCTTTTAGAGGTGGAATGTATTGCCCAAACATTTTACAGTAAGGGAAGAAAATGTAAAAAATAATGACATTTTAAATGTGCTTGCTCATTTTGGTGGTGTTCTTTGAGAAACCTATCTGAAGGGCACATTATATTTAACAGAACTGACATTAAATGAAAACGTATTTGAAGTAAGATAAACATTTCTATGCTTTGCTATAAACAGAGGTGCATATTTATTGCTGTGAAATGCCACTTGGCCTAAAATGTCCTTCAAAATTAAGCTGTCTAAATCCCTTTTCTGTTTCTGAATAAAATAACATCAAAAACTATTGCTAATTATATAAAACAAAGTTTGAAAAGCTTGATTTAAAAACATTCATATTCCATTTCAGACATTGAGATTAGTATTACATTATGATGCATATTCATATTGCCAATGCACAAGAATGAAAAACTAATAAAATATTGTTACTCCATTACTTACTGTTCATTTTCGTAATATAGCTTTCCAATGGCCCAGGCCACTATTATAGGACAAGGGATGCCTGTAAACAACATATGCCAAGAAAATATTATGAGAAAAAGATCAAAAAACTATTTATCCAACTATTAATATACTAAAGGGGAAACTGTTGTAGTTATATAAAGTATTCTTTATTCTGACAAGCTTTTGAGCAGAACAAATAAATCCCAATGAAGCAGGTACAGTATATTAAGATGCAGCAATTTAAAGCTTCACTGGCGAAGTTGGTGTAAACTCAATAACTTTCCACTATGTGTAGTACAACAACTATTTACTGGCTTTACCCAATTTCATGTGACAAAGTGAAAAAAAAAACTGTAATAGATGATTACCCCACCCTGTATTCATGCTTCTCTCGCTCTTCTCTCTGACCACATAAATGTAATCCCTTGACCGTCTACCCTTTTAGCATCCATACTGCCCTCCTCCCTTTTCAGTCCCAGTGATGCTCCATTAATAAATACCCACCTACTGAATAAAACCAGGCACACACACTTATAATAATATCTGATTGGCCAGCTGGGTAGCCAGTTGCTTACTATAGAAAAGCACAACTGGTTTCATTCATTAGATTGTGTCCAGCTTAGGTGGAGAGAGAGAGAGAGAGAGAGAGAGAGCTTAGCCAGTCACATGACAGGGTAGCCATCATCCATCTTCTTATTATCCTTTGTTTATGGATTACTTGTATGTAGGAAAGTGATGAGGTACCAAAGGACGGTGGTGTGGGGGTGTATCATGGGTTTACAGAGTCAGTTGGGTGAAGGAGGATGGTTTGGTATGTGCGGCGGTACAGTGGGTGAGGGAAAGAGTCTTTATTAATTGAACTTTGATGAGACTGGGGAAGCGGAGTGGTATGGGTACGAAGAGGATAGGGATATAATGGATTACAGTTTGAATGGTCAGTGTTGGTGAGGAGGGGAGGAAACATAAAAATGTGTGTGTGTGTTAGTCATTTATAGTTAAAAAAAGAGAGAAATTCCTGTATGTGTAGTGGGATTTTGCCAGCAAAGTGCTAATACATGTAGTCTTTATCAAGTGAAGTGACCACATTACCAGGTGAAATAGAACTGAAAAGTATCATTTCATGCTATACACAGTAATGAATATTTGTGATGTGCTACACTAATCCACACACCACTAGTATATACAAAATTAGCATTGGCTATGGTTATGTCAAAAGCTGAGCTCTGACTGAGATCCTTTAATGTAGCCAAGATTTATTTATTTGAAAATTTTGTGACTGAGAAATGCACACTGAGCCAAGGCTCATTTCCAGGTGTGACCTGGCAGAAGGGGAACAGGGGAAGTAAATACACAGCATGGGCACAATACATGGTTAAATGAAATTACGTAGCATAGACACAGTTAACAGTTACAGCAAAGTCATATAGAGTACATGATTACAACAGGACTAAGTGCAATAATAGCAAGCAGCAAAAATCAGGCATATTCAGCCACGTCTGAGTGACACAGTACATGCCCATTCTGTGCATTTTCTATTTCTATTATAAGAAAGACACGTACAGTAGTAGTTAGCCACATAATGTTGAAGATGAAGATCGCATCTTTACACTCAGGAGCTTTAAACTGTTAATTAGTATGGAGTTATAACTTTCAGCTCTGTGTCCACTATCCAGGTGAAGAAAGTGCAACTCATAAAAGGTAGTCTCATAAATGTTTTGAGTGATTCCAATTAAAATGAATCACACATTTCCGCTCACAAAGGAAACAGTACATGCTTTTACATCTCTGCTTATGGGAGGCACATTATGGACTTAAAAAATGAACTACATTTTCACTATGCTACTCATTTTATTTGTTCTTTTCTTCTGTTGTTATAAATGTTAAATCCATTTTATTTACTGTTCAAAAATCAAAATTAAATTTATGTTACTCTTTCAAGTATGAAATAAATATTGTATTTAAAAATGATTACTAGTGGGTCGGCCCACCGGCGCAGCTGTTGGATTTCCACTTGCAATGCTGATGACGGATGCGAGCTCAAGGAGTCAGATAGCCGGGGGGGGGGGAGAAAATCAAGCATCCGATGGACTGCTCTCCTCTTCCTCTGGAGGGAGGATGTGGAAGCACTCGGTCTGTGACCTACTCCTAGCAGAGGCTGGGGGCCACACAGGACAAGGCTTGGCATTTCTAGGAGCTTTGCCAGCTGTGAGCGCATGTGCCCCTATGTCAGTGCACACCACACCTCTCATCACAATGGGAAAAAACAGTCACTGAGGCCGTTTGCTGAAACCACCCCATGAAGCCTAGCCCGAGATTCCTGCAACTGCCAGAACACATAACACAGCACCGCTCAGAGTGGGTACATGAGGTACATTTCCCACAGTCATCTGGGGTGAAAGCCAGTGGAGGTGAGTGAGATCCCGGGTGATGGGGAAGGGGAGGTGAGGAGGACCGAGGGTGCAAAAAATAAAAATCAATACTAGTGCTGTGAGGAATGAGGAATTCCACTGATGAAATTAGCATGGAACGACCATTCTGCCTATGAAATTTCCACCAGAATTTCACTGGGTATTCTACGAAATTCTGCCTACTGTGATCTGTGGAACAATATTCCACAGAACAGCATTTATCCATGAAAAATCATTCTGCAACCATTTCCACAGAAAATATTGAGAATCATGGAATAATATTCTGTGGAACAGCAATTTTTAGGCACAAAATTATTCTGCAACCATTTTCTGCTGAGGAATTCCACCATTCTTTTTCCAGTGAAATTTGGCAGAATTTATGTGGAATTTCAAATATTCTGTGACATTTCCTTCCACCAGAATTTAAAAATTCCACACAGCACTAATCATTACTCATGTATAGTGTTGCAGCAAAATTTAATTTCACCAGCAAAATTCCTGTGAAATTATGAATTTCGCTGTGCAAAATGTTTTGCGAAATTCACACATTTCACCCATGAATTTCAAGGGTGTGAAATGCAAAATTCCATGTGCAAAATCGTGAATTTCATCCATGAAATTTGTGCATTTCACCTGCGAGTGGTTGAATTGCACCAGAGATCTCCAAATTACAAGAAAGGAAAAGCAGTGTGGTCTACCCAGGAATTGTTGTCTGCAGTGATTGGCATTGGGGGAGAGCTGGAAACAGTAGCTGAAACCCTCCCTGTCTCGCAAGGGTCAATGCAGTGGCAGTCCAGTGTGGGTGCTTAAGGACTGAGTCCCTAGAGTGTTAGCAGCCCAATTTTAACAGTGGCAGGCTGCACCTGGGCATCGGATAGGACCATTTATACATTTTAAGTTGCAACAGACTCCTATTTGACTGGGGAGGAAGAAAATGGTTTGAGAAGGTGTAGGGTCACTAGGTGGATAGCATTGTGATCTGTGTCAGGGAGAGGGCTGGAAACAGCAACTGAAGCCCTCCACAACTCCAACGGGGTGATACAGTGATGATCCAGTGGGTGCTCAAGGACTAATTCCCATAGAGTGTTAGCAGACCAATTTTAAAAGTTTCAGGCAGCTGCTGGGCATCCAATATGACTGCTTATAAGTGTTTTAAGGTGGTCCAGCCTCCTGATTGGCTGGGGAGGCAGACAAAGGATTAGGCGGGTGTAGAGTCGTGAAGTGATCAATGCGGCAGTCAGTGTCAGGGGGAGGGCTGGAAATAGCAACTGAAAGCCCCCACATCCTCCAAGGGTCAATGCAGCAGTGGTCCTCAGAGCATTCTAGGACTGAATCCTGTAGAGTGTTAGCAGTCTGATTTTAAAAGAAGTGAGCTGTTGGGCATCCAGTAAAGACCATTTCTAAATGTTTTAAGTTTGAGCAGCCTCATGACTGGCTGGGGAGGCAGACAAGGGTCAGGGCAGGTGCTGGGTCACCAAAGGTCCAGCATGGTGATTGGTGTTGGAGGGAGGGGTAAAAACAGCAGCCAAATCCCTCCATGTGTACTTATGAATGAAAGCCCACTGCTGCATGCAATAGTAAAATGAACAGATCAAGTGACCTGCTGGTTTTACTATAGCAAGCAGCAGCAGGCTTTCATTCATAAGTACACAGGTGACTGTGAAGGAGGGAGGGTTGTGCCAGACTGGCAGCAGTGATCTGTCTACAAATATGGTGATCTGGGTTCTTTGGGGGATGACATGGGCAAGGTCGAGGGACAGGTTGCTGAGTGATAACATGGTGTTGAGGAGGGGCGGGTTATGTCAATTCTACTGGCTGCCTGATGAGTGATGACATGTCACTTTCTAACATAAGGGCCGACCATGGAGGTGGGTGGGTTGTGCCTGTCCCCATTCAAACATTTTTTTATTCTGGGAATACGTTATTAATATTGTAAATTATTTTGGGTTCTGGGAAGGGGGGGTTGCTGCTAGAGGGTGAGGTAGATGGGGGTTATATGGCTAAACTTGTTTATTGGGGGGGCTGCAGAGTAGGGTGGCGACTGTTTTTTTTTTGTCCGTGGGTGAAATTTTATGTCCTGAAAATATTTTGCAAACTGCGCGAATTTCATGAAATATTTTACATAACAAAATTTTGCAATTTTGCACATCTCTGCTCATATATTTGAAAATCATGGGTCATAAAGAATGGAACACTTTACAAGAACAAAGCTATTATCCACTCCATGCCTATTGGGGGTTTGCCTTGAAAGTGATCTTCCAGCATTTGACTTTTTCTGGATGTGGTGTTTGGAATTGCAACAGATCAGAACTGGTCTCCTTCTTTCTCTCCTTCTGTCGTTTGCACTTGACCACAGTCTATGCAAACCGATTATACTTCTCCTATCTCTCTCTCCCCTCACACTGTAGGGCATACCCCTGTCTTACTGCATCACCCTCATCTCCACATTTTGGTTTGGTTCCATCACCTACTACCTCAGCTCCCTCCTTTCTAGTCTGCTCCCCTCCTCTTACCACTTCTGAAACTCTATCAGTAATTGATGTATTTATAGGCCTATTTATTGTATTGTACACATAGTGTAGTTAGGGTATAGTGTAACTACTGTTGGCAGAAGGACACCTTGAAATTAATTATTAGTGGTGCTCCTGAAAAAAATGAATAGCATTTTTAACCATTTTACACATTTTGTGTACTCACCTCTTCAAATTCCTTCCCTTTGTTTCTCAAATTGTCTCTTCATCTACAGTATAGTGCTAATTGTCCCACCCACCCTGTTCTATCTGTTCTTTGTATCATTGTTTATTGAGCATTTTTATATTATAAACAGAGATATTAGTATTGCTAACATATTGTGTGATGGACATGGGTATAACACTACAATGTTTTGGGCTATATGGGTCTTTCACTTTGTTTGGGGGCATTTGTATGTTTTCACAGCATGTGTGCTGTGTCTGTAAATGTGACCTTAATAAAGCCATCACTATATTTTTTATGCCATGCCTTGAGAAAGCTCATTGACGCTGCATAGAATGTTGGTGGTACAGTGAGTTGTGAGTGCTTTTTTTGTTTGTAATATCAAAAGTATTAAAATAGTCCTGTAACCACAGTCTGGTCTTTATTCACAGTCCAGTGTCCTTATGAGCCCTGCTCCTTCTATGCACTTGTTTTTTCTGCAGCGGCTCCAGAAGAGGATCCTTATAGCTGCCTATCTCTCTCTTTTTTTGCAGGAATTGAATACCCTTCTCTTTCCAAGATGTCCACCATACCATCTTATTGTTCACTATAATTTCTCAGATTGTGCAACAGATATGCAAGACTACTAGGAATTAAAGGGAGGCACTTCCCATGGGCACCCACCTGTTGTGAGGTAACCTACTTCCTGATTTTATGCATAACCCCTATGACTGAGTGAGCCCCAAGCGCCAGTGGTAGCCACAATCCCAACAAGTTATCCAAACAGTTACAGCTGGTTATAGTCCATTCTATTCAGACCCAGTGAGGTGATATTAGCTGCACAGGTGTAAACCAATTGAGAAACAAATATACAAAGTTTGTGCTGTGCTTAGGACCAGGGCAGGGTGTGTGTTGTAGGGCGACGGCCCAGAAAATATACAACGAAAACAAAAGTCCAACAGCACTTCAGAGCCAGGAGTTTTTTCCAATTCCAATGAAGGATATAGGCCACAAAGTTGTAAATGCCAAATACATAATTTCATTAAAGGCTTGAAATAGCCAAATTAACAACACTGGAGTACACAGGCAATGGTACTCACTGCAGAGATCAGGTGCCCTAGTGCTTCACCATGAAAGGCTTTGTCAGGCGGCTTATATCCTTCACTGGAGCAGGAAAAAACTCCTGGCTCTGGAGTGCTGGTGGACTTTTGTTTTTGTTGTAAACCAATTGAGAGCCTGTTTCATTTGGAACACTGTAAGAACTCCTTAAACCAAGGGAGGCCCATACCCCATTTGCCCTGCAGGTCCATAGCTTAGTCCTACTCAGCCTAGGTTGCTTCTCCTCCTACAGAAAATGACCAATACCTCTGTTTATATGGGCAAACAACTTATCTGAGACCATGAAAGGCAAATAGCTGACATAATAAGTAACTATAGAGAGGACAAACATGCGTATGGCCTCTGTTTTACCCAGCAACGTAAGGTTCATTTAAAGCCACCTTCAACATTCCACCTCTGGTTCCTCAATCATGGGCAGAATATTCATATTAAACATATATCTGCCACCTCTTCAATATCCACTCCTGTAACTGCTACTGATATCTCACTCTCTCACCCACTCTGATCCAAATTCTCTGACAAAGACCATTATGGATTGCAACCTCCGTCAGTAACACCAAACCCATGAATAGGACTGTCTACTATGTTTAGATGCTTTCTCAAGCTTGTAATGTCTTTCTGCTGTTATGTTGTAAATATTATCCAAATATTATAAATAATGTCTGAAAATGTCTACCTCCAAATATTGTAAATAATGTCTGTGACAAATGTCTGTAACATGCATAATGTAATTGTTGTTATACCATGTTCTGTATTACCATCTGTCTTACATGTGACAAGGTACCTTTGTAAATGAGCCTCTGGCTCAAAGGTTGTAAACCGATATATCAAATAAATGAATAAATAAATAAATATCTTCAGTGGATCAATATTTTAATCCCAGTTAAGTAATCTCATTTCCTCCCACTCCAATTGTGCACCCTAGCAACAGACTACAGTAAACCCTGTGCTCATAGACAGAAGTATTGCACTTTCATAGTTTACCTCCCACCCAGAGTGCAGCACAAATCTATCCAGAGTTGCCATTAGACAGGGAAGGGAAGTGACTGGTTTGGAAATAGACAATAAGAGGTAGTCTGCATTAAGATTAGTGAGGTACATTTGATCACCATCAGTGATGTCCTGCACCTCTACCATGTCTAACAATTAACAATGTAGGGGATTCAGGGCAATAAGGAACAGGAGAGGAGATGGTGCAACCCTGACATGTGCCATGATGCAACCACAAGGACTCAGGGATACATCCATTAATAAGAACCTCTGACAATGGTGCCTCATATGTTTTTGCTACCCATCAACAGAAACTTGAACCAAAGTCAAATCCCTGGATGGTCCAGTGTAAGTAGTCCTGCTAAAAAGAATTAAACGCCTTCCAAAAAATTGTACCACCAGGACTGCCATGGGTGTTAGAATAAGTAGATTCAGAAATATCTGGATATTGTTCACTCCTGACTTCCCTTTCAGAAATTCCACCTGGGTTGTGAGGGTAATTTATGCATTAATTCATTCATTCAGTCAGTCATTTTTATTGTACTCATTCATTCATGTATTTATAGTTTCTTTCTTTCTTTCTTTCTTGAAACAATACTGAGTTGATATCAGCTCATTTCCAGATGCGTGGGAGCATGGAAAATAGTACAAAAATAGGAAAGTATATAGTACAGAAACAACAGATGCACAAAAAATAAGCGATACAGTGCATCAAAAAGAAGCATAATAATAAACACTGCAGGGTAAAACAGTACAACAAGGTGCATGTGGTAGATATAAAGTGAGTTTGGATATGCATAGGGAAATTTTCCCAACAAGGTATAACTGGAGTGGGGGCAAACTTGATCAAGGCAAAAAGTATAGGGGGTCAAATAATGGACTGCAAGAGATCATGACAATTGCAACTGGGAGAAGTCACGAAGAAGAGACTTAAGGGAGAAGGGAGAGGAGGCAGGGTGGATAGCTAGGGGAAAAGAGGACCAGAGTGTAGGAAAACAATATGAGAAAGGTAGCTTAACCAACAGTAGATTTCCTAGGAGGAATAGAAGGGGGGTGGGAAACATTGCTACAAAGAGAGTAGGGGATAAGGATGGTGAAAACAGAAGAGATGAATGTTAGGAAAGAAAGGAACCAAACCAGAGTTTGGATATGAAGGAGGCACAACTGGAAAGATGCCTGAAATCAAGGGAGAGGACAGAGAGGGCTGAGTAGAGAGAGAGACCAGTGATGTGTGTGAGAGGGAGAGTCCTAGGCAAAATGACAAAAGTAGTGAAAAAGGGGATCCAATCTGGCAAGGGTAGATTTGGGAGCTGCACTATAGACCTTTATAACTGTAGTCAGAAATGGGTTGTATCATCTTCAACACAATCTCAGAGATGGCAGGAAGCAAGACACTAGCTTTTGTTCCTATAAGGTGCACCAAGTTTAGGGTGGAGCTTAAAGTGTATAACATGAATGTGTGCCAAAAAATCAAGATGACAGTCTAGCTAGACCCCGAGGTTCTTAAAGGGGGAGAAATTCTCTATTGCAACACCATCAAGGGTATGGAATAATGGGAGGGATGGAAGTTGGGTAAGCCTCTGTCAGTTGCCAAATGCATTAGAAATGATTTTCTTGGCATTGAATGACAGTTGGTAATAAAGGAGATTGCCATTTGGAGCTTAGTGGCCAGGGCTATTGCCAGTATGTTGTTATCTGCTGAAATCAGGGAGATGGGGCACTAGTTGGAGGAACCCTGGACATCTTTCCCCTTCTTAGGAAGAACTGTGATAAGAGCTTCATGGAGGGTGTGGGGGGGGGGAAGGATTTGGCAGCAGCATGGGTTTCCTGGAGCATCAAAAAGAGTGACTGGATAATTTTGGCTGGAACGAGCTGGTATAGATCTAGGGAACAATCCCTAACAGAAGACTTCCCTTTTCAAATGCTATTAAGGGCTTTCTGAGTTCACCTTCCTCCATAGGTGCTTCCGGTATGTGTTGCACCTTCGGGGGTATCTTTGGTAAGGTGGTACTACCTAAAAAAAGTATCTAGCCATGGGTGGGAGAAGGCCCAGTATGTCAAGATATATGCAGATGTTTATAAAAGGCCTCCACTGTAGAGTTGATACCTCTATGGGTGATAGCCAGTGTTCATTCCGAGCCCTGAAGAGCTGGGATTCAGCCTTCTAATTATTCTATCAGTATGTTAGGTATTTCCCCCTTTGTCTCCTTCTTTCCAGAATCTACAGTATGTTTGGCTCATGACAAGATCCTCTCTGATTGCCACTGCAACAGTAAATTTAGCTTGTATTTAACTCCCATAATTTACACCTGTGTTTCACTATTCCGGGTGGGGTCTGCCTTATAGTTGACCTCCAGCTCAGTCAATTGGAGTGTGAGCAGCATCTGTCCTTGGCTGTCTTACTTTCCTGACTAAGGAAAAGGCAATAAGATAGCCTTGAAAGTATCTAGTATACAGAAAGTCACTCCATCTCATCAGTCTGTGCTTTGGCCTGGTAAAGTATCAGTCAGGAGCAAAAAGAGGCCGGCAACAAATGTCTAGTTGCAACACACCTCAACACACTGACCCCTGAGGATATTGGGTTGAGTAGTGAAACTGTAGGATCATTTTGTGCTAAAGTAATTGATGGCATGAGATTGTCTGCATATACAGTACTATGGATTTTTTGAACAGTGCACTTGCACTTAAATGTGGTGTGCTGCAACTGTAGGTTTGGTGCTGGCTCCTTTTGTTCCGACATTGAAGGTGAGACTAAAAGGTTTCCCATACTGTGGCAGCCAAGAAAGCAGGGGACACATTCAAGGTGAAGTACAGTTTCACTTCTGCCTAAACCCAGTTCAGGAATACGTGTTCAGTTAGCAAGAACAGGTTACACCTCCATCTTAGAGAACCCAAGCACCCAAGGAGCTGTAAATAAGTCAGAGATGGAATCATGACATTATATAGTAATGGGGGCTCTAGCCATGTCCATTATGCCCTGTGCCGCTTCATTACTAACCAGGATATAGTCTATGTGGCTGTGAGCATTGTGCACCTAGAAGAGAAAGTTTTAGTCCATTGCAGTGGGGTGGTCCCAACACCAGACATACTGTAAACGTCATTAAGCCATTATCTGTGCCACTGCTGCCCTAGGGTTACTGTGGTGCTCTGTACTTGTATAGGACCTATCCATGAAAGGGTTTAGAGCCATATTAATGTCCCCAACTACATTAAGAGGCCGCTCTTGATCCTGTCTAATGCCCAAGATAGTGTGACTAAGGTCAAGGATATACTCTTGGTCATCCACAATGGGGAAATACAAGTTTGACAATACAAGAGTACCCTCAAGATGTTGAATTACTGCTGATAACCATCTACCCTGTGAGTCTGTGCAAAACATACCTGCTTTCCAGGGAAGGGACCTATGTACGATGGGCCCTTTGCACAAAAGTGGGGAGTGGGTATGTGCCACATAACCCTGGTGCATAGCCCACTCTGCGCCCTCCTGGACCCACTGCACCCCCTGCACAGCATGCACTACCAAATGGCTGTCCCCCATCCTCACCGGATCACTGACGGTATGCGGCCCTCTGCTAGGTGGCGGACCAGAGGTGGTGCAGGGGGCGTTCCGGCACTATGCTGCATGCATGAACATGCGGAGTGCTGGGCGCAGGTGTCTGTGCCTCTGCCAGGTTAGGGAAACCATAATGGCAGGAGGCCTATTACATGGCCTCCCAAGAGTGACAGCTGCGGGCTGTGGCTGCAAGGCAGGGTCTATTGCACACCGACCAAGGGAGCCCCCGCATGTGGGGCACACCGGAAGGCTGGCAGATGGTTGGCCAGGCACTTGACCCCCACACTGCTTTAGGTGCACTATGCACTGGAATCCTCATGAGCACCCACAGTCACAAGTGATCCACTACAGGGTCTGGGCCGGGTAGCTGATTGGCCACCCAGCCAGATCCACAGCCCCTCAGCCAACCGACCCTGTGAGCCTGCATGCCAGGGGGGTGAGGCTGCGTATAGGAGATGTGCAGTGGCCACTGTTTGTAAATGTGGCTTCCCGCAGATCTCCCATGGGTGCAGAGCTGCTTTGGCGGGGTACACGCCTCTGGCGCTTATTAGCCACCCCTTCATTCATTGGGGCCTTTATTAGTATTATCCCTTCTTTTAGTTTTGGATACAGCTGAATTGTGTGTAACCTGGCCCACCCAACCCTTCTGCAGCTATTGCACTGTGTACTTTGACAGGCAGGTCTCTTGGAGAAGTGAAACTTCAGTGTGCAAAGATTTTAAATAGTTAAGGACCTTTTTGCTCTGAACTGGGTGGTTAAGACCCTTAATATTGCAGGAGACCAGGTTTCCTAGAGCTGTTGTAGAGGGGCTAGCCATTATCACTTATAGAGGGGCAGCAGACACACATGCAGAACCATGCTCCATCCAGATTGTAGCATAGGGGCCCATGGGACCAGCAGGGGTGAACATTCCTCATGCCGAATATCACAGGTATTGGACTCATACATATTATTCATCCTAAAACCCATAACCCCACCACACTAAAACACATATCGATATCCAGAAGATATAACAATTACATGCCAAACAGGGGCAAATACCCCAATACAGGATTTGGAAGTGTGGATGTTGACAATATAGACCAGTAGCTAGGGCAAACTGCTCCATTAGCCAATCACGGTTCACATCTCAGGGAGCCAGAGCTTACCAAGGACTACCTAGTCTTTGCCTAGCCCCCTGCAGCACCTCCTTATTCCCTGTAACACTGTGCAACTATGATGGGAAACTAACTGCTTTGTTGCCAACTCCCATTCATGCTCACCCTGCCTACAGGGGTATGACCTAGTTGGAGAGGGACGGTGATAGCATGTATTTGATATGCCCCACCTTGATGCCACAAGGGAGAATGTGGATTGCCAGGGTGTCAAGCCACCAGCATCAACCTACAAAGGGGGGGTATATACCACTGGCTATATGAGCTACTGACCAACCCCCTAACTGAGGGGGTCCACATACAGTGAAGGAGTTGTGGTCTAATCTAGCCTCCTAACTCTACCCAGGGCACTGAAAACACAGCCCCCATCCCCACATACACACCCCATGTGCAAACACAAAGGACTACCCACCCAGCCACCCCTCATCCTGAACCAACACCTTTACAAATGTAGCCAATTATAACAAACAATAAGGGTGGAGCAACAGGCTCCGGGTGGGGCACCCTTGGAAGGTTAAGGGATTACAAAGATCAGTCCTCTGAACACCACAGTGACAGGCTCTACTGGCTCCTCCAGCTGCTGCCAAGAGCAATGGACCATTGAGAGAAGATAGAAAAATGTTACTTTCCATCATGGTTCAGTGGAACCACCAAAGATCAAGTATATATCCAGTGGTTCCACTAGCTGACCAGTAGATTGACACAATTTTCAGGCTCCCTTTACCTTCAGGAAGTGTTTCCAGCAGTGGTCTCTGCCCCCTCTTGGATCAGTCCTTGGTCACCTTCACAGAGCCCTCCAAAATCTCCCACTATTTTGTCCCAGGTGAGTGGAGTGGGTGGGTGAGGGTGGACAGGCCAGATCGGTTTAGTAGCAGTGGTTGACTTTTCTGCCAGTATATGACCTGTTATTGGGGGTAGTGCATCTGAATATGGTGCTGGAGGAAAGTACATTCCTTCTAACAGACACCTACTCCCCTACTCATGTTCATGGTGGCCCTTCTGCCAATCCATGGTTCCTTGTTCATGATGTGGTCTTACAGCATGCTGTTTGTTAATGTTACTGTTCAGTCATGCCAGAGAGATGTGCCTGGTCCATGACTTCTGAAAGCTCAGGTGTTCTGTGAAGTTTTGGGTTGTGGTGGGGTTGGATACTGGTTGCCTTTAGGAAATAGGTCCCCCCTCTGCCTCAAGCACCATGGTGCTTCTTGGGGTTGTAGTTGCAATTAGCAGGTTAGCTCACTTACAAAGAACATTCACCCAGCCCTCCTGCTGTAAATAAAAGGTCTGCTCCAATCCATTGTGTAAGGTACCAAAACTCATCAGGCCCTTAAAATGGTACTAGATGCCACCAGGGAAGAGAATCTCTCAGAGGTCTGTGTAATTACATTGCAGTTCCACTTCCTTGGCAGAAAAGTCCTGCTAGAGTGAGATTGAGCTCCTCTCCATACCAGGGATCCCTACTCCCAAGCTAGAGGTGTCTTTCTTTTGCAGAGAAACATAGGAGGTAAGTGATGATGGGCTGGGGTCTTGAGTTGGATAGGGAGTCAATATGTGGAGATGATGGGCCTGTTCCACCTTCAAGTGATCCTGCCACAAAGGGGCCAGCAGTTTTGGGAGTATGCCTTGAAGGGGATACACAGAGTGGAAGGTTATGTGCACAAATGCCCACAGCCTGGGAAACAAAATCCTAGACCTAACGGCACTGATGGCAGACACAAACCTGGACATTGTGGCTATTATGGGGACATGGTACACAGGGAACCATGTCTGGGATGCAGACATACCAGGGTATACACTTTTTAGAAAGGATAGGGAGGGGAAGAAAGGGGGAGAAGGGGTTGCTATGTATGTAAAGGAAGGGATTAATGTTACGGAGGCTCAGGGATCCAGATAAGTAGCAGAGGCATTGTGGGTCACTCTGGAGTCGGGGAACAAAACAACCATCCATGCTGGAGTAGTTTACAGGCCTCCCATGCAAGGGGAGGATATAGATCTAGTATTAGGGAAAGCCATCCATAATATGGCAGCCAAAAGGGAAGTACTACTAATGGGTGACTTCAACATACCGGATGCAGATTGGAATACCCAGACTGCAAGTACATCAAGGAGCAGGGACATCATGTCTGCCATGTATGGGGCAAACATAAGGCAGCTGGTGGTTGAGCCCACCAGGGAGGGGGCTGTACTGGACTTAGTGCTGACAAACGGGGAGAGAATCACAGATGTTGAGGTGGGCAGTTCTCTTGGTACCAGTGACCACAGAACTGTGTGGTTTAGAGTCAATAGATTGGTAAAAGAAAGCATTCAAAGATTAAGATCCTAGATTTCCAGAAGGCCAACTTCATGGAGATGGGGAACAGCTCAAAATTGCCCTGGCAGCAGAAGATACGGGGGATGGGTAGAAGCACAGTGGCTTAGGCTCAAGAGATCCATAGCAGGAGTGACAAATCAATGTGTCAGATTGCTTAGCAAAAGCAAAGGAAAGAAGCTGCCACTGTGGTTCTCTAATCAGTAGCTGAGAAAGTGCAAGAAAAAAGTAAAGCATTCATGAAATACAAAGAGACACAGAAAGAAGAAAACTGACTGAACTATCTGGAGAAGCAGAGAGAAGCTGGGAAAGTTGTCAGAGGGGCTAAGGCAAAAATGAAGGAAGGAATAGGACAGGCTATTAAGAAGGGGGACAAGACCTTCTTCCATTATATTAGTGGGAAGAAGAAGACCAGAAATGGTATTGTTAGGCTAAAGAAAGGAGAGGGTGGGTGGTGGGTGTAGGATGACATTGAAAATGCTCAGATAAGAACAAATATTTTTGCTCAATATTTACCAAGGAAGAGGCAGGGGAAGGGCTAAGACTCACGAGAAAAGATGTACAGGGGGAGAAGTGGACACCAGCCCATTTATGGTGGATAGAGTCTTAGGGGAACTAGGAAAAGTAAAAACAGACAAGGCAATGGGGCCAGACCGGATTCATCCTAGAATGTTGAAGGAACTCAGGAAAGTCCTAGCAGCTCTGCTGACAACCCTCTTCAACCAATCACTAGAAACAGGGGTGGTACCTGGGGACTGGAGGAGGGCAGAGGTGGTCCCCCTGCACAAGACTGGAAGTAGGGAGGAGGCAGGCAATTACAGATCTGTAAGCCTGACCTCAGTGGTGGGGAAGTTGATGGAGACCCTGCTTAAAGATAGGGTAGTAAATTTCCTGGAGTCAAGTGGTACAAAAGACCCAAGGCAGCATGGATTCACTGAGGGTAGGTCCTGCCAGACTAATCTTATTGATTTATTTGACTGGATGACCAGAGTAGTGGATCAGGGAAGGGTGGTGGATGTGGCCTACCTGGATTTCAGTAAGGCCTTCAACACTGTTCCTCATACAAGGTTGCTTTAAGAAATTGGGGAATCTGGGTGTGGGCTCTAAAGTAGTAAAATGGGTTGGAAACTGGCTAAAAGGTAGTTCCCAGAGGGTGGTAGTAAATGGCATAAAATCAGAAAGGGGGAGGTGACCAGTGGGGTTCCACAGGGATCGATGCTGAGTTCAGTTCTATTCAATGTCTTCATAAGCGACATTGCAGAGGGACCGGAGGGGAAAGTATGCCTGTCCACAGATGACACCAAGATCTGTAACAGAGTCAACACACAGGAGGAGCTAGATAAAATGAGAAATGACCTAAGACTACTTGAGGAATGGTCAAGGGTTTGGCAGTTGGGTTTCAATGCTAAGAAGTGCAAGATAATGCACCTGGGACACAGAAACCCAAGAGAGGAATACAGGATGGGGGGCAGGTTCTAGCCAACACAAGTCAGGAGAAAGACCTGGGGGTCATCATATCCGATGACCTGAAGTCAGCCAAACAATGCAAAAAAGCAGTGGGGAAGGCAAACAGAATGCTGGTGTGCATAGGAAGGGGCAAAACCAGTAGGACGAGTGAAGTGGTGATACCACTGTATAGATCACTAGTGAGGCCTCATATTGAATACTGTGTCCAGTTCAGTCAAATTCTGTCTATGTCCATCTCAGGAAGGACATAGACAGAATGGAAGCAGTCTAGAGAAGAGCAACAAAAATGATATATAGACTGCACCACAAGCCTTATGAGGAAAGACTCAAGGAACTAAACATCTGTTAACTGGAAGAGAGAAGGCAGAGAGGGGATATGATAGAGACTTTCAAATACTTAGAAAAATACACAGGGTATAGGAGGGGAGCATATTTCAGAGAAGAAACTGCACAAGGACAAGGGGACATAACATGAGGCTGGAGGGAGGGAGGCTTACGAGGAATGCTAGGAAGTATTTTTTCACAGAGAGGATGGTGGATCTGTGGAACAGCCTACCAGTGGAGGTGCTGAAAGCAAAAACAGTGTGGGGATTCAAAAGTGCGTGGAATAAGCATAAAGTCACCCTGCAGTACATCAGAGCAGGAGAAAGGCAGACCCAGATAAGAGTAGGGATTGCCAAACCATGTTGGGAAATGGGCAGACTAGGTGGGCTGTATGGTCCTTATCTGCTGACAGATTCTATGTTTCTATGTTTCTAAGGAAGCCTTCAATTGACAGGTCCCCCATACTTTCTGGTACCCCCAGGATCAGGATATTGTTGCAACAGCCTCTGTTTTCCTGGTTCTGGGCCCTAAGCCACAGCCTTTCCAGGTGACTTTTGAGGTAGTCTAACCAGCTCATCAGGTGGTGTGTGGTGGTACCCGGTTACAATAGCATTACAATAATAGTGCTGCTCAACATTGTGCAGGTCTGTATAATGCTACCACAGCAATGGGGGATTCACAGTGCTATGCAGTAAGTTTTCCCCTGGTCGCTGTCTGTGGTCCTAGCATAGGACAAGGGAAGTAGAACACCAGTAACTGGCTGAGCTGCTCCCACAGCGAAGAGGACTGAGGCATGGAACAGCTTGGCCGAGCGGCACCTAGAGACTAGGGCTCTAATCCTGGTTTCCCTGGATTTTGCTTTTCATGACTTTGTTATTTTTTTACAAGGGGCCTTGGAAACAGTATTCCATGGCCCCACAAATTTCCTCTTGCCCCTGATCCTCTGTCCCCAGAGTTAGGATATTTTAGTCTGGGGGGATGAGGGGCAGAGCCCCCCCCCAACAAAAACAAAAGTGGTGGCATTTTTGCTGCACGGTTGTTAACCATGCTGCTCTTGTTGGTGGCATTGAGACCCAATGATTTGTGTGGTATCTTCCAACCCTGCATATGGTTTTCAGAAGCATTCACCTGATCCATTAGTAATCAAACATCCTTCCTAGTGGAATATAGAGAGATTTTAAGTTCAGCCATATTCTAGACTAGCGATTCCAATCAGGAGGTCTTATATCCCAGCCAGGGAGGAAGACTGGGGCCTGCTGCCCATCATCATTCTGGAGCTAGATTAGCTTTTCTTAGCTGGACCAATTTTCCAGATAGTTAAAAGCAGGTACTGTAAAGGTAGTGGAAGTTCCAAAGAAAATTCACCTGGTCACTCTTGGAGTTCACCCTCAGTAGTGTGAACTATAGAAAATAAGCAATGAAAATAAGCAGTGCAGAAGCAGAGCTATGGATACAGGCAGCCATTTCCTTGGGCTGCTCAACCGACATTATGTCTTTTCAACTGTACGCAGTTCATTCCATTCTCTTTAAGTACCTTATTAAAATAGATTTGCCAGTGTAATTTTCCTGTCTCCCCCTGCTGACACCAGTTTTACAGAGAGTGCACATTTCACAAAAAAACATTGTGGGCATCACTATAACAGTACAGTAGTTCCAAAGCCAGGAAGTGGCCATCTTAGGAGAGGCATTTATTTTTATATAGCACTCTGTCCTGGAGCTTAGGTAACTTTACACATTAAAATATACAGATACAGCATTAAAGCATAATGTGAAATGAAAATATAATAACTACATTACATATAAATATATAAGACCCTGAGACTATAACATACTGTATTTAAATGTCTAGATAATATGCAGAAATAAATAAATAACATTTAGCCCTATTCTGAATGCCTCTTTGCAGAAACATCATAGCTGATGCAAAACAGAGTTCCAATACTGTGAGACCACCCCAGAGAATATTCTTTTTCAAGAAAGCTTAAGGCATGTCCTCTGGATCCACCAAAACAAGACTCTTGGTGGAACCAAGTGGGCAATCTGGAGCATACCAAACTAAGAGGTCTTTAAGATAGTAAGGTTACAAGCCATATATGGATTTGTAAGTTAGTAATAAAATCTTTAAAGTAGTGCACCACCGAACCAGTAGTCATTGCAGCTGCCACAGCACAGGTGTGATATGTTCCACAAATGCTAATATGGATATCAGCCTGCCTGCAGCATTTTGCAACAGCTGTAGGTGGTGCAGACAACCCTAGGAATACAGAGTTATAGGAGTCCAGCCTTGAGGTCATGAAGGTATACACTAGGGTCACCAGATCTTCTTAGGTAGATAGGATTTAATATGGGAGTTATTTATAAACTGAAAAAAAAAATCCATTGTGGACCATATCTAACACATACTATTAAAGTGCCACCCCAGAGTTCACAATGACTCCAACATTTTTTACCCTATCAATGGCCACGAGAGTCATGCTAATAAAGGATTGTAATATGATAACCCCTCATATAGCTGCCACCCCCCTCAGAACCTGTTTCCATCAGTAACAACTCCATCTTGGAGCACAAAAGCCAAGTGCTGATGGTAAATTCTGGACGCTGATGTACTGAGTGGCTAAAGTATCAGGAGAACACAAGAATGTACAGTGCTCACAGAAGTATGCAAAACTCTCTTACTTTACTAAACAGAATGGGGTGGGGTGGAGTAACAGTGGCTGAAGATAAAAGGGAGTGCAGTAAAGGCAACACACCTCTGCATCAAAAAATTGAGGAAAAGCAAAAGGAAAATGAGACCACTATGGTTCTCAAAAGAGGTGTCTAAAAAGGTTAAAGTTAAAAGGGTAGCATTCAGAAGGTGTAAGGAGCTGCAGAGGTAGGAGGATAGGGACGTGCATTGGGGGAAACACAGGGAAGCATGAAAAACACTAAGGAGTGCAAAGGCACAAACTGAAGAGAGAATAGCCAAGGAGGTAACAAACTGGGACAAGACATTTTTCAGATGTGTATGTGAAAAGAGGAAGACCGGGGAGGGACTGTAAGGTTTAAAAGTGAAGGGCGTGCTGTGTAGAAGGGGACAAGGAAAAGGCAGACATCCTGAACAAATAATTTTGTTCGGTGCTCACAGAGGAAGAAGAAGAGGAGGGGCCATAGAAAAGTAATAAAAGCTTTGGAGGGAGTCCTGAAGGGATTTGCTAACCTAAAGGTTGACAAAGCAATGGGGCCAAATGGAGTGCATCCAAGGGTATTTAGGGAGCTCAGGAAAATATTAGCTGCATGTCTTACAGTTCTATTTAATAGCTCATTGGAAATAGGAGTGGTTCTGGCGGACTCGGGGAGGGTGGATGTTGTCCCTCATGGATTTATGTATGGCCTTCGACACCGTGGACCACAGGGTTTTACTCCAGTGACTGGGGCTTCTTGGTGTGGATTCTGAATCAAAAGGTTGGTTTATATCCTATTTAATGGAGAGAACTCAACAGGTACAACTCGGGACACCATCTCTAAACAGATCAATGTAATTAGAGGAGTTCCACAGGGCTCCATATTGGGGCCAGCCCTGTTTTTAGTTTATGTAAATGATCAGTGAAAATTGCAACCCAAAACTAGTATTAAACTATATGTGGATGACACAGTCCTGCTTGCACATGGGGAAAACATCAGTGAGGCAGAAAGGGGACTTCAAATTGACTTTCTAGGATTAGAAAATTAATTAGCTCACTCAAAGTTAGTATTAAATATTAAAAAAACCAAAACAATGGCCTTTAAATCATTGAGGAAGGGAAAATCAGATACATCAAAACATGAAGCTTTGGAATAGGTTCTTTATTATAAATATTTAGGGGAGTGGGTTGATCAGGGACTTAAAGCTGAGGTACATATAACAGACATGATAAATAAAATAAATAAGAAACTTGGAGCCTTTCAGAGGACCAGTTTCTGTACTGATAAAAAAATTTAAAAAACAATTGTAAGTCAGTTACTTATTCCTAACATTTATCATGGCAGCCATATACTGTATATGGATTGGCCACCAAATCCCTCTTAAAAAAGGTAGATGTCACCTAGAACAATTTAGCTAAATTTATTCTCTGGTCTGACCACAGAACTCACCATTGTGATATGTTCCAAAACTTAGGATGGTTAACACCTAAAAATAGGAGGAAACTAATTTGGGCCATACATAAACATTTAAAGACAGGAAAACCTAAATATTTAATGGATAAAATAGAAGAAAATACCATTAAACATGAATATCAGTTAAGAAAATCTAAAAACATACCCCTTAGGCCAAAAATAAAAAAAATCCTTTATTCATATGACATTCTAGGCAGATTATGCCTTAAATTGCCCTTTGGTAAACGACATTCTAATGAAAATTGACTATAAACCTTCTTTGTTTGTAAATTTTCTAAAAGAAGAACTGAAAGTTAGATGCAAGTGCAATGAGCGAAATGATGTAGAGTCATCCTGGGGGTAGGTAGAGGAATTTATGATTTTATTGGTCTGTTAATGTTTAAGTGTACCAGTGTATTTATTTTAAACATGTTAATTGTTGACATTCATGTAATTTGTATATTGTGCACATAAGGTGTTTTTTTTAAAAACTTGAAACATGCTTGTCAGGACCATTTTGAAGAAATACCTTTTTACCATAAGATGTAAATGCAGGATCAGTATCCTGGTTAAAAATAAATCCTTTTACTACTACTACTACAAAAGCGGTAGCAGGGAGGAGGCTGGCAGTTATAAACCAGTCAGCCTGACATTCATGGTGGGAAAGTTAATGGAATCGCTGTTGAAGAAAAAGATTGTGGAATATCCTGAATCCAGTGATTACAAGACCCAAAGCAGCATGGATTCACAGGGGGGAGGTCATATCAAATGAATCTGATAGATTTCTTTGGGTGACCAATGAACTAGGTCAGGGTGGAGCAGTGGACATGATTTCAGTAAGGCATTCAACATTGCTCCACATAGAAGACTAGTAAGCAAGCTGGGTAGCTCAGGAATGGGTCCAAAGGTGATAAACTGCATACAAAATTGGTTAGAGAATAGGAGACAGAAGATGGTGGTAAACAGAGTTTACTCCAAGGAAGGGAGGGAGGGTGACCAGCGGGGTGCCTCAGGGATCAGTGTTGGGACTGGTCCTCTTTAATGTCTTTATAAGTGAAATTGCAGAGGAGCAGGAATGGAAGGTCTGTCTCTTTGTGGATGACACCAAAATCTACAATAGGGTAAATACTTGGGGGAGAGGGGGTGGAAAGGATTATCAGAGACCTGAGAAATGTAGAGGAGTGTCAATGTTATGACAGCTGGGTTTCAATGCAAAAAAATGCAAAATAAGGCACTTATGGCACTGAAACCCAGGGTAGAGTACAAAATGGGTGGAGTGGTGTTGATGATGACCAAGCAGGAAAGAGACCCAGAAGTTATCATATCGGATGACTTAAAGGTGGACAGGTAGTGTGACAAGGCAGTAGGGAGGGCAAGTGGGATGTTGGGGTGCATAGGGAGGGGTATAATCAGCAGAAAAAGGGAGGTGGTGTTGCCTCTCTATAGATCATTGGTAAAACCTCACCTAGAGTAGTGTGACCAGTTCTGGAAACCATATCTCTGGAAAGAAATAGACAAAGTGGAGGCGGTCCAGAGGAGGGCAACTAAAATGGTGCAGGGTCTGGATCAAAAGTTCTATGAGGACAGACTAAAGGAACTCAATAAGTATACTCTAGAACAGACGAAAGAGAGAGAGAGAGAGAGAGAGAGAGAGAGAGATATGATAATTACCTTTAAGTACCTCAAGGAGGTAAATAAGGTACAGGAGGGGAGTGTTTTTCAAAAAGGAAGGTGCTCAAGAAAAAGGGGACAAGCTATGAAGCTGGAAGGGCAGATTCAGGAGAGATGTGAGGAAGTACTTCTTTATAGAAAGAGTGGTGGATTCCTGGAACAGCCTTCCAGTGGAGGTGGCAGTGGCAAAAACAGTGGTGGGATTCATGAATGCGTGGGATAAGCACAAGGGAATCATAGTGGAGAGGATGGGGGAGGGAGAAAAATATGTAGATCAGGCTCGGTCTGATGTAATAGTGTAGGCAGGGAAAAATGGGCAGACTGGATGGGCCAAGCAGTCCTTATCTGGAGTCAAATTCTATGTTTCCATATCCAGAAACTTACCAGTAATGGTATTATCCCAGCATTTTGAAGTTGCGCTGCCTCTTCATCGGGGTGGAGTCAGTGTTATTGCATCACCCTTTTATACCGTACGTCAGCTACTTAAAGTGACTGTTACATTATAAGTGCAAAGTGAAAATTAATATAGAAAAGAATGCTACATGCAGGTACAATTGTATCAGCACCTGACTACTAAAACAGTAGTGTGATACTACTACCAAAACAGTAGATGCTTGCATTTAAAATGCCATGTGGCTAGTAAGCAAGAAAAAAGTGGCAAGTAGGATCTGACAAATGGCGATCTCAAATAAAGCCCAAATTTGCTTTGAAACTATACTATTAGTGCTAATGCTAATTGTGATGGACACATGACCAGATTAAGCTATTTATTTATTTTGTTAGTGTACTTACGCGTCTTTCATAAGTTCTGCTATTTGGAAGTGGATGCAAAACATGGTTTCCTGGTCACATATCCAGGCAGATCTGATGGCAAATACTAACTGCTCAGTGTAAGTCTCCCATGAGCTCATCTGAGTTACAGACCCTGCAGGTGTGTGGGTGCAATTACACCTCAGACATTTATTTATTTATTTAAAAGTTTCACCAGATAAGGCATACTAAGCAGTAATTGCTCATTTCCAGATGCATCCTGGGGGGATAGGGAAGAGGAAACAGACAAATAATATATATTATACAGTAGTATAGAATCACAAT
Source organism: Neoceratodus forsteri (assembly GCA_016271365.2). Taxonomy (NCBI): domain Eukaryota; kingdom Metazoa; phylum Chordata; order Ceratodontiformes; family Ceratodontidae; genus Neoceratodus; species Neoceratodus forsteri. The sequence goes on from CM057456.1 coordinate 1,291,252,259, forward strand.
TTTTTTCAAGGTTAAATGCATACATTTAGGAAATGTAACACTCAAATGGCATTAGAGTACGGGGTGACCAAGTACAGAAAGGCATATTCCAATATGGCAAGTGCAAAGATCAAATACAAGGATAAGTCATAAGTCAAAAACAACAAGTGCTACAGTAGGGGCTGGTGTATGGATAAGTTAGAGTCAGTTATAGGAGGGTGAGATGAGGTTGTAGAGGAGGGAGTAGAGGGAATGGGGTGGAGCAGTTTGGATTGACAAGGGAAAGGCATTCCAGAGTTTAGGGAATTGATAAGAGAAGGCAGCTTGGCCTGCAGTTGCAGACCTAGGAGGCAGAGCAAAGGTCAGAAGTTCCAAAGGAATAGGAGGATCCGGGGATCCTGCAGAACAGGGTTGTAAACCTGGACAAGGGATGTTCTAGGTTTTGAAGATGGGCCAATTGGCTCAGATGATGTCATACACACACATATGCACATATACACGCACACACACAAACTCACTCATTTTGGGTGGGGGGGCGGAGGTGGTAAACTGTCACTTAAAGGGTGAGGCCACTTCCCACTGCCAAAGAAAACAAATTAGGGAGCTGAGGGTCAGCTGGTTCTCTCTCTCTCTCTCTCTCTCTCTCTCTCTCTCTCTCTCTGGAACACAACATCTGATAAAAGGGGAGCCCTGCTGCAGGTACAAGTACAGCTCAGGGAAAGTGTCTTCTATAGCAAGCAGTAGGTAAATAGGTTTTAGGTAAGAAGATGTCAGATTTTTCTATACATCAACTGTCTGTGTAACTTGCTTTATTTTCTGTTGTCTAGTAAACTTGTAAACCTTTTGTCTGACTGTAAATGTATCCTGTTTGTAAATACTTGTAGTTCTTCTAGTAAAGAATCGATTTTTGATAGAATCACTGACTGCTTGTTGATTTAAAATGATAATTTTACTATTTCTGTTGGACTGTGCAGTCCTTCTCTGAAGGGCACTCTATCAACAATTATTGTGTTGACCTTCCTGATCTTGAGCAAAGGAGGCAAAAGGGCAGTTTCCTTGTTCCAGGTAAAAATCAGGTATTGGCAAAGGATTAGAAGTCCCCGACAGAGACCTGCTCTGTAAGCAAAGGGCCCAAGGGGCAAGTTTGTCAAAACTGGCAACAGTGGCGTAGGATCTCTGTCACAACTGGTGGCAGTGTGGTGTGAATTAGTGCACAGATTTAAAGCCAGACTTTGTGTACAGTGTGCTTTCCTGTGAGGCAGAAACTCTGGGAGAGAGTGGTAAAAGTCTTACCCTGCACATGGGGTGACAGAGTGCCAGCAGAAATGGGTTAGGTACTAAATCCCACCTTCAAAAATCCTGCTTTAAATAATACCATGTGTAATATCCCATTTAATTAAGTTACCGACATTCAATATTCCCATCTCAAGAAAAAACTCCAGCTGTCATTGTGTGGCTCCCTGAGCTTGAAGGAATGTCACATTGGTAATCCAGAGTTTTGGAAGGAGAAACTGTAAAAAGGTGCACATATTTGGGCCCTCTGAACCCTCAGGTATCCCAACAATTTGGAGATTATTGCATCTAGTCTGATTTTCTAAATTGTCAAGTTTGACTTCTATAAGCTGAATGTGTTGTTCCAGACAAGCAATCCTGTCAGCCTACCTAGCCGAGTCCGATTTAACCATTGACACAAAAAAATGTAGTGTCCACGACCTGCAATTCCATTTCGTCAAGTTGGGCCACAGATTCTTTAATAGCAGGGATGTTGCTGACCAGAGATTGTAGCATCACCCGAATGTCTGAGAGATCTGCCAGATCAACTTCAACATGAGATCCAGAAGCAGCCATTGCCAGTCTTGCTACAAGACACACTTTGTGTGGTGCAGTCAGTCAGAAAAATACAATCTGGTGATTCTCAGGAGACAAGAAGGACACTAACAGGTACCAAGATGGATCAGGAGGGTAACAATATTAGAAAGTAGCAAAAGGGCAGGAATAACTCCGGAAAAGCAATGGATTGTGACACGGCGCACCAGAGCTATGCTCTTAAACGAAATTAATTTCAGGATTATTTTATTCGGGATTATGAGATGACTGTGTTTTGGTATTTCAGGATTTTTTGGGGGGCTTTTCTAATGCAGGATTATTAACGGAGGGATTCAGGATGGATCCCAGCAGAAATATTCCTTAACAGTCATGAAACAGGATATACAAAAGATGGCAAGGCAAGGCAAATTTTATTTATCTGGCACCCAATCCCTGGTGCTCTGGGCACCTTACATTAATAGGTAAAGTCAGTACAACACAACACACATAAAAATATATAAAACAATAAATAAATGTTAGCATAGTAAAAGCAGCTTCCTGAAATTAGTTCAGATCAGTCACCTTCATTGTGGAAGGCCATATGAAATAAATGAGCCTTTAGCCCCTTTTCGAACAGCTTGACTATTGGGGCCTCCCTAACAATATCTGGCAAAGTGTTCCACCGAGTCAACCCGGTGACACTGAAGGAATAGTCACCAGATGTTTAAGCCTGACCCTGGGAACATCAAGGAGGCTTCGAGTAGAGAAGCAGAGGGAATGGATCAAGGAGGCAAATGTAAGAAGATCAACCAGACTGCCTAGGCCCAGCCCATATAGATCCTTCTATATGAGCAAGCCAACTTTGAAGAGGATCCTCCACCTAACAGGCAGTCAGTGCAAAGCCCGCAGGACTGGGGTCACATGACTGGACCTTGACAGGCCCATCAGCAACTGAGCCACTGCATTCTGCACCAGGTTCAGCCAACAGAGGGTCTTTCCAGTGATCCTGAAGTATAGAGCATTGCAGTAATCAAGCCTTGATGTCATGAAGGCATGCAGCAGTGACAGCAGGTCTTTGGGTGGCACTAGGGGCTTAATCTGGTGATATTTCTCAAGTGGTAAAAAACACTTTTGACCACAGATGACACCTGAGCTTCAACTGACAATCTGCAGTCAAGAATAACTCCAAGATCCTGCATCCTAAGGGAAGCCATCAATGGAGCAGATCCCAGAATTAATTCTGCACCCACTCCGAAGCACTCCCATCATGCTTGCAACCTGGCTCAATCACCAGTGCCTCTGTCTTGTCTGGGTTCAGTCACAGCCAGCTGGAAGACATCCAGTTGTTTATCTCCATCAGATGGTTGTAAATCACTTCCATGGTGTTGTGTGTTCTAGGGGCAAAAGATAACTATAGTTGGGTATCATCTGCATAGCAGTGAAACCCCAAACTGTAATGCCGAATGAGCTTTCTTGGGGAAGCATGTATACTGCAAATAACATCAGCAACAAAATCAAACCCTGAGGTACTCCACTTGACAGGGGCCTTGGCGAGGAGGAGAAACTCCCCATTACCCTCTGCTGCTCTCTGCCAGAGAAATAGGACTCAAACCAATTGATGACAGTACCAGTGAGTCCACAATACTCTCGAAGGTGATCAAGAAACACAATGTAATCCATGATGTCAAATGCTGATGAGATATCAAAGAGAAAAAGAAATGACCAGTCTTCTTTATCTCTAGCTCTTAGGAGGTCATTATGCACCCTAACTAACACTGTTTTGGTGCTATGCCTGGCCTGAAACCCAACTAGAATGGTTCATAGATATCAAAGGACACAAGGTGTTCTTCAAATTGTTGTGCCACCACTTTCTTGACAACCTTGACTAAGAATGACAGGTTGGAGATTGGATGGTAATTCACCAGGACATCAGGGTCGAGAGATGGTTTCTTCAAGAGAGGTCTCACCAGTGCCTCTTTCAAAGCATCCAGAAAGATTCCCTCTGATATCAAGCACCTGACAATGCCAGCAAACCTGATGGTCCCGGTACATCTCATCAAGAAACGAGTCAGGGCCAGGTCCAGTTCACAATAACTGTGCTCCAGCTCCGAGATCACGTCAGTGACCATGGCCACCTCCACTGGTTTAAGCTCATCCCAGACTAGCAGAGTGCCTCTGTTTATTCCAGGCTGATCACTGTGATGCAAAACTTGCCTCACTGATGGAATTTCCGACCAGATGGAAGACACCCTGTCAGAGATAAAACAGACCAACTACTCACACAAAGTGATCAAAAAAGCTTTTTTTGGCTATAGAAAGAGAGGATGCAGAAGTCTGTCTACAGTCCAAAATAGCTGAGATGGTCTGTTTTTCCCTGCAGCAATCTCCCTGGACAGGAATTATGCCTTCTTACAGTTGATTGCCCCTTGGCACTCATGGTAATGAGCAGGCAAGGCCAGTTTATCCTCCTCCAACCAGGTTTTCCACCAGTAATGCTCCAACTTTTGACCCTTGATCTTCATCCTCTTGAGAGTCCCATCAAACCAAGGGGATTTCAAATGAGAAGATCTGGGACATATATGGACCAGTGCAATGGCATCAAGCACTTCAAAGACTACCTAATTATAGGTGGCCACTGCCTTGCCCGTGCCAACCACACACACAGCACCTACTCCAGATAGGTCAACTGCCGCCAACAGTCCCTCTGGGGACAGTCCCCTTAAACAGCGATAGCTAACCATCTGAACAGGGAAGGACTTTCAGGAACTTCACTGTGCAATTATCAGATCAAACAACCTGATCAATATTGAGGTTTGATATCTCAAGCCCCAGTGAGAACACCAGATCGAGCATGTGGCAGTGGTGATGGGTCACAGAAGTAATGACTTCTGTCAGGCACAGTGATAACATCAACTGAAGGACGTCATAACAAAATTATGAGGATTTGTCATTGACCTAGGCATTGAAGTCACCTAGAATTAAATATCTGGAGGACTCCAACACCTTGTCAATGATCAAGTCTGTGACCTCATGCATGAAATCTCTGTCCATCTTGGAGGGCAGTAAATTAGGAGAATCCTGCAACCTGCACCTGGATCCCCACGCACTGCCACACACTCAAAAGACCTGGCCGATCCAACTGGGTGCACGACAAAGCCCAAGTCGGATCTAAAGCAAATGGCTGCATCCCAACCCCTGCATTCCCTCCTCGGGCAGTGCACTACGGAGTACCCAGAGGGGACGGTCACCTCCAATATTGGCCCGGCATCATCACCCAAAAAGATCTCTATAATGCAAGCCTGGTCAACCAAGGAAATCAAGTCTGCCTTAATTGCAGTCTTGTTTCACATCAAGCTGGGCCTGGCACAGGTTATTACCTCAGCAACACATATTCACTGTCATTCATTGGACCTGTTCTTCCTACTGGGGATGGAGGCCTTTGACCTGATGGTGGAGCCAGTAAGTTGGTCAGACCACCATACTGTCAGGTTCAGGTTTGAGGCACCCCCTAATAGGCCTGCCCCTATGAAGATGGTCCAGTTCTGCCCTTTAAGGGTGTTGACCACACATGGCCTGTTGGAGGTTCTGGATCTATCAGGCATGATGAGTGTATGCAAGGAGCCAGGGGAACTGGTGCTGGCTATAGGGCTATCGCTGCTGACCTCAACCTTGATGAGACTCTGAAGGAGATGAGTAGGAGGGGTCGAAGGCTTGAGCGGTGCTGGAGGAAATCCAGATTGGCAAAGGACAAGCTTAGATTGATGGTACATTATAGATACTATCAATCAGCAATCTCCTGTAAGAAGGCAGAGTTACGGTCCAAGGAGATTGCTGTGGCAACCAATAGACCAGCTCAGCTCTTTTGCACCATCAATAGGTTCTGCAATCCATCCTGTCTTCAGTCGCAGGGAGGCTTTACACAAGCAAGATGTGACGAGTTTTCTCAGCTTTTTGCCGATAAGATTTCCATTATCAGATCCATGATCCAGTCAGCGTCTTCAAATGGGCCTTGCATTAGCAGGCTTGAGGTCACAGGTACTCGGCCTATCTGGCCTGACTTTAGCCAATTGACTTTCATGGATGTTGTGCGGATCATTCAGGAACTGGGCCAACCTACCATAGTTTGGACCCAGGGCCAACACACCTTTTGTTAGGGTGTGTTGAAGTCATCGGACTGGCCCTTTCTAGGATAGTCCGTTAGCGACAGGGGTCTTTCTGGAGACCCTGAAGGAGGCAGTTGTTATGCCTCTCTTTAAAAAATAATCGCTAGATCTGGATTGCCTGGAAAACTACAGAACTATCTTTAACCTGCCCTTTGTGGGCAAGGTTATTGAGAAGGTGGTGGCTGCTCAACTGGATGATCATTTAACTACTCATAGCATCTATGAGCCTCTCCAGTCTAAATTTAGGAAGAGTCACAGTACTGACACTGTCCTTTTTTGGGTGTGGAATGATCTTCAGATGGTGAGGGATCGAGGGAGTCATACCATCTTAGTTATCCTTGATCTGTCAGCAGCATTTGCCACTGTAGACCATGGGGTGGTGATGGAGCACCTGCAGGTTTGCTGTGGACTTGCTGATACAGTCCTCAGCTGGTTTAAATCTTTTCTCATGGGCAGGATGCAGAGAACAGTGTCTGGAATTTTTTCCTTGACCTCTCTGCCCCTGTCCTGTGGGGTCCCATTGGGCTCAGTCTTATCCCCCATGTTGTTTGCAGTTTATATGCTGCCATTAGGAGATATCATTAGGTAGTATGGGCTGAGTTTTCACTGCTATGCAGATGTCACTCAGCTCTAAATGTCCTTCGCACCCGGGCAGGAAGAGACGATCTCAGTCTTTACAACTGCCTCTAGGAGTTCCAAGATTGGATGAGGTCCAGCTGGTTGAAGTTGAATTCGGACAAGACTGAAGTACTGGCATTAGAACCTGATCACTAGGGCATGAGGGTGCAAGCTGGTTAGACCTTGGGGCTTTGGCTCAAGGACACTCTCTTGCTCACCTCAGATTGGGTGAGAAATCAGAGCATTGTGCTTGACAGCAGCTTGACACTGAAGTTGCAGGTGTTGGCCATTGTGAAAGCCTCATTTTACCAACTGAGAAACATCACCTGGATTAAACACTTGATCTCCCTTGGGACATGCCAACATTGGTTCATGCCTTTGTGATTTTTCATCTAGATTGTTGTAACACCCTATTCCTAGGGCAACCGGGGGTAGATTTTTGCTGATTGCAGCTAATGCAGAATGCGGCGGACAGGTTGTTGACTGGCTTACCTAGATCTTGCCATGTCACTCTTGTGCTCTGCTATCTGCACTGGCTGCCAATAAATTGTCAGATCACCTTCAAGGTCAGCTTGTTGACCTACAAAGCTCTATGTGGCCAGGGATCTGGCTACCTGTAAGACCTTCTGCATCCTTATCACCCCCCACACCCACTCCTCTCCACTGATGAGGGATTGATCTGGATGCCCAGGATTAAACAAAAGACATCTGGGGCCTGTACATTTGTATTTGTGGCCCCGATCCTGTGGAATTCTCTGCCTCATCAGATTAGAGAATGCCAGATCATCAACCAGTTTAAAGTTGAATTGAAAACATATTTATTTAGCCAGACCTTCCCTGATGGGGTTCAATTTAAGGATTTTAATATTGTGGTTGTTGTTAAAATGTGTTTGTTAAAGTATTTATATAGATTTAAGCATTGTTAGCATGTAAGGTGCTTTGATTCCCTGAAATTTGTTCTGTATAAATAAAGCTTTGATTGATTGATTGAACAATTGATTGACCTGGCATTGCATAGCATGGCACGAAGGGGATTGGCAGGCACTGCCAGCCACCAGGCTATCTGCCCACTCAGTCTGGTGGGAACCCTGAGGACAGAGACCAAACATGACTGGCCTCTCTCAAGGCTCTGCCTAATCCCATGGTGTCTCCTGCATGTGATGACCCAAATATCACTCACCTCCACCATTCCTGCTGGACCCTGTCAATGCTGACCTATATGTACCCTTGTAATACTGAACTTCCTGCAGTGCCTTGCAGCAGTAGCTGACACTGGGAGATTGAAGAAGGGACAAAGATCATGCAGCTGGGAGGCAGCATATGCTACATGCAAGGGGCCAAGGCTCTGGTACATCTGGATGAAAACCAGTGCACCGTAGGGTACTGTATAAAAATACACAACTATCCCTGACCTAGCAGGAATAGTTTATACTACCAAACTATCTGTACCTCAAAAACAAATTTACATCATATCCACCTAATACTAACAAAGCTATCCACTAACACACCTCATACACATACCACACACCCCCACCCAAATCAAACAAAAAAGTTTCCACCCAACCAAAAACCTCCCACCCTCCAAAATAATAAATGAAATAATCAGGCCAACAATCTAGTCCAAAGGATTGCTATGACAGAAAGAGAAGTAATTACAGTTCCTTTTTTATGTGCAAAGTCCAAAACCCATTTACAGAGTTACAATGAAGTATTGAACACAGCTTTCCAGATGCAGAACCTGCTGGGATGGAAGAGTCACTGTACACTCTCATTAAACTGTATAGCACTCACACTTAGGAGCTCTGCTCTCACCAGAGTTCCAGAAGATATTATTTAGAGCAGAGACTGCCCTGCTGCAACAGTTGATTTAAATGGGAGGAGAAAAACTGAAGGTGGCAAACCCCAACACAAACCAACCCCAGGGCTGCTCTCTCCTGCCCCAGTAACAGAATGACTGGGAATGCCAAACAATTTGGGGCAAGCCAACAAGGAACAAACTCATCAGGTCAAGTCCTGCCGTACTCTACTTCGCACTGCTCTCACTGGCACTCATAAAGTTCAGCAGGCCAGATTTCCACCAGGAGAATGCTCCTTACATCAGGACCTACACCCTTGCTATCCAATAGAAGAACCAACATGAAGTCCAAAAAATTGGGGCCGTGCCAACCAGTTCTCTTCCATGGCTCTCCCACAGGACACTCAGCTACACAGCACAGCAAAACCAACTGGGGAAATATAGTTCCAATTGGCGTAAGTATACGACAGCACTCACCCACTGCGGAAGAACTCCACTTAAATGTGCTTGATGTAAATGGTCCAAAAAGAAAAAAACCTCCAGTCAAGTAAGTAGTATACAGCTGAAGCAGTGCTAAGTTTCTGGTATTTCCTCCCTCCATGGCCAGCCTCCTGCACTGGACTCTGTGACGGCAGATTTGATAAGGCATCTGGAAGTCCTCTAAGTGTTCACCTCCATAAATGGAGCCTCCAGTCAAATGCCTGCTCCTAGACCACAGAGCCATTCTCCTCAGGTCTTGCTCCTCCAAACTTCTCCAGAATTCCCCACCACCACATGTAGCATAGCACTGGAAAAATGGACCTGTCTGAAAACTAAAAAGCTAGCTCCTCACTTTACATAAACTCAACTCAGCCATATCTATGACTTTGCCCTGAGGCTGGCATCTATCTAAAAAGCAACTTAAAATGTGGAACTTTAGCCGTGATGGCAACCGCTAAGTTGCATTATAAAATGGTATAGGAAAATCCTGTAATCTGATTGGCTGTCATCTATGAATCAATTATTTTCCATGCATAGAGATTAACAAGTGCTGTCAAATGTGGAACTGATTACTACTAGAATCAGCAAGCCAACAGAATGTTGAAATTTCAACTGGCAGCCTTTGTTTTTGCCCACTAACTGTAAACATCACATTTGCTTGTCATGGCTAGCTCTCAAGCTATAAATTTTGATATTAGCATAACAGAGGATGAGCTAGAAGACCTCTTTAGACTAAGTGAAGATGACGAAATCTCTCAACAGTGCCCACAGCATCCCAGAGTACACAAGAGGTTCAAAATGCAACAGTGAGTACAGTAAATTTAAAACAGAATGTCACAATGGGAACCTGTTCTGGCAGACATCTGACTTTAACAACATCTGAATTAAATGCAATTGAGGATTCACAAAACAAGCCAAACACAAAGAAATCCACAGTTTGGGCTATGAAAGTATTTAATGATTGGCAAGCTGTAAGAGGTATAAAAATAGACTTCAAAACAGCCAGTAAAACTGTCTTAAATGACACTTTCAGATCCTTTTATGCCGAGGTCTGTAACATGAATGGACAAGAGTACTCTATCAGCAGCTTTTGTTGTTTATGCTCTTCACTAAACAGACACCTGAACTCCCTAGAAATTGGCAGAAAGATAAACATTATCACTGACACTGATTTTACCAGTAGCAACAACGTGTTTGTGGCAGTTACCAAGAGGTACAGAAAAGCCCAAAAGGATACATTCAAGCACCATCCTGCCATCTCACACAGAGACCTGACGTTAAAGAAAATTGCTGTCCTGAGCCCTGAGACTGCGCCTGGTCTACTCGCAAAGTCTGGTTTGATGTCCACTTGTACATTGGCCAGGGCGCTGTAGGAGGGTGTCAGACAACTGTCGCCCAACAGCTTTGAATTCAAGTTTGATAACCATGGGCATGAGTATGCGACTCTGCATTTTAAGGAAGTAACCAAAGATCACAAAGACCCCATCAAGCAGAACAAAGAAAACTCAGAGGATTTATCTATCCGAACCTGGATCGGAGACATGTCAAGTTGCCTGTTTGAGAAAATATGTACAAAAACTCCCTCAAGATCTTCTTCTGTCACCCTCATAAATTTCCTGAAGTTTTGATAGACACACAGTCTGAAGGGTACACAAAAACACCTATTGGCTTAAATTACCTCTCATCCATGATGACAAAAATAAGCAAGGAAGCCGTGCTGTCTCAAGTGTACACCAACCACAGTATTCGTGTGACAGCAGTCCAGCTACTTTCTGATGCCGGTCTGGAGAGCCGCGAAGTAATGGAAGTTATGGGGCATCACTGCAAGGTGAATCTGTGGGCTTACTGGTGGCCTGCATTGACAGACCGGAAGCGCTGGAGTTACATCCTGGGACAGGCAGAAGAAGAGGAGACCGACATAATGGCAGCTTGAGAAGCAGCAGCAGTTCTCTATTGCCCGCGTCGCTACCCAATTCAGTTCTCTGGTACAGCTTTTTTCACGTGAATAAAATATAACTGCAGTATTTCAATTGGTAAACACCTGCGACTGTGGTATCCCAAGTCAAAAATGGAGGCATACATGAGAAGGCGCCACCGAGGCATTTACCACTGCCCACCCCAGAGAAGGACAAGGCGCAAAGCACACCAAGCATCAGACAGTGCGCCTCAGTAAATCTAGTACTGCAATGGGTGCACTCTTGGAGGAGCAGTTTTAGAGGTGATGCAGCCATTACAGGATAAAATATCTGAGATCTGTGATGATCTACAGCAGGTCAAATCTTCTGCCCACTCTCTAACCATTTGTGTAACTGATTCTGAAGCCAAACTGGTGTCTCTGGAAAAAAAGCATGATAAAAATGAGTTGGCTATGATGCTGTATGGACGGAGAATTAAAAAACTCGAGGAGAAGCTTGAAGATTTAGAAGGAGGAGTAGAAGAAACAACTGTGGTGATCGGAATTCCAAAAAAGGAAGAAGGAGCAACGCCTATTCTGTTTCTTCAAAACTATGTGAACGAATCACTGGCCCCTCACCGAATGGAGCATCTTATGTCATCAAAAGGTCCCATCATGCTCTTCAACCTCCTCTACTGCCCGATTCCCCACCCAGACCACTCATCTTCAAAATGCCCAATTTTTAGATAAGCAGCATGTTCTTGCAAAAGTGCGTGAATTACAGGAGATTCTGTGGGAAGGATATAGAATCCAGATCACGAGGATCTTCCAGTCAGTGCGGTGAAGCAGCAAGGAATGCATCCAATTGTGATGAAGCTTATTGCTGCGGGAACCCCGTTTTGGATGAAGTATCCATCGGTTCTTCAGGTGAAAACAGGGGATAAATGGATCTTTTTGAATCGCAGGAGCAGGCGCAGCAAGAGCTTAAAAGTCTTTTCTCAGACCTCTTTAAGTGAAAGAGATGAGAAGAATATGGGCAAATGCTTGTCAGCTGTTATAGGTCTGCTTTGATGTATAGAGAAGCTGCCTGGTTCTTACAGGTCGGACGCCTCGCTGATCTTGGTCTGGCAAATGTTGACTTATCTGTAACATCATATAATGGAACACCCTGTGCAGTATTTTTTTTTCTTGAGGCCCATCATAGAAGCTTGGGAAGCATCACAGAGGAAATCGGAAATCGCTCCAAGCTTACCATGTTGTGGACTTTCAGCGAAGACACAGACTATTTGCTTACCGTGCCTATTATTGGCAAAGGCATAGATGATTTGCTCCTCGGAATATTTATGTTTGTCTGTCTGAATTCAAAATGCTGAGGACTTATTACTTTTTATTTTTTCTCATCTTTCTTAAAAATAGAAACAGAGCTTGGGATGGAGAGTAACTGCTAAGAGATCCTTAATGTTTTTGTGTTTGTCAAATCGGGATGCTCTGATTTTGATTATTTAAAAGGATACTCAATATAATTTCCATTTAGAAAGGGCTGGAGGCATTCCCAGTGCTTTAAGGTGCCATGGGTGTATTACTGACCTCCTATTATGGTTATGTCATTACAGCTCACTAGGGTAAATACGACCTATTAGAGGGATGCCATAGGTATGGTGTTCTGTAAGTTGAATTCTTTTTAGAGTTATCCTTATTGATACTATAATCACTACATAAGTAGCGGGGGCAGGGTGGGGGCATGAGATAGGTAGGGGGTCTCTGATACATCTTATTACCTGCACTAAGACATCACTCACCTGAGAGTGGATTGTGATGCAGTTGATTGGAACTGGGCAAGATATTATATATATTATTATTAGGATTTCATTTTGATTTGTGGAGGTTAGGATTAAGGGATAATTTGATAGATACATTTCTGTTATTGTTATTAGGATATAGGGGTACTAAGTCAAGTGTGCCAACTCATTTATTTATGGTTGAATCTCTAATGGTGCTCAGTCAGATAGGCATTGGATTTTATTTATATCAGGGCTGGTCATTCTACCCAGGGTAATGTTCATAAAGCCAAATGATTACTAATCATTACAAGATTGTAAGCTGAAACATTAAAGGTGCACAGGACAAATGTAAGAGGCAGGTTATCCTCAGACACCTTCGCCAGTTACAAGCTGGGATTGTTTGTCTCCAAGAGACACATCTTCGAAGATGTGATGCTAGCCTATTCCTTAAGACATGGGTCGGACAGGCATATGGTGCAGGGAAGTCCACGTCTAGTGGGAGAGTTGTGGTATTGATAGATAAAAAAATTGCTTTCAAACTGGATAGAGAAATCTGGGACCCCAAAGGCAGGTACATAATATTAAGTGGATATTTAAAAGAATGACAGATTATTTTAGGATCCATATATGGCCCAAACTCAGAGCCTCCTCATTTCTTTACCCATCTACTGAGTCTAATTGTTGTTGATCCACCCATTCTAACCATATTGGGAGGAGATTGGAATGTTGTACCTTACATGCATATAGACAGATCTGAATCCCGGAAGCAGGGTTTATCCCCCTCACAAAGGGCACTACATAACCTTATGACAGGTGCTGATCTCTTGGATCTGTGGTGTGTTCCTCATCAAGGAGAGTGCCAATATACAGTACTTATTTCTCGCCCCCGCATAAATCTTTTTCCCATATTGATTTTTTTCTTTTGAGTTCCTTTGCATTATCTGAGGTAATATATACTGATATACACACAAGAGTTATATCAGATCATGCTCCAATTTCTCTTGCATATCTCCTTGGGCCAAGCATCCAAAGGGATGCTATCTAGAGGTTGAACAACCAGTTGCTCCAAAAGCTTGATTCTCTTTGACACATTAGAATTTTCTGTCTAATTTTTTGCTAGATAATAGGGGGACTGTTGCCAAAACAGACATGATCTGGGCAGCCTTAAAATGTTCTCTCAAGGCTGCATGCCTTAGGTTATCGGCAACAAGATGTCGTCAGTTTCGTGTCAAACAAACCGCCTTGCTCCAAGAGATACGGTCCATGGATCGTACCTTCACTCAGCACTCCCCAGATGCTGACTGTACACTTTTGCACCAACTGCAAAGTCAATACTCAGATCTCATGTAGCAGAAAGCAGAGTTGATTTAAGATGTACAAAAATGAAATACCTTGATGCTGGCTGGTGAGAAGGCTGGTAAGCTATTAGCTATTCGATTCAGGAAAAACACAGCCTCATGAGCCATTCCATGCATCAAATCAGTTGCTGATGACAGTCTGGTTACAACCCCCACAGAAGAGTCCGAGGTTCTACGGTCTTATTACCAAAAGCTTTATACTGAGGCTCAGCAGGATAGACTTACAGCTTTGGATATAGTGGAATACCTTAATGCCACGGATATCCCTAACTAGAGGTCTGTCAAGGTGACTATCTTGGAAACCTAATTACAGTACAGGAAGTTGTAACAGCAATTGAGCAGCTTTCACTTGATAATTCCCCTGGCCCAGCCAGCATTACTAATAACCTGTATAAAAGCTGTTCACAAGAGCTTGCTCCATTTCTGGCTGAAGTTTATAATTAATGATTTGCTGAAGGAATGTCGGAATCAAATTTCCTTAATGTTCTAATTACTCTTATTCCCAATTCTGGCAAAGATCCCATGTATCCAGAAAGCTATAGGCCTATCTCTTTAATTAATATTGATGTCAAAATTTTGGCTAAGATCCTGGCTATGAGATTGTATCCACTTCTTCCCACACTTATAAGTAGAGAGAAAATAGGTTTCATGAAAGGTAGGTCTTCAGTGGATCACATGCATAAGTTATTGTATATCCTCTCGGCATCCAGGGACTCAGATATTCCTTCTGTTCTGATCTCCTTGGATGCCGAGAAGGCTTTTGATAGGGTTTCTTGGGATTTTCTTTTTGTAACCTTGGCCCACCTCGGTCTCCCCTCAGGCTTTCTCAGATGGGTTAGACTGTTATATACATCCCCATCAGCCCGGATTTGGTCCAACGGGATACTGTCTGCTCCTTTCTACTTCAGAGGGGACCAGACAGGGTTGTCCTCTCCCCATTACTATTTAACCTCTACTTAGAACCCCTGATCTAACTTCTCCAAAACTCCAGGGAATTAAAATAGGAGCACAAATGTATTCCCTCTCTGCATATGCAGATGACCTTCTTCTACATCTCCAACATCCTGCGACAGGTATTCCAGAGCTTTTGGCTGAGACAGAGCGGTTTTCTGCCATTTCTCATTACAAGCTCAATAAGTCTAAGACAAAGGTTTTCCCCCTAAATAATACCACTTCCCGGTCAGTGCTTAGAAACACTAATTTGATACGGGAATCCAAGTCCCTAACGTATCTTGGGATTAAGGTGGCCAGAGACATACTTACTATGCTCAAATTAAACCTTACGGAGCTGTTGACTACAATTAAATCAGATTGAAGCAGATGGGGAGACCTTCCTCTTTCTTTATGGGGAAGAATAAATATTGTCAAGATGAATGTTTTGCCCCATGTATTGTACCCCTTGTGAATGTTAGGCCTGTTTCTTCCTAAAAAGTGGTTTTGTAAACTCCACCAAATGTTAACCACCTTCTTTTGGAAGGGTAAGAGTGTCAGGTGCTCTTACCTGAAATTTTCTGCACCTAAAAAACAGGGGGGACTAGCAGTCCCTTCCTTTTTCTCATACTATCGTGCTCATCACCTTAGCAGATTGTCATACTGGTCAAGGGAGGTATCAAGGGAAGACCGACAAACATATATACCACTGTGGCTAGATATTGAACAATTTCTAGCAGCCCAATATCATTGTTCCTACCTGCCTGTTATATACTAGTCCCAAAGAAATCCCAAAACCTCTTCAGAATGTTCCAGTAGGTTGGTCCATTAGGGACTTACATCAGCTGCAAACTCACTTATCCCATAATTGGCATTTTCTGCTGGAACAGCCTGTCATGAATAATCCCCATTTTCAAATTGGACGCAAACCCTTTTCCCTGGCTTTTGCAACATATAAAGTGATCCAGTCGGTTGACCCTGGACTGCCACAAGGAGTTTGCTATTATTGGTTATAGGTATTTTCTCTTAGTGCTGAACAAAATCTCTGGACTAAGCTATGGCAGACCCTATATAAATTTGTCAAGCAAGATAGATTGCGTTTGATACACTTCAATATTATGCATAATTTGTATTTCACACCGCTCAAACTTTGTAGACTTGGAAGTAGGCCTCCCACTGTTCCTAGATGCATAAACTGTACTGGGACATTATACCATATGCTGTGGACCTGCCCATCAGTCCAGATGTTTTGGCAAGCCATTAAAAGATGCTTGACCCTGCTGGGCCTGGATTCCTATATTACTCCAGAGATTTGTTTACTATATCTATTTTCAGGGGGTATTCCCAGTCATAGAAAAGCACATTTGGCCTTGAAATCGGCAATAGCCAAGCTAATTATCATGAAGCATTGGGTGGATGATTCAGTCCTGTTAGTTATTGAGTGGCATGAAGAAATGTTATTTGCCCTCCGGTTATAGAAACACATTCTAACCGTGAACAATCAGTCGCAGGTCTACCAGACTAGATGGGGTCCTTTAGATGCCTTACTTACTGTATGGAAGCCATGATAATTTATGGTTTGGAGACGATTGTCTATTAATATAGTTTGATGACTGAACATGTGCATGCTTGATGGGGGTGGGTTGGGGAGTTCTCACAGGTTGTAGAGAGGGGATGGGTGGGTTGGATGATGGGAATGTATATTAATCAAAGCTGTTAGAATTTATGTTTTTTTATGTACTCTGTTTAGGAGGTAATTCTCCTGTTTGACCAACTGTTACCCAACTTTGTATTGGAACTTATTATGAATTAAAAAAAAAAGAAGAAGAGGAGACCAAGCAAGTGCATATCTAAAAAACATTGTTTTCAAGTCCTGAAAGAAACATCACCACAGTGCCCTCTAGCTCCAACTCTAGCCAAACAAATATTATCTCTGAGCCCCAATCTTCCACAGACTCTGACAGAGTGACTTCTGGTGATCAGCTGGTGACAGCGCAGCAGGGACTGTTCACCTTCAATGTTGCAATGACATTCAATGGAGCAGTAAGCTTTTTACAGCTTGAACAAGTAATGTTTTAATTTTTAATTTTGCAGTCATCAGTTATTGAGTGCATCTCGAGAGTGAATGCATTTTATTTATTTGACCCCCCCAGTATATGCTTCTCCCCCAGCCCCCATTATTAATGGGACTTTTTTTTTTGCATAGGAATATGTGAACAATTAAAATTAATTTTATACATTTTACATATGTTTTTGTCATTTTTTTAAAATGAAACAATGGTACTGATATTTTATAAGTGCAATAAAACACTCCAGCTGTGTGCCTGGAACAGATTTTACCTCATGGCCAGAGGCTAAAGGCACTCAGCCAAGGCCTCATGCCTCAACACACCCCTGGCCATGTGGTAAAATCTGTTCCATGCACACCCCGTCATGTCTTATTGCTTAAGCGTCCAGTAATCGCAGGTCTCTCCTAACACAAATAAAGTAAATAAAAGCAGACAGGAAGAGGATTTATTTTCATCTCTATTCAGAGCTCCTGCAGCCAGCAGCCAAGTGTGGCTGCCATCTTGCTCCTCCTCCTCCTTTTAACTGGGTTTGGTCCAGTTATTGCAGTGCCAGCTGCAGGTTACACCACCCTCTCTCATCTCAGTTACACCTCTATCTCCCCATACAAGTTTACATTGTTTACTAATGGTTTTTTTGTTTCTAAACAGCTTACTGTAGCATAGTTAGAAAAGATGAGCTCCCCAACCTATGGCAGATTTAACATACAGCAGCTTCATGAGCTTTGCACAGACAGGGGGGATTGTCTAATAGGGTCTGACAAAGAATGGACTCATGGAGGCCCTGTTGGTACATGACCAAATGCAAGGGGGGCAGATGGTTTCGGGGTGCCATACCAAATACCTGGGCAGCAGGGGGGTGCTGAGGAAGGTGACCAAGGTAGAGTGAATGAGGTCATAGCGGCTTAGTCAGAGGGGCACATTGAAGCACTAGCTGAGGGACCTGCACAGCCCAGACCTGAGCAAAGAGCCAGCACAGCTGGGGTTCAAGCTCAGCTTGAGATCCTGAGGATAGAGATTGTGCTGAAGGAGGTTGAAAGGGAGACAGTAAGGGTGGAGACTGAGGAAAGAGAGAAGGTGCACCAGCATGAGACTGAAGAAAGAGAGACGGTTCACTAGCATGAAATCCTGATGCAGGAGGAGAGAGGCTAGAGGCAGAGGAAAGAGAGAAGGCTTACCAGCATGAAATTTGATGCAGGCAGAAAGAGAGAAGGAACAAGAAGAAAGGAGAAAATCAAGAGCACAAGATACAGAGGCAACAGCATGAGAAAGAGATCGTGAAACTGTGTCAGCAATACAGCACCAAAACCATAAATAATGGCATAGGGATCCAACCCATGAAGTCACAATTGATTCAAACATTTTCTACAATATCAGGAGGAAATGATCTTGATTTGTTCTTAAAATCATTTGAGAATGTATGCATGCAGTTTAAATTAGATAGGGCTGTGTGGATGACTCACCTTACACTATTGCTTGCTGGCCATGCTTTGCATGCATTTGCTTGAATGGACGATAATTATTGTATGGACTATGAGAAACTAAAAAGGGTGCTGTTGAAAGATTTTGAACCTACTCCTGAGGCTTATAGATGAAAATTCAAAGAATTTAGAAAGTGCCCAGGAGACAGCTATGTTGAATTGCATGTCCAGATGTGTGCCTATCTAGACCGTTGGGTGGATGGGGCTAAAGCTAGAACTGCAGAGCAAATAAAAATTTGATTGTGAGGGAACAGTTTCTTAAAATTGTACTTGACAACCTGTGCATATGGATGCTGGACTGGACATGCAACTCTGTGAAGGAGGCATCAGAAAGTGTTGATTTGTATGTGACCAGTAGACCACATTTGCAGCATATAAAAAACAATGAGGGTGGAGCAACACATGGTTTTAAGGGGACCCAGGGAGGGCAGCCTAAAGAAAACTAGTCTACACCTGAGCCCAAAACAGAACCCACTGGTTCTAATGGGAACAAGAGCCAGGACACAGGCACAACAGTTTGTAAGAAAGTCAGGGCATCTATCCTCTGACTGCCCTAAAAGAGGAGCAAAGGGCAAAAGCCTGTAGTACAGTGACCAAGACAGTACTCAGCAGTTGGTGGCTGTCACACTGTGAAAAGCCACCAAACCCCTCCAAGCATATCACCCTTTTCTTGTCAATGGGACAGTAACAAAGGGATTGAGGGACATTGGTGCCTCCATCTCCATGGTGAGGTAGGATTTGATCCAGATGTGGAAGATTCTGCCAGAACAGTTTTCCAAGATTTGGGGAGTCATGGGCCCAGTGGTCCAAGTGCCAGTGGCTTGGATCTTGTTGAGCTGGGAGGGCGGCCACGGGTTATGGGAGGTGGAAGTTGTACCTTATCTCCCTGTGGATGTGATCATGGTGAATGATTTTGACCACAGGAAAAACCTAGTATGTGCTATTACCCATAGCCAGGCAATAAGGCAAGCTTCTGAGGGTGAGGAGAGGGTGACACAGCCTGTGCAGACCCCTCCTTCAGCAGCTGAGTAAGCAGCTAGTGTGGGTGAGGGCTAGCTAGGAGTAGTAGTCCTGTGCTCCAGCTGGAATTAGTGAAGGTCTCCACCGGGATTAGATTTTCTCCTGAAGGGGAGTTGGGTAGGGTCAAATGGGAGGAGCTGGGCAGAGGTAAGCTGGCTTATCCTACTCTCCAAAAACTGAGAGAGATAGCAGATAGTGATGAGATCTCTCAAGGGAGCAAAACATCAGTTTAATGGGGGAATAGGCTGTTGTACAGGGAGTGTACACCACAGGTGGGACTAGAGGGAGAGGTACTCCGGCAGCTGGTAGTTCCCCTGGCTGATGTGGAAACTTACTGTAGTGCTTGTCTGCAGTGCCAGAGGGTGGGAAAGGTAGGGGACAAGGTTAAGGTAGCTTTGGTGCCCCTGCATATTATTGATGAACTCTTTAAGAGGGTAGCCATGGACATAGTGTGGCCCCGAGTATTCCAAGTCACATGGGCAACAGATACAGATACATAATGGTTGTTGTGGACCACACAACCAGGTACCTAAGGCAGTGGCCATGTCCTCCACTGAGGTTGAGAAAGTGGCTGATGAGCTCTTGGAATCTTTAGCCAGTGGATTTTCCCAGAAGATTTAGTCAGACCAGAGGACGTATTTCATGTTGTCATTAATGACTAATCAGGGACAAGTGCAGGCTGAAACAGCTCCATGCCTCACCCTATCACCCTAAGACAAATGGCACGGTTGAGTGGTTCAATAGGCCTCTCAAAACTATGCTTAGGACATTTGCTGACCAGCACATTAGAGATTGAGATAAATATTTGTCCCACCTCATGTTTGCATACAGTGAAGTCCCATAGGAGTCCACAGGGTTCTCACCCTTCAAGCCCCTCTTTGGTCACAGGTTGAGGGGGGGGATCCTATATTTAGTCACATGAATTGGAAGATGACCTTGTCTCCCAATGGGGAATCTGTTGTGGAGCATGTCCTGAATTTCAGGACCCAGCTTAGGGAGCTCATGGGGCTCACCAAGGAGCACTTAGCCACTGGAGAACAGCGCCAGAAAACTTGGTACGACTGTGGGGCTAGACCTCGAGTACAAAGTTGGACAGTGAGTGACGGTACTTGTCCCAGTCTGACATAATAAATTGCAGGCAGCATAAAGGGCCTATTCTCCATAATCAGGAAGATGAGTGAGGTTAACTATGTATTAGTAGGGTGGCCTGACAGAAGGTGCAGGTAGAGGGTATATCATGTGAATATGATGAAGCCCTACTATGGTAGGGAGGAAATGGTCCTCACTATTTGCAGTGTGCCAGAAGAGGGAAATGAGGCTGATTCCCTTGTAGACTTCCTTGGGATATAGGTCAGGGATCCTTTTTTTTTAATGTAATATGCTTTATTGAGTTTCCAACAGAACAATAACAATTGTATTAACAAACAGACAACAACAACAACACACTTAATAGACACTGCCCTTCTTGCACAACTCCCCCCTTCTCATCCCATCCCTCCCCAACCCACCCAGTGGACAGCAGACCAGCAGCAGACACTATATTAGTGGGAAATCTGATATCTGACACTGTCCATCAGAAGGGAGTCTGGGGCCAATTTGTAAAAGATAGAGGCTGTGCAATTTACCCCAGATTTTATTGAACTGTGATGTCTTATTTTGTAAACCAGCAATCAGTCATTCCATTCGTAGGTTTATGAGTAGTTCCTACAACCACTCAGTATAAGATAGACACACTGAGTCACGCTAGTGTCACAGAAACAGTTTTTAACTGAAAGGGCAATTATGGCCAGGAAATACCTATGCTTTGGACCCACACCTTGGAGTAATCGTTAACTAAGCAGATTTTAGGGAAAGGTGTTTACTAATTTCAATAAGGGATCAGCTTTTTGACCAATCATCAGCCATGAGGGGCAACCTTTGGACAATCCTGAAAGATATGATATGGAGTGTCTTCTCCTGCCTACATCTCACACAGACAGAAGATGGAGCTCTACCCATTTTTGTTAGTTTAACTGGTGTATAATTCAGGTTATTAAAGACCTGGAACTGCATGAGTCTTAAACAGTCCTGCTTGACATAAGTGTATGTATCCCTCCAGAGCTTACGCCAGTCGAAAGGGTGTGGGAATTGGGAATTTCAGTACTCAGATACTCCATCAACTTGTGAGTAAGCTTTGGTATATAACTGAGTATACAACTTGGAAACTGAGTGAGGCAGGATGGTCGAGTCTATGAGTGATTGCAGGAACTCCCTAGCATCAATATAAACAGAATCTGCTGCAAAATTTTGCATCACCACATGTCAGAGTTGATAAATCTTGAAAACATGGAAGGCTTAATCGGTATTTCTCAAAATGGTTATTGAGGAAGACAATTCCCATCCCTAACCAAGTTAGCTACTTTATTCTGATAGTTGGGGTAGCTAGGATTGGTGGAGAGGTTTGTCACCAATCCTGAGGTTCAGGTTCTGTAAAATCAGTTGAGAGACATCTAGCTTATGATTATATCTCAAGAAGGTGCACATTTGAGCATGGACTTTAACGAGACTCACGATCACAAAGGAACAGAAATTTCTTGGTTGATCCTTGGGGGCCTAGATGCAACAGGGCACCAGAGGCTATACCATAGGATGTGACCATCTCTTGTTCCATAGACAGCCAGACCGGAACATATGGGGAAGAGCCATCTCCAGGACAGGTGGAAAGCCACCTCAGATATTTACCTGCATGACTGGCCCAGTAATACAATGCAAATGGGGCAACCTAAGTCCTCCCTGGCACTGCTAATTTATAGTATACCCTTCACTGGGGTTTTCCTAGCCAGATAACATCAGAAACCACAGCATGTACAGTGGTGCCACTTAGTACGACCGCAGATAAATTGGGCAGACGCTTTTTTTGGGCACAATTCAAAATCTATTTGCTGCTACCATTCACTGCAGTATAACTACTTCTGTTTAATATGGATGTTATACGCCACCTGTTTTTGCTAATTGTTTTCTAATTATGTGTCCAAAATCAGCTGATTTTGCTAACGCATACCATAGGATCAAACTGATCTGCTTAAACCAGGATAAGGGTAGCTACGAGTTTAACAAGTTAATCAGGCAGAAGAGCCAGGGTAGTATATTCATTTTAATAAGGTGGATATGACTCCACAAAGATAGGGGTAAAGAGCTCCACCATGACGGATCTTGCTGCAATACCTGAACTAACTCTACCAGATTAAGTTGCTTAGTCTGCACCTCACTTCCAAAGAGGTGTATCCCAAGGTATTTAATGCATTTAAAGGACCAAGACAGAACCAGGTGACTTACGCCTGCCCTAAAAATGTGGGCATTCAGGGGCATTACTACAGTTTTATCTAGGTTAAGCTTATAATTGGAAAAGGAGATATAGTTTTTAATGATGTCCAGGACAGCAGGTATGGATGTTCCAGGATAAGAGAGGTGGAGCAGAATGTCATCAGCATATGCTGACAGCTTTAAATCCCAGCCCCCAGTCTGGACTTTCTGAATAGTAGGGCTTTCCTTTAGTCTGGCATGCAAGGGTTCAAGATAGAGGTTAAATAGTAATGGGGATAAAGGACATCCTTGCCTAGTGCCAGACTGCAGAGGGAATGAAGAGGAGAACACTCCATTGCAGTAGATATGTGCACTAGGAAAGGAGCAAAGGGACCTAATCCAGTTAATGAACTGGGCTGGGGAACCAAATCTCTGGAGGGAACAGAATAAGAATTGCCAATCTACCCTGTCAAATGCCTTCTCCGCATCCAGGGAGACAAGAGCCGTAGACTGCACTGAATCCCGGATGAGGAGAAGATATGGAACAATTTCCTGAGGGTGGTCTAAGGATGAATGGGTGGCCATAAAGCCCACTTGTTCAGGGACAAAAAGCATAGGTAAAACTTTCCCAAGTCTATTAGCTAAGATCTTTGCTATGATTTTGATGTCACAATTCAAGAGGGAGATTGGTCTATGACTGGCGACATTCTCTGGTGCTTTATGAAGTACTATTATCAAAGAGAGACTTGACTGAGAGCTCCCCAGAAAGAATACAGCTATACAGCCTGTGTAGCCAAGGCACCAGTTTGTCTGCAAACACTTATAAAAATTAGACGAAAACCCATCTGGGCCAGAGGTTATGCTGAGCAGGGGATAAACCCATCTGATTTCAATCTGACCTATCCAGGTCTGGCGCAAATGAGAGATTCCAATCCCCCCCATAAAAATAGGGAGTGAAAGGAAAGGAGACAGCAGAGAGACTAGTTCTGCAAAGAAGGAGGGAGTGTCAGCATTGGGCCCATAGATACATCCAAGGAGCACTTCTATTTGATCTGGGAGTCCTCAGATGAAAATAAATCTCCCTCCAGTGTCCTTCAGACATTGTAGGCACGTGAAAGGGACCCTCCGTGAGATAAGGATAGTCACACCCCTGCTCTGCATGTCAACCCCAGCTGTAAATGCCTAACTAATATTTTGTCTTTGGTACAGACTGCTCTCCCTTTCAAGAAGATGAGTCTCCTGCAAAAAACAAATAACTCCTTTCAGGTGCTGAATATATTTAATAATTTGGTATCTCTTAGCCTTGGTTTGAGCTCCCCTAACATTCCAGGTTATAAAAACATATGAATTAGCCATCTTTGGTGATTAATAAGAGTCGGAAACTTAATCTGGGGATAATTGGACATCCTCATTGAAAGTATAAGTGAAGCAGCTCTGCTGTCCCTACCCACACCATCTTCCCAAAAAAACAACATACTGTATTTCATCACAGTCAGGCTATTATTATTTGAAACTGGGAGATACCACATGAATATGGATTGAGAAACAATCCTTCCTCTCTGCCCTATCCCATACAAACAGACTGTTGCAGTACTAAAAAAACAACACCAAAACAACAAAACAATCCCACAGTTTTCCCACTCCCTTACTAATTGGCCCACAATGAGACAAGGCCAAATGCAAGAATCCCCGTACCCTCCCCCCGTAAACTCCATTCAATCTTAGGGATGATTCCCCTTCCCAGGAAAGTTAAGCAGTGACATCCTAACTGTCAGGAAGAGGAGTCCCTTACAGCACCTAAGGATCCTCAAAATTACAACTAACCATCTAATAGACTGCAGACCACTCACAAAGGGTCACACATTAGTACCCAATGAGGCATTATCTCATTCACATAACCTAGAACAATATTCATCATCAATATAAAAAATTAAGCCTTGGTTATAAAGCACCTCATTTAGTAGGATAAGCTAAATAAAATGGACAAATTCAGACATTAAAAGAAAAAAAACAGTGCAAACCAGATGCTTGGTCGATAGTGTTCTGAGCAGTAAATCATTTAAATCAGCTTCATCCAAACAAAAGAAGACAAGTTACATGCATAGCACTGAGAATAATTGCCCAGAGCTGTTGAGGAATCTGTTCTAATCTAAAATAGGGCAAATTAGGATATTAAGACATGACATGCAAAGTCTGTTCAGGCTGTCTTCTTTGAAAATAAAAAATGGATTACAAGACATTTGAACTAAACAGTGTGTCTGATTCAATGATGGGATTAAGTCCTTGTTAGATCAGATATAAGCCGAGGGCACCTTAAATGGGCATTATCTGATCTCACAGTGTAGTGCTGTGGAGTGGTCTGGGAGCCTTCCAGCAAGTCCACTCTGCAAAAGAATATTCAGCAGCCTTGTAGCAACTGAAACTATGAACAAAAGTCTTTACAAATGTGTGCAGACCAAGTAGCCATTCATATTTAAACACTTAATGATACTACATATGTCCACACAGGGCTCAGCTATTAGGGAATGCAGATGGGGCAACACAAATGTGAGAGTTAATGGTTGTACAAACCTACTATGTCACATGGCGCACCCAATGGTGACAAAAATGGCAAAAGGGAAGAGAGCTAGGTACCCATGTAGGCTTGCTCAGGAAGAGTAAAGTTAACGGATGGTATTTCTTACCCAATGAAGAGACAGTTCCACATTTCCAAACAAGTTGCACTCAAAGGCAATGCACTGGACCCTTCCTACTGCCTGAATTATCGATCTTTAAATAAATCTGGTAGCGCTACTTTCAGTACAATGACTGTTTGCTCTGGAGATCAAAAGTTTTCCATGTGTCTTTTACCAGCACCTGGAAATGCACCTGATACCCCATCTGGAATTTAATACTGGAAGCTAAGACCTTAGTGACTATGGGGTGTAATGCAGTGTGGCACTGTCTGACAGAGGCTGGGAGATCCTGGGCTATTCTCAGATGCATCCCTTCCCAGATAATTTCTTGCAGTTCCTGAACCTTGGTCAAAAAGTGCTGCTGTTCCAAATAGTTAAGGAATCAGAACAGGAAAGGCCGTGGTGGTGCACCCTTTGCCTGCTCGATAGTATAGCTGGCGCTGAAGGGTGAGAATCTGCCAATTTCTGGGTAAATTCAAGATGGTCGGAGCCTTCTTCTTTCTCTAGGAGCCCGACAACAACTGCATTATTCCATTGGCTCTGACCTTCCAAATCCTTGAGCTTAGTCTCCAGCTGGGATGTTTTTTGCCTCAGTGCCACCAGCTCTGGATCAATGTGGCCAGACCACTTCTCCACGGAGACAATACAGGCTTCATCATCTCCAGTGGGCTTGTACAGCTCCTCCAAAGAAGCTGTAATTGACTTTAGTTCTCTAGTAAAGTCCTTCATTTCTTCTCAGAACGGTAGAATTTCAGATAGGAAGCACTCCTCCCTCAAGGGTATCTGGCCTGAAGTCGCAGTTGAGGAGTGGCTGGTTCCAGAGGGCTGGGCCTTAGTATGTTTAGACCCCTTTTCGGGCATAACTGGTGGGGTGTACCATGGAGGAGGGTTCCTCATTTCTGCATCTATTCCCATTTACAATTTTCCAGTCAGCACTGGTACATGGACTTTGGTGGATGTTATTTGAAGGTAGATGCGCAAATAGCTCAGGCCTGTTATAGTAAAAAAGAGTTTAGTCAGAGGGAGAGCAGGCACCCGAAGAAGAAGCTACTATCTGACAGTCAGCATCACGTGACTTCCCCATGTCAGGGATCCTCAATGGATAACCTAACCCTCTCAGGATAGCTGACATCAGTCCAGGCAGATGAGACGAAGGGAGTGCTGTGAGAATTTGGGGACATGTTCATGGGGAAACTGGTGTACACCATGATAGCCGAACACCACATGGACATTGGGTCCCAAGTGTCACTGAGGCAGTCCCCCTGGGTACCAGAGGGGGTTAAGCAGACCATGCAAGAGGAATGTAGGGAAATGCTCTCCCCTGGAGTGATCCAGGAGTCCAGTAGCTCCTGGGCCTCACCAGTGTTTCCTACTGCCCAGGAAGGATGGTACCACACAGTTCTGTGTTCACTACTGGAGGCTCAACAGCTGCAGGGAGTCAGATACTTAACCCATACCCAGAATGGATGAGACCTTGGAATGGCTGGGGGATGGTCTGGTTCCTGACCATAATAGACCTGACAAAGGGCTACTGGCAGGTACCACTAACCACTGCATCCAAGAAGAGGTCTGCTTTTGCCACCCCATTTGACTTATTTGAAGTCTTAGTAATACCATATGGGATTAAGAATGCCCCCACAACCTTCCAGTGACTTGTGGATCACATTCTGGCTGGAGCAGGTAAATATGAGCCAGTGTACATGAATGACACTGCCATTTACAGCCAGACATGGGAGGATCACATAAGGCACACAAGGGAGGTGTTCCACTTACTGAAGTCTGCATGGCTGACAGTTAAGGCAGAAAATGCCAAGAAGACATGGCAAGTGTCCTACCTTGGGCACTAGGTGGGTAATGGATGCATTCATACACAGCCTCATGAAGTTGTTGCCTTCCAGGCCTGGCCAACCATGCCACAAAGAAACAGGTAAGGTCATTTTGGGGACAGCCATGTACTACAGGAGGTTTGTCCCTCATTATAGTGATGTGGCTAAGCCCATGACAGACATGACAAAAAAGAAAATGCCAGAGAATGTTCTCTTGAACAGAGAACTGTGAGTCTGCCTTTTGACAGTTAAAGGAGGTATTATGTGGGTCATCCGTACTTGCTAGACACAGTTATGGCCTAAGGTTCATAGTGCATATGGATGCCTCAAACCATGGGCTGGGCACTGTCCTAAGACAGGTTACACCACAAGGGTGGAGCACCCCATAGTGTATTAGAGCAGGAAGCTTCTGCCCAAGGAGGAGGCATATGCCACGATTGAGAGGGAGTGTCTGGGAGATAGTGTGGGCCCTTCAGAAGCCGCAGCCTTATTTGTACGGGAGGGAGTTCACTGTGGTCACAGATCATTATCCCCTGACATGGCTCCACAGCACTAGAGAACAAAACACAAAACTATTGTGCTGGAGTTTGATACTAGAGTCTTATAATATGACCATTCAGCACTGGAGTGTAGTGAGAATGCCAGTGCAGATTGACTGTCAAGGAAGGGCTTTTGAAAATGTTTTATTCTCCATGCTAGATAAGACTAACATAGAGTTTCATTACAGAAAAGAGTATATTTTTGAATATGCAGAAACCTGTCACTTCTACATTTTACTACCTGCTAAAAACAGATAAGAATCTTACCAGACCACTGGGGAGACCAATAATCTTGGGTATGGAATCTCTTTTAGAAAATCTATCCAAATTATGTTTTATTTTTCCTACAGCCATTGGTCTTTAGCTTGATATCCCATACCAGAGATTCCTTATGCATACTAAAAAAGCTCATGAATGTGACATGGCAGCAAGACTACAAAGAGGTCAGTGTGGATGTTGAGCTCACTGTACACAAGTACTCCTCACAAAGACCTACAAACAGAGATATGAGCTAACATGTACATTAGAGTATAATAACCAAATAACCCCCAAAATTATGTCCATCATACTTCAAAATTGGGACATGCTGTCACATTGCACCATACCAGGTATGTTTTCACAGCAACCCATGGTTACTTTCTGCCATGCCAAGATTCTTCAGGCCAACTATGATATACTGTAGTCATTTCATGCAACAACATACCAGACAATTGACATTGGTACAACCCAAACCAACAGGGGTTCTTTATTTGTGGCACTATTCAGTATGCAAACTTGCCATCCCTGGTAAAACTTTCACACATCCGAGCATGGGGTTCAAGGTGAACATTCATGTATTCATCAACTGTTCCACACAATTCACAGTGTATGTTCTGCAGTGTCTCTGCCTCCAAATGTATGTCCACAGAGCACAGAACCATCCAGCAAGTGAAAGAATGCATACTGGAATATTTGAGAGACATCAGGCTTGCTAACCCAGGTTATGCTCTGGGTACCTGTACTGGAACACCTGAGGGGCATCAGGCATGCTGAACCAGACTCTGCTCTGGGTATCCATTTCAGGAATCACCACAAAAATGACACTATTGATTTAAAATTCCATGCCATTGAACATGTTAAAGTACACCAAGAGAGGTGATAGAACTAAGATTTTGATACAAATTTAGTCAAGGTGGATATTTGTCTTTAAAGCTATGGAATCAAGAGGACTGAACAAAGTACTTGATTTAGCTGTGTTTCTTTAACTTATACCACTGATCTATTAACTCCTTTATCCTGCCTTTCATCAAAATGGATGGAGTTTATATAAATACTGTATATTTATGTGTCCTGATGATTAACCTCTTCCTTTTTGTATCCTTATTGTATTTCACATTCATCTAGTCTGGGTTATCTATCAACATCTGTGTCCACACATCAGACACCATTCATCCATCATGATCTGATTTCATTCTATGAGTACCATCTATTCAATTCAAGTCAATTAAATTTTAGTTTTACCAGGAAAGACACCACTGAGAAAACTCATTCACAAGCTGGTCCTGGACAGACATGAACAAGAAGTCAATGATAACAATTAACAATACAAGTAAAATGTACAGCAAAGTACAATACAATGAAAACATAAACTCTAGCATCCAGTAAATTTTACATGTTACACTATAAGTAAGATGCAATAACATAAAAAGGTTAAGAATAGGAAAGGAAATAATGCACAAAGTAAGGGCAGATGGATAATAGAAAATGAAGAGGAGGAAGGAGAGGGATTTGGCAAGTGCTAAGAAGTGGTAAATACTATATGGTTTTCCCATTATGTCTAAAACCTTTAGGAGTAGCAGCTACAGTTATCCTTCAGGAAGCATCTAAGAAGAGACATAAAAGGAGTATACTAACAAGATGAGTTAGTTTTAGGGAATTTTGTAGTGTGTTCCTTAAGGATGAAGGGCATGACTAAGGGATGATGTGCCAAAAGCGGGATCTTATCCTAGGAACATCAAACGTAATGTTAGCATATCTTCTAAGAGGGTATGCACAGGGAGTGCATTTGAAAAGTACAATAATGTAAGAGGGAAGTTTATTAGTGATGGCTCTATGTGCCCAGAGGGAGGGGTTTCATGACCTCCTGGTAACCAGAGAAGTCCAGCCTATAATCGCATAAAGGGAGCAGTGGTGGGTGTTATGGGGGCATTTGTGATAAACCCAAGAGCTCTATGATACAGTGTGTCCAGTATTGCTAGTGCAGTGTTGGAACTATGACTATAAAGGAAGTCTGCATAATCAAGAAGAGGGAGGAATTTCACCTGAACCAGTCCTGATTTTGCATCCTGAGTCAGTAGATGCTTAATATGGAAGAACAGCAGTAATCTTTGTCTTAGTTGTTTTGCAAGTTTGTCGATGTGTAAAGCGAATGAAAGCTTGCAGTAAGTCCAAAACCCTAAGTATTTAAATTTGTCTATGATTTCCAGAGGTTCCCTTAAGGTTGTCTTGATCTGCAGAGTGTTGGTTGGTGAGAAGGTGGTGGGTAGTATTTTCATGTGTGGAGAGAGAGAAACAACTTTTGTCTTCTTAACATTAAGCAAAAATTTAAGTGAATCAGATTTTGCTGTAGGATGTCAAATTCATGTTGTAATTCAAGGAATGCCAACTCAAGGGTAGGCCGAGCGGCATAGAGTACAGTGTCATCTGCAAAGAGGTGAACACTTGCTGATCTAATGTTATGGTCAATACCACTAATAATAAGGGCCCCAGGATTGAACCCTGAGGAACTCCGCTCAAAATTGTTTTTAGTGGTGAGAAATCACCCTGGGCTTTAACCTGCTGTTGTCTGCCTATAAGATAGCAGGAAAACCACTTAATTGCTGATTTAGCAAGTCTGATGTTGCTAAAATGCATAGTTATATATTGCTGTCTACAGTATCAAAGGCCTTGCTTAGATCAAGGAACAATGTACAGATGCGATTCTTGAGTCAAGGACAATTTGCCAGTCATTTGTAACCTTAGCCATGGTAGATACAGTGCTATGCTTGGGCCTGAAGCCAAATTGTAGTGGGTTTAGCATGTTTGAGGACTCCAGGTGTTCTCTGAGTTGGGAGTTAGTAATTTTTCAAGCATTATTGATAATATCGGTAACAGCAAGATTGTTCTGTAATTGTTAAGATCACCAGGGTAGCTGGATTTAAAAGTGGAATAATATGAGCTGTTTTCCACATGGAAGGAAGAGACCCTGGGGAAGGGACAAATGGTGGGTGGGTGATAGCTGGCACCAGTTGATAGTACCCTAATTTTAGAAGAAAAGGTTCAAGCTGATTGGCTTCTGCACTTTTCTTAGTGTCAAGGACTGTCAGAAGGTCCTCTGCCTGCTTAAGGTTGATGGGGGTAAATGAAAACTTAGTTTAATGGCAGGAGGCATTGGTAGGGGAGAAGAGTAGGCTGTTAATGTCAGGGTGCTGAAATAGCTTACTTCCTGGGGAGGTGTTGAAAGCAAGCCCAGCTGTGGCAAAGTGATTATTTGATTGTTCAAAGATGCTATGTTTGCTTGAGTGGGTGTTATCTCCTGTAATTCTTTCACTGGGTAGGGCTAACGAGGAACTGTGGCCTTCAATTTCCCTTAGGATTTGCCAACATTTAGCAGTGTTATTTTTTGAGGAGTCCAGTGCTGCTTTGAAGTATTTTGCTTTTTGATCCCATATTAATTTTGTACAATGGTTCATAGCTGTTCTGAAAGCAGACCTGTTTTTAGTATTACATGTATTTTCCATAGGATTTTCCTGTTTTGAAAAATATCTTTTGATTATTGTGGCAGTTTAATATATGTTTCACTCTTAGTGCCTTTTGTACCAGAATTCCACTTCATTGTACTCCCCCTTTTCCTCATACTTCCATATTTACTCACTTCATTACAAGTTACATCACTTGCTGCAAAAAGATGACATAGTTTCTTCAAGCATCGACAACCTTATCCTTGACACACTTGTGATCCCCATATCATAAATCCCTGTCCGTGTCCTGATCCTTGGCTACTTAGTCTTTATTTCATCTAATTTGCCTGATGTGGCACCTTTCGTGTTTTCTTCCAGCACTTCCATTTGTCTACACTGCTGTTATTAAACTACAACCATTATGTTTTTTTTAAAACACCTCCTCACCACTGTTTATTTTCTTGTGTTTCAATGTTATTTTGCATACAGTACACCCTAGTAGTTAAAGGATTTGTCCAAGCAATTCAGTATTGTAATTATATTAGATGTCCTAATTTTGCCAGTTGAGTATCACTTGTTTAGACTAGCCACTTGAATAGATTAGTGGTAGGTCTTTTCAGATGATTCTGTAATTGCTAATGAGAGATTTTACTGTTGGGAGTTAGAATCAATTTCAGTGTTTTGAATATTCCATCTTGTCTTGTAATTATCAGCATTTGCACTAATACTATAGTTCCACAATAAATTTTGGCTTGATTTGAGATCACCATTTGGTGAATCCTGCTAGCCACTTTTTCTTTCTTACTAGCCACAAGGCATTTTATTTCTGAATATATACTATACTGATAATATGTCATATTACTGTATTAGTAGCCAGGTGCTGACACAATTTGTACTTGTATATCATATGCTTTTCTATATTAATTTGTACTTTTCACTTATAATGTCACTATCACTTTAAGTAGCATGATGTATTAAAGTGGACACGCAGTAACACTGACTCTGCTCCCCTAATGAAGTGGCAGTGTGACTTCAGGTATGCCAGGGCAATATCCTTGTTGGTATGTTTTGGGGATATTTAATAAAGTAAGAGATTTTGGCATATTTTTGTGATCACTGTGCTTTCTTGTGTTCTCACAACTCCATTTTGGTGGGTTTAAACTCAATTAGCAAGAGGCCATCCTGACTCGATTTCCTTAATGTAATGCTACAGAACCAAAACCCTCACCTGCCCATTAGGTGTAAAGGATAGATACTGTTCTGCTGCATATCTTCTGCATGGTACTGAAAACTCACACTGTAATGTATAATAACCCATCCCAATGGTAGCATGTGCACCACGAATAACATGGGTGACAGTACTGACCCTTATGATTATGGAATCTCATACCTGACCACCTTTGGTTGTGAAGAGAAAGCTCCCACAACAACATTTTGTGATTTGCTAATAGGGCATGGTAACATTTATCTTCTGCCAGTGCACTCCTGGTGAAATAATGATTTTGCCACTGCCAAATTTCCTGAAATTTCCATGAAAATTTCAAAAAAGTTCACCAAAATGGTGATTTCTGTTATTTCCATCTATTGTAATATGTTTTCATCCAGGGTGCACCAAATGTAGCATGATGACTTTCCAAACACTGTACAGACAGGTATCAAGTTGGAGACCGCTCTCTTTAAAGGTGATTGAGTTTTAAACATCAACATTTCTGAAATTGTAAACCTACATTTTGCAATTATGAAAACAGCAGACTTTTAATCATCTATATCTTTAAAACTAGAGAACAGAATATCACCAGTTTTAGGTCCATTGACTCTATATATTATCCTTGAGACTACCCTCATGGTCCAGCAGCAGAGCATTGCTCTGCTATGCTGATAACTCAAGTTCAGAAGTGAGCCCAGGAAGTCATGTAAGGAATTAGGCCATGGCCAAGACAGCTGATGCACAGCAGTGCATCTCAGTTGGGTATGCGACTGACCCAGGGAGCTTGCTCTTGTCACAGGGGAAGCTGTGACTGTGTGAGACTGACAGATGCACCACTCCCACCAGAGATATGGAAGGTAAATTATTTTTTTAGAAAAACAATGTAGCCAACAGAATGATGGCTGAGATCAGCCTGATCAGATTAAATCCTGTTAACAGGGTAAACACTGAGAGATGAGCTGCCTTCATGGAGAAAAAACAGTGGGGAGAAAACAAGGTTGTGTGTGCATGTCTGCTGTCTTATTTCTTGCTCAAAGGCTGGCCAAGATATAAGCAGCCAAAGATTCCAAAATAACATCAGTTATTAAAGATGAATTTATGAGCTTTTGTGAAATTGTGGAATGTTGCACTACTTTTGTCAAAGCCATGTCCATACATTATGCCCAGTCATATACTTGAGTTGCCATTGTAGAGGAAGGTAAGGGTAGGGTAAGATGGCAATAAGGTAGCATTCATAGAAGGCTCCATAGTAAAAGTATAGTGGTGCTAGTGTCATGTCACTATCTTGAGTGATTAATCATAAAGAATAGTCATGAACATCATTGTACACTAACCTGAATTCTTGCAGTATGAAAGATAACCATGAGTGCTTAGTGACAATGTTTGTTGAAGCACATGTACGTGCAGCATGGTTTCTGTACAATGCTACCTGCTGACTCTTTTTAATAAACTTTATTGAATTTTAGATAACAATAGGAAGGAATCATGTGGTAGAAACAGCAGCAGAGAATCATGATATTGTCAGATATAAGCATATTAAAGGCTCCTTAGGAGGCAGTATAGTGCAGTAGTTTAAGGCTCTGAGCTGAGACCTGGGTTTTAATCCCATAGGCTCCATTTGCATACTGTGTGACTCTGAGCAAGTCACTTAACTTACTTGTGTTTCTAATCACACCTGTAAACAAACTTTCAGCTTAGTGCTTCTCTCCTGGTAAAAAAAATTAAAATAAAAAAATAAAAATAAAATAAGCATATCAGAAAAAAACTAGAACCATTACTAATGATAACAAAAATCAATCCATTTACCTCTCCTCAAACCCAGACACCATCCTTCCACCAGAAGAAAGAACATACTAGATCAACAATTACATAGTCGCAATTATCTTGAAATTTCATTGGAATCTAGAGTTCAGGTGTAAGGCTCTCAATAAAAAAATAATGAAAAAATAGACATCCATAGATGGAGGGCAATAGCTCAAAGTGTATGAAGAACATATAATGGTTCCCAGACTCTCTTATATCTTGATAGGCAGTCTGTCATACTAGAACTCAAACACTCTGCTTGTGGCGCGAACAATATTTTTTTGTACAACTCTAAGAATTGAAGGGTAGATTGGTCGCACCAATGTCTAAGGATTACTTTTTTGGTGCAAGCCAAGGTTAATGCCATATGGGGTTTTTGGTTGCCAATCAGGTGACCACTGAATTATCTTAACAGACATATTTCAGGGAGGAAGGCCTGAGATGCACCTAAAGGAGGATCTAAGTGGGTTTGGATACTGTTCCAGAAAGAAGTAATCTTTCCACAGGTCCAGAGAATATGGAACAGTGAGCCTGGTTGTTTTTTTTCATCTGGAACAAACATCTGAAGAGAGCATTCCTATTTTGTACAATTTAACTGGAGTATAATATAGATTATTAATTATCTGAAATTGCATTAGACAATATCTGTCTCATTTGATATATTTGTAGAACCTTTTCCATAGGCCTGGCCAGTCATGGGAAGAATTAGGGTGAGGGAGTGCTTGATCCCAACAATAAAGCAGATTCTCTTCTTTGTCAGACAAGTCCCCATGTATTTTATGGTAATAGTACAAAACAGTATGTTATGCGGGCACTCCTAAGGAAAAGAAGAGGATCTGTCTTTCATACTACTCATCCCACAAACCAATCCTGAAATGATGTAATAACATGAGGAACAATTGAAAATATTTAAAGCATAATGAGGCAGGCCATTGATATTTCTCCTGAGCTTCTTGAAAGGTAAGCTATTTACTATTATGAAGGAAACAGTTTTCCATATTGATCTCTACATAAGGCTAAAAAAGTTTAGTAAGTAAGTTGCCAGCAATTTTAAATTTGGGGTTCCCTATTAGGGGCTGTGTTATGTCTCCCTGGGGTTGAACTTTAAATATTGTACAGTATTGTATATGAAAATACAAAATCACACATGCCCCCACAATGCAAAGCATCATGGGCTGCATATGCAAATCACCACCGAATGTTATGCTGGTCCAACTTTAAGCAGAATTGCATGGTGCCAAAAAGCCTCTCATACAGTTTGCAAAGGGTGCTAACAGAAGACATAGACACGTGTTTGTCTACCAGGACTCATCAGTATGCCTCGCCTGTTTGACACCCCAGTGGAATGGACCAGCTACCCTTAAGGCAGTGTGCCTTGGATATATTTGGTGAACCCATTAAAATAAAAACTATTTAAAGACAAAGAACCTCTGTGCAAACACTGAGGCAAGGGTTACCCAAAGGGCATTTCGCTGGGAAGCCAAGTTTCAAGAAAATACAAAATCACACATGCTCCCACAATGCAAAGCATCATGGCTGATGCAAATTGTATATGAGCTTTGAGGGACATCTCAATGGGAGTGCCCTTTAGAGATTTTGAAGTGATTTACACGTAATGGAAAGGAGGGCATAGATATGCAACCACAATTGCGAGCAATGCTGCCGCTCTGTGTCTAGCCATTGAGGGATATAGGGTAGGGAAGAAGTGTTTGGGTTCGATTATAACCAGAGAAAGAATATAGAACAATAAATGGCCAAGTAACAAAAGAAAAAAAATAGGTACACTGAGGCCACCTCTCTCTTTTGAACGCATCAGCTTATAGAGTTCTTGTCATGGTGGTTTCTTTAACCATATGAAAACCTGCTTACTCTTTAATAACCATGTAGATAACAATGTATATTTTACTATTTGAAAACAGTGGCACCAAGTGACACCAAGCCTTACAACTAGTTGTGACTTATGCCAATGTGACAGAAATATCTGGATATTTTTAGTAATGATGGAGCATGATGTGGGGCATTACCGACACAGGAGTGTTGGAAAGGTATTGCAAGGCCACAATGCTAGTGAAGAGAAGGTGATTCAGTGGTGATAAGTACTTTGTAAAAGCTAAACTCTAAAGTGGATTTCTAGTGGGCTAACCTATCATACATCCGTGTATCTTTGAGTACATTTTGCCAATTAGTAATTTCTAAAGTATCCACTACATATTTTAACCTACTAAACTACATTTATCCAGCTTAATTAGATTCCAGGTCATTTTTACATTGGGCATGCATGCCAAATCTTAAGTGTATTCCTGCATTAACAGTGGAACTATAAACATCTAAATGGTTTGAAAATATTCACACATTTAACACATGGGTAAATTGTGAAATTATACTCCTGTAACTTATAATTTACACAACCAATTGTCTCTCTATTTAGCAGTTTCTATGACTATTTCAAGAAAGTATGCATATGGTGGTTAAGTTGTAAGCATAGAAATATTTTCTGAACTTTTCACATGAATAATAAATTTCCAGACTTTGAGCAGCTGTAATTTCCTAGCCCCTCATCCACATGTCATAAAACTTGGCATCTTGTAAGGGCCTCTTCCAGAAAATATACATGCTATTGAGTAACTTCAAGCTAGAACACTGAGTTATTTCTAATTAAAGTATTTCAGAAAATTCAGATTTTAATCTTGCCCAGCCCTATCTGCTGGTAAGGAAGAACTCAAACCACTTCTGAGTTGCCTCAGTGAGTCCACCATATTTCACAGGACATTCTATTGATACTATGTGATCTGCAGTATCAAGTGCTGATGGAAGATCAAGGAGAATGAATATAGATAATTCGTCCCTATCTCATGCTTAGAGTAGGCCATGCAGCACCTTTACAAGTGCAGTCTTCATACTGTGGTGAGGCCAGAAGCTCAACTGGAATGACTCATAGATGTTGAATTTCTCAAGCTGAGCCTTACACTGTATCACCACAACCATCTTAATCACAATCCCAAAATGGAAGCTTCAGGACAGGTCAGTAGTTCACTAATACCTCTAGCTCCGGAGATGGCATCTTCAGAAATGGTCTCACCAAAGCGTTTTTCAGTGCCTCACAAAAACAACCTCTGAGAGGAACACCAGACAATCTCTCATAACACCAGGCCAATGGCCTTCTGGCAGTCCACCAACAGCTGTGTTGGTCCTGGGCCTAACTCGCTGAATGTGGGTGCAGACTTGAGACAACCATGAGACCATCATTCTCAGACCATTCATTCCAGACCCAAGGAGAGCCCTCGAGTCTTTCTTTAGACAGTTGCTGGGCCCTAATAAGCAACCTTGAGCAATAACTAATTCTGATAGAGGACACTCTGTCCAAGAAGAATTGTCAGAATTGGTTACACTTTTGTTGTGCTAGCAGCACAGTCTAGAGGTAAGACTAATTAGCTATGAATGAGCTTGGTGCATACAGAGGAAAATCACCAAGCAAATTGATGGATTGTGTAATTTGAGTTATGATGATAGGCTGAGAACTGGGCCTCATGTTCCTTGAGAAAAGGAGATTGCACAGGGACATAAGGTTGACATGGAAAGTTCTGCAAACTCGTACTTAATGTCTGAAATGGGGCTGGATTTTAAGCAAAACAAGGTGTGTAGGGCCACCCTTTACAACTAGCCTGTCAAAATCTAACTCAGTTAAGAGGGCATATTTCTTCTCTCAGAAGATCATCACCCCATGGAATTCCTTATCTTCAGATATAGTGATTAGTCAGTCAAAAATTGCCTTTAAAAATAGAGTTGACAAACTGTTGCTTTCTACTGTACATTTACCTTATTATGGCTGAATGACGGGGGCTTTTATGGGCCTAAGCCTTCAGCTCCTTACTCAAACCTTAGTGAACCTTCGTGAACCTTACATTAGACCTAGGTTTAAGTCCTACAAACTCCACTTCCATACTGTGCGACCGTGAGGAAGTTACTTAACTGCCCTCTGCTCCCAGGGCACACCTGGAAATGATCCATTGGAAACCATTGTAAATGAGACACTGACTATATGGTATATCCATTTCAAATGAATAAAGGGATCTGGTATTACACAACATACAATGAAGGGAATTAGCTGTGGCAGCCAGATTGGGGCTCCCTGGAGATCCAGATGCAGCAGGGAGAACCTTGTTCTGCAGCTCTCCTGCTAGGCCTGCCACTTTTGATCTTTACTGCACTGACACCTACCCCCTGGTCCCACCTACAGCCGATCCTCCATGTCTTCAGGATTCCCAGTCTCCTACAGTGGTTATTTCCTGCTTCTGGGAGGGATGGGGTTTGAAAGGACAGAGCAGGTGGTGCAGTTCAGGAGAATATGGGCTGGATTTTCAAAGGGCCCTTAGAATGTTGCAAGGTGCATCAAACACCAACCTTGCACCCAATCCAGGTGTGCCAAACTCTGTGTGATCTATTTTGCAAGAAGCCCATTCTGTGGCAAAATCCCCCAAAATAACACAAGAGGTCTGCTGCATCAAACATATGATGCATGTGGAGAGAATGACACAAGCTGAGAATGAGGCAAAGCTGAGGCACATAAATGCAATGCACATAGTGCGACTGAGCAAACATGACCACAGGTTGAGTTAAAATATGATGCAGAGTGAAATGATGGAAGTTGAGCTGAAAATATGAAACAGATTGAGTCCAAGAATTAAAGAAAATTGAGTCAAAACCACATGCATGAAGAGAAAGTGACACAAAACTGAGGTTAACAATGCACAAGTTGAGTCAAACACCGCATGCATGAAGAAAATTGATGGTCTGCATGTGTCCAGGAGGGGAACCAGAATCCTAGGTGATAGGTTTAAATACTTCATTGGCAAACATTTAAACTAGCCGGGTAGGCACCGAAAAGGAGAAGGGAACTTGTTTTACCATGCCACCATGACATCTTCCATGGAGACATCCCTGACAGCAACAGCAGCAGTGCTGAGTGTCAGCAATGCAGTGTCAGGGATGCCCCATTTTCTATCAGGGCACAGTCCACAGTGAAGAAAGTAGGGTTACCAGTGGGGTACTGCAGGGTTCTGTACTGGATCAGGTCCTTTTTAATGTCTTTATAAGTGACATTGCAGAGGGACTGGAAGGAAAAGCATGTCTCTTTGCAGATGACACAAAGATCTGCAACAGGGTCAATACACAAGGTGGGGTGGAAAGGATGAGAAGGGACTTGGCAAGGTTGGAAGAATGGTCAAATGTATGGCAGCTTAGATTCAATGCAAAGAAGTGCAAAGTAATGCACCTGGGAAACAAAAACTCAGGGGAAGAGTACACAGTGAGGGGTGAGATACTGACAACAACAAAAATAGAAAGGGACCTGGGAGTAGTTATATCAGATGACCTAAAGGTGGGCAAACAATGTGAGAAGGCAGTAATGAGGGCTGGGGGGAATACTGGGATGCATAGGGAGAGGCATCACCAGTAGAAAACAAGAAGTTGTTATCCCTCTGTACAGACAGTTGGTGAGACCCCATCTAGAGTACTGCATGCAGATCTGGAGACCCCATCTCTGCAAAGACATAGACATAGACAAGGTGGAGGCTGTCCAGGGGAGGGCAACCAAAATGGTGCAGGGTCTGCACCAAAAGACATACGGAGAGAGACTAATTGAGCTTAATATGTATACCCTCGAGGAAATGAGGGAGAGGAGGGAAATAATAGAAATGTTTAAGTACCTCAAGGGGAATCAACAAAGTCCAAGAGGGTAGCATCTTTCAGAAAAAGAGATGTGCAGGAACAAGGGGACACAATTTGAAGATGGAGGGGCACAGCTCAGAGGTAATGTGAGGAAGTATTTTTTAACAGAGAGGGTTGTGGATGCATGGAACAGCCTTCCTGAAGAGGTCGTAGAGTCAAAAACAGTGGGGCAATTCAAGAATACATGGGACAGACATAAGGCAATTCTAGTTGGGGTTAGGAGGAAGTAGGCTGTTGGTTAACTAGGATCTGCAGCTTATCCATTAGGTACGGAAATGGGCAAACTAGGTGGGCCAAGCAGTATTTATCTGCCATCAAATTCTGTTTCTATGTTTCTATATTAAAAGAGTTTAACAATGATGCAAGCTGAGTCAAAAAATGAAGCAAATGAGTCAAAAAGTGGTGCATGGAGCAAAAATGATGCAAGCTGAGTCAAAAATTATCACCGATAAAATGGCCAAGACAATGGCATGTTACAGGTTAGGGTCTAAATCCTGACTGTCAAATTCCTGACTGCTGAAATCCTGTTTTTTTAATCCCAAAATTAATAATACCATTGAACTTAAAGACCAAATGCCAGCATCCCAACAGTCTAACATTTGCACATCATTTAACATTCTTACAGTACCACAGCATTTAACTGCTGCCTGTAACAGCATCACGACCTACCATTCTTACAGTACCACAGCATGTAACTGTTGCCTATAGCAGCATCACGACCTGACATTCTTATAGTAGCACAGTTTATTGCATTTAATGCAGCATCTCTCGATATTAAACTAATAAATTAAATACAAGTAAACACATACCATTTCTGATGAAATTCACAAGATAGGGTAGCGCACTAAGGCGGTCATGCTATATGATGCGCTTACTGATGACATGTTTACGTACGGCTGTTGACCTTTACCACTTCTAGTGTTCTAATGTTCAGTACAGCAGCATTGCCAGTGAGAGGAAACAAGGTAATGAAATCAGCTTACCTTTAATAATATTTTATTGAAAGCTACTCAAGATTAAAAAAAGATTAAAACTTTATTATTAAGCAATCAGATCATTCTCTCAGTTTCCCAGTGTCCCAGTCTCTTCATAGGTGCAGACTGTGAGCAATACCTCTAATATACTCAATACTGCTCCTACTGCTCCTTTCCTTTACAACATTTCCAATTTTGGTTTCTCAGTCCACGTACCATTTTTTCATTGGAGACTTAGGCATCCCCCTGTTAATTTTTTCAATTGTGCTGTTGGTCACCAGTTGCTCCTTTTGTAATTCTAAATCTAAACTAAATCTGACAGTCGGGATTTAGACCCCCAACAAGCAGCATCAGTCAGCTTCTGGTATTTTGGCATTTCAGCATTTCAATACACCGTATTATTTCAGTCGGGCTATCAATACAATCGGGATTTTAGTGACGGGATATTTTTTGGCGGGCTTTGGGATGTTGGGATTTCATATGGCTCCCATGTTACACCCCCAAAACACTGTCAACTAGTCCTGCAAGGGAATATTGACTCTACAACCAACCTCCTACATGATCTACCATCACTTTTATATGCTCCAGTGCCAGTTAGACCATCTCTGACTGCTCCAACAGCAGTATGCATCTTCGCACTGTCAACAGCTTCCACCTTTGAAAATCCAAAAAAGGGATGGTGTATAATTTTTGATGCAAGTTCTGTTACAAAATGGTGCACCCATTTTTTTATGCAAGTCTGACACAATCCACTTTGGTGCAGGCAGTTTTGCTTTTGGCACAAGCAGCATCAGAAAGACAGAATTTATGAAAGTTTTGATGCAGCTTGCTCCCCTGCATCATTCTTTTCTGGTGCAAACACCTTTGGGTCATTCTCATCCCAATTGAGCCCTATGTGTGCACTGGGACTATTCTACAGTACCTCAAGACAAGTTTCAGATATATAGGGGGATGGTACTGGGGTTATAGAAGAGAGGGGGCATGATTGGAAGGCTATGCGCACAACTTCCCACAGCCTGAGTAACAAAATTCCAGAACTTGAGACATTAATGGCCTCCAAGAACCTGGATAATTTGGCAGTCACAGAGATATGGTGCAACAGCAACCATGCCTGAGAGCTAGCCATTCCTGTGTACACACTGCACAGGTAGGACAGGGAAGGCAAGAAGGGGAGGTGGCACTGTATGTCAGGGAAAGGATAAAAGTGACAGTCCCACAAGAAAAGGGGAAAAGTAGAGGCACTGTGG
This sequence comes from Neoceratodus forsteri, assembly GCA_016271365.2. Classification (NCBI taxonomy): domain Eukaryota; kingdom Metazoa; phylum Chordata; order Ceratodontiformes; family Ceratodontidae; genus Neoceratodus; species Neoceratodus forsteri. Next base: position 1,291,294,608 of record CM057456.1, read on the forward strand.
ATAACCCTGGAGGTGGGGGGGAACAGATCTTAGAATGGGAGTGATATACAGTCCCCTAGGGCAGGTGGATGATGCAGACAGAGAACTGCTGGAGACTATAGAGAACATGGCAATAAAGGGTGAATTGTTGCTGATAGGTTATTTCAACTTGCCATATGTGGAGTGTAGCATCCCGCGTAGCCTCCAGCCAGGAGTAAGAGATTCCTAATCACTGAAAGGGACTGGTCTCACACAGCTAGTGAAGAAGCCTATAAAGGAGAATGCAGTTCTGGATTTTTTCCTAAGAAATAGGGACAGGATAAAGGAAGTCACAGTGGGGGAGAACTTAGGGAGTAGTGACCATCTAACTGTAGGGTTCACCATAAGAAGTCGAAGAAGGCTAGCCACACAAGGACTAGAATCCTGGATTTAAGGAGGACAGACCTTAGTAAGATGAAGGATGACTTCAGGAAGGCTATGCAGAGATAAGAAGACATAAGTGGAGTGGTGGAACAGTTGGATAAGATGAGGGAAGCCCTGCACCTTGTAGCACACGATTGTGCCAGGTCCTGCAGCAAGAGCAAAGAAAGAGGAAACCACTGTGGTTCTGAAAGAGATTAGCAGAGCTAGTAAGAGGAAAAAGATGGCATTTCTCAGGTAAAAGGCAACACAAAGCAAGGAGGTCAGGCAAGACTACTTGGAAACATGAAAGGAAGTGAACAAGGCAGTACGGGCAGCAAAGGCTGAAACCAAGGAAAAGCTAGCTGAATCAGTGAAGGAAGGAGGGAAGGCATTCTTTAGGTCGAAGAGGAAGACTGGGGGAGGTGGGGGGATTGTGAGACTTAGGGAAGAAGGAGGCAGGGTAATGGATAAAGACCTTGACAAGGTGAATGTCCTCCACAAATACGTCTGCTCCATATTAATGGAAGAAGGCAATGGGGACGGTCCCCCATTAATGGAGAAGGGCAAAGTGGGAGAAAGGGTGGAAATTAGATCTTTTTCAGAAGACAGAGTAAAAAGAGCAGTAGAATGGCTTAGGGTGGATAAAGCTGAGGGGCCACATTGGATACACCTGATGATCCTAAAAGAGATCTGGGAGGAACTGGCAAAGCCTCTAGCTAAGCTGTTCAGTGGATCACTGGAAACAGGCATGGTTCAGAGGAGTGGAGGAGGGTACAAGTGGTACCCTGCACAAAAGTGGTAGCAAGGAGGCGGCAGAAAACTACCACCCTGTCAGTTTGACCTCAATAGTAGGTAAAATGATGGAAACCCTTCTTAAGGAAAGGCTGGTGGACTACCTAGAGACAAGAGGGCTGCTGAACCCAAGGCAGCATGGATTCACGGCAGGGAGATTATGCAGGCCAACTTGATTGATTTCTTTGAGTGGGTGATGAAGGAAATAGACCAGGGCAGAGCAGTAGATGTGGCCTATCTTGACTTCAGGAAGGCTTTTGACAGTCCCACACTGAGAGTAATCTACAAGCTGGCAAATCTGGTTGTGGGGACAAAGGTAGTCAAGTGAGTTAGAAACTGGTTGACTAACAGAACACAAAGAGTGGTGTTAAATGGGGTTAACTCACAAGTTGCATACCCCAGGGATCAGTGTTGGGGCCAGTGCACTTCTATGTCTTCATACATGATATTGCAGAGGGTCTAGAAGGGAGGGTTAGCCTGTTTGTGGATGATACAAAGCTATGTAACATGGTAGATACACAGGAAGGTATAGAAAAAATGAGGAGAGATCTGAAGAGGCTAGTAAACTGGTCCAAGGAATGGCAGTTCAGTTTCAATGTACACAAGTGTAGGATTAAGCACCTGGGGAGAGGGAATCTTAGAGTCATTTATGACCTAGACAGGGTAACATAGGAGGCCACCAGAGAAGAAAGGGGTTTAAGGGTAGTCACAGAAGACATCCTCAAAGTGGCTAAACAATGTGACAAAACAGTCAGAAAGGCTAACAGAATACTAGGGTGCACAGGGAGGAGTGTGTTAAGTAGAAGGAGGAAAGTGGTGGTACAATTTTACAACTCCATAGTAAGGCCTCATCTGGAGTACTGTGCCAGTTCTGGAGGCTCCATCTCCAAAGATATAGACAGGATGGAGATGGTACAGAGGAGGGTGACAAAATGTTGTTCCATGTGAAGCATAAGTCGATGAGGAGAGAGACTGAGAGCTCTCAATATGTACCCTGGATGAAAGGAGAGAAGAGAGAGGGTGATATGATAGAGACCTTCAAGTATCTGAAGGGATCTATAGGGTACCAGTGGGGAGCATCTTTCACATGAATGGAAATACCAGAACAAGGGGCAGCATGAGACTAAATGGGGAAACATAGGGGGAGCTTGAGGAAATTCTGCTTTACTGAAAAGATGGTGTCGAGATGGAACAGTCTCTCCCAGGAAGTGGTGGAGGCAGCCACAGTTCAGGGATTCAAGAATGCGTGGGATAGGCACATGGGTATTATCAAACTAGGGCGAAGGGGGGGATGTGTTATAGCATCTAGGGTACCTTAAGTATTAGAAAGAGGGATAGGGTAGACTAGATGGACCACAAGGCCCTTATCTGCTGTCAACATCTATGTATCTGTATATCTATACACAACCTTCAGTAAACCTCCCCACCCCTTAAAACTTCTCAAACCATCAAAATAGTATCCTCCCTCTAATAAAACACCTCCCACCATGGAATCACACCACTGAAATTACAATAAAGCTAACATAATCATACATCCCCATTGATGCATAACATGTAAAACTAAGTAAAATAAGAGGAAATGTGCCCACCAAATGTCAGCCCAGATTGTACTGGCTACTCCACAGATATTATGTGATGCAGAAATATTGTAATTGTCCCACAAACAGATCTGAATGTCATTTATAATCCCCCTCACTGCAACTGAGGTAGCTAAAACATCCCACAGCAACCTTTCATCAGTTTAATGTAGCCCAAAGGTCAGGAGGGGATCAAAACTTTACAGATTTCAAGACCTGGATTTCAAGCCTCTTATCAGGCCAGAAAAGTGTTCTCAGGATCAAGAAGACAGATGAAGGGATGCTGACTCACAACACTTGTACAAGTTTCCAAAATACAGCCAAAAATAACAGGCACTTCTGAACCAGGGATTTGGCTCTCACTCTACCAAAACCTTCTCCCCCCAGTATCAGCTCCCTCCTTGGTCCATTCTCACTGCAGACATGAGGGTACACGCTGCAGGATCACACCAAGTGGGAACAGTTCTTGAACAAGCAGTTTGATCCTTTACTCATTCCCAGTTTGACCCAAACATCTACCACATCTTTCACAGCTCTCAGAATCACCACTAGTCTGATTGCCAGGCTCCTGCAACCTCAACCCATAATCCCCACCACAACGCAGTCTAAAGTCAGAACCACAAAACTCACCTCCTCCACCAGTCAGTAGGAGGAGAATGAGAGGAAAGAGTCACACAGTCATCTGGGTGGCCTCTGCACAAACACTCGCCAAAGAGAAGAGGGAGAAAACTTTGAAACAAGCTTCCTGCTCAATGGCCCAAATCGAAGTTTGCATGTCGTTCTCCCACTGCTGAAGAAAACAGAAGTAAATATTTACTTACATGAGCGCTATATGGCCCTGACCAAGATTAGATCAAAACTGTAAGAATGGCCAGTCCAACACACCACTGGCAAAATTGGATCTGGAATGACCTCGGCTCAGTGCACTCCACAGGGCTCCTAATTAGACAGTAAAAAAACCTACCTTACCTTATGTAACTTGTGAACAAGTCCACTACTTCCGTAAAAACAGTAGATTCTTAACCCTTGATGTGGTGTGGACTTCTATACATGTCCTGAATTCCTATAGGTTCCTAATCGACTGGCAGCCTAAGGGTTAACATAACACAGGGTTTTGGTCCTGAGAGAACTGTTTAATCTCCACAATGATTTGTGAAACTGAATACCAGCTGTTGTTGCTTTGGAGATAAGAATTTGAATAAATCAATTTGTGTGATCAGCTGGGGCTATTTTCATTTGGTTGAAAGCCTGTCATTCTTTTATGGCTTGACAGAGACCACGTTGGTGATTTTGTTATGCTTGGTTTAAATTTCCTTCAACACTACTTTATCCCACACTCAATATAATTGTCATATGAGCACTTTATTTGTTTATTTATTTTGTGTTTCTTAGACTCAAATTGATTGGCCAAGAATTTGCTACTGGTGCTGTTATTTTCCATGCTCGATTCTGCCTAATAAAATGGCTGAGACAATGGAGAATTTAAAGTATACTGTAGTAGTCACCTATTCAGTTTCTTTACAGGTGACCCCCCCCCCAATAACCTGGTGGGGGATCAAAGACTATGTCTAAATATAATTTTCAATTGTACAATCCAAATGTACAGTTTTGTACCTAACGAAAAGTTCCCTTACAGTATGTCCAATTTTAAAAGTTAGGACTTAACTAAGTCTAATTTGCAAAACTCTGACTTAACTATGTCCTGTTTGGAAAGTTCAGGGATAAATGTGCCTAGGCACAATTTTCAAACAAGTGTAATCTAGTCTATCATTAACATGTATTTTTTTTTTAATTAATAACTGGATGTACAACAATGTACTGTACCATTAAAGAGTTACAGTACTTATTATGCAGATGAGACCAACTTTTGAAAATTGCCCCATGTTATGATTTTGAAATCCCACCCGTATAACTATGAGTTGCATTAATTGTCTGACTTTTGAAAAGCCCAATTGAAGTATTTTTTTTTCTTTCTTTTTCTATATTGCTTTTTTCCTCCTCATGGAGTTCTGGGGAAACTTCTCAATCCTGTTCCTGCTCCCATGGACCAGCACCTCCCTTCTCCGGAGTGGTTGGGTACCCCCATGGATTTCACCTCATGGCATGGACAGGGAGGAAGGGTCAACCCCCCCCCCCAATGATCCAGTGTGAGCCAGTTCCAGGCAGCAACTTGGATCTGCATGTGAGTAGACAGGGCTTCACAGAGACCCAGACCTCCTTTTTTTTTTTTTGAACCCGCCCTCCTGCAGCCAATGTGAGCTTGCATTTCGAGGCATGTACAGCTCACCAGGCTGTAGACTATCCTTAATGTGTTGCTCAATAACCAGAACTACCACCAGGCCTACACCTGATGACAATCAAAGATTTGGCAAATAACCACACCCTGGAGAGGAGTCCCTCAGACACATAATCCCCTCTCTTCCTCTCTGCCCGGGCTGACCACCAACAATCTAAATCCAGCACCAGACCCCGGTCACTGGCATGGCACGAGGTATGGCATCCAGTGCCTTAACCATCCACATCATTGGACCAGCCTGGAATTAGAAGTTTTGCCCATGTTATGACTTTTTAAAATCCCACTCAAAGTAATTAGAAGTTTTGCCCATTTTATGACTTTCGAAAGTCTCATTCAGCATAGGAGTTTTGTACATTTTATGGGCAGGAGTTTTAAAGAACTGGATGCAACACTCCCATCTGAATTTTGGACATGTGCTGCATCCAGGCAGATGCGTCAGGATGCTGGCAGCATATTTACAAACATCTTGATGCGTTTGTGGCAATTCCAGCAGTTTACAAACAAATTCTGTCACAACTGCGAGTACCGCATCTATTTCCTGGAAGCAAGTGTGAAATTCCATCAGTCAAGTTAGACCAACTTTTCCTGGTCTAACTTGCCAGGCATATTTCAGCACCCACATCTGAAAAACAGGCATGTGTGCTTGAAAATACCATCAAATAACTTTTGAAAATCCCACTCGACATAATTAGGACTCTTGCCCATTTTAAGACTTTTTGAAAATTCCATGCCTTGAAGTTTTTATAACATTTCTTTTATAACCTTGTCCCGTTCTCCTCTTAACAGGCAAAGCACCTGAGATTTTGTTTGCGATCTATTGCTTGATGTACCAGACAGTGGCTTACTTGTACTGAAAGGGGATACACAGCTCCAGGTATCACTCGCAAACTGAATGTTAACTGGTTTTTTTTTATTAATGAAAAGACTCTTCATCTATGGCAATGTTGGGAGCGAGACTGCTATTGCATATAATTCTAGTTGATTTAGAAGCATGCTGTTTGTTTTTTCCTTTTATTGGCAAGCTTTCAACAACTGTCCATTACCCATCCTATTTCCATTTTTTGTCCATGTTCTTATAAAGAGTAACTGAGGAGGCAAAGAAAAAAAGTGTTAAAATGAAATTTAGGGCTAAAGTGGCTGGCTGGCACAGCAGGCTTGCAACACACCAGCCAAAGGATACAGGATGGCAAAGACCAGATCAGTATAGCACTGAAATAACAGTGCAGTATAAAGCGTGCTGTAAAAAGGTAAAAAACAATGGGAATGACAGGGGTTGAAGAGCATGTGTAAATTACCACTACTTCAATCACTGTCCACGGAGAGGAGGCGGAAAGGCTGAAGTAGCTTTAGGTGTTGAGTAAGGTCAAGCTGCTTCTGTGGTGGAGAGGCTAAGGCACTAACACCGGGAGCAGTGAAGACCTGGGCACCAGGGTTTGGTTCCCCATCTTCTGATATTAGACAATTGTTTTGGTTGTGGAAACAAATTTTCCCCCCTCCTGAGTTTCTCCCCATCCCCTAGGTCCACACCACCTCGGAGTGGATTATATTAATTTAGGTCAGTGTGGGGTGGGGCAAAAAAAACACCTGGTCAGACTTATTGCTGACTACTGATGGACCTCAACATGTCTCAAGCAAATTACACCACCTCCGGGTTGGTCTGAGTGTCATGCCTCCTGTGTCCATGGTGGGGCTTCCAAACTCCCGATAAAGGGGATTTGGAAGTCCTGTCATGGTGCAACCCCCTTGCAACCTGGTGACTGGGTTGTGGGATGCAACCCTGGTGCAAGGGGGCTTTGGCACATGATATCTGTGGCAGCAACAGGCTGCCTATCAGAATCATAGTGTAACACAAATTGGGACATAAGTCATCACTTGCATCACACTCCTTTGACACAAGTCCTTGGGTCCTGCTATCCTTTACTAGAATCAGCCTCTTTGAGTTAAAATGACATGTTTGGCCCAATGTGGATAGCTAGTCCAGAAGATTTATGGCATGCAAAACCACCGCTACACACACACACACACACACACACACACACACACACACACACACACACACACAGTGTCTCCCCATTTTACTTTTTCATTTTTGAAATGATTTTTTTAAGTGTGTGGGAATCTTTTTTTTCTTTTTTATTAGCCCGGGCTCCAACAGCAATGGCTGAGGCTGAGGTTCCAACCCACAACCCCAGACTTTCTTTGTTCTGGCTGCTTTATAATTTTTCTTTCTTTTTTTCTTATCTTTTTTGTAGTCTTCCTCCTTCCTTTTCTTTGAACACCATTCCTTTCTAACACATTATGGGGTCAAAAGGGCAAAGGAAAACCTCTGCCAGCCATCCATTCCCTTCCACTGCCTTGCCCAACCAGAGCCCTCTCCCATCAGTACTGTGTCTGTCCATTATATGGTGCCAAGCAGCCACACAATTACCTTATGCATGCTTGGTTTACAAATGAACTAACTGGGCTACATGGACACTTCATGTGCTACTCAGGTGCACTCTCCCTTAGTCACCCGTGCCAGTCACATGACTGTCTTGAATTCTGCATGACTGCAGTGCAGAATGAAAAAAGCATATCAAGATCTGAGCTGAGAGTTTGGTATGAGTCTCATCAAAGTTGAGCTGCATGAGTTCAGTGTGGTTTAGTTTGATGATGCTGTCTTTGGGTCACACTTATTTATTAATGTGTAATTGTTGACCAGTTAGCAGTGCCAGCAGCTCCTTCGGTTTTATATTCATCTCTGTGGTTGGAGAAGCAAACTTTGAGGATTTTAATTCAACACATGGAACTTGGGATAATAACCATCAGAAAATGGACTTAACAAATAAAGAAACCTGATTGGCTGGCATGGGATACATTAACTTACAGTGACAGCCCTGTAAGTTAAAAGTGCCAGCCATGCCAACTCCCCAAAATATCATACAGCCCACCCTGCTTTCTGATTGGCAAAACCACCCTAGACAGAATATCAACTATCCGTCATTTTTGTTCCTTGCTAAGTGAGACATGCTGGCCCCCAACCTTCCGGTCGTTCTCAGTTTAATAAATAAAAAATAACAAAAATAAAAACTCTCCAGTGCAGTGTCCCAGAACAGAACATTAAACTTAAATTTTCCCTGTAGCTAGCTGACACCGCAACTCCACCGTCCTAATGCTGATCCACAGAACAGATAAACGAGCTACCAGCGAATGACCTGTTACTGTACCTGCAAACTACAATTAACTCAAATTTAAATACTGTTACAGCGCTGCTGTAATAAAAACTTTAAAATAACTAAAATAATATTTTACAGCCCCGTCGTCTTCTCAACTCCTTGGTCTCCATTTCTTGGTTTTTCATACCAGAGTTACATGCTTAACAGACGTACAGTACATCCCGACTGCTAAAAAACCTCCACAAAGAACAGAGAGACCTGTCTTTTTTTTTGTAAAGAAAATCCATCATGTTGTCTTAGAGGTGTCAAAGTGAGACGGACAGGGAGAACATAACAGAAAAAGATAATCGCTGGGGGGAATACATAAACTGAGGGACTATTTAATCAAATAAAATGTATTTTTTACTTTTTGATTTATTTTCAAAGTCATTTCCTACACTAATGTATTTCTTAATTAAAACTGACACAGGAGCCCATTTTCTAAGTGAAATAATACCTTCAGTGTGGGCAGTATGTGCAATACGGATCTTCCAGGAGCTGTAAGGCCCTCTACCAGTGGTGTCGGGCCTCATTCCGCCCTGGGCAGTCTGGTATTGCCCAGCACTGCCCACCCTGTTGGGTATTATTGCTTGCATAGTGACTCTGCGATGCAACACTGGTGATGGTTGTCAGGGGTGTGTGGCAAAGTTAAGGCACCATCCTTGTAATAGGAATATAAACTGAAGTACCTTTTGACCATCTCTTCTTACTTTTTAGGTGAAAGTAAAATATCCTACATCAGTTATTTTAAGTGTAGCACCAACCACTCCCCATCATTACTGTCAGTACATATAATTCCCCCACCCTCACAGGAGGTACATTGAAACAAGCTGTCACAGCTCAGTGTGCCTTCCGTTGTCAAAATTACAAATACAAATTAAACTTACATACATTCAGTAGCGATTGTGTGAAGAGGACAAGCTGGGGCATATGGCAAGAGGGCATCTTAAATGTAGTACATTCCCAGTCTAATCTGCTCATCACAACAAAAAAGCACCCTTGAAAAACAAAAACAAAATGCTTGCATAGAATTACTAGGAGCACTACTGGACTTAACCATATTTATATATTCTATGGCTGTCCCTTGAGGCTCTGGAGAGTTTTATACGTTAGCCAAAAAGTGATTTAATATTATCATTAGCAACTTTTGATGAGGAAATGTCTAAAATATCTGACCATATGTTTTCTTCTGCTGCACATCAGGAGGTAAAAGAGACAAGATTTGTTGGCTATCAGCTGAGGTTTAGTGACCCCAGGCTGTCATGGTCCCAAAACTCACTTCATCACAGGGGAATGCAACTTCACTGCCCTTGCCCCAGAGCCTGAACCTTCTCCTGCTCATGTAAGAGCTGCCCTCCCACGGCTGTCTCAGGTCCTCCTCTGGGCTACTTAAAACAAGCTCCTGCCTGCCCTTGTTCTTAGCTGTCTCACCCTCCATGGTATGCCTAGCCCATCTATGACTGAATGTGCATATGCCTTCTGCCTGCCTTTGCTCTTGGCTGTCCCACCTCAGGCGGTGCACCAGTGCCCATCTATGACTGATTGTGTGCACCTTTTAATGCACACCTCAAAATTGCCTTGCTGATTCTTTGGTTTGCTTCATTGACTGTCTCCTGAGGTTGCCATGCCTTAATACTGTATTTGTATTATACTCATTCTCTATCTGTACCTGACTGTAGCTCTCTGTCTATACCTGTCTGCACCTTGTTGATTGCTGCTACCTTGTCTCTGTATTTGTATATTGCCTGAGTTATCTGCCTGTACCTGACTGTAACTTGTTGATTGCTATTACCCTGTCTCTGAATTGTTATTGTGTGTACCTTTGTAATTCTCCTGGCTCACACCTGAAAATAGGCACTTGACTGTCTAGTGTGCTTACCTGGTCAACAAAAGCTAAATAAATAAATAAATATGGAAACCCTAATCACAGTTGCCATTCAGCAAGATGCAGTTCTTAAGAAGTAATCATTACTTGCATTTGGAAACCTTAGATGCGGCTGACAGCAACTGTTATGATGATTCACTGCTGAAATGAAACCCACATACAGTTATTCCCACATTTGCAGAGTAAAAAGGGTCAACTAATAAGAAATGTGTGTAGGGAAAATATTTACTCACCAGGGCACTGCCACTGATGTGCAATTATCAATTAACATTTATAAGATTTGAGTTTGTTAAATGAGTTTGGAGTAGTTCCATTTCAAGAGTTCTAAAGGGCAACATTTTGTATATATACAAACAGAAATTACAGTTTTAGCACACATACACAGTTATATTTCTATTCCTGGACTTTTATTATGCTATCTCAATATTCTAAGACTACTCAATTAAAGACTATTATTTTCTACATCATATGAGTTTAGATGTAAAATTGGCCTCCTACATATCATGACTAACAATTACATATGAAGGGAAATTAAGGTAAATCATTTCTTGCTAATTGATCTTTACCAATGCATATTGTTCTGTTTTGAGGCCCCCTTCCTCACCCACACTTTCTTTTTCTGTTTTAGACAATTGGAAGCAAGGAACTGTCATTTTGTGTCTTATTTCTTACTCATTGGGTTCCATAAGGAATCTTAAAATCTGTCACTCACATTTTAGGCCTGAGTGTGGTCTAGGTTTGAACAGTTTGAAAAAAAAAAAATTATCAGCCTCTAAGAAGCAGTGCAATGAAGATGGGAAAACAAAAATGACCCTGCCTGTTTTAACTGTAACAAATTCAGACACCTTGTAGTCTTATTTGCTAATAAACATTTCCAGTTCTTCCAAAATTATATACATTACAAATGGTTTAGTTTCCTTTTTCTCAAGAAAAAGATGGCTGCTTCATTTGGTTTAGAAAAGCACTGTGGACCTCTGAAGGATTAAGATACTAAATATATATATATATGTGTGTGTGTGTGTGTGTGTGTGTGTGTGTGTGTGTATTATAGGTAGAGAATAAATGATGGCAAAGTGTAGTATCCAAGGAAATAACACAACTGAGGGGTCAAAACAACCATCCTTATCTCCATATTCCTTAACAACCACCCCATGGCTTGTGCCAACTCACATATCTACATGTATACAAACTTATAAACATGCCAGCAGATACATGCCTTATAGTCTATCTTGTCTGCTCGATTGTGCAGGTCATCCCTGTGTCTACAGTTGGCCTTCCCCCTCCCCAAATCCCCCTGACCCCCCTCAATTCCTGTGTCCTCCCCCTTCCTCCACCACCAACTTTCCCATTCATTCTTTCTCTCTCTCAAAGCTATCCATCATTTTGCCAGCCCGGTGGCACTGAGGGTTGAGGTGCTGGGTGCCACACTCATGTCACATTGTCAACCCAGGTTCAGATGCAAGCCTATGTTGTCAAGGTTGGTAGGGGAGGATAGGATCGAGTGTCCAGCGGACTGCCTCCTATCCTGAGAGGGATGGGTATTCACCGCTCTGCAGTGGCCCCTGGGGATGCCTGGAGGCACTGCTAGAGCTGGTGCAATGGAGGGAGGAGTGCAGCAGACATCAGCATGTCAGTGTCAAATGTCATTGCACATCTGCACTCCTGGGGAACAACCAGGGAGGAAAAATCAGCAGCATCACTCATGGCAGCACAGCTTCCTGAGCCTGGTGGTGGCCCAGGGGTGACCTGGCACACTGGTATTGGATCCTAGCCTGGAGCAGTGACTAAAGGGGAGTCCCTTTCATGGGTACAGCAGCATATGCCAGCTGGTGTGTATGGGGCAACCTCGGGGAGTCATCGGGAGAAGCGGAGTGGTGGCTGGATGTAATGCAGGGTGATGACGGTACAGGAGAGAAAAATAAAGCAGTGATAAAAAATAAAAAGCTATACATCATTTTCAGGGAGACCACCTTTTCTGGCAACTATTTCCACTTGGCCATGTATGCAGATGATACAGCTACTTACACCACCAGTCCCTCCATTGCAGCTGTGGAGGGTCTACTACAGCAAGACTTCCACAATGTCCTGTTCTGGTTTGAATCTAACCAACTCTGGGTCAACACACACACAAAAAACAAATGTATACTCAGCCTTTGGCACCAGCCAAAACTTGAACAGATTCCAAACTCTGCCCATCTTTTCCACCTTGGATGGCATCTCCTTGAAGTGGCTTAGTCATTCAAATAATTTGGTGTGTGGCTAGACAGAAAACTTGATTTTTCTGCCAACATTGACACTATCCATGTGAAGCTCTTCCCTAAACTTGGTGCCTTGTACTACAATATAGACTGTCTGCCTCCACAGGTATGCCATGAGCATGTCAGAAAAATGGTGCTCCCCGCCTTCTATCCAGATATAGTCTATAGGACTATTCCCTCCACCTCCCTTGCCAAACTGGACACCCCCTGCAAATCCTTCTGCCATTTTGCTACCAGCTCTCATCCCCCTCTTCTACCCATCATTGCTCACTCTACTACTCTTTATCCATTTTTCCTCTACCCTCACTTACCAGAACCACTGTGCCTCATTCATATCCAAATACTGGTTTGGGTCCTTTCCCTTATAAATTCCCTTACTCCTACCTTCCATCCCATCTGCCTCCTGCTCCCTCCACTCAAAGTATCCTAGCACTTTTGCCATTCCTCACCCCAATACTCTGCTGAACAACAAGCATTTTCCTATTGTCACTCCTTATTATGGAATGTACTCCCATCCACCACCCACTTCACTACCTCCCTTGCATCACTCCTTTCCTCACCCTCACTCCTGTTTTCTCCCTATCTGACTGCTCCACCTTCGGTTGCCACCTACCCTGATGTAGGTGAGGCTGAAACACCTAATTTTGCTTCTTGTTCTTACTGCACTTACTTATGTTTTAAATTGTGCTCTGTATTGCACTTTATTGTAACTGTGAGTCATGTCAGTGCTGTGTATTTACATTGTAACTGTGTACTGTGTCAGTGCTATGTATTTGCATCCCTTTTCCCTTCCCTCAGGTTGCACCTGGAAATGAGCCTTGGCTCAGTGTATCTTTCCCAGTCAACAATTTTCAAATAAAGAAACAAGCCACAAAGCCAACAGACCAAAGGGTGAGTAGCTCTTAAGAGCTTGTTCTACCTGAGATGGTGTTATTTCATAAGTATACTATACTTTTCCATCTTTTGTTTAATATAATGCATAAGGTTGGACACTTTTTGTTGTGTCCTATGATTTACCATAGTGTTGAGGGGTACAGTGTCTGCTGTGCATGTGTTACTGAGGGCCTGTTTCATGTGTTATTGGGTGGTTTGTATTATGTTGGGTAATGTGTATTACAGTGTTAAATTAATATAGCAGTAATACATACCATACATATTTTCTTTGCAAAAATACACATTAATGCACCAGTTATGCTTCATATTAAAACATTAAAAGTAGGGTAATGTCACATTAGTTCAACTCTAAATCCCCATCCTACTCCCATGTAGCAAAAGTAAAAACATTAGGTTTTGGGTCTCTTGAGTCTTGGCAAATCAGTGTGTGTGTGGCTCCAGGGGTGTAAATCCTAATGCTCACCCTCCTGAGCAAACAATGTCAGATGTGATCTCTTTTCTATATGGAGGGCTCACAGATCCTGCATGAAGAAAGCTACAACAGTTGTCATTGGCAACATGAGGCAAAAAATACTTTCTTACTTTTAAACAGTGTATCGCTATGAAGCAGTGGCTTGGTGATTTACCTTGTGCTTTGGACAGGAGGCTACAGGCTGGAAGGAGGAGTAAGCATTTAGGCTGACAATCCCAAGGAAGACAACAAAATTATTTGACAAGACTCAGGAGACACCAAACCTTAATGTTTTATCCTTTTGCTGCTTTGGGGTGAGGGTGGGGAGTTAGGGTTGGAAACCCTAGAACCATATTTCCCTACTTTTCCTACTTTAATCTGAACCCTAACTGGTGTATTAACACATTTATTTGAAGTTAATTTCCTTTGTTTTAGAGACAGTAGCAGTGTATCCTCACTGGGACCTGCGTGAACAGATCCATTTCACTATGGAAACAGAGGGCCTCTGGATCCTGCACTTCCATGACTTTATAAATGCAGACATGCAGGGCCCTTTTGGCCCTACACCAAATGTGGAGTCCATCAGGCTGCTGAAGCATAGAACCCTCTGGGCCAGCACTTCTGTGTGGCTGTAGATGCAGACATGCAGGGCCCTCCTGGTCATGCACTAACTGAGGAATCTGTGTATGCACAGAAGCACTGGGTCTTTTGGAACTTGTGCTTCCATGTTGCTATAAATGCAGTTGTGCAGGACTCCATCTTGATACAGAAGGGGCCCACCACTTCTGTGCAGTTACAGATGCATGGTTTTGATCATGTATCAAGTATGTTTCCACAATGGTTCATGAGGTAGGGTCATAAAAGCACATGTTAAAAATCTGGCTTTGAAAACTTCAAAAATGATACAGTTATGAGGACAACTCCTTGTTCTTTCAATACAAAGAAATTCTTCTATCATGATGCTATATCTCTGTTTTGTGAGCCAATTTCTTGTTTGTGAGGCTAACAAAAAAAGAATTCAGCCACAATAAGCACGATTTTGAGCTCACAAAAACCAGAATGTGGACTTTGTATTTTTTCAGTCCTGTTTGTCAGCGGGCCTGTTGTTTCTTGACTCATGAAACAACTCATGAAAGAAGACAGCCATCTCACAAACAACATTTTGTATTTAGTTGTTTCATCAGTCTTGTTTCATGAACCTGCTTTCTTTTTGCCAGTGATGAAACAACTCACAAAACAAGAAGTTTCGCTAATGAAACAGGATAGAAAAAAAAAAAACTAAATTCCAAATTTTGTTTCATGAGAAGGCTTTCTTATTAAATGAGTTGTTTTGTGAATCACAAAACAAGAGGCCTGCTGATGAAATTAGATGGGGGGAAAAAACCTAAGTTCACATTCTTGCTTCAAGAGCTGAGAATCTTGTTTGGTGTACCTGCATTCTTCTTTCATGAGCCTCACAAAACAAGAAAAGTGCTGTGGAGCAACCAAGATTGTGGATGTTTAATTTATAGCTCAGTACCGTGCTTAACAAATATAATTTAACTGAAATTTTGTGCTGCAATTTTGGTCACCCTACACACAGAATCAGACTGCGCATCATCTTGTCTACATTATGGGACTGAAAAAACAATAGCTGCCCAAGGTGCAGAGGCTCAATAACTACTTTTCTTCCCCCGGGACTAGTGCATCTGTGATCTTTAGCAGGGTGACCATGTCCAGTAGTCTGGACTTTACACCCACTATGCCCATTCTTCCTAAACTACAGGTGGCAGGAGATGAAACTAACAAATGACTATCCTCGCTAGAACAGAAACTTACAGAAGTGGATGGGAAAATCTCTGATAACAAAACAGCAATCACAGGCCTTACTGTAATGGCAAAGCAGAAGGCCAAAGTGAGCACAGGCCTCATACAAGTTGTATGCTCCCTGAGAACCAAGATGGAAGCTTTGGAAAATGGCCATAGACAGAGTAATGTTCAGACCATTTGCTAGTCGCCTCGGCTGATAGGATGAGCACCATTGCTACAACAACTGAACAAAATGATCTTTAATGACTTATCCCTTCTAACTAGAGACTTCAGTGTCCATGTGGTGCAGCCATTTGTGATTTTGATGCAGTCCAGACCATGAGAAAGTTTTGGAGAGAGACCACTTACAGCTATTGCCACTGTACCTTTGCCTGAGGCCAGAATCTCCCTGCTGCAAGCAGCTCACCAGTTAGGTGGTATTATGTGGGAGGGTAGTAAATTGGGCTTTTTCCTGACCTCTCCTCTCAAACACAGGCCTGTAAGAAAAAAAAACGGTAAGTAATTAAAAAGTCCTACATGGGGAGGGGAGTTCAGGCCCAACTACTTTTTCCCCACCAGATTGCAGGTTACCTTCCAACAGAAGGTTTATTTTTCACTGATACAGATGCAGCTTCTGGCTTTAGGGACAGACTAATAACTCAAATGCTCTTGGAGGCCCGTGAGAGGGTCTCAGAATTGATGACATTTGGACATTCCTTTTCAGTCCACCATGTTACTGGGATCCCATGCTAGATCCCTTGGATAAGAAGACCTCTACTGAGCACCAGTGGCTCTCCAGACTTTTTGTATTTTATGAAGGCATATTTCTCTTCATGAGTTATAGTTCATGGTCATACCTTGTTTACTTGGTCATATGCCTGTATCATTTCTTCTCTATTGCATTGGGACATATTTCACATCTCAGTGTACTAAGGTGTACAGCCCAGTTTGTGAACTTTTAACTTGTTCAAAGTGCAACTTGTCCCCTTGCATGGTATTCAATTTAATACATTGGTGGACAGGGTCTATACTTTAACTTCACTGAGCACAGACAGTCTGAACTAAGCTTTGCATCCTATTTACAAGTGTTCAGCCTCCCTCACATCACGCCAAGCCTATAAGAGGGGAACAAATCTCAGCAAAGTGACAGTTTTAGTTCACATCCTTTGTGAGAATTTTATGTCCTATGAATTTACTCTCCCGTAACCTCAGCTCCTGTTTGATTTTAGTGGGGCTGATAACTTACAGTATATCTGAGTGTACTACCTTCTTTTATGCATACCCAATTTCATTTCTGTTGACCAGTTATGGCCTGAAGCATTTTTCTTCACATGTATTTCTATGTATGTACATGCGTTTTTTTCTGTTTTTAATAATTTCCATAAATAAAGTTTACAAAAGAAAGAAAAGAGAAGAAGATCAGTTGACAAAACAAGCCTCACACAAGATTTTTGGGATGTCCTAAAATCATATTTTGGCATCATTTCTAAAAAAAAAAATTAAAAACACTACTGAATCAAGCTAATTGTGTCCTGTTTACCTATGTTCATGTGTTGCTTTCTTTCAAGGGCATCATGTTTATGGGTTTAATTTTTTTTTTTTTTAGAAAAAATGGAAACAAGATGGTCACTATATTAAAGAAGAAGTTTTACTTGTGAAAGAAGTATTTCAGCTCGTGAAACAAGAATCATCTTTCATGAGCAGAAGTTCTTCTTTCATATGAAACATCTATCTGAAGACCATACTGAGCATGCCCAGAATTTCAAACTTAGAACTTGGGAATGACTTAATATTTTTTCACCAGATCAATGAAAGGCACCATTCTACAGCAATCCCTTTTCACCCTGAAAATTTCAGAACAAAATTTCAAACTGTCTAGGTTGTAGGTGACAGCAAAAATAAAATAAAAGGCAAAACAATGATTGTTCCTCTTTGCACTATTTTGATCCTGTAGTCAGCACATCTGACTAGACCAAAACTTGCTCCTATCAAGAGACCTTGTCTCTTACACTGTGCATGCAAATTTTAGTTCAATTCTGTTAAATGGGGTGAAACTATTAAGGTACAAAGTTGGGGTTAAAAGTAAACACCTACTGTACCCTAACTATAGCAACTGCACCCTTTATTAATTGTAAAAAATACATTAATCCAGACATTTGGGTAAAAGAACACTAAGCTTAATAACAAGGGAAATGAAAAACATTAGGGTTGTGTGTCTCCTGAGTATTGGTGAATCAGTGGTGGAGTTTTCATTTGGGGTTGCCATCACCCCCTCTCCTAAGAAAACAAGGTAAGACATGATCCTTTTTCTTCAGACAGGGCCCTGCATAAAGAAAGTGATGACAGATTCTGTTGGCAACATGCAGTCAGCCATACTTCTCTACATTTGAAGAGCTTATCACTGTCAGAAAGAAAGCATTGGTCAAGGCTCTTGTAGTGAAGCAGTGATCTCTGTCTTAGCAAAGCCATGAAAAGACAAGTAAGTCTGTGAATTGTACAGACTGATATCACTGCTGAACTAAGACCTAAAAATAATTTCAAGAATCCTTACACTTATTAATACAGACCAGACAGGTTTCATACGGAGCAGGTATTTAACTGACAATATTAGGATGATGCTTAACATTCTCAAAGCAGAGAAAAAAGTTCAAGACCCCATATTGCCATACTAATGGGTGCAGAACAAGCTTTTGATAGGCAAAACTGGTCCTTTTTGCAAATAACAATATAAAAAATAGGTTTCAGAGAAGAATTTTTAAAGCCATTGCCATGCTGTACAACAAACCAAAAGCCAGAGATAAGGTGAATAGCACTGTGTCTCAGCCACTTTGCAATCAAGAGGAGGACACAGTAAGGATGTCAGTTGTCTCCTATCTTATTTGCAATTAGTATTCAGCCACTGATAGAGGCAGTAAGATGAAGCCTAGATCTACAGGAAATTACAGTAGTTAGAATGGAGAATAGCGATATCTTAAGCGGATGATACAGTGATTAATCTAACAGACCCCAAGAGAAATATAGAATCACTGCTAACACTTTAGAGAAATACAGAAGAGTATCAAGTTTTAAAATACTTATATTTAAGATGGAAATTATATACAGTAGGTAAGTGGTAGTGTAAGAGAAATGATACAGCAGTTACCAGAGAAATGGAATGCTGATCAGGTTTGGTACCTCAGGATTCATACTGCTAAATGTCTGAGGAATCACTTTGAGTAAATTATAGGAAATTAAAATGCAAGTTTCACAGACATAAAGAGGTGGGCCCTACTTTTGTTGATGTTTATCAAGAGGTAGATGTCATCAAAATGAATGTGCTCTTTGATTATTTATTTTTCAAAACTCTACATTTTCCAGTTCCTAACAAAGACTGGAAAGAACTTGTAGAGGTACTGAAAGGGTTTATTTGGCAAACTTGTAAGCCTAGAATTACCTGGGCTTCACTGATGAGGCATAAGAGAGCAGGTGGATGTGGACTACCACATTTTAGGAAATACTACGAAGCCACTCATTTAGTCAATCTGATAGACTTATTGAACTATAGCAAAGAAATTGTCTGGAAGTCAATTGAAGAGGGTACAAATAACATGGGACATTTATAGTGTCTTGCTTGGGAGATTAAATCCCCACTATAAATAAGAATATTATAAAATACTGTAGATGGACCAAACACACCATTCAACAGTGGCTACAAATCAAAAAACAGCTGTGAATTACTAATAGGCAACCTCAGTGGGTACCTCTATGGAAGAACAGTAAATTTACCCCAGCACAAGTAGATGCCACTTTTAAATGCTGGGCCAGACAGGCTTACAATAATACCTATCACACCATTTTTAGAGAGAATATTTAAATCCTTTCAACAACTTCAATTAGAATTTATTTTTACATCACAAGGATCACTAAAGATATTTTCAGGTCAGATCCTTTATTAACAAATCTGAAATTCTAAAAGAAATTTGATAGATCAACATCCCTTAGTTATGAAAATTAGAATGTTCTCCTGGCAACGTGATGCCAAACACATAAGTTCTGAATTATATTCCTAACTTAATTTAGACATGGAAAGTAAGAATACAGAACATATGTAGCTTCAGTGGGAGGAGGAATTGAGCATCCCTATGTCACAAGAAGATTGGGCACTCACCTGGCAGGCAACACATAAAAAACTGAATTGGGGAGTAGGAGAGAGTTTAAATGGAAATTACTTAGTAGATATTTCCTCACACCTGATAGGATAAAACATCTAGGTATGAATAACATTAGCTTATGTTGGAGAGGCTGTGGGGAAAGAGCATCTCCACTTCATATTTTTTGGACTTGCAGTGTTTTGCAGGGTTTTGGGGAAGAAATTCAGACAAGGATCAGTAAAATACAGAAGCTTAGTCAGGATCTCAGTGGCTCCCACATGATATGTGTCTTTTATCCTGCAGGTCTGAGTGAAGAGGCTCAGAAATATTTATTTAACATATTAATAGCTGCAGCACTAAAGGCCAGTACCCAGAAATGGCTGGTGGCTTCTCCTTCTTCTAGGAAAAAATTGTTCAATAATTGTAAGAGAAGTAAAGGAATGGAGGAAATTACAGCTAGGTTGAACATTAAAGTGGGCCACTTCAGCGTTAGATGGCTTTCTTTCATCCATATGATTTTGGACTGTTTTTTGGGTTATTTTTTGATACATTGATTATGACATTTATAAAACATTGTGTTATATCTAAATAATGAACATGGTGATGTATAAGCATATCATTATTTTGACCTTGTTAACCTCTATTAATTCAGTTGGTGACATCACAGTCGACTTACAGTGGGACCCATATTAATATTTCAATGTTTTTATACCATTGGGAACCCATGAATGAGCAAATTAGCAGGCTGACCTTAGTGATCTCCCACATTAAAATCTGTATATATTCAGTGGGTACCAAACCTTGTAACTTTCTTGTTGATATGCTGTATCTGATAATTAACTCAGAGGCACCATATAATTATGCATGGGTCCATGGAATCTGTTTTTACTGTTTATAGTATACACATGAATATAGTGTTTGAAATTTGTATCTTGGTCTTCAAATATTGATGCTATACACACATTATGCATTGTTCAGACTGCAGGATAATGGTTAGTGTTCATCATTTGAAATGTTTTTAACAACACTTGTATTAGATTTTTGCTGAATTTTTGTGTAGCACTTTGTTGATTTC
Organism: Neoceratodus forsteri; assembly: GCA_016271365.2. Lineage (NCBI taxonomy): Eukaryota > Metazoa > Chordata > Ceratodontiformes > Ceratodontidae > Neoceratodus > Neoceratodus forsteri. The sequence continues at coordinate 1,291,315,329 of CM057456.1, forward strand.
ATACACCTGATGAACATACTATAAAAGGTTGTGACACACAAGAAACCGGCCTCCCTGAGGAAGCATGCATGCATGAGACCAGTCAGGGCATCTAAGTTGATTTTTTCACTATGCACAGGCAGGTAATGCTGGATCACAACACTGCTTGAATAAATTCTATTAAGGATTGTGTGATTGTTGGTGCTGTCTTTTCACTAACTTTGAGTTTCTTTGGCAAAACACAACACATACGAGAGCTGCTCTCTGGTGAATTACATATATTGATTTCAGCTTGATCTTGTACAAATCAACTCCAGCATATGCCTTGTCCAGGTTTGGTATGGGCAGTCATGTCAACCAGCCTTAAAGAGGTCATGCTGGGAGGTAGTGAAAATACATTTTCTTTGGCGTGTTCAGCCTGGATGAAAACAAACAATCCATTTGTGGATACACCCATTTACAGCCAGCAACCTACCACTTATCTTTCCACTGCAGGCAAGCCTGGTTTGTGATATCAAGAAGACCTTTTCTGAACTTGAAAAAATACTCTAAAAGCCAGACAGAATTTTTCAAACTGAACATCCTTAGAGGCATACTGTATGTAGAAAGATAACAGCATGCCCAGAGGTTTAAGAGTACTTAAATGGCCAGGCTATGGACAGCAACGTGTTAGACTTATGGACAATTGGAAAGAGTGCTTGCAAAAAGCATCACTGATCTTTGCGAACTGTATCACAGAAGATTGTTTTAATCAGGAGGAAGAACTTAAAGCTGAGGTCACAGAAAAAGAGAAAGCAGTCTTAGCATTTAAAGACTCTCCTGATTTTTTCACACTTGAAACTGCTCTTAAAGATAATGTAGAGACACAAGACATGAGAATTAAAGCTATTAAAATAACTAAATTTGAAAGTTATAGAAAAGACTATGAATTGGACTGGGTCTGGATGTGGAAAGATAGTAAAACAAAAAATAAACAAAATCGAGCACAGAACCAAGGGACACAGTCTATTCTAAGGAATAATAACACTAGCTTTCACATGAGCGAATATGAAGGGGAGGATTTAGATAAGTCATCTCAGATAAACACCCCTATGATCTGAGATGGAGCTATCAGTTGGTTCACTTCCAAATTGATGCACAAGAAGGGGGGGGTGCAGCTGGATGAAGAGGAGCAACACCTCCACACCATCATATCAGCAATGGGGTGCAACCTGAAGCAGGATCAGTGGCAAGAGCAGGGAAAGCATGTGATTAATTTTTGCAGCATGGAACTCATAGTTCCAGGTCTTGAACAAAGGAATGACTTTTGTACCAACTATTGTACAACAACCCTTTAAACATTTCGCAGACATTAAAAGATTTTTGAGAAAATTAAATCTGAAGGCTTTTTTGAAAAGGAACACACAGGAATCTGAACCTGATGTGAGAAGTGGGATTAATGCAGATCCAAGTGACACTTCAATAATAACCCCTAGTGCCCCATGCCTAAAAGTTCCTATTACATTTGTACCACCATGAACCAGATGGGGCAGGTTTTTGAAAGCCAAAGCTAGGATATTAAAGAATTACACTCCACCAGAGACTACTCTTATTTCAACATGATGTCCCCAGAGGAGACAACTGAGTTGGATGTGCTGGTAGGTAATGAATTAACTGCCATTAAACCAGCAGACAAAGGTGGGTCAGTTGTCATCATAGACACTGCTAATCATGTGCAGGAAGTCAAGAGACAACTTAATGATCAAAACTTTCATGTTAAATTACATCAAGACCCCACATCTAGCTTTAAGGTTGAAATTGATGAACTTATTAATGATGCTAAAATTAATAATGTCATTGATGCAAATACAGCTGAGTTCCTCAAAGTAAAAAGCCCCATAAGAAGTATGATTTATATCCTGCCTAAAGTTCACAAATCACTAGTGGACACACCAGGGAGACCACCTGTGGCTGGTATAGGGTGTGTGATTGAACCTCTATCTCAGTTTGTGAACACATTCAACTGTGACCCTATTAAACTGATGCCATCTTACATCAAAGATACCACAGATGTATTAAACATGTTGCAAGATTTACAGGTGCAGAATGATTGGAATTTGTGTACTATATATGTAGAGTCCTTATACACAGATATCCCTCATTGTGAAGGGCTAAATGCCATAAGGGAATGTTTTGGTAACAATGAGGATTTGAATTTGGAAAAGATAAAATTCATTTTGAAATGTGCTTAGATGGTGCTGGAGTTTAATGTTTTATTTTTCTTTTCCAAGACATTTTATCAGCAGATTAAAGGAACCACAAAGAGGGCAACTTCTCCAACTATTTGAACATCTATCTTAGCACCTGAGAGCAGGATGTACATTTGTCTCCACAAGTCAATCCATTTGTTTAAATGGTTGCCCTGTGGAGATGCTTTTATTGATGACATCCTCCTTATATAGAAGGGGATGAGACACAGCTTCAGGAAATTTGTCAGTTTTCTGGAAGGTACAAATTGCAATCTGAAATTCAAGGTGGTGAGCAGTAGGCACAGTATACATTTCCTAGATTTACTGTATAGATTGACAAGGCATCTGTGGGCAACTTACATACTGACTTGTACAGGAAAAATGCTGACCAAACACCATCTTACTCCCCTCCAGCTCTCACCTCAGACATATTATTAATAATATACCTGGTCACAATTTCTTAGGATTCAAATAAATTGTTTTACTGAGGAGGCATACAACATTGGGACAGATGAAATGGAACAAAGATTTAAAGAAAGAGGTAAACCTTGAGTGTGTAAAATAAGCTAGAACAGGAGCTATGACCAGATTATATGATGATCTTTTGATTTATCAGAATAGAAACCAGAGTGATACAAATACACATTGCATGAATTTTGTTTCAACATACACTAAGAAATCTGGCAAGGTATGAGATATATTACACAAACGTTGGGGTATCCTACAAACAGACCCATTACTGGAGGAAATGGTATAGGGAACCACCTAGGATGGTGTATAGGCAGGGACCCAATTTAAGGGACAAACTGGTTAGTAGTTTGCAACCCACACCTGGGAGAGAAATGTAGTTTCCAGAACCACTTAAGGGCACACACAATTGTGCCCATTGTAAACATTGTGATGTAATTTTGGAAACCAATAGTTTCAGTTCTGCCAATTGTAACAAAACATGCCAGATAGAGCAATTTATTAACTGCTTAACTACAGCAGTGGTATACTTAGCCACCTGTAAGTGCAATGCCTTTTACATAGGCAAGACAAGTAGTTCCCTAAAAGTACATAAAGGTGAACATAAAGGGGCCATGACAAACTGAGAATTAAAAAATGCTTTGGCAAAACAAGTTCACCTGAGTGCTAATAGGAATGAACATGAATTTTTCTTCTGTGGCATTGAACGAGTGATAGTGGGGGAAAAAGGTGGTGACTTGGAGGATTGACTATTAGAAAGGGAAGCATTCTGGATTTTTATCTTAATAGATTAGAAAAAACAGGGTTGAATGATGGTACAGTATATCAATAGCTTTGTTTTTGAAGAAGCAAAGATAAAGGAAATGAATGCAGTAGGCTGTTTTTGATGTAAACCACTAAAAGTCTGAGAAGACTGCAAAATTGTGTAGATTGATTAGGAGACATTACTGCTTTATGTGTTCAGGAACCAGTGACTCATTAAGGTTGTCTTATGTTTTATTTTTCGATTGTCAAGTCTTGCACTCCACAGGAATTATTCTCAAAATTAGTGAATAATTTACAAAATGGTGTCATGCATGAGTATATCACTAATTTGACGCTAGTGACCTCCCATAATTTTGGGCAGTTTTTGATTATTCTTAGATATGTTGATTATTAAATTTATAAAACACTATGTTATATCTAAATAATTAACATGGTGATGTATGAGCATATCATTATTTTGACCTTGTTAACCTTCTGTATTAACTCAGCTGGTGACATCACAGTCAATGTACGATGGCAACCATACTATTATTTCAATGCTTTTTATACCATTGTATGAGCAAGTTAGCAGGCTGACCTTAGTGACCTCCCACAATGGAATCTGTATATACTGAGTGGGGTACTAAACCTTGGTGACCTTCCTATTGATATATAGAATCTGATAATTAGCTAAGAGGTACCATATAATTATTTATGGGTCCATGGAATCCGTTTTTACTATTTATTGTATATACATGAACATAGTGTTTGAAATTTGTATCTTGGTCTCCAAATATGGATGCTATACACAAATTATGCATTGTCCAGACTGCAGGATAATGGTTAGCATTCATCTTTGTTTGTTATGTTTTTAACAGCACTGGTATTAGATTTTTGCTGAATTTTTGTGTAGCACTTTGTTTTTTGTTTTTTTTTATTTACTTTATTTTATTATTATTAGTAACACATTTACAATACTTATATTGAGAAGCATTGTGGAAGGCATGCACCAGATAACAGTGATTTAACATATTGACACTGAACCAACCGGTCTATTATAATACATCGTATTAAAGAAACCTACCTCAAGTAACCCAACAGATAAAGTTGTCCAATCCCCCAGCATCCATTACAGCATCCACACACCAGTTAACCTAAATTAGTTAACACCATTAAAAGGAAAACCTGGATAGGTGTATATATATATATATATATATATATATATATATATAGTTATGGGATAGTTCCTATAATTAGGTCTAGGCCTGCCAGGGGGCCAAGACAGCTTCCAAGAGGCTCCATTTGGAGTCTGATGACAAACCTTTGTGAGCCATCATGGCTATATGTGACTCAAACTGTAATGCCAGCATTATTTCTTTGTACCATTCTATAGTTGTCGGTGTGATAGTGTCTTTCCAATGTCTCAGAATGACAGATTTTGTCATGGCAGAGATTGTAGCCATGTACCACTTGCTTTTTTCGGTCATCCAATATGAAAATTATTCAACAGGCAGGTTTCTGGGGTAAAAAAATCTTTCAAAGTTGTAATTCATGATAATGTGGCATTAATTGCCTTCCAGAAGGGTTGAATCTTAGCACATTCCCATAATACGTGATAAATGTCACCCATCATAACTCCACATCTGTTACAGATGGGGGATGCTAATTTACCCATTCTGTGAAGTTTCACTAGAGTGTAGTACATATCATGCATAATAAAAAACTGTTGAAGTTTATACCTGTCCTGTCTGACATATTTATGGTTATGTATCCATATTCGTTTCCCCATTTCTTTATCATCTGTCATTCCAAGTCTTTGTTTCCAATAGTAACAGACACCGGAAGGAAGGTTATCGTCTAATCTTTGCAGTGTATTGTAAATTCTAGAGATAGAATGGGATTGATCAGCTATTTTAAGTAAGGCAGATAGTTCAACCCTATTTGCTACCTGTAATTCCCTTTTGTACAGCTGGGTTCTTATCGAATCCGAAATTTGCCGATATTTGAAAATGTGTCCTTTTAATTTTGGGAGTTTAGTGCAGGCAAGTTCATATGCTATTAACTTCCCCTGGGGAGCCAAATCTCCTAGCCATACCAACCAGCGACCTCCAAAACCTATTGGGTATTGGAGCTCGCTGTATTAGAAAGTGGGCATTCTGTATCAAGGGTTGCTCAGGTTAATTCTGCAAGTTTACCTGAGGAGTCTTTGGGCATGTTGAAGAGCTTTTAATGACCATCCGATAGATGAGTTTTTAATGGCCTGGGGAGAAGTTTGACAGTGAGGTATGGAATCGCATTTAATGACAGTGAGTATTTAAGAGCTAAGTCCCTTTCAATAAGGATCCAGAGAAGAATGTAAGACTGCGGAGATACTAATGTGTTCAACTTATTCCAACACGCTATTTTGCTTACATGAGAAGCAATATAGTATTTAAAGAAGGACGGGAGGGCAAGGCTTCCCTGCTTTTTCAAACCTGTAATTTTCTGGTATGATCTCCTAACTACTTTCCCTTTCCATAGAAATACGTTAATCGTCTTCTGGAGACTCTCAAACCAGGATTTAGGCAGATAACATCCCAACATATTTAAAGGATAGAAAATCCTACGTAGTACATTCATTTTAACCATTTCTATTCTAGCCCATAGTGATAGGGGCATTTGATCCTATCTGATTAAGTCCTGTCTAATGAGTTTCACAAGATTGTGGAAATTCTCCCTAATCATTGAACTAATCTCCCTGGTGATCTTAATACCGAGGCATGTCAGCATTTTCGGTTCCAGGACAAACCCTGCTCCTGCTAGTACTAGGGTAACATCTCATCGCTCAGTGGAAAAGCTTTGTCTTGGAAACATTAATATTGTAATTGGAAACTCTAGAGAATTTTTTAATTTGTGCAAAATTGCCAGTATACTCATCTCTGGTTCTTCCAAATGCATAAGCAGATCATCTGCATAGGCAGAAATAAGGTATCTCCTATTACCCACTTTAATTCCCTTAATATCCTGTGAAGCCATGAGCCTATGAATCAAGGGTTCAAGATATAGATTGAACAGGAGTGGAGATAATGGGCAACCCTGTCTCGTACCCCATGTTAATGAGAAGGGGGCTGACAATATACCATTGCACCATATACGTGCTGTCGGGGCAGAGTATAAAACCTGGACCCAATTTAGAAATTCTTTAGGCAGCCTAAAGTTATCTAGTAATGCAAAGAGAAAGTCCCAGGACACTCGGTCAAATGCCTTTTTCTGCATCTAGTGCTAGCAACACCGCTGGAGACTGTAAACCTTGGGCATGTACAATTAGATGATGGATCTTTCGTAAGTGGTCACTGGATAATCTTCCACTCATGAATCCTACTTGCACATCACTAACCAGAGTACTCATTAGAGGAGCAATCCAATTAGCCAATATTTTGGCCAGAATTTGAATGTCAACATTCAGCAATGATATAGGACGATAACTGTCAGGTAAGACAGGGTTTCATCCTGGTTTAGGGATAAGAGTGATAAGGGCTTCCAAAAAAGTTGAATCTGAGATACCTTCTCTGAACCAGAGATTGTATACCTTATTTATGAAGGGGCATACTATATCCGGATAGGCCTTGTAAAATTTGATGGATAAACCATCTGGTCCCGGGGATTTATCCCCAGCCAGTTGGGAGATTGCAAATTTCACTTGACTCTTGGATTAAGGATCCTAACTGGCTCACCTCAGAATTTGCAGCTCTGACCAAAGGAACTGAGCCTAGAAATTCTTGAATTTCAGCAAGGGTAGGTTTATCTATTACCTCCGTGGAATAGACCCACTGAAAGTATTCTCTAAAAGTGTTAGCAATTTCCCTTTTGTCCCACACTATGGCATCTTCTTCGTTTTTTTGTATTCGCAATTATAAATCTACTAGAATCTAACTGCTTTAATTTAAGAGCCAATAATTTACCTGCCCTTTCCCCTGACTCCAAGTATTTTATTTTGGTTCTATGGAGTGCTAATTCCACCTTCTGCATCATCATTGCTGAGTATTGGGCTTGAAGTTGGTGTAATTTAATCCAGTCTGCCTCCGTAGAATGTATTGGGATCTTGTTTTCTAGATCCCTAATAGCATTCCTAATTTTAGTTAGGTGCATTTTGGACTTCCTGGCCCTGGTAGCAGATATCCAGACACATTCACCCCTAAGTGCACACTTTAGAGCTACCCAAACAATATCTATTTTAGGACTTGAGTTTAGATTACTAGCTAAGAAATGTGTTATAAAATTCCTCAGATGTTTCTGAATAAAGGGTATCTGTAATAAATGGTTATTAAATCTCCACATAAAGTCCCAACTGATATTCTGCATTGGTACCCACTGGATAGAAACTGGGGAGTGATCGGCAATGACCCTAGTATGGATTCTGGCATCTATAATCAAGGAAAGTACATCAGTACTAACTAGAAAATAGTCAATTCTTGAGCATAATTTATGTGGAGTGGAAAAGAAAGTATATTGCCGTGTTTCCCCATTAAGCAGCCTCCAAACATCTATGAGGCCCACACTATTCATCATTTCTCTCAGAGCTCTCTGAGCCGGGGAGAGTCCAACACGTTTACTGTCAGTTCTGTCTAAATATAGATGGGGTGTAATGTTCCAATCTCCTCCTATCAATAATTTCATTGATGCAAAGTAATTCAGGACATCCAGCAATTGTACAAAGAACTGTGGAATCTATATTAGGCCGTAAATTGAGCCTATAGCCACCTTCTCAGAGGCTAAGGTTCCGACTAGAAAGATATACTGGCCATGAACATCCCATACTTCCCTCTCCAGTTGAAAGGAGTCCTTTGTGGAATAAAATAGCAACACCACCTTTATTTGAGGAGATGCCTCGCGCCAAATGCTTGACCCACCCAGTGTTTGGTAAATAACCTAATATCCTCTCTAAAAAGATGTGTTTCTTGTAAATATACTACATCAGTTAAGAGTCAATAAATGTTTCAGTACTACTTGTCTTTTACATCTATCCCTAGCTCCCTTAATGTTCCAGCTCATGAAATTAATACCTTTCAACATTTTCTAGGAGTAGGAATTATTATCCCTTTACTAGTTTCCCTTAATAAGGGCCACCTTATCAATATCACCTCCAAGTTGTCCCAGAACAATGGCGTGTGGATGCTGTCCCACCCCACCCCCTCTGTTCCCATGCCAACCCCCCCTTCAACTCCACAAACACCCCCAGTTCTAGACAAAAAATGCACTAATACTCACCACGTCTTGTGATGAAACTCCCAACCCAGGTACCCAACAGCCCCACCCCCAGCCCAGCTCCCAGTTTAAATATCAGGGTATTAATTCTCAATGAACAGAACCCTCATGAATGTAAATTAGTTGAGAAACAGTGTGCTATGTAATAGAAAGGTCACTGCCAACAAAGCCTAACAAACGACTACTGTCCATTATGTTGTCACACATCAATAGAAACATATATCCATGTTCTTCCCAACTAACAAGTGAACCTATTCATACCCAATATCCCTCTAGTGGGAAAGTAACTAAGGTATAAGTCACAAGGGCTGTAGTAAACGATCTTTAACTAGGAAAATGTGCAAGACAGAACTAAACTAAAGCCGCCCAATATCTGTTTACTAGATTCTCCTTGAACAATTGTCAATGTATAAACTCATCCCCGACCTCATGTGAAGACTTCTGCAACCTCTCTTAAGCAACAGAGCTTGCTACTGTCCTCATTCGTTCTAGATCTCATTTGAAGTCGTCACAAGACGTGTCTCTAGTGTACAGTGTAATCGACTTAAAGAAAAACATCAGTCCACACAGCTTGGTGTTGGTACCAAATGAAAAAGCCTCAGTATCTGGTTTCTAATTATTTCTAATTCTGGCAGCTGGTGTTCATGATTAATTACTCAGGGTCATAGTTGTGATTGTGCAGTATTCACCAGGAAGAAATCACGCAATGTTCCCACTATTAGCGAATGCCATTCCACCTGCATCTGTGGGAATTTAAGAGCAATCCTGAGTGGGCATGTTGTTGGATGGAGAAAGAATACCCATGTTGCTGAACACCAGAAAATATTAATTGTAAGTAAACTAAGTGCAAAAAGCTGGTATTTCTGTTGCATCTTTTCATCTGTATGGTGTATTCTGAAGCAGGACATACTGCTTGCCTGTCTAACCTTTTGAGATCGCTGGCATTTTCATTTAAACAAATCTGGTAGGGTTTTTTAAGTTCAGCTTGTATGTTCCACTCGTATCATAGGAGTGCCACTGTTCCTTGATCCTGGCTTGAAGCAATGCTGGGTATTTTACTCTAAATTGGATACCAGCAGCTATCAGTTTGAAGACTATGGGCTGCAGATTTTGTCTCTAAGCTGCACAGAGTGAGGTAGATCCTGAGCAATTCTAATATTCTTTCCTTCCTATGTAACTTCTTTAGAGATTTGATTTTGCTCAGTATGTATTGTTTGTCCACGTAGTTTAGCAGCCTGCAGATAAGCGGTCTCAGTTGGGCACCGGGTCGGGGTGGGGCGAGCGATCTGTGGGCTCTTTTGACTATATAGTTGCCATTTGGAGGAGGGCCCACAATATTTTCAAACAATTTCTGGACAAATAGAATAGGTGCGTTACTTTCTCCTCTTTTGGGAATTCCAAAAATAATCAGGTTGTTTCGCCTACGCCGACCCTCCAAATCCTCTAGCTTTTCCTCAATTTTCTTAATCCGCTTAGTAAGGGAGGCTCTCTCAAGGCTGTGTTTATTGACTGTGAGCTACACAGATTTGATTTTGACTTCATTATCCCCCACTCTCATATTTATATTTTCAAGCGCTGATTTAAAACATTGGATTTCGGTGGAAATCTCTTCTACTGATGACTGCAGTGGTGCAATTATTTCAAGAAATCTCTCCTCTGTTAACGCCGAAGGCCCCGAGGTCGATTTGCTAGGTCCCTGGCCAGGGCGCTTTACATTCTGCTCCTTCTGCGGGGATGGAGGCAGTGTGTGTTTCAGCATTTGTTTTTTCATATATGCTTCCATTCTTCACCGTATTTTGATATTCAGCAGTGACTGTAATACTTCACAAGTAGATACCACAAAGAAAGAAACGGTTTATTTGTTGATTGAAGGTTGTTAAACTAGGTTATAAGCAGAGCTGATCGGATGAGCTGCCTTTCCTAGGCTGCCATCACGTGACCTTGTGTAGCACTTTGTTGATTTCATACACCTGATGAATGTATCATAAAATGCTTTGACACACAAGAGACCGCTCCGACGAAACATGCATTCAGAAAACTCATTGGGTTATTTGAGTTTATTTTTTCTGTACACACAGGCATGTAATGCTGGATTGCAGCACTGCTTGAATAAATTCAATTAAGGATTATGTTTATTGCTGGGCTTTCTTTCACTAACCTTGACTTTATTTGGCAAAGCACAACATGTATGAGAGATGCTTTCTGGTGAATTTACATATGATAGAAGACACAGAAGGGACACCAGTTCTGGAGCAGATACTTTACAATTAACATGGAGATGAGCTATATAATTAAGCTATATTATGCACCATGTATTTGCCTTGCTTCCAACTAAGTATGTTTAGATATTCTTAGAATGTTTTATCTTTCTGCAGGTTCTAGTCAGTTTTAAGACCAGCTGGAGTACAGGATACACATGTCCAGCTAATACAAAGACTAAAAGTTAATCTATATATGGACTACCATTGTTTGCCCAGAACTGGACACTTATTATGATAGAGAGATTTTGTTTGAATACTGTGGGGTCTATTGGTGGGTGTCTTCTACATGGAATTTTCAAAGGCTTTTGATCTAGTGCCTCATAAGAAAATAATTAATAGACTTATCAAACTAAGGGTTGACCCAGTTATCATTAAATGGATCATAGCCTGGTTGAGAGATAGGAAACAATGTATATATATATATATAAGGGGGGTTACATCTGATTGGGGTGATGTAACTAGTGGAGTGCCCCAAGGATCCATCTTGGGCCTGACTCTGTTCAACTTGCTTGCATCATCATTGCAAACATCAAATAGCTCATGGATATGCAAGCTTGTGGATGATTGCAAAATAGAAGCTATAGTAAACAATAAACAAAATATCCAGCATCCACAAGAAGATTTAAATAGAACAGAAACATGGGCAACTGAGCATAAGATGACTTTCAATATTAATAAGTGTAGCATTATGTATTTTGGAAATAAAAATATGTTAGGCAAACATTTCTTAAATGGTAACAAACTTAAAAGTACAGATAAAGAAAAAAAGTAGGTGTACTTATTATTAGAGATGCAGCAAAGTTTTAATTCATGGGCTAATATGCTAAGAAGTTGACAAATTTGCCCCGAGGAGCACCTCGAGTAATTTTTGAAAATTACCCGAAATTTGCCATTTGTGACTTTGTCTTGCTTTGCAGTTTTAAGTGCAAATTGCACTTAAAAAACCCAAAGCAAGTAGAGGTGACAAATGGGAATTCCCCCAACACCACCCTGATCTGTCCCTGGTGTCAAATGGACCATCCCCCTGACACAGTTACAACAATCACCCTCCTGCCCTCAACACACACACTAATTATTGGCCAATTGGCCATATCATGTAAAAATATTATTTTTTTATTAAATTCCCCATTCCCTGATGTCTAGTAGACCCCCAACACAGTTACAACACTCACCCTCCTGCCCCCCCACACACACTGATTGTGACCGTTGGCCACATCATGTAAAATATTACTATTTTTCTTATTAAATTCCCCATTCCTTGGTGTCTAGTGGACCACCCCCAACAGACACAATTACAACAATCATCTTCCTCCTCAAACACCCCCACCGATCTCTGGCCAAGTCGGCCCACAGCCCACAGCCAAAATGTAAAAATACATGTATTTTTTTAATTAAATCCTCCATTCCCTGGTGTCTAGTGGACCCCTGACCCACCCCACCCCAGCTAGACCACTGCCACACTGACTCATTCCCCCCAAGTCCACCCCAGGTGGGCCACCAGTACAGCCTTCCCCTCAGCTCCATGGCTGGCAGCCCAACTGAGCTCTAATGAATGAGCGTGTGCTTCATTTATTGACAAATCATGGTCTTTTGGGCAGCTTTTCAGAGGGCTAGAGAATGGAAAGGGGCTGCTCCAGTCAACATCAGAGGAGTGGGATGGGGGCAACCCCTCCCATTCTCTAGCTCCTGAAAAGGTGACCAAAAGACTACAAGCTGTCATTAAATGAGCATGTGCTTGTACAAGCATGTGGTCATTCATTAGCACTCAGTCGGGCTGCTGGCTATGGAGGTGAGTGGAGCGATGTGCTGGTGGCATGCTTGGGGTGGACTGTGGGGTAGTGGGTTGGTGAGTGGTTTGATTGGGTGGGGTTGGTGGAGGTCCACTTGACACCTGGGGATGGGGATTTAATTAAAAATATGTATGTTTTACATGTGAGCTGTTGCTGTTCCCGACTGGCCAGCAATCGGTGGGGTGTTTTTGGGGATGGAGGGTGATTGTTGTAACTGTGTCTGGCATGGGGGTCCACTTGACACCAGGAAATGGGAAATGTAATAAAGAAAATTAATAGTATTAGATGATGTGGCCAACTGGCCGACAATCGGGTGGGTGTGTGTGGGGGTGGAGGGTGATTGTTGCAACTGTGTTCATGGGGTCTGTTAGACACCTTGGCCAAAGTTTGTGTGGGAAGTGTTGAATTTAGGGGCACAATTCCATACTTCACATTCAATCTGGCCTCAGTGAATCTAGTGAATTTCCACGTGTTGTGCTTCATGTATTGAGAGCAATACACAAAATATTATGCAGAGCGAAGTTTGTCAACTTCGCCCACCTCTGCTTATTATGAATGAGTTTTAATTCCAACATCATAGTATGGAAGTTCTCAAGAAAGCCAGAAAAATGCTGAACTGTACACTTATGAACATTTGTAGCAGAGAACATTCTATATAGATGCCACTTTATGAGTCTTTGGTTAGGTGGTCCTTAATGGAATGTTGTGCTCAGTTTTGGAGCCAATATCAAAGGAAAGATGTTAAACAATTTGAGGGAGTCCAGAGGAAAGCAACCAGGAATATATCTAAGCTTAAACACCTAAGTTATGAAGAAAGACTTCAAGGATTGGGATTATACACATTAAAGTACCATCAACTGAGTGGTGATTTATTTCTAGTATATCCAGCCTTTAGAAACAAAGACTTATTGGAATGTCTAGGATTAGCTGCAAAGGTTTACAATAGAAACAATAGCGCTCCTGGTTACCTACTAAGGGGTGAAAATTATGAGACCAACAAAAGGTGAGCCTGGATAAATCAGAGTGGGGTTGTCCATTGGAATGGCCTACCTAAAAAAGTAGTGTCAAGCAATACAATTGATACCTTCAAAAAGAAATTAGACATTTATATAGGAAGCACTTTTCCACTGAAAAATGGAGAGTCTATTTGGCATAAACTATTGATTTGTACCTGTCCTATAAAACTTAGTAATCTGACCATCCAATACTGTGAAATGAAGTTTACGGGTTGGCTTCTGTCAAGTGTACAAGTAGGTTGTAAGATGGAGACTGGAAATTACAGACCTATCAGCTTGACTTCTATACTATGTAAAATATTAGAACACATTACTGAGGATAACATTCTTGGTCAGCTAGGCAATATTTCAGCCTTTGTTACTTGGCAGCATGGCTTTAAGCATGGTAGGTCTTGTACCAGTAATTTGGTATGTTTTTATGAGCAAGACAGTAAATATCAAGACTTGGGAATGCCTGTAGATGTTATATTACTTGACTTTAAAAGAGCCTTTGATTATGTCCCTCATTGGACTATTAATATAACATTAAATGACTTTGGAATAGACAAATATTATATTGCTTGGATAGATGAGTCTCTCTCACACCATACCCAAAGAGTTTCACTAGAGGTCACCTCTCATTCCCAGAGAGGTGGCCAGTGGAGCATCCTAGGATCAGTTTTGGGTCCAATAATTTTCCAATTATTTGTAGCAGACTTGGACAGTAGTGTGAAGAATTTTATGACTAAGTATGCTGATGATAAGTTGTGGTGGTCCTTGTAAAACCTCTGAACAAATTGACAGAATACAGAACAACCTAGATAGCATATTTAAATGGGCACAGAAGTGGGGTATATTGTTAAACAAGGAAAATGAGTGTTCTATATTGGGAGAAACAACCAGAACACAAACTATTACATAGAAAATAAGTTACTTAATCAAAGGTTTTGAGTGAGACCTGGGTATTATGGTGATAATCAATTGCTTTAAAGAATGTTATATAAACTTAGTGACAAAATAAACAAAACTACCGGTCAATAAAAATAATATAAAGAGTAGGAATAGAGAGGTGTTGATGCCTCTGCTAGACTATGCAAGTCAACTCTGGAGCCCATATAAGAGAGGTGATCAAGATAAGCTTGAAAAAATCCAACTTAGATATACCAAATCTATTAAAATTCTATCAGATCTCGCTACACTTCAAGGCTCAATAGTTTAAATCATCTGAAACTAGGTGTAAAAGAGGTGACATCTCTCTTATTATAAAATAATGTATGATGATAGTCTAATGACAGAATTACAAATGGAATATAAAGATTTTTGCTCTGTCACAAGAGGTCATCCACTGCAAATCAGAACAAACAAATTCAGTACTAATAAGCGGAAATATTTTTACACACTAAGAGCTGCTAATTTGTGGAATTGACTTCCTGAAATATAATTATCAGTGAAAATATAAAAGCTGCTCAAAAAAGGCTGGATGCATACATTGCAAACAAAGGGGTATAGATTATTACTGTCTTTCTTAGAAGCTGATCTTGAGTTCTGGCCTCTTTTGCTCCTTACTTCCTAAGTGTCATAAGTGTCTCTGTAAACTCAACAAAAGTTTTAAAAAGAAGAGTTCATCACTATGATGCACTGGCCTGCAGTTGTACCTTGTGGTTTGGACAGGAGGCAACAGACAGGGTGTGAGGTGGTAGGCATTAGGGCTGGCAACCCCAAGAAAGATCCACCACTGATTTGCTAGTACTCCAAAGACACAAAACCCTAATGTTTTTCATTTCCCTACTTTTTGCACTTTGTGATCTTCAACACTAATGTCTGAAGGGATAAATAAGGTTGATAAGGAGAGTATCTTTAAGCAGATTGGCAACCATAAAATGAGGGGGCACAGTCTTAAGCTGGAGGGTGGGAGGTTTAGGTTGGAGGCCAGGAAGCACCTCTTCACAGAGAGGGTGATGGGCATTTGGAATGCGCTGCTGGAAGAGATAATCTCATTGAAGAGAGTGGGCAGTTTTAAGAGGGGCTGGGATAGGAACAGGGGAAGGTAAGGATCATGGGTAGAGAAGATGGGAGGAGTGGGGAAGGAGGTCAGGGACATGAGCTAAAGCTGTCAACCCTGCATTATGAGAAGACTTGATAGACCAAATGGCCTTCTTCTGCTGGCTTCTTTGTATGTTCATATGTATGTATGAAGTAAGATACTGTCCCTTTGGGACTTGCACAAAATGAAATAAATAGAATACTAGATGTAGTCCTGACTCAGTACATTGGCCTATCGATCGGGCCTCAGAATGCATATCAATACTTTGTGAGGGAAGGTTTCCTGTCCCACCCCAAGGCATCATGTGTGTGCCAGAACACTTCTCCATTCCTCCCCAAGCTCAGGCTAGGGCTGGTGCTAAATGCTAAAGCACTCTCCCTGGGCTTGGCCCATTGAACCAGTTCAATGAGCTCACACCCAATGTCAGGTCACTGGCATAGGAAGGCAATGTGGTCCCCACAGAGCCAATGGACATCCCTGCAAACGTTGCTTCATAATTTTTTTGTGACACTTGAACCCCAAAATTTCAGCTTAGTCTTTTTATGATCCTTCCTTCTGAACTTGACAGGTGTCATTTAACAGTAAATTAGACATACTGTCATTTCATGACAGAAGTGCAGAATCACATGTTGGCCAAGATTTGAAAAACACACAGCTGTCACATTTAATGAGCTGGTGTGACAAAATGGCTATGTTAAAAATTTGGGGCTTAAATATTGAAAATTACCAAAGTAATGAGCGTGTGTAGAAAATTACAACATACCTATGTAATTTTATTATTTTTAATACTTTCAGCCCACATTTTCTTCATAGTCTTCTTATGACAAACCTCCTAACCTAGTAGGTGAAAACTGTCATATCTCTGCTGAAATGCCATTTTGTGTCACAGCTGAGAAAGAACATTTAGCCAAGATGTACAAAATGACAGCTGTGACAGTTATGAGTATTTCACTGTACGCCACAACTTGGTCATTTTTTTATATTTTTGCCCAAATTTTCAACATGGCCTTTTTGGGACCCCACCTTATGAACAATGGCAGTTACATCATGTAAATCCGGACCAAAAGGTGATTTCATGCAGTCACCACAAAACCTCTTCTCAGGCCAGATTTACATAATTTCACTAGAATTATTCATGACATGAGGTCCCAAAAAATCCATGGAGAAAATCTGAGCAAAAAATTTGAAAAAATAAGTTACGAAGAAAAATTCAAAAATGCATTGAAAAGCACAATACGCCACTTAACTGTTTTCTTCAGTTCCGGTCTGGCATTAAAGAATGAAGATGGATTTCTGGCTCAGAGAGATTACAGCATTGGACCTGTGCTGGGTAAGTATAGGTAAGGAAGTGTGGGGTGGTGGGAGCTGAGTTGGGGTGTCAGATTGATGGATGGGGACTGCAGCAGACAATGAGGGACCATTTTCTTTATCTCAGGTTAAAAAGTAAAATACTGTATGTTGCAGGATGGTTTTCTTTTTCAAGGTACCTCTGACACTGGGATTGGCACACCAGAGTCAGAATGACAGTTGGGGGCATTGGAGTGGGGCACCCCTAATGTCCAAGACTGCTGGGTTTAGGGAAAGAAGGTTGTTTACCCCAATGCCAGGGATTGGGCACCCAGTGATGCAAGTTGAAAGATGGGGAGTTTGAGGAGACATTATGGAGGGGAGGAAGAAGGGACAGTTTTCTTTATTTTATATAACGTACCTCAGAAGCTGGAGCTTGAGCACCCCAGTCTCAGCAAAATACTTGGGGGCCACCAGTGTCCAAGACTGCTGACAGTCAAGAAGGATGTTAGAGTACTCTGACACCAGGGAGTGGGCACCCCGGTGTTGGCAGATTAATGTGGAGGGGTGGGGATGTTGAAAAAAAAAACTAAAGGGGGAGATGAACTGTCACTGAGGGTAGGCACACCAATGTTAGTATACATAAACACAGTAAAGACACTTAGCTGGCACCAGGGATTGGACACATTGGTGTTTAGTTTAAATGTAGAGTGCTGCTCAAGGAGCTAATTTCTGCACTCTGCTAATTAACAAGAAAGTCAGATGCACAGCATGTTCATCAGGAGCAGAGATACATACACTGACATATACTGCAGCCCATCCCACTGGAATAAGAACAGCAGGATGGCATATGCAGACAGAAAACTGGTCCTGCCACCTGTTAAATTAGAGCATTTTCATAATATGACTACATGAATTCAGCTATTTGTACAGCACTGATTTTTAACTGAACGTGCTTCAAAACTGAATGTTTTCTTTATATTTTAAAATATACTACATTTTGGGAGATAAAAGACACAAAAAGCACACACTTTGGGCTTAACTCTGTTCGCTGGTTGACCACCCTACTCCGACCTTGCTTTTACTAGCGATTCCTCACCGGCGCTTTCAGACCTATGGCCTAAAACCTTACAGTACCTTGAACTGCAAGACTGGTCCCTCGATTCTCCATGCACCTGATATAGATACCGCCTTGCCTTCTTTACTCTCCACCTTTAATAAAGCCTGTGATCTCTTTGCTCCCATCTCTACCGTCCGCTCCAAAGACCTAACCTGCCCTGGTTTACCCTGCTCTCTCTCACTGTTGCTCAGACACAGGGACGACCTCTTGGTACCGTACACTGAAACTAGGCGCCCAGCTGACAGACAGGCCTACAATGCTGCGCCGGAACAAGTGTACATGGGCAATCAGGAAGGCCAAAGCCGACCACTATCAGGCCACCCTCACTGCCTCCTGGGGGCGTCCGTGCCTTCTGGGATAAGGTCAAACAACTGAATGGGACACCCGCCCCTCCCCATCCCAGATTACCACCAACAACACCACCATCACAGACCCGCCGACATTGCAAACCTACTCAACACCACCTTTACAGACCTTAGCCCAATCCTCCTCAGTAACTTCTTTGATCAGCCACCCCCATCTTACCCCTGCCTCCATCGCCCTTGCTTCCACCTTCGTGAGGTTACTACCCAGGAAGCCAGACTGCACCTGACTGCGTGCTCTAAAGGCAACAGTCCCAGTGACGCCTCCCTGACCACAAAATTCTCGCGTTGGTCCTGGATCAAGTCCTCACCCCACTCACCTGCCTTCTTAACAAATCCCTCTGCCTGGGACAATTCCCCTCCTCCTGGAAAACTGCAACGGTTACTCCGATCCATAAAGGGGGTGACAGGTCCTTAGCTGGGAACTATCGACCGATCTCCATCCTCCCTCCCCTTTCCAAGGCACTGGAAAAACTAGTTGCTGCACAAATAACTGAATACCTGACCAAATACAACATCCTCTGCCCTGAACAGCATGGCTTCCACGCAGGACACAGTACTAGCACTGCTCTCATTGAAGTCGCCTCCTTCCTTCACTCCTCTTTGGATACTGACTCCCTGGCGGGGGCTGTGTTCCTTGACTGATCAAAGGCCTTTGACACGGTCTCCCACCCCCTACTACTGGAAGCCCTCTGTCACACTGGTTTTGCCTCTGACCACTGGGCTTGGTGCTCCAGCTACCTTTCTGCCCGCCCCCAACGAGTCAAAATTGGTGGGACTCTTCTGACCCACGTTTGATCCTCTCAGGGGTTCCACAGGGCTCCATCCTGGGGCCCCTTCTCTTCTCGCTTACCTTAACACCCTGCCCAGTGCATGCCCGGGAAAATACTGCTGTCACATGGACGATACCGCCTCTTTGCCACTGACCGTAACCCCACATCCCTCCAGGTTTCCTACAAAGGGCCTTTGATAGCGCTGAGGCTTGGCTTAAAGAGCATAGATTGGTCGCAATCTTAAAAATCGAAACCATGCTCTTCGCCCACCCTCAAAATAAATCATCCAACCCTCTCCATATCCTTTCCAGCTCCGGACTACAACTTGAACAAGTCCAATCCTATAAGTACTTAGGGATCTTATTTGACTCAGCACTCTCCTTCCATACCCACATCGACGCACTCGCCTCTGTAACCAATATCCGACTCGGTATCCTGCACCGTTACAAAAACTGTCTCCCCCCTGATGCCCTCCGGCTTGCGGTAACTTCCTCCATACTCTCCCTGGTGGACTATGGACTGCCTGTCTATGGGGCTGCCAACAGGACGGCCCTCAACAAAATTCGCCTCCTCCTAAATAAGGCTTGCAGGCTTATCACAGGGGCCCCTAAGCTCACTCATACCTGCCAACTCTATGACCTTGCAACTATGCTTGACCTCGATGAACGCCTACTATACCAAACGTGCATCATTTCAAAAAAAACCTTACTTGGACTTTCTCCCCCCGGGCTGACTTCCACCCTCCTTCCAGCACAGCCCCTTGTCAGCACCCAGACCTCCTGCAAAGCCACCTTCCTGGTTTCTCGTATAGGACCTCACTTGGTCAGAGATCGTTTCTGCCATAGAGCCCTGCATGGTACAACAACCTTCCCGGGACATCACTGATACCCCCACCATCTCCACTTTCAAAAATGCCCTCAAAAGCGAGCTATTCAGCAAGCGCTGCTGCTCCTGTGCCTAAAGGATGCCCTAACCCCACCCCCTCCTCCCTGACAATGCCCTCTGGGCTGCTCCATCCCCTTCCCTCCTTATTCCTAACAACCTCACTACTTCAATTGTTTTCCCTCTACCAACTGTATCACTACTGATGGGTAGAACAACGTTGCATTCCCTATGCTACCTATGCATAACTTACCTGCTACCCAGCTACTGCTGTCAATTATACCATTTTTGCTCTGTATACACTACCAATGTTTGCCGTGAACCAGGTGCCATTAACGCGTGTCTGTTTTATACTGATGCTCTTCTTTGTATGTACTCTGCTTTCACTTTAACTGTATTATCTACCATTGTTGACGAGGTACTTTTGTAAATGAGCCGTTTGGCTCAAAGGTTGTAAACTGATTACATTAATAAATAAATAAATAAATAAATAAAACTGCATGTTTCATGTTTCAGATTTTTCTAGGTTTTTTTAGTTATCGTTGAGCAAAAAGGTCTTAATTTTGGTGACTTTGAGGGATTTACCCCTCTATAGCTTTACCTCCCGTCAACCAATTGCCATAAACGATTCCAGATCTAGAGATACTGGCACAATCTCTTAGCATTTCAAATGTCATGTAATTCAGTTGAACGGGGGCAAAGTTATTAAGGTGGCACGAAATTGGGGTGTAACATTAAAGTGCTTACTCAACCCTAACATAAAAGTGCTACTGCACATGTATAATTTATACATCATATGTAATACAGTATATAAGTGATTTATAATGGGGATGAGTTAAATAAATGATTTATGTGGACAAGAGCAGTTTGACCTCCAGTAATATCACGTGTGGCATAAGCCACGAGTGAGGTGTCCGAGGTCAGACTGCACAAGTCATTTATTTAATGAGTTCCCATTGTATATTCCTTTTATGCAATGTGGGGAGTTTAAGAGCAGCGAGCCTTTGGCAAAACTGGGTTTATGTGATAATGGTGAACTCCTAAAGGCGATCACTGTTATCGCTCAGTCAGAGTGCCAAAACATTTTCAGCACAACCCTGGCACCTCAGGACAATGGTGCCAGGACAGTATTCTACTGCTTTCTGTAGAGGGACTGCATCCCGACACCCCACCTCATGGGGACTTCACCCTCTGCACCCCCATACTTAAAGATTCTCAACTTCTGGGCAGTGAATGTTGGGGGTGAAAGCAGGAAAAATAAAGGTTTGGGCCAGGCAAAAAAATATTGCACCATCGCTCCTGACCCGAACCAGGTACCTCTCCCACCGCAACCACTAGCCAATCCCTGCACCATGACACAGCTTGGCCAGTCACTGCAGTGCCACCCCTACAGCCTTTCCCACCTCCCAGCGACGCTCACTGTGCTCGCTCCCACCCCCGCATGTGTACACATAGTGACATCCTATGCCCAGTTCGCCCCACAGCCTCGTCCAGTCGCCCACCTTCCCCATTGCCATGAGGGATTATGAGAAAGTGTTGATGTAACGGACGCCACCCTTCCTCTTGCGCCCACCTCACGGGTTACCAGGAAAACCTTGGAAAACATAATATTTAGACACAATTCATCTTGTATTTCATATAGCTACGATTGAGATCTCGCCTCTATTATTTATTACTAACATACTAAAATGCCAGAAGAATAGGCCTAATGGTCTTTCATGTCTGCTTGTTTGGTCAGTCCCACCCTGGGAGATGACCTTGCTGCCCTCCTCGCCTCTCTCTGACTTCTCCTTTCCCAGGCCTGGATATTCTCGCTGTACAGTACTTTGCTTCTAGAACCCTTCCCTGTACCTGTCCCACCCCCTCTTGAACTCCTCCACCGTCTCTGCCTCTACCAGCCCCTGGGCAGCACATTCCATGGCTCACCACCCTCTCAGTGAAGTAGCGCTCCTCCTTTCTCCCTGAATCTCCCCACTCCAGCTTCCACCCATCCTCTAGTTATTCATGAAGGAATTCCTACACAATCTAAATCTTTGTCTCTTAGAGTTAATCTGTTTATTTGGCTTATTCCCAACTTGATATTATAGTGCTCTGTTATGACATTACAGTTTGTTGCCATGGGGAT
Organism: Neoceratodus forsteri; assembly: GCA_016271365.2. Taxonomy (NCBI): domain Eukaryota; kingdom Metazoa; phylum Chordata; order Ceratodontiformes; family Ceratodontidae; genus Neoceratodus; species Neoceratodus forsteri. The sequence continues at coordinate 1,291,337,631 of CM057456.1, forward strand.
AACTGTGATGCCACAAGCAGAATATTATGACATCAGGTTGGGAAGAAGCAATAGGAGCTGATGAATCCTCAAGGAACACCTACCCTGTTTTCTTGCATATGACTTCAGTAATAAATAATGGGGGTAAGAAATATAGAGCTAATGAGAATTCTAAATTGTTTTGTGTCCAAATATAACATTTTTCAAAGTTCTTTTCAAAGCTTTGGTGTCTTTTTAAGTTAATGTTTTTTTTTTCTTTATTTTCTGAGGTTTTTATAATGAAATAAGTAGGATTGTTTTAGGCTGCTGTGCATCCCTGCCCAGTTTACTGCAGGTTGCCAAGGACATTGACGTGGTTGCTAAGGACACTACATCTGCACATTGACAGTGCAAGTTATGATTGGCTGTTGCTTTCTGTGTTGGTGGGCTGCACTGTTTGATAAAGGTGGCAGCTTTGTTTCTTGGCTAGCAAGAGAGAAAGATTGCAGGTTGCTGGTATAATGTTTGCCATTATTTTCTTTTTTTTTTCTTAAATAAAATGTATTACTTTAATTTATCTGGTTGATTCTGTGTTTTTAAGTGTGCAATACTGGTTATCAAGCATCTGTTTGGAGTCAGTCTGAGCTAGTGTGATAGCAGTACTGTCAGTGCTGGTAATCTGCTGCTCAGGTAAAGTATAAAAAACAAAAGTTTTTGCTGTCTCATCTACCACAGAGAAGAAATCAGTGTGGATCTCACTCCTTAGGTGAGAGTTGGGAGAAAAGGGGACTTGCCTGATGAAGAAGGTAAGGCTGTTTGTCCCCGACAGGCCTCCCAGAAAGCAGTGGCGGCTCAGCTACCCCTAGGTGGTGGGGGGATGTAGGAAGGGGGTGATTGACAGGAAGGAGAGGGTGGCTCAGCAAGGAGATGATTAATTGGCCGCCTAGTGGAGGAGGTGGAGCGAGAGCAAGGAGGGATTATGACTGAGGGCCCCTGATGGGAAGGCCCTCTCTTTCTTGCTGGTCTTTTGGTGCTTTTTTCACCACCACCAGTACTTCAGTCAGCTGTTGGCACTGTTTTTCTTGCAATGTCAATCTCTCTGTGAGGCACCCAGGAAAAGATGTCAGAGAGAGTCCTACAATTTCTGTAAGATCCCTTTTGCATTCCACCAGCTGCCAGAAGTGTGAGATTATTGACTCTGTGGTAGTAGCTGTGGCGACCATATACAACCATCAGCATCCTGTGCAGATCCCGCCTCAGGCATCAGATGCCGGGTAAGTGGTCCATGAGGTAGTGCATTCAAGGCCAGTGGTACATTAAAGGCCTTAGACCACTAAACTGTGATGGCTTTCCTTCCTCCGTGGAGCATTTATGGGAAGCACTGGGTGGGGGAGCAGGTAGCAGGAAGGATGTTCCCAGGTTGCTGGCCACAGCTGTGTTTTCACATTTTCACCCCCTCCTTTCAGCATCTTCTGGGTCCCCCGCTTCAACAACACAACAACCCCAGGGGGTGATGGATGGAGTGGGAAGCTGATGCTAATGAACACCTTTGGTCATGGGATGTTGCGGCCAGGCCATTGGCACGGTGCAGGTCATCCGCCATTTTGTGTGGTGAGGAGTTGGGAGGTAAGTTCCATAGTTTGGCCCCTATCGAACTTACTGTGTCTCTCCTTCCGATCAATGCTTGCCATGATGATGTCATGAGCTGGCATCCTGCTGTTTCTCGTATCGGTGGTTTTCACATCATGGCGGTATCTCAGCCCTGGGCAGACATGATCCCAGTAGTGTTGTTGAGGTTGGCTTGTGCTGAGTACTTTCTAGTGTAATTTGGAGGGTCTTTGTGGAAGGTCACAAAGGGAATGAAGAATGGCCTGACTGTTTTCTGGCTTAATGCAATTTTCACTGGAAAATCTGCATAATGCATATAGTCTTGGCTCATGCCAGTCACATAATATGGCATGACTATACAGCACAGGAAAGTGCCCATTATTATAAATTAGTGAAGGTCTGGTGGATTCCTTTTTGATTATTTGTCACAATACGAGTATGTATTTCAGGTGCACTTAATAGGAGGTGAAGGATGAGCCAAGTCACAAGTTGAAGTTTTTCCAGTAACATATTAGGAAATGGTATTTATCAAATCTTGTGTGAAATCATATTTACAATTTCAGCAGGAGTTGGAGCTAATGTATCCGAACTCACAGGGTTAGCGTAATGTGCTGTGAATGACCTTGGCACATGTAGCAGACCTGGGTCTGATTCCCATAACCTCCACTCGCAGACTGTGTGATCTGGAACAAGTCACTTAATTAACTATTTACGTGTCAGTATCAATGCTTTACGGGCACATTGTTAAAAAATAAATAAATAATATAAAGAAATGCTATTCGGTTCCAGATCAGAAACTGCATAGGAAAGTTTCACAGTTTCACTGAGGTAAAAGCAGCTGGAATTTTCACTAGCTGGCCTATAAAATACACTGTTCCCACAGAAATTGGCTATAGGTGGGAATTTTGCATGAGACTTGCTGCAGAAATAGGAGGCTTGCATATGGCAAATTAAATAAATGAACTTAAGCCAAATGCCAGGAGCAACTACAATGTGAGTGGTAACAGAATTTTACTGAAGCATATGCTTTGCACAAAGAAACTAACAACTTGGGATGAAAGTCCCTTATAAAAAAAATGGGTGATTCTTGGTTACCTTAGGCTCACCATTTTCATTAGCTAGCGGGGGGAGTGGTTGGTGGTGGGTAGGCACAGACAGAGTGCAGGCTTTGCCGATGGCGCCATGTGGCGCCTGCCATCTTAGGGATGGTGTAAAAAAAAATGATAAAACCTGACATAGCCAAGCCAGACAGCACAAGTTTGGTGTGGAACAGCGGGATGCATTAGATTGGCATCATGGGAAACCCCTGTATGTTGCTGGAATACTTTGTCATTTTACTATGCTTAATTAGTGTTGCCACATGAGCCCCTGGTTAGAGAGACATAAAATGCTAGCATGTCTCGAGTTAGTATCACTTTCATCCGGGCTCGACAGAATTTTAGCTAGTTCTTGGATGATGAGGATCCATAAAAGGCTGGCGGCCCTGAAGTCACAATCTCCCCCTTTTTCCCAGCATCTGTGTGTGATCACAAGTTATTTTGATTGCTGGTTGTTTACCCAATTAACATAAGTCACCAGTAAATTTCAGTTCATATATTACATTCTGGAGGAATATGTGACACCACGATTTTAACATTTTCACCATTAAAGAAAGTTTCAGCTTTGCTGATTGTACAGGTTTTTGAGACAATGTACCCAAACATTTTTAATGTTTCTGGGCAGAGGAAGCTTTGTGTTGGGGGGACTCGGGGGGTAGAATATTGGTTTAGAGTTTTTGGGTACTTTTGATTAGGGGGTGAGGCACAGACCATATTAAATCTGAGGCTATTGAAGAAACAATCCACAGCTGGATGAAGGGAAAAACACACATACACATACAAAATATATATATATATATATATATATATATATATATATATACAGTATATATATCCCCTAAATAAACAGACAGTATTTAAGTAAATGCGTAGACCGGTTAGGGCCGAAACGTTAAGAGCATTAAGAGCACTGTGTTCCAATTGATCAAATTATGTTTAAGGGCTTTAACATGCGGTGCAATGACTCAAAAAAAAAAGGAGAGGAAATAAACCACATGGAAAAATTTTAACAATGGCGGTTTAAGTCAGGGCAATTTTCTGGCACTGGATTGATGTAGTCAAGCCTTAGGACAATTGCAGGATGGTGTGGGGTTAAAATAATTGACTAAGAGCTGCACTTATCTGACTGGGTGATATTAGATGTGATACCTGCAAGGTGGCACAACCAAAGCCCCTCTGGTCAGGACTCCTCTCCCACATGACCAACCTCTAAGGAGTAATACGTGGACAAGTAGATGAATAAATTAACTTTTCTATCCGTTTTGGGGCTGAACACAAATGAGAATATGAACGTGCTAGCAGAAACAGACCACCTGGTCTATCTAAGTCTGTGTGGGTGTGCAGCTAGCATGCCTAGTTTGCAGCTGCCCCACCAATGCCCCTACTCCCCTTCCTCTCCCCTCTCACATGCCCCCCTTTTTAAAGCTGTTCATGGATTTACATAATACCATGCATTCTGGTAGCATGTTCCATTTTGCTACCACCCTCCCATGAAATAGCATCTCCTCATTTCCTCCTGAATCTCCCTCCTCTAGTCTTAGCCCGTGCCCTGGTGTCCCTTCCCCTTAGCTTAAAGACCCCATCTGCCCCAATCTTATTGATTCCCTCAGATGTCCCTTCTATCCTCCAGGGTGTGATATTCAGGTCTCCCAGTCTGCTCTCATAGTCTCTCCCTCCAGGCCACATATCACCTTCTTTGCCCTATTCTGCATCCTCCAGCAGCCTGAGATCATGCTTCAGGGCCACTAAAACTGCACACAATACTCCAAGTGTGGCCATACTACCAACCTGTAAAAGGCAAGCTCACATCACTTTGCCTGGACAAAATCCTCACTATGCACCCCAGTTTCTTATTCACTTTACAGCTGCTCTCATGCATTGGGCAGTGTTATTCCTAGTCCATGTTAGCATTACCCCTAGGTCCTTCTTCTCCTCAGTATTCCCCAGGTTAACAGCTACCAGCCAGTATTCTCTCCCTGGGCACTTCTTCCTGAAGTGCATAAGCTTACACCTAATTGCACTGAACACTTACTAGATTGAACTGGGGATTCAAGAGGTGCGGTGGAGGCAACATTTTACCTTTAGGGGCTGCCAACCTGGTTCACCCCCCCCCCCGGACTCATTCGAGAGCTAGGTATTTTCCTTGCCTTGTGGCAAAGTGGTATCCCACATAAAATACTTGACACATTTGTGTCAGTCTTTTCTAGACAGTCCCAGCATTAAACTTTAATGAGACATGGGCAGAATCTCAAAAAAAAATTATGGATATAGGTAGATAGATACAAAGGAAGATACCTAAATAATAGATACAGAAATTAAATAATGTGTCATTATGTTAATTAGGGAGGCCATATGGGAGGTCAGATTTGTGCTCTGCTTTGATCTTTCATATCACTCTCTGAGGACCTGGTTTTCCAATTAGAGGTCAAACAGTCCAGCATTTTTCGGTGAGTAGTGTTTTCCTGGTTCTTATCTGGTAGCTGAATGCGGCCTTTAATGGTCTTTCCACAGCAACATGGGTGGGTCATCACCTTTACCACGTTCTTGTGAATCCCATCTCCTATGGGCATTTCTGCTGGTGGCCAGACTTGCCTGGCTAACCCTCAGGGGGAACACAGTCATATCACAGACTTAATCAAATGGTTGTGAACAGAAGCTAACCAGTATGACATTTCATGGTTGCTCCTCTTCCTCTTAGAATTAATTTGGGGTAATCCATTCAGGCAAGGGGCTCTTTCTAAAAGTCAATTTCACCCTCTAGTTGACACGCTTGCCTCAGCTATGTCTCACTTGCTGCCCTGGCCCTGTAGAGACAGTCATATCATGGCCTCACAAGGCACAGCTACAGCTTCCCAATTGTTTTATCCTCTGAGTCCCTGGTGGGGCAGTGCCTCTGGGATAATGGGACACCCACCTTAGGGCTGGGTCATTTTCCCACCTGAGGAGTTCTTCTTCCTCCTCATTGTGGATTGACCAGGGCACCCGGCTCTTACCAAGGGTGAAAGAAGCAGGTAAGTACAGGGATTTATTTAACTCTTAAAATTGATTAGCGTTTTGCTCATAAAAGTGCTAAATCTTTGTGAAAATGCATAGCTCTTTCCTCACTGTGTTTAACAAATACAGCACTTCTAGAAAATCTGTATAAATACTTTTTGTACAGTTAGTATAGTCCCAAGAAAAAAACTGCTAAACAGTTATTTAAAACCCTGAAGTATAGAAACATAGAATTTGATGGCAGATAAGGACCACTTGGCCCACCCAGTCTGCCCATTTCCCTACCTGATGGATAAGCTGCAGATCCTAGTTAACCAGCAGCCTACTTCTTCCTACCCCCACCCCCTAGAATTGCATTATGACTGTCCCATGCATGCTTGAATTCCACCACTGTTTTTGACTCCACAACCTCCTCTGGAAGGCCATTCCATACATCCACAACCCTCTCTGTGAAAAAATACTTCCTTAAATTACCTCTGAGCCGCCCCCTTCTATCTTCAAATTGTGCCCCCTTGTTCTTGCACACCTCTTTTTTTGAAAGATGCTACCCTCTTGGACTTTGTTGATTCCCTTGAGGTACTTGAAAGTTTCTATCATGTCCCCCCTCTCCCTCCTTTCCTCGAGGCTATACATATTCAGCTCCTTAAGTCTCTTCTTCATATGTCTTCCGTGCAGACCCTGCACCATTTTAGTTGCCCTCCTCTGGACAGTTTCCATCCTGTCTATGTCTTTGCGGAGATTGGGTCTCCAGAACTGCACACAGTACTCCAGATGTGGTCTCACCAGCTGTCTGTACAGAGGGATAATAACTTCCTGTTTTCTACTGGTGATGCCTCTCCCTATGCATCCCAGTATCCCCCCAGCCCTCCTTGCTGCCCTGTCACATTGCTTTCCCACCTTTAGGTCATCTGATATGACTACCCCCAGGTCCCTTTCCATTTTTGTTGTTGTTAGTATCTCACCCCCATTGTGTACTCTTCCCCTGGGTTTTTGTTTCCCAGGTGCATTACCTTGCACTTCTTAGCATTGAATCTAAGCTGCCATACATTTGACCATTCCTCTAACCTTGCCAAGTCCCTTCTCATCCTTTCCACCCACCTTGTGCATCAACTCTGTTGCAGATCTTTGTGTCATCTGCAAAGAGACATACTTTTCCTTCCAGTCCCTCTGCAATGTCGCTTATAAAGACATTGAAGAGGACCTGTCCTAATACTGAACCCTGCGGGACCCCACTACTAACCTCCCTTTTTTCAGAGTGGACTCCATTTACTATTACTCTCTGTGTCCTATTCTCCAGCCAATTCTTTACCCAGGCTGTCATCTTGGGACCCACTCCCAGGCTGGCTAACTTGTATATTAATCTTTTGTGTGGGACTGTGTCAAATGCCTTGCTAAAGTCTAGGTAGGCCATGTCCACAGCCTCTCCCTGATCAACTACTTTGGTCACCCAATCAAAGAAATCTATCAGATTTGTCTGGCATGACCTTCCCGCTGTGAATCCATGCTGCCTTGGGTCCTGTGCCCCTCTGGCCTCTAGATACTCAACAATTCTTTCTTTCAGAAGTGATTCCATCATTTTCCCTACCACTGAGGTTAAACTAACAGGTCTGTAGTTTCCTGCTTCTGCCTTGCTCCCACTTTTGTGAAGGGGAATCACATCTGCCCTCTTCCAGTCCCCAGGTACCACCCCATCCTCCTATGATTTGTTAAAGAGGGTAGTCAGTGGTGTCACTAGTTCTACCCTTAGTTCTTTTAGAATTCTGGGATGAATCCCATCAGGCCTCATTGCTTTGTCCACCTTTAGTTTTAAGAGCTCTTTCAGAACCCTTTCTTCTGTAAATGAGCTGGTATCAACTTCGGTATCCAGAGTGTTTCTACTGCTTGTTTTAGGTACCTCCCCCTGTTCCTTTGTAAATACTGAGCAAAAATATTTGTTTAGTATCTCTGCCTTTTCACAGTCACCCTCTGCCCACCCTCCTCCCCTTTATTAAGCCTCACTATCCCTCCCTTGGTCTTCCTTCGCTCCCTGATGTACCTATAAAAGGTTTTATCCCCCTTCTTAACTGAGTTGGCTATCTTTTCCTCGGTTTGGGCCTTTGCTGTTCTGACTGCCTTCCAGCTTCCTTTTGCTTTAACTGATACAGTTCTCTATCCTGTTCCTTCTGTGATTCCTTGTACTTCCTGAATGCTTTCTTTTTCTCTTGAACCTTCACTGCCACTTCCTTTGAGAACCATAGTGGTTTCTTACCTCGTTTCATTTTGTTTATTTGCTTTACACAAAGGCTTGTTACCTCTGTGATGGCAGTTTTTATTATTCCCATTGTTCTTCCACCCCTCCTTCCTGCCCATTTGCTAGTGCATTCCTTAGGCACTCACCCATTTTGGCAAAGTCAGCCTCCTAAAATCCAGTACCTTTGTCTTTGTATGGCTTGACTCTATTGCTGTGTTTATTGTGAACCATACTGTTTGATGGTCGCTAGTTCCCAGATGGCTACCCACTTCTACATCTGTGATCCTCTCTTCATCTCCATTTGAGAGAACCAGGTCTAAGATTGCTCCTCTTGAGTGGGCTCCAATACTAATTGTCTCAGGCATGCCCCTGTAGGGCATCTAGAATAACCCCACTCTTTAGAAGTGGCTGCTGCAACTGCACTCCAGTTAACATCTGGCATATTCAGATCACCCATCAGCAATATCTCCCTTTATCTGCCATTCTAAGTATACTTTCTATCATTTCCTTGTCCATTTCTCCCTGAGAGGGGATCTGTATACAACCCTGTGCGGATTGTGGTGCCATTTCCTGCCTCCAAATTGACCCACAGTGCTTCTTCTCCTCCCTGTTTACCCTTTTGTTCTGTTGCTTTGATTTCTTTTCTTATGTAGAGAGCTGCTACTCCTCCTCTTTTACCCTCCCTGTCCCTCCTATAGATAGTGTATCCTGGTATGTTTACATCCCAGTCATGGTTCTGTGTGTACCATGTTTCTGTGACTGCCACGATATCCAGATCTTCCTCCTCCATCAAGGCCACTAATTCAGGAAGCTTGTTACCCAGACTATGGGCATTGGTACTCATTGCTCTCCATTTTTAGATGGCTTTACCTTCTGTAGCAGCATCCCCCACTGACCTTTCTACCTTGGTCTTTTTCTCATTTAGTACCCTGTTTTGTAGGGGGAGGCTGGGATTTTCCTCCTGCTTATCAGTGCCTCCCCCCTTGACTAGTTTAAAGGCTTGCCAATGAAGCATTTAAACCGATTGCCCAAAAGACTTGTTCCCTTCCTGGACAGATGCAGACCATACTGCCAATATAGGCTGATGTCCCTCCAGGTGGAACCCCAGTCCCCAATGAAGCCAAACCCCTGTGCTCCACACCATTTTTTCAACCATTTGTTATACTGCATGGTGCAAAGTACCCTCGCCATCACTCATGCCACTGACAGGCAGCACCTCTGCGAAGGATACTGTGTGTGCTACTTGTCTTAAGCCCCTCCCCAACTCTACAAAGTCCTTCTGCACTGCTCTAATCTCATGATGAGCTAAGTCATTTGTCCCTAGATGGACAATGACGTCCAGCTCAGACTTCCGTGCAACTGTTCTCGTGATCCTAAGGATGCGCTCCCTGTCCCTCCAAGCCATGGCACCAGGCAGGCACCTTACTTCAGTTTTCCCTGCTCCCCCCAGTTCTATCCCCCTAATAACTGAGTCCTCCACCAGGAGCTGCTTTCCCTGTGGTGCCTTCTGCCTCCTTCCTGAGGGCCTCCCTTGTGACAGGTGTCTGCACCCTCCTTAGTCTCCTCATGGTGCATCCATAGGGGAACTATGCTCCCCAGAATGGTGTATGGATTGTGGAGTGGAACAACTGACTAGGTGTGCCTCTGTTCCACCACCCTTACCCTCCCTGAGCCCACTGTGGTCCAACTGCTGTGCTTTCTTCGCAAACTCTGAGGTAGTGGTGGTGGCTCTGGTGCTCCCTGGATGGGGGAGGTTACCTTGCCACTGTCCAGTGCAGCCTGAAGATGGGCAACTTCCTCCCTCAGGGCAGATAGTTGTCTGCAAACAGGGCAGCATCTCAGCCTCCAGAAAGACTCCTGGAAGACTGCTGCCCCGCATCCATTACATTGTACTACTCCCCACATAACTGTCTACCTTTTTGTGTGTGTGTGTGATTGGTGTGTTATAGAAATATATGTATTTATATAATGTGTATGTTTATATTGTCAGTGCAGTGTGCTAGACAGGATATGACAGTGATATGTACCTTGCCCTCTTCAGGAAATGATGTCAGAACCCCAGATATAAATGAACTATTTCCAGGGGTGGGTGGGGTGAAGGGTGGGAAGGGGTCCTAAACTGTGCCCCTCACGAAACAATCAGCTAAAAGCTCTGACCTACTGATGCGATGAGTGCCTCCTGTCAGCAAGATGCCATACACGACAATTTGTAATACTGCTTCAAATCAATTTGACAGAGAAAATATCCTGCTAATCAAACAGAGAAAAATCAAAACATCCAAGTCAGACACAGGTAAACCTCCCCAGCCCCAAAAGAGCCTGGTGACTTGTGCTCTGAAAACAGTCAGCCCCAAAACACGTTAGCTGTGCAGAAGGGCAGACACAGAAAACAATATTCAGCCTATGTGGGTTTAAACTCTTCCTGCACTGAAAACCTTAACACTTGTAACAAAAGTAAAGCAACCCACCTCCTCTGTTGATTGAAAGACTGCCTTTTCTGATAATTCTAAGTTCCTTATTTCACCCTTCAGTTAGAATTATCCTCCACCTGAAGAATATTAACTTTCCTAAGGAATCTGCTTCAAAGCAAAGACAATTGTAAATTGTAAGGTTCACCTCCCTCTGTTGTGAGCACTACTTGCTTTCTTGCAAATCTTAAGTCCAGTGTTGCAGCTTGCAGCCAGAGGTAGCTTCACCTGAAGACTACGAGGTTATCTGATAAGCCTGCTAAAATTAGTACTTTTATCAAGGTCTGTAAGATTCTTCCAGAGCTATTGGCTGTTAAGTAGCTGTGATGTAAGCACTTCCTGACACAGTCTGGCTTGGCCTTATAAGGCACACTGAGGTAAACAAAAGAAAAACAGTTTCCACCCCTAGGCACTGTCTGGGTCCAATACACAGCCTGTAACCTGCTCTCAATTCAGGGCTTATGACAAATTCTTAGCCCAGTGAATACTCACAGTATTACAAATATTGCAATGCAAACAGTCAATCATTAACTCCAATCAAGTCAGAAGGGCAGAAACACAGAAAACAGTAAAATCTTAACAATTGTAACAAGTAAAGCAAACTCCAAATCCCTCTGTTGATTGAAAGACTGCCTTTTCTGATAATTCTAAGTTCCTTATTTCACTGACTCCTCCATCAGGGTATCCATATGATCAGCTATCAAAGAACAGCCATGGTACATGCAAAAAAATAAATAACATTTTGGTGAGGGGAACCGCCTGCCTGTAGTCATTCTCAGTAGCACTCAATCGACTACTCAACTTAGGGCTGGCCTCACCAGCTGCACACAGTCCAGAGTATTCAGGAGTATACAAGTAATCCCATGATCAGAACAGGGGATTGGTACAACAGCTGTAATTCATTTAGGGTGGGGATGCCAAGGCAGCCCATGGTAACTCATTGAAGGGGGATGAGTGGGGGTGGGGAGAATAAAAAAAAAAGAAATGGGTCTCCAGGTGGTACGCTGCCTATGTTCTGGCCTTGTGAGCAAAGGATAAGAAGTTGCTTCCCAGAGAAAACGTATATTAGCCATTTTGGCACACATAATCTTGGATTCTGTGTCGAGAGCATCTCTCAAACAGTGATATGTAGGGAGAATCCCTGAACCTAGTTTCCCTGCCTTAAGGTACATGAGTCAGACCCGTTTGGTGGCAGGCTATAATTAACACTATACGAGAAGGTTTTCAAGCAGCAATTGCCAGTGAGGACCCCGGTAACAAGGAGCACTAAGCAAGCGGTGTCACAGTAGGTTTCAAAAAAAAAAAGGGAAAGGACTATACCAACACTTGCAAGGCAAAGGGCTGGGGCACCCACAGATTTCAGTCTTTCACATGTCTGTCTTTTTCTTTCACTCAGGTCAAGGCTATGAGAGGAGTCACGGTATGGAGGCCCCTCCAGGAGCGCAGAGTGACAGGAGGAGAGCAGCAGTCTGAGCAGGGGCTCCTGGTTTGGACAGGATGGGCAAATGGAAGTGGCTGGAGATGGACCAAGCAGGACATATAAAGAAGGGAGCAGCCGCTATCGGGGCTACAGAACAGGTTACGGATCCAACCCACAGGGGGCCTGCCCTTTCAGCTGGACAGGGCCAGTGGCCTATGGTCACTCCCCTTTCTCTTTTCAACAGACATTTAGTAACAGGACTCCATGTAGTGGAATAAGCACATGGGGTGTGACCCACACAGGAGCCATATAAAAGGGAGGTGAGATAACTAGTGATGATGAAATAAAGGAAGTGTAGATTGGGGGTGCTGGCAATAGGAGGTCACGGATCAAGAGGGGGCAACCACTAAACACCAGTGAAGCTCGGGCTATCATCAAAGTGGATGATGGGGAGTAGGGTTGAGAGGGAAGCAAGGGGGAGACCACCATCCAACAGAAGCTGGAGGTGGTCTGGTAGCCCGGCCTGGGCTTACACCAGGGCTGAGAGGGGTGGGGACCCTGTGGGAGTACACCCGAGGCCCTTGAGGAAGAAAGACCCCATGTCTACACACGGGCTCCACAGTTACAAGGGAAGAAGGTCTGGGATCTACATCTGGGTCATTGCTTAGGAGAATGGGGTGACCCAGGTATACACCTGGGCCAACAAATAAATGTATAATTATTAACATCTGAAATTGAATGGTGGTTTTATTGGATTTTTGGTATTGATAAAAATGAGTTCATGTCAATATGTGATAAACTGGACATTTTAATTAATACAGCTGCTGACTGAGCACCCAAATAAAAGTGTGTTGTGTGATTTTCTGGGGGAATGGTTAGGGGACAAGCAGAAGCCAGGTGGGTTACTGTCTGTGAAGAGAGCAGGGACATACTGGCAGATGTATTGAACTGGACTGTTAAATAAATGTGGAAAAAAAGAAGTTACTGTGGGGAAAAATATATTTGTTTTTTGTGTTTTTTTTGTTAATGATAGAGATTTCTACAGTGCAATGTTTTCTGTGACATGATCCACAGCTGCAGGCAAGGTGCAGCTGGTAGCTGGGGAAGGGGTGGTTACAGTCATTTGGTAGTTCTGTTTTAAAAATAAGAATTAGTGTTTCTAATTTCAAAATATATGGTGCTGATGGAGGAGCGTGGAGGGAGAATTGAGGATGCAGGTTACAAATAAAAAAGAGAAAAAATATTGTTTTGGTTTGGGTTTGTTTCGAAGCATTGCTGTTTAATGTGGTGTGGAGAGCATTTGCTGGGGGAAGTACTGTAGTGCTGGTGGGAAAGTAATGCTGACTGGGGAGGTTGAGTGACAGTTAGCATTCTATACAGTCCTGAAACATACACACTTTTGTCCATCACATCTGAGCTTTCTTGCCATCGCAATGGGGTGAACTTTAGGGTTGACAACCCCTGATTTGCTTTAGGGGTGGGGGCAGGGTTTTAGGTTTGGAAACCCTATGGTGTAGGTTTAAACCTAATTGTTGCATTAACAGGTTTTTTGCAAGGAATTTCCTTGATTTTTGAGATAGCACAATTGCATACAGGGACTGAAAACACTTAGCTATGCCTCATGCCTTGCTGTGCCCTATGACTTAGTAAGGCACTTGGCTGCACCTTGTGCTTTACCCCATATCCAGGGGTTGAAAGTGGTCAGCTGCACCTCATGCCTACTGTGCCCAAGGACTTAGTAAGGCATTCAGCTGTGCTTCGTGTCTTAACCATGCCCAGTGGCTGGAGCAGATTTTCTACATCCAGAAGTAAAGATACTAGTAGGAACCAGTTTCAGGGCCATAAACTAGAATATCAACTGAGAGCCACTTTTTCTGGTTTGAGGAAAATGTATACGTAGCAAACAACAATAAATTCAGCAAGTGCTTACTGAGCATGCTCAGAAGCTGAATTTTTAAAATTTAATAAAGAACAGATTCATATTTTTTCACCAAACCAACCAAAGTCACATCTGGGACCAAGCCCTTTCTTCCTGAAAATTTAAGACCAAAATTCCAAACTGTCTGCTCGCAAGGTGATAAAAAAAACTAACAACAAAACAACAGTTGTTTACCCTTTTTCATTGTCTGCATCTGAGAATCCACACATCTGACCAGAATGAAACTTTGCTCACCAAGAGATCTATCCCACAGGACCACGTATGCAAACTTTTGTACAAATCCATTGAACAGCTGCAAAGATATTAAAGTGCAACATTTGAGGTTTAATATAGAAACCATGATTATTCATGAGGTATACTTACACCGACATTTTTGAAAATGCAGAGCACATAAGGAACTGTTCTTCTTGCAATATGAACAGGTGAAACCAAAAAGAAATTCTTGAGAACAATGATTTTGAACAGACCAAGCTTCCCAAGGAGGGATATAGCTTGAAGTTTTCACTCAATTTTTTTAATTCCCTCAATTTTAAAAACCAGGTATGCAAATAAGCTCATCATTATATTTGAGCTCATGAATAATAATTTATAGCTATTTTTGAAGTGGTGACAGAGTATGCTCAAAGCCTGAATTTTAAAATGTAATAACTTTAGAACAGATTCATATTTATTCAGCAAAACCAGCAAAGGTACTTTTGTGGCTAAGCCCTTATTTCAGACCGAAATTCCAAAACCATCTGAGTGCTAACTGTGGCAAAAAAGTCAAAAATTGAAATGTTCTCTGTTTTTCCTATCTATATATCAGAATTCACATATCCAACTATAAAATGACTTAGCCTGTCAGGAGATCTACCACTGAGACCACGCATGCAAAATTTAATTCAAATCTGTTTAACAGTTGTGAAGGTATTAAAGTTCAAAATGTGAGGTTTAACATTAAAGTGCCTACTTAACTATAAATATAGTGGCGCTTATAGTGCCATTACAGTGCCACTATAATATATACAGTATTAATTGCAAAAAATATATGGTAATACATCAGTTAGGGTTAAAGATAAAGTGACAAAAGTAGGAAAATATTACATTACAGTTTCCAACCTTAACACCCCACCCCCACCCTGTACACACTGACAAGCACTGGGGTGTGTGCCTTGGGGTCATCATCCGTAACACTTACCCCATTACAAAAGTAAACAAGCTGAGATGGGTACAGTATAGGAGAATGAGGTGAGTGCTAGGGATGATGACCCCGAGGCACATCGATGGCACCTGTTAGTGTGTGCTGGGTGGGGGTTGGGTGTTAGCATTGGAAACCCTAACGTCATATTTCCCTACTTTAGTCACTTTATCCTCAACCCTAACTGATGCATTAACACAGTTTTGCAATGAATTTCTTACTTTTTTCATCTTTACATATGTACTTTGTGCTTTTCTTACCTGGTTTTCTCCCACTTGGGACCCTGGCAGACATGCATGCACATGGAGGCACACATGCATGTCGGGTACTGGCATGGCCCCTTCAGCCCTACCCTTGGTGATCAAATGTCACACCCCCCACTTACGCTTCCCACTGGACCTCCAGCCGATGGGAGAGGAACTATTGTGGGGGCAAGCACTTATCTCTCACTGGGAGAGGAGAGCCACCTTGTGTTGCAGCTCAGTACCACTCCTTGCCCTCCCCCCTGCTGACCCCCAACAACCCAGCTCATTCCCAATCCTGGGTTACTGGCATGGTGTGTGGTGCGGTGTCCAATGCCTCAACCCTCAGTGCTACCAGACTGGCTAGAATTTCCTTACTTTTTGAGATCATGTAATTGTAACTGTATAGTTTCTTTGGGAGTGCAGGGCCTAGGGCCCTTTGCCCCCAAACATATATAGTTTTGAGATAGACTAATCATATCCATACCTGCCTGAGGGAGCACAGGGCCATTTGAGCCCTGCTCTCCCCATCCCTCCCTAAATCCAAATATGTATGTAGCTGTGGAAGGGCCCTGCGCTACCATTTATAGGATGATCATGACCATATTCTCAACATAGACATCTTATTATCCCAACTCATGTACCCGGTACTGAAGATTTTTGAATCCCTGCCAAAATGTAAATTCCATGCAACTGCAATGCCATTCCATGCCACAGGTGCAAAAAGACATTTTGACCAGGATTTGAAAAGTGACAGCTGTGAAATACATTAAGTGGGATAATAGCAAGTCTATGTTGAAAATTCTGGGACAAAACATTAAATAATTCCGTAGTTACGAGTGTGTGTAGCAAAATTGCAATGAATGGTCATAACAAACTTTGAACATAGCCTTCTAATGACCCCATCTCATAAAAAATATGACTGCACATACACAAATCCCAACCAAAAGGTGAATTTGCCAAACTGTAAAATCACCTTCCACGCAGGAGTTGCGTAATGACAGTTGCTCATTGTTCATGAAGTGGGTCCACAAAAGACTGTTGAAAATTTGGGGTAAAATGTCAAATAAATGGCAAAGTTATGCACTAACGTTGTACCCCCATTGAAATACACTGAACCACATGTACCTTAGTTTCTCATATTGCAGTCGCCAATCTCAGATGCGAGACGTGTCTTCAATTTGGAGAGTGGATCTTGAACCTGGGACCTGTTCAGGTGAGTGAGGGTGTATGGAGGGTGTACTGGGGGTGTGAGATGGTGGGTGCCTTGTGGGAGATATGGGCGGGGGCAAATCATCGAGGGACCATTTATTTTAAGCAGGAAAAAAACATTAGGACTGTTTTCTTTTACATGACTAAGAAGTAACTGATTGGGGATGGGGGTGCCACTAGACAGCAGTGAAGGGAAGGGAAGGAAAGAAGATAACAGAGACAGGATTCAGGGAGGGGTTGCTACTACACACACCAGGGAAACAAATGATTGGACAGTGTTCAGGGAAGGGGGTGCCACTAGACACCAAGGAAACAAACAATGGGATAGGGATCAGGGAGGGGTGTGCCACTGGACACCAGGGAAACAAATGATGGGACAGTGATGGGGAGGGGGCGCTTCATATAACTCTGTAGCGTGACCTGTTCCTTATTAAATGCTCCTTGAATCTGAATGACTTTGCAAAACAGTACATTACCCTTTTTTGTAGAAAACAACATACTTTTTATCTCTTCTTTTTGCTTATGCAACATTGCTTCAGCTGTCCAGACTTCTCACTCTGAAGCTGCTTGCATACACGGTATTTGTATTTTCTCTCCACATACATCTGTTCCTTCTCTGGCTCCATTTCAAAATAAAAAAAAAAATTACAGCAATAAAAACATTCTTAATTACTTTAACTTGCCGATGCCAGCTCCTTAACACACAGATCTGACACTGGCAGTGATAACTTCCTAATCTAATTGTCCTACAATTTAATGAGCAAATGTGTGTTATTTTTTTTTTGGGGGGGGATCATCCCATGTGTTACTGAACTTTATTGTTCAAAGTCTTTTCAGATCAAACAATAAAGTTCAAACTGTTAAAATGTTTGATTGATTAGTTAACTGTTCAACCTATCATTTCATTAGGGAGTGATGGGCAAAACGATTCTCCCCACAAAAACAAGCATTTGCCTTGTAAATTTCAACATTAGAAGACAAAAAATAAAGTATGAAAGGGAGACCTAAATACAGGTCTTGCTCATTAATTGCCAAGAAATACTGATGTGGAAAAGCAGTTTTAAAACTGAGAAAAAAAACAAGATGTCTGACAGCATGAACAGTATTTTTCTGAGCAAATCCTTCGGTGATAACAGTTTGGTTTTCAATAACCTGCCTGTCTAGCCACTGTCACAAAAAGTTAAATTTAAAATTGGTGAAATATATTTTCACCAAACTGTTCAAAGACATACCTTTGGCACAGACTCCATCATCCTGAAAATTTCAGAAACAATTTAATTTCGTCTGGGCTGTAGATGAGAATGAAAAATCCATGTAAAGTATAGGAAAAAGTGGTAACTTTACACTTTTCTAGCACTCCATATCTCATAAAACATATAAGGGCCATTTTGAAACTTTCCACATATTGAGACACTGGCAGAAGGATCGTGCATACCAAACTGTGAACTATTTTGTCAAAGAATGCCAAAGTTATTAAGGTGCAAAAATTTGAGTTTAACATAGATGTACCTTACTAACTCTAACTATAGTGGTGTGACCACATCCTTATAATATATTGCTTGTTGGATATAAATGTGTTATTAAGGTGTTAATAGGGCTGGCTGAAATTTATTTCCACCATATAGATTCTGGTGAAATGCTGACTTCGCTTCTATGAAATTTTATGACATTGCTAAGAAAATGTGAAATTTACCAAAATTGTGATTTCTGTAATTTCCATCTACTTTCAAACATTTTAGTCCAAAGTGCACCAAATTTGGTATGACAAATTTACCAATGGACCTATAGAAGTGTACCAATTATACAAAGCTCTGTTAGGAAAAGGCAACTATGTTATAGTTCTACAAGCTTTCAGAAATGTTAAAATTACATTTTGCAATAATGTAAACTGTAGAACTTGAAACATAGAAGTCCAAACTACACCACATTTGTTATGCTAACATTACTATGTCCGATACAGATGTGTAGCAAGTTTCATATCATTATCTTTAAAGCTGACTGAGGTATAAGCCTCCAAACGTTCATACATTTTAAAATTACCTTTTCTAATTACGTAAAGTGCAGAATTTTAAGCCCCTATAACTTAAATCTAGAAAATGGAATATCCCTAATTTTGTTAGGTTCACTGACCCTAAATATTAGGCTTTCAGGCCACCCCCCTGGCACAGCAATAGAAATATCACACTGCCCTGATGAAGACCTTGCTTTGGAAGCAAACCCAATAAGTCAAATCAGGAGGCAGGCCATGGCTGAAACAGCTGCTGTTTGGCAGTCTATTTTGTTTGGGGAGGGTGGGTAATGGGTCCCACTAAGACAGTGACCCCTGTGGCCAGGACAATGAGCTTTCTCCTGTAGCAGGGAAAGCTGTGTCTGTACAAGGCTGTCAGAGGTACTGTCCCCACTAGAAGAGACTACAGGGAAAAAAATGTTGGGAGAAAAACCTGGTAGACAACTGAATGATTGCTTTGTTCAGCCTGATCATGGTGTATTCTGTGAACAGGGTATATCCCTGAGAGATGAGCTGCCTGCTGTGAGAAAAACTATAAGAAAAATGAGTCTGTGTGTGCCAGCTCTCAAATCTCTTGCTTAAAGGCTGGCCAAATTATAAGCAGTCTGATATTCCAAAATAATAGCAGTAATTAAAATTGAATTTCAAGAGCTTTTGTGAAGTTATAGAATGTTGTGACACTTTTTTGAAGCCACATCTATACATTTTGCCCAGTCATACACTTGAGTTGCCACTGCATAGGATGGTAAAGGCTGGGTAAAGTGGCCATAAGGTAGCATTAATAGGGGCTTCATAGTAACGGTATAGTGGTGCCAAAATTCCAGTCACTGTCTTGAGTGATGAACCATGAAGAATAATCATGGACATCACTGTACACTATCCTTAAGTCTTGCAAAATGCCAAGTAACTACTTGAGCTTAAGACTTTGACTTAGACTAGACTTAAAGAGCTAGTGGAGCTAAAACAAGTAGGAAAATAATACAAATTTTAAGTGGTAGTCAGTTATAACTTTTATTTCTGAAGTATTTTTCTTTTCCTTTGTTCATCAGTAGTATTCTATGTTTTAATAGTGTGCTAGATGTGGAACAGCTCTTAGCCTGGCAGCTGACATACCTAACTGTACTGCCCCACACTACATCATCAGCATAATGATCTCACTGACAGTGCCATCACAGGTGAATGACCTGGCAGTCACTCACTTGCTGTTCCTAAGTAGCAGTGATGTCACAGTCAGTGAGACACAATGCTTATGATGCAGTGTAGGGCAATATAGCAAGACATGTCAGCTGCCAGGCTAAAAGCTGTTCCACACATCACAACTATTACCATCATCAGATAAACAATCTTCTAACTAAGCAAAGGGAAAATAAAAGGTACCTCAGATATAAAAGGCAATGGTTGGCTGCTTTTAAAATCTGATATTAGTTTTAGACAGTACACTAGCTCTTTAATGAGTTCTGGAAGCACAGGTTTATGCAGCATTGTTTCTGTACAGTGCCACCTGCTGACTCTTTAACAACCCTGTAGTTAACAATGTATGTTTTTAATGTTTGAAAATAGTGGCACCAAGTGACACCAAGTCTTTCAACTGGTTGCAACATAACCCACTATGACACATGTATCTGGATATTTTTAGTAATGATGAAGCATGATGCTGGGCATCACTGTTCCAGGGGTGTTGGAGGAGTATTGCAGGGCCACGATGCTAGTGCAGATAAGGTGATTCAGTGGTGATAAGTGCTTTGTGAAAGTTAAATTCCACAAGTGGAATTCAAGAGGCATTACCTATTATACGTTCATACATTTTTGAGCAAATTTTGCCAATTAGTAAGTTGAAAAGTATCAGCAATAAATATTTACCTACTAAACCACATTTATCCAGTTTAATTAGATTCCAGGACATATTTACTATGGTTTGGAATGCATGCCAAATGTTGAGTGGATACCTGCAATAGCAGTGGAGCTACAAACATCTAAATATTTTGAAAACTTTTACACAATTTAACAAATACATTGTGAAATTTTGAATACCTACAAGTTACAATTTACATAACAAATTACTTCTCTATTTAGCAGTTTCTGTGACTCTTCCACGAAAGTATATATACAGATTTTCAATTATCTGGATCTGAAGGAGGCTAAGTTGTAAGCATAAAATTATTTTCCAAAATGTTCACATGAATAATAAATTGCAAGAATTTGAACCCCAATAACTTCACCTTCACTCATTGAAATGAAACTTAACATCATTTAGGGTCTCTTTCAAACAATATGCATGCCAAATTGTAGATCACTAGCTACAATACTGACTGAATTATGATCAATTAAAAAAATTTCAGAAAATTCAGAAAAATGTTGTGAAATTTTGAGGAATTACATAAAAATTCTGTGAAATTGGAATTTTCTAATGTTACCCAGCTATAGGTGTTAATAACACATTAATAAAGTATAATTACTAATTGACATTGTAATACACTAATAAATCTATCATGACTTTTTCTATGGGGATGAGGGTGCAATCATGCATTATATATGTATGTGTATATATATATATATATATATATATATATATATATATATATATATATATATATATAGATATAAATATTCATTGCAAAGAAACTCCATTAATGCATCAGTTAGGGTTAATAGTACAGTGACAAAAGTTTGGAAATGTGCTGTTAGGGTTCAAAACCCTAACTCCACATTCACCCCACACACACATATGCAAGCAGGGGAAGGGCCAAGGCAACACAACTGATCAGAAACAACCGGCATCAGGTAACAGAAGTAATGTACAACTGTCTAAATGTACTGCAAGACACATCCATCATCATGGGTCACCATGTGTATGAGTTCTGCTGCCATCATAGTGCCTTGGGGTACACACATGCTGGGTAACCATGGGTGATGCCCCACAGTAAGCATTTGGTGCTACAAACAGCAATAACAAAGATTTAAGCAGAAGCCTACAGTATATTTCAATAGTGAAGAAGTGATGAAACACACAGTATGTTATCCAGAGATAGTTTCCTGGAAATGAGAGTTTCTATAAGCCTACCAACAGTCATTGGATGTTAGCATTTATTTTTCTGGTAGGGTGAGTCAGTCCTAATAATAAACGGTAGTAATAATAAAAGTAATTATTCAAAGTATAGTTTATCAGTAACATGTGATAGCAACAGCTGTAACATCCAAAGCTAACAATAACATGCTGCTAATGAGTATTTCCAGGTAATGCAGCAGTGTAACAACATGTGATGGTGCTAGTTTCATACCTGAACAGTATCTGAAAAGTACTGTGTGTCATCTCTGTCTTTCTTTCCTGCTACCACATGCCCATGTGGTAGCAGTGATACCTGCAGCAACCCATTTGTTGAATAGTAACACATAAAAATCAATATTTTGAAAGTGTGTACAGACCAAGTTTCATTGTATGAAGAAGATATGCCAGCAATAATGCATCATCATACTGTGCTGGCAGCATAAAGTCACTGATACTATATTTGCTTTTTCATTACATAGTGTTATGTGCAATGAGTACAGTGTTGTGATTGTTGTGGTTACAGATGTGACGGAGTGGTATAGTGTCTTTCAATCTTGCATGTGTCTTGCATGTACATGTGTGTATGGGGGGAGTTGGGGTGAGGGTGAATCGGAGTTAGGATTTTGAACCCTAACAGCACATTTCAAACTTTTGTTGCTGTACTATTAACCCTAACTAATGCATTAACAGAGTTTTTGCAATGAATTTCCCTTTTCTTTTGAGAAAGTGTAATGTAAGTGGTATGTATTAGTGGAAGCATTGGCCCTCTGGGACCTGTGCTCCCCACTCACACATAAGTATGGAGCCATACAGTATCCCTAGAGGGCAAGGAGCCCCTCGCTCCCACTCACATGTAGTATGGAGCCATACAACAGCCCTATAGAGTAAGGAACCCTTGTAACAGTAATGTGTGAATATATCTGCAACTGTAGCAGCTACCAAAAAAATTCAAGTGTTGTTATAATCATGACAGTGAGATGTGTATGTGCCATGCATTGGCCAGATCTGTGTCTTGCATAGTTTATGAGATGTGGGCACTGAAAAGGTACTCTTGGATCATGTTTTTCCCAATGTCTCCGTAACTGTAGAAGGTAGGAAAAGAATTCCACTGCTGGTGTAACCTATGATTTCCAAACTTAAGGTGAGCTAAGGTGCAGGTAGCAAAAACTCTGTACCTCGCTTTCTTTTTCAAGATACGGGCACCAAAGTGGTAACGAATGTCAAATGTTATCCTATGGGAAATTTCCCATCTTCAGAATGTTGTAACTTTGGGCCCCTTGAATGTTTTGGCACCAAACCACAAAAGCACATCTGTGTGACAAGGGTTTGCCACCCTGTAAATTTCAGCCCAAAAGACCAAACTGTTTTGTTGCAGGAGGATGGCAAAGATTTGCAGTTTTTTTTTAAATACCTTCACAAATTATGAAAGTTTTGCAAACTGTAGCACAAAACTTTCACATTTGTGAAAGTATTTTGGCAGTTACTTTCATGATTTGGGAAAGTATTTTTTCCCTGATGTTTAAAATGGCATTTCTGGGGGGGGGTTACCCCTCAAAAAAGATAGAGCTGGCATCCTCAGGACCCGGCTAGGTACAACCAAAAGTCAGTGTTTACCTAGAGGGTCCCAAATTTAAACATCAGGCATTTTTTCTCTCACTAACTGAAAACAAGATGGCCACAGCATGAAAGTAAAATTGCATTTGCAAAACTTTCATGATGCACACATATTTTCCCCCATCGACTATAATGGGAAATTAGTTTTTTGAATAACTTTTGAACAGTTTAATATTTTTACACCAAATCTTCGAAAGGCACATCGGTGACCTGGACTGCATCATCCCTGCATATTTCAGAAAGAATGAACAAATCATGCGGGCTGTGGGCACAAGCAAAGAAACACGCAAACATTTTTTTTGTGTGTGTGTTTTTTGCCATTCTGTAACTCTGCAATTGTACATCTGACTATAACACAACTTGACACATATAGAGATTTATGGTACCAAACCATGCATGCAACATTTCAGGCAAATCCATGATATGGGTGCAAAGCTATTAAGGTGAAAAATTTGAGGTTTAACATTAAAGTGCTTACTTAGCCCTAACTATACTGCAGCTACCATGCCATTAAAATATATATGGGGGATATGACATGGCCTGCCTGAAGATATCCAATTTTCAAAAGATTAGGACAGGAGCAAGGAGCTTGCCCCTAGGAGGAATGGTGCAAACAGTTACTTGTGCTGCACTTTGCATAGACCCAATTTTTTTAGGCACATTGACCCACTGGGGGACCATCTGTGTCAACTGGGGTTGCACTGGCCTTGCAACGGTCACATCTGTACACCAAAGCAGAAGGGGGCTTGCACCAGGACAGTGATGCAGCATCCCCTAAAGTGGGATTTTGCAAGCCCCCTCAATGGGCACATGGACCATGTTGTTATACCAGCCCAGAGCTGGTCTATCCTGCCCTGTGCCACTCCAGCAGCCATTGCTGGGTGGGGGTGACACTCTGTCCCCCCTAGGGAACACACCCTCACGGCCCCTGACACCTTCCAAACCACCACTGGAGCAGCTGATGGTCTGTCAAAGGTATGAGCCTGCAATCCCTGACTCCCCATGTGGTGGTGCTAGTGGTTCTTCTCCCCCCAAGGAGCTGCATTGACAGGTGGTGGCTGTGCACCTGCTTTTTTAGGGTCAGTTGCCACTTCCCATCCCCACGCTTGACCCAACACATCCCCCACCTGCTAGCACATGTACAAAATGACTGCCGGCCAACTGAGTGACTGGCCGGCAAGTAATCATCATTGACGGCTGCTGCCACAAACAAATCATGATGCTTGCAGCATTCCCCACCCATATGCCATTCCTTTGGTGCAGCTGTTGGCTTGTGGCAAACTTGGGGACTTTGGTGCCAGGACCCCTCTTTTTCCAAAATTGAGAACAGCGTTCCCTGGCACACCTGAGTTTGCTGCAGGAGTGGTTCATTGCATGGTCTAGGGGGTCCTATAAAATTCAGCTCATCATAGTTATCATCATATTTATCTTCATCAAGGCTAGTGGACATTATAATATCTGATGAGTGGTGAAGGTGCATAAAGATAAGTTAAAATCACTAGCCTCCAAAGAAGATAAATATGATATCTTCTGTCAGGCCATGTCATGTTCTGTTTTCACAGATATACGTTTTGGGATAAACAAGACTGGGAATTTTTGAAAGTGTTTGTGACCAGCGTTCTACTTCTTTTACTGTTGCTGCAGTGCTTGGAGCTGGAAAGTGGATTTCAGAAGCTAGCTAATTGCAGCATTCTATTTGTGCTTGTTCACTACTACACTATACTACTATTTAAGAACGCACCATGACATAGTACAACAAGAAGAGATATCAGGATGACATAATGCATCATGTAAAGATAGTTATATCTTTTCATGATGCCTGAGATAACAGTTTTTATCTGCACGGTTACATCAAAACATAAGTTGTATAACTATAGATATATCCATATTCTTAGTAAAAACTGCATTAATGCACCGGTTAGGGTTCAAGTTAATGCAACAAAAGTAGGGAAAGCTAATGCTAGGGTTTGCAACCTACCTCCAAACTCCACCCCACCCCAACCCCAAGCAGTAAAATGAAAATACATTATGGTTTTCAGTCTTTGGAGTCTTGTTGAATCAGTTAGGGGGTCTTCCTTGTGGTTGTCAACCTAATAATCATCCCTCTCCCCCAAGCCCACTGCCTCCAGTCAGAAGGACAAGGGACAGCACCAAGTGTCTCATAGTGATACATTCTTTAATAGTAGAGAAGTATGTCCTACCACATGTTGTCAACACAGTCTGTTGTAGCTTTCTTGACACAAGGCCATGCAATTTCTGCATGATGAAAGTCAATCACATCTGACATTGTTTGTTCAAGGAATGGAGTCGTCATTAGGGTTGCAACCCCAAGGAAAACAAAATGGTTATATTAAATGCACGCAGAAAGTAGAAAATAGAGTTAAAATCTACGTTTAGACCTTAGGTCTTCTTCAGGAAATATCTAAAAAAAAAAAAACAAGTTAGTGTAGAGGAGAGGTAAAATAGAGAGATATATATGTGGAGAAAGAAGAAGGGGAGGCAAAGAGAGAAGTGATAAATGGTAAGATTAAGAGAGAATCTGTGAAACAAAAAGGTGATGATGGGAAAGATAAAACATAATGGGACAGAAAGAGCTGGGGAAGTTCCCAGGTAGAGACAGATTAACAGGGCCTTGTAAGAAGGTTGAAAGGTGACAAATGTGTGAGAAGGAGACAGAAATGGAGACATATGGTGAAAATGAAAAATAAATCAGTACAAAAACAAATTGACTTTAGGAAAAAAAAAAAAAAGGGGAGGCTGAAAGATGTTAGTGGAAAATAAGTCTATCATTTAAACCAGAGGGCTGCTGGGAGCCAAGGCGGATGATCAGCTTGGCTTCCATGTTTTTTCTATGGTTAGGATCCCGGAAGCCCTGCTGAAGGACACAAACAGAAAGGTCATTGACATTGTGGTCCCTGGAGATAAAGTGGGATACAATGGGTTTAGCAGTTTCACCATTCCTGACCGCTCTGTAATGTTCCTAAACGGTCAACAGGCGCCTACCAGTTTCTCCGATGTAAATAGCTGAACACCTCCTGCAAAGAATACAGTACACTACATTAGTGGAGGTGCATGAGAACTCCTTGGTGATGTGAAAACACCTGTAGGCCCCCAATCTCAGTTACACTGGAAATAAATTTGCAGGTGTAGCAGCGAGCCCTGTTGCAAGGTTTGGTACCTGGGGAAGAACTGTTAGGAGTGGGTAGGCTGCTTTTACCAGGAGATTGCTGCAGGTTAGGTGGCCGGCGTGGGAGGCAATAGGTGGTTCTGTAAAGGAAGCACCAATGTTAGAGTCAGTTTGCAAAATGGGAAAGTTACTAGTGATGATCCTGTGAAGAGAAGGTGTGCTCTGATGGAAAGGAAGAACTAGTGGAATTCGCCGTTGTTCTTGTGTGACAGTATCCCTCCCATGGGGGTCAAGGTTACGGGCATGTTACTGACCGGGAGTGCTCTGTCCACTGTGCTTTTAGGGTATCCCTGTTGATAAAGAAACTATGCATTATTTGGGTCTGCTCAGCAAAATCATCCTCTACTGCATAACCTATGAAGTCTAAGAAACTGTGAATAGGCAGGCCATTCTTGACATGTTTAGGATGGAAGGAGCTATGGAGGAGGAAACTGTGAGAGTCAGTGGGTTTGTAATAGACTGATGTCTTCAGACCAGTGTTCTGGACTGAGAGCTGGATATCCAGGAAAGGCAGTGTAGAGGAGGATACTTCAACAGTGTACTGAAGGGAAGGATGAGCCGTGGTGAACTTGTCAAGGAAGACTTGGAGGGTCTCCCTGGAGCAGGAGGTGGCCCCCACACAGTCATCAATGTAACCCCAAGGAAATCCCCACCACTGATTCACCAAGGCCCTGGAGACCCAAATCCCTAATGTTTGTCATTTTGTTGCTTGGGTGTGTGTGGGAGAGGAGTTAGGGTAGGAAACTCTAATGCCACATTTCTCTACATTTGTTGCATTAATTTGAAACCTAACTGGTACATTAACGTATTTTTTTCAAAGCATTTCCTTCCTTTCTTTTTAAGATGGTGGAATTGTATCCTCATTCACACAGGTCCATGAACAGATGTGGACATTCAGGACCCAGGTGGAAAAAAGGGAAGACCCTGCCTGCCTATGGAAGTTCAGAGCCCTCGAGTACTCTGCACTTCTGTGCAGTGATGGATGCTAAGAAATCATGGGTCTGTTTGGTGGCTGCAGAAGCACAGGGGCCTCTGTTCCCTGAGCTTCCAAGTGGCTCAAATACAGTTGCAGACAGCAAAGAATCCATCTGTCAACCAATAGACAGGGCACTCTGCCACCCATTGGTGCAAACATGCAGGGACATATGCCAAGATAAGAGTTGTCTTCACTATGTGGTACTTGGACCCATGCAGGCAACCCTGCAGCTTTCATTTCCAGTCTGGTGGAGTTGCGTAACAGTGTCATCCCCCCACCTTCATCCCATCCAGCTGGGTTACTGAGCTCACCCCTGAAATCATGTCACAAGGATGGGATACCAAAACATACCCGCTGGGGTCAAGACTGCCACTAAAAACACAGGTTCTTAATAAATAAATAAATGAATAAATACGTGTGTGTGTGTGTGTGTGTGTGTGTCTATATATATATATATATATATATATATATATATATATATACATTCTTTGCAAAACTTATTTAATGCACTAGTTAGGGCTGAACAACAACTGAGGAAACTGTGGAATTAGGATTTCAACCTAACACCACACTGTAGAGGCAGCAACAGGCATGCAGGCATGGAGTATGCTTTGGGGTTGTCAATCCTAACACTCACCCCATTCCATCAGTAAATAAGCTGAGATGGGTACTGTGTATAAGAATTGGGAAGAGCGGGGATCATGGAACACTCATGCATGAACATGCTCCAGTCCACAATAAGCACATGCGTGACCATGTTTCATGTTGCTGTGCTGCTGTAGCTACATATCTAGTGCAGCACCACAGCTGCAGTGACATAGCTACTGCAGCACAATAAACTTATTCTAGTGTTGGATTTCCATCCTTAACAACATTCCACCATACACAAATAAGGTGATTCCATACAGCGATGACAACATCACCTTTCTGTATGGAGTTCCATACTTCCACTGCCCTTGATTCTGAGGTGGTGTCCCAAAAAGCCCATGTTGAAAATTTGGTCTACAAACATTCAAAAATGACAAAGTGATGAACTCAAGTTCAAACCCCATTGAAATACATTAAACCACACTTATCTTACGTTCTCATATTGCAGTCACTGGTTCCAACAAAAAACCATGTCTTTGATTGGAGAGTGGATCTATGTCTTGGGACATGTTCAGGTGAGTGAGGGTGTATGTGGGTGTGTGTGGTGGTGGCTATTTAGTGGTGGCTCAGGTTGGGGTGTGTGGGGGAGCTAGAGGATCAGATTGCCAATTTACTGCTTTCTTTTTTTTCAGGTTACAAAAAATAAATCAACATGGGATGATTTTCTTTATTGTAGGGAGTCAGATGCCAACACTGGGGACTGGGCACCTCAGTGTCATGATGATCTTCAGAGACACCAGGGGAGGGCACCCAGGTGCCGCTTCTTATTTTTGGGGGGATGACCTGGAGGGGAGGGGACTGAAAGAAGTGCTACCATGAGTGGGTACCCTGGTCTGCTATTATTTTATTATATTGAGAAGGTGGAGCACGAGACCTGGAAGGGAAAGGAGCAAGAGAAGCTATACTGGAGGTGGGCAACCCAGTCCACTTACTAGTTAAAAAATCACAGGGGGGCAGGTGACCTGGAGGAGAGGGGGAAACAGAAGTGTTACTGGGGATGTGCACTCCAGTCCACAAAAGAAAAAATAGACAGACAGATAGATAGATAGATAGATAGATAGATAGATAGATAGATAGATACTGTACATTCATAGTAGGCAGACAGATTTAGATAGAGAAAGACAGAAACAGATCTGTGCATCGGTGGCTCACTGTTCTAATTGAATCTGTTTGTCTATCTGTTTGTCTGTCTGGCTATCTATCTATCTATCTATCTATTTATCTGTCTATCTATTTATTCTATCTGTTTTTAATTTTTTTCTTTAGCGTACCAGGGTGCCCACTCCTGTATCACTTCTTCTTTTACCCCTTCCATGTCACCCCACCTCCAATTTTTGTTTTTTACCTAGGAAGCAGCAAGGGTACCCATCCCTGGTGTCATTTATCTTGACCCCCACCACTTCTGGTCAATCACCCACTTCCATTAATTTTATATACATGGCAGCACCAGAGTGCCCCTCTCCCGGTGCTGCCGAAGATCATTCTGACACATCCTGACAGAGGGACAAAAGAAGCAGTACCAGGGGTGGGCACTCTGGTTCACTTACTAGTTAAAAAACAACAGTGGGAGAGAGGTGGCGTCCTAGAGGGGAGGTGGGAGAAAGAAGCAGTACTCATGGTGGGCAGCACAGTCCACTTAAAAAAACATGAAAATAGATAGATAGATAGATAAATATGTGTGTGTACTGTATATATATATATATATATACACACACACACACATACACACACACACACACACACACACACACACACACACACACACACATACAGAGAAAGAGAGAGAGAGAATGGATTAGGGGATGGAGAGGGTGGGTGGGTTGTCAGATTGTGAATTTACCATTTTCTTTTTCTAGAAAAAAAAGATCAATGATGGATGGTTTTCTATTGCAGGGGGACAAAAGCCAACATTGGGGATTGGGCACCACAGTGTATGGATTATCTGCAGTGGCACCAGCAGGAGCACTCTGTTGCTACCGTGTCTGTTAATGAAGGGGTCTAGGGAACCTGAAGGTGAGTGGGTAATAGAAGTGTTACCATGGGTGGGCACCCCAGTCCACTTAGTACTTAGAAGAAAAATAACATTGTGGGAGGATGGGAGACATGGAGTGGGATGGGAGAAAGAAGGGGTATTGGGGTGGGAGCCCCAGTCCACTTAACAAAAAGGTAGTTATATATAGAGAGGCAAACAGACAGATAGGTAGACAAATAGAGTAAAAGTGAGATACACACACACATGGACACACACACAAACACACACACACATCACAGGATCTGTGACTCGCTGCTCTAATTGAAACCAGTAGCACATGTCCGGCTACAGCTTCAGATTTCTAGAAAATTCTTCTGTTCTCATACCGAGAATGCAGGTGAATGCATCATGGGACATGTTCATATGTTTGAGGTGTATATGTGTGAGGGGTGTGGTGGTGGGTGCTTAGAGTGGGGTCAGGGTGGGAGGGTGGGGATGTGGGGTCAGATGGCTGATGAACCACTTTCTTTTTTCCTGCCTATAAAACAATCTATGAGGGACAGTTTTCATTATTGAAGGGGGACAGACACCAACACTAAAGAGTGGGCACCCCACTGTTGAAATGATCTTTGGGGAACAGGGGGATGGACATCCTGGTGCTGCCCCATATATTAAATCAAGGGGAGTGGGCAACCTGGAGGGGAGGGTGACAAAAGAAATGGTACAAGAGTACATACTACGGTCCACTTACTACTTTAAAAAACTTTGGGGGTGGTTTCTAGGCGGGGGAAAGAAGCACTACAGAATGGTGGATAGGCCGGTCAGCTTAAGAAAAAAAAAACTAGATTGATTAGATGGATTCTTCTTTGGAGAGACTCACAAAGGAAAAGTTTTGGCTCATGAAAGAAGAATCAGGACTCCATGCTAAGCTTTCCACCTAGGACTTACAGATGGCCTAAAATCACTTGTCATGGTCTTTTTTCCAAAAACAAACACAAGAATCTGGCTAACAAGGTCCAGTTTAGCTATACTCATATATATTTGTTTCTCTCCAAGGCATTATTTTTATGGGGTTTTAATTTTTTTGAAAACCTGTCCTACAAAAGGAATTTTTCTCAAGGAATATGAATGAAGATTCTTCTTTCATGAGACAAAAAACTAAGTCTGAATTATTCTTTCATTTCAAATATATAATCAGAACCGAAATTTCAAATCCTTATAACTTGGAAATGGAT
Source organism: Neoceratodus forsteri (assembly GCA_016271365.2). Classification (NCBI taxonomy): domain Eukaryota; kingdom Metazoa; phylum Chordata; order Ceratodontiformes; family Ceratodontidae; genus Neoceratodus; species Neoceratodus forsteri. The sequence goes on from CM057456.1 coordinate 1,291,368,662, forward strand.
TAATGTTTTTTTTTCAACAAACCAATGAAAAACACTTTTCTAAGGCAAGCCCTTTCTACCCTGAATATTTCAGAACAAAGTTTCACACTGTCTGGGCTGTAGGTGACAGTAGAAAACAGCAAAACGGCAACACCCAAAAAAAAGATTTTTCCACTTTTTGCACAATCCGGATCTCAGAATCCGGACATCCAACTGGCATGAAACTTGACAAATCAAGAGACTTTGCCCTCCAGACCATGCTAAATTTATATGCAATTCTATTGAACAGGGGTGAAGTTATTATGATGCAAATTAAAGGTTTTAACATTAAATACTCCACTGAACTGTAACCATAGGAGTGCTACCACACACTTACATAGGAACAGGAATCACCAAAAAAGCAAATCCTTCCTCTCCTTCAGCCATTTTGCTCTGAACTGTTCTCCTTGAACCCACCACTGTTCTCTTTACTCTGTTCTCTCCCTCCCTTCTCTAGAGGATTGCTGCCTAACACACTGCACCACCTTCACTTCCATATTCTGGCTGTTCTCCTTCCCTCCCTATCTGAACTCTCTTCTCTCACCTACCCCCCACTCCCTTTGCAATCCTGGCTAACACTCCCTCCTGCTCCCCTTTCATAAATCTCTTGCTAGTCAAGCTGCTTTTTCATTTTGTTTTCCCTTAATATTAGAATGGTCTTCCCTTCTCTACCTATTCACTCTGCTTCCTCCAAACACTCATTAACCTCACACCTTTGCACCTACTCCACCCCCTCCAGTGACTGTCCCTAGTTACCAGGCCCATTTGTTTCACTAAACACCTTCCCAGTCAATGCCCCCACCTTCTTCATTCCTTCCTTCCTACCCTCCTCACTCTCTCTCCTCTCACTTGCTATCCTCTCCTCTCCCCTCTCCCCTCTTCCTCATCTTTTTTCTTACTTTCGTTGCTCTCCCCCTAATTCCTGCCTCCCCCTTATCTCCTCTGCCTCATAGCCCCCTCATCCCACACCTCCCCATTTCCCCATCCCTTATAGCCCTCCTAATTCTTCACCCTCTTCACCCATCTCCATCCCTTATTCGTCCTCCCCGCTGCATCCCTTAATCCCCTTCTCCTTATCTCCTCTCCTCTCTCCCCTTCCTCCATGTCACCTCTCCCTTACCTGATCCCCTAATCCACCCCCGCCACCCTTGCCCCTGACTAAATTCTCATATCAATCACCCTTCGTTGAGCCTCTACTTCAACTACCCATGAGGACTCAGCTGCACTATTACTTTGCATCTTACCTGTATATGATTGTAAATGCTGTAAATAGCTGTTTATCATAACAAGCAAAACTACTGTTCACTGTATTGTACTGTATATACACTGTTATTCTTGTATCAGTCCCCTTCCAACCTTCCCCATGACACATCTACACATGAGCTAATTCAAAGCTCAGTATGTCTTTCCTGGTGAAAGACGTTAATAAATAAATAAACAAACAAATAAATAAATACATAGGTGGGCTTGGCCATGAATCTCCATGATATAAATTTGCCTTCCCCTCAGTGTGGTGTAAGCTCCATCCCTCATGGTAAAATGTTCATGGAGGCCTGAATTATTAAACCTGTTTTTATGTTTCTTTGTGTGTGTGCAGAAAACATCTTGCATAGAATGACATTTCAGAGGTGTGTCAGGAACGAGTCCAATCCATAGCAATCTACAGTGGGCTCATCCCTGATAGACCAAAGAGAACAGAACCTGACTGTGACACTTGTCTGAGTTTCACAGCTGGAAGACGTTCTCTACTGAAAAGAAATGAAGCATTCCAATGGGAGTGCTTCATTTCTTTCATTTGCATAGTGCTGTTGGCTTCCACTCTCCATTCCCCATCCTGGCACCCAGCATCCAGTTAAACCTTCCCTCTATGTGCTGTTCACCCTGCTCCCTCGGCTCCCTGTCACCCACTGCATTCTCTGTCCCTGGTCCTTGCTCCTGTGACCCCCTCCTCTCCCAGACTTTCACATTAGCCACTGTGTGGCTTTCCATATGGCCAGCTCCTGCCACCCATCAGGCTGTCTGTCCCCATCCATGTGACCCTCCCCTTCCCTCCCAGGGTTTCACATTAGCTGCCATGCAGTTTTCCGTATTGGTGGCTCCTGACACCCACAATGTTCTCTGTCCCTGGTCTGTGTGAACCCTTAACCTCCCAGGCTTTCACATTAGCCATCTCACAGCTTTCTGTATTGGCAGCTCCTGCTGCCCACTGTGCAGTCTGGGTCCTTGCTCCTGTGACACCCTCCCCTCCAAGGCTTTGACATTAGCCACCATGTGGCTTTCCATATTGGTGGCTCCTGCTGCCCACCATGCTGTCTGTCAGTCCTTACTCCTGTGACCCTTTCCCCTCCCAGGCTTTCACATTAGCTGCTGTCTGATTTTATATATTGGCAGTTCCTGCCACCTACCCACTGTGCTCTCTGTTCCTGGTCCCTGCTCCTGTAACCCCCCCCAGGCTTTCACATTAGAGGCCATGCAGCTTTCAATAGTGGTGGCTCTTGCCGCCCACCATGCTGTCTATTACCAGTCCTTGCTCCTGTAACTGCCTCCACTCCCTGGCTTTCACATTAGCTGCCATTCAGCTTTATGTATTGGTGGCTACTGCTGCCTGCTGTGCTGTCTGTCCCTGGTCCTAGCTCCTGTGACCCCTTCCCTCCCAGGCTTTCACAGCTGCCATGCGGCTTTCAGTATTGGCAGTTCCTGCCACCCACCTGCCATGCTCTCTGTCCCCAGTCCTTGCTCCTGTAACCTCACCCCAGGCTTTAACATTAGCCACCATGCAGCTTTCCATATTGGTGGCTCCTTCCACCCACCCGCTGTGCTCCCTGTTCCCGGTCCTTGCTCCTGTGACCTCCTCCCCTCCCAGGTTCTCACATTAGCCACCATGCGGCTTTCCATATTGGCAGCTCCTGCTGCCTACCATGCTCTCTATCCCTGTCCTTGCTCCTGTAACCCCTTCAGGCTTTCACATTAGCCACAGTGCAGTTTTCCTGTATTGGCAGCTCCTGCCACCCCTCCGCAGTGCTTTTTGTCCCCGGTCCTTGCTCCTGTGACCCCCCCTCAAGGCTTAATCAAATCTTCTAGAGGCAGTTTAGTTGTATTTTCTTTCATTTCAAACAGGTGTTCAAATCATCCTCAACATTTCACCTGTCTTTAAAGGCTTCCTCAGGAGATTGCCTAAAATGCTAAACAGTCAATATGATGACATTTTACTCTGACCGCTGCAGTTAAGTTACATTTAAAAATAAAATCAACTGATAATTACTCACAGTATAATGGTCACTTGTTTGCTAAAGTACAGTAGAACTTCATTGAAGGGAACATTGTTTAACCAGGAGTAGCACACTAAGCTGAAGCTTATTTCCAGATACGACCTGGGAGCACAAGGAAGTTAAGTGACTTGCTCAGGATCACACAGTATGCACCTGGGCAGCTGTGGGATTCAAACCCAGGTCTCCAGATCTGAAGATCAGAGCCGTAACCTACTGTGCTATACTGGTCCCCAAAGGAAAGGGGGGAAGGGAACATTAAACAACTAATCATTTTCCCTAGCCTGAAAATATTTACGTGTCTTTTAATATATTTCAGCATAGTTCATAAAAGTATAATATGAGGTGAGTGTAATACCAGGTGAGGCACTTCCCTCCACCAAACACTCCAAATGCTATTGTGTTTGTGTTTGAGGAAACTGATGTCATCTGAATGACAAACGATATAAAATGGTTAAAATGTCATACCTCTCTATCTTTAATTTATCATTTGATTCCCAAGGCTCAGTGGCCTCATCAGTCTGTTGAAAAAATGTATTGCTGAACAAGATGTTTATGGATTTGGCATCTCCCTCAAAAAGAGATTTCTTCTGATTTGTTTTTTTTATTTGGAGGTCGGTCGGCTGAGCTAGAGTTTCCTTACTAATAGTAGTAACAGCCATAGTGGTCTGGTTTACTTTGGTAATGATTATGACCAGACCACGTGGGCTGTTAATAAATACCAAGTAAACTCAGTTCACTATGGTGTTAAAGCTATAGTAAACAGTTCTAACAGGCAAAGTTAGGAGGTTGGAACAAATGTTTAAGCGACTCAACAAATTGATCTAAGATGCCTTCAGGAGATGTTTATCAATGTGGAATTCCTAGATAATCAACATCATTATGGCAGTATTCGGAGAGCAGAAAGGGGGCCCATAGTCTACTATAACCTTTCAGTCTGCCAGTGGCAACATCACATTACATAGCCATTTAAAGGTGGCCAATTGGCCAACTGCTGTTAGCCATTCATTTACTGAGGGGACCTCGGACGATCTCCACTGACAGAGAAGAAGCCTCTTGGCCACGACTCCTACAGCAATTATCTGCAGCGCCTGAGAGGATTACTTGGGACTGTGCTCAGGACAACATCTCAGGACAAAGACAGATGCATTCAATTGTAATTGCTGCCCCACCATTTCATGCCAATAGCATGCATGCATGCTTTAATACCACATTAGCTGTGCAATCCTGGGAAAATACAGTACCGTGTAAAGACTCTATAAAAGCAGGACCCCACTGAAAATTAGATATAGTCTATCCTGGGTAAATATATAGTAAAAATATGTAAAAGTATCACCACAGTACAGCAGCCCCCCACACACACACACACTGAAATATGTGCATCTAAGCTGGTCTGTCATGGAAAACTACACTGCCAAGCAGAACTCCACTGAAAATTAGATATAGCCTCTCAACTGCTGATCCTGATAAAAACATTTTACAAATGGGTAAAAAAAGGACTCCACTGAAAACTAGATAGCGTATCTTAACTATGCTGTCCTGGCTAAATACATTGTCAAAATGGATAAAAGCAGCACTCCCACTGAAAAATAATATTGTGTCTCCATCTCCCCTGTGCTTTCCTAACTAATTGCAGTCTTAAAATGTGTAAAGGCAGACCCCACTGAAAATGAGATAGTACATTTCATCTGGTTTCTGTCATACTAATGATATTGTAAACATGTAAAAACAGGACCCAGTACAGCAGAATCCAACTAAAACATGTTCACGCTACTCTATCCTGAAAAAATATATTATAAAAGTAGAACCCCACTGAAAATAAGAAATGCCTCTCTCCTGGTCTGTCCTGGGTAGATATGTAGTCAAAATGTGTCAAAGCAAGACCCCACTGAAAATTGGATATTGTATCTCAGCTCGGAGACACTGGGTAAATGTATAGGGGATATATGATGGGTGGCTATCAGATGTCATTTTTCTCTTCATGAGTGCTACCTCTTAACTGTCATGAGTGGCGATGCCACGAGTGAGGGCTTCAGAGGTCACTGACCACACATGAAGATAAAAATTATATCTGAGAGCCACATATCAGATATCTAGTTTATGGAATCTACTTTACAATTTTAGAAACCATGGCTGTCACACAGTACAGAATAGTGTGACACACTACGCTCAGTGCAAGTACATAGTGACGTACCCTACTAGCAAGAGAAATGAGATGATGTACCCTACTAGCAAGATAAAAAATGTACCTAGCTAGCTAGGGATCTGTGCGTTTGATAGCATTTTTATCTTTGTGACAAAAACTCTAATGTATATTGTATGAACTATAAAACTGTGTAAAAGCAGGACCCTACAGCAGAACCCCACTGAAAAAGGATTGCTGCGTCTAAGCTGATCTGTCCTGGAAAAATACATTGTAAAATCAGGACCCCACTAAAAATTAAATATTGCATCTCCACTGGGCTATTTTAGGTAACTACAGTGCAAAAATGTGTCACAGCAGAACCCAATAGAAAATGAGATATTGCATCTCAGGTGGACTCTCCTTGGTAAATACAGTCTGAAATGAATAAATGTAGGACCCCACTGATAATGAGAAATTGTACCTCATCTGGGCTATCCTGGTAAAATACATTTAAAAAAATGTCTAAAGCAGGACCCCACTGAAAACAAGATACTGCATTTTACCTATGCTATCCTGCATGAATACAGTGTAAAAATGTATAAAAGTAGGAGCCTCCTGGAAAACAACATGTTTTATCTCAATTGTGCTATCCTGGATAAACAGAGTCAAAAATGTGTTAAATACAGAAATATACCACACACACACTGACAAAAGGAAATCATTTTTATTATACAGGTTTGATTGTGACATATTTTATCATTGTGTCTTTCTATGTCTCCTGCTGAAGCATTTTGCTCTCATAATAACCAAACAAGCATTATAAAATACCACATGTACTCTCCAGTTGTAGATGGGCAGTATCACTTCCCTTCTCCGACCATAAAAACCCTTCCCAATGCACCACCTGAACCCTCAATGCCTTACTATAGCACTTATTCTTCATGTTGCTGTGCAAGACAGAATGCTGATGACTGACCCCCAGATCCCTCTCCTCAGATGTAGTGGCCAACATACCCCTCTAACACAATATATACACACACACACACACACACACACACACACACACACACACACACACATATATCATGCAAGGAAACATTTGGCATTGACAGGAGGTATTGCTCAATAAAAGGGCAAACTAGATTGTCATTGGCCCACTGGGATCTGCAGAGGAGGGCAGGGAATGTTGGGAAAGAGAATTGCAGGTGGCTTAGCATTGGCTGCCTGGCATCTGCAAAGGGGAGGGGTTTTGGGGAGGGGGTCAGTGACATTACAGGTACCTGATGTCACAAAAGGGGTGGAGCTAGTGAGGTAGAGGCATGCTGGCAGCATGGCATTGGCCAAGGGCTTAAGGGAGGGATGGGCTTGGGGGGTAAAAAGAGCTGCAGGCCAAGAAAGCCCCTCTCTCACCTGCAGCTAATCCAGTCTCCCCACCCACCCACCCTGGTTAACATGCTTAAAGGGAACATGCGGGTTGCCAGGTGAGGGCAACAAGGACACCATGGTTTGTCAAGCTGGGGTTGCTGGATGAGAGAAACAGTAGGTGTTTGGTTTTCATGGATAGAAAGGGAAAAGAATGGAGGCCCAGATGGAAGGAGGTATGGCTGGGCAGGGGAGGGCACCTCATGGGGTAGTCACCCCAGGGGGGACAAGGCTGAGTAATCAGGCGGGACACCTGAACCCAGAAACTACAAGAGTATGTGAAGAGGCATCGGGCTAGCCACACCCGGGTCAAGAAGACATTCGTTTAGCAATAAAGCTGTAAATATGGTATAAAACTTGTTAATAAAGGGGCAACCTTGAATGAATGGTGTATTTATGTAAATGGTTTAAGGTGTTTTCAGAATATAATGCAATGTAAATGGAAATCTGTAAATAAAATTCAAGTGGTTGAACCATATAACTGGTGTGGGGTCCATGATTTCAGGGGAGTTCAGATGACAAATGCTTGTTAAAGTCTATTATGAGTTCCAAAAGTTACAAGATGAACTACAGAAACCTTTCTGTAAACTTTTATACATCTCTAACTCATTGACAACAGATTTATGAGAGATAACCATAAGCTATTTTTCTCCTGAAATCATAAGACTTGTGCCAGAAATTTTTTTTAATATTATCCAAATGGCCAACTGAAATAAAGGACCAGGCATCCTTGTGGTTAGACTCATGAGGAAATGAAACTAGGGACAAAGAACCAACTGATAACAAAGAGACAGGTCTGTAGAAGAGATGTGTGAAGTTGCCAAACTTCACTCTTTGAAATCATTCTCAAGGTTTGCCAAATTCAGGAGCGAAGGGCTTACTTTGCAAAGTTTTTAGAAGGTGAAGGTCTATTTTTAGAAGTTATTCAAATTGGATGGCAAAGTTGCAATTTCACCTTAACTTCACCTTACCATCAAGTGACTTTGCCTAAAAGAAAAGTGCAGTTTCCCCAGGAAAACTCGATGCAAAGCAGCAAAGTGGAAGAGTGGGCAAATTGTGAAGTTATTTTCGAAAGTGAACTTTACAGCTTCATCAGCGAAGTAAAACTTTACATCTGTAGTCTCTAGATACAAGACTTATCCAATAGAAACCAGTCCAAAAACTCAAAAACAACTTTTTGGGACCAGCAGAAAAGTTATATGCTATGTTCCATAAGAATTTGTTATCTACAAAACATAAGAATAAATATTTCTATAACATTCTTTCTTAAGATATTGCTAATAGGTTTTGACTTCAAGCATATTCCTTTGAGGTAAAGCTACTGAGAGCAACTTGATTTAAATTTCTGAACTTTCTGCTTATGAACTATAGCTAAACCTGTTATTTCTGAGGTGTTACTCCTCATACACTACATCAGAAGAGCCACCCAAAATCTTTCACATCTTATAAACATTATTTAAGCTGGAGTTTGCAGGGAAACAAAGAAGAGAAGCAGACAAAGGAACAAAGGACACTACAAAGCAACCAGTGAAAGAACAGCTTATTAGGAAAAATAGCAAACTTTGCCATCTCATGGCATAAGGAGACAGACAAAGGAACTGGAGAATCCTGCAAGAGAAATAGACATAACCATGACCCCATAGACATTGGGGTAAGTATACTTCTAAAAACTTTGTTCATGACTCAAGTGCAATGAAACATTTAAGAGAATCATTGTTATAATGTAAGCTTATAAATATTGTTTAGCATTAAAGTTATAAAAGTGACCAGTTAATTTTTGTAAGATCTCAGAAGTATATGCATGCAAAATATTTGTTTGAGTTAAACTAAGAGCTTGACTCTTAGAAAAAAGAAGCACAATGGTCATAGTGTGCAATATAGACAGAACACAGTCTGTATATATTACATATGACAGAAAAATAAAAGGCAGAGAGAGACAGAGAAAATTGTATGACTGAACTAAAAAACAAATGTGGAATTCTAGTTGTGAGTATGACATTATAAATAAACTTCCACTCTGACTTGTACCATGAAAGGTGAATCTGACTCAGATCTGTACCACCATTTCACAAATGTCTAAATCCCAAGAATCATTGGTTATAAATGTAGTCTCTCCTAGTTATGGGTTGGATAAATATTTTACCTATACTGCCTACAGAGATATAACGAGACATAACTGTGAAACTGACTAGCAGCACTTGTGACTACTGCGGTCCAACATGGGCAGGCATAGCTTCAACGTTTAAGTATATATATAAATATATATATATATATATATATATATATATATATATATATATATATATATAAATGACATATTAATTGCAAAAAAAACTCCATTAATGCATCAGTTAGAGTTGATTTCCACACCAACAAAAGTGTGGACATTTGACATTAGGGTTTCCAACCCTACTACACCATACACCACTCCCCACCCTCCATACACCATCAAGCATCGGAGTGTGTGTTGGTGTCATCGGGCCTAAATCTTACCCAATTCCATCTGTAAACAAGATGAGCTGGCACAGCATAGGAAAATAGGGTGAGAGTTAGGCCCAATGACCCCGACACCTGTTGGTGTGTGAGGGGTGGGGAGTGGGGCGTGGGATAGTAGGGTTGGAAACCCTAATGTCAAATTTCCACACTTTTCTAGGTATGGAAATCAACCCTAACTGATGCATTAACAGAGTTTTTTGCAATGAATGTCCATTCTTTTTCAGAAAGAGAAATGTTAGTCATATGGAATGCAAAGGTGGGAGCACGGACCCTCTGGGCCCTGCACTCCCACCCATCCACAACTGTCTAATCAGGTTTGCAAAATTGAATCCACAGGTGGGAGCATGAGCCCTCCAGGTCCTGTGTTCCCACCCACCCATAACTATGTCCTCAGGTTTGCAAAATGGTTTCGATAGATGGTAGCATGGGCCCTCTGGGCCCTGCACACCCAACCACCTGTGACTGCAGTGTTGCCAATTTAGCATAAATATCATGCATAGTTGGGAGTGTGGTCCCTCTTGTCCCTGTGCTCTCACCTACACATAAGTGCAGACGCATAGCACAGGCCTAGAGGCATTACAAGCAACCCTTGTAATGCTTATTTGCCAATATTTCAGTAACCGTATCAAGAGCAGAAAAAATATTTCACATTTCTACTCATGACCTCCTCTCATGCTAAGCTGCATTTAGTGAAAATCTGTATCTCTAACCATTTTCGAAATATAGGAGCCGAAAGGTGCCACAATCGCCACAATGCAATCCTATGGGAAAATTTGCAACTTCAGAGTGCTGTAACTCTGGAACCAGTATCGTTTTTTTTCACTAAACCAGCAAAAGGCAGATCTGTGGTGGAAGGGCTTGCCACCCTACAAATTCAGTTCAAAAGTTCAAACTGTGTGGCAGTGAGGTGACAAAGAATCCATGATTTGGGGGCCAGTACTGTCTCAAATTACGAATCTTCACAAATTTGTGAAAGTACTGTGCAACATTTTCACAAATCTATGAAAATGTTGTGCTCTCATTTGTGACAGTAGAAATGGCCACATCAAAATGTGCATATTTCTGGGTCTTTTAGGAAAAAAAACTGAAGCATGGATGCTGTTCCTAGGGCCCCGTTTAGGTAAACACAACAGTTGGTGTTTAATTAGGGGCACTATTTTTTGAACTATAAAGTTTTTTCTGCACTACTAACTGAAAACAAAATGGTGGTGGTATGACACTACTGAGGGCATTTGTGACAGAAAAAGGTACTTTTGCAACACTACAAGTTGCTTTCATGCAGAACATATATTTTTTCCTATAGGATATCAAAGAAAACTTTAAACTTTAATACCTTTGAAACAGATTAATATTTTTTCACCGAACCTTCATAAAGCACTTCCTTGCCCCAATCCCCATATACCCTGAAAATTTTGGACCAGACAGACAAACCATTCAGGCTGTAGAGATGAGCAAAGAATTTGCAGAAGTTGAGGATTTTTCACACTATTCGACACTCTGCAGCTCCGCAACTGCAAATCTGACTGAAAAAAATATATCCAGATCCAGAGACCTATGGTACAACAATCTGCATGCCAAATTTCAGGTGAATTGGACAAACGGTTGCAAAGTTATTAAAGTGCAAAAATTGGGACTTAAAATAGAAGTGGCTGTGCAACCTTAACTATACCTGCCCTATTAGACAGGTATAATATATATTTCAGGCAAATCTGTCCTATGGTGGCAAAAGTTATTAGAGTGCAAATTTGAGGTTTAACATTAAAGTGCTTACTCAACCAGAACTATAGTGCCAGTACTTTGGCACTATCATATATATATATATATATATATATATATATATATATATATACACATATATATATAGTGTGGCATGGTAGTGCCACTATAGTCAGGGTTGAGTAAGCACTTTAATGTTAAACCTCAAATTTTGCACTTTAATAACTTTGCCATAGTATGACAGATTTGCCTGAAATTTTGCATGTGTGGTCTGGTACTGCAGGTCTCTGGATGTGGCAAGCTGTGTTATGGTCAGATGTATGGTTGCGGAGTTACAGAATGCAAAAAAACACAAAAAAATGACTTTTTTCATGTTTCTTTGCTCATGCCCACAGCCTGCATGGTTTGTCCATTTGGTCCAAAATCTTCAGGGAAGATGCAGTCTTGGCCACTGATGTGCCTTTCGAATATTTGGTATAAAAATATTAAACCATTTAAAAGTTATTTAAAAAACAAATTTCCCATTATAGTCAATGGGGAAAAATATATGTGCATCATGAAAGTTTCGCAGATGCAGTTTTTACTTTCGCAAATTGCCCTTTTACTTTCATGATTCCACCATCTTGTTTTCAGTTAGTGAGAAAGAAAAATACCTGGCTTTTAAAATTGGGACCCTCTAGGTAAATACTGACTGTTGGGTTTACCTAGTGGGGTCTGAAGATGGGGAGGAGAGGGTTAACCCCCCCCCCCAGAATATGCTTTTTTCAACTTCAGTGAAAAAATACTTTCGCAAAATGCTTTCACAAATGCAAATGTTTTATGCTTTTCTTTGCAAAACATTTGTGATTTGTGAAAGTATTTTTTTAAAATAACTGCAAATCTTTGCCATCTTCCTGCAACAAAACGGTTGGGTATTTTGGGCTGAAATTTGTGGGGTGGCAAGCCCTGGTGCCACAGATGTGCCTTTTGGCGATGTGGAGCCAAAACATTCAAGGGGCCCAAAGTTACAGCATTCCAAATTTGAGAAATTTCCTTTAGGATAACACTGCAGAGTCTGTCATGCTTTTCGGCGCCCGTATCTCGAAAATGAAGCGAGATATGGAGTTTTCGCTACTGGCAGCCAAAGGTAAACTAACCTGCATAAACAAGATTGGAAATAGATGACACCTGCAGTGGAATTTTTTTCCTACTTTCTACTGTTACAGAGATATTGGCAAAAACATATTCCAAGGGATCAAAGGGTACCTTCTCAGTACTTTTTGGTGCTCATATCTCAGAAATGATGTGAGATATGGATTTGGCTGACTATATATCACGTGAAGTACTCACTGTCATGATTACACTAGCACTGGAATTTTGTTCCTAACTGCTACAGTTGCTGAGATATTAGCAAATTACTGCTACAAGGCTTCCTTGCCCTATAGGGCTCCTATATGGCTCTGTACTTATGTGTAAGTTGAAGCACAGGGCCCAGAGGGCATACACTCCCACATACGCATACAATTATGCAACAAAATGTACAATGTAAAGGGAGCACAGGGCCTGGAGGGCCTGTGCTCCCACTAACACTTATCACTTACATTACACTTTCTCAAAAAGAAGGGAAACTCATTACAAAAAAAAACTCCATTAATGCATCAGTTAGGGTTGTTTCCACAGCAACAAAAGTGTGGAAATTCAATGTTAGGGTTACCACCCAGTCACCCCAATCCCATGCCCTCATTCTCAAAACCCTAACTCCACATTCCCCCCCCACCCACACACACACATATGCAAGAGACATCCAAGATTGTAAGACACTATACAAGTCAGTCACATCTGTAAGCACAATAATCACTACACTGTACTCATTTCACATAACACTATGTAATGAAAAAACAAATACAGTATGTTCAACTCTATACTGCCAGCACAGTATGATGACACATTATAGCTGGCATATTTTTTCATACAGTGAAACTTAGTCTGTACACATTTTCTAAATATTGATTTTTATGTGTCATACTTCAACAATTGGCTCACTGCAGGTATCGCTACCACCACATAGGCATGTGGTAGCGGGAAAGACAGAGCTGACAGATACATAGTACTTTTCAGATACTGCTCAGGTATGAAACTAGCACCATCACATGTTGTTACCTGGAAATACTCATTAGCCGCATGTTATGGTTAGCTTTGGATGTTACAACTGTTGCTGTCATATGTTGCTTGTAAACTATACTACAAAACATTACTATTATTATTACTATCATTTGTCATTAGGACTGACTCACTCTATCATAAAAAATATGCAAACATCCAATGACTGTTGCTAGGGTTATCCAAACTCTTATTTCCAATACAGCTAGCTATAGATAACATACTGTGTGTTTCATCATTTCTTAACAATTGAAATATAGGCATCTGCTTAAATCTTATTATTGATGTTTGTAACAGAAAAATGCTTACTGTGGGCCATCTCACATGGTTGCCCATCATGCGTGCGTACCCTCAAGGTGCTCTGATGGCAGCAGAACTTTATACAGTTGCTGGACCATGATGATGGATGTGTCTTGTATTACGTTTAGAGAGTTCTGTGTTACTTCTGTTACCTGATGCTGGTTGTCTCTGATTGGTTATGTTGCCTTGGCCTTTCCCCTGCTTACATGTGTGTGAGTAGGGGGTGGGGTGGGGGAGAATGCGAAGTTAGGGTTTTGGGGATGGGGGCGTGGGAGTGGGGTGGTGTGGTTGCAACCAAAAAGTTGAATTTCCACACGCTTGTCGCTGTAGAAACAACCCTGACTGATGCATCAATGGAGTTTTTTTGCAATGAAAAAAAAAAATATATATATATATATATATAATAGTTGCGCGGTGACGCCACTATAGTTAGGGTTCAGCGGTCACTTACATATTAAAGTCAAAAGTTTGGTCGTTAATAACTTTGGACCCATTCAACAGATTTGCCTGAGATTTGGAATGCATGGTGGGGCATGGTAGATCTCTTGGTTTGCCAAATTGCGTTTCAGTTGTACTTATGGTCTTTGTGTATGAAAATGCTGAAAGATGCAAAATTATCCATTTTTGGAGGCAGCTTTTGGGATTTTGGACGTGTGCCTGCACTGCCATTGTGTGGTATGCTGCTCTGTGAGATGGCTTGTTTGAAAGAGCTTTTTAGTGACCAAACATGCTGCTTTTCATTTGGTGAAAAAATATTAAGGCATTCAAAAGTTATGCCACTTTTAAGTTCCCATTATAAGTCAATGGGAAAATTTATATATATATGTTTTGCGAACAAAGAATGGAGTTCTGGTCATCTCGTCCTGCCTGGCGACCAAAGAATTTGCAGCCTTGTGGTTCAAGAATCTTTGTCCCTGAGGATTTTTAAAATTTTTTGATCATAAGATTCGCCATCTTGTTTTTGATTTTCCGATCAGAAAAATACAAATATCTCGGCTCAGGGGTCACTTTTGAAGTAAAACTTGGATGGGTTTTACTCAAGGGACCCCGATCTATTGATCCTTGCCTTTGGTTTCATTAAAATCAGTCTAAAAATAGAGTTCTGAGCTTTTAAAATCTTAGTTCATGGCTCCCAAACAATCTTTGATCATGAGCCTGAAAATTCTTTGATTACAAGATTCTTTGATTGCGATCGTGCATCGCGAGTGAGGGACGAGATGGCCAGATTTAAAAATGCTTTTTCTCAGCTCAGGGGTGCCCTAGAAACTTAAATTAGGGTGGGTTTTGCTCAGGGAGCTTCATTCTGCCCCATCTGAATAAAAAAATAATATTTTAAATATCCCTGGTAGTCTAGCGGCCCCCTGTCATCATGATAAAATATATAATGGTCTGTAGTGGTCTCCCAATGTTCATAAATATTGATTTTTATATCACTGGTAGTCTAGTGCCCCCTCCCCGATCTGTATAAAATTATTATTCTTGTTCATATCCCTTGTAGTCTAGCTGCCCCCTCCATCATAATAAAATATATTACCATCTGCAATTTCCTGGTAGTCTAGTGGCCCTCCAATGTGTATTTGATAAATATTGATTTTTTATCTCCTGTTATTGTGCTTACAGATGTGTCTGACTGGTATAGTGTCTTACAATCTTGCATGTGTGCATGTGTGGGGGTGAGGGTGGGGAATGTGGAGTTAGGATTTGAGGATGGGGTGTGGGGTGGAGTGGTAACCCTAACACTGCATTTCCACACTTTTGTTGTTGTGAAAACAATCCTAACGGATGCTTTAATGGAGTTTTTGCAATGAATGCCCTTCTTTTGAGAAAGTGTAATATGAATAGTAAATGGTATGTATTGCAGGGAGTGTGGAGCACCCTCATTCCGCATCCCACCAAGCTGCCCATTTGGCATAATGACAGTTTATAGGAGAGGCGGTCTCCGGCCCTGCTCTCCACTTACACATAAGCATGGAGCCATACAGCAGCCCCTATAGGTCAAGGAATCCTTCTAACACAAATTTGCCAACATCTCAGGAAATGTAGCAGGTAAAAAAAAAATTAAAGTGTCATAATCATGAGAGTGAGTAGTTTTCACAATATAAGTCAATCAAATCTGTATATCGCATCATTTCCGAGATATGGGCACCGAAAGGCGCTGTAAGTGTTAATCTGAGGGCATAACATTGGCCTGCAGACATGAAAATGAGCATTTGGAACACTAAATCCCAAATATCTCAGTACAAGGTAGAAAAAAAATTAAAATGTCATGTTATTTATGGCTTTCCAACCTACTTCTGCACTTAGTCCCATTAAGAATTTTTCCAATGAAAAGTCCCTATCTCTAACTGTTTTCGAGATATGGGCCTCGAAAGGCATCACAGACACCGCAATGTTATCCTATGGGAAAATTTATGAACTTTGGAATGCTATACCTTTGGGCCCCTGTAATGTTTTGGCATGAAAAGGCACATCTATGGGACCAGGGCTTGTGACCCTGTAAATTTCAGCCCAAAAGACCAAACCATTTTGTTGCAGGAGGATGGCAAAGATTTGCAGTTATTCTGAGAATACTTTTGCAAAATACTTTCTCAAATCATGAAAGTTTCGCAAAATAAATCATGAAACTTTAGCATTTGCGAAAGCATTTTGTGAAAGTATTTTTCCCCCAAAGTTGAAAAACGCATTTCTGGGGGGTTTAACCCCCAAAAAAGATACTGCTAGCATTTTCAGGACCTGACTAGGTAAACACAACAATCAATGTTTACCTAGAGGTTCCCAATTTTAAATGCCAGGCATTTTTCTGTGTCACTAACTGAAAACAAGATGGCAGAATCATGAAAGTAAAAGGGCCATTTGCAAAAGTAAAAACAGGCATTTGCAAAAGTTTCATGATTTTTCCTAACTTTTCCTATTGACTATAATGGGAAATGTGTTTTTTGAGTAACGTTTGAACGGTTTAATATTTTTTCACCAACTCTTCGAAAGACACATCGGTGATCAAGGCTGCATCTTCTCTGATGTTTTTGGACTGAACGGACGAACCGTGCAATCTGTGGGTGTGAGCAAATAAATGCTCAAAAAGTCTGGTTTTTTTTGTGTTTTTTGGCATTCTGCAGCTCTGCAACCATACATCCAACTATAATGCAACTTGCCACATCCAGAGATCTATGGTACCAGACCACACATGCCAAATTTCAGGCAAATCTGTCATACGGTGGCAAAGTTATTAAGGTGCAAAATTTGAGGTTTAGCATTAAAGTGCTTACTCAACCCTAAATATAGTGGTGCTACTGTGCCACTATAAGATATATCTATCTCTCTCTCTCTCTCTCTCTCTCTCTCTCTCTCTCTCTCTCTATATATATATATATATATATATATATCTTATAGTGCCACAGTAGTGGCACTATAGTTAGGGTTGAGTGAGTACTTTAATGTTAAACCTCAAATTTTGCACCTTAATAACTTTGCCACCATAGGACGGATTTGGCTGACATTTTACATGCACAGTCTGGTACCATAGATCTCTGGATGTGGCAAATTGTGTTAGCTATACAGTTGCAGAGCTGTAGAATGCCAAAAAAACACAAAAAAATTGACTTTTTGCATGTTTCTTTGCTCGTGCCCAAAGCACACACAATTTGTCCGTTCATTCTGAAATCTTCAGGGAAGATGCAGTCTGGGTCATCAATGTGCCTTTCAAAGATTTGGTGTAAAAATATTAAACAGTTCAAAAGTTATTAAAAAAAAAACAAATAACCCATTATAGACAATGGGTATAAAATATATGTCTCTCACGAGAGTGTCTCAAGTACAATTTTCCTTTCACAGATGGCCCCTTTACTTTTGCGCTGCCACCATCTTGTTTTCAGGTAGCAAGAGAGAAAAATGCCTGCCATTTAAATTTGGGACCCTCTAGGTAAACACCGACTGTTGGGTTTACTAAAGAACTTTGCCCAAAAAAATGCAAATCTTTGCCATCCTCCTGCAACAAAATGGTTGGGTCTCTTGGGCTGTAATTTGCAGGATGGCAAGCTCTGGTCCCACAGATGTGCCTTTTGGTGGTTTGGTACCAAAACATTCAAAGGGCCCAATGTTACAGCGTTCTGAAGTTGAGAAATTTCCCATCAAATAACATTGCTGCATCCGTTACACCTTTCAGCGCCCATATCTCGAAAACAAAGCGAGATATGGAGTTTTCACTACTTACAGCTTAGCTCACCTTTAGTTGAGCTAAGCTGCAGAAACAAGTTTAGAAATCATAGATTACACCAGCAGTGGAATTTTTTTCCTACTTTCCACAGTTATGAAGATATTGGCAAAAACATGTTACAAGGGTTACAAATGTACTTTTTCAGTGCAATTCAGTGCCCATATCCCATAAACTATGTGAGATATGGATTTGGTTGACTTATCTCATGTAGGTGTCTCACTGTCATGATTACAATGATACTTAAATTTATTTTGTAGCTTCTACGGTTCCCGAGATACTGGCACATTACTGTTACAAGTATTCATTGTCCTATAGGGCTGCTGTATGGTGCTGTACTTATGTGTGAGTGGGACATACACATACCATTACACAAAAAATGGGCAATATGAAGGAAGCCCAGGGCCCAGAGGGCCTGCTCTCCCACAAACACATACCACTTACCAGTTACATTACACTTTCTCAAAAAGAAGGGAAATTCATGGCAAAAACTCCATTACTGCATCAGTAAGGATTTATAGCACAGTGACAAAAGCATGGAAATGTAGTGTTGGGGTTACCACTATCACCCCACCCCATCCTCCACACACCAACAGGCATTGGGTGTATTGGGGTTGTTAGCAAAACTCTCACCCCATTCTCCTATACTGCACCACCTCAGCTTATTTATACATGGAATGGGGTGAGAGTTAGGCCAATGACCCTAATGCACACCCTGAGGATTTGGGGGTGGGGGTTGGGTGGTAGGGGTGGTAAACCTAACACCACATTTCCACGGTTTTGTCACTGTGCTATAAACCCTAACTGATGCATTAACAGAGTTTTTTGTCATAAATATAGATAGATAGATAGACAGACAGTCAGATGGATGTATAACTATAAAAGAAACCCAGAGCAAATGCACTGTTGCAGGTGTTATCCCAGAGGTTATTGGCCACATAGCCAAATTTTAAAGAAAACACAAATTGCACATGCCCCAATAATGCCAATAATACTCTATAAACTTGTTTTTCTGAGCCTGCACAGTCCTATGTTAACTTGATATACCACAAGCAATTAACATGTAGCTAATGATTGCTGTTTATACCATTACCGTTATTGGAATAACCTGTAACTACTGCTCTTTAGTAACACTTGACAGTGTTGCTTATACTCCAGTTATTACTGTACATTTTGTTTCTTTTACATCATGTTGTTTTAACCTTTATTCCTGTATTGTACTGCTGTGATGACTCATGTTATTGTCACCCTGAAACCCGGGTTGTGTCTGAAAATGGTACTTCAGATCAGCACACTTACCCGGTAACCAAAGACATCAATAAATAAATAAATAATTGGTGGTAAACTCAGTAACAAATTGGATGGGGGATAGGCAACAGAGAATGGTGATAAATAGAGTTCACTTTGAGGAAGGGAGGGTGACCAGTGGGGTGACACAGGGATCATTGTTAGGAACGGTCCTCTTTAATGTCTTTATAAGTGACATTGCAGATAAGCTGGAATGGAAGATCTTCCGCTTTGCAGATGACACCAAAATCTGCACCTACCAGGTCAATATGTCATATGCCTAATAGCATACGACATGAGGCTAAACTGAAATAATGCTGTACATAAGAGCGAGAGGGTGCAATACCGTGAATGATTTTCTGCACGGTAATGCACCCTCTCGCTGTCCCAGGCAGAGGATAAGACTCTGCTGCAACAGGCTTCTGCCATGCAGCTGCCATGGCTCTACAAGATGAGTCACTGGCAGCAGGGAATGCTGGCAGAGTGATTGGGACTGGGTTTGATTCCCAGTCCAAGAAGTAAGTACATTTTTTTTCTTTTTCACACTTTGTGCAATTTTACTGTTATCCCCCCAAGAGTTAAGAATCCTTATTGGGGGGTTCAGGGGCATGCCGCCCCATAACTGTGGGTGAGGGTGGTGGAGCCCCCAGCAGAAAAAAGATTTAAGCTGCATGCAAGAAATCACACTGTATTGGCAGTGTGTATTTTTATGGCATAATGTCTTACATTATGACCCTGTGCCAAATCTGCAATAGGACACAGAAACCCAGGGACAGGGTACAAAATAGGTGGAGTGGTACTGATGACCACCAAGCAGAAAAGAGACCTGGGTGTAGTCACATTGGATGATTTAAAGGTGGCCAGACAGTATGACAAGGCAGTTAGGAGAGCAAGCGAAATGCTGAGATGCATAGGGAGGGATATCACCAGCAGAAAGAGGGAGGAGGTGTTGCCTCTGTATAGAGTGCTGCTAAGATCCCACCTGTAGTACTGTGTCCATTTCTGGAAACCACATCTCCAGAAGGAAATAGAGTGGAGGCAGTCTAGAGGAGGGCAAGTGAAAAGGTACAGAGTCTGCACCAAAGGTCCTAGAAAGATTAACTAAAGGACCTCAATTTGTACACCCTGGAAGAGAGGAGGAAGAGGAGGGATATGATAGAGACCATCCAATACTTCACAGAGTAAACAAGGTACAGGAGGGAATTGTTTTCTTTCTTTCTTTCTTTCTTTCTTTCTTTCTTTCTTTCTATCTTTCTTTCTTTCTTTCTTTCTTTCTTTCCTTCTTATTTTTTTTTTGTGGCTGGACCGCCTACCCCTTCGGTATCTGCTTCCCTCCGCCACTTCACCTAGATGCTGCACTACTCCCAAACACCCCTGGCTTACCCTCCAGGGGCAGGGGGCCACTAGGGGTGCCAATCCTCTATTGAACTCATGTGGCTGACCTGGGAGTGGGAGCTGGTAGGTGATGCAGAGTCCAGCATGGGGCATCATCCACGGTGTCCAGACCATTTTGTGCTGCTGTTCTCCTGGAGGCGGGACATGCAATAATGTCCATGGGACATACCTGACATCTGTCCCACTTCCCATGTGTGTGGGTGCCTGGTACTGTCAATCCTCCAGCCTCCACCAGGGGTCAACCCTGAAGTGGACACATAGCCCCCCCCCGAGAGAAAAAGAGTCATTGATGGGATTCTCCATCCTTTTCCCCATGGCCGGCCCTCTGACTCCTGGGTCCCTGCCTGAACCTGGGATGTCAGCATCACAGACAGAAGCCCTACAACTGCCAGCATGGGGAAGTGTTTTCCAGAGAATAATGGAACTCAATAACAAGGGGACATGCTATGAAGTTGAAGGGTGTAGATTCAAGAGACAAATGAGGAAGCACTTCTTCACAGAAGTGGTGGTGGATTCTTAGAACAGCCTTCCAGTGGAGTGGTGGTGGTGAAAACAGTACTGGGTTCAAGAATTCACTAGACAGGTGTAAGTGAATCTATGGCAACCAACGAACCTCTTGAGCTTTGCTCTCAAGGTTCCTGGTTGCCATATAAACCTCTCAATTCAGACACAGGCTTATTGTGTATGACTGCCCATACATTATCTGCTATAATGTAAATGTGCTGTTACTAGCCAACCTTGCATTTCCCTTCATATTGTTTTATTGTTATACTGTCTTATTTATATTCATAAATGTATTCTGGCAGTCTGTATTATTGGTGCCATGCTTTTTCCTTAGAAAAATGTAACCTGTTTTCAGCTCTGTCCAGAACCAGGGACATCATTGTAAAGGAGATATGCTCAATAGTCTGTACATTACAAATGCATGTGAATAAAGTTATAGATAGACAGACAGACAGACATACAGAGTGAGATAGAAAGCTAGATAGATAGATAGATAGACAGACAGACAGACATACAGATAGATAGATAGATAGATAGATAGATAGATAGATAGATAGATAGATAGCTTTGTAATTAATGGATTACATTACAAAATAGTTTGGTATCAAGCACCGAAAGGGCTGCATTATTTCTATATCTATGGTCATGGTCTGTAGATCCACCCCCTCCACCTCCCTGGCTAGAATGGAAACCCTCTGTAACTCCTTTTGTCACTTTGCAACTAACTCACCCTCTCAAACTCATCACTGCTCTCTCTACTCATCATTATCCATTCTTCCCCTTCCATTCCGTCATCAAATGCACTGTGCCTCCTTTTCAAATATCGGCTTGGGTCACTTCTCTCCTACCTCTCATCACACTCAATCAATCAATCAATCAATCTTTATTTAACAAGGAATTTTATCCTTGAGCATGCTCATTTGCAAGATTGTCCTGTACAAAGAACATACATGTAGATACAAAGAATGATAAATTACAATACAATGTAGAGATATGAGGTACAACATAATTACACAGGAAATGTACAGTAATGCAGATTACAATGATAACCAATTTCAGTGTGTAAAGGAGTCTGACAGGAAGAGAGGGGTGGGAGAGGGCTGGCAAGCCTAGGGGGACAGTTTGGGAGAGAGCAGCTATGAAAGATAAGGGAAGCAGCTAGGCAGAGGGCTGTTATAAAAGCTAGGGGAAACTGGGGGAAAGAGAGGGGAAGAGAAGGGAAGAGGAAAGTGCTGTTGTTAAGTAAGAGCTAAGAATATCAGAGCTGAGGCAGGAGAATGGCAAGAACTATGTAAGTTTACCTAAAGCAGGCACAGGTAACCCTTAGATAGCATGCAGGCAGCATTGTCTCCATTGTTTTCTCTGCCTCATGCTACTTCCACTCAAGGGACCATCACACCTATGCTTTGCCACATCTCCGTACCTCTGCTGCCCAATCTGCCTTCACTTTGGAACCAACTTCCCTCTTTTGTCCATTTCATTGCCTCCCCATCCTCCCTCCAATACCAATTTAGACCCGATCCCATCCTCTTTGCCACAACGTCTCTTCCCCTTAACAGTTCCTTCTCACATGGTGTGGTACTTATCTGCCAGTTTTAGTTAATTATCATTATGCACTCTCTATGGTTCTGGTTGCTTTGACTTTATTTATTTATTTAGTTTTTGTTAACCGGGTAGGTGCACTAGTCATGAAATTACTATTTTCAGGCACGACCCGGGAGAGTACAACAGTTAGGTAAAAAGAAATACATTGCATTAATACAGGAACAAAACATAAGGCTAGGTCAAACAGTCAGTGAAAGGTAATACATACAGTCAAGCAATTTAAACATGAGATAAAGCATTATTAGTTATGTATTAGATTGCATAGATGGTGGGTATCATTCAGCAAACAGGTACATACAGTTGAGATACAAAACCTTATGCAAAGTAGCATGAAGTGAAGTGTTATAGGCACAGTAAAGGAGAAAACTAGCAAGGAGGTGAAAATAGGTAAGCTGGGTAGACTTTAGGTGCATCAAGTAAGCATTAGGGGATTTATCGGGGGGAGGAAGAAGTTGAGCAGTGAAGATGGGAAGGGTTGAGAGAAGAGGAAAGGGGAAAAAGGTGGAAGAAATTATTTGGAAATGAGGCAAGAGAGGAATAAAGTGGGGTCAAAACAAGTGCAGGGGTTTCCTAAAGTTAGATACTGGCATAGTTCCCTTTTAAAGTTGAGATGGGAATTTGCCTGCTGAAGAGCAAGAGGAAAGGAGTTCCAGAGCTTAGGGGCAGTGTGATGGAAGGCTCCAGCACCTTTGGATGTTTGACACCTTGGTACATAAAGTTGAGACTTATCAGCCGAACACAATCCATACGAGAAGGACTGGGTTACAAGTTTCACAGCAAGTGAGGATGGAGCTCGATTCCAGAGAACTGAATCGATGAGTGAGCCTAAGGCGTGTTGTCGATAGGCAGAGGGGGAGAGCCATCCCAGGTCACTGCAAAGTTGGCAGTGGTGCTTGAGGCGAGGAGATGATGAGGCATAGCGACATATATTATTATAAGTAATGGCCCCACTATGAAGGGTAGTTTTCTTTGCAGTTGCAAAAGTGGGAGCACCATATGTGAGATCAGGGAGAATGATGCCTCTAACAATAGCCAATTTAGTGGAGGGAGTTAATATACTGTATGACTTGTCTTGTAAGCAATTCCCAGTTTAGTATACACAGCTTTACAAGTGGCCTGAATGTGTATATTGAAGTCCAGGGATTGATCCAAGATGACTCCCAGGTACTTAAAAGATGTTACACAATCTATGTGTGTCCCACCTGAGTCACACACCAACAAGGGTGTATGACAAGCCCTGAGCTTGGGGGCAGAGCCTAGTGGCATAGCTTGAGTTTTCTTTGTATTGAGCAAGAGCTTGTGGGCAGTTAGCCAGTTTTGTATGTTTTTGAAGTCAGAGGAGAGGGATGCATTTATGCTGGTAACCTTATCAGAGCTGAAGTAGAGGACAAGATCATCCACACAGAGAATGGAAAAGAAGGACTGGAGAACATCAGCCAGATCATCAGTAAAAAGACAGAAGAAAAGTGGTCCCAGCATAGAGCTC
Organism: Neoceratodus forsteri; assembly: GCA_016271365.2. Classification (NCBI taxonomy): domain Eukaryota; kingdom Metazoa; phylum Chordata; order Ceratodontiformes; family Ceratodontidae; genus Neoceratodus; species Neoceratodus forsteri. The sequence continues at coordinate 1,291,392,631 of CM057456.1, forward strand.
CGTGGGGCCCCAATGTTGATGATAGCTCTATCGTACAGCAAGGAATTAAACTTTACAATTTGAGTCCTATTGGACAGATAGCTGCTGAACCATTCAATTATAGAGGGAGAAAAGCTCATATTGTGAAGAGTGGAGAGCAGCAGGTGATGATCAACAAGGTCGAAGGCCTTGGTAAGATCTATGAAAACTGCCCCTGTAAGTAGACTGGTATCCATATTGGAAATGGTGCCAGCTGTGAATTTGAGGAGAGCCATTGAGGTACTATGACCTTTTCTAAAACCATGCTGATTGTCAGAGAGGAGGTTGTACTTAGTGAGGTACTCTATGGCTTAGTTGGAGACAAGTTTCTTGAGAATTTTACTTAAGACCGAGATAATTGCTATAGGTCTGTAGTTTGTGATCAGCTTATTGCACTTTTCATAACTAGAGATGCAGAGAATTTAAATTCCTCCAGCTGAAGTACCTGCAAGTAGACTGTGATTGTCATCTCCCGCCTAGGTGGAGGGCTAATGCAAAAAGGCTCACTTCACTTAGTAATTATTACTTATGCTGTCATTACATGTTAAGCTTAAGTTGACAACACTATTTGGCAGCCCCTTCACACACACACAGTCACCAAAATTAATGTGCATCCCCAAAATGCTCATGTCTTGTGTCCAGAAAACTCCCCAGTGCTGACGAACTGTAATGACACCACAAGAAATGCAAAGTCTCCCAAAAATAATGGTGTACTCCATCATGTCTGCAGTGGTCACACACAGTCACCAGAATTAATGTGCATCCCAAAAATGCTACAGTCTTATGTCCAGAAAATTCCCCAGTGAAATGAGAGTATAACAAGAAATGCAAAGTCTCCCAGAATTAATGGTGTACTTCAAACACACAGACAAATTAAGATTGTGTTGCACACTCAAGAGATGCAGATGCAAAGGTACAACAACACTTAACCAGTGCTCATAAGTCACAAATCCAAATCTGGAAAACAATACCTTTTGCCGGTTTGGGGGGGGTAGTGCACAGCAGTAACAGTCCACTACCAGTAAAGATACCACAAAGCAGTATAAATAATTCTTGTAGGTGCAGTGGATAGCAGGTTCACACTGCTGCAGTTGCTCTGTGGCAGAATAAAAGGTGTCTGATTTAATGGCACACATCGCACACACATTGCAAGTAATGCATAGCAAATTGAAAACCTTTAGTAATACAACCAAATGTTCTAATCAAACTGAAATTATAGACTGCTGCACCACAACAAACAGAAAAAAAGTGTTGAGAACTACTGAAAATATTACTGTGCATACATTAACTCAGTTATACAAGAAAAATATAACCAAAACAGAAAGACTGCCTTTTTCTCCCTGTTAATCTACCTATACCACAGATACGCCCCTCTCGCAAAGCACACTTCACAGTACACAGACTGACTGTTCTAAATTAACATTCAAAATCCACACACAAACAATAAACACTCGATAATATGAGCACAGGAGGGTTTCCTATACTGGATGTAGTAAATTGTGAGCAAAAAAAAAATAGCACAGAAAGACTTATTTAACAGCATTTAGAGGATTTGAATCGCAGAGCTCTGAGATGAAACTGTCTCCATCTTCTACTACACACACACACTACACAGAACTGAGGCTGTGCAGAACAATCTAGAGCCCATGTGACCTGCAATCCCATAAAGCACTGCAAAATTTGCTTTTGGAGCTCAAGAACAAGGCAAAGTGAGGGGAAGTACATTGATTTCAATGTACTTCACCTCAAAATTGGTGGAGAAGTGGTTTGGGGAAGGCAGAATAACACAAGTCATTGTTTCAATGGACTCGCTTTCCCCATTATAACGCAAAATACTCTGTTTTGTGTTATGGAGCACTCGTGGATTCCCCATGCTACTCATGAATCACTTTGAGGAGCAAATTTCGCCACTTCACCCACCATTATTCAGAATCTCATATTTTTGCATAAGCTTTGTCTTGCTCTTGTAGTTTGCTCCTCCCTGGGTCACACCTGGAATGAAGCCTAGGCTCAGTGTGCCTTTCCCTGTCATCAGTTTTTAAATAAATAAATACATAAATAAATAAAGGCATACATACATACATACATAAAAATTCACAAACAGGTGGATGTATTTCTCAGTTCAGGGGCCAATTTTAACATTCTTTGGCTTGTCAAGAGCAAAGTGCAGATTGCACTCATTATTACAAATAAACCTCTGCTTGTCCATCTTGACTGGTGCAGTACTGTCATGCCCGATACTGAAGTTTCAGTTGTGAACCCTAAAGCTGCTCATCTGGCATGGTGAGGTCACTTCAGTAAGTGCAACTCTTTGGTAACAGAATAGGGGCTGGGTATATCTTCCACTGCCCAATTCTACTCATTGATGGTGTGTGAGGATAGGAATATAGTGGGGTTGATGAAGTTATCTTGGCTACTTTGTGTGAGACTTCTGTAGGATCATCTGATTCTTGAGGGGAAGCATGGACACAGGCTAAGAGCCAGCCATGACACACAACAGTGGGACAAGGGGTGCTGACTGTGTGTGTCTGTACGGCACACCTTTTGGAGTGTGGATGGAGGTGGGAGATTAAAGTATGAGAGGGATTATTGTGTAATAATCATGGACTATTTCTTGACTTGTATTTTGTATTGTACAAATGGGAAATATTCTCCATTATAATTTTGGACTACTGCAACTATCAGTGGGCTAGGGAAATTGTGAGTGAACCTGTCCTGCTGTTTCATGCAAAAAAGGTTGAAGTCAGCCTTGACTCTACTCCATAAGAATAATAATTCTGCAATACGATCTCTCAGGAGAAAAAGGAAACATGCAGGATGCAGCCAATGTCATTTTTATTAGTGTCTGCTGGATTTTTTTAAGTAAGGTAACACTGTGATTAATCCTCTAGTATAATATACAGTAACATATTTAAAGAAGAGGAAAGGAACCACAAAGTACCTCAATTGTGCAGCTCAGTTTTAACAAAAATTATTGAATATCCTGTTCATTTTTACTGCTTGATACATTATCATAGATTTATCTCTAAATCATGCATTATTATTACTTACACCATCCGATGAAAAGAAATACCCATTTTCGCAGTTTGTCTGTAGAATAGGTCATCACTATAGCAGTATGTAGATAACACCCTTCCACAAACATCCAAAAGAAGTTGGTCACAACAAAGTAATTGTAGATAGTCGTAATAAGTCTACACCAGGGCTGTAACAAAGAACAATACTGTATTATTTGGCATATCAATACATTATGCATTTTCAATAGTTAAACAAAGCCACATGTTAATAAACCCTATCTCAAGTATCCATAGCTTTTATAGTAGGCTTACAGTGGTAATTTTGTGACTGTCACACTATTTTAAGCTTCTGCACATTGACAAGATTCCTTTAAGGCAGCACAGGAAAGTTAAATGTGCAACAAACAGCTAGTACTCTGAGACTTGAGAAACATCCAGTACTAGTTTTCTATGCTACCAAGATGAACTGGGTGTCTACAAGATGTAAATGAATATATTTGTATTGCATGGCTACTTTTCTCAAAGTGGCAGGACAGTATGATAAGGTAGTAGGCAGAGCCAGTGGGATGTTGGGGTACATACAGAGAGGTAGCACCAGCAGGAGGAGGTGGCATTACCACTGTATAGGTGACTGGTGAGACCCCACCTAGAGTCCTGTGTCCAGGTCTGCAGCCTGCATCTCAGAAAGTACATAGACAGGGTGGAGGCAGTCCTGAGGAGGGCAAATAAAGTAGTGCAGAGGTTGCTAGAAAAGTCCTGTGAGGAGAGACTGAAGGATCACAGCATGTACATACAGGAGGAGAGGAGGGAGAGGGGGCACAGGATAGAGACCTACAAGTACCTCACAGCACTGATCAGAGTACAGGAATGGAATCTATTTTAAATGAGTATGTGCACCAGGACAAGAGGGAAGGCAATGACGTTGGAAGAGGGTAACTTTAAGAGGTTTGTGTAGGGAAGGTCACAGGGCTGTAGTTTTCAGAGGGTGTTGAGAAGTAGCAACATGCAGCTTATTGTACCATCCCTGGATTTTGTGACAGGCATCTTGGAATGTGCTGAAGAGTTATCCAGCAGAAGGACTGTTTTCAAAGGCAGACCCTTAGACCATAGGAAATATTTTCCTGATGGCACAAATTCATCTGTATACCACAGGACAAACACAGGGACAGTGATCCAGGAGTTATGCTGCAAAGCATACTGAACAGGGAGATTATGCATGTCAGTATGACTAAAGCAACGTGGCTATTGTGATTTTCTAATGAGAAGAGGGCACAACATGTGACTACCTGTGGCATTAGTGCAGCAGAGGATTGTTACCTGATCTTTCACCTTTGTAAAGTCAGGTGCCTCTTACTTTGTACTGCCAGCAAGGGTTTTATCTGGCAAACAGTGCCAGAATAACCCAGTCTCATCGGTGTTAAGTAGCTGATCCATGGTTAGGGACTCTCGTGCTATTAGTTGTAGCAGCTGCTCTGTAAAGGGAGTTACACTCTCAGTCACCACCAACCACCACACTAAGCTTCTCCCCACACAAGCAGAGTTGGCAGATTCCATGTCTCTACTTAAAGCAATCCAACTGGCCATCAGTGGTGGCAACAGTAGACTTGCATCCAAGCTTCTGATGGGAAATCATTACTTTTTCTTTATTCAGTGGATCAGAGATTGGAGAACCCTTCTCTCATTCCTGCTGAAACCAGATAGATAGCAGCATCTCTGCTATCCTCATCTCACTGCTTCATGTTTTTCCTCTTCTCAGTACCACAAGCTCCTTCCATTCTCATTGTGATAGATCACAGTTTTGCCTTGGCATCTTTGATGTCAGTGGTGGTCAACTTCCTGATGTCATACTCTGCAGCTTGTGCTACAGTACGCTCTCTGTTTTCAAGCTGATCCAGAATCTGGAGCTTTTAGGCAAGGCTAAGAATGTTCCTCTTTCTTTTGCCAGATGTTCTGTCATCCATTCTGTCAGCCATTCTCTCAACAGGTACAGCAACAAACAATAGATCTGACAACAGCTAATAGCTTGGCTGTTTTATACTGCATTTACAGTGATTGACAGAAATGCTGACAGAAACACTGCTAAACAGCACCATACTAAATGAAGTCGTAAAGTGGTAGACACACTGGGAGTTTGTTGGATAGGGATTTTCAGGTAGTAAGGGTTCAGTTATTCAGGAATGCACTGTACTACTTTACTGAAAGAGTACTGGACGCTTGGAACAGTCTGCCAGCAGAGTGAGTTGTGGAAAAATAGTGGGGACTTCAAGCATGCATGGGATAGGCATATGGGAACAGGCATGGATGGGGGGAGGTCTCCAGAGACCAGATAGAGCCCATGGAGATGATATAGGCAGGGAATCTCTGGGTGGGCCAAGCAGTCCTTTTCTACAGACAATGACTATATTTCTATGCTGTCAGTAACCTTTTGTGGTCATCACATATGCTTGGAACAACTATGTTTTGCAGTGCGAGATTCCTTTGCCTTCTGCTTTGTATTAACTGAATTTTCAACTCTGCAGAAAATTAAAGGTACCAAGCTTTAGGCTCTCAGTCTATAAGTGAAAAATGCTTAACAGTTGTTCACCAGAATGTTCTGTTCCACTATGAGAGACGAACTGATAATGGAGTATCTACTCTATTTCTTTTACACTGTGCAGTTCCACTTTGCTGAACATACCTTATTGCACTTGTGTTTTGATTTTCTTCTATTTTTGTGTTCACTATTTTGAGGGGGTCATATTATGATGCTAATTTAATGTCTTTTGGAGTTATTTCCCTACAACAGTTGTCTTCAATTGGCTTCAAATATTTTTTCTGGCTGTCTGTATCAACATGGATCTTTTATCTCACTTTGCTTCTAGCATTTAATCCCCCCATTACCCTCCCTCTGGGTCACATCTGGAAATGAGTTTCAGCTCAGTGCACCTTTCCCGGTCATCAGTTTCCTAATAGATACGATAAATAGACAGATAGCTAGATAGCTAGGTAGATAGATGGATGGATGGATGGATGGATGGATGGATGGACGGACGGACAGACGGATGGATGGATGGATGGATAGATAGACAGACAGACAGACAGATAGATAGATTCCATTTTAACTTAACTTTTAAGAAATTAGGGCCAGACTCACCACTGTACACTTCAGATAGCTGATAGCCAATCAAATATAGTAATAAACATTATTTTTCAGGCAAAAGAAAAAAGTAATACAACAGTATATTTTACAAGTGTGAAGTTCTCCTCATGACCTTTGAATCTGCTCTCTGACAGAGAATATAACCATACAGATAACTAAAGGGTATATATGCACAGTTGTAGGCATAATGTACTGTTTTTATAATAGATAGTAGAGCAAGGCATTGTACTAACACTATGCTGTGCTGTGCTGTACTATATTGTACTGTACTGTACTGTGCTGTCCTATGTTGTGCTATGCTGTGCTGTGCTGTGCTATGCTATGCTAGACTAGGCTAGGCTAGGCTAGAGTGGTAGTAATCTAGCATAGAATCCCAGTATGCATGCAAACTGCTTAATGAAGATGATCACCATGATATGCTATATACCTTCTTGCTACTGTATTGTATCCCACAATGTGGTGTAGTTCTTAGCTTGCCCAGCAGTACACTGGTAAGGAAAATTTTCTGCTTGGGACTGGATCAGCATTTACAGCCTCCACAGTCCATCAACGGGGAGAAATTGAAAAAAAAAAGAGCAGGTGGTGTGAACATGGTCTGTTCCCAACTCCTCCTACAAAGTTTATGGCAAAGTTTGCAAAAACGTTCTGCTGCAACATGTCACAATGCAGCAGCATGAAAACAAGTGATACTGTATATGACAGACTCTCGCTGCTCATTTAAACCTCACTAGTAGAAGTAAATATTTTGGATCTGTGAACCTCTTCTTGATCAGGCTCAGATCATTGCAGATCCAAACACAAGAATGCTCTTAAATCCAAAGCCTTTACAAACAGGAATGGGGGATCACGTGATGACCAGAGCGTGGTAAGTTTCTCTCAGTGCTCTGGCTTTCAACTACAACATTTTACTAAATTAAATCCTAAAGAGACTTCTTTAACACACTGGGACTGCTCTAAATATGCGTTTTCTTCTGAGGAACTCTGGTAGTAGATTTATTTTAAGAAACAATGGAGGTGGAAATGAAAAATCCTCCACTAAAACATACCCAGCCACCTATGCCTGATAGACTTGGGGTATCTAAAAGAATGAAACAAGCTCCATCAAAAATAAATGGGGCTAATACAGGTGCCAATACTTTAACTGAAGAAAAAGTCCTTCTGGATTTGAATTGGCTTAATGAAGTGATAATGGCTCTCCTTGAAGATTCTAAAATTATTTGTTCTGAAAATGGAAGAATTAAGCACACGAGTGAGCAAAGTTGAGTTCAGAACCTTGTCCTTGGAAGACTGGAAGGATACATGATGTGTGGATCTTGGGTACATGGATGTGTACACTGTAATCAGTGAAGTGCCTTCCCACTGTGTGGTGTGCTTTCACTTAAAAAAAAATGTGCTTTCTTTATCACTAACCATTTACTATACCTATCAGGCTATGAAAATCTGGAATACTCTGCATTCTGAAAGGCACAGTGTTAGAACTTTCGTTTGTTTAAGCATATGTACAAGAATTTTCAAATTACCTCATTTGATTGAAAATTATTCGACTGAAATCTTTGTACCTTCTTGGTTTGCTATCTGATCCCACTTGAAAATGGGCAGTCATGCTTTAGGGTGCTTAGCAGAGTTTAACTAACTAAATAAATAACTAACTAAATACATAAAGTGTCCCTCCTGCACCCTCTTGTAGCACCCTGTACCACACAGGAGAATGGACTCATAGTACTCAGTTGTTTTTACTATGAGCACATGCTCCCATACTTTCAGAAGGTTTTCAGTCAAGGAAGCGAGAGGAGACTCTGTGCTGGGTGCTGTCCATTATGCTGGACTCTATATTCTTTTCTATCTTCTCTGTATTAGTTATGGTCTTTGGCCAAAGCTGCTCTTTAAATGGGCATTTATAAATGTGCATACTTACCCAAATAGTAAGAAAAATGAAATGAAATAAAATGCCCCCCCCCCCAAGCATGACCGTTCAATTTCCAAATATCCCTTATTTAGATTTTGCCAGCCTCCTGACACTGATTCATGATTTCCATCACGGTTGACTGAACACCGAATGTAGCATTTTTCCAAGCTAGCCCATTCCCCCCCCCCCAGCATCCCATGGCTCCATCAGTTAATTATCTGGTGGGAGAGCACAATGGTGCAGTAGACCAGGAGGGAGGGGGTTGGATATTTAAGCAATAATTCTCCACAGGGTGTGTGTCGTGCTGGGATAATATCATGCCTCAGGTGGTTGGGCACAAGGCCGCAGGCCAAGTGCGTCCAACAACTGAGGCGGGATGTTATCCTAAATGACACACACCCTGGAGGGCATTATTGCTATTATACAATGGCTTGCTGTTATATGTAAAATAAAACAATAATTTTAAAGAATGTTTTTTAGTGTGGAAAAATATTTTTGTTTCTTAAGAGGAGACGCAAAAAAAGAGGTCATCTAGCTCATCATATAGCTCATGTACAGGTTCACAGTGAGGCTGAGACTAGACCCATGATGTTGTACTGGGATAACATCACAGGTCCAGCCCAAGACTGACCAATCAGAGTCCAGGATTTTTTCTTGCCATTGTATAATGTGTGTTATTGATGATGCACAGTGCTCTGCCCACTCCTTCCTGGTCTCATGCACCTTTGCATTCTTAATCAGTTAATTTTTTTACTGAAAGTTTTTTTTGTTTTTCTGTGTGTGACTTTTTAGTGTGCATGAAAAGTATAGGACTGACAGCACTGGAACCTGAAGTTCTCCATTTATCTGCATGAGAGGTAGAGCAAGTGTGATCACAGTGCAAGCTTCCCCCCACTGCCCTGTCAATATGCCTCAAGTCTGCCATGGAGTTACCATATAGGTGAAAGGTTAGTTCAGACTCCATACCCATTCAATCCATGGCCTCTCATGTGAGGCTGACAACAACAGTGCCAATTAGTGTCAAATGTGTTGGTAGTTTTGTGATGTGGCCACCTGCCCACTAGGAACTGGACTGAGACCATCACAACACATTTCACACAGGCTACTGAAGAACCCTCTGGTGATAATGGCTTTCAACCACTACCAACGTGTGCTGGATTTGAACCCCTGATTTAGCAATAAAAGGCACCTTAACTCACTATAAATTCACTGAGCCATCAATTTACCTCATACAATCTTCAATCAGAAAATTGATTAGAGTGATGTGTATTATGTGGGTTAGGGATGGGGCAACTGGGCTAGCTTGAATAACTACTACTGTATATACTCACATACATATCTAGTTTTTGGTGCTAAACATAAGTCCTCAAGAAGGGGGACTCAACTAATCTGATAAAATATCAGCGTTGGCATTGCCCTAACTCAAATCTTTTGTACAAAAACAAGTGTGTGTTTCTATGCCTGGGAAGACTCTTCTGAAGTAAAATCAACACCAAAGCTGAACTGCATGACCGTTCATTACTCAAGAGACACCATTCTCCAAGGCTCAGTGTGGAAATGTGTTTGTCCCAATATTGCTTTTTCTTCCATCTGTGGGATTATGGGACAAGCCTAAATGATGCATATCTGTAGTTTTTTGCAATGAATATTATAGTATGTGGCCAAGGGTTGTCATGTATGAATTTCAATACAAACAAAATCATTGCTGTATCACAGTCCATATGTCAATACAGTTGTTTTACCATAGTAAGTACATCATTACTGTGGTATAACAATGGTTTCATTCTGAATTTTCATGGCATTCTATTTTTTTATCAACTTGTGCCAGCTGTTTCTAACATTGTTCCTGTGACTCTGATTTGCTAATTAACCCTCTTGCCACACAAATACATCTTTTCATAAATTAATAAGCTTAAAGTAACCCAGCCCACACCCTCGTGATAATTGCCCACCCACCAGTTACCCTGGTATGCCTGAACCACTGTAATAGAAACAGGGGTGTGGCCAGGAATTTTAAACTTGTACTCAAGAATTGACAGAACTCTTGCCCGATCCCTCCATAAATACAAACCAAAAGATGTGCTGCCCCCCCTCCACCCAAATATTGCCCCACACCCATTTCAGTTAATAATGTGTAGTAAGCCAAATATCCTAATAGATTCACAGCATTTTATTTTGTCTAATACATGCACTGCCAATCAAACAGAAGTTGTCTGGCTTTTAGATAAAATGTTTAGGATATATTGTGATAAGCCTCTCTACCACATCAGTGCAGCCAGCCTTACAGAAGTATATTCTCACCATCACTCGTGCATGCATACTCAGACTCACTAATACAATCATGGTCTTTAAGTTTAGCACCCATAAATCATCCAAAGAGCTTTCATAAACTCACACTAAAGCATCCAAGGAGGGAGACAGTTCTTCAAATATATCAGGCTCTGTTTGTGTTTATTGCCCTGGCCTGAGGCTCATGTTGCCCCTGGGTTTCCCAGATTTTTCTGTCCTCAGCAAAGTACACCGAGTATGCCTACTGGCACCCATGAATAGAAAGTTATCTCTGCTCCTGTAAATTATGTCCATTTCTGATCCCAATCCTCACTACTTCTTTCTTTTTTTATTAATGAACAGTGCTGTAACTGAAACTGTCAACACACGTTGAAAGGCAAGGAAATAGTGACGATTCATGATCTGTAATTCATGTTTTTCACTTGAAGCACAGAAATGCAACAACCTTCTTTATTTCCGGTATTCTAAAGTGGCAAATGAATGGGCAAATATCAGTTGAATTCATGGGCCCGGATATTCAGACTGCGCCAGGCTGTGGCACAAGCCTGGGCGCAGCGCAACTTGGCTGCGCAGGGGCATTGACTGGGCGATATTCAACTGAGCTGCACCATGGCACAGCATCATTGAATATTGCACTCTGGCCACCCGCAGTGTGCATGGCACAGTGGCACTGCACCAGCGCAAGTGGCCAGAGTGGAGCAGGGGGATGCGCTAGTGCAAGTTCCCTTGTGCTATGTGCAACAACTGCGATATTCAAAAGTGCACATGCAAATGGGGTCATAATGTATGGAAGGTGCAAATGGGGCCATTTGCGTGTCATTATGGCCCCATTTGCATGCAGGGGCACTGATCCCCGGTGACTTGCACCTGGCGCCCTTCCAGGCAGCAGTTGTCAGGGACCGACGCCCCCTGCACAGCACGGTATTGTGCCCCTCTGCCCGATCACGGGCATACGGAGAGTTAAATAATGTCCCATATCCCTGGTGGTCCAGTGGACCGCTACATGCCTGATCATGGGACTAAGTATATAATAAATCACATCCTATATCCCTGGTGGTCCAGTGGACCACTGTCAGCCCGATCCCTGGCTTAAGTATAACTAAATTCACATCCTATATCCCTGGTGGTCCAGTGGACTGCTCGCAGCCCGATCGTGGGCTTAAGTATAACTAAATTCATGTCCTATATCCCTGGTGGTCCAGTGGACTGCTTGCAGCCCAATCACGGGCTTAATTATAACTAAATTCATGTCCTATGTCCCTGGTGGTCCAGTGGACCGCTTGCAGCCCAATCACGGGCTTAAGTATAACTAAATTCACGTCCTTAAGTATAACTAAATTCATGTCCTATATCCCTGGTGGTCCAGTGGACTGATCGCAGCCTGATCACGGGCTTAAGTATAAAAATAGCACGTCCTATATCCCTGGTGGTCCAGTGGACTGCTGTCAGCCTGATCACGGGCTTAAGTATAACTAAATTCACGTCCTATATCCTTCATGGTCCAGTGGACTGATCGCAGCCTGATCATGGACTTAAGTATAAAAATAGCACATCCTATATCCCTGGTGGTCCAGTGGACCACTCACAGCCCTACTGCGGGCTTAAGTATAATTAAATTCACATCCTATATCCCTGGTGGTCCAGTGGACCGCTCACAGCCCGATCGCGAGCATTTGTATTAAAGATATCAAGTCCAATATCCCTGGTGGTCCAGTGGACTGATCGCAGCCCAATTGCGGGCTTAAGTATAAAAATATCACGTCCTATATCCCTGGTGGCCCAGTGGACCACTCGCAGCCCGATCGTGGGCATTTGTAATAATTAAATTAAGTCCAATATCCCTGGGGGTCCAGCAGACCGCTCGCATCCCAATCACAGGCATTTGTAACAATAAAATAAAGTCCAATATCCCTGGTGGTCCAGTGGTACCCCCCTCCCCACCCGGCCACTGAGCACCACCACCACCCCACTCCCCCCGGGTCAGCGGCGGGTGGCAGCACCCCACCCGCCTGCCACCCCGCTGCCCGCTGACTGACACCATAGGTGGTTGCATACCATTGGTCCACAGTGGACCAATGGGAGTGCAGCCCTAGCTACAGTGTTAGTAGGTGGGTGGCGGGGCAGCAGGCGGATGGGGTGCTGCCACCCGCTGCTGACCAGGGGGGAGCGGGGCAGTGGGTCTCAGTGGGCAGGTGGGTAGGGGGTACCGCTGGACCACCAGGGATATTGGACTTAATTTTATTATTACAAATACCCACGATCAGGCTGCGAGTGGTCCACTGGACCACCAGGGATATTGGACTTTATTTTATTATTACAAATGCCCACAATTGGACTGCGAGTGGTCCACTGGACCACCAGGGATATTGGACTTTATTTTATTATTACAAATGCCAGCGATCGGGCTGAGAGCAGTCCACTGGACCACCAGGGATATAGGACCTTATTCATTTATACTAAAGCCCGTGAACGGACAGCAGTCCACTGGACCACCAGGGACATAGGATGTTATTTTAAACAGATACCCGCAATTGGGCATGGGGGGGTGCCGCCACGAAGGTGCAGCTGGAGTTTGGGTGGCCACCCACAGGTGGCAGCTGCCGTGTTGTGCCCTGCAATACGGCAGCTCACCCGTGGGTGGCCAGTCGCTCCTTTTTTTGCCTCACCTGTGTAAGGGTTACAGGTTGTGCATGCATGGACTCAGTACATCCCGGGCTGAATATCGGGATATGCGGAGTATGCATGGGCACACCCCCCCCACCTGCGCTGCATACATTACTGATGCGCTCCGGCGCATCGGGATTTGTGCCAGGCACAATCCCCATTTGAATATCATGCTGGGGCATATCAGTGAGTTGCACAGGGTGCAACACTGTTGCGCCATGCACAACACTTTTGAATATCTGGGCCACAGTGTTGTTTTTCAGAATTATAACATGGAAAATGCTACTGAGCAACGCAAATAGAAATGGGGGAATGGAAAGTGCCAAATTTAACCCTTAGAAGTCTTCAGGAATACATATATATTCATAGAGAGGGCGAACCAGAATCTATAATCAATGTGTTCATACATAATCAGCACTCAAAGAGTTGCAACATGCAGTTCAGTTTATATTATTGTACAACCAGTTAACAGATGGTTAAGGCTCTGCAAAGAACACCTTTTAATCACTGATATCTGGTATTCAGCCAGTTTCTACTGAGCTCTAAATGTGTTGCCTGAATACTTCCAGCTGAAAGCCATATTCTTCAGCTGGAAGAAAAAAAAAACTAGCTGGCAACTCACTACAGTCACAGAGAAAGAATGGGTTGCAAACTAGGTGCACAATAGGTTTAACGTGAGCTGTACTGTTATATACTATACTAAATAATGTATGGCAAAACTGTACACAAGCAAGGCACATGTTGCCTGCTTTGGGTTTTGATAACATCAAAGCAAATTCTTGAGCTTCGATCTTTAAGTCTCTTGATGCCATCACATCCCCTCATAGCCTTGTTGTACATGGTTGCCCATATGTTATTTTTTATGGTAAGAAAATATTAGAGTGTATGTTTTATAAGTTTCAAGAAAAGAATCCAGTGCTGTTCCATATAATTTAATTGACAAGCATTTAAACTAGCCAAGGGGGTAGGCACTGGAAAGGAGCAGGGAAATCCTACCCCCGCCCCAAAAAAGTCAGGGTAGAAAGTGAGGTAAACACCAAGTTAGAGATGTCGATAGAGAGAAGGGCAGAGGTAAATGGAGAAAGTGACAAAGGCAATAAGGACAGGGATGGGACAAACAGGGGTAAGGCCATCAGGAAATGGAGGGTAATGAGTACCAATGCCCATAATCTGGGCAACAAGCTCTCTGAACTGGTGGCCTTGATGGAAGAGGGATGCCTGGATATTGTAGCAGTCACAGAAACATGGTACACAGAGAACCATGACTGTGATGTTAACATACCAGGGTACACATCCCACAGGAGAGACAGAGATGGAAAAAGAGAGGGAGGAGTAGTTCTCTATGTAAGGGAAGGGATAGAAGCAACTGAACAAAAGAGTAAACAAGGAGGAGAGGAGGCACAGTGGGTCACCTTAGAGACTGGAATTGGCACCACAATCCGCACAGGGGTTGTATACAGACCCCCATGTCAGGGGGAGAGAATGGAAAAGGATATGATAGAAGGCATTCTTAGGATGGCAGAGAAAGGGGAGATACTGTTGATGGGAGACCTGAATATGCCAGATGTTAACTGGAGCACATTTGCTGCAGCCACATCCAAGAGCAGGGCCATTCTTGATGCCCTATAGGTGGCATGCCTCAGACAGCTAGTTTTGGAACTCACTCAAGAAGGAGCAATCTTAGACCTTATACTCTCAAATGGGGACAGTGAGAGGATCTCATATCTAGAAGTGGGTAGCCATCTGGGAACAAGTGACCACCAAACAGTGTGGTTCACGATAAACTCAACTACAGAGTCAAGCCATACAAAAGTGAGGGTACTGGACTTCAGGAGGGCTGACTTTGGCAAGATGGGAGAGTGCCTTAGAAAAGCACTAGTGAATAGGCTAGAAGGAGGGGTGGAGCAACAATGAGTAAACATCACAACTGCAATAACAGAGGCAACAAGCCTTTGTGTGAAGCAAATAAACAAAAAGCCACTGTGGTTCTCAAAAGAGGTGGCAGGGAAGGTCAGGCAGAAAAAGATAGCATTCAGGAAGTATAAAGAAATACAGAAGGAGCAGGACAGAAAGCTGTACCAGTTAGGGCAGAAGGAAGTTGGGAGGGAAGTCAGAATAGCAAAGGCCCAAACTGAGGAAAAGATAGCCAACTCGGTTAAGAAGGGGGATAAAACCTTTTATTGGTACATCAGGGAGTGTAGAAAGACAAAGGGAGGGATAGTGAGGCTGAATAGAATGGATGGTGAGTGGGCAGAGAGGAACAGTGAAAAAGCAGGGATACTGAATGAATATTTCTGCTTAGTATTCACAAAAGAGGAAGAGGAGGGGAAGGTACCTAATCCAATTAACAGAAGCACTATGGATAGGGGGGGTCAATCCCAGTCCTTTCACAGAAGAAAGGATTCTGAAAGAACTCCTAAAACTGAAGGTGGACAAAGCAATGGGGCCTGACGGAATTCACCCCAGAATTCTAAAACAATTAAGGGGAGAACTAATGAAACCACTGATTACCCTTTTTAACAAATCATGGGAGAATGGTGTGGTACCTGAGGACTGGAGGAAGGTGGATGTGATTCCCCTTCACAAAAGTGGGAGCAGGAGAGAGGCGGGAAACTACAGACCTGTCAGTTTGACCTCAGTGGTAGGGAAAGTGATGGAATCACTTCTAAAGGAAAGAATTTTTGAGTATCTAGAGGCCAGTGGGGCACAGGACCCAAGGCAGCATGGGTTCACAGCAGGAAGGTCATGTCAGATGAATCTAATTGATTTCTTTGACTGGGCGACCAAAGTAGTAGACCAGGGAGGGGCTGTGGACATGGCCTACCTAGACTTAAGCAAGGCATTTAACACAGTCCCATACAAAAGATTAATAGTGAAGTTAATCAGCCTGGGAGTGGGTCCCAGGGTGGCAGCCTGTGTAAAACATTGGCTGGAAAACAGGACACAGAAGGTAATTGTAAATGGAGTCCACTCTGAAGAAAGAGGGGTTACTAGTGGGGTACTGCTGGGTCCAGTCCTTTTTAATGTCTTTATAAGTGACATTTATTTATTATTTATTATTTAGTTTTGTTGACTGGGTAAGTGCACTGGACAAATCCTGCCTATTTTCAGGCACCACCCGGGAGAGGGGGATACAGATGAATGCCAACTGAACTTGAACCAGATTAAGCTGTTGGTGGTATTTTTAGTGAATGAGGGAAATTTGGCCAGGACACCGGGGAAATTCCCCTACTCTTTCCGAGAAATGCCATGGGATCTTTAACATCCATGTGAACTACCACCAATCCAGGCAGATGGGACCTTGGTTTAATGTCTCATCCGAAAGATGGCACCTCCGAAGTGCAGCACCCCTCTCATGCTACACTACAGTGTCAGTACTGGGATATTAACCCAAGTGCCAGATGTGGGAAGTGAAGCCACAGCCCTCTGATCTCCCGGCCTCAGAGGCGAGTGTGCTTCCTGCTGAGCCATTGACACTGACAATTGCTTTGACATTGCAGAGGGACCGGAAGGAAAAGTATGCCTCTTTGCAGATGACACAAAGATCGGCAACAGGGTTGATACCCAAGGAGGTGTGGAAAGGATGAGAAGAGACTTGGCAAGGTTGGAAGAATGGTCAGAAGTATGGCAGCTTGGATTCAATGCAAAGAAGTGCAAAATAATGCATCATGGAAACAAAAACCCAGGTGAAGATTACACAATGGGGGGGTTAGCAACAACAAAAAAAATGGAAAGGGACCTGGGGGTAATCATATCAGATGACCTTAAGGTTAGCAAGCAAAGTGAGAAGGCAGTAGGGAGGGGCTGGGGGGATACTGGGATGTGAAGGGAGAGGCATCACCAGCAGAAAACAGAAAGTTGTCATCCCTTTGTACAGACAGTTGGTGAGACCCCATCTGGAGTACTGCATCCAGTTCTGGAGACCCTATCTCCACAAGGACATAGACAGGATGGAGGCAGTCCAGAGGAGGGAAACTAAAATGGCGCAGGGTCTGCAAGAGAAGCCATATGAGGAGAGACTAAAGTAGCTTAATATGTATAACCTTGAAGAAAGGAGGGAGAGGGGGGACATGATAGAAACGTTTAAGTACCTCATTGGAATCAACGAAGTCCAAGAGGGTAGCATCTTTCAGAAAAAGAGATGTGCAAGAACAAGGGGACACAATTTGAAGATAGAGGGGGGACGGTTCAGGGGCAATGTGAGAAAGTATTTTTTCACAGCGAGGGTGGTTGGCACATGGATCAGCCTTCCTGAGTAGGATGTGGGTTCTAAAACTGTGGGAGAATTCAAGAATGCATGGGACAGACATAAGGCATTTTTTGTGGGAGGTAGGAAGAAATAGGCTGTTGGTTAACTAGGATCTGCAGCTTATCCTGTAGGTAGGGAGATGAGCAGACTAGGTGGGCCAAGTGGTCCTTATCTGCTTCAAAGTCTATGTTTCTGTGTTTCTATGAGTCATTGACACCCACTGGAAAATTCTGGAAGTTATACACAACTTTAGCTGGATTTCCTATATTTCTTATTTTATCTGTCACCTTATTCTTTATTACAAAGGCAAGATGTATGAAAACCAGATACATGCCATTTAGACTACATCTACTTATGCTGCTTATATACTTGTGATGTTATAATATGCTCTTGGCATCATACTTATTTCCATCGGAATCAACTGTAATTCATAATGAGAGAATTATGACATCATATATAGACAGATAGTTGGTGCAGATAATGTCCAAGGGACAAAGATCCAATTTTCAAGCAGCTGTCATTGGTAACAAAAATGGGGAAACATACAGAAAATATGTGAAATAAATTATAAATAGAAATCTCTCTAAATATTATATTGATAATTAAAGGAAAACTCACCCTCATATCTTGTAAATTTTATTTGTTTGCTTGTCAAAAGACAAGACTTTTCCTGTAGCTGTTAGAGCTAAACATGTTTGCTTTAGTATGTTTTCACTGTTCATGCTAGTCCCCTGTATCTACCCTGTGGGTCTCCATTTTATGGTTGTTGAAATCTCACTGTCCACGAGAGCTGCATTAGCAAATTAGAACATGATGTCAGATCACTCTTTTATGCCATGTATCTCTATGCTGAAAGATCAAATATCCTACAAAAACTCTCTGGAAACACACAAATCAAATGTAATTTAGAGGGAAGCATTACACTGCTTTACAACTCAGACAGTTCGCAAAGCTAACTGAATGTAAATGTGGTATTTCTCATCTTGCAGCAACTTGTTTCTTTGAAGTCTAATTTAGCAGATAGACATTCTGTGGAGTCTAAAGCGTGTTAACTCATGTTCTCATGCTAATGCAGCTCTCAGGGTCAATAAGACTTCAGCAACCTGAAAATGGAGGCCCCCAGGGTAGTTACATGGGACCAGCATGAACAGTGTAAACAAACTAAAGCAAACACGTATAGCCATAACAGTTACAGGAAAAGAGTTGTACGTTGACATGCAAACAAAATCTACAAGACATGAAGATGTAGTTTTTCTTTTAAATTTCCTTGAGCTATCATAGGCCCTATGACAGGAATCAGAAAGAAATGGAAATCCAAATGGGTACACTTCTCTTTTTCAGAGTCACATTGTTCATTCTTGGGGCTGTTGGGCAAAATCCAATCAGCAAGAAGTACCAGAAAAAACAGTCACACACAAGTCTATATTCAAAAAGATTTTCTCTTCTGTTCATTCACTTTTCATCATGAATCACTCTTGGCAACTTAATGATTATATGGGATGGAGATGGCTTAGACAGATTTCTCGACCAGTTGTTAATAACCCCAAAATACTGATTGTAGGTCGCCTAATCTCACAGTCATTTTGTCCACAACTCATCAGAGTCTCAATTAAATCTTTTTTAGCAGAAGATTGGTTACTTTCATTTGCCATAGCATGTTCAGAACTTCATTTTTCCTTCAGTATGGGCTTTATATATAACCAAATAATGTA
This sequence comes from Neoceratodus forsteri, assembly GCA_016271365.2. NCBI lineage: Eukaryota > Metazoa > Chordata > Ceratodontiformes > Ceratodontidae > Neoceratodus > Neoceratodus forsteri. Next base: position 1,291,411,625 of record CM057456.1, read on the forward strand.
TTCTCTTCTTTGATTTGTGGTCCCCAAGCCATGGGAGATTTGGTCATCACAACTGCCTAATCTCCTTTCTTCACTTTTATCTCAACCTCATATAGCATCACACATTTACAACATTTTTCAGTCTCAGGACTGAATACTTTGTCTAGAATATGCTTTTATTGGAGCCAGAGTTTATCTGTCCCAGATGATATGAGCATCTAGCAAAACATCTGGCACCAGTTATATAAATTTATTAAACAAGATAGGCTGCGAATTACCCAGTCTATTTTACATAATTTATATTGTACACTGGTGAAATAGTTTAAAAAGGGTAAAACTTCCTCTGCTCTCTGTCTGCATTGTGCACAAGGGGATGGTTCCTTAGAAAATATACTATAAGACTGCTTGGTTATATTTCCCTTTTGGGAGATCATTAAGAGTTATTTGGATCCTATGCTTGGTTTACTGGAGTTATTTATTCCCAATGTCTGTCTTGTTGGCCTTTCTCTACCTGGCCTACCCAGAGTCCAGAAGATATATATGGCAATGAGAAGAAGTAATATTGTGAAACTGATTATACTGAGACATTGGAGGGATACCTCTGACCCACACTTTAAGAAATGGCACAAGGAAATTTTGTCAACCCTAATGGTTGAAAAGCAAATAGTTTTTATATGACATAGTGAATCACATTATAGAAGGTACTGGGAAACTTTACCTGCACTGTTGTCTCTGTCCTTCTAATGGTTTCCATTCTATGATTCTTTATATTTTGTAGTTTTTACTACAGGGAATAGTAAATTTTCAATACTTGGGCATATTGGCAGAAGTTACTGTTTATATCCAGTCCATGGTACATGGGCAAGGCAGTCTGGGCTGGGGAGCACATTTGGTGGGGGCCTTTCTTTTATATAGTTGTTTGTGTCTACATCGTCACTTCTACTGCCTAAGTTTTCTGATGTACTCTTGATATTGTTGTAAATTTGTATTATTGTTATTGTTTATCTTATAGAAACCTTAATAAAATCGACTTGATTATAAAAAAAAAATGATGAATCACTTTTTGACTGAGCTCAGCATTTCGCCCAAATGGGCTTCCATATGGGAAAGGTTCTAAATCAAAATGTATGGAAAACAATGAGTTAAAACACTGTAATTATTAATTTAATTTCAAATTACAGTTACTTCATCTGTACTTTACCATTTCACCAAATGGATGCACCATACTGTAAAGGCCAACCACAGTCATATTTACAGTCCACTACAATATCACCTCTATGTTATAAAAAGTAATTTCAACATATGTATATTTCAGCTAGCATGTCAATGTAGTTATTTCTATTGCAATTATGACATAAAACTGTACTCATATTGTATATATTAATTGTTGCTTCAAAAATATGCATGCACACAATATATTTTGTTTTATCAAATGTTATGCTTATACATATTTACATCTGCAGTCCCATACTAAAGCTATATATAATGACCAGAATCTGCACTACCAAGTTTGCTTATAAAAGACTAATTATTAACTCAGTAAAAAATTCTTAAGATTTAGTATTACCTTGGCATCTTATTACTTTTTACTCAGTCCTGAAAAGCTACAGTCATTGGTTTGCTTATCTCTCTGTGAATAAAAATAAATACATTTTAGAGCTGATTCCACCCTAAAATGGGTCAAGACAGCCCTTAACAAATGCTGTAGACTTCTCACTGACGCAGGGAAGCATACGCATACCTGTGATCTCTACAAGCAATCCAGCTGGCTCAATCTAAACAGTAGGCTTGCCTACCAGACCTGCCTACTGACTAAGAAAATTTGTCTTTACCTCACACCGCCTGCAACTCATGCCTTAATGTTGCCTGCAGTCACTGCACATTTTACGTGCAGTTCCCTCAAACCAACATTTATCGTTCCATTCTGCCATACCAACCAGGCTCAATGTGCTTTCCACACCAGGGCCCCCCTGCTGCTAAACAACCTTCCCCCTGAAATTGCAGCTCAAAACAACAATTGGCCCATTCGAATGTAAACTCTGCCAGCACCTCACTGACCTCAGCAGTTGTAACTGCTCTACCTAGGCTTGCGGCTTTGTTTCACCTCTCCCTCCTCTTCTCTCCTCCTTTGCAACCCTCCCAACTTCTTTCTGCCCCTCCATCCTCTGCCACTCCCCATCCCTCTCCAACCCCCACCTATCATTCTACATCCTCTCACCTCCCACCTACAATTCCACCCCCCCTCCTGCTCCTCTACTCCTGTCTCCCCCTTCCTATCACCCTATCTCTTGTTGCTCCACCCCAGACTACCTAGCACTTATCTTTCTGTTCTTGCATTTATGACAATGTCAAATCCTTGACTGCATACCCCCTTTCCCCACCCTCCCCTTATCCCCAACCCCTTGCTCCACTTATGTCACCCCAGGATGGTTTTCATTTGTATCTGTGTCTTGCTATATATACACCCGTATTGTTAATTGTGCATTGTTATTTGCCAATGACTGCTACTGTGCTAGTCAACACATATATTGTCTTTTGCTACTAAGTTAACCTCCTGACCTGTATTGTATCTTACCTCTGTTTATTTCTATGTTAATCTCCTGACCTTGTATTGTATCTTACCACTGTTTTGCTTGCACCAATTGCTGATGTGGAACCTTTGTAAAAGAACCCTTGGTTCAGAGGTATTTGTAATCCTAGTAATAAATAAATAAATAAAATAAAACAATTCCAAATGACTGTAAAAAATGCTAATATTAAATACTTGGCCATTCAGATTGCCTTTAATAGTGGGTCATGTCTATACATTTTTAAACAGTAAATAATAATAATAATACAGCTCCCTGCTAGGAGATATGGTAAGTATAATACTGCATGAGGAATGTAAACAAAAGCACTTTGATTTATCTCACCTACATACTTTTTTTGAATGCATGTGTCAAGATATATTGGGAGAATTAGCACACAGTGCTCTAGAAAGCAGTCCTCAGTCTGGCAGCATCTCTGCTCTACTGTGCTCATGGGAAACAGCAAGAGTAATTGTCATGCACTTCCAGTTTCAAACTGGTAGCAGACAACATCTTGAAAATGAGTCACTGGAGCAAACAAAGAAATGACATGGATTCCTTATCTCTCTCTCAGGTTGATGCATTTGCTCCTTGCCGCTTCTCATTGTATCAGGGGCAGCACCCCTACATTGCTGTGTGACAGGATAAACTCACCAGTGAGCAAAGCTGAGTTGTTTTTGGATTTAGTTTACATTTAGCCAAAATGACACTACTGCAGAGAAGTTAAAGTTCCCCTGAATTGTCCACTGGCTGCAGGAAAGAGGACATTCAGTCATGAGAGGGTGGAGCAGCAAGCTAGCCGCACGGCAGCTCCGCTCCTGGCTGCTCTATGTTTGCTGAGTTTTAGCCTTGCAAACCATATATTTCAGGGTTTTTTATCCACTTTTATGAATGAAACTTTGGTTATTCTATTTCACCTGCCTTAGATAGGCTGTTTTTATGTCATTTGGGAGGCTTCAAGCATTTTTTTCCCTGCCTCTGAATCATTGACCGAGTGGTAGTTAATTCTCGGTGTTTGGCGTTCTGTATGGCATTTGTTTCATTTAACTGGGAGATGGGAAGAATAACAAACTATGTTTGTATGACTGAGAGAGCTTTTTGAGGAAAAACTCCTAGCCATTTGCTGTGCTTTATATGTGCCCCGTTTGGAGATGTGTTGAGCAGACAAACAGCAAGAGAAAAAAATCATCTTTTGTGCCTGAGAGAGATGCCATGAGTTTAAACATGCAGCAATACTGTGTGGGCTCTGAAGGATCCTTTTGAGGAAATTTGACTGACCTCCTGTAGAGAGAGAAGGATGCATGAGTACCCCGAATGAGGCTGAAACAATGGGAGCACTTATGTGCAGTTAGGCTCGCTAAATGCCTACAACAGGTATGCCATTGTTGCCTTGGGACTAGGGGCTTTAATATATATTTTAATGGATAAGTCCAATTTTAGTGCACTTAGAGGAGCGCTCTTCTTGCTTTGTTTCTACAGTGTTTTTGCCACTGCTGAGTAGAATGAAGATTGATTGGACAGAGGAGTATTCATGGCTTGTCCAGGAAAAGTGAGAAGGACCCCCTGTCTGAGGAGAATTGGAACAGCTCGCAGTAAAGATGGTAGGAGCCCTAATGATGGTGAATCACACATGATTGCCAACTCTCAGGGGTAAAAGTGTGGTGATAAAATAGTAACCCATGACTGTCTGCTGGTTTAGGGCTGAAGATTCACTTTTTGGAGTTATTGTTAAGATTTATTTCCCAATTTAACCGGACTCTACCCGAGCTCCATTTTACTTATACTTGATTCGTCATTCATTCTTGACTTTAATAGTTAAAATGTACATTACATAATGGGAATCTGGAACTAAAAAGGCAGTCTGGTCTAAATTCCAGTGAGGAATAATCCAAGATTGGTACAAACTATTCTTTCAAGGCCATTTTCCAGGGACATCTGGTGAAGGAGCCAACTTGTCTTATTTGTCTTATTTTGTTGTGTTAATGGCTTGAACCTCTTAAAAATGCTGTTTCAGTGACTCAGTCATTCATGTAAACTTGAGGTTTATAGTGGGGAAATATTCCCTTTTAAAGTGTTATCTTGTTGTATGTTCTATAAGTTTTATATCTACATGTGCGCTCTGTTTTAAAGTCAATGGACATTAATATTATTGGAGCCTCTGGCTTATTTTCCAAACAAAGGATTCCTGAGTGAATGGAGCCTGGATCTTTGATTTTAGGTGGACGGGCTTCTGGTACAATGTATGAAATGATTTATAAGATCCTTAATTGGCCAATTTATAAGCTTAAAGTTATTGTTTTTACATTACATTGAAATAATGAAATATTATAGTTAGAAAGATGGATTACAAAAGTTTGATTGCTTGATTGATATGCCTAAATAACAAGAATCTATAGATAGTTGTCAAATGCTTGGTACTGGGCTAGGTGCTGGTATCCACAGTGGGCCCCAAGTATGGGTTCTTGAGGCCTGAAGATGGAAAGAAAAGTGTAGACAATTGATAACAGGTATGGTCCAGGTAACCAACATGTGATTCCCTATTGTAGTCAGCATATAAATCCTCCCATACCTGGTGATGTTAGGAGCATGGGGCAGCACTTGCTGCGGGGGGGCACCTTGGGGTTTCAACAAAAAAGGGAAGGTATTACTAACAATGTAGAATTTCTAATTGTAGGTTCAGTGACAGAACCTTTCTATGCTGTTTGTAACAAAGTATTTCAACAGAAAGTCTCTGTACCCTAAATGGGACCTTATTACTACAGTTGTATCCTGTTTTCCTAGATAGGAATTAGCAGACACAAATGACCCCAAAATGGGTTCCTGCAACCTGACAGTGGAAAGAAAAGAAATGGCAAATAGAAATAGCTATGGTCTAGGTAAACTGACAAGTGATTCTTCACTTTAGTTAGTATATAATTCCTCTAATACTTGGTCGACAAAAGGACCACAGGGCAGCATGCACTGCAGGGTGCACCTAGGGATGTCACCAAAAAGGAGAAGGTCTTACAGACAACATAGGGATCTTAAATGTGGTTTCAGTGACCAAGCGTTCTCATTTTGCTAGTATCGAAGTATTTCTACTGGATGTCTCAGTTCCCTAAAAAGGGTCCTAATTATTGTGCCTTGATTTTCCTCTCACAATTAGCCTCAGAGGGCTGGTGGAATAGGAGTATTGTTGGCCATTTCAACTGAATACATTTAGGGAAACTTAAGTATGTATTTTTTCTACAGAAAGGAATCTCTAAATATTAGATATTATTGATCCACTTACGAGATATGTTTAGACAATAGGGGCCAATTCATGATGAAAGTGTTTTTCAAAATGTATTTATTAAGAATTTGTCTTAAGTGTTATATTCTAATTAATTGTCTTTATGGCTGGATAGATAAGATTTATTTTGTAATAAGTACCTGGAAACGCACCGCCTGCCTATTTGCTGGAGATGTATTTTAGCATTTTTTGTGTGTGTCATTTGTAATGTTGCAATGGTTCTTCAAACTGATCAACAATAAACAAATTAACTAACTGCTGTGCTCACTGCTGCCAGCACTTTAGTATTTATGTTCCTGGGGGAGGGCACCAGTCACTGTAGCCAATCAGTGACAAGGAAATGTGTGACATCACAGAAAGTGATGCCATCACCTCCAGTAGCTTCTCCCACCAGCACAATACAGTTGCTAGGCAATGGTGTGGCATTGCTCACAGATGCCTCACATTGGGCAAGTAAGGTTAGTGTGAATTTAATATAGTCCATTAGGGTATGCAGATAGTCATGGAAATAGTAGAGTACTTCCAGAGCTCCTTCCCACAAAATTAGCAAGTTATAGATGTAGTGCTTGTAATGTCTGATATTTTTGAAGCATGAATTGTGCATAGCATTCAGTATCTCAGACATGTCTGAGTGAAGATTTGCATAAGTGGGTACCATGACATTGCTAATGGCTGTCCCTTTTAACTGCATGTAAAATTATTCCTCAAACCATAGGCCTAGATATTTAAAGCAGATGTGCAGCACAAAGTGGAGATGCACCATGCATCTCAGAATATGTGAAGAACTGTGATATTCAAAAGGAAGAGATGCATTGCACATTTCCGGATGTGCCATCATCCATCCATTATATATGCATTGCATGTAGAGGGGGCATTCCCATGAATGTGCTGTGCATCCCTGTATTCAGCTGAAATATGCAGCACATCTGTAGCACATCTTAGAGATGAGCTGCCCAAAGTTAGGCATGAAAAAAGCATGCCTAAATGGCCAGCTACCCACAGGCAGGCCACAGAACTGCAGGCAGCTGTCTGAATAAAGCCCTTGGAGGTGCAGCAGGATGTGCTCCAGGCACCCACATATAGCAGTCATGCCAGGATGGATAAATCCTGAGAAACTGGCATCATCCAGGGAGCAACACCCCACACCACTCCCTGGATGTAGCCACCCAGCAGCTGGTCACTGTCTGCACACTGCGATCCCTTGCAGTGCCCACCAGATGCCTCCCATACTGGGGTGTGTGGGGCACTCAGGTGATGGTATGCATCATATGGAGCTGGTGTTTCACATACATGTGGTAGCCCTAGCAGCCTGTGTCATGTTGTGCCCACCTCTCTTGCACATCCAGGTAGCCCCGGTGGCCACTGTCCAGGTGGGCCCCCTGTACCCCTGTCTGACCCCGTATATGGCTATGAGGAGCTAGTTGACCAGGTGTGAGTATCCCTCCACATGTAGCTGTGCTGCACTGTGTTGTCAGAGTTTGGTGACATAAAACATTACAAGAGGAGTGTACTACAGTTGGTGGTCAGTGCCAGTTCTTTGTACTTCACTGTGCATGGCTATTGGTAATAGCACTGTATCCAGGGCAATGCAGCACACCCACCCACACACATACCTTTCATCACACCTCCCTGCTAGGCTGCAATACCTTCTGCTCACCTTTGTGGAGCAGTGGGTGCAAAGCTGGAACTGAACATGCCCAGGGTATGCAAATGGCCTGAATACATTCCAGTAATGTGATACAAATGTGGGAGATGGACTTGGAATGTGCAATGAGGTCATTTGCCTATCCTGGCTGAATATTGCAGTTTTGTGCACTGAGCAAGTGGTTTGCATCATGCATTTCCTCATGATCTACATAAGGCTCAGGTCACCTGCTGTGCCATGCATCTTCCACTGCACTATCACGCATTTCAGGATATTCAGCTGGACATGCATGAGTGCATCTCATGGCACATCAGCTGAATATGTCATTATTTTGGGCCGGCACATCTCAGATGTGCAATGCAGGCACTTGCATACATTTGCAGTGGACTTTTGAATATCTAGGCCATAATTCTCAAATAGAACTAATTTGGCCAGTTCTATGAGAAAGGAGACAGAAGGTGTGGTGTCAGAGTCATGTGTTTTTAAAGCAGTTTCCAGACTGTGAAGACCCTTCTCATGAGGCATAGAAGTGTAGAGGTCTTTCATGTCCATGCGGCAAAATATTGTATTTTCAAATGTTTAATTCTCATTCATGTGTTCAGTTATGCACAGGACATCCCCAGTGTCTTGAATAAAACATTCCATTTCATATTTTCAGGCTGGGTATAGCAGGCATGAAACTAGACAGAGGTTCCAACATTGAGTCAAGTTCAAAAACAATTAGTCTGGCTGAGGGTTGATTGGGTCTTTGTCCATCTTTACCAGGCCATAGAAAACAGGGATTTGGGGGTATTTTGTAATCAATACTTCATTTTGCAATTTCTGCACCTGTTGTAGCTCCTCTGCTTCATCTAACATTGCACTAATGCTTTCCTGTATCTTTTCACTAAGATCACTAGGCATTTTTTCATATGTTGCATCCTCTACGAGTGTTTTGCACGTGTTGCTATACTTTTTTCTGCCCATAACTACTATCTGCATGCTTGATAATAATTATGCTGCTATCCTTTTATAGGTCCTGTAATGCTCTTTATTCCTTTCTTGTCAAGTCATGTGTATTTTTTTTGTCTTTCTGTGTTTTAAATGTGTTATTCAAATCACTTATTACCTGGGACACAAAGTTTTCCATACTGTAGAAGCCACTTAATCGGCATACCCTGTTGGCAGCAATTTTGGCCCAATTAAGCTACCATCCTGTTAAAAAGAAGTGCCTATTTTGTAAAGCAATTTGTCCATATATGTGCCAGAGCTACTGTACTACAGATGAAAGTGGGCAGAGAGAGTTAGAGTAGCTTAGTGAGAGAATAATGGATAGTAATTAAGCAATAAGGCACAACAGGGTGTGGATTATTGGGGATTTGCCCATGCCTTGTGTGGTGTGTCACGAGGCACAGCCGAGTGACTTAACCACACAAAAAGTGGGCAAATCACCCAATAACTCAAACCCTGGAGTGTCTTATTGCAATTATATGATGGACCCATATGTAAAATAAATTTAAAATGTGTTTAATTATGTTTTTTTATAAATGCCATTCCTCAGTCATGGGTTATGCAGGATTTACCCACGGTCATGTGACATGTTTTTTTTTGACCAATGAGGTTACAGGATTTTCACACACCATTGCATAGCAAAGGTTAACTAACCTTGGGCTTGTGGATGAGTGAACAAACATATTTATTTACTGTTTAAACACGAGATATGCCTAGTGAGCCCAGTTTAAGTAAAGCAGTGATCTGCCCGGTGAGCATGTCTGAGTGTCTCTGGTGCAGTGGAATTGACAAAGGACTGCTGGCTGTTTTCCAGAAGGCTAAAAGCTCCAAGTAGACTGTATGTTTTTGGTGACATAAATGGGAATAGCCATGGAGTGGGTGAATCAGACAACAAAATGTTCTCACTGATGGACCTGTGTGTGTAAGGGTATGTGTGAGTGTGAGGCTATTCATAGTGCTATTCACACATTCACACTATTCACACCTCACTCAGCAGCTCACCATTGGGTTATTAGTCAGCAGTAGGTAGGGTTCATGGCAGGCACTCCAGCTAGGAAGTATGGGCAGACAGCACATTAATGGAAGGCAGTAGGACTGAATTGTCCCAATAATCCGACATCCTTGTCCCTATAAAAGAGATGGGAATACCATAGAAATTAATTGCCACTTAATCAGTTACTGGCTGGATGTCCCAATGAAGTGGATGTCCCGATTATCCATGTCCCGATTAAGTGGCTTCTACAGTATTGTGGAACCTCCTCATAGGTGGACTGTATGCTGAGTTTTAAATTTAACTGCCTGTTTTATCTTCCTAACCTCATCGTTCTGTTCATCCTCCCCATACAACTATTCCTTAGGGCACAATGTTAGGATGAATCACTGTAAATCAGTCATAATGTTAAAATTGTTAGGCTTCTGTGACAGCAAAAAAGAGAGGCCCTTACTAAAGACTGTTATTTCAGTGTTAATGATGGTTCTGTCACTAAAATTAAATACTGCTATTTCCTTTTTCCCATACTCTGTCCCCCACTTCCTTCTCTCCCTCTGTTTCCTTTTCATCTCCCTCTTTCTCCTTTTGATTGATAGTTGTCCGCCTCTGTGTTGTACACAGATCCTTGTGCCCTAGGTGTTGTACCAATGTGTTCTGCCCCAGTGGCCCCTTCCTGAGATTGTTGGTTCCTGTGTTCTTCCCCACCAAAAAATGATCTTGGGGGTTCTGGTCTGCAGTTACTACTTCTGTAACTCCTATACGTGCAAATACGTAAACTATCAGAACCACTATTCTCTTCCTTCTTTCTCCTCTTAAGTTGTCTCTTTTCAGTTATATACTTTTTTTATATGGTAATCACTATTGTCATGTTTACAATTTTTGATCTTAGTTTTATGCATTCCCTTCTCAGACTTTGGTAGTCTTTTCTTAATGTCCTTTAGAATTTTGTTAAACTCCATTTCCTCTGCTTTAACATTTAATAACTCCTGTGTTTTATTAAACTCTCCTGTTAATGTAGTCATACTTTCATGTGTGGCCTCAAACCATGCCAATATATAATCCTGGGAGCACTTATTTATGATGCCCTCTTACCAGTTCTTTTGATTCTGTACCTAAGTTTGCCTCAGTACACACTCATAGACCTCTGCGGATTCGTTTTATGGTGAATGTATTCACTGAGAGTAAGACTGTGCTACTCCAATTTAATATAAGTTTTTTCTCAAGTTCTTCCAGTTTTTGGAGTAGTTCTTTGTTGCTGGTTCATACTTCTAAGTTGTCTTTTTGTAACATATAGCAGATAATAGTTTGTTTGGGTCACTCTTGCTGAAGGCATAGAAAGGATGTTTAGATTCTAAACTTGTCTTTATCACTTGAAAACTATCCATACCAACAGTAACAATTATTTGATGTAACAGTCAGTTTAAATACAAAAAAATGTTTTTTCCCCAAGGGAATTTTTCTAACCCATGCTATATTTAGTGTATTAAATATACAGGTTAGATTATACAGCTGTAAAGCACAGAATAGTGAATAATGTGATTAACAGAGAGCAAACACGTCCATTAAAATTCCTTAATAGATCCAAAGGCCATCCAGCCAGTCAGGGTACTGCTAATATCTCTGAAGCCACAAATGAGAGAAAAGGAAAGCCAAAATGGTACCCTACCCTTGCTCAAAGGCAGAATGCTTGTTCAACTTAGTGAAGTATTCTTAGGTCTTAGTATTGCACTGGTAACTTACTATTTATTGTTATTCAAATAGAGATAAACAATCACTATATTCATCAATGACCTCTTCCTGTCCATCTCAGCCAGCAGCATACACATGTATGCAGATGATACCACTGTTTATGCATCAGGTCCCTCAGCCTCCTCAATAGAGGTGCTCCTCCAACAGGACTTCACAGTGATACAGAAGTGGTTGTGTCACAACCATTGTGTCGTGAACCAAAAGAAGATGATCTCCACAATGTTTGACTCCAATCAATGGACAAACTCCACCCACCCTCCACCTCTCTGTCCTTTCTCTCCCTGGACAGGACCTGTCTGGACTCTGTCATCACCTAGAAGTACTGTACCTGGATCTTCACAAATACAGTATTTAAAAAAAAAAGCACAGTATATTGTGTGCATGCAGCTTTCTGAAGCAGAAGTTAATATATATGAGAGCAGATTCATTTGTCATGCATTGAGGACTCACAAGAAGTAGATATAGGTATGAATAAAGTACAGATATACAATATGTGCTACTTATACCATCTACGCATAAGCCAGATGGCCACTTAAAATAGTCAAATCCTTGATTCGAAAACCCTCTCTAAGAGGGTTCCATTATAAATCTGCTGGGTATAGTGGATTAATGGCACCTTGTTATACTGAATGCCTGAGGCCCATTAGTGATTCTCCACAGCTGTGATCAGGAAGCCTTTCTGGCATTTCCTGAGGCTACCTGATTACAGCTGAAGAAGTGTTTATGGGACTCCCTGCCACTGCTTGACCACAGTGATCTGGCTATCAATGTGTTAACTGAATGCCCTCTCCCATCCCTTTTGGCAGTCCTGATCCTGTCTAAAATCTGAAACCTGACAAATCAAAACACATGAGAGGCAGAAGAGCATCATTTGTTGTTTTAATAAGTTTTAGTCAAACCCTGCCTAACATGCTTTCCCAATCATTTACTTTTACTTACCACTGCTGAAAAAAGCTCCTTCACTGCTTGATTTCAGATTGTTTCCTTCAGACTCTGCTGTCTCAGGCACCCCAGTCTGGTAATGATGAAAGTGAGCCGAGTGGTTGTGCTGCACTGCAGCAGAACGGAGAGAGTAAAGAACAGAATCTATACTATGACTGCTGAATGCAGTGTTTATTTTTGGGAATAGAGAGGGATTCCCTCAGACACTGATGTCCCAGGTTCCCCACAACACATTTTATCCTGCAGATGAGCTGACTGATAACAATTTTTAGTGCCAGAGAGTTTAATGACTGTAAGTCAGATCCTGCCTGACATGCTTTCTTGAACTTTTACTCACCACTGAAGCAGAGTCTATAACTCTTGAGTGGCACAGTGTTTAATCTCACAAATAGCAATATATTATATGTGGCATATACTGTAGTTACAGGAAAGTTGTCTTGGTATTGCAGTATAATGCAGTTGTGGTAAAAAAAATGCATTAAATAACATGCATGTTTTTTACTGCAACTGTGTTATACCACAATACTAAGACAACTTTTTATGCAACTACCACTATGTAATTTTGCTGATTGTTGAAAGATAAAATTAATTATGTATGAAGTGCAGTGGTAATAACTACTTTGACATGCTAGGTGAAAAATGCATGTGTTGAAATTATTTTTACAGCACACCAGTGATATTTATAGTGGCCTGTAAATATGGTTGTGGTTGACAAGTACAGTGTGTCACATTGTTTTGGTGAGCTGGTGAAGTACAGAAGATGTAACTGTAACTTCAAATGAAATCACTTAAAGCAACATACTTATTCATTTTTTCTGTGAACTTTGATTTAGAACTCTCTCCCCTGAGGAAGCCCTTGTTAGGTGAAACATTGGACTTGGACAGAGGGTATTTCGTGGTGATAAGTGAATAGAGGAATGAGAAAAGCTTTTTGAATATAAACTTGTGTGTGGCTGTTTTTTTCTGGTTCTTTTTACTGATTGGACTTTGTCCACAAGCCCAAGAACAAATATTATGGCTTTTATTAACAGAAATGTACTCGTTTGGATTTCCGTTTCTCTCCACTGTTGCTTCAGGCATATTGGCAAGTATCCTGGTAAAATGGATGGCCTTTGGATCAATTAAGGATCACAATGGACATGTTTCTTTTGTGGTAACCACATTGTTTATTTTTACAAACATAGACACATAGAAGATGATGGCAGAAGGGAACTGCAAAGTCCATTTAGTCTGCCCAAGGTTTATCAATTACTGCCCCCCCTCCCTATATGCCCCTCTGAAGAATGATACCTTTATGTCTGTCCCAAGCTCTCCTGAACCCCTGACCGTTTTGGCTCCCATGACCTCTGGAGGTAGGTTGTTCCAGGCATCAACCAACCTCTCAGCTTCCTACTATTGGTCCCAAATTTTCCCCCTCTCAGTCTTAGATCATGCCCCCTTGTTCTGCTCCCTTCCTTGACATGAAAGAGTTCCTGTGTCTGTACCTTATTTATACCGTTGATGTACTTGAAGGTCTCGAACATGTCTCCCCTCTTCCTCCTCCTCTGATCCAGGGAGCACATATGAACATACAAAGAAGGCAGCCAAAGAAGGCCATTTGGTCTATCAAGTCTGCTCATACTGCAGGGTCCACAGCTTGAGCTAATGCCCCTGCCCTCCATCCCCACACCTCCCATCCTCCCTACCCATGATCCTTACCTTCTCCCTATGCCTATCCCAGCCTCTCTTAAAGCTGCCCGATGTCTTCAATGAGATGACCTCTTCTGGAAGCACATTTCTAGTGTCCACCACACTCTCTGTGAAGAAGTGCTTCCTGCCCTCCCTCCTAAACTTCCCACCCTCCAGCTTAAGACTGTGCCCCCTCGTGTTATGGTTGCCACTCAGCTTAAAGAGACTCTCCTTATCAACCTTATTTATCCCTTTTAAGTACTTGAAGGTCCCAATCATGTCCCTTCTGTCTCTCTCCTTTCTTCCAGGGAGTACATGTTCAGCGCCCTCAACCTCTCCTCATATGTTTTACCCTGCTGACTGGCTATCATCTTTGTAGCCCTCCTCTGGACCTTCTCCAGCAGGTTAATATCCTTTTTGAAATGTGGGCACCAGGACTGAACTCCACAGTCTAGATGCGGCCTTACCAGTGACCTGTACAAGGGCAATATAACCTCCTCTCTCCTACTACTGGCCCCCCTAGATATGCATCCCAGCACTGTGTTTGCCTTTGCTTCTACTTTCTTGCACTGTGTGGAGTACTTCAGGTCACTAGTGATCATCACTTCCCAGTCCTTCTCCTACTCTGATGCAGATACTCGAACTACTCTTAGGTAGCAGACTGTCCTGGGATTCCTGGCTCCAATATGCATAACTTTGTATTTCTTGGCATTGAAGCCAAGCTGCCAAATCCTGGACCACCTCCCCAGCTTTTCCAGATCTTTCTGTAGGTCCTATATCCCTTCAACTGTGTCCATTCTCCCACAGAGCTTGATGCCATCCATGAATAGGCACATTTTTCCCTTAATGCCATCCCCAATGTCATTGATGAAGACATTGAACAACACCAGGCCCAGCTCCGAGCCCTGTGGGACCCCACTGGTTACCTCTCTAGTGCCAGATAACTCTCCTCCCACAACCACCCTCTGGGTTCTGTCCCTCAGCCAGTTTTCCACCCATCTGGCCATCTTTTCCCAATCCCCAAGATCCACCAACTTCCTGATCAACCTTTTGTGGGGCACAGAGTCAAAGGCTTTGCTGAAATCAAGATAGAAGATGTCTACCACTTGGCCCCTGTCTACTGTCTTAGTGCCACAGTCAAAGAAGTCAATCAGATTTGTTTGACACACTCTCCCCCCGCATGAGCTCATGCTGCCTCTCATCCTGGAGGCTGTGATCCTCTAGATATTCCACCAGCCTTTCGTTTAGTATAGTCTCCATGAGCTTGCCCTCAGTGGAGGTCAGACTGACTGGTCTGTAATTCCCTGGGTCATCCTTGGGACTGCTTTTATGGAGGGGCACTACATGTGCTGTTCTCGAGTCCTGTAGTACCATGTCTGACTCTAGTGAACTATTAAATAGGTCTGCCAGTGGCCCTGCCAGATCCTCAGCCAGATCCTATAGTACTCTTGGATGTACTCTGTCCGGGCCTGGTGATTTGTCCACTTTCAATGTTAGCAGCTACTAACACACTTATCTGTGGCAACCAGTATTCCTCCCTTAATGATGGAACACCTTTTGTCCACCCATATCTTCTCTGATGCCCACCAGATGGCTCCTTAGCACTTCACCCATTTTCCTGAAGTCAGCCCTCCTGCAATCCAAAATGTTGGTCTTAGTTGGGATGCTTTCTATGCCCATATCCAACTGGAACTACAATGTGCAATGGTCACTTCCACCCAGTGGCTTTCTGACCATTATTTCCTGCACATGATCCCCAACTATGAGCACCAGATCAAGAATTGCCTCAGCTCTTGTTTTTTCAGTGATGCTCTGAGTCAGGAACCCACTCTGCAGTCCTTCCAGGATCACCTGACTCTTAGCACATGTTGTAGATGGTATGCTCCAGTCCACCTTGGGCAGGTTAAAGTCCCCCACAATTACCACCTCTCCTTTCCCCGCAGCTTGAAATATTTGTGAGATCAGTTCCCTGTCCCTCTCCCTCTCCTCATCTTGGCTGGGTGGTCTGTAAACCTTCCCCAACCTCACGTTTCTCCCTCTATTGGACCTAAACAGAACCTATAATGCCTCCAGCTCCCCTTCCTCTGACTCCTCCCTTGTGCAAGTTATTCCCTCCTTGATATAAACTGTCACCTCTCCCCCCTTCTCGACCACCCTGTTCCTCCTGTGTACTGTAGTTTATATCCAGGGATCTCAAGGTCCCAGTCATGGTGTGATGTTGCCCAAATCGTGGTTACTGCAGCTATGTCCACCCTCCTGTCTGCTAATAGTGCCTGCAGGTCATCCATCTTGTTTCCAAGACTCCACGCATTCAGAGACACCACCCTCCACCTAGAATCTGACCTTCTTCCTCTTCCTTCTTTTCTTCCATTCACATTTATGCCCTCTGTGTGCACCCCTCCACATACCCTTGTTATGTGTTACTCACCCCTTCTACCCTTTGCTAACTGTGTTCTTGCCCCTTCAACCTCCTCCCTCCAGACCTCTTCCATCACTGTGAGGGAGGGAGGTTCACTGACCACCTCCTCTCAAAGTCTGTGGGCCTGCACGCCCACTGCCCCCCCCAGTAGTTTAAATGAAGTGTAGTGGTTATGTATTCCCCCAGTTTGTCCCTGAGTATCCTCAAACTCTCCCTACTGAGGTGTAGCCTGTCTGGTGAAAAGACTGCTTTGTTTGACCAGGTCTCCTCCCAGTCCCCAATACAGATAAACCTCTCCTCCCTGCACCATTTCCTCAACCAGTCATTAAAATCCTCTATCCTTCTTTTCCTAGCTGTGCTGGCCCTTGGTACTGGTATCACCTCTGAGAAGGCCAACAAACTTCATTCCTCCCTGCAGATCTTCCCTAACTCCCTGAATCTACTTTGCACTATCACAATCTCCTCTCCAGCTAGGTCATTGTATCCCAAATGTATAACTAAATTAGGTTTTCCTCCAACCTCATCTTACTATTTCCCTTATTCTTGGGCCCACCTTCCCCGTCATCATCCCTGGCATACAAACCACCCTCCTGCTTGTATTTGAGCCCCCTTTTCTGCCCCAGTGAATACACTTAGTTATGGAGTCCCCTATGATTGTCACCCTTCCATCACCCGCATCCGTACTCCCTGTCTATCCTTCCTTTCTTACCTTTGGTACTAGCTGCTTCCCCACCTAATTGCTCCCTCTGCACTCTGGGGAACTTATCTACACATCCACATTTATCCCTATAAATGTTTTTCCATCTCTAAATCTGCCCCTTCCCTTCTGACTATCTTTATCTGCTTTCAGTTTTCCTCCCCTTCCATTCCTTTTCTCTCCTCCCCACCCTCCACTCCATTTTTCCTGCATCTTCTTCCCTGCCCACCCTGGTTAGTTCCCTCCTCCCCCCGTATTCCTGTTCTCAACCCTGGCTCAACCTGACCTCCTACCTCACCTCATGCTGCCCCTCCTCCTTCCAGACAGTGGTGCAAATCCATTCAATAAAGACACCTCTTTAGAATTTCCCAACCCTGATGCTACTCTTACATTCCCACCCCTTTCTCTCACCACTTGCCATTCCTCCACCCTGGGCTCCCTAGCCCTCTGAAGAAGAGATACTCATGTATACTGGGTGCTTCTCTCCAATCCCATCCCCTTCATAATGGTGTCACTCCCCTGGGCATCACCCCTTTGCCTTTCCCTCCACTGCTCTGCTCCTCTGACTTGCCACACCATCCTCCCCAGCTCCCATCTGAGCAGCCTTATTTCAGCCCTTAACTGGTCCAGGCTTTTACACACAGGACATCCCCCTTTACTCCACAGCACCCCCAGAAAGACTGCTGCCCCACAGCTATTGCAGTTTACCATTATCCTGCTTCCCATACATATACCTATTCCCCACATCTTCCCAGCCCAGCTTCTCCTAGCCTCCGGTTATACATAACTGTAAAATAACTATAAAATTTGAAAATATATAAATTACTATCTTACATGTTTAACTCCCTCAACCTATTCTCATATGTGATCTAGTGTAACCCCTGTATCATTTTTGTTGCCCTTCTTTGCTCTGTCTCTATCCTATCAATGTCCTTTCTGAGGTGTTTCTACAAAACTGCAGGCAATATTCCAGGTGGGGGCAGACAAGTGCCCTGCACAGTGGCAATATCACCATATTCTTCTGCTCATAATTCCCCTCACAATGCGTCCCAGTATGCCACTAACCTTTAGTGCCACCTTCTCACACTGTCTATCCACTTTCAAGTCATCTCATATCATGATCTGCAGGGTGCTATCCTGGTTGGTTACAGCTAGTCTTTCTCCACCCAAGTAGTATTCCCTTTTTTGGGTTGCTTCTTCCTAGGTGCATGATTTTGCACTTTTTGGTGTTGAATTTCAGTTGCCATGCTCTGGACCATTCCTCCAGTTTCTTTAGGTCTGATTCCATTTTCTTTATTCCCTCTGGGGAGTCCACCCTCTTGCATATCTTGGTGTCATCCATGAACAGACATAAACTTCACCTCGAGCCAATTTACAATGTCGGCTATGAATACATTGAATAGTAGAGGCCCCAACACCGAGCCATGGGGTACCTCCTCCACCTCTGATAAAGTGCAGTTTACCTGCACTCTTTGTGTTGTCCCATGCAGGCAATTTTCACCCAGTCTACCACCTACTGTCCCACCCCAGTGCAGCCTAGCGTCTTTATCAGCCTTCTGTGTGGAACAAAGTTGAAGACCTTGCTAAAGTTCAGGTAGACTGCACCAACTGCTCCCCCCTTCTCAACTGCCTTAGTAACCCAGTTGAAAAATTTGATCAGGTTTGTTTGGCAAGACCTTCCAGCCATGAACCTGTGTAGTTTATGATCCTGCTGACCACTAGATTTTAGGAATGTTAATATTATCTGCTTTAGTATGGATTCCATCAATATTTCTATAACTGAAGTGAGACTCACTGCGTTGTACAGTAGTTTCCTGCCTCTTCCCTGCTCCAAGATTTATGAAGTGGGACCACTGATGCCCTCGTTCAGTCTTCTGGAAACTCTCCACCCACAAGAAATTTCATTAATAGGTCTGCCAGGAGTGCTGCCAGTTCCCTCCCCAGTTCTTTCAGGATTCTGGGTTGTATATCATCCGATCTCTATCATCCCGTCCCATGGCCTTATCCACTTTCAATTTGTTTAGTGTCTCCAAGACATGTTCTGACATGAAGAGGCTTGTATCAACTGCTTGTTCACTGGTGTTGTTAATAGTTGGCTCTGGTCCATTGCCCTCCTCCTCCTATTTGGGGCTTTACAGTTGTATGATCCAACCAACCTATATATTTAGTACACTAAACATATTACAGTCAAGAAAAAATGTTTAGCATATAAACTGTTACATCAATTAATTTCTATAGCTGGTAAGGACAGCTTTCAAGTGGTGAACAAGCTTAGAAACTGAACTGATTGTCTGTGCCTTCAGCAAGAGACACTGAAAAAACTACGATTTCTGCAATACATGCCAAAAAAAAATAGATATAGGAACCAGTGACAAAGAACAAGGACAATGAACAAGCTAACAACACATTAAGTGACAGAGACAGTAACTACAGACCAGAACTCCCAAGATCATTTTTAGTGGGGCACAACATCCTTGGGGAGGGGTCACTGGAGACAGACCACACTGGTACCACACCAGGGCACAAGGACCTCTATACAATACAGAGGAGGGATCCTATTAGCCCCAAGGAGAAGGAGGGAGAGGAGAAAGAAACAGATGGAGAGAAGGATGTGGAGGAACAGATTACAGGGACAGGTGACAATAGCAGTAGTTAAGTGACAGAACCATCACTAACACTAAAATGGTGGTCCTCTTTTTTGCCATCAGAGAAGCCAAACATTTTTTAACATTATGGCCGATTCAGAGAGATTCTTCCCGACAATTAGCCTTCTAGAACAGTTTTATGGAAAGGAGGAATAGAACAGTGAGATTAGGAACATAAAACAGGCAGTTAAATTTAAATCAACATATGTTCCACCTGTGTGCCAGTGCAACAATATTAAATCTTTCAGGTCACAGGTAATAACTGATTAAATAACACATTCAAGGACAGCTCTGCTCTCCTCTCCTCTCCTCTCCCTGGGGAAGGATCCTGGGGCTGCTCGGTGCCCTCGTGACCCCCAATGGAGATCGGAGGTACAGCAGGAGCACCAGCTGGAACAATGGGGGCTGGAGTGTGGCTGACGTCAGCAGGGCAGCTGTGCATGGACGTCATTGCACGCTATACTCCCGTGGGGAATCCAACACAGAAAACCCCCATCTAGTGGATAGGCGATGGCACATCCACCTCCCGACCACACTCCACTGCCGGTCGTACTCCTGTCCTGGGCTGAGCCTAGCCTGGCCCGTACTTAAAAGATAGAGCACCTTGGACAGATAGGGTAGCCCTGCCTCGGGGGGCATAGAGCTGGGGGATAGCCAGGTTGGTGCTAGGAAATAGGAGACCTCACAGGCACGGAGGTAGAGTTAGGGCTCTGCGTGATGCCCGAAAGAGTTCCAAGAGACGGGTGCAAAAATGGAGTTAAAAAAAAAATAACACATTCAAAATACAAAAAGACAAAAAAAATGAGCACATACCTTGACAATGAGAATGAAACGTTTGAAAACACAATACTTTGCAGCATGGATGTGAAAGACCTCTATGCTTCTGTTCTTCAGGAGGAGGGTCTTCACAGCCTGGGTGGCTGCTTTAAAAAACATGACTCAGACACCACACCTTCTGTCTTCCTTTCTCATAGAACTGGCAAGGATAGTTCTATTTGAGAATTATTTTAGGTTTGAAGAACAATTTTACAGGCAGTTCAGAGGGACAACCATGGGTACCACCATGGTGCCCAGTTATGCAAAAGTTTAAGATGCATTTCATGCTGAATCCTATGTACAGTCCATATTTCAAAAATATCAGCTATTACAGGTGCTACATCAAAGGCTTGCTAATTTTGAGGGAAGGAACTGTGGAAGAACTCCACACTTTTCATGACCACCTACATCCCCTAATGGACTACCTTAAATTCACACTAAACTTTAACATAACTAAAATAGTTTCTCTGGACAACACTATTTAGAAACAGAACAACAAATTACACATCAGACTATTCAGAAAAGAGATCAGTTCTGCAGAATTTCTTTCTACAGCTTAGTACATTAATCAGCAATTCATACATTTATTCTGCTGTTCAAAGTCAGAATATTTGCAAAAGTTGCCAAGGTGAATTCTGAAATTTCACGGAAGTGAAATCTGAGTTTCACAGAAATTCTGCCAGTGAAATTTTATTTTTGCACAACACTACATACCCCATGATTGATGTCCTTACCTGCCACTGTTTGAAGTATTTTTTGTGATAAATTAACTAGACCAATGAAGATGAAAGTGAGTGAATTAAAAGTACACTCTGCAACTGCTGTGAGGGGGTCACCAGTTACGAAGCACTTCAATGAAGCAGGTCATGCTGTCTTCTCTTTGGATTTGGGGACATTGAGGCAGTACAATAGACCGTAAGAGGTGTATACTGGAACAAACAGTTAGAAAAGTGGGAAATGTTTTGGATTTTTACCCTAGACACACTCAACAATCAAATTGAGATGCATAAGGATAAAAACTGTTCAGCCTGTTGGTAGTCTCCCATACTGGCAGACTCGTGCATTGCACTGAGCCACCATACCTCACCTCATATTCTGATAAACTACTTTTCCAATGTACCCCCCCATCTATTGTAACCTCCCTCCCAAAAATCGGACCCTTCAAGCTAGCCCTCAAAGAGCATATTCTGTCCTCAAGAAGCTGCCAGTGTAGCAGCTAATTTATGTGTAACTGTATATAAACTATATATAATTGTATATAAATCATAACATGTAACTTGCCTAACTATTGATATGCTTGACAAAGTCATTTATGCCTCAACTGCCCCATTACCTCTGACTATAACTGGTCCCTATGTTTCAGGGAACAGCTTAGCTAACAATTTGTATAGGCCGCTTCTCTATATTACTGTCCTGTAGTGCTAATAATCTGATTGTTGTCATCATCACTCTTGTTTGTTTCTCATGGACGTGGAGCTTTTGAAAATGAGTCTTTGACTCATAGGATTGTAATTCTGAATCTTCTAATAAATAAATGAATAAATAAACTTTTAAATCAAAGTATGTTGTTAGTACTCAGATCTACCTTGTACCTCATGAGGGTAGATTACTTAAGGAAGCTGGAGTGACAGTGTGTACTATGACTACATTGCTTTCCAAAATAAACTGTGAGACATAATAATTGAAAATCAGGGTCTTGATTCACAAACATCTGCACAAGCTGCATGGAAGGCATCTTGCACCAACCACTGGTGAGCCAGAGATCCTGCACCCAATTCACTATAGGTTAGGGTCCTGGTGGCAAAGTCTTGTGGTTTGCACCAACCTTGGCCTGCATCAATCAGATGGTACATGGAGAAGGTGTGCCACAAGCCGCAGGACAGCTGTGCACCAATAGCACCAAGGACAGCAGTCTCTGGGGCAAGTGACCCCCCATCCCTGATCCTGTTGAAAATTATATAAAACAACCCTGGTGGCTAGCAGACCCCCACCCCCAAGCCCTGCTCTTTGGTATTAGTCATAAAAGATCTACCTGGTAATCTAGTGTCGCCCCTCAAGCCCCAATCCCAATTATTAATAAACAATTCCTGGTGTTGTAGCAGTCCCCCCTTTCCCAACCCTGATCCCCTTTATGCCCACTTAGCACAACACCCTGACAGTAAATTTCAAAACAGACCATTACAGCACAGTCACTGTAATGGTCTGTTTTCACAGATGAAAATTCTCCCAGTGGTCTGCCACTCTCCCAGAACAACCTGACCTGGAGTTGACTTATACCAAATGCAGTGGGTGGGGGGAGACTGGGTGGGGATGGCAGAGCCCTCCACCCCCTCAAAAAATACTGGGCCGGAATTTCAAAGGCCTGAGATTGACACAAGGTGCTTGCATCAAAGAGGTCTGACGCAAGGGCACCTTGCACCAAGGGCTGTACCAAGTGGAAATTTGAAAGGCAGCCATCGTCACACAGCAGGTTGCCTACACCAAAGTGTGCTAGCGCCATCCTTGTGCCATGAAAGTGGCTGTGGCATGGTGCTGGGGGCTTGTGGCAGACCCAGACTGCCGCAGACCTCGGATCCGGAATTTGTTAGACCCCCCCCGGAACCAAGTGCCAAGCACCCTTAGACCAGTGAGGAGCTGGTCTAAGGGGACTTAGACAGCTCCAGGGGGGTCATCCTGTACATACCACCATGTGGCCCACCCCAATGCATCCCTGGTGGCCAATCCCTGGTGGTCTGGTGGTCCCCCCCTTGCCCCCATCATGGTCCCCGATGCCCACTACCGTAGCCTGCCAACCCCCCCACCCATCTCAGCACTCTCACCCCTCCCATACCCCGATCTGCAGCCAGCACAGCCCTCCACACGCCACCATGGCCAGCCACCAAATGAGCCGTTGGTGCATGTACTGTATACAGTAGGCACATGGACTTCCATTCAGCGGCCAGCCGGGGTGGCATGTGGAGGGCTGTGCTGGTTGCCGGATTGGGTATGGGAGGGGGATGAGAGTGCTGAGATGGGTAGGGGGGCACTAGCTCACCAGGGTACAGGCAAGTATTGAGGTGCCGGTGCCGTTGGCGCAGTGGTGATGGGGGGGCAGTGCCTGGTTGCCAGCCCCTGTCCATGGGTGCTGCAGACTCCGTGCCGCTGATGCAACATTCCGGGTGGGTGCACCATACGTCAGGTGCAGCACCCTCTTTGCTGCAAGCTGTGGGACTTAGGCACTGGGACCCTGAGAATTAGAAATACGGGCGCAGGGTCCCAGAGGCACTGCACTCGGTGCAAGCTGCCATTGTCGCAGCTTGCGCCGGGTCTTTGAAATTCTAGCCCCCTGTCTTTTGTGACAGCAAATTACCGGTGTCGGTATTGTGCCATCACTTTGCAGGACATCAGGGAATTTGGTGTCAAGCACAAGTGGTGCTTCCATCCCCCATTCCATTTCATAAATAATCCCTGGTGATCTAGTGGCCCCCACCCAATCAGGCAGTATTCCATCACCCAACACCCCACAACCCGAACCCCGAACTGGCAACCAGTACAGCCCTACTCTCACCTCTGCATCCATCCACCGACTGAACTGTCACTGAGCACATACTGTATAGAGTATATGCTAATTGATTAGCTGTCAGTCAATAAGCATGTACACTATACAGTAGGATATCAGTGACAGTTCAGTCAGCAGCTGGCTGCAGAGGTGAGAGGAGGGCTGTGCCGGTCGCCAGCTTGGAGTTCAGGATGGGGGTGCGGGGTGGTGGGACACTGCTTGTCGGGGTGGGGGTGGGATCCACTAAACCACCATGGATTTTTATGAAATGGAATGGGGATTGGGGTTGGGGGACTTCTAGTCCATCAGGGATTGTTTATTAATAATAGGATTTGTGGCTTGGGGGCCACTAGATCACCAGGTAGATCTTTATTAATAATATTAGGGATCAGGTCTTGGGGGGGTACTAGATCACCAGGTGGATCTTTCATTATTGGTATAGGGGATTGGGGCTTGGGCAGGGGGACCGCTAGATCACAAAGGATTTTTTATGATACATACTGGGAGGTCAGGGCTGGGGATGGGGGACTGCAACACACTGCCGCACAGTGCTCAACTGTCCCACAGGGAAATATTCTAAGTACCCTTAGACCAGGCCTGGCTGGTCTAACAGTACTCAAAATATTGCCCTCTGGGGCAGTTTTGAGTATCCCAATATAGGGAATGTGGCAGCTTGCGTCTGCCCTAGCACCATGCCAAAGCCACTTTTGTCACAAGGCTAGAACAAGCCCAGTTTGGCATGTGCAGCCTGTGATTGATGCAGGCTGCTTTTCTGAATAGCTCCTGGGGTATCTTTTGGTGCAAGGTGCCACTTGCATCATTTATGTTTGATACAGGCACCTTGCGTCAATCTAAGGGCTTTGTGAATCAGGCCCCAAGTAAATTTTTCAAAGTAAAGCTTGATAAAATGCTACTAACCTCTGCAGTACTACTATGACAAGACAGTACTATGTGATTAGAAATTAGTAATCTAGCTGCACTGATAATCTAAACTATACTAATACTTAGATAAAGTAGTTATAAGAGCTATCCTGGGCTAGTACTTCACTGTATGCTAATATTATCAGTTCAATAATACTGTACTAATACTTCACTGTGTACTAGTACTACCAGTTCATAAATACTGCACTAGTTCTTCACTGTATACTAGTACTATCAGTTCAAATAATACTACACTAGTACTTCACTGTATGTTAATACTATCAGTTCAATAATACTGCACTAGTACTTCACAATATAATAGTACTATCAGTTCAATAATACTGCACTAGTACTTCACTGTATACTAGTACTACCAGTTCAAAAATACTGCACTAGTTCTTCACTGTATACTAGTACTATCAGTTCAAATAATACTACACTAGTACTTCACTGTATGTTAATACTATAAGTTCAATAATACTGTACTAGTACTTCACAATATACTAGTACTATCAGTTCAGTAATACTGCACTAGTACTTCACTGTATATTAGTACTATCAGTTCAATAATACTGCACTAGTTCTTCACTGTATACTAGTATTATCCCTTACAGAAATATAGGTGTGCTGTGTACATGCAGAAAGCATGCCACTTGCTTAATTGTGCAATGTTTGCATGCGGTTTGAATACACTAAGTGAACATATGTGAACCAGTTCTAAAAGGCAACCCAGGTACGCATGCTGCAAGCTTGACATGTGCGCAGCAGGTAAGCTGGTGTGAATATCTTCTAAAAATTACATCAGGTTCACCTGTTGCGCACTTGACATGAGTGCAGCAGTTAAGCTAGTGTGAATATTATTTAAACATCACATCAGGTTCACATGCTGCATGCTTGCCAAGTGTGCCGCAGCTAAGCTGGTGCAAATCTTATCTAAGAAAACACATCAGTTTCTATTTCTTATACTACTGCTAGCAAATAGTCATTAAAATAAATTTTTATATGAATTCCCATAAAAATTAGGTAAACTCATTAATTCTGATCCTTTTGCAAGTTGTTTAATGGCTTCTGATTTTGTAATTAAATCACTACTAATCTGTAAAGTATTGTTTACTTATTGCATTAAATGTCTAGGATATAGCCAGTCAACATACCCCATTCCAGATGTACGAAGAGGGGCGTCTGTGTTGTGAAGCCTATCCTTTTTGTTTTGGACCATGCAAATCCCTTATGCATATTTAGTGCTACAAATGTGTTTCTCCATGACTGTTTCATCTCACTTACTTTCCCTATGTCATTCTGTACTGAGCATATACACCATGGCCATGCTCAGCACTCTTTGTGCTGAGTAGGGCCTTGGAAGCATGCACCATTCCTCACATTTTGTAACTGAAATGAGGGACATGGACACTCAAAATGAGGAATAATGAGGGACACTAACCCACATGATGATTAGGATTAGGACAAATCATGAAACATGGAGATACGGTACCTCAGAACACAATAGAAACCATTGTATTAGCACCTGAGAATAAATTTCTACCATTAAGCAGGGGTGCCATTGAGGTAGGGCAGAGGGGTGCAGTTGCCCCTCCCCAGTATTTGTGCCTCGGTTGTTCTTATGGTGTGGCAGAAATGGCTT
This sequence comes from Neoceratodus forsteri, assembly GCA_016271365.2. Taxonomy (NCBI): domain Eukaryota; kingdom Metazoa; phylum Chordata; order Ceratodontiformes; family Ceratodontidae; genus Neoceratodus; species Neoceratodus forsteri. The sequence goes on from CM057456.1 coordinate 1,291,438,105, forward strand.
TAAATTTGGATTTAACCTTTTGCACAATAAGTGCCCACCTGGCCTGTGTTTGCTCATGCTGCAGGTACTCTCAAGACTTGACTGTGTCTGTACTGTGTTTTCCACTCTCTCCCCCATTAGTGGTGGCACAATCACATATGATGTGGATGAGCTCCAGCCAAAAAAGAGCTCATGAGCCTTGCAAGAGTGACACTGTCTTTCCAATCACATAATAGACACGCTGAACACTTCAGCATGTAGGAGTCAGTGAGCAGTGAACGCTCAATAGCAGTGTTGTAGCAGCATATTTTTGCTGTTCTACTCCTAGTGAGTCTCCCCTGGTGGCTGAAGGGCCAGAGGGTGAGTCAGACATTAACTCAAGACTAGGCTACCTACTTACCGTACTTGGCTCACCTTATAAACAAAACAGTACAGCCCCCCACAGCAGCAAGCTAGGCTTAACAGCAGTGGTGACAGCAGTGTGGGTGGTCTTCATAGGGCTTGATCACTGTAGTGTGGCAGCACCGACAGCAGCAACCAAGCAAGAAGGAAGCAACCCAGGTTGGGTGGATTTGTATGGTGAGGTGACTTTGTCGCAGACCACGTTCGGGACCTATGATGGTCGGTTCTAGCATCCAGCTTCTGGTGAAGGAGAGTGGGGCAGCAGACTAAAAACTGGACTGGTGGCACACTATGCCAGGCTGAAGGTTCTGGCCATATGGTTGGGTAAGTAAAAGCAAATATTTTTTTTATAGGAGAATTGGGGAAGGAGGAAGGACTGAAATATTGATGTGTTTTTCACGTTTCTTCACCTTTGGGTGACTCCATGACCCATAGGGGATGGGTATTGAATGGAATGGTGTCAGGGAGAAAAATTGGGACACAGTTCTTTTTTTTGGGTGGGAGGAGCTGGGGGGGATGAGCTGAACTTCAGTCAGGAAACAAATTGGTTAGTAACTGGGTGGGTTTAAGCCCAAATCTGATGCACTGCTCCGGGGTATATAGAGATGAACTCTATACATTTGAATTTTTCTTGATTTGCATATCATGTTTCAGTCAATCCAAATAAGTTGTACCTTTTAGAGATGTTACAGACATTCTAGAACTGTCCCTTGCATTCATGGACAGTTAAGTGGTATGGTATGCACAGAATAGTGGAGCCACTCTATAGTGAAGTTTATGCCACCCCCCCTCCCGTGAAGCTGACCTCCACATCTCCACACTCAGGGACATTGTGACAAAGGGCAAAAGAGACTGCAGGGGTGTGCACCATTGAAATAAATGAGGGTATTTTTTAATTACTGTGTTATACATTATTGATGGAGAGCTGGAGATTAATGAATGCCACCGCTCAACTAACAAGGACCTTGTTAGTAGAACAGCGGCCTTCTTTATTCTCCAAATCACTGTCATAGCGTATAAAATAGTAGCAGAAAATAACTCCATTCCTTTCAAGGGGTTATGCCCCAGCACTCTGACCCATGGACATCATCTCTTAAAGACTCCAGCCTCTAGCTCTCTAGTACCCAAGTAAGATACTTTTTACTTGTATCTATACTTGGTGGATTGTCTCTAGCAGCATGGCTGTACCCATTACAGTGTGTATACATGGGGGGGGGGACTGGCCAAGTGAGTGGGTGCGCATGCCAAGTTATTGCAACATTTGTGTTTGCATCTTAAAGTCTATTTGCATGGAAGCATTCAAAACTATGGAGAAAAAATAGTAGGAGTACAGGCCAGCCAGAAGGAATTAAGTGGTTTTGTGGGTATGTCTGTGTATTGGGGGTGGGAAAAACATGTTTCCATTAGTATGTGTGCTTCAGTTCAACTGTGAAAAATTAAATGAGGGAGAGAAGAAAACTGAAAATCATACACTGGCTACAAGCATGCCGCATGCACGAGGATGTATTCAGATACAGTATGTAGCGAAGTACAAGTGAACCAAGTGTGTGTAGGCAGTATGGATTAATGGTTAAAGGCACTGAACTGCAAGCCAGAAGACTTGTAGGCATAGAGACCTGGGTTTGAATCTCATCAACTTCCACTTGTGTAAAGTGTGATCCTGAGCAAGTCACTTAACTTTTCTGTGTGCAGTAATCAGTGACCACTTGCTTTTTTGCACACATGCCACATGCATGCATTCTTTCCCAATTTAACATAAAAATCATGGTTTCCACATTTGCTTGCTGCGTGCATGCCATATGCATGCAATCAGTTCCAATTTAACATTTAAATCATACTTGTAGTACGCATCTCACTAGGGTAGTTTTATGTGTGCAGCATGAAAACTTTTCATATAATTATTTCTGTAAGGGATCAGTTCAATAGGATGATATCCTTGTGTACACTGCTGAGGCTTTTCTGTAATTAGCTTTTATGCAGATATTGTATACAGCCTGTGTGCACAACTCCTAACAGAGCACATTCTGAAGGTCAATAGTTACATGCCAAATCTCCAAAATAGAAGCATAGTATTAGCTGTTAAACATGTTTTCAACCATATTAGAATATAAATTGGGTTGTATTACTGTCAATCTGAAAGTTTAATCACACTGATGTCAGTCCCTACACAATAGATTGCCTGCACAGCAGTACCTACTGTATTTTGCAACTCTTGAGACACCTCTAAGAAAAACTTTAACATCTCCTGGGCTTGAATGATTGCAGCGTGCACTACCAGGATGCCAAAGCATACTCATCACATGTGAGGTATCTGTGTACAACACCATGCCATTGACTAGAAATGTTTGACTGAGCTGGAGTGGGCAAGTTACTTGAGGTGAGAACATCACCTCCTGTGGTGTCACTTGTTTCCCCATCACTGACTGGCTGCAGCTACTGTTTGTGTGCTAGAACATGGTGTAAAGCAGAAATGCTTAAGTTCAAAAGGGCACAGGGTAAAAAAGGTAGCTTTTTAAAAGCAAAGGGGCACTTTAAATGCTCATGGTCAAAAGTGTGGGGAAGGGCTGCAGCACCCCCACGCCCACAGGGTTCAGCACCAGCTGTTGCCCTCCCACAGGAGCATAAATACTGAAGTTTTGGTAGCATTGTACAAAGTAGAGCAGGAATCCCGACGGACTTGAGAACTGCTCTCTAGAGTGGTGAGTGCTAATTTTCCCAATGTAACATGACACATCCATTCAAAGATTTATATAGGAAAGAGTTTATTTATTTAGTTTTTTTTTTTTTGACCAGGTAAGTGCACTAGGCAAATCCTGCCTATTTTCAGGCACGACCCAGGGGAGGGGGATACAGATGAATGCCAACTGAACTTGAACCAGATTAAGCTGTTGGTGGTATTTTTAGTGAATGAGGGAAATTTGGCCAAGACACCAGGGAAATTCCCCTACTTTTTGCCAGTAGGGGGACCCTTTGAGCCATCGAAGGATGGCTGCCTCAGTTGATGTGCTGCAGTCGGGAAGGAAGGATGTGTTGCTGTCTGAGGAGGTCTCCTCTCCAGCTTTGTTATTGACCAGCATGGATGTTTCTTCGATTTCTGAGATGCTTGGAAAGTTTCAGTCTTCAGGCGCTTCTACTGTTTTACTTGCCTTACCTTGTAATGATGACACTGATGTGCCTGGTTCGGATTCTCCTGATCTGGATGCTGTCTCTGCTTCTCCGGAGTTGAATCACCTCTTGCACTTAGAGGAACAGTGGTTTTTGGGCATTAAAAGAGATCTTCTTCATCGTTTTCATTCTCCAGATGCTACTTCCCTTGCTCTGGTTTCGGAGCGCTCTGTTGTGACAACGAGGACGGTTGCCATGGAACCCTCTCGTAGTGAAGCGCCGGCTGCAAGAGGCGTTGTTTTTCACTGTGCTGGTCAGGATCAAGCGACCGCCATGGTATTTTCCTTTTCTGCTGACAAAGATTCTGTTCATCCGGATTGCATTGTTAAGAGAGGGAGCCCTAGTAAATTGTGTTGGGCAGACACCACAGTGCATGACGGAGACGCTTGGACTGTCGAAAACTCACTTCAGGCAGCTGGTTGGGTGCACTCCCCGGACACAGGTTCCTGGATTTCTAGCCTCTCCCCAATCAAGATCCCTGGTGTCCACCTTGTCTCTGCCTCTCCCCCTTTGGTACAGCCTGTAAGTACTGTTTCTATGCCTCCGGCTGCTGGTTTACATACTGAACTCCTTCAACCTGATTCTCTTCAGCCTGAACTTGATTCCTCTGTCCCTAACCCTGATTCCCCTCTCCCTCTTCCTGGTTCTACTCCCACTACTGTGGATCCTGCTTCTCCTCTCCCTGATACTGCTACTCAACGTTCTCCACTCCACCTCTCCTCATACTTTGGTTTTTCAACAAACCCTGATTTTCAACTAGGAGGGAATATGGATTCTTGTACTCAGCCTTGTGAAGAAGAGGCTGCTGCCCTCAGTGATGATTCTGTGTTTTCCGATATTCCAAAATCTATTCCTCCAGAGCTTAGGAATGCTCCTAGAGGCTCCCCTAAGGTGGCCCACCAGCCCCCTTTGGTTGCCCCTTCCAAATCTTATGCTTCTTGTTTTTCTACCCCTGTCTCCTCTGCTAAATGACATAATGCAGTTCGTATTGTCTACAAAAGGGGATTAGATGTTTTTCCAGATCGGGTATATATGGGTCATCAGTTATTGAGACAAAGTTTGCATTTTCAGTTTTCAGAATTGTTTGCTCTTATTCATGTATCTGGTGAATCCATATTTGATGTCAGTTTTAAATTACATGGTGGTCTTGAAAAGTTTTGGGCTCATTATCAACAGGTTAAGACTACCCCCTTGTGGACCCCTTTTGAGGTAATTCCACTTACCAAACCTCCACATAAAACCATTACAGTTCTTTTCCGCAATGAAGGGGTCAGTGTTACTGACTTGATATACTGGTTGAAACAACGCTGTACTGTGCCCAGTCATCCTGAAGCAATCTTTGATTCCGAAGGGATTTGGACTGGAGGTTGGAAAATCCGTGTTCTGCTACATACTATGGATGGGTCCCCTTGTCATCTTCCCAATAGTTTTTTTCTGGGTAGAGACCGGGGAGTTTTGTTTTACCCAGGACAACCTCGGACCTGTTATAAATGTGGCCTTTCTGGGCACATTAGTAGTACTTGTGACCAACTGAAATGTTCCCTGTGTCAAATGACTGGTCATCTTAGTCAACAATGTCCAAATCTAGTTAGATGTAATCTTTGTGGGGGTGGAATGCCATGTTTACATGACTTGCCCTAAAGCTGCTCATCAGACATCCCTTTCTGCTGACAGGGATGAGCAGTGCCTTTTGATTTCACTGGCCCAAAGGAAGGTGGCTAAACCACTGGATTCACAGTCAGCCATGAATATCTCTCCTGTAAATTTAACTGTTGCCTTGATCCCTGACCCTCCCCCCCCCAAAGTTAGTGATCTGGGTCCTGGGGCTGAGCCTCTTTTCAACTCTTCTTCTATCGTTAATCCCCCTGATTCCTCCACGGTCTCTTTAGCTGTTACTGATCCAGCAATTCAGTCTGCCTCTATGCCCCCCCTTTACTTGAAGACCCTCCTGTCTGGAGATCCTCTACTCGGAAGAGGTCTATTGGACCTTTACACACCCCCAAAATGTCCAAAACCTCCTTTCCTGATGTTTCCAATAGATTTTTGGTTCTCTTAACTACTGAACATTCTGACACTGATTAGGTTTGTTCTTCTGCTGATTCCATTATGCCGAAGGACACTGCTGATTCTATTTTGATTGATGATGGGGTTGGTTTTACCCAACCCTCCCATCGAAAAGGAAGGTCTCGGGGAAAAAAAGCGTTGAGCTTTTTTTTTTCCCTCTGACTTCCCATGACTCTTTCCCCTCCCTTCCTTCTTTTGACAACCAATGTCAACAGTATTAAGAATAACCTGAGAAGGACTATAGTGTTCTCCTTTCTACAGTCCTTTTCTCCAGGTATATTTTTTTTACAAGATACCAGACTGCACTCTATCCCTTAAATTTCTCTTTCCACTAAGTAATGGAATACAGGGCTTTCCTATTGGTCCGTAGGCCCTGAACGTTGTACAGGGGTTGGTATCCTCTTTCATCTTATTAATCCATCGATAGTCAGAGTGTTGGATCTTGTCCCGGGTCAGGTTCTGCTTGTGGACTTTCTTTTGAATGCTGTTTTTTTTAGACTTATTAATATTTATGCTCCTCAGGCTAAAGCTGACCGCACACTTCTTTTTCAGCAAATTAGTCCCTTTCTACATATAGCTTATTTTGTGATATGGGGGGGATTTTAATTGCGGTTTAAGTTTGGCTGATAGAGGTTCTGCCTCCAAAATGACAAAGCTTTTTGGGGACATGGCGGCCCTGAAAAAAGTGGTACATGAGGCACATCTTAAAGATGCTGTTTTGTTTCATACTGGGGTACGGGAACGTACATTTTTTAAGGGTTCTTTATCCACCCGGATTAATTTTTTCTTTTTGTCTTCTGCTTTGCCTCTTCACTCTGTCTCTGTTGATCCAACCCCTTACTCTGACCATCACCTAATACTGATTTCATTAGGTCCCGCTGCCCCCCGAAAGGTCCAGGATATTGGAAATCAAATTCTAAACTTTTACAGGACTCGTACTTCCTGCATTTGGTTTCTGATTTTTTTGTCTTGTAAGAAGTCATCATTTCCTTTATATGAGGACCCCATTGTCTGGTGGTTAGATACGAAATCTGAACGTTGCTCCTTACTCATTTCTCATGGTAGGTATTCTCGGGAACATGCCCACATTTCTTACTTAAACGACCGTAAGCAACTTCAACATTTATATTCCCTTTCGTAACTTACTTCTCATGATTTCTTGACTCAGATTTCCCATTTTCAGGAGAAAATGAAACAATAACACCTAGCTCAATTCTCAGATATAGAGTCCTGGCAACAACATGCACTTCAAGGCCCTTTTTTTCACACTTGTCCCATATTGAATCGACAAAGAGTGATTGGGTCTAAAACCATTTCAGCTGTTTATGATGGTCAGGGTATGGTTCATGAGGAGCAACAGAGCATTATCCATATTGCATCTGATTTTTCAGCCTCATTATTTTCTGAGCCTTTGGTACATCAAACTGATTTCTCTACTTTTTTTCATAAAATTCAGGTTCCCCAGGCCCCACAATCACATCTTCTAGGACTAGTAGCTCCCCTTACCAAGCAGGAAGTTGCTTCTGCTATGGAATCTCTGTCTAAAGGAAAAGCCCCGGGTTTAGATAGCCTTTCTTCTGACTTGTACCATTTTTTGAAGGGTGAACTGTTGGAGGAACTCACTGCGGTTTATAATGCTATCTTACGGGGCAAATCAGTCCCTTTTGAGATGTCTACTGGAGCTCTTATTTTTATTTTTAAAGATAAAGGTGACAGATTATACTTATCTAATTGGCGCCCTATTAGTCTGTTAAATACAGATTTTAAAATTCTTTCCAAATTATTGAATGCGAGATTGTTATCAGTAGCAAAATTCTTGATTTCCCCTGCTCAATGTTGCACTGTTCCAGGGAATTCGATCACTGACTAATTGATCTTATTACATGATATTTTCTCTCATGATGCTATTTCCCCAAGTGCTGGTTTTGTTCTCTCCTTGGACCAGCGTCAAGCATTTGATAAGGTAGCCCATGTTTTTTTATGGAATGTACTGCAGCATTATGGTATCCCCATTACATTTATCTCTTGGCTCCAAGCTCTCTATCATACTGCAACAGTACATCCCTGTATTAATGGGTTCTTAGGCCCTCATGTTCCCATAAAAACAGGGGTTCAGCGAAAGTGTCCAATTAGCCCCCTCTTATATATTTTTAGCATCAATCCTTTATTGAGACTTCTCCAGTCCTCTTCTAGCACTGACCCCCATTAAATTGTCATCTTTTACCATTCCCTATAGAGCTTTGGCCTATGCGGATTATTTCGTTCTGTTAGTGGGGAATGTTTCTTCTGCTGTTGAGGCCCTATCTATTTGTACAAATTATGGTACCATCTCAGGGACTAGATTAAATTTGTTGAAATGTATTGGGAAGCCTTTGAGTAGCCAATTGGCCCCTCAGGGTCAAGTAGCTGGTCTTCCGTGTACTTTGGGTCCTTTAAAAATTTTGGGAATTGAGTTTGGGTCCCCTCAAATGGATGTGGAAAACTGGGATAAAAAAATATTACTTGGCTCTAGTATGGTTCAGACTTGGAACAGGACAAAAATGAGCTATGGTAAAAGGGTTTATATGATTTGTACCTATTTGGTGCCACTTTTTTTATTTCTTAGCTCTGTGTTTCCTCTCCCTAAATCAAGGGAAGTTAAAATGTATTTGTTTTTTCAGTCCTTTTGGGGTAGCCGCCTAAATCCTATTAGGAGAAATGTTTTACATTTATCACGTCAAAGTGGTGGACAGCATATGATTAATCCAGTTTTGGGGTTTTTTTTAGTCCATTTTTGTAGGCTAATTTTAGACCTTTGTTTCATTCACCAGATAAATGTTGGTGTGATCTTTTTGTTACCTCCATTTCCCCTTGGTTTACAGCATGGTATTTAGAAACTCTGCATCATATTGGGAAGGGTGTTCAATCTCCCAAGTATTTACGTGACGTGTTTGTTAAACTTAAACTTGGGGGATCACCAGTCATCAAGTGATTTCCCTCTTGAAAACACAGTTATACACTTTTGTCTTGGAGACACAATTTGGTGTTTTGGAAGTCTTTCCCAAATGCCCCATTATACACCATGAAGCCTTACTTCTCTTTTTAACTGAACCTCGTATCCCTTATAAATTTAGAGATCATCATTGGTTAAATTGTCATGAGAGGTTGAATGTCAAGGCTAATCAAAAATATAAGAGGGTGGAAGAACGTATTTGTTCCAGACCAGGATGCATTGTTCAATCTGAAACTCTGCTGCATTTATATTTTTCTTTTTCCTATATATGTGATTTTTGGAAATTTCTTTATGATAAGTCTCACCTACCCTTTTTTTTGCATCTCACCTATCCTGCTCTTTTATATGGTGCTTATCCCAATAATTGGCCTACTTGGGATAGAAGTTCACTGTTTGTTATTTTTTCTATCATTAAATGGTTTATTTGGCATTCCAGATGTATGTTTACTCTACAACAGAAGGAACTTCCATACTATGAACTTTATGATAACATTTTTAAGTCCATACAAGCAGTTTATTTTTCAGAATCTAGGACTCTCACATGGATTAATTTGTTGTCCATCTGGCAGAACTTACCCTGGATTACTGACAATGATTTTCCAATCACTTAATGTAGATATTGGCGTTTGTTCTATTGTTTACTTTGTTTACCTTTTATGTTCTATTTATGTTTTCTTGCAATTGTTCATTCTTCTGTTTTGCAAAGTATGATTTCCTTAATAAAATCTTCCCCTACTCTTTTCGATAAGTGCCATGGGATCTTTAACATCCACCTGAACTACCACCAATCCAGGCAGATAGGACCTCGGTTTAACGTCTCATCTGAAAGACAGCACCTCAGAAGTGCAGCACCCCTCTCATGCTGCACTACAGTGTCAGTACTGGGATATTAACCCAAGTGCCAGATGTGGGAACTGAACCCACAGCCCTCTGATCTCCCAGCCTCAGAGGTGAGTGTGCTACTTACTGAGCCACTGACACTGACAAGATAGCTCAAAATGCATTTGTTTACATTCCTCCAGCAGAACTGTACTGAGCATATCTCCTAACAGAGAGCTGAATTATTATTCTCTACTGTTTAGAAGGGTATAGACATGACCCAGTATTAAATGCTATCTGAATGGTCCAATTTTTAATACCAGCACATTTGCAGTCATTTGGGGCAAGTTCTAAAATGTATTTATTTTTATTCACATAAAGATAAACAAACCGATGACAGTTGCATTGCAAGATTGAGCTATACATTAGTAAGCTTCTAAGTTAATACCAAGTCTTCAGAATACCTCACTAAGTTAATACAGTAATTAGTCTTTTGTAGCAATTTTGATAGTACAAATTCTGATCATTTCTACATATCTTTTAGCATGGGACTCCAAATATAAACACATGGCATGACATTTAAAATAAAAACAATATGTTGTGTGCATTCAGATTTTTGAAGTAGAGAGTAATATGAATATAGTTTTATGTTTTAAGGGATGAATTGAGGACTCATCAAAAGCAGCTACATACTAAGTATGTAATTATGTGGATTGTTGAACAAAAAGTAGAGGAAAAAAGTATGGGGTGCTGTGTATAATGAAATTTTACACACACTTGAGTTGTGGGATGCTACATAAATCCAGAGGGCAAAACCTGAGGGGTTTATGAAATGCATCCCACAATGAGGGTGTGTGCAAAACTGAGTTTTACACTACCACCCCATGTTTTATTTTATATAATTACTGGCGTGCACTTTTTTGCCTCAGCAATTATACAAAATAACTAAACAGATTGGTGGGATTCAGCGTGGTATGCCCTCTTACAGTACTCCACTAGTCTGAGACAGAAAGAAGTGAAGATGAAGATAAACTTTAAAAGAAGTTGTTAAAAAATATTTGTATTTTTCTATTTTATCTTAGTTAAACTTACCACTGAGTGGCAGTTGTGATGCTGTGGCATCCTCCGGTTCCATGTCATAATAGTGAATGCAAAACAGCGCTCGCTATTATGGTGAATGTATATCACTGAAAAGCAAATTATTGATATACACTTTAAAGTGACCCAACTTCTGGATTTACAAAAAGTGTTTTTGAGGGGACCCCCTTCTAGTGGGGGCCTTTGCCCCCCACACCTCCCTGAATCGAGATTCCCAACTCCAAGGGGGGGTGCATGTTGGGGAGGGGGGACAATCCAGATTTAGGAAAAATATTAAGTGCTGCAGCTCGCAGCTGTGGCAAAATGCAACCCGTACCCAGTCCTGAACCCAGTACAGGCTCTGCCAGAGCTAGCCTCCCACACCACCATGCCACATGGCTAGCTCAGCAGCAGCAGGCACTCCAGTCCCTGAAAACCCCTTCCCTGTCCCTCCCATTCCCCTTGCTATTCCCCCCTTCCATTTGCCCTTCCCCATATTCGCTGCCCCATATCCTCATTATTCTGCATTGTAGCCCACCATAAAAGTGCCCAGAAAGAGTCACTATATTTCTAGCCACTCATTTTCAGTCGCTCTTGTGATGTGCTACCCATCCATTAAGCATGAAGAGGTGGGGAGACCCGCTGGTGCATGTGTACTGATGCAAACCCAGTGCATGTTTGCCTTTATAACCAGTTGGTCATAACAGAAAATTATAACCGGGTTTCCCTATGGGAAAAAGCACACACCAATTATTGTAACAAACTACTGTATGTAATAATTGAGCAAAAATAACTACTTTGTCATGCCTGGTGAAAAATGCATGCACTGAAATGATTTTTATAGCACAGAGATGATATTATTGTGGCCTGCAAATATGGTTGTGGTTGACATGTACAGTGTGCTACATTCTGTTGGGGAGCTGGTGAAGTTCAGATGAAGTAACTGTTACGACAACTAAATGTTTATATGAATTTTGATTTTGAACCCTCTCCACTGAGGAAGCCCTCATTGGGAGAAACTTTGAGCTCAGCCAGAGGGTGTTTTATGGTGAAAATTAAATAGATTGAAGAGAAAGTCTTTCTGAACATAGACTTATGTGTGACTTTTTTCCTTTAAAAGGGTACCTATCTGCAGGAATATATGTCCTCTCCTGCTTCACTGCTCACTGCAAATCTGATGAGGTAATGACATACTGTAATCATAAAAGCTGAAAGTTTGGTTCAAACAATAATCCCACCTCCCATTCAGTCCTTTTTGAGAATGTATTTCTATATGTATGCTTCATTTCTTTTGTTTGCTTAGTTTTTTAAGAGATGATTTTACATCATTTTTGACTGTATGTTTTATAAATGAATTATTTGTATATCTGTTGTAAGCAGCTTTAATGATTATATTTAAGATAGCACGTTTCCATTTATTCTTTGTATTGTTATTAAGTAGGGCTCTTGTCATTAGGAATGAACAAATGATTTCAGCTGTTTCTAATTGATGACATCATTATGTGTAGGCTTTATAAGACAAAGATTTGTTCTTTTTAAATTACTTTGCCTTTGAAAAAAGGTCTGGTTCAGGACCAGAAATGCTTTAGGCTAATTTTTTAACTCTGGAATAAACATTTTAATACGTATTTCAGTGTGCAGCATAATATGTGGTGGAGTGCCTAAGCTATTTTGTTTTTTGTAAATATTGGACTACCTTGGGAACAGATAAAAAAAGATATATTTGTTTAACAATGTCTCTGTTTGGACTGCCAGTTGGCTCAGCATCTTTGTATTGTGCTATGGCACCGGTGAATCTGATTTTGGAGTGAACTCACTAAAATGGCAATCCAGTGGCCAAGGCTTTGAGGAGTTCTGCCCAAGGTAGTGTGAGTTGCAGCCTGGGAAGGGATGACGGCATGTTCTACCACCAGAATAATCCCAAATAGTGTGCAGGGGAGCTTGCTCCTCCATTGGGAGTAGACTGCGTACAAGCCAGCCATTTACAGATCTGTATGCCACAACAGGCTGTAGGAAGAACTGAGGGTCATGGGTCAGAATGCTGCTTGCCATCTAGATCATAGTTACTGCACTTTCTGGCCCCATGAAGGGTGGACTCCCCCAATGTAATCATGCTCAGGGCAACATAATGCTTGTTGGTGCTAGGTGGTCTCTGTAATCCAGCAGGTGTACTGTGAGGACTGATGCTCTAAATTAAAAGACTGAATTCATTAAGCAATCATCAGGGTGTACATTAAAGGATTTTCATGCCCACCCCAGGGGAGTGATGTACAAAGCTAAAGCATGATGGTTCTTACCCCTATGGGAAGTGTATTCAAATCTTTTAATGCACACTCTGATTTATTGTGTTTACAAAAAGGCTCGCTATTCTGATGGATTATATATAATGTTTTTAATATGATTTTTTTCAATATAAAGTCATTTGTTTAAATGACAACTTTACATACATGAAATGGTCCTGAATAGTCCATTATTTTTCAGGCTTTTTTGCCTTGGTAATGAGATTAAGCACCTGACCATGCAATGCTAACTTTTCAATGCACAGCCCAGAGATGGTTTCAAGCCAATGAGATTTCAAGATTTTTCCTTACAATTTTATAGTAAGAATTATGTCTTGAGTACTGTCAATAAAAAAAAAATGCATTTGCGTAGCACTGATGAAGTTCAGTTTTCTGTGAAAACATAAAACATAACTGAATAAATGCATTATTAAAAAGAAAAACCCAAGGGTCATTTAAGGCATTCAAAAGATATAAATACAAGTTTGGCACAAGTTGGTCAATATGAATTCAAGGCAAATGTCAATGCATGTGCACCTTATATCATTCCTCAATCCCAGCAAGCCAACCTGATGGTGCAGCAGTAGTGCTACTGCTTGTGAGACCGGCAGCCCCAGTTCAGGAATGAGCTCAAGTCACTGAGGACCTGCCAGTGCAGAGGAAGATCGAGCATCTCAGAGGATGCTCTCTTCCTTCAGGGATGGAGGTTGACCTTTACTGCTGCAAGACTGCCACCTGCATGACCATAGGTGGCAGTGCAAGTAATCAGTAGATGTGTAAGGAAGGACACTGGCCAAGACCCATGCATACACATGCAATGTGCACACACTTGGGTCAACTCATGCACCAAATTCTTGAGGGTAGGACTTAAGGGGAAAAATGGCCCAAAGCATGGATGACCCCAGCCTCAGCCACTGTCCACATTGGTAACACTCGGGAAACTGTTGCATCACTGGAGGAGGCAGAAAGTTAGTACCGGCTTGGCAGATCTCCACAATAAGGGGGAAAGCTCATAGGTTTGAAAGTCCCAGAGGGTAAAATACAGAGATGCAGGGGGATGGGGCTGGGTCTGCCCAGAAGGGTTAAACAAGTGGGGCACCAAAAAGTATAAATTGAAAAAAAAATCCTAGCATTTTCCATTGGTACAAAAAGGTAAAAAGCGGTTGTAACACCTTTTATTTGATTAAAACATAAGAGGTATTACAAACCAATTTTTGGGGATCAGCTGTGCTCTGTGTAACATAGCAGTCTAGTTCCTTTTCACCAGTACAGAAAGACAGAATGTAGGAAAAAAAAACATTAATGCAAGGATCATGAAAGTAAAGAGCCTCAACAGGGTGTGCATTATAGAATGACAATAACTGGTAAGCGTTTATTCCCATAGGGAAACATGGTTATAGTTTGCAGTTATAACCAGCTGATTTTAACAGCAAACATGCACCAGGTTTCCCTCATTTCATGCATGCAGTAGCCACCACTCTCCACTTCCTCAGCACTGACATGTCTCCTGTCATGATCTAGTTCACTGTAAGTAAATATTAACAACAAAAAAAAATCTAAGTCTTTTAGCAGAAAAACCAAAAAGAAAACATTACCATAGCTGCTTGGGCCTGACTGTGCTTGAACCTGACTGTAGGTGCACAGGTATGTGTTCCTATTTAATATAACTGCTGTGATGAAAAAATACTCCCCAGCAATTATATAAAATAAGACATGGGGTGGTGTGTAAAACTCAAATTGCTCAAATAAATCCGGGCTGTGCTCTCAGGGTTTATGTGCCTTCCTGCCTGCATACCCCGGTCCCTCTCACCTGCAGTGTTTATTTCTAAGATTGCCCTTTGCTGGTATGTCATGCTACCTAACATTTGGCACATTTTGAATTACTGGAATTTCCTAAGCCTCAGTCTCTTACTTCTTTTTATTGTGTAACTATGTTGACCTTTGTATGTATTTATACCCCTATTCCTTCGACGTGGAAGCTTTGTAAACGAGCAGTTCCTGCTCAAAGGTATTTGTAATCCTAGATTTCAATAAAATAAAAATAAATAAAAAATGTGCCATCCAATACCTCGGGTGTGTGTAAAAATCTCAGTAAACACACCACCCTTTGTATTATTCTATATATAATGGATGCCACAGGGGTGTAATAAGGCATGATGCCCAAGGCCTACTGTCCTTATGCCCTGGAAGTGCATTAAAATTGTATGATGCATACCCTAGAGGGGCGTATTACACATGTAAAATGGCTTGAAGGTTTTTTTTTGTGGGGGAGAAAATGAGATGCAGCACCTGATCATGTATTTATAGAGATTCTGTTCATTGCTGCCATGTCTATGATTTTATGTTAACTTACTGTTGATGATTGTAATGTTCAAAATGTCATGTTACCCGACTGCTGATGCTTGTATTTGTACTCTTCAGTGTCATTCCTGAAAATAGGCAGGGTTATTGCCTAATGTACTTACCCGGTCATCAAAAGCAAATAAATAAATAAATAATGCTCAGACAGGTGATGTCTCTCAACCAATAAACTTCCCACATTTTTTCTTGTCAGTTTATAAGCCTATACAAATCAGTGTTTATGAGGATGTTTCCCTTATTCCATTATTTTTTGCAAGACTCTTATTATTAATCCTGCAATATCATCTTCCATGCCTTGCTTAGTCTTGTATGATCTTTGAAATTTTTGTAACAGCGTAACTGAAAAAGGCTCAAAGCTTACTCCAATTGCAATAGCTAGATGTACAGTATTTTCAACAAGTTAACAAATTTTAATAATTAATTTCATCCTTTTTCTTTTGAATTCCATGTGATTCCCCTTTCCCCGCTCTACCTTTTCAAAAAGGCTGCCCCAATATAAACTGTGCTCCAGCTTTGAGGGCATCCAGATAGCTTCCTTTACAATCAACACCAAAATAGCTCTTGATGAAGGGTGGCTGAAGTTGCTACACTTTACTTTGCAGTGAAAAAAGGCACATTTTTCAAACTTTGTGGGCATTTTACAGTGCTTTTTCCAAAACAATATATGACTTGAGGTTAATGGGTATTTAATGTTATTTTGGTGGTAGGTGAGTGGTTGATGGACTCCTAAGTGGCCTGGGGAAGGGGGTATTAAGTTATTCATTTTGGGGGAGCTGGGTACTATATGGGTTTGGTTTCATTCTTTGTTTTCTTAAAACATTTTTATTTTAGTTAACATGAGCCATGTGGCCACATAGTACATAAGCACAGAACAAATGGCATCCACTGGAGAAATAGCAAAATGGCAAACTTCAAATATTTTCATGAACTTTGAAGCTTGCCACTGCAACAAAACTTCACAGGCATAGTTTAACTCCGTAATATGTTTACTATTGAGTGGTCTGGTGGGGAAGTGTGCGAATAATGTGAAGTTTGTCACTTTCAGTTTCAGTTTTCAGTAGCCTCCCCTCAACAGGAGTTTGGTACTTTATCATTGTACAGTAATGTGCTCAGCACCAACCTAATGCCACTATGGGTTTCCATGAATACCTTTCTTGAGTTCTGGTCTCCCAGTTGACAGAACGCTTGGATACCACTGAATGTCTGAGTTGGCCTAAATTTGACATTTCAACAAAAATATATCTGGGATAGTAAAAAAGCAAATCCACTCAAGTTAAAATTTACATCACTTTCTAAACTATGTAGGTAAATAGTGCCACTGATGAACCAGTAATTTAACACAACAAAACATTGGGCAGTCTGCATCAGTGCTTTCAGACAGCCTGGTGTCCTATGACTTTATTTACTAATCTGTTTTGTATTTTTATGTTTGCTTGCATGCATGTACAAGAAACATAGTGCCACCTTATCAGTTTTTGTAGGTGTGGCACCCCCGCTTCCAATGCCCTTAGCATTTTTGCAGGCATGGCCATACCACACCAATGAATGTCCCAGCTGTCTATGACAGCAGTTCAGATTGCAGTGGCATACAGTTGTAAGCAAACAACCTCACAATCAGTGGTGGTAACGTGTAGGCAACTTGCATACTGCCCTGTCATCAGCAGTATGCAAATTGCCTCCACGTCACCACTGCTGATTGTAGTGGTGGTTGTATGCGAGCACCCCCCCTTTGTTGTGTGCCGAGGGGGTGCCCAGTTCCCCCCCTCAGTTCATGCACACTCTCCACCAAGCACACTATATGTCTGACGGGGGTGCCCAGTCCCTGTCAGCTCCAGTGCCCCCTCCCCCAAAAAACAAACTTCCAGGTGCCACGCTGGGAGCCCACCCCAGTGTTGAAGAGGTCCAGCATCCTCATGTGTCCCCCCCACACTGTATGGCCAATGGAGGTGCCCAATCCCCCGTTGGCTCCACTGCCCCCCAAAACTTCCAGGTGCCACACTGGGAGCCCACCTCAGCATGGCAAAAGTCCCATGTCATCCATGTAAAATAAAAAATAAATAAAACCTGCAACAAAGGAGAAAACGGTCCCTCGTTGACTCTTTTGCGCCATCCCACAACCCACGCCCACCTTCTGCGTACTCCACCTCCCCACACCCCCCTCACCCCATACTTACCTCCAGAGCCTGGCATGATGATCTGCGGTGGAGCAGGGACACGTCTGTACTCTTCAAAGCCGACCACACACTGAAGAAATGCCGATAAGCTGTATAATGGCATACATAGGGTTTTTTTCAACTTTGGTACATATCTCGGTAATGTTTTTGAATTTATGCACCAAATTTTCAACATGGGGTTCTTGGAACCCCATCTCATGAATTCAGTGACTGTCATTTGGTTATTCAGTCCCAAAAGATGATTTCACGGTCACTGCACAGAATCACTTTTTGGGACCAATTAACCAAACAACAGTGTCACTGTTCATGAGGTGGGCTCTCAAAAAGCCTATGTTGCAAATATGGTGAAAAAATTCCCAAAAATGACTGTGTTACGAGTGTGCATTGTGCAGTTTCCACGCACACTCACAAATTCATGAATTTGTAATATTTTCACTCCAGATTTTCAACATTGGCATTTTTTCACACCTCCTTATGAACAGTACAGCTGTCATTTTTTACATCATGGCCAAAATGTGTTTTCGCACTTCCAGTGGAGAATAGCTGGGTTACTGTGGGAAATCAGTGTTCAGGACAGATTAAGAAAATCACAGGGATACTGCTCATGAGCAGAGGTCCTAAAATGCCTATGCTAAAAATTTGGTCACAAAAGTCCATAAAATGACTACGTTATAAGCCTGCATTGCACAGTTTCTACGCACCCTCGTAACTTCACAAATTTGTAATATTTTCACTCCAGATTTTCAACATAGGCATTTTTCCACACACTCTTAATGAACAGTACAGCTGTCATTTTTCACATCATGTTGGAAATGTGTTTTCACATCTGTGGTGCTAATGGCGCAGTCACTGTGTAAAATCACCTTTCAGCTAACAAACTGATAGTGTCACTGTTCATGCGGTGGGGTCAAAAAAGCCCATGTTGAAAACTTAGAGTAAAAATACCAAGAAATGTCCAGGGCCTTAGGGTTTCTGACCATAACACCCAATCCTGTAGGGTCTGACAGATGTTCACCCTACCCTGGAGGGACTGACAGGCATTGGGGGTGTAACTTGGGATTGTCGACAGTAATGATCATGCCATTCCACCCCACCCCCCCCACAGCCAGTGACAGGCATCGAGGTGCACTTGGACTCTTTGGCCCCAGAGTTCACACCATTCTCCTATACTGCACCCATTTCAGAGTATTTCCTTATGGAATGAGGTGAGTGTAAAGCCCAAACACCCCAAGGCACACCTCAACACTTGTCAGAGTCTGCAGGGTAGGGTGAGGTGAAATGTTGTGACCGTTATGGATGACAACCCAAAGGCACACCCCAATACCTGTCCATCTCTGCAGGGTGGGGGGTGGAGTTGGTGTCAGTTCAATACATCACTGCCATTCCTATACTGCATCTGTCTAACTCCTGCACTTCCACTGCTAATGCTAGCAAGCAAACATTTGGCATTGACAAATGCTTGTTTATTCAGCATTCTTGGTACTTACCCTACTCTGCAGTTTTTAGGTTAGTTGTCTGTGAGAAATGGTAGTCATCTGAACAAGTGTATCAGTTTTGAAGTTTTTCATGCACTAAGCTTAAACCTTGTACAGTATGTAGAGAACCTTACTAAGATCCCAGTCTAATTTTAACAGCAGTACACCAATGAAATTAATTCAAAGTCTAGATGCAAAAATTTAATGTATGCAAGATTCAGAAACTGCAGAATTAAGTAAAGGATTAAATATCTGTCATCAGTATGCTGCAACTGACAAGGTGCCCCAGCGCTTCAAACAGGTGGTTCTTCCTCCCCTGGATCTCCCCAGAACTCCTGGCATGCCAATGAGCCCAGGATCAAGCCTGGAAAACATAGAAAGCCACTGATCTACCACATGACTATGACATTTACTGCTTACTGTGCAACAAGTGCACCAAAGTCACTTGCCTAGCAAAATCCGAATACTTCTGCTCAGCCTTCCAGACCAATATAAACAGGCCTTCCAAATTCTGGAAAGTAGTCCACTCCCTTTCTTCCCCCACTCCTCCCTTCCCACCCCTCTCCTCAAGATCAACAACACCCAGGTTGTGGATCATTTTAACATGGCTAAATAATTTAATTCATATTTTACCTCCTGTACTGTGACTCTACTCTCCTCCCTTCAATCTACACATCCAGTCGATCCCCCCTCCTCTAGTACTCATCCTGCCTCATCGTACTCCTTCTCCTTCTTTACTATCTCAGCCTTAGACATGTTACAAGCACTTTTTGCTCTCAACGCCTCTAAAGGGGACTTCAGGGATGATCTGGACCCTAAGCTACTGTACCTTTCTGTGCCTGCTGTAGCTACTCCTCTATCTTTACTCCTTAACCTTTCCTTTGCTGCAGCTTCCATCCCATCTGTCTGGAAACATGTCACTGTACTCCTGTTTGCCTAAGGGTGGTGATCCCTCCATTCCTTCTAACTATCATCCCATCTCTCTCCTACCTACCCTTGCTAAGCTACAAGAGCACCTGGTCATCTCACAGCTCTCCTCTTACATCTATGACTCTAATTTTTTCACTCCCTTCCAGTCTGGCTTCCAGAAGAACCATTCAACCACCACCTCCCTGATTAGGTTCACTAACTACATCCTCTCAGAGATGGACTGTGGTCAAATCACTTCAGCCATTTTTGTTGACCTAGCAAAGGCTTTTGACACTGTCTACCACCCCATATTCCTTGATGCCCTCTCCCAGGCTGGCCTAACTGAATCTGCTACTAACTGGTACAAAGGTTACCTAGTAGGCCAGACCCAGTTGGTTAGAATTGCTGATGCTATTACCCCTCCTCTCCCATTGACACTGGCGCACCCCAAGGTTCAGTACTGGGTCCTGTTTTATTCTCCATATTCCTAAATGACCATCCCTCAGCTTGCCCATCCTCTTCTATCCATCTGCATGCTGAGGACACAGTCATCTTCTCATCTGGCCAGTCCCCTCATGATGTGGAAACCAGGTTGCAGCTTGACTTCAATAATGTCCAGAGCTGGTTCAGCTCCCATCAACTCTCCCTCAATGCCAAGAAGTCCATCTCCATGACCGTTGGCACCAGGCAGAGCCTTGCCAGGCTCCCTTCCTTGACATCTTTCCATACTATTGACAGGACAGCCATTGAGGATACCTCATCCTTTAGATACTTGGGGGTTTGGCATGACCAACACCTCAACTTCTCTGTACATGTCAACGTCATCCTGAAAAAACTGCACCCCAAGCTTGGCACATTATACAGGAACTGCAGCTGCCTCCTGCTATTGGCAAATCATGAACTTGTCCAGAAGATGATCCTACTTATCTTTGACTACTGTGATGTAGTCTACAGTGGAGCTCCCAAGTCCTCCCAAGCCATAGTAGATACCCTTTTCAATTCCTGCCGTCGCTTCACTCTTGACTGCCCTCCTTTCTCTCACCACTGTAACCTCTATCACTCTCTGTCCCGCTCCTCCCTAGAAAATCACCGCCTCCTCCACTGTGCCAAATTTTTGTCTAAATTTTGGTCTAGGTCTCTCCCCCTTATCTCTCTTCCTTATTATCCTCTCTACCTCCTCCGGACCATTGCCTTCAATCATATGACTCTTGTCTACTGGTAATTCCTCACCATGTGACCATGATAGGCCAGTCAGCCTTTTTGCATCATTTCCCTAAGCTTTGGAATGCAGGCCCCCCCAAATCTACTTATCATCTTCTACATTCTCCTTATCACTAGCCCTAAAAAACTTCCTTCCAGTAAACTTTAACTGCACCTAAGCCCTCTGCCTCTTTCCCTTACCTACCCAGTTCATATGCACTGTACTACCCTCCTCTCATCTAACTTGTCTCCTTGAATAAGCTGACACTCTCATTGCTTGCACCAGCTGTTTGGCTGACTGACTAGCTGATCGTCAACTGATGTACTTCACTAATGCACTTATTGTACATTTGCCTTATGCTCAGTGCCTTATGTTAACCTGTTATGTTGTTACTATGTCTTGCTTCCTTCTTACACTGTATCTATCTATTCGATGTATGTATTTTGTGATTAATTTGTTGTTGCTGTATTATGGTACACTACGTAACCAGCTATGACACTGCATGTCCCACATCACTGTTTAACCAAATTAATGTCTGTTGCTTGATTGTATTCTGTAGTTTAGGTATGTATTATTTCCCCCTGTTACCCTTCTCCCAGGACACACCATGAGACGAACAATTTGTTGTTCAGTGTGCCCTCCTGGTGAAACTTTTCAATAAATAAATAAAGGTGGTTCTTCATCAGGAGGTAGCACCCTTGTGTAAACACTCCTTTTTAACAGTAACCCAGGAAACTGGATGGCTCAGTGGATTGGTGGTGGGTTAAGGAGCATTTTACCTCTAGGTCACTGGTTTAAATCCAGCACAGGCTAGTAATAGCTGAAATCCATTATCATCCGTGGCTGCTCAGTGGCCTGTGTGAAATGAGTTGTGGTGGTCTCAGTTCAGTTCCCAGTGGGTATGTGTCCACATCACAAAAACCAACAACACCATTGGCACACATGAGAGGCCAATGAATAAATGGGCATGAAGTTTGAATGACCGTCTCTCCTATGTGGTGGTAATTCCATGGAAGGGTTTCAGAACATTGACGAGGCAGTGTGATAAAGTTTACTCTGTGACTGCCTGTTCTGTACTTCACATGCAGATATGCAGAGGACTTTAGGTTGCAGTGGTTTCAATCCAGCACCTTTTACAGGCACTAACAATTACCATGCACCAAAAAAACAAGCAACATCCAGTTTCATATATGAAATACAAGATGAAAAAAGACCAGGGGCCTGATATTCAAAAATGGGCAAAGTGGATCACAAAGTATGTTGCCCTTGCCCAGGAGTCCAAGGATAATATATTCAGCCAGACAGTGCTCTAGCACTATTCAACTGAATACAGGTGCATATCGGCACAGTGCTAAGTCATGTAGCATGGCCTGACATGGACCCCTGCTATGCAGGGAACGGCAGAACTAGACCAGATAGCACCGGAGCGCTAAGCATGATATCAGAGGGACACATGCCTCCCTGCATATGTTCCATGTTTTGTCCCGCAGACACAGGAAGACTGACTAGAGCATCAAACTGCACTCAATTTAAGGTACCGTTCCGATGCACCTCACAAGGGAAAAGATCCTTTGACTACCTGGCCCCCTCCTGCTAAACTCCCTTCCTTCTGAGTTATGTACTGAACCTGAAATTGGTCCTTTTATACCTAAGCTATGTTCACACCTAATGGACCAAATGAGGTGTGTCTGCTAACCATGTCCTGATCCCCTCGCCACTTATGAATTTCACAGACACTAGCACTTCCATACAAAGTTCCCCTTCCCCAGCCCTACAGTATGTCAAAGTTTACCAACTTCTGGTTTATTGCATGATTCTCTCCTGCCTCCCCTTTTTTCTTTCCAATTTAGTTTTACAGCCTTGCCTAATTTAGCCACATTTATATGTCTCATTGCTGCCTGACCCATAGTTGTTTATACTAAATCATGCTACTGTTTTTTCTGCTTAATAACTGTATGAGCTATTGATCAGCCCTAGCTGTTGCCTGTAATTGATGTACTGTGATTATATTTGTACCCTTTTTGTATGTGTTATTGATCAACTCTAACTGTTGCCTGCAACTGATGTACTGTGATTGTATGCTGTATCCGTTTTGCCTCTGTATGAGGTGGAACCTTTGTAAACAAGCTCTTAGCTCAAAGGTTGTCATCTGAGAACTCAATAAATAAATATATAAAGAAACAACAAGTACACTATAGATAAATCAGCAGTGTTACAGCTCCCTCTGGATTTAAACTTGCAATCTACAACTTATGATAAACAGTAAAAAAGTTTTCAAGACTCAACAAATGTCTCAGGAAAGCCCTTGCAGTGGGGGAGGATGGAAGAGGGGTGTAGAGGAACAGTGGGCAAATATTAAAGGAGCCATAGAGGAGGCAGCCAACCTTTGCATTAGGCAATCAAGCAAAAGCAAGAGGAAACCAAAACCATTATGGTTCTCAAAGAAAGTGGCCGGGAAGGCACCAGCGAATAGGCTGGCATTCAGGACGTACAAGGAAACACGGAGAGAAGGAGAACAGGGAAGTACAGTATATCTAGAAAAACAGAGGGAGGCAGAGAAAGCAGTCTAGAGTGCAAAAGCACAAATGGAGGAAAAAATAGCCCAGGCAGTAATTACAGAGACAAGACATTGTTAGTGAAAGAAGAAATATCAGGTGTGGGATTGTTAGGCTAAAAGGGGACCAAGGGGAAAATGTGGAGGGGGACCCAAAGAAAGCAGCAATCCTAAATAAATGTTTTTGTTCAGTATTCACAGAAGAAGGGGAAGGTGAGGGACCTCAGTTAAGTGGCAGGAGCATTGATAGAAGGGAAGTGGACACCAGTCCATTTACAGAGGAGAGAGTCCTAAAGGAACTTGCAAAACTGAGATTGAACAAGGCAATGGGGTCAGACAAGAGATCTCCAAGAATATTAAAGGAGTTTAGAGAGATTCTCGCAACACCACTGACAGTCCTGTTCAACAAATCACTGGAAACAGGAGTGGTTCCAGAGGACTGGAAGAGGGCAGATGTAGTCCCTCTCCAAAAAAGTGGAAGCAAAGAGGAGCCTGGCATTTACCTGACCTCGGTGGTTGGGAAATTAATGGAATCACTGCTAAAGGAATAGATTATGATATATCTTGAATCCAGCAAATCACAGGATCCTGGCAGCATGGATTCACAGAGGGAAGGTCATGTCAAACAAATCTGATGGATTTCTTTGACTGGGTGACCAGGGGAATTCAATCCAGGAAGGGTGGTGGAAGTGGCCTTTGTGGATTTCAGCAAGGCCTTTGACACTGTTCCTCATAGCAGGCTTGTAAGAAAGCTGGGCAGCCTGGGAGTGGGTCCCAAGATGGTAAACTGGGTCAGAAATTTGATAAGGGATAGAACACAAAGGGCGGTGGTAAACAGAGTTCATTCCAGAAGGAGAAGTGAGTGACTAGCAAGTAGCCACAAGGATCAGTTCTGGGGCCAAACCTCTTTAATTCATAAGCGGCGTTGCAGAGTATGATTCTTTGCAGATGACACTAAGATCTGCAACAGAGTTGACACTCTGGGGGGGTGGAAAAGAATGAGGAGGGACCTGACCAGGCTTGAGGAGTGATCAAGAGTGTGGCAGCTAAAATTCAATGCAAACAAGTGTAAAATCATGCATTTGGGGCACAGAAACCCAGAGGAGGAGGAGGAGTACATGATGGAGGGGGATGGTACTGACGACCACCAAACAGGAAATGAACCAGGGGTAATCATATCTGATGAAGTAAAGGTAACCAAACATTGTGAAAGGGCTGCAGGGAGAGCCAGTGGGATGCTGGCATGCATAGGGAGAGGTATCACCAGCAAAGAGAAGGAGGTGGTGATACCACTGTACAAATCATTGGTAAGACCCCATCTGCAGTATTGTGTCCAGTTCTGGAGGCCACATCTCCTAAAAGACACAGACAGAGTAGAGGCAGTTCAGAGAAGGGCAACATAAATGGTGCAGGGTCATATAAGGAGAGACTAGAGGACCTCAATATGTATACCCTGGAAGAGAGGAGATAGAGACCTTCAATTACCTCAAGGGCATAAATAAGGTACAAGATGGTAACACCGTTCAGAAAAAAAGATGTTTCAGAACAAGAAGTCATGATATGATGCTGGAGGGGGTAGACTAAGGGGTAAAATGAGGAAGTATTTTTTCACAGAATGGGTGGTGGATGCATGGAATAGCCTCTTAGCGGAGGTGGTGGGGGCAAAAACAGTAGGGGAATTCAAGAATGCATGGGATAGGCACAAGGGAACCCTAACAATAGGAAAGAGAGGGTAAAAGCTGGAGATTAAGTAGGATCTGTGGTATTGCAGTAGGCAGGGAAAATGGGCAGACTATTTATTGAGGATTCAGAAAGTACCTTTGAGTCAAAGACTCCTTTTCAAAGATTCCACATCACAGAAAGTAAGCATAATACAGCAGTACAGAACAATTCAAATGATGACACAAGCTGACAAACTTGTTACAGAAAATACAATAAAAGTCTAACATTCAGATGCTAGTTAACTCGTAGGCCCAGATATTCAAAAGGGTTGCGCATGGCTCAACAGTGTTGCGCCATGCACAACCTACTGATGCGCCTTGATATTCAAAAGCGCCACACAAATTCGATGTGCCGGAGTGCATAATGACGTATGCAGGCACAGGGGTGCCCATGCATAACCTGCACAGCCCGATATTCAGCCTGGGATGTGCAGAGTCATGCATGCGCAACCTCTCCCTGTGCCTGCACAAAGTTAAGCCCAAAAAAAAAAGGAACAAGTGATGGCCACCCACAGGTGAGCTGCTTCATTGCAGGGTGCAACACGGCAGCTGTGGCCACCCAAGTTCCTGCCGAACCTGGCGGCACCCCCCCATGCCCCATCGCGGACATCCGTGTAGCTAAATCCCCCCTCGTATATCCCTGGTGGTCCAGTGGACCTCAATGTGCCCGATTGCAGGCATTTGTCTACAATAATAAGCCCCTGTCCTATATCCCTGGTGGTCCAGTGGACCGCACTCTGCCCAATTGCGGGCATCGGTATTATAACCCCCCCACGTCCAATATCCCTGGTGGTCCAGTGGACTGCTATGTGCCCGATCGTGGGCATCGGTATAGTAACCCCCCCATCCAATATCCCTGGTGGTCCAGTGGACCGCACTCTGCCGATCGCGGACATCTGTAAATCGCAAAATACTCCTGTTACCCTGGTGGTGTGGTACACCTCCCACCCACCACTGAGCCCCCACCACTCCGCCCACCCCGTCAGCTGGTGGGAGGCAGCACCCCACCCTCCTGCCGCCCCGCCCGCCCGACAGGCTCGGTAGGGCTGCGCACCCATTGGTTCACAGCGTGAGCCAATGGCGTCGCCCATGCCATTACTCAGTCCAGATATGTGAATGAATTCATTCACATATCTGGACTGTGTTATACAATATGGGCTGCAGCTCATTGGCTCACGCTATGAACCAATGGGCGAGCAGCCCTACCGAGCTGTCAGTCGGCGGGTGGCGGGGCGGTAGGTGGGTGGGGTGCTGCTGCCCGCCGGCTGATGGTGGGAGAGCAGGGCAGTGGGGCTCAGTGGGCTGGTGGGGAGGGCGGTACACTAGACCACCAGGGTAATATGAGTATTTTATGATTTACAGATGCCCGCGATCAGGCAGCGATCATCCACTGGACCACCAGGGATATTGGAAGGGGGGGTTACTATACCGATGCCCACGATCGGGCACATAGTGGTCCACTGGACCACCAGGGATATTGGACGGGGAGTTCTTTTAGATGAATGCCCACAATCAGGCTGCAGAGGGCGTCGGTCCCCGACGGCTGCTGCCTGGCAGGGTGCCAGGCGCAAGTCATCAGAGATCGGCGCACCTGCATGCTAATGGCATGCAAATGGGACCATAATGACATGCAAATGGCCCCATGTGTGCCTTGCATAAATTATGGCCCCATTTGCATGTCCCCTCTTGAATATCGTAGGTGCTGTGCATGGCGCAATGGCACTTGCGCTAGCGCATCTCCATGCTCCACTCTGGCCACTTGCACTGGCGCAGTACCACTGTGCCATGCACAGTGGGGGTGACCAGGGTGCTATATTGAAAGCTGCTGCGCCATAGCACAGCTCTGTTGAATATCGCCCAGGCCACACCCCTGCGTAACAAAGTTGAGCTGCGCCCAGGCTTGCATCACAGCCTGGCGCAGTTTGAATATCCAGGCCGAAGTATAAGTCTCATATATAAATACAGACTAAGGAGCACATCAGGCAGTTCAGGCTTGTAGGGGAGCCAGCCAGAGGCCTTAGTCAGAGGGGAGAGGGTGGCAGGGCAGGGCT
This sequence comes from Neoceratodus forsteri, assembly GCA_016271365.2. Taxonomy (NCBI): domain Eukaryota; kingdom Metazoa; phylum Chordata; order Ceratodontiformes; family Ceratodontidae; genus Neoceratodus; species Neoceratodus forsteri. The sequence continues at coordinate 1,291,465,328 of CM057456.1, forward strand.
CAGTGACAATCATAGGGGTTAGAGGACTGGAGAGGGTCCCTAAAGATAAGCTTTGTAGGGGCATATCATACTCACATTTGTGAGAGAGTTGGGCAGACAATTTACCCAGGAAGTGGCTCTGTAACTAAAGGACCTTTGGAATTGGGATGTGCGGCAGCGGGGAACCATGAGGAGTTGCTTGTTTGTGCTTTGGGTGTGCTTTTGCGACGGGACCTGTTGGATTAGAAGTGAGAGACCGGGGGGAGGGGGGAGACCAAGGGAGACCTTTTTGGCCATGAGGCAAGTGTGAAACCTGATTCTTTTATCAAAGTTAAGCCAGTTTGAAGCATTATAAAGTAAGCAGATATGGGTGAGCTGGTCACAACCCAGGATGAGGTGACAGGCTTTGTTGAGGAAGAGATGGAGTCTCTATAGGGCCGAGGTGTTTGCTGCACTATAGATTAGTTTCCCATAGTCAAGAAGGGATAGGACCAAGGAGGAGACAGTGAGACAAAGGGCATCAGGAGTCAGACAGTATTTAAACCGATAGAGGATGCCAAGCTGGGTATTGTGGGTGGTGGACAGATGATGGATGCGTTGGTGGAAGTTAAATGCAGGGTCTAGAGTAATGCCCAGGTATTTAAAGGAGTCCACTTGCTTGAATGGGGTCAGACTGGCAGTTAGGACCTGGGGGCAGTGGTCTTTTCTGGAGTTTTGTGGGTGAGAGAAGATCATAATTTTCTTTTTGTAGTTTAAAATAAGGCGTTGCATGGTGAACTACTTTTCAGCATCACTGAAGCAGGACTGAAGGGAGAGGTGGGGCAGAGTGGGGTCAGGATTGGAGGAGTAAAGGACTGCATCATCCGCATAGAGTAGGAGGTTGCCAGAGCAGGACAGGGGGAGGGAGTTAAGGAAGAGACTGAATCATAGTATTTTGAGGATGGACCCCTGTGGGACACTGGAGCAGACTAGCAGCTTGTTGGATAACACGGTACCAATTTTGACCTGCTAGAATTGATCTGACAAATAGTCAGTGAACCAGCAGAGGGCGCCTTGTGACAATCCAAGATTGGAGAGAGTAGCTAGTAGGAGGGAGTGGTTGATGGTGTCAAACGCCTTTGTGAGGTCAATGAAAACAGCACCAGTGATATGACCTTTGTCCAAGACGGAGTGGACATGTGAGGTGAACTCAAGGAGGGCAGTAGTAGTACTGTGTCCTTCGTGAAAGCTATGCTGCTCTTTGCAAAGTATATTGTGTTTGTTGAGATGGTCAGTGAGCTGATCAGAGAGAATAAAATCTAGTACCTTAGGGGAGGGAGAATGGAGATGGGGGAGTAGTTGTTGATGGCAGTACAATCCCCACTCTTAAACAGGGGGGTAATGGAGGCAGATTTCCAGCATGTGGGGAATTTTCCCTGGCATAATGAGTGGTTGAGAATGTGGGTGGGGGGGATTAGTACCTCATGAAGAGTGAGCCGGAGAAGTCTCAGGTCTAAGGAGTCACTACTGTATTGGGAGTGGCTTAAGGCTTTTTTGAGGTAAGGCTCAGCAGACCTGGGGGTGATGCAGTGCAGGTAAAAGGGAGGGTGTGCTGGGGGGCAGGTGGTGCAGCATGCAGAGGGTGGGTCAAAGAAATTGTGAAGGAGTAGGACATGGCTGAGGTTGGTGAAGGCACAGTTAAAGGCTGAGGCTATCTGAGTGGGATCGGAGGTCAGGCGCCCATCAACCATGATCTGCGATGGGGCAGGTTTGGGGTCTTTGCCACAGATTTCTTTAATATTATTCCAGTATTTATGCCCAGAACCCCAGGTAGAGGTTAGGGAAGATTTGTAGTACTTGGCTTTGGCTTTGCGCAAAGACCATGTGCATTTGTTCTGGGCTTTTTTGCATTTCTGTCTATCCACTGGTAGGCCCATCTCATTGGAGAGGTGCCATAGTGCGACTCTGGTCCTCATCAGGGCCAGAAGGTGGTCAGAGATCCAAGGCGCCAGGTTTCTTTTTACTAGGTGAGCCAAGCAGTCATTATCTGCCATCAATTTCAGTTTCTATGTTTCACTGTGGAGACAGTTTAGACAGGGACCATCTAGGCAGACTGGGTGGGACAAGTGGTCATTTTCTTCCAACAAATTCTATGATTCTATAGGTCTATGTTTCACTATACATAGGCAGAGTTTAATTGCCCCCACAACAAGTTACAGTATGTCTCTTTTAATGCAGCACCGAATTCAATTTGCTTACTCACTGCCACAGTACACTGCTTCAGTGACTTCAGCTTTCCATCAATGATGTGTCCATAGGGCATTTTAATGATCCACTTAGAACATTGTAATAAAATTTGTTGGGCCTATGTGAATGACTTTAAATGTATATACAATGAAATTCATTTTCCACTTGGTAAACCACTCTTCAAGTACACTTAAGTTCCTCTGCAGGCTGTGTTCCTCTTCTCTAGTGTCTACCACCCTCATTAGCTCTGTGTTGTCTGCATATTTTATCACCGTACTTGCAATCCCTGATTTCAGGTCATAAAAAAATATAGAATACTCTGTGGTCACAATTTTCAACACACACTCCTGGGGAAGCCCACTGGACCATGCCTTTACTATTTACGGCTTGTATAGCAACTGTATCCTAGCATAGTTTGTGTTAGGTAATTACTGTAAAACCAGCGCAGTACTTCTTTAGACATGTTTTGTGCTGCTATGCAGACTTTGGATTCAGGTGAAACCCTGTGTTTTACAAACTAGGCCAGTGGATGGTATGTGGCAGAGTGGAAAACTTTATTTCCAAGGAGTCAGTGCTGTGGCAGAAATCTGGGTTTAGGAGTGGACCTAGGATACTGGCACTTAGGCAGCAAACTGGGAAAAGCACAGACTTAACAAGTATTGGCAGCAAGTTATAATGAGGATAGGCAGCAACTGTTGTTGCTGCAACAATTATGTACCAAGTTATGTGTTCCTCTATTGTGGATGCTGCTTGCATGCAAAACAGCTTTCACGCAGATAGTGTCACCACAGGGAGGAGGGAGGGTAAAGGGGTATACAATAAAAATAAAAGTTGTTGCCTTGTTAATGTCACTAATAACCCCAGGCCCCATGTCACAATGACCCTGATAGGGTAGTGGTTGTCAATGATGGGAGATCACTGGGCCATGATGACCCCAGGCTGGGGTAAGAGGCAATGGTACAGAAAAAGCGAGATAACAAAAAAGAGTAAATGTGACCACCACCAAAAATCTGTATAAGGTAAAACTGAGTTTTTTATTGAGTGTTTCATAACGCTGTTTTATAATGGTATTTGCAAGCCATACATAGTTAGCAAAGCTTGAGATGCACTGGAAAGTTATATGAACATGCAAGAGAGAGAGAGAGAGAAAGAGAGAGAGAGAGAGAGATAGTTAAGCACAGGTGGTGCTCGGCCCCATTCTGATATCCATTTTCCTTAACGACCTGCCACAAATCTTCACAGCTACATCTATACACATGTATGCAGACAACACCATCCTATTCACCCCGGCTCCCCCCTGGAAGAAGTTGAATCCAATCTCCAGTCAGACTTCAATAAAATTCAACTCTGGTTCAGTTTTCACAAGCTCTACCTCAATGCTAAAAAAACAGCCACTAAAACCTTCGGCATGAGGCAACAGCTATCCAGACTCCCCTTCCTCCCCTCCTTCCACACCCAGGATAGGACAACTCTGGAGTACATCACTTCCTTCCGGTATCTAGGGGTATGGCTCGACTGTCAACTTATCTTCACTGACCACATCAATGTGATCATAAAAAAAACTGCACTCTAAGCTTGGTGCCCTGTATAGGAACCAAGCTAGCCTCTCTTCTCTAGTGCAAAAGATGATCCTGCCTTCCTTAGCAAATGTGACATAGTCTACAGTGTTGCTTCTAAATCCACCCTATTGAAACTAGACATCCTTTTCAACACCTTCTGCCATTTCGCTGTTGATTCTCCTCTCCGCTCTCACCACTGTGACCTATACCATTCACTCGCCTTCCCATCTCTCGAAAAATCGCTTCACATTACACTGCTCCAAATTTGTCTCAAAATTCTGACTTGGAGCACTCCCCTCCTACCTCTCCTCCTTACTCTCATCAGCCCCCACCTCCCCTCATGCCCTCAGGTCACTTGACACCCGACTACTACATATCCCCAGACAAAAGACCTCTGCTGGCCAAACAGCCTTCTCGCACCATTTCCCGAAACTCTGGAATGATCTCCCCCCTCAAATTCATCACTCCTCCTCCACCCACTCCCTATCATCCATGTTGGCAAATTACCTCATGGTAAACTGTGCCTGCTTTTGATAACTCTCATGACCCCTTCCCCTACCAAATCCCCAACTGCCTGACCAGTGGCACATCCCTATGCTTGGAAGCTGACTTATATAACCAACCATGGTACTTACTTGTCTACTGTTATCGTCTCTGTCCTGACTGCCTAGATTCAACTACCAAGTGTTAATCCGCCTCAGAATCTGTGCTCTATGTATAGATGTATTGTCTCTATGCCTCTGGGATATGCATTCCCTGCACAATTGTAGCTGACTGTTAGCCAATGTGTAACCAAATGTAAACTTATTGCACTGTATACCTGTTTTATGTTATTGCTTGATAACCTGCATGTTATCATCCCCCTGCAACCCTTCCCCCAGGTCACACCGGGAAACCAGAATCTTTTGCTCAGTGTACCTTCCCTGGTGAAACAATTCAATAAATAAAAAGTTAATGTGATGCAGTGAGGTGGCATTTGGGGGATTCAAACCTGAATCTCTAGATTCATTTGATCTAACTGCTAGGCTACACTAAAACACTTAATCAATTGGTACTTTTTAAAACTGTTTTTATGGGATGTGCTCCCACAGATTTTGCTCATGCAGCTTAAACCCCACATGATCCCTTTTTCCAAGGATTTCTTTCTTGTTACATATTAGCATTCAGCAGCAAAATACTCTGTCAAAAATCCTAAGCTAGCCGTTAAGGTTTGGTATCTTAATTTTCCCATTTATAATCAAATGGCTGGATTAGCAAAAGTCTACACAAAGGTAGAATCCCTAATTTTAAATAGTGCCTACCTCAGAATAAATGTGGCAAACTATTTACATGCTATTTTCAAATGTTGATGTATTTGCAACATTTGTACTTGCTTTGTGGCAAAAAAAATGACTAATGCACCATGTACTGTACTTAAAGCAGCAGTGCATCTTATCAATAGAAATTTTAACCTGCCTTTTTTATTGTATTTTAGATTGCCTTTATCTCATTTTGCACAATACCCCCTTTTTCTGACTAAGCACTGTTTTTATACTGAAGTAATAAAATAATTGTTCCTTTTAATATGGCTATCCCTAGGTTTCCATTAGTATTCTCAGCTTTTTCAATATCCATCATTACTTTATTTAAACAGGTTTATTGATTTCAAACTAAATTAAATTACATGGTTGAGTAGACTATACAGAACTAATCTGAAAAGCTGTACAGAGAGGTACAGAGTCAATGCATTCCATGCATACAATGACAGGTCAGAAAACAGCACAGGAGTTTACTACACCATTGTACACCTATAGCCCAGCCTAATATCCAATGGAAAGTGAAAACCATTTGATCATAACGGCATGGATGGGTTACAGGGAGAATGAGCCTTGTGACACTTGGAAGGGTCCAAATCAGTACTAGGAATTGTGTAGCCAATAGCCTGCTTGTGCCCTTGTGCCCCTCTCTACGAGGAGAGGGGATGCACAAACAATTGTCCCACCCCAGGTCAGTCTAATGTCCAATGGGATTCATTATATTGGAAACAGATCTTTATTAATTACCTTAATTAGATGGACCCACAGTTTATTAATTTCTCCATAGCTCCACTGGCAGATAACTAGGTGAGCTCCAACCTGAGGCATGGCTGCATAGTGTGTGTCCATTGCTGTTTGGTGGATGGATCTGGAGTCAGCCAATTCTGTGTGATGGTAGCACATGATGATAGTGCTTATTAATGAGTGACTGTAGAAACAGAGACTCATTTATAGTGCAATCATGATCTGCTACCCTGCAAGGGTAGCTATAGAATAGCTTCTAGAGCGATTGGAAGGGGAGGGATGGGGAGCTGTAAGGTAGGGATAGAAGGGAGGGTTCAGGAGGATAGGTGAGCCTGTTGCAACTGAGCCAGCCCTTTGGTGTGGTGGTGAGGGTGGCTGGCTACAGTGCAGTAGGCACTGGGTTTGGGATCTGCCGGGGTGGGGGAAATAATTTTGCCGCTGCTTGCGTCTGTGTAATTAATTTTTTTTTTACGGAATTTCGCCCCCTCCCTGAGTTGCACCCCCTGGAGTTGAGAATCCTTAGTAAGGGGGGGGGGTTGGTGAAGCCTCCTGCACAAAAACACTTTATTTCACCGGATGTCAGTTCGCTGAGAAATGTATATCGCCAAAATGTTTTTCGGCGATATACATTCGCAATGATAGCGATCGCTGTTTTTCGATCACTATCATCACATGGAACCCTGGGTGATAGACTTCCTTGTATTGATGAGGGAAGTTGACCATAGGGGCAGGACATCCCCTATCAGGCACTGATGGGAGTCAGCTCTCAGCAGGAGGTCCAAAGGGGATTTAGGAGGTGATTTGCCCAAGACACATGACATAAGAGGAACCACAAACTTCAGTGCATCACATACAAACTGAGGGTTCCATGAAGAACTGAGTTTACTGGGATTGATTAGATAGATAGTTTTATTTAGTATGTCTGGTTGGATATTAGTGTTGATTTAATTGTATTTTTGTATACTTATAAACATTGTATTGTATTGATTGTGAAGCACTCCAAGTCCTTGGAAAGGAGCGCTATACAAATAAAGTATCTATCTATCTATCTATCTATCTATCTATCTATCTATCTATCTATCTATCTATCTATCTATCTATCTACCTATCTATCTAAGAAAAGGGGCTCCTAGCCCTCTAAGTCATGCCATAGAGAAGAAATCTGGTGCTCCAGAATGCACATATCCCTCAGACAATGGTTGAAGCTGAAGCTGTGAGAGTTTTATTCAAACATCAGTACAAAGCCTGGAGGTAGATCAGTTCCTTAGCCCTTTGGTCATTCTTAATGGCCTTCATCTGCTTCAGTTCCAACTATTGTCTGAGGAATGCATGTGCTCTGGAGTGCCAGGTTCTGTCTCTATCTCATGACATAAGAGCAGGGACAGTGTGCACTAAAAAGAGATTATCTGGGGGCATGTGAGCAGCATGTGGAGGAATTTACCACCCTGAGCTGCATATTTTGGATAAAGCAAAGATTTCTCTGGCTGGACCTTATGGAGCCTGCCTGGGGTTACATAGGCTCTGTACATAATGTTCAGGGTGCAATTTTTTGCTCCTAGTGCCACAAGTTAAGTGTTGAGCTGCCACATCCCAAATCTTTGGAGTTATGGGGGCGCACATGTCCTGCTCCCATTTGTGCATAATGGGCTTGACATTCAAACATCGAACCATAAAAACTGATGGCAGATAAGGACTGCTTGGCCCGCTTAGTCTGTCCATTTTCCCTACCTGCTGTAATATCGCATACCTTACTTGATCTCCAGCATACACTTCCCTTCCCTAACCATTAAGGATCCCTTTTGCCTATCCCATGCTTCTTTGAATCCTATTATAGTTTTGCCCCACCACCTCCGTTGGGAGGCTATTCCAAGTATCTACTACTCTTTCTGTGAATGAAAAATGCTCCCCTCCTGTACAATATTTAAACCTGTGAGGTATTTGAAAGTCTCTATTATACCCCCGCTTTCCCTCCTTTCTTCCAAGGTGTGCATACAGTATTGAAGTCCGTTGCCTCTCCTTATAGGGTATCTATCTGGTGCAGACCAATCAACATTTTAGTTACCCTACTCTGGACTGCCTCTACCCTGTCAGTGTCCTTCCAGAGGTGTGGTATAAACTGGACACAGTACTCTAGATGAGGTCTCATGAATGATTGCTACAGCAGTATCTCCACCACCCATGTTCTGTTAGTGACACCCCTCCTTATGCATCCTAGCATCCCACTGGCTCTTCCCACTGCCTTGTCACACTGTGTGGGCACCATTAGTTCATCAGATATGATTAGTCCCAGGTCTCTTTCCTGTTTGGTGTTCATCAGTACCACTCCCCCCATCATGTATTCTGCCCCTGGGTTTCTGTGCCCCGAGTGCATGATTTTGCACTTCTTCGCATTGAAACTTAGTTGTAACACTATTGACCATTCTTGAAACTTTCCTAGATTCCTATTCATTCTCCCCCTTCCTGAGTGTCTACCCTATTGCAAATGTTAGTGTCATCTGCCAAAAGGCACACTTTCCCTTCTAGCCCTTCTGCAATGTTGCTTCTAAAGACATTAAAGAGGACCGGTCCCAGTACTGATCCCTGTGGCACCCTGCTCTTCATCCTTCCTTCGTCTGTGTGAACTCCATTTACCACCACCCTCTGACATGTATCCCCCAACCAGTTCCTTACCCAATTCACCACCTTTGGAGCCACTGCCAGGCAGCCCAGCTTGTTTATGAGTCTGCTATGTGTAATGGTGTTGAAGACCTTAATGAAATCTAGGTAGGCCAAATCCACCGCTACACCCTGATCTACTTCCATGGTCATGCAGTCAAAGAAATCTATAATTTTTTTTCAACATGATCTCACCCCAGTGAATCCATGCTGCTTCTGATCCTGTAAGCTGCTGGTTACAAGATATTCCAAAATACTTTCCTTTAGCAGTGATTCCATTATTTTCCCTACCACTGAGGTCAAGCTGACTGGCCTGTAATTGCCAGCTTCCTCCCTGCTTCCGCTTTTGTGAACTTGGACCATATCTACTCTCCTCCATTCCCCTGGGACCACTCCTGTCTCCAGTGAGTGATTGAACAGAACTGTCAGAGGTGCAGACAGCACCTTTCTGAGCTCCTTCAATATCTTTCGATGTATCCTGTCTGGCCCCATTACCTTGTCCACTTTCAAATTTGCGAGTTCCTTTAGGACTCTCTGCTCTTTAAATGGACTAGTGTCCACATCCCTGCCTTCAATGTGCCTGTCTCATTTCTGTGGTTTCTTTACCTTCCCCTTCCTGCATGAGCACTGAACAAAAATATTTGTTCAAGATGTCTGCTTTTTTGTTGTCCCTCTCCACAAACTCATCCTTTCACTCCTTAGCCTTATAGTCCCTCCCCTGGTCTTTCTCCTTTTGCTTGGATACCTATAAAATGTCATGTCCCCTTTTGTTACTGCCTGGATTATATTCTCTTCCATTTGTACCTTTGCTCACCTGACTGCTGTCTCTACCTCCCTCTGCTTCTCATTGTACACCTCCCTATCCTCCTCCTTCTGCATCTCCTCATACCTCCTGGATGCAGACTTTTTTGCCCTTACCTTCCCAGCCACCTCTTTTGAGAAACATAGCGGTCTCTTTTTCCTCTTGGTTTTGCTTACATGCCTGACACACAGGTTTTTTTTCCTTTCTATGGCCCTTTTAGTTTTGCCCACTGTTCCTCCACACCACCCGTGCCCCCTTCCCCACACCAGGGCATCCCTGAGGCATTCCTCCATCTTTGTGAGGTCGACCCTCCTGAAGTCCGGGACCCTTGTCTTAGTGTGGTTCAGTTCAGTCTTAATAGTTATATTAAACCACACCATGTGGTGATCACTGATCCCCAGGTGGTCACCCATCATGATGTCCATAATGCTGTCCCCCTTGGTGAGTACCAGGTCCAGTATTGCTCCCTCTCAAGTGGGGTCTCTTACTAGTTGCCTGAGGAATGCCCCCTACAGGGAGTCCAGGATGTCCCTGCTCCTATGTTTCTATGTAAGCTGCTGCTGGGATGCTCCAATCCACATTCGGCAGATTAAAGTCCCCCACCAGCAGTACCTCTCCATTTTTTGCCATCTTTTGAATGGATTCCACCAGTATCTTATCCACCCCCCTCCCCATGCTGGAGGTCTGTAGATCAGGCCTGTGTGAATAGTGGTTCCATTCCCTGTCTCTAAGATGACCCACAGTGAAACGCCCCTTCCTGTATTCCCTGTGACTTAATTGCTTTTATGCTCTCCCTTACAGTATGTAAAGAGCCACCCCCACTTACCCTTCCTGTTCTTTCTGAACAGAGTACAGCCTGGTATGGCTGTATCCCAGTCATAGTTCTCATTGCACCATCAGTGATGGCGACAATATCCAGGCCAGCCTCTGTCGTAAAGGCAACAAGGTCCAGGATTTTATTTCCCAGACTTCAAGCATTTGTGCACATGGTCTTCCAAACTCTTTTACCATCATTCTTGCCAACTCCCCTTTTTCCCTTTTGCCTACTCTCTTAACTCCCTCTGCCTTCATTCCCATCCTTCTTCATTTCTTCCATACTGCTTTTTCTGCTATTAGTGGATTTCCCTCCCTTAAGGTTTTTCCTATTGACTACTTCAGCTTGTAGGTGTGGAGAGTTTATTTCTCCCTAGTTTCTTCTGCCACCCAGCTTGGCTAATTTAAATGCTTGCCAATGTAGCATTTAAACCACTCACTGAGGACTGTGCTTCCCCTCCTAGATGGATGCAGGTCACCCCCGGTATAGGCCTCCATCCCTGCAGGTAGTACCACAGTCCCCAATGTAGTCAAAATACTCCTCTCTGCACCACTCCTTCAACCATTGACTGAAGCTCCTGGTACAGAGTACCCTATCCTCCCCCCTGTTGTAGACAGGCAACACCTCAGAAAAGGTCACTGAGCATGCTACCTGCCTTTGACCTTTCCTCAACTCACTGAATTCCTCCTGCACTCTCATAGCCTCATCCCTAGCCAGGTCATTCATCCCCAGTTGGACAATGACATCCTGCTTACATTTCCAACATGCTGCCCCAGCGATCCTCAGGATCTGCTCCCCATCCATCCGAGCCATGACATGGGTAGGCTCTTAACCTTCCTCCCTCTCCCCCTCCTATCCCACTCCCCAAATCTAACCTATTAACAATGGAGTCACCCACCAAGAGTTACTTTCTCCTCCCATTTTGGGGTCCTCTGCCACCCTCTTTGGGGCATCCCCTATGGAGGACCCCACATCCTCCCTGGTCACTAGTTCAGGTGCCTCCATGGGACAGTCCCACCCTGTCAGAGTGGCATATGGGTTGCATAGTGGTACCATTTAGGGGATGTGCCTCTGACCCTCCACCCTCACCCATCCCGAGTTCACCATAGTCCAGTCATTCCGTCTCCCTGGCAACCTTTGAGGCAGCGGTGACAGACTTGGTGGTCCCTGGGTGGGGGAGGAGGCCTCCTGAGTCCAAACCAACTTGGCCTGCAGTCGAGCAATCTCCTATCTCAGCCCAGAAAGGTTCACACAAATGGGGCAGCACCGCATTATACAGAAAGTTTCCCTGAAGACTGCTGCCCCACAGTCACTGCACTGCACCACTCCAACCATATCTATTATTTACCTTACCTGTTTCTGCTTTGCTTACTCTATTCCCTTTTTTACCCCTAACCTAGATGAAGAGTTTTCCCTATTCCTACTTTCTTACTTTTTTTTTTGAAATTCGTATTTTATTATTATTTTCAAGCATACATCAAATGACATGGCGCAGTAATCAGAGTAACTTGAGTACCCATATGGGCAAGAATGCAAGCATAGGAAATACAGTGACATGTCCCCTCCCATTATAACCCACCCAAAAATGTTTACCTTCCCCCCTACCATCTTAAAACAGTCCTCTCCCTCTCCCTCCCAACCCTCCCCACCTCGGCATGGATGTATATTCACTCCACTTTTTTCTAAAAACAGAAGCATAACAAGAAAACACTTTGGATTGATGCCATGGATAGAAAATGACCATCCAGTACCATAAGGACAGCTCAAATCTCAGAGATCATTGTGCCAAGGGAACTCCAGCTTGTAACATATAGGCAGCGTGCATTCCGGCCCATATCTTTTTATATCTGGAGGTGAAGTGGCCCGGAGATGTTCTAAATTGTTCCACCCGCAAATTAAACAAAAGGTCTTGGAGCCATTCTATATAAGAAAGCTTTTGGGTGTCAATCCAATGCCTTAAAACAAGCTTCTTATGTCCTACCTTTTTACTTACTTTAACCCCTTATTTTTCCCTTACCCTAGATAGGGTGTTTCTCTTAGTCCAAATGTTTGCTTGCTTTAGGCTGTTTTCTACCTCTACCTCTACCTCTACCTCTGCTTCCTTCTGCTATGTACCAGAGTGTCCAGCTGCTGGCCACCTTGTTGGGCTAACTCCATTATGCTGTCCTTGTCTCGGTGGTTCTTAATGTGGGCCACAGCATGGGGGGGTGCTTGATGGCCTACACCTTATGCAAAAGCAGATGCACAATTGATCTGGGGCACACATGACTCTGCTTTCACTAGTCACAGGCCCCTCTCATTTAGCTGTCTCAGCCAGCAGTTAAGTGATGGGGGGAAGGGGAGCTGTAGTTGCTTCCCCTGTTCCTCTCCCAACTATGCTGCTTCTAAAAGCAGAAGCAAAATGGATCTGCAGCACACCAAATAGACCCTCAGATCGACGCAAGCTGCAGAAAACAACAGCTTGCATTGGAGCCTGGTGTGACAGGGACCGTGCACTTGATTTTAGTACAGCAGGGTTCCCAGCACCAAAGTTTGCAGATTTTCCGTAGCTACTTCCATGTACCAAACAAATGGCAAATGGAAGGCTGCTGGCAGAATTAGAAAAATTCAGAGTTTCATTAACAGTGCAACAGAAAACATTGTTCATCTAGCAACCTGCAGCTGTTCTTCCTTTTCCATAGGGAAGACTAACATGGCTTTTAAATTGTGGATTAGAGAGCACTTGAAAGCAATCCGTAGGGGAATAATGCACTAACAAAACATATAGCTAGTGCCAGACCAGGCACTAGCCACATATTCCAGTTCTGTGGAATCGAAAGTCTGTATGAATAATTTTTCTTCTGCCTAACCCTCTATTCTACCTTTTTTATGTACCCTGTCCCCTGGTTGTAGCATTTGAGTTTCAGAAAGTTGGTTGCCATATGAAACTGTCTCTATGCATAATTATAACATTACATAATAATAAAAATATAGAGACATTGAAACACAAAATATGGACATTAACCACTGTTCCTTATATCTTTATAGATCATGCACATATCTCTTCTGTCAACCTGAAGGATGCAATAATAAGATAACTTTAGGCTATGCTTTCAAATGGGAAAATACTAATTAAGTTCCCTGCTGTTTGGTATATGGACCTGTGCTGATACAAGAAGAACTTGATACGGTTCCTTACCTCATGAAATATGAGGCACCTTTTGTAGTGTTTTTAATTCAGTCTATCCTTTTGTATTTATATCATTTATTTATTTATTTAGTTCACTATTGCATAAATCATAGACCATGTTTTATATGGTCTGCCATTTTGTCACAGGCTGCATTTTAAATGGTACTCCATTTTTACAATCCTTTTTAAATTGGTTCTAGTCTCATGATAAACTATCGCTAAATTATTGTTGAACTGACACTGAGCCACTGCACACCTACACATTATGTCAATCCTTAGTCAGCGCCTTGCCATTAGTTAATAGGGAGTGCAATTGGCATCTCAAAAGGCAGTATTTTTCCTTTGAGATTTGATTATTTCTAAAATGCCTCCTTATTTTACATGCCACTCCATTTTTGCAATCTTTTTTAAATTGACTTTAAATTTACATTAATCTATTGCTAAATTATTTTTGATCTATCATAGCGCCACCCTACACCTTCAGTTTTTACCACTCCATGGTCATCCTCTTTTATTTTTATTTGGATTTAGCATTTCTACTAGCTTCATTTCCCTTCTGATCATTGCTTTATAATGCATTTGGCTCTCTGTTGGTACGCACTGACACTCCATAATTTATATGTCATTCTGAAATGACATTGTCAATAGTTGTTAATGCAATTATAATTATTGACCACTGCTTTTTCCCATAGGGAAACCCATTTATAATTTGCCATTATAACCAGCTGGTTATAACGGCAAACACGTGCTGGGTTTCCCTTGGAACACGCATGTGCCAGTTCCCAGTCTTCTTTACGTGCAATGTTCTCTACAGCAGCTCACTCTGTATGGCCTCAGACTTCACCGCCCCTCACAAGTGGTGGTAACTTAATATTTGTATTTTAAAAAAGTAAAAGAAAAGCAGCCTTTCTCTGCATACCCTAAACAAAAAAGTAACTTTTCAAAGGCGCCATTTTTTCTCAGTAGTGCATGCATGAGTCAACAGACCTCCCCACCTTTTCACAGTGGAGGATGCTGCAGCTCCACAACCACCGCTGCGCGGTAAGTTGAATAATTCCAAAAAAATAAACAGGAAAATAGAACATTTAAATAGTGTATTTTATAACATCTCCACTTATTTTTTGTGCCTTAAACAAGTGGAGAGCTATAATTAGGTGGAGAATCCCAACTGGACTACCCAGCCCCAATCTGTTTGCTAATTTTATTTTGTATAATTACTGAGGCAAAAAAGAACTGGATAGCAATTATAAAAAATACAATTCAGGGTGGTGTGTATAAAACTCAATTTTATACACACTTGAGATGTGGGATGCTTTTTTATAAACCCCTTGGGCTTTGCCCTTGGGGTTTATGTAGCATCCCACAACTCAGGTGTATGTAAAATCTTGTTACACACACCACCCCAAGCTGGGAGTTTGTGGACAGAATCTGAAGGGGAGGTGACCACTGGTGGATAACCCTTTTGCAGGAAATTAAAGACTGAACATTGCATGGTAAGCCATGGATGGTAGAGTGCAGCTACAAAATATATGTACTGTTTCCACATTCTACTTAAAAATAGGACCCTTTTGGAAATGTGCAAATATCAACCAGCTGCAGCAAAATAAAACAAAGGATGATGCCCTCAGGCCATTTAATAATTAAACTTCTAATATGGAATGCAGAACCATGATAAAAATTATTGATCTGTCAACAACCTAGGCATGTTTTTATTTCTAAAATGCCATATGTATTGTTCTTGGGCAATTCATTGATGACACAAACATACAAAATTACAGCATGTATGGAATGAAGGTATGCTATTTTTGGGTGTTAAAGTTTGCTTCTACCCGGCACCAGGATATGACAAGTTTGTTCTATGTGTGGTTTATCACTGCTTTAAAGACAATAAGGATAGTAAAAACAAACAAAAAAAAGTTTCAAACAAAATAACGTGCTCAATGTACCTCATTACTTTCATGTATATTGTGGTCAATCATTTGTAGCAGAAACCACATTACATTCCTCAAGATGAAGGTGGTGATAAGGTTCCAATGGATAATATTCCGTAGGCATCTGATGCTCCTATAAGGAGTAGACAAACAAAAATAAATTCTCAGGGAAGACTCGATGGGCTTAAAGTCTTCTTCTCTCCCTGTTGTCAATATTTCTAAGTGAATGAATGTTGACAAAGTATCTCAGGATTTAAAGCACCAAAAAAATATTGACAAGCTATTGCCTTCTGCCTTTTTATAATGTCACACCATGGTAAATGCCACAAAACTGGTGAAAGGCCACTAATGAGTGCCTTATGCTTCTCCAATATAGTTTATGCATCTGGAACTAAATCACAAACAGAAAAAACTTAACGTTTTGTGCAATGTTTTCTGTCTGGACTGCCATACTTAAAAACTTAATTTCTTGATGTACAGTATGAGCAGCTGTGAAGGCCATCTCTAGACAACAGAAGTTCACTGTACTTTGAGCTCTTAGAGTTCAAATAATTGTTGGGGAAACTTACTGACTTCCTAATTGGTTTATGTGTTCCAGGTATTAAGTTAACAATAACCCACAACTGGGTATGGGGTTATAGGCATTTAATCCATGTCATGAGTGTATTGTGAGGCACAAAGCCACAGGCCGAGTGCCTTCACAGCACCCAAGGCATGGATTAAATGCCTTTAACCCCATACACTGTCATGGGCTATTGCACTTATAACATGGGTTATGTTTAAAAAAAAATTTAGAAAGCTGTTTTTTGCTGTTTAAATTGAGAAAATGACACTGTATCCTGCCAACTTGAAAAGTAGTCCCCAGAACTCATGCATCTGTTATTTACTTTATGAACATACAAATGCCAGAAAGAGAGTAATGAAATGATCTCTGATATTTCTGTTTTTACAACGTGAATAACAGATGCATGAGTCACTTTGACGTGAAGGTCATGAACTTGTCATTGTCTCTTTCTCTCTCTCTCTCTCTCTCTTTGTCTGTGCTGCTCAATTAAACATTAATGTTCTCTCTCTCTCTGTGAGGGGAATTGTGATGAGTTTCACTCTGAAGAAAATACTTACTTGCCAGGGGTGGGGGAGGCTCTCACACTGAAGAAACTACTAAGTTGCTGGGGGGGGCTCTCACTCTGCAGAAAAGACTTAGTTGCTGTGGGGGAAGGGTGGGAATCTCTGTACAGGACACCCAAGTGACAGCTACTTCACCTTGCTGTCTCCCACTCCCTACAAATGCTTCCACAATAAACAACAGTCACTAATGTGGGATGGGGTATCACAGCAGCAGCTGGGTGAGGTGCTCGCTATCTTTCCCCTCAGAGCCATGTGCTGGCTGTGTGTCTCTCTCTCTCTCTCTCTCTCTCTCTCTCTCCTCCCTAAGCTCTCTATGGCATGGAGCACAGCTATTCTCTCTCTTGCTTGGTATCACACTGCTCATAACATGAACAATTGGGTGGTAGGTTGGGTGAGCAAGCCCAGCAGTAAGAACACAAAGTAGAGTGCCGCTACTTTCTCATGGATGTTTTGCACCCCGAGACTACACAGAATGCCTGCTGTCAGACACTGGGAACAGTCATTTTCATGCACTGCATGGCAGACAGTTCCACAGACAGGAATGGAACACTGCTGGATTTCTCAATTATATGGCCTGGGTCTGTATCCCACTGCCAGTGTCTCTCACTCTCAGTCAATACATTCTCCCGTAATTCTCACTTCCCTACTGTTTCAATCATTGCCTGTCACTGCTCGGTTTGTCCACAGGCAACAAGTGCCACAACTCCAGATTACCAGGCCCCAACAGCCACCGACACTGAATTTCTCCCACCGTGATTCCTATGGTCTACTTCATTTATTAAAAATTCCAAGTCAGCAGTACATACTTTGCCAGATACTGACAACTGAGACAGAGAGAGAGAGAGAGAGAGAGAGAGAGAGAGAGAGACCGCAGTTACTATGGTTAAGTGACGGCGCTCTTGCTCCCTGAAGAGTTGCTACAAAGCGGGAGCTCTGTTCCACTATTAAGCCATCCCCACACCACATCACTGTTGCCTAAGTTTTAATGGCTGCCTTTTCATTTTGTGTTCTGCAGCAGCTAATGAGTGCCAACTCCGCACAGGGATATGTCTTCAGGGAGCTTCACATCAACTGTGGATTAAATAGTGAATTTAATCCACGGTCAGGTGATGCTCTTTATCCAATTAGGTTCCCTGCTGTTCTGAACCCATGTTTTAAAACTTAACATCTTTTAAGTCCAGGTTAGGACACGGTATACAAATCCCTCAATGCATAAAATATTTCAGCCAGGTCATTCTTCAGATACAGTCTTCCACATCTAAGAAGTCATTCAATTGAAAAGATTTGTTCTGCAAGCCTCATAGCTGCTAATCAGAAACTAAAACTTTGTTTTGTTCTTTCTGACTCCAATCTCAAATGTCCACATCACAGCCTACTTACTGTCCCAGAGTTTTTTCCACTCACAATTGTTTTCATACAAATCTATTCTTCCATGTGAATGTCATGCTTATTTCATTGCTTTTGAGGCCCCATTGGAGTACTGTGCCCAATTCTGGAGTTTGCACATGAGAGAGGACAGCGGTAAGCTGGAGTCCATGTAGTGCAGGGTCACCAGAATAATAAGTGCAACGAATCTTGCACTTAGGGCTCCATGTTCAAATGACTCAGATTTTAAATAATGTAATACAAAATAATAATCTTATTCTTGCCTATAGCAGCATAGGAAGAAAACGACGTGTAAGTGGATGTGATACAAAATAGACTTGACGGTTCATGCCTGCTGGTGGTGCTTTATCAAGATATATTATACAATGGCAAGAAAGAATGCTGGACTGTGATTGGTCCAGCTGGGGTGGACCCGTGATGTTATCCCAGCATAACATCATGAATCTAGCACAAGCACACATGTGACTGAATCACAGAATCAAAAATCAATACCCATCCTATGCTGACATAGAGAGAAAGCTGCGTTTGAGAATGGGGTCACACTCCTGCACTCCAGTATTCACAGACTCTACTCAGCAAACATATTTTCCCCCCAATTCCTGCCTTCACAGTTTCAGCCCATCATCACTGTACTCCACCCCTGACATTATTCATAACATAAATTGTTTTTTAAATAAAGTAAAAAAAAAGCCATTACTCAAATCGTCTTTCTCCCTATTTACCTCAGCGCCCATTACAAATTACCACACTGTTTAGCAACATACATTTAAACCATGAGGGTGCCAGTATGTAAATACCAGATATTTATAGCCCCAAGAGGCACAGAACCGTGCTCACTCCACTCACCGATCAGCTAGCTGTTTCCCTTCCTTACTGCTCAGAAACCTAAAAGCCGTCCTTAGGATTGGCTTCACAGAAGTTCTTCCCACTCTCTTTTCAGTCCTCGCAGGCACAGTAAATGAGCTTGTGAGGAAGCCATGCTTCATTTTCTTACATATTCACCATCTTCTGTCCTCAGTCCTTTATCCCAGTAATGGTAAAAAGTGTACAGGGAGAAGTTATAGCTGCAACATTGGGGGGGGGGGGACATTTCATCACTCCAATTTCTAAGCTACACAGTAGGACTGTGTCAGTGTCGAGGGACAATGTCTCACTTCCACAAGGCAGCAGAAACAGAGAAGCAGGGGAAATATGGAGACAGAAACAAACATAAAATGATGAACATTACAAAACTGAAAGACATAGGAACAACAACACAAAAAAAAGTCAGTGTGGGGGAGTGCAGAACCACAGTAAGGGCAGCTCCACCTACTGGCCAGAACAGTAAATCAGGACTATTTTTTTAAAAAATGCACCTTTGCCTTTAAAAACAACTAAAAATATACTTTTGAATGTACTTTTTCATCTTTTCAATTTTTTTTACACATGAGCCATTGTGTAATAGGAATAATGTACTCCAGGGTGTGTGGTGTGCTTGGATAACATCCCTTTTCGGAGTTGCATGCACTTGACCTTCAGCCTCATGCCCAACCACCTAAGGTATGATGTTATCCCAGCATGACACACACCCTGTCATGCATTATTTCTTTAATAACTGGGGAGCATTTTTTCCCGTAGGCAAACAATGTTATAATTCACTGTTATAACCTGTGGGTTATAATGGTGAAAAAGCACCGGGTTTACCATATTCTGCGCATGCACCAGCTGTCGCTCTTCCTTTCCTCATCGTGGGACACATAGAACTCGGCGCTTCACTGCTACTAACTCTTTGCGGTAAATATATTAAAAAAAACAAGAGTACTGTATATGACTTGGAGACTAGAATTGAGTTGAGTGAGTTGAGTTGAGCTGAGTTGAGTTGAGTTGAGTTGTCTAGAGACACTACAAAATTCGGCACACGAATGAATGTTTGTATGGTTGGGCTACTGGAGGCTTTGGAGGCATCAGACTTTGCCCATACATTTATTCCACAGGTTTTAACAATTTCAGAAGAGGAGCCTGCACTTTCTAAGGAGAAAGGTTTCAGCACCAGCTCGGCCATGGATCACGCTTCATCTTGACTGGACTGCAGCTGAACACTGATGTATTTATATTTTATATAATTGCTGTGGCAAGCAAACGCTCCCCAGCGATTATATAAACTAAAATATGGAATAGTGTGTAAAACTCGAATTTCACACACACCCTCGGTGTTGGATGCTAAAATAACCTCCTCGAGCTGCGGTCTCGGGGTTTATGTAGTATCTAACACCTTGGGTGTGTTTAAAATTCTCGTTAAACACACCACCCCATTCATTATTCTATATTTAATGAATCAGTAAAAATGGTGCTCTTTTATACAAAATGTGTGCTTGTGTAAATGTACAGTATAACAAACATTATATTTAAACTCCATATTTTTAGTTAAAAATCCATACTAACAATGTCTCCTTAATTTGTGTTACCAAGGTTACAAGTTAATTATGATAGCACATGGCATCTACAATTCTTAGCTACATATGTGGAGACCCTTTTGCTTGACTGTCAATCAATCTGGTTTCTTGGGTATTTCTATGATGTTATCTTGGGTGTCACCGATGACATTTTGCTAGATAATTTATAAAATTTGCAATGGCCACAAGCAAAATTGCCCACTGAAGGTGCAGGTATCCATTCTGATCTTATCAGATTTTGTTTCACAGTCTGGAGGGTGTGCACTACCTTATCTTTTAAATTTGGACCATGTGTACTGTATATATACAAATCGTGGTGACCACCTTTATGTTTATTTATTTATTTATTCATTAATTTATTTATTTAAATTGTGTTAACCAACTAAATCCCACTGAGACAATGGAGTCCCTTTTTAATGGGCAACCCGGATCAGTTACATACAATAGCAGTACTTTGTGAACAGTTACATTGCATAGCATTTTAGTACATAATATTACACAGTTGATAAGGACAAGAACAATACCAGAAATACACAATAAGCAAGGACAGAGGACAAGAGCCAGTTTTGAATACCAGCATTACAGTAATTAGTTACAGACATTTAAGGACATCAAATTATGGAGATACATAAGTGTTTTCATATCAAGTGTGCTATACCATTAAATTAGAAATAGGGAGACCCACATTCAGATCTAATCAGTTAAATACTAGGGAGTTTCAGTGTTGAAGGTAGCGCTGGCAAAGTGCAGGGACCCAGAGGAGTTTTTTGAGCCTCCTTTTGAACTGCATGATGGTTGGCTTGCACGAACTTCCAGAGATAAGAAGTTCAAAAGTGGTGGAGTGACTGCAGAGAAGGGTCTAATGGCGGCAGCAAATCGGACCCTAGGGATATCAAGCAGCGAGTTAGTAAGTGATCTCAGTGACTTGGTGGGCCATCTATATTGAAGTAGGATGGAGAGGCAAGGGGGAGCAGTAGGTTGTAATAGCTTCTAGGTCAGACAGTACAGAGGGAACCATAGTCTTACTTCCCAGGAAGGCAACCATAGTGAGATAAGGACATCACAGTGGTATTCTCTCGGGTGGGCATAGGCAGTAAAGTGTGCTGTTCTATTGTAGAGGGTTCTTAGTTTAGCCAGGACAGAGTCTCAAATGGATCATAAGATAGGGGTTGCATAAAGGAGGGTAGGTAGTAATGTACTTTTAGTTACAGTGAATCATGCAGGAGCAGAGAGATAGGGAGAGAGCCTGAACAGTAGGCCGAGCTATTGTTTTAGAGTTTTGGAGAGGGTGTCTACATGGGGTTTGAAGGACATATCTTGGTCTATTTACCACACCTAGATACTGAAATGATTAAATTACTTCCAAGTTAATACCTGACTTAGTAGAAATTTTGAGGAGGTGGTATCTACAAGGTCCCAACTTTTTGCTACCAAAGAGCATGACAAACAATTTTGCTTGCAACCATTGCAACTTTTGTAAATTGATGATAAAGAGCAATACATTTGGGCAGGACAACATTAGAAGGGAGTTTTTTTGTCAGAGAGTTTACTGGTAACACTGAAGCTGTAATGTATCTAGTAAAATGTAACTGCGGCTGTTATTATGTTGAAAAAACTTGTTGAAAACTGAAAGTATGCAGTGGTGAGCATTTACACTGCATACAAAACCAAGACAAAGACAATGCTTCAGCTGTCCATGTGTTGAATAATGCAGCAGGACATTTATTTTCTTTCACGAGAACAGATAAGCTCTCAATAGGACTGTGGGGTGTGATCTGGATACAAAAGTACTACAGTGGGAATCTATGTGGATTTTTAAATGTAAGGCAACACTGGGAAAGGGTATAAATGAAAGGTTGGATTTGTTACATTTCTTCTAATAACCTGTATTAATTATTTATGTTTATCCTTTTATAAGTGAATCTCATGATCGATGGGTTACTATGACAAAAATGAAGTGCCCAGGGAGCCAAATTGATTGACAGTCAAAGGAAAGGGTCTCCTCATATTTAACAATTAACTATAGATACCATGTGAGATCTTATTTAACTTGTAACCTTGGTAACACGAACTATGGAGCCATATTTGGCATGAATTTTGAACTAAAAATGTTTTCACTGATTAACTCTTCATAAAGTACCATGAACAGGTTCAAAATGCTGAGTCTGTTTTGTGTCATGTTTACTTGTGTGTCTTTTAATGGCTGTAGTGGGGGTAGCCCTGCAGCCATCTTGTGAGCACAGTAGAGAAGGGAGCTTACCAGATACCAAACAGGTTTTTATTAGTGGCGGTGAATGGAAATCACTCTGTGTTCACTGCACTGTTCTGTCACTCGGTAGACCACGGCACTGTTTGTGTGTTCAAGATGGCTGTGGGTGTTTTCTGTGCATGTGTGATGACTCATGCATGTGCACTGAACTCCAGTGGCATAGTCTGCCATGCCCAAGATGGCCAATGTAGCTAAGTGCACATGTGCGAGTTGTCATGCATGTGCAAAAAACTCTCACGGCCATCTTGAACACAGTGAACAGTTCCGTGTCCCTTCATTAGCTCAGCTGCAGCTGTACCAGCTCTGGCCAGAGTTTGTTTAAAATAATGCCATAGGAAGAAATATAATGATTATTTTTTAATACACTGTTTAGGTTGAGTCATTTGAACATGGAACTCTGTGTGCATGATTTGTTGCATTTTTCATTTTTAGTTTTTACTTGTGCACTAGAGCTAGTTTTTCTCTGAGCTGCTCTACAGATTGAAATTTGTCACCAGGATGATCCAAAGTCACCAGGGTCAACCATGTCAGGAACAATAGTGCAGTAACACCTGGGTACAAATGGAGGCTCTCTAGTGGGAATGTCAGGAGGGATGTAAGGAAGTTCTATATCACTGATAGGGTGGTTGAGCTGTGGAACAGATTACGGGTGGAAATTGAGGCAGGGACTATAAATAGGTTTACAGATGAGTGGGACAGGTAGAGCAGGCTGGTAGTATCAAAATAAGGTATTAGAGAGCTGGGTGGAGATAGTGGAGAGGGTGGATTGGGGTACGCAGTAGGGCTAAATGCCATTTGAAGACCATAGCTGAGAGGGACAGGTAGACTGGATAGACCTTGGTTACTTATCTGCCAGCAACTTCTATGTTTCATTGGCTTGATTCAACCTGCTGCTTCTCTGTATATTATTTCGTATTATCTTTGTGTTTATAATACTGTATATTCTACGTACTGTGTAGTAGTTTTATTGATAACTAGGTTTCTCATGGTATGCTTTATTTGCTAGATCAGTCCTATCCCTTCCTAGAGTGAAACTGAAAATGGAATTTATTACTGTATTCTCAGATTGCTCCCTTGGATTAAATATATTAAACAAAATATTAGAGAAGTTTGCAACCATGTTGGTCTATGGAAAACTGTAGTTGTTGTATAGTTTGATATATTTTATTGGACCAACATATGAATTATATAATAATATAAATGAAAATAAGAAAAGTCTATGAAATGATGTATACATTTCATTTTCCAAGGCTTTGTACTGGATCCAACAACACTTAAACGCTCATTGAGGCATGCAAAAGCAGCTTGTCAGCATTAAAATTTAATGTGGACTATACTGTTGAAAGAAATTTTACATACCATTTATTTATTTATATATTTGTATATATGTTTGTTTGTTTATTTATTTAATTTCATATTTGGTAACCAGGTAGGCACACTAGGCAAATAAATACCTATTGCCAGTCATGACCTGGATAAGATACCATACACTACAGTATACTAAATATGTAACAGCATATAGACAATATTCAAATGGAGAGGTGATGACATAATGATCATTAAAAAAACAAGATAAATAGTGAAAACATATATATATATATATATATATACATAAGATTTAAAAAGACTCTTGTTTAGCACAGTTATAAGTGTTGAGTATCCAAACTCCTGATTTGCAGTGGTAACAAGTTCCATTACTTGGGAGTGTCGGAACAAAGGCTTATAATATCACTTTTTATAATAATACACTTGGATTCACCTCAGGCCTTATCCAAAAATAATTTAATAAATTATCAAAAATAATAAATATTCACATGTGATTTTATCCTATGCTCTCCCGATTCAAAAATGATGGTGAATAACACTGTTGCCACACTTTGGATTATATAAGAGATAAATATATTTTATTCACATGTGTACAAGTCCTAAATATTCATAACTAGCATACATTTGTGAGGAAGGTGATTGAGAAGGTAGTGGCGGTCCAGCTGGAGAACCACTTGACCATCCATAGCATCTACGAACCTCTCCAATCAGGTTTTCGAAAGAGGCATAGTACCGAGACTATGCTGGTTCAGGTGCTCAATGATCTCCTGATGGCGAGAGACCAGAGAAAATGGTCCATTTTGGTACTATTAGATCTGTCATCAGAATTTGACACCATTGACCATGGGGTCCTACTTGAGCACCTGAGATGTATTTGGGGGCTTTCTGGGATTGTTCTCAGATGGTTCACTTCATACCTCACTAGAAGTACTCAGAGGGTGGTTTCAGGTTTTTTTTCCTCTGATCCCATCTCTCTGTTTTGTGGGGTTCCTCAGAGCTCTATATTGTCCCCCATGTTGTTTGCGGTGTACATGCTTCCCCTCAGAGGCATTGTGAGACGGTATGGGCTGAGGTTTCATTGTTATGCTGATGATACCCAGCTATACCTGTCCTTTGCACCCGACCGGGAAGGAGCTATCTCAGTATTTAACAGCTGCCTCAATGAAATCCAGGACTGGATGAGGTCCAGTTGGCCAAAGTTGAACTCTGGGAAGACAGAGGTGTTGGTTTTGGATCCAGATCGTCAGATAGGGGGACCAGGGTCCGGCTCCCCATCTGGACTGTTTTTTGGGGATGTCGAGCTACAGGTCTCTAAACGGGTGTGAGACCTGAGGGAGATATTAGATGCGGGGCTGACTCTTCGGTCCCATGTGTCAGCGGTGGTTAAGTCATCTTTCTGCCATCTAAGAAACATCACTAGGATCAAGCACCTTGTTCCGTCTGGTGATCTGCCAACCTTAATCCATGCCTTTGTGACCTTGCACCTAGACTACTGCAACTCGCTTCACTTTGGGCTTCCAGGAGTTGATATCTGTCGCTTGCAGCTGGTACAGAATTCCGCAGCACGGGTGTTGGTGGGTACTCCTAGATCTTCTCATATTACACTGGTGCTGCGGGAACAGCACTGGCTGCCAGTTCAGTGGCGGATCACCTTCAAAGTCAGATTACTGACTTTTAAAGCCCTGCATGATCTGGGCTCTGATTACCTGAAAGAACTCCTGATCCCTTACCACCCTGTGAGATCGCTCTGCTCAGCCAACGAGGGGTTGCTAGAGATTCCAAAGGTGATTTTAAAATCTGCTGGGGCCCGTGCTTTTATGTTTGTGGCCCTTCCCTTTGGAATTCTCTACCCCATCAGATTAGGGAGTGCACGACTGTGGGAAGTTTTAAACAGGCTTTGAAATCTTTCCTTTGGGAAAAAGCTTATGGTTGTACTGTTCACTGATTTGATTCTGTTTGGTTTTATAATGTTGATTTTTGTATTTTTATCTTATTGTACTGCACCTTGATATTCGAAAGGTGCACAATAAATAAAGTATTATTTATTTATTTATATCAAGTATAATAAAAATAATGTAAACTTAAACTATAATGTAAACAAAACAACAGGTTTTAAAAAATCAAGTAAATCAAATAAACAAAAAAATTTCAGTAATAAGCAATGTAAATAAATTAGCAATATTCAGCATAATAAATGACAGTTTATACTATTTCTTTAGCATACCTATAAATAGCATGACCTTTTCTTTTTACTATGAGAACTTGCAACTCCGTACACTAGTGTTTCAGATTATCTTGGTATGATTCTTGTTCAAACTTTATAGTATGTAAAAGGTATTTTCTTTAGATTTAAATTCTTGCTTAACCATATACCCAAGGTTTTGAAGCTAAAATGCACTAAGTTACCACCCCAGTTGGTCAAATAAGTACTAAAAGTAGGATGAAGGAATACTTATGTTTTAGTTATCTGTAGATGTGGTCTTCTACTTTTTAACTTTCAAAGTCTTGGTGAGAACTTTTGGTTTTGGATGATAAATGTCCTTGGAGGTGCATTTAGCTTTAGTCTGCTGTATTTTCCCTTGAACCTGGAACTGGAGAGTCTTTTGACATCAATGAAGCAATGCAGGCTGGATCCTTCTTGCTTGATGTCACAAATCATCAAAAGTCACTTCAGGATTTAGTGGGAAAAATCAGACAAGATTTTAGCAGTTCAGCACAGTCTGTAGAAAGATCTCTCCCTGTGGACAGCAATGTTGTTTTGGGTAACTGGACTCTGTGACTCTTTTCTGTTTCAGTTCATTTCTGCTTTTGAACCTGCAACTCTGGACTTACTGCTATTTAACAGCACTGCAGGCTTGCTGGCTAGTAAATTCCAAAGTCAGTCTCTTGTTCAGGTTTTTAACAGAAATTCTAAAACATTACTTTTAGTCCAAACTCTCAGCATACAAAACATAGGCCTTGCTTAATCCAATACTGGAAGAAAGTCCTTTCTGTAACAGTCAGTTTCAGCAGCTGGACCTGTGGCAGAGTTGTGCAGGCTTTCAGACTGGTTTAGCACTCCTTGCGGTGGCAATGTTAAAGTCCAAATAATGTTCCCAGCAGGTGTGGCTTCAGGCTTTTGGCCTAGCACAAGTCCAAGCTCATCGAAAATTGTCAGGACATCCAACACATGTCTTCACGCACCAAATAATTAAGCAGTTTTGGGCCGGCTTTGCCAGCATCACATTTATGTCCCACTTACTCGGAAACATCACCATCAAATTATGATTGGTCTGAGTACTCTTTGAGGGTGTTACTGTTAGCCCCTCCTAAGCTATTTTTTATCAATATGACCTCATCTTCAAAAACTATTTTTGATATAAAACAACTTTTCTTTCTTGCATCTATGTGAACTTTTGTACATTTATAAAAGTCACATTTTTAGATGCAACTAAAGGAGAGGATTCCTTTGAGAACAAACATGATGGTGTCAATTGTAATATAAAATCTATAATTTATAAAAGCATTATACAACTTTTTCCTTTATATATGTATTTAAAATGTATTTACAGATTTCAGGAGAACATTTTTTCCTGTTTAAAATGATGTTAGTTTGGCATACCTGCTATAATTAGGAACTGTATAAATTTAACAAACTTCTTTAAGACAGGGATCTGCTTTGTTTAAGGTAAATTAACCGTGACTTCATGTTGCTTTAGACCGTATCCAGAAGGCTTATAATCCACCCTGACTAGTTGTTTCTATTAGATAAACACTTTACTCTTATTCCATTGAAAAGGTGGCAAGGTCAGCTTACTACAGACACCAAACTTGACAATATATTTTAAACAGTTTTGGGGCTACAGATTTTTGTAAATAGCTCACAATAAACTTTGTTGATGGGTTTAAAATGTACTCACTGGGCAGGTACATGCATTTCCAATAACCTGTATAATTTTGAAATGTATCAGAGTATTTGTATATTTTCTATAAATAAAAGTCTTAATTTCTTAAAGCCAGTCTAAACTTATGTTAACCTCTGCGAGGTGCTCTGGCTGGTACTGAAAAACAAGGTTGTAAATTATGTCAAGTTTCAAGCTCTTCTGCTACTAATTGGAAGAGGCCATTTAGTTTAAACAGACTATCCTAGAAACACTTTTTTTTCTGAAATTGACCATATATGCTGTATTCCCTTTTCATGGCATCATTATTCTATTTTAATATTCAAGCCTTAAGCAGCATTGCCCTTGTTTTAAAGTTCATTTAGACATTAATTTGATCAGAAACTTTTATAGGACTTAATAATTAAGCCAATATAAGGATATAGAATAACAATTAAGAATATAATAATATTATAATAAAATATTTTAATCAAATTAGCTCTGTTTCTGCAATAGCAAAGTATGAGTTAGCTGACTGGCCCATCTTAATGGAGCACCTATGTTCCTGAAGTAGTAACTAGTCATTGGATCTTAGATTATATGCATTGAAGAGATAATGAAACAGATTAAAAGTAGGGGCATGCAATCTTATTAATTTGTTCATGAAACAGTCCATCATGAATAAGCGTTGACAGTGGGTGACAATCAGCTACGATCAGAATTCTGTGTAGGAAACAATGTCAGAAAACACAGGTGGTGCTTGAGACAAAATCACATTTATTATTATAGACCATGATCCATTTTGCCAAATTAACTTCAGAGGTGTTAAGGTAGGAAACTACAGTCCATGTTAGACTGGAAGTAAGAACCCATTGGTGGCAATAGCAAGATGGACTCTGGGATTTAGATTGTTTCTTGCCCTATAAACGAAGCACAGTCTGGTTTTGACTGTCTTGCCAACTAAAGTGATGGGAGATAAACTGAAGGGAGGGATGACATTTAACTCCCTGTTATTTAAAGGTGAAAATATTCTCAAGAAGATAATAATCAAAGAGGAGGACAGCTAGGTTAATGGTCATGGAATTAAGTTTATAGTTGGACCCAAACAGTTTAGTGCTAACTTGCTGTGCAGCAATAATGCCTGAATGTTTTCAAAGTCATTGCTGAGCTGTAAGCTCAGTCCTCATATATGTTAGCTCTACAGTAAGTAACAAGGTCACTGGCATTAAAAAAGTTGTTACAATGGACATTGACACAGCAGAAATCATTGATGAGCAATGTACATAGCCCAGTACCCATACCAGAATAGATCCTTGAAGGACCCAAACAGAGGCATTCTGACCAGTTGATTTGTGTCTTGCAGGTACTGTAGTTAGTGAAACATTTTAGTGTTATATTAGATGGACCAATGGAACATAATTCACCAAAGAGGAGACCATGTTCAGCCATGTACACTTTTGTGAGGTCTAGAAATACCGCATCAATAAGACTCCCATACATTATAGAATTCAGTGTCAATAAATAGTTTTAGCAAGGCTGTGTTGATTCAGTGACCTTTCCTGAAACCATGCTGGGAAACTGACAGGATACAGTCAGACCTGATTAATCCATGTCTTATTATTACATATACCTGATTATCTAAACAAGGAATCTCTGAAACAGACTTTTTGTCATGTTAATTGACTCTTTAATATGTAAACCTCACCTTCTGAATCTGAACCCTGCATTCAGAGTACAAAGACCATAATCCCTATTCATTTTGATCTGGATAATCCATTGCAGGTGTTAATTAGTGTGTTTATGGTAGTCTTCTCAATCCCTTCTTAATCCCCACTGGCATGTTAAACATAATATGAAATTACTTTTTGTCAGTTACAGTAATTGACCAATGACCTCCCATTTTCCTTTCATTGCCAGTTATGTCATTTAATACGCTTTGAAACATTTTTGATGACAAACATAGTTTTGGGCTGTTCTTATATTCACTGTACCTAAGGTTTTACTCTATATATCAGCTACTGCTCTTTCTTTTCATATTCCTAAGACATTTCATGGAATTAGTGACACCATTCCAAACTATTCATCTGAAGTCTAAGAATGTTCAGGCAGTATGAAAAGAGACAACAGCAACTGCCAAGGAAAAGGGGATCTACTGCAAATACAAAGACAAAAAAAATGTTCATTTAATAAAGAAAAATCAAAACACATCAGAATATTGGATAAGCATTAAGAGAAAAACAGGAGGGCATTTAGAATTGTAAAAAAAAATGTTTCCTATCACTTTAAACAAAGAATGCTCCCTCCCACAATCCCTCACACTCCAGCAATAACTCCAGCTTTGGCTGCTTACTAGTTCTGCCAACTCTCAAAAGCTAACTTTACACCACAGCAGCACTCCACAATTTGCGGTGCTGCACTCCCTCTGTGATGGCCACAGTGGCTCAATGTTGTGTCCACACAGCGGGTTGCTGAAGAAGTTATTCCTCCCTCCCAAGGTGGCAGTTACAAGTGGCTGAAATGCACATGGTGTTGAAGTCCAGAATGCTTGTTCCATGCTTAGCACACCCAAGTTCAGCAAATATCATTTTTCAACAGCAGAAAGAATGCTGAAGTCAGAAAAGTGCTTGAAAATGTAAAATGAGGGCTACATGTATTATAAATTAGGGTTGTAAACTGGGACAGCAATACTGGGCATGTGGGAATGCATATGCATATCCCTGGGATCGAGAAGATATGCATATGTATTAGCACATGCCAAGTATCATGGTCCACATTTACTGATCCTAATTGTTAATACTTGGAGCCCTTGTTTTACATTTTAACGCATTTTCCCAAGTCAAGCATTCTTTCTGCTGTTTAAAAATACTTTTTGCTAAATGCAGCTAGGAGGTATATCCCAAATTTAGCAGGTATTCATCTGAGAGATTCATAGGTCCAGGAGGATGCCAGGAGAGGAGACATTTCAAATGAGAGTGAGCACTGTGGAGGGTCTACATGGCAGGTAAGGTGCTGCAAACTAGCTCTCTCCAATACACATCCCCTCTCTTGAGTCGCATCACAAATCTGATGTGTAACGCTCCTAAGGTGCTCCTGAAAGTGTCCTCACTGTTGCCTTTCAAGCGTACCAACCCATGCGCATAGGTTGATGTGCTATAAATTAGGCAGTGTAAACAGGGCAAAAGCACTGTTCCCATGCATTCCATACCCTGTTCTCATAGTGCCACATTTTCCACCCCAGCAGTGACTCATCCACACGTGAGCTAAGAACCTTGGCAGAAAGATTTGTTGGTAGTCTCTGATAACTGAGAAAATTACTGTTTGTCTATGAAATGAAAAACTGATTCACTGCTCTTACATGGAGAGAAACACCTTACATGAAACACATATATTTGTGGGCAATGTTCTTAATTAAAAATCGTGTATATACAAAAAAAATACTTCATTTAACGTTTGATGCAGTACTCCCTACCCTCACCAAAATTCTTAATCTTTCTCTCTGTCTCAGTTTCCCTCTCAGTGGAAATCTACAATAGTCACCCCTGTTCACAAGAGTGGTGACAGAACTGCCATGGTAACTATCGCCCATCTCCCTCCTTCCCCCTATTTCTAAAGCCCTTGAAAGAATAGTGAATGATCAAATCTCTGAATATCTTGCCAAGTATAATCTGCAGTGTAGCCAACAACACAGCTTTAGGAAGGACCACAGTACTTCCACAGCCCTCCTGAAGTTCACTAGCTTTATACATAAAGCTCTGGGATGGGGTCACTTGGTTGGGTCTGGGTACATAGAACTAACAAAAGCATTTGACACGGTCCATCATGGCCTTCTCTCTGCCTCCTTCTCAAGGTTGGGCCTGTCCTCTCATGCTATCCCCTGGTTTATTAGTTACCTCTTTAGGAGGTCCCAGAGGGTTAAAATCCTAGATACCCTCTCTTCCGGTAAGCCAGATTGCTCAGGGGTTCCACAGGGTCAATTCTTGGCCCACTCCTCTTTAGTCTTTTCCTAAATACCCTTCCCCAAGCCTGCTCTGGCAACCTACCCCTCTATGCAGATGATGCAGTTATTTTCTCTTGTTACCCTGAACCCCTTATGCTTGAACATTGCTTGCAAAATAGCTTTACACAAATCGAGTCCTGGTTCTCTTTTCATAAACTTATCATCAGTTACAAAAAGACCAAAGTAATGCTGTTTGCAAACCATCAGAATAAACATAAAGGAGTGTCAGTAAACATCCAAAATAGTCAGCTCTCGTCACTTGTGCAGGTTAGGAGTTTTAAATACCTCAGGATCACCTTAGACTCCTCCCGCTCCTACCAAGAACATATTAATCTGGTTTGCAAAACAGTAAACACCAGAACTGGCCTCCTCTTTGGGCATAGGAGCTGCCTGACTAACAAAGCCCTCTGCCTGGCTGTCACTAGTTCTGTTCTATCTCTAGTGGATTATGGTATACTAATCTATGGATCGGCATCTGACACTGCTCTTAAAAGAATAATGCTCTCCCTCAATACAGCATGTTGCCTCATAACAGGAGCACCAAAACTACTCCATACCTGTGATCTTTACAGTCAAGTGAACTGACTAAACTTTAAGGGTAGGCTTGACTATCACACCTGCCTGCTGGCCAAGAAGATTACTACCTCATTCTCCCCTTCCTCAGTCCAGCAGCTCATCTCCCCTGCCCCTACCCTTCATTGTACTAGGAGCTCTGATAAGGCACTTTACCTAGTCCTTTCTGTAAGACATCCCTACAGCAGAAAGCACTCTTCCACAAGGTCCCTGTCCTGCTCAATGGCCTGCCTCCTCTGGTTTCCTCCACAGTTAAATTGGGCCCCTTTAAAATTAAACTTCATCAGCAACTACTCTCTGTGAATAGTTGTGACTGCTCCTACATTTTACTGGTCAATCTGGGACTGCTCTTGGCTTGTCCCTCAATTTCCCACTGCTCCTCCCCACCTTATCTTGGTCTAATTTCTCCCTCCCCACTCTGTTCCCCTCCTGCCCTTTACTCATCCTTTACCTGCACTGTTTCCTATTCCTCCTTCTCTATACCTTACACCCCTCTACTCAACTCTTCTCCCTCCCTCCCAGCTGTCTCACAATTCTCCTTAACTGACTTCCTTCTGGTCTCCCTTTCTTTTCTTTAATGTCCTATGTTTACATAGTTAGCTAGCACTCCCTGCACCATGTTTGTTTTATTATCATGTACTCCACCCCCAGTTATGATGCACTTATGTATAATGCACTGCATTACTTGTAGACTCTTATCTTATGTATTATGTACTGTACTAATTTCCTGTAATGTTTCGTATACTGTTTGTTTTAAATCTACTCTTCATGTTTCTTTGTCATGCACTCCACCCTCATTTATGGTGCACTTATGTATAATGTACTGTATTATTTGTATACTCATATCCAGACCTGGATATTCAGAGCAGATGCACATGACGCAACTAAGTTGTGCTAGCATAAGTGTGGAATTGCACCGAGGAGCCATATTCAGTGGGAGCCATAACACAGCACAAATTATATTGCTCCAATACGCAACTATAATGTATGCGGTGCAAGTGCAGGGGGCGTTTCCATGAATATCAAGTGCAATGGCATATCCAACCGTGAAACCATGGAGCAAGTGTGGAGCAAATCGAAGTTGCGCAGAGCAGACTTTTTCCTATAAATACAGGGAGTAAACATACAGACAGCAGTTGCACCAGGGGTGAGAGTGAGTGAGAGAGATAGAGACAGACAGACAGAAAAATGACCAGACACAGAGGAAGAGGGACAGAGAAGTGGTGTGGGAGAGGGAGAGAGGGGCAGAGAGAGAGATAGAGACACACACACACACCACCTGTGTACCAGGGTGGCACACAGCCATC
Source organism: Neoceratodus forsteri (assembly GCA_016271365.2). Classification (NCBI taxonomy): domain Eukaryota; kingdom Metazoa; phylum Chordata; order Ceratodontiformes; family Ceratodontidae; genus Neoceratodus; species Neoceratodus forsteri. The sequence continues at coordinate 1,291,498,780 of CM057456.1, forward strand.
AGCCAACTGCCAAGGGGGACAGTTGACAGCAGGGGCCATGGATAGTGCACCCTTCTTGATGGAGGCGGTAATGAGGGGTATGAGGGGGCAGGAGGAACGGCTACATGGCCGACAAAGGGCCTGTCGGCAGTATGCCGGACACAGGTTGTACCGTGCCCACATCACCTTTGAGAACTATAGTGACACTGAGATCGTGGGCCAGTACCACCTGAACAGGGCCATTCTGAGGCAGCTCTGTGAGCTGTGCAGTAAGAAGATGCAGGCACCCACCAGAAGGAGCCACGCCGTGTCCACGGAGATGAAGGTGACTGCCATTATGTGCGTGCTCACCACAGGCACCTTCCAAAGACCAACAGGGGACACCACAGGCATCACCCAGTTGGCCACGTCCTGCCTCCTCACACAGTTCCTCAGTGCTCTGCTGCCACGTGCTTCAGCATTCATCCATTTCCCCAGCACACAGACGGAGTGTACAGCAACTATGCAAGACTTCCACAGGGTGGCAAGCATGCCTGGCATGATTGGGGCCATTGACTGCATCCACATGGGAATCCACATGCCACCTGGCCCTGAGGGACTGGCATATATAAACAGGAAGGGGATCCTGAGTATCAACTGCCAGGTGGTGTGCGATGCCACAGGGTGCATCACCAATGTCTGTGCGACACACCTTGAGAGTGCACATGACACATTCATCTGGTACAGCTCTGTGCTGTTCCACAGATTCAAATGTGGGGACATCCCCACAGGCCAACTTGTGGGTGAGTATGGCATGGAAAAGGTGCAATGGGCAGAGCAGACATGCCAGCATGCGCAACATCATCGAGCGCATATTTGGCATGCTGAAGGCACGTTTCCATTGCCTAGACAGGTCAGGCAGTGCCCTACAGTATAGCCCCTCAAAAGCCTGTGGCCTATTCCTGGCCTGCTGCATGATGCACAACATGGCCATTGACCACGGGATAGCTGTCAAGGCTAATGAGGACAACAATAGTGGGGATGATGGGAACAATGGGCTGGAGGGTGGTGGACAGCCACCCCCTGACAGGGGGAGCCCCGGCAGATGTAGCAGACTCGATGCCACTGTGACACTGTTGCAAGGAACACTATGGTGAACACAAGTAGGTGGTGCAGTACACATTCATGGGTCACACAGACAAGTACAGCATACATGCAGGGACGTGCATGATGAGAAGCATGCACATACAGAGGCATGATACACTGGTATGGGAGTCAGTGGCACACAGCCACACACAGCAACACACACACACACACACACACACACACGCGCATCCACCCTCCCAGGTGTCGGAATGTGGCATGGATCAGACACATTGCCCCAGGGCACAGGTCAGTGCTAGACTGCCCTCATAATGCCCACACCACATGGTCCAGCGGCTGGACATGCACACACACAGGCAGTGTGCGGCACAACACATAGGTGTGACACCAGTGGTAAAGCACACACACACACCGCACATGTGTGCACAGGGCAGCAGCTGCAGACCGCGGTGAGGGCAGCCCACAGATCAAGGCTGCTTCATGGCATCATGGCCTCCACAGCTATGGGGGTGGCCTTGCTGGGGGCGATCAGCAGCCACAGGCTGTGCATCAGCTGGGGGGGTATAACAGTCCCCCGGGGGAGGAACCGTGGGACCACGACCATGTCCTTGAGGTGGTGTGCAGGTGCCCAAACAGGCCAGCCACAGGTGTGCCTGAGATGCCTACATCAGAGCCTGGTATCGACTGTGTTGGGGACACCCGACTCCAGGTCCATGGGGTGGACAGCACACTGTGGGGGTCTCCTGTGAATGGCCATGCCCTGTGGCAGCCAGCAATGCAAAGCCATCCAAAATTGCACTGGCAATGCAATCCAAGGATGCAGTCATAGCCTCCAGCATGCATTGCATTCCCTGCAGAATCTGTGCAGTGCTCCTTTCCTGCTGTTTGGCTAACTGGCGCACCGCCGCATGCAGTGCATGCACCCCAGTGGAAAGCTGCACCTGTTGCTGAACAGACACCTGCAGCAGCTGGGTGTGCTCAGCCAGACAGTCGGCATCCTAGGGCTCCCAGGCGGGATGCTGTTCCTCTGGTGGTGACCTGCCATGCTGCACATCCCCCTCTCCAGTGGACACTGCACAGTGGTGTCTACAGGGGGAATTGGCACAGTAGGCACAACGGTGGCAGACCCTGTGGCAGCCAGCAACACAAAGCCATCCGAAATCACACTGGCAGTGTGATCCAAGGATGCAGTTGTGGCCTCCTGCATGTGTTGCATCCCCTGCAGGATCTGTGCAGTACCCCTTTCCTGCTGCTCAGCTAACTGGCACACTTCCACATGCAGTGCACGCACCCCAGTAGCAAGCAGCACCTGTTGCTGAATGGATGCCTGCAGCAGCCGGGTGTGCTCAGCCAGATGGTCGGCATCCTGGGACTCCCAGGTGGGATGCCATTCTTCTGGTGGTGACCTGCCACACTGCACAGTCCCCCTCTCTGGTGGATGCTGCACAGTGGAATCTGCAGGGAGAATGGGCACAGCAGGTGCACCGGCAGTGGACCCTGTGGCTGGCAGCCCGATGGCACCCGCAGCCTGCTGCCATCACCCATCTGGCAGCTGTATGCCACTCTTCACCTGCGCAGCTGCACCAACACCACCACAGGGCACATCCATGGCACTGCACATCAGTGCACCCACAGTGGTGGCAAGCAGCTGTTCTGCCACTGGCAGAGCACTGGGCGCAGGACCTGCCTGTGATGCCAGCAGGGGTGACATGCCCACAATCTCACCCATGCTGTCCAGGAGTTGTGGGTAGTCATCATCAGTGTTGGACCCCACCCCGATCTGTGTTTCTGCACACAGGACACCAAGGCTGGCATCCTGCAGGATCACATCCAGGGCCTCATCTGACCCTAGTACTAGGACATCCACTGGCACTGTGGTGCTGAGTTGCAGCCTGTTGGGCCCCCGGATGCCAGTGGATGTGGAGGGTTCATCTTCCAGGGCAGTACCGGTGGCCACGGGTGCCGCTGCTACTGCCGGTGCCCCATCGTCTGCATGGAGGCGTGCTGGTGCTGCAAGAGAAGAAAGGTGTGTCAGTAATGCAATGCCCACATGTGCCCCCCCATACACTGCCACTGCATGTGTCCTGCAGCATGGCATGTGCATGACTGTGCACACATGTACATGACATGCATGATTGCTGCATGCATGCCAGCATGCCCGTGTAAGCACCCTCCAGGCCACCAGCTGTGTGTGTCTGACATACATACGATGCAGTGATGGGCTGCCACCTGTTTGGAAGCCTCTTCCAGGCACACCTTCCACCTTGGTTTGACACATGGTGGCTGCCACCAACTCCTCTGTTGGCATCAATGTGGGTGCATCCCCTGGCCCTCCCCTGGTTGCATTACAGGATGTTCTGATGGCAGCCACCTTCTCCTTAATCCACCGCCTGTCAGTCCCAACCTTTTTGCGGCATTCCTGCACTGACTGCTGGTGGCTGCTGTCCTGGTTTACATAGGTCACCACCTCCACCTATGCAGCAGCCCTGGCCTGTGGTGTGCCCATGGCAATGCTCAACAGGGCCTCCCTGTTGAGGTAGGCCTCAAACAGGGCATCTGTCTCAGCCTTAGTGAAGTTGGGCCTGTGCTTCCATGCAGGCCCCCACTCCTCGCCCTCCTCTTATGCTGAAATGTTGCTTCCTATGTACATGGACAGCAGAGTGTGTCAGTGGCAGCATCTCCCTGGTCCTTCCCACTCTGCAGTGCTGTCTGCTCCCAGTGTGTTGCAATGGCATCCACCACTTACCTATCAAGGTTGCAATACCGGTCCATGGCCTGTGCTGTTCCGTAGCACTTAGGGGCACAACAAATGCAAATGAGATTGAGCACAACAGTAATGACAAGCTAATGCACCCCACTGTGCCAAGCATTGGTTGATGAGCTCATCTGCATGCAGCATCTGAATATTGAGATATTGCACCATGTGCAATGGTATTGCACCAGAGCAAGTTGCAGCGCAATGCCAATGCATGCATGGTGAATGGGCCTTCAGTGAGCATTCACACTGTACTGTCATGGTGTAAGTCATGCAAGATGCGTGACCAGCATGATGTATTGGCACTGCACAAGCTGCACATGGCTAGCAATGTGCACTTCACGCATGATGGCATGTTCCTTATCACGCTCATGTGCACTGTGCACTAACTACTGACCTCTGACCCCTGGATCCTCTCCATGACCCTGTGAGCCCACCAGCCATGCCCACTTTGCATGCTCAGCACTGCACAATGATTGGGCACTGCACAGTCTCCCACGCATTGTGCATCCTGCACCTGTACAGAACACATGGGCCTGATGCCGCCATTTTTGCTGCCGAACCTGCTATGGAGCAAATGGCACAGGCTAGATGCAGACATGCCCTGAACTGGTCCCAGGTTGAACTGGCCAACCTTATGGAGCCCCACACCCTACAGCTGTTTGCAGTAGGCCAGGGGCACTGTGTGGCAGGCTATTGCTGCCAGCCTGGAGTGTAGGACCGGGGTGACCAGATCAAGGTAACAGTGCAGACACCAGTATGGTAATCTGATGAGATGGGACCCTGACTGGCTGAGGAGGCTTCAGGCACGCGCCAGGTGTGGGGCAGTGACACAGCCAGGTAAGTCATCCCATGTTGCATGTCTGCCCTGGTGCTGTACTGTGGTGTTGGCTTAGCTGCCTGGCATGCCCTGCAGGGGTGTACACTGTCATCATGTGTATCACGGAGTGGCATTGCCAACTTCCATTTGCATTGTGATGCAGCCATGCAGGCATGTGGGACGTGTCGGGCAGGGGCACACCCGGTGCACAGAGGTCTGGAGGGAGGCTGCTGTGGTCACTTACTGATGTGTACCTGTCTTCTTTCTATTCCCAAGATCGGAGGACCATAGGTGGGCCAAGGCTGCGGCAGTGCAAGACCAGACAGTGCACCATGATGGCAGTAGACCAGCACCAACAGGGCCACAGGGGCAAGGTAAGCACAGTCATGGTCCTTCACACTGTACATGGGGGTGGCAGGGGAAGGGAGTGTGGGCATGGCCACCTGTGCCATGTGCCGTGGTAGCTGTGTGTGTCGCACTGTGTGTGGTGCATGCCATTATGGTGCATCCATTGGACATGTGTGCCAGCTGTTGGTGGGGTGGGCATGTGCCCAGCTGCCACTGTTGTTGCTGTGGTGGTGGTGCTGCCAGTGCACTGTGCCATGTGACTGTCATTGCACAGTCATGTGACCATTGTGCAGTGGGGACCATCTCTGTACAATGTCATGGTGTGCCGTTTTGCTGGCTGGCATTGGCCCACCCCCCTGCAGGTGGCTGTTACAGGCCCTGCAGGGGTGTGTGGTCCCACTGCTCATTGCGCACTGTGGATGGGCATGGTTCCTTGGGCCATTGCACTGATCATCTTTCATGTCCCTTGCTATAGGTGTCCAGCAGCCAGTACAAAGACCACAGTGCCAGTTGTTGAGCCTTCTGGTGTACCAGACCCTGCTCATCGTGTCGTCCATCCTAGAGGTGGTGGTGGCCATGTGCTGAATGATGGCAGTGGAGAGGAGGGAGAGGCAGGTTGCCAGTGCAGCCAGACAGGACCGTCACAGAGGCTTCACCTGTTTTCCCCTTTCTCCCCTGTTGAACCATCCCCTACAGTCCACCCTCCCACTGTACAGTCCCTATTTCCTTTCCCCTTCCCTCACTGTACCTACACTTTCCCAGACCCTGTTGTTTTTATACAGAGTTCTGTTGAATATATATATTTTCTGACATACCTGCCTGTGTTTGTGTCTGCTTTGCAGTTGGAGTGAGGAGCTATGCTGGAGTGGCCCACTGTCTGTCCATGTGGTGTGCATGAGAGGGGGCATGTGTTGTGCTTTCGTGGTTACCTGCTGTGTGCTGTGGTGTGTCCCACTGTGGTGGTGTCCATCCCCTGAGTCAGCGGCTGTGCCTTGGGGTGCCCATGGGGTGGCTGTCAGGGGTGTGTGGTGGGTGTGTGCATGGTGGTGGTACATGGTAATGGTCATTGATTGGGTACTGTCTGCACACTGTGTTGGGATCCTCTGCTTGGCATTGTGTGGCCTGTCCCATGTGGTCTGCCATGCTGCCTGCAACCAGGCATGTTCAGTGCCGACTGTGTGGGCTCCCTGTGTGCCTGTGAAGTGTGTGTGCTTGGCTGCATGGTCCTGGATGTGGCCTGCTATGGTCTGGGGGGGCACAGCCAGCAGCCTGCAAGGGGGGGCTCTCTTGGTGTCCTTCCATTGGCCATTGGCCCCTCCTGTCACCTGCTATCCATGCCACTGTTATGTTCTGGGGTCCAGTGTCTGTGTGCTGTGTGCCCTGCTGTGCCCTGCTGGTGGAGTCCTCCTGTGCCCTGTCACTGTGCTTCCATGGCTCTGTCCCTGGGTCTGTTCTCTGTGCTGTGCCCCCCCGTTACTCTGCTGCTCTACTCCATGGTTGCACTGGATCATCTCTGCACCATGGCACGCCTCTGTTTGTGCCATGGTGCAACTCTGCCATATTCAGCCATGTTGCACTGGCACTACTCAGCCTGCACAACATCTGACTATGGCTCCAGTTGTGCCATGGTGCATCCGATTTGCACTGACCAAGACCTGCGCAGGAATTTGGTGCATTTCTGAATATCCAGGCCCCAATGTAAAATGTGCTATATTAATCACCTGTCATTCTTTTGTAACCTGTTTCTAAATCTGACATGGAGACTTTGCAAAAGAGTTTTTTTGACTCAAAGGGTTATAATTCCAAAACTTCAATATATTAAATAAAGAAAATTAAGAAACATCTAAGAACATAAGTATTATTTTAAATGAAATAAATTTAAATGAAACTAAGCATTAATTAATTTTGTAATTAAACATACATGATTATGAAATGAAAATGAAATGTTTTGCACTGTTCAGCACTGTTATTTGTAATAAAGTAAACAAAAAGAATCCTTTGGTCATTGTTTAGTTACTACATATTAACCAGGTCTGACTGTATGTTATATTTTTGGACGTGATCACTGACATGAGGGAACATACTTTTTCCAGACATTCAAAAGACAGAAAAAAAATGGTGATGGGATGATAGTAGTCAATTCATTTAGTATCATCACATTTTAATACAGGGACAATTTCAGCAACTTTCCAGATGCTAAGGACAGAGCCAGATATAAGTGAACAATTAAAGATTCTAGCTAGTGGGGCAGCAATGCAAGTAGCAGTCAGTTTTAGCAGCTGAAGCCTCAAACCATTACCGCCTGAGCTACAGTCAGATTTAAAGTTAGATAATAACTTCAAAATATTAGTAAGATGAACTACCTAGATATAAAGGAGGGCAGACACCTGTTCTTGGTTTGCATTATACATAGTAGAAATGAGAGGAAGACCAGCTGTGTAAAGATAAACAGTGCTAGGAGTAAATTCAGATAGGTCACAAAACTTCAAATTGAAGGATCTGCAATTGTGGTGAGAGAGCACTTATTCACCCATTCAATAACAATGGCATTTAAGATGCCTGCATTTGAAACCATGAGAGTCTTTGCAATGCCACATAATCAGTGAGAGTTATCAGCTGCCATAGGTAGCTAATTCATATAAAAACACTTTTATTGGCCTTGATACATTTTTAGAAACTCTTCTGCTTACACTAGTTAATTCAATCAGAATGAATGTTAGATCTCCTAAAGTTATACCAACATGTATTCCTGGACATTGGCTAGCTTAATAGGCAGTGATAAAAGTGAACAGGAACACACAAGAACTCAGTTCTTGTACCTTTTTATGACTGTGGGCTGAGCCTGCAGGAGTATTGCATGTACAAAAGGAGTGATGTCATGTTTTCTGTCCGTGGAACTGACTGAAGGTGTAAATAGTCCCCTCCGCCTTACCCTCCTCCAAGAAATGTTTTCCACCCTCAAATAAATATGCTTTCATGTTAGTCAATGGTTGCAGGATACTACTTTCTTTCTTAAATGGGTAGTACAAGAACTGGAACCTGAGTAGTGGGAGGCAGCATTGTTTTTTGGGGGGGAAGTAAGGTCCACCCCACCTCCACCCAAGAAGCTACAAAAGGTCCATCTCACTTTTTTTTATTCATGTGGGAGGGGCAGGAGGTGGATCTATCATACTGAAAGAAGACTCACTGGAGTTTGGGGTGTGGACAAAGGAACAACACATCTGTGGAGTCCCTGCATTTTGTCAAGGACTAAGAGAACAGAAGATGCTTAAATTGCCTTCAAACTGACTTAAAAACCCATGGAACAAATGATTATCAGAGTCACCTGGTGTCTCAAAAGGAAACACTAAGAAATGTCTGAAACTACAGCTTAAGGATTCAACTTCAAGGAAAATAGACAACTTTCTGGTATTTCTTAAACATTTATATACTAAAATGGGCACAGTACTTGGTAAGGACAGTCTGTGATGAAGTGTATTTTTCTTTTTAAAGAGGGTCTATGGTCACAAATTACTGGCATCAATAAATTCAGAATATGGATCATCATAGCCCCAATCACCCTCATGCCAAAACTCAGATCCCCAAGTTATTTTGTTTAAAAGTTACGAATCATTTTACAACCCTATATTCTCTGCCTGTTCAAAAAAGTCAGTTTCAGTGAAGAGGTGCTGATGATGTCATCTCCTGAACTCACAGTCTAGCCCTCCCTGTCAGCAAGATTACAGGACCTGCTTCTCCAAAGTCTAAAAACTATGTACAAATGGTTTTCTCCAGTAAAACAGGCAGCACCATTCAATAAGCATTGCTTTAAAATCTATGTGTGTTTCAGGTTTTGTAACAAAGTTGACAAATTCATATTTTTGTTTTTGGTGCATTTTTCTTGTGGTTCTTTTCTCCTGGGTTGCTGGATGCTAAGTCAAAGCACACTAATGTGAGATTTGCAGACTAGATATCTCCGATGTGGTGAAAAGCTGTGATCATTCACACCTATCATTCAATTGAGGTGATTTCTCAGGATGGCACTTTAAATCAATTATTCCATCACCCTGTAAATGGGGGTGTGAGAGGTAGTGCTGTTTTGAACCCCTACTAAGAGTTTCTATGCAGTAGCTATCTCAATGCTTAATCACTCAATCAATCAATATTTTATTCATCATCAAAGTATGAATGAATGGGATACTCAGTTGAGCAGAGCTCATTTTCTGTTATCTCATTGACATGTTGTTACTTGAGCTATATTCGGGCTCTTCTGCATTGTACTCCACATTACAATGATTGTTTTACCAGGGCTAACACTTCCACCCCAAGTAGAAATGAACACATATAAGGCCCCTATTAAAACTTATTGTAAAGCAGATACTAACAAATAGCAATGCAGTTACCAACACTGCAACACTTGTAGCATTACAACTTCCAAAACAGACACTGTAGAGTAACACTTCACATGGTATCAGCAGCCTAGAGGCATGATGACTCAGCATCCTGCTACTCTGGAGAAATGAACCACACCAAAAAGGCATTAAAATACAAATGTGACAACTTTGTTACGAAACCTGAAACACATAGATTCTATAGCACTATTTTTAGAATGGCGCTGCCTACTTTACTTGTGAAAACCATTGCAGAATGATCTTTTAATGCTGGAGAAACAGGCCCTATAAGCTTGCTGACAGGGAGGGCTAGACTGTGAGTTCAGGAGATGACATCATCAGCACCTCTTCACTGAAACTGGCTTTTTTAACCAGGTAGTGAAATTAGAGTTAGAAAATAGCCCATAACTTTAAAATGAAGTAACACAGATACTTAATGTTTGGTATGAGATTTATTGGGGGTATGCTTATTCTAATTCTGTAATGTAGCACTTTTGGCCAGAGTCCCTCTTTAAGTTTGAGAAGTGGAGTTGACTTGCATATGTTAAAAATACCAGCTGCAATTAGCAACTACTGTAGTTGTAGAAACAAAATGCTGTTTTTTTTTTCCTGTCTCAGTTTATATCAGTGAATAGCTGCCATCCAACTGGACAAGCTATTTATCACTCATTTTTCATTTAAAAAAACATAAATGTGGTTTCACATTTTTACTATGAGGGAAGCAAGATAAACCAGCATGGTTAACAAATACATTCATTGACACCTCTGAATGAATGGGGTAGTGTTTTTTAACATTCCTTTTGAGTTAATTACTACTTGGAACCTGTTATTCCAGTTTTTATGACTGTGCTACTGGAACTTTCTGCATGACAAGTTCCCTTAGGCACCTCACAGCACCTCATTAAGCCATGTGACACTACTATCTTTGCAGGACATTGCATACTATAGCAAGAGACCCAATTTTTTTGCCTTTTTCCAAATGATATACCAACTTCATTCTTAGGCAGGCAGCTCTGGGCTAGTGTTATTATTCTAATGAATTTTCTTAACTTGCAGTTTGTGACTATAGGTGTTTATAACTGAATGATAATTACCACATTTGCTTCACTTGCAAATAGCCAGGCATGTGTGTGTCTAATTTCTGTTTGACTTACTGTAGGTTACACATAGAATCTGAAAAATTCATAACATGCTGTATTGTGATTCATTAACTGATACATTGGGATTTTGGTTACTTTTACAAATTCATTTTTCCTGACCATGGATATACTAAAACAAAAATTTCTCAACAAAATGTTTTTAAATAAATTATCTGGTTTTGTGGGGGGAGGCTGCCACAAGCAGAATGGGATTTCACAGATGAGGGAACTCACAGCAGCAGAAAAAAAAAAGTATGTTGCATGGTTTTAAATAATTAATTAGCAGTTTTTTTTCTCGGGACGATACTAACTGCACAGAAAATATTTATATAGATTTTCTAGAAGCGCTGAGTTTGTTAAAAACAGTGAGGCAAGAGCTATCAATTTTCACAAAGTTTTAGCACTTTTATGAGCAAAACGCTAATCAATTTTTAGAGTTAAATAAAACCCTTTACCTGATGCCCATTTTAGGCCTTATATAGTAATATATTCCTTCAAGAGAATAGCTTGTAATGAAATGTGTCAAATATAAATTGGCATTTGGGCATATGGACTTTTATATTATATGAATTTTGTGTGTGAACTGTGTATCAGTCTATAAAAAAACACATCAAATGTCTTCAAAAACCTGTCTCAACATTGTGTTTATCTTCCACCTTGTCATAACATACAGCTGTCTCAGCAGAGTTTTCAGTTAGGGTACAGTACCTTCCTGCATATGATAGCCTGGTTCTGAGTTGATTGCTATAACAGTGCATAGAATAAAATGCAAAACATATAGGTAACTGTAATACAGATGGTGGCATTATTTTTAATTATGAACTGGGGGTCTTAAATGGAGTAAGCTGATTGGCCGAGAGGTTTTTGAAGCCGTGAAGATATTGGGCTATATCATCATGGCTTAAAACCTCCGGCCACCAGCCTCTTCATGGGCATCAAATTCTCCAACCGCAACATTCACCACGTCCAGAGGCCTAGAGCGAGTCACTCATGAAGATAACCAGTGCAAAAAAAAGTCCCTAAATTCTATTCCCACTGCTGAAATGAAATTCCCATCAAGTACAGCATACATAAATAGAGCACTCACTCCCAAACAAAAAATGCCACTCAACGGACACTCACATGAAAACATCCACAATACCACAACAGCCCTTCCCAATCAAACATCTGCCAGCTGGTAGACAAAACAACCTCACCACTTTAGCCACTGCTTTTTATTACTAAAAATGATTTTGCCAACTTCACCTGCTCCCTTCAAAAGACAACGCAGGCAGTTTACCCCTCTGCTCCATGCAACAATCACAACACAGCATCTCAGAGGGACAGGTGGTGGTGAGATGAGGAGACCAGAGCACAACTGACATAATTGCAGTCCCATGTCAGCAGCACTTTCACGAAAAAAAAAAAAATCCACACAGATCTTCATAGGGTTCCAGACCATGCAGCAGGACTGGGTCAAGTGCAGAGAAATTAGAGTTCAGGATTAGAGCTGAGAGAGTGACACTGAGATCACAGCTGCACTCCTCCATGAACTCCATTACAACAGTGCCAGCTGCTGCCCATACCCTTCAGGAACTATTTATTTTAAAGATATTCCTCTATCACTCCAAAAAAGGCATTAAAATATTTTAAAACTGTATTTTTTATTATTTCTTTGAGAAAACAATTAAACCAGTTCATAATAGCAATAATGCACTCCAAGGTGTGATATACCATGGAATATCATCACTTCTCGGGTCGTTGAACGCACTCGGCCTGTGGCCTCGTGCCCAACCACCAGAGGCGTGATGATATCCCATGATATACCACACCCTGCTGAGCATTATTGCTTAATTATACAATGACAAGGAAAAAGTAAGAAGCTGATTGACTGCTGACCCATTGAAACAGCGATGTTATTACACAACAGCAGCACCGTAGCTTTGGATCTGGATCATTCCTTGCATTTTCTCTTAAGAAATATTTTTCCACACTGACAAAAACATTCCTTTAAAATGTATTTTTTATTCTGTATACAACAACAAGACATTGTATAATTGCAATAAGGCACTCCAGGGTGTGTGTTATCTTGTAATAATGTCACTCCTGGGGTGGTGGAAGCACTCACCTTCACCTCATGCTTCAACCCACCCCAGGAGTGATATTATTACCTGATGACACACAACCTGTCGTGTCTTATTTCTTAAATATGCCCTTTCTCAATGTACTGTACTTTGATTCAGTTAGTGTATATGCAACAGCCTTCATGTGAACACTCTGGGCTTCTCTTTGACTCCTGATGTCTATTTGCTTTACCTATTGTATACTGTTTGAACTGCTTTGGTCCTCTTGATGTGGTGCCTGTGTGCCTAAACTATGTAATCTATTTATCCACTGCTACCCAAGTATCTCCAGTAAATGATTGTTATAACTGCCTGCTCTCTGAGTCATTGTTTTTTGACTTGTTAACTGTGCTGTCTTTGTATTAGTTTCAGCGAGGTGCCTTTGTAAATGAGTCTCTGACTCAAAGGTTTGTAAATCTGATATTTTCTGATATTTTTTACATAAATAAATAAATAAATAACTGTTTATGTTTAAGCCCATGAAACACCCTTATCTAGTTAATGCATTCACAGTCGCTGTGGCTCTGCCAGAGCTTGTTTGTAGCAGGGACTGAGTTCCTGTACTTCTCACTGACACTGAAACTGAAATTCTTAAACCAGCAGCACAGTGGCAGTTTCTGGGCCTGTGACCTGAAATCAGGGTTTCCATAGCAATATCTGACTTGTACAACAATGCTATTTTCCTAGAAATACTTCAATATCTCTAACTGAATCTACTAGTATCTAAACAGGCAGATGTGTCTTGACACAGCTGTCCTTTAGATTGAGGATCCTTGTTCTGCATTTCATATTTGCCAGTACCTGAGTTCCTGTACTTCTTGTCTACCACTTGCACCACTGTTAATAGGCCTCCAGTCAAGCAATTGGTAGCTTGGCCTCTTAAATCCCATATGTATCTACAGAGGTGTGTTTGTTTTGTGTGAGTAAGAAATTATCAATAAAATAAGCCATAGCAGAGTTTCCACAGGATGATAAATTTAAGCAAGACTAATAAATGAGAGATAATTCATAGATAAAGTTATTGAGCTTAATCTAAAATAAGTCTGCAAAGCACAGAATTGTCAGAGGATACTATATTTTGGAGGCAGGTTCCCCAAACACAGAAACTAGAGTAGTTGAGGGGCCCCTAACAGAATTGGAACAGCATAAGAAATGCAGTCCTAGCCTGTCTATTAGTGAGAAACCAGTTAAATAGTGTGTGATGAGAGCTGACAGTAAAGAAATCTGGTGGGGGTAGTTAAGATATAGTTTGTTGATATGTGAATCAAAAACCATAGATCTTCTATTGGACCAATTCAAGATAAATCTCCCCATTGCAATCATGTCTTGGTTTACTAAAACAGATAACAATTGAATAAGTATTGTAGTTAACCCAGATAGTGCTCCATAACAGCGACTATAAACACAATATAGTAATTCCCTAGCAGTACAGAGTGCACAGTATTAGGGAATGGGGAAGTTGTTTAACCAGGAAAGGCACACTAAGCCAGAACTTGTTTCCAGATGGTACCAGAGAACACAAGGAAGTGACTTGCTCAGGGTCACACAGTATGCAAGTGGGGTTCAAACCCAGATCTCCAGGTTTGTAGCTCAGAGCCCTAAACCTCTGTGCTATTCTACCTCCAAATATCAGGGAAACATTTATGAGGTGGATTGTAGTCAAGGGAAGAGAGATTAAGGTGAGATTTGTAATAAATTATGAAATGGATAGAAAGAATGCTGAATTCTGATGGGCTGGGAGCTACTTTAAGCTGGGCAGTTATCCCACCACCAAGGCCCCAGCTAAAAGTATTATGTTTAAAAATGCATAAAATTGACTATAAATGACCCATTTCATAATTGCAATAAGGCACTCCAGGGTGTGTGTTATGGTGGGATAATGGCCTTTCTCGGGTGGTAGAAGCCCTCGATTATGCCTTGGGCATCAACCCATCCCAAGGTGGGCCGCTATCCCACCATAACACCCCCTATCATGCCTTATTGCTCAATTTAAAATGGCAAGGAAATGCACAGAAGCTTATTACTTCACTTTGGAGATACATAGATATATAAACACTGTTGGCAGATAAGGGCCTATGGCCCATCCAGTCTGCCTATTTGAGCTTGTACATTCCCTTTATGTTTTTCTAGGCATCTGTTGCCCTTTACCCCTGACCTCCAGAATTCCCTTATGTCTATCCCATGCATTCTTAAATCCCATGATTGTTTCTGCCCCCACCACTTCCTTTGGTAGGGTATTCCACTTGTCCACCATCCTTTCTGTGAAGAAATTCTTCCTCACATTTCTTCTGAATCGCCCTCCCTCCAACGTCATCCCATACCCTCTAGTCCTGGAACATCTTTTTTGCTGGAAATCAATGCATTCCTGTACTCTGTTCCTCCCTGTAAGGTACTTGTATGTCTCCATCATATCCCCTCTCTGCCTCCCCTCCTCCAGGGAGTATATATTCAAGTCCTTCAGCCTGTCCTCATAGGACTTGTGATGCAATCCCTGCACCATCTTTGTTGCCCTCCTCTGAACCTTCTCTACCCTATGTCCTTACATAGGTACGGTCTCCAGAACTGTACACTGTACTCCAGGTGGGGCCTCACTAGTGTCTTGTATAGTGGAATTATGACCTCCCTTTTCCTGCTGGTGATGTCCCTGCCTATGCATCCCAGCATCCTATTTGCTTTACCTGCTGCCTTGTCACATTGTTTCCCTCCCTTGAGGTCATCAGAGATGATAACCCTATGGTCTCTTTCCTGCTTGGTGCATGCTATATCCACACCCCCCAAATGATATGTTGTCCAAGGGTTTTTGTGCTCCACATGCATTATCTTGCATGTATTTGCATTGAAGTTCAACTGCCAAACCCATGACCATTCTTCAAGCTTCTACAGGTTCCTCCTCATTCTGTCTACACCCTCTGGAATGTCCACTCTATTACAGAGCTTTGTGTCATCAGCAAGCAGGGAAATTCTGCCTTCTAGGTCCTGTGCAATGTCACTGATGAAGACGTTGAATAGGACCAGTCCCACCACTGATCCCTGTGGTACCCCACTGGTCACTCTTCCCTCTGTGGAGTGACAGCCATTTACCACCACCCTCTGTGTCCTGCCATCTTTGTGCCCAGGATAGCACAAATAACATTAGCCACACAACATAAAAAAAACAACAAAGTGTTATTACAAAATGTTCAGAATTGTCACCTGTTTTTTTTTCATGTGCTCAGTGGATCATTTTGATAGCATACATTTGTATGGTTTGTTTCAATCTGCCTAAATACTGTGTTATTTCAAAACTGCTGCTTTTGTCTTGCAAATAACTGCTATGTTAAAAGATTATTGTATGTGACCATTTATTTCTTGCCGTTTTGTAAAAGAGATAACCATAAAAAGTTCCAGTCAGGTACAATACATAAAACCTTATCTGTCCCCCTAGGTTACACAAGTGATGATGCTCCTTAAGTAACAAGACCACCAAGGTAAGGGACATCCAACCAACCAAAATAAATCATTGCACAATGTACTTTGTAATCAGTGGCATTTTTTTGTGTTTTGCTTTATTTTGTGATGCAGCTCAGAGCCCATCCCGAGTACTGCATTTTGTCCCCCCGCCAATCTGGATTTGTAAAGCTCACTAAACTAACTGTGGAGCATGCATTAAGCACCAGATTTCATTGGCTAATTTCCATCCAATCAAAATGTAGTTTTCCAATCCTTTAAACTTGTTTTGCCCATGAATCAGGCATTCAGCTGATAGCGCCTGCATTGTTTGTATGGTCTCTTCTGTCTCTTACAAACAGGAGACTGCTACATATGGTATGTTCACCGACTTATTTTTTTGTTTTGTTTTGTTTTACTCTGAGTTGCGATCAGCCTCAGCTCAAGGAAGCTATACAGAAGAAATTAGCTGTGTTGTGTTTTGTTTCTTCAAGTAAATGCCAGATTTGCATTTTGTGCTCATTCATTGACTTTGTGATAGACTGGAAACACTACTGGGGACAGAAAAAGAGCAAACCTGTCTGTAACAGGAGGCAAATTTAGCAGATCAGTTCCAGATAAGATATTTGTGTACCAACCAGTGTTTTTTTGTTTTCTTCATGTCAGCACCATAATGTTATTTATTTTGATGTAGTACATAATTGCCTTTGGAATAAATAATATATTGTCAGATAATGACCAGTTTTCATGATGATGGCAAATGGGTACTATTTTATTAACCACCACTTCCTCTTTTATGCTTAAAATGCAAAGCAAATAGAAACGACTGAGTGTGTGATCAACAGGGATCTAAAGCTTAGTAATTTACACTTTGAGGTTAACTTAGTGAGACTGATAAACATTTATTTTAAAAGGTCCTAAACATAATATCCCTTTTGTAACAGGGACAGATTAATCATATTCCCATTTGTAACAGGGGATCTCCTGAAAACATTGATCCCTGTTACAAATGAGACTTCTGTTGTTTGGGATGAGCAAACTACTTTTTCTCTAGACTGAATAATTTGTTTGTTTGTTATATACCACAAAACCAGTAGCAACCCCCAGCAGAAATGTGATTTTAACTTTCTTGAATAACACAAAGGTTAGAGCATGGTAGTCTTGGAATGTGAATAATTTTGTTAACTGCAAGTTACCCTCACTGTATATGTGTGGGAGCCAGGATGCATTCCTCCAATGTGACAATGAAAAAGTACTATTCTGGAGATTTTAACAGCACAGCAGGCTTTGAACAGGTGCTTAATCACTTCTTTATGAAGAGCCTTCTGAAGGGGGATGTGGTAGTTAGTGAAGATTGAGCTTGAGACATTCTGGCTGAGCTGGCCTAGGCAAAGTCCTTTTGTAGGCTAAATGATCTTCAAGAGGAATTTTCTTCCTCAGATCTGGGTTGACTTATAATATCAAGTATGAACTGATTAATGAAATAGAGAAAAGTATCACAATCTCATTTGTAACAGGGGGCATATTATGAACATCAGTCTCTGTTAGAAAGAAGACTTTTATTGTAAATATTATATTGTTTGTTACATTGGTGCCGGAATGGTTTGAAAAGTGGTAGGGCCAAGGATGTAAGGGATGAATTCTCCCCTATTAAATACATTAACATCATTGCAAAAAGTAATAGGGCCACTTATGAAAGTGGTAAGGTCATGGCCCTAGTGGCCCCCCCTGTTCCGGCACCTATGGTTTGTTACTATCAAGGCATAAAAGAGTCATTTTTAGTTAGACTTCCCAAACTGTGATGCTTACAAAAAGGAATATGCTTCTGGAAATGACCTTTGGCATGGCTAGTGACAGCAATTTAATTTTATCTCTGTATAGATATTCAGTCATTTTATTTTATATGTAGAAATATTTAAAAATGCTCTGACTACCAAAGTTTATTTTACCCATGTAATTTTGTGAAAATTATAAAAATGGTGGTGCTTTAGACTAGGGAGATGAAGGGTATGCCAACAGTGCAGCAATGGTATTACCCTGAATCCAGTAAAGCAACACAACCAGTTAGATACTCACAGTGTCAAATGGCTTGTTAGAGCACTGTACAGTTACAGTGCCATGCAGGTGTTGCCCTTTCTCCCTTGTAACCCCCCCTCCCGGAGTTGATCATATAAAAGTCCAAGGGGTGCGGGGAGCGAAGCCCTCTTCAAAAAGTCTAAATGTGCCCCGGTGCTTGGGGCACCATGGCAGTCAGTCAACACATTTGGCAGGTGACTTAGTCACCATCAGCAAATTAATGTCACTGTACTGTCATTCGACAACTTTGTTGTCGAACTGGCATGGTGAAACTGAGATGGAGGCAAGTGCCACAGGTCTCAGGACTTCTGACATAGCTGGGAAGATGGAGGTGGGTGTCATAAGGTCCAAGGACTACTGACATTACTGGGGAGATGGAAGTGGGTGTCATCAGGTCCCACAGAAATTTAACAGGGCTGGGGAGAAGAAAAGGGATGATGCCAGGTTCTCCAGGAGTGCTAACAGGGCTAGGGAGAGAGAGAAGAGAAGGGAAGGCAGCCAGGTTTGGGGACTGCTGACATGGCTGGGAAGATAGAGGCAGGTGCCACCAAGTCCCATGGAATGCTGATGGGTTGGGGAGAGGGAGGAGTGCCATTAAATCCCAGGGTAGACTGACAAGGCTTGAGAGAGGCAGGGGATGATGCCAGGTCCTAGGGACTGCTGATGGGGAAGAGGAGAAGAAAGGGGATGCCACCAGGTCTAAAGACATTTGACAGAGCTATAAAGATGGTGGCAGGTGCCAGCAGGTCCCAGGGAAGGTTGACAGGGCTGGGAAGAGGAAGGGGATAACACCTGGTCCCTTTGGACTACTAATGGAGATAGGGGAGGGAAAGGGATACAACAAGGCCCAGAGACTGCTGACATGGGTGGGGAGATTCAGGTGGCAGCCACCAGTTCCCAGGGGAGGCTGACAGAGCTGGGGAGAAGAAGGAGGGTGCCATCAGATTTGAGGGAAGGCTGATGGGGCTGGGGAGATGGAAAGGGATGATGCCTAGTCAGTCAGGACTTCTGATGGTGATGGGGAGAGGGAATGGGATGCCACCTGTTGTAAGAATTACTGACACGGCTGCAGAGAGGGAGGCAGGAGCGACCAGATCCCAAAGGAAGATTGCCAGGGCTGGAGAGTGGGAAGAAGATGATATCAGTTCCTCAAGACTGCTGATGGGAAAAGGGGATGGGAAAGGAAAGGGTATTCCACCTGCTTCAGGGACTGCTGGCAGGGCTAGGGAGATGGAGGTGGGTAACACAAGGTCCAAGCAGAGGCTGATGAAGCTTGGGAGACAATGGAGTGCACCAGTGGGTGAAAGTGAAGGCTGATAGGGCTGCAAAGAGGTAGACAGTGGCCACCAGGTCCCAAGGAAGATTGACAGGGCACGAGAGTGGGAAGATGATGCCACTTCCTCAGGTTCTGCTGACAGGGATAGGGAGAAAAAAGGATATTCCACCAGGTCCAGGGACTGCTGACAGGGCTAGGGAGATGGTGGTGGGTAACACAAGGTCCAAGCAAAGGCTGATGGGACTGGGGGAGAGAAAGGAGTGTACCACCAGGTCCCAGTGAAAGCTGACAGGGCTGGGGAGAGAGAAGTCGATTATTCCAGGTTGCCCAGGATTAGCGGTTGGGATGGAGAGAGAGACGGGATACCACCAGGTTTAAGGACTGCCGACAATTCTGGAGAGATAGAGGCAGGTCTCAGCAAGCTGTCAGTCTTGGCTGAGGGAGGAAGGTGCTACTAGATCCCAGGAAAGGCTAACAGGTCTGGAGTGGGAGAGGGAGGAGGTGCCACAAAGTCCAGGGAAGGTGAGCAGTGCTTGATTGAGGGAAGGGGATTATGCCAGGACTTTCAATACTACTAAAAGGGTTGAGTAAGGGGAAGAGGAGGCCACCAGTCCAGGGACTACTAACAGGGCTGGGGAGATGGAGCAGGGTGCCACAAAGTCCTAGGGAAGGCTGTTGGGGCTATGGAAAGAGAAGGGAATGTTATCAGGTCTCTGGGACTGCTAATGGCAATGGGAAGAGAGATAGGGATGCCACCAGCACCAATGACTGCTAACAAGGCAGAAGAGATGGAGCTAGGGGCTTCAAGGTCCCCGTGGAGGCTGCTGGTGCTGGGAGAGGGAGGAGGGTGCCACCAGTTTCCATGGAAGTCTTACAGGTCTGGGGAGAGGGAAGTGGATGATATCTGAAGTGGGTGGGACTGTCTCCTGGTGCATTACAGGTTGATGTGCATGACAGCTAGAGTGTATAATCTTATCTCCTAAGTTTTACATTTGCAAGTTATACAAAATCACCAGTAGAGGACATTACTAATTAAACCCATCAGATTGTAGCCTAACTGCTTCGAACCTACAGTCAGGATTCCTTTCATCCACACACCTATAAGCTTCCACAGAGCTGCTTGTTTTCTCACTGGGTCACGTTCTTCTTTGCACTCCCACTCCCTAGACCTCTATTATCTCTGATGCTCATCGACTAGCCATCTTTCACCTGCCTCTCCTCACCTATATTTTCTGACTGACTCTTCTGTAGTTGCTACCTACTGTAGTTGTGACCTACCCTGTCTCTCCTGCTGCCCAAGCCAGCCAATTTCTGCTCACCTCCTCCACCTACCTATCTAACTATGTGCCCTACTTCCCTACTCCTGTCCTTCCTGTCCAGCCTTCTTTCCTTAGCCCCACCCCCCCAACTCCCACATGGCTGTTCTCACCCCCGCCTCCCCTCCTGCCTCAGCTGTTCCACTCTACTAAACATTGGATGTCGCACCACATTTACCAGCTCCTAAACCTACACCTACATCCTCCTTCCACGTGATCTCCCCATCCATCCTCCCACCTCAACTAACATATTGTATCACTCTAATCAAATGCACCCATTGCAAACACTCCATGCTCAACACTACTAAAGGGCAGAAACTACCAGCTACCTTCTCTATATTCCTACTCATCCTTCTTATTGCTGGTGATGTGGAACCAAATCCAGGTCCTCCTGCAAGGAAACATGTTCTGCCCTTCCTCAAATGCCTAAAAGTCATGCACATTAACATAAGGAGTATCCTACCCAAACTAGACCTTTTAAACTGCTGGCTAACATTTATTTATTTATTTTTATTTATTTATTTAGTTTTTGTTAACCGGGTAAGTGCGCTAGTCAGCAAGTGACTGTTTTCAGGCACGACCCGGGAGGTACAATTACAATACACAAAGAGTACAGCCAGATTATTAAGACAACGAGTACAAAAAATGCAGAGAGAAATACATATGGCAATGTAACATACATTAGTAAACAAAAATATACTTTAGCACTTGATCATGGAACATACTCAAAATATGAATAGTAGAAGGCAGAAAATAAGAGAGATAGGCATCAGTAGAAAAGATATAAGGAAGGAAAACTGGCAAAGGACAGGAGGGAGAGGTTAAGTGGAAAGGAGGTTCCGTCCGATACGGCAACAGCGGGTGAGTACCAACCTGCGGGCGGGCCTATGGAGCAGAAGAGCCGCAGGCGAAGAGAGGGGTGGTGGGGGCGGCATTAGACGCTGCAACAGCGGTAGGAGGTAGGAAAATACAGCGGGTCTGGTGGAACTGATAGACTGCAGGGCGAGAGTGAGGATGCCGTGAGAGGGATAGAGGCGGAGGAGTTACGCAATAGCTGCAAAGTGTCAAAGTCAAGCCGAGCCAGTGGGAACCAAGAGACGGCAGGGCAGGGAGGGGGCTGGTAGATGGTGGGAGTGAGGCGGTAGTAGGTGAGAGAGGTGACTACAGCCAGGAGGGTGGGGACTAAGGAGGGCATGGATGAGGTAGGAACAGGTAAAGGTGAGTTTGGTGGGAGTGGCAAAAGGGGAAGAGGATATAACAGAAGAAGGTGGGGAAAGAGCAGCAGTGGGGTTAAGTGAGAGAGGCTGTGAAGTGAAGATAAGAATGTCATGGAGTAGAATAGCGACTTACAATTGTCAACAGCTAACATTAGGCTTATAAAGAAACAGGTTAAGGCAACATTAATTACAAGGCACAAAATAAAACATTAATTACAAGGCACAGTATAGAACACCCATTTGGACAGGCAAAGTGCTAGCAATGAGGAAACAGTACAAATGCAGCGGATCAGGTAGGGTCAAAGCAAACACATTTGTCCATAGTAGTGAGGAAAGTCCTGAGTTTGCTCTTAAAAGTCACATGAGTGGAGACATCTCTTAGATCCTGAGGTAGTAGGTTCCATAGGTGGGGGCAGCATGATGGAAGGAGCCCATGCCCTTTTAGTCCGACAAAAGGGGATGGATAGTAAGGTCTGATCAGCCGATCTAAGATTCTTTAGTGGGAATGGCGGCCTGAGGAGATCAGACAGGATAGCAGGCTTGGACATCCTTAGGATGGAATCAACTAAATTGTACAAGTAGTACTGCCTGGTAGAGGAAGGAGAGAGCCAACCAAGGTCCTGATATAAGAGACAATGATGCTGCAGCCGAGGTGCTTTTGTTGCATACCTGCACACATTATTGAAGGTAGTATCCCATAGTTGCAGTGAAGATTTGGTGGCCAAGGACAGGATGGGACACCCATATGTGAGGTTGGCAATAGCATGCCTCTGGCTATCGCCAATTTAGCAGCAGGGGTGAGCAGGTATTTGGTTCTATAGGCAGCCCCAATTTGCAGTTAATTGACTTGCAGGTTTCCTGTATATGTGCTTTCAGGTCCAAGGTTTGATCCAGGTGGATGCCAGGTAACGAAGGAAGTGACAGTTTCTATAGGTCCCCATCGATATCAGAGACAGAGATGGTCAGAGGACAGGATCTAAGCTTGTGATTGGAGCCAAACATCATAACTTTTGTTTTATTTGTATTTAAAACCAGGCGATGAGAGTTCAGCCAGTGTTGTACAGCACGAAAATCTGCAGTGAGGGCAGCATTTAGATCCAGGACCTTATCAGAGTGATAATAAATTACCAGGTCATCCGCATAAAGAAGTGAGTGACCTGTGGTGACCAGCTCAGGAAGTTTATTGACGAATAATGAGAATAGAAGAGGGCTCAAGTATAGACCCCTGAGGACCCCAATGTTGATAACAGCACTGTCGACATTGATGAATTAAACTTAACAGCTTGTGTTCTGTTGGAGAGGTAGCTTTTGAACCAGGTAGTGACTGGGGAGAGAAGCCCAAGGTACTGAGGGCGGATAGTAGCAGAGAATGGTCAACCAGATCGAAGCTTTGGTTAAGTCAATGAAGACTGCCCTGTTAACTTTCCTCTATCCATATTGGTAACGATATCTGAAGTGAATTTTGCAAGTGCTGTCATGGTGCTGTGATGCTTTCTAAACCATGTTGTGCTGAGCTTAGTAAATTGAATTTCTCAAGGTATTCAGTGATTTGCATGGATACTACTTTTCCAGGATTTATTCAGAACAGACAAAATAGCAATAGGCCGTAATTTGATATGTCATTTTACTGCCTTTCTTAAATACAGGAGTGACTCTGGCTGCCTTCCAGACTTCAGGGACAATGCCATTGGAGAGAGATAGGGTGAAGATGTGTGCCAGGGGCCAGAGATGTAGTAAGAAGCCATTTTTAGTAGTCTTGGTTCTAGGCCATCTGAGCCAGTACTGGTGTTTTCAGAGAGGACCTGAGCAGCTTTAGGACCTGATGCCTAGACACTTCCCTGAAATAGAAGGGGTTGGTTAGTTTGGGGTCCTTCAGATGCTGTGGGGTTAAACTGTGAAGCAGAGGATTGTGATGGGAGGGAAGCTGTGTAGGCAGATAAGTCAGAAAATTGTTGGTTAAAGCATTTGCAATGGTAGTAGAATCATTACAGTGTACACCATGTAGGACCATATCTGAGGGAGTGACATCTTTAGCAGAACCCAAGAAGGACTTGATGTGACCCCAAAACTTGTGAGGTCATTGGAAGAATTAATCAGCAGGTTTTGCAGTATTTACTTTGGCCTGCCTGATGCATCTTTACAGTCATTTCTGTATTGTTTATACAGAATGAGATCTGACTGCAGTCCAGTTTGTTTGTACTTTTCCATTGATTGTCTCTAACTTTTAACTTTTGAAGCAGGTCTTTTTTCAGCTACCTCGAATGATGGCCCCTTACCCTCCTTTTGACTGTAGGGAGGTGTGTCTTTTGGATGTTGCCAAATTCAGTCAGAAATGAATTGAGGGCAGTATCAACATTGGTTGCGGTATAAATGTTAGACCAGTCAACACAAGAGCGGTCAAATAGGAAGGCTTGTTTGTTCAGGGCAGCATAGTTTGAAAACCTAATCAGGCGTGGTGGAGGAGGAGGAGGTGGACAAGATCGCCATTGACAAAGTGTGGGGAATGATCAGTGATTGAGTCAGCAAGCACTGTGGCATCTAATACATGATCAGGTCTGGTGGTGAGGATCCAATCAAGTAGGGACCCTGAGTGCTGAGTAGTAGTTCTGGTAAAGCCTGTGATAGTCTGGTGTAGATTGTGCTTCTGTATTAGAGATTCAAGGATGCTGTGCTGTGGACCCAGCCAGTTAAGGTTCAGGTCCCCAAGGGTAGAGCCTCATTTGATTTTACATTCTGGGAGACATATTGTAGCAAATTCTGGAGACCACTCATCCCGCTTGTAGGTGGATTGTAGACACAAATGATGTGCAGCAGTTTTGAACCCAGTGCCAGGGTAGCATGAAGAGTTTCACAAGGTGTTAGGGAATCAGTGCAGGGTAGGATGTTCAGGGATAGATGATTTTTGTACATAATCGCAACCCCCCCCCTCTCTTTGACCCAATACGGTCTTTCCTTAGAATGCTATAACCAGGCACAAGACAAGTGGCATCAGGCACCCAAGGCTTCAGCCAAGTCTCTGATAGGCATAAAATGTCAGGTTAATCAGTTAGCCCAGGCTTCGAGCTCAGCCAGGTGACTCGTGAGACTCCGGATATTCATGTGGGCTATAACCAGACCCTTTTTGTTGCAGCCATTGCAGGGGTGGAGCGCAAACCATAGGGCCCGGATTGTTCAATATCTCCAAGTATAAGAAGCCACCGGGCAGTGAGAAAGTAGGTTGGCAGAGAGAGTGCCTAGCTGGCGTTTGGGTTACGATAGTTCAAGAGATAGGAGTGGATAGACAGATAGATACAGCCCTTTTGATGAGGATAGAGTGAGCAGGGTAGAATTCGAGTAATAGTACAGCAGGATGTTAGAAAACCTGAAGTCACTATCATTGTTAGCTAGGGATAAGTAGCAAGAGATGTACAAGTTGTTAGCCAGTTTAGACATAACAGGAGAGACAGGAGTATAAGTGGTGAAGTTTTAGAGGTGAGGAGGGTTCATTAGGGGAGACTGGGTGCAGCACCATATCTGAAGTGGCCAGTTTCACAGAAGAAACTATGTTGCTATCTGAATACCCAGATCACGTAAATGACCTAACCTAAAAGTTAAACTTCAGCATGATTTGTGTAATTTGAACTTCCAAAACATAATATTAAAACTACGATGCTGAGAATATTTAATTCCAACGTTCCTGCCAGCCCCTCCTGTGCTCTGCATGGCGGGTCATACAAATTTAATAGTTTCAGGATACTGCTTAACAGTCAATAACAGAATAAATTATTTAACAAAAGCTGTAGTAATGACATTTTGAGAGTGCGAGGTGGCCCTGCTTATATACACACACTGAAAACTAAATGGCAATTAATGCTCTAATGCTTTAAAACAGTTATGAACAATCTTATTTGCTAATATTAAGATTTTCCAGAATTAAGCAGTAGAATTTTGAATGAGAGAAGTTCGTACTGTAGAGACCACGGCATTTCAAAGAAACTGGCCAATAGGAGCACACAGTCAGGAGACCAACCAATCAGGTTGCAGAAGTAAGAAAGCACTGCTTTCCAGCTGGTCAAAAAGTTACCGTATCTGTCATTGTTGCTGGCTGGAGAGGGTATGCGGGTGGTGGCTTGAAGGTGCCGGTCGCCCCGCTAAAAGGTCTTGGAGGGCTGTGGTTGCTTGCAGGCTTTTGTGGTCTCCGGTTTTGGAGGTGCCACTCGGGCTGCTGGCAGAGGCACAGTTAGGAGGGAGCTTGGAGGGCTTGTATGGCAACGGAATGCCCGCTCAGGGGATCCTCCAAGGAGAAAGCAGCAAATGAAATAAAAGATAGATCCAGTGGAAATGATGAAACGTACTATGCCTCTCAGAAACCTGGCTTTCCACCAAAATTCCAGACTCGTCCCTCACATTCCCTGGCTACTCAATAATCTTCCAGGACAGAGAAAAGAGAGGGGCTGGTGTTGCCATGCTCATTAGGCAGCCTCTCTCATGCGAAAAAAGAATCTTCCATCAGATCACAAGAAATGATCCCAACCAAATTGTCCTTTCTCTCTGCCCTTCCCTACTTCATTGGGGTGGTCTACGCCTCCCCTTGGCTTTGCCAAGAAGAACTGGCAGAGTGCATCTCTGCACCTCCGCCACTAACTAGCTCAGGTGAATTAATACTCTTAAAGGACCACAACCGTGATTGTCTGTCACCCTCCTCAAAACCCACCACCACCAAACTTGAAGCCTTATACCTCATCCAACTAATAAATGAACCAACCCTCTACAATACTCATTCTTCTAACCACTCCCTCATTGATTGGATTCTTTCATCCTACCCACACAGAATATCAGCTGCTGGAGTCCTTGACCCTACCATGAGTAACCACTGTATCATGTGCTGTGTTAGGAAAACCCAGCTGTCCAAGTCTGCACTAAAGTACATCAACATATGTCCCCTAACCACACTTGATACAATCTCCCTCCTTTCTCACTTACAAAATGCAGACTGAGCAGCAGTATACTCCTCCCCAGATGTCAACACTGCCCTAACCCAATTCATAACCATTTTTACCAATGTCTGGGACTGCCATGCCCCAGGCAAGAAAGTAAGAGTCAAGAAACGCCACCATCCCTGGATTATAGCACCAATTGTTGCCTTATGCAAAGCCTGAACAAAGTCTGGGCCATTTTCAAGGCTTCCCAAAATACCCACTCTAGACAAGCTTACAGTGCTGCAAGAAACCATGCACTAAGGCAATTAGGCCAAAGCTGACTACTTTAAAATCTGTCTAAACACAGCACACCCCTTCCCCTTCTGAAACATTGTTCATTCCATCATCAACCCAACACCTCAATCCAATACCCCTACTCTCGAGCAAAATGGCATTACTATCACTGATCTGGCTTAGGTGGTGGACACCCAAACCACTTTTTTCACTACCTGTGCTCTCCCTGATTAATCTATGCCCACCACCTTATAGCAAATCCTCCCTCGCAAAACTCACCTAAAAACACCTTCCTACTTACACCAGTCACTGCTGAAGAAGTACTGACTGCACTCCTATCACTCAACCCAGCCAAGTCAAGCCCAGATGGCTTACACCCCAATCTACTACTCCTGTCTGCCCCTGCGATCACACTCCCCTTAACCTACATACTGAATCTATCCATCTCTACATGCACTGTTCCCAAGGATTGGATATTAGCCTGTGTCATCCCTCTCCACAAGGGAGATGACACTGTCAATCCTGGAAATTATCAACCCATCTCCCTCCTCCACACCTTATCCAAGCTGCAAGAATGCTTAGTACAAACCAGACAAACCGATTTCCTCACCTCCACAGATTTTCTCTCCCCCTACCAATCTGGTTTCAGGAAACACCACTCCATGATATCCTCCCTTCTCCATGTCACTGGGCACATACAGTCTGCCTCCGACAAATGCTACCTTACTGCTGCTGTCTTCATTGAACTGGCTAAGACATTTGACTCAATATCACACCCTCTACTTTTAAATGCCCTCAGTGATGCTGTGCTTGCTACCCCTGCCTTAGAGTGGTTCAACTCATATCTTACTAACAGATGCCAATCAGAGAGGATCACAAACTCTTCCTCCCCCTTCCTCCTTATCCAATCCGGTGTCCCCCAAGGCTCTATATTAGGCCACATCCTTTTCTCCCTTTTCATAAACAACCTCTTGCCTGCATACTCAAACTCCCTTATCCACATGTATGATATGATCCTTTTCACCTCCAGCCCTGACCTATCCACAATCAAATCCACCCTGCAGCAAGACTTTCACTCTGTTCAATCATGATTCATAGCTAATCAGCTCAAATTAAACACATCTAAAACTGTCTCGATGACCTTCGATACCAGTCACAGGTTAGTCAAGGATCTCCCCACCCCACCCATCACATCCCTGGATGGCATTCCACTTGGTGAAGTACCTTCATACAAGCATCTAGATGTCTAGCTGGATCCTTAACTCAACTTCCCTAACCATATTGATTACATATCCTCACAGCTTTACCCAAAGCTCTGCATCCTCTACTGAAACAAGGATTCTCTCCCTCTCCCTGTTCGACGTGACCTACTGGTTTAAATGATAACACCTGTCTTCAACTATGCTGACGTAGTTTACAGTACTGCATCTGCCTCCTCACTCTTCAGACTTGACTCCCTTTATCATGCCTTCTGCCACTTTACCACAAATGCTCCTGCAAGGACCCACCACTGCTCTTTTCTCTGCAGCTCCCTCCCTTGTCCCATCACCATTTCCTTCACTCTAGCTCCTTAATCTCCAAATATTGGTTCAATCTTCTCCCCTCTTACCTATCCGACAATCTTGTCCCATCTCCCATCTCACCTTACTCCCTTCATTCTAGAGATTCCCACTGCTTCTTCCTTCCCAAACCATCCTCAAATGCAGGCAAGTCTGCATACTTCTACTGGCTCCCCTCACTGTGGAACTCTCAACCTCCCCTCATGTGAAATGCCCTCTCACACTCCTCTGTCAGATCTCAAATGCACAACCTCCCCAACCCCTCATGCTCCATCTGTTAATCTGTATACCCTATAATGATTGTTGCAATCCTTTGTTTACATAACTTCCTTTGCACTTGATTGTTTTCTTGATATTACATGCACATTAATGTGCAAACTGCCGTATGAAGCTCCTTTCTATGCTTTTACTATGCTAATGATGGCTCCTGTTCACTGTTATTCCCTGTTCTTGGCTATCCATTTTTATCACAACATCCCTTATCACTTGATTGTTTATTTTTCTACATTATCAGCAGAGAACTGTACCAGCTTTTGTATGATGCTGATCCTGTATGCTATTACCACAATATATCCAAGGCACACTGCATTAAGGGTAGCTGGTCCATTCCACTGGGGTGTCAAACAGACGAGGCATACTGATGAGTCCTGGTAGGACGAAAAACGTGTCTATGTCTTCTGTTACCACCCTTTGCAAACTGTGTGAGAGGCCTTTCGGCACCATGCAATTCTGCTTAAAGTTGGACCAGCATAACATTCTGTGGTGATTTGCATATGCAGCCCATGATGCTTTGCATTGTGGGGGCATGTGTGATTTTGTATTTTCTTGAAACTTGGCTTCCCCGCCAAATGCCCTTTGGGGTAGCCCTTGCCTCAGAGTTTGCGCACAGAGGTTCTTTGTCTTTTAAATAGTTTTTTATTTTAATAGGTTCACCACAATATATCCAAGGCACACTGCCTTAAGGGTAGCTGGTCCATTAAAACTGGGGTGTCAAACAGACGAGGCATACTGATGAGTCATGGTAGGACGAAACACGTGTCTATGTCTTCTGTTACCACTCTTTGCAAACTGTGTGAGAGGCCTTTCAGCACCATTCAATTCTGCTTAAAGTTGGACCAGCATAACATTCTGTGGTGATTTGCATATGCAGCCTATGATGCTTTGCATTGTGGGGGCATGTGTGATTTTGTATTTGCTATTACTGTATTACTTGGTGATCCCTGTTTCACTGTAATCCCCTGTTCCATTTTTCCCCCGGGTTGCACCTGGAAATGAGCTTTGTCTCAGTGTGCCTTTCCTGGTTACCAATGTTTGAATAAAAAATAAAATAAATAAAATACTAGGTCTCTCAGAGCTGCTGACAGGGATTGGGAGAGAGAAGAGGGAAGAGGATGCCACCAGGTTTAAAGATTGCTGACAGGGTTTCAGAGATAGAGGAGGGTGCCACCCAATCCCACAAAAGGCTTACAGAGCTAGGGACAGCAAAGGTGATGATGCCAGGCCTCCCAGGGCTGCTGACAAGGATAGGGAGACAAACAAGGATATCTTCAATTCTAAGGACTTCTGACAGGGCTGTGGAGATGGAACCGGGTGCCACCACATCCCAGGGAGGGCTAGATGGGTTTGCAGAGAGGTATGAGGGTGTCACAAGGTCCGAGGGAATGCTGACAAGTTGTGAAGTGGGAAAAAGGATGATGCCACATCCCTCAGGACTGCTTATGAGGATGGAGAAAGGGAAGAGGATGCCACCATGTCAGGGATAAGGCAGACAGAGCTTAGAAAATGAAGTGAGGTTCACCAGATCCCAGGGATAGTTGATAGGGCTATTGAGAGTGATAGGGCATGAAGTAGAGTTTTGGTTTGCAACCCAGTAGCTGCTTGCCTCTAATTGGACCATGCTGGGTCCATGTGAGGAGTACTGTGCACACTTGCTCAAGCAAGACAGTGTAAGTTGGTACCCACATTCATGTCTGGTGGATACAACTACACCACCACCTGTGGTCTCACAGGTCTCTAATCTATCTTCTGTGGGACCTTGGTTGGTCCACATGATGAGTATTGTGCACATCTGCTCGACCAACAACCCCAATGCACACCCCGATGCTGGGTGGGGGTGTGGTCAGGGGGCTCAAGGGGGGCTTTCAACCCTAACACTGAATTTCCTCATGTTTGTCACTGTGGAACAACCCTAACTAATGAATTAAATGGAGTTTTTTGCCTCTAATTTCCCTTCTTTTTGAGAATGGTAACGAGAAATAGTGAATGTAATGCGGGCCCCCCATGCTCCCGCCAAGTGATGTCTTATCAGATAGTAACACGGTGCCCGCAAACGCAAATGGTAATACGCATGATGACGCAAAGTGAAACACAAAGAAAAACAGTACTGTTGACACAAATGGTTAAAATAATGCAAACGCAAGGGCAAATGAAAACGCAAAGGGTAATGCACATGGTGCCGTTGACGGGAACAGTAAGTAAAATGGGTATGGAACCGCAAGCAGAAGCGGTAAGGGTAACAGTAATATAAGTGCACAGGCTGGTTTTCCCCAAAAGCTGCATAGAGAAAGACTGTGAGTACAAAGAATGTATGCATAGTAATGGGTCTCAGAGCAGAAAATGAGGAGTTGGAATACTAAATTGCTTATATCTCATGAACCATATGATGTAGAAAAAAAATGTAAAAGTCATATGATTTATTACTTTCCTGGCTAGTTATGTACATAGCCCCCAGTAAAGCACTTTTTTGATGAAATGTCCATATCTCGCACCATTTCCAAGATAGGGGCCCCGAAAGGTGTGGCAAACACCGTAATGTTATCCTATGAGAAAAAAAGAGAAGTTCGGAGTGCCATAACTTTGCCTCCCTGTAATATTTTTTCACCAAACCACCAAAAGGCACATCTGAGGGATGTTGGCTTTCTTCCCTCCAAATTGTAGTCTAAAAGACCGAACTGTTATTTTACAGCAGGGCGGCAAAGGATTCCTGTAATGCGGCAGACGCCGTAATGTTATCCTATGAGAAAAAGCATCAATTTCAGAGTGCCGTAACTTTGCCACCCCGTGATATTTTTTCACCAAACCACTGAAAGGCACATCTGTGAGATGTTGGCTGCATTCCTTCCAAATTTTAGCCCAAAAGACCAAACCATGGTTTTGCAGAAGGGTGGCAAAGTACTGCTATCATTTTGGCCATAATCTAAAAAAGTAGTGTTGTGATTTGCAACAGCTTTCGCAAGCATTTGTGACACTTTCATGAGTACGACATTACTTTGCAACAGTACTTTTTCTGGAAATTGGAAAAACATATTTCTAGGGTGTTTAACCTTAAAATAAAGACATGTCTGGCATCCTCAGGGCCCGACTAGGTAAACACAAAAAGAATTGTGTTGCTAGAGGGTCCCAAATTTAAATGGCAAGCATTTTTCTGATCACTAACTGAAAACAAAATGGCAGATTTGCAACACTACTAGGGCCATAACAAGTGCATTTGCGACACTGTCAAACTTTTTGTTAACTTTTCCCATTGACTTATAATGGGAAATTGTTTTTTGAATAACTTTTGAACTGTTTAATATTTTTTCACAAATTCTTCAAAGACACATAGGGGACCCCTGGCCACATGTTCCCTGAAGTTTTCGGACCAGTTGCCCAAATCGTGCGACCTGCAGGGATGAGTAAAAAATTCAAAAAAGTGTAAATGTGTGCACAGATCATGCTTAATAACTCCGCAGCTGTACATCTGAACAGCACGAAAGTTGGCAGATCCCAAGATGTATCATTCTTGATCGTGTATTCCAAATTTCAGGTAAATCTGTTGAACAGTTGCAAAGTTATTAAGGTGCAAAAGTTTAGGTTTAACATGTAAATGGCTCCTCAACCCGAACTATGGCAGCACTACCGTGCTACCACTACTGTATATATATATATATATATATATATATACACACACATATTTATATTTACAAACAGCACACAACTAAAATAACATTTCTGTTTTACAGTGTTTTAGTGATAACTTGCAGCTTTATATTTTTATTCCATCCTGTTATGTATGTTGATGTAAAGTAAAATACACTGATTTTAAGAGTTAAAATGTAAATGAAATCAAACAAGGTATAAAATGTCAACTATCTTGATCCCCACTTACTTATACATTCGTTTTAATCTGTGCCTTTCCAAGAAATAATAATGAAGAAAAACATTTAAATCACTTTGCCCCTTAGAAATGCACCACGAGTTGGATTGTTGTTTATTTCACATAGCTACACACAAATATTTAGAGTAGCCTACTGAAGTATTTAAAGAGTTAATGTGCTGTAATTTCATGTATAGATCAAAATGCATTTATACATAACGTTTTGTTTTTAATTTCACCTCTTTTCTCTCTCTGTTACATACACATTAATATGTCACTGCTTCTAAACATTTGGGAATGGATCTTGAAAACCAAATGTGATATTATCTTCTTGTTCATAATTTAAGTAGAGGACCTCAAATGTAATATAGTGACAGGAAAATAATAAAGAAATCACTGAGTTTATTTTTTCATGCACATGTACCACATAAGTCCCTTATTACTTCGAATAGGCTCAGTAGTGTAAGGGTACATGATTAAAATTACCTTGGTAAATTGAATCCTCAAAAAATCTGGCATTTTCCATTTTTTTGTCTTGCAAGGAAAAGAGGGTAAAGCAAATCTCATCTAGCATGCAAATTATTTCTTTAATACCAAATCTATAGACATATGAAGTATCATCTACTGTAATAGAACTGTGTATCAAAACATGCTAATAAAATCTTTGTTTGGTCAGCAGAGCTTCAACTAATTTATGAACATTAGAGGCATAGAGGAGTTGTAAACCTTAGTTTTTCCTTGAGAGTTAGTCATTGGCTGTATTTACATGGCCATGGTGGTTCCCCCAATTTTGTCATGAAAAAAACAGCAGATTTGCTTGTAGCTTTGATACTCTTCTTTCAAAATCCTGATTTTGTCAGGAGAACTAGTAGAAGAAGGTTCTACCATGTTACAATGATAGCAATGCTGTCAACCTCTCCGACACCGACAGGAACAATGCCAACAGTCAGCATTTTTCCCATTGGAACTGAGTGTTCCAACTGAGTCGGAGATTGTTTGGGGGGGGGTGCAACACCTGGAAAGAGAGCGGCAGTGTGAAATGAGACCATCACAGTGACCTGGCAAGACTTGATGCTGTGGTGGTCTTTGGTATCAAAATGTCGTTGTGCTGACAGCATACAGTGGAAGAATTATCAGATAAAATTACTTTCTTTGCAACAGTGATTTGTTTAACGAAAGGTACATGGTCAATTTTTTTCAAAAGACACTTTCACCTGACAAGCAATGAGATGTTGGTATTCCTCTGATGCAGATAAATTCCTTAGGGACCTAAGCAATTACAATTATTAGTGTTAAGTGATCACTGTGACCATTTAGCACTGCTGACAACTTTGTGGCCCTATCAAACTATTCTTTTTGGGGGTTGCAAACATTTTGACGCAAAAGTGTTTGTAACTATGTTGAAAGGAGGAAGGGCAGCCATGGCAATGGCTCATACATTAGGTTTATTCTCTTAACAGTGGTGGCCTGTGCACAGCTGATTGCAGTCTCCTGTAATCCCCCTGTCAGTACAACTACTGTAGGCAGGTTGTAAGGGAGTTCAAAAGAGGGCTGTTGAGGTGTACATTTATTGTGGGGATGCCAATAAAGTGTGGTAATTATCATGGACTGAGGCAAAAAGAAGGGAACAACTCTACATCAGGGAGTAATATAATGGTTGATAAGTAAGTAGGGGGTCCACTGAACTGCTAGGGCATGGCTATGGATGACTGTGTCTACCAGCCCATTAGGATATAGATATAAGTCAGTGCTAGGAAGGTGCAAGACTTCTTTGAAGCATGTTCATTACTGACAGACTCATAGCATAGCACAGCACCATGCAAGATAAACCCAGACAGGTAGTGAACAAAGAAAAAACATACAAATGTCAAACTTGAAAGTGAAGTTGGATTTAATGTAGAAATCACAGTGGAGACACTTTAGCAAAACACCAGCACTTCTAACCATGGCTCGGTTTTCTGTGAGGTGGCAGGGGGTTCACACTGGCTACACTGAATATAAGGTTACCAATTAAACTTACAGACAAGAATTGCAAAATAGATTGTGAACCACAGAATTCCAGAGAAGACAACAATACAAATGTATCAGAAAAATATTAAATGGGGAGTCACGTGATGCTAGACTCATCTCGGGTGAGCTCCTTCGGGTCCAAATTTAATTTCATTTTTTGACCTAGTGGTTCTGATTTATTTGCTTTAAAACTGCTGGTTAGAGAAGTACTTACTCTACTTTTGCTATGGCTTTGCTTGAAAACTCTTCTGAAGCTCTAATGGTGCTTACTGAACCTGCTGACACAGATGTGGAGACTGAGCGGCCTGTAATACAGCTCAACTTAGAGCCGAAATGACAGCGGAGCAGCAACTCCCCTCTGAAACCACCGGCAGCCTCTCTGCAGGACCTCATGACTGAACAATTCTTCCTGGAGCTCACTACCA
The DNA here is from genome assembly GCA_016271365.2 of Neoceratodus forsteri. NCBI lineage: Eukaryota > Metazoa > Chordata > Ceratodontiformes > Ceratodontidae > Neoceratodus > Neoceratodus forsteri. The sequence continues at coordinate 1,291,534,008 of CM057456.1, forward strand.
TAAAAACAGTGGTATATGAGCTGATCTCTGATTTTAAGATCCTTAAATCGGCACTCCAAGAATTTGCAGTATGGGTATCGGATGCGGAGACTCAGACCAGCTTGATGGAGGATTCACGATCTAAGATGGAGCTGGATATTTCCCAACTATACCATACTGTAGCCTGACTGAGTGAGAAGGTGGATGACCTAGAGGGATGCTCTCGGAGGAACAATCTCATACTCTTGGTCTACCAAAGAATGAAGAAGGCACCAGTCCAATAGAGTTTGTGCAGAGGTTTTGCACTAAGGTGGCTGGCCCATTGCCTAACAGTCCTCGATATGTAATGAAGTGGGCACACCGAGTGCTATGCCCAAAGCCAAGACAGAGACCCAGACCCTTGAACATTCACCTTCTCAATTATCTGGATCAAGTCCATATCCGCAAACACATCCAAACTCTACAGGCTCTTCAATGGGAGGGCCACTGTCTCTGGCTAGTGCAAGATCTCACCCTCCAAATCAGGCAAAAGCAGGCAGAATACATAGAAACTAAATCCAGGCTTTGGGCTGCCCACATCAGGCACAGGATGCTGTACCCGGCTTGCCTGGAAGTTACCATGAATTCAAGCACCCTGGCGATTTGACTCCGCAGCTCAGGCTGCACAAGAGTTGCTGAAGATGTTTCCCAACCTGTTCAGAGCTAACCTTCTGATTGACATATGTTTTCAGTTAATTGTAAAAGGCTTCACCTAGCTAAAGTTTTAGGGTTCTGTACACCATTGAAGATATTTCTTTAATACTTCTCCATATTCGGGCTGAGATGGCAAACCTTCCAGAATGTTCTTCCTACCTTTATCAGACTTTTCTACATGGCGACAGACTACATTGACTTTTTCTTTATTTATTTAGTTTAGTTTGTTAACAGCATTTTTTGCAGTTTGTATTTCAGGGGTAACTTATTACCTGTTTGAGGTTCAACTGTTTGATCAGAGAGCATTAATTAAGTGCACCCCCGACTATTGGCTATTTACACATTTCTGACATCTCTAGCAATGCTCCACAACCTGATGTTTCTCGTATTGCTGTTATTCCTATTGATGCTTGCTATAGTAAGATAATAGCAGGTTTGTGATTCAATTTTTAACTTTTAACTCACTGCTTTTGGGCTAGTACTGTTTTGTTCTTCTTTATTTGTGATGTGGCCACAAAGGTTACAGATTAGACTTTTTTTTAAACTTATGGGATCCCACTTTACTCTGCTGCCACGTTAGAAGTCATTACCATGAGATAATGGTTATGATCACTCCCTTGATTTTTGGATTGAAGGTAGTCAGTTACATTTTCTTACTTTTTCATCACTATAATACTTTTTTCTGGAGGTATACCTGTTACAACGTGCCCTTGTTCCTCTTGATGCTGGGCAAAGTAGTTGAATGAAGCCTTTTTCCCTTTTTTTTAGCCTGGCTGATGGCCTCCTAATCTGTTGCTTCTTATTTTATTATGGAGGACAGATCAGTTTTCTTTTGCTCCTTTTCATATTATTAGCCCTGTGGCTCCATTTACAAGACATAGATGCCTGATTTTATTGTTAAGTGGACTCTGTGATGAACATTATTTTTGACTAACCCTCCTCCCCTTTTTTTTATCTCTTCCGAGACATTTTTGGGCTATGAGTTTCAACTGATTATCTACCTGAATATTGATTTTGCTTTCTCAGAGTTCTATATTTACTAATTCAGTAGAAGAGAATAAGATTTGTGATATTCAGGTGGGGATGCATTAAACTGACTGCCTCTCCCCACTCACATTAGTTTTCCTTTGCCTTTCCTCCTCCAGGTTCACAAATGACATAAAGATTATCAATCTTGCTGAAGAATATGTTTTTAACCTTTGAGGATATTATAGGACTGTTTTTTTTTCTATCATGTGGACCTAGGGAACTCACCCACCTGTTGGCATGCCTTTTTTTGGGAAAGGATATTGCCCTTTTATAGTAGGGCACTCATGGTGGGATACCCTATGGCTCTGTGGTTTCACATCTCTGTTATTTGTTGGGGGTGGAGAGATTGGGTGACTATTGTGGGGTTTTCATATTTTGCTCATTGGGTGGGATGGGCTCTCTGCAATCCATCTTGGGATAAGTTGATTTATTTTTTTAAGGGCTTTCTTCTTTCTGACTGTTTATATTACTGTCTTTAATGGGGATCCCATGGAATATTTTTAGGTGGAACGTTAAAGATGAGCAGTCTCGAACAAAACGGCATGCCATTCTTAAACATTTGAAAGCCTTGCACACTCATATAGTCTTTTTGCAGGAGACTCATCTTCCTGCTAACCCGATTTCTCTGTTCAGATGATTGTGCATGGGTCTAGCATTCGGGGCTGACAATAGTAGTTGCCAGAGGGGTGTAGAAATTTTGTTACATAAGTCCTTTCCTTTTTCCCTTTTGTCTGAAATGCAGCACAAAGATGGTAGATATGTCTTTATACATGGCCATCTGGGTCCTACAGAGCTTCTTATGTGCTCAGTGTATGGCCCTAATAGTGATACACCCTCCTTTTTTTCTGAATTGTCTAGTGTACTAGTCCCTTATGTGCACCTTCCATTAATATTGGTGGGGACTGGAACTTAGTCATGTGTAATGACACTGATAGAACCTATAGACTGGGTGCTGAACTGTCACCTGCTCAACAGGGCTTTAGAGATTTTATTAATAGTTTAGGCCTAGTTGATCCCTGGCGTGTTTTAAATCCTACTACTAAAGAGTACACTTTTTATTCTAATCCACATAACTGTTACTCAAGATTGGATTACTTTTTAGTTACTAGTTTCTTATTAGCCACAATTTATAGTTGCCAGATAGAAGCTATGGTTCTTTCAGATCATTTGCCCGTCAAATTTATTTTAGATCCCACCCATCAGTCTGATAGTGACCATACCTGGTCCTTAAATACCTCCCTTTTGGCAGACCCACACATTATTAATAGCACAAAAGACTATATCAAGAATTCTACTGAAACTGTTGGCCTGGTGGTGTTGAGGATTGAGGCACTGGACACCACACCTCATGCCATGCAGGTGACTCAGGTTCTTGAACAGACTCAGACTGCCGGGTGTCAGCAGGGGAGGAAGATTGTTGAGCATCTGGAGGACTGCTCTCCTCTCCTGGGGTGGGTTGTGGGCTTTGCATCACTCCATAATGACCCCTGATGGAGATCAGTGGTACTACATGGAAGCAATGCTGTAATGGGGTGCAGCGGTGGCGGATGTCAGCATGTTGGTGCACAGACGTCATTGCACATCCGTACTCCAGGGGAAATGCTAAGGTGAAAATCTCTCGTGCCTGGGGTAGGTGACGGCAACCTCCAGTAACCCTGCTGCCACACACCCAATGCTGGGCTCATCCTATCAGTTCTCTCGATCCCTTGCCTTGCCTTGGTTTCAGAACTCTGGATTAAAGATAGAGCACCAGGAGTGGAAGGTGGCCCCACCCTGGGGGGTTCAGAGCCAGGAGGGGTTCATCGGACCAAAGGAAGGTGGGGAGTGTCTGTCCATGATTTCCTGGTAGGTGAGCATCAGGCAGGTGGTAGAGCGGTCGGTGGTGAGAGAGGTTTGCTCGAGAGAGTTCCCGGGGCCAGTGAATAAAGAAAGTTCAAAATAAAAAAAAAGAAAAGAAAAAAAGAATTCTTTTGAAGCTAATTTGATCTCTATACCAGCCCAGGACCAAACCTGGGAGTCCTTGAAGTGCCAGTGGTGTGGTGAGCTGATAAGGCTAGCCTCCAAAAAGAAAAAAAAAACTCTAAATGGGCCAACACCCTGCTTTCTTCTATTAGGGATCTGGAAAACACGTCTTTCTTTGACCACCCCCAAGGATATACATATTCACCTTTCTCAATTTTCGACCCAGTATCTGCTTTCACATTAGAGCAAGCACAACAATCCCTAAAAGCATTAAAGGCCACATACTGTATGCTGATCAAGGAGTAAAAGCTAGATTGCACTAGCACTTAGGTTGTGACAAAGGGCCACTACTCATTGGATTAAACCTTTACATGACCCTATAGGCCTATCTACTACTACTAGGGCACGGGAAATGACCCATATATTTAGAGATTATTTTTTGCACTTGTATTCTGAGGACCCAGGGATAGGAAATAAATATGAAGACATCCCTTTTTCTTGTGGATACCCCCATGCCATATCTGTTTGACTTTGCCACCTCATCCTTGGAATGCCCAATAACAGAGGGAGATGTTCAGGAAGCTATTTCTTCCATTGCCTGAGATAAGGACCCGGGACCTGACAGATTTGCCTCTAATTTTTTATAACTTTTTATTGATGATCTCACCCTCATCTTGACATCACTCTGTAATTATTTGCATTCCTTTGAGTTACTGGAGACATTACTGTTGGAGGGCCATATTGTTGTACTCCCCAAACCTGGTAAAGATGACTCACATCATGAGAACTACAGGCCTATTTCCCTTATTAATGTAGATATGAAGATTTTAGCAACATTTCTAGCCTCTTGACCAGGTTTGGGGGGGGGGAGTTAATAGGCCCTGAACAGGTGGGGTTTATGAAGGGAAGGCTCTCTAGTGGTCATTTGCGTAAACTGTTACATTTTATTTCTACGTCCAGGAAGGGGGAGCTTGATAAAGTTTCGGTCTCCCTGGATTCAGAAAAAGCCTTCAATAGGATTTCTTGGCACTACCTGTTCTGGATCCTACAGCAATCCAGGTTTCCTGACTCATACTTTCATTGGGTCAGTCTTCTCTACTCTTACCCCACTGCTAGGGTATTGTGTAATGGAGCACTGTCTGACTCCTTCCCTATTTCTCGTGGCACCTGCCAAGGTTGCCCCCTATACCCATACCTATTTAATTTATATTTGGAGCCTTTAACTCAGAAGATAAATGGTTCACCTAACATTTCAGGAATTACTTTAGCCACTGGGGAGCTTAAAATCTCTACCTATGCAGATGATATCTTATTGCATGTGTCCAATTCAGCTCTGTCCCTTCATTCAGCTCTTTCAGTTATCCAGCAATTCAGTACTTTTTTTCTGGTTATAAACTAAATTTAGCTAAAACTGTAGTTTTCCCTCTTTCTCCCCATGTTTTCAAGTCAGATTTTGATACATGTGGCCTACAGTGGGAAACTAAAAGTATGACTTACTTGGGTAATAAAATTTCTCCTGAGAGATCACTTCTGAAATCATTAAATTTAGATCCATTAGTGAGGCAAATCTCTCAGGACCTAGACAAATGGGAATCATTACCTCTGACTTTGTGGGGCAGGTCTAATACCATAAAAATGAATATCCTCCCATGACTTTTATATTCCTTAGGTATGCTAAAAATAGTTCTGCCAATTTATTGGTTTAGCAGTCTGCATAGGATGTTAACCAGTTTCCTTTGTGCACATAAGCCACCTTGCAGCTCCTATGACAAATTAGTTTGGCCTAGGAAATATGGTGGACATGAGCTACCCCTTTTCTTAAGATACTACTTTGCTATGCACGATGCCAAATATTTTCATTGGGGATCTTCCTACACTCAGGCTTCCTCTAACTATTTCCCCTCTTGGCTTATAACAGAAAGGGGTTTATATCATCAGCACCAAACTGACATTGAATCATTATTCTCACTCCCTCATAAGTTGCCTCAACAACTTGAATCTACTCCGTACATGGTCTCTCCAGGCATATACCCAGTTTTGTAAGCACCTTAAACTTTCTTATGTTAAGGATTCTTCCCAGCCTCTTCTTTGTAACTTAAATATTAGCATTATGTCAACAAACCCTTATGTCAAAAGCACTGGACTTATTTAGAGGCTCCAATCGCAGTGATTTTTTTTGTGGATGGCATATTTATTTCTTTTGATCAATACCGGATAAAATTTGGTGATCCTGCATCTCTCTTTTTTTTAATTTGTGCAACTGTGACACTGTCTTAACAAGTTTTTGCATCTCTCCTCTCCCCCCCTCCACTGTGACCCACCGGATCTGGTATATTTTTCTCAACCCTGTCAGATTTAGTCCAACAAGATCATCCAATTTCAGAATATATAGTGCTGTAGGCTAGGTAGTATGGGATTCAGTTTCACCAGCCACTTTTTATTGGGTTAACACGCTTCATACTAATTATAATAATCATTGATTTTGTATTTTGACAGACCTCTATAAACATGTTAAGCAAGATAGATTTTGTTTAGAGCAACCCAATATACTGCATGGCTTATATCTTTCTCCTTTGAGGTTGTATAGAATGGGAAGGGCCGAGTCACCTATATGCCTTCATTGCAAAGAATCTGAAGGCTCCTTATATCATATTTTGTAGTCTTGCCCCTTAATCACAACTTTTTGGAAACTCATACAAGATAAAGTGGACCCCCTACTGGGCCTTTAAGATACTTTTACACAAGAGGTTTGCTTCCTGGGGGATTATGCTACACTTTTGAGAGCCCCACATAAAGCACACATGAACTTGATCTATGCAGTTACAAAATTGTTAATCCCGAGGCATTGGCTTGACTCGACTCTCCCCACTTGGACTGAATGATTAACTGAAGCCATTATGTCACTAAGCATTGAAATGTCTATGGTTAATTTCTATAAATCTAGAAGTGCCTACAACAGACTAAATGGGAAACCTTGTACACATTATTCTCTTTGTCTCCATCTAACTAGCTCCTTCTCCTTTTCTATTCTTTACTCTTATGGATTGCAGAGATGGGGAAGGGGTGGTTTATCGGGGGAAGGGATTGTATGTCTTGTCTTATTTTATTTTGTCAAGTAATTTCTTATTGTTTGTTAGTAATGGATACATTAAGTCTTTTGTTTTGTTTATGTATCTGTGTCTCATTATTAATAAAATTCAGTAAAGTATATTATATTGCAAAAAAAAAGAAGAATATTAAATAAACAGAACCCTGAAAAAATGCTAATTAAAGAATGTGCATGTACAAAATAGAAGCAAATTAACATTATGCTGTATAAGTAATCTACAGCGCAAATGTTGACTCATGGTAATATTAGATATATAATTATCAATTTGGTATATCTGTTGCATCCCTAAATGCAAATCCTTATAGGCAACCTGCAGATAGAAGTAAAGAGACATATAGGTCAACTATGCAACACAAAGTTACAAAAATTGGACAATATCTCATCTCTCATTTAGCACTAAGGGAGTGAAGTCCTCTTGAATAATGATAAATCTACTTTCTTGCTGAAGAAAATATGACTCCATCATCCCACTTTGGATGGGGACTTAATGTATGTGGTCTAAACTCATGAAATGAAGAGCATTGGCATATGCATTATGGCAAGTGTACCAATGGGTACCACAGGTGTAACTCATTTACCACAGGGGAGAGATTTTGTATGTTCTTTTTGCCTTTGTTTCTTTGATTGCACAGTGCAGCCAAATTAAAGGGAAGAACAGACATAACACAGTGAATAAATCACAAATGGCATTCAACAGGTTATAAACTATTTGATCTGATAATTTATGTATTTATTTATTTAAAACTTTGGTAACTGGGAAAGGCAAACTGAGCCAGTGCTCATTTCCAGGTGCAAAATGGGGTGTAAGGTAAATAAGAACATATACAAAAGGAGAGTGACATAAAAATAAAATACAACAAAATGCAGTCAGTATCATAGTTTACAGTGCAGTTATACAAAACACTAGGATAATGATATTAGTATAAGCATAAAAATAAAAACCCTGAGAGCAGATAAAACAAAGCTAAGTTTGGGACATAGTTAGGGGCAAAGACAAGGAGTAGTAGGAACATGTCTGAGCAGGCACTTGAACACTGGGAGCAAGACGGCTTGAGGGAAGGTAGATGAAAGTTGGTTCCAGAGGAAAGGTAGCTGGAAGGAGAAGGCTGGCTGGTCAGCTGAAGCATGAAGGTGGGGGAGTGAGAATGATTGGGATACCTTTGAGGGGAGAGGGTAGGGGGATGGACTGGCTTAAGTTAGGAGGGTGAAGAGATAGGAGGGGTCAAGTCCAAACCAGAATTTAGCAATAAAGACTATGGAGTGGGCCTAGTAACAGCAGGAGAAGGGAGGGATAGAAAGAGAATAGTAGATGGAGCAATGGTGAGTTGGGAATGGGGAGTTTGTGGAAAAGTGGCAAAAGGCATTTAGGATGGTGTCTAGTTTGTGAGGGAAGTGGCAGTGCCGTAGATGATGTACATGTACTCTAGCATGGGAAGGATTGTTTTAGTAATTAGCTCACAATGCATGGCAGAAGAGAGGAATTCTTTATTGTGGTACACTACTCCAAGTTTTTGGGTGAAGATTTTAGTGCAAGGTATCTATATGAACTGAGAAATCAAGCTTGTTTTCTAGCCATACCCCAATGTATTTGAAGGCAGAGACAACTTCTAGGGGGCAACCGTGGACTTGTGAAAACAGTTCCCTAGCAGTGACAGCATATACTGCAGGGCACAAATCTTACGTAAGTACAGATGTTGCAAAGTTTTAATTTGCTGGCAAAGTTCCTGCAAAATCACCAAATTAACCTCCACAGAGCAATTTAAATTTGCCTAACCACTAATTGAAGAACTTCCTTGATGAAGGGTGGATTTTCACCCATGAATGGTAAAATTCTGCCATTCACTGGCAAAATTCTGCAATTTGCAGGTGAAATTCCACACTTCTCAGAAAAATTCTGCACTTTGCATGATCAATCCACACTTCGCGAATTACGCTAAATTCACAAATTAATTTGTAGAGCAAATTTTCACGACTTTGCCCATCTCTATATGTAAGCCTGTGGGTCTAGGAAACAAAGAGGGAGTTCTATTAATATTGTCACTAGGATGGGTAAAGTAATTACTAACCAACATATACTTAATGCTCCTTCTTTTCATATGATAACTCTTTGTCTGCCACCAATGATGGGTGCTAAATTGAGGTCAGTCAATAGAACATGCCAGATGCATTTCAGAATTTCAGCAATTCTGGTAGTAATGGAATTACATACAATGGTACAAACATACAAAGAAGCCAGCAGAATAAGGCCATTAACTTTATCTAATCTGCTTTTATTACTGGATCCTCAGCTTAAGCTACTGACACTGCATCCTTTCCAATCCACCCTGCCTCTGTGGCCGCTCCTCCCATGACCCTTATTTTCCCCTTAACTCTGTCCCAGCCTCTCTTAAATCTGCCCACCATCTTCGATGAAACCACATCATCCAGAAGCACATTCCAACCTGCCCCCCTATGAAGAAATGCCTCCTAGCCTCTATCCTAAACTCTCTCCAACTGGAGACCATGTCCCTTCATGTCTCAGTTTCCACTAAGCTTGAAAAGACCCTCCTTATCCACTGTATCTATTCCTTTCAAATACTTACATTTCTCAGTCATGTCCCCTCTTTCTCCTCTCCACCAGGCAGTACATGTTCAGGGCCTCCAGTCTCTCCTAATATGTCCTATTGGTGGCCCATGATCATCTTCATTGCCCTTCTTTGGGCTGTCTCTAGCAGGTTAATGTCCTTTTAAAGGTATGGACACCAGTACTGTACTCTAAATACATCCTCACTAATAAGCAGTACAAGGGCTGTATTATCTCCTTTCACCTGCTGATGTGCCCTCTGTCAATGCAGCCCACCATTTTATTTGCCTTTGCTGCTGCTTTCCTACATTGTGTATAGTGCTTCACCTCACTAGTGATCATCTCTCCCACATCCTTCTCCTCCTCTGAAGCAGATACCTGGACCCCTCCCATGCTGTATTCAGTCCTTGGTTTCTTGGCTCCAATCTGCATAATCTTGAATTTCTTTCAATTGAAGGCAAGCTGCCAAATCCAAGATCACCTCTCCATTTTTTATAGCTTCTCTTTTAGGTCTCATATCCCTGCAACTGTGCCCACCCTCCCAGAATTTGGTGACATTCATGAATGGGAAAATTTTGCCCTTAATGCCATCCCCTATATTGTTGAAGAAGACATTGAATGGTACTGGTCTGTGCTCTGAGCCCTGTGAGACCCCACTGATGACCTCCCTGGGGCCAGATAGCTCCTCCCTGGGGCCAGATAGCTCTCCCCAACCACCACACTATGGGTGCTGCCCCTCAGCCAAATTTCCACCCATCTAGTCAACCTCTCTCCAATCCCAAGATCTGGCAACTTCCTGATCAACATCTTGTGGGGTATAGAGTCAAATGCCTTGCTGAAGTCCAGGTAAAGGATGTCCTCCAATGTTTTAGTGTCCCAGTCAAAAAAGTTAATCAGATTTTTTTGACACAACTTCCCTTCCATAAACCCATGCTGCCTCTCATCCTGGAGACCATGCTCATCTAAGTACTCTATCAACCTTTCCTTAAGTATGGTCTCCATGAGCTTGGACAATATTGAAGTCAGGCTGACTGGTCTTTAATTCCTTGGGCCATCCTTGGGACTGCTGTTATGTAGTGGGACTACATAAGCCATTCTCCAGTCCTGTGGTACCATGCCTGACTCTAGTGAACTATTTAACAGGCCAGCCAAAGGACCACAAACTCTTCCACCAGTTCCTCAGCACCCTTGCATGTATGCTTTCTGGGCCTGGGGATTTGACTACCTTCAGTGCTAGCAGCTCTGTCTTCACCCTATCCAACCGTATCAAAACATCTGTTCTCCCCTTTACCCACTTCTTCTCCTTCCCTCAAGTGACACTGGTCAGTCTCTTTCCCTGGTAAAGATGGAACAGAAGTACTTATTCAGTATTCCACTTTGCCCCCATTCTTCTCCATCCACTTGTCCCCACTCCTGAGCCTAACAATCCCATCTTTCTTGTCCCTTTTCTCACTGATATAATAAAACAAGCCTTCTCATCCTTCTTAGTTCCCTCAGCTAGCTGCAGTTCCTTCTCAGCTTTAGTCTGCCAGGCTACCTTACCTGCTATGCTAGCCATCTTCAGGTAGTCCTCCCAGTCTTTTGCCCTCTTAGTGCTCATGAATTTCTTGTAGACTGATCACTTATTCCTTCCTGCCTGGGCAACCTCAGTACTAAACAGTTGGGTGCTTTGAACCTAGAGTTTTTCCCTTTGAGCCTAATATACTCCTCTGTGGCAGTTGTTATTCTCTTCTTGATGAAGACCACCTTCAGTCAACCTCCATAAACACTTAGATGTTTGCCAGGTGACGCCATAGCAACTTGCCAATCTTTCTGAAGTTCACCTTTTTAAAATCCAGGATTTTAGTTTTAGTGGGGACCTTTACCCTGCTCATGCCCAACTGGAAACACACTGTGTGATGGTCACTTCCACCTAGGGGGTCCTTGACCTTTATATCCTGGATGTGGTCCCCATTTGTCAGCACCAGATAAATTATTGCACCCTTCCTGGTGGATTCTGTGATGCGCTGAGTCAGGAACCCACTTTGCAGTGCATCTAGAATCATCTAACTCCTTGTGGAGGTTGTGGCCGGTACCCTCTAATCCATCATGGGCAGATTGAATTCTCCCACTATTGCCATCTGTCCCTTCCCTGCAGCAGTCAATATTTGCAAGTTCAATATCCTGTCTTTCCTTTTCCTGGTTGGAGGTCTGTAAACCACCCCCAACCTCACCTTCCTCCCTCTATTAGATAGTAATTGAATCCACCTTGCTTTTGCTCTCCTCTATTCTGCCTCTTCCCTCGTATATGTTATACTTTATCTGGAGTAAACCACCACCCATCCCCCTTTCCTACCACCCTATCCCTTCTGTATAATTTGTATAATTTGTACTCAGGGATCGAGAGGTTCTAGTCATGGTTAAGTGTGACCCATGTCTCTGTGGCCACTGCAATATCCACTCCCCTGTCTGTCAACAATGTCTGAAGGTCATCCATCTTGTCTGCAAGACTTTGTGTGTTCAGGGACACCACCTTCTACCAAGAGACTAAGCCTCTCTACCTTCCCTTCGAACTGCCTTTCTCACTGCTCCCTGTTTCTTGTACCCCCACTCCTTGTTACAAACCCCTTCTCTTCCCCCGCACCTCCACCCTCCAGTGCCCCCTACTGGTATGGTGGGAAGTCTGCTGACCTCCTCCTCCTCCTGGAGTCTTGGGGCCTGCTGGCCAACTTGCCCCCCCTCAGTATTTTTAAATTAAGTTTTTTGTTTATGTACTCTTCCAGATTGTTCCTGAGAACCCTCAAGCCCCATCTGTCAGGTGCAAAACATGTTTTTATTTGTCCAGGTCTTCCCCCAGCACCTAATAGAGCAATACCCTTCCTCTTTGCACTGTTCCCTCAGACAGTAGTTGACCTTCTCTATCCCTTTCTTTCTGACCATGCTGGCTTTCAGTACTGTCAACACCTTTAAGAATGCCAGAAATCTGGCTACCTCCCTCAAGGTCCTCCCTGCCACCCTGGATTTTTCTTTTACTACCCCCACCTCCTCCATGGCTATGTTGCTGGTACCTAGATGTATAATTACATTTGGTTCCCCCAACCCCCCACCAACTCCACAATGTTTTGTCACACCCTCTTCGCTGTTATGCCTGCCATGCAAACCACCTTCCTAACTTTATTTGGCTCACCTTCCTTCCCCAGTGAATACCCTTAATTATGGAATCTCCTAGGATTATTCCAGCTACCATCCCTTCTTTTGATTACCATATGAGCTTCTCGCCTGCTTAACTGCTCCCCCTCTGTTTTGTTTACCATCCCAACTTGACTCTCCCATTCACTGATGAAGGGGAAGGACAGGTGCCACAGAAAAGTAACATGAGCACCAATGGAAGGGAGGTGGACACCAGTCCATTTATGGAGGAGGAAGTCCTGAAGGAACTTGCAAAACTCAAAGTAGAAAAGGCAAGGGAGCCAGATGGGATACATCCAAGGATATTAAAGGAGCTTAGAGAGGTGCTAGCAGCACCACTGACAGCTCTGTTCAACCACTCACTTGAGAAAGGAGGGCAGATGTAGTCCCTCTTCACAAAAGGGGGAGAAGGGAGGAGGCTGGCATCTGCAGGCCAGTCAGCCTGACCTCTGTAGTGGGAAAAGTAATGGAATCACTATTAAAGCATAGGATTCTGGAATACCTTGAATCATGTGGATTACAGGATCTGAGGCAGCATGGATTCACTTGGGGGTTGGGGAGGTCATATCAAACAAATCTAATAGATTGATTGTGTGACCAGGGAGTTAGATCAAGGAGGAGCAGTGGATGTAGCCTACCTAGATCTCTATAAGGCCTTTGACAATGCTCCACATAGAAGACTCAGAAACAAGAGGAGCATGACTTGGTCACCGAGGAAGATGGCCGCTTGAGCTATTAGTGCGACTCACAGCTATCGGTATCTGTTTAACAGCATCAACGTCCAGAGACCCCCGATCCATCTGATGTGAGTTTAAGCTGTTATTTAGCCTCACCATGTAAGAAAGTGCATCGGCTCATGGCAGACTTTTCAGCTATTGCTATATAGCACTGGTTACTGCGGAGGCCCAGATAGGCCTTGAGGCACCGAGCTAGGGTGATCACCAAGTAGGCTAATAATCAGGGAGAGACCAGAATCAATGCATGGTGGTGCACTCACGGTGGAATAGTTGAATACATGGGGCAAGTGGCTACATTGGAAAAATAACGGCTCTGAGATGGCATTATCCAAAAATTATCCTTTAAGCATTGAAAACCCTTCCGTAGTAAACCCGACTTCACCTGTGGATTTTGGCACCTCATTGCAACACATCACTACAATGTTAGAGACCCTCCTAAATCGAGTGGACAACATTTCAGATTCCCTGTCTGGCACAGTCGCAGAGGTACGGGTGCTGAATGATAGGCTCAATGTATGTGAGCAGCATGCAGATGGGATAGAAGATGGGCAAAATAAAATATTACAAAAAATACGGGAACATGAAGAAAGACTGGATATACTGTGGATGCGTGCGGAAGACCAAGAAAAGCAGGGGGGACATAATAATATTAGAATTTTGGGAATCCCCAAGGAATCAGAGGGTCAGAATACTGAAATGTTTTTGAACACAGAACTACCTAAAATGCTTAGGGAAAGGTGACAAGGCCAACTTGAGGTCAAGAGAGCACATCGCATACCCAGTGGTCCACGCTCCCAAGAAGCACCGCTTCGACCTATCATTGCCAACATATTGCGTTATTCTACTAAAGAGAGAATACTGTGGGCAGCTCATGAAAGAGGCAAACTAACATAGCAAGGTGCTAAAATCTCCATCTTTAGAGACTTCTCAGCAGAAGTTGTGGGTCATCGGAAGGCATTTATCCCAATAAAGAAACTTCTGGCAGTTCACGGTTTCAAGTACTGCTTTAGAAACTTAGCCTACCTCAATGTTTCCAGGGATGGCAGAGATATTATCATTGAGACACCACAGGAGATTGAAGCATGGGCCCTTAAGCATTGGCCTCAGATTTCTTTGAGTGATGCAGCTTCGAGGAGGTTATGGACACCAGGACCCAAAATGAAGGGAAGATGGAACCAAAGAGCTGGAGGCGGTTTCAAGGAAGATTACAATGCCAACCGGACTGTGCACCATTTATATGAGCCCTCTAAGTCTCCTGTGTGACAGAACCCAAAGGGGCAGCATAACAACGTCACAAATACAATCTTGGAGAGGTCAACAGTCTCATATACACCATCTCTACCACAGCGAGGTCCCCATCAGATGAATTGTATATGACAATGATCAGCTAGTGAGTATGGATCCCCAGCCAAAGGCCCAGGCATGGTGCCAGCTGCAAAACTAACTAAAGAGGACCCTATTAGCCTGGCTCAACCTGAGCAGCAAGAAATAACAGATGAACTCTACGGAAATGGCAGATTCAATATCGTGGGCAGACGTATTCCTGGAGTCGACTGATGCTCAGGACTTAACAAATATCTCTATAAAGCCAGGACTGCTCACATTCACAGAAGCGCTGTCTCAGAACCACACCACCTGTGCAGCCCCCAGTGACTGAAGCGTTATGTCTGCACAACTTTGTGTAACATCTCCTTTCCTCTCTGGGGGCACCCTTTAGTTTGTTCTTCTGCCAATGAATGGGTGCAGGTAGTATAATGGGAGTCTTCCCTTCCCCATCTCATATTCACCCACTAAGAGGTTTTAGCCTAGGGTGATCTGGGAGACATATAATCCTGGCATTAATACACTGCTTAATATATATATATATATATATATATATATATATATATATAGGCCCTTTTTCTCTAAACTCTTCCCCAGACCTTGATTGGAAGAGTGTGATTTCCCTCCCATTGGAGAGAGCCTTAAGGGCCCAATACATGGCCTAAAGCAACTAAGAGTGCAGAATACCAGAACTTATTTTATTGTGTACCTCCTGGTGACTATGACAGCAAACTCATCCTGCCTTCTGCAACAATACATATGTTCAGGCTTGGTAACCATCCCCCCCCCCAATCTCTGGATGATAACAAACTCTTGGTTTTGATTACTAGCTAGTGATGTTATGATAGCCAGGGAGAGCGCTGTAGGTAAATTTACCAGTTCAGACCTCACTACCTCATCACTCCCCATAAGGTGAATGGTCAGTACGGCTGTATTCTCCTCCTCGATACAGTTGAGTGGTGGAATCTCGTGCACACACCTATTCACATTTTCTGTGTGCTTACCTGAATTGTTAATTAGCAATTGTTTAGCAGTGTGCATATTCCATTGTTCTTGTTCTTTTTACTTTTGTTTTCTTATTTGCTGTTCCCCCTTCGTGGGGTCAAGTTTAAAAAAAAAAAGATTATATAATAGCTGTTATAACGGTACATTAGTTACATAAGTAGAGCTTTAATACTGTTACTGTTATTTCTATTACAGGGTTACTTTCTCCTTGGCACCATATTTAGTGAACAGAGTGCTCTCTACCTACGTATTTCATCTCTTCCCTTGATTTGTGGAATCTATCTGCTCCTGTCTTTCTATCCCTACTGGACCCAAGTAGTGAGTACCTAGCTACGCTGTACACATGGGATCCAGAATACAAAATGTAGGAATCAAGTTTATATCCTGGGAAGTAAAAAGGTTAAATCACCCTGTCAAGTGGTCCTTGATCCTCAGGCACCTACACTCCTTGCAGGTGGATATCGCACTTATCCAGGAGACTCATCTCACTTCAAGAACTGTATCATAGCTGGAAAAAGGCTCGGTAGGCAGTGTGATAGCAGGCTCAGCAACAACCAAATCCAAGGGGGTGGCCATCTTAATTAGGAAATCATGTACATGGACACAAGAAAAGATTGTAGTGGATATACAAGGGAGATGGGTGGCGTCTGGTTTTCGCACCCAGGGGGTCGTGCGGTAGTGGCTAATAAATATAGCCCCAATACGGATAATCCAGGAACAATACTGGATCTCAACCAAGCTGTAGAATCCCTGGCAGGGGAGTACCCACAGATCCCAATCTTAATTGGAGTGGACTTCAGTCTTGTACCAGACATATTTCTGGACAAGTCCAAACCGACCCCACAAGCGCATCCCAAAACACAGGCAGCCCTGAAAGGAATCATTGCTGAATGAGGAATGTCTGATGTGTGGCGCAGAGACCACCCATCTGGGAAGGACTACTCCTTTTTCTTGCCAGTCCACTCCTCACATAGCAGGATCAATCTTTGGCTTGCCAACTCAGTAGCAGCTGGAGATATAATAGCTACCAAAATACAGGACATTCTGGTATCTGACCATGCCCCAGTCTCATGTGTGTATATACCCCCACTGGACAAAGTGGGTCGGGCACGAGGTGATGTTGCGATCCGCTACTTCTGAAAGACCCCAATTTAGATCTACTATATGAGAAGCTGCCAAAGAATACTTCTCTTTGAACCATGCCACCGACACCTCTGCTGCTACAGTATGGGAGGCCTTTAAAGTGGTCCTAAGAGGGCATATTATCAAGTACACCGCCTAACAGAATAAGCTAAGGAGGCAATCCTTAAACTCCTTGCCAATGCAGCTCACCCCCCTCGAAAACAGATTCAAAACATCCACGGCAAGCATACCTGACCCAGTACTCCTCCAAAAGACTGTTGGAATTAAGTATCATATAAATACTATATTGCAACAAAAAATGGAATGGATGCTGCTTCAGTCCAAGCATGCATACTGGGAGGGAGGAGATAAAGGAGGTAAATTGCTAGCTTTCCAATTGAGGAAGCAACAGGCCGCCTCACGTATATACGCCCTTAAAAATGAAAGAGGTCAAGTAATCACGGGCCCTAAACAGATTAATGACCATATGCAGCAGTTTTGTCAGGCCTTATATCAATCACATTAACACCCTGACTTCCAAGCAACTGGAAGAACAGATGATGGCCTTTTGTAATGCCACCAACACCCCTAAACTGCTCTCGCACCCGGAAAGTGCCTTAGATGAACCCTTTTCAGAAGTGGAATTACAAAACGCCATCCACCAACTAGCCCAAGGCAAATCACCCAGGCTCAATGGGATGACTGCCGAGGTTTATCAAACCATTAGCGCTGTAATCAGTGGCCCTCTCCTGGCAGTAATCCAAGAGGCTTACGGGGCAGGCACTCTCCCCCCACCAATACGAGAGGCCCTGATCACTCTCCTTCCAAAAATGTCATACCATCCTCTAAACTACCGCCCTATTTTCCTCATCTCAGTGGACAACAAAATTGTTGCTAAGATGCTGGCCACTCGCTTGATGAATGCGTTACCTTCTGTAATACTTCCATCACAAGTAGGTTTTACTAAAGGGCAGGTGGTAGTAAATAATATACGAATGGTCCTAAATCTTAAATGGCTGGCTATGCACTCCACTAAACCAATGGCAGCGATGGCAATAGATTTCTCTGAAGCCTTTGATTCTGTAGAATGGCCCTATTTACACAAAACACTCCAAATATATGGGTTTGGATAATTTTTTAGATGATGGCTACAAATATTATACAATACCCCCTGCGCACGTATCTTAATGAATAAGGACATTTCATCTCCATTCCCACTACAATGGGGCACAAGGCAGGGTTTCCCCCATCCCCTCTTCTTTTCTTGGTGGCACTAGATCCACTGATACGGAGTTTACATGCTAATGGGAAGATTCAAGGGATACCTCATGGCAGCATATGCAGATGATCTGCTGTTGATGCTTACCCATCCCCAAGAGGCACTTCCCATGGTATTACAAACCCTTAAAAGATTTGCCCTGATGTCTGGATTGCAGATCAACCAGTCAAAAATAAGTGTTACCCCTCTCAACTCAGCTTGCATGCACACATGCATGCAAAGTTTAGATCTTGCTTGTCCACCATATGTTTTCTGCTACCTGGGCATTAATATACCCTACAATTGGAGCTGGTTAGAACATGAGAACTTCAGCCCCCTCTTAAAATCACTTATTATGGAGGTGGATCGGTGGCACCATCTTGCTCTTTCTCTCCCAGGGAAAGTAGCGGCGATCCGTATGCTCTTTCTACCCAGAGTGGCATACCTCCTTAATAATCTCCCCATTCCTTTAACTAATAAGCTATTCCTTCGACTGGACAAGTTAATATCCTCTTTTCTCTGGGAAGGGAAGAAACCTAGGTGGAGCCGGGGGAAAATGTGGGCCCACTGATCTAGAGGAGGCATGGGACTTCCCTGGATGCAAGGGTACCACTGTGCCTACCTCTCTGCCCAGGCTACAGAATGGTTTGTACTGTCTCTGTCCACACCTCTGCAATGGGTGTAATTAGAGTCACAGTTATTGCAAAACTCTCCTCTCAGCCTATTGCTGACCACCACCCTAGCAGGAATTAAGGGGCTTACCCCAGTTATGCTTGAAACCAGGAAAGCATGGTTTAAGCTTATGTCAGCGTCTAATACAGCTACAGGGGCTAAGGTCCTACCTTTTTGGTACGTAGCTCTTTGGCGTAACCCAATCATTAAGGTGAATAATAAACCAATACACTGGTTGGCATGGGAAGATAAAGGGATTAGGGTTGTTCAGAATCTCTTCATGCCCAACTCATCTACTTTAATGTTCTTTGCCCAACTCCAAACTCGTTATTCTCTCTCAACCTCTGATTTTTGGAAATATCTGCAGCTACGTAGTGCGGTACAATATAGTGATTGGACACGTCTAGCAGACCCTAAGTGGCAATGGCTAAATTCCTTGCACCTTAAATCATCTTCACAAGGCCTAGTGGGCCGCTTTTATAGCACATGGAGGGAAGCACAACCGGATCATACTGAGGTATGCAGGGACACTTGGTGTACAGACCTTAACATAGCCATAACACCAGAAACATGGTCCCGTTGCCTGCACCTTGCTCGCTCCATGTACAAGGATGTTAAGAGTCAGTTCCTACAGCTTAAAATCCTTCTTAGATGGTACCACACCCCGGCAGTTCTTCAATCATGGGGCTTACTTCTGCATGCCAAGTGCTGGAGATGTACGCAGGAACCGGTAAACCTCCTTCACTTGTTGCTGGAGTGTCCATCCCTAACCACTTTCTGGGCCCTTATAGCTAGTGACTGTGTGGGAATACTGGGGCATTTCATGGATGTCCTTAACCCAATCTTACTATTGGGGCGATTCTGCACCCGTATCTCAGCTACCCAAGCCACATGTACAATGGCTTTTGGTCGCACTACTAGAAGCTAAGAGGCTTCTGCTCATGTCTTGGAGGCAAGCAGCCCCCCCCACTTATTTCCTGCTGGCGTTCCGCTCTTGCTAAAGTGGGTACCTTTGAAAGACTTACCTATGCTAACAGAGGGCAACTTCCTCTTTATTACGATAAATGGGGCATATATCTACAACCTCCCCTGTGTGCAGCCGCTTTGCACACTCCTGCTAACCCCCCTGCCCATTGAGTACTGGGTGGGCCTGGCCCTAAAAGAGAGGATCATCCCCATACAGGACTAGGCTTGATGGTATTGCATAAATAAGATTATATTAGATCATACCACTTCTCCTTTTCTTTCTTCCTCCTTTTCTTCACTGCTTATTAACTACCAGCCTATACTTTAATAACAATCATGTCATATATGAAGGGAGTTTATAGTTAAAAATAAGAGCAGTAATAGGTAACATTCTTCTACCTGACTTGGGTTTGTTTGATTACTGTTGTGTTTTTTTTTTTCTTTGTTATTCCTTGTGTAAAGCCACAGGTACAGTCACCTATATTGTAACTGACATATAACTGGTCATATATAGGGATCACCTGTATCTCTTACTGTTGAATATGCTGTTCTCAAGGACTTTATTATGTACAATGAATATATGTGCCTAATTATTATGTATGTGATTATTCAAAGATTTAATAAAATCTTCTATGTTAAAAAAAAAGAAGACTCAGAAACAAGCTGGCAACCTGGATGTGGGTCCCAGGGTGCTAAAGTGGGTTAGAAATTGATTGAGCAATAGGAGACAGAGGATGGTGGTAAATGGAGTTCACTCCAAGGAGAGGAGTGTGACCAGCGGGGTGCCACAAGCATCAGTGCTGGGGCCGCTCCTTATTAAAGCCTTCATTAGCAACATTGCAGGGAGGTGGTAGAAGGAAGATATGCCTTTTTGCAGATGACACAAAGACCTGCAACAGGGCTGATACTCAGTGTGTGTGTGTGTGTGAAAAAAATGAGGAGGAATCTAAATAAGTTTTAGGAGTGGTCAAGCCTGTGGTAGCTAAGATTCAATGAGAAGAAGTGCAAAATCATTCACTTGGGGCACAGAAACTCAGGGTTGGAGTACATGATGGGGGAAGTGGTAATAATGACCACCAAACAGGAAATAGACCTTGGGGTAAGCATATCTGATGACCTAAAATTGGCCAAACAGTGTGACAAGGCAATGGGGAGAGCCAGTGATATGCTAGGGTGCTTGGGGAGTGGTATCACCACGAGAAAGAAGGAGGTGGTGATATCGCTGTACAAATCATTGGTTAGACCTCATCTAGAGTACTGTAACCAGTTTTGGAGGCTGCATCTCTGGAAGGACAGAGACAGAGTAGAAGCAGTCCAGAGGATTGCAACCAAAATGGTGCAGGGTCTGTACCAAAAGTCCTATGAGGAGATACTCGAGGACCTTAATATGTACAACCTGGAGGAGAGGAGGGAGGGGGATATGAAAGAGATTTTCAAATACAGTCACAGCCAATGCCATGGTCAGATAATTCCTGACATTTCTGTGACATTTCTAGAGAAATCTCCTGTCTTCTGCATTTCCACAGTAGGGGCAGCAGAGAGAGACTCTCTAGAAATTTAGCGAAACATCTGGAAATATCTCACCATGTCTGTGACTACTACTGTACCTCACAGCTATAAATAAGGTACAATAGGAAAGCATTTTTTTTAGCAAAAAAAGATGTTCAAGAACAAGGGGTCATGATATGAAGCTGGAAGGAGGTAGACTCAGGGGTAATGTAAGAAAGTACTTAATCAAAGAAAGGGTGTGGATGCATGGAATACCTTCCCAGCAGAGCTGGTGGGGGCAAAAACAGTAATTGAATTCAAGGGTGCATGGAATAGGCATAAGGGAACCTTAGCAGTTAGAAAATGGAGGGTAAACCCATAGCTCAAGTAGAGTCCGTGGTATTGCAGTAGGTAGACAAAATGGGCAGACTAGGTGGGCCAAGCGGTGCTTATCTGCTGTCAATTTCTGTATTTCTGTTGCTGAGGTATATTTATAAGAATATCTTTATTTGAAAAAATCATATTGAAGAGGGACACAGCATTGTGTTTGTTTTGTCATGAATGTCTGCCATGAGTTCTGAAAGTCAGAATATTCAATAGAAAAGACCATGATGTCTTTTCAGCCTTAACATAGTTTTCTGATTGCTAATAACAGCTAAAGTGATCCCCAGGGTAGAAAATAAGTCCTGTCACTATCAATATATGTCTCAATATTGTTGAAAGAAAATATTTTCATAAAGGGGTCAGTATTAGGACCATTCCTTTTTAATATCCATATCAGCGATATAGCAGAGAGACTTGAGTGAAAGGTGTGTCTATTTGCTTATGATATGAAGATCAGCAATAGGGTGAACATACCAGGTGGGGTGGAGGCTATGAGGGAGACCTGCAGATTCCAGAAGGGTGGTTGGACACATGGCAACTGAAATTCAGTGCCAAAACGTGCACAGTAATGCACATGGGGCATAAAAACCTGCAAGCCAACTGCACATGGGGGGAAAGAAAATCAAGCATTTGAAGCAGGAGAGGGATCTGGGGATTATAATTTCAGACAACCTGAAGGTGGGTGATCAATGCAGCAAGGTGGTGGGATAGGCAAATAGAATGCTGGTGTGCATAGGTAGGGGCATATCAAGCAGAAGGGGGGAAGTGCTGATGCCTTTATATAAAACCATGGTCAGACCTCACCTGGAGTATGCGCTCCAGTTGGAGACTTCATCTGCGCAAGGACATAGATGGGATAGAAAGGGTTCAGAAGGGGGTGACAAAGATGGCGCAGAGTATGCAAAGAAAACCCTATGAGATGAGGTACAGAGAATTGGATTTGTACCACTGGAGACTAGAAGGGAGGGGGGATGTGATAGAAACCTTTAAGTACATGAAAGGGATAAATAAGGTGAAGGACAGGAGCTTATTTAAAAGGAAGGTGGAGACTAAAACAAGGGGTCACAATCTAACATTGGAGGGAGAAAGCCAGCCCGATGGTCCTGAGGGTTGAGGTGCTGGACACCACACCTCGTGCCATGCCAGTGACCCATGTTCGGGAACGGGCATAGGCTGCTGGGAGTCAACAGGGGAGGAGAAGGATCGAGCATCTGGAGGACTGCTCTCCTTCTCCAGGGAGGGTAGAGGAACTGGTTCCAGCTTCACTCATCCCCTGGCAGAGGCTGGAGGGCACGGCACCATGCTGCATCATGGGTGGAGCTGGGACAGACGCTTGCCGTAAGGCATTGAGCATCATTGCACGTTCCCAGCTCCAAGGGCAATCTACTCAGAAAATTCCGCCGGCCCCCGTGCATGAGCTGGGGCTCAGTGTCTGACTCTCCAGCCACCTTCAGTTCCACTTCAGCAGCCCCACTCACGGGGTCATCCCCGGGTGAGGGTATGGGTCACCGAGCCCAGGGCAAGCCCAATCGTGGGGCTAGGGGTGCCAGCGGGGAAAAAGCATACTATAAAAAAAAAAAAAGATTGGAGGGAGGAAAATTCAAGGGCAATGTTAGGGGGTGTTACTTCACAGATGGTGGTGGAGCCCTGGAACACACTACCTGTAGAGGTGGTGGAGGCCAAAATGGTGGAGGGATTCAAGAGGGCATGGTACAGACATAAAGGGATGAACAATGGGTAGAGGGCAATATCACCGCAGAAAGGTGACAAGTAGAGGGGTTAAGGGGCAGACTTGATGGGCCAGAGCTATCCTTTTCTGCCACCAGATTTATGTGATTCTATGAAAGGGTAAGGGCAGACATACTTAAAGACGAAGGAATAAAAAGGCATCATTGAATCATCAACAGTGGAAAGAGCACATTTTCACAAACCCATGGTAACATAGAGGAACTTTTTTTATTACACTTAAACACCATTTCTGTGGCTAGTACTTGTACCAGTACAAATAAAATAACCTATATCTTACAATTACTATGATCTTTAAATATGAACTTTATATGTCGTGGTAGACCCGCTTATGTTGCTTGAACATGTAGTCATAGTATAACCCTGATATCAGCATCACAGTCTTTAACATGGAACTTGTTGTGGTACCCCCAACAGAGTACTGTTGTAAACTCGCACTATGTTCAAGTTATAAATTTTTTTTTTTCCAACCACTGGGATTTGTGGGTGGGTCTGCAGTATATGAATACCTCTTGCAGCCAACAGAGCTTCTGGTGTTGCAGCCTAAAAGTTCTATAGTTCTAAACCAAAATCTCCAAAACAAAATAAAACAAACCAGAGCTGTCATTTTTCATATTAATTAAAAAACTCCCCTGCACCCAGCTTCTATATAGTCCACCTATCTGATTTGCTGCTCATAACGAGCATGGAACAATGCTGTGAGTTTGTTAATGATAATGTTTTACTTGAGTTTAAAGTCCAGTGCTAAGCAACAACTTTTCATCGTATCACTTCTTGTCTGACAGAGCATTGCTGGCTTGGCTTATTCTATGGTAATGCTCAGTCAGATGGAATGTGACATCCTTGTCATTTGACCATGTAAGTAAATCATTCTACTTAATGAACCTACAAGGATTGTTCCAATATTGCTTGGGGCAGCAGATGGATGGAATATGGAGCATCTGTTGCCAGGTTTTTGAGAGGCTGGAGCATTCACAGAGCTAAAGCTAAGGCATAAAAATGAAATAATTTAAAAAAGTTAATGTAAATGCAGATGATTTCTTTTGACTAATCAAGAGCATTGCTGTATAACATTTTGATGTTCCAGAAACACTAAAATTCACTTCAGGATTCTAAAACTATAAAACGTCATGAGACAACACTCCTGATCTCGCAAGTGACATACCATGTGACT
This sequence comes from Neoceratodus forsteri, assembly GCA_016271365.2. Taxonomy (NCBI): domain Eukaryota; kingdom Metazoa; phylum Chordata; order Ceratodontiformes; family Ceratodontidae; genus Neoceratodus; species Neoceratodus forsteri. The sequence goes on from CM057456.1 coordinate 1,291,558,386, forward strand.
CATCTTATATAGAAGAGCAGGTCGGTTGTGAAGGGGAATCTTCTTTAAATACAGCTTTCTTCCATAACTAGTCTATTACTTAGTGGCAGAAAAATATGCCAAAACAGTAGAAGTAATTAGATTGCTGACACCTCCAGGAGAACTTTGAAAAACACAGTATTAAGAAGCAATTCAGATTACATTTTACAATAGTATATGGTAAACTTTGTTGTCTATAGATTTATATACACTCATAAATCCTGTTGTATAGTATGATATTTATTGAACAACAATAGTCATATCTCAGAGCAAGCATGCATGGCACAATATAAGAGCAAAATTAAAGCAAAACAACATAGCCACAGGGAGAAGCCTATATTTGAGTGGTGCAGTAACTTTGCTGAGACAGCATAAATAAAAATAATGTACTGTAGGTGGTAAGGACAGAAGAAGGCTTTAAGTCCATCAAGTCAGCTCTGTGACCCCTCCTTACATTAATTCCTGGCACTACCCTCATCCGCAAGCAAGGTTGCACCATGGCAAAGTGCGCTAAAAATACGAAATGTAGACAAATCAAAACACTCAAGCACCATCACCACCAGAACAACAAAACCAAACACAAAATTGAAGTAAAGTACTTTGAGTTTCTCTCATGAAGCGTGCAAAGATCTCTTACCATAAAGAGAGACATGGGTGAGACCCCAGAAAACTCCGACCGGTTTCGCTCACAGCATCATCAGGAAGGGACTCCCTGATGTTGCTGTGAGTGAAACTGGTCAGAGATTTGTGGGGTCCCACTGGTGTCTCCCATTTTGGTAAGAGATCATTGCACACTTCATGAATTAAATTCAAAGTATTTTATTTCAATTTTGTGTTTGATGTTGCTGTTCTGGTGGTGGGTGGTGCTTAAGTGTTTTCAATGCACTTCCCTCATCTCCCCAAAATTTTCTCTACAGTGTTTACCTTCACTTTGCTGATGATCACATTTAAGTTGTCCCTCTATGGTATAAACCATTTTTGGTCTGCATTAACCACCTTGCTGGACTGGCCATTCCACTTTTCTGTGATAGGGTTAAATAAGGCCCTGTCCCATTTATTATGCAAAAATGGTTTAAATGCAAGGGTCTGTTCTATCATCTCCTTTTCTTTATCTTCTCTATCTGGTTGTGCAACTAAATTTTCTTGTGAGACCTAGGAACTGATCAATCTGACTGTTTTGCAATTCTCCACCCCTCACTATCTCTCTTCCTACCCTTGATGTCGTCTTTTCTTCCCCCTTGAATATCTGTGGGTATAAAAAAATAGGCACATCTTTATGCAGAAATGTCACTGGTATTGGGATCCCTTTGTTTAAAAATGTATATAGTTGCTGGCCCGGTGGTGATGAGGGTTGAGGTGTTGGGCACCACACCTCCCGCTACAGTGGTGATTCATGTTCGGGAATGAGCATGGACTGCCAGGGTCAGCAGGGGAGGAGAAGGACGGAGCATCTTTGGAGTGCTCTCCTTCTCCGGGAAGGGAGGTGACCAGCAGTCGATGCTTGCTGGACCCCTAATGGTGGCTGGGGGTAGGCACACTGATGCTGTACGTGGGTCGGGTAGTGGGGCAGGCACTTGATGGGGCATGCACAGGAGCATGTGCATTGCTGTTACTAGCACCACTGCATGTTCTTCTCCTGAAGGGGAAAAATCTGGATTTTGCTCACAGAGGATGAAGGGGGAGTTCACAGGCTCTGCCCCCCAACCAGCCACAGTGCCTGCACACTGGAGCGATTCTTGGTGGGGATGGGCTCCTCCACCAACCCCACCAGGGGGGCAAGCTGTGGAGGTAACAGCCAGTGACAGATGGTGGACATTTGGGTGACGGGCTGGGGCTCCCTCTGAATGTGAGGGCCATGGAAGGGGGAGTAAAAATACCATAAAAAAACTGTATATAGTTATACTGTTGAAATGATAACAAAGCTATTTGGAACTCAAGTGGTTAACCTAAGAATGCTGGAAGAAAAATCTCTGCAGAGCTGGTTTCAAGAGACACGTTCTGAGTCATTATGTTCTTTTTGCTGCACCTGCAAGAACATTGAAAACTTACAAGAACATTGTGTGAGAAGCATGCTGTTTTCTTAATGAGTTTCCACAAGCACAGACTTATAAAAAGAGTAGCAATGCTTTTGCTAAAGGGACAAGGAGAGTGAGAGACTGAGAGACTGAAACTTGGAATTAAGAGATACCCTCAGAAAATGGACTTAGTTCTCTCTGTTTGTAATTCCTTTGTAAATAGTTATACTGAATAATTTTTTTTTATTATTTTGCTGTTAATAATAAAACACTGTTTGCAAATTTTTAAACTGTTGCTGGTTTTCCTGTGCTTCCTGACCTGTGCCTTGACGACAGATGGTGCCAGCCTAAGTGAGATTTATGCTGTGCATACTCTAAGCCAGACATTTTGTGTGTGGGTACTAGACCTGGTACAAGAGAAGCATAGAAGAAAAGCATGGATTCTGCAGCAGCAAGCCCAGGAGTCATTACCAGAAGAATGGCTGCCAAACTAGAAGCAGAAACAAAAGTCCAAAGTGAGACTGTACAGCCAGCACCAATCATGGAAAAAAAAAGAACATGAAGTGACAGAACCTGAAAGCCTGATTGCCTTTTACAAATAATGGGCTATACAACAGAGACAGAGAAACAGAGAAGAGAGAAGATGCAGCAGAGAGAAAAGTAGTTTCAATGTTTAGAGGCACAGAGAAAAGAAGAAATGCAACAACTGAAGAAGCAGAGAAAAGAAGAGATGCAGCAACAGGAGCAGCAAAGAAGAGAAGAGATGCAGAGATGGATGGATGGATGCCTTGCAAGTTATCAAAGCTGGAGGATCTGGCACTAGTCCAGCAGAGCAACAAGACACAAACAACTTAAAAAACATTAAAATTACAAAGTTGTGTCCCTCGGATTACATCAAAGCATACCTGACAACTTTTGAAAGGGTTGCCACAGCCTTTCAGTGGCCAAAGCAGCAATGGGCAATCAGACTGGTACCTTACCTGACAGGTAAAGCCCAACTTGCCTACAGCAATATGGACAATGCACAGTCAGAAAACTATGACCTTTTGAAAAGAGAGGTCCTTAACAGATATGACATCTCAGAAGAGACCTACAGGCAGAGATTCTGGTCCCTGAAGTAAAACTCAGTCAACAATCCTCAAGAAGCCTTCACCCAACTCAAAGAACTCCTTATGAAATGGCTCCAACAAGATGTCAAAACAGTCCCACAGATCATGGAAACATTTGTAATGGAACAGTTCATCAACATCTTACCTGCAGATGTAGAGCTTTGGGTAAAGGAACACTGATCAGAAAGTAGGGAAAAGGCTGTTTCTTTGGCTGAAGACTGCCAAATGGCCAGACAGACACCACAGCAGTGGGGTAACAGACAAGCACCAGTAAGACAGTCTTTTTCCCATTTAAACTCCAAGTCTTATAAGAACTCTGGTGGGGGTTACACATCTGTGCCCAAAAATTTTATTTGCTATAACTGTAATAAGCCAGGTCATATTGCAAGAAATTGCCGTAGTAAGAAGAGTGCCACTGGAGCAGATTTGTCCTTAACAAATTGGGGCAAGTACTTAACAGATGTCAAGGTGGGAGATAAGACTGTGAAGGGACTTATAGATCTGGGAAGCAGATAGGCCCTAGTGCATATTGAAGTGCTGGGAAAACACTGTGCAAAAGCATCAGGTACTGGTGTCATCTGCATCCATGGGGACACTCGATACTATTCCACCAACCAAGTGACTCTGACTATAAAGGGTGTGTCACACCAAATGAAAGTGGGGATAGTATCTAAGTTACCTGTAGCTGTGATTATTGGAAATGACTTTCCAGGATTTACTGAGTTAATCAAAGAGGTAGTAAATCCTGATGTTTCAGCAGCTGTGGTGACAAGAGCTCAGGTAAAGAAAATCTCAGATGGTGGGGCTCTTCCTTTCGCTGATTTTGATTTGGACTTGTTTGAACAGAGTTCCAAGATCCGCAAGTCCAGGAAAGAAAGACAATGCCTGAAGAAAAAGTGGCAACAAAAGACTGATGGATATAAGGTGTTAACATATGAAAATGCTGAAACTAAACTGATCACTGATTGTAATTTTCTTTTAGAACAAGCTAATGATGTTTCTCTCTAGGATTATTTTAAGCCACTGGAAGTGAAACCAAAACAGGGTGAACCTATGTTTAACAAATGTAATGGGCTACTGTACAGAGTTTGGGTTAAACCTCAGACACAGGACCAGATATAACAATTGGTTATACTACAAATGTATAGATCTGAGTTGTTACAGATAGCACATGATAGTCCTATGGCTGGTCACTTGGGGAGGGATTGCACCATTGCCAGATTGCTGTACAGATTTTACTGGCTCGGAGTTCCTGAAGGTGTTGCTTCCTATTGCAGTTCCTGGGCTGAGTGTCAGAAAGTAGCTCCAGTGATAAGAAAAGACAAGGTGCCCCTGGTGCCCCTACCTTTGATAGATGTGCCTTTTTTAAAGAATAGCAATGGATGTGGTTAGCCCATTAGACAAAAGTAGAAAGGGTAATAGATTCATCCTGGTAGTCTGCAACTGTTACTTGATACCCTGAGGCAGTTCTAATGTGTAATGTTACAGCCCCAAAAGTGGCAGAAGAGGCTGCCAAAATTTTCAGCTAGGCGGGCATACCTAAAGAGATTATTACTGATCAGGTTAGCAATTTTGGTGCTGCATTATTGAAGGAGCTGTACTGACTGCTAGGTATCACTGTCATAAGAACCTCCCCTTATCACCCTTAGACAGATGGTCTTGAGTGTTTTAACCAAACCCTAAAATACATGTTAAAAAGGTTTGTAAACGGTGAAGGGAAAGACTGGGACCAACACTTATTGTACTGTACCTGCTTTTTTCCTTACAGAGAAGTGCCACAGACATCAACAGGTTTTTCACCATTTGAAATGCTGTGTGGTGGGCAATCTAGAAGGCCACTCAATGCAATAAAAGAAACATGGGAAGATAACCCCCATTAGAAACATTCTATTACATCTTACATGTGTACCCTGAGAAAGAAGCTGGCAAAATATATTGAAATTGCCAATAGCAATCAGGAAGAGGCCCACAACCAGCAGAAGGTATATTATGACCATGGGGTAAAAGTTAAAGCGTCTGTGCCAGGTGAAAAGGTCTTGCTACTATTTCCTACTACAGTAAAAAAACTGTTAATGAAGTGGCAAGGGCCTTATAAAGTGCTTAGACGAACTGGCACAGTTAACTATGAGATTGAGACTCCTGATAGGAAAAATCCTACTAAGATATATCATGCTAACCTCCTCAAGAAATGGGTTGAAAAAACAGTCAAACCTGTTTGGCTGATTTTGTCAGAAACTGATAAATAAGAAGATTGTATCCTGCAATTGCCCATCTTAACATTTCCTCCTTTCCAGCTGCAAATGCCCCAGCACCCAGCACTTACAATCAGTCTTTGCACCCCAAGCACTTTACCTGTCATATTCCCTTGACAAGGCCCCCTGGCTGCACTGTCTCCTACCCTCGCCTGCCTCCCCCCGTATACCCACTCCTGCCCCCACCCCAACAACCTCCCGTACTCCCCCTTACCCCCTGCACCTCCTTCCTCCCCTCAATCTCCTACCCTCACTTACCCCACCATCCAACCCCCCTTCTCTTGTCTTGCTCATAGCTCAATTCTTTGTACTGGTTATTACATGTATGTTAAGTCAATGACTATATGTTTGTAACTAAAAATTATGACTGTTGCACATTCTGACTTGGAACCTTTGTAAAGGAGCCTTGGCTCAAAGGTATTGTAATCCTAGATTGAAATAAATAAATAAAAAAATAAAATATTGATATAGCTTATGACAGACTGGAACAAACTGTAACTGCTGATGTTGTAAAGGTGAATGTTTCCTTAACATCTGAACAAACCACAGAAATTTGTAACATGCGCTAAAGACATTTAAAAGTACTTTTACCACAGTACCAGGCCAAGCAAAAGGGGCCGAGCATGTAATAGTGACAAGGAATGCTTGCCCTATTAGACAAAAGACATACAGATTACCAAAGCGGTTAAGAGCAGACGTGGTTAAGGAAATGCAAACAATGAAAGACTTGGGTATCATAGAAGAGTCGAGAAGTGCTTGGTCACTCATCATTTATTTATTTATTTTTTTATTTATTTAGTTGTTTAACCAGGTGACTGGTAATCAATGGTGACTGTAGACAAAAAAGAAGGGGGTGTAAGAATCTGCCTTAATTTTAGGAAACTTAATCAAGTGTCAGAATTTGACAGTTTTACTATACCCAGAATAGAGGATTTGGTGGACAGACTGGGGAGTGCCAAGTATATCAGCACCCTCGATCTCACCAGGGGTTACTAGCAAAACCCACTAGCTAAAGAATCCAGAAACAAAACTGCATTTGTCACTCCTATAGGATTCTATCAGTTCGCCACCATGCCATTTGGTTTACATGGTGCAACCGCTACATTCCAGCGGTACATGATTTTATCCCCTCACACTGGTTATTGTACTGTATACCTGGATGACGTTGTAGTGTACAGTCCAGACTGGAAAACCCACCTGGAACATCTACGAGCAGTTATCCAATCAATCAAAAAGGCAGGTCTGACAATTAATCCTACCAAGTGTACATTGGGCATGCAGGAAACCAGATATCTGGACTATGTTTTGGGAAATGGAGAAGTCAAGCCAGAAGTTTCCGAGATAGAAGCTGTAGCTAACAGCCCTCTCCATAAAACAAAGAAGCATGTCAGGTAATTTTTAGGGCTGGCTGGTTATTATCTGAGATTTGTTCCCAGCTTTGCTGAGTTAGCTACCCCCCTTTTACAGAACTCACAAATAAATGTTTTCCAAATAATGTGAAATGGTCTGCAGAGTGTGATGAGGCTTTTCAGGCCATTAACACTGCATTATGTTCAGCCCCTGTTTTAAGAAGCCCAGACTTTGAGAAACAATTTCTGTTACAGACTGATGCATCAGAGGTAGGCCTAGGTGGAGTCTTGAGTCAGCATATAGATGGGAGAGAACATTCTATTCTATGCATAAGTAGAATATTGCACAACAGAGAGAAAAGGTACTCCACCATTGAAAAGAAATACCTGGTGGCAAAGTGGGCAATGGAGCCCCTTAAGTTTTATTTCCATGGAGCTGACTTTGTACTTGAAACAGGTCACAGTCTACTCTGTTGGCTTAACCAAATGAAGGATAAAAATTCCAGAATCACAAGGTGGTACCTGGCACTACAGTCATTTAAATTTAATGTGATGCACAAACTTTGGATAGAGACTGTCAATGCTGATTTTCTGTCAAGATACGGATCAGGAATTGAGAATTCTGAAGGTTGAAGAAAAAAATGTGTGAGTTTAAAATTCTCTGTTTATTATACTGCATATGCACTGAACTGTTAAGGTTATATTTTATTTATTTATTTATTTGCTTTTGTTAACCAGGTAAGCACACTAGACAACAAGTGCCTATTTTCAGGTGCAACCCGGGAGGTTACAGAGTACATAAGAAACATAATACAGAGTCAAGGTAACATACAGGCCCACAAACAAGTGGGTGGAACAGCAAATGGTACAAATGGCTATAAAAGGTAAAGGTGGCAGTATGTCAACAGGATACATAACAGCATTGAGAGGTAGAATAACAACAGGCAACATCATGGCAGAGAGTTGGCAGTATGTCAACAAGATCCATAACAGTATTGAGATGTAGAATAACAACAGATACCAGCATGGCAGATAATACATCAAAAATACATGAAAGTACGGCCATGTACTTGCATGACATGAGGGCCTATCATGAGATAGAGTGAGCATCAAATTAGTGCAGCTAGAAGTGGGTACTGATATGACAGGAGCACCTCTTCCTCAGCAGGGCAGAAAGTGCCTTATGTTGGTTATCAGCAGAGATTAATAGTGGCCCATGTGTCAGCTCACAGACTCCCATAGTGAATCAGGGTTGGGGTGAGGGAGAGACTACTCTGGGTCTTAAAGCACATAGACAAGCAGAGGCAGCTTTGAGGAAGTTCCATAGGGATGTTTTGAAGCAGGGATGGGAGGGAGAGGCACGAACAAGGGTAGGACTGGAGTTCCACAGTCTAGACGCATGGACAGAGAAGGCCCAGTCACCTGTGAGGCTGCAGGTCTTAGGGACAAGGCGGACCTGAGCAGCACTAGATCTTAAGTGGTAGGCAGGGGTTCCAGATTTGAGGGGAAGGGCAAGTGCAGAAGGAGTAGCCATTCTAACTATGTTATCTACGAAGTTGTCAAGGACAAAGGCACAGTGCTTTTCAGGGGGGAGCCACTCCAGCCGAGAGTAGAGCTCACAGCAATGTGTAAGGCAAGGTGTAGAGAGTGCGAAGCAGCATACGTTGTTATAAGCAGTATCCCATTTTGCTAGGCTAAAATTTGGGACTGGGGCAAAGGCTACAAGCCCATATCAAAGCGTGGGAAGGAGTATCCCCCTGGCTATGGCGAGCTGTGCAGTCGGGGTGAGGCAATCTTTGGCTCTGTAGGCAAGCCCCAGCTTGCCGTTCGTGGCTTTACAGATATTCCAAAGATGTGCTGTGAGATCCAGTCGTGGATCAAGGGTAACTCCTAGATACTTGAAGGAGTCAATGACCAGCAGGAGGGAGCCATTTCCACCATAGATAGTTAGAGGAGCAGGGCGGGAAGCAGTTTTGGCCACAGAACCAAAGAGCATGGCCTGGGTCTTTTCCAGGTTTATGTTGTGCTTGTGTCCTTCAAGCCAGTTCTGGATAAGATCGAAGTCTGAGTTAAGTTGGGAGTTGATGATAGAAATATCCTGGGAACTGGACAGTATGACGAGGTCATCTGAGTATAGAGTTGGGTGCCCATACATTGCAACTGAGGGCAGTTCATTTATGAAAAGGGAAAACAGAATGGGTCCAAGGACGGATCCCTGGGGGACCCCGCAGTTAATAGGAAAGAGGGCAGAGAGGGCACGGTTGAAGCAAGAGTATTGATGCCTTCCCCCAAGGTAGTTGGAGAGCCAGGCAAGGGCATGGGGAGAGAATCTGACAGAATGAAGAGTGGAGTGGAGGAGGGAATGGTCAACCCCATATCGAAGGCCTTTGAGAGATAAATGAAGATGGCTCCGGTAAGTTTTCCTTGGTTAGTCATGGACCTGATCTCAGAGGTAACCACGGCAAGTGCAGTTGATGTACTGTGTCCCTTCCTGATCCATGCTGAGCAGGGGAGAGAACTGCATAACCCTGAAGGTAGTGGAAGAGTTGTGAGGCAACTGCCTTTTCAAGGAGCTTACAGGTAGCAGAGAGTATGGCAATGGGGAGATAGTTTTTCATATCTTTAGGGTTGCCTTGTTTGTGAACAGGGACAACCTTGGCCACCTTCCATACATCAGGTAAGATTCCCGAGATAAGAGAAGAGTTAAATATATGAGCAAATGGCAGGAGCGAGGAGGGGAACCCCCAAGCTAAGCAGCTTTGGCTCAAGGCTGTCATGACCTGCCCCCGTGTGGTGGGAGAGACTGGCTAGGAGTTCTTGGGTCTTTCCAACTGAGATCCGTTTGAGGTAGAATGATGGTTGTGGGGGGCTGCCCATCCAGGGGTTTAAGGGCAGAGAGGTGGGAAGAAGGATGAGTAGGCAGGTCTGAAAACATGTAGTTAAATGCAATGGCAATAGTATGAGGGTTATTGCAGTTGGTCCCTCCGATATTCATGTCAGCGATCGTTTCCTTGGCGGACCCTCTTACCAGGTTTTTGACATTTTGCCAAAAGCACCGGGGAGTTATTGGCCAAGTCTAGCAGGGCAGATTTGCAGTACTCACTCTTGGTGGTGCGTATGGCTCTCTTGCAGGAGTTTCTGAGCTGCCGATATTCGAGGAGGTCATTATTGTTGCAGGAGATCTTGTGTTTCACCCAGCATTTGTATCTCTGCTTCATGAGGGGGAATAGGCCTCCATGGAGACACTTTGTGACAGTGCCCCTCGCCCTCCTTTTTGCAAGGGGTGCATACCTGTTTAGTAAGGGAACAAATACTGCAAGGAAATGATCAAGGGCTGCAACAGGGTCATTTGAGGCAGTGACCCTAGACCAGTCGACACATCATAGATCCTCAAGGTAGTCACTGAGGATGAGTTTGGAATAGTCCCTCATCAGGATCACTCTGCTGGGGACTTTGGGTGAGGAGTTGATCCAAATGCAGTAGGTTGGAGAGTGATCTGAGATGGCATCCAGGAGTATTCCTGAGTGGACAATTCGGTCCAGTCTGTTGCTCAGTATCCAGTCAATTAGTGACCCTTTGTCCCCCTGGGAAGAGATCCTTGTGGGTCTCATGATGGTCTGGCTGAGGGCAAGGCCTGAGAGAAGAGGCTCATATTGCTTGGTATTAGGCCCCAGCCAATTGAGGTTGAGGTCCCCCAGGATCAGCAGCTCATTTGAGCCAACCTTTTCTTTAAAGTGGTCAAGTAGTGAGGAAAGTCCTTGAATGCCACCCTTCGGAGGGTTGTAGGCACAGACAAGATGCACCTTTTTAGTGTTCCCAAGCAGGAAGAGAGAGTGAAGGAGCTCGCAGGCTAGGGTTTCAGGGGGTGACTGAGAAACTGTAGACACATTAAGGTGCACCCTATAGTATAAGAGCACACCCTCCACTCTTACTGCCTGCCCTGTCCTGCCGGATGAGGCTGTAGCCTGGGAGGGCACATGCAGAGTCAGAAATGCGAGGCCTCAGCCAAGTTTCCATGATGCCCAGAATGTCATGCTTGTAGTGGGCTGCCCAGGCCATTAATTCTGCTGTTTTGGAGGATGCTGCAGATATTGAAGTGCACTATTTTTAAGCCTTTGGCACATAGGGGGGGCTTGAAGGAGTACGGGGTTGTCAGGGGACCTTGACAGCTGGCCAAGTTCCCAGCCTACGCAAGTGGAGCCATGGCCCTAGTCATTCAAAGCAGTGGGAGTGCATGAAGTACACAGCAGAGGAAAGATACCAACAGAAAAGGCAACACGGGCAAGGTCAGCAGGTGTTGGCACAGTGTGGGCACTTTTGGCTGGGCACTGGCTAGCAGGAGGACAATACTGTGCACTTTAGGGAGCAATTTGGGGTCCCACCCTAAGCGTCAGGTCAGGAGTGGAGTAAATTGGACCTCCCAGATAGTACCCTGGAGATTGGTAGTCAGGAGTAGCAGAGACCAGGGGACAGGGCTAGATTTTGGATATGCTTGACAGCGCTCTTAGGAGAGATCTGGGATTGCTTGGGGGGTGGGAGGAAGCAGCAAATTCAGCAGTGTGAAGGCTTGGATAGGAACCCAAGAGCAGCTCATACATTAGATGTAGGCTGTCAGGATTGTTCATTTAAAGGCAGTTAAAACAGAGGAGGCCTCTAGTGGTGAATAAGTATAACCTGCAAATGGCAAAGTGGGCTGATTGGTTTTTGCACAACACGTGATGTGAGGTATATAACTCGGTGATGACCATGGGTGGTGATGGGGGTGGTGGGGCAGCCCGGTGGGACCAATCCTGCACACAGCTCCTAGGAAGCGGAGCACCCCGCATGGCAGTTTGCAAGGCTTGAAGTTTGTAGCCCCCAGGAGAATGGCGCTTTCAAGCTTACGCTTATTTCAGGGTAATTTGTTTTTTATTTTAAAATCCAGCTTGCCTTTCAGTAAAAAATTTGGCTTTCAGTATGGAACACAGAGCACCACAGGCTGGCTCAGGCTCGTTAGGTGTTTTACCTTGTAGACTCACTCTGGAGGGTGGGGGGAGGGAAGGTTCAGCAGCCCTCACGACCTCCAAGTCAGGACCCTCGCAGGATCCCGGTGTCCTTCCTGTGGAGAATAGAGAGCTGAGGTAAATCGTATATACTGTGGCAAGAGGGAGGAGATAGGTAAGGAGTGAAAGTGGAGGAGGGGACCTGAGTGGACAGAGAGAGGGGTCAGTGAAGAGCTGAATTTCTGCAATTTCCTTAACACCACTTTACTGTAGCACAGATTGATATGGCTCTAGCTCTAGTAACTGAATCCCCAAACAACATATAAGTTAGCTAATTAACCGAGTAAAAAAGTGTAAATGCTTTTTGCACAGTTTGATTGGCTCTAAATAAAGTAACTAGCCCCCAGTTAACTGAGGAAAAAGTATGACTGCCTTTCCCTTAAGGTAACCACACAGTGCAATGAAATTACAGGTAAATGTTGTTAGAGAGACAAACTTGAATGCTTGTACTATACAATACAATCTCTTAAGGTACCACTGAGTCCAGTGAAATTGTATGTGAATTGTTTTTAGCAGAGATAAAATAAACTATCTAAACTTCTACACCGGCAGTAACCTTAGGAAAATGGCACCAAGTTCAAATCCTGCACACAGCTCCTAGGCAGCGGAGCACCCCACTTGGCAGTTTGCAAGGCCTGAAGTTCGTAGCCCCCAGGAGAATGGTGCTTTCAAGCTTATGCTCATTTCGGGGTAATTTGTTTTTTATTTTAAAATCCGGCTTGCCTTTCAATAAAAAATTCACCTTTCACTATGGAACACAGAGCACCACAGGCTAGCGCAGGCTCATTCACCATTTTACCTTGTAGACTCCCTCTGGGGGGGTGGGGGATGGCAGATTTGGCAGCCCTCATGACCTGCGGGTCAGGTCCCTTACAGGATCCAGGTGTCCTTCCTTGTAGACTTGCTCTGGGGGGTGGAGGAGGGCAGGTTCGGCAGCCTCATGACTGCCGGGTCAGGACCCTCGCAGGATACTGGTGTCCTTCCTTAGGAAAATGGTGCCAAGTTCAAATCCTGCACACAGCTCCTAGGCAGCGGAGCACCCCATGTGGCAGTTTGCAAGGCCTGAAGTTCGTAGGCCCCAGGAGAATGGCGCTTTCAAGCTTATGCTTATTTCAGGGTAATTTGTTTTTTATTTTAAAATCCGGCTTGTCTTTCAGTAAAAAATGTGGCTTTCAGTACGGAACGCAGAGCACCATAGGCTGGCACAGGCTCATTCAGCATTTTACCTTGCAGACTCGCTCTGGGGGTGGAGAAGGGCAGGTTCAGCAGCCCTCACGACCTTAGGGTCGAACCTTCGCAGGATCCAGGTGTCCTTCCTGTGCTAATGCTAATGTTAGAAGCAAATTAATACAAAGTTTTGGAAACCTGTTTTCGAAAAACAGGTTCCCTCTTAAAGAGGGGGACATGTGAGAGGGTTGAATAAGGCCCTGCTCCATTTGTTATGCAGAAAGGGTTTAAATGCAAGGGTCTGTTCTATCCTCTTCTTTTCTGTCTCTTCTCTGTCTGGTTGCCGAACCAAATTTTCTTGTGAGACCTAAAAACTGATCACTCTGATGGTTTTGCAGTTCTCCACCCCTCGCTATCTATCTGCCTTCCCTTGCTGTTGTCTCCCCCCCCCGCTTATCTGTGGGTACAAACATATATGCAAATCTTTATGTGGAAATGTCACTGATACTGGGATCTCTTTGTTTAAAACTACTGTATATATACAATAGTTATACTTTTGAAATGATTGCAAAGCTATTTGGAACTTAAGGGGTCAACCTCAGAATGCTGGATGCAAAATCTCTACAGAGGCCAGTTCTGGGTCATTATGTTCTTTTTGCTGCACCTGCAAGAACACTGGAAACTTACAAGAACATTGTGTGAGAAGCATGCTGTTTTCTTAACACGTTTCCTAGGCACGGTCTTAAAAAAAAAGAGTAGCACTGCTTTTGCTAAAGAGACAGGGAGAATGAGAGACTGAGAGACTGAAACTTGGATTTGAGAGATACCCTCAGAAGAAGGACTTAGTTTTCTCTTTTTTTACTGGCTTTGTAAATAGTTATACTGAACAATTTTTTTTTTAATTTGCTGTTATTAATAAAACTATATTTGTGAATTTTGAAACTGCTTCTGATTTTCCTATGCTTCCTGACATGTGCCTTAATGACATTGTCCACCACCCTCTTCCTCATTAACCAGTTTATTGACGTTCTTCTCAAATTCCCCCTGACAGCCTGAGATTTTGACCCCATATGATTGTACAGCAGACACAGAAACTGGGTGGTGTCAGTAAGTAAAAGGGCTTTTTGTGACAGCCATCCCATTTGAGCAACTATCGAGCAGCCATGAGTGAAACTGGTGTTCTGACATTAGTCTGGAATGTTAGACAGCCAGCTGGGGAGGAGGATCAAGCATCCCAGAGGACACTGTCTTCTTCATGGGAGGGAGGGTTAAAGGCTCAGCTGCATTACTATCACCTGAGTGCCCATAGGTGGTAGTGCATCTGGGGATGGCAGTGGAAGATTGTGTGCTGGTTGATTCTGATGCATTTCAACATGTACCTTCACTGTCCTATCAGTGGGATGAAACAAAGGAAAAAACCTGCACGGCACCCAGGGTGAAATGGAAACTCTCATGGCCCGACAAACTGACTGTTCACCATCTCTGAGAACTGAGCTATTGGGTGTAGAACTCTGTACCTGGCTCCCTATGGACCCTACCCTAGATGAGTAAATCCAGTGTTAGAAGAGGCAAATAAGAAGTGGAGATGGGGAGGATGGGGTTATGATGTCACCTAGCTGAAGGGAGCTGCTGCAGTGAACTAAGGAGTGGAAACACAAAATTAAACAAGGATGACTTTTCTGTTTAGATGGCAATAGGCTTCATAAAATAATATATGGTTGACCATTCCAGCTCAGCCTGTGTTTCCACCTGGGGGTGGTGATGAAATCAAGGACATCTCTTGATTCACTGTCAAAGTCTTCATGTTGTCATCATAACCTTTTGATGAAACACAGCCTCTTAAAGTTGAACCAGCATAACATTCTGTGGTGATTGCATATGCAGCCCATGATGCTTTGCATTGTGTGGGCATGTGTGATTTTGTATTTTCCTGAAACTTGGCTTCCCAGCCAAATGCCCTTTGAGGTAACCCTTGCCTCAGTGTTTGCGCACAGAGGTTCATTGTCTTTTAAATAGTTTTTTATTTTAATGGGTTCACCACAACATAACCCAGACAGACCGTCTTAGGGTAGCTGGTTCATTCCACTGGGGTGTCAAACAGATGAGGCATACTGATGAGTCCTGGTAAGATGAAACACATGTCTATGTCATCTGTTAGCACCCTTTGCACAGTGTGTGAGAGGCCTTTTGGCACCATGCAATTCTACTTAAAGTTGAACCAGCATAACATTCTGTGGTGATTTGCATATGCAGCCCATGATGCGTTGCATTGTGTGAGCATGTGTGATTTTGTATTTTCTTGAAACTTAGCTTCCCAGCCAAATGCCCTTTGGGGTAACCTTTGCCTCAGTGTTTGTGCACAGAGGTTCTTTGTTTTTTAAATAGTTTTTTATTTTAATAGATTCACCACTACATAACCCAGACAGACTGTCTTAGGGTAGCTGGTTCATTCCACTGGGGTGTCAAACAGACGAGGCATACTGATGAGTCCTGGTAGGATGAAACACGTGTCTATGTCATCTGTTAGCACCCTTTGCAAACTGTGTGAGAGGCCTTTTGGCACCATGCAATTCTGCTTAAAGTTGAACCAGCATAACATTCTGTGGTGATTTGCATATGCAGCCCATGATGCTTTGCATTGTGTGGGCATATGGGATTTCATATTTTCTTGAAACTTGGCTTCCCAGCCAAATACCTTTTGGGGTAACCCTTGCCTCAGTGGTTGCGCACAGAGGTTCTTTGTCTTTTAAATAGTTTTTTTATTTTAATGGATTCAACACATTATAACCCAGACAGACTCTCTTAGGGTAGCTGGTTCAATCCACTGTGGTGTCAAACAGATGAGGCATACTGATAAGTCCTGGTAGGACTCTTTGCAAACTGTGTGAGAGGCCTTTCGGCACCATGCAATTCTGCTTAAAGTTGAACCAGCATAACATTCTGTGGTCATTTGCATATGCAGCCCATGATGCTTTGCATTGTGTGGGCATATGTGATTTTGTATTTTCTTGAAACTTGGCTTCCCAGTCAAATGTCCTTTGGGGTAACCCTTACCTCAGTGTTTGCGCACAGAGGTTCTTTGTCTTGTTATGTATGGTTGCCCATACATTATTCAATATTTCTGTCTGTATTTCTCTGCCTTTATTCTTTAATATGACAGACATTTATTTGTGGTGTGTAGAATTTTCAGATTCTAGAGGAATGGAATTTCATGGATTTTTTTGAAATTCTGCCAGCATCCCACCAACTTTCATCAGAAGCAGAATGGCAGAATTCTGTGGCAGAAAAAATGCAGAATGGGTTTTCTGCAACATTTCTACAGAATTCTGTTTAGTGGATCTCAATATTTTCCATGGAAATGGTTATGGAATTATTTTCCATGGAAAAATGCTGTTCCATGGAATAATTCAGTAGAACACAGCAGGGAGAATTTCACAGAGGGACCAATGAAATTCTGGCAGAAATTCCAACAGCAGAATGGTCATTCCACTCTAATTCTAGCAGCAGAAATCCACATTCTGCACGGCACTACTGTTTACATAAAACTGGATATTTGCTCCCTAAAGGTTCATCTTATTCTATTGCTTGCTCTCCCATTCAGATCATACAGTAGTACTCAGCTTGTGGCAACATATTCATTCACATAGCAACAGACTGAGATATCACAACATCAGATTATGATAGTAGAGACTGGATTTTCAATCTTGCATCCAACAACTGTGCCCAAGGCTCAGACGCTGCTTAGACCGCCTCTTAAGTGCTGTAACAGAAACTTAACATCAGACATAGTGTGTAAAATTTGTGGTGTGTGCATCACTTTTTGTGATGAAAGCTGATGCAAATTATGAAAACTGGTGCAAAACACGGATCCTATGAAAACTGGGATCCTGGGTTTAGGCGCAGTTAGGCAGACACAGGCACAGGTATTTGCCTCTGCATCCAGGCCTTTAAAAATCTGACATTATATCTGCAAGTGGGAAACAAGTGCAAAAAGCAGAATAAATCTTAAAGGGATACTAACATGAAATTATGAAATGTATCAATATTGTTACCAATGGAAATCTGCTTTTCATAAGCTATTGACTGAACCCGTAACACTTTTAGAGTCAGAATTGTAACCCATTTAGTTGCCCTCTCTTTATAGCTGCAGGAATCCGTTGTCTATATCACAGGCACAAGTATATTGCCCTGTTGAAATAAAGGTTTTGTGCTGCCAGTGCCGAACAGTTTCTGAGCTCCTTTGGGGTTCTGTTGATTTGTGTAATGTTTTGAGACATTACAATTGAGTGAAATGTTTTGCACCTGCGTGGTTTGCAAAGAGTCCTGCTAGTACCACTTTAAACAATGTTTGCACCAGTGCTGTTTTACATTTCTTTGTACTAAGCAGTTGTGTATAATTGTTGTTTTGCTAGCATCATTTTGTGTAATAAGAGGCACTGTGGTCTATAAGTTTGACACCACATTTCTACCTGGGAGGTCACAGATTTAAACCTCAGTAGAGCCAGATACTAACTATAATATTTCACTTTAATTGCTTCTTACAGGATTGCTGGTTTTAGGAATGACTGGACACCATAAGTAACTTCTAACAGCTCTGAGGTTTATTCAACAAACATACATTAGATAGATCAGCAGGCCTCAGCAGAACTACTACTACAATCTGCTCATGCAGTTTCTAAAACCCAGTTTCCACCCCAGACATACCATTAGCCCAGAACTGCAGGGGATGTGGACTAAACCATTCTACAATGTTACTAGGGTAAGTTACCATATACTACACTAACAGTGTGACTTTCAGCAAGTGACTTGACCTCCCTATGCTCCATTCCACTCAACAGTGAAATGGGTAGAAATAGGATCCCACTGGAAACAAGATGTTACATCTCAGCTAGGCTACCTTTGATAAATCAGTTATTGTTTTGAGCCGATTTGTGATAGGGAAGATATAGAGAATACTGGATGGGCAACTATGCACAACCAGTGTGTTCTGCCACAGAGAGGTTCTGATTCCCTCTGACCTTGAGAGCGAAGCTCGAGAGGTCCATTGGAATCAGAACCCCGAGGTGACAGAACACACAGGTTGTGCATAAAGTTGCTCATCCTGTATTTTTTATAGTGTATAGTAGTACTATGTGAAATGTGTGCTGTTTTTTTTTCTCTCTTTTTCATGATTAAACTGACTTGAAAAGTCTCTAGAGGTTCTAGAATACTGTCCCCACAGAATTAAATAGAAGAAAGCAACAATGTGCCAGGATTCCAAGTGGTTCTGCTGCAGTAATGACATCACTACTCCAGCAGAACAACATAATGACATCACTGCTGCAGCAGAGCAAACATATTCCAGGCATGGAATTTCAAGCATAACAGCATTCCACTATACACTATAACTGGTATAAGTGATATTGGGAATACTCAATAGAGGACACCTTTAAGGGTTCAAAAATCAAAAGTATTTATTTGAATACTCTAGAAATGGGCTTTCTTTTATCAAAAAAAAAAAGTTTTATTTTCTTGCCTTTCCAACATGAAATATACAGCAGCTCCTCGTCTCATTAAGAGATGACCATTTCTTTTTTTTTTTAAATTACTCTTTATTCCTCCTCCCAGCCTGCCACCTCCGACCCTTCAGGGAGGACAATTGGACATTCCACTGTCTGGAACCCTACTCATACAGACCACCAGACCCCATGGAGCCGCGGATTACCCCCCGGGCGGGGACGAGGCGGGGGATCAAACCCCGTAACTTACGTTTCATCGGTCTGTGGTCTGCTGGGTGGGCACAGGCAAATTGTGGGCACAGCCACAGTCTTCCCATCTTCCCGGCTGAGGCAGGCTTGTTCCTCATTTTCTCCCTCCCCGAGCAGTGCGACCTCCCTGGCGTCATGACGCACACGCTGACGTCTGTGCTGCTCAACGGCCAGCCATCCCTTAGTGGGGCTTGCAGTTCCTCGAGCCTCCGCTCAGGGTCATGCAAGTGTTGGGCATCGGCCGAATCCCTTCCCGGAGAAGGCGAGCTGTCATTGGATGCTCAAGCCTGTCTCCCCTCGGCCAACCCACAGATGACCCGAGTCCGCTCCCAAACCCGGGCCGCCGGTGTGGAGCGAGGTGTGGCGTCCAGCGCCTCAACCCTCAGCGCCACCGGGCCGGCAGAGATGACCATTTCTATGCCAACAAGTTCTAAACACTCTCAAGTACTTACTTCATAAATGTACAAAAGTTCTGCTTTACTGTAGCACAGGAAACTTACTGCCAGTAGCACCTGCTGTGGTACTGCTTTATTTTAGCACAGAAAACTTACTGCAAGCAGCACCTGCTACAGTACTGTGGACCTATTGGTGAGCTGGTTTCAATTAGTCTCTAATTCACTGATTGCAGTTTGGAGGATCAGGGAACTGAAATGGGCATGCCTCAATGAGATGAGGAGCTGCTGTATACTTCATGTTGGCAAGGCAAGACAGAATAAAAAAAAATGCAGTTATAAAGAAAAGAAACCTTTTTTTTATTTTGATAAAAAACAGCCTATTTCTAGTGTTCAAATAAATACTTTTAATTTTTGAACCCTTAAAATGGTCCTCTATTGAATATTCCCAATATCACTTACACCTATACCTTCCCTATCAAACACCAGCACAAAAAAATAACTGATTTATCAAAGGTAGCCTAGTTAAGATGTAACATCTTGTTTCCAGTGGGATCCTATTTCTACCCATTTGTACAGCTAAGTGCAATGGAGCACAGGGAGGTCAAGTCACTTGCCGAAGGTCACATTATTAGTATTTGGCTTTACTGAGGTTTGACTCTGTGACCTCCCAGGTGCAAACCTGGTTTTCAAACCAATAGACCACATTGGTTCTTATTACACAAAATGATACTAGTGAAACACAAATTATACACAACTGCTTTAGTACAAAGAAATGTAAAACAGCACTGGTGCAAACATTGTTTAGAGTGGTACTAGCAGGACTTTGCAAACCACACAGTTGCAAAACATTTCACTCAACTGTAATGTCACAAAACATTGTGCAAATCAACAGAACCGCAAAGGAGCTCAGAAACTGTTGGCGCTGGCAGCACACAACCTTTTTTACAACAGGGCAATATACTTGTAGCTCCATGACACAGTGGCTTTACAAATTTGTAAGATGGCAGGGATGCTGATGCCTGAAAATGCCATCAGCACAATTTATCACAAATGTCACCGATAGTTGAAGGACCAAAAACTATTTAGTATAAATTATTGACAGCACTGTATTTTCCCTCTGTTTTACCCTGATGTGATATCATTTCCTGTGCCTGTGATTTATAAAGTGGATGCCTGCAGCTATAAAGGGAGGGGGTTACAATCCTGACCCTAAAAGTGTTACAGGTTCAGTCAATAGCTTATGTAAAGCAGATTTCCATTGGTAACAGTAGTAATACATTTTGTAATGTTGTGTTAGTTTCCTTTTAAGGTATAACAATCCTTTGTTTTCACAAGTGCCCCCAGTAGTAAAGAACCAGGGGAGAAAACTATACAAAATAAAGATAGGGTGAGTTGTATCTAAATATTATATTTTTCAAAGTTTTCCCAAGGATGTTAGCAGCTCTGTAAAGAGCTATTACACATCTTGAAATTAACATAAATGTTCAAAATTAGTCAATTCATACTTTATATATCAGAAGTACTTTTAATTTTCCTTTGTGTTAATAAAAAGATTTTATACCAGTCAGAACTAGAGGTGACATGTGAAACTACTTTACCTGGAGGCCAACTGATCTATCTACAGTGGGTTCTAGTCCCCTTCATATTTTATTAGTAGAGCCCTGGAGAATGCAGAACCCTGTGATGGAATTCAGGATGATTAGCAATTACACTTTTGAATTCCCTTACAGAAATATAGGTGTGCTGTGTACATGCAGAATGCATGCCACATGCTTAATTGTGCAATGTTTGCATGTGGTTCGCATACTCTAAGTGGATGTATGTGAACCAGGTCTAAAAGACAAATCAGGTTCACATGCTGCAAGTTTGACATGTGAGCAACAGGTAAGCTGGTGTGAATTAAGCAATAATGCACAACAGGGTGTGTGTTGTGCTGGGATAACGTCACGCCTGGGGTGATCAGGCACAAGGCCACAGGCCGAGTGTGACTAATCACCCCAGAAGGACGTTATCCCAGCACACACACACCCTGGAGTGATTATTGCTATTATAATAATGGTTTGCTTGTAATAAATAAAAAAAAAAAATTAGAAAATTTAATTTATTTTTTTTTATTTGATTTTTGTATGTGGATGTGCACATATGGAAAAAAAGTCCAGTTTTTCTCTTTGCACTCGATGGATCTGTGTGAACGATGCCATCTGAGGTGCATAACTGTTGCTGTTTCCTGTGTCTTCCTATGTGAAGAAACTCTCTAAGAACCCCCCCCAAATCTGGCTGCTAAGTTTGTGTTTTTTTTTTTTTTTATTTTGTGTCCTGCAGTTTCAGTTTAAACGTATGAGCCCTTTGTTTACTGTGGCCAGCGAAGTGTTTGCAGACTGCAGGTAGCGTAGTGCTGAAATGGGTAGCCTAGGCAGTGTTACAGGAGTTGAAGCAGATGTACTTACACTCCATGGCTGTACTTGCCTGACAGAAAACAGGCTGCCTGGACTGCAGAAAAAGGCGCAGGGCTTGCTTTCGCTCTGAGGTTTGCGGGCGGCAAGTTTACACCAAGGCAGTTACGTGTGCACGCGCTGTATACAGCAGGCCACAGAAAAGGCAATTAGAGTTACGGCTTTCTTCTGTTGTAGATACTGTTTGAGTTGGGGGCTTAAAAAAAGAAAGAAATAGTTACTTGAGCAGATTTGTGGACTCGGAGCAGAGCGGCTGCACATGATCTATAGGGTGAAGCTGCTCGTGGCTGTGTTTAAAAAAAATGCTATCTGGCAGGGCAGCACTTTTCCTCTTCTTGTAGCCTTGTGTTGTTGCTACATGTGTTTTCTTTTTAAACAGTAAAAAGGGGGGAGGATGCTGTCACCCTCAAGTTCATCCGTGTGTTGAGGAAAAGGAGATGCGCTGGATTGTAAAGGCAGCGGTCTTCCCTGGTCGGTTTCAGTAAGTAACGGGGAAATATTATATGGAGTTGCAATGTGTACTGAGTGAACCACAGTGAAATATTTTGGGGTGGGGAGAGGGATTTTGTTTGTAACAGATACGATCGGTCTTGGCTGGCAGGGTCTGTGACTTGAATGAGCAGTGAGAAGCTGATCTCAAATGTTGCTTTCAGTTGGGGTTATAGATAAGATGGGTACTGATTTTTTCCCCTGTGATTGGGTCAAGTCTGTGCTGGGACTACATCCGTGATTTTGTACTGGGATAACATCACGGGTCTTGCCCTACACTCACCAATCACAGCCAATGATTTTTTCTTGCCATTGTATAATATTATTTAAACATCGCATCAGATTCACATGTTGCATGCTTGCCATGTGTGCAGCAGCTAAGTTGGTGCAAATTTCATCTACAAAACACATCAGTTTCTATTTCTTATACTACTGCTAGCAATTAGTCATTAAAACACATTTTTATTTGAATTCCCATAAAAATTAGGTAAACTCATTAATTCTTATCCTTTTGGAAGTTGTTTAATGGCTTTTGATTTTTGTCATTAAATCACCATTAATCTGTAAAGTATTGTTTGCTTATTGTATTAAATGCCTAGCATATAGCCAGGCACCATCCCCCATTCCAGATGTACGAAGAGGGGCCTCTGTGTTGTGAAGCCTATCCTTTTTGTTTTGGACCATGCAAATCCCTTATGCATATTTAGTGCTACAAATGTGTTTCTCCATGACTGTTTTATCTCACTTACTTTCCCTTTGTCATTCTGTACTGAGCATATACACTATGGCCATGCTCAGCACTCTTTGTGCTGAGTGGGGTCTTAGAAGCATGCACCATGCCTCAAATTTTGTCACTGAAATGAGGGACTTGGACACTAAAAATGAGGGACACTAATCCACATGATGATCAGGACACATCATGAAACATGGAGATATGCTACCTCAGAACACAGTGGAAGTTTATTAGCACCCAAGAATAAATTTCTACCTTTAATCAGGGTTGCCAGTTAGGTAGGGCAGAGGAGCGCAGTTCCACCCCCCCCCCCCCCATATTCGTGCCTAGGTTGTTCTTATGGTGTGGCAGTAATGGCTTTAAATTTGGATTTACTCTTTTGCACAACAAGTGCCCACCTGGCCTGTGCATGCTCACGCTGCAGGTACTCTCCAGACTTGACTGTGTCTGTATTGTATTGTCCACTCTGTCCACTCATTAGCAGTGGCACAATCACATGTCATGTGGATGAGCACCAGCCAAGAAAGAGTGCATGAGCCTTGCAAGTGCAACACTGTCTTTCCAACCACAGAGTAGACAGGCTGAATACTACAGCTTGGAGGAGTCAGTAAACAGTGAACTCTCAATAGCAGTGTTGTGGCAGCATATGTTTGTTGTTCTACTCTTAGTGAGTCTCTGTCTCCCCTGGTGGCTGAAGAGGCAGAGGGTGAGCTAGAAGCTAACTCAAGACTAGGCTACCTACTTAGTCTACTAGGCTTGCCTTACAAAAAAAACAGCACAGACCCCCACAGCAGCAAGCTAGGCTTAGCAGCAGTGGTGACAGCAGTGTGTGTGGCCTTCATAGGCCTTTATCAGTGCAGTGTGGCAGCAGACACAGCAGCAAGCAAGCAAGAAGGAAGAAACCCAGGTTGAGTGGATTTGTATGGCTTGGTGACTTAGCTGTGGACCACACTGGGGACCTGTGATGGCTGGTTCTAGCATCCAGCTTCTAGTGAAGGAGAGGGGGGTAGCGGACTAAAAACTGGGCTGGTGGCACACTATGCCAGGCTGCAGGTTCTGGCCATATGGCTGAGTAAGCAAAAGTAAATATTTTTTTTACAGGAGGATTGGGGAAGGAGTAAGGACTGAAATATTGATGTGTTTTTCACATTTCTTCAACTTTGGGTGACTTCATGACCCATAGGGGATGGATATTGAATGGAATGGAGTCAGGAAGAAAAATCAGGACAAAGTTATGTTTTGGTTGGTGGGGGGGGGGGGGGCAGATCTTCAGCCAGGCAAAAAAATCGTTAGTAACTGGCTTAAGTCCAAATCTGATACACTGCTCTGGGGTATATACAGATGAATCTTATACATTTGAATTTTTCCTGATTTGTATATCATGTTTCAGTCAAACCAAATAAATTTTAGCTTTTAGAGATGTTACAGACATTCTAGAGCTGTTCCTTGCATTCACGGACAGTTAAGCGGTATGGTATGATATGGTATGCACAGACTATTGGAGCCCCACTATAGTCAGGCTAATCCCCCGTGAAGCTGACCACCACATCCCAATGCTCAGGCACATTATGACAAATGGCAAAGGAGACTGCAAGATTGTGCACCATTGAAATGAATGGGGATATTTTTTAATTACTATTTTATACATCATTGATGGAGAGGTGGAAATTAATGATGGCCACCGTTCAGCTAACAAGGGTATTGTTAGTAGAATAGTAATGGCCTTTATTATTCTCCAGCTCACCATCATAACATATAAAATAACTCCATTAATTTCAAGGGGGTACACCCCAGCACTCTGACCCATGGACATCATCTCTTAAAGACTCCTGCCTCTGGCTCCCTAGTACTCAAGTAAGATACTTTTTACTTATTTTTATACTTGATGAGTTGTCTGTAGCAGCATGGCCATACCCACTACAGTGTGTGTGCATGGAAGGGGGGACTGTCCATGTGGGTGGAGGGATATGTGTGTGTGTGTGTGTCAAGTTATGTTTGCACCTTAAAGTCTGTCTGTGTGTAAGCATTCAAAACTATGGAACAAAAATAGTAGGAGTACAGGCCTGACAGAAGTAATTAAGTGGTTTTGAAGGTAAGTTTGTGTATTGGGGTTGGGAAAAACATGTGTTTCCATTGGTATGTGTGATACAGTTCAACTGTGAAAATGAGTTGAGGGAGAGAAAAAACTGAAAAGCATACACTGGCTACAAGCAACCCTCATGCATGCAGATGTATTTGGATACAGTATGTATTGAAGTACAAGTGAGCCATATGTATGCAGACAGTATGGCTTAGTTAGTGGTTAGAGGCACTGAACTGCAAGTCAGGAGACTTGGAGGCTTGACGACCTGGGTTTTAATCTTATCAACTCCCACTTGCATATAGTGTGATCCTGAGCAAGTCACTTAACTTTTACATGTGCAGTTAACAGTGACCACTTGCTTGTTTGCATGCATGCCACATGCATGCAGTCTTTCCCAACTTAACATAAAAATCATGGTTTCCACACTTGCTTGCTGCAAGCATACCATATGCATGCCATCGTTTCCATTTTAACATTTAAATCATGTTTGCAGCACGCATATCACTTGGGTAGTTTTATGTGTGCTGCATGAAAACATTTCATACAATTATTTCTGTAAGGGTTGCCTGTTGGAATTTTTCACTGAATTCCACAGAATTCAAAAAGTCTTTTAATGTAAACAAGTAATTATTTTTCTGTGATTTACATAAATGGATTCATTTTCTGCAGATTGTCTTAACCTAATCCACGGTTTATGTAAACCATAGAACACTTATCCATGATTTATGCAAACTGGGAATAACTTATCTGTGGTTCAGCTTCTACCTGTGGAATTAGGGAATTCTTCTGATGGAATTCCATGAAATTAGTTACCACTTCTAAAATCCTACTGAATTTCATCAGAAGTGGAATCTGAAAATTCCAGATGGCTCTACTCATTTGCACTGTGACCTCACTGACTGTGACATCACAAGTGCTAGAGAAAAGACAATCACCTGCTGCCATATCAGTCACTTGTGATGTCAGAATGAGTGAGGTCACAATGTTGATGAGGTACAAAGGGATTCAGAACTACTGTAAACATGTGACAGTTCAGGTAAAGTACTGTTGGCATATCACTCCTCATATAATCAAGTAGAAAACCTTCCAATGAGTACAAATAAAAGAACACACTCCATAAATAAAAAGTAACAACTAGTAATTTTTTTTTTAAATTAGTAACATTTTCTGTCTCTTATTTTTGGCACTAACAGCTCATTAAATGATGTTTGTTTTTCAAATTGGCTATTCTGTGTTCGTCAGAATATATAGAATAATGGATAGCCAACTATGAACAACCAGGGTGTTGTGCCACAGAGGGGTTCTGTTTCCTTCTGACCTCAAGAGCGAAGCTTGAGAGGTCCATAGGAATCAGAACCCCAAGGTGGCAGAACACACTGTTTATGCATAACGTTTCTCATCCTGTATTTTGTATAGTATATAGTATTATGTGAAATCTGTGCATTGTGCTTTTTTCTCTTTTAGAATGAAACTGACTTGTGCAGTTGCTAGATGTTCTAGAATGCTGTTGCACCACAAAAGGGTACAATCACATTCCATGACCTTTGAACTGTGATACAACAGCATTTTGAAAATGATGGATTTGTATATAGAACAATGCTCTACTATACACTATATAAGTTGTACAACTTGGACAGTAGCTTTTGTTTTAGTTATGTAAGCATATATTTCACTCATATACTGTAGGTGTGAGATTTGCCTTGACTTCAATGTCTAGGCCTTAGTCTCTGGACTTGGGGTTGGGTTTATCTTGGCTCCAACAGTAAAGAGGCTAATTTTTTTGACATTTAATTGATCCTGTTATTAATTCAGAAACAGAGTTAATTGTATCATATTTGCTTCCTGGTGCATTAGGGGAAAACAAAAAGAGTTCCAAGTCAGTTAAATACAAAATGATACACTCACCTCAAACACAAGAAAAGCATGAAGGCAACAATAAGAGCCCCCACTGATACACAATGCCCCAGGTAATTTATGATGAGAGCGATCTTGTAATGCATTGGATACTTCCTCTGGAGATTAAAAAAAAACAGCATCATAAATCAGCATGTATTTATTACACATAGACATCAAGAGACCCTTAATCTATTTTGCCCTCTAACCTATTTAGAAAGCAGTAATTGTATTCTGCAGTCCTAATAATGTCTAATTATAATAATCCTGTGAGGACTGTAATATAATTCATTAAGGCTAATTGGCTTGTGTCCAGATAACATTCTTTAGAAAATCGTTGTCTTACTGTATTTTGTTACTACATAAAGGTATGATCATCTACTTGGTTTATTTCCTATGTTTTGGAGGAAATGTATGAGTGTTAAAGCACAAGAGAAGCTCTTTCAAATTATATATTGGGTATTTGCCTGTACACGCAGCCTTCTGGAGATCTTCAAATGTAAATCAGTGATAAATTAAAACAAATTGCCACAGCCATAGTGTACTAAGGACAGTGTGGCCTAGTGGTTAGAGCACCGACTTAGGAACCAGGGGCCTGATTTTTCAAAGGACCTGAAAAAATATGCATGGGCAGCAGAAATGTTTATTTATGTATTTAATAGTCTGAAAACAACCTATGAGCAAGAGTTCTTTTACAAAGGTTTCATGTCATAAAACACCAATGCAATAGTACATACATTGAATCAAACCAGATACTGCAGAGTTAATTACAACAAACAGCTTCAATTGACAGCAATGACAAACTTGAAAGCAGATTATAGCAGCTATGTTTCAGGTAAGCAAGCTTGACAAAGGGGGGATCCAGAAAGTAATTGGGGAGCAGCCCCAAGCAGAAGGCCTTGTTATTAGAAAAGGAGGGTGGGGATGGTAAACAAGAGAAAACAGTGAGTGATTGAGGAAGGCAGGGGCCCCAGCACTGGCGGGCATGAGACAGAGGGAGTCAACTACCAAGAGGTAAGTGGAAGGGGGGGAGGACTGAGAGAGACAGGAACCAGGATGAGGGGGGTCAGGGAACAATGGTAGTATGGGGTCTTTGGTCTCGATGGGGTGGTGAAAGAAGGAACGACTATGCGGGATGACTCAAAGTATAGGAAGGTCAAAGGTTTAAGGAGGAGTCCAAGTGAGGAAACAGAGAAGTTTACACATAAAAGGGGGGTCAAGGAGCAGCAAAGGGAGCACCTAGATGTAGTGGCTTGGTGCAGGGAGGCTGAGGGTTTAGGGAGGAGTCAGAGTAGTGAAAACAGAGTAGTGGTGCACAAAGATGGCTTCCCTTGCACAACTGCATGTTCTGCCACATACATGTTTTTTTTTCTTTGTTGCTGGAGCCATTTTGTGACAATTATTATGATTTGCAGCAGTTTTTGGACAAATGTTACGTGCAGCTGTGCCAAACTCCTATGCCTGACATTACTAGGCATACCATATCTCTGTGTTTGCGTGAAACATGAAATGACTATATGTGCATGCAAACTGCAAAAAATAAGCATTTCCACCAGTGTGGGTACTTTATCTTTACACTGGTGAGTTGTACATTTGTACTTAGTATTTGGTCATGCCAGGCACTATGTAAAAAGGACTGTAGGAGGCTGCAAGTTCATACACCACTAGAACCAAATACTCAGCACCAAAAGTAGTGAGCAGAACATGTCACTCATTTTTAGAAAAAGTCAGTTGTTACTTTTATTTCTGAAGTGTTTTTCCTTTTCCATTTGTTCATTAGAAGGTTTTTTTTACCTGATAGCATAAGGTGGGAAGTAAAGAACAGTACTATACCTGGAGACAGACATATCTAGTTATCTTCCTCTTTATACCCCTTCAGCATTGTGACCACACTTATTGTGATACATAGGGGCTGATTACATATAAGAACTAGAGGGGGCATTAAGTGACTTTGGTGATTCCTGTCTTTTGCTTCACTAATATTAAAGGTACTATAGAATAACTTGCATACGGTGACTTAGTGCTCCAGCTATACCACTTGATGACCTCTCTAGTTTTATATACTGTATATAAGTTCTCTATGTTGTGACATCATAAGTGACAATCCTACAGCAGGTAATTGGCTCTTCTTGGTCAGTTGGGATGTTACAGATGGTAAGGTCATAGGGCTGATGAAGTATAAGGAGGACACTTACTCAGCCTCCAAGGTAAAGGGCTGTTCAGCAGATCACACCAGGTACTTTCAGGTGGAAAATCTACAGGCCAGTCAGTTTGATGTTAGCAATAGAGAAGTTAATGGAGACTACTTTTGGTGCAGAGTATTTGGCTCTAAATATCATTGTCCACCTTGGGACAAATGACCTAGCTAGGCATGAGATCAGAACAGTGCAGGATGAATTTGTGGAGTTGGGGAGGGGCCTCAGACAGGTAGCAAGCATGGTAACCTTCTCATAGGTGCCGCCAGTCTATGGCAAGGGTGAGGCTAGGGTACTGCACACCATGCAGTTTAATGAATGGTTGCAAAACTGATGCAGAGCACAGGGCTTTGGCTTAATTGGGGACTGGGGGTCCACCTGGAGAGATGAAGGTCTATACTGGCATGATGGTCTGCATCTGTCCAGGAAGGGAAACACGCTCCTAGGTGACAGGTTTAAAGGCTTCCTTGGCAAGCTTTTAAACTAGCCAAGAGGGGAGGTGCTGATAGGAAACAGGAAAGTTTAAGTCTCGCCCCGTAAAGCATGGCAGGTAGTAGGGTAAGCACTGAGGTACAGAGCTTGACAGAGGGCAGGACAGGGGTAAATGGAAAAATGGACTAGGGCAATAAGAGCAGGGATGGGGTAAAAAAGGATAAAGCCAACATTAAATGGAAGGCAATGAGTACCAATGCCTGTAGTCTTGGAAACAAGCTTCCAGAGCTAGTAGCCCTAATGGAAGTGGAACACTTGGATATTGTGGCAGTCACAAAAACATGGTACACGGAGAACCATGACTGGGATGTCAACATAGCAGGGTACACAATCTACAGAAGGACAGGGAGGGTAAAAGTGAGGTGGAGTAGCTCTCACATAAGGGAAGGGATCAAAGTAACAGAACTAAAAGGTAAAGGGGGAGGACAAGAGGAACTCTGGGTCACATTGGAGACAGGGAATGGCATCACAATCCGCACAGAGGTTGTATATAGACCCCCATCTCAAGGGGAGGAAATGGACAAGAAAATGATAGAGGGCATTCTCAAAATGGTTGAAAAAGGGGAGATACTGTTGATGGGGGACCTGAATATGCCAGATGTTAACTGGGCAACATGGACTGCAGCCACATCCAAGAGCAGGGTCATTCTCGATGCCCTACAGGGAGCATGCCTTAGACAGCTAGTGGTGGAACCAACTCGGGAGGGAGCAATATTGGACCTGGCACTCTCAAATGAGAGAGGATCACAAACTTAGAAGTCAGTAGACACCTGGGAACAAGCGACCACTGCACAGTGTGCTTCACAATGAACACAACCATGGAGACAAGCCATACAAATACAAGGATACTGGACTTTAGAAGGGCTGACTTTGGCATAATGGTGAATACCTGAGGAATGCATTAGCAAATGGCCAGAAAGGAGGGTGGAAGAACAATGGAGAAAAATCAAAACTGCCATCATGGAGGCAACAAGCCTTTGTGTGAAACAAATAAAGAAAACAAAGCGAATAAAAACCACTATGGCTCTCAAAAAAGTGTCAGGGAAGGTTAAGGAGGAAAAGGCTGCATTCAAAAAGTATAAGGAATCACAGACGAACACGACAGGGAACTGTATCAATTAAAGCAGAAAGAAGTGGGAAGGCAGTCAGAAAAGCAAAGGCCCAAACCGAGAAAGGATAGCCAACTCAGTTAAGAAGGGATAAACTTTTATAAGTACATTAGGGAACATAGAAAGGTTAAGGGAGGGATAGGGAAGATTAATAAAGGAGGGGGAGGTGGGCAGAGGGAGACAGTGAAAAGGCAGAGATAATGAATGGATACTTTTGCTCAGTGTTCACAAAAGAAGAAGAGGAAGAGTTACCTAAACCAAACAGTAGAAGCACTCTGGATAGTGGGGTTGATACCAGTCCATTTAAAGAAGAAAGAGTACTGAAAGAACTTCTAAAACTCAAGGTGGACAAAGCAATGGGGCCTGATGGGATTCACCCTAGAATCCTAAAAGAGCTAAGGGAGGACCTAGTGACAACACTAACCACACTTTTTAACACATCATGGGAAGATGGGGTGGTACCTGAGGACTGTAGGAGGGCAGATGTGATTCCCCTTCACAAAAGTGGGAGCAAGGCAGAAGCAGGAAACCACAGACCTGTTAGTTTGACCTCAGTGGTGGGGAAAATGATGGAATCACTTCTGAAAGAAAGAATTGTTGAGTACCTAGAGGCCAGCGGGCACTGGACCCAAAGCAGCATGGATTCACAGCAGGAAGGTCATGTCAGACAAATCTAATCGATTTCTTTGACTGGGTGACCAAAGTAATAGACCAGGGAGGGGCTGTGGATATGGCCTACCTAGACTTTAGCAAGGCATTTGACACAGTCTCACACAAAAGAATAATAATCAAGTTAGCCAGCCTGGGAGTGGGTCCCAGGGTGGTAGCCTGGGTAGAAAACTGGCTGCACAACAGGACACAGAAGGTAATAGTGAATGGAACACATTCTGAAGAAAGGGGGTTTACTAGCGGAGTACTTCAGGGCTCAGTACTGGGTCCAGTCCTCTTTAATGTCTTTATAGGTGACATTGCAGAGGGTCTGGAAGGAAAGGTATGCCTCTTTGTGGATGACACAAAGATCTGTAACAGAGTTGATACACAAGGGGGGGTAGAAAGGATGAGAAGGGACTTGGCAAGGTTGGAGGAATGGTCAGACATATGGCAACTTAGATTCAATGCAAAGAAGTGCAAAAGTAATGCACCTGGGAAATAAAAATCCAGGAGAAGAGTACATAATAGCAAGGGAGGTACTAACAACAACAATGGAAAGGGATCTGGTGTAGTCATATCAGATGACCTAAAGGTGGGTATGCAATGTGAGAAGTCAGTAGGGAAAGCCAGGGGATACTGGGATGTGTAGGGGGGCATCACAAGTAGAAAAGGGAAGTGGTTATCCCTCTATACAGACGGTTGGTGAGACCCCATCTGGAGTACTGCATGCAGTTTGGAGGCCTCATCTATGCAAGGACATAGACAGGATGGAAGCAGTCCAGAGGACGGCAACTAAAATGGTGCAGGGTCTACATCAGAAACCATATGAAGAGAGACTGAGAGAGCTTAATATGTATACCCTTGATGAAAGGAGGATGGGGGACATGATAGAAACGTTTAAGTACCTCAAGGAATCAACAAAGTCCAGGAGGGTAGCATCTTTCAGAAAAGAGATGTGTAAGAACAAGGGGGCACAATTTAAAGTTAGAGGGGGACGGCTCAGGGGTAATGTGAGGAAATTCTTTTTCATGGAGAGAGTGGTGGACGCATGGAACCACCTTCCTGGAGAGGTTGTGGGGTCTAAAACAGTGGAGGAATTCAAACATGCATGGGACAGACATAAGGCAATTATAGTGGGGGGGGGTTGCAGGAAATAGGCTGTTGGTTAACTAGAATCTGCAGCTTATCCAGTAGGTAGGAAAATGGGCAGACTGGGTGGGCCAAGTGGTCCTTATCTGCCATCAAAGTCTATGTTTCTATGTTTTACTTTCAAAGGAAAGGCTAGTGGAGAATCTTGAGTCATGTGGGTTACATGACCTGAGGCAGCATGAATTCATGGGGGAATGTTGTGCTAGACAAACCTGATCAATTCCTTTGACTACATGGCCAGGGAAATAGATCAGGGTGGGTGGTGGATGTGACCTACTTAAACTTTAGAAAGGCTTTTGACACCACACAAGAGGCTTGTACGGAAGCTGGGCAGTTTGGGCATGAGTCTAAGGTGATAAACTGGGCATGTAATTGGTTGATGGATAGGCAACAGAGGGTTGTGGTAAATGGCACTCACTCTGGGGAGGGGAGAGTGAACAGCAGGGTGTCTCAGGTCTCAGTACTGGGACCAGTCTTTTAAAGTTATTTTAAGTGACATTGCAGAGGAACAGTTATGGAAGGTATGCCTTTTTGCAGATGACATCAAATTTGCAATAGGGTAGACATGCTGGAGGCAGCTGAGAGAATGTGCAGGGACCAGAGAAAACTTGAGGAGTGGTCAAAAGTATGGCAGCAGGGTTTCAATGCAAAAAAAAATACAAAATTATGCACCTGGGCACAGAAGCCCAAAATATATAGTATAAAATGGAGGAAGAGGTACTGATGGTAAGTAAACAGGAAAGGGACGTTGATCTTGAAGTGGTGAGGCAATGCAACAAGGCAGTAGGCAGGGCTAGCAGAATGCTGAGATACATAGGGAGGGGTATCACCTCTACCAGCATAAGGAGAGAGGTGGTACTACCATTATATAGATCACTGGTGACACCACCTGGCACACTGTGTTCAGTTCTGGTGACCAAATCTCATGAAGGACTTAGACAAGGTATAGGCTGTTCAGAACAGGGCAACTAAAATGGTGTGGAGGCTGCATCAAAAGGTCTATCAAGTGAGATCAAGGGATCTCAATATGTACTCCCTGGAAAGGAGGAAGAAAATGGTGGACATGGTAAAGACATATAAATACACCACTGGTGTGAATAAGATACAGGAGAGGAGTATATTTCAGAGAAGAAGGTGCATGAAAAATGAAAACAAAAGATCACACAATGAAGCTAGAATGGGGGAAATTTATGAGGGCTGTGAGGAAATACTACTTCATGGAAAGACTGGTGGATTCCTGGATTAATTTTCTGGCAAAGGCAGTGGGGCAAAAACAGTGGTGGGCTTCACACATGCATGGGATAGGCATTAGGTACAAACGCATCTTAGTAGGCAAGCAGGGGGAGCAAGGGAAAAATGGATATACTGGGTGGGCCAGTTTCTGTTTCTATGTTTCTCTCTTCTAAATAGCAAAAAGGAAAATAAAATAAAAATACTTCAGATATAAGAAGTAGGGTTGTGTGGATTCTGCATCAAAGAATTGGATTCATTAGATTCCAAATCTCAATTTTCAGAATTAGAATTGCTGTCTGAAAATCCTAATTCCAACATTTAAAATAAAACATGTTACTACACAGAAATTTAGAATTTAGAAATTAGGACTTGGGATTCTGAATCTGATTCTGAAACTGATTTTGAGATTTTTTTTTTAGACTCAGATTGGAACTGGATCCCTAATCAGAAATTGCTAAATTCTTAAACAGCCTAATTGGATCAGAACTGGCCAATTCTGAACAACTCTAATAAAAAGTAATAGTTTACTACTTTTCAGAGTTATTAGTAATTCCAGGAAGCACACTAGCTTTTTAACCTCCCAGTGCTCCAGTCCGATCATCTGCAGAAATGGGTATAAGCAGGACACCGCTGAAAATGAGATGTTGCATCTCAGCTGGGCTATATCTAGGTAAAAAAAAAATCTATAATATCATTTAAACCTGAGAATGGAATTAATGTCACACCCTTAGCAAACTGCAAACATATAGATACATCCAGAATCTGTATACGTTCAGGCATACTCTGCACTCAAATGGTAACTGTACATAAAGAGCAAGCATTCACATCTATTAAAATGGCAGTTGGCTATTTTATTAATTGTGTTTTAACGTGTTAGTAAAAAAAACCTTTTGCATTTCCAATTTCTCTGTGAAATGAAACTAGTGAGTTTTCATTTTTAATTTTCAAACTACTAGTCAGAGGTATCCAGTGATGTGGGTGACTCAAATTGAGCAACTCACCTTTGAGTAACTCCATTTGAGTGCCCGTCTGGACAGCAACCTGTAGGGAACAGCGCTTGTAGGGTATAGCAGGTGGAGGGTGACATGATAGCGAGTAAATAGCAGTCAGTGTTAGGGAGTGTTAGATGTAGTTATGAGTAGTGATTGGAAGGGGCAGTGTTGAGCTGCTCACATAGCCTAGTGGTTGGAGTCCTGGTCTGCGATGCCAGTGGACCCAGGTTTGGGTATGGATTTACTTTTTGTTGTAGTTTAGGGAGGTGTTTTTGTTCCTTCAATATTGTTCCCAGCACACCCAGGTTGCCCCCCCCATGTTTTCCCCCTTCCCACTTGTGTCTCCCGAACTGTCCCCCTCAAGTTTCTCTCCTCTTGACATGCACCCCTTGGGGTTGATAATCTGAATTTCAGGGTGTGAGACGGCCCCCCAGCAAGTGTAGTGTGGGGGCGCTGCCCTCATAAAATTTAGTTATAATTTTCTGGCATTTGTTGCTGTTTTTGTTTTAGGTGGGGAGTGTACATTGTCATTTTGATTTTTGATGATGTACACTCTCTGTAATGGCGATCACTGTGTTTTGGTCACCATTGACATGGAACCCTGGTAAGAAGAATTCAATTGAAATCAGGTATCATGATGTGAGAAAATATCAACTATTAATAAGCCAAAACTACTGTAGGTATAAACTACAGATTTAGTTGAATCTTTTCAAAACAGAGAACAATATCTTTCAGTAACACATTGCACCATTTACAAAGCATGTTACTGATGTGTTCATCCATGTATAATTTTGCAACTAATAAGAAAGTGAATAAATACATTTTATATCATCTCAGTCATAGACTATGGAATTGTGTCGTATGGGGCAGTCTCCAACTCAACCCTCAAACAAATCAGTGTGGCACTAAATAAATCCTGCAGACTGGCTCTTGGTGCCCACAGACTTACCCACGCATGTGACCTGTATGCACAAACTGATTGGCTGACACTACAGGGGAAAGTACGCTACCAAATGTATCTCCTGGAACAAAAAAACATACCTCAACTTAACACCACATGCTATTCAGAACTTCCTAAACACAGCGGTCAATCCCCATCAGACAAGAAGTGTGGCCAGACAATCACCGCAAGTCCCTTCTTTCAGAACATCGCTAGCACAGAGGTCCTTTGCTTACTGTGCTCCTTGTTGGCTTAATGAACTCCCCTCTGACACTACCAATGAGCACAAACAGGGGCCATTTAAGAGAAAACTCCACCAATACCTTGCCTTTCTTAGCTACTGTGACTGTTAACCCCACCTCCACCTTACCTGTCACTTCCCCACTGCAGTGCTTCTGCTTCCCCCGCCTCACTCTCTCCCTGCCCACACCCATCTGCCTAACTCACCTCCTTCTCCTATGTCCCTACCCCATACTTTTCCTGTTCCCCCATTTAGGGTGCACTTATTTTACTCACACATCTCTTTTCCCTATTACCCATTCCCTCTATGACTCCTGACAATGCCTTATTCATTGGCTGCCTTGTTTTATGTTTTTAAATTGTGTATTTGAAATACGTGCTCACCTGTATGTAATTTTTTTTACCTTGTAACACTGAACTTTACTATGTACATTTTTTTTATTTCTACTTGTACTGAATGTATTTTTTGGTTGTCATGTTGTAGAACCTTTGTAAATGAGCTTCCAGCTCAAAGGTGTAATTCCAGGAAACAAATAAATAAATAAATATATTTTTTTCATGTAAAATCTAATTTGGAAGAAACTATACTGTCAAAAATTACAGTGGCACCAGACAAGATGTAACACAGTAATGCTGCAGTATATCACAGAATGCTGCAGTATGCTGCAAAGGATAGTGTAATTCAATGGCTATTACACCCTTTTTACATTGATTGTGGGCATGCGTAAATCAACGTATTGTTGCAATACGGTATTTTGGGTGTGTGTCACTGCCAAGCCCATTGCAGTACACAAAACCAAAAGCTTGTAATGGGCTCAGCAGTCGGCACCAATGACCACTCAGTGTGGTCCTGATGCAACTCTCTGCTAGGTGAACTGAATGATCATGCACTTCAAAGGGCCAAAGCTGCTCCAATGGGAGAGGGCTTTGGTCCTTTGATTTATATGAAGCCCACATCAGTAAACAGCTGATTGGCTTGTGGAGCAAAAGAGGAAGTCTTGCAACTTCCAAAAAAAAAAAATCTGCTCCACAGACAAACAAAACAGCCCCCCCCACCTCCTTCAGTGTGGGATACTAGGTAGCTCACTCCCAGTGTCCCCAGTTGTCCTTCAGCTCAGTATGGTTCCCCCTCCCCCAGCAGTGTTCCCTCTTGATATAAGGTTTGCCAACAGCGGTGTGCCAAATCCCCGTGTCAGCAGTAGTCCCCTCCGACAGTGTGGGACACAAGGTAGCCCACTCCCACTGTCCCCAGTTGTGTATAAAATCCCCATATTATTGTTGTGGAACACTGGGGAGCCCACTCCCAGTGTTTCCAGTATGTCCCCCCCAGCAGTGTTGCCATTTCCCCCCTTATGTTTGCCAACAGCGGGGTGCCCATTCCTCGCTTTGGCAGTAGCCCCTCTTCCCCAACAGTGTGGAACACTGGTTAGTCCACTCCCAGTGTCCCCAAATGTATAATGTATCTGTAAAAAAGAAAACAGTCCCACAACATCTTTTTTTTTTAAACCTGGAAAAAGAAAATGGTCCTTTGTCTTCTCCCCATGTCCTCCTCCCCATCCTCACCCTCCCTCCGAGCACCCACATCCCCTTACCCCATACTTACCCTCTAAGGTCAGTGGCTGCAGTCTTCTGTGGACCAGGATACATCTGCACTCTTCAAAGGTGAACCATGCACTGAAGGAATCAAGGTAAGCTGTATAATGGCTGTCAATGGGGTTTTCAACTTATGTTGATATCTCAGCCATTTGTAGGAATTTTAACCCCAGATTTTCAACATGGTGTTCTTGAGACCCCACCTCATGAATACAGGCACTGCCATCTCATTAGTCAATCCCAAAAGGTGATTTCATGGTTGCTGCACAGACCAATTAAATGAAATGACAGTGCCAGTGTTCACGAGGTAGGGTCCCCCAAGAACACCATATTGAAAATTTGGTGTAAAAAGACCCAATAATGACTGAGTTATGAGAGTGCATTGTGCAGTTTCTATGCATGCTCATAACTTCACCAGTTTTTAATATTTTCACTCCAGATTTTCAACATTGCCATGTTTTCATATCTCCTCATGAACATTACAGTTGTCATTTTTCACATCCTGCCTGCAGTGTTTTTTCACACCTGTGGCCCAGAATGGCATGGTCGCTATGGGAAATCAACTTTCAGGACAGATTGAATCACAGTGCAAGTGTTCATGAGGGGATGTCTCAAAAAGCCCATCTTGAACATTTGGTGAAATAAGTTCAAAAAATGACCATGTTACAAGCATGTGTTGCATAGGTTCTATGCACACGCGTAACTTCAACAATCTTTCTTATTTTTACTCCGCATTTTCAAAATTGCCATTTTTCACACCTCCTCATGAACAGTATACAGCTGTCATTTTTCACATCCTGACCAAAACATGTTTTCACACCTGTTGCGCAGAATGGCATAGTTGCTTTGCAAAATCAACTTTTGGGACAGATTAACAGAATGACAATGCCAGTGTTTATGATCTGGGGTCCTCAAAAGGCCATGTTGGAAATTTGGTGAAAAAAATCCTGAAAATGCTCAAGTTATGTGCATCTGTTGAATTTATTCTATGCACACACACATAACTTTGCTGGATTCAGACCCTGCATTCCCACAGTAAAATAAGAATACTATTATACTATCTTAAAAAGAAGGGAAATTCATTGCAAAAAAACTATGTTAATGCATCAGTTAGGGTTTTTATTAAATGATCTCCAAATCTGTCACGAGCCCTAACTTGGGGGGGGATGCAGCAGGACCTTCTGTTTGCAGAAAGGATCCCACTTTTTACAAAACTCATGAGCAGTTGTAGGGTTCAGGAAGAATCACCAACCTTTCTTTTCCCAGTGGGAGGGTAGAAACTGTAGTTTTTGAATTCCTTTGACTCTGCACTATGTTAATTGTTTGAATCCCACTAGTGCCACTGGCTACCTCTTGCCTAAGTACTTTTGTAGGATAGCAGAGCAGTCACTATCTTTGTTATCAAGGCACACAGTCTTTGCAAAACCCTCCTGTTAAAAATGTTAGATCACACAATCAGACCACAGGCAAAGTTGATAAGAAAAAAAATCATAAAAGTTTACTTAAATAAAAGCAATATAGTAAATTCTACAATATGGAATGTCTTTGAACTGCCAACAATATCAAAAATAAAACTGAATGGTTTACAGAAAACACTAGATACTGTTGTTCCAAAGTATACATTATTCTGATGTTAGAGACCAGAAAGATTAAATGACTGTGGAGATAACATTTCATTAGGGTAGCAAGATTGTGTTCCAATTCTCTGAATGTCCGTTTAAAAAGACTCCAGGTGTTTCATTGGTGAAAAGTCTTGGTTTCCAAAATTCTGATTTAAAATCAGAATTTTCTGTTCGGTAAGTGAAAAGTCTAATTTCCACACACTCAGGTCTGGTTTTAGAGATTTTTCCAGGCCTACACATATACTTTCTGGTGTAAAAGTATATACAAGCTTGGTCAGGCTACCTGACTCCAAGCTAAAACCTGTTCAACTGCACTGAGTTCAAAATGTGTGTCTGATAAATACAAGTTGGTCATCTGTAGACATACCCACCTTTCCTCTCTCCTCTGGGATGGTAAACAAGTACAGATAGTGGGGTACAACAGTTTACCTTTTCCTTCAGGTGTCGTTGTTCCATGTAAGGTTTCATGTCAACCCCACTAACATCTGGTCCATGCATTTGGCCTAACCCTTGACCCCTAGGTCATTCCAGTACCTTTTTACAGTCATTGGAAATTACATGTTCAGTTTTGTATGATAGTTTATGTCTTCCTGGGTCCTAGAACTGTCTTACTTATCTGGAGACATACCGGACCCACACTAGCCATTACAGAAATTCTGGCTATTTTGTATTTACTCCTAAAAGCCTTTAAAAAGAGACAGTGTCTTACTCTAAAGTACATTACAGCACATATAATAGGAACCCAAATAAAGGATTTAGGCCTATCATGCAACATCCCTCCATTCCTCCTAAATCAGAACCTGGGGGGAACATGCACCTACTGGAGGCAGTTCTTCTCAGTTCTGTTATAGATCCAGTATGTGGGATAGGCCATCTACATTCCCATTCTTGATCCAGACCTATGTGAAATCTCCATGTCATAAGCTGGGAAGGCAATACGCCATCTCAGAAGTTTTCCATTTGTCTTCCCCATTTGACCCAAACATACTAACAGATTATGGCCTGTTTGGACCTTAAACGTCTCCCATAAAGGTACAGTTCAAGTTTTTTTAATGCCCAAACTATGGCAAAACATTCCTTTTCTACTGTTGCATAGGCTTGTTCCTGGGGAAACAGCTTTTTGTTTACTTATACAATGGGGTGCTCGATCCCCTGATTGGATACTTGGCTTGGGACTGCTCCTATTCCTACATCTGTGGCATCCATCTGCACCACAAATGGCCTGTTGTAGTCTGTGCTAGCCAGCACTGGGGCCCTACACAGGGAGGTTTTCAGCTGTGTAAAGGCCTGCTCACAGTCT
This sequence comes from Neoceratodus forsteri, assembly GCA_016271365.2. Classification (NCBI taxonomy): domain Eukaryota; kingdom Metazoa; phylum Chordata; order Ceratodontiformes; family Ceratodontidae; genus Neoceratodus; species Neoceratodus forsteri. Next base: position 1,291,598,647 of record CM057456.1, read on the forward strand.
GCATTTGATTTTACTTTCCTAGTCTCATTCTTTGTCAGTAACCCAGATAAAGGAGTGGCCAGGGAGCTGTATGTGGGAACAAATTTTCTATAATACCCAGCTGTCCCAAGAAAGCTCCTAACTTGTCTCTGAGTTTCACACATAGGGCATGACACAATCAGCTCTTTTTTTGCCTGCTTTGGGTGGAGTTGGCCTCGCCCCACCACATGTCCCAAATAAGCAACCTCTGCCATGGCCACCTGGCACTTTTCAGCCTTAATAGTCAGACCAGTGTCCTATATTCAGACAAACACCTCCCTCAGGTGTATCAGGTGTTTCTCCCATCTACTGCTGAAGATAGCAATATCGTCCAGGTAGGCAGCTGCCAAGTCCTTCATATACTGTAACATTTGATATACTAACTGCTGGAATGTAGCTGAAGCATTCTTCATCCCAAAGGGCATGACCTTGAACTCAAATAGGCCAACTGGGGTGATGAATGCTGACCTTTTACTGGCTGTGTCAGTCAGTTCCACCTGCCAGTACCGCTTTGTCAAGTCTGCTGTAGTCAAGTATGTTGCCCCTCTCAGTTTTTCAAGCAGTTCATCTGTGCATGGCATTGGGTGGGCATCAGATTTCAAGATGGTGTTAAGCCCATGAAAATTTACACAAAACCTTATAGTCACATCTGGTTTTGGTACAAGGACTACAGGTGAGGCCCAGGGGCTGTGGGATTTCTGGATCACCCCTAGATCCAGCATCTCTCCCACTTCCCTCCTAATGTCCTTGAGAACCATCTCTGACACCTGGTAAGCCGTCCTACATATGGGTGCTTGGCTCCCTGTGTCTAAATCATGCATTGCTAGCAGTGTCCTTCCAGGGTTTGCTGTTAATAAAGGGGCACAGTCTTATAAAATGGTCCTCAGTTCTTGGGCCTGTGCAGGTGTCAAATGGGGTGACAGCGCGATGATCTCCACAGATGATGCCTGCTTGCTCTCATCTAACAAGTTGAAAAGGAGGTCTTCCCTACCTACTGTAGCTCCTCCCCAGGACTGCAAACTGCAAGTACCAGGCTAGGCCTACGTCCATTTTCAGGTATCAAGTGGATATGGTTGATGGGATGTTTTAAGTTTTTTGCCCTTCTGTGGGTGATCCTGAGAGGGGAGTTTAACAAATCTGGTACTGAGCAATGTTTTAGTATAGACCAGATTTTTTTTTTTCCATAGAGATGTTTATTCCTTCTTGGGGGGGTGGCTAACATCAGCCCCATTCTGTGGACTGCCAGCATCTCCTTCCTCCCCAGCATGCTAGGCTTGTATCACCCATAGGTTACCCCCCCATAGCAGGGCCATGGAGGGAGGGACTTCCTTGCCCCCTACTTACACATATACATAGGCCCTTGGATTGAAGTGGTGGAGTTGGTCACAGCACACCAGACAGGACATCATAAAGCCTATCTTCCAACGCTTTCCTTTTTTCTCCATGACTCCACCAAAGAGCAATGAGCATGTTGTGTGAGCTCCGCCTCTGTAGAGATGCCCCTGGTGCTCTGGATGTGGAGTTTCCCTCACAATGTGACACACATGCACCACCACCACCACCAGGATTCTTCCAGGTGGTGGTCAAACAGTGAGTCACAGACACCCCACTCCCCAAGAGAGGAGAACTGTCTCTGGATGCTCAATCTTCCCTCTCCCTGGCTGACCCTCGGAAACCTGTGTCCATTCCCAAACATGGGCCACTGGCATGGCAGGAGGTAAGGCTCATCCCTCCCCAAACCACCAAGTTGGCTCTGTAAGAACCAATTTCTTAAAGCATATTTTTAACCCTAGGAGGTCTGGCACTGAATATCATAACAAAAGTTATTAGTGTAGAATTCTGATCATGATTACCAGGTGGGTGAAGTAATTTTGCCATATCTAGGGCAGAAGTCTTTTCAAGTGCCTGGTCAAATATAGCTTTTTCATAACCCCTCTGCAAAAATCTTTCATAATATTGTGTGATTGGATCAAAAAGAATCACGTGCTTTTAAACAGTTATGGTGCAGTCTAAGCAACTGGCTAAATGTACTGAAGATTTTGAAGTGGAGGAGGCTAGACACTGCTGGCATGTGTTCCCTGCCATTGCCTTACGGTGCCACTGTTGCCAACCCTCCATTTGTCAGTAATGAAAAGCTTGAGATCCAAAAACTCTATCTTTGTTGTGTCTAGCTTGTAAGTAAATCAGAGATTAAGATCATTGCTGTTTAGTTCCCTAATGAATTCTGCTCCAGATACAGGTGTGCTGCTTCAGATGATTAGTATATCATCTGTGCTTCTGTACCAGTGCATTATCTGCCCCCATGCCTGTTGATGCTGTCAAGTCCGACAATTTCTGTCACCAACACAGATACAGATTAATGAAAAAGGGGTCCATAGCGGCCCACACTTCAGTTAAACAACTTTTTAAAAATGCTTCTGCATTACATGTGAAAGAAGTTGGGGTCAAAATGAGTCTGTAGCTTCTAGTAAAAAAGGGGATGAGGTACACTGGTACAGGTTCTATGATGTAAAAAGAACTCCATGGCTTTTAAATCCAACTGATGTGGAATACTAGTATATAAGAAGGAGATGTCAAGCCTGATCCACAGAACCTCAGGCTCCTATTTTATGCTTTGCAATGTGGACATCAGGTCAGAACAGTTCATGATGTGGGATGGGAGGCCAGACACAATTGCCTTTAACAAGAAACTGACAAAGTGATTCAGGTTTTCATATACAGTAGGAAACTCACACCAGATACAGTGAGTTCTATCTTTTTAAGTTTGAGTTTTGGGCAACAAGGAGGCAGTATGGTGCTGTGGTTTAGGGCACCAAGCTGCAAACCTGGAGACCTGAGTTTGAATCCCGACCTGTTAACAAGCTTCTGCTTAGTCCGCCTTTCCTGGTTAAACAATTTCCCCTTTACCTTTAGGGTGAAAAAGAAAATATTGTATAACCATTTATTTCCCTTTGTTTAGGAAGTGGAATTCTGAGGCCAGTATGACTAAATGCTGAATTGGATACAACAGTCATTTTGAATATTTATTGAATTTGGTATTTGGGGGACCAAATGTATTAATGGTTATATTGCCTCAGATCATCAGAGAACTTGAAAGATAGCTTAATGATGCAGCTTTCCATAAGAAGTTAGGAAATGATCCAACAGAGCTGTTAAAAAGGAAATTGATTTCAGTATTGATCCATGCACAAATAAGTAATTATAACACTTTGGAAGGAAGAAAGCCTCTTGAAACAACACAGAAAATGAGTAATATATTTGCTCCCCTATATACATAAAAATTTGACTTATACACCTGGGCCCGGATATTCAAACTGCGCCAGGCTGTGGCTCAAGCCTGGGCGCAGCTCAACTTTGTTGCACAGGGATGTGGCCTGGACAATATTCAACGGAGCTGCGCTATGGCACAGCAGCTTTGAATATCGTATCCTGGCCACCCCCACTGTGAATGGTGCAGTGGCACTGCGCCAGCGCAAGTGGCCAAAGTGGAGCATGGAGATGTGCTAGCGCAAGTGCTATTGTGCCATGCACAGCACCTATGATATTCAAAAGGGGACATGCAAATGGGCCCATAACTTATGCAAGGCACACATGGGGCCATTTGCATATCATTATGGCCCCATTTGCATGCCATTAGCATGCAGGTGCGCTAATCCCCAACAACTTGCGCCTGGCACCCTGCCAGGCAGCAGCCGTCGGGGACCAATGCCCCCTACTGCCCGATCGTGGGAATTTGCCAAAAAAAATCCTCGTCTAAGATCCCTGGTGGTCCAGTGGACCACTATGTGCCCGATCGCGGGCATCAGTATAATAAACCCCCCCCAATATCTCTGGTGGTCTAGTGGACTGATCGCTGCCCGATCATGGGCATCTGTAAAACATAAAATAGTCCTATTACCCTGGTGGTCTAGTATACCCCTTCCCTACCCACCCACTGAGCCCCCCGCCTGTTCCCCCTGTCAGCGGCGGGCAGCAGCACCCACCTACCGCCCGCCTCTGCTCCGACCGGCAGCTTGGTAGGGGGCTACACGCCCATTGGTTCACAGTGTGTGCCAGTGGGCGGCAGCCCATACCGCATTTGCCACATTCCAGATATGTGAATGAGTGGCGCGCAGCCCTACCGAGCTGTCAGTTGGTGGGTGGCGGGTGGCAGGTAGGTGATGCTGCCACCCATCGGCTGACCAGGGAGAGCAGGCGGTGGGGCTCAGTGGGCGGGTGGGGTGGGGGTACACTAGACCACCAGGGTAATAGGACTATTTTATGTTTAGCAGATGCCTGCGATCGGCAGTGATCGGTCCACTGGACCACCAGGGATATTGGGGAGGTGTGATTTAAAACAGATGCCCGCAATTGGGCATCGATCAGTCCACTGGACCACCAGGGATATTGGATGGGGGGGTTATTATACTGATGCCCATGGTCAGGCTCATAGCGGTACACTGGACCACCAGGGATATTGGAGGGGGGTTAATTACACGTATGCCTGCGATGGGGCATGGGGGGGCACCACCAGGTGTGGCAGGAACTTGGGTGGCTACCCACAGGTGGCAGCTGCCTTGTTGCGCCCTGCAATGTGGCAGCTCACCTGTGGGTGGCCATCATTTGTTCCTTTTTTTTTTGGCTTAACTTTGTGCAGGCGCAAGTAGGGGTTGCACATGCATGGCTCTGCACATCCCGGGCTGAATATCGGGCTGTGCAGGTTATGCTTGGGCATGTCCCCAACACCTGTGCCTGCATACATTACTGATGCACTCCGGCGCATCAGGATTTGTGTGGAGCACTTTTCTCTTTTGAATATCGTGCTGGGGCGCATCAGTGGGTTGTGCATGGCGCAACACTGTTGTGACATGCGCAACCCTTTTGAATATCTGGGCCCTGGTCAGTCAATTGTTTCTAGCATCAGCAGCCTTTCTGAAAAATATCACCAGTTAGTAGACTTTTTTTTAATAAAACAATGGGTTCCCTGCAGTCTTATTTAAAGGACACACCAGCTGCACTCAAATGTCTACGAGCAGTTACCGTTTCTAGTAGTGTCATAATTGTAATAAACGATATCGAAGCACTGTACACAAATATTCCACAAGAGTGTGAACTACATGAAACTGGAAATGTTTTTTTTAAAAGAAAAAGACCACAAAACACTATTCTACCCAAAAACATTATTCTGGACTTAGCAGAGTTTGTACTTGACAGTAACTATTTTTCGTATGGCAACAAATACTTTGCTCAGAATAATATAATATCAGTGAGCACAACATTCACCCCAAATTGCACATTCTTATAAGTGGGATGTTGGGAAGAGCAGTTTGTGTACAGCAATGACAATAACAGATTTTTGAGTCACATAAAATTGTGGAAGCATTTTATCAATGACGTATTGTTGTTGTGTGAAGGCACCTCTGATGAGATTGAGATAATTTTGGAATACAGTAATGGAACAAGTCAGCATTTAAAGTATACACACAAAATGGATCAAAATGAAGTTCACTTCTTGGCCCTCCAGATGTTTAACGTTGGCATACAGTTGCAAACTAGGCTGTGTAAGAAGCTGACTGACCAGAATATTCTATTATGAGGTGACAGTCATCAACCAAAAATGAAATGCTTAACATTCCAACAGGACATTTTTTGAGCTTAAAGCATAACAGCTACACAGATGAACAGTTTCACTATGAGGCAATCAAAATGTCAAAGAGGTTTAATGAGAGACATTAGTAAGGCTTTGGGATTAAACAAGCATATGATGGAGCTAAAAATATTCCAAGGGAGGAATTGCTACTACTCACTATTAGGCAACAGGTTAATCTAAAAAGACCGACAATGGTTCTGGATTTTAATCCTTTTACAGCTACTACTATAAAAATTATAAGAAGACCCTGGAATTTGTTATTGGGTGGAGAGTGTCAGAATTTACTGAACATCCACCACTTTTTGTTTACAGATGGGGCATTAAATCTTTAAAGATAATTTGGCTTCAGTAAAAGATCAGGCAAACCTGAAGTTAATACTGCCATCTCCCGAAAGGAATTATAGATGAAGACATTCTCCACATTGTTCCAACACAATGGAATAAAATACTTCTGCCATACTAGAAGAAGAAACAGCAGTGTCAAAAAAAAGTTATATTTTATCAGAGGCTTAATCAGTTGCTTATCTGAGGGGATTATTTATCTACTGAACTGCCCCTGCAGACAGCCTTACGTGGACCAAGGAAAACACATGCTTAGGAATTCAATGGCCTATGTAGCCAGCACAGTGCTATGCTTGTGCAACTGTGTTACCTTGGTTTTGGCCATTCACACTCTCTATTCCAAAGGAATTACAACCCTGGAGGAGTAGGAGGAGGAGGAGGGGAGAATGGTGGGGCAAAGAAAACATACTTCAGAAGGAGGCTGAGAGGAATTGTTTATATAGGTTAGGAAGTGAGAGTGGCTGGCTGCTTGTCCACTGAACTACAGGGCCAGCCTTCCAATTCAATGGCCTATGCAGCAAGTACAGTGTTATGCTTGTGCAACTGTGTTACTTTGGTTTTGGCCGTTCGCACTCTCTATTCCATAGGAATTACAACCCTGTAGGGGTACCAAAGGCAAGGAACCCTTGAAGAAGGTTACATCCCTAGAGGTGCCACAGGAAGATTCCCTTGGCTAAAGGTACCTTAGGAAGGAACCCCGAAAAGAACTGTACTAGTTCAAAGTGTGTCAGCAATCAGTAGCTGTGAGGCATAGTAGTAGAAAAGGCATCAGACAGCATGATAATGTAATGAGATGCACAGGTTAACAATGGCATGAGTTCAATGGGTTGCACTAGAGATTTAGGGGACCCCCTAAGGAGAGCGGGAAAGGTAAACAGGGACTCCATCCACCTCCATCCAACAGCAGAACCTACCTAACGGAACTAAGGAACACTAACTACAGCTAACAACCAGTTATGGCCTGAGGCATGGAGGAGAGATAGAAAAACCTTTGAGGAGGAAATCTCTGGGGATCCAAGGCTAGGTCACCTTTCCTGCAGGTTTGGGATGTTTATTTTGTGATGACTCTGCTGCTGCAATAGAAACTCAATAAAAAGAGGGGTGGAAAATTTTCCATTTAGAGGAAAGCTCTTACTCGATCCTCTAACAGGAATGCCGTGGAAGGTTGTGAGAGTGCTCTGCAACATTATGGGCAACCAAAGTGGGAGGAGGAGGAGAGCAACAACTGCTGAGGCACTCTCCTGACCTACTCAACCTAAAAACAAACCAGGTGAACCAGAAGCAGTCATGGGAATAATAGCTTTGAGAGTGCCTCTGAAACTGCTCGGGCAGTTAAAGAGGCCCTGTAAGAGCCCCACCCCTTCACCGCTGAGTCATAAATTCTACAACTTGAGGTGCCGTCAGTACAGCTGATGACTGAAGGTCCACCAGAGCAAGGACCTTCCCAGCTATAGGCCAGGTGAAAAGGACCCCACCCCAAGCTTCACATACTCAAGCTGAGGACTCTGGGTGAAGAGCGAGACTGTCAGCTGGAGGGGAAGCTCTGCACCAGAATGGTATGGCTGGCATGCCCCAGAAACTGATGAGGAGCTGAATGAGCATAGAGGGTTGAGACCTTGCAGAGGTCAGATGGCAGTAGTGAGCATTAAGCAATGATTGCATAAGCAAAGAATGGCCCTGCAAGTAGGTCAGTAAGGCAGTGTAGCAATAGTCGGACCTATACATAGGTCAGTAAGCACAGTAGCAATAGTCAGACCTGCACATAGGTCTGCAAAACAGAGTAGCAATAGTGGGGACCTGCACATAGGTCAGAGGAGCAGCACTATGAATGGTGGGGACAAGCCAGCAAGTCATTCAAGAAAGCCAATGAAGGTGACAAATGCTCTGAGGATTTTTGGCAGTGGAGGCAGGATTTAGAACATGAGTAAGTAGCTACACAGGGCAATGATTCCCCAAACACCTCATGTCCCCGCCGTAGGAAAAACAAGAAAGTGATGGAACATACCGGGATCCACATGCAGATATTGAAACTAGTTTACAGCATCAGCAGTAGCTTAGCTGACTTCAGAGTATAATAGAAGTGTACAAACATAGAGAGCAGAATCTGTACTGAGTAATTATGAGTTATATAATTCAGTAAACATAGAATGGAGGGAGGCGCAATGCTCCGAAAGCAGTTATCATCAGGCAGTGCAATGAAACCAGGCAGTGCAATGAAACTGCAGCAGTGAGGTAGGTAGAATGAGTAGAGAAAGCATGACTGAGCTGCATAGCAAGGGTTCAGATTGAGCCTGAATCAGGAGTAAATAATTAAGTGTGCAGCATGGAGAGCAGCTATGTGGTTTAAGTTGAAAAACACAGATAATGATTGCAGTTGCACTGCGAGTAATTGAGAACAAGGAGCATGAGCTCTGGATTAGCAGTATACTAGGAACTTAGAAACAAAGCTCCCAAAAGGCAAAACCAAAGACACACAACACAGAGAAATGGAACAAACAACAGAAAGAAGCAATAGCCAGGAGGCAAAATACAAACCATATACAGGACAACAAACACAGAAGACAAGCAGAAGCCAAAGCAACAAGGTGGGGAGGAGGGTAGACTCCAGCCAGCTGCAGAGGACAGACCGACAGAGCCTCCGTCTGACAAAGAAAAAATGCTTCAGAAGAAGTTTGAGAGGAACTGCTTAAATAGGTCAAGAAGTGGGAGTGGTTGGCTGCTTGTCCACTGAACTACAGGCCCAGCCTTCCAGTTGAATCTGGGAACACAACAGTGCTATACTCAGGGATTCTGCAATGCAGTATGGCAAAACATTTTCTTGAAGCTAACCATGGTTCTGCTGCAAATTTATGTTACGTTAAGATACAAAAAGGTGGAGCAAGACTTTAGTAGTGGCAACTTCAGCAGAAAACTCAAGCAAATGGAAGCCTTTTGGATTCATGAACTGGGGACCAAAAAACAATTCAGACTAAATTATGACTTTTCCTTTGCAGCGTTTTGTGACTGGTAATGCCCAGGATAACACAATGTTGGTATTAAAAGCACAGGGGGGATTCTCAACACATTTTGAAGGTGCAAAACCTTCCTTAAGTCCCCAAAAGTTCCATAGCTGGGGAAAAAAATGGGAAAATTGCTCTGAATTCTATACACAAAACATCTGCAGCTGCGGAAAAAATACGCTGCGGACTGTGGAAAAAAGTGCAGCTGCGGACGTTCCTGAGGAAAAAAAAGTCATTGATAAGTATGGCACATCCTCTGAAAGGCTATTCTCAGCCAGTTTTCTTCCGCAGTTGTGGAAAAGAAATATTGCACACATGAGAGTGAGGCGTTAACATTCCTTGAGCAAAATGCAGTGCTCTAACAATTGAAATACAAATATAGCAGAGGTCAGGCACAAGTAATGGCAAACCAGTGGGTGTATATCAGTGGCAGTTGTTACAGCAACACTAGTACACATTGTCATTGAAAGACAACAAACAACAACCTCCAGACCCAGTGCAGCTCATGAAGGAGCCCAACAGGCAGTAGAGGCTGAACAGCCTGCAGTGAGTGCTACTGCAGCATGCAACAGAAACATTCCAGGGAGAGACACAGCCATCAGTTACAGACAGCCACTGGTGTGCATGGGTTTGCTGGTACCAGTGGTGCTGCAGTAGTCACAGTTGAGGGAATGGTTGCTGGTTTCTCTGTGGGCACTTTCAGCTACATCTATGGCAAGACTGTCAAAGTCTGCTGCTCCAGCTAATTTGGATCACTGTTGTTGTGCCGCCTAAGCCATTTCAACAGCTGCAGATCCGCAATTGCGGATTTTCAACACTTGCGGAATTTCTGCAGCTGCTGAATTTCCGCAACTGCTTTTTTTTTTGCTGATTTCTGCAAGTGAGCAATTTTTCTTTCAGAATATCCCACACCAGCATTTCTACAGTGCTGCCAGCGTTTTTCATACAGTGGTGGGATTTTTGGTTGTCTTTGTGAATCCTGCCCACTGTTTCTGCTGTGAAACTGTTTTTGTTCATGGAATAAAACAAAGTTTAATTATTTGTCTCAGAATGTTACCTTGCATGTTTCTGGAGTATACAGCTTATTTATTTACCTAATAATGAAACTGCTTTACATTTCTTTACAGTGAACTTAAAGATTATTAGACATAGTCCATATCACCTTGAATGTATTCTTTTTTTTCTGAATAGCCAGAGGGGTATTTTGTACAGTCCTCTTTCTGCTGTTTTTGCAGAGTCTCTCCTGAATATACTGAATGATTTACAGCTATTTAATGTTTTTAATATGTTTAATATATTAAGTGTGATTTTTAGCAATTCCTGCAATCTTTCCACTGACCCCCATAGTTTGCTTGAGGTGGTTTGCCACTCTTTCTCTGTGCAGCTCTTTAATAGTCTCTTCTGATTCCTTTCAGAGTGTATTTGATGGCATCTATGTGTTTAGTTTTGGTGTTTTTTGTACCATGCCTGTCATTCAGCCTGCTCCCCCCTTCTGGTTTCTCTTGTTTCCCGTTTCCCAGTATAAGTATTTAAAGGATGATTCTTTTTAAGTATGATTGTTTAAACAATTCAATATTTATTAAATTTTTGTACATTACAGTTAATTTGCATTTTTTAGTATGGTTTGCACACTGTTTTCTGTGTCTCTAAATTTAACACATAAATGGGACTGGACATTCACAGGATGTTCTGAGGAAGGCTATTGGCTGAAATGTCAGCATGCATGTGATGTGGTCAGCAAGTGGAAACCTTGAGCCAGAAGGTCAGCAAGTTACATCTAATGCCCTTTTTATACAACATATAATGTCCTTATGGCGAGGTTTCGAGGGCAACATACATTTTTGATGTTCTTGGACCTTTTTTCTACATTTGACACATTGGATCATGGGGTGCAGATTGATCAATTGAAGAACTATGTGGATGCCACTGGTGCAGTGTTGTGCTGGTTCACCTCATACTTGACTGGGAGGATGCAGCGTGTGGTTCTGGGGAATTTTACCTCAGGTCCAAATGGTGCAGCATTTTATGACACTGGGGGCTGGAAGTAAGGCAGACAAGTTTGTGGTCTGGCATGAGCAAGTATTTTTGTTATATATTTTTACCTCCTTTATGTGGCTGGGGGGGTGTTACCAATGGTTCCCCCCCAATCCGGCCTGACAGGCAGCCCCCAGACCTTCCCCCATCCCAAGCTCAACCCCTCACCTTCAACCTATGCCACAATCTGTTTGCCGTGGTGGGCACATAACCACCACCACGGGATCCAAGGTGGTTGATCTGCACAGAGGGAGCATCCAAGCAGAGACCGGCAGAGGCCGCCCGTCTGACCATCATGCAGTCCGCGATATTTTCTTCCTCCGTTTCTTCCCCTACGGCTGTGGTGTGCAATGACGTCAAGGGACCGGAGAGCGCGCGCTCCCGCACGTGCCCTCTCCCAACGTCTTGCCACAGTACGTCCTTCTAGTTTGCCCTTTGACCTGTCATAGCCCCCAGCCACCGCTAGAAGCCGACAGGACAGCGAGGCATTCCCTCTCCCACCCCCAGAGAAGGAGAGCAGTCAACGGATGCTCAATCCTTCTCTGCCCCCGCCGACCCCCGATGGCCCGGGCTCGTTCCCAAACCCGGGTCGCCGGCGCAGTGTGAGGTGTGGCATCCAGTGCCTCAACCCTCAGCACCACTGGGCTGGCCAGCAAGTATTTTTGATTAAAAACTAATTTACCCACCAATGACTTAAAAAACAGATACACACTAAAAAGTCTCCACTCAGAGACTGAGCCAGTGTTTGGCCATTCAACTAAGGCCAATTTCAATCTGTGTCAATTGCAGCACAGCTTTGAAGATTTCATCTAAGGCTGAGGTGGTTGCTAGGCAACAGTAGCCAACTCCCATGCCTAGTGCAAAAAACAGCTTTCAGTAGGTCATATCACCCTACTCCCACTTTACACATTCATCTATAGCATCTGTAATGGACAACCTTAGGAGACCTCACTCTATCACCAGCTCCTCCACTGCCGGCAGTGTTTTATGACACTCTGGCAGGAAGTACGGCAGACAATGTTTCTGGCATGAGAAAGCACTTTAGATTAAAAACCTGCAGTTTACCCCCCAATGATTTAAAAGACAAATACACACTAAAAGTCTCTACTCAGAGACTGAGCAAATGCCTGGCAATTCCACTAAGGCTGATTGCAACCCTCATCAATTACAGTGCAGCTTTGAAGGTTGCAAGTAGGGCCAGGATGGATGCCAGTCAACTGTACACAACTCCCATTCCTAGTGCAAAAAGCAGCTTTTGGTAGGTCATATCACCCTACTCCCACTTCACACAATCATCTATAGCAGCAGTGGTGGACTCCCTTAGGAAAACTCACTTAGTAGACATAATATTCTTATCTTCATATAACTTTCTGAAACTGCCTGTCAAGGACAGCAGTGTTTATCTGAAGATGGTTATTTAGAGCAATAAACAAAGAGGACACGGGTAACATTATTTTTATGTTTTGTTTGTGTCTGTATTGTGCATCAATTTTTGAGTCTTTGTAATGATATTGTGGTATTGCTTTATTAAGTTTGCTTGTGAGCATGAGCAAAGTGAACATATTGCTGATGCTCAGGCTGTGTAGGGAGCTGTGAAGACATGTGCTGTATAAGCCAGTGGATGTAGAAATGCAGGAGGCTTACTACTCAAATGCCAATGCTGAGAATGCTGATGATGCCAGTGTTGAGCTGCCTGCTGGGTGAACACTTTGTGTAGTTCAAAGAATGCAGCTGCACAAAACACACTGGCTTTCTGCCCATTAGCCAGCTAATGAACATCATCATCAGGCTTTGAAAAGGAACGTCAAGCCTCATAGTCTTTCCCATGTCTATTTTTTCCCCACTTTTAGACATTTTCCCTAATTACAGACAGGAGTCTGGAAAGCACCTCTGTAAAGTACTAAACAATCTGGAAAAAATACTCAGAATGCAGAATGCAATTACATAAGCATCAAGTATGTTAAACAGCATGTCAATAATGAACAGAAATGTTAGAAGTAGTTTATTTAAATTACATATTGTTTACATTCCTTTAAAGCTCTATTTCACTTCAAGCAAAAATTTGGCATTTAGAAATGTTTGTTTTAAAAGACATAGCTTCTTTCCAGCTACAGTACATCCTGGCAGGTGTATTACATGGTCATGTTTTATTGGGGAAGCTCCAGTATTCTTCTTTGATAAATTTCATGGGATCTTTAACATCCACCAAAACAGTACTCAGAGAACAGGAGAAGGGACCTTAGTTTCAACATCCCATCTGAAGGTTGGCACCTCAACCGTGTAGTACCTTCCATAAAAAGCACAGACTCCAAGCACTGGTACCTCCCAATGAAATGGCCAGCAGAAGAAAAAAAACACAAATGGGTAAACTCCAAGACAATGTATCCAACAAAATATGTAATGGAAATAAGCTGAATGGCAAACTAACAGAACATTATTCTGTCTCCAGCACTTGAAGTGCCAAGCTCCTTATCAGAGGTATGGGTATGGGGCTTACACATCTCAGAGTCAGTTTTGTACTGCTAAATCAGATGGAGCCAATGGCAGTTTAAAATTCAAACCTTGCCACATACAATTATTTCATAATCAATGAAGAAATTATTTTATTGCAGGTATAGTACCTGGGTTAGTCCATATCTGATAAAGACTAGAACCAGACCCCTAAACACAGAGAAAGACCACTTACCATAAATCAAAACACCAAAGAGTGAATCCTGAAGAATGCAGAAATCAGTTTGTGAGCTGTGAAGTACCAAACCTAAAATCAAACATAGAAAATAACATAAAAAAAGATTACATGAAAAGGAGTACATGGGTTAAGAAACAGATGCAAAGGCAAAGGTGGTCACAAACAGAAAAAAAGGAAAATTAATCACACATTCTTCCTAATAAAAAAAAACAACAAATACATTTAGGGGGGAAATTGCTGTTTTCAATAAGAATGCAAGTAACTAAAAAAGGAAAGTTTAATCTGGAGAGATAAAACTGTTGCTCTGTTGCTCTGGACAAGTGCACCTTCCTATTTGGAGCCCAACAGGTGGAGCAGTGGAACCACTTTTTAACAATTCAAAAGAAATAAAGAAGTTGGATAAAAAAAAACACAAAATACAGCAATAACAAAAACATATTTTCTTTTATACACCACTATTAAATATACAATTGTTAAATCTTGAAATACAGAATGATGTAGACATCAACCAGAATCCCTGATAACAAACAGATATCCAAGGAAGACCTTCACTAGCATATACAGTAGAAATGTGTCTATTTATTCAGCTCCTTGATACAGCATTTCAGACATTTATTTCATTTATTTTATTTAGTTTGTGGTAATTGGGTAGGGTGCTCTAGGCTGCTGTATCACTAAATAAAATGGAAGCAAGTGTAGTGCTCCTTCCCTCATATAGTATTTGAGGGATGCTATGCATGTCCTGGAGACACTCAGTTGGTGTACAGTACATGACATGATTACCACAGTGGAGTCATGCAAGATGCAAGGCTCTTATCATAATTTCTGCCAGTGACAAGCTACACAAGACTGCATCAATACATAATTACAAGAAAATTACTCCTATTTGTCACACAGCAATGTGTGGCATGCTTATCATGAAGTGTTTCATCCTGGATGACTCTATTGTACTGTGTGGTGGCTGTTGGTACAGATTTGCCTTCTATACACTGTACGTTAATCCAGCATGAGTCAGGTTTGATTGCATGTTACAAGATGTTAAAGAAGTATGGGCAGATTTGAGTATGCCTATTGATTTTGCAAGTGGAAGAACTGCATCTTATTTTGAGTCAGAACTACTTTACATTTGACTCTCAGTATTACTTGCAACTGCAATATGGGGACAGCTGTAGGTGTCTACTGTCTATGCCACACTCCTGTGCCAATCTTTTCATGGGTTGTTGGAAGGAGGATGAAATACATGACACCAGGTTAGAGCCTTTTTCCACAACAAATATGTTTTGAGGCAATACATATGCTCCACTATGTTTATATATTTGGAAATGAACAACTGAAGATGCTGAGACATTTTTTATTGAAATTTGCTAACTGGGTAAGCCCACTGAGATGTATTGTCTTTTTTTCAGGGGCAACCCAGTTGCTAAGTATTTAAACAGCAAGACTGTCAATCTTATCTTGATGAGCCCTATGAGTCCTGCTCAGGTGCAATTCCTCGATTTATTATCTTAGTTATTCCAGAAATTATCTACAAATAAATGGCTATCAATATCATAAACCTAGGGCAGGGAACATTTGTTCTGGACTACAAGTGCCCACCCCAGTAATCTGAAATGAAGTACCCATATGGTTAGTTATTGTGCCTGGCAAAAAAAAAAAAACTCCACCAATTATTGTGCTTTTATTGGACAGGCTAAGGACCCAAACAAGTCGGTTTAGAAAGAAGATACTGTGAGTTGGACGCTGGCTTAGTAGTGCTGTGTGGAATTTTCAAATTTCTGCAGAATGAAATTTCACATAATTTCATGAAATTCCAACAAAATTCCATCCAATTTAATTAGAAGCAGAATGATGAAATTCTGCTTGGAATAATGCAGAACAGGTTCTTCACTCAATTACTGTGGATCTCAGTGTATTCCACATAAATGGTTGCAGAATGATTTTCTATGAGAAAATGTTGTTCTGTAGAATATAAATCTGTGATTATACCATGGACATAAGTAAAGAGCCAATGAAATGGTCAGACTGGCAGTTTACCACCGGTGTAAATCCTATGATAATCACTGGCTGATGAGAAAATATAAAAGCTCCTCCATATCCTAATCCTCTGCAGCCCAGGAATAAATAGAATAAAAATAAAATCACAAAGCCACCTCTTTAAAAGTTGTATTTTATTATAGTAAAAAAAATGAACCTTGGTATAATTGCAATAAACCACTCCAGGATGTGAGTTTTGCTGGGATTTACCCACTTCTGGTGTAGATTTGGTCACAAGGCGCAAACACACAAGGCGTGGGTAAATCCCAGCATAACTCACACACTGTCATGGTTTATTGCTTAAATCACTGCAGGCAGAATTTCACAGAATGAACAGTGAAATTCTGATGAAAATTCCACCAGCAGAATGATAATTCCATGCTAATTCTGTGGGCAGAATTCCACATTCTTCACAGCTCCACAACTTAGCCAGAGAGAAATCCTTGAATTTTAAAAGTGAGGATTACTTATACCAAAAAAGTTTCAAAATAAGCTATTGGAAAGCTCTCTTAGTTTGCCACTGAATGTAGTTTAATATCACAACATGCAAGGAATATCAAGAGTAACTGAGACATACTCACATGTGATAATGTTTTGGGTAAGGTGCCGGAAAGGTACCTCATATAACTTTTAATAGACATAAACGTGTGAGAGATGTTATGGCATCTAGCCATTTCATAGCCCCTAGGCAGGATATGTGCTCATTACCTGAATAAGGGGCTATTTAAGTGTACTAAATGCATTATATTTAGGAATGTGATACAGGGGGATAGTATGTACCATCCCCTGAATCTGCATAGGAATGTTGAAATACGCGAACTCAGTTACATGACAAACCTCTATTGTTGTGTATGCCATTTGGTGAATAAGTCCTATGCTGTGTGCAGGGAAAACAGGCAGACCTCTTAAGGTCAGCGTGCAGCAGCATATCAGTTCTATACTGGCTGCATGCCCACAGAAATCACTATGACATTGTGTCTGCTTCCACAATACTGATCTTTCTCAAGTAAACTATATGGTGTTTGATCACATGGAGTCATGAAAAAGGGTGGGGGATAGATTTAATACCTCTGTCTAGCACTAAAAATGTTGGATTTACCCCCTTAAAGCCCTGTAACTCACTGGCCTTATTGGCCAAGCTTGTTCTTGTTTATTCTAGGACTGCACCCTGCTTGAAATACTGTATTGAGAAGCTACAGCAATTTTATTGGCACATGTCTATATGCTCTTCTGTGTCTAGCCTTATATAAGTATTCTTTTCCAGGAATTCTGGCTGATAAATTGAGTTTGGATGTCTACATTATTTCTATATTTCATGAAGGAACAATTGCATATGTATTTATGAGAGGGAAAAATGATTTGCTGCTATAATATCTCAATTCAATTTAACATGGAAACATAGAAACACCGAATTTGATGACAGAATGAAACTGGAGGTCCATTGAGCCAGCCCTTGCAGTTCTACCTCACCATTCTGACCTATTGTCCTTGTGGGCTTTAATTTGTTTATTTTGAATTGTTGAAAAGTGTTCCTACAGAACCACTTGGTGTGCTCTAACCTGAAAAGCTCACTTGTCCTTATTACTGTACAACTTTGCATGATTCTGTTTCTACAGTTTGAACTCACCTTTTCAATTTACCTGCTTGCTTAGTGAGCGGTTGTTGTGTTAAATGTTTTCCTTTCTTTTTACTGGAAAGAACATGTGAGCATGTTTGCTCATTTTCTGTGGGTGACCACCTTTAGATTTCAGCCCCCTGTTTCTTAACCCACATACCATTTTTTCATGTAACCAGTTATTTTCTATTTTTGTTCTAGATCTGGTGCTTCACACATTCATTTCTACATTCTTCATGGTTCGCTCCTTTATGTTCTCTGATTAGTGGTCTTGATCATCTCTTTATTAGATATGGTCTGAACCCTGGTACCTGCAATAAAATAATTCCTTTATTGAGTAGTAAATACATTTACGGTATGTTTCAAAGTATGAATTTAATATTCAGTTATTACCATGTGATTTTGCACTAGAAATTGGGCTTTATAACATGTAAGCCCCACATTCTGTGACAATAAGATTGGTGCTTGAATGCCAGGAACTGTCTAATGATCTGTAAGTTTGTGTTGTAGCTGTTTGGATTACACTTTATGTTGGATATATTGCAATTGACTGCACTCAACCCTTTGTGTTGTTTGCACCCTCCTCATACTGTACTAGTGTCAGTTGTGGCTATTACCCTTGGTGCCTGGTGTGAGGCTAGAACTCAAAAGGCTTTCTGATCTTCCAGCTCCAGGGATGAACATACTACCCACTAAGCCATCAACACTGTTAAATATGGCAACTGTTAGTCATTTTATAAAATATCCCCTGTTGTGGATACATTCTGAGAGTAGCATATATTTTTGATGGCAAATGGTACATCACTGCAGCACAAGGTTCTATGTGATATTAGGGAAAGCAAAAGGTGATGGGAAAAGAGTGTGGCAAGAAGGAGTGACTGTCGCATAACAGCATACATGGTAAACCCAACACAATGTATTCAGGATGGGTATAGCATCAGAGCAGAAACTTTTAACAGGTTCAAAACCACATGTTTTCAGTCAAGGAATATAACACAATTAATGGGTTTATTTGTTAATGGGTAATATTTATGTTTCTGCCAGAAGTACATGATTATTGCTTAATTCTCTGAACTGTATTTTTCCATTTGACAACTTAAGTGCTGTAACAGAAGCATTTAACAAGAAACTGCAAGCATAATGTATCAAAGGGCTTTGATATTCAAATAGATTGATATTAGTACTTGCTTAACTGTGATTATGTGCTTTGACCCTGGAACTGTGACACATTTGAAATCCTATAATTTTAATGTAGCAGTGCATGTTAGTCATAAACATTTTCAAAACATATTTGTTTATTCTGTTTTTAGACTGCCCCTTAACTCCTGTCTTGCTTGATACCACCTTATTTCTGGTTTGTATTTGTTTACCACTTATTTCTAAATTTGAAAGAAAAGGATTACTGTTTTTAATTTGACTCATCTTGATTTTAATTAATATCCTCTATTGTTTTTGAACACCAATGTTGTCATCACTTTTCATGCGACTTAAATAAACTAACTGACCTAACGGAAAAATATGTGTACAAAACAGCTGAGAATACTGATGAAATCCTGGGCTAAGCCATATTAAAATGAATACTTTTTCTGATTTCATATATAACAGGTGCTAAAGCAGACTCAAAATGGGGAAAGAACTCAAAATGGGGAAAGAAAGGTCAGTTCTGTAACCATGACATACCTCAGTTCAGTAATCACATAAAATATGTGAACTTTTTTTCTGTGGAAGTTTTTATTTTGTTGTAGATGTAAACAGTCTTTGTGCCAGCCTGCACAGCAGTAATGATACACTTGTGACGCTGATAACCCGGGTTCAGGAATGAGACTGGGTCATTGGAGCTCCAGCCAGGGGAGGAGGCTTGAGTGTCCAAGGGACTGCTTGTCTCCTCTGGGGGTGGGGGTACACCAAATTGGTTCATGCCTGTCCTCTGGCTGTGGTTAGCAGTACAGCTCACCTGAATCTGCTCTTGGGGGGAGTGCGACAGACATTGTTGTAAGCCTTGACATCAGCACATGTTACATCTTCAGGGGAGCATACAAATAATAATAATAATAAATAATAAAATGTATTTAATAAAATGCCTTTCAAAATTCCAAGGCACTGTACAGAATTAATTCAGATAAAACATATACAAATACATATCATATAAAATCACAATAAAACTGGAAATGCTTTTCCCCATAAAAAAGGTTTTAGTGCCGGCTTAAAACTACCCACCGTTCTGTATTCCCGGAGCTGACGGGGCAGAGATTTCCAGAGGGTAGGTGCCACAAATCCAAAGGCATGCACACCAGATGACTTCAAATTACCCTTGGAATCTCCATCAACCCCTCGTCAGCTGAGTGGAGCTGTCGCACAGGAGTGTAAGGAACCAGGAGTTCTTTCAAGTAATTGGGACCCAGTCTGTGTAGGGCTTTGTAAGTCAATAGACCTACTTTAAAGGTGATCCACCACTGTATTGGCAGCCAGTGCAGAGCATGCAGCACAGGAGTGATGTGAGATCTCATCGATACCCCAGTCAAAAAATGTGCTGCTGCATTCTGAACTAGCTGTAAGTGGCAGATATCAACCCAAGGAAGCCCTAGATAAAGGGAGTTGCAATAATCAAGATGCGAGGTCACAAAGGTGTGGACCAGAACAGGCAGGTCACTGGGTGGAACAAGGTGCCTAAAACTGGCAATGTTCCTAAGATGGAAAAAGGCTAGCTTGATGACTGCTGACACTTGATGACAAAAAGCCAGACCAACGACAAGCTCCACTCCCAGGTTATGCACCTGTTCAGAGGTGAGAAGCTGTGCCTCCCCTAGAACTAGGCAGGAAGGGAGCCCAGTCCTCAATGCCTCTACCCTATGACCCAGGTCCACAACCAAAACTTCAGTCTTTCCAGGGTTCAACTTTAGACGACTGGAATTCATCCAATCTTGGATTTCTGTGAGGCAGTTGTTCAGTACTGAGATAGCACCAACCTGGTTGGGTGCAAAAGACAGGAAGAGCTGGGTATCATCAACATAGCAGTGAAATCTCAGCACATACCATCTTGACAATGTCTTCGAGGGGTAGCATATATATACTGCGAATAACATGGGGGACAGCATCAAACCCTGAGGTGCCCCACAAGGTAGAGAGAAAGCCCTGGGTGAAAACAAACCTGAGACCACCCTCTGCATTCTCCCAGTGAGGACAGATGAAAACCATCTGTGGACTGTACCCGACAGCCCACAGATGAACCTCAGGCATTCGAGCAGAACCCCATCATCCACAGTATCAAAAGCTGATGATAGATCTAGGAGAACCAAGATAGAACGGCGTCTCCAATCTTTCGCCATCAGAAGATCATTGAGCACCTGAACCAGGGCAGTCTCAGTACTATGCCTCTTGTGAAAACCAGATTGGAGAGGTTCATAAAAATTATGGATGGTTAAATGGTTATCCAATTGAGCAGCCACAATTTTCTCAATAACCTTCCCCACAAAACGAAGGTTAGAGACAGACCTGTAGTTTGCAAGGTTCTCTGGGTCTAAAGAAGCTTTTTTCAGAAGGGGGATCACCACCCCCTCCTTCAGGGAGCTAGGGAACTCACCTATATCTAAAGAGCACTGGACAATCCAAGCTAAGACCGGGCCAATGATCTCACTACAACCCAAAATCAGGGAAGTAGGGCCAGGATCTAAACTACAGCATGTGGGACGCATCTCCTGGACAATCCTCATAATGTCTACGAAATCCGGCAGGTTAAAGGTACTCCAGGAAACTCCAGGCTCTGCGACAGAGCACCAATCAACAGCAACCCCCTTAGAGTGAAGCTGGTGGCACTCCCTTCTGATGTCGTCGACCTTGTTCGCAAAGAAGTGAGTGATCTCATCACAATCAGTTTGTGTAAAAACTGGACGGAGCTGCCGACAGGCTGGGTTGCACAGCCTGTCAACAGTTCTGAAGAGTTGAGCCAGTCAATTCAGTGTGACAGAAATTTCCCTGGACAGGAATTCTGCCTTTTTATGGGAAATTTCTGTTTGGTAGAGTTTATAATGCTCTAACAAAATAAAGTGGTCGGCATCAGTGGCGGTCTTCCTCCAATGATGCTCTAACCTATGCCCCAGTTTCCACAACTCTCTCAGAGCCCCATCAAACCACGGGGCTCCAGGGTGACACGGAAGGGGGCAAACACGGACAGTAGCAATCTGATTGAGAGCTGAAGATATGGCCCCATTATAGGCCACTACCAGCTGCTCGGGATCAGTATAAGACTCGTCCAACAACGAGAGGTCAATAACTGCCATCAGGTCTTCAGGGACTACGTCCTGCAAAGGGTGGTACCTGTCCAACTCCACAGGGGCCGACCTACCCGGGGGGGCCTCAAAATTAACCCAACTGAGTAATGATCAGACCAACCAACTGGTTCCACCACTAAATCAGAGGCCTCGGTCTCCAGGAGGAAGACCAGGTCAAGAGAGTGACCCCCCTTGTGTGTAGCTGAGGAAACAACCTGTGTAGAGCCCAGAGATGTCATCACCTGGAGGAAATGTTGACCAAAAAGTGAAGATTCGTCATCGACCCAGGCATTGAAGTCACCCAGGACCATCAGTCTGGGCGACTTCAATGCCACGTTGGAGGTGAAGTCTGCTATTTCCTGCAGGAAAAGCTTCTCATCACCTGGTGGACGGTAGATGAGGGCAATCCTGCACCCAACACCAACTACCACAGTACACTCAAATGACCTGGCCTCCTCAACTGGTACACCAGTTAGGCCCAATTCGGTCTTGAAACAGACCGCAACCCCCCCCCGCGGTCCAATCTCGGGCGATGTATAACCGAGTACTCGGTGGGAACAGTGGCCTCTAATAAAGGGTCCGCATTCTAATCCAACCAGGTCTCGGTAATACAAACCAGATCTGCCCTAGCAACAAAGTCTGAAATAAGACCAGTCTTGTTGCAGACAGATCAGGAATTGCATAACAGTGCCCGAGTTGGACGAGGTTGGCGAGCTGACCCAACTACTTTTCATCCCAAACTGGAGGTGCCCTTGGGTATGGGAACCAGAATGGAATCACCACGTTCCTGGTACCATTTCACCCCAGGGTGTCTTCTGGGCTTAACCACCCCATGGGAGAGCCCTGCTCACTTCACTGTCTGCAACCCCCCACCCACTCCCGACTCCTCCCTACGAGCAATCCCCAACGCCCAACAGCACTGATAGGTTAGAGCAGGTGGGGGGGAGAAGAGAACGGGCAGAAGGCATGGACAGTGGAGGCCGAGTAGCATAGGACAGGAAGGGCAAGCAAGCACATTACAATTAACACTTATTAAAGAAAAATAAAAACACCAACTCAAATATCCCAAATCATGAAACATAACTATAAACAAAGCTAAAACCCCAAAATAAATCAACCAAACTACCCCTCCCACTATAAGATAACCATTTAAACCCTGAAAGAAAAGAAAATAATAACAAAAAGAAGAGAAAACGAATAAAAAACAACCCCCCTCACAGGGTATTCAAAACAAAATAACAGTAACAAAATTACAATAACATGAATTTCCCCCAGCCCTCCCACAGATGGGAAAATTAACAAAACACAGCACACAACACAGAAAACACACTGGTACTCACACTACCAGAAAATTTATAAAACAATTCGAAGAAGAAAAAATTCAGGGAAAAATGCATCAAACAGTAGGAGAGCCATGGCAATCCTAATAATTCAACATAAAATAAACCAAATATCAAGTCCAAAGAAGATACTGAAAATTTCCAAAAAAAAAAAGGTTCAGTCTCGGTGGATGTATTCTGGGAAAAGAAAAATGATCAGAAGTAAATATAGGCCAGACCAATGGAAGGCAGGGGCCCTCCACCTCACCCCGCAATCCATCTTATCAGGTCCCGCTATGCACCAAAGACCTGCAGCCACAAATATCCCAAAGCCACACCAGATGGATCAACCCAGGGACAATTTAGGAGCCCCCCCCTACTAATCCCTGGCTCCCCAGGGGAGAGCAAAGCAGCTCCTGCTCGGTCCCAAGTGATAGCAAAACTACCCAGGCAACAATGGGGGGGAACAGAACCCACAACCAAACCACTATACTGCCCTACTTCTGGACTACCAGTAATTTATAAAATTACAAAAAGAAAAAGGGGGGCACTGAACAACAAATCAGTCCCCCACTCACAGTTTCCCAGACACCACAAGATCCAGAGTCCAGGCTTTCATCTTGCAGTCCAAGGGAGTGAAAATTGCTGCTCTCAGATATATTATCTGAATGCTGGATACGCTCTCACTGCACCAGTGTCCACTCCAAATGGGCAGAAAAAACAGCTGCAGACCTCAGCAAATACTCAGTCCTAGGGCAACACCAATGACAGAGTCTGATATGGCCCTCACCCACCAGCACTGTGACCCATGAGGAGGACCCCAATGAGATTCAAGGTATGTGGGGCTCAGGGCCTTGCCCTGTTTTGTCCCTGCCTGGGTGGTAAGCCAAGACTCTGTAAGGGGTCCTTGGGGGCTTGCGGTGTCCAGTAGGGAAGCTGAGTGCTGGTGTGAGGAGGCTTAAACAGAAATTACAAAAAAAAATAGTAAACAGTCTTTGTTGACTTTGTTGAATCCCTGAAAAGAAGCTTATTTTATTTTATTTTGTTTTTGTTGATCAGGAAAGGTGGGCTAGGCAATTTTGCCTATTTTGATCCTTGTCTGGGGGTGGGGGGTAAAGTACAGATGGAAATTAACTGAAATTAACCAGATTAAGCTGTTGGTGGTATTTTTAGTAAACAGGGGAAATTTGGCCAGGACACTAGGGAAATTGCCCTTCTGTAGCTTGTTGTGACAGGTGTTGGTGCCATACTGTCAACCAGGCAGTATTTGTGGAACCTGGGGGAGAGGTTGCAGCAGCTACTGCAGCTCCAAAGCAGGGGAGTCGGCATCCTTCCCAGCTCCATCTCCCATGAAGTTCCAGTCATTCACTGTATGGGATCCCAGGATGGACAAAGCTATGGAAGCTATGGATGTTATAGAACATTAAGACATTGACTCAGCAGTTGCAGAATGGTTTCCACAAGAGCTTCACCTTAGGAAAGAGAAGGACACCAGAAAAAAAAATGTTCTTCTTGCCATGCTGGAGGAAGAAGTCAGACACTTTTTGCAATAATAAAATAAACTGGAGGCATTATGACAGAAACTAGTACAAATCAGCACTACAGGTGCGTATCTGTCTTTTCATCTAACTTTGGTTTCTAGTAACAAACAGATCTCATTCAACAGTAACAAAGTTGAAGATATTGCAGTTGACAGTACTGAGTCTACAGTACAGTGTGGTGCACAACATATTCCACAGATTTGATTGATTGGAGCTTGTGGGGCATTGAGAACTGACACTGGCAAGACATTAGAACTTCCAAGATATAGAAATGAACCTCGGCCCTCAGGTAATTATCCTATGGATTCTGAATGGAGCATGGAGACAGCCTTGCTGGGAGCTGTGTAGAGAAAAATTCCTGGGAAAGAGGGATGGATTGTGGAACCATGGACTGATACAAAGCTGCTTACTGTGTTTTTGACAGCTGAGATGCCAGCTGCAAGAGCTGCTAATGTGGAAGGATCAAAGCCGAAGGTCCCACCTGCTGCTGTTTTGATACCACTTGATATCACTCAGATACAACCTGCACAGCTGGTTGGCTCTTCTCCACAACAAATAGGCATGGAATGTGTTGCCATGTCACAAGCACCATTACTAAGTCAAAACAATTATTGTAATCCAATTGTAACCAGAGTGCACTAATGCACTCCCTTATTGCTCCACAAAACCCCAACCATCCGGTGTACTAACCTCTGACTCAGCTCTGTCTCACAGTCATGAATTTTGTTTTCACCAGCTGACTTCCTCATGAACCTCCCCATGTCTCCAGCAGTTACTGTTTTATGGAACCAGCCACTAATATAGGCATCCAAAGCCTCTGGTGCCGATTCACCTTGTCTGGAAATCAGACATGAAAACAAGGCTCTTTTTTATCTTGGGAGCTCAGTGGGTGTTGCTATACCAGCAAACCAAGAGTAGGGTATCAAGATTTGCCATACAAACTTTGCAGCTAAAAATGAGCCAGTATTGCCCAAAGTATCTGAAGTACATGAACTCTCTCCTGATGCACAGGGTACATTGTATGCTGAAGTACTGGAGAAATCAGACCCGATTGATGCTCCTGCCACAGTTACAGGTTAAATACAAGCACTAAACCATGAACTTCACTAATTACCCCTGCAACTGGTGATAACCACAGAGCTGCCCAGCCCCTCGCACAAAGTCTAGGGTAGAGGACCCTCTCTACACTACTCAGACATGGATACTGAAAGTAAATGGGCTATCTGGAAGTTGTGCCTGGTAGAGGCCACTAAAGCCAGCAGTAAATGTGCCATCTTGAAGTTGGGCCTGGTAGAGACCACAAAAGCCAGCACAAAGACATGCAGTAAGAAAGCAAGGTACAGAAAACCAAGTTTGTGGACCAGGGGGATGCAGGAGAGGATGATGGAGAAAAGGTTAGCCTTCAGAATTTACAAGAGCACCTATATGGTGGAGGACAGGGAGGAGTACATTAAGAGATTGAGGGAGGTGAGCAGGTAGGCAAGGGCAGCCAAGACCTTGAAGGAGCTAAGCTTGCATAGGGGATTAGGGTAGTGAGAAAGAATTTTTTAAGTACCTCGGAGAGTGGAGAAATTGTAGGGGCCAGATCACAAGGATAAAAAAGGATGGAGGGTGGGCAGAGGAGGGAGCTGAGCAGGCAGACATACTAAATGAGTACTTCTGTTCAGTTTTTTACCAGGGAAAAGGAACGGTCAATTCTGTAGGGAAACAGTAGGGCCGGGGTGGTGATGAAGAGGAAATAATAGATGGTGAGATCCCAGTAAAGAGAGTGTGGGAAGACCTTAAGTCTTTAAGGACAGACAAGGCACCAGGACTGAATGGAATTCACCCTAGAGTACTGAAAGAATTGGTGTAGGTCCTGGCAGCACCTCTGTTGGATTTGTTCAGTACCTCCCTTCAGTTAGGATGTGTACCACTGGACTGGAGAATGGTACATGTGGTGCCCCTCTATAAAAGCAGACCCAGGGATGAGCCAGGAAATTACAGACCGGTCAGCCTTATGTCCATAGTGGGAAATTACTAGAGACTATCTTAAAGGAGAGGTTGGGGGCATTCATGGAAGTAAACAGCCTTCAGGATGTCCGGCAACATGGGTTCATCCAGGGAGAGCTTGTCAAACAAACCTGGTTGAATTTCTTGACTGGGTGACAAAAGCTCTAGATGGTGATCAGCTGGTTGATGTCCTGTATCTGGACTTCAGCAAGGACTCTGACATAGTCTCGCATGGGAGGCTGATAAGCAAACTGAGAAACCTGGGGGTAGAGGTGAAGCTGATTAAGCAGACAGGGAACTGGCTGAGTAACAGACAGTGGAGGATGGTGGTAGGGGTGAAAATTCTTGGCACCCAGATGGTCACTAGTGGGATCCTGCAAGGATCAGTTTTGAGTCTACTGCTGTTTAATGCTTTCATAACTATGTTGTGAAGGGAGTTAAGAGCAAGCTGAGCCTGTTCACCGATGACTTCAAATTAGGTACAGTAGTGGACAGTGAAGAAGGGAGGAGGGTATTCCTGGAGGATCTGGAAAGACTTAGAAACTGGAAAAACACATGGCAGCTGGGGTTCAATGCTAGGAATTACTGTGTACTGCATTTCGGGGCAAGGAATCCAGGGTACAGTTACCACTAGGGGGCCAGTTATCCATCTCTGAGGAGGCAAACAACATGGTTGTGGTGCTCACAGGGAATATGAATCACACAGCACAGTGTAGGAAAGCAGCTGCAAAGGCCAACAGAATGCTGGGGTGCATTGCTGGGTGGATCACTTCTAGAAGAGAGGAGGTTATTCTGCCACTGTACAAATCATTGGTAAGGCTGCACTTGGAGTACTGCCTGCAGTTCTGGCACATATACTTAAAGAGGGATGTCAGGCTCCTGGAGGGAGTCCAGAGGAGGACATCAAAGATTATCCAGGGAATAGAGAGAAGCCCTATGGGGACAGACAAAGAGAGCTTAACATGTACTTCCTGGAGGAGAGAAGGGATGAGGAGATATGAATGAGACCTTTAAGTACTTGAAGGGCATACACAAAGTTAGCACTTAGGGTATGTTTTGATTGAAATGGGAAGTGATCATGAGGGGACATGGCCAGAAGCTGGAGAGGGGCAGTTCAGGAGACAGCTGAGGAGACAGTACTCCATGAATAGAGTGGCAGCAGCTTGGAACGTCTTCCTGAGAAGATGATCTCACTGTATTCAGTGAGGAGTTTTAAGAAGGTATGGGATAGGTTCATGGGCAAGGTACAAGGAGGGAGAGAATTGGCCAGGGTGGTGAACTCTAAGCATGGAGATTTGGCTGGCAGGAGAGAAAAGGGAGGGAGAGAGCAGCAGCAGTTGTCTGAACTGTGAGCTGCACTTTTGAGCAGATGTGATAGACCTTGAGGCCTAATTCTGCTGGCATTGTTGTATGTTTGTATGTACACTGCATAATTGACAACTCTGGCAGAGCCGTCTTCACAATCCGGAATAAACAAAATGATAGACTGGACAAAGGAGAAATAGCAGAAAATCAATACAATGAACCCTCAGGGGACAATAGTAGGAATGGCACAAATAATGAAGGAGAAACAGGACACATAATTGGGGGTAAGGGAACAGATAACAAGGGAATATGAGTGGTGCAAACAGTGAAGGTGCAGCAGGACAAGGGGATAGAAGACAAGGCAACATAGGGAATGGAGGGCAAGGCAACCGAGGGATCTTCCAGATCACTGATTTTTTTATGAATATGGGTAACTGGCCAAAAGAAGAAATGTCATATAGCTGAAATATTGGGTAGGTCAGGAAAATATTCCTGATAGAGAGTATGTGGCCAGGAACCTACTTAAAAAAATATTAAATTTCACGGCTATGGATATTTACACTCTCATGCATACATCTGGAGTCACATTGTATGATATCAGTTTTAAAACCCCTGCTTTACTCTAGAAATTGTGCCACAAATATTATTCTGTGAAACACTTACTCGTGATTGTCCTTTATAGTGACTCCTTTAACCAAACTGACAGTAAAAATGGTCACAATTTTAATTTAAAAATAGGGAGTGAACATATTGGGCATTCTTTTATTCAATTGAATATATTTTATTAAAGTTTCCAATGTACAGTCTAACTGTGTCACAATAATGTGAAGCAATACATGAAATTCAAACAAACACAGTCAACAACTAAACAAAAACAATCCCCCAACTCCCCCATACCCTACCTGCACGCTAACCCCACCTTCCCTCCTCCCCCAAATACATCTAGATCTAGAGCACACATAGAAAAATCAACATCAGACAAGATAAAAAGGCCAAAATGCAGGAATCTCCATACCCCAAAAGCAAATACAATACACCCAAGAAAGGGGTGGAATTGGTAGATCTAATCAGTGACCGACCCACCTCCAGATGAATGTGGAGACATTATAATGTGGAGCACGGCAAGCAACAGAGCCCAAAAAGACATACACTTATGGATCTCACCCTGTCTTTGAGCAATATGATGCTCGGTTTCAAGGTCCTGCAAGATCTCAGCATGCCATTCCCTAACTAAAAGTGTATGGTCATCCGACCAATGACAAACAATGACCAATTTGGTCTTAGTCAAGATTAGTGACATAATTAATGACATCGGCAGGGTAGTAACCCGACAAGGCAAATTTGTGGAGTACAATAGGGATCCAACCTAGAAAGGAATGAAGAGAATTACAAATAGCATTCCACAAAGGCCGTACCTTTGGACAGTCTCACAAGATATGCATCAAACTCCCTTCCATCTGACTACACTGGAGACAGTTGGGTGAGTTAGACCTGCCCACTCTAAACAACTGGATAGGGGTAAAATATAGATTATGCAAAATCCAAAATTGTAAAAGTATATACCTATCCTGCTTAATATCTTTATAAAGGTTTCTCCAAATACAGTGCCATGATTTTTCACTCAGCCCCAAACCCAGTGCATTCTCCCACTAAAAACAAATCCATCTTAGGTTCTTCTGATCCATACTATGTTATATGACATACTATCAGGAAATCGAATTAGCCTGGCCTGCTACAGCCAGGAAATCCCAAAGAGAGAAAAGTTAGGTTGTTCAAGCAGGGGGCAGAAAATAGACCATCACTTTAGAAAGTTGCAAATGCTTGAAACAAATGCTGGTCAGATCCACCACGGATGCATAATGAAGTTAGTGAAGTTGTATAGAATCATTAAGGAGGTATGGAGAAACAACATAATGATATGTAAGTAGTACAATTTGTTTTAATTTCTGTTCTAAGGAAGGCATACACATTATTAGGAAAATATATGGCGGTGTCCATTTTAATGGAAGGAATAGGAAGCTTACAAAAGAACCCCAGAGCAAATGCCACTGATGTATGTGTTATCCCACAATTGCACATATCCCAATAATGCAAAGCATCAAGGGAAACATATGCAAATCCCCATGATGGTAAAGAGGAGGCAGTACATGAAAAAGTAATGGCTGGCATATGTTCAGCCTTGGGATTATTTACACAGTTTTTATTCAATTTTTTTAATTTTTTTTTTTAAGAGACACAGGGTTTTTGTCCATGAGGTGATGTAAGTTATAGTTAAGTAATGTGTTGATGTCAGGAAGTCAGGTGTAATGATGATGGACTGTTAGAGAAAATGTGATATCAAC
Source organism: Neoceratodus forsteri (assembly GCA_016271365.2). Classification (NCBI taxonomy): domain Eukaryota; kingdom Metazoa; phylum Chordata; order Ceratodontiformes; family Ceratodontidae; genus Neoceratodus; species Neoceratodus forsteri. The sequence goes on from CM057456.1 coordinate 1,291,628,774, forward strand.
TTTAAGAGGGGGTCTCTTTTGATAAGGGCAAGGTAGTTATGCTTCTAATAATTGGAATATTAGGAAAGTATTAGGTCTACACAGAAGTGGAGTACAAATATGCACAGTTTCATAAGTATGTGCTCAGAGTGCAGGCAAATGTGATACGCAGATTTGTTTTAGAAATAGTTCAAAATTTTGAAACTGCTAAAAAGACAAATTACACACCAGAACACAGTGGAAAAATTATCAGATTTGTCTACAAGCACTATCTTCTATGCTAGTTCTGAACTTTGGGAAGATTGTATGGGACAAGATGAGATAAAAACAAGCATTTGTCAATGCTGAACGTTTGCTTGCAGGTATTTGCATTGGTGTTTGGCATTTATGCAGGGCTTCCCCCAGCTGAATCCATGTCCCTTTAGCATCCATATCCCAACAGAGTACCTCTCTGCAACTCCTCTTGCATTGGATCAACATTTCACCCTCGTGCTTCTTAAGTGTCTGTCTTAGGAACCCTAACACCCTGGGTGTGCTCAAGGGTACAAGCCTGCTTGGTAACTGCACAACCTGTGCTCATAACACACATTCAGTGGAATTATTTCACCAAATTTTTAACATAGGCATTTTATCACCTCTGGTCATGAACACTGTTACTATGATTTTCTTACTGTGCCCCGAACACTGATTTCCCACAGCAATCACGCTATTCTAACTGGAAGTGTGAAAACACTTTTCAGCCAGGATGTGCAAAATGACAGCTGTACTGTTCATAAGGAGGTGTGGGAAAATGCAAATGTTGAAAATCTGGAGTGAAAATATGATGAATTTGCAGTTATGAGTGTGCGTGGAAACCATGCAAGGCACACTCGTAAAACAGTCATGTTTTGGAATTTTGCACTGAATTTTCAACATAGGCATTTTAGGATGTCTGCTCATGACCACTGTGGTTTTCTTACTCTGTACCGAACATGATTTCCCACAGCAGCTGTGCTATTGTATGCCGGAAGTGTGAAAACACATTTTGGCCAGGATGTGAAAAATGACAGCTGTACTGGTCATAAGGAGATGTGGTAAAATGGCAGTGTTGAAAATCTGGAGTGAAAATATTAGAAACTCATGAAGCTACGAGTGCACATAGAAACTGTGCAATGTATGCTTGAAACACAGTGATTTTATGGACTTTTGCAACCAAATTGTCAACATAGGCATTTTAGGACCTTTGCTCATGAACAGTGTCACTGTGATGGTCTTACTCTGTAGTGAACACTGATTTCCAACAGCGACTGACCTATTTTGCGCCAGAAGTGTGAAAACACATTTTGGGCAGTATGTGAAAAATGACAGCTGCACTGTTCATAAGGAGGTGTGGTAATATGCCTATGTTGAAAATCTGGAGTGAAAATATTCCAGATTCGTGAGCTTACAAGTGTGCATGGAAACTGCACAATGTAGCTAATAAAACAGTGATTTTTTTGAGTTTTTTCACCAAATTTGCAACATAGGCTTTTTGAGAGCCCACCTCATGAACACTAACACTGTCATTTTGTTAATTGGTCCTGAAAGGTGATTCTGTGCAGTGACTACGAAATCACCTTTTGGGATGGAATAATGCCATGACTGTGAATAAATTCATGAAGAGAGGTCACAATAATCCCATGTTGAAAATGTTGTGCCAAAATTCCCAAAAATGGCCGAGATATGCACCAAAGTTGAAAAAACCCTATATATGCCATTATACAGCTTACTGGCATTTCTTCAGTTTGCGGTCAGCTTTGAAGAGTGCACACATGTTTCCAGTCCAGCGAAGATCATTACGCAGGGCTCCAGAAGTAAGTATGGGGTGAGGGAGGTATGGGGAGGTGGGTGCGTAGAGGGTGGGTGAGGGTTGGTGGGAGGGGGACAAGGACTCACTGAGGGACCCTTTTCTTGTTTTACAGGATTAAAAAAAAGAAAATGGAGGCTTTTGGTATGCTGGGGTGGGCTTCCAGCATGCCACCTAGGTGAGGGTGTGTGTATGGTGAGGTGGGAGCACAAAGGATGGGCACGGGTTGGTGGGCTGGGGTGATGGACAAAAAAAGGATGCTGCTGGCATGCTGGGGTGGTCTCCCGTGTGCCACATATGTGTTTGCTGGGGGGGACTGGAGCTGGTGGGGACTGAGCACCCCCACTGGCCATACAGTGTGAGTGTGGGTGGGGAAGCATGAACACATTGGGGTGGGCTCCCAGCGTGCCAACTGGTTGTTTGTTTTTTCAGTGTGGGGCTGCAGCTGATGGGGGATTGGGCACCCCTATCAGCCACACAGTGTGCTGAGGGGTGCATGAGCCGAGGGGGATTGGGCACCACTCAGCACACAAGGTGGGGGCTGGGGAGAACAGGGAGGGGGAAGACAGCAGAGGGAAGAAGTGGGATGGCTTTGAAGCTGAGTTGTGTATGACAGCAGTTCGGCTGACATGTATGCTGATTGCATACATGCTACCACCGCTGATTGCAGTGGACCTTTTGTTAGAAGTGAAGACCAACACAGCTGAACTGCTGTCATACACAGCTCAGCATGTATTGGTCCCTAGGGTCGCGCCTGCTACACTGAGCACTGCATTGGGGAGGAGGGTCACACACCTCCAAAAGGCACACTGCTGCAAGATGTTCCTTGCACATGCGTGCAAGCAAATGTAAAAAACCTGAATAGCAGGTTCCAGGGATTATAAACCCCTCCAGGAATGTTAACTTCCTGTTTCTAGTGTCCCCGATAAAATAAAAAATACATTTGAGATTTTTTTAAATGTCAGATCTGATCAGAATAGCTTTTAAAATCACCAGTTGTTTTCTTGTTTAATGTTTTCTAATACAAACTTAAAAGAAAACACACACTTTATCATCAAAGAGTATGTTTACCAAGTACTGTGCCCATGATTAAAATAATTTGAACCCCCTCCCCCCAAAAATGTGCCCTGACATGAAACTGCATGTTTAACTATAAAGACAATTAAAAATGTATTTGTAAATGCATTGCTAACACCAGTGCTTCATGATTAAAATAATTTTAACCCCCTCCCCCCAAAAATATGCCCTGACAAACTGCACTCTCGTAAGATTGCCTGGGACAAGATGCAATAAAAAAACCTGAATAGCAGGTTAAAGGGAGTAAATGTTAACATCCTGTTTCTAGTGTCCCTGATAAAATAAAATAACAAATACAGTTGAGATTTTTTTTAATGTCAGCTGTGATCAGAATAGCTTTTAAAATCACCATTTGTTTTCTTGTTCAATGTTTTTTAATACACACTTCTCAAACTTAAAAGAAAAAACACACTTTATCATCAAAGGCTTTGTTTACCAAGTACTGTGCCCATGATTAAAATAATTTGAACCCCCCACCAAAAATGTGTCCCGACATGAAACTGCATGTTTAACTGTAAAGACAATTAAAAATGTATTTCTAAATGCAATACTAACACCAATGCTTCATGATTAAAATAATTTGAACCCACTCCCCCCCAAAAATGTGCCCTGACAAACTGCACTCTGGGAATATTGCCTGGGACAAGATGCAATAAAAAAACCTAAATAGCAGGTTCCAGGGTGTATTAAAATACCAGGAATGTTAACATCCTGTTTCTAATGTCCCTGATACAATAAAATAGAAAAATACAGCTGAGATTGTTTTTAATGTCAGCTCAGATTAGAATAGCTTTTAAAAATACCAATTGTTTTCTTGTTCAATGTCTTCTAATACATACTTCTCAAACTTAAAAGAAAAAAAACACAAGTTATCATTGAAGTCTGTGTTTACCAAGAACTGTGCCCATGATTAAAATAATTTGAACCCCCTCCTCCCAAAAATGTGCCCTGACATGAAACTGCATGGTTAACTGTAAAGGCAATTAAAAAATGTATTTCTAAATGCATTACTAACACCAATGCTTTCAAAGTTTTGAAAATACTAAAAAGACAAATTATATATATATATATATATATATATATATATATATATATATATATATATTATGGTAGCATGGTAGTGCTACCATAGTTAGGGTTGAGGAGCCATTTACATGTTAAACCTAAAATTTTGCACCTTAATAACTTTGCAACTATTCAACAGATTTGCCTGAAATTTGGAATACATGATCAAGAAATACAAATCTTGGGATTTGCCAACTTTCGTACTGTTCGGATATATGGCTGTGGAGTTATTAAGCTTGATCTGCGCACACATTTATGCTTTGTTGAATTCTTTGCTCATCCCTACAGGTCATACAGTTTGTGCGACTGGTCCAAAAGCTTCAGGGAACATGCAGCTGGGGTCCCCGATGTGCCTTTTGAAGATTTCGTGAAAAAATATTAAACGGTTCAAAAGTTATTCAAAAAACAATTTCCCATTATAAGTCAAAGGGAAAGGTTAACAAAAAGTTTGACAGTGTTGCAAATGCACTTTTTAGTGTCACAAATGGTCCTAGTAGTGCCGTAAATCTGCCATTTTGTTTTCAGTTGGTGATCAGAAAAATGCTAGATATTTAAATTTGGGACCCTCTAGCAACACAATTCTTTTTGTGTTTACCTAGTTGGACCCTGAGGATGCTAGGCATGTCTTTATTTTGAGGTTAAACACACTAGAAATATGTTTTTCAAGTTTCTGGAAAAAGTACTTTCGCAAAGTAGTGTCACACTCAAGAAAGTGTCACAAATTTTTGGGAAAGCTTTCGCAAATTGCAACACTACTTTTACAGGCTATGGCAAAATGACATACTGTGCATAGTGTTTGTGTTAATACACTATAGACTTAATTGAACTCTGCAGAGTCAATCCTGATTGAAAAGGAGTGATGTAACAAGTTAAATTTGCCATTTGAAAATTCCAGCTGTGATTCTGGTCATGTGGATTAGTGTCAATGCACATGCCTGGAGTCATAGCTTAAATTTTCAGACAGTAAATTAAACATGTTACGGTTATCTTTTTCAATCTGGAATGACTTTGCAGAGTTCAGTAAAGTCTATAATCTCTAGAGCACTTATTTGTTTACATTAGTCAAACTTCTTCATGAATGAGTTGCCTCCACCACTACCGCCAAAGACTCTGCCTCCCCACTTGCTGCCAGAGAGTTGTTACTTTTTACCAGCTGTCACCAGTGTGGTTTAGAGCTAGCAGCATTTACTATAGCCCTCACACTTTTTCTATGTAGTTTTTAACATGAAGGTCCTAGATTTAGGAGCTTGCTACCCGCTCATTGCCAGTTCAGCTCAGGAGCGATTTCAACAAAACTCTGCATTGCCGGGTTCACTCTCCAGTCTCTGCTACTGTGCAGGTATGTCGTACCCCTATCTCAGGTCAGTATTGTATAGTATACAGTAGTACAACAAAAAGATTGGCACAGAGCATCTGATTAAAAGAAAATCACTTAGCGTTTTATTTTAAATACAGAAACCAACACTTGCTTTACAAAAATTTTTGGGTGAAAACAGTCAGGTCATGGCAGTGGCTCACACTAGCACTCTTTTTGCTACAGTACAATATGCACTGCCTTTGAAAAGACATTCATCTTATTTTCTGTATTTTAAATAAAGTGCTAATTGATTTTTTAAAAACATAAAACAAGTCAGTAACATTATTGCCTTTTTTCTCACAGAGAAGGGGAAGACACAGCTCATCACCCCTCCTCTACAGTACAGTACAGCACTCTGTTGCAACCACACAAGGTCTAATAAGTTGCACTGCAACCAAAATGAAACTCTTCAGTGGCCAGCTGAAAAGAAAGCTGAAACAGAATACCAGCTATCTAAAAACTATTATGAAACCTTTAAACAGCTCACTGAGTTGAACATTGCATTCATTAGACAACTCATTGGAAAATGCTAGAGCAATGAGTTGAAGGAACAGTGTAGTGTGACTTGTACTGTACTTCATTCATTTCATTCCATTTCATTAAGCATACAACTGGATGGGATGACCAGCCTTGGGTCATGCAGTGTGAGCAGTCTTCATGCTGCGGTGGAGCTGTAAAACAATTTATTCTAATGCACTGCATGACTTGATGGTCATGATAAGGTGTGTTGGGAGGCCTAACATGGCTTGGTATGGAGAGAATAATTAAAATCAAATTACTGTATTGCCTAGCTTAAAAACATTTAAATCACAAGAGCGGCCTTTTGGCAAAAGTCAACTCTTTTTTAAACCGTATGCTCCATTTTTGGTGAGAAGCCAAAGAATTTTAATTTTCTAACAAATTAATTTTCCTTTGAGTGATCTAGAGGACCTCAGGGTGTTAAATGTGTGTTTGTGCATTTATCAGCCTGCTAATGGATATATCAACTACAGTCTGAATTACTGATCTACTAAAGCTGTCTCCTAAAGCTAATGAGATCCTATAAACTTTCTCAGTAATTTAGGGTACAGTATGTGAAAACAGTCATTATTGCTTTGCACTAGGACCTTGCACACTGACTCTCTGACAGGAGACATCTGAGTGTATGCAACTGCAGACAGACTCAAAGTTGATTACTGTAAATATTTGCTCCATCTTTCCAATCTTGAAGATGAGCTGGAGTTCAATTTCCAAACAATGATGAAGCTCAATCTTTCCTAGCAAGACTGCTATTAAAATATTTGCTTTAGCAACACATTGTCCCTTGTTTTAAAAGGAAATTAGATCTTGCATGTTTTTTTAGCAGACATCTATATTTTAAAATACTATTCCGTTAGAGGTTTTTGTCTCTGAAAGGGCCCAGTGAACTCATCGAACCGTAGCGAATTTTCAAATTCCAATTTTTTTTAATTTTAGTTTACACTTTTCCTCTTCTCTTTTGGCATCAGCTATTACTCCCCTCTCTGCCTTTTCCCATTTGGACACTATTACTGACTTCCCCATGCCAGTGCAGGCTTCTAACCTATGACTTGCCCCTCATGGCCTAGACTAAACCATCACCTTAGCCAGCCCGGGAACATTTCCCTTCTGTTGGTGTTGTCAAGGGGGGGGTAGATAAGTCAGGCCCATTGATTAGGGTGCAGGGGGGCAGCAATCATTAAGGCATCTCATGGGGTATTTTTCCTTTTCAGCCAGTTCCACCACCTCCCCCATGATTAATGCCCTGTTGCCTGCTCACACTGCCATGCTGGAGGGAGATGCTATCACATGTCAGCTATGACATTAAAGAACCCTACAAACCATAGAAGTTGCTGTGGAAGGAAGTGACTGTATTACTCCCTCAGTGAACCTTAGTGCACTGCCTCTGTAGGATAATCAAATACATACTTGCTTTGGAGAAGGAGTTGGAACCATGGTCTCCAGTATGGGAACTCAATGTGCTACACCCGTGACACTGAACTGTGCCACAAATACTAAAGGTGGCCTTAAAGAATGCTGCACAGCATATATAGTTTTTTAATTAAAATTCACATATTCTAAGTCATTCTAAATAGTGAGTTGACTACACTAGTACGTCTACTTGATTGCTGTTGGATTTGCTTTACAGGCAGGAATTTGAATCATAAAACACTAGCTGGAAAACAGAGCATTCTGCTTGGTTGACTTACATTCTATAGGGACATGTAAATGGCTGGAAACCCTCATGTATGGCAGCAGTGTTACAATGTAAGCTATAAAAAACATTACTCTGAAAAAGAACATTTTAGTGTCATAATAGCATTAATGCATTTTAGGATTTGGCGTAGCGTCATTGATTTAACTGTAAGGGAATAATGCACACAGTTTAATCCTGTGCATCAGGGCTCCCTTAGCATTAGATAAACAGATGATAAGCCAACTTTTGGTCATGCCTTAAGTCCTGATCCATGAAACAAGCTGGGATATGCATGAGTCATGCACATCTGAGCCACACAAATCTCCACTCCTTCATATATGGCCACACTGTAAGAATCCAGAGCCCCTGCCCAGACTGTCCACAAGGGCACAGCTTCACACAGGAGTAGAGGGTGGTGGGGGGGGGGCAGCATTTGCAGGAGAATGGGAACCCAAGTATATGCCTGGCTCAGCATTACAGTGGCTTCCCTGTTCTTGACAGAGCAGGGGAACATGGGGTATGGCAGTGCTCAGGTGATTTCCATATCTCTGTAAGAGACACCAGAATTAATTGAATATGGAAGAAATTGCTCTGGATCATTCCCCAGCCCTCTATGCCACCTCAGAGGGGTGAGGGGCAAGTGGCAAGGGGCATCCCCAGGCTCAGGAGAAGGCTCCCTAATGCACCATGATGAGTGTGTAGCTGACTGACAGCCATTGCAACAACCCGCTTAGTCACATAACATTGCCAGTACCTGTCTGCCACAAGTGCACACATATTTCTGTGGATCACAACACAGCCCTCATACCTACTCCCATCCTGGGCACATGGGGTCTGGGGCTTGGCTCAGGGATCTGGCTTGGGATGGGTGGGTGTACCTGTCCTGTATGCCACAGGGTGTTCTGCACATGTAGAGAGGCAACCACTGACTTTTTGGCCACTCCATGAAGTGTGCACATGCAAACCACGGAGTTCCAGTCTGATACTTTTTACCTGGACGGGATCACGGATCCCTGCTTACTACCAATTGGGTGATTACTTTTCTACTACTTTCTATTACTTTTATTAGTTATTCAGTAAAGCTCCGCAGTCACTAGCAAGGATGGAGAAGTACTGAAAAATGTAATACACCTTACAGTTACAATTACATATGTCCTTTTATAAAAAAGAAATACTTATTTGTAACTAAATACATTTATTTGAAAGTAAGTAGCAACTAACCTATTACTTTCAAACAATGTAATCTTTTATAGTTATTTATTATTTTTGTATAAAAAGAAATAAGTAACTATAATTGTAAGGTGTATTACTTTTTCTAGTACTTCTCCATCCTTGCTAGTGACTGCATAGAGCTTCCTGGAACAAGTTTCCAAACGTCATAGAAAGTAATAGAAAAAGTAACTTACCCAACACTGCTTACCACTTTCAGTGAGTTCAGAGTTTCAAGCAGGGGCAGTGGGTGGCTGGGGGAAGGACATTTGAAGTACACCAGACATCTAAGCATACATCTTGGTTGGCACTGCAGTGTATCACTTGTTGCGGATGGAGCAGTAGAACATGGGTTATGGAAGTCCTCTAAGAATTATTATATCTCTGTAGGAGACACCAGCATAAAGTGAACAAGGAACAAACTGTTCTGGGTCATGCCCCAGCCCTTCATGCCAGCTGTATGTGGAAAGGGCAGATGTTGGCTGCGTAGTCCTCTCCACAACTACAGGGGGCTGTGCAGTATTCTGTAGGCCAGGATACAAATGCTTGCAGCTCCTTAATTATGAATCGGTACTATAAAGGTTAAATAATTTGAACATTATCCTTGACAATGAGGAAAGTACAGTATGTTGCAATCTGACAGCAGTCAGATTTGTGAAGGGGGTTGTTAAAATTGATTCAGGGAAACTGTTCACACCTGAGAAAGATCTAAACATTAGGGCCATCATCTTAGTATTAGCATAGGAGAAATAAGGGGGGACATTAGGTAGAATTTTTTTTTCAACGTGAGTTTGTTACTTTTGGGGAAATTTGGAAGAATATAACATTTTGACACGATACAGTATGTGTTTTATGTATGTTCTATATTATTATCCCCTTTGTTCTTTGTTACTAGGTTGCTATATATGGACATAGGATCCCTATATCCCCCCCACACACTGTTAATCACGTGCTGCTGGTCAATCTGCTGCAGAATTGGCAATCCTCTGGTTGAGGCATGATCATAATTATTTCCATAGGTAACGTGTGATATCACAAGCAGAGGATTATGACTTCAGGAAATAATCAAAGAGCAGAAGCAGATATTCTCTAGGGATCATATTACCTGATTCTGTGTAAATTATCCTAGTAATAAACAACTGAAGTAAAAGAGAGAAACAACATAATAGGCATCTGTGAAAAAACAATTCTGCTGGCGGAATTTCGTTCAAAAGTTGGACTTTTGTTTCCATGAAAGTTCTGAAATCATTTTGTCAACTTTCATGGAAATTCTACCTAAAAACTGCAGAATAAATGTAAGAACTGTGGGTTAATGTATTAAACTGCGGGAAAAAACCTGCACAGAACTGATCACTGTCAGTGTTCAGCACTGCAGCTTTTTCACCCACAGTTTAATTCATTAACCCTCCCCTTCCCCCACCAATCACACTCACTCATTCATTCAGCTCAGTGGGCAGCCAGCCACAGAGGACAGAGGAGGGCTGTGTTGGTTGCCCGTATGGGGTTGGGATGGGGTGGTGGGGTGGTGATGGACTTCTTGCCAGTGTGGGGGTCCACTACACACCAGGGAATGAGGAAATTATATAATTATATTTTATATGGAGGGGTGATAGGTTGGTGGGGAGAGGGACTGGACACTAGTGTTTTTCCTGTGGGGCCAGTGATCACTAGACACAAGGGAATGAGGATATTATTATTTTTATATGGAGGAGCGATTGGTAGGTGGGTGGGGGGACTGGATGGACACCAACATTTTTTTTTTAAATGGGGCCAGTGATCGGCAGGTGGGGGGTGTGCTAGACACCTGGGAATGAGGATATTATTATTTTTTATATGAAGGGATGATCAGCGGGTTGGTGGGGGGCTAGACATCAACAATTTTTTTTATATTTGGCCGACGATCAGTGGGGGAAGGGGCACAAGAAACTAGGGCAGATGTTTCTGATCTGAAAGTGTGAAAACTTTTGCAGCATTTCCAAAATTCCATGAAAATTCTGTCGTGGTAGAATTCACAACTTTTGCCCATCTCTACTACATAATATACTGCATAAGCTAAACGGTACCAACATATTATGCTTGTTAAACTTTTCTTAAAAGTGACAAACTCACTGCACAGGAAACGAGTGATTTTTTAAAGTCCAGTTGTTCTGTCTTAAATGGTGTTCTGTGCTTTGAGGCGCTATGTCTATTCACTATTAAACAAATCTTTTTTTAATTTTCTTATTACCATTGGGATTGATTTACCAAGTGTGGCAGCAGAACTGGTGTAACCCCTGGTAGGTCGATTCAGCAGCTTGCCAATGATCGGGGTTCTCAAGTATTGGAGGGTGGAGGATGTTATTCTGCTCCATGGGGGGGACAGGGAACAAGCAGGGTACTACAGTTCTATCAGTCATACTTCTATTGTAGGGAACCTGATGGAGTCAATTGTTAAAAAGGTCCTTGTGGACTACTTGGAGAGCAATGGTCTCTGGGACAATAAACAGCACAGATTTGTTGCGGCAAGATTTTGTCAGAGTAACCTAATAGTTTTCTTTGACCGGGTGATGAGGAAATTAGATAGGGGCCATGCTGTAAATTTGCTTTGCTTCTGCTTCAGCAAGGCCTTCAAAGAGGTGCCTTACAGATGCTTGCTGAAGAATATGGAGCATCTGAAATCAGTTAAGGTTATAGGAAACTAGGTAGGTAACTCGCTAATGGGGAGGCAGTAGAGGGTAGTGGTCAATGGGGTTAAATCAAAAGTGAGGGATGTCACGATTAAGGTACCACAAGGATCTGTCCTGGGTCCAGTCCTTTTCAAAATGTTCATCAACCATATTGGTGAGGGAATCTGGGGAGGCTGTGGCTCTTCACAGATGACACTAAGCTCTGTGAGAGGGTGGATAGTGCTGAGGGAAAGAGGAAATTCAGAGAGATTTACAAAAGTTTTGGGGGTGATCTAAGGTTTAGAAGCTGAAATTCAATGCCAAAACATGCAAGGTAATGTACCTATGCACCTATGGAACAAGAACCCCAAGACAGAGTACTGGATGAGAGGAGTGAGGCTGAGTATTATGACTGAGGAATGAGACCTAGGAGTTATCATCAGAGAAACGATAAAAAAACTGAATCAGTGCAACAAGGCATATAGCAAGGCAAGTATGATGCTAGGATATATTAAGAGAGGTATTGATAGCAGGAAGTAAGAGGTAATACTACCCTTTAATAGATAATTGGTGAGGCCACACTTGAAGTACTGAACCCACTTCTGGACTTCTCATCCCAGGAAGGATAGGGATAGACTGGAGACAGTGCAGCACAGGCTAATATAAATGATTCAGGGCCAACAGGGCAGGTTCTATGAGGAGTGCCTCAAGGCTATGAACATGTTCTCACTGGACACCAGAAGGGAGAGGGAGCTATTATTGACATCTTTAAATTCCTAAAAGGAATTAGCAAGGTGATCAGCAGGGATCCATTTACCTTGAATACTACCTTGCAGTTATGTGGACATGAGAAGAAACTAGCAGGAGGGAGGTTCAGGAGGAACGTTAAGAAGTGTTATTTTACAGAGAGGGTGGTGGAGCCATGAAACAGTCTGTCAGCTGAGGTGGTGGGTGTGAAAACTGTTAATGGTTTCATACTGAAAAATCTATACTCTATCGTAGTGCCTCCCCCATACACTCATCCTATGAGAGTTTGTCCCCACCCCAACTTCTCAACATACCTTGACCAACCCAAATTGTGAATTACAGCTCCCTGTATACACCTAACTTTATCAGCTTTCCTCCTTTTTCTCCTAACCCTTGAATATCCAAACAAACACTTTCAGGATTACTCTCATAAGACCATTACTACCTTAACACCGTGTTATACAACTGGCACAAGTAATGCCTCCATCCCTACAGTAGCAATAGTGGATTGCACACCCCAGTTGGATACCTGCCCCTCAACTGTTTGCTCATCCTCACACACCTACTACCCCACCCTGCTACCATAACAATGTACAACAAGGAAGGGTGGTGTTAGTAATTGCAGATGGAAATGCAACCTGATAACTGTAAAAGACTTCCTGTTTCACCTTGCTGTGATGGTTCTACTTGTATCTGGTAATATCCACCCTATCTCCAGATCCCCCTAACAATTGCCCCAGTATGCATTCCCCCCAGGGATCAATCTGCAGGATTCCACAAAATTATTGAATACATTAAAGTTCTTATGTAAAATTGAGAGGTGGTAATCTTTGGGGACTTCAATATAGACTGGTTGTCTCATGAGGCCACCCAATACAAAGATGCCATGTCCTGTATTAACTTCACTCAAATGGTTGATTCACCCACCCTGATCAACTACTGCACTGGTTCCAGTACCCTGCTAGATTGGATCCTCATGAATCAACTGGACCGGATCTCCAACACCACTGTCCTCGCTGATTCACTTAATGATTACTCCCCTGTCAACTGCCACTGGGCCAATAAGGTTTCGAAGCCCCCCTAAATCATAACGAGTCATACCCTCAAGCGTTGGCAGCTAAACTCACTCAAGGCCTACCTTAGATACATAGACTGGTCTACCCTCAAATTCACACTAGACATACGCCAGGCACTGGATTATTTTATCACTAAATTTAGTGAAGCGTACAACATCTATGCTCCAATTAGTAAATGCAAAATTAAGAGAGCCCACAATTCCTGAATCACCCCCACTCTGCTGAATCTCATGGCCACCAGAGACCATCTTTGCCATAGGGCCAAGGCCTCTAGCAAACAGGCAGACTTTCAGAAATATAAAACATTCGGAAACATCTGCAAGTGTGAGATCAGACTCACTAAATCGTGCTATTTTAGATTGCCTCACTATCTCCTGGGGAGATGGCAGGAAATTCTGGAAAAAACCTGAAGGATCTCACTGGTAAAAATAACAATACATCACCCTCCATGATACTAGTGAATGGGGAAATTACCCAGGATCCTTACACCCTCATCCATACCTTCAAAGATGCTTTCAGTCGATAACAGACAAAACAGAACTGCAGACACTGAGGCACAGGGCTGTTGGTGTAAGGTAATGTCTGTGTCTATATAGAATGCCTAGTTAGGCATTAGCAGTTTTGACTTCCTGGTCTATGTGATAGGTGAATGAGAGGGTATCATCTAGATGCACCCCTAGACATTTAAATGTGTGAAGTTGTTCAACAGATGCTTTCATATTATTAATTATGTTAAGCTGGAAGTTTGTTTTTTTTTGCCATGCGGGCAAGTTACCAGTATTGTCTTGTTTTTTTTGTTATTGAGCAATCATTTGTGTCTGTTAAACCATTCCTCCAGCTGGTGGAAACTGTATGCATATCTTGGATAAGTTGCTGTAACTGAGGGTCACGGTTAGTGACAGCAGCATAAAGTAGGATTTTGGATGGCCAAGCATCTGGTTGGCCATTTAAAAAGAGGCTAAACAGCAAGTATCCCAGGATGGACCCTTGGGGAACCCCTAGCAAGACCTCCCTGGTACTGGACAAGGCTAAGCCTATTTTGACACACTGAGTTCTGCTAGAGGACCAGCCTACAGAGATGGAACAGTCCAGGCAATAGTAGTTTTTGCAGTAATAGGTGGTGGTTTACTGTGTCAAAGGCTTTTGTGAGGTCTCTGAAAATTGACCCCATAAAATGGCCACTGTCTACAGCCTCATGAATGAGGCTTGAGAACTCAATCAAGGCAGTAGTGGTGCTACTGCATTTGTGGAACTTATGTTGTTGTGAGCACTGCAAATTGTATTTTTGAACATGATCAGTCAATTGGTCAGACATTATCCTCTCTAAGGCTTTGGATAGTGGAGGTAGAATGGAGATGGGCCAATAGTTGGATGTACTAGATTGATTCCATTTTTTGTCACCATGGGATGACAAGGGTCAGTTTCCAGAGGTTTGGGATGGTAGCCAGGGTGAGGGATTTTTTAAAGAGTTTTGTAATGGGGACTATTATCTCATCCAGTGCAACAGCCACCATTTTCATGCCAATTGCATCACTGTCCAGACAAGTTTTACCAAGAACCCTTTTAACATATTTCTTGGCTTGCAAAATAGTTACGTATTTGAAATAGAACTGTGGGGTATTATGCACCAAGTGGAGTCTAGGTGATTGGCATTGTAAGACTAGTGTAGCTTGTGAATACAGAAAGTCATGAGTAAGGATAGTGCTCAGATCCATAAAGACTGCATTGAATGTGTCTGCTATGGCAAGGGGGTCCTTAGTAAGTTAATCATTAACACTGAGCAGCAAAGGTTGAGTTTTGGTGTCCTTCCCTAACAGGCCTTTAATACTATCCCAGAATCTCTTAAAGTTTCTCCAGTTTCTTTCCAGTTGGTTCTCGTAGTAGTTTGCTTTGGCTGCCTAATCTCTTTAGTACATTTATTTCTGGCCACCGGTATTGTTGAAAGTCATGTGCTATCCTAGTGGCCTTTGCCTTGTACCATAGGCTGTCATGTTCCTTCATTTGTTTGAATAAGAGCCAGGTGATCCACCCATTATGATCACCATGGATTTTTCTTTCTTACTGGGGCAAAGATATCACATGCAGCATTAAACATGGAAATAAAAAAATCCAGGGCAAGATCAATATAATGTATGTTGTCTAAGGCTCACCAGTCAATCAGGGTGAGTTGTGCTTTTGAAGGAGCTTAGGAGACCTCTGAGAAGGACCCTACTATTAATGACTGATGGAGCTGCTTTCACCACTTTGTTAGACCAGTTACAGAGGACAGGTGATTGGTCACTCAGTGCATCTGGGAGAACTGTGAACCACATTGTGCAGTGGTCGCTGCCTGCAAAAGGATCTTCCACCTTTATTTCCAGGACATACTCACTGTTGGACAGTACAAGATCCAATATGTCTCCATCCCTGGTAAGCTCTGTGACTCCCTGCACCAGGAAACTATCCTTAAAAGCCTCCAGAATGGCCTGTTCTTTGGAGCCGGAGGCAGCAGATGTCCTCCAGTCTACACCAGGTAAGTTGAAATCACCTGTTATGACAACATTTCCTTGACTAGATATCATTCTAATCTGCTCCCCAAATGCTCTGTCCAGCTCCACATCCTGCAAATGTGGTCTATATACCACCCCCATTCTAACCTTTCTCCCCTTGGTAGTCTGAAGCTGAACCTGCAAGGCTTCAGACTTACCCTCAGCCTACTCTTCCCTGGTGCATGTGATCCCTTCGCTCACTAGTAAAGCTACTTCTTCCCCTCTCCCATTCTCTCTCTATCCTTCCTGTAAATTCTATACCCAGGGATCATACAATTGTTAACAGCCTATTAAAAAATATCAGTGGCATCTTGAAGTATTTAAAACAGATTAACATTGATGAAGCAGATCTGTTACTATCAATAGAAACAGAGGCTTGAAAACTAACATTTCCCAATGAAAGGAGACAACAAGCATTTGAAAAATCACTTGCCGAACATCCAGTCAGTATGTTGCCACCTACTTACTTCATTAGGAATTAAGTAAGATATTTTCTTGAGGCAAACTATTTCATTTTTTTTTACTTCTATATTGTATATGTCCAATAAACAGCAATGTTCATTATAGAAAAATAGAAAGTAATATGAAATAAATTGCCTGTGGATAAAAAGATCATTCTATAGATCTGAGCCCCATCTAATATACATTGAAATCTAAGCATCTAACCAAATAGCACATCAACAATCAATCAAAAAATCTTTATTTTATCAGGCAAAACACCTTTGAGTAAACTCATTTACAAGATGGACCTGGACAGGTACATGATCAAACACAGAATAATTCTACAAAAATTAAAATAAAGGCATTACATACAACAGAGTAAGATACATTTGTAAATATGTACACTAAGAGAACACTTATAGCAGTCACACAGCAATATATGCATTGAACATACCAGCATAACAAAGGCGGTGTGGGCAACCATGCAGGGAAGGACAATGGTTACATGGAACAACTAAGTTGGAGAAGGGAGGGAGGGAGGAGGATAAGTGTGAGTAAAAATCAAATTGAGGGGGTCACCAGAGGTCAAGCAGGGGGTACAATGTCTGAGGTTAATAAACCTTTAGCCAAAGATCAAGGGAAGCAATTGCAGGCCTCCTTTTAGGAATGTGCATATAATGATTTGAATGCTGACATTAATATGGCAGGCTATTCTCATGTTGTTTTGGAGTTTATTCCAGAGCTGAGGAAGTGCACAACATGTTGTGGCCCTGCCACATATCCAATCTTCAACCCATGGGGGTAAGAACAAAAATGGGCATTTCAGTAAGTCCAATATCAAGACCAAGCAACTTACCTGCTAAAACATAATTAAGGAAAGAAAGAGTAAAATAATGAATGAAGTTGAGGTGACATTACCGCTGGCAATAGTAGCAGCTTGACAGTTCTGACAAAAAAGATGCAAACTATTTCATTTGTGATGGAAATATTTTGTCCAGCACAATGGTACCTCTGTGGGTACATCTTTTGACCCCAAACTGGCAGATATATTTGTTGGAGAATGCAGTGGCAGTGACCCGAGTTTGGGAGCAAACTCAAGCTGTTGGAAGGTCATCTGTGGGGGTAGGAGGATCGAGCATCTGACAGACAGCTCTCCTCCTCCTCCTCCAGAGGGGGGTGACATGGAGCCCAGAACTACCCTGGCCCCCGGCAGTGGCTGGGGGGTATAGCACAAGGACCACTAAATAGGGACTTGAGTAGCAGGACTCTGACATGGTAGCATATGTGGTGCTGTCAGTTATGCATTGCATGCTGCTCCAATGGGGAGGGAAAGAAACAAGAAAAAATCCCTGGTCAGTAGTATGAATGCTGACCACTCACAGGCCCCACACCCAATGACCAGACACTGCTACAGAACTGAATCCATTTCATGCAGGATTGGGGAACCCCACCTCCCCTGCCTGTGGGATAAGCCCTGAAGGAACACATTGGAAGGGTAAGAACTGGGAGTGGGATGGTTGGCATGCAGGGGGATATCCAGTGCTCAGGAAAAAAAGAGCACTAACTGAAAAAAAAGAGATTGGGAAGACAGGTTTCTCTACAATTGTGCAATTGACACATTATTGAGAACATCAAAATGTGGCATTGTTTTTTTAGAAGATGTCTTACTGATCTGTTCATGAAGAGAGACAGATCATATCATCTCTATAGAGTATATTAACTCTACTCACTGCCATCTACAATTTACATCTGAATACAATACTACTAGTCACTTTTTGGATATTTGCTTTTTTTTTTAAATAACCAACTCCCAGCCAAACTATATTGAATCACTACTGCATGAAACACTGTTTGTTGGGGATATACAGCAGTTGCCATCCTGCACATCTCATTGAACATGTCTGAAAAGGTAAATGTTTCATACTTCCATTTTGTTCTGACTTCAGGGCAGATCAGTGAGACATTCTACCTAAACATAATAGGTCTGTGACCCCCAGGAGAGTGTCACCCACAGGAGCATTAGTATCAGAGAAGCAGGAGTAAGGCATCACCAGGGTCATCCACAGGTCTGCAGGCAATTCTGATCCATCCAAGAAATGCATGGGAAGAGCTGCTAGTAGTGTGCATTACAAGTCAAAAAGGTACCTTAAGAATGGAATAGGGGCTGTTGTTTGTGAACTCATGAGCACCCTATCTAGGATAAAGGTAAAGATAAGAAAGGAGATTTGTAATTTCTACTGGAAGAAGGAACTGTGGCACAAACTGTGAAACAGACAGAAAATAGCTAAAGGCCAGAACCCCCTATCTAGGGTTGGAGAAATTGGAAAACAGAGAAAGGGATTTTGGAGGTAGGTGAAGGGAAGGATTATACATTAGTAAGTAGCAGCTAAAGGGCACTAAACACTAAGGAGGGAAGGTATAACTGAAGGCAAGCTCACTGTAGAAATTGCAGGGTGATCACCCCCCGGCTATGATCTACAGATTGGGTAACTGACCAATCTGCAGAAGGTTTGCTCTACTCGGTCCACAGCTGGCAGCAGCACAGAATGACATATTACTGTTGCACATACAGGAGTCTGCAACCACATCCCATATCTTCACTTCTTCAGAGTCCCACTGACACAGGGGGGTGACAGGTGGTGTGAAGGTGGCAAACCAGCTCATGTGAGTGGTGAAAATGTCCTTTCATCATGACAACAGACCATTTTGCACCCTTCAAAGAGGTGTAAGTAGTGACTCCCCAGGAGGTGCTGTGTTTTAGGAGGAATGAACAAACAGTAGGGCAGCACCCAGCAGGATTGAAAGAAGGAAATTGGAAGGGTACTGGCAGTTGGTGACTTAATGGTTAGGGGCATTGAGTGTGGTGTGTGTGTGAGGGGATGGAAGTGAGGAGAGTTTCTATATGCCTTTCTAGGCCTTTAGCCAGTAGAGGTGAAGCCAGAAATAATGGGATATGAAATTGGATGGCACCAGGACCAGACGGAATATAGCATGGGTGCATAGGAGTGTGGTTTAGAGTTGCCTGAGCCCTTGGCTAGCTGTTGAGGTGCTCATTGGAATCTAGTGGGGTGTCTGGGAAATAGAGGTCTGTGGATGTGGTTCCACTCTATAAGAGTGGGGAGAGGGAAGACCTGGGAAACTACAGACTGGTCAGTCTTACCTCTATTGTAGGTAAACTAATGGAGATCCTAAACAAAGAAAACAAAAGTGGCCAACCCGGGATTTAGGATAACAAGCAACATGGATCTGTGTTGGGGTGATAATATTGGATGAACAAAGTGGTCATTTTTGACTGGGTTACAAAGGCTATTAGTTAAGGAAAGTGATAGCTTTACTCCATTTCAGCAATGTTTTTTGACTCAGTGTGACATAGGAGGCTGCTGAGGAAAATGGAAGACCTTGGAGTGGGGAGGGAATGAATGAAATGGATAGGGAGCTGGTTGATGGGGATGAAAACAGTTGGTAGTGAACAGGGTCAAGTGAGAGGACAGGGAGATCATATGTTGGGTGCTGCAGGGGTCAGTCATGGAACCTGTCCTGTTCTATATATTCTTCAATCACATCAGAGAGGGTATTCAGGACAAGATGTCTCTCTTTGTGGAGGAAACAAAGCTTTGCAGTATGTTAGACAATGAACAGGGATGATTAAGTTTAAGAGGGATCTGAAGAAGTGAAGAGGTTGTCCAAGATATGACACTTGAGATTCAGTGCTAAGAAGTGCAAAGTGAGGTACCACCAGATGACCCAGTTAGAGTGCTTCTGTGCTAATGACCTGAGTTTGGAAGCAGACCCAGGGAGCCAATCAGGTGGCAGGGTGCTGGGTTACTTCTGCCGCATGGAAGCACTTCCAGCCAGTGGGAACCCCAAGGGAGCTTGTCTCCTCTTCAAGACATTGCTACACATGTCTGAGGTGACATGCAAGGGGACACATCCTGCACCAAGGTGCAGGGAATGGGGAAGCTAAGGGAAAAAAATGTGCACTTGCAGCCATCAGTGATGGGACTGGAGCCCTCATGTGCCTCCCCATGTGTATTTCCACCAGAGGGACAGTGGAGGGCATGGCAGCTGGGATTGGAGAGCTAAACAAAGCCTAAAACAGCTGGAGGAGACCCCCAAGCACCACATAGTTATATATAAAAAAAGAATTGCAAAGTGACACACATGGTGAAAGGAACTCATGCAGAGAATACTGGATAGGTGGAGTTAGGCTGATCACAATATCTGAGGAAAGGGACCTGGGAGCCACCATTAAGTGACTCAATCAAACAATCTGAGTATGCTGGGATGCATTTAGAAAGAATTTGACAGACGGAGGAAGGTGGTGATATTGTTCTTGTACAGGTAACTGGTGAGGCCTCACCTAGTGTACCATTCACAGTTTTGGAGTTCATACCTGAGAAATACCTTGCAGTATAGCCTATAGGTTACAGTAAACAGCTGTGAATAAACCTGGAACATCCATCAGACCTGGGTTTGATTCTTACAACATCCACTTGCATACTGCTTGACCCTGATCAAATCTCTTAACCTCCCAAATGCTGCTGGGTCACAATTGAAAATGGGCATTGTTCAAAGAGGGCCTTACCAGGTTAAGTAAAAAAGAAAAGAAAGAAAGGGCTAGAGTCTCTGAAGTGAAGGGTCAACCAGATGATCCAGGGCCAGCAGGAGAGCTCGACTATGGAACAGCTGGAAACTTTTAACACATACTTTCAGGAGGCCAGAAGTTAGAAGAGTGACATTTCTTCACTTACTGGTTACTGGGCAAGTTGGACTAAGACATAGGTTGCTTTTTCAGCCAAGACCCAGGGAAAACAAGGAAGAGAGTTCAGTACAGTGTAATCCAATCCAATCCAATACAATACAATACAATCCAATACAATAAAATGCAGTACATTGGTTTTAATGATTTCTATACAAGATAGCTGTTTGAATGATTCCTAGGTATACTGAGCACAAAACAAATCCTCAGTATTAACAAGGCAGCAGGTGGACAAGACAGAGACATACACGTTCAAGAAGTGTATTAGTAGAGTGTACTGTGAAGACCTATTGAACAGGAACAACACTGCAGTTATGAAAGGACATAAACAGAGGCTAGTCAGTTGAAACTTCAGGACAGGCATGTTGAAGTCCTAGTTCACAAGAAGGATCTGGAGCTTTGGAATTGATTACCGGTAGATGTGGTGGTGGTGCAAGGATTATTAACAAGTTCAAACACAGCTGAGACAGGTTTAATGGACTAATAAATCCCGGAGGAGGAACTGGGGAGATGGGGGAGGGGGGCTTAGGTGGAGAGAGGGAGGGTGTGGTGTAGTAAATCCCTTCAAGCCATTAGGTCAGGGTATAGGTAGGAAACACTTTTTAAGGGCCAACTGGATGGACACTTTGACTTTATCTGCCAGCAATGAATACATTTCTGTTTCTGATGAAATGGAGTGACTTAGACTAATAGAGTCAAGAGATGGCAGAGTGTTTTCTCACTCCTTAACACTGTCAGCATGCCTCCTCCTTCGCAAGGGACTTACCATTGTTTTCTTGTGTTGCCCTCATGTCCTGCCTCCCAAAATGGGGCCATAAGACTGGAAAAGGACATTCATGAGCTACATATCTGTTTGCCAGTGGCTGCCGACATTGGTGGGTGTAGGGTCTGTGGGAACAGCAGGGTAGCCAGTCTTTTCAGCTGATGTTTTTTCCATTCTCCCCCATAAAATGTTTCACACAGGCAATAATGCCAAGCGTGTATAGAAACACACCTCAATGCTGGAGACATTTTTCCCACCCTTGCAGTTACACCCACACATCCTCCTGTGTTCACATAGGAGGTTGTGCAACAGAGGGAATCTGATATCCTCCCACTATGAGAAAAGTAGCATCTGCTAGGGGCAGAGTATTTTAAACAAAGAAAATATAGAAGTGAAACTACTGTAAGTGCTCTCCAATCAACAAGATAGACAGAAACATTCTTTTGCAGTGGAGAAATCAACCTGATACAGCAAATAATATCCCCCCACCCTACCCAGATTTGTGACTGAATACTTTTTACTGTGATATAGGTCACAATTATAAAGTTACAAGAACAACTATATTATATTATAGTTATGTAACCATAAGCACCAAGTGTTTACATGTGGGTTACTGGTCAAATTACTAAAGGCAGCTTTGCACTTACAACTTTTCGTTATGTATATTAGATTCTACAATCTGATAGATTTAGTAGATTTGTAAATTCCATCAAAAAGAATGCAACTGTAAACTGAAAGAATACTTCAGAAGAGATTATAATTGAGCTCTGTGGAATTTGTTGTACTTAGGCAAATCTTAAAATGGATAGTATCTTCTACAGGATTGTTTCCCTTGGCAGGTCTGTGAATGATGCCATAATAATAAGGCCTGAAGTTGTAAACTCCACTATTCAATCCCTGCAGGTGCACATGCAATTTACAATAATTGTTTGTGTGACTGATAATCATAAACAATAAAGTAATATTACTAGTTTCATAAAGAAACAGACAGTAACATTCACATTATCATACCACAGTCAATTATTCTTTCTCAGTTTCTGAAGAGTTCTATTCCACAGATGTTAGACTGCTGCTAACATGCAGTAGGATACAACCCTGCAGTCTTACTGAGCATACATTAAACTATTCACAGTTTTACTACATAAAGAGGACTAGCACCCTAAAATGTTGTCATGCATTTGGTTACCTTTATTTTCTGAGTCAAGCAGTACTCAGATTATTATGAATGTTTTGAGTTATACATTACATAGAAACATAGAAACATAGACTTTGACGGCAGATAAGGACCGCTAGGCCCATCTAGTCTGCCCATTTCCCTACCTACAGGATAGGCCGCAGATCCTAGTTAACCAACAGCCTATTTCTTCCTACCCCACACAAGAATTGCCTTATGTCTGTCCCATGCATTCTTGAATTCTCCCACAGTTTTAGACCCCACAACCTCCTCAGGAAGGCTGTTCCATGCATCCACTACCCTCTCTGTGAAATAATACTTCTCACATTGCCCCTGAACCGCCTCCTTCTATCTTTTAAATTGTGTCCCCTTGTTCTTGCAAGTCTCTTTTTCTGAAAAATGCTACCCTCTTGGACTTTTGTTGATTCCACTGAGGTACTTAAAGTTTCTATCATGTCACCCTCTCCTTCTTTCCTCAAGGGTATACATATTAAGCTCCTTTAGTCTCTCCTCATACGGCTTCTCTTGCAGACCCTGCACCATTTAGCTGTCTCCTCTGACTGCCTCTATCCTGTCTATGTCCTTATGAAATAGGGTCTCCAGAACTGGACACAGTACTCCAGATGGGGTCTCACCAACTGTCTGTACAGAGGATAACAACTTCCTTTTTCTGCTGCTGATGCCTCTCCCTATACATCCCAGTATACCCCAGCCCTCCCTACTGCTTCTCTCACATTGCTTTACTAACCTAAGGTCATCTGATATGATTACCCCAGGTCCCTTTCCTTTTGTTGTTGTTACTACCTCCCCACCCATTGTGTATTCTTCCCTGGTTCTTGTTTCCAGGTGCATTATTTTGCACTTCTTTGCATTGAATCCTAGCTGCCATACTTGACCATTCCTCCAACTCACAAGTCCCTTTTCATCCTTTCCACGCCTCCTTATGTATCAACCCTGTTGCAGATTTTTGTGTCATCTGCAAAAGGCATACTTTTCCTTCCAGTCCCTCTGCAATGTCACTGATGAAGACATTAAAAAGGACTGGACCCAATACTGAACCCTGCGGTACCCTCACTAGTAACCCCCCTTTCTTCAGAATGGACTCCATTTACAATTACCTTCTGTGTCCTGTTGTCCAGCCAATGTTTTACCCAGGCTACCACCCTGGGACCCACTCCCAGGCTGGTTAATTTGACTATTAATCTTTTGTGTGGGACTGTGTCAAATGCCTTGCTGAAGTCTAGGTAGGCCATGTCCACAGCCCCTCCCTGGTCTACTACTTTGGTCACCCAGTCAAAGAAATCTATTAGATTCATCTGACATGACCTTCCCGCTGTGAACCCATGCTGCCTTGGGTCCTGTGCTCCACTGGCCTCTAGGTACTCAACTATTCTTTCCTTCAGAAGTGACTCCATCACTTTCCCTACCACAGAGGTCAGACTGACAGGTCTGTAGTTTCCTGCCTCTGTCTTGGACCCACTTTTGTGAAGGGGAATCAGATCCGCCTTCCTCCAGTCCTCGGGTACCACACCATCCTCCCATGATTTATTAAAAGAGTAGCCAGTGGTTTCACTAGTTCCTCCTTAATTATTTTAGAATTCTGGAGGAATTCCATCAGGACCCATTGCTTTGTCCACCTTCAGTTTTAGGAGTTCTTGCAGAACCCTTTCTTCTGTGAAAGGACTGGGATCGACTCCCTATCAAGAGTGCTTCTGTTAATTGGATTAGGCACTTCCTCCTCTTTTGTGAATACTGAGCAGAAATATCTGCTCAGTAATCCTGCTTTTCCACTGTCCCCTCTGCCCACCCACTGTTCATTCTATTCAGCCTCACTATCCTCCCTTTGTCTTTCACGCTACTGATGTACCTATAAAAGGTTTTATTCTTCTTAACTGAGTTGGCTATCTTTTCTCAGTTTTGGCCTTGCTATTCTGACTTCCCTCTGCTCCCTTCTGCCTTAACTGGTACAGCTCTCTGTCCTGCTCCTTCTGTGTTTCCTTATACTCGGAATGCTATCTTTTCTTCCTGACTTTCACAGCCACCTCTTTGAGAACCATAGTGGCTTTTTCTTTCATTTTGATTTGTTCATTTGCTTCACACAAAGGCTTGTTGCCTCTGTGATGGCAGTTTTGATAATCCCCCATTGTTGCTCCACACCTCCTTCTAGCCTGTTTGCTAGTGCTTTTCTGAGGCACTCTCCCATCTTGCCAAAGTCAGCCCTCCTAAAGTCCAGTACCCTCACTTTTGTATGGGTTGACTCTGTAGCCGAGTTTAACGTGAACCACACTGTTTGATGGTCACTTGTCCCCAGATGGCAACGCACTTCTAGATCTGAGATCCTCTCACTGCACCTGTTTGAGAGTACGAGGTCTAAGATTGCTCTCTCACGAGTGGGTTACGAAACTAGCTGTCTAATGCCTGCCACCTGTAGGGCATCAAGAATGGCCCTGCTCTTGGATGTGGCTGCAGCAAATGTGCTCCAGTTAACATCTGGCATATTCAGGTCTCCATCAACAGTATCTTCCCTTTCTCTGCCATTCTAAGAATGCCTTCTATCATATCCTTGTCCATTCCTTCCCCCTGACATGGGGGTCTGTACACAACCCCTGTGTGGATTGTGGTGCCCTTTCCAGTCTCCAAGGTGACCCACAGTGCCTCCTCTCCTCCCTGTTTACTCTTTTGTTCAGTTGCTTTTATCCCTTCCTTTACATAGAGAGCTACTCCTCCCCCTCTTCTCCCCTGCCTTTCTCTCCTATAGGTTATGTACCCTGGTATGTTAACATCCCAGTCATGGTTCTCTGTGTACCATGTTTCTGTGACTGCTACGATATCCAGGCATCCCTCTTCCATTAAGGCCATCAGCTCAGGGAGCTTGTTGCCCAGACTACGGGCATTGGTACTCATTACCCTCCATTTCCTGATGGCCTTACTCCTTTTGCCCCATCCCTGTCCTTCTTGCCTTTGTCACTTTCTTCATTTACCCCTGCCCTTCTCCCTATCGACACCTCTATGTTGGTGTTTGCCACACTTACTACCATAATTATTTGGGGGATAGGATTTTCCTGCTCCTTTCCAGTGCCTCCCCCCTTGGCTAGTTTAAAAGCTTGCCAATGAAGCATTTAAACCTATCACCTAGGATCCTGGTTCCCCTCCCGGACAGATGCAGCCCATCATGCCAGTATAGGCTTGCATCACTCCAGGTGGACCCCCAGTACCCAATGAAGCCAAATCCCTGAGCTCCACACCAGTTTTTCAACCACTGATTGAATCCCATGCTGCAGAACACCCTAGCCTCTCCTATGCCATAGATGGGTAGCACCTCCGAGAAGGTTACCGTACATGCTACTTGAC
The DNA here is from genome assembly GCA_016271365.2 of Neoceratodus forsteri. Lineage (NCBI taxonomy): Eukaryota > Metazoa > Chordata > Ceratodontiformes > Ceratodontidae > Neoceratodus > Neoceratodus forsteri. The sequence continues at coordinate 1,291,654,964 of CM057456.1, forward strand.
TAAGGCCCTCCCAATTCCACAAACTCTTCCTGACACTCTCTAATCCCTTTCTTAGCCAGGTCATTTGTCCCTAGGTGGACAATGACATCCAGCTCCCTCCCCTGTGCAGTTGCCCGCAATCCTGAGATTCGCCTCCCTGTTCCTGCAAGGCCATGGCGCCAGGCAGGCTCCTTCTCCCCAGTTCTACTCTTTCCTAACAATGGAGTCCCCACCAGGAGTTGTTTCCTTCCCCTGCAGGGTCCCCTGCCACCCTCCTGTGGGTCTCCTTTGTGGAGGTTCCCAGCATCCTCCTTGGTCTCCACTGTGGGTGCCTCCATAGAGGAACCACACTTTGCCAGAATGGCATAGGAATTGTGGAGAGGCACAATGGGAGGGATGCGCCTCTGTTCCACCACCCTCACCCTCCCTGAGCCCACTGTGGTCCAACCGCTCCTCTTTCTTGGCAACCTCTGAGGCAACGGCAGTGGCACTGGTGGTCCCTGGATGGAAGAGGAGGTCCCACAAATCCTGGCCAACTCAGCCTGGAGATGAGCAACCTCCTCCCTCAGCCCAGAGAGGTGCCTGCAGATGGGACAACACTGCATCCTCCAGAACATCTCCTTGAAGACTGCTGGTCCACAGTCACTGCACTGCACCACTCCAATCATGTCTTATTTCTGGCCCCTTAACTGTTTGCAATCCTTACTCTTTCCTCTGTTTTTTTTTCTCTCTCTCCTTACTTTCTGCCTGTGTGCCCTTTAAGCTCCTGATTGTCCTGTTCTGAGACAAGAATATCCTATATTTCACAGTAGACCACTTACTTGCTCAGAGGCAGAGCTCCAGCAGCTAGAGGGGGCCGGAGAGCTACTCTTGCCCTTCTAGGATGGTGGGTCCTTGGTGGTTCTGTGATCACTCACTTCCTGCCCCTAAACAGGAAGTTCCTGTTGTCAGTCAAATTCTGTGCCTATAAAAATAGAACTAGCTTTGGGTGGAGAGTGAGGAAGGAGGGCAATATAGTCCCAGCAGAGAAGTTCAGTCACACAGCAGTCCTTTCTCCTGGTGTCTTCTGCCAAGCTATTAGCAGAAACTTTCTAAGGCAGTCTTTAAATGTAGCTTCCTTCTAACTAAGCCACTCCCCCTACCTACCAGATCTTTCTACAAGTAGTTTAAACTTCACAGCAGTTAAGTCCTTTCAGTCACCTGAGATTTACACCTAGATAACTCGTCAGATACCCATTCAGTTCAGTTAACCCAAACACACACTTTTTTTTTGTATGTTAGTTTTTTTACCCTAAATTAAAGGTCAAATACAAAAGTTCTTCTACTTTAGTCCCAGCAGGGAAGTTCAGTCACACAGCAGTCCCTTCTCCTGGTGTCTTCTGCCAAGCTATCTTGCATCTTTCTACACCTCAGTTGTTTGCAGTATTACAAAATGCATATGCATATTTTGCCTAAGGCTCTTGTGCATTGCAAAGCTGCTATGTACTAAGAATCTAGTGATTTATCCTGCCAGTAATAACTACTGCTGTAACCTGCATAGGGAAATACTATTGTACTATGTACTGTAGAGTATTGATCCAATAATTATAGTCACAAAGCATATCTCTTCCACTAGTCAGACAGTTTGGTCAGTGACCTACTTGCTGCATGGTAGAGCTTGCAGACATTATGGTGAGAGTGGACAGGCTTCTACAGGAGGGGGCAGAACAGCTACTCGTTCAGTTCCACTACATGTTAGCACCAATATAGGTGATATGGGTATACAGTGGTGCCAGCCACAATGCAGTGATGTACACTGCAGTACCTTGCAGAACATGACATCATAAACTACTGTGTGAAAAAAGGGCTTAATTGCAATTGAATTACACTGTTCCCTGCAGCATAGTGCTGCACATTTCAGATTTACTGCTGTAATATGGCAGGGTACTGCATTGCATACTGTCTGGCACTATTGCAGGGGATAAAGATAAACCAGTGGTCATGCAAAATAGATTAAGGGAACTAGGCATCAGGCAAGGCAAGGCAAATTTTATTTCTAGAGCACCCTTTCCTGAAGGCTCAGAGAGCCTCACAATCAAAACACATGTACAGCAACAGCATTTGTGAAATGTATAAAATAAATATAAAATACATACACATACAATTAAAACTATCTAAAAGGTGTCTGGGAAAGCCTTCGAAAATAAATAGGTGTTCAAGATCTAGAAGGCCAGCTCAATGTGAGCTGATTGAACATTTGTAGGCAGGGATTATATTGCAAAACTGCAGCCATGCTGAATGTCCTGTCCCCAGATTGTCTCAAAGGTGAGGCTGGGACTGAAAGCAGATCCGTAATGGAGGAACAGTGGCAGGAAGTTGATTGGTATGTAATCAGGAAACATGTCAAGTAGTCAGGTCACAGAAAAATAGAAACATAGAATCTGACAGCAGATAAGGACCACTTGGCCCACCTAGTCTGCCCATTTACCCTGCCTGTTTCATATAAGCAGATCCTAAGTGATCTGTGGCTTAACCCTTCTTCCCTACAGCTAGGGTTCCCTAATGTACATCCCATGCATTTCTGAATTCCCCTACCATTTCTGCCACCACAACCTCTGCAGGGAGGCTGTTCTATGCATTCACCATCCTTTCTGTGAAAAAATACTAACTCATGTTACCCCTGAGTCTACCCCTTCCCATTCTCATATAATGGTCACTTGTTCTTGTACACCTTCTTTTCTGAAAGATGATACCCTCTTGCACCTTATTTATATCCCTGAGGTATCTGGAAGGTTCTATCATAGCCCCGCCCCCCCCCTCTCTCTCCTCTCTTCAAGAGATTACATATTGAAGTCCCCTAGTCTCCTTTCATATGACTTCTGGTACAGCCTCTGCACCATTTTTGTTGCCCTTCTTTGAACTGCTTCTACTCTATCTATGTCCTTCCAGAGATGCAGCCTACAGAACTGGACACAGAACTCGAGATGAGGTCTCACCAATGTTCTGTAGAGTGACATCACAACCTCCTTCCGTTAGAGATACCTCTCCCCATGCAACTCAGCATTCCACTGGTTCTCATCACCACCTTCTCATATTGTTTGGTAACCTTTAGGTCATCAGTTATGATTTCTCCCAGGCCCTTTTCCTGTTTTGTGGCCTCAAGTACCTCCCCCCCATCATGTACTCCTCCCCTGCATTTCTCTGCCCCAAGTGTATAATCTTGCAGTTCTTTATATTGAATCTTAGTTGCCACACCCTCGTACCAGACCACGTTGGGCCTTGAATGTTATCAATCATATTTTGAAGGTGATGTGCCACTGCATAAGCAGTCAGGGCAGCACATGCAGAACTGGTGTGATATGATCCCTCTTAGAGGAGCTCACAATCAGCTGGGCTACGGCATTCTGGACCAGCTGCACATTTGCGGCAAACCTCCTGATAACTCTATGTAAAGAGCATTGCAGCTGGCAAACCTGGAGGTTACAAAGGCATGGACAATCATAATCAGATGAGCTGGGGCTAAATGTGGTTTAATCCTAGTGATGTTACAGAGATGATAAAAGCCAGATCGGACCACAGCTGACGCCTGTTGATCAAGCATCAGCCTGTGATCCAGACTTACCATAAGAATCTTTACTGCATTTACAGCTCTGATTGATTAGCCACATAACTAAGGAAGAATCTCTGTACCACTCATCATCGCTAGGCCAACTCAACAATTAATATCTCTGTCTTACTATACCTGGGTTGAGACTTAGCCAATCAACAAGCTGCACATGGGTTTTACCTGGGCACAAGAGGAGTTGTATTGCATACAGGAAAAATAGAGTTGTCATGGGTGCTTTTAACTAGGACAGGGATGGGTAATGGTTATAGCTGTTCATGGGCTAAACAGTATTTCCCAAATGTCACAAACAATTGGCTTCCTGAATGTTCAGTAACAATTATGAATAACCCAATATTCATGTATTCAGTATTCAGTCCATTAGTATTAAAAAAAAAAAATTAAACCACTACTCCCTCCCTACCCCATTCCCTGTGCCTGAGAGAATTTCAGAGTTAAAAGCTTTAAAATTGTCAGCTAGTGGCATGATGCCAGGAGCCCAAATGAGTAGTTTGGACAACATTGAACCCAATTATTATCAATAGTTTAGCCAATAATGTTATTATTTATAGAGCCTCATAAAGAACAAGAAATGAAATTACTCTTGTATCAGCATTTTGCAATCCAGTGGTGAGGGCTTCTCCTCAAGATATTGTTGGTCTAAATTTAAAACATAAAACACAATCAAAATATATACATTATTTCATATAAGGTAATTGAGGTGGATCACCCCCCTTAAATCAAACAAATCTTCATATCAGTTATCAATCCATACAGAATCAGTTGACATGATTTTTTTTCTAGCAAATTTAAACCTCATTTTGATGGGACAATTCAAGTCTGTGCTTCTCAGTTTTTGAGATTTTCAATTGTATTTCACCTAAAAATTCAAAATATATAGTTGTGCCAACCAGATTGCAGCATAGTACCTTGCAAAAAAAGTGCTGTGTCAGCATGTAGACTGAGCACCAAACAGAAAGGTAATACAAACTGCACTATGAAAATAGACAGTGGAGTTATAATCAACCTTTCACAGAGAACTTCATCAGGAATTAACTAAAAGGGGAAAAAGCAAAGTTAGTGGAAAGGTAAGGGGAAATGAGGGATATATATATGTGAGGAAAGAAAACCGGGGTGGAACAAGGAGAAAAAAGTGGTAATAAGAAAGGTAAGAAAAGAAGCTGGAAAACAAACAAAGGTGATGATGGGTATGACAAATGATAGTAGGAGTGAATGAGTTGGGGAATCCCCAGTGTTACTGCAAAATGTTGCAGTATCCTGCATGGAACATTGCAGTTCAATGGCAGTTAAACCTTCCAGTCATGCAGTATTTTATGACATGTTGTCTACAGTACTTCAAGGTGTATTTGACTGTGTGTTTGTGACTGAATTTGAAGTCTTTTCTTAACAGAAATTTCTGTGTGCTTTTCCATTTAAGGATTCTGCCTGATAAGATTATGACTGTGTTTGTAATTGGCTGTGTCTGAACTTTAAGTGCACACATCACATTGCAGGGACTAGCGTAGTTTGAAAGTGAACTCTTAACTGCCATTTCAGTTTGAGTCTTCATTTAGTTGGGGCAGGATTCAGGGATCCTAGCTGATAAGTTTGTGACTGTGTGTTTGTAATTGAATTTGAGATATTTTCTTAACTGCAGTTTCTGTGTGCTTTTCCATGTAGTGACCATGTTTGGCTGTGTGTTTGTGATTGAATTTGAGGTATTTTCTTAACAGCAATTTTTATGTGCTTTTCCATTTAGGGACTGTGTGTTTTTTAAGTGAATTTAATGTATTTTCTTAACTGCAACATCTGTGTGCTTTTCCATTTAGTTTGGGCAGGATTGAGGGATTCTAGCTGGTGAGTTTATGACTACTGTATGTGTTTGTTATTGAATTTGAGGTATTTTCTTAACTGCAATTTCTGTGTGCATTTCCATTTAGAGACTATGTGTTTGTAATTTAATTTTAGGTCTTTCTTAACTGCAACTTCTGTGTGCCTTTCCATTTAGTTTGGGCAGGATTGAGGGATTCTAGCTGATAAATTTGTGACTGTGTGTTTATAATTGTCGGTGTCTGAACTTTAAGTACAAGCATCATATTACAGGGATTATTGTAGTTTGAATGTGAGGCCCTAACTTCCATTTCAGTTTGATTCTTCGTTTAGTTGAGGCAGGCTTCAGGGATCCTAGCTGGTGAGTTTGTGATTATATGTTTGCACTTGAAATTGAGGTATTTTTTTAACTGCAATTTATATGTGCTTTTCCATTTAGTTTGGGTAGGATTGAGGAATTCTGGCTACTGAGTATGTGACTGTGTGTTTGTAATTGGCTGTGTCTGAACTTTAAGTGCAGGCATCATATTACAGGGATTAGAGTAGTCTGAATATGAGCTCTTAATTGCCATTTCAGTTTGATTCTTCATTTAGTAGGGACAGGATTGAGGGATCCTAGCTGGTGAGTTTGTGACTATGTGTTTGTAATTGAATTTGAGATATTTTCTTTTTTTTAACATTTAACATTTTCTCCTTCTGCTGCCATTGTCCTGCTTTTACATCCAGTCACCTCTCCACTCCGCCTCCAACCCTGAAGTTGCATGCCCAGCTGGCAGACCTAACTACATCTGAAAAAGGGGCCCCCCATAGCCCCCCATACCCGGTGAGGAACCAGTACTGGCACATGCCTCCAGGCATCATCGGCCGGTGGAGCTGTGGCTATCAATCTGCCTCAGACCCTTGCTGCAATTTTTCCTTGTTCCTTCCCCATTGGGACCACAGACATGCAATGACATCTATGCACATATGTGCAGATGTCCACCATGGTCCCCCCTCCATTACACTGCTGCCTGTGGTACCTCTGGGAGTCCCCAGGGGTTGACACAGCACAGTGTAAAGTTCCCATCCCACCCCAGGACTAAGAGAGCTGTCTCCCTATGCTCAATCCCAGTCCTCCCCTTCCAACCCCTGACAACATGAGCTCATTCTTGAACCCAGGTCACTGGCATAGCTTGAGGTGTGGTGTCCAGTGCCTCAACCCTCTGCACCACAGGGCCAGCAAATAGTTTCTTAACTGCAATTTCTGTGTGCTTTTCTATTTAGTGACTATGTGTTTGTAATTGAATCTGAGGTCTTTTTCTTAACTACAACATCTGTGTGCTTTTCCATTAGGTTTGGGCAGAATTGAGGGATTTGGGCTGATAATTTTGTGACTGTGTGTTTGTAATTAACTGTGTCTGAACTTTAAGTACAGGTATCATATTACAGGGATTAGTGTAGTTTGACTGTGAGCTCTTAACTGCCATTTCAGTTTGAGTTTTCATTTAGTTGGGGCAGGATTCAGGGATCCTAGCTGGTGAGTTTGTGACTGTGTGTTTGTAACTGAATTTGAGGTCTATTCCTAACTGAAATTTCTGTGTGCTTTTTCATTTAGTTTGGGCAGGATTGAGGGATTCTGGCTGATAACTTTGTGACTGTGTGTTTGTAATTGGCTGTGTCTGAACTTTAAGTGCAGGCATCATATTACAGGGATTCATGGAGTTTGAATGTAAGTTCTTAACTGCCATTTCAGTTTGAGTCTTCATTTGGTTTGGGCAGTATTGAGGGATCCCAGTTGGTGAATATGTAACTGTGTGTTTGTAATTGAATTTGAGGTATTTTCTTAACTGCAACTTCTGTGTGATTTTCCATTTAGTTTGGGCAGGATGGAGGGGCTCTACCTGATAAGTTTTTGACTGTGTGTTTATAACTGGCTGTGTCTGAACTTTAAGTGCAGGCATCATATTACAGGGATTAGTGTAGTTTGAATGTGAGCTCTTAACTGCCATTTCAGTTTGATATTGTATTTAGTTGGGGCAGGATTCAGGGATCCTAGCTGGTGAGTTTGTAACTATGGGTTTGTAACTGAATTTGAGATATTTTCTTAACTGCAATTTCTGTGTGCTTTTCCATTTAGTTTGGGCAGTATTGAAGGATTGTTGCTGATAACTTTGTCACTGTGGGTTTTTAATTGGCTGCGTATGAACCATAAGTTCAGGCATAATATTGCAAGGATTAGTGTAGTTTGAATGTGAGCTCTTAACTGCTGTTTCAGTTTGATCCTTCATTTAGTTGGGGCAGGATTGAGGGATCCTAGTTTGTGACTGTGTGTTTGTAATTGAATTTGAGATATTTTCTTAATTGCAATTTTTGTGTGATTTTCCATTTAATGGTTGTGTGTTTGACTGTGTGTTTTTGATTGAATTTGAGGTATTTTCTTACTGCAACTTCTGTGTGCTTTTCCATTTAGTTTGGGCAGGATTGAGGGATTCTGGCTGATAAGTTTCTGACTGTGTGTTTGTAATTGGCTCTGTCTGGACCACAGTGAGTCGAGTGAGCATCCACTGCCAGAGGATGTCTTGGCTGATTGTTTTTGGACACAGCCTGTGGTGTGGTCCCACCCTCCCACTCTGCAGCGCACCCAACCCCATGGCTCACCCTACATTAATAGGGTGGGTCCCATAGGGCCTTGCAACATTCTTTTTCCATACAGGAAGTAGCAAAGAGAGAAATCATAATAATAAGCAAAAGAATAAAACAAATATTTGAGCAATAACAAATAGCCATCTTAAGCAGGCAGTTGCTTAAGGAAAGAAACAGACATGATAGGAGTAATGCAGTGCAGTGACTGTGGAGCAGCTTCCTTCAGGGAGACATTCTGGAGGCTAGGATGCTGCCCTATTTTCAGGTACCCTCTCTCAGCTGAGGAAGAAGGTTGTCTGTCTCTGAACAGATTTGGCCACACTGAAGGCATCATCAACCCCCACCCAGATACCACTGGGTCCCCAGCCTGTACCTCAAAGGATTCCAGGGAAGAGGAGTGAGCAGAGAATGGTGGGCTCAGGGAGGGTGAGGTAAGGGGGTCAAAATCACATCTCTCAAGCAGTTCCACTTAGTAACTTCTGCACTGTTTGGGAGAAAATGGAAAGCACCTCTTGGCAACCCAAGGTTGGGACTATGGAGGATGGAAGGGTCCTCTAGGATGCAGCCCCAAGGAAGGTAGGCAGGGGACCCTGGAGGAGTGGGAAGCTTCTCTTAGTGGGGGACTCTACTGTTCAGGGACTAGAGTTAGGGACACCTAGGGGGGGAGAGGGAGGTCAAATGTCCTCTGGAAGTGGTGCAAGGAGGGATGGGAAGCAGATCCATAGGATCACTATGGCAATAGCTAGGAGGGAGCAGCTGGATGTCATTGTCAACTTGGGGACCAATGACCTGGCCAGAAGAAAGGTGGAGTTAGCCAGAGTCCTGGAGGATTTCAGAAAGCTGGAGGGACACCTGAAACAGACAGCATGCTCCATCTTATTCTCGGAAGTTCTACCTGTCCTGGGTGCAGGGGAAGCTAGGGTACTCCACATCCATAACTTCAATTCCTGGTTGAAGGATTCATGTGGAAGGGAGAGTTTTTGACTTCATAGTGGACTGGGGCCTGACCTGGGCAGATGCGAGCTTATATTGGGAGGATGACCTGCATCTGTCTGAGAAGAGGACCTTGGTCCTTTGTGAAAAGTTTAAATGCTTCAGCTGTGAGCATTTAAACTGTCCAGGGGGTCCAGGAGGGTCAGGAGGCTTAGGAACACCCCCTCCTTAAGAACATGCAGAAACATAAGTTGACTACAGGAACAGTAAAAGTAGGCAGGGAGGGACAGGCAGGCGAGGAATGTATAACGAGTGTCATGAAGGGGAACGAGAACATAGGGAAGGAAACCAGTGTGAAGAGAAGACGCTGGAGATGGAGAACAAGAGCAGAGAGAGGGCAAACTGTAAAACATGGAAGGTCATGCTAACGAATGCCTGTAGCCTAGGAAATAAGGTTCCAGACCTGCCGGCCTTGTTGGCAGATGCAGACCTTGACATAACAGCAATAACAGAGACATGGTGTTTTGCTAATCATGCCGGGAAGTCAATGTACCAGGCTATGCATTGTTCAGGAAGGACAGGAAGGGTAAAAATGGTGGGGGAGTGGCCCTGTGCATCAGAGATGTTATAAAGGCTACAGACATTCAGGGAAGACAGGGGGTGAGGTAATGTGGGTCACCCTGGAACCAGGGAATGGAACAGCAATACACACAGGGGTGATCTAAAGACTTCCAGCACAGAGAGAGAAAGCAGACAGGGAACTAATGGAGAACATACACAACATGGCAGCTAAAGGCAAAATCCTGCTACTGGGAGATTTCAATTTGCTGGATGTGGATTGGGCCATCCAGGTGGCTGCTTCAGCCAGAAGCACAGCCATCCTGGAATCCCTGCAGGGGGTTGGACTCAGGCAGCTGGTGCATGAGCCAACCAGGGACAAGTCAGTTGTGGACCTGGTAGGGACCAATGGGAACAAAGTCAAAGAAATATAGGTGAAAGGACAGCTGGAGTCCAGTGACTACCAGATGGTGTGGTACAACATGGAGACATGGACTCAATTAAGCCATACAAGGGCACGAGTATTAGATTTCAGGAGGGTGGATTTTACTGAAATGGGTAGATGTATACAATCAGTCCTGGGGAATGGGGAGGTAATAGAGGGGGTGGAAGAACAATGGGAGAAACTGAAAGAAGCCATAGTGGATATAACAAACCAATGTGTTAGGATAGTGGCCAGGGGGAATAGAAGAAGGGAATCACTATGGTTCTCCAAAGAGGTGGTGGACAAAGTCTGGACTAAAAGGCTGAGTTTCAGGAAATATAAGGGTAGCCAAAGGGAGGAGGACAGGGAGGTGTACCTCAAATGTCTAAGGGAAGCAGGGAAGGCTGTTAGGAGGGTGAAGGCACAGACAGAAGAGGGATTAACATGTTCTGTAAACAAGGGGATAAGGCATTTTATAGGAACATCAGTGAAAGAAGAAAAACTGGGGGTGGGATTGTGAGGCTCAAAGTGGAGAAGGGAGAGTATAAGGAGGGGGATCTGGACAAGTCAGAAATACTGAACAAATACTTTTGCTCAGTATTCACTAAGGAGGTGAAGGGTCAAGGACCACAGTTGGGGTTGCAGAGGCAATGGGGGGATTGCAGACCAGTCCATTCACAGTGGATAGAATTCTGGAAGAACTCACAAAGCTGAAGGTGGATAAGGCCTTGGGGCCAGACAGAATCCACCCGAGGATATTAAAGGAGCTGCAAAGGGAACTAACAGCACCTCTGGTGGCCCTGTTCACAGAGTCACTAAACACGGGTATAATTTCAGAGGTGTGGAGGATGGCACACGTAGTCCCACTGCACAAAAAGGCAGTAAGGAGGAGGCGGGGAACTACAGGCCAGTCAGCCTCACCTCAGTGGTGGGAAAGATCATGGAGACACTGCTGAAAGAAAGGATAGTGGCGCATTTGGGATCCAGCGGTGCTTAGGATCTGAGGCAACAAGGATTCACAGCAAAAGATCATATCAAATGAATCTAATAGATATTTTTGATTGCATGACTAGGGAAATATATCAGGGAGTTGTGGTAGATGTCACCTACCTAGATTTCAGCAAAGCCTTCAACACTGTCCCACATATAAGGCTGATTGACAAGATGGGTAGTCTGGACATGAGAAACAAAGTGGAAAACTGGTTTAGGAACTGGTTAACAGGCAGCAGACAGAGGTTGGTGGTAAATGGAGTACAATCTAGGGAGGTGGCGTGACCAGTGGGGTACCACAGAGATCAGTACTAGGACCAGTCCTGTTCAATGTCTTCATTAGTGACATTGCAAAGGGGCTGGAAGGAAAGGTCTGCTTGTTTGCAGATGACACCAAGATCTGCAACAGGGTGGATATTCCAGAAGGGGTGCAGAAAATGAAGAGGGACCTGGAGAAGCTTGAATGATGGTCGGAGATGTGGCAAATGAGGTTCAATGCAAAGAAGTGCAAAATAATGCACTTGGGTGGAGGGAACACTAGGGAGAGCTACATGTTTTGGGGGGAGGAGCTGACTGTCACCAAAGAAGAAAGGGACTAGGAGTTATCATCTCTGATGACCTTAAGATATTAAAGCAGTGCACAAAGGCGGCAGGGAGGACCAGTGGCATGCTGGGGTGCATAGGCAGGGGTATTATTAGCAGGAGGTAGGAAGTGGTGATGCCGTTGTCTAAAACATTGATAAGGCCTCTGTTGAAGTACTGCATGCAGTTCTGGAGGTCACACATGCACAAGGACATATATAAGGTGGAAACTATCCAGAGAAGGGAAACAAAGATGGTGCAGGGTTTGCACCACAAAACGCATGAGAAGAGACTAAGGAACCTCAATGTGTACTCGCTGGAGGAGAGGAGACAGCGGGGGGACATGACTGGAACTTTCAAGTACCTCAAGGGCATAAGCATGGTTCAGGTGGGGGACCTTTTCTAATGTAGAAAAAGTACTAGAACAAGGGGTCACAATATGAAATTGGAAGTTGGTTGATTAACAGGTAATGTGAGAGACAGCCCGGTGGTGCTGAGGGTTGAGGTGCTGGGCACCACATCTTGAGCTGCACCAGCAACCCAGGTTTGTGAACAAGCTTGGACCACCGGGGGTCAGCAGGGGAAGGATAGGATTGAGCATCTGGAGGACAGCTGTCCTCTCCCTGAGGTGGGTTTAGGGATTCCTCAGTGCAGTAGTGACACCCGGTGGAGACCTGGTGTACTACCTGTGCCTGGAATACAAGCGGAGGAGCACAGCGGATGCCTACAGCTTCTCCTTGCAGGCATCACTGCACATCTGGCTCCTGAGGGCTTCTCAGCAACAAGGAAATACCCCTTGTGCCTGGACAGGTGATGGCTCCTCTTAGGGCCACCACCACACACCACTACCAGGCCTTGCCTCTCTCACCTCCTCCTCCTCAGCCAGCACTAGAGTATAGGTAGAGTGCCAGATGGAGTGGTGGCCCTGCCCAAGGAGGCTCAGAGCTGGGGGGCTCCTGGTCAAAGGTTGGAGGAGGGGTAGTACCTCTGAGGAGGCAAGCGATTAGGTCGGCGGTAGTGCAGCCAGCATACAGAGGCAGCCTGAGAGAGTTCCAGGCACAGGGTGAATAAACAGAATTTAAAAAAAAAGGTAATGTGAGGAAGTTTTTCTACATAGAAAGGCAGTCAATGCTTGGAATAGTCTGACACAGGAGGTAATGGGGGCAAGCACAGTGGAGGGGTATAAGCATGTCTGGGACAGGCACAGCAGAAGCTTGAGTGGTGAGGGAGAGAGAGTGATAAAAAGCCATTGATCACATAGGGTCAGTGGCCACATACAATGTATAGGGCCTACGGGCAGACTGGATAGGCCTAGCGGTCCTTATCTGCCAACAATTTCTATGTTTCTTTTTGCATGTACTGCGTCATCATGGCTGGTTCTGCTGTGATATACTTTTTCAAATCCTACACAAAGTAATTATTTTTTTCTGTCCAAGCTACTTGTTTGTGTTGAGATTGTATTTGTTTGGAATGGACTCCTAGAAAATGTTTTCTAAATCCACATGGTCTGCAAGCCTTGCTGGCCATCATGATCATTACTATGCCAGGACCCAACAGCATCTTTTCAGGAAAGGCTGCATAGAATTACTATAATGCTACTACCCTGCACCTCCTTTGTGCTTGCTATCCCACTTGCATGCTCATTAACAGAAATGTTGATATAGTATAAAGGAGCATCACACTGTTTGAAGGTTGCAGTGTGGGGGGGACTAATTGACTAACCTGGAATCAGAATAGCCCCCCAATACAGCCAAGGGGTCAAAAAGGGTGCATATGTGTAAGAGAAGAGGAGGAGAGCTGGCCTAGGGTGACGGTAACCTTGAAAAGATGTTACATAGAAACATATATTCTGATGACAGATAAGGATCGCTTGGCCCACCCAGTCTGCCCATTTCCCTACCTTTCAGATAAGCTGCAGATCCTAGTTAACCAACAGCTTACTTTCTCCTACCCCACACTAGAATTGCCTTATGTTCGTCCCATGCATTCTCAAATTACCCCCTCCATTTTTGACCCCACTATCTCCTCTGCAAAGCTGTTCCATGTGTCCACCACCCCCTGTGAAAAAATGCTTCCTCACTTTGGCCCTGAGCTGTCCTCCCTCTATCTTCAAATTTTGCTCCCCTGTTCTTGCACATCTCTTTTTCTGAAAGATGCTACCCTTTGGGGCTTTGTTGATTCTCTTGAGGTACTTGAATGTTTCTTTCATGTACCTTGACTCCCTCTTTTCCTCGAGGGTATACATATTAAGCTCTTTTAGTCTCTCTTCATATGGCTTCAGATGCAGACCCTGCAGCATTTTAGTTGCCCTTCTCTGGTCTGCATCCATCCTGTCTATGTCCTTGAGGAGATGGGGTAGTTTCCAGAACTGCATGCAGTACTCCAGATGGGGTCTCACCAACAGTCTGTACAGAGGGATAATAACTTCTTTTTTTCTACTGGTGATGCCTCTCCCTATGCATCCTAGTATCTGCCCAGCACTACTTACTGCCTTTTCACATTGCTTGCCTACCTTTAGGTCATCAGATATGACTACCCCAGGTCCCATGCCATTCTGTTGTTGTTAGAAACCCCCACCTCCCCACTGTGTACTCTTCCCCTGTGTTTTTGTTTCCCAGGTGCATTAGTTATGAAACACAGAAACACAGAATTTGAAGGCAGATAAGGCCCGCTTGGCCTACCTAGTCTTCCCATTTCCCTACCTGTTGGAAAAGCTGCAGATTCTATTCATTCAACAGCTTACTTCCTCCTACCCTCCACTAGAACTGCTTTATGTCCATCCCATGCATTCTTGAATTGGAATTACCGTGGCTGCTGGCACCAGACTTGCCCTCCAATAGATCCTCTTTAAAGGATTTAAAGTGTACTCATTCTAATTACAGGGCCTCGAAAGAGTCCTGTATTGTTATTTTTCGTCACTACCTCCCCGAGTCGGGAGTGGGTAATTTGCGCGCCTGCTGCCTTCCTTGGATGTGGTAGCCGTTTCTCAGGCTCCCTCTCCGGAATCGAACCCTGATTCCCCGTTACCCGTGGTCACCATGGTAGGCACAGATAGTACCACTGAAATTTGAGAGGGTAGACATTCAAATGTTGCGTCCCCACCATGAGGGCATGCAATCAGCTCGAGTTTATCTACAGTCACCAAAGCTGACAGGCCGAGACCCAGATTGGTTTTGGTCTGATAAATGCATGCAACCCCTGAAGTCAGTGCTCTTCAGTATGTATTAGCTCTAGAATTACCAGTTATCCAAGTAACACTGGAGCAATCAAATGAACCATAACTGATTTAATAAGCCATTCACAGTTTCACTGTACCATCCATTTGTACTTAGACTTGCATGGCTTAATCTTTGAGACAAGCATATGCTACTGGCAGGATCAACCAGATAGTTGCACCAAGGGGGGGGGCAGCCAGAGGAGGGGCTTTGTATTGAATCTAAGATGCCATACTTTTAACCATTCCTCTAACCTTGTCAATAGTGCTGTGCAGAATTTTCAAATTCTGGCAGAATGAAATTCCATGGAATTTGTCAAAATTCCACCAAAATTCCACCAGAAATGAAATGGTTTAATTTCACAGCAGAAAATAGTTGCATAATGATTTTCCATGGAAAAAATGCAGTTCCACAGAATATTATTCTATGGATGTCAATATTTTTCATGGAAATTGTTGCAAAATAATTTTGCATGGAATAAAATGCTGTTCCAAGGAATATTATTGTGGGATCACAGTAGGCAGAATTCCACAGAGGAATAGTCATTCCATGCTAATTCCACAGGTGGAATTACGCTTTCCTCACAACACTACTTGCAAAGTCCCTTCTCATTCTTTCCACCCCACTTGTGTATCAACTCTGTTGAAGGTCATTGTGTCATCTGCAAAGAGGCATACTTTTTCTTCCAGCCCCTCTGCAATGTCACCTATAAAGACATTAAAGGGGACCGACCCCAGTACTGAACCCTATGGCACCCAGCTAGTAACCCGCCTTTCCTCAGAGTGGACTCCATTTACTATTACCCTCTGCGTCCTGTTGTCCAGCCAGGCTACCACCCTGGGACCCACTCCCAGGCTGGCTAACTTGTTTATTAATCTTTTGTGTGGAACTGTGTCAAATGCCTTGCTAAAGTCTAGTTAGGCCACATCCATAGCCCCTCCCTGGTATACTACTTTGGTCACCCAGTCAAAGAAATCTATTAGATTTGTCTGACTTGACCTTCCCCTGTGAATCCATGCGTCCTTGGGTCCTGTGCCCAGCTGACCTCTAGACACTCAACAATTCTTTCTTTCAGAAGTGACTCCATAATTTTCCCTACCACTGAGGTCAGATTAACAGGTCTGTAGTTTCCTTTCTCTACCTTACTCCCACTTTTGTGAAGGGGAATCACATCCACCCTCCTCCAGTCTTCAGGTACCACACCATCCTCCCATGATTTGTTAAAAAGGGTAGTCAGTGGTGTCACTAGTTCTCCCCTTAGTTCTTTTAGAATTCTGGGGTGAATCCCATCAGGTCTTATTGCTTTGTCCACCTTGAGATTTAAAAACTCTTTCGGGAACCTTTCTTCTGTGAATGGACTAATATCGACCGCCCCCCACCAGAGTGCTTCCATTGTTTGGTTTAGGTACCTCCTCCTCCTCTTCTTTTGTGAATACTGAGCAAATGTATTCATTCAGGATCTCTGCCTTTTCACTGTCACCCTCTGACCACCTCCCCTTTCCTTTATAAAGCCTCGCTATCCCTCCTTTTTTTGGTTTTTTGCTCCCTAATGTACCTATAAACAGTTTCATCCCCCTTCTTAACTAAGCTGGCTATCTTTTCCTCAGTTTAGGCCTTTGCTATTCTGAATGCCTTCCCTGCTTCCTTCTTTTTTAACTGATACAGTTCCCTGTCCTGCTCCTTCTGTAATTCCCTATACTTTCTGAATGCTATATTTTTCTCCCTAACCTTCCCCGCCACCTCTTTTGAGAACCATAGCATTTTTTTTCCCCTTTGTTTTGTTTTGTTTATTTGTCTCACACAAAGGCATGTTGCCTCTGTGATGGAATTTTTGATTCATCCCCAATATTCCTCCACCCACTGACCATTTATTAGTGCATTCCTTATGCACGTTCCCATTTTTCCAAAGTCAAGCTTCCTAAAGTCCAGTACCCCCGCTTTTCTATGGCTTGACTCTACAGCTATGTTTATCATGAACCACACTGTTTGGTGGTTGCTTGTTCCCAGATGGCTACCCACTTCTAAATCTGAGATCCTCTCTTCATCCCCATTTGAGAGTACCAGGTCTAAGACTGCTCCCCCTTGAGTGGGTTTCAACACTAGCTGCCTGAGGCACACCTCCTGTAAGGCATCGAGAGGGACCCTGCTCTTTGATGTGGCTGCAGCAAATGTGCTCCAGTTAACATCTGGCATATTCATGTCCCCCATCAATAATATCTCCCCTTTTTTCTGCCATTCTAAGGATGTCTTCTATCATTTCCTTTTCTCTTTCCTTCCCTGAGAGAGGAGTCTGTAAACAACACCCATGCAGACTGTGGTGCCATTTTCTGTCTGCAAGGTGACCCACAGTGCCTCCTCTCCTCCCAGTTTACTCTTTAGTTCTGTTGCTCTGATCCTTACCTTTAAGTAGAAACATATGACATACGAACATACCTACATATGAACATATGAAACATATGAATGTGCCAACAGAAACAGACCATGTGCACTATCTAAGTCTGCTCGAGTGTGCAGCTAGCACCCCTAGTTTGCAGCTGCCACACCCCCCTCCCATTTGTCATCCCACTGCCACTCACATCTCCCCCACCCTAACTCTCCCCAGTTCCCTGTCCCATGCCCTTTTGAAACTGTTCAGAGATTTACATGATACCACCCATTCTGGTAGGGTGTTCCATTTTGCAACCACCCTCTCTGTGAAATAGTGTCTCCTCATTTCCTTCCTAAATCTTCCCCCCTCTATTCTTAGCACATGCCCTCTGGTGACCCTCCCTCCCTCTCCTTAACTTGAAGACCCCATCTGCCCCATCCTTATTGATTCCCCTCAGATACTTGACTGTCTCTATCATGTCCCCCCATCCCTTATATCCTCCAGGGTGTACATATTCAGGTCTCTTAGTCTGCTGTCATAGTCTGTCCCTTCCATTCCGCATATCATCTTTCTTGCCCTCCTCTGCACCCCCTCCAGTAACCTGATATCACGTTTTAGGTATGGCCTCCAAAACTGCACACAGTACTCTAAGTGTGGCCTTACCAGTGACCTATAGAGGGGTAAGATCACCTCTCTTCACCTGGACAAAAAAACCCTCTCTATGCACCCCAGCATTTTGTTCACTTTTGTAGCCACTCTCCTGCACTGGGCAGTGTTGTCCATGGTCCCTGTTATCATTATCCCTGGGTCCTTCTCCTCCTCAGTGATCCCCAGCCTAACCCCTCCCAGCCAATATTCTCCTCTTGGGTTCTTCACCTCAAAGTGCATAACCTTACACTTCTTTGCATCGAACCCCAACTGCCACCTCTTTGACCACTCCTCTAGTCTGCTTAGGTCCCCATGCAGCTGCTTCCATCCCACCTCTCCATTTACCACTGCTCCTGTTTTGGTGTTGTCAGTGAACAGACTTATCTTGCTCACCACCCCATGTGCAATGTCTGATATGAAGAGCCCAAACAATACTGGCCCCAACACAGAGCCCTGTAGCACCCCACTCATCACCGGCCTTGGAGTTGAGAGCTCCCGTCTCACCACTACCCATGTTAGCTTCCCCTCAAACCTCCCATGAGGCACAGAATTGAAGGCCTTGCTGAAGTTCAAGTAAAGAACATCCACTGCATGACCCGTATCCAGCTCACCTGTCACCGAGTCATAATATTGTATCAGGTTGGTTTGACAAGACTTCCCTGAAACAAACCCATGCTGTCTCACATCTTGGAGGCCATTGTCCTCCAGGTATGACACCAGTCTTTCCTTTAGTATTGTTTCCATGAGTTTGCACACTATGGAGGAGTCTTACCAGGTGATAATTACCCAGTTCATCCGTTGGTCCACTCTTGTGTAATGGTGCTAAATGTGCCATCCTCCAGTCCAGTGGCACACATCCCAACTCCAGTGAGGTGTTGTACAGATCTGCTGTACCTACTCCTCCTCTTCTTTTACCCTTCCTGTCCCTACTGTAGATTGTGTACACTGGTATGTTGACATCCCAGTCATGGTTCTCTGTGTACCATGTTGCCTTGACTGCCACAATAGCAAGCCATCCTTCGTCCATCAAGGCCACTAGTTTAAGAAGCTTGTTACCCAGACTATAGGCATTGGTACTCATCGTCCTCCATTTTTTGATGGCTGTACCCCTTTTACCCCATCACTGCCCTTACTGCCTTTGCCTTTTTCTCCACTGACCCCATCCTGCTTCCTACTGACTTCTCTATCTTGGTCTTTGCTTCGCTAGCTACCCTGTTTTTGGGGGGAGGCTGAGAATCTCCTGCTCCTTGTCAGTGCCCCCCTTGGCTAGTTTAAAAGCTTTCCCATTAAGCATTTAAACCTATCACCTAAGACCCTGGTTCCCCCCTGGACAGATGCAGACCATTGTGCCAGTATAAACTTGTATACCTCCAGGTGAACCCCCAGTCCCCAATGAAGCCAAAACCCTGTGCTCTGCACCAGTTTTATAATTATTAATTGAATCCCCTGGTACAGAGTACCCTAGCCTCACTCATGCCATAGACAGGCAGCACCTCCAAGAAGGTTACCATGCATGCTACTTGCCTAGGACCCCTCTCCAACTTCACAAACTCCTGCTGCACTGCTCTGATCCCATTTCCAGCTAGGTCAGTTGTTCCTAGGTAGATAATTATGTCCAGGTCTCTCTCCTATGCAGCTGCTTCTGTGATCCTAGGGATTTGCTTCCTGTCCCCCAAGCCATGGTGCCGGGCAGGCACCTTACCTTCCACTTCCACCCCTAGCCCAGTTCTATCCCCCTAACAACTGAGTCCCCCCACCAGGAGCTTTTTCCTTTCCCTGTGGGGTCCCATGCCACCCTCCTTTGGGTCTCCCTTGTGGAGGTTCCCAGCATCCTCCTTGGTCTCCACTGCGGGTGCCTCCATAGAGAAACCATGCTCCACCAGAAAGGCATATGAATTGTGGAGAGGTACAACTGGAGGGATGCACCTTTGTTCCACCACCCTCAGCCTTCATGAGTCCACTATTGTCCAATCACTCCTCTTTTTTGGCAACCTCTGAAACAGAGGCATCAGCCTTGGTGGTTGGGTGGGGGAGGAGGTTTCCCTACTCCTTGCCAGTTCAGCCTGGAGATGGGAATCCTCCTCCATCAGAGCAGAGAGGTGCCTGCAAATAAGGCAGCATCACAGCCTCCAGAATGTCTTTTGGAAGACTGCCACCCCCACAGCCAGAGCATTGTATCACTCCCCACATGTCTCTCATCGCTCACCGTTCCTGTTTAATTTTTTTTTTTTATCTTTTGTTAGTGTGTGGGTGCGTTTAACCCCTATGCAGTGTGCTGGGCTGCTTAGGATATGACAGGTGTATGTCCTTTACCTTTTTGGGGAAGTGATGTCAGAACCCTTGGTATGAAGGAAATGACTTCCTTGAGGTTGGTGGGGTGAGGGTCAGGGTGAGGGACCCCAAGCCTGTGCCTTTCAGAAACAATCAGCAACAGCTCTGACCCACCACCCTGGTGAGTGCTTTCCTTCCTTTCAGCAAGACAGCCTGCACAAGAATCTACCAGAAAATATACCCTTCACAAAACAATTTCAATGATAGAAAAATAAAGCAGTTGAGTCCAGTACCTATGATGTAAGCATCCCCTGACACAGCCTTATACAACATGGTGGTATAAGCTCTGAAGACAATTGGAGAAAACCAGTTTCTACCACCTGAGACAATGTCTAGGTCAAATACACAACCCACTCATCTACATTAGGACTTACAATGGAACATACTCAGCCCAGTGAAAAATTCACAGTACCAAGAATAGTTTGATGCAAAATAATATGAAAATACTAATCCACAACAAGCCAACTGTCCACAAGGAAAGAAAAAGTATGCAGTATTTCAATCCCTCAGGGTTTAAACTCCCAATCTTCAAAGCAGTACTGCAAACCCCTTCTTGATTCAAAATAAATAAAAAAAACAATAACAAATGCAACATTTTTAGGTACACCTCCCTCAGATGTGAGCAAGATTGTGATTCCTTGCTGATTTTTTTTTTTTAGTTGTTTAACCAGGAGTAGTACACTAAGCTGAAAGCTTTTTTACAGGAGCGACCTGGGAGCACAGGGAAGGTAAGTGGCTTGCTCAGGGTCACACAGTATGCAAGTGGAAGCTGTGGGATTCAAACCCAGGTCTAGTCTGCTGGATGTCACCAGATTTACAGCTCAGAGCCTTAAACCACTGCGCTATACTGCTTCCCCAATCAAGTTCATTATTGTGTCTTCTTCCCAGCTTTTAGTAGTTTAAAAAAACAGCTTCCACCTCCAAGAAGATTGGCCTGTTGTCAGCTCATAGAATAGTTCCAGGAGCCAACAATTAAAATCTTTAACTCTGAAACTCTCTCTGGTGCACTGAGAAAGAGGAAGATTGGAGGTAAATGACTGGGAATTTTCTGGGATGGTTACCAAGAGATTAGCCCTGGTCAGAAGTTGAGGGATAGGGTTATGTCCTACACCCTACCCCCAATCCAAATATTGAATACCCAAATATGTAGAGACTTGAATATAATATTGGACCCAAGCAACTGGGAAAAAGTATTCACACAGCCCTGGAAAGAGTATGCATAGGAGAACACCAATGCCCATCATTGTACAGGAAGGAAAAGTCATGTGTAAAGGACCCAAAGCAGGGAGGGAAGAACACTTGTGTTTGCTGCATGATCACAAATGTGCAGAGTGCCTATGACTATGCTACTGTGTAGTTTTGAACAACCTGTCAACAACTAAGCAACATTCATTTAAGAAAAATAAGGCATCATTTCCTTTTTGTAGCTGAGAGGAGATATTAAATCACAAATATTGTTTCAACACAGGATCTGTTCATGAGGATGAACTGGAGTTGCAAAGCTTCATGTCACTAATGGTGCAGTGGAAGAAAGGATGGCAAAATGCCTCTTCAAAAAGAACTAGTCTGTCTCTTGTCTATATAGCTTAACCCTTAAAAGGCAAAAATAGATATTAAAAGCTGGATATTCAAAGGGTGGCATAATGTTACATCAAGCCCTGCATCAAATAAGGGTGGCATAGGGTTTGCATCAAGTTCTGCATCAAACTCTTGCATTGTCGCAGCTGCTGCATTCCTGATTGCTGCAACTGCACCCAATTTTATAATCGCAAGTTCCATGTTAGGGGGGCCAAACAGTGATGCAAACTAGGCCACAAAAAACATAATCTAGCAAGTGTAGATGTGATGCAACATCATGTGATGGTGGGCTAGAGGCAAGATCCACCCAGAGCAGCTCCCTGGAACAGGCAATATGAAACTTTAATTTTTACTGTACCTCACATTTATCATACCTGTATTTTAATTACTAGTGCTCTCCGCTTACCTTGTTGTGGCTCAGTATAGGTATTTTTACATTTTGGTGACCGGCATACAAGAAATGGAAACTACACCATCTGTGGAGGAGCTTGCAGCCTGTTCACCTCCTTCTAAGTGCCCCAAGGAAGATCTGCCTTCCCCTAGATCTCCAGAGTCACCGACTCCAGCTTCATTGGAGGACTTTGCCAAAGAATTACCCACTATAAAGGACATCCTTTTAAACTTGTTATTGAATTCTGATCAGTTAAACCCACACTGCAATCCTTGGGCATATCAGATTCAAAGGTCCACGTCTTGTCCCTATAAGATCAACATTGAAAACTGGAACCAGATATAGTGGATATTAAATGAAAACTCTTCCACTTAGAAGAAAGAATCAAAGATCAGGAGTCAAGCAGCTGACAAAATAATGAAATTATATCTGGCATACCTGAGTGGGCCGAAGGTAATGACACTATTCTATATATTCAGCAGCTGCTTGAAAAAATAGCCAGCCCTTCCCCCAGTGCTCCCAATTATATTATTTATTTATTGCATATATTCAGAATTACAAACCTTTGAGTCGCAGACTCATTTGCAAATGCTCCACGTCGGTTACAGTGGTGGAGGGGAGACCGAGTACAAGGATACATACATAGTAAGGCAGTATACCGGAGAACATACACACTCAAAATAATACACAAGACAGTTCTGAACAGTGCAGTCCAGGCTTTATATTAATACAGCAGTGACTGTAGCAGGGACATTCAGGGTATCATTTGTTAGACTAGGGGGGAGGCGTATTCGTTGGATCCAGGAGACCCTGTGTCAGTTTTTTAATGGGGTAGGTAGCATACTTAGGAGAAGAGAGCTAGCCACAGGCACAGGAATGGGATTCAGCTAGGTGGGCTTTGAGGCCTGCTTTGAATAGGGAGATGCTGTGTGTCTGAGTGAGCTGAGGAGGTAGTGCATTAAGCCAACGAGGAGCACGGTACCGAAACGATCTTTGACCCATTGATGTCCTACAGTGGGGGACCCGGAATGAAGGATTAGAGGAGTCGGGTATTGCGCCTGATGGGGCTGGTCTGATTATTGGGAGAAGGCCAAGTGGGGGCGGTCTGAAGTTGTATTTTTAGCCAGGATACAGGTGTGGTAATGTAGTCTTTGTTGGAAGTTTAGCCAGCCCGTCAGGGCATATGATCACATGTGTGAGTAAGCCGTTCACTGCGGTGACTAGTCTGCAGAGCTTTATTCAGGCGGTGTCGTGTCGTCAATGCAGTAGGTCCAGCCGATCCATATCGATATCCCATAATCGATTAGGGAAGGATTGAGGCAGAGACTGCCAGATGCAAGGCCTGTGGGGGTAAACAGTAGTTTAACCCGATAGAGGATTCCCACTCTTGTGTTAACAGCGGTGAGAAGTTGAAGCGGTTCATGGTAGGAGAGGAGGTATCTAAAGTGATACCCAGGTATTTGAAGTTAGTGGCGTGTTCAAGGGGTGCCTTGCTTGTTTTAATTAGTAGAGCCGATTGGCTGTGTGGGCTTTGTCGGTGTGCAAATAACATGGATTTAGTTTTTTTATAGTTGATGATCAGGCGGTGTTCATCGAACCATGATTCTAGCTCCCCAAAGAAACCCTGTAGGGCTTGCTGCAGGGTGCATGGTTGAGGGTGTTTCCAGAATAGTACCGCATCATCCGCATAGAGAAGCATGTTTCCACTGCATGCCTTGGGAAAAGAGTTTAAAAAGAGGGAAAAGAGAAGAGGGCCAAGGATAGACCCCTGCGGGACCCCTGAGCACACTGCTTTGCGAGAGGAGATGGTGGTATTTACCCTGACTTGCTGAGACCGGCCTGATAGGTAGTCCTTGAACCAGGCAGTCGCTTCAGTGACCACATTTAGCTGTGGCATAACATGAAGCAACAGATCGTGACTGACTGTGTCAAACGCTTTGGTGAGGTCCATGAAGATTGCACCTGCAACAGCTCCTTGGTCTAAGGCCTCGTGGATGAACGAGGTGAGCTCGGTCACTGCGGTCACAATGCTATGTCCTGTCCGGAAGCCATGCTGAGCGTGGCTAAGGAGGTTGTATCTAGTCAGGTGTTCTGTAAACTGGTCAGCGACTATTTTTTCCAGCACTTTAGAGAGCGGAGGAAGTATGGAGATAGGTCTATAGTTGCTTGGTAAAGTGGGGTCTACACTCTTCAAGATGGGAGTGATTAAAGCATTCTTCCAGGTTGAGGGGAACTGACTGAGGCAGAGAGAGAGATTGAGAATTTTAGTGAGGTGGGGAAGTGTGACGTCCAGTGTCAGCCGAATGAGCTTTAGATCGAGTGAATCATTGCTGTACTGGGAATTGGAAATTGCACTGGTAATGTAATGTTTTGCTTCCCGGCAGGAGATGACTCTCAGTCTGAATGGTAGTGAATCCGAGTTAGTGGGAGTGTCAGGGGGGGGACTGGGTGGAAGAAATTAGGGGGGAGGATACTGGAGAGGTCCGAGAAGGTGGAGTTAAGGGCTTCAGCTACTACGGAGGGGTCTTGTGTATCTTCTCCGTTTACAGAGAGTAGGGAGGGGGAAGGGGAGCGGGAATTCCCATTTAGTTCTTTTACGTTGCTCCAGAATTTCTTCCCGTCTCCCCATGCGGAGGTAAGGGTTTGCTGGTAGTAGGAAGCCTTTGCCTGTCGTATGGCCCATGTACATTTATAGAGTGGGTCGTTAAAGCCAATCCCTCAACCAGGAGAAAAACCTTGAATTCTTATCCCTCGGATTGCTAAACTTTTGGGACAAAATTCACATTCTTTCTAGAATCAGGAGAAGAAACTGCTTTGGTAACAAGGCTCCTGCATTTTTAATTTTAGTGACTTGAGCCCAGGTATCAGACAAAATCAGCAAGCATACAAAGACATCAAGAGCAAACATTATGTTGCAGAAATCTGTTTTTTTTCCTAAGATACCTAGCTGTGTTGCATGTTACTACTGTTGATGGTGAACTTAGATTCCAATCAACAATGGAAGCAAAACAAGAATTACCTAAGCATTTTGATAACTTATTCCCTATTCTATATTCCCCAGCTCACTGACCTACATACTACAGCTCTGGTTATTACATATGGTGGGAACTGTTTGAACAATTGCAGTTTGCACTTCAGTCTTTGAATGTTGTGTTACTCCTTCACAACTAAGGCATTTAGATGCTTTTCTCTGTCAAACTTTAGTGGATAATACTAAGCTTTGGGCAATAGTAATCAGGGCACTTCTTATGACATAGCATCTGGCTTACACAAATGGACATCAGCCCCTATATGACTGAATTTAGTTTGGATACATGGAATTTTCCTTTGGGAACACACAGCACTGTGTCCCTATGCTATAAACCTTTTTCATATCAGGTTGTTAAGCAAGTACCTGGACACTGCTTTTGCCACATAATATGTACATTCTGTGTGCTGTGTGTGTGTGTGTGCGCGCGTGTGTGTGTTGTTTTTCTCTCTCCCTCATTCAGGTCTCAATAACTGACAGGTGTTGTGGGACACAGAAGTGCTCTTTTATAGAGGCAGGCAGACATGTCATCTCCCCTTCACCAACAAAACTTAACTTGTATTGACAATACAGTGGGTATTCAGTATATACTAACCCTTGTTTTTAGGCCCCTTCCTTTTCTCCCTGGCTCACCCCTTCATTGTCCTACCACCTAAGAGTTTTTCTTTTGCTGTACTGCCTTACAATTTAATTTTTCCCGTCTCTTATCTTTACTATAGGTTATTTTTTTAATCTACTGTTATCCTATTTCTTTCTGCTTTGCTCTCATAGCCTCTTCTTGATATAGTTTTACAGGAAATGCTCACGACGTTCTGCCCACTTTCCTACTGCACCTTTGACTACCTTTCATTTTTTATGTTGATTGCGCGCATGCGCAAGAAACATATTGCAGCAGCTTTCTCCACAAGGAGGCTGTGGAGGTGCGGCACTGTTGCGGCCAATGCCCCACTGCCTGCAAAGTCTTGACCCACATCCCCAATGCCATGGCATGCTGCTGCTGACACTAGTTCAGCCAGCTGCCACCAACTTGTGACAATTTAGCCACTGTAATCAGGAGCTGACCCATCATTGCAGGGCGGGATATAGGAACCCTGATATTGTTTGTGAACATGGTGGCAGCTTGCAGCCATGTTCACAAACAATATTACCCCCCACCATGTTTATCTGTCAACGGAGGAGCCCACCCCCATCAGCATAATGTAACCCTCCCATTTTATTGTCTGCTGACGAGAGTGCCCAATCCCTGTCGGCAGAAAGGAATTCCCCCCCTTTTGTTGTCTGCTGATGGGGGTGCCCAGTTCCCTGTTGGCTACAGCAGCCCCCCCAAAAGCAAGACTCTGGTGGCGTGCTGGGAGCCCACCTCAACATGCCCCTGTAAATAAAAATGGTCCCACAAAGTCTTTTTACCCCTAAAAGGAACTGTCCTCGGTGGTCTCCTGCCCCCACCCAACCTGCACCACCACTGCACACCCTGCCTCCCCACACCCCACTCACCCCATGCTTACCTCTGTGTGATGATCTTCAGTGGCCGAGAAAACGTCTGCACTCTTCAAAGCCAATGGCGAACTGAGAAAAAGCCGGTAAGCTGTATAATGGAATGAATAGGGGGGGTTTCCAACTTTATTTATTTATTTAGTTGGTTTTTTAACCAGGTATAGCACACTAAGCTGAAAGCTTTTTTACAGGAGTGACCTGGGAGCACAAGGAGGTTAAGTGACTTGCTCAGGGTCACACAGTATGCAAGTGGAAGCTATGGGATTCAAACCCAGGTCTGGTCTGCTGGATGTTACCAGATTTGCAGCTCAGAGCCTTAGACCACTGCGCTATACTGCCTCCTAAGCTTTAAATCATATCTCAGTCATTTTTTGGAATTTTGTCACCAAATTTTTAACTTGGGGTTTTAGGGACCTCTCCTCATTAATTCTGTCACTGTCATGGCATCAATCAGCCTCAAAAAGTGATTTCATGATCACTGTGTGGAATCACCTTTCTGGACCGATTAATGAATGACAGTGCCAGTGTTCATGAGGTAGTCTCTCAAAAAGCCTATGTTGCAAATTTGGTGGAAAAAATTCCCAAAATTACTGTTTTGCAAGCATGCATTGTACAGTTGCTATGCATGCTCGTAACTTTACGAATCTGCAATATTTTCATACCAGATTTTCAATTTCAATTTCAACATTGGCATTTTGTCACACCTCCTTGTGAACAGTACAGCTGTCATTGTTCACATCCTGGCTGAAATGTGTTTTCACACTTCCGGCGAAGAATAACACAGTTGCTGTGGGAAATCAGAGTTCAGGACAGACTAAGCAAATGACAGTGACACTGTTCATGAGTAGAGGTACTAAAATGCCTATGTTGAGAATTTGGGAAAGATACTCCATAAAATGACTGTGTTATGAGTGTGCGTTGTGCAGTTTGCACTCACGCTCGTAACTTCACGAATTTATAATATTTTCACTCCAGATTTTCAACATTGCCATTTTTCCCACACCTACTTATGAACAGTATAGTAGTCATTTTTCCCATCCTGGCCAAAATGTGTTTTCGCACTTCCGGTGCAGAATAGAGCAGTCACTGTGGGAAATCACTGTTTGGGACAGATTAAGAAAATGACAGTGACATTGTTCATGAATAGAGGTCCTAAAATACCGGTGTTGAAAATTTGGTGATGATAGCTTATCAAATGACTGTGTTACAAGTGTGCATTGTGCACTTTCCATGTACACTTGTAACTTCATAGATTTGTAATATGTCATGCCAAATTTTCAACAGTGGCATTTTTTCACACCTCCTTATATGCAGTACAGCTGTCATTTTTCACATCCTGACTGAAATGTGTTTTCACTGTTCCGGCACAGAATAACATGGTCACTGTGGGAAATCAGTGTTCAGGACAGATTAAGAAAATGACAGTGGCACTGTTCATGAGCAGAGGTCCTAAAAGCACTGTTCACGAGCAAAGGTCCAAAAATCCCTATGCTGAAAATTTGGTGACGAAACTCCATAACATGACTGTGTTACAAGCATGCATTGAACTGTTTTCACACACCCTTGTATCTTCGCAAATTTGTAATATTTTCACCCCACATTTTCAACAGTGGCATTTTTTCACACCTCCTTATGAACAGTACAGCTGTCATTTTTCACATCCTGGCTCAAATATGTTTTTGCACTCCTGCCACAGGATAGCATGGTCGCTCTGGAACATCAGGGTTTGGGACAGATAAAGATTGAAACGAGTGAGAGAGGAGAGGAGAGTGACCGAGCTCAAATGAGCTCTGTTGGGACTGCTGCAGATTTATTTGTGGGCAGACAAAGGCCCCAACACAAGAGTCCAGTACAAAAGGGCAGCATGCAGCACTGGGAGAAACAAAATAAGAGAGCGGGTGAGGAAGGGGGAGTGAGTGAACTCACCGGAACGCTGTCAGGACTGCTGCAGATTTCTTTGTGGGCAGAAAAAGGTGTCAATGCAGGTAGGGGCCCAGTACAAAAGTCCAGCCTGCAGCGGTGGGAGAAACAGTATGAGTGAGTGAGACAGGGGGACTTAGTGAGCTCAATGGAGCTCTATCAGGACTGCTGTGGATTTCTTTGTGGGCAGAAAAAGGCGCCAATGCAATCAGGAGCCCGCTACAAAAGGGCAGATTGCAGCACCAGGACAAACAGGATAAGTGCATGAGAGAGGGAGACTGAGTGACCTCAATGGAGCTCTGTCAGGACAGCTGCAGATTTCTTTGTGGACAGACAAAGGTGCCAATGCAGCCAGGAGACACATGCAAAAGCGCAGCCTGCAGCACCAAGAGAAACAGAACAAGCGAGTGACACAGCGGTAGTGAGCGAGCTCAATGGAGCTCTATTGTGACTGCTGCAGATTTCTTTGTTGGCAGAAAATGTGGCAGTGCAGGCAGGAGCCCAGTACAAAAGGCCAACTTGCAGCACTGGCAGAAACGGAATGCATAAGTGAGAGAGGGAGGAGTGAGCGAGCTCAATGGAGCTGTGTCAGAATTGCTTCAGATTTCTTTCTGACAAGAAAAAGCCGCCAATGCAGGCAGGAGCCCAGTACAAAAGGGCAGCCTGCAGTGGCGGGAGACACAGAACGAGTGAGTGAGGGAGGGGGAGTGAGTCAGC
Source organism: Neoceratodus forsteri (assembly GCA_016271365.2). Taxonomy (NCBI): domain Eukaryota; kingdom Metazoa; phylum Chordata; order Ceratodontiformes; family Ceratodontidae; genus Neoceratodus; species Neoceratodus forsteri. The sequence continues at coordinate 1,291,684,155 of CM057456.1, forward strand.
TCAACGGAGCTCTGTTGAGACTGCTGCAGATTTGTTTGTGGGCAGAAAAAAACAGCAATGCATACAGGGACCCAGTACAAAAGGGCAGAATGCAGTGGCAGGAAAACCAGAATGAGCGAGTGAACGAGCTCAACAGAGCTGTATTGCAACTGCTGCAAATTTCTTTGTGGGCATAACATGGCAGCAACACAAGCAGGAGCCCAGTAGAAAAGGGCAGCCTGCAGCACTGGCAGAAACAGAATGAGCGAGTGAGACATGCGGAGTGAGCAAGCTCAACGGAGCTGCATCGGGACTGCTACAGATTTTTTTGTGGGCAGAAAAAAGCACCAACAGAGGCGGGAGCCCAGTATAAAAGGGCAGCCTGCAGCATCAGGAGAACCATAATGAGTGAGTGAGACAGGGAGAGTGAATGACCTCAATGGAGCTCTGTCGGGACAGCTGTGGATTTCTATGTGGGCAGAAAAAGCCACCAACACAGGCAGGAACCCAGTACAAAAGGGCAGCCTGCAGCACCAGGAGAAACAGAATGAGTGAGTGAGAGAGGGGGAGTCAGCCATCTCAAAGGAGGTCTAGCGGGACAGCTGCGGGTTTCTTCCTGGGCAGAACAAGGTGCCAATGCAGGCAGCAGCCCAGTACAAAAGAGCAGCCTACAGTACTGGGACAAACAGACTGAGTGAGTGACAGAGGGTCAGAGATCGAGATCAACAGACCAACGCAATCAACATTCAGCATTGGCAAATGCTTGTCTTTCTCGTCTTAGTTTTCCCTTTGCTCTTTTTTTAATCTGGATCAGTGAAATATATTAGCCATGCAGAAGATAAACACTTTGATTTTATTTTTATTGCATTGTTTGGAATTGTGCCTAACCTATTGTTATACCTGCAAGCTGCCTACTTGACAGTGTAACTGTTGCTCTAGAACTGTACTCTTCCCTTTTTTTTCGAATATGGAATGTGTGCAATGTACACGTTTATTCATTTTTTCATATTTTTTCCTATGTATAGCATATTTTGCTTAACAGTTGTGGTGATTCTAAGGTACTACACAGCCTTCTTTTATTATATAAATGTTGCCTTATCAAGGGACTCAAAGAGGGATTTCCCTAGTACCTTTGCAGACCAGACTGCAGGAGTGTGGTTAGTGGACTGGGGATAGTACTTGGTGCTTGATGAGGTTACCTTGTAAATAGTTTTCTTTATTGTTACTGTTTGCTTATTCTACGTTGCTTGAGGGAGGGGGAGGTGTAGTGGGAGCTTTATGTTATGTCCCCTTTATATGTTATTTATCCTTAGATACAGGTGAGTGCAGTTCCTCTTCATACAGTAAGGATGTCACACAATTATAAATTTGCCACTTGGAATGTTAAAGGAGCTAGTTCCAAAACAAAAAGATATAATATTATTAAGCATCTAGCCCATTATGGGATCCAGATAGCGTTTCATCAAGCTTCTCATCTAATATCTACAGAGAGTTCCCTTTTTTGCTGGGATTATATGGGACAAGCATATGGTGCAGGAGACTGTGTTAGGCAAAGGGGTATCATTATCCTTATGGTTAGGTCAGTTTTGTTCATGTTAGTAGATATAATCTCCAACCATACTGGTAGATTCATTCTCCTTCATGGGTGGCTGGACCAAGTAGACATTTTGCAGGGGGCTATCAATGGCATGAACATTGTTACTCAATTCTTTTTTACAGACCTGACTATCATGCTTGCTTCATTTGCCCTCATTTTAAATTAGTAGCCTCTAAACCTTTGGGAGGCTTACAAGCACCAGACTTCAAAATCTACAATTGGGCTATTCACCTAAACAACATTTTTCAATGGCTGTGACCCTCAGAACCTGTGCCCCCCGTTCATATGTTCCTTTGTGGCTTAGCACAGAGAAAGATGTAATGCAGTCATGACGTCTCTCCCCTAACTCACTGTTATACACAAAATTCAAGCTTTTGCCGCTCACAGTCTGATGTTCGATAGTGGGTACATTACTTTTAATTTTGAGACAGGTGATGTCCGGTATCCACCTTCTGTTAACTTTAGACGTGTCCCAAGCTGTAGTTCACAACTATAATTTCACAATTGGAGGCAAACTCATCTCCCCTAGTTGGCTACTTAATCTGGATGTTGCTTCACTTTCAGACTTACTTATAGAGGGCAGATTTCCTCCTTTTGCTCAAATCCAGGAAACATTTAATTGGACACGTAATCAGATATCCAAATATTTTTAACTTCAGTATGCAGTGAAATGCTGTCTGGGTCCCCCTCCCTGGTTGAACACTTGTGAGCCTTTTCTTTCCTCTTTGAAGAATTTAGCACTTTCACCTCATGGTATCTCTAAACTCTACTGTGCTTTGTTAGCAGAACTGTGTAAGTTGTTTTGTATAGAATGTAAATACTGGCAAGAGGCACTCCCCAGCTCTGTTCTCAAGTGGCCTAAAGTTTGGAAATCCACTTTTCTTTAAGTAGCACAGGACAGACTCCATTTAATTCAGTTCTTTATATTATACAACTTGTATTATACCCCTAGTAGGTTATATAAAATAGGGGAAATTGAGTTACCGCTCTGTAACAGGTGCAGCTTAGATGACGGATCTCTGTTACATATATTTTGGGACTGTCCACCTGTTCATAAACTTTGGGAGGAGAATCAATGTAGGGCTGATCTCTTACTTGGCATTCAGGATTACTCCTCATCATCTCCAACTCATGCAGTGAGCTGCTGGAACAAGTCCACTTGTTCAAGTATCTGGGGGTCATAATAGATGATACCCTCACATCTGCATACCAAATTGACTCTCTGGTCAAGACAATCAGTACCAAAGTTGGTGTCCTGTATAGGCACAGGCAATATCTCTCTCCTGGGGCCCTCCGCCTGTCAGTCCACACTTCCATTATATCTACTATTGACTATGGACTAGGGGTCTATGGGACGGCAATAGATACAGCACTCAAGAGGGTTCAGACTGCACTCAACAAAGCCTGCAGACTCACCCTGGATGCTGAGCATGGCACTCACACCTGTTCTCTGTATGAACACTCAAAATGGCTGTCATTAATAAACAGGGTAAAATTCCAGACTTGAATCCTAGGGAAGCAGGCTCTATTGGGTAAAACACTACCTTGTGTAGGCAATTTGATCAAGGTGGCCAACTCATTACAGGTCACCAGAGGGAGGACTAGAGGGGCCTTGGCTATCCCTTTCCATCGCATCTCACTTGGGCAACACGCATTTGACTACCAGGCCCTCTGTGGATGAATGAACTCCCTGGGAACCTCTTGGCCACCAATTGTCTGGCCCAGTTCACAACTGACCTCAAACAGCACCTAATAACACTCTCTAAATGCACCTGCCCCTAAGTCCAGCCACACCTGCTCTTTCTGCCTACCAGCAAGCACTAGGTAGGCCTCAGGTACCCCCTTCCTCTGTCCCTTCTCATGACTTGTCTCAGCAATCAGTTTGCATCATGCTCCTTCAGCACCCACCACCCCACCTTCCCCCCCCCTCCAACTCCCAGTCCCATGAGTTTCCCTAACAGTCACTACTAATGCAAGCTGCCTGACCATGCCTCATTGCACCCCACCATTTACTCTAGGATGTCTTCTCTGCTCAGCTTCCCCTCACCCCCATTCCTCCCTATACCTGATTGCCCTTCTTCCCCTACCCTTCTCCTCTACTGCAGTACCTACCTCTCTCTCATACCTCCTTTCTTCACCCCACTGCCGGCTATCCCCATCCCTCTGAACTACTGACAAGGCACTTTGTGGCTGATTATCCCGCACCCCCCACCCTCATAAAGTGTTTTTCTTATTTTAACTTGTGCCTATATTTTGAGTTATTCTGTAAGTTCTGAATGCAAGTTGTATCGTTCATTCTGATGTACCTTTGCTTTCTCCTACTGTACTTTGTTTTACAACCTATGATGTGGAACCTTTGTAAAAGAGCTTATGCTCAAAGGTCTTTTCAGAATCAATAACTAAATAAATAAATAAAATAAAACTTGACTTCCAATATATGTCTGGTAGACAATCTTACCTCTATCTCCTCTTGGGAACAAAGAAATTCTATTTAAATAGTGAAGTCAGTAAAAAGGCTTATTCTGCATTATTAGAAAGATCAACTCAATTTGGCATATGCCGAGTGGCTCCACAAATTGTTGGGTAACTTACATGTGGAGAAGCTAATTGGCAGTACACAAAACAGACTTTATTTATATAATAAGTGATGGTACAAACTACACACTCTTTATACCATGGTATAGGTTGCCTGATCTCCTTGCTCCTGAGACACTGTGTTTCTCTCTTTGTGTGGTGAGGACTTAGTGTCTTTTAAAGATTTTAGTACTTTATGTTCCTTTCCAACTCATCTGTTCTTTTGTTACTTTATTATTTTCCTTACTGTATCATTATCAACTGGATAATCTTAGATTAAGCACCTGCTGTGTATATAGTTGACATTTGTTTTATTTTTGTTTTTTTTTGTTATTATTGTTTAATTATCTCTTTGTGTTGAATAAACTAAATTTCAAAAAAAGTGTAGATATGATGCAAGGGATATTAACTCCTTTTAGATTACTGCAAGTCCAGTGCCATATCTTTGACACACCTGGGCTTGCAGCAATTCTATTCATTCAAAAATCTAGCCTCAGGCCTTAGGAAATGAAGTGTCCCCAATGCTCATTATTCAATTGCAAGGGCCCATGCTGTGCAGCAGGAGGTCAGATCTGAAAGGTAACTACAAGACAGGGAGAATTAAAGGAGAATTCAGTTACAAGGTAATTAATTTTAGTGTGAGAGAGTCCCAGGTTTTTGTGGGAACTAAATTTTAACTAAGTTTTTTGATGAGTGCAGAGAATTCTGTGCTTTTCTGTATTGTAATAGAGCATAGCGGTGTATATAATGGTGTACAATCAGATTCAGAAGACATGAAGCATTTATCAACAAATACTGTATGTTGTTTGGAAGAAGTACATCATACCTAATGTTAGGGGTTCAGAAGTTTAAAGTACACCGTAAGAGCACAACTGTTCAGCAACCTAGGGGATAGTGATTCTATTGATGGCTATAGGGCATAGACAGCATTAGTACTGGGTAAAGCTTCTATATTCCACTTCTTTGAAATATTTGCTAAATTTTGGTGTAATCAAGAAATATCACAGAATATTATTGGTTTCAGCAAAGCACCTATGGGAATTGTCACATTTCCACCATTAACCATTGAATATTTTAAAAACATATTTTCCATAGGTATTTGTAAAACCTGTTTTGCACATTTGATATACAGTACTTATATCACCAAGCCTGCCAAACAAAGTCTTTGTTGAGCAGGTCAAAGGCCATGGTCAGGTAAACAAAAATGACCCAAGTGCATAAAGTACTTATGTCTCTCTCTCTCTCTCTCTCTCTCTCTCTATATATATATATATATATATATATATATATATATATATATACACACACACATATCATTTGTGAACCTGTCCAAAACAGTAGCAGTAGTAGTACCATAACCTTGTCTAAAGCCATGCTCTGCAGTACACACATAATATTTTCCAAGATTGTGAGAACGCTGATTAAATCCTGCATTTCCAAGGATGCTTCCTGAAGTGGAGAACCCTGAGATTGGACTCAAATTATCCAACAATATTAGGCTCCCAGCTGTAATACTGGTAGCACATTACAATATGCCGGATATCTAGTATAACACCAGAGACGAATGACATACATTATTTAAATTTCTAGTTAGAGGATAGCTATAACTTCAGCTGAGATTTGTTTAATGATTTTTAACCACGACCATCACTCTCTGGGATTTCATTATGTGAAATTTCCATAGTAGCTTAAATACTATACTTTGCAATTACTGACTCAAGTAGAAAGGAGTGGTAGGATGAGGAATCTGACTAATGAGGGGTCACCTAGCCATTGGTGTTTAGGTAAGTCATGGCTTGGCCAAATGATAAGACCAAGAATCCCCTTTTAAATTGACAGAATTAAGACTAAAAGTGAGTAAGACAATGGAATAACCTTAAATGAATTTCACTGGTACCGCAACTGTTTGAGGATGTTACAACATGGTCAATAGGGAGCCTAGTGAGTCCTCTTAGAGAGGACAAGTCAACAGTTTGTTTTCTGAAGTTATTATTGATATCATTCTTATTTTAATTAAGCCAGATCCAGCATTTCTTTTATGCTGTTCCAGAATTTCTAAGTATTACTAGCATGTTACTTGCAGGACTCACTTTTCTGATATTGATTCAATGTTTTGCATTGGTTTCCATATTACCTGTACTATATTTAATTACATCACATTACAAATTTGTTTAATTAAATATGTTCAATTTGGTGTCCCTATCTTTTATTAGTTAGTAAATCACTGCTTATCCAATTAGTTACAGAGCTACAGAAATGCCACTTTATGAGAGGATCATGCTCATTCTGAAGAATGGTACAATTGCCTATGTATTAAAGAAGCCAAGGCTGTGTTTGTATCTGAAATTTGATCAAGAAAGGACCTGACTATATTTCCTATTTACTATTCAAATGCACTGTGTTTAGCTTAGCTTAAACTCTGATATTTAAAATTGTGGGGGATATGTGTGGTCCAAACTCTCCATACACAGTAAACAGAGGTGTATCACTTATTGTACTGTATCTGAAAAAGTTTCACTATTCAAAATTCTAACAGGCTGGTTGGTGAAGCACCAACCAAGAAGAGTTTGATTTTTATTTTAATCATTTAATCTAACTGGGCTTGGAATACGTTGGTTCAAATTGACATTACTGAGTAATTGCTCATATATTTTTGCATTGACATTTCTGCAATTGAGGTTAAAGTATTTTGTGACTATTAACTCTCTAGTTCAAGAATATTCTATCAGATAATCAGTTAATGCAGTTAACTCATGTACTACCTTATAAGAAGGATTATGGACTGTACAGCAGTTTGTTTTGAATTACTAACTTATGACAAAATAGATCCATTTACATTGCATTCAACAAGGAACAACTGAATTAATTTTTCTGACATTTTGAATAGCCTTGAAATACTGAAGCACCTGTCCGCTACATTTGGAGGTAGGCTTATCCCTTCATACAGTGGTTTTTCTCCAGCATGAGGACCAGTGGGTTCTACAATCCCACTACCTCAATGTGCACCGTGTGTCCATACTAGATGATATATTATTGGGGGGGCATATGGGGGAGAAAGAAGAGGAGGAACAGAACTAGTACAGGTGAGACCTTAAGGGGGAGAAAAAAAACAGAATAATTTCACACCACTGTCAAAACTGGTTCAGGGTGACTGCTCTATCATGGAAGCAGCTACTGTTACCCCAGAAGGTATATCCACATCCAACAAGGATGCATCAGAGGGAAAAAGATCAGACAGTGCAAGAGGGAGCACAAGTTGCATCATCATGGCCATAGAGGATTCTATAGTTAGAGTGGGGTGCCTGGTGTGCCACTCTAACCAGATGGAGAGATCCATTCTGTGTCTTCCAGGAAGAACTGCAGAAATAGTAACTCCCTAGTTGAAGAGGCTGACCCAAAGATGGAGGGCAGCAGATGTCATGATACACCTACAGTAGCTACCAACAACATGGAAAACTACAATATAAAGGAGGTAAGGGAGCTTCAGGGAAATGGGCAGTAAGATTTGGTCAGTAACAAATATGGCAGTCTTTTTGGGTGATTTTCTCTTGCTACAGTACATGCAAGATAGAGTAGATGAGATAAAATAATTGAGTTTATTACAAGGTTAAAGGGTCTGTGTGATGAAGAGAGGTTCAACTTTTTGGGGACTGCGAATCCTTCTGCAAGTATAGTTGGCTGTTTGCAAAGGATGTCCTGTATTTGTACTTGTTATTGATTAATTCATTATATTTTTCATATTTGTCTGTAAATGGTTTGTTGCAGTTTACTTATGTATTTATTAGAAAAGTCAGATTTACAACCTATGAGTCATGGACTCACAAAGGCACCTTGTCATGGGGGGGTAGACAGAGTTACATAGTGTGGTTACAACAGTAAGAACAGTACAGGTGCAGAACATTAAACATAGAGTACGCATAGATTACATAATAATGTTACTTATAATAGGTTACAGTCAAATACAAGGTACCCAAGGGTTACATTGGGGGTACAGCCCTAAACATACCTAGATAATACCTGGAGAGGGTAGGGGTAGGGATGGGGAGTGGGGTGGGAGGGAGGAGGAGAGGATAAGCTGTCCAGAGGACATTGTCAAGTCAGGGAGGCCTAACAGGAGGATCCCACTGTGGGATTAATTAGGTGCATCTACAGCAACAAGCATCAAAGAGATGGTTCCAGAGGGCGATTTTGAACTGACCAATTTTGGCAATGTCTGTGATGCAGGGTGAGAGGGAGTTGAACCAAGCAGGGGCTCGGTAATGGAAGGACCTCTGGGCTAGCAAGGTCTTGGTTCTGGGTACCAGAAAGGTGGCCTTGACAGAGCTAGGGGTGACAATGGATGAGGACGCATGCCATAGGGAAGCAGAGACTTCCGGGGGGGGAGAGCCCTAGAAGAGTTTTTTTGGTGAGTAGGCAGGTGTAGTAGTGCAGACGCTCCTCAAAGGTGAGCAGGTTGGCGGTGGAGTAGACCAGGCAAGTGTGAGTGCAGCTAGGGGCTCCAGGTAGGAACTTGCAGGCCTTATTGATTGACAGCTGGATTTTAGTTAATGTGGTGTTTTCCACCACAGCATAAATGGGCACGCCATAGTCCACTAGCGACAGGACAGAAGAGGTGATGGCCAGCCAGAGGGCAACTTGAAGGAGGCAATCTCTGTGACGGTACAGTAGGCCTATCTGAGAATTTATAGTAGAGGGATAGGGCATTGATGTGGGTGTGGAAGGCCAGAGCCAAGTTAAAAGTGATGCCTAGATATTTGTAAGAGGTCACTTGCTCCAGCGGGTGCAGAGTGCTCAGGAGAATGAAGAGGGCGGCATTCCTGGCCTTGTTTTGGTGATTGGAGAACAGCATTGACTTAGTCTTTTTTAGGTTAATGACAAGTCAATGGTCAAGGAACCACTTTTGAGCTTGGTTGAAGGTGTGCTGGAGGGATACCTGGAGAGAAGAGGGATTGGGGTGGGATGCAAAGAGAACAGCATCATCGGCATAGAGGAGCATTTTTCCTGTGCAGGAGCTAGAGAGAGTGTTGAGGTAGAGGTTGAAAAGTACAGGGCTCAGAATGGGGTCATGGGGTACCCTGAAATGAACGGGCTGGGTATTGGACCGGAAGCCGTTTATTTTCACATGCTTGGATTTAGTAGAGAGGTAGCTGGAGAACCAGACAAGGGGACAGGCAGAAAAGCTGAGTTGGTGGAGGGAGTCAAGCAGGAGTGGGTGACAAACAGTGTAAAAAGCCTTGGAGAGGTCTATGAACTCTGTGCCAGCAAGGTTGTGGAGTAAGGAGCAGAGTGCAGGTATTGAGAGAGCTCCAGGAAAGCAGTAGTGGTATTGTGTCCTGGGTGGAAACCATGTTGTTCTGGGCACATTATGTCATATTTGGCCAGGTAATCAGAGAGTTAAACAGACACTATTTTTTCTAGGCCTTTAGAGAGCAGAGGGAGGAGGTATCCCTTGATAATAGCGCTGACAAAATAGCGACTGCAAAATAGTGACTGACACATAATAGCGACTCAGAATAAAAGTGTTCTGAATATGTAATTCTCCTCTGAAATCAATGAACGGCATGGTGTTAGAATATTTAAGATGGGGAGGTGCGGAGGTGCAGCCCCCTGCATTTGTATCAAGTGTTCATGCCAGGAACAATGGTCAAACGAACAGGTAGTAGTAGCTGTTATTGGCAGTGGAAGTCGCTATTTTGAAGTTTGTTGTTTTGTCAGCGTTATTATCACATGGAACTGGGGGAGGATAGTGATCTGCTGGTAGTTGTTAGGTGTGGACCAATCTCCACTTTTATGTATATGGGTGATTTCGGCTGATTTCCAAGCACTGGGAAACTGACTGAGGCATAGAGACCAGTTTAATAGGTCTGTAAGGGGACTAGGATGACATCCAAGACCAGGTGGAGGATCCTGTAGTATAGGGGGTCATAGCTGGGATTGTTGCTACCAAGGGTTTTTAACAGGTGAGGCCTGGCTATGTGGGAGGATATAGTGTGCAGGTAGAAAGGAGGGCAATCCAGGGGATAGATGCTGGGATTAGGTCAAAAAAGTTGTTTGGGAGGACAGATCTTAGGTCAGAGAAGGTAGTATTGAGGCAATCAGTTATGCGAGTTGGGTCTGTAGTGATGGTGCCATCGATGGAGAGCTGGGACAGTGGGGGGGAGCGGGTCTTCCCATTAAGCTCTTTCATGCTGTCCCAGAAAGTCTAGGCAGAACCCCAGGTGGATGTGAGGGTGGTCTGATAGTGCTCTGCCTTGGCCCGTCTTATGTCCCAGGTGCACTGATTATGCACCACGTTGTAGGCTTGTCTATCAGCCAACTTGCCTGATTTGATAGCAATGTGCCAGAGATTATCACTATGCTGAAGTTTTTGGATAAGGGATGGGGAGACCCATGTGGTATTTTGTTGTTTAGTATGGATTCTGGTGTGGGGGTGAAAAGGTCACAAGCCTTGCTGAAGGCATTGGTGAAGCTGTCTAGGGCAGAGTCAATATCAGGAGTGTGACAGATGGGCGAACAGTCCAGCTGTGCTAAATGCAATTTTAGCTTTCTAAGACCCCCGGGTCATGGGCATCGGTGCAAGGTGGCCTGGGACACAGGTTTCAGTATGGAGGATGACCAGAGACCGAAAACAGGTGAGTGATCACTAAGTGAGTCGGGGAGGATGTTGATATCCCAGATTTTATGAGGGCGGTTCAATAGTATTACGTCTAGGGGGGTACTGGAGCCACTTGTCTGTTTGAATCTAGTGGGCTGGGTGACTAACTGAATACATCCAGGGCAGCGAAAGAGTCCCTGGATTGGGAGGCAGCGGTACCAAGCCAATTGATGTTAAGGTCACCTAGGATGAGCTGCTAGCTTTGTGTGGTAGGGAGGTGAGGCAGTTGATGAGAGACTGGACCGCTGGGTTCTGGTTCCTCGGGGGTATGTAGGAGACCGTGAGAAAGAGTGGGCCCCTGGCTGGGTAAGGGGTAATTTTTAGAGTGAGGGTTTGGGTACCATAGTCAAGCTTGGGAGCAGTGAGTGCATGGTTTATAAGGGTGTCCCACATGTAGATTGCACACCCACCACCATATTTACAAACTCAGTCTTCCCTGAACAGGGTGTATCCAGGGAGGGAAATAATGGAGTCAGGGGTTGTTTTGGGGGAGCCAGGTCTCTACTATTTATGTTTGCATTTCTGTGAGAAACTGGTCACAAATGAAAACTAATATTTTGCTCACATGCCTTCCAGGGTAAAGTGAAAATGAAATGAAATCTGGTTGGAGGGCGACACAGTGCATTATGGCAAAAGTTAGATTTTACATTTAGCAAGTTCTGATACAAGGAAAGGGTAGGGTAGCAAGGAACCACATGAACAAACACACAGAGAAAACAAGTTGGCTCTCACCCAGTAGACATGGGGCATAGGAAAATAAGGAATGCAGGAAAGGAATATTGCAGCAAAGGTAGAGCATCCAAATTCACCAAGGCTAGGAATACTATAGGGGAGTAAGGACAAGTGGAGAGAGATGAAAATGAATGCAAAAAGTTTGGGTAATACAATGAACAAGCTGCAAGCAATAATTTATTAATTTATGTATTTATTAGAGTCTAGGATTACAATTACCTTTGAGCCAAGACTCTTTTACAAAGGTTCCACGTCAGGATGAGAACAAACAAGCAGGACATTAATTATTACAGGATAACAGGTTACAGTTGTTTATCATCACATGAGTACATACAGATTAGGCGGTACTAGGGTCATGCACTGGACAGGGATAACATTCATAACAAGAACTTGGTGAGACACAAGAAGAAGATGCTGCCCGAGGCATAATAACTGCAGATGAGTTGGATATAGTGATTGTAACTAAAACATGAGCCAGTCAGAACATATGCTGGGAACTAAATGATCTTAAAAGAAAAATTAAAGAGCCAACGTAGAGAGGGTGTGTATATGCTGACTGTAGGTCGACTCCATGACCGCAAAGACCAGTACAGCTACAGATTTCACCCAAAATCATTGGGTCACTGTGCTGGTCCCTGCAGACACCAGCTGTGCATCTCCTGGTGTTGCATCCCCTTCCCGAGACAACTCCAACTCAGAGTTGCATATTTAGAAACCATTGGGGGTGGGGCAGTTGGAAGGCTGCATCCTCCCAAAGAAAACACAGAGACATCCCCGACAGAACAATGCTGACACTTGGCATTGTGTCTATCGCTGTCGAGGATGTCGATGGGAAGGATGTCACTGTGCTATAGTAAAACCTTTGGTGTCGCAGTACATGTAAAGGAAATCATAAGAGCCTCAGAGGCCAAATATGTTGGGGGGATTAGAGGGAGTTGAGTTTCTATGGCTCCCTATAACAGATAACTGGAAAGTTAATGGAATCAAAGTAATCTGTAGGTTGAGAATAAAAGAGGTTGACACCAGCCAAACAGTTTAAACTGCCCCAAAAATTTATTTCAGTAAAGTGTAATGTATTGATAAACATAATTTTACGGTCAGGCAAGAAACAGACTGCCCCCAAGGGCAGACTGACTCTACTGGTTTTGCTATTCAGACTTTTTCCTGACAATACAGGAAGGTCAAGTTCAGACTGGGAATCTGGGGGGAGTTAGACTCCAGAAATCAGAAGCTTACAGTCATACAGTATATATATACTGTAGCCTTGCTAGCATACTACTTTGCAGCAAGAGGATTGCTTGAGCCAGTCAGGCTCTGTGTGCTGCCTTGATAGTGGCCTTTAATGACCTTCAGCAGCTTTTCTAGGTTCCTGGTGGCCCATCCTTCAATTGGGAGGTAAGTAACTCTGTGGGCAGGGCTCAGCAATGGTCATTGGAGCATTCAAACAGCCACCTGTGTTGTGGATCTATTAGCTGATCTGCTGGCATTCTGGTGCACTGCTGTACGGCCAGAAATAGTTTAAGTGAATCATGCTTTGTGTGCTGCTTGTACAGGGCCCTGTTTTGACCTTCAGCACCCATTCTAGGTTCCTGGTGCCCCATCCACCTATTGGGAGGTGTGTGACACTGTAGCCCTGACCTAGTGACTCCACTCCAGTTAGATTTCTCCATCCAATGTTGGTTTGGGGCTAATCAACTATCTCTCATTGCCAAGGAAGAGGTCTCTATGATTGTTAACACCATTCAGTGACTTGTCAGGCTCTTCCTTTTCTCTCCTTCCATATGCTTGATGGTGCATTCTTTAAAGACATCTGATTAAAGCACCTCAGGGCTTGGTTGGACTGTCACCTTGATTATTTCTGTGCATGTGGATGACATCCACAAAAAGTTTTAATCTATAGTCGACACTCTGTACAGGGACGGAGTTTGTATCCAGCTTCCTGTTTTCAAAGAAATATTCATAAAGATGATCCCCTCTAGCTTTGATTATGGTAACACTGTTTACAGGGCTATTCCTACACTAAATCTGTACTGGCTTGACTGGACCATCAGAAAGTTCCAAACTATATGTTGTATTTGTTAAAAGAAAAAATATTAAAATATTGTCTGAGAACTGCAAGCAATAATGAATTTAACATTCTAGTTTGTAAAACCACAAAGGGCAGCCACCTTTTTTTCCTTGATCATAAATGTTTGCAATAGTTTACCCCATCACCTGAAATGCAAATGCAACAGTTGGTATCATGATAAAAGCCTGGTTCACTGAAAATGCAATGTTACCTACTGTAGAAGATGCTATGCATTTAGACAATGGATAAATGTAATACTATTTTTAGTGCTTGAGAGAATCCTACTTGAACAAATCTAATTGTTAATTGGCTTGCTAAGCACTTATTTGAGCTTAGATTGTTTGACACATTTAATTTGTCAGAAGAAACTGCACAAACTGCACTGTACTCTGAAATATAAATGTAAATTATATGGATTGTAAATACTAGTATAATAGTATTTTATATGCCATATTTCACCATTTAGAAGACACACCCATTTAAATGCCCCCTGAATTAAAGAGGCAGCCAAAAAAAGTTATTGATAGAAGCTGTGCCTGTTTTGTAGCCATGGCTTCTGAACAGCTAGACAATACAGTAGTTTCTAAACAGTGAGGTACAGTATATGTAATAGCCACCTGCACATTTCTCCCATAGGTACTAAACTGAACACAAGTATAATTTTACTTCTAAAGGAAGAGTTTGTTTGGTGAGAGGGGACAGTAAGACTTTCTTCTATGTGGTGAGCAAGAAAGCAGGGTCAAATTGTGAGTGTGGCTGGACAGACAGAAAGACACTTTATGACACTAAATAGTAATGCTGTTTCCTGTCACCCTGTGAAACTTTATTTGCCAATTTGAGACTGTGAAATCAGCTGAATGGGTGAATGTCAGTGAAAAAAGCAAACAACAGATAGATTGTGCTGACTGATCATGTGGCAAGACAAAATTGGGTATGGGTACTCGTTTGTCTTTTCCCCTCACCCCGAAACTCCACCTACTGTGAAACAAAAAAAAAGAAATGCCAGTGTAAGGTAAGCTGAAGTTTGAGCATGAGGTGAGTTGTGTTGACTGGAGTGAACTGAGGCAACAGCAAAGGGTCATTGTAGCATTTAACTTAGCTATAAGCATCTCATTTTTGGTAGTAGCAGACTTCAGTAGGTAATGATGCAAACCAGTCTGTGTTCTGAGTCAGAGGAGGATACGGTACTAATGTAATCTTAGCCTGGATGAAAGGGAGTCATCAGACAGTCTGGTAGGTTATTATTAACAGCTGCCCCTGTTTAGAAGCTGCAGCCAAAACTGGAAAAATGCAATAAAAGCAACAGCTTTTAAACTGTGAAATACAGTAGTTGTGTAATTCTGGTATCCTATTTGTAACTGTGAGTGTGAATAGATTGGGTCCCATTGTAAATGAGCCTAAAATTAATTGGCTATTCTTTTCTTTATTTTAAGAATAAACTTAATTACTATGTATTATACAGTGGCTATAAAATTAAAGAAATCTGATTGGCTAGCTGGCACCTCCTAGCCATGGTAAATCCTAGCATTACCAATGGAAAGATGTGTCAGCTACTCTACGATGCCCATTACCAGAAGCTGAATAAATCCATTTGAATTTTAATGCTCCCAACAGATGCCATCTTGATTGCTGCCAAGATTGCTGTAAGTTCAAAATGAAATAATAGTGGCAAAGTACAGTATTTGTTTAAGCCCCCACTTCCACAGCATACCACATGTCCCAACACCCACCTCTCTCCAGGAGTTCTTGAATTCAGCCTGGACCATGCCTTTGTTACCATGCCACAGCTTTCTCATCTTTCCCATCTGGCTCCAGGCAACTGCTGCACAACCCTCTCTACCTGTGCCCCATAAGCAAGGCATTCTCAACAGACCCCTCTCAGCACATTTTTGAGAGAACCTGCTCTGTCCCCTAATGTATATTCCCACTCTGTTACATGTATCTTTCTATTCCAGCACAAAAAAAATGAAAATTCATAAAATAAAACCAGAAGAAAAATCCCCCTCCAATTGACACCATTATGGTGGGAGTGGGGGCTTAAACAAATACTGTACATTACAACTGTTAGCTCATTCTGAATTTACTACAATCTCGGTGATGATCAAGATGGCGTCTGGTGGGAGCATGCATACACTTGCTTCTCCCTCTCAATGAAAGAAGAACAAATAAGTAGTCTACCAGTTGCAGCGTTCTTTCTAAGGAAAAAAATGACAGCATAATAACTGTCTATATTGGGCTGCTTAGGATAATTAGAATGCATAGACAGCAACAGGGCAGCCATACTAACAGCCCTAGAAACCAAGGACTATTTTTTCTTGTGGAGTAATTAATACAATAAAAATAAATTACAATAGAGAAAAAATATATATATTTTATTTGTTTAATGTCTCAAAAACTGGGCCATTGTATAATCACAATAACTCACTCCAGGGTGTGGATGATGCTGGAATTTACCCATGCCTGTTGAGATTTGATCATTCATCCCGAGGCCTTGTGACCGAACCATGCCAGGTGTGGGTAAACCCAGCATCACCCACACCCTGTCATGGTTTATTCCTTAACTACTACTTATTCTGTCTACCACTGTAGAGACAATCAGGTAGTACTATAGGTTAAGATATCATCATTCATTATGTTGACTTGCATGCATGAGCAAACAACATATTGAGGTAGTAGCACTTTCAGAGGTGTGTCAGTGTTGTGTCAAATGCAGGGCATGCTTTAGTAGGCATGTCCCTTATTCCCCAATTAGCCAGCTTGCTAGCACTGACACAAGTATTACGAAAAGTGCCACCAACTTGAGAGAACTGTGCTGCTGCAATCAGAGACAAGCTCGTCATGCAGTGGCATAGATGACACGCCTCCTGTACATGCCTTCCTGGTGAAACATTTCAATAAACATGGCTGCAGAGCCGCCGCCACACAGCCCCAAAAGAAGGCCGCCATTGGCGGTGCAATCCCCTTGTCGACATGTCCGCCAGCCCCCCCCACATTGTGAGGCACAGTGGGAGCCCACCCCAGTGTGCTGCCGCTCACAGAAAGCTGATCGCTTCCGCATGTTGCTGCCCCTGCCACATCCCGATTGTGTGGCCAACATAACCCCCGAAAGTTATGGGGCACACTGGGATCCTACCCCAGTGTGCCCAACATGTGTTTTATTTCATTTGAAAAGAAACAAAACTGTCCCATGACGCAATGTAGGTATATTTTTTTTATACCTGAAAAAAAAATTGTCCATTATCCACAGCACCCCCCCTCCCCAACCTGCACCAACCTTCTATGCACCCCACCTGCCCACCTCCCCATCCCATACTTACCTACAGAGGTCTGGCGCTGAGATCTTTGGTGGAGCGAGAACACGTCTGCACTCTTCAAAGCCGAACTGCAAAATGAAGAAATGCTGGTAAGCTGTATAATGGCATAAATGGGGAGGGGGGTTCAACTTAGGTAGATAGCTCAGCCTTTTTTTTTTTTATTTTAGCTCCAGATTTTCAACATGGAGTTCTTGGACCCCACCTCATGAACAAATGCACTGTCATCTTATTATTTGGTCCCAAATGGTCATTTCATAATAACTGCCAGAATCACCTTTCAGGACTGACTAATGAAATGACAGTGCCACTGTTCATGTGGTGGGGTCCCAAAAAGCCTATGTTTTACATTTGGTGAAAAAATTCAAAATAATTACTGTGTTACAAGTGTGCATTGCACTATTTCCATACATACTTGTAACTTCAATAATTTTTAATATTTTCACTTCAGATTTTCAACATTGCCATTTTTTCATACCTCCTTATGAAAGTATAGTTGTCATTTTTCACATGCTGCCTGAAATGTGTTTTTGCACATGTGGCGCACAATGGAGTGGCCGCTGTGGGAAATCAGTGTCTGGGACAGATTAACAAAATCACAGTGGCAGTGCTCATGAGCAGAGGTCCCAAAATTTCTATGTTGAAAATTTGCTTACAAAAATCCACCAAATAATTGCGTTATGGGCGTACATTACTTAGTTTCTACACAAGCTTGCGACTTCATCATTTTTTCATATTTGCACTCCAGATTTTCAACATTGCAATTATTTTACACCTTCTCATGACAAGTACAGCTGTCATTTCTCACATCTTGTCTGAAATGTGTTTTCACACCCGTGGCGCCAAGTGGCGCAGTCACTATGCAAAATCACCGTTCGGCTAACAAACTGATAGTGCCACTGTTCATGAGGTGGAGTCACAAAAAGCCAATGTTGAAAATTTGCAGTGAAAATGCCAACAAATGCCTGGGGAATTAGGTTTCCAACCATAACACCCCACCCTATAGAGACTGACAGGTGTCAGGGGTGTGACTTGTGATGGTTGGCTGTAATACTCAAGTCATTCCACCCAGAACCCCACCCTGAAGCCACTGACAGGCACTGAGGTGTGCCTTAAACTCTTCAGTCCCAAAGTTCACCCCAGTCTCCTATACTGCACCCATCTCAGTGTATTTCCTTATGGAATGGGGTGAGCATAAGGACTGAAGAGTCTAAGGCACGACGTGACAGTTGTCAGTGTCTGCAGGGTAGGGTGTGGTGAAATGGTGTGAGTGTTATGGCTGATGACCCAAAGGCACACCTCAATGTCTGTCAGTCTCTGCAGGGTGGAGATGGGGTTGGCGTCAGTTCAATACTTCACTGCTATTCCTATTACGCATCTCTCTAACTCCTGCACACTACCAATGCCAATACCAGCAAGACAACATTTGGCATTGACAAATGATTGTACATTCTGCTGTTGGCCACTGCAGAAAAAGCATGATTGTTCCACTGTGGAACAGTTTTCTGTTGTTTACAGTCTTTCTTTACTACTTTGTGGGCTTGTGGCCCTGAGGCTGAGTAGTAGAGGATGGGTAGGGTGTGAGTTATGTTGATGTGGGGGGATTATGACACACTGCATGGAGGAAAAAATGATAACTTATGTCTACTGGCTACCTGTTAGTAGGACTAAACACTAGAAAGGTACCTTACATGACAGACTGTTCCTGTCCATGAAGTTTTACTGCCTGGTTATGTATTGCTACCTATTACAGCATCATGTTATTGTGAATTTATGTTAATCTCATTGTATATCTCCACATGCACCACATGGATATATTGCTATATAGTGTATAGTGAAACTTTGCTTTGCATTTAAATCCATGCCAGCTGAAACCTTGTTGTACCACAGTTCAAAGGTCATAGAACATGCTTTTTTACCCTTCTGCGGTACAAAAAGATTCCAGCTGATCAGAAGTCCTTCAGGTTGCTGCTGTTTTTCACAGTGCTGCCACACACACAGCAATCAGTTCAAGTTCTGAACTGAAACTCTCAGCATATTTGCTGTTGCTGTAGAATTGCTGTGAAAATGCTTTCATTTTTTTTAATATACAGCTAAATTAAAAAAACAACAACTATACACTATAAAAAACAGTGGTTGGGAAACCAGATGCACAACCAGCCTATGCCGCCACCTTGGGCTTCTGTTATACTGGACATCTTGAGCTTCGCTGTTGAGGCCTGATGTAATCAGAACCTCTCTGAGGAAGCACAGGCTGGCTGTGCATGTTTTCCCAATCAATATTCTCTATGCTTTACATTGTTTCTCACTGTCTACATTGTATTTTAGTCCCACTCTTGTCTATGTATGCTTTAATGTGTACTGTCATATTTTTAACTACATTTTTATGCTACTTTTATTTATTATACTCTGTATTTTTGTATGTAATCTCCAATGTCAAGCCTGAAAATAAGTATTTGTTTGCTTAGTGCTCTTACCTGGACAACAAAAGATAGATAGATAGATGGAAGGATAGATAGCTAGATAGATAGATAGATAGACAGACAGACAGACATGCTGATAAAACTTCTCAGGGATTGTAGGGAGAGGAGGGAAGTAGAATGCTAGCAGATGGGTAAGGTGGAGGTACTTACTTGAAAGGATCTGAGTGTGTGGTAGGGTGGTACAGTACTTCTCAAGATGTGGAGGTTGATTTAAGCAATATACCCTGACAGAGAGTAGGTATACTGGTGGATTGACCACGGCTGGTTTGGTTCAGTCATGAGGGGCAGCCGAGGGACTTAACCACACCAGCCATGGTAAATCCACCAGTATACCCACTGCCTGGAAGGGGTATATTGCTATTATACAAGGACATTATTTTTTTGTGTTGATAAATAAAGACACAACTTGCTTTTGTTTGAGTTTGGTGTTATTATTAGTGAATTTAGTGCAGCGCATCAAAAAATAGAGCTGGGCAGACACTGTTGTGCTTGTGCTGTTTTCTGACAAGCAGCCACTACGGTTTGTCTGGAGTTGGGAACATCTTTTATTCTGTCATTAATGTGCTTAGTTAAGTGTGTTTAGCCTCCATTTTTCCTGTTAGGAGTTTGGATAGGTAATTAGTTATGCAGTCGATTTCATTTATGGAGAATTGTTTCCGTAGTTGATTGTGCACATGAGCTGGATCGTATTTTGGTACCGCGGCACTTTTCTGATTTTGGGTATTGTAGTGATAGGGAAATTGTGATGGATATTTTTTTGGGGGGGCGCTATGTGTGTCAGCCATTAAAGTAGTGGAGCATGTGTTGAATGTTGGTATTTCAGAGCGGGAGTTAAAAGAACTTAGTTTAGAAGCATTCTCTTTGGGGCAGGAGCTGTATGCGATGAGTTGCACTGGGTTCACAGTACTCATTTGGATATGGTTGGAGTGATTTGAAAGGGGGTTTCTGCTGTGGCTGACTGGTGGCTTGCACCTTTTCCAGTGGGTACACTACAGGATTTACAACGCTGAAAAGGTGCCAGCCAGCCAGCCAATTGAAATGGAGGATTTGGTGTGTTTTTTTATGCCCACTGTATAATTGTTATTTGTAAACAGTAAACTTGCTAGGATGAATGTATATGACATAACACTAAGTTATCCTGTGAACATGTTAAAGATAAACTAAGAAAAACTTTCATTATGCAAAAGAAAAAAATCACTTTGCATATTTTTTTTGCTAATGAAGTGTTACATTACCTGATAAAACTACAGGTAGTCACACATTGCTGATGACTCTACTGGTGAAGTGCCACAATATGCAGTTTCACTGAGAGTAGTTGGCAGTTTACCAATTTAAAATCTATGCTAAGAAGGGTTGTCCTAATACAAGTTAAGACACCTTTGTTCTAGGCCCTGGGACAATGAAGGTTGGCTCAGTAAGGGATAGATAGAAGGGGAGGTGGATAAGGTGGGGGCAAGAGAGAAGAGGGGTTATGACACCGGAGAAGGGTGTGGAACTAAAGCAAGGTGATGAAGGCTGATTGGCTGTAAGGGGAAAAGAGAGAGAGAGAGAATCTGAGTTAAGCGGAGGGGCTTAAGACCCTAAAAGGGGCTGCACAACCGCAGATCCCCCTCATTTTGCTAGCCAAAATTTGCTATGGCCAGTCCATACAAAGGAATACCACCTCACAAAAGAAAGAAAATCAATAAATAGTTGCTGTTTGTTTATTTCTTTTTCAGATGAATTTCACAGGCACAATGAATACCAGGGAAAACGTTCTATGAAGGAGGATGCCATGAAACTGATAATGGATTTGGTTGATAGAGCTCATCTGGTGCTAGGCACTGTGGATGACCCCTGGAGCCAGACAATAGGGACACAAGGGGAAAACAGAAGATGAGGAAGGACAGGGTGTGTACTGGTGACAAGGGCAAGAAGTCACCCAAGGAAGGAGTCCCTGGGGCACCAACTCCGAAGGCACCTAGGCCTCGATACCCTCTTCCAGAGCCACTGCCTGAACTGGTACCTAGCCCGATGCCAGGTTCTTTGCTGCTACCACTTACTTCTCCTCCCCATGTATCTGGGCCTCTGCCGCAGCCTCTACCAGGTCTCAGTCTGGTGCCAATCCCCTCACCAGTGCCTCTCTCAGTGCCACAACCCTTACCAGCTCCACCAATGGAGCCACTGCCAGTACCAGCCCCACTGCCTTATCCAATACCAATGTTGACCCCACAACCATTGCTGGCTCCATCACCAGCATGTATTCTGATGCCTGAGCCTTTCCCAGCACAACAGGAACCTATGGGGCCACTGCCAGAACCTGTGCCCACTCCAGAACTGCAGCCAGAACCTTCCAATGTGCCCCAGCCCAACACAGGTATGAGCGTAATTTCTGTAGTATGTAATATTAAAGAATATACTGAACAATTATTAGGAGGTATGGAAGGTGATGGGATTGGTAAAATGGAGAAGTTTGGCAGAGCTGAAAAAAGGAAGAGAGGGGGAAAAGGAGACGGTTACGGGGGGGGGTGGACAAGACAGATAAGACAGAGTGGAAGATAGGCACTCTTGGGGTAAGGATTTGGGATGATATCCCTTTGGCCATGAAAGGAAAGATGTGGAAGGATGAATATGTAGACACCTTCACCCTGGTAGATAAGAAGAGAGCAGAGAACTATGAGAAGAAGGAGAGCTTTAGCAAAAAAGATATGGTGGTGGCAGTGATCTTGGTGGGTAAGGGTGAAGAGCCAAAGGTCACAGGCCTGAAAGGGGAAAACATGGGATCCATGGTCGGTAGGTTTCAATTACCATAGCACTATTGTTCAGGAAATGAAACAGGAGTTGGTCACACCCTTCTAGCATATTCTTTGATTATTCAGACAATGTACAGGATGAGGGAAGGGACCAATTGGATCCAATATGACGAGATGTTTCAGCAACGGATGGCAACCTTTAGCGGTGATGTCCATTAGGTGACCAGGCACTTGGACATATGGTTTGAATCCATGACAGTGCCAGGGGGCACTGATGCCGAATGGGCAAAAGGATCAGGCTGGTGCCAGAAATCTTGTTGGGGATATAACAGAGTGTACTGCTCATTCCCCAGTTACAGGTTTAGACATACCTGCTCAGGATGCAGTGATTAACACTCCTTGTCAAAATGCAGGACCTATGGGGAAAATGCTCTGTCAGGTAATTACAGGGGGCAGTCCTTTTAGGCAGGCCACAATGGACATGGGGGGCTATTGGGATAACAGGGAGAGAGGAAGGGGTTACTCAAGAGGTAGAGATTATGCATGGGGGGAGATAAAAAGAATAAGGATTGGGGGTTTTGCCTAGCAAAAACTACAATCAAAAGTGGAAGTATTGAGATAACGGGTGAAGGGATACCCAGATGCAGGGATAGTGTAGTTGCTAAGCGAAGGTTTTCATAAAGACTTTAGTTTATGTTTTCAGGGTCAGAGGGTGAGTAAGTGGGCTAAGAATCTTGGATCTGTAAAGTGAAAAGAAGGAATTTTGGTGGCCAAAATCGGGAAAGAAAAGGAAGCGAGTAGGATTGAGGGACCGTTCACCATCCCACCTATTGAGAACCTCTGGGTGTCGCCCCTGGGTCTTGTTCCCAAAAACAATCTGGGGAGTACAGAGTGATCCATCACCTGTCTTACCCAGACAGGGATTCCATTAATGATTACATTAATGAAGAGGATAGCAGGGTTTCGTACTGCACACTGGAGGATGCAGTCCAGATGATCAGGGCCATGAGGGATGCATGGCTGGCAAAAACAGACATAGAGTGTGCATTTCGCTTGTTATCAGTTTGAAGGAAAGATTGGAAACTTTGGGGTTTCCAGACAGATGATATGTACTATTTTGACAAGGCCATGCTAATGGGATGTTCAATTGCCTGTGCAACATTTGAGGCTTTCAACACTTGGCTGCAATGGGTTTTCAAGGTTAGATATGGACACGGTTTGGTCATCCATTATTTGGCTGATTTTCTCTTAGTAGGGGAGGGGTGAGAAGGAGTCACTAGGATGCTCTGAGATTTTCAGGCATTATGTCAAGAAGTGAGGGTTCCGTTAGCTGCAGATAAAATGGAGGGCCCTAGCAGGTGTCTAGAGATATTAAGCACAGAGTTCAATACACAAGAGGGTTTGCTCAGGTTGTTGATGGGAAAGGTGTAGAGGTTGAATAGCCTTTTAGGTGAGGTGGTAAGGACAAGAAGGGTGACTTTGCAGATGGTTCAACAGATTTTGGGGTACCTGAGCTTCACCTGCATGGCAGTAGGGTCAGGGAGGTACATGACAATTCGCTCCCGGCTTTTCGCTCCCCGTCTTCTCGCTCCCGACATTACTCTCCCGCTTAAACTCGCACCTGTGTGAACAAGCTCCTACCCAAATCGCTCCCGTAGAGTGACATTCAAGATTGCAATGTGTTATTTCTGGGGATGTTTGCAATTTCTATTGCTATTCAATGTATGGGGCAGAAAGGAAATATTAAATTGAAGCAATTAATCAATTACCTGATTTGGCCAACCTTAACTAATGGTACTAGGAAGTTATAAATGATTTCACTATAGCACACTTCCACTAGTAGATTTTCTTCTTACAATGGCTTGTCGCTTTGTCCTCTCATCTCGGTCCAAGAAAAAACTGGTGGACAACCGTAACTACCTGTACACATTTCATACTACACTATGCTACCATGATTTCCTGTACTACTGAGAGCTAGTAAGAGATGTTTGGCATATTTGAAATGTAACAGTGAGTGCTAATGTTAATGTGGCTGGGGGAGCGAGGTTGGGAGTGAATTGCATTGGCGTGTAATGTCATAGGTGCTAAATGATGCTAGAGTGAACTGCCGGGAGCAAGAAGTCGGGGAATGAAATGAAGGGAGCGAATTGTCGTGCTTCCAGGTCTGGGCATGTGTTTACGTGTCTCCTGACCTGAGCCATCAAAGGGGCAAGGCAATCTCACCACTGGGCAGACATCACAAAGGTGGTATGGGAGGACTTGGAGATGTGGGAGCAATTATAATAGTTTTACAATGTGATTACTTTCTGGCAGGATGATTAGTCTTTTAACACAGAAACTGACCTGTATACAGATGCAGCCAGAAGGCTGGGTGTGGGTGCATACTTTAGAGGGCAATTGGTGTCCAAATCTTGGCCAACAATGTGGAAGGATAAGGGACTAGCTAAGGACATTACAATGTTAAAAATAATTCCCATGTGGGTGGCAACAGTGGTTTGGGGGGAGGAGATGCGCAATCAGAGAGTAACATTTTGGTGCAATAATAGGGCAATGGTCAATGTGCTTCCTAAAAGAGGGCCACGTTTTTAAAGGTAATGTGGGTTCTTTGACAGCTAGTCCTCCTGGTTTGCATTTAAACATGAGTTTTAGGGCAAGACACATACAGGGAGTTCAAAACACTGTGACTGACAGCCTCTCCCATCTACAGATGGAAAAAGTTTAGGCCATGGTGCCAAAGTCTGCCAAGACAGGGACACCGATACTGCCAAAAATGTTGTAAATTTTTTGGAAGGAGACAAGTTTCTCTTTCAGAACGCTTGGTCTGACAGAACTATCAGAGCATATGAAAGGTCCTGCAGAGTGTCCTGGGCTTTTTGAGTAAGTCAGAACATGGAGATAAGAGGGAGAGTTACTGAAGAGCAAGTGGCCCACTTTGTGGTTTATGGGCAGCAGGAAGGTGTAGTTCATGCAACCATGGGGGCGCATTTGGCAGCCATTGGGTGGGTTACCGCTTTATGGGGATGGGGGACCCAGGGTGGGGTCAGATTATAAAATGCATGATGCAATGCTGGCAGAGGGTAAGGGGTAAGGAACTGCACAAGCGGTGACCAATATAAGAGGGCATGCTTGCCAGATTAGTAGGGGTACTGGCACAAGTATGTTATTCTAAATACAAATCCATATTATTTGGGGCCCTGTTCATGGCAATGTACCATGGGACAATTAGAGTGGGGGAGTTACGAGGCCAAGGACAAGGATCAGATACAAGGGGGTTACACTGGTAGGAGATGCAGCGGGCTATGGGCATGGTAACTGTCCATTTACAGAGATAAAAGACTGACCAGGTGGGCAGGGGTGCATGCATTAATCTGACAAAACAAGTAGGAGAGGTCATATGTCCAGTACAGGCTTTATGGGCCTGTGCGGCAGTGTGAACCCAGAACGTAGGGCTGATGTTTATAGATGAGGATGGGGCAGTGGTATCAGGTTCCCATTTGTCTGCAGTTGTAACAAATTCTGGTCAGATCCACCACGGCTGCAAAATGAAGTTAGTGAAGTTGTGTGGAATTGTTAAGGAGGCATGGAGAAACACAACTACAGCTGCAAATGCCATTAACTTGATACGGGTGTTTCATGGGCTTAAACATAAACATGAATTGCATTTAGTAAGGCCTATGATACCATACATGTATGACTTGCAAACAAGTTGGGCAGCCTGGGAGAGGGTCACAAAGTGAAAACTGGGTTAGGAACTGGTTGAATGATAGAAGATGGAGAGTCATTGTAAATGGTATTCAGTCAAAGGAAAGGAGTGTGACCAGTAGGGTGCCACAGGGATCAGTTCTGGGCCCAGTCCTGTTATATGTCTTCACAAATGAAACTGCAGAGGGGCTGGAAGGGAAAGTGTGCTTGTGTGTGAATGGCACTAAGATCTGCAACAGGATAGACACTTTGAGAAGAGTGGAAAAAATGTGGAGGGACCTAGGAAAACTAGAAGAATGGTCCAAAATGTTGCAGCTGAGATTTGATGCAAAAAAATGCAAAATCATGCATCCGGGTTGCAGGAACCCAGGGAAGGATTACGGGTGGGGGGGTGATGGTCATCAAATGGAAAGGAATTTTGAGGTAATCATATTGGATGACCTAAGGGTGGCTAAACAATGTACCAAAGCTGTGAGGAGAGCCAGTGGAATGTTATGGTGTATAGGGAGAGGTATTACCAGCAGAAGGAAGGAGGTGGCGATGCCACTGTGTAGATCACTGGTGAGGCCTCATTTGGAATATGGTGTCCAGTTCTGGAAGCCACCTTTCTGTAATGCAACTTTAAATCAAAAATAGGTTAAATGGTTCTATTTTAGATTTCAATCCCTTTCCCCTACTGCTTCCACTGGTTAGCCTTATGGAACACAACCAGAACATATCTTGTCTATCATGATGAATTCACCTAAACAAGCTGCTTCTCAGTCTACAGCACTGTCTTTTTAAAATGTTAACTTCTTGTTGAAAAAATGGCATAATCTTTCCATCCATGTTATTGTTAGACATACTGTAGCTAGCTCGGCTTGAGGAAGGGTGAACATGGTCAGGACCCCTTAGCAATTGAGATGCATATGCTGCAAATAAGTCCAGATGCGCTAACTTATCCTACAACTATTGAGTGTCACAGTCTGCATAATACAGAAGACTTACAGTGATGAATCTTCATATGATTTGGTTGGTTTGGGTTCTGATGTAACTGCACAATTGCTTGAGGTTGCTTGTGTCTGCAGTTCCATTTTCTTCTTGAAATGATTACTTTTGCATTTAAGTTTATTTTAAAATATTTAATATTCTGACCATGTGGTTATGCCATGTACCATAACTGATCTCCAGCCTTAACCCCCCCTCCCTCCCCCCATGCTACTGCCCTATTACCAAGGTCCACCTATGTGTATCCCATGCATGATTAAAATCTGTAACCATTTTGGTACTCATTACCTTTGTGGCAGGCTGTTCCATGTGTCCCCCACCCTACTTCTAAAGAAGTATTTCCTTATATCCCTCTTGACATGCCATTTATCAGTCATTTAAAATAATGCAAATACTGTATAGTTTCACATTCTTACTATGAGGGAAGCAAGAACAATGAACCAGCATGGTAAACAAATACATTCATTGACACCTGTGAATGAGTGGGTAGGTGGAGATTTTTCTAACATTCCTTGTAGTTTTATGCTCCCTGGAACCTGCTATTCAGGTTTTTTTTATTGCATCTTGTCCAAGATAATCTTCCCAGAGTTCAGTTTTCTGTATTATTTAATAGCTCCTGGTGGAGGCCAGTGTCTTGTTACATTGTCTTTCGTTTCAAATTAACCACAGAACAAACACCATGGCAGCCAAAAGGAGTCACACTTTGAGTCTTAGGATATGTGTAGCATAATTAATACATTTTCTAAATATTAGAATTTTATCTGGGGGGGGGTGTTGATTCAATTGCTTGTGTCTTGATTTTCAGTATTTTAGTGGAAACTTTGCACTCTGATTTTCTTATTCTGAATTTTTTGTAGCATGTTGACTGTATTTATATTAATTCTGTTGGCATTCATGGTAATGTACAGTGGCAGGGGACTGAGTTGTAACTGGGTCTGAATAAAGAACACAAATATTCATTACATTGCTTTGCTATCTCCACTGGATTTTTTTACCGTATCCCCTTTAATATTAATATACTTGCATATATATTCACAGTGATTGGAAGTATGGATTGTGGGTCATTCCTTCATATATCGCATGGGACCGACAAAGCAATTCTAGTGGGGGATAGGAGGAAGTAGGCTGTTGGTTAACTAGGATCTGCAGCTTATCCATTAGGTAGTGAAATGAGCAGACTAGGTGGGCCAAGTGGTCGTTATCTGCCGCCAGATTCTATGTTTCTATAATTTTTTGTTTGTTTGTTTAGGCTATTGATGTAACTGCAAAAAAGGCAGGCAGTACTGGGGCTAGCTCAGTTAAAGAAAAAACGACATAATAAGTGTGTGTGTGTGTGTGTGTGTGTGTGTTGATTCAATTGCTTGTGTCTTGTGTAGAAGACAGTGCTTGTAGACAAATCTAATCATTTCGCCACTGTGTTCTGGTGTGTGTATGTGTGTGTGCGTGCGTGTGTACTTTTGATTCCATTGCTTGTGTCTGGCATGGAAGACAGTGCTTGTAGGCAAATCTAATCATTTTGCAGCTGTGTTCTGCTGTGTGTGTGTTCCTCTGAGGCTATTCTTGCAACCTAGGAAAGGTAGAAATGATGAGGTATCTCCTTCCTATTCCTGGATGCAAGTTCCCTGCACCTTGGGAACACCAGCCTGCCCCTAGTGGGTGGCACCTGCTTACCCTCCTCCCCCAAACTGTGCATCTAGGTGTTCTGGTCATGCCCCTAGACAAAGTCCTGCCTTTTTTGATGTCTTGCAGGGAAAGAACATGTGCCAGAGGAAAAATAGTGCTCTTTAAATCCCATACACACACAGGCAGTGTAGTAATGAGGCTTCAGTGGAGGACACTATTTTAAACACTCTACTATGTTGTTTGGAAGGTAATTGTGCAGGTAGTCCTTTTCTCAAAGCAATGCATCTGCAGGCTTTGCCTACTGCAGCCGTAAAAAAGGAGTAGCAGCCATAAACTAGGACCCGGGGAGGCACTCTTTACACTCCTTCAGGATAAGTTAGGCATCTGAAGATGCGACTAGAGGAGTCCCAGAGGAAGGGCTGAAAAGCATTGGGGAGATGGACATCTGACTGTTATAAAAAATATGTATGAAGTAGCAAGTAAGTAATGGCTGTTTATTTTCTTTACAGGAAACAAAATGTCTGCTAAACCAGGTGGCTGCTGCAAGTGGGGAATTTGGGGGAAGGTAAAAGGAGTTGGGGAGAGGGATAGTTAAGACTCCAACTCACCTGTGGTATTTGTATTTTAAGTCATTCACAGTGGTTGAAAGTATGGATTGTGGGTCATTTAAGCAGTAAGCCATGAGTTGGTGTGGGTTATTGGGGGATTTACCACGGCTGGAGTGATTTGCCCACAAGGCGCAGCCAAGTGGGTAAATCCTCGCCAGCCGTGGTAAATCCCCCAATAACCCACATCCTCAGAGTGGCTTATTGCAACTATACCAAGGTTCATTTTTTCACTATGATAAAATACAAATATTAAAGAGGTGGCTTTGTGTTTTTTATTTTTATTCTAGTTATTTCTGGGCTGCAGACGATTTGGATATGGATGACCTTTTATATTTGCTCATCAACCAGTGGTTATCATAGGATTTACACCAGTGGTAAACTGCCAGTCTGACCATTTCATTGGCTGTTCACTTATGTCCATGGTATAATCCTTCATATATTGGGGTGAGCAGCAGGTGGAAACAAAGGCCAGAAGCAAGCAATTATATTATGACCACAAGGAACTGCACATCCTATGGAAGGGACTGAGGGAGATGGAGTGGGTGCAGCTGTTATCACTGTTAGAAGAAACATGGAGCAACAATTTGAAGCCACACTTGATCATAATCAATTTAGGCAGCAATGACTTGGGCACCAGACCATGGCTCGATATTTATTTTCAGATTGTTAAGGACACTAAAGGAATTAAAGAAAGGTGGCCAGATGTCACCCTGGTATTGTCAAAGATGGTGCCAAGGACAGTATGGTGTTGTGCCAGAGATCATAAAGGAATAGAAGGGGTGAGAAGAATGAATAAAAGGGTGGAGGCTATTTTAGAAGAATGGGGGTAGGGTCATAAGACATGAGAACATAAAGGAGAAAATTGCTTATTTGTATAGGCCAGATGAGGTGCATTTATCAGAAATTGTTAACAACATTTTGATCATGGAATTAGGTGTAGGGATTGATGTGTGGAAGGCTGACAAAATTTGGTAAAATTAAAAAAAAAAACAATAGGAGGAAAGGGGAGAGTTTGAGAAATGGGGGAATATTGCCTTCCAGCGCAAGCTGGAGGCGGTCTAATGGAAAGAAAAAGGAAAAACAGAAAAGAAAGTAAAAAAAGGGGAGGGAGGAATCCAACCTAGGTGTACACCAAGGATGGGGAGGATAACTACTTTGGTAGGTACACCCAGGGTAGCTGCATAGGAGGGCCACGGATGTCCATCCTGGCCCAGGCTAAGGATAAAAGAGAAAAGTGCCCTAGATGTACATCTGGGTGAATTTGACAAATAATGATGATGATGAAAATGTAAACAAAATGGGATTGATGTGTTTGCTTGAATAAAGAGAGAACTGCATAAATAATTATCGATGGAAATGACTATTTGGAAATATAATGGATTGATGAATAGAAGTTGTAAATAAATATTTGCTGACTGAGCAACCAACCAAGCAAGGTGTTGTGTCACTTTCATTGGGAAGGGTATCTAGAACAATAGGACCATTGTGCTACAGAGAGTCAGCAAACTACAGAATGTGTAGTGATACACATAGCAATGTTTTCCGAATTCACAGACTTATCTCTGACCCTGTCTGTTTCTTCTGAAGAGAAAATAATAAAAAATAAAATAAACCAAACCAAATGTTTAATATGTTGCTATTGGTTTTAAGTTTAGTCTTCACTGTACCAAAAGGATGTAAAACATATGTGGGTCCCATGGTGGTAGCCTGGGTAAAACATTGGCTGGACAACAGTACACAGAGGGTAATAGTAAACGGAGTCCACAGTGAAGAAAGGGGGGTTACTAGTGGGTCACCACAGGGTTCAGTACTGGGTCTCGTCCTTTTTAATGTCTTTATAAGTGACATTGCAGAGGGACGGGGGGAAAAGTATGTCTCTTTGCAGACGATACAAAGATCTGCAACAGGGTTGATACATAAGGTGGGGTGGAGAGGATGAGAAGGGACTTGGCAAGGTTGGAGGAATGGTCAAATGTATGGCAACTCAGATTCTACTCAAAGAAGTGCAAAGTAATGCACCTGGGAAACAAAAATCCAGGGGAAGAGTGCACAATTAGGGCTGAGATAATGACAACAAAAATGGAAAGGGACCAGGGGATAGTTATATCAGATGGTCTAAAAGCTGGGCATGCAATGTGAGAAGGTGGCAAGGAGGGCTGTGGGGATACTGGGATGCATACGGAGAGGCATCACCAGTGGAAAACAGGAAGTTGCTATCCTTCTGTACAGACAGTTGGTGAGACCCCATCTGGAGTACTGCATGAAGTTCTGGAGACCCCATCTCCACAAGGATATAGACAGGATGGAGGCAGTCCAGAGGAGGGCAACTAAAATGTTGCAGGGCCTGCACCAGAAGCCATAAAAAGAGAGGCTAAAAGAGCTTAATATGTGTACCCTCAAGGAAAGGGGGGCATGATAGAAACTTTTAAGTACCTCAAGGGACTCAACAAAGTTCAAGAGGGTAGCATCTTTCAGAAAAAGAGATGTGCAAGAACAAGGGGGCACAATTTGAAGATAGAGTGGGGGGATGGCTCAGAGATAATGTAAGTAAGTATTTGTTCACAGAGAGGGTTGTGGATGCATGGGACAGCCTTCCTGAGGAGGTTGTGGAGTCACAAACAGTGGGGGAATTCAAGAATGTATGTGACAGACATAAGGCAATTCTAGTGGGGGGTAGGAGGAGGTAGGCTTAGTTAACTAGGATCTGCAACTTATCCATTAGGTAGGAAAATGGGCAGCCTAGGTGGGCCAAGCAGTCCTTATCTGCCGTCAAATTCTGTTTCTATGTTTCTGTATGTATTCTGCTTATTTTAATGCATAAAAGGAAACAGGCAACCAATGCATTTTGAATACAGTATTTAGTTCTTTAGTAAATCACTAAGGCAATTTTCAATAAACTCTGAAATCTGTATGTCTATACAGTAAAATGAAGTCTACTGTGAAAATAGAAACTTTTGTGAATTTTAGCTTTCTCTTCATAAAAAAAAACATATAGTATGTTCCCTTTTCCCCCATTGTTTAATGGAAAGTGTTTAGAACGTAATGGATGTGCCCGTACCTGCACAGTGCTTGGACAACTGTTACCTTATATCAGAATAAGGTCCCCAAAATGGTGGCGACACTGTTCCCCAGTCCTGGGCAGCCCTGCCCTGCACTCCAGGCGTGCAGTGTTGTCTTGCCACATGGTGCCCCTAGCTTGCTACAGGGGCACCTGACCAAAGAGCTGGGGGTGTGGGGTTCCACGCAAGCCACCAGGTTGGCCAACTCTATAGGCGACCAGTTCTGGGCCCTCCTTCGCCGTGCCTGCACCATGTTCACATAACTTTGTTCGATGGCGAAAATGGCATCCGGAGCCGTATGTGTCTACACCAAGTGCCCGCTGTGTGATGCATGGGTACATGCGCAGTCCACACACATCATGCAGTGCCAGAGATACACGGAATGGGCATGGCTCCGCAGGGTCACAGGGTCAGAGGTCTGACCCAGGAGTCAGGGGTCGACCGGCATTGTGCACGCACGCGATTGGGCATAGCACCCCATGCGCGTAGCTGTCCCTTGCACTACATGTGCAATGCCACTGCATCATGCTGTCCATGCATGGTGCACAATTGATGCCATGATGCTGTGATGTGCATGTGCACTGTGGGCCTGCACACCACGCATGTGTGCACATTGCACCCTCGTGACTTGCTCTGGTGCAATCCCATTGCACACAGCACAATATTGTGATATTCAGACACCACATGCAAATGAGCTCATCAGCCATGCATGGGGCAGTAGGTGCATTAGCATGTAATTACTGTTGACCCAACCTCATTTGCGTGTGCTGTGCTATATAAGTGCCACGGAACAGCACAGGCCATGGACTGGTATTGCAACCTTGATAGGTAAGTTGTGCATGCTGCTGCAACTCACTGGGAGCTGACAGCACTGCATGGTGGGATGGACAGGGGGAGATGCTGCCACTGTCA
The DNA here is from genome assembly GCA_016271365.2 of Neoceratodus forsteri. Classification (NCBI taxonomy): domain Eukaryota; kingdom Metazoa; phylum Chordata; order Ceratodontiformes; family Ceratodontidae; genus Neoceratodus; species Neoceratodus forsteri. The sequence goes on from CM057456.1 coordinate 1,291,717,177, forward strand.
CACTGTGCTGTCCATGTCCGCAGGCAGCAACAAGTCAGCAGATGAGGAGGGCAAGGAGCGGGGGTCTGCACAAAAGCGCGGGCCCAACTTCACAAAGACCAAGACTGATGCCCTGTTTGAGGCCTACTTGGACAGGGAGCCCCTTTTGAGTGGTGCCATGGGCACACCACAGGCCAGGGCAGGTGTATGGGAGGAGGTGGCAGCCTACGTCAACTAGCATGACAGCCATCATCGGTCAGCACAGGAGTGTCAGAAGAAGGTGGTAATGGACAAGCGGCGGATAAAGGAGAAGGTGGCGGCCATCCTGGTGTCCCGTACTGCCACTGGAGGAGGGCCTACAGATGCACCCACACTGACACCACAGGAGGAGTTGGTGGCAGCCACCATGCACCACACCATGGTGGAGGGTGTGACTGGTGGAGTGTTCCTGATGGGTGGCAGCCCATCACTGCATGGTAAGTCTATCTGCCATGCACAGCCGGTGGCATGGAGGGTGCATACACAGGCATGCTCGCATGCGTATGGCTGGTGTGCATGTCATGTGCATCTGTGCGCACCCACGTCCATGCCATGCCACAGGAAACATGTAGTGGCCATGTCCGGGGGGGGCACATGTGGGCATTGCAACACTGATATGCCTTTCTTTCTCTTGCAGCACCAGCATGCCTCTGTGCAGATGACGGGGTACCAGCAGTGATCATGGATGCTGATATGGCCCCCAGAGGACCAGCCACCCACCTCCACTGGCATTCTGGGGCCCGACAGGCTGCAACTTACCACCACAGTACAAGTGGATGTCCTGGACCTGGGATCGGATGAGGCCATGGATGTGTTCCTGCAGGATGCCAGCCTTGGTGTCCTTTGTACAGAGACACAGATCAGGGTGGGGTCCAGCTCCTATGATGACATCACACTGATCCTGGACAGCATGGGCAACATTGTAGGAGAGACGCTCCTGCTGGCCTCTGACACAGGCAACACACCAAGCGCTCTGCCAACAGTGGAACAGCTTCCTGCCACCACTGTGGGTGCAGCAGTGTGCACTGCCCTGGCTTTGCCCTGCAGTGGTGGTGGTGGTGCAACTGCATAGGTGCTGGGTAGCACACAGCAGCCGGATGGGTGACAGCAGCAGGCTGTGGGTACCACTAGGCAGATGCACACAGGGTCCTCCACCAGTGCGTCTGCTGTGCACATTCCCCCTGCAGACCCCACTGTGCAGCATCCACCAGAGAGGGAGGCTGTGCAGCATGGTCAATCACCACAAGTGGATCAGCATCCCATCCTGGAGCCCCATGTGTGGCCCATGCTTGAGTACTGCACCACCTACCTGTGTGCACCATAGTGCTCCTGTGCGATGGTGTCCCAGTGGTGTTGCACCTGCTGGAGCAGCTGGGGGTCCCTCCGCCCAGGGGGTGGCTGTCCACCACCCTCCGGCAAATTGCCTCCATCGTCCCCACTACTGTCACCCTCATCAGCCTCAACAGCTATCCCACAGTCAATGGCCATGTACGGCCATGTCGTGCAGTATGCAGTAGGCCAGGAATAGGCCACAGGCTTTTGAGGGGCTGTACTGTAGGGCACCGGCTGACCTGTCTAGGCAATGGAACCATGCTTTCAGAATGGCAAAGCCAAACTCGATGATGTTGCACGTGCTGGCTTGTGCCTCGTTGTACTGTTCCTCTGCTGGGGACATCGGGCATCGGTGGGGGGTGAGCAGCCAGGGCCTCAGTGGATGCGCGCTGTCACCTGTGTGGAGACTGACATGGTTAGCCCTCTGCTCTCCTATGCTGTGCCCCTTGCCTGTCCCTGGTGCAACGCCACCCTGCACACCCTGCCCACCCCCATCCCCAGGCCTGCTCTGCCCTTCGCCACTTGCCTGTGCCATACTCACCCACTAGGTGGCCCATGGGGATGTCTCCATGTTCAAACCTGTGGCACAACACAGAGCTGTGCCAGATGAATGTGTCATGTGCACTCCCAGAATGTGCGGTGCTGACATTGGTGATGCACCCTGTGGCATCATACACCACCTCGCAGTTGACACTCTGGCTCCCCTTCCGATTGATGTATCCCATGCCCTCTGGGCCAGGTGGCATACAGATGGCCACATGGGTACAGTCAATGGCCCCAATCATGCCAGGCATACATGCCACTCTGTGGAAGTCCTGCATTGTTGCTGTACACTCTATCTGTGTGCTGGGGAAATGGATGAATACCGAAACATGTGGCAGCAGGGCATTGAGGAACTGTGTGAGGAGGAGGAGGAATGTGGCTGACTGGGTGATGCCTGCGGTGTCCCCTGTTGGTCTCTCGAAGGTGCCCAAGGTGAGCAGGCACATGATGGTGGTCACCTTCATCTCCACGGACATGGTGTGGCTCCGTCTGGTTGGTGCCTGCATCTCCTCACTGCACATCACACAGAGCTGACTCAGAATGGCCCTATCCAGGCGGTACCGGCCCACGATCTCGGTATCACTGTAGTTCTCAAAGGTGATGTGGGCACGGTACCACCTGTGTCGGGCATACCGCTAATGGGCCCTTCCTTGGCCACAATGCTGTTCCTCCTGCCCCCTCACACCCCTCATTACAGCCTATATCATGAAGGGCACACTGTCCATAGCCATTGCTGTCCACTGTCCCCCTGGGCAGTTGGCTGCTGACTGTGTGCCACCCTGGTGCACTGCTTGTCTGTGTGTGTGTGTGTCTCCCTCTCTGTTTCTGTCTGCCCCTCTTTCCCTCTTCAATGCTACCTCTGTCCCTCTCCCTTTGTGTGTGGGCTTTGGTCTGTCTGTCTGTATGTGTGTGTGTCTCTGTCTGTCTGTCTCTCTCACTCACTCCATCTCCCTCACACCCCTGGTACAAGTGCTGTCTGTGTGTTTGTGCCCTGTATTTGTCTGCTCAGAGCAATTTCGATTTGCTCCACACTTGCACCATGGATTCAAGGTTGAATATGCCACTGCACTGGATATTCATGGGCATGCCCCCTGCTCTTGCGCATGCATTCATTATAGTTGCACATTTGTGCAAAGGATTTTGCATGGTGCACTGGCTCCCACTGAATATGGCTCCTTGGCACAATTCCACACTTGTGCTGGTGCAACTCAGTTGTGCATGAATATCTGGGCCACAGTGTACATCTACAAGCAAGTTCTTTTTTTTTTGTTTGGGTGGAGGAGCTTTTTATAGTCTCAGCTGCCTTGGTTTGTTCACTAATCTTAGTCCATATCATTGCTACCTTAAATGAAAAAGTCATTTCCCCTTTGCTGCAAATATTGCTTTGTTCATAGTTATAATTTTCACAGTAACTTGTGGCATTTACTTTTTTCCCTGTCCACCAAATGTGTGGTTTAGTAAGATATACTCATGTGTATGCATCTTGCTCCTACAAGCAGTATTGTACTAGAGCTATAGTTTGCTTGTGCCACTGCTATCACTATGGAATTTTATAAAATGCCTGAGAACAATGGAATAATCTGATTGGTTATTTGTAGTGCAATTAAGGACAATAATACACTATAAATAACTAGTTCCAGTTAGACAGCCAGAGCGCAGAATGTGATGGCTCTGTGATTTCTGATTAGGCACTCTATTTAGAATTTCATAGGATTTTGAAGTTGCCATTTTTCTTACTTGCTAAATGACTCTACAACATACCTCAAGCAACCATATGAAAACACAAGTTTCTCATTTAGGATGGCACTCTCTTCTTTCAAATGGTTGTAATTGTGACCCCCCACCGCCATGCACACACATAGTGAAGCAGCATGAATAAATCAACTTTTGTTTCCATTCACAGCCAGCAGACCTCTTGGCTCAGAGTGAGTGTGTCCCTTTGCAGGCATTGTACAGGGCAGTTTCCTGCTTCGTGGTTTTCAAACTGCTAACTTCTGCTCTGTGATAGTGACTGTACCCATGCTCCTGCCCCTTCCATCCTCAGTGCCTTGTTGTGGCAAACACTAATATAAATAAACCCTGCCACTGTAAAAGCAAATCTGATTTTAAAATTATGCCTGTTTCAGAGTTCATTTAGTTTTTCAAAACTCGCTACCACTGCTGGTAGAATGCTGCCTGAAGCAGCGCACTGTGACATATGCAGTCAGACTTAGACCAAATCTAGCAGGCACTCACAACCATAAAACTTGTATTCACTCTGAGTGCTCACCATAATGAAAATCATTTTAAAAATAGCAATAAGAGACAATGATATTGCCACATCCACTCCACATGCTATGCCATGCTGACAACTCACCGCTCCACACTCTCTATAATTATGTGTCTCTACAGTGCTCCATATCTCAATGCCGTCACTCTGTGCGCCCCACTTACAAGTCATCAGCTTCACTTCTCACACACAATGTGCCTCCATAGTCCACAGTTACTTCTTCCCACAGCTAGCCCAAATTTGAAACTAAAAGCGTAGCAGTTTGTGTATATTGTATGTGTGTGTGTGTGTGGGGGGGGGGGATTGAAGGGCTGGTGAGAGCATGTCAGTAGTCCTTCCCCTCACCTTTTGGCACTTCATTAGCAGAAGGGTCTATTTAACATTAAATTAGTAACTTTTTATTATTTTTGAACAATTTCTAAAACTCTCCCATTTTGCTTTTTTGATTACAAAGATACCCATTTTTTAAGCTCAATAAGACATTCCAGAGGTGTGCATTACAGTGTGATAACTACACTCCCTGGGGCTGAAGGTACTCAGACTTTGGCCTTGTACCTAACTTCATCCCTGAGAGTGTAGTTATCATACTGTAATGCACACCCCACTGTGTCTTATTGCTTATGTTTACCTATTGTTTGCTCTCTGAACCCAAGGTTGTTCCTGAAAATAGTCACTTTTCTTATCTAGTGTACTCACGTGGTTGCCAAAAACAAAATAAACAATTTGCAAAGCCTTTTTTTCTCAAGATTATAATGTTGCAGCTACAGCAGCATTTTATAATACTAATTTTATTTTTTGGCATGTACTGCTTTAGATACAATGCACTCTGTATCCAGTGCCAGATGGTTGTGCCACACACCCAGTAGTGGTGTGCATGAGATAGGCATGGGCTGCCTGGGAGGTAAATTCATACAGGCAGCATGCCCCAACTGGAGTGTGCTGCTTGCCTGAATATAGTGTTGTGTTAGCACAGTGCACATTAACTAAGCATGGCACTAACTCCCTGCAAGAACATGGCCCACAGGTTCAAATGGAGATGGCACATCCAAAATGGTATAACACCAGTGCCTCTGTGAGCCATATTCAGCATTCCACATACTAATGGGCAAATATGGCACGCATGGAGCAAAGGGTCCATTAATATACAATTACACGCTCATTAACAGTTCTGTACAATGTTGCTGCACATGAATATGTGGAAGCATTGTGCTCAACTGTGCCAGCCCACCCCCCCCAGCTCTATTGCCATTCTCTGCACCCATAAGACTTTTATCTTCAGATGTCTGGTGCATAGTGGCCCCCAACCCCTATTTCATTCTGTGCCCCTTATGATGATAATCTTCAGATCCCTAGCATCTAGTGGTCTCCTATTCCCTGTCACCATTCTGTGCCCACATATGACTGTAATCATCAGATTTTTGTTGTCTGGTATCCCACTCGCAGTCACTTTTCTATGCATCCCAAGAAACAGTAATCTTCAGTTCCCTAGTTTCTAGTGCCCCAGCCCACCACCCAGTCACCAGTCTGAGCCTGCCCTCTTCATTCCACCTACTCAGGTCCCACCATGCCCTCCCCCGACCCCTGATGTTCCCTGCACTCACTCCACCTGTCATTCAATTCCAGGTAACAGCAACTGGTACAGTCCCCCTGCTCATCACCTTGGCTGGCCACAATCTGAGTGACATGGAGCAAATGTGCACCCACTGTAGAGACAACTAGGCTTATAAGTGAAGGAGCTGTGCCAGTCATAGTCACAGGAAACCAGATGATAGCTGGATTGAAGGGGGTCACAAGGGGCTGGAGTGGAGGAACCTGAGTGGACAATAAATAGAGGGGCAGATTCAGACTAGTGATCAGAGGAAAGGCACCGGACACAACCGATCTGAAGCTTACAGTCACACAATGCCTTTCTGTTATACTCTTGTGTGGCCACAGGATTGTTTGAGCTAGCTGAACTCTATGTGCTGCTTGGATTGTTGCTTTTGCTGATCTTCAGCAACTGTTCTAGGTTCCTGTGGTGTGCCATCCTCTAATTGTGAGGTGAGTAACTCTGCAGGTGGGTCAAAGCAGCAGTCAGTGTGGCATTTAAACAGCTGCACATGTTCAGGATTTATCAGCCATTTTATTGGCAATTTTAATGAACCGTTGTGTGGCCATAGGACAGTTTGAGATGGTCAGACTCTGTGTGCTGCCTAGACAATGGCCTATTCTGGCCTTCAGCACCCATCCTGGGTTACTGTGTCCCATCCACCAATGGGGAGGTGAGTGACTTTGTGCCTGTAGCCTAGTTGCTCAGCTCCAATTGGATTTACCCATCATCAAAAACTGGTATGGGACTAATCAATGGTCTCTTAATGCCCAGAAAGTGGTCAGTATGACAGATGGCACCACGCAGAGGCTTACCATGCTTTCTTCTTTCCTCTCCTTCCATACTCTTGATGGTGCATTGATTAAGGACATCTTTTCCATTAAATATCTCAGGGTTTGGTTGGACATTCATCTTGATTTCTCTCTGCATGTGGATGACATCCTCCAGAAGCACCACTATAACCTCAACACTCTCTACAGGAACAAAGTTGGCATTCTGCTTCCTGTTTGCAGAGAAGTATTCTTAGTGATGGATCTGATCCCCTATATCTCTGATTATGAAGGAATTGTTTACAGTGTTGCTCCTACTGTAACCACACACTGGACAGACTAGAACCCCCTTTTCACTCCTGCTATTTTGTTCTGGTCTGTACTCTTCATACCCACCTCAACCAAGAAAAGCAAGCTTTTTGGCAAAATAAGCAAAATAAATGATGTTGGTCAGTGAAAATGCTCAGAAATATATCACTTTGGCCACATTGAGTATACTCAGAAATGTATTCTTACTGGGAGGTGCAATTTATTTTTGATAGACCACACTGATGATCTGTGATGCTAGTGCTGAGCCACTGAACAGGGAAGCACAGTTTATATTTTTCACTTTCTGCCATTTGTAACATTTTACCTTTTTACTGTATGTATCAGTAAACCACCTAAACACCTGCAGTATACAATAAATCAAATAGGACATTGCCTGATTTAAGATAGCAGTCTTATCTTCATGATGGTATTGGTATGTTGCTGTCTCACTCATGGATCCACTGCACATGAGATATCAACAGACCAATACCCTCTCCTGAAAATAAAATGATATTTTAGTCAGGCCATGTCATATCCCCTATATACAGTGTCCTTTTTAAAAAAACAGCTGGAAATTCACATTATTTTTGAGTGTTAGGATTTGGGGTCTGTTGATGCAGACTGTGATTTGTTAACTTTTGACTAGAGCAGTGAAGCACCTTATAAGTTCACTTCACGGAACTGGGATCCTGCAGCTTTCTGCTTTGTTCTAGCACAAATTACAAGGATCGATGCTAGGACTTAGGAAAACAGCTTATGTCATGTCACTATTAAAGGAACATCTGAACAAAAGGACTCATTCTGTTATCAAGCTCATTGAATGTAATGTTGGTTCAGGGAAAAAAAAATAAACTACCCAAAACTGTTTGATGATGACACGTGGGGTTTTACATTTGTACAGGTTGATGTCAAACTGACTGGCAAACAACTGCCTGGCTGGTACCACTGTGCCAGTCATAGTACCAGTTTGAAATGTTTTTCCAGTAAGTGGTTGTGGTCACTCATATTATGCTAACCCACCTGTAAAACCCTTACAGTGATGTGAACTACAGTACTTTCAGCTGATATACCCCACTCTCATTAAAGTGACTTAACCAATGTAGGATGCAACCCATTCCTGCCATCATTATTAGCTTCACCAATACTCACTGCAGCATACCATCTACTCCAAGAATGAGTCTTTGTTTCTCTGAGAGTCATGTTTAATCCTCTGGATCAACCTTGATCATTAGACACCCAACAGCATGAATCAATTAAAATAAAAAGCTGAGGATCTGACAGGAAAAAAATGCAGTATGACACATTCTGCCTTTGTTAAAGACATAATTTGTTCACTATTTCCCCCCTTAATTCAGTGGCCCTGGTGACCTGTTCAGTTTCCAAGATAATGAAAAGGCAAACATGCCATCACAGGGAACCTTTAAATCAGTCTAAGCTATATGTTAGTAGAATACTGATATCAACAACATATTAGCAATTGTTTGAAAAAGATGTCTTATGCCTGCAGAAAACATCAATAAGGGTAGCTTTTTTTCTAAAACAGCATTCTAATAAAAACAAATTTTTTTTCCTTAAAGCTGGTTGCTAGCTACAGGGCATTTGAAAATATTGTCATGTCTGTTTGATCTGCCTTTCTAGGTGCTCTACACATTTTTATTTTTTCTTGGTCTATACTCTATTTGGCTTGATCTACAATGCTGTTTCTCAACTGAGGGACAAGATCATCTTTTTTCAAGAGAAAAAATAAGGTTAATCATTTTAAAAAACAATACTGAGCCAGCCTGTTGGCATAGCGGTTGGATTTCCACTTGCAACGCCAGCAATCCAGGTTCAGGAACAGACCCGGGTGCTAGAGGGCCTGCCAGGTAGAGAGGGCTTGAGCTTCGGATGACTTCTTGACTTCTCTCGGGGGGGTGGGAGGACAGGGAAGTGACCCGGTGCTTGCTGACCCCTGGCGGAGGCTAGGGGTACAGCAGTGCACTGGGTCCCATTGACTATTGGGGCATGGTGAACATCAGCATATACCTTGAGGTTTGTGGCACACCATGCCCCCAGGAAGCAAACAGAAAAAAGAGCCCCATGGCAAACCAGTTGACGATCACCAGCTTCCATTGCCGTGAGACCCCAAGCAGTCCATGGACCACCTCAGCAGCACCTGGGCCAAGAATTACACTGGCTGCCCAACTGGTGCCTTCCCCCTCAGAGGAGAGCAACCCACCTGGTGAAGGATTATGTCCGGGTTACCCGGGGCGGGCTGCAATATGGGGTGATGGGTGGTTGCATTGGGGCAGTGTGGCAGTGAGAGGCATAGGAAGACCAGAAGAAGAGGCTGACCGGAGCTGGGGGAGCAAAAATTAAATAAATAAAAATGATACAAATTATGACAGAAGTAGAAAAGCCTTCAGGCAAATGAAAGTGGAAGATGCCAGAAATCTTTTACAGTTGAATAAGGTAAGGCAAAAACTTAGATCTAATGTTGCTGTATTGCTGCTTTAAATTTCAAATCAGATATTTGCCTGTTAAAGGTGAGCCACTGGTTTATAAGGCCATATTGTACTGTGTGGCTAAAATAAATCCCTTGATAGTTTTGAGATTCAGGCAACAAGCAATAGCTTCCCCTATTTACTGTACATCATGGGTACTGTTTTGTTCAGATTTGAAATATAATTGTTACATTTAGTGTCTATGATTTGACTGTGGTGAGGCCAGAGTAGTGGTATGCCAAACAGTATGTACTGCCATATAACGTATTACCTAATGAATCATTTTATAGTCATTCTACCCCACCCATACAACACACACACACACACAAACACACACACACCTGCATACCCAAATACAGTAGTCCAAATGTAGTTGAGATCCGGTTTTATTATTGCAGATTTCATCCCTTTCTTGAAGCTCAGTTTGTGGATTTTAGGAAGACTAATGTTACATGTGCATGCTCTGGCTGTTGTGCAGTCTGCATAGCATCATGTTATCACATCTCTGTGCCATTGGTACAGTACTTTGTATAACTACCTGTAATGCTTGACCTATAAAAATAATATAGACTTTAATTTATGTAGTACTGTTAATGCACTGTATCCCAAAGTATTTTACAAGCAATTTATTTACATAGGATAGCACATATAATAGGGGTACGCAGTGGCTGAATAGTATTTCCCAAAAGCCATGAATAGTAGGGCTCCTTAATACTTGTGATCCCCTTCCAAATAGGGGACTACATGTCCCCTATTTTGTATTTAGGAAATACTATCATTTTTTTTAAAGCAGGCCCCTACCCTCCTCCCACAGCTCAAATTCCAATAAATGCAACCTCTCATCCCCTAGTCTCTTATAGAATTCCAGTCCCACCTTCTCCCCTCCAGAACCCACAAGTGGAAAAGTTTTGCAATAAAGCTGAAAAATCCCACTGACACAGCCTGTCATCCCCCACAGACAGTAGTCATCTTTCTTACTTTAGCACTGGTTTGCTCTTAAAAAATATTGTTAAATGTGCCCCCCTGCAATCACCTACACTCGCAGCTCCCTACTCCCATACTTCTTCCTCAACATGCAATTTTAAGGAGAAGCAGAGTTGCACTACTTGTCCTCCTCCATTGTCAGCCACGTTGTCTTGACTGAAGGTGCACATGCGCTTTGTTGCTCTGTAATAGTAAAAGAAGCTGATCATGTAATCATACTATTACAGAGCAAGCAAGCATGTGAGTGCTTTCATTCAAGAGAAGGTGGCCAGCTGTGGAGAAAGTCTGGCCATAAAAGTCGCTTTCTCATAAGAATCTGGTGCTGGAGGGAGGAGGGTAGAAGCAGAGTGCTGCCAGGGTTGGAGGTTGGGGTGACATCTAACAGTATTTTTTAAGCGCAAACAAGTGCTACAGCAAGAATGACAGTGACTGACTATGGAGGCAGGTAGGTTGTGCTGTCACCTATCATAAGATGTATTTTTCTATATGTTACAGCTTATCCAGTTGTGTATGCTTGGGGGATGGTATTCTGATCCTGACAGAGGGTGGGGATGGAGGGTTGTATTTATCAAGATTTGGGCTGAAGGAGGAGGTTGGAAGACTATTTATTTATTTTTTTTATTAGTCACCGAAATACTGAATACTTTGTCCCAAATATTTGGCTGCCGTATACCAAACATTTAGCTGAATATTCAGGAAAAGGTAGTCATAGATCTCTAACAGTTGAGCTACATCTCATTTTCAATGTGGTCCTGCTTCTGCATAGGACAGCTTGATGCCTGTCAGTACCATTGGTACGTTGATTAATCTTTGCCTTTAAAACCTCAGCACAGGAAGCATTTGTGTATTAACAGAATTTAAAAAAATGAACAAAGCCAAAGGACTGTTCTCTGTAATAATCATCACTGTTCTGCAAACACTAGTGTTAGAAAGGAGATAAAAGAGTAAGAAAGGGAATGTGCAGAATGAGAGTTCACTAACCTTTTCTTCCAAGATGGGCTCACATTGGGAATAGTTGACCCTGGAAGCCCAAGTCCCATTCTCCATGCACTCTCTGTAGGCATGCCCTGTGGAAATGAAAGGGTATTTGTATTTATTAGCAAAGGAAATGAAAAAAAAAAGTATTTCAAATATTTTAATTCAAACAACATTGGTAATAAAATAATACTGTTTTTTAGGTGCCAACAAGCATAAGTTTTAGCAACTCTTGTAGTCACACATATCCTTTTCTGCATTTACTGAAGACTGGGGTTACATTCACTCTACGTAATTCAGTGCTGATGTCAGTGATAGGGTTAACTTGGAGTGGATTTGCTGATCTTGTAACTTAGAAACACAATTATGGCAGGAAAATATCACTGGTTCATCCAGTTTGTCCCAAACCCTAACAAACCTGGGATCTGTTGTCCATTCAGGATTGTAACCAACACTACCCACCTCAAGCTCCCTGCCCTACTGCTATCACCCTGAGCTAACACTAAACCCTTCACTCTTTCCCAGCCATGTTGGAAACCATTGATAGTTCTGATGCCCACCACATCAGCTGACAAACTGTTCCATGACTCCACTACCCTTTCTGTAAAATAAATCTTTCTCACTTGCCTACTGAATCTGTCCCATCAGTTTTCACTCGTTCCTCCATGCTCTTGGTCAGCTACTTCTGCTAAATAGTTTGTCACATGTTACCTTGTTAATTCCCTTCAGGAAGCTGAAGGTCTCAATCATATCTACTTTCAAGGTGGATCACCTTCAAGGTCAGACTCCTGAGTTATAAAGCCCTACACAGACAGGGCCCAGACCAACTGAAAGAGCTCCTGTCCCCTACTGCCCCAGGCAACTGCTCCACTCGGCTGACGAGGGGTTGCTAGAGAGTCCAAGGGTATCTTTAAAGTCATCAGGGGCCCGTGCTTTTCTGTATGTGGCTCCAGCCCTTTGGAATTCTGTACCCCGTCAGCTATTGGAGTGCATGGCTGTGGGGGTTTCAAGCAGGTCCTGAAAACCCAAATGTGGTGCCAAGCCTACCCGAATTTATTTTACTGATTTATTCATATTTGTATTGTGTTTTATAGTTTTATCTTGTTTCATCCAATTTGTATGTTAAAGCGCCTTGGTACTTTGAAAGGCACTCTATAAAGTTTATTATTATTATTTATTATTCTCTCATCTGACCTCCAGTGAATACATGCTAATTGACTTGAACTGATCCCCGTAAGATCTGCCATACTGGCCCTGAATTACTTTGGCCACCCTATATTTCACTGTCTCTAGCATGTCCTTATCTTTACTTAGGTGAGGACTCCAGAACTGGGTGCAATACTCCAGGTGGGATCTCACCAGTAATCCATAGAGAGAGATAATACCTCCTTCCTTCCTTCTGCTGTCAAAATCCCTTCCTGTACTCCCAGCATCCTGTTTGCCTAAATGTAGGCTTTGTTACACTGGTTTGATTGTTTTAGGGAGTCACTGATGAGGACCCCAATCTCTTTCCTCAGAGGTCATGCACAGCTTTACCTCCTCCATCCAGAACTCCGCATTCAAGTTTTTATTCCCTGTGTTCATCACCTTGCACTTTTTGGCATTGAATTTCAACTGCCAAAACTTTGACCACCTCTATAGCTTTTGCAAGTCTCTCTGCATCACCCTAACCCCCTCCTTGCTGTCTACCCTGCCACAAAGTTTAGTGTTGTCCACAAAGAGACACCTCTTGCCCTGGATTCCTTCTTCCATGTCACTAATTAACATACTAAAAAGGACTGGCTCCAGGACCAGTCCTTGTGGCATCCCACTAGTGACCTTCCTCTCTTCTGATTTGATTTTATTAACCACAACCGTCTGCTGTCTCCCTTCTAAACAGTTTCTTACCCATCTAACTGTGTCTTTCATTGTACCCAAATCCTCTAGCTTCTTCAGCAACTTCCTACGAGACACTAAGGTGAAAATCTTGCTGAAATAAAAGTAGAGTAAATCCAGAGCATGACCTTTCTCCACTACCATTGTTACCCAGTCAAAGAGTAATATCAGGTTGGTCTGACAAGATCTTCATGTCTTGAACCTATACTATTTACTACCTTGGGGTATCACTCTCAAGGTAGTTTACAAGGTCCTGTTTGACTCCTATTGCCATCATTTTATGTACAAAAAAGGTAAGACTGACAGGTCTGTAGTTACCTGGTTGCCCATTGTCCCCACTACTTCTTGAGCAGGACTATGTCTGCTACCATCCACTATTGTGGAACTACCCTTGTCTGAATTGAACTACTGAATAGCTCCACCATGGGTTAATTTAGTTCTGTTTTCAATTCCTTGAACACCTTCAGATGCATCCCATCTGGCTCTGGGACGTTTTCTCCAAACCCTTTCACTGGTAAATACCTGCTGGCTCATCTCAAGGATCCCCCTTACAGGGTATCACATGATAATAGTGAAGATTTTATAGTGAGTGGCTGACATCCTTAGTATCCATGTGTGTCTTGGAGTAGTAATCCTAGAGATAGGGGGCATAGCCCCTCTCACGTGAAAATATGAACATATAGCCAAGACACTGGTGCACTTGTGTTGCCATACCTGGTTGTCCCTGTTGGAAACCCACTGCACTCGTCAGTGCTAACCTGACTGTACAGAGCACTTGATTGAAGCTGTAAAGGAATACGGTATGAGGAGTCTGTATGAGAACTTCGGAGGTTTGGCTTGTAACTTTACGGTACATGTGATGGTTTTGTGGTCACCATTTCCATATAGCGCTATTGTTTGGATGCGCTGTTTTTGAGTCACTATTGAAAACTTGCTGTTTTGACATTCATCCTAATTGAGTCACTGTATTGATATGGAACCCCATTACAGCTACCTTAATGCCAGTCTCTTCTGAAGGTCATCTGTCTTCCCTTGTGAATGCACAGCAAAAGTAGTCATTAAGATCGGCTGCTTTCTAGTAGTCCCCCATAATTCTCCAACCTCCCTTTGCTAGCCTAAGAATTCCTACCTCTCCTTCTTTCTTTTTTCCTTAGTATATCTAAAGAACTGTTTTTAACCCCCAATGACCCTTTCTGTAATATGCAACTCTGTGTGTCTTTGCTTCTCTGACCACCCTTTCGGTTTCCTTTGTTCTCATTTTGTACTCTCCCTATTCTTCCTTCCCTTGTTTTTCCTTGCACCTGGTGAAGGCCTTTTTTATGGCAATCAGTGCTTTCCTGATCATTCCAGAGAACCATTTTTGTCTCTCATTCCTTTTTCCCTTTGATCACGATTCTTATACAAGACTTTGTTGACTCAAGACTGGCCCCCTCAATTGCCTCCCATCTTTCCTCCACATCACTGATGCTGTCCATTCTGACTAACTTATCCTAGATCAGATCCCAAATCTGTTCAAGGTCTGCCCTTCTGAGGTCTAGGACTTCAGCCTTTGATTAGGGCTTACATGTGCAAAGGGCCAGGTTGAACCATATAGAGTTAAAGTTGATGGACCCTAGTGTCTCCCTAATTCTCACTCCTCCTACCCTTTCTGAGTTAGTGAGCACCACACTGAGAATGGCAGCCTACCTAATGGGTTCCTTAACTAGCTGCACCAGCAGGCAGTGCTGCAATGTATCCAGTATAGTCTGATTTCTCCAGCTCATGGCCATTGGAATGATCCAGTCCATATCTGGCAGGTTTAGATCTCCCAACACCAACTCCCCTTTTGCCACCCCCTTTCTAGTTCTACCCCTAACTCAAAATCTCTCTCTCTCTCTCTCTCTCTCCTGTGTGTTCTAGAGCTCTATAGATCATCACCATTCATAGTTTTTTGTCTGAGGTTGCCATGAGCTGAATCCACAGCTAGTCGGTTTCCCATTACTTCCACTGATGTTTCCATCCTCAACTGACTCTATGCCTTCTTTGACATATTGGGCTATACCTTCTCCTTTTCCATTTCCTCTATCCTATACAGATATGGTGTAGCCCAGGATTGTCAAGACCTAATTGTTATTCTCTGAGGCCCAATGTGAACTGTTAGTTCTGTGTTGCAGACAAACAGCTTCATTAGTTATGGCTTAGGCTTGCATGTTTGAATGCAGATTAAGTAGGAAGCGTTTCAGTTGCAGCTATTTATGTGGAGGGGGGATCTAAACTAAGTTAAAATGGATTACAGACTGATACACAACAAAGACGAGCATTGATGAGTGGTTTGATACATAACAAAGACAAGCATTGATGAATGCTTTAATGTTTGCTTGCATATTGCATATTATTTGTTTATTCTCACTACCATGTGTGAGTCAATTCTTAAGCAGTGGCTAATTGTGCCTCAAACATGTATTTGCCATCTTGATTATCCCTAGATGCAGGATATGCAACACCAGAGAAAGAAAGTCTGTTTGGAAACCCTATGCCCAACATGTAGGTCACATTTTACAGTAAACACATCTAGCCAGGTGGCCCGCCATGCATATGCAATATAAAGAAAACTACCTGGAGGGATCTGGCTCAGTAGCAACTTCAGCTGAAACTATAGCCACAAATGAAGACAAACTGATCCACTCACCAGTCACATCATTAATACTGTACTTACTATATAATTACTGGCCAGCAATTTTTTCCATAGGCTGACCGAGTTATAATTTGCCGTTATAACCCGTGGGTTACAACGGCAAACACGCACCACGTCAATCGAGAACAGCCACTCCCTGATTGGCTATTAATGTCCTACTGGGCGGGCTTCCACTCGTGAGCAAACATGGTGCGTCCTTACCCGCATAACAAGGAGCCGAGAGAAGCCGCCGAGCCACCAGACCGAAAGTACTCAACGTCTTTTTAAAAAAAAAATTAAACAGTCATTTAAATATCTGGTTGATCGCGCCATTCGAAAGCCATAGAAGACAACATGAACGGCTCATACCTCGCTCCTTGAGGTAAGATGATCGCTATTTCCACACAGAACTTTGGCCAAAGATAAAAAAAAAAAGCAACGATTAAAAAACAAACTGAAAAAAAAAAAGACTGGAAAGACAGACAGGGGGTGTGTGTGTGTGTGTGTGTGTGACAGAGAGTCACAGTGTGTGTGTGTGTGTGTGTGTGTGTATGTGAGACATACAGTCAGAGTGTGTGTGTGTGTGTGTGAGAGAGAGATTCAGACACAGGGCTGGAAAAAATTGCTGTCCAGCAATTATAAAAAATAAAATAAGGGGTAGTGTGTGTGAAACTCGGATTTTACACACATTCTCGTTGTGGGATGCAGTTTATAAAGCATCCCACAACTCGGGTGTCTGTAAAATCTCGTTACACACACCACCCCATATATTATTCTCTATATATTACATGTATCTCTCACATTACACCAAGTTTGGTCAGCATTACACAGTGCACCCACTACTTCATCAGGATCTAGAGATATAGTTAAATATATATATAAAATATTAACAATAAAATTATCACATCTATATGTGTGTTTCCCTTCACCTCATATACACTAATCGTATACAGTGAAGCCCACCAGGATGAAGTGCAGCACTGCAGAATTCTGCAGTAGAGTTACTGCAGCTAACAATGTAATTTCAATGGGAGATAATCCCTTTTATCATGCAATAAACCTGTCACACTGAGCTTCATCCCTGCAGGCTTCATTGTATGCACTTTTTCATAAAAAAAAACTTAAAAACACCTATAAATCAGTTCATTAATGATTAATATATATGAGGTGAAGGTGAACACATGAATAGGTGTGAACCTTTGCATGTGTCCACCTTCACCTCATATACACTAATCATGTATGTACTTATTCATAAAAACTTAAAAACACCTATAAATAAGTACATCAGTGATTAATTGTAGTGTATATGAGATGAAGGTGAACACATGACTAGGTGTGATGATTTTATTGTTAATATGTACATTTATATATATATTTATGTTTGTAGATCTTAATGAAGTAGTGGGCACACTATGAAATGTTGATCAGAATTAGGGTCATTTGAGAGATTCCTGGGGTATAAATAAAATATTTAATGAGCTGAATGGTGGGTGGGTCAGATTGTCTCCTTGTGTGGCTATCACACTGTTTTTTTCTTATTACAACTTATATAATACCGTATAATGTAATTTTAATACCGCCAGTGTTAGCCTCCAGGAAAAATATGTCCCAATCACCACCCGGACAGTCCATGGTCCAATAACAAAATTACTGACTTGCCATTTCCTGTTCCTTCTAAAACAGAAATACAGCAGCTTGGCTGTTTTCAAGGCCACCAACTATCTCTGACTGGTCCACCTACAGAATTCTTAGAAATAAATGCAAACATGCCATCTCACAGAGTAACAGTCACTTCTATAGAACTCAGCTTGACTCCTCTTACAAAAGCCCCTGTCAGTTTTGGAACTTCATTAAAAAAATCATGGGCCAAGATAGAACCTAACCCTCTTGACTCTGAGATAGAGGGTGTAAATTGTATCAGCCCCTATACAATCTCCAGTGTTTTCAACAAGCTTTTTTTCAGTTCTCTCAGCTTACACTGAAGCTTTGCTCACTCCCTTGAATTGTCTGACTTCTCCTTCATTCACTCTATCAGGGAAACATCCCCCCCTTCTACTTCAAACATGTTAGTATCTCCAAGGTGTACAAGCTCTTGAGGCAGATCCCTGAATTCAAATTTGCTGTCTTGGATAGGTATACAGCCCAAACTTCTAAGACTTTCTGTTTATGAACTGGCACCTCAGCTTGCTAGAATTTTCAAACGTTCCCTTACCTCAAATGCTGTTCCCCCAGTCTGGAAAATGGGTAATGTAGTGCCGTGTTCAAAAAAGGAAACATCAAAATAATTAGTAACTACAGACCAATTGCCATCCTACCTGTTCTGGGTAAGGTACTGGAAAAAAATGTTTCCATCCAACTTTCCTCCTACCTTTCTATCCATAATCCCCTCTCCCCTGCTCAGCATGGCTTTTGCCAGAACCACAGCATCACTACTGCACTGCTCACCCTAACTAACAGTATCTCCACCTCACTAGACAAAGGCGAGTTTACTGGAGTCATATTCATTGACCTCATGAAGGCTTTTAATATGGTTAATCACTCTCTCCTTTGCAGCAAACTAAGTGCCTTGGTGATCTCTAAGCATGCCCTACCTTGATTCAGGAATTATCTTATCAATAGACAGCAACACGTCAGCTACAGATCTTCTCTGTCTGACAACGTAGCCACCACTATTGGTGTCTCTCAGGGCTCTATAATAGGGCCCCTCCTTTTCTCACTTCATGTCAACTAAATTCACCATTGCTTTGCTAACAGCACCCCTCTCCTCTATGCTGATGACCTGGTCTTCTTTGCTAGTGTACAGAATGTAGCTGACATCAATAGTATCCTCACAGCAGATGTGAAGGCTGTTCAAACCTGATTCAATGAGAAGAGGCTACTAATGAACCCCTCTAAATCACAAGCTATGCTGTTTGGAACCACACTGGTTAAAAACAATCATACTTTGCTCAGCATGGTCTGTAATAATGGCTTCCACTGGACTCTGTAAAATTCCTGTGTGCAAGACTTGATCCTCTCTGACTTATCATTACATATATCATCCATCTGTTAGGCTGCTAACATGAGTCTGGGACTTGCGATTCAAGCCAGTCCAAATCTTTCCCCATCAACTTGCACTGCAGTAGCCCATGGTCTACTACTTCCAAAATTATCCTATGGCCTGCCCATCTTTTCAAATGTCTCTCTATCCTGCATAAATGGGATGTGGTATTAGGTATACAATAATATCTGCCAATTTGCCCTTACATGCAATCGACTTGGTCATCACTGTACATTGTATCCCAAACTAGGTTGGCCCTTCCCTGCTGCTCTGTGGGATCTCTCATTTTGCAGCCTTGTCCATAGTATAATGCTGAATCAAGTGCCTCACTCCCTTGCCTCCCTCCTGGTGCCTTATAAAAATACCTACTCCCTCAGATTCTCTGATCTAGACCTTCTATCCATCCATCCCCAAAATTAGGAAAACACATGTAGAGATGGCCTTCACTGTTGCAACACCAAAATTATGGAACAGCATACCAGCTCACATTAGACACTGCTCAGTTGCCCACACCTTCTGGTACCAATACAGGTCATATTTCCTTCAACATACAGTATGCTCCGCTTCCTTGCCATTGCCTACGGTGTTCCTCTAACCACCAATATCTGTCTGCTCCTTGCACTTATTTATCCAAGTATCTGTTATAATTGTCTTTACTTTTGTGTTTCTATCAATTTACTGTTCTTCAATGCTCCCACACTTTTTGGGATGTGCCATACTGTGCTTTTTCCCCTCACCTCTCTCTGCTCACAGTGCTGTCACTGTATAGAATTGTACTCCAATGGATTCCTTCACCAACTTCTGTACTGTGCACAGAAATGTATTCCTCTGGTTCTTAAGTTGCTTCTATGTGTTATACTGTCTGCACTGTAATGGTGTAACTGGTTTTACTCTCCCGAGTTGTGTCTGAAAATAGGAAAATGTTTGCCTAGTGCACCTTACCCGGTGAACAAAAAATTAATAAATAAGGGTAGTTGTTCAACTACCTCAGCTCTCAAGAAGTTCAGTTTTGCTCTGACCCCTTGTTACTGTTATATGTAGCACTTACTATGAATGATGTATTTAAACTCTACTACACTATGATTACACGCTTACTATGTTTTGTACTATTGTGTATTTTCCTGCCATTGTCTCTATCATATTAGCAATACTGTTTATGTCACAGAACATTGTGCAGATTTTTCCTTGTATGGTTGATTACCTCTGAACTACACCTGTTATTTATTTTGTCTGCCAATTTGTACTGTAACCTCCTGGGTCGTGTCTGAAAATAGTCATATTTTGTGGCTACAACAGGTTACCCAGTAAACAAAAACTAAATAAATAAACTTAGTAGGCTGTCAGCAATATATATCTATATACATATTCGGTGTTAGGGTTGAAAACCCCCTTGGACCTCCTGCCCACCCCATGCATCATTGTGGGTCGTGGTGTCATCGGCCTAACTCTCACCCCATCACGTGTTAAAGAAGCAGAGGTATAGGAGAATGGGGTGAGTTAGACCGAAGACACCAATGCGCACCCCAATGCTGGTTGGGGGGATGGGCAGGGGGTCCAAGGGGGGGTTTTCAACCCTAACACCAAACTTCCTCACTTTTGTCACTGTGGAACAACCCTAACTGATGCATTAAATGGAGTTTTTTTGCCTCTAATTTCCCTTCTTTTTGAGAATGATATAGAGAAATAGTGAATGTAATGCAGTGGCGGGAGCACAGGGCCCTCGGCGGTGGGAACGCGGGGCACTTTGGGCCCCGTGCTCCCACCACGTGATATCTTGTGACATAGTAACAGGAACAGCAATGCAAACAGAAGAGCTAATAGTGGCGCACATGGTAACGCAAGAGCGAATAAGAACAGAAAGGGTAACACACACGGTGGTGTAGACGGGAACTGTCCACCACATGATGTCTTGTCACATAGTAACATGGTGCTCACAAATACAAGTGGTAATGGGCATGGTGACACAAAGCAAAACAGAAAGAGAAACAGTGCTGTAGACAGAAATGGTAAAAACTAATGGAAACGCAAGCGAAAATGAAAATGCAAAGGATAACGCACATGGTGGTGTGGACGTGAATGGTAAGTGAAACGGGTACGGAACCACAAGCAGAAAGGGCAACGGTAACAGTAATGGAAGTGCACAGGCTATTTTTCCCCAAAAGCTTCATAGAGAAAGACAGTGAGTACAAAGAATGTATGCATAATAATGGGTCTCGGAGCAGAAAATGAGGAGTTGGAATAGTAAATTGCTTATATCTCAGGAACCGTATGATGTAGAAAAATTTTTTTAAAGTCATATGATTTATGACTTTCCTGGCTAGCTTTTTACTGACAAAAAGTCCGTATCTTGCACTGTTTCCGAGATACGGGTCCTGAAAGGCGCAGCGAACACCGTAATGTTGTCCTGTGGGAAAAACAGAGACATTCGGAGTGCCATAACTTTGACTCCCAGTAATATTTTTCACCAAACCACTAAACAGCACATCTATGGGATGTTGGCTGTCTTCCCTCCAAATTTTAGCCCAAAAGACCAAACCATTATTTTGCAGGAGGACACCAAAGTATTGCTGCAATGAGTCGAATGCCATAATGTTATCCTATGGGAAAAAGTGTCAAATCTGGAGTGCCGCAACTTTGCCACCGTGTAATATTTTTTCAACAAAACACTGAAAGGCACATCTGAGAGATGTCAACTGCATTCCTTCCAGATTTCAGCCCAAAACACCAAACCATTCTTTTGCAGCGGGGTGCCAAAGAATTGTTGTCATTTTCCCACAACCTAGAAAAGTACTGCTGCAGTTTGTGAAAGCTTTCACAAATTCATTTGACAGTGTCACAAGTGCGAAAGTACTTTTTCCAGAAATGTGAAAAACATATTTCTGGGGTGTTTTACCCCAAAATAAAGACATGGCTAGCATCCTCAGGGTCCGACTAGGTGAATACAAAAAGAATTAGGTTGCTAGAGGGTCCCAAATTTAAATGCCAAGCATTTTTCTGATCACCAACTGAAACAAAATGGCAGATTTGCGACAGTAAAAGGGCCATTTGTGAAAGTAAAAACTGCATTTGCGACATTGTCAAACTTTTTGTTAACTTTTCCCATTGACTTATAATGGGAACTTGTTTTTTGAATAACTTTTGAACCATTTAATATTTTTTGGGGATCCCGGCTGCATGTTCCCTGAAGATTTTGGTCTGGTCGTGTAAACCATGCGACCTGTAGACGTGACCATAGAATTCCCAAAAAAGTGTAAACACATGCGCAGATCGTGCTCAATAACTCCACAGCCATATATCTGGTACGAAACTTGGCAGATCCTAAGGTGCATGGGTCTGGATCGTGTATTCCAAATTTCAGACAAATCCATCAAATGGTTGCAAAGTTATTAAGGTGCAAACTTTTGGGTTTAACATCTAAATGGCTCCTCAAACCTAACTATGGTAGCACTACCGTGCTACCATAATATATATATTTATTATAGTGGTGCAGTCGCACCACTATATTTAGGGTTACGAAGGCACTTCTATGTTAAAGTCAAACTTTTGCTTGTTAATAACCTTGAACCCATTCAACAGATTTGCCTGAAATTTGGAACATGCGGTATGGTATGGCAGATCTCTTGGTTTACCAAATTTTGTTTCGGTCAGACTTACGGTCTTTGCGCATGAAAATGCTGACAAATGCTAAATTATCCAGTTTTGGAGGCAGTTATTGGGATGCTGTCCGTGGCTCTGCGCAGCCGTCATGTGGTGTGCTGCTCTGTGACATAACTCATCTGAAAGAGCTGGGCTGTCTGAACATGCTGCTTTTCATTTGGTGAAAAAATATTAAGGCATTCAAAAGTTATGCCACTTTTAATCTCCAATTATAAGTCAAAGGGAAAATTTATATGGTTGTTTTGCAAACAAAGAATGGGGTTTGGGCCTCTTGTCCCACCTGGTGGTTAAAGAATTTGCAGCCTCGCAGTCAAAGAATCTTTGTCCCTGAGAATTCTTTGATCAAGAGGTCTGCCATCTTGTTTTTTAAATTCCGACGTAAAAATTCAAATGTCTCGGCTCAGGGGGTCACTCCTGAAGTAAAACCTGCATGGATTTTACTCAGGGAGCTTCGATCTATTGACTATTGGTTTCACCTAAAATGGTACAAAAATTAAGTTATAACATTTTTAATTCTTTGATCATGACTCACTAACGATCTTTGTTTGCGAGCCTGCAGATTCTTTGTTTGCGAGATTCTTTGATCGTCATCTTGCATCACAAGGTAAAAATACATTTTCCTCAGCTCAGGGGTGGCCTAGGAACACAAATGAGGGTGAGTTTTGCTCAGGAGGCTTCGTTCTATCAAGGCATGATGGTGGTTTCATGAAATTCTGCCTAAAACTCGAGTTTCACTAATTTTTATTCTTTGTCACCCTCTCTAACTATTTATATTGCCCCAACCCTGTGTGAACTTTGAAACCTGCATAATTAGTTCCAACTTTAACAGAGAATGCGGAGATCTGTTTTAACAAGTCACTTTATGCAGGTTGGTATAAAGTAAGTGTAAGAGGGACAACCAGAGCACCATACATTCACACAGCTTTGCTGATAGGGGTATTTGTAATATGTGGCTCTTGTCAAAATCACAGCCATAGCAGGGGTCAAGAGGATGAATGTAGCTTGTTAGTGGGAGTTGAGCCTGAGAACACAAATGATCAAAGTCATATCCCACCTCATTTTCCATAGCAAGACTACAATGTAGGAGCTAGGAGGGTGTAAACTTTAACACTGGAGTGAGTCTTGGCATGCCATAGAATATACAGTTCAAGCCTCATACCCTGGGAGCCGCACAAAGCATTGTAGATTAGGGGGGTAGTGAGAAATAAACAGCACCCCCTAAAACAGCATACAAGTTTGAAAACAGCAGACGCCAGAGCTTAGTGTTCTCTTAAAGTTCCCTGTGGCAGGCTAGATTGAGTGATGTGTGACATCCGCTCGCTGATTTCCACAGACCCAGCTATGGTCGAGAAGACAAGTACTCAGCAGGAGACAAAGCACGAACACACGCAGGCCGAACCACACATCACAAAGGACATCAGTACCCATTCACAGCTCCCCAGTACAAAGAATCCCAGTCTGATCCTCATCAAAAGAGTTGGCATAGCATCCACCATGAGAGTATAGAAGAGACCACAAAGATCTTGAAGTAGTTTGCATCCATACATAGAAGCTGCATGAGTAAAGATCAGCATAAGACATATGCACATAACTGTATACACAAACTGGGGGGACAGTTACTGTTCCAGCCCTTTTCACAGATGAAACTGCAACTCTTTTTTACAAAATTATACATATTGTCAGACTGCTCAGTGAAGAGAATACTGGCTTGACATAGGTAACCATGGTTACCAAATTCGTGTAGGTTGCAATTGACATCAGCTGTGGGAGGTGTCTTCCCTCGTCAATGTACTGATTGGGTGAGAACAGCTTTGTGAGTTTCATAAACTGTCAAATTTGTGCTGAGCGCCAAAATTGGGAGACAGCAGTTACAGCCCATGAACCTCCAGTGCTATGCAGTGCTCATGTAACAGAAGCCATGCGGCAACCAGCCATTTTACTTATACAAACTCGAGGGCACTAAAATAGTGAGAAAAGACCAAAACTCAATGACAGGTCAATAATTCAAATGAAACTCATTGTCTCTGAGTGAGAGTGAACAAAAGTGAGAACAGGCTGTAAGCTGCAAAGCACTTTAATACCTCTTAAGGGTAGACCCCGATCCACTGCCTCAGAAAACACTTCCAGCTTTTTGTAGACATTCAGGCAACAACATTTTTATTTTCAAGTGGATGCAACCACATGATCCTTGGACCTGGATCTCCCTTCTGCCACGGCATCCACAGTATTGACAAAATGTTCAGCATCTTGTGGCTTCATGAAGAATCTAAGTGGGCACCCTGGCTTTATTACTTTCAGCTTTGTTGGGTAAAGCAGGGTGAAATCCCATCCCCGGTAGCACAAAGTGATCTAGACCCAAGCAACCTCTGTCTCTTCACCTGAACTTCCTGGAAAAATCTTAGAAAATGGACACCTTGGCACTACACTGGAATCAGAACCTGGACTCTTGCAGCACATAATACCTTTTCTTGGGAAAATGTAATGAGTTTCATGTAATTCTGCCTAAAACTCCAGTTTCACCATTTTTTTATTCTTTGATCGTGAGCCTGCAAATTCTTTGATCGCGAGATTCTTTGATCACGGTCTTGCATCGTGAGCGAGGGACGAGACGGCCTTTTAAAAATTTCAAATTTCTCAGCCCAGGGGTGGCCTAGGTACACAAATGAGGGTGGGTTCTGCTCAGGGGGCTTTGTTCTATTGAGGCATAGTGGTAGTTTCATGTAATTCTGCCTAAAAGTCGAGTTTCACCATTTTTTATTCTTTGATCGTGAGCCTGAGAATTCTTTCATCTCGAGCCTGAAAATTCTTTGATCGCGAGATTCTTTGATTGTGATCTTGCATTGTGAGTGAGGGAAGAGATAGCCCTTTTAAAAATTCAAATTTCTCAGCCCAGGGGTGGCCTAGTAACACAAATGAGGGTTGGTTTTGCTCAGAGGACTTTGTCCTATCAAGGCATGGCAGTGGTTTCATGTAATTCTGCCTAACAGTCAAGTTTCACCATTTTTTATTCTTTGATCATGAGCCTGCAAATTCTTTGATCGCAAGATTCTTTGATCTCCATCTTTGATTGTGAGGGAGGGACAAGATGGCCAGATTTTATAATGGAATAGATAGGCCAATTTTCACAATCTTTAAGTTTAAATATCTCGGAAACTGTTTGTTCTTTTTACTTGAAATTTGGAGGGTGTTGACGGCATGTCCTGTACATGTGAATTACAGTATTTATGTGTCACAGAAAATATTTTTTGTGGAGATATTGTGTGACGCAATATACATTTTGTGGACAGTGTTTTGCATTGTGGTGGTGCCTTGAAATTGATAGGGTATCTAGCCTTAGTGTCATGGATGTACTTTTTAGTTATTGTGTCTATAAAATGTCAACAGGTGAAAAATTCTGCAACTCCAATGAATGAAAATCTCAAACTTTAACATGCTATATCTCGGACACGGTTTGGTCTTTTACATTGAAATTTGGAGGGTGTTGATGGTACAGACACATTTACAAGTTGGTGGGAGCACAGGGCCCAAAGGGGCTGCACTTCCACCAACTTCTGCAAGTTCTTAGTTTTCTATTCTTTCTGAAAAAGTAAGGAAATCCTATGCAAAAAACTGCGTTAATATATCATTTAGGGTTAAAACGCAAAAAGTCAGGAAATGAAAAATCTTTAGGGTTGCCCCTCCCCCCTCATGGACCTGCCAATCATCCCAAGGTTGATGGATGATAGGGTGTGTCATTGGGACTGTGAGGCCTAAATGTGGCCCCATTCTTGTTCACTGTTGCTTCTCAATATGATTACACAAGGAATGGGGCAACATTTAGGCCTCACAACCCCAATGACATACCCCGTCATCTGTCAATCTTGGGATGATTGGTGGGTCCACAAGGGGGGAGAGGCAACCATAAAGATTTTTCATTTCCTGACGTTTTGTGTTTTAACCCTAAATGATGCATTAATGCAGTTTTTGCATAGAATATATATATGTGTGTGTGTGTATATATATATATATATATATATATATATATATAGAGGCAAAAAACTCTGTTTAATGCATCAGTTAGGGTTGTCCACAGTTGCAAAAGTGAGGAAATTCGTGTTAGGGCGAGAAACACCTCTTGCACCCCCTCAGCCCGCCACCCCCATCGGGCATCAGGGTGTGCATTGAGTCGTCGGCTTCTAACTCTCACCCCATCACATGCATAAACAAGCTGAGGCATAGGAGAATGGGGTGAGAGTTAGGACCGATGACCCCAATGCACACCTCGATGCCAGTTGGGGGGCCAGGCTGAGGGAGTGCAAGGGGGATTTTCAACCCTAACACTGAATTTCCTCACTTTTGCCACTATGGAACAACCCTAACTGATGCATTAAACTGAGTTTTTTTGCCTCTAATTTCCCTTCTTTTTGAGAATGAGGACTATAAATAGTGAATGGAATGCTCCCACCATGTGATTTTTTGTGACATAGTAATGGTAACAGCAACGCAAATGCAAGCGGTAATGGTTACACACATGGTGACACAAATGTAAATTGTAAAGCAAGCGTTAATAGAAACAGAGGTGCAAAGTGACGCCAAAGCGAACAGTGACCAAACGGAGATGCAAGCCCATACGGAAACACAACTGGTAATGTGCACGGTCATGGTACCGCTATTGTAAATGCAAATGATAACTGTAACAGCAACAATAACGTGAAAGGAAACAGAAACACAAATGCAAAAGCAAACGCATATGGAAACGCAAACCGTAATGCGCTTCGGTGACAGTACCGCAATTGTAAACACAAATGGTAATGTTAACAGCAACAATAATGCCAAAGAAAACAGAAATGCAAACGCAAATGTAAGCATGTATAGAAATGCAAACCGTAATGCACATGGGCATGGGAACGCAATTGGAAATGCAAATGGAAATGGTAAGAACAAAGATGATGCAAAACAAAAGACAAAAGCAAATGAAAACGGAAGGGCAGGTGCCAACAGAAATGGTAAAGTGGACGGTGACGCTAAGTGAAAGACAAACACAAACAGTAGCGGAGACACAGATGGTAACAGTAATGCAAATGGAAATGCAAAGGGTAACCCACACGGTGGCGTACACAGGAATGCTAGTGCAAATAGGCATGGAAACACAAGTGTAAAGCCTACATGTTACAGTAACTGGAGCACACACTGTATTTTTCCCCAAAAGCTCCATTGAGAAACACAGTGAAAACAAAGAATGTATGCATAATAATGGGCCTCGGCGCAGAAAACGAGCAGTTGTAATACTAAAATAATAATATCTCAGTAATCGTAAGATGTAGGGAAAAAATTAAAATTTCACATGATTCATGAGTTTCCTGGCTAGGTTTTCAGCAGGGTGGCAAAGAATTCCTGTTATTTTGGCCATAGTCTAGAAAAGTAGTGTCATGATTTGCGATACCTTTTGCAAAAATTTGCGAACGTGTCACAAGTGCACATTACTTTTGCGACACTACTTTTCCCAGAAATTTGAAAAACATATTTCTGGGGTGTTTAACTCCAAAATAAAGATGTGGCTATCATCCTCAGGGCTTGAATAGGTAAACACAAAAAGAATGATGTCCCTAGATGGTCCCAATTTTAAATGCCGAGCATTTCTGTGATCAGTAACTGAAAACAAAATGGCAGATTTGCGACACTACTAGGGCCATTTGTGACATTAAAAAGTGCATTTATGACACTTTCAAACTTTTTGTTAGCTTTTCCCATTGACTCATAATGGGAACTTTTTTTTTGAATAACTTTTGTACCATTTAATATTTTTTCACAAAATGTTCAAAAGGCACACCGGGGTCACCGGCCACACGTTCCATGAAGTTTTTGGACCAGTCATGTAAGCTGTGCAACCTGAAGGTACAAGCAAAGAATGCATAAAAGTAATTGCATGCACGGATGTCACTTAATAACTCCGCAGCTGTATATCCAATCAGTACCCAAGATCTATGGTTATGCTCTGTGCCTGCCCAATTTCAGGCAAAATCGTTGAATGGTGGCAAAGTTATTAAGGTGCAAAGTTTTACCATTTAACCTTAAAAGAGGTACTCAACCCTAACTATGGTAGCACTACCGTGCTACTATAATATATATATATATATATATATATATATATATATATAAATAAAACTAGATGTATACTTTTTAAAGTTGATTTACTAACGAAAGCCCCATAGTCATGCAACATCTTGTGCTACTCCTGGTTAAACAACTAAATAAAAAAAAAAATCTTGATTCCAGTGGGGATCTGCATTTACCTACCTTTATAGTAGAATTAGCCAGGATAGTCAGCTTAGATGACAAATCTTATGTTCAGTAACTTGCTCAGTGTTACACAATATTTGATTGTGGCAGGGTTTAAACCTGCACTTTCCTGGTTCCTTACAGTACTACAACCACTGTAATAAACCTTACTGTATGGAGAGAACAGGACAAATACTTTGGCTATTATCTATGATTGGTGTTGTTTGTTGTACATTTTGTTTACCAAAAATGTCTTGCTAAGATGCAATACTGTATTTCCTGTCCTGTGGGGTCCAGATTTTACTCAGTGTATTTATTTAGGATTTGCGGATATGATGCATTATAACAAGAACATCTTAGCATGAAAATGCCTGTGGGGGAGTACATAATTCCAAATTAAGCAATGGAGAATATGAAATGACAATTCTATTGGTTTCTGCTACTCAAAAGGCACTTTTTGATGTTTGACAACTGTACCACCCCAGACTGTATGGGCATGACGTCCCTGCAACATCCCATTTCCAGTGGGGACCAGCTTCTACTATTTTTTTCAGCTGGGTAGAATAGAGCACGGGTAAGTTAGGTGATTTGCTTAGAGTTGCACGGTGAATATGTCTCACTCGCAGGGATTGCATCTGCAATTCCCCACTTTGTGACAGTGTTATGGTTATTAGACCACACAGCTTTTGGTGTGTGTGTATGTGGGGGTGAACTGGGGCCAGAAAAGTTAAGCAACTGCTGACAATGTTTTTATTTTTGATTTCTCTTAATGTATTTCCCCAGGAGAGCCCAGCTAATAAGCAACAATTAATTTCTAGTGGTGCCCTGCTTCTACCCATTTCATTGGTAGGTGAATTGTCAGGAGAACTGGGAAACTACAGTAGGGGAGTAGCTCAGGGTCCATCTTTGCATAAGTGCCTGTAACAGGGTTGAAATCTGGAACCTCTCAATTCTCAGCAGTGCTATAAAAATTAAACCACACAGCCTCCTAGAGTAGGGGGCTCGAAGAAGCCAGTTACTGCTGGCAATGCAATTTATCTACCCAGAATACTGAAGCTTAACTGAGCTGCAGTACCTCTTTTCCATTGAGGTCCTGTGTCTACCCATCTGTATAATTTATTTATTTATTTAGTTAGTTAGTTTTTGTTGACCAGGTAAGTGCACTAGACAAATCCTGCCTATTTTCAGGCACGACCCGGGGGAAGGGGATACAGATGAATGCCAACTTACCTTGAACCAGATTAAGCTGTTGGTGGTATTCTTTGTGAATGGAGGAAATTTGGCCATTGCACCGGGGAAATTCCCCTACTCGTCAGAGGGGGAACCTCTGTCCAAGATGGCGGACGCACCCTAGCCTTCTGAGGAGGGAGCTATGGAGGTGGAAGATTTGGTCTCTGCTCCTACCTCTGAACAAATGGAGCCCACGATGCCAACAACTGATGTTTTGCCTGTTGCTGTTCCTACTTCAACTTTAAGTTCTGCTGCTCATACTAAGGCCCTCTGCTTACTTCTTATGGAACTGACTTGCTGACCTGCAGGCCTACAGTCGACTTACTGGAGGATTTTACTTCATCTGATTCTGAAAACCACTGTTTGACAGCACAAGAGATCCAGGAGCGTTTTGCAACGGCAAAGCTCCATTTTGCTAGTGCAAAACTGAAAATGCACAGAGATATGCAACGCCTGAGAGCCGACAGCACAGATGCATCTGCCACTCGGGTGGAAGTTAATGAAGATTCACCTGACTTGTCTCCTTTACTGCCTGTTGCTGTGACAGGCTCTGACTCGACTAGTGCATTGGGAACTGAAGCCCTACTGCCTGCTCCCCTGCCGCCTGCAGTACAAATGGATTTGGTTTCCTTTTCGCAACCTGCTTCCATTACTTCACAGAGTTCCTCACATGTACAAGACTTATCTACAGTAAATGCTCCCCTGCCACCTGCAGTACAAACAGATTCATTTTCCTTTTCACTACCTGCTTCTGTTTCATCGGCAGAGCTCCCTACATGTACAAGAATCATCTATAGTAAATATTAATAAAGAACCTACCTGGACTGTTGAATCGGCACTGAGAGGTGCTGTCTGGGTCCAGGGTACTGTCCCAGGAAGTTGGAAGTCTGGTCCATCTCCAATTCGGTCCCCCCACCCTGAAGATTTTCCAGAGCTACAGAGCAAGATAGGTGCTTCAAAAGTCACTACTGACCCCTTGTGTCTCCCTCATGAACTGGAGCTTACACAGAACCCTGTGTTGAATTATCTGAAGGGTTCTCCACCTCAGACTCCTCTTTCTACTACTTCTGTAGAGGCTTTGGCTCCCCCACCATCACAGCCCCCCCAAAAAACTTTCGGGACCAAGCCACTCATATTCTTCTTTCTTTAAATTTCCAATCCAGGCTGCTAAGAGACACAACGCTGTTTGCTTGGCATATCGGCGGGGGGGGGGTTACCTGAGCCACCTGATCGGGTCTATGTGGCACGTATGCTTCTAAAGGATTCTTTAAAAAATTTTCCCATGAAATATATGCGTTAATTCATATCTCTGGTGAAACCACGTTTGACATTAATTTCCAAACATCTAGGGGACTGGAGCGTTTTTGGTCAAAGTATAATTCTCTGCGAACTACTGCATTATGGACACCATTTCAGGCTATTCCTCTTTCTAAACCCACTTTTAAGATGATCACTATTCTGTTTCGTAATGAGGGAGTTGAGATGGAGGATGTTGTGTATTGGCTGAAACAGCGTTGTGACGTCTAGGGACAGCCTGAAGCCATTTTGGATACGAGAACATTTGGACTGGGGCTGGAAGTTTAAAGTCTTGTTACTATCTAATGATTCTGGGTTGTACATCTGCCTAACTCTTTTTTCATAGGCCGAAATAGGGGGTCTTGTTCTACCCGGGTCAGCCGAAGGCTTGCTATCGGTGTGGTGACCCTGCACATCTTAGTAATGTATGTGATAAAATGAAATGCAACATCTTTGGGGAATTGGGCCATGTAGGGGCACACTGTTTGAATGAATGTAGATGTAACCTATGTGACGAACAGGGGCACACCTTTCAGAATTGTAAATGGGCTGCGCATAACCAGGAATTTCATGATGGTGGAGTGGCCCAGTGCTTTATTATTACACAGGCGCAGAAGGCCCATCTCTGGACCACCTTGGCTATACCTCCCCTAGGGCAGCCCGGCCCTTACTGCAGGCTTCAGTGCCTGTTGTATCCTCTGAGGTCGTACCTCAGATGATTTCCTTCACGGATGACTCCTTGCCTGAGATTTCTCCTGTCCCTGATCCTGCCCAGTCTAATTTTCCTGTTCTGGACCCGGTCTCAGGTCCAAGTACTATGCCCCCTCCCCCCTGAGTGCTTACAAATGTCATATGTAGAAGGTCATTGAGAAATAACCCTCGGGTTGCACCATCTCCTGTGAGTGGTCTGGAACCCCCCCCAGTGCCCTTATCTAATTCTTTTGAACTTCTCCAACCCCTTTCTGATGTCGCTGGAGGTGAGTCAGACTCTTCTTCCATAGCTTCTTCTCTCCCTGATAGTACCACTGACCCTGAGTTGCAACTTGGCACTGGCCTTTCTCAGAAGCGAAAGGACAGAGTAAAACTTAAAGCAAAGAAGGTGGTTGGGAAAAGGAAATTGTAAAATGTATTTTTTGTCTGTTTTCCTTTTTTTTTTGTTGCTATGTTTCACTTTGCTTGCCATACTATTAATGTAAATAGTATGAAGCGTATGGCTAAAAGGAGACTGATTTTTTCCTTTCTACGGCTTTTGCCTTTGGGTTTAATTGTATTACAGAATACAAGACTTCATACTACACATGAGATCCGACAAGCACAACAGGACTGGTTACTGGTTCGTTCTTTTTGGTCGATTGGTCAGGATTCTTGTTCGGGACTGGGAATATTAATTAATATCCCAGACTTCCGTTTGCTAAAATTGTTTGATGTAGCCCCTGGTAGGGCGCTTATTATAGATTTTGTTATTGGGTCCTGTCCTTACTGGGTGATAAACATTTATGCCCCTCAAATCAAAACTGAACGCATAGCTTTATTTACTTTGCTTCGTCCTTATTTGCATACTTCCTTTCAGGTATTGTTTGCTGGTGACTTTAATTGTGGCCTGAGTCTTCAGGATAAGAGCTCCTTTGCTGCTACAAAGAAACTGTTTTGTGATTCCCACGAATTGGGTAAATTGGTTTGAGTTGCCCACTTAACGGACTCTTATCTCTCCTTTACTACACAACACACCCCTACCTTCCAAAAGGGTAAACTAGCCACACATATTGATTATGTGTTTTCCTCTCCTACAGTACAAATTATTTCTGCCAAAGCTCAAGCGGTTGATTTTTCTGATCATAAGCTGCTTTCTGTTGGTTTTGGTTCTGTTGTTTCTTCCCGTAAAGGTCCAGGTATTTGGAAATTCAACACATCTTTGTTGAAGATTCTGATGTTTATGCAGTCCCTCCTGTCCTTCATACAAGCCCGTAAATCTGTTTTTATTTGTTATGAAGATCCTGTTCAGTGGTGGTTAGACACAAAACATGATCTGGTCACTTTTTTTTAAAAACTTACAGTCGTTTAAAATGTAGGAGGGAATACCTAGACTATTTGCAGAAGAGGGTACATTTTCAGTCATTATTAACCATAGCATACACGACAGGGAAAGACCTTACTCAACAAATAAAAGTCCTACAGAATGATATGTTGACTTTCCAATTACGGCAATCACAACTTTATTACCAACATAAATTCTGTACTGTTGGAACACGTGATGTTATTTGTCCTTTTGAATATAATTCCTGTCAGTCCGCCTGAAAAAATATGACGTGTCTTCTAAATTCAGAAGGGACCTTATGTTCCTCACAAACTGAGATTTGTCATATTGTAACGAAGTATACTACAGCCCTTTTTTCTCCCCTCCCTGCTGTGGCTGGTAACAGAGCAACTTTGTATAGTGGCCTTGATATCCCAGCTCCCTCACAGCTATGTCAGGACCAGACTTGTTCTCCTATCACGGAGCAGGATTTGACACTGGCTATTTCTTCATTACCTGTACAGAGAACTCCTGGTCTGGATGGTCTCCCTGCTGGCTTGTATAAGGTGCTGGGTGACCATTTGGCCTCAGAACTTACATCTGTGTTTAATTCTCTGATAACATGTGAATCTCTCCCTTTGGAATTTACTAAGGGTACTTTGATTTACATTTATAAATAGAAAGGTGATATCCATCCTCTAGAGAATTGGCGACCTTTATGTATGTTGAACACTGACTTTAAGATCTTAACGAAAATTATTGTGAAGCATTTGGTGAGGATAGCGGAGGTGGTTTTGCATCCCGCCCAATCCTGTTCTGTGCCTCAAAGGAGAATTTCTGATCATTTGATCCTCTTATGAGAATTATTTTCTCATGGCTATGCATGTCTGGCTTCGGGACTTCTTGTTTCCGTAGATCAGAAGGCTGCTTTTGATTCGGTTAGGCATGATTTTTTTATGGGAAGCACTTTGTTTTCTGCATGTACCTGATGTTATGGTACGCTGGATTCGTGCTTTCTATAGAACGGCTACTGTTGTGCCTGTAGTGAATGGTTGGATAGGACCCATGATCCCCATAAAAAGGGGGGTTCATCAGGGCTGTTCTTTAAGCCCGTTGTTATATGTATTTTTTCTTGATGTTTTGCTCCATCTGCTGAATACTAATTCTCAGATTCAGTCTATTTCTAGTTGTGCCTTATGCTTGCCTTATAAGGCAATCGCATATGCAGATGATGTTTGTTTTCTTGTAGCTGATGCAGCCTCAGTGGTTCATTCTCTCTCTGTGAGTGCTCTATTTTTGGAAACTTCTCTGGTGCTGTTTTAAATTACACTAAAAGTTTGGTTATTCGGGTCAGTTCAGCAACCTTCCCCTCGGACCGTATTGGCCTGTTACGTTTAGTTGAGGGCCCTATTCACATTTTGGGAATTTTTTTTGGGACACAGGACTCAGATTTGTTTAACTGGAATGTTAAACTGCAACAAGGTAAACTTCAGGTGGCCTCCTGGAACCGGGGGCAGATAGGGAAAAAAAAACCTGTTTTCTTAATTAAAAACTATTTGATCTCTACTTTCTTTTTTCTGAGTTATGTATTCCATATTCCATGACAGCTAGAAACTGCTGTCTTTAGCCTGTTTTTTCAGGCTCTTTGGGGTAGTAGGTTAAACCCGATAAAGCGGAATATCACTTATTTACCTATCCCTGAGGGTGGCGTTTGTATGGTTAACCCTTTGTTATTTTTTTCTTGTATTTTTTTCACTGCAAACCTTAGCCCTTTATTGATTCATACCCAAAGGGGGTGGGAACCTTGGTTTTATGACTCTTGCAGGATTTGGTTTCATCAATGGGAAACTAATTCCTTTACTGTGTTAAGACAAACTGTTTTTACGTCTCAAACAATGGAAGGTGTCTGTTCAGATGTTATTAAATCATTCACATAAAGTTTTATATAAGAAATTACTCCTGATGGTTTGTGCTGTATCAGTACCCTTTGATAAGTGTCCTGGTCAACATCTCCCTTCCCTTTTGTTATTGTGGAAATGTAAGAGGGTTCCAGCCAAAATGTGGGATTTTCATTGGCTTTCATGCCATGAAAAGATTAATGTAAAATCAAATCATATACATAAGCAGTCCCAAGATAGAATGTATTCTCGCTTATTATGTATTACAGAACTTGAAACTATCCCTCATTTATTTTTTGACTGTTCCTTTATCAAAAATTGGTGGTCCTTTTTGGCACAGGCATGGGATACCCCCTTGCTTCAGTCGGTTACTTATTTGAATCCTGTATACGGGTTTTTTTCTCCCCAGTGGTCAAAATGGCACCAGGACAGTTTAAACCTTGTTTTTGTCTGCATTAAATGGAATATTTGGATGGTGCGTTGCATGTTTTCTTTACAGCAAAAGGACTGCTCCTATTTGGAGCTTGAAAAAAGATTGTACAAGATTTAAAAGAAATTTATGAGCATGAACGTACTCTATACTCAGATATGACACTTTTGGAACTTCAGAAAGCTCTTCCTTGGATCACTGACTCTGATTTTGCAGTTACATTAATGATTGTATAATACTTATCCTGTGTTTCCTTTGTTTTGTATTATGCTTTGTGTACTATTGTATGATTTTTGTCTCAATAAAATTTTCCCCTGCTCTTTTCGAGAAGTGCCATGGGATCTTTAACATCCACCTGAACTACCACCAGAACAGGCAGATGGGACCTCGTTTTAATGTCTCATCTGAAAGACGGCACCTCAGGAGTGCAGCACCCCCCTCATGCTGCACTACAGTGTCAGCATTGGGATATTAACCCAAGTGCCTGGTGTGGGGATAGAACCCACAGCCTACTGATCTCCCAGCCTCAGAGGTAAGTGTGCTACCTGCTGAGCCATTTACACTGCAAATGTATAATGTATTTACCAGTCCATCCAGCCTCCCCCAAGATACACCTGGCAACAAGCTATCACGGCTTAATGCACCTTTCCTGGTCACAAATTACAAATAAAATCAAATTCACCCCAAATACTGCAACTGAAATGCAATATTTTTTTTTCATTGTGATCCTAGTCTTACCGATTGCTACAATCTGTTTACCCAGGACAGCCCAGCTGAGCTTCAACATCTCATTTTCAGGTGTGTTCTATTTCCACCCATTTTCCCAACTGGGTGGTATGCAGCATCGGAGTTTAAACAAGTTGGTCAGGTTCACTCTGTGAGTATTTAGTAATTTAGTAATTAAGGTATATCCAATGATATCTAAAAGCTGCTATATTGTTCCTCTGCATATCTAAATTATATTCTTAAGCTGTGCAATTTCCTTTCATTTCATACTTCTTTAGCAAAAGATATGTTAAAATTATACTAAATAAAAAAAATGTTAAATATAATACAGTACCATGCAAAATTCCAGTCAAAATACAGGTACAGTACATGTAAATGAATGTCCCAAGGGGAAAGGAAACATGAATATATATGCACTGCAATCAGCTTCAGATAGTAATGGTTCTGTATCACATTTGATGCCCATAAAATTCTGCATTTTTCTGACACACACAAATTAACTTTCTTAAAAACTGTGTACTGTTAATGGCATGACATTGGGTATTATAGATATTTGTCAAGTATAATTACAGTTGTTTAAAAAGAAAATCCTGTTTGTAGAAGTAATATACTTACTGTAAAAATAATATCAACAAGCAATTTTTTTCTTATACTACAAAAATAGCAAATATAAAAACATCAACAGAAGTGAACTTTCAGGAGCAGTGAAGGGTGATGCTGCAAATACACTAAATTGGCACACATCCTAATACAGACCAAACTGGATAGTAAATACTGTAACAGGCACGTATTGTGACTAATGAAACAAGAGAGACATCAGAGACAACCCCAGTGCTTTGAACTCAAACGTATTCTTTAGTAGAAACACAACACATGAGGCTGGTTCATTAGTGTAGCTGTAGTGCTGCCACTCACAATGCTGGGGACCTGAGTTTGGGAATGAGCCTGGGGTATTAGGAGCCATCCAGTGAGAGGAGGTCTGAACATCCCATAGGATGCTTGCCTCCTCCAGAGTGGAAGAACTGTCTCATCACCTCATTGCCGCTGCCAATGGATGCCCAGATGGCAACATGGGAGTCATGGTGTTGAGAGGGGAGGACGCTGTTAGGACTTCTTGGCTGAGATGTGCATCTACATGTCTGCAGCCTGGATTTACATCCTTCATGCCAAAGTCCTCCAGGACAGGGTTTTGGGGAAAGCAACATTTATTTTTTGTTGTTTGTTTATTTGTGTCTTTGATAACCGAGTAAGTGCACTGATCCGAGGGACCATTTTCAGGCATGAGCTGGGCCATTAAGATGGCATTGATAGATGACATTACAATAATAATTAACAGCAGGACAATGAAACAAAACACAGAAAGAAACACAATTACATGTGGGAATTTTGGCATAACATGGTACAGCTACAGGTCGTACTACAGTAAAGACTAGAAAGAATCCCTCCATTCACCACCCACTTCCCACCAACATACCTACATGGTTCACAGAGAGAGAAAAAGGTAAGACAAGAATTAGGAGCATGAGGCAGCAGGGAATGGGTATTAGTCCCATCAAAGTGGCTGGTAGTTTGGAAGGAAAGATCACTGTGGTTAAGGGAGGGAGGGGTGCCTCCCTGGCAAGCAAAGGCATCGAGTCTCAGCCAGAAGCCAGCCTTTGAAGTGAGATTTGAAGATGAGGTGGGTGTTTGATGCATAAAGGGGCACAGGAATACCATACCACAGAGCAGGGGCTGCAACTGATAGGGCTTTCTCTCCCATGTTTGTTGAGACTCTCGGGGTCTCAGTAGGAGGGACAGAAGATGAGTGAAGGCTCCTGGGTAGGGTTCTGATCTTGAGGTGGGATGATAAAGGAGACACATTCCCACACCTAATGATGCTATCCACAATGCAACCTATGGCAAAATCAGAGTGACCTTGGAGGAGAAGCCAGCCTTGCGAGCCACAGAGGTCACAGTGATGGGTAGAGAACAGAGCCAAGAGAGCAAAGCAGCAAGTGCTATTGTAGGCTGATGCGAGCTTGGTATGGAGGGCAGAGGACCCACGTGAATAGATAGGGGAACAGTAATCGATGATAGGGATCAGATTATCTTGAACAATCACTAATCCATCCTCCGGGGTTAGGAAGTGACATAAATGGTAGGCAGCTCCTAATTTTTGATTAACTTTTCAAACTACAAGGTTGATGTGGTCCAAGAAGGAGAGGGTGGGGTTGAATGTTATTCCCAGGTATTTAAAGGTGGCAACATTCTCTAGGACCAAACCGTCTGGGGAAAATATTTGGATGGAGGAGCATGATTTATGAGCTTTGGTGAGGTAGGGTATAGACCCTAATAGCATGATATCATTTTTATTTTTGTTAACTAGAGGCAGGTTAGACATGAACCAACTATGGGCACAGCCATAGTTCTGGGTGAGGACAGTGGAAATTCAAGAGCAGGACTTGTCACTATGAAAGATGGCAAGATCATCCACATACAGGAGTGAATTACAGTTGAGGCTGTCTGTGGGGAGGGAATTGATACAAATGGAAAAAAGTAGGGAACCCAGGATGGAGTCCTGGGGGATGCCAGTTGAGACCAGCGGTGTGGGAGGAGAAGGCCAAACCAATGCACATGGACTGGGAGTGGCCCAAGAGGTAGCTCATGAATCAATTAGAGGTCTCAGTGGAGCAACCAAGCTGGCGCAGTTTGGAGAGGAGGAGGGTGTGGTTGACCATGTCTATGGCCTTGGTCAGGTCCATGAAGACAGTTCCAGTGGCATGCTCCCGATCCATGCTTGTAAGGATGTGGTCAGAAAAAAGTGCCACAGCAGAGGTGGTGGTGTGACTTTTGTGAAAATCATGCTGTTGGCTACTGAGATTGTGCTTCTCGATGTGATCCAACAGTTGATGGAGGACAATTTTCTCAAGTAGTTTGCTTAAATGGGGGAGGATAGAAATTGGTCTATAGCTGTAGGAAGAGTGGGGATCCCCAGCTTTAAAAATGGGTACTACCTTAACAGATTTCAGGGGTCACGCATGGAGGAGGTGGACAGGGCCAGGCTAAGAATAAAAGTGACAGGTTTAGAAGTAGCAGGGAAGATGAGCTTGAGCAGGACAGAGGACAGGCCATCAGAACCAGGGCTACCATGGTTAGGGAGTATCTTTAGTAGTTTAGAGGTATACTTGAGGGAGATGACCTTAAGAGGGGGTTGCTAGGTGACAGGAGGAGGGCGGAGGGTTAGTACAGGTTCCCAGATTAGAAAGTTGACTGCCAGGAAGCTTGATGAGGTGAGATAAGAGAACGATGAATATCTTACTGAAAGCCTAAGCTACATCAGAAGGCTCAGTCAGAGGGCTGGTGGGGGAATTGTTTCACAACAGGACTGTTGGTGCAGTGATTAAGAAGGGAGCTAATGAAACTCCAGAATTTCCTGGGATTACCAAGGCTGTCTCTCTGGAGGTTGAGGTAATAGTTCCATTTTAGGGATTTGGCCATGTACTTACATTGATTTTTCAGGTGCCTATACTCAGTTCACAGGGAAGGACAGGGGAGGGGGATGCTTTGTGGTTAACCCACTTATGGTCCCTAGCTTTCATGAGTGTCAGGAGTTCTTTAGTAATCCATTGGGTACACCCACCTCTTACTTTCTTAGTCATGAGAGGGAAGTGGTGGTCCTGAATCACCAGGAGGGCATTACTGAAAAACGTCACTACCAATGTCAGGTCAGTTAGGGCGTAGAGACCTGACCAGTTTATCAACCTGACATCATCCAAGGGGGAAGAGATGTCAGGACAGCTAAAATTACAGAAAGAAAGGTACTTGGGGGGTGTCTAGTCTTAGAGGACCAGATGATGTACGTGGGAGAGTGATCACTTACAGAGTCAGCTAGTGTCCCAGCCTGGATTACTCTGTCTTCTCTGTTAGTGCCCACCCAATCTGACAGGGTAAGGGTAAAGGTATGTGGGTTGGGTCTGGTGGGGATACTGATGTTCTGACCCAGATTGTGCAGTTTCAGCAGGCTAGCATAGTCCGTTTCATGGGTGCTTAACCAGTTAAGGTTATAATCACCAAGGAGGACGGTGTCTCTGGGAGGGGGAGAATGAACCGAAACTGGCCAGGATGTTCTGTAGGCCATCAGTGCCCCCTGCTGGAGGGTTGTAACAGCACCCCAGGAACAGCTTCTTAGCATAACCCAGGGTCACCTCAGAGATGAGCCACTCACAAGGGTAAACAGGATTGGAGCAGAGGGAGACAGTGGCAGATAGGGGTTGTCTTATGTATACTGGAATAACACCACCCTTTTCCTCCCTGGGCCTGTCATTATGTAGCATTGTGTAGCCGGCCAGCTGATACATGTCATCAGGGAGGTGCAGCTTTACCTAGGTTTCTGAGAGACTGATGGCATAGGGGTAGGGGAGGGATACCCATGCTTCTAACTCAGGTGATTTAGATGAGAGGCTGCAGACATTCATGTGAGTGAATTTCAGTCCAGGTGGGGTGACCCAGATGCTGTTAGAAGAGGTGATGGTGATGTTTACTGGGCCAGGGTTACTTCTGATATCACCAACAAGTAAGAACAGGGAGAATAAGAGGCTATAAGGGCAAGCTAGCCAGGAGGAAGAGAGAGAGAGAGAGGAAGTACAGAAAGAAGCCAAGTCGGGGGTACTCAGGCTTAGAGATACAAGAGGGTGAGTGTACAAAGCCCCTACTGCTGCGCATCTTGATCCCCCTCAGCTGAGAGGGGTGGAGCAAGGATGGTTGGCATAGCCACCACCGAACCCTCTGGCACTCAGAGATAAACCATGTTCAAAAAAGGAAATGCAGTACATGCACACTTGTTCCCTGTCATTCAGAAAACAGCCAGTCAAGGTGGTGAGGGTGATGTCTCTTGACTAATTAAGATTACCATAACTTGTTTTAGTTTGCAGAACCATTGAGCTTTGCTTTTTGTTTTTTTGAACCCTAAAAAGTCATGAAGAGAAACTCTTTATTAGCCAAGACACATCTCCTGAGCAGCATTTACTTATAGTATAAAGCAAGTCAGAAATAGTTTATTTATATAATACACATTTCTACCTTAGGGACCTGTCAGTAACTTTCTTCTTCAAGTTGATTGTTGTCAAGATTAATGTTACTTTTGCCCTATGGGGAGAGACTGAAGGACCTCAATATGTGCAGACTGAGGGGATGTGATATACACTTTTAAACACCTCAAGGGTATAAATAAGGTTCAAGATGGAAGCCTTTTTTTAGAGAAAAGGAAGCACAAGAACAATGGAACATGCAATGAAGCTGGAAGGGGGTAGAATCAGGAGAAATGTAAGGAAACACTTCTTTACAGAAAGTGTGGAGGATGCATGCAACAGCCTCCCTGAGGAGGTGGTGGGAGCAAAAACTGTAATGGGATTTAAGAAGGCATGGTATAGGTATAAGGGAACCTTAGAAGCAAGGAAGGAGTGGGGCAGAAAGCAAGTAGGTTCAATGGTGTGACAGTGGATAGGGAATAAGGGCAGACTAGGTAGGCCAAGCGGTCCTTATCTTCCATCAAATTCTCTGTTTCTTTTCGTGTGACTCAGCCATGCATCATTTTTATGTTCATGGAGTTACATAGACAGTGGACTGTAGTATTGGTTGTAACTTTTTTCCTATACAGTTGCACAGCAGTGCACTAGCACACATGCCAAACACACCCCTGGGAGACCTAGCTAGAATATCCTCTTCTCACCCTCAGCTGCTTACTGTGCAGCTTACATTCTATTTCTTATAGCTTAATTTGTCATTGTAACTTCTGGGGGTGGTGTTTTGCCAACTTGGAAAATGAACTGACAGACAATAAAGTCAGTATTGGGGGGGGGTTCAAGGAACTGTCAGACAGTGGAGTCACTGCAACTGGTGTCAGCATTAATAAAGAAAGCCTGTGGCAGGGGACCATTGCTGCCAGTGTCACTATCAGGTAAACCCTGCAACATTGATAAACCCCGCTGGGTAAAGCTACTGAAATTTGTAATGTGCAAACACTGGCATTGTCCAGTACTGTCGACAGACACTTTATTTTTTTTTTTCTGTACAACTGGTAAAATCAGGACCACACTGAAAATGAGTTGTTATTCCTCACTTAGTGTTTTATCAGCAACTAATTTACAATCAGGTTCTATTAGAAATAATGCTTTGCGTAACTATTGCGGTTGTTTGTCTCCAATCTAAACTACAGTACAACACACAAAGCTTTATGCTTTCAACACATACAATTTTTGAAAATACTGGAATCGAGAAGAAAGGTGAAGATATAGTGAATCCTGATAAGGTTAAGCATAGTCTGAAATGTTTTTTAATTTATTGTAGCTCTGCTCCTTTAGGATAAGTAGTGAATCTAATCTTTTCACATTCTCATGTAGATGTACATTCAAAAAATTATTTTCATAACCTTATGACTTTTTTTTTTTTACTGTTGCTGAAAGGAGTTTCAACAGTCATGCCTGAAAGCTGATTAGATGCTGCTTTTAATACAAGGAAATAAATAGATTACAATTTGAAATAGAAACTAAAACCTAACAAGAACTAAAAGGACCAGTTTTAATGAAAAGTCCCACAGCCATGGATGTAATGCTTAGCTATTATTTGTCTGTTACTGCTAGTGCTGGAGGAACAGACTGATGGGACTCATTGTTTCCTATCAGCAGGAAATATTTAACATATGTTCACTGTTTGTAATGAAGACAGAGGGCAGCATTTTCAAAGTTTGAGCAAAGTCCAAAGTCAGGCAAAGTACCCTATCAGTGTGCAGACTGCATAGCTCAAAGTGTTCAGAGTGGTATAATCAAACATACAAAGAGCAATGTCTGCTTGTGCAGTTGATGTTCAAATATATCCTCTTGTAAATGCAATGCAAACTGCA
This sequence comes from Neoceratodus forsteri, assembly GCA_016271365.2. NCBI lineage: Eukaryota > Metazoa > Chordata > Ceratodontiformes > Ceratodontidae > Neoceratodus > Neoceratodus forsteri. The sequence goes on from CM057456.1 coordinate 1,291,760,402, forward strand.
AGCAAAGCCCACTGCAGGCCTTTGATGTGCACACAGCTAGAGTTAATAAGTAGGCATTCCACGTTTATATGGGCGCAAACAAGCCAAATGCATGGGGCAAGACTATTTGCTCTGAAGTCCCACAGACTTACAGTGGAACTCTGCCATGCAAATGATCACTTTGGTTGCAACAAATTCAGTGGTGTGCTCAGTGCAGTGGCTCAGTCCACCTCAAAGGAATGACTATACATCAACAGTACAAACAGAGGATAAAATACACTCCTGCATGGCAGACTCAGTTTCCAAAACCTCAAGTCATTTAAACAGGCACATCACCTCAGTTTATTGCAAATTGTCATCCAGTGAAAATTCAACCAATCAGGTTTTACTAGAAGCAAATACTTCAACATCTGATCATGCACCAACACCTTACCGACTTGACACAAAGCTGATGCTCTACACTGGGGAATCATTTTCTTTATTACATGGTGCATTTTTTTCTGGGTTCACATGGGGGTAGAGGGTTGTGGGGACAAGAGGGGGCTTTGGTGAGAGGTAATATGATGACTAATGAACATGTTGGTGGGTTTCTTATAGGGGAAGGGGAGTGTGTTTGGTACATGGTTGGGGGAGGGAACATTCAATTTATCTTATGTGGTTGCTTTTATACAAGTTATATTATTTTGAGTTGAAATTTGCTAGGGTGGGGGGGAGGAAGGGAGGAAGGTGCCAGTGGGGAATGGGATGAAGTATTTATGACTGCAAAGTTTGGGGAGTCTGGGATGGTCAGTATTAAAGCACAGTGGGTGGGAGAACGTTTTGCCTTATAGCCTGAGATGCAATTTGCAAAGCTTTTCACCACTGAATTGTACAAATGTACATGACTAACTACACAAATTGCCTATTAGACTAGTTTACATCTTCAATCATAGATGTTAAGGTTTATTATTCAGTAATAATTAAGACTCTTCCAGATAGTGACCACGTATCATTAATCTTAAAAAGAACATGAAATCTCACAAAAATCTGAAAATTGTGAAAGAGAGGGACATTACATGTCAGGAGCATATTGCAAATCAGCATTAAAATGGGATTGGGATTTGTCAGAGAAGGTGACTGCTACTACTGAACTCATTTAGTGTTCAGTGCATTTTAGAATGGCAATGGCATTTTAGGATAGCATTAAGGATAAAATGTGTCTATTCGTGGACAACATCAAACTCTGTTGGAGGGTGGACAAAGCAGAAAGGATACAGTATCTAAAGGAAGATCTGAAGAAACTACAGAGGTGGTCAGGGGTTTGCAGCTTTGCTTCAATGCAAAGAAATGCAAAGTTATGAACACTGGAGCCAGGAACCCCAGATCTGAGTACAGCCTGGAAGGAGTATGGGTACCTGATTCAAAGGAGAAGGAGAAAGTTCTGGGAATGATGGTCATGAGTGATCTAACACACTGCAGTAAGTGTAGGAAAGCAGCAGCAAAGGCAAATAAAACATTGGTCTGTTTTACCAGAGGGATCAGCATCAGGCAAGATGAGGTAATACCACTCTTGTACATGTCATTGGTGAGGCTGCATCTGGAGTACAATGGATAATACTGGTTCCCAAGCCTTAAAAATTACATTAACCACTGGAGACAGTCAAAAGGGTATACAGTGATGATAGCGATTAAAAATGAGCGACTGCAAAAACAGCAACTCATTTTTAGCACTATCATCACGTGCTACACTGCAAGGGTAGCGATAGAACAACAAGGAGAGTGACCAGAAGGGGGAGGAATAGGGAGCTGGAGGGAAGGGATAGGAAGGAGAGGTTAGGTAGGGAGAAAAGCCTGCTGCAGCCAAGCCAGCACTGTGGTGTGGTTGTGAGGGTGGCTGGCTACAGTGCAGTAGGCACTGGGTTTGGGCCAGATTAGAGGAGAAAATGTTACCGCTGCTTACTTTTTTTCACCCACACTGAGTTTTGCTCCCTCCTCGACAAGCACCCCCCCACCCGGAGTTGGCAATCTAAAAGCAAGGGGTATGGGGGGCAGATCCCCCCCCCCGAAAAAACACTAAGTGTTCCCAGAAGCGGGGTGGCCGAGAATTGTATATCACCGATATGCTGTTCTGTGATATACACATGCTCTATAATAGCGATTGCTGTTTTACAATTGCTATTATGACATGGAAACAACAAAAGTTAGGGAATGAAGGTGATCATGGGCCAGCAGGGTAGAATGTATGAAGATGAAAGAAGAGAGTGGACATGACTGAGACCTTCAAGTATTTGAGGGGAATAAACAGGGTGTTTAAGGAGGGACTCTTTAAGCTTAGTGGAAGTCAAAACATGAAAGGGCACAATCTCAAATTGGGAGGAGGTTTAGGAGGGAGCCTAGGAGGCATTTCTTCATGGAGAGGGTGGTGATGAGTTGGAATGTGCTTCTGGAAGAGCTGGTTTCATCGATGACAGTGAGAAGCTTCAAGAGAATCTGGGATAGAGTTAGGGAGAAAACAAGGGTCAAGGGAGGGGAGGACAGAGGGGAAGAGTGGTTTGGGGGGCAGTGTAAATAACTTAATCTGAGGACCTTGCAATACGAGCAGACCAGACAGACCAAAAGGCCTTTTTCTGCTGGCATCTTCATATGCTGGTATGTTAGAAGAAATGATGAATCTGGACCTGGCAAATGAAATATCTGAAAGAATATGAAATGTCCTCAATAGAATGGCTGTCTTGCCATAAAAAGAAAGCGCTAAAGTAAGGAGGAAGATAGAATGATTTATTAATGTCTTTAAAAATGCAAAAAAAAAAACCCTGAGAGAAGTAAGAGCAGTAAACCAGGATCCATGCAGAGTAAAAGTAAATAAGTTGGACGTAAAAAGGAAGTATTATGAAAAAAAAATATTACAGCAGCACAGAGCCACCTACCATAATTTATTGTGGAATCAAATGCAGGAGATAATAAAAGTAAATAATACGAAAAAAAATGATAATCTGGTAGATAAAGGTGTCATGATTTATCAAGATGATATTTTGTCTCATATCTCCCTGATCCACAAGTTGGAACATTAAAAAAACTTGAAGCTACTCTAGTTATACTGTACCCACACAGAAGGGTATTGTTTGCTGCTATTTAATAAAAGGTTCGCATTCTACCTCTTCATTTAATCCATTGGTCCACAAAGCATATTTGGTTACTATCCAATGGGTTTCTTTCTTTAATAGCATACATAATCTGTCTACCATAGTAGAACCTTGTTCCCAGATGCTGGACTACCATGGGCCAGAGGGCTTTTGCCCACAGAGCACCACAGTGGTACAATACTCTCAACAAAGAAACTCTTACTGCTGCTGCTCCTGGCCCTTTTAAGAGACATCTCCGACTTCATCTCATTTCAACTAATCGTTGTGACTGCTTCGTCTAATCAGGGGCCCACCACTCACTGTCCTCCACTTCAGTCTCAACAGCTACCTCTCTCTGCCTTGCTCCCTTCTACCTGCTTACCCCTTCCCCTCTCCTTTCTCCCCAGGCATTTCCTGACTTTACCCTCCCTCCCTCCCTTTAGAGCTCTTACCTCACCCTCCACCTCCGACAATGGCTTTTCTGCCTGCATACCCCTTACCTCTCACCTGCAGTGCTTATTTCTAAGATTGCCCTTGGCTGGTATGTCATGCTACCTAACATTTGGCACATTTTGAATTACTGGAATTTCCTAAGCCTCAGTCTCTTACTCCTTTTTATTGTGTAACTATGTATTATTATGTTGACCTTTGTATGTATGTATGTATACCCCCCATTCCTTCGACGTGGAACCTTTGTAAACAAGCAGTTGCTGCTCAAAGGTATTTGTAATCCTAGATTTCAATAAAATAAAAAAAAAAAAAAAATAAAAACTATTAAAGCTTTAATACTTAGGCTGCAAAAGGATGTAAGAGCAATAGTCAATAGGAATATGAACTATGCGCTTTGTTATCATTAAAAGTCTGTGGATAGTTTAAATCAGAAAAACTTCCTTTAATGGCTTTGGAACATGTACCACTACCACCTAGGGGGTGATGATGGATTAAATGTGCAATTATCCTTGAGGATTCTTGGATACTAATTTTATCATTAATTCAGCAATAATATTGCCTACTGCTATTTTGAGGTTTCAGGAGAGAGAGAGCAAATATGTTTCATGTTTAAATGAATTTCCCATTAGTTATGAAGATACATCTCATGTATATATTAGTTTTAGATAGATATGAAATTATTTGGATGTGTATTCATTAATACAGTTATTTACTGATAGTGATATATGTCTATATTTTCCCTCTTTATATTTTGGATCTCTCTGTAAATCTAAAATTAACTCTAGGAAAAATGAACAAGGCTAACATTTTTGCAAAAATGATTTCAGAATCATTTTGAGCTGCTTATCATTGCAAAATCTGCATGTATTTTATGAACCCCTTTCCCTTTGTATTCCTCACCCATTACCTCCTACCTTTTTTTCTTGGCTCTTTGGACTCCCTAACTCATTTTATGGAGATCAATTTGGATGGTTGTTTCAACTTTCTTTTATGGTCCCAAATCTTAAATATACTTCACGGTGTCAGTACTATTAGGCTAGCATTTTATAAAAAAAAATTAAAAAAAATAAAAAAAATAAAAATAAGGTTGTTATTTTGGTGAGGTTCACATAATTATATGCATACACAGATAGTAAACTGACATTGTGGTATGCATACATGAGTAGGCATTGGGCTAGATATTCAAAGGGGTTGCACCTGTGCAACCGAGTTGTGATGGCGCAACCCCAGTAATGTGCTCCAGGGCAATATTCAAAATGGGGACTTGAGCCATGCAAGTCCTGATGCACCAATGCGCAACAATAATGTATGCGGTGCATCTGAAGGGGGCGCACCCATGCAAACATGGCACATCCCGATATTCAGCCTGGGATGTGCTGCGCATCTGCTCGCACATCCCCTAGATGTGCTGCATACCAAAGAGCATGGTTGAGCCCGAAAAAAAAGGATCAAATGGTGGCCATCCACAGGTGGGCTGCTGTACTGTATGGTGCAACACAGCAGATACCAGCCATGGGGGGCCACCCAGCCACCCAGAACACCGTTCACAAGCACCCATAGGTACCCTGGTGGTCTAGTGGTACCCCCCTTCCCGTAGCTGTAATCCCTGAATATATATGCCCTAAATATCCCTGGCAGTCCAGTGGTACCCCTGTCCCTCCAAATGCTCTGATCCCTGTGAAATTAATAAGTAAGACTTCCTTGGTAGTCAAGTGGCACCCCCCTTCCTACTAATAGCCACAATGCTCGTACACTAAGATGTGCTATTCCCTGGTAGTCTAGCGGTAGCCCCAACCCCACCCATGACCCAGAATGCTGGTGAATCATAGTACAATATCTCTCTGGTAGTCCAGTGCCCCCCACCCTTCCAGGCTCCTTGCCCACCAAGCTCCCACCCCGACATCAGTGGGCAGCTACAACTTGCCTTCATACCTATCTGCCATGCACCGAATGACAGCTCACTGTGGCCCAATGGGCTTACAGCTCATACTGTAAGCTGTCATTTGGTGGGTGGCCAGGTGGTATGCAGATGGGTTACAGCTGCCACCAATGACAGGGGGGAGCTGGGAGGGCAGGGGGCCTGTGAGGGTGGGGGGGTCACTGGACCACCAGAGAGATATCATACTATGGCTCACTGGCACTCCGTGTCACAGGCAGGGTGGGGAGTACTGCTAGACAACCAGGGAATAGTACATCTTAGTGGATGGGCATCGTGGCTATTAGTGGGTAGAGGGGTGCCACTAGACTACCAGGAAAGATATACTTAGTCATTTCACAGGGATCAGAGCACCAGGAGGGAGGGGGGTACCACTAGACTGCCAGGGATATTTAGGACATATATATTCAGGGATCATGGCTACTGAGAGAGAGGGGGTTCCACATGTCATCCTGCTGTGCAGGGTGCCAGGCACAAGGCGCCGCCCAGCCCTGTGCAACACATGCAAATGAGGCCATAATGACATGCAGATGGTACCATTTGCACTTTGCATACGTTATGGCCCCATTTGCATACCACTGGCTGAATATCAGGACTTTGCACACAGTGTAACTCTGTTGCACAGGTGCAGTTCCCAGTCCTGGTATTCAGCCCTGTCTGGGAGGATGCACCAGCACATCTTAATTGCACTGTGTGCATTACCTGATATATCCAGAGGGGATGCGCCATTGCTCATCTTCTTTGAATATATCCCTGGGTTTCACTGGTGCAACACAGTTGTGCTGTGCCACCACATGCGCCATTGCTGGGCACAATTCTGAATATTGGGACCATAATGTACAAAATAATCTTTTTGGGAAGGATCAATATACCTTCAAGGTTATAAGGGACAATCACAGAAATTGCTCAAATTAAGCATGCCAATTAAAGGGCAAGCCAGGATGTCCCTGGCCCCTCCCAGAAATCAAGGTAGGAAGCCAAGGGCTGTGAGGGGGAGGGGGAAGAGCTAGTGACATCACAAGGCAGGAGTGGGGACAAGGGCAAGCATCATATGACAAGGAGCCCAGGATCCTGGGGATTGGCTAGGGGGAGGAGCCTTCAAGGAGTCCTGATTTGGTCCTAATGGGCTTTGTAAGGGCAGCTCACAAGCAGTTAGTCCTCTTTTGCTGGGATTTTTTACAGTTTCAGCACATTCATTGGTGAACAAGATAAGGCACAATCTGTTTAACTAGGCCACTATAGGACATGTGATGGTAGCATGGCTAGGCCCAGTGGAAACTGCATGGTTTTTAAAAGGGCCAGCAATGCAGATGCAAGATTGGTTTCGGGAAGTATGTTAGCAACTGTTGTGGTTTTGTTGCTTTTAAGGAATTGTTTTTCAGTATTTGTGTGAGGAAAGCATGTAGCAACTGCTGTGATTTTGTTGCTTAAACCAGCCAGAGGCTAGAGCATGGCCTGGCTACAGGCTGTTGGGTCCAGTTTTAATACAGAATGGAATTTTTGTGGCTTAAGGTATTTATTTCTAAGATTTATTTAAAAAAAAAGATACACTGGAAGTTTAGCCACTGCTTGCTAGCTGTTGTAAAAAAAAAAAAGGTGATTTAAGAATTTATGGTTTGATGATTAATATGTTAAAGCAAACATTGTAGCAGACAAATTACAGGCTGGTTTGGTGAGAGGTTTTTGTCTTGTCCTGCTGGCCGCATGGCTGACTACATTGAATTTAGGGTCTAGTACTGTGGTTCAGGCAGCCAGCAGAGTCCTTTTCTAAGGGAGTTTTGCTCGAGCAAGGGAGAGACTGTTTTTAATACAGAATGAACTTTTCATGGTTTAAAGTATTTATTTAAAAGATTTGTAAAAAAGAAAAGATATGCTGGAAGATTGGCCACCACTTGCTAGCTGTTAAAAAAAAAACAACAACAAAAAAAAACAAACAAGTGATTTAAGAATTTATGTTTTGCTGATTAATAGGTTAAATCAGGCATTGGAGACAGACAATATTACAAGCAGGTTTGCTGACAGGTTCTGTCTTGCCTGGTGGAGACTAGAAAGTAAATTATTTGAAGGATTAATAAAGATAAATAAGAGAATATTGGCTTTGGGGCCTCTGACCACATGGCACGCCAGGCCCAGTAAAGTGTGTATGGCATTTCACTGGTTTTAAGAATTGGGTTTAACAAGAACAGTGTTTATTTTCAGCATTTTAAAAGATGCACAATAACATGCATTTAAAAAAAAAGATAAAATTTGCAGGTATTTAGGACAAGCAGTTAGGGGCTGGGGAAGCAAATTCAAGCTTGTAGTGACTTATTAGTTGGTTACTGCTGGTTGAAAAATGGAGCATTCCTTTTTCACAGAGTTTGGGAAGACGTTCTTGGTATGCTGGAAGCTAGCTTTTTAAATGGAATGGCGCTTTAGTAGCATTTGCGCTTTTAAAAGGAGCACATGCTAGGCATTTGCTTGGCATTTTGCATTTAAGCTGAGCAGTAGGATTGTTTGTAGAAGCTCATACTGTTTTAGGATGGTACATTAGTGTAGTGTTGCTAGTGTGGGGACAGTTGGTGAAGTATGTCTCGCCCAGTTTATGTTCTGAATGCAGCCGCAGGATTTAGTTTGAAATTTGTAGCGGCTCCCTTTTGTTATTTCTCTACCTGTCTGTGGTTCCACTGGAAGATGGGCAGGTGGGGTGATGAGGCCATGGGCCTCTCTTATGCCTGTCAGGAGCTTTAGTACCAGTTTTAATCAGGCCAGTGCAAGGGTAGAAGTCCCAGTGCCAAGAGGGGCTTCAGGTCAAAGCTGTGTCATACGCAGGTAGTTTGTGAGCTCTGCTCCCCCTGGGCTGTGGGTTTTAGGCACCAGTCAGAAGGAAAGGCCCTAGGCTGGTGACCTAGGCTCTGTGTGCCATGGGGAAAGCTTTGTGGGGGGCTAATCATCAGTTGCAGACAACCCCCAGCATGGGGCAAGCCCGGCTACATCTGGAGGTATAGCACTGGAGCAAGTAGTGGATAACCACCAGTGTGAAGTGAGCCTGGCTGCCACTGGAGGCATAACACCAGGGTGGGCCAGCAGAGAGAGGACCAATAAGACCATGGTTTGACATGTTCTCTTATTTCTGCCCATAGTAATTTTACAGAGATGGCTCCCAAGAAAACAGAGATAACCAGCAAGAGAATGATGTGGAAGGCCATTAAACTGATGGGACAGATATCAGAGCTCATGGCGGTGGCAAAACAGAAAGAGGAGGAGGAGGAGGCACAGCAGAAATGGAAGGAGCAGGACGAACGGGCAGGGAAATGGAAACCAGCCAAGAAGCTCCGAGGAGCGAGGGCCAACCCCGAGCCAGTGGCAGTTCCATGACCAGAGCTGGAGCTGGATAATGGTAGCCTGGATGGGGTAAGGATGTGGTGGATATCACCAAAGATGGTAACCTCAAGGAGTACTTGGAGGGGCTGCTGGGAGACATGGGGGAGGCAGGGATAGACAAAAAGGAAAAGGCACTCCAGGACATATGAGGAAAGAAGGGGGGCAGGAGGATGGGGGCACAAGCCAGGGGCCAGAAATATGATGGACCCCTAGGACTCATGTTGGTTGACCACATGTCAACCTCACTGAAGGAGCGGATATGGAAAGGGGAGTTTGTGGACATATTCGGATTGGTGGATGAGGATACTGCCAAGAAGTATGAGCAGAAGGAGTTAGTAGGAAAGTCTGAGATGGCCTGTGGCACTCACAGTGGTGGCCTCAAGCCAGAGGATACAAAATGGAAAGGGACAACCTTTGATAATTGGCAAGCGGGGTTCATGGTACATAGCACCATTGTCCTGGAAAAGAGGTTGGAACTCGCCATCCCAATACTGACCTACATGATGACCATCAGGGATGCATACAAGGACAAGTAGGGTTCCGGATGGCTCAAATATGATGAGGCCTTTCAGAGGTGCATGGCAGCAAGTGGAGACTTGAGGTGGGACAGCACCCATTCCGAGTTGTGGGTGAAGACCATGTCCATGTCAGGTCAGGGGACTCCAATTGGGGGGACACCGGAAGGTGGACCATGCTGGCCACAGGTGCAAAAACCTGTTGGGGGTTCAACAAGGCATCCTGCAACTAGGTGCACTGTAAATTCAAGCATGTTTGCTCCAGATGTGGTGGAGTGCACTTGTTGATGACCTGCAGGAAAGGGGGGAGAGGGGAGGACAGGGGAGCGGCCATCAACAGGACCTCCCCTTTCGAGGGAGTGGGGGGGAAGCTCCAACAGAGGTAGAGTGCATAACAGGGGAGGCCTCAGGGCCACCTATGGTTATTAGACAGAAGCAGGAAATGGGGAGGTGGGGGTATTCGCTGGCCCGCACCCCCATTGTATGGGATGTGGTGGAGGTGTGGACCCGGGAATTCCTGGACAGGGAGGTGGGCAAGAGCCTCTGAGTGGGTTTTAAGGAAGGTTTCCCACTGGATTTTGATGGGCCATGAAGAAGGATGAGGGCCAAGAAGCTGGGGTCGGTGAGAGGAAATGAAGGGGTGGTCAGAGAAAAGAAAAGGAAAGAGATAAGGACAGGGTGGGTGGAGAGGCTGCTGGTGGTGCCACTATGCCCCAAATTCTGGATATCCCCCTTGTGGGTGGTCCCCAAGAAGCCGGCAGGTAAATACAGGCTGATTCACCATTTGTCATACCCAGAAGGGCAATCAGTGAATGACGGCATTCCAGACCACCTGGGAACTCTATCCTACGCCTCGTTAGATCAAGCGGTCGAGCTGATCAGCGCAATAAAGGGGGGTCTGGTTGGAAAAAATGGACATAAAGTCCACTTTTTGGCTGCTGCCGGTCAGCCCAGCTGACTGGGACCTGCTGGTGTTCCAGTTAGAAGGGGACATATGCGTTGACAAGGCCATGCCCATGGGCTGCTCAGTGGCCTGTTCGATGTTTGAGGCTTTCAGCTCATGGGTCCAGTGGGTGTTCAGGGAGAAATATGGCCACAAGAAGGTAGTGAACTACTTGGATGATTTTCTGATCACTGGGAGAAGCCTCTCAGAAACTTGGGGCATGTTGGGGGACTTCACAGCGATGTGCGAGTGGATTGGTATCCCGCTGGCACAAGGGAAGACTGAGGGTCGGGCGTGTGATCTGGAGTTCCTGGGGATCGAGGTGGACATGGAGCAAGGTTGTTTCTGGTTACAGGGGGCAAGGTGGCCAGGGTACGGGGGCTACTGGCACAAGTAATAGGGTGGCGGAGGGTGCCGCTGGTACAAATACAGCAGCTGCTGGGGCACCTTAATTTTGCATGCAAGGTGATCAGCCCAGGGAGGACATTTATGAGAAGGCTAGGAAGGGTAACTGGGAAGACGAAGAAGCCACACCACTAGGTGGGCATCTCAAAGAGAGTACGAGAGGACCTCAAGGTCTGGTAGGAATTCATAGACCAGTATAATGGGGTGACCTTCTGGCAGGTGGAATAGGAGTGCAACACGGACCTAGAGCTATACACCGATAACTTAGGGGTGCTCAAGATGGGAGCATATTTTAAAGGAGAATGGATGGCGGAGGCCTGGCCAAGCCAATGGTGGGGTGGAAGGCCTGTTGAGAAACATCATGTTTTTGGAAATATTCCCAATTTGGGCAGCCATGGAGGTGTGGGGAGAGCAGATGAGGGGAAAACACGTCATGCTGTGGTGCGATTATAAAGGGGTGCTCTAGGTCATCAACACGCAGGGCAGGAACATGGAGACAGTGGGCTGAATATTGAGGAGGTTGATACTGTTGGGGCTGAAGCTGAATGTATCGATCAAAGCACAGCAAGAACAAATTGGCTGACAGTCTTTCCCTCTTGCAGCTCAACAGATTCCAGAGTCTGGCACCACAGACAGCAACACACAGGACCAGGGTCCCAGACCAGATGTGGAGGATTGGAGGTCCACTGCAAGGGCACTGTACCAGGGGCTCTTTGGCAACCAGGACCTTGAGGGCATACAAAGTGGGTTGGGCCAGCTTCCAGGAGTTTAGAGCTAGACAGGGGTTGGATAGGACAAAACCAGTCCAAGAAGATCAAGTCAAGAGGTTTCTTGGTAGAAAAATGGGAGTTGGGGATGGTACATGCCACAATAGTGGTTCAGTTAACAGGAGTGAGCTGTGTATGCCTGGACAAAGGGTGGCCAGATGCCATGGTGGGCAGGATGGTCAAGAGGATGCTCACTGGATGGCAGAGGGGACAGGGGAGCAGGAAGGACTGCAGGTGCCCAATGGGGGGCCAACTGCTGGTCAAGGTATTGGGGGCCACATGGAGCATGTGCAGCTCAGCCCAGGATGCCTGCCTCTTCAAGGCGGTCTTTGCAGTAATGACAGCTGGGGCACTCAGGGTGGGGAAGGTGGTGGCCCCCGAAAAGGGGTGCCCAAACTCTCATTACAACATGAAAGGGTACGGGTCAAGGGGGATGCCATCTCCATCAGTTTGGCCAGGTTAAAAATGGGCCAGAAGGGGTGGGGGACCACAGTGACCCTGCACAGGAAGCCTTGGGCACCAAGTTGCATGGCGGCTGCATGGAAAGAGTATGAGAACCACAGGGGCAGCGCTGGATGGGTGATGTTCTAACATGGGAATAGAGCACCAGTTATGGCATTCCAGGTGGGAGCAGTACTGAGGAAGGTGCTGGCCTTTATAGTGGAAGAGCCGGGTGAGTTCTCCCCACACTCTTTTAGGATTGGTGTGGCCTCGGAGGTGGCAAAAAGGGGGGACACAGGGGAGAAACTGAAAAGAATCGGCCACTGGAGGTCAGACAGTTACAAACGGCATGTCAGGTGCTAACAAAATGATGACTCAAGCTATTTTCTTTTGTTCTTGTGGCAGGTACCAGATGGAAGGTGTGGATTGTGGGGCATTCATTTGTGTACTGGGCAGAATGGTTTACAGTCACCATGGGCAGAGGTACCCAACTGCACCCAGAGTCAAACTGCACCAGAGTACAATGGAAAGGCATCAGGAGTATGAAATGGGCCCAGCTGTTGACTGTCCTGCAGAAATTGAAGGGGCAATGGGGTAGGCCAGAGAGCATAGAGTACATCTAGGTGGCAACGACCTGGAAGGGATACCCTGTGGGGAGTTAGGGCAACAAATGTTGGGGGATTTTGAAACCATTCAAGGGTGGTGGCCAGGTGTGACCATTGGCTGGTTCAAGATCACATCCAAGATGGCATGGAGGGAAGCCAAGGATGTCAAGCTTATAGAAAAGGTCAGGAAGTGGCTCAATAGAAGGGTGGCAAGAGTGATCATAGAGGTGGGGGGGTACACATACAGCACAGGGACATAACCTATGAGCTGGTGGTGATCTACAGATCAGATGGGGTGCACCTGACTGAGTTCAGAATGTGTCTATTCCTAAGGCTGATTAGTGAGCTAGTGGGAGGATAGCCCAAAAAGGCCTGAGGTTTTAACATGCAAGGGGGGAGCCCCACCAACCAAGAGCAAGCGGGAGGTGGGGCAGTGAAGAAATAAAAGGGGGGAGAGGTACTAGAGGTGGGGGGAGGGGGGGAAGACAACAGGCTGGGGGCAAGCAGCCCAGACATGAATCAAATGGGGGAGGAGAAAGGTCTGGGTCCAGGTACAGAGTGTCTTGGCCTGGAAGGGGAGGCCTGGGTACAACAGGGAACTGGCCTGGTTCTGGTGATGGAGGAGGGGGCTGGATTCAGTGTCCAGACCCGGAAGAATGGAAGGAAGAGAACAACCAGGAGGAAGATGAGACCAGAAGGAGAAGAATGTTGAAGACTAAATTATGTTATGATAAATGTATCTGATTGGACATGGCAAGTGAATGGTAAATGGATGGATTGTGCCAATAAAATTAATAAATATGTTTGCCAATGAGCATCCAAAGACTTCAAAATGGTGTGGCTGTAGTTCATTTCTTGGGGGGGTTCAAGGGACAGTTAAGCTTGCCAATTAAAGGGCAAGTCAGGTTGTCCCAGGCCCTTCACACAAATCAAGGTAGGAAGCCAAGGGCTGCGTGGGGGGGGGAAGGGGAGGGGGAGGAGCCAGTAACATCACAAGGCAGGGGCAGGGACAAGGGCAAATGTCATATGACAAGGATCCCAGTGGCCTGGGGATTGGCCAGGGGGAGGGGCCATCAGGGGTCCTAATGGGCTATGTAAGGGCAGCTCACAGGCTGCTAGCCCTCTTTTGATGGGATTTTCCCACCCAGGAACCCTGTAAGGGGGGGGCATGGGGGACAGGTTTTGGCACATAGTTTGGAGTGGGCAAGAATGGTTGGTGCTCAAGGGGCCATGGGTTATGGGGGCCATACATATGGAACTGTGAAGAGGCAGCTGAGGGCCTTGCATCATGGCTAGCACCACTGTAAATACATTTTGACAATACAGAAAAATGAACCCCTGCATAAAAGTTGTTAAGCAGTGTGGAACCCTCTTTTTCTTATATTTTTTAAATATAAAGCTAGCCTGTTTTGTGAAATAAAGATACAGTATGTTATATGAATACATTATTTATAATAAACAATCGATAAACTAATGATAACCATTTATCCAAATATCTTCTTGAGCTATGTTACACCCATCATGATGTCAAAACCTTGGTGCTGTGTTAACTACAGTACTGTAACTTTAATAGTCATACTCTTATTCAACTCCAAATAATTAGTTAACTGCTTCAGTAAGTTTTAAAATGTCAATAAGGGTCCAGCCTGGCACCCAAATGTCAAGTAAGGCTCTGTAGCATTTAGGTGATCATATTTTTATTTTGAGCACAGACAGGCCAAAGAAGATTAAAAAGCAGTCCCAGTGGATTTGTGATAGCTCTGTGGAAAGAGTGTTACATTTGCAAACAGACAGTGGTCCAAAGAGTTTGGAATTATGTAGGGGAAGAGCCCCATCTCTTTATCAACCCCCCCCCCACATGTTGTACAAAGAGGTATTGGAATTTAATGTAACGAAATCAAACACAAGTTGGCATCCCTCACTAGGTCCAAGGAATATGATTCATCCATGTCACTAAAGTAAGCTGTCCCTTTGTGGGAAAGGAGCAAGCACAGTGCTGCCACAGCTTCACCACCTGGGTTACCATGGATGTAACAGTGAGTTGGCACACTATGGATAGGGGAGATGCGGGTTAGTGCCACACAGCAGAATGCCCTGCATAGCTATTTGTACTTATGCTTTATAGCTGCCAGTGTCTTAAGGGAGGGGTACAGAAAGAGAAGAATGGCTTGGTACCTGAAGACAATGACCCCCAATATATCTGGGCCTCAGCTTTCTGCTGCTACACCTCAGAATTATGAATAACTTTCATAGGTATGTCCCTCCTCCCTGATGTCAAGTGACATAGGTAAACAATGGCTTGTTGGTGGGCAGATGACATTAGGTAGACAGAAGCAGGGCTCTGGGGGGGGTACCTTGAGAGATCCTCTGGAAGCTAGGTGTCATGTGTCAAGACTGGGAGGAAGAGCTCAAAGTACAAATAAAAAAACAAAGACATGGATCTGAGATTTCAGTAGGGATGATTTTAGAAGAAGGGGGGACCTCCTGGACAAACTGAGGTTGGTGGATGGAAATAGGGATGTCAGAAAAGTGAGAAATCATTAATTGTAGCCTGTAGAAGGTTATGAAAACTTGTTTGAAAAAATGTACTAAAAAATAACAAAAAGCCACTCTGGTCCTCCAGATGCAGTCAGGACAAAAAGAGGGCTGTAGTGTAAAGATACAAGGAGAATCAACCTGAAGATAACAGAAAGACATTCTTTGAAAAACTGACGAAGGCAACTAGAGTCAAAGGTGGGAAAAAGCAGGGACACAAATGAGGATTCAAACAACAGTCTGAAGCACACACCTCATCCCAAAAATAAAATTGAACATGGAGCTACTAAAAATATTATTTTTATTTCACCAACAATTTGGAGGCATATCTGCAACTTAAAAGAATACCAAGAGGCTTGATGTTAATTAAAAATCCAGCTTTTGGAATGGAGAATGAGAATTTTATGCTGGAATGGGAACAGATTTTAAGTGAAGCCAGTGGTAAATTGATGGAATTGATTGTTAAATATAGCAAGGAACGAAAAGCTGCACTTAAAGAACATTTAAAGCGAATCGAAAAAGAAGTTTTAAAATATAAAGAAGTTGACGACTTTGATTTTTTAAATAAAAAATTGCAAGAGTCTATTAATAAATTGGACAGAGAACTTAAGAGTGTTAAACAAACTAAATGTATTTGAGATAAGGGGGACTATAAAAACAACAGAGTGTATACTTGGAAAAAAGACACAAGGAGAGGAATTTTGAAATGTCCATCACAAGTATCCTTTAATTACAGTACAGAAGAAAATGGATCAGAAGGGGATGAAAGAAACCCTACACAAAATCATTTTTTAAACAAGGGACGAGCAGATATAGAGCAACTGGTACAACAAGAATTATGACAGAGCCCCAGGTTGGTGAATTATGGTCAAGGAAGCGAATACGTAGGGGACAGAAACAATGAGGTGCATCATGAGCAGAGGGGCTGATACTACGGAAGGAACAATGGAGGCAGATGGAACACCAGAATTCAGAGGAGGTGACTGAGGACATTCAAGTTATTAATATTTCAAATCACTCATTGATGGTCCAAGAAGAAAATTTATTAAAGAAGGAACTAAGTTTCTTACCCACTATTACACTGAACCCGGTGCAAGCTATCATTGACTTGCATCTTATGTGCAGAAACCTGAATCTGAAGGCGTTCTTTCACAGAACTAGTGATAATGAATTTGAGCTGAACCCCCTTCTAACATGACATTTAAACCAAAATCAGTGTTTAATCCTCCCTTGTATCACGCTCTGAGTGTTTCTAGAGATTTGTGTGAAAAAGACTTGGAACACTTATTTGACAGTTTACCACGTCCCCGTTTTAATGACTTGTGTGGACAGGAGAGAGAAACTTTAACCACCATACAAAAAGAAAAAATGTTATAATTAAACAAGCTGATAAGGGGGGTTGTGCTGCATTATGGGACATTGATGACTATAAACAATGTTACATTTTATGAGAGATTAAAATATGACCCGACCTGGGAATATAAATCCTGCATCGATGACACTATAGACAGAGCCTTTGAACTAGGAGTGATAAATGATAAGACAAAAAAGTTTCTGAAAGTGGAACATCCAGTAAAACTAGCATTTTATGTATTGCCTAAGGTCAATAAGAATTGTGAAAAACCACCGGGACGTCCCATAGTGAGTGGACTTGTCAGTTTAATTGAACCACTGTCACAATTTGTTGATTCTGTTTCATGTGAACATGTGAAAAAATTACAATCATATATCAAAGCTACAAAGGACATTTTAAAAATGTTGGATGAAGTAGTAGTAGATGAAGATTGTATGTAAGTGACTTTAGACATTGAATCACTTTATACTAATGTACCCCATGATGGGGCATTAGATGCCGTTGCTCACTTTCTGAATCATAGTGGAAACAATATTGAATTGTCTACTGAAACCATTTTGAAACTATTAGAACATGTCCTAACAAAATATATGTTTGTTTTTGATGGTAAGTTATACTGTCAAATTAAAGGAACTGCCATGGGAGCAACCTGTGCCCCATCAGTATCCAGTTTATATGTGGGAAAGTGGGAGGGTGACATTGTACATAACATCCATAGCAACCCTTACTTTTATAATGTGTTGTTATGGAAACGTTTTATTGATGATGTCATACTTGCGTGGAAAGGCACTATTGAGATGTTACAAGAATGTATTACTTATTTACATGGAACTAAAGAACATCTTCAGTTTACATATTGTGCCAATGAGGAATTTGTGAACTATTTTGACCTGAAGATTACTAAACAGAAAGAGGGATGGGTTAGTACCAATCTTTTCAGGAAGGAGACAGATGGTAACACATTACTCCATGCTACGAGTTGCCATCCAAAACATACAACTGAGAACATTCCGAAGGGACAATTTCTTAGAATTAAACGCAATTGCAGTAAAATAGAAGACTAAGAGAAAGGGGCAATAGACTTAAAAAATTGACTATTACATAGAGGTTATACTCATAGAACTATAGAATCAGCATATGAAGCGGCAGCCACTTTAAATAGAAATGAGCTGTTGATGGATAAGAGAAGCAAAAATGAAGGCTGTAACAAATTTCATTTTGTGAGTACATTTAGCACACATAGTCAAGAGGTAGAGAGAGTGATACGTAAACATTGGAATGTATTGTCCTGTGAACGTGGGCTACAACAATATGCTTCATCTTACCCGATTATGTCTTATAGACATGCACCGACGCTAAAAGACACATTAGTGAGAAGCCATTTTACGACACAGGTGGGACATAATTGGTTTACTAATAGCAAAGGTTGTGTGCCATGTAAAAATTGTTCAGCATGTAAGCACATATTTCAGGGCAAAGAATTTTCAGTTGTGAATTGCCCGAATAAAGATTTTGGTGTAAGACAATTGATAACATGTAACACTCAAGGAGTTATTTATTTAGCTAAATGTAGTTGTGAAGCATACTATGTAGGAAAGACACAGAGAGCATTTAAAATAAGAGTGCTAGAACATTGTTCGGGCAATCGAAAAGCAGTATTTAACTTATGCCGCTGCAGCACATATAATGGAGCATACAAATGAGACACACAATTTTAAATTCATGGGAATAGAAAAAGTTTATGAAGTACAGAGGTGTGGTCATTTTCAGAATAAAATACTGAGAAAAGAAAATTAATGGATTTTAGGACTAAAGGCAAACAGAAATCCAGGAATAAATACAAGTTTAGAACTTAAGCCATATTTGGAAGAATAGGTAGAGATGCTCTTAATAATAACTATTTTATATTATGAATGAACATATATTCAGAGCACTTTATTAGTGTAAATGAGTGAATCTGTTTGCTTAAATATGACTCTTGCACTTTAAATGTAATAGTATTTGTTTAAATGGCTTAATTACGGTGATGGTGTTCTTACTAGTGTATAATTGTGATGAGCCAATGAATTGTTTACATGTCATTATGACATCATATATATACTGATATTTAACTGATGTTTTGTAGTAATGTTTTAACCTTTGATAAAGGACCTGTTTGTCCGAAACGCGTTAGGTGGCCTGGTTGGTGAAATAAAAATAATATTTTTAGTAGCGCCGTGTTCAATTTTATTTTTGGGATGATGTGTGTGCTTCAGCCTTTTGTTTGAATATTGATTTTAGCTGAAAGCACCACTGTTACCGAATGCACGGTTCGTTTGAAAAAATGACAGAAATAAGGATAACTGAGGGAGTAAAGGATATTGATAAGGGCTTCTTTAAATATTGTATATCTGCAGTAAGAGAAAAAAACATAGAATGTATAGTGAGGACAAAATCAGGAAATTATTGTTTTAAAACCCAGTCTTACTGGTAGCACCATATGGCGTCAGAAGCATCCATTGCTTAACCCCACCCAAAATGGCCACATATGATAGAATGAGTTAACAGGATGTGAAGAGGTCTGACGTCATCAGGGAGTATTTAGGTCAGTCCTCAGGGTGGGGTGGGGGTCCACTTTCCAGCTGTGGAGTGCAGACAAAAGGAGAGGATAGCAGGAAATGGAATTGGGACTGGTTCTCGGGGTTTGGGTAGTTAAAGAGCTATGAGCACTCAGGCTGGATAAGTCTCAAGGACCAAATTGGTTGTATGCCACAGTGCTGAAGGAATTCGGTCATGAACTTTCAGTACCTCTCACACATTCCTAGAATATTCACTGGAGACTAGAATAGAAATAATAGACTGGAACAGGTCTGATGTGGCCCCCCTGCACAAGAGTGGGAGCAGGGAGGACCAGGTAAACTATAGGCCTGTTAGCTTGACCACTACAGTGGAAAAGCTCCAGGAGACCACCATCAGTGATCAGATGGCCTCCAACACAAGAGACAGTGTGGCTTTGTGGAGGAAAGATCCTACAAGAATAAACTGATTGAGTTCTTTAACTTAATAATACATGCTGTGGACAAGGGCCAGGTGGTTTATATGCTATATCTTTATAAAAAAAAACTTTGCTAATGTAGTACTTCAATTAGGGTAACTTAATACTACAAAAGTAGGGAAATGTGGCATTAGGATTTCCAACCCTTACTCACCCCCACCCACAAATAGAAAAAGGTAAAAATCGCTATGTTTTTCACTGTCCTGTGTCTTGGTGAATCAGGGATGGGTTCTTCCTTCGGGTTTTCAACCAAGCTCACCCCATTTTGATATAGTGTTTAAACATATGGAACTGTGTCTCCCCAGATGTTGCCTACAACCTGTGGGCCCTGCCTGAGGAAAAAAGATCACATCTGACCTTATTTGCTCACAGAACTGGGTGAGCATTACAATTGAAAACCCCAAGGAAGACTCCACCATGATTCACCAAAACTCTGGACAGCCAAAACTGTAATGATTTGTTTTCCTTTTGCTGCTTGAGGGGGTGGGATTGGGGAGCTAGGGTTGGAAACACTAACAGCAATGTCCCTACCTTTGAGGTTTTAAGTTTTTTTTTTTTATTTAAAATCTGGTAAATCTATGAGCAGCTCTGCCTGTTTTCATGGGTGACCAGATATAAATAACATCAGAAAAACAAGTTGCAATAAACATACAAAATAACTTTTAATAACATAGAGAAACAAACATTAAACATATACAAACAATAAAGCTTAACCATGGTTACTATGCTCAAGAGTTAATAAATAATTAGCATGCTTCATTTTAAAAACAGATATGCTAAGAGTTTCAATAATGAGATTTTGTGGAAGAGAGTTATATAAACTAGATAACTGAAACAGCAGAGATCTCTGACCTAAGCTAATTTTTTCTTGTCGGAATACTGAAAAAAGTAGACAAAGACAATCTAGTCTATGACAAAGATACTTTAGGTTAAAAATAATGATTAAGAATGACTGGTGCCTTTTATTAACATTATTTTCCTAGCAATTATACTGATTTGAAGCTTAAACCTAGTAGATAGGGTAGGTCATTGAGCAGTTTTTAAAAGTACACAATGGTGAGTTTGTACAGGTAATTGGGTAGCAAACCTTGAACCTTATTACATAAAACTTTGACCTTAGCGATCTCAGCCTCTGAAGCTGCAAAATATAACAGTAAACCATAAACAATTAAAGGAAGCAGAAAACTTTGAGATAACAAAAGTCTTGCAGATGGTAGCAAAAATGAGTTGATCCTGTACAATGCACCCAGTCTCTGATGAAGAGTTTTGATCAATTTTGTAATATGAAAACTAAATGTTAAAGAGCTGTCTTTATAAAATGGGTATAAAAAATCCAGAAACCTGACTGGCTGAGGAACTCAGAATGCAGTGTTGATATTGCAGCATAATTGCAGTGGTAGAAGTTGCAGCAGCCTCTTCACAATAAATTCAATACTACAACACATTTCTGACTGCCATCACAAATGTGGCTGTCACCTTTACACCCTAAAAATCTTCAACTAGGCCCTAAAAATAAAATTACCTTAAATTTAAAAACATAATAATGAAATGTTATTTGCCATCTTAATCCTCTTCTTACACACGCATGCACACACACACACACACACACACACACATACAAAACTAACTTAAAACAAGCATTTGTCAATGCCGAATGTTGTCGCGCTGGCATTGGCAGTGGCGGAGGTTGAGACGCATAGCATTGTGAGTTTGTTAATGTGTCCCAAGGTGATTTTGCACAGCGAATGCATCACTGTGTGTGGCAGAGCTCTGGAAGCATTTTGGGCAGGTATGTGGAAAATGGCAGCTGGACTGTTGATAATGAGGTAGCACAAATGCCAGTGGTGAAAAATGGCATGAAAACGTTGCAGATTGACACAGTTACAAAGGGTGCATGGAAACTGTGCAATGCACGCTTGCAACACAGTCATTGTCTGGACTTTCGCCACCAAATTTTCAACACAGGCATTATAGGACCTCTGCTCATGAACAGTGTCACTGTCATTTTCATAATGTGTCCCGAAAAATGATTTCACACAGTGACCGTGCAATTCTGCACCAGACGTGCAAAAACACATTTCAGCTAGCTGTACTGTTCATAAGGAGGTATGGAAAAATGGCAATAATGAACAGCTGGAGTGAAAGTATTACAAATTCACAAAGTCACGAGTGTGCGTGCAAACTGCACAATGCGTGCTCGTAAAACACTCATTTTATTGACTTTCGTCCCTAAATTTTCAACATAGGCATTTTAGGACATCTGCTAATGAACAGTGTCACTTCCATTTTCATAATGTGTCTCGAACACGGGCTTTCCACAGCAACCATGCTATTGTGCGCTGGAACTGTGAAAACAGATTTTGGTCAGGATGTGAAAAATGACAGCTGTACTGTTCATTAGGAGGTGTAGAACAATGGCACTGTTGAAAATGTGGAGTGCAAATATAAGTTTGCGAACTTATGAGCGTGCGTGCAAACTGCACAACGCATGCTCATAACACAGTCATTTTATGGAATATTGTCACCAAATTTTCAACACAGGCATTTTAGGACCTCTGCTCAAGAACAGTGTCACTGTCATTTTCGTACTGTGTCCCGAACAGTGATTTTGCACAGCGACCTCGCTATTCTGCACTGGAAGTATGAAAACACATTTTGGCAAGGATGTGGAAAATGACAGCTATACAGTTCACAAGAAGGTGTGGTAAAATGCCAATGCTGAGAATGTGGCATGAAAATATTGCAAATGTGCAAACTTACGAGCGTGCATTGCGCAGTTGCTATGCATGCTCATAAAACAGTCATTTTATGGAGTATTGTCACCAAACTTTCAACACAGGCATTTTAGGACCTCTGCTCATGAACAGTGTCACTGTCATTTTTGTAATGTGTCCCAAACACTGATTTTGTACAGCAGTCACGCTATTCTGTGCCAGAAGTGTGAAAACACATTTCGGGCAGGAAGTGAAAAATGACAGCTGTACAGTTCACAAGAAGTTGTGGTAAAATGCCAATGTTGAGAATCTGGCATGGAAATAGTGCGAATGCGCTAGTTCCAAGCGTACATTGCACAGTTGCTACACACGCTCATAAAACAGTCATTTTTGGGGGTTTTGCCACTAAACTTGCAACATAGGCTTTTTGAGAGCCCCTCTCATGAACAGTGGCACTGTCATTTTGATACTCAGTCCTGAAAGGTGATTCCATGCAGTGACTCTGAAATCACCTTTCGGGAACGAATAATGCCATGACAGTGCAAGAATTCATGAGAAAGGGTCCCAAAAACCCCATGTTGAAAATTTGGGGCCAAAATTCACAAAAATGCCCTAGATATGCATTAAAGTTGAAAAACCCCTATTCATTCTATTATACAGCTTACCTGCATTTCCTCAGTTCGCAGTCGGTTTTGAAGAGTGCAGATGTGTTCCCGGTCCACAGAAGATCGTCATTCTTGACTCCACAGGCATATGGGTGAGGGAGGGGAGGCAGGGTGCGAGTGAATGGGTCTGGGTGGGGAGGGACATCGAGACTACGAGGGATCGCTTCATTTTACAGGAAAATGAAAACCCTTTGCGGGACAGGATTTTTTTTGAGGGATTTGGCACGCTGGGGTGGGCCCCAGCATACCACCAACTGTTTGGGGGTGTCTGTAGCCAACGGAGGAATGGGCACCCTCATCGGCACACAACACAGGGGTGGGGAGGAGGAATAATCAGATTGGGCACCTCACAGCACACAAAGAAAGCGGGGGGCATAGCTGAGGGATTGGGCACCCCCTCGGCATTCAACAATTGGGGGTTTATGCCGATGGGGATTGGGCCCCTGTCGGCACACAAAGAAAGTGGGGGTTAACTAACAGGGGATTGGGCACCCTGAAGTTGGCAGTAGTTAGGCGCTTCGCCGCCGCATGCACATAATGGCGGTGAGCACAGCAAGAAATGGACCGCTGCATGACAAGTTTTGTCAGATTGCAACAGACCTTTTCTTAGATGTGCCATACATTACATGCATGTGTGGCGCCGGCAATGCAGGCTAATTGGGGAATGTGAGAGACGCACCTACTGTTGCGTGTCCTGCATTCGCCCAACAGAGACCCCGCCTCCAAAGCTGCACTGTCCCACGATGTTGGCTGCGCAAGTGCGCCAACATAAAAATGAAGTACTACAGTGCTTACAATTTTAATTTATGCTATTTTTTTAATGACCAGCAGAAATCCCCCTCCCATCATCACCTTATCATGCTTACTGGGGACATCTGTACTGTTTAACTTGCTTCAGATAAAACAATAGCCCTGGTTCTATCTGAGGCCTTCTGTTTTGTGATAGTGGAGGTGAACATTCTGCTAGTAGAACTGAGCAGAGATTTTTAATTCTTGTATTCCATAAATAGCAAACATTCCATTTCTTGAATTTGAACCCAAAACAAGTATCTCAGACCACCTTCTTTGACATTTTAACATGACTCGAGTCAGACAGACTTGTTTGTTTCTCTTTGAGGCTGCAAAAGTTTATTATACTGCAAAGAACAAAATAATCCTTATTTTAGGAACTGGGAACCTGGTAAAACATAATATTGTTTGGGACTTCTTAGGAAAGTGAGCTACACTTTCTACAGAAAGTTTCATTTTTGCTTATTGGAATTAAGAAGAGACTTGCAGGATTCCATTAAAGTGTAGTAATTTTATGACCAGAGGGAGTGAAATACAACTGAATTTGCTTTTTTACTCTGCTTGATTGTTGTTGTTGAGACCTAGGATTTGTAAGGATATTTTTGCAACTTTTAGAATTGCCTTGCTGGCTGAGGATTGAGTTCATTTTATCCCTGGGTTCAGTAGAGTGGTTTGTGTAGGTGCAGTGGTCTAGAAAATTGTGGTATGGGTTGAATTACTGTAAAGAAGGGCAGTACTCACCAGGGTGGTGGAGAAGTGGTGTAGTTGATTGTTTCTGACAGTCACTGGTGGCAATAACCCAGCACAGTGCATAAAGGGTAAATACACACACACACAAAAAAAAACAACAATTATATATATATATATATACACACACATATATTATCTATTATAAGGGAGAGGGACATGTGGGGAGTGGTGCAATGCACTGGCTGTGGGGCAGCAGTTTTCCGGGAGACATTCTGGAAACTGCATTGCTGCAGTATTTGCAGGCAACTGTCATCTCTGAGGGAGGAGGCTGCCCATCTCCAGGCTGAACTGGCCAGGACTAGGAAAGCCTCCTCCACCCAAAGAGCACCAGTGCCACAACCACTGCCTCAGAGGTAGCCAGATATGAGGAGCAGTTGGACCACAGTGGGCTCTGGGAGGGTGAGGGTGGTGGAACAGAGGTGCAGCCCTCTAGTTGTACCTCTACGCAATTCATATGCCATTCTGGCAGAGCAAGTTTCCTCTATGATGACACTCTCAGTGGAGACCAAGAAGAATGCTGTGGACATCCACAAGGGAGACCCACAAAAGTGTGGCAAGGGACACCACAGGGGAAGGAAACAACTTCTGGTAGGGGACTCAACTGTTAGGGTTGGTAAAACTGGGGAAGGGAGGGGAGAGGGAGGTAAGGTGCTTGCCTGGTGCCATGGCTTGGAGGAACAGGAAGCGAATCCTCAGGATTGCAGAAGCAGCATCACAAGAGAGGGAACTAGATATCATTGTCCACCTTGGGACAAATGACATAGCTGGGCATGACAGCAGTGCAGTGCAAGATGAGTTTATGGAGTTGGGGAGGGGCCTCAGACAGGTAGCAATCATGGTAACCTTCTCAGAGGTGCTGCCGGTCTATGGCATGGGTGCAGCTAGGGTACTGCACACCATGCAGTTCAATGAATGGTTACAAAACTGGTGCAGAGCACAGGGCTTTGGCTTCATTGGGGACTGGGGGTCCACCTGGAAAGATGTAAGTCTATACTGGCACGGTGGTCTGCATCAGTCCAGGAAGGGAACCAAGCTCCTAGTTGATACTTTTAAATGCTTCCTTGGCAAGCTTTTACACTAGCCAAGGGGGGAGATGCTGATAGGAAGCAGGAAATGTCAAGCCTCCCCCTACAAAACATGGCAGGTAGTAAGGTAAACACCACGGTACAGAGCTTGACAGAGGGCAGGACAGGGGTAAATGGAAAAATAGACAAAGGCAATAAGGGCAGGGATGGGGAAAAAAAGGATAATGCCAACTCTAAATGGAGGGCAATGAGTACCAATGCCCATAGTCTGGGAAACAAGCTTCCTGAGCTAGAAGCCCTGATGGAAGAGGAACACTTGGATATTGTGGCAGTCACGGAAACATGGTACACAGAGAACCATGACTGGGATGTCA
This sequence comes from Neoceratodus forsteri, assembly GCA_016271365.2. Classification (NCBI taxonomy): domain Eukaryota; kingdom Metazoa; phylum Chordata; order Ceratodontiformes; family Ceratodontidae; genus Neoceratodus; species Neoceratodus forsteri. The sequence goes on from CM057456.1 coordinate 1,291,786,147, forward strand.
ACATACCAAGGTACACAATCTACAGAAGGGGCAGGGAGGGTAAAAGAGGAGGTGGAGTAGCTCTCTACATAAGGGAAGGGATCAAAGCTACAGAACTGAAAGGTAAAGGGGAGGACAAGGGGCACTGTGGGTCACCTTGGAGACAGGGCGTGGCATCACAATCCGCACAGGGGTTGTATACAGACCCCCATCTCAGGGGGAGGAAATGGACAAGAAAATGATGGAAGACATTCTCAGAATGGCTGAAAAAGGGGAGATATTGTTGATGGGGGACTTGAATATGCCAGATCTTAACTGAACAACATGTACCCCAACCATATCCAAGAGCAGGGTCATTCTAGATGCCCTACAGGGGGCATGCCTTTGACAACTAGTGTTGGAACCTACTCAGGAGGGAGCAATATTAGACCTGGTGCTCTCAAATGGAGAGAGGATCACAGATTTAGAAGTGAGTAGCCATCTGGAAACAAGCGACCACTACACAGTGTGGCTCACAATAAGCACAACCATGGAGACAAGCCATACAAAAACAAGGATATCGGACTTTAGAAGGGCTGACTTTGGTAAAATGGGTGAATACCTAAGGAATGCACTAGCAAATGGCCAGAAAGGAGGGGTGGAAGAACAATGGCGAAAAATCAAAACTGCTATCATGGAGGCAACAAGCCTTTATGCGAAACAAATAAAGAAAACAAAGCGGAGTGAAAAACCACTATGGTTCTCAAAAGAGGTGGCAGGAAAGGTTAGGAAGAAAAAGGTAGCAATCATAAAGTATAAGGAATCACAGAAGGCGCATGACAGGGACTGCATCAGTTAAAGCAGAAAGAAGTGGGGAAGGTAGTCAGAATAGCAAAGGCCCAAACTGAGGAAAAGATAGCCAACTCAGTTAAGAAGAGGGATAAAACCTTTTATAGGTACATTAAGGAGCATAGTTTAAGTTCAAGTTTACTGCAGGAAGACTCAGTTGAGCAAGCTCATTCACAAGGAGGTCCTGAGGGTAATACATATACAATGGCACATTATACAGTACAGCACCTTGATAACCAAATATACAAAGTGCACACAAGGTTTTAATCAGATAATACATAGCGAGATAAAAGGTTACAGATATATGTACAAAATATGGGACAGTCAATATCAGGTAAGGTTAAACACTTGTCGCTGTATGAAGCAATAGATAATCAAAAAGTGGTGAAGAACTAGAAGAAGGAAGCAATAATAAGGGTGAGCAGGGTAGGGAGGGAGGGGTAGGTTATCAAAGGGTTAAGGTTTATAATTCATTGTCTCAGTACGGCAAGGGCCAATAGAAACAATAGACGAGAAGCACACATAGGGATAAGAGGGCACTTAGTGGCAGTTGCAAATATCTTTTATTTTAGATGTAATTAGCACTCTGAAGAAGTTGACAGAGACAATGCTAGTTAGTTTTAGTATAGATTGGAGTTGGTTCCACATAGAGGGAAGGACATACGAAATAGCACATTTGCCAAAGGAGGTACGAGTCCTAGGTACATCAAACATGACAAAGTCAGTTTTCCTAAGGGAATATGCACTGCAGGAAAGGCGGATTAGTGATGTTAGGTAGCATGGTAATTTCTGTAAGAGCAGCTTGAGGGTCCTAAGACCAGCATGGAGTAGGCGTCTAGTGGTGAGAGATGTCCAACCAACAGCTACATAGAAATCACAGTGATGAGTACGGTAAGGGCAGTTGATAATGAAACGTAGTGCATGGTGATAAAGGATGTCCAGCTTGTTTAGGCTTGAGGTTGAAGCTGTAGTTTAAATTAAGTCACTGTAATCGAGTAAGGGAAGGAATGTGGCCTGTACGAGCCTTGTATGTGTCTCAAAGGGGAACAGAGAACTATTTCTAAAAAAGAATCCCAATCTTGATTTGAGCCTTCTGGTTAGTTCATCAATGTGGTCATTAAATGAAAGCTTATTATCTAACAAGATGCCCAAGTATTTGAATTTAGGAATGACTTCCACTGATTCACCTAGTACAGTAACTATAAAATCATTTGGTTGGATGGGGGGACCAGGGAAGTACCACAAGAGAAAATCATTGCTTTCATTTTCTTAGCATTAAGGAGCAGTTTGGCTTTTATAAGATTATTTTCAAGCTGAGTGAAGTCAGCTTGTAATGCATCCCTGACCTGCAATATTATAGATCCAGAAGTGTACAGAACAGTATCATCCACAAAGAGGTGCAGGTTGGAGCTAGTTATATGGCAGTCAAGATTGTTTATGTACAGAGAGAACAGGATCGGGCCAAGAATGGAGCCTTGGGGGACTCTTCTGACAACCAGCAAGGGGCAGAGAATAGGCCATCCACTTTGACTTTCTGTATTCTCTCTGATAGGTAATTAGTGAACCACTCAGTGGTGGACGGAGTAACACCTAGGTTGGACAGGTGAGAGAATAGAAAGGTTAAGGGATGGATAGTGAAGATTAACAAAGAGAGGGGAGGTGGGCAGAGGGAGACAGTGAAAAGGCAGAGATACTGAATGAATACTTTTGCTCAGTATTTACAAAAGAAGAACAAGAGGAGTTACCTAAACCAAACAATAGAAGCACTCTGGGCAGGGGGGTTGACACCAGTCCATTTACAGAAGAAAGAGTCCTGAAAAAAATCCTAAAACTCAAGGTGGGCAAAGCAATGGGGCCTGACAGGATTCACCACAGAATCCTAAAAGAACTAATGGGGAACCTAGTGACACCATTGACCACCTTTTTTAACAAATCATGGGAGGATGGGGTGGTAACTGAGGACTGGAGGAGGGCAGATGTGATTCCCCTTCATAAAAGTGGGAGTAAGGCAGAAGCAGGAAACTACAGACCTGTTAGTTTGACCTCAGTGGTAGGGAAAATGATGGAATCACTTCTGAAAGAAAGAAAGAATTGTTGAGTACCTAGAGGCCAGTGGGGCATAGGACCCATGGCAGCATGGATTCACATCAGGAAGGTCATGTCAGATGAATTTAATTGATTTCTTTGACTGGGTGACCAAAGTAATAGACCAGGAAGGGGCTGTGGATATGGCCTACCTAGACTTTAGCAAGGCATTTGACACAGTCCCACACAAAAGATTATTAATCAAGTTAGCCAGCCTGGGAGTGGGTCCCAGGGTAGTAGCCTGAGTAGCAAAATGGCTGCACAACAGGACACAGAAGATAATAATAAATGGAACTCACTCGAAGAAATGGGAGTTAATAGTGGATTACCTCAGGTTTCAGTACTGGGTCCAGTCCTCTTTAATGTCTTTATAGGTAACATTGCAGAGGGTCTGGAAGGAAAGGTATGCCTCTTTGCAGATGACATAAAGATCTGTAACAGAGTTGATACGCAGGTGGGGTGGAAAGGATGAGAAGGGACTTGGCAAGGTTGGAGGAATGGTCAGACATACGGCAACTTAGATTCAATACAAAAAAGAGCAAAGTAATGCACCTGGGAAACAAAAACCCAGGAGAAGAGTACACAATGGCAGGGGAGGTACTAAAAACAACAATAATAGAAAGGGACCTGGGGGTAGTCATATCAGATGACATAAAGGTGGGCAAGCAATGTGAGAGGTCAGTAAGGACAGCCAGGGGATTCTGGGATGCATAGGGAGAGGCATCACAAGTAGAACAAGCATTTGTCAATGCCGAATGTTTGCTTGCTGGCATTGGCAGTGGTAATGTAGAAGTTACAGAGCTGCGTAATAGGAATGGCAGTGAAGTACTGAACTGAAGCCAACCCCACCACCACCCTGCAGAGAGTGACAGGCATTGGGGTGTGGATTAGGGTCGTCAGGCATAACGGCCTCGCCATTTCACCACACCCCACCCTGCAGACACTGACAAGTGTCACAGTGTTCCTTGGGGTCTTTGGCCCTTATGCGCACCCCATTTCATTAGGAAATGCAGTGAGATGGGTGCGATATAGGAGAATGGGGTGAACTTTGGGGCTGAAGAGTCCAAGGCATACCTCGATGCCTCTCACTGGCTGCAGGGTGTGGAATGGTATGAGCATTACAGGCAAGAATCCCAAGTCACACCCCTGATGCCTGTCATTCTCTACAGGGTTGGGCATTATGGTTGGAAACCCTAATACCTCAGGCATTCGTTGGTATTTTCACTCCAAATTTTCAACATGTTTTTTGTGACCCCACCTCATGAACAGGGGAATATCAGTTTGTTAGCCGAAAGCTGCTTATGCACAGTGACTACGGCATTTAGAACCACAGGTGCAAAAACATTCCGAACAGGATGTAAAAAATGGCAGCTGTACTGTTCATGGGGAGGTGTAAAAAGTGGCAATGTTGCAAATCTGCAGTAAAAATATTTAAAAAAATGGTGAAGTCACATAGAAACTGTGCAACGCACACCCGTAATATAATTAGGTTGGGTATATTTTACAGCAGATTGTCAACTCAGGCATTTTGGTGCCTCTGATCATGAACAGTGTCACTGTGATTTTCTTTATCTGTGCCGAACAATGATTTCCCACAGCTACTTATGCATCTCAGCGCTGAAAGTGAAAACACTTCAGCCATGTTGTGAAAAATGACAGCTGTACTGTTCATAAGGAAGTGTGAAAAAATGCCACTGGTGAAAATCTGGAGTGAAAATATTACAAAGCCATGAACTTACGAGGGTGCGTGGAAACTGCGCATTGCTCACTCGTAACACAGTCATTTTATGGACTTTTGTCACCAAATTTTCAACATAGCCATTTTAAGACCTCTGCTCATGAACAGTGTAACTGTGATTTTCTTAATCTGTCCTAAACATTGCTTTCGCACACCAACAACACCAGTGTGCGCTACATGTGCGAAAACACATTTTGGGCGACATATGAAAAATGGCAGCTGTACTGTTCATAAAGAAGTGTAATAAAATGGCAATGTTGAAAATCTGGAGTGAAAATATTAAATTTGCAAACTTACGAGCATGCATAGGAACTGCGCAACGCTCGCTCGTAAAACAGTCATTTTTAGGAATTTTTTCACCAAATTTTCAACATAGCCATTTTAAGACCTCTGCTCATGAACAGTGTCACTGTGATTTTCTTAATGTGTCCCATACATTGATTTTGCACATACTGCGCCATTGTGCGCTACATGGGCGGAAACACATTTTGGGCAAGATGTGAAAAATGACAGCTATACTGCTCATAAGAGGTAGTGGTAAAATGGCAATGTTGAAAATCTGGAGTGAAAATATTGAAATCATGAACTTCACGTAGTGCAAGGAGAACCGTGCACGTACCGTAAAACAGTCATTTTAGGAATTTTTCACCAAATTTTCAACATAGCCATTTTAAGACATGAGCTCATCAACAGTGTCACTGTGATTTTCTTAATTTGTCCGTACATTGATCTCACACACCGACTGCGCCATTGTGTGCTACATGGGCAGAAACACGTTTTGGGTGACATGTGAAAATGACAGCTGTACTGCTCATAAGAAGGTGTGATTAAATGGCAATGTTGGAAATCTGGAGTGAAATATTGAAATTCGCGACCTTCCACGAGCGGCGTAGGAACTATGCCAATGCACGTCAGAAACAGTCATTTTAGGAATTTTTTCACCAAATTTTCAACATAGCCATTTAAGATCTCTGCTCATGAACAGTGTCACTGTGATTTTCTTCATTTGTCCCATACATTGATTTTCGGTACACCACTGCGCCATTCTGCGCTACATGGTCGGCAACACATTTTGGGTGAGATGTGAAAATGACAGCTGTACTGCTCATAAGAAGGTGTGTAAATGGCAATGTTGAAAATCTGGAGTGAAAATATTGAAATTTGTGAACTTAGAGCCTGCGTAGGAACTGCACAATGCACCTCAGTAAAACAGTCATTTCTTGAATTTGCACAAAATTTTCAACATGGGGTTTTGGGACCCCTTCTCATGAATGATGTCACTGTCATGGTGGTATTTGGGCCAGAAGGGTGATTTCGCGGTCACTGTGCGAAATCACCGCCCGGCAGTACGCCTCGCGACAGGTGACTGAGAAGGGTCTAAACTCCTGTTGAAGACAGTAAAAATCCAAAATGCCCGAGATATGCAATAAGTTGAAACCCCCATGTAACCCATTTTACAGCTTACCGGCATTTCCTCAGTTCGCGGTCGGCTTTGAAGAGTGCAGACGTGTTCCCGTCCACCAAGATTGTTGCACCAGAGTCTGGAGGTAAGTATGGGGTGAGGGGTGTGGGAGGCTGGGTGCAGTGGGTGGGTGTGGGTTGTGGGAGGGGGTTGGGAGGCAGCCACGGGACAGTTTTATTTACAGGTTTTAAAAAAAAAAAAGGCGTCGTGGGACGTTTGCACGCTGGGGTGGGCTCCCAGCGTGGCACAAGGACTTGGGGGGGCGTTCAGCCGACGAGGGATTGGGCACCCCCGCCAGCCAAAGGACTACAGTGCTTGCCACGCTAGGGGTGGGCTCCCAGCGTGGCACACCTACAGCTGGGGGTGGGGACACAACTCAGCAACTGGGGGGCGCAGCTCAGCCGGCGGGGATTGGGCACCCGTCGGCTATACAGTGCAGTAGCGCCGTCTGACTGTGCATGGGGGAGTTGCTGCGTGAGCAGCCGATATCTTATCGGTGCTCACCAAGCGTCAGCTCCTTTCAACTGTATGCCACTGCATTTTGGAGTGTGTCATAGACAGCTCCAAAATGCATTGTTTCTGAGACGAGCCTGCCAGCCCACTGACTGAATTGGAGGAGGAGGTGACACACCTCCAAATCTCCGATGAAGGCACTATGTTTCTTTACATGCAAGCAAACATAAAAAGGGAAGGGTTATCCTCTCCACAGACAGTTGGTGAGACCCCATCTGGAGTACTGCATGCAGTTTTGGAGATCCCATCTCTGCAAGGACATAGACAGGATCGAGGCAGTCCAGAGGAGGGCAACTAAAATGGTGCAAGGTCTGCATCAGAAACCATATGAAGAGAGAGTGAGAGAGCTTAATATGAATACCCTTGACAAAAGGAGGGACAGGGGAGACATGATAGAAACTTTCAAGTACATCAGCGGAATCAACAAAGTCCAGGAGGGTAGCATCTTTCAGAAAAAGAGATGGGGAAGAACAAGGGGGCACAATTTAAAGATAGAGGGGGGACAGCTCAGGGGCAATGTGAGGAAATGTTTTTCATGGACAGAGTGGTGGACACTTGGAACCACCTTCCTGGGGAGGGGGTTGGGTCTAAAACAGTGGGGGAATTCAAACATGCATAGAACAGACATAAGGCAATTATAGTGGGGGGTAGGAAGAAGTAGGCTGCTGGTTAACTAGAATCTGCAGCTTATCCATTAGGTAGGGAAATCGGCAGACTGGGTGGGCCAAGCGGTTCTTATCTGCCATCAAAGTCTATGTTTCTATGTTTGCAACCATTACACAACATTTCTCATGCACAATCTAGGGTGATAAATCTCTTGACATGCCAAGTTTTGATCTGGTTGGATGTAGGGATTCTGAGAACCTGATAGCAAGAAAAGTAAAAAAAAAATATCCATAAGACCTCAAATTTGCAACTACTTTATCAAGTGGAAGTGTCACAGCTTATGGTTCATAAAAATATCAAATTTTAGAGAAAAAATTGTAAGATGTGTTCAGAACTTTTTTCTACCATTTTATAAGTTCAATTATACACTCCAGAGTGTACGTCATTAGGTAGTGTATATATATATATATATATATATATATTCACCCTGTCATGTATTATTGCTTATAAGTAAAGCTCCAAATATTTAAAAACAACTACTTGTTTAATGCTAATACCATTCAATGTTGTAATGGCAATGTTGGTATTAGTGGGCATTTTTTCTTTAAGTTATGAAAAACCATACATTTTGTTTTTGATGCATTCTGGACAAGCTTATGTAACAAGATCCATTGCTGTACTGAATCAAAATCAGATAGAATGTTACACTACAATTCCACAATACTATCACCACCAGTAAAAATCACTGCATCATCTGCATACAATAAAATATTAGCTTTTTTTGCAAACCTTAGGAAGAGTTTTTAAAAACAAACTGAAAAATAGGGGACCCAGTATTGAACCCTGTGGAACCCACATAGACATAGGGACAGAAGAAGAACAATTAGCAGTTTTAGATTTCTGGAGATAATCATCCAAACAGTTAAGACACCACCCCAGCATGGCCTCAGAGCAACTCAAGTCATGCAAAGCCTTTATAAAAAGCTGATGGTTAACAAGATCAAAACTCTTGGTGAGATTCACATACACAGCCATAGAAAAATTACCATTATCCTATGCCTAGTGTATAGACTATGTGAATACCATCAAGGCTGTCTTGGTGCTATATCCCATGTGGAAGCTGTACTGGGCTGGAGTTAAAACTTCATACTTAGTGGGATATTTCGAGAAATTGAACAAAAACAAAGCATTCAAGTATTTTTGCAAGGAGTGCCAGTAATGAAATAGACCTATAGTTTTGTAGACTTGCAGTGCAACCAGATTTATTTTCAGGCACCACTGTCGCTATTTTCCATAGTTTGAAAACTGACTCAGGCAAAACTAATTGGTTAAACATTTTTGCTAAAGGATGACACCAAATGTCATCAGTGGTCTAAACCAACTTATATAATCTAATTTATCAATGCCTAACAAAGGTTGAGGATTCTTTTTAGAAATATAATCAAACACATCCATAGGGGTAAGGGCTCTAAAGTAAAACTTCGGAACCGAAACATCATTCTCAATTTATAGTAAGAGCGAGGGGGCTATAAGTGCTCTCAGGAATACATTTATCTAAGTTTGTAAATAAAGGAATTACATTCATCAGCAATCTTACAAGGATCAGTACAATTTCCAGATGCAGTAGTGAGCAAATTGGGGCAAGTCTGTAATTATTACTCAACATCTCATTAATGATTTTTTTCCCAATTATTTAACCAGGTGAGACACACTAAGCTGAAAGCTTGTTTACAGGTGCAACCTGGGAGCATGAGGAAGTTAAGTGACTTGCTCAGGGTCACACAGTATGCAAGTGGGGGCTAACATACTAATATACTAAAATGCCAGCAGAATAGGCCTAACGGTCTTTCGCATCTGCTCGTTTGGTCAGCACCCACCCTGGGAGCTGGCCTTGCTGCCCCCCCCCCTCACCTTCTCTGGCTTCTCCCTTCCCAGTTTCGGATATTCTCGCTGCATTGAATTTTGCTTCCAGAACCCTTCCCCTGTACCTGTCCCTTCCCCTCTTGAACCCCTCCACCATCTCTGCCTCCACCAGCCCCCTAGGCAGCACATTCCATGGCTCCACCACCCTCTCAGTGAAGTAGCACTTCCTCCTTTCTCCCCTGAATCTTCCCCCCTCCAGCTTCCACACATGCCCTCTAGTGGCCCCCTCCTCCTTCCTTCGGAGCACCCTGACTGTTCCTCCCCTATTTACCCCCTTCATGTACCTGAAGACCTCTATCATGTCTCCCCAGTCCCTTCTCCCTTCCAATGTGTCTATATTTAGCTCTTCGAGCCTCTCCTCATAGGTCCTGTCCCCCAAGCCCCAAATCACTTTGGCTGCCCTCCTCTGGACCCTCTCCAGGAGTTTAATGTCCTTCTTTAAGTGTGGCTTCCAAAACTGCATGCAGTACTCGAAGTGCGGCTTCACCAAGCAGTTATACAGAGATAGTATCACTTCCCTCTTTCTGGAGGTGATCCCCCTAGCGATGCATCCCAGCATCCCGTTGGCCTTGGCTGCTGCCCTCCTACAAGTCTCCAAGTTGTTCATCTTGACATCCACCACCACCCCCAGGTCCCTCTCAGCCATCGAGACTTGTAGCATTGTGGGATTCAAACCCAGGTCTCCAGATTTGCAGCTGAGAGCCTTAAACCACTGTGCCATACTGCGTGCTTTCCAGGTAGCCGTAACATCTCTACCTGAAAACTCATTCTGCTATTTCAGTAAATAACCCTGTTACAGTCTACAGGTCTCGGATTTACTTTGTAAGAAAATAAGTAAAAAATGTATTTAGTTAGGCACCCAATCCCGGAGGCCTTGGGCACTATACAGTAGTAGACAGTTTAAACAGATAAAATCACAGAATAAGTAATAGGCAGAATAAATTGTATAAAATTAAATAACATCAGCACCATTTAAAATACATCTGCAGGGTATGCAAGATTAAAAAGGTGGGCCTTTAGGCTCCTCCTAAACACCTCCACTGTAGTGGCCTCCTCTCAAGGATCTTGGGAGTGAGTTCCAGAGGACAGGGCCGGCCACCCCAAATGAACAATCACCTGAGGTTGTCAGCCTGGTCCTCGGAACCACTAGGAAGCCCTGGGTGGAGGAATGGAGGGAGCAACCTGGTATATCCAGGGAAAGGAGGTCTGACAAGTATCCAGGGCCCAATCCATATAGGGCCTTTTAAGTGAGCAAGCCCACCTTGAAGAAAACCCAGCACCTGACTGTCAGCCAGTGCAGACCCTGCAGGACCGTGGTCACATGACATGACCTTGTTGTATAGTGTTCAAATTCAAGAAACACTGCATCTGAAGATGTTTTCCTAAATTCCTTCCACTTCCTGTCCCTCAACCTCATAAATTCAATTAACTGCAGAATAACCCATTTTTTCCTGTTATCTCTAATTCTAATCTGTCTCAAGGGAGCAAATTTATCACAAACTGTGTTAAATAAACTACAAAACTGAGAAACAAAATGCTGTGTATGGGGGCTGAAGAGTCCAAACAGGACCAGTTAATATGTTGAACAGCTTCCCAGAAAGGTGAAATATTTAACTTTTTAATATACCTAGAAAAAATGTATACAGGAAGGAATGTTAACCGTTTTGCACCTTATGAAAAAGGAATTGCACAATGGTCACTTAAGCTTTAAGCAAGAACTCCTGAATGCCTGATTTTAAAAATATCAGAAATTAAGATCCAATCAAAAATACTGGAACTCCCGGTCTTGTAATTATACCTACCATAGTTGGTTTCTCAATAATCTGATGGAGTCTAAACCTAGTGAGGTATTCTTTTATGTTCAAGTCAACCTTACCGATCCAATTGTAGTTTATATCTCCCATGATTAAAACTTCTCTATTTTATGGAAGAAAGTTTCTAAATTTACAAATAATATCTCTGGGGGCCATGCTCACTGACCCACCAAGGAAACATAAGCCACAACAGATGCCATGCCAAGTAAATCCTGGATAGAATTGGTGGTTGAGGGAGTCAGGAGCTGAGCCTTCAGAGGTCTGGCAACCCAAAAAGCATAATAAATAAAAAAATAATAATGTCAATAGCAGACATATAGGAACCAGGGGATATAAATAACTGCCAATGAAATAATTTTTTTAATTCCTCAAAACAATCTTTAGAGGTAGAAACTCAAAATGTGATGAGGAGTTAATATATAGGATAGTGCATGAGTAACAGTTAACAACAGGGCTATTCTTTCCCCAAGTGGGTACTATGATGACTGATGACTTTGAGAGCGCAGCTCGAGAGGTCATCAGTCATCATAGTCCCGACGAGGGGAAAGAATGGCCCTGGTGTTAACTGTTATGCATGTACTTTTTTGTATAGTGTATTGTGGAACATTCCCCCCGAAAAAAACATTGCCCAGTATTCCTCTGAGGGTTGAGGGCTCATACTCACTCAGATCTAGCCTGTTTATTTTGTAAATGAAATAGGCTAACAGGGGGTCTAGCTCAGTTGTAGGAATATAATGAATTGCTCTGTGCTCGTCATTGTCTCTGAGGAAACTATGTACTTGCCTTATGTTATTTTCCATTTTTTTTACCGTCTTTTGATTTTCCTGCTCAAAAATAAATCTATTCCATTCCAGACAGTGGCCTTGATAGTACTGCCACAGACATCGCTAGTTCATGAATGTGCCCTAACTGTTAATATGCCCTAACTGTCAGATTGCTGCTCGAGGACACGTGTGACATTCACACTGCAGCAGAATGAAAAGTCGTTCTGTTGCACTGCAGATGTCACTAGTGCAGCAGAACAACATTCTGAGAGCACTAGATTTTAATGAACGATGTTCCGCTATACACTAGAAATTCACGCTTAATAACCTTTTATTAATATTTTGTATTTAGTATGCAACCTACACTCTACCACCCATATCTGTCTTCTCTAATTACATTATAAACCTTCAGGTTAATTGAATAAAGTGAGATTTTATCTCAGAACTAAGTTTCTGAATGGGCAATTACATCAAAACTATTATCTTGCACCCAGGCCTCAAGTCCATTCCATTTAGGTAATTAAACTCTGTGGTAGATATTCAAAAGGGTTGCGCATGGTGCAACAGTGTTGCACCATGCACAACCCACTGATCATCCTGGCACGATATTCAAAAGGGAAAAGTCACGCCCGCTAAATCCGATGCGCTTGGAGGCGATCAGTAATGTATGCAGGCACAGGGTGGGGGGGTGTCTATGCACAACCCACACAGCCCGACATTCAGCTTGGGATGTGCAGAGTCATGCATGCGCAACCCTACCTGCACCTGCACAAAGTTAAGCCCCCCAAAAAAGGAACAAATGATGGCCACCCACAGGTGAGCTGACACATTGCAGGGCGCAACACGGCAGCTGCCACCTGTGGGTGGCCAGCCAAGTTCCTGCCGCACCTGGCGGCACCTCCCATGCCCCATCATGGGCATCCATGTAAAGACACCCCCGTCCAATATCTCTGGTGGTCCAGTGGACCCCTATGTGCCCGATCTCGGGCATCGGTATAAACCCCCCCATCCAATATCCCTGGTGGTCCAGTGGACCCCTATGTGCCCAATCACGGGCATCGGTATAAACCCCCCTCATCCAATATCCTTGGTGGTCCAGTGGACCCCTATGTGCCCAATTGTTGGCGTCTTTAAAACATAGAACAGTCCTATTACCCTGGCGGTCTAGTGTACCCCTCCCCACCGCCCCACGGCTCTCACCCGCTCCCCGGTCAGCCAGCAGGCGGCAGCACCCCATCCGCCTGCCACCCACCGACAGCAGCAGGGCTGCATGCCCATTGGTTCACAGCGTGAGCCAATAGGCATGTAGCCCATACCGACGTAACACAGTCCAGATATGTGACTGAATTAATTCACATATCTAGACTGAGTAGTAGGAGCAGCACGCCCATTGGCTCACGCCAGAACCAATGGGCGTGCAGCTCCTGCATGTTGTCAGTCCGTGGGCGGCAGGCGGGTGGGTGCTGCCGCCCGCCGCTGACCGGGGAAGGGGCGGTGGGCTCAGTGAGTGGGTGGGAGGGGTACACTAGACCACCAGGGTAATAGGACTGTTCTATGTTTTAAAGATGTCCACTATCGGGCACATAGGGGTCCACTGGACCACCAGGGATATTGGACGGGGGGTTTTCTTTTAGACGAATGCCCGCGCTCGGGCTGCAGGGGACGTCGGTCCCCGACGGCTGCTGCCTGGCAGGGCGCCAGGCACAAGTCGTCGGGGATCAGCACATCTGCATGATAATGGGATGCAAATGAGACCATAATGACATGCAAATGTCCCCATGTGCACCTTGCATAAATTATGGCCCCATTTGCATGCCCCCTTTTGAATATCAAAGGTGCTGTGGCATGGCGCAATGGCACTTGCGCTAGCGCATCTCCATGCTCCACTCTGGCCACTTGCACTGGCGTAGTGCCACTGTGCCATGCACAGTGGGGGTGGCCAGGATGTGATAATCAAAACTGCTGCGCCATAGTGCAGCTCCATTGAATATCGCCCAGGCTACACCCCTGCGCAACAAAGTTGAGCTGCGCCCAGGCTTGCGCTACAGCATGGCGCAGTTTGAATATCCAGGCCTGTATATCTAAATTCATGAAGCTCAGTGCATTTTTTATTAATTTCCTAGGGTGCATTCCTTTCTACTTTCTGACCTTGGATTAGAATGGATTGTGCCAAATAAGAGGTAAAGGAGAAGAATAATTAGGTGCTTGAAACATAAAATAGAACTCACTTTGACCTTATCATTAGAAAAGGAGTGGCCAGTGAAGCATTGGGAAACAAAATAATGTCTGGTAAGCAAATGCCAAATAACTGTTCTTCTTATTAAACGCTTGATGACATTAGCAGTAGTAACAAACAAATTTTAACTTTCTTTAAAACCATAATCAGTAGTAGTGGTTCTAATTTGTTTAAGGGATCCAACATACTGCTAAACTGAATCGATATTGGAGGAGGTGGAAGACACATGTACCTTAGCCCAGCATAAGCAAGCAAAAATCAAGTTCATACATAACATAAAACCCATTGCTAAAAATCAAGATAAAACTCACTAAAACAGCACAAAAAAATCAAAATTTCCCAGTCCCAACTCCCAACTTCCCTGGCTGACTCCAGCAGACCCTGTACCCCGCCAGACTATTCAGATGGAGGATGAAGCCACTGCTACATGAAAGATGCCACTATATCTTTAGAGCTACTAATTTAAATAGCTCTCTTGGCCGACCCACAGCTGTCCTACCACCACAGTTGATTAGTGGGTCATAATCACAGGCAGTCGGTTCAGCTGGTCACAATAAGAACCTAACCATGGGGACCCCCATGCAAATTAGGCACAGTCTTATAATTGCCTGTGATGGCAAATGACTTTAGCTGTGCAGTCTCTCAGTCAATGGGTGTTGTAATTCAGATCAACTCAGACCCTTACTCCAAGCACTGCTAATAGTGTGATCTACTACTGTAAGCAAACATTCTTAGTGGGGCCTGCCACTCACCCTCCTTTCTCTGCCTGAGTACTCAGCCAGAGGATGAAGCCGGAAGATGAAACCACTGACAAGTGAAGGATGCTAACTGGTGCATTAACAACATTTGGTTGCAAAGAATTTCCTGTTCTTTTATGAGATAGTAGAACTGTATCCTCATTTATACAGGTCTCTTCGGGTCCTATATGAACCGGTGCAGAAGTGCAGGCCCTGTTGTCCCTGTGCCATGATAAGAATCCATCAGCCTACAGAAGTGTAGGGCCTGGCACATTCGAATTTCCTTTTTTTTGTGAGATAGCGGAACTGTATCCTCATTTATGCAGGTCTCCTCCTATATGAACAGGTGCAGATGTGCAGGCCCTGTTGTCCCTGTGCCATGATAAGAATCCATCTGCCTACAGAAGTGTAGGGCCTGGCACATTCACTCATTGCACAGTAATTCTACACATTCACTTTTAACACATTCACTCTTTATGCATTCCCTCTTTATTTTTTTTATTTTTTTTTATTTTGACCCTATTTGTTCAAGATAGTCATTTTGTCACTACCCTTATAAACATGGCATGTAGCAATTATAGTATATTGGCCAAAATGTAATTTCACACCAGAAGTGCAGCAAGACAGGATTTAATAAAGTAACACCTGCCATGTTTATGAGGTGGTATGGAAAAATGGCTATGTTGAAATTTTGGAGCCTAAATATTGAAAATTAGCAAAGTTGTGAGTGAACGTTGAAATACTGCAGCATTCAATCATGACCTGGGCATGTTACCATATTTGTTCATCAATCGCCAGAATTTCAGCATAGCCTTTTTGTTACCCCCATTCATGAAATCGGAAGGTGAAAATTTTCAGATCCACACTGATATATGATTCCACCCCACCAAAATGTCATTCTGTACCACAAGTACAAAAACACATTTTGGCCTGTCGCAGATGGTGAGCTTGGTGACCCACTTTCAGGGTCACACTTTAGAAACATAGAAACGTAGAATTTGATGGCAGATAAGGACTGCTTGGCCCACCCAGTCTGCCCATTTCCCTACCTAATGGATAAGCTGCAGATCCTAGTTAACCAGCAGCCTACTTCTTCCTACCCCCACCCCTTAGAATTGCCTTATGAATGTCCCATGCATGCTTGAATTCCACCACTGTGTTTGACTCCACAACCTCCTCTGGAAGGCCGTTCCATGCATCCACAACCCTGTCTGTGAAAAAATACTTCCTTAAATTACCTCTGAGCCGCCCCCATCTTCAAATTGTGCCCCCTTGTTCTTGCACACCTCTTTTTTTGAAAGATGCTACCCTCTTGGACTTTGTTGATTCCCTTGAGGTACTTGAAAGTTTCAATCATGTCCCATCTCCCTCCTTTCCTCGAGGTTATACATATTAAGCTCCTTAAGTCTCTCTTCATATGTCTTCCGGTGCAGACCCTGCACCATTTTAGTTGCACTCCTCTGGACAGCTTCCATCCTGTCTATGTCTTTGCAGAGATTAGGTCTCCAGAACTGCACGCAGTATTCCAGATGGGGTCTCACCAGCTGTCTGTACAGAAGGATAATAACTTCCTGTTTTGTACTGGTGATGCCTCTCCCTATGCATCCCAGTATCCCCCCAGCCCTCCTTGCTACCCTCTCACATTGCTTGCCCACCTTTAGGTCATCTGATATGACTACCCTCAGGTCCCTTTCCATTTTTGTTGTTGTTAGTATCTCATTCCCCATTGTGTACTCTTCCCCTGGGTTTTTGTTTCCCTGGTGCATTACCTTGCACTTCTTAGCATTGAATCTAAGCTGCCATACATTTGACCATTCCTCTAACCTTGCCAAGTCCCTTCTCATCCTTTCAACCCACCTTGTGCATCAACTCTGTTGCAGATCTTTGTGTCATCTGCAAAGAGATATACTTTTCCTTCCAGTCCCTCTGCAATGTCGCTATAAAGACATTGAAGAGGACTGGTCCTAATACTGAACCCTCAGTACCCCACTAGTAACCCCCTTTCTTCAGAGTGGACTCATTCACGATTACTCTCTGTGTCCTATTCTCCAGCCAATTCTTTACCCAGGCTGTCATCTTGGGACCCACTCCCAGGCTGGCTAACTTGTATATTAATCTTTTGTGTGGGACTGTGTCAAATGCCTTGCTAAAGTCTAGGCAGGCCATGTCCACAGCCCCTCCCTGATCTACTACTTTGGTCACCCAGTCAAAGAAATCTATCAGATTTGTCTGCCATGACCTTCCCGCTGTGAATCCATGCTGCCTTGGGCCCCGTGCCCCTCTGGCCTCTAGATACTCAACAATTCTTTCCTTCAGAAGTGATTCCATCATTTTCCCTATCACTGAGGTTAAACTAACAGGTCTGTAGTTTCATGCTTCTGCCTTGCTCCCACTTTTGTGAAGGGGAATCATATCTGCCCTCCTCCAGTCCTCGGGTACCACCCCATCCTCCCATGATTTGTTAAAGAGGGTAGTCAGTGGTGTCACTAGTTCTACCCTTAGTTCTTTTAGAATTCTGGGATGAATCTTATCAGGCCCCATTGCTTTGTCCACCTTCAGTTTTAAGAGTTCTTTCAGAACCCTTTCTTCTGTAAATGGGCTGGTATCAACTTCTGTATCTAGAGTGTTTCTACTGTTTGTTTTAGGTACCTCCCCCTCTTCCTTTGTAAATACTGAGCAAAAATTTTTGTTTTGTATCTCTGCCTTTTCACAGTCACCCTCTGCCCACCCTCCCTCCTTTATTAAGCCTCACTATCTCTCCCTTGGTCTTCCTTCGCTCCCTGTTGTACTATAAAAGGTTTTATCCCCCTTCTTGACTGAGTTGGCTATCTTTTCCTCTGTTTGGGCCTTTGCTGTTCTGACTGCCCTCCCAGCTTCCTTTTGCTTTAACTGATACAGTTCTCTGTCCTGCTCCTTCTGCGACTCCTTGTACTTCCTAAATGCTTTCATTTCTCTTGAAACTTCACTGGATCTGGTGTTCACAGTTGGCCTTGAGGCTATTGGTCTCAGGGTTGATCAGGTAGTATGATCAGATCATAGCACTGTGAACTTCAGGTATGGCCACCACCCATGGGCCTTTCCTTTTTGGAGATGGTCAGTTAGAGCCCTTTATAGGGATTGTCCCAAACAGGGCTTTAGGCAGTACTTGATCTATTGGGTGTGGTTTCTGCTAACATGATAGAAGTTGAGGAAGCAGTATCAGCCTATAATATGGCTGTGTCTGCTGCTTTTGACTCCATTGCACCCATCCATGTCCGGCTCTTATCTACTAGCTGGAGACCTCCATGGTTTGATGTGGAACTCTGCAAGTTGAAGATAGAGGGCAGGAGGTTGGAATGGTGCTGGAGGAGGTTTGGACTGATGGATGACAAATTGACTCTGAAGGCACATTATTCTGTCCATCACAGGGCAATCACTCATAAGAAGGTAAAATTTCTGTTGTGAGAGATTGCAGCAGCACAGAATAGACCAGCTCAGCTCTTCTGTATGGTAGACAGGCAGTTATATCTGACTTGTCTCCATACTGGCAGAGCTAATTTGAGCACACGGTGCAATGAGCTTGCTCAATTCTTTGCCAATAAAGTGTTAATTATCAGGGCTGA
Source organism: Neoceratodus forsteri (assembly GCA_016271365.2). Lineage (NCBI taxonomy): Eukaryota > Metazoa > Chordata > Ceratodontiformes > Ceratodontidae > Neoceratodus > Neoceratodus forsteri. Next base: position 1,291,804,434 of record CM057456.1, read on the forward strand.
GATATCCCCTAGCACTGCTCATGGAGAGTGCAGGGGCCAACCTGAGACCTACAGATGCACTTCTCCTGTCTGGGATGAGTTTGACCCAGTTGGGGTGGAGAAGGTGGTGCGATCATCCTTGGGTTAAGGCCTACCTATTGTGATTTAGATCTGGATCCCACCCAACTGTTGGTTGGATGTGTGGAACTGATTGGACCTGTGATTATAGAGATTGTCATGGTTTTCTTGAGAAGTGGGGTCTTCCTGGATTCTCTGAAGGAGGTGCTGGTGAGACCCCTTTTGAAAAAGCTTTCACTGGACCCTGGCGATCTCTCTAACTGCAGACCAGATTTAAACCTCCCATTTTTAGAGAAGGTTCTGGAGAAAGTGGTGGCCATTCAACTTGAGGCCCATTTTCCCTCCAGCTCCACCAATGAGTGCTTCCTATCTGGGTTCTGGGCTGGGTATAGTATGTAGAATGCCTTGGTGAAGGCATTAAATTACCTCCTTATTGCAAGAGATCACAGAGAATGTACGATCCTTGTTCTCTTAGATTTCTCAGTGGCATTTGACACCATGGACCATGAGATGTTGCTGGACCAGTTGTGGAGCTAGTGTAGAATTACTGGTATAGTCATCAACTGGTTTAGGTCCTACTTCACAGACAGAGTGCAGAGAGTTTCAGTGGGATTATCTTCATCTGGCCCAATGCCTCTACACTGTGGAGTTCTGCAGGGTTCAGTATTATCACCTCTGTTGTTCACAGTGTATATGCTGCCTTTAAGAGATGCCATTAGATGGTATGGGCTGAGTTTCCACTGCTATGCAGATAATACTCAGTTGTACCAGTCTTACACCAGGAAATCAGATGGCAGTCTCTACATTTAATGCCTGGCTAATGGAAATCCAGACTTGGATGACTCAAGACTGGCTCAGACTAAATCCAGATGAGACAGAGATACTGGTGGTGGACCTGCGTTATCCTGGGGATGGTGATGGGTTGGGGGATTCATCTGGCCTTGTGCTCGGAGATGTCACTTTAACCCCATTGTCCTCAGTCAAGGATCTAGGCATTGTTCTTGATGATGGCATGATGCTGGACACCCAGATGTCAGTCATTGTCCAGAGTAGTTATTACCATCTGAGGAACATTGCCCATATCCATTCTCTGTTCCCACCAGAGCACCTGTCCACCCTGATACATGCATTTGTTATGTCTAGGTTGGATTACTGCAATACTCTCTACCTAAGGCTATCTGGAGGCAATCCCCACCATCTGCAGCTAGTCCAGAATGTGGTGGTCAGGCTACTTACTGAAACTAGTAGATTAGATCATATTACACTGGTACTCTGTGATCTGCACTGGCTGCTGATTAGGTGGAGGATTGTCTTCAAGGTCAGATTACTGACCTATCAAACCTTACATGGTTGGGGGTCAGAGTACCTGCAAGACCTCATAGTTTCTCATTGCCCATTTTGCTCCCTTCACTCTTCCTGGGGTGACCTCCTTGTGGTCCTAATGGTGAGGCTGCAGCAATTGGGAGACAGAGCATTCTCAGTTGCCACATCAGCCCTTTGGAACTCTTTACCCAGTCACCTGAGAGAGGCACCCTCAGTAGAAGCATTTAGGAAGGGACTGACAACACGTCTATTTTTATAAGCTTTTGCATTTTAAATTGATTTAATCTAGCTATCTGCAATGTTGGACTGTCTGTTTTGAATTATGTTTTTAACCTATTTTGGGATATATTGATTGTATGCATATGGTTTGTTTGATATGAATAGTGTGTGTTGTTTTAAAATTGTACAATACTCAGAGCCCCTGGGAATGGACACTATATAAGCAATAAAATCAATCAATCAATTTCCTGCATCAATGCAGGTATGGCAATTGAAGGGTGGGGTGGGTGCCACTAGACACCAGGAAAACATAACATACATAAGGGCACAGGGATTGGAGAGTGGGAGAGTGCCACTAGACACCAGGGAAACATAATATAGTACATACATAATGCAGTGTTAATCAGAGGGTGGGGGTGCTACTAGTAACCAGGGAAGCACAATATAGTACATACATAAGGGGGTGGTAATCAGAGGGTGGGGGCACCACTAAACACCAGAGAGACATAACATAGTACTTACAAAAGGAGATGGCGATCAGAGGGTGGGGGGATACCACTAGACACAAGTGAAACATTATATACTTAAGGGGATGTCGATTGGAGTATGAGGGTGTCACTAGACAGCAGGAAACATAACATAGTACATACATAAGAGGATGGTGATCAGAGGGTAGTGGGTGCCACTAGACACCAGATAAACTTTATAGACATAAGTAGACAGTGACTGAAGTGTGTTGACCTATCACTAGATACCAGGGAAATATTATATACATAAGAGGATCATAATCAAATGTTGGAAGGTGCCACTAGACATTAGGAAAACATAACGTACTATATACATTAGGGGATGGCGATCAGAGGGTGGGGGTGCCATTAGACACCAGGGAAACATAACATAGTACTTACGTAGGGGAATGGTGATTGGAGGGTGGGTGAACCACTAGACACCATAGAAACATTATATACAGTACATAAGGGGACAGTGATTGAAGGATGGGGATGCCACTAGACACCAGGGAAACATTATATAATAAGAGGTTGGTGATCAAAGGTTGAGAGGTGCCACTAGACACCAGGGAAACATAATATGGTAGATAGATAAAGGAATGGTGATCAGAGATTGGGGAAACCACTAGACATCACAGAAACATTATACACAGTACATGGGGGTGATTTGAGGATGGGGTGTGTCACTAGACACCAAGGAAACATTATATACACAAGGAGACAGTGATCAGAGGGTGGGGATGCTTCTAGATACCAGAGAAACATTATTTACATAAGGGGACAGTGTTTGAAGGTGGGGGTACCACTAGACACCAGGAAAATGTAACATACATAAGGTGCTGGTGATTGGAGGGTGGGGTTGCCACTTGACACCAGGGAAACATAGGATACATAAGGAGACAGCGATTGGAGGGTGGGGACTTACCAACAGACACAAGGGTAACATTACATATGTAAGGGGACTGTGATGGGAGGGCAGAAAAGGTGCCACTATACACAAGGGAAATGGTGACTCACTGCTCTCAGAGCAGCCAACAGCATGAGTTCCAGCTGCAGCTGCAGAACTCAAGAAAGTTCCTCTGTTCTCAGAGAACATGGGTCAACATCTCCCATTGCAAATCTGACCACCCAAGATTTTGGGGTGCCCAGAAAAGGTATTTATGGCCATTAATTTAGGAAACAAACATCAGAATCTAAATAAACATGTCTCACTTAGCTAGGTTCTGGTGTTTGTTTTTTAAAATGATGACATTTTATGTATTTTCCATACTTATTAGCTTGAGAGAAGAGAAACAAGATGGCGGCTCTCATAGTACAAAAAACAACTGTCCTGTGAAAAGCAAGTGGTGAGAAACTAAACAGGGTTTTGCAACACAGAATTCTTTGTGTCATATCAGAACGTTATCCCAAGAACCCTATTGAGCATGCTCAGAACAGAAAAACATAAATCTTTAAAGCCTTATAACTCTAGAAACATTTAATATTTGTTCACAAAACCTTTCAACAGCACTACATTAGGATATTGTGCCTGTACCCCGAAGGTTTGGAGAAAAAATTCCATTCTGTGTAGGCTGTAGGTGACAGCAAAAACAAAAAAAAATCCTGTATAACGTATAGGACAAAAACTGGGCATCTACAGAAAAATGACATATGCAGATCTCAGAAATCACACAAGCCACCATCACAAAACATTCCACAGATTTAGATTTTTCCTCCTAGACAACACATGCAAAATGTCACGTGATTTTGTCAAATGCTGCCATAGTTATTAAGGTGCAAAGTTAGGGTTTAACAGTGAACACTCTACTCAGCTGTAAATATAGGGCTACTGCACCCCTAAAATTTGGATTTCAGTAAGACCTTCAAGGAAGTATACCCCATGGAAGGCTTGTTAAGAAGGCAGGGTATGATCTCACGGATGCAGATTATTTCAAGTGGTTACAGCTTAATAAGGCTCTAAATCAGATACTCGGAGTGATCTCATTGACAGACATAGGGGAAATTAATATTGATTCCATTTTGGAGGCAGCGAGGCAACCACATGCAGTTTCCAAGGTTCACGGTCTCCTCCAGGAATGGGATCACAGGCTCCCTTCCGGTGTAGGTTTCTATTGGGTGAGAGTTCTAAATATAGGCGACTCCCCGGAGTTTTGGAAAACACTTTGGTTGAACGCATACAGATATATTAAACAAGATAGGCTTAGACTGATACATTTCAATATATTACATCATTTATATTTAACCCCTTCTGACCTATTTAGAAGGGGCGCGCTTAGCTCACCTTGTTGTTGGAGGTGCAAAAAAGAAGAGGGAACTCTATATCACTTGTTATGGGTATGCCCAATGATTCGTACTCTCTGGAGGACTATAAGCAATATGCTAGACCCTATCCTTGGCTCAGGAAAAATGGACACTCCCGAAGTTTGTCTACTGCTTGCTTTCACAACGTCAGCTCTAAAGCATGGCGTGAACGCGTTGCTCTGGCCTCGGGGGTTATAAAGTTGTTAATTCTTCGACATTGGGCGTCGGACACTGCACCCACCCTTGTGGAGTGGCATAGGGAGTGCACGCAAGCACTGCAGCTTGAAAAGCACATTGCTTCTATGCGGGATAAGCGTGAACATTATATCTCGCTTTGGGGCTCTCTGGAACACTTCTTGATGACCTGGAAGCCGTAATACTAAGTGGTTCTGATTGTGGTAGCATAAACCTCTTTAACTATTTTTACTTGTTTTGATGATTTACACTTAGGGATAGGGAAGGGGAGAGGGTAGTGGCAGTGGGATTTTCTTTTTTTTCTTCATTGTTTGTTATTGTTGTTCCATCAGAATGTGCTAGATTTACAGAATTATTCTCATTGATAAGTGAATGTGCACATTCAGTAATTCATGTTATAGTAACGTATGTGTGTTACCTCATTGTAATGGTAAAAAGTAATAAAATTTTAATTACAAAAAAAAGAAGGCAGGGTATCTAGGAGTGAGTACAAAGCTAATCAGGTGGGTAGCACAATTACTGGTAGTGAGGATAAAAAGGGGTCATAGTGAATGGGGAATAATCAGAGGTCATGGAGGGCACAAATTAGGATAAAGCAGTGCCAAATTTTCATTCCATGAACATGCCAAATCTGGAGCCAGATTCACAGAACTTTGCCCCAGTGCAAACCCAGTCTGCATGGCACAAATTGGGTTTCGCACCAAGGAGGTGTTCACAGAAACCCTGCTTGCACCCGCAAACTGGATTTGTGCCAGAGAAAAGTCTGGAGTGGGCTGCAGTGCAAATAAGGGGGAGAGGACCTGCATATCCATGCAGTCCCATTCACAAAATATTTTCTCCACACAATGGTCTTTTGTGTGGTTCTCTTGCATGGTGAAACTACCACTGAGCCAGACCTTTTTATTTATTCCACACAACCCTTGTATGGCGCCCCTCCATCGCTGATCGCTGACCTGGTATAATAAAAATGAATTTCCCTGGTATTCTAGTGGCCCCTCCCCCCTTCCCTGATCTCTGATCACCTTCCCATTATATGAAATAAAATATTTCACTGGTAGTCCAGTGGTTCCTCCCCCATCCTCAGATCTCAGATCACCATCCCATAAAATGAAAACAAATATTTCCCTGGTAGTCCAGTGGCCCCTTCCTCCTCCCCATTCACTGATTGCTGCTCCATCATGATGCCAAGAATAACCCCTGTGGTGTATTGGTCCCCCACCCTATCCCCAATCCCTCCCTGCCATAGCGTAAATAATTACCCTGGCGGTATAGCGGTTCCTGCCACCCACCCACAATCTGCCCCATACACAAAAGTATATATATTCCCTAGAGTTTGGTGGACCCCCCACCCCCACACCCTAGCAAGTAGTGCCCCACCACCCCTCTTCCCCCCATCCTGAAACTAAGCTGGCAACCAGTACAGCCATCCTCTCACTGCCATGGCTGTCTGCTGACTGAGCTTTAAGTGAGCACATATTGTATACAATGTATTTACTATGACAGGATGGCATTCAGCCAAGGTGGGGGGAAGGAAAGGACCACTGGACTACCAGGGAACTATTTTATTTCATATAATGGGATGTAAATCAGAGTTTGGTGAGGGGAAATGGACCACTGGACTGCCAGGGAAATATTTAATTTAATATAACGGGATGGTGATTAAGATTGGGTGAGGAGGGAATGACCACTAGACCACTAAGGTGATGTATTTGTGCAAACTGGATAGTGATAAGTGATGGTGGGGGCCAAGGTACACTCACTACAACCTATGCAAATGGGCACATAATGTGCATGAAAATAACCACCTAACATCTTGCATACCCAAAGGGCTCATTTACATGGCTGGCTTTGTGAATTACAAATAGCACAGCAGCCCTATACATTGGAGAAGAGTATTACTGGCCCCAAGTCAAGACAGTGCTACAGAGGTTAGCACTGTCTCCACCTGGTCCCTGTTCACAGCTGGATAGTGCAGAGCACTATCCAACTATAGATAGTAACTTTTGCACCCTAAGTAATGGCAAACTGCAATGCAAAATTTTACATTGCACTTTGCAATTTTTGGTGAATCGGGCTCCTGGTGTTTTGGGAAGCAGAGCAAAAGGAAATAGGTATCTCTGCAGTACTTCAACACTTGGATGTCATGATGCAGTACTTTTTACTGGAAGCACACACACTGAGCATGTCCAAGCTGATGGCATGCTACGTGGCCTACAGTAGACAATCAGAGATGCTAAAGGTTGAGAACTCCATGCCCTGATAGTGAAATTATGTTGCAGAACAAAGGAGAGTGCACAATGTAAGCCTACACTAGAAGCTGCAGGCCATGCAGCAGGAGCAGGGCAAAGTGACTCTAGCAGACTGTGAAAGGTGTAGGGGGATTTTTGAAAGATTTATTTTTTATTGAATGCCAGTGTCGTAGAGGGCACAGAAATCCTTATTTATTTATTCATTCAACCCCCTCCCCCATTGCATGAGCTGGGCAGAGTGGGAAAATGTGCAGGAGGAGTTTGAAGGATTTAGTTGAAAAATATAGTAGAAAATGCTGATTTGGCAAACTATTTTTAAAAATCTCTGGAGATCTCCATAGAGATTTGTTAAGATTTCTTGCAGCACAAGCATAGCAATTTCTGTAGCTATCTATAGAAAATCTCAAAAGATAATTTGCTGTATTGACTGTTGCCATAGTAATTTGATTTGTTTCAAATGTGCTTACACAACTGGATAAGATGAAGCTTGTATGACTTGATTACATGGTGGCTATCCGACTCTCTATCCATGGGAAATACCACCCTGTAGGGGTACGATGCAAGGAGCTCTAGAGGAGGATTTCCCCTTACAGGTGCCTTAGGAATGATTCTGTTGGCTAAAGGTAGCTTCGGAAGAAGCCCGTGGGAAAGAGAGATGAGCCACTGGAGGAGGGGTGGATGGTGGAGCAAAGAGAAATTAATCCTTGGAAGGCCTAGGGTGAGTGACATTTATAAATGCTGATGGGGGAGTGATGTAGTTGCTCTGCCCATCAGACCTCAGGCTTACAGCCATCCCATTTGATTGTGCTTACGCAACTGGATGAGATGATGCTTGTGTGACTTGATGATGTTGTGGCAATCTGCCTCCCTCTCTGTGGGATATACCAGCTTGTAGGGGTACCTCGCAAGGAACCCTAGAGGAGGGTTCCCTCCTAGAGGTGCAGGGGGAATGATTCCATTGCCATGGTAGCTTAGGAAGAAGCCCACTCAATTGGGTGTCGATCATTGAAGAAGGAAGAAGCAGAAGACATCAAGACCAGAAATAAATGTAAGGACATAGGTAGGAATAATCGGAAAATATGAGGAAAGGTGAGGATGATGAATGACATGAAATCTGAGAAGATGATTAAGGGCATACTTCCTAAGGAGAGAGGGATAGCCAGGGCCATCGTCCAACTCCATCCAACAGTGGAACCTAATTAAGGAACCTAAGAAAGCACTAACCCTAACTAATATAATGACCATTGGCACGAAGGAAAAGAAAAAACCCCTTTGCGGAGGAAACCTCTCGGGATTCAAGGCCTAGGCCACTTTCCCTCCATGCTGACAATGTTTTATTTAAGGATGTATGTCACTAAAGAGAAAGATATGAGTAGGTAAGATGAAGACAGGATAGAGAAAACCCCAAAAGAAAGCACAGATTGAAGAAGAGACAGGAAACAAACTTGAAATTGAATTTGAACAATGGTGGAGAACAGCCAGCCAGCCCTTAGTAAAGGGCAATGGACAGGAAGGCATGTCCTTGAATGGAGATCGAGTCGAGTCGAACGAGGGATATCCAGATGCACCCATGAGAAGACTGAGGATGATGAATACTGAAGACGATGATCGCCGCAGAAGTGCAGCAGGTCGATGAGGTAGCATTAGTCCCAATGAGAGGTATGCTTGATTGACAGATAGGAGTAAGTAGACTCTGAGGCCAATAAGGCATGCTTGGAACCAGATGGCATGCTTGGGGTGAGCGATCAAAGGGAGCAAATGGATGATGCACAGTGATGAGATATGAACAGGATGAGGAATGGTGATGGAGTGAATCCTTGAGTGGAGTGAATCCTTGATGGCTGGTACAAGTAACTTGTTTTGAGAATGAGGAAGAATGATGATGGAAGAAAGCCTTGAAGGCTTAGATGATTGAAGGTGAGACAGGAAATGAATGCTGGAAAGGTGACAGAATAACTTGACATGAAGGTTGGATGAGTGAGGGATATGTACATAATGAGGCACAGAAGGATGAAGGATGATAATGGAGGGAAATCCTTGAGTACAGGAGTCGATGAGTGGTATACCTATTGACCGATGCAAATAGATGAGCAGGTCGAGGAAAGTTAGCATGGACCCGAGAGGGCTATGCTCAAGTAGCTGATGTGAAGGAGGAGACCCATTTAGAGGTCAGATAAGCTAGGGATACCAGCTATGGGCAGCAGTTCATTATGCCCAAAAGAAATATTGATTACAGGCCAAACAGAGTCAGCCAGAGACAGCCAAATGATGTGAATGGGAGAGCAAGGGGGCAAGGTAGCTGAGGAAAGGGAGCAGAACTAGTGCACTCCGAAGTATGTCGAGATAAGTGTTCTAAAAGGAGATGAAATGCCAAGGTATAACTGGTGGGCAAATGTCGCCAATGGTAGGCTGAGTCCAAGTGAAGGAGGGCCCAGGTGAATGCAATGAGTCCTATAAGCAGGTTTTTGTCATTGATTGATGCTAATGGCAGCTGAATGAGCTGGAATGCAGAATTGAGTGGAGAACGGGTAGAGGGCATGAGAAGACTGATGGTGAGAATGACTGTAGGAGGCCATATCGGAGGTAGGATGGTGAATGAGGTAGGGCCAGTTGTAGTGTGGTGAAGAGTGTAGGTGAGTGCCCCAATGTCCCAGTAGTGCAGACCAGGAAGAGTGAAGCAAGGGCCTGAAGGTGGCAGGTGGCTGTGGAAAAGAGAAGCCATGGGGCTGAGGAGCTAGAGTGGAGGAGAGCAGGCTATGCTGCAAAACATACAGTAACCCCCAACCTCTCTGCAGTAGAATTTAAAGCACTAGCCTGCAAAACAGAGCAAGGCGCTAGAATGTGTAGCACAGTCTGAGCTGAACAAAAGAAGATTACAGACAGTGGCCCCAGATGGCCAGCTAGAAGAAATGATTCTATCAGGGCAGTTCAAAGATTGAATACAGTGTGTGCCCACCAAGAGCCCAAACATATGACGAAACAGTGAACCCATGTGGAACAAGGGAAAATGAGAGTGTGAAATCAACACCACATGAAATGCATTCAGTGGAGAGGTGTGCTGCGGAAAGGCTGTAGTCTCAAGCAGCTAGGAGTAGAGCAGTTCGGGAGTGGAGCCACCGAGGAAAGTGCAGGAGGGCCACCAAGGGTGAGTCAGCAGGAGAAAGAGCAAGTGCAGGGTGATATAATAAGGATGTGGAGGAGAGGTGATGGATGAGAATGAGGGGAATGGAGCAGCCAAGTATGGCTATGTCATGAAGTCAGGAAGGAAGGGAAAGGTTTGGTGCAGTGAAGCCCATCGGAGGCAAAGATGTGGCGACTGGAGCTCCCAAGAAATGTGAGTCAGCACAGCATGTACATAATCCCGAGGAAAGAGGATGAGATGAGAAATGTCATGCCAGAGAAAGAGCCAAGCTGCATCGGTGGCAGGAGGCAGTGAGGAGGGGCAATGTGGGGATCAGTGAGATTTGTGAAGCCAGAGAGGATGGATGGGAAGCAGGAGAGAAACAGCAGGCAAAAGAAATATGAGACCAAACAGAGCGGAAGCAACAGATGAAGAGCAAAAGACAATGTCCATCGGCAGAGCGTGTAAGCATGATACAGGAGGAGAACAGGCAGCTTGGAGGAGTGGGGAGCAGTGACTGCATGAATGGGAAGGCACACAGAAATGGAAATGTGCTGCAGAGGGAGAGAGGCGGAGAAATGGAGAAATTAATTGACAGCCGGAGGTAGCAGCTGGGAAAAGAAATGACTCAGAAATCCACAGAGAGGGAGGGAGGGTCGGAGAGCAGCGCCTCCAGCTACAAAGACAAACAAATCCTGGGAAGGCCTAGGGTAAGTGACTTTTATAAAGGCTGATGGTAGAGTGACATAGTTGCTCTGCCCATCGAACCTCAGGCTTACAGCCTTTCCATTATGGTACAGAAGAACACAAACATCTATCTTTATCTTGTTTTTGCCTGTCAGAGAAAGGCAAAGGCAAGGCAAAATTTATTTAAAAGACGCCCAATCCCAGAGACTCTGGGCACCGTACAAGGCATTTAAACAAACATATTTAACATAATAAATATATAAATTTACATATAAATTCAGATCAGTACAAAAACTAAGCCTAACAATAAATCCATATCTAAGCATTAAATGCCTTAGAAAAGAAAAAAGCCTTTAACTGGGCCTTAAAAACATCCACTGATGAAGCCTCTCTGACCATAGTTGGTAAGGAATTCCACAGAACGGGGGCTGTGGCACTGAATGCTCTATCGCTGGCTGGTTTCAGCCTAGTTCTGGGAATGGTCAGGAGGCATTCACTGGAGGAGCAAGAGAGAGCTGCTGAGGGAGGTAGGTGACAGAAGGTCTAACAGGTAGCCAGGGCCCTGTCCGTGTGAGGCCTTATAGGTGAGGAGACCCACCTTGAAGAGGACTCTCCACCTGACTGGCAGCCAGTGCAATCCACGCAAAACTGGTGTAATGTGACAGAACCTTTGCTGCCCGGTCAGCAATCGGGCAGCAAACTCGGCTACTGCAGTGAGACGCTGGGGCCTGGATTTTTAAAAGCCTTTTTCTAAATGCAATTTTCTATTGTACAATTTTGGACACAAGTCAAATTACCCCATGTCCAGTTTTCAAAGCTAGTGCATGCAGTAGCTGAGTCCAATTTTCAAAACTCTGAGTTAGTTATGTCCAGTTTGCAAATTTCTGATATAATGGGGGATTTTTAAAAGTGTTGGGTGCAGGCGTAAACAACTTGTGTCCAGGCAGCCCTGCTGCCATTTTCACAAGTTTCATCCATCTATGACAGACAGTCACAATTTGTAGCAGGTAATTGAAGGAATTGTGAGTTGCATCATGTTAGGGCTCAGTTGCATGCAGTCTGGATGCAACTGTATCTGTATTTGGATGCAAATTTTAGACGCTATGGGCAGGACTTCAAAAAGGTTTGGATGCAAACACAAATGCAAGCTGTGCCAGCTTTTTCAACCATACTCTTACATCCAAGCAGCCCTGCTGGTATTTTTTTAGAAATTGCATCTGTTAATGTCAAAAAGTCACAATTTGCTATAAAAACAAAACGGATGCAGTTGTGAGTTGTAGCCAATTGGGATGAACCTGCATCTGTTTTTGGACACAAACATTGGATGCTATCAACCATCTATTACATGCTATAGCATGTTTGGATGCATGTTCTTTCAAAATAATATCAGACACATCTTGGACAAATCCATGTCTAAATCCTGCCCTGCTAGGCCATCTAATATTGATCTGACAGATTTGGATGCATTTCCAACATTGAAAATTGTAGTAGATGAATCTTGGGAGGATCTTTTGGAAAATCCTACCCATTGTTCCTGGACACAGTTTTCAGACTGAGTGTAACCTTGTTTATCACTTATGTATATCTGGCATTTGTTTATCCAAAACTGGATGTAAAGTATCATAAAACATCTAAATATTCTGCAGGTACAGCCAGTACAATGTTTGAAAATTTGTCCCAAGTTCTGACTTTTGAAAATCTCACACAATGTAACAAGACATTCTTCCCATTTTATGATTTATTGAAAACCCACCTTAGGTCCCTCAGTGAGGGTGAGGAGGAGGTTATAGTAAAGTGAGCAATGGTTGCGTACATGTGTGTGGGCATAAGGTGCTGTTTCATGTGGAAACCAGAAGGAAAAACTGGAGGAGAAAGGGACACAGAGGGGAGGAAAGGAGCAGAGGAAGGTTTCACTCTGCCAGTTTCCCCAAGTTCCAGTTTTGCAAGTGGTGCTGGTGGAGAAGGAGCCATGGAAGGGACTGGGCATCACAGTGGTGAGCAGGGGCTATCCTTTAGTGAAGGACTAGGGCCTGTTGCATGAAAGTATGGCCAACAATATTAGTCATTAGTTCCCAAAAGTCACTTTTTCCACTCCCAAAGCAAGCAGCATTCCCAGCCAGTATTGCAGTGCGACTTATGAAACCACCCTGGACAATACAGAAGCACACCCATCTCACTCTTTTCCTCCTTCAAGTGCTTCCACTTTCACAGACACCTCTCATCTTCACTGGTTTATTTTTCTTTGTCATGTAAAATGAGTGGAGAAAGGCAAAATTGAGATCAGTTATATTTTCATAAATCATGAACAAATCACATTTTGCTGAATTAAATTTCCTCAAACCTAGAATAGCCACATGACATAATGATGTAGGAAGCAAAGTCAAGATCAGTTATGTTTTTTCAAATTTCAGACAAATCACATTTTCTCAAATCATGTTTATTTCTAATCATGTATTCCTGAATTTAATAAATCCACTTTATGTAAAATGAGGTGAGAAAGGCAAAGAAGAGCAGTCACATTTTGCATATAATAGATGGATAATGTTTTCACAAATCATATTTTCACAAATGATATTTTCTCGAATTGGAGGTACAGTATCTATGTCATGTAAAATGAGGTGAGAAAGGCAAAGAATAGATCTGTCATATTTGCTCAAATCACATTTGTTCAAATCATGTTTTCTTATATCACGGTTTCTCAGATAACTTTTTCTCAGCATGTTTACCCGCCATCTACTGTATGTGGCAGTAAACACATAGATGGTGCCATTGCTGAAGAAGGTATGGGGGGGATTATGCGGATCTCACTAGTTTTCTCTGAAGCAGTAATGCAAATTATAGCTTCTTAAGAAGTTACTGCCCACTGGTCTGTATAAATCAGGTTTCTCCACCATTGCCTTCCAATCTCCCCAACCATTAGCCCCCTGTGGAGCTATATTGAAGCAAATATACTCACAGAAGTGCATTGACACAGGAAATTCTTTCCTGAATGTGCCAGTCATATAGGGGAAGCACAATGGGGAAGACATTCTACCATTGATTTAATCACTGCTAGACATCTGCATATGCACTCATGAAATATTTATTTGGTAATTTCAGATACAACCTTTAGTATAGACTCTTTTACAAAGGTTCCACATCAGGATGTAAAACAGCAGAGACGTATCAAAAACTTGACAGTTAACCCAAAATATAAGATGGCTGGGTAATACAGTAAATAGATAAATAATACATTTGAGTGACCTAGACAACTGAAATTAAACAGCAGGAGGAGATTCCCAATTAGCAATGTATGGCATAGCTGCCCCAGGGGTGCCTATCAAGGCAGAGTATCAGAAAGGGTAGGAGAAAAAAAGGGGGGAGAGTGTGAACGAGGGGTAGATTAGACAGAGAGAGAGAGAGAGAGAAAGGGATTGGAAGAAGAAGAATATTTGGGGGAGAGAGTGGGTGGAAAGGGTAGGTGTTGGGGGAGTATGAAGGGGACGGAGTTGGAGGGAGCTGGGGGGGCAAGGGATGGCAGGTGGGGGTCTCAGGTAGATAAAACAGGAGGAAAGCTCAGACAGATGAGAGGGGTATCCGGGTTGAGGATATGGACTCAGGTAAGGGAGTTAGAGGTGTTTAAGGGGAGGTATCCAGGTATCCAGGTTGAAGATATGGATTCAGGCAAGGCTATCACATTCATTTGAGTTCTGCAGGTATTGCTTCAGTTCTCTTTTAAAGGGCTGAACATGTGTTGTATTAAGAACTGCAGCAGGGATCTCATTTAGCCATAGTGGAGTACGGTACATGAAGGATATTTGTCCTATGGAAGTTCTACAAAATGGAACATCAAGCTGTATTGTCACTGTTCTTCATGTGTTGTATTTGGTGCTTACTTACTATACCAGGTCTGCAATGCAGGTAGGGGTTAGGGAGAGCATGGCCTTTCTCCCTAGAAGGCAAGTTTGGTATCTGTTTCTGGATTGAAGTGGTAGTATGTGGGCCAGACCATACAAGGTACAAGCATACGTGAAGCAGTCAGCATTTAGCAATAGTCTGCAAGCCTTGTTAAGGGCAGTGGCAACCCTTTTGAGGGCTGTATCAGTGGTAGTGCCATAAACCACCAGCCCGTAGTCGACCAGGAAGAGGACAGAGCTGGAGACTGAGAGTTGGAGGACTTCAGCAGCTAGGCTTTTCTTGTACCTAAACAGGATGCAAGAACCAGGATGGAGCTCTCTGTGTTTAACAACTGTCTCAAAGAAATCCAGGGCTGGTTGAAGTTGAACTCAGAAAAAACAGAGGTTTTGGTTGTGGACCCTAGTCATCAGATAGAGGAGTCGTCTGCTGGTACACCCTCAGGAACTTTTCTGGGTAGCGTTTCACTCCCGAGCTCTGAACTGGTGCGTAATCTTGGATGACAGGCTGACACTGCAGTCACAAGTGCCAGCAGTCATCAAGGCATCCTTTTACCATCTTAGGAATATTGCCAGAGTTAGGCATCTTGTTCCATCTGATGCACTGCCAACGTTGGTCCATGCCTTTGGGTCCTCGCGTCTGGACTACTGCAACTCCCGTACTTTGGGCTTTCCGGGGTTGAAATCTGCCACCTACAGCTAGTGCAGAACGCAGCAGCCTGGGTTTTGACTGGGACAAGTAGGTCCTGTCATACTATTCCAGCGCTGCGCGAAGTGCACTGGCTGCCTATACAGTGGCGGATCGCCTTTAAAGTCAGTTTACTGAATTTCAAAGCCCTTCATGGTCAGGGTCCAGCTTATCTGAAAGAACTTCTGGTTCCTTACTGCCCTGGCTGATCGCTCTGCTCAGCCAATGAGGGGTTGCTAGAGATTCCAAGAGTGAATCTTAAATCATCAGGTTGTAGAGCATTTTCTTATGCTGCGCCCACTCTTTGGAATTCTCTACCCCGACGGTTATGGGAGTGCACCACCGTGGAGGAATTTAAGAGGGATTTGAAAACCCACTTCTGGCAAATGGCTTTCTTTGAAAACTGACTGTACTGAAGTTGTTAATCATATTATGGCTTTTACTTGTGTCTAATATTGGGTTTTAATGTTTGATCTGTATTGTTTTAACTTGTACAGCGCTTAGAAAAGTGAAAGGTGCTTTATAAATAAAATTATTATTACTATTATTATTAATTTAGTGTTCACAGATTTCACCACCATGTCAATATGCTGAACATATATCATCCACAATGACACCCAGGTACTTGAAGGAGTGAACCTGTTCCAGCGGGGCAATCAGGTGATTTGTGATTGTTAGTTCTGCGCACCTCCATTTTATTTGAGAGCTATAGAGAAGCATTGTCTTGGTTTTTTTGTAGTTTAGTATCAACCTTTGGGAGTAGAGCAAGGTCTCCAGTTGCTGGAAGGATGATTGTAGCTCAGCCTGTAGGTGCTCTATGTGAGAGTGACAGCTAAGTAGGACAGCATCATTGGCGTATAAAATGACTTTGTTAGTGCAGGCATTGGGTAGGTCATTCAGGAACATGCTGAAGACTGGTGGACCTCAGGATGGACCCTTGAGGCACCCCTTGTGAGACTTCCTTGGATGCAGATATGGAGTGACCTATCTTGATCATTTGAGACTGGGAGGTTAGGTAGTCCTGGAACCATAGAGCGGCATTTGGGGAAACACCAAGGGCATGCAGTTGAGACAAAAGGAGTGGGTGGCAGACTGTATCGAATGCCTTTATTAGGACAATGGAGATGGACCCAGCCAGTTTTCCCTCATCCAGTGCCTTATGGACATACTCAGTGAAATTCGCCAGTGCAGTGTCCTTGCAGTGGCATTTCCTAAAGCCGTGCTGCTGGGGACATTGCAGTTGGTATTTGTAAATATAGTCAGTAAACTGATCTGCTACAATCCTTTCCAGTGCTTTGGAGAGTGGGGAGAGGACAGAGATGGGCCTGTAGTTTGTGGTCAGTAACCTATCACCTGTCTTATGTATCGTAGTCACCAGTGCTTGTTTCCAAGGAGAAGGGAATTTGGCAAGCTGGAGGGATTTATTGAAAATCATAGTAATGGGAGTGATGACTTTGTTGATTGCCAGTGCCAGCAATCTCATGTCAGTGTTTTCAGACCCCATTCTGGTTTTCCCCAGGACCTTTTTAACATAACCCAGTGCTTCTTTGACAGTGACTCTCTTGAAGTAAAATTCTGGGTGCAAGTTGATGTCAGATTGGTGTCTATTATCAGCTTTGATAGGCTTGAGGTATTCAGCCAGTAGAACAGAACTAAGATCCATGAAGGTGGAGTTGACTCTTCGGCAATGGTGTGGGATCCATGGTATTTGTGTCATTAATGTTTAGCAGTGATGGCTGTGTTTGGTCATCCTTCCCTTTGAGTGCATTTATATTGTCCCATAACCTAAGGTTACCACCTACTCGGTTTTTGACTGAATGATTCAGTTTTCTAGGTCCAGATTCGGTCCCCCTGTTTTCACCATTGCAAATTCGTTTTTTATGGCGGGTCAGGCAGCACCTGTGAGATTCCCCACTAACTGTTTCATTTTCTTCTCATCTGACTGTAAGCAAGTGTCTGACATGTCAGTGTGCTTGCTTGCTAATCAGGGAGTGCCTTCAAGAGCAAGGCACTTAAAGAGCCAAATGTGTCCCTGTCTGCTCAGTTGTCACCTCTAACTTCACACAAACAAATTGGAAGATTATTCATTTTAATTTAGCTTTTGTTGACCGGGTAAGTGCACTAGACAAATCCTGCCTATTTTCAGGCACAACCCGGGGGAAGGGGATACAGATGAATGCCAACTGACCTTGAACCAGATTAAGCTGTTGGTGGTATTTTTAGTGAATGAGGGAAATTTGGCCAGGACACCAGGGAAATTCCCCTACTCTTTTCGATAAGTGCCATGGGATCTTTAACATCCACCTGAACTACCACCAATCCAGGCAGATGGGACCTCGGTTTAACATCTCATCTGAAAGATGGCACCTCAGAAGTGCAGCACCCCTCTCATGCTGCACTACAGTGTCAGTACTGGGATATTAACCCATGCCAGATGTGGGAACTGAACCCACAGCCCTCTGATCTCCTGGCCTCAGAGGCAAGTGTGCTACCTACTGAGCCACTGACACTGACACTCATGGGAAGGGTACACAATACCACCTTAATTAACATCTTCATTTTTCTGAAACCCTTAGACATTCAGACAGGCACCACATTAGGGTAGCCTCTTGTCCAGTGTGGACTGTACAATGTATTTCAGAAACTTTACCTGCTAATCCAGTTTTATTCAGAGGTAGTACTTTTTCATTCATTTTGAATGCTCACATACTTGTAAAACAGATTCTGTTAAATCCTTCACCATTTTACTTGCATGTTCATATTACAAACAAATTCTGATGTCATGTAAACCTTTGTTTGTATACCAGTAAATCTGAAAGGTGTAAAGTAGGGCTATTAAGACCATTGGCAGCAAATCAACCTAATCCTTTCTAGGCTGCAGTATGGCCTTTGACTGCTGTGATAAGGAATACTTTTATACCTTTAAATGCTCACCATTTTTTCTTTTAGGGTCTCTCCTATATTTTAATATTTGTTACCCCATTTGTCGTTAAATTAATAATCTAATATTTTGTTTCATTTCTATCAGTACTAAACCTCTCTCTCTCTACTCAGTAGTTATTGCTGTCAATTTTCATACTACCTGGATATTCCAGGAAGATCATTCCAGGCGTCTCAGATGAACAGCACAGAATAGTGTGGCTAATGTCATGCTAAGCCACAAAAATGAGAAAAGGAAGAGAGAGAGAGAGCAGTAGCTGGTGAGGAGAAAGGAACACAATCTAGATTTGATGGCACTGTAAATTTAGGTAATTTATCAAACATTATTATTTTGTTTTACAAGAAGAGACACACTAAGCTGAACCTTGTTTACAGGTGCAACCTGGGAGCACAAGGGAGTGAAATGATTTGCGCAGGGTCACACAGTATGCAAGTCTGGGATGTGGGATTCAAACCCTGGTCTCCAGAATTGTAGATCAGAGCCTTAAACCACTGTGCTATACTGCTTCCACGATACAAATCACATATCATGCTATCTGGTATGTATGACTGATATGGAAATAAAATATTGTGTTTAACAGCATATAATAGTTCCTACCACTTTTAAAAACTTCTGTGACATTACAAATAGCTTTAGAGTAGGAGCAATGGGAAGGATAGTAGCACATCTTAAAATGGCAGATGATATTTGTAATTACAACTTGTCCACCATTAGTGGTGTAGTTTATTTATTTATTTGAAAGAGTTTTACCAGATAAGGCCACCTGTTCCAAAATAGCCGGTTGTCAGAGGTGTCCTTGTAGTCACTCGATGTGTCAGCTAAGCTGTGTACACAGGATGGAACGTCCCCTGAACCCCATCTCTAACCCCACCAAATGGTAACACACACTGAAATTTAAAATATTTAAATCTAAATCAAACAAACCAAAAATAATAATCATGATGTACTTTAAAGAAGTTGTATACAATGCAATATCAGCAGCAATTCTGAATAAATCAAGTGAATCAGAGTCCAAGCGATGCCCTCATAAGTCATAAAAGGGGAAGAGTTAGGGGTGGAGTTTGGGGGTGTGGTTTAGTATTCAGTTTTCATCTCATCCAAAGGTGGGAACCCTGCCATAACTGTCTCCCATCACCCCAGGTTCTTTCCAATTGATCCTTGGAGAAATATGCCTTAGCATTCCTGATGAGATGTGTGCATTTGTTTCTGGCTACCCTGTATCTTTGAAGGTCACTGGGCTTACCAGAGACCCTAGCTTACATATATACATAGATACATAGACAGTGTCAGCAGATAAGGACCTATGGCCCAACCAGTCTGCCCATTTGAGCTTGTAAGTTCAGTTTGTTTTCCTAGAAGTCTGTTGCCCCTTACCCCTGACCTCCAGAATTCCTTTATGTCTATCCCATGCATTCTTAAATCCCGTGATTGTTTCAGCCCCCACCACTTCCTCTGGCAGGGTGTTCCACTTGTCCACCACCGTTCTGTGAAGAAATTCTTTCTCATGTTTCCTCTGAATCGTCCTCCCTCCAACTTCATCCCATGCCCTCTTGTCCTGGAATATCTTTTTCGCTTAAAAATAGTGTTTTCCTGCACCTGTTCCTCCCTGTAAGATACTTGTATGTCTCTATCATATCCCCTCTCTCCCTCCTCTCCTCCAGGGAGTACATGTTCAGTTCCTTCAACCTGTCTTCATAGGACTTGTGATGCAATCCATGCACCGTCTTTGTTGCCCTCCTCTGAACCTTCTCTACCCTGTCTATGTCCTTACGTAGGTATGGTCTCCAGAACTGTACACTGTACTCCAGGTGGGGCCTCACTAGTGTCTTGTATAGTGGAATTATGACCTCCCTTATCCTGCTGGTGATGCCCCTGCCTATACATCCCAGCATCCTATTTGCTTTGCCTGCTGCCTTGTCACACTGTTTCCCTACCTTGAGGTCATCAGCGATGACAACCCCAAGATCCCTTTTCTTGCTTGGTGCATGCTATATCCTCACCCCCCAACTGATATATTGTGCCAGGGTTTTTGGGCCCCATATGCATTATCTTGCACTTCTTTGCATTGAATTTCAACTGCCAAACCCCTGACCATTCTTCAAGTTTCTGCAGGTCGCTCTCATTCTGTCTACACCCTCTGGTGTGTCTACTCTGTTACAGAGCTTTGTGTCATCAGCGAACAGTGAAATTCTACCTTCTAGGTCCTGTGCAATGTCACTGATGAAGATGTTGAATAGGACCGTCCCAGCACTGATCCCTGTGGTACCCACTGGTCACTCTTCCCTCTGTGGAGTGACAGCCATTTACCACCACCCTCTGTGTCCTGTCACCAAGCCAGTTACCTACCCACCACACTACTGTCCTGCCCACACCCATATTCCCCAGTTTGTGTATAGTCTTCTATGTGGCACAGTGTCAAAGGCCTTGCTGGTCCAGATAGGCCATGTCCACTGCCCTCCCTGATCCACCTCCCTAGTCACCCAGTCAAAAATTCAATGAGGTTGGTTCTGACATGACCTCCCTGGTGAAACCATGCTGCTTTGGGTCCTGTAGTCCATTGACAACCAGATGTTCCACCAATCTCTCCTTCAGTAGTGCTTCCATGATCTTCCCCACTACCGAGGTAAGGCTGACTGGTCTGTAGTTCCCTGCTTCCTCTTTGTTCCCACTTTTATATAAGGGGACTACATCTGCTGTCCTCCAGTGTTTGGGTACCTCCTCTGTTTCCAGTGATCGGCTAAACAGGATAGCCAGAGGTTCAGCCACCACCTCTCTTAGTTCTTCAAGGACCCTGGGGTGCACCCCATCTGGACCCATTGTTTTATCAACTCTTATTACTTCCAGTTCCTTCAGGACCCTTTCTCATGTAAAGGGACTTGTGTCCATTTCTGCACCATTCTCACCCCTTGTACTCCCTTCAGACCCATTACCTCCTCTTCCTCAGTAAAGACTGAGCAGAAATACCTGTTCAATATGTCAGCTTTACTGTTGTCATCCTCCACGCGGCCCCCATCCTCCCCCTTCAGTCTCACTATCCCTCCCTTTGTCTTTCTTTTTTCACTTATGTACCTGTAAAAGGTTTTGTCCCCTCTACCCACTGATTTTGCAATGTGTTCTTCTGTCTGAGCTTTGGCTTCCCTTACTGACCTTCCTGCCTCCCTTTGCTTCTCCTGGTACTTCTCCCTATCCCCTTCTGCCTGTGTCTTTTTGTATTGCCTGAATGTAATCTTTTTGGCTTTCACTTTCTTTGCTACCTCTTTGGAAAACCATAATGGTCTCCTCTTCCTTTTCCTCTTGCTAACTTGCTTAATGCATAATTCTGTTGTTCTTGTAATCCCCATTTTAAATACTGCCCACTGTTCCTCAACCCTTGATTCCTGTCCCATTCCCCTTAATGCCTCTTTCAAGTATCTCCCCATTTTCCCAAAGTCTGCTTGATACCAAAGGTTGTCCCTTGCCCTCATGTGACCTAGAAGGTCACTAGTAATCCACCCATTGTTATAGCCACTTTTTTTTCTTTTTTTAAATGGAGCAAATCTTTCACAAATGCTATTAAAGTTATCAAAGTACTGGAGTGTTATGTCAAGGTCATGTAGTACCTTAAGGGGAGACCAATTAATCTGAGAAAGCTCCTCCTTGAAAGCTGAGAGTTGCTCTTTTCTGAGAATTCTGCTGTTCACAAAGATGGGTTGCACTTTCTTAAATTTATTGGACCACAGACAGGTTATAGGGGAGTGGTCACTTAGTGAATCAGGTAGTACCAAGACATTGGTAATCCTGTTAGGTGAGCTTGCAAGGAGCCAGTACAGGAGCGTGTGCTTACCAGTAGTATGGTTCATTCTAATGGGCTCTGTGACTAATTTCATGAGGAGGGATCTGGCTATGGTATCCTTCTGGTTGGTGGATTCATTACTGAGCCAATTAATGTTGAAGTCCCCAGTCTTGATGAGCTCACAGTTGCTGTTAATGCCAGCCAAGGACCCTAGTAGTTTAATTAGACCATCTCTGGCCATTTTCTGTGGGAGACAGATGCATGCAATGCCCAGAGAATTTTTTTATGTTCACCAAAAGTAATTTTAACTGCAAGGAGCTCATGGTCAATGCTGCAGGTTGTGGTGGGGTGCACAACACCTTGTAGGGTGTTCCATAAATAAATGAGACAGCTGCCACCTCTTTTCCCATTCCTATCACATCTAAAGGTATTGTAACCTGGGAGCACTAACTCATTATCCCCGGCCCGGGTGAATAGCCAGGTCTCAGTCAGGCAAAGTAAATCAGGGTTATGTAGTGTGGTCCACACCTGCAGTTGAGGCATCTTTGGGATTAGGCTGCAGATATTCATCATAGCAAGTTTCAAGCCATTTCCCTTCAGCTCAGTATACCCTGGCCCACTCATGGGGTAATTAAGGGTAGGAATCTTCTTGATGGACAATGACAGTAACAGTAACATACTAAAGGCATAAATGATGGGGATTCCTCCATGCACTTTGTTTGCACCCATACTAAATGTAATGGTGTGGCACGTGCGTGAGAAACATACACAGGTTCATGAAACACTTGACAGTGTATGAAGCACCACTAGATATGTTCAACATTCCCCTATATATGACAAGCTCCTTGGCCATTACCAGCAGAAGCACAATATTCTTAATCATTGCTTAATGAAAGATAATTCCACAATGCGGAACTCTGTCTTTTATGTGGTGCAGAGACTCATGAAGCAAATATCTGTGTTTTCATCTTTGAATTTGATGATGTGGCCAGTAAGAGAATGCTATCATGGGTTTAATGGAGAGTTCTGCAAAAGCTTCTTCCAACGTACAATAATATGAAAAATCCACTACAGATTTAAGTGTTGAATTAAGAAGCCCTAGTATTGTCATTCCCATGGTGAGTTCTTGAATGCCACACATCTGTTATTTAAAATCTAGACCAATCCAATAAAGCAAGGTTGGTTATAGTGGTAGGTGAAGTAGCACCGGTGACAGTGGGAAGAGTGACATTGATGATGGTGGTGGGGATGTGGGTTGTGACACCACTAGTATTTCTGAGTCATTCCAGGAGCAACAGAAAGTAGAAGAGATTTTTCTGACACAATCTATTTTTTTAATTCTATCCTGTCCTACCAGCCAGAACCTACTTTCACTTCTCTTCAGCACCCTAGTCCCATCATCACAAGACCCCCCCAACCGAACCTTTGTTCTTTCTTCCACCCACATCTCAAGTGCATATTTTGCCCTGTCAACCTCTCTCCACCAAGGCAGGGGGTCATTCAGTACTTCTGGCAACTACCCATAAAATGCAGTAAGCCAGACAGGTGGAGGGGATGGCCAGGATTCCCTGGATCTTTGTGAGCAGATCCCAACATCAGGTGTGGCAGGCATGGAGCAGTTTCATCTCTCAGTTGATGGTGACACTTTTCCATTTGCTTTGAGATACCATGAAGGGAGTGGATATGCAATGACATCCTGGAACATCACACACACTCCTGTATCGAATGTGTCAACATCTGTCACATCCCAACAATCCTTGCCTTAGCAAGGTCACCAAGCATACTCCCTCCAGACTTTCAACTGAAGCAATTCTATTGACGGATACTTTTTCCCTTCCACCGCTGAGGAGGTAAGCTATTATCTGAATGCTACAACCTCTTTACCCTTGCCAACCCCATGCCTCTCTAGGCTTGTTCCCAAACCCATGTCATCAGCACTGCAAATTGTAGTGCTACCACTGCAATGGTGGGACACCTATTTCTAACACAATTTGCAGACAAATTTGACAGCATTAAGTCACATGCGCTATGTGACACAACAAAACGACTGGATCCCACCTCTAAAGCTGTGTTTATTCCCTTTAGATGCATAGAGTATACCAAAAAGAATGCATTAAGGAACAGCTATGACAGCTGTCAAAAATGTGCATATACAACCTCATGGTCATACTGCTACTCCTGTTCTGCTGACTTTACTCAGCATCAGTGCCAGCTGCCAGCATGACATAAACCTGAACCTTACCCATTGTTTTTGTCTCTTCCCACAGTCAGCTGTGGAAGATCCAGCATTAGAGTGGGAACAAGATGTGTGGAGTCCAATCAAAGCAGGGTAGGAGGTAGGAGCTCTGAGATAAATCACAGACACTCCAGCTTTTCCGTTCATACACATGTCCTTGAGTGTGAGTGGAACAGAACAGAAGTGGAACAGGTAACCTTTGTCTAAGGTATTGGCAGGTATCCGCAAGTGATTGCAGGCAAGCTGGTGTTCTGCCTGATGGACAGGAGCTAATATACACTTTTTTATTTGCTTAGATTTCAGATTACATAGGTTCCATATCAAGGTACAGACAAGACATACGAGTAAAACAATTCAGACTATGCATAACATACACGAATTTAGCAAACACAATCAATAGTGCACAGCAAAAGCAAGAGTAGCCAAGGTGGCATTGTTGAATTAGAACAAAGTTAACTTTGTAAATAAAACTGTCCTCAGGCATTGTATAATGTATGCTTGATTCTATAAAGTTATTCGTAAACTAGAACCAAGTAGTGCAGATAATGTAACAGAAAATAGATCAGTACAAGTTTACGTACTACCCGGATTGGGTGAAGCAGCCCAGAGTCTCTTATAGGATAGAAAGGGGGTATGGGAAAAAAGATGGGGAGGGATAGGAGAATGATTGGGGGTTTATGAGTAGAAGAGGAGTATAGTGAGGAAAAGAGGGGGTAGGGTGGTGAAGTGGGCTGGGAAGAAGTTGGTAAAGGGTGTATGTAGTAGGGTGTATGGACCATAGACAGGTCAAGTACTAACTTTTGAGAAGCAAACATCAAATACTAAACACTGAATATTCTTACTGTTACAGATGTATAGGTAACTATAGGTGGAAAGGGACATGGAAATTGGTAGGAGAAAATGAGACTGGTAGCAGCAACAGGTGTGTAAACAGGAGACACTGTGTCTGGGGGTAGGATGACACAGCAGTTCAGGAAGGGCAAAATAGGATAATTAGTTCAAAGGGAGGAGTAATTAGGCAGGGGGTACAGGGAGGGCTGTAACTAGAATTAACTACTGTTAAAAGGGAAAGCAGTTAACACACTATCTATGGTAAGGTGTTAAAGAGAATATAGGCACTGTAAGTGGGAAAGGAGCAGATAAAGGTAAGGGACAGTAGTAGCAAACTACATTTAGAAGCAGAAGGGAGTGACTTCAGATTAGCAGATATGGCAGTTGTGTAGTGCAACAATAGTGGAGCTGCAGTATTCCAGGACTTTTTTTTGACTGAGGTGCTTCCCCATCTGACTACCTGGTACCTTGGCCTGGAAGGATAAACAGTAGATCCTAAGGATTACAATGGTGGCAAAGCATGGGAGGAGGTGAATGTCATTGTCATGGTGAAGGATGGGACTGAGGTTGTACAGGGACAGTTCAGAGAACTGGGAAGGGACCTAAGGCAGATAGTATGATCAGTGGCATTTACCAAGTTGCTACCTGTTTACTGCTGAAGGGAGTATAAGGTGTTCCAGGAGTTTCAACAGTTGTTTGAAGGAATGGTGCAGGGAGGAGGGGTTCAGATTCACAGGGACCTGTGGGGCCAACCTGGAAGTATATGGATGTACACAGAGGTAATGGCCTGCATCCTTAGTAGAAGGGGACCACAGTTCTCAGTTGGAGGTTTAAATGCTACTTTGATGTACATTTAAACTAGCTGAGGAGGAGGCGGTATTACCAAGGGAGGCATAAACTGCTCCCCCCCCACAGACTGATGCAATAGGAAAGGAGGGCCCATGGAGAAGAAACTCCCCCAGGGTGCAAGTAGAAGGAGGCATATGCATAGTAGGGGACAAGGGGACACAAACAGAAGAAACTGAAAGAAAGGTGTTGAGGTGGCAAGGCATGGAGATCTTAGTAGGCAAGTGAAAGACGTTTTTAAAGGCAGCAAAGGTGGGAATTGGGGAAGGGGAGTTGAAGGAAGGGTAAGAACAAGGTTTGAAGACCCATGTATGACAATGCAAGGAGTCTAGAAAATAAAATTTCAGACATGGAGGCCACCATGGAGGAGGCAGACCTAGATCTTGTTGCCATAACTGAGTCATGGTGCACTGAAGACTGTTACTGGTCTTGGCTGCTCCTCTAACAGCCTCACAGAAAACAGCAGCTGTTTCCAAAGAATAGAAGAAGACAGGTGTAGTCACACTCCATAGAAGCAGCAGCAGGGAAGAGGCTGGCAGTTACATCTATCATCGGTGATAGGATAGTTAATGGAAACACTATTGAAAGAAAGTCCAGTGGAGTATCTTGAATCCTGCAGGTTACAAGACCAAAGGAAGCATGGATTCCTTGGGGGGGTAATGACAGATCAACCTGATCAGTTTCTTTGAGTGACTGACTAAGAATAGATCAGGGTGAATTGTGTACATGGAATATTTAGATTTCTTCAACACTGTACCACATAGGGAGCCTCTAAGGAAACTGGGCAGTTTATTGGTGGGACACCTGGGTAAAGAGCTGGTTGATGGATAAGTGATACAGGGTTGTGGTCAAGGGCTGCCCCCCTTTAGGAGGACCTGTTGGTTGAAGCACAGGGGGTTCTGTGTGTGACCTGTATACTGATCTGTAAGTGCAGTATATGGCTATTTAATTTTGGCACAATAAATCTAAAACCTTTTTTTACTTGCAAATTCTTGCCTGTGCCATTATTTGTTGTGGTGGTGAGTGCAACCTTTTGAAATTGAGTATTTTTCTGAGAGGAAATTGCGTAACACAAGAAGCCATGCACTGTAGCTGGAGGGGGGGTTACGAGGCATGTGAGAAAGTACTTCTGTACTGAAAGAGTGGTGGACTCCTGGAACAGTCTATTAGTGGAGGTGGTGGGAGTGAATACAGTGATGGGATTCAACCATGCATGGGATAGCCACAAAAAATCTTAGTAGAAGAGCAAGTGGGGAGGAGAAGCCAGAGATAGGTTAGGATCTGTACTGACAGTACAGGCAGGGACAAACTGGGCAGATTAGTTTGGCTAAGTGGTTCTCATCTAATGACAAATTCTATGTTTCTGTGTTTTAAGACTTTGGGAGCTTTTGGATACTGAATGCCAGAACTACAAGGGCACTTTGAAATAAGGCTTGAACCTGTTACTACAGAACATAATTCAGGCATATATAGCAGAGCCACTTACTAGCAGAAATGTGATAAAATCAAATTTTATCAAAATGGGCAAGTCATTTGACCTGCTCTGGCAAAAGTGTTTTTGGTTTTTCTTGGATGCCCTCCAACACTGGTTCCTTTGGAAAGATGTTTCAGTATAACTTGCCATATTGCCTTATCATATTGCTATAGGCTAGATCCTGAATATCCAGAATTCATAGCCTTCTCCAACTTAGCCTAAAGTAGGTCAACTTTATCCATTTAACTATGCACATGTCCCTCAAGTAATATCTACTACTGTTTCCACCCATATCCCTACACTTCCTAGTGGTATGTTTCTCCAGATTCTTCACACACCATAATCTGGCTTATCACTCTCAGCAGTAACAGAATAACCCCACCTGATGACACTTTAACAGCATACACATTGTCACCATCAGCAAGTTTAATATGAGCAGGCATGCCACTGATCACACAGAGTCAGTATCAGTTAAATAAGACCCATTACCTCACTCACCATGACTGGGATGGCAGTAGAGTGAGTGACACCACCAAACATGCACAACCATGCACAGTTCTCAAGTCTGACCTTTTGTCAGTAGTTAACAACTACAGGTTTAGCTACCTGCAGGCAGTGTCTGTGCTCAAACTACTGCACATTTAACCCTTGCAGGGCCGCAGATTGATATATTAATCCAGATTTCCTATATGTTCTAATTTCTGTTGGCAGCCTAAGGGTTAAATATTGAAAAAAATAAGAACATGTTAAACATTGAGAAGAAGAAATTAAGAAAAAAAAATATCAATCCATGGTTGGAAAACATTTTGATAGCACCATAATGCACAAAATGTAATTTATTTATGATGCATATCTTGTTTTTCTAGGAAGGGGCTGAATTATTATATCATTCTAATATCAATGGAGCCAGAGAGTCTTTACTGTAGTTAGTGGCATGGAGAAAAAGCAGAGACTACAGAGGGGATATGCTTTGAAATCAACAATGAACAGTATCTATTACTATAGCTCACACTAGACTGTGGTAATCTTAGAGGTTTTTGCAGACACTGTCACAACACTACAAACAGTAATCTGCAACAGATGCATGCCAACAGCACATGCAAAAAGTAATCTACATTACAGTTATTAGTTTTCATAGATGATCTCAAGAATTATAACCCCCCCACACACACACCACCACCAACAACAACACCATCACAGTTTATAGCCTGCTTCTCTCTGGCAGCCACTGAATTTTGAGCTGAAGAAGTTCAGACCAGTTCTCAAAGCTGTTTAAATGTATTGGGCCCAGACTTGAGGCTGAACTAAAGCTACCAGTAGCCTACTTCTCTCAACCTTAGTCAGTACTGGGACACTGCAGGGTTTGGTGCAGAGGCCAGTAATGTTCATGTGTTCATCCATGAAACAGGAAGCAAATAGTCAATTTGCAGATGACATGCTAAACTTTGTGGCAGGTTAGGCACAGAAGCGGAAGCCAAAGACATGTGGAGGGATGTCAAAAAAGCTGTAAAGGTGGTCTAAGGTATGGCAAGTGAAGTTAAGTTCTAAGTAATGTAAAGTTATACACATAGGCCAGGGAAACCTAAACATGGTTTGATGGATGAAAGGCCAAAAATATGACCACTGACAAAAGGGATTTAGTGTCATCATTATTGATATCTTAAAGTGCCCAGTGCAGCATGATGCTGAAATGTATATGGAGAAGGTTTTCTATTAGGAAAAAGGAGGTGCTGTTTTCCGGATCCACGACAGGAGTCCAACAGAAATTCTGTTGAACGCCCTATCAGCGACACCGGAAGTTTGACTGCATTCTGCAGTCGGCTGCCAGTTAGTTATGGATTTCTTTGTATTCTTTGGGGGGCTTCGCCTCTCAACCTGCCACTTAAAGGTCATCAACTCCAGTCGGAGCTGATAGGGGGGGTTACAGGACCCCCAACAGGCAGCACTGGGTTCCAGCAGGTCTTCCACCTTAGCTAGGTGCTGTAGTCATTGTGGGGGACCTCACTGGCAAAATGTCACTACCAGGGGGGTAAACGCTGTTGTCCCACTATGGGTCCTTGGGGAGGCCAACCCTGGAGTATGGTGTCCAGTTCTGTGACCCAAAGATGAAAAGGGTTTATAGATTATTTTAAGTCCAAATGTGGGCTACAATGTTGATTCAGGTTCAGCAGGGGAAATCGTATAAAGAACACTTAGCCAATTTGAGCATGCACTCACTTGGGTCTAGAGGCCATGAGAGTGAGAGGAGGAATGATAGAATCTTTTAAAAATCTGCTGGGAATAAACAGAGTACAGTGTAATAACTTGTTCAAGCATAGATAGGGATTATCAATCAGGATGCACAAGAGTACTGTACATTGGCGGAGACTGACTCATGAAAGACATGAGGAAATGCTTGTTCAAGAGACGAGTGTCTTATTTGTAACATGTTCTGCCAAGGGAGATGTTTACCCTGAGATGGTGAGGAGTTTCAAGAGAGCATGGGACTACTGAAAGATACTGATGGAAAAAATCAGGGAATTGAGGGAAATGGGTGTCAGGGAAAGGGCTGAACTGTCACTAGGTCATTTGGCTCAGGCATGTCCACTGGCTGTTTGGCATGACTTATAATGGAAAACTGGCAGAGAAGATCAAGTATGGATATTTTTCTGCTGACCACTTTCTCTACTTATTGCCATGAAAGATCATAATTTGATATTATAAAAAGGGTATGTGAAACTGGGCCTTTTGATTGGTTCTAGGCGTTCCAGCAAACACATATTAATCTTTAAATAGTAGACTATTACAGCCAAATCATATGAGCATTGCTTTTTTTTTAAATAAGTGCCTACCTTACTAAAATTTTTCAGTTAGCACTTTGTTCTGCCATAACCATTATCAGTAAAAGGATTACACACATGGACTTATATGGCAATTCACAAATAAACTATATAGCAACATCTTTGCTTTTTTTTAAGCATACCCATCCACCTCTCACTTTGCAATACTCTCTCTCCTTTTCACATACCCTTCTTAGTCTGCAGTTCAGTCTGTTGTGGCACTCACCGGGGAGTTTGTAATAGTAGGTAGGTTTACATGGGAGAGGGACATGTTAAATTATGTTATCTTGAATTATGAACTGGTTACAATAGTCATACTGAACTGCCCAATGTTTGTTAAACTGACTGCACATTCCATTAATGATGCTGAATGCAGCTTGTCTCACTAACCTGCTGCTATGACAATGGTACTAGAAGATCAAAGGCAATTTTTCTTGTTCACTTTTTATGAGGGCCCTATTTGTGATGAACTGTGTGGCAACCGTTAAACAAAATGCGTGTCTCCCTTCCCCCTCTATTTTTCTTTTTCCATCCCTGGCATAAATGCACTTCCTGAATAAATAAACTCTGGCCAGCGGCAATAGAGCTGCAGCTGATGAATTTGATGGTAAAAATACTGAATTTTATTTTATTTTTTTTTTGTAAACCAAATTTTCAGTATAACCTTGTTAAGACTCCATCCCATTAAAAGGGTAGAGAAAATGATCAGCTCCTGGCCTAAAAGTGATTTTGCACAGGGATGCAAGAACACATTTTGGGCAGGAGCTGAAAAATGACAGTTGTCACATTCATGAGGTGCTATAAAGAGATAGCTGTTGTAAATCTGGGGTACATTTATTGAAAATTACCCAAGTTATTAGCCTGCATTCGAAAAATTCAACTTAAGCTCATAACTTTTTTGTGTTTTAATATTTTTACACCAAATTTTCAACATTGCCTTCTTATGATCCCACCTCATGAACAAAGCAGAGAAAATTCTTAACTCCTACCCAAAAGGTGATTTCACACAGGCATTACAAAATAGCCTTTGAGACAGATTTGCCTCATGATACTGCAGTTGTTTATGAGGCAGGGTCCCAAAACAGGCATGTTGAAAATGTGGGCCAAAAATATGATGCAACTAAGTTTAAAACACTGGAGTACTGCATGCAGTACTGGAGGCTGTACCTGTACAAGGACATTAATAAAATGGAGACATTTCAGAGAAGGGCAAACAAAATAGTGAAGGGACTGCATCAGAAAACATATGAGGACAGATTAATTGAGCTCAATATGTATACCCTAGAGTACAGGTGGGAGAGAGATGATCTGGTCAAAACATCCAAATATCTTTGGAACATTAACAAGGTTAAAGACTCTAACATGTTTCAATATAAGAAAAATAGCAAGAAAAGAGGATACAGCATGAGATTAGAAGGAGGCTGATTAAAGGTTAATGTGAGAAGTTCTTTTTCACAGAAAGGGGGTGGATGCATGGAACAGTCGACCTCAGGAAGTGGTAGATATGAATACAGTGCAGGGCTTCAAATAGGCGTGGAATAGGCATAAGGGAACAAAACTGATGAGTATGAATAAATAGGTCCTTGACAGAGTAAAGGCCTATGACACATTCATAAGGTAGAAAAATGGGCAGACTGGATGGGTCTTGTGGTCCTTATCTGCTGTCACATTCTATCTAACTTATATGTTTCTACACCATTGAAATACA
This sequence comes from Neoceratodus forsteri, assembly GCA_016271365.2. NCBI lineage: Eukaryota > Metazoa > Chordata > Ceratodontiformes > Ceratodontidae > Neoceratodus > Neoceratodus forsteri. The sequence goes on from CM057456.1 coordinate 1,291,836,303, forward strand.
CTGAACCACATTCCTGTTTTTTCAGTTTGCAGTCCAGCTTTGTAGAGTGGAGACGTGCCTGCAGTGCAGGAAGGATTACAGCATTGGACCCCCAATGAGTAAGTAAGAGCTTGAGGGAAGCAGGACGATGGGTGCTAAGTGGAGGGTTGGGTGGGGAGCTTAAAGGGCAAAAGACATCAATGTATTTTTTCTTCAACTGGTTAAAACAACAACAATGATAAATAAAAAGAGGATTCCTGCACTGGGGGATTGGGTACCCCCATGCAAATGTTACATTTCTTGGGAGGAGTGGGGTGGTGGGTGCGGAGAGGGAGGGTCAGGTGGGTCTGGTGGGGGGACAAAATGAAGATTCCTTCACTGGGGGATTGGGCACCCCCAGAGTTACTATAATGTCTTGGGGTGTGTGGGGTGGTGGGTGCTGAGTGGAAGGGTTAGGTGGGAGAATATGTATAATTAACAAAAAAAAAATCAGTGGCCACTGCAAAATATAGCACTTTTGGCTTTTACCAGCATTGCTGCCAGACTGCATTGCACATGTGCTAGTGGTCTTGCATGTGCATTGCAGTCTGGTGGCCATCTTGGATATGGTGGAGTGTGCCATGTTCCACCATAACCACCAACAGAGCAAACATTAGTGCAGTGTGACTGCCAATAGAACTAGCAAATGGCATTCTTCATGGTGGCAGAGGCAATTGTGTGGCAACTCCAACATTTTGTTCACTTTTTTTTGTAGCAATTGGTCTGCAGGGCTGCACCCACTGCAGCCCTAGAAAGCATAAATTCAGACACAAAAACAAGTACATAATACTGTCAAATGTCAAAATAATCAATTAGACTATTATTATTTATTTAAAAGCATTCCTACTTGTATAGTAATTAATGATTACATGTTATGCAAAGAAGAATAAGACGGGCACTGTACTGAGTTATTTAGTTTTCACAGAGGACCCAGGTACAAGTATAAAGCACCACATTCATGAGATGACAAGACAACCACATTCACACACAATTTTATGCTGTGAGGTTGAGCACATATTCTGAACATGCATCGGTGGCATGAAAGAGTGTAAATAAACTTTGCAAAGCTTTCTGGTAGCACTAAAATTGTTGCCACTTTTAATTTTTATTATATTAAAAAACTAAGCCTCATTTTGTAAAATTATCAGCAAATATTCTGTTTACCTTGACCAGGCTACAGACCCCTTAATTTCTAGAACGTAAGCAGTTTTTCAGAAATCCTTTATACTGCAAGGGATCCAGTGTGCCTGACCTGGCCACGGACCCCTCAATTTCTGGAACCTAAACAGTTTTTCAGAAATCCTCTATACTGCAGGGTATCCAGTGTGCCTTGACCAGGACACGGACCCTTCAATTTCTGTAATCTAAACATTTTTTTCAGAAATCCTCTATACTGCAAGGGATCCAGCATGTCTTGACCAGGCCACAGACCCCTCAATTTCTGGAACCTGAACAGTTTTTCAGAAATTCTCTATATGCAAGGGATCCAGAGTACCTTGACCAGGCCACAGACCCCTCAATTTCTGGAACCTAAATAGTTTTTCAGAAATCCTCTGTACTGTAAGGGATCCAGTGTGCCTTGACCAGGCCACTGTCCTCTCAATTTCTGGAACCTAAACAGTTTATCAGAAATCCTCTATGCTGCAAGGGATCCAGTGTGCCTTAAACAAGCCACGGATCCTTCTATTTCTGGAACCTAAACAGTTTTTCAGAAATCCTCTCTACTGCAAGAGATCCAGCGTACCTTGACCAGGCCATGGACCTCTCAATTTCTGGAACCTAAACAGTTTTTCATAAATCCTCTGTACTGCAAGGTATAAGCCCTGATTTTTGGATTTTGGTACCAGTGGAAGCTGATTTTTTCACCCTCCCCCCACCCGATCCTCCACGACTTGTTAAATAAACCTAAACCACTCCCTCTTCTGTACAACTTTCTCCCACTGGCCATCTTGCCATACACAAATTTAAAGCTACAGAACACCTTCTAGAGTGTGTTTCTCCCCCCAGAGAACTATATCTCTAACTGCCCCTTGCCTCACTACTCTCTCCTCTCCCCCTTCATAAGGCAAACCAAGCTAATTCCCTCCTACTACTTTCCATTGTCTCCACTCTTCCTTAGAAAGATGAAGCTGGCACTACCTATATTACATGCCATCTCCCTAACTACTGCGCTGGTATTGACCAACTTCTGTGTGACAATGCTGTCCTGTGATCAACAGCACCTCTCCTTCCTCTCATTCTCCCCCTCTTCCCTGTCTCAACCTTCTTCACTCACCACTAGAGATAAGTCCACCCTGGGGTACATCTCTCTCATCCTACTCACTAAAGGGGAACTCCATCTCCTTAACCACTACCGGGTTAAACTCTCCTGGTTTCCTCCTATTGCCCCCTGCCAATACATTCTCCTACTATCACTACTCTTCCTTGCTGGGGACACCGAATGCAACCCTGGACCTACAAACTCCCATATCAACCCCACCTCCAGCATCTGGACAAATGTCCCATGTCTTAAAATCACACAGATCAATGTCTGCAGCGTTCCATCTAAATTCACTGACCTTGAGGCTTGGATGGAGCTACACATGCCCCATATTCTAGTACTCACTGAAACATGGTTAAAGCCACACCACACCGAAAACACCTTCAAAATACCTGCCTACTTTTACCTATGCCTCGACAGGCCAGACAGGAAAAAGGGTGGTGGTGTGGCCCTGTTTCTAAGGCAATCCCTCTCAGCTAGCATTGTCTCACACTCCGACCCATCCTCACCTAGTGAATGGCTACTCTCCAAATTGATCCTGGGATCCTGCAAGAAACTCTATATTGGATGCTGCTACAAACCCTCCCACGATTGGAACCATTGGATTCACCAGCCTCCTCCTAGGCCTGAGCTCTCTAACTCCCCATAGGGAATCTATCCTTCTTGGCGAATTTACTCTAAACTGGCTGAGCTGTCACCAGCATGACTATGTATCCCTGTTAAAGCAGCACAACCTGGTGCAGGTTATCACTCTTCCCACCAGACTTAATCCAAGCTCAGTCACCCAGACTCTACTAGACTGGATCCTCATAAACAGGGAGGACCAAGCATTACATGCTGGCACCAGGGCTGACTTTGTAAGTGCTCATTCACTGACCTATCTTCTCTGGTCTTCCAAACTAAAGCACCCCCCACCCAAATACCTATCTCTTAGAAATTTCAGCTGCCCAGTCTCCACAAATCTCCTTGAGGAGTCCGAGTCCTTGGACTGGTTCACGCTTTTTTCCTTTTCCAATGTAGCCATGGCAGTTTCCACATTTACCCAGACTCTACTAACATTCCACGACCACTTTCTCCCTGTCACTACCAGACGGGTCAGAGGCGGGTGCTCGTGCTGGGTCTCTAAGTCCTCCTAACCCTGGTGAAGGCCAGAGACCATGCCTGGTCCACTTTCAAAGCTACCCCCTTTCCTGCCCTCTGTGATGCTTACAGGCACATGAGGAACAAATGTAAACAACAGGCCAAATTTTTGAAACAGACCCACTTCTGCAACCTTGAAAAGGCCAACCTTGGAGACCCTAGAAAATTCTGGGACTCAATCAGCTTCCTCCTAAACCCCCCCTCTAGCTACACTGCACCACATCTCAGCTCCCAGGATGGGCTGCTGACCGACCCTCACAATGTGGCCAGTGTCTTCAACTGTAAATTCACCCACTTATCCAAGTACCTAAATAAGTTGCCAACTGCCCAACCTCAAAGCCCGGCCCTAATAGCTGACACACTGCCATCATCCTCAAGCTGTGCCACTCACCTGCAAATACCCCTATTCTATTTTAAAGCCCTCTCCATACATTATACAGTGAAGCTACCAAACATCTACCTAACCATGGCTCCTCTGGATCTGATGGCCTGTCTCCAGTCTTTCTTAAGCTGATCTCTTCAGCAATTGCCAAGCCACTCACCTTCATCTATCACCTTGCCTTTACACCTCCTCCATGCCTGACCCATTGAAGATAGCTAATGTTATCCCCATTCTTAAATCTGGTGATCCCAAATCCTCCGACAATTACCAACCAATATCCATCCTCCCTCATCTCATTAAACTACCTGAGAGAGCAGTCCACAATCAGCTCACTGAGTACATAAGCAAATATGCCCTCTTATGCATCCAACAGCATGGTTTCACAAGAATCATTCCACCACCACTGCCCGTGTTCTACTGACTGACCACATCCTCTCTAACATGGATAATGGTAAAGCCACCGGGGCAGTCTTCATTGACCTCTCAAAGGCTTTTGACATGGTTAATCATGTTCTCTATACCTCCAAGCTTAGCCTTCTTGGTTGTTCTCAGAAAGTCACAAGCTGGTTCACTAGCTACCTTACTGATCACTCACAATTCATGTATATTGGTCAAAGCTGCTTCCCCACCCTGCCTGTCTCTGTGGGGGTCCAACAAGGCTCAATCCTGGGTCCCCTCCTTTTCTTCTTATTCATTCATGCATTTCCTTTCAACGGCCTCAACTGTAACTCTCTCTTGTATGCCGATGACCTTGTCCTCTTCCACAGTGACAAATCCATGGCTATAATTTCCTCAGTTCTCTCACACAACTATGCTGCAGCCCACAGCTGGTTCTCAAAAAACCTGCTTTTAATAAATGTAAAAAAAACTAAATCCATGCTGTTTGGATCTAAGCCCTTCCTGGCCAAAACTAAAAGCCACGCCCCCTTACACATTCTTACCCCAGATGGTACAGCCTTGGAGGACAACAACACCTACAAATACTTAGGAGTACTGCTCAACCCCTCCCTCACCTTCACTGAGCATGCAAATTCCCTTGTCAGAAGGTTCCATCAAAAGTGAGGTGCTGCCTATAGATTCAGGCAATACCTTACCCCTGAAACTAGACTAGCCATTGTCCAGGGTAATCTTCTCCCTATTCTTGACTACTGCTCTACTATTTATGCTAGGATCTCAGCTACTGCTATGGCTAAACTCTTCACTGCCTACAACAGTGCCTGCCACTTTGCTCTATTGACCCAGTTCTCCACCCACCACTGTACCCTCTATAATACCATTTGATGGCTACCGCTGTAAGGTCAGTTTGACCTAGCCCTCTGCTGCATGGTAGACAATGTCATCTGCACGGCTCCAGAATCCCCCCTAACTGCCCTTCTGAAAACCTGAACACTCCTCCACAACTTCTGCTAAAATGGTACTCCCCCTCTAGCTGTTCCTAGGGTATCCACCAACATGGGTAGCAGGGCTTGGTCTGCAGCTGCCCCCTTGCAGTGAAACAAACTACCGGCTGAACTCTGTTCCACTGACACACACTCCAGTTTCAAGTCTCACCTTAAAGTCTGGTTCCTGGAAAACTCATCTTGCCGATGCTCCCAGGGTCTAACAGCAACCCACATTAGTCAACTCCCCAGCTCAGGGGTTACCCACCTACCCACACTAGTTAACTATCTTGCCTACAACTGTTTTATTGCATTTTTCACAGTAATATTTGACTTCGTTGCCGGTACGTATTGTATATGCATTTTTTTACAGAGTATTCTCTGTATTACTTGCTCATTGGATGATGCAGTCTCACATTGCACACTGTGCCTATGATTTGTTTGTTTGTACCAAGTCTTCTCATGTCTGATATTGAAACCTTGTATTCACTGTTTTCAAATGGACCTATGCATCAAACCTGTATATTGTGTTTACTATTGTTGCTCGTATCAAATCTGTTTCATGTGTATTACTGTTACCTTGTACTCCACTGTCACCCTGTGCCATGTGTTATGACCTGGGTCATGCCTGAAAATGGTCCCTGGGATCAGTGCACTCACCTGGTTATCAAAGTCATAAATAAATGAATAAATAAATCAAATACCAAAAGAAAACAAATCAGGGTTGTATAAAAAAAGAAAACAATATATTAAAATGTTATGAAATGGTGTCCCTTTAATTGTGTCTTTCATTTAAAAAAAAAGGAGGAAACAGCTTACAGAGTGGTGTCTGGATACAAGGAGAACGTCAGTGTTCACTTGCCTAATATCTGCTCTCTGCAAAATGTATTTAAACTTGTATAAACATATTTAAAAGGGTATTTAAAACTGTCACTGTTTCAGGGGTATCTGGATACAGGCTGTACCAGAGATGGAGGCTCAACTCTCTTCAACCATGTCCCAGCTTTTCCAAAGGTACAGTACACACTTGAAAACTCCTAAAATTTACAGATTTTAAAACTTTATTTAAATTATCTCATCTCTGTCACTAATCTAAAAACATGATCAGCATCTGGCAGGCAGGGGGTGCCATGTCAGAGTGTAACATGATCTGTTCAGCCAAGACAGTAAAAACAATGAAATAAGCAGGTTCAGTCACAATGATGATACATTCTGTAACTTTGTAATAAGTGATGTGTAGAATGCAGCCACGTGTACCAACAAGACACAAAATGGAAACCAGAGACATACACAGATTCCTTACAGTTCCATAAAGGTGTCAGACAGTCATTGAATTATTCATGCAAAGGGTGAGATAAAACGATGCAATGAAACAGAAAACACAGATTGAGAGCATTAAGACAAGGCAAGTGAAGGCAAATGTTACATAGAAACATAGAAACATAGAAGTTGACTGCAGATAAGGACCGCAAGGCCCATCCAGTCTGCCCATTTCAAATGTTATTTGAGTTCCATAAAAAGAAGTCATGGGTCACTTACTACTGAAGGGGTGAAGCAGAAAAGAGATGGCTGCCACAACACACAAACTCAATCCAAAAACCACTGTATTCCAAAACTATATGAAAGCACTGCCCTAAGACACTGGATATGCTTCACATTAATGCTATGTTTGAAAAGGCTAAAACAAAAATCAGTGCTAGTAAAACACACCATCGTGATCACTACCTTAGTGCTTCGCTAGTAAGGCTTCTTTAGGGGGCAGAGACTGCCATGAGGACATTCAAATTTAACACTCTGTTCATTGATTGATTCAAATAAAATCACAAACACAATATGCACACACAACAATTAAACAAAACCATTCAGTAGTGTAAATTGTTAATACAAAAGAAGAAAATGATATGATAGATTTGACAGAAATTCAATATACAGAGAAGCACACACATTTATGGCAGATGTCCTTAGCGAGTCCAAGTCCCGATTCTGTGATCAATCACAGTTTCTTAAGGACCCCCCCATTGGTGATCTGCAAAAATATATGAATGCTTATCGAATGGCTAGAATGATCTGTCACTGTACAAATTTATTCAAAATGACCAGTAATTAAAGATGTCAGTTTGTATTCAAACCAATGGGAAAAAAAGGTTGCAATAAATCTAAACAAAAATTCAGTACTGCACTTTTACCAGTGATTTTGAGATATGTAACCAGCAATTATACAACAGGTCACAATGGGGGTTAATGCCATATCCAAAAAGACAGCTAATTTCTTGTCTTTGCAAGTCCAAAACCAGTTCAAGTCTCAATACTGTGATCAACCACACATTTTTAGGAATAATTCCCTAGTGATCTGAAAAGATCATTATAGACCGCTTGTGTGGGGACAAGATAGCACTTTCATATTTCAGGATGTTTAAGAATGACCTAAAATGAGTGAGGGGTTGAATCTTGTCAACTCAACTACAGACAAATTATCCCATAAAAAAGGGAAAAAATCAAGTTGGCATTTTGCATGAGAAACATCGTCTACAGCTTTGTGAGTGACCTATTTACACAATCACTGATCTGTGACAACTATGAATATACTGAAATAACAGATTAAAAAAATAAATTGAAATTCAATTATGTGATTCAGTAATAACACTCAGCTAATCTGCAAATGAAGGGGGATTAATTGCAGGCAAACATTCTCAAGGCTGACACAAGTGAAGCTGTTAGATGTCACTCCTTGAAATTGATTGAACTGTAATGAAAAGAAAATAAAAGACCTCCAAGCTGCTGGAAGTACTGAGATACAAATGAGGAGGCACAGATTATCAAGTCGAACTAAACAGACAGCAGATATGTTAATTGTTGTTGAATGATATATTTTGTTGCACTGCTTTAGCTTCCTTGCTAATGCTAGTCCAGCCTTTTGTGTTCCCCGCTGTCTCTTGCGCAGACCTGGAGATGCCAAGCATTAGGGGCCAGTTAATGGCAGGGCCAGCAGGCAGTTAGCACTTCTAGAAACAGCTGTCTAATAGCCTTGCCATTAAGCAGCCCCCAATACTAAGGATTCCTAAGCCCCCTAGTTCCATTCACACTTCTTTGCTTTTAGCAGTAGCCTACAAATAAAAGTAAAGTGTGAACAGAACTTGTAGCTCTTTGAATTGTGCAGCACTTTTGCTCTGTGAGTCAGGAGAGTTTCAGCGTTGTCGAAGGTGTTGAGCACCGATAGAGTTCCAGTGCCTATGCTGGTCAGTGAGCGGAGAGGGAGGGGTCCATGGCAAAGAAACAGAGGGAGAAATGTGAGTCTGGGAAACAATAAAAACCAAAATTGTTGAAGATGTGGGTAATAGGTACAGTCAAGCAGTGTCATTTCATTAACTGTAAGGTCTGCCGAAAGAGACAGAGCCACCTCACAGACACAAAGACTGAGCGAAAGAGAGAAGGACAGAGACAGTGACAGACACATCGGGACATCTAATGCTCAATTGCTGCACTGTCCTCTGTCTCTCTTTGTGATGTCAGTGTTGTATGGAGCTACGGCACTTGCTCTCTTCCCGCTTTCTCTCTCTGTCTCTCTATCTCTGTCTCTCTCTCTCTCTATCTATCTTGCTCTCAGGGGGAAACTTTTGAAGATCAATAAAGTACCTGGCAGCAGTGTGCATACCTCTCAACTGGCTCACATTATGAAGAACGGTGTCTCATTTTCCTACACAAAAGCTCAGTGTTCCACATTGCAAGGGTATGTTTCACACTGAATGTTAAGATATTGGAGCAAAAATCTATAGTAAATACCATTACAAACATATTATTCAGTTAACAACAAACGTGACAACAACAATGCACACATTTGCAGAGAGTTCTGAGCTTTTTAAATAAAGATTTAAATAAGTGTCCAACATTTTGCCTATTTATTCCACATTTTGAGAGGCAATGTTCCACAATTTGGGGACATAAGGTTGAGAGGTATGGCAGTATGGCAGTGTAAGTTATTTTATTTTGATAAAAGCACTAAGCCATTGGCATGCTCTTTAGATAAAATTGTATGTGGTGCTTAAAGGAGCCTTTCTAAAAGTGGTCTGTATCTCCTATATATTTCAGCCATGTGAAACTTGAAATAGCTCTGTACACATCAACTCATATGATCAGCATAAAATAAGCTGCTACCAGGTACTTTATTGAAGTTTAAAAGTTTTATAATTTCAGCCAAATCATGCAACATTTTCAGAAAGGATATGTAAGGAAGGAATAGACACTTTAGCCACTTTTAATGTATAGTATAGACAGCACTGAAAGTAATTTTAGGTTACCAGTGTAATAAACTTTTCCTCGAGATTCACATTATCCACATGATCAATAATGAGTTAAAAGTACTAAAGTTCCATATGCTATGTGTAGCATTGACGGTATAAAGTGATGAGCAGATACATTAAGATTATAACAAGTGTTCCTGTCATTTTTAAACTTGGCAATAGCAAATAAATATTTAGTTATAATCATACTAACTGTAAAAACAGAAAATCAAAATTGGATTATTTCATGTTTTACTCATGTATGAATTCATTTTTCTTCTCACCCATCCCTTGTATTAAAACAGTCAGGAGTGTACAGTGTAACAAATATTGTAGTTTTGGGTCAGATATAAATAGTTTTTGCATAATTTAATGTCACTTCTGTGCATACATACTTTTTTATGAAATAAGTAAATATCGGAATTCTTTATAATCACAGCTAACTCAGGTTTTCCATTACCTCATTCCTTTTGTTTATTGATTCTGGACATTTTTATTTCATATGCACATTTCAAATACTGCTGCATTTATTTATTTATTTATTGATTGATTCTTAATATTTACTTTTCTTTGTTGTATCCCATCAGCAGGCTTGCATGAGTGTAATTTCATAGATTTTTTTGATGCAGTGTAACTTTTATCTTTGATTATCCAGTCTAGCTGGGGGGTACTCTGGCTTTTTGCTGCACACACTACTGCAGCATCACTTTAATTTGCTGGGCTGTCATTTTCTTACTACTTCTCTGTTCAGCATAATAATGACTGAAACATAAAAGTGAAATACTTTTAAAGTTGAATTCACTTGCAAAGACTTTTTTTTAATGTGGAATATCCACTGTTTGTAAAATGTGCAACCCTACATTTCATTAACCATTTTCCTTTGAATAGAAAGTGACATTCTGGAAAAACCCATCACTTTCATATAGTTAATAAAAGGAATAAAATATGGGCGAGCATACACAACAAGCCTATGTTCCCATTGAGGGGTTGAGATACCAGCATTTGGACCTCAAGAGTGAAGCTCGAGAGGTCCATGCTGGTATCTCGACCCTGAGATGGAAACACAAGGTGAGTTGTGTATGCATGCCCATATTTTATTTTTTATAGTATATGGTTCCTCAGATGGAAATAAAAAGTAAAATGTATCCACATTTTTGTTTTACAAGGTTTCATAACTTTTGTTCATGCTCCTGGTTGTTGTCAGCAGCAAACTCTGCCACAGAGCCTGTTGATGCAGTCATGTTCCTATCCTGAACCTTGTACTAATTGCGGTAGCAGTTGATCAGAAAAAAAAGTTTAAAAAAAAGCCAAATATATATGGTTTGACAACACAGAGCTGAGTACGGCAGTCCAAGTTCAAGCTATCTTCATAAGCTGCTCGTTAAGCAGTGCTGCCATGTTTGTTTTGATTTTGATATGGAAAAGGGCTGTTTGGACCAATCAGGAGGCAGATAGTACATAGCATTCTGAATATTAATTAGTGGCTCATCAAAATTGATTATTGAATGTGCACAATAATTTTTATAATGTGCACAACAACTTTTAGAATGTGCACAACAACTTTTAGAATGTGAACAACAACATTTGAGCAGCAACTGAATTCCATACATAATAAACTGAAACCATATACTATAAGATGATTATTAATATTTTCTAAGATATTTTTTAGAACATATTCTTCTTTGTTGCCATATAGCTAATGCATATTTCCACCTTTCTGTCTGTTTTTATTAGGTATAAATCAAACCACTCCATTCCTTTTGTAATTGAAGTTTAAGTTGAAAAGCAGACATAATAATGAAATATCAAACCCCCAGGATCTGGAAAAAGTATAAATATATTAAAAATATATGTTGTGAGTGCCTTCATATTAGCTGTACTTTCCACGAAAGTATTTTAGTATAATACTAGAAGCGCATCTGTTTTTATTCCATATAACTCACTGTATGTCCCCTTGATATGTAATACTCAAACTGGCAAATTCAGCACTGTTTTTAGAAGTGATAAGAAAAGTGCAATAAGTGTTTTACTTTTTTCTTACCTCTAAAAATAGTATTCTACACATTTCTTGTCACTTCTAAAAACAGTACTCAGTCCACCATTTTTATTCTCTTTTCTAAAAATATTACAGAGCTCGCTGGCTCTTGAGGACCATATAGCAAGGGGAGATACAATGGGCGATGGCTCTCAGCTTTCTGTCCCACAGTTCTCTGGTAAGGAGCTGGGAACCAAGGCACCCTCCATTCTCTAGCAAATACAGTTGCATTACGTCTATCATCCCAGTCCCCAGTAAATCAAAACAGACATGGTAATTATCTTTAAATGTAATTTATTATATGCCACTGCACCTGCCTTGATAGCCTGACAGTTCTGAAGTCAGGGAACCCCATCATTAGTATATGCCACAAGTTTTCTGAAGACAGGAGCTACCCTCTCATATAAATAAATTATGGATAAATAATAGGTACTTGTTGATGCTGACCATCTTGTTTTGTTTTTAATTTGGGATTGCAAAATGTTTTTCATTCAGACTTCATCTCCAGAACAGATGGGGATGAGCTCTTTGTTCCGTACATTTCACTGTTTCTCGTATTATCCAAGCTACTTGAAAAAATTGTTAACATTCAGTTAAGGGATTACTGGGATATGGAAAACATCCTCAGCTCTGTTCAGTTGAGGTTCAGACCCAAACATAGCACAGTGGCAGCTCTAGCCAAAGTCTCCAATGACTGGTTACATGCCCTGGACAATAAACAACACATCTATGCCATCTTCCTTGACCTTAGTAAAGCATTCGACACGGTTGATCACTCCATACTACTCAACATGCTGGGAAGCATTGGTGTAACCCCCACCGCAGTACAGTGGTTCCACTGTTACCTTACTAACAGGACTTAGCAAATCAAAAGCCAAAATGATCTCTCTCCACTAAAAATGCTGCCACGTGGTGTCCCACAAGGATCGATCCTAGGACTGATCCTCTTTGCCCTTTATATCAATTGTGTTGACTCCGGCCTTTTAGCAGGGAACGTTCACCTCTTCACAGATGATACTGTCATCTATTCTACCAACCCCTCCCTTAATCTTGCCCACAAAGAGCTACAACAGGACTTTCTCACACTCCAACACAACCTATTGAATCTGAAGCTTCTTCTAAATGCCAAGAAAACCAAAGCCATGGTTATCTCCCCATTCCCCACCCTCAATTTGAAGATCCCCAGTACCTCCAAGATTACCACCCTCCTTGGTGAACCCCTAGAAATAGTAGACAAATTCAAATACCTGGGAGTCTGGCTGGACAGCAAACTAAACTTCAATGTACACCTAAATGAATTATCTAAAAAGTTAAGGCAGCGTCTTAGCATCTTCTACCATATTAGACACTTACTCACCCTGGAAGCTAGAAAGAGGTTGGTTCAAGCAACCTTCCTTCCCTTGATTGACTATGGTGACTTTCTTTATAGTCAATGCCCCCAGTGCAAGCTCCAAAAACTGGATACTCATTATCATCGCTCACTGAGATTTGTGCTTGCCCTACCCCTACAGACTCATCATTGCTTCCTATACCAAGCATTAGACTGGCCTTCCCTCTCCCTAAGAAGACAAAAAAATGCCCTCTTGTGGTTCTTCCGGGCCCTGTCCAACAACCTACCTCCTTATATCGGCGAACTATTTGAGTTCTCAATGTCCACCTATGATATAAGAAACTCCCTTTTCATCAACTTTAAAATACCTAGGACCAGGACATGCCTTGGCTCTACTGATATTAGCTCCCTCCTTCCAATGCTCTGGAACAACATACAAAAAGCACTTAAACTCTCCATCCTGCCTAGCCCTTTCAGGTTCAGACAGCTGCTAAACCAGTGCCTACATACAGTGTGTAACTGTTTTAGGTAAACAGTTCCCACCTGATCAACCAACCTTGCAGCCCTACTGGACCAGGCCCTTCTATTCCCCTGTTGCCAGCATCTCTTTAGGGTCAATATACTCCCTCTAGGCCCTTCCCCCCAGCACTTATCTAGCTCTCCTTTTTTTTTAACCAATTATTTACCAGGTGAGACACACTAAGCTGAAAGCTTGTTTGCAGGTGCAACCTGGGAGCACAAGGAAGTTAAGTGACTTGCTCAGGGTCACACAGTATGCACCTAGGGGGCTGTGGGATTCAAACCCAGGTCTCCAGATTTGCAGCTCAGAGCCTTAACCCACTGCGCCATACTGCCTCCAGGAGGCCACCTCCCCTTTAGTGTTGTCCCCTCCTACTTCTCTTGTTTGTCAACCTCTCCAACCTTCTCTGTGTCTCCCCTTCCTCCACGCATGAGGTTGAGTTTTAGAGTAGGCAATTTGGCTATGTCTGTATTCACCACCTAAACTATGTTCAGTTGTTTTGACTTTTTATTACACATGCTTACTATCTGTTGCACACAAACTATTATGTCTTATATCGAATATGTCCTATGTGTCCAGGACCATCTTGAAAAACAGCCTGCTCAACGATGTAACTGCCTGGTTAAATAAAGTTTGATTGATTGATTGATTAGATGTAACTCATCATTACATAGTTTTAAAGCTGTGCCCACATATTAAATGCGTGCGTATCAGACATGAAAGATACACGTTTCAGATGTCTATGGTTGGTATACTGGTGGGGGGGGATAATGCTACTGCTACTGCCACCGCTGCTGTCACCGTATGCTGCATGTTGCTGAAGTGCTTGCAAACTTCAACCTCCAGGTATCATTGCAGTGAAAGTTAAAAATAAACCTGCTTTTCTGAAGTGTTGGAAACAAAAATGCACACATCTCCATGAACTGGTTGCAAATTGTTGGTTCTTTTGACACTTATCTGTTCGCCCTGTACTTGAGAATCTATTAATTGCAGCAATTTGCTGTACAAATCCAGCCTTGTTTGCCTGCATCTGAGCTAAATGCTACTCAAAGTGACTTAAAAAAAGATGTTGGACAGTTGGTGAAAGTCGTTGCCGAGCTCTGTTCCTTACATTAGATGTAACTCCTCATCCTATAGTGCTGACCATCTTGTTTGTTTTTTAATTCAGGACTGGGATTGCAAAATGTTTCTCATTCAACCTTCATCTCCAGAACAGATGAGCAGAACACTTTGTTCCTTACATTAGATATAACTCCTCATTCCATAGTTTTAAAGCTGTATCCATGTATTAAATATGTGAATGTCAGACACAAAAGATACACGTTTCAGATGTCCATGATTGGCATACTCGGAGGAGGGGGGTTGTGCTGCTGTTACTGCCACTGCTGCTGTCACCGTATGCGTTATGTTGCAGAAGTGCTTACAAACTTCAACCTCCAAGTCTCATTGCAGTGAAAGCTAAAAATAAACTATTGCACTTACATTAGGGTCTTAATAAATGCACTTATCCACAGGTCTCCTAAACGGTTTCTAGTGTTCTCTTACTTGCGTATGTGACTTAGTATAAACAGTACTGTTTCTTTGCATCTGATTCCAGTTACATGAAATTAAACGAAAAGAAAATAATTCCCCTTGCCTTTTGGACTCCTGTTTGTGTCAGTATCTTTTTCAATTTCCTCCTCCCATCCAGCCTCCCTTCCCTTCCTTTCTCCCCTTCCCATGATTCACTACAATACCTTGTAGTGCTCCACTGCTGCCTTAGTGACAATGCCTCATCTGGCTACTCTTAATCTAGCACCCCTTACTCCTAGTCAGTCATCTCTTACCTCTTAAACTTTACTGCACTTCTCTATCCTGACACATCAACATACTGCACCAATTTAGTGTTGTTCCTACCCACTCAGCACTTTGGAACTGCAGCTGCTTGTATGTCCCTTTATTTTACATTTTTGGTTTTATGCTCGTGCCTTTTCCAAATGTCTGACTGTAACAATTGATCAATGTTTATCTGTAACCCTTGTATTCCATGTTTGTTTGTCTTATCCTACAGTATTTTTGAATGGGAACCTTTGAAAATGAGCCTGTAGGCTCAAAGGTTGTAATCCAAAACTTTAAATAAATAAAAGAAATACATTTTTATCTCTAGCAATTTGTGTTCCTACTTGTCCAAGACGAGTTCATTATGCAGTGTTTATGTTTTGTCTTCGGAAAAAGAGACCTTTTCTATTTTTAAATCAAAAGAGAGTATTTGGGGGAAAAATGGAGTGGACCCATGCTTTCTTCTCTAGGTTCTGAAAAGTCTCTCTCACTTTCTCCTTCACACTGTAAGTATGACTGTGCAGTTTCATACACTCATGCTACACTGTCTATTAGTTGCTTATCCAGTATTGCGGATGACTGCCGCTTACTGTTATTGATCCTGACAGTGAAGTAGAGCTAGCGGCACAGCACTTGACTCCCTCTGCAGCTTCACAGAAGTGGAGACACATGTGCAGTAGTGGGATGGGGCAGTCAGGGGACTGGTGATCGAGACATTGGAGGATTGGGCACCCCACAGTGTCACTATTATGTTTAAGCGGGGTATGCTGAGAGGGTGGGTTGGTTGGGGGCTTATTTGGTCACAACTGAAAATTAAAAATATATATTATGAGGGGAGGGATTCATAGAAGTTGAGGTGACATTTTTTGTCACTACAACATACTGGGCATTCACAACCTCTTTTCTCAAAGCAAAAGGTCTGCAGGGCTCCACCCACCTGCAACCCTAAAAAGGAACAGCTGTCTTCATTACTTCACTAGAAGCAAACCCCATGATACACTGCAGGAGGCAGGGGTGGACTCTTTCACATTGGGGATGCCTCTTTCCCATAGGTCAGGAGCATTGTTTATGTGGTATGAGTACAAAAACAGTCTTGGTTGTCTTGAATAAAAATGTATGGCTCCTCTCAAGATCTGTTGAGGCCCCCAAACTATTTTTATTGTACTGCTGCCATGGAGACATGGACATACAGTCTGTAATCTCTTGAACAAGGTAATACAAAACAAAAACAGGAACATTCACCTCAGCACTCTGAGAAGTCCTTAAAAGACAGTGGATGGACTATTTGATTAAAAATTTCCACACGAAGGTTAACACAGAAAGGAGCACATTTTATCATGTTTTTATATTTATGTTTTTGTAACAGCAATAAGGTATTTCTGAAGGCTATGTTAATGGCCAGTTAGTCACACCCTTGGGGCATATGGCACTCGGGTATCCCTTGTGCCACAGTACATCCCCATGGTGTAATTAACAGGCTATTAATGTAACCTTCAGACATACCTTATTGCTTAATGATTCCTAACATTCTACAAACTGAGTATATCTTCAAGCAGCACCCAGAAAAATTAATATAAAATGAAGGTCATAGTGACCCCTCAGTTGAGTTCCTTGTTGAGACTATTGGTGCCTCAGCTTTCAGATCATCTGCTAAAAATTATTTTGGTTCAGACAGATGCATCACGTTTCATCACCATTTATTGGTTGAGTCTTCACTCTCAATTCCCACAACCTACAGAGCGGAAGAACTTTAGAGATATTATGAAAAGTATCTATACACTATTAGCTGAAAATGGCCAAAATGCTGAAACATCATCTGCATTATGAAAGTACAAAAAAGTTGTATTTGCAGAGACAGTACAACTTGAATATTGATGACCTGGGTTCTTGCCCCAAGCTCAGGACATATAGTAGTTGTAGGCCAGCAGAGAGAGACAGAGAGAGAGATGATTAAAGCCTCTTGATAAAGGATATCTTTCTCTTGGGAGAGGAGGAATGGGCTATCTTGTACTCTTCTGGTCCCTGCAAGCACAGGAGAGTAGTGGAGTCAGAAGCAGATGGTGTTCTGGATGTCCAACATATCCATTTGTGCAATACTAAATTAATGGCTGCCACATATCTGGCTTCCTTATACTTCTGGGTCAGGGTCTTGGAGGAAGAGCAATAAGTGTACCAGGAATGAACACTTCAGAGAAAACTGTAGGGTGATTTGCAGGTCGATATGGAGAGCTGGGGTCCCCAGGCAGAAAGCAAACAAAAAGATATGCATTTGTGCAGTTAATTGATGGGCATTGGATGTTGCATAAAAATGGAAGAGCCAAATCTAAAATATTGCAGTTAATATTTAAAAAAAGCCAGAAATAGTTTAACAATAATATAATGTGAGTCAGTATTAATCCATCATCCACAGAAAATCAAGGGTTACTCTATGCATGAAATATAGTTATCCAGTAAACCTCAAGATGGAACAGCTGAACAGCTTAAATATGCATTAGCCAATGCCAAATGTTGATTGCTTTGGTCTGTTGAGCTTGCTCACTGCCCCTGTGTCTCTTGCTCAGTCTGTTTCTCCCAGTGCTGCAGGCTGTTCTTTTGTACTGGGATCCTGTCTGTGTTGGCACCTTGTTCTGGCCACTAAGAAATCTGCAGCTGTCCCAACAGAGCTCCGTTGAGGTGGCTCACTCCCCCTCTCTCACTCGCTCATTCTGTTTCTCCTGGCGCTGCAGGCTGCCCTTTTGTACTGGGTTCCTGCCTCTCTTGGTGGCTTTTTCTGCCCACAAAGAAATCTGCAGCAGTCCCAACACAGGTCTGCTGAGCCTACTGACTCCCCCTCTCTCATTCTCTCATTCTGTTTCTACTGGCGCTGCAGGCTGGCCTTTTGTACTGGGCTCCTGCCTGCATTGCCACCTTTTTCTGCCAACAAAGAAATCCACAGCAGTCACAATAGAGCTCCATTGAGATCGCTCACTCCACCCTCTCTCACTCGCTCATTGTGTTTCTCCCGGTGCTGCAGGCTGCCCTTTTGTACTGGGCTCGAGCTTGCATTTGCACCTTTTCTGCCCACAAAGAAATCCACAGCTGTCCCGACAGAGCTCCGTTGAGGTCGCTCACTCCCCGTGTCACTCACTCATTCTGTTTCTCGTGGCGCAGCAGGCTGCCCTTTTGTACTGGGCTCCTGGCTCTGTTGGCACCTTTTTCTGCCCACAAAGAAATCCGCAGCAGTCCCGACAAAGCTCCATTGAGCTTGATCACTCCCCTTCTGTCACTCGCTCAGTCTGTTTCTGTTGGCGCTGCAGGTGCCCTTTTCTATTGGGCTCCTGCCTACATTGCTGCCTTCTTCTGCCCACAAAGAAATTTGCTGCAGTTACAATAGAGCTCCATTGAGCTTGGTCAGTTCACCTCTCTCACTCATTCATTCTGGTTTCCCCGCCACTGCAGGCTGCCCTTTTGTACTGGGCCCCTGCATGCATTGCTGCCTTTTTCTGCCCACAAACAAATCTGCAGCAGTCCCAACAGAGCTCCATTGAGCTCAGTCACTCCCCCTCCTTCACTTGCTTGGTCTGTGTCTCCTGCCCCTGCAGGCTGCCCTTTTGAACTGGTCTTCTGCCTGCATTGGTGGCTTACTCTGGCCAGAAAGAAATCTGTTGCAGACCTGACACAGCTCCATTGAGCTCTATCACTCACTCATTCCATTTCTGCCCATGCTGCAAACTGGCCTGTTGTACTGGCCTCCAGCCTGCATTGCCTCATTTTCTGCCCACAAAGAAATCCGCAGCTGTCACAAGAGAGCTCTGTTGAGCTCGCTCATTACCGCTTTGTCACTCACTCATTCTGTTTCTCTTGGTGCTGCAGGCTGCGCTTGTGTAGGGGGCTCCTGGCTGCATTGGCACCTTTGTCTGTCCACAAACAAATCCACAGCTGTCCTAACAGAGCTCCGCTGAGGTCGCTCAGTCTCCCTCTGTCACATGCTCATTCTGTTTGTCCTGACTCTGCAAGCAGCCCTTTTGTATGGGATTCCTGCCTGCATCGATGCCTTTTTCTGCCCACAAAGAAATCTGCAGCAGTCCTGATAGAGCTCCACTGAGCTCATGCAGTCCCTCTGTCTCACTCACTCGTTTTGTTTCTCCCACCGCTGCAGGCTGGCCTTTTGTACTGGGCCCCTGCCTGCTTTGATGCCTTTGTCTGCCCACAGAGAAATCTGCAGCAGTACTGACAGCGCTCCGGTGAGTTCTCTCATTCCCCCTCCATCACTTGCTTTCTTGTTCTGTTTCTCCCAGTGCTGCAGGCTGCCCTTTTATACTGGGATCTTGCATTGGGCCCTTTTTCTGTCCACAAACAAATCCGCAGCAGTCCGAAAAGAGCTCAGTTGAGCCCAGTCACTACCCCCTCACTCATTTGATCTTAATGTGTCCCAAACAGTGATTTCCCACAGTGACCATGCTATTCTGCAGCAGGAGTGCAAAAACATATTTTAGCCAGGATGTGAAAAATGGCAGCTGTACTGTTCATAAGGAGGTGTGGAAAAATGCCACTGTTGAAAATGTGGCTAGAAAATATTACAAAATTGCGAAGTTACAAGGGTTTGTGAAAACAGTTCAATGCACACTTGTAACAGAGTCATGATAAGGAGTTTCGTCACCAAATTTTCAACATAGGCATTTTAGGGCCTCTGCTCATGAACAGTGCCACTGTCATTTTCTTAATCTGTCGTAAACAGTGATTTCCCACAGTGACCACGTTATTGTGTGCCGGAACTGTTGCAACACATTTCGGTCAGGATGTGAAAAATGACAGCTGTACTGCTCATAAGGAGGTGTGAAAAAATTCCACTGGTGAAAATCTGGTGTGACAATATTACAAATCTGCGCAGTTAAAATGATGCGTGGAAAGTGTGCAATGCACGCTTGTAACACAGTCATTCAATGGGCTATCATCACCAAATTTTCAACATAGGCATTTTTGGACCTCTGCTCATAAACAGTATCACTGTCATTTTCTTAATCTGTCCCGGACAGTGATTTCCCACAGCAACCGCTCTATTCAGCACCAGAAGTGCGAAAACACATTTTGGCCAGGATGGGAAAAATGATAGCTGTACTGTTCATAAGTAGGTCTGGGAAAATGACAATGTTGGAAATCTGGAGTGAAAATATTATAAATTTATGGGTTACGAGAATGCATGCAATCAAGTAATGCACGCCTGCAACATGTCATCTTATGGAGTAGTGAGTTATTAAATTTCAGCAACATAGGCATTTCAGGACGTCTATTTATGAACAGTGTCACTGTAATTTTCTTAATCTGTCCCGAACACTGATTTCCCACAGCAACTGCGCTATTTTGCGTCATAAGTGCGAAAACACATTTCTGCCAGGATGTGAACAATGACAGCTATACTGTTAACAAGGAGGCATGACAAAATGCCAATGTTGAAAATTTGGCTTGAAAATAGTGCAGATTCAGGAAGTTACAAGCATGCAAAGCAACTGTGCAGCGCACTCTCATAAAACAGTCATTTTTTTTAATTTTTCCACCAAATTTGCAGCATAGACTTTTTGAGAGCCCGCCTCATGAACACTGGCATTGTCATTTCATTAATTGGCCCTCAAAGGTGATTCCGCGCAGTGACCACGAAATCACCTTTCGGGGCCAATTAATGCTATGACAGTTCAAGTATTCATGAGGAGGGGTCCCAAAAACCCCATGTTGAAAATTTGGTGAAAAAATGCCAGAGATATGCACTAAAGTTGAAAAAACCCTGTTTATTACATTATACAGCTTACCGGCATTTCCTCAGTTTGCGGTCGGCTTTGAAGAGTAAAGACGTATTCCTGGTCCACCGAAGATCGTCACACTGAGCTCTGGAGGTAAGTATAAGGTGAGGGGGTGGGGAGGCAGGATGCAGAGTGAGTGGGTGTGGGTTGTGGTGGGGGGCAGGGTGAGCATGAGTGACAGTTTCTTTTTTCAGGAATAAAAAAAAAAAAGACATAGCAGGACCATTTTTTTCTTCACAGGGGCATCTGCCACGCTGGGGGGGTTCCCAGCATGCCAGCAGAGGCTTTTTGTTTGGGGTGCCAGCAGTAGCCAATGGGGGATTGGGCACCCCCATCGGCAAACAAGGGGGGGCGGGTATCTTTATGCCGACAGGGACTAGGCACCCCATCAGCAGAAACAAAAGCGGGGGGTATAGAATGCTGATGGGGAGTGGGCTCCCCTGTCCTCAACAACAGAAACACAGGGCCATCAAAGCCGACGGGGATAAGGGCCCCCTGTCAACAAGTAAACATGGTGTGGGGGGATTATATTGTTTGTTAACACAGTGGCAAGCCACCGCCATGTTCACAAACAATATCAGGGGGTTTACATCCCGCCCTGCAATGACAGGTCACTCCTTCATTGCAGCGGATGGCTGACGCTGCAATGACGAGGCGGCCAATGATTGCAGCGGCGAAATTCTCAGAACTTAGTAGCAATGTCCCAAACTGCTGTCACCAGGAGCCTGCAATGGCATTGGGGAAGTGGGACAAGCCTTTGCAGGCTGTGGGGGCAATGGCCACAATAGTGCCCCATCTCCACATCCTGCTTCTTTTTTTTTTTTTTTATAGTTGTTTAACCAGGAGTAGCACACTAAGCTGAAAGCTTTTTTACAGGAGCATCCTGGGAGCACAGGAAAGTTAAGTGACTTGCTCAGGGTCACACAGTATGTAAGTGGAAGCTGTGGGATTCAAACCCAGGTCTGGTCTGCTGGATAGCACCAGATTTTCAGCTCAGAGCCTTAAAGCACTGTGCTATATTGCTTCTCAGATAGCTGTCCCAATATGTTTCTTGGGCTGCGTGCAATCAACATAAAAATGAAAATTGCATTACTTGCAATTTCTGCACAGTAGTTTGTTTTCACAGAGTAAACTGCATCACTGAATAATGTAATCAGATTTCCAAAATTATCATATCAGGCCTTACTCCAAATGTTAAATTAAATTAGATAATTGTTAAAGAAATGCAGTCTTATTTTTTTGTCCTAGATGATAATATGCCCTGCTCTTGAGATGATAATAAGCACTCTATCTAAATTAAAAATGGTTATAAATAGTTGTATGGTACTGCTAGTTACATTGTCCTGTCTCTATCTGGCACACTGGCAATAGTGTGCCTCCTTTCTAAACCATGAATTGTGAAGGCTTCAAAAAGATATTACAGTGTGGGTCTCTTTGCAAAGAATAAAACAGAATAACATGCGGCTTTATACAGCATCATTCACACCTGCTATAGTATATCTTAAATTACAGTATAAAGAATAAATGGCTCCTGTGAACTGAGGCAGCCCTTATGTTGTGAACAACCCACATACTGCATTGTCATAGACAATACTGTTTTATTGATAGAGGTGTTTGGCCCAGGAAAGCAGGTTTATGGTCTACGTTTCCTAAATATGTCACCAGATCTTTGGCTTCTTCTTAGACAACCACCAGAGTAAGATAGGTAGTGACAATGTTTAATGTCTCATACAAAAGAACTGCATCTCCACAGTGTCATATACCCCAATTACTGCAGTTTATTGTCAGCATGGAATGTGGGCACACAGGTTACTGGTGAGGAATATGAACCTATGACCTTTTAGAACAGAGTGAGAGTGCTTCCAACTGAGCAATAATCACCATTTACTAATGGGGATACTTCTACTGTAACATAATGAATGCTAATACACAGTTCATATACTTACCAGTTACAACTGTAAGTTTGGTTGAAACACAGATTCAGACCTCAACTACAGGTGTTTAACTGCCACAGACTTTTGGGTGCAAAACAAGCTTTTGGTTTGATTGGTTCAACTGGTACTAACCAGTTAGGGCAATTCCACTGGTAAATAACTGAACCATTGCCATACACAACACACATACATCACATTATGGCCACGGATGCAGTTATCGTTGCAGCAATGTTAATGGTTAGATAGTTCTTGAAATTTTTATATCTCTAGAGAAATTCCCTGCCTGTCTGTAGTACCACTAAAGAACCACCAGAAAGAATAGTTTTTTTAGAAATAACAGGAAATATTTGGAATACCTGACCATGTCTATTGCTGAAGCTGTACATTGTGCACTAGAAACATTTGTCCTCAGAAAAGTGCCACTTGACCTATTCAGGCTGTCCAGATATTCCCTGCCTAATCTGTCTCCACAGACCCTAACTGGTCTATGGCAACCTTCCCTCCTCCCTGTCTATCTTCTTAATATACCCCATGTCTATCTCACAAATGCTTGAATTTCCCCCACTGTTTTCTCCCCATCACAACAGCTGGTAGTCTATTCCAGAAATCTAGAACCCTTTCAGTAAATAAACATTTCCTCACATCTCTCTTAAACTCCTTCTCCCTTGTTTCATCTCATGCCTCCAGGTCCTGCTGTTTTTGTTCTCTTTCGAAAGAGACTCCCCTGCTGTAACCTCTTTACCTGTGTGAAGTACTTTAATGTTTCAGTCATGTCACCTCTCACCCTCCTCTCTTCTAGTGTGTACATGCTGAGATCCCCTCGTTGCTCCTCATAGGGCTTCATATAATGAAGTATGAATCATGAAAGAAGATATGAAACTCAGAGGCAGAAGAGGCACAGCCTCGTGGGGAAGTCCAAAAACTGTTCCACTGGTGTTGATATAAGAGAGTGACAAGTTGTTCCTCTGATAGTGATAATGCTAGAGGTTGGAAGACACCTGGAATTTGTGCCATTTGTGATACCTTCCAGAAAACAGAACAAAGACGTTTTCTTCTGGAAGATTAATTTTACTATCTAAAATGATGAAAGCAGTCACAGATTCAGTATAGAATTCCAGCCATGAGTAATGCAGGCACAGCTGCCACCACTGAAGTATATTGTAAGTTGTAGTGATAGTCAGGAAATGTTGTCCCACTCTGTGTATCACAAAGTTCCCAAGCTCACACCAACTTTGCTGGCATAGTTAAACTACACAACATCTCAGACAATCAAAACGTCACATTAGTTAAATGAGGTACTGTAGATATATGATGTTGCAGTAAAAGTGTGTCAATAGTTGTACATGTTTTACTACGTTAGCAGTTGCAGGCCAATATTTAAAGTAGATGCAATATAGTTTAAATGCATCATGGGGCTTGTGGTTTCCAGTGTGTAAAGGTAAGGCATTCCAGACTTGTATATTTCTTTAATTGCTCTACCATTTTGTTTTCTGAACAGTTCAGTTGAGCTTCATTCTTGGAGCATGTGCATGCACTCATAGCTAGAGATCACTGATAACGTCTGTTTTAAACCTCTGTTTTTGCTCACTTGTATCTCAAACACTCTACTGTATATCAAATATGGCTGTAATGTTCAGAGTTTCTCATAAGTACTGGAATCCACAAATCTTGAAAGTTTAGCCTGCTTTGAGTAGACATTGTTCTACAAAGATATCAACCTCACAAAAACATTAATTACAGTAGGTTTGTTGGTAACATCTGTATAAAACCCTTATTTTTGTATAGTTGTAACTCATACACTTACTCTGTGTATAGCACAGATTGGGCTAAAACTTTCCCGGCACAAAATAGTACAATATCAAATTCAAGTTTCAAGTTTATTTAGAGTTAATTCATTGGAGGTGGGGATTGAATCCAGGTGGAGAGGAGTAATTCTTCCTATTGTGCATTGTGGGGTGGGACCACTAGACACCACGGATGTGAGGTCTTTGGAAGGGGGGAAAACACTTTTTAATTCTTTTTATTTTTCATCAAGCTGTTCCCCCCTGGCTTTCAAACGTGGAATTTTGACCACGGGTGCTGAAATTAGCATGCTGCGGGCAAAAGTATGCATTTCATCGGGGAGGATTTCACATTTAGCACCAGCAACATTTTTCTTGAAATATTTCGCAGGATGAAATTGTTTAATTTCACACAACACTATTCCTCAGTGGAGGCATCAGTGGTGTAGACCACCATATCATTTACATACAGATGGTAGTCTACACCTCAATTGCCCTCCAGTAAACCCCTCATATACAGTGTAAATAATAAAGGGCCTAATACTGATTCCTGTGGAACTCAATTTTTGATGAAAAATTCTCCTGTCTCCCATTTACTAAAATATTTTGGGTTCTTTCAGTAAGGTACAGTGACAGTTAAACCAAGATAAAGCCCTATTCCACCAAACCAACCTCCTTCAACTTCCCTATGAAGAACTTGTGGTCTACCATGTTGAAGGCCTTGGAGAGGTCAACAGTGATTGCCCCAGTAACTTTTGCAAGCTCCTGGCTCTGTTGATGTCATCCAAAACTTTCAACATGGAAGATAATGTACGATGGTTTCTATGGCAACCAGTCTGAAATTTCTCCTTTGTGCTGCCCTCTTCCAAAAAGATCCATAAGTGTCATGCCACTGTTTTCTCCAACAACCTAGCCAACAATGGAAATGATGTGACTGACCTGCAGTTTGTCATCAGGCCTGGGCTGCTCCCTTATACATGGGGACAACCTTGGCACACTTCCAACCAAAAGGTAGATCCCCTGATGCCAAGGACCAGTTAAACAAATAGGCAAATGGTCCTGAAATCTATAATGCTACATATTTTAAATATTTAGGTGTAAGATTGTCCAGCCCACAGCTTTTGTCACTTTTTACATCTATGACATTTGCACAAATGTCCTGTTCTGTTCTGTTATTTTTTTCAAAAGTGAATCGTCTACCATCCCCAGTAGTGCCATACAATATCTCCTTAGTGTCCTCTTGAACTACTGTTTCATAAAGGATCCCAACCTCAATAAAGAACTTGTTGAAATTGTCTGGCAAATACTTTTCTTTAGTGAAGTTATTATTGTCATATGTCATCTTAATTTCACTGTCCATTTTATTTTTCCCATTTAAGACTTTAATTGCATCTTGAAATGTGTTGCAGTCACCTGCTAACTTCCTACTGTTAGTCTTAAAAAATCATTCTTTTGCAGCCCTAACTTGTTTCATATAATTATTTCTTGCTGCCCTATAATTAATCATATTTTCTGGGCTACTTGTGTTATTAGCCACCCCAACTTTTTTTTTCTCTTTTTAAATATGTCAGGTAGTTATTAAACAACACAGCTGAGTTCTATATTATGTTATTTTTTAATTTTAAATGGATGTATTTGTTATAGTGTTCACTTAATTCCATGACCATGTATTCCTGGACATCATTTATGCTGCATATCAAGTGCAATCTTTCCCAGTTATGTCTGCTCAAGTCAACCAATAAAGCTAAACAAACAAAAGATTTTGTAGATCTATAAGTTATTATCCTTGGTGAGCCCCCAGACTGCGGCATCCCTTTGATACAATAAATAGTGTGGCAATCACGTGTGATATCTATCATGGTACCTGCATCCTTGTAAGTATGGGGAGAGTTGATGAAGACCAAATTCAGTGTGACTGCAGCAGAGGATCTTATGGTTAATATATGTGGGTTTGTTTATTAATTGCTCTAATCCTAATGTAAGAGCAACACTATGCAGGTGGTATGACGTTTCTTGTATCAGATTCTACAAACCCTAAAAATGTGAGACTTAGCTGTTTACTGGTATCTGAGATACATACTTCATGTAGACTAATATTTTAAAACAACCTTAAACAGCAGAGTGACCCATAAAAGATTGGCACGATAATCATATTTATCACTATATAGGCAATTTTGATATTCCCTTGCAAAAAAATGTAGTAGTTTTTTTAATTAATTTTGATTACAAAAAACATTCTGGTCATTGACAGCACAAAACAAGTAACATTATGTAACATATTGCATGAACAGAATACACACCAATCAGCTTTAAAGTGATTTCACCATCCCATAAGAACTGAAAGTTTCCCTGGTGTCTAATGGCATGCACAACCCTCTGATCACCAGCCCTATAGCATTTTCAAGTTTCCCTGGTGTCTAGTAGCACCCACCACCGTCCGATCACTAGCCCAATAAATGTTTTAAGGTTCCCCTGGTGTCTAGTAGCACCCCCACCCTCTAATCACTGACGCCATAAAAGTTTAAAGTTTCCCTGGTGTCTAGTGTCACCCCCCCACCCTCCAATTGCTGGCCTTATAAAAGTTTAAAGTTTCTCTAGTGTCTAGTGACAACCTCCACCCTCCAATCACAGGCACCATAAAAGACTGAAGTTTCCCTGGTGTCTAGTGGCACCCCTACCCTTCAATTATTGGCCCTAGCCCCTGAAACCACTGTGGCCTGCTCTGATTGTCCACACAGGATGCCAAAGTCAAGCACGCTCACAGCTGTAAATGGCACTGAGGCTCGAGCATGAACCACTGTACCTAAGTTCAGTTAAATATGTTTCTAAGTATTAAGAAGAATGCTGTATTCAGGAAATTAGTTAGTTGTTTGAAACAAGGGCTAAAAAGTGTGTTAATTGTGCTCCACAAGTGGAACCATGACACTGAGCATGTGTGTATGCATATTCATATCCCAAGGGTTGTCTGAAGGGATATGAATATGCATACATGCATGTCCAGTAACACAGCTCTACTTTTACACCATGATTAAGGTACTCTTCAGCCCTTGTTTCAAAAAACTAACTAGTTTCCTAAGTTCATCTTTCTTTGTAGTACCGGGAAACATATTTAGCTGAACTTGAGTACAGTGTTATGTGCATGAGCCGCAGCACCCTTTACAGCTGTGAATGCACTTTGGCATTGTGTGTGGACAATCAGAGGGGCCCCCAGAGTTACAGAGGATGGGGCCAGCTATCAGAGTGTGTGGGGTGCCACTTAGATGCCAGGAAACTTTAAACATTTTGAAATCAGGTGTCGAGGGTGGGGGGGGGGGTGCCACTAGACACCAGGGAAACTTTAATTTTATGGGGCTTGTGATCAAAACATGGGGTGGAGTGTCATTAGACACCAGGAAAACATTAAACTTTTATGGAGTCAACAATCAAAGGTGGGGAAGGCCACCAGACATGAGGGAAACTTTTAAGTCTTATGAGGCTGGAGATTGAAGGGTGGGGGTGCCACTAGGCATGAGGGAAACTTTTAATTCTTATGGGGTCAGAGATCGGAGGGTGGAGGTGCCATCAGACACCAGGGAATATTTAAACTTTTATGGGACTGGCAATTGGAGTGTAAGGGGTACCACTAGACACTAGGGAATCTTTTTATTCTTATGGGGCTGGTGATTGGATGGTGGGAGGTGCCACTAGACACCAGAGAAACTTCAAACTTTTCTGAGGCTTGTGATCAGAGGGTAGGGTTGCCACTAGACACTGGGGAAACATTTAATTCTTATGGGGCCAGTGATCAGAGTTTCGGGGTGCCACCAGACACCAGGGAGAGGGAAATATTAAATTGCTAAAAGAAATTCTGCAGTCTTGACCTCTGACAGTGATCACTTCTGTGGAATTGTTTCTTGTAGTGTATTACATTAACCTGCAGTTTGTACATTTATTCCACTGTTTTAATGTGGAATGTTCCACAAAAGTTGCCAAAATGATTTCCAAACTTTTACAAAAGAAAATAACTTGAAATACTTTATTAATATTGTTGCTCCTTTCTTGTATTCACTCACAGTCTAAAGTATTTTGAAAGGGTTTGATGTGAATGATACATTGCACATGTCCCAAGAAGTTGTATGAAAATAAATGTTATTTAAAATGTAAAACATTGTGCAAGCTAACCTTTTACAGGAAATGTAAAATTCCATGATATACTGAAAAAAATAAATTAAAAACTAATTCAGCCCCAGAGCATATATATGAATTGAAAGGTTCTATGCTTAACCTTATTCAAAATGACTGCCTGGGGCTGAATGACAGCCTAGCAGGGAGGGATTGCCAAGGAAGGGCGGAGGAGTGGTGGGGTAAATTAGAAGAAGGTATAGTGAAAGCAACAAACCTCTGCACAAAGGAAGTAAGCAAAAACAGGAGGAAAAAGGGAACATTATGGTTCTCAATGACTCTGGCTGTGAAAGTTAAGCTTAAAGGGATCACATTCAGGAGGTAGAAAGAGGCAAAGCAGGAAGAGGACAGGGACGTGTACCAGGTAAAGCAGAGGGAAATAGGGAAGGTGGTGATGGGGGAGGAAGCATAGATAGAGAAAAGGATAGCCAAACAGACAGCTAATGAGGACAAGACTTTCTTCAGATATGTAAGTAAAAAGAGGAAGACAAGGGGAGGGACTGTGAGGATAAGAAGGTCAGGAGAAAATTATGTTGAGGAGGATCAGGAAAAATCTGATATCCAAAACAGGTACTTCTGATCAGTCTTTATAGTGTAAGTGGAGGGAGACAGACCACATATAAGCAGCAAGAAAAGTGGGGGAAGGGAGGTGGACACAAGTCCATTTACAGAGGAAAAAGTGCTGAGAGGCCTTGCAAATTGAAAAGTGAACCAGGCTATGGGGTTAGACGTGATACTTCCATGGGTGCTGAGGGAGGTCAGGGAGACACTGGCTGCATTTCTGACAACCCTGTTCAACAATTCACTGGAAACAGAAGTATTTCCAAAGGACTGCAGGAGGGCATATGTAGTCCTGCTGTGTGAAAGTAGAAGCAGGCAGGAGGCTGGAAACTATAGGCCAGCCAATTTAACATCAGTGGTGGGGAAGTTAATAGAAACACTATTGAAAAAAGGGCTAGTGTAGTATCTTGAGTCCAGTGGGTTACAGGACCTGAAGCATCATGGATTCACCTGGGGTGAGTTCATGTCGGATGATCCTTACTGACTTCTTTGACCAGGCAACCTGGGAAACTGATCAGGGTGGGGTAGTGGATGTGGCTTAGTGAGACTTCAGCAAGACCTTCAACACCATCCCACACATGAGGCTTAGAAGGAATCTGGGCATTTTAGGGGTGGGCTGAAGGTGATAAACTGTGTAAGGAACTGGTTGATGGATAGGTGACAAAGGGTGGTGAGAAAGAACTCTTACTCTAATGAGGGGAAAGTGACTAGTGAGGTACCTCAGGCCTCAGTGCTGGGACCAGTTCTTTTTGATGACTTCATAAGCAACATTACAGACGATCTGGATGGGAAGGTATGCTTATTAGGTACTTTGGAGGTGGTGGAGAAAATGGATAGTAACATGAAAATATTCAAGCAGTGGTTAAGAGTATGGTAGCTGGGTTTCCATGCAAAGAAAGTGCTAAGTCATACATCTAAACAACAGAAATCCAGGGGCTGTACATAAAATGGGGGAGCTATTGATGGTCACAATGCAGGAAAGAGACTTAAGGGTTATCATACCTGATGAACTCATTGTGCTGGAGCAGTCCAACAAGGCAATAGACATGGCTAGTGGGATACCTGTGGGCATAGGGAGGAGAATCACAAGCAGAAAGAGAGAGGTGGTGTTGCCACTCTACCAGTCATTGGTGAGACCCCACCTCAAGTAATGTGTCCAGTTCTGAAAACCACATCTCAGGAAGAACATAGATGGCGTAGAGGCTGTCTAGAGGAGGGCAACCAAAATGGTGCAGGGGTTGCATAAGAAGCCATATGTTGAAAGACTGAGGGATCTCAATATGTACACCCTATAAAGAGAGGAGGGAAAGGGGGGGGACATGATAGAGACTGATAAGTACCTTAAGGGAGTAGAGACGCTACAGGAGAGGAATATTTTTCCAATGAAATGGTGCATTCAGACAAAAGGTCATACAATGAAGCTGGAATGGGGGAAGTTTAGAAGTGATGTGAGGAAGTATTTCTTCACTGAAAGAGTAGTGGATTAGTGGATACCTAGAACAGTCTACTAACAGAGGTGGAGTAAGCAAAAACAGTTGTGAGCTTCAAGCATGCATGAGATATGCGAAAAGGAATCTTAGTAGAGAAGAGTGGGGGGGGCTGTAGCCAGAGGTCTGGTAGGGTTTGCAGTGACTGTATCGGCTGGGACAATCTTGGCAAACTAGGTGGACCAGGCTGTCCTTACCTGTCAACAAATTCTATGTTTCTATGTTTCTAAGTAATATCTCTCATTATTTGCCCTTTGTTTTTTTTTTGTGCTGTTGTTCACTTTGTTTTGCACAGTTACCTTTGAATTATATTCACTCCCTGTACCATGCTTTAGGTCACTCCAGGAAATGAGCCTTCATTCAGTGAACCTTTCCCAGTTACCAATTTGTGGGTACATGACAATTCGCTCCCGTATTTTCACTCCCCGTCTTTTCACTTCCAACAGTACACTCCCATGCAAACTCGCTCCTATGAGAACACACTCCCACCAAAATTGCTCTCGCAGGGTCTTTCTTAAGGGACCAAGTTCAACTGTGCAGTTTACTTCTGGGCTGGTGTCTTGAAGGCTGTTGAAGTCTGAGCTCTGCTCTGCGAGTGTGAAGCAGTGTGAAGCTAGCTTAGCTCTGGCATTGAAAAGATTAAAGTTCCAAAGATCTGGTGGTTACGATAAAAATAAAATGTTTGGCGGCTTAGTGAACTTGATGCTACCACTGGACCAGTAATCTTTTATTACTGAATGTGGGGGTAGCCGAATTACAATTTGAAGGAGGAGAAGATGTAGCTATAGGCAATAATAGTAGTTTCAGTGCAGAACAGCCCGACTCCCTGATTTGGATAAAAGCATTAGAATTTGTTCCCGTGATGAATCTTTTAACTTGTGCTTTTAACTTGTGCTGAACATGTAAGTTTGCTGTTCTATTGTTTGTTATTTTGGATTCTTTTAAAAGTCTGATGTTATATCTGATTTTAAGCTATTTTATGGTGTCTATCTTAAAAGCTACAATTTTTACGATATTCTACTGAAGGCTCAATGTGATCCCAAAGGTTTTATTTTCTACACTGCAACACAACACAAGGCTACCTGTCAATGACTGTGTGTAGACGACCAATGGACTAATCAATATTTGGAGCATTGTACTATTAGATTACTGGGGTACAAGACCAAATGGTAAGGCATGGACTGCTGGAGGGGCATTTGAGTTGCAAAAGGGAGTGAGTGGGGGACCGAATTGCCAGGGAGTGTAATGTCATAGGAGCAAATTGACACTGGATTATACTGTCAGGAGCGAGAAGTCTGGGAGCGAGAAGACGGGAGCGAATTGTCATGCTCCCCCAATTTGTATGTAAGTCAATAAACAAATAAATAGACACATGGGAACAAGTCTTTGCTCAGTGTGCCTTTTCTGGGCACCAGTTAGTACATACTTGTACATAAATACATTCTCATGCCATTATCCACTTTCAGTTTACCTCCTTCTTTTAGACAAAACATCCAAAAACTCAAAATTTAAAAACAGCACATTAGCAGACTTGATCTAGCCTCCCCTGTAACAGGTTGGGGCCTCCCCAGGTAACATGGATTCACAGTTTGAGAAGCATTGTCTTAGGCAGTTGTAGACTAAAGGTTGGAGGTTAGAGCATTGTTGGTGTATAGTAGGTCAGGATCTGAAAAGGACAGATTGAGAATTTACTATGGCAATTATAAAGGGGCACTTACCCTGAAAAAAACTGTTCCTGTCATAGGTGATCACTGAAGGGAAGAAATGACCAGTCAACACTTCAACACTGTGAACAGATTACCAAATCTACCCTGTCTTCAGTTAAGAACAATCTTTTAACCAGAAAAATGTAATGAGTTTAATCAAGTTTTCATTTATAAGGTATCCTTTATCAGAACTAAGATCTCCTTAATTGGTCTGTTATGGGCTGGTAGTACCCGTTCAGCAAGGGACATTTGCACTCTGCCACCTTGGGCTGAGTTTCACCTGGGTTCAGCAGATGAGGTCTCTCAAGCGATTATGAGGTTGCATCCTACCTACTCTATGTTGCATCCAGGTACCACCAGCATCCTATGTGGTTTTTGATTGGTCTTGGCTCCAATTATTGCTTAGATTGGTGACTGTTCATTACTGGAGGGTGTTTTTCCAACCAAAATTCAGAAAGTAGTGGTGAAACCCCTCCTGTTAAAGCTGTCTTTGGATCCCAAGGATCTGGCCAATTGACCAGCTTCAAACCTTACCTTTATAGGGAAGGTTATTGAAAAGGTGGTAATTGTCCATCTGCAGAGTCACTTGGAATGCTATGAGATCTACAAGCCTCTCCAATCTGGATTCTGACCTTAATATACAGTGAAGCCTGCCACGATGAAACCCAATTCTGCAGAGTTCTGCAGCAAAGCTACAGCAGGAAGCAAAGCAATTTCAATGGGAGTTAATCCCTTTTTCATGCAGAAAACTGTGATACTACTTCATCTTGACCGGCTTTACTTTAACATTGAACCAGCACTTGTAAAGGTGTTCTATGATCTCCACTTTGTGAGAGACAGTGAACAATTTTTCCATGTTGGTTCTGCCAGATCTTTTATCGGCACTTGACACGGTGGACCATAAGGCGCTGCTGGCAGATTTAAGGCACTGTGTACGACTTGCAGGTACAACACTGTGGTGGCTTGAGTCCTACTTGTCTGGTAGGGTGTAGCAGGTGGTATTTGGAGAACACATCTCAGAAGCTACTGTAATCTGCTTTGGAGTGCCTCAGGGATTGATTCTGTCTGCCATACTGTTCACTATGTATATGACATCATTGTGAGAGATCATTGGTTGTAATGGTCTAGGTTTTACTATCATGGAGATGATACCTAGCTAGATCTACCCTCTGTACCTGACAGAGATAATGTCATAGTAGTCTGATGGGTGCCTGACTGAAATTCAAGACTGGATGGTCTCCAACTGACTCAAATTCAACCCATTGAAAACAGAGGTATAGCTACCTAAACTGGCCAGGTGGGGCAGCAGTGAGTACTGACAATTGCCTTTTATCCTATTTAAGATGCACTACAGTATGAGCTGTGGATATAGTGAGAAATCTGAGCATCTGTGGAATGTTGTCTGTTGTTGGAAAATCAGATGTCATGTATAGTCCATAGCAGTTTTTACTATCTACTTAATATCCCAGTGGTTAAAATCTATTTGGAACCAATCAACCTCATGTCACTTGTTTATGCATTTGTTACCTCAAGATAGGACTACTGTGATGTTTTATACATAAGGCTATCTCTGCGGTTAGTACATCACCTGCAGCTAGTGCAGAAAGTGGCAGCCCATCTGATGGCAGGGACTCTCCAGTCCAGGCACATCACATCAGTGCTGCTTGATTTGCATTGGCTGCCAGTGTGGTGACATATCAATTTTAAGATCTGTTTGTTCATTTAAAAAGCCCTACATGAGCTAGGTCCTGGCTACTTGAAACACCTTCTATCTGAAAACATTTCCATCCATACCCATTTGTTCCTCTGACATGTGCATCCTCATTGTGCCATGGTCTTGATTAAAATCATCCAGGAATGGGCCCTTTGGGATTGCTGCCCCACTGCTGTGGAATACTCATGCTCTGGATGATCAAGAAACCCCACCAGTTGACACCCTCAAAGTTTCATTAAAAATGTACATTTTTAAATTAGCTTACAGATCTGAAAAAAAAAACATTTAATTACTGTAGGACAAGCATTAGTTACTGTATTATTTAAAAATGTATTACTTGACCTTCTGACTTTAAAATTTCTTTAGGCTGTGTTATTGTATGCTGCCCAGGGCCATCTGGGATGGGCATCTAGCAAATAAATCTGTCCTGCCTTGCCATAACTGGAATTAAATTTGTGGAATAGAAGTGGCATTATGTTATAACACCCCATAACATACAAATGTATTGCACAGTTTCAAACTACCTGGTTTCTAGTACCCCCCTCAAAAGAAAGTGACAGACTAAGTTTTTTTCTGTTCTGATTTTATTTTATTGTACCAGACAGTGGCTCTTCTTCAGCTGAAAAACTCTTGCAAGAGTTGAATAAGCAACTGCTACAAAAAAATCCACTTGCTGCTGTAGCTTCTAATTTATTTCTAGGAAAGATGTGTTTTATCTTCTTGTTATGACAGTTTTCTACTTGTTCTGTAGCCTTGCCTGACCCAGATTTCCTTTGAAAATGGTAATGTTTTGCCAAAAGGCTCTCATGTAAAAAAAATAAACAAGCAATACCCCTTGAATGCAGAAGGACCATGCCGTGCAGTAGCTGCAAGCTTCTTTTCAGGCTAGACTGCCATTGTCCATGATTAGAAACATGGGCCAGCTAAAAAGTCTACTGAGATATTCTTTCTTACCTCCCTTTGGTCCACCTTGGCAGAGCATGAAACCTTCAGGGAGGGATCCTGGCAGGTGGTTTCTTGAGATTTCCCATAGTGTCTTCAATTTACAGTTTCACTGACAACTTATGGCTTGCAATTCATGCTCCTGCTGCTGCTGCAGACACTATATTAGCAGGCATGTGAAAAGAGCCCTCATAGTCATGATTAGTTTATTTCAAAATGTATTTTATTTCTGAAGAACAGTAATGCTCGGTATTCTACTACAAATCTGAGTTTGAGAAAAATTCACACAAAAAAATCAATAGCTTCTGAAATGTATTGTACTATTTAAACTATTGAATTAAAATCTACTCTTTTGATAACAGTGCCTTTCTATCATTATTTGAATACAGGATACTGTAATAACGGAATAG
This sequence comes from Neoceratodus forsteri, assembly GCA_016271365.2. Classification (NCBI taxonomy): domain Eukaryota; kingdom Metazoa; phylum Chordata; order Ceratodontiformes; family Ceratodontidae; genus Neoceratodus; species Neoceratodus forsteri. The sequence continues at coordinate 1,291,871,932 of CM057456.1, forward strand.
CTGCTTTAGCAAAATGTTTCATGTAATGCTTTACATAGGCCATTTTCTTGGGAATGAGAATAGGTTCCATCTGGTCAAACTCAATGTTACTTTTGCCAATTTGATTTAAAATACAATTTCCATGTGCAGTGGTTAAACTGAAACATACAGATATTATCAGTTCAAAAGTCACATTAAATTCATCTAAATTCAGTGAATCTGAGCCCAGCAGAGTGATTCATGGTAACAGTATTGTAAATGCCAGAACCGTAACTGCAAAAAATGTGAATAGCCACATCGCTGTCCAAAGAATGTAAGCTTAGGGAAAACTGCCTTGTCTCCCAAATATAAAATAAATTGTAAACAGAAAACAGCCCTGCTTGCTGACTTCAGAACATCTATTTGTGCAATTAACTAGATTATAAATGAATTTACTGAGGGTTGTGGTTAAATCTGTCTTGCTGCTAATGGGCTTGGTTTCAAACAGCCCTCATTGCAACTCAGGTTGCATTGCTCCATGACTGTGGTGAACTCCAGGTGCATCAGGAATCCTGCGTCCAATTTTATAACAAGGGGGTCCCTGCACCAAACACCCAAGAGTTGCCACAGGCTAGTTCCAAACATATGCAGCAACTGTGGAAATTGCCACAGGGATCCAGCTCCCCCCATGTAATACTAGCAGGGTCATGAGGATTGGGGGGGGGGGGTCTGCATGCCAAGAGAGGTCCAGAACAGAAGGGGCATGGGGGTGCCCTAGGGGGTTTTAGGGATAGAGTGGGCATGTCAGGGAGTAATGTGGCTTTTTCTTCTGTTTCTTATTTCTAGCTCCCTTGTAATGCCTGCCATGAAAAAACTAAAAACTACAGTGTGGTACTGAACTATGTACCATCTGAAACATATATAAGATTTCAGCTTCCGATTTATTAACACTGGACTAAAATATCACTTGCTCTCTGTTCCACCTCCTACAATTGCATGCAATACTAAACATGCTTTTTCCTTAAAGTCATAGGATTAGATGCCACCCAACAGCCAGCGGTGATGTTGGTTTGCAAACCCCAACCCCCCCCCCACACACACACACACTTGGCCTCATATGCTGAATATCGGTAGCCAATGACATAGGTGCTTGCAAAAGGGTGCCTACAATAATGGTGACCCCTTCCACAGTGCATTTCAGGTACAGCTTGGTAGGGTAGAGCGGCCAGATAGGGGGGTGGGCGAATATAGTGACTTCCCAACACTATACATATGTACATATGGAGGGAGTGAGAGCGCACAGGAGGGGACGTGAGGGATTGTGCTGCAGTGGTTGCTGAGCCGACCCTGTGGTGAGGTGGGTGGGTTGCCTGCACTGGTTGGCAGGGTATGGGTTTTGGGTCCGAGTGCTGGTACACTTTTGTTTTGGCCGGTCTGAACCTTTTTTTTTTTTTTTAATGTTTTCACACCCCCAACATGCACCCCCCTGGAGTTGAGAATCCTTTAGTGGGGGGTGCAGGGGTATGTGGGGCCTTTACGACCAACAGAAAATATTAAAAGTAAGTCCATTGTGCCATTTTCCTGCGCACCGGGGTGTCAGAGTGGCAAAAAAAAGTTTCACCACTGTGACTTTGCGATAATGGCGATCACCTTTGGGCTTTCGCCATTATCACATAGAACCTGAATATCTGGCAGCAAGCAGCACTTTGCTCATATTGTTTTCTTAATATTAAAAGTGTGATTGAGTACACTACTCATACGTGCACATAACAGTTTGTACTGGAGGCACTCATTACTCTCTCACCTTTTCAAACAGCCATGGCTTCTTGAAGTGCTTGTTCTTCCTTTTATTTATTACTCAATTGTAATATCCACAATTAAAATAAACACCATGATGTGATACTTTGCTATTTACAATCAGAAACATGTTCCTACCTTTTTCAAAACAGATTCCATTTTCCAGTTTAGTAACATTGCAGGTCCCCTGGGGTGGAGATAGTTGGGGGTGAAACTGCTTTCCAGGAGGGTGGGATGGGGCAGAAGGGGCATGGGGGCACCATAGAGAGTGTTGGGGGACAGTGGACATGCAAGGGAGTGATGTGGTACCCAGCAGGGTGCTGTTTACATAGCCATAAAGCTGATGGAATGAGACTGTTGGGGGGTTCCAGGGACAGACAGTGCCATGAACTGTGCAGTCCATTCCTACCCAGGGGCTCCTTGAACTTTATATCCTAGATGTGGTCACTGTCTGTCAGACCCAAATCAAGGATTGCACCTCCCTGGTGGGTTCTCAGATGCCCTGACTTGGCAACACATCTAGGATCACCTGACTCTTGGTGCAGGTTATGGTTGGTATCCACCAATCCACCTTGGGAAGGTCAAAATATCATACTAATAACACCTATCCCTTCCCTGCAGCAGTCAATATTTGTGAGTTCAATTCCCCATCTCTTTCCTCCTCCAGGCTGGGTTGTCTGTAAATCACCCCCAGCCTCACCTTTCTCTCTGCATTAGACAGTAACTGAATCCACATTGCTTCCACCATCTCCTCTTCTGATTCTTCCCTGATGTACATTATACCTTACCTGATGTAACTGTTACCCTTCTCTCTTTTCCTACCCCACTGTCCCTCATCTATCATTTTTACCCAGGAATCAAGAGCTTCCAGTCATGGTTAAGTGTGGCCATGTTTCTGTGACCACCACAACGCCCATTCCCATCTCTGCCAACAATGCCTGAAGGTCAAACATCTTGTTTCCAAGACTTTTTGCATACAGGGATACCACCTTACACCTAGAATCTGAGCCTCCTTCCCTTCACTCTCATTTATCTTTCCCTCTCCCCCAATTACCTGAGCCCCTCTATCTCCTGTTGCTAACCTCTTCACTCCACCTCTACCTGTACCCTCCAGCCCCTGTACTGGTATTGGGAGGTCTACTGACTTTTTCCTCTTGGAGTTTCAAGGCCTGCAGGCCTGCTTGCCCCATCACAATAGTTTAAATTAAGTATTTGTTTTTTGTACCCTTCCAGCTTGTCCCTGAGGACCCTTGACTACCACTACTGAGGTGCAGTCTGTCTGGTGCAAAATTGTTTTATTTGTCCAGGTCTCCCCCCAACTCCCAATACAGTCATATACTTCCTTTTTGCAGTATTCTCTCAGCCTGTCATTGAAGTCCTCTGTACTTTTCTTCATGACCTTGATGGCTCTCAATAGTGGTTCCATGTGATAACAGCAACTAAATAACAGCGAAAGTCAAAACAGTGATTCAAAAATGTCACGGACATAACCAGTGATGCTACATTACCGCTAATGCACAGAAACAGCGATGTTGAAATACAACTTTGATGTAGAGGGCTCTGCCCCCCACACCCTCCATGGGGGGCTGTGCCCCTGAACCCCCCCTATTTATTAATAACCAACTCTGAGGCACACATTGCCAAGTACTATTGCCTTTCAGTGGGGGTCACAGTAATCGCATGGTCGCCTATATTTCATGGTCACCGTAATTGTCATCGCCGTTATGACTTCACTGTAATTGAGTAGCCGTTGTTATGTGATACCTTCATGGTTCATGGCAACACCTCTGAGAATGCCAGCAATATGGTTACCTCACTGTAGGTCCTCCTTACTAACTTGAATCTTTTCTGAACTACCCCCATCTTCTTCCTGGCTATTTTGTTGGTCCCTTAGTGTATAATTATGATTGGCTGTCCCCAATCCCCTCACCAACTCCCCAATGTTGGGCACACTATCTCTGCTGTCATCCCCAGCATGGAAACCACTTTCTTAACTGTATTTGGGCCCCTCTTCTTTCCCCAGTGGAATCTCTAGGATTACCACCCTTTCACCCTCTCCATTTCATCCTCTTGCTTTTCCTTCTTTGACTGCCACATGAGATCACCCCCACCTAACTGCTTTCCCTCTATCCCGGTTACCACCCATCCTTATTCTCCACAAGATCAGCTTGACTGACATCCCCACAGCCACTACTCATCCCTCCATCTGTTTTTCCAACTGCCTCCAAGACCTTCCATATCTGGTCACCCACACCCACCATTTCTTTCCCCTCTCATCTTGTCACCCTATACCCTCCCTTCTCCCACCCTCAATCCACTCCCCATGTTCCCTCTTCCCACTCACCTTGATTACTTTGTACTGTCCTACCCCCTCTCCTGTCCTACTCCCCCGACCTCATTGTATTATCCCAACCTCTCTCCCCAACTTTTGTTCCCCCACTCCTCGTTTCCAGACAGTGGATGAAATTGATTCCTTAAAGGCACTCTTTTGAATGCTCCCATTCCTGTTGCATCTCTCACAGTCTAGGGTGCATGTCTTTGCTTTAGGTTCAAACCCAGGGTTGTCTACTGTGGTTATTGCTAAACTGGATGACCACTTTGGCTGAGAGGGATTCATAAGAGAACAGATGGCTCAAGTAAAAGGCAGCAAAGTACTGTAATTATTGCAAAAGTAAAAGGCAATAACAGGAAGGTAACCCACCATAGAAGAAAAAATTAATTTTATAACTATATATTGTGACAACATTTCTACCACTAGAGTGAATGACTACTTCTAGGTTACAACTACTAGTAAACAGCATTTATCAATTCAGTCCCTCTGCTGGGGGCTAAAAGAGCATACTGTACTATACATGTATAATATACACAGATCAGTAAAGAAATTGCAATGACTTACTCCATTTAGTTTGTGGGCATCAGCACTATAAAAAGAGACAGATAAAGTGCTTACTAAAAGTTCTGTTTACTTTACACAGTACCCACAGTTCTCCTTCCCACAGGAAGAATCCTATCAGGCCACCTATCACTATTTGGGGGATGCCCCAATGATCCATTTTACAGTCCCAATAGTACAACACTCTTTAGTGACTCCTGAAAACCAGATCATTCTGAATTCTATTTTTAATAACTGGTCAGCTCTCCCAATATGTGAAAAAATTGGTTAAAGCAACCCCCTTGTATAACTTCTATGTGAAGAAACTTGAGGAAATTAATTCTAAATCAAAACCACAATTATTACAATTTTACATGATCAGCAACATGCAAGTAGCTCAACAACAAAGTATGTTTCAAACTGCGATAAACATAAAAACAAGTCATTTTGTGAACTCCCCAAGTTCTTGGATGTTGAAAGGTAAACAACATACTTCTGTTCTTAGCCTTGAAGTTGTTTTGTTCTTAGTGTTATTAAGCATAAAGAAAATAATTTTGAAACATTTAGTCACTTTCCGCACTATAGAACTGTTTTTTTTAAACTAGATGAGGTACACTGGTTTAGAGCATCCACACTGTATAGTAACTATCTTTGATAACAGATGATGTGTCCAAACTGCTTGTTTTGAAGGGGATGAGAAATTATTTCTAATGTTTGGCTGTTTGTAATGTTCCCGTTTTCAGAAATTATATCCATACTCACAAAATAATTATTATTTAACTGTACCAAAATAAACATTATGGTGAATACCTGTTTTGTTTTGGTTTTCACTACAGCTCAATAAGTAAACAAATAAACAAGCAAGCATTAATCCACGATGAAGGTGGCATCTATTGGGGAGTTAATGCATGGTTGGGACCGTTGTGGCCTGGGGCTGCAGGCTGAGTGCCTACAACAGACCAACCATGCATTAACTCCCTATTAGATGCCACCTTCGGAGTGGATTAATGCACTTGTAACATGGTGTGGAGATGGGTGTATATGCCAGGCATATGTTTCTGGTGATCTTATACAATAGAGACTAACACCAATAAAATCATTCTGTTGTTTTGACTGTTACTTTGAGAACTCTGAAGGAACCTCTGTTAGATATGTATGTTTTTTTTTTTTTCCGCACAATACTACAAATGTGCATTTGTTGGTGACTGCGATACTTATTGTTGTTATCTGAGCAGTTGTTCCTTCACTATTGCTCCTAGGATGACCTCTCCCTTGCTCTTTCACTGCTTGAGCATGAGGCTGTGTGTGTGATTTGCATACTCCTCTGGTGCTTTGGCGCAGGTGGTTGCAATTGTTTGCATGGTAAGAGGCACATTCTAATACTCTGTTATTTTCAGTACTCACATTTGTGGACTCTCTGCTATCTCCTCTCTGTGTTCAAACTGAATAATTACCATTTACGGTGCCATACACCGTGAAGTTGTTGACATTGAAGCCATAGCTGGCTCTTCCGTGTGCTCCTGTGTCTTCCACTCTGTTCCATCCTCTTTTCTTTACTACTTTTCCTGGAGGTTCCTCTACTCTGTCTGTGCCAGCTGGTCTGTCCTCGCTGCTGTCAACTATTTCCATTTTGGGTTCGGTGCTCGATATTTGTCTCTCTAATATCAATCTGTCCTCTTGCTCCACATACACTACATATTGCTGTCTTTATCTCGATCTCTACCTTTGTCACTTCCATGATTCTATCTTTTGTGCTCATCCCTCGCTCATACTTTTCCTACTACCCCTCTACCGTATCTACTTGCTACTTTCGCAACTTGCTCTCTTTTATATTTATTCACTTCTCGTCTTTCAGACAGTGCTCGTTTTCGTTACCTGGCTACTTTATGTGATACACTAGCAACACGGCATTATCATCTCATAATGCCATGTTGCTCATATACCACCTGATGCTGTTAATCCTATCAGCTTTCTTCTTTTCTATCCTATTATTTTCGCCATGTTACAAACAAAAACACATCACTTGAAAGCAGAACACCATGCTCAGTGAAGGAACAGTAACAAAGGAAAACAAAAATGCAGACACATGTTAAACCCCCAAAAACCTTGTAAAAGTGCATGGGCACTGCAAAAGATTGTGTGTTTTCTCTTTTGAAGGGTCTTACTACTTGCTGTCATTATCCTGCCATTAATAAAGGTTTGATGTAAATTATAGTACTTTTGAATTAATTACATTATCATGCCAGATGTTTGCCATATGTCCTGTTTTATTTTTCTGACATTCACTAAGTAAGCAATAGGACATAACTGATGCATACATTGTGCCGATCTAACCAGGGGTGTAATAAGGCATGGTGCTTCAGACCAGGTACATTCAGGTCCTGGAACTGTGTTTAGATATGCATTATACACATCCAGAGATGTATAATTGTACTTATAAAATTGTTCCCTGCATTTTACAGAAATGAAAAATATAAATCAGTGGGTTTAAATATTCAAAACTCAAATGTTTGACTTCATTTTTCCTAAAGTAGTTCATCTGCCTATGTTAACAGTATTTTTTTGTTTCTCTCCTTTTTTGTAACCAGATAAGGCCCACTAGGCACAATGCTTGTTTTCCAGGAGCACTTGGGAGGTTAAGTGACTTACTTAGGGTCTCACAATATGCAAGGAGAAGTTATGGGAATCATACCCAGGTCTGTTGGATGTACCAAGCTCATTAACAGCTTGTTACTTGAACCTCTAGGCTACACTGCCAGCACAGCTTTAAGAATTTTGTCCTAATTAGATTTCTGTAGTTGTATTTTTTGTTTGTATTTTAATTTGTGTTGTTTTGAGTTAGTTCTGCCCCTTAGAGGGTTGCCTGGATATCTGTGATAAAAGAGGAATGAGGCAGAGAGTGACAGTAAATGAAGATTTTTATTTTCTTTTAAAAAATTATACGCAAAGTGTTGCTTAGTCTTTCTGGAGGAACAGGAGATCAGAGGGCAGGTAAAAAAAAACAGCACCAAGAGAGAAAGAACAGTTATGTATCTGCAAATCAACTGGTTTTTGGTTTCTGTGATGAACTTATTGAAAATGGAGTTTGGTATGTATTTAAAAAAAAATTATGTGACTACACAACCAGAGTAGTGTTATGCTTGCACAACTGTCATAACTGTTTGGCCATTTGCACTCTCTATTCTACAGGGAATTATCACCCTGTAGGGGTACTGAAGGCAAGGAACCCTCAAAGACGGTTCCACACTTAGGAGCACTATGGGAAAGACCCCCTTGGCTAAAGGTACTGTACCTTAGAAAGGAGCCCCCCCAAAGAGAGAGGTGTGCAGCTTGAGGAAGAGGGGATGATGGTGGGAGAAAGAAAAAGTGTTTCACAAGGAGGCTTGAAAGAACTGCTTATATAGCTGAGGAAGAGGGGGGCATGGCTGGGTGCTCACCTAATTGAACTACAAGCATAGCCTTTCAATTCAATTGGCCTATGCAATCAGAGTACTGCTATGCCTGTGGAATTATGATAATTGTTTGGCCAGTAACACTCTTTATTTCACATGTAGTTATCATCCTTTAGGGGTACCAAAGGCAAGGAACCCTTAAAGAGGGTTCCAATATTAGAGGTTCATCAAGAATGACTCCCATGGCTAAAGGTACTTTATGAAGGAGCCCTTAAAAGAGCTTTGAGCAGTAAACATTGACTAGGAGACAGAGAAGTAGATTGACAGCAACAAGACAGCTTGATGAAACACAAATGAGATGCACAGGGTGTCAGGATTGCACTGATAAAATGGATTGCACTGATGACATTGGGGCTTCCTAAGGAGAGAGGGAACAGTGTGTAGGGCCACCATCCATCTCCATCTAACAGCAGAAACCTATCTAAGGAAACTAAGGAACATGCTATAAATAACTAACTACAGTACAAGTCTCATTAAACTATTTCTCCAATGAGTTACTGTAGCATTTCTAACTGAGTTGCATAAGTGTTGCTGGATCCAGTTCAGTGCTGTGCACAAACTGTTTCTTAATGCACCACACCTAGCACTCTAACCACTGCCATCTGTCCCCAGAAAGCAAGCCCCTCAGGTACCCCAGCTCTTATACATATAATCCCTAGTATTTTCCTCCCTTCTCACCCATGTCCATCCAGGTATACCAATTAGCCAAGTACTTCTTCCTCCACCCCCACCCGTGCCTGTACAAACATCATGAATGCAATAAATGGGCTCTAACAGGTCCCATGTGTACTCTGTAAATATGGTTGTCTAGGAATGCTCCATGAGTACTGTTGTAAAGGTAGTTCTTATTTCTGAATTTTCCACATGACAATTACTATGCTGTTTTTATTTTAAATGTACTACCTTGCTGTATATATTTCTTACATGTATATCTAATTCTATGTATTGGCTCTGTAAGTTGTCTTCATTGTTCTGTAATGTTTATGCACCTTGCCCAGGTCCATCTTGAAAATGAGCTTGCTCATTTGTGTTTGCCTGGCTAAATAAGGAGACTGACTGGTTGATTGATTGATTTTAGAGCTAAAACTCAGTTTTTCATTGCACTGTGACTGGACTGCAGATGCATTCCAATTAAGTTGCAAAAACATTTTACAAACACAGCACTTGAGCTGCTTAAGCATTGAAAAAATAATGTAATATGAGTTGCCAGTGCATTGCTAACTGTAAAAATCAATGCTAAACCAACTCATTGGTGGAACAGTTTAATGTGACTTGTGCTGTACATATTATGACCTTTGGCATGGAGGAGAGGGAAAAACACTTTTTAAAAGGAGGAAACCTCTGGGGATACAAGGCCTAGGTCACCTTCCCTCCAGGCTGAGGTAATTTATTTAGTGATGGCTCTGCTGATACAATTTAGAAACTCAATCCAAGGGAAGTAAATATTCTAATTTGGTGGAAAGCTCTGATGATCCCTCTAATGGGAATGCCATGAAGGGTTGTGAGAATTGTCTGCAACAACAGGTACTCTTAAAGCAAAAGTGGACCTCCAAGGTGGGTGGCAGAGAACAACAACTGCAGAGGCACTCAGATGGCCTACTGACTAAAACAGACCAGATGAACCAGAGGTGGTTGTAGGGAGAATAGCTTTCGAAGGTGCCATAACATCATCATAGCCAAAGGCATACTCTTGGGCTTAAGGGCACCAGCGATTTGCAGTTGATGTCTTAAATTCTACATCAGGAGGTGCCACTAATGAGTTAGATGACTGAAGCTCTGCCTAGAGTGAAGACATTCCCACAATAGGTCAGATGAGAAGGACCCCTCCCCAAGCTTCACATGCTCAATATGCGGACTTCATGAGTGCAGAGCAAGACTGTCAGCTACAGGGAAGCCCTGAGCAAGAAATGGTAATGGTCATCATTGGCATGCCTCTGATTTATAAGTGAACACATGAATCAACTTCAATGTGCTAGATAAAAGGAGGCCAGGCAAAGCCAGTGCCATAGATTAGGCAGCAGGTTATTGATGAGGAAGCCAGGCAAAGCCAGCAGCTGTGTATTAGATAGCAAGTTGCAAAGATGTTGGGATGCATAGGCAGGGGCATCACCAGCAGGAAAGGGAGGTCATAATTCCACTGTACAAGACACTAGTGAGGCCCCACCTGGAGTACACTGGACAGTTCTGGAGACCTTACCTATGTAAGGACATAGACAGGATAGAGAAGGTTCAGAGGAGAGCAACAAAGATGGTGCATGGATTGCATCACAAGTCCTATGAGGACAGGTTGAAGGAACTGAACATGTACTCCCTGGAGGAAAGGAGGGAGAGAGGGGATATGATAGAGACATACAAGTATGTTACAGGGAGGAACAGGGTACAGGAATACACTATTTTTAAATGAAAAAGATGTTACAAGACTAGAGGGCATGGGATGAAGTTGGAGAGAGGACGATTCAGAGGAAACATGAGGAAGAATTTCTTCACAGAACGGGTGGTGGACAAGTGGAACACCCTGCCAGAGGAAGTGGTGGGGGCTGAAACAATCATGGGATTTAAGAATCCATGGGATAGACATAAAGGAATTCTGGAAGTCAGGGGTAAGGGGCAACAGACTTCTTGGAAAACATAAACTGAACTTACAAGCTCAAATGGGCAGACTGGGTGGGCCATAGACCCTTATCTGCCAACACTGTGCATGTATCTATGTATGTATCTATGTAAGTTAATGATAAGGATGCTAGGTGAAGTTGGTGCCCTGGGTAAATAGGAGGCTGTAGTGTGAGCCAGTGTTTAGAGGTGATAGTGATAACAGCCAGTGAAAAGCAAGCCAACCAGTTCCAATAAGGAAGCCAAATTAATGGTGACATGAAATGTAGGTGTTTAGGGAATGAGAAGCTGATATGCAAGTAATTGATTCAATAAGGATTATCAAAATGAAACAATCAGGTTTAGCAGTTGATTGCTATGGTTTTTGCATGACTATTGAATTGATATAAGTGGCACAAATACCTTATATGCCACTATGGCAGAGTTAGGTTGTTCCAGTAAACCATTTGCAGTGCAGTAATGAAATGCAATAAAAATCCTGGAAGCATGAAGGCTGTGAGGATAATTAATTTATGCATGGATAACCGAAATATCATGTAAGCAAGGAGCAGCAAGGAGCAGGGTGATTCATAACATTTTGGTAAAGCATGCTCCTGCTACCCAGAGCCAAGATTACCCATTATGACAGCATAGTCCCCCACTATAGGAATGACAGGAAGCCTCAAGCAGAGCACCATGAAACCAGGCAGCTAATGTAATAGCTGAAAGTTTTTAGTATAAAAATGCAGTAGTTTGCTGAGTGAAGCTATCACTGAGTGAATTAAGAACAGGTGCAAATAATTAAGGTGGAAAGCACAGGCAACAGCAGGCAGGGAAACAACATTGTGAACTGAAGCATATATAACAATGTAGTTGACTGAGGGCTTGCAAACTCTGATGAGTAAATGGGGGCCTGAGAGCACAGGCACAGGGCTGCTTAAAGTAAGGAAACAACAACATGTAGCATGAAGCACAAATTAGCAATGTATACACAGGGTGCTAGAAAACTAGCAAATTCCAAAATAAATAAAATAAAAGCAAACACAAGTACAGAAGCAGGAAGGAAACAAGCACACAAGGAAGTATAGCACAGGTGGAGACAAAGCAATACTAATCAAAAAGCAGAAGAAACACAATGAACAGAAGTCTAGCACAAACCAAAGCACAAACAATGCTGGGGGTTAAAGCCTCAGCAGGCCCCAAGGGAGAGACAGACTGACAGACCCTCTGGTCAACAATGAAAAAAATGCTTCAGAAGGAGGCTGGGTGGAACTACTTAGATAGCTCAGGAAGGGGGTGTAGCTAGTTGCTCACCCCATTGTACTACAGGGATAGACTTTCAATATTGTTCTTTCCAAGAAAGAATAGAGAAGGTCATCTAAATACTTTTTGGAAAAGAGGAATATTGAGAACAAGCATGATTGTTCAAAATGTGAGAAGCACAGAAAATAAATGATTCTATATAAACATTATGCATAGCTACTGTAGCTTACACATTTTATGATTTGTCTGTTATTTTTTTTGTGAGAAGTGTGTAGGTGCTATAGTCTGGCTGAGTGACTGAGTAAGTGAGTGATGGGCAGCTCACAGCAGGCAGAAATAAGAAAACAGGATCAACTGACAAACCAGTACAATTTCAAAGATAGTAGCAGGGATTTCCGCCCAGTTTAGTTCCTGATTGTTCAGTTCTGTGTTTGCTACTGAGTGATGGGGAACTAGGTTGCTAGAAGGCCTCAGTAAGGGCAAATAAAGATGTCTGTAATTAAAAAAAGGAAACATTTGCTCAGGTATTTATTTGATGTCCTACATACCAGTTAACAGAACTTATTTTTGCCCTTGCAATGGTATAGATCTAATGCATGAGTATCGACCAGTAAGGATGCAAGATATTACCTACCCATTTTATAAATGGAAAATATTCTGTGCAGTTTTCTTTATGGAACCAAGAATTTAAAATTCTGTCTATGCCACTGCATGGTGTCAGAAATCTGAGCTCTGATAGACCCACTCTACTTTGATGGACCAGCACTGCTCCAATAGGCCAGGAGACTGATGTCAGAGTTCTTAAGTCATACAGAGGCATAAAAAAAACTTCTGATATTATGAAAAGAATGGTGAAGGATTTTGTCCATTAAAAGAAAACAGTAAAAAAAGTTTAAAGTTTTAAATCCTTTAGTTATAGTTAAAATGAATAATTTGGGGGATATGAATTTAACTGCTGAAAACAGGACCATTACAAGCAGAAACAACTTCACATAAATGTTATTGTATCCTTTAAACCTTTTCTTCCTGTAACCAGTTCTTACTGAATTACCACAGCACATATAACCGTAATAGCGTGTCCATAGTATGCACTGCAGCTACTGTGTAACTGTATTAGTTACAGCGTTATAGCTTATTTATTTTTGAGACTAGTTTCCTATAGTATGTGCTCTCAACCTTGTTCAAAAACTGCTTCAAGAGGGAAGAAGTGTGGATGGTAATTATTATCTGTACTGTTCAACTGGGATACCTTAGCTTAACCAGTTAAAGCAGCATAATGTACACAAGGCCTTTGAATACTAAACTTGGTGCTCAAAGCTGATGATTTCCAAATGCTAAACTTAAATGAAGTTGACTCCACTAGGGAACACTGACTGTGCCCTTAAAGGCAAATACAATACTGCACAACGTGTCACACCTGACATACTAAACATTAGTTATGTTGTAGTACTGGTTCTTGTGACAACAGATCCAGAAAAAAAAAGAGATGATTTGATACCTTTTATTGGTTACCAGCATAGCTGTTAAAAAAAATAGGTGCTTGAGTTTTCGGATTACATAGAATCCTTCATCAGAAAACTAACAGTTGGTTTGGAAAAATACACTTTTTTAAAGTCCAGATCATACATAAAAAACGGAGAAAAAAGCATTAAAAATCCCATTTGCTTAAAATGATTTTTTTTTTAAACAGAATAGATTCATATAAACAACAGAGTTTCATCACAAGAACGGTATGTCAAGGTCAAATGTCATAGAATAGATACGCTTCTTCTCTGAGGACAGCCATAAAAACATACAGATGAAATAAACTGAAGAAATACAAGATATATAATGTTAAAAGTCTTCTAAATAAGAAAATATATTTGTGTTAGGTAAAAATGTGGGATTTAAAGACAACCTGTCCTAGTGTAAATTAAGCATTGAACAGCTGTTTTTTTATAGTCTAAGTACTATTTAAGATATGCATGTCTTAAAACCAGTGTGCAATAAGTCAGTATTATTCATGAATATTCAAATATATATTGTTAAACATGATCTATCTGCAACTCTTTAACAAGTGACTAGTGTTTCTGCACATTCAATACCTACACCTAACACAGACCTTCTTGTAATTGAGATGTTGTTACCCTAATATGTCCATGTATTAACACGTGTCCATATATATCTAATATTCTATACTATTAAATAATAGTTATATCGATCCAAATCAAAAATGGAGGGAATCAACAGCCTACCACCATGTCCAGCCCACCAACAAGTATTAATGAATCATTAAAAATCAAACTTAGCAAAGACCCCCTAGTAATTGAGATTCTGTATCCTAATATATTTATTGTTTTACACTGAGTCAAAATATAATCAATCTGCTGTATATACAGTAACAGTCACAAAACCTAAAGGAATCAACCCCCCCCAGGAAACACCAATCCACCAATGTATTGATAACTGGTCAGACGGAATCATGTATCCATTTTGTATGTGAATAAATAATCATCACATGATGTAACCCCATTGTGTCATGTACTAGATGCTAAGAGTTTATGCATGTAAAAGAAACAAGCACAAGCACTGACTACCTTGCAAATGAGATACTGTATCTAAAAAGTCCATGTATGAACATGAATCTGTGTATAAGCTTTACCCCATATCACCAACCCACCCCACACCCTATTTTTTTTTGGGGGGGGGTTAAACTGACATAATGATAACCAATTAAAATGATTCTATATTCATTTAATATTAAAACATACAGCAAAAACACAATGTACTACCATTTCATGTCCATTTATTGTTCCTGAAGTAGGTGAAAGTTTAAGTAATGTGACATAAAACCTAAATCAATGTTCATACCATCTCCCACCATATTGAGACATAACATTAGCTTGATCTCAGAAGCCCATTTTAGTTGTGTACTTTTGAAATGTCCTTTCAAAACCAAGACCAACATATCTGAGATGGAGTGATCAGGCTGAAAGAAGTGTTGTCCCACTGATTAATCAGTCATCTTTTATTTTAATAGTATGTCTGTGTGAGGTCATTTGGGTGTAGAAAGGATGTCCTGTCTCTCCCACATACCCTGTTTGTGGACATCTCTTGCATAGAATGAAATAAACAACATTTTGAGATGCACATGTATAATTCTCCTGTATCCCGAATTGCCTGTTTCATGGAGTATAGATGCAATTGCTAGAAGAAATGAGCTCACAAGTCTTACATCTGGTGAGACCACAGGGTTTTGTACCATTTTGTGTTATGTTGTTTTGTTTTGGTTCATGTTTACTCCTAACAATCAGGTTAGTCAAATTAGGTGGTTGCTTAAAAGACAATAGTGATAGTGCTTGAAAAATGCAAAAGATGTCCACAAACTAAGTATGTATGAGAGACAGGACGACCTCTCCGCACCAGCACCAAAAACAGCTGGTAAATACTTAATTTGAACTTGGACAGGTTATCTTTAAACCAACATTTTTGCATAACTCAAAGATATTTTCATATTTAGAAGACTTTTAACTTATATACTGTACTAATGCCCCTGGTATTCTGACTTAAGAAAAAACCTTCTTGGAGAGGTTATTGGTTCCATGGTATTATCCACTCGATTCATTTTGGATTTGTTGTTTAATTCAGAGGAACTTCTATGTTGGAAAAGTTAATACTGCATCTTCTACAAGCAACATTACACAGGGAAAAAGAATAGCTGCTGGAGCTATAAAAGTGGTTGGATATTATTGAATTGTAAAATGTTGTATTGCATCTTCAGGGTTATCTAAATAATGTATTAATATGTATTAATGTATGTGGTAATGTATTATGTTACTATTTTGTATGTCATGTTCTACAGTTTGCTTATATTGTAATGGCAATTTTTGTCAACAATAAACTATTCACTACTACAGTACTATGCATTTCTTCAGTTTACTGCATCTGCATGTTTTTACGGCTGTCCTCAGGGAAGAAGCTTATCTATTCTGTGACATTTTATCTTGACATACCATTTTTGTGATAGAACTCTGTTCTTTTTATGGATCTGTCCTGCTTTTTAAAACAATAACGTTTTTTCAAGTTTAAGACAATGGGATTTTTAATACTTTTTTTCTCTTTTTTTATTGTATGATCTGGACTTTAAGAAGGTGTATTCTTCCCAACCAAATGTTATTTTTCAGATGAAGGATTCTATGTAACCGGAAAGCTCAAGCACCTATTTTATTTTGTAACATCTATGTTGGTCTAATAAAACACATAAACTCATTTATTTTTTTCTGGATCTACCTGACATACTAGCAATTTATAAATACAACCTAACAACCATAAGTACACGCATGTAATCTACAGTATGTTACAAGGTTTTCTAACTGTCCTATAGATTCTAAACCTTACCATTCTATAATTCCATACTTTGCAACAATCTTTTATTTACAGTACATCAAACTCCCAAGCTCTTATTTACTGTAGATAATCAGACATACAGTACCTGATGAAATGACACTTGAGGTCTCCAAAGCTTGTATTGTATGCTTACAGTAAATCATTCATTAGCCCCATAAAGATGGCCAGGATTTTTGAAGTAGGCAAACCCAGATGTAAATGGATATTCTGTCTGCTTTCACATCTACCCGAATGAGTCCAAATTCAGGAACCCTAATTACAAGGAGTCCCAAGGTTTTGTAACAGTTTTTGCAATTTGTGACAGCTTGCATGAAAATGTTGATGCTCCATTACAAATCTTGTACTGTACTGGTCACAACTGAATCTGAAGTTTGATGCAGTTTTGCCCACAATGGGGTCTATTAACAAAGGTGTGAATTTTCTATGTACCACATATCTGAGATGCGTAGGTAACCCTAAGTTGGAATGCTGCAGAGCACCCCTAGTGACATTCAAAGCAGGAGCACAACACCTTGCACATGTGATCCCTTGGCCAATCAACTGTTATGTGCCCTCACCACTGACACCCATTAGCTCTGACGGGACATGGAGTCCCCCCCGCTGTGCTATCCTAGCTCACCTATCTGCATGGTAGGGCTGGGGGCAACCATTCAGGCACTTGCCCATTCATACAACATTCCTTGTACCCACACCTGCCCAGAATGCCCTGCTTGTGTGGAGCAGGCTATCCAATACAGGACCCAGAACAGGCATCCTACTGGATGCCTGCCCCAGTCCTGTGATCTGCCCCCAACACACCTGTGCGTTGGGGGAGGGATTATAGACCAGTGCCCTATAGGTGAATTTGGCTGTGAATATCACCCAATCCACGCCTGTCCAGGACCAGATAGTTATGTAGGCATTATGGTCCCTATTCTCGATGCCAATGTGCAGTGTACACTGAGTGCATTGGCATTGCTACAATAGAATGCCACAGAGTGGGGTCCAGTGGACCCCATGTGGCATTCACAGAGGGTGTGTGCAGCATAAAGGTGCCCAAACCCCCGGCTGTGCACACAAAAATGCAATGGGGTGGACAGGGAGGTGTCGGAGGTATGCCCACAGTCCGTGCCATTCACAAAACTGCAGAGTGTTGGGTGAGTGGGGGCACAACTTACAATGGGTAACACCCAGCCATAATGGATACACACACCCCCAAGATGCTGCCACTGGCTGTGCCACTGAAGCGGAGGCACTGCAGACACCCCCCCCCACATGCTGCCCCAGCCCATGGATCTACAAGGATGGCTGGGGGAAGCTGTCCAGGCATGCACTTGCCTCAAGCTGGTATGCACATTGTGTCCTGTGGTGAAATCCGGGCTCCGTGGGTGCAAGGGATCCATTAGCAGACCAAATCCAGGTATCCCATTGGATGCACACCCGATCTGTGGAAATGTCCTCCACGCGACCGTGTGTCGGGGGGCGGGGCCGAGGACAGGTGCCCCATGGGTGCATGAGGTTGTGAATACTGCATACCCTGTGCCTATCTAGGGCATTGGAGCCATGCAGGCAAGATACGCGTCTCTGGTGCGTAAGTCCTGTTCGATCATGCATAGGGTCCAGTATGCACATTTCGCCTGTATAACCCACACCTTTGTGAATAGGCCACAATGAGTTGAAGAGCTACAGAAATCTGACATGTTGTTCAGCATATTTTGTGTGTTCTGTGTTTTGCTAGCTTTATTTGTACTTTCTGATAATTCACTGAAAATAAATTAGGACTGCTGTGCAACCTGATGGTGTCTTAAACAAATCATTAGACTTGCATGTGCCCCGAAGGCCACAATTATCAAGTATTGTAAGGGAGAGAAGACATTTTTCCTGTAAGGGCTCCATATATGATGGAAGTCCAATGATGAACGAACACCAAATCAGTTTCTGCATGAGAAATAGAAGCTGGTTCATAATAGCAAGATAATTTTCTTGTTTAAATAAGTGTGGATGCTGGGGTTTGCTATACTGACAGCTCTAAAATGATTCTCTTGTGAACACAGTGATATAATTAGGTTCAGTAAAGACCAGCAAAATGTTGCCAAAAACATACACTTTCACATGTGTATACACACACACACACACACACACACACAACTTGCTGAGAAACACTTCAACACATGCAATGATTCTCCATAATTGAACATATTGTAGTTCTCAGCCAAATTACAAGAACAAATTATTTTCCTGCCTTATTAAAAAAGGCCAGCCATATTGATATTCAGCTGATACTCCACTATTTACCACTACATTATCAACATCTAGTTAAAAGTATCTTCTCTATTGTTTACGTTATTATAAAAACCAAATGCTGTCACTGATTTGTTTGGTGTTTGTTTTTATTATTTAAGTGGCTGCTGCTCGATGTGTACTAGGTAGATTAACATCTATTGTACCTACAGTGCAAGACCGTCCCAAAGCAGTACTGTACATCTCAACAACAGTCACAGTCAGCTGCACCATGTCCACCTCTGGCCAAGCAAAAACTCTACCACAGACAACTGTTTGATAACCACTCATCTTAAAAAATCCACAAGTCAGTTTACAGACAAAACAATGTGTCTGCTCAGTTGCCATTTATTGCCTAAATCACATATTTCACAGCTCAACTCACAGATCTAGCACAACATTGAGAACTACCTACAAACAAGAATTATTTTCTACCTACAGATGTCAACTAAAAACAAGATTTGTAGTTAAAAACTATCTTTTTTGTTTTCATTTTTTCAATAGGAACCATTTTATATGTAGAGACACATTGGGGGGGGGGCTGTAATTATGTTCAATAATGACACTTCTCTTTCATACTTTTAAAGGCACTCAGTCCAAGTGTCATGTGCCTCACAACACACTTGAGAGATGTGCAGTTTTTGTTCCATAATTACACACCCTGTCATGTCTTATACATTTGTATGCATGCTGTCTCACTCTGTCACTCATTAATCATTTGGTATATGTATTGCTGCTAAGTAAAATACTGGAAAACCTCTCACACCTATCCATATTTCTTTTGACTTGTATATTGAAAGTAAGGTTTACTTTCTTAGGAACCATAATTCCCTTGTGTGCCTTTTTAAAGTGTTTTCCTTTCAGTTGTTAATACAACACTAGTTAGCCATTCCTCTTATATTGATTTTGGAACAATAAATAAATGCACCATTTAAATCCTTCTGCAGAGATCAGTTACAGCTGTCATCTCTCTCGTGGCTAACAATCGAATATGTGCAGTTCCTACAACATAAATACCTCACACTGGTACACAGCCATGTCTTGTCCTACAGGCAAGAAAATGAATTCCATAATTCTCTTTAAGAGCAGCTGCAAACATAGATATTAAGCCTTTAAAACATGCAAAAGAGTAATGTGACAATTATGGGAAACATCAGAACCATACCATATTTGTCAGAATCAATATTCAGCAGGGTGCTGCCAGTTTAGACCCTAGAATGACCATACATCTTTGTTGCACTTAAGCCCCACTCATCGCTCAACACTCTATTGCAGCTAAACAAATAATTATTCACAAACGTGCATGCATCCTGTCCCCATACCACAGAGAGATCTGGTAATCTGAGAACAAACCGCAATAGGTTAGCCCTCCTTCTTGACTTTTGATGCTTGCCGATGGACCTTTTTCAGTTACAGTTCCATCATTATTGACTAAACATCTAAATGATAAAAGAACTGTCCTGTCTCTAAGCCTAGTCAAATCATGGCTATCATAACTAAAGACCTTACTGTTAAGAGACATTTTCAGAGTGTTTTATTCTTAACAGTGTTTAACAATTTTCTGGTGTTTTTTTTCTATGTATATTTTGATTGTTTGGCATGTTTTGCAATACTATCAGGTACTCTGAGAGGAATTTTTCAGTTATTAGCCCTATAAATAAAAATGCTGCCATAATTAAATAATTTTCTTTATGCTACACTCTCAATAGCTTCCCTAAAGTAAGATGGTTAGTCCTGCACACAGTACTGACGATTGGGTAAAAACACTAATTTAAATAGTTACAGCAATACATTGTTTGGTTTATATTATTTTCCTCTGCTTACACAACCATGAAGCTTGTTTACCTTAATTATTACTGCTGTGTATTGTGAAGAGGATTTCAGGGCTTTTTTCAAATTGATTGTCATTTTTGTGGTCATAATGTTCCTCATACTAAGTTACCAGGGTCACTTTGAGCTACTATGTAATTGGAAACTCTGAATGTGACATTTCAGTGAGAGAAGACTCATACCATAGGAGACATATAGTGTGGGGGGGGGCTACTAATTTATTATAAATCACTTGACTTAGCAGGAGTGATTTATAATAGGTTTAGGTAATTTTTTTTTATTTCCAAAGTTAAATGAATGAGTGACCACTGTATGCAGGATATGTGGTACAGTGACTCTGCACGCTGGTTAACTGAAACCACGTAAGTGATTTAAAATTGATTGTATAATATCACCAATATTTGTATCATTATCATACTGTAATATATTACTTTTACTACTTTTATGAAAGTAACTTGTATAAATGATCAACAAGAGCAGTCCCTGTAGCAAGCCTTGGGGTTTTCTGCTAATGGGGATTGATTTTCCAATGGTGTAATTTGACGGAAGGTGCCTGCACCCAAGGAGCATGATGCAAGTTGCTCCTTGTGTCAAACTTCAAAGCAATCCTGATTTTTGAATGCAGGCTGCATTGAAATCAGGATGCCTGTGCTCAAGCTGCCCTGCACCACTCTTGCAGCAAAAGCACCTTTGTGCCAGATCCCAAGGATGCTTGCATCACAGTGGGGTTGCATCACCCCCTCTTTTGGAATTCTGCAAGCCCCACTGTGTATGCAACACGGGGCTCTGCTTAGACCAGTTAGGAGGTGGACAAAGAGCCCTGCACCAATAGGAGATAATGTTGCCATTAAGGGAAATCTGCCAAGGAGAGGCCTGGGGACAGTCTAAGTATAGGGGATTACCCTAGGGGGTGTGAGGGAGATAGAGGAAGTGCAGGGTGGTAATTTTACACCTTGCTGGGGTGCATTGTGCAGTGCCATGCAGCTGATGGAATGGCAGTCCATGGAGAGTTGACAGGGAAGGAAACAGACCTGGCCCCAGGTGGGCAATGCCGTGGCACCTGCCCCAGAGGTGCCATGATCAACAGACATGTTCAGGGCAGGTAGCCTACCACAATAATAATAATAATAATAAAACTTTATTTATATAGCACCTTTTTAAAATCAAGGCGCATTACAATATCCTATAACATAATAAATAAAACCAATACATAATAATCTGAGCTCCTAAAATCACACTATTAATTAAAATAAATCTTTGACCATAAATAGGTTTTCAGGGCCTTTTTAAATTCCTCCACGGATGCACACTGATGAAGCAGACATGGTAGAGAATTCCAGAGTATCGTAGCAGCATACATAAAGGCTCGGGCACCTGATGATTTCAGAGAATCCCTCGGAATCTTTAGCAACCCATCATCCGCTGAGTGGAGAGATCACTTAGGGCAGTAGGGAACTAAAAGCTCTTTCAAGTAGTCTGGACCCTGTCTGTGTAGGGCTTTATAGGTCAAAAGACCAATTTTAAAGCTGATCCACCACTGAATTGGCAGCCAGTGCAGATCACACAGCACCAGCGAAATATGGCAGGCATGAGATGTACCTGTTAATAACCGGGCTGCAGCATTCTGCACCAGCTGCAAGTGGCAGATATCAACCCCAGAAAGCCCTAGATACAGGGAGTTGCAATAATCAAGGCATGAGGGCACAAAGGCATGGACCAACGTTGGCAAATCTGTGGGCGGAACAAGGTGCTTAATCCTGGTATTGTTCCTAAGATGGTAAAAGGAAAGTTTTACAACTGCTGACACTTGCAATTGAATTGTCAGCTCACTGTCAAAAATCACCCCCAGGTTCTGCACCCATTCAGAGGAGCTAAGCTGGACACCTCCCAGATATAAGCCTGAGGGAAGACCAACTCCCGCCCCCTCTACCCTGTGACTTGGGTCCACCACCATTACCTCCATCTTTTCTGAGTTCAACTTCAACCAGCTTGAATGCATCCAGCACTGGATTTCATTGAGGCAGCTATTAATGATCGAGAGAGCTCTATCATGGTCAGGTGCATAAGATAGGTATAGCTGGGTATCATCTGCAGACCAGTGAAACCTCAGCTCATACCTTCTTACAATGTCTCCGAGGGGCAGCATATACACTGCAAACAACATGGGGGACAACACCGAGCCCTGGGAAACCCCACATGACAGAGAGACTGTGCGGGAAGAATTTATCCCTGACACCACTCTCTGAGTTCTGTCAGTAAGGAAAGATCTAAACCATCTGAGGACTGTACCTGACAGGCCACAGATAAACTTCAGGCACCCCAGAAGTACCCCATGGTCCACAGTGTCAAAGGCTGATGAGAGATCAAGAAGAATGAGAATGGAACAATTTTTCTGATCTCTACCCATCAGGAGATCATTGAACACCCGAACTAGCGCTGTCTCGGTACTGTGCCTCTTACAAAAACCAGACTGGAGCAGTTCATAGATGTCAAGGATGGTTAAATGGTTTTCCAATTGTGCAGCCACAACTTTCTCAATAATCTTCCCAGCAAAGGGAAGATTAGAGATCAGCCTGTAGTTAACAAAGCAGTTTGGGTCCAAGGAACCTTTCTTCAGGAGGGGTGTCACCACCGCCTCCTTCAGGGAGCTAGGAAATTCACTCATATCATAGGAGCTCCAGACTATCTGTGGGTTGCACAGTCTGTCCACAGTTCGAAAAAGCTAAGCTGGTCGGCTCTGAGCAGCCGCAATCTCCCCGGACAGGAACTCTGCCTTCTTATGTGAGATTGCAGAATGATAGAATTGATAATGTTCTAGCAGTCTAAGATGGTTGGCATCAAGGGCAGTTCTTCGTCAATGACACTCTAACCTTCGTCCTTGTTACCGCATCTCCCTCAAAGTCCCATTAAACCATGGAGATCGAGATGGAAGGGGGAGAGGATGAACATGGACAGGAGCAATTTGATCAAGAGCCGAGGAAATGGCCCTTTTATAAGTCACCACCAAGGCATCAGGATCATCACTCACTCCAGAAAACTCCAATAGGTCAAGCAATGCTGCCAGGCCCATAGAGCTAACATCTCGCAAAGAGCGGTACCTAAGCATCTCCACAGGGGTAAGCCTATGGGGGGGTGCAAAAACTGAACCCCACAGTGTAATGATAAGACCAACTGATGGGTTCCACCTCTACATCAGAGGCCTCAATCCCCAGGAGGAAAACTAATTCTAAGGAGTGACCACTCTTATGAGTGGCAGAAGTAACCACTTGTGAGAGACCCAAAGATGTAATTAATTGGAGGAAGTGTTGTCCAAACTGTGAGAGTTCGTCATTGATCCAGGCATTGAAGTCACCCAGGACCATCAGCCTGGGTGACTCAAATGCCATGTCAATGATGAAATCAGCTACTTCCTGTAGAAAATGTTTCACATCACCTGGTGGACGGTAAATGAGAATAATTCTACAACCCACACCTGCCACTCCAGTACACTCAAAAGACTCAGCCCCCTCAACTGGTACACTTAAGAGGCCCAGTTTGGACTTGAAACAGACCACAATCCCCCCCCCGCGGTCCAACCTCGGGTGGTGTAACACCGAGAACCCAGATGGAACTGCTGCCTCCAGAACTGGACCAACATTTTCATCCAGCTAGGTCTCAGTAATGCAAGCCAGGTCCACAGACTCCACAAGATCTGCAATAACTGCAGTCTTATTCCTTATGGCTCTGGCATTGTACAACACTGCCTGGGTTGGACGGGTCTCAGGAGCAGTACAGACCACTTGCCCAGTACCATCAATAGTAGTGGTTCCCTTGGGTATGGGAACCATGCAAGAATGACCTCGGTCCAAAATCCATTTTGCCCCAGGGCATCTTATAGTGCCTAGTACCCCAATACAATGTATCCGCTCATTCGTCCTCCACTGTTCGCCACCCCCAAAACCCCTCCTTCCCTTCCACACAATCCCCAGTGCTCTACAGCACTGGTAAGTTGACAACTGTAATGGTAAGGGGGAGAAAGGATGAAGGGCACAGAGAGTGGAGGACGAATAACGTATGACAGTGGTGGCAGACCCTCTACACATATTAAGCCCCACACCCACACAACTAAAACAAAAATATGAACAACCCAAATTTAACCAAAAATAAAATGTAAAGCAAATTAAATGACACAAGCAAAATCAAGTATCCAAATAAATAATATCAAAATAAACAGATGTCCCCCAAAAAAAGGTCTTGAAAAAGTACTGCGTATTTGGAGTATGAGGGGCACTCACCCTCCCTCAATTCTAAAACAAAATCGAACAATGCAAGTCTTGATATTATCTTGGTAAATCAACATCAAACAGATAGGAGTTTTCAAACAAAGAACCCTTGGAGATAGCAAGAGGGTCTCTCACCCCCTCCTAATCTAACCTCCAAAAGATTCCTCCCAGAGACCAGTTATTTTTCAGTCCTTTGCAAAAAGCACTCCAACACACAGACCAAGACACGAGCCATGGCCTAAAAGGCAAATGCAATTCCCACTCCCTCTACAGGTGTATAAAATCCACAAGGGCAATAGGCTGCTCCAGGAGGGGAGTCCGTAACCCCAGCCACCCACCAGCCACCGAGGTCCCCCAGCAACAACCACAGAACAAGGGCCCTCCGGCTCAGATCCCTGCAGCTCCTCCCAAAACAGTCCAAAACCCTGAAAATCATCCACACCAAGAGGAGAGGAGCATCCACCCAAATGTTAAGGGGGAGAAGATGTTTCTTTCTGTCCTCAGTATGCCAAGCAAATAGTCTCAACACATCCAGATGAAAATCAGAGAAACCTTCATTTACTGCCCCTGGAATCTAGGCGCTCTCACAACCCCAAAATAATTCCAGTCATGCAGCCGAACCTACTTCAGATGTCAATATTTCATGCTCTCCCACTGCAATGAAAAGTAGGTAAGGAAGATTTCACTCACTAACTCAGAGACCACAGTCCCAAAGATATGTTGCTGAAAATCGGAAGGCTCCAAAGTCGACAAACTCCCCTCAAAATCATAATGCTCCACAACATCCATACATTCTTTAGGAGTGTACAAAGCTCCAAAAACACAATAACAGGTCCCCAAGGCACATCCACCACTAGACATCCACCAAGTTCAGGGCTGCCCCACAAAATCCATGATTTCCACGATTTCAAAAGGGAGTACCCCAGATCACAAAATCTCCCTCAAAGTCCATGCAGAATCCTGGAACTGCCCCCTCAATACCCGCAGTTTTCAAAAAACTTTTAATCGTGCCAAAAAGCTGTCTATCAGGACCACAATGTCATAATGCTCAACTTGCTCACTCACTCCAGAACAGAACATAAACAAAAACGAACAAAACGAGCAAAATAAAATGAATCAAAAAACAATCTTAAAACATTTTAAAACTACAACAGAGCTCAGAAAACACGAGCGTAGCTCAAACCCAGCTCAGGCAGCTCACCTACACCACCAACATCTTGGTCTAGAGTCACACTAAATTGTAACTTGATGACAATGGGGGGGGGGCTGAGTGCCAGAGGACTGTAGTGATGTCCAGAGAACATTCCCCTCCACCATTAGCCACTCTCATCCTGCAGCCAATGCATCCCCATACATGTCTGTGGATTGTGGCACCTGTGGGGCAGGTGCCGTGGCAGTGCCCATCTGTGGCTAGGTGATTTTCCCTCTGTTTCCCTCCCTGCCAATCATCCATGGACCACCAGTAAGCTGGCTGCATGGCATTGCACCATGCATCCTGGCCAGGTGCCATATTACCACTCTGAACTTCCTTCATCTCCCTAATGCCCCCTAGGGTACCTCACATGCTCCATCAGCCCTGGCACCCTCTGGCATCCACAGTCACACACACCCTCCTTTGTGGCCACTGTACTGTTGCACCATGTGGGGGACGAGATCCCTGCATCCATTCCCACAGGTGTGCCAAATGCTTGGTGCAAGTCTGTGGCTGCAGCAAGTCCTTGGTTTTTGACACAGATATGCCCCTTTGTAAAACTGGTTGCAGGGTCCCTGATGCATCCAGAATTCACCATAGATCTAGAGCAATTTAACTTATGTCACTCTAAGGGCTCTTTGAAAATCAGGCCAATAATCTTTTTCTGATTGCAAAAATTACCAATTGGCTATCATATACAGCTATGTATTGTATTCTAGTATGAATTTTTCATGTGCATTAGATGTCATACATAAATGAGCCTTAACCAGTGTGATATGTTTACAGAAAAGATTGTTTCCTGAGTTATTAGCACGTTTTCTTTACAGTGGGCAATTTAATTCCTATATTATGATGTCTTACTTTTAATAGTTTCTGATTTGGAACCTTTCAAATGTTTTTTTTTTTCTGGAAGTGCAAGTATATAATGCCTTTAAATTTTTCTTGTCACTCACAGAACTTACATCTTTAAAAGCTCAATTAAGTTGTTTAAAGAAGAGCTGCGTTAAACTGTTATGTCATTTTTTCCTAAAGAAGCTATTTTGTAAATACTGGAGCACATTTTTTTTATTTAACATTTACTAACCTTCTAGTAAACTCAGTGGGTGTTTCTGACTTACAAACAGGTGGTGAGTACCATTGTAGAATTGTGTTATGCAATTTATATATGTTTCACACACAGAGTTCTATAGTAGGACATGAATGCATTATGATAGCAATGTAAGAGCTAAGCAAGGACATAAACTATATCAAAGCAACACAAAAAAGGATTGTGATGCTCTCACATTTCAAAGGGGCCCTCCATACCTATCATTGTGCAGGTGTTTGCAATTTGCTGACTCTTATTTCGCATGGGTGTCCCTTGCCAATGACGTTCACCTGTTTGTTTCTCTGCTCCCCACACCATCAATTAAAACTGGGCTTGCTGCTATAGCAGCTCTTCTGTCAAACTCTCCCTTATCCCCCAACATCAGTGAAATTGAACTTGTTGGTACACTGCTCTTGTGGCACTCTCTCCCACCACCCAGGCTTCAAGGAAATTAGTCTTTGTGGTGCTGATGCTTTGGTTGCTTTCACACTCTTCACCACCCTCCTCGAGCATCAAAAAAATGGTCTTGCTAGTAAAGCTGCTCCCACAGCTTTTTCTTTCCATCCCTAAAAAGCAAACAAGTGGGCTTTCCTCCACCGTACCACTGTACCACCACCACCACACTATTTGCTTGCTCAGCAGGACTTCCTCTGCCACCACTGACAGCTCACTAGCTGGTTGCTGAGTAAACTGTTCCTGATACTTCCTGGTGGTAGCTCAAACACTGCCTGCTTAGTGGGTCATTCTTGATTCTGTTATGTGGTTTCTGAATATCCACTGAGTGAGGCTGTCTTAAGTCTGGTGGGCGATGGTCCATGATGTGTTCTCAGAGTGGACCATTTTTGATTCCACCTAGCAGCAGTTACTGAAGTGCCTGCCAAGCAGGCTATTCTTGATTCTTTCTGATGGTGGTTCCTGAAGTGCTCACCAAGCAGGCCATTTATTATTATGCCTGGCAGCGGCTCCTGAAATCACTGCCGAGTGGGTCATTCATGATTTTGCATGGTGGTGGCTTCTGAAGTCCCTGCTAAGTGGGCAATCTTTGATTCCACCTAATGAAAGTTCTAGAAATGCCCACCAAGCAGAGCATATTTGTTTAGGTAGATACCATATGCAGATATATGAAATTATAAAAGTATGTCTGTAGGCAGATATTAGATGGAAAGGTTCACTTGTATGTTACAAGATTAATGGCACTTGATCCATTGATTCTAGCCACTCAGTTGAAAATTAATTCTTTGTAATGGGACGTGGACGTAAATTGATGTTCGAAACTAAAATGCATGCTGAGCCAGATGCCTTCTTTTCAATTATCCCAGCTATTTTGAGATGGCATCATCTAGAAGACAAATATGATCTGAAAATAGTTATACTGCCTGTTCAAATATAGCTACTAAAAGTATTAGGGATTCATGTTGAAACCAGACTACGTGACTAAAATGTAATTACCCATTTTCCTATATTTAATTAAGCATGTTTGTATATTGATTTTCATTCCATTTACAGTATCAATGCATATTCTTGTTGCAAAAGTGAAGAGCTGCTCATAATGTATAATACAGTACATGGCAAATTTATTTTTATCCTCTAGTTCTAATACTGGCTCTATTCCAAATGCTATGTAGCTACTCACAGATAAAAAAAAAGATAACCAAGTCCAATACCAACATTTCAAGTTATACCATGCAAACAAAAAAATTTTAAAGAAAAGCAATGTTACAGTGGTGCATTCCATTATAAATACCCACAGTACAAATATGAGAAAGATATAAATCTGACAAGGTTATCTGCAAGACCCAAGTGAGAAGGTATATAAACATCTGAAGCATCAATACAGAATTATGACAAATATTTCACAATCTGGATGTTTCCCACGAGATGTTTGAAAATGGCTACCCCCAAGATATTTATTTGATTTGACACAGAATTTGTATTTAACACATTACTAATGCCTTTGCAAATTTTTTAACTAATGATATATTGTTAATACACTAATTCACCAATGTGAGCTCTCTCTCTCTCTCTCTCTCTCTCTGTCTCAATATATCTGTGTGTGTATATATATATATATATATATATATATATATATATATATATATACACATATAAACATAGAATTTGATGGCAGATAAGGACCACTTGGCCTGCCTAGTCTGCCCATTTTCCTTACTTGTTTCATATACGACAGATCCTAAATAATCTGCAGTTTACCCTCTCTTTCCTGTCACTAGAGTTCCTTTATACCTGTCCCATGCATTTTTAAATTCTCCTACCATTTTTGGCCCTACAACCTCTGCTGTGAGGTTGCTTCATGGATCCACTACCCTTTCCATGAAAAAATACTTTCTTGCATTACCCCTAAGTCTACCTCCCTCTATTTTCATATCATGGCTCCTTGTTCTTGAACATCTTTTTTTAAAAGATGCTACCCTCTTGTAACTTATTTATATCCTTAAGGTATTTTAAAAGGCTGTATCCTATCCCTAATCTTTCTCCTCTCCTCCAGGGAATACATACTGAGATCCTCCAGTCTACCCTCATATGACTTTCAGTGCTGCCCCAGCACCATCTGTGTCACCCTTCTCTGAACTGCTTCTATCAATCTGGGTAGGTAAGTAGCAGAAGGACGGACTTTGGCAGGATGGGACACATACTGGAAAGTCATATGGCAAGCATCTGCCCAGAAATGGACATGGAACAATAATAGGCAGTCATCAAGGCAGGACTGGCTGAAGCCACTAAAACTTGTGTCAAGAGCCAGAGCAAGAAAGCCAGGACCAAGAAACCAAGTTGGACGAGTAGAGAGGTTGTGGAGAAGGTGAGGGAGAAGAGGAATGCATTTATGATCTACAAGAGATACAACAGGGTGGAAGACAGAGAAGAATATATGAAGAAATCCAGAGAAGTGAGCAGAGTAGTAAGGGTAGCGTAGGTGGGTAGGGAACAGAGGTTATCACAGGGAATCAAAGAAGGAGAAAAGGATTTCTTCAGAAGTATCAGAGAGAAGAGGAAGAGCAAGGATCAAATTGTGAGGATCAGAAGGGGAAGTGGGGGGGGGTAGAAAAGGGGCCTTAGCAGGCAGACATACTTAATGAATACTTCTGTTCAGTCCTCACCAAGGAGAGGGATGGGCCCGAACCTGAGAAGAACGGCGAGGTGGGACAGGGTGGGGGAATAGCAACCACTGATGGGGAAATCACTGTGGAAAGGGTAAGGGAGGGTCTAAGGTCCCCTGAAAGTGGACAAGGCACCTGGCCCAGATGGAGTCCACCCCACGATGCTGAGAGAGTTGGCAGAGGTCCTGGCAAGACCATTGGCAGACCTGTTTAATACCTCCTTGAACTCAGGGTGCATGCCCAGGGACTGGAAGGAAGTACATGTGGTACCTCTCCATAAAAGTGGGCCCAAGGGCAAACCAGGGAATTACAGACTGGTAAGCCTTACTGCAATTGTGGGAAAACTGATGGAGACAATCCCTGAGGAAAGACTGGTGCAATTTCTTGAGGATAACAATCTCTAGGACAGCAGGCAGGATGGGTTTGTCTCAGGCAGATACTGCCAGATGAACTTGGTTGATTTTTATGACTGGGTTATGTGGGCACTGGCCAGGGGACATGCAGTGGATGTCCTCTACCTGGAGTTCAGCAAGGCCTTTGACTTGGTGCCACATGGTAGTCTGACCTACAAGTTTAAGATTTTGGGAGCAGGGAGGAAACTGGTCAGATGGGTCGAGAACTGGCTGCAGAGTAGACAGCAGAAGGTAGTAGTGGGGGAAGAGGCATCTGAACCCAGGGCAGTAACAAGTGGTGTACCACAGGGCTCAGTGCTGGGACCGGTACTGTTTAACATTTTCATAGCCAACATTGCTGAGGGGATTAAGAGCAAGATCAGTCTCTTTGCAGATGACACAAATATTGTGCTGAAGTAGATGGGGGGAAGGAGAAAAAGTACTTCAGGAGAATTTAGTAAAACTGGAGGAATGGTCTCACACTTGGCCGTTTGGTTTCAATGCCAAGAAGTGCAAAGTGATGCATTTAGGAGGCAAGAACCCAGGACACAGTTACTGGCTGGAGGGTGTCTCGTTAACAATATCCAAGGAGGAGAAGGATCAGGGAGTGCTGGTAACTAGGGAGATGAACCACTCTGCTCAGTGCAGGAAGGAAGCAGCGAAGGCAAACAAGATGCTAGGATGAATAGCAAGGGGGATTACTTCTAGGAGTGGGGAGGTCATCTTGCCCCTGTAAAGGTCCCTGGTGAGACCACACTTAGAGTACTGTGTGCAATTCTGGCACCCCTACTTGAAAAGAGACATCAAACTACTGGAAGGGGTACAGCGCAGAGCAACAAAAATGATCTTGGGTTAGGGGAAAGACCATATAAGGAGAGACTAAGAGAGCTCAATACATATACCCTGGAGGAAAGAAGAGAGAGAGAGGGGATATGATTGAGACCTTCAAGTACCTGAAGGGTTTGAACAAAGTAGACACCAGGTGCATTTTCAATCTGAAAGGTGGAAGGGAAACCAGGGGACACTCTATTAAGCTGGAAGGGACAGGTTCAAGAGGGAACTGAGAAGGCACTATTTCACAGAAAGGGTGGAACGCCCTGCCAGAGGAAGTTATATCATTGCAGAATGTTAGGGGCTTCAAGAGGAGGTGGGACAGATTCAAGGGGAGGGTACAAATTGGGAGGGGTGGGAGATGGGGGAAGGCATATGAGGGAGGGGGCAGCTGCAGTCTAACGGACAGAAGTGTTGCACACTGGAGTAAACTAGATAGACCAAATGGTCTGTATCTGCTGGCAATTTTGTATGTTCATACTCTGTCTATGTCCTTCCAAAGATGTGACCTCTGGAATGGGATACAATACTCTAGATGAGGTCTCACCAATATTCTGTACAGTGGTATTATCATTTCCTTCCTTCTGCTGGAGATACCACTCCATAAGCACCCCAGCATTCCACTGGCTCTGCTCACAGCCTTCTCACATTGTTTGGTAACCTTCAGATCATCAGATATAATTACTACCAGTTCCCTTTCCTGTTTAGTTGCCATCAGTACCCCCATCGTGTACTCCTTCCCCCCACATTTCTGTGCCCCTAGTGCATAAAATCTTGCACTTCATTGCATTGAGTCTTAACAGCCACACCCTTGACCACTCCTTAAGCTTGCTTAGGTCCCTTCTTATATTCTCTACCCCTCCAGGAGTATCAACCCTGTTGCAGATCTTCGTGTCATCTGCAAAGAGACACACTTTCCCTTCTAGCCCCTCTGCAATGCCAGCTATGAAGACATTAAAGAGAACCGATCCAAGAACTAATCCCTACAGGACCCTACTGGTCACCCCCCACTCACTTTGGATTGAACTCTGGTCACCACCACCCTCTGTGTCCTATCACTCAGCCAATTTGTGACCCAGTTTACCACCCTGGGACTCACTCCCAGGCTGCCCAGCTTGTTAACTAGCCTCCTATGTGGGATGGTGTCACAGGCCTTGCTGAAATCTAGGCAGGCAACATTCACCACCCCTCTCTGATCCACCTCCCTAATCACCCAGTCAAAGAAATCTATCAGATTTGTTTGACAAGATCTTCCCACTGTGAATCCATGCTGTCTCAGATCCTGTGCTCTGTTGGATTCAAGAAATATCACAAACTTTTCTTTTAGTGGTGATTCCATTAGTTTCCCCACCACTGAGGTCATACTGACTGGCCTGTAATTGCCAGCATTCTCCCTGCTCCCACTTTTGTGGAGAGGGATTACATTCTACTTCATCCAGTCCTATGGTACCACACCTGTTTTGAGTGAACTGTTGAACAGGGCTGTCAGTGGTGCTGTCAGGGTATGCAAACCGTATTGTGACACCATTACAGCAAACATGTCAATGCCAACAACATCAACAGTTTGCTATAATGATCTGCCCAAGGCCTCGGCACTCTGTCTCCTACCAGAATTCTGTCAACCGTAACTTGCAGTCGACATAATTCTATCTCTGTGATGTTGGTCTACAACATAGTTGTTGAACTGGCATCATAGAGCCTGCTGCCAGTACCTCCCTGAGTTCTCTTAACACTCTGGGATGTATCCCATCTGACCCCATTGCCACGTCCATTTTCAGATTCATGAGTTCCTTTAAGACTCTCTCTCCTTCTTAAATGGACTGGTGTCCATCTCCCTTCCAGTGGTGCTTCCATTGCCTAACTTTGACCCCTCCCCTTTTCCTTCTTCTGTGAATACTGAACAAAAATAATTGCTCAAGATTTCTGCTTTTCCATGGTCCCCCTCTGTACACTTCCCTCCTTCCCATTTTTGTCTCACATTCCCACCCTTAGTCTTTTTCTTTCACTGACGTACCTGAAAATGTTCATGTCCCCTTTTGTTATTGCCTCGGCTATGTTTTCTTCTGTTTGCATCTTTGTGCTCCTGACTGCTTTTCCCATCTCCCTTTGCTTTTCCAGATATATATATATATACACACATATTTGTTGTATAATGTTTTGTTAATGTACCAGTTAGGGTAACAATGCCACAAAAGTAAGGAAATGTGGCAATTCGATTTCCAGCCCTAATTCCCCACCCCCAACCCCCAAGCAACAAAAGCAAAAAAATCATTATGGTTTTGGCTATCCTGAGTCTTGGTGAATCAGGCGTGGGGTATTCCATGGGGTTTTCAACCCAAATGCTCACCCCATTCTGATATTGTGTTTAAACATGCAGAACTGTGTCTCTCCACATGTTGCCCACAACCTGTGGACCCTGCCTGAAGAAGAAAACAGATCACATCTGACATTATTGTCTCAAAGAATGGGGTGAGTGTTAGGGTTGATAACCTCAAAGGAGACCCCACCCTTGCTTCGCTAAGACTCAGGACAGCCAAAACTGCAATTATTTTTTCCTTTTGCTGTTTGGTGTGTGGGGTTGGGGAATTAGGGTTGGGAACCCTAATGCCACATTTCCCTATTTTTGTAGCATTAAGTTACCCTAACTGGCGCATTAACTATGTTTCTTGTAAAGAATTTCCTTTCTTTCTAAGATGGTAGAATCATATCTTCATTCATGCAGGTCTCTTCAGGAGCTACTTGAGCAGGTGTAGACATGCATGGGCCTTTTGTCCCTCTGCCATGGGAAGAATCCATTTGCCCATGAAAGAGCAGAGTCTGTCATTTACACATTCATTCTACACCTTCACTCTTCATACATTCACTCTTCACAAATTCACTTTTTGCACAATTACTCTTTATGATTTTTTTTTATTTTGGCCCTAAATGGCAAAAATGACTTGCACCAGAAGTACAGAAATATGTCTCATCCAGGATTTTAAAAAAGACACCTGTCACATTTATGAGGTGGTATGGGAAAATGGCTATCTCGTAATTTGGACTCAGAATTTTGAAAGTTAGAGAAGTTATGAGTGAACACTGAAATAATGCAATGTTCAGTCATAACCTATGCATTGTACCATATTTGTACATCAAAATTACGGCACAGCCTTTTTGTTACCCTGTCAGTTAGAAGACTAACTGCTAAAGTAATAAATCAGATTTGTTCTATGTCTACAACGTTAGCCAGAGATAACACTCACAAGTCGTCGTAAATAAAATATTTTTATTATACTCACAGCCAAGCAGGATAATGACTCACTGATAAGGGTGACTTGCCAGTCTATTTGTACATACAAAGCTTCTGGAGAGTGAGAAACTGGCAAGACAGTGTTTTATATACTAAGATAAAAAACAGTTTACTGATCCACACAACCATATGTATTGGTTCTGAACTATCAACAGTGTTACACAATACCTTCTCTATTTGATAATTACTTAGGAGACAGAATACTAATGAGTATAAGAAATAATGCTTCTAGAGCATAAACCTTAGACAAAGAGAAATGCTGACACTCCAATCTGCATGTGCTTAGATGATAGACTAAACAAGGGATCTGTCTCTTGTTAGTAGAAATAGAGAATTGCTTACAAAGCTATATTACACATGGCATATACATAGATACATAGACAGTGTTGGCAGATAAGGGCCTATGGCCCACCCAGTCTGCCCATTTGAGCTTGTAAGTTCAGTTTGTTTTCCTAGAAGTCTGTTGCCCCTTACCCCTGACCTCTAGAATTCCTTTATGTCTATCCCATGCATTCTTAAATCCGTGATTGTTTCAGCCCCCACCACTTCCTCTGGCAGGGTGTTCCACTTGTCCACCACCCATTCTGTGAAGAAATTCTTTCTCATGTTTCCTCTGAATCGTCCTCCTTCCAACTTCATCCCATGCCCTCTAGTCCTGGAACATCTTTTTCGCTTAAAAATAGTGTTTTCCTGCACCCTGTTCTTCCTGTAAGATACTTGTATGTCTCTATCATATCCCTCTCCTCCTCTCCTCCAGGGAGTACATGTTCAGTTCCTTCAACCTGTCTTCATAGGACTTGTGGACGCAATCCATGCACCATCTTTGTTGCCCTCCTCTGAACCTTCTCTACCCTGTCTATGTCCTTCTACGTAGGTATGGTCTCCAGAACTATACACTGTACTCCAGGTGGGGGCCTCACTAGTGTCTTGTATAGCGGAATTATGACCTCCTTTTCCTGCTGGTGATGCCCTGCCTATACATCCCAGCATCCTATTTGCTTTACCTGCTGCCTTGTCACACTGTTTCCCTACCTTGAGGTCATCAGAGATGACAACCCCAAGATCCCTTTCCTGCTTGGTGCATGCTATATCCTCACCCCCAACTGATATATTGTGCCAAGGTTTTTGTGCCCATATGCATTATCTTGCACTCTTTGCATTGAATTTCAACTGCCAAACCCCTGACCATTCTTCAAGTTTCTGCAGGTCGCTTCTCATTCTGTCTACACCCTCTGTTGTGTCTACTCTGTTACAGAGCTTTGTGTCATCAGCGAACAGTGAAATTCTGCCTTCTAGATCCTCGCGAATGTCACTGATGAAGATGTTGAATAGGACCGGTCCCAGCACTGATCCCTGTGGTACCCACTGGTCACTCTTCCCTCTGTGAGTGACAGCCATTTACCACCACCCTCTGTGTCCTGCCACCCAGCCAGTTACCTACCCACCACACTACTGTCCTGCCCACACCCATATTCCCCAGTTTGTGTAATAGTCTTCTATGTGGCACAGTGTCCAAGGCCTTGCTGAAGTCCAGATAGGCCATGTCCACTGCACTCCCCTGATCCACCTCCCTAGTCACCCAGTCCAAAAATTCAACGAGGTTGGTCTGACATGACCTCCCCCTGGTGAAACCATGCTGCCTTGGGTCCTGTAGTCCATTGATAACCGGATGTTCCACCAATCTCTCCTTCAGTAGTGCTTCCATGATCTTCCCCACTACCGAGGCGTGTAGTTCCCTGCTTCCCCTTTGTTCCCACTTTTGTATAAGGGGACTACATCTGCTGTCCTCCAGTCTTTGGGTACCTCCCCTGTTTCCAGTGATCGGCTAAACAGGATAGCCAGAGGTTCAGCCACCACCTCTCTTAGTTCTTTAAGGACCTGGGTGCACCCCATCTGGCTCCATTGCTTATCAACTCTTATTACTTCCAGTTCCTTCAGGAACCTTTCTCGTGTAAATGGACTTGTGTCCATTTCTGCACCATTCTCACCCTTTGTACTCCCTTCAGACCCATTACCCTCCTCTTCCTCAGTAAAGACTGAGCAGAAATATCTGTTCAATATGTCAGTTTTACTGTTGTCATCCTCCACGTGGCTCCCATCCTTCCCCTTCAGTCTCACTATCCCTCCCTTTGTCTTTTTTCACTTATGTACCTGTAAAAGGTTTTGTCCCCTCTACCCACTGATTTTGCAATGTGTTCTTCTGTCTGAGCTTTGGCTTCCCTTACTGACCTCCCTGCCTCCCTTTGCTTCTTCTGGTACTTCTCCCTATCCCCTTCTGCCTGTGTCTTTTTGTATTGCCTGAATGCAATCTTTTTGGCTTTCACGTTCTTTGATACCTCTTTGGAAAACCATAATGGTCTCCTCTTCCTTTTCTCTTGCTAACCTGTTAATGCATAATTCTGTTGTTCTTGTAATCCTCATTTTAAATACTGCCCACTGTTCCTCAACCCTGATTCCTGTCCCATTCCCTTAATGCCTCTTTCAAGTATCTCCCATTTTCCCAAAGTCCGCCCCCTAAAATCCAGGATACGTGTTTTTGTGTGGTTTGGTTCTGCTCTTTCTGTGATTTCAAACCACAATGACTGGTGGTCACTGTTTCCCAGGTGCTCCCCCACTGTTACCCCATCACACTGTCCCTGTTTGTGAGCACAAGGTCCAGTATTGCCTTCTGCCGAGTTGGTTCCATGACCAGTTGCTTGAGGAAGGCACCCTGAAGGGAGTCCAGGATAAATCTGCTCCTAGTTGATGCTGCTGCTGGGATGCTCCAGTCCACGTCTGGAATATTGAAGTCTCCAACCAGTACCACTCACCTTTGTCTGCCATCCTTTGGATGGCTAGCATCAACTCCCTATCTGTTTCTTCCTCCTGGGCTGGTGGTCTATAGACCACACCTGTGCAGATGGCTGTCCCCATTTTCCTTTCCAGCTTAACCCACAGTATCTCTCCCCCATTTTGTTCCTCCTGGATCTCTGTGGGCCTTATGTCATTTTTCACATACAGTGCCACTCCTCCTCCCTTCCTGCCTGCTCTGTCTCTTCTGAATATGTTGTAGCCAGGTATGGCCATCTCCCAGTCATGGTTATCATTACACCAGGTTTCAGTGATGGCCACAATGTCCAGGTCTGACTGTACCATGACAGCCTCCAGATCTTCCATCTTGTTGCTAAGGCTCCTGGCATTTGCACACATGGCTTTCCATGATTTGACCTCCCTAGACTGCTTCACTGTTCTACTCCAGCCCATTCCTTGGTTGTCATTTATCCCTGGTTCTCCTTGCTGTCTGCCCTTCTGCTGAATTTTGCCCCTTTTCTGCTTATCCACCTCTTGGGCACTAATCTCCATCTTGTGCCTGAGTGTACATACATCAAATTATATGAGAATAGAAGTACATAATAATCACTAATGATCCTTCAAAGACATCTAAGCAGTGATTAGGTCAACTATATATGAAAAACAAACATAATCTAGATAAATGTAATATAATGAGGTATAAATGAATCATGCATAGTACATTAGCATATAATAGCAGCAAAGCACATTCCTAGCACTCATGCTTATACGACATGTGCTAAATTTATAATGTTAGTGCAAAATAGCAATATGACAGTATAATAGACCAGAGATATTGTGTAAGACATATATGGGGTAATAAGGGCATAACCCAGGCGCAACAACTCCACCTCATGAACCTGGTAGGTGAACATTTTCTAATACCCACCAAAATGTGATTCTACACTATTGAAACATTGTTCCATGTGACAAGTGTGAAAACATATTTTGGCCAGGATTTGAAAAATGAGAACCATAACATTCATGAGGTGGTACGTAAAAATGGTTATGTTGAAAATCTGAAGTCAAAATATTTAAAATTGCCAAAGTTATGAGGGATTGTAGACATATTTCAATGTACATTCATAACTTGCTCAGAAGAGGCTGGAAGGGGGAAGGAATCAGATTAATTTCAGTGTAGTAGCTGCTCCTTGCTGCTTTTAAAATTGCTTCTTGTTGATTTCACTTAGTAGCAGGAGATTTTTTTCTTGCTTCTTCTAAGGGGCTAGCAGGGAATTGATTTAGGCCTATTGAAATTTGAAACCTATTTTGGTGTGCTTTAAGTGGGGCTGTAATTTTTTTTAAAATAGATGCCTGTTTCTTCTGATTTCAAACCTATTTTGGTGTGCTTTTGGCGGGGTTGTTTCTTTGAATTGGAAACCTAGTTCTTCTAATTTCAAGCCTATTTTAGTGTGTTGTTCGTGAGGCTGTTGTTTCTTTGAATTGGAGACCTGTTTTTTCTGGTATCAAACCTATTTGTTGTGCTTTTAGTGGGGTTGTGATTTTTTTTTTGCTGTCTTCACTAGCTGCAAAGTTAAGTACATAGTGGAGGAAGGGTGCTAATTGTCTGGCAAGAGGCCTCAGCTACCTGATTGTTTCTGGGGGGGCACAGGCTTGGTCCCACCTGCCCCAGGTATATCATTTCCTTTATACCAGGAGTTCTGATATCACTTCCACAAAAGAGCAAAGGACATGCACCTGTCGTAGCAGAAGCAGATGTCCAGGAGGGAACAGCAGTGAGTGAAGAGGTGACTGCTATCTTTGGGAAAGGGAAGTAACTGCAACACAAAGTGCTTTCATTTTTACCTGTTTGCATTGGTGTCTGCATTGTGAAAAGGAGGGGTAGGAGTTAGAAGGGTGCTGTGCAATAGTTGCTCACAGTTTCTTTTTGGGTGTGGACAGGAGAGACAGGATCTTAAAAGGCAGCTTCTCAATCTATATAAAGTGTTCTTTGACTGGGTGACCAAAGTAATAGACCAGGGAGGGGCTTTGGATATGGCCTACCTAGACTTTAGCAAGGCATTTGACACAGTCTCGCACAAAAGATTAATAATCAAGTTAGCCAGCCTGAGAGTGGGTCCCAGGGTGGTAGCCTGGGTGAAAACTGGTTGCACAACAGGACACAGAAGGTAATAGTGAATGGAACACATTCTGAAGAAAGGGGTTACTAGTGGAGTACCTCAGGGCTCAGTACTGGGTCCAGTCCTCTTCGCGTCTTTTATAGGTGACATTGCAAAGGGTCTGAAGGAAAGGTATGCCTCTTTGTGGATGACACAAAGATCTGTAACAGAGTTAATACACAAGGGGGTAGAAAGGATGAGAAGGGACTTGGCAAGGTTGGAGGAATGGTCAGACATATGGCAACTTAGAGTCAATGCAAAGAAGTGCAAGTAATGCACCTGGGAAATAAAAACCCAGGAGAAGAGTACACAATAGCAGGGAGGTAATAACAACAACAATAATGGAAAGGGATCTGGGTGTAGTCATATCAGATGACCTAAAGGTGGGTATGCAATGTGAGGAAGTCAGTAGGGAAAGCCAGGGGATACTGGGATGCATAGCAGGAGCATCACAAGTAGAAAAAGGGAAGTGGTTATCCCTCTATACAGACAGTTGGTGAGACCCCATCTGGAGTACTGCGTGCAGTTTTGGAGACCTCATCTACGCAAGGACATAGACAGGATGGAAGCAGTCCAGAGGAGATCAACTAAAATGGTGCAGGGTCTACATGAGACACCATATGAAGAGAGACTGAGAGAGCTTAATATGTATACCTTTGATGAAAGGAGGGACAGGGGGGACATGATAGAAACTTTTAAGTACCTCAAGGGAATCAACAAAGTCCAGGAGGGTAGCATCTTTCAGAAAAAGAGATGTAAGAACAAGGTATACAATTTGAAAGTTAGAGTGGGACTGCCTAGGGTAATGTGAGGAAATTCTTTTCCAGAAAGAGTGGTGGACGATGGAACCGCCTTCCTGGAGAGGTTGTGGGGTCTAAAACAGTGGAGGAATTCAAACATGCATGGGACAGACATAAGGCAATTATAGTGGGGGGTTGCAGGAAATAGGCTGTTGGTTAACTAGAATCTGCAGCTTATCCAGTAGGTAGGGAAATGGGCAGACTGGGTGGGCCAAGTGGTCCTTATCTGCTGTCAAAGTCTATGTTTCTATGTTTCTATGTATGACAAAGGGGTAAGGGAAATGGAGAAAATGAGAAGAATATTTTGCAGTGATAGAGGGGGCCAGGGGAGATTTGGGGGAACATT
This sequence comes from Neoceratodus forsteri, assembly GCA_016271365.2. Taxonomy (NCBI): domain Eukaryota; kingdom Metazoa; phylum Chordata; order Ceratodontiformes; family Ceratodontidae; genus Neoceratodus; species Neoceratodus forsteri. Next base: position 1,291,912,602 of record CM057456.1, read on the forward strand.
GGATATCCTTCATCTGGAAGGGTGGGGGGTCACTGGTGGGTGACGAGAGCAATGGGTAGGGTAGTAGGCTACAACAACTGCAGTATGCCAATCTTTCAAAAAATTGCTTGGAGGGTGGGGGATGTTTAGTGTGCAACTGAATAGGCAAACTTAAAAAGGAGATCAAGGGACTGCAGGAGGAGCTAAGACAGGAAAGGCAGACTGGAGGAGGTTATAACCCAACACTGGAGGGAGGTGGGGAGATGAGGCGGGAGGTAGGCTTGGGCCAACAGGGGGGAGGAGAGGGTCAGAAGGAGGGAAGCAGAGACAGGAGGAACCAGGGCAAGGGAAACAGCATTGGGGAAGCCCAGGTCAAAGGAAAGAATACATCAGGAAGGAGGGGAAAGGGACTGGTGAGGGAAGGAGGAGAAGTGGCAACAGTCATGTAGTCAAAAGTAGGGAAAGGGCTAGCTTCTGGAGGGAGGAAGCAGGCATAAGAGAAGGGTCTTCAGAAAATCATTTTGCAGTACTAGAGGGAAAGGAGGAGGAGGAGGATGGAAGTGATGAGATTGGAGAAGTAACTGATAGAAGTCAGGATGACACTGGAGAGGGAGGACGTTCTGCTGGGGGAATTACAACAGGAGCAGAAGGGGGAACTATTGTGCAGGATGAAAAGGGAAAGCCAGGAGTGAGAGGTGAGGAGGATGGGAAGGAAGCAAGCAGTTGGTAAGAGAGAAGGAATCTTAGTGCTGGGGGACTCAATACTAAGAGGAGTCAGGTGGGGTAGCAAAGGGAACAGACATAGTTGCATCTGGGTGGAGGCCATGCCGGGAATGACAATGGAAAGGGTTGGACAATCTGTTCTAAAATATGCAAGAAGGGGTAGGAAGAAGCCTCATTTAATTATAAATTTGGGAACAAATGACCTAGCTGTCAGGACTGTAGTTTCAGCCAAGAGGAGGTTTGAGGAACTAGGACAATTATGTGATGGGGCAGGAAGATCAGTAACTTTCTCAGAGATACTTCCAATGCCCAGGGTGAGCACAGCAAGAAAGCTGAGAATAGAGGAATTTAATGGATGTCTAAGAACCTGGTGTCATGCTAAAGGGTATGGGTTGGTGGTGGGTGGTGGGGAGGAACCTGGGAGGACAGAAATCTCTATGCCAAGCATAGACTACACTTGAGCAAGGAGGGAAAGAAAGTGTTGAAACAGAGGATGGAGGAGTACATAGAGGTTGTTGGGAATTTAAAGTAGGAGTGGGGGATAGAAAGTTGGCAAGAGAGATGCAGAGACCACAAGTTGGAAAACCATATGAGCTTACCCCCATAACAGTGACAAAGGACAAAGGGCAAGTACTAGTGGCAATGCTAGTAAAGGAGAGCAGGAGGGGAGGGCGAAGGGGTGGAAGGTGGTCACCCTGAATGCTAGGAGCCTTGGGAAGAAAACTGCAGAGCTACAGGCTCTCATGGCAGAGGATGAGGTGAACATGGTGGCCATCACCGAAACATGGGCCACCCAACACAATGACTGGGACCTGTCGATACCAGGGTACAGGATATTGTGTGGGGATACAGTGAATGGGAAAGGAGTGGGGTGACACTATACATTCACAGCCAAAGATGTGGTTACATATTTCCTGAAATGTCTGTGATATTTCTAGAGAAATCTGCTTTCTCCATTTCCACAGTAGGGGCAGCAGAGAGAAACTCTTCAGAAATTTTGCTAAATATCTGGAAATATCTGATTATGTCTATAGCTACTACTGTATGTGAGGGATGGACTGAAGTGTGTATAGGAGGAAGGGGAGGAGGGTAGCATGGAGTCACTATGGATGCAAATCCAGGATTCCAAGAATACGACTCTCAGGATGGGAGTGCTGCAGAGGTAGACCTCTCAGACAGAGGAGTTAGACAAGGAGCTAGTGGGAAAGATCAGGAGGACCTGTGAAAAGGGTAGTCTGATGATCATGGGGGACTTCAACATGCCAGGAGTGGATTGGAGTACCCCAACAACCAGGAACAGAAGTGAGCAGGTACTGCTGGATGCCTTACAGGACAGCTTCCTCATGCAACTGGTCAGTGAACCAACCAGATTAGGGAATACCCTTGACCTCATGCTGGAAAATGCAGAATTTGTGAGGGAACTGAGTGTGGAAGAACTGTAGGTGGGGAGTGACCACCACTCAGTATGGTTCACATTGGATATGGGTATGGAAGAAGTGGAATCTAGCAAAAGGGTGCTGGACTTCAGAAGGGCTGACTTCAGAAGGATGGGGGACATGGTAAAAGGGCACCTGGCCAGAATTCAACCTAGTATGGACACTAACCAGAGGTAGGAGCTCATAAAATTGGGGATAGTGGAGGCAACCAGAACCTGCAGCAAGACCCAGAGCAAGAAGGCTAGGGCAAAGAAACCTAGCTGGGTGAGCAAGGAGGTCTCGGAAAAGATAAGGAGGAAAAGAACTGACTTTAGGAGGAACAAAAAAACAGGGAGGGGAGGACAGGGAAGAGTACCTGAAGGAATCAAAGGAGGTGACAAGGGCAGTAATGGCAGCCAAGATATCTAAGGAGCTCAGGCTGGCATAGAGCATTAAGAAGAGGGAGAAGGACTTCTTCAAGTACATCAGGGAGAAAAGGAGCTGTAAGGACCATATAGTAAGGATTAGGAAGGGGGTGGGTTAAAGCAAGGGGTGATAAGGCGGAAGCAGGGGGTGATAAGACAGAAGTGCTAAACAATTACTTCTGCTTAGTATTTACTAAGGATAAGGGGTATGATACCCAAGGGGGGGAGGGAGGGCAGGCATGGAAGGGGAGGAGGTGATAGATGGGGAAATCATGGAGGGCAGGGTTCTGGAGGGTTTGAGGGCACTGAGGGTGGACAAGGCATCAGGCCCTGATTGCATCCACTCCAGGGTACTGAAGGAGCTGGCAGAGGTCCTGGCGGGACCTTTGGTGGATTATTTAATACCTCAGTACACTCAGGGTGAGTACCACAGGATTGGAGGATGGCTTATGTGGTGCCCCTCCACAAAAGCAGTCCCAAGGATGAACTAGGGAACTACAGACTGGAGAGCCTCACGTCCATCATGGGTAAGCTGATGGAGACTATCCTGACGGAGTGGCTGTTGGCCCTCCTGGAGGCCAAAGGGCTACAAGACAGCAGACAGCATGGCTTCATAAGTGGCAGCTCCTAGCAAACTAACCTGGTGGAGTTCTACAACTAGGTAATTAGGCAATTGGACAGGGGCCATGCAGTGGATGTCCTGTACCTGGACTTCAGTAAGGCATTTGACTCAGTGCTGCATGGGAGTCTGAGAAGTAAGTTAGAAGGCACAGGGGCGGGTGCAAAGCTGGTGAGATGGGTAGGGAACTGGCTTCTGAGAAGGTAACATAGGGTGGTGATAGGTGGGGAGCTCTCATCCTCAAGGCTAGTGGCTGGGACCAGTGTTGTTTGTGATATACATTGCAGACATGTCATTAGGCAGTCTGTTTGCTCATGACACCAAGATGGGAGCAGTGATGGATCACCTAGGGGGATGACAGGGGTTTCAGGATGATCTGGCAAAGCTGGAAACCTGGTTGGACACCTGGAAACTGGGGTTCAATGCCAAAAAGTGCAAGCAAAGTGCTGCATTTTGGGGTGAAAACCCCAATGAGGAGTTACCACCTGGGGGGGAGTGCAGCTAGCCAAGACAGAGGAGGAGGAGAAGGCTCTGGGGATGCTTATTATGGGGTCAATGAACAACTCAGCACAATGTAGGAAGGCCGCTGCAAAGGCCTACAAAATGCTGGGTTGCATTGCAAGGGGTAGATCCTCAAAGAGGGGGGAGGTGATTCTACCACTGTATAGATCATTAGTTAGAGCACACCTGGAGTACTGCATGCAATACTGGTGCCCATATCTGAAGAAAGACATTAAGTTACTGGAGGGGGTGCAGCACAGGGTAACAAAAATGATCCAGGGGCTGGGGGACTTGCCATACTAGAAGAGGCTGTGGGAGTTGAGCATGTATTCACTGGAGGAGAGGAGGGACAGGGAGGATGTAGTTGAAACCTTCAAGTGCATGAAAGGAATAAACAAGACAGGTATGGAGGGGCCATTCAAAGTAAGGGAGAGGAGGGACACCCAGGGCCATGATATAGACTGGAGGGGGGAAGATTCAGGAAGGAGATGAGGAGACACTTTTTTACAGAGAGGGTGGTAGCAGGGTGTTATGTGTTACCGGCAGAAGTGGTATCCAGTAGAACAGTGGGCTGCCTCAAAGGGGCTGGGACAGGGCAAAGGGGAGGGTCAACGTAGGGGGAGGGTAGGAGGGAGGGGCAGCATCAGAATAAGGGGTGCTAGCTGCACATTCGAGCAGACTTGATAGACCTCTAGGCCATTATCTGCTGCCAAATTTCATATGTTCATCTGTCTGTAGCTTTGCCATTTTTACATATTTTACCCCAAATTGTTGACATAGCCATTTTTGTGATCCCACCTCATGAGCAACAGCAGTGAAAATGTTCAAATCCTTCCAAAAAGGTGATTTCACCTAACAACCACAAAATCACCTTTCAGGCCTGAATGGCATAATTCCACCACCACTGGTCATGAAGTGGGCTCCCAGAAAGGCCATGTTAAAAAGCTGAGGTGAAAATAATCAAAAATTACAAAGTTATGCATCAAAGTTTAAAACACCATTGAAACACATTGAACCACACTTACCTTAGTTTCTCATATTGCAGTCACCGGTTCCAGCAGAAAGACATGTCTTTGATGGGATAGTGAATCTTCACTATGGGACTTGTTTGGGTGTGTGCAAATGTAGTGAGGGTGTTGGGTGGTGAGTGCTGAGTGGGAGGTCAGGGTGGCATGGTCAGATCTGTGAGAGACCACTTTCTTTTATACAGGTTTAACAAAATTGAGGGAAGGTTTTCTTTATTACAGCTAACATTTCCTGCATTAATGTGAAGATGGTGTTCGGAGGGTCAGGGGTGCCACTAGATACTAGAGAAATGTAACGTGCAATATCAGACAGTGGTTGGAGAGTGGGGGGTGCACCTAGACACAAAGGAAACATTATATTACATAAGAGGATGGTGACTGGAGGTGGGAGTTTCCATTAGACACCAGGGAAATGTTATATTACATAATGGGTTGGTGATCGGAGGGTGGGGAGGGGATTCCACTAGCCACCAGGGAATATTATGTTACATAAGAGGATGGCAATCTGAGGTGGGGGAGTGCCACTAGACACCAGGGAAATACGGTGATCAGAGGGTGGAAGGACACCACTAGACACCAGGGAAATATTACATATATAAGGAGACAGGGATGGGAGGGTGGATGGTGCCACTAGACGCCAGGGAAATGGCAGCTCACTGCTCAAAGAGCAGCCCACAGCATAAGTTCAAGCTGCAGCTGCAGAACTCAAGAAAGTTCCACTGTTCTTGTACAGAGAATGTGGGCCAATAGCTCCTCTCTGTAAGCTGTGCACTCAGGATTTTGAGTGCCCAGAAAAGGTATTTCTGAACATTAATTTAAGAAACAAACATCAGAATCTAGCTTAATGGGTACAGTTTAGTTAGGTTCTGGTGTTTTTTTTTTTTTAATGATGGCATTTTTATGTATTTTCCATGCTTATTTGTCTGAATAGAATAGAAACAACATGGCAGCTCTCATGGTACAATAGATGTTTTGTGCTGTGAGAAGCAAGTATTGAGAAATTGAAAACAGTCTTCTGACACAAAATGTTTGGTGCCGTACCAGAACGTTATCCCAAGAATCCTACTGAATGTCCTCAGAACAGAAAAACACAAAACTTTAAAGCCTTATAACTCTGGAACCATTTAATATGGTTTCACAAAACCAATTAAAGGCACTACTTCAGGACGTCATGCCTGTACCCTGAATGTTTCGGGGGAAAAAATCATTCTGTGTAGGCTGTAGGTGAGAGCAAAAAAATTCACATGTTAAGTACCGGAAAAAAAATTAGCCATCTGCAGAAAAATTACATATGTGGATCTCAGAAACCCCACAAGCTGCCATAACAAAACTTTCCACAGATTTAGATTTTGCCTCCCAGACAACACTTGCAAAATGTAATCCGATTTGGTCAAATGCTGGCAAAGTTATTAAGGTGCATAGTGAGGGGTTTAACATTGAACACCCTACTCAACCCTAACTATAGGGGCTCTACCATGACTTTATAATATATGTAGTACAGTAATCAGTCATACATAACATTGGGACTGGTAATTATGACCTTTTGTGTTTCAATTGGTGCGGGTATTCAGCCATATTTATAAAAAAAAAAATAAACAAGATTTGACTGCCACCACCAAGACTGACCTCATTTTTTGTAAACTGTGTAGAGTTTCTTGAATCCAGTGGGCTGCAAGACCACAGGTAATACAGATTCACTTGGGTGGTCATGACAGACAAATGTGTTTGACTTCTTTGACTGGGTGACCAGGGGAAATAGATCAGGGGAGAACAGTGGATGTGGCCTATCTGAACTTTATGAAGACCTTCTATGGATATATAAATTCTCTAAAAAATCAAGATGCAACATGGGGCCATTAATACAAAACAACCTTATTATCAATAACATAGATGTAATGGCAAATTTATTTAACAAATATGTTTGCAGCATTTATGGTTAAACAGCTGCTGAAACTACATCTCTTAATGTTTACAGCAGTGAATATATAATTGTATCATATATAGAAATACAAAATTAAGTAAAAAACTTCAGAGCTGACTGTTCACTTTGCCCTGATGTAGTAATGTCCAGTATGATTAAATTAATGTCAAACACCTTTTATACCTTCTCAAGGTGCTTTTTGAAAAAAGCATAAACATTGGTGACGTCCCTAAAGCATGGAGGGTGGCTAATGAATCACCCCTTCATTTAAAAAGTGTGATAGACAAAACAGAAGATTACAGACCAATCAGCCTGACATCCATTATATGCATTCTTCTGAAAGGTAATATTATACAGTAGATAAAATTGCACCGAGGTTGGGAAACATTGACAGCTAAGAGCACAGCTTTATGAATGGTAGATCATTCGTAACAAAATGATTGTGCTTTTATGAGAAAATAAGTAAAAATTTACATGAGAATATGTTATGTGATGTAATTTTCCAGGACTTCAAAAAGGCCTTTGACCTAGTACCACATGGAGACAAAGCTGAAAAGTTTAAAATAAAAGATGTTAGCTACTGAGTGATACAGTGGATATTGAATTGGTTGGAGGGTAGGACCCAGACAGTGGTGACAAACTGAATTTCATTTACCGAAAGAGCTGTGACCAGAGAAGTTCTGCAGAGGTCAGTGCCAGGTCCATACATTTTCTACATATTTATAGCTGATTTAACTTTGGGTTTAAACTGCTGGTCAGTTAAATACTTGGATGATATGGAAATAGGAGATCCCTATGAAACACAAGATGATGTGATATGAATTCAAGATGAATTCAAGATCAAATGCCATGTCCAAATGGGCAGTTTTATGGGGAATGACTTTTAATTTAAATAAATGCAAGGTTATGCATTTAGGCTCAAGAAAAAAAACTCAGTAGTTATTATTTACATGAAAGGCAGTTGAATACAACCTCATTTGAAAAAGACCTTGGGATTGCAGAAAACTTGGTAAGCTCAAAACATACAAATGGGACAAATTCCAATTTGTAAAGTGAATAAAATCTGGTGGACTATTAAAAAGAATATTAGGGCTAGAGCCCCCTGAGGTCCTATACCTCTGTACAGATCATATGTCCAGGCCTATTTTGATTATTGTTCACAATTTTGGTGTCCATATAAAACAATGACATACATCGATTTGAAATGGTACTAAGGAAAATGACCAACTAGGGTACAGGTTTTAATAAGATATAATACAATGATAGATTGTGCAGGTTAAAGTTGATGTCACTCGAACAAAGAAGGTTAAGAGGGGACCTGCTTCTGATATTGGGTATTATAAATGATCCTTATTTGTTTACTGAATTGGGTTTTGAATTCATTTAGGATATAGCTAACACTTCAGGACACTTGATTCAGCTATGATGCACTAAATATAATAATTGGAAAAAATATTATTTCTCACAAACAGTGGTTAACTCTTCAAATGCTAATCTGCTAGAAATTATATTATGTAAAAATAAACTCATTTTTAAGCAAAGATTGGCTGCATGGATTATGAAGAAAGGGGAATTGCATTATTATGGGTCATGAAGATGGGAGCTACATAATGTATGGGTATTTATTGCCTTCAGTTACCAAAACTCCTTAGTATGGACCTTAAATACTTTGCCTGCCACACAGGAGACTGATAAATTAGGCAGCTTAGAGATGGGATCAAAAGTGGTGAACTGCATTAGAAATTGGTTAATGGACAGGAAAAAGAGGTTGGTGGTTTACAGCACCCACTCTAATAATGGGAGAGTGACAGGGAGGGGGTGCTGCAGAGCTCAATACTGGGACCAGTTCTCTTCAATATCATAATTAACAATATCACAGAAGAACTGGAAGGGAAGCTACGCCTTTTTGCAGCAGACACAAAAATCTGCAATAGGGTAGACTCTCAGGAGGGGCCAGAGAGAATGGGAAATTAGAGAAATGGTCAAGATCATGGGTGCCAGGTTTCAATGCAAAAAATGCAAAATCATGCACCTAGGGCATAGGAACCGAGGAGCTGAGCATAGATGTGGGGACGTATTGACAATCACTAGGCAAGAAATTATAACTGATGAACTCAAGATGACAGGGCAGTGTTTTTTTTTATTGATCTGTTTTTTCCCCAGCCCCCCAGTCAGTAGCCATCTCCAGCCACCCATCCAGCCCCATACCTTGAAATCAGGCATCATCTCCTCTTCCCCCACAGATTACTCCCCCCCCCATGAAGGGATGGTGAAGAGCCCCCCAGGCTCAACTCACCTCTACCAGGATCCAGTTCAGGGAGCGCCATTCAGGGTCGGGGCCTACAGTGGGTAGCTGCTTCATCCTGCTCGACCAGTGGGACCATTATTTTCTGTTTGCTCCCTTATATGAGCAGGGCATGCAATGACACCTGTGGAGGGAGCATGCATACATCCACACACACTCCTCCTAGCACCTGCTCCATCTCATCCCCTCTAAGCAGCATCAGCGCACTGCCCCCCAGCCTCCGCTACGGGCCAGAAATATGCCAACCACTGGAATCCTCCCTCTTCAGAAAGGGAGAGCACTCTCTTGAAAGCTCAATCCCTTTCTGACCCTGCCAACCCCTGACAGCCTGTGTTCATTCCTGAATATGGGTCACCAGTATAGTGTGATGCATAGCATCCAGCATCTCAGTCCTCAGTCCCACCAGGCCAGCAGTGGCAGGGCAATGTGACAAAACAGAGGGTAGGGCTGGTGGGGTGCTGGGGTGCATATGGAATGGTTTCTCCTGCAGAAGGAGGGAGGAGGTGTTGCTGTTGTAACATTCACTGGTGAGACCCCATCTGGAGTACTATATCCAGTTTTGGAGGCTGCACCTCATAAGGGGTATAGACAGAGTGGAAGGTAACCAAAATGTAGCAAGGATTGCACAAGAATCCTATGAGGAAAGGCTGAGGGATCTTTTTTTTTTTTATTTAGTTGTTTAACCAGGTATAGTACACTAAGCTGAAAGCTTTTTTACAGGAGCGACCTGGGAGCACAAGGAGGTTAAGTGACTTGCTCAGGGTCACACAGTATTCAAGTGGAAGCTTTGGGATTCAAACCCAGGTCTGGTCTGCTGGATGTCACCAAATTTGCATCTCAGAGCCTTAGACCACTGCGCTATACTGCCTCAATCTTAACATGTACACCTTGGAAGAGAGGAAAGTAAGAGGAGGTATGATAGACTACTACAAATAAAATTGGGAGTGGGTCCCAGGGTGGTAGCCTGGGTAGCAAACTGGCTGCACAACAGGACACAAAAGGTAATAGTGATTGGAACACATTCCAAAGAAAGGGGAGGTCACTAGTGGAGTACCTCGGGGCTCAGTACTGGATCCAGTCCTCTTTAACATCTTTATAGGTGACATTGCAGAGGGTCTGGAGGGAAAGGTATGCCTCTTTGCAGATGATACAAAGATCTGTAACAGAGTTGATACACAAGGGGGGGTAGAAAGGATGAGAAGGGACTTGGCAAGGTTGGAGGAATGGTCAGACATATGGCAACTTAGATTCAATGCAAAGAAGTGCAAAGTAATACACCTGGGAAACAAAAACCCAGGAGAAGAGTACACAATAGCAGAGGAGGTACTAACAACAGCAAAAATGGAGCAGGACATGGAGGTAGTCATATCAGATGATCTAAAAGTTGGTAAGCAATGTGAGAAGTCAGTAAGGAGAGCCAGGGGGATACTGGGATGCATAGGAAGGGGCATCACAAGTAGAAAAAGGGAAGTGGTTATGCCTCTGTACAGACAGTTGGTGACACCCCATCTGGAGTACTGTGTGCAGTTTTGGAGACCTGATCTATGCAAGGACATAGACAGAATGGAAGCAGTCCAGAGGAGGGCAACTAAAATGGTGCAGGGTCTGCATCAGAAATCATCTGAAGAGAGACTGAGAGAGCTTAATATGTATACCCTTGATGAAAGGAGGGTCAGGGAGGACATGATAGAAACGTGCAAGTACCCCAAGGGATCAACAAAGTCCAGGAGGGTAAAGTCTTTCAGAAAAAGAAATGTGTAGGAACAAAGGGGCACAATTTAAAGACAGAGGGGGGAAGGCTCAGGGGTAATGTGAGGAATTTTTTTTTTCACGGAGAGAGTGGTGGATGCATGGAACTGCCTTCCTGGGGAGGTTGCTGGGTCTAAAACAGTGGGGGAATTCAAACATGCATGGGACAGATACAAGGCAATTGTAGTGGGGGGTGGCAGGAAGTAGGCTGTTAGTTAACTAGAATCTGCAGCTTATCCAGTAGGTAGGGAAATGGGCAGACTGGGTGGGCCAAGTGGTCCTTATCTGCCATCAAAGTCTATGTTTCTATGTTTCTAATATCTAAAAGGAGTAAACAAGGTGCAGGAGGGGACTATTTCAAGTTAGAAAGAGAACCAGTACTAGAGAGCATGTGATGAAGCTAGAAGGGAGACATTTAAGAGGGATGCGAGGAAGTACTCCTTCACTGGAAGAGTGGTAGATACCTGGAGCAGACTGCCAGCAGAAGTGGTGGAAGTGAAATCATGAAGGGGAGTGTCACTGGAGACCAGTTAGGGTGTGTGGAAACAGATTAGGTAGAAAACATCTGGCCAGACTGGGTTGTCCAGGAGGTCCTTTTCTTCCAACAAATTCTGTGTTTCTATGTTTATGCAATGTATAGTAATCTTTGTGTTTTTTTCCTTTTATGTTTGCTTACATAATTCAAGTCAAACATATCAGCAACATGTGAATTGTAATTTCTTTTTTAGTTTTTAGACAGGAATAGACACTAGTTGATAATACATCATTAGAGTAGAAATTGCCCTAGTAACAAGGTGGTCCTGTATACACAAAAAACAAAAGTTGCATAGACTAGATCAACATAAAATATACATAGTAATAACATATATAAAACACAACAAACATAAACACTTATTTCCTAAACAAATTATTTTAAATGGTGTGTGCTGTTAAAAGTTAATTCAATTATCTAAAGCAATGGTAGGATGCAGTCAGTTCTTGGCTCATAGCTGAGCTGAGTGCCCTGTTTTTTTTTTTTGTTTTGTTTTGTTTTGCTATTTTTTTTTATGTCTACATCAGTTCAGTTCCATAAACTTGCAGCACAAAATGAAAAGGCCATTTTCCAAAATGTGTTTTTAGGTATATGTTCTACATACGTATGAGTTGCAGAAAAAGGGGCTCTGGAGGTGTGTCAAGCTGCCAGCCAGTGATATGCCTGGAAATAAGGCTAAAGCCAATGGTGCTGGACCTCTCAATGATGCAGAGTATTATGTGTATGCATGCTTTTCTGAAAAGTCCTCTGCTCTTGTCCCTGTGAATAATTTTTTTATCAGTATTTTTCCTCTCTTGGGTCTTCCCAGCAGCACTCCCCCAGCCCCATCACCAACCTTGTTACTTACTTACTGGTTATCCATTGCTTGTTCCGGACCACAATGTGATGGGTGTCCAGCCACATCAGTCATGTGAGAGCTTGCTGAGGTATCAACATAGAGCAACCCATACTTTTTGCCTCCAGTTTTCACCCCAGGGGTGCCATGTGTAGTGATGCAAGCACACATGCATGCTTTGGCATTCTTTCATGCCAGAACATCTCACGGCGGCCCCTCTCCTTTTGTGTGCCCCCAACAGTGCTGCTACCAGGTTGCCATCAAGTGGCAGTCTAGTAGCAGGAATTGTGTCCCCCCACCGATGAAAGAAAGTAGCACACTGGGCACCCAATCCCTCCTCCCCAGCCTACCCACAATGGTCTGTGCTCATTCCTGAATGTGTGTCACCAGCATTGTGAGTGGTAGTGCTACCTCTTCTCCAACAGGCTGGTGACTGTGCAGGATTTTGTCATTTTGTTGACACTTTCCATCCACTGATGTCCCTCTCTGATGAACATTCCCTGTCTGACTCATTGTTCCCTGCCCATCCCAAATATTTTATGAATACTGTCTTCAGCAGCTCATTTCCTGCCCATTGAGTGGGCTTCAAAAATCCCAGCCATTGTGGCTGGTTTCCTGCCTGCCAAGTAAGCTTTACCAGTGCCAGCAGGTTTGGTGATCATCAAGTGGGCATTACAAATTTACTGCCTGTCAAGTAGGCTATACTAAACTGTAGAAGTTCCTCATGCAATAGCTAGTTTTGTACCTTGGGATCTGGCTTTATGAATGCCACCTGTATCAGCTGATTTCCTTCCCAGTGTACAGGCTTTATGAATGCTACTTGTGGAGACCAGTTTCTTTCCTGCCAAATAAACTTTACAGATGCTGCCCATGGCCGCTGGCTTACTGCTGACTGAGCAGGTTTTATGAATGCTGCATATAGTGCTTGGTTTGATGCATGCTTAGTCGGCTTTGTGAATGCCACCAGCAGTTGTGAATATTCAGATGGCAATGGGCCACCACATCCTAACCCCTGTCATTCACCCTTCTGTTTACTACATACACTATATTAACTTGAAAATAAATCACCTGGCTCCTAGAACTGTGACAAGAGCTCACACCATGTTTTAAACAATGCCCCTCCTAGCCAGTCCCCCAGGACATTAAAAGACAATTTATAACAAATCAGGACCCCTTTCTTGATCCTCAGTTCAAGACTGAGGGGCCCTTAGTAGTCAAAAACTTGGCTAGTTTAGTCATCTCCCTTTTATAACCCAGTGCGCTGCCATCCTCATTTACTTTACACAGTCATTTGAATGTACTAGCATTCAGTGTTCTATAGAGAGGGGAGGTGAAGTGGTCATTATCACTGATGATAAAAGGTAGATTAACCAGTCAGTATTTCTAGTGTCATCAGTAGTGCTGATCACTCCAACAACTTCCATCCTAGTTATGCTCTAAGTGCTACTACTGTCACATGACTGTATAAATTGATGGGGGTGGTGATGCTTTGGGTTAGGGAATGGGAACAGCTAACATAGTCATTATTCCAATGACTAATTCCCACCTAAATCTTGGACCTGGGATCAATAGGGGGTCCAACATTTTATAAATTATCCTTTGGGTGCTGAGATGGTCAGATTAAGGAAAGAAGGGGACAGTTTAAAAACACATTGTCAGCTGCTAACACAGTGCACAATATCAGTGACTTGTTCTTCAAAAAATATAGATAGGTTGGGGATGAAGGGGGAGTAAAGAGAAGAAGATAACTGGGTTTGGGGATGAATGGTAATGGAAATAGCCCTAGTCACTTAGGAAGAGCTAACTTTTTTTTTCTTTTACTGTTTAGACGTCTAACTGCTATTACTCTGAGGAGTAGTAGCAGGAATAACAAACTTTGCACATCATGATTCATTACCTTCTCTATGGACAGCAAAGTGAACACACTTGACTCTGCACTAAAGTGCATGTCAATAAATATACCCACTCTACCACTGAGGGTATCCTGTTATTTTCTTGCTAAGCAGAAATTTGTCCATGCTTATCTTAAAGGCCAGTACTGTTTTCATTTACAGTATCATTGCTATTAAACTCTCGCATTGCTTCATCATATTCTGGGAGAAGAAGTGCTATCTATCACCTGAATTGACCATCTCTGAGAATTAGTATATGCCTTGCACCTTTTTGGAGGACACCAGATACAATATCTGTCTGTTCAATCTGCTCAGTGTCCTCAAACAGAGAAGAAACATTATCTCCAAGGCCACTGATTTTAAGCTTTTACAGGGAAACCTGGTAAAATTCCCAAATTTTGACTGTCAACATATGGTTAAAAACTCATAATTCCATGGAATTTGGCATTTTATGCCTGATTAGTAGAGATGTGCGAAGTCCTCAAAATCTGCTCCATGGAGCAATCCATGACTTTCATGCAATTAGTGGAGTACAAATTGCAGAATTCCCAGAATTTTTTGACCACGAATTTCATGACATTCACCCCAGAGTGCAAAATTTGCCCTCGAATTTCATGCTTCTCTGCCGATTTCATGCTCTGCGGTGAAATTCATGGTGAAATTTGCACAATCCATGCAAAGCTGAAGTTTGCCATGCTGGGGCAGACTTCATGAATTTGGTGAAGCACAAATTTTTGGTGATTCATGTGGACTTTGCCTGCAAATTTTAAATTTGTTGCAACTTACTGATTCGTAAACATACAGAGCTGGTATATTTCTTATAGTTGCTTCTTGCACTATTTTTAATTTGCTCTGTTTAATGCTCTATATATTAAGCCTTCTTTTATTCTGATTATTTATACACATACTGAAAGAATGACATTAGAATAGCTGACAATCCAGAAATTAGGCTTAAAGTCACCAGTGCAATTCCTAAAACTTCATGACTTGAAAACAGAATTTCATTTATTTAATCATTGTAATTCTGTAGCCTCAATTCATGTCCCCTTCTTAGCTTCCTTGTCTTAGAGGTGAACGCGTTAAGGGCCACATGGTTTTCCATATAGCTCTTTGACTAAAAACATTTCTTCATTTTGGTGGGCCAGCACTGACTCCATCAATTACTTCAATGTGTTAGTTTTATTAATGAGCCCAGAACTGCACAAAATACTCAAGATTGGGTCTTACTGGGGCTTTATAAAATGCTAGGGTTTCTTCCTCTGTCCTTGTGATCCTTCCCACCTTTTGGTGCATGCCAACATTTTACTGGACCACTTGACAATGGCAACACACTGTTTAACATGCTTACTCTCCTTGTGTATATGACTCCCAGCTCTGTTTCCTACTCTGCTGCAGCAAGAGGAGCCACAGAAAATATGTAGGACCCCTCTGTGTTTTCCTCTAAATGTGTAGCACCTTGCATTTGGCTGCACTGCATTTGCGACCCCAGGGTTCTGACCAATCAACCAGATGCAAACCATCCCACTGGAGATTACTGATGAAAATGTTGAACAGCTGTGACCCCAGCATCCATCACTGATGAGCAGGTCTGTGCATGGGCTGAATAGTATTTCCCAAATGCCATGAATAGCAGGCTTGCCAACTATTTGGATGGACATTCTGAGTAGTCCACTATTCGGCCACAATTCGAGAAGTACTATTCAATTGGTGAGATTTCAAAATCACACAAAGCTTTGTTGGCCAATCAGTTGCTGTTTTTGGAGCTCACAGTCAGAAACACAAGGCAGTCCCCTCTCTCTGAGTGTGTAGATGATAGGAGACAGTTGTTTTGTGAGAGCTAGCTCTGCTTAGTTTACAAGTTGTGATTTATATAACTGTTGCAAAAACATTTTTTGTGTGATCCAGAGGCTTTATTTTGGTCAGTTTTGACATCTGATCACCATTTGACTGCAGTTTTGTTTTTTATCCTTGAAACTGGGCTCATTGACAAGGAAAGGAGACTGTGTGACTGTGTGTGAGTGAAACTATTTGTGTCTGTTGCTTACACACCTCCCCTGCTGCTTTCAGTTTCACAGCACAGCTGAAGCAGTGTGATTTGATTTTTTGCAGAAGAACATTTCTATTCTTTTCTTATCAGGTTTTTTTTTGGTTTTTGTCAGCAAAGTCAAGCTTGGCTTGTTCATTTAGTGATCAACTCTTACTGGGCTCAGTAACAGTAAGTGATTAAAGTTGTTGCTGACTGCCATGTCCACACTGCTGTGCTTAGGTTTTTCTTCCAAATCCACATAGTCCCAGTGTGATTTTCTTTTGTGAAGCAAATTTGTATTTTGTTGTTGTCAGGTTCTGGGCTCAGTTCACTGCATGACTGAGGTGGTGTCATCTGACTCCTTGTTGCAGCTCACCACATACATCGTCTGTGCTTGTATTGCTTTCTTGTTCTTGGAAGCTGCATCCTACAAGTGCATGGTTGTTTGCACACATTTTTTTTGTGATGTAAAAAGTATTCCATTTTTTTTTCAAATGGTCAGGCTTGGCCTATTGCATTGTTGCTGCTTGCTGTCTGGTTCCTGGCTCAGTTCCCTGTATGGCTGAGTGAGGAGGGTTTCGATTAACTCCTCCCTCCACAGCTCACTGCACCTGTGTGGCTTGTGCAAGCATGTTTTTTTCCTTTTTCTGTGTCTTTGCTCCCTGTGTGTGCATGGCTGCGTGTACATACATTTTCTGTACACTGCAACACTATTTCTCTGTGAATCAGGCTTGACTCACTGGGTTCTGCTTGTTGTAACTTGTGTGGCACACCATTCTAAGCTTGATTTAGTGTACAGTATGACTGCATGACTTAGACTGTATGACTAACAAGGTGTTGGCTGACTCCATCTCTCTAGTATCAGCCTGTCTTTATTAGCTGCTACATGAGTGGTGTGGGTATTATTGTGTTTTGAGAGAAGCACCGACATAAACAAAAACATTAATCACAAATATACACTAAGTTGCAGACCATGGGTCTGATTCACAAACCATCTGACTGGTGCAAGTCCAGGATGCGCTGAACACAGGGCACATGGGGCTTGCGGTGGTCCACAGCCAAGCGGCAGGATTCACAGTTGGTGCTTCCCTGGCCTGATGTTAGACCAGCTTCTTGCTGGTCTACCGCTGACACCCTCCTAACAGGGTTTACTCCACATGCCTGGTGCAAGCAGCTATAAATGGAGTAAAAGGTTGCAAATGCCCACGACCTTTGTGAAGAGTGTAAAGAGTGTGCCAAAGTGGATGGTGCAGCACTGGGGCAGATGCAGGCTTGGTGCAAGCCATGTATTCTCTTATGTGAATCAGGCCCATGTCTTATCAATCCCATAAATGTGCATGGTCCAGCCCCAGCAATCCATCTGCACCTAGGACTGGGGGTAGTACTAGTACTACTATAACCACAATTGTTACCACCACTACTATTACTAGTGCTGCATTTGCAGCACCATCATTTTATAAAAGTAGAAGTGCTTTATAGCTGACATCACCAGTCATACAAGAGGAACCCACCCCTACTACCAGTTGTAGTGCTAGTCACACAACTGCCACCATAGAGGCTACATCACCTATCAGTGCACTCCTCCCAACCACCACCACCAGTGCCATGATTTCAGCAACCACAGCAAATCATTTGTATACTATTGACACCACCACTACCATAACAGTGTGCACTGTGATTTGTGCCCCTTGTACAACCACTGTGACCACAAGCTTTGCCTCCATTATGAGTCCTGATTGTAATGCTGTCAACAGGACTACTGCCACCAGTATTACCACAAGCTGTTCCATGATGTCCATTTCTTCCACTGTGAATCCAGATTGTAATGCTGTCACCTGGACTACTGTTGATACTGCTACCACCTTGCCAACTGTACCTGTGACCATAGGCACTGTGCCTGCTCACCCTGAGACTGTTACAATGACCACACCAATTGTGTTGCCAAAACGTACTGTTGCTCAGCTTCATAGGTTTCCTCTTGCCACATTTCCTTTTACTGATGTGGAGGATTTAGAGGAAGGACATTCGTTTGGCTCTTAATATTTACCAGAGCCACAAAAGTTGCTTAGTACATCATCTGACAGTGATACCCACCTAAGCAAATTTGGTGATGAGGCATAATATGCAACATATCATGGTGAGAAGTGTGAATGTAAAGCTGCCAAAAAATGCACTGCTGGTAGTCGTGGCAAGCAAGTTGGTCATGGTGACCCTCCTCCTCCTCCTAAAAAAACATAACAATCCGCCCAGTCCTTTCAAAGAATTCTGTCAACTCCATCAGAAACACAAAGTAGTTCTACAACTACATATGTTGTGGAGAAAGAAAGGGGCACAGCAACAGGATCCGCTGCACCCAGATCTGATAATGGGAAAGGGGCAAAACATGGCCATGGTCACCCTATTGGGGCAAGCCCTTCCACTGTTATCAGTAGGGGAAAGGTGTGGTGTGACTGTACTTTACTGTTTTGAAACATGATGCAACAAAGGCAGTATGTTCTGTACCATAAGCTATGGTAATAACCTTTCAAATCTCACAACAGCAGCAATGATGAACCATCTCTGAATGAAACATCACCATGTGCTTCAGAGATCCAGAGTGGTTCCTCCCCCTCCATAACATGTATCTGTCTACCCCTGTTCTGGTACTGGTTCAGTAGATGCACAAAGTATTGGAAGTGATTCTGCTACTGAGACAGACAGTGTGTCCTTTACTCCCTCTACACTACTTGTAATTCATCCCAGTACAGGAGCATCACCCAGTGTGCCGTTTTCTTCTCAGTTGTGTATTACTTTAACACCCTCCACCATGTGTTCAAAGTCAAAATCAATGCAATTTACTACAGCTTTGACTATACCCATCATGCAAGCCTTCCATGCCCACTCCAAATACCAAGCGTCACACTCAACAGCACAGCAGATCACCAGTTTAAATGGGGAAATGATGGCCTTGGATCTGCAGCTATTTTCCATTGTGGAAAACACAGGTTTCTGTAGGCAGCTGCAGCATTTGTACCCTAGGTATAATATGCTATCACTGACCACATTTTCACGTACTGTTGTACCGAACATTTACTGTGATTTAAGAAAGGAAGTTTGCAGACTACTAGTACAGGCTGTGGGTGGGGTTTTCCACTGCACAACTGATGTATGGATCAGCATGAATTCAAAACATGCAAATATGTCACTGTCTGCACACCGGTGTGTAGCAGATGTAGTAGTCACTGGTGATGATGGTGGTGCTGGATCTGGTTCTGTCTCTTTCCCTTCTCCCTGCAGGTCTGCTTTCCTAAATGTCAGTATTATGGAAAAGGATTACCGAGCTGTAAACATACTGTAATTTCTACAAAAGATCTTGAGCTCATGGACTGATGGCAACAACTTGCAGGTAGGATTTATGGTCACAGCAATGCCACAAATATGATAAAAGCACTGAGAGATGGAAATTTTGAGGGGATATATTGCTTTGCTCATACACTCAATTTGGTGGTGACAAAGGCTTTGGCAAACACAGCTGAGGCAGATCGGACAGTCAAAGTTGTCAGAAGCATATGTAACCACTTTCATCACTCTGTGAAAGCTACAAACCATCTGCATCAGTTGCAAGAGCATCTTCAAATGCCACAGCATCATCTCATCCAGGATATACAGGCCCAGTGGAATTCCACATACTATATGCTGCAAAGGATTCTGGAGCAGAAGTGGGCCTTTCATGAGATGAGCATGAAAACTGACATGGGGGAGTCCTCGGACATCAGGAATTGGCTATGATTGAGGACTTGTAAAGGTTCTAGCACCATTTTCCCATTCAGATACTCTGGTTCACTAGCTAGCTGCCAAGTGGGGAATGCTCTCTTTTCTCTCTCTTGTCTCTTCTCTTGTCTTCTCTGGATTTCAGGAGCTTAAAGGCCGAGTGTTATTATTTACACCATTATTCTCTTTGCATAGATATGAACACTTACTAGTTTTAATAGGAAGGTTTGCATATAGGGGTAGGGTTTTGAGGCACACGTCGGGGAGGCTGGAGGGGGAGGAAGAAAAACGGTATTTTGCCGAACGTTAGTCATGATAGTTGGGGTGGGGGTGGGTAGGGATAAGGTTATACTCAAGTTCTTCAATTTACTCAATTTTTGGGTTGTTGCTGGGTATTTTAGTGAGGGGGTTTGTGGGGATTAGAATGGGGAAGGGGGTGTTGGGTTGGGAGGGGGATACAGCAGTAATCAGGGGTTCTGGACACTTAATTTTTGTTGTAGTAATTTCCGAATGTCATATAAGGGACTTATTTTTTCCTACGTAGATGGCCAGTAGTATCAATCTGGCTACTTGGAATGTGAAGGGGATAAGGAAAAAAGTTAAACAATATCAAGCGTTAAAACATTTAAATTTATTGTCTTCTCAGATTACGTTCTTGCAAGAATCTCATTTACTTGAGATTGAAACTCTGCAATTTAGGAGACAACAGACTGAACAGGTATTTAATGCCTCGGGGGTCCACTAACAGCTGCGGGGTTATGGTTCTGGTCAATAGAGGCATTCCCTTTGTCTCTAAGCAAGTCTTTAGGGACCCAGGCAGTAGATACATCCTGGTTCAGTGGAATCTTTGGTCCGTACCAATTTTACTTTGTAGTATATATGGGCCAAATGCAGATGACCCGGGGCTTCTTTATGAAGCTTATTTCCATCATCCTTCCCATGCTTCCCATTCTTATAATTATGGGCAGAGACTTTAATCTGGTTTTGGATCCTGAAGTGGACAGGTCTGGTAGTGGGTCGAGGAGTTTGTCTTCAGGGCAAATGGCATTCAGCGACTTACTGGATCAGTGCAGATTGTGTGATGTGTGGCGTGTATTACATCCCAAGGACAGGGAGTATACTTTTAACTCGCCTGTGCACAGAACCCAGTCTCACATCGACTATCTCTTAATTTCCCAGGCCCTCTTACCGGTGGTCTTAGCAGCCTTGATTCAGCCAGGTCCAGTGTCCAATCACTCCTTGGTGGTTTGCAATCTGGCTATTCTTAATATTCCCCAAAAAGAAACCCGATGGAAATTAAACGAACAATTATTGAAAGATGTTAAATATTGTAACCTAATAAAAGAGCAGATCGATTTCTTTTTTTCTACCAACTCCTCAGAGGGTATGTAACCTGATATGTTATGGGGCGCCTTCAAGGCTTATATGAGAGAGATTATTATTAGCCTAGCTACAAAGAGGAAAAGGGCTCAAGAGGCAGAATTATTATCCTCATTATCATTAGTTAGGTCTCTGGAAGCCAATTTATCCTCCAGCACCTCGGAAGAAGACATGAAGAGGCTCTTGGTAGCTAAAGATAAATATTTAGATTTGTTGAGGGAAAAGGCAGAGATATCCATCATCTGCACTAAAGCGAGCTACACCGACCAGGGGGAAAAAGCAGATCACTTGCTTGCTCTAAGATTAAAACTGCAGGAATCTGCTAGGTTTATTCCTCCAATCAGGGCCCAGGCAGATGGATCCCTGAAGGTATCCCCTTCAGAGATTGTGCAGGAATTTGCCTCGTACTATGAACAATTATATAGGGATATGGATAGTCCTCCTTCTTTGGAGGCGCTTGAGGCATACCTGAGGGATTCTTCTCTCCCTTCCCTGTCTGAGTCACAGAGGAAGTTCTTATCTTCCCCAATATCTCTGGAGGAAATATCAGAGGTCATCAGGGCTTTGCCCTCAGATAAAGTCAAGGGACTGGACGTTTTTTCTGCATTATTCTATAAAACTTTTCAAACACAACTATTACCGGTACTTCACCGGTTGTATCGTCATATTCTTTCTGGGATAAGGGTAGCTGTACATTTGTTTGAAGCCCTGATTGTTCTTCTTCCAAACCTGACAAAGACCCAGAGTCAGTTCAAAGTTATAGGCCCATTTCCCTATTGAATCAGGATGTTAAAATTCTCTCGAAGATATTGGCAGACAGAATAACCCGAGTCCTCCCGGACCTGATTAGTATGTCCCAGGTGGGATTCATGAAGGGGCATTCATCGTCAGACCATTTACGCACTCTTTCACATGTCTTCTCGGTGTCCAGGGATGCCACCTTTCCTGCGGGATTGGTTTCCCTTGATGCCGAGAAGGCATTTGACCATGTCAACTGGAATTTTTTGTTTCAGGTTCTAAAAGTATTCAATTTCCCTACCATGTTCATAGATTGGATTCGGGCCCTATATCGGAACCCCTCTGCCAGAGTTTCTGGCAATGGAGCATTTTCCAAACCCTTTTCTTTATTTTCCAGTACCAGGCAGGGTTGTCCCCTCTCCCCTCTTTTATTTAACTTATATTTAGAGCCCCTTATCTGAAATATTTTTAATAATTCAGAGATACGAGGCATACCAATAGTGAATAACGTGGTGAAGATCACTGCTTATGCTGTTGATCTTCTCCTCCACCTCTCTCACCCAATAACATCTATCCCTGTTATGTTAGGAGAAATAGCCAAGTTCAGTACTTTTTCAAATTATAAACTGAATGTCAACAAATCTTCCATTTTCCCTCTTAACCACAAGGTTTTTAAGAGTGATGTTACCCCTTTTGGTCTTGGTTGGTCTCCCTGCGTTCTTAGATACCTGGGTATCAACTTGACTCGTAACCCCTCCTTCTGGTTCAAAGAGAACTTGAAGCCCCTTTCCCAAGTGATTGTTCAGGACCTCAATAGATGGTCTAAGCTTCCTGTTTCTCTTTGGGGTCGCATTAATATAATTAAAATGAATGTTTTTTATTCGCTTGTTTTATCCCCTCTCGCTCCTTAACTCCTTTATTCCTTTATCTTGGTTTCAGAGAATGCACAGAATTTTTACCAACTTCATCTGGTCCAATAAGCAACCCAGGTTGGCATATCATAAGCTGGCCACTCCGAAAATGGATGGAGGGTTAAGAATCCCACATCTGGCAGTCTATTACTGGGCCATTCACATTGCAAAATACATGCGCTGGGTGAGTCTGGGCCCTGAGCACCTAAGACCGGTCTGGCTTAAAATTGAGTTAGACTTTATCCAGTCTGAGAACATGGATCCCTTGACTATGCTCCATGTTAAAATTGCGTCCCTTCAAGATGTTTGCAGATGTCACACTCTTCGGACGTCCTTAAAAGTTCACGCATAGCTTTGTTTCTTTTTGCGGCACACCCCACATTTGGATTTGTCTCTAGTCCGCTTGGAACTCCTTCGCCCTTCACAATAAATAAACGGAGGATCTCTCGTACATGGTTGCCCCAAACTGGGGATGGGATAGTTTCTACTTTTCTGGATGATGAAGGGGAATGGCTCTCAGTTTCTAATATAATTTGTAAATTTGACATTCCGGTAGCTCATTATTTCAGGGTGGTCCAGTTAAAGCACCTGCTTTCTACAGTGCTTGGCAATACCCCTCCTCAACGCCCGCCTTTTCATTCATACTCGAGCTCTCCTCCCTGATGGGTTTACCATGTGTTATTTCTAAAATATACCGAGTTCTATTTCACTGTAAATACGGGAGACCTGACGGTCCCACTAAGCTCTGGGTTTCTTTTTTTCCCCAATACACTCTCAGTTGGTCAGTTTTATGGAAGTTTTGTCACAGATGTGTATCTCAGGACAGATTATGACTTATGCAATATCATATTATGCACAATATGTATTACACCCCAGTTAAGTTGAGGAAATGGGGCCTTATAGGGTCGGGGACTTGTACCAGAGGATGTCAGGAGGATGGCACATTTCTTCACATTTTTTGGTCATGCCCCAAGATAAGGTCCTTGTGGGTGGCTATCCAGACTAACTTAGATTATTCTAGGTTTGCAGGATTGCTTCACTCCAGACATATGTTTGTTGGGAGATCTATCCTCTATCAAAGCTAAAATCAGGAGATTTCACATTTCCATGATTGCATTACCTGTTAAAAAAATGGTACTTCGGCATTGGAAGGTTGCGATAAGTCCAACATATCAAGAATGGGTTAATGAAATCCTAGCTAACCTTCGTACAGAGAAAGCTATAGTGAGCCTCCACAATAAGTTGCAGAGATACAAGAGTATTTGGGATCCTCTTCACACCCTAATTATGATCAGAATAGATAAATGAGTTACTGTAGCAGGGAACCTTAATTTATACTAGCATATTGTAATGTTTTTACACTACAATATAGATTTTTACTGCTGTATGGGATGGGGGGAAGGAAGGGGGATGGGGCAGATCATATAACATTCTATACATATGCAGTGTATGATGTAACTCTCTGTTCCCTGTATTGTGAAAACCTGTTAATAAAGTTTGAATTGAAAAGAAAAGGTTCTAGCACCATTTGAAAAGAGAGCTCATGACCTTAGCTATGACTCAGCGCTGTTAAGTCAGGTCATTTCAGCAGCACAGATCCTGAAAAAAGTGAGAAGGATCCAAACCAGACCCCATGACCAGTGATAGTGCTTGTGGAAAACTTTACCACAGAACTTAAAGTTCAAGTCTTAGATCTGTGTGGCAATAAAAAGTACATATTTGCCACTATGCTGGACCCACATTAAAATGCCCTCGTACAGGGTTATGGAGTTTCAGAAGCAGATGTGCTCCAAAATCAGTTTCTGCATGCTTGGGTTGTTGAGATCAGTAGGTAACCCTATTGCTGAGCCGGTGTCAGAACCACAAACTGAAAGCAATCCTGAAAACTTTGAGGAGGAAGCTGACTGCTGGGCTGAGCTCAGATCATGACTACAGGCTAAGCAATGGAAGAGAACAGAACAGTAGCCACTGTCAGTCCCCAATCTGCTGAGCTGTTATTTCACAAAGTCTCTTGGATCTTTCTCCACAGATCAGTGGCATACTGGATCAAAAGGATGAAAGCATCTCCTCACTTGGCACAGTTGGCCCTAAAAATATATCTGTTGCTTCCCATACAAGCATGCCATCTGAACAAATGTTCAGCACTACTGGGTATATGGTGGAACCTCACCGATACTCCCTTGACCATGCAGCACCTGTGGAACAACTGGTGTTTATGAAAGTAAACCTACCACAGCTTGGGTACAAGTATGATCATTAAAATGCATTAAATAATCCTGTTTTATGGGGTACACAATTTGTGTGTTATAGCATGTACTCCTACCCAATCCATGCTGCGTTACCCATCATTGTTCTCTTACACAAATAAGCACAACATGTTAACATTTACTCAAACATGTTCATGCTAAAAGGATCTGTAGGCAGTATCATTTTCTTTGTTACTTGCACTGACATGGTGCATTCATTTGAAAGTGCATGGCATATCTATTATTTCCTTCATGCCAGTGATGCCCTGCCCAGTGCCCACCACTACCACCCACCTAGTGACTGCTATTGCTTATAAAATCCCTTCCCTGGTGTTGCTGCTTTTCCAATCCCCTGTGTTGCTGGTGTTCCTACTTCATCCATCATTATAACAGCTTTCCAGATACCGCTAGTATAGTACAGTAACAGCCAACTGAGACTGGTGTTCCTGTTTCTTCTTTCTCCCCTCGACTTTTGGTACCCCACTTCCACTTCATTGTCAGGATTACTACAATTGAAAAATAAATCAAAACCATACTATGAACAACAAACATGCCCAACCAATATAACACTCTCCAAGTATTTCCATGCCTGAAATATACCAGTTACCACTGTGGCATCACCAGTCTCCAAGTATTTCCACTCATGAAATATGCCAGTTACCACTGTGGCATCACCAGTCTCCAAGTATTTCCACTCCTGAAATATGCCAGTTATCACTGTGGCATCACCAGAATCCAGGTATTTCCACACCTGAAATATGCCAGTTACCACTGTGGCATCACCAGTCTCCAAGTATTTCCACTCCTGAAATATACCAGTTACCACTGTGGCATCACCAGTCTCTAAGTATTTCCACACCTGAAATATGCCAGTTACCACTGTGGCATCACCAGTCTCCAAGTATTTCCACTCCTGAAATATGCCAGTTACCACTGTGGCATCACCAGTCTCCAAGTATTTCCACTCCTGAATATATACCAGTTACCACTGTGGCATCACCAGACTTCAGGTATTTCCACACCTGAAATATGCCAACTACCACTGTAACATCACCAGTCTCCAAGTAGTTCCATGACTAAATATACCAGTTACCATTGTGGCATCACCAGTCTCCAAGTATTTCCACTCCTGAAATATGCCAGTTACCACTGTGGCATCACCAGTCCCCAAATGTTTCCACTCCTGAAATATGCCAGTCACCACTGTAGCATCACCAATCTCCAAGTATTTCCATGCCTGAAATATACCAGATACCACTGTGGTATCACCAGACTCCAAGTATTTCCACTCCTGAAATATGCCAGTTACCACTGTGGCATCACCAGTCTTGAAGTATTTCCACTCCTGAAATATGCCAGTTACCACTGTGGCATCACCAGAATCCAGGTATTTCCACACCTGAAATATGCCAGTTACCACTGTGGCATCACCAGTCTCCAAGTATTTCCACTCCTAAAATATACCAGTTACCACTGTGGCATCACCAGTCTTGAAGTATTTCCATACCTGAAATATGCCAGTTACCACTGTGGCATCACCAGTCTCAAGTATTTCCATGCCTGAAATATGACAGTTACCACTGTGGCATCACCAGTCTCCAAGTAATACCATGCCTGAAATATGCCAGTTACCACTGTGGCATCATCAGTCTCAAGAACTTCTGTGCCTAAAATAAGTGCTAGCCTACTTGCCAGCAGTTTATACAAATGCTTCAAGTGCACTCCTGCAATAAGTTGTTGATGATGGCGATGATGATGATGATGATAAAGACGATGTTGCACTCTTGTCCAAACCGCAACCATTACCATTTCAATTTATACTGGAAAGTATGTGAGCTAAAATGTCCTTTTTCACAAATGTCCAGTGTTTGAAAACTGCAAATAGACAGTTACAGAGACAATCTGAATACTTAAAAAACACAAACACAGTAAATACAATACAGTTATGGAATTAAGGATACAATGAACTAGCAAGCACAAACTATAAATATCATATTTGAAGGAGTGGGCAATGTAAAAGAGTCAAACAGATGTCAACCAGAGTAAAATGATTTTTACATGACATACATTGCTGAAACAGATTAACAGAGCAGACCATTGGATAATAATGCGTGATTTCATTTACCATGTCCAATCAGCAATAATTATGAGGAAAAAGTCAAAATATATTAATGATGGTTGATGACCACCCAAGCCAGAGCTGGATATTTCTTATCTTTGAGTAACATGTTGTGTCCTATCAGCAAAAGTAAGTAAAGTATTCCAACTTTTAATTGTTTTGTTTCTGGGTTCTTTTTTTCTGGGGGGGGGGGGCGCTAAGTCTGATTGAACATCGAATCTCTAATCATTTTTTCCTCCTGTTTTTTCTTGCCTTTTTAGGTAGTTGATCACTAGGGTGATGAACTCTTGGTAACACATTGTGTCCAACTAGCAAAGGTAAGTAAAGTATTCAATCTTTTAATTGTTTTATTTGGGTTTTTTTTGGGAGGGGGGCTATGTCTGATTTAACAACGTATCTCTAATAATTTTTTCTCCTGTTTTTTCTTGTCTTTTCAGGTATTTTATCACCAGGTAGATGAATTCTTGTTAACACGATGGGCCAGATATTCAGACTGCGCCAGGCAGTGGCGCAAGCCTGGGTGCAGCACAACTGGGGCCGGGACCAGGCGATATCCAGCGGTGATGTACCATGGTGCAGCACCATTGAATATGCAAGGTCAGTGTATATACTGCACATGGCGCAGTGGCACTGCACCAGCACAAGCCACAGACAGAAAGCACAGGGATGTGCCAGTGCAAGTGCAGTTTCACTTAGCACATCACCTGTGAAATTCAGCTGGGGGCATGCAAATGAGGCCATAATAGATGCAAGGCACAAATGGGGCCATTTGCATGTCATTATGGTCCCATTTGCATGCATTGTACAGGGCATCCCGGTGAACTGCGCCTGGTGCCCTGTCTAGCTGCTGTCATTGAGGGAAGGGTCCCTGGTGGGCTATTGTAACCCCCTCTCCTCCCACACACCTGATTGTGGGTGTCTGTAATATTACATGTGCCCTGGTGGTCCAGTGGTCCCCACCGATGACCGATCACAGGCTGTTGTAATAATAAACATTTACCTGGTGGTCTAGTGGTTCCCTCCCGAATGCCCGTCCTTGTGGGCTGTTGCAATGTCAGATATTAGCCTGGTGGTCCAGTGGTACTCTCCTCCCCACCCACCCACCCACAGAGGACCCCAGGCTACCAGCACCCCCTCATCATTGGCAGGTGGCAGCACCACACCTGCATGTCCCTGACCACCTGCTGAATGATAGCGTACACTATGATCTGTCGCCTATTAGTCCACAGTGTGGACCAATGGGCTTACCAGACCATACTATACTAACAGGACCAGATAGGTGAATGAGCAGCGTTCATTCACCTATCTGGTCCTATGCACAGATATGGTCTGCAAGCCCATGGTCCGCACTGTCAGATCAATGGGTGTACAGATCATACTGTACACTGTCATTCAGTGGGCGGCCGGGCAGTATGCGGAGTGGTGCTGCCCCCTGATGATGAGGGGTGCTGTGGCGAGGGCCTTTGTGGGGTACCACTGACCACTAGGTTAATATCTGACATTGCAACAGCCTGTGATCAGGCATCTGGGGAGGGAACCATTAGACCACGAGGTAAATGTTTATTACTACAACAGCCCATGATCAGGCATCGGGGAAGGAATCACTAGACCACCAGGTTACAATTTATTATTACAGAAGCCCATGATTGGGCATCAGGGAAAGAACCGCTAGACCACCAGGTAAATATTTATTATTACAACAGCCCACAATCGGGCATACATGGTGGGAGGGTGATCCACTGGACTACCAGGATGGGTCTGGGTGTTTGTGGACAGTGTTCCTGCGGGGTGGGTGGCCACCCATGGCTGGTGGCTGTTCTGTTGTACCTCACAATACTACCACCCACCTGTGGGTGACTTGCAATTGAGCACTTAATTTTTGGCTCAACTTTGAACACCAGTGTGTGGCGCATGTAGGGGTTGCGCCAGCATATGCACCGCACATCCTGGGCTGAATATCGGGATGTGCCACATATGCATGGGCACGCCCCCTGTATCTGCGCTGTATAGGATTACATTGCACCCCAGTGCATCAGGATTTGTGCTGCGTTGGGCAACCTTTTCAATATCCAGCCAGTGCGCAATGCGTGGTTGCACCAGCACAACTCTGTTACACCAGGCACAACCCCTTTGAATATCCCGACCACTGACTGGCAAAGATAAGTAAGCAATATTTTAATTGTTTTATTTGTGTTTTATTTTTGGGGGGGGAAAAGTTTCTTTGAACTAGAACAGTCTGCCAAGGTAAAACAACAATTTTGCACACACACAGTACAACTCTACTGTTGTGAGTGATAAATATGGTTCTGTTTGAGTCACAATAGACTTTTCTTAAGGTGCAACACTCGCTCACCACTGATCAGAGCATCATCTGATGGCCACATGTGAAAGGAAACTGGCTGGATGTGCCTATGCCATTTTGTAAAAGCATTTTATTTCACTATGTCTGCCTCACACGTAGCACCAAACAGACCTATTTGTGGGCCCACATCATGGGCATCATGGTCTTCTTGCTTGAGTGTGGTCCTCACAGCTGTCCCTCTCAGCTACTAAGGTAAGATGGAAATTCCTTTGACGGAGATACTTTATGGTCTGTTAAATTTCCAGTGTTATCCTATGGGAATTTTTATTCTTTATTACTTGATTTTTTAATGGCCATAATTATTTTGATTCTTTTGGTTATTTCCCTCATTATGCTCTTTTCAGGTGTCTAGTCCTCTCCCTAATCTCTTCCACCTGTGTACTGGGAGAAGCTGTTGGAGTTGCTGCAGCTCCTAATGCTATCCTGGTTTTCAAGCCTTCCTTGGCTTTCTTCATTCTGGTCTTGCAGTTCCTCAGTGTTGCTTTGTATTTATCCCTGCCCTGAAAGCAAGCTGCCTCTTTCCAGCAGTCATAGATATTCATTTTTCCAGGACCATTTGTATTCAGTCATTAAGCCATGGGTCCCACTTCTTAGCTGTTTTTCCCTTACTGTTTACAAGGAAGGAGACCTATGTTGCTGCCTAAAGAATCCTTTTCAACAAATCCCATATGCACCTTGTATTACCAGCCTCGCACAGCTGCAACGAAACACACTTTGCTCTCAGGGAAGCAGGATTTTAAAAACTGCCTTAGCTTTTTTTTCTAGCACAGTTCACTGTAATATTTCAATACATTTCCTAGCCATCTTATAACTGAGTTGCAAAAACATTTTATAAAAAATTCCTTAAGCTAGTTACTTTTTAAAATCAACACAATGTTAGTTGCTAATTCATTGCCGGCTTTAACCATCACTGTGTAACAAACTAAATGGTGTTCCAGTTTTTTTTTTTAATTTATTTTATCATGAGGTGGTCTGGGCATAGCGCTTCCTCAGCCACACCTAACATAAAACATTACAAATTAATACAATAAATAACCTACAACATATAACAGCATCTGTTTACATAAATTGACACACTAACAGAGCTAAGAAATTTAAATAACAAATGTTTAAAATGAGTTACATTGTTTGCTTCAGTAACCAGGCATGCAAACTTATTTAAAACAGAGGATCCAATCCATGAGAACACCTTCTTCTTATATATAATTTTTTTTTTTGGTGGGGGGATAGAAAATAGAGACATTACACTTTTTCTATTTCTTGGTGCATTGTCAGTGGCCTAAGCACATCTGAAAGTGATTTAGGTTCCAGTTTTATTGCCACTCTATATGGAAAAGTAGCTACATTAAGTTTAACCATAAGCAAAGGCAGCAAGACAAGCCAATTTCTGGTACAATATACAGTGATGTGTCCGATAGGGGGCCTTAAGGGCAAATCGACAAACAGTGTTAAAAATAACTTTATATTTATCTCTAAAAACGCTGTTATGGAGGACAAACAGTGTATTGCCATAATCTAGTGTTGGTATAAGCAGCTGCTTAGCTATAAGGAAGCATGCTTCAACAGTTAAAAAACTCATGTTCCAATACAGAAACTCCAGTTTTTGATTCACTCTCTTGCCCACACTATCAGCATGTGGGACCAGACTTAAACTGGGATCCAGTAGGTCACCCAGGTATTTAAAATTTGTTTCCAGCGGGAGACACTTCCCATTTTTCCCAAACAATCTGTAGGTGATTCTTTTCCCTTGATAGTCTTTGAATGGAACCGAACATCATTATTTTGGTCTTAGCCTCATTTTAAACTAGCTTATTTGCTTCAACCTACAGGACCATAGTATCATACTTAATCTGTAAAGATGACTGTAGTTCTGTAATTGATGGTGCAGAATCTCATACTACTGCATTGTCTACATATAACAAGCTGTTGTTCCCAGAGAAAGGGCTGGGCAAATCGTTTACAAATATTGAAAGTAGCAAATGGCCCAGCACCGATTTCTGGGGTACCCCAGCCTTTACTATCATGTGCTCAGAAAGTTTGTTACCAGTCCTAGCTCTTTGTACACAGTTCCTTAAATAGCTATTGAACCAGTCCAAACCTATCCTTTAAACCCCAATTCTTCCTAACTTATCTAATAATAATCCATGATCCACCACATCGAAGGTGCCAGCCAGGTCAACGAACACTGCGCCAATGATCAGCACCCTCTTACAGGCCAACAGCACAGCATCCACAAACCTGGCCAACACCGTTGTGGTGAATCGCCCTTTTCAGAACCCATGTTGCTAATCTATTAACAGACTGTGTTACTCCAGATGTGCTACCAACTGGCGGAACACACATCTCTCCAGCAACTTACTCAATACTGACAATAATGAAAAAGGCCTATGATTCATCATGCTAAGCTGTCCCCTCCCTTGTATATGGGATTACCCTTGATTCTTTCCATTTTAATGGTACCTGCCCCTTTTTCAATGTTTGTTTAACACAAATTGTACTGCAGATAATGTTGTGACATTTTATGAAAGGTTCTATTTATATTGCTATATATTGTAGTATGAATTTAATATTTTCTTTGATGTAACATGACATTGTTAAACATAATAACCATGCATTCAGTAGTCCTTTAGTGAGTATCCTTTATATTGCATAGAGTTTGAATTTAAACCTGGATAGTGGGTTCACATGTCAATGGGCAGTCAGGAATTGTTTTGAGTCACAATGAAGAGCATCAGGATTTCAGCTGCAAAACTCTGTACTGTGATCATGTGACAACATTAAATACAATGCACTTATTAATACAAAATAAAACAAATATATTGCCATGATTCTGGACTGGCGACATTGTGTTCTTTTAAAAACTCTTGTACTAACTATTGGTACATTGCACGGATGTCTCTCTATGTCAGTATTAGTCCTTTACAATTGTGATCAGAGAAGAAAAATTCTGATTGTGCTGAGCAGTAACTCAAGATACAATGAATGATTCACTGTTCAGTTTCCCAAATATGATGGGTAAAACAACTTGATCAGCACACTAAAATATACAGTACTGCAAATCAAAAGTGTTTATTTTTACAATAGGCTGAGCAGCAATTTTTTCTATTCCCACCTTTAGAAATTAGCATTGCTTTTCAGAGTGTGGACTTTTACTGGGGTGTTATTTCCATTACTTGTTAGCAAGCAGAGGCAGGTGTTAGTGAAACTCTAATTCTGAAGTGTGGAAGCAAAATGTGTGATCACATGCTCATATACAAGAAGAAGTGTAGCTAGAGAAAAGAATGTGTTTTAAGTTGTTTAGATTGGTATTCCACATCTTTAAAGATGGTATCATTCTTTATAATTCATATCCCCTGTTTCAGCCTCTGTATTACCAGCATGGACTCATCATCCAGACAGCAACCTCCACATCTAATTGCTCACCATCTCTGCCACTTACAGTACCTCTAAGCACCATGGTTTGTTCCTATGGCAGGGCCTTCAGGCAGTGTGCCTTGATGACAGTTTAGTACCCTGTAAAGCAGATTCTGAAAAAGCACTAATTTAATTTCACATGGGCTGTTTTTTTTTCTGATGTGTTCCCCCTAGCCCAGAATGCAACATGCTATGCCAAGCATGAGTTCACATGCCTCAATAAAGCCAAACATGAATGTCCTTTATCCTGGACCACAAAGAAATGTTGCAAAACCACCAGTGATCACCCAGCTGTCAGTCATGGAGTGGCATAAACAACCTCCATCCATGGTGGAGGAGAAAGTCCATTGTGACATATAACCCTCCTCTTCCCCATTGGCCTCACAGTGACATGGGCTCAATCCTGAACTCAGGTCACTTGCAATGTAAGCAGTAATACAACTATTGTGTTGTATGGTCAGTGCCTATGACACTTTTTAAAAAGAGTCAGGGATTATCCCAGTATTCTGGTCAGTACCCCTGTTTCAATAACACCATTTCTAATGACAATTATGTTTAATGCTGAGAGCATGAAATTTGCCTTCTGCACTAACCATCCATCAAATTTTTATTGTTTGACATTTCGTGTCAGTACAATTTTGACAAAGGAAATTGTAATTCAGCAATATATCTAAATACAGTACAAAGCATCAGTAAAATATTAATGACTGCCAGCAATTAAATACATACTTCCTTTGTATATCCTAAAAATGTAAAAAAAAAGTCCAAATCCTATCTTGGGTTAATTGATTACCCATCATTCAAGCTATAAAACATATTATTATACAATCCCCTAGTTGACCATATTTAACTTTGTAGTATTCCGATATTAATCAGAGTCCTAATATCATACCTTCATTGAGGGTACTCACCTGATTTTGTCCTTGAACACTGTTGCCACTTCTGGACTCTGTGACCAGCTATGGGCAATGCTAATCAATGCCCTTCTAGTTCATAACTTGTCCAAGTGGGACACAGTACCAGTATGGCTATATCAAACTGTGTCTAACCCCTTTGACTTGTCTGGAGACCTATCTTAGTGGAAACATGTCCACCACAGCGGGATCACCATTTGTAAGGAGGTTATGAGTGTCCTGGAGTTGCCCCCCCGAATCAGCAGTCAGCCAACAGCTGGACCACCATTTGCAAGGAGGTCACGAGGGTTCTGGAGTTGTTCTCCCCCTGAATCAGAAGCCAGCAAACAGCTGGACCACCATTTGCAAGGAAGTCATGAGAATCCTGGAGTTGCCCTTGCCCTGAATCAGAAGTCAGCCAACAGCTGGACCACCATTTGCAAGGAGGTTGCAAGAGTCCTGGAGTTGCCCTCCCTCTGAATCAGAAGCCAGTCAACAGCTGACCACTGTTTGCAAAGAGGTTACAAGGGTCCTGGAGTTGCCCTCCTTCTGAATCAGAAGCCAGCCAACAGGTACAGATCTCACTATGGAGGCACCAGAATGCATGCCCGCTCCTAGAACTCGCTGTACCACTGGAACAGAGACTGCTGTTTTGGTGCCTTTTTACAAACATTTGTGTTGGTGCAGTAGTTGAGATAGTCCCTCCTCCTCAGTGTGCCTACCTATGTGTTTATTGATGCAGTTATTTTAATTTAATTTACTATAAAATTGCTTTTTAATTTAATTTCTACAGCATATAACCCAGGCATTGTATTACCCTCAGTGCTGTTGTAATCAGCTGTTGGCAGAGCATGGAGTGGGTCATTACAAGTCTAGCTTGTTCACAACTTCACCTTGCAGCATTTGGGGTAGAAACATTCACTTTTCTCATCTATCCAGTTTTTATGAATTACTGTACTGCTTATTTCCCCTTGCTCCATTTAGCACATAAAGTACACAGCCATAGACTGGGGAGCTGCCTAATTTTCTACCCAGCAAATTAAAATTACTTAGCTTCACTGCTTAAAGCAGCAGTACTACCAAATCAGGAAGTGACCTATCAAAATTCTGCCTTTTGGCTGTAAGCATGTGGCCCAAATTCCAGTTTTCATACCTGTAAATATTTTTTTTCAGACATCTTTAGTTTTTTAGATATTTGCAATTTATTTGAATTGTTGTGGCACTACAATAAATATGGTGGCTGACCAATTTTCAGCTGTGCTTTTCCTTCAGGTTGCATAATGTCTTTTGACTACAGCAGCAGGACCATCTGCTGACCATTCCTGATGTCCCTGCAAGTCATACGCATCTGCAGTTGGCAGCAGAGGGGATTCCAGTATAACATGCTTGGTGGCAGAAATTTATACAAAAGCAGAGGATAACTGAGCAAATTACTCAGTGATAGTACAATGCTGGTGGGAAAGAGTACAAGGTCTATGACCAGCAGAGCACAGGGAATAAACTGTCAAAAAATTGCAAGTGTTTTTTTCATAGTACTGCTGCTTTAAGTCACAAATATACTAGGCAGCCTTTGCTGTTCCCTCTGTAGTTAGCAAGTCAGGCCCCTCCCTAACTTATTCTTAGCCATTGCAGCTGATCTAACAAAGCCATCCCACAAGCCATGTACCTCAGTTTAACTCCATGACCTCTCCTTCTCCTTTGTCCACAGCTGGACCACGTTTTGCAAGGAGGCATGAGGGTCCTGGAGTTGCCCTCCCCTGAATCAGAAGCCAGCCAACTAGTACAGATTTCACTGCAGAGGAGCTGGAATGTGCGCCCACTCCTAGAACTCACTATACTGGTGGACCCGCTGATGCTCCACGTTGGCTGCCCCACCACCCCCACCACCACCCTTGGTAAGCATTCACTTTTATAACATCACGTGAATGGCTGAAACCAATCAGCCCACTTCTCCACTAGCAGATTATACTGTACCACCACTAGTGGCCTCTAACCCATTCCTCCATCCTAAAATCAGCACAAATCAAAAATCAAATCGAATCAAACTTTATTTATAAAAAAAGCCTTTCCAAAACCATGGCGTTTGTACATAATTCATTAAAATAAATCAATAAATAAAACAATTAAAACCATAAATAAACAGGTTAAAACTCATGACAGCAGCATTAAAAATCAGTATACACCAGACTAAAAAGAAATGTCTTCAAAGCTACTTTAAAACTTTGGACAGTCGGGTAATCTCGCACCTGACGAGGTAGAGAATTCCACAGGGTTGGGGCCATAAAACTAAAAGACCTGGCCCCAGATGTCTTTAAATGAGCCCTGGGAATCTCTAGCAATCCCTCATCAGTGGATCAGAGAGAGCAAGAGGGACAGTAGGGTGAAGGAGATCTTGCAGGTAACCAGGTCCCTGGTTGTGTAGTGTCTCATAGGTCAGCAAACTGAACTTAAAGGTGATCCGCCACCATACTGGCAGCCAGTGCAGTCCGCGGAGCACAGGCGTTATATGACTGGTCCTAGATGAACCAGTCAATAGCCTGACTGCTGCATTCTGCACAAGCTGCAGGTGATGGATATCAACTCCTGGTAACCCAAGGTAAAGGGCGTTGCAGTAGCTAAGGGTGGAGGTAACAAAGGTGTGGACCAAAGTTGGAAGATTGTCAAAGGGAACCAGGTGCTTTACCTGGGCGATATTCCTTAGATGGTAGAAAGAGGTTTTGACAACTGACACCTGAGATTTAAGTGTCAAACTGTCATCAAACATAATGCCCAGGTTCCACACCCAGTCTGAGGTAGTTAGCTGAACACCCCCAAGCCATAGACCTGAAGGTGATCCCGACAACAAACCCGCCTCCCAGTGACCTGGGTCTACAACCAACACCTCAGCTTTTTCTGGGCTTAACTGCAGCCAGCTCACATTCATCCAATCCTGGATTTCAATGAGACAGTTGTTAACAAGCATTTGTCAATGCCGAATGTTGTCTTGCTGGTATTGGCATTGGTAGTGCAGGAGTTAGAGATGCATAATAGGAATGGCAGTGAAGTACTGAACTGATGCCACCCCCACCCCCACCCTGCAGTGACTGACAGGTGTTGGGGTGTGCCTTTGGGGTGTCAGCTATAATGTTGATGTTATTTTACCTCACCCTACCCTGTAGACACTGACAAGTGTTGTGGTGTGTTTTGGGGTCTTTGGACCTTATAATTACCCCATTCCATAAGCAAATATGCTGAGACGGGTGCAGTATAGGAGAATGGGGTAAATTTTAGGGCCGAACACTCCAAGGCAAACCTCGATACCTGTCACTGGCTGCAGAGTGGGGATGGGGGTTGAATGGCATGAGCATTACAGCCAATGATCCCAAGTCACACCCCTGATGCCTGGCAGTCTCTACAGAGTGGGGTGTTACAGTCGAAAACCCTAACGTCATAGGTGTTTGATGGTATTGTCACTCCAAATTTTCAACATGAGCTTTTTGTGACCCCAGATCATGAAGAGCAGCACAATCAGTTTGTTAGCCAAAAGGTGGTGTTGCACAGCAGCTATGCCATTTGGCGACACAGAG
Organism: Neoceratodus forsteri; assembly: GCA_016271365.2. Classification (NCBI taxonomy): domain Eukaryota; kingdom Metazoa; phylum Chordata; order Ceratodontiformes; family Ceratodontidae; genus Neoceratodus; species Neoceratodus forsteri. Next base: position 1,291,949,928 of record CM057456.1, read on the forward strand.
AGGAGGCGTAAAAAAATGGCGACGTTGAAAATCTGGAGTGAAAATATGAAAAATTGGTGAAGTCATGAGCATACATAGGAACTGCATAACACATGTCCCTAATCCAATTATGTTTGGGATTTTTTTTAGCCACATTTTCAACATAGGCATTTTGGGACCTCCCCTCATGAGCAGTGACGTTGTGATTTTGTTACTCGGTCCCAAAAGTTGATTTCCTACAGCAACCACGCCATTGTGTGCCACAGGTGCAGAAACACATTTTGGGCAGGCTGTGAAAAATTACAGCTATACTGTTCATGAGGAGGTGTGAAAAATTGCCAGTGTTGAAAATCTGGCATGAAAATATTGGAAATTTGCGAAGTTACAAGGGTGCATGGAAACCGCGCAACTCACACTTGTAACACAGTCATTTTATGGATGTTCATCACCAAATTTTCAATATAGGCATTTTAGGACCTCTGTTCATGAACAATGTCACTGTCATTTCTCTGAAACTGTCCCAAAAACTGATTTCGCACAGTGACCATGCTATTCTGCTCTGGACGTGCGAAAACACATTTCGGTCAGAATATGTAAAATGACAGCTGTACTGTTCATAAGGAGGTATGGAAAAATGGCAATTTTGAAAATCTGGAGTGAAAATATTATAGATTCACAAAGTTATGAGCGTGTGTGGAAACTGCACAATGCACGCTCGTAAAACAGCCATTATTTGGATTTATTTCACCATATTTGCAACATAGGCTTTTTGAGAGCCTCCCTCATGAACAGTGGCACTGTTGTTTTGTTAATTGGTCCCAGAAGGTGACTCCTTGCAGTGACCTTGAAATCACATTTCCGGACCGAATAATGCCATGACCAAATAACGCCATGAATTCTTGAGGAGGGGTTCCAATAACCCCATGTTGAAAATTTGCTGCCAAAATTCCCCAAAATGTCAAAGATGTGCACAAAAGTTGAAAAAAAACTATTTATGTCATTATACCGCTTACCGACATTTCTTCAATTCACTGTCAGTTTTGAAGAGTGCAGACGTGTTCCTGGTCCACCGAAGATCATTGTGCCATGCTCTGGAGCTAAGTATGGGGTGATGGGGTTGTGTGGGGAGGCAGAGTATGCAGATGGTGGGTGCTGGTTGGGGAGGGTTACCGGAGTAGATGAGGGACCATTTTCTGATTTGCAGGTTAAAAAAAATAAAAAATGATGGGATGTTTTTTCTTTTACAGGGTCATTTGGCACGCTGAGGTGGGCTCCCATTGTGCCATGTGAGTGTTGTTTTTTTGGGGGGATTCTGTAGCTGATGGGGGATTGGGCACCCCCATCGGGACACATCAAATGGTGGGGGGGACATTATGCCAATGGGGAGTAGGCTTCCCCATCGCAAATGAAACTGGAAAGGGGGGACATGATGCCGAGGGGGATTGGGAACCCCCTTGGCACACACTTTAATGGGAAGGGGGTTGCATTATGCCAACAGGGAGTGGGCATCCCTGTCTGAAAATGATGTGGGTTGGGGCATGCTGATGGGGATTGGGCACTCCTGAAGTCAGCTATCCACACGGAGGCAGTCAGCACTGCCATGTTAAAGGAAGAGCTTCACCAGGAAAGGCATGTAGGGAGGGCATGTTTTGGTGCCACTGCATGACTAGATTGGCTTTCATTGCAGCAGACCTTTCCTTAGTTGTGCTCATCACATTACGTATTCCTGGTGTGGTTTCTGCATGCTGGCTTATTGGAGAATGAGGGACGCACCTACTGATGCATGCCCTGCATTCACACAACAGTGACCATGCCTCCAAATCTGCTACTAGTGCAATACGTTGTCCGTGCAAGCGTGAGTCAACATAAAAACCAAAACAGCAGCACCCTGGCCAGGCACAAAGGACACGTATAGCTGAGTGTCATCTGCATAGCAGTGAAAACTCAAGCCGTACCGCCGTAACCATGTACCCCTGTCTCCTGGTGCTTTTCTGTATAACCTCTTTTCTCCACTCAGCATGTCCACCTCCAACTAACCTCCATGTGGAAGTGACACTGTGCCAGATTACCAAAGTCAGGCTACCCCCATGCCCCCATACCACGTTCCACCCCCCCCGGGTCTACCCTAAGTTCTTCCACTCTGAGCTAGTAGTCAGCCCTTATACCCATTTACTGAGCTGCACTGTTATGCCGAGCACCTTTGGACTTCACCCACTCACCCTCCTACATCACTACCCACTCAACACTCTTCTCCCACCTTCTCCCACTCTCCTAGCCCACCTCCTACTTGCCTTCCCAATACCTACTGTGCCTGCTAAACCACTCTCTACCTCCAGATCCTGTCACACCTCACCAAAACTGCTCTGCCTAGCTGTTTTCAAGCATGCTCTCCTCCTCCTCCTATCAGGCAATGTGCATCCTAAGCCAGGGCCATCTGCTGCATGTGTCACCCTGGTGGGAAGGCATGGCAATCTGCTGCAGGCCTCCCTCAATATGTGCAGCCTCCAGAGGAAGTTCACACCAATCCAGAGCTAGATAACACAACACTCCCCTGACATCCTAGCTCTATCTGAGTCCTGGCTCACAAAAAATATCCTGGATCGATTTGTCTCCCTCAGTGATTACTCCCTTTTTTGTACAGACAGAATAGGCAAGTGAGGTGGTGGCTGTGCTATCTATGTTAGAACCTAGCTAAATGCCATCTAAATCCCACTCCCCTCACCTACCCATGGTGCCCAAACCCTTGCTGTCAACCTAAGCCTTGGCAGTCCTGGTAAGACATTTTACATCATGGTGGCCTACATCCCCCCTAGCAACCAAAATCCCACTTTTAAATCAATCTTGACCAGTCTCACCCACCTCCCTCCTACAAGTGAAGTCATTATAGCGGGTGACTTCAACGTGAACTGGTCTTCCATGATCTCCTCCTCCTACAAAGAATCAGTTCTAGTTTATTACATCACCCAGGTGGTCCAGAGCACCACCAGATGTGACCCCAGAACTGGGTCTTCCACTCTTATCAACCTCATCTTCATGAATCAACCCAGTAACCTCTCCCATGCCAAGGTGCTCCCAGACTCAATAAGTGACCACTCCCCAGTCACCTGCCTGTGGTCTAATAAACTCACCCCAACCTCTCCTAAAGTCACTATTCAAAGGTCCCTCAAACCAGGTGCACTCTTCCACTGCAAATCGTACCTTTCCTCCTGTGACTGGTCACCTATCCACTCTGCCCAGTCTGTGGAAACAGCCATCACCCATTTTATTGCCACCTTCAACTCTGCCTGTGACTTCTTTGCCCCATTTGCCAAGCTATCTCTAAAACACCGGGATGTGCCCTGGATCTCCCAAACCCTGCTCAACCAAATGCACCTTAGAGATAATCTGTGGCACAAATCCCTGGAATCACAACTTCCCTGGGACAGTCAACGTTACAGAAAGGCAAGAAACAAATGCACCTGGGCTATCCACTTAGCAAAGGCTACATACTACAAACAAGCCCTCATCTCCTCCTGGGGCTCAGGGAAAAATTCTGGAGCAATATCAAGGGACTATGTGGAAAGGCTACATCCACCCCCCCACCCCACTTCTAGTTGATGGGGCTATCTTCCAGGACCCCACTACAATCTCCAATGACCTTAATACTGCCTTCTCTGACTTCACTCATGTCCTCCCCCAAACTACTTTGACCCGATCCCCAGTCTTCCCATGACCTCCTCGGCCCTCGCTGATCCCCTTCTTCTGGCTGTGTAACATCTCCTGTAGTGAAGCAAAACACTACCTCACAAAAGTCCTGGCAAACACACGTTATAGCAGTGACACCCTTGACCTCAAATTTCTCCAACTAATGTTTGACAAAGTCTTGCCCCAATGTACCAAGATACTTAGCTTATCCCTATGCGTCAGTCAGTTCCCCACCCCTTGGAAAAAGGCAGTAATCACACTTTTGCTAAAGAGTGGTGACCACACCTCAACCAGTAATTATTGACCCATCTCGATCCCCCCACCAAGGCACTCAAAAAAATTGTGTCAGACCAACTCACAGAATACCTAACCCTGCATAATCTGCTTTGCAGGGAACAGCACGGATTCAGGAGGGATCACAGCACTATCACTGCCCTCCTCTAATTTACATCCTATATTCACGAGGCCCTGGAACAGGGTTCTGTGACTGGTGCCATCTATGTAGATCTGACCAAAGCATTTGATACCCTAAATCATTCTCTTCTTCCCCACTCCCTGCCCTCCCTGAATTTCTCCCCTGAGTCCACCGCCTGGTTCAAAGACAATCTATCTGGCCGATCTCAACAGGTCAAAATCAATACAACCATCTCCTTCAATAGACCAGTCCTAACTGGGGTCTGACAAGGGTCCATTCTTTGCCCCTTACTCTTCACTATCTTCCTAAACACCCTCCCTCATTCCTGCAGTGGGAAGCTCCTGCTCTATGCATACGATGCTGTGGTTTTCTGGAAACACCCCCAACCTCACTTATTCCAAACTGCCCTCCAGGGATTCTTCAGAGAGCTTGAAGCCTAGTTCTCTGAGCACCACCGAGTATGGAACTACAGCAAGATGAAATCAATGATCTTCGCACACCACCAAAGCCCACTCAGCAGCTCCCTGTTAACTTTCCTGAAGTCCCTAGGTGTCCCACTTGAACAGGTCTTCTGCTTCAAATATCTGGGTGTCACGCTCGACACCTCCCTCACCTTCCACACACACATTCAGTATGTCTCCTCCTCTGTTAATGCCAGTATGGGAATCCTATACAGGCTTAGACACTTCCTGTCGCCACAAGCTCTATGTCTGGTGGTGTCTTCTTCTGTCCTATCACTGGTGGACTACGTCATTGTGATCTATGGGTCTGAAAACCATACAGCCCTAAATTGCATCAACCTAGCCCTCAATAAAGCCTGCCACCTGGTCTCTGGTAGTGCCAGGATAAGCCACACATGTGACCTCTACAGGCTTACAGGCTGGCTGAACTTTGAAGATAGACTTAGGTATCACACATGTCTCATCGCTAAAAAGATTCTTCTTAAGCTAGCACCCAGTGGCCTCTGCCCCCTCATCTGTGTACCACACCAAAGGGCCCCCAGGCACTCCTCCAATTCCTCCCTCCTAGTTCCCCACTGTAGATCTCAATAGGGCAAAGGTCCTTCCGCTACTGAGCACCCCTATGGCTAAACAACCTACCCACCTCCCTCTCCCCAGTCCCCAATATTGGCCAGTTTAAAGCTGGCCTCATGACCCTCCTTCTAGAGGCCATAGCCTGTGACTGCAGCTAATTTCATTCACCTCTCTCCCTGCATTTGATCAGAGGACAATATTACTTTGGTTGACCTAGTGCAGCATGGCAACCCTCTAGAAAGGGACACGTGTTATACTGAACCTCATATTTATGCTACAAGTCCTCAAGTTCGCAGTATAACTCATGACTTAGGCCTCCTTTTGACCCTCTGATACTGTAATGTTATCAAATTTATATAACAATGTTTGAAACAGTATCTAAATCAAGGTCCTGACTCTGTACCTAACAATGTAAATATCCCTGTGCTGTATGACCTATGTATTGTACTGTTACTGTTATGTTTATTTAATTTCTTCTCTTTCAGATGTGGAGCCTTTGCAAAGGAGTCTTCAACTCAAAGGATTGTAATTATGATTATCTTCAATAAATAAATAAATCCTGGGTCCAATTACTATTCATGTGGGTATGTCATGTCCAGTTTAGGCTTTCATTGGGCCACCATGGCACCCAATTGCCAAAGTCTGGTTTAGCAACTACCTTTGATTCTTCTCCTATCAACCTACTGTGGATGTACAGTACCTTAGATTCTGCCCTTGGGCACTTTTGCCATGTCAGGACTTCAGATCAGCCATGTGCAATGCTAAGCAATGCCTATCCAATTCCCAGTACGGTCTGAGGTACCCACAACCCCCAGGTTCAATCCTATCCCTCCCTAATTGTGCCTGACTCTCTTAATAAAATGATCATATAAAATAGCTCATTGTAAATTGTCATTATAATTCAATTAAAATACTGTCACTTTTCCTAAAAGCCTTGTAATTAGTTTCCTAGGCTTTTATCACTTTTTGCTATCAGTAAATTTACTACTCTAGTATAAATATGCCCTAGTTCAATAAAAATACTTTACCTTCAATAATAATAATAATCTTTATTTTTACAGCGCCTTTCTAAAATCAAGGTGACTTAACAACAAACTACAAATAAAAACAAATACAATAAAACACAGATACAATAAATACTGGGTTCATAAAATTCAGAAAAAATACCATCAAGTAGAGTATGCCTGATGCCACAGGTGGGTCTTTAGGGTCTGTTTAAATTCCTGCACGGAAGAGCACTCCCAAAGCAGATGGAGTAGAGAATTTCAAAGGGCTTGGGCCACATACATAAATGCATGGACCCCTGAAGATTTTAAAGAAACCCTTGGAATCTCTAGCAACCCCTCATCAGATAAGCGGAGTGATCGCCTAGGGCAGTAAGGTTCCAGAAGCTCTTTCAGATAGCCCGGGACAAATCCGTGTAGGACTTTATAAGTCAGAAGTCCATTTTGAAGGTGATCCGCCACTGTACTGGTAGCCAGTGCAGTTCGTGCAGCACTGGAGAAATATGACAGGTACAAGGGGTACCTGTCAATAACCGGGCCGCAGCATTCTGCACTAGTTGCAAGCAATGGATATCAACCCCTGGTAGCCCTAGAAAAAGGGAAGTTACAATAATCAAGGCACGAGGTCACAAAGATGTGGACCAATGTAGGAAGATCACTAGATGGAACCAGGTGCTTAATCCTGGAGATGTTCCTCAGATGGTAAAAGGATGATTTGATGACTGCTGACACCTGTGACCGCAGTGTCAACCTGTCATCAAAAATCACCCCCAGGTTTCACATCCATTCAGAGGTAGGGAGCTGGGAGTCACCAAGAAAAAGTCCTGAAGGCAAATCAGCTCCCATCCCCTCTGTCCAGCGACCCGGGCTCACAACCATCACCTCCGTCTTCTCCGAGTTCAACCTTAGCGAACTCAAATTCATCCAGTTCTGGATTTCAGTGAGGCAGTTGTTAAATATCGAGAGGGCTCTACCCTGGTCAGGTGCAAAAGATAGGTACAGCTGGGTATCATCAGCATTGTAGTGAAACCTCAGCCCATACCTTCTTACAATGTCTCTGAGTGGCAGCATGTACACTGCGAACAACATGGGGGACAACACTGAACCCTGAGGAACCCAACATGACAGAGAGACTGGGCCAGAGAATAAATCCCCTACACCACCCTCTGAGTTCTGCCAGTGAGGAAAGATCTAAAGCACCTGAGGACCATACTAGACAGGCTGCAAATGAACCTCAGGCATTCGAGAAGAATCCCTTGGTCCACAGTGTCAAATGCTGAGGAGAGATCAAGAAGAACCAAGATGGAATGGCTCTTCCGATCTCTTGCCATCAAGAGATCATTGAACACCCGAACCAGTGCAGTCTCAATACTATGCCTCTTTCGAAAACCAAACTGGAGTGGTTTCTAAATGTCATGGATGGTCAAATGATTCTCCAGTTGTATGACCACTACTTTCTCAATCACCTTCCCCACAAAGGGAAGGTTAGAGATCGTCTGTAGTTAGCAGGGCAGTCTGAGTCCAAAGAAGCTTTCTTCAGGAGGGAAATTTCCACTGCCTCCTTCAGGGAGCTAGGAAACTCACCCATCTCCAAGGTGCACCAGACTATCCATGCTAGGACTGGGCCAATAATATCACAACAACCCTTAATCAGGGAAGTTGGTCCTGGATCCAAACTACAGCATGCAGGGTGCATACCCTGGACAATCCGCATGATGTCAATGAAGTCCGGCCAGTTAAAGGAACTCTAGGAGAGCCAGGGGACAGTGACTGAGCACTGATCCATAGCATCTCCCATAGAGGGTACAGGTTGGAGTGCCACGCTGATATCAACCATCTTAGCCACAAAGAAGCAAGCAAGTTCTTCACACTCTACTTGTGAAAAAGGCTCTTCGAACCTGCAGGCAGACTGGGTTGCACAGTCTGTCTATAGTTCAAAAGAGCTGAGCTGGTCATTTCTGAGCAGCTGCAATCTCCCCGAACAGGAACTCTGCCTTCTTATGGGAGATTGCAGAATGATAGGCTTAATAGTGTTCCATCAATCTAGGATGGTCACCATCAAGGGTGGATCTCTGCCAGCTATGATGTAATCTTCGTCCTTGTCACCGCATCTCCATCAAGGTCCCATCAAACCAGGGGGACAGAGGGTGAAGGGGGAGATGATGAACGTGGATGGGAGCAATGATATCCAGAGATGAGAAGATGGCCTTATTATAAACCAAAGCAAGGGCATCTGGGTCACTGCTCACTCCAGGAAGCTCCAAAAGGCCAAGTACTTCCACCAGGCCTTCAGAGCTTATATCTCACAAAGGGCAATACCTGACCATCTCCATAGGGTAGGCCTATGAAGGGGGGCACAAAAACTGAAACCCACAGTGTAGTGATCGGACCATCTGGCAGGTTCCACCCCAAATCAAAGTCTTCAGTCCCCAGGAGGAAGACTAAATTAAAGGAGTGAACACCTTTGTGAGTGGCAGAAGTAACAACTTGAGTAAGGCCTAAAGATATCATCAATTGGAGGAAGTATTGTCCAAATTGTAAGAGTTCATCATCGACCCAGGCATTGAAGTCACCAAAGGACCATCAGCCTGGGCAACTCGAATGCCATGTTGATCACGAAGTCTGCTACTTCCTGTGCCTCTCATCACCTAGTAGATGGTAGATGAGGGTGATCCTACAACCCACACCTGCCACTACAGTACACTCAATTGACTTAGCCTCCTCAACTGGTACACTCATGAGGCCCAGTGCGGTCTTAAAACAGACAGCAATCCCCCTTCCCGTGGTCCAACCTCAAGTGGTGCAACACTGAGTACCAGGTCGGAATAGTGGCCTCTAATATGGGGCCTGCATTCTCATCCAGCCAGATCTCGGTGCTGCACATAAGATCCACTGACCCGACAAGCTCTGCAATGACTGCAGTCTTAATTTTATGGATCTGGTGTTGTACAACACTGCTTGGGTAGGACAGGCTTCTGAAGCTTACATATAAATATTAAATTAAATAAGATTCAACTGCTCCATAAACAAAATCAGTGACCAGAACCTGCTGAAAAAAGGGGCATTTATAAATATAACTTTCTCTCATTAACTGGAGTCTTTTAAACAATGAAACAACAATAATGTGAACATGGGCTGACTCTCAAATTATTGTCAGTTACTTCCTAATAGGCTAGTCTGATCTCCCTGCTCTGGGAGTTCAAAATGCATTCCAACCTTTTTTTAAGAGTTTTTGAATCACTTTTCCACGGTCTGGAACTCTAATCCAGTAGTCTCCTCTCTCCAGTTCAGGTTAAGAGCACCTGCAAAATTAAATCAGAAAAGCGCTCCACTAAGCACAATAACTTCAGGGATAGCAACTTAATCACTAGTAGCCAAATCCCCCAGGCATACTGTACCTTTTAAAATGTTTGACAGACCTGTCAGCACTCACAGTGCCACTGTGAATTCAGCCTTACTCCTTACTCCTTTCTTCATAGCAGTTATCCTGATTCCAGGTAATAGTTCCATGCCAGTGATTTCTCATTGCAGCATTTAGATTCTAGAGTAGACTTCTTCCATTGACTTAGAATCGTCAAGTAACGACTTGCATAATGTTCACTCAGCAAAAATGATAAGCTCCAAAATACAGCATCTGAGTAAAAACTGTAACTCAAAAATAAAAACACAGCAGGCAAAAGTGGAGTGAGCTAACAACATTTAGGCAATACAAATTCAGGGAGTGCCTGAGCAAACGCAGTGAGGCAGGGAGCAGATTAGCAGCATATCTGTCAAGAATATTAACTGCTTGAAACTATTGCCTGTCTAACTTTTATATGTCTGACAAAATAAAATGAGTTTTATTCATAAGCTACCTTCAAAAGGCTGAAAAACCATGCTTGAAAGCTACAAACATGGGAGCCCTGATTGGCATGGTGTGGAGCAGAGCAGCAGTGCGGCCATCTTGCTGCTCCGCTCCCCCCACCATCCAACTTTTCTGGCCACCTTCTGCACTGTACTACTGGTATGTACCTCATTCTAGTGTGACAATCTTGGAGAAACATAAAGAATGAAAAGGGCCACATGAGTGTCATTCTTTTCTATTCTATGAGAGGAAGCCCAGTGCTGATATTTGGTAGTAATTAATTTATTCATTGTAACGGAGTTAAGGGTACTTTTGCCCAGGAGGACCCTTTCTTCTGACCTTTTCAGTTATATCCATAAGCAAGATGCTGTGGACACTGTGGGAATGGATGTCTTTCTGGTTGTATATTTTTCATTCATTTCCCCCAAATGTTGTAACAGGGGATAAAGAGCACTGTCAGTACATTTCTTGCCTACTGTTTCTATGCTCAGCACTACGAACATGTTTTCTTGTGTTTTGCACTGTGAAACTGAATAAACATAAATTAAAAAAGAAAGAGAGATGCAGTGTCACTTTTCAATATCAGACACACCGAGTTATAATACTTGTCTGTATATTAGACATAGGATCAGCATAGGGTCTTAGTTGGATCATCGTTGGATTGTAGATTAAGCAGGCTAGTATCCTCACTGAGACTGTTCCCCTACTTCCCAGTAGTTTGTGACTTGAAATAATCACCCATATACAGTATATACCTGTCCAATCCAGTTGTGGAACAATTTAATGAGTTGTATTTTCAAAGGTCAGAGAATGACAGGGTGTTTGTGTCAAAGAAATGAAGCAAGGGGCAGGATGTGTCAAAACTTGCATCAACACTGATTTTCTAATGATGCTTGCATCAAAAACAGGTGTGTATGAGCCAGACTGGCTTGCACCCAAAACATTACTGTGCCATGTGAGAAGGGATGCTTGCATCACAGATATGACTCACCATCTCCTTATTTGGGATTTTCAAAGAATGTATGTCCTGTTCTCATGCCTAAAGATGCATACTGATGTTAGACCTGCCAGAGCTGGTCTACCTGACACTACAGCATATAAAGAGGCACTCAGCAGGCAGGCAAACCTGACAGTGGTACTATGAATGGCATTCTGCTGCAATAGTCCTACATTGTATTAATTGTAATGCTTTCTCAAGTACCGCAGCATGTAGAATATTGTGTCCAGAGACAAGTTCATATTGCTACCCATCAGCACTGTCATGTGCATGTTATGACTGGAATGAATACGTTAAATTTATGTAGAGGTTTGGTTACAGAGCCAATATTCCCCTGTGGGACTAGGTTAGAGCATTTGGGGGGATTGAAATGCCATTGTCTTGGCCAATTCATCAACTGCATTTTTTGACTCAGCTTGCATCAATCTCACCCATGCATCATATTTTTGAATCAACCTCTTCATTCTTGCCCCAGCATTGTATTTTTGACTCAATGTGTGTCTTGCCCCATGCTTTGTATTTTTGATTCAGTTGTATTATGCATACCCAATGGATCATATATTTTTTCCATCCAGTGTTTCTACGTCTTCGCCCTCTGTGACTCCCCATCTGATCACCCCCTCCCTATCCCTGTTCCATCACCCAGGCTTACCTTAGTACCATCAACCTCTGCCACAGGACTGGTGGGTGTCTGGCCACCAGTGCAGCACCTGCAAGGGGTCAGTCTTCATCTATTGCCAAGGATGTGGTTTCTGCAATTTTCTCCTTTACACCCCGGAGTCTCAGCGCAAGGAAATGCATTCACGTGAGGTTGGCATGCATACCTTGGACCAAGTGGCCCAAATCCATCCTTCTGGCTTAGTTCCTAACTTTCCCAGGTCTGCATTAACATCAAGCCTCCACTTGGTGTCAGGCAAGGACCAGGAAGGCTAACCACCCAGTCAGGGAGAGGAGAGCTGTCTGGCAGCTGCTCAATCCTTTTCAAGCTCTCCTGGCTGACCCATGGTGCCACAGGCTCTTTCCCGAACTTGGGTCACCTACATGGAAAAAGTAAGGTGCAAAACACCTCAGCTATCTATGCTACTGGGCCAGCCATGCACCATATTTTTCAGTCAGCTTGTGTCATTCTCACCCACTGCATCTTAATTTTGATGCAGTGGACCTCTTGAGTCATTTTGGAGAATCTGCCAAAGTAAACATTTTTCTTGCAAAGCATGGCACACCGTATTTAGCGCACCTGGCTTTGATGCAAGGTGGTTGTTTGATGCAACTTGCATTGGTCTAAGGGCATTTTGAAAATTAGGCTCAATGACTCAATGTCTATCACAAAGCCAGCCAGACAATGCCATCTGTCGAACACACTCTGTGCATAATCAGTGTTCTTCTGTTTGACCAAGTAACTTTGTCCTCTTGTCTGTTAAGTGTATCATATAGAATTTTCTTTTTTGATTTAGTGTGATATTTAACACCTATCTCAATTTGTGTTCCTTAGACATCTTACACATACTGTAGGTATTAGATCCCCCAAACGCCTCTTTTCTTTGTAACTTCTTTAGCCTGTCCTCATAGCCGCTGTCCTTTAGATACCCCTCAGTAAGACTGATATTATTCCTATAATAGGTGGATCACTGCTGTTTTATATACAGTCTTACTCAAATAGATGCATAGGCATACCTACTCTGTAACACCTAAGGAATATTGAATTAACTGAAAAAAATTGAATATATAGCCAGATCTAGACAACGTGGGTATCTGGGCAAACAGATGGGACATAAGGATTAACATGGGGAAGTGCACAGTGTTGCAGTTAGGGAAGAAAAATAGAGGGGCAGTGTATAAACAGAATGAGGCTGAACTTGCCCTGTGGAAGAGAAAAGGAGCTAAGGGAATTTATGATGAAGAATTGCAAATAGGAGCAATGATGTGAAATAAAAGCAATAAAGGCAGCATGGATACTAGGATTTATCAAGTCTAACATTAACAATAAAGCTAAGAAAACTATCTCTTTACTACATACTAACTATGAGAGGTCAACATGTAGCATTGCTGTCAGTATTGGGCAGCATATCACAGCAAGGAAGTGGAAAAGCTGAAGCGAGCACAAAGAAGGGCAACAAGAATGAAGGTGGGTGGTCAAAATGTGGCATATTAAGATAGATAGGCAGTATTAGATTGGTTAAGTCTGGAACAGCAGAGAATAAGAGAAGATTAATTACTCACACTGTATGGGTTTCTATGCAATCCTCAACTGTATCAAAGGATAAGTATAACTCTAAGGGAACACAGTGTAATTACTAGAGGCCTTGAAAAACTGCTACAAAGAAAACAGTTTAAGGTGTATAACAGAAACTATTGTTTCTCATAGAGAGTAATAGGGTGTGGAACTTGCTTCAGGTAATGTGGTTAACTCTAGAAAGAAGATGGGTCAAGAGAGGACTGAGTTCTTAGGAAAAGTTAATGTAACAGGGTATTACCATTGAGTAAGCGATAGACAATCTCAGAGGCTGACAAGTTTTTTTTTCCAACTTAAAGTCATATTGTATCATAATGTACAGGCTACTGAAGGAGGATTTAGACTTGACAATGAGGAGGGATTCTGGTTTATGGATCACCAAGAGCAGAAGGAATATGCAAGGGATCACCAAAGAAAGGACAGAAAAGCAGGGGTGCACCTGGTGAGGGGACCACTGCAGGCAAGGAAGCATAGATTGAGTAACTTTCTTCACATGCATGCAAGCCAATATGATGAGCACACACAGCAATATGGGTAAGCTTGAGGCTCTGTTGTACTCCAAAGCCCAAATCTTAGTAGTACTCACAGAGACCTGTTGGAGGGGCAAAAATGTTTGGGAGACCAGCACAGATGAATAAAGACTACGCTGAAGGACTAGGCCCAACAAGAAAGAAGATAGTGTAGCTGTCTTCATATAGGAGGGAGTTGCTGGGAAAGATGTTGCTGTGAAAGACAAGAATGAAATGTGGGGGCAAACAGTGTACATGAGTCTATCTGGCCAGAGCTAGAGGAGTAGGGTAAAAAATGAATCACCCTTGTGTTATCAGGCCTCCAAACTGCTCAGTGGAGTGATGCTCAGCAGGTCAGAAAAATTAGGAGAACGGTCACATTGGCTGCAATGGGGGACTTCAGTCTCCTGGTCATAGGCTGGCATCTTGAGATGGTTAACAACAGAGGTGTGACCGTGTTCCTGTTTATCTTCAAGAACTACTTACTGGAGCAGCACACCCAACAAGGTACCAGATTTGAAGTCACCAATGACAATGTTCTCAGCCTTGGAAAGTTGCTATTTCTAGTTAAAACATTAATGAATCAGTGAGTGGCAGTAACCTTTTCTTTGTATTCTTTTTGGTGCCAAGTCTCATGGTTAGCTCAGCCCATGCTTGTAACCCTGGGTGAGGCTGCCAAGCAAGTGTGTGCCCACAGAGACTGGCAACAGTTACCAGCAGACCCCCAACTGTCAGTGTTCCTCACTGGCTTGCCACCCAGGGTTGGGAGAGCTGGATGTACCTGATGGAGGACTGTATTCATTCATTGACCAAGTGTTGTGCATGGGTGTAGCGGGACCAGAGGAGTGGAACATTATCAGTGGGGGACAGTCTTTTTTGGTTGCTTATTCTCTGGGAGGTATGGTGTGCTGAAATGCTGATGTCCAGCACACCTCGATCATGTGACAGAAGCTCACCCACTAGAGGAGGAAAGCAGTCCCCATGACACTCATTCATCCTTCTGGCTGGCCTCTGGCTCTTTGGTGTATTCTTGAACCCAGGGCATCAACATCACAGGTGGTAGCCATACCACTGTACTAGTGGACCAGCACTAGGGGGCAGTAACCTTCTTTCTGCTGACAAAAATGACTAACCAAGCCTCAGCAACCTGTACCCATGACTTCAGAAAGTTACTCATTTCCAAGACAAAGTGCCTGGTGCACATGGTTCTGGACAAGCCAATTGCTGCTGGTAATACAGAGCAGATGTGGGATTAATTGGAGTTCATTAGTTCATTCTTCAAGCAATGGCAGAGGTCTGCATCTCAGTATACAATAAGATAAAGAGGGCCTTGAAGTGGTCACCCTGCTGAACAGCAGCCAAAGGCAACTGAGTCTGACAATAAGAAAGTCTATGACTGCAGAAAAGAGATGAACTACCTGATGGCCAGAGAGATGTAAACAGCAGAATCAAGGGACTGCAAGACTAGAAATAAAAACTACAAACCAAGTAAGGGATAGAAGCCAATATAGCACTAGGACATGTTTGTACACCAAACCCAACTTAAATAGCATTACTCAAAGGAAGGGGGATGAGGGAGGAACATGTGAGAGAACCAGAAATAATGGCTGAGATGCTAAATTAATGGTTTGCTTTGCTTTTTTAACATGACGCTCATGTGGGAGGTAAGTTGCTAACTGGGAGGGCTCATGCCATTAAGATAAGCTATGATGTAGCCTGTGCACATAAACCTACCATACTGTCAGACTACCTGGTGAAGATGAAGGAAGGTAAGTCCAAATAGGTGGACAGAACTCAACCCAGAATCATAGTGGAGCTAATGGAACAATTGGTAAGGATGCTTGCAAGGGTTTGTCTAGAGAGGTATGGTGCTTAAGAAATGGAAAGTGGTAAATGTTGTCAACATATTCAAGTATTGGGCAGGGTTAGACCCAGACAACTACAGGTCAGTCAGTCAGAACTGGTACTGGGTAAGGTACTGGAATTGATCAAGAACAGAATTATTGAGTACTTGGTTAAGGCCAAGAATTATGGCCACACTAAGCAAGACTTCTTACAGTGAATAAGCAGGGAGACGGACAGGGGAAGAGCCAAAGATGTAGGCTATATGGACTTTAAAAAGGTGTTTTGACACTGTGGTGCATGACAAACTTAATGACACAGAATAACAGTGAAGTACATATGAGGCAAACACAAGGTGGATGAATTATTAGCACTGGGGATAGGAAGCAGAGAACTGTAGTTTATGGAAACTACTTCAACTGGAGAGGGCTACAGTATGTAGCAGCACTACCCTGCTACTATTTCTGTGTTGAAGCCTCTGCTGTTCAACTTTTCTATCACTGGAACACATGGTGTCAAGAAGAGAAATATTACAAACACATAGCACTCACTGTCCAGAAACAAATCAAAAAAAACAAAAGTCATTGCATATCTATACCTTTATTAGTTAGGTCAGTGAATCAAAAAGTGTAAACAACAAGACCCTATTGCTCATGTCTGAAACTGATGCAATGACAAAAATGAGCTAATGTCCATACTTCACAATCAGTGCCTCTTCTCCCCTCCCTTCTCAACTAGACAGAATTGCAAAAGCCACACCTAACCACACTCTAGCACCCTCACCATCTCCTGCAACTCACCCAAAGGATACAAAATGATTACAGTGTTGGATGAGCAGCATATCTTTTTGGGATAAAACAAGCAGGCATCAAGAATTTTGAGGAGATGATGTGCCATGCAAGTTGCATAACTCATCTAGAAAAACAGTCAGTACGTGTCAGGCAACCACAGAGTGACATGGCTGAGGTTGCAGAGAAAGCAGCTTACCTCCATCCCAGATGGAAAATATGGTACACTGCAGTGACCCTAATCAATTTTGGAACAGGGAAAAAAAACAGGTAACAATATGGTGCCTTTAGGATGTCTTGTGACACAGAGGCAGCACACCACAGTATCCTGTAGGTGGCCTAGGTCTGGGAGTGAACACACAATGCTGAAGGTTAGGTGGAAAAGGCTGGGAGAGCATTGCTCAAGGCGGTCTACCAGCCTCAGAAGGTTAGTCACAAATTGTAGCCACAGTAACCTTTGTGGCAAGCTGAGGAACTTGTTACCTCCAGAGGGGTATGCTACATTCATGTGGGAGTCAATGGAGCAGTATATATGGCCCTGGCCTAGGAAGGATTAACAACCTGAGATGTCTAATTAATGGAAACCAGTACTCTGAGGCCCACACTGCACATTTGTGACTGATCAAGTAGGACCTGGGAGGGCACAAGTGTGCTCAGGAAGAGTCACTTGCCATGGGAGAAAAATCTCGATTAAAAAAGATGAGTATCAGAACATAAAAGAACTGAAACTGTTGTATATTAATTTTGCACCTGTTAGAAATGTATTTGGATTGTTAGAAATTTCTTATTAGCAGCAACTGTTGGAATTAACAGCTGGTGATTAGTCTAATCTTTTGTTTATGATGAATAGATGGAAATATTGAAAGTTCCCTTGCTGAGCAACCATGTCAAAATAACTCATTTAATACCAGTATTAATTGCCCAAAAGGATGTGATGAAATACTGAAGAAATGTCGTGTTTGATTCTTCCCGGGTGCCTTTTCATGAGGTCTTAATACTGTATCTAAATGATGTGTCAGGCATTAGCATATTTTGCACTGTACAGTATGTTATTATAATCACCCAGCAGAGTATATTGAATGTGATAATACAGTAAAGCGATTTTCTTTTACATGTGATACACTACAGAGCTATCCCTGGAAATGTACAGAAATTAAATTATTACAAAATATGGTTAAGTTAAAGTGAAAATCCCATCAAGGCAGTCTGTCAATGACCAGATACTTATTTGCAGCACCTTGAGGCTATCCAGGACAGAAATTCTTAATTATCATAAACAAATCTGACAAATCTGTGTCAGAAAATTAGTACTACCTGTATACAGTATGTTAACTAGAGTTCTGCCAAAGCAATTATCTATGCTCAGGTTTGTTTCTTCATTACCAGTACTTGGTTCATAACTCTCAGGCTTTTTGTTGTGTACAAAAGTGCCTACACATCCAAGACCTTCCACTTTTGACCACCCATCATGCACAACTGGTATATACCTACTGCAAAACAGGAATTTGACATCAAAAATTTATAAATGTGAAAGTGAAAGACCACCATATTTGAATGTGAGACTATAGAAGACTTTGTCTATTGGCTTGTTAGTAACTACTGAAATCTTAGTATCCAGAAAATTTCATCTTCCTCAGGCTAGTTCAGATATTAACAAATACTTACCCAGTAAGACATTTTTATTATACTGTGATGACAAAAGTCTTCAGATCCATCTTCTCTACCCCTCTTACAGTAATTTGGGTATGGACACATATCAAGTTGATACGCCAGCCCTGCTCATGCTATGCAACTCTCAATGGCTTTCTCCTTCAGCAATCTGCACAGTCTGGCTTTGAAATCCTGAATGTTTTTTCACTACTTCCACAATCTTACAATGTATGCTATTCCATATGGTAACCTTCATGTGTGTTTCATGCTTTCTAATTTTTCCCCCTACCCTGTTTGATTCCCCTGTGAGATTAAGTGTAATTACTCTTATTGGGCCCTATTCATGAATGTATGGGAATTGCGCTGAAAGGAGATGAAGCAGCAGTGCCTGCATACACACCATGCAGAATAGGACTGCACGTCCTCATTCACAACCAGTGGTGCACATGTGACCATGGCTGGGGATAGCACCCACAGACATATGCAGTGCCACGTGGGAGAGGTCCAGACAGAGTCTGGGAATGTGGGCATGCCCCGTGTTCCCACCATTTATGAACAACCATACCACTACATGCAGACACAGAAATAAATGCTGACATGAAGGGTGAAGGCACCAGCACACCCTTTGTAGGCATGTTGACCACAGCAAGTAAGCCTCCAAGCCCGGACCCACAAGTAGAGGGGCATGGCCACAGGGACACAGGAACACCCAGCTCGACAACCTCCACCTCACAGCCCAGGTCAACCAGTTTCACTGGGCCACAGGTGGCTGCCCTGGTCACTGACATTTATGACCATGGCCACTATGCTGCACTGTATATGGCAGATGCATTAACTTTCCCAGTTGAAATGAAGAAGCACCTGTGGCTTGACATACAGGCCTTGGTTATGCTGCAGGTTTGGAGGCAGACACACTGCGTGCCATTAAGCACATGCCATGCAACCTCTGGTCCACCGTGAAGCACAATCTGGTAGCCGTAGGTCACTCGGAGTCAGCCACCGGGGGTGAACCCCCCTCCAAGGAACCAATCCTGATCCCCATTGATAAGGTTGTGGCAAAGACAATCTCGAATGTGACATGGGCATCGACACCCTGGCAGGTATGTGGGGCACCTAACACGGCTTAGGATACCTGTGGGGCCATGGTTCCAATGTTAACCCACAGACATAGTCCAGAAGACAATAGGAGCAGCAGAGAACACCACACTAGTGGAAGTTTTCAGGGAGCATGCACCCACGGGTGGTATATAACACAAGTGGGACAGCATATGGGTACTGAAACCCATTGCTATAGCACTATCTATACTAACCATCTACCATGTCACCCACATGTCAACAATGGGACCAGGCCAGGATGATGGTGTAGGACAGCATGGCACCCAAGGATGACAGATTGAGGTCATAGAACACCATGGAGAGAGCAGCAGACTCCTCAAAACAGCCATTCTGTGCCACCTCCCACATACACATGCCTCAAAACCACCCAGGACATGCCAATGTGCACAGGCAGGTATGCAGCAACAGACAGCCTGGCCCATACCCTGCCACCCTAAGGTGATGCCCCATCAATGCCACCCACAGGCATGGGCACACAGCAGTGCATGCCTGATGAGTGAGTGTCCCCCCACCATGACCACAATAATGAGGAGAAGGAGGTCCTGGCCAGATGCCTGCCATGTTGCAGCAAGCAGAACACAGGGGTGGGCATGCTGCAGGCCTATTACCATGACCTGTGAGTGCTTCAGTGGGACTGCTTGGCAATGTAGCAGGACACCACAGGGGCACTGCATGACATCATTGAGGAGGTGAGGGCCATGCGCAGGGGCATTGACAGGATCGGTGGCATCTTAGAGATGCTTGTAGAGTATATGCCACCAGCACTTTTTGCTCACATGGTCACACAGGCCAGCCAATCAGGGGGTGGAGGAAAGCACCGTACAGGGCATGTCAGGTGCACGTGGTGCCTGGATGAACTCCAGACTGGGTGTAGCACTGGTATGGGCAGACCACAATGTTCCACCAGGGGTGCAGGGAACATGACAATGGGATGACACTTGGGAACAAGGGCAGGACAAGGGACCCAGCGGCTGTTTATCCTACCATGAAAGGGGGCCACTAGAACTGGGTAGAATGAGAAAATTCTGAATTAGCAGAATTTCAATAACATTTTGTGGCGTGGCCAATGGGGACTCGAGTATCTATGTCATCATCCACAGTCCCATCACTCTGGAAAGAAGCTAAAATAGTCCCTATATTTTAAGCAGGTGATCCACGCCTTCCAGAAAACTATAGACAGGTATTGATTCTATCTCACATGGTTAAAATCCTAGAGAAGGTGGTATATCATCAGGCTTCTGAGCATCTTGAGAAATATAATCTGCTATCTAAGGACCAACGTGATTTCAGAAAGGGCTTTAGCACTATGTCAGCACTTATGAAATTTACAGACCATGTACTCCATGAAGCTGACAGGGGATGTCTCACTGGCATCATTTTTGCGGATTTATCAAAGGCATTCAATACAGTGGATCATGGAATCCTGCTGAACAAGCTCTCCTCCCTTGGTTTCTCCACCAATAGAGCAAGTTGGGTTCAGAATTACCTGGGAAACAAGAGTCAAATGGTCCGCATTGGGGATGTTTTCTTCAGTCCACCCCAGGCGTCCATACTAGGCCATCTTCTGTACTCGCTCTTTGTCAACCCTTTGCTTTCTGAGTCACTGGTCAGCAATAGGATAATGTACACTGATGATTTGATCTTATACTACAATGACAACAATCTTTCTAGGCTGTCTCATACCCTGAACAAGGATTTCTCATTGACTGCTCACAGGTTCATGAGACAAAGACTAACAGTTAGTGCAGAGAAAACTAAATGATTGCTGTTTGGGACTAAACAAAGGTTCGCTAAATACTCTTCCACTCAGCATAACTCCTTCAAAATCGTATCCTTAGCTGGATTTATGCAGAAGCAAGTAAAAGACTTTAAATACCTGGGAGTAACTCTTGATCCCACACTAACCTCTGTTACTCACATAGCCCTGGCAGTCAAAAAAGTCAACCAGTGCCTAGGGCATGCTACCGCCTTAAATACCTCATGTCTCCTGCAGCAAAACATGAAGTGGGGAGGGGAACCCTTCTTCCTGTACTAGAATATCGCTCCCCAGGGGTGGCATGGCTCAGATGGCAATCTGAGAGTTTGGGGGTGAGTGTTTCGGCTACCGACGGTCATTTTTTCCCCGACAAATGCAGCTTGAAAAACCTCTCAGCAACTACTGATTCTACAAGCAAATGAGTTTACAAAGAAGTTAATAACTCTTTCTTTTGCTGAACTGATTCCCTTTCATGTTCAGGTGTGGTGAGTAGCGAGAATGGTGGAACCATTGTATTTGTTAGCACTACCCTTGTAAGAAGTTTTCTTTAACTTACCTTATCTCTGATTATGTGCTCATGTGTATCCCCTCTTTTGGAAAAATATATTGTCTACCCTTGAACTTTGGTCTGGTGAGAAAGAAAAAATAGGTGTAATTGAACAGCTACACTGTTTGCACATGGACTAGTCCCCAGCTGTGGTATTTTTTTTTCTTTTCACTGATTCATTTCCATTGGCATTGAAAATGCAGATCTTCTTCTCTCTCTCTGAGCTTCAAGGTTCTGGTTCTGGTTCTGGGTTTGACATTCTAATTTTGCCATCTGCCCTGAGTACCCTAATGTCTAAAACAATTAAAAGATTTAAAGAAGTAGACAAAGCTACAGAAAGTACAAGCAGGTTAATGTGATAATGAGCAGGTCCATCCATGGCTGCAGCTGCAGGATCTTTGGAGGAAATCAATGCTAAGTTAGGCAGCATTACTCCAGACAGTACCCACATGGAGGCCGCTAACGAGGAAAAAATATGCTGAGTGATAAAACCACTAATTTGCTTGCAGGGGCTCTTGGGCTGAAAAAAAAAATACTTGAGATGATCCAATGGATCAGTTTGTCTTTACAGCAAATGTGGGCACAGCAGATAAAATTAAAGGAGCCCCCGGCTTGGCCGAGTAGAAATAAGCAAAGGAAAGAGGGGAAGGGGGGCAAAATAGAAAAAAATATATAAGGGGAGTTGTATAAGCACATATTAATACTAATTAATACAAATGTATGCCTTTTTCATTTCTATTTATTTTAGGAGAAAGCAGTTTATCATACAGCTTATGTAATTAGATTCTCATCACTTGGTAAATGAGCTAATCTTACCTATACACCCTATCAGGTTTATGACCAACTGCAGCTGTCTAATGGGGTAAGATACTCAGCAATAAGTCTGAGTAAACAGGGTATAGCAGCTATAACAGTTAGGGGAGGGGGGATAGGGTATTGGATTAAAAAAATCAGGCATATGGAGTAAACTTAAGTTTAAATTTAGAGACTTGTATAATCACGATAAATAAAGCAAGTACACTGAAATATTTCAGGTCGTTACTATTTAAATATACGTATTGCTTTAAATTAACATTAAATGACTAATGATTTAAAATGACTATGTTGGAATATAAAGGGTACCAGAGATAGAATTAAAATACATAACATAGTGCAGTATGCTAATCAGATACAAGTAAAATGTTTGCTGTTATAGGAAAGCCACTTTGTAGAAGCTGAGTTTTGATATATGTGTAATCTATTCAGGGTCAGTGCTGTTCACGCTCCCTTTGCTGGCAACTCCAGGGGGGTTGCTATCATTATAAAAAAATAACCTTAAGTTTGATATTACAGACAAATTAATAGATAAACATGATAGATATGCTATAGCTACTATTTAGAGGGATAACAAGCATCTAACAATTAGTTCTGTCAATGGATCCAATGAGGATGATCCAGATTTTCTTCTATACTTTTTATTACTTTGCCTAATTTTACAAGACCCTATATTATAGGTGGTGGTGTCCATGTCAGTGGCTCAGTAGGTAGCACACTCGCCTCTGAGGCTGGGAGATCAGAGAGCTGTGGGTTCAGTTCCCACATCTGGCTCTGGCACTTGGGTTAATATCCCAGTATTGACACTGTAGTGCAGCATGAGAGTGGTGCTGCACTTCTGAGGTGCCGTCTTTCGGATGAGATGTTAAACTAAGGTCCCATCTGCCTGAATTGGTGGTAGTTCAGGTGGATGTCAAAGATCCCATGGCACTTATCGAAAAGAGTAGGGGAATTTTCCCGGTGTCCTGCCCAAATTTTCCTCATTTCACTAAAAATACCACCAACAGCTTAATCTGGTTCAAGGTCAGTTGGCATTCATCTGTATTCCCCTCCCCAGGTCGTGCCTGAAAATAGGCAGGATTTGTCTAGTGCACTGACCCGATCAACAAAAACTAAATAAAATAAATAATCTTTCACTCCTGGTATTGGATAGATCAGAGGGAACTGAAGACATAAAAAGCAGGCTGCTAAAACATTGAAAAATGTTTTTGTTGGATTTAAAGCTTATAGGTATTTTTAGAGAAGCGTATCCAACATGGAGAAAATATTCTTTCTTCTCAAATGTATATAAAACATCATCCAGGATTGATTACTATTTACTCCCTGAAGAAATAGTGAATGATGTTGTTAAAATTAACTATGGAGCTGTTAAAATTTCTGATCATGCCATTATTCATCTATAAATGAAATTTACTTTGGAGGAAGAACAATATTAGGACAATAACTGGAAAATTGACAACTTGCTATTGAGGGACTTTGTCTTTATAAAAAAAACAACTTAGGAAATAAATACAGTTTTGGTAAATAAAATGGAGAAAACCTCACTTTTAATAATATGGGAATCTCTAAAAGTATATTTAAGAGGGCTGATCATATGCTACTCTTGCTTTAAAAAGAAAAAGAAGAAAAATATAATACATTAGAACATCAATTATTGGTGGCAGAAGTGGCCTATAACATTTCAGGCCTAGAATCAGATATAAATATTGTATAAAATCTAAGAGAAGAACTTAACAGCCTGATATCTTATAAGGCTGAAAAGGCATTCAAGAATGCCACATCTAATTATTATTTTTTCTCTGAAAAACCTGATAAATTACTAGTAATGTGAATGTAAGAAAAATGCTATATTTAAAATCCAGCTAGATACAGGTAGGATATCAACCTCTTTGTTAGAAATAAATAAAGGTTCTCAAGACTTTGATAAACAGCTATGTACCCCAGACATTAATCCATCACAACAAAATATCAACAGTTTTTTTGATAATCTTCCTTTAATTTCATTATCAGATACCCTAAAAAATATGATAGATAAATCAGTATAGAGGAAATTAAACCAGTAATACAACAGTTTCAAAATGGAAAGGCTCCTGGTCCAGATGGCTTTATGGTACAGTTCTGCAAAGCTTTTTCAAATATTCTTTCCCCATTGCTTCTTCAGATATTTAAAGATATTGACAACAGAGTGATGCTCCCTGACTCAGTCAAGGAATATATAATCATCTTCATATTAAAGAACAATAAGGAACCTTTAAAATTCAGATCATATAGACTGATTGCATTATTAAACACTGATTATAAAATCATAATGGAGATCTGGGCAAACAGATTAGCAGAACATGTGCAATCCATCATGCATCCAGATCAAACTGGGTTTATACTGGGGAGATGATTAACAACAAATATTCAGAAAGCCTTAAATATTATTGAATTAACAGCTCAATCTGAAACAGCAATTATTTCTTTCAAAGTTAAAAAAAGTGTTTGATCGAGTGTATTGGCCTTTTTGTTGACAAGTGTAACCAGCATGAACTTTGGAGATAGGATTATATGATGTATTGACATGATTTATAAAAAATCCATGTGCTAGAATTAGAATGAATGCTAATATTACATACATTGTAAAAGTATGCTGGAGTACTGCATACAGTTTTGGTGCTCATATTTAAAAAAGGATGTTGCACTTCTGGAAAGGGTCCAGAGGAGGGGAACCAGGATGATACAGGGCCTGGTGGAAAGATACTATGAGGAGAGGCTTGAGGAGCTGAACTTGTACTCCCTGAAGGAGAGGAGAGACAGAGAGGACGTGATAGAGGTCTTCAAGTATCTAAAGGGATTGAACAGGGTAAGCCCAAACAGGGAGTTCCAGCTGAGGGAGGAAGAGGCCACTAGGGTGCATTCCATAAGGCTTATGGGTGGGAGGCTCAGGGAGAGGCTAAGAGATTATATATTTCTGGAAGGGGGGGGTGGAGACCAGAAATGCACTACCTGTGGAGCTGGTGTCTGTTGGTACAGTGGAAGGGTTCAAGAGTGTCTGGGACAGGTATAAGGGTAAAGTAAAACTGATAGAGGCCAGATCTGGAGGGTTAACTATAATGGGGGAAGGGGTTGAGGGATTTAATGGGGGATAGAGGGAGGTCAGCAATGGTGCCTGACCAGGTGTTGATTTTTGAGTGGACTTGGTAGACCTTTAGACCGATTCTGCTGGCATCTATGTATGTATGTAATTTGTCAGAGCCTATTTACCTTCATAGGGGTGTTTGTCAGGGCTGTCTGTTATCGCTATTACTCTTTGCAATTTCTATTGAGTCTATAGCCACATCAGTAACAAATAATCAAATAAAAGGAGTAAAAATTCAGGAAACATTTTATAAAATATCACTTTATACAGACAATGTGCTTGCATTTTTGGATAAACCTAAAGAAAATGGTGAGGAACTGGTTGAGTTAATAGAAAACTTTGGTAGAATTTCCAGTTAGAAGATAAAATGGGAAAAATCTGAATGTATTCATAATGGTATGGAAATAATTATCCCATCCACATTGTTAAATTCTATGGTTAAATCAGAAATATAATATTTAGGTGTTACCCTGACCAAAGAGGTAAACCAGTTATTCTACTGGAACTATAGCTCTTTGCTAGATACTGTTAAAATAGACCTAGATAGATGGGAGGATAAATATCCTCAAAATGAACATTTTACCAAGGTTTCAATTTTTTTTCCAAGACCTTGCCAATTATATTAGATAAAGATGTTTTCACTAGAATAGGTAAACTGATTAGATATTTTATATGGAAGAATAAAAGACCTAGATCTAGCCTAGAAAAATTGTACCCCCCCCCCCGCCGTTGAATCAGGAAGGGTTAGGATTGCCAAATGTTTTTTTTATAGATAGCTTTTTGTAGTATTTTTGTAGGTTTTCTCCCATTCCTGCCTGAGGCCCTAGCACACGGCTGTGTGTGCATGTGGAGGTGTGCACGCACACTGTGGCACCAGCTCAGCCCCTTATACCCACCTGTAATGATGCTACCCCCTCCCGCCCACACTAAACACTACATCACCACCTGGTGAGAGTGGAACTACAGGGGGGGCAACAACCCACCCCCACCACCCCCGAGAAAGGGGAGCCACCTACAGGCTTGCTCAATCCAGCTCCTCCCTCCCCCCACACGCCGGCACCCTGACAACCCTAGGTCATTCCTGAACCTGGGTTGCCAGCATAGCATGAGGTAAATCATTCAGCACTTCAACCTTCAGCACAACCGGGCCAGCTTGGATTGACAAATTTAAGACTATATTACTACGCAGCACAAATTGAACTTACTTTAGCCTGGTCTGTCTGTAACGATGATGTATTAGACAGGGAAGTGAAAGGGGGAGTTTATAAAGCAACAGTTGTCACTGATCCGTTCTGGCAGTGAAAACTCTCCAAACATGCTAGCTTGGATGGTCATTGGAAACAGTTTATTGAACACCAATAATTATATACATTTCATTTACTGCCGAGCACTAATTCCAGTTACTGCACTGTATTATTTGAACTGTACCAGGTACTCCTATATTGTTTTTCTATGCATTCTGTATTTTTCTTACTGCATTTTTGGACCTCATTGTTCACTGCTTGTCATGTACTCTCCTTGTACTCTCCCCTACCCTATCCTCCCCCAGGATGTATCTGGAATTGAGCAGTATTTCTGCTCAGTATGCCTTCTTGGTAAAACTTTTAAATTAATGAGTAAATTTACAAAATCCACATTTCACTGTTTCAGTCCAACAACCACATTCTTAACCAGTCCAATCTCACATATCTCTTTGATCTTTATTTTTGGTCCTCTTCTTCTTCTGCTTCCTGCCTTCGAGGTTTGGAAGCCAGATCCGGTTCCCCACATCATCATCAATACTAGGTACCAACTTACCAGGATCTCCTCCCTCCTTGATCTGGACACATTAAATCTGACCCTTAGCCTTCCCTTCCCTCTATTTACTTCTATGCCTGGGTGCCATTTGACCCCAGCCCATGTTGCCTCGCCCCATCCCCCCTTCTTCTTACCCTCCCTTCCTTCCCTCTCTTGCTCTCCCCCCTTTTCTTCCACTGACACATCTCTAGCCTGGTGTTGGAAGATAGGGCTCCCCCCTTGCAGGCTAGTACTTAGGACCCTTCTTTTCTACTTCCCCCACCAGGTCTACTAACAGCCTTAGGAAAAAATGCATGCCAAATTCTGAGAAGTGGACAGATCTTACCTATAAACTTTAGGCCCTTCAAAAAAAATATCCCTGTGCTGTATATGCACTCCTCCCATTTCAATCACCACCTTGGCCACCTTTCTACTGAGCCACTTCCTCCCCTTCTCCACAGCCCTGACCTCCCAGCCAATCACCACTCCCAGCCACCACCCTTCTACCCTTTCCAGAATCGCTGTTATAGCTTGTATCAATGCCCCCCATGGGGTATCCCCAGATTATTTCCACCCAGGTGTATGATTAGCATATCCGGCCTGCTCCACCGGACCCTCAGTTCCTCCAATAGTGGCATCAACTGGGCCCAACTCCTGCCCTGTATCCCCTTTCAAGACACTTTAGTGCATTCCACCTCCATCCGCAGTTGCGTCCCACCACTCCCTGTTGCTGCAAACCTTTTGGTCCAATAAATAAAGGAGTGCCCCACAATTCAGATGTGCCTCTGTTCTCCTCCTGCTGGGTAAAGGGGAAAAGCAGAACAAACGTTACCGTCAGCACCTGACATACTTTTAATAGGAGCTGGACCTCCACCGCCCCACCTTCTTCATCTCCTCTTCTGACTAGCCCTATATTGAGGCCTCTGAAGTCACCCCATCCAGAACAAATAGGGAGCAAACAGGTTCTGGTGTTCTCCAACAAACCTTAATGCCCTCTTAAGGACCCCCATGACCTGGAAACCCATCGGTGGGGTCCCATTCCCATGTTGGAACCAAGTTCCCCCTCCCTCCCCCGGGTTCTCTTGTACTCCTCCAATTCCTTAATGGCACAAACCTCCCTGGGTGCCTGCCTCTGCAGCACCATGGCCTCACCCTTGCCCAGCTGATCAGTTTTTGACCTGAACAGCCACACTACCATGGTGTCCTGCCCAAGACTGACTTCGCCTGCTTGCAGACCCCCCTGCCAGTCCAACTTCTTAAGGGGTCACCACCTCGCTGATCCTAAAAGCCCCTCTTGCCATGACCACACAGATAGCCCAAAACAAACAAGCCTCTTTTGCCAACATGCAGACATGCTGCACTGCCCCTATCGCCCTGTTAAGCAGCTGCCATAAGACAGGCCTACTCCTGTCACTTCTCACCCCATGGCCCTTCT
Source organism: Neoceratodus forsteri (assembly GCA_016271365.2). Classification (NCBI taxonomy): domain Eukaryota; kingdom Metazoa; phylum Chordata; order Ceratodontiformes; family Ceratodontidae; genus Neoceratodus; species Neoceratodus forsteri. Next base: position 1,291,978,471 of record CM057456.1, read on the forward strand.
GCCAACCCAAGAGTATCTGCCTCACAGCCCTGCCCATGGTTGGGTCCAGACACCCCTTGTCCCTACAGACCCAACCAATCCCTGATAGCTGAACTCCCATGGTGGTGTGGGCCTTCCCTTCTCCCCACTGCTTAACCATATACTGCTTAACCTGGTCCTCTGTGATTGGAGTCACAACCTCCAGTCCCTCATGGGCTTGGAACTCCTGGAAGGCCCCCCCATGCCCTTTCATATGCTTTCAGTGTTGGCCGATCAAGAGTTTTGGTACAGCCATCTGGCTTTTCAAGTTCAAGTTCAAGTTTATTGCAGAAAAATTCCATTGAGCGAGCTCATTCACAAGGAGGTCCTGGGACATGTACAAAAAAGGGACATTACAGTACATGGAACTGCAAGCATTAATTACAAATATGTAAAGGATGCACACATAGATCATGAAAGGAGTTGCATAGGGAAAAGCATCATTGTAAAAAGTGTACAGCAGAAGAACATTTGGTACATAGTATGCCAGCAACTACAAGGTAGGGTATATAAACTTATCATTGATAAATGCAATAAATACACATCATATAATAATCCTTGGCAGGAGAGACAAGGTAAGAAGGGTGGGCAAGATAGGGGGAAGAGGATATCTAGCATAAGTAAATAGCAGTAGATATGTAGATAGGCAGTCATGGGGGGAAAAGGAAAGGAGCAAGTAAGGAAAACTTGTAATGGTAGTCACGAAATGCAAAATGCATGCCCGGAGGTTTGAGTACAGAAAGGACTAGTATCGGAGAAGGTGATATGCACGGGCATGCATCGATAGGAGTAGGGCTTAAAAGCAGTTACAAATATCTTTTATTTTATTTGGGCTTAGTACTTTAAAGAAATTAACTGGGACAATGCTAGTCAGTTTTAGAATGAATTGGAGATGGTTCCATATAGTAGGAACAGTATGCGAGATAGCTCTTTTACCAAAGGAAGTACGAGTTCTAGGAACATTAAGCAGGATGAAGTCTGATTTCCTAAAAGAATACACACTGTGGGAAATGCAGATAAGAGATGTAAGGTAACTCGGTAGTTTATGCAAAAAGCAACTTGAGGGTCCATGGAGCAGGCGTCTGGTAGTGAGAGATGTCCAGCCAACAGCTGCGTACAAATCACAATGGTGCATATGGTAGGGTGAGTTGGTAATGAACCATAACGCATGGTCATAGAGGATGTCCAACTTGTTTAGGCTTGAGGCAGTGGTGAAGGAATAGATTAAATCACTGTAGTCAGGTAAGGGTAGGAATGTGGCCTGGATGAGTCTGGTTTGAGTCTCGAGGGGGAAAAGGGGCCTATTTCTAAAGAAGAACCCTAACCTGGTTTTGAGCCTCTTGGATATGTCCTCAATGTGTTCATGAAAAGAGAGTTTATTATCTATCCAGATCCCCACATATTTAAATTTAGTAACGACTTCCAATGGCTCACTTAGGGAGGTCACAATGAAGTCTTTTGGGGGGTCAAGGGAGGTACAAGAAAAAATCATTTATTTGGTTTCCTTTGCATTAAAGAGAAGCTTTTATTAGATTGTTTTCAAGCTGAGCAAAATCTGCTTGAAGCACATCCCTTTCTTCAGATAAGGTTGAGCCGGAGAAATACAGTGCAGTGTCATTGGCAAAGAAGTGCAGGTTGGAGTTAGTTACATTAGAATCCAGGTCATTAATTCGCAGAGAGAACAGGATCGGTCCTAAAATGGAGCCTTGGGGGACTCCTTGGGGAATTGGCAGAGAGGCAGAGAATAGGCCAGTCGCCTTGACTACTTGGATTCTCCCTGTAAGATAGCTAGTGAACCACTGTGTAGTGGAGGAAGTGGCATCTAGGTTAGTAAGGCAAGTGACTAAGAGGTTATGATCAACAGTGTCAAATACTTTACTAAGATCCAAGAAGACTGTGCCAGAAATTTTCTTGGCATTCACGGCAGAGATCCAGTCATTAGTTACTTTGGCCAATGCAGAGATGGTGCTGTGATTTGCCTGGAAACCAGATTTTGCTGGTTAAGGACTGAATAGGCTTCGATATGCATTTTTAATTGGTTATAGATCAGTTTTTCGAGAACTTTGGAGGGGATGGCCAAAAAGGAGATAGGCCTATAATTATTCAAATCACATGGGTCCCCTGACTTGAATAGGGGAGAATATGGGTGGATTTCCAACAGGATGGAACTATGGCAGAAGTGATAGAGAGATTAAAGATATGGAGGATAGGGGCAGTGAGATGGGCCTAGTCTTAGGAAGAAAGGTTCGAGACCATCATCGCCTGCACTTTTACTGGTATCCAGGTTAAGAAATGAATCTTCGACTTCTTTATAACTGAGTGTACTCAGTTGAAAGGGACAAGATGAAGTGCAGGTTGGCGGAGAGGAACTAGGTTGGTTCTTAACATGGCTAGCATACAAGATGAGTCAAAAGCTAGGCCCGCAGTGATAAAGTGGGAGTTAAGTTCTTCGAGAATTAGAGTATTACTTTTCACCACCCTGCCACTGGTAATTATCTTCATAGGAATGGAGGGGGAAGTAGGCCTTCCTTCAATAGATTTAAGTGTTCTCCACATTTTATGAGAGTTCCCATTTGCCTGTTCAAGGGTGTAAACGTAATAATTTGCTTTAGCAGTGCGAATGCTTTTTACACAGGCACTCCTGGCTGCTTTGAATGCCTACCAATCTGAGGGTCTTTTGGAATGCCTTGATTGCGCATTCCTTCATCCAGGTAGTGGGCCACAAACCTATGTCCATATCTCCACTCAATCTCCCACAGCTTGTCTGGAACCTTGGTCCTGTGTGCTGCTGCTTGTGGAGCCAAGTCCCGGAACTTGTTTAACTACAAGTGTGAAAGACTGTCAGCAATGTCCTTCTGAATACCTTCAATGTGCTGCGCTTTAAATGACAAGTTCAGCTGAATCCCCAACAGTACAAGTTGCTGCATGACTCTGCCCACTGTGTCCGTGATCCCCCTTGTCTATTGATCACCTTCACCACCCCTCTGTTGTCACACCAGAACAGTATGCACTTCCCCTTCATTCCATCACTCCACACCTTCAGGGACACGAAGATGGGAAAGTTCTTCAGAAATATAATGTTTTTCAGCAAACCCGCCTTCCACCATGTGCTCGGCCAGGCCTCCGAAATCCACTCTCCCCTAAAGTAGGCCTCTATCCCCAGGGCTCCGGAGGCATTAGTGTACAGCTCCAGATCAGTGTTATAGGCCGAATCCTCCTGCCAGAATGTGACCCCATTGTAATTCTCCAGAAACTCCATCCCCACTTCCAAATCCTCCTGCACCCCTCTTATGGTGTCCACCCAGAGATGTGGCATCTTCACCTTACCCGTTGCCCTCGCCAATCTCCTGGTGAAAGCTCTGCCTGGGCTTATGGCCTTGCAGGCAAAATTAAGGTGCCCCAGCAGCTGTTGAACCAACATCACCAGCACCCTCTTCCTCCCACTGACCTGCTCCAGCAGGCCACTAAGATGGGCCACCTTGTCAGCCAGGAGACAGAAGCATTCTTGCACCTTATCGATCTCTATCACTAGGAATTCCAGCTTCTGCACTAGGCCTTTGGTCTTGTCCTCTGCCAGAGTGATCCCTATCATTGTGCACATTTCCTTAAAATTGGCCAACATCCCCTCTACCTCTGCTTTGTTACCCCCGATGATCAGAAAATCATCCACGTAGTGAACCACACACCTATGGCCATATATCCTCCCAAAAACTCACTGCACCCAAGAACTGAAAGCTTCAAAAGTCCCACATGCCACAGAACAACCCATTGACAGGGCTTTGTCAAAATACAGCCCAGCCTTGAATTGAAACCCCAAGAGATCCCAATCTTTGAGCCTCACCGGCAATAACTGAAAGGTGGGCTCTCTGTCTGCCTTCACTAACCACAACCCCCGCCCCCCAACCTCCCCAATCGACAATACTTCTTGGTCCAAAGATTTGTAGGACACCACCCGTAGATCCTCAGGGATCCCTTCATTTACTGAGGTCCCCTCTGGGTAAGACAGGTGGTGGATGAGTCAAAACTCCCCCTCCTGCTTCTTTGGTACCACCCCAATGTAGATATCCAGAAGGTGAGGCAGAGGGGCTCAGGGAAGAAGAAGAAGAAGAAGAAGAATCAGCATTTATATAGCACTTTTCATACATCCAAAGCGCTTTACAAGCAATGCTAGACTGGTAGTGAAGTGACTGAATGTGTGGTGGCAGCCATATCACACATCATCACACACACACAGCCTGGATAATTGCATGAACCGGTTTATGGGAAGGGGAATGTTGGCCAGGACACCGGGAATGTTCCCTACTCTTTGTGAAGAGTGCCCTGGGTTCTTTTACTTCCGCCTGGACACCCACCAGGACAACACCAGAATGGGCAGAAGGGACCTCGGTTTAACGTCTCATCCGAAGGATGGCACACCCCAGCAGTACAACACCCCCCAATACTGCACTCGGATGCCAGTGACTTTTAGGTGCAAGTCCAATCCCGGTGTTGGATGAGAACCTACGACCTTCTGGTCCAGAGGCGGATGTGCTACCAACTGAGCCACGCTGACACCTAGGGACCCTCTACCCTCACTCCTTGCATATCCTTAAGGAGCTTCTTCCTGACTATTGCTTCCTTCCCCTTTATTGACACCAAATTCTGTACTCTCATTGCTCTCCTTGCCCCCTAAAAAACCCAAAGGGTAACCTTGTCTGAAAACCTGGCACAGCAAAATCGCTTTAGCTGTGTCCGGGTACCCCTGCATCCAGGCCTCGACCACTTTCTGTACAATTTGGGTTCATTCCAGGGGAAAAAAAACAGCTCCTTTCCCCCAGCTCCCCTTCAATTCCACCCTTAATTGGAATTGTATCCTCCCCTGCTGTGGTCTCCCTTTTCCCTCCCACTGACATCCCCCCCAGAACCCCTGAAAGGACTGGTCCTGGCCTTGCCACCCTTGTAGGCTACCCCAATCTCTGACTGCTCAGCAGCTCACTGCCTGGTGCAGGCCTGAGCAATGTGAGCACAAATGTTGAAATTTTCAATTTGCCCAGGTGCAAGAGGCCCTGTTGTACCCCCAGCAGGTGTTGGCATACTGTTCTTGCTGTGTTGACTCCAGGCACTCCTGCTGGACCTGTCAAAGTTTACACCCATAGCTCTGAATGGGTGCAGTTCCACCTGAGGTTCCCTTTTGCTGCCATCCATTTCCTGAATGCCTCATCATATTTTAGCCATCTACACCCTAGTTTCACTTTGTAAGCATCCTGAATGATGGCCGTATATGCCAGGAGGGGCTTTGCTAGCTCTGGTTAATTCTCCAGCACAAGCATGCTGTAGATCAGGGACCCCACCTGCCATGTGTCCATGTTCTCCCCCTTGTATTTGGCATCCTCTTCTTTATGCCCCACTATTTCCAGTGCCACCATCATCTCAGATTTTCCCACCGACTCCTTCTGCTCATACTTCTTAGCTGTGTCTTCATCCACCAACTCGAAGATATCCATGTTCCCCCTTCCAAATTGTCTTTTTAGTGGAGGAGGGGACATGTTCTCACAGTGTGAAACCCAGTGGTCTCTCATATATCTTCTTCCAACCCCTTTTTGCTGCTTGGTGGCCCCCGTACCATCTCCATCCCCTTTTTTATAGCCTGCAGTGCCTTCTCCATTATCTCCAGACCCTTTTGCCCCATATGCTAGAGCAGCCCTTCCAGGTACTCCCCTTCATTTGACAAATCCACATTACCCTTACCCCCACTAGGGCCTGGTCCAGCTGGTGCCAGTGCAGGTTCCAGTGAAGGGATGGGCGAAAGGCTGGGCGCAGTTCCACATGGCCTCTTTTCTCCTCTGCCTCTGCCCACCTGCTCCTCCTGCTCTTTCCTCTTCCTTGTCACCTCCTCCTCCTCCAGCTGCCAGGCTGTCTCAATGAGTTCTGTCATTTTGTCCATCAACTTGGACACTTCCTCCCTCAGCTTGGCGCTAGAAACCAGAGCTTTCTTTGGTGCCATCCTCCATGTTGAAGTATACATAGAAGCAAAAGAGGTGAATATTCAGTGCACCTTTAGCTAGGGCCCCCCCTTTGGCTGTGTCCCCATCCACCCCTTGATTCATGTGCCCATCTGGGCACCCACCCTTATCTGCATACCACCAACCACCTGCAACCTGCCAAACCTGCAAGCTCCCTCATGTCGAGCCCCTCGAAGGCCTCATCCCTCCCATATGTGGCCTCTTCCCCATTGCCCATGCCTGGGGTGATGCACCCCAGTCATATCCCCCAAAACCTATGGCTCCCCCGGTCCAGCGCAAGCAGCCTCCTCCCCCAAGGGTACAGCAGTCACCTCCAGCCCAAGCTGGGGTGTCCAAACCTCCTTCCAGCTGTCTGCCAATTCCCCTCCAGTCATGCTTGTTTGTGACACCCATACCACATGGGCTACTCACCCAAAACGCCCTATATGTGGTACATGCCAGTGATCCCCCACCCAATCCAATCCAGGCCTACCATGCCCGGGCTTCCCCACTCACCCTGCCCCATGATAGCAGGGCCAACTCTTTCCCCCTTTGGTGAATCAAACCAGGACCATTGGTTTGAACTGTTACCACCTTGCACTGTGAGTCAACCACTCCTCTGTTTGTCTGTTTGTTTGTTTTATTCATTTTAGCATCTGCTTTCTTGTTTTGATTTTTTAGACCAAAAAACCCACCTTGCCCACAGCAGCCAAAGCACTGGCACTCCATGGGTCTGGCGCTCTCTCCCCAAACCCCTGCCCAAATGCATGATTCTTGGCCTCTCTATATGGGCCTGCCAGCAGCAGAAACTATCCGGAATCCAAACATGCCACATGGCCCCTGCTGGCTCATCTCATGACCTCCACTTGGTGCCATCTCTACTACCACCAATCTGAAATGCCAGCCTCTCCTCCAAGTTCGCCCTGGTGAACCTGACTGCAAACAAACCACTGACAGCTCCCACCATGGTAAAAGCAAGGAAGAAAAGGGCCACACACAGAAAGAAACAAATTTCTCCACACAGAAATAACTTAAGCTACTACCAAACATTCTCCTTAAAAACAGCCAGCAGTGGCTGGTTGATTGAATTAGACTTTAAACCTGAACCAACTTGCAGGCCGTGCCAGGACTCCACAATATCTCTAAAGCCAAAAAACTCTTAAGATTTATTTTTTTGTTTTACCAGTAAATGTGCCAGCTGCGGCTGGTAGACAGAATTAAACTTTAAACATGAATCAAACTCACAAGCCATGCCAGGACTCCATGTGGCAAATAGGCCTGATGCAGGTCTGCAGGCCTCTACATTACCTATAAGGTGTTCATGAGTCAGCCTGTTGCAACGAAGTGCTGAGAATGCAAACCACATTGCCAGCAAAAGAAGGAGTCCTAAGGGCTGCATCGCCTTTTAAAGCCCCTCAGGACCCCAAATCAGGACTCCTCTTGGCTCCTCCCCTGACCAATCCCACCTGGCCATGCACCTGCATTAAATGACACCTGCATGACTCCCTCAGTGACCTCACCAAGCCCACCCCTCCTTCCTCCCCAACTGCTTACCTTCCCCCCCTCACCTCTGTTCATTCCCATCTGGGCCACATGACAATTCAGGTTGCCTTTTGGTGGCAACCCTACTTTTCGCCATTTCATAAGTTAATACACTCATTATATGTTAATTGTGATAACAAAATATATAATAATAAAATATTGAACTCGACCAAAACCACCTCACGAACATGGATGGAAGTCTATATATATCTAGGAATAAAACCTGGACCTGTCCTTCTCTTTTTCCGATCATATCTTCTCTGTTATCCATTGTATTAACCAGAAACTTTGTGCGGCTTATCGGATGAAGTCATTCCTGACCAGGGAAGCCTATTTAGCCATTGCCCAAGGAAACCTACTACCCTTGATTGACTAGTGCTCCCCTGTTTACTTACACACACATCCTCAGCCTTGCGTGTGCACCTCTGCTCCACATGCAACATGTCATTTCACTCTGCTGGCACCATATTCCATTCACCACTGCCTTCTCTGCCAGATTCTTGACTGGCTCCCACTAGACTGTAGATTTGATTATGGGCTTGACTGCCTCCTGGACTGCGCCACCAGGCATGGTGAAGCCTCCCCTTATACGTCTCTTCTCAAGACCAGTACTCCCTCCAGGTGTCTGTGTGCATGCTCAGTCTCACCCCCCCCATGGATATCTCAAAAGTTTTCTCAGCTATGGATAGCAGAGTGTTATCTGTAGCTGCTCTGACTCTGTGGAACAAAATTCCCATGGCCATCCACTCTCTGGACTCCCATGCCACTTTCAAGACACATCTGAAATCCTGGCTGCCTGATGAGGCCACATGCCATTGCTAGCTTGGATAACCCTCCCCCTACCTTTCTGACTTTTCCCTCTTGGGCTGCTTTGGCCTCCCCTTGCCTCTTTCATTTCTTTGGACTCCTGTCTTACAACCCCCACTGCCTGCTTCTTGGACTCTCCCACTTGGCTATTGTCTTGTGTTTTTTTATTGTTTGCTTGTTTTCCATCATGCATTAATTTGCACTGATCACTTATCCTTAATAAATAATTGTATAATAATTGTTGTTTATCATGATGTACTGATTGTTTTTTTCAGTCTCTCATTAATTTTATTTTCCTATGTCACTTTGTTTGTTCACCGATGATGTCTGTATATCCACATGGCTTGTACTCATTGTATAAATTGTAACTACCTCTGTAACTGTCACCTGTGTGGCCTGAATCATGCCTGAAAATGGTCCCCTGGATCAGTGCACTTACCCGGTTACCGAAGCCTTAAATAAATACATTGTACCATTTCAATATACTCACCTTTATATATGAATTCTATCCGTAAGTTTAATATACAAATACAATATTTTATAACTGGAAGAACTGTGGTTTAATACATCTTGAACAATTTTTACAAAATGGTATTTTGAAACCCTTTGAGGTACTTAGGTTAGAATTAAATCTCACAACTGGGAGTTATCTAGCATATCTACAGCTGAGAGATTTCTTTCAGAAGAATATACGTCTTAATATTATTAGTGCAACCCCCAGGAGCTGCTAATTCAAGCTCCAGTAAATAAAACTAAAACAATTTCTAAAATATATAACTTATTATTAGAAGCTAAAAAGTGGGACGTAGAACTTTGGCAACAGAATTGGTCCAGAGACATTTGGACTTTTGGATCATCTTGAATCAATTGAAGAGGAAATGTGCTGTTGTGTGTGATTCAGGCTCTGATTTGAATGGAGTGACTGCTGGAGTCGAAGTTGGAGCAAACGTTCGGCTCAATAGTGGTTCTATCCTGCTGATCCAGGGATTGTGTGGGAACTGTGGACAGGTTGCGAGTAAGCTGAATCTTTTGGCTTGGGAAGAAATCTTGGAGTAGTCGGAGTTGTCTTGCATTCGGCTGCATTTTTGAACTGCTGAAACTGTTGCAGTGATTTGTTTCCTGACCAGGACCCGATGAACTGGGTCAAGTGGGGTTGGATTATCTCTGACTTTATTTTTGGAGCTCCTGATTTTAAAATTGGATTTGTGAAGGTGTTTTGGTCTGTGAGTAACATATGAAATTCAAGCTGGATTTATATTGGAATGAAGATTTGAATGGGACTTGTGTTTAGTCTGTTAATTTGTTGAACTGAATTGCTTAATTGATATAATTAGATATAATTAGAGCATTTTAATGAAATTATGGGGTTTATTACAGGGTAAACTGCTGGGGTGCTATTGTTTGTTTGCTGTCCTTGCTGGGTTTAGGATGGGTGGTATTGGTCCTGGCCTATCGTAGGGTGGGCTGGGGGAACGGTGCCTCCCAGGCTTGCTAGTGGGGTCCACTGGTGAGTGGTCCCCTTCTGGGGGCCATAGTCCTCTTCTCAGTGGGGATTAAGTTTGTTTGTTTTTTCCTTGCTGAGATTGGGATGGGTGGTATTGATTCTGGTCTACCGGAGGGTGGACATGGAGAAGTGGTGCCTCCTAGGATTGCTAGTGGGGTCCACCAGTGAGTGGTCCTCTCTCTGGGATCTGTAGTCCTGTTCTCGGTGGGGATTAAGTTTGTTTGTTTTTTCCTTGCTGGGATTGGGATGGGTGGTATTGATTCCGGTCTACTGGAGGGTGGGTGCGGAGAAGCGGTGCCCCTAGGATTGCTAGTGGGGTCCAATGGTGAGTGGTCCTTTATGGGATCTATAGTCTTGCTCCTGGTGGGGGTAAAAGTTTTCCCCATTAATTGGCAGTTATGTTTCCCTCTGAACCCTTATTGTATCTGTTATTAATGCCTGAAGAGTTGTAAACTCATTAAACTGTCTTGTTTATTAGAGTCTTTAGATTTTAGTGAGAGTAAAATCTGAATGTAATTGTTGGATTGGGGAAGTGAGAGACCTTAATCCTTTTCAAGACTATTAACATCAAAATTTGAGTGTTATAGCTACTTTAGGATTTTTGGGATGTGATTTTTTTGTTTTGTAATAATTTATTCAGTTAAATTGTTTATTGTGATCGTTGAGTTGTTTATTTGGATTTTTAGATACATTATTGTTTATTGAAATGTGCTGGGAAGACATTAAGATGCTCAGGAGCTATTCTCCCATTTTGCTCCATGACCTTCATCCTTTTCACTGTTCCCTTTTGGCGCCTGAAGTTTATAACAAATGTCGTTCATTGGGGATAGTGAGAAGGCGCTCAAGGGGTGTATGGTCTGGGCAAAGTGGGAGAATGGAAAGGGGCCGATTGATTGAGGTAGTGGGGACTAGGAGACACCCTGAGGCAAAATGGGTTCAGGAGAGGGGTTTTCCCTGCCTGATTCCCATACCCAAGGGTTCAACAAATTGTGGACCGGTACTGCACTCCTCTTTGAAAACCCATTCAACCTGGGCAGTGTTAAGTAATGCCAGGTCAATTAAAAACAAGACCACTACTATAGCGGATCTTGTTGTAACATCTGATCTGGCATGCATCACCGAGACCTGGTTGGATGAGAATGCAGGCCCTATATTGTCCTCTGCTGCTCCATCTGGGTTCTTGGTGATACACCGCTCAAGGTTGGATCGTAGGGGTTGGGGTGTAGCCATCTTTTTTTTAGAACAGAGCTGAGTCTTGTGGATGTGCCAGTGGGTGTCACTAGATCCTTTGAGTGTATTCTGGGAGCAGCTGCAGGGTTCAGGGTTCTCCTCATCTAATGACCACCCAGTAGTGGTGGAGAATTCCTGAAGGAGTTTGTGGACTTCATTGTTGACGTAGCGCTGGAGTCGCCCAGATGGTTAATACTGGGTGACTTCAATGCTTGGGTCAATGATGAACTCTCACATTTTGGGAAAAATCTCCTCCAACTGATGACAATGTTGGGCCTTGCACAGGTGGTTACCTCTGCTACCCATGTAGGGGGTCACTCATTGGACCTAGTGTTCCTACTGGAGTTGGAGGTCACACATTTGGGGGTGGAACCAAATGTGTGGACAGACCATCACACCATAAGATTTAGCTTCAGGGTGCCCCTAAAGAGGCCTGGTCCTACGGAGATGGTACAATATCACCCTTTAAGGACAGTTACCCCAGAAGGCCTTTCAGAGGTTTTGAACCTATCGTGTGTTTTGAGTGAGTGTATGGATCCAGAGCATCTTGTACTTGCCTATAATAAGGCTGTGGGTGATGCCCTGGCTCAAATTACACCTGTTCATGTTCGTCCACTCACTCAGCATTCAAGATCTTCATGGTTTGTTGATTCTTTGAAGGAGCTGAGGAGAGTAGGATGAAGGTTAGGGAGAGCTTGGCGAAAGTCCTGCCTGGATGCTGACAGACTTAGACTGATGGAACACTTTAAGGTCTATCAATCAGCAATCACCCGTAAGAAGGCAGAATTCCTGTCCAGGGAGATTGCTGCTGCACAGAATCAACCAGCTAAACTCTTTCAGACTGTGGACAGATTGTGCAATCCACTCTGTCTGTAGTCTGGAAGAGATTTTTCACAGATGAAGTGTGATGAGCTTGCTCGATTCTTCGTAGATAAGATTCCCGGCATCAGATAGGGCATCCGTCCTGCCCTCTCTATAGGGAGCTGTGATGGTCGGCGAGAGGAAGCAATCCCTTGTGTCTCCTGGTCTGACTTTAGTAGGCCGGCATTCGTGGATGTTGTGAGGATTATCCAGACTGTACGGCCAACCAGTTGTAATTTGGATCCAGGCCCTACACCACTGTTATTAAGTTGTGTAGATACTATCTGCCCAATCCTTGCTGAAATTGTCTGGAAATCTTTGGAGCAAGGGGTTTTCCCGCCCCCTTAAAGGAGGCGGTCATTCGACCACTCCTTAAAAAACCTTCATTGAATCCAGACATCCCAGCTAACTACAGACCTATCTCTAACCTTCCCTTTGTGGGTAAGGTTATTGAAAAAGTCGTTACAATAGAGTTGGATGACCATCTTATGAATCACAACATCTATGAAGTTCTCCAGTTGGGGTTTAGGAAAAGACATAGCATCAAGACTGCCCTTGTCTGGGTTTTAAATGATCTTGATCGAAAGGCTTGTACTATTCTAGTCCTTCTTGATCTCTCTGCAGCATTTGATACTTTGTATCATGGAGTGCTGCTGGAGTGCCTGTGATTTCTTTGTGGACTGTCTGATACAGTCTTACATTGGTTTCAATCTTTCCTCACAGGGCAGACTCAGAGGATTACTATGGGGATTTATTCCTCTGATACCATCTCTCTGTCCTGTGGGGTACTGCAGGGCTCCATCTTGGTGCCCATGTTATTCACAGTCTATATGCTGCCATTAGGAGATATTATTAGGTGTTACAGTCTGGGTTTTCACTGCTATGCAGATGATACCCAGCTGTATCTGTCCTTTACTCCCAGTCAGGATGATGCAGTCTCTCTGCCTAACTGCTGTCTAGCTGAAATCAATGACTGGATGAGCGCCAGCTGGCTAAGGATAAACCTGGATAAGACTGAGGTGTTGGTTGTGGACTCAGGTTGCCTTGAGGTGGGTCATAGGGCTGAAGTACCATCAGGCCTTTGGCTTGGTGATGCCCAGTTCTTGACCTCAGGCCAGGTGCAGATCCTGGATGTTATTTTTGACAGCAGTTTGAGCCTGAAATCACAGGTGTCAGCCATTGTTAAGTCCTCTTTTTTCCATCTGAGGAATATCGCCTGGGTAAAACACCTGGTTCCTCCGGCTGACCTTCCAACTCTGGTCCACGCCTTTGTGACCACTCGCCTTGATTACTGCAATTCCCTTTACCTGGGGCTACCGGGGGTTGAAATTCATTGCCGGCAGCTAGTGCAGAATGCAACAGCCAAGCTTTCGACTGGAACATCTAGGTATAGTCATATTATCCCTGTTTTGCACAGGTTGCACTGGCTGCCGGTACAATGGCGAATCACCTTCAGGGTCGGGTTACTGACCTATAAAGCCTTACACAAACAGGGGCTGCAGTATCTGAAAGATCTCCTTACTCCCTACTGCCCCTCTCGCTCACTCTGATCCACCGATGAGGGATTGCTAGAGAGTCCCAGGGTTCGTTTCAAAACATCTGGAGCTCTTGCGTCTTCACATGCAGCTCTGGCCCTGTAGAATTCTGTACCTCATCGGATACGAAGCTGCCTGACCGTTGAGAGTTTTAAAATAGAGTTTAAAACTTTTTTATTCACTAAAGCTCATGGCTTATGATTTTATATTGTTAATATTGCATTGTTTGCTTATTGTTTTTGTAAAGCACTTTGATCTTCGGAAAAGCATTTTTAAATAAACTTTACTTAATTACTTACTTAGTCATTAGGCTCAAAATATAAATTTGTCTGAAGTGTTAGCTTCATTGGATACAGTGTCGAAAAACGAAATTAAAACAAATCCAGTTTATTGTAATCCTTAAGTTATATTATACTCCTAGTAAATTTATTAAATTTAATCCTACACTTTCAGAACTTTATCCACTGTAAAAGAGATAAAGGTACATTGATTCATACATTTATCTTCTTTCCAGAGTTAAAACAGTATTAAAGAAAATTAGAGACATCAGGGCCAATTCCTGGATGAATGTCACAACCCACAGGCGTATGCGAGTTGCGACATTCGCCGCTATACTGGGGACCCTGGGGCCAATTCTAAGATGGCATACACCAGCACAAGCCAAGTTATGCCAAATCCCGTGGCATAACTCACGACTTATGCCATGCGTTACACCATTCCCTATTCCAAAAGGTGCCTTGCACCATGTTGGCTGCCGGCTACGCCAACCGTGGGATATGCCACCCACTACACTGCAACCCACAATGACAAGGCACAAAGGTGGGTTACAGCAGCAACTGTGACCTATTCCAGAAGGGCGGCTGCTGTAATCCACTATCACAATTCCAGGAGCCGCACTGGTGGAGCTAACTTAGAACACATCATAGATGCTGAAAGGGGCATCCGTCAGTGCCATACAATGGATGCCCACTCCACAGTACCATGGCAAAGGTCCCACTGTACTCCCTGTTCCCCCACATACATGACCATGCCACCATCCCCAAGAATGTCAGGGACCCCTGAGGGTCCATTCCCCATTGTGCCCCCCCAGACTTCTGAGCCACCTGTCCAGCTCCCCATACCCCCTGGTGTGTGCCATGGTGTTCTGGGGGTCAGTCTGCAGTGGGCTGCAACTTGTGACATGCTGGGATATTACATCATGCCAGTGGCATTAACCTATGCATGTCACAAGTCGCATGTCATAAGTGCCAGGACCCTGCCACTTTTAGAATATGGTGCAGGGTCACTGGCATAGCAGCGAATGTCACAACTCACATACACCTGCAAATCATGACATTCATCCTGGAATTGGCCCCCCCCAGCACTTTCGACATGCAACTTGTGACACACATAGGCTAATGCCACTAGCATGGCATAATAGCCCCACATGTCAAAAGTCACAGCCCACAGCAGACTATTCTCCCAGAGTCCCCCACTTCAGAACACCATGGCACACACTAGTGGGCATGCGGGGGCTGGACAGATGGCTCAGGAGTCTGGGGTCACAGTGGAGAACAAACCCCGGGGGGTTCCCAACATTTGGAAGGGTAGGGAACATGTTCATGGGGCCATGGGAAGCACAGCAGGAACTTTTGTTGCAGTGCTGTTGAGTGGACATCCATTGGATGGCACCTACAGATGCCCCTTGGAGCATCTACAAGATGTTCTAGGTTAGCTGCACCAGTGCAGCTCATGGAACTGCTTTAGCAGGTTACAGCAGTCCCCCTTCTGGAATATGGCACAGTTGCTGCCGTAGCCCACCCTTTTGCCATGTCATTGCTGGTTGTGGCATAGTGGGTGGCATATCCCATGGTTGGCATAGCCCACAGCTGACATGGCACAAGGTGTCTTTTGGAAAAGGGAATGGGTTAATGCATCGTGCAAGTAGCAAGTTATGCCATGGTTTTGGCATAACTCGGCTTATGCCAGTGTATGCTGTCTTGGAACCATCCCCATCATTTCTAAAATATTGAATAGAAGTGTCCCCTTTGACCCCGGCATTCTTTTATTTGGCTCAACTACCCCCATTAAACATCAGCATCGAACAGGGCTTGTTTGTGTCTTTAGCAATGATATTAGCCTAAAAGGTAACACTACTGCATTAGTGAGTTGTAACACCTCCAAATTATAGAGAATGGTTGAATTTACTGACAGATTGTGGAAAATTGGAAATAATTTTCTACATTAAAGAAGATAAAGGATGACCTTTGAAAACATCTGGCTACCTTATTGTAACTATTTTAAGTGAGACATAAAGTTTGAAAATGAGCTGTTTTAATAAGTGCTGACCTAATAAATGGGACTAGCTAGTGGAAACTGCTTTCTCCTGTATGATGATGCCAAAAAGATATCAAATTCTGGCTATACACTTTATGCCTGAAAGTGGGTATCGGACTGAGTACAAAAAAAGAAAAAAAAAAAAAGAATATTGCTCCCCAGTAATCTCCCACATGTTGCCTCAACTACTTAGTCACCTATAGACCAGTTCTTTTCAATATTTTCATAATGGACTATTGCAGAAGAACAAGAAAGTATGCTTTTTAGAGATGATACCAAAATCTGCAAAAGGGTAGACACTCACGAGGGCCTGGAAGACTGTGTGGTGATCTTGGGAAAACTCAAGGAGCTGTCAAAAGCATGGCAGCTGGTGTTCCACACAACAGCTGGAGTTCAATGCAAAAAAAAAGCAAAATCATGCACATAGGACATAGGAACTGAGAAGTTAAATATAGGATGGAAGAGGTACTGACAGTTACAAAACAGTAAAGAGACCCAGAGGTATAATTAATGAAGGTCTCAAAGTGTACAGCAGTGTGACAAAACAGTGGGATGGGCTAGTTGGATGCTAGTGTGCATTAGAAGATGTGTCTTTCACAGGAGGAATGAGGTGGTGTTGCCACTGTATCTCTCTCTCTCTCTCTCTCTCTCTCTCTCTCTCTCTGGAGAGACCCTACCTTGAGTACTGTGTCCAGATTTTGGAGTCTGTACCTGGAGGCAGTCCAGGGAAGGTAACTAAAATGGTGCAAGTGTTGCAAGAGATGCCTTATGGGGAGAAACTGAGGGGTCTCAACACGCACACCCTGGCAGACAGAAAATAGAGAGGTAATTTTTTTTTGTTTACAATATTATGATCAGGAAAGATGCACTAAGCTGAGGCTTGTTTCCAGGTATCCAAGGGAGCACAGAGAAATTAAGTGACTTGCTCATGGTCACACAGCATTTATTTATTTATTTGCTTTTGTTAACCAGGTAAGCACACTAGACAGCAACGTGCCTATTTTCAGGAGCAACCCAGGAGAGTTACAGGGCATCCATATGACAACAATTTCATGGAGGAGCCACATGCGCCACCAGTTTGGTTACATCCAGGAGCCACATGCTCCAACAGTTGGTAATACAATAGGGTTTACATACAGGAGTCACATGCTCCAACAGTTGGTAATACAATAGGGTTTACATACAGGAGCCACATGCTCCAACAGTTGGTAATACAATAGAGTTAACATACAGGTGCAAGGAGCTTCGCTGTAGGGTGATACAGAGGTAACAACAAATAACAGTTTAGGAATTAACGGCAAGAACAACGAGGCAGGTGACAAATGATAAATGCCGCACCACCGGGAGTGGTAAGTGCCTGAAGAGGGTAGTCAGCAGCAGAGATGTATAATGGGAGAGACTACATGCTGAGTGGGGCAGGTGGGAGCTTAACACAGGCAGATGGATTCAGTTTTAGATAGTTCCATAGGGAGGATTTGAAGCAGAGGTGGGGGGGGGGAAGGCGCAGACATGAGCAGGGAGGGAGTTCCATAGTTTTGGTGCATAAACAGTGAAGGTCCAATTGCCTGTGAGGGTGTGGGTCGTGGGAACCCGGCGGGCCTTAGCTGCGCATGACCTAAGGTTGTAGACAGTGGAGGAATGTTTTAGCGGAAGGGCAAGTGAGGCAGGAGTGGCCGTTCGAACTATGTTGTCAATGATGTTGCCAAGGGTGTAGGTCCAGAACTTCTCAGGGGGTAGCCACTCTAGTCGACAGTATAGCTTGCATCGGTCAGTGAGGCAGGTGGCTGACAGTGCGAAGCGACATGCATTATTGTATGCGGTGTCCCACTTGGCGAGGCTAGAGGACGGGACAGGTTCAAAGGCAATAAGCCTGTAAGAGAGTGTAGGGAGGAGAATCCCCTTAGCTATGGCAAGCCAAGCTGCGGGGGTGAGACAGTCTTTAGCCCTATAGGCCAGGCCAAGCTTGGCATTAGATGCTTTACACATGGACCGAATGTGCGAGGTGAGGGATCAAGAGTGACACCTAGGTATTTTACAGAGTCAGAGTTAGGAAGAAGGGAGTTACTAGATCCTTGAATTTTGAGGGGGATCGTACAGGAGAAAGTTTTGGCCATGGAGCCGAAGAGCAAGGTCTGCATTTTATTAAGGTTCACTGAGAGTTTGTGCCCTACGAGCCAGTTCCTGATATGGGTGAAATTGGAGTTGAGCTGAGAGTTGATGGAGGTGATGTGCTGAGAGCTGGCTAGGATAACAAGGTCATCGGCGTAGAGTGTCAGGTGCCCATTGGAAGTGACAGAGGGTAGCTCGTTTATGAACAGGGAGAACAGGATTGGTCCTAGGACAGATCCTTTGGGCACCCCACTGGTCACTGGGGAGAGAGGTGAGGGGGTTCGATTAAAGCAGGTATATTGCATGCAGGATGTGTCTGTGGAATTTAAACCTTGTTCTCCAGGTTTGAGCTCAGTGCTCTTAAGCACTATGCTATACTGCCTCTCCATATGATAGAGACCTACAAGTATCTCACAGGCTGAACAAAGTGCAGGAGGGGGACACATTCAAGAGAGATGTGAGGAAATATTTCTTCTCTGAAAGGGTGGTCATGGTGCAGGCTAAAACTAGAGGGGGGCTTAAAGCAAGCATGGGATAGACATTGGGTATATTAGAAAATAGGTAGGGAGGCAGGAGAATTGCTGGAGACCAGTTTGGATCTGTGGAGACAGAGTAAGCAGGGAACATTTGAGCAGACAAGGTGGGACAAGTGGTCCTTTTCTTCTGACAAAGTATATGAGTCTATGCATAAAGCATGTAGCTGTTTTATATAAGTGATGTGCTGCTGAATTTGTTTGTCTGCAAAGAGATGCCTGTACTGAACATCATGTACTTTGAGACTCTATCTTACCCTGCTGCCTGTACCTTAGAACCTTCTTCAACATGGGGTGGTGGACATACATAAGCTGTTCTTGTGTTATTAAGTTATCCTTGTGGTAAAATGTAAAATGAATTTATGTCAGGCCTACAACAATGGAGCAGCAGGATGGCAATAATTTACAAGAAAACACATAGCTCTGTTTATATACTGAAAGTCATAGAGGTCTTAAATGTGTTTATAAACTGCTGCCAGCTTGTGATTCTTGCTTAAACAAGTCTATTTATAATAGAAAGTATTAAAGCATTAAGGCTCAACAAGCAGTGTGCTATTATGGATTATGGGATACTTGATCACTAATGTCCTAAACACATCACTACATGGCAGTTGGGATAAAAAATAATAGCTGATCTCGGACACTTGTATACACATGATATATAACAATATCAACCCTTTTAATGCAGAAGAAAAATATAAAATAAATTGATTCATAAAAAAAATACTTTGAGACAGTCTACAACATAATACAGCATTAAACAAAGCAATTTGTGTTATACAAAAATGAAATTGTTACATTTTAAATGATCTTTTAAGGAGGAGGGTCTACTTTCTTCTAACCACTGATATTTTAGTTTGTTTTAATGTTTTGAACTTCATTTGTGTAAGTGCATAAAGCATTCAGATTGAGCATTTAAGTGTGAAGAATATGTAATACTCACTTCTAATGTCCCATGTTATTGGCCCAGTCCTTTTACAGCTTAGATTAATGAAGCTTGATACATTAATTTTGTTTCTCTCTTTAATTATTTTTTATATATTTATTTTTTTATTTACTAATAGTAGCTGAATAAAATGGGTTCATGGAGTCCTGAGAGACTACTGCACAACAATGTTCTGACAAATACAAAGCAAAACATCAAATACATTACAGATAATAAACAAAAAAAAAGATTGCAATGGGCTGAACATACCATATTATATTTATATGCACATACAGACAGTACCTGAAATACATATCATGAACATTAACTGTTTACTCCTGATGTTTACTACGATGCCTCACCACAACCACCTTGATAGAATATTGTCCTGTTACATTTATTTATGGTTTGTGAGTTACATAACTTGCAAAAACTTCAATAGCCAAGGGCATACATGCCAGTATTTTAACACTGCCAAGTATATAGTCAAGAAGCATCATCAGAAAATGAACAAAGAACGGACATACAGTATCAAAGATTAAATATTAGAGGAAACTGAACAAGAAAATGACTTACATTATGGATTACCATAGTGTCTTCCTTAAAAGTAACAGATCAGTGCTTACTAGTGGTTAGGAAAGCACATACTGTAGAATATTGGGCTGTGTCAAAATATTCAGACACTGAGAACATGAGACAATTAAGCATTAAGGCATGAGGGTGTAGAGAACTGTAGAATAATGGCACATATGAGCAAGTAAGGTACAAGTTAAAAAACACATTCTTTACACACTCAAGAAGTGTTTTGATCACATAGGTATGCACACCTTCTAGTTCCTTTTTTGAACATAAAATGCCACCCCCGATTTATTAATTTAATATCAACTAGTGAGGTCCAGAAAACAAAGTATTTCTGACTGCTGCTGTTCTACTAGAATAATGTACAGTCCTGTGGTAACACATTTGCCCAATAACATGACTTGGACTCTTTTATTCATTCTGATGTCACTTTATATGACAGTGGTCACACCATATCTAGAGCATTATATGCAGTTATGTGTGCCACACTATGTAGATATACTTTAGAGTAATTGGAGGAGGTAAAACATAGAGTAGCAAAGCTGATAAGAAAACAAGGGAATTCAACCTGGTAGATAAGCAGGAGGAGCTGGCATTGTTAAGTCTATATAAGAAAAAAAAAAGTGGGAGGTACAATCTTTGAAAAAAAATTTACTTACCCTGGAAAACTGGGCAAAAACTACTGCATGATTTTTAACATCGACAAATGTGTCATCATGCATTTAGGAGACTAATACATAAAACAAGTGCTCCCTGAATAGTAAAATCCTTAAGTCAGTTGACACTGAAAAAGATCAGGGAATTATCATTTCATCTGACCTAACTTTTAGGAAACATTGCAGTGAGGTAATCAGAAAAACCAATAAAATAATAGGGTGTATAAAAAGAGCATTCACATCCAGAAATAGGGCGTGCATTTTGCCACTTTTTAGGGCTTATGTAAGGCCGCATTTAGACTACTGTTCACTGCTATAGAGCCCTCATCTTCAAAGAGACATAACTAGACCGAAAGGTGTCCAGAGAAGAGTCACCAGGCTAATAGATGGTATGCAAAACAAAAACTATGAGCAGAGATTGACTAAGTTAAACATATACTCCTTGGAACTTAGGCGAACAAGGGGGAACCTCCTGCAGATGTTCTGAATAACAAGGGATGAACAGCTGATGACAGACCTGGGTATGCTAACTAATACAAGAAATTGCAGTCTAAGAAGCCACAACTACCAACTTATGTTAATATATCCAAAGAGAAACAACAGCTGTTGTTTTCTTTGTACAAAGAATAATACCAATATGGAACTTGCTTCCAAAAAATGTAGTTGAAGTTAATTCTTGTAATAGCTTTAAAGCCAGCCTTGACAGGCATCTATTGAGAAATGGGCAAACAGTTTCCAGATTTTGCTGGAGATATACGCTTATGGGCCTACGGCTTACTGTACATCTAACAACTTCCTAGTATAACTCCTAGTATGACTTAATTAAGCTGTTCAAAGACTTGAAGTATATCATTAGATTAAGTAGAAGTAGTTTCTTTATTACTTGCTAGAGCTAAATGGTCCAGAACTCTAGGTTACTCTTTAAAGTTGAAGGGGGGTGGCATGATGAAAAATAATGTGCATAAATGTTTTTTGGTCAATGGACAATAGGGTTTGGAGCAGGTCACTAGATAATATGTTGCATGCAGATATCATGTAATACCTGGCAAGTCCAGACAGGGTGCATTCTTACAGGGCATCAATATTATAGAATCACACATACCCCCATAATGCAAAGTATCATGGACTGTGTATGCAAGTCACCACAGAATATTATACTGGTTCAACTTAAAGCAGAAATGCATGGTACCAAAATGCCTCTCAAACAGTCTGCAAAGGGTGCTAACAGAAGACACATATACGTGTTTCATCCTACCAGGACTCACCAGTGCACCTCATCTGTGTGAACCAGCTACCCTAAGATGGTGCATCTGGGTTATGTTGTTCTGAACCCATAAAAACAAAAAAACAAGCTAAAAGACAAAGAACCTTAGTGTAAAAGCACTGAGGCAGTGGTTACCCCAAAGGGCACTGGCCGGGAAGCCAAGTTTCAAAGAAGTTTCATTGAAACTTGGCTTCCAGGCCAGTGCCCTTTGGGGTAACCATTGTTTCAGTGCTTATGTGCTGAGGTTCTTTGTCCTTTATCAATATTATAGGTTCACAACTGTTAGGAATTGGATGACAGGATGCTGGACAAGATGTTCCAATTTTCCATAAAATAAATTAGTCACTATTAGAAAACCATGTTTGTCATAGGCAAAACATGGATGACACACTATGGGGTGTATAACATTATTCATTTTTTAATCAAATCTGTAAATAAAGTGTTATCCAGCCTGCAGAGTGAAAATAGAAAATAAGGTTAGTAGCAATGTTTGGACCATGGGTCAACTTCAGAAATCATCCATAGAGAAGTAAGAAAATGATTTTCTGTTTTCAGTATTCATTCATGATATGATTATTTATTTCTTTCACGCTCACATGTTGATGTAGTGGGTTGGATATTCAAAAGGACTAGTTTGCCACAAGCCCCTGATATGCCATAGATATGGCACACCGGGTTTGTAGCAATCTATTGGGATTTCATATCCCATGTGATAATTGTTGCATGTTAGACAATCTTTTTGCAGTCTAGCTTGAGTCAATCCCAGAGCCTCATGTTATGGTGCTTGTACCAGAGGTCTGGCTCAAGCTGCCTTAAACTTGGCAAACTGTAACAACTGCATCCAAGCTATTAAAATCAGTGGGCCATGCTTGAAAAATGGACTGAAGAATCACTGAGAATAGGGGTGGTTTACAGACCTCTGATGCAGGGGGAGGAAGGGGTAGACAACTGATACAGACAGTTACTAAGACGGCTGTCAAAGAAGAACTTCTGCTAGTGGGGGACCTAAACCTCCCCAATATGAACTGGGGGATGCCAGCTATGGCATTACCTAGAAGCAAAGGGATTTTAGAGGTGCTTCAAGGGGTATTCATGCAACAGCTGATCAGAGAACCCTCTGGGGAGAAAACCTGCTGGATGTGGTCCTCACAAATTGGAAGAGTGTGAAGAAAGTGGTGGTGGGTGACAGACTAGGTACTAGTGATCACAAGACTGTGAGGCTTAGGGTAAAAATGAGGGGGAGAGACAAATCAGACTAGAACGAGGGTGACATACTTCAGAAAGACAGACTTCAACAAAATGAGGAGCATATTTGAGAAAGAGATGGCAGAAAAGGGGAATATAGGGGATGTTGAGGAACTACAAGGAGCTATCAAAGGGGGGGATTGAAGGCCACTGAAATATGCATTAAGAAGGTGAAGAAGAACAAAAAAAGGCAGAGACCACTCTGGTTTCCAAGGGAAGTGGCAGGGGTGGTCAGGGAAAGGAATAGGGCACTCAGGGAGTATAAGAAGACACTAAGGGGGAGGACAGGGAGGCTTTTAGAGAAAAGAGGAGGGTGGTAGGGTAGAAAATAAGGAGGGCTAAATCATATACTGAGGAGAAAAGAGCTAAACAGGCCAAAAGGGAGGATAAAACTTTGTTTAGGTATCTGAGGGAAAGAAGGAAGGTGAGGCACGGGATTGTAAAGTTGTGGGGGAAGGTAAGAATTCATCTGGAAGGGGACCATGAGAAAGCAGAAGTGCTGAATAACCATTTTTGCTTGGTCTTCATGGAGGGGAGGGAGGGCAAGGGACCAGAGCTGGGGGGGAGGGGCAAGGAAGGCAAAAAGGTGGATCCTAGTATGTTCAGCATAGACAGGGTACGGGAGAAATTGAGCAGGTTGAAAGTGGATGTGGCAAAGGAGCCAGATGGCTTGCACCAGAGGGTAGTCTGGGAGCTGAGGGAGGAGCTGGTAGCCCCACTGATGAGACTGTTTAACTTGTTCATGGATACAGGGCATGTACCAAGGGACTGGAGGAGGAAAGATGTGGTGCCACTGCACAAGAGGGGCAGTAAGTAGGTGGTGGAAAATTATCACCCAGTCAGCCTTACCCCGGTGGTGGGAAAGGTGATGGAGGCACTAATAAAGGAAAGGATGGTGGACTACCTAAAGGACAGTAGACTACAGGACAAAAGGCAGAACAGGTTCATGAATGGGAGGTCCTGCTAGATGAACCTGATAGAGTTCTTCAACTGGGTGGTGCAGGTGGTTATCTGGGGGAGAGGTGGATATGGCCTATCTGGACTTCAGTAAGGCCTTTGACAGTGTTCCTCCCAGAAGCATAGAGACTGAAGTAAAAAGCTTAGGGGTGGGACAAAAAATAACTAGGTTGGTGGAAAACTGGTTGGCAGGCAGAAGTCAGAGATTGGTGATAAATAGGGTACATTCCATGGTGAGGGGGTAATGAGTGGGGTGACCCTGGGGTCAGTGCTGGGGTGCACCTTTTTTAATATATACATCTATGATATTGCAGAAGGTCTGGAGGGAAGAGTATGAGCATTGGGAAAGCAGAGATGGCAGCAGCAGTAGTCCTTCTAGGGAGGAAAGAGGAAGACAAATTCACTAAAGGTAAGACATGTGACAGTTTGTCCGTGGGCTTTGCCATGTATGCAGCAATAGTGTTAGAGAAAAAGTCAGAGTTGGTAATGCCCCTGATAACTTATCAGCTAATAATAAGGAGGGTGAAAGCAAAAGGATGGATGGAGTGAATATATTATGATGAATTTTTCAGGCAAAGGATGGCCACCTATGGACACGTTAGGTGGGTTACCAAACAGCTGGACCTGTGGAAAGATTACATCATGGATAAGTCCACACTAGATGGGGAAGGGGCTAGGAAGATCACTCTGATTCAAAATTATTGCTAGGGATACAACTGAGCTTTTTGCTCCTGGCCGAAATGTAGGTTTCACCATGCATGCTCAAAATGTGGGAGGACCCACCCAGCTTCCAGGTGCAAGACAAACTGGGTGACCAGGGGACAACCCAATGGGACATAGGTCACAGCTAACCAGTCCTTTCAGGGGGACCAAGGGGAGTTCAGGGGACAGCCAGGAGCCAGAGGTTTCAGCGGGAGGGGAGGTTTTGGAAGAGGGGGAAGCAAATATTAAGACAAAGTCTAATAGAGTGGGGAGGAGGGTCAGGTATTTAACATGGCAAAGACACTGATCAGTATCAGGAATTGGGAGGTGGAGATACAAGGACACGCGACCAGTTAGCAGCACAGAACCTGCTGAAGGGGTTTAGGGAAGGTTTCAGCCTGCATTATCAAGGCCCCAGTGCACAACGGGAAAGCAAAAACCTAGGTTCAGTGAAAGGAAAAGAGGAGATACTGAGGGAAAAAACTGCAAAAAGTGAAGGAAGCACGGAGGATAGAGGGCCCATTTTGGGTTCCCCATTTGACAAGCTGAGAATATCCCCTTTAGGTTTAGTGCCCAAGAAACAGCAAGGGGAGTTTTGAGTGATACATCACCTATCGATCCCAGAGTGGTAGTCGGTGACTGATTACATCAATGAAAAACACTCCAAGGTGACTTATGCCATCCTGGAGAAAGCAGTAGAAATCATTAAGGCAACACCACAAGCATGGCTAGCAAAGACTGACACAGAAGCTGCATTCAGGCTACTACCAGTATGCCCTCTAGACTGGGACTTGTTAGGCTTTAAGCTAGATGGGGAATATTACTTTGGCAAAGCCCTGCTCATGGGGTGCTCCAAGACCTGTGCTTCTTTTGAACTGTTTAGCACCTGTCTGCAGGGTATATTTCAAAGACGGTCAGTTTATAGGACAATGTTACACTACCTGGAAGATTTTCCTACTGATCAGGAGTGAGAGGAAAGAGACAGAGGAGATGCTCAAGAGCTTTCAGACACTGTGCAAAGATCTGGGGGTTCCACTGGCATCAGACAAGACAGACAGGCCTAGCAGAATCATTGATTTCCTGGGCATAGAAATAGATCCAAAGAAGGAGGTGTTTAGATTGCTAGAAAGCATGCTAAATAAGTTGAGGGGGCTCCTAAGGGAATATAGAAGAGGAAGAAGGAAACAGTTGAAACAGGTTCAGCAACTGATAGGACACCTTAACTTTGCATGCCAGGCCATCAGCTTGGGGACAGCATTCACCAGGCGAATAGCACACATTACCTGGGGGTGACTAAACTACATCAGTGGGTGGACATCACAAGGGGCACAAGGGAGGACTTGTGAATCTGGGACATATTCTTAGAAACATTCAATGGCACATCCTTTTGACAAGATGACTAGGTCTTTAATACAGACTTGGAGCTTTACACAGATGCCGCGGGAGGGGGGACTTGGTATGGCAGCTACTGTAAAGGAAAATGGTTTTCCAAGACATGGATGCAGAGCTGGATAGACTTAGGCTTGACCAGGGACATCTCCCTGCTAGAAATCATGCCAATCTGGGCATGCACGTTAGTGTGGGGACCTGAGCTCCAGAACCAAAAAGTGACTTTTTGGTGTGACAACAGAGCAGTGATGGATGTCCTCAATAACAGGAAAGCATCAACCAGACCAGTGCTGTGGGTATTGAGACAGTTACTACTAGAGGGTCTGAAGCTTAACATGACATTGAAGGCTAGGCACATAGAAGGGATCCGAAACACTATAGCTGACAGCCTCTCTCATCAGCAGCTGGACAGACTCTGGGTCTCAGCATTGAAGGCAGAGGTGCAAAAGGTGCCAATACCAGAAGATACATGGGAAGTTGGTTGGAAGGAGCTGAAGTCCTGTTTAAGTACTTCTGGTCCACCAGGATGCTCAGAGCCTATGAAGGGGCTTGGGGAATATTCTAGAAGTTCATGGAACTGCAACACATGGAGGTAGGTGGGAGTGTCATAGCTGATCAAGTGGGAAAATACATAGTGCACCAATGGGGAAAGGGAATGGTACATGGTACCATGGGAGTTCACCTGGTGACCATTAGCATAGTTTGTAATCTAAGGCAGTGGAAGGACCCAGTGAAGACAATGTTAGTAAGGTGAATGGTTCAGGGTTGAGAAAGGCTGGGAACCAAAGCAAAGGATGAAAGGAAACCAGTATCACAAAGGATGATGGAAGGTCTGGGGCAGGAAACAGCAGCCATATGCAGAACAGAATTTAAAAAATTGTTATTCCAGGCGTTATTCACAACAATGAATTATGGCACACTGAGGGTGAGTGAAGCAGTAGGGCACAACAGGGGGAGGCATGGGGGGAGGTGTGGAACAGGATGACCTTACATGGCAGGGGGACACAATTAGCATACAGATCAGGAAGTTAAAGACAGATAAAGAGGGTGAGGGGGCCCAGATAAGACTATGAAGAAACAAGAAGCCAGCTAGCTGCCTAGTCAGGGCACTGTGGGCCTACGCTACAGAGCGGCTGGCACTAGCAGGACAGTTCTTTATTCACGAGGACAGGAAAAGAGCCACAGGCTATCAGGTGACAACAGTTCTTAAAAAATGCTTGGAATTCCTGGGGGAAACCACAAGAATGTTTCCTCACATTCATTACGAATTGGGCGGGTGTCACAGCTGGTGTCAGGAGGGGGGTCAGTCGCACAAGAACAAGGGGTTGAACATTGGAAGTCTGATTGTTATAAATGATACATAAGACCGCTAAACAAATGGTTAACCACTTCTCCCAATTTTTTATTCACTGGTCTAAGTGGGCGATTGGGGGTGGGGGTATTTTTAAAAGACATAAAAGAAAAAGGGGGAAGAAATAGATACAGTTAGAGAACGTCAACAACAAGAATATCTCATTAATCACACATGCTTTGATCTCTCAGCAGATAAGGGACTGAAGCTCGAGGTATGGATATGTGCACACTCTTGCATTTATTGGGCAGAAAGGAAAGCATCCAAAAATGAAGGGGGCAGACAACTATACCAAGTTCCCAGACAATGCTGGGTGACATGGCAGGGCAGCAGGGGCATGAAATGGGCCCAGCTACTCCTGACATTAAGAGACATAAGAGAGAGACTGCCACCACCAGACATGATTATTATACATTTAGGAGGCAAGGAAATTAAGTCCAGACCATGGCTGGACATTTATTTACAGATTAAATATGATGTGTACATAATCAAGAAATGGTGGCCTCGAGTAACCCTTACGTGGTTGGACATGGTACCCCACAGAGTATGGAGACATGCACACAGCCACCTTGCAATGGATAGGGTAATGAGGAAGATGAACAGAAGGATAAGTACATGGCTCATAACCCATGGGGACAGGGTCATTAGTTGGGGCATAGAAGAATGGGAAGACAGATTTTATAGACCAGATGGGGTACTCTTGTCAGACATAGGGGTCGACATGTTCAATTCAGAGACCATGGGGAAAATTGAAGAATGGAGAAAAAGCCTTGGTTAATGGGAACAGGTCCCGGTAGAGGGGGGAAGGTAGCCATCCAATGCGTGCTGGAGATGGCCTAGTGGTAAAAAGAGTACAAGAGCTGCCAAGAGGGGAGGAGGGGGAGGGGAGAACACATGCAAGTAGAGAACAAAAGAGAAGAGGAGAAGAGATGGAGTAATGGGTGTCACACCATTACCTCCCAAGAAGAAGGAGAAGGACCCCCCATTTTCTATGTCTGGGGGAGGTGAAACATAGAATTTGACAGGAGATGAGGACTGCTTGGCCCACCCATTCTGTCCATTTCCCTGCCTACTGGATAAGCTGCAGATCCTAGTTAACCAGCAGCCTACTTCTTCCTACCCCCATCCCCTAGAATTGCCTTATGATTGTCCCATGCATGCTTGAATTTCACCACTGTTTTTGACTCCACAACCTCCTCCGGAAGGCCGTTCCATGCATCCACAACCCTCTCTGTGAAAAAATACTTCTTAAATTACCTCTGAGCTGCCCCCATCTATCTTCAAATTGTGCCCCCTTGTTCTTGCACACCTCTTTTTTTGAAAGATGCTACCCTCTTGGACTTTGTTGATTCCCTTGAGGTACTTGAAAGTTTCTATCATGTCCCCCCTCTCCCTTCTTTCCTCGAGGCTATACATATTAAGCTCTTTAGTCTCTCTTCATATGTCTTCGGTGCAGACCCTGCACCATTTTAGTTGCCCTCCTCTGGACAGCTTCCATCCTGTCTACGTCTTTGCAAGACTGGGTCTCCAGAACTGCACGCAGTACTCCAGATGGGGTCTCACCAGCTGTCTATACAGAGGGATAATAACTTCCTGTTTTCTACTGGTGATGCCTCTCCCTTGCATCCCAATATCCCCCAGCCCTCATTGCTGCCCTCTCACATTGCTTACCCACCTTAGGTCATCTGATATGACTATCCTCAGGTCCCTTTCCATTTTTGTTGTTGTTAGTATCTCACCCCATTGTGTACTCTTCCCTGGGTTTTTGTTTCCCAGGTAATACTACCTGCACTTCTTAGCATTGAATCTAAGCTGCCATACATTTGACAATTCCTCTAACCTGCCAAGTCCCTTTTCATCCTTTCCACCCCACCTTGTGCATCAACTCTGTTGCAGATCTTTGTGTCATCTGCAAAGAGACATACTTTTCCTTCCAGTCCCTCTGCAATGTCGCTTATAAAGACATTGAAGAGGACTGGTCCTAATACTGAACCCTGCGGTACCCCACTAGTAACCCCCCTTTCAGATGAGAAGATGATGAAAGAGGAATACATAAGAAATAAAAAAAATCAATGTTTGGAACTTTTGGTATAAATTGAAATGGACATAAGCAGAAAAATGATGTATAAAAATTGGGAAGATTATTGGAAAGTTTGGGATCAATGATCTTCAAGTTTGTAAATACTATTTAAGGAACACTGTGATATAGGGACTGTATAAAAGAATAAACTATTGGCTGATCTGAGCACCCACCACTACTGTGTAAGCCTCTTTCTTGGGAAAATTCAGGAAAATATGAAAATCTGCAATAGGGTGGATACCCCAGCAGGGTAGAGGCCATGAAACATGACTTAAGGACTCTGGAGGGGTGGTCAGAAACTTGGCAAGTGAAATTAAATGTCAAAAAGTGTGCTGTGATGCATCTGGGGTGCAAAAATCCATGAGCCACTTACACTCTAGGTGGGGAGGAAATAAAAAAAAATCAGAGCAGGAGAGGGATCTGGGGGTTATAGTATCAAGCAATCTTAAGGTGGCTATCCAGTGTAGCAAAGTGGCGGGGAAGGCAAATTGAATGCTGGCATGCACTGGGAGGGGCATATCTAGCAAGAAGGAGGGAGGTGCTGATGCCTCTTTACTAGGCCATGATGACACCACACCTGGAGTACAGGGTCCCGTTCTAGAGACCACACCTATGAAGGGACATCAATGGGACAGAAAGGGTTAAGAGAAGAGCAACAAAGATGTTGCAAGGTATGCAGGGGAGACCATACAAACACAAGTGTAAGGACTTGGATATGTACCTTTTGGAGACTAGAAGGGAGAGGAGGGACATGATTGGAACTTTTAAATATGTGAAGGGGATCAATAAGGTGAAGGAGGGGGGCTTGTTCAGAAGGAAGGAGGGGGCTAAAACTAGAGAGCATAGACTGAGATTGGAAGGTAGAAGATATAGAGGCAATGTGAGGGAGTGATTCCTCATGGAGACATTGGTGGTGGCCTAGAATAAACTACCAGAAGAGATGGTGGAGGCTAAAATAGTGGAGGCATTTAATAAGGCATGGGATGGACATATGGGATTTGGAAGTGAGGGGAAGGGGAGGGCCCATAAGAGTGGAGATGAGTGGGGGGGGAGGCAGACTCGATGGGCCAATTCAGTCCTTTTTTGCCATCAGATTTCTGTGATTCTGAGGGTTGACACAAGCCCTGCACCACCCTGTGAAAATCTGACCCAGTGTTTTCTTTTCGATTATCCAACAGTTGTAGTTTGCAGACTCAGTGTTTGGAAAGTTGCTGCCTGCATATATTTACATTTTTTTGGACATAGCTGAGCAACGGAAGATAACAATGGAAGATAAAAAAGATTGTTAAGAGTCACACAGATTTGATTTATAACTAGATTGAAATTTAATGATTGCCTGATTGATACTTACTGTTAATTGAATCCCACCACCACCATCTCAGAAAGTCATAACTACTGTGGACCTTATGAAATTCACTCTTGTACCTTTCATGTACATCTTCCAGCTAAGCAATTTATTTATACTAGAGTTTAAAACTGAAAGGGTCACAATAGTGTATGAGAGGATATAAGATAACCAGGCTCATGTTGAAGCAAAAGTAATTGAAGTAACCAAAATTTGTCCTACTTGCATATTAAAATCCAGACTCTAAATTGCTATGCCTGTATGTGAAATGTTGCACCCTGCTGACTGCTTCATCTTTCTCCCCTCCCCATGTTAATACTGGCTGGTGGCAGAAGACGGTAACTGGGGGTGTGTGTTTGCTGATGAGTGCAGGAGGCGGGGCCAGCCCATTCAAAAGCAGAGCCACTCAAATGGCACTCCACAGAGTGGCACTCCACATGATTGGCTCCTGCAGAAGTGGCAGAAGTCACCAGTGGGAGTCCACAGCAGGAAGCTGCATGGAAGCTGCTTTAAAAAAGTATTTCCTATAGTGATTTTCAGCAGTATATTTAATATGTAATTGTTTATTGTTTAGTTTTATTTGTGTATGTTGAATGTTAGCTAGTAAATCCTGAGCTATCACTTTCAACTGATTGTGTCTTCTTTATTTTGTTGTCTAAAATATTTAATTATGGATCTTCATCTGCTTTTGAAAGATGATAAACACAGTGTTTGGCTTGATAGTACTCTTTCTCATAGTAATGATTTGATGGTAACTAGGCACATTTTAAAGATATTGAAAGGGGTCTGCCATGAAAACATATTGTGGTACTTGACTAAATTCTGTTTATGAGCAATAAAATCACACTACACAATAAGTGATTTTAGAAGGGTAAATACTGTAAAGTTTAATCATATTCAGATTTTATTGATGTTGCTTTTATCCAGAAATGTTAATGTTAATCCTGATCCCAGTTGTACAAATGCTCCTATTTCTTTAGGCCCTTGCACAAAAGGTGCTATATCAATTGTTCTTACTGACATTTGTAGTCTTGTGACTAAAATGGATGGATTAAAGGACTGGGTTATTAATCATGATGTTGACATTATTTTACTTTCAGAGACCTGGCTGAATCCTAAAATTAGTGATAACTTAGTGGAGTTACCTGGTTATAACTTATTTAGAGAAGGTCGAGTGGATAGGGGTACGGGGTCTTGATGTATATTAAGTCTAATTTCAGAATCGTAGTTATTCAGGAAAAGGTGTCTTTTACTTCTAATGGTTGTGATTTTCTATCTGCTAGGTTACTATTGGGTGAAGTAGAAAATCTGTATGTAAACACTTTTTACTTCCCTCCAGGATTAACTGATGAAGGCTTTTCTTTGTTGTCTCACTACGTTGATACATATGGGACTACAAAGGAACATATTCTTTTGGGAGATGCAAATGTTAATTGGGCTGATA
This sequence comes from Neoceratodus forsteri, assembly GCA_016271365.2. Lineage (NCBI taxonomy): Eukaryota > Metazoa > Chordata > Ceratodontiformes > Ceratodontidae > Neoceratodus > Neoceratodus forsteri. The sequence goes on from CM057456.1 coordinate 1,292,010,844, forward strand.
AAACAAACTTTAAATTTAAGGACTTGGTTACTCGTTTGAACTTAACTATATGAATCAATAGTCGCACTCATATTAATTACAAAACTGGTACTTCCATCTATTATTGATTGGGTTCTAACCAATAAATCAGAGCGTATTTATTCTGCTGCACCACTCTTTGATTCATTGAGTGATCAAAGCCTGATATTTTGCTTTCGAAAATCTAAAAAGCCACATCTGCCACACACATGTATTTATTCACGCTCGTTGTGTTCATTAGATTTAGATAGCTTTAGATGCCAAGTTGCTGCCTTGGATTGGGCATACCTCTTTAGTATTCTTTATATTAATTCCATGCTAGATTCTGTTGCCTCTGAATTTAATCGTATTTGTGAGTTATTTGCTCCAATCCATAAATTGAGAGTAAAACATCAACATTATGACTGGATAATTCCTGATTAATTAACATTAATGGCAGAACGGGATAGGGCCTGGAAGATTTACAGGTCTGAAAAAAACCAAAACCTTTCAGTCCTGTAACATCTATAAGAATGTAAGAAATCTATGTAAATCCACAGTCAGAAACTGTAAATCTGATTGCTATCTGGCTAAACAGGTTTACAATTTTCAAAATTTCTCTAACACAGTAATTGGAAAATCTTTAATCAATTACTGGGAAAATCACAAATCAATACATTACTTCTTTAAATATGTCTTCAGGTCTTTTAGCAGATATTAGGGAAATGGCCAATGAGTTCTACCAAGTTGTTTGTAATATTGTTGGTTCATCAAAAAAATGTGGATGGTAATTACTCATTCAATAATGACCTTGCTGGCTTCTCTTACTCACTCTTTGAGTTTCATGTGGTTTTCCTAGATAAGACTGCCCGGTATGTTAAATCTATGAATTGGGAAACATGAATGAAAGTGATCTAATTGATTTGAGATTACTATTTTGTGAAGACTCTTATGCTTAAACCTTTCAAATTTTTGTTTAATTTTTCCCTAACTACCAGTATGAATCCTATCTTATGGAAACAAGCTTCAGTGATTCCAGTTTCTAAATCAGGTGATAAACCTTTGACTAGTAATTATGTAATAATATCCCTATTACCCCCTTTGTCCATGGTATTGGAAAAGATTATAATGGATCATTTGAAGGACCACTTAAACCAACAAAACATACTATCACCATTTCAGCATAGGTTTTGATTTGATACAGTACTCTTTCTGCCTTGACTGAATTTTCTGATTATGTCTGATTATGTGCATTCTGCCTTGGATAAAAGAGAGTTGGTTACAGCATTATTGTTTAGATCTTTCCAAGGCTTTCAATACTATTGATCATAGCATCTTAATTTATAACCTTCAACTCTTAGGGTTGTCTGAGTTAGTAGTTACCTATTTTACAGATTATTTATCTCATCAAAAACAGAGGGTGGATTTGGGTTCAACTACTTCTTCCTTTTTAAGTGTGAACCAGGAAGTCACAAAGGGCTCAATTCTAGGCCAAATTCATTTTAGTTTATTTGTTAGTGATTTACTTACAGTGGCTTGGAACACTCAATCTTTCATGCACGCTGATGTTATTGCTTTGTATATGAAAAATTCATTTGTGCATTCTTTAATAAACCAGTTATAATATGATTTTTCTCTGGTACAAGAGTGACTGACTGTTAATAGACTGATTTTGAAAGTTAGTAGAACAAAATTAATGATATTTAGTACCCCATGAACTCAAGTTGCAAATGATCCACCCTTGATAATTAAGGTCTCAAAAAGAGTCATGATGGAAAGGGTGGACTATTTTAAATACCTTGTTTTTTTTTCAGGTAGTACCCTGTCCTATGCCAACCATATTGATTCCTTAATTAATAGCAAAACATCGAGATTAGGTTCACTCTATAAAGTGGAGAATTGTTTGACCTTTAATTCTAAAAAAATTATTAGCAGAAACAATGCTTTTATCTCTTATGGACTACGGTATGCCCATTTATACCACTGCCAATAAAACTATGTTAAAATGAGTAGAAACAGCATATAACCAGATTTGTAGGTTTGTTATTTCTGACCTATGGTCTACACATCATTGTGTATTTTATCAGAAATTGAACAGGTTCTCTTTGGCATCTAGATGTTCATATGTTAGGCTCCTTACATTTTGGAAATTTTATAGAGGATTTACTCCTTTTCAGTTCAAATATATTTTGGGTGCTTAGATATCAAATCATGTTACCATGTCAACTATTAATGGTAAAATCGAAATTCCTTTATACCATACTGCTATATGGCAATGGTGTTTTATATTTAAGTCCACTGTTGATTGAAACTCTTTACCAACTGAGTTTCATCAAACTGTGTCCTATTCTATGTTTAAGATTTATTTGAAAAGTCATTTCCCAGGCTTAACTAATTGCTGCTGTTTTAATTAATGCGTTTTTTCAAGCTGTATTTGTAACTTTGTATTTGTAATAACCTTGCACTTGTAGCTTTGTATGCATTGTAGTTTGTTTGTATTGTACCATTTGTACTTTCTGGGCCCCCCCCCCTTGAAAATGGACATTTGAAACTCTTGGGTTCTTACCCAGTTAACAAATGAGATAAATAAAATAAATATGTTTAGTTAGCACTTATTGGTCAATGACTTGTTTTCTACTAACTCATCTTTCAGCTGCCTGTTTTACCATAGAACGTATTACTTTCTCCTTACTCCTCTGATAAATTTGCATTCATGCATGCATGGCACATCATGTGTGTACTGTATGTGTAGTTTTGCCTGAACATATCTCTTCCAGGAAAGTGTGGGCATACTCATATGGACATTGATACTGATCGTGTATATTTATGCATTTCTTTGCTCCTGGTTTTCCTGACTCCTCCCCCCACATTCTTGTCACCTTTCAGCATTCTTTTTTTATCCTACTGGGTGATTTATCTGTTGTTTCTTTGTTAAGCAAGCGGTAATATGTAAGTGGATTCACTATACAAAGCAATAATATGATTCAAACATAACAGCTGATAGCAGAAAAGGACCATGTGGTCCACCCAGTCTGCTCTATTGTCCCTGCCTACATTGCCTAGTGATTGTGGAGTGACTATATCATAATGTGAATGGTGAAGTATATTACTTTCAAGAGACAACTGGATAATTGCAGTGAATAGTGAATCAACTATTATATTACTGTCATTATTTTTCATGTTAGAAAAAAAATTCTTAGTGTTTTTACCATACCCTTCCTGAAATAGTATACACAATAAGACAATAATGTCACTACTGTCATTTTCTTGTCAATAAAGTGAATTTTGTGATGCCAGAATAAAATGTATGCTGAGAGTTTGATGTAAGATAAACTGTTTGGAGTCTTACCTTCTGACTGGAGAAAAGTGTGCACTGTAGTAAAATCTTTCTAAATGTCTCCCCCATTAACATAATTTCTCTTTCCAGCTTCTATTCTTAACTTGCCTGCCATTGATTTTTCTACAATGTCCCCCTACCACAAACTTCTGTCATACACCACAAAGCCACCAATTAACTAAAGAATAGTCTGCCACAGACCTACCCTCTTATATAAGGGGCACTATTGTATGATATAGAAAATAAATAAGGCCAACAGAATGGCCACACCCAAAAATGGGAATCTACTACATAAACACAAGGGTACAAAACACAAGGGGCAGGGTTTTCAAAGGGCTCTTAGATCCACGCAAGCTGCTTCAAACAACCAGCCTGAATCAGATCTTGGTGCACCAAACACTGCGCCATATCTTGCAATAATAGTGGGGCCAGATTTTCAAAGCATGAGTTATGATGCAAGGGACATGTGCCAAACAATAGTGATGCAAGGGAGTCTAGTGTCAAAAATTGTGCCCGACCCAATTTTCAAAGGAGCAATGTGTCAAAGGCAGCCCACCCTGCATCAAAGGTAGCTGTGTCAGCCTTGTGCCATACAAATGGCAGCGCCATGACGCAAGCTCTCTTGCACCACAAAAATGATGCAAGACCGCACCTGTGGGAATTTCAAATCTGCACCACTGACACCAAACATGTCAAAGTACTGTCAGCTGTTAGACCAGACAGAGCTAATCTAACGGATGCTACAGCATATAAAGTGGCCCAAAGCAGGTGGTCAGACATGACTAAGCTAATATTAAGGGCCAGTATTCTCCTGCAAGACTAGTTTAGAACATTTTGGTGGCTTAGTTTTGGCCATTTCAGCTGCCATTTTGGTAACATAGGTTTCATCATTCTCGTCCTTTGCGTCATTTGTTTGACTCAGCTTGTACCATTTTGGTTACTCAGCTTGCACCATTTTTACTCCGTTTGCGCCATTTTTACTTAGTTTGCAATATGTTTACTCAGTTTCCACAATTTCTACTCAGTTTGCACCATTTGTACTCAGTTTGTACCATTTCTACTCAGTTTGCACCATGTTTACTCAGTTTGCACCATTTCTACTCAGTTTGCACCATTTGTAATCAGTTTGGAGGACTTTGTCATACAGACCAGGGGCCTTTGCACCACTATTGTTTGGCACATGTCCCTTGTGTCATACCTGGGAGTTTGAAAATCCAGCCAAACAAGTCAAACCTGGAAATTATTGCAAATGCACTCTAAAGGTATTATTCAAAATCCAATTGTTGATTAGTAAGTGTGCTATACTCATTAATGCAATCATCTTGTGGCCATATGATCTGATTAACCTCCTGAATGGGTATATTTTCTTTTATGCCACCCTATTTTTATTGTTAATATACCTTTATTGTGGATCATAGAGGGCACATTACAGAGAAATCAAATCAACAGAGTTCAGGTAACCAATATTCTCCATTAGTAAGTTTTAGTTTCAGTCAGGATTGAGACACTCACTTCCCCCTTTTAGGTACAGTGCTGGGGAAGGCTGCCCCTTCCCCACTGTGTATAAAGAGATTATATAATGGGCAGTGATGTATTTTACAAATACCTTGCAAGTTGTTCATTAGGTGGTCTATGGTGGGGGTGGGGTCAGCAGGAGTAGCAATAGCAGAGTAGAATTTGTATTCTTTAACTACATGGCTAACTATAATGGGGACACTCCTTCAGGGTGGGCTTTCCCTGGCACCACCAATCCTGCCAGCTTTCCTTAAGACATTATTAGTATGGTATAAATTAGGATGTTGTCATTCAAGGGATGATATTCAAGTCCTTGTTCATCACATGCAGACACCATCCATTCCATCTGGAGTAAAGGGCTTCTATTCAACCATTCAAGTAGAAGATGATTTTGTCTATTTTATAAATTTTCCCAACTAGGCTTCTCCAAGTGGCCAAGTCTGGGGCTTGTGAGGTAAGTCACAATTTTTAATAACCTTCTTGGCAGTAGGGACCAGGATGTTTAGCAGGTATCTTATATTGGGATCTTTAATCCCCTGATGGTATAGGAACAAAAACAATTCTGAGGTCAAGATCACAGACCTCATAAAAAGTTCCCCCCAATCTGCCTCTAGCATGGCAAACAGGGGTTGTACATTTGGGCAATTCCACATGACATGGGTATATGTGGCCCTGTTCTCATCACATCTTCTCCAGCATGAGGGGTCCTGATGTGTTGAGAAGTGTGCAGTGATTACGAAGTACAGAAGAAATGAATGAGTTACTGCAGGCATATTCTTACCACAAATGATAGCTTGTGACCTTGGTGGTTGATTGACATGCAACAGACCAGATCTTCTCTGTAACTGGATTGCCCAGTTCTTACTCTTAACATATCCACTGCATCTCAGGTGTTGTCCTCTGTTGTGGATAGAGTCTGGCATAGCTGCAATATCATGGGAGATGTTGTCCCTGACTTCATCACAGTAATGGCATATTTCATCACTGTAAGGTGTCAGTCAGGGGTACAGGCTACTGTTGGGAGTCAGGCATGATAGTGCCTCACCTAGGAATATCTATAAAACTCCAATTGCCATAATCCAAACCAAGTTTGAAGTTCTGCAAATGAACTAATTATTGAACTTTTCCATCATATGGTACAAGTACTGTAGTACATATCTCTCTCTCAGGTGCAAAATCCCTGGTCAATATTGTGGGGCTAGAAATGTTCTACCAGTATGATTGGTCAGAGAAGGGATAGCAATGGAGTTAGATGTTGTGTCCATCTGATGGTGAGGCAGACCTCTTGCATACCACACTTACCCATCATTTGTTCTATGTTTTGATATATGCATTGTCCCTTAAGTCAAAATACTGAGGAAGTTATGGCTTTTTGAAGATCCAATTGTATCCTATAGGAATTTGTATTTTTGTTGGTTGCTTTTTATATTGCACTTAAATGTTTAGGAGGGGAATATGTGTTATTCATGTAGTACTCATTAAGACCATTGTTTTGATATATATATATATATATATATATATATATATATATATATATATATATATATATATATATATATTATATATATATATATAGATAGATAGATAGATTCTCCCCCAAGTCCAAATATTGAGGGAGTTATGGCTTGTTCAAGTTCCAATGTTATCCTATGGGCATTTGTTTTACTTGTGTTTTTTTATATTGCCCCTAAATGTCTGAGGGGGGAATATATGTTATTCTTGTGGTACTCAATAGGACCTCTGTTGTGATATATAGACTGCCTTTTAAATCTAAATATTGAGGGACTTCTGGCTTGTTGTAATTCCAGTGTTATCCTAAGTGAATTTCTAGTTTGTGTAGTTTTATATTTGTTATATTGCCCCAAAATGTTTGGGGAGGGGACTCTCTGTTATTATTTTAGTACTCATTATGACCTTTGTTTTGATATATACATTGTCTCTTAAATTCAAATATTGAGTGAGTTATGGCTTGCTGAAGTTCTAATGTGGGGAAAAAAACTAAATCCAAAATATTTTTTTCTATTAATGAAAAAAGTCATATGAAAAAGGATGCCTTCATACAAAAAAAAAAAGGAAAAAACAAAGTCCAAATTATTTTTTCATATGAGGGCATTCTTTTTTGTATGAAAGAAAAAAGCACATAAAAATGATGCCTTTATATGAATAAAAAATAGGGAAAAAAAACTAAGTTCAAATTCTCTTTTCATATGAATGCATTCTTTTTTCATATGAATGAAAAAAACATACAAAAAAGGATTCAGGATTGAAGTTTTAAAGGTCAGTGACCCCCCTTCCCCCAAAACACGTACACCCTCACTCACTTGAACATGTCTCAGGATGTGATGCATTTACTGACATTCTCAGTATGAGAACAATGGGACTTTCCTAATTTGTGAAGCTGAAACGAGCTGTGCTACTGGCTTCAGTTTTCTTTGTCTCTGTTCCTGTCTCCCTGTCTCTTTGTCTGTTTATCTGTCTGTCTGTCTGTCTTTCTATGCATCTATATATATCGATATCTCTAGCTACACTAAATTAGAAATGGTCAGAGGTGCCCACCCTGGTACCACTGGTCTTCACCCACTTCCCCACCAGGTCACCCAACTTGTTCCCACTATATTCATGCTTGCACCAAGGTGTCCATGCTCAGTGCCACTGAACAGTAGCCTGACACTGGGTGCCAATCCCCAGTGTTGGAAACTCTCCTGCAATAAAGAAAACCATCCCTTGTTGTTTTTTTAACCTGTAAAAAAGGCAATTGTCCCTAACTTATCTGGCCCACCACATTCCTCCCACCCCACCTCCCACTCAGCAACCACAACCCCTCACCCCTCCACACAACATCACTTACCTGAACGTGTCTCACAAAGTAGAGCCGCTCTCAGAACAAAGACACATCTCACTGCTGGGAACCAGTGACTGCTGTATGAAGCAATACTGTAAGATAAGTCTGGTATAATGTATTTTGATGGGATTTGAATGTTTATTCATAATTATGTCAGTTTTTTTCAATTGTTTAACCAGGAGTAGCACTCTAAGCTGAAAGCTTGTTCACCGGTGCAACCTGGGAGCACAGGGAAGTTAAGTGACTTGCTTAGGGTCACACAGTATGCAAGTGGGGGCTGTGGGATTCAAACCCAGGTTTCTAGATTTGCAGCTCAGAGCCTTAAACCACTACGCTATACTGCCTCCCTAAAGTTCTTAATATTTTTACAACAAAATTTCAATCTGGACTTTGTGGGATCCTACCTCATGAACAATTGTGGTGGAAATATGCAAATCTGGCATGCAAGACTATTTTGGTAGCTTTGCAAGATTACCTTTTGGGTGGGATCTGAAATGAGGTGATGACTTAAGAAGGCTATGTTGAAAATTTGGCATCAAGATATTAAAAAACAGCAAATCTATGAGTGTAAATTGAAATGTTTTTTATGCTTACTCGTAATTTTGGTAATTTCCTTCTTTTCTTTGTTAGTTTCTTTTAGCTCCTCTGCTGACCAGACCCATTCACCAATCCCCCCAACCCCATCACCCTGGTATCCACTGGAATGCACTTCATGGCTTTGAGGTGCTAGTTAGCAGGGTGCAAAGCCTGCAGGGGAACCAGCTTCATCCTCCATTTTTCTCCTGTCCCCGAGAGTGCAGCATGGCAGCAGGCAGTGACACCAATGGCTGAGCTGTTCACACTTCTGTACATGGCATGCTGGGTGTCTACACCACCTCTGCCCCCCTGCTTTTTACAGAGCCAGTGTGCCAACCCACAGCTGCTGCTAGAGGCTAGGCATGTACTAGTCTCCAGTCCCACCCCTCCCTTGGAGAGGAGAGCTGTCCTCCAGATACTCAATCTTCTCCTCCCCAGCTGACCCCCAGTGAACCACTTACACTGCTAACATGGGTTGCCAACGAGGTAGAAGGTAAGACAGTGATGCCTCAGCCCACTACACCACTGTTCCAGTTAATTTGGTAATTTTCAATATTGTGAAAGTAAATTTTCAGCATAGCCATTTTTTGCACATTACCTCATGAACGTGACAGCTGTGATTTTTCAAACCTTAGCCAAAATGTGTTTTTGTTCTTGTGATGCAGAAGGATGTTTTTTGCGAGATTTAAATGTTTCACCTACTGGTTCATGAGGTGGGGTCATAAGAAGGCAATGCTGAAAATTTGGTGTAAAAATATAGTAAAATGACTAAGTTATGCATGAACATTGCAATATTCAACGTTGACCATAACTTCACTAATTTTCAATATTGTGGCTCCAGATTTTCAGTATAGCAATTTGTTCACACCACTTCATAAATGTGGCAGACATAATTTTTTAAATGCTGGCTGTAATGTGTTTTTGTAATTTTTTTGACCAATATACTATAAATGTAATGTCACATGTCATGTTTATAAGGAGAGCCATAGAAAGACTATCTTAAAAATTTGGGGTCAAAATAATATACAGTATATATATATATTAGAGGCAAAAAACTCTGTTTAATGCATTAGTTAGGGTTGTTCCACAGCGACAAAAGTGAGGAAATTCGCTGTTAGGGTTGAAAACCCTAACTCCAAATTCACCCCCCCCAGCACCACACACACACAGACACACACACACATTCAAGTATGGGGGAGGACCAAGTCAACACAACCAATGACAGACATCCAGCAGCAGGTGACAGAAATAACAAACAATTGTCTAAATGTACTACGAGACATTCCCACCCACCTGACCAGGTACTGCATGCTCAGTGGAGATCAACAGCAAAACTGAGGCCATGTACACCAAACGTACACATCCCTGATTGCAGCTGCACACAACGTACCACACTTAGTAGTTGCATGGCCTTACCTACCGATGCCCCACACCACACCACACCACACCACACCACTTGTGGTGGGCCACCTGAGCAATAGAGTTAAGCAAAACCAAGGAGTTGTACAGGTATAATATCTCTGATTATAACAAGGGTTTGAGAAATGCAGCTTTCTAATTGACTGTAAACATTGTAACAGCCTTATGTTTAGTTTTTATTATACAATGGCAAGAAAAAATCCTGGACTCCGATTGGTCACTCTTGGGCTGGACCCGTGATGTTAATCAGTACAACATCACGGGTGTAGTCTCAGCCTCACTGTGAACCTGCTGCTCAGCATCAGCATGCTCATCATTTGCTTGATTGTTTCATCTGCTCTTAAAAAACAAAAACATTTTTCCACACGAAAACATCTTTAAAATATTTTTTTTTTATGCTGTATAACAACGAGCCATTGTATAATAATGCCCTCCAGGGTGTGTGTCATTTGGGATAACGTCACGCCTCAGTTGTTGGACGCACTCAGCCTGCGGCCTCGTGCCCAACCACCTGAGGCGTGACGTTATCCCAGCACGACACACACCCTGTTGGGCATTATTGCTTAATTAACATACATGTAGAGCCTAACCATATGATGAACATGGTTTAATGTTGTTTAAAAAACAGTTTTATTATGATAGCAATAAGCCACTCCCAGGTATTATGTTAATGGTCAGTTTATCACTGTCTAGCGACATGTGGCACTCGGATATGCCTCATTCAACATTAAACCCTACAGGGTGATTAACAGACCATTTAACATAACTGTTGGTCATGCCTTATTGCTTAATTGTCTTTATGAGTAGATACTCTCCCTCTGCTAGGCACTGCAGCAGCTCTGCAACACAGTGTCCCACCCAGTTACACCATACACTGTTTAGTTGCTGAAGAATGGCTGTGAATATGAACTCATGAAGATGAACAGTGTAACTTGATCATTACAGTCATCGAAACCCTAGTGTGATTATAACTGACAGACTCAGTGATAGAGGATAACCCCTGCTGTCCTAGTACATTTACCCCATTATGAGTTAAATCAATACTAAAAGACATTCTGCTTATATCTACACCATACCTACTTGATTCCTGTTGTAGCAGAATTAACATAGTTATCACTTTGATAGCATCAGTGACAGAAGTGTGGTAAACCCAAACAGTAGGCATACAGCCTGAGTATGAAACAACTGTTAAAAAAATCACACTGTGTCCATAAGTGGCATAGATCACTCATTGCAACAATAGCAAATGTATTACTATTTGAATAAGTTAGTCATCACAGATGCAATGAGATTGTCTTTATCAGGTACAACATACTCAGTAAGTGCCTACAGGAAAATCTATCCTATATACATGTCCAATACAGGTACATCATTGTTGGCTCAGTAGTGCTATGATATTTGAAGTTGCTTGGCCTGATCCATGCAATTACAATCTTTCTTACAAAGAATACTTACTGCATCTTTAATATTGAAACACACTGAAGGTCTATGTATGTACATCAGCAGTACACCTTCATCAGTAAGAATGCATGTGATCCTGGCAGTACCAATTTCACAGCGTTAAACAGGCAATGCTTTTCCATACGTTTACATCAGCCTCTCTATGTTGAGTAAACCATTGCAGTAAATGTACTACTATGTAAATCACCTACTAAATGTATCACTGCTTTTATCTTGAACATGCTAGTGTCTTGTAGTTAATTTCTGTGCTTCTCTTAATTAATGTATACTCAGTAGTGTTAAAATCTTTCTACAACTGTCATCATGCACCTTCAGCATTTTTATTGAATAACGGCACAGTACCAGTTGTGGTGTGGTGTGGGGCATTGGTAGGTAAGGCCATGCAACTACTAAGTGTGGTACGTTGTGTGCAGCTGCAATCAGGGATGTGTACGTTTGGTGTACATGGCCTCAGTTTTGCTGTTGATCTCCACTGAGCATGCAGTACCTGGTCAGGTGGGTGGGGATGTCTCGTAGTACATTTAGACAATTGTTTGTTATTTCTGTCACCTGCTGCTGGATGTCTGTCATTGGTTGTGTTGACTTGGTCCTCCCCCATACTTGAATGTGTGTGTGTGTCTGTGTGTGTGTGGTGCTGGGGGGGGTGAATTCGGAGTTAGGGTTTTCAAACCTAACAGTGAATTTCCTCACTTTTGTCGCTGTGGAACAACCTAACTAATGCATTAAATGGAGTTTTTTGCCTCTAATTTCCCTTTTTTTTGAGAATGATATTGAGAAATAGTGAATGTAATGTGGTGGCGGGTTGGGCCCCGCGCTCCCACCACATGATGTCTTGTGGCATAGTAACAGGAGCAGCAATGCAAACAGAAATGCTAACAGTAGCACACATGGTAACACAAGCACGAATGATAGAAAGGGTAACGCACACGGTGACGTAGACGGGAACGGTGTGCTACGTGATGTCTGGTCACATAGTAACATGGTGCCTGTAAATGGAAATGTCAATGGGCATGGTGACGCAAAGTGAAACAGAAAGAGAAACAGTGGTACACACAAATGGCAAAAGTAACAGAAACGCAAGGTCAAATGAAAACGCAAAGGATGGTGAGTAGGAAGATAGGCATTAGATTATCAGCTCCAACTCTCACCCCATGACCTGTGTAAAGCAGCAGAAGTATAGGAGAATGGGGTGAGAGTTAGGACTCATGATCCCAATGCACACCCCAATGCCGGTTGGGGGTGGGTGGTGCAAGGGGTTTTTCAACCCTAACAGCGAATTTCCTCACTTTTGTCGCTGTGGAACAACTCTAACTAATGCATTAAACTGAGTTTTTTGCCTCTAATTTCCCTTCTTTTTGAGAATGATAACAAGAAATAGTGAATGTAATGCAGCAGCGGGAGCGCGGTGCCCTCTGGGCCCCGCGCTCCTACCGCATAATGCGGTGGCCGGAGCCACATGATGTCTTGTGGCATACTAACAGGGACAGCAACGCAAACAGAAATGCTAACAGTGGCGCACATGGTAACACAAGCACAAATGAGAACAGAAAGGGTAACGCACATGGTGGCGTAGATGGGAATGGTCTGCCACGTGATGTGTTGTCACATAGTAACATGGTGCCTGCAAACAGAAATGTCAATGGGCATGGTGATGTAAAGTGAAACAGAAAGATAAACAGTACTGTAGACAGAAATGGCAAAAAATAACAGAAACGCAAGCGCAAATGAAAACGCAAAGGATAACGCACATGGTGGCGCAGACGTCAACGGTAAGTGAAACGGGTACGGAACCGCAAGCGGAAAGGGCAACAGTAACAGTAATGTAAGCGCACAGGCTGGTTTTCCCCAAAACCTGCATTGAGAAAGACAGTGAGTACAAATAATGTATGCAAAATAATGAGTATCGGCGCAGAAAATGAGATCTTGGAATGCTAAATATATTATATCTCAGGAACCGTACGACATAGAAAAAAAATGTAAAAGTCATATTATTTACAACTGTCCTGGCTAATTTGGCTCTTAGCCCTGAAGAGGGGGCTAAGAAGTTTTCCGACGAAAAGTCCGTATCTCGCACCGTTTCTGAGATACGGGCCCTGAAAGGTGCGCGAACGCCGTAATGTTATCCTAAGGGAAAAAAGAAAGTTCGGAGCACCATAACTTTCTCCTGTAATGTTTTTCACCAAACCACTGAAAGGCACATCTGAGGGCTGTTGGCTGTCTTCCTCCAAATTTCAGGAAAAAGACCAAACCGTTATTTTGCAGCAGGTGCAAAGGATTTCTGTAATGCGTCAGGCCCGTAATGTTATCCTACGGAAAATCTGTCAACTTTGGAGTGCTGTAACTTTGCCGCCTCGTGTAATATTTTTTCAATACAGCACTGAAAGGCACATCTGTGAGATGTCGGCTCCGCTCCTCCAAATTTCAGCTCAAAACTCCCAACGGTTCTTTTGCAGAGCAGTCCAAAGAATTGCTGTCATTTTCCCACAGACTAGAAAACTACTGTCACACTTATGAAAAGTCATAGTAATTTCATACACTTTCATGAGCATGAAAGTAATTTTAGAAAGTACTTTTTCCAGAAATTTTTAAAAACATATTTCTGGGGTGTTTTACCACAAAATAAAGACATAGCAAGCATCCTCAGGGCCCGACTAGGTGAATACAAAACAATTAGGTTGCTAGATGGTCCCAAATTTAAATGCCAACCATTTTTCTGATCACCAACTGAAAACAAAATGGCCGATTTGCGAAAGTAACAGGCCCATTTGCGAAAGTAAAAATGCATTTGAGAAAGTGTTGAACTTTTTGTTAACTTTTCCCATTGACTTATAATGGGAAACTGTTTTTTGAATAACTTTTGAACCGTTTAATATTTTTTCATGAAATCTTTGAAAGGCACATCGGGGACCTTGGCTGCACATTCCCTGAAGATTTTGGGCCGGTCACGCAAACTGTACGACCTGTAGGCACGACCACAGAATTCCAGAAAAGCATAAACGCGCGCACAGATCACACTTAATAACTCCGCAGCCGTATATCCGACCAGTACGAAACTTGGCAGATCCCAAGGCTGATGGTTCTTGATCATAAATTCCAAATTTCAGGCAAATCCATCAAACAGTTGCAAAGTTATTAAGGTGCAAAGCTTTGGGGTTTAACATAGAAATGGCTTCTCAACCCTAACTATGGTAGCACTACCGTGCTGCCATAATATATGTATTTATTAAGAAAATGTATGTGTAGTGCCAGTCTTGACCACAGTAGATATGCTGTGTGATTCTGTACCAGGGAGCTAAACTGGGGGTAAGCCCACTGACCCAGCTGGACATGGTGATGGTGTTATGCACCCCCTCCCCAAGTCAGAAAATGAAAGCTCCAGGGTTGCCTGCATGGGCCTTGGCAACATACAGTGATAACAACTATTAGCTTGCCACAGGTCCCTGATCCAAAACCTTAATTCTTTTTCCTTTTGTTGCTTGGGTGGTGGGGGCTTGAGTCTAGTTTCTGTTTTCCTGGTACATTTAATGTTACCATTTTGTTTTATTTGCAAGCAGCCCATATTTGATGCATCTTTCTGTTTCTATTATTGGTCAACTTTTAGTTAATGTTTAAATATTTCTGTATCTAATATTTAATTGTCCCAGATCACCTCAGCTCCCCCCAAGGAGCACTGGACATCTCTGCAGGCCATGAAGAGGTAATTAAAGTACTTCACCAGCACCTTTTGAGAGGGGTTAGCCCATCGACACGCCTGCACGTGTCGACTGCCCCACCCACCCACCCTGGGCCGGCATTTCCTTTATAGGCGCTGGCCTATGACATCACTTCCTGTCTGTCAATTTTTCTAACTCCCCACTTTCCCATTTGCAGGTTATACCTGCTAGCCACTAGAGGGACCCATACCTATTCCACCTCAGATCCTCTTCCTGTAGTCTGCCTACCTTTCCTGGAATCCTTCTATTGCATCCTCCTGCTCCTCTCCTCCAACATTCCCTCCTCTGCCCCCAACCTCACCTGCTCCTCCCTTTTCTATACCAATCCACATCTAGACCCACCCCTCCTCCTCTGTACCAACACCCAGTGACCACTAGGAGTCGCTATATCTCACCCCTGCCGAGGCCCAATCCCAGTCTGCCTTTGACCCCTAGATTGTGGGTCTCTGCCCTCTCCCAGGCATATTTTGTGCTGCCCTGGCAGGGACTTGAACCCTGTACCCTGTCCACCAGAGTCCGTGTCACTACCACTAATCTATAGTGGCAGCCACACTCTCTAGGAGGCAACCCAGATATCTCAACCTCCTACACCACTACCACCTGTATACCATACTAGTTCACCTCCTATTAAACTCCTTCCCGTCATCCTCCTCCTGGTACCCCTCCTCCAGCCTTATATCTCCCTGGGTCACAGGTAATTACACCATTAATTCCCACCAACATAATTCCCACTCACCCTACAATGTCCATGTACTCTGGCCTACAACCCCATCTCCCTGCCACCCCCTCCTCCCTCCCAGCCCTTCTGGGTGGCTCACTAACCTTGCCCTCCCCACCGCAATCCCTACCCATCCCCTGCTCCTCTACGGTCCCACCCCCAACTCCTCCCAACCGCAGGCAAAATTCATATCACCGTGCCCTGGCCAGAGCTGTTGTCCTCCTACTACTCTTAACAGGCAATATCCACCCTAACCCCGGCCCCACCCTGACCACCACAGCAGGTGGGCGTCCCGGTCTGCTGATTGCCTCCATGAATATTTGCAGCGTCTTGAAAAAATTTGACTCCCTCCAATGCTGGGTTTCACAGCACAAACCCGACATCATTGTGCTGGTGGAAATGTGGCTATCTAATTCCACCCTTGACACCTTTGTCACCCTCCCTGGCTACACCCTATATCGTGAGGATCGTGTAACCAAACGTGGGGGAGGCTGTGCTATCTACACCAGGAACTCTCTCACTAGTCTCGCCCTCCCTGCACCGGACCTTGTTAGTGGGGCTCAGGCCCTCACCATTAAGCTTACCCTGGACCCCGCCAGGTCACCCCTTTATCTCACCACTGCCTATATACCTCCCAGGAACAAAACCCAGCACTATTATCTTTAACTGACTATCTTGCCACCCTTCCTCACAGTGCTGATCAAATTATTGTTGGGGACCTTAATGTGAACTGGCTGTGCCCCTCCTCCTCCCCCACTGGACTCTCTTCACCACCCTGGATCTAACCCAACTAGTCTCCAACCCACACGGTGAATCTTAAGAGAGGTACCAGCACCCTTCTAGATGTCATCATCACTAACCCCCAAAATCCTGGACATCCAAGTCCTCCTGATTCACTCAGTGACCATTCCCTGTGCTGTTCCACTGGATGGCCACCCCACCCGACCCACTGCACAGCGCACTCGCTGCTGCTTTCAGACCGGGTGGCCTGAAAACCTTAAACAATACCTTGAACAGCAAGACTGGTCCCCCATTCTCCATGCGCCTGATATTGATACCGCCCTTGCCTTCTTTACCCTTACCTTTAATAAAGCCTGTGACCTCTTTGCTCCCCTCTCAGCCGTCCGATCCAAAAGACATAACCTGCCCTGGATTACCCCTGCCCTCTCACAGCTGCTGAGGCACAGGGATAATCTTTGGCACCGTGCCATAGAAATTAGGCGACCAGCTGACAGACAGGCCTACAATGCTGCACGAAATAAGTGCACATGGGCTATCAGGAAAGCCAAGGCCGACCACTATCAGGCCACCCTCACCGCCTCCTGGGGGTGCTCCCGTACTTTCTGGGACAAGGTCAAACAACTGAATGGGACCACCACTCCCTCCCCTCCCAGATTACCACCAACAACACCACCGCCACAGACCCCCACATTGCAAACCTCCTCAACACCACCTTTACAGACCTTAGCCCTATCCTCCCTGTAACTTCTTTGACCAACCTCCTCCCAACCTGCCCCTGCCCTCCATCACTCTTGCTTCTACCTCACGAGGGTAACTACCCAGGAAGCCAGACTGCACCTGACCTGCACTAAAGGCAACAGTCCCGTGACAACAACCTGGACCACAGAATTCTCCGGCTGGTTCTTGATCAGGTCCTCACCCCACTCACCAGCCTTCTCAACAAATCCTCTGCCTGGGACAATTCCCCACCTCATGGAAAACTGCAACTGTTACTCCAATCCATAAAGGGGTGACAGGTCCCTAGCAGGAACTACCGACCGATCTCCATTCTCCCACCCCTTCCAAGGCCCTGGAAAACTAGTTGCCACACAAATCACTGAATACCTGACCAAATACAACATCCTTTGCCCTGAACAACACAGATTTCATGCAGGACACAGTACTAGCACAGCTCTTATTGGAATCTGCATCCTTCCTTCACCTCCTGACGCTGGCTCCTGGGGGCCGTGTTCCCCGACTCCATCAAAGGCCTTCGACATGGTCTCCCACCCCTACTGCTGGAATCCTCTGTCATGCTGGTTTTGCCACTGGACCACTTGCTTGGTGCTCCAGCTACCTATCCGCCCGCCTCCCAACGTGTCAAAATTGGTGGGACACTTTCCGATCCACGACCGATCCTCTCGGAGTTCCACAGGGCTCCATCCTGGGACCCTTCTCTCGCTATACCTTAACACCCTGCCCAGTGCTTGCCCTGGGAACATTCTGCTGTCGCAGATGATGCCGTCATCTTTGCCACCGACCGTAACCCCTCTTCCTCCAGGTTTCCCTACAATGTGCCTATAATGGCGCTGAAACCTGGTTTAAAGAGCATAGATTGGTCCTAAATCTTAAAAATCTAAACGTGCTCTTTGCCCACCCTCAAAACAAAGCTTACAACTCCCCTCTCCGTATCCTTTCCAGCTCCAAACAGCAACTGGAGAAAGTCCACTCATATAAGTACCTAGGGGTCTCGTTTGACTCAGCCTTCACCTACCATACCCACATCGAAGCACTCACTTCTGCAACCAATATACGAGTTGGTATCTTGTACCGCTATAAAAACTGTCTCCCCCCCAATGCCCTCCGGCTTGCAGTTACATCCTCCATACTATCCCTAGTTGACTATGGGCTACCTGTCTACGGTGCTGCCAACACGACTGCCCTCAACAAAATCCACCTCATCCTAAATAAGGCATGCAGACTTATCACTGGGGCCCCTAGGCTCACACACACTTGCCAACTTTATGACTTGGCTACAATGCTAAACCTTGACGAATGGCTGCAATACCAAACTTGCCTTATATCTAAAAAAACCCTGCTAGGACTTTCTCCTCCCGGGCTGACATCCTCCCTCCTCCTAGCCCAGCCCCTAGTCAGCACTCGGACCTCCTGCAAGGCCACCTTCCTGGTTCCTTGAGCTAGGACCTCACTTGGACAGAGGTCTCTCCGCCATAGAGCCCCTTCTTGGTACAATGCACTTCCTCGCGCCATCACTGAAATCCCCACCATCTCCAAATTCAAAAATGCCCTCAAAAGCGAGTTGTTCAACAAGCATTGTTGCACCTGTGCATAACGGATGCACAAACACCCTTTGTCCTGACATTGCCCACCGGGCTGCACCGTCTCCTCACCTCCTTATTTCTACCACCTACATTACTGCCATATCCCACTGCCTACTGTCTGCTATACTGTCAAGAACTAACCATGTATGGCATTTTATGATACTGCTTGCTATGTTGTCCTACTAGTATGCAACACTGTTACCGAATCAAACTTCCAGCTGTACTGTCCCTGTTCACATGCCTAACGTTCTCTGTAATCTAATACCATGTAACCTGTTTGACTGTTTCACCTTGCAAATGCCATACCTTTATGCTGCTAAACCCTGTATTCTACCCTGTTATCTATTGTACCTGTACCTGCACTGTATAATACTACCAATGTATACTGTATCCTTGATCCAGTTATGCTTGTCTCTTTATGCTTATGCTCGCTTATAGGATGTCTTTGTATCTGTATTATCTTCCCTTCTATTGACGAGGTACCTTTGGAAATGAGCCTCTGGCTCAAAGGTTGTAAACTGATTGCAATATAAATAAATATAAATAAATAAATAAATAATGTGTGTGTGTGTGTGTGTGTGTGTGTGTGTATATATATAAAATATATATATATATAATTATTAAGAAACTTTATGTGTAGTGCCATTGTTGACTACAGTAGAGATACAGTGTGATCCTGTACCAGGGAGCTGAGTTGGGGGTAAGCCCAGTGACCCAGCTGTAGATGGTGATGGTGGAAGGATGGTGCTGTTATGCACCCCTCCCCCACGTCAGAAAATGAAAGCTCCAGGGTTGCCTGCATGAGCATTGGTAACATACAGTGATGACAACTATTATCTTGCCACAGGTCCCTGATCCAAAACCTTAATGCTTTTTCCTTTTGTTGCTTGGGTGGTGGGGGTTTAAGTCTAGTATCTGTTTTCCTGGTACATTTAATGTTATCATTTTGTTTTATTTGCAAGCAGCCCACATTTGATGCATCATTCTGATTCTATTATTGGTCAATTTCTAGTTAATGTTTAAATATTTCTATATCTAATAATTAATTGTAATATATATATATATATATATATATATATATATGTAAGACAAAGAACCTCTGTGCACAAACACTGAGGTAAGGGTTACCTCAAAGGGCATTTGGCTGGGAAGCCAAGTTTCAAGAAAATACAAAATCACACATGCCCCCAACAATGCAAAGCATCATGGGCTGCATATGCAAATCACCATAGAATGTTATGCTGGTCCAACTTTAAGCAGAATTGCATGGTGCCGAAAGGCCTCTCACACAGTTTGCAAAGGGTGCTAATAGAAGACATAGACATTGTTTCTCCCTACTAGGACTCATCAGTATGCCTCGTCTGTTTGACAACCCAGTGGAATGGACCAGCTACCCTAAAACAGTGTGTCTTGGATATGTTGTGGAGAACCCATTAAAATAAAAAACTATTTAAAAGACAAAGAACCTCTGTGCGCAAACACTGAGGCAAGGGTTACCCCAAAGGGCATTTGGCTGGGAAGCCAAGTTTCAAGAAAATACAAAATCACACATGCCCACACAATGCAAAGCAACATGGGCTGCATATGCAAATCACCACAGAATGTTATGCTGGTCCAACTTTAAGCAGAATTGCATGGTGCAGAAAGGCCTCTCACACAGTTTGCAAAGGGTGCGAACAGAAGACATAGACAAGTTTTTCCAAGGGATTACAAGAATCCCATTTAGAATTGGTGGTAGGCAGGGAAGGCAGCTAGTGTTTTGTCAGTAAATGGGTTTCTCTCTCTCTCTCTCTCTCTCTCTCTCTCTCTCTCTCTCTCTCTCTGTTTCTGGTCTCAGCTGGGAGCTGGAGAAGTGATGACATTTTAGAACTCTTACAGTGGCATAAGCTACAGTAGCTGCTGTGCGTGGAGAATTTAGAATTCTGGAGTCAGTCTTCTTCCAGAGTAGTCAGCTGGTGGCTGGAGTCTGCAGAGTGTAGTTGCAGTTCCAGCAGCAGCTCTGTTATAGAGCTGCAGTGATCCTGTTTGTTTTTCTTTCTCACCCGAGTGGAGTACAGCACTTTTCAGGCTTTGTTTAAGTGGTGGAAACAGTCTCCAGGGATTTTCCTGTGTTTCATTGCAGGAGGGATGGAGCAGGCTGCCAGGATGTTAGGAGCAATCTCTCCACCCTACCAGGACATTGTGAAGCTGCCTTGGGTGACAACTTCTTGTGAGTACAGTTGTTTTCTGAGTTTGCCCAGGAGTACCTGCAATTTTAGAGGTGAATTTCTCTGACCAAGGGACCCTGTCACCTAAGACTGTTAAAAGCTGACTGACCACAGTGGAGTCCAGTATGTGACCATACATGAGAACAGAACTTTTACATTTGACACCCCTGAGGTGTTCTTTGCTGATGTTAAGTGTGAAGTACATTTGTAGAAAACATCAACAGTGACTTTTGGTACAATGTGAGGTGTATTTTCCAGAGGGATGGCTGAGTATGAACTTGGAAACAAAAGGTAGGAGACCACCCATGTGGAGTGACCAGTTTACCACTCCAGGTTCTGAAGGGCACCTGTGTGTTTTTTCTGTCAGTGCATGTGGCCAATGGCTGAAGAAACTTTTACCCCAGTGAGTGGGCTTTCTCCAGTTTTCTCCACTTTATCCCTTGGTGTGGGTCCTAAAGAGTTGAGCCTTTAGTGCTCTGTCATGGTCTGTGTTCCACAACTAATCCTATGCAACATGGGAAGAGACCAAGTACTGGCCAAATGTGCCATTTCCAGGAGAAAGTGTGTGTTCTATAGGTGGCTAGTTTCACACATTCTACAGTAATCCTATGCTAAATAGGAAGTTTGGAGTTCTTTACCTCAGATGTTCTGCATTAGTGTAACCCTAGGGGAGTCCATCTTTGCTTTGTGTGTTCCTACTTTGTTACAGAATAAAGCCACACTCTAATCCCAGCCTGGCATGGACATTCTTGTTATTGCTTCCTGTGTGGAGTTAATTGGGTATCCCCTCCAGAAGTGCAAACCTAACATAGCCCTGAGCAAACATTTTCTCCCTGGGACCTGGGTTATTGGCCATGTTATTTGGTCCCACCAGGTGTGTGCCTGGTAGTAGCTGAACTTGGTTTGTGTTTTGTAATGTCTACTCCATCTGCATATCCCACCTTGTCTATGGTGGCAAAACAATGTAGCCCCCACCCCTCTCTTTTCCCTAGACTCTGGGAGGTATATATATAGTATATATATATATATATATATATATATATATATATATATATATATATATATATATATATATATATATATATATATACACATCTGAATGTGATGATACCTGAATCACCTGGAGTAAAGAAGTGTATAACATGCCGATAATGGCCAAACTTGTTATTTTTGATTCTATGCTATTTATATTTTGGGTGGTATGATTTGTATCCTTTTCTGGAAAAAAGAGAAATGTGACAGAAGGTACTATTACACTTCAGTATTTCTAGGGATCTGTACTGTAGCTGTAGTGCCACCCTGTGGTTCTCTGTATACTGCTATGACATTGTTTCTGTGCTGACTCCTGAAGCTATGACACCTGCTGTAATATTTGTTGATGTAGCTGGCTGATTTTATCTGCTTCCTTTTCCTTGTTGTAAGAACCCATTCCAAGTTTATGGGATTTGTATCCAACTCCTGAGGAGGAAAGGCATATCAGCAATGCCTTCGTATTTACTTCAAATTAAATCCAGGGCCTAGGGAACTGAAGCTACCACGAACCAGATAACAATAGTTTCATTAACAATTTACAAACTTACATGTAAATGGCGGCACCATCTGCAGAGTCTAGATGTTTCTTCATTCTTACACAGACAGGATCTGGCTAAAGGAAATCACAGTGGACATCTGCATCCAAAATAGGAGATTTCGATGACAGAGTCCCAACTAATTACAGTTATGTTAGCATTCTAAGGGGATTTGAAGAACTACATAGCTGGCTTTTTAGTTGTTACCTTTAAGATGAAATACAATGTGATGGACATTTTCACAGTCCAGAACTCTAAATACATCCTGCTGGACACTGATTATAGTGCATATACCTTAGGTATTCTGGCACCACACAGCTACAGAGTAGAGTCTGACAGTCACAGCTAGTAACTCAGGTAGTTACACAAAGCAAGTAAACAGAGATAGGGGTTGTTTGGCTTTGCCATGCCCATGAGCATGCAATGGGATGGTGAAGGCCCTTCTGCACACCAGCATTTAACACCTAAATTCTACGTCTGCACACATAAGAAACAACATTTGTGAGTACAACTCCAACCTGAGTGCAAGTAAAATGCACTTCTGGCACAATCCAAAGCAGCAGCACTGGATCTCCACAGGGGTACTCCAAAGCACTTCAGCACACACTGTCTAAAATACAGTTTAGGTGGTAGGTAAATAGTAAAATATTACCTTATAAGGTATATGCAATGACAGCTTCTAATAGCAGAAAAGTCAATAGATTAACTTAGCTCGATGTTCCACAATTCTTGCAAAGGTAAGTATTGAAAGAACTTCAGCATTGTGCTAGCATCAGAAAAGGCAATACTTTAAAGCTGTGGTGACAGAGGAAGGCACATGTAAGCAGCAAATAACAGTCTTACATTATAGGGAATTCATGGTTCTAGTTTAGACTGTGAAAAGACAAAAGCCTAAGCTGATCACTGCAGCTACTGGTAATTTGACCCCACAGGGCAGACACACAAATTATGGTCATTGAAGTATCTAATGTAGCTCAGGCAGCATGAGTGAAATCAAAATAAAGGAACCTCCCTCACAATTGTGGCACAAGTGGCTGGACTCCAACTCCCACTCAAAAATGAAACTAGGATCTGAATGATGCACTTATGAGCAGCAGATGTTCAAATCATCAGACCCCACCCCCTTCACATGCACCAGCTGCACATGGCAGCAGATGTTCTCAAACGTTAACCTCTTGAGGTGCCAGTAGGCATCCTCTAATGAATTTAGGAATCAATGGAATTCCTGGGAGTTACATTGCTAAAAGTCAAAATAAACATCTATTGATTTAACCAGATCAAAACTTATTTTGTTTCATATATGACTATATCCAGCCTATTATTCCCATTATATCTTGAGTGGCTAGACTGTGTGGGGTGTAGCAGAGTAAGTATTTCAAGGTCTATAACCAAACAGGTTTTAATGTGGAAACACCAGCATGGTGGGCAGCTGTTTTTTCTCTATGACTAAAAAAGAATGTACAAAACAACTTGCAACACAAAAACAGTTCTACAGCTGTTGAACAATCATAAAACATGTTTTTAACTACAATAGGGATAGTTTGAAACATGTACGAGGGGGGAGGAAGGTGCTTGGCATTGTCTCTAACCTTTCAGAGTTCCAGACCACCTAGCTGAGGGAATGGTAGAAGTAGGATTCCACTGGAAATAACAGTTTCTTCTCAGTTCAGCTCTCCTGGGTAAATAAATTGAAAAAAAAATATCCGTGATGGTTCTGAACATGAGTATCAGAAAATTGTTCCCCTTCTTGGAGAATAAGGCTCACCTTCTAAGTATTTTTCAATTGTTTGCCCATATTGGGGATAATACAAAAAAAAACTCTTTTCACCAAATTGAGCTAAATTTCAAAAATGTCTCAAAAGTAAGCCTAATATTCCCAAGAAGAGGTGGAATATTACTGATACTTTCATTTAGCCATGATTGGTTAATTTGGCCTTCGATAAACCACTTTGCAAAATGGATCTCTGCAGAGGTAGCCAAATGAGCACCAGAGGAGATCATGGGAAGTATCACAAGTTAGCCTATTAGATATGCCCCTGAGCTGGCAAGTGTGAAAACTGAGCAATTCCAAAACAATCTGGGCCAGATTTTCAAAGGGCCCTTAGATCCACGCAAGCTGCATCAAACAACCAGCTTGAATCAGATCTGGTGTGCAAAATACTGTGCACCATATTTTGCAAAAAAAGTGGTCTGTGTGACAAAGTCCGCCAAACCGACGCAAGAGGTCCACTGCATCAACACAGTGGCACAAGGGATGGGAATGACGCAAGCTGCATCAAAATAAATGATGCAAACTGAGTACAAAAATGGTGCAAACTGTAACAATGGTGCAAGCTGGGTACAACTGGTGCAAACTGACTTGAAATGATACAAACTGAGTAAAAATGGTGCAAATTGAGTATAACTGGTGCAAACTGAGTACAAATGGTGCAAACTGCATAGAAATGGTGCAAGTGGAGTTAAACAAATTATGTAAATGATGAGAATGATGCAAGCTACAGTAGATAAAGAAAACAGTAGATGAAATGGCCAAAACTAAGCCCCCAAAATGTTCTAAACTAGTCCTGCAGGAGAATACTGGCCCTTAATATTAGCATAGTCAGGTCTGACCACCTGCTTTGGGTCATTTTATATGTTCTAGTGTCCCTTAGACCAGCTCTGGCTTGTCTAGCAGCTGACGGTACTTTGACATGCTTGGTGTCAGTGGTGCAGCTTTGAAATTCCTACAGGTGTGGTCTTGCACCATTTCTGTGGTGCAAGACGGCTTGAATCATGGTGCAGCCATTTGTATGGCACAAGGCTGATGCAGCCACCTTTGATGCAGGGCAGACTGCCTTTGATGCAGTGCTCATTTGAAAATCGGGTCTGGAACAATACTTGATGCTAGACTCCCATGAGTCTCTGTTGTTTGGTGCACGTCCCTTGTGTCATACCTAGGGCTTTGAAAATCCATCCCCCGGTGTTCAACTACTACTGGAACCAATGCCTCAACTCTCTTCAGTAGGAGTGATCAACAAATCATATCAGGCACTGATCGTTGTGGCTGACATATTTAGGCAGGAGATGGATGTCAATCTGAGCACTGAAATGTGGTTGATTGAAATCTTCAAAAACTTGAGGATAGCCACAAGACACTTTTCAAGACATGTGTACTAAAAGGCATTAAAAACAAGTAGAAAATGATGGGACTACAAACAGTTCATCCTTGAAAAACAGTATCTCTAATTGAAGATTGCTTGAATATTATACACAGTAAATACTTTCAACTTATTGAAGTGTGATGTGGCTGGGAGTTCCTATTACTGAATTGAAAACTTTGAGTTTGGTGGAAGTTACATAAAAACACAGAAACATACAACCTGTTGGCAGAAAATGGTCTACTTGGCAGTCCAGTCTGCCCTAAGGTCCCTACCTACTGTGCCACCATTGACAAAAATTGATCTTTGGTCTTACCCCACTCCCCCAGCCCTGTTACCAAGGTCCCCTTGTGTCTAGCCTGTGCATGTTTGAAATCTGTTACCATTTCCGTACCCACCACCTCTACTGGGAAGCTGTTCCAGACATCCTCAAATCCCCTCTAAGTCTCCCCCTTCCAGCTTCATATTATACCCCTTGTCCTTGAGCATCTCTTTCTGTGCAAAATGCCACCTTCATGTATCTTATGGGAGGGCTTTAAGCCCAAGGTTCAATGGGTGGAGAAGCAATGTCACCCCCCATTGAGCTCAAATACGTCATCTTTCCTGGACGCCCTCAGGATTCATTTTCATTGCAGCCGGAGGTGCTGCTCCTCTTGAGTATATCCAGCCTCTCTTCATTGCCTCTGTTTGCAGTGCCTCCAGCTTGCTCCTCATCTGATGGCTCACTCCTCACACCCTGGTGCAGCCCCAGGCTCTCTACAGGACTCTCCTCTCATTTTCTGCCCCCCTCATCCCGTCCATTTCTGTCCTTGCCTCCTTCATTGTACACCACACCATCCTGTTGCCTGTCTCCCTCCCAGCTCCGTTTCATTCCGTTTTGCCAATTCCATAGCCCACCGCCCTGGTTCACCTCCCAGTCCTCTGCACCAGTGCTATATTTTGTTCTTAGTTTAGCACCTCCCGCTCCCACCGCCATGGTCTTCAACCCAGGGAGAATCCTGGGATCCCTCATCTATGCCGCAATATCTCCTGCGGCTCCTTTGTCCTTATTCCTCAGTCGGTCGTTCGCTCAACCTCTCGGTGGTCTGCCTCAATCTTTTGCTGCACACACAGATTGCCACTTTCTGCCATCTGCTGCAGTACTGCTGCGCTTTTGGACCAGCTGGAATCTGCACTCAGTCTGCCATGGACAGGACTTATGGTGCAACTTGGTTTTCTGGGGACCTTCTTCATTGTTTTTCATCGTACTTGATTATTACTCATCAGTGTAAGTCATGGGGGGTCATGGCTTTAGATGACAATGTCAGCGAAGGTTTTTCTGGGGACCTTCTTACTTGTTTTCCATCATATCTTGACTCCCAAGCAGTGTAAGTTTTTTGGGGGGTTGGATGACAATGTCTGATCAGGGTATGTTGTATATGCCTCCTGCCTTTACTGCCTGCCAAAAAAATTTTACTTTATGTTTCCGTGACCATCCAGACACAGTTGCTTTGCCTACTATCCAGGCATTTGTTATGCAGCCTCTGTGTGTGTGGGAGTCGATGCGCATTGTGGCCACCACTCCGCTTTGTCACTTCGCTTTCCAGTCTAGTATTTCTTGTAAAGTGCTTTGGGATATTTTGTTGCTGCAATCATCAGTCTCTATTTTATACTGCTGTATGGTACCTCGGCCTTCTCATTTGGCTAGTGCCTTGGCCTCAGCCTGCTCCATCCACTCCTCTCATAGCCTACTGGGGTTCCTGCCCTATTGCAACCAGCATTCTATGCTTCAAATTTTTCATGTCATGTCTCTTACTCAGTATTTTCTGGCATTCACTTCTGCTTCTCAAGCTGCCTGTTATTTCATACATCCATCACTCCTAGAATACTGCCTACTGTCTCTGGCCTATTACAGTCTGACCTCAGAGTTCTCTGTTGATTCCCTCTCCTTCGCTTTCCTCCCATCTCTGCTGCCTCACCTTGCCTCGATCTCCATGTTCTTTTAGGCATCCCTAACATGGATCTTATGTCACCTACTCCATCTCACCCTACTGCAGTTCTCGTTCCATGCCGATGGGGTCCAATGCTACCCTATTGACCTCCCTATCGTCCTTTGTCATTCCATACTTCGCTTTCTGGTTCCTGCCTTCATAGTGTCAATCCATCATAGCGCTTCATCCATTCCTATGTTACCACATTCAGCTGCATTCAAGGTTTCTTTTGGGCATACTGATCACTCCTCACATGCCACCTCATCGATCTGAGGCCCTCCTACCCTTCTGTTAGGTTTGTGACTCCAGTCCTCATTACTCATTTCTTATCTCATTGAGTGTCTCTTCCTTGATACATTCTGTCATTGGCTGTTATGGATTCTTTCCCTCATGGTTTCCCTCCTTCTCGTCCAATTTGCTCGCATTCCACCATATTTCATCTCAACCTGCTCATCTCTTTCAATCACTCCATTGATATGTCTTTGCTGCCTCCCTCTAGTCTGCAGTGTCAGTCACCTTGATTCAACTCTGTCTCCATTCCTGGCCATGCCTTCCCATCCATCGCCCCTTGCTACGGCTGGCTGGAGGCTATCCACTATCATTCCAGTTTCCTTCACTTTTATTCCTGAATCTACTTCATTTTGAGGAGCCTTCTTCATCTCATCACTCTATCGCAGGGTTCAGTATTGGGTCCAGTCCTTTTTAATGTCTTCATCAGTGACATTGCAGAGGGACTAGAAGGAAAAGTATGCCTTTTTGCAGATGACACAAAAATCTGCAACAGGGTTGATACACAAGGAGGTGTGGAAAGGATGAAAAGGGACATGGCAAAGTTGGAGGAATGGTCAGAAGTATGGCAGCTAGGATTCAATGCAAAGAAGTGCTAAATAATGCACCTGGGAAACAAGAACCCAGGGGAAGAATACACAATGGGTGGGGAGGTAGTAACAACAACAAAAAAAGAAAGGGACCTGGGGGTAATCATATCAGATGACCTTAAGGTTAGCAAGCAATGTGAGAAGGTAGTAGGGATGGCTGGGGGTATACTGGCTTGTATAGGGAGAGGCATCAGCAGCAGAAAACAAGAAGTTGTTATCCCTCTGTACAGACAGTTAGTGAGACCCCATCTGGGGTACTGTGTACAGCTCTGGAGACCCCATCTCCACAAGGACATAGACAGAATAGAGGCAGTCCAGAGGAGGGCTACTAAAATGGTGCAGGGTCTGCAAGAGGAGAGACTAAAGGAGCTTAATATGTATACCCTTGAGGAAAGAAGGGAGAGGGGGGACATGATAGAAACTTTTAAGTACCTCAAGTGGAATCAACAAAGTCCAAGAGGGTAGCATTTTTCAGAAAAAGAGACTTGCAAGAACAAGGGGACACAATTTAAAGATAGAAGGAGGGCGGTTCAGAGGCAATGTGAGGAAGTATTATTTCACAGAGAGGGTAGTGGATGCATGGAACAGCCTTCCTGAGGAGGTTGTGGAGTCTAAAACTGTGGGAGAATTCAAGAATGCATGGGACAGACATAAGGCAATTCTTGTGGGGGGTAGGAAGAAATAGGCTGTTGGTTAACTAGGATCTGCGGCCTATCCTGTAGGTAGGGAAATGGGCAGACTAGATGGGCCTAGCGGTCCTTATCTGCCGTCAAAGTCTATGTTTCTATGTTTCTATTCATTTCCAGCTTTACCTCATTTCGAAAAGTCTATATGGTCCCATCGCTCTATCAAGCATACCTCCCCCCCCCAGTTCGCATACCCTCTGGTCCCAGACATGCCTTCTTGACCTCGAAGTATATCTCCTTTCGAGGAGCCCCATTACTTTCATCACTCTATTGAATCCTCTGTTCTCTCCTCACCTCCATATCTGGATTTTCTCATTCGTATCACCCGTTCATGCCTCATCGGCCTCAATGTCTACTTCCTCATCTTGCTCAACCTTTCGGTTGATCTTCTGCTTCCTGCTTCAGGTTTCATGCCACCCCATCTGGCGGCAGCTGTGGTCCCGGCTCATGTGACCTCTGTGCAGCACAGCAACCTCCCAGTGCACCAGCACACCTACTCCCGGGACCGAACAGTTCCACATCCTTGGGGTCTTCTGCCACGGCCGCCTCTCAGATCTTTCTGACTGCACAGCTTGCCAGCTTTCGGATACTGCCCCTATTTCCTTCGCCTTTGGCTGCCTCATCTTCCTGCAACGCTAGAATCTGTAAGCCACCAGCTGCATCCTTCTATGTTATCCTCGGTACTAGTCTTCCTTGGGAGTCTGTGTAATTCTGCACCACAGGTCTAACCCTTCTTAGATTCTGGTCTCTCCCCTAGTAGACCGCTTCACATGCTGATTATTGCCTTCTGTGTTTCTTGGTGCTTTCTGCTGTTTCCCCTTATCCCCACCCCCAGCTCCGAGGATATGCCCTGTAGTTCTGCTTGAATTCACCAGCTTCGACAGGTATGTATGCTTCCCTGGTCTATTCCTTGTAGTATTCTGACCTTTTTGACCACGTTTCTCCTCACCCGTCCCTTTCCTAGGTTTGATAATTCATACATCTCCTGTGTTTCGTATGGCTCTCGTTCCCTCTGCCACCAATCGCCTTGTTTGTCCCATGCTCATCCTTTCCACTGACTCCGAACTTAGTTTTTCCTACCTCTCTTTCCTCATCAACAACTACTGCTTCAGTGTACCCTCCTTCTGCTCCCTTTCCTGGGCTCTTTCTGCAAACTCACCTGTCCTGGTTTCATTCCGGTCATGGCTCCTATATCATCATGCTACAATGTGTCGATTCATTTCCTTTGCCATTCCTATCCTCTGGCCGTCCCTGGCTGATTCTATCTAACCTTCGGTCTACCCGGCATACATGCCACCTGATCCAGCTCACCCTCCTTCCCCTTTGCAGTGCCTTCCTCCTTCAGGAGTCTATTTGCTCTATGTCATTCATAGTTGATCCCTTCGTCAGACGATTCTTGTTCTCCTTAACCCCTCAGTTCTCTTGCCTGGTCTTGACTTACTCTTCTCATTCAATCCCTCTCTCAGAATGCCTTGACTTAGTTTGCTGCTGAGTCTGTGCCATTCCCTTGCTCCATCTGGCTTTGCCTATCCTGACTTGCATATGGCCTAATCCGACTCATCCCATGCTGTTCTCCTCCTGTTCCGGCTGGGTCCTGTGCTACCTTATTGCCCTCCCTATCGTCCTTCGTCCTTTCCTACCTCACTCTCCAGTATCTGCCTTCATGGCATCCTTCACTCATCATACCTCACCCATTCCTGTTCCCTTCCTCAGCCTAGTGCTTCTTATTGTCTTGACCGTCATAGATTCTTTCCGCTCTTGGCTTCCCTTCTCCTCGTATTTTGTCCGATTTGCCTCCCCTTGATCATCATCCTGCACTTGCCCTCTGGTTCACAGATCACTTGGTTCTTGATGCGCCTTCTTGGCCTAGGTGTCAGTCTCCTTTTGAGGAATATCATCGCTCATCTCACTCCCTGGTGCCTGATACCTTCATTCCAGTTCTGTTCCCATTCATTCCCGTCTCCTCTTCTTCCAATTCCATACCTATTCTCCAGAATTCTGCCCTCATAAGCTTCCCTCCATTATTTTCTTCACTCTTCATCATACTTTGTTCAGTTCTTTGCCTCAGAATCTACCTCTTTTCAAGGTGCCTCATTGGTGTGCTTCTTTCGTGTCAGTTTCATT
This sequence comes from Neoceratodus forsteri, assembly GCA_016271365.2. NCBI lineage: Eukaryota > Metazoa > Chordata > Ceratodontiformes > Ceratodontidae > Neoceratodus > Neoceratodus forsteri. Next base: position 1,292,042,054 of record CM057456.1, read on the forward strand.
TTCGGTTCTTTCCATCTCCCCCTCTTCCAGTTCACTTCTCGCTGTCCAGTTTTCTCTCCACTCTTAGCCTGCTCTTGACATTCTTTTTGGGCATACCTATCATAACTCCTATGCCACCCATCAGCTGCAGCCATCCTGCTGAATGCATCGAGTTCATAACTCCAGTCATATCGAGTTCATGAATCCAGTCATCTTTCACTCAGTATTACTTCACAGCTCATCCATTTACATCACCTACTCTAACATTCCTGTCACTCAGTACCATTCTACCTCATTGACTACAACCTCAGAATCTAATCATTCAACTTCTAAATTGTCCACATTGCATAATCAAGAATATTTCTTCAACCTCAGTGCCTGCTCACTTGCATAACTCTATCAAACACATCGCTCCATCAAGCTAGTCTACAATATTATTGGTCTCCTCATTGTCTCATCTAGAATATCTTCGTGAGCACATCCAGATAACCCTTGCTGTTCTGACTCTGAAATGGACTTATTCCTTCCTATCCTTGCTTCCAGATCTAATATCTTACATCGACTACTCGAGCATACCCTCCTCAGTTCCAACAAGGTGTATCTAGTTCATCATTCCTTTGAGCATTCTATCATTGGCTCTGATGCTACTCATTGACCACAACAACAGAATCTAATCATTCATGTCTCATCATCCTCAATTTCTACCTCCTCACCTCACTCAATCAATCATACCTATTTAAATATTACGCTACCTCATTCACCCACCAACCGTTTGCAGTGATCATCACTATCAGTATTAATTTTGCCTCACGTTCGCATTCGATCTGTGCACAGCCTCATGTTCCATCCTTAATCTGTGCTTTCATTTAGGGATCTTCCGTATTTCATCATCATCCTCACTACTCATATGCAGGGCCACTGGAAAATTGTGGGCGCAATTTTTTCCGCAATTTCTGCAATTTTCACCCTTCTCTGCACAAAATCAGCAATTTCTTGCAATTTCTTACATTTATGGCATTTTTGACTGAAATTGTATAAAATATTTAAATTATCAAGGAAATCTACTCAGATATGCTAACAGTGTAGTACACAGACTTGGATTTGACCAAAACAGTACAATGTGAGGTGAGAAAGGGTCAAATGTGACTCTGCTTTCATGTGCTTCACTTCCCTGCTTTGGTTTCAAAAATCCTCTGGTCATACATTTGTAGACTTGAACACTTGAAATCTGTGTTAAAGCAGACTATCAGAGAACTTTTGTGACACAAGGACTGAAACAACAGGTGTGAGAAGAGGTGCAAAGTGCCCCATTCACCTAAATGAAGCATTGACCACAATGCTTGTTTTTGAATGGTAGGGTAGATTTTCCCTGAATAAATACTTTCATTCTGAAAGGATTTTGATTCAAATGTGTCAGGAGTTTGGGTGGCCCTGCTGATTATAAACTTGAATGTGCTTCTGAGGGGGTGGTGACAGTGATTCCTTACACGTTAATCTGCCACAACTGCATACTCACATACAAAGCCTACAAAAAGCAAACATTTCTGAAAATGTGCTGAACAGGTTAAATATGGTTAAACTTAAACGGTTACCTTCATATAGACACAATGATTGCAACCCAAGTAAAATCACTGCAAACCGAGTAGAACAAAAGTACAATGTATTGAAAACTATTGTATGATGTAATGAAAAGCTACTGGTATGATTTGATACTTTTATCATGTGATTTTAAAATGTACTTACAGTGCTGATTAAGAACAGTAATTATTTTAACAAAATAAACTTTTTTCTTACTAGACCTTTATTAGGCCCCCTGGTTATCTGTTTATTTTTTTCTTGCACCAAAGCAAATAGTTTAAACAGACTTCATTATTTAACACATAGAAACTGGCAAATATGTTGTTTCAGGATGTATTCAGTACAGGCTAACTGTAAATTACTGAATAAAATCTAGTTAGCACTGTATGATTTAGATGTCTTGATTTTTAGAAGATATGCTACATAATGATTAATTTGCAGTGCATTTCAAAAACACACACATTTCTTCATACTAAAAGCATTTACAAGTGGAAATACATTTATCTAAAAATTCATGTGATCAGTACAAGCTGCAGCAAACAATAAAATATTTACTAGGGGGCAGTGAGGATGAACAGTGAATCCCCGCAATTTTCCCACAATTTCTGCAAAAAAGTCCTCGCATTTTTTGGGTAAAATTTTCCGCAATTCTCCAGTGGCCCTGCTCATATCCCTCTAGTTATCAAACCTTTTCTTTCTTTTTTTTTAATTCAAAGTTTATTCACCACATTTTCCACATTACAGGAGGCAGTAATGAACATTCTGACATAAGATTCATAAGACAAATCATACTGCCCCCAACCCATCCCTCCCCAACACAGCAGTTCATTCTAACACTGTTATCACCCGCTAACTACTTTTACCAAGAATAATTAAGGTGGTAACCTCAACTACACATTACTTCATAGCCACCATGATTAAAGTGTGAAGAGGATCCCAGATAACCTTATACCTATGTACTCTGTTTTGAAGGCTAGCAATAGCCTTTTCTGTATATATTTGCTAAAATCTCATTGAGCCACTCCTGATATGTTGGACCGGTCCCTTTCTTCCAACGCCTAAGAATGATTTTTTTGGCCGAGAGCGCAACCATGGATATATGAAATCTCCAGATTTTAACCTTTATGGAAAACAAATCCCCCAACAGGCAAATATCCGGTGTAAAATAATCTTGTGAACCCAATAGAGGATCCAGATTGGTTTTTATATGCTCCCATAATAAGGCTATCTGGGGACACAACCAGAATAGATGAAAAAGTGACCCTGTGTCCTGGGAACACTTAGTACACCTATCGGTATCAAGAAGGCCCCATTTCACCAGTTTAGTTGGGGTATAGTACAAGTTATGCAGGATGTGAAACTGCATGAGACGTAATCTATCTTGGGATACATATTTATGACAGTACATCCAGAGGACGGACCATTTAAAAGTATACTGGGGAAAAAATGAAACCCAAAAGTTAGTGGGGCCACCATCGCATCCAAACTGCCATTGGAACAACACTTGATAAATCTTAGAAATCACATCAGAGGAGACGAGAAAAGGAGAAAGTTCAGATGCCAATGCAAAGGCCGCTGGACGGGGTGGAGAGGCCCCAAGAACCGTGGTTAACTAGTGCCTCAATTGAAACATTTTAAAAAGCTGGGACTCCAGAATTTTGAACTTGTAAATGAACTGAGAGAATGAGAGCCACTCTCCAACTTCATCCAAAAATGAGGATACTAAATCCTCTCCCAAATGAGGCAACCATGAACGGGAAATGTTCTGTTTGTTTATGGTGAAAGCCAGGGAATTCCAAATGGATTGAGCGAGATCTTTACTCTGACTCTAATGCAGAAAGGAGCACAATTGCGAATGTACTCTTAGCAAAGTCATGATGGTGGGACATTTATTAATACCTAGCAACTGAGAAATTTTTAGATAGAGCATAGTCAGAGGGTCCATATTCATAGATTGGATAAAATCTAACTCAATCATGAGCCAAGCTGGGTTTATGTTATCTGGGCCCGGTCTAACCCACCTCAGGTATTTGTCAAATGACTAGCCCAGTAGTAGATGGGCAAGTAAGGAATCCACAGCCCCCCCTCATTTTTGGGTGCAGCTAGTTTGTGGTATGCCAGCCTAGAGGTCTTACTCGACCATATAAACTTGGTAAAGAGTTTATGCATTTTCTGAAACCAACTTAAGTGGGCAAATGAGTTAAGATGTGACAGAGGGTAAAATAAATGGGGAAACACATTCATCTTAATTATATTAATACAACCCCATCAAGATAACAGGAGTTTATCCCATCTCTCTAGATCTTGAGTAATCCCCTGCAAAAGAGGGTCCAGAATTTCTTTAAACCACAAGGAAGGATTTTGCGTTAGTTTTATACCTAAATATTTAATATTCCGGGGTGATCAGCATAGTCCCTGAGAGATAATGTTGGTCTTGAAGACTTTATGGTTAAGAGGGAAAAAGGAAGTCTTGTTGGAATTTAACTTGTAATTTGAGAAACTACTAAATCTATTAACCTCCCTTAACATGTTTGGGATACATATTACCGGATTAGCCTAATGTAAGAGGAGGTCATCAACGTACGCCGTTATTTTCACTACCTTATTCCTAATAGAAATACCTTATATTCCTTCATTATTGAGAATATGTTGAATGAGGGGTTCCAGATAAAGATTAAAAAGTAATGAAGAGAGAGGGCATCCCTTCCTCGTACCTGACCACAGTGTAATAGACTTGGAGAAGGTCCCATTCCCTGAAATCCTCACTGTAGGAGACCGGTAAATTGCCCTGATCCAATCTATGAACATGGATGGGAATCCAAATGCCTTAAGGGCTTGAAGTAGAAAAGTCCAATTAACCCGATAAAATGCCCTCTCGGCATCCAGGAAGACCAACCCCGCAGGATATATGGCATCCCTGGACTCCAAGAAGACATGCGAGAGTGTACGCAGGTGATCTGAAGATGCACTTCCTCTCATAAATCCCACTTGAGACATACCCACAAGATCCGGAAGAACCAGGGTTAGTCTATCTGCCAGTATCTTTGAGAGAATTTTGACATCTTGATTCAGCAAAGATATTGGCCTATAGCTCTGAACCAGTTCTGGGTCCTTGTCTGGTTTAGGTAACAAAACTATCAATGCTTCAAACAGATGTGCATCTGCTGTCTCTCCAGAAAAAATGTGCAAATAGAGACGATGCAACACAGGTAGTAGCTGTTCCCTGAAAACTTTATAAAATAAGGCAGAAAACCCATCTGGACCTGGGACTTTACCCAGAGGCAAGTCCTTTATAATAGCAGCTATTTCTTCCTGTGATAAAGGGGAAGATATGAATTTCTTTTGAGAGTCAGATAGTAATGGAAGATGTGCTTCCCTGAGATACTCCTCCAGTTTTTGAATGGGTGGAGAACTATCCATATCCCTATATAATTGCTCATAAAAAGTAGCAAACTCCTGGACTATATCTGAGGGGGTTACCTTCAGGGTCCCATCTGACTGTGACCTTATTGGGGGTATAAATCTTGCTGACTCTTGTTGTTTTAAACGTAAAGCCAACAGGCACCCCGCTTTTTCTCCTTGATCTGTAAAACTAGCCTTTGTGTGGATTATGGCCAGCTCTGCCTTTTCTCTTAACATTCCCAAATATGTATCTTTATATGTTAATAGCTTCTGTGACTCCTGTTGAGAAATCTTTTCTGGATGTATATTTTCTAATGCCCATATCTGAGACAATAAGGACAGTAACTCCGTGTCCTGTGCCATCTTCCTCTTTGTAGCTAGACTAATGAGAATGCCCCTTATATAAGCCTTAAAGGCTCCCCATAAAATATCCGACCTTGCACTATCTATTGGGTTGGTGGAAAAGAAAAACTCTATCTGCTCTTTCACCAATCCTCGATACTTTTCATCTTTTAGTAATTGTTCATTTAATTTCCATCTGGTCTCTCTTTTGGGAATGTTAAGGAAAGCCAGATTACCCAGGACTAAGGAATGGTCCGATATTGGACCTGGTTGGATCAAGGTAGACAATACCCCTGGCAAGAGCTCGTGAGAAACGAATAGGTAGTCAGTGTGAGATTGCGTGTCATGTGCTGGAGAGCAATAAGTATATTCCCTAATATTAGGATGTGTGACTCTCCAGACATCACACAACCCACACTTATCCATCATTTCCTTAAAGGCCCTGTGCCCAGGTGACAGTCCCCTCGACCTAATGTTCAATCTATCCAAGTTCGGATCTGAAACCAAATTAAAATCTCCCCCTAAGATAATTGGAATAGGGAGTATAGGAAGGATCGTAGAGATCAGTTTCATGAAAAAAGAGGGATCATCTGTGTTTGGTCCATAAATGCTACCTAGACCCAACGGCATAGCCCAAATAGTACGCTGAACTAAGACGTATCTGCCATCTGCGTCCTTAAATACCTGAGAAGGGACAAATGGGATGTCTCTATTAATCAGTATCATGACCTCGCAACTATTGGTTTCCCCTGAAGCATAAAAAACCTGACCTACCTGTTGTCTCCGAAGTTGTAATACCAGTAAGTGAGATTCTTGTAAAAATGATATCTGGGCACGCAACAGACTCAGGTGTTTAAGTACCTGATATTGGTTCAATTTTTTCATGATCCCCTTCACATTCCACGTAGCAATATTAATATTCTGAGCCATCTATTATGTCAGGTATAACTCCAGATAAGGTATCTATTCTATACTGCAACCATGTAACAGGTGATTCTAGTCCCCTGAATCTGCTGTGTCAGTCTCCCATCCCCTAACCCTCCTCTTATTGAGCCCCTGTCCCTCCCCACCCCCAATTATCTCTCGAACAATCCACAGCTTCAGTAACCCCAGAACATAGTCCAAAAAACCATCCACCCAAATCGCTAACAATGTTCAGCAATACTCCGTTTACTACTCCTCCCCCAGCCCCCTGAGAAAGAGAGGGGACTCAACATCATTGCAGTACAAGCCCTTGTGTCCCTCACCTATCCCCTAATGAAAGCCATTGAAAGCAAGCCAGTATCAATAATACATCACCTCCAGAAACATCATGGCTTGCAAGGACATGTGGCTTGTTAGATGTGAAAAGGCGCCTCATGGCACAAGATCAGGAAGCCAGCCACAGCCATACATGAAATTCACTATGCTGGCTGTTGTCTCAATAAGCTCTGCAGCCCCATAGGGACAGGCCCCTGTTCCTCTCCTCCAATTTTCTGTTCCTTTGCCCCAGTAAACCCCCACTTTTCTCCAGACTTAGCGACCATTAGCACTTAACACACATGAAACACAAGCTCCCTTCTGTGTTGCAAGTGTGTAACTGCACCCTGATGCTTTACAAGGGAAAGGACATCACAGCCTTTGTAATTTTACTGGACCCATCCTTACCAAACTCTTACAGGGGAAGGGGAGACTAAATATTGCTGATTTGGCTTTGTTTTCTCCAAACACGAAAAACTAATGAGAGATCACTTGATTACTTGAAACCCCAGACCCAAACAAAACAAATAACAATATACATCCATGATTGGAACACTATGAAAACCTAAGGGCCCGAAACCCCAGACCCAGACAAAACAAATAAGAATATGCATCCACAATTAGATCACTATGAAAACAGAAGGGTCCTTTCTGCCCCTTATTCGGGCTGAAATGAGAGTCCAAGAATGTTTAACCGCTTCTTTCCAGAAGATTCCTTTGCATGAATGCCCAATCTTCTCAGATCAATTCTCATCTTGTAGGGAGAGACCTGAGGCCTTTCATGTGTCCCTAAAGAGATCTGGCAGGGATAATTTTAAACCAGCAAACGCTGCCTCAGGGTCTTCGTAGGTAGCCCAGGAACCAGCCACCTGTACCTGTAGCCTGGCCGGATATCCCATACGAAATTTGAGTCCAGCTGCGATGATTTTTGAGACAACAGGATGAAATGTCACACATTTCAAACAGACTGAATCTGGAATATCTTGCACTATTCTAAGCTAAGCTTGCTCCCAATGAACTTCTTGGAGTTCTCTTACTTTGTACAGAAAATGTTGTCGCTCTAAGAAATTTAAGAAATGACAAATTATAGGTTGGGGCATTGCTCCAGGAGGGGGCTTCGGTCTTAATGACCTGTGGGATGTCTCTATAATATATTTGGCCCCAAATGGGGAAGGGCCTGCAATCTTCTCCACCAGCTTTTGGGTAAAAGCAATGGTATTCTGGCCCTCCTCTCCCTCCGGTAACCCGAGAATCACAACATTATTTCTCCAGCTGTGACCTTCAAGGTCTTCAAGCTTAACCTCAAATCTGGACAATTTCTGGCGCAATGCTGCCATCTCAGGCTCGAACCTCTCCACTTGCTTCTCTAACAAGAAGATCCTAGTTGTATTGTCTGAGGTAGTGAGAGTGATCTCTTCTATTTTTCTCGTGAGCGATTTCATTTCTGATGCCATCTCCTTAATCTCATCTCTGAATGGTTTAAATTCCTTCAGAAATTTAGACAATGTGAGCGGCTACTGGTCCGCCCCTGGGTTCAAAGCATCTCCATTTTCTGCTCCACTTGAGGCCTGAGATTTTGTTGAGGCCTTTTCTGGTGTAACTGGCAGGGTGTGTTTCTGCTGTTGCTTTTTCATGTAGATGTCCATTCTCTCTCAAAATCACCCTGCAAGGGCACAAAGTTGTAGAGAACCAGAATAGCACAAAATAAGAGGTTTGGAGAGCGAGGAAATATACCATAAAATAAATAGAAAGAGATGGGAGGCTGGAGCTGTACTGAGGAGTGACTATCCGGTAGCTTGAATCACGTGGTCCCCCCGAACCCTTTCTTTCTAAAAACATACATCCTCAATTCAAACATCATCAGCCTGGAGGGAAGGCAACCTATGCCTTGGATCCCCAGAGGTTTCCTCCTCAAAGGGGGTTTTTCCTCTCCTCCGTGCCAATGGTCATAATATTAGTTAGAATTAGTGATTTTCTTCTTAACTAGTTAGGTTCTGCTGTTGGAGGAGGCAGATGGTGGCCTGCCTTTCCCCCTCTCTCCTCAGAAAATTAGCCCTTCTCACAGAATTCATCAATCACTTCTCTCTTCGATGCTTGACAATTCAGGTATTCTTTTTAGGCTTCTTCCTAACCTACCTTTAGCCGACTCATTCATTTCTGGCACCTGTGGGGGGGGGACCCTCACTAGGGTTCCATGTGTCGTACCCCTACAGGAGGTATATCCCACGTATAGAGAGGTGGAAAGCCACAAAAAATTCAAGTTACTCAAGTTACACAAGCATCATCATATCGTATCCAGTTGCATAAGCACATTGAATGGGAGGGCTTTAAGCCCAAGGTTCAATGGGCGGAGCAACAACGTCACTCCCCAATTGAGCTCAAATACGTCATCTTTCCTGGATGCCCTCAGGATAGTTTTCATTGTCCACCATCCACCCCTCCTCCTCCAGTGGCTAGCATCTCTTACCCGTAGGCTTCTTCCTAACCTACCTTTAGCCGACTCATTCATTTCCGGCACCTGTAAGGGGGAACCCTCACTAGAGTTCCTTGCGTCGTAGCCCTACAGTAGGTATATCCCATGGATAGAGAGGCGGAAAGCCACATAAAATTCAAGTTACTCAAGTTACACAAGCATCATCATATCATATCCAGTTGCGTAAGCACATTGAACTGATACCTTTGAGGTATTTAAATGTTTCTATCAAGTCTCCCCTTTTCCACCTTTCCTCTAGAGAGTACATATTTAACTCCTTGAGTTTTTCCTGGTAAAGTCATGCACCATTTTGGTTGCCTTTCTCTGTACTGCTTCCACCCAGTCTATGTGTTTCCTGAGATGGGGCCTTCAGAAATGGACACAGTATTCCGTGGGGACCTCATCATTGATCTGCACAGGGGTATCACTACCTCCCTCTTACTGCTGGTGATACCCTCCCTATGCACCACATCATTTTACTAGCTTTTTCTATTGCTTTATCACACTGCTTTGCTACCTTCAGATCATCAGATAGCCCTTTCCTGTTTTGTAGTTGCTAAGCCCCTCCCCATTATATATATTGTCCTTGGGTTTCTGTGCCCTATGTGAATAATGTTCCACTTTTTGGCACTGAAGCCAAGTTGAAAATCTCTTGACCAGTCTTCTAGCTTTTTCAGCTACTCCCTCATTCTCCCCTTGCATCTACTCTGTTGCAGGTTTTTGTGTCATCTACAAACTGGTGTACCTTCCATTCTAGCCCCTCTGCGATGTCACTAATAAAAAAGTTATGAGATAAATAGTTTTTGTATCATTTGACTTTCATGCAAACAGCATACTTCCATTTACAAATGTCTACAATATTGTACCCAGACCAGAGCAAAATAAATTAAGGTACCAAGGGTTCTGGGCAGTGCCAATGTTTTAGTGGCAGTATATGCATAAACACACACTCAAATACTTACACACCCACTTTTAAATACATACATTACCACTTCCAATGACAGTGCAATACACTACTGGGCCTTTATTAATGTTGTAGTACACAGTGGTGTCTCCCTCTACTGGAGGGGTTTCTTTATGTTGCCACTGACAGTGACGACTTCCAGTCACAAAGGCCATTTGTATTAACAATAGTTGTGGCAACTCTCCTGTCTAATATTTACTTGAAATAATCCATCTTGAATATCTGTATAGCCTGATCTCAGATGTCAGTGCATTGTCCCGGTGAGTAAGGTGTTTATGAAATTATCACACAGTGAGGGTGTTAAAAAAATATTCTTAACACACCTGCATATGCTTTTTTTTAATAACCAGTGCAAGGTAAGCCATGTTATGAAAATATTTTTCCTGCTTTGACAGTGAGTCAGCAACACAGAGGAGCCCGAGCCTGAAAATACCATAACCTGTAATGACTCGATATGACGTCACACCGGGTTATTACAGCAATTGAGACGTTTCTGAAATGAGTTGATATACAGGGGCGACTAGTTATCATATCCAATTATAATGATAAAACAGAGATAGAAAGACAGATACATATTTTAACTACCGAAGACCTAAAGAAATTGGCTTAAGTTGAAAGAATTATGTCTTTTATTTTCTTCTCTTATAAATTACATTTTTGGGAAGCTGCTTACCAAGTTATAACATGAAAGTTATCTCACATACTCCTCTAAGTCAATAGCAGAGATACAATGTGTTGTGAAGAAATGAACACTGTGTTGAATTTTCTTGTACTGTGCCAAAAACTCACCCTAGCTAGGTGACCTCTATATAGCTTACTTTTGTTCTTAGATGTGTTTAATAAAACCACTTGTAAAGAACCATAGCATCACCCTATCTGGGTGACCCAATATAATAAACCTATGTTGTTGGGTGTGCTAGTTAAGTTCACTTGCACTGTGCTGTATCCTCACCTCATCTAGGTGACCCCCTTAAAGTTAGCCTGCATTGTTAAATGTGCTTGTTGGGTTTGCTTTTATGTAATTTAGCCTCCCCATATCAAGGTGACCCCAATATAGCTAGCCTGTGCTGTTAAGTGTGCATGATGGGTTTGATTGCGTTGCATCATAGTCTACCTTATCTAGGTAACCCCTATGAAGTTAGCCTGTGCTCTTTAATAGATATGTCAAGTGTAGTGGTCTGTGAAGTTGTCAGAATTTACTCCACAAAAAAAAAAAAATCATGAATTGTGGCAAATTCTTAAAGCTAGGAACCATGATTTGCATTGCTATTCACCAGGCAACTTGGCTAAATTTGCATGTCGTATAGATAAAAATGGGCAATTTGCAGATTAATCATAATGTGAACTACAAGCTTCATTACCTCCCAGTACCCCAAGACAATAGCTTCCTAGATACCCCCTTCCAATCCATTGCTGACACTCTCCCTCCTCCCATACACAATGGAAAACTGTAAGCTGCTGACATTCCTGCTGCTCTGCAGACTGCATCCTAAAAGCAATCCCTTCCCCTACCCGTACAGCAAACACACTCCCCCATCTAACCTCACCTGAGTCCCACTGTTTTCTCCAGCACAGGCAGTCCCCCATCCTTCCCTCCTATGGTCCTCACTACCCTACCCCCTACCAGCACCCACAAATTCAGCCTACAAGGATGCAATAAAGAAAATGGTCTCCCAGTGCAGATGTTTGCTCAGTGTCCATCATGTTTTTGTGGTGAAAAGGAATGGTGATATCTTTGCTCTTAGTAAAACATGATTGACTGATTGACTGACAATTCAACCAATCTGGTTTTACTAGGAGAAAAGATATTACCATTCATTCATTCATTCGCACAATTATGATGAGATGGATACTGCAGATGCTCTGCACCATGGGGACTGTTTTCTTTATTGTAGACTTCAAGGTTGGTTTAATGGGCACTGGTGGAAGGAAGAGGGTGGAATAAAACAGAAGGGGGTTGGGTGAGGGAACTGATTGTGCTTGATAAGACAGTGGGACTAGGCTGAGGGGATGTATTTGGCATCAGGTTGGGGGAAGGGATTCATTTTTTAATTTTTTTTTTTTCTAGTAATTTATTTTGATCACCAGGCATGTGCACTGGTACTGAGGCACCTTTTTTCAGGTATGACCTGGGTACGGAAGAGTACACAACAAAATAGTGGAACAGGAACAAATGCATAAGTATCATAATACAACATGAAGTGACATGGTACAAAAGTAAGGCATTCTGATGGCACATTAAGTCAACAGTGTTTTGTAAGTCATGTGAAACAGGTACAGACACTAGACTCTTGGAGATGAACTTTCAGCTTATTTTTAAACATTTTAGGGGAAGGGACAGCTCTGATAGAAAAAGGGATGGTGTTCCAAAAAAAATGCTGCTCTGTATCTGAAAGAGTTCTGGCCTCTGCTCACGTGCATGAATGGTACTTTCACTGGATTGTTTGCACAGGAGTGAGATAAGGGGTTGTCCACATACGTGAATAGCAAGGATAGACATTGGGGAGCACTTCCATGTAGAATTACACACATGACATTTGCTAGGGTTAACTGGGCTCTGGTCTCAGGTTGCACAACCAAGTCATTCAATGTTGGTGCAGTGATGGGATCATGGGCCCTGCAAGGATACAAGTTTGACAACCTTGTGGGTTAAAAGTCTTTACTTTGCCTGTATAATGAGAGGAGCAGCATCTGTATGATGGAGCCATACTCACTTGGGGGAATATGCAGCTTTTGGTAATTCTGATTTTAGTGCTGGTTGCCAGGTATTTTACAATATGATAAAGCAGATTCAATTGTTGATGAACAGTTCTTATGGTGTTATCATATGAGTGTCAAATATGATGTGGGGATTGATGGTAACACAAATGCATTTGAATTCACAAATTAGTTACAGTTTCGCTCTAGCTAAGGTTGAAATAGTGAAGTCTTGGGAAAATATTCTAACTTTTGGTGATGAGACGAGTAGCATGGCTTTTGTTTAGAGACATTTAGGACCAGCTTCTCATTTGTGAACCATTGCTGAAGGGGACAGAAATGCCCAAGGACTTTGCTGATCATCATGTTGTCTTTGCCTTGCACAAAGGTGACTGTGCCATCTGCATACAGAAGGGTTGTGACAACATTACAGATTTTAGGTAGGTCATTGATGAAAATAGTTAATAGGAGAGGGCATTGAATGGATCCTGGGCACCCCACAGGAGATAGTGTTCACCCTAGCAAGACTACTAATTTTGACAGACTGTGATCTGTCTTGCTTATAGTTGGAAAACCTCAGAGCTGCAATACCTCCCAGTCTCAGCCCAGTCAGCTTTTGTATGAGCAAATCATGGTCCACCAAATTGAAGGCCCTGGTCAGATCCACAGATACAGCACCACTTAGCAAGCCATAGTCTATAGCATGGCGTACTGTGTTTGTGAAGCTGAACAATGCTGCGCATGTTCCATGATCCTTCCTGAAGCTGCATTGCTCTTCACAGAGTAGCCTGTGTTGGTCTAAGTATGAAATTAACTGATTATGTACTATGTTCTCCTGCCCCTTGGCCAAAGCTGATAGTATATAAATATGTTTGTAGTTTTCCAGGACAGTTTGCTTGCCCTTTCTGTGCAATGGTACTACAAAGATGTTAGGGATTTGTTGGTGACTCAAATAAAAGATTACAAATTTTGGAGACAGACAGCAAATTGTGTGACAGCAATTATAAGGAATTTGAGAAGTACGCCATCATAGCCAGCCGATTTGTCAGCTTTTAGATGAAGCAGTAGTTTCTGTGGACTTCCTTGACAGTGACTTTCTTAACATAAAATAGGGATGGTATGGCTTTAAGTGAGGCATTCTGGAATCCGGAGGACACATTGGGCCACTGAGGAGAGTCTGCATTTCTTGGGGTTCCTGTAATGGTCATTTAACAAATCAGCAACAGAGTTGGGATCACTGTGCTTGAGGCCATTCTCTTCAAGGGAGAGAGAGCAGGTGGTAGTTCTGGAGTTGATCAAGGAGTTTGTGCAGTTCCAGAATTTTTGGGGTCACTCAGATTGCCTGCCTGTTGTACTTTGAGATATGCACTTTTGGCTATGCTGAGCTCATGTTTGCGTTAGCTCCATAAATATCTTTATGCAACCCAATCTGAGTGCAAGTTTGTTTTCTTGATGTTTTAGTTGCATTATGTGCAAGGCAGCATCCAGCAGCTTGCAATTTACCGGGGCAGGGGGTGGAAGGAGGGTGCTGACAGGGAGGTGGGAGGGGGTTATCAAAGAATACATCATGTTTGGGTGGGTGAGGTTTTTGTTGCAGCATAGTGGGTCAGGGGACTTTTTTGAAAAGTTTCAATAATTTAAAAAATAAATAAACAAAAATTCACCGGCAAAGTTGATGCATTTGTCATGGAATCTGTGAATTTTGCAAATTGTAAATTTCTGCAAATTTGGACCGACTTTACCAGTGGATTAAAAATTTGCAACATCTCTAGTCAAGTGTACTACTAACAATTGCTTCACTATCTGGGTGATTATACACAGGGCAGGTCCAGTCTGGTTCTAGCATAAGGGTACTAGAGAGGTAGGGGAGAACTGGTTAGTATCAGAAGTCTAATGGTTATTATAAAGATCATTACAGGGATGAGGTTCAGTGAGAAGCATGTCAGATTCAGGGACTGTGGGGCACCCTTTTCTAGGGTAGTGCACCCTGGAGGAGGGATCACTGCCTCTTCTGCAATATCACTGCAGAACACCATGCTCAACTATGAGCAGCAAGGGAAACAATATCTCTCCTGCGACACCAGCTCAGCTGGAGTCCAAGCCCCCAAGATCAATTTGGTCTAGGGGGTAGAGAGTTGTAAGAGGGCAGAAGCAGCCACATGGAGGTCAACCAGCTCCACATGACCCCATGGCAAATCCCTTGCACCCTTGAAAGAGACTTGGTACCTGAATCTATTTTAGGGGATTCTGAGTCAGTCAAGGAAATGGAAGCAATGACCTGGTGGCACCCATGGGTGAGAGCAGGAAAAAGGCACCTAGGAGGGTTTCAGTTTTTGGGGATTCTACTGCATCATCAAGGAAGCTGTTAGGGTGGTTGAGGGAGGAGGGGTGGGGATGGTCAAGTGCCTTCCTGGGGCACCAACCTTCCAGAAAATAGAATAAGGAAGCTAGTGGATAGGAAATGGACAGCTCAGGGTTTTGTACACATGGGTACCAATGATCTGGCCAGGAGACCATGAGACAGATTGCAAACATACACAGCACTTCTAGCCTTTTCTAAGGCCTTCCCTGTGTAGGGTTGGGAAGAGTGGAAAGATACAGTATGGAGGGAAGAGGTCAAGGAATTTAATGGGTTGTCAAAGAGATGGTAAAAGAAGAACATTTACCAGTTTGTGGGGGACTAGGGGACTTCTGAGACAGGACGCTCTTCAAAGGTGACAACTTTCACCTGACCAGTGAGAGGACCAGTTTGCCGAGGCAGAAGTTTGATGTCTACATTGAACATTTTGACTGCAGAG
The DNA here is from genome assembly GCA_016271365.2 of Neoceratodus forsteri. Taxonomy (NCBI): domain Eukaryota; kingdom Metazoa; phylum Chordata; order Ceratodontiformes; family Ceratodontidae; genus Neoceratodus; species Neoceratodus forsteri. The sequence continues at coordinate 1,292,057,526 of CM057456.1, forward strand.
GACACTAAGGTTAGGTGAGCCATGGCAATGGCAGCAAGGGAGGAGAACCTAGCTGTTGCTCCCACATACAGGATACTAGTAGCAGTAAGGTGGATAAAAATAATGTGAGGTTTAAAAAAGAGTAGTGGAAGAGGTTAAGAGGGAAGACTCTCAAGGTTTGTAAACAATAGGAAAAACAACACAATAAAGAGACTGGAAAAGAATGCAGGAGTAGGATCACAACATAGCAACAGGGAGTCTAGAGCTAGATGGAAGGGATCTTTCTTAACGTGATTCTGGTAATAAAATCAATATTAACCTCATTGAGTTACATTATTATTGCAACATTATTATTGGAAAGTCTCAACATGTACAGTGCAATTCAAGATTCACAATACGTACTCTCCATAGGATGGGGAGGGGTGATAAAAACATTCAAATACTATACATGCAGGGATACAGTGGGGTAGACTCCAAGGACCTGTTGGCATAAGGGAATACTTCATCCACCAGAGGACACAAACTCAAGCTGGAAGGGGGGAAATTTAAAAAGGATATTTTGAAGTATATTTTTTCAGAGGGTTTGGTGAATGGGTGGAAGAGCCTACTGAGAAGTGTGGTCAGTGCTGGGACTACAGCTATAGATGCTTTCAAAACACAATGGAACATTTTAAGGCTGTATTAGGCAGGAATACACTGTAGGGTTTCAGAATAGACTTGATGGACCTATGGTCTTTTTCTGTTCTTTTTCTTCTATGTTTTATACTATAAACTGATATAAGACAAATGGTGGAATATATTGATGATTACAAGTCTAACTAAATGTCACAGATCCTCATCACACTTTCTTCCAGAAGAAATCCCTGGCTCTGTAAATAGCACCATTTTTCAAACACAGACAAAATAATGTAAATTGTTTAGTATCAACATGTTGAGAGACAATTAAAAACCAAAAACAGAAATGTGAAATCGCAATCATAATGTCAGTGCATCACTAGTAACATGGCTGCTTTTAGCATCAAATCTGTGTAAAAATGCTAAAAATGTTAGGTCTAACTTAGACTTAAAATTGTTATAAGAACCTCACAGTCATGGGCTATCAGCACTTCCCAGCAACACATTAATCTCCAGGAAACTGTTGGCTGGTTGGGCATTAATGAATAACTATGCTGAGTTTTGTATGAATTGTAAGTGGAAAAGCTCTAATAAATATATATATATATATATATATATATATATATATATATATATATGCATTTGCAAACAATCAATTGTTTGGAGCTTAAGTTCTTTTTTGAGTTGTGCATTTTAGAAATTGGAAAATTTGGGGTGGGGATACCTTTTTTGTTCTACCCATTTCCAATCTGTATATAGTAGCTGGGAACCCCACCACCACTGACACAATAAGTGAACAACCAGCTTCTATGATGGCCAGGTGCCTGTTAATAGCTGTTTATTTATTTCTGTAATTTTGGGCAGAGGAAATGATATCAACCCTAGTTCAAGTTTTTGGGCCACAGGCAAACATTTATGTGAAGCAGCCAGAGCAGCGATGATAAACAGCAAAAGAAGCTTTTCACTTATCCAGCCTGCACACTGTTCTTAAGATGGGATGATTAATATTCAAAGTTAGGCATGAAATGGGTGATTTGTGGGGTAACATTGATTTGAAATGTAGACTGGTATCTTGAATGTGTCACACTAAACCTTGTTCATTTTTATTGTATTAAATCAACCAGTGAAAGTTTGTAGAAGCCTTATAAAATTAAACCTTATATCATAGCAGATTTACTCTAAGAAATTCATGATTTAAAACTTGCTTGAGTTCCATATCATCCCATATTTAGTTAAAACAAAATAACTTATTCAAGAGAATATCTACTGAGAACATTATAATTCATTCCCAGTTGATATGATCATTAAATGTATTCCCTATAAAAGAGCTACTCTGTACTTAAGAAAAATGCAGATTTTCAAGATCATATTTTCATTAGGCAGCCCTTCTGTGTTCCTTCAAAGATTAGTTTAATTAAAAACACATACAATGCAATATTTTACTATTAATTGTATATAGTTTTCCAGGATTGCATTCCCCTCATGCCATATTGTATGTCTTTTTCCTGTATATGTTAGAAGATGCAGCTGCAGTACTTCAAACAATAAAGTGAAATAAAGCTCTGATAGCTGGCAGAAATTTAATGCTCCACACACATTCCAAAACTTGGGACCAATGTAAAGGAGCTGCTGTACAAGCCAAGCATGAACAGCACAAATAACTATCTGTGATGGTCATATAATAACTGCTATTGTGCATGTTCGATGCTTGTAGCTCAATCCAAGAAACAACATAAATCTGTTTCAAACTAAATGGAAACAGTAACAAATAATAAAAAATGCACATAAGAAAGTAACATAAGAACATAAGTAGGAACTGTAGGAGGAAATCAGGGCAATTGCCCATTCAGTTCATACCCAACCCCTACCCTTATGGCAGTCACTACCAAGCTACTGTACAGTATTTCAAATGTTGCTGGAAAATACACACACCCTATGCTTGTTCAGTTCTTCTCTCTGAAGATATTCTGCTCCAAAAGAAATTTGACTTGCCAGCTGTTAAAATGATATACACTCCAGGGATCAACTACACAATTCATTATGCCTCTGTCAAAAAAAAAAAAAGAAAGAAAGAAACTTTGCATTGCACTGTAATAACCCTTAGGCTACATAACATTTAGAATATATAGGTTTTTAGGACATGTATATGTGTCGGTGGTACAGCAAGGATTAATTTGTTTTCTCATTTTTATACCAGAAGAGCCTCACTGATGTGTATAAACTTATATTTGAAAGGCTTACAGGGGAGAGGCAGCAGGGTGAGGTAAAATCACAAAGTGCATGAAGACCAATACTAGCATCTTTCTGCAGACAAAGAAATTCAGCACCACATTTAAAAAGTAGGCTAACTAAGAACATGTAGAGTGTTTTTGGAGCCATGGAGTGCCCCCCCCCCCACACATGCAAAAACACTCTGAGTCATCCACAATGAATAGATGTGCACTGTCTCCACACCTGATTCCCCCTTGCCCAAGCATCTACAAGGGGCAGCTAAGTCAGAGGTGAACATGTGGGTGGGGACGCAAATCCTTGCAACCCACAGCCAGTTGTATTCTCTAAGGATGGGATAGGGACAGTGCTGGCATTATTTGAGTGAAGACCCGGCAGCAACATCTGCCTACCCTCAACTCAAGCCTCCCCTGGCCCTCCCACACCTTTACATGGCCTGTTCAGCTGTTGCACCAGAATTTTCCAGTCCACCAAGTTGGTATGATGGGTTCAGAGCAGTCATTTTTCTTTCTCTTGTTTGTTTTAATGAAATTATCAATTCTAATGCATCAGTCCTTGGTGAAGTTTCATATCTCACAACCCCCTGCTCTGCACAATACAGGACAAATAAGGCTCTGTCTGGCATACATTCTGAAGCCCAGTGTCAACCTGTTTTCCCACACACTTGTTCCATACCCCTCCACACTCTGTTATGTGCACAGAGCAGGGAGAATGTGATTGTGGATAATACCATTTATGCAGTCATCCTTGTGTCTAGAGCTTCTCAGCCTGGATAGGGACCTCTGACACATATCTGGGTGAGATTTGTGTGCTTGGTCCTTGATTTTATTAACCACATCAACAATGTACTGATACTCGATTGAGGGTTTATATAAACTCCCTCCCTCCCTCCCCTCAACTGGAGTTACTAGTGTGACAGCATTTAGATGTATACCATGTGTTATTTTTCATGTGTTTTTGTAGGTGTCCTACACTCTATAATACTGAAACCTATTTGTTTCATAGCTGCAACCATTTTTTCTTTTATTAACTTTGATGCCTGACAAACATTTTGAGGAGCTAAGAAATGGTAATAAAAATATAATAAACTATACACACATTATGGTTTCTACAGCCTCCTCCATCACCCTGTTCCTGAAGCTCACCACTCTTTCAGTGAACAAGGTTTCCCCATGTCTCTCCTTATTCAATCCCCTCCCTCCAGCCTTAACTTGTGTCCCCTTGTTTTACCATCCAGTTCTAAGTGGACATTTTTTCCCTGGCCCACTTCATTAATCCGCTTCAACATTTAAAATACCCTTCTCAAACCATCTAGGTTTCTACAATGTGAACATACGGTATATACAGCATAAAACAAAGTAATCCAAAAGTATGTACTAACATGTTTCATGCAGGAAACTGTGGTATCTTATTACAGAGTACTTCATCCTTGTGGGAGGCATTGTTAGTAGAGTTGCACCAAAGTTTTACTCTGCTGGTGAGTTGCCGCAAGGTGACCAAAATTCATATCTGTGGAGTTTCACAAAGTTTTTCTGGCCATCAGCAACTTCGACACTACACCTCAGATTACAAAGTTTTCAATGCAAAAGTACAAAAATCACCCAGGAAATTGTGGAATTTCACCTGCAAACTGTATAATTTTGCCCACAAATGGTGAAATTCTGCACTTCACAGATTGATCCAACTTCATCCATCTCTAATTGTTAGTGTTCCAATGTTCCCTTATAGATCAGCCCTTCTAACCCTGTAATCCTTTGTATAGTGTTATATTGTATCCAGCTTACTTCTACAATAGTTAGTGTTATGTTGTATCTGGTCTACATCTACAATAGTTAGTGTTATGTTGTATCCAGCCTACATCTACAATAGTTAGTGTTATGTTGTAGCCAGTCTTCATCTACAATATCTTGTACTGCAATGACCAAGACTATATTATTCAAATTTAGGAAAAGTAGTGTATAGCCATTGTTAGGAGAACTGATTAAAGGCTGGGGTGCATCATAGGGTTTCTACCAATGGGACTGAGAATTTATCCTGGAGCTTTGTATGCAGGTTTGGGTTCCACAATACAATAAGTATATTACAGTAGTAATACAGGAACACCAAAATGATCATGTGCATGGAAGCAAAAACAGTAAAGAGAGGCTGGTAGTTCTTAACATGTTTACACTGGAGGAAAGGCCACATGAACTCAGGTTTTCTGAACACTCAAGTGTATCAGTAGAGTGGAGACAACTGATATGAACAGATAACAGGCATTCATGCAGATACATTTCTGCTTGACAAGGTAATCACTGGATGCCCTGGGAAGTAGACTGTGTAGGGAATACATCTAAATTAGTGTATGTTACATAGCATACATAGTCATACCTGCTAATGAAGCAGGTGGGTGGACACTATGGATCTAGAGTCAGTGATGACTTTACATGAATATGTTACTATAACTATTCTAAATGCAGCATTATGTGTGCCCACAGCAGTAGTGCTATGAGTTGACTTTTCCTTATTATTTGTAAGCTGCCCACAATAAGTTTGATCTTGCTTACAGTAACTGTAGATTGCTAGAAATACATTGCATTCCCATTTTGTATCACCCACATTTTTCCTGGTCTATTAATGTTCTCTATTTACCTTTGAAATTAAATTTCAGATCATTTGTTTTGCACCTAGATGCATTACCTTGGATAAGAGCACCAAAAGTTTAAAGAGCCTCTGATGCCTCCATCAGAATTTTGAAAAACAATAATATTTGGACACAAGGCAGCTTGTGTTTCTCATTAGCTCTGTATTTCTTCTTCACATTATTTTTTATTGAAGTCATATGTATTAAAATGGATATTTGTTCCTTGAGAGTTCATCAATTTTTACAGCTTATTCCCAATCTGATATCATAATACTCTACTTGTGACATCACAATCATCCCCCTTGTAGCAGATTGTGATGACACAACAAAGCATTATGAGTTCAAGTAGGGAATAAGATATAGGGTCAAATTAACTCAAATGGATAAAGGTCCTCTGTTTTTAAAACTAACCTTTGTAGTAAATGGGGGGTGGGAGGGGGGAGAGATCTACATATAATAGATAAATTAAATACAAATGTGATTAAATCTAAATAATGTTTTCCAAAGTTTTACCACAGGCATAGCAGCTCTTCAATTTATCAATGTATGATACAGTGTATGGGGGGAGGGAGGTGATAGATATTATTTTCATGATGAGTTTGGCCATGTGATTATGAGTCCAGAACTGAGAAACTGCAGATCCTGGTATGACTTTATTAGAGTGCTTGTAGAAAAAGAACACCACTCTTTAGACTTATTAAACTGTATATCAATTTATTAAATATTGTACAAATCAGCCAGTCTGACCAAACATGCTTTAGCATTTCATAGTTAACTCATTGCTCCATTGAGTATGGACAAGTCTGTCTGGCTTAAGTGTTCTTCTTAATTATTTTTCTTATTCTTGTATTGGATTGATCTCATGAGTCAACATGACAGACAAAACTAAACAAAGTCTCATAAGGAAGGTACAGTACTAAAGTAAAAGAGAAACAATTAAAGTCTGAAGGTCATAATTGTATTGACTAGGTCACATGGGCCAATACTGCAAACACGACTTAACAAAGTCACATATGGAAGTACAGTAATATGTTATAAAAGCAAAGATTAAAGCCTGAAGGTTAAGATTATATTGTCTGGGTCACAAGGGCCACAAACACAGAGAACACTAAAAAAAGTCACATACCTGTATGGAAGGTACAAAACTAAAGTACCAGATGATAGAAAAAAAAACTGAAGATTATGATTGTATTGGCTAGGTCACATGGGTCTCAATTACAGAAAAAACAAAACAAAGTTACATATTGAAGATAACAAACTAAAATGCCAAAAGAAGATTAAAGCTGAAGATTATGAGGCATTGATACTGTACTTCAATAAAGTGTATGACCCAGACAAGAATAAGAAACAAATGAAAACACATAAGCCAGATAGTCTATTCCATGCTGGATGAAGCAAGGAGTTAACTGTGAAATTTTACAGCGTGTTTGTTCAGGCTGACTCATTTGTTCAGTATTTAAGAAACTGCAGCACATTTTTATAAATCCATTGACTGATATTCTTGTTTCAAGATAACTCTTACTTTTCTTTTAAATTAGTCTTTCTTTTCCTGCCCATCCCACCTAACCCCACATCTGCTCTGTCACCAACCATCTCAGTCACTATCCCAGACCTAAGGGAACCTTTCCCCAGAAGGGACTTCATGGGTTAGGCCAGTCCTGACCCCCCCCCGGTCTTCTCCATATTCAATGCCAGAATCATCTTGCCATTGTGAGAGGTTTTCTGTTTTCTTCCCTCCCTTGAGATGCTTGCCTGTGAATGTGCAGTTTGTGTTTACACAACAAGCATGCATGTTGCAAAGCCACTGCACCTCTGCTCCCAGTGTCATCCCCATCTGACTTGCACCTTCTATGAATTCACAGCTAAATACCATGCAGTGGGATAAGGTCATCCACCCCATATGAGAAATAGGACTTTGCTATATCTTCCCCCTGATGGCCCTCCAGAGTTATGGGCTTGCAATCCAACATATTTAATACAAGTCATTAAGTCTTAGAACAGACACCTTTTGAGTTTCCTGTTATGTGACAAGGTTGGGGGGTACAAACTACATTCAAGTATATCCTAGTTTGAATCCCACAACCTCTACTTACACCATGTATGATCCTGAGCAAGTCTGTTATTGTCCATTTGTATAATATCTCTGTAATCTCTCAATAATATATCTCCATGCTCTTACTGAAAATAGAAGTAACATTCTCTCCCTTCTCTCTCCTGATTAACAAAGTGTTTTGGGATGCAATACTGTGGGTATGAAAAGTGCTATAAAGGACAAATTAATTTTCTTTGCATTTAATAGATGGGTCATAGTCTTAAGTAACATCCTATTCAAATCCCAGTCAAGTTTTTGTACACTGATGATGAGGAAAGTCACCCTGAATCAAAACTCTTTTTCAGGTGTGGCATACTGGAAGAGTTACAGAGAGGAAGGGACAAAACCAACAATAAAACTAAACTTAAGCATACATGAAAAAGCTATAAGTAGTATTACAACTAGCAGTAGTGCTAAAACTTTTTTTTTGCCATTTGCAAAGGTTTCCATTTTGAAATGATTAATCTTTCAGACAGAAGTGTTAAAAACAGAGGTATATGAAAAGAGAACACCTCATTTGTCAAGAAAAGTAAATCAACTATTTCAAATACCTAATAAGGTACAAACAACAGCAATTTTAGGATACAGTCACAATTAGGAATACAACTTAAAGGGAAACATCCATGTGCATTGGCTGACATAGTTGGAAAGCTCATGGAAAGGTCATTCAAATGTGGTATTGGGCTCAACTGCAGCTAGAAGCACTACAGAGCTATAGATAACTGAGTCTGTCCAAAATTAACACCACATTGCAGCCATTTATAAAATACTGAAATGTCATTGAGGAACAAGCTATGCTTGACTCACTGTAGTTTACCACAGTTTGTTCCTCAATGACATCACAGTGTTATAAAAATGGCTGTAGTGTAATATTCATGTTGAACAAACTTACTCATGTATGTCTCTGGAGTGCTTCCAGCTACAGATGAGTCAAATAGCTAATTTGAAAGAGCATTTAATGGGCTTTGAAAAAAATATGGGCCACTCTCCATGAATATGTCTCTTTAAATTGATATGCAACAGTGTACTAAAACAGAAAGAACCCAGGTCAAACATTAGGGATAAGTGAGTAGACAGAGAATGCCCAGTGGGGGGATAGAAAGAGCAGAGCAAAAAGGAAAAGGAGATTAGGGCACAGGAGGGGTGAAGAAAGGAGAAAGCTGCACTAAAAGGGGTTACGTGTAAAAGAGAAAAAAGTGGGCTATTAGCAAATTTGATTTGCCTTCAAATAGTGCTGTATAACTTTGGTTTGGCTTTGAGAACTGTGCCATGCAATGTAAGCTCCCAGTGCAGTAACTGGTATGTAGTAATAATGTAAGCTACAAATAGGGAGTAAAAAAAAAAAACTTGAGGTCAGCAATACATATTTATTGCTCTAGTATACTTGTAGCAGGTGAAGTTGACATGCCACTAGTGGATAGTAACATGTTTTTGTAGTTAGTGGTGGGTGAAGTGAGGAAAATTTGCTTTGAGGAGTAGTCTGTGAAATTCTGCCCATTTCACAAAGTGAATTGTGATGTTTCAAGTGGTGGAACAGCAACATTTCACCTTCCTTGGTGAAATGTCACCATCCGTAGTGAAATTCCATCTTCCATTGTGAAATTTCACCCATGGAAGGTGAAATTTTGCCATAGAAGGCAAAATGTTGCCTTGGCGAAATTCTACCTAATGTGGAAAATTTTGTTAATTACTCCATGTGGTGCAATTGGGCACTTTGCTGCTGCTTTGCCGCCAGAAATTAAATTTACTGCATCTCTATTTGTGATATTGTGACAGTATGCAACCCACTAAGACCACGGTGACCCACTATTGAGCTGCAGTAATAGTTAATACTCAATGCTGAGTTCAAAGCATATAACTCACTATAGTTTGTGCTGTACAGTTGCATCCATTGCCATGGTCTGATATTACCTGAAATTCCACAAAAATATAAAACAAAATTCACAACTGAGAGAAATGCCTAAGAAGGACTCGGCACAGGTAGGTGAGAAAATAGATACTCAAAATAAAGCCCTTAAAGGGACACTGTCTACCCACTTAGGCCTCAAATTGTCACTATCTTAAACAAACTCTGGCCATAGCTGATAGGGCTGCAGCTGAGGAATCCAGGGCAGAAATAGTAAACATTTGTTTTTTAAGTCCATGAAAGTATCTGTACTGTTAGTGCTTCAGCAGTACGTTGTTGCTTGACTTTCATTTCTGGCAACTGGCAGTCTATTTGCTGTAAAGATAGTCAAATTAAGTAGCTGCTGTATGATATAGTACTACAAATAGACTGCTAGATGCCAGTAATAAAAGCCAAGCAACAATGTACTGCAGAAGCATTAACAATACACATAGTTTCACAGACTTTCAATCAGTGATGGTTCATGTCTTTGTCACTGGCAGCAGCTACTTAACTTGGCTATCTTTTACTTATGACTAGATGGGGATGTGAGGAACTGGGAGGGTTTTAACAACATAAGGTCTTCTATATTGTATAGCAGGATCATGAGCCCTGACAGTGATAGCGGCATCTGTGTGTGTGTGTTTTGGGGAGGGGCAAACAAGAACACTTGCACTATAACATAACTTTAAAAAATAAATAAATAAAAATACCAGACTGCAGCATATTAATAACAGAAGTCATATAATGATGTACAGCTAGTTCTGGAACCTCTTTCACTATTATAGTGCTATCAGTGCAAACTTGCAATCATCAGTGGTTCAAGACCTTGTTACAAGCAGCAGTTACCTAACTTTGATGTCTTTTTGAGTATGACCTGAATTAAGTTTAGCACACAAGATGCACTTGTTCGGGGTAAATCTAAAAAAAAAAAAAAAGTCACTAGTTTTCATTGAGAAGACTGGGCAAGCAGGAATAAGGCAGTCATGGGATTAAGTAGGTTTGCCTCCTAGAAAGGCAAACTCATTTGTCTCAGGCCATGAACAATAGGGTGGATGCTAGGCATGGGACAAACAACAGGGAAGGGGTGGAGGGGTGGTTGTCCTGGGAAACCTGAACTGAGGGCAGACCACTCATGGAGAGAGATAGGCAGGAGGATTTCAGAGAGGGGCGGAGCCTTGTGACATCATGCCAGGAGAGGGGAATGTGATTGGGTAAGGAAGAGAGAGAGAAGGGTGAGCAAATGGGGTTTAAAAGGTCAGGCAAGACAGAGAGAGATCTCACAATTTGCTTCGGTAAAATCCTTTACTATGAAGCACATCAGTTGGCAATTACTATTCTATTGCACATCAATGTGGCAACTGATTTTAGTTTTAGTTTTAAGTTAATTAAAATTGTTGCAGCTTGTGAGCAATGAGAGATATTTGTGGTGACTCATTGATCCAGGAGATGCTTACAGTGAGGGCATCGGCGAGTAAGTTGGGGTTGCTACAGGGGGTAAGTAAATAAAGGAAAGATAATGCAGGCAGGCACGGGTGACTGAGCAGTTTAAAATGTATCCATCTGGATGATGCAGCCTGAGAAGTATGCCTGGTATGTAAGTTATTTGCCACATGGTTGCTGAAAATTTCTTGTTCAGCTGGGGCCATGTGGCAGATTGAGCAGTTTAAAATGTATACAGGACCAGGTATGCCTGGTATGTACGTTATTGGCCACATGGTCACAAAAGTTTTTGTCTGTTCAGCCTGGGCCATGCTGCATATCTGTAATTAGAAACAACATCGGGTAGACCGATGGGTCGGTCAGCTGGTTTGATGGCTCAGGTTAGTCCCAGGATAGCTAGTGATGTGGGAATGCAAACCGCGTGGTAGGACTGAATTCGGGGGTACCGGTAGCATCACTGTCTTGGTAACAGCCCAGAGAGAGGGGGATGGTAGAGTTCCCACAAAGGCTATGAGGACCCATATAATGCTTGGGGGCAGTGGGCGGGATAGCCGAAGGTGCCATAGAACACTGCGCTTGCAACAGCCGGGAGAGTTGGGTATTCGAGAACTAGCTAGGGGACTTTTAGGATCCATGTAAGGTGTGTGGAGCAGGCAGCTGGAAGGCTGCCCATTAATGAGAAGGTGGTGATTTTCAACTGGAGTAGGATCAGCGGTTAAGAATACAGCCAGTAGGGGGGAGATGCAAGCCAAGTGTGTTGCGGTTTGCTGTGGCACTAACTAGGGTGCGTATTCCCTCGGGGAACGTGTTAGAGGAGGGCAAAGGTAGTGTTGGTTTTCTTGTGGGGGTCATTAGGAGAAAAGTTTTCGGAAGCAGATTACCGGCCCGGAGTATAGCGGGGAGAAGAGATCCCCAGGTCAGAATGGAAGCCAGTGAATTACTGTTTGAAAACAAGTGCATTCCCACTTGGAACTGTTGGTTCAAGTCCTAAGAGGTGAAAAGGCATTGGTTGGGACTAGAGTAGCAGATGCATGTCTAGGGGTGATTGTGTCCACGTTAGGGACACCAAGGGGCGATGGGAAATTTCAGGATTCGAGGTGCAGGTTTTGGGGGGGGGCTTCTCACTGGGATCCCAATGGGCACAGCAATTCTGGGAGGTTGCCAGCCCTACAATCTGCCGATGGAGGGCAGGAGGGACCTAGATGCATGGTCACCATTTTCTGAATGGACACGTGGCTGCCATTTCGGGGAGCTTTAGCAGTGATGCAGGGGATGCCATTTTAAGGGAGGTAGGCGACCATGAGATAGCCACCATCTTAGATATGGGAGGCCTAGTTCCAGGAGATAGGAAGTGAAAGGCAAAGGGGGAGCTGCTTGACAGATGAAGAAAAGCCAATGGTTCAGGGGGAATTAGACATTGGTGTCAAGGGCACAGGGTGCAAGTCTGGTTGGAAAAATGCGGGTTGGCAGTTTGCAATGGAGACTATCATTAGAGTGCCCATACATTGGAGGAACAGACGCTAGGATGTACACTAATAGAGGGTTTTGAACTGAGGGAACGTGTTTGCCATGTATCAGGAGAAAAGATCTTTGGTCCAATTATGCTATCTGGTAGGAACAACTGAGTAAATTGGCACATGGGTATACAAGTAATTATTCTAATGACAGCTATTCCACGGTGGGCTCAGAGCATGCAGCAAGGCTGGTGGACTACACATAGCCAAGGGCGCTGAACCAAGAAGGAACGAAGAGGACTAGCTAGTAAAAAAAAAAAAAAAGGGCGGGGAGGGCTCAGGGATAGGATATGAACACTAGTTTGGTCAGCTACTACAGCAGGAGGAGAGCGCCGGGGGGCTGGTAGGCCACAATCCTCTGGCTCGGCCGTTATTTTAGTGAGTTTGTCGGCTGCATGGTAGTCACCATTTTAAGAGGCATATCGGTGAGGGGGGTGTTGCAACTGGTATGGGTCAGGCCTAGGGCATAAGAACAATAATCAATGACAATAATAATAAGAATAAATACATTACTACTATATAAAGCCGATGTAAAAAGGGGAAAGAGGGGGCCAACAGGGTACAGTGGTATCTGGTCTGGCGCAGGAGTTGGTTATTGTTATGAGGTAGGAGAAAGGCAGGTACTGGGGTTATCGGTTGGTTAAGGTAGCGGAAGGGCTTCCCGAGTAGGACAGTACTTCTTTCAGCAGGCCAGTCCCATTGGTAGGGTGGGTGTTAAAAGCAACACATAGCGACAGGTCCCAGTGCAAGGGACAACAAAGGGTATACTACATGGAAATAAATGAACAGGAAAATAAGATTGGAGGAAAGGAAGCCATGGCCAAGGAACCATTTGGACTGCAGGGGACTTATCTGGCCATACAAAAAAAAAAAAAATAGCAGAAAACATTTTATTTAGGAATTTCATTGGGGACAGGATAAGCGCACTTAAAAGAACCTGGAAGAGGAGGAGCGGGGGATAATTGAAAGAAAAGTTTGGGGATCAATACTAACAGTTTCTGCAATTCTTTTCAGCTTCAAGTTACATCTCCGTGCAGCATGACGCCCAGGAAGTGTCACCATTGAGGATGAAGATGACAGAGTCTTTATGGGCGGGGTGGGGGCAACCAAGACATTGGATGAGCGCAGAGGAATGCTGGAGGGGCAAGAGTGAAAAGAGGGAGTGAAAAGGGCTTGTGAGTTAGGGTAGCAGGCCCCTTAAGACTGTTACAGCCGGGGGGGTCAGCTGGTCCAGTGCCATCACCAACACCAGTCACAGAACCAGTGCTCTGGCTGAGCCCGACATTTCAACCACCCCTCTGACTCCACAGGCCACCATAGAGGCGTTGACGCCTCCTGCACCTACAGCAACCCGTAGGCCTCAGGACAGCGGCCATCATGAGCCCATTAGCTCATAGCAAGGACTGGACCACCCCCTCACCACAGAAAGGAAGGACTTCACACCAGAGGGTATTACTACATGGTGTGTGGAACAGTTGGTAAGCACCTGGGGGGGGGGGACTGGGAGGAGGTGCAGACGCAAGGCATGGGGGTAGAGAACTAAGTCTAAGAAAGTAAAGTGTCAGGAATGAGCTGGCCCTTGGTGGGATTCGGAGGTAAGGTTAAAGGGATGCACCTGGGTAGTAGACAAAGCAGAGGAGAACAGTGAGGGTCGAAGGGGGCAGAGATTAAGTCACCAGGGGCAGAATAAAGGCGCAAGGGTCACGGGCAACAGGCCCAAAAAAAAAAAAAAAAACAAGAGTGGAGGTAGCGAGGTTTAGGAGGAGCTATGGTGGACCCCCCCCCCTTTTGATTATGTTGATATAGGGGAGGAATATATCTGTTCCTTCAGAAAAAGGAAGTTTTCTTTTAGGAGAACTGATGACAAGTGAGAGGTCAGGTATGTGAGGGGGGGTTGTTAGTTAGAAGGAACAGCGGGAGCGAAAAGGGTCGAGTGGCCTGCAGGCATTAGTGAAAGTAAAGGTTTTGGGGTCAACATGACAGAGGCCCAGCAGGATGGACGTGGGGAGTCTTTCTAGAACAGGGTGGGGGTCTTTAGCCCTACAGGTTTGGAGAAGACCAGACAGAGCAAAAAAAACAACAAAAGAGAGGTTGAAGAAAGCAGAATAAGGGAGCAGTGCCCCTTTTACCCCACATGGGTAAGCACCACAGGACGGAAGAGGCAGTGAGTTCTTTAAGGGTGGCCCAGGAGATTTCCTATAGAAAAGCTGGTATTGATACGGCATGTTGTAATACCAGGTAGGGGACATGGTGGGGGTGTTAAGGAAGGTCAATGGGGCATGTCAGTGCGCGTACCACAAGAAAGGGTATGCAGAGTGGCACAAGTATTGACACATAAGGGTAGTTCAGGTACAAGACAACAACCCTTACCCATTTCAGTTCTCCCCCACTCAGAAAAGGGATGGAGGCACCCTGCAGAGCAGGAAAGGGGGGGTGCAAGCGTTATTGGCAGGGAGGGGGTCACAAAATGGCACCAGTCAGGAGACAATCAACCAGGGACAATAATCCTTTCAATTTGGGAAAGGAAGTAAAAGTCGGGAAGAATGACAAGCAACTTTTAGGGGAGGTGTCAGAATCTAGGTGTACACTGGGCACCGTATATATAGGTGGTCTGCAGCAGCAGCAGCTCAAAAAAAAAAAAGGGGGGGATTCTTTGTTTACTTACTAGCCAGAGCTTACAGGGGCTGACAGGATGACTGAACTGAGAGCAACCATCTGGGTTATCTTCAGTGTACAAGAACATGCAAAAGCTACCTATGGCATATGGCAGATTAGTAGAACGACTTTGGTTACTCTTTCCGCGCCCCGTGATGGGCCATTCCAATCTGTCATGTTATTGAATGACAGCAGCCAACATAGAGATCAGAGTAATCAGCTGTGGGCTTGCAAAGTTTGATGGTGCAGTGGGAAATCCTGCAGTAGGGCAGGAATGCATCAAATTTCCCCAGAGATGTTTACCCACTTGGCCGCATTTAGACATTTAGGAGGTTTTGAGCCACATGCCCGTCCAGTCTGGTGGAAACTGAGTATTAGCTCTAGGTCCTGATATAGGAGACTAGGTGCAAAGCAGCAAAATAGTATAAAGAAAGGGGAAAGCCTAAACACTGAGGCAGGGGCAGGTCAATCAATTACAGTGTGGTTTCCATGGAATAAGACAGGAAAAGTGAATTCAAACAGTTAGCAAAGCATAATTAGTAGTCAGTTGACAACGCACTTGAGGATAGGGGTTTGGCAGCAGAACTACAAGGGCTGACAGCCTTCATGGAGGGGGCATGATCAAATGGTCTCCGTGTGCAGAGTTAAGGAAAGTAGCCTGATGTAGGAAAATGGCAGACAAGCTCAGGTGAACAATGGGGCAGCACCGTAGTGTAAATAGCAAGTTGATTGCACAGGCCCAGCAGGTATGGTCCAGGAGTTGCTCCTGGGCAACTGGAGAACAGGGATACAGTCCCAGTGAGTAGTGGGGAAAAGGGTACAAGATTGGGAACAGGGCCCCACAGAACATCCGGGGGTGTGGGACATGCTTGACTCAGGGGATCCTAGTCCCTGTTTTGAATACAGGAGTCATATTCCAAGGGAGATCCCTATGGTAACTCCTCTCCCCCCAGTTGATAAGGCAATAGCAAAGGTTGCCGAGAAAAGGGGAGGGTGGCAAAATAGCCCGGAGGGGCCATTAGTTACTGAAAATGGTGTATGCCGAATGGGAAATAGGGCATTTGGACTGCAAGGTGGAAGAGGAGATCAGATGCTTTACCTGAGGGGGAGTCTCTCTTATGCAAAACCCAAAGACAGGAGCCCAAAGGCCCAGGAGAGGTGGAACTGTCTGACACAGATTAAGCCTACCTGGAATAGGGTAGGTGGATACATGTGAGGGGGGCGGTCATGCCCCTTCAGCAGGTGTGGTTGGAAACAGGAATGGGGGACACGGTCTTCAGCCACAAGAGTGAGGGAGTGGAAATGAAGGGCTCAGCTCTAAAAAAAAAAAAAAAAAGCAGCTACTTGGGGGGCCACCATCCATGTCGTAAGTTGGAGGTGGGCTGGTGGATAAGAGCAGGGTAGGTGCTGAGAGGGACAGACTGCTGAAGGTGGCAGCAGGTCTGCCAGGAGTGCTGAAGGTGGATGGCAGAGAAGAAGAAGGGGCACTGAAAAAGGGGAGGGGGGATGAGAATGTGGGGGGGGGCCGATCTGACTCAGAGGGCCGGAGAACAACACCAGACACATGAGTGGTATGTGTGTACATGCATACCCAACAAGAGAGAAGAAAATGAAGAGTGCGGCCCCCAGATGTACATCTGGGGGGGGCAAGAAGAGAAAACAAGACAGAAAAGCTTGTTTATGAATATTGTGGCAACCCCACGGATTTACATTAGGGGGCAAGAAGGGAAAACAATGAGGAAAAATGTGGTTTATGGAAATTGTGTATAATAAAGATATGATGAACATAAGGTTGTAAGGTATGAGGATGAAAATATTGTGGAAGTGGACATTTGGAAGAGATTATAATAAATTAATTGCCGACTGAGCATCCACACAAAAATGGCAGTCTGTGTTTTTATTGGGCAGGGCTCTGGGGACAAATGAGATACAGCTTGGAAATATTTATACATAATGTTATACCTCAAGGGGAAAAATCTATAGTGAAATTAGTACAAATAAAAACACCTGTTCAAAGTGTTACAGCAAACATATTATTTGAAATCAAATAGGAAGCTGTCAAAAATGGAACCCACCTGTAAATGAGGAATGGATTTAAAATGCATTTTTTATTTTAAAAAAAGTCCATATCACTGAACAGTGTGTCGAATTGAAACTTACAGACTCATCCAGTACAATACCTTCAACTTTTCAAGAAATTTCATGGGCATAACTTAAGATGCTGCCAAAGTGGGAAACATGTATTCATGCATTGTTGTTATACCTCGGGGGGGATACCCCATTAAAGCAAAATCTACAATGCAGTCAACCTATTGGAAGGTGTTAAACATGGGAACCCATTGAAAATTAGGAAATGACTAACGGTATTCTTTCCTAATAATGTCAGTATTTATGAGCAGTGGGTAGATTCCATACCCACAAGTGCATTTACTACAATCCCTTTTACATTAATAGGAAATTCTATAGGGATGAACTGAAATGCTGAGAAAGTGGAGAGTAAGTGCTGGTGCTTCTAAGTTATAGCTCAGGGAAATCCATATATTATATAGACAAAGGCCCAGATATTCAAAAGGGTTGCGCCCCGGTGTGATATTTAAAAGGGAAAAGTGCACCTGCACAAATCCCGATGCACCGGGGTGCATCAGTAACGTATGCAGGCACAGGTGGGGGGGGGCGTGCTCATACATAAACTGCACAGTCCGATATTCAGCCCGGGCCATGCAGAGCTATGCAGGTGCAACCCCTACCTGCGCCTGCACAAAGTTACGCTGAAAAAAAAGGAACTAGTTGAGTGCCACCCACAGGTGAGCTGCTGCATTGCAGGGTGCAACACAGCAGCTGCCACCTGTGGGTGGCCCTGGACTTATGCCCTGATCGCGGCTGAAGTGTCACCCCCCCGAGTAGCCCTGGGATTGTGGCAGAACAGTATTCTTCTCCCCCCCAGCAGCCCGACTGGCGGCAGAAGCCAGCATTCTTCTCCCCCGAGCAGCCCGATCATGGGCAGAACAGTGTTCTTCTCCCCGAGCAGCCCGATCATGGGCAGAACAGTATTCTTCCCCCATTAGCCCGATCAAGGCATAACTGGAAACGTCCCCTACCCCCTGAGTAGCCCGATCGTGGGCATCAGCCCCCACCAAAGTCCAATCCCTGGTGGTCCAGTGGACCGGGTAGCCCAACAGCAGGCGGCATCCTCACCCCCACATCCAAAAATCCCTGGTTATCTAGTGGGGCCCCACCCCACCCGCCCATGGATCCCCACCACCCCATCCCCCCGCCAGGCTGGCAGGCGGCAGCACCCCACCTGCCTGCCACCCTGTCTCCCCGCTGACTGACAGCTCTGTAGGGCTGCAGGCCCATTGGTTCAGAGCATGAGCCAATGGGCGTGCAGCCCATACCGTACATGTCTGTCCAGATATGTGAATGAATTCATTGGGGTCTGTCCCCAATGTTTCTGCTCCCATTGCCCACAAATCTGCTAGGAGGATCTGGCTTTGACTCTGAACAATGTCTTATTTGCTTATTTTTACAGTATATGCATTCCATTGCTTCCAGATGTATACACTAGACCATAAAATATACAAGAAATTCCCTAATTACTTCCAAAGAATACATATCAAATGTTGGTTTCATCCTACTAAAACAATTTTGATTACAAGATAAACATGTTGCAAATGAAAAACTTACAGTAAGTGTAATTGAATCCTATTGCAAATGCTAATATTTGGAGTTGCAGCCATTCAGCAGTATTTCTCATTTGCAAAACTATGATGTTTTTCACTTTGATCTTTGTTTGAGTCTTCCTGTGGGACATCCCATATGTAGATATGAACTGGACCCCCATAACATTGTTTGCAATGTACTGATGTTGTAACTTATTTGTGATATTGAAGCTCCAAATGTGTTTTAAGATACAGTTTATGCCCCCTAGGAATGACTTTAACTCTTAAACCTCTTGCTGCAGGATCTGATCTATGGGTCTAGGTTCAGAAGGGGAGGCTGTCACCAAAACCAAAGGAAGAGAAACTAGCTCCTGTGTGATGTACACACACACTTCAGAAAGACAGAGATCAGATAATGGGGGAAGGTTTTTTGTAGTTATACTCAGTACAGCTGTCCAAAAATATGATTTTTCTGAGAATTAATTCCTTTTACTATTTAGCAGCCCCTCTAAATTCCAATTTACAATATAAAAAAAGTTAAGAAACGAAGGTTGCTTATTTCTTAGCATTGAAATATTAAAATATATATATATATATATATATATATATATATATATATGTATATGCAATTGGGGGAGGATAACAAATGGCAAATATCTGCCATATTGTCAAGGTGCTCAGACCTACTTATCCTCACTCTAGGTCATTTATCCACATAGTAGGTCACTGAGAGGCACTATCTGAACTTAACCACTTGACTGTAACAAACTGCACTTAGTCTGCAGCTCTACATAGGGCCTGATTTCACCCACACGTCAGCTGCTCTGAACCTCTTCAGTGTGAAATCAGCATTCACACTGACATTTTTGGTTTTAGATTTTACCTCTCCCATAAATGCAGAATAAAAACTTCTAAGCAGCAAAATACAGTATTACAATACCGCCCTCTCTTTCCAACTCCAGCCACAAACAAGCCAACATCTGATCAAGTCACTGTACCTCTGCTGGCCGGGGCCAAGCTGCTTCAGTCTGCACAAATAAGCACTGCAAAACGCTCCTCTACTAGCCTCCAACTCTTGATGCTAGATATGGAAAACAGACCAAAAAAAGCGAGATTAACTAGATGGTACACTGGAAATGCAGTATCAGCCACATTTTAGAAAATAAAATACATGGCAACCTGGCTCCCTCACTAAGCGAGACCTCCCACCTCCATGTTTTAGAAACCGTTCAGCCCACTCACACATACTGCATCAGCCAATCAAATCTTACCGACAAAAACAGGGGGTGTACTGACCATAGCTGCCACAGAAGTGTACATACGATAGCACAGAATGACAAATTCAGTTTCACTTTTTCAATTTGAAAAAATGTAAAATATGCCAACAATTTAAAATCAAACAGAAAAACATTAAACAACCATTACATAAATTAAATATGCAATTAGTTACTAGGAATATCCCTGGTACTTCCCCTCATGCAACTTGACCTTGTGACTTCAGTTGTGGCTCCGATACTTGTTTGATCATAAGGCCAAATTGCACTTGAGGAAATATCAGGAATATTTCCAGTAGCACCATTGCATATATCATATATATATATATATATATATATATATACACACAGTATATATTGTGGTAGCATGGTAGTGCTACCATAGATAGGGTTGAGGAGCCATTTCTATGTTAAACCCCCAAACTTTGCACCTTATAACTTTGCAAGTGTTTGACATATTTTCCTGAAATTTGGAATACATGATCAAGAACCATAGGCCTTGGGATCTGCCAAGGTTCGTACCAGTCGGATATATGGCTGTAGAGTTATTAAGCGTGATATGTGTGCACATTTATGCTTTTCTGGAATTCTACGGTCGCACCTACAGGTCATACGGTTTGCACAACTGGCCCAAAATCTTCAGAGAATGTGTGGCTGGGGTCCCCAATGTGCCTTTCGAAGATTTCATGAAAAAATATTAAACGGTTCAAAAGTTATTCAAAAAACAATTTCCCATTATAAGTCAATGGGAAAAGTTAACAAAAAGTTCAACAGTGTCGCAAATGCACTTTTTACTGTTGCAAATGGCCCTGTTACTGTTGCAAATCTGCCATCTTGTTTTCAGATAGTGATCAGAAAAATGCTTGGCATTTAAAATTGAGACCCTCTAGCAACCTAATTCTTTTTGTATTCACCTAGTCGAGCCCTGAGGATGCTAGCCATGTCTTTATTTTGGGGTAAAACACCCCAGAAATATGTTTTTCAAATTTCTGAAAAGAGCTTTCGCATAAGTAGTGTCGCACTCCTTGAAAGTGTAGCAAATATTTTTGCGACACTTTCGCAAACTGCGACACTACTTTGCGACACTATGCCCAAAATAACAGTAATTCTTTGGCACTCCGCTGCAAAAGAACGGTTGGGAGTTTTGGGCTGAAATTTGGAGGGAATGCAGATGACATCTCACAGATGTGTATTTCACTGTTGTATTGAAAAAAATATTACACGGCAGCAAAGTTACGGCACTCCAAAGTTGATGGTTTTTCCCATAGGATAACATTACGGGGCCCGACGCATTACAGGAATCCTTTGGCACCCTGCTGCAAAATAACGGTTTAGTCTTTTTTCCTGAAATTTGGAAGGAACACAGCCAACAGCCCACAGATGTGCCTTTCAGTGGTATGGTGAAAAAATATTACAGGGAGGCAAAGTTATGGCACTCCGAACTTCTCTTTTTTTCCCATAGGATAACATTACGGCATTCGCCGCGCCTTTCAGGGCCCATATCTCGGAAACGGTGCGAGATACAGACTTTTCGTAGGAAAAATGAATGGGGGCTAAGTACAAAATTAGCCAGGACAGTTGTAAATCATACAAATTTTAATTTTTTTTTCTACGTCGTACGGTTCCTGAGATATAATCTATTTAGTATTCCAAGTTCTCATTTTCTGCTCTGATACTCATTATTATGCATACATTATTTGTACTCACTGTCTTTCTCTATGCAGGTTTTGGGGAAAACCAGCCTGTGCACTTACATTACTGTTACTGTTGCCCTTTCTGCTTGTGGTTCCGTACCCGTTTCACTTACCGTTGAAGTCTGCACCACCATGTGCGTTATCCTTTGAGTTTTCATTTGCATTTGCGTTTCTGTTATTTTTTGCCATTTGTGTCTATAGTACTGTTTCTCTTTCTGTTTCACTTTGCGTCACCATGCCCATTGACATTTCCATTTGCAGGCACCATGTTACTATGTGACAACACATCATGTGGCGACCGTTCCCGTCTATGCCAATATGTGCGTTACCCTTTCTGTTCTCATTCACGCTTGTGTTACCATGTGCACCACTGTTAGCACTTCTGTTTGCATTGCTGTTCATGTTACTATGCCACAAGACATCATGTGGTGGGAGCGGGGGGAGCGCGGACCCCTCTGGGCCCTGCGCTCCTGCCGCTGCATTACATTCACTATTTCTCATTATTATTCTCAAAAAGAAGGGAAATTAGAGGCAAAAAATTCTGTTTAATGCATTAGTTAGGGTTGTTCCACAGTGACAAAGTGAGGAAATTCGGTGTTAGGGTTGAAAACCCCCCATGAACCCCCCTGCCCACCACCCCAATCGGCATTGGGGTACGCATTGGGATCATTGATCCTAACTCTCATCCCATTCTCCTATACTTCTGCTGCTTTACACATGTCATGGGGTGAGATTTAGGGCTGATGATCCCAATGCGCACCCCAATGTCGATTGGTGATTATTGGTGCTGGTATCTTGGAAATGGTGCAAGATATAGTTTTTTTTGTTCTCTGCAGCATAGGACTAAGCATGCATGGAGATTTTGAAGTCATGAATACCACTGCAGTAGAATTTTTTTCATAGTTGCTGCGGTTACTGAGATATTGCCAAATACGTGTTTCAAGGGTTCCTTTTGAGAACTAAGGGGCTGCTCTATGGTCCACACATATGTGAAAGTGGGGGAGAAGGGTCCAGGGGGCTAACACTCCCACATATGCACACCATTATGAAAAAAATGGGCAGCATGAGGGGAGCACAGAACCCAGAGGGCCCACGCTCCTACTACCACATACCAGTTACTTGTTAGATTACACTTTATCAAAAAGAAGGGACATTCATTGCAAAAAAAACTACATTAATGCATCAGTTAGGGTTGATAGCACAATAACAAAAGTATGGAAATGTGATGATAGGGTTACTCCTCTACCACTCCACCCTCACCTACCATCCACTCACCAACAGACATCACGGTGTGCTATTGGGTCATCAGGCCTAACTCTCACCCCATTCTCCTATACTGTAGCATGTCAGCTTGTTTACACATGGAATGGGGTGAAAGTTGGGCCTGATGACCCCGTAGCATACCCCGATGTCTGTTGGTGAATGAATGGTGGTTGATGGGGGTTGGGTGGTAGGAGGGTAACCCTAACATCACATTTCCATACTTTTGTCACTGTGCTATCTACTTTAACTGTTGTAGTAACATAGTTGTTGCAATGATAGATAGATAGAAAGATAGATAGATAGATAGATATGTATATCTAACTATATATATGTACACTAATGATTTGGAACAGTAAGCTAATCAGTTAATTTCACCCCTAACCACAGTGGAAATGACAAGAATGATAAGACCAATGTGATACTTAAACATACTTGTACTCTCTCACTATTTGTAGTTATCTGATTTTGAGCCCTGATAACTCATGGCAACGGAAATGCTTGCCGGTGTAAGATGAAGCATGCTTCACAAAGCCCCTAGGGAACAGATTTGAGCAAGCACTTGCAATGGTAAATAATAATCAGCCTTTTTTTCTTAACTTTTTTTATATTGTAAATTTGAATTTAGAGGGGGTGCTAAAAAGTAAACAAAATTAATTGACAACAAAATCATATTTTTGTTTTTATGTATTACATCATTCACTACTAACTATGGGTTCCAATTAATGCAAAAGCTTACAATGAAGTTTTGCCTTGCTAGCTTTTAAAAAAAAATATTTCTAAATCCGAGTATGTTACAGGAAGATGGTAGCTTTTATCAGATTGTCTGGTTAATAAATATTCACACCACTGTGCTATATATGCCAGCTGTGAATACCATACAAATGAATTCCAGAAAAAAAAAATGATTCATAGGGATCAGTTTTTCCTGAAGTTTGTATAGTTTGTGATTGTAAAAACTTGTATGGTAGTTGCATTGTTATCCTGCTCCTCACTTCAACATGCCTTGAACAGCATTATATAAAAAGACTTCAATATTGTTGAAATGTTTATTCTTTGCAGCTCAATTACAGGAATTTAGTAGCTTGTAATCATATGTTAGACTAATAAACATCAACGCCACTAATCAATGTATGCTAGCAGTGAACACCTGAAAAGTGAAATTTATAAAAAAAAACGAACATAAAAAATATGATTCCTACGGATCTGTTTTTGATGCATTTCTTTTTGAAAAGAAGTGTCTCTTGTCTAACATCTTACACAAGAGACACAATGCATATACTTGAGCAGCTAAATGAGTTTGAATTCACTGAAGAAATGATGTGGTTAGTGGTTGATGTGGAATCACTCTACACATCAATTAGACACAACGATGGATTTGAAGCATGAAGCCATTTCATCTTACAAGATCAAGAGAACATATCCCCATTAACTTGATTTTTGAAGGACTAGACTTCATACTGAACCACAACTATTATGAGTTTGACTCAGAATTTTACTTACAAAAGTGTGGTACAGCTATGGGGGCAGCAATGGTCCCCTCATTCACAAACTCATTCTAAGGGTTGTGGGAAGAACAAATAGTTTTGAACAAACAGGCTAACCCTTACCACACACATATCAAGAAATGGACACACTTTATAGATGATGTCCTTTGCATTTGGACAGGGAATGCAACTGAAGCAGCAGAATTTATAGAATGGCTTAATGAGAATTATAAGAACCTTACTTTTGCTTACAAATGTGATCTTAATGAAACTGAGTTTCTGGATATTACACTGAGTAGAGGCACAAACGACAATGTGGTGACAAAAGGTTACAGAAAACCTACTGCAACTAATAACCTATTGCTAGCTACTAGCTCACATCCCAGATCCTTAAAGAACTCAATCCCATATTCCCAATTTCTAAGATTGAGATGGAATTATAATGAAATAGAAACATTTAAATCTCAAGCAGAATAACTAAAAGAACAGTTCTTAATGAGATGTTATGACTCTGATGCTTTGGAAAAGGCATATGAAAAGGCCATAATTCAGAATAGGGAAGAATTAATGAAACCTAAAATGAGGGATCAGAACCAAATTCAGAAAGTAAATTTTATTACAACATACAGCTGGACAGGTTGGTAGCACAGTTACCAAATACTGGCCGATCCTTCTCAGCGACCAAAGCTTAGCATCACACATTGGAAAAAGAAGAAGGGTATATTTTAAGAAAGGTAAGAACATCAGAGATGAAATTTTGAATAGTTCATTTTATAGAAATAAGCCATCGGGGGAAATACATGGTTAGCAGTAAAACCTAAAGGAATGTATAAATGTGGACATTATAATGTCTGCTCATTCTGCCAACAGGGGATATGTTTCAGAGCACTGACAATAGAGAGGTAACTATTAAACAGTTCATTTCATGTGTAACTATATACACAGTATATGCCCTTTGGTGCAAGTGCCCCAAACTGTATGTTGGGAGAACAGTCTGTCCAATAAAAGTTAGAATCCAAGAACATATACTAGACATCAAGAACATCAGCTTGGATAGTCCAGTTATTTAAGATTTACAGGACTGGAGCAGGTCAAAGTTGGCACCAGGGGAAGGGACAGATTAAATAAACTGTCCCAAAGGGAAACATTCAGGAAATTCAATTTGAAAGCCCTAACACCTGATGGATTAAACCAAGAAACTGAGTTTAGACCATATTTATAAGTGTTTATACAAAGGATTAACTACTCCAATTTCTTTTTGACCCCCCCAAACCAGGAAAGACGTATGTAAATTTTGTTTTAGATCTGTAAATAAAGACATGCAATATACTGAAATAGAAATTTCCACTAAATTACTTTGTTAGGAATTGTAAACAAAAAGGAAAAAGAGAAAAGAGGTACTAATGTTTTGCTTGCATTTCAATTTTTTCAGTGTAACAATACTGGACAGCTCAGGATCTGCCTGAAATAAACCAAAAATGTTCAGCTAAGATGGCTGAGTGGATTGCTCCCTTATATGACACTGTTAAACTAAAGTATTGAATATCTAAACTTATGAAGGAATTTGTATGAAGGAATAGAAACCATTGGTGAAGCACATTGCTATCATTTTCTCTTGGCTCAAATAGACAATGACTCACCATTGTTTTTGTTTAATTTTATTTTGTTACTTATAATCTAAAAGAATTGTAGATATGTTCCATAATTTAGATAAGTAAAATGTAAAGAAAATAAATTATGAAAACCTCATAATTTCATCGGAACTAGGCATGAAAAATGCATTTGTTATGTCTGCATTATTATTTTTTACCCTTAAATACTGAAAAATATAAAAAGATGTAATGATGGAATTATTTGTGATGTAATAATGGTGTCACTGGATCAACTGAGTATTTAAGAAGTTGTCCTAAAACAGACCAATGCTCTCTGAAGAAGCCCTTATGTGGCGAAGTGCCAGGCCAGTCTGGTTGACAACAGACCTTGAACTTGTCTTGTTCTCAATCGGGGAATTTTACTCTGAAATAAAGTGTTTTTCTGAATTTGCAACTTTACTTTGTATGGAACTTTTTCATTGGAGTTTGTATGTTCAAACTCCTGACTCTGGAGTGCTGGTACCTCTTTGGTTTGTCTGTTTTTCATGCAAATGGCACTGATCATGGCTGCAAGAACTTTTAATGTAATCAAACTGTGAATCTGCTTCTAACTCTAGCATGCCATGGACTACAAAATATAGAAATGTATCTATTGCTATTCAGAGTTGTTCATATGAGAATGGTACCTCCTTTTTTATGACTGTGGGCATAGCCCACAGCCATTCTGCATCCACTCTAAAAATGAGTGGACCATGGCACTATTTCATTGGCATTTCAGAAGTAACATTCTGAACCTCCAATGGAGCTTAAAACACTCTACCACGGTTTCTCACTGCACAACTTAGTGGCACCATTTTGTCCACTAGTTCTGCTTTTTGGAACAGAACTGAGGACGTGTGTTGTGCGCATGCACAGTTGCACCAGTGGCACCATCTTGGGAATGGCATTATACCATTCAATGCAACTGCACATGCGAAAAATACACAAGAAAAAAAAAGTAGCACGAGTGAGCAGCATAGTGTTCCAATGTCCAGTTTCCAGATGCTCGCTTGAGACTTCTGTCACCTCATCAAGTTGTTGATTCGCAAGGAATGTGGGAGTGATTTTCTTCTAGTCCTCACAAGAGAACTGCAGGGCTCTACTCATGCAGCCCTAAAAACACATTTTATGATTGCTCACATTCTGTATAGACTGTTGATGCAGATGGTAGTTTGATTCTGGTTCTTTTTTTCTTTTTAAAAGTAACAACCTGACTACCCACCATGCTTGTGTTACCACACAAAAACATGTTTATTTACATTTGTTGATCAATTTGCACTGTATCTTTCCTGGACTTGGGAACACCTCCACACAATCTAATCACTTGCGATACTATGGGAGGAGAGAAGACAAATGTATCATAAGAAGCTGCATTGTTTGAGGGTATTTCTAATGTTCAGGATGTATGCAGTAAGAGTAGATTAAGGATTTGAAGCAAAACAAGGTTGTTTATAATTGCACCATTCCCTTGTCTTTTAGTTCTATTAAGAAATGATATAGAACAAACCAACAACATCAATGAATGTTAGAGAAGGTAAATAATCATAAAATGTGGGCTTTAAACTTAAAATAATATGTTGCAAAAAGGGTTGACAATATTCCTTTAAAGAGAAAGAGAAATGACAATAAAAAGTGCAAACTTCAAAAAGATACTGAGAAAGATAAAATGAGCAATTACAGTCTGCAGGAAAAAATGAACTACAAAACTCTGTAGAGGAAATAGATATGATACAAGAAAGTAATAACAATAGAATAAGAGTGACAATTAAGATCAGATGTCCCCTCACTTTTAAGGGGGAGAATGCTGTCATGCGAATATTTGTAGTACAAGTCAGAAATAATGAGAATGAGGAATCCCTATATGACCTAATCAGTTATTTGGTTAAGGAGGAACTGGGACTGAAAGAGGTAGGTAAAGAAATATTGTGAATATTCAGAGATTGCGGTGAACCCTTGCAACCAGTTTATGCCCTTATGAGGACCATGGAAGTGGCCAAAAAAATATGGTCCAAAATGCACATTTTGAAAAACTTAGGACTTGAGATCCCTGCTCCAATGAAATGGAATATGATTTTTCTGCTTGGACCAGGAACCTATATTACTGAGAAAATTGAATTATGGGAGGAGGATAAGAGGACTATTATGGCCCTTAAATAGAACTTTAGAAAAATAACAACAAAAGAGGTGGAGAAAAAAATATCAGTCTTTGACACTGACCATTTTAAAGCTGAGAATAATAGAAAGTTAAAAGTAGAAATCTGCTTTCTCCTCCACAGTATGCTAAAAATCCCTATTGAGGCTGAATATTGGACAGAAGCAAATTAATGTACATTTAAAGGGAAAGGAGTTGATAAACACAGTGATGGAAAATGCCTGTGATCTAGAGAAAATGGGAATATACTTTTTAGACTGGAAAAATCTATATTCAGCCCCAAGTAGAGATGAGGGTGGTTTACCAGAAGTTTCTAAGTCCCCCAATAAGAATTACTAGCTTGAAGAATCCACATTAAGTCATATAACAGGGCCTAAAGAGAAAGAAAATATTTCTCTAATCTCATGGAATATAGCAGGATTAACAAACAAACTAAATGATGATAAATGAATAACCATGATCAAGTCATATGAATTAATTTGCTTACAGGAAACACATGCCTGTTAGGATATACAGTTAAATGGTTATCAATCAGTAGGTGTACAAGCAGTTAAAAGAAAGGAATGTAGTAGAGCCCCCTCGGGGACTTCATATTTATATAAAAACCACACCATACATTAATTTACTTAAAATTCTTATTAAAAATGACAACATGCTCTTTGTCCTAGTGACAACCAGAACTTCTACACTGATACTGGGTGTGGTTTATATTCTGCCAAGAGGAACTCAGTTGTGGAATACACTAACTAAAAATACTATAGACATACTTTTATGTTCCCGAATGTCTTTTTTGTCCTAATAGGCAGCTTCAATGCTAGGATTGTGCTGCATGATAATATCAATGAATTCAGTGAAATTGTTTCTTATTAAGCATATCATATAGACACTTCATAGATGGAAGGGTCAACAAAAGTGGGGGAAAATGTATTCAATTTTTGCTTGACACAGATCTGATTGTTGTAAATGGGAGGTGAAAAGGGCATATGGAAAGGATTCCCACACACTTTGGCCCATGTAGGAAACATGTTATAGACTACATTATTTTGACTCTCCTGATAGCTTTGAAATATTTTCATAGTTAAAGATATCTATGAGACCAGAGAGTGATCACACACCTCTGATGGTAACATTGAATAATTTTGGAATTCTTGCTAAGGCAGAAATTCAGCCTCACCTTACAAGAATTGAATTAATTGAAAACAATACATGTTTCCAGTTCCAGAAAATATAGAACATTGATGGTCTGATGATATGTCAAGACATAAAAAGTAGTCTACTAAACACCATGAACATATCATCCCCAATAAATGCATATGAGGAATTAATGAAGATATTTGTTAAAGTAAAATAAACCATATACACTGACAGGAAATGCAAGCCCCCCACACAAGAAAGTGTATTCAATTTTTGCATGATACAAATCTGATTGTTGTAAATGTGAGGTGAAAGGGCATATGGAAAGGATTCCCACACACTTTGAGCCATATGGGAAAAATGTTATAGGCTACATTATTCTAACTCCTGATAGCTTTGAAATATTTTCATAGTTAAAGATATCTATGAGACCAGAGAGTGATCACACTCCTTTGATGTTAACTTTGAATAATTTTGGAATTCCTGCTAAGGCAGAAATTCAGCCTCACCTTACAAGAACTGAATTAATTGAAAACAATACATGTCTCCAGTTCCAGAAAATATAGAACACTGATGGTCTGTTGATATGTCAAGACACAAAAAATAGTCTACTAAACACCATGAACATATCCTCCCCTCAAAAAAGCATATGAGGAATTAATGAAGATATTTGCTAAAGTAAAATAAACCATATACACTGACAGGAAACGCAAGCCCCCCACACAAGAAAGTGTATTCAATTTTTTCTTGATGCAGATCTGATTGTTGTAAATGGGAGACAAAAAGGGCATATGGAAAGGATTCCCACACATTTTGGCACATATGAGAAAAATTTTATAGACTACATTATTCTAGCTCCTGATAGCTTTGAAATATTTTCACAGTTAAAGATTTCTGTGAGACCAGAGAGTGATCACACTCCTCTGATGGTAACTTTGAATAATTTTTGAATTCCTGTTAAGGCAGAAATTCAGCCTCACCTTACAAGAAAGCATATGAGGAATTAATGAAGATATTTGCTAAAGTAAAATAAACCATATACGCTACAGGAAATGCAAGCCCCCCACACAAGAGATGTTGTTTAATAAAAACTGTAGATGAGCAAAAAAAGATCTAACTAAACTGGTTAGATGGGTAAAAAAGAACCCTTCAAGAGAAAACACAGAGATGCTTAATGCAGAAGGAAAGCAATTTAACTTCTTACAAACAGAAAAGAAAATTCATCAGGAAAAGTGTTGGGATAAAATGATGAATGTATTTATGTTTGGTGACCCTGTACTGTTTTGGAGGCTGGTGGCTAGAGATTCATGTAATTTTATACAGTCAGTCCCTGTATATATTCCAGAAGACTCCTGGGTAGCTAATTTAATAATAATAATAAAAAAAAAACTCTTCTATAATGCTAGTAATCTAAACCAAAATTGGACAGACATTAAAAATGTAGACCATACAGCTTCCCCTCTGATTATATCCATAGAGGAAGTAGAAGATGTCATATTGATCTGTGCAAAAATAAATAAATAAATAAATAAGCTCCATGCTCAGATGGCATACCTGACAAAGTATACCAAGTCCATCTAAATATCTGGGTCCCTGTTCTAACAAATCTGTTCAATAAATGTTTAAAAAATAGGTTCATTTCTGCATCATGGACCAGGAATATAATTATTCCAATACATAAGAAAGGGGATCCTGCAAATACAATCAACTGTAGATCCATCAGCCCCCTTGACTCCATTTCAAACATTTTTAGTAGAATTATACTGAATAGGTTACTTGCTCAGATTAAGGAGGCAAACATATTGTCAGAATTTCAAGCAGGATTAAAAAAAACTGCACTACAGTGGACAATATATTTGTGATGCAGCATCTAATTGAAAAAGTATCCAAATTTGGAAGACTAAGTAATTTGTTGTCTTCATACACTTCTCCAATGTATGGACACTCTGAGTGGTTTCTTAAAGCTATCATTGCTTCTCCTGCATGAGTGTAAGGAACAGTTTCTGTTCTAAACAGTCAGTGCAACCAGATGGAATGAACACATCTTTATATCTGGGATCGGGTAGTGTTGCCATCTGAAATTGCATGTCTGATCTAATGCTGTCAAACCTGTCTGCAAGTAATGTTAGAAACATCTATGCCACTACTTTAATCATTCTAATTCTGTAATGTCTCAAATTAACTAGTAGTTTCCCCTTTCCCCTTCTTCACAGTTATCATCAGCAATACCACCAGTGCTACCTTGGCTCCAAGCTCCACAATCTATGATATTTTTGCTTGCTGTAGAAGATTGTGAATAACAGCATGCATGTCATTCAAGTAGACTCAGCATGGGAAGAAACATGCTAAGGGTTGCTAATTCTGAACTGGATTTTTTGTCAGCCTATTTACATTATATAGTCGCAAAGTGGCACAAACTGTGAACAAACCACTTCAATGACATGTATCTCTCACTGGTCACCTCTCTGAATTTGGTTGATTTATTTATTTAGAAATTGTAGACCACAAAAGACACAATGAGCCAAGTCTTCTTCCCATGTGTGACCTGGGTACATGTGAATATATCATATAGGCAAAAACAAAGTAACAATATAAATACTGGGCAAACCAGAACCAGTTAATTCAAGTGGAAAACAGTACGGAATTAAATGGTGAACAACAGCAATGGTACCATGGTATGTATTGATAACTTACATGATAATTAGGTTGCAAAATAACTAGGATGGGCCCATCTTCAGGTCATGATGATATATTCAGATGAAACCATCCAGATGCCTTGCAATGATCGGATGAACTACAGACTGTTTTCCACAGTGTGACTCCTCTTCATAAAGCATACATTAAGTAGAAAGACATTTCCATTGTTGCTGTGCCCCTGTGAGCCTCTCTGTGTCAATGTAACCCCTTCAGGAGCTGGTGGTGATAGATAGGGAAGGTTCCAAACCAAAGGAGCATGGGGGAGCTTACTTAATAAATAAGACATAATTGGTTAAAACAGTTGGCTAAATTATTGGGAAAAAAATCATTTTGAAGGAGGCTTCAGTCCACCAAGTCCCCCACTTGCAGCCCTTTTTAGTGGTGGAGGCTAGATGTACTGTAAATGGTGATGGTGTCTTATTGGGAAATATCCCTAAGGGCATCGAGACAAACATTTTGAGAGATGGCAATGTGGCAAAAGTAAAAATGGTGACCGTGAATTTGGGCACCCTACAGTAAGAGTGACAGTTACAGTACTGCTCTTCTGTGGGGGGCTTTGCTCTCGGCACCCCCTTACTTATAGAACTCTGAGGTTGTAGCACCTCAGGGGTGGGAAGCACTTATCACCCATACTGTAGAGTGCCCAAATTCATCGTTGCCATTTTTATGTTCGGCGCGTTGACATTGCTCAAATGTCCATCGCAGTAATTCCTTCACTGAAATGATGTGCTACCCTGCTGGCTTGTCTGACCTGAGTGGGTACTGGACATGGCTGCTAGAAAAATACTATTTTCACAATTATATGATTAACCAGAACACTGTTTGCCAAAGTTCAGGCTTACTGACATCCACTTATCTTTCCACCAACCAACTGCAACATAGTTTTAGTTCTTATGTGGTGTCATCTGTAAAATACAACATTGCATAGACTGGTGGTGGAGGTGAGGTACTTTGGGAGGAGTTTGCGGGTATCTGTGAGAGGATTTTGTTGTTTTGGAAAGAAGGGGATGAGATACTG
This sequence comes from Neoceratodus forsteri, assembly GCA_016271365.2. Classification (NCBI taxonomy): domain Eukaryota; kingdom Metazoa; phylum Chordata; order Ceratodontiformes; family Ceratodontidae; genus Neoceratodus; species Neoceratodus forsteri. The sequence goes on from CM057456.1 coordinate 1,292,090,567, forward strand.
TAGCTAGGGTTAAGCAGGGAGAGCAACAGTAGCAGCAGGTGACACAGTACTAAATGAAAGATGTGGGGTTTGTCCTTTGAGTTCCCTGCTCAACAAACTCCATTTCCTGCTTTCTTCTTTTTCATTACCTTTTTTTTTCTTTTTTAATTTTGCCATCTCCTCCCATGATGGCCTTCACTCCTCTTTCCATGCCTCTGTCTCACACCCCACCAAAACAGGTCCACTGATGCATTCTACTCACTAGTATCTCCCTATTACAACCTGCTTTCATGGTGATTCTACTCGCTTGCTTATGTAGAATTGCAGGGACATTGCACTTTGCTCTGCTATAATTTTCCCCATAAACTACTACACTTTTTCTTTTAGTGATAGGATAACAGTAGTGTCCATGGAAGACTGAGACTCTGTGTTACTTTCCTCATGTAATAACTGAGTAGCAGCAGTGTACTAAGTGGTACTGCTGTATGATTTGGGTCCGGTGCATTGTATAGTGGTTCAATGCAGACTGGCAATTGTTGATGGCGTGTGCATGTAGCTATGGCAGTCGTCATGATGTTTATATGTAAAAGTAGGAGGTGAGCTTGCATTTATACTTCTGGATGGTTCACCTCTATCCCAGAGAGAAGAACTGGAACTGGAAGCAGGCTACAAAAGAAAAGAGTGCACACACCATCTCAATAGCCACTTCATTTATTAATCAAACAATGCGCTCAGGATGCCAAACACCCCCTACGTAATACCTCCTTGCAGAGACTTCTGCAGGGAGTGGTGCTTGCATGTCAACTGCAGTAGTAATACTCACAGGCTAATTACAGTTAAAGCCACCCATTCAGTAGGTAACAATGTCAGATAAACTCATGCATTTTAAAGTGACAGTGTCCAATGAGAAGTAATAAACTAAAACAATTTACATTCATGAAAAACTCTTGTTAACTGGTGACTTACTAGGACTATACCATTGGATATAGCAAAAAAATGGTAACATAATTCAATGCATGAATATATACATACAGTAATATAAGTGCCAATATCTCATTAATCATTTTTTTTTTTTGGTATTGTGCAACATACAAATTCAAATACTGCCCTTAAGGTGCTGACTGAAAAGTTATTGTTTTTACAAATTAACACCAGTAGTGATTCTGGGACCATGAATAACAGATTAAATATATTATATTTTCACTATAAGAGAGACAGATTGCTCCTCCCACCATCACAAATCATTATCCCCATTTAACTTTCTTGCTTACCAGATCCATGGACAAAGAATAATTTGTGAATATTATATGTATTAATAAAGACTCCACAGACTATGCTGTGTCCAAGATGGGATTGACCAACATCAATTCTATGACTAGTCCCATGGTTCCAATACCCAAACTTTGCAGATTTTAAACCACCAAATTAAATAAGTTTCTATAAATTCATATTATTCAAAATGCTGATGATCAACAAAGTCATGGTAAGGTAAACAGGACACATCCTTTTATTTGAATTTTTCAAACCCTAGTCTGACATAGTGGTCAAGTCTCAGTCACAGCTAGGAAAAACAACCCCCAATAAAAACATTTTAGAAAATGGCAATAATCAGTTCTCAAACCTGATTGGCTGAGACAGGCTCCAAGCTGGGCATTTATTTTTCAGTAGATGCCCTGCTAAAAATAAGAGCTAGTCCAAGTGCCACGTCACAGAGTAACATTCTCTAGTGGTGCCCAGCCTGCTCTGTAATTGGCTGAAAGCATCCCAGAAAGTTTGAAATGCCCGCCATGTTTTTTCTCTCACTTAGTGAGGGCTACAGGTCCTCCCCATTTTGTAGCCTCACTAAACCAGATGATGAACAGAAGAGGCCACCCCCCAGAGAAGTCACCACCCCCACAGCTCTACTAGGCAAAGTAAAAATAAGTAACTGAAAATACATTTTAAATGAAAATCAAACTTTCCAAGACACACCATGCTTTCACAATGTCACCTAGACAGTCATAGCTTCTGCCTTTTCAAAAGCCAACTGATGCAGCACTGAAACAAGCCAGCAACCACTCTGCAGATCTCCAGAACCCAATTTAAGCAATTCCCATCTCCACTCCTCCGTAAACAAGTATCCTGTCAGAAAACACACTGCCGATGTATTTCTTACCTCCTCATACATCATATGCTTACACAGCTGACTGTTCCTCTTTTTTTTCTTTAAACTGTGCCCCACTCTATACCCGCCAGTAGTCCTGATGATAGGTTCCCTGCCACTCCCAATCACAGACTCCTCACCCGGTCTCAAATTCAGCTGTACCCAGCTAGTGAGACAAAACTTTTGCTGTCTTAAATAAATCAGCTTGTTCCGCAGCCTCACATCCCTTCCTGATAAGTGATGTAGGACTTAAAGTTCCATAAAACCACAGAGCAGCATGCAAACAGACTGTCTAAACAAAAGCACCCTCTACTGGCACACATACCACAATACAGGCACTACTTTACAAAAAAACATATTTTATTCTTTTCTTTTATAATTATTTAGACTTGTTTAAAACATTTTTATATGCAATTAAAAATATTACTTACAGCCATTTTCTAAGTGCAATAATACCATCCAGGGTGGGTATTATTGAGTAGTACTGGGCCTTCCAGGGGTTATAAGGCTCTCCAACTGCAGCGTCGGGCCTATTTATGCCCCGGGCGGTCTGGTATTTCCCAATAATGCCCATCCTGTCAGGTATTATTGCTTACTTCCATAATGATTGTTGCTCACCAACAGTGATAAAAAATTATTGTATTCATATTTTCAACCTAAATTCAGAATCACAATACATCCTATATTTGAGAACAGTACTTAGAAATAAGGTTTAAAGTGTAACTCTGAGTTCAGACCATTTGGATGAAGGGACTTAACATAAACAATCCATTCTGTTTCTCACTTAGATAGTTGCTTGACCCTGTCACCTCTCTCATTGTAAGGTACATGGTCCAAAGCACTGAATGAAAATGCAGTTGTGTTGCACCTGTGCTAAGCCCTAAAATCCTAAACTGTAGTTTTCCTCTTTTTGGAACTGGAAGCAACTGAATGAGAAAAAATGTAAAACTGGTGTGCTTTGGGATTGCTCAGTGATGTAGCCTCACTAGATGCATAGACAACCAGCTGAGGAGGCAGCCTGGAAGGTGAGTGAAACCAGTCAATGTCTGGGGACCAATAAACCATTGATAATCTGGCCATGGTATAACACATTCAACCCTTTTCTTTACAACTTTATGACTAAAGCTCCCAGTCCCTGTCCCACCATGGCCACCTCCTTCTCCACCCCTTCCCATGCAGAACTTGTACTTAGTGGAACATACATGAAATAACCTTTATCTGCTCATTTACTCCCCCCAGTATCCCATTATTCATTTTTTTCCTCACATTTTCTACACAACCCACACATGATAGATGATGACACACTGCATCCACTGCCAGTGTTTCAGTCCCTTTCACTTAAACAGCATATGGCCAGGATAGTGAGAGGAGTCTCTGTGCTGGTCATGTTCTACAAATCTGACTGTGCTCCTAAACAGATTTTAGTTGGGTGCGCTGGTGCCAGAATGGGGTGGAGGTGGATTGTGCCATGAGAGTGGACTTTAGAAGGGAGTGTCATTGTGCGATAGTGTACCCAGGATAGGTGCAGGAGCACAGTACTTTTAGACTAAAAGGAAGTTGTCAGTTACATCAGGGATCAGGCAGTATGGTGGTGCCCCTTGATTACCACAGAACTGCCAGTAACATCAGGGACTGGGCTTGAAGGGGTGTCACTAAACTGCCAGGCCAGATGTGAAGCATATTCTGGATCAGGCAGGAAGGTGTTACAAATAGATTGCCCTGGAATATTATTTTATCAGAGTTCGGGGGGGGGGTGTAACTAGACTGCTAGGGAATATTATTTTTCCATTGTGGATCAAAATGGAGGGGGTACTTCTGGCACCAGTGCTGATGATGTGAGGTCATGTACCACTGTGTGCACTGATAAAATACGATTTTGGAAGCATTAAAGATGTGGATTCTCTTAAAAGAGCACTTGTGCTCAAAAGTATTCTGCAACATTTTCAATAAATAAATAGTGATGCTTTGGCAGCTTCTCAGCACTTCCAAAATCCTGTAACTATACAACTGTGTGTATACAGAGGGTACCCACATTTGTATGGGTGCAGTTGTATATTTAGTGCAATCGTGCTATTCAGTATGAATGCTGCTGTGAATGGCACTGTGGCCATGGGTTTCCAAAACTAGTTCCAAAAGGGTTAGAACCCTTTCTGAACTTAGGGGTTCAAGTTTTAATTTAAAACTTGAACACCCATGTGTACTAATTATTAAGGGTTCTAAATACTAAACAAAATGCTTTTCTTTAAGTGTTCATACATTTCATAATTAGGAGGGAGATGCTAGACAGGAAAACAAACTAATTACAGGGAACTACTGAAATTCCTAAAATGTGTGAGACACAATATAAGTATGTGCTGCTCATATGCAGATGTGCCAAACACATCAAAATGTGATACTTGGCATTTTCCATTTGAAAGACATTTTGTTTCTCTCTTATATATTATGGTGCTGAGAGGGCAGGTCTTTTATTTATGTACTTTTTCCCTCCTCTCTGCATCTTTATCTGTTCTTTCTCTTAAGTTCTTTTTTTTTTAGTGTTCTTTCTCCCCTCATCCAAATGACCCCATCAGTCCAAACCCCATTCACCAAGCCTGATCACCCTCCTACTCTGGTACTTACCTCTCTTCTTTGTAAACCCTGGCTTATCCCCTTCCCCCAGAGTGCGGTGATCAAGAGGGGCTCTACCCCCAACTAAGACTTGGTCAGTGCTTCATGAAAAGCATCACAGTCAGTGATGTGGAGACTGTGGTGAGGGGTGGATGTTCTGCTGCAGCTGTCAGCATTTTTTTTATTTTCTTCCAGCCCCGTAGGATGCCAAGAAGCGCTCCTGATGCATGAGCATGCATGTGCCTATTTTGTGTATCAGAGCACTTATCGTCTTCCAGCCCAGATCCTCAGCTCTATTTGCATCACCACCTGTTGTCACCCAGGTGGTGATAGTGAAATGGAGTCCAAATTCCCTTCCTCAGCAAGGTGGAGAGCATCCTGTGTGATGCTCAGTGCAAGTTCCACAACTGGTGCTCTGATGACTTAGGCTCATTCCCAAACCCTGGTCATTGGTGTCATGAGTGGTACTGATACCGCTGTGCTGGTAACATGGCCCTCTCTTCAGTTCTATACACAATAGAGTTTGAGTTTCTAAGAAGATTAGAACCCTAGAACTGTTTGCAAAATTCTTGCCAGAACCATAACCCAAAACGTCCGTTTATTTCTGACTTTAACCATGATTGCATTTTACACAGGGAACTTAAATGAAGGAGAACTTTGTGGTTAAAACAGATTGAACCATGGTTGAAAAATATGTATGAAAGGAATACTATTTCATGTAGTCATTTACATATTTTTACAGAATGAGAACAGTGGACTTTCAGCCTTACATAGAATATAGAACATAGAAAAGCATAATAAAAAGGTATAAATACACTCTAGCTTGCAAAAGAAAGCACATGAATTAAAAACAAATGTTTTTTAAGGTGGCACAACTGTGATAATTGAGCTAATTGAATGAAATAGAGCAAATGTATGATATTCCATTACCCTACTTTTTTTCACACACAAGTTTTATGGATTTGGGGATTCACTCTGGGGATTTACCTATTGGTGTGCCGTTTCTGATGTTAATAAGTGTCACACTGTGACAGAAACCTCCTTAAAGGGATTGATGGTTTGCCTGTTCATATTAACTGAAGATTTAGGATTTAAAATGTTAAGAATATGATTGTAAAAAATATGTTTTCTATATTTTTACACACGCCAACACAGTGGGCCTGAGGAAGTGGCACCAGCTATGAAACTGTTGCCCTTGATATGTGTGGATATAATAAAGAACATTACAAAGGAACATTACAGTGGTGTTTGCTCATTTTTTCTCATGTTTCAGAGCACTGTTTTAGGACAGGATGCAGAATGTTTTCTATTGCTGGAAGCATGAGATCTATTAGAGCTTTCTTGACAAGGAGACACATTTGGAATTTTATTCTGTCATGCAATGTGAGCCAGTTGGTCAGGGTGTACAGAGAGCATGTGTGGGTGAGCATATCCACTCCAAGAATGAAACAACTGGCCTTGTTCAGTACTAGTCTGACCTTGCTGAAGACAGTGTCAGTGGACATGCCATATACTGTGATACCATAATCTATTATGGATAGGCCTATACTGACCACAGCAACAAGCTTGCCTTCCAAGGTAAGATTATGCCTTTGCCTAAATAGGGCCCCAATTGTTTTATTAACTGAGCTAGCAATATTGTCCACATGAGACATGAAAGAAAGGGTGTCATAAATGGAGACACCTAGGCATTTAAAGGTGCTGACCTGTTCCAAGAGGGTACCATTCTCCTTTAGGATAGAAAGAGGATAGACCTTATTTCTCATTTGCGACCCAACAAAGGGCACTGTTTTGGTTCTTTTGCAATTTAGGACAAACTTACTTCTCTCAAAGCATTTCTCAAGTAAGCTTAAACTACACATTACAGTAGATCCCTGGAGAGAGTTACTGAGCATGAGTCACTAGAAAAGACAACAGAATCATCAGCATAAAGCAGGACCCAGGTTTAGGGCAAGTCATAGGAAGATTGTTAATAAAAACAGTTTACCTGTTTTACAGTAATATATATATATATATATATATATATATATATATATATGTATATGTACAGTATATATCTATATCTGTATATATATATATATATATATTCATTGCAAAACAACTCGATTAGTGCATCAGCTGGGGTTGATTCTATACCAACAAAAGCCTGGAAATTTGATATTAGGGCTACAAACCCTACCACACCTCACACCCCTTGCCATTACCACAGACCAACAGGCAGCAGTGTGTGCCTTGGGGTCAATGGCCATAACTCTCACCCCATTCCATATGTAAACAAGCTAAGATGGTATACAGTATAGGAGAATGGGGTGAGAGTTAGGCCCAATGACACCAAGGCACACCCTGGCACCTGTTGGCCTTTGGCTGATTTGGTGAAAAAATATTAATCTGTTCCAAAGTTATTCAATTTTAAAATGTTTGTTACTGAGCATGCTCAGTATAGTCTTTTTGACAGAGGACTGGAATGAAAAAAAAACTTTGGTCAGAATGAAAAAGTACCCATTTTTCATTTGGGGCCAATCCTGTTTTATGAGGGAAACATCCTTTTATGTTTGCCACTATCTTGTTCTCTGTTTTTCTTAAAAAAAAAAAAAACACAAAAATGTCATCCTGCAAAGAGACCAATATATGTATCTTACCCATTTGGACTCCATTAGATGGATTCTGTAGTTAATTGTGGGTAAACTGACCCAAAAATGTTTTGTTTTTTATTTTTTTGTTTTAAACTCCTTTTCTGTGACTCGCTTCCCCTTTTTTCATATGGGCTTTTTGGTTCCAACAAAAAAGGATACCTTGATACAGATTTTGGACTAATTATTTTTTTTTTTTTTGCTCTTTTTTCATTTCAAAGATAAAGGATCCCTTGATATGGCAAACAATTTTGGACTTAGTTTTTTTCCTGTTTTTCTGTGTGGTCCTTTATTGTTCAAAAAAAAAGGATTCATTAAAATGAAAAATAGTTTGAACTTATTTTTTTTATTCTTTCTTCGTTAGAAGAAATCCTTTTTCATTTGCTTTTACATTTGCTATGGAAAAGGGTTCCTTTAAATGAAAAAAAGGATTTTGCTCCCCATCCCCATATGTTGCTACTTATCCTTGGTGTCTAGATGCATCTCCACCCTCCGATCATTGCCCCATAATAACATTTCTCCATGGTGGGTAGTGGCACTCCCCACCCTCTGTTTTCCAATACCATTATTGTAATTTTTGTCCCTGGTATCTAGTAGTTCCTCCCCATGCTCTGTTCACTGTCCAGATAATATTATTTTTCCCTGGTGTTTGGTGGCACCCCCCACCTTCCATTTCTCATCCCCTAATCAACTTTATCCCTAGGGTGAAGATCCACTCTCTGCTCAAAGACATATCCTGCTGCTGGAACTAGCAACTGCTTTATGAAAAAGCAGGAAAAGTATGGTTCAATGTATTTCAAATGGGTTTTCAGCCTTGGTCCATAATTTTTGCCATTTTTTTCAGTTTTGAGTCTGAATTTTTAACATGTCCTTTTTGAGACCTTACTTCATGAACAATGGCACTGAAACTATGCAAATCCATCCCAAAAGATGATTTTGTTGTCACTTGGCAAAATCACCCTTCAAGCAGGATTTAAACATTTTCACTGCCCTTGTTCATGAGGTGGGGTTATAAGAAGTCTATTTTGAAAATTTAGGATCAAAATATGAAAAAATGGAAAAGGTATGCATATCCACTGAAATTTTGCTGCACTTACCTGTAACTTTGGTCATTTTAAATATTTGTCTCCTACGTAGATCCCACAGGAAAATAAGGATATGATCGCACTATCACAAACATTATGGATAAAAAGGAGTTAAGCAAATAAGGATCTGATTATACTATCTCAAAAAGTAATAACATTCATTTCAAAAATTTGTTAATGTACTAGTTAGGGTTAAAGTAATTAAAGTAGGGAAATGTGACATTAGGGTTTCCAACCCTAACATCCCACCCCAACCCTGCACACAGCAACAAGGAAAAACACTATGGGTTCACCTCTCTTGCATCTTTGCAAATCACATGTGTGATATACCTTGGGGTTGTCAACCCTAACACTTACCCAATTCTGATGTGATATACCCATCTCAGCTTATTTACTCATGTTATTGGGTGAACATTAGGGTTAACAGTCTCAAGGCACACAACATGCCTGATTTGTGAAGAGGCAAGAGAGGTGAAACCATAATGGATTTTCCTTGTGCTGCCTGCAGGGTGGGAATGGGGTGATAAGGTTGGAAGCCCTAATGCTACATTTCCCTACTTTTGTTGCTTGAACACTAACTAGTGAATTGGCAATGTTTTTCGCGATGAATATGTATAGATATACTGTATGTACAGGTCATATTTTTGATCCATGCACCATTTTCTGAGTACAAATTTTGGCACTTGCAACAACAAGGTACACCATGTATTATGTGGTCTATTTCTTGTAAAAAGCACGTTGAAAATCTGGACTAGGATGTTTAAGTTGATGGAAAAACCTCCACACCCAAAAAGTTTAGCTAGGTATTACTGAAGGATACATACTACATCCTCTACTCATCTGTCAGTTCATCAGTGCTCACCCACCTCAAACTCATCTGCATATACTCAAATGACAATTCCACATACAGTGATGTCAGCCACAGTTCAATGCCCTCATCACAGTTTCTTCCAGTAACATGCTGCAGTGCACTGCAAGAATACAATGTTATGCAATGGCAATTACTCCAATTCATCTCACATAAAAGTGTGGCATGTTGATCGTAGAGCACTGCAATCTGGCTGACTCCTCTGTATAAGCTGAATGAATTCTAAATACAGCATGCTTAATACATATCCTTTACTAGACTCAACAAAACATTGCAATCTTTGACAAAACAAAAACTGAAAGAACACAAATGGTTTCTGTATAAACAGTGATTAAAAGTCATATGTTTTAGTGGAAAGACACTGTCATTCCCAATACAGTTCTGTCCACCATGAACAAGCAATCTATGCGAGATTTCACAGTTTACTTTATAACAAATCTGATTAATTAATTTATTTAAAATTTGGTGACTAGGTTAAGCAAACTGAGGTGGACCTTTTTACAGGTGTGTACTAGGGTGGAGATATGACAGGAAGTTATACAGCAATAACAAATATAGTTATAGCAACAATGCGTGTACATGAACAATAAAAGCAAGGTTGAAGAAACAAAATCCAGAAAAAGGAAAAACAACATTGAAAGTATACACAGTTGGACATGGGGGGTAACAAACATGACAGCCTGGGGAGTGTGTAGTGTAAGTATGGCAGTATAGTGCAGTGGTTTGAAGCTCTGAGCTGCAAATCTGGAGACCTAGGTTTGAATCCCGCAGACCCCACTGGTATACTGTGTGAACCTGAGCAAGTCACTTAACTTCCCTGTGCTCCCAGGTCACACCTATAAACAAGCTTTCAGCTTAGTGTGTCTCTCCTGGTTAAATAATTTGAATAAAAAAAATATGGCAAGGTTTCTTTTTCTTTTTGCTGTTGTTGTGAACCAAATTGTTAGCCAGTCAAAATAGCGAATACAAAATAGTGAAAGTCAAAATATCGAATGTCAAAATAGCAAATGTCACGAAGTAGTGACTCATATTTACATTGTTCCAAATATGTCATTCTCTTCACCATCAATGAGTGGCATGGTGTTAGAATATTTAAAATGGAGGGGGTGCGGGGGCACAGTGCCCTACATACATCAGAGGTGATCATGCCAAGAACAATTGTTGAGAGAACTGGTAGTAGTAGCTGTTACATGCTTTGGCATTCACTATTTTTACATTCAGTATTTTGTATTCACTGTTTTGACATGGAACCAACAGAATCATGGTGGCATGGAATTGTAGTTCTAGAGTGAGACAGGGTTAGATAAGACCTTGCTCATTTGTTATGCAGAAAACCTTAAAAGCAAGGCTCTGTTATAGCTTCTCCTTTTCTGACTTGTTTGTCTGATTGTACAATCAAGTTTTCTTATAAGACATATGAACTGATCACTCTGACAGTCTTACGATTCTCCCCTGCCTGCTATCTCCCTATCTTCACTTGCTGTTTTGTCTATTTTCCCCCTTGCTTATCTGTGGTCATAGAGATGTATCTGAATTTTTATGTGAATCTGGGTTCCCTAGTTTGAAAATACATACAGTTCTGTTGTCGAAATTATTACAGAAAGCTATGTAGAACTCAGGGGGTAACCCTGAGATGCAGTTTGACATCCACAAGCTAATTTCTAGAGTTGTCAGCAGGAGATTAGTTCTGGGACAGAAGACACAACAGCAACAGATCATTCAAGTGACAGTATTAAAAATGAAGAAAGTATAAAAGTTGCCTATAACAATTGCAGTGCAATACTTCTTACTAAGACATAAAAAGTAAATTATGAAAGACAGGGTATTTGTATCTAGAATTACAAAAATGCATTCCATGTCATAATAGCAAAAATGTTATGGTGACTTGCAAAAGAGTGAGTACATTTTGCTGAATACCAAATTGGCATGGAAACCAACTCAGCAACTCCCAATACAGTGATGCAATGACAATTCAAAAGGGGGGTATTAACATTAATGCTTAATGTGGGGGGCTATGCCACCTGCACCCCCCATATTGAAATAATTATTTTCAGGAGGCAGACACTGGGGACAGGAGACTACATGGGAGGGGGGCTGCAGTAAACAGGGGGAATACCACAGCTGGGGCAACAGCACCAGAGAATGAAAAAACAAAAAGAAATCCACCAGAAACAGTGCAAAGAATCTACCTGCAGGAAGTACTGAACCCGGGACCATTTTCACTGTTGGCAGTGTCCATTCCCTCCATGCCAGGAAGCCAGTTCAGCAGCAGCAGGCTGCACTCTTTCATTAATCCCAGAGCACCGTGCAAACCCCCGTCATTAACTGTCACTGTTCTGTCTCTCATCCCTTGCTGTTCCATCCCCTTGTTTTAACCTCACCATCGCTGTTCCTACGGGTGCACAAACTGAGTTGCTCATATTTGAGTCACTCAATTTGCTTCACCTATATGATGGGATACCCAAAAAGGCTTTTAAAGAGAAGCTCTTGTTGTGACCTTTGGGGTCAGCATCTCCAATTTAGATATTCAATATACCTCTCATTGCTTCAACTTTTTGGAGATGTCTCCCCCTCTATTATCTGGTTTCACTTTCTTGAATCCAGTAATCTCTCAAATTGCAAGTCACCTGTTGCATCATGCTCCTTTGATGCAACTCCCTTGCAGCATGCACATCCCTTCTAAAATTGAGCCCATTGTCTCCAACTAACAGTTACTTGAACCAGTAAAACCTGACTAAGTAGTACAAAAATCATGTAAAATGCAAAAGAGCACTTCACATGGAAGAGTGGGAGAAGGTCAGAACTGAAATTACTCTGGGGTCTTTGGGAGGACTTTGTTAGCTATGTGCTGTCCAGAATATTGTAATGTCTCTAGCATGAGCCTTTGGGAAACATGAAATAGCCTTGTTGTAATTATTTTCCTAAGAGAGAAAAGAAAAAACAATTTCTTGGAATTAATTGTAAGCGATTTCTCAAAAAGGATTTTTTCTTCTAAGTTTGAGCTAGAACTGGTACCAAGGTATGCATTGTGGATACTGATGAGGATTTTCAGAGGAATGAATACTGCAAGTCATGCAATCTTTACAGAGCTTAGCTTTCATTACTGTACCTTGTGATCACTGTAAATAGCATTTCATTATTATTCTGAACTACTTAAGTGACACCAAAAACTTTGAGTTCCCTTTGCTGGAAAACAAATATTAACATTTAGCAATTCAACTGATGTCCACTTCAGTTTTGTTTCAACTCTGTCAGGACTGGGATGAGGGTGTTGAATCACATGAGGCATAGATAAGAACACATGGTGTAGATCCTCAGCTTTTGTTTAAGGCCCTGGATGTAAAGGGTGTCTGTGATATGGGGGGGGGAGCTGTTCTGAATGTGAAATAGCCTGTAGGAGAAAATTGCTTAGCTAGCCTGTTTACTGCACTGGAGTCTGCAGCCTATGCATCTGATGTGAACTTAGCAGGTACTGTACAGCACGAGAAGTTTGTAGCAGTAGTGGTAGTCTTTATTCAATGTGGCACCCTTCCCAGGAGGCTCAGTGTGCCATCACAATATCAGGCAGTATCAGCAAAAACATCTTAAAAGACATAAAACAAATACCCCCAAAATTAAAATGTTTACAAAATAATACTGAATTCTCAATAAATACATTCAGAAATAATTTACTTAGTACTTAAAACTGGGATAACACAACTAAGGGGAAGGTTAAGCCCTGATTGCCTGAACAAATAAAAATGGTTTTCTGATCACTCATAAAGGCCTCCACTGATGGGCCTCCCTCAATGTTCTTGGCAAAGAATTCCAGAGGACCGGACCTGCCAGTTCAAAGAACTGGTTCCCTGATGTCTTCAGTCTTGAACTTGGAACAACATGGGGCCTCCTCAGCAAACAGAGAGGGTTTTGGGTATGTGATGGTGCAAGATGTCAGCAGATAGCTTGGGCCTGAACTGTGCATTGCCTTTTATTAATTTGAGTGTGATATTTACAGTATTGACTGCTTAACTGATAGTGAAGCTTCTGAAGCCAGTATTCAGCACTATAGTGGGCAGTGAGTGTTCTGCAGGCATTTAATTTCAAAGAATGATCAGATCAGTTGTGTGCTTATGGATCAGTGGTAGGTAGGAAGGCATTTAGTACAAAGTACCAGAGAGAGGTACAACATGTCCAGCTTGTCTAGCTGACTGTTGGTCTTCTTTCTCTACCTACTGTAATATACTCTTTTTCAAGAAAAGATAGGCGTATCTGTTCAAGAATAGGCATCCTGGCCTCCAGAGGAAGACACTTTTTGAATTTCTAGAGTGAGTCCAGTTTGGGATGTAATGTTTTAGTCAGTAATTTAATGAGGTCAGAGAAGTTCAAATGTTGGTCAAGAGTCAGCTAAGGCATCTGTAGTTAGAGATATTACCAAGTGTGCCTCCGTTCACGGTGTGAACAGCGAATGTTCATGGGAGGCATTGCTCCGAGACTGCCAGGCACAGGTGTCATGGCTAAAAAATTTTTCTAGCTTACAATCAGATTGTTTTCTTGAAGCCAGTGCTGAAAGTTGTTGAAGTTAAAGGTAGGCAGTGATAACTGTAGTTGAAGCATGAGGGCCAAATAAGAAAAAGAAGTCACATTTGCATACAATATGTTTGGATAGCACATGATTAACTCGTGTGAGAAGATCACTCAAAACACTGGACAAGGTGGCTACTATCCCTTACTTTATGATTATAACACTAAAGACAGACTATCACAATCAGTGTATGACTCTATAAACCCAATCATTGGTTTCATTCCATTCAGACTGAGTAAGTCTATACTATCATTACTTAGTTGATTAATGCATTGGAGATGATTTTGTTTGTCACAATATAAAACGTTTTATAGGTTGTAAATGAACTAATTAGTGCAAGGGACCATATAAAGCTTGCTCCTTATGCCAAGGGATATCCTAATGTACATTCCTTTATACAACATCCATCCAGTCTATTTTTGAATTCAATTCAGCTGCTTCCTATCACATCCAAGGGTGGACTAGTCCAGACTCCAATGACTCTGACAGTACCAGCCTACCCTGCACTTTGTTATGTCTTTTGTCCTATTAAGCTGTAGTGTGTGCACCCTAGTATTATGATTTAGTTCTCTAAAATCAAAACCTAAAACATTCCCAGAGGTCATCACTTGTTAATGATCTAAGTAATACACTAAAATCCCCAGGCATCATTCTGTATTCAAGTGGATACAACCCCAGGGCTTCAAGTCTGCCAGTATAGTATTAATCATCCATGCCTAATACCACCTTAGTTTCTCTTTGCTGTGCTCTCTCCAAATACAGTAGAGTACTGCTTTACTGCTAGTGAGCCTATAGCAAAACAGAAAAATAACATTCCCTATCATATGCAAAACCTCCAGGATCTCACAGCTTCCATTAATAAAGTAATTAAATCTAACTTAATATGTCAAGTGGGACACATAGTTCATTTAGATGCAGATTTTAACATTTAGACACTTTAAGAATCATACATTAATCAACAGAATGAAGTAAGAATATCCAGATGTGATTAAAAGAACATTGTTATCATATCAAAAATGTTATTCCATTCTATTACAGTTAGGTTAATTCAGAAAAAGTTATGTAAATAGTGTCCAATGGTGGATTTAACAGTTATCTTAGAGCACTATTTTCAAATTATTTGTTTTTTTCAATAAGCACAACATAGGAACAACTTTAAGATCACTCATTTTCATGTGGCAGGAGCGGTAGTAAGGTAGACCCCGAGTTCCTTCTGTTATCACAGTACTAAGTTAGTCATATTCTCATAAGAGACTCCAGTACTGTGCTTGTGCTGTACATACTGCACTTTCCATGTATTCCTGGTTCGACACCAAATTCTGAGTCCTGCTTGGTTTTCTGTATATTCCCATACTGACAGAGGAAGAATGAATGGGGTGAAGGGTACTTTAATAACTTGTGACTGTACAAACCCCTTGCTCCAACTAAGCAGCCCTCTCATCCTAGGTTTAGCTATATTTGGTCTCCACTGGGATGTGAGCACAGAAATTTAATTGGATAAGCAGATGAGCTGTCATGTCCCCTAGTTGTATTTTTATATGTTAAATAGTTGAACACATTAAATCAGATGATTGTGTTATTTAGTAATTTATTATGATTTAATTACAATGTACAGCACATTCATATTACTTTTGTATTTGGACTGTGATTATCTATGCACTGTAAATGAACACTTGTCCACAGACTAATATGTAAAGCGATAACATGAAATGAAAATACAAAGATTAGTATTACCTCAGTCCACAAAGGGCATCTCTTTGGGGATGATTCATTAAAAAAAGTGTAGTTATCTTACTAAGTTAAAGGAAAACTGAAGACAAAATTTACAAAAAAAAGTATTTTTGCAGAGTGCTTTTATTTCTAAGTGTATGCCTAGTAAGTCCATTCCTTTGTTTGCTGAAATGAGTTTCTTTTCTAAATTTGCTTGCTGGTTTTATGGCCCATGGGGATCTCCATGTTCACAATTTGTATGGCTCTTCTTGTTCCTACAGTGCTCTTGTTTCATGTGACAGTGGTGCATTTAGACTATTAATTCAAGAACAGCTGCTTTTTTTGTTAAGTTCAGAGTAGCAGAGCTGTGATTTCAAGTAACTCTCCTTCTATAGGAAGCTCTAATGAAGGCTACATATATAGATGGTAAATGCCTGAAGATAAGTGAGTGGGCTGCTCTGTGAGGACACAGAGTCTTCACTAACTATAGAATTTGTGAACTTGAGTGATTTATGTGCCTGTTTTTTGGTAGTGGGTAGTCTGATGAAATGAAAATCTTTAAAAATGAAACATTCACTTTGGCTGGCTTGATCTAGACTCATACAGTACCTAGAAAACTGAAAGTTTGGATTAGACAGAGCTATTTCATTGAAGTCAGACTATCAGTCTCCCCCACAGTTGATTGCTACTACAGCAGTCATTACTCTCTAAATCAATGGCCCTGTATGCATTACTGTCATATGGGACATAAGGCAAAATGGGAACACAGAAATCCCCATGAACCAGGAAACTAGCAAGCAAGTTTAGAAAAGAAAACTCCTTATAGCAAATAAAGAGAAGGATTTACTAGGAGTACACTTACAAATCAAAACAGTCTGAACATTATTTTTTGTAAATGTTTACTTTAGTTTCCTTCTAAGTAATAATGATTCTATGTGAAAATCACCCCTGCAAAACTGGCCAAGAAGAGTGACAGTAAAAGAGCAAAAGTGGAAAGCATGAGTGGGAAAACAGCATTGAGCAAGGACGGCAAACCCCCCAAAAAGACTCACTGTCCCTGGTAGGGAAGTGGAACTAAGTGTGAGGGACACAATTGGGGGTCAGATTTACTATTCTAAGCTCCAAGGGTTGCAACTCAGGGAAGGGGAGAAAGTCATCAGCCACCAGAGTTATAAGCAGCACAAATACCAGGTGACTCAAATGACAAGTGCTGTTTTGCTCTTGCTGTTTTCATGGGCTACCAGCGATAACACATGCAGTTACTCCTGGCCCCCTCCAGGACTTACATCTGCCCACTCAATGAAATTTCTGCATCCATTTATAGCGTCATAGAATAGATATAGGATCATAATGCTATGCATCATTTCTACATTTGCCCTATAATATAGGTCACATAGTGAGGGTTTTTGAGACTATAAGCAACACTGATTGATACTTACAGTGGTAGCCAAAGATAAGTCCTAATACGGTATGTATAAATGTAAAACATAGATTGGTCATTTTCTGCATAAGAAAGAACGCTGTTTATATTATCATTTACCTACCCACTTAAGTCTCATATGCCAAGGTAATTAGTTAAAGTCTCTTATACTGATGTACTTTGCTACCACCACATCAACATGTTACTAGTACCTTATTACTAACCTTAACCGCAAAACCTTATTAACATTTTATAACACTACATTACTTAATTAAATACTCAAAATGTTATGTTAACATCACTACTGATGTTCACAACAGTTCCAGTGTAGCACCTACCACCAAACTTCTGTCATATAGTAGCACCTTCTCTGCTAAACAACATGAAAGTAATGGCTACCATGGTAGTCCAGCAGCAGCATGTCATACTGCCATGCAGGTGGTCCAAATTCAGAAGTGAAATTATAATGCCACATCGGAGCAGGCCACACTAGCACAGTGGCCACTCAGCAGTACATTGCATCCAGAAGGGATTGTGTCTGGTATCCAGGGCTACACCTGAAGTGGGTCAGGAAAGCTTGCTTCCTCTGCAGGACAATACTTTATATACCTAATGCCATCATCAGACTCTGACTTCAACAGGGAGAAAGAGGAAGGAAGGACAAGGGAGAAAACCAGGGGGAAAGAAGTCTGTATGACAGATAGGGTTCCTAAGCTCCCTTTGAATCATAGAGATGCTAACACTGCATCCTAATCCTCCTGGTGAACTACTTTGGGTAGTGGAGAACAGCCTTTCTGTGAGAGCCCTTACCCATGAAGGAAAAGCTGTAGGAGCTGTTGTGACAGCAGCTGGACTGGGTGAGGGGAGACAAGGAAGCACCAGATCTGAACTGGGTAAATACTTGGAGTAAGGGTATATCTCTTACAACTGTGATCACGGGAGGAAAAGTTAAATGTAAACAAAGAAAAGAAAGGATAAAACATTGAATTAACTCCTTCAAAAACTGCTTTTTGACAACTAGGCCTTTCTAAAATAAAAATCAGCAGGGACTTTACAATATATACTGTATAAGTAACTTAAAAAACTAATTAGCACGAAAGGTGACAATACTGTCAAGCACAAATCAAACAAATAGTTTTGCGCAGTAACATGAAATAAAGAAATATTTTGTACCACAACAAATGCACTTTCCAAACGAAACAACTTCAGCTAAATCCCAAAACACATTTACAGTACTATAGAAAAATGAAGTTCACCATGAAAAGCTTTAAAAGGCAGACTTTATCCATTGCATGCTAACAGAGAGTGGCAGCATTCCTTTATAGACACTCAGAGTAAAAGTAAGAAGTTACCAGTGTACAGTACAATGAAAGCTAAATAAACTTTTTCCACGTAGTTAAATGCTTTATGACTGCCCAAAAACAAGCAGTTTACAAAACATACATTTTAACATACAAAAAACAAACCTATCAAGAGTATATTAATCATTCAGAGGGACTGCACAAGCTTACTGCAAGCAAAGGGAGGCAGGCAGCAGTAGGGAGCAGCTGTAATCCTTGAGGATCATATGGTTTGAAGCCCTGTTAACCTCAGTTACATTAGTATCATGTTAGAAAGTCGAAATTTCAACATCAAAATCCTTCACAGCGACAACTTCGAGATTGTCGCTGTAAACGACTAACTGTCCAAATTTTGCCCTTTCGCCAGTGTTTTGCCACCTTTCAAACAAACTCTGACTCAGAGTTTGTAATCTAAAAGTAGTACAGTAGGCTTAATCCCCCTTGAAAAACACCCTTGTCTGACAGGCAAATTTCACCTGTTGACATTCCTTAAGTTGCCTATATTAACTTCTTCACTGCGTGGAAGTTTTAAAACCCAAGACATTTTGCTTTAAATTATGTATTATTAAAAAAAAGAAATGATTGAAAAGTCTACTGTAATCACACAGAAATACCATCTCAAGGACTAATGAGCTCATAATGCCTGCTCACTCTTCGGGCTTGTGGCTGAATCAGTTCAGTTACAAACATGACCTTATTTCTTTCAACATCACACTTCAATTTAAACAGAGAATTGCAACCAACTGGAAGCCCATGTTGAAAAACATTGCAAAAATTCATACCGAAAGGTACAAAGCTTTAAATACACAGATAATAATATACTGTACAGAATACTACATACAAAAAACAAAATAACCTTTGTTTAACACAACTTGCAGAAAGAAAGAAATTAAAATTAACTATAAACTGTAATTAATAAAAATACTTCTCCATAATGGTAATAAAAAATACTTCTCCATCTTTTATTTTCTAAATACAGTATCTAGCTATATCAGAGGAAATCTCATTCATTTCAAACAGATTTTTCTGTGATACATCTGGAGATGTATGCTGAAGGTATATACTGGGACATCTCTGGCTACCACTGTATACCATTTACACATTTCTCTTTACTCAATGTACTGTAACAGGGTAAGCTCACTGGTCTGCACACAGAAAAGGTTTGTAGTGTTTTTTAAAAGAGTAGCTAACTAAGGTTGCATCAACTGTGCAAACCTGTGACAGCATTAACCTTCGGTTTTAACATGAGGAATGCCAAATTTTCAGGTTTTGCAAAATTTTCATTTGTCATGAGGTAAACATCACATAGTGTAGTCTTACAGTTTATGGAGTTCACATTGGCCCACATTTTGAAACAAACAACAGTTTTTTTAATTCAATATGTACAGTATGAAATCAGTTGATTAGATGGATAGACAACTGGCTCCAGGACCAGACCCAGAGGGTCATAGTTGGCGGGATAGTCTCATCCCCAAGGAGGGTCATTAGTGGGGTCCCACAGGGATCAGTCCTTGGGCCCCTCCTGTTCAACGTCTATGTCTCTAACATAAGGACAGGTATCAGGAGTGAGATGATTCTCTTTGTGGATGACTCAAAACTGGGGGCAGTGGTGGATGGGGAAAAGGGGAGGGTGGCCCTACAGGGGAACCTGGAGGCTCTGGAAAGATGGTCTAGAAAGTGGAAGCTGAGGTTCAATGCAGGGAAATGCAAGGTACTGCACCTGGGGGCCAGAAACCCAGGCCAAGTGTACACCCGGGGGGGGGATGCTACAAGTCTCTAAGGCTGAGAGGGACCTGGGGGTGGTGGTGGATGTCAAGATGAACAACTCAGAGACTTACAAGAGGGCAGCAGCCAAGGCCAACAGGATGCTGGGATGCATCGCTGAGGGGATCACCTCCAGAAGGAGGTAAGTGATACTCCCTCTGTATAAACTGCTTGGTGAGGCCACACCTCAAGTACTGCATGCAGTTTTGGATGCCACACTTAAAGAGGGACATTAAACTCTGGGAGAGGGTCCAGAGGAGGGCAACCAAAATGATTTGGGGCTTGGGGGACAGGACCTTTGGGGAGAGGCTCGAAGAGCTAAATATGTACACATTGGAAGAAAGAAGGGACTGGGGGGACATGATAGAGGTCTTTAGGTACATGAAGGGGGTGAATAGGGGAAGAGCAGTCAGGGTGCTTCAAAGGAAGGAGGAGGTGGGGCAACTAGAGGCCATGGATGGATGCTGGAGGGGGGAAGATTCAGGGGAGAAAAAGGAGGTGCTACTTCACTGAGAGGGTGGTGGAGCCATGGAATGTGCTGCCCAGGGGGCTGGTGGAGGCAGAGACGGTGGAGGGATTCAAGAGGGGATGGAACAGATACAGGGGAAGGGTTCTGGAAGCAAAATACAATGTAGCGAGAATATCCAGAACTGAGAAGGGAAAAGCCAGAGAAGCCAAAGGGGGCAGCAAGGTCAGCTCCCAAGGTGGGGGCTGAACGAAAAGGACCAGACCCGAAAGACCATTAGGCCTATTCTGCTGGCATTTTAGTATGTTAGTATATACATTTCATATTGGATTTCATACAGGAATTTTAAGGAAGTCAAGAAGGCAAAGCCCATTTAGACTTTCCCCACAATTCAATGGTGATAACATGCGTCACCAACTTCAACAAAATACCTATTCAATCTATTTTTAAACATCTCAAGACTATCTGCATCGACCAGCTCTTGTGGCAGTCTATTCCACATCCTAATTACCTTACACTTGAAACTAGTCCTTCTCAATTCATTGTACCACATTTTTCTCCCTTCAATATTTCATACCAGTTTGAAGTAATTAAATACCAAAATATTGATGAAGTTCAGTCTTGTTAGAATGGCTTGTTGCAACCCTAGAAGTTATCTGCATCTACAAGACAATGTTTGAAGCCCAGTACACCCTATTGGGACTGAGTTTAAATGTTTCTTGCTTATTGTTGTGGGGACCCTCAATGCAGCAGGGTCCATACTTTCAAAGGGTTGGAACGCTGTATGCCCTTAAAAATGCTTCAAGCTCTTTCCTGTGACGTACTTGGATTGCAGTTCTCTGCTTCCAATACAAGGTGTGTGTCGAGCAAGTCTTACCTTTATGCTTGTTATGGCTGCTTTAAGAAGCTGTAAAGGCCGTACTACATACTATAGATCATCAGTTTTGTGTAAATCAACACTGACTTGCTGACAACTGAACCACAATATCAATTATGGTGCTGTCTCACCATGTGCTCACGTAAAACGTAGTCCTTAAAGGGAATTGATCTTTACAAAATGTCCTGCTCCCATGTAAGGAATGGATCTGCAGAGGAAGGGAAATAGGTGGTTCACAACAGAAAGATATACAAATGCTGATTGATAGGAAGAAACTAACAATATGTTACTAGGAAAGAGTTCATATATAGTTTTGTATTTCTGTCAAAAACATCAGTATACCCATGTTCTTAATTTAACTTTTTGCAGAACGGCAGCACTGAAATATATGGTTTTGAAGTTTGTAGAAGTCCCTGTTCTCTTGCAGTGCCTAACATCAAGATGTAAAACATCTTGCTCTTGTGCTATTCTCTTTACTAGCAGAAGCACTTGTGAGTACCATTTTAATATGTCTTACATATAAATCTAGTATGCACTGTTATAAACTATCCTCAAAGAAAGATATTTTCAAAAATTGTTAGTGACAGCCATATTTATTAAATTAAGTCTTCAATTAAAAAAGTAAGTAATGAAAACTGTTTCAAAATGTGTTAGGAAATTAAATATACTGATGATGAATCTAAGGATACCAAAATGTGTTATTTTTCTTATTAGTCTAAAAAACTATATGATTAAATGTTTTGCTAACAAGTACAGTTGTTTTTATAAGATGTTTTACATGAAAGGCTACAACCATCAACATAGATTGTTCTGCCCTGACTATGTCCAATGTTTATGTGCAAAGTACCTGCAAAATACTTAGGTCTGGAAAACATTTCAGTGGAATGTTTCCTCTGGCCACAACTTTAACTGAATTATGTTCTTGAGTCCTGACTATGCTCATTTTGATGTCTTTTTGGAGATTAGTTCACAGCAAAACATTACTGTACAGCCTTTGAAATATAAATGTCAGTTTTCGGTCAGTTATAGTATTGGAGGATGGTGCAGTGTCTTACTGTATGTCCAGTCCAGTGATGACACTGCCCACCAGAATCTGGTGAATGGTCTTGAATCCCGTCCTTTTCTAAATATTAAGTATGGAGCATGACAAAGTAGTTCTATGCTGATGGAAGTGACTTTGAGCTTATTTTGCTTGCCCCTAGAATGCACATAAATGACTATACCCAATTTGAACACATACACACCTCTAAGTTTATCACACTGGATGTTATGCCTGTTCATGTAGTATAACTCCCAGTACTATCCTCATTAATGACTCACCTAGTCCTACTTTAAGACCCTGGAAAGTGCTAGCTTGTACATCCTCACAGCACAGGCTAGTCTACAAATCTACCACCCTCTGAGGAAAAAGAAATGCTTTTTAATGTTCCCACTTATTCTGCTACCTGGTTTGGTTCAGCATAAACAATAAGCCCAAACAACTGATTGTGCTCCTCTCTGTCTATCCCTTTTAGTGCTTGAAAAGAAAGCAGTGATGCTATTGTTTCTTAACCTTCTTTTATCTTGACTAAAGAATTTTAATGTTTTTAATCTCTTCTCATAATGTTGCTTCCTGGCGACTAACTAGCAAAGACCAGAACTAGATACAGTTTTCCATGAATGAGAAGAAAAGAAGAAGAAAAAGTAGAAGGAGGAAGGAGGAGAAAGAAGAAGAAGCCTGAGAAGAATGAAGGAGGAAGAGAAAGAATGAGGAAAAAGAAGGAAGGAGGAAGGCAAAAGAGGAAGAAGAAAGAGGAGGAAGGAGAAAGAAAAGAATAAGGAATGAGGAAGTAGAAAGAGAAAGAAGAAGAATGAGGAAGAGGAGGAAGGAGGAAGAAAAGGAAGAAGAAGGAGGAAAAAGTAGGATGAAGAAGAAGGAAGATTAATATGATGATGATGATGATGATTTCACATTAGCATTGTACATCATCTTCCATTTATTTATTTTGTTGGTCATATCCATGAAAACAAGATATTTGGTCCTTCATAGTTCATCAGCTGCTGAATAATATTCTGCCTGTGACATCACAGATAGTCCTGTGGCAACAGACATTGACATCTCAACTCAAGATTGTGACTAAAAGATGGAATAGGCTGTAGGAGGGTAGATTAAGTCTAAAGGATAACAATTCTGTTTACATGTGCATATCCTCAGTAATAAAAAGGGGAGGAGGAATGTATAATGTAGATGATACTGCATATGAAACACAAGTTAAATAGCATCTAAATATTTTGTTCCTATGTTTTCTCAGAGGTGTCATCAGCTCTTTAAATTACTGTCCACTGTTACCCTTGAACTTTTCTTTCAGTTTTGCTAGTCACTGTTGCACCACAGAATGTATGTGAGCCATCCCTATTGCATACCCATATCAATAGTACTTTTTGCTTCCCCCAGCTAAATACAGACCCCTAGTTTTTGTCACTGATCCCTAATGTGTGCTGATTACCCTGTAGCACACTCCTCCCCCCCGCATTGTCTATTCTTCTTGCCAGTACTGTAACACTGGCAAACTACAGCAGCTTTCCTTCAAGTGTCTTTTCTTCAGCTTATCAGTACACATTTTTAAGAGCAGCGTTCACAGCAGCAACCTCTGGGGTACACTGAGAACATTTCCACACTAGTAATGGTGACCAGCCACTTCCATTATCTCCCATATTGGTATATGCCCCCCAGTTGTGATGGGTAGAACATGATAATATAAAAATCAGGTGATATGATTTGTGGTGCTGAGGCAAAAGTTATCAATATTTTGTTTCTACCCAGCTGTTGCACATGGATATCAGAGTCTCCTAACCTAGCAAGGCTGGAACAATTCCCACAAGTTGTTTTCCTAAGATAACAGCTTCAACCAAAGATGTTTGTCCAGGACAAGTAAATGAGGGGATAGGCTGTGGGTAGCTTGAGCCAGTGGTAATCATTCCAGTAGTTGTTAGGATGTGAGGACAGGCAGAATGATAGCCTGGCTAACCAATGAAGGAGAGAAAATATATCATAAAATTAATTTGAAAATGGAGCATAAGAAAGGAAATGCTTTCTTATTCAGTGGGGATGATAGGTCAATTCCAACAATACTTGTAAGACTGGGTTTTCACTGGCATAAGCCACTGATGTACGTACTGTTCATAGAATGCAATTTTCAATTTATATAGCACCTCTGGTAAACCAAATTGCATTTTAAAACCAGATATAATGGTCTCTCTCTATCTGCTTTATGAATGTCTGACTTTTCAGATTCACCTGGCTATATTTTTTCTAGGATATGAAAGATTAAATAAACCACTAAAGGAAACAGTATAGTCAGAGCCTTTGTATAGATTTATATAGTTTGTATGTTAGGCATTTGTTAATAAGGTTTGTTTCTAGTTAAGATTAAATGTAAATGTTTTTCCCTCTCTGGCCAAGCATTGCATACTTTTTATTCTAATACATCTTTTCATGTTTCATTTATTCATATTACTGCCTAATTTAACCTTTTTCCAATTTAATATTATCTGTGCAAAACTGGGAAGTTAGTCTTTGATGTTGTAGAGATTTTTTTTCTAGCTTCAAGCTTACAATTTACTGTTTGCATTATCAGAAGTCAGTTGCACAAAATGTCCTCACAATTTTAGTTTCAGGATCTTCCATTTTCATTTTATTACTGAATATATTTTCACCAGATCTTTTACACTTAGATTTCATCTATTTACATTGTTTATTCCAGTCACAGAGCAATACCCTTCTACTTATGACATCACAATCAGTTGTTATGAAAAGGATTCTGACATCTGAGGTAGAGGAATATGATTTTATCAGTGATGAAGAAATATTTTAAATCAGAGGGGCAAATAACCTGTTTTCTTCAAATGACTAGCAATAAAAAGGTAACATCCCAAAATTTAAATTTTTTGGGGAACAGTTATGAAATTTCAAAACTGCATATCACAACTATAATTGTTTCATGGAAAACCAGAATACACTTTGAAGTATCAGACCTTGTCTGCCTTTCCTATGCTTAAAGAGAAAGTCCAATCAACCTACATTATTTTTTGTATACCTGTGTAGTTTGTAGGCATGAACAATGATTTTCTGTCTTGTACCCCTCTAATTTCATCCTAATTTAAATATAAATGAGGTTGCTTCACTCTGTTTTACACTGGAGAGAAACCTGTTTCTCTCCATTGCAAAGGTCATGACCCTACTTATGTAAGGCATCATGGGAGTTGATGCTGCATATTTATATAAGACAGCAGAAGTTACAATCTCATTCAGATCTGTTACCTGTCTTGTGAAGTCTCTGTACTCTTTAAAAGCATGTTTTTGTGACCCAGATACACGTTAATCTACAGAAAACAGCAGCACACTTACTATGCCTTGAAAAGTGGCATGTCCAGCATAAGACAAGCAGATAGGGATTGCAGAGGGCAGCAACAGCACTGACTAATACAGGATAGCTACCGCTGGCTTTAGCACTGAAACATCCTAAAATTCCAGGATATCTTACATGAGTTACATCATGACTTTTGCAATGGAATCAAGCAGGTTTTCACACCAGACTTAAGCATCTTCATTTATATTTAAATCCTGATGAAAATAGTAGGGTTCAACAGAGGCAATAATTGCTCATGCCTAAAAAGTACACCAGTCAACAGATAAAAGGCTGAGGGGAACTTCCCTTTAAGAGCTAAAATATGACAGTGAGTGTTGTTATTGGATAACTGCATATGTCTGCCATGTTAGAAACATAGATTTTGTCTGCAGAAAAGAACTGCAAGGCTCATCCAGCCAGCTGTAACTCTTCTTATCTAGCATGCCATCACTCTACTTAACCTGGATGGTGGCAATGGAGCTTATGTGGTTCTCTTCTTCCCCCACCGTCTTTGTGTGATTACTGTATTCCTTTTAATGATACTCATGTGCCTGTTCCCCCCACAGGTTTGAATCCTGCCACTGTCTCTGCCCCCACCATCATCCCTGAGTGCTTTCAACCATGTAAGAAGTTCAGTTCTCCCACAAGAATGCACACCCTAGAGTGTCCTACTGGGCTGAAAATTGGCCCACATTTATCAACAAGTAAAACAAATGTTTTAGATTACAACAGATGTTATTGTCATTTTATAATTTATCCTTACACAACTAAGGTGCAAAATTAACACATTTTGTTACACAGAATATTTCAAGAAATTTGTGCATTTTTTAAAATATTTCACAGGTGCAAAATGTTGCTCATGGAATGTGAAATTTTACCTGTGAAATGGCAAAATTTGATGCTCCAGGGCAAAATGTCACCATATTCATTACCCTTTTTGTTAGAAAAAATAAAGCCTTTCCATGCTTTTCATCCCATCTGATAACCACAGTAATGTAACAAAAAAATATAATCCCTGATGTGTAGTGGTCCCACCCCTGCAGCCAATCACCTGCCTAATTCCTAAATTGAAGAATACCCATCACCACCCCACCAAGATTTACATCAATTTCCCCTTCACAGTATAATGATAAAAAAAAATCCTAATCCAACTCCCTGGTATTTAGTGGACCTCCCACCCTGTCATCATATAGTGCCCATCAACTCCCCTGTACCCTCAGTTGGCCACTATCATAGCCCTTTACTCACCTGCACAGCCAGCAGCCCATCTGAGCACTTCAGTAAATGAGTGCATGCTTGTACAAGTACACAATCATACACTGAAGCACTCAGAAGGGTTGCCAACTGTGTAGGTGAGTGGAGGGCTGTTCATGTGGCCTGCTCAGGGTATGGGGGGCACTACTCTGATGACAGGGTGGGGGGCAACCAGACAACAGGGATTTGGGATTGAGAATTTTTTTATTCCTATACCATGATGGGGGGATTTGCGCTTATTCATTGAAGTGCTCAGATGTGCTGTGGGCCATGAGGTGAGTGGAGGGCTGTGGAGGTGGCCCACTCATGGTACTTGGGGGGGAGTGGGGTGGGGGAACCATCTGAAGACATGGTGGGTGGGTGGGGGGTCCACTAGACACCAGGGAGTTGGGATTGGGAATTATTTTTTTTATTACTCTACTGTGAGGGGGTCAATTGATGTAAATCTCAGTGGGGTGGTGGTGGGTGGACTCTTTAATTTGGGAATGGGAAGGTGATTGACTGGTGGGGTTGGACCACTAGACATAGGGGATGATTTTTGTTGTTGTTTCTTTACTGTGTTTATCAGCCCAACTCTTTTCAACGAATATAATTTATACATTATGGCTGCCCATTTTCAAGCAAACTTGACAATTTTGCAGCAAATTCGGAGGCAAAATGTTATTGCAACATCTTTATACACAACAGAGGAAAAACAATCACCAACATTCCATAAGTAGAAATGACCCAAACTGTATGGATACATAGATATAGCAGATCTAAGCTGTGCTCTTTTCTATGAGTTTTCAAAGAGTATTATCTTAGTAATTTATTACCACAAAGAAAACAAAAACACTGATGTTTCATTGATTGCTGTTACATTGACACTTTGTTGTGGAAAAATAGGGATAATTTGTATTAAAAAATTGTACTGTACAACTTCACATGTAAACAATCATTTAGTTGTGCTGCTTGTAAAATAAAAGGTTTAATATCATGTGACAATCCACATGCACAGATATTGAGAAAAATCATCAATTTATACTGTATAGAAAATATCTTAATATGCGGAAAATTGCTGAATGCTTACAAAACGGGAACTTAAAGTACCTTCAGTAATTACAATAAAGCTTCTCAATGCAATAAGCCACACACAAGACAGGGGACAACTCTGCCCGTTCAGGCTCTCTCCTCTCAAATAAACTGCATTCTTCCGTTTGGTAAGCAGAACAAAGAGAAGCTGCCCGACGCTCACCCTCCAAGCAAGGTACGATTGGAACCCTGAGTTTTGGCATCTACCTCTGGAGGAATCTCACTTGCCCCTGTTTGCCAGTGTTTCTCACACTTTGTGCAGCAATCCAGAAGTTTTCTATGAACTGCTGCCAAGAAATGAATGCTAGGACTGACCTAAGATTGACATGTTCTTGATTTTTCACTTTAAGTAATGTTTACTCTGATGTAGAGATTTCTTAAGAGTAGATTTAAATTTTGAGAGATGCCTTAAGGTACTGTGATTTTGCTATCTGCCCCGAGCACTGTGTCTCTTCTCTTAGAGCTGTAAGTCTGTGGGCTGCATCCTTAACCTTGGTGTCCCATTGAGGCTGCTGCAGTGCCCCCCCCCAAAAAAACTTGCATCAGAACCTCCCTGCCTGTTTTTTTTTTTTTTCCTAAGTACTGACTTTTCCATTAGCAGATTATATCCTTTAGCCACTAGAGGGCCCAGTTATAAGTACACTTACTGAATCCAACACAATATAGTTCCTTTCTCATTTCATTTATTGTGTGGTCAGTCTATCACTATTCATCTGTCTTTGCCCTTCTTTCTTCTTCTTCTACTGATTGATACTGATTTTTCCCATTTGCAGCTTACAGTCTTTTCACCTACTAGAGGGGTTTTCCCCCAACCATTCCAAAGCTGCTCTACATCTCCTTCCTCTACTACTCCTGGCACTCTTCTTTTACTGCTCAGCTGCTATGGGTAGCTACACTCCATTACTAAGTCTGCTGTCCTTCACCCTCTTGGTACAGACCTCTCACTGACTGGAGCACCTTTCCTCAACACTAGGCTCCTCATCCCCAGACTACCCCACAGTGACTTGGCCCTCCCCCACCCTTGACACACTCGTGACCTTCCAACACCCCACCCTGCCAACACCCCCACTCCTTCCGCCCTCCAAGGCCTAACCTGGATCCAGCTCTCCCCTACCATTCCCACCCTTCACACTTTATCTATCCCATGCACCCTGATTGTAAAGTTCTCAACTGGGTGTCGATCCAAGGGTTTCCATCTCCACCAACCACTAACCAGAATAATTACACTGCTATTATTATTAGTGTCTGGTACTGTACACCCAAACCCAGGAACTATTGCTTCCAGCCCATTTATTTCTGACTTTAAGCATGATTACATTTTACACAGGGAACTTAAATGAGAGAGAACTTTGTGGTTAAAACAGATTGAACTATGGTTGAAAAATAAGTATGAAGGGAATACTATCTCATGTAGTCATTTATATGTTTTTACAGAATGAGAACAGTGGACTTTCAGCCTTACATAGAATATAGAACATATAAAAGCTTAATAAAAAGGTATAAATACACTCTAGTTTGCAAAAGAAAGCACATGAATTAAAAACACGTTTTCTAAGGTAGCACAACTGTGATAAATGAGCTAATTGAATGAAATAGAGCAAATGTATGATATTCCATTACCCTGCTTTTTTCACACACAAGTTTTATGGATTTGGGGATTCACTCTGGGGATTTACCTTCTGGTGTACTGTTTCTGATGTAAATAAGTGTCACACTGCGACAGAAACCTTCTTAAAGGGATTGATGGTTTGCCTGTTCATGTTAACTGAAGATTTAGAATTTAAAATGTTAAGAATATGATTGTAAAAAATATATTTTCTATATTTTTATATTTTTACACAAACCAACACAGTGGGCCTGAGGAAGTGGCGCCAGCCATGAAACTGTTGCCCTTGATATGTGTGGATAAAATAAAGAACATTACAAAGGAACATTACAGTGGTGTTTGCCCAATTTTTTCCTCATGTTTCAGAGTACTGTTTTAGGACAGGATGCAGGATGTTTTCTATTGCTGGAAGCATGAGACCTATTAGAGCTTTTTTGACAAAGAGGCACATTTGGAATTTTATTCTGTCATGCAACGGGAGCCAGTTGATCAGGGAGCACAGAGAGCATGTGTGGGTGAGGCTATCCACTCCAAGAATGAAACAACTGGCCTTGTTCAGTACTAGTCTGACCTTGCTGAAGACAGTGTCAGTGGACATGCCATACTGTGATACCGTAATCTGTTATGGGGGGAAGCCTGTACGGACCATAGCAACAAGCTTAGCTTCCAAGGTAAGATTATGCCTTTGCCTAAATAGGGCCCCAATTGTTTTATTAACTACGCTAGCAATATTGTCCACATGAGGCATGAAAGAAAGGGTGTCATAAATGGAGACACCTAGGCATTTAAAGGTGCTGGCCTTAATTCTCATTTGTGACCCAACAAAGGGCATTGTGTTTTTTGTTTTTTTTGCAATTTAGGGGCAAACTTACTTCTCTTAAAGGATTTCTCAATTAAGTTTAAACTACACTGTACAGTAGATCCCTGGAGAGATTTACTGAGCATGAGTCACTAGAAAAGATAAAATCATCAGCATAAAGCAGTAGCCCAGTTCAGGTCAAGCCACAGGAAGATTGTTAATAAAAACAGTTTACCTGTTTTACAGCAATATATATATTATGGTAGCACGGTAGTGCTACCATAGTTAGGGTTGATGAGCCATTTCTATGTTAAACCCCACAACTTTGCACCTTAATAACTTCACAACCGTTTGACAGATTTGGCTGAAATTTGGAATACACAAGCAAGAACCATAGGCCTTGGCATCTACCAAGTTTTGTATCAGTTGAATACACGGCTGCGGAGTTATTAAGCATGATTTGCACACACGTTTACACTTTTTCTGGAATTCTACGGTCGCGCGTACAGGTCGCACGGTTTGCGCGACTGGCCCAAAATCTTCAGGGAATGTGCGGCCAGGGTCCTCAATATGCCTTTTGAAGATTTGATGAAAAAATATTAAACGGTTCAAAAGTTATTCAAAAAACAATTTCCCATTATAAGTCAATGGGAAAAGTTAACAAAAAGTTCAACACTTTCGCAAATGCATTTTACTTTTGCAAATGGGCCTGTTACTTTCACAAATCAGCCATTTTGTTTTCAGTTGGTGATTAAGAAAATGCTTGGCATTTAAATTTGGGACCCTCTAGCAACCTAATTCTTTTGTATTCACCTAGTCGGACCCTGAGGATGCTAGCCATGTCTTTATTTTGGGGTAAAACACCCCAGAAATATGTTTTCAGATTTCTGGAAAAGTACTTTCCATAAGTACTTTCATGCTCCGCAGTGTCACAAATGTTTGCAGCTTTCACAAGTGCGACAGTAATTTTCTAGTCTGTGGAAAATGACAGCAATTCTTTGGCACTGCACTGCAAAGAGCGGTTAGGAGTTTTGGGCTGAAATTTGGAGGGAAAGCAGCCGACATCTCACAGATGTGCCTTTCAGTGTTGTTTTGAAAAAATATTACACGGCAGCAAAGTTACGGCACTCCAACATTGATGTTTTTTCCCATAGGATAACATTATGGCACCCAATGCATTACAGGAATCCTTTGGCACCCTGCTGCAAAATAACGGTTTGGTCTTTTTTCCTGAAATTTGGAGGGGAGACAGCCAACAGCCCACAGATGTGCCTTTCAGTGGTTTGGTGAAAAAATATTACAGGGAGGCAAGTTATAGCACTCCAAACTTCCCTTTTTTTCCCATAGGATAACATTACGGTGTTCACCGGGCCTTTCAGGGCCTGTATCTCGGAAACGGTGCGAGATACAGAGTTTTCGTTGGAAAAATCCTTAGCCCCCTAGTAGAGGCTAAGTACAAAACTAGCCAGGACAGTCATAAATCATACGACTTGTCATAAATCATATGACTTTTAAATTTATTTTCTACGCCATACGGTTCCTGAGATATAACCTATTTAGTATTCCAAGTCCTCATTTTCTGCTCCGATACCCATTATTATGCATACATTCTTTGTACAAACTGTCTTTCTCTATTCAGCTTTTGGGGAAAACCAGCCTGCGCGCTTACATTACTGTTACCATTGCACTTTCCGCTTGCGGTTCCATGCCCATTTCACTTACCGTTGACATCTACAACACCACGTGCGTCATCCTTTGCATTTTCATTTGCGCTTGTGTTTCTGTTATTTTTTGCCATTTGTGTCTACCATACTGTTTCTCTTTTTGTTTCACTTTGCGTCACCATGCCCATTGACATTTCCGTTTGCAGGCACCATGTTACTATGTGACAAAACATCACATGGCAAACTGTTCCCGTCTAAACCACCATGTGTGTTGCCCTTTCTGTTCTCATTCATGCTTGCATTACCTTGTGCGCCACTGTTAGCGCTTCTGTTTGCATTGATTTTCCTGTTACTATGCCACAGCCACTGCATTACATTCACTATTTCTCATTATCATTCTCAAAAAGAAGGGAAATTAGAGGCTAAAAACTCTGTTTAATGTATTAGTTAGGGTTGTTCCACAGTGACAAAAGTGAGGAAATTCGATGTTAGGGTTGAAAACCCTAACTCCGAATTCCACCCCCCCAGCACCACACACACACAGAGACACACACACACACACACACACACATGCAAGTATGGGGGAGGACCAAGTCAACACAACTAATGACAGACATCCAGCAGCAGGTGACAGAAATAACAAACAATTATCTAAATGTACTACGAGACATCCCCACCCACCTGACCAGGTACTGCATGCTCAGTGGAGATCAACAGCAAAACTGAGGCCATGTACACCAAACGTACACATCCCTGATTGCAGCTACACACAATGTACCACACTTAGTAGTTGCATGGCCTTGCCTACCAATACCCACACCACACCACAACTGGTACTGTGCGTTAGTCAATATAAATGCTGAAGGTGCATGATGACAGTTGTAGAAAGGTTTAACACTAGTGAGTATACATTAATTAAGAGAAGTACATAAATTAACTACAAGACACTAGCATGCTCAAGATAAAAGTAGTGTTACATTTAGTATGTGATTTACATAGTAGTACATTTACTGCAGCGGTTTACTCAAGATAGAGAGGCTGATGTAAACGTATGGAAAAGCATTGCCTGTTCAACGCTGTGAAATTTGTACTGCCAGTATCAGATGCATTCTTACTGATGAAGGTGTACTGCTGATGTACATACATTGACCTTCAGTGTGTTTCAATACTAAAGATGCAGTAAGTATTCTTTGTAAGAAACAATGTAATTGCATGGATCAGGCCAAGCAACTTCTAAATATCATAGCACTACTGAGCCAACAATGACGTACCTGTATCGGAGATGTATATAGGATAGATTTTCCTGTAGGCACTTACTGAGTATGTTGTACCTGATAAAGACAATCTCATTGCATCTGTGATGACTAACTTATTCAAATAGTAATACATTTACTATTATTGCAATGAGTGATCTATGCCACTTATGGACACAGTGTAATTATTTTTAACAGTTGTTTCATACTCAGGCTGTATGCCTAGTGTTTGGGTTTGCCACACTTCTGTCACTGATGCTGTCAAAGTGATAACTATGTTAATTGTGGTACAACAGGAATCAAGTAGGTATGGTGTAGATATAAACAGAATGTCTTTTAGTATTGATTTAACTCACAATGGGGTAAGTGTACTAGGACAGCAGGGGTTATTCTCTATCACTGACTCTATCAGTTATAATCACACTAAAGTTTCAATGACTGTAATGATCAAGTTACACTGTTCATCTTCATGAGTTCATATTCACAGCCATTCTCCAGTAACTAGACAGTGTATGGTGTAACTGGGTGGGACACTGTGTTGCAAAGCTGCTGCAGTGCCTAGCAGAGGGAGAGTATCTACTCATAAAGACAATTAAGCAATAAGGCATGACCAAGAGTTATGTTAAATGGTCTGTTAATCACCCTGTAGGGGTTTAATGTTGAATGAGGCATAGCCGAGTGCCACATGTCGCTAGACAGTGATAAACTGATCATTAACATAATACCTGGGAGTGGCTTATTGCTATCATAATAAAACTGTTTTTTAAACAACATTAAACCATGTTCGTCATATGGTTAGGCTCTACATGTATGTTAATAAAAACTAAACATAAGGCTGTTACAATGTTTACAGTCAATTAGAAAGCTGCATTTCTCAAACCCTTGTTATACTCAGAGATACTATACCTGGACAGCTCCTTGGTTTTGCTGAACTCTATTGCTCAGGTGGCCCACCACATGCGGTGTGGTCTGGTGTGGGGCATCGGTAGGTAAGGCCATGCA
The DNA here is from genome assembly GCA_016271365.2 of Neoceratodus forsteri. Classification (NCBI taxonomy): domain Eukaryota; kingdom Metazoa; phylum Chordata; order Ceratodontiformes; family Ceratodontidae; genus Neoceratodus; species Neoceratodus forsteri. Next base: position 1,292,125,054 of record CM057456.1, read on the forward strand.
ACTACTAAGTGTGGTACGTTGTGTGCAACTGCAATCAGGGATGTGTACATTTGGTGTACATGGCCTCAGTTTTGCTGTTGATCTCCACTGAGCATGCAGTACCTGATCAGGTGAGTGGGGATGTCTCGCAGTACATTTAGACAATTGTTTGTTATTTCTGTCACCTGCTGCTGGCTGTCTGTCATTGGTTGTGTTGACTTGTTCCTCCCCCATACTTGCATGTGTGTGTGTGTGTGTCTGTGTGTGTGTGGTGCTGGGGGGGGTGAATTCGGAGTTAGGGTTTTCAACCCTAACAGCGAATTTCCTCACTTTTTTCACTGTGGAACAACCCTAACTAATGCATTAAACGGAGTTTTTGCCTCTAATATATATATATATATATATATATATATATATATATATATATATACACACACACACACACATATATATTCATTGCAAAACAACTCCGTTAATGCATCAGTTGGGATTGATTCTATACCAACAAATGCCTGGAAATTTGATATTAGGGATACAGACTCTACCCCACCACACACCCCCTGCAATTACCAACAGACCAACAGGCACCAGGGTGTGCCTTGGGGTCAATGGCCATAACTCTCACCCCATTCCGTATGTAAACAAGCTGAGATGGTACAGTATAGGAGAATGGGGTGAGAGTTAGGGCCGATGGCACCAAGGCACACCCTGGCACCTGTTGGCCTTTGGCTGGTTTGGTGAAAAAATATTAATCTGTTCCAAAGTTATTAAATTTTAAAATGTTGGTTTCTGACTATGTTCAGTATAGTCTTTTTGACAGAGGACTGGAATAAAAAAAAAATTGGTCAGAATGAAAAAGTTCCCCTTTTTCATTTGTGGCCAATCCTGTTTCATGAGAGAAAAATCCTTTTATGTTTGCCACTATCTTGTTCTCTGTTTTTCTTAAAAAATAAATAAATAAATCAAAACCCACAAAAATATCATCCTGCAAAGAGACCAAGATATGTAGCTTACCCATTTGGACTCCATTAGATGAATTCTGTAGTTAATTGTGGATAAACTGACCCAAAAATGTTTTGTTTTTTAATTTTTTTTGTTTCAAACTCCTTTTCTGTGACTCACTTCCACTTTTTTTACATGGGCTTTTTCATTCCAACAAAAAAGGATACCTTGATACAGATTTTGCACTCAGTTTTTTTTTTTGCTTTTTTTTTTCATTTCAAAGATAAAGGATCCCTTGATATGGGAAACAATTTTTGACAGTTTTTTTTCCCTGTTTTTCTGTGTGGTTCTTTTCTGTAAAAAAAAGGATTCATTAAAATGGTAAATAGTTTGAACTTATTTTTTTTATTCTTTCTTCATTTAAAGGAATCCTTTTTCATTTGCTTTTTCATTTGCTATGGAAAAGGGTTCCTTTAAATGAAAAAAAGGATTTTGCTCCCCATCCCCATATTTTGCTACTTTTTCTTGGTGTCTAGTGACATCTCCACCCTCCGATGACTGCCCCCATAATAACATTTATCCATGGTGGCTAGTGGCACTCCCCACCCTCTGTTTGCCAACACCGTCATTGTAATTTTTGTCCCTGGTATCTAGTGGTTCCACTCCACCCTCTGTTCTCTCTCCCCATAATACTGTTTTTCCCTGGTGTTTGGTGGCACCCCCACTTTCCATTTCACATCCCCTAATCACCTTTATCCCCAGTGTCTAATGGTGCCCCTGCCCTCTGTACACTGTCACTGTTATTAATGTTATCCCTGATGTCTAGTGGTGCCCCCCACCTTCCATTTGCTGTCTAAGTAATAATATTATTCTTCCCTGGTGTCTAGTGGCACCCCCACTACCATTTGATTGCTGTCAGGTCAGAAATAAATAAAACCATCCCTCAATGTCTATTTTTTTAAACTTGAAAAAAGGAAACGGTCCCTCATCAATTCGCCCCCCAACACCAGCATCCCACTGAGCACCCACCATTCCACACTCCCCATAGTCCCCATGCACCTTCACATACCTAAACAGGTCCCAGGGTGAAGTTCCACTGTCTGCTCAAAGACATATCCTGCTGCTGAAACTAGCGACTGCTATATGAAAAAGTAGGAAAAGTGTGGTTTAATGTATTTCAAAGGGATTATCAGCCTTGTTCCATCATTTTTGCCATTTTTTTCAGTTTTGAGTCTGAATTTTCAACATGTCCTTTTTGAGACCTCACTTTATGAACAATGGCACCGAAACTATGCAAATCCATCCCGAAAGATGATTTTATGGTCACGTGGCAAAATCACCCTTCAAGCAGGATTTAAACATTTTCACTGCCCTTGTTCAAGGGGTGGGGTTATAGGAAGGCAATTTTGAAAATTTAGGGTCAAAATATGTAAAAATGGATAAATTATGCGTATCCACTGAAATTTTGCTGCGCTTACCTATAACTTTGGTCATTTTAAATATTTGTCTTCTACTATAGAACCCACAGGCAAATAAGGATATGATTGCACTATCACAAACATTATGGATGAAAGGGAGTTAGGCAAATAAGGATGTGATTATACTATCTCAGAAAGTAATAACATTCATTTCAAAACTTTGTTAATGTACTAGTTAGGGTTAAAATGATTAAAGTAGGGAAATGTATCATTAGGGTTTCCAACCCTAACACCCCACCCCCATCCTGCAGACAGCAACAAGAAAAAACAGTTGGGTTCACCTCTCTTGCATCTTTGCAAATCACATGTGTGATATGCCTTGGGGTTGTCAACCCTAACACTTACCCCATTCTGATATGATATACCCATCTCAGCTTATTTACTCATGTTATGGGGTGAACATTAGGGCTGATAATCTCAAGACACACTACATGCCTGATTTGTGAAGATGCAAGAGAGGTGAAACCATAATGGAATTTTCTGGTGCTGCCTGCAGGGTGGGAATGGTGCAATAGGGTTGGAAACCCAAATGCCACATTTCCCTACTTTTGTTGCTTGAACGCTAACTAGTGAATTAGCAATGTTTTTTGCGATGAATATGTATAGCTATATTGTATGTACAGGTCATATTTTTAATCCATGCATCATTTTCTGAGTTCAAATTTTGGCACTTGCATCAACAAGGTACACCATGTTTTATGTGGTCTATTTCTTGTAAATAGCACTCTCAAAATCTGGACTAGGATGTTTAAGTTGATGACAAAACCTCCTCATCCAAAAATGTTAGCTAGGTACTCCTGAAGGATACATACTACACCCTCTACTCATCTGTCAGTTCATCAGTACCCACCCACCTCAAACTCATCTGCATATACTCAAATGACAATTCCACATACAGTGATGTCAGCCACAGTTCAATGTCCTCATCACAGTTTCTGCCAGTGATATACTGCAGTGCACTGCAAGAATACAATGTTATGCAATGGCAATTACTCCGATTCATCTCACATGAAAGTGTGGCATGTGGATCATAGAGCACTGCATTCTGGCTGACTCCTCCGTATAAGCTGAATGAATTCTAAATACAGCATGCTTAATACATATCCTTTACTAGACTCAACAAAACATTGCAGACAATCTTTGACAAAACAAAAACTGAAAGAACACAAATGGTGTCTGTATAAACAGTGACTAAAGGTCATATGTTTTAGTGGAAAGACACTGTCATTTCCAAAACAGTTCTGTCCACCAGGAACAAGCAATCTATGGGAGATTTCACAGTTTACTTTATAACAAATCTGATTAATTAATTTACTTAAAATTTGGTGACTGGGGTAGGCAAACTGAGGTGGGTCTTTTTACAGGTGTGTACTAGGGTGGAGATATGACCAGAAGTGATACAGCAATAACAAATATATTTATTGCAACAATGCATGTACATGAACAATAAAAGCAAGGTAGAAGAAACAAAACCCAGAAAAAGGAAAAACAACATAGAATGTATACACAGTCGGACATGGAGGTAACAAAGATGACAGCCTGGGGAGTGTGTAGTGTAAGTATGGCAGTATAGTGCAGTGGTTTGAGGCTCTGAGCTGCAAATCTGGAGACCTAGGTTTGAATCCCGCAGACCCCACTTGTATACTATGTGGCCCTGAGTAAGTCACCTAACTTCCCTGTGCTCCCAGGTCGTACCTGTAAAAAAGTTTTCAGCTTAATGTGTCTCTCCTGGTTAAATAATTGGAATAAAAAAATATGGCAAGGTTTGTTTTTCTTTCTGCTGTTGTTGTGAACCAAATCAGTAGCCAGTCAAAATAGCGAATACAAAATAGCAAAAGTCAAAATATCGAATGTCAAAATAGTAAATGACAGAAAGTAGTGACTCATATTTACATTGCTCCAAATATGTCATTCTCTTCACCATCAATGAGCAGCGTGGTGTTAGTATATTTAAAATAGGTGTTACGGGGGGCACAGTGCCCCGCATAAGTCAGAGGTAATCATGCCAAGAACAATTGTTGAGAGACCTGGTAGTGGTAGCTGTTACGTGCATTGGCATTCACTATTTTTACATTCACTATTTTGTATTCACTGTTTTGACATGGAACCAACAGAATCATGGTGGCACTGAACTGTAGTTCTAGAGTGTGACAGGGTTAGATAAGACCTTGCTCATTTGTTATGCAGAAACACTTAAAAGCAAGGCTTTGTTACAGCTTCTCCTTTTCTGTCTTGTTTGTCTGATTGCACAATCAAGTTTTCTTGCAAAACATATGAACTGATCACTCTGACAGTCTTATGATTCTCCCCTGTCTGCTATCTCCCTATCTTCACTTGCTGTTTTTATCTATTCTTCCCCCCTGTTTATCTGTGGTTATAGAGATGTATGTGAATTGTTATGTGAGTCTGGGTTCACTGGTTTGAAAATACATACAGTTCTGTTGTTGAAATTATTACAAAAGCTATGTAGAACTCAGGGGGTAACCCTGAGATGCAGTTTGACATCCACAAGCTAATTTCTAAAGTTGTCAGCAGGAGATTAGTTCTGGGACAGAAGACACAACAGCAACAGATCATTCAAGTGACAGTATTAAGAATGAAGAAAGTATAAAAGTTACCTATAACAATAGCAGTGCAATGCTTCTTACTAATACATAAAAGGCAAATTATGAAAGGCAGGGTATTTGTATCTAGAATTATAAAAATGCAGTGCCATGTCATAACAGCAAAAATGTTATGGTGACTTGCAAAAGAGTGAGTACATTTTGCTGAATACTAAATTGGTGTGGAACCCAACTCAGCAACCCCCAATACAGAGATGGAATGACAATTCAAAAGGGGACATTAAAATGAATGTTTAATGTGGGGGGCTATGCCACCCGCACTGCCCATATTGAAATAATTATTTTCACTGGACAGACACTGGTTGACAGGAGACTACATGGGGGGAGGGGCTGCAGTAAACAGGGGAGATACCATGGCTGGGGCAACAGAACCAGAGAATGAAAAAATGAAAAAGAAATCCACCAGAAACAGTGCAAAGAATCTACCTGCAGGAAGTCCTGAACCCAAGACCATTTGCACCATTGGCGGTGTCCATACCCACCATGCCAGGTGGCCAGCTCAGCAGCAGCAGGCTGCACTTTTGCATTAATCATATAGCTAGGGATGTAAGTTTGTCATGGATGAGGTTTTAATGACTCATTGTGTGTTCATGAAATCATTAGTAAACAGTAGTAAATGTTGTTGCACTGCCATCATTGTTACATTCTGATAACACGAGTGAAAATCATGGAAGCCCTGAATAAAGATCAAACATCATGGAATTAATGACATGTATAACTGCCACAACAAACTTACATCCCTACCCATAGCACCATGCAAACCTCCATCATTCACTGTCACTGTTCTGTCCGTCATCCCTTGCTGTTCCATCTCCTTGCTATAACCTCACCATCGCTGCTCCTACGGGTGCACAAATTGAGTTGTCTCCAACCAACAGTTTCTTAAACAAGTAAAACTTGACTAAGTAGTACAAAAATCATGTAAAATGCATAAGAGCACTTCACATGGAAGGGTGGGAGAAGGCCAGAACTGAAATTACTCTGGGGTCTTTGGGAGGACTCTGTTAGCTATGTGCTGTCCAGAATATTGTAATGTCTCTAGCATGAGCCTTTGGGAAACATGAAATAGTCTTGCTGTAATTGTTTTCCTAAGAGAGAAAAAAAAACAATTTCTTGGGATTAATTGTAAGAGATTTCTCAAAAAGGATTTTTTTCTTCTAAGTTTGAGCTAGAACTGATAAAAAGGCATGCATTGCGGATACTGATGAGGATTTTCAGAGGACTGAATACTGCAAGTCATGCAATCTCTACAGAGCTTAGTTTTCATTACTGTACCTTGTGATCACTGTAAATAGCATTTCATTATTATTCTGAACTACTTAAGTGACTCCAAAAACTTTGAGTTCCCTTTGCTGGAAGACAAATGGTAACATTTAGCAATTCAACTGATGTCCACTTTAGTTTTGTTTCAACTCTGTCAGGACTGGGGTGGGGGAGTTGAATCACCTGAGGCATAGATAGGCCCTGGATGTTAAGGGTGTCTGTGATACGGGGCTGTTCTGAATGTGAAACAGCCTGTAGGAGAAGATTGCTTGGCTAGCCTGTTTACTGCAGTGGAGTCTGCAGCCAATGGGTCTGATGTGAACTTAGCAGGTACTGTACAGCATGAAATGTTTGTAGCAGCAGTAGTATTCTTTATTCAATGTGGCACCTGTCCCAGGAGGCTCAGTGTGCCATTAAAATATCAGGCAGTATCAGCAAAAACATCTTAAAAGACATAAAACAAATATCCCCAAAATAAAAATGTTTACAAAATAATACTGCATTCTCAATAAATAAATTCATAAATAATTTACTCAGTACTTAAAACTGGGATAACACAGCTAAGGGGAAGGTTAAGCCCTGGTTGCCTGAACAAATAAAAATGGTTTTCTGATCACACATAAAGGCCTCCACTGATGGGCCTCCCTCAAAGTTCTTGGCAAAGAATTCCAGAGGACTGGACCTGCCACTTCAAAGAACTGGTTCCCTGAGGTCTTCAGTCTTGACCTTGGAACAACCTGGAGGACCTCCTCAGCAAAGCAGAGAGAGTGTTTGGGTATGTGATGGTGCAAGATCTCAGCAGATAGCTTGGGCCTGAAAAGTGCATGGCCTTTTATTAGTTTACAGTATAGACTGCTTAACTGATAGTGAAGTTTCTTGAAGTCTGTATTCAGCACTATAGTGGGCAGTGAGTGTTCTGGAGGCATTTCATTTCAAAGAATGATCAGATCAGTTGTGTGCTTATGGATCAGCGGTAGGTAGGTAGGAAGGCATTTAGTACAAAGTAGCAGAGAGAGGTACAACATGTCCAGCTTGTCTAGCTGACTGTTGGTCTTATTTCTCTACCTACTGTAATATACTCTTTTTCAAGAAAAGATAGGAGCATCTGTTCAAGAATAGGCATCCTTGCCTCCAGAGGGAGACACTTTTTGAGTTTCTAGAGTGAGTCCAGCTTGGGATGTAACATTTTAGTCAGCAATTTAATGAGGTCAGAGAAGTTCAAATGTTGGTCAAGAGTCAGCTAAGGCATCTATAGTTAAAGATATTACCAAGTGTGCCTCCTTTCATGGTGTGAACAGTGAATGTTCATGGGAGGCATTACTTAGAGACTGCCAGGCACTGGTGCCATGGCTAAAATTTTGTTCTAGATTACAATTAGATTGTTTTCTTGAAGCCACTGCTGGAAGTTGTTGAAGTTAAAGGTTGGCAGTGATAACTGTAGTTGAAGCATGAGGGCCAAAGAAGAAAAAGAAGTCACATTTGCATACAATATGTTTGGATAGCACATGAGTTAATGTGTGTAGGAAGATCACTCTAAAACACTGGACAAGGTGGCTACTATCCCTTACTTTATGATTATAACACTAAAGACAGACTATCACACTCAGTGTATGACTCTAAAATCCCAATAATTGGTTTCATTCCATTCAGACAGAGTAAGTCTGTACAATCACTACTGGTAAATACTGCATATATGCTAAAGAAAAAGAAACACATTTCACAAAGTAGTTGATTAATGCATTAGAGATGATTTTGTTTGTCACAATATAAAACCCTTCTGCTGGAGTAGGTTGTGTTGGCTGTAAATGAGCTAATGTACATTCCTTTATACATTATCCATCCAGTCTATTTTTGAATTCAATTCAGTTGCTTCCTGTCACATCCAAGGGTGGACTAGTCCAGACTCCAATGACTCTGACAGTACCAGCCCACCCTGCACTTTGTTATGTTTTTTGTCCTATTAAGCTGTAGTGTGAGTGCCCTAGTATTATGATTTAGTTCTCTAAAACCAAAACTTAAAACATTCCCAGAGGTCATCACTTGTTAATGATCTAAATAATACACAAAAATCCCCAAACATCCTTCTGTATTCAAGTGGATACAACCCCAGGGCTTCAAGTCTGCCAGTATAGTATTAATCATCCATGCCTAACACCACATTGGTTTCTCTTTGCTGTGCTCTCTCCAAATACATTAGAGTACTGCTTTACTGCTAGTGAGCCTATAGCAAAATAGAGAAATCACATTCTCTTTCATATACAAAACCTCCAGGATCTCAAAGCTTCCATTAATAAAGTAATTAAATCTAACTTAATATGTCAATCGGGACACAGAATTTATTTAGATGCAGATTTTAACATTTAGACACTTAAGGAATCATACATTAATCAACAGAATGAAGTAGGAATATCCAGATATGATTAGAAAAGCATTGTATCATATCAAAATATTATTCCATTCAATTCCAGTTAGGTTAATTCAAAAAAAGTTATGTAAATAGTGTCCAATGGTGGATTTAACAGTTCTCTTGGAGCACAATATTCAAATTTTTTTTTCAATAAGCACAGCATAGGAACAACTTTAAGAGCCCTCATTTTCTTGTGGCAGGAGCGGTAATAAGGTAGACCCTGAGTCCCTTTTGTTATCACAGTACTAAGTTAGTCATATTCTCATAAGAGACTCCAGTGCAGTACTTGTGCTGTACATACTGCACTTTCCATGTATTCCTGGTCCCATACCAAATTCTTAGTCCTGCTTGGTTTTCTGTATGTTCCCATACTGACAGAGGAAGAATGAATGGGGTGAAGGGTACTTTAATAACTTGTGACTGTACAAACCCCTTGCTCTACCTAAGCAGCCCTCTCATCCTAGGTTTAGCTATATGTGGCCTCCACTGGGATAAGCAGATGAGATGGCATGTCCCCTCACTGTATTTTTATATGTTAAATAGTTGAACACATTAAATCAGATGATTGTGTTATTTAGTTATTTATTATGATTTAATTACAATGTACAGCACATTCATATTACTTTTGTATTTGGATTGAGGTTATCTATGCACTGTAAATGAACACTTGTCCACAGACTAATATGTAAAGCAATAACATGAAATGAAAATGCAAAGATTAGGTATTACCACCGTCCACAAAGGGCATCTTTTTGGGGGATGATTCTTTAAAAAAGTGTAGTTATCTTACTAAGTAAAAGGAAAACTGAAGACAGCATTTACAAAAAAAAAATTTTTGCAGAGTCCTTTTATTTCTAAGTGTATGTCTAGTAAGTACATTCCTTTGTTTGCTGAAAGGAGTTTTTTTTTCCTAAATTTGCTTGCTGGTTTTATGGCCCCTGGGGATCTCCATGTTCACAATTTTTATGGCTCTTCTTGTTCCTAAAGTGCTCTTGTTTCATGTGACAGTAGTGCATTCAGACTATTAATTCAAGAACAGCTGCTTTTTTGTTAAGTTCAGAGTAGCAGAGCTGTATTTTCAAGTAACTGTCCTTCTACAGGAAGCTCTAATGAAGGCTACTTTTATAGATGGCAAATGCATGAAGGATAATTGAGTGGGCTGCTCTGTGAGGACACAGCTAGAGTCTTCACTAACTATAGAATTTGTGAACTTGAGTGATTTATGTGCCTGTTTATTGGTTGTGGGTAGTCTGATGAAATGAAAATCTTTAAAAACAAAACATTCACTTCTGCTGGCTATATCAAGACTCATACAGTACCTAGAAAACAGAAACTTTGGATTAGACACAGCTATTTCATTGAAGTCAGACTATCAGTCTCCCCACAGTTGACTGCTACTGCAGCAGTCATTACTCTCTATATCAATGGCCCTGTATGCATTACTGTCACATGGGACAGAAGGCATTTTAGGAACAAAAAGAACTGCATAAAATGGGAAAACAGAAACCCCATGGACCAGAAAACCAGCAAGCAAGTTTAGAAAAAAAATCATTTTAGCAAACAAAGAGAAGGATTTACTAGGAGTATACTTGTAAATCAAAACAGTCTCAACATTATTTTTTGTAAATGTTTACTTTAGTTTCCTTCTAAGTAATAATGGTTCTATATGAAACACACCCATGCAAAACTGGCCAAGAAGAGTGACAGTAAAAGAGCAAAAGTGGAAAGCATGAGTGGGAAAACAGCATTGAGCAAAGACAGCAAACCCCCCAATAGGACTCACTGTCCCTGGTAGGGAAGTGGAACTAAGTGTGAGGGACACAATTGGGGGCCAGATATACTATTCTTAACTCCAAGGCGGTGCAACTCAAGGAAAGGGAGAAAGTCATCAGCCACCAAAATTATAAGCAGTGTAAATACCAGGTGGCTTAAATGACAGGTTTCTGTTTTGCTCTTGCAGTTTTCCCTTCACTCTTTTTGCTTCACTGTTTTCATGGGCTACCTGTGATAACACATGTAGTTACTCCATGAAATTTCTGGATTCATTTATAGCTTCATAGAATAGATAAAGGATCATAATGCTATGCATCATTTCCTACTTCTGCACTATAATATAGGTCACATAGTGAGGGGTTTTGAGACTATAAGCAACACTGATTGATACTTACAGTGGTAGCCAAAGAGAAGTCCTAATACAGTATGTATAAACATAAAACATAGATTGGTTATTTTCTGCATAAGAAATAACACAGTTTATATTCCCATTTACCTACCTACTTAAATCTCATATACCAAAGTAATTAGTTAAAGTCTCTTATACTGATGTACTTTGTTTGCTACCACCACATCAACATGTTACTAATACCTTATTATTAACCTTAACCTTAAAACCTTATTAACATGTTTATAACACTATATTACTTACTTAAACATTCAAAATGTTATGTTAACATCACTACTGATGTTCACAGCAGTTCCAGTGTACCACCTACTACCAAACTTCTGTCATATAGTAGCACCTTCTCTACTAAACAACATGAAAGTAATGGCCACCATGGTAGTCCAGCAGCAGCATGTCATACTGCCATGCAGGTGGTCCAAATTCAGAAGTGAAATTACAATGCCACATCGGAGCAGGCCACACTAGCACAGTGGCCACTCAGCAGTACACTGAAGCCAGGAGGGATTGTGTCTGTTATCCAGTGCTACACCTGAAGTGGGTCAGGAAAGCTTGCTCCCTCTGCAGGACAATACTATATATATATACCTAAGGCCATCATCAGACTCTGAATTCAATGGGGAGAAAGAGGGAGGAAGGACAAGGGAGAAAACCAGGGGAAAAGAAGTCTGTATGACAGATAGGGTTCCTTAGCTCCCTTGGAATCATAGAGATGCTAACATTGCATCCTAATCCTCCTGGTGAATTACTTTGGGTAGTGGAGAGCTGCCTTTTGCAAGAGCCCTTACCCATGAAGGGAAAGCTGTAGGAGCTGTTGTGACAGCAGCTGGACTGGGTGAGAGGAGACAAGGGACCACCAGATCTGAACTGGGTTAATACTTGGAGTGAGGGTATATCTCTTACAACTATGATCACGGGAGGAAAAGTTATATGTAAACAAAGAAAAGAAAGAATAAAAAATTGAATTAACTCCTTTAAAAACTGCTTTTTGACAACTAGACAGTTCTAAAATAAAAATCAGCAGGGACTTTGCAATATATACTGTAAAAGTAACTTAAATAACTCATTAGCGTAAAAGGTGACAATACTGTAAAGTACACATCAAATAACTAATTTTGTACAGTAACATGAAATAAAGAAACATTTTGTACCACAACACATGCACTTTCCAAATGACACAACTTCAGCTAAATCCCAAAACACATTTACAGTACTATAGAAGAATAAAGTTCACCATGAAAAGCTTTAAAAGGCAGACTTTATCCATTACATGCTAACAGAGAGTGGCATCATTCCTTTATAGACACTCAGAGTAAACGTAAGAAGTTACCAGTGTACAGTACAATGAAAGCTAAATAAACTTTTTCCACATAGTTAAATGCTTTATGACTGCCTCAAAACAAGCAGTTTGCAAAACATACACTTTAACATGCAAAAAACAAACCTATCAAGAGTATATTAATCATTCAAGGGGACTGCACAAGCTTACTGCAAGCAAAGGGAGGCAGGCAGCAGTAGGGAGCAGCTGTAATCCTTGAGGATCACATGGCTTGAAGCCCTGTTAACCTCAGTTACATTTGTATCATGTTAGAAAGTCAAAATTTCGAAATCGAAATCCTTTACAGCGACAACTTCGAAATTGTCACTGTAAAGGATTGCCTGTCCAAATTTTACCCTTTCACCAGTGTTTTGCCACCATTCAAACAAACTCTGACTCAGAGTTTGTAATCTAGAATTAAGGGGGTGCAGAGGGCGAATCCCCCCTTGAAAATACACCCTTGTCTGACAGGCACAATTTCACCTGTTGACATTTCTTGTGTTGCCTACATTAACTTTTTCACTGCTAGGAAGTTTTAAAATTCAAGACATTTTTCTTTAAATTATGTATTATTAAAAAACAGAAATGATTGAAAAGTCTGCTGTAATCACACAAAAAATACCATCTCAAGGACTAATAAGCTCATAATGGCTGCTTACCATTCAGGCTTGTGGCTTTATCAGTTCAGTTACCAACATGACCTTATTTCTTTCAACATCACACTTCAATTTAAACAGAGAATTGCGACCAACTGGAAGCCCATGTTGAAAAACATTGCAAAAATTCATACCGAAAGGTACAAAGCTTTAAATATACAGATAATAATATACTGTACAGAATACTACATACAAAAAACAAAATAACCTTTGTTTAACACAGCTTGCAGAAAGAAATTAAAATTAACTATATACTGTAATTAATAAAAATACTTTTCCATAGTGGTGATAAAAAAATTACTTCTCCATCTTTTATTTTCTAGATACAGTATCTAGCTATGTCAGAGGAAATCCTATTCATTTCAAACAGATTTTCTGTGATACATCTGGATATGTATGCTGTATGTATATACTGGGACATCTATGGCTACCACTGTATGCCATTTATACATGTCTCTTTACTCAACGTACTGTAACCGTGTAAGCTCACTGGTCTGCACACAGAAAAGGTATGTAGTGTTTTTAAAAGACTAGCTAACTAAGGTTGCATCTGCTGTGCAAACATGTGATAGCATTAAACTTCAGTTTTAACATGGGGAATGCTACATTTTCAGGTTTTGCAAAATGTTCATTTGCCACGTGAGGTAAACATCACATAGTGTAGTCTTACAGTTTATGGCCCACATTTTGAAACAAACAGCAGTTTCTTTAATTCAATATGTACAGTATGAAATCATATACATTTCATATTGGATTTCATACAGGAATTTTAAGGAAGTCAAGAAGGCAAAGCCCATATAGACTTCCCCCACAATTCAATGGTGATAACATGCATCACCAACTTCAACAAAATACCTATCCAATCTATTTTTAAACATCTCAAGACTATCTGCATTTACCACCTCTTGTGGCAGTCTATTCCACATCCTAATTACCTTACACTTGAAAGTAGTCCTTCTCAATTCATTGTATCACAATTTTCTGCCTTCAATATTTCATACCAGTTTGAAGTAATTAAATACCAAAATATTGATGAAGTTCAGTCTTGTTAGAATGGCTTGTTGCAACCCTAGAAGTTGTCTGCATCTACAAGATAATGTTTGAAGCCCAGTAGATCCTATTGGGAATGAGTTTAAATGTTTCTTGCTTATTGTTGTGGGGACCCTCAATGCAGCAGGGTCCATACTTTCTAAGGGTTGTAACGCCTTATGTCCTTAAACATGTTTCAAACTTTTCCAGTGAAGTACTTGGATTGCAGCTCTCTGCCTCCAGTACACAGTGTGTGTTGGGCAAGTCTTACCTTTATGCTTGTTATGGCTGCTTTAAGAGGCTGTAAAGGCTGTACTACATACTATAGATCATCAGTTTTATGAAAATCAACACTGACTTGCTGACAACTGCACCACAATTGATATTGTGGTGCTGTCTCACCATGTGCACATGTAAAATGTAGTCCTTAAAGGGAATTGATCTTTACAGAATACCCTGCTCCCATGTAAGGAATGGATCTGCAGAGGATGGGCAATAGATGGTTCACAACAGAAAGATATACATGTGCTGATTGATAGAAAGAAAGCAACATTATACGCTATTTGGAAAGAGTTCATATATAGTTTTGTATGTCTGACAAAGACATCAGTATACCCATGTTCTTAATTTAATTTTTTCCTGAACGGCAGCACTGAAATATATGGTTTTGAAGTTTGTAGAGGTCCCTGTTCTCTTGAAGTGCCTAATATCAAGAAGTAAAACATCTTGCTCTTGTGCTATTCTCTTTACTAGCAGAAGCACTTGTGAGCACCATTCTAATATGTCTAACATATAAATCTAGTATGCACTGTTATAAAGTATCCCCAAAGAAAGAGATTTTCAAAAATTGTTACTGACAGCCATATTTATTAAATTAAGTCTTCAATTAAAAAAGTAAGTAATGAAAACTGTTTCAAAATATGTTAGGAAATCAAATATAGAGTGATGATGAACCTAAGGATACCAAATGTGTTATTATTTTTCTTATTACTCTAAAAAACTATATGATTAAATGTTTTGCTAACAAGTACAGTTGTTTTTATAAGATGTTTTACATGAAAGGCTACAACCATCAACATAATTTTTTCTGTCCTGACTATGTTCAATGTTTATGTGAAAAGTACCTGCATAATACTTAGGTCTGGAAAACAATTCGGTGGAATGTTTCCTATGGCCACAACTTTAACTGAATTATGCTCTTGAGTCCTGACTATGCTCATTTTGGTGTCTTTTTGAAGATTAGTTCATATCAAAACATTACTCTGCAGCCTTTGACATATAAATGTCAGTTTTCGGTCAGTTAAAGTATTGGAGGATGGTGTGGTGTCATACTGTATGTCCAGCCCAGTGATGACACTGCCCACCAGAATCTGGTGAATGGTCTTGAACCCCATCTTTTTCTAAATATTAAGTATGGAGCATTGAAAAGTAGTTCTATGCTGATGGAAGTGACTTTGAGCTTATTTTGCTTGCCCCTAGAATGCACATAATTTACTTTACCCAATTTGAACACATACACACCTCCAAGTTTATCAGACTGGATGTTATGCCCATTCATGTAGTATAACTCCCAATTCCATCCTCATTAAGGACTCACATAGTCCTACTTTAAGAACCTGGAAAGTGCTAGCTTGTACATCCTCACTGCACAGGCTAGTCTACAAATCTACCACCCTCTGAGGAAAAATAAATGCTTTTTAATGTTTCCACTTATTCTGCTACCTGGTTTGGTTCAGCATAAACAATAAGCCCAAGCAACTGATTATGCTCCTCTCTATCCCTTTTAATGCTTGAAAAAAAAACAGGGATGCTATTGTTTCTTAGCCTTCTTTTGTCTTGACTGATGAATTTTAATGTTTTTAATCTCTTCTCATAATATTGCCCCCTGGCCACTAACTACCAAAGACCAGAACTAGATACAGTTTTCCATGAATGAGAAGAAAAGAAGAAAAAAAAGTAGAAGGAAGAAGGAGGAGAAAGAAGAAGAAGCATGAGAAGAATAAAGGAGGAAGATGAAGAATGAGGAAAAAGATGGAAGGAGGGAGACAAAAGAGGAGGAAGAAGAAAGAGGGGGAAGGAGAAAGAAAAGAATAAGGAACGAGAAAGTAGAAAGAGAAAGAAGAAGAATGAGGAGAAGGGAGGAGGAAGGAGGAGGATAAAAAGGAAGAAGAAGAAGGAGGAAGATGTAGGATGAAGAAGATAAAGAAGAAGAAAGAAGAAGACGAAGATGATGATGATGATGATGATTGCAAATTAGCATTGTATATCATCTCCTATTTATTTCTTTGTTCATATCCATGAAAACAAGATATCTGGTCCTTCACAGTTCATCAGCTGCTGAATAATATTCTGCCTGTGACATCACAGATAGTTCTGTGTCAACAGACATTGACATCTCAACTGAAGATTGTGACTTAAAGATGGAATAAGCTGTAGGAGGGTAGATTAAGTCTAAAGGATAACAATTCTGTTTACATGTGCATATCCTCAGTAATAAAAAGGGGAGGAAGAATGTATATTGTAGAAGATACTGCATATGAAACACAAGTTAAATAGCATCTAAATATTTTGTTCTTATGTTTTCTCAGAGGTGTCATCAGCTCTTTAAATTACTGTCCACTGTTACCCTTGAACTTTTCTTTCAGTTTTGCTAGTCACTGTTGCACCACACAATGTGTATGTGCCATCCCTATTGCTTGCCCATATCAATAGTACTTTTTGCTTCCCCTAGTTAAATACAGACCCCCAGTTTTTGTCACCGATCCCTAAAGTGTCCTGATTTCCCTGTAGCACACTCCCATAGCTGCAGTGTCTATTCTTCTTGCTAGTACAGCAACACTGTGCTAACTACAGCAGCTTTCTCTGACTCTCTTCTTCAGCTTATTAGTACATATTTTAAAGAGCAGTGTTCACAGCAACAACCTCTGGGGTACACTAAGAACATTCCCACACTAGTAATGGTGACCAGCCACTTTCATAATCTCCCATATTGGGATATGCCCCCCCCAGTTATGACTGGTAGAACATGATAATATAAAAAACAGGTGATGTGATTTGTGGTGCTGAGGCAAAGGTTATCAATATTCTGTTTCTACCCTGCTGTTGCACATGGACATCGGAGTCTCCTAACCTAGCAAGGCTGGAACAATTCCCACAAGTTCTTTTCCTAAGATGAAAGCTTCAACCAAAGATGTTAGTCCAGGACAAGTAAATGAGGGGGTATGCTGTAGGTAGCTTGAGCCTGTGGTCATCACTCCAGAAGTTGTTGGGATGTGAGGATAGGCAGAATGAGAGCCTGGCTCACCAATGAAGGAGAGAAAATATATCATAAAATTAATTTGAAAATGGAGCATAAGAAAGGAAATGCTTTCTTATTCAGTGGGGATGAGAGGTCAGTTCCAACAACACTTGTAAGTCTGGGTTTTCACTGGCATAAGCCATTGATGTACGTACTGTTCATAGAATGCAATTTTCAATTTATATAGCACCTCTGGAAAACCAAGTTACATTTTAAAACCAGATATAACGGTCTCTCTCAATTTGCTTTATGAATGTCTGACTTTTCTGATTCACCTGGCTATATTTTATCTAGGATATAAAAGATTAAATAAACCACTAAAAGAAGCAGCATAGTCAGAGCCTTAGTATTGATTTTTATAGTTTGTATGTTAGGCATTTGTTAATAAGGTTTGTTTCTAGTTAAGATTAAATGTAAATGTTTTTCCCTCTCTGGCCAAGCATTGCATACTTTTTATTCTAATACATCTGTTCATGTTTCATTTATTCATATTACTGCCTAATTTAACCTTTTTCCAATTTAATATTATCTGTGCAAAACTGGGAAGTTAGTCTTTGATGTTGTAGAGATTTTTTTCTGGCTTCACGCTTACAATTTATTTTTTGCATTATCAGAACTCAGTTGCACAAAATGTCCTCACAATTTTAGTTTCAGGCTCTTCCATTTTCATTTTATTACTGAACATATTTTCATGAAAACCGGATCTTTAACACTTAGATTTCATCTATTTGCATTATTTATTCCAGTCACAGAAGAAAACTCTTCTACTTATGACATCACAATCAGTTACCACAAAAAGGATTCTGACATCCGAGAAAGAGGAATATGATTTTATGGGTGGAAATGATGAAGAAATATTTTAAGTCAGAGGGGCAAATAACCTGTTTTCATGCAAATGAATAGGAATAAAAAAGTAACATCCCAAAATTCAGATTTTTTGGGGAACAATTATGAGATTTCAAAACTGCATATCAACTATAACTGTTTCATGGAAACCAGAATACACTTTGAAGTATCAGACCTTGTCTGCCTTTCCTATGCTTAAATAGAAAGTCCAATCAACCTACAGCATTTTCTGTATACCTGTATAGTTTGTAGGCATGAACAATGATTTCCTGTCTTGCATCCCTCTAATTTCATCCTAATTTAAATATAAATGAGGTTGCTTCACTCTGTTTTGCACTGGTGAGAAACCTGTTTCTCCCCATTGCAAAGGTCATGACCCTACTCATGTAAGGCATCATGGGAGTTGATGCTGCATATTTACATAAGACAGCAGAAGTTACAATCTCATTCAGTTCTGTTACCTGTCTTGTGAAGTCTCTGTATTCTTTATAAGCATGTTTTGTTGTGACCCAGATACACTTTAATCTACAGAAAACAGCAGAGCACTTACTATTCCTTGAAAAGTGTCATGTCTAGCATAAGCCAAGAAGATAGGGATTGCAGGGAGCAGCAACAGCACTGACTAATACAGGATAGCTACTGCTGGCTTTAGCACTAAAACATCCTAAAATTCCAGGATACCTTACATAAGTTATAACATGACTTTTGCAATGGAATCAAGCAGATTTTCACACCAGCCTTAAGCACCTTCATTTATATTTAAATCCTGATGAAATTAGGGTTCAATAGAGGCAATCATTGTTCATGCCTAAAAACTACACCGGTCAACAGATAAAAGGCTGAGGGGAACTTCCCTTTAAGAGCTAAAATATGACAGTGAGTGTTGTTATTGGATAACTGCATATGACTGGCATGTTAGAAACATAGATTTTGTCTGCAGGAAAGAACTGTAAGGCTCATCCAGCCAGCCGTAACTCTTCTTATCTAGCATGCCCTAATTCTACCTAACCTGGATGGTGGCAAGGGAGCTTATGTGGTTCTCTTCTTCCCCCACCGTCTTTGTGTGATTACTGTATTCCTTTTAATGATACTCATGTGCCTGTTCCCCCCACAGGTTTGAATCCTGCCACTGTCTCTGCCCCCACCATCATCCCTGAGTGCTTTCAACCATGTAAGAAGTTCAGTTCTCCCACAAGAATGCACACCCTAGAGTGTCCTACTGGGCTGAAAATTGGCCCACATTTATCAACAAGTAAAACAAATGTTTTAGATTACAACAGATGTTATTGTCATTTTATAATTTATCCTTACACAACTAAGGTGCAAAATTAACACATTTTGTTACACAGAATATTTCATGAAATTTGTGAATTTTGTAAAATATTTCACAGGTGCAAAATGTTGCTCATGGAATGTGAAATTTTACCTGTGAAATGGCAAAATTTGCTGCTCCAGGGCGAAATTTCACCATTTTCATTACCCTTTTTGTTAGAAAAAAGAAAGTGTTTCCATACTTTTCATCCCATCTGATATCTACAGTAATGTAACAAACAAAAACTCATCCCTGATGTGCAGTGGTCCCACCCCTGCAGCCAATCACCTGCCCAATTCCCAAATTGAAGAATACCCATCACCACCCCACCAAGATTTACATCAATTTCCCCATCACAGTATAATAATAAAAAAAAAATCCTAATCCTAACTCCCTGGTATTTAGTGGACCTTCCACCCTGTCATCGTATAGTGCCCCCCAACTCCCACTGTACCCTGAGTGGGCCACTGTCATAGCCCTTCACTCACCTGCACAGCCGGCAGCCCATCTGAGCACTTCAGTGAATGAACGCGTGCTTGTACAAGTATGCAGTCATTCATTGAAGCACTCAGAAGGGTTGCCAACTGTGTAGGTGAGTGGAGGGCTGTTCATGTGGCCTGCTCAGGGTATGGGGGTACCATCTGATGACAGAGTGGGGGCCACTAGACAACAGGGATTTGGGATTGGATTTTTTTATTCCTATACCGTGATGGGGGGATTTGCGCTATTCATTGAAGTGCTCAGATATGCTGTGGTCCATGAGAGTGGAGTGTTATGTGCAGGTGGCCCACCCATGGTACTGGGGAGTGGGGGAACTATCTGAAGACATGGTGGGTGGGTGGGGGGTCCACTAGACACCAGGGAGTTGGGATTGGGAATTTTATTTTTATTACTATACTGTGAGTGGGGAAATTGATGTAAATCTCAGTGGGGTGGTGGTGGGGGGACTCTTCAGTTTGGGAATTGGGAAGGTGATTGACTGGTGGAGTGGGACCACTAGACACAAGGGATGACATTTTTTTTGTTGCTTTACTGTGTTTATCAGTCAGACCCTTTTCAACTAATATAATTTATACATTATGGCTACTCATTTTCAGGCAAAATTGACAATTTTGCAGCAAATTCAGAGGCAAAATTTTTTTGCAACATCTTTACACACAGCGGAGAAAAAACAGTCACCAACATTACATAAGCAGAAATGACCCAAAACTGTATGGATACACAGATATAACAGATCTAAGCTCTACTTTTGTCTATAAGTTTTCAAAGAATAATATCGTAATAATTTATTACCACAAAGAAAACAAAAACACTAATGTTTCATTGATTACTATAACTTTGCCACTTTGTTGTGGAAAAATAGGGATCATTTGTATTAAAAAATGTACTGTACAACTTCATATGTAAACAATCGTTTAGTTGTGCTGCTTGTAAAATAAAAGGTTTAATATCATGTAACAATCCACATGCACAGACATTGAGAAAAATCATCAATTTATACTGTATAGCAAATATCTTAATATGAGGAAAATTGCTGAACGCTTACAAAAGGAGAACTTAAAATACCTTCAGTAATTACAATAAAGATTCTCAATGCAATAAGCCATACATAAGACAGGGGACAACTCTGCCCTTTCGGGCTTTCTCCTCTCAAATAAACTGCAGTCTGCAGTTTGGTAAGCAGAACAAAAGAGAAGCTGCCCGACACTCACCCTCCAAGCAAGGTACAGGTTGGAACCCTGAATTTTGGCATCTACCTCTGGAGGAATCTCACTTGCCCCTGTTTGTCAGTGTTTCTCACACTTTGTGCAGCAATCCAGAAGTCTTCTAGGAACTGCTGCCAAGAAATTAATGCTAGGACTGACCTCTGTTTGACATGTTCTTGATTTTTCACTTTAAATAATGTTTAGTCTGATGTAGAGATTGCTTAAAAGTTGATTTAAATTTTGAGAGAGGTCTTAAGGTACTGTGATTCTGCTATCTGCCCTGACGCTGTGCTCCTTCTCTTAGAACTATAAGTCTGTGGGCTGCACCCTTGACCTCGGTGTTCCATTGAGGCTGCTGCAGTGCTACCCCCCAAAAAAAAAACTTGCTTCAGAACCTCCCTGCATGTTCTTTTTTTTATGCTGATGGAAGTAACTTTGAGCTTATTATTTTTCTTACTCCTAGAATGCACATAAATTACTATACCCAATTTGAACACATACACACCTCCAAGTTTACCAGACTGGATGTTATGCCTGTTCATGTAGTATAACTCCCAATACCATCCTCATTAAGGACTCACTTAGTCCTACTTTAAGACCCTGGAAAGTGCTTGCTTGAACATCCTCACTGCACAGGATAGTCCACAAATCTACTACCCTCTGAGGAAAAATAAATGCTTTTTAATGTTTCCTCTTATTCTGCTACCTGGTTTGGTTCAGCATAAACAATAAGCCAAAACAACTGCTTGTGCTCCTCTCTGTCTATCCCTTTTAGTGCTTGAAAAAACAGGGATGCTATTCTTTCTTAGCCTTTTTTTGTCTTGACTGAAGAATTTTAATGTTTTAATCTCTTCTCATAATGTTGCCCCCTGGCCACTAACTAGCAAAGACCAGACCTAGATACAGTTTTCCATGAATGAGAAGAAAAGAAGAAGAAAAAGTAGAAGGAGGAAGGAGGAGAAAGAAGAAGCATGAGAAGAATGAAGGAGGAAGAGAAAGAATGAGGAAAAAGAAGGAAGGAGGAAGACAAAAGAGGAAGGGGAAAGAAAAGAATAAGGAATGAGGAAGTAGAAAGAGAAAGAAGAAGAATGAGAAGGAGGAGGAGGAAGGAGGGAGAAAAAAAGAAGGAGGAAGGAGGAAGGAGTAGGACAAAGAAGATGAAGAAAGAAAAAGAAGATGAAGATGATGATGATGATGATTTCACATTAGCATTGTACAACATCTCCCATTTATTTATTTGGTCATATCCATGAAAACAAGATATCTGGTTCTTCACAGTTCATTAGCTGCTGAATAATATTCCACCTGTGACATCACAGATAGTGCTGTGGCAACAGACATTGACATCTCAACTGAAGATTGTGACTTAAAGATGGAATAGGCTGTAGGAGGGTAGATTAAGTCTAAAGGATAACAATTCTGTTTACATGTGCATATCCTCAGTAATAAAAAGGGGAGGAGGAATGTATAATGTAGATGATACTGCATATGAAACACAAGTTAAATAGCATCTAAATATTTTGTTCCTATGTCTTCTCAGAGGTGTCATCAACTCTTTAAATTGCTGCCCACTGTTACCCTTGAACTTTTCTTTCAGTTTTGCTAGTCACTGTTGCACCACACAATGTGTATGTGCCATCCCTATTGCTTGCCCATATCAATAGTACTTTTTGCTTCTCCTAGTTAAATACAGACCCCCAGTTTTTGTCATCGATCCCTAATGTGTGCTGATTACCCTGTAGCACACTCCCCTAGATGCAGTGTCTATTATTCTTGCCAGTACAGCAACACTGACAAACTACAGCAGCTTTCCTTTGACTCTTCAGCTTATCAGTACACATTTTAAAGAGCAGTGTTCACAGCAGCAGTCTCTGACTTTTTCATTAGCAGATTATATCCTTTAGCCACTAGAGGGCCCAGTTATAAGTACACTTACCCAATCCAACACAATATAGTTCTCGTCTCATTTCACTTATTGTGTGGTCAGTCTATTTCTATTCATCTGTCTTTGCCCCTCGCTCTTCTACTGATTGATACTGATTTCCCATTTGCAGCTTATAGTCTTTTCACCCACTAGAGGGGTTTTCCCCCAACCATTCCAAAGCTGCTCTACATCTCCTTACTCTCTACAACTCATGGCACTCTTCCTTTACTGTTCAGCTTCTATGGGTATCTACACTCCATTACTAAGTCTGCTGTCCTTCACCATCTTGGTACAGACCTCACACCAACTGGAGCACCTTTCCTCCACACTAGGCACCTCATTCCCAAACTACCCCACAGTGACTCGGCCCTCCCCCACCCTCAACACACCTGTGATCCACCAACACCCCCACCCTGCCAACACCCCCACTCCCTCCACCCTCCAAGGCATGACCTGGACCTAGCTCTCCCCTGCCATTCCCACCCTTTGAACTTTATTTATCCCATGCACCCTGATTGTAAAGTTCTCAGCTGGGTGTCGACCCAAGGGTCTCCATCGACACCGGCCACTAACCAGAATAATTACACTGCTATTATTATTATCTGGTAATGTACACCCAAACCCAGGACCTATTGCTTCCAGCCCTTCTAAACCCTGTACTGCACCTGGCCTCTGCTTTGCATCCTTAAACATTTGCAGTCTCCTAAAGAAATCTGCTGCCCTCCAGTGCTGGGTCATTCAACATCAACCTGACATAATTGCACTGGTAGAGACTTGGCTCTCCAAATCCACCCCGTCTCTGCTATCATCCTCCGTGGATATACGATCTACAGGGAAGACCGAGTAGACAAACGCAGTGGTGGTTGCACACTACTTGTACGGGACTCCCTTATAGGTCAGTCACTCCCAGCTCCTAATCTTGATTATGGATTCCAAGCCCTCACCTTAAAAATCATACCTGATCCTGCCCGAGGCCCTCTCTTCCTCACGGTCTCCTATGTACCTCTGAGGAATCAACACCAAGTGGTCCAGTCCCTCATCGACTATCTCACATCTCTCCCTCACAAAGTGGAGCAAGTCATCTTAGGTGATCTCAATGTTAACTGAAATGCCTCCACTGCCTCCCATATAAGGAACTCCTTTGCTGCCCTGGATATGTCCCAGTTAGTCACCCAGCCCACCAGATTCAACCACTCTACTGGCACCAGCACTCTCCTAGATGTTGTTATATCTTACCGCCCCAATAAAATCTGGGATGTCACTGTCCTCCCCAACTCTCTTAGTGATCACTCCCCGGTCCTCTGTCTCTGGTCATTCTCCACTCTGAAGCCAGTGTCCCAGGCCACTCTATGCCACTGTTTACACCCTGGCAGCCTTAGAAAATTTAAACAATACCTAGCCCAGCTATACTTGTCCCCTATCCAGTGTGCCCCTGGCATTGACTCAGCTCTTGACCACTTCAAAAATGCCTTCTGTAAGGCTTGTGACCTTTTTGGCCCCCTCACCAGGATAGACTCCAAAAAATGCAATGCCCCATGGATCATCCCACCCCTCCTCCAGAGAATCAAAAAAAGACATAATCTCTGGCATATTGCTGTAGAATCTGAAAAGGCATCTGACAGGCCTACAATGCAGAATGCAATAAGTGCACTTAGGCCATTAGGCAGGCCAAGGCGGAGCACTACCAGACCACCCTCACTTCCACTTGGGTTTCAGTCCAGACCTTCTGGGATAATATGAAAGAGCTAAATGGGAAGTCCCGCTCCCCCCACCATCTCAGCTGTCCATCAATGGCACCCCCACCACAGATCCACTCCTCATAGCTGATTGCCTTAACACTGCCTTCTCTGACCTAAGCTAGGTCCTCCCCAGCAGCTTCTTTGACCCAATCCCCACCTCTCTCCCTCTGGTCCTGCATCACCCACCATTCTACATGTGCACCCTATCCCTTCAAGAAGCCAGGCCGCACCTGCTAAAAGCCTTAGGCAGCAGTAAGCCCAGCAATGATCCCCTTGACTCCAGGATCCTCTGGATGGTCTTGGATGAAGTCCTAGTCCCCCTGACTGACCTTCTAAATTGATCTCTATGCCTGGGTCAGTTCCCAAGTGCTTGGAAAACTGCTGAAATCACACCCGTACATACATAAGAGTGGGGACCAATCCACCCCCAACAATTACCGGCTGATCTCCATCCTTCCCCCACTCTCTGAAGCTCTTGAAAAAGTGCTGTTGATCCAGCTCTCTGAACACCTAACCAAGTATAACATTATGTGCCCAGAACAGCACAGTTTCCACCCAGGACACAGCACAACCACGGCTCTCCTGAAATTTTCCCAACACCTGCATGCTGCTCTTGACTCTGGCAGCCTTGCAGAAGCAGTGTTCATTGACCTCTCCAAGGCCTTTGACACTGTCTGTCATCCCCTTCTACTCGACTCTCTCTCCACCAACTTGGCTTCTCTGGTAGTCCCATTTCCTGGTTCTCTAGCTACTTCTCTGCTAGATTCCAGCGTGTCAAGATCAGCAGCACCCTCTCCAGCACTCTTCCAGTTCACTCTGGGGTCTCTCAGAGCTCCATCCTGGGTCCAATACTTTTTAGTCTCTACCTCAACACCCTACCCAGCTCATGTACTGGTAAAATGCTCCTCTCTGCTGACTATGCAGTCCTCATTGTCTCACATCCCAATCCCACCTCCCTCCAATTATCCCTCCAGCAAGCTTACAACCTAGCTGAATGGTGGTTCAGCGTCAGCAGACTGGTCATTAACCTAAAGAAAACCAAATCAATGCTCTTCTCCCTCCACCAAAATAAAGCTAAACATACCTCCCTCTTGATTATCCCCAGCGCTCTGCACCCGCTAGAACAAGTGACCACATACAAGTACCTAGGCATCACGTTCAATACTGCCCTCTCCTTCCACACCCACATTAATGCCCTGTCAGCCACCATTAACTTTTGGATTGGCCTGCTTTACCGGCACAGGGACTGCCTGCCTCAGATTGCCCTCTGGCTGGCCATCACTTCCTCCGTCTTGTCCCTCATGGACTATGGCTTGCCCATCTACACTGCACCTGGCAACACTGCCCTCTCCAAAATCCAAATCTCTATCAATAAAGCCTATAGGATCCTGACCAGTGCCCCCAGCTGAACTCACACCTGCCTTATCTATACTACCATCAATCTTCTCAACTTTGAGGAGTGACTGCTCTACCAGATCTGCCTTCTCGATAAGAAATCACTGCTAGGACTCTCCCCCCCGGGGGTCTCCACCTCCCTACAGCAGCCATCTTCATCCATCACAACCTGTAGCTCTGTTAAGTCCACTTTCAAGGTGCCCAAAACCAAGACCTCTCCTACCCAGAGATCCTTCCTCTACCGAGCCCCCACCTGGTTCAACTCCCTCCCTAGCTGCATCTCCAACTTGCCAAAAATTGGCTACTTCAAAACAGCCCTTCAGAATCATATCTTTAATACCCGCTGTTGTAGGAGCAACTAACCCCATTGTAAACTGTGGTTCCCGCCCACCTTGCCCCCTGGCTCGACAACTTCCACTGGACAGCCTCTCCCTTCCCCAGACCTACTCCTTCCCTACTAGGTCCAAACAGGGATGTAACCCACTGTCTTCTCTGAGGACCTACTATATCCATGACTGTAACTCACAATTTTGTAACATTATGTAACCTAAGTAACATACAAACGACTACATTATGTAACCTAAGTGTATCTATGTTAAATGTTCCTTTGACTGCACCTGTAATGTTATCCTCTATTTTAATCTACACTGTAGTAACTGTCTTGATGTCTGCCCCCCGTGACGAGGTGCCTTTGTAAATGAGTCTCTGACTCAAAGGTTGTAAACCCAATTTGTAATGAATAAAAGAATAAAAGAATAAAAATACTCATTAACTTTTCATCACTTGGTCACTCTCTAGTGCTGAGCTTCAGTATGAAGAAACTTATATGTACCATTAAATCTCATGCTATATTTATCAGTTTGGACCAGTGTTAATTGTATCGCTTTTGTGAGGAATAATAATAAAAATTTAATTCTGATGGTATCATTTTCTGTATTAAAAATGACTGTATTTAATATATAGTGTATGGTGGAATGCTGTTATGCATTGAATTCTATGCCTGGAATATGGTTATTCTTCTGCAGTAGTGACATCATTATGTTGTTCTGCTGCAGTAGTGATGTCACTACTGCAGTAGAACAACTTGGAATGATGCCACATATATGACTTCCCCGATCCAATTAAGCTGGAAATTTTTTGTTTTTTAAACTAGAACATGCACAAACATCTGCAGCACACTGCGTCAGACATTTGTGCCTGCCACTTACCCTCTAGTGCCCCCCAACCTCCAGTTCGTTGAAACAAAGTGCAGTGTCTGAAATAGCAGTTGATACCCATACACTATAAAGAATAGTGGATGGGTAACTCTATGCATAACCAGTGTGTTCTGCCACCTTGGGGATCTGATTCCCATGGACCTCTCAAGATTCACTTTTGAGGTCACAGGGAATTAGTACCCCTCAGTGGCATAGCACACTGGTTGTGCATCACTGCCCATCCACTATCCTATATATTTATGATAAATTAAACAACAATGGTAATTAATATCATTGTTCCCCCTCTTACGGGAGAAGGCATCGTGGCACACCCCAATATGCATTTTTTTTCAGAATTTATCAATGTCATGGAATACAAAATGTTGCTCAGTTCATTTAACTGGTAAAATGTTCACCATACACAACCACAAAAAAGGCCTTATAGTGTATGGTGGAATGCGGTTGTGTATGGAAAGCCATACACCGCAAAGAGTTGTTCTGCTGCTGTAGTGACATCCTCACTAACGCAGAATGACTTTTTGTTCTGCGTTAGTGAGGACGTCATAATATGGGGGCTACAGCAGACATCCTGATTCATCCCTTGCTGTGTGAGAGGGGTGCACAAGTATGCTGGGCAGTGGCAGTTGTGAATTGACAGCCTCAGCAGAACCAAGTGAAAATATGGAAAAGTGAGTCACTTTCTGCCTTTTTTCGGGTAAAGAACAGTATATGGTTACTCATACACTACAAGGCTATTCTTTCACCTCATAGATACAATGCCGACTTGGAGACCTCTCCAGCTTCGCTCTTGAGGTCATCAGTCGGCATTGTATCCACTCATTGGAAGAATAACATTGTAGTCTAAGGGTAACCATACACTATCCTATATATATATTCATTTCTTCATTCATTTTGTTAACTCAGGAAATGATTGTTAAACCATTGAACCAGGTTCATTTAAAATGGCATCTAGGGATAAGTGCAAAATGACAAAGTGGCAGTAAAACATTCACAACACGATTACATGGAGCCTTATTCTAAATATTATCTGTGAGAGGTTAAGCAGCTATGTTTTCCTGGCAAGCAGGAAAAGATAGGAGGAGATTTTCCATGCTTTCAAAAAAAAACCAAAAAAAAAACACAGCAATAAAAAAGTGAGTAGTAGTTCATTTTTTTCAGCAATAAAAAAGTGTGTAGTAGTTCATTTTTTTAACTGTGTCATAAAGTGAGAATCATGAATGGAAAGATCATCTAATTATTTATTTTTGAAATATAAGTAGATTTTATTCTTAGGACTAGTTAAAGGTTTTCAGTGATTAAAAATGGCAACAGAATATAGGATAGTGGATTTTCTCCCATACATAACAAAACAATTCTTCACCTAAATGTTTTCTACGATGGCTGATGACCTCAGCCACGAAGCTTCAGAGGTCCCTCTGCCATCATAGAAATCATAAGAAGGAAGAGTTGCTGAGTTGTTTGGGAGGCCATATACTGTTCTGTATAGCGTATGGTGCCCCAAAACTGGATCACTTACATTTTTTAACCAGTGTCTGCCACTGGAGACCAGCACTTCTGGTCTCTTTAGCCTGATAGCCAGCTTGCACACAGGAGTCAACAACCACCCTTGTCCTATAAACTGTACTGGTGGGGTTGGTTGCATTGTGATATCCTCACTAATGCAGAATGAAAAGTCATTCTGCATTAGTGAGGATGTCACTACTGAAGCAGAGCTGCTAGCTTTTGGCAGACAGGAATCTTGCTTTCACAGCAAGGAGCAGCTGACTAAAGAACTAGAACTTTTCTTACTAATAGAACACTTTTAACTCAGCAGGAGTCAGTGCCTGTTGGGATTAAGTAAACAAATACTTTATTAGAAGTGGAGGTGTCATTTAGGGTAAAAAAAGAAAGTCAGAGTGTTTTTCTGTGTTGGGGAAGGGGACTATATCAACTTCTTAGTTTGAAAAATCAGGAGGGGAGGAAAGAAGTTAATTGGGAGTGTGGCTCAGGCAGTAGAAAACCAGGTGTCCCCAATTACAGTTCCCTTCTGCTAGCTTTTGGCAGACAGAAATATTGCTTTCAGAGCAAGGAGCAGCTGACTAAGAGTTAGAACTTTTCTTATTAATTGACCTCTGTCTTTTTCCTCCACCCTACTACCCTTATACAGTTCTACTTTTATTGGCACTGGATTTGCCTGACAACAGGAACTTCCTGTTTGGCAGTAGGATGGGAATGATCACTGAGACACATACGTTTTGTCATCCTTGAAGGAAAAGAGTAGCTCTCCCTCCCCCCTCCAGCTGCTGGATGTCTGTTTCTGAGCAAGGAAGAAGGAGACTACCAAAGAATACAGGAAGTTCCTGACCCAAAATTGAAGGGTGAGAACTGTAAGAGCACATAGGCAGTAGGAAAGTAGGTGGGAAAATAAATAGAGGGAGGAGAGAGTAAGCATACAAAGCAACAGGAAAGGATCCACAAAATAAGACATGATGAGAGTGGTGCAGTGCAATTTCTGTGGGGCTGCAGTCTTCCGGGGGTAAAAGTGGGGGAGGGAGGGGAAAGGGAGGTAAAGTGCCTTCCTGAACCATGACTTGGAGGGACAGGGAGTGAATCCTCAAGATCACAGAAGCAGCTGCACAGGGGAGGGAGCTGGATGTCATTGTCTACCTAGGAACAAATAGCTGGCAGGGAATGGGTACAAAGTAGTGCAAGAGGAGTTTGTGGAGTTGGGGAAGGGCATTACATAAGTAGCACATATGGTAACCTTCTAAGAGGTGCTGCTTGTCTATGGCAAGGGTGATGCTAGGGTACTCCACACCATGGGATTCAATGAATGGTTGAAAAACTGGTATGAAGCTCAGGGTTTTGGCTTCACTGGAGACTAGGGGTCCACCTGGAAGGCAACAGGCCTATACTGGCATGGTCTGCATCTCTCCGGGAGGGGAACCAGGATCCTTGGTAATAGGTTTAAATGCTTCATTGGCAAGCAATTAGTCAATGGGGAGGCACTACAAAGGAACAGAAAAATCCAGGTCTCCCCCCACAAAACATGGTAGTTAGTGAGGTAAAGACCAAGGTAGAGAAGTCTATAGGGAGCAGGACAGGAGTAAATGGAGAAAAAGGCAAAGGTAATAAGGACACTGATGGGGCTAAAATGGGTAAGACCATCAAAAAATGGAGGGTGATGAGTACCAATGCTCATAATCTGTGTAACAAGCTCCCCAAACCAGTGTCATTGATGGAAAAGGGATGCCTGGATATCGTGGCAGTCACAGAAACATGGTACACAGAGAACCATGACTGGGATGTCAACATAACAGAGTACACAATCTCCAGAAGGGATGGGGAGGGTAAAAGAGGAGAAGGAGTAGCTTTCTATGTAAGGGAAGGGATAAAAGCAGCAGAACTAAAGGGTAAGCAGGGAATAGAGGAGGCACTGTGGGTCACCCTGAAGACAGAAAATAGCACCACAATCTGCACGAGGACTGTATACAGACCCCCATATCAGTGGGAGGCAAATAACAAAGAAATGATAGAAGGCATCCATAGACTGGCAGAAAAAAGGGAGATATTGTTGATGAGGGACATGAATATGCAAGATGTTAACTGGAGCCCTTTTGCTGCAGTCACATCAAAGAGCAGCGTCATTCTCGATGTCCTACAGAGGGAATGCTTGAAATAGATAGTGTTGGGAACCCACTTAGCAGGGAGCAATCTTAGACCTGGTACACTCTAACATGGTCAGACAGAGGATTTCAGATTTAGAAGTGGGTAGTCATCAGGGAACAACTGACCACCAAACCATGTGGTTCATGATAAACACAATCATAGACTCAAGCCATACAAAAGCAAGAGTATTGAACTTTAGGAAGGCTTACTTTGGGAAAATAGGAGAGTGCCTCAGAAAAGCACAAGCAAATGGGCAAGAAGGACAGGTGGAGGAACAATGGGTAAAAATCAAAACACCCATCACAGAGGCAACAAGCCTTTGTGGGAAGCAAATCAACAAAACAAAATGAAGGAAAAAAAATACTCTGGTTCTCAAAAGAGGTGGCAGGGAAGGTTACATAGAAACATAGACTTTGACAGCAGATAAGAACAGCTTGGCCCACCTAGTCTGCATATTTCCCTACCTACAGGATAAGCTGCAGATCCCAGTTAACCAACAGTCTATTTCTTCCTACCCCCCCCCCACAAGAATTGACTTATGTCTGTCCCATGCATTCTTGAATTCTCCCACAGTTTTAGACCCCACAACCTCCTCAGGTAGGAAGGAAGGTAGTTCCATGCATCCACCACCCTCTCTGTGACAAAATTCTTCCTCACATTGCCCCTGAGTCGTCCCCCCTCTATTTTCAAATTGTGTCCTCTTGTTCTTGCACATCTCTTTTTCAGAAAGATGCTACCCTCTTGGACTTTGTTGATTCTACTGAGGTAGTTAAAAGTTTCAATCATGTCCCTCTCTCTCCCTCCTCTCCTCAAAGGTATACATATTAAGCTCCTTTAGCCTCTACTCTTATGGCTTCTATTGCAGACCATGCATCATTTTAATTGCCCTCCCCTGGACTGCCTCCATCCTGTCTATAACATTGCAGAGATGGGATCTCCAGAACTGGATGCAGTACTCCAGATGGGGTCTCACCAACTGTCTGTACAGAGGGATAACAACTTCCTGTTTTCTGCTGGTTATGCCTCTCCCTACAGTTC
Organism: Neoceratodus forsteri; assembly: GCA_016271365.2. NCBI lineage: Eukaryota > Metazoa > Chordata > Ceratodontiformes > Ceratodontidae > Neoceratodus > Neoceratodus forsteri. Next base: position 1,292,157,052 of record CM057456.1, read on the forward strand.
CCAATATCATCCCAGCCCACCCTACTGCCTTCTCACATTGCTTGCTAATCTTAAGGTGATCTGATAAGACTACCCCCAGGTCCCTTTCCATTTTTGTTGTTGTTACTACCTCCTCCCACATTGTGTACTCTTCCCCTGGATTTTTGTTTCCCAAGGGCATTATTTTGCACTTCTTTATATTGACTCCAAGCTGCCATACTTCTGACCATTACTCCAACCTTGCCAAGTCCATTCTCATCCTTTCCACCCCCCTTGTGTATCAACCCTCTTGCAGATCTTTGTGTCATCTGCAAAGAGGTGTACTTTTCCTTCCAGACCCTCTGCAATGTCACCTATAAAGAAATGAAAAAAGACTGGACCCAGTACTGAACCCTGCGGTACCCCACTAGTAACCCCTCTTTCTTCAGAGTAGACTCAGTTTACTATTACCTTCTGTGTCCTTTTGTCCAGTCAATGTTTTACCCAGGCTACCACTCTGGGACCCACTCCCAGGCTGGCTAATTTGTTTATTAATCTTTTGTGTAGGCCTGTGTCAAATACCTTGCTAAAGTCTAGGTAGCCCATGTCCACAGCCCCTCCCTGGTCTACTACTTTGGTCACCCAGTCAAAGAAATCTAACTAGATTTGCCTGACATGACCTTCCCACTGTGAATCCATGCTGCCTTGGGTCCTGTGACCCACTCGCCTCTAGGTACTCAACAATTCTTTCCTTCAGCAGTGATTCCATCATTTTTCCTACCATCAAGGTCAAACTGACAGGTCTATAGTTTCTTGCAGCTGTCTTGCTCCCACTTTTGTGAAGGTGCATCACATCTGCCCTCCTCCAGTCCTCAGGTACCACACCATCATCCCGTGAATTGTTAAAAAAGGGTAGTCAGTGGTGTCACTAGTTCTTCCCTTAATTATTTTAGAATTCTGAGGTGAATCCCATCAGGCCCAATTGCTTTGTTCACCTTCAGTTTTAGGAGTTCTTTCAGAACCCTTTCTTCTGTGAAAGGACTGGGATTGACCCCCCCATCCTAGAAGCATAGAAACATAGCATTTGATGGCAGAAAAGGACTGCTTGACCCACCTAGTCTGCCCATTTCCCTACCTGATGGAAGAGCTTCAGAATCTAGTTAATCAACAGCTTATTTCCTCCTACCCCCCGTTAAAATTGCCTTATGTCTGTCCCATGCATTCTTGAATTCTCCCACTGTTCCTGACTCCACAACCTCCTCAGGAAGGCTGTTCCATGCATCTACAACCCTCTCTGAAAAAAATACTTTCTAACATTGCCTCTGAGCTGGTGCCTCCTCTGATTTCAAATTGTGCCCCCTTGTTCTTACACATCTCTTTTTCTGAAAGATGCTATCCTCTTGAACTTTGTTAATCCCCTTGAGATACTTGAAAGTTTCTATCATGTCCTCCCTCTCCCTCCTTTCCTCAATGGTATACATGTTAAACTGCTTTGGTCTCTCCTTATATGTCTTCTGGTGCAGACCCTGCACCATTTTGGTTGCCCTTTTCTGAACAGCCTACACTCTGTCTATGTCTTTGCAGAGACGGGGTCTCCAGAATTGCACGCAATACTCCAGATGGGGTCTCACCAACTGTCTGTACAGAGGGATAACAACTGTTTGCTACTGTTGATGCCTCTCCCTATGCATTCCAGTATCCTCCCGGCCCTCATTATTGCCTTCTCACATTGCTTGCTCACCTTTAGGTCATCTGATATAATTACTCCTAGGTCTCTTTTGATTTTTGTTGTCGTTACTATCTCACCCCTCATTGTGTACTCTTCCCCTGTTTTTTTTCTTCCCAGGTGCATTACCTTGCACTTCTTTGCATTAAATCTGAGCTGCAATAGTGTATATTTCACCATTCCTTCAACCTTGCCAAGTCCCTTTTCATCCTTTCCGCCCCACCTTGTGTATCAACCCTGTTGCAGATCTTTGTGTCATCTGAAAAGAGACATCCTTTTCCTTCCAGGTGCTCTCCAATGTCACTTATAAAGACATTAAAGAGGACCGGTCCCAGTACTGAACCCTGCGGTACCCCACTTGTTACCCTCCTTTCTTCACTGTGGACTCCATTTACTATTACTCTTTGTGTCCTGTTATCCAACCATTTGTTTATCTAGGTTACAACCTTGGGACCCACTACAAGGTTGGCTAATTTGTATATTAATCTTTTGTGTTAGACTGTGTCAAATGCATTGCCAAAATCTAGGTAGACCATATCCACAGACCCTCCCTGGTCTACTACTTTGGTTACCCAGTCAAAGAAATCTATTAGGTTCATCTGACATGACCTTCCTGCTGTGAAACCATGCTGCCTTGGTTTCTGTGCCCCACTGGCCTCTAGGTACTCAACAATTCTTTCATTCAGAAGTGATTCCATCATTATCCCTATCACTGAGGTCAAACTAACTAGTCTGTAGTTTCCTGCCTCTGACCTGCTCCCACTTACGTGATGTGGAATCACATCCACCCTCCTCCAGCCCTCAGGTACAACCCCATCCTCCCATGAGTTGTTAAAGAGAGTAGTCAGTGGTGTTACTAGTTCTACCCTTAATTCTTTTAGAATTCTGGGGTGAATCCCATCAGGCTCCATTGCTTTGTTCACCTTCAGTTTCAAGAGTTCTTTCAAAACCCTTTCTTCTGCGAATGGACTGGTATTGACCCCCCTATGCAGAGTGTTTCTCTTGTTTGGTTTTTGTATCTCACCCTCCTCTTTCATTGTGAATACTGAGCAGAGATATTCATTCTGTATCCCAGCTTTTTCACTGTTACCCTCTGCCAACATTCCCTCCCCTTTGCTTAGTCTCTGAATCCTTCCCTTGGTCTTTCTTCACTCCCTAATGGTTTTATCCCCCTTCTTAATAGAGTTGGCTATCTTTTCCTCAGTTTGTGCCTTTGCTATTCTGACTGTCTTCCCTGCCTTCTTCTGCTTTATCTGATCAAGTTCTCTGTCCTGCTCCTTCTGTGTTTCCTTATATTTCTTGAATGCTATCCTTTTCTCCTTAACATTACCTTCCACCTCTTTGAGAAGCATAGTGTTTTTTTACTTTGTTTTGTTTTGTTGATTTGCTCACACAAAGGCTTGTTGCCTCTGTGATGGTTGTTTTGATTATTCCCCATTGTTCCTCCACCCCTCCTTCTTGCCCATTTGGTAGTGTTTTTCTGAGGCACTCTCTCATTTTCCCAAAGTCAGCCCTCCTAAAGTCCAGTAGTCTTGTTTTCGTATGGCTTGATTCTATGGCTGTGCTTATTCTGAACCACACTGTTTGGTGGTCATTTGTTCCCAGATGGCTACCCACTTCTAAAACTGAGGTCCTCTCACTGTACCAAGTCTAAGATTGCTCCCTCCCGAGTGGGTTCCAAAACTAGCTGTCTGAGGCATGCCCTTGTAGGGTACTGAGAATGGCCCTGCTTTTGGCCCTGCTTTTGGATGTGGCTGCAGCAAAGTTACTCCAGTTAACATCTGGCATAGTCAGGTACCCCATCAACAATTTCTTCCTGTTTTCTGCCATTTTAAGGATGCCTTCTATAATTTCCTTGTCCATTCCCTCCTGTAGAGATGGGGTTCTGTGCACAACCCCCATGTGGATTGTGGTGCCATTTCTAGACTCTAGGGTGACCCACAGTGCCTCATCAACTTCCTGTTGACTCTTTAGTTCTGTTGCTTTAATCCCTTCCCTTATATAGAGAGCTACTACTCCCCCTTTTCTACTCTCTCTGTCTCTCCTGTAGATTTTGTACCCTGGTATGTTGAAATCCCAGTCATGGTTCTCTGTATACCATGTTTCAGTGACTGCCACAATATCCAGGCATCCCTCTTCCATCAAGATCACCAGTTCAGGGAGCTTGGTGCCCAGACTATGGGCATTGGTACTCATTACCCTCCATTTCTTGATGGCCTTACCCCTTTTTGCCCCATCCTTGTCCTTACTGCTTTTGTTGCTTTCTCCATTTACCCCTGTCCTTCTCCCTATCAATGTCTCTATCTTGGTGTTTACCTCACTAACTACCCTGATATTTTGGCATGGCTAGGAATTCCCTGCTGCTTTCCAGTGCCTCTCCCCTTGGCTAGTTTAAATGCTTGCCAATGAAGCATTTAAACCTATCATCTAGGATCCTGGTTCCCCTCCTGGACAGATGCAGACCATTGCACCAGTATAGGCCTGCATCACTCCAGGTGGACCCTCAGTCCCCAATAAAGTCAAACCCCTGAGCTCTGCACCAATTTTTCAACACTGATTGAATCTCATGGTGTGGAGCACCCTAGTCTCACCCATGCCATAGACAGACAACACCTCCAAGAATGTTATCGTGCATCCTACTTGTCTAAGGCCCCTCCCCAACTCCACAGACTCCTCCTGCACTCTTCTGATCCCTTTCCCAGCTAGGTCATTTGTCCCTAGGTGGACAATGACATCCAGCTTACTCCCCCATGCAGTTGCTCCCATGATCCTGAGGATTCATTCCCTTTCCATCCAAGCCATGGGGCCTTGCAGGCACCTTACCTCCCTCTACCCTCCCTCCACCAGTTCTACCATCCTAACAATGGAGTCCCCACCAGGAGTTGTTTCCTTCCCCTTTGGAGTCCCATGCCACCCTCCTGTGGGTCTCCTTTGTGGAGGTTCCCAACATCCTCTGTGGTCTCCACTGTGGGTGCCTCTATAGAGGAACCACACTCTGCCAGAGTGGCATACAAATTGTGGAGTGGTTCAACTGGAGAGATGCTCCTCTGTTCCACCACCCTCACCTTCTCTGAGACTACTGTGGTCCAACCAGTCTTCTTTCTTGGCAATGTCTGAGGCAGTGGTGGTTAGGGAGAAAAAGGTTGCATTCAGGAAGTATAAGAAAACACAGAAGGAGTAGGACATAGAGCTGTACCAGTTAAAGCAGAAGGAAGTAGGGAAGACTGTCAGAATAGCAAAGGCCCAAACTGAGAAAAAGATAGCCAACTCAGTTAAGAAGGGGGATACAATGTTTTATAGGTATATTAAGGAGTGGAGAAAGATGAAGGGAGGGATAGTGAGGTTTAATAAATTGAAGAGGGAGTGGGCAGAGGGTGAGAGTGAAAAAGCAGGGATACTGAATTAATACTTCTGTTCAGTATTCACAAAAGAAGAGGAGGGGGAGGTACCTAAACCTAAGAATAGAAACACTCCTAAAACTGAAGGTGGACAAAGCAATGGGGCCTGATGGGATTCACCCCAGAATTCTAAAAGAACTAAGAGGAGAACTAGTGACACCACTGACTACACTTTTTAACAAATCATGGGAGGATGGTGTGGTATCTGAGGACCTGAGGAGGGCAGATGTCATTCCCCTTCACAGAAATGGGAGCAAGACAGAGGCAGGAAATTACAGACCTGTTAGTCTGACCTCAGTGGTAGGGAAAATGATGGAATCACTTCTGAAGGAAATAATTGTTGAGTTCCTAGAGACCAGTGGGGCAAAGGACCCAAGGCAAAATGGATTCACAGCAGGAAGGTCATATTAGATGAATCTAATTGACTTCTTTGACTTGGTGACCAAAGTAGTAGACCAGGGAGGGGCTGTGGACGTGGTCTATCTAGACTGCAGCAAGGCATTTGACAGAGTCCCACACAAATGATGAATAAATGAGTTAGCCAGCCTTGGAGTGGGTCCCAAGGTTGTAGCCTGGGTAAAACATTGGCTGTTCAACAGGACACAGAGGGTAATAGTAAATGAAGTCCACTCCTAAGAAAGGGGAGTTACTAGTGGGGTACCGCAGGGTTCAGTACAGGGACTGTTCCTCTTTAATGTCTTGATAGGTGTCATCGCAGTGGGACTGGGAGGGAAAGTATGCCTCTTAGCAGATGACACAAAGATCTGTAACAGGGTTGGTACACAAGATGGGGTGGAAAGGATAAGAAGGTACTTGGCAAGGCTAGAGGAATGGTCCAAAGTGTGGCAGCTTAGATTCAAGGCAAAGAAGTGCAAAATAATGTACCTGGGAAACAAAAACCCAGCGGAAGAGTACACAATGTGGGGGGAGGTACTAACAACAACGAAAATGGAAAGGGACCTGGAGGTAGTCATATCAGGTGACTTAAAGGTAGGTAAGCAATATGAGAAGGAAGTAAGGAGGGCTGGGAGGATACTGGGATGCATAGGGAAAGACATCACCAGTAGAAAATAAGAAGTTATTATCCCTCTATACAGACAGTTGGTGAGACCCCATCTGGAATACTGCATGCAGTTCTGGAGACCTCATCTTCACAACTACATAGACAGAATGGAGGCAGTTCAGAGAAAGGCATCTAAAATGATGCAGGGTCTGCACCAGAAGCCATATGAAGAGAGACTAAAGGAGCTTAATATCTATACTCTTGAGGAAAGAATGGGGGGGCATAATAGAAACAATTTTTTGCCGATTTCAGCTGTCGGCTCCCTCCAGCTTAGCCTGAGGCGCTGCCGGACTGTACTTTTCAGAAAAAGCATCTGTTCTCACCGATAACTCTGACTTTTAGACTGCCTTCTGTGATCTGGGCCTAGGATAGCCGCTCACCGGTGTGAGCAGCCCACTCTTCCCGCTTGAGGAGCCTTTTCCCAGTCACAATAAGCAAGTGGTACAGTTCCTCCTGTGGCCATCTGTCCTGGTTACTCTGCATGAATATGATTTGACTGTCCACCTTAAATATAGAGCCGTAGTTTACCTGCATAATAACTGTAAAAACTGCTCAAAATACTATAAGCATAGAGCCTTAATCTACCTGCATGAAAATTGTAATAATCTGCTGAAAGCATAGAGCCTTAGTCTACCTGCCTGAAAGCTGTAAGAGTGATCAAATTTCCCACTGTTTTTCAAATCTCCTCCTCTCTTTCTTACTTCCCACCCTTTTTCTTTGTCTCCTAAGCCTCACCTCACTGCACCTTCTCCTACTTAAAACCTCTCCCTTGCTGTCCTCCTTAGGTCCTCTCCAGGCCCATCGGTGCTTCGGATCGCTCCTCCTCACACCCCAGCACTGCCGTGGACCCTCCGCTGTAGACCAAGGAACCCACCACCAGACCCGCTTGCCCAGCGGCACCCGACGAAGCTTGCACCTCGCTCCTCCAGGAAGTCTGTTGCCAGGGGCTGCCCGCCGCACTCTCGCCCAGAAGCGGAACCAGGAGCCCGGCCACTCGCTGGTACCTTAAGCCGCTAAAGCCGTAAATAGCCGTAAGGTATGTTTTTTGCCGATTTCAGCTGTTGGCTCCCTCCAGCTTAGCCTGAGGTGCTGCCAGACTGTACTTTTCAGAAAAAGCGGCTGTTCTCACCAATAACTCTGACTTTTGGACTGCCTTCTGTGATCTGGGTCTAGGAGCACTGCTCACCGGTGTGAGCAGCCCACTCTCCCCTTTTGAGGAGAGCATTTTCCCGGTCACAATAAGCAAGTGGTACAGCTCCTCCTGTAGCCATCTGTCCCGCTGGCACTTTGCGCCGGCTCCCCAACTGCCCCCAACCTCACCCACCCTGGTCAACCTCTAGATTTATAGGACTCTGGTGGTCATATGACTAAGTGCCCACTTTCCCATTGGCTCCTTATATTCTCTCACCACTGGGGGTGATCGACCTGCTTAAATGTCTTATATTCTCTCACCACTGGGGGTGATCGACCTGCTTAAAACCCTCCAACAAACAGGCCACACAATGTGCAAAAACCGCCTCCCCAACCCTACCTCATCTCTCAGGAACCAACCTAGCTGCTGTCCCTCGAGCACGGGCATGCCTCCCCTTCCCCTAGGCTCACTGCCCCAAAGTGGCAGACATAAGATCCTACCCACTCTAACCTGCCTCCTCTTTCTCATGGGCCTGAACATAATTTCTCTGTCCATATGAAGTGTATCACACCGGCACTCACCCTCAGACACTGATTTCAGTTTCTCAAACCTGCTGGCAGCCAAGCACTACCCCAAACATACTTTGCGATTCCTTTTCCTCAACAAAGGATGCACTTATCATATATTTTTTACCCTCAACAAACGGTGGAGGAAACATCATTCAACAATAAGTCACTACAGCCTAAAACTTATGTTCCTGGCATCACTCCTGCTCAGACTTGCTGGCAACATAGAACCGAATCCTGGCCCCCCCTGCAATGGCGCTCCCGCAAACTCAAACAGGAAGTCAAATAAAGGACTTTGTATAGTCCACATGAACATTCGAAGCCAACTGAGCCACGTGCCTGAACTAGAAGCCTGGACTAAAATCTATAACCCTGACATACTGTGCCTCTCAGAAACCTGGCTAAAACCATGGACGCCCGATACCCTGTGCGACATACCTGGCTACTCAATTATAAGGAATGACAGGCCTGGGTCTAAAAGGGGTGGGGGTGTTGCCATCTACCACAAGTCTCACCTCAGCCTCAGTGCAGCCCCAGCCCAAAAATCCTTTACTGGCCTGTGAGTCAATTCATGCGATCCTGTCCCTTGGTGATAAGAAACTGCACATAATTTGCCTCTACAACCCGCCCCTCTGGAGGTGGGGCGGTTTCAAGAAGTCATTGAATTAACACTACAAACCATTAACATGAGCGAAGCCAGCATCCATCCTCGGTGCGTAAACCTAAACTGGCTGGGCCTTCGCACAGTGTCCTCAAATCATTTGTCCATGGTTTTAACTTTCACCAGCTAATAACAGAAAATACCAGGATGGTCACTGCTCAGTCTGGGACACTGATTGACTGGATCCTCACCAATGAGCCGAACATGCGACCAAGGCAGGGATATTGGCCAACTCAGTACTGACCACTCTCCTATCTTTTGTCAATGGAACTCGGGCTGCCTCCCCCGACTGACTTTCACAAACTTTGTCCAGCTGGACATCACTGCCTTCCTCTGTGATATATCTAACTTGGATTGGTCAGAACCACCACGAGATAAAGTTGAGGATGTCCTGAAAGTATTCCTGACACAGTTCAGCTCAGTACAAAATAGACATGCACCGAAAGTCACAAGAAGAGTCAAAGGGAAGCAAACTAGATGGCTCCACAAAGATCTGCTCCTGCAATTACGGCTCAGGAACAAACTGTGGAAGCACTACAAAAGCTCTGGGCTGACTAGCGACCACTCCATATACAGGCAACACCAAAACTCCTGTAGAAAGCATATAAGGCTTGCTAAAAGCAGGTACTGTCAGAACTTACTGAACAGCTCAGCTCATGACCCCCATAAATTCTGGGGCCATATAAAAACCTTCCTTGGAACACCACAGTCTGTTACCCCCTCAGAGATGGTCCGTAATGGCTCCCACTGTAATAACCCCCTCACCATAGCGAATGCATTCAACAACATGTTCTCTGACCTCATTCCTATACCTCTACATTACCAATGGCTCCCAATGCATCCCTGCCCACATCTGACAGTGAGCCAGCACACGTCTCTGCCACACAAACAAGGGCTCTAAAAACCCAGCCTTTTTATTTCAAAGCTATCACAAGCTCTCAGGTTTTTAATCTCCTAAAGCAAATATCTGAAAACACCAGTCCTGGATCAGACTATCTGGAACCTCGCTTGTTAAAATTAGCTGCACATTTCATCTCTGAACCTCTGGCAAAAATCTTCACTCTGCCCCTTTCCTGTGGTACATTCCCGGACCTCTGGAAAACTGCCAGGATTACCCCCATCTTTAAGAAAGGGAACAAAAGTGAAATCTCCAACTACAGGCCGATAGCTATCCTATCAGTACTTAGCAAAATCCTAGAAAAACTGGTGACCAACCAGATCCTGGAATACCTAGAATCTACAAAACAGCTCAGTGATGCTCAACATGGGTTCAGGAAGAACCACAGCACTCGACTGCCCTTGCTAAGTTCACCTCGGACATCCTCTCGAACATGGATGAAGGACGTAACAGGAGCTGCTTTCATTGATCTCACCAAGGCTTTCGACCTTGTGGATCACCCTTCCTGTCCACCCTCCAGACAATAGGCTGCTCCTCCCCATTTTAAACTGGTTCAGGAGCTACTTAACTGACAGGTCCCAGGTTGTAAAATTTAACTCTGCAATCTCTGACAGTGTCACAACAAACATCGGTGTCCCTCAAGGTTCGATACTGGGTCCTCTTCTCTTCACCCTATTCATAAACAACTTACCAAACAATATCCCAGCCTGCTCCTCTCTTCTCTACACCGATGACCTGGTCATCTATGCCAGCTGTCATAACGTGGACCACCTTAACCTAACTCTAACCACAGCCTACAACAGCATACAGAACTGGCTCAACTCCCATCACCTTATCCTCAATTCCAGGAAGACAAATGCCATGCTCCTGGGCACAGCCCAGAAACTTCAGTCGTGCACCTCCCCACTGAAAATTCTTGACCTTAATGGGACAACTCTTCAGGTCGTCACCTCCTTCCGCTATCTGGGCATCTTGCTGGACCAATCTCTAGACTTAAATCTCCACATCCAAACAACCTGTAAAACTGTGAATTGTAAGCTGAGGGTAGCCTATAGAACCAGTTATATGCTCACATCATCAGCCAAGCTGGCCATCACCAGAGGGATCCTACTACCAACCCTAACCTACTGTGCTCCCATCCTAACTACTGCCCATAAAACAGTCCTGCAAAAATGGTACGTCACATACAACAAAGTATGTCGATGTGCATCCAAGGCTCCTCGACTCCAACATCACTGTCAATTATACAGGGACCTCAGATGGCTCTCCCCCTCTGCCACCAGGCTTTACTATCTGGTCTGTTTATGTGACTCTATCATCAGGCTAGGACAGCCTGCATCACTTGCTGAGCTACGCCATCCTGCTACCTCAAGTCATGAATTAAGATCGACAGACAAATCTCTCCTGAGAGTTCCTCACTGCCACACCACCAAAGGAACTGGATCTTTCAGGTACGCTGCCTCCCAGATGTGGAACTTGCTCCCACTGGATCTTAGGCATGCAACTTTGCACCATATATTCAAATGAGGGATGCGACACCACCTGGTCACCTCTGACCAATGCACCTTTTTTGACCCCACCTGACAGCCTGTCCAACTCCTACTCTCCCTCCCCTTAGCTACCCACATTCCTCTTGTCTACTATTTTCTGTCTGCTCCTTCACCTTCAGCTACCTGCTGATCTTTAAGCACCCCAGCTAGAACTACTTGGGTTTATAACCTACTTCTCTATACGAACTGTATTAATGATAAGTGCATTTATTTTTGATTTTAAGAAATGACCTTGCTGCTACATGTTAATTCGCTCTCTACCTGCTGTTATCGTTACTTGTCTCAGACTAATCTTTCTTTAACTGCTGTTATCGCTACTCATCACAGGCTCAACTGTACAAATTGGCAGGGCTGCCTCTGACTAGATGGGTGCTGGTACAACTAGGGTCCTTGACTCCCCAGCCCTCCTAGTGCATTACTCCCCCTGGATGCCCCTGGGCAGGGACTGCCCATCGCACTCATACCCAGTGTTGTAACCAGAAGCCTGGTTACATGTCCCTCCCACCAACCACTAAAGCCGTAAGTGTGCCGTATCTCCTATGTAACCCCAAACACTCGTTGCTCTCATGCCCAACTTTGGTACCATGAGCCTGGCTCTTATCTCAATGCCACGCTGCTAAAGCCGTAGGCATGCCTAATTGTCCCCCAGATCCCTCAACCGCAGGCCACCCTCAAGTCCGCCTATGATACCTCTTAGCCCGGCCACCCACCTCTACGCCTTACCACTAAAGCTGTGAGCCTTGCTAAACTCAAAACCCCCGGACGAGTGCTGCTCTCATGCCTGTCAATGGCATCCTGAGATAGGTTACTTGTCCTATCGCCCTGTCTCTATCACTGCTAGTTCAGCCATTTCCCACTAAAACTCTGACCTGCGCCCCTTGGCCGCCTCTGGTACAGGCCCGGCTGCTTATCCCTGCACTTCACCGCGAGCTTAAGATGCTACCATGGACTAGTCTGCTTTCAGGGGATGCTGCCGCATTCATTTCCGGGAGCAGCTCCATAAGCCTGGCCGCTTATTAGTACCCTAAGCTGCCACCTCTACTCCAGCCATAGCTGTCTTAAACCGTGATCCCACTAGGTTCATAAACTCCCTCCACTCCTTCCTCCTTCTCTCACCTCTTAAACCATGTCCTCCCGGGGTGGAAATACTCTGTCCTTGTACCAGTACTCACTCTCCTTGTAAATTCCAGTCAATGTTTTTGCTTAGACTAGTAGACACTATGTTAGCCTAGCCTAATTAGCTTCTCTGTATGTACATTGTACTGCCTCGCTAATTGTATGGTTTATGTTGTACATTTCTTAGTATGTATCTTGTCTTGTATTCTCCTGGGTCATGCCTGAAAATAATCACCTGCTGCCTAGTGCACCGACCCGGTAAACAAAAGCTAAATAAATAAAATAAAATTAAGTACCTCAAGGGAATCAATAAAGTCCAAGAGGGTATCATCTTTCAGAAAAAGAGATGTGGAAGAACAAAGGGGCACAATTTGAAGATAGAGAGGAATAGCTAAGGTGCAATGTAAGGAAGTATTTTTTTCACAGAGAGGGTAGTGGCTTCATGGAATGGCCTTCCTGAGGAGGTTGTGGGATCAAAAACAGTGAGGGGATTCAAGAATGCATGGGACAGACATAAAGTAATTTTTGTGGGAGGTAGGAGGAAGTAGGCTTTTGGTTAACTAGGATCTGCAGCTTATCTAATACATGGAGAAATGGGCAGTCTGGGTGGGCCAAGCAGTCCTTATCTGCCACGAAAGTCTATGTTTCTATGTTTCTATAATGACTGTTTGCAGTGTATGGATTTCCATATACAACCGCTTTCCACCATACACTAAATTATGGTAATCAAGGATGTGTGAAGTGACTTATGAATTATTAGGAATTTACCAGTGACAGTGGCTCAGTAAATAGCACACTCTGAGGCCAGATGATCCAGAGGTCATTGGTTTTAGCCCCACATGTGGTATTGTATATGGGTTCATACTTATACTTGAGATGATAATGCTGTCCAGTAGGGGTGGTGAACTGTTGAGGTGCCATCCTTTGTACAAGATCTTGAACCAAGGTTCCAGCTGCATAGCTCTGGTCACTGTCTAGGTGGAAGTTAAAGATCCCATGGAGTTAATCAAAGAAAAGTAGGAGAGTTTCATCAATGTCACAGCCAGCATTTCTATGGCCACAAAACCCATGACTTTCCCGGAAAAAGCTATCATAGCTTACGTCACCTTTTCTGGAAAACAAAATTACAAATAAATAAATCATAAAAAATATGTATGGGATTTTCCCAAATAACCACACAGTGAGGAGCATCTTGGACTACAGAAGGGATGATTTTACTATGATGGGCGAATGCCTCAGGAAGGACCTGGCAGGGGGAAATGTCCTGTGGGTGGAAGAAAAGGTGGGCCAAACTAAAAGAGGGCAAAGTGAAGGCAACAAGCCTCTGTGTCAAGCACAAAAGTGAAAGTAAAAGAAAGAAGAGAGTGCCATGGTTCTCAAAAGATGTAGCAGTAAAGGTAAAGGCTAAACGAGTAGCATTCGAAAGGTCTAAGGAGACCCAGAGAAAGGAGAATAGGGAAGTGTATCTCAGAAAACAGAGAGAGCAGGCAAATGCACAAACTGAGGAAATAATAGCTCAGGGAGTATGAAAGGGAACAAGACATTTTGTAGATATTTTAGAAAAAAGGAAGACAAAAGGATGGGTAATAAGTTGAAAGAGGGAGGAGGTGACTGTACAGAGATGGATCAAGACAAAGCAAACATCTTGAACAAATACTTCTGCTCAGTGATCACAGTAGTAAGGGAAGGGGAGGAACCAGGTAAAGGCGACAGCAGCTTTTACGGGAGGGAAAGGGACACTATCCCATTTTCTATGGAGAGAGTCAGGAAAGCACTCACTGGCCTGAAGGTATACAAAGCTATGGGGCCAGATGGGGTACATCCAAGAGTGCTGACAGAGCTCAAGGAGGTACTAACTACACCTCTAAGAAACCTGTTTAACAGATCATTGGACACAGGAGTGGTCTGGGAGGACTGCAGAAGTGCTGATGTAGACCCACTTCACAAAAGTGTTAGCAAGGAAGAGGATGACAATTATTGGCTTGTCAGCCTGACATTCGGTCTGTGTAAGTTAATGGAAACACTATTAAAGGAAATTATTGTAGAATATCTAATATCCAACAGATTACAGGACCCAAGGCAGTATGGTTTAACAGACGGAAGGTCATGCTAAACAAATCTAATAGATTTCTTTGAGTGGGTGAACAAGGAGCTGGATCACTGAGGAGCAGTGTGTTCAACACCGTTCTCCATAGGAAACTGGTAAACAAGTTAGGCAACATGGGGGTAGGTAATAAGATGGTAACCTGAGTAAGAAACTGCATAGCGGACAGGACCCAGAGGGTAGTAGTAGTAAACAAAGTGCACTCAGAGGAAACAAGGGTAACCAGTGGGGCACCTGATGGGGATCAGTGCTGAGACCAGTACCCCTAAATGTCTTTATAAGTGACATAGCCTGGGACCTGTAGGGGAAAGCCTGAATCTTTGTGGATGACCCCAAGATCTGCAACAGCGTGGACACTCTGGGGGTGGGGTCAGAAGAACTGGCAGGAATCTGGAAAGACTGGAAGAGTGATCAAGGGTATGACAGCTGTGTTTTAATGCAAAAGTGCAAAATAAAGGATCTGGGCCTTAGAAATCAGGGATTGGAGTACAAAATGGGCAGAGTGGTACTGACAAAGACTAAGCAGACAGAGCTGACAATTAGTGTGTGTGTGTGTGTGTGTGTGTGTGTGTGTGTGTGTGTACTGTATACAGTACAACGGTCATTGAGAGCTCAGTCGGTGACTGGCTGTGTTGGTGAGTGGTGAGCTGTGCCAGTTTGCCAGCTCGGCTTGGGGATGGGGGGAGCAGGGTGGTGGGACACTGCCTGCAGGGGTGGGGGGTGGGGTCCACTTGACCAACAGTGATTTCTTAATATTTCATAATGGGGGATCTGGGCTTGGGGGGAGAGAGGCACTAGGTCACCAGGGAATATAAATATACATATTTCATAGGCACATTGGGGACAGGGGTGTCGGTGGGCATATGGACTGTACTAAGCAAAGTACAGTAAAAAAATCAGGCGGGGCAACAAAAAGAGGAATGCAAGGACACTGTGAGTCCCATTGTGTCTCTGTCGTGCTGAGCCCTTTTACCTTTGTTGTTCACTGTGGACCACTGATGCCACCAGCCAAATACACAAACAAGAACAACTTTCCAGGTAGACAGAACAACAAAGGAAGGGGGATTACAGGAAGAAACTGATTACTTGAACTTAGACATGCAAACAAGGGGGTGGGCAGATCTATTGTTGGTGTGGCATGCAGTGCATATTTTGGTTTATGTTTACATAACGGGGGAGCAACAGTGCATCAGTTTTGAGTACAAGTTTAAAATTCCTGGCTACACCCCTGATCAGGGAGGGGGGTACACTAGACCACAAATTCATTTGTAATATTTTATAACCAGGGGATCTGGGCTTGGGGAGAGATACTAGATCATCATGGAATGTAAATATACATATTTCACAGGGACAATGGGGGGGCAATATACTACTAATGATTTTTTCTTATTTCATGAGGGGGAATTGGGGCTGGGGAGATGATGCCCACTAGACAACCAGGGAATACCATGAGACATTGCTGCATGGCTGCACATGGCTTGCAGAAACCTGTTCAGGTGCACCTTCTGTTTGGAGCACCACTGTGGTTGCTGCAAGCCTTGGAGCTTTGCCACCAGGACCCTACCCAATCAAGAATCAGACCCAGGGTCCCTGGCACAATGTTAATCCATGCAATTGACTTTGGAGAGCCTTGCACTGATGTCTGAGAATTGGGCCCCTTGGGTGTAATGATTTTTATTGTTAATGAATGTATAGATTCATTGGGTAGAGGAACTGCAGTTTAAACCTATGTATTAAAATTGTATATAAAGAAACTGACCAAATCTAAAAAATTCATTGGTCAGAACACAGAACATGAACATTGATTTATTTACCTAGAACCTGCACAGTTATTAACTAACCTGCTGTAATTGACCTACAGTAGGAACACTCTTACTAAATGAAAGCAAAACTTTTTCCTATTCAAAGAAATATTTTTCCACTTTTTAAATACAAAATCCCACTCCAATACACAGATTTCTTCAAAATAAATGCAGTTCCTGGGTTAATTCAAAGGCACCCAACCTGTTACTAAACTCACCAGTTCTACCTAGCAACAACCCAACAAAAAGAAAATAAACAATTATTCCATTAAAAAAAAATTCAATTTTATAAGCACAGTAACCTACTCCAGGGCATGGGTTTCATGAGAATTTATAAACTTCCTGGGTGTGCTGAAAGTTACTTGAGCATCAGCTTAATGCCTTAAAATTCACTTGGGCTGTGCATTAATTCTCTAGAAACCCATGCCCTGTTGTGATTTATTGCTTAAATAGCACCACAGGTAAAGAATAATGTGAACCAATCAGGCTACTGGATTCTTCTTTTTTCAGTTTATGTTTTATTGAGGTTTTATATTATACTGTACATCACAATTTCTTACAACACACCAGTGATGCCCTTATAATTTTCTTGACCTAGCCAGAGCATAAATTCCTTGTATTACAGGCTAATTCCTGAATACAGAGAAACATTATCATTTAATAAAGGTCTAAAAGGTATAACATAAACAACCAAATGCAGCCCCATAATCCCTTCTCTCTAATCTGCATACAGAGTTATAGCCCTCTAATATACTTTATCTTCAACTGCAAAAAAGTACTGGAAAACCAAGCATCGATGAAGAAACAGTACAAACAGTGAATATGCAAAATAGGTATTGAAATAAATCAATAAAATGAATATGTGTAACAGAGTGGTTGGTAAGCGAGAACTCCCACCTGACCAGGATAGGCTCTGAAAAATAGATATATCTTCATGGTATAACCTTGCGTAGTGCGATGGTAGGGGGTGATAAGTTCCCTTGTCTAGGGATCATAATTCAACCAAGAGTACTCTGGGGTGTGCAATTAATAACCTCTTGTTAGCACAAGGGACAGTATAAGGATCAGGATATATAGGAACTCCACACTTTTATCATAGAGTGCCAATTTGTGTGCAACTAAAAAGGACAGGTGTTCCAAGCTGTTGAGTTTATGTATCTTGTTTTCCCATTCCTCTATGAAAGGTATGCTTTCTAACCTCCATTTTCTGTACACTAGCCATTTGGCTTCTGTAATTGCCATCATAAACCACAGGTGAAGGGATTTTTTGCTGAACAAGAAGTTTGCTGGTGTTGGCCAGAACCATATGGGAGGTACCCTTGGGTAGCAGACACTGCAGCATGTCCAAGATTCTGTCCTGCAGCTGGCTCCACCAGTCTTTCCATTTAGGAAAGGACCAAAAAATGTGCAGCAATTTACCCTCTTGCTGGAGGCATCTCCAGCAAATCAGAAGTATTTACCAGGTTAATTTTCTTCAACTGATCGGGTGACCTATACCAGGGATGCAGTGTTTTCAACTGCTTGAGCCTCCCCCTGTGTCTCTACTTGATCTATATGCATTAAACCAACAACAGTCTCAATCCTCCTCTTCTGTATGGCACCCTAGCTGTTTTTCCATCTAGCTTTCAATTTATCTGTTGAAGGGATACATTCCTGCTAGAGTCCCTTATAAATCTTCCCTATTTTTGGCGTTGTCTTAAGAAATCTTACCCCACCCACCAGTCCTAAAATGTCATTCCAGTGCCATTCACAAGCAATCTGAGTTGAGAGCCGGTATAGATGGAAATTAGATGGCAAATCTATAAGTGTCTCCACAGGTGAGATTGTGGTAGGGAAGCTTTAATAGTGACAAAATCTGAAGAGACTAGAATCTGAGTGAAATAGATCTTCAACACGAGAAATCCCACCATCCCAATCAAGCCAATATATGGGTGTGCACCCCACTCACAACTTAGGATTGTTCCTTAGAGGCCAGCGATGTAAAGGCACCTGCCAAGGGGAATTAACTATTTTACCTAGGTCTTTCAAAACACTAAGAATGAATTCATGGATAGGGTAACATCAATTAATTTTGGTGTATCCCATAGAATTATTTCAGGTGTTGTTTCTTGTGCCAAATATTCTTCACTAATGATCCATCTGGCTGTCTTCCTACATTTGTCAGCATACAGCCACATTCAGATCTGTCTGAGGCCTATTGCAAGGTAATAACCTTTAAATCAATGGATGTAAAATCCCTCTTTAGACCGTGGGGCAATCATTCTGGCCAACAAAATTCTGGATTTACCTCGCTCCCATAAAAAAGCCCCTTACCAACCTTTCCAGGGATTTCCAAAGAGGTTCCAGAATATGTAATGGCAACTATTGGATTATATATAACATCTTAGGGAGTACCATCATTTGCAGTGACTAGGATTTCCCCATAATGAAAATTACATATGTTTCCATCTATCAAGGTGGTTCCTTACGGATTTAATTAGCAGTAAGAAATTTAAGTGGACCCACTCCCTTCAGTGACAGAAAATAAGGATGCCCAGGTACCTTAATGGATTGATTGTCCAAAACAGCCCTGTGCCCTGAAAGGTAAACTAAGTGCATTTCAAATGTAAGGCTGCAACCTCAGTTTTTCCCCAGTTATTGTGCAGGCCAGACAGCTCTGTGAACTGGTCAAGCAAACTAATTAAAGTGAGTATTGACTTGTCTGGATTTTTAAGTGTAATCAAAATGTCATCAAGGAAGGGCATTGGTTTATACACCTCTGCCCCCAGACTGATCCCTCGAATATGTGGAGATTCACAAAGTTTTTGAGCCAGTGACTCAATGACTAATACAAATAATGCCAGAGACAGAGGACACTCCTTCATGTGCCTCTTCCTAGGGGCATCCTAGCCGATATGCGATAGTTCATAATTTCCAAAGCTTGCAGTGCAGAGTAGATAGTCTGGACCCACTTAATAAAAGTATCATCGAGACTGAAAGCTTGAAGAGTGGCAAACAGGTAGGCCATTTGATGGAGTCAAATGCTTTCTCCATAGCTGCAACAGGGTCTGGTAAGGACTGCATGCCACTTCAAGTTGACCAGTCTCCTGATGTGGTCTGTTCCATCTCTCCCTGCTGCAAACCTGACTTGATCCTGGTGGACTAATAGTGGCAGAACTTTATTCAATCTTAAAGCTAAAACCTTGGCCAATATTTTATAGTCCATATTTAACAGGCAGATGGGCCGGTAGCTGGAGCACTGATAGTGATCCTTTCTCTTTTTAGGAAGTACAGATATAGTGGCTTCCATCATGGATTCCAGAAACAAAGTAGTTTCCCATGCCTCTTGGAATGTGGAGGCAAGCAGTGGGCTAAGTAAGTCAGCTAGGATTTTGTAGATCTTGACTGGAAAGCCATCAGGGACAAGCGTCTTTCCATTTGAGATCTGGCCTATAATTCCTGTGGGGTCAGCAGACCCTCTACAGTGCCATGCTGCTCCTCAGTCGTATGTCAATGCCTGTTCGACAATTACAGGTCACTGTAATGTCAGTGAGGGAAACCGGCACTTCTTTCTGGGGGTCTTGCACCCCATCCCTAAATCAATTCCAACTCGGAGTTGATTATTTAGGTTATGGGGGGCTTGGGGAGTGAAAGTCTTCATGGAATAGTGTTAGGCCAACCACAATTGCGGCCAACATAAAGTTGTCGCTGTAATGTCATTCAACAATGAATTTGCCAAACCAGTGTCATGGATTCCTCTTCAGTTAGGCGAGGGTGCTTTATAGATTCCAAGACATCATTAATGCTCAAGACAGCTTGGTCTCTCTGGTCCAACATAGAGGTATATAGTCCTGCATAGTATTCATGGAAGGCCATGTTTACCTCTGATGGAGCTGTTAGTAAATTCCCCCTTTTCTGAATTTCTGGGTATTTTTGTCTCCACCACAATTTTCTTTAAATGATAGGCTAACAAATTACCTTCCTTTTGCCCCCCTTCCCAGTAAGCATGTCTGGATCAACATAAAGCAAATTTAGCCTGTTAGGAGTTTGTTGTATTAATTTTATACTTGAGGTCTGCACATCATGGAGTAATGTGGAAGATTGATCCCCTTGCTTATGACATTTTTGTAATTCACATAACTTATTCTCCAAGGACTGTAGTTCTTGAATCCTATATTTTTTCTTTGCAGAGGTATAGGCAATAATGTGGCCTTGGAGGAAGGTCTTCAGCCTGTCCCAAATCAGTTTATCTGCTACTTTTCCATCGAGATTACATTCTAAATAAGTCTTAACCTCCTGGTACATTCACAGTTTAAAATTATTATCCCTGCAAAGGCTAACTTTTCATCACCAGTGCTTATCCTCAACTGCAAAGGTCCTAGGATGGAAATGATAGGTAACTGGCTAGTGGTCTGAAATGAAACTCTATAGATGAGTGGATCACTCCATGAGCTACAAAACCAGATGCTAATATCATATCTAGTCTACTGTAGGTATCATGGAGAGCAGAATAATAAGTATAATCATGACCAGAGGGGTGCTCCAATCTCCAGGCATCATGGATGCCATGATCTTTTAAAAGTGAGTTGAGAGCTCTGCTTCTTGTAGAGGGAGATCTAGAGGGGTGTCACACTTGTCATAGAGTGGGTCAATGACCTTATTTATATCCCCTCCAGGTAAGACCAAGCTATTCCCCATATCCAGCAATGATTGAGACAAATCACAAAAAAAAAATGGGAATCATTGGTACTGGAGACATACACCACTCCCAATACCAAGGATGAGCCATCTAACCTACCCTTCACTAATAACCATCTCCCCTTCCCTCCTTATCCCTTTTGACCTGCTCAGACACCCACTTAACACTGCAGTGACACAGGACAGCCACCCGTCTTTTATTAGATGATCAGGATGACTCGTATAATTGATACCCCCAAAGCCTGCCTAAATTCTCTGCCTCTTTTTATATAGCGGGTTTCCTGCAAAAGATTATCTGCCCCCCGCCAAATGCTTAAGATGTGTAAGGACTCTCTTTCATTTTCTAGGGCTATTCAGCCCATGGGCAGTCCATGAAACAGTTTTATATGCCATAAGTACAATAGACCCCCGGCATGAACAACAGTTACACTTATGCTAGCACTCTTTCTTACAGTACAAATAACCAGGATTTTAGTGCTAAAGAACTGGCTAACAACAGTGACAAAACATAACTTACAAACTGAACTATGTACATTACAAAACAGTTTGAACTTCCTCTGAGTCCTTAACTTGGAAGGCTTGGCAGCCACAGGGTTACTACCAGATTTAAGCCTGTGTAATCTACCATCCCAAACCACTCCAATCTATATGAGATGCAGGGTGCTGCACCAGTCTGTGCAGTTTAACTTATTATCAGCTGTTCCATAATGTTAAGCTATACGTGTTGCCCCAACTGCTCAGGAAGCTCTAAAAAGCAAGCATTCCCCTTCTGGTGAACATGGGAAATCATTGATTTATAGTAAGATGTCCCACTACCTAAAGCTCATCAAAGTAGATTCTCCCCCACTTATAGGGATGGCTGATGACAGACTCTTGAAAGAGATTACATCATTCTGCCACATTCCAAATATTAGGCCAACATGGCTAGAATACTTCCTAGCATGAGTAATAGTCCAAAATGTTGCAGACGGCAAGGCTGGATCTAACCTCACTGCACCATACACCAACAGCACACATGGCTCACTGCCCCAGAAACTGGAGGTACCATACAGCAATAAACCATAATTTCCATACACCTTATGAATGGTGTTCCCAACAGTGAGGGGATGACAGACACTAGGAAGAGCAAGCAAGTAGCCCCACACCATACAGATTCAAAAAAGAAGGATTAGCGCATCCTCCGGTGAGCTGAATGAATCATGGCAGGATTCCCAGCTGAGACAGCAGTGGCTGGTTTTGAGGCAAAAAGAGGAGGCCTTCAGAAGCAACAGAATCTGAGTTCAACACCCTGCTAGGCATTAAATACCACACAGGAAGAGCCACTTAGTTTGCCATATGAAAGGAGGTACAGAGACAACCTTAATACACTCCAAGGAATTAACACAACTAAAATCAATAGAGGCACACCCTTCCTCCCTGCTAACAATCCATATTACAGAGTGCCCATATAAATCCAATTTATAACTCTATAGATGAATAGATCACTCCACGAGGTATGAAACCAGATGCTAATATCGTATCTAGTCTACTGTAGGTATCACGGAGAGCAGAATAATATGTATAGTCATGACCAGAGGGGTGCTCCAATCTCCAGGCATCATGGAGGCCATGATCCTTTAAAAGTGAGTTGAGAGCTCTGCTTCATGTAGAGGGGGATCTAGAGAGGGTGTCACACTTGTCATAGAGTGGGTCAATGTCCTTATTCATATCCTCTCCAGGTAAGACCAAGCTATTCCCCATATCCAGTAATGATTGAGACAAATCACAAAAAAAATGGGAATCATTGGTACTGGAGACATACACCACTCCCAACACCAAGGATGAGTCATCTAACCTACCCTTCACTAATAAACATCTCCCCTTCCCTCCTTATCCCTTTTGACCTACTCAGACACCCACTTAACACTGCAGTGGCACAGGACAGCCACCTGTCTTTTATTAGATGATCAGGATGACTCGTATAGTTGATACCCCCAAAGCCTGCCTAAATTCTCTGCCTCTTTTTATTATTTTTTTTTTTTTAGTTGTTTAACCAGGTATAGCACACTAAGCTGAAAGCTTTTTTACAGGAGCAACCTGGGAGCACAAGGAGGTTAAGTGACTTGCTCAGGGTCACACAGTATGCAAGTAGAAGCTGTGGGATTCAAACCCAGGTCTGGTCTGCTGGATGTCACCAGATTTGCAGCTCAGAGCCTTAGACCACTGCGCTATACTGCCTCCTATTAAGGCGGGTTTCCTGCAAAAAGATTATCTGCCCCCCCCCCACCAAATGCTTAAGATGTGTAAGGACTCTCTTTCATTTTCTAGGGTTATTCAGCCCATGGGCAGTCCATGAAACAGTTTTATATGCCATAAGTACAAAAGACCCCCGGCATGGACAACAGTTACATTTATGCTAGCACTCTTTCTTACAGTACAAATAACCAGGATTTTAGCGCTAAAGAACTGGCTAACAACAGTGACAAAACATAACTTACAAACTGAACTATGTACATTACAAAACAGTTTGAACTTCCTCTGAGTCCTTAACTTGGAAGGCTTGGCAGCCACAGGGTTACTACCAGATTTAAGCCTGTGTAATCTACCATCCCAAACCACTCCAATCTATATGAGATGCAGGGTGCTGCACCAGTCTGTGCAGTTTAACTTATTATCAGCTGTTCCATAATGTTAAGCTATATGTGTTGCCTCAACTGCTCAGGAAGCTCTAAAAAGCAAGCATTCCCCTTCTGGTGAACAGGGGAAATCATTGATTTATAGTAAGATGTCCCACTACCTAAAGCTCGTCAAAGTAGATTCTCCCCCACTTTTATGGATGGCTGACAGACTCTTGAAAGAGATTACATCATTCTGCCACATTCCAAATATTAGGCCAACATGGCTAGAATACTTTCTAGCATGAGTAATAGTCCAAAATGTTGCAGACGGCAAGGCTGGATCTAACCTCACTGCACCATACACAAACAGCACACATGGCTCACTGCCCCAGAAACTGGAGGTACCATACAGCAATAAACCATAATTTCCATACACCTTATGAATGGTGTTCCCAACAGTGAGGGGCTGACAGACACTAGGAAGAGCAAGCAAGTAGCCCCGCACCATACAGATTCAAAAAAGAAGGATTAGCGCACCCTCCAGTGAGCTGAATGAATCATGGCTGGATTCCCGGCTGAGATAGCAGTGCGTGGTTTTCAGGCAAAAAGAGGAGGCCTTCAGAAGCAACAGAATATGAGTTCAATACCCTGCTAGGCATTAAATACTATACTGGAAGAGCCACTTAGTTTGCCATGTGAAAGGAGTTACAGAGACAACCTTAATACCCTCCAAGGAATTAACACACTAAAATCAATAGAGGCACCCCCCTTCCTCCCTGCTAACCCTCCATACTACACAGTGCCCATATAAATCCAATTTATAACTATTTTTTAAAGTCCCAAACTCTAATGGCCAAAGAAAGAAAACTGAGTTGGAGCCACAAGGACTGACAGCAGCAATTAACCAGTCACACAGAAAAGTATCTCCTTATGACTTCCCAATCTCCGAGTATAGTACCCGCTACTGCAAAAATGGTCTAAACTGCCAATACATGAAAGCAAAAATGTCTTGGAACAGAGAAGGCTGGCTAAATCACCTCAGCCTAGAAGTTTTTGTGAAGACTGGTTAAGTCACCTCAGTCAAGACAGCTTTGTGTGAGTTCTATAGCTTCACTCTCCTCCACTATGAGTCTCAGAGCTTCAGGGTCCTGGTGATCCTCCCCTCTTCTGGGCCTGCATATTCAGACTGGGGTGGGTTCTTGTTGTGACTTTGGGTCCGAACAACATCACCTTCTCTGGGTCTCTCATGTTGCAATTGTGTTCTCACCTTTAAGATGTAATGTCTCGCAACTGTAGGGCAGGTAAAGGTTTCCACAGCTTTGCTGACCATAATTTGGAGCACTGCCAGGGAACTCAAGATGTACTTCAGGCCTCTCTCTCCTAGATGAGATCCCAGATCCTATCAAAGGATTTACATTTAACTACTACTGTCTTGGGGCAGTCAGGCTGGAGAAAGAGTTTTGACACCATACCACATTAAACCTCTTTTTCTGCTGAGCTTTAGACACAATTTTCTCTCTATCTTGGTACTGGAGAAGCCAAGAAATGATTGGCCATGGGCATTAAATACTATACTGGAAGAGCCACTTGAGCTGAAGGGGGAACAGATGGACCATGTGTGTCTGGTCTATTTCCACCTGGGCATCCCAATAATGATCAAAGAGCTGTGGATGCAGGTGTTGTAGATAGTCATTTCAGCACCCTCAGATTTCACTGGGAAACCAAATAGTCTCAGGATGTTACTCCTGCTCCTTGTTTCCCAGTTGTGCAGCTTGCTCACACTAATTGGAGCTCCCATTCCAGTGCAGACACTCAGCACTCGGTCAGATGGGTACATTCTTTGAGCTTGCTCACTTGTTCTTCTGCTTCAGTAATTCTGGAGCCCACGTTATTGACAGCCCATTTAACAGCATCAAGAGCAAGGTTCATCTTTGAGAGCTGATCAGTAATGTTGCTTATAAATTGTTTGATTTCCATGAGCTCTTGGTAGATTCTGCTCGACTCTGTATCAGGCTGCGCATTCATCATCTTGGATGCAGAAAACTCCAAGCTAGTAGCAAATCCTCTGATTTTGACTTTTATGGCATGTTTAGCTTGGTCAAAAGGTTTGAATCGGTCTTCCTGACTCCAAGGGCAGCAGACTGATATCTCATTATCTAAACAAGCATTTGTCAATGCTGAACATTCGCTTGCAGGTATTTGCATTGGCATTTGACATTTATACAGCCCCCCCCCAAGTTGTATCCATTTTCCTTTAGCATCCATATCCCAGCAGAGTACCTCTCTACAACTCCTCTTGCATCTGATCAACATTTCACCCTCATACTTCTTAAATGTCTGTCTTAGGAACCCTAACACCCTGGGCGTACTCAAGGGAATGAGCCTGTGTGGAAACTGTACAACCCACACTTGTAACACAGTCATTCAGTGGAATTATTTCACCAAATTTTCAACATAGGCATTTTGTCACCTCTGGTCATGAGCACAGTCACTATGGTTTTCTTACTGTGCACCGAACACTGATTTCCCACAGCAACGGCACTATCCTGTGTCAGAAGTGTGAAAACACATTTCAGCCAGGACATGAAAAATGACAGCTGAACTGTTCATAAGGAGGTGTGGGAAAATGCTAATGTTGTAAATCTAGAGTGAAAATATGACAAATTTGCAAAGTTATGAGCGCACGTTTAAACTGCACAACTCACGCTCATAAAACAGTCTTTGTTTGGAATTTTTGCACCACATTTTCAACATAGGCATTTTAGGATGTCTGCTTATGAACAGTGTCACTGTGATTTTCTTTCTCTGTACCGAACATGATTTCCCACAGCGGCCGCGCTATTGTATGCCAGAAGTGCGAATACACATTTCGGCCAGGTTGTGAAAAATTACAGCTGTACTGGTCATAAGGAGATGTGGGAAAATGGTAATGTTGAAAATCTGGAGTGGAAATATTACAAATTCACAAAGTGTGTATAGAAACTGCACAATGCATGCTCGTAACACAGCCATTTTATGGACTTTAGCCACCAAATTTTCAACATAGGCATTTTAGGACCTCTGTTCATGAACAGTGTCACTGTTTTTTTATCATTTAACATTTTCTCCTCTGCAGCCATGGTCCTGCTCTACATTCAGCCACCACTCCTCTCCATTGCTGACCCCAAAGCTCACATGCCCAGCTGGCAGACGCAACTACACCTGCGAAAGGGGGGCCCCCAATAGCCCCCCACGCTCGGTGAGGAACCAGTACTGGCACATGCCTCCAGACATTGTCAGCCAGCAGAGCTGTGGCTATCAAGCTGCCATGGACCCGTGCTACCATTTTCCCCTGTTCTTTCCCCATCGGGACCATGGACATGCAATGACATCTGCGCACATATGTGCAGGAATCCACCTTGGTCCCCCTCCCTTACACCACTGCATGCGGTACCTCTGGGCTTCCCCAGGGTTCGCCACAGTGTGGTGAGGAGTCCCCAGTCCACCCCAGGACCAGGAGAGTTGTCTCCTGATGCTCGATCCCAGTCTTTCCATGCTGACACCCGAAGACCCGAGCTCGTTCCCGAACATGAGTTGCCGGCGTAGCACGAGGTGTGGCATCTAGTGCCTCAACCCTCAGCACCACCGGGTCAGGCATGAACAATGTTACTGTGATTGTTTTACTCTATGGTGAACACTGATTTCCAACAGCGACTGTGATATTTTGCACCGTAAGCGTAAAAACATATTTCAGCCAGGGTATGAAAAATGACAGCAACACTGTTCGTAAGGAGGTGTGGAAATATGCCTATACAGTACACTCCACTTATAACGGACACTGTTGTAGTGGACAATCAGTTATAATGGACACAAATTTATTTCCCAAACCAAATATATCAAATCCAATGCATTTTCCTCTGGTTATAATTGACAGAAACTCTGCTTATAATGGTCACTTTAAAGCTTTTATAGGTATTTGTAGTGCATTTTGGGGTTGGGGTGCAGAGCTGGTTAGGAGATTTGGCAAATGTAGAATTTAGATTAAGGTGCTACGGAGACTAAGTTTCTTACAAAATAATTCTCCACACACTGCATAAACCTTCATTAGATGATTACACTTAAAAGGAAGAGATTTTATTTTTTAATAAAACCCTTACAGTACAATTGCCTTTGATCGTACTGTTCTGGAATCCCAACATCCAACATCCAGTCACTAGAGTTGCTATCTTCTTCTTACCTTCTGCAATAAACTTAATAAAAAAAATCATGTTCCCTGACAGTTAAATAACTCTAAACACACAAAGTACTGAAACGTATATGCTAGGCAGGATTCTGATTGAGTAAGCTATGAAGTTTTACAAGAGGTTTACAATCACTCTGAGCCCCTGTTCACACACACACACAGGCACACCTAATACATATACTCTACCTCCTCTGGATGTAATGGAGACTGGATATAACAGACAAAAAATGTGTGCGCAGATGTGTCCTTTATAACAGGCTTACACTGTATTGAAAATCTGGAGAGAAAATATTACAAATTTGTGAATTTATGAGTGTGCTTGGAAACTGCGCAATGCACACTCGTAAAACAGTCATTTTTTGGAATTTTTTTCACCCGATTTGCAACATAGGCTTTTTGAGAGCCCACCTCATGGACACTGACACTGTAGTTTTGTTAATCGGTCCCGAATGGTAATTCTGTGCAATGACTGCGAAATCACCTTTTGGGACCAAATAATATCATAACAGTGACTGAATTCATGAGATGGGGTGTCAAGAACCCCATGTTGAAAATTTGGTGCTGAAAGTCAAAAAAATGGCCGAGATATCCACCT
Organism: Neoceratodus forsteri; assembly: GCA_016271365.2. Lineage (NCBI taxonomy): Eukaryota > Metazoa > Chordata > Ceratodontiformes > Ceratodontidae > Neoceratodus > Neoceratodus forsteri. The sequence goes on from CM057456.1 coordinate 1,292,185,117, forward strand.
AAGTTGGAGAAACCCTATTTATGCCATTATACATCTTACCAGCATTTCCTCAGTTCGCAGTCAGCTTAGAACAGTGCAGACGTGTTCCCAGTCCACCAAAAAATAATTGCTCTGGCCTCCAGAGGTACGTATGGGGTGAGGGGTGTGTGTGCAAAGGGTGGGCATGGGTTGATTGGGGAAGGCAAGGACTCACTGAGGGACCGTTTCCTTGTTTTACAGGACTTTAAAAAAAAAGACAAAAATGGACACTTTTGGGATGCTGGAGTGGGCTCCCAGCATGCCACCTACCTGTTTGTTGGGGGAGAGTGGAGCCGGTGGGGTTGGGGCACCCCACTGGCCATACAGTGTGTGTGTGTGTTGGGGGGGAGCATGAGTGAGCTGGGGTGGGCTCTCAGCATGCCAATTGGTTGTTTTTTTTGAGGGGGCTGCAGCCGACAGGAGGTTGGGCACCCTCGTTGGCCACATAGTGTGCTGTGGGGGTTCATGAGCTGAGGGGGATTGGGCACCCCCCTCAGCACACAAGGTGGGGGTCAGGGAAAAAAGGAGGGAGGGGGAGGACATTAGCAGAGGGAAGAAGCAGGAGGGATTGCCGAGATGTGCATGACAGCTGTTATGCAATGTATGCCAATTGCATACACGGTACCACCACTGATTGTAGCGGACCTTTTCTTTGATGTGAAGACCAACACAGCCAAACTGCTGTCATACACAACTTGGCATGTATTGGTCCCCTAGGGTCATGCCTGCTACACTGATCACTGCATTGGGGAGGAGGCTCACACACCTCCAAAACTCATACTGTTGCAAGACGTTCCTTGTGTATGTGCGCAAGCGAATGTAAAAATGAGCAATTTGTTGTGCAGATTATGCCCATCAAGCCAAGCTGCTGTCAGCTCAGCTGCATCACATGTTCTCAGTCTAGTGGATTCTTAAGCCAAACTGCATAATTCATTTACATTGTCCAGGATTCCCCCCTTTTTCCTCACAAAAGACAGAGACCATTGTTTGTTGTTGTGCTCAGATTGGCAATTAATTTATTTATGTTCATAAATCCATATTCCATTTCTCATTTCTTTATTATCATATTTCCATAAATTTCATTTATTTCCATCCATATATCACTCTCTGATTATCCATCCCCCAGGCAAAAACCTGGGTGCCTTCTTCTTCTCCTTTTCTGTTAGGTAACGGTGAAAACCGAGACCGCTTTCTCCTTCATCTTCTTCCTCCTTTTGTGTTATTCCTTTTCTTCCCCTCCCATCCTCCCCCCTTTTCCCCACTAGCCAGTCTCCAGCATGCGTTGGATGACTGGCTTCCCCCAAACTTAGGTTATCACTCTCCCTTACCTCAGGGATGATACTTTCTTCTTTTTATTTATTTATTTTTTTTTTTATATACCAGTTTTTGTCTGTTTTCTCCATTCCTCTATGAAACCCATTGTTTCTGCATTGAACATGTCTATTGCTAGATCCAACAAGTGTACCCCATCTGACCTGTAGAAGTCCTCTACCCATTTTTCTACCCCCTGCTGTATCACCTGTCCCCCCATCTGCCTTATCAATGTCCCCACCCTTCAATTCATCTTTCTCCTGGCCCTCTCCACCACCCTGTGGCTGTGTTCCTGTCTCCATACCCTTCGTGGTATCATATCTGACCAAGCAAGGCATACTTGAGGCCGCCATTGTCTTATTGCCACTAGGTCCCTCTTTATCTGTAAGTATGTGTGTACCCATGGTCTGTCTGCCAGGTCGTTGCCCCCTAGGTGTATAATGATTAGGTCTGGACTGGGCCGATGTCCCTTGAGTTCCTTCAAAGCGGGCAGGAGCTATGCTCATCTCATCTCCTGTAGGCCGTGCCATACCAACCTACACTGTCTTGCATCCTGGTACAGTTGTTTTCCCCCACCTTTTTTCTCTGCTCTCTTACCAGCCCAGTAAATATAGGAATGGCTGCAGATCCAGACTTCTGTGCTCCTCCCTCTACCTATGGGGTACAAAGAAAATTAATTAATTCACACACACTCTTAGTGCCCTCACTGTATTATCCCCCCTCCTTCTTCTTTCCTTGTACCTGTGCTCCCCCGTAGGAGTACCATAATTCCATCTTCTTTTCCCTTTTTTTTTTTGAAAAACCACGCTTCTCCTTCCCTCTCTTTTTTTTTTTTACTTCAGTGCTCTGATGCATCTTTTATAACTAACTCACCGCCAGCACCCTTTTTCCAAAATGTCCTTCACGGGTTCACCCCTTGCTGCCCACTGTGAGGCAGCCCCAATCTGTAGGAAATGGGATGAGTAATTAGCTGGGTCCTCCCCCAGAAAATGCATGCCCTTTTTCAGCACTGCTGTGATTTGATAGCCGGTGACCCTTTTCCCATCACCATGTATGAATAGCTTCCCCGTCCTGGTCACCTGCTCTGTGGCAGAAACCCACAGAGCCTGCACTGGGCATATCGCAATCTCCAACCACCCTTTTAATGTTACCATGCAACCTTGCCCTTTTTGGTCCACCTTTGACCTCCTTAGCTTGATCCATATCTCTCTTATCCCCCAACTCACATCCTCCCATTCCACACCTCCTTCCTTGTCATCTTTTCCATGGCCTACTACTTCACTCACACTCATAGCCCCAGCAAACATTATGACATAAATTGTGTGAAATAGCTGGGCCTCCCCCTTTGATCTACATATTGTTGGGAGCACCACTTTTAGCTTTATTAGCCACTGCTCACCTATTGGCCTCCTATTATCCCCTGGCCCTCATTTCAACCTGCCCCATCCCTGCATCATTCTCCTTATGAGCAGTGATTTTGTTGGGTCATTCCACCCTTTTAGGCTGCAGATCACACTGATCCCTGCAAGATAAACCCCCACTGTGGCGTGAGCAGTCCCTTTCTGCCATTGTTCCATGGTGAACATTCCCAACTGTTCCTCAGAAATTGGCCCACTTACCTCCATCTGGTGTTCTGCCCTGAATGTTTGAAAAACTCTCCAGGGCCCATCGTAGGCCCTCAGAGTCCGAGGCGCACATAAGCTGCGAAACAGCAGTTCTGCTTCTTCTTGCCAACGTCCCAGATGTTCGTTGGTATGGGCGTATTTTATTCTTCCGCTGCTGGTGCCAGCCTCCGGATATGGTCCAGCTGCAGACGGGAAAGGCTGTCAGCCAGGGTATTGTGTACCCCTTCTATATGTTTTGCTCTGAAAGACATGTTCAGCTGCAAAGCCCTTAACACTAACTGTTGTACTACCTGTATGACTGTATCCGACCTGGCTCCCTTGTTGTTTAGTGCATCAACCACCACTCTATTGTCACACCAGAATGTCACCTTCTGATCCCGTAATTCCTCCCCCCAAACCAAGGTACATGCCCATATGGGCATGATCTCCAGTAGTGTTATATCTCTCACCTTCCCATCCCTCACCCAACTGGCTGGCCATGGTTCTGCAAACCACCTGCCCCTTAGGCAATGCCCCATGCCTAGCCCTCCAGCTGCATCTGTGTAGAGGTCAAGGTCTGTGTTGTACAGCCACTCCTCCTGCCAGAACTATCAACCATTATACTCCTTCAGGAATTCTTCCCATATACTAAAATCCTCCCTGACACCTTGTGTCAGATCAACCCAGTGATGTGGTCTGGTGACCCCTGCTGTAGCTCTGGCTAACCTCCTTGTGAATGCCCTCCCTGGTCCTATGGCCCTGCATGCGAAGTTCAGGTGCCCCAGTACCTGCTGAACCAGTTTTAGTTGTACCCATCTCCTGCTGGCATGTACCCAGATTAGTTCCTTCAACCTCCTTACTTTTTTGTTCGGTAGCCTAAACACTTTGCTCGCGGCATCTATCTCGATCCCAAGGAACTCCATAACCTTGCTGGGCCCCTCTGTTTTGTCTGGTACCAATGGGACTCCTAGCTCCTGACACAATTCCTGAAACTTACCCAGCATCCTCTGTGTCTCCCTTTCACCCTTCCCAATGAGGAGAAAATCATCCAGGTAATGGATGACTGACCTATAGCCGTCTTTTCTTGGAATATCTACCGCAAACATGTGCTGAACACCTCAAACGTGGCACATGCTGTGGAACACCCCATTGGGCGTTGCTTTGTCGAAATAATACTGTCCCTCACTTTTAAAACCCAACAGATCCCAGTCTTCCCTCCTGACTGGAAGCAGTCTGAAGGCGGACTCAATGTCAGTTTTTGCCATCTATGCATCTCCTGTGGACCGGATTATCCGGACTGCGTCCTCTAGTGTCGCGTATGTCACCCTACTATGTTCATCACTGATAAAGTCATTCACCGACTCCCCTTCCGGATAGGACAGGTGGTGGATCACCCTGTATTCCCCTTCTTGTTTCTTGGGTACCAAGCCCAAAGGTGATATCCACATGTTTTCCAATGGGGGGGTGTTAAATGGGCCTTCCACCCTGCCTGCTACTTTTTCTTTCTCAATCTTCTGTTTTAGCATTTCCTCTTTCCCTTTTACAGACCCCAGGTTGCTTGCCTCTCTTGCTTGCCTGGGTCCCCTAGACTGCAATGAAAACCCTGTGTTAAAACCACTTAAAATCATATCCCGCACTCTCGTGTCCAGATATCTGTCCAGGCAAACTGTCCATGCTGCTAGGTTGATGGGGGTTCTGGCCATACCAAAATATTCCTTGTTGTGCCACCTGTCCCCCCTCCTTGACCCCTCCCTTTCTTCCTGTCTGACCTTCCTTGCTTCAGTGGTTCTGGCCCCCTCTATTCCCATTCCCCCTGCCCCTCCCTCCCTTGTTCCATGTTTGCCCTTTAAACCCTTGGCCATCTCGAAAAAACTGTTAGCCTGATCCTTGCCCCTGTGCCCTTGTGCTCCCTGTGTCCATGTTGTTCTGCACTTGCTTGCTGGGTGCACCCCTTCGCATTTTGAACAGGCATGTCAAAAACAACACTGAGACCATGAGCAGATAGCCCTGTTATAAGCCCAGCAGCATCTCTGTGGCGTAAACCCCTTTTTGCCCCACCCACCCTTGGGTGTGGACTGATCTGTTACGTAATCCATCCATAAATCTATTTGCTTGGTGTCCCATCTTACATCACCGAATGTTGCCATTCTCTGCTGAAAACATTCATCGTAGTATATCCATCCTACCCCGCCTTTTGCTTTTGCTCTCTGTATTATCAATGAATAGGTAATGAGTGGGATGCCTAGCTCCGGCCTCTTCTCCAGAACGATGGCTGAAAAAGTGTCAAAACCTAGAAACCACCCATCCCAAGTCTTCCCTTTCGTGAACTTGTCGTCCTCTTTTTTTCCTAAGAGCACTATGGCAGCTGCCAGCTCACTCTTACCTATGCTTTCAGTTTCTTCATATTAGGCTGCTGCCTCCCAGCTCACCAAAGCAAATATATCCACATATTTCCCTGTCCATATTTTTTCCTTCGTGGCCAATGGCACATGTTCGCCTATTCTCATCCCAGGCACACCTACCTCTCTTGTACCTTTTCCCTCTCTTTCCGCTCCCTTTACAGCATCTCTTGGTACCTCTTTTCCTGCCCTAATCTCTGCCAGAGCAGAGTCCATCTGCCCCAGCCCTCCTTTCCCCAGTGCCACCACAATTTTCCCTATACAGTATATTCTTTTATACTATCACCCACTGCATTGGATGTGTTACCTGTAACCTTTTCCTGGCTGAGCTGCCTGGAGTCCTCCAAAGGTCCCCTTGCTTCTTCCTGTGATTAAGGTGGAGGTGGAGGGTGAGCTACTGGGGTCTGCAGGCAGAACCTTCTGTTCTGGGCTTCATGTCCGGGTTCCGCCGGGGAGGTTCCCCGTAGGTACTGGCGTCACTGGGACCACCGGCCGTGTGGGTACTGGATCGACTGCCTTGGCGGGCTCCGCTATCACTGTTGCTACCCTAGCAGGACTGTGTAGCCCTTCGGCTGGCCTCTTCCCCTTGCCACCTTTTTCCGTACCCACTTTTCTCTTCTCCCCTTGGCCTCCCCTCTTCCTCCCCCTCCACCAGTTCCCAAATTTTGTTTGCTTTTTCTGCCAGGTCAATTATAGCCTTGTAGGCATCTTCCTTCGATGGCCTGCTCTTCTTGGGTGCCATGTCCATCTTATCTTTTGCTCTGTGAAGACAACTATAGGAAATGAAAAACAGGGTTATTCGTATATCTGTACCTACCTGTATGTCTTTCTCCTGTTCGTCGCGCCACCTACCATGTTAACACAGACCTGGGCCACCCATGAAGGACCCCCATCCCGCCTGGCAGATCACCATCTCCTAGCATGGGCCCGCATTCTCTGTGACCCCTTCACCATGTGGGATGTCTCCCATGAGGTTCCGGGTCAGGATCCCTCCCATTCAGCCCTGGGGCTCTCCCAGTCACTTCATTTTACCCCCAGCGTGCCTCCCCAACAGGGAAGGCTTCCCCTGACCCCCATACTCATGGAAATCACCCTAACTCATGCACGCTTCCACCCCATATCCCCTAGCGGCGTGTGATGCCACGCCACGAGGTCCCTTGTCTACTCACCCTCCTATGCTCCAGGGCACCTCCCCCCCAGCCTGCATGCTATCTATATATCTTTTTTTTTTGTGCCCCCTTTCCTCTTCTTATCCCATCTTTTTTTTTTTGAAGCTTCATAAGGAGCAATCTCTCAGATTTTGAAATCCTGGACCTTGTGGACCAAAGACAGCTCCCAAACCACAAAAACCCATTCTTAGCCTCTCTTTTTATGCCTTTCTGCCTCCCCCTGCTCTCTCCTGCCATCTAATGGGGGCCGATACTGTCTACTGTCCCCCCCACAAAACTACCTCCCTCCTGGGCGATGCCAGCTTATGGGTATGCTCTCACAGGAAGCAAACCACTGGAGGCAGCCACAAGGTTCCCTTGGGGTGGGGGAGTGTCCGCTTCTCCCCCACGACCCAGCTGACATGCTTGCGCATCGCGCCTCCCTTTTTGACCATTGATGCTAGGCCATATGCAGGCCTATGCGGTAAACCGCCTGCCAGAAGGAACAAGCCTCTATCGTGACCATCCACGCGGCGTGTGACATCACGCCACATGGTCACCGTTTCGTATTCTCACTACCCGCCCTTCAGGGCCTCTTCCAGCCTGCCAAATGGGCCACAACACCGCGAGCAACACCAAGACAAAAGGGGGAGCTTCCAGCAATGCACCACGTGGCGTGCTACGTCACATCAAGTGTTCCAAAAATCGCACTCTCGCTCCCTTTTCGTCGGGGCCTCTACAGGCCTACTATTTACCACATCAATAGAAAACAGGCCCCCAAAATGTCGCATGCAGCCAAAACAAACAGGGAACAGGCTTCACCGTGACCCTAGCAGCGTGTGCCATCACGCCACCGGTCTCCGATCGCTCCCTCACTCACTAACCTGAAGGCCTAATCCAGGCCTACCAATTCTATTAGAAAAAAAACAGTCCTAAAGGCAGCAAGCTGCCCAAAACAAAGGGCAACCTTCATTGCAGTCACCACGCAGCGTGTGACGTCACACCACGTGGCCTCAGCAATGCACCATGTCAAACCACGTGTTTCAAAGATCGCGCTTTCGCTCCCTTTTCATTGGGGCCTCTACAGGCCTGCTGTTTACCAAAGCAATAGAAAACAGGCCCCTAAAATGTTGCATGCAGCCAAAACAATCAGGGAAAAGGCTTCATCGTGACCCTAGCAGCGTGCGACGTCATGCAACGGATCTCAGATCGCTCCCTCACTCACTATCCTCAAGGCCTAATCCAGGCCTACCAATTTTATTAGAAAACCATCCCAACCTGCCCTAAAGGCAGCAAGCAGCCTAAAACAAAGGGGCAACCTTCATTGTGAGCACCAGGCAGCGTGTGACGTCACACCATGTGGCCTCAGATCGCGATCTCGCTCGCTTTCTTCAGGGCCTCTTCCAGGCCTGCTAAATTTCACCAGCCACCACAAAATTTTTTACCCCTTGTCCCAGCTCTCATCAACTGGCTCCAAGACCAACATCAATGAGCACACCAGAGCCTTGAGCACTGGACTCTCACTCCCAAACAACCAGTGCCTGGGCAACTCCTGTAAGTAACTGCTATTGCAGCCCTCCTCTGATGTAAGCTCCCAATAAACTCCTAGCATGCCTGCCCTGCTCCCTGTCATAGACATGCTAACCACACTTTTTTGGCTGTACAGTGCCTCCCAGTTCCAACAAACTGGCTCTCCTTTTTAAAACAACGGCCTATCAAAAACCCCTGTTTCACCCTGTCTTCTGACATATCACCATATTCTAAACTAAATGCTGCAACAATTTTTCTCTTTTTTTTTTTTTTAAAACAACTTCGCATATCTTCCCAACTCAATTGTCGTAACCTTACCTTCTCCTTGGGAACAAACCTCAAAAAGTAATGCCAATCTGACGTGCTGCAGTTGATGTAGAATCAAAACTCCAGCAAAAAGTGGCTGAGGCCCCCTTGTGCTGCCCCTTATGTACCTCCCTTCTCCCCTCCCCTTCCTGCTACCTGCCCATTGTTCTGGCCCTTAGCCCCTCCCCTTGCTTCCCCCCTCCCCTTCTGAGCATAACCATTCCATAAAGGAGGGAAGGGGTGCACCAGGACAACATGGTCTGCCCCTTAAAGGGGCAAACTCCATTAACCTTTGGTATGAACCCTATCTCTACTACTCTTTTTGTTACACATGTGACAAGAGGGACTGTATGACACCAAAATCTAAGCTGTACCATCTATATGCATTTTGTTTCTAAGCCAAAGAAAAGGTAGAATGGGAGCCACTTAATTGGGATGCCCCAGTGTTGGACTTTTGTGCCCTGAATAACAAACCATCCTATCACAAAGCTAGTAAAAATGCTTACTTTGCCACCACTTTATTTTATTTATTTAGCTTTTGTTGACCGGATAAGTGCACTTGACAAATCCTGCCTATTTTCAGGCATGACCCGGGGGAGGGGGATACAGATGAATGCCAACTGACCTTGAATCAGATTAAGCTGTTGGTGGTATTTTTAGTGAATGAGGGAAATTTGGCCAGGACACCGGGGAAATTCCCCTACTCTGATGCTGCTGTGCTGACGTTTCTGCATTGTGGCCAGTAGGGGAGCCTTTTGGCCATCGCAATGGCCAATCGGAGCGAGTTGTCGGACCGCCAGGATGCTGCGGAGTTGGGAGAGCTAGCCTCCTCTCCTGATCTCATTCGGCAAGAGGCTTTTTCTGAAATTCAGCAAGATTCCGAATTTGAAGGTGAAGGGAATGAGATTTTTTTATCAACGGAAGATTTAAGTACGTCTAACTCCTTGCAAAGATTAGCCCCCGACAAAGCTTTATATTTTTTAAATCTGGTTTCATCAATGAAATGCAATTTTACTGAATCAAACGATCCTGTGGAGATTCCTATCCAATCTATGAGTAGTGAGGCAACTGTTTTACGTTTGGAGCAACCGGAGAATGTTCCAATTTTGACAGACAATACTGAACAACCGGCAGGTTTTGCTGTGACTGGTGAGTTGGCTCTTGAATCTCTTTCTGCCTTAAAACATGTTTCAGAGGCTGGCAGTTCTATACGGCTGGTGTATGCCGACAGCCTAGTTTTCTTTTTCAATAAGCTACTTCAATCTAGTGAGGAGGGCTGGCAGTTCTAGCACTAAGTCAGGTGTGTGCCGACAGCCCAACACTTCTCATTTACTCTCTATGGCTAGTGAAATTCCGCCTGAGGGCGTTGACTGCATACCAAATGCTTTTGCTCCTTCTCCTACATTACTGCAGCCCACTGTGGCTTCTGTGGATTCCCCTATTATGTCTGATGCAGGCTTTGTGTTCCGATTTCCGACACTATGGATAAAGATTTGCAGCATGATACCAAATGTGATACAGTATATCAAACTAGCCCAGGAGTACAAACGGGGGCTACTACTTTTTCCTTTTTGACTCTAAAAAATAAATCCTCCTTTCCATCTCAATCTTCTATGCAGCAGTCTGTTGAACCTCTTAACCAACACTCTAACAATATACTTTTATCTGCTCCAACATCTGACCCTTTTTTATCACCTAACATTGATGAATACTGGACACCCCAAACTGCCTTGCAAAGGGCAGGATGGCTTCGAACTGAAAAGGGGACCTGGCTACCAGACCCTAGTTGGGACTCCTCCTTACATTTTTTACATTCATCTCTGGAGTGGAAGCCTTGAGCTGTTAAGGGTTTGAATCCCACCCCAGGTTTCCTGACACTAGATAAGCGGAATATTGACACTGATAAATCTAGTTGTTTTTCCTCTACAGCTCAGACAGGTCCTGAGGTATTGGAAGTTTCCAAAGAACATAATCCTATTAAACTGTCTGCTAAGGAGAAACAGACCGCAGTTCTTCAAGACTCTGTTCTAGATTGAACTCCCTTATTATCGGATTTATTTGCTAAAATTAAAAAAGAGGCTGCACCTAGATGGAATGCTGTTCGTATCCGCTATAAAGGTGGCTTAGAAGATAGACCAGACCGAACTTATGTCGGTTGTACTTTATTAAAAGAATCCTTATCTTTTTCTCCTAGTGATGTTTTTGCCCTTATTAATATATCTGGGGAAGATAATTATGATGTTAGTTTTCGAACTGCACATGCACTAGATCTTTTCTGGGAGCATTATGCACAAGTTAAATTTTCCCCCATTTGGACCCCTTTTTTAGTTATTCCCTTAACTAAACCTTTAATTAAATTTGTTACAGTTATGTTTCGAAATGAGGGTGTTCACGCTGATGATATCACCTTTTGGTTATCACAGAAATGTGATATTTTAAGTAAACTAGAAGCCTTATTAGACTCGGAATCTTTTTGAACCAGGGGGGGTGGAAATACAAAGTTAAATTAAAGGCTACTGACACCGGAATGGAACATATCCCTAATTCCTTTTTGTTGGGGAGAGATAGGGGAGTATGTTTTTATGCAGGGCAACCTAGGGCCTGCTATAAATGTGGTGCCAAAACTCATTTATCCAGTACCTGTGATAAGGCCAGATGTGATAATTGTGGGGAAATCGGACACATAGCTATGCAGAGTACTAATCTTACTAAGTGTGATTTATGCGAGGATAATGGCCATGTTTTTAGTGAATGTCCTTGGGCTGCTAGGAATAAATCTTCTTGTATTAGTCCTGATCTCTTGATTCAGCAAGCTCAGGATTCTACTTCTGTTACAGGAGACCTTCCCTCCATTGTTTCGATTCCCAAGTCAGCTCCTTTACAGGATAAGGCCTTAGTCCGCCCCCCCCGTGGTACTCCCTGAATCTGGGGCCCTTACACATGTCATTAAACAAGAGAACTCTATTTGTGCTGCCCTTTTGACACCAGTTTGTTATCAAGAACCTGCTTTTCCAGGAGATGATTTGGCTAACGGCAAGGCTTTTCAGCTTGTGGCCAGAAGGCATTCCTCTCGGAACGTTAAACCTCCGGTTAAATTGATTACTCCAGTATTAGAGGAGGAAACTAATAATACATATGCTTCATTGTTCCTGCCAGATGAAGGTTCTGACATGGAACATGGGGATATAGATACCCAATCAGTAGAAAGTAGTCAGCCTTCGATTGGGCCAGATCGAGGGGGATTATAAAAAAAGAGAAAAAAAGAAAAAAATGAAAAGAAGAGTATATGACCATGGTTTTGGTTTTAATTATCTAAACAATTTATGGGTTCATTTTCTATTGGGTCCTTAAACATCCACAGTATATTAAATACAGTTAAACATCAGGCTGTTTTTCTTTTATTCGTGATTCAGGTTATGATATTTTTTATTTACAAGAAACTTGTATGTGTTCTAGAGATCAATTATTGTTATTTAAAAGGGACTAGATTTGAGGGCCATCTTATTAGTCCTTTGGGCCTGAGTGTGCAGATGGGGTGGGCATTCTTTTTGGTTCATATGATTTTTCTTTAGTAAAATTAGTTGATTTAATTCCTGGGTGCTTATTAATGTTAGATGGGAAATGGAAACTATCTGCTTTTCATTTTCTTAATGTTTATGGGCCTCAAACTAAGGCTGATAGGGTGGGTTTGTTAAAATTGGTTCAGCCTTACTTAGTCTCCTCTTATAAGATTATTTTAGGTGGAGACTTTAACTGTGATATTGTAAGAGATCATGTGGGGGGGGAACGCAAAAAAGTCTATTGTGATTCTAACATGTTATCTATTATTCACACAGCAGGGTTCATAAATTGCAGTATATATAATAGAGGGTCAAGATTCACTTATGTTAGGAGCATTTTTAAAACAACTATTGGTCATTTTTGTCTTTCCAGGAATATTCCACAGGGTCAGTTTTTTTATTGTCCCTAGTGAATTCTCTGATCATTTATTATTAAGGTTTACTATTGCTGGGTTGAGTTATACTCCCAAAGTCAAGAATAGTTGGAAACTGAACCCTTCTTTGTTGGAATCCTCTAATATTCGTAAAGATGTTATAGCATTATTGTTTGCTAGATTGTCTGTAATTTGTTTATATGATGACATTGGAGAATGGTGGATGGACACCAAACAGGATTTACAGAGTTTCTTTAGTAACTACAGCAAGGGTTTGGGTAACAAACTTTTTGAAATATCTGTCCCTCTGAAGTCAGTTACAACATTTGTTTATTATATCATATGTTACCAAATATGATCATTCATTACAAATCAGTAATTTAAAAAAGGAAATGTTACATTTTCAATATAATCGAGCCTCTATAATTACAGCAATGCTTTCTAGGGGAACTCAGAAAACACCCATAGGAGATCCGTATGAGGCCTGTAAAAAAATCCATGCAGATATGACTCTTGAATTTTTGCAGGATGCAGAGGGTAATAGGATTGATTCTATTTAGAGATGGAAAAGTTAATTAGATTACATTACCACTCTATGGAACCTATGGTAGCCTTCTGATGAGACAATTGCAGACTATTTACAAAATATTGAGACTCCATTGTGCTCAAATGACACACGTTTATTGCTTCAACAGATGACTGTAACAGATGTTATAGAAGCAATTAAGAATCTTAGTATAGGCACTTCACCAGGTTTGGATGGCCTGCCTAATCAGTTTTATAAAGTTTTTATATTGGAACTTTCTGTCATTTTGCATACTATTTATTTATTTTTTTCAGCATCAGAAGATTCCAACTTCCTTCTCTGAAGGTTTATTAGTCTATTTATTTAAATCCAGAAACAGAGCTGATATTTCAAATTGGAGACCAATTATTTTGTTGAATTCTGATTATAAAATCTTAACCCATATTCTTAATTCCAAACTTAAAACTTACGCTTCCTCTGTTCTCTCAGTAGAACAATTCTGCGGACTTCCTGGGAAAAAAATCCAAGATGCACTTATTATTATCAGAGATCTTATTGAAATATTGCAAATGATGGGTAATAAAGGATGTATTCTTTCTTTAGATCAAGAGAAAGCTTTTGACTGGATTAACAGGTGTTTTCTGTTTTCCACATTAGCCAAATATGGGGTGCCTGTATCAATTATTAGGAATATACAATTGTTATATTTTCATATTTTTGTTAAGGTGTTATTAAGAGGGCATATAACGGATGGATTTGTTATTTCTACTGGAGTTAGGCAAGGATGTCCTCTCATTCCTTTGTTATACTTATTCTCTATTGACCCCTTGCTTCAATTTTTGACTAAGTTGAATTTGAATAGACTGTCAGATTGGGGAGCATTTTTTAATCTAGCCTATGCAGATGACATTTGTGGGGGGGGGGTTCACATTTTGACCATATTCCTTTGTTTTTACAGGAATTTGACAGATATGCTATGGTTTCTAATTCAAAGCTAAATTTTGCTCAAAGTAAGGGATTGCTGATAGACCCTTGGGATTTTAGTTGAAGGCAGGTATCAGGGATTACTTTTTCTATACAACCTATTGTTATTTTAGGTATTAAGTATGGTACAATAAATTTACCCTTTGATAACTGGGAATTTGCATTATCAAAATCCCGAATTAAAGTTACAAGATGGCAATTCTGGAAACTGTCTAAACTTAAAAGAATTAAAATTTTGAGACAGTTTATTGTTCCTCAGTTACAATATGTTGCATATATTTTTCCACTACCTTCTTCTTTGGAGACCTCTTTATATGGAATGTTTTTCCAAATGTTGTGAGGGAATAAGCTTAACCCAGTTAAACGTTGTTATACATATTTAAGTAAAGCAAAAGGGGGACTGGGTATGATCGAACCTATATATTTTTTTCCTCTTTATTTATCTACCATACTGTTTTTGTATGGTAGTTCTTCTTCTTCAGATGGTGTTCAGGGTCTCGTGCAGCAGGTATTGAATCATTATTTAAATGGGTGGCATGATATTGTGCTGAAAATTGATTCACAACTATATTTTCCTGACTATTTCCATCCCATGGCTCAGAAATTATATAAATGGAAAATTTCTAGAACTAATATTTTGCATAATACCAGGAAAACATTTTTATTATCATTTATTGGCTCATTTATATCCTTTGGAACCTAGTTTTAAAGATTGTCCTCCGGCCCTTCATGGGCATGTTCTAAAAAAACTTACTAACCAAAGGGTGCCTGCTACAATGTGGGAAATTTTGTGGCTCACTGTGTATGGTAGATTAAATATTTGAGGTAATGCTAAACATAAAAATTTGGCAGAAAGGAATTGTCCGTATTTATCATGCATTAATTTAGAGAAACCATGTCTCATTTTTTCTTGACTTGTTCATATGCAAAACCTCTTTGGTCCTTCCTTAAAGATAAATGGAATATGGATTGGTTACTTAACTTGGATTATAATACTCTTGTTCTTGGTCTCTTACCTACTGGGAATGTTGAATTTCATTTATAAACATATTTCATTTTTCTCTGTTGTTTAAGGTTTCATTTGTGGCAAGCTCGGTGCCAATGGGTTCTTTCCAAAAATGATGCCATATTCTGTATATAGTTATTTAGTTGCGAAAGCAATGAATTCTGTATATCATGCTGATTTATTACATTATTCAAGTGATAAAGTATATAGGTGGTGGAAAGGCTTTCAAATTTTTTATCAAATATAAGTGATGTGTTTTTTCTTTCCCTTTATGATTTATGATCATGTTATTTTTCCCTGATTTTTGTTAATATTTCTTGATTTATGTTGTGTATGCTTTATGTGTGAATTCAATAAAAAAAAAAAACTACTCTTTTCGATAAGTGCCATGGGATCTTTAACATCCACCTGAACTACCACCAATCCAGGCAGATGGGACCTCGGTTTAATGCCTCATCCGAAAGACGGCACCTCAGAAGTGCAGCACCCCTCTCATGCTGCACTATAGTGTCAGTACTGGGATATTAACCTAAGTGCCAGATGTGGGAACTGAACCCACAGCCCTCCAATTTCCTGGCCTCAGAGGTGAGTGTGCTACCTACTGAGCCACTGACACTGCATATACTCATATAGCTCAGCTCATACTCTCCAGAAAATTGTCCTTTTCCACACAGTAGCAGAGATATAGGAATCAATATGTTCAACAAGTAAGTCTCTGGATATATTTGCCTTTTAATTTGCTTTTAGACACTAGTTGATTTACTAACAGCATGGCAGTGCATTCCTCCCTGATGGTGTTGTCTGTGATTTCTATTAGGGTGTCTGTACTATTTATTTCTGATGTATATTCTCCCCCCTTTATTCCCTCTAAGTTTTTCAAATTCTTTAGATCTGTTTTCTGCCACAACCAGATCAGTCTGAGATTGCTCCACCTTTCTGCCCTGTTTGTTCCCTCTTCTCAGTTCTATCACTGTGTAATTTTCCTCATACCTGTATGATTAATCCTTGCTTCAGTTTATTTTATGATCTGTTATTTTCTCTCTTATGAAATGAACATCATTTGTTTTCATTTCTATTAGTGTTCCATATGCAACACTGTCTGAGTCTCTTATTTTAGTACTCATACCTTCTTATCTTCTAAGGTTAACAGTTAATCCTCTAATTTCTGTACATATTGGTAACATGTGCAGGTAAAAGGGTTGTAAGATTCTCCCACCTCAGTGCAATAAATTTGCAGCCTGAACATACAGTAGTCAGTCCTCCCATCCTTTAATTAAAAGGCTTTACTTGTGGTTAAATGGGCAAAGCAATCATCCACACCCCCTGCCTGAGCTATTTAAAGACAGCTCTTCCTGCTTCACTCAGAAGCCTTTTTTCTTTGTTTCTTTGTAGCTGGAGGCTCTGTCACACTCTGCCTTCTCCCCTAGACTCTGCCTCATCCTCCCTCCTCTCCTTCCTTTGTGCTTTGCACTCTTGTTTGTGCTGGTCTTTCTGCATGGTGTGTGCCTCTGCTTCTAGGTCAGTATTTTGCTTCCTGCCTCCTGGCTGCATCTGGTGTTTCTCTAATGCCCTCTTCTTGCTGCACTCCTGTTTTTCTTGCTCCTGTGCTTTCAGTTTGGTTTCTTTTTGGACTTCTTTATTTTTCTGTTTTAATTCTTTTGGGCTTTTAATTTTGCCTAGTATCCAGTTTCACTCTTTGCATTTTTGCTATTCAGCTACATTTGCTGTTGTTTCCATTCTTTGTAGCCCTCTCAGCTCCAACTGCAATCCTAATTGTTTTCACCTGGCTGGCTCCTAGCTGAGCAGCCACTCACTCTGTGTTCTGTTGTGTACAAGCAACTTTGATGCCTTAGCCTACCTGCTCTGCAGTGCATCAGCAACTGCCACTATACTCCTTTATGGAACTGGTTGGCATGCATTCGCACATTCAACATGCATTCCTCTTTCAACCCTTGCTTGTGACATTCTTACAAGTGGGTATTACCGTTCAAACTTGACCTATGTGTAGCTGTACATGCTTGTATCCCATACTGGGATATGGTGCGTATGTGCATAGCCACCTACCAGGTCAAAATGTTGTACAACTTAATAGTGTATGACAAAACCTCAAAACTGCAACAGTGCAGTAAAGGACAATGAGAGGGTGCAATACTGCGAATAGTTTTGTGTGTAGTATTGCATTCTCTCATTGTCAGAGGCAGAGGATATTACATCCGTTGGGATGGGCTTCCACCAAGCAGCTGCTGTGTCTTGAAGGGATGAGCCACTGGCAGGGACAGAAGCAGGCAAAGCATTTCAGACTGGGTTTGATTCCCAGTCGCAGACACATGAAACATTTTCTGTTTGCACTTTGTGCAATATTTACTGACCCTTTCCCAGAGTTAGATATTTTAGTTGGGGGGGGTTGGGAGTATGGGGGAACTTATGCTGCATGCATTATATAGCACTATTTTGGCAGCATGATATATGCATGTAGCATAATGTCTTGCAATATTATGACCGCATGCCATGTAGCCATACCAGGACATATGCATATGTGTGTAGCTATATCAGGATACAGTGTGTATGTGTGTAGCTGTATTGGGTTATGGTGCATATGTGTGTAGCCATAGCAGGATATGGTGCATTTGTGTATAGCTGTACAGGGGTACAATGCATATACTGCATGTGTAGCCATACTTGGATATGGTGTGTCTGTGTGTTGCCTCATCAGGAAATGGTGCATATGTGTGAAGCCATATCAGGATATGGTCCATATGTGTGTTGCTGAAGCAGGATACAGTGTGTGTGTGTGTGTGTGTGTGTGTGTGTGCACCATACTGGGATATGGTGCATGTATGTGTAACAGTACTGGAATACAGTGCATATGTGTGTCACTGTACCTTGATGTGTTGCATATGTGTGTAGCCATACCGGGACATGATGTGTATGTGTGTCACCATACTGGGATACAGAGCATATGTATGTAGCTATATCTAGTTACAGTGCATATATGTGTTGATGTACTGGGATACAGTGTGTACATGTGTCACCATATCAGGATATGGTATATTTGTGTGTAGCAGTACCAGGATATGGTGCATATGTATGTAGATGTACCAGGAAATGGTGCATCTGTATGTCACTGTACAGGGATATGATGCATATGCATGCCGCTGTACCGGGATATGGTGTACATGTGTGAGTCATACCAAGAGGGTGCAATACCGTGAATGGTTCTGTGTGCAGTACTGCACCCTCTCACTGTCGTAGGCAGAGGATATTACCTCTGTTGGGATGGGCTTCCAATGAGCAGCTGACATGGCTCAAAGGGATGATGCTGTGGCTTAAAAGGAAGATGCATACAATGCATATGTGTGTCACTCTAATTGGATATGGTGCACATGTATGTAACTGTACCGGGATATGGTGCATTTGTGTGTCACCATACTGTGATACGGTGCATATCTGTGCAGCCATACTGGGATGCAATGTGTCTGTGTGTCATCATACCAGAATGCAGTGCATATGTGTGTTGCTGTACCGGGATAGGATGTGTCTGTGTGTCACCATACCAGGATACAGCACATAACTCTGTAGCCATACCAGGATATGGTGGATCTATGTGTTACTGTACTGGGATGCGATGTGTATGCGTGTTGCCGTACTGGGATATGGTGCATAAATGTATAGACATACTGGGATATGGTGCATATGTGTGTCACTGTACCTGGATATGGTGTGTATGTTTGTATCCATACCAGGATACGGTGCATAAGTATGTAGCCAAACCAGGATATGGTGTGTATGTGTGGCTGTACCAGGATACGGTGCATATTTGTGTCACCATATGGGGATATGGTGCATATGTGTGTCACCATACTGGGACATGGTGCATCTGTGGGTAGCCATACTGGGATACAGTGCATATATTTGTAGCCATACTGGGATATGGTGCATATGTGTGTAGCCGTACCAGGATACAGTGCATGTGTGTGTAGCCATAGTGGGATACAGTGCATATGTGTGTTGTCATACCAGGATATGGTGCATATGTGTTTTGCTATACCGGGATATGGTGTGTATGTGGGTCGCTATACTGGGATACAGTATGTATGTGTGTTACCATACTGGAATTTGGTGTGTAAGAGTGTAGCTGTACCTGGATATGGTGGGTATGTGTGTGGCCATACCGGGATACAGTGCGTATGTGTGTCACTATACTGGGATACGGTGCATACATGTGTATGCACCGTATCCCAGTATGGTGCATGCACATGTAACTGAACAGGGTTACAGTGCATATGTGTGTCACTGTACTGGGATACACTGCATATGTGTGTCACTGTATTGGGATATGGTGTGTATATTTGTCACTGTATTGGGATTCGGTGAGTAAGTGTGTAGCCGTACTGTGATATGGTGCGTATGTGTGTCACTGTACTGGGATATGGTTAGTACATGTGTTGCTGTACCCGGATACAGTGCATAAGTGTGTATCCTCACTGGGATACAGTGCATATGTGTGATGCTGTACTGGGATACAATGCATCGGTGTTTGGCTGTACTGGGACACGGTGCATTTGTGTGTAGCCATATCAGGATACAGTGTGCATATTTGTAGCCATACAGGGATACGGTGCATATGAGTGCAGCTGTACAGGGATATGGGGCATATGTGTGGAGCAACACCACTACATGTCATTGTTGCCGCTTGCCCCATGGCTGCCTGTACTCCCTTCCATTGCCACTTGCCCCGTAGCTGTCTGTGCTTCCTCCTGTTGCTGCTTGACCCACAGCTGTTTGCTTCCCCCCACCCTTGCTCCCTCAAAATCATGTTTCTCCTCTACATCCTTTTTGGGGTTTCGTACTGTCTTGTCAATCTTGTTCTGTCTGATGTACTGTCAGCCAGCACTAAACATAACATTCCAAAGCCTAGAGGGAAGGCAACCTAGGCCTTAGATCCCCAGAGGTTTCTTCATCTGACGGGGCTTTTCTTCTCCTCCTTGTCAAAGGTCATAATACCTATATAGATTGCCATAGCATATTCCCTAGGTTGGTTTCTGCTTTTGGATGGAGGTGGATGGTTGCCCTCCTTTTCTGTTCCTTCTTTCAATAGGAAGTCACACTCTCTTGCTACCTAATCTTTAGACCTATGTGAAGGTCACTACACATTACCCCTTGTCTTCTCCTCACATTACCCATTCTTTCCTGCCGACCTACAAAATGGTCCTAAATACATGATACTTGATTGTTACCTTATGCAATGCTTTCTGCTTTACATTTCATTTGGTGCTCCTTCCTAAGGTACCTTTAGCATAAGGGAATCCTTCCTTCAACATCCCTGCAAGGTGATATTCCCTGAGGAATGAGAGGAGAAATGCAACAAAGGTTTATTCATCAAGTTGCATAAACACAAAACCACACTAAGTTGTGTAAGAACATTGAATTGAAAGGCTTCGCCTGTGGTTCAATAGGCTAAGCAACCAGCCATGCACTCTGCCTGAGCTATTTAAAGACAACTTTTCTTGTTTCATTCAGAAGCATTTTTTTCTTTGCCCCACCATCCCCCCCACTTCCTCCAGTGACTTGCCTCTTTCTTATGGGCTTCTTCCTTAGGTACCTTTAGCCTAAGGGAATTGTTCCTGTGGCATCTCTAGGGGTGGAACCCTCCTCTGGGGTTCCTTGCCTTCAGCATCTCTGTAGGGTGGTGTTCCCCAAGGAAAGAAGGGCAAATGGCCACAAATGTTTATTTATCAAGTTACATGAGCACAACACTACACTAAACTGTGTAAGTGCTTTGCATGCAATGTATTTTACCTTCCCCATAATAGTATCCCATGTTTAAGGTGGTACACTTACGGTATTTATTGCAACCATACTGCAGAGTGTCTGGCACTTGACCGCCACTGACTGACACCCATTCAGCAACATGTGCACAGACTATTGTCATATACTTAGCTGCTCTATGAAATCAGAAGAGCACAGCCACTCTGATTCTGATTTTAAGAGTGACAGAAGGAGCCCACAATAAACAATTTTCTTTAAAATGGCAACAGGTGATCAGATTTACCTCAACTCTTCTTTCAACTCTTCTTTTAAACACACATACAAAAAAGGTTTGCATTTAAAGGGAATTAAACTGGCTTGTAGCACATCAAATCCTCAGGAGGGAAGCTGGCACCATCAGAAACAGTGCAAATAAACCCATGACAGTCCAAAATGCAGATCCAGAATATAGCCAGGGAAGTAAAAATAAGTAAGTTAGAAAATTTCACTGTAGTGGTGGTCCATGGTGGTGGGGTGCGGTAATAGTAAATCTTACTTTTCCTGAAATCTGCGCAATTATTTTGTTGAACAGTTTTGAGTTTCAGGGCTTTGTCTGCACTGTTTGTGCCATGTTGTATTTCCTCTCGATGACTTAACATGGATTCTAACTGGATGATGCCTGAGCCAATTTGTACATATGTCCTGGTAGTCTGAGGTCCTAATGATTCCTCAGGCCCTCAGGATTTCCTCTGCCTGGCAATTTCTATACAAGGTAAGTAATAGATTGTTTATAAACAGCTACAGTAGATAGAAAGGTTTTCCTTAATCTGTGTGTTTTTAGGAGAGAGATATCACCAAAGCCCGTGTCATTTTCCACTACACCCTTTTGAACATTAGACAGCCATCATAGTCTATGTATTATGAGGATATCTTCAGTTATACCAGAACCTATCACTGAGTAGTATTGTATTGAAAACAAACTGTGTTTGTAACAGCCTGCTAACCCAGTGAATTCCAAGTCAACATTGTTAAGAGTTTGATGGGATAGCAGGAAATACATGCCCTTCCCACCTCCACACACACACACACACACACACACACACACACATAGACACTGAGCTAAAAGCATCTGTTCTAACCATGTTGGATGCTCATTGTTGCAATAAATACAGCAAGTGTTATCAAGATGGTGGCTGCGCTTGACTAGTCCACAACATGCTATAGTACCAGTCTTGTTTTTAGTTTATTTTGTTTTGTAATAAGTCGATTTTTAGTTTTCTTTTGCTTTTAGTTAATATAATTAATTTTGGCAATAAGTTAGGGAAAATTAAGTGAGTTAGTGAGGATTGAGTGGCTTATCGGGCTTAGAGAGGGTTTTCTTTTTTTGGAGATTAAACAGAGTCAGGAAACCTTTTTTATGCATACTTTTTTCTGTTTTATCCAGTGCCCAAGATATTGCACTGGATGTTTACAGTAAAACCTGGAGGTCTGTTCAATTTGTCAGTTCTCTTACCTGCCTGGAGTGTTGGTATATGACTAGAGGAGACTCGAGGAGCAAAGGAGGAGACTCAGAGCAGAGAGTTGATGTCCTGAAGGAAGGAACTACAGCAGTGGGCTTATGGAGAATCGGACTTTGCACAAGCTGTTTGGTGGTCGGACTGAAACAGAGTGGTACCGACCTCTGTTATGGAAAAGCTGTGAGTGGGGAAGCCCCCTAGTCCCCTAGCTTGGAGAAGTTGATCTGCTGGAATACCTGGGGATTCCACAGAGAGTCAGAGTATCCCTGTGGCTAAATCCGAGCAGAAACAGCATCGCTTTTGTGGAAACTGTGAGTAGCGAGGATTGTGAGCAGGGATTCCCTTGCCCTACCTTGGGGGGGTGGCCTTCGAGTTTCTGCCATGTTGGGCAGAAAGCTTAGGCTCATGGTCTGCTGGAAGGTGGGCAAGGGCTGATTTGTTTCCTAAGTGGCCCGGGGAGGTCAACTAATTGGTTGACTTAGCCTGGGGGCTGTAGTCAAGGGCTCAGCAGGTGAGGAGACGGCTACCCCTTGGGTTTGTGCTGGGGGGTCTTTTGCTTGAATCAATCTTGTCTAGCACTCCAGTCACTGCCTTTACCTGCCTTGATAGCTGTGGAGGCAGCTGTGGGGGGGTTAGGTACATATCAGTGTGGTGTGGAATCAACTTTTAACTGGAAGTTCCTGGAGAGATCTGTGTACTGTACTTGGATCTGTGAAGGATTCTCTGTGGAGTTGTGGACCGGTTTGGGTGAGCTGAATTTATTTTGACTTCATGTTGTGCATTGTGGGATGGGATTCTTGCTTTGAAAAATCTGAGAATTGGAACTGACTGTCCTTATGTTCTATTGGATCTATATTGGCAGTGAGAGTGCCTTCCAAAAAAGGTTTTTCTTCTCTATTAAGCTCTGGTTGGTTGGTCAGATTAAAGTGAGAGTTGAATCTGGCTATCCTCTCTGGTCATGTCTTAAAAGGTGGGAGCTTTTCAGACCAAAATAACTCAAAAACTTGAGACCTATTTGACTGTGATTGTTTCCTAACTTGAAGTTTTATATTGTGCTGCTAAATTGTTATATAGGGTATTGTATTTGTTTAGTTTTTGTGGATGTCTGTTAGAGTATTTGAGTATTGTATGTTTGGGTGTGGGTTAAATCTGTATTTTGGGGTTGTTTACTTGATGGTATTTGCTTAGTGTGGTAAATATGTGTTGGGAAGGCTTAAGGATGTTCAGGTATTATTCCCCCTCCAGGCTCAGGGACTTCTGTCCTTTTTTTTTGTCCTCCCCTATTGCCAGAGGTGTACAAACAGTGTAGGGCTCTGGGTATTGTTAGAAAGAGGAGGAGGAGGATGAGGGTTGGGCCTGGAGAGGGAATGGAAAGGAGAGGGCGGATAGGGATAGTAAGGACAAGGAGATGCCCTGGGGTGAAATGAGTCCAGGAAATGGGGTCCTCCCTGTCTGGTTCACATACCCAAGGGTTCTGCTTGTAGTCGGCAGATAGCATGGTCATCCTTGGATTCTCATCCTACTCAGGTGGTGTTATGCAATGTCAGGTCTATTAAAAACAAAACCGCTATTATAGCACATTTTGTTGGATCATCTGACCTGACATGCATCACCGAGACCTGGCTGGATGAGAATGCTGGCCCAGTTTTGGCATCAGAAATTCTGGCTAGGTACTTGGTGATACACCGCCCTAGGATGGATCGTAGGGGCGGGGGTGTTGCTATCTGTTTTGATCGGAACTGGGCCTAATGGAGGTACCAGTGGGAACTACCAACTCCTTTAAATGTATCATGGACGAGGGTGTGGGGTGCAGGATACTTCTTGTTTACCGTCCACCAGGTGATGGGAATGTTTTCCTGTGGGAAGTCACAGACTTCATCATTGACCTGACATTGGGATCCCCCAGATGGTTGGTTCTGGGGGATTTCAATGCTTGAGTCGATGATGAACTCTCACAGTTTGGTCAGGGCTTCTGCCAGTTAATGATTTCACTGGGCTTCACACAGGTTATTTCCTCCTCAACCCATATTGGTGGTCATTCATTGGACTTGGTGTTCCACCTGGGGATGGAGATATCCAATTTGGTGGTAGAACAAGTCAGGTGGTCTGACCATCATACCACTGGGTTCAGTTTTGAGGCCACCCCTAGTAGGTCAGCCCCTATGGAGATGATCCGGTACCGGCCTTTGAGGGATGTTTCCCCAGATGGCCTGATGGTGGTACTGGACCTATAGGGTTTACCGAGTGAGTGCATGGATCCAGGGGACCTGGTACTTGCTTATAATAAGGCGGTAGTGGGGGCTCTGGATTCCATTGCTCCTGTTTATGTTCATCCCCTCACTCTTTTGCCCCAGGTCTCCTTGGTTTGATGAGACTCTGAGGGAGTTGAGGAGAGTCGGATGAAGGTTAGAGAGGTGCTGGCGGAAGTCGGGCCTGGATTGTGACAAACTTAGTTTGATAGACCATTATGTGGTCTATCAATCAGCAATTTCTCGTAAGAAGGCAGAATTCCTGTCCAGAGAGATTGCTGCTGCACAGAATCAACCAGCTCAGCTTTTCTGAACTGTGGACAGATTGTGCAATCCAATCTGTCTTCAGCCCAGAAGAGCCTTTTCTCAAGAATGGCGTGAGGAGTTTGCTCAGCTCTTTTCAGATAAGGTTGCCACAATCAGGTCTGATATCCACTTGACCCTCCCTAATGGGAGCTGTGATGGTCGGCAGAAGATGTCGGACACTCAATTTGTGTGGTTTGACTTCAGCTTTCCCACAATCAGTGACATTGTGATGGTCATCCAGTCATTGTGTCAGACCAACTGTGCTTTGGACCCAGGCCCCACACGTCTCTCAGTGGGCTGTGTGGATAAAATTGGTCCGGTCCTTGCTGAGATAGTCTGGAGGCCTTTGGAGAGGGGGAATTTTCCAAATCCTCTGAAGGAGGCTGTGGTTCAGCCCCTTCTTAAGAAGTCCTCCTTGGACCCGTATTGTCTGGCTAACTACAGGCCTGTCTCTAACCTGCCCTTCATGGGTAGGGTTATTGAGAAGGTGGTCATGTCACAGCTGGATGATCATTTGACCAGCCACAATGTCTATGATTCTCTCCAGTCTGGATTAAGGAAGAGACAAAGTACTGAGACAGCTCTTATACTAAATAACCTCCTAATAGCGAGAGATTGAAGGACCTGCTCCATCTTGGTCCTTCTTGATCTCTCTGCAGCATTTGACACCATGGACCATGGTGTGCTATTAGAGCACTTGCAGTTTATCTGTGGGCTGTCTGGTACAGTCCTCAGTTGGTTTAGATCTTTCCTCAAGGGTAGGACTCAGAGGGTGGTGTCTGGGATTTTTTTCCTCTGCATCATTCCTCCTATCCTGTGGGGTGCCGCAGGGCTCCATTTTGGTGCCCATGTTGTTTGCAGTGTACATGCTGCCTTTGGGAGCAATTATTAGGTGGTACGGTTTGAGTTTTCACTGCAATGCAGATGATACTCAACTGTTCATATCCTTTGTGCCTGGTCAAGATTCTGCCATTTCGGTCTTTAAGGACAGTCTAGGCGAGATCCAGGACTGGATCAATGTGAGTTGGCTGCAGTTGAATCCAGAGAAAACTGAGGTGTTGGTTATGGACCCAAGTCACCAGGGGGCAGGTCTGTTGGTGGGATCACCCTCGGGTTTATGGCTTGGAGGTATTCAGCTAACTACCTCAGACTGGGTGCAAAATATGGGCATTGTGTTTGATGACTGTTTGACACTTAAATCTCAGGTGTCGGCAGTTGTCAACGCCTCTTTTTACCATCTGAGGAACATCGCCTGGGTGAAGTATCTGGTTCCTCCTGACGATCTTCCTATTTTGGTCCACACCTTCATTACCTCCTGCCTTGACTACTGCAACGCCCTTTACCTTGGGCTACTGGGGGTTAATATTTGCCATTTGCAGCTAGTGCAGAATGTGGCAGCCAGGCTATTGACTGGTTCTTCTAGGACCAGTCATATAATGCCTGTGCTCCATGGACTGCACTGGCTGCCAATGTGCTGGCAAATCACCTTTAAGGTCGGTTTGCTAACCTATAAGGTCCTGCACGATCAGGGACCTGGTTACCTGAAGGATCTCCTTCGTCCCTACTGTCCCTCCTGCTCTCTCCAATCCACTGATGAGGGATTGCTGGAGATTCCCAGGATTCGATTAAAGACATCTGGGGCCAGATCATTTAGTTTTATGGCCACAACTCTGTGGAATTCTTTACCTCATCAGGTGCTAGATTGCCCAACTGTCCAAAGCTTTAAGGGGGCATTAAAAACATTTCTTTTTAGCCTTGCATACAATGATTTTTAATGTTGCTGCTTTGGATTAATTTTAATTATTGTTTTAATTATTTATTGATTTTTATTATGTTATATACAGGCGCCTTGGTTTCGGAAATGCACGTTTTACAAATAAAGTTTGATTTGATTTGATTTTGTTGCGCCGCCATCGTCACTTCATCCTCAGGGAGCTTCACCTCTCTCCTTTATTGGAATCTAGTTAATTTCATTAAGGTTCTTTTTGTCACTGGGTTAAACTCAATGTGATTCCTACTGGGGAGGAATCCTCAGCATGATTGACACTTGCTTTGGTCACATGACCAGGATCTAAGGCACCTTCAGAAGTGTGGTCGTTTCAGTCATGAAACAGAAAGTGTGTGATCACCCAACATCCAATGCTCAATAATTATTAAAACATACCCATTCTGTAGTTGCCCCTGGACCCAGTCAACATCATGATAACAATACACTACCACCCTACTGTCACCTAATGCTTTACAAATAACATTCCATCACACCGCTCTTATTGACAGCATTGCCAAAAGTATTCAGTCACTTTACTCTTGTTTATAGTTTGCTACAATTATGCCATTGTATCACTCTCATCCACAGAATGAAAACATATTTATACTTTTGCTTTTTTCAGTATCAGAAATTCAATATTATCTTCAAGCCAGCATGCAAGTAGCCCCAAGAGAGTTTTCTCCACAGCAAAGTACAAAACCTATAGTTCCACACTGCAGCAATGAAATACCAAACACTTCACTGCCACTGTTAATTGTGTTCTCAAAAATGAAGATTGCATTAGGCATGCCTCAGTGCCTTTACTAATCCAGATGTTGATCAAGTGGTTATGTAACTATGCTTTTGACACACAAAATCTAACCATGACAAATGGAATAACCTACCGAAAGTTAAATGGACTCATGACCAGATGTGAAATCATAAAAAGTCTTTTGCGATGAATCTTAAGTATGGCATAGTTTTAAAGTGAAATTTTATATGTTTAACTGGAGCATTCCTGACTTTTTTTGGTATATTTTATTAATTTGTTTATCCTTTATTAAATGGTTGTTATTAGACTTATTTAAAGAGACACTGTCAATCCTTTTATGATTATTTTAGTTTTAGCTGAAAACCCACATTTTATGATTGCTTACCTTCTATAAAATTCATTGATGTTGTTGGTTGTTTTATCTGCTTCCTTTCCTAGTAAAACTGAAGTGCATGCTAATAGTGTAGTTGTACCAAACCTTGCTTTGTTTACATATCTTTAGTCTACTCCTATTGCATACTCCCTGAATATTAGAAACACCTCTAAACAGTGCAACCTCTCATTATGCAGTAGTTTCCTTCCTCCCACTGCATCATAAATACTAGACTGTGTTGGAGGTGTTCCCAAGTCCTGTAAAGATACTGTGGTAGTTGATGAAGTAATGTAAACAAACACATTTTTGTATGGTAACACCAGCATAGTGGGCAGTCAGTTTTTCACTTTTACAAAAAAAAAAGAATTAATAAAACCACAAGCTACATCAACAATATCTACAAATTGTGATCAGTCATAAAATGTGTTTATTGGGCTGCAGTGGGTGTAGCCCTACAGATCTCCTGCTATGAGAAAATGACTCAGGGCATTCCTTCCGACTGAACAACATGTTGGAGTTGCATCACAGTTGCCTCCACATCCATGAAGCACTCTACTCCTTGTCTCCATTGGAAGGAGCACTGCACTATCTTTACTGTGTCAGTGGTCATGGTGGAACATGCCACACTCCACTGTGTCAAGGATGGCTGCCAAACTATATTGCACACAGCAGAGTGTGACATGTTCTGCCATGACAGCCAATCTTGTTTTTTAATTTAAGATATCCCTCCACCCAACCCTCCCTCTCATCATCCACCACCCCCCAGAAACATAACAATGACACTGTAGGTGCCCAATCTTCCAGTGTCACGATCAGGACTTCACTGCATTTTTTTTATATTCTCCCCACCTGATCATTCCTCTCAGCACCCCCCCACCCATCCAGAGAAATATCAGTGACACTGGGGTTCCCAATCCCCCAATGTTGCCATCACAAATCATATGTCCTTTTTTATGAGCCCCATCCACTATCTCACATGCGCAGTTATTTCTCTGTGATTTTATTTTAATATAGTTTTTCCTTTCCTGCTACCTGAACCTCCCTCTCAGCACCCACCACCCAATATCCCCCACAGAAACATAACACTAACACTGAAGGTGCCCAATCCCCCAGTGTCACTATCAGGAATCCTCAGTCAACTTTTTTTTTTTACTTAAACCTGAAAAAAGAAAAGCATCCATTGTTGTCTTTTGTGGCCATTAGTGACCCCCCACACAATCCTCCTACTCAGCACCCACTACCCCACATCCTTCCAAGCCCTTGCTTACCTACTGTGGGTCCAACATCATAATCTTCTGTGGACCATAGACACATTTTCAGTCTTCAAAGCTAGACCATGAACTGAGGAAACAGGTGTGTGATTTGATGTATTTCAATGGGGTTTTAAACTCAGTACCATAACTTGGCCATTTTTACATATTTTTGACCCACATTTTCAATATGACTTCTTTGTGATTCTACCTCATGAGCAATGGCACTGTCACTAGGCAGATTTGTCCCAAAAGGTGATTTCACAGTCCCTGTGCGAAATCACCTTTTGGGCAGGAGCTGAACATTTTCTCTGCCCTTGTTCATGAGGTGGGGTTATAATAAAACTGTTGAAAATGTGATGTAATATATTAAAAACAACCAAGTTATGAGCCCATGTTGACTTTTGTGAACACAGAATCATAACTTTGGTAAGTTTCAATATCGTTACCCCAAATTTACAACATAGCCATGTCATTATAGCACCTCATAAATGTGACAGCTGTCATTTTTCAAATCCTAGACAAAATTATTTTTCACATCCTGAAAGGTGATTTCACATTCTCTGGATGAAATCACCTTTAGGCCAGGAGTTGAACATTTTCTCATGAGGCAGGGTCATAACAATGCTATGTTGAAAATCTGGTGTAAAAATATTACAAAACAACACATTTATTAGCCTACATTACATTTTGCTAACACAGGCTTACAACACTGCTAATTGTCAATAATTTTACTTCATATTCCTCAGATGCAGCCCTATTGGCTCCGGCTAGAGTTTGTTTAAACTAGAGGAATTTGAGGCCTAAGGGGTTGTTAGTGTCTCTTTAAAGGGATGAAGTATAAACTATTTAATTAATTGGCCATTTAGTTTTGAGGAATTAGGATTTGCTTTACTAGAGAGTTCAATTTAAACTCTTGTTTATTTATTTATTTATTTGCTTTTGATAACCAGGTAAGTGCATTAGGCATTAGTCCTGCCTATTTTCAGACACGACCCGGGAGAGTACAGTAAACTGTCATAACAAATGTAGGTTCATAAATACAGTCATAACAATACACAACAGTTATCCAAGTAGGGATAGCCAAGACTAATGCACACAGGCAGGACCATCCACACAGAGATGAAACAAGGTAGACTAAAACAATTTAGCAAACATGATTGGAGTTCAGAGAAACTAAGCACAAGACAGTTAGGACAAGTGGGTCAGGTACAGTTACATGTGTCAAGTGCATAGAGGTGAGAGAAAAGTGCAGACACTTTTCCACTAAGTTTCCTGTTGGTGCACAGACCTTCTAGGTTATTTGCTTTTTCTTTTACTTTACACATATTTGCCCAGATATTCAAACTGCGCCATTTTGTGTTGCAAGCCCGTGCGCCGCCACTCAAAGTAGTTGTACAGGGGTGTGGCCAGGGTGATATTCAACAGAGTTGCACTGTGGTGCAACTGCTTTGAATATTGCCCACTGGCCACCCCCACTGTGCATGGTGCAGTGGAACTGCACCAGCGCCAAGTGGTCAGAGTGGAGCATTGAGATGCGGTGGCACAAGTTCCATTGCGCCATGCATAGCATCTGCGATATTCAAAGGGTGACATGCAAATGAGACCATCATTTATGCAAGGTGCACAGGGGGACCATTAGCATGCAGGTGCGCTGATCCCCGATGACTTGTGCCTGGCGCCCTGCCAGGCAGCAGCCATCGGGGACCGACGCCCAATGCAGCCCGATTGTGGGACATCCCATGAGGGACAATGAATGGCTCCAATCCCTGGTGGTCCAGTGGACTGCGATTAGCCCGATCGTGGGCATAACTGTATGTCCCCCCAGTAGCCCGATCGCAGGCATAACTGTATGTCTCCCCCCCGAGTAGCCTGATCGTGGGCATACCTTCATCCAACCCCCTCCCCCCGAGTAGCCCAATCGCGGGCATAACTTTACCCCCATTAGCCCAATCACGGGCATCAGATTCCCCAGCCCAATATCCCTGGTGGTCCAGTGGACCGATCGAGCCCGATCATGGGCGGCATTCCTCACCCCCATGTATGAAATCCCTGGTGATCTAGTGGACCCCACCCCACCCACCCACCCATGGAGCCCCACCACCCCTCCCCCATCCAGCGGCGGGCCGCAACGCCCCACCCACCTGCTGCCTGCCCGACTGACAGCTCGACTATGGCTGCACGCCTATTGGTTCAAAGCATAAGCTAATGGGCGTGCAGCCCATACCGTACAAGTCAGTCCAGATATGGGAATGAATTGGACACCCCCGACGGCACACAATGACAGCGGGGGGAGGCAAGAGTCAAGGGGGATTGGGCACCCCCCTCGGCATATAAGAAATGCAGGAGGGTGGATTTATGCTGACAGGGAGTGGGCTGCCCCGTTAGCATGTAATGAAACAGGGGGAGGCAAGAACCCAAGGGGATTGGGCACCCCCCTCGGCATATCGGAAATGGGGGGCTGCTGTATGCCAACGAGGCGTGGGCTCCCTCATCGGCAAATTTCAGTGGCCACAGAAAGTTGGCTGGGGGATTGTGCACCCCCGAAGTCGGCCGTTGGGTGGCCGCCCACCATGCTGCTAATGTGGCAGCATGCAGGATGGGTCTGCTGTGTCTGACGAGTTTTGCTCGGATTGCAGCAGACCTTTCCTTAGATGTGCTTACTGCATTAGCATGCATGGTCTGGTGCCGGCATGCAGGCTGATTGGGGAATGAGGGACGCACCTACTGATGTGTGCCCTGCATTCGCCCAACAGCGGCCGCGCCTCCAAATCTGCACTCTCCCAAGATGTTGACTTGCATGCAAGCGCGGCAAGCCAGCATAAAAATGTACATCGCATTTCTTCTTAGCCTGCTCTTTTTTTCCAGGTAGCTGTATACTAAAGCTAAGTTCTTAGGAAAAACATGACTTTATTGCAGGACTCAGCCATTCAAGCATTGTCATTGCAGCTATTCCAGTGCTCACACAGATGACAGTGGAAAGAGATATTGGAAAAGAAATATGCATAGGCAAGACTATGCATGGCTTTGAATGTGAAAGTAGTGGCACACCTTGTCTTGAACTGCCAGCAGCCTGGGGTCCTGCAGGCATCTTTGTGGGAAGAAGTTGGTGTGGTTGTGAATAAAATAATAGGAGACAATTTAAAACAATGCTATAATTCCATCAAAGGATTGTCGTGATAACAGAAATCATGACAGTGAAACATAAATGGTTCATGAGGTCATAAGAATCTTGGAATAGAATTACAGCTGTGGCCTGTTCTTTGTATCTCTTTTTCTATTCATAACCGCACCAACTTCTTCTACATGAACATCCTTTATCATCTTGATTCTTAGTTGTTGATTTCTTTTTGTCTTTGTAAAAGACTGCTTTGTCATCTCCTAACATTTCATCTTGTAATATAATAAATCTGCTATCAGAGCAATGGTATGACTTACTAATGTCATATCAACTGCTGCACAGAAACAGAGACACATTGAAAGAATCATCAGTAAAGGACTGGTAGGTCTATCTAGTCTGTTCTAATTTTCCAGCCTAACACTTCAGCCTGTATCCTACTTGGTCACAGGAGTCCTGACCGCTATCCTCACCGCTACTTATAATCTCCATGTGCCTGTCCCACACATGTTTAAGGCTCCCCACTGTCCTCATTACTACCACCTCTTCTGGCAGACTGTTCCAGGCATCTACTACTCTTTCTGTGAATAATTATTTCCAGACATCCATCTTTAGCTCCTCCCCCTCAAATTTCATAGCATGCCCCCCTGTACTGGTTCTCCTCCTCTTTTGGAAGAAGCCCTCCCTTCACTTTTTTCTCCCCATGAGGTCCTTATAGGTATCTATTATGTTCCCTCTTGCTCTTTTCTCTCTTCCAGGGAGTACATGCTGAGCTCTCGCAGTCTCTCTTTGTATGGTTTCTCATGCAAATCCTACACCATTTTAGTAGCCCTCCACTGGACTGTCTCCACTCTGTTGATGTCTATGTAGAGGTGTGGCGTCCAGAAGTGAATGCAGTACTCCAGGTGGGGCCTCAGCAGTGAGAATTACAGAAGCAGCACCACCACCTCCCTTTTCCTGTTAGAGATCCCCCTCACTATGCATCCCAGCATCTGTCTCACCTTGCCTACTGCCTTGTTGAACTATCCTGCCACCTTTCGATAATCAGATATGATTACCCCAAGGTCTCTCTCTCTCTCTCTGTCTTGCTTGGAAATCATAATTTCTTCCAGCCATCTTATCCACAATTCTCAGGTTACACCCTCCCCCCCGATGCATGACTTTAAACTTCTTGGCATTAAATTCCAGTGTCACTCCTTAGACTACTCCTCTAGTTTCCCCAGATGCCTTTGTATCCTCTTGACCCCCTCCTGGGTGTCCACCCCATTGCAAATGTTTGTGTCATCTGCAAAGAGACATGTTCTAGGGTTACCACCTTTTAAGAAGCCCAAAGTGGGACATTTCTTGCTAAAATATGATTTTTTCGCAGGACAGTATGTAACCTTGACTAGTGCAACAGACTTGTTTTCTCTATATAATCAGAATTAAGGCTAAGTACTGTAGTTTCTTGGTTGCTTTTACAGTTTCATATCTTTTTAGTGTATTTTAGTTAAGGTACTGTAGTTTTCTACAAGATTTAGAGGAAAGTTAAAAAATATCTTTTCTACTGAAAACTCAGGACATGTAGTATTTTTCATGTTTTTTTGCAGGACACAGCTGCCCAAATCAGGACTGTCCTACGAAACGCAGGACAGGTGGTGACCCTAACATGTTCCCCTCTGTTTTCTCAGTAATGCCATTTATGAAGACACTGAAGAAGACAGGCCCAGTACTGATCCCTGTGGTGCTACACTAGTCACTCTCCAGTGCTTCCACTGTTTGCCATTTACCACTACCCTCTGCCTCCTAAGTTTCAACCAGTTTGATTCCCAGCACACTACTGCCTCCCCTGCCCCAGACACCTATGTTTCTTCAAAGTCTAGCACCACCTAACTAGTGTCCAATCTATGCACACTCTGAAAAAATGAAATTTGCTCATCATCTGTAGTTTCAAACTTTATTTTTTTTATACTTCAATTTAATGCAGTGCACACCAAAACTCCAAACTCGTATGTTGTTTCTCATAAATATATAAATATATAAACCTCATCAAAACTTGATCAATTCCAAAACAAGCAGTCTTTGAAAATAGTTTATATAAAAAAAAAATAATAATTTAAATCAGTGATTTTGCCCACTTTTTGATCTTCATAGCTCAGATTTATTATATTGGAACTGGAGACTGTTGTCTCTTCCCGGAATCTTTAATAACTGATTTTTGAAACAGCAACTGTCCATATTAAGTAAGCATGGTGCTGGTGACTCCATCTCCCAAGTAACTAGTGAACAATGAGATGCAAATACCACAACACCGGGGATATGCAGTGCTCATTCAGGCTAATTCAGGCATGTTGCAGTTTTCATTCCCTGGCTTGGTGCTACTCATACTTCCAGCTTGTAGTACCTACAGTACCTGGCATCTGGATCCACCTGGTATGCATCACTCCAGCTGTTGTTTTGGAGTCATGTAACTCCATCATCAGAGCATTTGTATCAACCAGTTTGAAACTCAGCACACCACCTTCTCCCCCACCCTCAGGCACCTAAGTTTCCTTATCAGACTTCTGTGTGGTATTGTTAGAAAGGCCTTACTGAAGTCCAGATAGGCCACATTCACTACCTTCCCCTGACTAACTTCCCTCATTACTCAGCCAAAGAAATCTATGAAATTTGTTTGACATTACCTCTTCCCATGAACCCAGCCTGCCAGTGGTCCTGCAGCCCATTTATTTTCAGGTGCTCCTTCAATTTTTCTTTTAGCATGGTCTCCATTACCTTCCCCACCACTGAGACTGACAGGTCTGCAATTGCTGGCCTCCTCCCTGCTGCTGCTCCTCTGCAGAGGGACACCATCAGCTTGTCATCTTTTCTATGGAGCCTCCCCATCTCAAGTGAGGTACTAATTAGTGTTGCCAGAGGGGTGGATAGGACCATGCTCAGTTCCTTAAGAAGCCTTGGGAGGATCTCATCTGGGCCTATCACCTTGTTTTCATTTAGGGCATCAAACTAAGGGCAGAATGTCTCTCTTCCATAAATGGACTTGTGTCCACTCCCCCCCGGTTTCTGTTAATGTATGTCAGCCCAGCCTGTATCCACTGTGAATACTGAGCAGACATAATCATTTAAAATGTTGGCCTTTTTCTTGGTCTTTCTCAGCACAGTCCCCCTTCCTGGCCTCCTAATCTTCACTATTCCACAAGTTGTCTTCCTTTTCTCACTCATGCATCTGAAGAAAGTCTTGTCCACATCCTTACCCTCCTGGATGATCATTTCCTCAGTTTGAGCCTTTGATGTCCTTACCATCCTTCCTACCAGCCTTTGTTTGTCTAAATATACCTCCCTGCCCACATCAGTGTGGGTCTTCTTGCACTTCCTGTAAGCTGTTTTTTTTTTCTTTACTGCTTTAGCCACCTCCTTAGAGATCTATAGTGTTCACTTTCTCCTCTTATCCTTGCGTAATACCTATAAACAGCTTTCTGTTATCTCAGGTGTTCCCTTCTTTAATCTATTCCATTGTGCATCCTGCTCCCCTACCTATCCCCTCTTCAAGGTATTTTCTAAGCAGTCTCCCATGTCTCTAAAATCTGTTCTCCTGAAGTCCAGGACCATTGTCCTAATGTGTTTTTCCCCCTGCCAAACTGTATACCAAACCACACTGTACAATAATCACTTGAACCCATGGGGCTACCCACTGTGACATCTTCTATGCTACCCCTATATGTACATCACAGATACAGCACTACCCTGTCTTCAGTGTGATCTGTAACCATCTGACTGAGAAATGCTCCATGCAGGGAGTCTAGAACGACCCTGCTCCTAGTCTTAATATAAAATATGAATGTCACTCTTTCCCAATAGGACAAACAACAATCCATATATACAGTGGGCCAGATATTCAAACTGCGCTATTTTGTGGAGCAAGCCCTTGCGCTGCACAAAATAGTTGCGCAGGGGTGTGTCCAGAGTGATATTCAAAGGAGTTGCGCCCTTGAGCAACTCCTTTGAATATCACCCCCTGCCACAGCCACTGTGCATGGCGCAGTGGAACTTGCACCACTGCAAGTTGTCAGAGTGGAGCATTCAACTTGCAGTGGCGCAAGTACCATTGTGCCATGCACAAAATCCTGATATTTAAAAGGTGACATGCAAATGGGGCCATAATTCATGCAAGGCACGGGGGGGCCATTTGCATCTGATTATGGCCCCATTTGCATGCCATTAGCATGCATGTGCACCGATCCTTGAGGACTTGTGCCTTGCGCCCTGCCAGGCAGCAGCCGTCGGGGAACGACGCCCCCTGCAGCCTGATCACAGGCAAAACAGTGTAGAATCCCCCCCACTGGCCCGATTGTGGGCATAGTGTAATTCCCTCCCCCACCAGCCCTATCACGGGCAGCAATGTGTCTCCCCCGAACTTATCCCTGGTGGTCCAGTGGACCGTAAATCCTGATCGCGGGATGGTATAAAGAAATACCCCCACCCCCCTGGTGGTTCAGTGGACCGAAAATCCCGATTGTGGGATTGAGTATTAACCCCCCCACCTCCCGATTATATCCCTGGTGGTCCAGTGGACCGAAGATCCCGATCGTGGGATGGAGTGTGCAAACAAGCCCTCCCAAAACATCCCTGGTGACCTAGTCCCCACCCCACCCACCCATGAAGCCCCACCACCCCACCCCGCGGCCGGCAGGCGGTAGCATCCCCCGCCTGCCGCCCCGACTGACTGCCCGGTACAGCTGCACGCCCATTGGTGCAGAGCAAGAGCTAATAGCCGTAGTAGCCTATACTGATAGAAGTCCAGATTTGTGGAATGAACTTATTCACAAATCTGGACTGTCTTGTACGGTGTGGGCTGCAATGTGAACAGGTGAAACCAAAATGAAATTGTTGTAAACTGCAATTCTGAATACACAAAGCTTTCCAAAGAGAAATAGCTCATAGTTTTCACATGATTTTTCTAATTCCTTCAATTTTGAAAAATGGGTATGCAGATAAGCTCATGATTATGATTATTCTTGAGCTATGAGGTCACTCTAGGCCTCCAAGTCATGCCCCTTCATACAGCTGTTTTGGAGTGCTTACTGAGCATACTCAGAACCAGAATTTTTAAAATTTAATAACTTTGGAACAGATTAATATTTCTTCACAATACCAAAAAGGAAATCCTTTTGAGGCAAGCCTTTTCTACCCTGACAATTTCAGACTAAAATTCCAAACTGGAAAATAAACCCTCATTTGTTTTTGCATTTTTTCTTTATCTGCATTTCAGAATCCATGCATCCAACTGGAACAAAACCTGATATATCAAGAGAGGGAACCATATGAGACTGCACATGGAAACTTTTGTGCAAATCAATTGAATAGTTGCAAAGATATTACAGTGCAAAATGGGGGTTTAACATTAAAGTACCTACTCAACCCTAACTACAGTGGTGCTGCCATGGCACTATAATTCCAAATTCATAAATGTAAAACACTCTTGGTCAACTAAAGAATAAGGACATAAGTGACAATGTCAAATAATAGGCAACTGACCAAATTTCTGAATGCATACTTTTCCTCAGGATTCACAGTAAAAAGTTATTCAGTAATACTAAGCACTGAAATGTTATTCTAGGCAGAACCAAAGGATACTCTACATGACACATACAGTATGCAACACCTGCAGAAGCTGAAAAAAACACTAATAATGGTAACTGTAAATAAAGCCAGAGGATCTGATGGAATACATGCAAACATGCTGAAGAAGCTAGCTAAGGAGTTATTTATATCACTGGCAATTATATTCAGTGGCCCAGATATTCAAAAGGTTTGCGCATGGTGCAACAGCGTTTTGCGCCATGCGCAACCCACTGATGCACTCCAGCACGATAGTCAAAAGGGAAAAGTGCGCGGTACAAATCTCGACACATCGGAGTGCATCAGTAATGTGTGAAGGTGCAGGTGGGGGTGGTGTGCCCATGCATACCCTGCACAGCCGGATATTCAGCCTGGGATGTGCAGAGCCATGCATGCACAACCCCTACCTGTGCCAGCACAAAGTTGATCCAAAAAAAAGGAACAACTGATGGCCACCCACAGGTGAGCTGCCGCATTGCAGGGTGCAACATGGCAGCTGCCACCTGTGGGTGGCCACCAGAGCACCGCTGCACCTGGAGGCACCCCCCCATGCCCGATCATGGGCATTTGTAAAAAAAAAATAAGAAATATGTCCAATATCCCTGGTGGTCCAGAGGACTGCTGCCCACCCAATCGTGGGATAAGTAAAATAATTATATCCCCAATATCCCTGGTGGTCCAGTGGACCTGCCTACCTGATCACAGGCTAAGTAATAAAATTATAACCACAATATCCCTGGTGGTATAGTGGACCCCCCAACCCACCTGCCCCCTGAATCCCACCGCCCTGCTCTCCCCTTCAGTGGCAGGTAGCAGCACCACACATGCCTGCCGCCCCGCCGCCTGCTGACTGACACCGTCGGTAGGGCTGTAAGCCCATTGATCCACAGCGTGAGGCAATGAGCTTGCAGCCCATACCGTACTACACATTCCAGATATGTGAATGGGAGTGTGGATTGTGATGTTTGGGACATGCATGGGACTGCACAGTCACAGGTAACACCTGTTATTCTCACAGCATGAATAATGACCGATCGTGAGGTGGAGGAAGAGGAACAGAGACGTGGATGGAAGAGGAGGCCTAACTTCACCAAGGCAGAAACAGATGCCCTGTTTGAGGCCTACCTCGACATGGAGTCGCTGCTCATCGGACACCAGGGAACACCACAGACCCATGCTGCTGCATGGGAAGAGGTGGTGCATGCCGTCAACCTGCTTGGCAGCCACCAGCAGTCTGTGCAGGATTGAAGAAAGAAGATGGGCATGGACAGGCAGAGGATTAAGGAGAAGGTGGCTGCCATCAGGGCAGCACGGTCTGTGACCAGTGGGGGACAGCCAGAGGTGCAACGCCTGACCCAGCAAGAACAGCGGGTTGCTGGTAGCATGCAGCGTTGCACCATCGAGGGTGTTCTGGGTGGTGGATTCCAGATGGGTGGTAGCCCATCACTGCATGGTAGGTCCTGGTCTGTCAATGGGGTGGGACAGGGTAGGTCACATACATAGGTCAGCGGCGGTGGGCTTCTCCACTGAAAGTGGTAGCATGGAGATAGAGGAGGGGACGCCCACCTCCACAGGCATATGAGGGTCAGGACGACAGTGGGCCTGGACTGATGTTGGTGGAGCAGGTGCAGAGGAGGCCCTGCCCATGTACCAGAGTGCCAGTGTCCATGGGTGCCAGCATGCTGAGACTCGGGCTGATGCCGGATCCATCACTGATGATGATGGAGCTAACATCATGGGCAGTGATACATGTGGGCCACAGGATGGCCACACAGCAGGTGACATCACGGGCATGGCCGTGGGTGGTGCCGCCCTGAGACCTGCATGACATCACAGTCCCAGCCTGTGCCTGTCTGCACCAGTGGGGTAGCACTGGTGTGTGCCCAGGACATTGGGGCTGTTGTGGCCACTGCAGTGGCACTGTTGAGCCCTGAAGAGTGGCAGCCAGAGGGGCAGTGTCAGCAGTTGGCCAATGGCCATGGGGGGTACAGTGTCAGGGGGTGGCGTCAGTGCACTGTCTGTGGACATGCCCAGGCCTGGCCCTGGTGGGCAGCGCCCAACCTCAAGGGGTGCTGACCATCAGGGCCGCAAACACCATGAGGGACAGCATGTTGATCAGGAAAATGACCTCTTAGATGAGCACACCCACATACTCCAAGCATCAGTCAATCAGCAGGTGCAGCTTGTGATGGTGGTGGATGCACTTAGTGCGGCTCTGCGCCAGGCAGAGGAGCTGTGCAGCAGAGACACCGCTCTGCTCCTGGCAGGGATGGACTGGTTGGGGGAGGATGTGACCACTGCCATTGACAGGCAGACACAGGCAATCACAGCTGTCATGGCCACAATGGGCACACGGTTATTTGTCCATGCGTCGCAAACACCATACAGTGCAATGTCCACTCCCCATTCCTGGTGTCATGTGACACCTTCCTTGTCAACACCGGGTTCAGCTGTGGGTATTCCGAGCACGCCTGGAGCAGGCATCTTCAGTGTGCTGCAGACCCCTGTGTGAGCACGGTCACGTTCACGCAGTGGAACTTCTGGGGGACCGTCGGTGCCACCCCATGAGGCCATTGGTCAGCCTGTCACTGCTGACAGGACTCGGCAGGGCCACCCATGCATCCGTGGTGTCCATGGCACTGTGGCATGTGACTGACCTGTCTCCCAGCACAGCTACTGTCTGATGCTGCCCTGTGTGCATTATGTTGTTCAGCGTGCAATGTACAGGTGGGGTACCCGGCCCTGCACACACACACACGTTCCATCTGCACACCCTCCAGGCTGCTGTCAGCTGTGGCATGTGCATGATGATGCCTGCATTGTGCTGTCCACCACTGTGCAATGGTGCCCAGCGTCTGACACACGCAAATTGACAGGCACTGGGCGTGGTGGTCTGTGGATGTGTGTGTGTGGCTAGGGGTGATGGTCGGGGGTTGGCATGCCTCCTACCCTTTGTGCATGTCTTGTGAGGTGTGTGCGTGTGTGACCGCGTGCCGTGTTAGACCTTGCCCATCCCTGGCGGCATGTGCGGTTCCATGCTCGGCCAATTCCCTTGATGACATGCACCCCTCCTGTTTGTCCATGCATGTCTGTGGGTTGTGCCTTTGCCACTGGTGGTTGCACATGGCCCCATGACTTACCTGGGTTGGCTGAAGTGCTCCTCTGTGATGGTGTCCCAGTGCAGCTGTGCCAGCCGGATCAGTCGGGGGTCCCTTCACCCAAGAGGGGCTGCCCATCACCATCTTTAACAGCGTCCTCATTGTCCCCATCACTGTCCCCCTCTTTGACCTGTACTGCTATCCCACAGTCGTTGGCCATGTTGTGCATGATGCAACAGGCGAGGAAAAGCTCACAGGCCTTTGAGGGGCTGTACTGTAGGGCACCGCCAGACGTGTCCAGGCAATGGAAACGTGCCTTCAGTATCCCGAACACCCGCTCGGTAATGTTGCATGTGGTGGCATGTGCCTCATTGTAGAGCTGTTAAGATGGGGTCGTGGGCTGCCAGTATGGTGTGATCAGCCAGGGACGGAGTGGGTATCCACTGTCACCTGTGTGTAGAGGGTGGAAGTTAGTTTGGTGATCAGCGTCACCCTGCCTTGGGCCATCTAGGCCAATACCCATGTCACCTCTGACTATGCCCCTCCAAAGCTCCACGTCTTTCTGCGTGGTTTGCATACTCACCCACTAAGTGGCCAGTGGGGATGTCCCCACTCTTGAATCTGTGGCACAGTGCTGACTGGTGCCAGATGAAGGCATCATGTGATCCCCCAGGGTGCGTGGCACAGACATTGATTATGCACCCCTGGCATCGCACACCACCTGGCAGTTGATGCTTGCATACCCCTTCTGATTCATGTATGCGGCCCCTTCGGGGCCAGGTGGTGTGTGGATGGCCACATGAGTGCAGTCTATTGCCCCGTGCACACCTGGCATATGTGCTACCCTGTGGAACTCCTGTATGTTTGCTGTGCACTCCGCCAGTGTGCTGGGGAAATGGCTGTGCTCCACAGCATGTGGCAGCAGTGCGCTGAGGAATTGGGTGAGGTGGCATGACACAGCCGACTGGGTTATGCCTGTCATGTTCCCTGTTGGTCTCTGGAAGGTACCCGTGGCGAGCAGGCACATGCAAGCTGTCACTTTTGTCTCCACTGACAGAGCATGGCTCCATATTGTGGGTACCTGCATCACATCACTGCACAACTCACAGAGCCACCTCAAAATTGCCAGGTTCAGGTGGTACCAGCCCACGATCTCGGTATCAGTGTACAGCTCGAAGCTGTTGTGGGATCGCTACTGCCTGTTGGAGGCATACTGCCGATGGGCCCTTCCACGTCCGGGCCCCCCTGCTGCCTGCCTTCTTACCCCCTCATAACTGCCTCCATCTGGATGGTGGCACTGGCCATGTCCCTGGCTTGTGTTCCCCCCGCTGTCCTGGCTGCTACTTCCCCTGCACTGGGAACACCTTCCTGTGGTGGCCTCAGTGCAGTGTGGCACTTCCTCCTTTTGCACTGCACTGTAGCTGTGGCTCTCTACACCTTCCCTGTTCCTGGGGGTTCCAGGTGCTCTGTCTCTGTCCTGCCCTGTGTGTGTGTGTGTGTGTGTTGCCTGTGTAGCTGGCTATGGTTCAGCAACATGTGCCTTCCATGTAGCATTCGTGTGCCTCTCTCTTGTTCCTTTTTATTTTGGCTTATTTCTGCTATCACGCAACTTCCGCTTGCTCCCCTATTGCACATGGCACATGTTGTTGAATATTGTACTGTGCCATTTATGCATGGTT
Source organism: Neoceratodus forsteri (assembly GCA_016271365.2). Taxonomy (NCBI): domain Eukaryota; kingdom Metazoa; phylum Chordata; order Ceratodontiformes; family Ceratodontidae; genus Neoceratodus; species Neoceratodus forsteri. Next base: position 1,292,227,338 of record CM057456.1, read on the forward strand.
CCTCCTCCTTCAGTTGCGCGTGCATTCATTATCATTGAGCTGTTGTGCAGTGTGATTTGGGAGGCGCATCTGCCTCCCGCTGAATATCGCAGAATGGTGCATTTTCGGACTTGTGCTGGCGTATCCCTATTGCGCATGGCGCAACCCTTTTGAATATCTGGGCCATTCTGTAAAGACTGCTGATATAGCTAGTAGTTTGATTCTGATTCATTTTTTCTTTTAAAAACAGACTGCCCACCATACTGGTGTTACAACACAAGAACAGGTTTGTTTACATTCCTTGATCAACTCCAACTGCATCTTTCTTGGACTCGGGAACACCTCCAACACAGTCTGGCCACTCATAATGCAGTGGGCGCTTAGGTGGCTACTGCCTCATGAGTGACTGCACTGTTTGGGGGTGTTTCTAATGTTTAGAAAGTATTCAAGAAGAATAGATTCAGGATTTGAAACACAACAAAGCTTTTTATAAATATACATTACCATGCATTTCTGTTCTACTATTTTATTTATTTATTTATTTAGTTTTTGTATACTGGGTAAGTGCACAAGACAAGAATGTTGCCTATTTTCAGGCATGACCCGGGAGAGTTACAAACAATGGAACATTGTGCAGATAGGAAATACAATGGGCATATCACCACAGGAATTAAGCAAATTTGAACAACAAAGCAGTGTTTACAATTGGACAAAGACAGTTAAAATGGCAAGATGAACTGAAAAATACATTAATAAAGAGCACTAGATAAGAATGCTAACTATTTTCAGGCAACAACCAGGCAGAGTGGCATATGGCAGTACTGGCAGGAGTACAGTATCCAAGTCACAGACTGATTTATATAGCAGAGGGTCCACAAGACAGCCAGTTCAGTGGGTCAAATAACATTCTGATATAATATTGAGGAGGCAGTACTCAGGGAGGTGATACAAGTGCAGATGTGAGAGTAAGTGCCATTTAGTGGAGCAGGTATAGCAACTAGTTGAGAAGCACAAGGATGTCAGAGAAGGAGCAAATGTTAGAGTTTCTAAGGAAGGATCAAAGATCCTTTTAAAAAGCTTGGTGTGATTTGGAGAGTTTGACATTTAGAGGAAGGTAGATCCAAGATTTGGGCACAGATATCACAAAGGAAAGTCACCCTTTTTTGTGGAAGTTCTATGAATTTCAAGGGGAGATTATTCTGAACATCTCAGGGGTAAGCTAGAGTGGGATGGTTTAACATATTGGAAAGGGACTCCGGAGTTCCAGTTCTGACTAAGTTATCAATCAGAGAGCCAGCAGTATAGCACTAAACAAGGAGACGGACAAAACAAACTGCAACGTTAATGAATTTTAGAGAAGGTAAGCAATCATAAAATGTAGGTTTACAACTAGAAATAGTATGATGAAAAACAGGTTGACAGTGTCCCTTTAAGAGTGCTAAAGACAGGCGCTGCCTGATGGCCCAGCGGGCAGCGCTACACTCTCCCATGCAGGTGAACTGAGTTTGGGACAGAGCTCAGGGAGCTGACTACATTGCATGTTGCAAGGGGGGGGGGCTGCAGAATGGCAGCACTCCCACTTTAAGGAGAGGTGGCATCAGTTTTCGCTGCTCTGGTGACCTTTGTTTGGGGCCAGGGAGCATGCTCCTCTGCACGGATGTCAGAAGTGGGATTTGGCCTATTAGGAAGTGGGTGGGGAGGAAAGCATAAAAATAAAACAGCTGCCAGCATAATGACACTGTTCAACTGGCCTCAGGCACCACATCACCAGTAGGGCTCTGGCTCCTCATCTGGACTATGATCTGGAGTGGGGGGATTGCCTACCTTGCCCTGCCATTGGAGAAATCCATGGAAGATCTTAGGTGTGCAGGTAAGTCCCTGGGATGGTGGATGATGGTGTGACTGAGTTGGAAGTATGAAGGGCCAAAGAGGGTCAGGCAGCATGGAAGAATAAAATGATATGAAAAAAAAAATTAATTAAATACAGGTTTGCTTTGAGCCTCAATATCCTCTGCATACTGTCAAAAGTGATAGAAAACATCTTTGTGGTGTTAAGGGAGAGATGGTTTATGAGGAACCAGCAGTGGACATTGTCAAAGTCACTCTGAAGAGAATATTACAACTTCAGGACAGGGACTCTGGAGATAAACTGTACAGCATTGTCCATGTACATATGAATGTACCTGGAGATACTGGCAGTGAGAATGTCATTAAGAAGATCTGAGAAAAAAAAAAACAGGGACCAAAAATGAATCTAGTTTGAATTTAGATCTTACTGGGGGGGGTGGGTATATAGAACATCACTGACTCAGACCAAGTACCTCCAGTCCAAAATGTATAAGAGGAAAAATGCAGCCACGGGATCAGACAGCCCTGCTTCTGTGAGTTTGTGATGGGTAGGATGGGCCAAGGTATTTAAGGCTTAGGCAAGGTCATTGAAGAGGCCACCAATAAGCAGGCCTTGGAGCATTGCAGACAGAATGAAGTCAGTGTCCCAAAGAAGGGCAGAGATAGTGGAATGGGAATTTTGAAAGTCAGAGCAAAAGGAAGATACAAAGGAGGAGATCCTGAGGTATTGTGCTGCACTCTGTCATTTATGACCTATGTGTTAAATAAAACTTTTTGCTGATTTTGGCATTTTTGTCATAAGTTCCCATTTCTGCTTTTTAATTGGACTGTGATTTGGCCTCCCTGAGTGGGACTATCATGCTTTCCTAAAAAAAGAAGAGGCAGGGAAACTGACTAGAATACTTGCAGGACAGTGAGCTTGACTTCACTGCCTATAGGCCACTGAGCTCCATGCCAATATTTATAGGCCAGTAAGCTTTGTAGGCCAGTGAGACTGAAACTAATGCATATAGGCCAGTAAGCTTGATAGACCAGTGTGCTTGATGTCAGCACCTATAGGCCAGTGAGCTTCACCTCAATACCTATAGACCTGCCAGCCCACCAGCAGAGCAGCATTGCATCTGCTTGTGGTACCGACATCCTGGGTTAATTGACAGACTTGGGTGTCAGAGGGCTGGCCAGGGGGAGAAGGATTGAGCATCGCAGAGACTTCTCTCCTTTTCCAGGGGGAGGGGGTAGAGCACCTGGTGCTATGTGGACCTCTGGCAGAGGCTGGGGGTACCATTGTGGCTGGCACCACACGTTGGGAGGGGGCAGGGTGGATGCTGCCATTATTGCACATCCCTGCCCCCCAGGGAAAAACTATTGCAAAAATGTCAGCCTGAGAATAATGGCCCCCATCTCCGCCACTGTTCCCACTTCAGACTAAGGTATGCTGGGGGGGGAGTCAGGCTCCCATGGCCCCAACCTGAGGGGCAAGCCAGGGCTTAGCGACCAAGTTCCTTGGGGAGGGGGTGCCCACCCAGTGGCCCTGCACAATGGAGCAATCCTAGGGATGGAGGGTGGCAAGCAGAGTGGGGAGACCTGACCCTCCAGTGTCTGGGAGGGAAAAGAGCACCGGTACAAAAAAAATACCTAGTGTATAGGCCAGTAAGCATTATACGTCAGTGAGCTTGATGTCAATACCTATAGGCCAGTGAGCATTATAGACCAGTGAGCTGAATCTCAATAACTATAAAATAGTAAGCTTGACTTCACTACCATGGCAACTGCTGCAGTCCACAATAAGAAACAAACTGTCAATCACGCATAACAAAAAGCAACAGCTTAGATTTTGTGGCCCAGTAGAGATTTTATAGGGGGAGATCATGCCAAAGAAGCCAACTGCTTAACTGAAAATATCCCCAAGGACTTGGATGTGGGAAATCCTGTGGATGGCAAATATATATGGGATACACAGCAGGAACATGTTGAATAAATGATTTATTTTCACAAAAGCTTTTTGACATTGGGTAACCTCATGAGTGGCATAAGCCATGAGTGAGGTAGCCGAGATCAAACAACTTGAGTGAAAATAAAACAATTTTTTTAACATTTTTTTTTTCATTTATGGGATAGGCAGGGACATTTTTTTGTTTGTTTAATAAGGTTTTTGCTGCTTTGCTTTTAAATTTAAAAGTAATGTGGGTTTTATTTTGGTAACAAAAGCTACTCCGCTCCTATGGAGCACTGTTGCCATGGCCATTACAATGAATGTCACGTCATGAGGCCAGCACTAGCATAGATACAGTGCTTCTGATTGTTTTAGGTGAATGTCTTTCTGAAATTTGAATGGAGAAAGATGGCATCCCAGATTAGTGAGTGAGTGGTGCCATTTACAGCAAAAGCCCAGAGAAAAGGGCTTTAATTTATGTAGGCAGGAAGACTTGTGGTTGTTTTTTTTTTTTTAGAAATGTGGGATATCTGAACATTTTGCCTGGTGCCACTTCAATGTTGCAGGTGTGCAAGCAGCCAGGAGAGGCTGCAGGAGACTGAATCCCAAGTGTTGGGTCAGCTGACAGAGTGTGAGGAAGATTTACAGAGCAGCATTTTAAGAAGATGTTGGCTCAAAAACAAAGCTGCAGGAGACTGAATCCAGAGCATGGGGTCGGATGACAGAGTATGGGAGACACTGAATACAGAGCGCCATGTTAAGGCTGGTATGGGAGATTGTAAGCGAGTGAGCCTATAAGAGGGTGGCTGGGGAAGGCAATCATGTAGTGGATGGGTGACTTTTTTTTAAAAAGAAAAAGAGATGTATATGGTGTGAGTTCCATGTGAGATGCACTGTACTTCTGTAGCTGCTTCAAGTTCACTAACGCATTATTAATGCAGTTTGTTTCAAGGGCTATACTATTGCTGTGAGATTTTAAGTGACACACTGAAAGGTATAGAAGTAGCGGCAGCAGGTGTCTGGAGGAGGAACTGATGATGTTTCTCCTATGTAGATAAGTGGCAATGACATGTTTACTATGTAACTGAATAAAATTTATTCAATGAGAGTGAAGATAAATGGAATTATACAATGGCTCCTGTGTCCACGCATATTGCAAATATATATAGATATATATTCTTTGCAAAAAACTGCTTTAATGCACAAAGTTGGGTAACTTCATGCCACAAAAGTAAGGAACTATGGTGTTAGGGTTTCCAACTGTAACTCCCCACCCCACCCCCATGAAGCAAAAAAACAAGACCACACAAGCAACCACAGATAGCCATCCTCAGGTAAGATAAACAACATGCAACTGTTTTGAAATGACACAAATGCAGTAGCACTGTAGTGTTACCTTTGTGAATTTGTATGTGTGGTATGCACACTGAAGAAGCATACACTCTGACTAGTGGCTGCAGACAGAAATCCACAATACTGAAGTCAAAACACTATTTCTGTGTCCAGAATCACAGACCCCTGCAGCCACAGTTGACATCACTAGGGACATTAACAGGAGCAAAGACAAACTAAAGTCTAGTAAACTGGTTTGCCATTTTCTTTCTCCATCTTCTGCACTGCTCAGTGGAGTTCCCCTTCTGGATGGTATCCCATGATAAGAGCAAAGCAATATGGATGACACAATAACAGCAAGTGCAAAAGAGCAAATGTATTTTGGGTGACATGTGTTTTGTAGCGAGTGGTTGTTTCAAATTGGAGAGAAACTCACAGCCAGTCACAAGCAACTAAACTAAGAGGCAGCAGTGGAAAGAAAAAGACCCCCCTCACCTCACCTAGCAAAGAATCCCTAAAATCTAGTACATGGTTCAGTTGCACTGAATACTTATTTCATCCAGCCTGTGTTACGGTTTGGGGGGGGGGCATGATGGACCTAAATTATCTGACCTTGCTTGCTGCCACTATGGATTGAACACCCAGAAGAGAGACTTGGATAAATGCAGCAGAATAAAGCTATTAACGTTGGGGTTGCAGTACTACCTTCATTGGCTCCTCTGATAATAACTGCAGTGTTCCCTTTTTGGCCACATTTCTTCATTCAGTGTATCACTTTCCGCATGTAACAGTGACATCTTCCTGGCTCCCTCACTTACTGGGGCAATGTTTCTGCTGCCCATCCTTGGGTCAGTTTCCCCTCAGATAATCGAAAAAACATCATAATTTCTGCAGTAATTACACATTGTCTTGCCAGAAATTAGAGCAAGAAGCATTCATCTCTCTGCTCCCAAAGCACATTCCCCTGTCTGAAGACATGATGCATTTCCTAGCATCATTCCTTGTCCTGTCGGTTCATAGTGGTGGGTGTCTTGCAGAGGAGCTACAGACATTAGGGTGAAAACAATTCACTTGAGTGACAATATATTGGGGGAAACACATCAGAGGCATCTATGCCACACAATCATATTGCCATGAGTTCTGTATGCCCCCCACATATTCAGGAACTACCACAATGTGCTGCTGAGTGCATCAACACACCCCCAGGAACCCAGAATAGAAACTTGCTCCCCTTTCAACAATATATAACAAAATCCAGTTCACAGAATGAGTGGAGGATGGCAGTGTGCAGTGACCTGTGAGATTTTAACCACAGACCACCCGACCTGATAGAGCACTCACCACACATAGCAACCAACAGCAGAAAGCATGAAGACATGGGAAAATTCACTCAGAAAACCACACTGCTAGACAGCACAACACCATCCATGTGGGCAGCAATCATTACCAACACCTAAGCCCCATACCTGTAACCACAACCACACATGCATCAGCTCCAAAGTCAGATTTGCTCACATTCACTTAGCCTTCTGTTCTCTGCCCTGATTTACCTACTCTATATACTCTGCTCCTTTGCTGGAGTACCATTGCAGAGGGGGTTGGCATAGCTCTGGTGCTCAAGGCTGCTTACATGTTATTCTTTTAACTATTGCCCCCTTGATTTTTCATGGTCTCTGAGAGTCCCTGCTGAGTAAGCTGACTTGAATTGTGAGCTGAGACGGGAAAGGTTAACATGGTGCCCCAGACCCTGGAATAATCCAAAAGACAGAGCATCTGGAGTGATCACTGCAGAGAGAAAGGGGAAGGAAATTATATAAAAATCAACAAATTCCCAGTTAAAAACTACTATCATCAGCGATGAATGAGTTGGCATCTCACGGTGAGATGAGATGCATTTCCTGGGTGTGTTTCCCAAGTTTGCAATACCACTGAAGTAAAACAAGCACACCTACAGGAACCCATTTTATTACACAAACATCCTGCTAATAAATTCTGCTTCTGGGAGGTTGTTTTTTGAAGCCTGTCTGGGAACCCTTTGCATATTTGTCTCTTTATTGCAACTTTTAATACGCAAGGCTACAAGCTTGTAAGAAATATAGCACGGTCATGAAACAGCAGACAGAGCAGGTATACATGAAATTGACATAAATCAAGAATGGAGTCCTTATAGAAATTAAATGCATTAATGCACAGTCTAAGCAAAGATGTTAGTGCATTAAAAGACAGGTCCTTGATATCCTGAATAATTACAGTCTAACAATGTGTCAAAGAAGGACATCACTGAAAATGAGATATTGTATCTCATCTGCCCTATCCTGGGTAAACATATAGTAAACATATGTATAAGCAAGACCCAGTAAAACAGCAATACCCGCATCAAACATTCGGCATTGACAAATGCCTGTTTTCTCCTGTCCAGGATGTATTGGATTTCGGAATGAATGAACTGGGAAGAGATCACGGAAGTCAAGGAGACAGAACTGGAAAAGGTGTTTCTAAAAACATGTATTTTTATCTTGTTTTACTCTGAGAAGGTCTTTAAGGATATAATGTTGCATGTTGGGGTGCTGCAAATGAGTGAGAGGGAAGAAAGTGAGCACACAGAGCACTGTGAGTTTACCAGAGAACAGGACTGTGGGAAACAAACTAGCGAAGTTGTAGTGATTTTAAAGTAAAGGTACTGTTTTTTTTTCTTTGCATAAATTGGATGGGAAATGTAATATTGCACTGGAACAGAGGTAAACGAGGCATGGGTGGTGGAAGCAAGTGGAGTGGGACCAACTTGGTGGTCAAGGATTTCAACAGAATTTGGTAGGTGGGTGGGAAGGTGAGAATGCTGCAGTTTGAAATGAAAATTGGAATAAAAGTCATTGGTTTGCATGTAGACGGCAAGTGTTGTAAAGGTTTGCTTTTACTGATTTTAGTATTGTAAGTTAAATTTAGGAAGGGTCTGGAGCAAGCAGTGTGTGAGAGAGAGAGAGAGAGGGAGAGAGGCAAAGGTGGATGGAGAGGGGAGTAAACCCTGCAGCCAAGATAAAAAAAGGAATAAAATAAAAAAATGTTTTGTCTCAGCTAGTGACTTAAATGTGTAAAGGAGAGTGAGATGTATGTACTGTGTGGGATCAGAGGGTGGGGGCAAGCGGGAGGTGCCATTAGACACCAGGAAAAGGCACTCACTGCTCTCACTGCAGCTCACAACATTATTTCCAGCTGGGGCTACAGAAGTTAAGAAAGTTCTGCTGTCCTAATACAGAGAATGTGTGTGAATGGCTTCTCTGGCAAAGACAGGGACCCTAGATTTTTGGGTGCCCTGAAAAGTGCTTTCTGGCAACTTTGAAAACAAAAAAATGGTCCCATTTAGCTAGTTCAGGTGTTTGTTTTTCTAAAAATTCATAATTTGTTTGTAAGTTTAAACAGTAAAAAGAAAATGGTAGCCATCTTGACTGTTTTGTCCACCTTGGCAAGTAAATCATGCAAAAAAACACTCATGATGTTTTTGTTTACCTTTCATAATAGCTTTTTTTTTTCTTTTATGATAGATGTTTTTTACCAGTTGCACCAGAATGTTAACTCTAAAATTGTTATAATTCTGGATCCCTTAAATAATTTTTTTAACCAAACCTTCCTTGGCATGGTCCCCTTGAACTCTGAAAATGTCATAAAAAATTCAACATCCTGTAGGCTGTAGGTAAGAGCAAAAAATACCCAATGTTAAGCACTGGGAAACCAAACATGCTTTTTTTCAGTTTTTTGGTGCTCCATATCTCAAAAACAATATAAGTTGCCTTCACAAAACTAACCATTTCTTGAGATTCTGGTAGCCTGATGCAGCAAGTCAAATTTGGGGCTATTTTATCAAAGAATGCAAAAGTTATTAAGGTGTGGGACGGCCCGTGGTACTGAGGGTGGAGGTGCTGGATGCCACACTTCATGCTACCCTGGTAACCCGGGTTCAGGAACAGACTCAGGTCACTTGGGGTTGGGAAGGGGTGAAAAATGACTAAGTGTTCATAGATAGCTCTCCTTCCTCAGGGAAGGGGGGATAGTGCAGCAGCAGCACACTGGGTGACTGACACCCAGCGGTGGCTGGGTGTTGGCACAGGTATGTCTCCCAGCAGAGGGGGAACTCACACCCAGCTTGTATGGCTGCTTCCATGGATGTGGGGGCCAGCTGCCTCACCAACTGTATGGTGCATGGGTCTGTGGAGAAAATGGAAAAAATTCCAGGAGCAGATGGGGTCTGTGATGATTCAACACATTCCTCTGCAGTGCCATCCCCAATGTCTGCATTTGTGTTCTGGGGGAGAAAGTAAGCCAGCACTCCTCTCCTTGGGAATCACCATTGGGGAGTAATCAGTGGGGGAATTAGGGGGTTTGGCCATGAGGAAATGGTCGGGTCAGAGAAATGATCCCCTCCAAGGGAGACTGGAGCTACTCGTTGGCTTCGCAGAGGAGCACAAATCTACTAATTAAAAAACAATTATTAAGGTGCAAAAAATGGGGTTTAACATTAAACAGGGTAATCAGCCTCTATTTACATACACAGTATGTATATATATTTATATGTATATATATATATATATATATATATATATATATATATATATATATATATATATATATATATATATTCATATATATATATATATATATATATGTATGTATATAATTGTTTTCTCTCATTGTAAAAAACTCTGTTAATGCATCAGTTAAGATTTCTATTTCAGTCACAAAGTATGGAAATTCATTATTACGGTTCCTAACCCTACCCTCCTCTCTCCACACACCAAGAGGTGTTGGGGTGTGCCTTAAGTCATCGGCCTAACTCTCATCCCATTCCATGTGTAAGGAAGCTGAGATGGCACAGTATAGTATAGGAGAATGGGGGTGAGAGTTAGGCCCAATGCCCAAGGCACACCCCAATGCCTGTTGGTGTGTGGAGGGTGGGGTGGTAGGATTGTGAACCATAACACCTAATTTCCATAGTTTTGCCACTGTAATAGTAGCCCTAAATAACTCAGTAACAGAGATTTTTGCAATGAATTTCTTTACTTTTCAATATCATATTTTAGTATCTTTATTTTACTGCATGAGCTCTGGGCTCTGTGTTTCCTTGTGTCACACAACAGTGACCAAATTGTCAGCATAGCCATCTTATTACCCTACCTCATGTCCCCCAGTACAGAGAAACTGTGAAATGCAAGGCAAAACATAATTATGTGCAACTGCAACACCATTCTGTGCCACAGGTGTGAAAGCACATTTCAGGCAGGATGTGACAAATGGCAGTTGTACTATTTATGAGGTGGTGTGAAAAAATGGCTATGTTGACCATTTGGTAGCAAAATATTGAAAAGTATCAAAGGCATGCATGTGCTTAGAATAAATTCAACAGATACATGTAACCCAGGCATTTTTACACATTTTTTCATCAAATTTTCAACATGGACTTTGTGGGACCCACCTCATGGATACTGGCACTGTCATTTTTTTAATCCATTGCAAAAGGGGATTTTGCACAGCAAATGCGCCATTCCATGCCAGAGGTGCAAAAACACATTTGGGGCAGGATGTAAAAAGTGACAGCTGTACTGTTCGTGAGGCAGTGTAAAAAAATGGCAATGTAGAAAATTTGGAGTGTAAATAATAAAAATGGGCAAACTTATGAGCGTGCGCAGAATAATTTCAATGACCGTCCAAAACCAGGGTTTCTTTTGTTTGTTTTTTTTTTGCCAAATTTTCAATATGGGCTTTCTGGTTCTCCACCTCATGAACACTGGCATTGCCATTTCATTATTTAGCCCTCAAAGGTGATTTCACACAGTGACTGTGAAATCCCCTTACATATTCAATTAACAAAACAACAGTAACAGCATTCATCAGGCTAGGTCCCAAAAAGCCCACATTGAAAATTTGGTGAAACAATACTGAAAAATGGCTGAGATATCAACATAAGCACAAAACGCCATTGACAGCCATTATAAGGCACTTACCTTGATTCTTCATTTCAGGGTTCAGCTTGGAAGAATGAAGTCATGTCCTGGTGCACAGAAGATGACAGAAGATGATCTCCGTGGTAAGCAAAGGGCATGGGGTGTGGGGTGGTGGGTTGGTCAGTGGGAGGATCGGGATGGGGAGGAGGGATGGGGATATGATGAGGGACTTTTTTTTAAGAAAAAAGATGTCAAGGGACTGTTTTATTTTTTGCAGACTTAACTTTATCAATAATCAAGAACACTAGGGCTTAGCTCCCCTGTGTCCCCCATTACTGGGGGGTAGTACTTAATACCTGGGAACACTGGGAGTAGGCTCCCCAGTGTCCCACACTAACAGTGGGGGGCTTACAGTGCTGGCAGGGGGATTGGGCACACCCCTGTCAGCAAATATACTAAATGAAATGTTTTGGGACACTGAGAGTGGTCACCCCCATGTCCCACACTGGTGAGGAGGAGATGGGCTTACATTGTCGACAGGGGATTGGGTACCTTGCTGTTGGCAAATTCAGAAAACCATTTTTCAGGACACTGGGAGTGGGCTCCCCAGTATCCTACACTGTTTGGGGGGGGGCTTACAGTGTCGACAGTGGGAATGGGCACCCTGCTGGTGGCAAAATATATTTTTATAATAATTAACATCCCTTAGGTCCTTTCCCTTTAAACTGAGGAAAACAGGGAATAAAGGGTTTTTTTAGGTACACACCAACCTGTGTCTGTACCTAAGCAGGGGTTGAGGAATCTGATTCTGGCCTTATTTCTTGTTAAAAATGGCCAGAAGAGGTTTTTTTTTGTTTTACAGGGACTGGTGTTTTTTTCCTGTTAAAGTAGTGCCACAAATTCGCAGCAGTTTTCATGAAAAGTGGCACAAATTTGTGGCAGTTTTGATGCAACAGTGCCATTAGTTGCATGAAAACTGCCACAAATTTATGGCAGTTTCGCTAAAGTAGTGCCACAAATTTGAGACACTACTAATGGCTGAATGCAAAAAACATATTTCTGGACAGTATTTTGAAAAAAAAAAATGTGACAATCATGTTACTCGGGCCCTGATTAGGTAAGCACAATTGTTAGTGTTTACAAAGGGGCACTACTTTTTGAATTACAGAGTTTTTTACCCGTCGTTAACTGAAAACAAGATGGCAGCTGCACAACACTACTAAATCCATCTGTGGCAGTAAAATGTGCATTCGTGAAAGCAAAAAGTGCTTTTGCATAGCACATCTATTTTTTCCCATAGACTATATTGAGACATTTAATGTTTAAAAACTTTTGAAAGGATTAATATTTTTTCAACAAATCTTTCAAAGACACATCTGCAGCCCAGACCCCATTTACCCAAATAGTTTCAGACCAGACCCAATGCCATTTTGGAGATGCAGCCAAGGAAATAATTTCCACCTAAAGGGTAAATTTCACATATTTTGGCACTCCGCAGCTCCTCACTGCACCACTGACCAGAATGAAAGTTTACAGATCAAGAGACCTATGGTACCAGATGGTGCATGAAACATTTGGGGCACATAGGTTATATGGTTGCAAAGTTATTAAAGTGCAAAATTTGGGGTTTAACGTAAAAGTGGCTGGCAAACCTAACTATAGTGGCACTAACATGACACTATATATATATATATATATATATATATATATATATATATATATATGCATATATATATATATATATATATATATATATATATATATATATATGTATACTGTTATATTATCTGGATGAAGAAATGGAAACTGGACTCCCACAGTAAAATGAGGATACTATTTTGCTACCTAAAAAGTTGTAAAAACATCCTTAATGCATCAGTTAGGGTGAATACCATAGCAACAAAAGCAGGGAAATGAGATGTTAGGGTTTCCAACCCTAATGCCCCACCCCCAGGGTTCCCACTCCACCACCCCACCCCATCCCCCATCCCCCACCCTCCACACACCAACAGGCATTGGGGTATACCATGGGGCCATCAGACCTATCTCTCACCCCATTCCATGTGCAAAGAACCTTACGTGCTACAATATAGGTCAATGGGGTGAGAGTTAGGCCTGACGACCCCATGTTGTTGCTGTAGTATTCACCCTAACTAATTCAGTATCAAAGATTTTGCAACTAATTTTCTTACTTTTTGAGGTAACATAATGGTTTCCTTATTTTACTGTGGAAATGCGGGGTCCATCCCTTCATCCAGATAGTATAACAGTATTGATATGTTATGGTGACAGCGCAGGGTCTGAACCTCTATTGAGATAGTACAACAGTGTCCATATCTCACGTTGGTCCATCCCTCCATCAAGATACATCAGTATCCATATGTCACAGTGGGAGTGCAGGGTCCTTCAGACCCTGCACTCCAATCCCTCCACAGATGCACATATGTACTGTATGTAGTTGTGGAAACACAAGGATCTGTGGCTCCTGTGCTTCCACACATGAAGTTATGAGCAGCAGTAGTGAAATTGCAACAGATAGTCATAACTGTGTCATCTTAATTATTTTATCCCCAAATGTTCAACATAACCTTCTTATCACCTCACGACATGTACCCAGTACAGAAAACTTTCAAATCCCTGTCAAAATGTAATTCTGCGCAAGTATAATGTCGTTTTGCACCAGAGATGTGGGAAAACATTTTTGGCAGGATTTGATGAATTACATCTGTACTATTCATGCAGTGGTGTTGAAAAATGGTAATGTTAAAAAATCTGGAGTAAAAATATGAACAGTTGGTGAAGATATGAGCATGAGTACAAACTGCGCAATGCACACTCATAATGCAGTAATTTTTGGGAATTTTTTCACCAGATTTTCAAATTGGCCTTCTTGGGACCTTCCCCATGAACAGTGGAACTGTGATTTTGTTAATCCATCCCAAAAGTTGATTTTGCATAGCAACTGTGCCACTCTGCGCCACTGGTGTGTAAACACATTTCAGGACTGATGGGAAGAATGACAGCTATATTGTTCATGAGGAGATGTGAAAAAATGGCAACGCTGAAAATCTGGGGTAACAATATTAAAAATTGGCAAAGTTATGAGTGTGCAAAAAGACTGTGCTACGCATGCATGTAACACAGCCATTTTTTGAATTTTTTCACCAGATTTGCAAAATGGGCTTTTTGGCACCCACCTCATGAACAGTTGCACTGTCATTTTGTTAATCAGTCTTGAAAGGTGATTCCATGCAGCATCCACAATATCACCTTTTGGGACCAAGAAGCAAAATGAGAGTGACTGTGTTCATGAGGTGGGGTCCCAAGAAACCCATGATGAAAATGTGGTACAGAAATTCCTAAAATTGGCTAAGATATCAACATAAGTTAAAAACCCCTATTGACTCCTATTATACAGCACTTACCTTGGTTCCTCAGATTGTAGTTTGACTTTGAAGAGTGCAGACATGTTCCTGGTCCAGAGAAGATGATAGCGCCAACCTCTGGAGGTAAGCATGGGGAAGGGTAAAGGGAGATGGGTGCTCAGTGGGAGGGTGGGATGGGGAGGGGATTGAGGAGATGATGAGGGACCATTTTCTGTTTTGCAGGTTATAAAAAAGACATTGGAGGACGGTTTTCTTTATTTACAGGTAAATAAAAAAAATTGAGCACACTTGGGTGGGCTCCCAGTGTGCCAAATGAGTTGGGGGGATACATGATGCCAACAGGGCAATTGGACACCCCCATCAGCAATGACAGTGGGCTGGGGGGAGGCATCCGACACCAAGAGTGGGCATCCCAGTGTCAAAAGGATGTGGAAAAAAGTAGATGTATCTTGACACACTGGGTTGGGATCCCAGTGTGCCACAATAGTGGGGGGAGGGGGATATACATCAACACATGGATTGGGCACCCCGATGTCAGTGCTAAAAATAGGAATTTGGGAGGGGGGGCAGACTAGTTCAATGTAGGATCCTGCATCAAAATTATTGAAAATTTTGTTGCAGGATTCTGCATTAAAGAAAAGACATCAGGGGACAGTTTTCTTTACTTGACTGCTTTTTAAACAATAAAACATTTTGGCACAATGGAGTGGTCTCCCAGTGTGACAAATAAGTGTAAGTGTGTTGGGGGGGACACATACCAACACAGGGATTGGGCACCCCAATGTCAGTTTACAGAGCAAGTCTACCTTGACTCTACAGCTGGCAGCATGAGTTCCAGGCACAGCTGCAGAAGTCAAGAAAATACCACTCTTGTCATACAGAGAGCAGGCTATAAGCCGTTCTCTGTAAGCTGGCGCCTGACATTAAAAACTTGTTTGGGACCAACTTTAACATGGAAAAAAACAGCAGAATGCTTGTAAATAGGTCTTCTTTAGCTGTTTTCTGATTTTTTTTTCCTTTTTAAATGCTCTGTACTTCAAGATCCTTGCTAAGCGGCAAACAAGATGGTGGATGCAACACAGCTCATTCAATGGCATATCTTTAAACTTTGTGCAAAATACCAGCCTTCTTCATGAAAAGAAGTTGGTATTGTGTGAAAAATATATTTTTCATGACTGACATACAGTATACATTTTCCTATAGAAAATAATGGGAAAATGTAAAATGTCATAATGTTTGATCAGATTAATATTTTTTCACCAAACCTTCAAAAGGCACATTTAAGACCCAAAGGCTTTCTTTCCTGAAAATTTCAGACTGAAACGTGAAGTCGTTTCTGAGATCCAGAATGATAAAGAAATGTTAAAAGAAACAGATTTTTCTGTTTTTCAACACTTTATATCTCAGAAACCACTCTACAGATTTCAACATTTGGCAGGTCAAGAGAACTCCCCCTAGAGATTAGCCATGCCAAATATCATGCAAATCCATTAAATGGTTCCAGAGTTATTAAGGTTCAAAGTTTGGACTTTAAAACAGAAGTGCAGTTTCACCCTAACTAGACCAGCACAACCGTGCTGGTATAATTATATCTGTGGAAGTGCAGGGTCTGTCCCTTCATCTAGATAGTATAACAGTATCCATATGCCTTTGAGTCATCTGACCTCTCTCTCATCCCATTCCATGTGTAAGTAAGATGAGATGGTACAGTATAGGAGAATAGGGTGAGAGTTGGGCCCAATGACTCCAAGGCACACCACAATGCCTATTGGTGTGTGGATGGTGGGGGTGTGCGGGAGGGTGGTAGGGTTGCTAACCTTAACATTCAATTTCCCAGCTTTTTACACTTTATTAAAAACCCTAATTGATGCATTAACATAGTTTTTTTGCAATGATTTCCCTTCTTTTTGAGAAAGTGTAATGTTACTGGTATGTGTTTGTGGAAGTGTGGGCCCTGCTGGCCCTACGCTCCCCTCCGACTACCCATTGTTGCATAATGATATGCATGAGTGGGGGAATGCGGGCCACTCTGGGCCCTGCACTCCCACTTACATATATGTACACACATACCGCAGCCCTATAGTCATGAAAGTAACCCTTGTAACACTAATTTGGCAGTATCTCAGTAACTGTAGCAACTATGGAAAAAATTCAACTGTAGTTGTAATCATGACTTTGAAACATCAAAGGGTGCTTAGTCCTATGCTGCAGAGAGCGAAAAATCCGTATCTCAAATAGTTTTTTGAGATACGGGTGCTGAAATGCGCCATGGTGCCACAATTCAATGGATGCATGTAACTCAGGCATTTTCAGGATTTTTTTCACCAAATTTTTAACATGTCATTTTGGGGAACCCCACCTCATGAACAATGTCACTGTCATTTTGTTAATCTGTCAGAAAGTTGAGTTTCCACAGCGAACGTGGCATTCTGCGTCACAGGTATGAAATCATGTTTGGGGCAGGATGTGAAACATGACAGCTGTATACTGTTCATGAGGAAATGTGGAAAAGGGTAATGTTGAAAATCAGAAGGGAAAATATAAAAAATTGGTGAAGTTACACATGCATGGAAACTGCACAATGCATGTTTGTAACGTGCCCATTTTGGGGAATTTTTGAACCAGATTTTTTATTTTATTTATTTATTTATTTATTTAAAAATTTTACAAGGAAGGCACACTGAGCAAAGTACTGCTCAATTACAGGTGCATGGGGATACTGGAGATAGAATACATACAATTTACAATCTGGATGATGATACAAGGAACTGAACAATAAGTTCAATACATCAGTAATACAGGGATATTGAGACAATAGGCAGAGTAACAATGAATCAAATCTTCCAGCAGAATAGTGGGTAAGGCACTTAAATATGTCATGAACTTAGCAGTGTCAGCATACATTCATCCTCATCATTTGCTGCAAGTGCAGGTGGAGGAGAAATGTGCTTTGACGAGAGGGTTGAGGTGCTGGCTTGGGGGGCGTGAGCCAGATGGCAGCAGGGAGGGAGTTCCAGAGTTTAGGCTTGCAATGTCTGAAGGCTGCCTGACCAGCTGTGGTGGACATGCACAGCACATCCAGAAGGCAGGTGTTGAAGTTTCTGAAGTGGTACACAGGAGGGGTCTGGGCAGTTAGGGCAGTAGCGAGGTAAGGTGGCAAGGACTGGGGCCAGAACTTGGCTGTGAGACTCATGCAGTGGTACTGTCTATGATCCTGGAGCGAGGGGAGGTTGAGAGTGAGACAGAGAGTGCAGTGGTGTGTAGAAGGAGGGCAATCCAGAGCAAAGCGGCAGAAAGGGTGAAAGAGGGTGTTCAGTCTGGCTAGAGTGACCTTTGGAGCAGCACTGTAGACTACATCCCCATAGTCAAAGATAGGAAGAATAATTTTCTGAACAAGCGCACAGTGGGCTGGTAGTGGGATGCAACCATGGTTATGAATTAGAGCACCCAGCTTGCGGCAGAACATTTTGTGGATGGCATCGACATGTACAGAAAAGTCAAGGTGCTGGTTGAGCCAGAACCCGCGGTATCTAAAGGAGGCGCAAACCTCCAGAGTAGTCCCATCCAGGGTGTGGTAGGAGGGGATGGTGGAGGGCCGAGATAGTCTCTGCCTCATACCGAAGGTCATTGAGACTGTCTTCTTGGCATTGAGAAAAACTTGATTTGCTTGAAACCAGAGCTAAACATCATTGAAGTCCTGCTGCAGCCTGGTCGTCACATCAGCAATCGAGGGGTCTGATGTATACAGTACCATGGCATCTGCTTACATGTGCATGGATGTGTGTGTGGGCAGGCCATGGGCAGGTAATTTAGGAAGGTGGAGAAAAGGAGCTGGCCCAGGACTGATCCTTGGGGGACACCAGTGGAAGCTGGCAGGGAGGTAGATGTGGAGCTACCAATTCTGACAGCTTGGGACCTGCCTACCAAGTAGGAGTGGCACCAGCTGGTGACCTTGGTAGAGAGACCTGCAAGAGACAGTTTGTTCAGGAGGAGTGCATGGGAGATCGTGTCAAAGGCCTTTGTCAGATCGATGAAAATAGCTGCGGTGATGTGGCCTTTATCCATACCAGTAAGAATGGAATCTGTGAGCTGCAGGAGGGAAGTGACAGTGGAGTGGGACTTCCTGAAGCCAGACTGGTAGGGTGAGAAGAAGGAGGAGGAATTGAGAAATGAGGAAAGTTTTGAGAGAATGAGGTGCTCCTGGAGTTTAGCTAATATGGTGAGGAGGGAAACTGGATGGTAGTTACCAGGGGCGAAGGGTCGCTGCCCTTCAGGAGTGGGATAATGGTTGTGAGCTTCCATTCTGATGGGACAGAAGCTAGGGAGGAGAGGTTGAAAAGAGCAGCCAGGGGGATAGCAATGGCAGGAGCAGCTAGGTAGAGCATTCTAGTGTCCAGCCCAGAGGAACATTTGACTTTTGAAGGGTTTAGTGCATTTAAGGTGTTGTAAACTTCCATCGGGGTGACCTGACAGAAGGAGAAGGAGGAGGCAGGATATTTGGCCCATGCATTGGTGGAAGAAGTGGTGGCATTTTGGTGGTAAGGAGGGAGTGAGGCCAATAGTGATGTGGTACAGTTTGTGAAAAACAAGTTGAATTCTGAGGCCACTTTGAGAGGGTCTGCCACAGAGGTACTGCCTACATTTAAAACCAGTGTTGGGGGCTGGGAGTGTAGGAAGACTAACGATTTGACCACATTCCAGAATTTAGCTGGGTGGTTTAAGTTAGATTGGAAGGTGGCCTTGAATTAATTAACTTTTGCCTGCTGGATTAGCCTAGTGCAGATGTTGTGCAATGAGTGATAATTAGTGTGAACTGTGGTGGAGCTGGTGGCTTTGAGTGAATTCCATGCCTGGTCTCTGGCTCTGATGTGGGTCATATTATCTGTTGTGATCCATGGCAGGTGAGCGCCCCTCACTCAAGTCTGAGTGGGGCATATCTGTCCCATACGGCTAAGAACTTGGACTTGAAATAGTCCAGTGCAGAGTCAATAGATGTAGCCCAGGGTATGAAGGACCAGTCTGTGGCAGCCAGGTCATTTAGGAGTGAGTTAAGGTCCAGGGAATTGAACGCCCGAATAAGGATGGTTCTGGTAGGGGAGGACCTTGGCCTAGAAACTTTTTCGTACTGCATATATCATGTGCTGGTCACTTAGGGAGTCTGATATTAGGCCTGAGGCTGTTATCCAATGTTGGTGTGAGGTAAGGGCCCAGTGCAACAGAGAGTGGTTCTGCAATTTATGGTTATGACGTGTAAGTTCAATGAACTGTTGTGTCAGGTTTAGGGCAGCCACTTGGTTGAGAAACTTCAAGGTAGCACAGGACAGCCAATTCATACTGAAGTCACCAAGGGTATGGAGCTCTCCTCCCGATATGCTAGATTTTAAAGTGCCCAGGTGTTCCAGGATAGAGGGCTTAGGTGAATCAGGGGAGCAGTAGGAAACAGCTATGAATATGGGGGTATTGAGGTGGAGGGAGAGTTTGATCAGCAAAGTGTTGATGGACTGCAAAGGCAAGGGTAGGTTGAAATGGGTAAACTGGAGGGTGGATAGGATATACATAGCTATGCCACTGCCTCTTTGTTGCCTTGGCAGTCCTGGAAGATGATTGTGTAGCCTGGGATTGTGATTCCAGTGTCTTTGTTGTGAGGCTTTAGCCAGTTTTCTGAAATTATCAAGATATCAGTCCTTAGGGATGAGACAGATGGCTGGAGCAAGGTTAGTTTATGCAGTGGGCTGCATATATTAAGGTGTACTGTTTTTAGGACCCATAGGAGTTGGTGAATGGGGGGAGGTGGGCCCTGGGTTTGGCTTGATGTCCCCAGAAATTAGTAGTAATAGGGTCACTAAAAGCTTGATGAACAGCATGGGCCACTGAGGCTTGAGGGTAGTGTAAGGAGGCTGAGAGGCCACCATGGTGGTATGTGGGGCAGATGAATTCAAGGCTGACAAGCCAGCATAAAAGCTGGGTGGTAGAACTGAGGGGCCAACCATCCATATGAGTGGTTTGACTACAAGGGAAGCTCAGCAAGTGAAGTTAAAAAGGTTATAAGCGGGGCAGACTCAATACTAATTGTCACATTGTCTGTCTGCTCCTTGGGGTAGCTGGAGGAAGGGAGTGACACCGAAAGTTGGAGAGAAGCGACTAGAGCTAGGTAGAGAGACAGCATTGGTGCAACAAATCAGATTATGCTTTAGTGTGTACTTTTAAATAGCGGCCACTAGTGGTGTAAGAAGATTGTCTGCAAGTGGGAAAACAGGCTGTTTATTACAACAATTTTTATCATGGACTTTTGGGGAAATCCCCTCATGAACACTGGCACTGTGATTTTGTTAATCCATCCTGAAAGTTGATTTCACACAGCGACTGTGCCATTCTGTGCCAGAGGTGTGGAAATACATTTCAGGCAGGATGTGAGAAATGACAGCTATACTGTTCATGAGGAGGTATGAAAAAGTGGCAATGCTGAAAATCTGAAGTGAAAATGTTAAACACTGGTGAAGTTACAAGCATGCATAGAAACTGTGCAATGCATGCTTGTAACATGGCCATTATTTGGATTTTTTGCACCAAATTTTCAACATGGGCTATTTAGAACCTCCCCTCATAAACACTTGGACTGTCATTTCATTAATTGGTTCCAAAAGGTGATTCCATGCAGCGAACACAAAATCACCTTTTGGGACCAAGTAACGACATGACAGTGCCAGTGTTCATGAGGAGGGGTCCCAAAATGCCTATGTTGAAAATTTGTTGGGAAAATGCAAAAAAATGGCCGACATATCCACATTTAAATTTTTTGTTTGTATTGGAGTAATACAAAGAAAGATCTTAGTTTGTATGATGAGATATGAACTAAGATCCTATGTCATATGACTCACGTAGTAGGATCCTAGTTCATATCTTCTCATACAAACTAAGATCCTACTTCATATGACACTGATATGAACAAAGAATTTAAATGTTAAATAACACATATTTTAAGGGCATTTTCTGAACAATAAAGTGCAGAATGCACCTAGGTGGTCATAATAAGCAAGCTACATGTGTTGGTTCCTCCCCAGAATATAATTTTGGGAGGTTTCCAAATTTTAATTTCAGGCAAACTGGAAACAAGATGACGGCCACACAGAAGAGGAATTTTCTCATACAATGCAGGATTCCTCTTTCATATCATACAGATATATTCAAGTTCCTAAAGAGCATGCACAGAAATGATTTTTTTCAAATTGCTTAATTGTAATAACTTAAAAATGGCTTATTGTTTTTTCACCAGACTAGCAAAAGGCACATGTGTGTGGCAGTTCCTTTCTGTACTGAATATTTCATACCAAACAAATAAACCCTCTGGGCTGTAGGGAAGTTAAAAGAAAAACCACAGCAAAGTTAATGGGTAAAAACATGTTTTTTCACCTCTCTGTAACTCAGAGAACACACATCCAACTGGAATGAAACTTGCCAGATCAAGAGATCTGCACACCAGAAAGATAAGATGCATGCCAAATTTCATGCAAATCTATTGTATGGTTGCAAAGTTATTAAACTGCAAATTTTGAGTTTAACATTGAAGTGCCTGCTAAGCCCTAACTATAGCTGCACTTCCGCACTCTATAATATATATATATATATATATATATATACACACATATTTATATGTGTTTGTGTGCGTGTATGATATATATATATATATATATATATATATATATATATATATATATATATATAATATATATACATATATATATATATATATACATACATATATATATATATATATATATATATAAATTCATTGTGAAAATCTTTGTTAGGGTTAGCAACAAAAAGAAATGTGGCATTAGGGTTTCCAACTCTAGCACTTACCCCACACTGCAAGCAGCAATAGGGAACTCTATTACAGTTTCACCTATCTTGCCTCCTTGCAAATCAAGCATGGGGTGTCCCTTGGGGTTGTCAGCCCTAATGCTCACCCCATTTCATCAGTAAATAAACTGAGATGGGCACAGTATATGATAATGGGGTGAGTGTTAGGTCTAACAACTCCAAGGAAAACTCTACACCTGATTTGCAAAGAGGAAAGAGAGATGAAACCGTAATATTTTTTTGGGGTTGTTGCTGCCTGCAATGTGGTTATGGGATGTTAGGGTTGGAAACCATAATGCCACATTTCCCTACTGTTGTCACTTTAACCCTAACTAGTGCAATATGTATGATTGTCAGAAATCCAAAACAGAGGCACTGCCTGGAGATAGTAGAGTGTAAGGTCAAAAACAACATGAATACAAAAACACAAATGGCCTCACTCAAATACAAAAAAGGATTGTATTGTCCACAAGCCATATACTTCAGTTTAAAAAGCAGGCTTTATTATAGAAGGCACAGGGTACAAACCCTCAGGGTAAAAAGAAATATCCAATGATCATTTGATAAAGCTCATGCAAGTCTCTCCTTGCTGTGCATCCCCCAAATTTCTAGATCAGTGATATATTTACTTGTGATGTGCCTGTGGTTACAAATAAACAATGTATTAGGGAAAAAAGTGATCACACATGGGCAGAGAACAATCATAACACACTCTGTTCAGTACTAGTCTCTCGGCTGTCTCTATGGTATTGTTGTCCCCATAGGCTGTAGCACAATGTCACTCCCACGAGGTGGATCACTACCCACATGTGAACTGTTTAGGCCCAGGAATTTAATTCCCAAAGCTCAGCCCTACACTGAGTTTCTTTCAAAACTCCCATACCAGTGGAGCATTGCTTTCAGCTATTGGGCTATTCATAAAGTTAAACAGTTCAGGGTATATTATACTTGTCAGTTTGTTTAAGTATGATCAAACTGGAGCTGCTAAATTAAAAGAGATTAGTGCCTTGGCCCCACATAGGGGTTTATTCAAGCCACCCCTCACCACTCTGTATTGGTAGTTGCAACACCAAAAGTGAGACCTTATCTAATTCCCACTCACTGAGGTCCCAGCCTTCCCAAAATAAAATTACCCCCCCAAGGCATCCCCAGTTTTAACTCACCACATGTCTTTCAGCACAAAGGAAAAAAGAACCCCATGCAGGGTTGCTTTTAGATAGTCTGTTCATGCAGGAGAGTTGGCCATCTGCTGAGAAGTCTAAAGGGGATTTAAAGCTTTTGAGCAGCATAATGATTTTCTGTATGCTTTTAGCTTATCATCCCTTTCTTGATGAGCTTCCCTGTTTCTATGCCTCATGCTGTAGAAGGTGAGTAGTGGTTCCTTCTGGGCATCTGTCCACATGAATTTCTCAGGTAGCTAAAGCTGTTGCCACCTCTTCTGAGTTGCAATGCTGTTGGCCATCAGGCAAAAACACTGTCAGTCTGGCAGCATAGGGGGTCTGGAACCACAACTTTTATTTGTGATGCACCTGTAGAATAGGTATTTACATGCACCTTCCCTTTATAGAGATGGGTGGGAAATCGCTGTCAAAGAAAATGCATTGTCTCTTAAATGTCACCTCCTTTATCTTCCAGACATGAAGAGTTGACCCTATTTTGTTTTATATTTTAAGAACTGGACTATCACTGATTTAGGCTTGGTATTAGGATTCATTAGTCAAGGGCTCAGTACCCCATGTGTGTACTCTATTTCAATTGCATAGTCCAGGTCTAGTGGAAGGACTTCTAAAGAAGTTTGCTAAGAAGGTGTCTAGATCTGTATCCCCAGTGCCCTCTGCCAGTCCAAAGAATGTAATATTCTTCCTGTGGGTACACCTTTCCTAATCCTCTTGCTGGCCTTGAATTTGTTGCTAAGTGTCTGCAATATGGTGCATTTCAAGGTGGTCCACAAGCTGATCAGTGGAGGTCAGTTGCATGTCTGTGGCATTGACACATTTTTTAAGGTTTTTAATATCTTGCACCACAATGTCTGGTTTGATGGTTGCAGCTGTTCTGAAGTCCTGTAGATATTGGATGATAAGACCCAGCTTTTTTTACTTTTTTATAGATTTCAGTGGTGGTCAGTGATCTGGGACATGGAAAAACTGGAAGTCTGAAGCCTGCAAATCATCAGTCATCTGAGTCGGTTTGCTATCTGTGTTCATCTGTTTGCACTTACCCATTCTGCAAATATCCCACCTGCTTCATTGTGATTACACCTATCCTTTGTACATTTAATTGTGCTTATTTAATTGATGTTCACTCCAAATGGAGGATTTGTTTGCTAGCTGAGAGATGGAGCTATGAGTTATAGCTGCAATAAGTATCTTGACAGCACCGGAAGTCACTAAGTGGGCATTTACATGTCCAGTATGGACCTGTTAGCATTGGCTAGTCCCCCTGGTTGACTGCAGTGCATACACTGGACAGACAGATGAAGAAAAGGACAAATAGCTATAACAGTTCCTCAGTAGGACATAAAGCACCTAAGATCATTAGAAATTGCATTTGTTCAGCCTTCATCATTTGTAGATATAATGGCAATTTACACATATGCCCCATGGCTATATATAGTAATTTCAATGATTTGGTGTACCCTGTACCCCCAGTGGGTCAGTAGCTCCCCACCCCACACACCTGCCCACTCAAGTACTACCTCCATGAAATCCCCCTGCCATTTGATGTCAGTAGAGACAGTGACTGGCACAGTCCCCCACTCCCCACTTTGGCCAGCTGCCATCTGATAGGCATTTGTGATCATTTGTACTAGTTGTTCCTATGTACACATAATCATGAATGCCTGTCAGACAGTGGGTTACACTTGTCCATTGGGGTTACTATATATTGCTATGGGGCATAAAGGGAGATTGCAATGCACACCTGAGTGATTTAGAATGATGACAGATGCAGTCAGTTCAGAATTAAAACATAAAAAAACTCTGCAAGATAATTAAACCAGGATATATGCAGGAATTTTTGATTGAAACAAAGTAAGTGTATTATACAGAATTACACTCTGAAAACCCTTAAGGGGCTTATCTCAGCATAGCAGAGACAATTTCTAAGTGGTTATGTGAAGGCATTGCATATACAGTACACCTCTTAGAGCATGCTAACTTATGAGAGGCATGCCTAGCTCATAGCTAAAATATAAATGAAAATTAAAAAGAAAACTGCCAAAGAGTTTGAAACAGGATCATTGTCAACTACATATCTATATTTATAACTGTATCTATATCTGCGTCTGTGTCTATATCTATGTCCATATTTATATGTACATCTATAGTTATGCCACACCTGTGAGGATAAATAATGGCATGCAGGTATATCAGTGATATGTTTGCCACTATGAGGACATATAGTGAGAATATTCTGATACTGTCACTCAGGGTCCATAGTGGCAAAAGTGTTCTTACTCTAGCTCTCCACTGACTGATGCTGGCTACACGAGCAAAGTGGTTCTATTTCTTAGAACACCAAGGTTCAGTTGCATATCAGATGCCACTGAACACTTTCACTTCATAATCATTCAGACTCCTTCCCTTTTACTGTTTAAAGCTAAAAGACAAATTGCTATAGACATACACATCCCAAACAGCTAATGTTGAGCTGGAGCACGTCCCCATCACTCTTACCTTCCATTTTCTCCTTTTTTCCCCACACAGGTACTATCACTCTTTCTCCACCAACACTCACATTTCCTCTCACTGGGAACAGGATGCCTCTTGTTCTGACTCAGTATGCATCTCCCTGGCTGCAAAGCAGGCCACTCCCAAATGCACTCTATTTTTCACTGAACTACGATGCAGGAGTGTACTGTAATGGTGTATTGATGCACTGACATATGAAGAGCATGATGAGTGTCACTTTCAAAAAACTGCTCAGCTCGGCCATTCTGAAACACCACTCAATCATCCAAAAATTGCAAAAGACACACATTAAACAGCATTTAAAAAAAGTATATATATATATGTGTGTGTGTGTGTGTATATATATATATATATGTTATATCAGGGACATAGTAACACCCCAATATTTAGGATTGAGCTGGACTTTCTATTAAACCTTGAATTTTTAACTTTAATATCTTTCCAACATTTTAACAGATTTGCATGACATTTTGCGTGCACAGTTTTCCAGGGTAGATCTCTTACATGGCACATTTTGTTCCACTTATAAAAGCAGATTCTGAGATGTGGATCACAAGACAAGGTAAAACTTTGTTGTTTTTTGTCATGGGCTTGTGCACAGATGGTTTAGAATTTTGGTCTGAAATTTTCAGAGTAGAAAGTGCATGGCCAACAGATATTCCTTTCATTTGTTTGGTGACATAAATATTTATCCATTTCAAAGTTATTAACTTTCAACATTTCAGTTAATGTCAATGGGCAGTACAGTCTTTTAGATAGCTTACTGGCACAAAAAAAAAACTTTCTCAAATGAAAAAGATTCTGCCCCATACTGCCCAGGGCCCTGCACTTTCTCACAGGCAAATAAGAAACAATGATGCTATCTCAAAAAGAGAGGAAATTCTTTGCAAAAAACTATGTTAATGCAACATTTAAGGTTCAAGCTAATGCAGCAGAAGTAGTGAAATGTAGGTTTAGGGTTTCCAACCAAAAAAAACCTACCCCCACCCTAAAACAAATCATGGATGTTGTCTTCCTTAGGGATGCAAATCCTAAAGCTCACCCCATTCTATACACTCCAGAAACATACACACCTAATGGGGTGAGCTTTAGGGATTAACAACCCCAAGGAAGGCAGCACCTCTGATTTGTTTTAGGGGTTGGGTGGGGTTTTAGGTTTGGAAACTCTAAATCCACATTTCCCTATGTTTGTCGCTTTATCCTGAATCCATAATGGTGCATTAACAGTATATGATACTAGCACAATAGTGCAAATATAGCTAGGGTTGAGCAGAATCTTCGATGTTAAACCCAAATCTTTGCACATTAATAACTTTGGAGGCATTTGACAATATTGCAGTAAATTTGACATATAGGTGGCAAGCGCTTGAAACATGAGATGTTTTGTTATGGACAGTTTTCCAGATTATGAAATCTGTAAATGTCAAAAATACATAAGAAACACAATTTTGTTACCTTTTTTCTTTTATTACCTTTAGCAAAAACAGTTTGGAATTTTGTTCAGAAACTTTCAGATTTGAAATGGCTTGTGCCAAGGTAGTGCATTTTGAAGGTTTCATGAAAAAAAATATTAATCAGTTCTAGAGTTCTATGGTTTTGAAATATGACTTCTGAACATGCATAGTTAGGTTTTCATGATTACTGCTGATATGACCCAAACATTCTTCTTTAGCAAGCTGTTTTTAGGTCATGATTAAATGTGTTGTTGAGTTATGACATATAGAATAATAAAGAGATAAGTGTGTATTACAAGGCAGTAATACCTTTGAGAGGTTTTGGGAACATGGAACCTCAAGAGCGAAGCTAGAGAGGTCCGAAAGTCCCCAAAACTTCAAGATGGTATTACTGTCTTGTAAAACTCTTATCTTTCTGTTATTTTTTGTAATATATGGATCCATTGATAATACTACAGTTGGAGATTACTTTGAACTGTTGTATTATCAGCACAAACTATAGTATTATCACTTTTCAGGATAGTATTATTGATAGTGATGTATTACTGGGAAATTTTTTAAATAACTTAGTATAGTATTATTGAGACTTATCCATTTATTACATAACATTTTTAGGTTGTAATGGCCTCCAGCTTGTCTGTGTGTGTGTGTGTGTGTGTGTGTGTGTGTGTGTGTGTGTTAAATAAAAAAAAATGTCAAAATACAAACATCTGAATTTATGTAAATTGGATGTGCTTAGCTAGAGTCTGAGGGTTGTTTTTTTGAAAATCTGTCCTGAAATACCTTTTTTGGGCACACCAAAAATCCTCAGTGCCCAGCTTAGTGAGAAGAATAATTTCTGGTTATGAGCTGAGTCAAGAATTCCTTGGTCGTACATGAAGTGCTTCAACCAAAGAATTTTCAGTTCACAATTAAAAGGACATTGTCAACAACCCTTTTACAATATTTTTTGTTGATACCAAAATCCTGCTGCTTGCAGCTTCTGTTTTGCTCAGAAGGGGGAAATTGTTTAACCAGGAAAGGCACACTAAGCTGAATCTTGTTTCCAGGTGCGACCTGAGAGCACGAGGAAGTTAAGTGACTTGCTCAGGGTCTAGAAGGGTCTCAGAAGGGCTCTATTTAAAAAAATATCACTGCTTGTGGGTCCTGTTTAGCACTGAAGGGCTAATTCTTTTTAAAATCCCACATTTGTGGACCTTGTTTAGCCCTGAAGGGATCAATTTAAAAACCCTGCTGCATGCAAGTCCTGTTCAATAATGCCTCTGCTTGCTGGTCCTGTTTAGCCCCAAAAGGCTCTGTTTTTACATCCCACTATTTGCAGGTCCTGTTTTGACCAAAAGGATCTGTTTAAAAATACAGATGCTTGTGGGTCCTGTTTAACCTTGAAGGGTTCTGTACTGACCCTTGTGATTCCCTCCAATGTAGTTACACTAGGGTGCCCACCACAGTTGTGACCAAACAACCCACCTCAGTACCTGTCAGAAAAACATAATCCTTCATTGAGTTTACTTTTTTAATGTTCTGACAAAATGAAATCTGTTCATTAGTGTCTTTGCAGCCATTCCCAGCCCTGACCCCTCACTCAGTACCCAACGCTCCACACCTTCCCACTCCATCACTCACCTACAGAATGTCCAGTGCTGTAATTCATCCTCTGTGATGGAAGATGTTCTCCTCCTGGAACAGTGACTGTGAACTAAGGAAACAAGGTAAGTGCATTCAATTTATTTTCAATGCATTTTGAACTTTCACTCACAACTTCATCATTGCTAAATATTTGTTCACCAAGTTTTCAACATGGCCTTTTTTAGACCTTATGAATCTGGTTGGTGAAATTTTTAAAATCTGGCCTGAAAGGTGAGATTTAAAATGTTTCATCTACTGAGTTCATGAGGTGGCGTCATAATAAGACTACTTTCAAAATCTGGTGTCAAAATATTTAAGAAAGTTATGAAGATACATCAACATTTCCAAACATTCACTCATAACATTGGTAATCTTAAATATTTTGACTCCAGATTTTTAACTTAACCATTCTTTTCACACTAGCTCATGAATGTAACAGGTGTCTTTTTCAAACCCTAGCCAAAACATGTTTTCACCGTTATGGCATGAAATGATGCTTTGGATAGTATTTTATAAAATATCAGCTGTCATGTTTATAAGGGGGAGACATAAAATGATTATGTTGAAAATTTGGGGTCAAAATTAAAAAAAAATTATGATGAAATATTGTACAGTATGCAGTATGCAGGGTCTGGCTTTGGACCAGAGGATGGTGTGCTGTGATTCTACAGTATGACAGTGACCTGAGTCTGGGAGTGAGCTTAGTGAACCAGCTGAATAGCTTGAGGCTGAGGGTACAGGGCTGCCATGTGGCACCACCCCAGCCTGAGTGGGGGAATGGTGCATTGTTGGCTACATGGGCAACAAGTAACCATATAGTGGATATTAGTATTCTCTTGGCTTAGGGCCCAGAAGGCCCTGAATTTCCACAGCCAGATGAAATCTTGGTCCTGCACATTTGCATCTATAGCCACATGTAAGGGGCCTATGCTTCTAGGGTCAGAAGTGGCTGTTGATATCTTACACTGTGCATGTGTATTTGTGACTGCAGAAGCATTGGCCTTGTAGTGGTCTGTGCTGTTGCAGGCAAATGTAGTGTAGTAATTTAGGTAGCGTGGATTTAACTCAGCAGCCAGAAATGGGTGTGTGTGTCTTACAGTGAGCATGTGTACTTGTAGCTACATAAGAGGTGGCCCCACAGGAGACTGTGCTTCTGCAGAGAGAAGTAGTTTTATAATTTGGGTTTCATGGATTTGCATCTGTGGCAGCAGAAGGCCCATCGCTTCTTCAGCCAGATGAAATTTTTATCCTGCACATCAGCATCTGTAGCCATGTGGAAGTTGCCCATGCTTCTACAGCCAGAAGTCAGTGTGTATGTCTTACACTGTGCATGTGTATCTGTGGTTGCAGAAATGCTGGCCCTGTAGGGGCCTGTGGTTCTGCAGACAGAACTGTTGTAATTTGGGTTTAGTGGATTTGTATCTGTGGCTTCAGTGGCTTGTGCTTTTTCAGACAGAAGTAATGTTATCATTTGAGTACAGTGGATTTCTATCTGCAGCCAGAAGTGAGCACTGTATGTCTTGCAGTGTGCATGCTGCAGTTACACATCAATGGAGGGCTACTGTAGATAGATAGATAGATAGATAGATAGATAGATAGATAGATAGATAGATAGATAAATTATATATCCCTGTTGCCTGAAGACATAAAATAATAATAAATCATTTATCATCATTCTAGGTGGGTCATCACCATTTACCTTCACTTGAGGTTGGTTGCAAAAGAGCTCTTAACCAATGGGAGAGCATTTTAAACAATGCCTGATGAAATCACATCCAAATCTGCTGCACTCTTAAAAGAGCAGTGAAATCAAACAGGAACAGTTTACTCTTCATTAAAATAACTAATTTGAAAGTTCTACAACTTAAAGTGCAGTGCATAAAATGAATATACAATGGCCTCACTCAGAATAACACATTTATCATCACTTGTGAGGGGTAGGATTTTCATAACTCACTCGTGGCTCTGGCACTCATTAGATATGGTCCTGCCACCTCACACATGATGATAAATGGCAAGTTCTGAGTCTGGTCATAGTGTATCACATATTTAAAGACATAATGCAAGAGCATTAGGAGTCACCTCCTTTTTAACACAGGCCTGAAGGGCCAGTTACCTCTCTATTGTCTCACAAACTAAGGAAATGGTAGAAACCTAAATTAATGCAGATAAGGGAGGCTACCACACAAGGTTAAACTTTTTAAGTTTGATAATATGCTATTATGGTTTTCAACCCAGTGCCTAAAAAATTTGAAGGTGTATATTAGGTTTATTGAGCCTAACTCCCACCACTCCCCTCCCTTTCCATTTTTACCTAAGACCAAGCTACAAGTATGGGTCCATGTGTCAATGATGTGGTACCTCATACTGGGCCAATGTATTTAACATTTGTAAATACAACAACAACCCTAATCCCACCCCATCCCTTACCCTCATGACCCTAGGCCAACCTACAGATCCAGTGACATGTTACAAGGCTGTCCTAGTTCATGTAAACTTCTTCTGGTCCAGTACTAAGTTACACATGGAAACATAGAAAGATAGACATTGTTGGCACATAAAGACCTCTTAGTCCACCTAGTCTGCCCTATTTTCCCTACCTACAGTACCACTGTAGATCCTATTCAATTTTCAGTTATTCCCCCCTTGCTTTATTTGTAAGGTCCCTTTGTGTCTATCCTGTGTATGCTTCAATCTCATTACCATTTTAGCACCCACAATTTCCACTGTGAGGCTGTTCCAGGTGCCCACCAGCCTTTCCATATAGACATATTTCCTCACATCTCCTCTGAATTTCCTATCTCCAGCTTCATAGTGTGACCCCTTGTCCTTGAGCATCTTTTGCTTTGTAAAATGTTACCCTCATGTACCTTTTTAATATCTGTAATGTATTTAAATGTTTATATCATGCCCCCCTCTCCCTGCTTTCCTCTAGAGTACATATTTAATTCCTTGAATCTTTCCTCATGGGGCTTCTGCTGCAGGCCCTGCACCATTTTGCTTGCCCTCTTTTGTACTGCCTCTGCCTTATCTATGTCTTTCCAGAGAAAAGGCTTCCAGAACTGGCCATATTACTCTAGGTAAGGTCTCACAATCGATCTATACAGGAGTAACACTTCCTCCCGCTTTCTGCTAATGATACCCCTCTGTTAGCACCCATGTATCCTGCTAGCTTTATCCACTGTGTTATTACACTGATTTGCTACCTTCAGGTTATCATAAATGACTACCCCCAGGTACCTTGCCTGTTTTGTGGTTGCCAATACCTCCCTGCCCAATTGGTACATTGCCCCCAGGATTCTGTGTCCAAGTGCATGATTTTGCACTTTTTTACATTGAAACCCAGTTGCCAAACCCTTAACTAGTTTTACAGCTTTTTCAGGTCTTACTTATTTTTTTCCACCCACCCTGGTGTGTCCACTCTGTTGCAGATTTTTGTGTCCTTTGCAGACAGGCACACTTTCCCATCCAGCTCTCCTGAAATGTTGTTAATAAAGGCATTGAAGAGGACTGGACCTAGTACTGACCCCTGTGGCACCCCACTGGTCACCTTGCCTTCTTAATAGTGAACACCATTTACCACCACCCTCTGAGTCCTGTTGCTTATCCAGATTCTTACCCATTTTACTACTTTTGGACCCACTCCTGGGTGGTTGTCCATTAATGTGCTGACAGAATGTTGTCAGGGCAATAATGTCAGATGCATCTTGTGTGACTTGGAATTTTTGCCTCTGGGCACTGTTGCTGATTTCTGTGTCACCCTTTTAACCACCAGGGTGTGACCTGGAGTTAATTTAAGTCTATGGGGTGTGCGGGGGCATAATCTCCAGAAATCGTTAGTGCTCTGACTTCCAGATGGTAGATTATCAGAGTGCTCTGCCAGGCATCGACCAAGTGCTGCTGACATGATTTATGCTGGCAACTTGCTTATCACTGTGGCATGGGTGAACCCTCCTGGTCTGCTCAGCTTGCTCACCAGTCTTCTTTGTGGAAAGGTGTCAAAGACTCTACTGAAATCCAGGTAGGCCACACCCACTGCTCTGTCCTAATCATATTCCTGGTCAACCAGACAAAGAACTTGATCGGGTTTGCCTGGCAAGATCTTCCCCCTATTAAACCATGTGGACTTGGATCCTGCAATCCACTGGTTACAAGGTACTCCCCAATCCTTTCCTTTAGTAGTGATTCCATTACCTTACCAACCACTGCTTTAGAGCAGAAAGCAGCTATCTAAAATAAGCTACATTTTCTTATCTATTTAACACTTATATCTCAGTAGGAGTCAGGGTCTGTTGAGATTAAGCAGCCAGATACTTTATTAGAAGTAGGAGGGGTCTTATTTAGGGTTAAAAAAAGAAAGAAAAGAAAGTCAGTGTGTGTTCTGTGCTGTGAAGGGTACTGTATCAACTTACTTTGCTAAACCAGTAGGAGGAGAGAGAGCTAAATTGGAGGTGTGGCTTAGACACTATAAAAGCAGGTGACTCAAATTACAACTTCCTGTTATTAGCCTTTTTTCGTGTCTGCGTTTCTGCTGTGTCCGCTGGCACACTGAAACTGCTGGCATTAGACAAACTTGGATAAGATAATTTTAGTATATCCTCTACTTAGTAAATATACACCTTTAATAATGGAAAAAGAACTTAGTAAGTGTATGCAATCTTTGATGTATAGTGAGGGGAAAGTTTGGGAGTGAGTATGTATGTGCTAATTGCCATCTGATTACTACTCTTGAAGCAGAGATAGCATTTTTGCTTAATATTAAAACAGTTTCTACTGATATTAGGGAACTGGAAAGCTACATTGATCTAATGGATGAACAACTTCATTCTAATGAACAATTTCCTTCATGTTTAGGTAGCATTTCTATGGCTCCTGATGAGGAGACAATTGTAATGACTAGTACTAGTATACCTATTGCCTCTGCCCCCTCTTATAAGGTGGATGATTATCCACCCTCTTCTCATGATAATGATGACTGGACCATTGTCACAAAGCATCTTAAAAAAGATGGGGTGGTCAAATACACAATAGTGCCCCTATTGAAACTCGTAATAGGTTTGAGCAATTGACTATATCAAATAATGAAGTGCTACATGATTTATCCTGTGCATCACCCTCTGTTTATAA
Organism: Neoceratodus forsteri; assembly: GCA_016271365.2. Classification (NCBI taxonomy): domain Eukaryota; kingdom Metazoa; phylum Chordata; order Ceratodontiformes; family Ceratodontidae; genus Neoceratodus; species Neoceratodus forsteri. Next base: position 1,292,261,505 of record CM057456.1, read on the forward strand.
TAATGGTTTAAAAACACTTTTCAATCAGGAGTTAATGCCCATTAATATGTGTCCTAGTAAGTCTCAAGTTACCAAATCAATACCTATTAAGTTTATCACTCCAGAGTGTGTTAAACAATCACCTGTTTCTGATTCTTGTATCCCTACTGTCTCAAAACAAGTGTTAGTCCTGGGGAGATTCAATCATTAAGCATATTGACGGGGTGGTATGCAATAGTGACAAGAGCAACTGCACTTGTTCTAGCTTCTGTGGCACCAGGGTATCTGACATTACCTACATAATGCCTAAAATTTTACAAAATACGGGGGGAAAATCCACTGGTTATCATACATGCTGGTGTTAATGATATAAACAACACCCCATTTAATCAGTTACAACAGGACTATGTGGCATTATGAAACCTGTTACTTGATAGGGATGCTGTGTATGTATATCTTAAATTCTACCTGTCCCGAGAGCAACATCTACCATGACACAGAAAATCAAAGCCCTAAATGAATGGCTGAGAAAGTGGTGTTTTAAGCAGGATATACCCTGTATTACCAAATGGGAATCATTTTCCAATCATTCTTTCTTGTTTTGCTGGAACGATTTACATCTCAGTCATAGGTGTAGTACACTTATGGGGAAAAGTATCACTAAAATCATAAATCATTGTTTAAACTAAAAACAATGGGGGAGAATGGGTCTATTCCCAAGTCTCTGAGTACTTACCAAAATATTATTACAACTAAATGTAAATTCTTAGCTTTGAATGCAAGATTTTTAAACCAACTCAAATTAGCAGAACTCAAAGCCAAATGTAAAACTTTAAATATAGGTGTGGTGGGAGTAACTGAAACTTGGTGGGACATATCCTCAATTCGGTCCAGAGAAATTCCAGGTTATAAGTTATATCATAAAAACAGATTAGACAAGCAAGGCGGTGGAGTTTGTATGTACTTACAAAATGATATTCCTTCTTGTGAAGTGTGTTCTCCTTTTCCTTTGGAAAGTATATGGGTTAAAATCTATCAGTCCTATATAACTATTGGTAACATCTATCGACCTCCATCTGCAAATTCAGATTACACAACTGATATGTTTAAAGAAATTACACATTTTTCAGAATCTCAAGATATTGTAGTATTTAGTGACTTTAATCTCCCTCATATTAACTGGGACTCATTCTCAGGACAGTCCTATGCTGAGAAAGGACTAATAGATGTGGTAGTTAGTACTGGATTACAACAACTTGTTACTGAACCCACTTGAGGTCCTAATATTTTGGATCCATTATTTACTAACATAGAGCAACAAATTAGCAATTTACAAATGTGGGAGCCACTTGGGACCAGTGATCATTCATCTATTCTTTTTGAAATTCAACAGTTTAAAACTACACAAAGGAAGTTATACTGTACAAAAAATTATAATAAAGAAAATTTTTCTACAATCAATGAATACTTACAAAACATAAACTGGGAATCTAATCTTCTTAATTGTGCAACACAACAAGCTTGGGACTTTTTTAAAAAAACATTGTACATTATTTGGAAAATACTTTTATTCCAACTAAGAGGAAATTTAATAATAAAGAAAAAAATTCCCCTTGGTTCAACAAGATAATTAAAAATCAGATTAAAATAAAAATTAAACATTTTAGGAAACTTAAGAATAGTTCTGTTCCATTTAAAACTACTCTATTACATAAATACATACTATGTGTGAAAAACTTAAAAAATTCAATTAAATTGGAAAAAAAAAGCTAGAATTTAATCTAGCTCACACAAAAGACTGTCACAAATCTCTTTTCTCCTATATAAATAATAAAAAAGGTGTATCAAGGACCATTGGTCCCATTATAACCAATGGCTCTTATCTATCTGTTATAGAAACCTTGAATCTCTTTAATAAGTACTTTTGTTCTGTCTTCTCTCAAAAATCACCTATTAGTACATTTAAAGTTCACCACGTAGATTATCATAGGTTCTATTCAACTGACATTATACAGGCTATCAAAAAACTAAAAAAAAAATACTAGTCCGGGCCCAGACGATATTCATCCATGGTTTCTGATTGAAACCTGTATAAATATTTCTATACCTTTGTCAGTTATCTTCAACAAATCCTTACAAGAAAGCATTGTACCAAATGATTGACATTCAGCAATAGTTACTCCCACATTTAAAAAAGGCAATAGAGGTTGTGTGCAAAATTATCATCCAATTAGCCTGACCTCAGTGGCTGGTAAATTAATGGAATGAGTAATGAAGTCTCTAATAGATCAAGATTGTAAAAAATAGGAATTTATGATTCAAATCAGCATGGGTTTACTCCCAAGTATTTCTGCACCACCAGTCTGATATCTTTTTACAATAATATAAGTACTCTAATAGATGTGGGTATGCCTACTGATGTATTATAATTCTTTTGGACTTTAGTAGAGCTTTCAATAAAGTCTCACATGAAAAACTCATTTCTAAAATGCACAATCTAGGTTTGTCACCTGATATTGTCAACTGGACTTTAAACTGGTTGACAAATCATTCTCAGAGAGTCAGAATTAATGATATCTTGTCTGATTCAGGTAGTGTGACAAGTGGTGTACCACAGGGGTCGGTCTTGGGACCAACATTGTTTAATCTCTTTATCAGTGATTTACAAACAGGGCCAAATAACTTCATGGTTAAATTTGCAGACGATACTAAATTGGGGGGCAAGGTTAATAATCAAGAAAATATTTCTGCATTAAAGAAGGATTTGGAAAAATTAACACTTTGGGCATATGAAAATCATATACAGTTTAATCAAGACAAATGTTTAGTAGTGCATTTAGGTGTAAATAATCCAAAAACGATATATTATATAAATGGACTACCACTTCACTCATCAAATTGTAAAAAAGATTTAGGGATATATGTTAATAATTAACTTACATCAGATGATCACTGTGTTAGAACTGCTTGCATGACCAACAGAATTCTAAGGCAAATAAAATGCACTTTTGTTAATCTCACTGAACAATGCCTTATTCCATTGTATAGGGCATACATTAGACTGTATCTAGACTATGGCTCCCCTTTCTGGAATCCAAACCAAAAAAAAAGACATAGCAATTCTTGAACAGGTTCAAAGGAAAGTAACTAGAATGATTCCAAGATTAACAAACTTGGATTATCAGAACAGATTAATAGCTACTGGTCTATTCTCTCTTCAAACTAGAAGATTAAGAGGTGATATGCTTATGGTTTTTAATTTAATAAATTCACTAGATCTAATGGAAAAATGTGGTCTAACACTCTTCAGAAGGAGACATGTTTCAAGACTGCATAATAAACAGCTTGAAATAAAAACGTATAAAACCTGCAAAAGGGGAAACTTTTTTCCATTAAAAGCATCCGTTGTATGGAACATCTTGCCACAAGAATTGGTAGAGGCAACTAGTGCCATTGTCTTTAAAAACAAATTAGATGTTTGGTTGAGGGATAAGAGATAAATAATGTCCCACATAGTGTGGGGAACAGTCTTGATGGGCTCTGGCCTTCTTCTGTTCTTTCATACCAAGTAATACCAAGTAATACCAAAGTCAGGCTGACAAGTCTATAATTTTCTGCCTCCCCTTTTTACCACTCTGCCCTCCTTCCATCCCCTAGAACATTACCATGTCTAGTAATAGATTGAACAGGGCTGTCAGAGGTGCAGCCAGCACCTCCTAGAGCTCCTTCAGTATCCTAGGGTGTACCTTATCAGGCCCCATTGCTTGTCCATTCTTAGTTGTGCTAGTTCCTTGAGGACTCTGTCCACTGTAAAAGAAGTAGTGTCCACCTCCCTTCCTTTAATGTCCTTGTTTCCTTATCTGTGGCCAGTCACCTACCCATTGCTCTGTAAATACTGAACAAAGAAGTACTATATATGTTCAATATATCTGCTTTTTTGATCCTTTTCCACACAAACCCCTCATTCCCCCTTTTAGCCTTACTATCTTCATTTACCAAACAATTGTATGTTAACTGTGTATGGCCTTGTGAATCCTATGTATAACATAACATACATCTAACAGAAACATGTGCTTCATGTACTGCATAGCAGGATGTCTACAATCCTCTTGTAGTTGGTTTCATACAGTTTCCCTAAGTCACTGCATAATATAGAACACATGTCCAAGACTTGTGAAATGTGTTTAATAGTTCCAAGCATGCATCCTAAAGAAAGAAAGAAAGAAAGCTAGAAGCATTCAGTAGGTGCAGTACTGTTCTTACAACTCTGTAACAAGTCTGCTGCTTCACACAGGGTCCACAGTATTGTGTGCAAAGAAATACAGAATAAAGTATGGGGTGGTGTGTGTAATGAGAAGTTTACACACATTTGAGGGGTTAGATGCTACATAATTCCAGAGAGTAAAGATCGAGGGGTTTGTGAAAAGCATCTAACCCCAAGTGTGTGTGTAAACTTTGAGTTCACACACACCACCTCATATTTTACTTTATATAATTGCTGGATCCTCTTTTTCGACCACAGCAATTCTATAAAACAAAAAAGACTTTTCTATGCAGCCATGGTCTGCTTAGGTTTGAGTGGACAGTCCATGTTGTTTTATTTATTTTCAATGACAGGTTGAGGGGGCCACTAGACACTAGGGACATGGGAGTGGATTTTTTTCCTGCAAGATTGGGAGCACAGTGGCAAAATTGAGAAATTTTGCCCAAGGAGGGTGAAATTTTGCCTGCTAATGGTAAACTCCAATTTCATTTGAATCATATCTATTAAAATGATGGTGTGTATTTTTTAGCAACATTAACTAATGCTTAATTGAAAGGCAAGTCAATGATTGCTGCAACATGATATTTTAATGAGAAAACCACATGTGCAATAGTTTTTTAATTTGCTCAAAAATCGTGATTGTTCACTATTGCTAATGCATTCTGGGATCCCACTGTATCTAATTTGCACACTTTTCTTATGTGTGTAACATTAACATTGTAAACATTTTCGTTATGTGACTTCTATTCTATCAACTGTGCTCCATTTTTAATTTGAAACAGCTTGGCCCTCGGGGACACTGACTGTTCAGTCTAAAGACTGGTCATTTCTGAAAAACTTCATATGTGCAGCTTTTTAATGGGATTGACTTAAAAGTAGTTAAACTTCCACAACATTTAAAAATTTAATTTTGCAAGAATATAAACTGTACATTTATAACTCCCTGAAACTTTAATACTAGAGAGTGTAATACAATTAAATTTGGTAGGTTCTTAGACCTTACAAGGAGACTGTGTGTGTCAGTTTTATTAAGTGCTTTCTGGTAGAAACTGCAAAATAATGTATGTACTTAAAGTCAAATCTTATGAGTCTTTATGAAAATTGTAGAATTTCATAAACAATTTCATACAACTGGAATTTACTAATTTCACTCAGCCTTATCTGGGAGATTCTAATTAAAAGATAGGAGTATGAGAAGCAGGGGAGTGCAGGGCGTCAGCAGGTTGAGGAGTAAGATGCACAATGTCTTCAAGAAATGGACAGCTGAGCTGGGTAGCACAACAGTGGTAGACCCCCATGTCGGTGCAAGGGAGCATACAGTGTCAACAATCCCAATCTGGATGCAGTATACTTAAAGATCACATCCAGTAAATTTATGATCCAGGGGGCCTGATGTACATGCAGGTCTGGGATGCAGAGGTACTCAAAAAGATGTAGTGGGGAAGAGAATGTCTGAGGCAGCAGGAAGGAAAAATTCTGGCTATTCCAACAGGGCCAGTCAATAGGAAAAGGAATAGGTGACTCATGTTTTAAGGGGGCTTGTCACTGTAAAGAACAAAGAGGATGTCAGTGGGATCAATAGCTCTACTGCATCAATCTGGCAATACCAAAGTGGGGGGGATGGTCATCCAGAAAGGAACAGCAGGACAGCAAAAAGCTCAGCCCAGCTTATCAAATTAAGATGTGATATGCACATTGTTAATGTCAAATTCCACAAAAAGAACGCTGGATGCTTCATCTGTATGTAAGAAAATGTTACCAATATTTTTTTTTTCTACTGCAAAGTTAAAGCTGCTAAATCAATTTATCCAGTTTTGCTAGACACCAGGATTCACTGACTATGGATATGTAAGTTAAATATTAAGTCTATGCTTGCGAGAACAGAGAAGCTACAAACATCCACATTTCTGAGAGTTTTCACAAAATTTTACAAATATTTACAAATTAACATTTTGAACCCCTGAAACTTACAAATCTCTAATCCAATTCTCTCCATATTTAGAACATTGTAGTAACATTAAAACATTTTTATTTGTGCTACTTTACGCATGTGTAGCTTCAAAGATGCCTGAGTTATATGCAGATGAAATTTGTTTCACAACATTTCCCACAAAAAAATAAAATAACAGATTTACAGCACATATAAGTTTGAGACGATGCATCATATTGTCATGAAATCTGATACATTGTTAGAGCACCTATTATCCAGAAATTATGAAAAAATGTATGATCTCTGAACCAATAGATGGCTGAGGTATATACAGATAAAAATGTTCATGAAATTTCACACAAAAAATAAATTGGCAAACTTTGAGCACCTATAATTTTGGAACTGTCAATCAGAATGTCATGACAATTGGCAATTTTTTGGCCCTCCTCAAAAGAAGTAAGTCTGCTTAATTTCAGAGATCTAGCCTAAAGAAACAGCTGCAATATGACTAAATCATGGAAATTAAAAAAATCTGCTTAATTTCATTGAAATTCTGTGAACGTCTGCAGAATTTCATGAAATTTCATTAAAATTCCACAAATTTGTCATGTTACCATTCTACACAGTTCTAGTATATGAACAAAGAGCATTACTTCACCAATGGGAGAGGGGGACTTTGTAGGAGTGGTCGGGCACTGACTTTTCACAATCCCAAAACACTTACCATGACATAATTATTAACACAATTTGCAAAATAAGAGTTAAGTCTGACAGAAGTAAATCTTTTCACAACACCAAACTGTTGTTCTGCACTTCTCTGATAAGGATATTTGCTTTTTGCTCTAATTATACCTCTGTCAGACAGCCATGTAAAATGAGTATTTATAGTAGTTCAGTTTGCTAAATTTAGTAGACTTCCCTGTCCATGTTGTTTGCTTTCTGTTTCATATGTTTTATCAAGCAAAGCATGCCTCTCATCTGAGATGCTGCAGACAACTAAAATAACTTGTTTACAGATAAATGTAAACAAATGAGATGGCAAAATAATGTGAAAACTGAACAGCACAATAATCATTTCAATTTACAGATGAAGACATAAATATACATTTTCTCTTAGCTGCACGGATTTTAATAATATTGAATGTTATGTGATCAACAGAAGCTACTGTTCTTATAATCAGTCTACAGTATTTACAGTACATTTAAAATCTCACTGTTAAAGTAAAAAAATGTAAAAAGTAAGTAAAATGTAATTTTTTAAGCGCTTTTCTTAAACCAAAGCTCTGTACAGACAATAAATAACAGAGAAGTATCAAACATTGACAATAATAAAATCAGACATCATAAATTAAATCCAATATATTAAATCCCTATACCTGTACTTTGTATGCACCATTACTGTGTATGATAGATAAACATCAGTATGTTTACTATGCTGTGATGCTATGTCCTTCAGGATTCCCTTGAATGTGTAATAAGATATCTCAAATGGGATTTAGCCTGGAGAACACAAATTCTACAAATACATAAATAAAATCATTTATTTTACTGCATAGCTAAACTACACATGTAAAGTAGTATTCAGAAATACCACTGGCCCTGATGCAATTGTATGCAGAACATACAGCAGCTTGTGATTTTGCAGCTGGGTGCTCCTACATATTAATACTAACAGTACTCATAAAAGTCTTCAAAGTGACACATTAGTTTCCTGCATAAGCAGAGAAAAGAGGCCTTAAAGACTTCAAATGGATCATTACTTGTGAGCTCTGCATCAATAATGATTAAACACCACCAAAAGTTTTGCACACCTTTTGAAATTGCATATGATGTTACGCCTTTCATAATTGTCTTGAACTACTTATGGAATAAATCAGTTTTGGTTCAGAAAAATTCCAAATCATCATGTTCTTCCTAATTTGTTTTATGCATTTTTGCCAAACCAAAGCTTCACCAGGATATAGTCATTTAACAACTTCCCCTAATGGGATGCTCTTTTGTCCACATGTTCTTGATTTCATCATGGAAAAAAGATAAGCCACTTATAATACAAGTGCAATGAACACTATTTTCCAAAAATTCCAATTTTGAGCTAGAGTTAATAATCTGCAATGTTTTTTCTATGCCAAAGGAAGTGTATTTTTATGAGAAAACCAAATGAATTTAAAACAATGAAACAAAACTTAAATTCTAGTTGAACTGGGACATTTTTGTGAGCAAATGAAGATGTCTGGAATCTATAGTATCACAGTTGCAAGAAGTTAAAGTAGGATTAGATTATTTTTTGCCCAGCATTGATGCACAGCTGCATTAAAGGGTTAATCAAGAATACTAGGATACTAGAAAATATGATTTGCACTGGACACTGTGTACCGTGAGTGATGCATCTCACTGTGCACATGGTTTTGCAATATAATTGAGTGCATGTGTGCGTGCACGCACACACAGACACACACACACACACACATGCACACCTTTAATTAATATTGGAGTATTCAAATCAAAATATGTTGTACTGCTCAGTTGATGAGTGCAAGGCTATAAAAATCCAATCTGCAATCAAAGCTGTCTCTGTGTGTTCTAGCATGTTGTTACACTGTCTATTTATTAAACTCACATGGCTGACTATTACTTACTGTATACTTGATTTCACAGACCAAGAGTACTGATCAGAGACTGCTGATTCAGCTAGGTTGGCAAAGTCAAAAACAGCTGTAACAGCACAGGACTGATATCTGACAGATGCAGAATGACAAAAATACATCTTTCATGTGTTTATTCTTAGTTTCACACAGTTACTGTTTTCAGCTCTTTTATCTGACTCAGAGACTACAGTCACTGTGTATAGTCTTTGTCATCAGACTGAAAGCAAGTCTTTGAAACACTAAAAAAGTATTGATCCAAAAGGAAACTCAGCATCAGCTGGCATCCAAATACATCTGTTGTGACCATTAAGCACATACCTCTTGTTTGATTCAGAGAAGATCACACTTTACTTTACAGGCTTTAAGAATAATATTACCACATGATCTAAAGAAAACATCTGTATAAGGGATGTGAGAATTCATAGATTACAACTAAAACATGTTCCTCAGGCAATAACATCTTTCTATACATTTTGTCACTGAAATAAGGACATAAGCATTCAAAATGAGTGTCAGTGTGGGACAAGGGTCATCAGAATGAGGGACACATCATCAAGCCTAACAATGCAAGCTCACAATACTGTGGAAACCATTGCTTTTAGTTGTTCAGTGTTTAATTTTGCATTAACATCATAGAATGTGAAGAATGTCTAGCTATACCAGCACCTTCTGTATGTAATCAGCACCATGACCTTTCCAATGTGGATGGCTGTTGGACTGTGCACCTCTGAGGGGTAAAATGAGGGACATGCCTCATAATAAAGTGCACTTGTGGTCAACAAAGCAAAGGGGCCATGTGGGGTGCATACAAGGATACTGAGGAAGCTCAGAGAAATACTGGCTGCTCCTCTGACAGTTCAGTTTAACAGCTATCTGGAAACAGGAGTGATTCTGGAGGAATAGAGGAGGACATATATAGTTCTACTACATAAAATGGGTAGCAGGGAGGATGATGGCAATTATAGGCCCATCAGCCTGACAATGGTGATAAGAAAGTTAATAGGGGAGATCACGTGGTGCAGAGCATGAGCTAGCTGCTGCCTCTTGGAGCTCCTTCTACCCAACCAACTAAATTAAGTCTTTTCAGGTCCCAGTGACTCCTTTCCTGCACTAAAGGGTGTCGGAACATCTCATTTTGCATTTGGAGCGGTAAAATGGAAACGGAATTCAAGGATTCCTTGCCCAGACATACGCCTCCGACGACTCCCGAGAAGGCCCCGAAAATAGCCAGGGCCTCTGGCAATCAACAGCACGCATTGCAAGCTCCCGGTGTTCCCACCGCAGAGCCGCTCACCTTGGCTAATTTTCTTAAGGAATTTCAACCATTTCAGGATGAAATGAAGGAGCTGGCCAGCGAAGTTAAGAGTGTCTCCCGTGCTCTCGAGGATCTGACTCGTCGAACTACGGACACTGAGGCCCGCATCAGTTCGGTGGAACGCAGACAGGATAAACTGGCTCCGGATCTGGTATCAATGAAGCACCGGATAGCAAAGCTGGAGAACAAGGTCGAGGACCCTGAAGGCCGATCTCGCCGCAATAACATTGTGGTTATAGGCCTTCCAGAGAGAGAAGAGGGTCTGGAGCCGATTAATTTGCCCAGCATTTTGTGCAGAAGATAGCTGGCCCTTCACCTTTCGGGCAATCATACGTTATTGAGAGAGCACACAGGGCATTGAGAGCCATGCCCCCAACTGGTGCCCCACCTTGTACTTTCATCTTCAAATTTCTAAACTATTTAGAGCGGCAGCATTTTTTAAATAAAGCCAAAGAGTTAAAAGAGCTAACCTGGGAAGGTGCAGGGCTGAGGGTGGCTCAAGATTTGCCGCTATCCATCCGACAGAGGAGAGCGTCGTTTCATCCACTTATTTCTAAATTGATCGCTGCAAATATTCAATTCTGGGTGAGGTACCCAGCATGATTTCAAGTTCTGGCGAATGAAACCTGGCACAGCTTTGAAAACTCGGAGGCTGCGCTATCGGCGCTAAAACAGCTCTTTCCAGATTTGTTCTGGGATCCATGAGGGTGTTTCCTGATAGCTGCTGAACTCCCTGTTTACCGGGGTGATCCTTCCACTACAATGGATATCGGGACTCTTACCTTATTGCTGGTTCCCTTGAAGCCTCTGGCGATAAGAGAACTATCTGGATCTGACTTGGTACCTCCGTAACCGCCTGCCTTCCGTTAACTATTTTCTCATCACTGGGTACAATCTGGACTCTCCTCTAAGAATGGGGGTGCGTGCCTGATTTTGAATATGTTTTAACGTACGCTTTGGAGGCATGGAAACCACTGGACCTTATATGGACGCCCCTGATAAGGCACCGATTATTATTCTCATTCTGGCTTTGTGATATTCGAGGGTGTTTTAGGCTGATGGAGAGGGGAGCGCCCCTTAACAGATATGACTTGGACTTTGCATTGGGGGGAATGCTGCAGACAGGACCGGGAGAGGTTCAGATGTATCAATATATTATTTGTGTATGTAGCAATGGTATCCAGTTAAGGGAGACTGAGGGCCCACATATTTTTGTCACATACCATTCTCTTTCTTTTGTTAATTTCGCTGACTTAGAGTAGTGGTATACCTGGGTCCTGGTGGATGGGCTAGACCAAGTTCTGGAAAGTGAGGGGTAGAGATAGGTTAAGATAATCCTGTTGCTGTTAATTGTGGGATGGACCTGATTACTGATATATTAATATGGGTGGGGGGGTGGAGGTGGAGCTCACTGTGCTGGAACCATGTTCATTGGTAGCTCGGGAGGGCTAGGGTGGAGGGTTGTTGGGGTTTGGTCTTATTATTGCTATGGGGTTTTTATGGTTTTGGGACATGGGTGGGGTGGGACCCTTTACACAGCACTCTTATTTTTGTAGGTCTATTATTATGGGGCTGGTTTCTTTTCACTTAGGTTTTGATGTCATTTACCGTATGGCTAGGCATATAAATGTGGTGACTTGAATGTGCATGGACTTCGCCATAAATCAAAGCAATATAAGGTTTTAAAACACCTGGACTATGTGAAGGCAGACATTATGTTTCTGCAGGAGACCCATCTGTTGAAGGCTGAAAGTAACCAGCTATGCAGACTTCAAGTTGGCCAGATTTTCGTCTCAGAAGGTAGTTCTCAAAGCAAAGGGGTGATGGTCATGATACGTAAATCAGTCCCATTTCTTCCGACTCAAGTAGTTGAAGATAGGTATGGGAGGTACGTTTTTGTAAGGGGTACCTTGCACACCCTAGAAATTATCCTGGGCTCAATTTATGGCCTAAATATTGATACCCCGAGTTTCTTTGTCCAAATTACGGAGCTACTCTCCTCCTGGAGCAATCTGCCTATCGTAATGGGTGGTGACCTCAATTTGGTTATGGATCCGTTACTAGATAGATCCTGCCCTGCTAGAAAAGGATTAACCCCGGGTCAGAGGGCTGTTAGGGAGATGATGGATGGATTAGGTCTATGCGACGTGTGGAGAGTTTTTCATCCAACCGTACGGGATTTTACTTTTACCTCACAAGTACACAGCACCCTATCCAGAATAGATTATGTGTTAATCTCGAACACTCTCCTGGCTGGGGTGTTAGACACGGGTATAGTTTCTGGACCATTATCGGATCACTCCATAGTAAAATGTCTTTTTGCTTTTTCATCTCTACCTAAACCAGGGAGCAGATGGAAAATCAATAACCAAATATTAAAAGACCCCAGACTGGTTAAATACATTTCAGCACAAATAACAGAATTTATCTCTTTCAATCAAAATTCCACCGACAAGCCAGATATGGAGTGGGGGGCTTTTAAAGTTTTTATTATGGTATTTTGATTGGCCTTGCCTCCGATAGAAAAAAAGAAAGGCTGAATCATATTTCCGATTTACTTACCAAAATTGCCGACAAAGAGCGGGGCCTTTCCGCTTCCTCCCCAGAGGCCTATAGACAAGAACTAACTTTGTTAAGGGACTCGTATCTCAGAATACTGAACGAACAAGCCGAGTGGGCATTCATAAGAACTAGAGCAATATTTACAGACCAAGGGGAGAAGGCTAGCCGACTATTAGCAAAGAAGAATTAAGCAATTAGAGTCTTCCAGGTGGGTGCCAGCCATTCGCTCCTCAGAGGGGGGCCCAAGCAAAACCTTCCCCGAAGAAATTTTAGGTGAATTTGTAAACTATTTTAAAGGGATTTATGGACCCATGAAAGATCCTCCGTCAGATGATATGATTGATCACTTTTTAAGGGATTTAAATTTTCCCTCATTGAGCGAAACGGACCAATTCCAACTTTTGGCCCCCATTACTGTAGAAGAAATAGACCGGGTTATCAAATCCCTCCCTTTAGATAAAACACCTGGCCCGGACGGTCCTCCGTAACTTTACAAGACTTTCAAAGGAATTAATTCTTCTTTACTACGGCTGTTTCAGTGTATTTTGATGGTGGGGCCTCTGATCGCCCCTTTGAAGATTTAATTGTACTTTTGCCCAAACCGGGCAAATCTCCAGATCTTGTTGCTAATTATAGACCCATATCCCTTCTCAATCAGGACATTAAAATTCTCACTAAATTGTTGGCCGATAGAATCAGTAAAGTCCTTCCCGGCTTAATTGGACCTGAGCAGGTTGGATTTATGAAAGGTAGATCTTCCGCAGACCATTTAAGGGTCTTGGCTCATGTCTTCTCGGCCTCCAGGGATTCCGATCAGCCCATGGCTTTGGTCTCTCTGGATGCCGAGAAGGCTTTTGATAGGGTATATGGTAACTTTCTCATAAAGGTTATGGAATGTTTCGGTTTCCCTCAACAATTTTCTGGGTGGATCAAAGCTATATATAAATTCCCATCAGCAAGAATTACGTGCAATGGAGTAACCTCATCCTTATTCAGACTTTTCCTAGGTACTAGACAAGGCTGCCCTCTCTCCCCGCTCCTTTTTAATTTATACATTGAACCTCTTATCATACGGATTAAACAGGAGCAGCGGGTTCAGGGTATTCAGGTATGGGGGCACACTTTGAAAGTTTTGGCATACGCAGATGACCTGCTCTTGCAAATCTCATACCCATCCTCCTCCATTCCAATTTTGCTAGATATTATTGATAAATTTGGTATTATTGCCAATTACAAGCTTAATATTAGCAAGTCAGTGGTCTTCCCCTTAAACTTTAGGACATGCGCGCATGAGATTGCCCCTTTTGGCTTGGCTTGGAATGCCAAGATCATCAGGTATCTAGGCCTCACATTAACAGGGATATGTCTCGCTTAGTGCAGAGAAACTTGGACCCGGTGTTGCATGACATTGAGGTGGACCTCACGGAGATGGCGATTATCCCTTGTTATTTGGGTAGAATTAATTTGGTAAAACTGAATGTTTTTCCTCATCTATTCTACCCTATTAGTATGTTAAATGTATGGCTTCCACTAAAATGGTTCAAGGGAGTGCATAGAATCATCGCCGGTTTCATTTGGAATTATAAGAAACCTAGATTGTCCTATTTTAAATTGTCCGCCCCTAAACTGTCTGGTGGTTTGAGACTCCCCCATTTTGTGTTATATTATTGGGCCAGCCATGCGTCGAAATACCTTCGCTGGCTTAAAAAAATGGATGATCTTCAGGTTAACACCTATACACCACTGTGGTTAAGTTTAGAGGTATCCCGGATCGCGGATTCTGGCCTCAGGCCTGAGGCCTTGTTATACTGTTTGCTGAAAGCTGTCCCCCTGGCTTTGCGTAAGTCACCTGTTGAAACCTCAGTCAAAATACATGTACAACTATGTTCCTTTCTAAAATATTTTCATACTGGGGACCCGGCTCAACCATTAACGGGTAACCCTAATTTTTTAATAGATGGCAAACCTATCAAAGATACCTGGCTACCTGCATTGGGAAAAGTGTTGGTTAAAGATCTGCTTGAAGATGGAGGTAAATTGCTTACCTCAAATGATATCCTGAATAAGTTTCAAATCCCTCAGCGCCTGATATTTAAAGTTTTTCAGCTTCGTCATCTCCTAGTGGGGAAACTGAGCACCTTGACCTGGGGCAGTGGCTCATGCGATTTCGAGGAAACTTTGATTCCAATGGTCGGAAAAGCTCATGCTATCTTGGATGTATATAATACGTTGATTGGCTGGCTGTACCCTAATATCCTTGCTCCCAAACAGTATTGGTTGCAATTGTTTCCAGAATACAATTTCAATTGGAGCGCAATTTGGGGGGCGTGTCACAAATTTCTGTTGCAGGATAGGCTCAGGTTAATGCAATTTAAACTGTTACATAATATTTATTTTTCCCCTGTAAAATTGGTCGATCAGGTATGGCCTCCTCATCCTCTTGTTTTAGATGTCAGCAAGGGGTTGAGATTTACTTCATATCTTTGGCACTGCCTGAAAGTGGCGTGTGTTATGGGAAACTATTAAGAAGAATCTCAACCTCTTTTGGGACTTGAAAACTTATTTACCCCTGAGGTTTGTATTTTGGGGACATGACCCAGGTTGGTGTCTGGTGCAGGAAATATCATATGGGGTTGATTTCGGCTTCAGTCAAAAAAGTAGTTCTGAGACATTGGAAGGATAACGTAGAGATCTCATATGGCGAATGGTTACAGGAATTCTTAGCTAATCTTAGAACGGATAGAACCATAGCAAGTTTGCAGTATAAACTTTCTAAGTTTAATAACACTTGGGTTCTTTATATACCTTTTTTTCTGTTCCGTTGTAATTCGTAGTTAATTTTCCAGTCAGTTTATACCTAAGTGCTGTGTATTGGGTGGGCGGTTGGGGGGAGGGGGGGTTTTGGGGAGGAGGGGTAAGGTTTACATCCTGATGATCTGTTTTTTAATGGCAGATATCTCCACTGTTATCTTGTTTCCTTTTCTGGATGTACTCCTTTAATGTTGTTAAACTTTCAATAAAAGTTGAATTGAAAAAAAAAAGAAAGTTAATAGAATCACTGCTGAATGAAAGGATTGTGGAATATCTTGAATCCAGTGGGTTACAAGACCCAAGGGAGCATGGTTTCAAGGGGGGGAGGAAATGTCAAATATATCTGATAGATTTATTTGACTGCATGGCCAAGGAACTAGATCAAGGTGGATTGATGGATGTGACCTACCTAGATTTCAGTAAGGTGCTCAATACTGTTCCACATACAAGACTAGTGAGAAAGCTGGATAGCTTAGGAGTGGGTTCAAAGGTGGTACATTGGATAAGAAACTGGTTAGGGGATAGGTGACAGAAGGTGGTGGTAAACAGAATTCACTTCAAGTAAGGGAGGATTACCAGAAGGTTGCCTCAGGGATGAGTGCTGGGACTAGTCCTCTTTAACGTCTTTATAAGTGACATTACTGAAGAGCTGGAAGGGAAGGTCTTCTGCTTTGTAGATGACACCAAAATTTATAACTGGGTGGACACACCAGGGAGGGTGGAAAGGATGAGCAGAGACATGAGAAAACTAGAGGAGTGGTCAAATATATGTCAGCTGGGTTTCAATGCAAAAAAAGTGCAAACAAATGCACTTAGGGTACAGAAACCCAGGGGTGGAGTACAAAATTGGTGGAGTAGTTTTGACAACCACCATGCAAGAAAGACACCTGGAGGTAATCATAGCAGATGACATAAAGGTGGCCAGGCAGTATGACAAGGCAGTAAAGAGGGTGAGTGAGATGCTAGGGTGCAAAGGGAGGGGTACCACAGCAGAAAGATGGAGGGTTTGCTGCCTCTGTATAGATCACTGGTAAGACCCCACCTAGAGTATTGTGCCCAGTTCTGAAGACCACATATCTGGAAGGACATATGCAGAGGGAAGGTGGTCCAGAGGAGGGCAACTAAAATGGTACAGGGTCTGCATCAAAAGCCCTATTAGGAGAGACTAAAGCACCTCAATATGTATGTCTTGGAACTAAGGAGGATAGGGGATATGATAAAGACCTTTAAATACCTCATGGTGGTAAATAAGGTATAGGAGGGGAGTATTTTTCAGAAGCAAATGTGCGTAAGAACGAGGGGACATGCTATGAAGCTGGAGGGAGTAGATTCAGAAATTTGAGGAAGTACTTTTTTACAGAAAGATTGGTGGATTCCTGGAACAGCCCTCCAGTGGAGGTGGTGGGATTCAAGAATGCATGTAATAAGCACAAGAGAATCTTAGTGGAGAGGAAGGGGTGAGGGAGAAAGAGTCATAGACTGGGCACGGTCTGCAGTAACAGTGTAGGTAGGGAGAAATGGGCAGAATGGATGAGCCAAGCAGATATTATCTGCTGTGAAAATTTAAGTTTCTATGTTTACTTGACATGTAAACTTGTGGTTTGAAATATGTATTCATAACAAAACAATGTTAATGCATACATTAAATTTACAAAGTAAAATGAAAAAAGAATATGGTATGGGGCTTTCCATCCCTAATGCTTACCCTCTCCTGATGCCCTATCCTTGTGACTGACTGCTAAACTACAGGACTGAGGAAATGCATGTGCTTCAAGCTCCTGTAGAAGTCTGTGGTTGTGCTCTACTGGTGCACCATATGTGTCTAAATTGATGTAGGGCACACACAGAGAAGCAGAGGCATTGGGCACAACCCAAGAACTGTAGCTTGCCTTCTAGGTTCAAAGGAGAAAACCCATGGTACATGGCCCCAAACCTGTGGACCATAAGCAAAACAGGTGAATTATGTGCTGCAGCCCCATAATGTAGCTTCTTTTGTGCAGAACCTTGTGAGTTATACTTGAGGATGCAGACACATGAGGCATAGCCCTCAATGTGTATTATGCATCATGCAGGGCCCTGTAGGTCCTACATACTCTAAAGCAGATTGCTCATGGAGCACAGCCCCAAACCTGTAGCTTGCTTTGTGCAGGACTCAGCAGCCCTATGCAAAATAAAAGATCCATGGAGCAATGCCCTGCATCTGTATCTTATTCTGTGCAGGCTTCTGCAGGTGATATATGAAACAGCCAACCCTTAGGGCTTGTCCCTATCCCTGTAGCTTGAAGCAGCCAACCAATGTCCATGAGGCATGGCCCCTGCCCTGTAACATGAAACAGCTGACCATATGGGTATAGCCCAGACTTGTATCTTACACCCATGGCATGTGTCTCTAAACACATGGACCACAGCCCCAGTCCTATAGCCTGAAGCAGCAGACCCATGGGGTATGTCCATGTCCTGTGGCTTACGCCAGTGATGCATAATTTTGAAAATATTGGTCATCATACAAGATGTTCTTAAATGTGTATGTTTTTATCCAAAGTATTACATGGCAACTACATGTGTAAATAATCAGGATTTTGAAAGACTGAGGACAGTTTACATGCTTGTGATGTATTCATTTAAAAAAAGGCATGTCATGCAATGCAGGGCTACTGTCAAGAGGGCAAGCAGAATTCTAGAGTGTAGAAAATAGGAGGTAACAACCAGGAGAGAGAAAGCATCAATGAACAAGGTCAGGTGTGCTAAGTGCTGCTGGGGGGTGCCCCTCTCAAAGTGGCAAACTTTGAATCCCTGTAAGCAAACACTAAGTGGGGGCACAACCAAATGCAAAACAGTTGAATACAGTATATCACACTTTGACAATGTATAACCTCTGTTTTCTACTATTCAGTAAAGCCCGTCTTAAACATAAATTGCTGCACTTACACAGACAGTTAGAGGACACTCATGGAACCTCAGAAGCTTTGCCCCACTTTAGCAGATCCTCAGGGAGCCTACTGAGGAAGTACCAGTGTGGCACAAAGCTGCCTGGGCTCAGAAGGAACCCTTTTACTGTCTCAAGTGCCATGGTTTCTATTTCAAATGACTTCATCAAATAATATTAAAACTCAGGTGTTATGCCTATGAAATAGTGATATTTTCAACTATTCTGCTTTTGGGTCAGCCTTCTTCCTCATGCTTGCTCAGCATAGACATGACTGTTTATTTTCAAGGCCTTGGTTCGGCCTCACCTGGAATCCTACAAGCAGTTTGAGGCTCATCAGTACAAAAAGGACATTAAGATAACATACAGTAAGATGCAGCAAAGGTCCATCAAAATGAGCAGGGGTACAGAGGCAAAAGGTCTAAGGAGAGATGTGTTGTCCTTAATGGGTTCATGTAGGAGAAAAGGAATCTGAGAGGCAATATAATCTGAGTCTTCTGCATACTCATGGGTATGGATAAGATTAAATAGAGGTGTTTTGTCAAATGTCTTCCAAAAGAACACATGGACACACCCTGATGCTTTGAGTTGTAAATTCAGTGGTAACATCAGAAAGCACATCTTCTCCCTGAGGGTGATGAACCTATGACATCAGAGGGTCAACCAGTGGAGGGAGATTGGATGATCATCCCATGAACAGCTCTCCACCTCTGATGGGGGGGGGTTGTGATTTCCCAACAAACTATTGACACCCAGTGGAGACCGGTTGCCCAGCAGCCAGGACCACTTGGCACTGCAGAGACATCAGTGGACATCTATGGGATGGGTGCAGGAGCACCCCATTCTGCAATGACATCATTGCATGTTCACATCTTCAGGGGAACCAAGCTGGAAACCTCCTGGTCATGGAGCTCTGTGATGCTCCTTTGACCACCTCCTGAATGACTACTTAGGTGTAAGCCTCAACTGGGGTCTCTGGTGGATTTCAGTCTCTCCCCACTCCCCTTGGGGAGCCCCACTGAAGGGGGCAAGTTAAGGGCCATCCACCTAGCCAGCCTGGAGGAGGATGCCAGGATGGCAGTCTGGGCACTTAATAGGGGGTATATCCACCACCCGTAGTCTGGTAGAGAAAGATATTTGGAAAAAAAAACATGCCTTGCTTCATGCAGTCCCTGGCATCATGCAGAACTCACTCAGTCACTTACCCTACTCCAATCCAAACAATACATGGCTAGAGATGCGTGAAGTCATCAAACTTTGCTCTGCAAATTAATTCATCAATTTTGTGTAATTTGAGAAGCGCAATTCATGAAATTTGTACAATTCGAATTTCACTGCAAACTATTTAATTTTGCCCTCAAGATTCCACACTTTGCAGCAAAAACTTTGCAGTCTGGGAAAAGTTGAATTTTGCCAGTCCTGGGGAAGCTTTGTGAAACTCAACAAAGTGGCGAATTTTGTGACTTCGCACAAATTTTGCAGGTAAAGTATTACTTTGTCACATCTCTATACGTGGCATCCAGTGGTTCCCCACTCCCTCACTGTGCCTTAATTCAACTAATCCTTTGTGTTCAGGATCACCTTGTAGACCCTACCTTCTCCAAGCTATCCCTGGCATCCAAGTGCTCACCTTCCTCACCCTGCCCAATTAATGCCATTCATGCCAGCCAATGGCATAATGTACCTTACCTTGCCCCAAATGATGGAGTCCCTTCAGTCCACTGACATCAGTTTCCCCTCATCCTGTCCTAAGCAAAGTGATCCCTAGTATCCAATGACACCCATTTCTCACTTTGCTCCAATTCAAGGAATGTCTGATATACTGTGGCACTCCCACACTCACTCTTCCAAAATCAAAGTGGTCCCTAGCATCCAGGGGCAGTTCCACCACCCAATGATGGCAGATCACACAAATCTCTTCCTCTCACCTTCCCAGTCAGTCATTATCTGAAACAAGATACACACTGACTGCCTGTTTATCCTAAATCATCCCAGAAGAGCCTCATTTGCAGTATGTATCTCCTATATAGCACTGATCAGTATACTGTACATTTGAACAGCAACCAGCAAAGGGGGCTAGAAGAGGGGCTGTGTTACCATCAGTTAGAAACATAGAAACAAGAATTTGTCAGCAGAAACTGTCTCCTCTAATTTGTTTGTGACTGTCTCCTCTAATTCAGCCCTCCTGCTATTACCCATCCATCAGTCACAGCTCCTTCAACTTCACACTTCTATTCCCTCTTCCCTTACCCCCTGCAACCCAATCCTCCACCTTCCATTCCCATCTCTTCCCCTCAGCACCCCCTCCACCATCTGCACTTGTCTGTGTAATCTGGCAAAGCCTCTCGCTGCTCCTACCTATCTGCGTCTTTGCCTTGCCTTGTAACACTGTGTACCCTGAAAATGCCCATGGCATTAAACTCAAATGTATGCATTCATGTTAATGTAATAGATTGTTTAACCTGTTATCCTGACTCTGTTACTTAATTGCACTGCTTGTATTGCACTTCTGCTGATGTGGAACCTTTGTAAAAGAGCCCCTGCTCAAAGGTACTTGTAATCCTAGACTCAAATAAATAAATAAATAAATAATAAGAAAAGGATAGCTTTTCCCACCTAGACAGCCCAGATGGTCCCTGCCTAGTCTGTCTCTGCAGACCCTAACTGCCCTCCAGTGACCCTCCCTCCTCCCTGCCTATTTACTAATATTACCCTTTGTCTATCCTATGCTTGCTTCAAGCCCCCTACTGATTTCACCTCCACTACTTTGTGGCAGTGGGTTCCAGGTATTCACCACTCTTTCAGTGAAGTATTACTTCTTCCCATGCCTCTTAACCCTCCCACCACTTCATTATATTCCATTTTGTCCTGGTGATGATTCTCATTTGAAAGACTGCAGTCTGTTCACCTCTGCAAGGTACGTGCAGGTCTCTATCATGTCCCCTCACAGTCTCCTCTCTTCCAGGATGTACATGTTGAGATTAGTCAGTCTCTTCTTGTAGAGTTTTTGAAGCAACCCCCATCCACCATTTTAGGTGACCTCCTCTAGACTGCCTGCATCCTGCTTATGACTTCTTTGAGGTGAGGGCTCTAGAACTGAACACAGTAATCCAGGTGGGGCCTCACCATCAAGCGATATAGTATCAGCAACACTTCGCTCCTGTTGCTGGAGATACATCTGTCTATGCATTCCAGTATACCACTGGCCCTAGCTTCTGTTTTGTCACACTGCCATGCAGCTTTGAGGTTATCAGATATAATAACACCAAGGTCCCTTTTCTGCTTAGTGACTGTCAGTAC
Organism: Neoceratodus forsteri; assembly: GCA_016271365.2. Taxonomy (NCBI): domain Eukaryota; kingdom Metazoa; phylum Chordata; order Ceratodontiformes; family Ceratodontidae; genus Neoceratodus; species Neoceratodus forsteri. The sequence continues at coordinate 1,292,283,237 of CM057456.1, forward strand.
CTGCCTCCATTCTATACTCAGCTTCTGTGTTCCTATGCTTTAGGCATATGATTTTGCACTTTGTGACACTGACCACAACTGCCATGCTCTTGACCACTCCTCAAGTTTCCCAAGATTCCCTACTTCTTGTACAACCCAAATCTTATCACTTGAGGTCCTCATGGTTTGATGGGGAGCTCAATGTGATGATGATTTTGGGTTGGAGGCTAGAGTGCTGCTGGAGAAGAACCGGCCTAGAGGCGAGCAAGCTGTCCCTGCATGCTTACTATGGTGTGTACCAGGGGGCAATCAAATGTAAGAAGGCAGAGATCCTGTCCAGGGAAATTGCTGCTGGGAAAAATTGACCAACTCTGCTTTTTTGGACTGTTGATATGCTGCTAAATCCAGCCTGTCTGCAGCCCAAAAAATTTTTTTCTAATGCTTTATGTGAAGAGTTACCTCAGAAACCCTGACTGTTGCTGTTCAGAGCTCTGTTGTCTCCATTATTGACTATGGGCTTAACATCGATGGCTCTGTCTCTACAACCACTCTTAGATGCATATCCACTTCCTTCAATAAGACATGTCAACTTCTCACTGGATCCCACCACCTCACACATACGTGCAACCTCTATGCACAAACTGGATGGCTGCAACTCACTAATCGGATAAAGTACCTAACCTGCACCATGGTGAAGAAAATAACTATTTGCCTTGCACCCCCTGGAAACTCCTGTACCCCAGCAATAACCCCTGCACAACCAGGGGGTCTGAGTCACATCTCCTGCAGGTTCCACATTGTCATACCTCACAAGGTCAAAGATTTTTTGCCTACAGGGTGCCCAGCTGGCTAAATGGTCAAAACAGTTACATCTCCTCCACTCCTACCCTTGGTGCATTTAAATCAAGTCTATGCCTCTCTCTCACTGCCTCTAGCTCCTGTGACTGCCTTTACTAGCTGACCCCAAGAATATTTCCCTAACCTTATGCAGTTCTCTCTCCTATTAGCACTTGGTTACCCCTTAGCATGTACTTCCCCATGTTATGTCTACGACAATGCCTCTGACTCCGCTCCTCCGCTATAGCTCTCTGCCCCTTCTACTCTTCCTCTCTCTTGTCCTCTATCCTCTCTGCACCTCATCTGCTATCTCCTTGTAAGCTAGCCTCCAAAACTTGTTTTGTTTCTTAGATGCTTTGTAAATCTGTTTAGCTTACACTTTTGTAACCTTGTCCTATGTATTGAATTTGTAATCTGACTTACATCTTATGTTTCGAATTATAACCCGATGTGAAACCTTTGTAGAAGAGCCCTGGCTCAAAGATACTGTAATCCTAGACCTAATAAATAAATAAAAAAAGAAAGTTCTTCTCAGTCAAAGTGTCTGCCATCATGCAGGCAATTCTGCCAGTGAGCCAGTCTTGGCCAATAGTGATCGCCTTAGGTGCCTGGAGAGCACTGGGGTGAGTTTAGATCAGTGGAGGTGGCTGAGGTGATTGGGGTTGCTTCCAAGCTGAGGCACACATATTGTGAAGTGGATCCGGAGCCAACGCATTTCTTCATGGGATGTGTTGACTCCATTGGCCCGGTGTTGGCCCACTGTTTGCCTTGATTGTCCGGTGCTCCTTGTCAGAGGGGGTCTTCCCAGGTGCCTTGTAGGAGGCACTGGTGAGGCCCCTTCTGAAGAAACCTTCTTTGTCACCCGACGTCAATGCAAACCTCCTATTCTTGGGTAAGGCTGTTGAGAGGATTGTGGTGCTTCAGCTTGAGGAGCACCTCATGGCCATTGATCTATATGAGCATCTCCAGTCTGGGTTTTGGACGAGGCACAGCACAGAAACTGCATTAGTTTAGGTGCACAATGACCTTCTCAGGGTGAGAGATCGAGAGGAGGGGATAATTCTCGTCCTCCTTGATCTCCCCTCAGCTTTTGACACAGTGGGTCATTGTGTGCTACTTGACCACCTGAGGGAATTTTGTGGACTAGCCGGCACAGTCATCTGCTGGTTTGAGTCTTTTCTCACAAACAGAAGGCAAAGGGTAGTAATGGAGAATTTCTCCTCCTCCTCCCCAGCCTCCTGTCCTGTGGAGTACCTCAGGGTTTGGTCTTGTCACCAGCATTGTTCTCCATGTACATGCTGCCCCTTGGAAGGTTCATTAGCAAGTACTGCTTGGGTTTTCTTTGCTATACTGATGATACCCAGCTGTATCTTTCCTTTGCACATGGGACATCTAACACAGTGGATGTGCTTAACAACTGCTTGCTGAAATCAATGACTGGATGGCCTCCAGCTTGTTGTGACTGAACGCTGATAAGATGAAGGTACTGGTAGTGGAGTCGAACAGAGGGAGTGATAAGATGGCCTTGGGAGCAGAGACAGGACTTGTCCTGGATCTGTGCCTTTGAAAGTCTCTATTGGGTATGTAACCTAAGCATTATTCTGGACAGTGGACTGATACTTGAGATTCAGGTGTTGGCTGTTGTCCATACCAGTTTTTCCCATCTGAGGACTATTACCAGGATAAAGTCCCTAGCTCCACCCCTGGACCTCCCTTCCATAGTGCATGCCTTTGTGATGTTGAAACTTGATTACTGTAATGCGCTCTACTTCAGGGTCTCGAGAGGTAACCTTCACCTGCTTCAGCTAGTGCAGAATGCAGCTGTCAGGTTGCTGATGGGGCAGTCTAACTGTTGTCACATGACCCCTGTGCTGCGTTAACTGCACTGGCTGCCAGTCAGGTGGAGGGTCCTTGTCAAGGTGGGATTGCTCACCTTTAAGGCCCTACATGGCCTGGGCCCTGGTTACCTGGCTGACCTTCTTACACCTGCTACCTTAGTCCACTCCCTCCATTCCTCATTGAGGGGCCTCCTTGCGATTCCCAGGATGGGGCTAAAAACAACCAGTGACAGAGCCTTTAGTGTAGCCTGCCCCATTCTGTGGAAATCACTCCCTGCATCTGTAAGGGAGGCCTCCTCGGTGGAGGTATTCAAGGCACACCTCAAGGCCTTCCTGTTTGCGTAGGCTTTTCCTGACCCTGTTGTGTAAATATCACCATTATGACTATTTATTTTGCTTGTCCCTGATTTCTTTAGTTCTTTACTTGTTTACTAAATCTTTATTTATTACTGCAATTTTAATTATTACTGCTATTTATTGACCTGCTTCTTTTGTTGGTTTGTTTTTATGTACAGTGCCCTAAGCCTCAGGGATTGGATGTCTTCTAAATAAAACTTGCCTTGCCTTACTTATTCTCTCCACCCCCTTCTGAGCATCCACCCTATTACAGATTTTGGTGTCATCTGCAAAATGGCATACCTTCCCTTCCAGTTCTTCTGCAATGTCACTTATGAAGACAGTGAAGAGGACCAGTCCCAGTACTGAGCCGTGCAGAACCCTGCCAGTTAGTATCCCATCATTAGAGTGAATGAGTGCAATTAACAACCACCCTTGATCTCTGCTCTGGTAATCATTTTCTAACCCAGTTCACCACTTTGGATCCCACTACTAGGCTGCACAACTTCTTTATCAGTCCTCTGTGTGGCACAGTGTTTAAGATCTTGTTATAGTCCAGATAAGCCAAGTCCAATGCCCTTCCTTAATCTATTTCTCCTGGTCTCTCAGTGGAATAAATCAGTCATGCTTGTCTGGCATGACCCCACCCCAAGTGAATCCATGCTGCCTGTGGTCTTGCAGCCTATTGAATGCAAGATACTGTAGAATTGAAACATAGCACATTCATTTAATGTAGCAGTCCAAGACTGTGGAATTTATTAGCTGCAGTTAAATTCCACTGTCCTGTACTACCATATAATGAGTCTGACATAGAAAACTAAATTAGCTGTTCAATTAATTTAGCTGGTCTCTTTCTACAGCGAACATAGCGAGACTTTTTTACAGTGAAATAAATCAATTCTACAGTACTCATTCATCCTTTCCTTTAACATGGCTTCTAGTAATTTCCTCACCTCTGAGGTGAAACTTATTGGCAAATATTGGCTAGCTTTCTCCTGATGCCTCTCTTTCATAGAGGGACTACTTCTACTATTCTTCTGTCCACTCCTGTTTCCGGTCAGCTTTTGTATAAGACCATCAGTGGGGCAATACATTCCTCCCTGACTGTCTTTAGTACCCTTGGGTGTATCCCATCCATTCACATAGCCTTATCGAAATTCAGAGCTGCAAGTCTCTTCAGAACTCTTTCCTCTGCGGATAGACTTGTGTCCAACCCCTCCCCCCATTCCTTCTGCTCTACAGTTTTCTGCCACCACCTCCTTCACTGTGATGACTGAGCAGAAATACCTGTTCAGGATGTCTGCTTTTTTGGTCCTCTTTTGCATAGTCTCCCCCACTGCCCTTCTTATCCCTACTATCCCTCTCCTTGTTTTCCTCTTATCATGGATATAAATTAAAAAAGGAAGTGGATTGGGGGGGATCTAAGACACTGATGATGCACTCCTGGTGATACTCTCAGGAAGTTGGGCTGAGGAGTGTGATACCCTGGGGGTAAACAAAGGCCAATTGTTTGATATTCATGAAGCCAGATGTCAAAATGAGGACAAGTTGGCACCAGTAAGCCAGTGGTGATGGGCTCTCTTTGGCCACCATCTTTTATTTGGAAGAATGTGTTCTAGTACTGTAGTATAAAAAACAACTTTTTCTTTGTTGGCATGGATGCAGTCAGGTTGTGGGCAGGAGTGCTCCCATTATATGTTAGCCATGGTGGTCACACATCCATGAATGATCTTACATGCATGAAATGACTTAATGAAACATTTTTGTGAAGTGTTTCTGAGCATGTAAGGCCAGAGTTTCAAACAACAATCTTTTTTTATCATTTTAAATCATTTAATTCTAAAAAGTACAAAGGCAACATCTTTATGACAGGACCTAATTAACTTAAATGTTTCATGTTTCAGTCCATTGCCATTCTTCATTTGTCTAAGAAAAGCTTCTAAATGTGACTACTGTATGTATACATGCCTGTGACACTTTGCAACCTATAAACTACTAAAGATTTTACTAGTCTGCAGGATTTGTAGATCATGCCACAGAGGATGAGCATTTTGAAATTTTAATCTGTACTGTACATCTAAAGACAGCTGAGTTACAAGTGGTTAAACTAAGGGTACAGCATAAAAGTATAATTACAATCATATGTTAAAGCTGAGATGGGTGAAATGGATCAAGTCAGGAACTTCACTTTATGAACTACTTCACGAAGTGTCCCCAACTTCACTTCACCTGCAGCCACATGTCACATAGTTTTCGCCTGGCAAAATGCCCGTCATTGCCCATCAAACAAAGACTACTCATGGTGGAACATTCCCAGAGAAAGTGTCAGTCAAATACCACTGTGTGTAGTTTTTTTTCTTGGTAAAATAGCACCTAGTTGGCCAAAACTATGTAGATCTTTTTTTTTTAGGGAAAAAACAAACAAACAAACAAAAGAAAAACAGATATTCAATGTTTATGCCATCTCCACTCATTGTAACAAATGCCCCTCTCACCATCCAGACCTTTAGAAAAATAATACCCTCACACTCTTCCACCTTCTTGCATCTATTACACTCCTCCACCCATCCCAGTGACATTTACCATAATACAAATAGAGAGAGATGCAGTGAATATACCCTATCCCCAATCACACCATGTCATGTTAAAAAAGAAATAGACCACACCACCCACTTCCTCCACCTTGTGCCTGTCCCACACATGAATAGTCAGAGGTCAACCCCTCATCCTATTCTACCCCACCCTGTAGCATCCAACCTTTCTCCTCCCCAACCTAAGTTTAAAGGACACACATGGTGCTGACCTGTGAAATACAGAAACCATCCACCACTTTTTTTATTCAGTGTCCTGTAACAGAAGCAATAAATGGCATCCCCCCCTACTGTAGCACCTCAGGGGCTGACAAGCAGTCAATGAGATATTACTGTAGACCTGAACATTATCATTTACTCATTGTGTTGCAGGACAATGAGTAAAGAGAACATCTCACTTACTCCAATGCAAGACACTTTTCTGTTTCTTACAGATAACACTGTGTGTATCCTTTATATTTGGGGCTGGTGGGGGAGAAATATAGGGTTCTAGAGTAAGGGTAGGTAGGAGGATTCTTTCTATGTCTGTTAACTTCAAGGGACAGGTATTGGGCCGGTGAGAAACACAGAAACATAAAAACATAGATAAGGACTGCACAGCCCATCCAGTCTGCCCATTTCTTTTTCTACCTTATAAATCTGCCACTGGCCTTAGCTCTGCCAGTGGCCTATCTATTCATACTCAGCTGTATTTCTCCCTTATGCCTATCCCATACCTGTTTGAAACCCTGCACTGTATTCATATCCACCACTTCCTGAGGTAGGCCATTCCATGCATCCACCACCCTTTCTGTGAAAAAAACTTCCTCACATTACCTCTTAATCGGCCTCCCTCAAATATCATGCAGTGTCCTCTTGTCCTGCTATTTTTCTTATATTGAAACATGTTAGACTCTTTCACCTTGTTAATGCCCTTAAGGTGTTTAAATGTTTCAGTCATATCACCTCTCTCCCTTCTTTGCTCTGGGGTATACATATTGAGCTCTGTTAATCTGTCCTCATATGTTTTCTGATGCAGTCCCTGCACCATTTTGGTTGCCCTTCTCTGGACTGCCTCAAGTTGGTTAATGTCCTTGTGAAGGTGTGGCCTCCAGTACTGCAAACAGTAGTCCAGATGGGGCCTAACCAGTGTCATGTAAAGAAGGATTATTACCTCCCTCTTCCAACTTGTGATAGCCCTACTAATAAACCCCAACATCCCCCTAGCCTTACCTACTGCTTTAGTGGTCTGCTTGGATGATTTTAGGTCATCAGTGATGATGATGCCCAAGTCTTTTTCTTCCCTTGTGAATGCCAGCAACTCTCCTCCCAGCCTATAGGTGGCTTCAGGGTTTCTCTTCCCTATGTGCATGATCTTGCACTTCTTTGCATTAAACCCCAGTTGCCATTCTTCTGACTATTTTGCTAGTTTATCCAGATCTCTTCTCATTTTGCCCATGCCATCTGGATCATCTACTCTGTTGCAGATCCTGGTGTCATCTGCAAACAGACAAAGCTTACCTCCAGTCCATCTGCAATGTCACTGATGAAGATATTGAAGATGACTGGCCCCAGGACTGATCCCTGAGGTATCCCACTTGTGACTTGCATCTTTTCTGACTGTATACCATTTACCACCTCTCTCTGTTTTCTGCCCATCAACCAGTTTGCCACTGAGTTGGCCAACTTCTGACCCACCCCGAGCCTACCGAGCTTATTAATCAATCTTCTATGTGGAACAGTATCGAAAGCTTTGCTGAAGTTAAGGTAGGTGACATCAACTGCTCCCCCTTGGTCCACCACTCTGGTTACCCAGTCAAAGAAATCTATGAGATTAGTTTGACAGGACCTTCCTTTTGTAAACCCATGCTGTCATGGATCCTGTGCTCCTATGGATTCCAGGTGTTGCGTGATCCTGTCCTTAAGGAGTGCCTCCATAATCTTGCCCACTACTGAGGTAAGACTGACTGGTCTGTAGTTCCCTGCCTCCTCCCTGCTACCACTCTTGTGGAGTGGGATCACATGAGCCTTTCTCCAGTCTTCTGGGACCTCTCCGGTGCTCAGAGACTCACTAAACTATTCTGATAATGGCTCTGCTAATTCCACCCTTAGCTCCTTTAGTACCCTGGGATGTATGCCATCAGGTCCCATTGACTTGTCCACCCTGAGCTTATCGAGTTCTTGTAGGATTCTTTCTTTTGTGAAGGGACTAGTGAACACCTCCCTCCCCCCTGTATCCATGGTGCTGAGCTGTGGGCCCTGCCCTACCTTATCTTCAGTAAATACTGAGCCAAAGTATCTATTTAGGATAGATGCTTTTACATGGTCCTCCTCCTTACACACACCCTTATCTCCTTTGATCTTAGCAATGTTCCCTCTGGACTATTTTCTTTCACTAATGTGTCTGTAGAAAGTCTTCTCACCTTCTTTTACTGCTTGTGCTATTGTTTCCTTGGTGTGAGCCTTTGCCTGTCTTACTGCCTTCCCTGCTTCCCTCAGGGACGTTTGGTATGCCTCCCTATCTTCCTCCTGCTACATTCCCTTATATTTCCTGAAGGCCAGCCATTTGGCTCTGACCTTTTCTGTTACTGTTTTTGAGAACCAAAGTGGTTTCCTTCTTCTTTTGCACTTCCTTTTCTCTCTAAAACAATGGGATGTTGCTTCAAGTTGCTTCAAGGTGAGGTTATTAGTGTGTGTGTGTGTGTGTGTGTTTTTACATGAAATGGCACAGGTGGGCAAGGGATCTAGGGTGGAGTAAGCTAGGATCAAATGTAATGAAATTTCTCTGAAAATTGCTTTGTGATAAAAGAGCTTAAGAGCCATTGAATTGCATTGTTCCCTGCAGCACACTGTAGCATTCCACAAAAATACTGTAAAGTATTACACTGCATCTTTGGTGACTCTACTGTGTGTCTCTCCATCACCTGTGTTATAATAATATTCACAGGGATTATGGGGAAGGAGTGAGGTAGGTACTAGAAGTGGGAATGGTGGAAGTACTTTTTTTCTAAAGGTCTGATTGGTGGGATGGGGGAATCTTTGTCACAGTGGGTGGAGATGGCTCAAATGAGAAAAAAACTTTGCCATGGAAAGCTGTGGTGAAGTTGGGAAACTTTGATCTGCTACTTGTAGCTCAAGCCTCCCAATTTTGCACCAGCTATGCAGATGAAGAAAAGATTTGCTTCATCTCAACATTACAGTTAAACAGCATTCATTAGCTTTTGTCCTTATATTTTGAGTCTTAAATATACACAGCAACATGTTAACAACATCAAAAAATGCAAACAATATAAATTTAAGTAGTTAAGAAATGTGTTTAAAATGATCAGTGCCTTTTAAATCAGTAATGAAAAGTCAATGTTGTTTCTGGTTAGCAGCACTTGACTGAATTTCAGTTGTCATTAAAATGTGGACTTGTGTATCAATTTACATGTAGTTACATGTAGAGGGTAGAGGATTGCATATGTTAAATTAGTATTTATCAAGGGAACACTCTTGACCAAATGGGTCATAATTTTTCCACATGCGTAAATCACTGTTTTATTTTGTAGAGTCTCACACACAGGTGCCCTATGAATGGATATGTTAGAGAGAGGGGTTTTATTTTTATTTTTAATTTATTATTGACCACCCTAATATATATACATATATACACACTCACACACATACACACATACACATATCATAGGACATCGCAAGGAGATTACTCTTATGGTTGTAGGAATGGTCTCTCACAATACTTTCTTAGGGTATCAGAACTGCCCTTCTGTGGCTCCACGTTCCTATACCTTAAGAATGTACTGTAGTTGAGCCACTCTTACAATTATACTAGTGTCTCTTAGGATGTACAGTAGTAGTGTACAATGCATAATTGACATTACAGGGGAGACTAATGGTGCAGTTTTTTTTCATTCTGGGTTTCAGAACTTCTCATTTTTATACAACATGTTCATAAACAGTATGTGCAATGGAAGTGGTGGCCAAAAGTCATTGTCATGTGAGTATTGCATGCAGTTCTGGACACTACACCTGTGCAGGCAATGACATTAACAAGGTGGAGGCGGTCCAGAGAAGGGTGAGCAAGATGGTGCATGACTTGCACCACAAAACAAATGAGGAGAGACTAAGAGACCTCAATACGTACTCATCAGAGGACAGGAGAGAGCAGGGGGGCATGATAGAAACTTTCAAGTACCTCAAAAGCATAAACAAGGTGCAGGGGGCAGATCTTTTCCAATGTAGAAGGAGTACTAGAACAAAGGGTCATGATACAAAATTGAGGGTGGGATAGATTAAGAGGAAATGTAAGAAAGCTGTTCTTCACAGGGAGGCTGGTGAATGCAAGCAATAATTCCCAACAGGGTTGGCAGTATTGGGCTATACTGGACCGCCCAGTAGCGTAATGAGGCCTGATGCTGCAGGTGGAGGGCCTTATAGTCCCTGGAAGGTCTGGTATAGCCCAATACCGCCCACCCTGGAGGGTATTATTGTTCTTAGAAAATGGCCACTGTGAAAACAATTATTTAATAAAAAATGTTTTTATAAAATTAGTTTTAAATGAGGTTTTTAATAAAATAGTTTCTCCACCCCCCTCTTTGAATCTTGTTTGGGACGCTGCTCACACCCACCTCCTTTTGACCACTAAGGAGAGAAAAACAGTTTTGCAGGTTTGTTTTTGTTTTATTTATTTATTTTGAACTGCAGACGTAACAGTGGGTGGCTATGTGGAGGCACGAGATCAAAAGACTTTGAGTCAGCGTGGCAGTCTGTAGAAGTCGGCATATTTTACAGAAATGCCATGTATGCTGCAAGAAATGGTGAAGATACATTGATTATACATTCACTTTGGTCGGCTCGGTTTTAGCGCTGGTTTGGAGATATAATGCCATGGAGGGATTTGCCAGGCAGTATTGCAGCGGAACTGCTGTTCTGTGCTGTACCAGGAATGAAGGTACTGTTGTGACAGCCTGAGGAATGAGTAGTATAAAAAAAATGAGCTGTGTGGGAGTACAATAGTGCAGACCAGCAGGGTTGTGTTTGGTCTGAGTCAGCGGTGTTGTAGCCTAATTACCAGGTGGGGGAAAACAGCAGTTATTTCAAATGCCACGAGGGACAGGAGTTTGTGACTGAGGCACACGAAGCTGAGCATGGTCAGTGCTTCGAGTTGCACGATGCATAATTACAGGGCAATGGCAAAACAGTAAAGAGGAAAAAGCAGTAGAGCAAGACATGAGCCCAGGAAAGTTTGTGTGCATTTTTTTCTAGTAATCTGGCATTAAACTAGTGAGTGAAGTGGGGATGCAAGTACCTCTTGCTAAGCGAGACAACAAAATGGTGGCAACTTAATTTTGAAATTAGGGACTTTAGCCAATTAGGAAGCAAGGTGGGCAGTATCATACTCCACTGAGTGATGGGGCACTCTAGGCTGGTACTTTTTATTTCCTGGGCATCTATTGAAAATTAATGTACCCCCTGGCAAGGGTACTAGCCAATCAGATATCAGGAAATAGAAAGCCCATTTTCTAAGCTTGGAATAGTCTGCCACAAGAGGTGGTGGGAGCAAGCACAGTGGAGGCTTTTAAGCATGCCTGGGACAGGCACAAGGTACCCTTGAGGTGGGAGGGAGTGATGAAAAGCCACTGACCACATATGGGCAGAGGCCGCATACAAGTATAAGGCTTACGGGCAGACTAGATGGGCCTGATGGTCCTTATCTGCTGACAATTTCTATTTTTCTATGGTGATTATTTTTTTTATGTACTGTACATGAGCAGTTGGAGTAATATTAACCATTGCATTTTATTATGTAAACTTTTTTTGTTGTTGTTGTTAGTTATTTAACCAGGACTAGCACACTAAGCTTAAAGGTTTTTTTACAGGTGCAACCTGGGAGCACAGGGAAGTTAAGTGGCTTGCTCAGGGTCACACAGTATGCAACTGGAAGCTGTGGGGTTCAAACCCAGGTCTGGTCTGCTGGATGTCACCAGATTTGCAGCTCAGAGCCTTAAACCACTGCGCTATACTGCCTATTTGAACTGATGTCAGTCCTTTTGTTAAAATTGCAGGTGTCTGCATCTCAAAACCACTATCTCAATGATTACTGACTGGGACCAATCCACATTCATAAGCTCACATATGAGGTCAAAGATCGGAAGGGCATGAAATCTGATCGCTGTTGCCCTCTCACCTACCAAATGCAGTCCCTCCTTGATAGGGTTCTCCATGTTGGTTGGGCAGTGTTAGGATGCCTGCACAGCAGCTGTGTATGCTTTGTCTGTCATGTGAATTGAACTTATTAATTCTCTGCAATCTTATCAATCTGGTAGCATTGATGGGCATTTAAAGTCCCTGCAAAAACAATGATTCTAATATTCCCCATAGGACTTAGGGTAAGTTTGCCAAACATTTATAAGCACTGCAATTTGTGTAGTTAATGCCTTTCAGCAAGTCAGCCTAAATAATATGTTCTAGAATTACCATGTAAACCCAGAGCACCCTAACATCAATTTCAGGTTCACTAGAACTGCAAACAATTAACTCATTAAAAGGTAAGAAAAATGCAATACTGTACAATGCAATATCATGCTGTTGCCCTAATGACAGTAACATAGTAAACATTACAGAACTATTTCACATAGTTACATAATAGTGTTCCACAGACTGCAAGTGATGAAATATTCAGTTGATAGCACATGTGATGAAACCTCCCTAATCTTATAAATGGAGTAGGAAGTTTCGACCAGGGTGCAAAACATGAACAACACAAGTGAGTTTAAGGCTTGAACAATGCATTAAATAGTTCCTCTGAATAGAATCGCGTTGTTTTATTTATTCTACTAAAATATCTTAAGAGTTCCTCTCCTAACCTTTTCTCTGTCAGTTTCTATGGTGCAAGCATAGCACACCTCCTATACAGTTTATGACACTGTGTGAAATCTATTCAGGTTTGGTGACCAAAGAGTCCTTATATAAACTACCTTCATGACCATAAGGCCAGTGATGCTGGTCACTTCATAGTGTATATGAGCATCCATAAGTTAACGGCCTTATATCGCAATAGCACCTGCACTGAACTAGTTAAATATGAAGTAGGCGGGTCTCTATGCCAGCTGCAGGACACATACAGAAAAATGTCATCTAATTACGGAAGACCTGATTATAAACATCAGCTTCCTCTGACGCAAACTAAGTCAAAGCCGAGCTTCAGCTCATATAAGCAAATCCAATCTAGTCTACATTCTTTATTATTATATTAGATTATTAACAAACCTGTTGTCAAATGACTCAAAATACATCCACACTTCTAGTCAGCGGATGTCTGATAGCAGGCGATCATCCTGAAATGAATCAATCATTCTGTGCCCCCATGTACAATAGACATCCCTGAGCATAATAACAGCTCCGGTTGCCACCTCTCACAACTGGAATATCCACTGGATAAATGTGGGGCCCTGTTTTCAAAAGGGTTTCTTCGAAAGATATGGTTCACGATAAACAGCACGTGATAAAATTGGTTTGCATCTGAACATCTCTTAACATACACTGGAGAACGTTTTTATTACAGTACCTGTTCAAATATCAGCAGAACTATAGTAGCTACTTCTAATGACATGGGTGTTCTTTCACTCGTTCACTGCACAGTCCCTAAACTTTGAACACTACTGTTCACTTCTCCGGTAATTAGAGACTTGTACAAGTCTCAAACTCTCACTCATTTAGAGTGATCTTGCGTGTAATCAGCTGTGTGTTTAACCATTGTGTCCACACTTTCCCTAGACTTCCAGTGAATTATATTGACTGATAAGGTCAGATATGTCAGTGAAGAATCAGTGCTCTAAGGTCTTCCCTGGAAATTTACAGTAACTTCCCAGCATCTGATTCTGTCAGACCTAAGTGGCTGACTTTCAGGCGTTTATTCATATTAAAACTATACTGCCAAAAGAGGCCATTTGATAGTGAAAACGTCACTGCTGGCTGCATTATATAGGTTTATCCTAACGTCTTCATTTTATCTTTCATTTCGGGCACTAAAACAAAAATTCCTTTAGCTGAACCTGCTCCAGTATTGTCTGTCATATTTGTGTGTGCATGCAGTTAGGGTTAGTGTGGATACTTTCCAAACGTCGGCTGCTGTGGCTCTGGATGCGTTCTTTCACCCCATTTTGTCCTAAAAATGACTAAATGTCTCCACCCACTATATACACATTTTTTTTAATTGCGACAAGTGAACGAGATAAAGTGGGTTCACTTTCTAAACTTAAAACAAGCGGAGGCGACTTCCGTTTATCATTTACTGACACTGATCACAGTTAATGGGTAAACCCGAATATTTATTTCACTAATTAAAAAAGGTTTGATAAAATCGATGCCAATGTACTTACTCGTGGTGTTGTATTTGACTCCGTTAAGGAACTCGGGGCAGGGTCTTTCAACAAGTTGTCCAGTTGCGCTCCTTGGCCAGCATGTGCCTATTTGATCGGTGGTGGCATTGCAATAAGGACCTTTGAAAACAAGAACAAAATATAGACACACTGAACACCAATAAGATCAAAATCTTCATTCAAAGTAAAAACGCCTTCCCTGAAAACAAATACATCATCATCCAGAAAAGAATAACAGCAATGTCTCGTGCCCTTCCACTATAGAGCCCCTACCATCAAAATCCATGAAGGGGAAGGCTGAGCTTCCAAAAAAACTCTCCTGCAGGACCGCAATGAGGCTGCAGTTGGGATCGAACTCGTCCATGAGAACCTGGAAAATCAAGGCATCCATGCTGCCCACTGAGTGGTGCTGAGTTGGAGGTGCGGGCTGCAGAAGATTCCGAGTAATACGAGTGGCTAGTCTACGAGTGCTGGAGTGAAATGCCAATCCTCTCTGGCTCCAACGATGGAGAGGAGACCCCCTACGAGTGTTTCGGCTTTAAAGCTCTCACTCCATCGGGAGCCAATAAAAACGCAGCGGCTGCCTCCTGCCTTGCCCCCAACCATTCACATCAGTTTCCACTTCAGGATTTCTAATTACAGGCAACATTCCCCACCTTATCTCTTTTCTTTTTCGAGTAGTTTAACGTGTTCTTTTTTCTCTTTTTAAATAAGTTAGTGCACGTTTTGCGATGGGAAAGTGAAATGAAGCGGGAACAAAACCTCCAGGGAAACTAACAACGAAATGAACAAACTAAATACTCTCCCTGCTTCTCTGTTTTTCGTATCTCCCACCATCACTCCCTTTGCTCTTCCTTCCATCTCTTTCCCTTTCCCACTCTGTCTGGCTCCCTCTCTCTTCCTCCATCTCCCTTCATCTTCCTACTAAGACGTGCATATGTGTGTGGTGCTGCTGGACAGCTCCGGAGCAGTGGAGAGAGGCAACACTTAGCTCAACAGTGCCTTGCGTCTCAACAGACTCATTAATCTTGATTTTTTCTCTCTGTTTTTTGTTTCCATGGATAAGTGTCCCGCCCTACTTTCCTAGGATTGCCGGAGATGCAACCAACCAACAAACAAATAAAGACGGAGTTTAAATCAGAATCAAGTAGTCGTGAGCTTTAGGAACTTACAGTACACTGACATAATACGATTGGTCTATACAGCTCATGCAATAGGATAATTCTGGATAGCCTAATGAAAGATCTGACTTCCAAAACAGGATGCACTAGACTTATTCAATCTGATAAAAACAACAGAGACCAGCAAATCAAGTTGCTAGAAACAAGCATACAACCTGCAAAATAATAATCCTTATTAATGATACTAGCTTTAATACAAACATATATGACTCATTTTTCAATCAAGGAAGAGGGATGTGTATGGGACACAAAGCATGGTGACGAGAAAGTGGAAGTATGGTTTATTTGGTATCTCTTATCAAGAGCTGGGCTCGTGTGGGGGATGCTCAGTATATCATTACAACTAAGTGTGGTCCGTAAGCTAGAAGATAACCTGTCAAGACAGAAATGGAATGCACACACGTTCATCATTTCCTAAACTAATAACTCACTCAGTGCAGTATCTGCCTACTAGGCAAAGAACTTCGGAAGCACAATACTCAGTGAAAGAGTACCTGCAACTAAGCTACAGGTCAACGGCTACTGGAGGTGGCTTATTTTATGTTCGCGATTTCAGTTTTCAATCTGTACTTTTCTTGCACCTGGGTTTCATCTATCTTGTCGGTATATGACTAACTGAGTGGCGCTCATCGTTCTTTGCCACAGCAGAAAGCGGTATCTTTACTAGTTTTTTTTTTTTAATGATTAACACTTTATGATCGGGGACTAATTCGAGTTCCAGGTGATGCAGGTACTGCTGGTCAGCACTGTAATATATCGACGTAACAAAACCCGTCAAAAGGAAAGATTCATTATAATATAAGAATTGGTTGGGCTGGAAGATAACACACAGTACCTTCACAGTTGTTTTTTTACTGTACAGTATGGCAGCGTCACTCATCTGCTTGAACTAATTACTTTTCAACCATCCATACTTGCTCAGCTCCAGTGGTTACCACGGAGAACAGAATAATTTCCAAAGCATCTTCCTTTTTCTTAAGTATACGATGCACTGCTTAAATGCTGCTTAACCCTAGATGCAGTATTTGTGCTCTTATCACTTCTCATTGGCCAACTCTAGTTATGCATTCAGCCAACCATGGCCACTGGTGGATCTGTAGGGTCAGACATGCCACTTCAAGGGACACGTTTTTTTTATAGTATTGGTTCTTCTCTGGGGGGAATTTCTTCCTATCCCAGCTGTGTCTGAAGGTTTTAAAGGAGAAGGGCATTTCCAGCAGCAGTGAGTGATGGCGGTGACATTTTTTACCTAGATTGACCTATACCTTTTATTTTTTTGTTTTAGATTGCCCATTCTCTCTTGACTCCTACAATAAACTTCTTTCCCCAGTTTGAATCTGCTATAACACCTTTTTCCTGGCATGAAATATTGAAAAGAGGGCTGCTTTTGATATGGCTGAAACCAGGTTTTCATCAGTTTTCTCACCTGTAATTGTACATCTGTTGTCACGTAAGGCAAATGAACAATTGCTGCTGTATGCTAGTTCACTATATTCAGAAAGAGAGTGATCATAAACAATGGGTGTCCAAAAACAAGAGACTACCAATGAAAACTGGTCCCAGTCATATTAAAATGAGCATTTCTTATATTATTTCAACTGTAAAAAAGTGGTAAAGCAGACTCAGCATGGAGAAGGAGGGGCATCATACACCCAGGAGATAAGGGGCAGTCTGAAACAGAATAAAAAACATTGGTCAGCATTTTCACCACTGTCATGCACTGCCACTTCAAAGTGCTAGCTTTTTGTTTTTGGTATTTTTTTCAGTTATTTAACAGTTGTTCAATTTATTATTGCTATTGTTGTCATTATTGCAATATATAATTATTGTTTATTATTAGCTGTTGCTTAATTTTTACTGGTCTTTTTGTAAATGCAGTGGCCTTTCTAAGTTACTCTGCAGTTAAATGGCATTTTGGAGCTCTGTGATGTACTGTAGTTTATGTCATTGTCACATTCTTAGATTGATGGCATACCACATTTGTGTTTTACTATACAGTAGAACTCTGTAGTTAAAAACAAGTTTACTTATCTGCCAGCAAAGATGGACCAATAACAGAAATATATATATATATATATATATATTTATATAAATACACACACACACACACACACACACATACATAACAGCTTCTTTAGAAGAAAATGACTTACAGGTTCATTGCAGCCCCCTTTTTAATAAATACAGAGAACCTGCTTACTCCCATGTTGCTCCTAACATATACATACTGGCCCAAATATTCAAAAGGGTTGTGCCATGCACAATAGGGTTGCTCCAGCGCAAGTCCGAAAATGCGCCATTCTATGATATTCAGCGGGAAGCAGTTGCGCCCCCTCATATCACACTGTGCAAGAGCGCAATGATAATGAATGCATGCGCAACTGAAGGGGGAAGAACCATGCATAAAATGGTGCAGTGCGATATTCAACAACATGTGCCATACACAATAGGGGAGCAAGCGGAAGTTGCGCGGTAGCGGAAATGAGCCAAAATAGAAAGGAATAAGGGAGAGGCACAAGAACGTTACAGGGAAGGCACATGTTGCTGAACTATAGCCAGACACACAGGGCAGGACAGACACACAGGGCAGGACAGAGAAAGGGCACCCTGAACCCACAGGCACAGGGAAGATGTGGGGAGCCACAGCCAAACCGCAGTGCAGAAGGGGGAAGTGCCACACAGCATTGAGGCCACCAGAGGAAGGTGTTCCTGGTGCAGGGGAAGTAGCAGCCAGGACAGCGGGGGGATCACAGAAACAGCTGCCGGTGGGGGGGGGACACAAGCCAGGCACATGGCCAGTGCCACCATCCAGATGGAGGCAGTAATGAGGGGGGTGGGAAGGCAGGCAGCAGGGGTGCGCGGCAGTGGAAGGGCCCATCGGCGGTATGACCCCAACAGGTAGTACTGAGCCCGCACCAGCTTCAAGCTGTACACCAATACCAAGATCGTGGGCTGGTACCACCAGTATTGGGCAATTCTGAGGTGGCTCTGTGAGCTGTGCAGTGATGTGATGCAGGCACCCACACAATGGAGCCATGCTCTGTCAGTGGAGACAAAAGTGACAGCTTGCATGTGCCTGCTCACCACGGGTACCTTCCAGAGACCAACAGGGGACACCACAGGCATAACGCAGTTGGCCGCATCATGCCACCTCACCCAATTCCTCAGCGCACTGCTGCCACATGCTGTGGAGTACATCCATTTCCCCAGCACACCGGCGGAGCACACAGCAAACATACAGGAGTTCCACAGGGTAGCATGTATGCCTGGCATGCAAGGGGCAACAGACTGCACCCATGTGGCCATCCACACACCACCTGGCCCCGAAGGTGCCACATATATCAATCGGAAGGGCTATGCAAGCATCAACTGCCAGGTGGTGTGCGATGCCAGGGGGTGCATAATCAATGTCTGTGCGACGCATCCTGGGGGAGCACATGATGCCTTTATCTGGCACCAGTCAGCACTGT
The DNA here is from genome assembly GCA_016271365.2 of Neoceratodus forsteri. Classification (NCBI taxonomy): domain Eukaryota; kingdom Metazoa; phylum Chordata; order Ceratodontiformes; family Ceratodontidae; genus Neoceratodus; species Neoceratodus forsteri. The sequence continues at coordinate 1,292,301,829 of CM057456.1, forward strand.
GCCACAGATTCAAGAGTGGGGACATCCCCACTGGCCACTTAGTGGGTGAGTATGCAAACCATGTGGAAAAACATAGATCTTGGGAGGGGCATAGTCAGAGGTGACATAGGTATTGGCCTAGATGGCCTCCGGCAGGGTGACTCTGATCACCAAACTAACCTCCACCCTCTACACACAGGTGACAGTGGATACCCACTCTGTCCCTGGCTGCTCACACCATACCGGTGGCCCACGACCCCATCGCAGCAATGCTACAATCGGGCACATGCCACCACATGCAGTATCATCAAGCGGGTGTTCAGGATGCTGAAGGCATGTTTCCATTGCCTGGATATGTCTGGCGGTGCCCTAAAGTACGGCCTCTCAAAGGCCTGTGGACTATTCCTGGCCTGTTACATCCTGCACAACATGGCTAATGACTGTGGGATAGCCATACAGGTTGAAGAGGGGGACAGCGATGGGGATGATGAGGACGCTGTTGAAGATGGTGATGGGCAGCCCCCCCTTGGGTGACTGGACCCCTGACTGATCCAGCTGGCACAGCTGCACCAGGAAACCATCACAGAGGAGCACTTCTGCCAACCCAGGTAAGTCATGGGGCCATGTGCAACCACCAGTGGCAAAGGCACAACCCACAAACATGCATGGACAAACACCAGGGGTGCATGCTGTCAAGGGAAGTGGCCAGTCATGGAACCACACACACCGCCAGGGATGGGCAAGGTCTAACATGTCACGAGGTCATACACACACACACACACACACACACACACACACCTCACAAGACATGCACAAAGGGTAGGAGGCACGCCGACCCAGACTGCCACCCCTAGCCACACACACACGGCCACAGACCACCATGCCCACTTCCTGTCATTGTGTGTGTGTCAGACGCTGGGCACCATTGCACAGTGGTGTACACCGCAATGCAGGCATCATCATGCACACACCACAATGGACACAGCTGGGAGGGTGTGCATATGGAATGTGTGTGTGCATGCAGGGCCGGGTACCCCACCCGTGCATTTCACACTGAACAACACAATGCACACAGGGCAGCATCAGGCAGTAGCCATGCTGGGAGACAGGTCAGTCATGTGCCACAGTGCCACAGCCACCATGGATGCATGGGTGGCCCCGCCAAGACCCGCCAGCAGTGACAGGATGACCAATGGCCTCATGGGGTGGCACCGACGGTCCCCCAGGGGTTCCACTGCGTGAACATGACCATGCTCGCTCAGGGGTCTGCAGCACACTGAACATACCTGTGCCAGGCATTCTCGGGATGCCCACAGCTGAACCCGGTGTCGACAAGGAGGGTGTCGCACGACACCGGGAATGGGGGGGTGGACATAGCACTGCACGGTGTCTGAGATGCATGGGCAAATAACTGTGTGCCCATTGTGGCCATGACAGCTGTGAATGTCTGTGTCTGCCTGTCAATGGCAATGGACACATCATCCCGCAACCGGTCTATCCCTGCCAGGAGCAGAGCGGTGTCTCTGCTGCACCACTCCTTCACCTGGTGCACAGCTGCACTCAGTGCATCCACCACTGTCACAAGCCACATCTGCTGTTTGACTGATGCTTGCAGTATGCGGGTGTGCTCATCTAAGAGGTCATCTGCCTGATCAGCATGCTGTCCCTCATGGTGTTCATGGCCCTGATGGTCATCACCCCTTGAGGGTAGGTGCTGCACACCAGGGCCAGGCCTGGGCATGTCCACAGGTGGTGCACTGATGATGGCCCCTGATACTGTACCCCCATGGCCACTGGCCGACTGCTGATACTGCCCCTCTGGCTGCCACTCTCCAGGGCTCAATGGTGCCGCTGCAGTGGCCGCAACAGCCCCACTGTCCTGGACACACACCAGTGCTGCTCCACTGGTGCAGACAGGCATAGGCTGGGACTGTGATGTCACGCAGGCCTCCACGGTGGCACCTCCCACAGCCATGGCCGTGCTGTCACCTGCTGTGTGGCCATCCTGTGGCCCACATGTCTCACTGCCCATGACGTTAGCTCCATCATCATCGGTGACAGATCTGACACCTGCCTGAGTCTCAGCATGCTGGCATCCATGGATGCTGGCAAGCTGGGACACAGGCAGGGCCTCCTCTGCACCTGCTCCACCAACATCAGTCCGGACATCCAGGTGGGCCCACCATCGCCCTGACCCCTGTATGCCTGTGGAGGTGGACAGGTCCTCCTCCATCTCCACGCTACTGCCCTCAATGGAGAAGCCCACCACCACTGACCCATGTAGATGCTCAGGAGCTGTAAGGGCAAAACAATAGCATTAATGTATGTGACCTACCCTGTCCCCCCCATTGACAGACCAGGACCTACCATGCAGTGACGGGCTACCACCCATCTGGAATCCACCACCCAGAACACCCTCAATGGTGCAACACTGCATGCTGCCAGCAACCGGCTCTTCTTATGGGGTCAGGCATTGCACCTCCGGCTGTCCCCCACTGGTCACAGACCATGCTGCCCTGATGGCAGCCACCTTCTCTTTAATTCTCAACCTGTCCGTACCCATCTACTTTTTGCACTCCTGCATGGATCGCTGGTGGCTGCCATGCAGGTTGACAGTACGTGCCACCTCCTCCAATGCAGCAGCACGGGCCTGTGGTGTTTCCTGGTGTCCACTGAGCAGCAGCTCCTGGTCGAGGTAGGCCTCAAACAGGGCATCTGTTTCTGCCTTTGTGAAGTTCGGCCTCCTCTTCATCCCACGTCTCTGTTCCTCTTCCTCTACCTCATGATCGGTCATGATTCCTCCTGTGAGAATGACAGGTGTTACCTGTCACTTTGCAGTCCCATGCATGTCCCAAACACCACAGTCCACACTCCCAAACAGCATGCAACTCACCACAATAGACTGCAGTAACCGATTATGTCCAGTGCAGTCCAATGTCACATTTTCATAGCGTAACGCATGGAAATGAGGCGAAGCGCATTTTTAAGTGAATGCAAATGCAGTGATTGTGCCATTGAATGTCTGATTAGATGATTTGCATATGCCGGCTGAATATCATGCTGTTGCGCTTTGTGCAATTGTGTTGAACGTGCTGAGACAAGGGCGCAGTTCTGTGACATGTGCAGTACACACCTAACTTCGCATGCCCGGGTTGATGATGCAGGTGCCTGCCATGCTGCTGATGTGCTGTGCATGGGAGGCAATGCAGTGCACGGCCACCATTGTGCCAGTGGTGCTACAGTGCTGTTCACATATATGGCGTTGTGGCACTGGGGCATTGTAGGCCTACTGGGGCAACAGCACTGTAGGCCACTACAGGAGGTGGCACACAGGCACCCAATCATGCTACATGCATTTGCTTCCAATCGTGCTGTGGCTGTCCGTGCACCAGAGACCCTTGACCCTGTGCCCAACCTTTGCCCCCTAGGTGCCATGCATCAGGCATGGGTGCACCACTATCGCACTGTTCGGTGACAGTGCAATAGGGAATGGCAGTGCTGTACCATGCAGCATCTGCACGTGGCAGGACCATGCTACCGAGTACCATTTTGAATCCACCACATTGCTGAGATGGCGCGGAGAAGGGCAGTAATGTGGAGCCAGGTGGAGCTTGCCAACCTGGTGGCAATTGTAGATCCCCATGCTGGGGCTTTGTATGAAGATGCACCCCTGGACAGGGCCAGGAGTGCGGTGTGGCAGGAAGTGGCCGACGCTCTCGAGGAGGCCACTGGTATGGGGCACATGGTGAAGCAGTGTCGCCACCATTATGGGGACCTCAGGTGCAGGGACCTGGACCTGCTTGCCCGCCTGTGGGCATGTGCCAGGCGGGGCATTGTGTCATGGCCAGATAGGTGCCACATCCATACACTATTATCGTCCATACGGGTATCACGGTTGCATGTGTCCAGCACATGGGGGGGCATCCAGTGTTGGCCGTGATGGTGGTATCGGGGTGTGGGGTGAATGGGTATGGCTGTTTGGGATTGCACACACACATGGGGGCCGGGGGACTTTTCTTCCAGATTGCACTGATGTTCCTTTCTCCATGTTTGCACCTTAGGGCCCAAAGAACGCAGACAGGCATGGGACCAGAGGCGCTGCCTGGAGGAGCAGCAGGGCAGGAGGGCTGAAGGTGTTCAGCGGAGTGTGGACCAGTCTGATGATGGTGCGTGTCTTACATCCATGATTACTATTGCATGCTGTATAACTGGGCGGGCACAGGGCATGGCCACCATCCATTGACACCACTGCCATGCACGCAACTTGTTACAGTCAGCACTGTCCAGTGGCACTGCATGTCTGGGAGTGCATCAATGATGATCCATGCATGCACTGGGCACATGGCTGTGGCACTGCCTTCACACCGCATAGCCAAGTCACTGTACGGCCATGGTGGTGCTGTGCAGGACATGGGTGGTGGGTGTGTGCAGTGGTCTGCATGGCTGTGGCTGCCTGGGTAGGCAGGTCTTGTGGACATGGTCACTGTGGGTGGTCACACACCATCACAGGGGTGTGGCACATGGCTGTATGCCATGCACAATGGATGGGCTGCAGGGGGGCTGGACAGTCACACTTATTGCCTCTGCTCCCTAGTTCTAGGTGGATGGTGACTCCAGGCACTGGAGAGAGGTGTGTGGGAGCTGCTCCAGGTGGCAAGGGCAACCCTGGAGCTCTTGCAGAGAATTGACCACCACGGGGTGAGGAGGAGGAGGAGAAGACATAGGCGCCATGTGGAGGAGGACTGGGGCAAACGTTGAAGACTCCATGCACCTACTAACACCTTCCCCCCCTTGACCCACCCTCATACCCATTCTACCCTCTATCATATGTTCACACCTGCCCCTTACCCACCCCCACCTGGTATGTGTCCCTTCCCCGCTCTTGTAAATACTTGTAAATAGTTTTTTGTTACTTCTTTTGAATATATGCATTTTGTTATGACAACTGTGGTGGTCTCTGATTTGCAGCGGGCTACAGGTGCTCAGCTGCAGTGGTGTGCATGCATCAAGGGTGGTGCATGCATGGGCGTGTGTGTGTGTGCGTGCAGAGGTGAACCACCTATGGTGTGGGCAGGGGGATCAGTCACTGTCTGTGGTTTGTGTGTTGTAATCTGTGCACTGGATGCCTGTGTGCAGTGGTCCATGTGGCCTGCACTGTGTGCATGGCACCTCTGTCAGACTATCCATGGCCTGTGCAGCTGACACCCTTGCAGGTCTGTGATATGCACTGTCTGCTGGCGTGTCAGTGGTGGCTGTCCATGCTGGATAACAACTGTACCCGGCACAATGCCAGGTTGCCTTCCATCACCAGTATGGTGCATGTCTGCCTTCAGTGGCACTGTGGCCTCCGCTGTTGTTGTCCCCCCTTCATGCTGTCACTTGTGTCTGTTGCAGGGGATGTGCTCCAGTGTCTGTCACCTGTGCTCTGGCAGCATGCTGGTGGCATACAGCTTCATGGTGCCTGCGCAGGGTGGCTGGCACACCTGTGCAATGTAGGGGTGCTGGCCATGTGTACATGTCAGCCGTAGCACATGCCAGTGGCTTGGGTTGACCCGCTACTGTGTCCCTGTGTTGGTGTGCCCTTGGGTATGGGTGGGTGTTGTCCATGCACTGTGTTACATCCCTGTGGTGCATGCTTCCATGCAACACTGTGCGTGTCTGTGCTGGCTGTTGTTGTGGCCAGTGCTGGGATAGGATGTGTCCTTGGGAGGGTGTGCAAGTGCTGTACCACTGGTGGTGGGGTCAGGCATGCCCTGTCGCATGTAGTGTACTGTGGTGGCGATGCATGGTCAGTCTCTCAGCTGTACCTCGGGGATGCAGGGTGGCACTGTGTATGCTGTTGTTGCATTGCTGTCTGCTGCCACCCACAGCAGGGTGCACATGGTGAGGGCTGCCTTTGCATGGCTCTGTGGTGCACAGGGTTGCATTGTCACAGTGGGGGTGGTGGCATACATGGGTGTCCTGCACTGTTGGGCTCTACTCCTGGGAAGGTGTATAGTGATTGTGGTGCAGGTGTGTGCTCTGCATTGGTGGGATGGTGTGGCATGGGGTGGTGGGACCTCCTTGTGTGCCAGTCACAGCTTGCAGGGGTTGTGCTGGGGCACCATGGCCCGGCTGTGGGTTGGTTGCTGGTATCCATGGGCTGGTGGTTATTCCAGCTCTCCCCCAGTTGTGCAGTGCAAGGGATGTGGGGGATGATGTCTGTTCTGCTGTGTGCTCCTCTGCCTATCTGTGGCATGGGTGGCGGGCCCCTGCATCCCTGGTTGTGCTGTTGCATTGCTGCCCTGCTCCACGGGGCATCCCTGGTTGCACTATGGTGCATCTGGACTGCTCCGTTGAGCATCCCTTGTTGCGCTATGGTGCATCATATATGCTCAGCTTCACATCCCTGTTTGCCCTATGGCGCTGGTGGTGCGATATTCAGTCATCTGCTGTAGGCGCATCTTGGCTGCGCAGTTTTTGAATATTGTGCTTCTTGCACATGGGCGCAGTGGACTTGCGCTTGATCCTGCTGTTGCACACTTTTTAGGCGCAGTTTGAATATCTGGCCTACTGTATATTATTTTACATTTGTATAGTCACTGTGAAGCACTTTCAAAAACCTTCTATAATATTGGCAGTAAATAAGCAGTGAGTTGCAACTTATCCACTTCCATAAATCAAGATTCAGCAGAATAAAAGAATCAGTATGCATACTGCATGTTCTCAAATTCTTAAAAATGATATAAGGTGTGACAGGAAATAAACAATTCCAGTTAAAGATCATCAACTCATAGAGAGAAGAAGATGCACATATGACTTTTATAATAAACTTATTTCCCTATTTTGTGTCTGCTATAGCTCCCTTTTTCCTGGTATGAAATAATAAAAAGAGGGCTGCTTTTAATATGGCTGAAACCAGACATGAAGCAGGCAGGCAACTGGGCATTCAGAAACTCATTATTGGAAAAGGGCACTTTCAGCCTGAAAAGAAGTATGCTTTTAAAAAAGACTACGGGAGTTTTTTGATGCTTAGCAGCTTACTCCTTTGATGGAGAAAACATTTCAAAGAACTGAATATTAAGAGGGAGGCCTTCCACTGAGCAGGCATATCATGTTTAATTCATTTAAATAAATATAGTAGCATGTTGTAAAGGCACCTTTAGAAGATTCAAAGGGCACTCCTTGATGAAGTCTACTTGTTTTGTAGGTGAAACGTTGAATATGGGCCTCATGAAAAATGAATAAAACATATTAACAGAAGAAATTTGTGCTGGCCATCATTATTTGTTTTGCCCTCAGTTCATTCTCATTTTGGAGACCTTATCTGGATTTCTTACTCACATTTGGGAGGCAGCAGGACTGTAATCTGAAGAGTGCATTGCTTGTGGAGCATTCCAGTTTTGCAAAGAGTTTGTTCTGTTTTGAAACCAGGCTTTCATCAGTATTCTCAGCTGTATTTGAATACCTGTTGTCCCAGAAGGTGAAAGAACAGTTGCTGTTGTTTGCTAGTTCACTGTAGTTACAAGGAGAGTGATCATAAACAATTGGTGTCCAAAAACAAGAGACTACTGATGAAAGCTGGTCCCAATCATATTAAAATGAGCCTTCCTTTTATTATTTAATTTGTAAAAAGCTAGTAAAGCAGACTCAGCATGTAGAATGAGGGGTATCATGCAAGTCAGGAGGTAAGGAGCAGTCTGAAATAAAATTAAACACATAGGTCAGCATTTTCACCACTGTCATGCACTGCAACTTTAAACTGCTAGCTCTATGACTTTGGTATATTTTTTTTCCAGTTAACAGTTGTTCAATTTATCATTGCTATTGTTATTATTGCAATTTATAATTAGTTTTGTTATTAGCTATTGCTCAGTTTTTACTGGCCTTTTTGTAAATTCAGTGGCCTTTCTAAGTTACTCTGCAGTTAAATGGCATTTTATAGCTATGTGATGTACTGTAGTTTATGTCATTGTCACATTCTTAGATTTATGGCATGCCACATTTGCATTTTACTATACAGTACAACTCTGTAGTTAAAAGGGACATAAAGTGCATCATGCATTTCTAAAATTGTACTTACTACTAGTGTGTAGATCAGAAAAAAACAGGTTTACATATCTGCCAGCAAAGATGGACCAATAACAGACATATATATATATATATATATATATATATATATATATTCTATGTTAGGGTTGAAACTTTTGTACCTCAGCCCACCCCCAACTGGAATTGGGTGATTGGGGTCATCAGCCCCAAGTGTCACCCCACTACATGTGGAAAGAAGCTATGAATAGGAGAATGGGGACAGTTAGAACGATGACCCCAATGCACACCCTGATTCCAGTTGGGGGGGTGGGCTGGAGGGGTGCAAAGGGGGTTTCAACCCTAACATCGAATTTCCTCACTTTTGTCGCTGTGGAACAACCCTAACTGATGCATTAAATGGATTTTTTTGCCTCTAATTTCCCTTCTTTTTGAGAATGATAATGAGAAATAGTGAATGTAATGTGGCGGCGGGAGCGCAGGGCCCACTTGATGTCCTGTCACATAGTAACATTGTGCCCGCAAATGCAAATCGTAATGCACATGGTGACACAAAGTGAAACAGAAAGAGAAGCAGTACTGTAAACAGAAATGTTAAAAACAACGCAAATGCAACCGCAACAGCAAATGAAAATGCAAAGGGTAACGCACATGGTGGCGTAAACGTGAATGGTAAGTGAAACGGGTACGGAACCACAAGCAGAAACAGTAATGGTAAAATTAATTTAAGCGCATAGGCTGGTTTTACCCAAAAGCTGTATAGAGAAAGACAGTGAGTACAAAGAATGTATGCAAAATAATGACTCTCGGAACACAAAAATGAGGACTTGGAATAGTAAATTGCTTATATCTCAGTAACCGTATGACACAGAAAAAAATTTTAAAAGTCATATGAATTATCACTTTCGTGGCTAGTTTTTTACTTAGCCCTCATTAGGGGGCTAAGAAATTTTTTGATAAAAAGTCCGTATCTCACACCATTTTCGAGATACGGGACCTGAAAGGCGAGGCGAACGCGGTAATGTTATTCTATGGGAAAAAAACAGAAGTTCGGACTGCCATAACTTTGCCTCCCTGTAATATTTTTTCACCAAACCACTGAAGGGCACATCTGTGGGATGTTGGCTGTGTTTCCTGCAAATTTCATCCCAGAAGACTAAACCGTTATTTTGCAGCAGGGCGCCAATGCGTCATATGCCATAATGTTATCCTATGGGAAAAAGCATCAACTTTGGAGTACCATAACTTTGCTGCCATGTAATATTTTTTCAACAAAACACTGAAAAGCACATCTGTGAGATGTCAGCTGCGTTCCCTCCAAATTTCAGCCTCAAACTCCAAACCGTTCTTTTGCAGCGCAGTGCCAAAGAATTACTGTTATTTTGGGCATAGTGTCGCAAAGTAGTATCATGATTTGCGAAAGCTTTCGCAAAAATTTGCGACACTTTCATGAGTGCAACACTACTTTGCGAAAGTACTTTTTCCAGAAATCTGAAAAACATATTTCTGAGGTGTTTTACCCCAAAATAAAGACATGGCCAGCATCCTCAGGGCCCAACTAGGTGAATACAAAAAGAATTAGGTTGCTAGAGGGTCTCAATTTTAAATGCCAAGCATTTTTCTGATCACTAACTGAAAACAAAATGGTGGATTTGTGACAGTAACAGGGCCATTTGCGACAGTAAAAAGTGCATTTGCGACACTGTCGAACTTTTTGTTTACTTTTCCCATTGATTTATAATGGGAAATTGTTTTTTGAATAACTTTTGAACCGTTTAATATTTTTTCATGAAATCTTCGAAATGCACATTGGGAACCCTGGCTGCATATTCCCTGAAGATTTTGGGCTGGTCGTGCAAACTGTGCGACCTGTAGGTGCGACCGTAGAATTCCAGAAAAAGCATAAACGCACACGCAGATCATGCTTAATAACTAGGCAGCTGTGTATCCAACTGGTATAAAACTTGGTAGATCCCAAGGTGTATTAGTGTTGATCAAGTATTCCAAATTTTAGGCAAATCTGTCAAATGGTTGCAAAGTTATTAAGGTGCAAAATTTTGGGTTTAACATGTAAATGGCTCCTCAACCTTAACTATGGTAGCACTACCGCTACCATAATATATATATATATATATATATATATATATATATATATATATATATATAATTTAGTGGCCCTGGTAAATAGGGTCACTCATGTAGTGTAATTACCATTGAATGTGTTAGTCTATTTATTTTGTATGTATAAGTATATTTTACCTATTACTGCTCACTGTAGACTATCTATGCTTATCTTGCTCTCTTGTAACTCTGTACATTGCCACTCATGTTATTATGTACCTTGCTTGAACCTGTATTTTCATTGTACTCTACCGGGTCGTACCTGAAAATAGGCATACAGATTGTCTAATGTACCTACCTGGTCAACAAAAGCTAAATAAATACACACACACACACACACACATATATATATATATACACATATACATATACTGTGTATATATATATATATATATATATATATATATATATATATATAATGGCTTACAGGTTGAATGCAGCCCCCTTTTAATAAACACAGAGAACCTGTTTACTCATATGTTGCTCCAAACTGATACACACTGGCCAGATATTCAAACTGCGCCAGTCTGAGGCGCAAGCCCTACGCTGCTCAAAATAGTTGGCGCTGGGGGTGTGGCGGTGATATTCAAAGGAGTTGCGCTGTTGAGCAGCTCCTTTTGAACTATCACCCATTCCACAACACTTCGCGCCGCGCAGTAAGAACTGCGCTACGCAAGTTGCCAGAGTTAAGCATTAAACTTGCGGTGGCGCCAAGTACCATTGCGCCATGCTCAAATTCCGATATTCAAAGGTGACATGCAAATGGGGCCATAATTTATGCAAGGCGCAGGGGGGGTCATTCGCATCTATTTATGGCCCCATTTGCATGCCATTTGCATGTAGGTGCGCCGATCCCCGAGGACTTGCTCCTGGCCACCCTGCCAGGCAGGAGCCATCAGGGACCGACGCACAATGCAGCCCAATCGCGGGCATCACAGTTACATGTCCTCCCCCCACACATCTCCCACAGCCCGATCGCGGGCAGAACACGTACATGTCCCCCCCCACACATCTCCCACAGCCCGATCATGGGCAGAACACGTACATATCCCCCCACATCTCCCACAGCCCGATCGCGGGCAGAACCTGTATAGACCCCCAGTGCCCGATCGCGGGCAGAATGTAACCCTCCCCCAACCCGAATAACTCCCTGGTGGTCCAGTGGACCGTAAAGCCCTATCGCGGGCAGAATGTCACAGCACAACCCCCAAACATCTCCCTGGTGTCTAGTGTCCCCCCACCCACCAGGAAGCCCCTCCACCGCTCCCCCCGCGGTCGGCGGGTGACAGCATCCACCCGCCTGCAGCCCCACCACCCGCCGACTGACTGTCCTGTGAGGGCTGCCGCCCATTGGTGCAGAGCTACAGCCAATGGGCGGGCAGCCCATATCAGTAGCATGACAGTCCAGATTTGTGAATGATCATTCACAAATCTGGACTGTCATCATCGGTATGAGCTCACGCCCATTAGCTGTAGCTCTGCACCAATGGCATGCAGCTCCCACCGGACAGTCAGTCGGTGGCGGCGGGCAGCAGGCAGGTGGATGCTGTCGCCACCGCCGCGGGGGAGCGGGTGGAGGGGCTTCGGGTGGGTGGGGGACACTAGACACCAGGGAGATGTTTGGGGGTTGTGCTTGTGCTGTGACATTCTGCCCGCCGATCGGGCTTTACGGTCCACTGGACCACCAGGGAGTTATTCAGGTTGGGGGAGGTTACATTCTGCCCGCGATCGGGCACTGGGGGTTCATGCATGTTCTGCCCGCGATCGGGCTGTGGGAGATGTGTGGGGGGGTTCATGTACCTGTACTGCCCGCGATCGGGCTGGTGGGGGGGCACAGGGACCGAGTTGGGGGCCAGCCAGGGTGGCAGCTGCTGTGTTGCGCCCTGCAATGCAGCAGCTCACCTGTGGGTGGCCCTCAACTTAAGGCTTTTTTTTTTGGCTCAAGCTTGTGCGGGCGCAGGTTGGGGGTTGCGGATGCACAACTCTGCGCAACCCGACTGAATATCGGGTTGCGCAGGTTATGCATGGATCCTCTTCCTCCTGTTGAGCATGCATTCATTTGCATTGCTCTCTTGCGCAACCTGTTGCCAGTGGCGTAACTGCCTCCTGCTGAATATCGCAGAATGGCGCATTTTGGACTTGCGCATGCGCAACCCTGTTGCGCATGGCGCAACCCTTTTGAATATCTGGGCCACTATATATTGTTTTACATTTTGCATAGTCACTGTGAAGCACTTTCAAATAACTTCTATGATATTGGTAGTAAATAAGCAGTGAGTTATAAATACCCCAATTCCACAAATCAAGATTTAGCAGAATTAAAATTGACTCTGGTCCAATCGACCATGGCTGCATAATGAAGTTAGTGAAGTTGTGTGGAACTGTGGACGTATGGAGAAACAACACAATGATTTGTAAGTACCAAGACTTGTTTCAGTTTCTGTTCTAAGGAAGGCATACACATTATTAGGAAAATACATGGAGGTGCACATTTTAATGGAAGGAATAGGAAGGAATATAGGCTTACAAAAGAACCCCAGAGCAAATGCCACTGATGTATCTGTTATCCTGGATGATATTTGCCAGACAGCCACATTTTAAAGAAAACATGATTGCACATACCCCAATAATGCAAAGCATCTTGGGAAACATATGCAAATCCCCATGATGGTACAGAAGGTGGCAGTACATAAGAAAATAATGGCTGGCATATGTTCGGCCTTGGGATTATTTACACAGGTTTTTTTTTTTAGAGAAACAGGGTTTTTGTCCATTAGGGGATGTAAGGTATATTTAAGCAATGTGTTGATGTCAGGAAGTCAGGTGTAATGATGATGGACTGTTAGCAGAGAAAATGTGATAGTAACTTTCAGAGGGGGTTGCTTTTGATACGGGCAAGGTACTTATGCTTGTGATAATGGGAATATTAGGAAAGCATGAGGTCTATGCAGAAGTGGAGTATAAATATACACATTTTCATAAGTATGTGCCGAGAGTGCAGGCAAATGTGATATGCAGGTTTGTTTTAGAAACAGGTAAAAATAGCGATACATGTAATTGATAGAAAGATAGATAATTACATAGACATGCAGGACCTGTCCACCCTACACTCGAAAAAACTGTAATGGATTCAAACTGTTACAGACTGTAAATGTTACAGTGTGTCCACACTGCCAGTATACAGTGTGGATAATGGTTTGAAAACATTACAGCCTGTCCACACTGAGTGCAACAGTGTGCGTGGTCTCAACCCTGTAGTAGCAATGCACATCCCTTGGTGCACTCGGTGATGACAGCTGCATTTTGAGATGCCCTCCTACATGTCCTATGGAGTACTGTGTATATGGCACAGTCATATTATGTAAATAACCATATTTCACTGTTATGTGACACATTTATGTTGTGGAGGTGACAGAGAGAGAGGTTCGAGGGAGGGGTAGATCTGTATGTTGGAATCGGGGGCTACATCAGTGAGAGGGAAGGAAGGGGAGGGGGGAGAGAGAGAGAGAGGGGCAGACATGGCATCAGTTATGCCAGTGTTAGGGCACCTGGGCACAAATGACGTTCATGTACTGCTCCTGTATGGTTGAAGGCAGACCCTCTACTACTGCCTTCAATGTTCCCCACTGCTCTACTTTACACAGTACCCCATGTCTATTGTCCACCACAGCAGTGCTCCATGATGCACTCATGAGCTCCACTAATGTATGTGTTCACTACTGGCACTGCTCTGCAGGTAGTATTGCTGCCACATCACACATGGGCAGGCAAGGTACTCCCAACACTCAGCACAGTGAGAAGAGTAATCAAAGCCAGTACACAGATACCATCAGGAGGTGGCCCTCAGGGAGGCAAGTGCAGACAGAGAGGTAGGGTAGGTTAGGTAGGGACATGGAGGTACACTTGAGGGGGGTGCACATACAGCTGTCAGGTTACTGTGGCATGGAGGCATCCCAGTATTGCAGCCTACACCTGTGCTCCACACTGCCATCTGCATATGTCCTGGTAGCCTCCGACCTCCCTACATGCAGTAAAACAGTGTTGACATACATGCAGGTATAGTGGGAGACTGGAGGCTACGCGGTGGAGCATTTAGACACAATTGCAATTAAAAACTGATAAAGGTGTAAAGCTGTAAATAACAGTAAAATAACCACGCTGGTATGCACACCACATAAAGTGGTTCTTGGAAGGATACAGATTGTGGATGGCTCAATTAAAGGAGTAGTCCACCCAGAATTTGCAAAAACATATGTTATGCACAGTGTTTTAATTTGTATGTAAAGTCATAGTGTGTCCTTCCCTCTGTCTGCTATTAAGAGTTTTTCCTAAATTAGGCTGCTAGCTTTAGGGTAGTTTTATGACCCCTTGGGATCTCCATCACAAATAGGTTTATTGCCTTCTGCCGCCTGCAATGAACCCTGTCTCATGTTACAGTGATGTAGATAGGCCCATCGATTTAGTATTTGCATTGCTTTTTAAAATCAGTTCACAACAGCAGAGCTTTGTAACTGTTCTTATTCAGTGAGCACAAATGGCAACAGTTACAATTTAGCAGATACCTGAGAGCTGCCTTACTGGGGTTTCTGTAAGAAAACTGCTACTAAATAGCTCTAATTTCACTATTTGTGTTTTCTGGGTGTGTCATGTCTAGCTAGCAGTAACATGTGTTTTCATTTTAAAATAAACTTTCATCAAACTAAGCACAATAATAAAAAGCACAGAAATTGCCCCAGACCATTACTGCTATAATTAGTAAAGATTATAGCAGTTTTGTTACAGAAAATTCACTCAGATAGCTCTAAAGTATTTGCTAAACTGTAAATGTAGGTACCAGCAATCTTTTTTTTTTTTTTTTTTTTACCAGGAGAGACACACTAAAGCTTGTTTACATGTGTGACCTGGGAGCACAAGGAAGTTAAGTGATTTGCTCAGGGACACACAGTATGCACGTGGAGGCTGTGGGATTCAAACCCAGGACACCAGGTTTGCAGCTCAGAGCCTTAGACCACCACACTATACTGCATCTTCTATTCTAATAGGTGGAACTGGCAGTTAGTGATGATTTTGCTCTGTGACATGATTTAAAAAAAGATTTGGGTTACAAATGTGAAGTATCTTTTTAATAAAGTATAAAAATATTTTATTTTATTTTTTATTTAGTTTTTGTTGACCGGGTAAGTGCACTAGACAAATCCTGCCTATTTTCAGGCACAACCTGGGAGAAGGTGATACAGATGAATGCCAACTGACCTTGAACCAGATGAAACTGTTGGTGGTATTTTTTTTTTTTTAGTGAATGAGGAAAATTTG
The DNA here is from genome assembly GCA_016271365.2 of Neoceratodus forsteri. NCBI lineage: Eukaryota > Metazoa > Chordata > Ceratodontiformes > Ceratodontidae > Neoceratodus > Neoceratodus forsteri. Next base: position 1,292,317,270 of record CM057456.1, read on the forward strand.
GCCAGGACACCGGGGAAATCCCCTACTCTTTTCGATAAGTGCCATGGGATCTTTAACATCCACCTTAACTACCACCAATCCAGGCAGATGGGACCTCGGTTTAACGTCTCATCCGAAAGGCGGATGTCTGTGTGAGTTATTTAGTTTGGTGAATATTTGTTTTATTATTTGAAAAAGTGGGATACACTAAATGTGTAGTGCGATGAACCATTGTAAAATGGGATCAAATGCATAGATGAAATAGTCACTATCATCCTGTTGTTTTCATGCTATACCACACACAGGCAAAAAGTGACTTTAAAGTATTTTGCAGTTTCTAGGCTGCGGCTTCATGTCATACACTTCATTTGTAAAAAAAGAAAATGAAAATCATGTCACAGAACAAAATCAGCACTAAATGCTAGTTCTGCCTAATAGAATGTTGGTACCTACATTTATAGTTTAGCAAATACTTGAAATCTAAATGAGTAGGTTTTCTGTAACAAAACGGCCCGAGTCTTAACTAATTATAGTGCTAATGATCTGGGCAATTTCTATGGTTGTGTATAGTTTGATGAAATTAAACGTTTTAAAATTAAAACACTCCTGCAAGCTAGACCTGACAAACATAGAAAACAACAATAGTGAATTAGAGCTTAATTTAGTAGCAGTTTTCTTAAAGAACTCCAAGCTGGCTAGCTCTCAGGTATCTGCTAATAGGCTAATTTAGGAAAAACTCCTAATAGCAGACAGAGGGAAGGACCCACTAGGACTTAACATAAAAATCTAAACACTCTGCATAACAAATGTTTTTGCAAATTCTGTGTGGACTACTTCTTTAAAACTTCAAGTCCAGTGAAAATATACACTACAGCCTCTTGCTATACTGATATGCTTCAGCTGATTCAAAATACAAAGTAAGATGGTGGGAGCAGGATTGGAGAAGAGGTCAGAATAACACCATACACCCACCAGGAGGGACTTTCCATATCTTGGAATGTATTTGTGAAAATGTGTGACCAGGAGAGGAATGTAAGCTGAACCAAGGCTGTTTAAACAAGTGCTGTACAGGGATGCAGTTTCAGGCCTTTTTTTTCCTTCTGAAGCTTAAGCTCTGATGCCCCAGGCAGCTCTGATAGTCAATTGTTCCAGCATAATATATCCACCTCATGCCTCTCCCACATGAACCAAAAAAAAATGTGGGGTGGATCTTTAGGAGCTTGTTGTGTGAAGGTGGGGTGGATCTTACTCCCCCCAAAAAATTAATGCTGCCTCCCACTACACAGGTTCCAGTTCTTGTACCTCCCACTTAAGAAAGAAAATTGTGCACTGCAACCATTGACTAACATGAAAGCATATTTATCTGAGGGAGGAAAACATTTCTTGGAGGAGGATAACGAGGAGGAGACTATTTACACCTTCAGTCAGTTCCACGAACAGAAAACATGACATCACTCCTTTTGTACATGCAAAACATCTGCAGGCTCTGCCTACTGCAGCCATAAAAATGGGTATGCATATTGCAAGTTCTCAAATTCTTAAAGTGATATAAGGTGTGACAGGAAATAAATAATTGTGGTTAAAGATAATCAACTCATTGCCAGAAGATGCACACATGCTATGAAAGCAACACTCTCTAAGCCACTTTCTTTTCGGATCACTAATTTCTTTAGTGTCAGTTATAAAGTGTGTGTGTGGGGGATCCTGCATCCTAATTGGCTAGGAACAGTGTACTGTAGGAGTATAACACTATAAAAAATGCCAAACAGGATGCAGAACATTAAAATTATTATTGTGCCTTTCTTTAGAATAATAAAAAAAAATACTAAAGCCATATTAGTTGTGTCTCACTTGCTAAAAATTAAAAAGGTACTAACTGTACCTGGGCTGCTATCCATCTTTATGGCAAACATTATTAGACCAAATTATGCTCTACATTGTGTCATTATTTTAATGTAAAGGCATTTCTTTCCATGAACTTAACACAAAGTTCCTACCTAGTGCCTCTGACACTGTCTCCCATATTCTCTCAATTGGCCAAATCATAACTAAGCTTCATTTAGCTGATTGGCAATCCTTTCATGTGAGCCCTTTTTTACAATCAGTAAAAAAGGAAAGAACAAAAAATATTATGATTTTCAAGTTATACTAGGAATGCAACTGCTCAGCCCACACCAGCAATTATATGCACACAGAGAACCAGGGCTTTAGTGTTACTCTCTACCCCAGAAGGAAGCCTGTTGCCTTCAAGACCCACCATGCAATTGCAGTCTTGACACTCTGATTGGCAGCATTGTCATACAGCTAGCACAAACCCCAATAATGCATAGCATCATGGGAAGCATATGCACAGGCCCATTAATTAATTTGTACTGGCTCAACTTTAAGCAGAATTGTGTGATGCCAGAAGGCCTCACAGTACAATCAGCAAAGGCTAAGGACAGCAGACACAGACATATGTTTTATCCTCATTTGGACTCATCAGTGTGCTATATCTGTATCTCAGCACAGGGAGAGGGAGCTAGCCACCCTACAGGGGATCTTATTTGTTTGTATCATGGGCATCCCAAAGTAGAAAATTCTGCTTATAGTGGAGCCAGTCCAAATTAATTCATGGGCATTTGCATATGCTTCCCATGATACATTGCATTATTGGGATATGTGCAGTTTGTATTTTCTTGAAAATCTGGCTGTATGGCCAATATCCTGTGGGATAACCCAGGCCCCAGTGTATTTGCTCTGGGGTTCTTTTGTAGCTCTTTTTCAACTATGGGCTGCCCATGACACAAACAAATAAGATCCACTATAGGGTGGCTGGCTCCCTCTCCCTGGGGTAAGATACAGATATGGTACACTGATGAGTCCAAACAAGGATGAAACATGTGTTTGTTTCTGCTATTCTCAGCCTTTGCTGATTGTATTGTGAGGCCTTCTGGCACCATGCAATTCTGCTTAAAGTTGAGCCTGTCAAAATTAATTCATGAGCATTTGCATATGCTTCCCATAATACTTTGCATTATTGGGTTATGTGAAGTTTGTGTTTTCTTTAAAATTTGGCTCTATGGCCAATAAACTCTGGAATAATCCATGCCCCAGTGCATTTTCTCTGGAGTTCTTTTGTAATTGTCATACAGTTTCTGTCTCTTAACTAGCACACCTTCCTTCAATAAATTATAAAACATGTCAACTGAAAAATGTTAATGGGAGAGGGGGAGGAGAGGAGGGAGACTGTTATACTAAACTGCCAACTGAAAATTAAAATAATAGCCTAGTAAAAAAAGAGCAGCCTGCTGAAAATAAATAAAAACTAACTAACTAAATCATCCCATTCCAAAGCAAAAATATGGGACTTCAGAGGAGCTGACTTTGATAACATGGCCAACAGAGATAAGCTAGCCCTGGCAAAAAGAAATACAGGTGAGGGAGTACAGACAAAGTGGGCAAGCATTAAACATGCAATACTTGAAGCAATACCCCATTGTGTTAGAGAGAAAAGAAAATACAAAAGAAGAAGGAAATCACTTTGGTTCTCAAAAACAGTAAGAGAAAAGGTCAGAGCCAAAAGGCTGGCCTTCAGGAAATATAAGGGAACACAGCAGGATGAAGATAGGGAGGCATGCCAAACTTCCCTGAGGGAAGCAGAGAAGGCAGTAAGGCAGGCAAAGGCCCAAACTAAGGAAACACTAGCACAAACAGTAAAAGAAACTGACTAGAGCTTCTATAGATACATTAGCAAAAGAAGAAAGTCCAGAGTGGGTATTGCTAAAATCAAAGGGGACAAGGGGTGTGTGAAGAGGAGGAATATGTAAAAGAATCTATCCTAAATAGATACTTCTGCTTAGTATTTACTGAGGAGAAGGTAGGGCAGGGCCCACAGCTCAGCACCATGGGCACAGCTGGGAGGGAGGTGTACACTAGTCCCTTCACAAAAGAAAGGGTCCTACAAGAGCTTGATAAGCTCAGGGTAGACAAGTCAATGGGACCTCATGGCATACATCCCAGGGTACTAAAGGAGCTAAGGGTGGAACTAGCAGAGCCATTATCAGAACTGTTCATTGAGTCTCTGGGCACAGGAGAGGTCCCAGAAGACTGGATAAGGGCTCATGTGATCCCACTCCACAAGAGTGGTAGCAGGGAGGAGGCAGGGAACTACAGACTAGTTAGTCTCACCTCAGTAGTGGGCAAGATTATGGAGACATTCCTTAAGGAAAGGATAGTGCAACACCTGGAATCCATAGGAGCCCAGGATCCCAGACAGCATGGATTTACAACAGGAAGGTCCTGTCAAACTAATCTCATAGATTTCTTTGACTGGGTAACCAGAGTGGTGGACCAAGGGGGAGCAGGTGATGTTGCCTGCCTTGACTTCAGCAAAGCTTTCGATACTGTTCCACATAGAAGATTGATTAATAAGATGGGTAGACTTGGGGTGGGTCAGACTTTGGTCAACTGGGTGGCAAACTGGTTATGGGTAGAAAACAGAGAGTGGTGGTAAATGGTATACAGTCAGAAGAGATGCAAGTCACAAGTGTGGTACCTCAGGGATCAGTCCTGGGGCCAGTCCTCTTCAATATCTTCATCAGTGACATTGCAGATGGACTGGAGGGTAAGGTTTGTCTGTTTGCAGATGACACCAAGATCTACAACAGAGTAGATGATACAGATGGGGTGGGCAGAATGAGAAGAGATCTGGATAAACCGGCAAAATGGTTGGAAGAGTGGCAACTGGGGTTTAATGCAAAGAAGTGCAAGATCATGCACATAAGGAAGATAAACCCTGAAGCCACCTATAGGCTGGGAGGGGAGATGCTGGCAGTCACAAGGGAAGAAATAGACTTGGGCATCATCATCATCACCGATGACTTGAAATCCTCCAAGCAGACCTCTAAAGCAGTAGGTAAGGCTAGGGGGATGTTAGGGTGTATTAGTAGGGGTATCACAAGTCATAAGAGGGAGGTAATAATCCCTCTTTACAAGACACTGGTTAGGCCCCATCTGGAGTACTGTGTGCAGTACTGGAGGCCACACCTTCACAAGGATATTAACCAAACTGAAGCAGTCCAGAGAAGGGCAACCAAACTGTTGCAGGGACTGCATCAGAAAACATATGATGACAGATTAATGGAACTCAATATGTATACCCTGGAGCAAAGGAGGGAGAGAGGTGATATGATCAAAACATTCAAACACCTTAAGAGCATTAACAAGGTGAAAGAGTCTAACATGTTTCAATATAAGAAAAATAGCAGGACAAGAGGACGCAGCATGAGATTAGAGGGAGGCTGATTAAAGGGTAATGTGAGGAAGTTCTTTTTCATAGAAAGGGTGGTGGACGCATGGAACAGCCTACCTCAGGAAGTGGTGGATACTAATACAGTACAGGGCTTCAAACAGGCATGGAATAGGCATAAGGGAGTTGTACAGATGAGTATGAACAGGTAGGCCATTGACAGAGCAAAGGCTGATGGCACATTCATAAGGTAGAAAAAGAAATGGGCAGACTGGATGGGCCTTGAAGTCCTTATCTACTATCAACTTCTATGTTTCTATGTAAAAAGTCATTATCAGGCAGTGCCCTTTAGTGGCACATATTGGCTGAGAAACTGTTTGACTTTTTTTCCTACCCACTTTTTAATTACTGTATTTTATTTCTTTGTTAAATTTTCCCAATGTTTATAATTTTTCTCTGGTACCCATTTTATAAGCACAATAAGAGATGCCAGGGTGCACATTATGCTGTGATAACTGCACTCTCAGGAGCAGAAGGCACTCATCCTGTGGCTTATTGTCTGACTACATCCTAAGAGTGTGGTTATTACAGCATAACATACATCCTGTTGTGTGTGTAAACAGTGATGGACTTCAAGCATTCATGGGAAAGGTATGAAGGGAAACTGCTATCAAGGTGAAGAAATGATTACATAGACCAGGTAGGGTCTACAGTGACGAAATAGGGAAAAGAGGAGAAGACTAGGTGGACCAGGACATCCTTGTCTGCTGGCAAATTATATCCTGAGTTTATGTTTATGTTGAATCTGTTTAATTCTATGACGATTACCTTGGGCCAACAGGGTAGGTCACACGAGAAGAGGTTGAGGACAATAAACATGCACTCCCTGGAGGAGAAGAGTGAGAGAGGAGACATGACTTGAGACCTTCAATTATTTGAAAGGAATAAATAGGGTGGACAAAGAGGGTCTCTTCAAGCTGAGTGAGAACTGACAAAAGAGGGAACCCAGGCTCAAGATGGGCTGGGGGAGGTTTAGAACAGAGTTTCCGATGCACTTCTTCAGTGAGAGGGTAGCAACACATTGGAATGTACTTCCAGAAGAGATGGTTTCACTGAAAATGGTAAGCAGCTTCATGAGAGGTGGGGATAGATTTAAGGGGAAAATAAGGGTCAATGGAGAGGAAGATAGGATTAGGGGAGTAGGGTCAGCAGCTTATGCTAACGGTCCTGCATTACAAGCATACTAGACAGACCTAATGTCCTTATTCTATTGGCTTCATTACATGTTTGCATGTTTCTATGTGTCTTCTTGCTTACTGTATATACCCCATTTTATGTTAAAGTGCTTAAAGTGCTACCGCAATATGCAGTTCAGTGAGAAGTCAAATGCTAAATCAAGGATGAAAATTCATGTTTATATCTTGTGGTTTGAACAGATAATGACTGGTTACATGCTTGGCTCATGCCTTCTAAAAGAAGCTGAGCATGTAGAGACCACGGGATGGCCCAGCAGTAAGGCACTGTGCCAGTAACCTAGCTTCAGATGCATGCCTGGGAACCTAAAACTCAGCAGACAGGCTTGGTAGAGCACTGCTTAAGACAGAAAATCAAAGTTGGGTAGATTAGGCAGCGCATTCTTCTGCTGCAGTTCCAAAGTCATGATTATGGGAGCTTGCTCCTCTGTTGGGGTGATGGTGCATATGTGTGTGTGTGTGTGTGTGTGTGTGTGTGTGTGTGTGAAAACTGACAGGATTGACTAGTGTGCCACTGCAGAGGGTGGGAGTATCCTAAAGAAAGGAGGCAAGAAGCCTGGAATCTGCCATATGGTCTTCATGATAGCTGTTGATGGTCTTGGACATCCTGTTACAATACACTGAAACACAGCAACATTTAATTTGTTGGCAGAAAAAGGAACACTTGTCCCACCCAGTCTGCCTAGATGTTCTCTGCCTAAGCTGTCTCTGTAGACCCTAACTGGTCTCCAGAGACCCTCCCTCCCTCTTCCCTGTCTATTTTCTAATATACCCCAATGTTTATCTCACAAATGCTTGAAGCACCTCCACCACTACCACTTACAGTCTGTTGCAGACATCTACCACCCATTCAGTGAAGAATTATTTCCTCACATGTTTCTTAAACTTGCCCCCTCTAGCTTCATCGCATGCTACCTGATCCTGGTGCTCTTACTCATTTGAAAGTGACTCCACTTCACCACTCTGTTGACCCCTGTGAGGTACTTAATTGCCTGCATCATGTCACCTCTTGATCGCCTCTCTCCAATGGTGAATGCAATGGGAATCCTCATTCTGTTCTCATAGGGCTTCTTATGTAACCACAGCAACATTTTAGTTGCTCTCCTCTACACTGCATCTACCCAATGTTTTGATTGAGATGTGGCCTCCAAAACTGTACAGAGTACTTCAGGTGGGGTCTCGTCAGTGAGTGAAACAGTGGCAACAACACCTCTATCCTCCTGGTGGTGATACCCTTCCCTGTGCACCACAGCATCCCAATAGCCCTACCCACTGCTTTGTCACACTGACCTTCCAAATTGAGGTCATCACGTGTGAAAATTCTAAGGTCCAGTTCTTGTTCAGTAACTGTCATTACCTCCCCATCCTATACTCAGCTGATGAGTTCCTGTGCCTTAGTGGCATGGTTTGGCACTTTTTAGCATTGAACACCAACTACCATGTTCCTGTCCACACCTTATGTTCCCTAGATCCCCGCACATTCTTCATAACCCCTCTAGAGTGGCCATCCTTTTGAAGATGTTGGTATCATCTGCAAAAAGACATAACTTCCCTTCCAATTGTTTCTGCAATGTCATTTATTAAGACATAGAAGAGTACTGGTTCCAGTTTTGAGACCTATGGCACTCTGCTGGTCAGTATCCCATCATTAGAGTGAGTACTATTAACCACCAGCCTCTGTCTCCTATCCATTATCAACTAACCCCTGTGGGTATAATCCCACTGGGGAAGAAGTAGTCTTTGTTGAAAGGTTACTCTATAACCTGTTCAGAAAACTGGATGGACAGGTACATATGGAAATATCATGCACCACTGATTATTCACCCTCTTTCATACAAGCAAAACTGGGTGGATTATTGATGGTGGTGGATAATTTTGATTGGTATATAATAAGAGGCAACAGAATAGCAACTATTTTGTACAAACAAATTTTGGTGGATAAGTGAAGAAGAGGAATAACAGAGTGGTAGATAATAGAGGGAACATTGAATTCTACATGGAAACAAAAATGACCTTGCAAGCAGTAAAGTAAAGTTCTATTCAATCTGTGAGATAGGAATTTAGTTCTGAAAGGTGGTTCAGCAGTTTTTCACTAAACTAACTCTCTGCTAAAACATGTGGAAATATTAAATTGAGCTGACAGAAACACTGTGAAAGTTATAGTTTCACTTGTGTAAAATTAGACTGCACTTTGGCAACTTAAGTAAAATTCCAGCTTAAAATGGCAGAACGACTCAGTGTTTTGCAGATTAATGTAGGAACTGATTAGTCTGTTATCTAAAAAACTGAAGAACGATTGCATGTGTTTGCAGACTGATATATTAAACTGCAGAATGTAATTTCAAAGAACTGTTATCTCATAGTTCATGCGTATCATTCCACAATTCAGCCATAACATTTTTTTCCAGAATGGGGCAAGCATTCAAATCAATCAATCAATCAATATTTTATTGGAAGGCAAATTGAGAGTAAACTCTCTTTTACAGTTATATCCAGACATAAAACAGAACATAACAAACAATAACAATATAGTTTGTTTCTATAGACCAGACAAAAGGACAAATGTGGAGGATTTGAATTTCTCCAAATCAGAATATTTGAAAATTTTGGAGATTTGCTAAATTTCTCAAAATGTTTGGAAAATCAGAATTTTCCATTTCTGGTCAGGACAACTTGGAACACTTTAGCATGGAATGGAGTATCTGTTGGTGAAATGAGTGATCTGAATAAGAACTGGTCAGACTGTTACTTCATACATTAAGTCAGTGTGTTACCTTTATTTCCTTTTATGAGTGGAGGATCTCTTGTAGCATGGGTGGTCAGAAACAGGGACACCATGTAAATAAATTGAAATGCATATCTGTTAGATTCTGCTGACTACAATTGTCAAGGAACATCTGCAGCAGAATTGGGTAGAGTTAGAATTTTGAAGATGTCAGTAATGACCTCCATACGGCAGACATAGCCAGACATGTCAAAGTATGTACATGAACAATTTAGGCTCAGAGCCTCTGAAACACTAGCAAATCAGTGGTATGGTGTTCCTTGAGTTTGAATCATGAAGTTCAGGTTTAGTGTTACCTAGTATCACAGCTGTCTTGCCACACAAAGTAAATGACAAAGCAGTGCTTGTATACAGAGTGACAATATTACTTGATCGTTCAAACCTCAAGAATTACACATCCCTGATTTGCCAGATCCCAGAGATTTTTAAGCTAATTTTTCTTTTTTATACTTTATTAAAGTATCCCAGTATACAGAATACAACACAGTAAATCATGTGTCACATATGCTCTGAAAGAAATATATTGATATTAATAAAGCATCCTACTGATATGTCAGACATTTGTATACTGATAAGGCAATCCTCATAGTTACTTGGGACTTTCTTATGTGGTAGTGGATCCTAGTGACCCATTGAGACTACCCCCCTCAACAATAATTGTGAAGTATCTCTTCCTGTAGTCATTTGTCAATTTTGTGTTTAAATATATTCTTATTCTCATTGTCAGTTATGTATTGAGGTAAGGTGTTCCAGTGCCCTGCAACACTTTGTGCAAAAAAAATTCTTCCTCCTTGTTATTTTAATCACAGCCATTCTTATTTGTTTTGACTGAGCCCTAGTTGTAATTACATTTTATTTAAGGGAAATCCCATCCTTTTCTTTATAGTCTCATTCTTAATGACATCAAACATGAGTAGGTCACCCTTCCTCCTTCTTACCTCAAGATTCATATGACCAGTGCTTTTACATCTCTCATAGTACTCTTGATCCCTTATAATGGTTGTCCTTTTTGTTGTTTTCCACTGGAGTCACTCAGTTTTTGCTTTGTCCTCCACTGGGTGTGGACATGTGAACTGGGAAGCATAATCCAGGTGGGGTCTACATAATTTCTATACAGTAGCCATTTAATTGCCATATTTCAAGAAATAACTTCTTGTATCCTTTTAGCCTTCACACTATTTTGTCACAGTATCTTGATCTTCACAGGTTGTTATACTGTATATTATGATTGTAAGGTCCATCTCTTCCTGTGTTGTTTTTAAATGGATATTGGTTAGGAAAACTGGTGTTTACTATTCCTCTATTCAAGGTGCATCACCATATATCTTTCCAGATTTAACTTCATGCCCCATTCCTTTGACTCTCTTTCTATCCCATCTAGATCCTTCTGAAGGTCCACACAGTTATCATTCAAGTCCACTACCCTCCCTAATTTTGAATCATTAGTAATTTTTTCAAGTCAGCTATTATATACTTCTCCCATGTCTGATATAAAAATCTGGAACAGTGTTGACCTAAAAACCAGTCCCTGCATGATCTTGCTCATCACCACTCCATGATCCAGTAACTAAGAGAACCAGGAGCCAGCCTTGCTAAATGTGTTGTAGGACTGCCTGTTGGTGTAACTAATCTGAAATCCCAAAAGACCAATTGCCATTCTCAATGTGGTGTTCACCAACTCAGAAATAGTAGGTGGGATGAGGACTGTGGAGTCTCTAAGGTTCAGTAACAATAACATCATAGGGGTTGAACTGGGCTGGGGTACCAGTATACCCTTGTCAAAGACTGTGGTTTTGGATTTCAGAAGAGCAGACTTTGATCAGATGAGGGAACTAAGGGAACTAGTAAAGTGTAATCTGAAGGGAATGAATAAAATCAGGGAGATGAAGGAGTGTTGGGAAGTAATTAAAGGAGCCATTCCTGAGGTGCCTAAATCATGCCTGAGAATCGTTACAAAGAGTAATAAGCACACAAGACCAATCTGGTTCTAAAGGAAGGTCAGGGAGGCAGTGAGTGCTAAAAATGGCCTTCATTTTGCATGGAGAAAAAAAGGGAGACACAAATTGGGGTGAATACCAGTTAAGAACAGGGGAGGCCAAGAAGGCAGTCAGGGACACAAAAGCAAACATAGAACAGCATATTGTGGAGGCAGTTGCGAGGGGTTGAAACAGTTCTTTAGATTCCTTAGGGATAAAAAAGAAGATGAGAAGTAGAATTACTAGGCTGATGATGAGTACTGAGCCCGGTTCTGGAGACCACATTTTACAAAGGACATAGACAGTGTAGAAGTGATCCAGAGGAGGGCTACCAAAATGGTGATGGGCCTGCATCAGAAGCCCTATGAGAAGAGCCTAAAGGAACTAATGATGTATACCTTGGAGGAGAGTAGGGAAAAGAGGTTATAATAGATACCTTTAAGTACTTCATAGGGGTAGTAAGGTACAGGAGGAGGATATTTTTCAGTGCAAAATGTGCTCTAGGACAAGGGGGCCATTCTATGATGCTGGAGGGGTAAATTTAGGAGGGATGTGAGGAAGTTCTTCAAAGAAAGGGTGATGAATACCTGGAACAGCTTTCCAGTGGAGGTAGTGGGAATGAAAACAGTGTTGGGGTTCAAAAATGCCTGGGACCTGCACAAGAAAATTGTAGGTGTAAAGAATGAGAGGAGGATGTTGTGCTGTACATCAAGTATGGTCTGTGGCAAAAAGTAAAGGTAAAAAAAAATAAAATGGCCAGACTGCATGGGCCCAGAGGCCCTTATCTGCAGTCATATTCTATGTTCTGTGTTTATATGTTTCTATGGGGGGGGGGGCACACTATAGGAGGATGAACAGAGGGCAGCCTTTCTAAATGACTATTTTTGCTCTGTGTTCATAGTAGACAATAGAATGCACTTGCCTGAAACCAGCATCAAGGAGGTTGAAAGAGGTATATCTGAAGTGAAGCAGGAGATGTTTAAGGAAGCAAGGGTCAAAAATGGTCTAGCAGCACAAAAAATGCCCAAGGCTTCAGAATCAGATAAGGTGCAACCAGGAGTTCTCAAGGAACTGGCATCATAAGTTGCTGAACAGAGCATTCTATAGCTCCCTACAGCCATGGGTGGTTCTGAAAGAACATAGTTTCACTCCACAACAGAGGAGGCAAAGGGCATCCAGGAAACTACAGACTCATTAATCTTATCTCCATGGCAAGTAGTTAATGGAGATTCCAGTTTAAAAGGACCTAGTAGACTACCTGGAGAGAAGTGGGCTTCATGATGGTAAGCAGCACGGACAAATGGTAGGAAGGGTTTGTCAGACCAACCTTTTATTATTCTTTGGGAAACTAGGACACTGGACAAAGGACAAGCAATGGATTTGCTCAAGTTTGAATTTAGCAAGGTGCTTGACTAAGTGCCACACAGAACATTGCTGAAGAAGTGATATGGGAAGAGCAAAAGATCTAGTTTGATGGGTGGGAAGCCTGCTAAGTAAGAACCACAGAGATTGGTGATAAATAAGGTCACGTCAGGACAGAGTGAGGTCATGGGTGGGGTGCCACAGGGTTCAGACCTGGAACCAGTCCTTTTCAATATATTCATCCATGAGAAAGGAGAAGGAATGCAAGCCAAGATGTGTCTCATCACAAATGACACTACATATGCTCTGTAGCAGGGTAGACAGTGAGGAAGGGGATATGGAGCTGCAGAGAGACATGCAAAGATTAGAGAAGTATCCCAAAGATTTGCAGTTAAAATTCAATGCCAAGCAGTGCAACATAGTGCACAACACATATGGAGCAGAAAACTCCAAGAATTAATATTACATGGGAGGGGTTCAATGGACACCACCACTGAGGAAAGGGAAATGGGAGTCATCATAATTGACTCTCTAAATAATCTAGCCAATGTAATAAGGCCAACAGCAAGACAACCAGGGTGTTGGGGTGTTTTGAGAGGGGTTTGACAGCAGGAGGAATCAGGTGATATTGCCCCTATTTAGATCACTGCCAAGGACGCATCTGGAATACAATGACCAGTTCTGGAGATCCCACTTAAAAAAAAGACAATGACAGGCTAGAGGCAGTACAACATAGGGTAATCAAAGTGATTCAGGGCCAATGGGGCAGATTCTATGAAGATCAACTTCATCACTGAACATGAACTCGCTGGAGACCAGATGGGAGAGCCCGAGAACTTCAAGTTACTGAAAATTGAATTTGCTCTGTTGCTCAATAAATCAGGGTATTATTGAAATATATCTGACAAAACAGTGACTATAACTTAAATAAAAGAATCAGTAACTAATATGAATTGGAAAAGGAATTTAAAATCAAGTCTTTAAATGAGATGTAGACACATTTCAAAAACAGTGTTCCTGCTATCTGGGACAAATATTACTAAAAAAAAAAGGAAAGGATTATGACCAAAATGATAAACAAAGGTGTAAAAAAATTAATCAAAAAGAAAGAAAAGTAGTGAAATAAATATCTAAAATTAAAAACTACAGAAGATTGGAACCAATAGAAATTTTTTTTAAACTCTACAAATGAACTAAAACAGTCCAAAAAGAAAAAGGGAACTAGAAGTAGGGAAGGGAATACTGGCAATGACAAGCCGTTTTATAATTCTATTCTCTAAATCCCCTTAAACAGACTGAGGCTAAATTTGGCCCTGTAGTATGTAGTTTAGAAACTATCATGGACTTTGGTACAATGATTAATCTCATCAACAATTATGATATTTCCTTGTACCTGCACAGGAAACTTTTTGTTACAGTGAACAGCATTTCTGAGGCATGTTGGTGCTGTGTCCAATGCAGGTCAAACTGCATTGGGCTTGCCCCTGACAGACCATTGGGCTGAAACATTTTGTACATGAAAAGAGTGAAGAGCTTCAATGAGACAGCATTTCTGTCCTTTCATTTGCATAAAGCTGCCTGGCAAGCAGCCAAGCAGCTTTATGACTTTGTCTTCTCATTTGTCCCTTTTTCTGTTCCTCTCCCCTGCTGCCTGCTGCTCCTTTGCCATTTTGCAGTGTTTCAGACAGTGATCCTTTAGTCATACTATTTATACAACCACACACCATACCCCTTCTCCAAGAAGCCCACACATACAATGAATGTGGGAAAAAAATAAAGAGTTAGCTACTGCATTGTGGCCATGGCTCTACTCCCTGCTTCATTCTTCCTGTCACTCTCCACTCCTCCCATTTCAGTTTATGTTCTTCCTGCTTTGCCCTCATTCTGTTTCCTCTTTGTTTTTTTCTGGCTTGCTCCCCCCCAGCCTCTCTGTGGTACCCAACCCCCAGGTGTGTATTTACTGGGGGGGGGGCTAAGGGCTCTATAGCCCACTATTAGCACCCCATGTGATCCAGTGGCTCAGCAGCAGGTTTCACTACAATTTATCTGTCTACTGAGTCTCTGTAGCCAGATATGTTTTAGTGAAGCCAGCTGCTGCATGCCACAAATCAGCACGAGGTTGCCTACAGTGAAAATGGAAGCCACCCATAAGGCAGCAAGATCAGCAGAGAGTGGATCAGTTGGAAATTATTGAGTAGAGAGGCTCACTACAACCAAGCAACAAACTGTAATTTCTGTTCCCCCACCCCTTTGAACCACCAGCTATGGGCAGTGAAAATAATAGCAGTCTGCCAGGCGACAAGATCATCAAAGAGTCGCAATTGGTTCTGTGTTGTAATGACTCTCTTACATGCAGAGAAGCTCACATGCTGCTGTAAGACTGTAAGCCTGTCACCCTGTGCCCCCCCGTGAACCACCAGCCACCAGTATAATGAAGAAAGCCACTCTCGAGGTGGCAAGGTCAGCAGAGAGCATTCAGTTGCATGTTTTAATGAAAAATACAAAAGTAGTACTGACTCTGTTACAGTGCTGGTGAGTGCGAGCTTCTCCTTATCCTGCTATCACTTCATCTATCAGTGATGACCATGGCAACAGTGACAATCCAGGTGAAACCCCCAAAGACTCAAAGAAAACCCCTCATGTCTTTTGATGTGTTCTGATCAGAAGTTAAGTTAATGCCAGACAGAATTAGGATGTTGTTGGTCAACTAAAGTGTGTGGGGCACTGTGATTGATTAAAAAATAGTAAAAAAATTAAAAAATAAGAGAAACCCTAAAATTTGTTGTTTTTTTTTTTGAGTGCTAATTGCTATTCATGACCAAAGATGGAGTGGGTGTAGGGAAATCAGTACCTAAAAATTACATCATTTTATGTGTACATAAAAGTACTAGCTGGACAAAGTAGGTTAATATGGGAATCCTCCAGCTTGAAAATCCTAGCATCTCCAAGGAGTACTCCTACTCTATTTTCAACTCGCTTTCCATGTGCCAGAGAGGCCATCAAGACCAGAACCTAGTTGTTTTACTCTGAAATTCTTTATACAGTAAAGCAACTCTTATTTTCAAAACTAATCCACACAGTGTTACAAAAGGAAGACCAGCAGCAGTACAACAAAGAGAATAATAGTAAGGGCATTGTTTATTATAAGGCTTTATAACATGACATTAAAAAATGCATGAACATGACTGGTGGAAACATGTACTGGACATTGAATCAGATAAAATGAGACTACACAGAGTGACCAGGTGGGTCATCAGTGTGCAGAAAGTCACAGGTATCAGAGGATTAGCAGGTCTCCATACTACAGTTCACAAAACAGTTCTGAAGACTTGTCCCATTTGCGTCAACTTTTATTTGAGGTGAAGCTGGTCTTAATGACATAGATCACAAAATATGTCTGAAGACTTGTTGTCCCATTTACTTCAACTTTTATTTGAGGTAAAAAAAAAAGTGTAAAACAGCATACCACACTAGCAGCACCCCACAACAGCAGTCTTTTATGTTTCAAGCCACATGGCCCTTTTTCAAGAAGTCAGTTCTCGAAAAGAGGCTAGAGTGCTTGAAACATACAGGTCTGCTGTTGTAATGTATTTACTACCTCAAATAAAGATAGAAAGGCAAATCTTCAGATATATTTAATTTCTGTAATGTTGAGACCAGCTAATCCTCAGATACCTGAAACATGTACGTGACTGTATTAAATGCTTTAATGCATGCTCAGACTGTTGATCTTGTTCATCAGTAAAAAAAAAAAGAAAAAGTTTTTTACATCACATCCGCCATGATAGGAAACATTCGGTACTGACATATGCTTTTTTTTTGTTCCGTCTACTCCAATAATGATTATTCAGTACAAGTTAGACCAATATCTAAACCCAAAACTAATCTGCACATCTCTGGTAAATATGGCAAAAAATAAATAAATAAAACATACAAAATTACAGCTCTTCTGGATTAGATAAAATATCACCTTAATTAGTAAAACCTATGGGTGAAAAAATCTAGGATCCTTTGACACTAATATTTAATAAATCATGAAAAAAAGAAATAGTACCGGGGGACAGGAGAACAATTGATATAGTAGCAATTCCATAGGAAAAGAGCAAAAAGGAGGATATCCAAAACAGCTGACCAATATGCCTGGCATCTAGCCCAGGTAAGATTCTTGAAACTATCATAAATGAAAAAAAATCACTGAACATTTAATTGCCAAAAATTTAACAGATGACACACAACACAGATTTATGAAAGGAAGATTGGGTATGTCAAATTTGATTAACCTTTATGAAAAAAAAAACTAGTAAGATACTTGATCATAATATTTTGGTTGATGCTGTGTTTCTTAACTGTTGTAAGGCCTTTGATATGATTTCTCATTCAGTCAGTGTAGAAAAACTGGAAAACATATAATTAAACTCAGTTAGCACATACTGGCCTAAAATCTGGCTAACAAACAGTTCAGTGTTTGGTGACTATGTGGTGCTTATGGATACTTGTGAACTTGGTTAATACTTTATTAATTTGGGCTTTCTCTATTCCCACCCTTGGTAGTTTGAGCTGGGTAGCTGTAGAGAATAGAAGGCCGAGCAGCAAGAGTGAATAGAGTGCCATAGGAGGAGTTTGATGGGGTGAATGGTGGGTGAGTTCCTGATACTAAGCAAAGAGTTGCTGTGAAATGAGAGCATATGAATGGGATGTGGGAGGAACTATTCCCCCACACTGAACCTCTGGCTTTTAGCCCACCCATTCAATTTTTGGTGACTATGTGGTGCTTATGGATACCTGTCAACTTGATAAACATTTTATTAACTTGGCCATTCTCTATTTCTACCCTTGATAGTATGAGTTGGGTAGCTGTAGGGAACAGAAGGCCCAAAAAAGAATTACCTCCTCCAACTCATGGAGAGTATGATCAGGAGCACTCAGGAGAGGGAAAAAAAACCCTTAGTGGAAAACCTCTGAGGACCCATGGCTACTGATCTGATCTACTCACTCTCTGTGCAAACTAAGAGGAGATAATTTTAAATGCTTGCTTATGTTCTGAGGTCGGATTAGGAATGTTGTTGCTGATGATTTCCACCTTCCAAGTCTTTTGATGATATGCACCGGGATGTTATTTCTTAATGCTGAAGTAACAGCTCTGATTCAAAATGAATGACCAGAATATGAAAATGGATTGTGTCCGAGTATTTGAATAAGACTTTTTATGTGTTCGAGGAACCATTTTGTTGCTATGGGTGAATTGATGTCCGAGATTAACAAAGGAGAGGAAAGATTTGACTTTGCATGGAAAAGCATAAGCTTTGCTAATCTAGCTACTGGGCACCAATCATTTGATGATGGATAACTTATGGAAATTATGGAATGCAATCTATTGGTTTTTGAGGAAGGCAGTGTCAAGATGTAACAGTCGGCTTGTTTTTGAAGGTTGGATATTTTAAGAAAGTTGGTTGAGCGATATGAGGATGGAGTGAATTCTTCTGAACAATGAAATCCATAGAAGGCTAGATAAATGGCAGAAGTAACCAGAAGACTGGAAGTATGCAGTAGAATGGTTTTGAGTCCAATATATCCAGCATGCATCTTAATAGTATAGCTCAATGGTTTAGGGCTCTGAGCTGCAAACCTGGAGACCTGAGTTTGAATCCTACAGCCCCCACTTGCATACTGTGTAACCTTGATCAAGTCACTTAATTTATTTGTGCTCCCAGGTTGCACCTAGAAACAAGCTTTGGCTTAGTGTGCCTTTCCTGGTCAAACCATTTCCCCTTAATAGAGGTCTTTCTATTGGAAGACGGTGAGGAGGAGAATGAGGAATGGACATTAGTTGGAAGTCTAATAACAGTAGTTTGATGGATGGGTTGGAAAATAAAGAAAGTGAGGATGGAAAGGATTGTGAAAGGAAAAACTGGATCCTGGATATATATTTAATTAATTAATTTACTTATTTATTTATGTAATACATCAGAATTATAACCTTTGAGTTATAGACTCCTTTCAAAAGGCTTCATGTCAGCAATACATAGGTGGGGTGGACACAGTAGTAGGTGAAAATACACAGTAACAAAACTGAACACAATAGAGAGATAGAGAGAGACATTAAAGCAGTAGTGACAGTAGATCAAGGCCTTGTGGGCTCTAGTTACAAGTAGATATGACAAAATTACACACTTCTAGGCTAGACCTTACCCAGCATTGAACAATCGTGAAATTCATACTTGCACCAATTAACATGAGATGCTTGGAGTACTCTATACTCTTGGCTCTAGGCAGGGTAAACCAGGAAACAGAGGGTGTTGGCTGGACTAAATGTAGTCAAAGGAAGATTGCTCAAGGAGATAGTTCCTGAGGGAGGTTTTGAAAGAACTAAGTTTCAGTTCCTGGGAGATGGCAGTTGGGAGACCATTTAGCCATTTAGGTGCCCAGTGTAGAAAAGCCCTTTTGACACAAGGAGGTTCTGCAGCAGGGTACTGAGAGGAAGGACCTAGAGTTACTTCTGGACATTCAAGTTGGGGAGCTATTGTGATAAGCGAGTCCAGGCCTGGTGGAGCTTGTCCGAGAGAAATTTTTTCCCATGGATGCATGAATAATATTTTAGTCTGGCTTCAAGATTTAGCCAATTTGCAGATTTGTATAGGTTACTGGTGTTTTAGTTGTTTTAACCAGTTGTTTTAACCAGGTATAGCTCACTAAGCTGAAAGCTTTTTTACAGGAGCGACCTGGGAGCACAAGGAGGTTAAGTGACTTGCTCAGGGTCACACAGTATTCAAGTGGAAGCTGTGGGATTCAAACCCAGGTCTGGTCTGCTGGATGTCACCAAATTTGCAGCTCAGAGCCTTAGACCACTGTGCTATACTGCCTCCTATAGTGTGTATGTTTGCCAGTGACCAGCCTACGGGCTTTATTTAGTGTGTTTTCTTTTTTACCTGGGAGAATGCAAATAGATCCACCATGCATTAGATCACTATACCGTTGTCGATGAGGGAGAGGACCAAAGATGATACTGCAACGTGGAGGGTCTCAGGGGTAAGGTAGTGTTTGTGATGATATAGGAGTTCAATTCTGGAGTTAAGGGCAGATGAGAGGTGCTGAATGTGAGAGTGGTAGGTGAGGGGGGTATCTAGGTTTAAGCCCAGGTACTTGATCATAGAGACTTGCTCAATTGTAGCACTTGCAGAATTATAGATGTTCAGTTTGAAATGGGTAAGTTGGTTCTGGTGGTGGGTGAAAACCATAGATTTGTTTCTTTTTAAATTTGAGGACTAATTTATGTGCCATAAAGCAGGATTCAATTTCTTTGAAATGCTCCTGGAGGGTATGTTGTAGTTTGGAGGGGTCGGGATGGCTTTCAAAAATAACAGCGTCATCCGCATACAGAAGTATTTTACCAGGGCAAGATTGGGGAAGGGAGTTGAGGAACTGGTTAAAAAGGAGAGGTCCTAGTATGGATGCTTGGGGGACCTCAGAGATAACAGGGCAGTTGGAGGAGATAGTGGTCCCAATCCTGACTTGCTGGGATCAGTCTGACAGGAAGTTAGCAAATCATGAAACCGACTCAGGAGAGAGGCCCACGGAGGAAAGAGAGCTTAAAAGTAAGGCATGATTAACAGTATCAAATGCCTTGGTAAGATCTATATAGACCAAGCCTACCAAGTGTCCGTTGTCAAGGGCTTGATGTATGAAGGACGTATACTCAAGACGAGCAGTGGTAGTACTGTGGCCATAACGGAAGCCATGTTGTACAGGGGACAAGTGGCTACATTTGGAGAAATAGTCCATTAGTTGGTTCGAGACCACTTTTTCTAAGGCCTTGGGGGGGAGAATAGAGATGGGGCAGTAATATTTGGGTGTGGTGCAGTCACCACCCTTAAGTATGGGGGTGATAACTGCACACTTCCAGGGCATGGGGAACTGTCCTAGGCAAAGCGACATATTCAGGATTTTGGTACGGGAGGAGAGAACTTAATCTAATGAGAGGCAAAGGAGTTTTAAGTTCAGGTTATCACCACGGTGGCAGGACTTGCTGATGTATTTGGAAATATATCTTCTGGCCAGACTAGGCAGAATAGTCTGGAGATGGAAAGGGGGGCAATAATACTGCTGGGTGGGTGTTGGAGTACAGGTCTGGGGAGGGTCAAAGAAGTTGTGAGGAAGTACACTACTGAGAACAGAGAAGGTGTTGTTTAGGGCGTTTGAAATGGCTAATGATTCTTGGATGATGGCGCCATCAATAATGAGCTGGGAGGGGGGAAGAAGACTTACTTCCCGCTAATTTCTTTAATATTTTTCCAGAAGTCACAACCTGAGCCCCATGTGGATGTGAGAGCCTGGTGATAGTGGGTTGCCTTAGCTTGGTAGATAGCCAAGTTACATCTTTTCCTGGCCTCATAGTACAGTTGTCTGTCATGGGGGTTTGGGGATTCTAGAATCCTGTGCCAGAGGTTGTCCCTGTGGCGCATCTTGTCAAGCAGAGTTTGAGAGACCCAGGGAGTATTCTTATTCTTATTTTTTATGTATCACTTAGTGAAAGGGGTAAAGATATCACAGGCAGTATTAAACATGTTGATAAAGTAGGAGAGGGCTGTATTTACATTAGTGCTACTGTAACTAGGAGACCAGTCACTGGCCTTGAGGAATGCCTTGAGTCTAGTTAGGGAGCCTTTTTTTAGGTGTCTAAGGTAAGTAGTAGCAGGGGGTATAGTGTGGGCCTTGTTTGACCACAGACAAGCAATGGGAGAGTGGTCAGTGAGGGTGTCTGGGAGGACCTTGACCTGAGAGAGATTGTTGGGGCATGTGTGAAAATGAGGTCTAGCAGTGTGGAGGCCTCTGTTTTGTCATTTAGCCGGATTGGGGTCTGGACGACTTGTACAAGGTCCAGTGCCATGGTAGAATTCTTGTAGGTAGAGGACGAAGGAGACATCCAATTTATATTAAAATCCCCTACAACAATGGTTTCACCATTGGAGGGAAGTTGTGAGATAGTTTCCAGGATTTCATCAAAGGCAGGTTTTTGGTTTTGTGGTGGGATATAGGTTACCATTAGGTTGAGGGTCTTTCCTTGGTTACCGAATACTAACTTGACTACAAGGGCTTGGGCTCCATTCATAAGGAGTGGGAGAGGGAAAGGGAGGACTTGTATGGAGGTTTTTATGTATAAAGCACAGCCACCATCTTTTTTGCCATACCTATCAGCCCGGAAGTTCGAATAGCCATTTATAACTACTGCAGAGTGAGGGGTATTGTTTGATAGCCAGCTTTCAGTCAGGGCCACGATGTCAGGAGACTGTTGTGCAATCCAGGTCTGGATAGGGGTGAGTTTTATCTGTTGGCTTCTGATGTTAAGAAATGCGATCATCAGGCCATGCTGTTTTTTACTACAGGGGGAGTGGGATAGAGGTGGGCAGGGGTTGGGATGGACGTTACCTGGGTTGCTGGGTCTTCCACCAACAATGCTTCAACTTATAACCCTTGATCTTCATTGCATTGAGGTCCTCCTCAAACAAAGGAGATCTCAAGTGAGAGGATTTGGGTCATATACAAACCAAGAAATGGCATCCAGTATATCTATAATCCATATTATACGTGGCCACCACCTCACTGGAGTCAATCACATAAGCTGACTCAACTCTGGATAGGTCAGCCAATGCCAAAAGTCCTTTTGAATCTCACCCTCACTTAAGCAGCTGTAGCTGCCCATCTCCACAGGGGGAAGACTATTGGGGAGCCCCCCGAATGTGAATCCCACAGTGCAGTGATCAGACTAAGAGACCCAATCAGTCTTAAGGTTATCAACCCCAAGACCCAGCTTGAACACCAGATTGAGTGTGTTGCCATCCTGGTGGGTTGCAGAACCAACTGCTTGTGTCAGGCCCAGTGAAGACATTAACTGGAGTAGGTCATAACTGAACCACAAGGATTTGTTATCAACCCAAACATTGAAGTCCCCCATGATCAAACACCTGGGGGACTCCAACAGCAGGTCAGCAATGAATTCCACTACCTCCCGCAGGAATTCTCCTACTACCACAGGATGCGGGTAGATAAGGAGAATCCTGCAACTTGCACCTGGAACCCCATGCACAGCAACTCACTCAAAGGATATGAGATTACCATCTAAATGCACCATGATGGCCACCCCCCCTGCAAACCTTCATCAGGCAGTGTGCTATAGCATATCCAACAGGACAGCGGCCTCTAGAACTGGACCAGCATCGTCACCCAGTCAGGTCTCCGTAATGCAAGCTAGGTCGACTCAGGAAATCAAGTCCACAAAAATAGCAGTCTTGTTCCTTATCGACCTAGCATTGCAGAGCACTGCTCAAACAGGATTCAAGGAAACAGCCAGACCTATAGTTGCCTGCCCACTCAGTCCAGTGGGACCCCTGGGTACAGGGATCAAATATGTCTGACATCTCCTGTGGCCCTGTTTAAACCCAGGGCATCTCCAGGACCTTCCGACCTCAATGTCCCTTACCATCCCCTCCTCTGCTGCCCTCTGCCAGCAATGACTCACCCTCCTCCTTGTTATGCTGACCTCCCTACTGCATCCAGTTGTGGTGGAAGGGACAGGGAGGTTGATAAAGGGGTGAAGGTTGAGCAGCAGAAAGGCAGCATAGGTGATTCTTACGAGGCCTGTGCCCTGACACATTACAATCCGGCCAAACCAACCCAAACTATCTCACTAAACACAATTAAAATTCCAAACCACAGACACCACACAACCACACTAAACAAGCATTTGTCAAAGCTGAACGTTCGCTTGCAGGTATTTGCAGTGGTGTTTGGCATGTATGGTGCTGTACCCTAATGCCCTGTGCGATTGCTGGTATTTGCACAATAAATTGTCAGCATGATTTTTTTGTTACCCCCATTGTGCGATACATAGGCGGAAACACGTTTTGGGCAGGATGTGAAAAATGACAGCTGTACTGCTCATAAGGAAGTGTGGTAAAATGCCAGTGTTGAAAATCTGAAGTGGAAATATTGAAAATTCGCAAACCTACGAGTGTGCGTGATAACTGTGCAACGCAAGCTCGAAAAACAGTCATTTTTAGGAATTTTTTCACCAAATTTTCAACATTGCCATTTTAAAACCTCTGCTAATAAACAGTGTCACTGTGATTTTCTTAATGTGTCCCATACACTGAGTTCACACACCGACTGTGCCATTGTGCACTACATGGGTGGAAACACGTTTTGGGCAAGATGTGAAAAATGACAGCTGCAGTGCTCATAAGGAGGTATGATAAAATGGCAATGTTGAAAATCTGGACTGAAAATATTGAAACTTCGCAAACTTACTAGCATGCGTAGGAACTGCACAATGCAGACTCATAAAACAGTCATTTTTAGGAATTTTTTTCACCAAATTTTCAGCACAGCCATTTTAAGACCTCTGCTCATGATCAGTGTCACTGTGATTTTGTTAATGTGTCCCATACATTGAGTTCACACACCGACTGCGCCATTGTGCGCTACATGGCAGAAACACATTTTGGGCAGGATGTGAAAAATGACAGCTGTACTGCTCATGAGGAGGTGTGGTAAAATGTAAATGTTGAAAATCTGGAGTGCAAATATTGAAAATTAAGAACGACGAAGCGCATGAGGAACCGCGCAACGGACGCCGTAAAACAGTCATTTTTAGAATTTTTCATCAAATTTCTAATATAGCCATTTTAAGATCTCTGCTCATGAACAGTGTTACTGTGATTTTCTTAATGTGTTCCATACATTGATTTCAAGACACCAACTGGCGCCATTTTGGCGCTACATGGGCGGAAAGATGTTTTGGGTGAGATGAAAATGACAGCTGTACAACTCATAAGAAGGTGTGATAAAATGGTAATGTTGAAGATCTGGAGGAAAATATTGAAAATTTGTGAACTTACGAGTCTGTAGGAACTACGCAATGAACGCCAGAAGAAATCATTTGATGTTAACCAAATTTTCAATGGTTTTGGACCTTTCGAATGATATCACTGTCATGGTGTTATTTGAGGCCAAAGGGTGATTTTGCACAGTGACTATGCAGTGCCTGCGAAATCACCCTTCCGGTCTGAATAACACCATGACAGTGACATCATTCATGAGGAGGGGTCCCAAAAACTTGATGTTGAAAATTTGGTACAAAAATTCCAAAAAATGACTGAGATATGCAATAAAGTTGAATCCCCCCTATGTAGCCCATTATACAGCTTACCGGCATTTCCTCAGTTCACGGTATGCTTTGAAGAGTGCAGACGCGTTCCTGGTCCACCGAAGATCATCGCGCCAAAGTCCGGAGGTAAGTATGGGGTGGGGTGTGTGGGGAGGCTGGGAGCGCAGTGGGTGGGTGCAGGTTATGGGGGGGTTGGGAGACACGCTGCGGGACCGTTTTTGTTTTACAGGGAAAAAAAAAGACGACGTGGGACGTTTGCCACACTGAGGTGGGCTCCCAGCATGGCAGAAGATGTGTGGAGAGGCCAAGGAGCTGATTGGGAATTGGGCACCCCCGTCAGCAAAACAAACCAACGGTTTGCCATGCTGGGGTGGGCTCCCAGTGTGACAGCAGGATGGCTTGGGGGCCGTGGAGCCAACGGAAGTTGGGCACCTGGCCAAGTAAAACAAACAACATTTGTCACACTGGGGTGGGCTCCCAGCATTGCAGGAAAGCTTGGGGGGGCGGCGTGACCCTCGCAGGGGGAGCACGTGACAGAGGGGACAGTGGCGGCGCTCAGTATGGCAGCGGTGTTTTCCTTTGAAGCAGAGGAATACCACTGTCATACTGAGCTCCTGCACCCATTGGTGCAGGACCGCCATGCCTGCTCAAGGGAGCAGTGCATTGGATGCGAGATGCACACCTCCAAGTGTGCTACTCTCCCAAAACGTTCCTTGCGCATGCGCGCAAGTGAACGTAAAAATAAGTGAGATAAAATCCTATCTTCTCAATTATACTTCATTCACACACTAATTACAATAAAAGCTCTACTTTAGATGCTCCAGATTCACACCCTAGCTACTCCCCACAATCCCATCAACAGCCCACCCCAAAAAAACAAACATTATTATATATTATTAAGAGTAGTAGAGTCTTTAAGTGCTATAAGAGTCTATGGTCCAAGTTTCTGGGTTGGGGGGCAGATCAATAAACAAAGCAAATAAATTGTTCATATCCAAAAAGAACAGAAGAAGGTTCCTGATGACATATTTTTGCTTCAACCCTGCCCCCTCTCATTGGGCTGAGTTGAAGTCTAAGTTTTAACAAAGAAAACAGTTTATAGCCAAGTAAATTTGGAGAAGCACTCTCCTGGGAGAAACAGCTACAGTTAGAAGGGCAGACCACAGAACACTCTCATTTATGCTGGGGTAAGGAGTTTAGATGACCAGCAATGACTCACCAAACTGGCCAAAACAGAGTCCAGCTTCACCTTCTGGTGCTCCTCTCACTATTGCTGGAAAAACAGAAAACCCAGCAGGAACTGAGTTGCAGTGCAGTTTCACCAGTCTTGGCTATCCACCAGCTAGTAATTCCCAACAGTTACAGTCAGTCTGCCACCAGTCTAGCACCCAAAATTCATAAGGGAAGACTCACATTGCCATTCCACAAGTTCCCAATTAGGCAGTTAGAAAAACACTGAGACCCTTCAAGCACCCCCCCAGGAAAAGCTGATTTTGGATCATTACTGCTGCGAGGTCAGAGATGGCTTTCTGGCCTCAAACCTACAACTCACTCAGTCCATTGAGCCTGGCATCCAGAGTCAATAATTCCTCCTTGTACACTCCACACCTCCTGCTGTTCTACGGTCTTCTTCGTTCTCCCATGGCTTTTCTTTATTTGTTAAGAATCAGTACATTTTGCACTCAAAAACCTACTCTGGCTCAAAATAAGAGAACTGTTTTCTGATCTATGCTCACTTACCCCTGCCCTGGTACTAAATCTGAAAGCCCTAACTTGTCCACACTTACTAAACTTTTTGGTGTACTTACCTTATCTAGAAACTCAGTAGCCTGACACGCATTAGCCCAGTCAGCTTTGCCTGATAGAGGAGTTATCCTGACATTAGTATACCAGACTCTATTGCTCCCAATGGGGTAAGGTAGTGGATGTGACGGTATGCTACTTTAGCCCATGTGAGTTGCAGGAAACAAGTGTTGGATGGGTTGGTGGCTGAGATGCTCCACTGGTGTGGAGGGGGAATACCACTGGTTGCTCAGCCAGCATACTGTGCATGACCTGCATTCTGGTCCCAGGCATGACATTTTGCACACTGCACCCCCCGTAACTGTTATAATTTTTCTCTGGGGTCCACTCCCCCTCAGAGTTGGAAAGTTTAGTTATGGGGATGTGGATCGGTGAAGCCCCCCACATTTTATAGTTTATTTCACTGAAATGCCTGTAAATTGTACATTGAGCATTTCAGTGATTCAGTACTGTGTTTTTCAGGTGGGTTTACTAGGTATGCTGAGCATCGGTGTACTGAGTATTGGAATAAAACCATATATTCAACTTTTTAGACCCTGGACTTATAGGTCATGAAAGCTGGTGTTCAGGCAAATGATACTCTACTACAAAACTTACTAAAATAGGAAGGGTTGGAGGGTTTTTCAGCAACATATTGGCTCTATTTCAGAGCCCTTGCTCACAACAGCTCAGCAACATCACCATGAGAAAGCAATAGCTTACATCATGATGAGATCACTGAAGGACAGTGGAGAAGTCAGTACAGTATCCACTGAAGGGTAAAGGTAATGGAAAGCCTGAAATGAAATTGAGAGAGAGAGCATCAGCTGCCTCATTTGTGAAGCCAGGAATATAGCATGTAAATGTAAAGTCATCAATGAGTGAAAGCCAGGCTAGCCTCTGCATGAACAACATGATGGAATGTGATAAGGAACACCATTTGTTAATGATAGCTATGGTGGACTGATTGTCAGAAAATATGAATACTGACTGACGGGACCAAAGACACCTCCCAAAAAATGCAGTAGCCACTATGGGGTATATTTCAAATAAAGGAGGTATGGAAGAAAAGTCTCTGAGCGATGTGATATCTGGAGGCCATGGGGCTGCAACTCTGGAATGCTTAAAGATGGCTGCATAGCCATGAGCTGGAGAAGCATCTGTGAAGGTTTGGGGATGCATGTCAGGACAGGGATTCTTATGGAACATTGAATATCTATTCCAACTGGTGAGAAACAGGGACCACATGGCTAGGTCCAATTTCTCTGATACAGTAATCTGGATATGGTGATGAAGCTCAGAGATGGACGATGCTTGGGTTAGAAGATATGAAATGAAGATCATCTGGAAGGATAATTATAATGGCAAAATTGAGGTGTCCCAAGAGAGAAAGCAGTTTATGTTTTGTGCAGGACTATCTGGTAGAATTGGATTTCACCAGCTCTTGGATCCTAGATAGTTTGTTGAGAGGTAAACAGGACTCCATGCAGTCAGAGTCCAAGATTATGCCCATGAATTCGAGGGATGTTGAAGGTCCTAGTGTTTTCTCTGCAGCCAGAGGGACTGATAATTAGTGAAAGAGCTAAAGAAGAGCAGAGCTGCTTGTTGCTGGATAAGAATTAGCTGGATCAATCAGGAGGAAATCACTGAGCAAATGGATAACTGCAGGTTGATGACAAACATTAAGCAGTGCCCAACAAAGAACTTAGGTAAATAAAACAAACAGTTTAGGGCTACTGCAGCAGCCAAAAGTAAGGTGGACAACAAAGTAATAGTTGTCTTCCCAATATACACTGTATTGGTGCCAGAGGGAAGAATGAATAGGTAACAGCTTGAAGACATCAGTGATATCCACCTTAGGCAGCCAAGAGCCAAGACCAACTCATTTTATGATTGTGATGGCATCATTGATAAGTACATAAGACAAGAAAAGGTCATACGCAGGGATGAGAGAATTGTTGCTAGGTGTTGATGAGCCATGAGGAGTAGACAGATTGATAATAAGCCTCTTCTTAGGGAAAAAAACCTTGTGGTTGGATTCCAATAGGATTGATGTGGTAAATGGGAAATGCTGGGCTGTGAAAAGTCCCCAAAATGAAGTCCTTAAAAAGTTCCATCCACAGGAGTTGGCAAACAACATCTGGTTCATTAAGGGCAGACTGCAAATTGGCACAGTGGAAGGAGGAAGCAGGAAGAATGGAGATCTTGGTATGGAATCCATAGGCGAACCCAAGCAGAAGGTGCTGTACCAAGGAAGGAGATGGATGGGAGGACAGGAGACAGGCCAAGGTAGATACATTGATAGGTGTAAAAGGCTGAAATGAAAGTTATCTGGATGGCCCAGAAGCCTTGGGACAAATATAATGGGCATGAGCCCCACCACAGAAACTGCACAGATGCATAAAGGAACAACCAGTAGTGGAATAGCCCAGGTCATTGAAGTTGATACAGATGGATTTACCTCCAGTGGTCTTGATGGGTTGACCACGTTTGTCTTGGTGAGCATGAGAGTTGGAAATCATGAGAGTCAATTCAGAAGGAGGTGAAGACATGTAAGTTCAAAAATGCCAGGATAGAAATGAGGTGGAAGAAGGAGGAGCCACAGTTAATAGACAAAGTGAAGCAAAATGACCGAATGAACCACACAGGGAGCAAGAATATACACAATGACCAGCAAAATGCCGACAAAACTGTTCATTATCCAAGACAGCCCAGTTCAACCTTGTATTGTAGTGCACTAAAGCAGACGTAGCCTTGCTGGAAAGGAAAGATGGTAGTTGTGAAAGTGCATCCCACCATAGTGCACTATTAGGTTGATGAGGATGTAGAGATAAGTGACAGATTCCTTGCTGCAGGCAAGAAAAGCAGAGCAGATGATGTACCAGAAAAGTCTAAAAGCCAAGACAAATTCTGGCATAACCATCATTCAAAGGAGGCGAGAATCCTTAGATTTTAGGAAAACTGACACATGTCCATATGAGATGATGCAATTGTCCATAACATCATGGGAAGGAATGAGCAGGGAAACTAAACTGATGTCTTTCCCATTAAGAATGTCATTGCAGATGTGAGCTGGCATGAGATGAACAGGTGAGATGAATGGAGGTGGAGAAATGGGATATGTACCTGGAGGGAGAGCAGGAGATGGCAATGGAGGAGGTACAACAGCAACAGGAGAAGCCACAGCCAGTAGAGGAGTGTTGCTCAAAGACCCATCTTCAGGATGAGATTGGTTAAGTCCAGGAGGCAGGGGGATAGGAATATGGGCTTTGAGGGAAAAGATACAAGACTAAAGATCCGAAATGGAAGCTGTCATCTGAGACATAAAATCCTGAGATATAAAATCCTCAAGCTCAGACAACTGAGAGAAGTAGAGCTAAGGAACTGGGTGGCTAGGGCTCAGGTGGTCCAATGGGTAAAATAAAGGGGGCAGAAATAAATCATAGAGCTCCTGCTTCCTGGGTGCAGAAGAGTAGGAAATCCCTCATCGGGTATATATAGCTGTAAGTCAAGGTACAGACCAATCGTTGATAGAATGATGAGACTTGGAGGTGTGCTTACATCCTATGGGAGCAGCAGAAGGTGGAGGAGGCTGCAAAGAATCCTCACTGGAGGGAGGATTGATACTTACCATGTCAAGGAGAGAATCCTTGGGTGTATGACAATATGAATGTTGAGTAGAAAGAAGGAGGAACAAGACAGCATGTCAAAGCAGGCAGTCCCAGGAAGACAGAGTCATGACAGGCAAATTGGCAGGCACCTGTCCATGAATATGAAGGATGGCTGGCACTGGACAGCAGAAGAAAATGGGAAGCAGACTCCCAACCCTGGCAGACAGGATGAGCACACCTACACTTAATACCACAAGGTAGAGCTAGGGATGGAGCTGCATAGGAGGATGGCGGACAGACCAGGAGGCAGAGTAGGGATGGAAAAAAATGGTGAAGCAGGACTCCCAGTCTTGGTAGACATGACATGACATGCCAACTTCGCTCAATATCAGCCGGGTAGAGCTAGGCATGGAGCTGTGAGGTTGCATGGTTGTGGATACTGAGACACAGAGTAAAGATGGAAGATGGCAGAGCAGAACTCCCAACACTGGCAGAAAGGACAAGCCCACCTTCCCTCAATACCTGCCAGGCAGCACTGGGGACTGAGCTGCATGTCACTGACATGCAGCAAGGAAGGGAAGAGAAGCAGAGATATGGAGGAAAATGAAGAACATGGACAGAATGGTGTGGACATGATGGAGAAAAGCAAGGAAGGGAGGAGGAGGGGAACAGGAAAGCAAGAAAGGGAGGTAATGAAGGAAAAGCAGGGAAGAGGAGTGAGAAAAGGAATGAAAATCCAAGGGGAGAGAATGGAAGGAAAGGATTGGGAGGCTCACTATGATTTAAAAGATGGTATTAACGTATTGACAAGATGCAGTAGTAAGGCAAAGCACCTGTCCCCAGAGAGCATGAAATGCAGTCTAAAGTGGAGATGAGAGTTCAGGAGAACAGAGGAGGTTCTGCAAAAGAAAATAAAGTAAATTAATTGAGTACTGGAGGAGCACAGAAGCTGAAGGAGGGGGCAGTGCCAGAATGCAATACATACAGAACTCCAGGGGGGAGGCAGTAAGGAGTGGGAAATGGAAGAAAATTAAAAAGGGGGCTTGTGCTGAAGACTGATGTACAAGGCGATTTTTTTTTTCATGCAGCCAACACCCCACAGAGACAAAAAAAAACACCAAGAGGCATGTAACTCTTTTGTCTGTATATGGTAAATTGTTGTTAAAACAAAGTATGCTACCATGGAAATGGTGTTTGTACTGGTGTCCCCTGTAGCAATGCTATGCCTTTTGTTTTGCAGTTTAATAAACTTTATTGATTTTAAGAAAAAAAAACAAGTATTACAGAAAACAGGTGACAAATGGGTCAAAATACACTAGACTACATAACCATAGAGGATATGGTCACTACAACATAAAACAATAGACTAAAAGAGATACAATAAAGGAAAAACTCAAAAGAACAAAGAAAAGGAAAAATAAAAGATTTAATATATATGTTTTAACAATATAAATCTCTCTCCCAATCCCCCCATTACTATCCCCTACCCCAAAATCCTCCCTACCTCCTGCTCATGCAGGCAGGAGCTATCCTGAATACAGTTCTTTTAAGAATACCCATGAGCAGGGCCATCTCTAAATGCAGTAACAGTTAAGATGCATCATATCTTATGACAAGCACACCACTGGGGGCTAAAAGAAAGATTGATTTTAGCTTCCAGATACTAAAGAGAGGAAAGGTTCCCAGCAAGCCTGAAGTTTCTGAATGACCTGGTTACCCATAACAGTAGCCCTCTCTGCATTTAAAACAACAAGAGATTCCTGGATCCATTCAACCAGTGAAGGTAGGTTAAGAACCTTCCAGTGTCTCATTAATAATACTTTGGTCACCCCAGCAATACAGGCCATGTAATTCTTTTCTGGCTTGGATATAACCTAAGAGTAATTCCCTAGAATACATATTTCAGCTGTAAAATAAAGGGTGCACCCAAAAAGTGGAAGAACTACAATATGTCTTGTATAGTATGTCAATATACTGTACCGCTATCATCAGACATGTCCAAATCACATGAATTAAAGTACTGTACCTTCCTCTCAGAAGCATCTGGAACAAATGGGGACTGGAATCCTGCCTATTTTATATAACCTGGCTGGAGTGAAATATAGGTTGTGCAAAATGTTGAACTGGAGTAGATGTACTCTATCTTGCTTCAAATAAATGTACCAGTTTCTCCAGATACTAGTCCAAACTTCCGAAGAGTAATTAAGATTTAGGGCCTGCCTCCCGTGGGAGGCTACAGGAGAAACATTAAATCAGATCAACTTTCCTAGCTCTTTATACAATTTGAAATTGGTTTGGACTGGACTGCCAGTATAGAAAAGTTTCAAAGTATTGAATCAGCCTTACTACGCCAAGGTGGAGGGTCTAAATACTGCAAAACACAATGCCATAACTGCATATAGGAAAAATGTGTGAACTGGAAGCTGAAATTTGAGTCTAAAGGCATCAATTGAAAGAAATATTCCATCTCTGACCAATTCCTTCATGCATATATCTTCATCCCTGTTCATTGTTTTGGAAAGAGCACATTCTTGTCAATGAATACATTAATATCGCTGAAAAGATGTTGACTTAATTATGTTTCATAAACCAGTCATAAAGAGTGACGAAGTTGTGAGTGAGTCCTCACAGACCAACCTAATGGAGTGGACTTCAGTCCTGCTGGAAGTTTAGCAAAGGGCAAGTACAATAAGGAGTGCAAACATAAACCTTGTTGCTCCTTTTAACCAGTCTAGAATGTACAGGATTGTCTTTCCTCTACAGGTTGACCCACCTGAAAATATTTGGAGCCACACAGAGCAAAATAATAATTATAGACATGAAGAACCCGAAGCCCACCTCAATCTCTAGGCCTACATATTTTATGTAAATCTCTGTGAAGGGTTTTCCCAAGCCAAATGAATTTGGACCATATCGATTGAATTTTAGTAAACCAAGCCTTAGGAAGTGGTATATTTAATATGTTTAAGGGATACAATAAGGGAGGCAAGATTGCCATTTTACCAATCTTGGTTTGACCCCACACTGACATTTGTAGCTTCTGCCATCTCTGTAAGTTCAACTCCATTCATTGAAAAATGTGGTCTAAATTGTGTTTTTTTTTTTAATTTGGCAGGTCTGGGGACAATCTAATGCCCAAATATGAAAGGGATTCGGACTCCAAGTTAAGCCCTAATGTTGCAGCAAACAAGCAATCCATCTTTATTTTTATAGCGCATCTCAAAATCAAGGCTTTGTACATAATATAAAATTACAGTATAAAAACAGACAATATAATAAATTATTTAAAATCAATCCATTAATTAATCAGGGAAGGCCAAAGAAAATAAATACATTTTCGGCACAGATTTAAAACTGCTGATGGTCAGGCATTCTCTTAGCTGATGAGGTAGAGAATTCCTCAGGGACAGTGCTGCAAATGAAATAGCACGAGCTCCAGATGTTTTAATACGAACACTGGGAATCTCCAGCAATCCCTCATCAGTGGATCAGAGTGGGCGATTGGGGGTGTAAGGAATCAGGAGATCTTTCAGGTAGTCTAGTCCCTGTTCATGTAGGACTTTAAAGGTAAGCAAGCCTACCTTATATGTGATCCACCACCGAAATGGCAGCTAGTGCAGTTCACACAGCACATGCGTAATGTGACTGGTCCAAGAGGTACCAATCAACAGCCTGGCCACAGCATTCTGCACTAGCTGCAAGCAGTGGATATCAACCCAGACAGCACTAGGTACAGGGCATTGCAGTAGTCAAGACGGGTAGTAATGAAGGCGTGGACCAATGTTGGAAGGTCGCCCGGTGGAATCAGGTGTTTCACCTGGGTGATATTCCTCAGATGGTAAAATGAGGATCTGACCACAGCTGACACCAGAGACTTCAGGGTCAAGCTGTCGTCAAAAATAATACCGAGGTTATGCACCCGATCTAAGGTAATGAGCTGGACACGATCAAGGCATAGACCTGAAAAGTGCCCAGCTCCAAAACCCGCACCCGGGTGGCCCGGATCCACAACCAACACCTAAGTTTTATCTGGATTCAGTCTCAAACAACTCAAGCTAATCCAGTCTTTAATCTCAGAGAGTCAGCTACAGTGGCGTGAAAAAGTATTTGCCCCCTTCCTGATTTTCTCTATTATTGCATATTTGTCACACTGGATGTTTTCAGGTCTTTAGACAAAATATAATATTAGATAAAGGGAACCTGAGTGAACAAATAACACTTATTTTTTTTACTTATTTCATTTATTTAATGAAAAAAGTTAACCAACACCAACTGGCACTGTGTGAAAAAAAGTAATTGCCCCTAGTTAAATCAACCCAATTAAAGGGATAATTAGAGTCAGCTGATTGAACACAGCCAGGCTTGATTACAGCCAGCCCTGCTCAATATAAACCTCACTTATTTTGGCCCTTACCATCAGAGTCACATTGCCAGCACAAAGATTCAATGAGCACATTATGCCATGATCAAAGGAAATTCCTGAAAAGATCAGAAAAAATTTGTTGCCCTCTATCAGTCTGGAAAGGTTACAAAGCTATTTCTAAGGCTCTGGGACTCATCGAACCACAGTGAGAGCCATAATCTCCAAATGGAGAACACTTGGAACAGTAGTGAACCTTCCCAGGAGGGGCGGCCTGCCAAAATTACTCCAAGGGCCGAGTGTAAAATCATCCAAGAAGTCTCAAAGGCTCCTAAAACAACATCCAAAGAACTGCAGGCTTCTCTTGCCTCAGCTAAGGTCAGTGTTCATGACTCCACAATCAGAAAGAGACTGGGCAAAATGGGCTTCATGTGAGAGTAGCAAGGGGAAACCACTGCTAACCAAGAAGAACATAAATGCTCGTCTCTCATTTGCCAAGAAGCACCTGGATGATCCACAAGCCTTTTGGGAAAATGTTCTATGGACAGATGAGTCCAAAGTGGAACTTTTGGACAACATGGATCCCATAATGTCTCACGAAGCAAAACACAGCATTCCACAGTAAGAACACCATACCAACAGTCAAACATGGTGGTGGTAGTGTGATGGTGTGGGATGCTTTGCTGCCTAAGGACCTGGATGACTTGCCATAATTAAAGGAACCATGAATTCTGCTCTGTACCAGAAAATTCTTAAGGAGAATGTCCAGTCATCCTTCCGCCAGCTGAAGTTGAAGCGTAGTTGGGTGCATGCAGCAAGACAATGATCCAAAACACAAAAGCAAGTCCACATCAGAATGGCTAAAAAGAAGTAAAATTAAAGTTTTGGAGTAGCCTAGTCAAAGTCCAGACTTAAACCCAATAGAGATGCTGTGGTAGGACCTGAACCAGCAGTTCATGCTCGAAACCTACCAAATGTTACTGAATTAAAGCAGTTCATGAGGAAGAGTGGGTTAAAATTCCTCCACAGCAATGTGAAAGACTGATATTGAATTATAGGAAGTGTTTGGTTGCAGTCATTGCAGCTAAATGTGGCATAACCAGTTATTAAGTGTAAGGGGGCAATTACTTTTTCACACAGTGCCAGTTGGTGTTGGTTAACTTTTTTTCATTAAATAAGTGAAATTAAAAAAAAAAACAAGTGTTATTTGTTCACTCAGGTTCCCTTTATCTAATATTACATTTTCTCTAAAGACCTGAAAACATCCAGTGTGACAAATATGCAATAATAGAGAAAATCAGGAAGGGGGCAAATACTTTTTCACACCACTGTATTTAGCATAGAAATTGCATCAACCTGTCCAGGCACAAGGGACATATACAGCTGAGTATTATCTGCATAGCTGTGAAAACTCAAGCCATATCACCTGATGATATCTCCCAATGGCAGCATATACACTGCAAACAGCATGGGCACCAATATGGAGCCCTGCAACACCCTGCCAGACAGGGGGAGGGCATCAGAGGAATAAATTGCAGTGACCACCCTCTGGGACCTGCCTACAAGGAAAGATCAAAACCATTCAAGGACTGTACCCAACAGTCCACAAAGGAACTGCAGGGTCTCCAAAAGCACCTCATGGTCCACAGTGGCAAAGGCTGCTGAGAGATTGAAAAGGACCAAGATGGTACGAGCCTTTTGATCTCTCACCATTAGGAGGTCATTTAATACCTGAAGAAGGGCAGTCTCCATGCTATGCCTCTTCCTGAAACCAGACTGGAGGGTTTCATAGACATTGTGAGTTACCAGGTGATTGTCCAGTTGTACCACATCCACCTTCTCAATAACCTTCCCCACAAAGAGCAGGTTAGAGACAGGTCAGTGGTAATCTGGATCGATGGGATCCGAAGAGGGTTTTTTAAGGAGTGTTTGAATGACCACCTCTTAAGAGGTCTGGAAAGATTCCCCTCTCCAAGGATCTCCATACAATTTCAGCTAGGAATGGGCAGATAACATCTACATATCCCACCAAAAGGGAGGTAGGGCCCAGATCCAAACTACAGCAGATTGGGCACAAGGTCTGGACAGTCTTCACAATTTCCATGAATTATGGTTGGCTGAAATCCATCCAGACAGACCAGGTGCTCACTGCCTCCCATCGACCTCCACCACCCCTCATGGAGAGAGCTGGGCTGATTCCAGACCTGATGCTGGCAACCTTATCTGCGAAAAACTGAGCTAGCTCATCACACTTAATTTGTAAAAAAGCTCTTCTGGACTGGAGATGGACTGGACTACACAATCTGTCAGCAGTTCAAAAGAGATGAACTGGTCAGTTCTTGGCAGCGGAAATCTCCCTGGACAGGAACGCTGCCTTCTAATGGGTGATTTTTGATTGATGGCCCTTATAATAGTCCATAAATCTAAACCTGTCAGCATCCAGGCCAGACTTCTGCCATGCTCTCTCCAGCTTTTGACCAATCTGCCTCAACTCCTTCAATGACCCATCAAACCAAGGGGACCTTGGGAGAAGAGTGAGTGGTCAAACACGAACAGGAGCAATCAAGTCCAGGGCATCTCCCACTGCCTTATTATAGGTTAATATGAGGTCCCCTGGACTTGTGATTTGTAACACCCTCTTTGAAATAATCAGGGGTCAATGGCAATACTGTGGTTTCATTTAAATTCAATTTATAGTCATATACCTGACCAAATTCTGAAAGCATTTGAAGTACTGAAGGGAGAGATGCATGCCAGTCATGAACGTGCAACAGCATATCATCTGCAAACACAGAGAGTTTATACTCCCCAGATACCACCCTTATTCCTTTAACTTCTGGCAAGGAAATAATTTTCTTTGCTAAGTGCTCTAT
Source organism: Neoceratodus forsteri (assembly GCA_016271365.2). NCBI lineage: Eukaryota > Metazoa > Chordata > Ceratodontiformes > Ceratodontidae > Neoceratodus > Neoceratodus forsteri. Next base: position 1,292,354,641 of record CM057456.1, read on the forward strand.
ATACAAATAAAAAAGCATAGGAGACAAAGGACACCTGCAACTAGCATCCATAGTCATAAGGAAAGGTTGAAAAAATTCGCCATTGCAGAAAAATCTTGCAGAAGGTATCGTATTTAGAATATTGATGCAGTTTACAAACACAGAAGGAATACCATACTTGGGGAGTAGGGTGAATAAATAATCCCAGGAAACATGATCAAATGCTTTTTATGTAACACGGGACTCCAGTACAGCACATGAGGAGGCCTCCCCAGACTCAGAGAACAAGTGAAAAATCTTCCTAAAGTGGTCACTGGAATGATGTCCAGAAACAAAGCCTGCTTGCTCCGGCCCTATCAAAACAGTCCAAATCTTTTTAAGTCTAGTGGAAAAAATGGAGACGAAGAGCTTTACATGCACATTCAATAGAGAGATTTGCCAATAATTATCTGAGATGTCAGGCTTCTTACCCTGGCTTTGGGAGCATGGCAATTCTGACCTCAAAAAGAGGTGTCTCCTTGATATCAGAATTGTATAAATAATTATAGAACAAAGTAAAGTATGGGACCAATTCAGTTTTACGCAACTCTATTTCTAGTTATATGTAATTCCTAGCTGAATAGACTAACTCGATGGTCATCAGTAAACCAAAATTAGGTCCAGTATGGAGTCTGCATAGTGAGCACTGAAATCAGTATCAAGAAATACCCTTACTAAACTGTGCTTTCATTCTATTTTTTTTATCTCTTGGTTTCTCAAGGCATTGCAATCTTCATGCATGTCACCTGGTTGCTATGGTAACCCAATTTTATTTTCTTTAAGCAACAAATTTATTTATTTAGACTTTGGTGACCAGGTAAACCCACTGAGACCAGCGGTCCCTTTTTCAGGGGCAACCCAGAGTTAGTTCACAGAGAATACATACATAGGTATCAATATACAGTAGTTACATCAGATACATGATAGGAATTAAAACGTTTGGCACAGAGTCATCAGGTTTCTCAACGGTTCTTAGGTATTAAGACAAAGTGAATACCTGCTTCACAAAATCAAAAACACTGTCCTAAAATCATTTTCAATCACAAAATGTAGCTAACAGTTCTAGTTCTTTTTCTTCTTGATATTTCAAAGTGTCCTCCTGCAGTGCTCTATTTCAACACTCCACTCGTGCTGTTCTTCTCAGGGAAAAATTGGAACAAAGCAATTGTACAGACCATAACATTAGTACAGTGGCGTGAAAAAGTATTTGCCCCCTTCCTGATTTTCTCTATTATTGCATATTTGTCACACTGGATGTTTTCAGGTCTTTAGACAAAATATAATATTAGATAAAGGGAACCTGAGTGAACAAATAACACTTTTTTTTTTTTACTTATTTCATTTATTTAATGAAAAAAGTTAACCAACACCAACTGGCACTGTGTGAAAAAGTAATTGCCCCTAGTTAAATCAACCCAATTAAAGGGATAATTAGAGTCAGCTGATTGAACACAGCCAGGCTTGATTACAGCCAGCCCTGCTCAATATAAACCTCACTTATTTTGGCCTTACCATCAGAGTCACGTTGCCAGCACAAAGATTCAACAAGCACATTATGCCATGATCAAAGGAAGTTCCTGAAAAGATCAGAAAAATTTGTTGCCCTCTATCAGTCTGGAAAGGGTTACAAAGCTATTTCTAAGGCTCTGGGACTCCATCAAACCACAGTGAGAGCCATAATCTCCAAATGAGAACACTTGGAACAGTAGTGAACCTTCCCAGGAGTGGGCGGCCTGCCAAAATTACTCCAAGGGCGCAGTGTAAAATCATCCAAGAAGTCTCAAAGGATCCTAAAACAACATCCAAAGAACTGCAGGCTTCTCTTGCCTCAGCTAAGGTCAGTGTTCATGACTCCACAATCAGAAAGAGACTGGGCAAAATGGGCTTCATGTGAGAGTAGTAAGCGAAACCACTGCTAACCAAGAAGAATATAAATGCTCATCTCTCATTTGCCAAGAAGCACCTGGATGATCCACAAGCCTTTTGGGAAAATGTTCTATGGACAGATGAGTCCAAAGTGGAACTTTTTGACAACATGAATCCCATAATGTCTCAGCGTAAAGCAAACACAGCATTCCACAGTAAGAACACCATACCAACAGTCAAACATGGTGGTGGTAGTGTGATGGTGTGGGATGCTTTGCTGCCTAAGGACCTGGATGACTTGCCATAATTAAAGGAACCATGAATTCTGCTCTGTACCAGAAAATTCTTAAGGAGAATGTCCAGTCATCCTTCCGTCAGCTGAAGTTGAAGCGTAGTTGGGTCATGCAGCAAGACAATGATCCAAAACACAAAAGCAAGTCCACAGCAGAATGGCTAAAAAGAAGTAAAATTAAAGTTTTGGAGTGGCCTAGTCAAAGTCCAGACTTAAATCCAATAGAGATGCTGTGGCAGGACCTGAAACGAGCAGTTCATGCTCGAAAACCTACCAAATGTTACTGAATTAAAGCAGTTCTGCAAGGAAGAGTGGGTTAAAATTCCTCCACAGCTATGTGAAAGACTGATATTGAATTATAGGAAGTGTTTGGTTGCAGTCATTGCAGCTAAATGTGGCATAACCAGTTATTAAGTGTAAGGGGGCAATTACTTTTTCACACAGTGCCAGTTGGTGTTGGTTAACTTTTTTTCATTAAATAAGTGAAATAAAAAAAAAAAACAAGTGTTATTTGTTGACTCAGGTTCCCTTTATCTAATATTACATTTTCTCTAAAGACCTGAAAACATCCAGTGTGACAAATATGCAATAATAGAGAAAATCAGGAAGGGGGCAAATACTTTTTCACGCCACTGTATGTGTCAAAACTCCAGTTTTATACACAGACTTGGTGTGAGATGCTTTTATAAAATGTTTGAGCTTCACTCTCATAGTTTATGTAGCATCCCACACCTAGGGTGTGTATGAAATTCTCACACATACACATGTATTGCTGTATTCTATGTATAATAACTGTTGATCTCCTTTATCACACTGATTATCAGTGTGAACAAAGGATGTAATGACTGGGTATGACTTCTTGCCCAGTTATTATGGAGTCTGGCATGCTTACTCTTCATCTTCTCATTCTATAGTTTAACAATGGGAAAACATGATTTGCATGTATCTTCCTATTAAGAAATTCATATTATGAGTCAAGGAGCTAAGCAGGCGGTATGTTCCTATTACCCATATTAGCAGGAACTATTTCCTGCTAGTATATACTGTAAATATCAAGTCTATTTTTTTTTCTCCTTACTATTTTCTCTAGAGGTAAGTTGTTCCATGGATTAATCATGCTCTGTGTGAAAAAGGCTTTTTTCTTATTGGTGAAGAATCTTTTGGGTCTAAGCTGCAGTGGGTGACCCCTGGTACCTAGGTCATCATTTTTGAATTCAAGGTTTAGTTCTTTTATGAGATAGCTGTCCAGCTTGATATCATAACATACTAGGAAGTCACCTCTAATTCTTCTTGCATCTAGAGGCATAAGGTTTAGCTTTTGATGACTCTCATTATATGACAAGGTCTTTATATGATAGATCATTTTGGTTGCTTGTCTTTAAATTAGTTATATAGCCCCATGCCTGGCTGCCATAATCCAGAATTGGTCTTTCATATGACCTATTTAGTGACATTATCACTCTTTCACTTCTACTTCTGAAAATTCTTTTGATTGACCAAAGTAGTCTTTTAGCCTTATTAATTTGTGTGTTGTAATGTGTGTCATAAGCCAGTTTCCTTGTTATTGTTATGCCCAAATCTTTTTCTTCTGTTGTTTTTCTTAGTGGAAGACCATTCAGAAAATATATGTTCCCTTGTTGTGATATCCTAAATGCACTACACAACACTTGTCAGCATTAAAACTCTTTCCCCATACATTTGACCATTGTGATATGTTATCCATTTCATTTTTGGAGTGCATCAAAATCCTCTTGTGTATTTGCTGTCCTTGTTAATTTTGTGTCATCTGCATATTTACTTAGCCAGCTTGTTCTTTGTTTGCTCATGTCAGATATAAATATCTGAAAAAGCAAGGGTCCCAGAACCAAGGCCTACAGCACACCGCTCGTCACCCCTATTGGACCAGACAGATATTCCTTTATAGTAACTCTTGAACTTCTCCCACTTGGCTTCAAATCTAGTCAATAATGTTATGATCTACCTGGTTATCTGTCAGTTGTTTTTTGGTTTTGCTATGGCTCGGTGTGGCACTTTGTCAAAGGCCTTTGCAAAATCTAAGAAAATACAATTCACTGATGACATCTCATCCAGTGATGCTGATATTTTCTCATGAAAACACAAAAGGTTACGCACGACCTCCCTGCTGTAAAACCATGCCGCTGACCATCTGTCTAATTATTTTTACTATATGTTGATTTATCATATCTTCTTTTTTTATCACAACTCTATTTTTCCCACCTCTGGTTGGCTGCCCCATTCCGATCAACCCCCCCCCCCCGCAGCCCTGTCCCCCGGAATAGCCAGCACTTACCTTGAACTCAGCCCGGGAGTGGAGCCTGCGGGGAGTCGGCTATCATTCTGCTACCACCGGCATTTTCTGCCTCCAGTTATCACCCAAGAGCCCCAGGAGTAGGAGTGCATGCACCCTATGGCCCTGGTGATGGCTCCTTTCCCCCACCCTATGGCCTGATGCCCAGCCCCCTCTGAGCCTGTGCCACTCCTAGCATCCACTAAGGGTCACCATTGGCCAAGGGATGCAGCATGCCCTCCCTGGAGAGGAGAGCCTGCCTGTTGCAGCTCTATCCAGCTCTGCCCCCCCCCACCACCAACCTCCACCAACCCATGCTTGTTCCCAAACCCGGGTTGCCGGTGTGCCACAAAGTAAGGCATCCAGTGCCTCAGCCCTCAGTGCCACCGGGCCAGGAGATTTATCATATTTTAAGTATAGATTCCATAATCTTTCACAGTACTGAGGTGAGGCTTATAGGTCTATAATTTACAATATTAGTTCTGCTTCCTTTTTTATGAATAGGAACAACTATGGCTGATAGTCAATCTGCAGGAATTTCATTTTTAGACAGTGCTTTCATGTACAGTAGTCTTAGTGGAGTAGTAATTTGTGGTGCTAATAATTTCTTCATTTTGGAAGATATGTTATCTGGTCCTGATGAGTGTATACATTTCAGAGCTTGAATTTGGTTGTTTATACACGCTTAAGAAATCTTATCCATTGTGGAAGTGTGTACTGGTATATCTCCTGTGTATGATTCATTTATTGAGAAAACAGTCACAAAGTATGTGTTAAATATTCGTAGTTTCATATTATTGTGACGGCAGAAAAGGACCTTCCTGGTTTATCCAGTCTGCCCATATCTTCCCTCCCCTGACCTGTTTCCATTTATCAGAGATACTTTTTGCTTCCAATCCATGAACCCCTTATACATGTCCCAAGCTTTCTTGAAACCTTCTACAGTTTCAGTACCCACCACCTCCTCAGGTTAGCCATTCCATGGCTCACGACCGTCTCTGTGAAGTTTTCTCACATCACTTCTGAATCTACCTCCATCTAGTCTCAAGTTATGACCCCTTACTTTAACTTCAATTTTCCTTTTGAATACACTGCCATCTCTGACCCTGTTTATCCCCTTGATGTATTTAAATGTCTCAATCATATCCCCTCTCTCCCTTCTAACCTCTAGATTCATATGACTAATCCTTCATTCCCTGAACCATTTTGGCTGCCCTCCTTTGTACCCTCTACAGACCATCAATATCCTTCTTTAAATGAGGTCTCTAAAGCTGGACACCATACTCCAAATGCAGTGTGACTATTGTCTTATACAATGGCATCAATACCTTTCTCTTCCTACTTGTAATTCCCCGACCAATACAGGCAGGGATCCTATTTGCTTTACCTGCAGCATTACAACATTGGTCGCCCACCTTCAAATTATCTGAGATTATAACCCTAATGTCTCTTTCTTGACTTGTTATTTTTAACTGTGCAGCACCTAAAGTATACTTTGCTTTTGTTATTATTCAGTCCCAAATGCATAACCTTACACCTTTTGACATTGAACTTCAGTTTGCAAGTTTCACTCCACCATTCCAATGTATTCAAATCCCCTCTCATAGCCTCCACCCCACCTCAGTATCAACCCTATTACATAACTTTGCAGCACCTACAAAAATGCACATTTTCCCTCCATTATTCTCAGCTATGTCTCATATATATATATATATATATATATATATATAGAAAAGGATTGGCCCAAAAACTGACCCCTGTGGAACATCGCCAGTCACCCTCCTTTCTCTCGAATATACCCCATTTATTATCACCCTTTGCCTTGTATTCTTTAGCCAGTTTTCGACCCATCTAGTGGCTTTCTGGTCAGTTCCTAAACTCTCTGTTTTGTTTACCAACCTACATGATGAACAGAATCAAATGCCTTACTAAAATCCCGGTAAGACACATCTACTGCACCTCCCTGATCAGTTATGCTTGTTACCTCATCAAGAAACTCAATCAGGTTTGTCTGACAAGATCTTCCCCTAGTGAATCCATGTTGTTTATTATCTAGCAGTTTTTCTACCAAGTAATTTATCACTGTTTCCTTTATCAAAACCTCCAACACCTTACCCACCATCAAAGTGAGGCTTCCTCTCTGCAGCCTCCCTTATGTGTTGACAACACATCAGCCATTTTACAGCCATTTGGAATCACTCCTGTATCCAACGGTAGGTTAAATAACAATGTCAGTTGTCTTGCAAGATCCTCCTTTAATTCCTTCAGAACCCTAGGATGTAATCCATCTGGTCCCATTGTCTTGTCTATTTTTTAACTTGCAGTTCTTCCTTTACCATATCCTCTCTGAACAGACTTTGATAAATTCATGTAAGCTCCCTTCATTCTTAATTAACTCTGATCCCTTACCTTTCCCTCAACTGTGAATACAGAAATGAAATACCCATTTTAGTGCCTCTTCCTTATCAAAATCTTTTTTGACCTTTTTGTCCCCTCCTCCTTTCAATTTGACAATTCCTTGTCTTATTTTTCTTTCCCCCATATATCTAAAAAAGTCTTGTCCCATCTTTTTGCTTGTTTAGCTATTCATTCCTCTGCTACTGCTTTTGCCTTTCTTATTATTTCCCCTGCCTTTCTCAACTTCTCTTTATATATGATTTTATCTCCCACGTATTGAGATTTCTTATACCTTCTAAATGCTACTTTTCTATCCCTTATTATAATATGTAATATTATAATATGTCAGCCATTTTCTTGAGGTCTTCAATTTGTTGAAATTATTGAACTAGTTCACTATTTGTGATTCTTGAGGAATTGACGTCGACAGGCCTGTAGATATTTTCATGTTCCTTGTTTGCATCACTTGCTAGCCCTATTTCACTTTTCTGTTTATTTGGTCTTATTTTATGTTTGCATTGCTTTAATGCTCCATTATATGTTTCATAATGTTGTTTTGTTTTATCCTTGTAATATACATTTGTGTTTTTTCATTATTAGTTTTTTAGACTCTTTGTAAGCCATTGAAAATTTACCCCTGTTGTTATATATATATATATATATGCCTATCACATACTTGGACAATATGTTGCTTAATAATGCCCTATATTTTGCCAGCAGTCTTATTCCTTAGAACCTGTTGCCATTTTATTGTGGCTAGATCTTCCTGGATGTTTTTTTTTTGTTTGCTTGTTTGCTGTGGTAAAGTTATAAATCTCCCTGCATTCTTTATTTATTGGGTTATATTCCTAAATATTCCTGGTTGCCTTTGTCTCTGCACTAGTTATTATGAAAAATAAAACATAATCAACTTTCTGTTCATGAAGCTTTTTTACACACAGTTGTCTATGCATTATTCTGTATAAAATGTATAGCCACCAAAACAAGATCTAGGAGTAGTAATTTCCAATAATATGAACAGAGCTAAACAGTGTAATTCTGCAGTCAGAAAGGCAAACATGATCCTGTGGACATAAAAAGAATATTAAAAGCAGAACCAGTGAAATAATATTACCATTATATAAAGCAACTGTTAGACTTTACTTTGATTATGAAAGTCAGTTCTGATGTCCATATCTAAAAACAAGAACTTAATGATATAAAAAAAATTCAATGAAAAGCAAGAAAAATTAGATCAGGTCTCAACGGATTAAATTGTGAAGACAGAATATCCAGTATGAATAAAAGTTGCTCAGCTGGAGTATGACATACACCAATTACTACAAGCACCAGGGGCCATGCAGGTTATTAAATCAGATTAACACAGAAACATACCTTAACATAGAAACATAGAATGCGTTGGCAGAAAGTTACCAGAAGACCCATCTACTGTAGTCTGCCTTATCAAAGTATGCAAAGAAGTGCAAGATCATGCACATAGGGAAGAGAAACCCTGAAGCCACTTATAGACTGGGAGGGGAGTTGCTGGCAGTCACAAAGGAAAAATGAGACTTGGGTATCATCATCACAGATGACCTGAAATCGTCCAAGCAGTCCTCTAAAGCAGTAGGTAAGGCTAGGGGGATGTTAGGGTGTATTAGTAGGGGTATCACAAGTCGTAAGAGGGAGGTAATAATCCCTCTTTACAAGACACTGGTTAGGCCCCATCTGGAGTACTGTGTGCAGTACTGGAGGCCACACCTTCACAAGAACATTAACCAAATTGAGGCAGTCCAGAGAAGGGCAACCAAAATGGTGCAGGGACTGCATCAGAGGACATATTAGGACAGATTATCAGAGCTCAATATGTATACCCTTGAGCAAAGGAGGGAGGGAGGTGATATGATCGAGACATTCAAACACCTTAAGGCATTAACAAGGTGGAAGAGTCTAACATGTTTAAATATAAGAAAAATAGCAGGACAAGAGGACTCAGCATGAGATTAGAGGGAGGCCGCTTAAGGGGGAATGTGAGGAAATTCTTTTTCACAGAAAGGGTGGTGGATGCATGGAACAGCCTACTTCAGGAAGTGGTGACTATGAATACAGTGCAGAGGTTCAAACAGGCACGGGATAAGCATAAGAAAGCAATACAGATGAGTATGAATAGATAGACCACTGACAGAGCAAAGGCCGATGGCACGTTTATAAGGTAGAAAAAGAAATGAGCAGACTGGATGGGCCTTGCAGTCCTTATCTGCCATTAACTTTTATGTTTCTATGTTTCTATCTTCCCTGTCTAACACTATATTCCAGACTCCATTGGATCACAGATGTCCCTCCTTCCTCCCTTAACTTGATTTATTTTAGCCATGTGCCTATCCCATGCATGCATGAAGCTCCCCACTGTCTTCTCTCCCACCTTGTCCTTCTCTTCTACCAGGTCCTCTGGCAGGCTGTTCCAGGCATGCACCACCTTTTCTGAGAATAAGTATTTCCTCACATTCCTCTTAAATTCTCCTCCCCACAAGTTTCATGACATGATCCTGTGTTCTGGTGCTCCTCCTTCTATTTAAGAGAATTGCCACTGGCACTTTGTTCACCCCCATGAAGTCCTTATAGGTCTCAATCATGTCTGCATCTTTTTCTCCTCTCCTCTGGGGATGCATGATGTGCTCCCACAGCCTCTTTTTGTATGGTTTCATGTGCAACCCCTGCACCATTTTAGTAGCCCTCCTCTGAACTGCTTCCAGTCTGTTGTCCTTGCAGTGGTGTGGCTTACAGAGCTGGACACAGTACTACAGGTGTGGTCTCACAGTTGAGCGATGCCAGGGCAATACCACCTCCCTTTTCCTGCTAGAGATCCCCTTCCCTCTGTACCCCAGCATCCTGCTTGTCTTGCCTGCTGCCTTGTCCCACCAGCATAGCCACACACTCAATCTGGTGTTCCAGCTGAGTCCTGAGGTTGATAGCCTCAAGATTGACTGGGTCTGTTGGTCCAATCACTGCACCATGGAATTCATGTTTGGGGCCCCCCGATAGTCCTTCCCCTCTGGAGATAGTCAGCTACTGCCCTTTAAAGGGCTTACACCCAGAAGAACTATTGACATTGGCTGACCTACCTAGAGTTGACACAGCATGTACGAGTGACACCAGTGAGGTGGTTGCTACCTACAATAGAGTAGTTTCTGAGGCACTGGTTGCCATCACTCCATGCCATACATGACCCAGATCTTCTCACTTGAGATCTCCCTGGTTTGATGTAAATCTCAAGGTGATGAAGATTAAGGGTTGAAAGTTGGAACTCTGCTGGTGAATGACTTAGCTGGAGGCTGACAGACTGGCCGTGTGCCCACTATGATGAGTACCAAGAGACAATTTCCAGTAAGAAGGCAGAATTTCTGTCCAGGGAGATTGCAGCAGGGAAGAACAGACCTCTTTAGCTTGTTCAGACAGTGGGCAATCTTCTAGATCCTGCCTATCTACAGCTGAAGAAGACTTTCCCATCCATGTAATGTGAAGAGTTTGCCCTGTTCTTCTCTGATGGAGTGTCATCTATCCAGTTGGGAATTCCATCAGGGAGGCTATCACCTCACAGTGGCTGGACTGGAAGGAACAGAAGCACTCTGCCTGTCTGGGAGGTGTTTAGGCCAGTGGAGGTGTCTGATGTGACTAGGGTGATCTTAGAGCTGAAGCACATTTCTTGTGAAGTGGACCCAGCCCCGATGCATTTCTTAACGGGATGTGCCAAGGCTGTTGGCCCAGTATTTGCCAGGCTTGACTGGTATTTGATGGTGGAAAGGGTATTCCCAGTGGCTTTGAATGAAGTCCTGATGAGAACCCTCCTTAAGAAACTTTCCCTCGACCCTGACATCCTGAAGAATTAACATCCAATCTCCAGCCTACCATTTTTGGGTAAGGTCACCAAGAAATTGGTGGCACAGCAGCTCAAGGAATGCCTCATGTCCTTTGGCATCTAGGATCCATTTCAGTCAGGCTTTTGGCTAGACATAGGACAGAAATGGCTCTGATTAGAATGCATAATGATCTACTCAGGGCTAGAGATAGAGGAGAGATCAGTTCTTGTGCTCCTAAACCTCTCATCAGCATTTGACATGGTGGACTACATTGTGCTTCTTTATTGGCTCTGTGAGATTTGTGGACTCGCCAATACCGTCATCAGATGGTTTGAGTGCTACCTCTCTGATAAGGAGGAGCAGCAGGTAGTGATGGAGAATTTCTTCTTCTCCCCAATGCCCCTGTCATGTGGATCACCACAGAACTCTATCTTGTAACCAGTGCTGTTCACAGTGTACATGTTCCCCCTGGGTGAGATCATTCGGCAATACAGTGTGGAGTTTCACTACTATGCAAATGACACATAGCTGCATTTGTCATTTGCACCTGGAACATCTGGTACTGTTGATCTGATTAACAAGTGTCTGGCTAAAATCAATGACTGGCTGGCTTCCAGCTGGTTGAGACTTAATCCAGACAAGATGGGGGTGCTGGTGATCAAGCAGGGCCATGGGCATAATGGGTTGTCACCTTGAAAAACCACAGGGCTTTTCCTGGGGTTGCTCCATTGGTGGTTTCCAAAATGGTGCATAATCTTGGTGTGATCCTGGACTGCAGGCTGACCTTTGATGACCAGGTACTGTCTGTAGTGAATAGTGTTTTTTACCACCTCCAGAACATTACTAGAATCAAGCCCTTTATTCCCACCCAAGGATCTGCCAACCCTGGTACATGCCTTTGTGATCTCTAGACTTGACTACTGCAACTCTCTATACTTCTGGGTCATGGGAAGGGCCCTTCACAGGCTGCAGCTAGTGCAGAATGCAGTGGCCCAGTTGCTGACAGGCCTACCCAGGTCCTGCCATGAGACCCCTGGTCCTGCATGCTCTGCACTGGCTTCCAGTCAGGTGGAGGGTCCTTTTCAAGGTGGGCTTGCTCACCTATAAGGCCCTAGATTGACTGGGTCCTGGCTACCTGTCAGAACTCCTACTACCTCTGACCTCTGCTTGCTTCATCTGCTCCTCTTCAAGGGGCCTCCTGTACATTCCCTGGGTTCAGCTCAAGAAATGAGGTGATCATGCTTTTAGTGTCTGTGGGCTGACCCTGTGGAACTTGCTTCCATCAGCAGTCCACGAGGCATCCTTGATCAGTGTTTTCAAACTGAGGCTGAAGGCCCACCTCTTCGACCTGGCTTTATGGAGTGATCTCCCAAACTAACTGCTTTTGCTAGTATATATTAATTTAATGGTTGTTCTTTCTGATTTTATTATCTTACTAATTTTATTGTTTTGTAAATTTTTACTGTTGTTTTTATTTGTGATTTATATGCTTGTAAGGTGCCCAGAGCCCCAGGGATTGGATGCCCTAGAAATAAAGTTGCTTTGCATTGTCTTGTCAAAGTAGTCAATCAAGTTAATTGATCATTCAAAAAATGATTGTGGACATTACACTAGAAAATTACAGAAACAAATGACTTTAGTATTTAAGACAAAAAGATACACATTTTAAACATATTAAAAAATTAGCAATCAGCATAAAAGAACTGCCTAAACGGCAGGACACAAAAAATTCAAATAAAGGACTGTCTTCTTTTACATTGTATGACTACATTAAAGAATGCTGTGATCATTTCAGTCTCCTTCACTATCTGAAGATGCAAAAGGATAAATACTGGATCATAATTCAAAGACAGATTTATTTAGAAAATATTTTAATAATATATTTCTAACTGAGTTGTAAAGTGGACATTGAAAAATCATATTGTATTGTAAAATTTTATTTAGACAGTAATACAGCCATTAGGGTTCAAAGAATCCCTATTTACAAGGTGTACCTGTATGTACAAAAGTGCAAGTAACATAAATTACAATAATCATAGACATTCAATACATAACATTCACATTCAACTTATACATATAACACAAATAAAAAAAAACTGACACAATATAAAAATAACATATATATGTAATGTATTCTAAAAACAACTCTGTTACATTGGTAGAGATTAGATATAGCAGAAATATCTGTTCAGTGTCTGTTAAGGTAGGTATATTTATAGGTTATGACACCTACAGTTGTCTTGCCAAGTAGTTCATTTTCTTTGGTCAGGTAATATTGGAAGTAGTAAATAGTCTTCAATACCGCATACATTTTTATTTTCACTGTACCAAGCTTATTGGTTCTGTGTTTTAATTTCCTCTGTGTCTTTCGTTAATGCAAGAGATACTAATTTCTTTTTAATATTTGCTTTAAACTGGGGAGCTCTCTTTATGTTTTTTTAAATGATTTGTCCATAAGTGTATGGTATTGGTTTTCTGTAAGCTAGCAAGTACAGTAGCTGGTTTAGCCAAGGGGAAGAAGTTGCAGTGGAGCACCATTTTATTTTTTCCTGTAAGCATGCTTTAGAAATAGTATTATTGGGATTATTTATTATATGTATCCAATAAGAAGCAATACAGGATTCCACCAGGGCAGTCAGTATCATTCTGCCTCACTCAGCATGAACCATGGCAGAAGAAGTTGAAATAGGAACCTGAAGCAGAGCTTTATAATAAAACAATACTATGGTTTCAATATTTAATGTAATTGGGGTACCCCATACTTCTGACCCATACAGAAGTATGGGATTAATCTTGACTGCTCCTGCTTTTAATGCTGGGAGGAGGGAGTTGCCCCCATATGTATAGTTAATTCTTATCAGGGCTTTAGCTGAGTGCTCAGCTTTGGCTTGCTGTTCCCTAATATGGGAATTCCATTTCCCGTTTGCAGTGAATTTAACATCAGTTACCAGATCAATTTTACCATTTTTTAGTGTTAATTTACACTTAGGTATGTTAGTTCTGAATACCATTGCTTTAGTTTTTTTGCGATTGATTTTCATGTCTAGATCCTCACATTTGGACAGTAACTTACTTAATTGCCCTTGAAGACCAGAGCATGTGAGTGACAATAAAACTAAATTGTTGACATATACCATGATATTAAAAGGACAATTGTGTATTTATGGAATGTCTATAGATTCTTCTTCCTCCAGGTGTACTAAAACGTCTTTGTAAATACTGAAGAGAATGGGTGCTAACAAACAGCCTTGTTTGACTCCTCTTGAGGTGTTAATGTATTCTGTTATATTGTCTTTATTATTAAATCTGACTGTGGTGTGGTATTAGAGTAAAGTAAATAGATGGGGACTAAAAGTTCCATGGGAAGGCCTCTGTTTTGAAGTGTTAAACAAAGTTTATCTCTGTTCACAGAGTCAAATGCTGCCCTGAAATCTAAGAAAAAAACATTTAATTTTGACTTCCTAATTGTTATATATTTTTCAGGAAGATGGGAAAAACAGAAAATATCAATTGTGGAAAAATTTGCTCTAAAACTGGCTTGACATTTGGATATCAGAGAGCTGTCTAACCGATACAAAAGGTTATCAAGCAGAATTCCTATGAATCTTTTAGAGCTGATATCAAGAAGACTTATGGGGCAGAAGTTCATTGGATTCATAAGAGCCCTTCTTGTGAATCGGCAGTATAATGTTCTGATTCCTTGTGCTTGGGATACATTTTTGTGCCAAGTAGATATTGAAAAATAAAGTGAGTAATGGTATCCAGATGTTATTATGCCTTTTGTAAACTCCAGCAAGGATGGGATCTGGACTGGAAGCTTTATTATTAGCTATTCTGATTATGGCTGTTTCTACTTCTTCTTCTTCCAAAATAGACAATGGAATATATTCTATGCTCTTGATACATTCAAATGTATTATCTGAGGGTGTAGAGAAGTCTCATTATTAAATATTGATTTAAAGTATTGTACCCATTTTTCTTAAAAATATACACAGCTAAGGAAGGCTGGGTTTCACAAATCCCTATTGCCACATTTTTTTCCAATTAGTTTGTATCATTATTATGTATTATTTTAATCATACTCATCCACTGTTTTTGTCTGTATGCTTTCTTTTTAGATTTAAGACATTTTTAATACTGTTTTCTTTTCCTATTTCAAATGTTAAAATTGTTCCTGGAAGGTTCACATTTAACCAGCATAATTTATTTATTCAGATTCTTTTTAGCCTTTGTAAAAGAGGTATAAAATCATGTGTTTTTTCTATTAAAATCTGATTTTTTTGTATATATTTTTGCTTAATTTGCTTTTGTAATTTGATAAATATTTGTTCTAGATTATGTGGGGGTTGTCTGGTCTACAGGAGGTTTGGGTAGCTGGGAGCAGAGATATGGCACCTTACAAGGGAATTAGTAGTGATAGGGCAAAGGTTAAACTTAAATGGGGTATGGGGTTGGCTGGTGGGGGATCAAGGGGTGGACTTCAGACTGATTGAGGGGGCAGGCAGGGGGAGGAATGAAGTGGGACCAAGGCAAGATCCCTGGGGCCCACTTCTCTAAAGGTAAAGTGGGCCTTGGGGAGACTGACAGACATTGGTAAGAGGAACAGAGAGGGCATATTTGGTAGGGAGGCCAGTGGAAGCACCCACTAAGGTGCCATTAAGGAATAGAGTCCTTCGACTGACTAGGGAAGGACCAGATATGACTGGTAAGGGGGAGAGGGAGAAGCAGCAACAGGAGAAAGACACAAAGGCAAAAGGAGATGTAAACAAGGGAATAGACAAGGGAATAAGGATGACTGCAGGAAGGATGGGGCAAGAATAGCCAAGGTTGTGGGTCAGGTGGGAGCAGCTGCCCCCTTATTATTCACCTGGGTATGAATGATCTGTCTGATAGTGAGGTGGGGTGGTCATGGGCAGATTCAAAGAAGCGGCATAGATCTACAGGAAGGTGCGGAGGTTAGTAGCCTTCTCAGAAATATTACCACTATCAAGGGCCGGCAATGCAAGGAAGACTACAGTAGAGGAATTCAATGTCTGGCTCAGTGGGTAGAGTAAAGAAGAGGGACATGGAATAACTGGTGACTGTGGGAACACAGACTTTATACACCAGACAGGTTGCACCTCAACAAGGTAGGAGAAAGGATGCAGAAGACTAGGTTGGATAAGCATATTAGTAGTAAAAACCTTTATTTTTATACAGGAATTGTTGACATTATTTACATCATTAGGACAATGTCCTATTTACAAGATGTTCCTGTTTCTTCATGTTCCATATGACACTAATTAAAAACAAACTAATATAACAATACAGTCACAAACATGTTAGTAACAGTGAGTAATAAACACATCTTACATATATCATTTCATTATATACAAATTACTCATAAAAACGTATTTGATTAGCCATAACATTCACACCTTAAACTTAATTCCAGCTTCAAACTTAATAAAAATGCTTTCACATCTTTAAATTTATTATTTGTTACTATTTTTATCTTATTCCATATTCTATCCACTATTACGGGAAATCGCATGTGACTATATTTATTTTTTAGTTTTGGAAGTAAGTAATGCCCCAGATTTTTTTCACGCAAGTTATAAACAGATGTTTTCCTTTCTAATCTATCACTCAGACATTTAGACTGATTTAGATAAATAACTTTATAAATTTGCGAAGCCCAAGAAATCTGTCTTTTTGCTTCCTGGGTAAGCCAACCCAGGTCTTGTAACAATAGACAATGATGAGTTCTATGATCCTCTTTTAATATATAAATTATTTAAAAAAATTAAATATTAGCAGAGAACTAAATTTAAACTGATGAGGGGGCAACAAGGATCAAAATACCAGTTGTTAACTGGAGGAGGAGTTAATTAGGCCTCCCTCATCAGGACAAGAGGATGAAGGGACAGATGGGGGGGCATGATAGAACTGGCAAGAGGTGGAACCAGGTACTGGAGGGATGGTCAGGCAGTCCAGAGGCAGAGGGGGACACAGGTCACAGTGGAGAGTGATGTATTTAAATGCAAGGATCTTGGGAAACAAAAAGGCTGAGCTGCACTTATTAATAGCAGAGTTGGAGTTGGATATGGCTGCCATCACAAAGATGTGGACCATGCCTAACAATGACTGAGATCTCTCCAGCTGGGGGTACAAACTACGTAGAAGTGATGTGGTATAGGTGAGGAGTTGGCACTCTATGTAAGGGAAGATATCAACTGCACTAGAGAGGATGTGACCATAGGACATACAGAATTGCTGTAGGTGCAGATGCAGTCATCAAATGGCAGTAAACTAAGGACTGTAAGGATAAGGAGCTGGACATGGAGCCGGTGTCCAAAACTGTGGACATGGCTGGCAATGGTGGGGGGGGATAGTGATCTTGGAGGACTTCAATCTACCTTGGGGGGATGGACAATCCCTGCTACAACCTGCGCCTGGACTTATATGCTGCTGGAGGCACTGCAGAGGGAATTTCTATCACAGTATGTCCAGGAACCCATCACTGAGAGGGCTATTCTGGACCTTGTTCTGATGCATGAAATGCATGTCCAGGAGGTGAGGTTTGAAGCATCACTAACAGGAGGCAACAACAGCATGGTATGGTTTCACCTGGACATGAGAAAAGAGAAGACCTAAATAAGTCAAGCATGCTGGACTTCAGGATGGCAGCCAATGGAACAATGGGGAGTATTCTGGTAGGGGCACACCACTGGAATCAAAGAAGAAATGGGGGTGGACCACAAATGAGCCCTGAAAAGGAAGTGCTATTGCCAGCCACTAATGTGTATGCCAAAGTAAAGAGCAAAACAGCCCGAGTCAAGAAGCCTAACTGGTTTGATGGGAGGGTGCTCTGGCAATTAAGAGCAAAGGTGCTGCTTTTAAAGGTACAAAAGCTCTAGGAAGGACAAGGACAGGGAGGAATAGAACAATAAAAAAAAAGAGGTGAACAGAGTAGCAAAATTGGCCAAGGCCAGGAAGGACCTGCAGCTGGCCAAGGGTTTGAAAATGGTAGAGAATGGCTTCTTCCATCACATCTGGGAGAAGAGGGTTATTAATGATGCAATAGTTAGATTGAAGGAGGAGTAGGAGGTGTGGACGGAGAGTAGTGTGGAAAAGGCAAAGGTACTTAATGAGTACTTCTGGTCAGTTTTCATGAGGGAGAAGGATGGCTCAGTCCATCAGGGAAAGGAGGGGTAATGGGTTGGAGGAGCAACAGATGGGGAGAAATACTGTACATTGATTGGGTGAGGAAGAATTTAAAGGCCTTGAAGGTGGATAAGTCCCATGGACCAGATGGCATACACACAAGGTTTTTGAAGGAATTAGAAGATGTGCTAGTGGGCCCACATGGTATATATTTAACACCTCTATTGAAATGAGAGTGGTTCCCCTAGACTAGAGAACAGCAGATACAGTGCTGCTAAGTAAGAGTGGGCCAAGGGATGTCACTGGTAATTATCAGCCAGTTAGTCTGAATGCTACCATGGGGAAGCTCATGGAGACCATTCTGAAGACTGGTGAACATTTTAGAAGATGATGGACTCCATGACAATATGCTGTATGGATTCATGTTGGGTTAGTCATGCCATATCGTTCTTATGGATATTTTTGACTGGGTAAAAAAGACTGTGACAAAGGCCAAGCAGTGGACATACTGTGTCTAAATTTCAGTAAAACCTTTGACTCTGTTCCCCACAGGACAGTCATTAGGAAGCTGGAAGACTTGGGAGTTGAAGTGAAATTGGCTCAGTAGATAAAACTCTGGTTATGGAATAGGAACCAGAAGGTGTCCATGCAGGTGGGGGGATTCTTTGATGCTAGACCAGTCACTAATGGGGTCCCACAGGGTTCGGTGCTCAGCCAACATCAACATCTTTATGAGTGATATCACTGATGGGGTAAAAGATAAAATATAGCTCTTTGAGTATGACATAATAGACATACAGGAAGGGAGACAATATATTATGGAAGACCTGGCTAAACTAAAGAGATGGTCAGGTATTTGGCAACTGGGATTCAATGGCAAAAATTGTAAGATGATGCACTTATGGCTGGGCGAAGAACCCAGAGACCACATATTTGCTGGGGAGCAGGTCACAAGTCAGCAGAGGAGAAAGACTTTTTGGGTGATCATCGCAAGTGACATGAAGCACTCAGCACATTGCAGGAGACAGTGGGCAAAGCAAATAGGAAGCTAGGATGTATAGCCAGGGGTATAACCAGTAGGATGGTAGAGATCATCCTGCCATTGTACAGGTCAATGGTTAAGCTACATCTGGAGTGCAGCATGCAGTACTGGAGCCCTTACCTAAAGAAAGATATCAACTTACTAGAGACATTGCAGAGAAGGGTGACCAAGATAATCCAGGGACAACAGGGTAGGCCCTATGGGGAGGGAGTTGGAGATCTCAAAATGTACTTCCTGGTGGATATAAGGGAGAGGAATTACATCATTTAAACCTTTAAATACCTTAAAGGTTTCAACAACGTGAAGTCTGAGGATCTATTCAACCTACGTAGGCACAAGACAACAAGGGGGCACTGCTCCAACTGATGAGGTGAGTGCTTCAAGAGGGAAATCAGGGGCATTATTTCAGCAAAAGGGTGGTGGCAAAGTGGAATCAGTTGCCGAAGGAAGTAGTCTCCCTGAAGATTGTAGATAGTTTCAAGAGGGGATGGGATAGGGTGGTAGGTGAAATTGAATGGAGGGGGAATGGGGGAAATTTTATGGGGGAAGAAGGCATGGGTAATGGGGAGGGGGTGGACCACTTGGTAGATAGAGAGAGATCTGCAGACTAGACAGACTGTAAGGAGAAAGATTGAGCACTTCCAAAAAATATTAACAAATTGGTTACTATGTCCAAATGAAAATGATACATTTTTGCAACTCATAAATCTCAGGTCCAAGATTATATATCTTCGAAAAAAGACATAATGTAGATAACTTCAATTTTCTGTTGAGATGAGATGCAACAGTTATAGAACTCAACCACAGACATGTAGAGTAGCTTCTCATCTCCACAATCTGATGATCCATCTTCACAAAAAGATACAGGACAGCAGGAGTGACCAAATACGAGCAGTAATTCTTCCACAACTCCCAGTTCCACTCCAAGTACAGTAGCAAGTTAAATCTATGGCAAAACCTTTCACAAACTACTGCCATATAAGTTACAACAATTCTTCTTCTGTGCTTCTTTTTCCATCCTGGTAGACAGTGGTCTGCAAAACCACTTATTCCTATTGATGCATGTCTATTTTAATACTGAAGATGAAAAAAGTTAATATGGCCTGAATTGTACTATGAAGCCTTTAAATATATTAGTCATCCTTTAACATATATCTCTTCAGAATGCATATTTAGTACTGCTGGCAATATTTTGAAAGACACCAGCAAGAGAATGCTGACAGAAAATGTACAGTTGCAGCCAAAGACACAGCCAGGTAATTTCTGTGCTATCTGTAGAGAAATTCCCTGCCTGCCTGCAGTACTCTAAAAGGCCACATGAGGGAAATCTCTTGAGAAACAGCTACAAATATCTGACCAATTCTTTGGCTGCAACCATACAGATGTTAGTATTTATTAAAGGTAATGAGGCAAGATTATCCAGTCCATACAAAATTATATGAACTATTGATCCTGGTAAAGTCATTGACAATGATGGTAACTCAGATAGTAAGTGCTGATTGAATGAACAAGCAACTTTAAAAGAACAGAATTTGAACTGTGGTGTCTATTCTTTGTGCAGCTTTATTACTGATCATATCCACAATACACTTTCACTATCTGCTTTGTAGATAAGGCCTAAAGTTGCTAGTTTTACAAAGAATGTTAACATCAGTGAGAATAGGGCCACTCGAATTACAAAATCACATGCAAAGTGCTTCAGCCACATTAAACATTGCCGGGGTTTATCTGTGGTAAGTAAATAACATTTTTTGTTCACACGAATTACATTTTACATATATAGCAGTTGATGTGGTAGCTCTATAGAAAGCTATATGTATCAATGCTATTTACTAGTTTAATTATGTATTGAGATTTTTGTGGAGGCAACTTCCATTTCATGTTAGTATGAAAAGACAGTTTACATGTAGAACAAATATTAACAAGTAAAATACTGTTACTTTTAAATTATGAGATGTAGTGTTAAATATGTGACAACCTCATAAGAATGGCTGGTGTGCTTTTTTGTAAATGTCTAATGACTGACTGCACTAAAAAAATAATATGTGCACCAATTCCATTAGCTGCAGCTGTAATACCTTGACATTGTCAACAATAGAAGCCTTTAGTGGTAGGTATTTAAAAGAGACAGCAGCAAGCAGCTGAGGTTTGCTAATGTAAATTAATGTTTTCACACTTCATTGAAGAATGTTCAACAAGCAATAAAGAAATTCTACAATTAGCTGGTGATAGCTAATGTACAGATGAGATTCTGTAGGAATGATACGGTATACAGCAACTGACACTTGTTTGATTATAGATATAATTATCGTTTCATTACTTATTTTCTTGACTTATTTATGGGCCATCACTTTAGTGTTGCTGAATCTGGACAATCTAGTATAGATGGCAAAAGCCTTAAACAAAATAATGGATATAATTTTCAGCTGAATAAATAAATGTGGTATTGAGTTTTAATTTCACTTAAAAAAATATAATGCAGCAGCAGGAATACCTTTATCTTATGGGTAGCTGGCCCTGTAAGCACTCAGTGGCTGAACTGTACTATTAGCAAAGATAAAAAAACACAGATGAACCTAGCTATATTCATGTCAAAGTCACACATGATCATATCTGTCTCCCCTTATAATGAACAGATTTTGATTTTATCCTTCATCTCATTACATGTATAGCACTATTATCTTTTCTGTTACACCCAACCATAAAATATGGTTTGAGTTCTAAAAAATATTGCAACCCTAGATGTTTTTCAGAAATTCTAGAATAGGACAAGAACCCAGAACTCCAGTGTGTTCTGGCAACCCTATATCCCCAATTTGTGTCTGGCCTACAGTGAGTACATGTTCAGGTTCTCATACTGCAGGATCAGCCTTACTTGTCCCAGATCATTTTGGCGATCCTTCTCTGTTCTGATTCTAGCCTATGTCCTTTCTCAGGTGACTGCTCAACAACTGGATTTAATATTAAAGGTGAGGCCTCATCAGCAATCTGTAGAGGGCAATATTACTTTTGCTTCCCCTGCCCCTTTCTGATACACCCCAGCATCCTCTATGACTTACTGTATGCCTTATTACTTTGACTGTTTTGCTTGAGGGAGTCACTTATGATATCCCCCAGATCCCTCTCCTTTGAAGTAGTAGGCAACCTAACAGCACCAATTCAATACTGTCTGCATGGGTTCTCTTCCATAAGTGTGTTGTCTTACCTTTCTTGGTGTTAAATCTTAACTGCCAAATCGAAGACCAGTTTTCCAGACTCCCCAGGTCATTCTGAAGCTTACTCACCTCTTCATTTTCTACTCTACTGCATAGCTTTGTGTCATCAACAAACAGATAAATCTTGCCCTGGACCATCACTTAAGTCACTATGTCACTAATGAACATATTGAATAGGGCAGATCCAATGACTGATCTCTACCTGATTTTGCCCAATGTAAAACTACCCTCTTTTGTATCCCCCTAGACAGTTACTCTCCCACCTGACTATACCCTTTCTCTACTCCCAAGTCCTCTTGCTTTTCAATCAGCATCCTGCATGGCACCAAAGTGAAGGCTTTGCTGATGTTAAAGTAGAACAAATGAACCACCTACCCTCTATCTAGCACACTAGTGATCCTGTCAAAAAACATAATCAGGGTTGTCTGGTAGGACTTCCCTGACACAGATCCATGCTACTGGCTCTCCTACAGCCTGTTGTCTTCTAAGTAGGCCACCAGACATTTTTACCTATCGTCTTCATCAGTATATCTATCAGAATGGCAAGACTGCCCAGTCTGTATTTGCCATGGTCTCCCCCCCTACCCCTGTGGAGTGTGACTATATCTGCAGACCTCCAATCACCTGCTACTACTACTACAGACTCCCGTGAGTAATTAAATCATTAGGTCAAGGGTTCTGCCAGTTTTCTTGCCAGTTCCCTAAGGCCCATAATGTGCAGGCCATACGGGTTTAGCACTATTTCTACCATAAAAGTCTCCATCCATTTTTCAACCATTCAGTAATGATCACTGCCCTCTCCATTTCCTGCACCCCATATGTCTGCCTTAATCTCACTTTCTAGTAGAGGCCCATCACCTTCAACTGTGAATACTGAGCAAAAGTGATTGCTTAGTGCAATTGCCTTCTGCTCATGATGTACTACCACTCATCCTCCTCACCTAGACAATCCCACCCTTGCTTTCTTTATTCCCTAATTGTGATAGGGGCATGGACCCCCCCCCCCTTTTTTGTTGTTTATAAATATTGTATATATAGGTTTATTTTTAATACTTATAACAAGGCATTTAGAAAGTGCTGTATTTAATTGATATTACTGGTAATATGGTATCTGGACTTTCCAAAAATTCCTCTCTGTGAAAACTAAAATCTGTTGCAACAGTATTCTTTTCCTGCTTCACTCTATTCTTTCAACCCTATACTTTCCCTACCTACATCTTGGCCACATGTAGGTATCTTTCTGTTCCTAATTCTATTTCCTCATCTTTTGTGGAAAAGCCCACTGTTACTGCTGCCACGTAATTGCATGGCTTGTATGCCCATTTGTTTAATTCGCTAATTAGCAGACCAGCGTGACTCTGCACATGATCGCACTGCACGAATATGTGCATGGCACAGCTCGACCGTGCGAATGTTCCTGAATAGGTTCCCAGAAATACAGATGGAAACATTAGCATTTATAAATGTGGGCTTCTCAGAAGCTGGTGAATCCTCCCTGTTTCACTCGGTCTCAGTTTTCAGCCAAATTAAAGAGCAACAAAATGAGCCAAGCATAAAGCAAGCCATTCTGTTGCCTGACTCTTAAACAATGCTCACTCCTTTTACAAATGCTCTCCAAACTCATATAAGACAATAAAATTGGAACATTGCCCGTTTAGCACAGACCTCATTTAAACTAATGCAGTGTCTTAGGTATGAGGCTTAGCTTGCATAATTGAATAAACTTCTGTGCTGCATAAGAACACTAATGAAATGAGAATAAGTGCTGTCAGCTAAGAACTTAGCACAAATATGTATAAAGTACACTCTCTTCAAGCTATATTATATTCATTGTTAGGAATATTTGTAAAAATAGGAGTTTCACCTTTTTTTAATTTTAACTTCCTGATTCAGAGCTTCCAGAACCTCCCTGCTGTTTACATGGTGTCCTTAGGGCTGACCGGCCATGGCTCCTCCCCTTGTATGATGTAGGAAAGGGGTGGTGCCTGAACCTCCAGTATAAGCTATGTTTTTTTGGTTTATCTTACTACTTATTGCATTTTTATGCCTCAAATCTTTTTCAGTTCTGTGTTACAGCATTTTTAAGGTATTGTATTAAGAATTTAAGTCCCCAAAGGGATAATTGTTGTTTCAAGTTAGGTATGGGAGGGGCTATAGTGGACATGTGACTCTGTTTCTGTATAAAAGCACTGCGGAATGTATGGTGAATCAGTTGGTTGGTAGGAGCTATTCCCTACCAGTCCCCTATCTTAATACTAGGTGAATGAAAGAATTGCTTTGTGGAATTGCCTTAAATTCTGTAATTTAATTTTGTCTGATGCCTTTATTATTTTCCGTGCTCAGTCCACTTATTTTTGTCTGTTGGAGAATAAATCCAGTTCTTCTCATTTTGAATCTGAATCAACATCTGGACTCCATTTGTTCCCACATCCACATCTGGTGGCAGTGGTGGGATTCGAACCCACGCCCCCGAAGAGGGGCACCTAAAAACTTACTTGTCCTTTTCCTTCACACCCTCACTAATCCATTACTCCATGTCAGACTTTAGTGCCCTGCACCAAACAAATATAGTGTGTAAAATTTAAATATGTGTTTTGTAGACATGTATACAGTTATACAGGTTGACAACAGGGTGCTAATGTAATGGTGCTGTCTGCCGAACATTTAAATCAAGTTGCAGCTCCCTTCCACTATAACACAGGCACATGGAAGAGATATCAGAGCACTAGCCACAGACTCCAAGAGAAACTGGTCATTAGACCAGTGGTACAAGAAAAATATTTGCATATCCTCTCATATTATTATAATAACTGGTCAGCAATGTTTTCTATGGCCTGAACCAGTTATAATTTGCCATTATAACCCATGGGTTATAACAGCAAGCATGTGCCCAGTCAATAAAAAATGGCCACTCTCTCATTAGCTGTTCATCTCCTCCTGGGCGGGCTAATTGCATTTCAAAACATGGCGGCTCCTTATCCCGGGAAACAAGGAGCCGCCAGACAGACAGTCCCATCATTTTTATTTTATTTTAAAGCAGTTACAATTTAAAAGCACAAAAAATTCTATCTGGTTGATTCTGCCATTCAGCAGCAGAAGCAGACAAGAACTTCTAGGGGAACGGCTCGGACGGTCCAACCTGCCAGACTGCGGTAAGCAGTGATCATGATCGTGAAGCTCTTCTGAATGAAAGCACAACCTAAATTTTTTAAAAAGCAGCTCTACAAAAAAGAACTGAAGGAAAGGAAATAAAAGTCTCTTGGAGGGAGAGAGAGTGTGTGTGTGTGTGTCTGCAACAGTGAGACAGAAAAGTCAAAGTCCAGCAATTATAAAAATTAAGAGATGGGGAAGTGTGTTGAACTCGAATTTAGTGGTTGACCTCGGTGTGGGAAGTTTTAATAAATCTCTCAGGCTTTGCCCTTGGGGTTTATGTAGCATCCCACACCTCAGGCAACCATTAAATTCTCATTAAGCACACTTCCCCATCAATTATTGTTTCGATTATTATTTAAAAATACTGCAATAATAGATGGCTAAGGCAAATATCTAATAAAGAACATTATTTCAGAAATCATAATTGACAAGTTTTGCCATACATGTCCTGTAATTCATAATTATGACATCAAATCATAATTACCTGTGGCTACTAATCTTTAAAAAAAAAGCAAGATAAGAAAACAAAAAATTGCATTAAACATCACAGATTCCCCAATGCTCCCAATCCATCTGTAGAAACCCTTCCTCACCCCACAAAAGTATTTTATTTAAAAAAAAATACCTTTTTGCTGCTTTTCACTACAACTTGGCTATCCAGTTTAAAGCTCACTGTGAGCATTGCTCAGTCAGACAATCAGCATGGATCAGTTCACTCACAGAGTGGTGGGTCATTTCACAAAGACGTGGGACACAGACATGGTGAAGCTGACATAAAAGTAAAAAAAAAAGCTTTAAGGATCCAGGGGAATTTGTACAAATGCCCCAGCTGGGACTCAAACCCCGGCTGCCTGGAACACCATTTTGGTCGTGCTTACCAGCTGTCACCAATGCAACTGGAACCTGGGCAGTTCTGGAGCACACATTACTCTCTCTCCAGTGCACAACTTGGTGCTGCTCAAACAATTACCACACTTTTAATCATATTAGTGCAGTGCACTTATACTATGAAACTCATACAAACAGAGGAGAGAAAGAAGCAAGTGCCCCTGCTGGGATCCGAACCCAGGTCACCCATAACACCGTTCTTGTCACCTTAACCAGTTGCATGACCAAGGTAACTGGAACCTGGGCCACTCCGGAGCACACATTACTCTCTCTCCAATTCATAACCTGGTGCTGCACAGACAATCACCAAACTTTCAATCACAAGGGTGCAGTGCACATATCCTATGGAACACAAACAAACAGTGGAGAGAAAGAAGCAAGTGCCTCAGCTAGCACCCAAACAAATGTTACCCAGAACATCATTCCAGTCATGCCAACCAGCTGCATCACCAAGGCAACTGGAACCCGGGCCACCCCAGAGCACAAATTACTCTCTCTCTAATGCACAATCTGGTGCTGCACAGACAATCACCAAACTTTCAATCACATGGCTGCAGAATGGCCCAGGTTCCAGTTGTGTTGATGATGCAGCTGGTTAGTGTGACTGAAACGCTGTTCCAGGTGGCCTGGGTTTGGGTCCCAGCTGGGACACTTGTTTCTTTCTGTCATCTGTTTGTGTTCCATAGGATATGTGCTCCTAACCAACCTGACAAAACTCTTGATCATAATCATCCAGTCCTTCAACCATCTTCTGCCACCTTCTCTGAAATATGGGACCTCATAGCTCAACTCACTACTTCAGTATCTGATGTACTATCTTGCATTACCTCTCTCGAACATCGCCTTTCAGTGCAGCCTACTTCAGCATCTGATTCAGCCACTTCATCCACCATCCTGTTCTCCAGCTCATCCAAAGATGAAATGACCCTGCTTAGCATTCCTCCTTCCTCCAGTATTCCACCAACTTCTGATCTACCATTTTGTCAAGACTCAGGTACTTCTTCATTAGTTAATCCTCTACCAGTAACATTTCCAGTTCCCTTCATCCCTCGTCACCTCCACAAGGACATCATAGAAGGAAAAGATGTCAGTTTTATCTCTCTCTCCTCATTTCTTTTCACAATGCCATTAAAATCAGAGTCATATCCTGTGAAGAAGTTTCCTTCATGGTGAAATCAAAATACCCCAGGTTCATGAGGAAATTGACTATTTCCTAATTTTGCCCTTGCCTTCAGCATATATAGAGATGTTGTTTGCTCCTCGTTCCATTCCAGGTGAGAAACATTGGACTCATACCTCTATTTCTCAGATATGGGGCACTTATTTGTATGATTATCATCGGTCTTTCTCGTTAAAAGCAGCAGCTGCTTTAGCTCATTCCAACACTAAACTAAAATGGTATATCTTAGATAATGAGCTATTTTTCATCATTTTTCCAGCCAACAAACTATTTTCTGCATATTGTGTGGCTCCTTTTCCCATTTTGCCTCCCTTTATCCATTGGCTGTAGCTGAGTCGCATACCCCTCAGCAGAATTCATGAGTTGGATCAGTTTCTCCCGCTTTCTTCTCCTCAAATATGATCCATGCAGTTGTTAACCCTGGTGCTCTTCCCTGCCTTAACTTCTGTAGATTTGGCTGTCAAGTAATACTTGTGGGAAATAAGCCTATCTGCAATAATTTCAACATCAACAGCTGTCCTTGCTCTGACTATCGCTACCTTTACATCTTCAGCTTTGGTGGTGATGCACATTCTCAAATCATTTCTCCAAAAATGCCTCGGCCAAAGCATTACAATCAGTGCTTCCCTTTACCCACATGGATGTTCAGGCTTTTGCACAAATGCTAGCTTCCCCTCCTTCCTGCCACTTCATGGACTTCTCATTTCTGGATTCTCTGAAGGTTTTCAGCACAGACATTTCAGATTCATGCGCATGTAAAAATGCATAATCTATTCTAAAAAAGCCAGAAGTCATGAAGGAGTTCTTGCACAAAGAACTCCAAAAGGATTCCCAATGGTCCTTTTATTATCCTCCACCATTAAGCTCCTTTTACATTAAATCAATAGAACATGTATCCAAAAAGCTCCTTAACATCAGTCAAGAAATGGACCTATATTGGAAACTATTGGACTTGCTCTGTTCCAAACCATTGAACCTATAACTAACATCATGATATCTTTAGCTATTTTTTTCAGCCTTATTTGTTTTTGTCATCCAAGAAAGTGTACAGTTCCATCAGCCTATTTTACTCAACTTCTCATGATTGCCAGTTTAAGAAAATAAGCAAACCACTATATCCTCCATTTACTAAGAATCAAAAGACTACATTAAGAAGTTTAGATCGCCTGCTGTCCAACCCATAACAACTGGTGCTCCATACAGATACTTAACCAACTCATCCTTTATCATGCTGGATCTAACCCTTCACATGCTCTCATGCCTGCTAACATTTATTCTCCCATGACCACCTAAATATTTATGGAGCAGTTAGAAATTTACTTCAGTGACTGAGATTTTCCCCCTTTTCCTTTTCATATCATTCCCTCTGGATTGGAGCAGCTACCTCAGGCTGTTTAAATAATATCCCATCCATATCATTAGTGCTCAGATATTTATTTTTATTTTAATCATTGAAATTTTGGAGAAAATACCTTTGAGCTACAGCTCATTTACAAAGGTTTTGCATCAGTATTTAGACAAGACATACATAGCTTAATCAGAAAGTGGAACATAAAGCAGTCTCTATTTACAGTACAAATAACAACTAGCAAAACAGGGAGTACATACAGTAGTTTGTGGAAAAACTAGCTGATACTGAATGACAACTTCAATAATTAAGGCTTCAAAAACCTGGAGGCAGGTGAGTTAGGCGAGGAGAGGTAGGTAGAGGAGCAGATAAGCAACAAATTAGGTAGGAACTCAAGGAAGGGGTCAAGCTGGAAAGCAGCTAATACAGGGAAGCAAGGAAAAGAGGGGGCCGAGGAACAGCTCAGGTGATCATTGTCAATGGAAACTATAAGGGGAGAGCAGGGGACAGGGGGAGAAGGAGGGAGAAATTGTGCTGGGGGTAGGCTAAGATAGATGGAAATATACTGGGAGGGGTGAATGACATCCCAGGGAGTAAGAAGGGACAAGTGCAAGGAGTACTTAAGTAAGTGCTGGTAAGAGTACCAGGGTTAATAAAGTGGGCAGAGGAGAGAATTAGGATCTGCAATTGCACTTATTGTTGAAAGTCTTCTGGTGAGTCCTTAGGCTAGTCTTAAATTGGCCAAGCTAAGTGCAGGACTATAGGTTGTGGTTTAGGCAGTTCAACCATTTGGGGGCTCTATATTCAAAGGAACGCTGGCCTTGGTAGGTCCATCAGAAGGCACTTTTAGAGGCATATTGCTGTCACTACAGGTATTCCTAATGTTCTCATTAAGGTGGAGGAGGTCAAGTATCCCTGGAGTAGTGAGACCCAGAGTTGTCTTACTGTCAATTTGGCAGATTTGGCAATTGATCCTGTTTTCTAAGTTGAGCCATCCAGTCCAAGAATAGAGTTCAGAAGAGTGTGTTAAGTGGTGGGATACTAGGATCAGTCTACAGGCTTTACTGAGAGCTGTGTTAGCTTTTTGTAGAGCTGTATCAGTAGCTGTCTGATATACAATTAGCCCATAGTTGATAATTGACAAAACTGAGCTGGATACACTTACACTAAGGGCTTCTTCAGTAAGGCAGAGCTTGTGTTTATACAGCAGGCTGATCCTGGAATTGACTGCCTTTGCCACCCATTTGAGGTAATTCATGAAACAGAGTGAACAATCAAGGGTGACCCCAAGATATTTGAAGGAGCGCACCATTTCTAGTGATTCACCTAGATGATTAAGAATTTTCAGCTGATGGGGCTTGTGACTGTTTTGTGGAGAAATGAAGAGCATAGTCTTTGCCTTCTTGAATTTTAGAAGAAGCTTGTGGCTTTGGAACTATGACTCTCCTGCCGAGAAGCTGGACTGTATTTGCAGTTCAAAGGTGGTAGGGTTGACCTGACTTGAGAATAGCACAGCATCATCTGCATACAAGAGGATATGGCTAGGATAGGTTGATGGAAGATTATTTAAAAATAAGCTAAATAATAAGGGACCCAGGATTGAGCCTTGAGGTACACCATTTATAACATTACAGGGATCAGAGTAGGTATCTAGGAATTTTACTTGCTGAGTCTGATTTGTGAGATGACTATGGAACCACTCTATGGATTCAGGTGAGAGGCCAATGGATGTCAGTTGCTGAAGGAGAAGAAGGTGATTAACCATATCAAAGGCCTTTGTTAGGCCTATATAAGTAGCCCCAACCATATGCCCTCAGTCAAATGAGTTTTGAATGAGTGGTGTACTCAATCAGGGCTGTGGTAGTGCTGTGCCATTTCTGGAAACCGTGTTGTTCCTGTCATTGTAGCTGGTATTTGCCTAGGTAGTCAACTAACTGGTCACTGATGATTCTTTCAAGTGCCTTGGAGAGAGGGTGGAGAATAAAAATAGGTCAGAAGTTAGAGTGGTTTATCTGGTCTCCACTTTTAAAGACTGGGATGACATGGCCTTCCTCCAGATGGTTGGAAATTTGGATGTTCTAAGGGACAGATTCAGAAGGTAGGTTAGCGACTGGATTATCTCATCCATGGTGAGAGCGAGTAATTTAAGGTCCAGTGAGTCACCACTGGACCTTGATTTTCCAATAGCCTTAATAAGGTATTTTTGGCCTCAGATATAGACACTATTTTGAGGTAGAAGGGGGAAGGTGCAGGTGTTTGAGAATTGACCAAGCCCACGGAGTTAGGGTCACAGAGGGGGTCTAGAAAGTCAGGTGGAACAACCCCATTGAGGTCTGTGAAAGACTTGTTGAAGGTATTGGCAATCACTTTGGTATCCTGTGTCAGCTTTCTATTGACATGGAACAGTGTGTGTGTGTGTGTGTGGGGGGGGGGGTTACTGGCTTTCCCAGTTAAGGTTTTTAAATTTTCCAGAAATTCCTGGAATCACCACAGGATCTTTTTAGTGCCTCCTTAAAATAGTGGCTTTTAGCAATACAAATGGCATGTGTACATTTGTTTCATGCTGCTTTGTAGCATTGCAAGTCAGATTGGGATCCAGAGTATTGGGCCTTATACTAGAGGTTATCCCTTTCCTTCATTTTCTTGAGAAGGGAGGAGGTAATCCAGGATTTCCTGATCTCCTTCACTTTTCTCTTCTTGTAGGGGGCATAAATAGCACAAGATGCATTGGAATTGTTCGCAAAATGCTCAAGTGCCTAATCAACATTGTTCGTATTATAGATGGTAGGCCAGTCTTGATGGAAAAGGTAGGTTTTTAGTGGGCCAAGTTGTTCTGCCTTCAAAACTCTGGAAGTGATTGTCCTGGGGGGGGGGTTGCAGGGGTTGTGAAACCATGTACAGATTGTGGTTCTATGTGATAACAGTGAAAGCCTAAAGGTGATCACTGTTATCTTGCAGTCAGAGTGCCAAACACATTTGCAGCACTCTGACACCCTTGGCGCCTAGGACAATGGCATCAGGGACTTATATTTTAATACTTTCTGTTGGGGGGCTGTGCCCCCCGCACCCTCCTACTAAAGGATTCTCAACTCCAGGGGGTGCATGTCGGGGGGGGGTGAAAACTTGTAAAATTAAAGATTCAGGCAGGGCGCAATAAAATCACACCAGCACCCCGACCCGAATCCAGTACCTCACCCACCCCAACCACAGGCCAACCCCCAACACCATGATGCAGCTCGGCAATCCACCACAGTGCCACCCCATACAGCTCCTCCACCCCCCAGCCCATGCTCACTGTGCTCGCTCCCACCCATGTGCGTACATATAGCCACATCCAGTCACCCATTTTGCCACCCCATCTGGTCACCCTACCCTCCCATCGCCATGGGGAATTTCAAGGGGAACGACTCACCATTACGGATGATGCCCTTCCTCATGCACCCACCTCATGGGATACCAAAGATTATAGGGGAATGGTCACTTATACTGTTGGGGAGTACTGTTGACCTGATTATCCTTTCAGGGTGGTTGGTTAATACCCAGTCTAGGAGCGAGCTGGTTCTGGTATGGTAATTGGGTTAGGCTGATGGAGGATATGGCATCTTTATATGAAGCTGTCTTAAAAGATGTCCAGTTAATATTAATGTCTCTGAGAACTATGATCTCTGAGCCCTTGCAGAGACCACCAATGTAGTCAAGGGCAGAGTTCAAGCCAAGAGATTGTTCTGTAGGTGGGATATAGACAGTAACTAGAGTGAGGCATTTACCCTTGGATCCAAGTAGGACCCGAATAGGTAGCATCTGGAAGTGGCCATTGATGATTGGGCATGGTAGAGCATGACCCTGGAGGGTGTCTCTAATATAGATGACACAGCCACCACCACACTTGTCAGTCTTGTTCTGTCTGAAGGTTGTATTCCCATCCATGTGAATGGCCTGATCAGTAACTCTTGGAGTGAGCCAGGTCTTCATGATGAATATGATGTCAGGGTTGTGCAAAGCAATCCAAGCCTGAAGGGAGTCCAACTTGGCCTGTAGGCTGCAAATGTTCATCGATGCAATAGTTATACCATTGTCCTTACTTCGAGATGAAGATACAGTGGTCCTAAGTTCAGGATTGGGATGGATGTGTCCAGATAGCAGCAGTAGAAGCCAGGTTAACCTGATAGCTTGCCTTTTTAGTAGTTTTAGAGCTTGCACTCAGGAGGTGCGTGATCTGGTTTTCCCAGATTTGTTAATCCATAGGTGAAGTTTTGCTAGTACTGTCGGGTGTGGGTAAAAGTTACGCAGTGGTTGGGAGGGCTTAAGTAGCATATGTAATGTCCCAGGTGGGGACGCTGTAGTTGGATGAGGAATTAATGAGGTGAACAACTGAGAGACATGTTGTGTGGTCGAGTGGCAACCACTGTGAGTATTGCAATTCTAATGTGAGGAGAGAGATAGAGTTAGCATTAGGAAAGTGATGAGGACAAGGAGATGTAAAGCCATGGTGTGGAGTGTATTGTACCAGTAAAGGGAGAGCAAAGGGGTGTGTCACCCACCACAGAGTCAGAAGAGCAGGTGTGAAGAAGTTCTTGGGAGGAGGTAGGCATCCCTAAACTATAGTGTATGACTGACTGCCAGATCCAGACTTTAAAGAATATGAGCAAGTTCAGTGTCAGTGAAGCTGCAGGAATAGTTCAGCTGCAGGGTATGTAACTTTAGAGTAGAAGGTCAGAGGTTCAAGTCTAGCTGTAGTCGATATGTCGACCAAGCCATATGAGGTGGGTGCTGGAGGTTGTCACTAGGGGGCAGGTGGAGGAAGACTGAGTAGGTGAAGTGTCAGGACCTTCAATAGAATCAAGAGGAAGGAGGTGGATTGGAGGGATCTCTAGTGACTCCTAGTGACCAAGTGGTATAAGTTGCAAATGACAGACTGGGCACTTTGAAATTGGACCAAGGGACACATGACTAGTCACATAACCTAGGCTTCCCTATAGGAGTAGGGACAGGCCAGGGTGGGAGGGTGGAGGGGGGTGGGGTAGTCAAAGCATAACATCGACGGGCTAACACCCTCCCAAGCAGGTAGCTGCAGCAAGTTCCGTGAATTGTACCCGCAACGCTCCAGTGTAGTGCTCCAATGCTGTGGAGCAAAAGTGAGGGGGAGTTAATGAGAGCCAGGGAAATTAAGGAGAGGAGAGGAGAACAAAGGCATTAGTTCATGGCAGGAAGAATTAGCATAGGGAGAAGAAGCCCATTATATGCATACACAAACTGGCCTCAAAGGACAGAGGAGCAAGGTAAGACAAATGATTCCAAAATGGCAAAAAATATCAGCATTCACAACACCCATTAGAATTAAAACAAGAGCTACTAACAGGGCATTAGACAGGATTAAATCAGGCTGCTAGACTCTACACTGATTGTGCTGAGATTTGCCATGCTTAGTTCGGATTAGGACTAAAAATCTTAAAGTTACTGCACCAACTGGCTGAAAACTAGTAGAACATCAGTTATTACAGTAATAAATAAACTATCAGTGTAGCCTGCTGATTTAAAGTCCTTTGCAGATACTCCATGAATCTATGGTCTTCTTCCTTTTACAACATCCTCCCAAGTAGGTAGCTGCAGCAAGTCCATGGATTTTACCTGCAGTGCTCCAGAGTAGTGCTCCGTGCCATTGTCCATGGAGCAAAAGTGGGGTAACTGAGAGCCTGCAGGGCTCTGGTGTAGTGTTCTGATGCCGTTGTCCATGAAGCAAGAGTGGGGGGGGGTGGGTTAACTGAGAGTCTGCAGGGCTCTGGCATAGTGCTCCGATGCTGAGGTCCGTGGAGCAGGAGTCGGGGTGGGGAGCTAACTGAGATACTACAGGGCTCCAGTGTAGTACTCCAAAGCCATTGTCCATGGAGCAAGAGTTGGGGGGAGTTAATTGAGATGCTGCAGGGCCCCGGCGTACTGCTCCAATACCATTGTCCAGGGAGCAAGAGTGCGGGGGAGTTAACTGAGAGCCTGCATGGCCTCCTCTTGTCTGAAACCATATCCAGATTAAGAAACTAGATAATCCTTCAGGATTATCTTCTCTTAGTATGCCCAGAGGAAGGAAAATTCAGTAGCAGTAGTTCCTCATTGGGCCTATTTCAAATTCTCCCACTCCCTATCTGACCTTCACTCCTACAGAGTGCATAGAAAAGTTTACACTCAGGCCATTTGTACTTCCAAATCTCTCTTCAAGGCTAACCTCCAAAACAATCTTAACCTCCCTGCCAAGATTTGGAAGAAGATCAACTCCATCTCTAACCCTCCAACCCAACTGGCTCTCCAAGTTCTCATGGTTGACAACACATCAGTCTGTAATCCTTTCTTTGTTGCCCCTCACTTATTTATTTTTTTACTACTTGTGCTCTCCTTTTCCTACCCTCTCCTAATCCACCTTCACTCCCTCAGTTTACTCACTATCCTCCATCCACCTCCTCACTGGTATTTCATTTTCCTCCTGTCTCTGTTCAAGCAACCCTGTTTGTTCTCTCTTCCCTCAACCAGTTCAAATCCAGCCTTCTGGAACCACCTCCCATCATTCATTTCTCACCCTCCCCAGCTTCCCATAGGAATCAGCTTAAATTCCTACCTTCCTCCTCCTGTTCCTATTTACTCCTTACCTGACCTGCCCCATGTGTCCATCTCTTCCCCAACCCATCCCCTTCCTCAGAGATCAGAATTTATGTTGCCAATATTTTCTTGTTCTGATTTGTTTTACCTAGTGTTTGGTTGTATCTCAGGAGGGGGAGTGGATTTTATCCCCACCACCCACTTTTGTCACTTCACACTTTGCCATGTTACACTACAGTACATTTGTTTACATCCACTTTTTGTATGCTATAAACTGCTTTTGTTATTTTATTTGACTGTTCCCCTATGCCTTTCCACCAGGTTGCACCTGGAATAGAGCCCTGGCTCAATGTAACTTTCCTAGTTACCAGTTTTTAAATAAAATAAATAATCTCATCTGAAATGGCATATAGAAACATAAAGCACTGAAGTCAGAAGAAATCTAATTGGTCTATGCAGTCTGCCTTTTTTCTGCCTAACCACCAAGGCATAACTCCCTAATGGTCACTCATCTCTCCCTTACTCTTTTGCTTCTTTTTCTGGCTCTCCATACAAAACCTGTGTGTGTCCCATGCTGTTTGAATTCAACTCCCATTTTTGCACAGGCTATACCAATGGGCAGTATGTTCCCCTTTACCATGACTCACTCTGCGGAAAAGTACTTCC
The DNA here is from genome assembly GCA_016271365.2 of Neoceratodus forsteri. Taxonomy (NCBI): domain Eukaryota; kingdom Metazoa; phylum Chordata; order Ceratodontiformes; family Ceratodontidae; genus Neoceratodus; species Neoceratodus forsteri. The sequence continues at coordinate 1,292,390,581 of CM057456.1, forward strand.
TCACATCATTTTGAACCTCCCCCATCCAGTTTCCATGTATAACCACTAGCGATCCTATTTGTACTAGAAGTAAACAGTGTATGAACAGCTAAATAAAATGTTAACACAGGGCTTAATCTTCTGAAGAAAAGCCATCTTTTCAAAGAAAAGCTTAAAAATAGTCTGTTAGATGCTTTCATCTGTAAGTGCAATGATGTTACTTGAAGAACAGCTAACAAATGACAATATGATGTTCATTTTACTTGAAATTTTGCACTTTGTATAATATTGAACATATATGCATTTATGCTTATACAGCATGCATTTTATTATGTGTTATGTATTGTTAAAAGGTATTGTCTTTCTTATTGCTACCTCTTATGACCTGTGACATTGTTGAAAAAGGGTAATTGATGCAGTCCACCTTTGCAGTTCAATGAAATGTAAAAAAAGAAATAATAACAAAAGCAAATGTTTATCCCTTACAGAAACATAAATGTGCCTATCATGCACCCCAATCCCTCCGGATAAGGGGCCAGATTCTAGAAGGGTTACACCTGGCATAACTGCAGTTGCGCCAAGTAGAATGGCGCATGTAGCAACTTACGCCAGCAGTTGTGACATGCACAATTCTGCAAAGTGGCCAGTGACATGTCATAGGCCACTTGCGCCAAACAGCAGTTACGCCGCATAAACCCCCTGCGACATGGTGCTAGGGGGTTTACGGCAGCAGTTGTGCCCCATTCTAGAAGGGCAGCCACAGACTGCCCACAGCAGGATTCTACAACAACCCCCAAAGGAGAATATTCTTTTTAGGTTACACCAGCACTTAGCTGGTGTAACATACAGACACCCCCGGGGTCCTGTATCCCCGCTGGCTGTCCAGCAGTCAGTGCATGGTTACCCTTCCCCCATGCCCAGCACACCCCAGTGGGGCCAAACAGGGCTGCCATACCCCAAGTCCCCTGAAACACCCATTGGCAGATGCCCCGCAGGGCGGTGCTGCCATTCCCCCACCTGTGCCCTGAACAGTGGGTGGTTGCCGGATGCATATGTAATTACACCCCGTAGTCCAGTGGCTCCCCGACCATCATAAGTGTAATAGCTATTTCAATCCTCAGCCCAGCCTCGAACCGATATTACATATCACTCATATCCCTGGTAGTCTTAGGTTTCGCCAGTTACAGTAGCATTCTCGCACCGCTCCATCCCCAGCCGCGCATTGGCACAGCTCACTCTCATCACATCCAGCCACTGACTGAGATCTATATGAGCACTACAGGAAAACGCACTCAGAAATTAATTTCTGAGCATAGCTTTACAGTAAGCACTCATACGGATCTCAGTCAGTAGCTGGCTGTGGAGGTGAGAGGTGGGCTGTGCCAGTTGCAAGCTGGAGATGAGTAGGGGGTGCAGGGTGGGCTGGCATGGCTGGCTTGGGAGCCACTAGACTACCAGGGATGCAGGTATTGATGATATGCTTATTATACAGTTCAGGGGGCACTGGACTACCAGGGATATGGGGATCGATGACATGCTTATTATACAGTTGGGGGGCACTAGACTACCAGGGTATATGCCGCATATGTGGCTGGCAACTCTGGGTCAGGCATGGTTGGGGAGTTGATCGCGCTGCCCCACTGTTGCAGCTTGTGACATGCTCACCAGGTATGCCCACAGTTCGGCATATCTGGCTGCAAGTTGCAAGTCATAGGACTTTGTTGCGGAGACCCTGCCCCTTTTGGAATAGGGCTCAGGGTCAATGTCACAGTTGTGGGTGGCTTAAGTTGCATTCAGCGGCAACTTGCACCACCCTTCTAGAATCGGGTCCCAAGTGTGTTTAATGGGCATTCTCACTCCTTCCAACCTCTATAATGATGAATTAATAGCCAAGCTCAGATTAAATAGTGACTGTCTGATCCAAGGAAATTAATAGTGTACTGGTAAATACATGACAATTGGTTTCATTTGGAATGTAGAGAATATTGGTTGGGCAAGTAAGCACAACCAGTGTGTTCTGCAACAGAGGGGTTCTGATTCCCTCTGACTTTGAGAGTGAAACTCGAGAGGTCAATGGGAATCAGAACCCTGAGTTGGCAGAACACACTGGTTTTGCATAAAGTTGCTCATCTTGTATTTCTTTATAGTGTATAGTATTATGTGAAATCTGTGCACTGTTTTTTTTTTCCTCTTTCACAATGAAACTGATTTGTGCAGTCTCTAGAGATTCTAGAATGCTGTTCTACCACAGAAGGGTACAATCACATCAATGACCTTTGAACTGTGGTGCAACCGCATTTTTAAATGTATGGATTTCTAAATAGAACAATGCTGTACTGTACACTATAACTGGATACTGTTGCTTACTGTTTGAAACAGAAGCCAGTGCTTTCTGAAGTCTCTGTCTCTGACATAAATACTCAAATCTTTATATACAGTTCATCTTCATAAATATTATGTAAAGAGGCATACAGTTAAGCAGAGAAAGAGATATTTTTTTGAACCTGAGTAAGGTAATATCTGCTGAGTGAAAGGTGATTGATATTTGTCACAAACTATCCAAAGTGACAAAAGAAGCCAAAGATATATTTTTATTTTTAAATACTGCTTTCAGAGAAAGATGGCATCCGAGAATACATTTAGTTGTTAGCTTTTTCATGTGCTAGAATGGGGGAGAAGGGTTGGGGGCATCGATGAGAATTGCCTTTGATAGGTTATATGACCTGCTCCAATCCCTAACATTTCCTATGTTCCTTAAAAAAAAACAATCTGTGCACTTCACTGTCTGTTCTCAAAATGTGTTCTCTACTATAATGTTTAAAGATAACAGAAGCAGTACAGTTACATGTATTTTTTCTGTCACCCCCAGTGTACACATGGAGATCACTGAACATTTGATATTAAACCAAATTAGGAAGATATGAATGTGCTCCAAATCTGTTTTATTAATTTGCACCCCAAGTCAACAGTTTCAACTGTGTTGTGAATAGCTGCATGAAGTTATTCAGTTTGTTCCAAGTTTAAAACTATTTTGAAAAACATGAGTGTTAAAACAAAGTTTAACATTAACCCAGGAATTTTGGTCTTGGATTTCTCTATAAATCCAGCTTCATTTTTCTCTTAGACACTGACATACTTACTGCTAAATATCAGACGGCATAAGTTTCACATTTTGTGTCTTACAGAATGACATCTGATTTAGAATGCAAAGTCAACAGAGTTTTCATTCAGAAGGGGATTATATCACATTGTCAAGGACTGCATAGTAGAAGAAAAGACTAATGGAACACCACTTCCTATTGACATTGTTAAGGATCTTTTTATGACTGATAAGCACAGTAATACAGTGTAGATGTAATCATCTATTTACAGTTTGGAGTATACTTGAGAATCAAATCCAATACCTAGGAGCAGTTATTGTGCAAATTAGTCTACTGGTACAAGCTGTTTATGAAAAGTGAACTCACTGTTCTGCTACAAAACATCTTAAGAGGTGCTTTCATGTAATATGCCACTTTGAGCAAACCATGTATGAAATATGCTATACATTGTCTAGCTTGATAAAGAGCAGGATTTCCAACTGATATGATAATGTGGGGATGCTAAATTGTGAAGCCTTATAGTATATTAGCCATGGCATTAAAGCTTCCAATATTCTCAGCATAAGATGGTTCAGAACAACTGGGGCCCAATTCTAAAGTGCAAATTGTGGAGGCCCAAAACAGGCTATGAATATCCTCCAACTTGTTCTACCATATTTTGCAGCTTAAACAAAACCTAGGCATCAGGGAGAAGAGGTACTCTGTGCCTGAGCAGGAATGGAGATTAGTTTTCCAAGATGTTAGTGTGCACAAGAAGGATTTATACCCATGAATACAGTACCTGAATTCTAATACCTCAGAGATCTGTGCATGGTATAGTACCAGACACATGGCTCTGTGCCATATAGTGATCCTCTTGCTAAACCATCATCTTTAAGCCCACTACTGGGATATTTTTTTTTTTATACTGGTTTATTGGATTGATAAATTGATTGCTTTACATCAATGTACAGAACAACAGTTCAGAAATCAGAACATGACATCAGCGATCCATACAACTAAGCCGAGGTTACAGAGATTCATTTTACATGTATATTTTTGAGGTGGAGGGCATTGGTGCAGTGATCCTTCCCCTCTACTCTAGGCAGTCACCCCCGGTTTAAATTCCAGTGTTATCCGTAATGAAACCACAATTGAAGGAATACAGAAGTAAAAGATAACTTAAACCAAATGTGACATGCTTCATTTCTAAGAGAAGGGAATGAGCAAGAGTTAATTATTATTCTCATTTTTCTTTTTTTTTTATTATGTAATTAGCTACTTAAGCTTTGAGAAAAACTACACACATATACAGAGCACTGGGTGAGGGGTGCATTTTAGGCCAAAAAAAAGAAGGGTACCAGTGTCAGAGGCCTAGGGGACATTAAAACAACCAGTCATACCACTATGGGGAGGGAGGGGTCAGCTCGCAGGATGGGTTAGGAGAACCTATGTTATTTGTTCTTTATAAAGTTCCCATCATGTCCATCTGTTTATAAATTGCTCTGTTCATTGATTGATTTTATATGTCAATCTCTCCATATTTTGTATTGTATCTATAAGGTTAACCCACTCTGACATCCTCGGAGGGTCTGTTTGCAACCAACACTTTGTAGTGGCTTTGAGGGTAGCTATAATCAAAATAGCCCACAAATAGTGTCCCTCCTTACCCTGAACTCCTTGAGGTATAATTCCCAGCATGGCATGTTCTAGGCCCAGCTTTATCTCCACCCCAAACAGGGTTACTAAGTGTTGTTCTATTCTTTCCCAATACAACATAAGTAGGGACATGACCACAATATATGCGTCAAATCTACCTGTATGTCACCATACCCCCTCTGAAACTTCCCCTGAGTCAAAATTCCCATTTTGGCCTGCCATAGAGGTATTAAGAATTATCTGAGTTTGACTCTCCAGGCAAAATCTTGCCAAGTAGGTGAAGATGTCACCTTCCAACTACTTAGATAAATTTTCCATCACATAGAGTCAAGATATTTGACTCCCGTGTCCTGTACCCATTTATGTTGACAGGCTTGTAGTGTATGGGCTCTATCTGCTATCAGGTTCCAGTATAGTTTAGTGATGGCCCCTTTCCCACTAGGAGAGGCCCAAATTGTTTCATATGAAACATAGAAACATAGAATTTGATGGCAGATAAGGACCGCTTGGCCCACCTAGTCTGCCCATTTTCCTACCTAACAGATAAGCTGCAGATCCTAGTTAACCAACAGCTTACTTCCTCTTACCCACCCCTAGGACTGTCTTATGCCTGTCTCATGTATTCTTGAAGTCCCCACTGTTCCTGACTCCACGACCTCCTCAGGGAGGCTGTTCCATGCATCCACAACCCTCTCAGTGAAAAATACTTCCTCACATTACCCCTGAGCCATCCCCCCTCTATCTTCAAATTGTGCCCCCTTGTTCTTGCACATCTCTTTTTCTGGAAGATGCTACCCTCTTGGACTTGGTTAATTCCCTTTAGGTACTTGAACGTTTCTATCATGTCCCCTCTCTCCCTTCTTTCCTCAAGAGTATACATGTTAAGCTCCTTTAGTTTTTCTTCGTATGTCTTCTGGTGCAGACCCTGCACCATTTTGGTTGCCCTCCTTTGGACAGCCTCCACTCTGTCTATGTCTTTGCGGAGATGGGGTCTCCAGAATTGCACACAGTACTCCAGATGGGGTCTCACCAACTGTCTGTACAGAGGATAACAACTTCCTGTTTTCTACTATTGATACCTCTTCCTATGCATCCCAGTATCCCCAGCCTTCCTTACTGCCTTCTCACATTGCTTGCCCACCTTTAGGTCATCTGATATAATTACCCCAGGTCCCTTTCTATTTTACTGTTGACAGTATCTCACCCCCATTGTGTCGCTTCCCTGGGTTTTGTTTCCCATGTGCATTACCTTGCACTTTTTGCATTGAATCTGAGCTGCCATACATTTGACCATTCCTCCAACCTTGCTAAGTCCCTTTTCATCCTTTCCACCCCAGCTTGCTTATCAACCCTGTTGCAGATCTTTGTGTCATCTGCAAAGAGACATACTTTTCCTTCCAGTTCCTCTGCAATGTCACTTATAAAGACATTAAAAAGGACCGGTCCCTGTACTGAACCCTGCGGTACCCCACTAGTAACCCTCCTGTCTTTACTATGTACTCCATTTACTACTACCCTTTGCGTCCTGTTGTCTAGCCAATTTTTTATCCAGGCTACCACCTTGGGACCCATTCCAGGGCTGGCTATCTTGTGTATTAATCTTTTGTGTGGGACTGTATCAAATGCCTTGCTAAAATCTAGGTAGGCCATGTCCACAGCCCCTCCCTGGTCTACTACTTTGGTCACCCAGTCAAAGAAATCTTTTAGATTTGTCTGACACGACCTTCCTATCATGAATCCATGCTGCCTTGGGTCCTGTGCCCCACTGGCCTCTAGGTACTCAACAATTCTTTCCTTCAGAAGTGATTCCACCATTTTCCCTACCACTGAGGTCAAACTAACTGGTCTGTAGTTTCCTGCCTCTGTCCTGCTCCCACTTTTGTGAAGAGGAATCACATCTGCCCTCCTCCAGTCTTCGGGTACCACCCCATCCTCCCATGATTTGTTAAAGAGAGTAGTCAGCGATTGCACTAGTTCTACCCTTAGTTCTTTTAGAATTCTTGGGTGAATCCCATCAGGCCCCATTGCTTTGTCCACCTTCAATTTTATTAGTTCTTTCAGAACCCTTTCTTCTGTAAATGGACTGGTATCGACCCCCGTCTTCAGAGTGTTTCTCTTGTTTGGTTTAGGTAACTCCCCCTCCTCTTCCTTTGTGAATACTGAGCAGAAATATTCGTTCAGTATCCCTGCTTTTTCACTGTCACCCTCTACCCACATTCCCTCCCCTTTATTAAGCTTCAGTATCCTATATGCCTCATGGAAAGGCCTAGGGTCCTCTAATAATTCTATATTTTAAATTTGTTTTGTAATCCAGTCCCATATTTGGTAATAATGAATTATATCCAGCTGTTTCCATCAAAATTTTCTTGCCAAACTTTCAAAAGGCTGCAAGGTATTTTCCTGCATTAATTGCCATGCCGACCCTATCCCTGTCTCTGCCTGCCTCTGGAACCATGAATGTTCAAAAGCTGGTTGAAAACTTTTATCCCATATCTACCATGAATATTTGCAACTGTGTTTACCTGTGTAGCCCCTTCCATGTCCAGCATACCATCCCTGTAGAGTGGCATTTACTGCAGACAATATCCCTTGGTGTTTAAGCCTTATACTTTTTTGAGAAAACATAAGCATTATGGGGGTAAATTCTGTACTATACTGTAATTCTATCTGTTGCCAGGGGGCCATATATTGTCTATGTGCACATAATAATGCTATCTTCATATGGACAGCTGCCCAGTAGTCTTCCAAATTTGGATACGCTCTACCCCCATCTTTCTTGGCCAAATAAAATGTTTTGCAGGACATCCTGGGTTTACATCCTGCCCACAGGAAGGTCATTAAAAGTCTTTGCCAGTCCACTATCACTTGGTGTGGGATAGTACAGGGTACACTCTGAAAGAGGTACATCAGTCTGGGTACCACATTGGTTTTGATAATTTGCATTCTAGAGTAAAATGGAAATGGTAGTACATTCCATTTATGGAGGTCAGCTTTTATGTTTTTAATCAAAGGCAGGTAATTATTAACAAATAGTAGAGATGTGTCTCCACTGAGGTAAATCCCCAAGTATTTAACCACCTTACATGCCCATTTCATGGGGTATTTATGTTGAAATCCCAAAGATGCCTGTGTATTTAGAGTCAGAACCTCTGTTTTTATCCAGTTTAGAGTATATCCAAATAGTTTTGAAAAAGTTTCTAACTGTGTAAAGACTTCTGGTAAAGACCTCTCTGGATTTGTGAGGTAAAGTAGGACATCATCGGCATATAGAGCCAGTTTGTGCACTTCCCCCTCCAAATCCACTCCACTAATGTTCTAGTTTATTCGTATACTTTGCACTAAAGGCTCTATATAAAGTGCAAATAACAAGGGGGATAATGGGCACCCATGTCGAGTACCCCTTTCCAACTCAAAAGCCTGGGACAAATGTCCATTGGCCCTGATATATGCTCTTGGATTGGCATACAGCTTAAAAATAAATTCAATGAAGAGGAATGGAAAACCAAAACTGGCCAGGGTAGCCCCCCAAAAATCCCAAGATACTTGATCAAAGGCCTTCTCAGCATCTAGGCACATCAAGTATGCTGGAATAGTCTTGTTTTGTATGTGCTCTATAATATTCACTGAGCATCTGATATTACCCATTGTTTGCCTACCAGGAACAAACCCAGTCTTTTCTAAATGGATAAGGGAAGTGAGTATTTTTTCAAGATGTTTTGCCAAAATACTAGTTAGGAGCTTATAGTCCGCATTTAATATGGATATTGACCTATAAGAAGCACATAACGCTGGGTCCCTGACCAGTTTAGGGATCACAGATATGATGGCCTGTGCCTACAAGGGGGCTGCCTCTCCTCCCTTAGTCCAGACCCAGTTATAAGCTGTCAGGAGTACCTCAGGTATGTCTTTACTAAATTGTTTACAAAACTCTTTAAGGAGACTGTCAGTCCCTGGGCAGAAGCCTGCCTTCAATCTAGTGATAGTGGACTGTAATTCTCCCAAAGTTGCCAAGGCAGACAACATCTCCCGAACTTCCCTAGTAACCTGTGGCAGCCATAATGGTTCCAGAAAAGTCCTTATTTCCTGCTCTGTAGGAGAGGCACCCTTTGTATACAATTTTTGATAGAAGTTTTTAAACATATCTGCGATCTCTTCTACTTGGTATTTCCATGTTTTATTCTCTAAATCCATAATGGGTATACTTGCTTTTCCTCTGTTTCATCGTAATCTACTAGTTAAGAGTCTCAATGACCTGGGGCTCCCTCATAATACCTTTGCCTTAAGTATAATAATTTTTGCTCTATTTGATAGTCCAATATCCCTAAAAATTATTTTTTATATTGAGCCAGTCTCTTTCCCTCTCCCCATCTACTTTCTGTTGCTGTTTTTTTTTCAGGAGTGCTATCTGTTCTTTCTAGAAATTTGTTCTTTCCTCCCTTTTTCTCTTCAGGTGAGTGGAAATTGCTATAAATTTGCCTGTAATGATAGTCTTTATTGTATCCCATAATATACCTGACTTTACCTCTGCCGTATCATTATCCTTTATGGCTTGTTCTATTGTGGTTTTGATTGTGGCCAGTATGTCCTTATATTGTAGTAAGGATGTATTCAACCTCCAAAAGGTAACTTGTTTTATTGGGCCAAGGGCAACTTTTAGAAAAATTGGGGCATAATCAGATAAATTGATGTCACCTAACCAGGAGTCTCTACATATACCTAGAGAGTCTCTAGGAAAAAGGAAGTAATCCAGTCTGGAATAGGACTGGTGAGCTTGTGAGAAAAAGGAGTATTGCCTACTAGCTTTATGCATTGCTCGCCATACATCTATTAACCCTGTCTCCCCCAGAAAACCAGACTCCTTCCTCGCTGTCCCATTCTAGCTTAGAAATACCTGAGTTGAGGAGTCTTTAGCTGCACTCAGTCTAAGACTGAGATCTTCCCCTACAATCAGATATCCTTCTGCCCATTCCGTTATTCTTAAAATTAGGTCCCTGTAGACCTGTATGTTTGACCCTGGTGGTACGTAAATGGATACCAATGTGATCTTGGCTCCATTAAAAATTCCTTTAACTTCCACACATCTACCCTCCCTGTCCGCTATAGTATCTTTGTGTTCAAATATAGTTTTATTGGGAATTAAGATTGCAGTTCCCCTTCTGCAACCTTTTTTATAAGAGGAATCTACAACTAACTGATATCCAAATTTTTTTCAGTTTGGAATGCTCCACCTTATTTAGGTGTGTCTCTTGAAGCAGTGTAAAGGAGGCATCCATTCTGAGAATGTATGTTATCATTCTGCTATGCTTAATAGGGTGTGTGAGTCCATTCACATTATAGGATATCACCGTTACATCTGTCTTATCCATTTTTGTCCTGTTCTCTACTTCTCTTGTGAATTACCCTTATAGTTCTTCCATGTTTTCCCTTGCTTCTCTTACACTTATTCTTTGTCAACTCTTTACTCCCTTCTGGATCCCTAAGCATGTAAAAAATTACGATAGTCATAACCATTTTGAATATCAACACAACCAAACTATATAACAATGTTAAACCTTGGTGTACTTCCACTGTGTGGAACTTCTCCTATTTTGGAGAGTTCTATCTCCAGCACTCTTTGCCTACTAAGGACAACACGACTGTCAGACCTAGGGGTTTTGTCTGTATACCACCTCTTCAGGTAGTACCCCTCAAAAGCCCAATAGGTCAAAGTCTTGGGCCTCAGAAACGCTATTGCGTATGTCATCTCCACTAGACAGTTAAGATGTAAGTGCCTAGCCAACAGCATTAAGACCCTGAGAAAAAACTGGAGCAGGAAAACATTATTCAGTATCCCCTCTCCCCCACCCCCCCAACAAGCCAGCAACCCATCTCTTACTATTTGCTGGGTATTTTGTTTGTTCCCCACTGCAACAACAAAAAAAATAAAACATTGTTTATAACCTAAATGAGACAACAGTACTTACTGTCTCCCAATTAGTCATGTCACAGGTATTTCACTTTTGGTTCATCCCTAATCCCATCATAGGCATTTTTAAAACTCTTCTGTTAAACTATTGCTTAGTTAACTTCGGAGAATACAGCAAACAAAATGTTCTTAACAGTCACACAACTATTTGTTTTCCTACCAGAAGTTGCCATCCATCTATAAGCCTATTATAACATGAAACTTATCTGATATAATCTGTTCCCAAACTATATTGTGTGGTCTGGTTATTTTAAACCCAAGCATTTGGTAGTTAATTATTTTAGAAGCCCCTAAGGTAAAAGGAAAACTACACATATTCCTCAGCCTTAGATGGAGTATTTACATATATGAGTTGGGTTGTAAACACTTTCAAGGGCAAAATTTCAAAAGAGTTTGCCTCATCTTTATAAAGTACTCTCTCCACCTTAATATCTTTCTTCATGATTATCTGCTACATTATGTTATCTGTCCAGTATATCACCTCATCTTCTAAATGAGTTTTACAGGAAGTAGAAAGAAAATGGTCATGGGCAGTGCCTGCCATTTTTTGTAATCAGACAAGATGCTCCCACATTTCTCCCCGTTTACTGACAGCTCCTGAGGGCAAAGTAGCTGTCCTTTGAGCCCAAGGAAAAACAATAGAACCTTTTAGGTAATCTCATCTGAAGAAAAAGAAAGCTTTACTACCAGATTATTCCTGAGTATCTTTATTTCCCTCACTCTGGACTTCCTGCAGTTTGTTCATCAGTTGTTGAACTTCTTGAAGGGAGGCTATCAATGATGCACACTCATCGAGACCCTTCTTTCTACTGGTACTTGCTACCATCCAATCAGAACATCCCACCAAGTATTGCTGGGAGTTGGAGTTCTTTCTCGGATTTTCTCCTGGCTCCAATAGACCCTTCTCGAGGAAGGCCTGTCATGCTTCCTTAGCTGAGTCATAGGTTCTCTGCCCCTCAGGTCAAAAATTTGCATCGACGTAGGATAAAGTGTGTGGGACCGGATTCCCTTTGTTTTTAGTTTTTTAATAACATCTACATACTGAGCCATTAGGCATTGAATCTCTGGAGGAAAGCCGTGGTCAAAAAAAAGTCTAATTGACAGATATTTAACCTCTTTCAATTTCCATGTTCTGGCTAATATGTCCTCCTTAACTTTATAGCTATTACATTTCATTATGATTGATCTTGGTCTCATATTGGGGTCTGTCAGTTTTGGCTGTAAAGCTCAATGCACCCTTTCAATGCATAGCTTGTACCCCCCTGGTAGTTGCAGGATGTCTGTGAGTAGGTCTACTAAACATTCAGTCATTATCCTGGTCTCAGTGCCTTAAGGCAAGCTGTACAGCCTTAGATTGTCCCTCCTCAACCTGCACTCCAGGTCAGTGCATGTATCTTACAGACATTTGTCTGCTCGGCCAAGGCTTGGATTATGAGGGCCATTTGCATTGTGCCCTCCTCCACAACTCCTACTCTCTTTTACGCTCTCTCCAATTGGCTCTCCAGTCCTGTTAGTGTTTGGTGCCAAGACTGAAATAAATTTTTGGTGCAGAGATTAAAATTCTTGTTTATTTTCAGCTTGAATTTCCTTAATTTCTTGGAAAAACTGTTTAAAGCGAGATCTGGAAAGTTGGTCGCGTTCCTCTTCAGTGTTGAGCATGCACACCAGATAAGGGTTCCTACTCGGAGTTAGTGCCATCTGAGATGATCATTCCCCATCCTTAACTTTGGGGTTGGTTTGAACCTTAGAGTTTCTGTGCCTGTCCTTAAAAATGACTTGATCAAGCCATTTTTCAGATTTTGGTGGGGTTTTTTTCTCCTGTAAATTGGGTTTTAGTGACTAGGGAAGGGAGCTGCTCTCTCAAGACCCTGCTGGTGGCTCTGTGACATCACCGGAAGTCCCACTATTAGGATATTGTCTCTTTATTTTTTTATATCTTCCAGTTCTCCTGTTGGCCCAGTGTCCTTCCTACTGCTACCATTCCTGCAGCAGTCACTGGCATCCGGTGCAACAAACCTTCATAGCAATGTACCTCCATTTTCCTTCCTTTCAAACAAAGTCATATGATGATCTTCATCCCCTGTCAGTTCCTGGTAGGGTGAGCACTTTTACATATATTGATACCAACATCTTCCAAGGATTATAGGGCTTAGAGTTTTTGGGAAATGCTGCCCTTGCTACAATGGATATTGGCATGCTTTGTGAGTAGCCCTGTGGACTTTTTGCATGCCACCACCCCATTCCCTTCACATTTGCATTGCGATATGCATTTATGTAGGAGGGGTGTAAGATCTGTTTTTAGCACAGTTCAGGGGCTCACAGGCAACAGACAAGACTCAAACTGCCATGCAGGCAATTTTGTGCCAGTTCTCGCAACTGAGAATTCATTTCATTTTTCATTTTATTTTTAATATGAGGTAGGTGCACTGGACTGTACATTCCTTTTTCAGGTATGACTTGATGTCAATGCACAAAGGCAATACAGACGATATACACAGTAGAGACACACAAAGAAATCTCATTTTTATTAAATGGCATAGAGTGCATAACAATCAAAAAACAGTAACAGATATTAAGAATCTGAAAATGTTGGGAAACAGCAGAAGAGAATGAATTACAAGTACAAAGAGGCCTAATTTGAACAAGTACAGTATTCCTCAGCACTTGTCCACAATATGCAAAGGTTTGTTGACCTGCAACTGTATAAACAAGTGGCTGAGACAACAGAAATTCACCTGATGATCATCAGACAAAAGTGGGAATATATGACAAACTAGAACATTATTCAAACAGCTGGGACACCTATTTTCGTAATATTAATCATAAAATGAGACAGAGATAATTTATAGTCATTCTTAAGTTAAGAGTCAACAAGTTTAGATTTCCCAAAATGTGACAATGATGATTGTGATTTGTTGGCAAAAAAAACCCATTTTCCAGTCTTTTGAAGCATCATCTCTTTCTTTGCTAAAATACAGGCCAGTGCAAAATCAATAACAATGGAAGCAGAATTCAATATTGATAGAAGATTTTGTTGTGCTATATCCAAACAAGTTATTTAGAAAGAAAAGTGTGCCAGTTTTTTAGTATATTTTAGTTTATATTTTTGTTCAAGTGAGGACCAAAATTCAGACTTACATCTAATATGACACCAAGAGATTTAGAAGAAGCCATGTGTTCAAGCGGATTACCATCCATGGCCAAAATCATGACATCAACAGACTACTTCTTTTATTTCTGGAGCCATGCCAAATAACATAACCTTGTTTTTTGTTTTAATATCAAGTTGTTATGGCAAAGCCAGTCCCGTTTTTGGCAAATTCATTGTTCAGAGTTATATTGATTATATCATATTTGTGAAGGATTATGGCAAAACAATACAGCGACAACTGCATATAAATGTAGTTCACAATCTCAGATGACACTAGCTGTAGGATCAATTGATAAGGATAAAAGGAGAGGGCCCACACTGGAGCCATACCGGATCCCATACTGAAACCTCATACAAGATGATGCAGTTCCTATAAATATGACACACTGAGATCTGTCATAAAGGTAAATCAACCATGTTAATGCAATTTACCAAGATCCTGTTTTTCAGAATTCCTGATGTGTTATATACTGGTGTTTCTTTTTTCTGTTGGTACTGTAAGGCACACAAAGCATCTTTGACAGACAGGTACATTTTAATGAAAGGATCAATTAATCAATGAACTTGTTCATTGCAAAATTGAAGCTTTGTAAAGAAAAAAAAGAATGTCTTTACTTTAAAACTCAAAGAATAATTCCTACTCACAGTGGGTATTACCAATCATAGAGTATGGCTATGGATTTCCCATGAAATAAACAGGTGGCTTTGCCTTACTTTGCCCAAGAGACAGATACACCATTGTGATCTGCACTGCAAATCTTATGAGCAAAGACTCAAGGAACTAAATAGCTATTTACTGGAAGAGAGAAGGGAGAGAGGGGATATGATAGAGACTTTCAAATACCTTAGAGAAATAAACAGGGTACAGGAGGGAAGCATATTTCAGAGACAAAAGTGCACAAGGAAAAGGGGACATAACATGAGGCTGGAGGGAGGGAGGCTTAGGGGGATTGCTAGGAAGAATTGTTTTCACAGAGATGGTGGTGGATCTGTGGAACAGCCTACCGGCAAAGGTGGTGGAAGTGAAAACAGTACAGGGATTCAAAAGTGCATGGGATAAGCATATAGGTACCCTGCAGTACAGCAGAGCAGGGAAATAAGAGAGATAAGAGTAGGGACTACCAAACCAAGTTGGGAAATTGGCAGACTAGGTGGCTGTATGGTCCTTATCTGCTGACAGAGTCTATGTTTCTATGTATACTAGACTGTGTTTACCATGTGAAGCTAGTTGTTTCCTTCTAGTGCCTAAACCTTTTTGATGGCAGTTTAATACATGGAGGAGACAGTTCTCATTGACTTTCCAGAGGTGATTCATTTCAGAGAACTTTACTCCAGTTTTGCACAATGATATGTGTAGGGCTTGTTCACTGTAGCCTCTGAAATGTGTTGTCTAGTCATTTTATGTGAGCTTTTGGGATTTGGCTGATTTTTAGCTGTGTTCCAGATACAGGTATGGCTTTTGTGTTTAGTGTTTACAATTGGTGTGTCAAAACCTGTGAAGTGGTGCCTGTCAGGATGCAACACAGTGTCTTGAGTTATTGCTCTGCAAAACATATTAACTACCATTGAAATTGTCTTATTTAACAAGTTGACTCTTATCTGAATCCAATGGTCCCCCTTTTATTGCAACTACTACCCTAATATACTATAAAACTTGAAATTGTCACTGTCAAATAATGTTCACTATTTTCACTGAAGCACTAATTAGCACTAAAATAAATTTTCAGTCAATTGTGCAATTAAAATACTTTCAAATATAGTGAATGTGACACTAATGACTTAGCACTAAATTAAATTTGTGCAATTATAGTTGCATTTGGGTTTGACTTAAATTAAATTGTGTGAAAATAGATAGTTTTACAGTATTATGATAGATTAACTACTGAAGAACATGTGGCACATTATTTTTAAGTCTGGCAGTATGTAGAATAACTGGGACTTTGTGTTGGACATAGCAGGTGAATAACATTCTTATTGGACCAAGTGAACAGAGTATCTCAACTCAATCCCTCTAAGTTGCCCATTTGTTTTATCAAGGTGAAGAACTGGAATGTTCAGAATGATTCAGTCTAATTTAATGGGCACATGCTTGAATCAAGGTGAGAGTATGAAACATAACTCTAAACATAGCAGAAGCAATACAAAAGTGAAAATGTCAATCTTGAGTATGAATGCTATGTGAGGAAAAGGGTTGCCATATTTATGATGTATTAAAGAATGAAAATGAAATGCATTTATCTCATTTGTTTTCCCAGACACACATGTAACACATGTGTGTCTGGGAAAACAAATGAGATAAATGCATTTCATTTTCATTCTTTAATACATCATAATTTTAAAGGGAACATAAACAATGTTTAAAAGACAAAGAACCTCTGTGCACAAACACTGAGGCAAGGGTTACCCCAAAGGGCATTTGGCTGGGAAGCCAAGTTTCAAGAAAATACAAAATCACACATGCGCCCACAATGCAAAGCATCATGGGCTGAATATGCAAATCACCACAGAATGTTATGCTGGTCCAACTCTAAGCAGAATTGCATGGTGCCGAAAGGCCTCTCACACAGTTTGCAAAGGGTGCTAACAGTTCTTTGGCACCCACACTAAACTGTGGACTTCAACACTGCATCAGCTCTGCCAAGACAGACCAACCTCTTATATGATGCTTACGACTATGATGCTTTAAACATCAGAGTGATAAACAATGTTTTTAAACTTTTCAATAAATTTATAAATTTGGTCATGTGTAAAGTCTGTTTTATTGCCCCAATGTATTGCTTTGAGTGCTTGTTTTGAACAGTCCTAGTTCTTTCCTTATTTAGGACTACATATTGATGTAGTCTTTTCCCACCCAAAATTGTTTTTTAATTACTTAGAAGTTCCAGATCCTTGTGACATTTGCTGAACTGAAGACAACCATGAAGTGGATCACAGTGAAATGGGTTGAGATGATTTCACTTGTTTAGCTACATTTTAGTCTTCAGCTCAACTGTCACTGAATTATGCAACTGCTAAGCAATTAAACAAACTCTAGCAAGAGCCAATACAGCTGCAAAATAATGGTATGTTGGGGAATGAGAAATGCATCAACTTGCAATTTATGCAGTAAACACTGAGCCTCCTTCATCAGGCCACACCTATGGAAGGAGTAAAAAGCAGTACTGACAGTGAACAATCTGGGTGGTAAGAGTCCAAAAGCCTAGAAGAGAGACATGTCAGTATAGCTAGGCCAAAGTCAGCCTGTCTATGTGAGACAATGTTCAGACTGTAGTGTGTAGTGAAGGTGTGGACAGTACTCCAGGTAGCAACTGCACAGATGTCTGCAGCAGAGAAATTTTTAAATCAAGTGACAGAGGTGGCCATACCTCTAGTGGAATAACCATGAATCACCCGAGGATGTTCCTTACCATACTTCCTGCAACAAAGAGTAATACAGTTGGCTAGCCATTTCAGCATGCACTGTTTGAAACTGAGGCATCCTCTTTTCCAGGGGTGAAAAAAACAAAAAGCTGTGAGGACTTCCTGCAACCCTTCATGTGATGTACTGTACATAGTGCCTGAGTATTCTGTGCATATCTAAAGTATAGAGCAATGCTTTTCCTGGATTTACATGCTCTGCATAACACATTGATAGGTGGATTGTTACATGTAATGTAAACTCAGACTCTACCATTAGTAGAAATTTAGGATTAATATGCAAAGATTCCCTGACTTTGTGGAAAATCAAATAATGAGACTCACACATTATGGCTTGTTGCTCTGAAATCATTCGAGCAGAAGAGATTGCAAATAAAATTACTGTTTTCCAGGAAAGAAAGAAAGAAAGAAAGAAAGAAAGAAAGAAAGAAAGAAAGAAAGAAAGAAAGAAAGAAAGAAAGAAAGAAGGAAAAAAGGAAAGAAAGAACTCATGGCTGGCTCAAAAGGAGCCACAAATAGCTTTTTCAAAACAAAATTCAAGTCCCAGGCCAGGACTGGATTATGGATAGGGGGCTTTAGATGTTGAATGCCCCTCAAGAATGGCAGGGAGCCTATTGGCAGGAGCATGTCCACAAAATGGATGGGTGCATGTCATCAGTGGCCAGCAGGGTAGAGACAGCCCAGACCACTGTAGAGGATTTAATGATATATGAGTGTCATAGAGGAAAGGAGAAAATTATACACATTATTCTGTGTCATATCCAATCTACAGAGTATGGTTGTACTCACAGTCAGGAATGCCAGGAGGCCATATGTGAGACCTGGTAGGAGTATCCCTTGAACTGTAGACATCTGGGCAGTGAGGGACAGCAGTATTTGACCCTAAAAGCCAGGCCCAGCTTTGTAGTTACAGACCTGACAATTGAGGAGACTTGGGGGGGAGAAATCAAGGGAGGGGTCTGGTGATACGTCCCCATATTTGAAATTGCTCCCATCCTTGAATGGGGATCCATTTCTGCAGGTAATGCAGAGTGTTGAGGAGGTAACATGGAGCTTCAGCTTGATGTCAAAGTGCATGGACTTTGTCTTCTTTCTGTTTAGAATTAGCTTGTTTGCCATTATACCATGGACCTCGGACACCGACCAATGAAAACGGCAGGCTGGCACCTTACCTCCATTGTAAATCCTCTGATAATCACCGCAAAAGGTGCCAGACAGCCGCATCTCAATAACAACTAAAAAAATGTTTTAAATCATTCCGAGCCACCATCTTCGTTTCCTCGCTAAGCGCAAATCAGCATGGCACCCTCCCAGCCTCCTCCCCCAGCTCACGAAACATTTTAAAAAACTGCCTGGCATGAACACTAATTCCATGCTCGCATTTCTCTGAAAAGAAACTGCAGCCTAAAAAACGTGACAAACCATTTGAAAAATGTTCCTATAATGCTAGCTCCCTCCGAATTCCATTGCTCTCGCTACACCACAAATATGCTTCCGGTCTCCTAACTCCTCGCTCATGCCTCCTAGTTACGAAAAAAAAGTAAGACACATCATTCAACCTGATTGCCCCCGCCAAAATTAAATAAATATCTCGGTCTGTTCCAGAAACCAAACCACAAAGCAGCACTCAGGTCACAGAGCACTTACTTCAACAAACTGCTCCTTCGTCTCCCATCCCTCAGCCTGCCAACACCGTGTGAATCCAAGCCGACGAGAAGGTAACCTTCACCAGCAGTACAAAACTCAAACTCTGCAGTCCTCCTCATACCAGCTTGGCCAGGACTATTTTTTTGGTTTTTTACTGTGCAAGGTTATTTGTAACAAAAACAGCTTTATAGTTTTTTTTTTTTTAAAAGATGCATTTTTTTTAAATCAATTAAATATTTAACTGATGGCATAATCGCAATAAGCCACTAGGGGGTGTGGGTTATCGGGGGATTTACCATGGCTGGCGCAGATTTACCCACGAGGCGCAAACCACTCCAGCCATGGTAAATCTCCTGATAACCCACACCCCCTCATGGCTTATTGCTTAAATATCCAATACTGAATGAGTGCAAAGGCACATGGTAAGGATTTATGGATTATTGGAGCAATTGTGGCATGGAAATATAGGACAACATCATCTGCATACAGCCGGGAGCTGCAACAGGTAATAACATCTGGGAGACAAGTGTTATAACCAGAATGATGAGTGGGTCCAGGGCTGAGCCTTGGTGAACACCAACAGTAATGTCAGATAGGTTGGGGATAGTACAGCGGAGATGACCTTGCTGTCTTCTGCTAGTTGGGTAGTAGGAGAACCAGGAAATGGCAAGTGGGGAGATGCCAAGGGAGGCTAGTTTGTGAATTCTTCTTCAGTGTCAATCTGGTGGCTCAATTTTAGAGATGCCACAAGATGGCTGCAGGCTCTGTCCACTGCAGCTGTAATAAAAACAGTACTCACTTACTGTATGTTGTTTCCTATCAGGGCTTTAAAAACCTTGAGTTAGATCTAAGTTACCATTTTCAGGTCTAAAAGCTTTATTCCCAATTCCCAGTCTTAGGGACCAGTTCCCTAAAGGGGCTGACTGATAAGTTATGATTTGCATGTTACCATTCCCTGAAGCTCTACTCTGCAAAGCCACAGAATACACCTAGTGCACAGCCCCTGTTTACTCCTATATGCACATGTTGAACAACACAATTTGGGTCGATTTGGCCAGGAAGGAAGGACCAAGCCACACATTAGGTTACCCATTGGAGGACCTGTCCAGCCACCTTGTGCCATCCCAGTGTCATACCTCCAGGGAATCCTGAGATACAGCAGACCATGGAGGAGACTATTGCATCCTCAATGGAAAGTGGAAACTTACTTTTTTTTTTAAAGAAAATTGCTACAGCACATGCCAGCCCCTGCCCTGTCTGTTTTGGAAAAACAAGGGGTTGATCATGGTCCAGCAGTAGCTGGTGTGGGACTGTCATGCCTCAAGAAATATATATGTTAGATGTACAGAAGAACTTATATCAGAGTTCTACCTGCAAAAGACATGCATCCTGAAACATCTACGGCTGTGCTCAAGTGGTGTCATGACTACCATGCTAAGCATCCAAGCCCCTTGAAAAATCTTCCAAAATTGACATTTGTGTGGCTCAATAGAACAGCATCTTTTGAGGAAGTGTTTACAACTCTGTTACGAAAGGATGTGATTGCCAAGGGGCTGCCCTGACTCTCCATTATGCCATATATAGTCTTATTGTTGCCTGTGCACTCTGTGTTGGCAGTGCATATGTCCACTAAACTGAACCCTTAGTTGTGCTATCAGGAATCTCCCAGAAAGCAATAACTGGTACCTGAGGCAGGATTAGAAATTAATTTTTAGGAAGGACTTTAATAACCCATGCTCTGTACTCTGGTGAACCTAACAGATAAAGCTGCATCAGTGGAATTGCCCCAATTATCCAACAACAATATGATGATCACAATGGTGTTTTAGAGTAAGCAAGTCAGTTATATACCTAAAAGCCTCATGTTAAATAATGATGAGGTTTTAAGACATATAGATGCTCTTCCATAGATAGTGTGGAAGCCAAAATCTAACAGTGATAGGAAGCCAGCACTGAAATGCTGTCCCTGTCATGCTGGGAGACAGGGCTCATTCTCAGATAGAAACCGTGCATCCTTTAAGCTTGTTATACTGAGTTATGAATGTGAAATTTGTCATCTACCGAAAAAGTTCCCTTGTTACTTATTCTGCACTATATTCTTGAGCTAACTGCAGTCTACTGTGGCACATAGTGTAAGGTTCCCTCATGGCTAGTCATGTCAATCAGTACATTGAGTGACAAACAATTGACAGTATTCAAGGCCATCACTTTATTCTTGCCTCTCTTTGCAGTTTGCCTGCAGACCACTAAAGCTTACAGGATAAAGGACTTGTGTACTGTAGGTGTAGAAAGGTTCAGTACTGTTTTTGTACAATGCCATGTGTTGACTCTTTCACAATCCTGCAGACAATTAAGTATATTTACAGAAGACAAAACAGTGACAACGTATAGCAACACAAATTACAACTAGATGAGAATGAGGCCATTGTAATAGTATGAAATACCAGCTTCCAGGATACATAACATTTATTTATTTGTTTTATTTATTTACAATTATCGGAAATACACATTTGAGTCATAGACTCCTTTGCAAAGGTTCCACATCATAGTTACATGGGAAAATTACAGAGGAATAGAAATCCAGATGAAAGAGTTATGCAGTAAAAAGTATTATAAATGATCGTATTGCAGCGCAGGCCCATTGTTAAAGTTAGTAAATAAAAAAAAAAAAACAGGCAGCACAGACCCATCATCAAAAGCTAGTAAAACAGAGTAAAGTCAGAGACATTTGCCAGACCCAGCATTAGTTAAGAGTACAAGCTTGATTATGAGGTAAGAAAAAAGAAAAGCATAGGGACTAGGTGTGGAGGGTGAGTGTAGGGAGGAAAAGGGGGAGAGGCTAGGGACAGTCACAGGTAGTTAGTGAGAGGAGCAAGCTTTTGAGGTTTGCCTTGACAGGACTGCATTTTAGTTCATGAAAGATGGGAGAGGGGAACTCATTAAGCCATTTAGGGGCCCGACAAAGAAATAACCTTTGGCCAAGGGAGGTCCTACAGTGGGGGACAGTTATAAGAGACGTGGCTGCACTTTGGGTGGTTCTGTTTTGGGGGACAGTTTGGTGCAGAGGGAGAAGCCCAGGTGAGGCATTGTTGAGAAGAATTTTCTGGGCTAGAAGATAGGTGTGGTATTTAAGTCTTGAGTCAAAGTTTAACCACTGGGACTGTCTATATAGGTTGCAGGTATGGGTGAATCTGTCACAGCCTTTGATAAGACAACAAGCTTTGTTTAAGGTGATTTTGAGGAAGCTTAAGATGGTCTAATCAGCGGAGCCATATATAACAATGCCGTATTCCATAATGGAAAGTACAGAGGAAGACACAGCCACATGCAAGGCTTCAGGGGGGAGATAGTACTTGAAATGGTAAAGGAGGTCAAGTCGAGTGTTAAGGGATGTGGATAGGACTTTGATATGTTTATGATAGGTGAGGGAAGTGTCTCATGTTATGCCGAGGAATTCAAAGGTGTATACTTGATCAAAGGTATCATCCAGGGAATTGACAACGGATAGGGTTGAACCAGGAAGAGGACTCTGACGGTGGGCGAAAACCATAGCTTTCTTTTTTTTGTGAATGAATTCAAGTCTATGGTCCCTGAACCAGGTTTCAGCCTCAGAAAAATGCTTCTGGAGTGAGGTTTGGAGGGAGAGAGGATGCTGGTGACTGCTAAAAATGACAGTGTTATCAGCATATAGGAGCAGTCTGCTTGAGCATGCCTTGGGCAGTGTGTTCAAGAAAATACTAAAAAGGATGGGGCCCAGTATGGACCCCTGTGGGACACCAGCTAGGACAGGGTAGCAAACGGAGACTGTGGAGTCAATTTTTATACTTTACGTCCTACCAGCTAGGTAGTCTGCAAACCAGGGTATGGTTTCCATGGAGAGTCCAAGGGCAGGTAGATGGTGGAGGAGCAAGGTGTGATTGACCATATCAAATGCCTTAGTGAGGTCAATTTAAAGGGAGCCAACCATAAGTCCACAGTCAAGTCCTTGCTGGATGTAAGAAGTCTATTTAACAAGAGCGGTGATTGTACTGTGGCCCTTGTGGAAGCCATGTTGCTCTGGGCAGAGGAGGTCATGGTCAGAGAGGTAGTGCATAAGTTGGTCAGCTACTATTTTTGCTAATGCCTTCAAGGGGGGGGAGTATGGATATGGATCTATAGTTATTGGGGGAGGCTTTGACACCATGCTTCAGGAGAGAAGTTATGACAGCTTGTTTCCAAGGTGATGGAAATTGGCTGAGGCAAAGAGATTTATTAAGAATTTTAATTAGTGGGAGGATGATTTTATCAAGAGTAGGATGTAGGAGTTTTATATTCAGGGAGTCATTACTATAATGGGAGTGGCCAGAAACATAGTTAAGTATTTCTTTGCTTGATTGGGTGACATGATATGGAGATGAAAAGGGGGTATATTTGGGGGAGGGGGAAGTGTGTGCTGGGGGAGTCAACAAAGTGGGGAGGAAGGACTTTATCGAGGTCAGAAAATGTAGTGCTTAGGATGTTAGCTATTGCCAAGGGGTCATGGGTAGTAGTTCTGTCAGTGGTTAACTAAGCAGGGGGTGGGGAGATGGTTTTTACACTAAGCTCTTTTATGTTTTTCCAAAATTCATGACCAGAGCCCCAGGGGGGGAAGTGAGCACTGCTTTGTAGTGGGATGCATTGGCCTGCTGAATGGCCCAAGTGCACGCATTTCTGGTCTCTCTCTCTATAGAGCTGGCTATCCCTGGGGAGATGGGAGTCAATGGATTTGTGCCAGAGATTTTTGCAGTTCTGCATCATGTCCAGGAGGGACTGAGTGATCCAGACGGTGTCACAGTTTTTAGTGAAGAACTTACTGAAAGGGGCATAGTGGTCACGGGCAGCATTGAAAGTGTTAATAAAGTGTGACAGTGCAGTGTCAACACAGGCAGTCCTGTCAATCAGGGTCCAGTCACACACCAGAAGGTGAGATTCGAGCCAAGAGAGGGAACCTCATTTTAGTTTACACTGGAAGGAGGGTATGGGGGTTGGTGGGGAATTTTGTTAGACCACCAGCAGGCAACCAGGGAGTGATCACTATTGGCACTGGAAAGGACCCTGACTTGAGATATATTATTGGGTCTGTTAGTAAAAAGGAGGTCAAGAAGTGTAGCATTGTCTGTTTTGTCATTTAGCCTGGTAGGGGATAAAATGACTTGCGTAAGGTCAGAAGCTAAGGCAGCGTCATGGAAGTGGGATGAGGAGAGCAAGAGCCAACTAATGTTGAAGTCTCCAGTGAGGATGACTTCATTTTTGGGGTGAGTTGTGCAATGTAGTCAAGGATGGTTTTGGAAGCGAGCTTCTGTTAGCAGGGAGGGATATAGACCACAGAGAGACAGAGGGTTTTCCCAGGGTCTCCAAGGAGCAATTTGACTGTGACAATTTGAGCATCCTGATCAAGGAAGGGGAGGGTAACTTGACTGGCTTGAAGTGTATTCTTTATGCAAAAAGGCACAGCTGCTGCCTCTTTTTGTGAGTCGGTCAGTTCTGAAAAATAAGTAGCCATCTAATGCTACTGTAAAATCAGGGGTACCTTTGGTGAGCCAAGTTTCTGTTAGGGCCAGGATGTCAGGTGAGTGCTGTACCAGCCAGCCTCGGAGGGAGCAGAATTTTTTTTGTAGGCTGCAGATATTGAGAGAGGCTATGTTAAGCCTGTTGTATTTAGTACCAGTGGAGACTGTGCAAGGAAGGGGGCCTAAATTGATGTGGACATTTCCAGAGAGTAGGAGGAGAAGGAGAGTATAATGTAAAAAGGCAAACTTCAGAGGCTTCATTTTACAGTGACTATAACTGTATGGATGGGGGTGATGAGTAACAACAGGGATGGGAAGGGACCTCAGAAAAGGGATGAGCCAAGTGAGTGGGAGAAGGCCCAAATTCAAGAGCTCAGATCTGATGGTGGGAGTATATGTTGAAGGATGAGGTTATTGTTGGTGGAACTGCCCAATACGTATAGTTGGTGCAGAGTAGGTGGATCGGGGGAAGGCAGGGGTGAATGGGCAGGGAAGTATGAGATAGGGGCCTTGGGTAAGCTGTGAGGAGGAGGAGGAGGAGTATTAATGGGAGCATAGTGGGGGCAGTACTTGGGATTAAGGGCAATGGCAAGGGGATAATAAATAGGGCAGAGACAGAGGTGCAGCAGCAGGGTGCTTGCCTGCAGTGCAGAGGGTATAGGGTTTGAGACCTGCAAAGGGCAGTAGGCTGTTGGGAGGAGAGCCTGGGAAAATTACACTAACAAAGACAGGGTGAGAGCCTGTGTAACCAGAGAGGAGGTGCCATAGTAGGTGTGGAAATGGTTTAGTTACTAGAGATATGGAAGTGCAACACTGACCCCTGGTGGCAGGTTTGTATAACCTGCAGTGAGGAAATCAGACACTCTTAACTAGAGAGTCACGTGACAGGATATATTCAGTGTACAGGTCCTGAATGGGATGTCAATAAATATACAGAAAGGAAATGAGCCAGAAACTTCCAGTTCCTAATGGTGGGACTAGCACCTGAATATGTGTGCAGTTCAAAATATCTAATTTTAACACAGAAAAAGCATCATCAAAATGCAGAAGGCACTCCAAAATAACTTAATGTCCACTCTGGTAGTATTCTGTATAACTGACTGAACAGCTCACATTTTGCTTTTTCTTATGCAAAATGAAATTCAGAAGTAATATCGCAACAGCGTCAATGCATTAACTTCTGATAAGCTTCCATGAGTTACAGTTCCACAAAGAAATGTTTTTTATGAACACCTTTGTAACTTGTTTTAAAGTGGAACTGCATCAGTGCAAAATAAAGAAAGCTTAACAATCAGTAATAAACATAGCAGCAGCAGGAAAAAAATCATTCTTCCAGTAAGCTTCTAAAAAAACGCAGGAATTTTTTAAGCAGTTCTATAACTTGTAATCAATAGCAAATACATGAGCTCAGAAGATGATAAATTCCACAGACTTTACTGTTGCTGCATCAAATTAGAAAATCAACCAGTCTGACATAGATATTATGGAACAACTGATCAGTAATTCAGAGAAAGTGAGTCAGCACAGTGGTGCCGCAGTTACGTCTGCAGCATATATAAAAACTTTCAGTAGAACATAACAGCTTCTAGACAACATTAAAGTGCAAATGCACAACTTGAAAAGGTCCCACAGGATAATAGATGACCTGTGCAAATAATTCTTAGAATAAAACGTGTCAACTGTCAAATTGTGTACTGTGGAAGCTAGAACTCAAAACAGTGCTGAAATGAGGAATGGGTGCAATGTATTGATGATTTAATATGGAGCACTTGAAGAACCTTAACGTTCTCACATTTGGGGGAAAGGTCCTAAAGCTGTTAAATGCCCCCCCAAAAAATGCTCAAATAAATTTAATTAACAGCCAGAGAGTATAAGAAAGTACTGAAAGTGCAGCTATGTAAACTAGGTTATGTCTCTGAATTACTGATCAACTGTCCCACAATATCTAAACCAAACATGTTGATTTAAGCAATATACCACTCCAGGGTGTGGCTATATGGTGGGATTTATTATGCCTGGTGTGGTTTGGTCACGAGATACAGCCAAGCAACCAACTTCACACCAGAAGTGGGTAAATCCCACCATATACCCACACCCAGGAGTGGTATACTACGATAGTACACTGTGCCCTTTTATTTTTTTTTGTAATGGACATATATATATATATATATATATATATATATATATATATATATCTCTCTCTCTATATATATATATATATTTATGCAATGGGGTGGCCATATATGTAGTTAAATAAACCCATTTATCTGATTCACTGTATGTATACATAAATTTATACATACAGTGACCATTTATACATACAGTGATAGATTACTTCCTGCTTCATCATACTTTCACTGTCTGGCACACAGTCTCTGCTGGTGTCTACGTACAGTATCTTGCCCCATCCACAGTAAAACATCCATTTAAAAAGATGTTTTTTTTTTTGTTTTTTTTTTAATTTCTCTCCAGCATTACACATCTGCATTTCCTCACACCACGAAACAGCATTTCACACTCACAGTCCTCTGGCCAGTGTTGCATTGCTAATCGCATCCCAACTGCCTCAGTCACCAGCATCGCAAACTGCCTCATCCCCCGACTCCCTAATGAACTGCTATACTACTAAATAGGCAAACCACCACTTTTTTAAAACAAACCTCTCCCTCTGCATCCATAATCCTCAAAGAACACAACTGCTGACCTGAAAAGAAAATGCTCCGAAGCTGTCATTTTTTTCCTTTCTGCCCCATTTGCTCGCTCGCTCACACTGCACATAGAAGTCGATGAACTCAGACACCTTTTCCTCCCGACACCACTCGCTCTACTCCGAATTTGCTTTCTTAACAAATGTCTTAAAAAAAAACCAAAACTTCATAACAGCCACCACCTTTGACTGGGTGAGCCATCGCTAAACTGATGTGACAGTTTTTTGTACTCCTTTCCATCAGCGCTTGCAAAACTCAGCCACCATTTTTTTCTTTTAAAACCTCTTAAGCCATGCTGTCAGCCAATCAACTTTAAGGAACCACACAAGAGGGCACACCAACATGGCAAATCACAAAATAAACCCACACAGTTTTCCATATTTCTTTATTTCAAAACATATTTTTACTAAATTAAACATATACATGAGGTCCTTCCCCATTGCATAAATGAAATATGCAGGGGAGATCTTGTGTGATATATGATTTATGCAGACTTGTGCTGTTTGCCCTTGGCCATCACACTTGTGGCTTATACCACTCATGAGGTTACCCAAGGTCAATCAGCACTCATATGCATAAATCATGTATTAGACAGGTCCCCCCTGCATATCCCTTATAGATATAGATATAGATATAGATATAGATTTAGATATAGATATACAGTGGCATATACCAGGATGGAAACCACTTTTAAAGCACTCTGCAGTATGCTGCAGCAGACCTACTGAATAAAGCAATGTAATTTCAATGGCAATTGGTCCCCTTTGTCATCCAGGAAACTTGCATTCACTTCATCCTGGCAGTGTCACATATTCCTGAATGACATTAAGGACTAATTGCCATTGAAATTACATTGCTTTATTTAGTAGGTCTGCCGCAGCATTCTGCAGAGTGCTGCAAAATGCTGCAGAATTGGGTTTCATTCTGGGGATGCCACTATATATATATATATATATATATATATATATATGGATATTTTCCTCAGTTTGTTGCTCCACGAGAAAAAACAGTGCATGGTTGGTATCTTTGGTTGCTAGGGCGTACTGCACATGTGCAGGAATGTTTGCTTTTTCTGTGTCTGGACATTTTAAACAGTGTCCCATGTCACTAGCACAGTCTGTCCCAGCTTTGTTTGTGTTCTAGGAGTTATGACAGCTTTGTCAATTTGATCTGTGGTTGGTTTGCATTAAGGAGCACTGGCTCCATTTCTTCTGCATGGTTGGAAGCGTCCCAGACAGAGTACACTGAAACATAGAAACATAGACATAGAAACATAGACTTTGACGGCAGATAAGGACCGCTAGGCCCATCTAGTCTGCCCATTTCCCTACCTACAGGATAGGCCGCAGATCCTAGTTAACCAACAGCCTATTTCTGCTGCTGCAATGAATGACAACCTTTCCTGGCCCTCTTGCACTTCTGGGCCAAGGAAACAATGTTAAAATTTTTCTTGTTGCATTTTTCTGCAATCTGCCTCATTCACCACAGGAGAGGGACAGAGGTCATAGCAGTGGCAGATTTGAAGTGTGGAGTCACTGAGTAAAAAGGACAAGGCTGTGACTGGCGAGAGAGAGAGAGAGACTCAGCAAGGGAATCGATAACCTACTGAAGTGAAGTGATTTAAAAAAAATAGTCACTAGGATATTGTCTGTTGTAACATGGCATTAAAAGAGAAACACAAAAGAAGCAGTTTCATTCGTTAAAGTATACCATGTGGTACATCAGCAACCATGGTCTAATACCATTGTAGACCATGGTTTGTGATGTAATACCTTGGCAATCCACTACAGACAAGAAGCAGTGAACAAGTTTTATTTATTTATTTAATTATTTAGGTGTTTTACCAGTAAGGAATACTGCGCAGAGTACTGCTCAATTACAGATGCATCCTGGGGGAAGGGAGAACATAGAAAGACAGTTTTACACAGTATAGACAAGAAAATACATAGTGGGAGAAACACTAACATTTGGGTCTGATTACAAGTCAGTAGTAGCTTGAGAGAGACAATTGGTAACCACAGTACGTACGATATGAGATAACACTTGAAGTCAGGATAGACAAGTGAATACATTGTGGAAGATCACTAACATTTGGTTCTGAAACCACGTTCATACAGGATTGAGTGTGTCAGTTGGTAACACAGTTACATACAGCAAATGTACAAAAAAATTAAGTTTTGAGCCATATGAGAGACAGTATAAGTCGAGAAGACAATAGTTAGACACTGATGAATTACAAATTTGCTAAGTGCCGACATTCCCAGAGAGTTGCCTAGTAGTTGGTAGACACCTAGACACAAGCACAGGTAGGGACGAAATGATCTTGGAGCATTGAGTTTAGGGGAAAGGGAGGTGAAGCGATGAATGTTAGCTGGGAGGGAATTCCATAGAGAGGGAATGCGGTAACTGAACCCTGATTGCCCTGTGGAGGTAGAATGGTATGGGACAGCTAGGGACCTGGAGTCTGAGTTTCTGAGTATGTATGCTTGTGGGCTAGGGTTTGTTAAGATGTCGGAGAGGTAGGAAGGGAGCCACTGAGTCCAATACTTGGCCGTAATTTTTGCACAGTGGGTTATCCTGAGATAGTCAAGTGAGGTGAGGTTCATTGCTTGATATAGGGCACAGTGATGTGTGGAGTAGGGGCTGTTCAGGGTGAAACAGCAAAAAGAGTGGAGGAGAGGGTCCAGCATAGCTAATGTGGTCTTAAGGCCAGCGCCGTAGACTATGTCCCCATAGTCGAGGACTGGGAGGATCATTTTTTTTTACAATGTCCTTCCTGGCTGGAAGGGGTATGTTGTCACAATTCCGGTAAAGTTCACCAAGCCTGGGGTGCAGCTTCTTAAGTAAGGATTCAATATGTGCGGAAAAGTTGAGGTGCTGGTCAAGCCAGACACCGAGGTATCTGAAGGTGTGCAGGACTCCAGAGGGGACCCTTCCAGAGTGTGAAAAACTAATGGTGAAGGAAGCCTAGAAATGTTCTGCCTCTTCCCAAAGGTTAAGGAGACTGTTTTGTTAGCATTTAGGAGGAGGTTATTTGAGCGGAGCCAGTGCTGGACTAAGATGAAATCGTGCTGAAGTCTGGATGCAACTTCAGAAGGCGAGGGACCAGATGCATATAGCACTGTGTCGTCTGCGTACATGTGGATAGCGGAGTGTGTGCAGGTGGATGGCAGATAATTTAGAAAGACCGAGAATAGGAGGGGGCCTAGGACCGATCCTTGAGGCACTCCAGACATGATTGGGAGGGGGTCTGACATGGACAATCTGATACAGGCAGCTTGATATCTGCCAGTGAGGTTGGAGTGGAACTAAGATGTGGCCCAGGCAGATAGGCCAGC
Organism: Neoceratodus forsteri; assembly: GCA_016271365.2. Lineage (NCBI taxonomy): Eukaryota > Metazoa > Chordata > Ceratodontiformes > Ceratodontidae > Neoceratodus > Neoceratodus forsteri. The sequence continues at coordinate 1,292,421,053 of CM057456.1, forward strand.
CTTGGAAAGTTTTGTCAGGAGAAGAGAGTGAGTCACTATATTAAAAGCCTTTGCCAGATTGATAAAGATGACAGCAGTGATGTGGCCAGCATCCATCCCTGTGAGGATGGAGTCAGTAAACCTGAGAAGGGAGGTGGTAGTGGAGTGGGATTTCCTAAAGCAAGACTGGTATGGGGGAAAAAAGGAAGAGGAGTCCAGATAGGTGGATATGTGAGAGAGAACCAGGCATTCTTGTATCTTGGCAAGGGTCGGTAGGAGGGAGATGGCCGGTAGTTGCATGGGTTTGAGGCATCACCACACTTTGGAAGTGGGATTACGGTGGCATGTTTCTTCTCAGTGGGGACTTCTGCTAGGATGAATGATAAGTTAAAAAGGGAGGCTAGGGGCCGACAGGTGGAGCATTTTGGAGTCCAACCCTGTGGGACATTTGCCCTTTTCAGGGTTAAGGGCAACCAGAGCATTGTATAGCTCATCAGGAGTGACTTGCAGGAAGGAGAAAGGCTGAGCTGCAGTGCCACAAGATGGGGCGTCAGTGGGGGCATGCTGAGCTGGGTGTGGGGTGGCCCTGGGAGTAGCATGGCTGGTAGTGAAGACAGTGTTAAACAAGGTGGTAACTGCGAGGGGTCAGTGATGGTGAGACCACCAACCTGCAGGGATGGGGTTGGTGGTTGTGATGGTGAGCAGAGAAGCGATTTGACCACTTTCCTGAAATGAGACGGGAGATGGGAGGAGGAATTGAATGCGCATATGAAATAGTTGGCCTTTGCTTGGCGGATTATTTTGGTACTAGAATTGCAGAGCGCTCTGTAGGTCTGGAGGTTGGCCTGGGATTTAGAAGTCTTAAAGGTTTTCCAGGCCTTTTCTTGGATTCAGAGGTGGGCTAGGATATCGGGAGAGATCCATGGTAGATGAGCACCTAGGACTCTGAACCTTCTGAGTGGGGCATTGTGGTCCCAGATGGCGATGAACTTGGACTTAAAAAATGATAGTGCCTCATCTATCGAGGTGAAATGACTAATGCATGACCAGTCATAGTTGCCCAACTCATTTAATAATGAGGGGAGGTCCAGGGATTTGTAGGATCTCGAAAGTAAGATTCTGGAACTGGGAGCTTTGGGTTTGTGAATTTTGCGTATGGTGTAGATCCCGTGGTGGTCACTAAGGGCATCCGGAAGGAGTCCTGAGGCTATAATCCTGTGCGGGTGAGATGTGAGGGACCAATCTAGCAGTGTATGGTTCTGTGTTTTGTGGTTTGCCCAAGTAGGTTCAGTGATTAGTTGTGTTAGGATTAGGGCTGTTACCTTGTCACGAAATTTGGAAAGGGACTCAGCATGCCAGTTCTGGTTAAAATCCCCTAATATCTGGATCTCACCACCTGCTGCCAGGGAGTTTAAGTAGTCCAGGTAGTCCAGTATGGAAGGTGAGGTGGTGCCTGGAGCGCAGTATGTGCCTGCTATGTAGATTGGGATTGAGTGGGGGATGGAGAGTTTTACCATTAAGGCATTAATGGAGTCCGACGGTAGGGATAGGGCAACCATGGTGAATTTGATGGTGGAGGTAATGTTCATAGCTATGCCGCCTCCTTTTCTGCTGACCTGGTCATGGCGGAGAAGTGTATAGCCGGGTATGGCAAATTCTGCATCAGTGTTATGTCATTTTAGCCAGCTTTTGGAGATAAGCCTTTGTGTGAAGCAAATAAACAAATCAAAATGAAAGAAAAAGCCACTATGGTTCTCAAAAGAGGTGGCTGTGAAAGTCAGGAAGAAAAAGATAGCATTCCGGAAGTATAAGGAAACACAGAAGGAGCAGGACAGAGAGCTGTACCAGTTAAGGCAGAAGGAAGCAGGGAAGGAAGTCAGAATAGCAAAGGCCCAAACTGAAGAAAAGATCGCCAACTCAATTAAGAAGGGGGATAAAACATTTTATAGGTACATCAGCGAGCGTAGAAAGACAAAGGGAGGGATAGTGAGGCTGAATAGAATGAACGGTGGGTGGGCAGAGGGAGACAGTGAAAAAGCAGGGATACTGAACGAATATTTCTGCTCAGTATTCACAAAAGAGGAAGGGAAGTGCCTAATCCAATTAACAGAAGCACTCTTGATAGGGGGGTCGATCCCAGTCCTTTCACAGAAGAAAGGGTTCTGCAAGAACTCCTAAAACTGAAGGTGGACAAACAATGGGTCCTGATGGAATTCACCCCAGAATTCTAAAAGAATTAAGGGAGGAACTAGTGAAACCACTGGCTACTCTTTTTAATAAATCATGGGAGGATGGTGTGGTACCCGAGGACTGGAGGAAGGCAGATGTGATTCCCCTTCACAAAAGTGGGACCAAGGCAGAGGCAGAAAACTGCAGACCTGTCAGTCTGACCTCTGTGGTAGGGAAAGTGATGGAATCACTTCTGAAGGAAAGAATAGTTGAGTACCTAGAGGCCAGTGGGGCACAGGACCCAAGGCAGCATGGGTTCACAGCGGGAAGGTCATGTCAGACAAATCTAATAGATTTCTTTGACTGGGTGACCAAAGTAGTAGACCAGGGAGGGGCTGTGGACATGGCCTACCTAGACTTTAGCAAGGCATTTGACACAGTCCCACACAAAAGATTAATAGTCAAATTAACCAGCCTGGGAGTGGGTCCCAGGGTGGTAGCCTGGGTCAAACATTGGCTGCACAATAGGACACAGAAGGTAATTGTAAATGGAGTCCACTCTGAAGAAAGAGGGGTTACTAGTGGGGTACCGCAGGGTTCAGTATTGGGTCCAGTCCTTTTTAATGTCTTCATCAGTGACATTGCAGAGGGACTGGAAGGAAAAGGATGCCTTTTTGCCGATGACACAAAGATCTGCAACAGGGTTGATACACAAGGAGGTGTGGAAAGGATGAAAAGGGACTTGGCAAGGTTGGAGGAATGGTCAGAAGTATGGCAGCTAGGATTCAATGCAAAGAAGTGCAAAATAATGCACCTGGGAAACAAGAACCCGGGGAAGAATACACAATAGGTGGGGAGGTAGTAACAACAACAAAAAAGGAAAGGGACCTGGGGGTAATCATATCAGATGACCTTAAGGTTAGCAATCAATGTGAGAAGGCAGTAGGGAGGGCTGGGGGTATACTGGGATGTATAGGGAGAGGCATCAGCAGCAGAAAACAGGAAGTTGTTATCCCTCTGTACAGACAGTTGGTGAGACCCCATATGGAGTACTGTGTCCAGTTCTGGAGACCTCATCTCCGCAAGGACATAGACAGAATAGAGGTAGTCAGAGGAGGGCAACTAAAATGGTGCAGGGTCTGCAAGAGAAGCCGTATGAGGAGAGACTAAAGGAGCTTAATATGTATACCCTTGAGGAAAGAAGGGAGAGGGGGGACATGATAGAAACTTTTAAGCACCTCAGTGGAATCAACAAAGTCCAAGAGGGTAGCATCTTTCAGAAAAAGAGACTTACAAGAACAAGGGGACACAATTTAAAGATAGAAGGAGGGCGGTTCCGGGGCAATGTAAGGAAGTATTATTTCACAGAGAGAGTAGTGGATGCATGGAACAGCCTTCCTGAGGAGGTTGTGGGGTCTAAAACTGTGGGATATTTCAAGAATGCATGGGACAGACATAAGGCAATTCTTGTGGGGAGTAGGAAGAAATAGGCTGTTGGTTAACTAGGATCTGCGGCCTATCCTGTAGGTAGGGAAATGGGAAGACTAGATGGGCCTAGCGTTCCTTATCTGCCATCAAAGTCTATGTTTCTATGTAATAAGAATGTCTGGGCTGAGAGACACGGCAAGGGCTTGTAGCAAGGTTATTTTGTTCAAGAGACTGCATATATTTATGTGTATTAGTTTGAGGCCTGAGGGGATTTGGAGTGAAACAGAAAAGTTTTGGGCATGGGTATGGGTTGGTCCTGGGTTAAGTTCGATATCCCCTGCAAGGAGAAGTAGCAGGGTGACCATTAGTTTGGTGTGATGAGCTATCCACTGAAGTTTTCTGGAGGTGGTATGATGTGCAGCTACGTCAGCTTTTGGTCTCCAGGTTTGTGGTAGAAGGACTAGGAGGCTGACTTGGAAGGTAGCTGGGATTAGTCCAGGGCTGGTGGATAGAGTATGGTAGAGGTGGGCATGGTCCGATTCAGCTTTGATAGTGCAGGTAGGAATATTTGTTAGCAGCCTGTCGCAAGATGTGATGTGATCTGGGAGTGTAGGGTAAATTGATGGTGGGAGGGACACCCAGGGGGTGATTATAAAGAAGATTAATAAGTAAACTTGAGGCATAATGGGGAGGCTAAAAGAGCAAGGGTTTTGAATGTAATTGCAAAACCTTTGTGTAGTGGCCTCTAGTGGATGGCTGGTATAACCTGCAAATGGGAAAGTAGGCTGATTGGTTAAAACTAGCATGTGACTTCAGCTATATAAGGGAGTGACTTCATCTATGTAAGGGATTGACTGCCAAGGGTGTTGGTCGGGGTGGTGGGGAGCTGACACGCAGCATCAGCGGGGCTCTGGCTTGTTCAAACTACGTAGCTGCAGCAGATGAGCTGTACCTTTGTGCTGCCTGAGTTTGCCATTGGGGGGGTGGGTCTGCACTCTGGATCCTGGGAGGCTTCCATGCTGCCCTCATGACCTGAGGATTGCCCCGAAAGCTGTGTTAAAGACAGAGTTTAAATAGGTAAGAGGGATGGAGGGAGGGAAGGGCTTGGTACAAATTTAATTATGCTTTAAACAAAGGGAGTCAGGGCTCAGAAGAGCCTTACTGCAGTTGGGGAAATGTAAATAATTGAACCTTTCTTGAAACGCTGCTCAGAGGTGCCTGAAAGCAGCTGGTAATTTAAACAGATTCAACTTCACTTGTAACATGGTAATAACCTGAATGCTGAAATCGGGAGCCGCGATTGGGTCAAGCGCATCATGAGGGCAAAGTCGGAGCGGGTATTAATCCAGCATACTCGCCATGTTCAAAAGTGAAGTACCAGCAGCAGCCAGACAGCAAGGTCAGCAGCACTGGGTAGAGGTGGGGATCGAGCGCCAGAGAGGCAAGTGTGGGACAGGTACAGGGAGACTAGCTAGACAGACTTGGAAATGGGAGGGGGAGAAAGCAGACCAGAGAGGCAGTAGCACCACACGCTGCAGTAGACGCAGTGGCTGAAATAGGAGGAGTCTAATGGAAGCAAGGGGAAGTGACCTAGCCAACATGGTAATTTCTGAGTGAGACACACACCGTGGCGAGGCAGCCATCCACCGCAGACCTCCAACAGCTGGTATGACAGAAATACCCACGTAAACCGCTACATTATTTGGACTGCCATGTGAGCCACACTGTTTTGTTTAAGAAGAACTAGTCAGTGTTTCACTGCATCAGCATATTAATGCTGTTGTGCTACACAGTTTGGAAGTGCAGTAAAAATCTTTCCGAAACACACTGACTCCCTGTGTATTGTTGTTCTTACGATAAGAAATACTGTCCTCACAACTCTGTGCTCAGGCGGCCCATGTTACAAACACATTAAGCCACTCCGACGGTGGCATCTAATGCGATTAATGCATGATTGGGCTGTTGTTTGCCCTCGAGCCACAACCCTCCCAACCATGCATTAATCCAGCATTAGATGCCACCTTCATCGTGGCTTAATGCTTACTTAGATCAGGGGAAGGTTGCTCAGAGGTGCCTGAAAGCAGCTGGAAATTTAAACAGAGTGAAAGTAATATGCAAATAATTTGTAGTTGTTGCAGCTTGTGTTTATTAAGGTTTTTCCTGGCACAGGGTTTTTGACATTTTCCAGATTGTTCTATGTTGTAACTGCCACACAAGTTCATGAGTTACTAAAGATTGTACATTTAAACTCCACATATACTGTTAATTATGCTGCAACAATATTTCTTTAGAAGTGAACGTCTACATACTGTTACCATCCCTTCTGATCTACTGCTTTCTAACAACTTTGGGTGCAATGCATTGTGGATGACTGAATAACATTATCTGTCCTAGCCTTTTTTTGGTGAATACACAGTGGTAAAGATGGGCATGCAGCTTCTATAACTGAAAGCAAAAATAACAGACAGTGAGATAAACAAAGCAAAAACAAAGAGAGGGGATACTTCTATGGGTGAAAAGAAAAATAAATTGAGAGAAACAAAAAGAAATCAAAGAAACAGACTAACAATACTAGTCAAAACAAGTATCTGAAAGGTGAAAGCAGTAAACATTATGTTGTTCTATGTCCTGTTGAGTTAGATGGTTTAGAGAGGAAAAAAGTTAAAATAATATTCCGCAAAATAGTAGTTGTTCAATAAAGTGCTTTTCAGATTGGCTTAATTCAGTACATTTGGAGAAACGGTGCTTGTGCTGCTAGGATTGTTTGACAGCCACCTATTGGTCTGCAAAGGAACTGCAGGAAGAAAACTAAGATGTACCGTGCACACTCCCATCATGCAGTGCAACCCATATCTTGTAATACACACAGAGGAAAATCAAAGCACCTAGAATAGAAAGTGAATTGCAAGGTTTTGAAAAGTTGTAAAATATGTTTTGATGTTAGAAAGCTTAAAGCTTGTAATGAAAGTTATTTTAACAAAAGTGAAATAGCAGCCATGATATTTCCAATAGGTGTGCTCCAATTGTTTTGAAGTATATGTACATCATGTTTAATAGCTCAACATACAGCATTTTGAAAGTAAATCAGTGTGACTATATTCATTTATTTGGAAGCCTATTAGTTATTCAAACATTGCCATGTTATAAGTGGATTAAGCTACTGGAAAGGATGGGTCTACAGTGGAATTAATCCATGGTTGCTTGGTTGGACCCACTCAGCCTTCGGGTTCATGGGCCAAACCCCCACTCCAAACCATGGATTAATTCCACAATAGACCCATCTTTTCTCGTGGCTTAATCATTACTTGTAACATGGTAAAAATAACAGTATGGGAGATAAGGAATACAATTGGTTGAAGTGGGTCAGCTGGTACAAGAGCAACATGGCATTATGGCACGATAATGCTGTGTTGCTATTGAAGTACCTTGGACAACCGAGGAGCAGAGAGCAGCAGTGTGGAGAAATAGACACAGGGCAGAAGAGGGACTGGAATATGACAAAATGTAGAGTGGTAGTCAGCAGTGACGCGGACAAGGAGACAGGAGCAGCCAGGGAGAAATGTCCGAAGGAGAATGCACCCCGAGAGGCATGAGAAGGGGGAATGTAGTGTAGTGGAAATGTGGAGGCTCTGTAGTGTAGGAGACAAAGAAGGGAAATCATAGGTCCAGTAAACGCATGTAGGGCAGTCGAAAGATCTGGAATTGAGTGAGGAAAGCTGTGGTAAAGTCAGAAAATGGCAGGGACAAAACAGGAAATGTAGCGAGATTGGTGCCATGGGGAGACACACACACAGAAGGCCAGATAATATGTAAAACAGAGAGATGGGCAGATAGCAAAACGGATAAAGCAAGACATAATAGACCTCCTAGTGTCGCAAATGAAATAAAAGCTGATCAGATCAGACAAATATCATGAAATGTATGTTCAGAGATTGTGTCCTGATAGTTATCGTTGGTGTAGTTTTCACAACATCAGGAAAAAAATAGGTGTCTCTTCAGTGTTCACAAACTGCAAGACACAAATGTAAACGGTGCAAAATGTGGCTGACTTCTCTTATTCATAGGATCAAAATAACAGTGACAGTACACAGTTTGTCATAGAAGCCATGTTACAAGCGCATTAATCCACTCCGAAGGTGGCATCTAATGGGGAGTTAATGCATGGTTGGTCTGTTGTAGGCACTCGGCCTGCGACCTCGGGCCACAACGGTCCCAACCATGCATTAACTCCCAATTAGATGCCATCTTCATCGTGGATTAATGCGTACTTGTATACTCATTTATTTTTTTTTTTTTCAATTTGTTTGATATAACCAGCAAGTCAGTATGGCAGATTTCTGGTGGCTACTCGATTTGATATTTGGGATCTGGAGTGCAAGAAGTAGGAGTTCTGCCAGACAGGGGGTTGACATGCTCGGAGTGATTTGAAGGAGAGTTCCTGATATGGCTGAGAGGTGACTGGCACCTTTTTCCGTTGGTATATCGGAGGAATTACAACAGAGAAAAGGTGCCAGTCGGCCAATCAGGATACAAGATTTTCTGTTTATTCTGATGTCCATTGTATAATTTCTGATTTGATGCAGCACAAGTAAAGTCTGTAGAATTTATCCTCGCCTGTATTCATGCAGTTGCACTTTTCATTACTAAGAATTGTCAACAAAGATTCAAGCTGCCACTGCAATCAACTACACACTAACCCACTGATGCAGTGAACACCAACAGTACATGCCCTAGTGAAAGGCATAGAACTTGACCTCACTTTGCTCTACTAAAATTACCGATCAGTCGCATGTCACATATGGATTAGTACCTAGCCACAGTATCACTGACTTCTACTGGTCAAAATGAAAATATAAAAAAGCCAGCGGCTTACTGTTCTGTATGGGGGGGGGATACTCTGCACTTGAGAGGGGACTGGAGAAAGCGCGGGAGGAGGGGTGGTGTGGTAGGTGAGAGACCTTCGATACCATAGAGTACCATTAACAACACCTTGTAGCCAAAACACAAAACAATATTTTTTTTATTAAATATACCTATAGATTCAAACGAGGAGGATCCAGTAAAAACTTTGAGAGAACTTTGAAGTGGAGAGCTCTGGAGTACCATATGAAATAAAACACAAGGCAAAGTTTTAGGGATACTGTATGTGGTCCATGGGATTACATTAGAATAATGTAGTCTCTAAATGAGGAGTGATCTTGGAGACTTGGACACAAACTGATTCTGAGTGGAGGCACACCCTAGCAGTGGGGGACAGATAAAAAGAGATCCTTGCACTATCTGTGCCAGTTGTTCAAGATCAAATTAATGCAATCCAATTTTTAATCCCCCTCCAACACACACACAAAAAGGTGGGAGTTCACTGAAGTGTGGACAAGATTAATAAAAATCATCCTTGCACTCAACTGGCGCACTACAGCATATAGACATGTGCAGACTTCTGTACAAAATGATACTCCAAATTTCATGTAAGATTGAAGTCTGGGAAGAGAAAATCATTTGCAAGAGAAGAGCCAGTTAGGCTGCTTTGGAATTTGAGCTCTCTTTTGCAGCAGAGCTGGGGACAGGAGGCATGCAGGGGGTATTGCAAGGTCCCATGCACAAGGGGATGCTCATGTCAACAGAAGATTCAACAAAATGTTAAATCTTTTCAGACCACGATGATCCAGTCCCACCCCCCAACCCCCACCCACCAATGTGGACATCAAGTGACAAGCTGGCTGGGCTGTCTGCTGCACAAGTGTGTTGTCACTGGAGTGTTATAGAAAGTGACACCTATCCCGACAAGCAGAGGAAAACGTTTTAGAAAACCCAGCCAGAAAAAAAAATCATACCTTTGTCTTCAGCGCAGGTAAAGATACTTGTCTGTGTTTATTAGTGGCTTTGCTGCCCATGTTTTTGCACAGTTACCCTGCAGCTGTGTGTTTTTTTTCTGCACCAATAGGGACTGGGAAAGTTTGCCATTTTGTTGGGATTATTTGTAATTAAACAACAAGTTTGCTGGGCACACTGTGGCAGAACTGACAAGAACAGCTGATGGGAGGCATTAGGGTTAATGATCTTGCGGCATGATCTGCTGTACCTCTCGGCATCTGAAGAGGTTGTTTGCTTTCCATTTGCTCTTGCAGATTTTGCAAACATTGTTGGACAACTGCCATAGTTACATGAAACTTTTAAGACTAGAAAATGTGCAACAAGTAGTTTTTTTAACACCTAACAATGACAAAAATGGGGAGATCGTTTTGATTGTAGCAGCTTCCACTGACTCCTAATCGAAAACATAATTTCTGTAAGATTAAGCAGCACAGCACACATTTTAAGAAATGGGTGATTATTTTGTTTGTAGCATCCACCGCTGACTTTTAAATAGGTCAGATCCTAAAGCCTGTAAACAGAAACAGTGACAGCAACTATCAAATGAGGCAAGAAATAGTGCACCCATGGTGGACTGTTTCCAACTGTTTTGGAGTTTCAGAAGGATCATTCTGAAACTCCAAATCAGAAGTGTTCCAATGTCTGAACCTGGTAGTTTGATTTTAGAGCTACCGCAAAACGACTGCAATCTCTGCCTATGCAGCCATCAAAAAATTAGTATTAGTCAGGAAAATTATGCATTAATATGTGGTTCTAGATAAGGAAAATAGTACTATTTAAAACATGCACACCAAACAATACACTGGGGTGATAAAACATACTTCATACATGCTCAAACATACAATTATATTAAAAATGTAAAGAATATTATTTATGTTCCCTTTAAAAGAACCACTTCAATTCAAAAGAAAATGTCATGGTTCAGCATCATGGACCTGACTTTTAGAGGTATTGTGACTCACTGGGGTATCATTGTAGCCTATAAGGGGCTATTTATTGTCCTGGAAATCATGCTTTAAAATATACCCAGGTCTTGTAAGTTGGGCTGTGTGAATAGTACTGTACACTTGGTTTTGGATAGTTCAGTTATTGAACACTCTTCTTGGATTCTGACTGATTATAATTTGGATAATACACAGTCCATATATTTCTGAGTTGGGCAGATTTGACCATTTTAACAGGGCACTAAGCTCTTGGTCTTACTAAAGGATTTGATTATGTGCTATCCACACAACCCTGCTTAAGAGTGGCTGGCAGCAAACTGCTATAGGACTAGTCAAATTAGGTAACAGCCTAAGGGAGCCTTTTGTGTGTATCTTGGAGTGTGTGAGAGGTAGCCTATGTTGCCTTTTTTTTTGTAATTAAATCCAGCACTGCCCTGTCCCTAGTGGGTTCCAAAATCAGCTGCCTGAGAAATGCCCCTTGTATGGAGTCGAGGATGGCCCTGCCTCTTTTTTTTTTTTTGTACATTCTTTTTCTACTCCATACCAAAAGGGAATCTCCCAAGCATCCAATGCACACCGGAAGCTCTACCTCCCACCTGACACTCTCTCCTCACCCCACACCAGCTAGGCAGATCCCCCTGCTCTGCACCCCCTGAGATGGGGCCACCCTATCCACCCAGGGTGCTCTATCTGAAGTCCAGTGTGCCAGCTGGGCAGTCATCCTGGTGAGGAGAGAAGCCCAGTTCTGGAGTGTGGCTCAGCAGGGGGAGGTGCCATTGCCTATCCCAGAGGATGGGGATTTTCTTAGTTTTACCTCCACTCGGAGTACAGCGTGCAATGATGCCTGTGCATGGCTGCCCTGCTGGCGTCTGCCACACTCCACCCCTTGCATCGGTGGGTGTACCTGCAATGCCCGCGACCTCCATTGGGGCCCACTAGGACAACAAGCAACCCTGGATCCCTCCCCAAGGAGAGGGGAGCTGTCCTCCAGACACTCCATCCTCTCCCTCCCCTGCTGACCCCCATCTACTTGAGTCTGTCTCCAAACCCAGGTCGCCGGCATGGCGTGGGGTGTGGCATCCAGTGTCTCAACCCTCAGCGCCACTGGACTAGACTTGGCCCTGCCTCTTGATGTAGCTGCAGCGAGAATGCCCCAATATACATCCAGCAGATTAAAGTCCCCCTTAATCAAAACGTCTCCCTTTCTGGCCATTTTGGTTTCCCCCAAGACTCTGTCTAAATCCCCCCCCCCCATTTCAGAGGCATGTACACTACCCCTGTTTAATTAATGGCTCCCAGCCTTATCTCTAGGCTGACATATAGTACCTCCAGCTCTTCATTGTCCCACTGTTGCCCCTCTATCTCAATAGCCCATATACCCTCCTCTAAATGATAATCACCTACAGTAATTTATATTTTAAACAATGGAAACATGTTCATGATTGTTGCGTCTGCCAGATTAGTGGGTGAAGATTACTCCTGAAAAATTTTACCCATTACTGATTCAAATGCACATGCTTATCAGAACATCAGAAACTTCTTCAAACATTTTGGGTCTGCCTCTGCTCCTTTTTTGTTATCAGTTGTCTTTACTACAGCATTTTCAAACAGTGCATACACAGAAATAACAAAAAGAGTATTTTAGAGTATAACAAACAAACAAAAATCTAGAGATATTTTAATTAATCTTTAGTACAATCAGTGAGAGGTGAAAAGGTCATTATCTCTTTGAGTTACAAGTGATATCATTCATAGGCAAAACAGATACATATAACAAATAATATCATACCATGGGGTCAGGCAGTCCCCCCCCCATGGGGTGACACATTCATTCAGAGGGAGGATTGTCAAGAAGGGATATATGGATCTGATGTGAGACAGGGGCCTGAGGTCCACCGTCCCCACTTCAACCAACCAGTCGCTGACTCCATGGGGTTGCTAGGAAGGGCTCCAAACCCTTGACAACTTTGTCATGCTGCCATGGAGATACATCACGACCTTTCAATGTAAGCCAGTTTATCCATGGATGCATTTCATAGTGCTAAGGTACTGTAGCAGGTGATCTTTGAAGAAGGAGGCCTTTTGCTTCTACCAAGGCTGCAATCAGCCATGTAAGGTGAGTTACTGATACTCAACAATTATATGGAGGGATACCTTGAATCCAAAGGGAGAGGGGAGCAGAGGATGGGCTATAAATGACCTGAACACAAGAAGAAATAATCTGGTAGTTGTGAACTTTGGTGCATGTCCATAATATGTGGGTCAAGTTCCCTCTCTGTTTGGCACAGCACCAACAGGCATCTCAAGGCATCAGGTGGATAGCATTCCCAGTTGCCAGAGTTTGGTACCGATGATGGAGAATCTTATTTTGTATGAGCATTTTCCCTGTAGTCTGCACATCCTACAGTTGCAGCCACAGACACAGTAGAGATTTCCTGAAATTTCTGTGATATCTCTGTAGAAGTTCCCTGTCTGCCTGTAGTACCACTGTGGACCACCACAGAAAATCTCTTCAGATATATTGCAAAATATCTCGAAATATAGAAACATAAAAACATAGAATTTTATGGCAGATAAGGACTGCTTGACCCACCTAGTCTGGCCATTTGCCCTACCTACTATAACTTACAGACCCTATTTGATCTCTGCCGTTACCCCCCCTTACCATGAAGATCCCTTATGCCTGCCCCATGCACTCTTGAATCCTGTTACTCTTTTAGCCCTTCCCCCTCTGCTGGGTGGCTGTTGCAGGCACCCACCACTCTTTCTGTGAAGAAGTACTTCCTCACATCTCCCCTGAGTCTACTCCCCCAGCTTCATTGCATGTCCCCTTGTTCTTGAGCATCTCTTTTTCTAAAAAATGCTTCCCTCTTGAATCTTATTTAAACCCTTGAAGTATTTGAAAGTCTCTGTCATATCGCCCTTTTCCTTCTTACCTCCAGGGTGTACATATTGAGGTCCCTTAGTTTCTTCTCATAGGGCTTTTGATGCAGACACTGCACCATTTTTGTTGCCTTCCTCTGGACCACTTCTACTCTGTCTATTTCCTTCCAGAGATGTAGTTTCCAGAACTTGATAGTACTGTAAGTGACATCTCACCCGTGATTTATACAGTGGTAACACCACCACTATTTTTCTGCTGGTGATACCCCTCCATATATATATATATATATATATGGGATACATGATAAGCACGAGTGCGATATGGAAAATATTTTCACTCCTCTAGAGTGACCTCTGAATTCTCATGAGTGGTGAAGCCATGAGTGAGGTTTCAGAGGTCACTGTACAGGACTGAACATATTTCCCATACCACATGAGTGCACATCAAGTATCCTGTTTATACAATGGGAGCCTCATTGTTACAAAATGTACAATTTGCATGGCTTTGTGCAATTGCACAACTTTGCGTGGGTTTAGCATGGGTTTCAGGGGTGTAATAAACTGCATTTATTTTACCTCTGCTGATGTCATCAGGATTTATTTCACTGCAGTGAAAATAACTTGTTTTATCTCACTGGAATATGTCTCACCACCATTGTATAAATATAGGATACAAGATGGGCAGCTGTGGGATATGGAAAATATTCTCACTCCTGCAGAGTGAGCTCTGTATTCTCACAAGTGCCTTCGGCACTCTTTTTTTTTTTTTGTATCTCTCACTACCTCCGGGCATCCTTCAGGAGCACCCTCACGGACTCAGCCCTACTCCCAGCCTGAACCTCCGCATTTCTCTCAAGATCTCCCTCCTACCCAACGGATAATGGCAGGCATGACCCCTGGTACCATCTCCGGGGGCTGTTTCCACCCTCCCTCAGCAGTTGGCTCCTAAGTATGAGGTGCCTACCTTGTCGCTGGGCAAACCCCCATGGAGAGAGATCGAGAGCGTGTCAGGCCGGTGATTGGGATGTGGGCTGATCCACTGGGGCCACCGTCATCTCCTGACAGTGTGAGAGGTGTTTTCTTGCTTTCTCTGGTCCCTCCCCCATGGAGCTTGGTCATGCAATGATGACCAGCATCCAGGAAGCTCCACCCCTACTTGCCTTCGGCTCATTGCATCCTCTCTTGACTACCCCCTGCCACTGCCAGGGGTTGTACCAGAGTGATGTGGTCCCTACTCCCCCCCAGGCATAGAGGGCTGTCCCTTGGATGCCTCCTTGCTGCCTGCCCCTGCCATCCATCCCCTGACTTTCCAGGTTCGCTCCTGAACCCGGGCCATCTGTGTGACATGAGATAAGGCATCTAACGCCTTAACCCTCAGCGTCACTGGGCTAGCCTGCCTTCGGCACTCTTGAAAATACACATCTCACTCTGCAGGCTGAGAATATTTTCCATATCCCATGATCTGCCCATCATGTGTGTGATTTATACCACAGTGGTGAGAGCTTTATAAACATTTTTTCTGTTTCTGTGCATTTCCTGCTTATTCTGTGTGTGGTTGGTGTATGTGCGTGTGTGTGTGTGTGTGTTCTGAATAGACTGGGAGCCAAAACCACAGATGAGTGTGTTTTGCAAAGCTAAATGAGGCTCAGTGAGAAAAACAAACTACTGCAGGTAGCAACGAGAGAGAGAAACTGCATTGTAAAAGAGCTTCATTTAGAATTCAGGTTATTTTGAAGCTGAGATCAGCCTAGCAATGGACTAGGAGTGTTAGAAACACAATGGCACACAGGTGAGAGTGTTTTGCAAAGTTAATTGAGTAGGTTGCAGCTTCAGTGAGAATTAGAAACTGTTTTCTGAAGCAGTTTCCTTTAGAATGCAAGCTGCAGTGCAGATAGTCTCACTCTGGTGACATCAGCAGTGTGTGGATAAATGGCATTTATCCTCACTCTGATGATGTCATCAGGATTTATCCTCAATGCAATGGAAATAACACAGGATATCCTACTGAGAAAGCTCTCACCCAAGTGGTATAAATATATTTATATATATATATATATATATATATGAATGTATCTATGGCTGCAACTGTACATAGGCTAGTCTCCAGCAGTGGGAGTGTTGCTCAGGTGTTACGTGTATCTTAAGATGGCTGTTCTATTTGATCTTCACCTGTTGGAATTGCTCAGGTAGCTCTTCCTGCAGGTATTTATATATGGTCCCTGCTTGGCCTCTGCGAAGGTGCAGCCAGTTCCTTTCTTTTAACTCCCTCAATGTTTTCACTACATAGCAGCGGTCACAAGGGCACTGTATTATTAAATTATTCCTATGGTACTGCAGGGGATGTGGGATTTGATCTTGTATTCTTTTCCTGTATGTGGATGCTTAAATATCTCTTGCCATGAAGTATGTCTGCATACTGCACACCTGCCATAGGGGTGCTTCCCAGGTCTTAATGGCCCTAATAGTAACTGCCCTGCTGTTTGTATCTCCTGTTTGTCCTCTCTCTTATCTAATTTTGTTTAGATACTGGGTGTTTTTTTAGACATGACAAAAAAATTTATTAGGACCATTAAGATCTGGGAAGCATGCCTTCGACTGGTGCGCAGTATGCAGACATACTTCTTGGAAAGAGATACTTAAGTATCCACATACAGGTAAAGAATACAAGATGAAGTATCACATCAAACGCGGTGCCATGGGAGTAATTTACGTAGTACAATTCTCTTGAGACTGCCTCTATTTAACAAAAACATTGAGGGAGCTAAGAAAAAGGATCATAGAACAGAAAAGTATAATCAGAAGGTAAGATGAAAACTTTAGCATTGCCAGACACTTTATGGAACGTGGACACATAAGGTAACAGTTAACATTCTGAGGTCTAGAACAACTACATCCAATGATTAGGGGAGGTATCTACAATAAATACATGGAAAAATGAGAAATGTGGTGGATGTTTGATTTGGGGACACTGAAGGGTCCCTGGAGTTTGAATGAAGACAACAAATGGCAAGCTTGCTGGTACAATTTATATATATTGATTAACAGGGTCTACAGTACAAGTCACATTAAACTGTTCCTCCAATGAGTTGGCTTAGCATTTTTGATTGAGTTGCATAAGTGTTGCTGGATCCAGCACAAAGCTCTGCACAAACACTTTCTTAAGAGTTAAAATTCAGTTTTGCATTGCATTGTGACTGGACTACAGGTGCATTCCAAATGAGGTACAAAAACATTTTACAAACATTGCTCTTGAGCTGCTTAAGCACCGAAAAACAATATAACATGAGTTGCCAATGCATTTCCAACTGTAAAAAACAATGCTGAACCAACTCATTGGTGAAACAGTTTAATGTGACTTGTGCTGTATGTATTTCATTCAACTTTTGTTGCTGCATTTTTTTGATGTCAGGAGTATGTCAGCAGCTGATGTCACTTGTATTAGCGATGGAGAGACCATTAGTTGCTAAGGGACTGTATAGGGACTCAGAATATCTTGATGTATCTAGGCATCTATGCAAGCCCCACTTCAACTCCCGGTCAGTTCAGTCTTGATTTTTGCATTTATTTTTGTTTTTAACAGCAATTGGATTTCTTGAGAAACAGTTTATTTTGACCCACAGATGCTACAAGTAGTGGACTGATGTATAATTTTGGGATACAATGCTCCAGAAGGGGTAAAACAGTTCACATGAATAGCTTTCATATTCAATGCAGGTATAAAGTTTGAAGCTTGCACTGAGGGTATGTAAATAGCAATATATATATACAGTCCTGTACCAAAAAGTAAGAGTATATGGTTAGATGTATGTATGACTATAACAATAGAATGATAGTAAGCCACTACATATGTATGCTCAAATAGGCAATGCACATACTAAATATGCAGAATTAAAATCTGGAATGAAAGTAAAGGTTATCAAAAATACATGTCCAAACTACACGTGAACAGTGACTTTCACAAATACATTTTTATAAATACAGAGAAAGCAGTTTTCCTTTTTGACTAAGCTGCCAGAAATTTACCAACAGCTGCCCATGTTAGAATGGAATGGCATCATCGGCACCTGCTGACATCATTATGTTGGCACATGGGCCTCTGCAGGTATAAGTGAGGATGCCTAGCAGTCAGTTCTTGCTGCATGCACAAAGTAAACAAACAGGAAGCAGGTAAGAAGACCATGTCCAGGAAAAGCCATTTCATAAAAGAAATGAAAGTCAAACGGGGGGTTGGGGGCATGGTTTAACCACCAGTGAAGATGGCCACCTGACTTTCTCACTCCATTCTAGCACTGAGCAAAAGTATTTATTTTTAGCATAAATGCCAACACAATCTTAGTGGATACCTGGAGAAAATGAAGCCGAAGCATGCACCAATATACCGAACTCTTCTCCGAGAGAGAATGATAAGCTAATGGGCTGTAATTGAAGTTTTACTTGATTCCGGGCACACTAAGAGGGGCCACACTGAGAGCACTGCCTAATAGCACCAATGCAGAGTGAGGTGGAACATGAAGGTAAATTGAAAACAGCATATAGGATAGTGAATGGGGAACAGTTGACAACAGGGCTATTCTTTCACCGAGTGCCAATGAGGTGAAAGATTAGCCCTGTTGTCAACTGTTCCCCATGCACTTTTCTTTATAGTGTATGGTGGAACGTTGGTTTTTTTTGGGAAAAAAAATCACTACAGCATGTTTCTGCCTCAAAACATTTTTACTGGGTTACTAGAAGGAAAAAAGAACTTTACATTTTGAACGTTTCACGCTTGACATTTTAACTGTTTAAGAACTTTACATTTTGAACGTTTTAATGCTAAACATTAGTACTGCCGCCGACATTGCTGCTTTCGCTATGTGTCCTGTCTACCGAGTGAGCCCTAACTGTCAAATGCTGCTCGAGGACACAGTGTGTGACGTGCGCAGTGCAGTAGAACAAAAATTCTTTCTGCTGCACTGCAAACGTCACTAGTGTAGGAGAACAACATTTTGACAGTGATGGATTTTGGTGGAGAACGACGTTCCACCATACACTGTAGCTCTATAACCGTATGACACAGAGACTGTCTATGTAACCAAGAAAGACGGAGAATACAATCATGTGTTCCAATACACATCAGGCAGTCATGACATCTGGATGTTATAATAAATGGATTGAAACTTGAAGTACTGGTGTGCCTATTCTTGAAGGTGGTGAGTGCCCAACGGCTTTTGTGTTGAATTGACTCTTTTTGTCATGGGAGCACCACCAGCCCAATGTAGGACAATATAGTTTGTGGTTGTCTGAATACAATCAAACTCTTGCCAAATGCTGTCGCTCCACACTAGAAAGCAGCACCACTTAGTCAGAGTACAGCGCTACTGTTTGAACTTACAACTCTCACTACTTTACCGTGGCTGATCTCGAAACTGGAGCCCCAGACAATCAGGTCTCAGACTCAGTAGGATATATCATACACATGATCGAGTCTCTGATGTCTGATATGGCAGTAATAAAAACAGCCCTGGCAGGTAAGACTGAGGATGTTAAACAGCTCCAAGACAAAATGAATGTCTCACTGCAAAGGACGGATGAACTAGACATCCAGCAGCACTCGATCTAAAAACCTAGAGGAGCATGAATTCAAACTGCAGAAACTGTGGGACAGGGCAGAAAATCAGGAGAATTGGGGTGCCAAAACAGCACAAGAATCTTAGGCGTCTCAGAGGGCTTGGAGCAGTTTAATATGGAGGTGTGGTTTTTTAATTTATTCCATGGCTAATGGGACACAGATGGCGAGGGCTGGTAGATGTAGAAAGTGCACACCAGACTGGAAGATATCTGACTGCCCACGGAGCTCTCCCACAGCCAATAATTGCCTTACTATTCAGATATCTAATCAAAGAAAAGGTATTGCAGGCTGCAAGAGAAATGGGGGATTTTTCATGGAATGGAAGCAAAATATCAGTGTGCCAGGACTTTTCATATAAAGTGGCATCGAAGCACAAAGCTTATGGCCCCCTAAATGCCACTCTTAGAAAGTTGGGCTTCCAATACCACTTTAAAGGGCTCACAAGTCTAGGTGTTTTGCAGGATGGAAGGGACCTTGTGGATGATTCACTGCAAGAAATCACTTACTGGATGAATAAACACTGGCCCAACTATAAACCAGGCACATCACCCAGAAAGCTCTGGAAAGCTCGTGAGCATCCAGAAACACATGAGATTGGGCAACAAGGTAACCACCAAATGGCAGATGATAAACAAAGACATTCAGAGATTCACAAAATAGTTTCCGTCCATGCTGAACCCTCGAGCAGCAGACAGAATACCTCAACACCTGCCCAGGCATGTAATGGAAACACAGGTCCTATGCATCAAAAACTCAGGAGACCCTCCGTAGCACATGGCCCTAAATGAACAAGTACAGATCCCACAGCAAGGAAAGTCAGAAGGGGAAGGAGTTATATTTCCCAGCCTCTCCAACAGCGAAACTTCCTTGAGATGATTCTAACAGCAGCGATGAGCAAATGCAACAGAACATAGACCTCTTGGTAGAATGCCCACCTACTCCACTTATGGAACATGGGCAGAAGTGACGGGAGAGCCTGATGAAGAGAATATGGACATTTCCGGAGTCCCACCAATGGTAACCAGACTGGGAGAATGAACATTTGGTGAAGTGACAGCAGACAGTTAGGGCAGGCCAGACCTAGAACTTTCCCCTGTTTTCTCTGATCAGCCATGGATGAATGAGAGATGCCATGACAGGATATGGTTAACATGTGTATAAAGTGACAAAAAAGTTTGAGTAATTGAAACATTTTCAGTTTACTTTCGATGACATTACTCTTCTACATGTGTAGAACATGGGAGGGAAGGGTGGGGAGGAGGCCAGGAATGGGGAGACTCCCCAGTGGGGAAATTAAAAGAAATGCAGGAGGGGGGAAGGGCTTATGATAGAGTATTCACTATAGCAGGGCCCCCAGTGATGAGATGCTACCCTGGGCTTCCTTCTGTGCATCTTTAGGCAAATGCACAGCTCTAATTCTCTGAGGGCTAATACAGTGTGAAAAATGGAAAAGGGTCTTACAAGGCAACAAGGCTGGGGAAAGCAAAATCTAAACTCTGCCACTGAGACACTCCCACGGCTCCTCTGCTATCAAAGCAGCAAAGACCGCAGAGGGTGCAATACCTCTAAATCCCTTCTATTTCGGGGTTTCAACCCCCCCTTTTTGTTATTTACTATTGATGAGCAACCACTTAAACGCTTGGATAGCACATTAGCCAATAGATCCAAGGGAATGCAGGGCGTAATGCAGACTCTCTGTACTTGAGTAATTTCACTCCTCACTCCCTCGCCTTGAAAGAGGTTAGGCCTGGCCATAGTCAATCCCAATGCATAGTCAATTAGATGGCAGGGCACAGTGACATAGTTCAACCTCCTTTATAGCCAAAAAAATTAGTAACAACCTCTGCCCTTGGAAGCTGGATTTAGCCCAGGGTATTCACCCCTCTCTGCAAACAGGGAGGAGGACTGATATGCAGCTCACACCTTTAGCAGCTAAGGCATTGTATAACCCTATATAAAGGTTCAGGTTGGAATGGGTTAATCACCCAACCTAAGCTAATCTACCCAAGTGGCACCAAGGCGGTGAAGCAGAAAAGAGCCCAATTCCAGGACACATTTTTTTTTCACTCTAGCTATCTCCCGGGATGCCTTAGTGAATTTACTACTTCCTTAGAGGCTTAAATACATAGCGACTGTAGTGTATACCAGACCACACATAGTTAGGTTGTTTTGTGAAGTGTGTTTGTTCAAATAAAAGTTTATTTAGGCTAACAGTCTGTGACATTTTATACATGGGACTCTAGCAACCAGGGGTTGTATCCAGAATTGTGCATTAGTTTTTGTTTCTTTGATCCTATTCATTTACTCACCTGAGTCTATTCTGCACTTCATCTAGGTTACTGCCAGAGGCTATTCGAGCAGTCATTTTCCTTCACACTTCCAGCTAACTGCACTAGAGTGGATAGAGGAGGCAAATGAAGGTAGCAGGCAACAGATACTGGCCCACAGAAGATAATTGGCATTTGGGTGCTAGTGGTTGGACACAATACCTAACAACATGGAGAGGGGGATGAGGTGTAACTCCTGAAATGTGAATAGACTTAACCATCCAGTTAAATGTACCATAATGTGGGTTGGTAAAATAATCCATAGTTCAGCCACATCCAAAACCAAAGAGCTAGTCATATTGATACACAGATCCTGTCCTTGGGTGGAGGAATGGGTAAAAACAGACAAATTAGGCCAGTGGGTGGTGACATGTCTCTACATTCCAGGGAGAAAGGTGATACAAGTCAATCTATATGCACCTAACCAAGATGCACTACATTTCTTTTCCCAGATTGGCCAGGCCATACTGAAGGCTAAAGTAGGTGAGGAAGACACCCCACTGATAATGGGGGCGGGGACTTCAACCTTGTACAGGACATATTCCTGTATGAACCAAAACTGACCCCGGAATCCCACACTAAAGCCAAAGAGACACTGTTGTGATTCATAAATTAATGGGACTGTTAGATCCCTGGTGAAGAGATAATTCAACTGGTAGAGACTACTCTTTTTACTAGGCAGTTCATAATATACATAGCAGAATTGACTTCTGGCTGGTTGATGCAGCAGCTGCACAAGGTGCAGAGGAGAAGAGGAAGAAGAAGAAGAATCAGCATTTATATAGTGCTTTTCATACACAGTATCCCAAAGCACATTACAAGCAATGCCAGACTGGTAGTGAAGTGACTGAATGCGTGGTGGTGGCTATATCGCAATCATCACCCACACACAACCTGGATAATTGCACAAACCTGTTTATGGGAAGGGGAATGTTGGCCAGGACACCGGGAATGTTCCCTGCTCTTTGTGAAGAGTGCCCTGGGTTCTTTTACTTCCACCTGGACACCCACCAGGACAACACCAGGATGGGCATAGACCCCATAGTTATTTTGTACCATGCACCCATTAGGATGTCATACCTCCCAGCTGGGAAACAGCCCTCCTCTGCTAGGTGGAGATTTAACCTTATGCTGCTCAAAGACCCTAAATTTGGATCATGGATCAGTGAACAGGCCAGATCCTACTTCCAAATTAATGCTAATGGTGAGGCGGGGACAGGCACAGTGTGGGAGGCCTTCAAGGCATACCTGTGGAGATGCATAATATCATACAAGGCCTCCCAAAATAAGAAATGAAGATCTGAACTGGACAATCTTAACCAGAGACTTACTGCACTGGAACTCCAGTTCAACAACACAGCAGCCCCTCCCAACTCACTTATTTCTGAGATTACACAGTTGAAGTATAGGATAAATATGATCTTACAAAGAAAGGCTGAGTGGCACTTGTTGAGATCCAAACACAAATTTTGGGAAGCAGGGGACAGGGGAGGGGGGCCTTTAGCTGACCACCTCAGAAAACAGAAAGCAAACTTGCAAAACTGGCCTTTTGCTCACAGAAGGGACACAGAGTCACGAAGCCCTTGGAGGGTAACAAAGTGATGCAACAATTCTACCAAACTCTGTACACCTTCTAACGTCCCCTGCAGAATACCAACTCAACAAGGTGATGCCGACTTTTCTTGATCAGTTGTCACTCCCACAGCTAAGCCCTTTAGCAGGGAAGCCCTGGATAAACCAGTCACCCTGAAAGAGATCAGAATGGCACTTACCAAATTGGCAAAGGGGAAAGCCCCTGAGGCAGATGGCATGCCAGCAGGGATATACAAACTTCTTATAGAGGAGATATTTACCACCTTATGGGCTGCCTTCCATAGTGCCAATCTTCATGAAAGCCTACTTCCTACAATGCAGGAGACTATCAGCACCATGATTCCTAAAACATTGTCCGATCCTCTAGATTGCTTTAATTTCTGATCCATTTCTCTGATATCAGTGGACACTAAAGTAGCAACTAAGATACTTGCCACCCAACTGGAATATTCCTAAACACTATCATCCACTTTTTACAGGCTGGATTTAGTAAAGGTAGAACTGGGGCAGACAAAATATATATGGTGTGAAATCTTAAGTGTATAACCTCACACTCTACCAACCCAATTGCTGCCCTTGCGGTTGACTTCTGTAAGGCCTTCAACTCTGTGGAGTGTGATTATCTACACTCTGTTTTAGAGGCCTATGGATTTGGGGCATACTTCAGAGGGTGGATAGACACTCTTTACAACTCCCCCACTGCAAGGGTCCTAACCAACTGGAACATCTCAGCACCTTTTGTTATACAAAAAGGGGCATGACAGGGTTGCCACTATCCCCACTGTTATTACTTTTGGCAGTGGACCCATTCACTAGGAAGGTCCTATGGACACAGGAGATCCAAGGTATTGAGGTCCAAGGAAAATCATACTTAGAGAATATGTATGCAGATAACCCCCTCTTGTTGGTCACCAATCCAAATACATACTTACCCACCCTGCTCAACATCCTCAATGAATTCACAGACATCTCAGGCTTACAGGTGAACCCTAAAAAGACCACCATATCCCCGCTGAACCTGGCATGCACTAAAAATAGTGTACAGGAGACACTGGTAGTATAGGCTCCAAGGGGGCTCACTAACCTGTGGATCAGAGTGTCTACCAATCAGAGAGACCAGATAAAGGAGAATTATGCTCCCATTATCACTGCACTTAGAGCAGAAATGGCTGCACCTACACCTGTCTCTGAGAGGCAAGGTGGAGGCCCTGAGAATGTTCACACTGCCTAAGATAGTGTGCCAGTTTTGCAGTCTCACAGTGGCTACACCCCAGAGGTTATTCAAGGCATTAGACACACTGATAGCAGGGTTCCTTTGGGATGAGAAAACCACAGTTCAGTAAGGTGAAGCTGAGAGTGCACTGGTAGGCTATGGGGGTGGGATGTTCCATGGTTTCAAGGATACTATTTAGCCTATAGGGTGGCACAGGCAGTCAGATGTTTTTTACCAAGGACTAGAAACATCCCAGCATGGATAAGACTAGAGATGGACATAGAGGTTAGTTGGTTAGGGACACTCTTAAGAAACATTGGAAGGCCCAGGCAGACAGAGTCTCCTATCATATGGGTGACCTGGAGAGCTTGGCAGCAGTGTATGAATCTGACACAAATGCCTAAACACCATAGGATAGCAAATCCATACATAGTCAAAGGAGATGGACCCATCAGCTGGCAATCATGGATTAAGACAGGCATCCACACAATTGCAGATATTTCTGACACTTACACGGAGGTTCTGTTGTCTTTTCAGCAACTCCAATCACCTACCAACTCCCCAAAGCAAACTTCTGGATATTTATTTATTTATTTATTTAGTTAAACATCAGTTTAGAAACCTTTGAGCCAGAGGCTCATTTACAAAGGTACCTCGTCACAAAGAGGACATCAGAACAGTAGTACAAGGGACACAGTACTTACAAACAAAAAAGTTACAGTTCAATTACAATTTTGTTTCAATAGAATACAATCTCCAATGAAGCAAAAGATAACAAAAGGTGCAAAACTTATGGTCGGGGGAGAGCTGGTGGGAGTAGAAGGGAGGGAGATAGGGGAGGAGGAATGAGTAGGGAAAGGAAGGGGGGGGGTGGAGCCGCTCAGTGAGCATTGTCAAACAGAGTATATATTTATTTATTTATTTATTTTTTTTTTACACTAGGCTAGCAGCAGTTGCATTTGCGAGAGCTAATAAGGAAGTTTCTGAGCCTGGGCTTAAAGCAAGCTAAGGTTAGTGAGTTTGAGACACTGGCAGGGAGGGAGTTATACCAGTGGGGAGCACTGTAGAGGAATGCCCTCTGACCTTGAGAGGTCCTGGCTCTCGGAATAACTAGGGTAGCTCTTGACGAGCTGCATGTGATCAGGGTCGGTGCAGTACGGCGAATGGAGTTGGATGGGCCTATGGGGGATAGGCCATGCAGGGCTTTAAAGGTGAGCTGGCATGTCTGATACATGAGTCGCTCTTCCAGGTTGAGTAGGGTAGCCAGGGTGTACAGCTCACATGTGTGAGTGAGTCTGGGAGCACCAGTGATAAGTCTGCAGGCCTTATTAACTGTGAGGCGAACCTTGTTGAGGGCAGTCTGATCTGCTGAGCCATAGACCGGAAGGCCATAGTCAATGAGAGATATGACAGAGGAGGTGACAGCCAGGCGGAGGGCATCAGGAGGGAGGCATTTCTTGTGCCGGTAAAGAATGCCTAGCCGTGAGTTGGCGACAGAATTTAGGGCAGATATATGTCCATGGAATGAAAGTGCAGGGTCAAAGGTTATACCAAGATATTTATAGGACTGCACCTGGTCAATGACGAGATTGGTGTGGAGTGGACAGCTAAGGAAACTTGCTGTACTTATTTTGGGGGTGGGAGAAGAGCATCGTTTTTGTTTTCTTAAGGTTGATAACAAGTCGGTGCTCAGTGAACCAGGTAGCTGCAGAGTCAAAGACTAGTTGGAGGAGTTCTGTAGCAGCATGGGGTCATTGTGGAGGCAACGAGAACAGCATCATCAGCATAGAGAAGCATCTTACCTGTACAACTGCTGGGTAGGGAGTTAAGAAAGAGTGAGAATAGTAAGGGTCCAAGAATTGAGCCCTGCGGCACCCCAGAGTGAATGGGGCATGTTTCAGAGAGAGTACTGTTGACTTTCACACATTGGGAGCGGGCGGAGAGATAGCTGGTGCACCAGGAAACAGGTCCTGAGGCAAAGCCTATTAGGTCGAGGGTGGAGAGCAAAAGAGGATGCGAAATGGTATCGAATGCTTTAGACAGGTCAATGAATATAGCACCAGCCAGGGCACCAGAGTCCAAGGAGGCATGGAGGAAGTTGTAAAATTCCAGGAGTGCTGTATTGGTACTATGACCTGCTCTGAACCCATGTTATTCAGGGCAGAGAACATTGTACTTACAGAGGTAGTCAGAGACTTGGGACGCCACAATTTTCTCTAATGCCTTAGAGAGGGGGAAGAGGATTGAGATGGGTCGGTAGTTACCCGGAAGAGTCCTGTCACCACCTTTATGGACAGGGGTAACTGTGGCAATCTTCCAGGCAGAGGGGAATTGTCCGAGACAGAGTGATTTGTTGAAAATGCACGTAATAGGTAAGAGGACCTGATCCAGGACCTGACGTAAAAGGCAGGGATCAAGTGAGTCATTGCTGATGGTGTTACCTTTTAGGAAGTAAGGCCTAGCTTCTTGCATGGTGACACGACGCAGGTGGAAAGAGGGGCGGGCAATGGGTGGTGGTACAGATGGAGGAGGTGGACTGAAAAAGTTACCAGGAAGTACTGAGCTAAGGTCGGTAAAGGAGTTATTGAGGTGGGTGGCAATGAGGGCAGGGTCAGAGGAGACGGTACCACTGATGTTGAGAAGAGAAGGAGAGGGGGACTGGGATATTCCTCCAGATTTGGGAAGCAGTAAATGCAGTAAAACTCAGGATGATGGGGGCAGAGTGGGAGTGGCTTGGACAACTACTGTACACAAGAATGGTAAGATCAAGGGGTTAGCAGGGTACATTTACAGGCAAATTTGGGATGCACAACCAACCAACACTGACAAATGCAGAATTCAGTGGGCTCAAGACCTACATATGGACATCCCTCCAATGAAATGGACTCAGTGTCTGAAGGGAGCTCATATGGCATACAAGGACACCAGAGGACAACTTGTACAACTCAAATTACTATTGTGAAGGTACTGCACACCAGCAGCACTGCAAAATATGGGCCTTCTACCACATTTTAAGTGTTGTAGATGCCATGTCCCAAATGCCTACCTAGTGAAAATACTGTGGCACTGCCCTACCTTAAGGCAATTTTGCTCAGGAGTTCTGAAGGATTGCTCCAAAATCATACGAGCCTCAGTGCTACCTGAACCAATCCTCATTATACATGGGACACCTCAAAACAAACCACTGGCTCTTTTAACCTCAAGAAATGCCTGGCCGCAGCTTTCTTAGAGGCCAAAAGACCTATCCTGATGAAGTGGCTCCAACCTAATCCCCTGTCTCTCCTTCCATAGCACTCAGCACTAGCAAAACTGGTAGTATTTGAATGCCTCTCTTTTTCCAGTTCCAACAAACTTCAGTTATATCACAAAAAATTGGGAATTTACCTACATTCTCATCTCTGTTTGGTACCTGCACCACCTCCTGGCAACTCTCCTATATAAACATTCTATACCCTTTTACCACAGTAATACTTTCTGCCTCCCCCACAAGAGAACCAAAAGATCAGAACAATATACTCTTGCCGGTCCGCCAGAGCAGCGGTTGGATTTCCACTTGAGATGCCGGTGACCCGGGTTCGGGAACAGACCCAGGTTCTCAGACAGCCAGCCAGGGGAGAATGATCGAGTGTCCCTAGACTGCTCTCCTTTTCCAGGGGGAAGGTGTGTGTTCATTGTCTAGTGACACCCAGCAGAGGCTGGGTTGCAGCAAGCACATAACGATGCCTGGAAGTCTCAGGGGCGGGGTGGATGCCGGTCATCATTGCACGTCCCCAACCCTCCTTACAGTGGAAAAGAAAATCTGGGCCTAGCTCATCTCATGACACCCTGCCCCCGTGCCTCTCATCGCTTCCCATGCTGGCTTCCCCCTGACCAGATACCAGAATTGTGGCATTAAGGGCCAGCACTGCAACCCTGCCCTCTGGGGGACAAGCCAGGGGTGACTGGGGGAAGAAGCGCAGGCTATGATCGGGGGTGGAGGTCCTGGTGGTCCGTGACCAGGGCAGACTTTCCAATGGCCAGGCACCACCAAAAGTAGTAAATAAAAAAAAAAGAACAATATACACTTGGAAAAAAGGTTTACTTAGACTTTTGTTACCCGTGGGTAAATCCTAATATATGATACTAATGTACCTATAGACCAGTATATTAACTAGATGGGCAAGCCCCACTTAGCTTGTTAGAGTCTGTAATTATGTAAGCTACAGGGCACCCAGACTGTTAGTATGAAATTTCAGACACTCACCGGATTTTGTTATTGGAAGGTTTTCACCTTGAAGTTTTCAGAAGCTATGCAAGTACTAATCTGTTATTGTTAATACCAATTGCCTAATACATGTTATGAAACTTTTGTTTAATTGTACCTGAAAAACTTTAATAAAATCTTTTATGATAAAAAAGTCAAACCATCATAGTTTTTTAGCATTAAGTAGCAGTTTGTCAGCAATACTACTATAACAATGCAAATTCCATGTTTAATCTACCAAATAAGTATCAGAATAACTGCCGTGAAAAATATAAATAGTGGTAGTCTTTTTTTGATATTTATAAAGGCATAATAGTATGGATGCAAATACAAAGAACAGAACTGTAGGTTCTAAATAATATAAGTAAAATAAAATTTGAGGAACAGCTTTTTATTGTTGTTAAACATTTTATTGAAGATTTTTCATATTACACAGAATATGGAACACATTGCATTGCAGCGGATAGTGAACATACAATGTAAGAGTACAGTACATAGGGGTTTGTCCATTGATTCCCCTTTAGGCATAACAAAAGCTAATGTTTCAGGTGACTGCAAGTAGTATAGACTTGCAAAATGTTACCATTCAGGATGAAATTTCATTAGTGGTTGCTTTCATAGTCACGTATTTGATTGTCAGCTTAGTTATGGATCAAGTTCAGATTGAATCTTGGGGGCAAGGTACAAGCCTGATCTGAACAAAACCCACTGTAATGTCTTTCCACCTTAAGATATTACTAAAGAGATGTGTATTAGAATACTGTTCCCTACAGTACCTTGGAAGGTCATGGTGGTTAATCTTGTTTGTAACACGGCACTGCAGAGAGCTGTGAAAGACAGCCGCGGCATTGGCTGAAACGGGTCAGGTGACATTAACCAAGCAGTGATTAATCCACAGGTAATGCCCACTCAGTTAGTACCACCTGTGGCCACTGCAGCAGCAGAGGGGACCCGCCCACTAGGTCACCACCTCCTCATGCCACCCACGGCGCACGTGAGGCATAGCCTGGTGGTGACTGCCTAGTATGTAGCAGTCCTTCAGCAGTCCTCAAATGTGCTGGTGAATTCTCTGAATATGTGGCTACAAGCAAGTAGTCTCATTTAAAGAACCTGGTGACTATAATTTGCACATGGTCTTCACGTTTCCTTTTCCCACGGTACATTGTGTTATCAGCCCTGATCATGAATCGCGCCCGTCAGTCAAGTGAATGCTACTGAATGACGTGAACAACGGCCAATAAGTGGTGGGAGGCTGGCACTATGCTGCCCAGCGGATCAATAGTTGACTTGCAAGAGGGGAATGGGTGGGACCTCATGACCTGTAGTCCAGTCCAGTTGGTCCACTCCCCAATCGGTGTAGCTGTCACTGGTGTATCCGGAAGTCCTAGGCTGGTTGCGGGATTTAATTCTGTGTACTGTTGCAATCGACATGGTAAGTAAACACAATAAAACATCTCTGAATGCAACAATAACACACCAGTAACATTGGCTCCTCGCTCCCGCAACGAGCCAATGTTACAAGCGCATTAATCACCTCCAGAGTCGGTCTTGTATCTTATCATAGTTTTGACTGTTTGAGATTTTGGATTCCGCCCTCTTGGCAGGTTGTTATTTGGCTTGTATATCTTTCTCTCTGTTCTTGACTGGGCTGGACAACCTCTACAGGTTTTCTTTGGGTACTGTTGCATTGGAATAAGTG
This sequence comes from Neoceratodus forsteri, assembly GCA_016271365.2. NCBI lineage: Eukaryota > Metazoa > Chordata > Ceratodontiformes > Ceratodontidae > Neoceratodus > Neoceratodus forsteri. Next base: position 1,292,451,013 of record CM057456.1, read on the forward strand.
GCAAGGCATGGGTAGCACTTCATCTAGGGGAAGTCCGTTGATGAGAGTTGCTGTTTCAGATTGGGAGCAATTGGTTGAAGCACATTATGCTAATGTTGCATCATGAAATCTTTCACCAAAGTGTTGTCCTATAAAGTAAATGGGGTACACAACCCTGTTAAAATGGTACAGTCATCTTCAGTATGTTCAGCAACAACATGCAGATATTATATTTCTTCAAAAGACTGATGTGCTTCCAGATGAAAATAAAAAATATTTGACGTTAGGATTCAGCCAGTTAATTTTTTCTTCCCATGAATCCAATCATAGAAATAGGGACTTGACCCTCCTTGGACAAGGACTCCAATTCGAAATTCACAATTATGAAGCAGATGCTATAAGAAATTACGTTATTGTAGTAGGTACCTTTTACATGAAACGTCTTACATTACTGAATGCCTACTTTCTTCCCGGTATGGACCATAGAGTCCTGTCCTGTCTTTTTTCTGCATTGCTTAGTTGTCTGTGTGGGCAACTTATTTGGGAAGGTGACTTGAACTTTACACTGAATCCTGATTTACATGATTCCAACCAGAAGTCCTATTGATTTTCTATAGTGCAAAAGTATTTGTGAAGAACCCTCTGTCAACTAGGCATTCTCGACACCTGGTGCCATCTTCATCCCTCGCAAAGGGATAATTCACATTATTCATTCCATCATGCCAGCTATGCTAGATTAGACTATCTCTTCACAACAATAGAGCATGTGGATACCCTACAAGACATCCGGTATGGCTTGTTACACCTATCTGAGCATACTTCACTGTGTGTTTTTTTTTTTCTCTAGGGAAACCTTAATTTCAAACTGCTTGACATTTTTACCCTGGCCTCCTAAGTAATCAAGAGCTTCCTGTGAAACTAGAGAGCCAAGTCTCACAGTTCGTCAAAGACAATGATAATGGGTACATCAACCCTTTTATTTTATGGGACACTTAAATCTGTTCTTCATGGTACTATCAGAGCACATACCACTGTCCTACACAAGGTGCATGAACATAAATTGCATGAAGTTCAATATAGTTTAAATACTCTATAAATATTCCTCATTCAAGGGGATACCTCAGTCCGTGCACAGCTTTTGGTAACTAAGGTCCAGCTTCAGAAACTTCTTGATCAAAATGGAGTACACGCTCTCTTTTATCTTAGATAAAGCTATTAAGAGGGTGGGGCCCGAGGTGCTCTCACACATTGGCTAATCTCCTTAGAGTGCATAAAGTTCAGCCTACTGTAACTAAGCTCTGTTATTCAGAAACAGGTTCATTCACTCATCACAAAGATGATATTTTGAACATATTTACAGCCTATTACTCTACCTATATGTGCCTGAGGGACTACCATCCCCAGAGCAGCAAATACATTCATTTTTAAGCCAGGCCAACCTCCCCACACTTTCCTCTGAGCAGGCTCGGGCACTCATCTCTCCCATTACCACAGAGGAGATCCTTTATTTATTTAGTTTTATTTCATTTACGTTTAACGGGTAGGTGCACTAACCATAGGCATGACTATTTTTAGGCATGACTGAGGAGGTTACAGGGGAAGACATTACAGGTGTAGTAGAAAGCAAAATGACATCAGGATACATAATCAGGGTAACTGTACGTTGAATATGCAGCAATAAAATATAACATTTCAGGTCAAGGCATAAACAACATACAACGAAAAGCAAGACAAGCAGTAAAGCACATCAGAATACAAAACAAGGCAAAATTGTGCATTGGATGTGTATCATTAACTGCATACAAATTCAGGTAAAAGTAATTTCAACAATTAAATTCAAGTCAGAGCATACAGTACAACATCAGTATAGTCAAAAGGACAAAACAAAGCAGTGCTGCCCGAGAGACATGAATAGGAACAATTCAACAGAAAAAAGAGCGAGTTGAGGGAGGATAAGATAAGAACCACAGCAGGTTTAAACATGAGAGATACACCGCAGATCGATCAAGTGAAAGAGAACAGATATCTGATAAGTGCAGGAGGGAGGAGGAGCAAGGGTGGGGGAGCTGCTACCAGCCTAGGTAAAAGAGAAAAAAGGTTAAGCTATAGGGTTGAGATGCAGCAAAGGAAGGAGGGAGGGAGGGAGGGAGTAAAAGTAAGAGTGGGGTAGGTGCTAGGGGCAAGGTGAGGGAGTGGTGACACAAAGAATGGTTATGGGGGGATGTGATAGGACACCTAATGAGTAGGAGGGGTCAGTGGGGCAACTCTTAGGTGGGGTAAGGGGTAATTGGGTAGGATAAGAAGAGATGTACAAGAGAAACTGCAGGGTGTGAAAGGATGATGGCTAATGGAGTTGGTGGTAGGAAGATCAAACAAGTTATCAGAGTTCTCAGGGCGGCGAATCTATGGTGGTTTGAAACAAGTGCAGGTGGTGCGGCCAGTGAGTAAAGTGCAATGTCTCTTTAGGAAAATGTGATGACTGGATGCCTCATGGATTGCAAGCAGTAGAAAGTTCCAATACTTAGGAGCAGCATGGGAAAAGACACTGGAGCCTTTAGCGGATTTGCTTCTAGAGACATGTAGTAGGGATAGATTCGATGAGTGCAGACCATATGGAAAGGACCAGGGGGGTGAGCCAGGAGGCAAGTGACAGAGGAGTATTAGATCTTATGATACCATCCATCAGGGATCCCAGGGCCATAAGCCGATAGGAGAGGGAAGAGACCCAATTGAGATCAATATAAGGCTGACAGTGATGTTTAAGTCGGCGAGACGCAGAGGCATAGTGACATATGTTTTTGTAGGTAACATCCCACTTATGGAGAGTGGTATAAGAAGCGTTCATGTATATAATAGATCCATAGGACAGTGCAGAAGAAGAATGTCACGGGCAGTTGTGAGTCTGGCAGAGGGGGTAAGAGCATAATAGGTTTTGTAGGCTACTCCCAGTTTACTATTTACCAATTTACAAATTATCTGAATATGCGGGTTGATGGTCACTGTAGCATTGGGAAGAACTCACAGATATCTGAAAGTGGTGATGGCAGTAAGGGGAGAATCATTGGCACAAGTTACGGTAAAAATATTGCCACAATCTTTCAGTTAGACAGTGCAGCCAAATAGCACTGCCTGAGTCTTGGCCACATTTAGCACTAACTTATTTCTGGTTAGCCAGGATTGAATTTCCTGAAAGACAATGGTGAGGTTGCCATTTATATCAAATCACACTGCTGGTGCTATTGTATAGGACCAGATCGTCCACGTAGAGCATAGAGTTGCAGGGGACAGTGCTGAAGGATATGCAATTAACAAAGATAGTGAACAGGAAAGGGCCCAAAATAGAGCCCTGGGGTACTCCAGTATCAATATGGGATTGTTCTGATATCGCATTATTGAATTTGACTATTTGTATTCTATTGGATAGGTAGTTTGGGAACCATGCCACAGACTGTATTGAGAAACCAAGAGTTAAGAGATTTTCTAAGAGGAAGGGGTGATCAACGACATTGAAAGCTTTGGTCAAATAAATAAAGACGGCACCTGTAAGTTGGCCATCATCCATGGTGTGATTATATTTGGTGAGGAAGTCAGTCACTTGCAAGAAAACCAATTTCTTAAGTATCTTGCTCAGGACAGAAAGCCTTGCAATGGGCCAATAGTTAGCAATGTCTTTTTTTTGTCCCCTTTCTTAAAGACAGGTGTAACATTAGCAATCTTTCATACGTCAGGTACATGGCTTTGGTATAGTGATAGTGTAAATATACTGGCCAGTGGGGAAGCAATGATGGGAGTGGTCAATCTGAGGAGCCTAGGTTCTAGGCACATCAGAGCCTACACTGATGCTATCTGATATATTCCCTAGTAACTTAAGGACTTCCAAATGAGTGACAGCCTTAAAGCAAAAGGGGGGGGATGACTAGACCAAGAGCAAGGTGGCTTCAAAAGAGGCTGGCTGACTGGAAAGGATGCAATATATCTAGTGAGGTCAGAGAAATGTCTGTTAAAGGAGTTGGTAATAGTGTTTAGGTCATTGCATTGGGCACCGTCAATTACCTTGTCATTCATTGTGTGGGACTGTGGAGTACCCAGAAAAGTTTTTATATATGACCAAAATGTTTTAGAGTCACCAGCTGCACCCAGGAGTAGACCTTTACAATACAAGTTTTTTGCCTAATCTGACATTTAAATAGGTTTCTCAGGGCACTGTAATTTTGATTATCAGATGCAAAACTTGACTTTCTGTATTTACTCAAGCACTTGTTCTGATGGCATAGTTAAGTGAGCAATTCCTTATGCAGCCATCTAATCTGCTTTCCATGTACCCCTCTTGTACAATAAGGTGCATGAGCATCCTGTATAGACATGAAGCTGGACAAAAAAAGGTGTAGCACACCTTGAGCATCCTTCACCTGATAGAGAGGGGACCAGTCAATAGAGGAGACATCCTGTAGGAACATAGTAGTGTCCATCTTGGCAAAGCTCTGAAAGGTAATATACCGATGCAGATGAGAGGGAATTGTTGAGGAACCCCAGATGCAGTAGACGGAATTATGGTCACTAATTGCTTCAGGTAGTGTCCCTGCAGCCATAATCCTGTGGACTTAATTGGTAAGGTTCCAGTCAAGAAGGGTACTGGAGGAAGAGAAAGACAAGGACCTGGTAAGGTCCATTATGACTTGGTTCAGGTTATGTCTCTGAGTTAGGGAGAGAAGGGTATTATGTGTATTCCCCAACCTGTTTTGGTTCATGTCACCCAATATCAATAGTTCATTCTGATCAGCAATGGTGGTAGACATGTTCAGTAGCTCCTTGAGCATTGTGTAGACTGACGGTGGATTATAGCTACATATGACATGTAGCTTTTTGGTACCCAGTAACAGAAGGGTATGAAGAGATTCACAGGAGAATATAGCAGTATTGGGTATTGTCATTAGATCAAAGTGGGCTTTATAGTAGATTGCCACCCCCACCTCTCTAGGATGACATTCTGTCCTGTCTGACCAGGTTGTAGTTAGTTAGGGAGTAGGTGGAATCAGGGGCGGAGGGTTTTAAACAAGTCTCAGTGAGACAAAGAACATCTGGCTGGTGTACATTTACCCAGGCTTCCAGCTTAGCAAAGCTGCACTGCAGACTCCTTATATTGAGATGCATTAAGCATATGCCCTTAGGCATCGGACCAGTAGAGTTGTCCTGTGTGGCATATGATAGGGGGCCAGGGTTCAACTCAATATCTCCCAATAGCAACAGCACAAGAAGAATCATATACCAGAGCTTACAACTGGCAAAAAGTGAGCGAGAAGAAAGGTAACCTCGGATATGATACGTAGCTGATACTACAGTACTATAAAAGGTTAGCCTTGGGAGTAACAGTGGTGTATAGTCACCTGTTGTGAAGGGCCCCACAATTTTATTGGAGAAAGAGTTATCAGTTAAGTTAGGTGACCAGCCTGCACCACATGGGGACCTGGGCCAGAAACAAGAAATGTAAGAAAGAGCAGGCCAAGGAGGACCCCTACAGAGCTGAGGAACTGAGCAGCCATCAGGAAAGGAGACCAAGTGAATAGTGACGATAAGTATTCAGGAATAACTCTGCTTTTGAGAGAGAAAAGCCAGGTACATTGGAGAGAGCAAAACAGCCAGAAACATAGGCTGTCAAAATAAGCTCCCCTAGTGGTGAGGAAATATAAGAAGATAACTGGAAAGTGGGCTATTAGACTAAATCATGTGACAGTTCACACCTATATAAGTCAGAGTCCAGATAGGGTGGGTGGGAGGGCATGAAGCACTGGTGGGAAACAATTAGAGATGTAACAGGAATAATATTAGTAGAGCAGTCTCCAGGGCCGCCTTCAGTTTGTCCCTGAGTGAGCCAATCCGCTTCTCTGAAAAAGACTGCAAAGCACCAATTGGGAGTCAGGCACAAGAGGTGAAGAGAGGTGCAAAATCTAATTTGTTTTTTGGCAGTAGGAAAGCAGTGTTCTGGTGGGAGCTCTTTTGGCAGTTTTCCATCATGTTTTAGGCCAAGTGAGCTGTCCTGTAGTGAGGAGGGAGAGAGGGAGGGCACAAGACAAAGAGATTCTAGGCGGCTCCTTCAGGATGAGTCACGGTCAGCAGGGAGCAGCACCTTTCCTTACTGGAGAGGTGGCAGCATTCCTTCTTTGGATGAGTTGTGGGGAGTGGCATGTTCCACCAGGCAAGGGTAGTTGGAATGCAGATCAGCCAGTGGAGGAACTGCTCCAGCGGTTCCCTCGGTTCACCTGCCCTGACTGGGCAGGGGTATCCGTTTTAGGCCAAGTGAGCTGTCCTGTAGCAGTGAGGGAGGGTGCAAGAGAAAGGGATTTTAGGTGGCTCCTTTGGGGTGAGTCAGGGTCAGCGAGGGAGCAGCGCTTTTTCCCACCACAGTGGCAGTGGCGTTCCTTCTGTTGATGAGCAGTGGGAAGGGCACCTTCTGCCAGGTAGGGGTCGGTGGAGCATGGGTCAGACGGTGTAGGAACCGCTCCTGCAGTTCCCTTTGTTCACGTTCCCTAACTGGGCAGGGGTGTCTGTTTTAGGCTGAGTGAGCTGTCCTGTAGTGGGGAGGGAGGGTGCAAGACAAAGAGATTCTAGGCAGCTCCTTCAGGATGAGACAGGGTCAGCAAGAAGCAGCGCCTTTTCCGACCAGAGCGGCGGTGGCATTCCTTCTGTGGAAGAGTGGTGGGGAGTGGCACCTTCTGCCAGGCAGGAGTAGGTGGAGCACGGGACAGCTGGTGGAGGAATCGCTCCTTTGGTTCCCTTGGTTCCCTGCCCCGACTGGGTAAATGCCAGTTATTGATGGTTTCCCCTTGGAGTTTTATGAAACTCCTTCTATTGGTAATCTTTTGAACCTGATGTTTCTTCACCTCTATCGCTCCCTTCAGAAGGGGGAATCTGCACCACCCCTCCTAACAGTTTGCTAATATTACTGCCCTTCCTAAACCTGGTAAGGACCCCACTATACCAGATTCATACTGTCCTATTTCAATACTGAATTTTGATTATAAACTATTTATGCCTTATTGGGCTCTATGATTGGAGGGCCTTCTCCCCTCCCTGCTGGACCTGGACCAGGCAGGGTTTGTGTGCAGATGTCAAGCTCATGATAATGTTTGCAGAACATTACTTCTTTTAGACTATGTCAGTCAATGCTCAATACCCCTGCTTCTGGCTAACTTGGATGTAGAGAAGGCCTTTGATTGTGTGTCATGGACATTCCTATGGGCAATGTAAAAAGCATTTGGTTTTCCTTCGGATTTTCTAACTATGTTACAATCCCTTTATCATTCTCCCTCTGCTTTTGTTAAAATCAATGTGACTATTTCACGGCCTTCTGTATTAGGAAGAGGCATCCAGCAAGGATGCCCTCCCTCACCAGTTTTGTTGGCCTTTTATATAGAGCTGCTAGCCAATAATATTCACTGCTTGCCTAGTCTACAGAGAATCCCCCCTCCCCCCTGAGGATGGTATTATAGAATAGCCTTCCTCGCAGAGGATATTTTGCTCACTGTTACTGACCCTACAAAATCTCTCTTGACAGTTTCTGAAATTTTAGTTCAATTTGATAATGTATCCAGTTCCCATTTAAATAGGCATAAAACAGAGGTGTTAGCCTTTAATTATACTCCACTGCAGCATATTAAATATTTATTTATCATTCAGTGGAATCTAAACTCTTCGAAATACCTTGGTGTGCACCTAACTAAACACCCGAATCACTTAGAACTACTTAATTATGAGCCCTGTATTGAAGCGGTGGCAGAGGATTTGAGTCATCAGTCACAGTTAAGTCTTTCTTTTTTGAAGAGGTTGGAAGTTATCCACTTAAATATATTACCGAGGATACTATTTTACTTGCAAAGTCTTTCACTATAGCCTGCTAGTTGTTATTTTCAAGACTGGTACAGACTGTTATCTTATTTTATATGGACAGGGAATAGGCCTAGAATCAGATTCTCATTACTACATTTATCCTTTGCTCAGGGTGGGTTAAACCTGTCTAATTTACGCTTGTATGTGTTAACCTGCCAGTTTTGCTTAATTTGTCTTTTGACTTCAATAAATTATCAAGCCTACTGGAAAGATATAAAATTTACTCTCAATGAACTTCATGATATTGGTTGTACTCTGTATCCCGCCCCCACCAGGTTATCTTCCCTTTTCTCATTTGTTTCACTATACAGTTATGACACTTTGAGCATGGCATTCAGTTTTATGAAGTGCTTGGGGGAGGAGGTACCTGTCCTAGAAGGTTTGGCATGGACACAGATCAGTCTGTTAAATGTTTCAGATCCCTTTTTCAGGAGGTGGGCTGATCAAGGGTTAATTTACTGATATCAGATTTTAGACCCCAGGTGTATACCACTTTTCAGATTTATGGGCTGCATATTCCCTACCAGCTTCCAACCACTATTGATATTTACAGATTTCTGCATACATACATACGTTACCTTCCTTCAAGTAGAAATCTCCCCGATTCACCTCTAGCTTTGGCTGCACTTATCCTATTTCACCAGCAAGCTGGGATACAAGAGCAGGTAATTGGCAGACTATATACTACTCTTAGTGACCAGTCAAAAGACTCAGTGCTCTCCATTTTGAACCAATGGAATAAGGATCTACAGATTTCTTGTGACTGCATCCCATGAGTGAAATACCCCCTTCCAGCTTACAAACTTTCAATGGCACTTTATTTAAAAGAGTTTGTTTGGAAGAGTTGAATGCAATTCTTCCAGACCCCAGCAGTTTCAATGAAATGCTAAAGGAGAAAGATAGGGCTCATTGGTGGGCTTACAGTGAGATTAGGGTCTATCACTTTCAGGAGTTTTGGTCCTGCTCTCTCCTGCTGCCTTATTGGATGGCTGTCTCAACTGTTTTAGAATAATTGTTTGATGTTACAAAACCTCTCACTCCCACATCAGTTCTCTTACATATACCACCTGTTACTTTAAATGTTAGATACAGGCAATTCAAGCTATCGCTGACTGTTTAGGTTTGCATGAAAAAAAGAGATTACTAAATTATTTATTTATTTATTTATTTGCTCTTGTTAACCAGGTTTGCACAATAGACAGCATGTGCCTATTTTCAGGTGCCACCCGGAAGGTTACAGAGTACATAGGAGACACAATACAGGGACAGGGTACAATCAGGCCCATGTGCAAGTGGGTGGAACAGCAATAAGGTACACTGTTATTACATGGTAAGGTAAGGTATACAGCAAACAAGATATAAATCAGCAGTACGGAGGTGGGTAAGCACCAGGAAAACACCCATGACATGGAGTACAACAAAATACATGACATTTCATGAGCGCCTATCATTAGAGAGAAATGTTACACTCCTTGAGCAGCAAGAGGTTGGAAGTGTTAGCCAGGGGTGTCCCCCCCAGGAGGGCTTAAGTGCAATAATGCAGGTAACCATCATAGATTAGCCGCGGGCAGTGAACCAACCCACAGTCTCCTAAGAGTATCCGGAGGAGGAGGGAACATTTCTGGAACTATGAAGCACAAAGACAGGCAGCTGCGGATTTAAGGAAGTTCCAGAGTGAGGTTTTGAAGCAGTGATGGGAGGGAGATGCACGTACAAGTGCGGGAAGGGAGTTCCACAGCCTAGGTGCGCAGACCGAGAAGGCCCGGTCGCCAGTGAGAGTGTGGGTCTTAGGAACCAGGCGGACCTGAGAAGTACTAGATCATAAGTTATAGGCAAGGGTATCATGCTTGAGGGGGAGGGCTAGTGCAGGAGGAGTGGACATTCTGACTATGTTGTCAACAAAGTTGCCAAGGACAAACGCACAGTGTTTTTCCAGGGGAAGCCATTCCAGCCTGGAGTATAGCTCACAACAATGCATGAGGCCAGGAGCGGAGAGGGCGAAGCAGAAGATGTTGTTGTATGCCATATCCCACTTAGCTAGGCTAGAGTTTGGGACTGTGGCAAAGGCTACGAGTCCATAGCAAAGTGTGGGCAGGAGTATCCCCCTGGCTATGGTGAGATGAGCAGCCGAGGTGAGGCAATCTTTAGCCTTGTATGCAAGTCCAAGCTTCCCGTTAGTGGCCTTACAGACATTTCTAAGGTGCACTGTAAGATCCAGTTGCAGATCGAGGATTACGCCTAGGTACTTCACGGCAACAGGGACCGGCAGGAGGGCACCATTAGCCCCATAAATCATTAGGGGTGTGAGGCGGGCATTGGTTTTGATCAAAGACTCGATGAGCATGGCCTTGGTCTTATCCAGGTTGATGGTGAGTTTGTGTCCCACCAGCCAGTTCTGGATACTAGTGAAGTCAGAGTTCAGGCGCGTGTTTATGCTAGACATGTTCAGAGAACTGTACAATAAGACAAGGTAATCCACGTATAGGGTTATGTGCTGATGGGTAGCGATGGAGGGCAGACCATTGATGAACAGGGAAAATAGAATGAGTCTGAGGATGGATCCCTGGGGGACCCAGAGGGTGACGGGGAAAGGGCAGAGAGGGCGCGGTTGAAGCAAGAATATTGCTGCCTTCCCCCAAGGTAGTCATAGAACCATGCAAGGGCTTGGTGGGAGAATCCAATGGACTGTAGAGTGGAATGTAGGATGGAGCGGTCAACACGATCAAAGGCCTTAGAGAGGTCAATGAAGATGGCTCCAGTCAGTTTGCCTTGGTCAGTGGCTGACCGGATCTCCGAGGTAACTATGGCAAGCACTGTCAATGTGCTATGCCATTTTCTAAAGCCATGCTGGGCTGGGGAGAGAACTGCATACCCCTGAAGGTAGTGGGAGAGTTGAGAGGCAACAGCCTTTTCTAGGAGATTGCTGACTGCCGAGAGTATGGCGATGGGGCGGTAATTTTTCATATCCTTGGGGTCTCCTTGCTTGTGCACAGGGACAATCTTGGCAACTTTCCAAATGTCAGGTATGATCCCCGAGATAAGTGAGGCATTAAATATGTGGGCGACTGGCCTTTCGAGGAGTGGGGCCCCCAAACTCAGCAGCTTTGGCTCGAGGCTGTCGTGACCAGCACCCATGTGATGGGAGAGCCCAGCAAGGAGTGCCTTGGTCTCCCCAACTGAGATCCTTTTGAGGTAGAAAGGAGGCCAGGAGGGGGAGTGCCTGTCAGACTGTGTAGGTGCAGTGGGTCGGGAAGATGACAAGGCGGTCAGGTCAGTGAACATGCAGTTGAAAGCAGTGGCAATAGTATGGGGGTTATTGCAATTAGACCCCCCCAAAATTCATGTCTGGGGTCATTTCCTTGGCAGACCCACCGAACAGGTTTTTGATGTTTTGCCAGAAACACCAGGGGTTGTAGACTGAGGCAAGCAAGGCGGATTTGCAGAACTCGCTCTTAGCAGCGTGTATGGCACTCTTGCAGGAGTTTCTGAGCTGCTGGTATTTGAGGAGATCATTAATGTTGCGTGAGATTTTATGTTTCACCCACCATTTGTCTCTCAGCTTCATGAGGGAGAAGAGTCCCTCATCTAGCCACTTAGTGACCGTGCCCCTCACCCTCCTTTTAGTGAGGGGTGCATGCCTATTTTGCAATGGTGCAAATATAGCTAGGAACTGATCTAGGGCTGGAATGGGGTCATTAGCTGCTGTGACCCCAGACCAGTCTGTGCAGCATAGGTCATTGAGGAAATCCTTTAGACTGAGCTTGGAGAAGTCCATCATCTGTATCTCCCTGCAGGGGACTTTGTGCAAGGAGGTGCCCCATATGTACTAGGTTGGTGAGTGGTCCAAGATGGCAACGAGGATATTTCCCGAGTGAACAATTCTGTCTAATCGATTGCATAGAACCCAGTCAATAAGTGAGCCTTTGTTCCCCCCGAGAGGAGGTCCTGGTGTGCCCTGTGATGATCTGGCTAAGTGCAAGACCCGACAGAAGAGGTTCAAATATCCTGTTATTAGGCCCCAGCCAGTTGAGGTTGAGGTCCCCCAGGACAAGTAGCTCATTTGAGCCCACCTTTGCTTTAAGCAGCTCAAGTAGGGTGGAGAGCCCTTGGACCCCACCCTTCGGAGGGTTGTAGGCACAAACTATGTGCACCTTTTTCGTGTTTCCAAGTAGGAGGAGTGAGTGAAGGAACTCACATACCGGAGGTTCATGAGGTGAGTGAGGCACAGTGGATACATTTAGGTGCACTCGAAAGTAAAGGAGCACCCCACCCACGTTTTCTGCCTGTCCTGTCACGCCGTATGAGGCTGTAGCCCAGGAGGGTGCACGCAGAGTCAGGTATGCTAGGTTTCAGCCATGTTTCCATCATACACAGTATGTCTGGCTTGTAGTGGGCCACCCAGGCTGTGAGTTCTGCTAGGTTTTGTAGGATGCTCCAGATATTGAGGTACGCATTTCTGAGGCCTTTAGCGGATAACCAAGCCATGGGGGGCTAGAAAGGGTATAGGGTATGCTGAGAATCTTGACTGCTGGTTATGTTACCTGCCATTGCCAGAGGTGCCATGGTCACTGCTTGGTTGGGCAGTAGGAGCGCACAAGGTGTCCAACAGCGGAGTAGTCCCCAGTGGCGAGGCAAGGCAGCCAGCTGCGGCAGGAGAGTGGCTGTCTTAGCCAGGCGCTGGCTAACAGGAAAGCATTTCAGCTGTAACTTTAGTGAGCAAATAGGGGTACCACCTGGGAAACAGGTCTGGGGGTAGTCTGGCCCGAGGGTACCCAGAAGAATAGGCAATTAGGATTAGCAGAGACCAGAGGAAAGGGCTAACTGATTAGGCACTTGACTTCAAATCAAATATGAAGAAGACAGGCTCAGTTATCACTCCAGGGGCTCATAGGATAGATGAGGCAGGCAGATTAATGCTGAGAGACCTCTAGTGGTGAAAATGTATAGTCTGCAAATGGTAAAGTGGGCTGATTGGTTTTCGCGCATCACGTGATCTCAGCTATAAGATACAGTGACGACCATGGGTGGTGGTGGGGGTGGTGGGGCAACCGTCGAAGCCGGTGGGGCCAGTCCTACATGGAGCTTGGAGCTCCTAGGCAGCTGTGCACAAGCATGCTATAATCGAGCCGAATGGTGCTTTCAGCAATTCAGGCAAGGAAAAGTCTCACTTTTAAATACTTTTAAACACAGTCCCACAGCGCTTTAAGCATCGAAAGTCTCACTTTTAATCACAGTCCCACAGCGCTTTAAGCTTTGTTTCGTTGATCGTAGTGTGAGGCAGTCAGAGCTTTTACCTGGAAGCATTGAGCGTGGTTGGGTGGGGGAGGGGGAGGGCTGGAATTGTTTGCCCTCACGACCTCCTGGTCGGGACCCCCTAAAAGAACCGCTGGACAATCTGTGGGGAGAGAAGAGCTCAGGAAAGAGAATTTATAGATAGGCAAGAGGGCAGGGGTAGGGAAGGGGAAGGCGAGAGGCGGATCCCTGTGCTGTCCTGCGGCTGTAATCGGACCCCCGGACCCACTGCTGTGAACCCTGGCTGTAGACAATCCTGCTCTTTGTTAACTTTGGTGCCGAAACCACAGCTCCCTATTGGGCTCCAGTCTGTGGTGACGCTCTCCCTCTGCCCTCTAAATTGGGAGTGCTGTCCCATCATCACAGATCCCTAACCTGACGCCGTGAGGAGGGGAGGCGAGGGTGACCTACTCCGAGGGTCCCCCCCCCAGCGTGGCCAAGAAATTCTCTTAATTGCCGAGTTGAGGTGCCATGGGCTACTGTGAGCTCCGGCGGGTCTCCTCGGTGGACAAAGTTGTACACCCAAACTCATGGCCCCTGCCCAGGTGCAAGAGAGAACTGGCAGAAAATTTTTTTTTTTAACTTTAACTGGAAAACTCACCGTCCTTTACTCGGAGGGCTGCTTCACCAGCGAACAACGGAAGGCGAGAGGTGGATCCCTGTGCTGTCCTGCGGCTGTAATTGTACCCCCGGACCCACCGCCATGAACCCTGGCTGTAGACAATCCTGCTCTTTGTTAACTTTGGCGCCGAAACCACAGCTCCCTATTGGGCTCCGGTCTGTGGTGATGCTCTCCCTCTGCCCTCTAAATTAGAAGTGCTGTCCCACCATCACAGATCCCTAACCTGACGCCGTGAGGAGGGGAGGCGAGGGTGACCTACTCCGAGGGTCTCCCCCCCCAGCGCAGCCAAGAAATTCTCTCGATTGCCGAGTTGAGGTGCTGTGGGCTACTGTGAGCTCCAGCGGGCCTCCTCGGTGGACAAAGTTGCACACCCAAGCTCGTGGCCCCTGCCCAGGTGCAGGAGAGAACTGGCAGAAAAATTCTTTTGTGGCCCACCCTCCCTCCCTATTTGGTGCGTGAGTTTATATGTGTGCTGGCCCTGCCCCTTGAAATATAAATTACCCTATCTGTCAATAGGGGAGGTTCTCCTTGCCTAATGAGGGGGTTTCTCCTGCACAAATCTCTTCCCTGTTCACTGGATATGTCATGTGAGCTATTGGGTATACTAATCCTGCTGGATAGTACTGTTGTTTAACCTGATTCTGGGACTATTACAAGACTATTTACTTTTGCCACTAATACTATAAGTTCTGTCATATAGTACTGACTAGTGTTGCCTCACCACATTCATCTTGTATAATGTTGTATTTTATGACTTATGATGTCTGTCCTTTACAGCTCCTGGAGTTGGGGGACGGCATAGGGTTACATTATCTCTAGCATCTCTGGTTGCCCAGACTACTTTGGTTGCTGCGCCTGGACTTGACTTCTTTTACCCACTGGGACACAGCCTTGGCTAACTGGACGCATTCTGGCCTCCGTCTGCTGGCAATCTTACTGCGTGGGTGAAATCACAGGGTGAGAGCACTACACCCTTCCTTCCAGGCTATCCCTGGCAGGGTGCCCGGGCATGAACCCTCACGCTGGTCTCATCGTGCCTCCAACCATGAAAAGGGTTCGGTTCCCCCTGTCCTTACCTGGGGAAGGTAGGGAAGCTCCCAATGCAGTGACCAGGGGTCGGCCACCCCCATGGCTTTTCTGCTTGTAGGACTGGTGCTGGGACTGGTCCTCCTTCAATGTGTCACCTCTCCCCCAATATCCCTGGGAGACATTTGGAAGTGGCCCTCTTCTTATGAGGACATTGACTTCTCCTTCTCTAATATGCTGGCAACAAATGAGGCGCACCACTGTATTATCTTCAGCCTAGACATTAGGTGCCTTATGTACACAGCCAGGGTCAAGAAAATCCATGCCACTAATCGTCCTGGTGGTCACCCGCACTATAGGTGGTGATATTTTCCTTGGCTCCTCCTTCTTGCATTACTTATGGCCGGGGATATAGAATCCAACCCCGGACCCCCTAACCTGTCCACCAATATTCCTGCCGCTTGGAGCATGAGTAAGGGACTAAAAATAGCTCATCTAAATATTAGGAGCTTGCTACCTAATCGTGAGGAGCTATTAGCGTGGGTTTAGCTATATAAACTAGACATCCTAGAGGTAACTGAGACCTGGCTCAAACCCTCCATTCCTGACTCCGCCTGCTCCCTTAATGGATATGAGTTCACCTGCCTTGACAGGACTGGGGGTAAGAGGGGGGTGGCATCCTTATCTACCACAGAAACCACTTAAAAATCTCCCTAGTAACTCACCTGCAACCAGAACAGACCCCTTGTGAGCTACTTCATGTGCTTCTGCTATTAGGGGATACAAAGAAACTGCATCTGGTGTGTGCCTATAACCCTCCTAGGGGAGGTCTAACTGGACTTACCTACCTTCTGGATGATGTTAGGCCCAGTATAGGTGACAACGAACTAATTATCATGGGTGATATCAACCTAAACTGGGAGAGTGGCAATATTAAGAAATTTGAACCTCAACTTGCCAGCCTAACCCTAACCCAACTAATTCATGACCCGACCAGACAGACGGCAAACGATTCCTCTAGCACCCTGCTGGATTGGATCTTGTCTAACCATCCGGAGAGGATAGCATCAGCAGGCACGCTATCCAACTCCATCTCGGACCACTCTCCGGTGTTCTGTGTCTGGAAAATTCCCTTCCCCAAAATACCCCACAAAATCATACAAGTCAGAAATGACTCCAGGTTTGATTTAGAGGGGTTCCTGGATGACTTAAGATGTACTGACTGGTCTAGGGTGCTTGAAGCCTCCGACCCCTCAGTGGCTACCTCCTGCTTCACAGAAACCTTCGGGGACCTACAGGACAGACATGCCCCAAAGGTCACCAGAGGGTGAGGGAACTGCTACTCTCTGGCTGAATGGTAATCCCTAGCCCAGATGGAGAGAGACAAATGCTGGGCCCGTACCAAGGGATCCATTGATCCTTCTAATCTCCAAAGATACCGGCACCTCAGGAATCAGTGTAAGAAGGCTATTAGGGCAGAAAAGAGTGACTTCTGTAAGTCTGCCCTACTTTGCTCTGCCAGAGACCCTAGGAGGTTTTGGAGGAATATCAAATCTCTCGTCAGTGGGTCCGCCCATTCAGGAGTCACGGATATGGTTATAGATGGAGTCTCATGTAATAATACCCATACCATAGCCAACTCACTCAACCTACAATTCTCTGATCTCTCAGCCCTCACCTCCCTTTTCACGACTGGGGAGAGCTCGTCCATCATCATCCCTTCCCTCCCGTGTCAGGTAGATCAACCCCCTCAGAGTGAGTTTAATCTCAGGGCGGTATCAGTTCAGGACATTCAGAAATGACTTGCTGCCCTCTCCCAGCACTCTAGTCCAGGTCTCGACAACCTGGAACCTAGGCTTCTTAAGCTAGGAGCTGTTTACATTGCCTCCCCAGTAGCCCACATTTTTAATCTATCCCTCAGCTCTGGGCTAATCCCTGATATCTGGAAGGAGGCGAGGATAGTCCCTGTTCTGAAGCAGGGCAATCCCAAACTACCTGACAACTATCACCCAATTGCTATTCTCCCATCCCTTAGCAAACTCCTAGAAAAGGTGGTGGCAGAACAACTCTCGGAGTACATACATACCCACGAGCTGCTATCCAAGGCCCAGCATGGCTTCTGAAGGGGACATAGCACCACAACTGCTTTGATTACTGTAACTTCAAGCATCAGATCAGCCATGGACCAGGGCAAACTATCAGGTGCCATATTTATTGATTTGTCAAAAGCCTTTGACCTTGTCAACCACGAACTACTTGGAGCACAGCTATGGTCACTTGGACTCTCTCCCCATGCCATGAATTGGTTCATGGGCTACCTGAAGGGCAGAAAGCAGCGTACCTGCTTCAACAAGGCCCTCTTGGAGCCCAGGGCAGTGACCATGGGAGTCCCCCAAGGATTGGTGCTAGGCCCCCTCCTATTCTCACTCTTTATTAACCAACTGCCCTTGACGATCTCTCACTGCCAAGCCACCCTATACGTGGATGACCTGGTGATAGTGGCCCATTCTCACAATGCCACCGCCCTAAACCAGAGCCTGTCCGACGATTTCAACAAAGTCTTGGCCTGGGTTACTAATCACAAACTGGTGCTGAACCTGAAAAAACACAGGCCATGCTCTTTGGTTCCTCGGCCAAGATCAAAGCCTCATCAGCCTTGCTCAACATAACTAGTGAGGGTGGACCCTCGCTGCCAACAGTGACCTCAATCAAATATCTTGGTGTTACTCTTGACCCCCAACTTGACATGGGGAGTCATATCCTAAACATCTGTAGAACAACAAATTGTAAGCTTGGCTTGGCCTATAGGGCCAAATACAACCTAACCCCTGGGGCTAGACTTGCCCTTGCGAGAGGAGTGCTTCTTCCCTCCCTCAGCTATGGACCTCACTTATTTGCTCGATCCCCCCATACTCATCTCGCCCAGTGGATCACGGCATATAATAATATCTGTCGGTTTGCACTAGCTGCCCCCAAACTCACACATCATTGTGAGCTCTACGACAAACTCTGCTGGCTCCCCCCAGCCGAATACCTGGAATTCAGTGTTGGAAGCTTCTCTGGGAAGGTGCTCACTACTGGCATTCCGCAGAGACTGGCGCAACTGCTTCCTAAAATGGACCCCACGCCCTACCACCTTAGGTCCTAGAATGCTGGGTTGCTTAAAGCCCCCCCCACCCACACTCTTATGGGGGACAGTGACTTTGCTGCGTATGCGCCCAGACTCTGGAACTCTCTCCCTGATCATGTCCGCTCGGCCCCCTCCCATGGGATCTTTCGCACCTCCCTGTGGTCTCATCTAAAACAATCAATGGTGTGTGACTGTCCTAAGCCCCCTTAGAGAAATGAATCTAGTTGAATCCAGCTGCCCCTAATGTCAATTATGTACCTTCTATACGTTGTGTAATTGTTGATTGTGCATCTTCTTTTCCACACTTGTTTATTATTTCCTGTAATATGCTGTTCCACCCTAAGTTGCCTTTTATGTATTACATGTTGTGCTCTCCCGGGTTGTTCCTGAAAATAGGCATAATACTTGTCTAGTGTACTTACCTGGTAAACAAAAGCTAAATAAATAACGTGGGGGGTGGGGGGGGGGCTTGACCCAGCAGAGAAACACACCGAGGAGCTGTAACACAGACCTGCAGCAGGACACAAAACCCCTTTAAGCAATCAAATAAATTATACTATAGTGGTAACTGGCAATCTAAAAATTAATGCAGCATAAAATGGAACTTAAAGCCTACAAAGTAACCTGCAAATACAGACTTTACTTATGGTTGGGCTGGGAACTCAAGGAGGTTAAGCGCCAACCTGCAGATACCTTTTGCTAGGGGAATAAAGACAACAGAGGTTAATCAAGCTGGCAATGCATTGGGCAGTAATAACTTCAGCCTCCGAAAACTATCAGCACATGTGGGGGGACCAAAACCCCTTTAAGCAACCAGTCCTACACGGAGCTCGGAGCTCCTAGGCAGCTGTGCACAAGCGTGCTATAATCGAGCCGAATGGTGCTTTCAGCAATTCAGGCAAGGAAAAGTCTCACTTTTAAACACTTTTAAACACAGTCCCACAGTGCTTTAAGCATCGAAAGTCTCACTTTTAATCACAGTCCCACAGCACTTTAAGCTTCATTTCGTTGATCGTAGTATGAGGCAGTTGGAGCTTTTACCTGGAAGCGTGGAAGCATGGTTGGGTGGGGATGGGCTGGAATCATTTGTCCTCACGACCTTCTGGTTGGGACCCCCTACAGGAACCGCTGGATGATCTGGAATCGTGGAAGCATGGTCGGGTGGGGGTGGGAAAGGGCTGGAATTGTTTGCCGTCGGGACCCCCTACAGGAACCGCTGGACAATCTGGAAGCATGGAAGCGTGGTCGGGTGGGGTGGGGAGGGCTGGAATCGTTTGCCCTCGTGACCTCCTGGTCGGGACCCCCTACAGGAACCGCTGGACGATCTTATGGCTCCAGCCTGGGCCCCCTCTTCATGACTTAATGGGTAGCATTAATAGATTCTATTTATCAGCTAGAAAAATGAAAGCATTATTTTTTAAATATTATGCCAGTATTCGAGGAGACCTGGAGACGATGGGTACTTTACAAATTGTAAACTGATTCTGCATTTGTTCCATAAAATTTATAGGACTTGTGGTTCGAGCACCAGGTTGCAACCAGCTAGTCCAGTGGAAATTCTCTATGCAGTAGGGTAATAGTTTACCTTTACCCATGCCTTGACTTATTTTTGTTCTCTGTCTTAATTTCATTGTTAATGTTAGAGTTCTCCTGTTTTGGCATTCTTTCCAAAATCTAAACTTGCCTGCATACCTATTTATCACATTGTTTAGCTTTCAGGTGCATGATGTCCTCACTGTATTAATATTGTTCATTTTATACTGAAATTTTGATCTACATTCATATTGTTAAATTGTATTCTATACTGTTATCTTTTTACTAATAAAGTTGTTATTAAAAAAGAATGAAATGTCATCGTGGTCATGTACTCCCAGCTGAGGGAGGGGAAACCCCTCCAAGTGGTTTGCTTTTTATAGAGCAAACTTTTTACAGAAACAAGAAACAGGAGAGGGAATGGAAGACCTTATGGTTGTAAGCACTGGCAGGAGGTCAAAATGCCACTGAGGAATCTAAACAGAAATTGGCAATAGTTAATTTAACTAATGTTAAACTCACCTCAATACAGATGAAAGTATTAGAGAAAGAACAGTCTTTTGTGCTGACTACCAACTATAAGGTATGCCATTACAAAAACAAACCCCCCACAGCAACTCCATCACAGCGACAACAACCTATTCAACAATCACAGTGTCAAATGGGTTGTTGCAGCAATGGATTGATACAGCAGTGCCACTGTGAGCCACTCTCCCCTGTAATCTGCACCCCCCCCCCAAAGTTGACAGTCATTAAATCCAGGGTGTGTGGGGGATGAATCCCACTGCAAACAGCAAAGGGGTCTGCTGCTGTGGGGGTCCATCGGCACTTGGCCATGGCAATGTGATTGCCGTCAGCAAAGTACAGTCATTGTAAAGTTGCTCGACATCTTTGTTGTTGTTGTGACATGGTAGATCCGAATTATAAACCTTTTGATGTGCAAGTTGATCCTTTTCATGTTTTGCAACTTAAATAATTCTATTTGAACATTCTAGCACATATAAGTGTGAGATCTATTGATCCAAGTAAGAAAGAGAGGTTCCACCATTGGAACGCACCCGTCATGAGGGCATCAGGATTTTAATTTCGATGCCCAGTATTTATGCAGGTGACTCTGCCCCCACACCCCCCAACTATATATTCTAACTACAGGGGTGTACCTTGGAAGGTGAAGTTTAAAATTTTGGCACCCTATTGATGGGTGCACTCGGACCGGCACACAGTCGGCCGTAAGGGAGAAAGATACAGATTTGGGAAAAAAATAACAGTTTTCCCCACAACTACAAATGAGGCCTAAATAACATTTATGAACACGATAAAGAAAGATGTGAAGCAACTGAATCTAGACATTAAGGAACAAAATAGTACAGCACAGGAAAAAAGAGCATGTAAAGAACTAGATGCAGTGGAGGAGATAAAACTTGCTGATAAAGGAGGTGCAGTTGTTATATGGGAGTGAGATGAATATATAATGGAGGCTAACAGACAGCTAATGGATGAAAGATTCTATTCTAGACTTGAGGCAGATCCAACTATAAACATAAAACAAAGGGCAGATGAATGGATCAAAAAAGGCAAAGCCAGGCAAGGCAAATGTATTTATAGGGTGCCCAATCCCAGAGGCTCTGGGTGCCTAACAATATTTAAAACAAGACATAATAAAAACTGCATAGATAAATAATACAGTAACTATACTTAAATAAACATATAACAATTTAAAATGGATTAAAAAGGGGTTCAAACTATCACAGCAAGGACTAGTACAGAGCATACTCAAGAAATTAGAAAAGCCAGGACAAAGAGGTGGGCCTTCAGCCTCCACTTGAACACCTCAACTGAGGGAGCATCCCAGACAGAAGATGGTAACGAATTCCACAGGGTCGTCCCAGAGACACTTAATGCATGATCTCCTGAGGTCTTGAGCTGAACCCTGGGAACGTCCAGGAGACCCCTCGAAGAGGAGCGGAGGGAGCAAGCAGAGGTCACCAGTGTCAGTAGTTCTGACAGGTAACCTAGACCCAGTCGGCATAGGGCCTTGAAAGTGTGAAGACCCACCTTGAAAAGGACCCTCCACCTGACCGGCAGCCAGTGCAGAGCCTGCAGGACCAGAGTCACATGACTAGACTTTGAAAGGCCTGTCAGCAACCAGACCACCGTGTTCTGCTCTAGCTGAAGTCTGCAGAGGGTCCCTTCCATGACTCTGAAGTATAGAGAGTTACAGTAGTCAAGTCTGGAGGTCACTAAAGCATGCACTAGCATCAGCAGGTCCTCAAATGGAACGAGGGGCTTAACCAGGGCAATGTTCCGGAGATTATAAAAAACACCGCTGACAGCAGATGACACCTGATCTTTAAAAGTCAATCTGTTATCAAGGATCACACCCAGATTTCACACCCTCGAGGCAGCTGCTGATGGAGCAGAACCCAGGAAAAGCCCTGAGTCAGCCCCCAGGTGCAGCCCATTTTGTCCGCAACCAGTCTCGATCACCAGTACCTCTGTCTTGGCCAGGTTAAGTCTCAGCCAGCTAGAAGACATCCAGTCATTGATTTTAGCCCGACAGTTGTTAAGCACATCAACCACTCCTGATGTTCTGGAGACAAGTACAGCTGGGTATCATCTGCATAACAGTGAAACTCCACGCTGTACTGTCCAATGATCTCACCCAGGGGCAGCATGTACACTGCAAACAGCATCAGTGACAAGACTGAGCCCCGTGGCACTCCACAAGACAGAGGCATTGGGGAGGAGGAGAAATTTCCCATCACCACTCGCTGCATCCTGTTTGAGAGCTAGGACTCAAACCACCTGATGACAGTACCAGTGAGTCCATAAAACTCACAGCGCTGATCAGGAAGCACAATGTGGTACACAGTGTCAAATGCTGAGGAGAGATCAAGGAGAACAAGAACTGACTTGTCTCCTCTATCTCTACACCTGAGCAGATCATTATGCACCCTCACTAGAGCTGTTTCTGTGCTGTGTCTACATAGAAACATAAACTATGACAGCAGAGAAGGACTGCTTGGTCCACCTAGTCTGCCCATTTCCCTACCTATAGGATAAGCCACAGATCCTAGTTAACCAACAGCCTATTTCTTCCTACCCCCCACAAGAATTTCCTTATGTCTGTCCCATGCATTCTTGAATTCTCCCACAATTTTAGACCCCACAATCTCCTCAGGAAGGCTGTTCCATGCATCCTCTACCCTCTCTGTGAAAAATACTTCCTCACATTGCCCCTGAACTGCCCCCCCATCTTTAAATTGTGTCCCCTTGTTCTTGCACGTCTCTTTTTCTGAAAGATGCTACCCTCTTGGACTTGGTTGATTCCACTGAGGTACTTATAGGTTTCTATCCTGTCCCCCCTCTTCCTCCTTTCCTCAAGGTTATACATATTAAGTTCCTTTAGCCTCTCCTCATATGTCTTCTCTTGCAGACCCTGCACCATTTTAGTTTCTCTCCTCTGGACTGTCTCTATCCTGTCTATGTCCTTGCGGAGATGGGGTCTCCAGAACTGAATGCAGTACTCCAGATGGGGTCTCACCAACTGTCTGTACAGAGGGATAACAGCTTCCTGTTTTCTGCTGGTGATGCCTCTCCCTATGCATCTCAGTATACTCCCAGCCCTCCCTACTGCCTTCTCACATTGCTTGTTAACCTTAAGGTCATCTGATATGCCTGAAAACATAACTGAAATGGCTCATAGATGTCTGAGAACACCAGGCAATTCTCGAGCTGATGTGCCACTAACTTCTCAACAACCTTGCCCAAAAAGGGCAGGTTGGAGATAGGATGGTAATTCACCAGGATGTCAAGATCAAGGGAAGATTTCTTAAGGAGGGGCATCACCAACATTTCTTTCAAAGCTGCAGGGAGGATCCCCTCTGTCATTGAGCACCTGGCAATCCTGGCAAACAGCGGGCCAACAGCCTCTACACATACCATCAATAAATGCTTCGGGGCTGAGTCCAGTTCACAGGAAGTGTGCCTCAGCTCTAAAATCATCCTAGTCATTTCAGACACCTCCACTGGCCTAAACTCTTCCCAGACAGGCGGAGTGCCTCCGAGACCCTCATTCCAGTCATTATGAGGCAAAATGCCTCCATGGTGGAAACCCCGACTATATAGCCGACACTGTGTTAGAGAAAAACAGAGCAAACTCTTCACACAAGGTGGATGACAACACTTTTCTCAGCTGCAGACAGGCAGGGTGCAGAAGCCTATCTACAGTTTGAAATAGCTGAGATGATCTGTTTCTCCCCAAAGCAATTTCCCTGGACAGAAATTCTGCCTTCTTATGGGAAATTGCCTCCTGGTACTCCACATAGTTGGCACGTAGGGCCAGTCTATCGGCCTCCAGCTGGGTCTTCTGCCAGAAATGCAACAACCGCTGAACCTTGATCTTCATCCCCTTTGAGGTCCCCAACAAACCAGGGGAAACTCAAGTGAGAAGATTTGGGTCACATACGACCTGGTGTGAGATCATCCAGAGGTTCAGAAACCAGCCTGTTATAAGTGGCCACCACCTCTCCGGTACCCATCACACATGCCGTGTCAACCTGGGATAGGTCAGCTAGTGCCAACATTCCCTCAGGACGCACATCCCTTAAAGGGCGGAAGCTGACCATCTCCATGTGGGGGACTACTGGGGAGGCCCCAAATGTGAACTCCACAGTACGGTGGTCAGACCAAATGATCTGACCAATCTTGAGGTTATCAACCTCAAGACCCAGCTGAAACACTAGATTCAGTGTGTGGCCATGTTGGCCAGTTACAGAAGCAGCCACTTGTGACAGGCCTAGTTAGTACATCAACTGAAGAAAGTCATAACTGAAATGTGAGGATTCATCATCGATCTAGACATTGAAGTCATTCAGGATTAAACACCTGGGGGACTCCAACACCTGGTCGACAATGAAGTCTGCCATCTCCTGCAGCAAATCCCACCCCCCGCCTCAGGAGGATGGTAAACAAGGAGAATCCTGCAACCTGCACTTGAACCCCCACACACAGCAATGCACTCAAAGGATTGGGTGTCACTGACCAGGTGTACCGTGAAGCCCAGGCTTACTCGAAAAACAATGACCACACCTCCTCCCCTGTGATCCTTCCTAGGGCAGTGCACTACAAAATACCCGATAGGGATGGCGGCCACAAGAACTGGGCCGGCATCATCACCAAGCCAGGTCTCCATTATGCAAGCTAAGTCAACAGCAGAAATCAAGTTCACAAAAATAGTGGTCATGTTCCTTATCAACCAGGCATTGCAAATCACCACCTGAAGAGGAGGAGAAGACACAGCCAGATCTCTAGCTGCCTGCCCACTCAGTCTGGTGGGAACCCTGGCATGGAGACCAAACATGTCTGGCCTCTCCCTCTGCTCCATTTACACCCAGGGAGTCTCCTGGACCAGACAACCTCAATACAGCTTACCACCCCCTCCTCAGCAGCCCTTGGCTCCATGCAGATCCCTCGCCTCCTAGTAATTCCAAGCTCCCTGCAGTGTCTTGCTGCAGTGGCAGAAACAGGGAGGTCAGAAAAGGGACAAAGGTCGCAGAACTGAGTGGCAGCATAGGTAATTCTAGTAAGGCCGTGGCACCAACACATCCTGCCTGGCTTATTCTAGTCCCCACTGGAATTCTGGAAATGCCAAAAGAACACACCTCACTATCCCAACCATCCCCCAACCAGATACTCAAAACAAAACTCTTAAAATTAAATTAACCCACTAACAAAAATGTCCCTCATATGTACTAAGCATACACACCCTATATACCATACAACTCTCATACAAAACCCCCAAACAACTACACTCAGCCAACTTAAAATCCCTAATCCCTTCTCCATGGCCACAGAGTAAACGAAAAACAAGATGCTAGTTAAACCAGAATTATATAGCAGCACAAAAATCCATGAATAAAACAGTCACCAAAGTCTCTCAAGTGTTAACAGAGGTTTTTTGAATCCAAAGAGCTCCCACCTTCTTTGGAGATTTCAACAGAAGACAAGACAGGATCAACTCTCACTTGATCCTGAAAGGCCGGCCAGAAAATAATGTAACATGTAACTAAAGGCACTCTCACTGCAAAAACCATATGAGTATAAATTTGGGAAGAGAAGAGTCTGACCAGTTCACAAATTCCAAGGTGAAGGTCCTGTAGTAGTCCAAACTTCAGGAGAAACATCCAGCAGTCCAGAAATGAAAAAAAAAAGATCTTCCAATAAGGTCCAGATTCCAGTGCAGATCTCCACTAGAAACCATGAATGCAAAGCCCAACCCCCTACGGCTGCCTCTGCTGCCATCAGGGATAGGGTGTAGGGTGGCTAGAGCCCTCATAAAGACTAGACATGCAAGGAATCCCCAACACTGACACACCTGAGGAAGCCGGCCACCCCACCCATGGAGCCTAAAGCTACAGCTCCTGGCCGGGTCAGTCCAGCAGCTGGCCCCCCAGGCCACTTAGGAAATGAGGGTGGGTTTTGTCCACCCTTTGGCAGACCGCAGGCCCACTTCTCCTGCATAACTCTGTCAGGCCAGGTGGCCACCCCCTAACAAGCTGAGCAGGAGAGCCCACCACCCACGCAATCTTCAGGACCCTCTTGAGGTCAAGATCTCAACAAGCACTTTACCCTGGCAGTCCAACACTAATCAGGGGATGATGCTGTTCCAGGACTGATCTGAGAACTAAAACATCACCCACAGTGTTTCATCTCCCCCAACTCCCCTCCACTGATTCCCTCTCCACCAATGGTACATCCACCAGTCGATCCAGATCCCCTCCCCAGCTCCTCCGATGCACACCTCACTTCAGCTCGCAGGACAGGTAGACAGACTATTTTAACCTCCCAAAAAAGACCAGATTCTCCAGTGATAATTGCTGCATCATGGATACAGGAGAAAACTTTGTAATTTTTTAAGTATTTGCAAGTCCTTAAATTCTGTGGCCACCTCTATAACCCGTAATGCCAATACAAACTTTCTTACTCACTTTCGTTCCCAAACTCACTACCAATAATAACTAAAAACCACAGCAAATACAAAATGGAGTACAAACAAAATGAAGGAGACCGTGAATTAAATAAAAACAAATATAAAATAATATAAAACTAAACAAGTGCTGCTGCTGCCAAGCCATCCATCTACAGTATTCTGTATGATAGCAAGATTGGTCATTTCCTGCTGCTGTCACATATAGACAAGGATTACTGCAAGGATGGTTAAGATAGAAACAGGCTTATTTTCGTACTGTGAATAACCCTCAAAAACTTGTTTCTTACATCCACCCAAAGATACATAAAAGTGAAAACACTACCCCAGGACATTCAATGGTATCTTCTATCTCCTGAATAACTGGTATCTGTTAGGGAGACTGAAACTCAGAATCCTGAAACTGAGAGGACTGAGTTTAGTCTCCTGAAACCCACATGCCCAACAGGAAGAAAGTCAGTGCTGACTGGGGTACGGGAGTGGATGTGATGAACTGTTATCCTACCCCTAGCCAGGCACCACAAGGGACTAAAAAACATGGAAGCTGGCCAAGCTGCTCCCATGGCATGGAGGTCTAAGCCATTAACACCTCAGCCAGCATGATCTGATCAGGTTCTGTTCCCAGTCACCAGAAATTTTGCCAGCACACTGTTTTACCCCAGTAACTTTTTTTTTTTTACTCTGAGGTCCATCCCCCCTCAGAGTTGGATCTTTAAGTTATGGGGGGGATGTGGGGGTGTGGGCGCAGAGCACAGAGCATCCCCCTCCCACATTGCATGTAAGTTCCTTGTGGGATGCCAGAATTCAGTCACCCAAATGTGGTCTTGTAGAGTTTGGGATACCAAATTTTGGTCTTTCAAAATATATTGGAATAACTGAACCAATTTCTAAATGTGTGGATTTCTTTATTTAGAAAAATGATTCTAGAATTGAGATCATATGAGAAAGCTACAAATCATATAGCAAAAAGTTTACCAGATGGGAATGTGAATACAGATTATTTATTGGCTATTAATGTGGAAAGCCTATATTCAAATATATTCCATGAAGGAGGATTGAAAACAGTAAATAAAGCATTAAAATACAAGAATAAAAGATCATTACTCCCAAATGAGTATATAACAGAAGGAGCAACATTTGTACTAGAATCTAACTAGTTTTGGTTAGAAGGGAAATATTATACACAGCATAAAGATACATCTATGCATACAACATTTGTTTATGTTTGGCAGGTATTTATGCTGGAGAATGGGAAGAGTTCTGTATTTTCAGTGCACAGAGAAATGATTATACTGGGCATATAAAACTATGGCAATGTTTTCTAGATGACATATTACTTGTATGGACAGGTTCTGAGAATGAATTAAAATAATTTTTACAATACATGAATTTGTCTACTGCTCATTTGAGATTTACAAGAAATATAACAAAACTGAAGTAACATTTCTGAACTTAAAAATCTACAAGGGAAGTGGGAGAGTGGAGACAGGACTATATAGGAAGGAAATGGACAGAAATACATTGTAAATGTATGACAGTAACCATTCTCAGCATTTAAAGGACAATATACCAAAAGGCCAATTTTTAAGAACAAGGAGGACATGTTTAAATGATGAAATGTTTAGTAGGAATCCAGGAAACGTGCTGAGAGATTGTTTAAAAAGGACTATAATTTAGATAGTGTTAAGAAAGGATTTGAAAATGCCTCAGGAAAAAATAGAATTGAACTATTGAACTTTTGTAAAGAAATATACATCTGGAAGCTGCCCCACCCCCCAGCCGTAGTTGCTGAATTTATACCAAATGCTTATAAAATAGAAAATATTATGAAGAAACACTGGGAAATTCTAAAAACAGATAAGAGGCTGGATACTATATCAGAGCAAACTCCAAGAATTATATATTGAAGGGGGAAATACAAGAGACCACAATGTACATAATGTACTTTATGGTATTACCACCTAAAAAGGTTAACTCTTGGTTACAAGAACCTCTGAAAGGAAAATGACAAGTGTGGGCATTGTTTAAGTTGCTCAGACACATGGAGTACAGCCTCTTTTAGCCATCTTAGAACTGGGAAATTATAATTTTTTTAAATGTCTTTATAAATTACAGTACGGAGGGAGTGATGCATGCATCAATATGTCCTTTTGGTTTATATTATGTGGAACAGACAAAGCAATGACTAAAAGCAAAGAATATAATAACATAAGACAGCAGTTAGAACAAAAAATACAAATTATGCGATAGCAAGGCATTTCATGTAAGTAGCACATGGGTCACCAGCAATCCTGCACTTTGTGAGTATTGGAAAGGTTGAAATGGGGGTAAGAGGAGGAGATCTGGGAAATCAACTTTGTAAGACATGAGGCATATTGGGTTTTTACACTGGGTACAGTGCAACCAAATGGTTTAAATGAAGAGCTGTTACTGTATCAATTTTTGGATGAGAACTGACAAACTTGTTACATGGATGGAATAACACCAAGATTATACTTCTTCTTATTTTGAGTAAACAATGTCCCTTTACATACATTTAGAGTTCAAAATACAGCTTAACAAAATGAAAGAATTGTTAATCAGCCATTTGAGGCATAGAACTAAAAAACTTAACACATGCATTGCAAACTGTTATTAAGAACCATAGTTCTGTGTGGTGGTTTTAGTAAAATGGAGCTACACATGGGCATACAATTACCATACAAATTAGAGATTAGATGAGAACTGAAAACTCGATACATAGATAAGAAATGAAAACTTGATACATGTATCATACATGTGGTATTATTAGAATTAACAGAAATCCTAGTCTCTGTATTATAGAATTGTTAACATGGCACTGGGTTTGACTGGTGTAGAGCACCAGAAATTAGTACTGGTTACTTGATTCAGAGCTTAGAAATATACCTTAATGTAAGGGTTTGAATGAGGGATTGCTCAGAAACCATTTGAGGCTTAAAAGGTAAGATACAAGCATTACAAATTATTTATTAAGACCTACATACCAATATAACAGGTTTTAGTGAAAAGCGTATGAAAGATTAGATAACAACTTAAAACTCAGTACATGTATTATTAATATCTTATCATTAGAGTTAAATGATCTATTACATAAATTCTAGTCTCTTACTCAAAACATGGATTTTTAAATTGAACTAATATATATATATTTCAAAATGATTTTTAGAATTTTGTATGTTTGCATGGCACTGGGTGTTATTAATGCAGGACACTAGAAATTATGATCAGTCACTATAACACTGATCCTGTTAAATCCCTGACCTCAGGACTCAAAGAACAGACTCTGAAGAAGGCACGGCTTCAAACTGAACATTAGTCTACGTCCATGTTTGCACTCATAGGCACTCGGGCACTAAAAACATTCTATGCTGGTTTATTTTTTACAATAAAAGAACTAAAAGAGTCTGCTCTTCAAAAAGGTTCAATACTGTAGCCAGAACAAGGTTTGCACTGGTAATAAGTATTAAATAGAGAAGGCTGGTGATGGATGCTGGAATGTCTGGGAATTCATTTGACCAGAATGGCAGAGAGCAGCAGTGGAAAAATAGCCTGGATAGAGCACTTTAGTAAAACTGAATGGCAATGGCACAGCTCATACCACTTCTGAGATACCTGGTGAGGTGTTTGTTTTGTAAAGAGCAAAGTACTATGGATAGAAGATGGCGGCCACGCTGGACTGCTGTCTACATGGGCTCTAACTGGAGCTTGTGTTTTGCCATCTTTTTAAGCCTTTGTGCTCTCTTTTGATTAGTTTTCAAGAGAGCTTTGCTAAAGTGTCTGGGAGAACTGAGTCTGAATTTATTTTAATTTTATTTGCATATTTATTAGTTAGCGTAGGGAAAATAGTGTAAGGCAGGGCTGAAGAAATTATTTAGAGTAGGAGCATTAGTTTTTCTTCTAGTAAGGGTTGAACCTGAGGTGCTGTATGCTGCAACATTTTTTATTATTTAATTTTTGAAAGTAGAAGTATAAGGCCAATTTGGTAGTCTGCTGGACACTTACCTTCTTACAGATTAAGGAGGTAAAGGAAGCTATGAAGGACTGGGATGTTGTTTCAGCAATTTAACTGTGGATTATGCCAACTGAAGGTGGAGGCTTGCAGAGGAGACCCTGTTGGATGTTGTCAGTCTGAATCATCTGGGATGGAGTGGAGGTAAGCAGCGGGGGTTACCAGTGTGACATGAGGAGTGAGCTCCACTGCCTCCTGGGAAAACCCTGCTTGCCTCCTGCTGTCTTTGCCTAATTCAAAGCTGAACTATGGGCATGATAAAAGTGGACAACCTTTGCTTTAACATTTCTGATGCAAATTGATCTCCTTCCCAGTCTTTTTGAGGTGAGTTTCCTATGTGATCGCCTGGTGGATTATTAAGTTCTGTCTGGACGTCCCAAGAGTTTACTACCCTGGTGCTCTTTGTGCTGAAGTGCAAGATCGGGAACTAAAAAACTGGTGAGAGCATTTTCCATTTTTGACTGGAGTCTCTGCCTAAAACTGTTAAGGTGAGTGCCTTGATGACAGACCTTTTTGCTGTGGATACTGCACAGGTGAGAGTAGTACTTTATCTCAGCCTTGCCCTAAATTGGCCTTTTAAGTCTGTTGTTTGCCCTGCTTGAACTCAGCAGCCAAGTTACTTTTTGACTGTGGTGGTGTGAGCACTACTATCTGCTTGCTACTTGAGATTTGAAGCTTGTCCTGTGGAACTTAATATCTGGACTGGATGGATGATTGTGGTCCTCTAGACATTTTTACTTATTAGACTGAATCTTTCTTTCCAGTTGCTTGCAGTACATTGGAATAAACACTACAGCACACCACACTGTATTGATCGCTCTGTTATTTTAAAGTGTTTTGTTTTAATTCACTGTTTATTGAGGTGATTAGGGGTGGGAGGAGAGTGTTGTGTTGAGGGTTTGTAGATTTATTAGGATGGGTGGTTTGTGGGTGGTACTTGAGTTTAGACTGAGTGTGGCTGGTGAGCATTTGTGTAGGGAACCTTCTATTGTATTTATTGTGTGATTAATGTATGAGTGAGTAGTTAGGATTGTATTATTTATAGGTCCTGATTATATTGTTATTATTTAGTTAGTTTCTGAGTTTCTGTTATTTGGGGATTTTCATTTTAGTTTAGTTATCTTAGTTACGTGTAGAGGTGTGCAGGTAAATACGCTTACCTACTCAATGGACTTCCAAATGTCGCTCCGCCAGTTTTTGGGGCTCCTGTTGCCTTTTCCATCTGAAGTCTTCAACTGCTGCTGCTGGGAGCTAGGGGTCCTAAGGGGGTGGAGCAATTACCATGGTGAGGGTCCCTAGTATGGTAATGTGGGGGGCAGGATTGGGGTAGTGCAGACCAGAAGACACCTAGGGAGGAGAAGGTGCCAGGACAGAGGATGATCATATCTGGTGCCCCTTCCTAGGGCTTTTCCCAATGTCACCAGGCAGCAGACAGTATGTCCAGCTTGCTCAGTATGTCCTCTTCAGGCCATTTTTTTTAATGCAAGATCAATGAGGAGTAACACAGCGGTGATGGAATCTTTCATTGCCGATTCCTCAGCTGATCTTGTTTGCATCACCGAGACCTGGTTGGGCAATGATGCGGCCCTGTGCTGATAGCATCTCTTCCTCCCGATTATTCAGTCTTGCATTGCCCGCTAGAGGGGAGAGGGGTGGCCATCTGCTTTTGATCTGCCCTGGGCCTCACTACATTCACAGTGCAAACTCCAGTATCCTTTGAGTGTGTGGTTGCTAAATGTGCATCGGGAGTCAATGGCAGAATAGTTCTCACCTACTGACCTACAGGCGGTGGGAGTCTATTTCTTCTGGACCTGGCAGACTGTGTCATTGAGCAGGTGTTGAAGACCCCTAGGATTCTTGTCCTGCAGGACATGACTGCCTGGGTAGATGATGAGTCCTGTATTTTTGGATGAGAGCTCCTTCAGCTGATGTCTCAGCTGTGATTGTCTCAGGCTGTTGCCTCCGGTACTTATACATAAAGCCACACTCTGGACCTGGTCTTCACACTTGGACTTGACATTACAGCAGTCAAGGTTGATCCAGTCATTTGGTCGGCTCATTATATGGTTGAGTTCATGTGTGGGGCTCCCTGTAAATTACTCCCCCCGTGGATTCAATCCAGTGTCATCATAAAAATAAACTGGCACCTCGCCAACTCCAGGAGTCACTGGTTATTTCTAGATTGATGTTAGCCTGTGCTCAGGGTTCAGAAGCCAGGGTTGAGGCCTGTAATACAACCTTGCCCAAGGCACTAGTCCTGATCGCACCTTACCGTGTTCACCTCTTGAGCTCCTGGCATCTTTCACCATGGTATTGTGCTGAACTGCACTGATTGAAGACTAAGGGGTGTGGGTTAGAATGTTCCTGAATGTGGTCACATTCTGAGGAGGACAGGCTGACACTGTGACTCCATTATCTGGAGTATCAGTAGGCAATTGATCTTATGAAGACCAATTTTTGGTTCAATCAATTGCTGTAGCAAGAAACTGTCCATTTGCGCTGTTCCGCACTGTTGACAGTTGGTTAAATCCCTCATGACTTCAGTCTGGGACAACATTTTCTGTAGAAAAGTGTGACCAGTATAGGCAGTTTTTTGCTGGCAAAGTGGCCTCTATCAGGGCATGTATTACCTCCTCTAGTCCAGTTTTTACTGGAAGTGATAGGTTTGCTGGTGATCATCATCTGCCATGTTGGACTGAGTTTTGGACAGTTTTGATGGATGATGTTTTTTGAGTACTCACCAGCATGCATCTCATCACCTGTGCTCTGGACCAAGGTCCAACGTGACTTGTTGTCAGCTGCTTGGATTTTTTGGGACCACTGTTTGTTGACATCGCCAATGAGTCATTAAGGGAGGGAATTTTTCCTTCATCTTTAAAAGAGGCCGTAAAGAGACCCTCCTTAAAAAAAACATGTATTGACCCTGACGTTCTTGCAAACTATAGGCCTATCTTTAATCTTCCCTTCTTGGGGAAACTTACCGAAAAGGTGGTGGTTGTCCAGCTGGTTGAGAGACTGGAGACATTATCCATCTATGAACTAATCTAGTTGGGTTTTCGGTCCCGGCATAAAACTAAGACAGCTTTGGTCCGGGTGGCACATGATCTCTTCATGGCGAGGGACTGAGGGCACTATACCATTCTGGTGCTGTTGAACCTATCTTCAGCATTTGACAAGTTTAATCATGGGGTGCTGTTGGATTGTCTGCTGGACTATGTGGTGCTACTGGTGCAATTTTGCACTGGTTCTGCTCATATTTAACTGGAAGATCACAGTGCGTTGTCCTGGGAAAATTTCATCAGGTTCTCTTGCACTGCCTTGTGGCGTTCCACAGGGTTCCATCTTGGTGCTCCTGTTGTTCTCCATGTACAGGCTGCATTGGGAGATATCATTAGGTGGTACAATCTGTGGTTTCACTACTATGCAGATGATACCCAGTTGTACCTGTCTTGTGCTCGTGATGATCTTTCACCCCGGATATGCTTAGTTGCTGTTTAGCCAAGATAAATGACTAGATGTCCACCAACTGGCTATGTCTCAACCCTGGCAAGACTGAAGCTATGGTAATTGGGCCAGGTCATGGGGGTATTTTAGCTGACAGGAGACTGCCCACTCTTGTGGTTGATGGTGGTCCCCTGTCAGTGATAAAACTGATCTGGGATCTTGGTGTTATTCTTGATGATTGGCTTGACCTTGAAAAAAGGTCTTGTCATTTGTTAGAGCTGTTTTTTCCATCTCCTGAATATTGCTAGGATCTGTCCATTTCTGACTCCCACTGACCTAGCTATGTTTATCCATGTCTTTGTTAATAGCCAACTTAATTACTGTAGCACTCTGTACCTTGGTCTTTGTGGAGGTTTGATGCATCACCTGCAGCTAGTGCAGAATGCTGTGGCCAGGATGTTGACAGGGACCTCTATGAAGGACCATGTCACTCCTGTCCTGCACTCTCTGCACTGGCTGCCTGTGAGTGTCCATATCACCTTCAAAATAGGCTTGATGACAGACAAGGCCCTACATGGTCTGGGCTCAGATTACTTTAAAGAGCTCCTAATTACATGCTTTCCTTTCTGTCCCCTATGCTTCACTGAAGCTAGCTTATTGGTTGTACCATACTCGGTATTAAAAAGGTTGGGAGATAGGGCCTTTTGGGTGGCTGCTCCACTCCTGTGGCATTCTCTTTAACCTTATATCAAGGCTGCCAGCTCAGTGGAGGCTTTTAAAACCTATTTATTTGATAAGGTTTTTAACTTGCTCTGCATTAACTTGTTTTGTACTTGTACTGTAGTTTTGCATTTTACTGCTACTTTGTTAAGCACTCTGAAACTTTGGATAGGGCGCTATATAAATAAAGCCTGCCTTGCCTTGCTTAAGCACTTTAGAAAAGCACTTTGATGACTTCTCCTGTTTAGAAACACTGTTAGTAACACTGCTGCAAAGTTTAAATAGATGCTGCTATGGACATTGAAGAAAGCTGCTATAAATGATCTCTGAGCACTTTTGGAAAAAAATTAAGTTAGCAAAGGATTTCGGGCTGCAGATACTTTTTACTAAGAAATGCAGTCTTGATACTGTGGGTAAAACTTTAATAATGGGAAAATGATAAGAGAAAATGTCAACTAGAATTAAATACATTTTTTAAGGTGGTTGGAAATAAATGTAGGAGCTTGAAGTCTGTGAATGATGGACTTGATTTGCCAATATTATGCCAATCAGAGAAATGATGTAGGTTAATGTGTGATAAATAAAAGGGAAAAAAAACTTGTATTAATACAAAATACCACAGTTTATTATTATTCTATATGGTAAAAGGCATATTGGTGCTGACGCCCACCAGTGGTGGGTCACTGCTTTTTTGTGGCAATGTAAGTGGATCCATTTTTTGGTGTATGTGCACAACCTGGTGAAACCACTTAGAATTGATTGCTTATGATTTAAAGAAACAGAAGATAAAATAACCAACTGTAACAAGCTATTGTGTAGTAGTATAAAGTGGTGCATTATACATTAGCATAGTGTCTCAAAGTCCTTGCCTGGTGGATATCTCCCAACATCTCACATGGCCAAAGGGGTGGTCCCAATGTAGAGGGAAGTGGGTTCATGAAGAGGTATAAGCTTTACCCACATCTATTCTTGGGGAGGGAGCCTACAGGCTGAGTTGTGTTCCCTGAAGCTGTCATGTCTGGGAGTCCATTAATGCTCAAATGGGATCTAAGCATTCCCATATCTGTCCATGGTGCCAGAGGCCAGGTGTGACATTCGCTCCCAGGTAGCCACCTTCACCAGACCAGCCAGAAATTCTTTAAGAGTGGGTACTTCAGTGGTGCACCATCTTCACTGTATGAGACATTTGTCTTTGATACTGGCTACCTGCAACCAGTCCATATGATTCGTAGGGAGGGATGTGAGCTCCCAGTACAAGCCTAGCAGAAGGAATGCAGGGGAATCTGGGATAGGTTATTGCAGGATCCTGTCTAGAAGATTCCTAATTTGCCCCAAAATTGGTGGAGCTCTGGTCATGACCAAAGGGTATGGAGGAGCCCCCCCCCCATCATGGTCTACCACATTTCCAGCAATTATTATCCAGAAGTAGGTGAGCAGCATATAGTACTACTGTTGTGCAGTACCACCTGTGGAGCATCTAGTTTTACAGTAGCCTGCTGTGTGTGTCCCTGACCGAGGTGTGTGCCACTTTCCAGCAGTTCTTCCATTCAACTTCTAATATGGGCTAACCCGAGGAGGCTGCCCGGGCTGTCCTGGCCTGGGCAGATTGATCTGGACAAAAGCAAAAAAGAGACTGCACATAACTAACTGTCAGTAAAGGTGCTGCCACAATGTAAAGACATCTACACACCAGAAAAATAAAGTGTCACACACAGCCATGGTGTGTGCGCCACTTCATTTTTCTGCAGTTTAGTCTGGAATCTGGTCCTTGATGACTGCATATATGCTA
Organism: Neoceratodus forsteri; assembly: GCA_016271365.2. Classification (NCBI taxonomy): domain Eukaryota; kingdom Metazoa; phylum Chordata; order Ceratodontiformes; family Ceratodontidae; genus Neoceratodus; species Neoceratodus forsteri. The sequence goes on from CM057456.1 coordinate 1,292,487,450, forward strand.
CCAGCTCTTCCCTTAGTGTGTGCTATCCATTGGGGAAGAGGGTGATCCACAGACACCTGTGATGCTTCACTTAGCCTTTGGATGATAGATGTTAGTGTGGTCTGTGGTTGTAGGTATTGCCAGAATTCAGTTTTTTGAAGACCATAGCTGTGTATCAAGTTTTGAAATGAGTCCTTCACCTTTTGCTGGGGGATTCATTCATCCTTTAGGGTATTTATACCTTTGAAACTCCACTGCAGCCACAAGAGTGATTTCTCTCCTACCTGTATCACCAGCTTGTGCCATGATGGGATAAGTTCAGGTGGTAAGAGGTCAGAGTGCAGTCATTTGCCCACCTGCTGCCAGAAGTGGACTGAGTTATGGATTATAAGGTAAGGAGCTGAGTGCCCCCCCCTTTGCAGAGTGCACAGGACCCAAGGCAGCATGGATTCACAGCAGGAAGGTCATGGATAAATCTAATTGATTTCTTTGACTGGGTGACCAAAGTAGTGGACCAGGGAGGGCTGTGGGCATGGCCTACCTAGACTGTAGCATAGCATTTGACACTGTCCCGCACAAACAATTAGTAAACAAATTAGCCAGCCTGGAAGTGTGTCCCAGGGTGGTAGCCTGGGTAAAACACTAGCTGGACAACAGAACACAGTAGGTAATAGTAAATGAAGTCCACAGTGAAGAAAGGGGGGTTACTAATGGGGTACTGCAGGGTTCAGTACTGAGGCCAGTCCTTTTTAATGTCTTTATAAGTGACATTGCAGAGGGACTGGAAGGGAAAGTATATCCCTTTACAGATGACACAAAGATCTACAACAGGGTTGATACGCAAGGTGGGGTGGAAAGGATGAAAAGGGACTTGGCAAGGTTGGAGGAATGGTCAAATGTATGACAGCTTAGATTCAGTGCAAAGAAGTGCAAAGTAATGCACCTGGGAAACAAAAACCCAGGGGAAGAGTACACAATGGGGGGGGGTGAGATACTGACAGCAACAAAAAAGGAAAGGGACCTGGGGTAGTCATATCAGGTGACCCAAAGGTAGGCAAGTGATATTAGAAGGCAGTAAGGAGGGCTGGGGGGATACTGGGATGCACAGAGATAGGCATCACCAGTAGAAAACAGGAAGTTGTTGGCCCTCTGTACAGACAGTTGGTAAGACCACATCTGGAGTACTGTGTACAGTTCTGGAGACCCGATCTCCGCAAAGACATAGACAGGGTGGAGGCTGTCCAGAGGAGGGCAACCAAAATGGTGCAGGGTCTGCACAAGAAGACCTATGAAGAAAGACTAAAGGAGCTTAAGATGTATAGTGTCAAGGAAAGGAGGGAGTGGGGGGACATGATAGAAACTTTCAAATACCTCAAGGGAATCAACAAAGTCCATGAAGGTAGCATATTTCAGAAAAAGAGATGTGCAAGAACAAGAGGGAACAATTTGAAGATAGAGGGGGGACAAGTCCAGTGCAAAATGAGGAAGTATTTTTTCATGGAAAGGGTGGTGGATGCATGGAATGGCCATCCTGAGGAAATTGTGAGGTCAAAAACAGTGGGAAAATTTAAGAATGCATGCTACAACATAAGGCAATTCTAGTGGGAGGCAGGAGAAAGTCGGCTGTTGGCAAAACTAGGATCTGCAGCTAATCCAATAGGCAAGGACATGGGCAGACTGGGTGGACCAAGCAGTCCTTATCTGCTCTCAAAGTCTATGTTTCTATGTTTCTTAGCCCTTATTTGTATTTTTTTTTGCTTCTCAGTTGCCTTCTCTTTCATTGGTAAAACAAAATCAAAATCTCCTTCTGCAAACAAAGTGAAAGGTCATAACTGACATTGGGTAGCTAAGAGAAGCTGGAAGCATTTACAGCTAAAAGCAGGAAAACCATTAACAAGGAGATTCTAATATATGGATACATCAAAATAATATGATACAAAGCATACAAAAAGCTGCCAGTAATACCACTGTTAAAAGGTGGTAATACCATTGTTTCTTCCCTGTAATACTATCGCTCAGAGCCCATAGTACTATCATTTGGAGCCTGAATGATAGTGTTGTCACAGAAAAAGAAGAGTGCAAGCTCAGGACTGTCTTGTGCAGAGCAGGAGCTGGCTTTCACTGTAACTGTTACTTACAATAAAAGACAACTCACCGCTCCCCAAAAACATACAGAGTCTCACCTAGAGCCACATATAACAAGTGGCAAAGTGCTAACAGTCTGTCTTCTGCACACTCCAGTTCCTGCCCTTCCAATGACCTGACACACATGTAGAGCTCTACGACCACTCGCATAGAGATGCTGCCATTTTCCTGAGATAATAATTAAAAAAAACACGCAAAGCACCAGTAGAAATACACACTGGATGCCTCAGAGGCATCTTGATGTTCTGGCATCCATAGCAATAGCTGGCAAGCTGCTCAACTTAAAGAGACCTACATACACAATTCACCACCCTGGGAGCTTTACACCACATTTCTGGAGAACACTGGAAACTCACTGGATCCATATATTACAACATAAACTAATAGGGGACTTTGATTACTTGGCTATAATACCATCTTGAGGTTCTGGGAACATTGAAACCTCTTGAGCTAAGCTCTTGAGATTCTCATATCCCCAGAACCTCTCAATAGTGTTATAGCCTTGTAATACACAGTCCACTATCTATTATTGTATTTGTAGTTATACAGCAAGAAGTTGGTTTGGAACACTCATGATGTGCTGCAAAGATATGGCTATGTTGTGAATTTGGGGGAAAGTATGCAAAATTACCAAAGTTATGAGGTTACAGTCACAAAATTATAGGCGCATAACTTTCTTGTTTTTTAATATTTGTAAACCAAATTTTCAACATAGCTTTCTTGTGTTGGAAAGAATTTGCCAGTGGGTAATACTCTTCCTGTTCCAGCTATTACTGGTGTTACTGACTTGCAGAGGCCTAATTTTTGTTTTAAATATTTGACACCCAATGTTGTAAAGAAATATTTGGTTAAATCAGCATTTAAGACTAGATTGTGACCTGATCAATCAGTCATGAAGCTGTTTAAACTGGCAACTGACAAATTAGTTACACCTGTATTAAAACTTTAACTTTTGTTTGCAGTTTTGAGTACTCCCTGATATCTGGCAACAGGCAAACATTGTACCAGTTTTTAAATGCGGGAGCAATGCCACTGCGTCAAACTATAGGCCCATTTCCATTTTGTCTCCCCTGTCCAAAGCTCTTGAGAGGGTCATCACTGATCAATTGCAGGATTATATATATATAAGTATGATTTGCTTACCCGGGAACAACATGGTTTTCAGAAATTGCATAATAGTACTACCACTACGACTGAACTAACTGAGGAACTTCAGAGAGCCTTGGACAGGGGGTGAATATGTTGGAGTGTCCTTCCTTGATTTATTGAAGGCATTTGATCTTGTTGATCATAGATTACTAGTAAAAAAGAAATACATGAGATGGGCCTGGCTGTCACTTGATGAAGTGACATGATTTTTGGACTATCTGTCAAACTGAACACAAAGGGTAAAATTCAATGATCTGTTCTCCTCTACCTTGTCTTTGGATATAGGGGTCCCACAGGGGTCAGTGTTAGGACCCTTATTTTTCACTATCTTTATAAACGCAGTGTCTAATATTTTGAAATATTCCTGTACAATCATATATGTTGATGACACTGTTTTATTTACTTCTGGGGTAGATGTTATTGAAATGCAAGAACATTTGCACTCAAACTTGAAGTTAATCTGAAAATGGTTTAAACACAATGGTTTGATCGTTAACGTGAAAAAGACAAAGATTATTTTATTTGGGAGTAGACATAACTTAGGCAAATGTTCGACCATGACAATAATGACTCCCTAGTAATGACTGTCTTGAGCAAGTGCAGTCTTTTAAATATTTGGTGGTCTCTTTAGACCCATTGTTGTGTTTCACAAGCCATGTTGATTATGTGCTAAAAAATATCACTTGCCACATTGGTTTTCTTTATCAAAACAGTAATATTTTACTATAGAGGTAAAAAAAATTGTTGATCAACAGTTTGATTTTTTCAATTGTTGATTCTGGGCTAGTAGTCTAGTCTGCAACCTGTGGTACAAATCTTGAAAAAAATAAATGTTTCTATAAATAATGCCAGTAGATTTGTTCTATATAGTAAAATAGATAGTCATAGATATTTTCTGTACACTACCCTAAACTGGTTACCGTTATATTCTAGAACTGATTACAGTAATTCAACTATTTGTAAAAAGGCTCTTTTGGGCTATACTCCTATTGGAGTCCAAAACCTTTTTAACCATACCTCAAATAGATTTTCAACAAGGAACATGGCAAATAGGAAATATCAAATACCATTTAGCAGAACAAATCTGGGACAAGGGTCCTTTTCAATGAGAGCAGCAAAGGTTTGGAACTCACTTCCATCCGAGATTAGTTGTTTAAGGACTTTAAATGCTTTTAAAACAAATGTATTTCAAATGTTCTTAAATAAGACTGCATGTGACTGTAATTAATGATTTTTGTATCACTAGATTGTCTGTTTGTAACTTTGATGTAGACACCATTGGAACAGGACTATTTTAGCTGAAAGGTTTTCTGAAATATGTGAAATGAAATAAATGATGCTACATGATGAAAAAGGGCAGAGAAAAATTTCAACTCCTGTCCGAAAGGTGATTTTGCACAGGGATCACAGAATCACCTTTTGGGACAGATCTGCCTACTGACAGTGCAATTGTTCATGAGGTGGTGTCACAAGGAAGGCATGTTGAAAATCTGGAGGAAAAGTATGCAAAAATTATCAAGTTCAAAGCCCCATTGAAATACATTGAATGGCAAACCTGTTTCCTCAGTTCGTGGTCTGGCTTTGAAGAGAGAAGATGTGTCTGCAGTCCTTAGAAGATGATGGCACTGGATCTCCCCATGGGTAAGTAAGGATTTGGGGGGATGGGGGTTCACAATAAAGGCACAAAAGACATCAGTGGATGGTTTTCTTTTTGCAGGGAAAAAAGGGGGGCACAAGACATTGATGGATGATTTTCTTTTTACAGGAATTGGCCTCAGAACAAATAAAAAGGAGGACCCAGGATTCCAGATCATGGCACTTGGGGATCGGACACCCCCAGTTTCAGTGTAATGTTTCCCTAGGGGGCACCCCCAGTGTCACTAGTAAAAAATAAAACAGGCCCCAGGATTCCAGATTGTGACACTGGGGGATTTGATAACCAGTTTCCCTGTAATTGTTTTGGGGGGTTGGATCATGATGCTGGGGGATTGGGTGTCCCCAGTGTCACTATTATATTTCTTGGTGTTTTTGGTGCCAGATTGTGACACTTGGGAGGGTGTTGGGCACTCCCAGTATAACTCTTATGTTTCTGAACAGGTGGGGGAAAAAAGGAATGAGGATCCCTGATTGTGACACTGGGGGATTGGGCACCCCCAGTGTCATAGTTCTGTTTCTGTGTGGGGGTTGGTGCTGACTGAGAGGAAGGGTCAGGTGAGGGGAAATTGTATAATATAACAAAAGATAAACAAATAAGTGTCAGTGGTCACAGTGGAACATAACCCACTCCATCTTGACCAAGATAGCCACCACATGCTACTGTGCATGTGCAGTAGAGTGCAGTAGCAATCTTGGACATGATAGATGTGGTAGCATGATAGCAATCTTGGACATGATTGGACATGTGCTGTGTTCTGCCGTTACCACCAGCACTCTGAAATAGTGCTGTGCTGCAGTCGGTAGAGACAACATGGGCTGCTTCACAGATGCGCAGGTGACTGTGATACAAGTCCAGTATGTTGTTCATTCAGAAGGAATGCAGAGTAATTTTTCTAAATGATTGTAAAAGGTCTGCAGGGCTGCACCCACTGCAGCCCTAAAAAGGTATTTCATTTTGTTAGGTAATAAACTGAACACCAAGAGTTGTAACACTATTTCCTCAGAGATTCTTCAAGTGCTGAGGGCATCATATCAAATGAACAAGACAATTAGAAACTTAAATTGCTGGTTGAGAACTTGGACAAAAGAAATGGGATTTAGATTTCTAAGAAATTGGGTCTCCCACTATGGGAAAACCCAGTTGTTCTGTAGGGATGGGTTACACCAACTATAATGGAAGCAAAATGTTGGGTACCACAATAAATAATTCCATTGCTGAGTCTTTAAACTAGTTAAGATAGAGAGACAATGGGTGCAAAAACAGGGATCCACTGTGTTTCATAGAGGAAAGGACATTAAGAACACCTTTAATGCCATACTCCTGAACACCAGAAGTCTTAACATTGATAAAAAGATGGAGCTAGAAATGTTTGCAAGTGACCACAATTTAGACATACCATAATCACAGTAACAGAAATATGGTGGGATGAGGCTAGCTCCTGGTATAAGCGCATTCCAGCCTTTCAGTTTTACAGTAGAGAGAGGGCAGATAAGAACGGAGGTGGCATAGCCCTATATCTTAGAGAAGGTATCAATTGCCATTTTCTTTAGCCACGACAAGACACCAAGAGAATCTGTGAATTAGCGTGGATATCTGTTTCCTACAAACTGGTAGAAATGTAATACTTGGCATCTTTTATAGATGACCATACACAAATGTTGATGTTACCGAGGGGTTACTTAGTCAATCTGCTAAATTCTCTGATGAAAGGGATGTGATCATTATGGGTGATTTTAACATGACAAGTGTTAATTGGACAGAGATGACTATACCTCACAGCATAGGTAGTAGGCTTATTGATATTAGTCTTGCCAGAACCTGAAGCAATTGGTTAGTGAACCAACCAGGGGAATAAACATTCCAGATATGATCCTTACCATCACCCCAGAAGAAATTGAAAATATCACCGTTGGTCTGCCACTAGGTAATAGTGACCACTACACAGTAAAATTCACACTAAATAGAAAACGATTAGTAAGTGAGGGTAAGACTAAAATAAAGAACAATAACAAAGCCAATTATAACACAATCAAACATGTATTGGGAACCATGGATTTGGAGACTATCATTGATAACAAGGATATGGAAGACTCATGGGTCACCTTTAAAATCATAATTAGTGATGTTATGGATAGATTTGTTCCAGAAAAAAAGTGTACAATAGTAAAGGAAAAAATCCACCCTCATTTAACAGTAAGATTAGGAAACAGTTGAAAAAGAAACTTTTTGCAATTTAAAAATCAGATTCATCTAACACCAACAAAATAATTATAGACTCTTTAGCCTGACTTCGGTGGTGAGTAAAATTATTGAAATAATCATTAAGACCAGGATTATGGAAGCAATGTCAGATCTGGACTTACATGATAATGGCCAGCATGGATTTATAAAAGGAAGGTCATGCAACACCAACCTTGAGTTACTCTGTGAAACAATCAATAGACACATAGATGCCAATGATAATGTGGATGTTATTTACCTGGACTTCAGAAGGGCATTTGACACTGTCTCACACCATCTAATAGTGTCAAAAATGTTGACAATGGGGATAGATATACCAGGCAGGATTTTCAATGCATGGTGTAGGTCTTGCAACAAGCCCTGCACCACAGCACTTAGGATCCATCCGGCAGTGCACCAATCCCCTTTGCTGCAACTGCACCAAATTTTACAGTCTTGGGTGCAGTTCCAAAAGTTACCACAATTTACAGCAGATTGTGCTAAATTTCTGGCACAAAGTTCCATAAAAACTGTCATTGGGATTGCTGAAAACTAGACCACAAAAAGTTGATCTAGCATAATGCAATTGCTGCACAGAATAGAAAATCCTGAATTCTGGCAGGTGAATGCTGCAAGCTCCATGTGCTGTATATACAGTGTAACTAGGGCTTGCGGCATTCATAAGTGTTGGAAAATTCTGCACACCATTCGTTAGATGGCTACAAGCTTGGTTGACAGATAGAAGTCAAACAGTAAGAATTAATGGACATATTTCACACAATGGTAGTGTCACTAGTGGAGTTACCCAGGGATCAGTACTGGGAACCCTTCTATTCAATATCTATACCTATGACCTAAAAATAGACAGTGCAAACTGACTTTTGAAGTTTGCAGATGACACTAAGCTGTGAGGACTGGTAACTGTTCATACTGACATTTTGACTATAGAGAGGTTGGTAAAAGTAAATAATTTTCAGTTCATCATAAACAAATGTGCAGTCATGCACTTTGGACATACCAATGTTTGCCAGGATTATAATGTTGATAGTGATATGGTTAGACCTACAGTACATATAAGATAGTGGATCTAGGTATTCATTTTAGCAATATCCTAAAACTGCACCACCACTGTAGACAGATTGCTAAAAAATTTAATTACTTAGAAAACTGTGTAAGAAGGACCTTCATAAACAGTCAGAAACAGTATTAATGCCACACTACAGAGCCTACATACACTCACATTTAGACTACTGTTCTCAGACCTGGAGTCCCATCTTGAAGAAGGCTGTTATCCTGGTAGAAATACCATAAAGAAGGTTCACCAAAATTATATCTAGGTGCAAGAACAAACCCTATGAAGACAGACTTAGGGATTTGAGGTTATTCACCTTGAGGGAAAGGTGAATAAGAGGAGATCTGTTACTACTATTCAATATAATTAAGCAATAAGATACAACAGGGTGTGGGTTATTGGGATTTACTCATGCCTTGGGTGGTGTGTCACGAGGCACAGCCGAGTGACTTAACCACACAAGAAGTGGGTAATTCACCTAATAACTCACGCCCTCGATTGCCTTATTGCATTTATACAATGGACCCATGTGTAAAATTAATTTAAAATATGTTAAATTATGTTTTTTATAAATGCCATTCCTCAGCTGTGGGTTATGCAGGATTTATTTTTTTCCACCTCATGAGTCCCAGGGTTCCTTTTATATTTAAAGTAGATTCTCCATTCCAATTTAAAGACAATAAAATGTGTGGGGAATGAGAGCAAATTGGAATGCCAAAGGTGCAGTCAAAAGGAGCTCCCACTCAAAATACATAAAGAACAAGCCAATAATAAGACTTATAACAGTGGTGATTTTATTGAATCCACTGTCTTCATGATAGCATATTTTCTATTTGCTCCAAACCATTTTATAATGTATATTGTGACATTTCAGAACTACAAGTGTTCCTTCCTCAGACAAAGGAGCTTACCATTATAAACACCACTTCAAGCAAAAAGGTATTTTTTAAATCTGAAAGCAAAATAAAAATTATTTTCATATACTTTGCTTTTCCCTCAAAATGCTTAAAAATAATATGTGTACTGCTTTAAAAAAGAACCAAATGAACAGGGAGAGCACACCTGTATCCAACATATTCCATCTGAGTCTCCAACCAGTATAAGTAAAGTTTCACATAACCAGTTCACATTAATTGGACCAGAGAAATCAGGGGTGGGAGTGAGGATGCTGCCTATTTATCAAAAGAGCCTGGTTAAAAGAAAGAATTAATAGTTTTAGTGCCAAACCTTAGCTGATACAATCAAAAATGCATTCAAACCAGGAAATTATTTTAGAATCAAACTAATCAGACCTGTATTACAAACAGGCACTATCAGCTGCAGATAGAAGCTCACTTCAGAGCGGGTACCGCATAAAGAAAAAGACATAGAAATAATCTATTTTAGCAGTGATCCACTATTGCTTTTGAAAGGGCTTCCAAATAGCCAAAATTAGCAAGTAATTACCTTTACAGATATCATTGCTTCACGCTTTAAAATTTGGGTTGCCACACTACTAGAAAATCCAGTGAAGGAAATTTTAAATGCCGAATTACGGTCCGGGCAGCACACACACCAAACAATCCATAGAGAAGCAGAGCAAACTGCTGTGACAACACTGAGAAACTGTTTAAATCTTTTTTTGCATGCTCAAAGAGCTTCCAAATGGAGGAAGGGGCCAGGCCAAGGGAAAGCACGCAAAGGCTTGCAAACATCATTGCTGATGTCACCCTAGGTGGCCCGGTCATAAAGAAATCATTCCCAATAGCAAAATGCACAGGAAGATCCCCCTAACTCCAAAAGTGCCTTGTTTAACTCAGAAATGTCAAAGAAACAACAAATTGGCAATGGATAAAGACAGGCTATAGATAGTACACATCTAAACAGGCTTATCTGTGTATCAGGAAAAATGGGTGACAGGAGAACAGGGGATCATGCTGAGGGTCAAGAGAGAAAGAATATGAAAAGGGGCAAGGAGGATTTGTGAGTAAAGAATGTAGAGTAGATGGAGGATCAAACAAGGAGGAAATGAGACAGTGAAGCAGGGAAATATTACAGAAAAAAACAGAAAAAGTGACCACATAGGTTAAAAAATGTAAAAGGAGAGAAAAACAAACACACAAAGGGTGGCCCTGTGAAAAAAGAAGAAAGAAGAAGGGGCACAAAAAACAATTAGTTGAAAATAGTCAAGATAAGATTTTCATTTAAACCACATCTTTTCTTGTATGTCCTGAGCGTAAATATCCACCAAGCTTCTCTTTTAAGAAGGGTGGATTCCCAGTCACCACCACAGGAAGGTTCCATGACTCTTTCAAGTCCCATACATTTTAAAGTGGAAATTTGGTGGTGATACTCCACAAAATGTCTTGCAAGAGGTGATTTAATATCCTCTCTCCTAATTGTACTTTTGTGTTCAGTAATCCTCTGTTTTAGTGGTCAAGTAGTTTGTCCAATATAGTAAAGAGAACATGGGCAAATGATACAATATACTACAAAATCCGAGGTACAGGTGATGAAGTCCCTAATTTCATAAATATTGTCATTCCAGGTGCATTTTGTTTGTTTGCTTTTCACTCCATTGTTGCAGTGTATGCAATTCCCACATGTAAAGAAACCTTTTATGTCCCTTTCTAACCAAGTTCTCAAAAGTGGTTCTTGGCTCCAATGTTGTGTCTTTACAAGTTTGTTTTTGATACTGGTAGTTCTTTTTGTAGTGACCCAAGGTTTTTGCTGAAAGACCCTTGTACCAATTTACCCAGTTTGTAGGATGTTCAAATTTTTTAGAATGGCATTCTTAATCTTACTGAAATGCTTGGAATATTGTGTAGACATAGTAATTTTATTCTCATATCCATGTCTGTCAACAGTTTTATCTCGCAAAAGAGTTTCCCTCTCCATAATGTCCACTCCATCCCTGGATATTTGTAAATTGTCACTATTGTAGCCACGTGCTTGTAACCTTTCTGTCAATTCATTCAAGTTCGAATTGCATTTTACTTCTGAGCTTGCATTTCTTTTAACTCTAAGCATTTGGTTATAGGGGATACTGTTTTTAAGATTCCTGGGATGAAAACAATGAGCATGTCAAATAGTGTTTTTAGTGATGTCTTTCCTATACAGATCCATGAGAATTTTACCATCTTCTTTAATTAATCTCAAGTCCAGAAACGTGATGTTTGTTTCGCTGTACTGCATAGTGAATGACAGATTTTCTGTTCTCGTTTCAATGTAGTGGTAGAATTTGTGAAATTCTTGCTGTGTGCGAGTCCAAATAATCAAAACATCATCAATGAATCTTTTAAACAGAAGTTGTTTGGATCTATATTTATTAGCAACAGAAAAAATATATTTCTCTTCAAAATATGCCATATATAAATTAGCATACGTCGGCGCAAGAGTCACACCCATGGCTGTTCCTGTCTTTTGTAAGTAGCATTACCCTTCAAATTAAAAATAATTATTCTCCAATACTATCTTAGTAAGTTGTAGAATTAAATCTTTATCAGGAACATTTGTATTCATTTGTGTCAGGAAATAATCCAGTGATACTAATCCTTTCCCATGGAGTATAACAGTATAAAGACTTTTCACATCAAAAGTTACAAGGATATAGTCATCCAAATTATTGCTCCCACCATTCAATTGTTCCAGCATCTGAATGCAATGTTTATTGTCCTTCAAATATGATTGTATAGTGGGTACCATATCTTTACAATAATGGTCAACAAAAATGGAAACATCCTACAAACTGGGGAAATTGGTACAAGGGTCTTTCAGCAAAAACCTTTGGTCACTGCAAAAAGAACCACCAATATCAAAAACAAACTTGTAAAGACACAACATTGGAGCCACCTTTGAGAAGTTGGTTAGAAAGGGACATAAAATGTTTCTTTACATGTGAGAATTGCATACACTGCAACAATGGAGTGAAAAGCAAACAAATAAAATGCACCTGGAATGACAAAGATTTATGAAATTAGGGACTTTGTGTGTTGTTTTTCTCTCCTTTTACATTTTTTAACCTATCTGGTCACTTCTCTGTTTTTTCTGTAATATCTCCCTGCTTCACTGTCTCATTTCCTCCTTGTTTGATCCTCCATATACTCTCCATTCTTTACTCTCACCTTCTCCTTGCCCCCTTTCATATTCTTTCTCTCTTGACCCTCAGCATGATCTCCTGACCTCCTGTCACCGTTTTTTCCCAATACACAGATAAGCCTGTTTGAATGTGCACTATCTATAGCCTGTCTTTATCCATTGCCAATTTGTTGTTTCTTTGACATTTCTGAGCTAAACAAGGCACTTTTGGAGTTAGGGGGATCTTCCTGTACATTTTTGCTAGTGGGAGCAATTTCTTTATGACCGGGCTGCCTAGGGTGACATCAGCAATGACGTTTGCATGCCTTTGTGTGCTTACCCTTGGCCCAGACCCTTCCTCCGTCTGGAAGCTCTTTGAGCCCATGAAAAAGATTTAAACAGTTTCTCAGTGTTGTCACAGCAGTTTGCTCTGCTTCTCGGTGGATTGGTTGGTGTGTGTGCTGCCCGGACTGTAATTCGACATTTAAAATTTCTTTCACTGGCTTTTCTAGTAGTGTGGCAACCCTAATTTTAAAGCGTGAGGCAATGCTATCTGTAAAGGTAATTACTTGCTAATTTTAGCTGTTTGGAAGCCCTTTCAAAAGCAATAGTGGAACTCTGCTAAAATATATTATTTCTATGTCTTTTTCTTTAGGTGATACACGCTCTGAAGTGAGCTTCTATCTGCAGCTGATAGTGCCTGTTTATAATAAAAGTCTGATTCATTTGATTGTAAAATAATTTCCTGGTTTGAAAGCATTTTTGATTGTATTGGCCTAAGGTTTTGCACTAAAACTATTAATTCTTTCTTTTAACCAGGCTCTTTTGATAAATGGACAGCATCCTCCCCCAACCCCGAGTTCTCTGGTCCCATTAATGTGAACTGGTTATGTGAAAATTTACTTATACTGGTTGGGGACTCAGATGGAATATGTTGGATACAGGTGTGTTCCCCTGTTCATTTGGTTCCTTTTTAAAGCAGTACACATATTATTTTTAAGCATTTTGAGGGAAAAGCATGGTATATAAAAATTATTTTTCCTTTGCTTTCAGATTTAAAAAATACTATTTTGCTTGAAGTGGTGTTTATAATGGAAAGCTCCTTTGTCTGAGGAAGTAACATTTGTAGTTCTGAAATGTCACAATATACATTATAAAATGGTTTGGAGCAAATGGAAAATATGCTATCATGAAGATAGTGGACGCAATAAAATCATCACTGTTACAAGTCTTATTATTGGCTTGTTCTTTAGGGAGGTTGAGTGGGAGCTCCTTTTGACTGTACCTTATGCAGGATTTACCCATGGTCATGTGACATGTTTTGAGGTGGTTAAGAGAAGGGCAACTAAGATGGTGCAGGGCTTGCACTAGAACACATAAGAGGAGAGATTAAAAGACCTTAACATGTGTACACTGGAAGAGAGGCAGGAATGGGGAGATGTGACAGAAATCTTCAAGTATCTTAAGAGCATAAACAAAGTGCAAGTGGGCGACATCTTATGGTTTAGGAGATGTACAAGGACGAGGGGCATGATATGAGATTGGAGTGGGGGCAGGATAAAGGGGAATGTGAAGAAGGTTTTCTTCATGGAAAGGGTGGTGGATGCCTGGAATAGCCTACCCCAGGAGGTGGTGGGAGCAAGCACAGTGGGCGGATTCAAACATGCATGGGATAGGCATTAGGGGACCCTAGAGGGTGGAAAGAGAGGCTAAAGCCGATGACCAAGTAGGGTCAGTGGCCCGGCCACTGATAAAGGTAGGGAATATGGCAGCCTGGATGGGCCTAGCTGTCCTTATCTGACATCAATTTCTATGTTTCTATGTTTCACATGCAGAATATTTATTACGTTTTTGTTGATGAAGGGCTAGACAGATCTACCAATTTTGATGTCATCCCTGGGTTGAGGGGGGTTGGATGTACAGATGAAAACTGAAATATTGAATCAGGCTAAGCTGTTGGTGGTATTTTTTGTGAATACACTATACTGCTGTGACAATGCACATGAGGGATTCTCCATGCATACGTCCGTTACAGTGGAGATTAATGCTACCAAAACTCTACCCTTATCCATGATCATAGTGGTGCCTGACCCTTGCTGACCATGTACTACCAGTGAACTGACAGCAGGATCTGTTGGTTACAGACAGTGTCCCATGATCACCACTAGTGCCATATAGTACTCTATGAGAACAGCTGCACTGGAGTCTGAGCTGGATGTCATTGTCCACCTAGGGACAAATGACTTGGGTCATCATGAGATTAGAGCAGTGCAGGAGGACTTTGTAGAGTTGGGGAGGGGCCTAAGACATGTAGCACACACAGTATCCTTCTCAGAGGTGCTGCCTATCAATGGCATGGGTGAGGCGAGGGTACTTTGCACCATGCAGTTTAATGAATGGTTGACAAAATGGTGTGGAGCACAGGGGTTTGGCTTCACTGGGGACTGGTGTTCCACCTGGAGGGACACCAGCCTATACTGGCAGGATGGTCTGCATCTGTCCAGGAAGGGAACAAGTCTTTTGAGCAATCGGTTTACATGCTTCATTGGCAAGCTTTTAAACTAGTCAAGGGGGGAGGCACTGATAAGCAGCAGGAAATCCCAGCCTCTCCCTACAAAACAGGGTACTAAATGAGAAAAAGACCGAGGTAGAAAGGTCAGTGGGGGATGCTGCAACAGAAGGTAAAGCCATCAAAAAATGGAGAGCAATGAGTACCAATGCCCGTAGTCTGGGTAACAAGCTTCCTGAATTAGTGGTCTTGATGGTGGAGGAACATCTGGATATTGTGGCAGTCACAGAAACATGGTACACACAAAACCATGACTGGGATGTAAATATACCAGGATACGCTATCTACAAGAGGGACAGGGAGGGTAAAAGAAGAGGAGGAGTAGCTCTTTACATAAGGGAAGGAATCAAAGCAACAGAACAAAAGGGTAAACAGGGAGGAGAAGAAGCACTGTGGGTCAATTTGGAGACAGGCAATGGCACCACAATCTGCACAGGGGTTGTATACAGACACCCTTCTCAGGGGGAGGAAATGGACAAGGAAATGATAGAAAGTACACTTAGAATGGCAGAAAAAGGGGAGATATTGCTGATGGGTGATCTGAATATGCCAGATGTTAACTGGAGTGCAGTTGCAGCAGCCACTTTGAAGAGTGGGGTTATTCTAGATGCCCTACAGGGGGCATGCCTTAGACAACTAGTAATGGAGCACACTCGAGAGGGAGCAATCTTAGACCTGGTTCTCTCAAATGGAGATGGAGAGAGGATCACAGATGTAGAAGTGAGGTAGCCATCTGGGAACTAGCGACCACATCGAACAGTATAGTACACAATAAATACCAGCAATAGAGTCAAACCATACAAAAGGCAAAAATACTGGACTTTAGGAGGGCTGACTTTGCTAAAATGGTGAGTGTCTAAGGAATGCACTATAAAATGGGCAGGAAGGAGGTGGAAGAACAATGGAGAATAATAAAAACTGCCATCATAGAGGTAACAAGCTTTGTAGTGAAGCAAATAAACAAAACAAAATGATGTAAGAAACCACTATGGTTCTCAAAGGAAGTGGCAGTGAAGGTTCAAGAGAAAAATAAAGCATTCAGAAAGTACAAGGAATCACAGAAGGAACAGGACAGAGAACTGTATCAGTTAAAGCAAAAGGAAGCTGGGAAGGCAGTCAGAACAGCAAAGGCCCAAACCGAGGAAAAGACAGCCAACTCAGTTAAGAAGGGGGGTAAAACCTTTTATAGGTACATCAGAGAGCGAAGGAAGATCAAGGGAGGGATAGTGAGGCTTAATAAAGGGGAGGAGGGTGGGCAGAGGGTGACTGTGAAAAGGCAGAGATACTAAACAAATATTACTGCTCAGTATTTACAAATGAAGAGGGGGAGGTACCTAAAACAAACAATAGAAACACTCTGGATACAGAAGTTGATACCAGCCCATTTACAGAAGAAAGGATTCTGAAAGAACTCTTAAAACTGAAGGTGGACAAAGCAATGGGGCCTGATGGGATTCATGCCAGAATTCTAAAAGAACTAAGGGTAGAACTAGTGACACCAATGACTACCCTTTTTAACAAATCATGGGAGGATGGGGTGGTACCCGAGGACTGGAGGAGGGCAGATGTGATTCCCCTTTACAAAAGTGGGAGCAAGGCAGAAGCAGGAAACTACAGACCTGTTAGTTTAACCTCAGTGATAGGGAAAATGATGGAATCACTTCTGAAGGAAAGAATTGTCGAGTATCTAGAGGCCAGAGGGGTACAGGACCCAAGGCAGCATGGATTCACAGCGGGAAGGTCATGCCAGTCGAATCTGATAGATTTCTTTGACTGGGTGACCAAAGTAGTAGATCAGGGAGGCGCTGTGGACATGGCCTACCTAGACTTTAGCAAGGCATTTGACACAGTCCCACACAAAGATTAATATACAAGTTAGCCAGCCTGGGGAGTCGGTGCTAAAGATGACAGCCTGGGTAAAGAATTAGCTGGAGAATAGGACACAGAGGTAATAGTAAATGGAGTTCAATCTGAAGAAGGGGTTACTAGTTGGGTACCAGGAGGTTCAGTATTGAGACCGGTCCTCTTTCAATGTCTTTATCAAGCGTTATATTGCAGAGGACTGGAAAGAAAAAGTATGTCTCTTTGCAGATGACACAAGATCTGCAACAGAGTTGATGCACAAGGTGGGGTGGAAAGGACGAGAAGGGACTTGGCAAGGTTAGAGGAATGGTCAAATGTATGGCAGCTTAGATTCAATGCTAAGGCAAGGTAATGCACCTAGGGAAACAAAAACCAGGAAAGAGTACACAATGGGGGTGAGATACTAACAACAACAAAATGGAAAAGGACCTGGGGAGTTATATCAGATGACCTTAAGGTGGGAAAGCAATGTGAGAGGGCAGCAGGAGGGCTGGGGGATACTGGGATGCATAGGAGAGGCATCACCAGTGAAAACAGGAAGTTATTATCCCTCTGTACAGACAGCTGGTGAGACCCCATCTGGAGTACTGCGTGCAGTTCTGGAGACCCAATCTCCGCAAAGACATAGACAGAATGGAAGCTGTCCAGAGGAGGGCAACTAAAACAGGGTCTGCACTGGAAGACATATGAAGAGAGACTTAAGGAGCTTAATATGTATTGCCTTGAGGAAAGGAGGGAGACGGGGGACATGATAGAAACTTTCAAGTACCTCAAGGGAATCAACAAAGTCCAAGAGGGTAGCATCTTTCAAAAAAAGAGGTATGCAAGAACAAGGGGACACAATTTAAAGATGGGGGGGGCAGCTCAGAGGTAATTTAAGGCAGTATTTTTCTACAGAGAGGTTGTGGATGCATGGAGCGGCCTTCTGGAGGAGGTTGTGGAGTCAAAAACAGTGGTGGAATTCAAGCATGCATGGGACAGTCATAAGGCAATTCTAGGGGGGGGGGTAGGAAGAAGTAGGCTGCTGGTTAACTAGGATCTGCAGCTTATCCATTAGGTAGGGAAATGACCAGACTGGGTGGGCCAAGCGGTCCTTATCTGCCTTCAAATTCTATGTTTCTATGTTTATATTCCCCATCCCCCAGTCATCACCAAAGACACAGTACTATTGCAACCACCCTATAGGTGGTGAATGAACCCCAACCCTGATCATTGACAATGGCATTAGTATATAATGACAGCCACAGTGTGGGTGGATAGAGGCCCTCATGACTCAGTTGCCCCCCCCCCAAATGTGCAACTGACTACCCGTCCAACCCACCTGCTCAGGAGCAGAACACCCCACCAGCAGAACATGAGAGCAGTGCATTTTCACCAACAGCATGAGAAATCAGTGTGTCTCCACTAGCTACACTAGGAAGCCCTACAACCCACTGACAGAACCAAGAATGATGGATCCAATTGCAAGCAACAGGGAGTGATCCACCTACCTGCTTAAATAACATTATTATTCTTCTTTTGCAAGTTTGGAGTATTCTTTTAGTTTATTATCTATGTTGCAGCACCACAAAGCGGTGCACTCCAATGGCAGCAACAAAGAAACACATACTCCACTAGAAGCACCAGGGAGTTACACACCATACTGGTAACACACAGGAGTGGCATACCCCTTCAGCAGAACTGAGGAGCAGCACAAACCACCAGCAGCACCAAGGAGCAGCACACCGACTGCAGCACCAAGAAGCAATGTACCTTAAGACATATTACTCTTTACTTCACATCGCCAATATACAATGATTAACTGCAGAAATACAGTTACAAGTAAGTAACACCCTATCTTGCATTGATCACTATTCTAAAGTGTTCTTCCAGTCTGCTGCTTGGTCTCACAGCATCTCTTCGAGCTGGATATTTGTAAAGAACTTTGAAATAGACTGTATATTTTGTCCGACCCCCACCACCCGCTCCTAGTCCTCCTTAAATACCCTCTTCGCCCCTTCCACTCTGATTGTCCTTGTTCCATTGGGTCAGCTATCCATGTTATAACCACTCCTCCTCCTCCTCCTCAGCTGCACGCTTTCTCTGTGACCAGCTTTTCTGCCACCTTTTTTGCCCATCTTAGTGAACTCCCTCTTCCATCTTTGATCTCTCTCTCAGAAACTGATCCTTCCCTAACCTAATCATGCTTACACTGGTGATTGTAGTGGTTAAGTTTTTTATTCCCTGTTCTGTTCCCCCGAGGTGCAACCCAGGCCATTCTCTTCTTCATAATGCACCTCTCAATGCCCTGCACTATAACCTTGGTATGGCCACGGGGACATATAGCATGGATAACTTTGACTCCTGCTCCCCTCTATGGAACTTTGGCTACCTTCAGATACTAAAACCGCACTGCCCACCAATGATCCCCCAGACCATGCTTGTACTCTACAACTTATCCAAACAGCACTGGTACTGTGGTGCCAAAAGACATAGGAGCATAACAATCATGCAAGCCTGCAACATGCTCAAATCCTTTCTCCTATGAATTCTCCTTATGCTACTCCTGCTCTCAGGAAATGTTCACCCCAATCCAGGACCACCTGGGCAGTCAGCGGAGGCATCAAATAGGAGGACAGGGACTCTCACCCTGGCATCTATCAATACCTGCAGCATCCTCAACAAGCTTGATTCCCTCCAAACATGGATCCTACAACACAATCCTGACGTCCTCTCAGTTGTTGAAACATGGCTAAACCCTAAGATCCCCAACACGTCCGTTTCAATTCCTGGCTACTCCATATTCAGGTAAGACTGAATCACTAAGCGAGGTGGGGACTGTGATATCTATCTTAGGAATACCTTTACGGGTCATGTCATCCCATCCTCTGACCTGGGCAACTCCTCTCAGGTCCTCACCATCAAAGTCCTCCTTGGAGCCCATAATAAGGAACTCACTGCTGTCTCAGTTTACTTACCCCCAAAGGACCAGGCCACTGGCTTGAATAGCATCATGGAATACTTAAGAGTCCAGCATCATACCTCTGAAACCATAATTATGTGTGATTTTAACATTAACTGGCTCTCGCCAGAGTCTTCTACCTATAAGGATGCAGTCATGGCACAGCACCTCACTCAGCTTGTCCACGCTCCCACCAGATGTAACTATAGGACAGGTACTTTCACACTACTAGACTGGATTCTGTCTAACCACCCTGAATGTATCTCTATTGTTTCAGTGCTCACGGATGCAATGAGTGACCACTCACCTGTCATCTGCCCATAGCCATAAAAATGACTGCATTACGAGCGTGCCTTGTGCAGTTTCTACGCACACTTGTAACTTTGACAATTTTTTATACTTTCACTCCAGATTTTCAACATTGCCATTTTTTCACACCTCCTCATAATCAGCATAGCTGTCATTTTTCACATCCTGCCCAAAAAGTGTTTTCGAACCTGTGGCACTGAATGGCACAGCTGCAGTGCGAAATCACCTTTTGAGATTAAGTAACAAATGATAGTGTCACTGTCCATGAGGTGGGGTCCCAAAAAGCCCATGTTGAAAATTTGGAGTGAAAATACCAACAAATGCCCAGGGCATTAGGGTTTTCAACCATAATGCCCACCCTGTACAGACTGATAGGCATCGGGGGAGTGACTTGGGGTCGTCAGCCATAATACTCAAGTCTTTCCACCCCACCCCTACCCCCCACCCAGCAGCCAGTGACAGGCATTGAGATGTGCATCGGTGTCTTCGGCACTAATGTTGATCCCATTCTCCTATACTGCACCCATGTCAGCTTATTTCCTTATGGAATGGGCTGAACATAAGGTACGAAGACCCCAAGGCACACTGCGACACCAGTTGGTGTCTGCAGGGTGGTGTGAGGTGGAATGGCATGAGTGTTATGGCCGATGACCCAAAGGCACACCCCCAACTCCTATCAGTCTCTGCAGAGTGGGGTGCTTGGTGTTACTTCAATACTTCACTGCCATTCCTATTATGCATCTCTCTAACTCCTGCACTACCAATGGCAATACCAGCAAGCAAACATTCAGCATTGACAAATGCTTGTTGTATTAGACATACTTGTGTTTCTGGTTAGATTTTCTGCCAGACAGTGCTAGGTATGATGTTTAGAACAGCACTCATCATACTTTGTCAGACAGAGAGATAGTAAAAACAAAAACTAGATGGGCCATCACGTGATCCCCCCAATTATTTCTGTAATAGCCCCATAGACACCATATAGGTCACTTGCAGATGGTGGCATGTAAGCACCTGGTTTTTCACACAATGTCACCCTCTAGTTTTTTATTTATAGGATTGTTGTATCCCCAGCATTGTAACCTCACTGACATCACAGCTGACCAAGAGGAACCACTCACATTTTGACATGTGAGTCATATGTGAGTGACATATACCTTCATATTGTATAGGATTATAAAACGCTGTAAAAAAACTGTTTGATTTTTAGTAGCATGTAGCTACAGAATATGGTTTATAATGTTTTGTATGCCAGTGTTCAAAAGTTAGTAATTTCTTAAATCAGGCTAGATTTACAAAGGTTCTGTACAGAGGTAGAAGTTGTAGAAGTTGTTTTGCCACCACTGTGTGACTGAAAAGGCAACAAAATGTTTGAGGGAGACTTTCAGATATTTTTGCTACATTTGCAACACTTTACTCACTCTTTGGCAGAAAACTGACATGTGTTATTTTTAATGCCTGACTTGTGCCACTTGTGACATGAAGTTCAATCACATTTTATGTTCTCTAACAATTATATTTCAGACAGCACAAGTGCAGCAAAGTCATGCCACAATTCTGAAAAAAAACCTGGCCATTATCTTTAAAAGGGCTAAAATGTGAATAGGCATGGTTAAAAACATATTTTTGTTAATGAAGACTTAACATCAATTCAATATGCTCATGCCATATCAATACGCTCTTTTTTTGATATGCTGTTTCTGCACCCTCTCCGCTTTAGTGTGGTGACTGTACCTGCCTGTCAGTCTGGATATACTAGACTTCATGGAGCTATGTGCAGAGGGAATGTTTCCTTTATTAGTTCTCCCATTTCTTTCTTTGAGCCTTGTAACCTAAGATCCAACAGGGATACTTGTGTCTGGGACACAGTCCCTGATGTGAGCATGTGCTACCATGCTCACATGATATGCAGCATGGTGTCCCTCCCTCCCTTCCTCCCTCTCTGTGTACTGAGTGCTCTGTCACCCAAACATCTACCAGTGGCAGTAGTGCTGCAGCACATGGCTCCCTCTCCCCCAGCAGGAGGGGAATGTTCATTGTGATGCTTGATCCTCTCCCCCCACTGGTCCCCGATGATGAGGGCTGGCAGTAAAGCCTAGAGGTTAAAGTCATGAGCTGTGAACAAGCTTGGTACTATACATCCAGTAGACCAGACCTTGGTTTGATTCTCACAACCTCCTCTTGCATACTGAGTGACTCTGAACAAGTCACTTAACCGACCAATGCTTCCAGGTCACCCCTGAAAACAGGCACTTGTGCCTAGTGTGCCTTACCTGGTTATCAAAGACTAAAATAAATGATGCAGGCTTATACCTGAACCCAGGCTGCCAGCATCACAAGCGGAAGCCCTACCACTGTGCTGATGGGCCAGCATGTGTCAATATACTTTTAATTTTTTTTATATACTTATGTAACACACTGAGAAAGTAAAATACATATATTATAAAAGTGTATTTTCAGTGTATCAATGCAGTATGTTGATTGTGTGTGTCACCACAGTGCAACTGTTTTGGCTAAACAACAAACTTTCATTATTAAAATTAAGTTTCCAGTCCATTTCTCACCATTGTATTTTTAAGGTTAGTGCTTTCAAAGAAGTTACCTTCAAAAGATGCCATCATTTAGACTGCTAGGGCTTTAAATTAATGCTTACAGTCAGGTCCTACAGCACTCTCTAAAGATTTCTATCTTATAAACCATAAGGGCGAGAAACATTATTTTTTTTAATAAAAACATGTTGCCAAATCAATATAGTTTTATCCTGTTGGTAGCCTTTAAATGTTTCACAACAGATAGACACAAATCTATATAGTAAATTAATAAAGTTTTTAGTACATTAAAATAGTAAAAGTGCATTTTCTACCATAGCTCTTATTATTCAGAAGTTAACCTTTTGTAAAGATATCAGCATTGAGCTTCAAAACTCATGATGCAGGCTCAAGTCCTTATTTTAGATGGAGCCTGCATCACGGCAAATGCACCAAAGCCCTTAAGTCCTATTTTCAAATATTTTAATGTATTTGAAGCATTTTCCTTACTTTACAGCACAGAAATTTTGTGTGCATTATTATTTGGATATGTATGTCATTTTTGGGAGTGCAACCCAAGGCACTTGCATGCTAAAGTTAGACAATGTTTTATGCAGTCTAAAAGTTATGTCATAAGTAACATAAGAATGAGGACGTTGTGTTACAATTCTTGAAAATTCAGCCCATCATGTTTGGCCATTTGGATTTGAGTTTATTTTAAAATGTTAACATATATAGCCACTAAAGAAAGCCTGTTTTCAGGGACATCCTGTAGTAGCTATGTAACATAACTGACTTTACACTGATAGGACTATGGATGTACAATGAGAACATAGATCCTACTGTATCAATACAACCATTTTCACTTTCAGTACATCGGTATCCTGGAACTGAATACACAGAAAATGTTTATAAAAAATGTTGGGTTCATATAGAGACAAAACAAATAAAAATGGCATGATTTTTGTTTAAAAAATTAAAATAAAAAAAAACAGAGAGCTTGTACCAAATGGAGGGGATAAGAAGTGAGGGAGTACAAAGTGGAAGGGGTCGACAGGCAGATTACATGGTCAGATCTCAGGGTAAGGACCTAGTTCAACAATGGGACAATGGAAAATAATAGCTGGCTGTTTTTTCTGGTATCAGGTTTTATGTTTCTTTGTTAAAGATGTGGCTAAGTAGTTTAATTTTATTCATATTACCTAAAAATCTTTATTTCCCCTTTAAGTATTATTATATTTTTCCATGGTTTCACAAGCTATATCTGCAAAAGCACTGGAAGAAGATAAATAAACAAATGACTAACACAACGACTGTCATGTTACTGTAGGCTGCTGTAAGTAAAAAGAATGAAGTGATTGGCATATAGTAAAAACATGTTCACATTGTTAAATGCCATTAAAAACTCAGTTACTATGCTTCAGTTTAAATAATGGTTGCAGAATCAATTTTTACTAAATTCTCTGGCCTCTTGCATCTTTACTTCTGTTGACCATGGTAGTATCACATGTTTCCATTATAGAACAGTCTGAAACAACTGTTTTTACAGCACATATATGCTCAATATCTGGCATTCTGAAGGCAGACAGCCAAAGTGGTGTGTGAAGGGTTTGTGCCAGTCAGCGTCTTCAGATCTGATGGCAGACAGGCATGGCACTTTATGGGCAGGGATACAATGAATTTATACTTTGTTGCAAAGTTGATGCAAAGTCAGGAGCTTTCCACTTCACAAAACTTAGTGACGTTCCCATTTTTGACATCAGTATTGCACTGTGAATGTTAATGATCCATTTATTTTTAAAATCCCACTCCACTGATATAGTTTGATGGTACCCACACCTTCCAATCACCCAGAGCCTTGTCCCCAATCCAAACCTCTCTCTGTTGTGCAAAAAAAAACAGCCTTCACCCCCACTTGTGGTGAAGTTTGCTGCTGCTGGCAAGTAAATTCATTGTTTAGTACAGTGCTATGAAACACTTCTCCCCACATGCACGTTGGAATCCAACCCCCCCACTTCCCCCCACTAAACCTGACCCCCAGCTGTTGGGGATTCCCCTTTGTAACCCCCCTCTGGCCCCCAGCACTCTGTCCTCCCAAACACTCCAAAAAATTTTATTAACTTGTAAAAAAGAAAACCATCCTGTGTTGCAAAGAGAAATCCACTCCATTTGGTAAGTACTAGATGAATGAATGAATGAATGAATGAATGAATGAGTGATGTCCTTTCCTACAGAAAAAAACAGATTGGCTGAGCCTCATTGAATAAGGTTTTACTATAGGTAAAGATGTCCATTCATTCATCCATTCATTCATTCATTCATTCATTCATCTGATACCTACCAAATAGAGAGGGTTTTTCTATGAAGTGTGTGATGGTTTTCTTTTTTTACAGGTTAATAAATGATTTTTGTGGGTGATGCTTGGGGTGAAGAGGGTGGTGAAGTTCTAAAGGGCTTGGGAGGGGGAATTCTTTAACAGATTGAGGTCAGGTCAGGTAAGGTGTGAGAAAATGGATTGAGCTGAGTTTAGACCTGTGGGTGGGAGAAGAGTTTCCTAGTACCAAACACATAAGCATTAATCCCCTCTGAAGGAGGATTCTACTTGGCAATTAATGCATGGTTGGGGGGGGTTGTGACATGACGCTGAAGGCCGAGTGCCTACGACCACCCAACCATGCATTAATTCCCCAGTAGAAGCTTCCTTTGGAGGGGATTAATGTGCTTGTAATATGGGAAGCACAACATTAGTAGTGTTAAAATTCCATTACATGTGGATAGCATATTATTAGAAAGTCAAAATATTGCTTAACTAACAATTACATGTGAGCACTTTTGGCTGAAAACTCAGTTAAGAAGGGGGATAAAACTTTTTTTAGGTACATCAGGGAGCGAAGGAAGACTAAGGGAGGGACAGTGAGGCTTAATAAAGGGGAGGGGGGTTGGAAGAGGGTGATGGTGAAAAGGCAGAGATACTAAACAAATATTTTTGCTCAGAATTTACAAATGAAGAAGGGGAGATACCTAAAACAAACAATAGAAACACTCTGGATACAGAAGTTGATACCATCCCATTTACAGAAGAAAGGGTTCTGAAAGAACTCTTAAAACTGAAGGTGGACAAAGCAATGGGGCCTGATGGGATTCATCCCAGAATTCTAAAAGAACTAAGGGTAGAACTAGTGACACCACTGACTACCCTCTTTAACAAATCATGGGAGGATGGGGTGGTACCTGAGGACTGGAGGAGGGCAGATGTGATTCCCCTTCACAAAAGTGGGAGCAGGGCAGAAGCAGGAAACTTCAGACTTGTTAGTTTAACCTCAGTGATAGGGAAAATGATGGAATCACTTCTGAAGGAAAGAATTGTCAAGTACCTAGAGGCCAGAGGGGCACAGGACCAAAGGCAGCATGGATTCACAGCAGGAAGATCATGCCAGATGAATCTAATAGATTTCTTTGACTGGGTGACCAAAGTAGTAGATCAGGGAGGGGCTGTGGACATGGCCTACCTAGACTTTAGCAAGGCATTTGACACAGTCCCACACAAAAGATTAATATACAAGTTAGCCAGCCTGGGAGTGGGTCCCAAGATGATAGCCTGGGTAAAGAATTGGCAGAGAATAGAACACACAGGGTAATAGTAAATGGAGTCCACTCTGAAGAAAGGGGGGTTACTAGTGGGGTACCGCAGGGTTCAGTATTAGGACCAGTCCTCTTCAATGTCTTTATAAATGACATTGCAGAGGGACTGGAAGGAAAAGTATGTCTCTTTGCAGATGACACAAAGATCTGCAACAGAGTTGATGCACAAGGTGGGGTGGAAAGGACGAGAAGGGACTTGGCAAGGTTAGAGAAATGGTCAAATGTATGGCAGCTTAGATTCAATGCTAAGAAGTGCAAGGTAATGCAACTGGGAAACAAAAACCCAAGGGAAGAGTACACAAATGGGGGTGAGATACTAACAACAACAACAATGGAAAAGGACCTGTGGGTAGTCATATCAGATGACTTAAAGGTGGGCAAGCAATGTGAGAGGGCAGTAAGGAGGGCTGGGGGGATACTGGGATGCATAGGGAGAGGCATCACCAGTAGAAAACAGGAAGTTGTTATCCCTCTGTACAGACAGCTGGTGAGACCCCATCTAGAGTAATGTGTGCAGTTCTGTAGACCCAATCTCCGCAAAGACATAGGATGGAAGCTGTCCAGAGGAGGGCAACTAAAATGGTGCAGGGTCTGCACCAGAAGACATATAGAGAGAGACTAAAGGAGCTTAATATGTATAGCCTTGAGGAAAGGAGGGAGAGGGGGGACATGATAGAAACTTTCAAGTACTCTAAGGGAATCGACAAAGTCCAAGAGGGTAGCATCTTTCAAAAAGAGGTGTGTGCAAGAACAATTTGAAGATGGGGGGGGCCAGAGGTAATGTAAGGAAGTATTTTTCACAGACAGGGTTGTGGATGGCATGGAACGGCTTTTCCGAGGAGGTTGTGGAGTCAAAACAGTGGTTGAATCTAAGCATGCATGGGACAGTCATAAGGCAATTCTAGGGGGCGGGAGTAGAAAGAAGTAGACTGCTGGTTAACTAGGATCTGCAGCTTATCCATTAAGTAGGGAAATGGGCAGACTGGGTGGGCCAAGCGGTCCTTATGTGCTGTCAAATTCTATGTTTCTATGTTTCTATGTTCTATGTTTCTATATCAATGTACAGGCGGGTGCATGCACATTCTCTTCTTCACATCTATTTATATTGTGACCACTGTTTTCACACACTTTTTGGTGTGCTGTTTTTGACTGAAGACCAGGTAGACATTAGTGAATATTTAACTCTGGCTACTTATGGACACTGTGTTCCCTCGTTTCCTTCATTTTCTGTTTTTATTCTCCAATGCATGATGGGTAAAGTATGAATATTTGCATATTAATCTCTGCAAATATTTGTACTCTTTCCACTATACATTACTCACTTTGAATATTTACTTTTTTCCTGCCTCTGACCGCTCTAAGTTATCGTTAGTGTAATGCACAACTTTGTTCACATGGATTGTGATTATTGCCCGCTTCTCCCTTGTGTTACTGTATGCACCGAGATTGCTCACTGCATTGAAGGAGTTCCGCGATACATGTGCGAGCACTTGCCAGTAATTCCAGGTACAATGCTGAGGTTTATGCACCAATATATTTTCACGCGCCATCTATAGGGAATGCTGCTGCACACAGCACACACTGATTTCCTAAGCACGCTCCCACTTCCTAGCGGTGATTATTGTGTTGGAGTGGGCCTTACTAGGTAATTAATCCCCGCTTCAGCTTTAATCACCTGCTGTGTTTCCACTAATCCCTTTCCATTATTCTGGGTTGCTGATTCTTGCCATGTTACAAAGCTAATTTACCAGCTGGCAGAAGAGAAGTTCACCACAAGAAGGCTGGAAGGTGTTTTTTTGTACAACAGAGTAGTTTGTGTGAGGGTAAAGATTTCAAGGCTCTTGGTGGTGGGAGGTGGGTGGGTACTATCAAAGTAAGTGTGTAGGGGTGGAATTTCTTTTTACAAAATTAGTTTTTGTTTAGGAATGGAAACTCTCTGCATAGTTCTACATCGACAAAGTATCACTTAGCGCAGATGAACATGATGCATGTCACCAGTGAAATGTCACTTCAAATGGTTTTGCCAGGCAATGTTTGGCACTTCCCTGATGAAGACCTTCATGAAGGCTTTGAGATGTCAGAAACATTTTTGAGGATCAGGTGAAACATATCTCTATTTATGGGTGAGACAGGGCAGACTTGGGGTAGTGGTGCTGAATGGGTGTACCTGGACTACCAAGGATATTTCTATGCAACTGGAAATTAGATGGGTGGGGGCAATAGACTGTCAATGATGTTGACAGTTTCACAGAGATCAGGGGGACCACTTGACTATCAAGGGTTTGAACAGTTTTTCAGGGACTTGGATATGCACTTTATAACAAAGAAAATCATGCTGTTCTTCTGTCTCTTGCACTGAAAGGGCTGAAAGCCCCAAGAATTAATCTATACTTCCAATCTCCAAGCTCAATGCACTTGTAGGAAACACAGGGCTCCCAAAAGATCAGAATCACAATATATTGATGCATTACTACTGCATTTATTAAGTTTAAGATATACCCCCACAGTAAAACAGGAGCAGAATGGGGATGTACAACACTGCCACGGATCTGACAGTTTCTCAGGGATCTGTCGACCACTTGACTGCCAGAGATTTGAACATTTCCCAGCAATCAGAAGGGGAAACCACTAGACTACCAAGGGTCTGTACAGTTTTCTGGAGATTGTGTGAGGGTGGGACAAATGGCCAAGACTATGCAAAATGCTTCCACATTTGTCTATAAAGGCAATTTACAGAGCTGCAAATGGCCATATAATAACATGAACTTGCCCCTTAAAATCGTATGTCATATGTAGTCATTTGCATGCCAGCTACTGAATATGGCTCCCAGGAGCAAGGCATTTTCCCTTTCAAGTGGATCTGTAACAAATGTGTATATTCACTTTGCAATGTGTTAACACACAGCCCCATAGTAGTACAAGGCAGGGTATAATGGACTGCCTGAATGAATATGGCACCCTGAGTAATGTGCACTATTTCTTACATGCCACTTTTATTTGCACTGCACTAACAGCTATCCACAAATATGTGGACTGTAGTACAGAGACCGCAGCAACACCAAATGAAGAACCACTCAATAAGTCAAAACACTTACAGTGAATGTAGGAAATCCCAGGCCCCTTGGAAGATGGGCAGATAATTACAGTAGCATTGTGTAAAATGAACAATTTTAAAACAAAATCTATTGCAACTGATAAAGCACATATTTTTGGTACCTTTACAGTGTATTAGCTGCTTAGTAAAAGATATATAATAACTACCCTACAACACAAAACCTCATCAATAATAAATCAATGTACCATTAACAAAGAAACATTAGAACATAGCTCTGATTACTGAGAGAACAGAATACCATTACATTATAGTCCAACTCTAGGGGGCATACATTTCTATACAAATATATTACCTTGTCATCTGAACACCCCCTCGGAAATTATTCAATGTCCAGGAATGTTCTTGGTTGCATGAATGGCAAATTGTTTATTATACATCACTTCACATATTTACAGCATTCAAAGCCTTCAGTATTACTTTATGCAATGTACAGTCATTGTCCATCAATTCAATCTTGCATTGAAATTTTCTTCTTTTATGATCCACGTCTTTCTTGTTTTGTCTTTTTTCCTTCCTGGGGTCCGGATGCATAATCCAACCCCCATACAATACTAAAGCTTCATTTTGCTTTCCTTAATTTCCTAGGCCCGGATGTAGAGACCCGGCCCCCTAGTACTTCTAGGAACCTCCTCCACCCCTCTACTCACATCCAGGTGCTTATGACCTCAACCCATGTTGTCCTAGCCCCCTTCCCCCAACAGCCCCTCCTTTTCCCTCTAGGCCCTCCCCCCTTAAATTCTTTCTCCCTTTCCACTAGCCCACCTCCAGCTTGCATTGGAAGGTGAGCTTCACCTCCCTTGCAGGGTGCCTCTGCAACCTTTTACCTTTTTCTCAAACAACTCCCCCAGAGGCGGAATGAAAAATGCCAAACCCACCTCTGACAGGTGGACCCCCATCACTTCTATCTATCCAGGGCTTGTCAACTATAATGTCTTTGTGTGAGACATACATCCCCCCATTTCTGCTAGCAGCCCGGCCACCATCCTGTTTGGTCTTTTTCTAGCCTGTGCTACAGCCTTTATATCCCTCACATACTGCCATATCCATCAAGATATGATTTCTGAGCAGACTATGTCCACCCATGGCCACCAACCTTTTATAGTCTCCAAATCTTCCTTGATGGTCTGAAATGAAGCTCTCCGGGTTTTTCCTCCATGTTGTTCCCCCCAAGGTGTAAGTATAACCAACAGGTCTGGCCTGCCACATGTTAATTTTAGCTCCTCCAGCAACAGGAGCAGCTGGGACCGTCGCATGCCTAGGATCTCTTTCCAGTGAACTTGTGTAGAGTCAATTCCCCATCACAACTGCCTCCCTCCTGATGTGGCCGCAGCATATCTCTCTGCCCAATAGACGAACAAGTATCCCACTGTCCACATGCTTCTTTTCCTGCTCAAACCTTTCAAGGTAAAATGGAACAAAGAGAAAAGAGTGGGTCACTTAGGTCCTTACATGTCTTTTGTAGCATCCAGAATGCTATCTGCCCAGGTTTTTAATTTCCTCCTCCTCTGACTCCCCCTTGCTGTCACACTGGTTGCCGCCCCGATCCTAAATTAATGGGGTGAACTCCTTCGGATCCAGACCTATGAAAGCCATGGTCTTTTTTAGCACTGCCCCCACCTGATATGCTGTGAATATCACCGAATTCCCATGTTGAAATCATGTACCTGAACCTGCCACCTGGATGGCCTCAGAGGACTCCATGGCCTGTATGGTGCACCCATCACTGCCCACCTCTCTCCAGATCACTACCTCTGTCCCTCTGTCCAGATGACCACTCTTTGACTGCCGTAACCAAATAATGAACCTGTCCCTGTGAAATTATATGTCCTTGTCTTGCAAGCCCCCTACCAAGTCACCCTTGTTCTTTGCTACAATACTCCCCCACCCTGAATGCCCCTTTCGACATTGCTACAAAGACCGCTCAAAAACAGGCAAGCCTCACTACTGGAAGTGCCTACTGACCTGAGGGCTGCTAGCAGTTCTACTAGGATATTTTCTGTGATGGGTTTCTTGGTGTCCTCCTGTGGCCCTTGTCTTTTCTGTCAGTCTAGCAGCATGTGCCTGACCCTCTTGGCCCTGTTTGGCTCTTGCTAGCCCCTAGCCCCGCATGCCCATCCTATGCCTGCCAGTTGCACCCCATGGTGGAATATGACACCCCTTTTTCCCACTTATCCACCATATACTGCATTACTGTTCTTCTGTTGCTGGCACGCCTACCACCATGTCCTACTGCTACTGAAACTCCTGGAAGGCTTCCCATGCACCTTCATAAGCCCTCAGAGTGTTGGCCAACCATGAGTTCCGGTACAACATTCGTGCTTTTTTCACCCAATCTCACATAGCTGTTCCAGCACCTGGGTTTTCACCTTTGCTGCTTGGGGGGGGTGGGCAATGTCTGGAACCTGCCCAACTGAAGACGGGAAAGACTGTCAGCAGTTTTGTTCCTAACCCTCTCAACATGCCTAGCCTTGAAAGTTAAATTCCACCCAGGATCCACCAACACTAGTTGCCTCATCACCCTTGTCGCTGAGTCTGTGGATCCCCATCGCTTGTTTTTGACATCTACTACCCCTTTATTGTCACACCAAAACATGACTCTTTTGTTACGTATCACTGTCCACCAAACTATCAGAGCAACCCATATGGGGACTATCTCCAAGACTGTGATATCCTTCAATAAACCTGCATTCCTCCAGTTGTTGGGTCATGCCTCTGATATCCACTGCCCCTTGAAATATGGCCCCAGCCCTAAAGCCCCTGAAGCATCAGTATACAGCTCCTGGTCAGCGCTGCCCACCCACTCCTCTTGCCAAAATGTCACCCCGTTATAATCTGCAAAGAATGTAGTCCAAATGGCCAGATCCAGTTTTGTGCCCTTGTTGATCTCGAGCCAATGGTGCAGTAACCTGGCCTTCCCTGTCACCCTAGCTGACCTCCTCGTGAACACCTGACCAGGTTTATAGCAGGGGGTCATAATGTCGCAAGACATTATGCCGCATGGCAAAATCACGTTGACAATACAGCGCGATATTGCCACGTGGCATAACTCTTTTTTCTGTGTGGGGGGGGTCCATCCCCCACACCCCCTCTGTTACGGAGGGCTGCATCCCCCAAATCACCCCCCCCACTAAAGCTTCTCAGTTCTGGGGGGGGGGTCCAGCTTGGGGAGGGCACAATTAGTGTAAAAAAATAAAATGTCTGGGACCAGGAATCAAACACGGTCCCAGATGCAGTGCCTGGGTTCCTGCTGCTGTGACTCAGTCCAGTGAGCCACGGCAGCTGTTTGGTAGAACCCACTCCCAGCAGAGGTCTTATCCTCTGCCTGGGAGTGTGTGAATGGTGCAATACTGCATACAGCAGTATATGTGGTATTGCACCATTCGCTGTCATGGACAGTGCTGCATCAGGTTAGCTATAATGTCATATGTTATTAAACATACGACATTATGACCTGGTAGTCCGGGCCTATAGCCTTACAGGCAAAGGTAAGGTGCCCCAGCAATTGTTATACTAGTAGCAGTGGCACCTGCCTCCTAACCATGACCTGTCCCAGCAGACCCCTGACTCTCTGGACCTTGGTGGCAGACAATCTAATACACTCTTGCAGAGTGTCCGCGTCAATCCCCAGAAACTCCAGGGCACTGGTGGAGCCTTCAGTTTTCTCTGCTGCCAACAGTATGCCAATATCTCAGCACGTGCTTTTAAAATCATCTAACATAACCTCTACCTCCCTCTGGATCTTCCGAATGGCAAAAAGAAATATAGGTGAGAGGGTACAGGCAAAGTGGGCAAGCATTAAGGATGCAATACTTGAAGCAACATCCCATTGTGTTACAGAGAAAAGGAAGTGCAAAGGAAGAAGGAAACCTCATTGGTTCTCAAAAACCAAAACGGTTTCAGAAAAAGCCAGAACCAAAAGGCTGACCTTCAGAAACATACATAGAAACATAGACTTTGACGGCAGATAAGGACGACTTGGCCCACCCAATCTGCCCATTTCCCTACCTACTGGATAAGCTGCAGATTTTAGTTAACCAACAGCCTACGTCCTGCCACCCCTCACTATAATTGGCTTATGTCTGTCCCATGCATGTTTGAATTCATCCACTGTTTTAGACCCCACAGCCTCTCCAGGAAGGCAGTTCCACGCATCTACCACTCTTTCCGTGAAAATAAATTTCCTCACATTACCCCTGAACGTGTCCTCTATCTTTAAATTGTGCCCCTTGTTCTTACAATTTCTTTTTTCTCTGAAAGATGCTACCTCCTGGACTTTGTTGATTCCCTTGAGGTACTTGAACGTTTCTATCATGTCCCCCATCCTCCTTTCATCAAGGGTATACATATTAAGCTCTCTCAGTCTCTTCATATGGTTTCTGATGCAGACCCTGCATCATTTTAGCTGCCCTCCTCTGGACTGCTTCCATCCTGTCTATGTCCTTGCAGATGAGGTCTCCAAAACTGCACACAGTACTCCAGATGGGGTCTCACCAACAGTCTGTACAGAGGGATAACCACTTCCCTTTTTCTACTTGTGATGCCCCTTCCTATGTACCCAGTATCCCCCTGGCTCTCCTTACTGACTTCTCACATTGCTTACCCACCTTTAGATGATCTGATATGACTAACCCCAGGTCCCTTTCCATTTTTGTTGTTGTTAGTACCTCCCCTGCTATTGTGTACTCTTCTCCTGGGTTTTTGTTTCCCAGGTGCATTACTTTGCACTTCTTTACATTGAATCTAAGTTGCCGTATGTCTGACCATTCCTTCAACCTTGCCAAGTCCCTTCTCATCCTTTCTACCCCCCGTTGTGTATAAACTCTGCTACAGATCTTTGTGTCATCTGAAAAGAGGCATACCTTTCCCTCCAGACGCTCTGCAATGTCACCTATAAAGATGTTAAAGAGGACTGGACCTAGTACTGAGCCCTGAGGTACACCACTAGTGACCTCTCTTTCTTTGGAATGTGTTCCATTCACTATTACCTTCTGTGTCCTGTTGTACAGCCAGTTTGCTACCCAGGCTACCACCCTGGGACCCACTCCCAGGCTGGCTAACTTGATTATCAATCTTTGTGTGGGACTGTGTCAAATGCCTTTAAAGTCTAGGTAGGCCATATCCACAGCCCCTCCCTGGTCTATTACTTTGGTCACCCAGTCAAAGAAATCTATTAGATTCATCTGACATGACCTTCCTGCTGTAAATCCATGTTGCTTTTGATCCTGTGCCCCGCTGGCCTCTAGGTACTCAACAATTCTTTCTTTCAGAAGTGATTCCATCATTTTCCCTACCTCTGAGGTCAAACTTACAGGCCTGTAGTTTCCTGCTTCTGCCTTGCTCCCACTTTTGTGAAGTGGAATCACATCTGCCCTCCTCCAGTCCTCAGGTACCACCCCATCCTACCATGATTTGTTAAAAAATGTGGTCAGTGGTGTCACTAGGTCCTCCCTTAGTTCTTTTAGAATTCTGGGGTGAATCCTGTCAGGCCCCATTGCTTTGTCCACCTTGAGGTTTCGGAGTTCTTTCAGGACTCTTTCTTCTGTAAATGGACTGGATTCAAACCCCCTACCCAGAGTGCTTCTATTGTCTGGTTTAGGTAACTCCTCCTCATCCTCTTTTGTGAATACTGAGCAAAAGTATTCATTCAGTAACTCTGCCTTTTCACTGTCTCCCTCTGCCCACCTCCCCTCTCCCTTATTAATCTTCACTATTCCTCCCTTAACCTTTCTATGCTCCCTAATGTACCTATAAAAGGTTTTATCCCCCTTCTTAACTGAATTGGCTATTTTTTCGTCGGTTTGGGCTTTTGCTATTCTGACTGCCTTCCCCACTTCGTTCTGCTTTAATTGATACAGTCCCCTGTTGTGCTCCTTCTGTGATTCCTTATACTTTTTGAATGCAGCCTTTTTCTCCTTAACCTTCCCTGCCACCTCTTTTGAAAACCATAGTGGTTTTTTACTTTGCTTTGTTTTCTTTATCTGTTTCACACAAAGGCTTATTGCCTCTATGATGGCAGTTTTGATTTTTCTCCATTGTTCTTCCACCCCTCCTTTTTGGCCATTTGCTAGTGTATTCCTCAGGTATTCACCCATTTTGCCAAAGTCAGCCCTTCTAAAGTCCAGTATGCTTGATTTTGTAGGGCTCATCTCCATGGTTGTGCTTATTGTGAAGCACACCGTGCAGTGGTTGCTTGTTCCCAGATGTCTGTTGACTTCTAAATTTGTGATCCTCTCTCCATTTGAGAGTACCAGATCTAGTATTGCTCCCTTCCGAGTGGGTTTCAACACTAGCTGTCTAAGGTCTGCCCCCTGCAGGGTATCGAGAATGACCCTGCTCTTGGATGTGGCTGCAGTACATGTTATCTAGTTAACATCTGGCATATTCAGGTCACCCATCAACAGTATCTCCCCTTTTTCAGCCATTTTGAGAATGTCCTCTATCATTTTCTTGTCCATTTCCTCCCCTTGAGATGGGGTTCTGTATACAACCCCTGTACGGATTGTGATGCCATTCCCTGTCTCCAAGGTGACCCAGATTGCCTCTTGTCCTCCCCCTTTACTTGTTAGTTCTGTAGCTTTGATCCCTTCCCTTATATATAGAGCTGCTCCACCTCCTCTTTTCCCCTCCCTGTCCCTTCTGTAGACTGTGTACCCCGGTATGTTGACATCCCAATCATGGTTCAGGAAATATAAGGGAACACAGCAGGATGAAGATAGGGAGGCATACCAAACTTCCCTAAGGGAAGCAGGGAAGGCAATAAGGCAGGCAAAGGTACAAACCGAAGAAACACTAGCACAGACAGTAAAAGAAGGTGACCAGACTTTTGATAGATACATTAGTGAAAGGAGAAAGTCGAGAGGCAGTATTGCTAAGATCAAAGGAGATAAGGGGGAGTGTAAGGAGGAGGACAATGTAAAATCATCTATCTTAAATAGATACTTCTGCTCAGTATTTACTGAAGAAAAGGTAGGGCAGGGCCCACAGCTCTGCACCATGGACACAGGGGGGAAGGAGGTGAGCACTAGTCCCTTCACAAAAGAAAGGGTCCTACAAGAGCTTGATAAGCTCTGGGTAGACAAGGCAATGGGACCTGATGGCATACATCCCAGGGTACTAAAGAAGCTAAGGGTGGAACTAGCAGAGCCATTATCAGAACTGTTTAGTGAGTCCCTGAGCACAGGAGAGGTCCCAGAAAACTGAAGAAGGGCTCATGTGATCCTGCTCCACAAGAGGGGTAGTAGGAGGAGGTGGAATCCATAGACCAGTCAGTCTCATCTTGGTAGTGGGCAAGATTATGGAGGTACTCCCAAGGAAAGGATAGTGCAAACACCTGGAATAAATAGGATACAGGATCCAAGACAGCATGGGTTTACAAAAGGAAGGTCCTGTCAAACTAATCTCATAGATTTCCTTGACTGGGTAACCAGAGTGGTGGACCAAGGGGGATCATTTGATGTCACCTACCTTGACGTCAGCAAAGCTTTTGATACCATTCCACATAGAAGATTGATTAATAAGCTGGGTAGGCTCAGGATGGGTTAGAAGTTGGTCAACTTGGTGGCAAACTGGTTGACGGGCAGAAAATAGAGAGTGGTGGTAAACGATATACAGTCAGAAGAGATGCAAGTCACAAGTGGGGTACCTCAGGGATCAGTCCTGGGAACAGTCCCCTTCAATATCTTCATCAATGACATTGCAGATGGACTGGAGGGTAAGGTTTGTCTGTTTACAGATGACACCAAGATCTGCAACAGAGTAGATGATCCAGATGGGTTTGGCAGAATGAGAAGAGAGCTGAATAAACTAGCAAAATGGTCGGAAGAGTGGCCACTGGGGTTTAATGCAAAGAAGAACAAGATCATGCACATAGGGAAAAGAAACCCTGAAGCCACCAATAGGCTGGGAGGGAAGTTGCTGGCAGTCACAAGGGAAGAAAGAGACTTGGACATCATAATCACTGATGACCTGAAATCATCCAAGCAGACCACTAAAGCAGTAGGTAAGGCTAGGGGGATGTTAGGGTGTATTAGTAGGGGTATCACAAGTTGGAAGAGGGAAGTAATACAGTCCCCACCACTTATAGCGCCCATGCTTTATGAGGGCAATCGCTTTTGGCGGCAAATTCCTGTTTCCACTTGCCCACTACATTGACTGCAATGTAAAAATCATTGGTTATAGCGCTTTATGCCCGCCTTCTATTTCGGGCAGATTAGTTGCTAAATTTCAACATGCAGAAGTGTGAATTAACTTTCTAACAGCTAATCTGCCAAAAATAGAAGGCTGGCATAGTGCACTAACTAACCGCTAATTAGTCCCAGCTTAATGTAGCAGCAGACTGCCAGTGAATGGAAGAAGCGATCTGTCCAGAAGAAGGGAAAAGGGATCCAATTCTGTTGGTTTGCTGCCCCATGTGGTGCTGTGTTGCTTTCCTGAGGTCCTTTATACTGTGGCAGTTATGGGAAGAAAACTGTCTTACCCCTTGCGATAGTGAAGGGAACCACCCCATGTGCTGCTGCGAAGAGAGGATCCATCCTGTGAAAGCTGCTGTGATTTCCTATGGAGGGCAGCATGAAGTGGCAGTGACAGGAGCACGGGGACATCTCAGACAGGAACGGAGTTAGTGGTTATGAGGAAGGTGAGCACAGCAAACTAACAGACATAGCAGGGTAAATTACAGTACTTAAGACCCAGTCCAACTCCTAACTGGGGAAAGGAATAAATATACATGTGATTTCCTCTGGAAGGATTTTATGTAGCGGCAATGAAGTGTGAAAATAATCATTTTTGGTTACTGCGACCAGTCCTTATAACGGGCAGAATCTGCTTACACAGATGTGCTCGTTATAAGCGGCTTTGACTTTAATCCCTCTTTACAAGACATTGATTAGGCCCCATCTGGAGTACTGCATGCAGTACTAGAGGTCACACCTTCACAAGGACATTAACCAAATTGAGGCAGTCCAGAGAAGGGCAACCAAAATGGTGCAGGGACTGCATCAGAAAACATATGAGTACAGATTAACGGAGCTCAATATTTAAACCCTAGAACAAAGGAGGGAAAGGGGTGATATGATTGAAACATTCAAACACCTTAAGGGCATTAAAAAGGTGAGAGTGTCTAACATGTTTCAGAATGAGAAAAATAGCAGGACAAGAGGACACAGCATGAGATTAGAGGGAGGCCGATTAAGGGGTAATGTGAGAAAGTTCTTTTTCACAGAAAGGATGGTGGATGCATGGAACGGCCTACCTCAGGATGTGGATATGAATACAGTGCAGGGCTTCAAACAGACATGGGATAGGCATAAGGGAGCAATACAAATGAGTATGAATAGATAGGCCATTGACAGATTTTCTCACTGACTCTTTCTGTTCATATTTTTTGGCCTTTTTTTATCTAATAGGCCAAAAATATCCACGTACTTTTCCTTCCATATCTTGTCCTTAATGGATGATGGCACATACTCACCTAGCAAGAAACTGGGGCACCATAAAGTTTCTTCCATCACCCAGAACCCTGTTCCTTATCCTCGCTTAATATACTGCACATGAAGCTCTAACAAGATATGCATGCTTAATTAATACTTCCTCAATGTAATTAACCTCAACCCGGACAACAGCCAATGTTGGCCTCCCCTCATAGCCATGTAGCCAGTAGGCCTTGAGGTAACCTGACAATTACCAAAAGAAAAAACAGCAAATAGCAAGCAAAACAAGAAAACCCTTGAAAGTGTTACCTATGTATGCTCACAGATATTTCAGCCAATTAGCCACAAAGACCAGCCAAAACATAGCAGAAACCCTTAAGGCCTGATACCCAGACCCCAGAGTTGCAATACCTTACATAGTAGTGTAAATCAAATAGGAACATTTTACCAATTGTTGTGCTGAGACCCACTAAAAATGAAAGATCTCAGCAGAAAGAGGGAGAGCACCTTGAGACATGGGCCTATAAACCCCCTAAGGACCTCTGTATGGACTCCACCTGGCTCTTCCCTCTGACTAATCCTGTCCCCCTTGGGTGTATGCCTCACTCACCAAGAATCTGTCACTCATGACCTCCCCTGGCTCCACCGCTTCTCTACCTGATACCACTCATGACCTCACCTAACTCCTACCCCTCCCTATCTGGCCCCGCCCCCTCCCTTTTTCACCCTCAATTTCCTCAGGGCTGCTATCTGACAACTCACGTTGCCTTTTATTGGCAAACCCATTTATCAATTATAGAGGACTAACATACTCTTAAAGGTTTATAATATACTGTAAATACATACTGAAGACTGTGTGGCCGATGCAAATTTTAGTTTCTAGTCAAACAGAGGTTTTAAAACAATAGAGGAGGATATTTATCTGGGAAATCCCACATCCACATAACAATATTATGAACTATTGTTATATGTTACACCTCATAATTTTGTTAATCTTAAATTTCACTCCCGATCACATTTCTTAATAATGTCTTATTTGCCACCTGAGTTTTATTGAAAGCTCCAAAGGAAATAAAATAGTTTTGAAATAATAGCACAGTAGTTGAACAAATACACCTTCTCAAGGATCAAAACTTACAATTTTACTAGAGTAACTGATTTTGCAAACAGTGTGACTTCAGAAACATTAACCACCTTTTGTGAGACTGGAAATACCCTTCAAACATAAGGAAGTGTGTGAAAGCTTTAAAAAAAGTTTATTTTCCTTTTTATTATTACTTAGATTTTTTTCAGTATTGGTAATTTGTTAAATCCACTAAGACCCCACTGAGACAATGTTCCTTTTTCAGGGGCCACACTGAATTAATTACAGTAAATAAAAGTAAAGGAGAACATAGCAATACAGTACAAGAAAGCAATAAGACACAACAAGGTGTGGGTAGTAGTAGGATCACCGCATGCCCAGGGGTGTGATGATGCATGATGCCACAGGCTGAGTGTCTTATTGTCCCTGGAAGTGCAGTGACCATGTCAGTGCCCACACCCTGACGTATCTTATTGCGTTTACCATATGACATTTTGCAATAAAAATAATTTTTCAGCCAGAAAGTGTGCATTTTAAAAGTCAAATTAGTTTATTTTTGTTTTCATATCATTTTGCTGAAGAAAGTAGTCCCAAAATCTGGCATGGGGGAAATCAAAACAGGACATTAGTATGTTGCACATTTTCATTCGTTGGAAATGACTGGAGAGTTTCTGTTATGAAAGGCACTGTGCTTTTATTTATTTTATTGCATTGCATTTATATGTGGCTGTGGAGCAGCTGGGCATCTTCTGTTTTTTTTTTCTAAGGTACAGTTCTTATCACTTATAACAAACCACTCTGTGTATGGCAGTTTTGTCTGTTATAAACAGCTGTTCATTTTAGTCACAGGTACTGTTTATCTGACATCTTGTGATGTATAATGGTTCTCATATGGGCTAACTCACTTGTATACCTCCATCAGCCATGTCAGTAATTTTAAAAGGAAAACTAAAATAAAAGAGATGTACAGTACTGTACTGTAAAAAAGTCACAGCTCAACATTCTCTGTTATTCTGCACTGTTCTCACTCTCTTCTTAACCAGTTGGCAGCATTGTT
This sequence comes from Neoceratodus forsteri, assembly GCA_016271365.2. Taxonomy (NCBI): domain Eukaryota; kingdom Metazoa; phylum Chordata; order Ceratodontiformes; family Ceratodontidae; genus Neoceratodus; species Neoceratodus forsteri. The sequence continues at coordinate 1,292,528,264 of CM057456.1, forward strand.
TTCAGTCAGCAGTCAGCTTTTTTGCATGTCTGCCTTGTGGAATCATTTTGCCCCTTCCCTTTCAGTTGGCAGCATTTTAAAACTCCAAGCCGCCTTTCTCTTTCTTTCTGTATTAGGCAGCAGTCGCCTCACTTTGCATACGCACCTTATTGAATCACTCGGTCATCCCTCCCTCCTGACTCTCTTTTTTTCAATCATGCACTGCATGCTGTCTGCAGTTTAAAACTCTAAGCTACTTGCATGAAGTAGAAAAGGCTCAGCAGTAAAAAGAAAAGCTCTGAGCATTACAAAAAAGCAAATGGCTTGGAGAATTGCTCGTCCCTCTCACCCGACTCTCTCTCTCTCTCTCTCTCTCTCTCTCTCTCTCTCTCTCTCTCTCTTTTCAGTAGCATTATTTTTAGTCAGCGATTAACTATCTCACATGCCTGTCTTGTGGAACCATTTTTCCCCAGCTCTCTCTTTCTTTTCAGCCATGCACTGCTTCTCTCTTTTCAACCTCTCAGCATTAAAAGCATTAAAAAAGTTGAAGGCTAAAGCAATCACAGCCTTGGATCACAGACTAGCTTAGTGAAATAGTCAGATGGATTGCCATGAGGGAGACTGGAGATGGGACAAAGAGAAAGGGCAGCTTAGCATCTCCTTAGCTAGACTAGCTAGCTAGCTGCAATGGTATTGTTACAAGATTTACCACTGTCATGAATGAAACTGAAAAAATGAATGAAATGAATGTTGAAATTTGTTTCTGTTACATTAGACATTGCTGCAGTTTTAGTTACTCGATGATTTACTGACAGCAACAATTTATTTATTTATTGAAGTCTTTGATACACCTGTGAGCAGATGCACGTTGAGAGGTTCCACATCAAATACAATAAACAACAAGGCAAAAAAAAAAAAGACTGAGGGCAATTTACAGATAATACAATGAGAGCTCAGCAAACAGATAATGAGAGTATTAAACGTAACGGGTACAAAAAATCCCCCAGGAACAGGTACGCTGCGGCATTATACTAAGTATGCTTGTGTCAGTAGGAGGAGGCGAAGATGGGCAGGGTAAGCATGGCAGTGTGGGAAGAGGCAGGGGTTTGACTGGGACAGTATGGTGTACAAGAGGTTGGGGGATTGCTTAAGAGTGCTGGGGTTTGCCTATCTAAAGGGATAGGGACTGGGAAGAGCTGGTGGTAGTCAGTCGGTGCATGGGGTGTCTAGTGGCGGCTCCTGCAGGAACTCCTGTCAATAAGGTGTTGGCCCAGTCTGAGTTTGAAGGATCCAAATGCAGTAGCACCAGAGATATCAGGCGGTAATGTGTTTGCCCAGAGTGATGCCCAGTAGGAGAAAACACATTGTGCTATGGATGTGAGGCATCTGGGCACATGGAAGGTTTGTGTGGTGGAGCTCCTGGTTTGTCTTATGTTTAGCGGTAGGGACAGTAGGCTCTGAACTCCAAGAGGAAGCCAGTTTAGCATAGCCTTTTTGGTGAGAAGGCAGGTTTAATATCTTATTCTGTCGTTAAGTTGAAGCCAGCCAGCACAGATATGTAAGCAAGTGGCAGGCTTTATTTAGGGCAACAGAGATGCATTGGAGTGCTGTGTCAGTTGCAGATCCATATATTTCCTGACCATAATCTATAAGGGATACAATCATGCTGTTAATTGCCAGATTCAGTGCTTCATGCATCAGACAGTGCCTGTGTCTGTGGAGGATGCCGATTCTGGTGTTAATGGCTTTAACAGTGTTATCGATGTGCTGTGTGAAGGACAAGGAGGAGTTGATTGTAACCCCCAGGTATCTGAAGTGTGGGATGAGTTCCAGGGTGCTGCCACTGTCATTCCATACTGCCAAGGGATAATTTTTTAGATTGTTTTGGGCTGCTGTCTAGAGTATGATTTTGGTCTTTTTGTAATTCATGACCAGCTTTTGTTCTGTGAACTATTTTTTGGCTGATGTGAAGCTGCTTGGAGATCTGTTTTGAGGAGTTCCAGGCATGGGTTGCTGACAAAGATTACTGTGTCATCAGCGTATAAGAGCATGTGGCACTGGCAAGTGGCCAGTAAGTTGCTTAAGAAGACACTGAATGGGGAGTGGCTTGATGCTGACAATGACGGATGCAGCTTAGCTGAGTTTCTTACTGCACTCAGTATTTTTCTGTTAAAATTGGTAGCATCAGCCTTGGATAGAAGTTTGCTGGCGGGCGGTGGCATTAGTTCGGGAGATTGATGGTGACTAGCAGGAGCAAAAACAAACAATTGAAGCTATTATTTGACGCAACAGATCATACCAAATCACAATCCCAAAGCCTTCGAGCAACGGAGGCCCTGCAAATGCACTAATGGCACAGGAGGGAATGTCCGAACTGGAAAGATCGTTGTCAGCAGTAACGGCTACATTAGCGCTTATGCAACATGATATGAAGGCAGATTTCGACAATATCACCTCCCAGATCTCAGACTTACAATCAGTGGTAACAGGTCTATCTGAAACTTCAGCTAATCATACTACCGGCTGGAAGAACTAGAAACTCGGGTCGGTAGCCTGGAGGACTCATTGATGGTAGCTATGGGGGACAAACAGAATCTTAGCAAACTCATGGAAGAGCTTACCGATAGAATTGAAGATCAGGAAAACCGGTCCCATAGGTCAAATCTCTGGATTATTGGTCTTCCTGAAGAGACAAAGGGGGAATGATCCCGAAAGGATGCAACATGCTTGGTTATTCGAACATTTGGAGCTCCCAACTACATTACAGAACTGTGAAGTGGAATGAGCACATTGTGTAGGCCCTAAGCTTTCAAATATGTGCCCGAGACATTGTTTAATAAAATATCTTTGCTATACAGATAAGGAGGCTATTCTGCGGAGAGCTAAAGAAAAGGGTCCGATTACAGAGGGTAATCATAAAGTTTACATTTTTCAGGACTTTAGTAAGCAATTACGGATTAGAAGACAGAAATTTAATGAGATCAAGAGTCATCTCTATAAAATGGGCTGATCATTTGTGCTTATATATCTGGCCAAGTTGAAGATTGATCGACCAGGAGGCACACCACAGTTCTTCTCTTGCCCTAGGGGGGTGATGAGGTGGCTTGAGTCCATACTTAAGAAGGGAGAGAGCGGTCACTCACCACAAAGGCAGGAGGTCGAGTATTGCTGAAAAAGTTGTGGACGTGTGATATGGCTAGAGATCTTATTTCTGAATGTGGCTGGTTCGTTTGGAGAGTTGGGAGTGCAGGTCCTCTTGCTATCTTAATTTTATATGTTTCTCTGCTTGTGTGAACTTTCGAACATTCGTGAGGGTCCTCGCATCTACGCAGCAAGAAGGAGAGGGGATCGCCATTTTGTACATTAAGATTGGCCACTACAGTTAAGTCGGTTGTGTTTGTATTGTTAACTTGTTTTAAATGCTATGTGGAATTAAAAACTTTGAGAGGAGACTTAGCAGTGGCTCCACTCTGAATAAAGGGTCGGCCATTTTTGAGTTCATTAAAACTTTCACTTTACAAAATGACTTGGCTCCGCTATGAGGACTTATGGAATGAATCATGGACTTTAAATTTTATATTTTGTTACTTTCACACAATGCTGTTTTGACTATCCATTTATGTAGTTTCTTAATAGCTGTAATGCCCATTTGTATATGGCATTGTTTAATGAGTGCAGGTTAACTCCTAATTTGAACATCAATGTTTGCCAGATGTTTGCAGGGGTTACTACTGTGGGCCTTTTTGTGCCAACTAGGGGAGGGCTAACTTTTATACTTTGGGAAGTGTTTCTTGGATTAAATGGGGGGGGGGACTTAAGTGTGGCATAGATGGGGGTTTCATACAGAGAACGGCAACTTTTGCTGTACAGGTTGATTGTCCTTTGGGTTCCCGTTGGTGGCACCCTGTGCATGTAGAATTGGGTTGGAGGGTACTTAATTTTGAAAAGAGATGGGGGAAGATTTATTTCAATGATGTTTTACATATACAAGAGGTGGTTAGAAATGCTTTTACATTAAGGAATTATGGCTGATCATGTTTCTATAGCATCCTGGAACATTATTGGATTGAAGTCACTTCCCAAGAGGAGGAGGGTCATGACTGAGGCCAGATATGCTAAATGGCAGGCTGTATTACTGCAAGAGATGCATATGTTCAGATTGGAGGCATCTAAAACTGAGGCCTTTGTGGAGGAATTATGGATATCAGCTAATTGTTCTTCTAAGGCCTGAGGCGCATCCATATGGCTACCTAAGGGCTCTCAATTTAAGATATTGGATACTAAATTAGATTCTCATGGTAGATATGCCCTTGCTAGAGTTTTGTTACCAGGGGTGGGTATGTATAATTTGGGATCAGTTTATGCCCCCAATATAGATGACCCTGAATTTTTTCAGAGGCTTTCCTTGGATCTGGTTAGTTGGCAGGGCTCTTGGGTTTTGGGAGGTGACTTTAACTGTGTGTTGGATAATGTGTTGGACAGATCCAACCTTACACCTGTGTCTTTGACAAAAAATACTCAGGAGCTAGCAGTCTTGATGCGGGAGGTTGGCCTAACTGATGCCTGGAGGCACTTGTTCCCATCTGGCAGAGACTATAGTTTTTATTCTAATGCTTACCAGTCCTATGCCCATCTGGACAGGGTGCTGGTTAGCTCTGACCTCTAGCCAGCAGTGAAGGGAGCTGATTATTCCCCAGTATTGATATCGGATCATGCGGTGGTATCCATGGTATTTTGGCTGGGGTGCATATCATCGGGGTGCAAAGCCTGGAGGCTGGATCCACTTTTTTTGAAGGATAAGGCTTACATAGAATATATTAAAGCACACATTGCTGAATTCCTCTCATTTAACAGGAGGTGGATACCTCCAACTCAACTAGATGGGAAGCCTTGAAGGCCTTTATTAGAGGGCATACTATCTCCTATGCGAAGCACGAGGCCCAAGCTAAATCTAGGGCCCTTGAAGAACTGAGATCCCAGATTGAACAGGTGGAGGAGAGCCCATAGATTAAAATCTCATCAAATTATTCTCCAAAATTTGCACAAGTTGAAATGGCGATACAGCTCGATTTGTGGGGCTAGAATGGAGAGGGCTATTCTACTTTCCTGGGCTGGCCAACATTTTGAAGGGGAACTGAGTGGGGAAACTGCTTTCCTGGCAGCTGCGTAGGAAGGAGGGAGAGAGGGCACTGACTCAAATACATTCCTCCAGGGGTGTATTGGTGGATAGTCCACAGGAGGTAACTCAAGCCTTTGAAGATTTTTATAAACAATTATACACATCTGAGATTTTCCCATCTCCTGTACAAATAGACACCTTTCTGAACAAAGGAGCCCTGGGAACCATCTCAGAGACCCAGTCTGAGTGACTTGAGGTCCCAATTTCGGGGGAGGAGATCAGGGTAGCTATAAGAAAGCTCAAAGGTGGTAAGGCTCCAGGGCCTGATGGTCTTCCTATTGACTTTTATAAGTGCTGCCAGGATACACTTTTGGAACCTCTGGTGGATATGCAGGAGGAGAGTTGTGCAGTAGGGATGTTGCCCCCCTCCACTCAATCGGTGGTCATTACGGTGCTCCCAAAGCCCGGGAAAGACCTCAGCAGGTGTTCCTCATATAGGCCTATCTTGCTTCTAAATGCTGATTATAACATTTTGGCGAAGGTTCTGGTCTCCAGGTTGGAACCTTTATTGCTGGGTTTGGTGCACCCTGACAAAGCTGGATTTGTAAGGGGTAGGTATGGGAAATATAATGTTAGGAAATCTCTGAACATCACCCACCAGTGGGAGAAAACTAAACTTAAACATGGGGCAGCCGTTTTGGCAGTAGATGCAGAGAAGGCCTTCGACCAAGTGGAGTGGGAGTATCTATTTGCCACTTTAACTAAACTGTGATTCTGGCAGTATTTTATGTCCTGGATTAAGACTCTGTATAAGGACCCAATGGCCCAAGTACTAGTGAATGGGAGCCTGACATCGAGTTTTCTTCTGGGCAGGGAACCAGACAGTGGTGCCCCCTCTCCCCTTTACTATATGTTTTATCTCTGGAACCTTTATAGGTGTACATTCAGGCTGATCAGAGGATTCTGGGATTTAGACATAAGGACACCGAATATAAATTGACCATGTATACTGATGATCTTCTTCTGTATTTACAGTTCCATCATGAAGATCTCAACAGGGTCCACCAGGTCCTAACAGAGTACGGCCTAATATCTGGCCATAAAATTAATTGGACCAAGAGTGAGGTCCTCCACATTGGTCAATTACATAGGAACACCCTATTTCAACACCTGAATGGCCTGCAGATGGTTCACCACCTTAAATACCTAGGGATTCTAATTTCTGGAAAAGCTTGTGCTTTATATGAGTTAAATTACAGGCCCTTCATGAAAACACTCACTTCAAATTGTGAGAGATGGCTGCACTTTCCAATCTCCCTTATGGGTAGTGTTGGAGTGATCACCATGATGATTCTGCCCTGGCTGTTATACTTATATTAGTCCCTCCTGATTAGACTTCTGAAATGCCACTTTCAGAGACTGGATGCAGTTATACATAGGTTTCTTTGCAGGGGCAAAGCGTCCAGAATAAAGAGAACAATATTACACTTACCACCATGTTTGGGGGGACTTGGCCTGCCTAATTTTAGAATTTACCATCAGGCAGCTCAGCTTGCTGCTATCCCGGGTAGGATGGGAGGATTTTAATAATAGCTGGCTAGAACTTGAGCTGCTGGGTTCAGGGACCCATCTCAAGGTGGGGTCTTGGTGGAGGTGCTGTGGTTTGGAGTGATGCCTGAATACCCCAACCCTTTTACTTCAGCAACCATTGAGGTTTTGTCAGGTGCCCATCGCCAGATAGGTAGGGCAATAGATCCTACTAGAATGACCCTTATTGCAGAAGCAGTTCGACTCAAATTTGCATCCACTGAGGCAATGACTGACAGATTGAGTGATTGGGTGGGTAGGGGATTAAGATGGGTCCATCAACTCTACGTAGGCGACAGTATGGTTCCCTTTACCTATCTGTGGGACCAGTGGAATATACAGGGAAGGGATTTCTTTATTTATTTCTGCCTACGACACATCTTGGGTGCTGAATTGATCCCAGTTGCTGGTTGGGCCCCTCTTTACTCTTTGGAGGAGGAACTGTATTTCCCTCAGCCAGGGGTTGGTTTGTTAGCCACCTATTATCATTGTTCTAATGGAGGTGACCTCAAAGCTGTAGACAATATAATTGGGAAGTGGGAGGCTGACCTGGGGATCCTGTTCAGTAAGCAGTTATGGGAAAGAGCACCCAAACACATGGTAACCTGTTCAAGGAGTAATAAGCTTCAGCAGGTGCAATATTTATTTCTCCATCAGGCTTGCTATTCTCCTGTGAAACTTAAGCTCTTTGACCCAAGCCAATCGGATGTATGTCTCAAACGTCAGTCAGCTGCAGCAGATTTCCTGCACATGGCCTTAGTCTGCCTAAAAATCATGCCCTTCTGGGTGAGTATGCATGATATCATGGCTAAGGTGTTGGGTTTTTCCCCACCGAACACTCCTGTTGAGTTTATGCTGGGTGCTGAACCCGAGCACCTGGGTATGTCCGGTCATGAAACTTTGTAGTCATTGGTTCTAGTGAATGCTCATATGACATTTGTACAAAATTGGCTGGCCCCCAACCCTCTTAGTGTACAGCAGTGGGCTAATAACTTGAAGCCGTGTATGTTCATAGAAAAGGCTCAGTTAACTGCACTGGGTCAAGTGGAAGTGTTTCAACAGCTTTGGGGTCCTCTGTTGGTGGCAGCTGAGGCTGATATTTTTCCTTTATGAGATGTAAAGCACTCTACAGTACTTTATACACTGGGGCAGATATAAGTAGTATTTCTGCTTGGCTGCGGTATAAATGAAGCAATCAGTATGTATTCCTCTTGTGCTGTATAGGAAGGCATTGTTGATGATGTAACTTCCCTACTGTCTCAATAAAAAATATGTTGACAAAAAAAAAAAAGACACTGAATAGCAGCGGTCCCAGTATCGACTCTTGTGATACACCAGATTTGACAGGTTGGCTATTGGATAGGACATCCCCAATCCTAACTTGTTGGGAGCAGAGGCTCAGGTTGCTGCTAAACCAGTCCATGCTTTCAGTTGCAAGTCCAATTTCAGAAAGCTGCTCGAGGAGGATGGTATGGTGAACCATATCAAAAGTCTTTGATAGGTCAGTGAAGGACTTCCCTACTTGGTGGCCTTGGTCCAAGGCATTATTGATGAACCCGGTGAATTCTAGAAGGGCTGTGATGGTACTGTGGCCTCCCTGGAACCCATGTTGCTCTGCCCAGAGGAGCTTGTGTTGGTTAAGGAAGTCCATCACCTGGTCAGCCACAATCCACTCCAGTGCCTTGGAGAGTGGTAGGAGTATGGAGATTGGTCTGAAATTGTTGTGTAAAGTTCGGTCCCCACTTTCATGTACAGGACTTACTGTGGCAGACTTCCTTCTTTGAGGGAATTGAGAGTGGCAGAGGGAGAGGTTAATTATTTTTGTTAGTGGTCTAATTATTTCATCCAGTGTCATGTAAATGAATTTGAGGTCCAGTGAGTCCCCACTATGCCTCGACTTTCCTAGAACCTTCTCTATGTATTTTCTTGTATCTGTCTCTGACACTACCTTGAAGCAGAAAGATGTTCCCAGGGGAGGTGGTGTAGATGCACTTGCAGTGTCTCTTGGGTTAGGGGCATTGAAGAAGTCTGCTGAGATGGATGCTGTTTGAATTGTTTTGGACTGTGGGCACACTGATTTAGAGATTATGTAATTGGGCATTGAGATTGGCACTAGTTATGGCTCAATGGTACTACTTCCATCTACCAGATTGGCACTAGTTATGGCTCAATGGTACTACTTCCATCTACCAAAGGCACTAGCCAAACAGATGCAAGATGTATTCCTTGCCATATGATAATAATAATTCAGGCACAGGCTGACAACACAATTTTTTAGAAAAACAGAGATACTGGCATTACAGTTCAGAAATAAGTTTGTAAACAGCAGTTGTCTACAAATCACAGAAAGAATGTACAGAACAGTATACAGAGTACACAGAGTGCTCAGTGATTGCAGTTATGACTGTTACTGATAAGGTGAACCTTTGGGCTGGACTTATATGTGTCGAGTTAAGAATGACCTGAATATTATTGGGATGATTTTTCTATAGATGAGGGGTGCATAGGCAAAGATTTGGTCCTTGGGATCAGTTAACAGTGGGGATGCAGAGAAGTGAAGAAGTCTCCATTGAGGCTTTATTTCCAAAAGGCCCCATAGGCTAGGACTGGGGAAATTTAATTAGCTTGTGTTCCTGGTAAGAATTGGATATTTAAGCCTGCTTTCAAGGGAGGAACAATCTTGGGAGGTGAGGACATTGCATTGATGTTTTCTATGTTGGAAATCAGCAACAAGGCATCTTATTCTACTGTATAAGACTTTAAGCCTATTGAGCTCAGTTTCATTGAGGGAGTGCAGGATTTGGGCACTGTAGAGTAGGCATGGGAGCAAGGTGCTGTTAAAGATGACAAGTCTCACCTCTCCAATGAAGAGTGCTCACAGCCTGTATAGCAGTCCATGCTTCTGGAGTGAGTTTTTTCTAGGAGGTCAATGTGGGGCCTAAGGGTAAGTTTTTGATCCAGACAGAGAACAAGGTACTTGATGGACCCCACAACCTCAAATGGTGGCCCACAGTTTTGCACAGTTTAAGTAGATTCTGCCTTTTCATTTCCCAGGTGCCCATTACTGTATAACTTTGCTTTAGTTTCTTGGTTTTTGGTAAAAATTTGTTTTTAAGGAATCAGGTTTCCAGGCACCTGAAGTCATCACTGAGGGAGGAAATTATCTGCACAGTATCTGAGTGACTTCTGTAGAGAACTGCATCATCAACATACGGCTATAATTCAGATCCACCATAGTTCTTAGGCATGTCAATAACCAAAAAAAAGTGTGGTGGTGGGTTAGAATGGACCCTTGAGAGACACCATCTGTTTCTGTGGATACACTGCCCTGCCACGTGACTATTTGTTTTTAGTCAGATACAGTAGGTAATGCTTAAACCACATACAGGAGAGACTGTCAAGACCTTTGCACTGCAGCTTATTCAACAGGAGCTTCCAGTTGATCAGATTGAAGCATTTCATAAGGTCAATAAAAATTTAACCAATTGCTATCCCAGAGTCAATAGCTCCCAGGATACCAGTGGTAAGCCACACCAGGGCTGTGTCCATTCAATGTTTTTTTCCTCAATCCATATTTGACCTTGATTATGGTACTAGGTTCCTCAAAATACTGTATGGTAGCTGGTTGTAAATCAACCTTCTTTGGATATTTTCCAGGGAGCTGAGGTGAGAGATTGAGCAGTTATTCTCAATAGGCTGTCTAGCCCCCCTTCGGTTACAGGAATCCCCAGGGCAGTTTTCCATTTGTCAGAGATAGCTCCTAGGAGAAGATACTTATTATACAAATACTTGAGAGGAGAAGCAATCATGGGGGTAACACATTTGAAAGACAGAACTAAAGGCTGTCATAGCCTGGATAGCAGTATGATCAAACATGTTTTAGCTGAACCAGAAATTATTTCTTGATAAACAGTCTGCAGTGAAAGTTCAAGGGCTATCCAGGGAGTAAGGGGATGAAGTGCTTCCATAGGTATCCCCATTGGTAACCCTTTTAAGGGAGACTTAAACTTATCTAGGTCAGTGAAAAGCTGATTAAAGGCATCGGCAAAGGATGAAGGGTCACAGAAGAACTTCCCACCCCAAGAAATGTCCTATATGGGAAACTAGGGAGGCATTTCAGGAGACCATTAATTAGTGACCAGAAGCACTTAGGGCTCATAAGGCTGTTCTCTTTGAGGTTTTCATGTACTGTATGTTAACGTTGCCAGTTTAATTTTAGTTTTGCATCCATTCCTGAGTTTCTCTGAATTTGTGCCAGTCAGAAAGGATGCCTATGGCCTTTGATGATGCTCCAGGCTTTGTCCCTAGTTTTCATTGATTTTCTCAAATGACTGCTCAGTCACTTTGAGCATAGTCCTTTTACCATTTTCTGGAATCAAGGGATGAATTTATTAGCCGCACTAAGGAAATTGTTTATAAAATGTCAAAAACAAGGTCTATGCACAAGAGCTGATCCATGTCTCCCCAGTGCATTGCAGCATGACCATCTAGGAAAACAGGCACATCTAGTTTAGAGTAGTCCCTAAACATTACCACTCTGGGAGGAGGATTGTTGCTATTATTTTGCCACATGCAGTTGACAGGGGAGTGGTTACTTAGATAGTAAAAATGCCAGTGACTTTTATATAGACCAATTTGTTAACCAGGATCCAGTCCGAAAGGGAGAGGTTTCCTGATTTGGTATTACATCTAGAGGGTCACACAATAGGATAATAGTTAAAAAATGTCGCAGTATTATAAGTTGCATTTTGAAAAACATTAAGAGTAAGGACTCCAAAGTTATAATGCCATTTTATTCAGCATTAGTACGCCCACATCTTGAATACTGTGTTCCACTGTGTACACCTACCACAGTTAGAGGTAAAAAATTGGTTGAGGGAGTGCAAAGGAGAATTACCAAACAGATTAACAATGTTAAAGATCTGAATTATGGTCATAGACTTAAAAACCTAAGATTGTATTCTTTAAAATACAGACAATTAAGAGATGATTTATGCTTCACCTAGAGGGCAGTCAAAGATGAATATCTCCTTGAAACATTTTGACCAGTTAAATATCATGGTACCTTAACCACGAGATCCCATAACCTAAAACTTAAAGGGTATACAAACCATACCAATAAACGTAACAACTGGGTCACTCAGAGAATGACTTCGGCATGGAATTCATTATCCAGTTATGTTGTTCAAAGTGATAGTATAGACAAGTTCAGAACAAATCTTGACTGCAATATGGGTCAAAATAAGATTTCTTTCCTGAGCTAGGTTTTCCACCAGTATAGGTGGTGAGTTTCTAATGGACTGATGTCACCTTAACTCATAACATTCTATGATTCTGAGATTATTTATTTTATATGGGTCTCCTCCAGGGACGATTTATACCCATAGGATTCCTTTCAGAGCCAGTTTATGATAAGGTCCTCCAGAAAGATCAAATCACCTGCAGATATTTCAGCTAAGCAGTCAGTGAGAGTTATGAAAGAATGGTTAGTGACTTTGTGAGGGTTGTAAACAGAACCAGCAAGTAGAGGTTAAGTATTACCAAGCAGAAGTTTAACACATATGTTTTCATGGGATGGGTAAACCACTGATGTCAGACTGTATTCCTTAGCATTTAAAGTGAATTTTACAGAGAGTAGGACACATCCTCATTTGTCTACCCCATCCTTCCTGAAGGAGTTAGACCAGGGTATTTTAATCTCATGTGGAAAAATGTAAGGTTTTAGCCAGATCTCACTGATATCAAGGACATCTGGGCTTTGAGGTTTGTCAAAGCTTCAAGCTCATGGAACTTAGCCCTAAGACTATCGGCGTTCATGTGCACATGCTTTAGATCCATGGATTGGTACCATATTGGCAGAGAGGGAAGAAACATATGAATCTGAAGGGGCAAGGTCAGGTTTAGTTTTGATGTCCCCTGTGACTAATAGCAGTAGCACTAGCAGCCTGGGTATAGTATCAGAGGACATATCCAGGGGCTACATGGTAGCTCGTTTACATGATAGGAGAGCTTGTATCAGTTCTTATTTTGGTATAGGCCAAGAAGGATGAGCTAGCATGAGGTACCAGTTTCATGACTGGACGAGGAAGTAGGGGACCAGGTGGGTTATTCAGTCCAGGAACAACAAGGAGTAAGTATCGCAGCAGCAAGCTAGTCAGCTCAAAGGCTATAATATATAGGTTGCCAGTGATACACCCTTAAGGTCCCTGACTAAGCTGTACTACAAGGCACTACAATGACACCACAGTATAAGAAATACATAGAGACCTAAGATGTAATGATCCCTGTGGGAGTTAGGCAGCTACAGGAACAGAGAAAGATAGGTGCTCCATGGGAAGGACTAGCATGTGGAATATTGTCAGGCATGACTGAAAAAGGCTGCGCCCAGTTCACATCCTGGTTAAAAATTAAAAATTTAATGAAATGATATGACATCCAGCCCTAAATAAAGAAATCAGCCAAGAGAAACTATATTTGTACATAAGTGGATTTCTCATTTAGAATACAAAGAAGGGGCAGTCTATTTATTTTTTATTTAATTTTTTTTTTAATTGCAGGTGGCTACACTGGAATATACATTCCATTTTCAGGTATGACCTAAGGCCAGATCAAGTATAAACTTACAAAACACACTATAGCATTAAGGCATATAAATACCAAATGCATCAATACATTTACTTACATGCGCACATATTTAATCTTTTAAAATAATTAAGAACTGCATTTGAAAAAGTACTAATGGAGGTAGATAGCTTTACAGTTAATGGCAACAAATTCCATACTAAAGCAGCATAGTAAGCAAAAGTTATTTTCCACGAGTTTCTGGGTGTAAGAGGTAAGACCAGTTGGGATTTATGAGTGAATCATGAATCATAAGTAGAGGCATAGTTAACAAGTAAATCACATAAGGTAGATGGAGAGTGTGTTTTCATTATCTTGTATGTAAAACATGACAAGGTTATGATATAGTTATTCTGAACAGATAACCAATATAATTAGTTTAATATTTGGCAATGGTGAGTACGGTAAAGGGCCAAAAGTGTCAATTTTCCATTTTGTTGTAACAATGTCTCTTTTCTAGATACAGTACTGGCAGATGAGATGTCTATTATAATAGGAGAATAATTCAATATTGGAAGTAAATTCTGCTGTGCTATAAAAATATGTGTTTCTTTTGTTAGAAAATTATGTAGATGATAAAGAGTTCCTATCTTTTCATGTAACTTAGCCATGACGTTATCCATGTGAACATTAAATTTTAAGGATGGAGCCAATGTAATACCTAGATACTTAAATGAGTCCAAGGTTTCAATTGGACTTTCCTCAGGTAAATAAACTATGAAATCTCTTAAGAATTTTTTTTTAGTTTTGGATGACAGACAAATAAGACAGTTTTTTGTTTTGGTTTTGTTTAAGAACAAATTATTTTGGTATAGTCAATTTTGTACTTTAGTAAATTCACTGCTTAATAAAGAATTAATTTCTGTAACAGAGGAGTTGCAAGTCACCAGAACTGCATTGTCTGCATATAATATAAGGTCACAATTACAAGTTATTTATGAAATGGGATCAATGAAAAGAGAAAAAAGCAAATGTCCCAGTATGGAGCCCTGAGGGACCCCACATTGAATCCTTCGAAAATTAGAACAGACTACAGTGAATTTAACACACTGAAATCTATTGGTTAGGTAATCCTCAAACCAAGCAATGGAGAAGATTCCCATCCCCATGCATCTGAGGCAGTTCAATAAGAGAGCATCATCAACCAGGTCAAATGCTTTGGTTAGATCCACGAACACTGCCTCAGTTAGGCCACCTGCCTCGGTAGCCTTATAAACAGTAGCTAGAAGACTGCAACAGTAAACTGACTGCAGTGAATTTTACTCTTATGTTGTGAGCTGTTACTAATTAGGCTGTGGTTCAAGGGAGGGGGTCATCCAGATGGGGAGCTGTTACAGTAAGCAGAGTACTGTGAGTGGGCCCCCTTAAGTACAGAGGTAGGCGTGGGTCAAGTGATACCTGGAATTCAAATTACAGGGCACTCAGGTAAGGATAAGCAACTTTACCTTACAGGCTGAGGCATTCAAAGATATGGGGCACCCAGAAAGGGATAAAGTATGACTATGTGAACCTCCCAAAGTTTGACCATGTCAACTTTAACTATTGACATTGGAGAGACAGGAGTGTTCATAAAAATAGTATTTATATGATGAAGGGGAGCAAGGAGCCTAGGGCATATCTAAAAGAACTAAGTAAACAGTGGATTAAGAGGGTGAGGAGGGGGCACCATGTACTAATGTAAGTACAGAAGAGGATCCCACTTGCTTCAGTACAGATCATGCTTGCAAAGGTTACCAGTGATAATCACTCAAAAAAGCTAGTCTGGATAGGGCTGAATGACAGAAAGTTGTCAACAAAGGAGAAGGGAGCTTTCAAGACACGAGGAGCAGTTGTTTGACCTCCATAAGAGTTGCAAGAAGCCAGCATTGCTGGGATTGGGGTAACGAGGGAAGCCCAGTAGTTAGACATAAGACCATTAACTCAGGGTTGGCCAGAATGGTCATATTCAGAATCCAAGATTAGTAAAACAAAATGGCTCACTGCCAATTGGTAAGGTGTTGGCAACTCCAGAGCATATGAAGGAGCCCTGCAGCTGGTTGTGAACATTGCCAACATGAAGAATCATGTGGAAGGGCTACAGAGTGTAAGGGCTGAGGGGTACTACGCCATATGTGAAGGATCCTAAAATGTGTCAATAAGCTTTTAGAATCCCTACAGGCTTGGTACACCATTTTTATTCCAGAGGTCTACATCTCAGTGGGAATATGAATATTTAAATCTCTCTCACATTTTTCCTTATTTCTGGCCAGGGGTGACAGTTGGACATCCCACATTGTAGACTATGTTCTACCCACTCATCCCTTGGAACTAGTTGCAGCAGAGAAGCTAGACAGCCAGCTCAATGGAGATTGTTGAAGCAGTTTTTGGTCATAGGTACTAAGGGTGGCCATAAGTTGTAGAAACTGCCACAATTCTGAGTTAGATAGTCCCATTTTGTCCTGAACCTGTTAAAAAGTGAGAAAAATGTGGAATGGGCCACCAGAATGTCAGCTACGGTTCTAATATTCCACTCCTCCCAGGTTGCCCAATGGATATAATTGTCCCCAACATAATATGAGAGTTAAACCAAAGATAAGTTGGTGGTCCAGGGGAAATTGAACATTAGAAGTAACAGTAGTGAGTGAAATGAAGATATCCCTGGCCAGTAAAGTAGCAAGCATGACAGGGCATGAAATCAGTTTCCTCTAAGATCTATTTCCTAATAATAAGCAAAGACAAGCCAGCCCAGTGGCGCTGAAGCTTGAATCTCTGGACACCACACCTCACTCCACATCGGTGACCCGGGTTCAGAAATGGATTTGTGCTGCCGGGGGTCGGCAGAGGAGAAGAGTGACTTAGCATCCAAGGGACTGCTCTCCCTCTCCAGGGTGGGGAGATCCCAGTTGTTGGCACGCTGTCAGCCTCTAGTGGAGGCTGGGGGTGGTGTGCTGGCACTACATAATGCAGGAGCTGAGCTGAGGCATGGCACTGGGAAGGAGCATGTGTGGACGTGGGTGTACTCCTTCCATTGGCATCATTGCATGCCCCACTCATGCAGGGCACAGAACAAGGAAAAAATGGTGACGAGTCATGGTGGCTTGATGGCCATCCTCAAGACACTTAGCTCGGGGGGGGGCATCGCTGTACACTGGATCCGATCTTGGTGGGAGAGTAGGGAGCTCTCCACCACCCCACTATGGGGGGTAAGCCGCGAGGGTAGAAAGTGAGGATTCCTAGGAGCCAGGATATACCAGATGGTGGCCAGATGACTAGGATGTGTAAATGAACAAGGCAGACTGGGAGCCAAGGTAAGAGAGAAAAAAGACTAACAAAAAAATGATAAGCTAAGACAAGAGACCAGTGCTATGTACTCATTACAGTGAGGTCAGTGATGGATGTGCAAGCCATGCAAAAATCTAAGCCATTCAGTAGGCAAATGCATAACGCTCAAGCCAGAGCAAACCAAAACCTCCCTGAGGCTGAGGTTTCACAATTTCGCTTTACTAAAGTGTGGAGGCTTACCCTCCCATGAAAAGTTACTGATAATGAGATCAGTACTGTGAAAGATAGTGGAAGAGTGGGGGAGATTGTAGAAAATGTAGGCAAATTTAGGAAAAGCAAACATTCAGATGGCAGTGATTTTACCAACTAGGAAAAGGTGTGACTTGAACCATCTTCAGGTATCCTGTTCCAATGCAGTAAGTAAAGGTACTAGGACTGGCAAGACCAGATTGTTCTACTTGGTAGTGATTTGAATGCCTAAATATTAAAACCCTCCCCAGCCCATTCAATTTGTAGTCCAGAGAAACTCATACTGTCACAAATTGGGTTTAGAGGCGAAAAGGTTGTTTTATTCATGTTAACAGTTAAACCCCAAATGCTTTCAAAGTGAGAGAGGATATTCATGGCCAGAGGGAGTGAAGCAGTGTGTGATTCAATGGCAAGAAGAAGATTATCTGCATAAGGGTATATCAGATAAGGCCAGCCCAGTGGCACTGAGGGTTGAGGGCTGAGGTGCTGGATGCCACACCTCACAACATGTTGGAGATTCAGGTTTAGAAATGGACCTGGGTCATTGGGGATTGGTCGGAGGGGAGGAGGATTGACTGTCCCAATGGATGCCCTCCTCATCTGAGGAGGAGAGGGGCACTCCTGGTAGTGCTAGTGCCCATTGTCCCACCATCGGTGGAAGCACGGGTGGTGGGGTGCAAGGCTCTCATGGGTCAGGGAGGGGAAGACATGGTCAGGTGTTTGTCTATGACATGCATCAGCATGTTGTTAGTCTGAATGTATGTCCTTTGCGCTGGTACCCTCTAGGGGTTGGGAAGCAAAAGTAATGGGAGAACAAAACAGAAAAACTCCCTGTCATCAAGTGACATGACTCCAGGATCCCAGTCCACCAGGACCCAGCCGAAGAGAACCAGGGAAGGTAGGAGGTACCCCTGGAGGCCAAGGCCAGGGACAAGTAAAAAAAAAAAAGTGAATTAAATAAGATGAAGCGCCAACCTGTATGGCCCACTCTGTGGGTGTCACAAGTAGTTTGCAGGTGAGGGGATTGAGGTCTATTAGAATGAGAAGGGGAAAACAGTGGATGTACCTCATGGGTTCTCTATTAGAGGATCATTGGAAAGGACATATTTCAGTTTGTAAATATTACTGCTGAGGAGGTCTTATAAAGAGTGTGGATCCAGGCTTCGAAATAGGGTCCAAGGCCATGTAAGTCCAGGACAGAGTACATATAACACCATTGCAGCTACACAAAAGCCTTGTGGAAATCAGCCATAAAGGCCAACATTAGTCCCTGGGTGGTTTGGACATGTATTTAAATGTTAAGCAGGGTGCAGTGGTGGTAGGTACTGGACTTCCCTTTTCTAAAACCCACATCAGTGTGATGGATAACACTAGGGATATTTTTTCCAAGTGACAGGACAAGACTTCAGCTACAATTTTAGTGTCCTTGGAAATTAGACAAATAAGATGATAGCACAAGCTAAAGGATTATAGAATTGTTTTGGAAGAAGTGTAATAATCACTTCCAGGAGCACTGGAGGGAGTTGGTCCTGGAGATCTGCCTCCTGTAAGGCCACTAGAAAAGAAGGATCACAATATCAGGCATCAATTGGTAAAGGTCAATGGGTAGTCCATGTTAGCTAGGGGTCTTCTTTTTGGCCAAAGATAAGAGGGCTGAAAAAGAGTTTGGCTTAGCTTATAGGTACATCAGGTTTGGTCTACAGTTGTGGGGATAACTGATCCAAGAAATACAGTTACACCAACAGAAGTCGGGGGTGTTCCTACAGGACTGGCTATGCCCAAACATGATCAATGCAGGCAGCAGGAGCACTCCAGCTGTTGGTTGTTGGGTGTTTCTTAATGTTTGGATGTGGACTCCTTATTAAAGTTTATTCATTGCATTTCTGAGTCCTGAAGTTAATTTACTGGAGTGCTCCTGCTGTCAGAGTTGTTGGGATAATAATGGGGTAGGGGCATCCCCCAAGATGGCACACAGTTTGGCTAATGTAGTAGATTCTGTGTCAGAAGAGCATAAGTGCTCACAGAGTTGCCACATGGTATTATTAATTTCGTGAGGTGTTATGGCCAAGGAGCCATCAGATTTGCAATGTGTGTGAATCCGAGACCCCAACTGTTGCTTGCAGAGATAATACGCTAAAGCTTACCTCCCTTCTCACCCAACTCCCAGAACATATTGCTGTTGTGGATAAACTGCCACTCTGCCTGGTGAAAAAGCAGTGTATTGAGCTTATATTGTGTACCAATAATATATGCCAGGAAAGAAGAGCACCAAGAGTGCCTGTTTGAATTCCTGCTATAGGGAGTCAGTGTCATGAGTCAACTCAGAAATGTCAGATTCCCACTCCCTGTGAGTCCTGGTACAGTGGGTAATAATGTGGCACACATTTAGGCCATAAATGCCTCCCAGATGACACCTTTACCCTCTACACTGTTGAAATTGCTGTCAAGGTAGAACTGGACTGCTTCCCATATTCAGTCTTGGAAGCAAGGGTCTGAAAGGAGCAAAGGGTTTTACCTCCAATGAGTTGAATGAGGTTCAGAGTTAATGGGCTGGTAGCAAAGAGCTACAGATGTGTGGTCAGGAATAAGGATTTATCCATAGGATGATTCTGCAATGACAGGAGTAACAAGGTCATTAGCAAGCCAATAATCCAAATGACTGAAGGTGTCATGGACACCTGAGTAATAGGAATAGTCATAATAAATGGAGTGGGCTAAATGCCATGAGTTCACAAGCCCCCATTCAGCCATTAGATCTCATAAAGTAGACCAGGATTTAGAGTGAGTGTCCAAACGTATTTTAGATCTGTCCAAAAATGGGTCGAAGGCTAAATCCAAACCACCCCTTAGTAAAACAGGAATACAAGTATTCCCTTTCAAATCTCTCATAGCTTGACAGAGATGAGAAAAAATGTTGGAGCTTCCATATTCGGGGCATATACTGAGACAAGCATGATCTGTCCAATGATATAACACATCCTAGCTAACACCCATCTTTCATGGGTGTCGGTAATGGTTTGTTCAATTTTCCATGACAGGGTGTGGTGGACAAGAATTGTAGTGCCTCTAGATTTACTAGAGGCCAAACGATGAACCATCTGGCCCACCCAGCCATTTTACATCCAGGATACAGACCTACTGGTGAGGTGGGTCTCCCAGAGAAGGGCAATATTGTTTTGAAGGGATTTCTTATATTGAAGAATCTTGGTCCACTTGATCTGGTGACTTGAGGTCCTTTACATTCCGGGGCACCAATCTCACCAGAGAGCCAGATCCAGAGATATTGTAAAAGTGATTATAATAAGTTAAGCTGTCTGAAGGGGGAATACTAGTTAAGCAATAAGGTATGACAGAGTGTGCATTATTGTGGGATAATGGCAAACCTTGGGAAGTGAAGCCTGAGGTGAAGCTAAAGGCTGTACGCACTAGAAAAATGCCATTATCCCTCAATAATGCACACCTTGTAATGCCATATTGTGATTATAAAATGACTTCCCTGATTTTTTTTTAATTTTTAGGACCAAGTAATAAGTTTCCAAAAGTTAAGCATTTCTGACCTGCGCTGTTGTGCTGGGATAACAGCATGGTCATGTGACCGGATTCCACCAATCACAGTGCAGTATTTCTCTTACACATTTTATAATCAAAATTAATGTATAAGAGATAATACTAGACTTCCACTACAAAAAGTAATATTGTATGGCAGAGGCAGCTAAAACAGCTATCAGAGCCACCAGAAGGTAACTCACAACAGCCTATGCAACAATCAGTATGACAGCCTCAACAAACAAGCAAAGTATAACAAGTAAATAACTACAGTAAACCAACTACACAAGACACACATTATAACGCTAACACTAGGGCTGTGACCAAGGGGTAGCAAAGAAGAGAGAAAACCAGGTAAATGAGGAATGTCCCCTGTCAATGCCAGAAGGAGGGATAAAAACCTCCATGCCCTGCAACAGAGGTGCCAAAAACCAGGGAAAGAAGATGTGAAATAGTCTACCAGATCCTGCCCCAGCCCTATTATAAAGATGACAGAGATGAGAAAGAAGAAAAATAATGCCCTTTACAAATTGAGGCCAGTATGGGAGTCTGAGAGGCTATAACAGTTCCCAGAATTCAGACCCTATGGGTATTGGAGGTGCTCAGTACCATCCAGTATTAACAAGCAGGAAGAAGTAGAAATATTAGCATGAACCCAAACATTAAAAAAAAGTAGGGGAGTAAAATGAATTCAAAAGATGGAAAAGGGATGGATACAAAGAAGTGGAGAAAATAAATGTAATAGCAAACATATATAAGCCACAAATCTCAAAAGAAAGGGGATGAACATACCCTAAGTCAGGA
Organism: Neoceratodus forsteri; assembly: GCA_016271365.2. Lineage (NCBI taxonomy): Eukaryota > Metazoa > Chordata > Ceratodontiformes > Ceratodontidae > Neoceratodus > Neoceratodus forsteri. The sequence goes on from CM057456.1 coordinate 1,292,549,430, forward strand.
AGCAAGGCAGCATGAAACATAGAAGATGGCTGGGAGAACACCCCCATTGGTAAACACATTACTGGTATAGAGGGAAAGGAAGGATATAGGTATGCCTAGGAAAACAGGTAAGGATCACTTTTCAGTGTTGCTACAAAGTTGTCTATGTGATATTAGGTGTAAATGTTAATTTATTGGATAACAGCAGTGAGCCACCATTTCCCCTTGGCTGCTACATGCAGGGGTAATTTTGGGAGATGGTAATATCTTTAAATGCTGACTGGATTGGATGGGTCATGTCAGTTTTGCAATGGTTTCTTTAAAAAAAAAATATAGAGCACGTGACATAATTAATGTTTCCTTTCATCCACTGGCATCAATGTATTTTATTTTTTCAGGATGGGTACGGTAAGACAGTAAGAACATTTAAATATTTCAAACATCTTCGCATCTCAGTTTACCAATGAAAATACTGATGTTCAGGCTGCAGCACAAAAAACACTGGCCCAGATATTTAAAAGGGTTGCGCCATGGCGCAATAGCGTTGTTCCAGCGCAAGTCCAAAAATGTGCCATTCTGCGATATTCAGCAGGAGGCAGATGCGCCCCCCAAATCACACTATGCAAGAGCGCAATGATAATGAATGTATGCGCAACTGAAGGGGGAAGAACCATGCATAAATGGCGCAGTGCGATATTCAACAACATGCGTCATGTGCAATAGAGGAGCAAGTGGAAGTTGTGCAGTAACAGAAATGAGCCAAAATGAAAAGGAACAAGGGAGAGGTGCAAGAACGCTACAGGAAAGGCACATGATGCTGAACTCTAGCAACTCAAACTGGGCAGGAGGGACACACAGGACAGGCCAGGGAAAGGGCACCCTGAACAGAGAGGCATAGGGAAGGTGTGGGGAGCCACAGCCAGTGCAGAAGGGGGAAGTGCCACACAGCACAGAGGCCACCACAGGAAGGTGTTCCCGGTGCAGGGGAAGTAGCAGCCAGGACAGCAGGGGGAACACAGAAACAGCTGCTGGGAGGGGGTGAACACAAGCCAGGGACATGGCCAGTGCAACCATCCCGATGGAGGCAGTAATGAGGGGGGTGAGAAGTTGGGCAGCAGGGAGGCACGGCCGTGGAAGGGCCCATCGGCGGTATGCCCCCAACAGGCAGTACAGAGCCTGCACCAGCTTCGAGCTGTACAGTGATACTGAGATCATGGGCCGGTACTGCCTGAATCGGGCAATTCTGAGGTGGCTCTGTGAGCTGTGCAGTGATGTGATGCAGGCACCCACATGACGGAGCCATGCTCTGTCAGTGAAGACTAAAGTGACAGCTTGCATGTGCTTGCTCACCACGGATACCTTCCAGAGACCAACAGGGGACACCACAGGCATAACCCAGTCAGCCACATCATGCCTCCTCACCCAATTCCTCAGTGCACTGCTGCCACATGCTGCGGAGTACATCCATTTCCCCAGCACACGGGCGGAGAGCACAGCAAACATACAGGAGTTCCACAGGGTAGCACGTATGCCTGGCATGCTAGGGGCAATAGACTGCACCCATTTGGCCATCTGCACACCACCTGGCCCTGAGGGGGCCGCATATATTAATCAGAAGGGCTATGCTAGCATCAACTGCCAGGTGGTGTGTGATGCCAGGGGGCGCATAATCAATGTCTGTGCCACACACCCTGGGGGAGCACATGATGACTTCATCTGGCACCAGTCAACACTGTGCCACAGATTCAAGAGTGGGGACCTCCCTACTGGCCACTTAGTGGGTGAGTATGCAAACCATGCGGACAAACATAGAGATTGGGAGGGGCATGGGCAGAGGTGATATGGGTAGTGGCCTACATGGCCTGGGGCAGGGCGATGCTGATCACCAAACTAACCTCCACCCTCTACACACAGGTGACAGTGGACACCCACTCCGTCCCTGGCTGCTCACACCATACCGGTGGCCCGCTACCCCATTGCAGCAACGCTATGATGAGGCACATGCCACCACACTCAATGTCATCGAGCGGGTGTTCGGTATGCTGAAGGCACGTTTCCGTTGCCTGGATACCTCCGGCGGTGCCCTGCAGTACAGCCCCTCAAAGGCCTGTGGGCTATTCCTGGCATGTTGCATCCTGCACAACATGGCCAACGAATGTGGGATAGCCGTACAGGTCGAAGAGGGGGACAGCGATGGGGACGATGAGGACACCAGTGACAATGGTGATGGGCAGCCCCCCCTTGGGTGACAGGACCCCCGACTGCTCCGGCTGGCACAGCTGCACATGGACACCATCATGGAGGAGCACTTCAGCTAACCCAGGTAAGTCAGGGGGCCATGTGCAACCACCAGTGGCAAAGGCACAACCCACAAACATGCATGGACAGACACCAAGGGTGCATGCCGTCAAGGGAAGTGGGGGGCATGGAACAGCACACACCACCAGAGATGGGCGAGGTCTAACATGGCATGCGGTCAGACACACACACACACACACACACACACACACCTCACCAGACATGCACAAAGGGTAGGAGGCACGCCGACCCTGACTGCCACCCCTAGCCACACACATGTCCACAGACCACCACACCCACTGCCTGTCATTGTGCGTGTGTCAGACGCTGGGCACCATTGCACAGTGGCGTACAGTGTAATGCAGGCATCATCATGCACACGCAACTGCAGACAGCAGCCGGGCGGGTGTGCAGATAGACTGTGTGTGTGTGTGTGTGCGTGCGGGGCTGGGTACCCACCCGTGCATTGCCCACTGAATGACACAATGCATATAGGGCAGCATCAGACAGTAGCCGCAGTGGGAGAAAGGTCAGTCACGTGCCGCAGTGCCACGGCCACCACGGATGCATGGGCGGCCCCGCCGAGACCCAACAGCAGTGACAGGCTGACCACTGGACTCATGGGGTGGCACTGATGGCCCTCCCAGGGGTTGCACTACGTGAACGCAATCGTGCTCATGCAGGGGTCTGCAGCACACCAAACATGCCTGCGCCAGGCATGCTCGGGATGCCCGCAGCTGAACCTGGTGTCGACAAGGATGGTGTCCAGGCGGGCCCACTGTCACCCTGACCCACATATTCCTGTGGAGGTGGATGGGCCCTCCTCCATCTCCATGTGACTGGCCTCAGTGGATAAGCCCACCACCGCTGACCCATGCAGATGCTCAGGCACTCAGGAGCTGTAAGGGAAAAAAAGTAGCGTTACTGCATGTGACCTACCCTGCCCCCCCCAATAGACAGACCATGACCTACCATGCAGTGATGGGCTACCACCCATCTGGAATCCACCACCCAGAACACCATCGATGGCGCAACGCTGCATGCTGCCAGCAACCCGCTCCTCCTGTGGGGTCAGGCGTAGTACCTCCAGCTGTCCCCCACCTGTTGCAGACCATGCTGCCCTGATGGCAGCCACCTTCTCTTTAATCCTCCACCTGTCTGTGCCCATCTTCTTTTTGAATGCCTACAAGGAGCACTGGTGGCTGCCATGCAGGTTTACAGCATGTGCCACCTCCTCCCATGCAGCAGCATGGGCCTGTGGTGTTCCCTGGCGTTCACTGAGAAGCGGCTCCTGGTCTAGGTAGGCCTCAAACAAGGCATCTGTCTCGGCCTTTGTGAAATTCGGCCTTCTCTTCCTCCCATGACTCTGTTCCTCTTCCTCCACCACACGCTTGGTCATGATTCATCCTGTGAGAATGACAGGTGTTGCCTGTGACTGTACAGTCCCAAGCATGTCCCAAACACCACAGTCCACACTCCCAAACAGCATGAAACTCACCACAATAGACTGCAGTAACCGACTATGGCCAGTGCAGCCGAATGTCACACTTTTATAGCGCAACCCATGCAAATGAGGTGAGGCTCATCTTTAAGTGGATGCAAATGCAGTGACTGTGCCATTAAATGGCTGATTTGCTGATTTGCATATGCTGGCTGAATATTGTGCTGTTGCTCTTTGTGCAATTGTGTTGAACGTGCTGAGCCAAGGCGCAGTTCTGTGACATGCGCACCTAACTGTGCATGCCCGGGTTGATGACGCAGGTGCCTGCCGTGCTGCTGATGTGCTGTGTGCAGGAGGCAATGCAGGGCATGGCCACCATTGTGTCAGTGGCGCTACAGAGCTGTTCACCTATATGGCACTGTGGCACTGGGGTGTCGTAGGCGCACTGGGGCAACAGCACGGTAGGCCTCTACAGGAGGTCGCACACAGGCACCCAATTGTGCTACACACATTGGGTTCCAATCGTGCTGTGGCTGTCCGTGCGCCAGAGACCCTTGACCCTGTGCCCGACCTTTGCCCCTAGCCACCATGCGTCAGGCATGGGTGCACTACTATCGCGCTGTTCGGTGACAGTGCGATAGGGAATGGCAGCGCTGTACCGTGCAGCATCTGCACGTGGCAGGACCACACTGCAGAGCACCATTTTGATTGAACTGAGCAGCACAGATGGCACAGAGGCGTGCTGTGCAGTGGAGCCAGATCGAGCTGGCAAACCTTGTGGCCATAGTCGAGCCACATGTTGGGACTTTGTTTGGGGAGGCACCCCTGGACAGGGCCAGGAGTGAAGTATGGCAGGAGGTGGCCGACACCCTGGAGGAGGCCAACGGTATGGGGCAGACGGCAGATCAATGCCACCACCGTTATGGGGACCTGAGGTACAGGGACCCGGACCTGCTTGCCCACCTGTGGGCATGTGCCAGGAGGGGCACGGTGCCATCGGCTAGGCGCAACATCCATACATTTTTATCGTCCATACACGTATCACGGTTGCATGTGTCCGGCACATGGGAGGGACTGTATGGTGTTGGCCGTGGTGGTGGTATCGGGTGTGGGTGGGTGGGTCTGGCTGTGTGGGACTGCACACACATGGGGGTGGGGGGACATTGCTACCGGTTTGTACTGATGTTCCTCTCTCCATGTTTGCACCTTAGGGTCAGAAGAACGGAGGCGCAACCATGAGGGGAGGTGCCGCATGTTGGAGGAGATGGACAGGAGGGATGAAGGTGGTCTGCAGCGTGTGGACCAGCCTGCTGATGGTGAATGCCTTACATCCATGATTACTATTGCATGCTGTATAACTGGGCAGGCAGTTGGGCATGGCCACCATCCTTTAACACCACTGCCATGCACGCAACTTGTTACAGTCAGCACTGTCCAGTGGCACTGCATGTCTGGTAGTGCATCAATGGTGGTCCATGCGTGCACCGGGCACATGGCTGTGGCACTGCCTTCACACCGCATAGCCAAGTCACTGTACGGCCATGGTGGTGCTGTGCAGGACATCGGCGGTGGGTGTGTGCAATGGTCCACATGGCTGTGGCTGCCTGGGTGGGCAGGTCTTGTGGACGCGGTCACTGTGGGTGGTTGCACACCATCACAGGGGTGTGTCACATGGCTGTATGCCATGCACCATGGGTGGGCTGTAGGGGGATGGACAGTCACACCTATTGACTCTGCTCACTTGTCCTAGGTGGCCGGACTCTCTGGCAGATCCAAAGGGACATCCAGGAGCTGCTGCGGGTCGGGAGGGAGACTTTGGAGCTCCTGAGTCACATCCACCTCCACGAGGTGAGGAGGTGGAGGAGGCGGAGATCCCATCAGTGCCAGGAGGAAGAGGGCCGGGGCGGCCAGTGATGTCCCCATGCCCCAAATACCACCTTCCCCCCTTTGACTGACCCTCACACCCCTTCTTCCTCTCCCATATGTTCACCCCTGCCCCTTACCTGCCCCCACCTGTTATGTGGCCCTTCCCCCACTATTGTACATAGTTTTGTATATAGCTTTACTGTACATAGTTTTAATATATACATTTTGTTATAACAACTGTGGTGGTCTCTGATTTGCAGCGGGCTACAGGTGCTCAGCTGCAGTGGTGTGCATGGCGTCAGGGGTGGTGCATGCATGGGCGTGTGTGTGTGTGTGTGCAGAGGTGAACCACCTATGGTGTGGACAGGGGGATCAGTCACTGTCTGTGGTTTGTGTTTTGTACTCTGTGCACTGCATGCCTGTGTGCAGTGGTCCATGGGGCCTGCACTGTGTGCATGGCACCCCTGTCAGACCATCACTGGCCTGTGCAGCTGACACCCTTGCATTTCTGTGATATGCATGGTCTGCTGGTGTGTCAGTGGTGACCATCCATGCTGGACAACAACTGTACCCGGCAGAATGCCAGGTTGACCGCCATCACCAGTATGGTGCACGTCTGCCTCCGGTGGCACTGTGGCCTCCGCTGTTGTTGTCCACCATCCATGCTGTCGCTTTTGTCTGTTGCAGGGGATGTGCTCCAGTGTCTGTCACTTGTGCTCCGGCAGCATGCTGGTGGCATACAGCTTCATGGTGCCTGCTCAGGGTGGCTGGCACACCTGTGCAATGTAGGGGTGCTGGCCATCTGTACACATCAGCCGTGGCCACACGCCAGTGGCTTGGTTCACCCACTACTGTGTCCCTGTGTTGCTGTGCCCTTGGGTATGGGTGGGTGTTTGTCCATGCACTGTGTTGCATCCTGTGTGGTGCATGCCTCCATGCTACACTGTGCATGTCTGTGCTGGCTGTTGTGGCCAGTGCTGAGATGGGATGTGTTCTTGGGAGGGTGTGCAGGGTGCTGTACCGCTGGAGGTGGGGTCCGGGGTATGCCCTGTCACATGTGGGGTACCTCATGTGCTGACGCATGGTCGGTTTGTCAGCTGTACCTGGGGGGGGCATGCAGGGTGGCACTGTGTATGCATCTGTTGCATCACTGTCTGCTGCCGACCACTGCAGGGTGCCCATGGTGGGGCTGCCTTACATGGCTCCATGGTGCACAGGGTTGCATTGTCACAGTGGGGGTGGTGGCATGCATGGGGTGTCCTGCACTGTTGGGTGCCACTCCTAGGCAGGGTGTATGGGGATCATGGTGCAGGGTGTGCTCTGCATTGGTGGGATGGTGTGGTATGGGATGGTTGGCCCTCCTTGTGTGCCGGTCACAGCTTGCCAGGGGGTGTGCTGGGGCACCATGGCCCGGCTGTGGGTTGGTTGTTGGTATCCATGGGCTGGTGATTATTCCAGCTCTCCCACAGTTGTGCAGTGCAAGGGGTGCAGGGGACAATGTCTGTTCTGCTGTGTGTTCCTCTGCCCATCTGTGGCATGGGAGGTGGGCCCCTGCATGCCTGGTTGTGCTGTTGCATTGCTGCCCTGCTGCTGGGGGCATCTCTGGTTGCGCTATGGCACATCTGGACTGCTCAGCTGAACATCCCTTTTTGCACTATGGCGCATCAGATATGCTCAGCTTCACCTCCCTAGTTGCGCTATGGTGCAGGTGGTGCGATATTCAGTAGTTGGCCATAGGTGCATCTTGGCCTGCACAGTTTTTGAATATCACGCTTCTTGTGCATGGGCGCAGTGGACTTGCACTTGATCCTGCTGTTGCGCACATTTTGGGTGCAGTTTGAATATCTGGGCCACAATGTCATGAAATTCTTTAAAACCACAGTAACAAAAACTGCTGCTTTATTTATTGACAGTGCCTCCTACATAATCATGAGAGGATGAGGACTCCAGGTAGCTGATCAGATGGGGGTGGGGGGGGTCTCCAAACCAGCAGCACTTTGTATTCAGGAAGTAGTTGGTATTTTTTTTGGCAACCTCTCTGAAGCATCCATGTCCAAATCCCAAGGAGAGAGACATCTGTAATGTGTTTTTTAATTCCTCAAATTGCCCTGGCCATCTCCCAATGAAAGTGGAATCTATAGCACTTCTTTTTTTTTATCCCTTTGGTAGTGCCCTGCTCTGATGTCAAGGAGATAGGTAACTCAAATGATTTTTTTAAATCCCCAAAGGAGTGAAAGGCCCTCATCCTGAGGAGAGGAGTATCAGTATTTTTTTTAAATCCTGTTGAGAATGTCCTGCCCAGATGCAGAGGAGAGAAGTACCTAACTTTTTTTTTTTTTTATTATTTAAATCCCCATGGGAGTACCCTGCCCTGATCTTGAGGAGAGAAGGAGCTAATGATTTTTTTAATCCCCTTAGGAGTGCCCTCTCCTGCTCTGGATGAGAGAGGTACCAGTAATGTTTTTATTTAAATTCTCTCTGGAATGCCCTGCACTGATCCTAAGGAGAGAATCCCCTCAGGATTGTCCTCCCCTGACACTGAGGAGAGATATATTGAATGTTTTCTTTTTATATAAATCCCCTCAGAGTGCCCTGTTCTGATCTGGAGAAGAGAGATACCAGTAATTTTTTTATTTACATCCCCTCAGGAATACCCTGCCTGATCCTGAGGAGAGGGGGTATCTGTATTTTGTTTTATTAAATCCTATCAGGGCTGGCCCAGTGGTGCTGAGGGTTGAGGCGCTGGATGCCACACCTCGTGCTGCGCCGGTGACCCGGGTTCGGGGACGGACTCGGGTGGCCGGGGGTCGGCGGGGAGAGGGAGGATCGAGCGTCCCAATGGATGCTCTCCTCCCTCGGGGTGGAGTTACCAGAGCGCATTGCACTCTGCATTCCTTCCGTAGCCAGTGGAAAGAACCAGCAGTGGGAAGGGATGGAGGCAGCTTCCTTGTCAGGCCGGAAGACGTCTGCGGCGCGCATGAGGGTCTGCGTGCGTAAGCATGCTACCACTGGGACATACGCCCCAGCACAAGGCCCTAGAGGGAGGGGGACGTAAGGGAGAAACCGGAAAATCCCCTCCGGCAGCCCTAGATGAAGGCCGCCCTAAGTCCACCCGGACCACCTACAGGACAGACCCCACTGTGCGAGGAGAGGAGGATGGGCACTCTAGGGGCAGATCCCTAAGGTAGGTACCAGGGGACATGAGCAGATGGAAGGAGGGGGCACCAGAGGTAGGAAGGAGGAGGATAAAGATGAAAAAAAAAAAAAAAAATTAAATCCTATCAGGAGTGCACTGCCCTGATCCAGAGAAGAGAGATATCAGGAATGTCTTTTTGGTTCTCAAATTCCATCTGAGTGCCCTGCCTTGATTTCAAGGATAGTGGCATCTGTAATGGTTTTTTTTAATCCCCTCAGGAGTGTCCTACCTTGATCCCGAGGAGAGAGTTATCTGTAAGTATTTTTTTAATCCCATTGAGAATTCCCTTTTCAGAGGCTGATGAGAGGTGCAACACATATTTTTTTATTTACATCCTCTTGGGAGTATACTGCCCTGATCTTCAGGACAGAAATAGTTAATATTTTATTAATCCACTCAGAGTGCCCTGTCCTGATCTGGATGAGAGAGGTACAAGTGATGTTTTTATTTAATCCCCTCCAGAATGCTCTGCCCTGATGCCAAGGAGAGAAGTATCTAATGTTTTTTTTATTTATTTAAATCCTATCAGAGTGCCCTGTTCTGATCTGAAGGACAGAGGTACCAGTAATATTTTTTATTTAAATTCCCTCAGGAATGCCCTGCCCTGATCCTGAGGAGAGGGGTATCTGTAATTTTTTTTGGTTTTTTTAAATCCCACTGGGAGTGCCCTACCCTGATTCTGAGAAGACAGGTATCAGTAATGTCTTTTTTTTTCTTCTCAAATCCCATTGGGAGTACCCTGTTCTAATTCCAAGGAGAAAGGTATCTCTATTTTTTTAATTCCCACATGAATGCCCTGACCTTATCCCATGAAGAATGGTATCTGTATTTTTTTAACTCACCTCATGAGTGCCCTGCCCTGATCTTGAGAAGAGAGGTACCTGTTAGTTTTTCTGATCTCCTTGGTAGTGCCCTGCCCAGATCCTGAGGAGAGAGTTATCTTTTTTTTTTTTCAAAATCCCCTCAGGTGTGCTCTACCATGTTCCTGAGGAGAGAAGTATCCAGATATATATATATATATATTTTTTTTTTTTTTTTAAACCCTCTTGGGAGTGCCCTGTACTGATCCCATGGTGAGAGGTGTTAGTAATGTTTTTTTTTTTTTTATCTCTTTGGGAGTGCCCTGCCCTGATCCCAAGTGGACAGCTCTCATGAATCATTCTTTGATTAAATAATACAGTTTGCTATTTATTGGGTTATTTCATCTGTTCTTGGTTTTCCCCATTCTTGTTTGATTCACAGATTTCCCTGTGCATACATCTAGGTAAAAAGCCGTGCTGCTCACTGTTGATACGCTGGTAAAAAACTCAACTTTTAAAATGTCTGGATGTAGCAGCATCAATCTCAGTCTGTGACAAATACTTGCCTAATAAAACCTTTCTGCTTATTGAAGTCTTACAGGATATTTGTGCTGCTATTAAACTATATTGTATACCATTTGACATCAGTCTGAGTAAAAGAAGGAATCTCAGCAGTATTGGGGTCAGTGACATTGAAAGGTTACTTCTCACACTACTCACCTCTCATACCATACTAATGAATGTGGTTTTGTAAACATTCAGTTATTTCTTGAGTTCTTAGGTCACTCCATTAATTGTTTGATTTATAAGTTGTAACAGTATTTAGGAGAATAAAATCAATCTTTAATCTAAAAAAGGCAACCCATTTTACAAACATTCTTTTTTGTATAATACTGCTATACTATACTTATTTGTTAGGCAGAGGTGCAAACCCTCATAAAGCGCTAAAATGACCAGTTAGGCTCACAGCTCCTCATGTCTTTTGAAAATATCATGGAGGAGAGCTTTTGGAAGGACATAACTATCTGAGGATGCATTTTGAAAATCATAAGGGTAATTAGGAAACATTTATCACTGATTGTGCCTCATGCTGCTATTTGTCAAATCCAGAATACACATTTGGAAACACTCACACTACTTAATGTGGGGGTGTAGTTACTGGCAGTTTTCCTACATACTCATGTCTTAGCAAAGAACTTCAAAATCTGATTCAATATGCTATTATTTGTCATTTTAACATTAGTAAAATATATGCCTTTATGAATGAGACAAACAAAGATGGCACCTGACTCCAGCAGATGCTTTATACCAAGATCTCATTCACAGCTTAAAAAGTGCAGCATATAGTATACATACTGTACTGACAATAACTGACAGTGGTTACAAAAGAGCAACATATGTACATGAAAAAATAAAATGTTTTACAGTACGGGCTCATGGAACAGATTACCTGAATGTGCTGTATGGGTGGATACTGTGGAAAAGTTCAAAAGAGCATGGGACAGCTATATGGGCCTAAAGAGAATGGGAGGGGTAGTACAGAGAAGTAAATGGTAGGAAGGTGGGAGGGGGAAGGACATTTTTTGGGCAGACTATATGGGCCAGTCGATCTTTTTCTGTTGGTGGGATCTTAATCAAGTTCATGTTAAGACTAGAGGTCATCCGTTGCAGCTTACAAGAAACAGATGTAATACAAAGAAAGGGGCATAGTATTTCTCTCAGAGAGTTGTTAGGCCATGGAATATGCTGCCCCTAAAAATCATTGTTAATAATAAGAACTCCTTTAAAAATAGACTGGACAGTTATATGAGATTAGGAAAGCTCTAAAGTATTATATGTAAGGTGTGAAGCACCATGGGCCTTACAGCCTTCTGCTTCTCTCTGTTCTTAGTATAATATTTTGCAGTGCTTTGCAATCCTTTACAATTGCATGTGAGTTATTACTCTTTGTAACGCAGAGATGGAAACCTTGATGGGAACGGAAAGTAGCTATTCCAGTGTAACACTTCATGCCATGTTTATAGAGTTGGCATGGGGAAAGACATAAAGGTAAACGGTATTTGCTGAATATCTGTTACCATTGCCATCCTCTAAGTACAGATGAGTGGGGAATCAGGCTAATGGATTTTGAAAGTGCAACAGAGCTTGCCTTAAAAAGATGAAATGTAAAAAGAATGGTAGTTTAAGCATCCTGAGTCCAGTAATGGCACTCATGGTAGTCCATGTACCAATCATAGTCACTGTTTTACAATTTATTTAAACAATTTGCCATGCTGTGCGGAAAATTAGTGCTGATGGGTCCAGCTGTGAACCCATAGACTGTTCTGAAAAATGAAGAAAACAGTGCAGCAATGGATTTCCAAATGTTTACTACTGGAATACAACAGATTTGCTTCCAAAATTCTGCTGCACTAACCTTAGCATGGCATCCTCTAAATACACTTTTAATATGCAATACTGCATGTATTGCATGTGTGTACAAACTGCAAACCATATTTTTCCCCCAGGAGAAATACAGTACACATTAGAAAACTCATTAGTAATGTCAAGGCTAATGCAATCAGTTATATTTTCCTCAATTGATTTCTATTTATTTATTTTTTTCCAGTGGAATGTGTCCCAGGAACATAAACCATTACCAGAGTGTAATAAGAGATAAGAATATGAATACCTGACTCTGGGTTTGAAATTATATGGTAAAGCAAAGAACCACATGAGGAAACAATTCCAAACAAAGACCTTTTGGCAAACCTGCAAGTATGTCTCCCCATCTACTAAACAACTTTTCAATTATGAGGATTTCCTTTTTTTTTTCTTCTTGAATACTGAAAACTCTCTATTCCTGGAAAAGGAAGGGTTATTAATCACAGTTTGCTTACTATCTGCTTACTATATCTGCAAGGGGAAAAGGGGCTTTGCATGTAGAATCCTGGTAAAAAAAATCAGAAGGGAATCTGTTGGTCTTCCACTAGTACTATTGTTCCATTAATATTATTGTTGGCGGAGTAATCATGCATATGCATGAATAGACCCTTGTAAAAAAAAATCACACCAGGAAGGGTAATACAGGTCTTCTGTCAATGCAGGACACAGATGGGTTCAAAAAGTTGTGAGTGGGGGGACACTTTCAAGTAATTGGGGCAGAAGAGAAAGGAAAACCAGTTGAAATCTCCTGGGGGGTAACTTTTTTAGGACACCGTTTGGTCATAAATACATAATTTTGCAGCAGCTTTAGGGGCATCTTTATCTGCTGTCTGGTGGAGAAGATATGCACTTAGCACAGGGACAGGTGTGAAATGGTACTGCAGCCCTAGTTGAACCCTAGCATCAGAAACATTATCAAACAGAAAGATAGTAAATTCAGAAAATGTAAACAAGGTCATTTTTGCTGAATTTAATGTTACTTTCTTATTTCCATATTTGAATAATAATTCGGGGACTGTAGTGAAGGCTGTCAGAAATGAATAAGCACAACTAAACCAACTGTGATTCATGTTACTATGATTAACACAGCACCCAGGCTGTTTAAAAAAAATCTAATTACACAGAAGCACTTAGAAGAGAACCGCTGTGAAATTCTGTAGTGTGACCACTGTAAATGTGCTCAGTTAATCACCCATTACATTCACATGTTATTGACATGTGTAAACAAAAAATATTTCATGATTTTAGGCCTGGAAATATACACAAAGCCAAGGCTTATTTCCAGGTGTATTCTGGAAGCACAGGGAAATTAAGTGATTTTTTGAGGGTCACACAGTATAAAAGTTGTGGCTTTGGGATTCAAATGGAATCTCCAGGTCTGCAGGACAGTGCTCTTAACCACTACACTATACTGCCTTCCAGTGAATAAGGATATGATTTCCCACTATCTCAAAAAGAAAGGAAATTATTTGCAAATAAAACTGCATTAATGCACCATTTAGGGTTCATCTTACTGCCACAAAAGTAGGGGAAAGGTGGTGTTAGGGTTTTCAACCCTAACTCCCCATCCCCACCCTCAAGCAGCAAAAGGACATTACCAAACAAGTAACCTCAGACAGCCATCATCTGCCAACACAAACAACATACAACTGTTTCCAGATGACACAAATGCAGTGGCACTGATGTGCTACCTTTGTGGATTCGTGTCTGTAGCTGCATAAACACCGGGCCTCCAGGGGTCTGTGCTTATACAGCAATACCTTTTTTTGTGTGTCATACAGCATGCATGATAACATGTGGCCTGTGCTTCTGCAGACAGAAGGCCCCTTGAGGCCTGTGCCTCTGCAGCGAGGAACTCATTCAAGCTGTATGAGGTATCACTCTAGATAGCATATTCAACTGGTGCATGGTTTTCTATATGCATCTGCATAACTGTAAAACTACTGCCCCATTACAAATTTCTATATCTGCTGCTGAAATCATGGTACCCACAATGCAACAGTACATCTATCTGCATAACTGCAGTACCCACAGTGGCATGCTGTTCTGGAGCCAGAAGTCAGCATGTATTTCTTACACCTGTGGCTGAAGAAGGTGTAGGACCCTCAGGATCCTGTGCTTCTGCACACAGTATTGTTACAGTTTTGGTCTCATGGATTTTGTGGCACTTGTGCTTCAAAGCCAGAGGCTGGTGGGTACAGTATGTCTTATACCTATAGTTGCAGAAGACAAGGCCCATCAAGTGTGTATGTCTTACAGTATTCACATGTAATGGAGGCTGCAGAAGCACTGGCCCCATATGGTCCTTTGATTATGCAGACAAAACAGCACTTGTAATTTGGGTATCATAGATTTCTATCTCTGGCTGCATGGGCCTATATTTCTGCACACAGTATCACTGTTGGGATCTGAGTATCATGGTTTCCATTTGCAGCCAGAAGGGAGTGCATATGTCTTGGGGTGTGCATGCTGCAGATAGAAATCCATGAAGGCAGCACATCAATGCTATTGCATTTGTGTCATCTGCAAACAGCTATATGTTGTTTGTGTTAGCTGATGATGTCTGTCTTTGGTTGCTTGTGCTTGGGGGTGGGGCTAGGAAGTTAGGGTTGGAAACATAACACTACATTTCCCTACTTTTGTGGCATTAAGTTGAACCCTACCTGGTGCATTAACATAGCTTTTTTTGCAAAGAATATTTCAATATATCAGGAAATAGCAGAGAAATCCAATAGAAAAGTATAGGGATTTCTTGTGATACATCATGCTCTATCTTGTTACTATATTCAGCATCATGTCGCAGACTACTACAGTATGGCAAAAGTGACTGGTATTCTAATGTTAGCAAGAACATATAAATCGTAATCTATCTTGGCATGAAAATATCACAGTACTGTACATTTGTGTATAGTGCACTCAGTTTCGACATAGAAAAAGAAGGACTTAATGACTTGATGAGCTTATTCTTAACCTTGGTTCAACTTGTTGAAGAAATTCAACTTTTGGAATTTTTAAATAGTTAAATATTTAGCTTTCTAAATTCTCAATTCAAGCTGTTGTTTCAGTAGTGATCATTTTTAGCATGGTTGTTATTAATAAAACTGTTATTTTTTGCACACCTTTTTTAACAGCTGAAAGGCAGCATAGTCTGGAGGTCTGAGCACTGAGTTGTAGAACTAGAGACTCAGAAGGCCTTGTTTTTAGTCCCACAACCAACACATGCATATTATGTGACCCTGGCCAAGTAATTTAACATCCCTGTGCTCTAGGGTCATGCCTTGAAGGGAGCATCTGCTGTGATTGGTTTTCCTAGCCAAGCATGTAAAAATAAAATGAAACATCAGGGATGGGATTCAAACCTGGGAGGCCTCTGACATGGCAGGCAAAAAAACTGAACAGTATGTCAGTAGGTAGTGGCTTAATTTTTAAAAGGGAGTGGCATCCTCCAAGATATAGCAAAATGTCATTGCCATTTTTCAAAGGGCTAGATGGATTTATAACCATTGCTTTAACTTGTTGCAGTTTTCATCACAAATATGATGCATATGCCACTGTGTTATGCAAGCAGAACATAAAGTGCAGCATATCACAGCAATAGCACACAAGTGGCATGTACACAGTGTGCCATGACGTGGGATAAAATGCACCACATCTCAGTAGAATAGTCTTATAGATCATTTCCCTAGTATTGTGTTTACTAATGTGCTGACACAATTGCTGCACTACAAAACTGAACTAGCGTAAGTGTAAGTTTATTTGGTGTAGAGATTATGTCATACACTAGGAAGCTGGTAACCCCCTCTACATGAGCTGGTATAGTAGTTTACATTTAGAATGCATGCTATGTTCTTCCAAGAATATTCAGTATTTTTATTGTTTCCAGTGTTAAAGTTACTGCTCTAATTAGTACTCCAGTCTCCTGCTTTGTAGTTTATAATTTAACCACCGCACACTATGAACTGCCATTTATTTCAGGGCTCTTCATAGTATGCTGGCTGTACCATGGTTAACAAGTCAAGTTCTGGTCAAAGCCACTATGGCTGCTAATACATTAATGTGATAAGGGTGTTTCATGGACTTAAATGTAAAGATGAATTGCCATAGTCAGCTCCTTGTGTAAATTTCATTTTTGGTAACGTTAGATCATTTATCTAGTTGAGCCTGTATTTCCCAAGTGTTTACAATGTGAGCAGCAAGTGTGTCTTGTACCATACGAGGAAAAAAGAACTCCACACCAAGACCTTCAAGTAATTGTAGAAGGAATGGTTCAGAAAGGATAGGTATGGTTACGGTGGGGACTGTGGGCCAACCAGGAAGGATAACAGCCTATACCATGGTGATGGACTGCTTCCATCAAGAAGGGAACCATTGTCCTCAGCAGACAATTTAAATGTTACTTTGATGGACATTTAAAGTAGCCAAAGGGGTGACAGAAGAGACTAGGGGAGGCAGAAAGTGGGCCATCACTGGCTGAGATAGAGAGTAGGGAGATCCTGAGCAGAGAGCGAGTATCACCAGGATGCAGGTTATTAAAGGAAGCAGGGGGTTAGCAAAAGAGGAAGGGGGAAAGAAGCAGGCAATGGAGACAGGTAAGGAAGGAGGAACAACTGGAAAAAGGAGAAAGTCACAAGAAGGGAGCTGAGGGATGTCAAAATGGTGCAAAGTCTGCATCAGAAGCCCTATGAGAGGAGATTAAAAAAGTTCAATATGTACAATGAAGAGGAGAGGAGAGGAGAGGAGAGGAGAGACAGTTGGGATATGATGGAGCCCTTTGAATACCTCAGGGATAAATGAGATACAGGAGGGAGATATGTTTCAGAGAAAATGATACTGTAGAACAAGGGGTCATGATGTGAAGCTGGAAAGAGATAGATTCAGGAGAGATGTAAGGCAGCATTTCTTCACAGAAAGGGTGGTGGATTCCTGGAACAGCCTTCCATGGGAGGCAGTGGTGGTAAAACCAGTGGTAGGTATCAAAAATGCCCCAGATAGGCACAAAGGAAACCTGGTAGGAAGGAAGCGGTGAAAGAGACAGTGCTGAAGATCAAGTTGGGTCTGCAGCAAAAGTGATCATAATTAAAAAAGGGCACACTAGATGGGACCAGCAGTCATTATCTGCTGTCAATGTCTATGTTTCTGTGTATGACAGATTATGTGATTCAAATGGATACAGTGCAAAATTATTAAAATGCACAACATCGATACTATAAATTGTGTGGCACACATAATTCATGTTGTAATATGCTACACAGACACAATAAACAGAGGGGTAATAATATATGCATTGGGCAAGGGAGGAAAAAATCAAAGGGAACACGTGAAGCAATTTACTACTCATAGAGTGGTGACACCATGATAGGTACATACAGTATGAATTTACTGTATTATGGTGGTAGCCAGCTGTATACCAATGTTGAGTTAGCTACAATATGGGATTTTATTTATTTTTATTTTTATTTCAATAATCTAGACATTGTCTACACAATAATGACACATAGCCATGGATGCTCCTTCCAATTTGCAACCCTGGTGGTTTTTTTTTATTGTTACAACTTTATTCATTTTTGGGGAAATCACTTCTAATGTGGCCGCAATTCTGTTCAGCTTATTAACTTTCGGTTTGGAAGAAGGAAGGAGTGGAAGAAACTGTGCTGTAGATCAAGTTGGGTCTGCAGCAAAAGTGGTCATAATTAAAAATTGTTAGACTAGATGTGTCCAGCATTTATTATCTGCTGTCGGTTTCTATGTTTCTATGTGTGACAGGTTATGCAATTCAAATAGATACAGTGTAAAATTATTAATATACGAAACATTGATACTGTAAACTCTGTGGCACACATTATTCATGTTGCACAATGCTACGCAGATACGATAATCAAATGGGTAATAATATATGCATTCAGTAAGGAAGAAAAAATTAAGGGGAACACATGTGAAGCAATCTACTACTCAGAGTCATGACACCATGATAGGTACATACTGTATAATGTTACTGTATTATGATGGTACCCAGTTGTATAACAATGTTAAGTTAGCTACAATACTGCATTTTATTTATTTTTGTTTCCTCTTTTTCATAATTCGGACATTGTTTACACACTAATGACACATAGCCAAGGATGCTCCTAACAATCTGTGACCTTGATTTTCTTTTTGTTGTTTTTTTTTACGACTTTATTCGTTTTTGGGAAATCACTTGTAATATGACTGCAGTTCTGGTCAGCCAATTAACTTTTGGTTTGCCTATGAACACCTTTTACAAGAGAGTAATATACAGTACAAGTCACATTAAACTGTTCTTCCAACTCACTGGTTTAGCACTTTGCAATGAGTTGCTTAATGTGTGCACTGCTCACTGCAATGAATTATTAAACATTTTCCAATGGTTTGGTTGAAGCTGCTATTCAGTTTCAGCTTACTTTGCAGCTCTCAGGAAATGTTTAGTAATGCAGTGCAATGAGCAATGCACAATTTAAGCAACCCAGCAAAAATGCTTAATAACTGAGTTGAAGCCTGATTTCACAATGGCAAGATGCAGTGTACTGTGATGTACAGTATAGCATGAATGCACATGTTGTTAAATTTCTATGCTGTACAACATAAACATAATTATACATTTATACAGTACTGTACTGTAAATGCTAGCGATATCTTAAAACGAGCCTTATAACTTTTTCAAAACAGTACAGTACTGTGTATACAATAAATGAGCATGGAAGAGCCTTGAGAGCATGGCTGATTGAGAGGAACAGGTCTCGAATGCTTGAGGAGAGGCCTGCACATTACTGTAAATTAAAATAAGTTTATCAAGAATCAAGTACTGTGCAATAGCTTCTGTACAGTACTGTAGTGAGCTTCAGCTGGCTTCCCTGAGACTTTGCATCAGGTTTCCTTACTGGACTTGTGGACCGTGGCACTGTGCGAACTTCCCCTCTGCATCTAATATATTCTAGGCAGTAGGAGAAGCCAGGGAGCAAGAATGAATGAAATTGTATATTTAAAAAATGTGGTCTTGGCACTATCCCTACAGTACCTACAGGTAAAATACAGTATCCCCTTCTCTTGTCAGTGGCAGTCGGAAGCCAGGCGAAACAGTCATGGAAGTGAATGGTTCTGAAGAGTTCAATCTGCCAGTACTGTATACTGTACTGTACTGTACAGTACCGATCTCTCTCTCTCACCTACCTATACACAGGTAAAGTACTGTACAGGTACTGTTCAGTGTACAGTACAGTATTTATAAAAGAAGAAATCACAGAGGTCAGAGAAGTAGGGGGGAGTAACAACCGAGAGCAGCTATGAGATGTCTGACAAAATCTGTGAGATCAGTCTGAAACTCTGTACTGTGCATTTCTCTTTCTTTTGACAGTACAGTTGCCCCGAAGTAAAAAATATATTTACAGTATATACAAAATGCACTGCAAAATACAGTGCTGCACCCTGTCAATCTGTTGTCTGTCAGGAAGGGGGAAGGGGAAGTGGACGTGAGGATTCACGGCAATACTATTGACAAAAAAAAAACTAAAACTAAACAAAAACTAAATACAGTTTATTAAAGTTAAATTCTCTAGCTTGTCTACGGTATTTATGTTTTTTTTGTGGTTGTGATGAACAGAATTTATGGGGTTTACTGTATAGTACAGCTAAGCGAGAGGCAAGATGGCAGATACTCATAGTGCTGAAATTATGTACAGCACAGTACTGCACTGTAACTGCATTTTGGAAAATGCATTGCAGGACCATTGGAGTGGGAGCTGAATTGCATTTACAGTGGCTGGAAGTGCATTGCATGTGATCTGATGACTAGTTGAAAAAGTGTTTTTGTTTTAAGCATTTAGAATTGCCACTGCATTAGCAGCCCCCCCCCAAAAAAAAACAATCTCAGTGCAGTACGTTTGAGGAACAATTTAATGTGATGTGTACTGTAGGTATTAATGACAATAGCACAATGTTACCCTTAGAACAGGTTGTGGTGTGCATTTGAATAGATGTAAAAATGGTGACGCTGCACTATCCATCAAGTAAAAATGGTGCCCCTGATTCTGAGCATCTGTCCCTGATTTTAATGGGCAGTGCCCCTCATTTTGCTCCTGGCAGGGTGAGAGGTACTGTATGCATTCCTTGGTAGCCAGGTGTTGCAGTTGACACTGATATGATTTCTTTGCAATTCCCTATGATGCCCCTTACAACCTCTGGAAACCCCTGAAACATTAGTTGTTAGCATTTACCCCTCCTACTGTACAAATATAAAGTCATGTTCATTTCAATTCCACTAAAAATTAGGTCCTGAAAGGATTAACATAAACTAGCTCTCCAGATAGGAATAAATTGCACCCCATCCCCACACACACACACACACATTTGGGGGAGAGAGAGAGAGAGAGAGAGAGAGAGAGAGAGAAAGAGATGCAAAAAATGTGTTAAACTAACTGAAGTGTTTACGTCTTCCAGTGGGGGATCTGGGCTGGGGGAAGGATCCTGTTTTTTTTATGACTGTGGGCGTAGCCCAGCAGGCATTTTGCATTCAGAAAAGGGCAAATGTTATTTTCGCTATTAAACAACATTTTTGAGTGTTAAAAATAGATTCCTCCACTGAAACCTTATTACTACACTGCCTGTGGGTGTATAGGAAGCTGTAGAGCACTATTTTTCCCTTTGGCTTGAGGAGTTAATCGAGCCCACAGAAAGCTGACTCATTATCTTCTGGCAGTCATTCTGTGTCAGATTACCAGTGGGTAGAACATACATCATAGAAACCTATTTGAAGTAGAATGGGTTAAACACTTCTTAGAGCTTTCTGCATAACAAACAAGCTCTGCTGTTTCCCTAAGCCCCTATGAACATCTCATTAAGCCATTTGACACCACCATCCTAAAAACAGTCATTCTGCTACTTTGCAGGACATTCAGTAGCAAGAGTCCCAGTGTTGCCTTTTTCCAAATAATACACCAACTTCATTTTCTCAGGTAGGCAGTTCTGGGCTACTGTTTATATTCTACTGAACGTTCTTAACCTACAATTTGTGACTATAGATGTTTCCAACTGAATGATAGTAACCACATTTGCTTCACTGGCAAAAAAGGTAGGCATGTGTGTGTCTAATTTTTGTTTGACATAGGTAGGTTACACATAGAATCTGATCAGTTTGTAACATGCTATATTGTGATTAAATGAACTGATAAATGGGGGCTTTGGTTTCTTTTACCAATTCATTTTTCCTGACCATGGATATACTAAAACAGAAATTTATCAACAAAATGTTTACAAATAAATAGTTTAGAAGTAATTTAATTGATTATGGTGTAAAGAGCTGCTCCCTGGAAAATTACCTGGTTGGGGGGGGGGGGCTGCCACAAGCAGAATGGGACTTCATGGATGGGGGGAGCTCATAGCAGCAGAAGAGACATGATGGCATTAAAAGCTTAATGGTGTGGATGTATAGGCAACAATACTTATGCATGTAAGTCTGAGGCAGAATCTCTCCTCCTGACTTTTGTGTTTGGCATTGGATTTCACCGTCAGCCACCCATGGCAGCAGAGCCATTGAACATCCAACATCCATTGGGGGGATGTTTGTCCATCAGTAGGGTCTTAACTTTAGGGAAATTAACTGGTACTTTTCCTTTAAAATCCAGACAGGTAGCAAAAGCTGTTTGCTGAATAAAAGAATATATATGCTGCTGTTTCTGTGTCAATACCTGTCCTGCAGTCAATTTCCACTTCCTCAATTTTGTAACAGCCTGCTTTATAAACTGTGGAGGTTTCCTGTAAGCATTGGGAAACAGACCCAAGGTATTCCAACAGTCTAGAAGTGGGTTAACCCAACAATCTGCAAAGAATCTCCAGACTGCTACTGAAGGGGATGTAAGGATTGCAATATTATAATACAAAAACATGCTATAGTAGTATGAAACTGGGTTTATAAGGGATAAACCCCCTTCTGCCAGTGGTAAGTATAATACATTTCTTTTGATGGGGTTCAGTCTATTGCCCCATATAACCTGGAAAAACAAACTCAGTAGTGCAGATTCAAGTTGTGGTAGTAATGGGTACACTACACTTAAATAGGTAAATACAGTACAGGTAATAAAAGAGTCTTAATAAGGATAACTTTCTTTTTCTTTGTCTGTTGCCATGATTTCCATTGTGTTACTTTTTGTGTTCCTATTTCTAATCTATGTTACCAATTTATAGTGCCCTGATTACCTCTGCCAAAGGTAACACCTAAATTAGTAATAGGATCTTCTGTTACTTGAATCCCTTGAATATCCAGAATCACTGGTGTAGAACATCTCAAAAGGTATCCCCTACTTTGTCTCATATTTATTTTTGCTCCTGAAAGATTGGAATATTGTTCTAATTGAGTAATAACATGTGTGCCAGAAACAGCATCTACAACCAATAGACAGATGTCATCTGCATAGGTTGAGGTTTTGACTTCCGGGGCCAGACCTGGAGGATGCAGACCTTTGATAGATACATCTCTATTAACCATTTGTAAAAAAGCTTCCAAATAAAAGGCATATAATGGGGGGGCTCATAGGGCAGCCCTGATTGACCTCTCTGCATACCTGCACAGTTCTACCAAAATATCTGTTAAGTAAAGGGACTGTGTTTGCCACTGTATATATAGACATAAGCCAATTCACAAACTGTTGTGGGACACCATAGGATAATAAGGAATGGGACAGAAAGGAATGGGAAACTTTGTCAAAAGCTTTTTCTTGATCCAAAGCCAGAATGTAACCATGTAATTTATCCTGTTCAGCCATTTCCACCATTTCTCTCATTAGTAATAAATTATCTGAGATCAATCTGTGAGGCACTGACCATGTTTGTGACAGAGTGATCAGAAGAGGGGCCAAAGTAGCCAGGCGTGATGTCAAAATTGTCATTAATATTTTCAGATCGATATTGAGAAGACTCAGAGGTCTCCAATTATTAATATCCTCTGTGTCCCTTTTTTAAATAGGAAAATTTGAATTGACATTCCTAACTAGGCTCTATATTTTGGGTGTGCAAGATCCAATTGTACACTACTTCAAGGATGCCAGCGAGATGTTCCAAAAAATGTTTATAGAACTCAGAAGTCAGTCCATTCAGACCCGGGACCGTATTATTATTTAAGGCCTGGATAGCTTTTAGTATTTCTGTGGCCTGAGTGGGCTGTAGTAAAGGATTAAGAAGGTCTGGCATGATGGGGGGGGGGATAGAAAAGGAAGAAAAGGAGCCATTTAACAGTAGATGGTCAGGGTGTTGAGCAGCATATAGAGATTGAAGGTGTGTGTCTACTACCTCCAAAAGCTGTTCAATCTTCATAGTCTCATCCCCAGTATCAGCATACAGAGACTCCATTACCCTAGATTTAATATGTTTTTTGCAACTTTCAAACATGTCTTCCTGGGTACCTTTGCCTGGCGTACATGTTCTATGTTTATGTAATAGAGATGTTGCCCTATAATATTGAATGGTTTCCATGTCCTTTTTCAGAGTCCTAATCATACCTGAATAACCACCACTACCCACATTACTGAGGGACATAATGGATGCTGATTGTGATTTGAGGGTGAGATATTGCTTGTACTGAGCTGTGTGCAATGAGAAGGCATGCTGTTTCAAAACATATTTAAGTTTCAATTTAATGTCAGCCCACCAAGTGCTGAGGTCATCTGCCAAACATGCTAAAATTTTCCTGGCCTGCAAAGTGTCTGTCACAGCTTCTCTTACCCCTGTGTTGTCCAACAAAGTGTTATTAAGCTTCCAGTAGCTTTTCTCAATTGGTTGTTTGACAGTTAACTCCAGCGTGATAGTTAAGATATCATGGTCTGAGATTTCAATACAGTTAACACATGCAGCATGAAAATGTAAAAAGGGCAATGTAAAAATGTAGTCAATGCAAGTGGATACTTTACCTCTGTGCTATGTCTGACCTCTCCCTGTATGTAAAGCTGCATATGAGTCTGTCAAACCCACAGTATATGCTTTAAGCAGGTTGTGTTGCAGTAGTCATTCACTGAGTTTTTACTCCTATCCTCCTTCCTGAGTGGACAGTTAAAATCCCAACCCCATATAACGTGTTTGGTCTTGGAGAGGTATGGCTTGACCAGTTGAAAAAGATCTACCCTTTCCTTCTTTTTTGGGGGAGCATATACATTGATTAACTGCCAGGCAGCATTATCATAAGACAAATCAAGTAATAATGAACTACCCAAACATAAATCCAAGACCCTTGTAACTGAAAACCCAGTACCCTGGAAGATAACTCCTACATCATCACAGGTATCCTGCCCAAAAGAAAAAAATGAGTGGCCCCAACACCACAATTTGTGTGCAGCCAGAACAAAGGATTTTGAATTTAACTGTGTGTCCTGTAAAAGGCCAATGTCAAAGTTGGCATCTTTCAGAATAGAGAAAGTGACCAAACGTCTCCATGCTGCCTTCAGACTATTTGTGTTGAGGGTGGCCACCCTAAATACAGGAGGTGAAGACATAAAGATGGAAAGAAAAAGTGAGATGTGGTCATTTCTTTCTTGCATTTCTTCACAATTTTACACCCTGTTTCATCCCTTTAGTGTGGGGGAGGGCCTGTGTCTCCATATGCTCTTCCTCTGAGTCCAAGGTGATCATATGCTGTGAAGAAAAGACAGGAGATTATTCAGATTCCTCATCTGCATCTGAGCCCCTGGGTGAATTCTGAAGGATAGCAAACCAGTCTGAGACTGGAAGGGGGGATGATGTTTTGGAAGTCTTCATAGGTTTAGTGGTAATATGAGGTGCTGTTAAAGGTTGTTTCTTTGTTAGAGTCGGTTTACCGGGGTGGGGCATAATGAGAACCTCCTTCTGTGGTTAACCCGATCAATTATTCACCAATAGTGCCTCTAAAATGGGAGACCCTGTTTGTACTGGATGGGTTGAGGTGGGGTCATGGACGTCCACTGCAGTAGCAAATTGCAGAGGTGGGATTTTTATAGCACTCTGGGGGGGGCTCAGCAACTGAAACAGGTAGGGCCTCCATCTCTTGAGCTGTGGAAGCAGTAGACTCTGCTTCTTGAGAGTTGGCTGTATGTCCTGCAGGAGGCTGGGAAGAGACCTGCTGCTGTCTAGACCGATAAATGTCCTTTCTTTGTGCAGTAGTAATAATATCATCCTGCTGAGGCCTGTCAGACCTGTTATGGGTGGCCCAGGGGCAGGATCTGTAAGTGTGCCCAACATCTTCACACAAGTTGCATTTCTTGTCCTCATTACAATTGGAGCTGAGATGGCCAAAGCCTAGACATAGATTACATTTGAGCCAATCACAGGCCGAACTGAGGTGTTGAAAAGACCCACATTTAAAGCAATCTTTGGCTGTCCAGGATAGAAGCAGTGCCCCCTGTCCTGGCCCAAGAACAAACTGCTAGACAGGTGCTGAGGGCCTGTATTTGTCATTTTGAGTTTTACCTTATAGGTCGCATCCACCTGTCCATATGTGTTCTGAGTCAAAAATAGGTTGGGGGGGGACCATCACATCACATCTGTGAGAAAGCCAGTGGGTAATATCATGTACTGAGACCCCTCTTTACGGAAAAGTATGGTTATGGTTTTGAAAGCTGACTTTGTCAGTGGGGTCGCACAAAAGGGTAGCCAGAGCTCTGAATGTCTAAGTTTGTCATATTTCATCCAGAATCTGTCAAGTCCTTGTGGTGTTTTGAAACTGACATTGAAGAGACTATCCCCAAATATGTGGATCAATGCGTAGAGCTCATTGGAAAAAAAAACATGTAACTTTTCAGAACGGTTTTACCGACATACACTCTATCAGAAGGTAGGTCCAGCCCTCCATTATACTGGAGATGGACAACATTTCTCCTTTGGATAGGCAAGAAGTTGGCTTGAAAATGGTCTTTCTTCCTAAAAGTGACCCATAACGTGCTTGCCTTCTTGGCCATGACAGATTGGGGCTCAGGCAAAGGCCTTTCACAGTCCATGCACTCCCTCAAGTTAGACTCTGTGTTAGGTTGCTCAGGCATGGTTATCCCCTCTAAATCAGAATTTTGACTGGTGTGTCTGGGCTGCACTCAAGGAGAAGAAAGTACAACATCTTCCGAGTGCAGAGATAAGTTGAGGTTCATGGCAAAAGGTGGAGTGGGGGAGCCATGGTACAAGTACTTGCAACAGTGGTTTGAGGGGCCTTATCTATTGTAGAAGTAGTGTGAGTACCCTGTGCCAGGGTCCCGGGAATTGGTAGGACAGTCGGATCAGGCAACCATTGACCTTTAGCAGTCTCTTCCCACCCCTCATTATTTAATGAATTTTCCAGGACCAGGCAAATTTCTTGCCCTCTCCCGTCGGTACTGGAGTTTGGGTCAGGCCTGGGGGCCCTTTTTGCAAAAATGTTCAGGATGTAGAACGCATAGCAGAAAAAGCAGTAACATGACTTACTGTTTTCCGATGTGAGTCTGGTAGAGAGGAAGTGTTTGCAGAAATTTCAGCAGAGCGACCATTCTCTGGGAGTCTGTCTATTCTGGAAGCTGACATGGCAGTACACTCAGACTGAGCGGGTGCCTGACAGTCAGTTGGTGATTCCTTTGATGATGCTATGTCATCTGGAAAGGAAGGTTGATGGCTGTCAGACCTCTGTGTCATCCACGCTTCTGAATCGTGCTCCTGTGTGCTCTCTGTGGCGGCTGTGTTAGGGCTCCAGGAGAATCGGCACTAACAGCAGGTATCGCTGCCATGGCCATGTATCTCTGATGTAATATGAACGTTTTGAGCCATTCTTCCTCCGTTTTACCACATAGAACATTTCCAGGTACAGTACCAATCTCTGCATGACTTGGTGAGCTGGACTGTGTTGAATTCAAAAACTCTGGTTGAAAGGTGATCTCCTCTGCTGGACCTGCATGGTAGGAGATCAGCAACCCCTCAGGTGCACCAGTTTATAGCATCTCCACACTCTTGTCCACCATCCTGGAACAACAACTTCCACTACCACAAGAGTAGGGGAATTTCCTCGGTGCCCTCGCCAAATTCTCCCCCATTCACCAAAAAAATACCACCAACAGCTTACAGTCTGGTTTAGTTTCAGTTGGCATCCATCTGTATCCCCCTCACACAGAACAAGGCTGAAAACAGGCAAATAAATTGTCTAGTCCTCCTTCCCTGTCCAAAAAAAAAATTCCTGTCTTCCAAACCCACCTCCACTTTCTTCAGTTTGCCTTCCAGGGGGAACATTATCAGTTCAAGGCTCTCCCTTTGGCCTATCCTCAGCACCTTGGGTTTAGCAGTGGTGGCTGTGGCCCTATGCTGCAGAGGGTTCTAATTGTGCCTGTATCTGGATGTTTGACTTCTTTCAGCCCTATCACAATGCAGTCTGAGGAAGTCACTCTCCTTCACCCTGGACCTCTTTTCTAAACTTGGAATAACAGTCAACTATCCAAAGTCCCACCACTCCCCTCCCAGCACCTGCAACTCATTTGGGGCAGTGGTGGATATGGTCAAGGGCAGGGCCTTCCTCCCATTGGACACAGCAGAGACCCTACAGGAACAGGCCAGATTAGTGGCCAATTCTTGATGGAACACAGACCGGTCGATCCTCCATCTTCTCAGGCTGATGGCAGCTGTGACCTCTACAGTTCTTCTAGCCAGATTGCATATGAGGGTGACCCAATGGACTCTTCGTGTCCAGTGAGATCAGCGGCTGGACAACCTGGACCACAAGGTCCTAGTGTCCAGGTACATGAAAGAGGATCTTCTTTGGTGGCAGAAGTTGTCCAATCTCTCCACGGGGGTTCCCCTTTCAACCTCCCTGTTCAAACCATGACCCTTACAATGGATGCTTCATGTCAAGGCTGGGGAGCCCACCTTGGAAACCATCAGACCCAGGGAGCATGGTCTCAGCTGGAACTGTCTCTGCACATCAATGTGTTAGAAATGAGGGTAGTACTGTATGCTCTCCAGGCCTTCCAGCCTCTTCTATGTCCAGGAATCCTCCTGATTCAGACCAACAACGTGTCTGTGCTCTGGTTCCTGAACAAACAAGGAGGCACTAGCTCATACCCTCTATGTTGGGAGACGATGTGAATGTGGTACTGGGCAGTCCAGCATGACCTCTGCCTGACTACTGTCCATGTGCTGGGCATCAGCAACATCCTGGCAGAGAGTCTCTGCCACACCATCTGTCAAGGCTCATGAGTGGGAGCTAAATCAAGAGGTGGTTGAAAGTTTATTCAACCTGTGTGGTCGGCCAGAGATACACCTCTTCATCTCCCAATCCAATGTAAAACTACTCAACTTTTGCTCTCTCATTCCTGGGTTTGGGGTTTTCTGGTGAGACACACTGTCTCTTTGCTGGACAGGGAGGTTCTTGTATGCCTTTCCTCCCTTCCCAGTGCTTCAGAGTGTTCTTGTGAAGCTACAGGTAGAAGGGGCTCACATAATTCTAATAGCACCCTTTGGTCTCATCAGATTTGGTTCCCTCTGCTTCAACAGCTATCAATGGAATCCCCAGTACCTCTGCCTCTCTGCCATAATCTTCTGACTCAAGAGCCAGGGCAGACTGGTGCATCCAGGCCTCAGATCCCCCCACCTGGATGCGCGGCACCTGTGGACATATGTGGAATAACTCCCATTGTTATTTTTTTACAAAAATTGTCAACTGTGCAGAAGATTTGTAAAAAATTAATTATAATAGTGAGACTTTTTGAAATGTTATTTGACTTACTATACTCATGCTTGTCTACCAACTTACTCAGTCTCCTACTTGTTTCTGTCTTTGTACTGACTAATTCCTGTTGCTTCGTATCAAGGGGTTGTTGATTTTCATATTGTGTGTGCCTGGGGTGGAGCAGCAATAAAAGATAATCTATGCAATACCCTCAATTTACTTTTACCTAACGACCATTTTTAGGCCTTGTACATTAAGATCTTCCTTCAAGAAAACAGCTTGTAATGAAATGTATAAGAATTACATTGACATTTGGGTATATGCACTTTTATATTATACTAATTATGTGTGTGAACTCTATAGCAATCTTTTAAAAAATCAATTAAACACATCAAATGTCTTTAAAAACATGTCTCAACATTGTGTTTATCGTTCATCTTGCCACAACATATAGTAGTCTCAGCAGTGTTTGCAATTAAGGTACAGTACCTTCATGTATAAGATGGCCCAGTTCTATTGAGTTGATTGCTATAGCATAAAATGTGAAACATATAGGTAACTGTAATAAAGACAGTGGTATTATTTTTATATCTGCCCTTTCTCAATGTGCTGTACTTTGATTCAGTTAGTGTATGCAACAGCAATTCATGTTTATGTTTGAACCCATGAGACACCCTTTTCTAGTGAATACATTTACAGTCGTAGTGGCTCTGCCAGAGCTAGTTTAGACTAGGAAAAGTTTCTAATTGCACTGCTGCAGACAGTGCTGTGGATCAAGTTGGGTCTGAAGCAAAAGTGATATAATCAAAAATGGGCAGACTAGATGAGTCCAGAGGTCATTATCTGCTGTCAGTTTCTGTTTCTATTTATGACAGGTCATGTGATTCAAATGGCTACAGTGCAAATTTATTAATATGCACCATGTTGATGCCGTAAAGCTATGTGACAAGCAAACTTCATGTTGTACTATGCTACAGAGACATGATAATCAAATGGATAATAATATATGTGCAACCAGCCAGGGCTCGGGTTGATGTTATTTTTTGCTTTATTAGCACGGTGTAGTGCCTCCATATTGTAACCCACTACTTGGTTGCCTGGGCTCGGGGAGAAAACCATTGCTCTGCATTTTGACTAGGTTTGAAACTTCTGCACAGTGGCACCCAAGTAATCCAGACACAGGAAGCAATAACTGAAATGTCCAAACCAGGGGTGGGATTCTAGAGTGTGGCTTTTATTCACAACAACAGCAGAATAATAAAGCATTGATGGACCCCCATGGGGCTACACTCCCTGGTAATGCAGATATACAGAGACTAGAACACTTCTTCTTACACACTTTAACCCTCAGGTTCTGAAACAAATGAGGCTTTCAGCCTGAACTTGTACTCTTCTCTGGATTCCCTGGCGTGGCACATCTGGCCCGCACTTGGACACTCTTTCCATAAGGCATGAACATTTATTGGTGGCTCCCTCCACAACCCATGAGCACATCCTGGCTCCATAAAGGGAAAATCTTCATCACTAATCCCACGTCTGGGTACTTTCCACGAACACTGGCCAAGTGCCCGGAAGAAAGCTATAGGTGCCCAAAGTGAACCCGTGGAGGTAAATCTGGTTACTCCAGATGGGGGGGTCTCCCACCTCTTGCTCCCAAATCTATACCCGAACATTCATTTGTAATCAACACCTTTCTTGAAACACACTGTTGTAGAATGCTGTCTCAAAATGTATTTCACACATAACACTCTACTCCTCAAAATCTGATATCCTGTCTTATAATGATCTCTGAGTGGCTATGTCCATCCCTATTGACCCCCACTGTACAGATTACGTTTTAAGTCACACACTACTGTATTATTGTACTTGGCTGTCCTTTCTTGACCCCACAGTAAAATATACTTTACAGTCTGTCTGGTGAAAACATGGGCTCCATTCAGAGCAGACTCATCCACTGGTTTGCAGGTGCCCCAAGGTTTCTGGCAAAGCAAACTACTTCTTGTGCCTCAGCACTTGAACAACAAAATAACAGGCAGCTTTCCCTCTTCAGCAGGGCCAGAGGATTGCCCCTGAAGTTGATGGCTCTCTTCCCCCTCATCCCTCCTGGAATGGGGCATTAGAACAAACTGGGAACAGTCTCTACCGCTATGTCAGGTTTCTTCTGTGTCTCTATCTATGGCAAGAACATACACCCTCTATCTCTGGGTAGCTCTAAACAGAGCTGAGGGCTCTAAGGGACTACCAACTGCAGTGCACCTCCTCCCTCCACTACAGACTGCACAACTCTGCTTTCAAAATCCCCAACATTCTAACCTAACCCTTTGCTACAACATTCCAATGAGGCTTATGCTGCTGTGAGAATTCGATATGATGTCATCCCTCCAGCTCAGCTAAGACTGAGGACAGAGTGAGACAGTGTGAAATCCATTTAACTGGTATTTCACAAGATGCCATTCCCTGCCTGCCACTAGATCTAAGTGGGATTCTTGTAACCCCGGGTGATGGGGGGTTACATATGCATTGAGCAAGGGAGGGAAAAAAAACAAGAGGAACACATGTGAAGCAATATACTATTCAAAAAGTGGTGACACCATGATAGGTACATACTGTATCAGTTTAATGCATTATGATGGTAGCCAGCTGTATTCCAATGCTGAGTAAGCTACAATGTGGGATTTTATTTATTTTTGTTTTATTTTTAATAATCCAGACATTTTCTACACACATTGTCTACACAGTAATGACACAGAGCAAATTTATTTATTTATTTTATTTAAGTCTTTATTTACTGGGTAGGTGCACTGATCCAAAGGACAGTTTTTAGTCACAGACTGTGCCAACAATATGGTACAAAGGAATTACATACCGATAAAAAGGAATACAATAGCTGGCCTGATGGCGCTGAGGGATGAGGCACTGGATGCCACACCTCATGCCATGCTGGTGGCCTGGGTTTGGGAATGAGTCCAGGGCATTGAGGGTCAGCAGGGGAGGACTGGAATTGAGCATCTGCAGACTGCTCTCCTAGTCCTGGAGGGATGGGGAACTTCACCACTCTGTAGCGGCCGCTGGGGATGCCTGGGGGCACTACTAGCATTAGTGACACTAGAAGGGGAGTGCGGAAGATGTCAGCACACTGTGCCCAGGACATCATTGCATGTCCGTGCTCCAGGGACCAATAAGGTGGAAAATGGCTGGGTGCGACTGTGTAGCCTGATAGCCACACTCTGAGCCACCCAGAGAACTTTGGTGGAGTCCTGTCAGGGAGGGTCTGGGGCTGTCCTGGTTCGTAGAGACAGAGCGAAGCCCTCCAGCAGGATGGCATGATGGCTGTCCCAGATCCTTCTGGGTGCATTTTGAGCTACGCAGCTCTCCGGGCAGGTGGAACTGATGGCTGGATGTCCCAAGCCGGAGTGCTGCAGCAGGGAGGAAAAAAGTAGCTGTGATAAAAAAAGGAACACAGTAAATGCAATACAGTTTACAATGAGTTGGAGGAATTCAATAAATACACTACAGTATTCAAAGAGTTGAGAGGTAGGGTGACAAAACACACATTGGGGATAATGAGACATATTGAGTAAATACAGGAAACATATGATAATGATTCACAGCCAAAGGGTAACAGGCAATGACACACCAAATAACTGGCACAGAGTGCTACATGAGTCATGACAACTATAACAGAAGAGTTTGCAGCTAAGGTAGCTGGGAAAGTAGCAAGTTGAGGGAGGTTACCCTGGGGAGCACAGGTATTTGGCTTAAGTCAATAACCAGATTTTGAATCAGTGTTAAGGGACAGGATAGAAAATATGTTTGTCAGGGACTTGTCACTGTGAAAGCAGATGAGATTGTTAGCCCTCAGTAGGGCTTCACAGGTGTGGCAGTCAGATGGGAAGGAGTTTATAAAGATGGAGAACAATAGCAGACCTAGGATGGAGCCCTGAGGAACACCTGTTGAGATAGGAAGTTCAGGGGGAGATGGCTGGGCCAATACACACTGAATGTGATCATCAAAAAAGATAGCTCTGAAACCACAATGGGGTCTCTATAGAGCAGCCAAGTTGGCAGAGAGCGGCATGTAGTAGGGGATGACTGAACAGGTCGAAAGCCTTGGTCAGATCCACAAATACAGCACCTGTGGCTTTCCCCAGGTCCATGTTACTATGGACATGGTTAGTAAAATGGGGCCATGGCAGCTGTGGTGCTGTGGAACTTGTGGAACCCATGTTGTTGGCTTCACAGCAGGTTATATTTCCCAATGTGGTTGGATAGCTGGTGGTGAACAATTATCTCCAAGGGTATGCTCAGGTGGGAAAGCAATGAGATTGGCCTATTGTTATCTGAGGACAGGGGGTCACCTGTTTGAAAATTGGTACCACCTTGGCAAACTTCCAGGAGTCTGGCAAGACAGAGGTGGTCAATTCCAGATTAAAAATAAAGATGAGGGGTTTGGAGATGGCAGGAAAAATCTGCTTAAGCATTAAAGGGAAGAGAACATTGCGGCCAGGGCTGCTCTGGTTGGGGATTCTCTTAAGGAGTTTGGTATTTTTTTTGTAGGAAGCTCACTTTTTGTCCTATTCCTTCATAATGGCTAGAAGTTCTTTCAAGATCCAGTGAGTACAGCCACCCCTTACTTTCCTGGTAGTGGGTGGGAAGTGTTCATCATGGAACAGAAGAAAAGCATCCATGAAGAAGCCCACTGCTGCTGTCACATCCAAAACGGAGTAAAGTGGCAACCAGTTTACTGCCCTTACATCCTCAAGGAGGGTGGAGATGTCAGGGCAGTTAAAATTATGGAAGGATATGTGTTTGGGGGGCATTTGGTCTTGCTGGACCAGACAATGTACATGGGGGAGTGATCACTAATGGAGTCAGACAAGGTCACTGACTGGAATATCTTTTCCTCTGTTGGTGATCATCCAGTCTAGAAGAGAGTGATTTTGTGTGCCAGTGTTGTGCCTAGTAGGGCAGAGATGATTTGAAATAAGTTGTGCTGCTTTAACAGGTTCGAGTAGTCAGATTCTAATGCACTTAGCCAATTAAGATTGACATCTCCAAGGAGAATAGTGTCTCTGAGAGGGGGGAGAGGTTAGCTAGGCTTGCCAGGTGGTTAACAAGACCTGGAGTGCCCACTGCTGGAGGGTTGTAACAGCAACCCACATAGATCTTTTTTGCAAAGCCCAGGGTTAGTTCAGTTATGAGCCACTCACTGGTGGAAGCAGGATCAGAGTTAAGGACAGAGGAGGCAGACAGGGATTCCCTGAAGTAGAGTGCCAAGCCACCACCCTTCTTTTTAGCCGGTCTATCCTGGCATAGCAAGGAGTATCCCAGTAGGTGGTAGGCTGCATTGGGGATATGTGGCTATAGACATGTTTCAGAGAGATTGGGGATATGGGGCTTCTAGTGGGGTGCCCAGGCTTCTGGATCAGGAAATTTGGATGGGAGGCTGCATAAATTTATAAGAGCAATTTTCAGTCCTGGATAGCTAGTCCACATATTGTTGGAGTGGGCAGTAGGAATATTTGCAGGGTCCAGGTTGCTTTCCACACCCCCTGCTAGCAGTAGCACAGAAAAGACAGGACTGTAGGAGCAGGGCAGTAAGGAGGACATTAGTGAGATGAAGAACAAGAAGAAGCCGAATTGGCAACACCCAAGGTTCAAGAGGAACACTTATAATAGGGAGCCCATGGGAGTTAGTTCCCAGCTGTTATCTATGGGATGGGGCATCAGGACAGAAGGTAGGTGTGTAAGAAGAGAGATGTTCTTGGTGTAAAACAAGTACTGAAGCACCAAGGTCAATAATTAGCAGAGTACATAGCAGAGAGGCTGCCAGCAGAGGGATTGTGGCAAGTTTCATTTTTTTTTGTGGTCTCCTTCTCCTCTGAGCTGGAGGGTTCTGCTCCTAGTCCCACTCACTGCCACCATGCCAGGTTTTACCCCCCAGGACAGGGCTACTGGGTGGGTGCCTCCTCCACAAGTAATTTGGTCTCTTGCCCCTGGCTTACCCCCCCAAGGGCGAGGCCAAGGGAGGGGAACCCCAGTGGGCATTACTCTCAGCAGGAGCAGCAGTGGAGGTGAGAGCCATCATGAATGGAGTCAACATTTTTTTGTATGCTGGATTCCTGGGGGTGGGTACATGCAATGATGCCAGCATCTGCCCCACCCCTGAATGTATGGCACCTGCAAAAGCACTACCTCCAGCCTCTGCCAGAGATCAGCACAGCAATGGATGCTCTTCCCTTTCCCCCTGGAGAAGGAGATCAGTTCCTGGGAACTCAATCCTTCTCTCTCTCTGGCTGATCCTCTGACTCCCGAGTCCATCACCAAACCTGGGATGATGGTGCCCAAGGCAGATGCCTTGCCACTGCTCTGGCATGCCAGCTTGACTAGTTTCATTTCAAGTGCAATAACTATAGATCACCTCTAGCAGTAGAAGGCAATATTGGCCTAAACATTAGGGCACCTGACTGCAGCAGCAAGCCAGAAACAGTGCAGGTTCAGATCCCATGAAGGGTGTAAACAGTCTGGACTGCAATGAGTGAGGGCAACATGGGGAGGCTGTGTAAGGATGAGGTGAAGGTGGAAGTAGTATGGGACAAGAGCTACAAGGGGTAGGTAAACTATAGCAGGTGGAGGAGGAGAACAGTGTGTTTAGGGGTAGTGTCAGATTAACAACAGCAGTGGAAGGCATCCAGATTGTTACTGTAGGGCATGGGTGAGCAAGACAAAGTGGTAGGGGCATATGGGGGTGCAGAAGTGGGAGGGCCAAAATAAAAGTAGAGCCACCCCTGGGTGGGAGGGTGGATTGGGGCAGGCGGGTGGGCAGAATGTAATGGTGCCATACATAGCACAGCACAGAAGAGATAGAGGAGAGTAACATGCTTGTTGTTGGGAAGGGGGAATAGTGCCTGGGCTTGAGGCAGCCCCCCATCACCTGTGTTGCAGGACGGTGCTTCTCTGCAGTCCAAGGAGCTGGAGGTGAGGAGCTGTGGATGAGAAAGCAGGGGGGAATTAAGTTCTACAAATGAGGGGGTGAGTAGAAGTAACCTGAGCACTGGGGAGGGAGGGCGGAGAGAGAGAGAGTAAGTAGCTGATCACACTGGATGCGGCCCAGAGACACCCCAGAGCTGCAGGTAATGAGAGAAGTCAGGGAAAAGAAAATGGAGAAATAGGCAGCTCACAGAGCAAATATCACTACAGGAATACAGCAGCAACTTTGCATATACAGTACAGTTAGGAGCTGAAACTGAAAACTGCTGGGGTACAATTAAATTCCTATCTCTAAAGCCCTGTAAAACAGATTTAAAATGCTAAGACCTAGGCAGCAGTAAACAATGTAAGTAGTCAAATGGAACTGAAATTGCAGTGAACAGAGTATGCTAAAAGGAAATCCCACTGCAAAATAGGAAGAAATACAGTAATTAAACATGTAGGCATTAAATTTAGCTAGCTCTCCTTAAAGGAGTTCTTAAAATTGTTTTAGCCCATTTTCTATCTGTTGCAGTCTGCTGACCTAGCCATAGGTCACATAATGTGGTGCAGCTGAAATGCCATGACAAGGATGCTCCTTACAATTTGCAGCCTTTGTTTTTTGTTGTTGTTTGCTTTTCTTTTTCATTTTTCTACCACTTTATTCATTTTTAGGAAATCACTTGTAATGTGTCTGCAAGTCTGATCAGCCTATTAACTTTTGGATTACCTATGCATGCCTTTTACAAGAGAGTACTGTATGTATTAATGGCAGTGGCACAATGATACCCTTAAAAGAGGTTGTGGTGTGCATTTGAATAGATGTAAAAATTATGACACTACACTATAAGTCAAGTAAAAATGGTGACCCTGATTTTAAACATTTGTCCCTGATCTTAGTGAGCAGTGTCCCTCAGTTTGGTCCTGGCAGGGTGAGAGGTATGCATTCTGGTGTAGCCAGGTGTTGCAGTTGACACCCCTATAATTTCTTTGCAATCTTCTGTGATGCCCCTTGCAACCCCTGGAAACCCTTAAAACATTAGTTGCCTAGCATTTACCCCTCCTACAATTATGAAGCCATGAGAGTTCCAATTCCACTAACAATTAGATAGGTCCTGAAAGGGTTAACATAAACCAACTCTCCAGACAGGAGTAAATCATACACACACACACACACACACACACTTACTTGGGGGAGAGAGAAAGAGAGAGAGAGAAATGTGAAAAAAAAAGGCTTTAAACTAACTGAAGTGTTTACCTCTTCAAGCGGGGGCTGTTGAATGAGGAGACAGAATCACTTCTGTGCTAGCTTGCACTATGGGCTGGGGGAAGGAGACTGTTGTTGTTTTTTAGTTTAGGAAAAATTTCTAATTGCACTGCTGCAGACAGTTTAACTGCTTCAAAGAAGTTGTGCAACTTGCCTTTGTGACTACTCAGGGACACTAGCTGTCATGTCACTTAAAGCAGGTATGACAAGAGACAAACAAGCTGAAAAAGTAGTGCTTGAACTGGTCTACTGAATGGAGACAGTGGAGTGCTTCATTTAACTGCCGGAGTGACAGTGCTACAACTCTAACATTGCTGTTCGATGGGAGTGAGATCTGATTTTCTCCAACAGCAAGATGGCTGAAGAGCTCCGTACCTGCAGCTGTAAGAAGGACCAGGGGTTTGCATCCTGGAAAAAATGCAACTTATTTGTAGTTTTTAGTAAGGGACCACATTTCAAATCCTAACAAGGACTTATACATCTTTATTTTTTGTTTTTGTTGTTGGAATTTCCCTTGAGTTGTGATCCATGGCAACATGCAGTTGGGCTATCATATTGAAAACAAACTTAGTGTAGAACAATGGAGAAAATGTTCTTTCCAGGACAGAATGTTCCTGACTGGATTATTTCATGCCACTGTCAGTAAACTTGCACCTGGGTTTACACCAGTGGTAGTTCTGTTTACTGAGTAAGCATACCATATTAACAACTGCACTTTAGTACAGCACAGAATGGAGGGGGGGGGTACAATGGAAGTCAAAGTATAATAATCTCTGACAGCTATAGTTGCAAAGACATTTTTGCCTCAAGCAAGCTCTTGTTTTACTCTGTAAGCCACATTCATATAATTTAGATGTGTGTACTGCAGAGTCAGAAAAATACATTTTAATAATATAAAGGGTGGTGTAACAGTGCCCTTTGTATACATTGAGCTTTTCTTTTCTCTTATTTTTGTTTTACAAAATCCAGCTCTTTTATCACAGTCTTTAGCTTCTATCCCTAGCTGCAAAAGTAGCTATGAACCTTTTGTTAAAGGTCATCAGTGTTCAAATATATTGGGTGGGATTTTGAAAGACTTGTGTGTTGCTTGGACACAAGTGTGGAATTCCATCGAATAGTTAAAGGACATCTAAACAGACTGAATAGCAGAAATTAAGAGAGCAAAATCCAAAAATGTAGGACTGTAGTACAGGCTCTTACCTGTCATATGATTCACTTCATTTTGTCCATAAAGTTATTATATCAGCATTTTGTCATGTTTTAAAAATGTATACAAATGGCTGACTGTTTCAAAATGCCTGTTTCTGTAACACAGAAACATAGAATTTGACGGCAGATAAGGACTGCTTGGCCCACCCAGTCTGCCCATTTCCCTACCTAATGGATAAGCTACAGATCCTAGTAAACCAGCAGCCTACTTCTTCCTACCCCCACCCCCTAGAATTGCCTTATGACTGTCCCATGCATGCTTGAATTCCACTGTTTTTGACTCCACAACCTCCTCCGGAAGGCCGTTCCATGCAACCACAACCCTCTCTGTGAAAAAATACTTCCTTAAATTACCTCTGAGTCCCACCCCTCCATCTTCAAATTGTGTCCCCTTATTCTTGCACACCTCTTTTTTTGAAAGATGCTACCCTCTTGGACTTTGTTGATTCCCTGGAGGTACTTGAAAGTTTCTATCATGTCCCCCCTCTCCTCCTTTCCTCGAGGCTATACATATTAAGCTCCTTAAGTCTCTCTTCATATGTCTTCCATTGCAGACCCTGCACCATTTTAGTTGCCCTCCTCTGGACAGCTTCCATCCTGTCTATGTCTTTGCGGAGATTGGGTCTCCAGAACTGCACGCAGTACTCCAGATGGGGTCTCACCAGCTGTCTGTACAGAGGGATAATAACTTCCTGTTTTCTACTGGTGATGCCTCTCCCTATGCATCCCAGTATCCCCCCAGCCCTCCTTGCTGCCCTCTCACATTGCATGTCCACATTTAGGTCATCTGATATGACTACCCCCAGGTCCCTTTCCATTCTTGTTGTTGTCAGTATCTCACCCCCTATTGTGTACTCTTCCCCTGGGTTTTTGTTTCCCAGGTGCATTACCTTGCACTTTTTAGCATTGAATCTAAGCTGCCATTCATTTGACCATTCCTCTAACCTTGCCAAGTCCCTTCTCATCCTTTCCACCCCACCTTGTGCATCAACTCTGTTGCAGATCTTACTTTTCCTTCCAGTCCCTCTGCAATGTCGCTTATAAAGGCATTGAAGAGGAAAGGTCCTCATACTGAACCCTCCGGTACCCCACTAGTAACCCCCCTTTCTTCAGAGTGGACTCCACTTACTATTACTCTCTGTGTCCTATTCTCCAGTCAATTCTTTACCCAGGCTGTCATCTTGGGACCTACTCCCAGGCTGGATAACTTGTATATTAATCTTTTGTGTGGGACTGTGTCAAATGCCTTGCTAAAGTCTAGGTAGGTCATGTTCACAGCCCCTCCCTGATCTACTACTTTGGTCACCCAGTCAAAGAAATCTATCAGATTTGTCTGGCATGACCTTCCCTCTGTGAATCCATGCTGCCTTGTGCCCTGTGCCCCTCTGGCCTATAGATACGCGACAATCCTTTCCTTCAGAAGTGATTCCATTATTTTCCCTGTCACTGAGGTTAAACTAACAGGTCTGTAGTTTCCTGCTTCTGCCTTGCTCCCACTTTTGTGAAGGGGAATCACATCTGCCCTCCTCCAGTCCTCTGGTATCACCCCATCCTCCCATGATTTGTTAAAGAGGGTAGTCAGTAGTGTCACTAGTTCTACCCTTAGTTCTTTTAGAATTCTGGGATGAATCCCATCAGGCCCCATTGCTTTGTCCACCTTCAGTTTTAAGAGTTCTTTCAGAACCCTTTCTTCTGTAAATGGGTTGGTATCAACTTCTGTATCCAGAGTGTTTCTATTGTTTGTTTTAGGTACCTTTCCATCTTCATTTGTAAATACTGAGCAAAAATATTTGTTTAGTATCTCTGCCTTTTCACAGTCACCCTCTGCCCACCCCCCTTCCCTTTATTAAGCCTCACTATCCCTCCCTTGGTCTTCCTTCGCTCCCTGATGTACCTATAAAAGGTTTTATCCCCCTTCTTAACTGAGTTGGCTATCTTTTCCTCGGTTTGGGCCTTTGCTATTCTGACTGCCTTCCCAGCTTCCTTTTGCTTTAACTGATACAGTTCTCTGTCTTGCTCCTTCTGTGATTCCTTGTACTTCCTGAATGCTTTCTTTTTCTCTTGAACCTTCACTGCCACTTCCTTTGAGAACCATAGTGGTTTCTTACATCGTTTTGTTTTGTTTATTTGCTTCACACAAAGGGTTGTTACCTCTGTGATGGTAGTTTTTATTATTCCCCATTGTTCTTCCACCCCTCCTTCCTGCCCATTTGCTAGTGCATTCCTTAGGCACTCACCCATTTTGGCAAAGTCAGCACTCCTAAAGATCAGTACTTTTGCCTTTGTATGGCTTGACTCTATTGCTGTGTTTATTATGAACCATACTGTTCGATGGTCGTTAGTTCCCAGATGGCTACCCACTTCTACCTCTGTGATTCTCTCTCCATCTCCATTTGAGAGAACCAGGTCTTAGATTGTTCCCTCTCGAGTGGGTTCCAATACTAGTTGCCTAAGGCATGCCCCCTGTAGGGCATCTAGAATAACCCCCCTCTTTGAAGTGGCTGCTGCAACTGTACTCCAGTTAACATCTGGCATATTCAGATCACCCATCAGCAATATCTCCCCTTTTTCTGCCATTCTAAGTATACTTTCATTCATTAGTTGCCTTCCTAAGGACCGCCTCCAATCTGTCTATGTCTTTCTGGAAATGTGGTCTCCAGAGCTGGACACAGTACTCAAGGTGGGTTCTTAATAGTCATCTATACAGAGGCGACACCAGGTGGCTCCAACTTGCTTGCATAATGATGTAATTCAAGCCACAGTGCTCCAGAGCAATAAAAGGGTCTGTATAGGGACCTATTAAATATATTTATTTTACACCCGTGGATTGCATATATGGGAAAAATAATTTACTGTGCATGTGAGATACTCACACCTCCAGGAAAGAATTGTGGAATATCTCAACTCTAGTGGGTTATAATACCTGTGGCAGCATGGAGTCTTGTGTGTTGGGGGGGAGCATGTCAAACAACTCTCATAAAGGTCTGTGACTGGATGACCAAAAAATTAGATCAGAGCACAGTGGTGGATGTGGCATACTTAGATTTTAGTAAGGCTTTCACACCATTCCACATAGAAGGCTAGTAAGCAAGCTGGGCAGCTTAGGAGTGGGACCAAAGACAGTAAAGTGGATAAGAAATTGATTAGGAGATAGGCAACAGTGAGTGCTGGTAAATGGAGTCCACAGTGAGGAAGGGAGGGTGACCAGTGGGGTGCCTCAGGGATCAATGCTGGCAGTAGTCCTATGTAATGTCTTTATAAGTGACATTGCAGAGTAGCTGGAAGGGAAGGTCTACTTCTTTGTGGATGACACCAAAATCTGCAATAAGTTAGACACCCCAGGGCTGCATGGAAAGATAAGCAGAGACCTGAGAAAACTCAAAAAGTGGTTAAGGGTATGGCAGTTGGGATTCAATGCAAACAAAGTGCAAAATAATGCACTTAGGGAATGGAAACCCTGGGGTATAACACAAAATGGGTAGGGTAGTATTGATGACCACCAAGAAGGAAAGTGACCAGAGGGTAATCATATCAAATGACCTAGAGGTGGCCAGGCAGTGCAACAAGGCAATTGGGATGGTTATTGGAATGCTGGGGTACATAGGGAGGGGATCACCAGCAGAAATAAAAAGGTGATGTTGCCTCTGTATAGATGACTATTAAGAACCCACCTTGAGTACTGTATCCAGTTCTGGAGACTACGTTTCCAGAAAGACATATACAGTTTGGAGGCGGTCCTTAAGAAGGCAACTAAAATGGTCATGGTTTGCACTACAAGCCCTACCAGGAGATACTAAAGGGCATAAATATCTACACTTTGAAGATAGGAGGGAGAGGGAGGATATATTAGAGCCCTCTAAGTACATCACAGTGGGGGAATATAAGGTACAGGAGAAAAGCTTTTTTCAGAAAAAAAAGAAGATCAAGAACATGGGGACATGCGATGAAGCTCAAGTGGGGTAGATTAAGAAGAGATGTGAGGAAGTACTTCCTCACAGTAAGAGTGGTCGATTTCTGAAACAGCTATCCAACAGCGGTGGTGGGGGAAAAAACAATGGAGGGGTTAAAGAATGTATGGGATAGGCACAAGTGATTCTATACTTCATTGGCAATCCCTCCAAGAGGCAATTTCTGAGGCAGTCTCCTATTTCTTTGAAATCCACTCTCCTAAAGTCCAAGGGCTAAAGTCACACAAAATCACCAAAGAAACGCAAAATTTTACATTCCGCTTTGTGATCGCCCAGGTGAAAAAAATGCTATTCACAAAATGATAGCGTGCTGCGCTATTCAACTGTGAATAGGGCTAGGCTGAGTCAGCAGTAACTCCATTACTGCTACATGTAACTCCACTAGCACCATACTGACCCACATCTTGGGGAATGGCCCTGCAAGGACTAGTGCAGGTGGGCTATTTGGTATTCACAAAACCAGCCATGCAAATGAGCCCATTGGGCATGCAATGTGCTAGGTGTCCATTTGCATGCCAATTATAGGCCCATTTACATGGGTCACACTGGAGTGTAGTGTGTGCCCCCCCCCCAACCAATTGCTGGCCCGATTGACAAAGAAAACTTCTCTAGTGATAGTGGTCCCCCCTGATGGCTGATCACCCCCTGATATAAACAAATTAGTGTCCCTTGTGGTAGTGGTTCACCCCCTGTGACCACTGAATGCAATCTGATATTAAAAATATAAGTTTTCCCTAGTGTCCAGTGGTCCCTCCTTCCACTCGAACTACCACCCAACATTGGTATCAGATACACTGGGATCCCGTGTAACCCCCCCATCCTGATTCACTGTATAGGAAATATAAACATTACCCCTGTACAGTGAATTGCAAACTGTTCCCTGTTGATCTACTGAACACTCTATCTTGGCAGGCAGTATCCCCTACACTGCCCCCATCCCATCCCTGAGCCAGTGACCAGCACAGCACTCCTCTCTCCAACACAGCTGGCTGCCGACTGTGCTCTCAATGAGCTTGTACTGAATACAGTATGCACTCAGTGAGAGCTCAGTCGGTGGCCATGTGTGATGGAGAGAGGAGGGCTGTGCTGTTCACCAGCTCGTGGATGGGCGAGGGGGGAGCAGGGTGATGTGTCACTGCCTGCCAAGGTGGGGGGGGTCCACTAGACCACCAGAGAATGGTTTACAATTCACTATACAGGGATCAGGGATAGGGAGGGGGGTCCGTTAGACATCAGGGTAATGTATATATTTCCCCCATGTAATAGTGTAGCTAGCTGGCTGAAGTCAGAGGCAGTGCAAACACTAATGAATAGACACCACAACGACATGAATGGTTCAAAATAAAAACCAGTTTTATTTTCATCATCTCTTTAAAATTTAAGCAGACATTTTTTTTTTATCAAACTACAACCAGAAGCGAGAAAAATACAGCTTACTTCAGTGTTAAACTAAACATAGTTGCCTGACCAGACAGATTCTTGGCAAAGTTTCTTTGGCTGCATTTCCATGCCCAGGCAACATCTGTCCCTTCTTGTATAAGCATAAAGTCTATCTTCATGCTTCTCTTTCCTGCTGATAAATATCCTTTTTAGCTGCAATGCCTGGAGTTCTAGGTGCCCTTCATTACTAATAAGTGGCCAGCTGCAACAGCAGTCAGTCTAATTCTCCAAAGATCATTGTATAGGACATAAAAGGTTTACTTTTAAAGTAGCCTGTCCAGCCAAAGGGCTGTGGGGATATCTACTTGACACCCCTTGGAGCTTATGACCAACATGTCAGCTCTGCCAGGGCAAGTACACAGTAATTTGAGAGACACAAAATAGAGAAGAAATAGACACCATGACACCCTCAACCTTAGAAATTTGAATAAATTAACTGACTAGAGAAAATTAAAGCGACATACTTCACTTTGTCTCAATAATATTGAGAGTCATGACAGTGACCACAGCCAAGTCAGAAACAAATGCTGGTGACACTACCAGTAACTATCACTAGAGCACTGCATTTTGGGGGAAATTTAGGGTGCTGCCAAAACAATTGTCAGAGCTCAAACTTTTCTCTTTTAGTGTTTTTGTACAGATATAGTCATTCTAACATCATATACTAAAAACAATTTACATAGACATTCTGTCATTTGAGAATGATAAAGCCAACAAGCAGATTTTCCTCCTTGCTGAATAAGCAAAACATGAAGTAAATGAAGCCCGAGTTTCACAAGCATTTTCGTGGTGGTAAAGCTGCCATGAAACGGAATGCATGCCTCATCTGTAACTATTTTTCAGATTCAAGGCATACCACTGATATGTCACAGACTGGGATGGAAGTTTAAAGATGTTATGGTGAACCTTCTCTACAGTAATGGTGAAGGGATGGACTTTGGTATAGAAAGTTACAAGTTCAATGCCCACATTGGATAGACTTTTTATAAGCAATTTAATTAGTAAAGTATACATTTTATTCAAATTCAGGGCTAAATTTGTGAACTGTTTGTAGTGTATTGGTCAAGGCAACTGGCTTTGGAATCAAAAACTGAGTGTTTTACGTCTCACAATGGGTAGAATTTTCATGATCATTTATATTGTTTGAATAACTGTCTCATGTAAGTTTAATGTGGAATCTCTGAACCTTCTGTA
Organism: Neoceratodus forsteri; assembly: GCA_016271365.2. NCBI lineage: Eukaryota > Metazoa > Chordata > Ceratodontiformes > Ceratodontidae > Neoceratodus > Neoceratodus forsteri. The sequence goes on from CM057456.1 coordinate 1,292,594,126, forward strand.
GTACAGAGGTCAGCAGTTTGCCTTTGTAATAGGTGATTAAATGTTTGATTCCCAAGCTGGCCTGGTGGCACATAGGGCTGAGGCATCTCTTCCTTACCTCGTGCCATGCTGGTGACCCAGGTTCAGGAATGACATTGGGTTGTCGGGGACCCAGCATTGGGGGGGAAGTGTGAGAGCAGTGTGAGAGCAGGACTGTGCTGCCTAGTGGTGGCTCTCCTCTCCTGGGGAGGTGGGTCACCCTCCCACAGTCCTGACATCACTGGGTGGAGGGCTGGTGGTGGTGTAGGTGGGTGACTGGTAGGGTGGGGCATCCTGCAGTGCGTGGTGTGCACGCTCGTACTAATGATATGAGAGTGTGGGGGGGGCAAAAACAGGGAACAAAAATTGATAAAAAAAAAAAATAATTAAAAAAATGTTTGAGTCCCACAATGTATACATTTTTTAATGAACATTTAGTATTAAAATATTTGAGCTCTATTTTCAAAAGGTTAGTGTGGCACAAACCATGTGTACACTGCACTAACCATGAGTAGTGGCAGCTGTCATGGATGTGATGATATTCAAAGGCCTCCTATGCACAGTGCACCCCCTACAGTGCTGGGTTGCACAATATCACACTGCACATATGCAAATGAGGGAACCCCCATGCATACGCAGTGCAGTATGATATTGATAGTTTTCAGAGGCACTAAACAGCTGCAAGCGTGGCACAGTTTAACATTTCTGAAACCCAGTCCCTAACTGTGCTCAGAGAAGATGGGTACACTACACCCCATCCACCCACCATCAAGGGCTGTGTACCCATTGGTCCAGTGGTTGTCCCATGCCCCGATCCCCACATAAGTAATAAAAATGATACTTCTGGTAGTCCAGAAGTCCCTCCCATTCCCGATCCCAACAAACATAATAAAACAGAAATTCCTGGTAGTCTAGCAATGCCTCCCCAGTCCCAATCTACTGTCATGTAAAAGAAAAAGTTGCCCGGGGGTCTAGTGGTCCATCCCGAGCATCGATCACATCATGTAAAAGAAAAAGTTGCCCGGGGGTCTAGTGGTCCATCCCGAGCATCGATCACATCATGTAAAAGAAAAAGATGCCCTGGTGTTCTAGTAGTCCCTCCCAAGCCTTGATCCTCTGTCATATAAAAGAAAAAGATGCCCTTGTGGTCTAGCAGTCCCACGTGAGCCATGAACCCCTAACAAATGACAAAAATAGTATTCCCTGGTGGTCTAGTTGTCCCCCTCCCTATACCCCGACTTGCATGTATCAGATAAAGCATCTTCCCTGATGATCTAGTGGACCCCCCCACCCCAGCAGGTAGTGTCCTACCACTCCCGCTCCCCCCCATTGCAACCCTGAGAGCCAGCAACTGGCACAGCCCTCCACTTACCACCACGGCCAGCCACAGACTCAGCTAGACCACCATAGTGTCTTTTTCTTTTGAATGACAGGGGGTCTGGGCCTGGGAGGGGCTGCTAGACTACCAAGGATTTTTTTTTTGTTTACCTCTGTGGGCATCAGGCATGGGAGGAATTGCTGGACTACCATGGATTTCGTTTTTTTTTTTACTACTGTAGGGATAGAGGCTTTTGAGAGGGGACCTAGCCCAGTGTACTTGGCCCATGCAGCGGCATGCAGATGAGCACATAATGAGCATGTAAATGGCCCACTAGCACTGTGCATGCCCAATGGGCTCATCTGCATGTTTGGGCTGAATATCTCCCATAGGGGCCATAGCGCTAGCCAGTGTGTGCCGTGCTGTACCCCTATGGGTAGTCTTTGGCCAGGCACTCTGGTAGTGTGGCACACAGCATGGCAACTGCTGGCTGTGTGCCTCACTAGCATGGCCTGACATTCAGATGAATAGTATGGTCAGTTCAGCTTATGCTATCTTTTTCAATATACTGCCACATCTGGTCAGTCGTATTTTCTCACGCAGTGCCCCGTGTGTGTGTGTGCAGCTGGTCAGCTGTGAATATAGGACCCTTGTTTCTAATTTTGTGTTACACATATCTAGGGCTGGGAAAAATGTATCTTCTGCCAGCAGAATTCTGGTGAAATGCTGATTTTACTTCCATGACTTTTCACAAAATGTTTATAAAAATTTGTAAAATGTCACCAAAATTGTGATTTTAGTTATTTCCATCTAATTTAAAATGTATTTGTTCAAAGTGCACCAAATCTGGCATGGTGCCTTGCCAGTCCCCATACTGGCATGTACAAAGTTGCATATCTCTATCTTTAAAGATGAATGAGTTGTGATCCTCTAAACGTTCACAAATTTTAAAATTACAGTAAACAAATATGTAAACTAAAAATGTTTCTCCGCATTGCACCAAATTTGATATGGTGATGTTATCAATACCCATGCATATCTGTGCCACATTTTAGATCTCTAGATTTAAAAGCGACTGAGTTATAAGCCTCCAAATGTTTGGAAATTTTAAAATTGCATTTCACAATTACGTAAACTACCGAATGTTAAGCACATATAGGTTTAAAGCTAGAGAACAGAATGTAACAAATGTTGTTAGGTTCAGGGACCCTAAATTTTAGGCTTTAAGGCAACACCCATGGCCCAGCACCAGGGCATCATGCTGTCTTGTTGACGACCCTGGTTTGGAAGCGAGCCCAGGAAGTCATGTTGGGAAGCAAGTCATGGCTAAAACTTACAATTTACATAACCAGTACTCTATTAAGCAGTTTCTATGACTCTTTCAAGGTAATAATACATCTAAGTTTTCTATTATATAGCTCCAAAGGTGGTTAAGTTGTAAGCATAGAAATATTTTCAGAAATATTCACATGAATATTACATTGCCAGAATCTGAGCCCTATAACTTCTCCACCCTTCATCCAAATATTATGAAACTTGGCAAGCTTTTCAGGCCCATATTAGGCAGTATGCATGCCACATGTCAGATATCTAGCTGCAACATGTACTGAAGTATTGCCAAATACAGAATTTCAGAAAATTCTGAAAAATGTCATGAAATTTTGCAGAATGTCATGGAATTTCATGAAAATTCCACACTTTCATAAGTTGTAAATTTCACCCAGCAATATACAGTACACATTTAAATTATATGAAAATATTCTATGGACTAAAATAAAAGTTTGCCCGGGGCAATAATGTATGTGCTGCTATAATTATTAAACATTGTTACACAGTGCAGCCACTGAAGTTACCCCCCTGATGCTGAACCAAAAGGAACTCACTACTCTGACATGTTTGCTTAATAGACAGAACTGCCAAGGATTCAAACTCAGGAGCAAGCTTAGTAAACGTGTTATGAAATGATCCTGTGAGGAAAATCCTACCTGAATGGGAAAATATTTCCTGTACAACTCTGTTTATGATTGAGAAAAATGATAATGACTCCACCCAAGTTAAAAAAGTGGTGATGGATGCACTGCACAGTGACTATCTATATGGGACTATTATTTAGGGTACTGGCAAGACAATTAAAAGGCTTTACCTGTGGTTCAGCGGGCTGAAGCAACCAGCCACACCCCTTGCCTGAGCTATTTAAACTCTGTGCTTCCTGCTTCACTGAGAATAATTTTTTTCGTTGCCTTTGGACTCCTCTCACCTGTAGAGTTTTTGGATTTTCTGTTTGGTTTGTGCAGCCTTTCTGCTGTTTACGTTTCTCCTGCCTTTCTAGGTCTGTACTTTGCTTTGCCTCCGGCTGATGCTTTTGCTTTTATCTGTTGTCTGTCTTCTCTTCTGTTCTTGTGTGCTTATGTTTCTTCAGTTTTACTTGGTTTTTTTTTGGGGGGGGGGTTTCTAGTTTTCCTAGCAGCCTGCTGCTCCACTTTGCTTGCACTGTGAGGGCTTTTTAGTTTTCCTAGTGTTTTGCTGTCCCTTTTGCTTACCTTGTGCTGTTCAGTTGCTTTTATCACACTTTACCAATCTCTCAGTTCAACTGCATTTGGTATCTGTGTGCTATTCAGCTCTCACTTGCTGCTTTCCTGCCTGCAGCAGTCTCCCTGCCTGTAGCAGTCTCCCTGTACACCTGTCTGTAATTGTTTATACCTGGATTCTCAGTGCCTAGCTCCAGACAGCAGTTACAAGTCCCCAGCTACATTAGAGACACTGCTCACATACTGTACTTTAAAAGCAAGCTCATATTTAAATTATATGGTTTTTAAAACTCTTAATTCCATAATGCCTAGTTCTGGGACAGCATTTCAGATTGTTCTGTAAAAGTTTGTGCATTGGAAACAATAGGCATTTAACTGTTATGTATAAAGCTTATGAATTCAAACTGTAATGATAAATTTATCTGCAAAAGAAAATGAGGCACTTGAAGGTGGTCTAGTATACTTCATATTTGTTATTACCATCCTATTTCACTTTGAGGGGGCATTTAAACTTTTAATGTGTAAACTCTATGAATTTGAAGTATCATCTCTAATGCTTCATGAACTTTCTCAGCCAGAATCATTGTGGCCTGCTTGTACCCTCAATGTTATTCCTATGGCAGAGGACTGTGGTGTTGCAGTGGGGCATTGGTTTCAGGTTGGGGAAGGGTACTTGAAGGAGTAAGCAGATATGTAAATCCATGAATTTTAACTTGCTCATTATTGGGTTTTATCATTCTGCTGCAATCCTCATGAACAGCATTTCAAGTATTTAAGTGTACAACCTCAGACATTCAATAGTAAAGGGAATTATCTTCCCCCAAAAAATATAAATGAATATGGCATGCCTATATATTTTCAGTTATGCTATATCGAGCTTCCTAAGAACTGTTTCTTGTTTAACATTAATTCCTTTAGATGTTTCATTATTGCTTCCAGTTATGACAGGGGTGTTGAGAGGAATACAAGTGGAATAGGAAGGTAAAAGAGAGGCAGGTGGGAGGGGGCAGCAAGATGGACAGAGAAATGGGTGGGCCAGGATACAGAGGGGAGGGTGGTAACCATGGGAGATTCAATTGCAAAAGGGGTGAAATGGAGAACGAGTCAAGGGCATGCCATCGAAGAGTAGACTGTGTACCAGCAATAACAACAGGAAGAGTGGAATCTTTGATAGCACAGTCTGTGGGACAGGGTGAAGAAAATCTCACATTATAGTGCACATATGGATGAATGACCTTGCAGATTGTGAAGTGAGGGAGTTACACAAGAGGTTCCGGGAGGTAGGGAAAATTTGCAGTGAGGCAGAGAAGACAGTAGCCTTCTCAGAGATGCTTTCAGTCCAGAAGGCTAGTAGGCCAAGGAAGGTGAGAACAGAGGAATTTAATGGATGACTTAGGTGGTGGTGCAAAAAGGAGAGGTACAAGTTTGCTGGTGGCTGGGGAGGGATCTGATATAACAATGTCTTATATGCACTGTGCATGTTTCATCTCAGTAGGAAGGGTGCAAGGGTCCTGAAGGGCAAGCTGGAAGAATTTATGGGGAACAACTTCAAATTAAATTGACGGTGTAGGGCAGCAGGGTGCAGAGCACCCTTAATTACCTGGAGCAGGAGGCCAATTGTCCTCCCCCAAATCTGGACAGCATGGGGAGGAACTAAATGAGAAGAGAGGAGGTGTGGAGGGGAGACTGAGGGATGAAGGGGAGGTGGAGGGGCAGGTCAGGAGTGTGGGAAGTCCCGAGTGGCAGGTGGAGGCTGGTGTCTCTGAACACTAGAAGCCTGTGAAAAAAGGTTGCAGAATTGCACTCACTGATGGCCAAGGGAGAGGTGTACATAGCAGCCATCACAGAGACGTGGGCCACACAAAACCACAACTGGGACTTTGCAGTTCCCAGGTATAAACTGTATATAAAGACATGGGGAAGTGGAAAGGGTGGAGAGGATCTCGATGTGAAACAGGGGATAACTTATACCAGGGAGTCATGGACCCCACTAGGGAAAGGGCTGTACTGGACCTGGCCCTGTCCAACTGTGAGAATATTCAGGATATTAAAGTGGAAGTGCCACTTGCAGATAGTGACCACCACATGGCGTGCTTCCATCTGGACATTGTCAGGGGGATGGTCAGGACCAAGACAAGGGTTTGGGGCTTTAAGACATCTGACTTTGGTAGGATGTGAGAAATTCTAGTAGGATACATTGCTGGAATCAGCAGTGAGATAGGTATAGATCAGAAATGGTCAATAATAAAGGACTGATGGAGGTCACTAGTGAATGTGCTAAAATAAAGAAGTAAGAAATCTAAAGACAAAAATTCCAGCTGGTTCAGCAAGGGGGTGACAAAAGCTATAGGAGACAAGAGGGCAGCCTTCCAGAAGTACAAACATACTGAGAATGAGGAGGATAGGATAAATTACTCTGTTAAAGTATGAGAGGTAAGCAGAGCAATTGGGGTGGCAAAGACTGCAAGGGAAATACAGTTAGCACAGCAGGTAAAACAGGGAGAAGGCCTTTTTTTAATCTATAAAGGAGAAAAGGAACATAAAGGATGAGACAGCCGGATTAAAAAAGGAGGGAGGTTTGGCAGAGAGCAGTGAAGAAAAAGTAGAGGGACTAAACAAGTAATGCTGTTCAGGTTTCACTAGAAAGAAGGAGAGACCAGTGCCACAGGGGAACAGGGTGGTGAGGACCTGGAGTTTAGAAGTCACGGATGGCATCATTCAAGCTGATGAGGTACTTAAGGGCCTAAGGGTCCTGAAGGTGGATAATTCTCCATGGCCAGATAGTGTGCGCCCAAGGGTCTTAGGGAAACTGGTGGAGGCTCTGACTGATCCCCTGGCAGACCTGTTTAACACCTCTCTGGAGGTAGGGATCATTACCTGGGATTGCAGAACTGCACATGAGGTGCCTCTTCATAAAAGTAGGCCAAAGGATGAATCAGGCAACTATAGGCCAGTCAGCCTGTCCTCATTAGTGGGCAAGCTGAAGGAGACTATCCAGAAAGATAGATTTATGAATGGTCTAGAGGATGATGGGCTCCAGGATGTGAAGCAGCATGGGTTAGTATCAGGGAGGTCCTGCCAGACTAACTTTTTTTTTTTTTTTAACCAATTATTTTACCAGGTGAGACACACTAAGCTGAAAGCTTGTTTGCAGGTGCAACCTGGGAGCACAAGGAAGTTAAGTGACTTGCTCAGGGTCACACAGTATGCACCTAGGGGGCAGTGGGATTCAAACCCAGGTCTCCAGATTTGCAGCTCAGAGCCTTAACCCACTGCGCCATACTGCCTCCTTAATTTAACTTAATTGACTTCTTTGACTGGGTCTCCAGGAGAGTGGAATTAGGACAAGCAGTTGATGTCCTGTATCTGGACTTCAGCAAAGCCTTTTACTCTGTACCTCACAGGAGACTGGTCAGGAAGCTACAAGACCTGGGGATGGGGGGGTGGCTAAGCTTATTGGGTGGGTCAGAAGTTGACTGCAGGACAGAAGCCAAAAGTGGTAGTTGGGAGGAATTCTTAGAAGCTTGGCTTGTGACAAATGGGGTCCCACAGGGCTCTTTGCTTAGTCCATTGTTGTTTAACATATTCATAACTGACATCACAGATGGGATCAAACATATCTGCCTGTTCATGGACAAGACAAAACTCAGTGGAAGGGTGGACATGGAGGAAGGGAGAGAGGTGCTCAAGGAAGACCTGGTTAGGCTAAAGAAGTGGCCTGGCATTTGACAACTGGGGTTCAATGCTAAAAAGTGTAAAGTTATGCACTTGGGGGTGAAAAACCCAGGGATAAAATACATGCTGTGCAGGTAACTAGGTAACAGGAAGAAAAGGACCTGGGTGTTAATTATCACAACAGTCCTGAAACACCCAGCACACTGCAGGGACGCTATGGTCAAAGCAAATTGGATGTGGGGCTACACAGCCAGGGGAATTACCAGAAGGAAGGCAAAGGTCATTCTGCTGCTGTGCAGATCTCTAGTGAGACTACACCTACACTACAGTGTGCGATATTGGTGACCTTATCTTAAGAGGGATATCAACTTGCTAGAAATGGTCAAAAGAAGGGCTACCAAGAAGATCCAGGGTCATCAAGGCAACTCCAACTAGAAGAGGGTTAGAGGGGTCAATATGTACTCTCTTGACAACAGAAGGGAGGGGGGGGACATGACTGAAAACTTTAAGTACCTTAAAGGTATAAACAGCGTGAGCACCGTGGGCCTCTTCAGCCTTAGCAGAAACAAGACCACTAGGGATAACAGCCTGAAGCTGATGGTAAGAAGGTTTAAAAGGGAGATAGTAGGCACTTTTTCACTGAGAGGGTGGTAGCTAAGTGGGATGACTAGCCAAGAGGAGGTGATATCCCTAAAAATATTGGAGAGCCTCAATAGAGTTTGGGACAGGGTACGGGGGAAGTTGCAGATAGGGAAGGGAGTGAGGGGTGGAGGAGGTATTTTGAGTGAGGTCAAGGGGGAGGTACCAGCTCAACACCATGCAAGAAAGACAGCACATTATTGACCACGCTGTCTAGCGAGCGTATGGCTTTACAGCCACAGGGGTAGAACAGCAGTAGGGAATTACCACTACCCCTGTCGCTGTACGCTTTTCTGGAAAGGGATCAAGTTGCCATTTGCTGAGTGCCTGGTCAAGCCACTCCCATGGTGGAGTGGCTAAGGCATCGGCACACAATGGAATGAGAGACCTGGGACCGTGGTTCAGTTCCCCCCAGGTCTCCCTGTGCTGCAACATTTTGTGGCTTTTTTTTTTTAAAACAAACTTTTCCCCCCTTCTGACTTACTCACCATCCCCAAAGTTCAACCGCCCCCCCAGAGTTTGTTATATTAGTTCCAGGGAGTGTGGGGAGCAAAAACAAGGAAGCACTTTATTTTAAAGGGCGTGCGCTGTTTGTGTCAGGTCGGTGTTTTACCTGATGATATTGCAGAGCACGCCCTTTTGCTTATTGGCATTGCTTGCTGTGCAATTTTTGTTTTTAGGCAGAATTACACCATGCCAAGGGGGATACGGGGGCAGTTCTTTCTGTGAACACAGTGGAAACCGCATACACAGAGCAGAATAGATAGTCTATAAGGCCATTATCCGCTGCCACATTTGTATGTTCATAATATTATAATGACATATGCTGTAGTATGAAGTTCTAATAAATTGGTACTTGCTTAGATGGAAAACTTAGTTCATCCCTGCTTGTGAAGTGAGAAGGGGGAGCAAACATAAAGGAACTAGAGTCCCTCACAACATTAAATTACTATAGTATGTTATAGTACTGTTATCACCAGTTTGTACTGGAAATCAATAACATCCACCGAGTTTGTTAAAAGGCAAATGAAGACTAAACAATAACAGAACTGAAACCAGTATTTAAAAATCAACTTCTTGAAAAAAAAATTACATAAGAGACCAGTGCAGGTCTCCTTAGATTCTCAGTTAAAGTTCCAGTTTTTAATAGCTTAATGTTTCAAAAACACTACGAAGAACTGCATTTAACATGAAAGCCAGCATTTTTTGTAGAAAAATGCCATTTCACATTTTGTTATTGTTCTTCACTGACCTTTTTGTGAACTCAGTGGGTGTTATGATTTATTCACTGGTGGTGAAAACACTGTTAGAATCGTTTGATATAGTGTATGTCCTTGTTGAGCTGTTACATTGTTGGCACATATTAAGAAAGTATCCCACAGTCTCTGGATCTGCAGTGCCCACACATAAAAGCACACACCAATCCAGTTCAAAAGGAAAAAACAATGCAATATAGACATGTTAAGGTATTTATTAAAGAGTCAGCAACATGTCTGTGTATCATCATTTTATCAAACTTCAAGTGACGTGAATAAAATATGACTCACAAAATGCACTGCAGAGTGGAGTAGGAGAGCAAAATGGTAAGACTGTCTGCCCCACCATCTCAGCTCAAAATCCATGGCTTCTGCTGGCCTGGTGGCAATGAGGGTTGAGGCAGTGGATGCCACATCTTGCACAATGCTGGCGAACCAGGTTCAGGAATGAGCCCAGGCTGCCAGGGGTTGGCAGGGGGGAGAGGATTAAGCTTCCAGAGGACTGCTGTCCTCTATTGGGAGGGAGGGATTGCTGTCACACTCGTTGATCTCCCTCTGGTGGCGGCTGAAGGAGAGGCACATTGCCAACATATGCCATCAGTGGGGAGGGTGTGTGTGCAAAAACAGGAAAAAGGAACTGGCAGGCTTCGTGATGGCTCTCCTGCACCTGTCCTGACTCCCTGGTTATCTGGATTTCACTCCGGCGGTGGTAGAAATCCTGTGCCACTTTGTCTTAGCCCTGTCACGGGGTTGGGGGGGAGACCCGTGGGGGATTGCTGGAGAAGTCGGGAAAGAAATGGGGAGCGAGAGACTGAGTCACTCTGAGGGAGGGACCGGAGCCACCTGTAAGTCTCTCAAGGAGCGTAGAGAAACAGTAGTAAAAAGAAAAAAAATCCATGGCTTCAACAGGGGGCACAATGCATTTGTATTCTATTTTAGAACTCTATTGTCGGACATGGCATAATCAACATCAAAACTACCATTAGAATTTACTAAAAGGCCCGTAAAAAGGGAACAATAACAAACAGGGAACCCATATTCAAAGTCAACTTCCACACTACAAAATGACTTATAGATGCTTACTAGTTCTTTAAGTTCTTTGTGGCAATTAACATGATCTTAAAACAAATTCTTTTTTTTTTTTGCAATTAACTTTATTTTTATTTCACTCAACACAACTAAAAACAAACCCAACAAACCTTGGCAGAGAGGTAGAAGACAGCATTTGCAAGTTACCATACAAAAAAAAAAAAAAAAAAAGGGGAAAACCACCCCACCCAACCACCCCCACTTTGGTGATCTTAAAACAAATTCTAATATTGCATGTCTATGCTACAAATGTCCTTAACTCAACAAACTTTGCAAATACTGCTCACTTTCTTGGAGTTTGAACAGTATTTTGCAAATACTGTTCACACTATTGGCATTATTTTGAACACTGACTTGGCTTTCTCCTCACACATGAACAATGTTTACAAAGGCTTGTTTATGCATTAATGCAATATCTCAAGCATGCACATTTTTTTAGATAGCCTTCTGAAACTTGTATACATTCCTTTATATCATTATGTCATGACTACTGCAATGTGCTGCTTTATGTCTTGCTATTCTCCCTGCTCTAAATTGCATGTCTACCATATTGCCCTCCACCTCCTCTGACATATTAGAAACAAAATTACCTCCCTTATTCTGAAATATCTGCATTAGTTGCCTATGAAATTCTAATTTCAATATAGACATACCCTTGTTGTGTATAAAATAACTCATGGCTATGCCCGAAGGCACTGTGCTGGTGTTATACTCTTTTTACTTTCCACTTTGATCACTATGCTCATTTGCCACTCATCTCTATGTGATGCTGACTATTAACATCTTGGAGAGGGTCCCTTTTCATTTGCTGCACCTACTGTTTGGAATGGCCTTATTATCACCATTCATTTATCTGATTCTGTGCAGCTTTTCAAATCTAGAATAAACAAGCATTTGCCAATGCCAAATGTTTGATTGCTGGCATTGGCATTGGTAGTGTAGGAGATAGATGCATCATAGCAGAGGCTGACAGGCATTGGGGTGTGTCTTTGGGTCATCAGGCATAATGGCCATGCCATTTCACCACACACTACCCAGCAGACACCGACAAGTGTCACAGTGTGCCTTAGAGTCTCTGGGCCTTATATTCACCCCATTCCATAAGAAATACGGTGAGGTGGGTGTAGTATAGAAAAATGCGGTGAACTTTGGTGCCGAAGAGTCCAAGGCACACCTCGATGCCTGTCACTGGTTGCAGGGTGTGGGTGTGGGTGGAATGGCAGGAGTATTACAGGTGGCAATCCCAAGTCACACCCCTGATGCCTGTCAGACTCTACAGGGTGGGGCGTTATGGTCAGAAACCCTAATGTACCCGGAGTTCTTTGGTATTTTCACTCCAAATTTGAAACATATTTTTTTTGTGACCCCCACCTCATGAACACTGGCAATATCAGTTTGTTAGCTGAAAGCTGATTTTGCACAGTGACTACACCATTTGGCACCACTGGTGTGAAAACACATTTCAAACAGGATGTGAAAAATGACAGCTGTACTGTTCATGGGGAGGTGTAAAAAATGGCAATGTTGAAAATCAGGAGTAAAAATATAAAAAAAAACTGGTGAAATTACGAGTGTGCATAGAAACTGTGCAATACACACCTGTAATCTAATTAGTTTGGGGATTTTTTTACAGCAGATTGTCAACACAGGCATTTTGGGACCTCCACTCATGAACAGTGTCACTGTGATTTTCTTAATCTGTCCTGAACACTGATTTCCCACAGCGACCACGTATTTCTGCACAGGAAGTGCGAAAACACATTTCAGCCAGGGTGTGAAAAATGACAGCTGTACTGTTCATAAGGAGGTGTGGAAAAATGTCTGTATGGAAAATCTGGACTGAAAATATTACAAATACGTGAAGTTACGAAGGTGCGTGGAAACTGCGCAATGCACACTCGTAACACAGTCATTTTATGGACTTTTGTCACCAAATTTTCAACATAGCCATTTTAAGACTTCTGCTCATGAACAGTGTCACTGTGATTGTCTTAATCTGTCCTGAACATTGATTTTGCACACCAACGGCACCATTGTGTGCTACATGCGCGAAAACACATTTTGGGCAAGATATGAAAAATGACAGCTGTACTGCTCATAAGGAGGTGTGGTAAAGTGGCAATGTTAAAAATCTGGAGTGAAAATATTAAAAATCTTCGAAGTTACGAGAGTGTGTACCAACTGTGCAATGCACGCTAGTAAAACAGTAATTTTTTGCAATTTTTTCACCAAATTTTGAACATAAGATTTTGGCAGGCCTACTTCATGAACTATGTTGTTACATTACTGGGTCCCAAACGGTGGTTCCACACAGTGACTGCAAAATCACCTTTCAGAACCAAATAACAATATGATAGTGACAGAGTTCATTAGATGGGGCCGCAAGATCCCCATGTTGAAAATTTGGTGAAAAAAAATTCTCCAAAAAGGCGGAGATATGCACCAAAGTTGAAAAACACCCATTTATGCCATTATATAGCTTACTGGCATTTCTTCAGTTCTTGGTCGGCGTTGAAGAGTGCAGACATGTTCCCGGTTCACCGAAGATCATCACGCTGGGCTCCAGAGGTAAGTATGGGTGAGGAGGGTGTGGGGAGGTGGATGCGGGTTGGGGTAGGGGGCAAGACAATCAATGAGGGACCGTTTTTTGGTTTTAGGTGTTTTTTTCATTTTAGGAAGATGATGCGGGACTTTTGCCATGCTAGGGTGGGCTCCCAGTGTGGCAGAGTGGAAGTTTTTTTGGGGGGATCCAATGGAGCTGACAGGGGATTGGTCACCCCCGTCAGCCATACAGACATTTATCACACTGGGGTGGGCTCCCAGCATGGCAACTGGAAGTCTTTTTTTGTTGGGGGGGAGTTCAGTGGAGCCGACGGGGGATTGGGCACCCCCGGTGCCATTCTAACTTTTGCCACGCTGGGGTGGGCTCCCAGCGTGGCATCTGGAAGTGTGTTTTGGGGGGCAGCAGATGGAAGTTTGCCACACTGTGGTGGGCTCTCAGCATGGCACCTGGAAGTGTATTTGGGGGGGCTGCGGAGCCGATGGGGGATTTTGGGGGGAGCACATGAGCACGCTGGGGTGAGCTCCCAGCGTGCACGTATGTGTTCATGGAGGGGAAAAACTGTCTATGACAGTTCAGATGCAGTGCCGACATAGGCAATTTGCATACTGCCAATGGCAGAATGCAAATTGTCTGTAGCAGTGTTTTCCTTAGAACTGTACGCCACTGCATCTGCACGCTGTCGTAGACAGCTCGGACATTCATTGGCACAGTGCAGCTGCACCTGCAAAAGGGAGCAGGGCATTGGAAGTGGGGGAGGCACACCTACAAAAACTCGTATGGTGGCACTATGTTTCTTGCACATGCGTGCAAGCAAACATAAAAATGTATATTTCCTCACTCACTATAAACACGACCAGATACAAGTAATGAAATTCTGTCTTTATATTATATGTACTTTAACACCCAATTTCAATTTTATTTGATCCATTGTGTCAAATTTGAACTGAAAAACAGTTTGTAATACTTTTTGCATGAAAGACAATATATAAAAAATGTATTCATTCCATTGCATTGCACTGGTTAGTTCTGATTTTGAAATGCTATTAGGTGGAAAGTTAATTTGAAAGTTAACCTCCACTCAGCACAGAATGTTTTATTTCATTTCATTTTTCATTTTAATTTTGTTAACCAGGTAAGGGCACTGGAACAAGTCAATTTTCAGGTTCAACCCGAGCACATGAAGTGCACAAAAAACACATAAACAATTATACAGTAGAATACATAACTATTACAAAAAACAAGTACAAACATCACATACAGTTAACACCAATCTGGGAACACAGTGTGATACAGCTAAAGAAAACAGATTCCATTTAAAAAAAACAAGAGATCACTGAAAACATTAACAACTGTCACTTACATGGAAACACAGCAATGATTCTGTCTTTACTTCATGCTAAAAAGTAAACTTGAAAAAAACATGATGGATTCATTGATTACACCATTTGTTTCAGAATAGTGATGGCCACTGGCTGGTCTGCTCAGATAAAGTATGAACTAAATAAGGTGGAAACCAGCAAAAAAATGAAGTTGTTCAATAACTACAGACAGTCTTGTGTTTTGTGCAGTTCCATTTAAAGAGATGTTTTGGGGGGATGATGTTGGAACAAGTTAAAACCATTACTGAAGTTAACATGCCTTCAAAGTTCTCAAAGCTCTAGCAGGAAATCCTTATTAATGGAAGGATTATACAAAGCAGCTTAAGAAAGATTTAACTGGAAATTACAGCTAGTTTAAAAAATGTTTATCTAAAGTCTGTCTTTTCTTAGGAAAAAAAGATTAGTCATAATAAATCTAAATATTCACATTAAAACAATTTTCTTTCAACTAAGGTAATAATAAGTCAGTTAGATGCATGTCATGTTATTGCATAACATTTTAGCATTGACCACATTGCCAGGCAAATCATTCTTTTTGCCTGCAATCCATTAATGAAGAAGTACTTCCTCACATCCTGCCTGAGCTGCTCCTCCCCACCAATTTGTAATTGACCCCAGGTGTATGAGCTCTCATTTTTATATTTCCTTGCACTTGCACAAGAAACATTTTGTTACAAGGCAAACGGCATTTCAGAGGTGTGTCAGTGTCATGTCCAATATAGGACAGGTTGCATTGGGCTCGTCCCTAACAGACCAATGAGCACGCAAATTGAATACAACAATGGGCACATTTTCATGGGTGGAAACTTTGTGTAGTTGAAAGGTCTGAAGCACTCCAATTAGAGAGCATTCATCCTTTCATTTGCATAAAGCTAGCTGGCATACAGCTGAGCAGCTGTATGACTTTGTGGATTGTATTGTATTCACTAAAATACCACCAATAGCTTAATCTCGTTCGAAGTCAGTTGGCATTCATCTGTATCCCCTTCCCCCAGGTCGTGCCTGAAAATAGGCAGAATTTGTCTAGTGCACTTACCTGGTCAATAAAAAAACTAAAATTTTGGCTTTTGAAAGGGGCCAGCATGAAGTTGTGGCTCAAAGGGGCCAGCATTCGCACCTAAGTTTAAATCGCCCAGTGAAATAAAAGAATGCCGCCCCCCACACACACATATATCCTCAATACACCATGGCAATGGACTAAGACAGAGACATGTTCCACCACTGTGCCCTTACACTCAGGTCCTGCACTTACCTGCCCACTTCCCTTATCGTGGACAGACCATTTCTCCATTCCCCAGTACCCAGACCCTCAGGCGAGTCAGTAGCTTTCACCCAGCCTGCAGTGATAGCCAGGCTATGGTCCCTACTCCCAGGAAGTAGAAGAGGGAGACACATGGCAGAACAGTGACATTCAGTGACAGCAGCATGATAAACATGTGGTGCTGAAGCACACACCAACTGCTGAATGGAGACATGGGTAAACAGTAGCAAAAGATACAATTCCCTAATGACAGGTATGAGGAAAAGGGGCAGGATATTTAGGGAACTGTCAAAGCACAACATTCTTTTGGAATGAAAGAGACAGTACATAGATTAAACCACCCATCAATCAAGTCCACGACCCTTGAGAGATTATTCAGCATGAACCTCAGTCATCAACATGTGACCCTTAACCCACACAGTTTTCAAACCAGCATTTTACTGTTTCCTTCAGCACATACGGCAGTTCACAGAGCGCAAAACAAAGTCTTTCTTTCCAGTTACTGTATGTGCAGCAGTTTATGTCCCAGAAGCTAATTATTGGACTAAACCATCATCCAGATCCCACAGCATAACTATTATTTTTTACATTTGCTATACTTTCTACTCTCCAGGGACCAGCCCCTATCAGCCCAGCCATGCGCCCAGCTCAGTCACCTACCCCCTGTAAACTTTCCGTACTTGAGATAAACTCTGGCTTAGCCACCAGAATGGGGCTATGGAAAGGACCCCAGCCACCTATTGGATGGTGGTATACTGGCCCAGGAAGCTTCCATCCCAGAGTTACATCCTGGCTTACCCCCCCAGTGCAGGGCCTTTGGGAGGGGGCTTACTCTCCTGTTGGATGCAAGTATACATCTCTGGTGGTGGGGCTACAACGAGTAGGTGAAAGAACCATTAAGCATGGTTCAAGTTAAAAAAATCAGTTTATTACAACCATTAAAGCAGACATATTAGCAGCAGCAGCACCCCATTACTAGATGCTGAATGTTTTCATGTCACTCTGACGCTTTCTCAAGGTATACAGAAGTGAGTGCACATCCCCTTAATAAAGGTGCTTTCTTAAAGTGCCAGTGTATACATATATAACATTTCACATGTACAAACCACAGCAAACAGGAGTCCGGCAAAAACTCCAATAAAATACACCATCACAATAAAACAATATATAGTGAAAAAAAACAGAGTTCATAGCACTTTTGTGTGACCTGCAGTGGGGGTTGCGGCTTCTTGCTGGTCCCAGTTTTCTACCATTTTTGCCCAGGGAGGTGGGATGTGCAAAGATGTCAAGGATGTGTACACCAACGTCTGTCCTGCCTCCAGTTACCATGCAGGTGCCAGCCACTGCTTCCCCATTGCCTCCACCAGAGGTCAGTCATGTGCCAGGCAGTCAGCCACCCTTCCACTGGAGATGGAGAGCAATCCCTCAGATGCTTAATCCATCTCCACCCTGCCTGCCCTCTGAATCTCGGGTCTGTTCCCAATCCTGGGATGTCAGTATAACAGAAAGAAGCCTTACCGCTGCACCAGCAGGCTGGCCTATCCCACTACATAAGTAAAAGAAGTGCAACAACACTGATTGGCTGTTCACGCTTTCCTTGTGGTGGTGTACAGTACTGGAGGCAGAGTAGGATCTGAATACAAATTAGACTTTTTTCCAAGTATAATTTTATTAAAATTTTACAGAAACACAGAAACAAAAAATGGGTAACATTGCTAATTTGGTGATTTATCAAGAGTCACTGAGAGGATTCTGCTATTTGTAAAGCTAACATTCTTCATAACTGAAAGTTCGGGGGTTGGATGGGCCATGGGGGTCATGGAAGCATGAGGTTAGAGAGGCTAGATAGCCTGAAGCCTGGTGGTAAGGGGTTTAGGAACTAGAGGACTGAACTGGGTGGGGGCTGTGAGCATAAGTGCAGGGTTTTTACTGGTGGGATGTTATGCCCCCAGGGCTGTGGCAGCTTGGGAGCCTGCTGTCAGGGCTTGGAGTGTACTTGACAGCCTACCATCAGGGCTGTGGTGGCTCTCGGAGATGCTGTGAGGTCTTGCACTTGGACAAAAGAGCCTGTTGCTAGGCTTGTAGAGGATTAGGAGCTGCTGTTAGGACTTGGGGGGGGCAGGAGCTCAGAAGGACCTGTCTATAGAGGCTCAGACGCATGTAGTCAGGAGCTGGGGGGATACTCTGGTGCCTGCCATCAGGACTGGGGGAGAAACCACTGGAACCTTTCAGTCATGTTCTGGGGAAGCTCAGGAGCATGCCATCAGGACTGGTATGGGCTGGCTGGCCCAGTGGCATAGAGGGCTGAGGCACTTGATACCTTACTTTGCCCATGTCAGTAGCCAGAGTTTGGGAATGAGCTCAGGCTGCAGGGGTCAGCTGGTTGGAGAAGGATCAAGTGTCCCAATGGACACTGTCCTTCTCTGTGGAAGGAGGGCAGCCAGCTATGCTGTTCTACTGCTACCTGGGTGACCACAGATGTCAGTGCAGCAGGATCAGCTAATTGGAGAGGGGACATTGACAGGCCCTCCATTTCACTCTCTTGTGTGGGGTCATGCTTGGGGTGCCCTTGATGCCGATGTCCCAGGGGATTAGGGGATACAAAAAGTGGAAAACTCACCCTGCCAGCAGGATGGAGCTGCCCAATTCAGGCCCTGCATCAGGATACTCAGTCCCTCCCTAGTCAGATAATGTTTGTGATGGAAGGTAAAGGGGGGTCTCTGTCACCCCCACCAGAGGGGTAAGCTCTGAGGGAACAAGCAATGGACCCATGAAAGCTCTGGGGGACTCCAGGGTTACAGGGCTGGAACTGGGCACTGGCAGAGGAGGGCCAACAGGGAGCATGGGGGAAAAGAAGAACTGGTATGGGGTGGGCTATTGAGCATGCCACCATGGCTGTAGGGAATCTGATGGTCTGAGAGGAAGATCAAAGTTAGAAGCTAGGGGATGTTGGTTAGTGGCCTTGGAAGCATGCCTCCATGGCTGAGGGGTTTAGTCATCTGATCACATGATGGAGGGGCTCTTGAGCTTCAGGGCTGGGCTGGGGGGCTTCATGAGCTGTTGGCATTTGCCGTCCTTTGGATGAGATGTTAAATTGACGTCCTAGCTGCCATTTATGTTGGTTGTTCAGGTGGATGATAAAGATCTCATAGCATGGGCACATGCATGGATGACATAACTGAATAGCAGCTTGATTCGGTGCTCCATGGTGAACCTGGATAAAATCTGTGGAAAAAGTGCATCAGCTGAGCCAAGCAGCACCTTCCAGGACTGAATCAATGCATAAAAACACAAGTTAATGAATAAGGGAGGCCTACACCAAAAAGTAACTTGGGGAACGAAGTTATTGAGTGAAACCAGTGACCGTCTGACACCCAGACAAGCATGGCGGGACAGGCACCAACTTCCATGGCCAACTCAAATGAAACAGCAGTGTTCAAGACTTTGCTTCAGCAAGTTCAAAAATATATCACCATATTTAATCTTTCGTAGCAGCCCTGGAAGAGAAGGTGCAAGCTCTTCACCACAGGACACAGGATGCAGAAATGTACCTCTAGTATATTGATGAAAAGACTGCCACCATGACACCAGGATCCACGAGCTAGAGTACACGGTTCAACTCCTGTGGCATTGTACCGAAGACTTCAAGAATAGGAGCCGAAGAAATAACTTACGGTTTGTTGACTTCCCAGAAAGGGCTGCAGGGAGGGACCCAAATGGTTTTCTACAAAAAGAGCTCCCCAAGCTGAAGAACTATACAGTGGTGTGAAAAAGTATTTGCCCCCTTCCTGATTTTATCTATTATTGCATATTTGTCACACTGGATGTTTTCAGGTCTTTAGACAAAATGTAATATTAGATAAAGGGAACCTGAGTGAACAAATAACACTTGTTTTTTTTTTTATTTCACTTATTTAATGAAAAAAAGTTAACCAACACCAATTGGCACTGTGTGAAAAAGTAATTGCCCACTTACACTTAATAACTGGTTACACCACATTTAGCTGCAATGACTGCAACCAAACACTTCCTATAATTCAATATCAGTCTTTCACATTGCTGTGGAGGAATTTTAACCCACTCTTCCTCGCAGAATTGCTTTAATTCAGTAACATTTGGTAGGTTTTCGAGCATGAACTGCTCGCTTCCAGGTCCCCTACAGCATCTCTATTGGGTTTAAGTCTGGACTTGACTAGGCCACTCCAAAACTTTAATTTTACTTCTTTTCGCCATTCTGATGTGGACTTGCTTTTGTGTTTTGGATCATTGTCTTGCTGCATGACCCAACTACGCTTCAGCTTCAGCTGACGGAAGGATGACTGGACATTCTCCTTAAGAATTTTCTGGTACAGAGCAGAATTCATGGTTCCTTTAATTATGGCAAGTCATCCAGGTCCTTAGGCAGCAAAGCATCCCCACACCATCACACTACCACCACCATGTTTGACTGTTGGTATGGTGTTCTTACTGTGGAATGCTGTGTTTGCTTTACGCGAGACATTATGGGATCCATGTTGTCCAAAAAGTTCCACTTTGGACTCATCTGTCCATAGAACATTTTCCCAAAAGGCTTGTGGATCATCCAGGTGCTTCTTGGCAAATGAGATACAAGCATTTATGTTCTTCTTGGTTAGCAGTGGTTTCCTGCTACCTCACATGAAGCCCATTTTGCCCAGTCTCTTTCTGATTGTGGAGTCATGAACACTGACCTTAGCTGAGGCAAGAGAAGCCTGCAGTTCTTTGGATGTTGTTTTAGGATCCTTTGAGACTTCTTGGATGATTTTACACTGTGCTCTTGGAGTAATTTTGGCAGGCCGCCCATCCTGGGAAGGTTCACTACTGTTCCAAGTGTTCTCCATTTGGAGATTATGGCTCTCACTGTGGTTTGATGGAGTCCCAGAGCCTTAGAAATAGCTTTGTAACCCTTTCCAGACTGATAGAGGGCAACAAAATGTTTTTCTGATCTTTTCAGGAACTTCCTTTGATCATGGCATAATGTGCTTGTTGAATCTTTGTGCTGGCAATGTGACTCTGATGGTAAGGGCCAAAATAAGTGAGGTTTATATTGATCAGGGCTGGCTGTAATCAAGCCTGGCTGTGTTCAATCAGCTGACTCTAATTATCCCTTTAATTGGGTTGATTTAACTAGGGGGCAATTACTTTTTCACACAGTGCCAGTTGGTGTTGATTAACTTTTTTCATTAAATAAATGAAATAAGTGAAAAAAAAAAGTGTTATTTGTCCACTCAGGTTCCCTTTATCTAATATTATATTTTGTCTAAAGACCTGAAAACATCCAGTGTGACAAATATGCAATAATAGAGAAAATCAGGAAGGGGGCAAATACTTTTTCACGCCACTGTACATGGAAGCCTGGAGTGGAAATCGAGAGGGCACATCAAACCTTGGCACCACCACTGAAAAAAGGCAGAAGAGCCAAGGCGCCTCATGCTAAGTTCCTCTGATACCCAGAAAAAAGAGAGTAGGCTCACCTTAGGCTTGGAAAAAGGTCTACTAAGCAGGTAGGGACATAAAATCACATTCACTTCATAGTTTATCTGCTGCCTCTTGGTCATTGCGTATCTCCTTTCAGTCTTACCTACTGCTTCACTTTTATTTTGTGGACTCTCTAATTTATGGTATATCTCTTTTTGATTATTTAACTCAATCTAAATCCACTCTTTTCTTCATGTTTGATAGACAGTAAAGGATAACTATCTTTAATCTGCAGGTCAGTATTGTCTGTACCATCGCAGGTTCAAATACTTATTTCCATTCTGTTATGTTTCCCTCTTAACTGGTCTTTCAGTAAGTTCAGTGTGGATTTTTGATTTACACAATGATAGTAAAAACAATTTTAGTACTTCTTTATGTACATAGTTTGTTTTTATGGTTTGTACAAAGGATCAGTCAGCTGAGATGTAACTTCTCCTTTCCAATTTGGCCCTGCTTGTAACCACTTCCACAGGTGATTTGACTTAAGCTCCACATCAGAGTCTACTGAAGCATTGGAAGGTTACGTGACTTGCCTAAGTTCACATGATGAGTATTTGACTCTGGTGGGGGTTTAACCTTTGACCTTTTGGCTCCTTAGCAGATGTTCTAACAATTAGACCCACTGTGTCTACGCCTAGTTTATGTCCTTGTTAAGTACTGTACTTACATTGTTGTTATAGTGCATCCATGTTCTACTGTAGATTTCTGTGGCTGAAATGAACACAGACTATATCACACAGTTCTAATATGTTACTTACCATGATAATATTGGAGGGGGAGTGTGCTAAACTTAATAGGGCTGCAAACAATAAATTGTTTGGGAACTTTGTGTGGAGAACATGGGTGGAGGGAGGATGCCATCAGTGGGAGGGCATAGGGAGGAGCAGAAAGGTGCTATTGGTGGTGCACAGGTCCACGTGGCTGCAGTCTGCCAATATGGTGATTGCAGTTTTTATACAAAAGAGCTTGTAGTCCAGGTGTGTTCCTCTTCTGCATCAGATTGCTGCTAAGCATGAGAGGAGGTTAAGGACAGAGGACAGATGAGCATTTCAGGGAAGCGTTGAGTTTTTTAGACATTTTTGGAGGGGAAGCATGCTGACTTAACAGGGCTATCAACAGTAAATTCTTTGTGGTGAGAGGACACTTTCAGTGGGATTACTGAGGGAGGGAGGGAGCTAAAAAGCAGTGCAGGTGCCATTGGTGGTGTACAGGAGTACGTAGCTGCAGTCTGCTACTACAGTGATGGTTACTCCTATCAAATACATAGGAGGCCAAGTGACCCTTCGCATGAGTGACCTGAAGCATAAGTGTCATGAAGCAGGACTGTGGCATCTGGGAGTGTCGGCATGGGGCATGATGCTCAGAGGAGGTCAGGTAAGATAAGTAAGGATAAAGGAAGAGTAAATAGGGGTTCAATAAAGATAGCGGATATTTCCAATCTAGGGATTATCTCCAGAGCAGTCAGCTGGCGGTAACAGTGATATCAGGGGATCTCAGATACTCCTAATCTAGAGTCAGCCTACAGCAGAATTAGTAGGAGGGATAACAATGATATTTGGGGATCTCAGCTTCTTCCTATCTAGGGTCAGCCGCTGGAGAGTTAGCAGCCAGGAAATCTAGTAGGAAGGTATACAGTGCATTCCTAAAGCAGGCCTACAAATAGTCCTAATTAGAAGCTACAAAAGCTTAAGGGGGTTATCTAGGTATACTATGAAGAGGGCCTAGAAACATAACATGTGGGGAAGGGGCAAGCAGTGAGGGGTAGAGTGAGGCAGGAAGGATTGTCAGATGCAGATGATGTGGAGTGGCAGTATTACTGGGAGCACTCTGGGAGATGAGGGGATGCCTGGTTTGCAGGAAATTTAGTCAGTTGAGGCCAGAGTTGTGGCAGCTGATGAGGCAGGAAATACATACAGCGTTGGAGGGAAATTCATAAGGTGATGAAGGGAGGGGCACGGGACAGAGGTCATGGAGGCTGGTAAAGGGAGGGGAGCAGGAATGAACACTAGAGATGGCCAGTTAGTAAAAAAGCACAGGTACTTAGGCAGGTACCATTAGAACTCTTTCCCTAGTGAGAGACAAGTCTTAGGGATGGGGAGCAGATAACAGTAAGGGGAAAAGATATGAAAAAATGTAAGGTGGTGGTCAGTGGGAGAATCTCCAGAGTTGATCCTGCAGAACAGATTCCTCCCACTATATAGGGTGGGAGGAGGAGGAACCTGGTGGAATGGGGAGTGACAGTGGGATAGGAAGGAATGGAGGTACTATGAGGGGAGATGTCAAGGAAAGCAGGCAGAGGGATGGGAGCATGTGAATTCAGGCAAGAGGAGGAGGGCAAGTGAAGTAGGAAAGGGGTATTGGAGAAGGGAGAATGTGGGGGCAGGACTATGGGGAGCAGAGGAGGTTAGGGGTGAGCAAAAAGGTAAGATGAGGGCATGCCAGAGGGGAAAAGCTAGGGAGGAGGGGATGGTGAAGGGGCAAGCTGAGGTAGGTGGTTGGGGGAATATAAGAGGGACAGGAGAGGAAACAGGAGGCAGGTGGGAAGGTTCAACAGGATGGACAGAGAGATTCGTGGGCCCAGGATGGAGGGTGGTAACCTTGAGAGAATCAACTACAAAGGGGGTGAGATGGGGAGGGAAAGAGTCAAGGGCATGCCATAGGAGGGTATGCAGTGCACCAGCGATGAAGACAGGAAGAGTGGGATCTCTAATAGCACAGTCAGTGGAGCAGCATGAGGGAAACCTCACATTATAGTGCATATGGTGATTAATGATCTTGCAGGATGTGAGGTGAGAGAGGTGCAACAGAGATTCCAGGAGGAGGGGATAATTTGCAACGAGGTTGGGAAGACAGCAGTTTTCTCAAAGGTGCTTCCATCCTGAGGGCTAGTATGGCATGGAAGGTTAGAAAAGAGGAATTTAATGGATGATTTAGGAGATGGTGCAAAAAGGATGGGTACAGGCTTGATAGCTTGGGAGGGATCTGGTATAACAATGACCTGTACATATGAGACAGGTTTCATCTCAGTAGGAATGGTGCAAGGGTCCTGAAGGGCAAGCTGGAGGAACATGGTACACAGAGAACCATGACTGGGATGTTAACATACCAGGGTACACAACCTACACGACAGACAGAGAGGGTAGAAGAGGAGAAGTAGCTATCTATGTAAGGGAAGGGATAAAAGCAACAGAACAAAAGAGTAAACAGGGAGGAGAGGAGGCACTGTGAGTCAGCTTAGAGACTGGAAATGGCACCACAATCTGCACAGCGGTTGTATACAGACCCACATCTCAGGTGTAAGGAATGGACAAGGATATGATAGAAGGCATCCTTAGGATGGCAGAGAAAGGGGAGATATTGTTGATGGGGGACCTGAATATGCCAGATGTTAACCGGAACACCTTTGCTGCAGCCACCTCCAAGAGCAGAGCCAGTTTTGATGCCCCACAGGGGGCATGCCTCAGACAGGTAGTGTTGGAATCCACTCGGGAGGGAGCAATCTTAGACCTCGTTCTCTCAAACGGGGACAGTGAGAGAATTTCAGATCTAGAAGTGGGTAGCTATCTGTGTACAAGTGACCAACAAACAGTGTGGTTCACTATAAACTCAGCTGCAGAGTCAAGCCATACAAAAGTGAGAGTACTGGCCTTCAGGAGGGCTGACTTTGTCTAAATGGGAGAGTGCCTTAGAAAAGCACTAGCAAACAGGCAAGAAGGAGGGCTGGAGCAACAATGGGCAGACATCAAAACTGCCATCATAGAGGCAACAAGCCTTTGTGTGAAGCAATGGTTCTCAAAAAAGGTGACGGGGAAGGTGAGGGAGACAAAGATAACATTTAGGAAGTTTAAGGAAACACAAAAGGAGCAGGACAGAGAACTGTACTAGTTAAGGCAGAAGAAAGCAGGGAAGGCAGTCAGAATAGCAAAGGCCCAAACTGAGGAAAAGATAGCCAACTCATTTAAGAAGGGGGGTAAAAGCTTTTATAGGTACATTAGGGAGTGTACAAAGACAAAGGGAGGGATAGTGAGGCTGAACAGAATGGACGGTGGGTGGGCAGAGGGGACAGTGAAAAAGTAGGGATACTGAATGAATACTTCTGCTCAGTATTTAGAAACGAGAAGGAGGGGTAGGTACCTAATCCAATTAACAGGAGCACTCTGGATAGGGGATCGATCCCAGTCCTTTCACAGAAGAAAGGGTTCTGAAAGAACTCCTAAAACTGAAGGTGGACAAAGCAATTGGTCTTGACAGGTTTCACCCCAGAATTCTAAAAGAATTAAGGGAAGAACTAGTGACACCACTGACTACCCTTGTTAATAAATCATGGGAGGACGGTGTGGTACCTGAGGACTGGAGGAGGGTGGATGTGATTCCCCTTCACAAAAGTGGCAGCAAGACAGAGACAGGAAGCTACAGACCTCTCAGTTTGACCTCTGTGGTAGGGAAAATGATGGAATAACTTCTGAAGGAAAGAAATGTTGAGTACCCAGAAGCCAGTGGGGCACAGAACCCAAGGCAGCATGGATTCACAGTGGGAAGGTCATGTCAGATGAATCTAATCAGTTTCTTTGACTGGGTGACCAAAGTAGTAGACCAAGGAGGGGCTGTGAACATGACCTACCTAGACGTCAGCAAGGCATTTGACACAGTCCCACGCAAAAGATTAATAAACAAATTAGCCAGCCTGGGAGTGGGTCCCAGGGTGTTAGCCTGAGTAAAACATTGGCTGGACAACAGGACACAGAAGGTAATAGTAAATGGAGTTCACTCTGAAGAAAGGGGGGTTACTAATGGGGTACCGCAGAGTTCAGTACTGGGTTCAGTCCTTTTTAATGTATTTATAAGTGACATTGCAGAGGAACTGGAAGGAAAACTATACCTCTTTGCGGATGAAACAAAGATCTGCAACATGGTTGATACACAAAGGGGGGGCAGAAAGGTTGAGAAGGGACTTGGCAAGGTTGGAGGAATGGTCAGAAGTATGGCAACTTGGATTCAATGCAAATAAGTGCAAAATAATGCACCTGGGAAACAAAAACCCAAGGGAAGAGTACACAATGGGGGTAGTGACAACAACAAAAATGGAAAAAGACCTGGGGGTAATCATATCAGATGACCTTAATATTAGCAAGCAATGTGAGAAGGCAGTAGGGAGGGCTGGGGGGGATATTGGGATGTATAGGGAGAGGCATCACCAGCAGAAAACAGGACATTTTATCTCTCTGTACAGACAGTTGGTGAGACCCCAACTGGAGTACTATGTCCAGTTCTGGAGACCCCATCTCTGCAAGGACATAGACAGGAAGGAGGTAGTCCAGAGGAGGGCAACTAAAATGGTGCAAGATCAGCAAGAGAAGCCATACAAGGAGAGAGACTAAAGGAGCTTAATATGTATACACCTTGAGGAAAGGAGGGAGAGGGGGTAAATGATTGAAACTTTTAAGTACCTCAGTGGAATCAACAAAGTCCAAGAGGGTAGCATCTTTCAGAAAAAGAGAAGTGCAGGAATAAGGGGACACAATTTGAAGATAGAGGAGAAATGGCTCAGGGGCAATGTGAGGAAGTATTTTTGCACAGAAAGGGTGGTGAACGCATGGAAATGCCTTCCTGAGGAGGTTGTGGGGTCTAAAACTGTGGAAGAATTCAAGAATGCATGGGACAGACGTAAGGCAATTCTCATGTGGTGTAGGAAGAAATAGGCTGTTGGTTAACTAGGAGCTGCAGCTTATCCAGTAGGTAGGGAAATGGGCAGACTAGGTGGGCCAAGTGGTCCTTATCTGCTGTCAAAGTCTATGTTTCTATGTTTCTATATTTCTAATTCATGGTGAGCAGCTTCAATTTAAGCTGATGGGGTGGGGCAGTAGGGTGCACAGCACCCTTTGTTACCTGGAGGAAGAGGCCGATTGGCCTCTGTCCAAATCTGGACAGCATGGGAAGGAGGTAGATGAGAAGGGAGTATTTATGGAGGGGAGACATAGGGATGAAGTGGTGGTGGGGAGCAGGTCAGAAGTGTGGGAGGTCCCAAGTGTCAGTGGAGGGAGGTGTCTCTGAACACCAGAAGCCTGTGAAAAAAGATAGCAGAATTGCACTCACTGATGGCCAAGGGAGAGGTCAACATAGCAGCCATCACAGAGATGTGGACCACACAAATCACAACTGGGACTTTGCAGTTCCCAGGTGTAAATTGCATAGAAATAATAGGGGAAGGGGAAGGGGGGAGTGGCCCTGTATGTGAAAGAGTGGATACCTTGTACCAGGAAGGAAGAGGCAGAGGGCAAGATTGAAGTGCTGTGGTTACAAACACAATCCAGTAGAGGAAGGAATCCAAGGATGGAGGTTCTCTACATGCCATCCTCCCAGGAGGAGGAGTTGGACAGGGTGCTAGGATCTCAAATCACAGAAATGGATAGTAAGGGGGAGGTGGTAATAATTGGGGATTTCAATCTATCTGGGGTGGACTGGGAAATTCTGGCTACCTCCTGTGCTAGTGAGCAAGTACTGCCAGATGCAGTTTGGGGAGGGTTCCTGGCCCAGGGTGTCATGGACCCCACTAGGGAAAGGGCTGTACTGAACCTGGCCCTGTCCAACTGTGATAATGTTCTGGATGTGAAAGTGGAAATGCCACTTAGAGATAATGACCAGTACACGTGGTTCCACCTGGACATGTGCAGAGGGATGGTCAGGACTAGGACAAGGGTTTTGGGCTTTAAGAGGGCTGACTTTTGTAGGATGGGAGAAATTCTAGTAGGATACATTGCTGGAATCAACAGGGAGATGGTTGTGGAACAAAAATGGGCAATAATAAAGGATTGACAGAGGCCACTAGTGAGTGCACCAAAATAAAAAGAAGGAAATCTAAGGCCAAAAATTCCAGCTGGTCCAGCAAGGAGATGACAAAAGCCGTAGGTGACAAGAGGTCAGCCTTTCAGAAGAATAAATGTACAATGAGAAGGATAGGGTGGATTACTCTGCTAAAGCATGAGAGGTGAGCAGAGTGATTAGGGTATTAACAACTGCAATGGAAGTGCAGCTAGCACAGGTGGTAAAATGTGAGAAGGCCTTTTTTCATTGTATAAAAGAGAAAAGGAACACAAAAGATGAGGCAGTCAGATTAAAAAAGGTGGGAGGTTTGACAGAGTGTAGTGAAGAGAATGCAGTGGTACTAAACAAGTATTTCTGTTTAGGTTCTAGAAAGAAGGACAGACCAGTGCCACAGGGGGAACAGGGAGTGGGGACCTAGAGGTTGGAAGTCACGGATGACATCATTCAGGCTCATGAGGTACTTAAAGGCCTAAGGGTTTTGAAGGTGGATAATTCTCCATGGCCAGATATCAGCACCCAAGTGTCTTAAGGGAACTGGCGGAGGATCTGGCTGATCCCCTGGCAGACCTGATTAACACCTTTCTGGAGGTAGAGATCATGATCCAAGATTGGAGAACTTCACATGCAGTGCCTCTCAATAAACATAGGCCATAGGATGAACCAGGGAATTACAGGCCAGTCAGCCTGACCTCATTAGTGAGCAAGCTGATGGAGTCCATCCAGAAAGAGAGATTTGTGAACATTCTGGAGGACAGTGGGCTCCAGGATGTGAAGTAGCATGGGTTTTTGTCAGAGAGGTCATGCAGGATTAACTTAATTGACTTCTTTGACTGGGTCACCAGGACAGTGGACAATGGCCTAGCAGATGATGTCCTGTATATGGACTTCAGCAAAGCCTTTAACTCTGTACCTCAGAGGAGACTGGGGATTGGGGCAAATCTTTTTGCATGGGTCAGATGTTGGCTACAGTACAGAAGCCAAAAGGTGGTAGTTGGGAGGAATTCTCGAAAGCTAGGCCTGTGACCAGTGGGGTACCACAGGGTTATGTGCTTGGCCCGGTGTTGTTTAACATATTCATAAATGACATCACAGATGGTATCAAGCATAAGATCTGCCTGTTCATGGATGTCACAAAGTTTTGTGGGAGGCGGGAAATGGATGAAGGGAGAGAGGAACTCAAGGAAGACCTGGCTAGCATAAAGAAGTGGCCTGTAATTTGGAAACTAAGGATTAATGCCAAAAAGTGCAAAGTTTTGCACTTGGGGCAAAAAACTTAGTGATCAAATATTGGTTGGGTGATGTGCCAGTAACTAGGTAAGTGGAAGAAAAGAATCTGGGTGTAATTATCAAAACTAACCTGAAACACTCAGCACACTGCAAGGAAGCTGTGAACAAAGCAGACTGGATGCTTGGCTACATAGCTAGGGGAATTACCAGTAGGAAGATGAAGGTCATTCTGTAGCTGTACAGGTCTCTAGGGAGACTGCACCTACAGTACAGCGTGCAATGCTGGCGCCCTGATCATAAGAGGGACATCAACTTACTAGAAATGGTTCAGAAAAAGGCAACCAAGATGATCCAGGGTCAGCAAGGCAACTCCTACAAGGAGAGCACCAGTAGGACAGTAGCACCCGTAGGATAAGAGGACATGAGATGAAATTGAGGGGAGAAAGATTCAGGGGCAACATGCAAAGGTTTTTCTTCACAGAGAGGGTGGTTGACCCATGGAATGGTCTATCGGCTGTAGTCATTGACTCCAAAACAGTAGGGGAATTCAAAGCAGCTTGGGACAGACACAAGGGATTGTCTCACAGAAATCCTAAAGAGGGGGGTAGAGCTCAGGGCAGACTAGATGGATCTTTGGTTCCCATGTGCCATTAATTTCTATGTTTCTATGTCAATTTATATGCGAGGCTCAGGGGGCTCAATATATATCTCTCTAGACGACAGAAGGGAGAGGGGAACATGACTGAAAATTTCAAGTACCTTAAAGGTCTAAACAAGGTGAGCATCATGGGCCGCTTCATCCTTAGTGGAAACAAGACCACTAGGGGTAACAGCCTGAAGCTGGTGGGGAGAAGGTTTAAGAGGGAGATAGGAGGCACTTTTTTATATTCATTATAATTTATTAAGCAAACAAGAAAAACATTGTACAATAATTTGCTCAAACAAGTTTTACATAAGGAGGCACTTTTTAACTAAGAGGGTAATAGCTACTGTAAGTGGGATGAGTAGACAGAGAAGGTGATATGTCTAAAAACACTTGAGAGATTCAATAGAGGTTGGGACAGGATGAGGGGGGAAAGTTATAAGTAGAGAGGGGAGCGAAAGGTTTAGGAGGTATTTTGAGATGGGTGAGATGGGTCAAGGGGGATATGTGGAGTGGGGCAGTACCCTCTGTAAACACAGTGAGAACTGCACACTCAAGCATAATAGATAGATCATAAGCCATTTATCCACTGACACATTTGTATGTTCATAATATTTGCTAATCTGTTTGTGGGTTGGGTGGAGGAATGTTTTTTTCTCTCATTCACAGGGACTGTGCCTGAACTCTACAAATGCTACATTGATGACTGTGTGGGGGCCACCTCCTGCTCCAGGGAGACCCTCCATGTCTTCCTTGACAAGTTCACCACGGCCCATCCTTCCCTTCAGTACACTGTTGAAGTATCCTCCTCTACACTGCCTTTTCTGGATATCCAGCTTTCAGTACAGAACACTGGTCTGAAGACATCAGTCTATTACAAACCCACTGACTCTCACAGTTTCCTCCTCCATAGCTCCTTCCATCCTAAACATGTCAAGAATGGCCTGCCTTATTCACAGTTTCTTAGACTTCGCAGGTTATGCAGTGAAGAGGATGATTTTGCTGAGCAGACCCAAATAATGCATAGTTTTTTTATCAACAGGGGATACCCTAAAAGCACAGTGGACAGAGCACTCTCCCGGGTCAGTAACATGCCCCGTAACCTTGACCCCTGCAGGAGGGATACTGTCACACAAGAACAGCAGCGAATTCCACTAGTTCTTCCTTTCCATCAAAGCACACCTTCTCTTCACAGGATCATCACTAGTAACTTTCCCATTTTGCAAACTGACCCTAACATTGGTGCTTCCTTTACAGAACCACCTATTGCCTCCTACCGCCGTCCTCCTAACTTCGGAATCTCCTGGTTAAAAGCAGCCTACCCACTCCTAACAGTTCCTCCCCCCCAGGTACCAAACCTTGCAACAGGGCTCGCTGCTACACCTGCAAATTTATTTCCAGTGTGACTGAGATTCGGGGGCTACAGGTGTTTTTCACATCATCAAGGAGTTCTCATGCACCTCCACTAATGTGGTGTATTGTATTCTTTGCAGGAAATGTTCAGCTATTTACATTGGAGAAACTGGTAGGCGTCTTGCTGACCGTTTCAGGGAACATTACAGAGCAGTCAGGAATGGTGAAACTGCTAAACCCATTGTAACCCACTTTATCTCCAGGGACCACAATGTCAATGACCTTTCTGTTTGTGTCTTTCAGCAGGGCTTCCGGGATCCTTACCATAGAAAAAACATGGAAGCCAAGCTGATCATCCACCTTGGCTCCCAGCAGCCCTCTGGTTTAAATGATAGACTTATTTTCCACCAACATCTTTCAGCCATCCCCTTTTTTCCCTAAAGTCAATTTGTTTTTGTACTCATTTATTTTTCATTTTCACCATATGTCTCCATTTCTGTCTCCTTCCCACACATTTGTCACCTTTCAGCCTTCTTACCTATAGCTTGTTAATTAGTCTCCACCTGGGAACTTCCCCAGCTCTTTCTCTCCCATTATGCTTTATCTTTCCCATCATCACCTTTTTGTTTCACAGATTCTCTCTTAATCTTACCATTTATCACTTCTTCTCCCTTAGCCTCCCCCTTCTTCTTTCTCCACATATATATCTCTCTCATTTTACCTCTCCTCTACACTAACTTATTTTTTTTCTCTTTTAGATATTTCCTGAAGAAGACCTAAGGTCGAAACGTAGATTTTTAACTCTATTTTCTATTTTCAGCATGCATTTAATATAACCATTTTGTTTTGCTATAATATTATAATGCCATATGCTCTAGTATGAAGTTCTTAAAGAGCAGCTGATACCATCTGGCCAGAAGAGCTGCATTGCAGGATTGGAATAAGCATACCCCCAGTAAATCTCATACCAAAACATAGAGTTCTACGTTACTTCATTTTAAAGTTATGAGCTATTTTGTAACCCTGAGTTTACTACCTGTTCAAAACAGCCTGTATCAGTGAAGAGCTGTTGCTGATGTCATCTCAGGACCTCACAGCCTAGTATTCCCTGTCTGCAAGCTTATAGGACCTGTTTCCCAAAGTTGTAAAGATCATGCGCAATGGTTTTCACAAGTACAACAGGCAGCACCAGTCAGTAAACATTGTTATAAAAACTGTGTATGTTTCAGGTTTCGTAATAAAGCTGACAATATTTTGATTATGTGCCTTTTTGTTGTGACCCTTTTTTCCAGGGTTGCTGGATGCTGGGTCATAGCACACTGTTGTGAGGCTTGCACACTGAATAAGCTGCTGATGTGGTGAAAGGCTGAGATCATTGACACATATTTAATTGAAGCGATTTCTAAGAATGGCACTTTAGGAGTTTCTAATTTAGCCAGCACAATGTGTTCTCCCTGTTACACTGTTTTGACGTACATTCAGGCTCATCTGTGTTCTACTCTAAATTAAAAAGATCATTTACCAGAGTCAACACTTCCACCCTAGTAGGAATTATACATATAAGGCCCCTATTAAAACATATTGTAAAGCAAAGACTGACAAACAGCAGTTAAGTTACCAACATTATAATACTAGCAGTACAACTTCCTAACAGGCACAGTAGAGTAGTACTCCAGATGGCTTCATTAACCTGGAGGTATGCTGGCTCAGCATTCAGCAACCCTTGAGAAATGAACCATACCAAAATGCATTATAAAATACAATTTTGTCAACTTTGTTACAAAACCTGAAACACATATAGTTTTAATAGCAATGTTTTTGAATGCGGCTGCCTGTTTTACTTTAGACAGCTATTGCACAGGATCTTCAGTTCAGTTTACTGATTGACAAGATGGAATTGTCACTACAAAATATTACACAATTAGTGATGCAGTGAATTTAAATTTCACCCACGGAGTGCTGGCGCAAAATTTTCCCACAGAACAAGGAATTTCACCTAGGTGAAATTTCATCTTCCGTGGGCAAAATTTTGCCTTCCACAGTGAAATTTCTCCTTCCCTCCATGGGCACAATTTAACCCTAGACTAGGGTATTAGTTAAATAAGTAGATCCCTGGTGGCTAGTAGTCCCTCCCCCCACCTATCCCATATGTAATTGTCATTAAATTATCCATGGTGACTAGTGGTCCCTCCCCTCCACCCGGTAATAACCTGCCCCACTGCCCACTGCAGAAATATACAGTAACCCCACCATCCACATCCCTCCATATCTCCTCCAACCTGTAGTCCTTATCCTGTAATAAAAAAAAATCTCTGGTGGTCCAGTGCGGTTAGGGTTTTTATAAATGTTAAATCCCCTCCTGAGTCCCGAAGTCCCGATCCTGACTTCCCATACATTCCTGGTGATCCAGTGCTTCCCCACCCAGTATCTCCAGCAGCCAGGTGTCCCCATCACAACCCCACTCCCGTCCCCATCCTTAATCCTGGTAGTGGCAGACCGGCACAGTGGTGGGGTGGGTTATTACTGGGTGGAAGGGAAAGACCACTAGCCACCATGGATAATTTAATGACAATTACATGTGGGACAGGTGGGGGGGAGGGACCACTAGCTACCAGGGATTTTTCTGTGATGTGGAACAGGTGGGGGGAGGGACCGCTAGCCACCAGGGATCTACTTATTGAACTTATACCCTAGTCTAGGGTGAAATTTCACCCATGGAGGGAAGGTGAAACCTTGCCGGCAGAAGGAGAAATTTCACATAGGTGAAAATTCCATCTTCTGAGGAAAATTTCTCAAGTGCTCCACGGACATGGACGGATGGCGAATTGTCATTGTGGAAAGTGAAATTTCGCCATTCTGCCTAGTGAAGTTTTGCCACTCCGCAGCAAAATTTCACATTTTACTATGCAAAACATATATAGAATAGAAACATAGAATCTGATGGCAGATAAGGACCACTTGGCCCACCTAGTCTGCCCATTTCCCTACCTAACGGACAAGTTGCAGATCCTAGTTAACCAACAGCTTACTTCCTTCTACCACCCCACTAAAACTGTCTTATGTCTGTCCCATGCATTCTTGAATTCCCCTACTGTTTTTGACTCTATGGCCTCCTACGGAAGGCTGTTCCATGCATCTACAACCCTCTCTGTGAAGAAACACTTCCTCACATTACCTCTGAGATGTCCACCTCTAATTTCAAATTGTGCCCCCTTGTTCTTGCACATCTCTTTTTCTGAAAGATGCTACCCTTTTGGACTTTGTTAATTCCCTTGAGGTATTTGAAAGTTTCTATCATGTCCCCCCCATCCCTCCTTTCCTCGAGGCTATACATCTTAAGCTCCTTTAGTCTTTCTTCATATGTCTTCTGGTGCAGACCCTGCACCATTTTGGTTGCCCTCCTCTGGACAGTCTCCACCCTGTCTATATCTTTGTGGAGATGGGGTCTCCAGAACTGTACACAGTACTCCAGATGTTGTATTACCAACTGTCTGTACAGAGGGCCAGTAGCTTCCTGTTTTCTACTGGTAATGCCTCTCCATATGCATCCCAGTATCCCCCCATCACTCCTTACTGCCTTCTCACATTACTGGCCCACCTTTAGGTCATCTGATATGACCACCCCCAGGTCCCTTTCCATTTTTGTTGTTGTCAGTATCTGACCCCCTACTGTGTACTCTTCCCCTGGGTTTATGTTTCCCAGGTGCATTACTTTGCACTTCTTTTCATTGAATCTAAGCTGCCATACATTTGATCATTCCTCCAACCTTCCAAAGTCCCTTTCCATCCTTTCCACCCCACCTTGCGTATCAACCCTGTTGCAGATCTTTGTGTCATCTGCAAAGAGACATACTTTTCCTCCCAGTTCCTCTGCAATGTCACTTATAAATACATTAAAAAGGACCAGCCCCAGTACTGAACCCTGTGGTACCCACTAGTAATCTCCCCTTTATTCACTGTGGATTCCATTTACCCTCTGTGTCCTGTTGTCCAGCCAGTGTTTTACCCAGGCTACCACCCTGGGACCCACTCCCAGGCTGGCTAATTTGTTTATTATTCTTTTGAATGGGACTGTGTCAAATGCCTTGCTAAAGGCTAGATAGGCCATGTCCACAGCCCCTTCCTGGTCTACTACTTGGGTCATCCAGTCAAAGAAATCAATAAGATTTGTCTGACATGACCTTCCCACTGTGAATCCTTGCTGCCTTGGGTCCTGTGCCCCACTGGCCCCTAGGTACTCAACAATTCTTTCCTTCAAAAGTGATTCCATCATTTTCCCTACCACTGAGGTCAAACTGACAGGTGTGTAGTTTCCTGCCTCTGTCTTGCTCCCACTTTTGTGAAAGGGAATCACACCCACTCTCCGCCAATCCTCAGGTACTACACCATCCTCCCATGATTTATTAAAAAGAGTAGTCAGTGGTGTTACTAGTTTTTTCTTTAGTTCTTTTAGAATTCTGGGGTGAATCTCATCAGGCCCAATTGCTTTGTCCACCTTTAGTTTTAAGAGTTCTTTCAGAACCCTTTCTTCTGTGAAAGGACTAATATCAACCCCCCCATCCAGAGTGCTTCTATTGACTTGATTAGGTATCTCCCCCTGCTCTTCCATTGTGAATACTGAGCAGAAGTATTCATTCAGTATCCCTGCTTTTTCACTGTCACTCTCTGCCCAACCACCTTCCTCTTTATTCAGCCTCAGTATCTCTGCCTTAGTCTTTCTTTGCTCCCTAATGTACCTATAAAAAGTTTTATTCTCCCCTTCTTAACTGAGCTGTTTATCTTTTCCTCGGTTTGGGCCTTTGCTATTCTGTCTGCCTTCCCCGGTTCCTTCTGCTTTAACTGGTACAGTTTTCTGTCCTGCGCCTTCTGTATTTCCTTATACTTCCTGAATGCTGTTCTCCCTAACCTTCCCCACCACTTCTTTTGAGAATCATAGTGTTTTTTTCTTTTGTTTTGATTGGTTTATTTGCTTCACACAAAGGCTTTTTGCCTCTGTGATGGCGGTTTTGATGTTTCCCCATTGTTGCTCTACCCCACCTTCTTGCCTGTTTGCTAGTACTTTTCTGAGGTACTCTCCCATTTTGATAAAATCAGCCCTCCTGAATTCCAGTACCTTTACTTTTGCATGGCTTGACTCTACAGCTAAGTTTATCATGAACCACACTGTTTGGTGGTCGCTTGTTCCCAGATGGCTACCCACTTCAAGATCAGAGATCCTCTCTCCGTCCCCATTTGAGAGTACCAGGTCTAAGATTGCTCCCTTCCTAGTGGGTTCCAAAACTAGCTGTCTGAGGCATGCCCCCTGTAGGGCACCAAGAATGGCCCTGCTCTTGGATGTGGCTGCAGCAAAGGTGCTCCAGTTAATATCTGGCATATTCAGGTCCCCCATCAGCAATATCTCCCCTTTCTCTGCCATCCTAAGAATGCCTTCTATCATTTTCTTGTCCATTTCCTCCCTCTGAGATGGGGGTCTGTATACAACCCCTGTGCAGATTGTGGTGCCATTTCCTGTCTCCAGGGTGACCCACAGTGCCTCCTCTCTTCCCTGCTTACCCAGTAGTTCTATTGCTTTGATCCCTTCCCTTACATAGAGAACTACTCCTCCTCATCTTCTTCCCTTTCTGTTCCTCCTGTAGATTGTGTATCCTGGTATGTTGACATCCCAGTCATGGTTCTCTGTGTACCATGTTTCTGTGACCACCATGATATCCAGGCATTCCTGCTTTTTACCTAGACTATGGGCATTGGTGCTTATTACCCTCCATTTTTTTATGGATTTATTTATTTTTGCCCTATCCCTGTCCTTACTGCCTTTGTCTTTTTCTCCATTTACCCCTGCCCTTCTCCATATCACCTGCTCTATCTTGGTTTTTACCTTCCTAATTACCCTGATTTTTTTGGGGGGACTAGGATTTCCCTTCTCCTTTTCAGTGCCTCCCACCTTAGCTAGTTTAAATGCTTGTCAATGAAGCATTTAAACCTATCACCTAGGATCCTGGTTCCCCTCCTAGATAGCTGCAGATCATCACACCATAATAGGCCTGCATCCCTCCAGGTGGAGCCCCAGTCCCCAGTGAAGCCAAATCCCTAAGCTCTGCACCAGTTTTCAACCAGTCATTGAATTCCATGATGCAGAGTACCCTAGCCTCATCCAAGCCATAGACAGGTAGCACTTCTGAGAAAGTTACCATGTGTGCTACTTGTCTAAGGCCCCTCCCCAACTTCAAAAGCTCCTGTTTCACTGCTCTGATCCCATTATCAGCCAGTTCATTTATCCCTACGTGGAAAATGACATCCAGCTCACTCCCCCTTGCAGCTGCTCCCATGATCCTGAGGATTAACTTCCTGTCCCTCCAAGCCATGGTGCTGGGAAAGCACCTTACCTCCCTTTTTCCTCCCTTCCCCAGTTCTACCACCCTAACAATTGAGTCCCCCACAAGAAGTTGTTTCCTTCTCCTGTGGGGTCCTGTGCCACCCTCCTGTGGGTCTCCATTGTGGAGGTTCCCAGCATCCTCCTTGGTCTCCACTGTGGTTGCATCCATAGAGGAATCATGCTCTGCCAGAGTGGTGAATGAATTGTGTAGATGCACAACTGGAGGGATGTGCCTCTGTTCCACCACCCTCACCCTCCCTGAACCCACTGTGGTCCAACAACTCATAGATACATAGATACATAGACAGTGTCAGCAGATAAGGGCCTATGGTCCACCCAGTCTGCCCATTTGAGCTTGTAAGTTCAGTTTATGTTTTCCTAGAAGTCTGTTGCTCCTTACCCCTGACCTCCAGAATTCCTTTATGTCTATCCTATGCATTCTTAAATCCCATGATTGTTTCAGCCCCCACCACTTCCTCTGGCAGGGTGTTCCACTTGTCCACCACCCATTCTGTGAAGAAATTCTTAATCATGTTTCCTCTGAATCGTCCTCCCTCCAACTTCATCCCATGCCCTCTAGTCCTGGAACATCTTTTTCGCTTAAAAATAGTGTATTCCTACACCCTGTTCCTCCCTGTGAGATACTTGTATGTCTCTATCATATCCCATCTCTCCCTCCTCTCCTCCAGGGAGTACATGCTCAGTTCCTTCAGTTCCAACTCCTCTTTCTTGGCAACCTCTGAGGTAGTGGCAGTGGCCTGGGTGGTCCCTAGGTTGGGGAGCAGGTTTCCCAAATCCTTGCCAGGTCAGCATGGAGACAAACAACCTCCTCCCTCAGACCAGAGAGGTGCCTACAAATAGGGAAGAAACACGGTCTCCAGAATGTCTCCCAGAAAAGACTACTGCTCCACGGCCAGTGCACTGCACCACTCCCCACATGTCTGTGACCTTTCCTGTTACAGATGCTTTTCTTTTCTTTTTTTGTTCCTGTTTAATGTGTGCAGTTTTATGAGTGTCTCTACCCCCTATTCAGTGTGCTGTGTATTAATGGATATGAACAGGTGTGTGTTGTTAGCAGTTTTGAGGAAGTGATGTCAGAACCCCTGCTATAAAGGAAGTTATGCACTTGGGGTGGGTGGGATGAGGGTCAGGATGGGTCAGAGTAAACCTGTGCTCTCCTGAAACAATCAACTACAACTCTGACCTTCCACTCTGGGGGGTGTCTTCCTTCCTTTCAGACACCTATTTCACAGAGGTTAAGTAACAGATCTAGTCACTAATGACTGCACATATCTCCCAGCTACAGTTTCTCCCTGGCAAATAAAAGTTAAACTAAGAAAGTCAACCCCAAAAACATAGAATGAATACTAGTTACTTACACAGGTCCAAAAAGTAACAATTAAATTCAGTGTAGTCTATTAAATAACCTACTTGATTTAAGGAAGCTTCGCAGGCGAAATTTCATGGATTTCTCCACCAAGCGAATTGCGCCCACTTCGCCTACCACTATGCACAATGCACTTTAGCATACATAAATGTATATATGACATTCTACATTGTTAAAATTGATAGAGATACAATTACCAATAAATATACAATGAAATTGAGTAGTACAATTAAATTGTTATTTCTACAGGTAAACTCATTCAGATGCTTATAATTACACTATTGCACATGTCTCTACATCTAAAATTTAGTAACAAATATAAGCATCACCCTTATAGTAACCTATTTTTTATTTATAATGTGCAGTTTATTATGTTCTGTTCTAGTTTTTTAACAGAACAATGCAACATTTTCTAATATCTCAGTAATTTTGGATTTCAGTAATGCATTCACTTGATATTTAGGTTCCATGTCTAAAGTTCACAACACACTACCGAAGTACAGATTTCTTTCTTGAATGTAAAGAGGTCATACAATTAATAGATGTAATAGGTTGTATTCCCCGAGTTGGCACTTGCAAATTTGTGTAATATTTTTATCATTAAACCCTCTCACATGATCTTTAAAACTTTGGAGAAACAGGTCCTATAAGCTTGCTGATGGAGTACTAGACTGTGAGGCCCTGAGATGACATCAGCAGCAGCTTTTCACTGATACAGGCTGTTTTTAATAGGTAATGAAATCAGGGTTAGAAAATAGCTCATAACTTCAAAATGAAGTAATGTAGAACTCTAATTGTTGGTATGAGATTTACTGGGGGTATGCTTATTTGGATTCTGCAATGTTGTACTTTTCACATCAGGAGCTTTTTAAAAATTGTGTAACAAACAAATATCTGCACCACACAGCACTGGACCAGTATGCAACATTTATTGAAAAAAAGATTGTAAAAAATGCCAAATGCCAAACACCACAGACAGTACCTGGTTCACTGAACCACTACCGGTTTTGCAACATATGCGTCATCAGGATTGATACATGTTTGATACATGTTTACATGGAAAACTTAATTCATCCCTGCTTGTAAAGTGAGAAGGGGGCAGACATGATGGAGCTAGTGTCCCTCCCAATAGTAAAGTACAACAGTATGTCATAGTACTGTGTTATCACCAGTTTGTACTGTAAGTCAATAACATCCACCCAGTTTGCTAAAAGGCAGATGAAGACTAAACAATAACAGAACTGAAACCAGTATTTAAAAATCAGCCTCTTCATGAAGAAAAAAATGCATAACAGACCAGTGCAGATTTCCTTAAATTCATAGTTAAAGTTTCAGTTTTTAATAGCTTAAGGTTTCAAAAACATAACGAAGAACTTCACTTAACTTGAAAGCCAAAGTGTTTTGTAGAACAATGCCATCTCACATATTATTATTGTTCTTCACTTGCCTCTTTGTGAACTCAGGGGGTGTTTATGATTTATACAATGGTGGTGAGAATACTTTTATAATTGTGTGATATAATTTATGTCCTTGTTGACCTCTTACATTGATGGTACATGCAAAGAAGCATCCCACTGTCTATAGATCTGTGGTGACCACACATAAAAGGACAAGCCACTCTAATTCAAAAGAAAAAAATGTACATGGGATACAATGCAATGCAGACATGCTAAGGTATTTATCAAATAGCAACATGGCTGTGTATCATTATTTTATCAAATGACAAGTGGAATGAATAAATAAGCTCTTTCCAGAGCTGATAGGGTAGCAGCCAAGGAATTTTGGGTAAAAATACTGAAAATTACCAAAGTTATATGAGCCTGGGTTCACACAATGTAACCCTTGCCGATAATTTTATTTTTTATTTTTTTATATTTTATCTGCAAATTTTCAACATAGCCTTGTTATGACCCTGCCTCATGAGGAAGGGCAGAGAAATGTTTCATCTCCTGGCCTAAAGACAATTTCATTCTGGGACTGGAAAATCACCTTTCAAAAAGCACAAAAACACATTTTGGGCAGGAGTTGAAAAATGACAGCTGCTACATTCATGAGGTGTTGTAAAGAAATGGCTATGTTGAAAATTTGGGATGAAATATTTAAAATTACCAAAGTTATAAGCCTGCATTGGCAAAATTCAATGTAGGCTCAAAACGTTGTTGTTTTTTATAATTTTTACACCAAATTTTCAATATAGCCTTCTTATGACCCCATCTCATGAACAGGGGCAGAGAAAATTTTCAGCTACTGCCCAAAAGGTGACTTTGCCAATGGACTGCAAAATCACCTTTTGGAACAGATATGGCAAATGTCAGTGCAAGCTTTCATGAGGCAGGGTCCCAAAAAAGGCTTGTTGAAAATTTTGGCCAAAAATGTGCAAAAATGCCCACGTTATGCCGCTGTGTTCAAAACACCATTGAAATACATTGAACCATATACCTGTTTCTTCAGTTCACAGTCCAGCTTAAAAGAGTGAAGACATGTCTTCACTCCAGGGACGACTATGGCATTGGACACCCAATGGGTAAGTAAGGGCTTGAGAGGGTGAAGTGTAGGGAATGCGGGGTGGGAGGTTCAGGTGGGGGGACTGTAAGGATGGCAAAAGACATCGATGAAGGGTTTTCTTTTTACAGGGTGAAAAAAAAAAGAATGAGGATTCATGCACTGAGGGATTGGGCACCCCCCCAGTGTCATTGTTATGTTTCTTGGGGGGGAGTGGGGTGGTATGTGCTGAGAAGAAGGGTCAGGTTGGTGGGATGAAAAAAAATGATTGGAAAATAAATTAGGAAAAAAAAAAGGATTCCTGCACTGAGGGGGTTGGGCACCCCCAGTGCAATGGAACAAGGATTCCTGCATTGGGGGATTGGGCTCCTCATTATGACTGTAACAGTTCTGGATTGGGGGATTGGGGTGGTGGGTGCTGAGAAGGAAGGTTGGGTGGGTGGGAGGCAAAAAAAGTATTAAAAATTGAAACAGTCAGGTCTGCGGTCTTGCTGGCAGAGGTCGCAGTGGGACATGGCACCATCTACTATGACCAAGATGGCTGCCAAACTATATTGCACATATACAAATAGTCATGCATGTGCAATACAAGTTTTTGGCCATCCTGGACACAATGGACTGGGCTGTGTTTTGCCATGACCTCCAATACAGAAAAATAGTGCTTTCAAACTGCAAATGAACAGGGTGGAGTGCTTCACAGATGCTGAGGTGACTGGGAGGCAA
This sequence comes from Neoceratodus forsteri, assembly GCA_016271365.2. Lineage (NCBI taxonomy): Eukaryota > Metazoa > Chordata > Ceratodontiformes > Ceratodontidae > Neoceratodus > Neoceratodus forsteri. Next base: position 1,292,636,378 of record CM057456.1, read on the forward strand.
CTACACAGTGTTGTTTGGTCAGAAAAAATCTTTCTTTTACAAATCGCTTGATGTCTGCAGGGCTCTGCCCACTGCAGCCCTAAAAAAATGAGAAAATTCACTGCAGAGTGGAGCAGGAGAGCAAAATGGCAAGACCATCCAGCCCAGTATCTCAGCTCAAAATCCATGGCTTCAACAGAGGGCACAATTAATTTGTGTTCTACTTTAGAACTCCATTGTCAGACATGGCATAGACAACATCGAAACTACCATTAGAATTTACTAAAAGGACAGTTAAAAGGGAACAATAAAAAACAAGGAACACATATTCAAAAACAACTTCTATACTACAAAGTGACTGTGGCAAGGAACATGAATGATCTTTAAAAAAAAAATTCTACTACAGCATGCCTATGCTGCAAATATCCTTAACTCAACAAACGTTGCAAATACTGCTCACTTTCTTGGAGTGAAAATAGTACTTTGCAAATACTGTTCACACTATTGGCATTATTTTGAACACTGACTTGACTTTCTCCTCACACATGAACAATGTTTACAAAAGCTTGTTTATACGTTAATGCAATGTCTCAAGCATGCACTTTTTTAGATACTCAGTCTTCCTGAACTTGTATACATTCCTTCATATCATTATGTCATGACTACTGCAGTGTGCTGCTTTATGTCTTGCTATACCCCCAGCTCTAAATTGCATGTCTATAATATTGCCGTCCACCTCCTATGACATATTAGAAAAAAAAAAATAATTAACACCCTTATTCTGAAATAACTGCATTAGTTGCCTATGAAATTCTAATTTGAATATAGAAGTGCCATTGTTGCATATAAAATAACTCATGGGTTGATATTGTGCTGGTATTATACTCTATTACTGTCCACTTTGATCACTACGCTCATCTGCCACTCATCTCTGCCTAGTGCTTACCATTAGCATCTTGGAGGGGGTCCCTTTCCCTTTGCTGCACCTACTGTTTGGAATGGCCTAATTACCACCATCCGCTTGCCTGGCTCAATGCAACTTTTCAAATCTAAAATAAAAAAATGTATATTTCCTCACTCACTATAAACACGATCAGATACTAGTAATGAAATTCCATCTTTATAGTATATGTACTTTACTACCCAATTTCAATTTTATTTGATCCATTGTGTCAAATCTGAAATGAAAGACAGTTTGTAATACTTTTGCATGAGAGACAATACATAAAAATTATATTGATTCTATTCTATTGCACTGGTTAGCTCTGATTTAGAAATGCTGTTAGGTAGAAAGTTAATTTGAAAGTTAATGTCTACTCAGCACAGAATGTTAACACTAATCTGGGAACATAATGTGATACAGTTAAAGACAATGGATTATGTTTAAAAAAACAGCCAGAGATCTATGAAAAAGTTAATAACTGTCACTTATATTATCTGGAAAAAACAACTATTCTCTTTTTGTTATATGCTAAAAAGTAAACTTTTAAAAAACATGATGGGGCTGATTCTCAAAAAGTTGGCACAAGCTGCACCAAAGGAGGTTTGCACCGATTGCCAGTGCACCAGTGATCCTGCACCTGATTCTCTTTCGTGTAGGGTCCCAGCATCAAAGTCCCAAGCTTGTGGGAAACTTGGCCCTGTGCAAAACAAAGGGCACATCATGAAGACTTGCTGCAAACCGTGAGTGGGCTGTGCAGCAATAGCACCTTGGACAGAAGTCTTAGCACCCTCCAGTCCCATTCCCCGATCACCATGTAAAAAGTAATAAACATCCCCGGTAGTAACGGGCACCCCTTCAATCCCCAATCGCTGATTACCCATGTAAATATCAATAACTATCCTTGGTAGTCTAGTGGTCCCCCAGCCCAGATTCATGATCCCCAAGAAAAATATGAAAAAATATTCCCTGGCAGTCTGGTGTTTCCTCCACCCTCCCACCCCAGTGGACAGCACCCACCACTCCTCTGCTCCCATCCCTGAGCCGGCGACCAGCACAGTCCTCCGCACACCACCATGGCTGGCCACCAGCTGAACTATCAATGAGCATGTACATACAGTACATGCTCACTGATAGCTCAATTGGTGGCCAGCCATGCAGATGTACAGAGGTCTTTGCTGGTCTCTGGTTCAGGAATGGGTGGAGAGTGGTGGCGGGTCACTGTCAACTGGGGTGGGGGGAGTGGACCGCTAGACTACCAGGGAATGTTTTTTCATATTTTTCTTGGGGATCAGAGATCAGGGCTGGGGGGTCTGCTAGACTACTAGGGATAGTTATTGATATTTATGTGGTGATCAGTGATTGGGACTTGGGTGCCCTAAACTACCAGAGATGGTTATTGCTTTATACATGGTGATCGGAGATCAGGGCTAGGGGGGTGCCCTAGACTATCAGGGATGGTAATTGCTTTATACATGTTGGTCAGGGATCAGTGCTGGGGGGGGGGTACTCTTGACTACCAGAGCAGCATTTACTATGGGGGATCAGGACCCTGGTGGCATATTGGCACAATCCCCAGAGGACAACTAAGTACACTAAGACCAGCCCCTGGCTGGTCTAATGGTACTTTGGCAGTTGTCCACTGTGGGAGTTTTTAGAATACTGATTTAGGGGATGTGGTAGCTTGCATCTGCAGCAAGCCTCCTAAGTGCCATGATGCCGGCCATTTTATGGGGCAAGGCTGGTGCAAGCCCCCTTTGCTACAAGCAGCCTGTGTTTGCTGCAGGATGCTTTTGAGAACAGTTCAGGGTGCATTTTTTGATGCAAGGTGCCACTTGCATCATTTATGTTTCATGCAGGCACCTTGCATCATTCTAAGGGCTTTGAGAATCGGGCCCAATGGATCCATTGATTACATCATTTGTTTTTCAGAATAGCGATGGCCTGTGGCAGGTCTGCTCAGATAAAGTATGAACTAACTAAGGGGGAAGCTTACAAAAAAAATGAAGTTGTTTAATAACTACAGACAGTCATGTGTTTTGTGCAGTTCCATTTGAAAAGATGTTTTGGGAGGATGATGTTGAAACAAGTTAAAACCATTTCTGAAGTTAACATCCCTTCAAAGCTCTCAAAGCTCTAGCTGGGAATCCTTATTATTGGAGGGATTATATAGAGCAGCTTAAGAAAGATTTAAATGGAAATTACAGCTAATTTTTGAAATGTTTATCTAGAGTCAGTCTTTTCTTAAGAGAAAAAAAGATGAGTCATAATAAATCTAAACATCCACACTGAAACAATTTTCTTTCAAGTAAGGTAATAATAAGTCAATTAGTTGTATGTTATGTTATTGCAAAACATTTTAGCGTTGTCCACATTGCCAGGCAAGTCATACCTTTTGTCTACCATCCATCAGTAAAGAAGTACTTCCTTACATCCTGCCTGAGCTGCTCCTCACTACCAGTTTGTAATTGACCCCCTGGTGTATGTGCTCTCATTTTTATATTTCCTTGAGCTTGAATCATAGAAACATAGACTTTGATGGCAGATAAGGACCACTTGGCCCACCCAGTCTGCCCATTTCCCTACCGATTGGATAAGCTGCAGATTCTAGTTAACCAACAGCCTACTTCCTGCAACCCCCCACTATAATTGCCTTATGTCTGTCCCATGCATGTTTGAATTCCCCCACTGTTTTAGACCCCACAACCTCTCCAGGAAGGCGGTTCCATGCGTCCACCACTCTCTCTGTGAAAAATAATTTCCTCACATCACCCCTGAGCCGTCCCCCCTCTAACTTTAAATTGTGCCCTCTTGTTCTTACACATCTCTTTTTCTGAAAGATGCTACCCTCCTGGACTTTGTTAATTCCCTTGAGGTACTTAAATATTTCTATCATATCCCCCTGTCCCTCCTTTCATCAAGGGTATACATATTAAGCTCTCTCAGTCTCTCTTCATATGGTTTCTGATGTAGACTCTGCACTATTTTAGATGCCCTCCTCTGGACTGCTTCCATCCTGTCTATGTCCTTGCATAGATGAGGTCTCCAAAACTGCAGGCAGTACTCCAGATGCACAAGAAACATTTTGTTACAATGCAAAGGGCTTGTCAGAAGTGTGTCAGTGTCATATCCAATGCAGGTCAAGCTGCATTGGACTGGTCCCTGACAGACCAATGAGCACACAAGCTGAATATGACAATGGGCACATCTTCATGGGTGGAAACTTTGTGTTGCTGAAAGGACTGAAGCAGTCCAGTGAGAGAGTACTCAGTCCTTTAATTTGCATAAAGCCAGCCAGCATGCAACTGATCAGCTTCATGACTTTGTGGAGCCTGCTGTTGCTCTTGAAAAGGGTGGCAGTCACACCCAAGCTTAAATCGCCCAGTGAAATAAAAGCTTGTCCCCCCCCCCCACACACACACATACCCAATACACTGCAACACTGGGCTGAGACAGAAACATGTTCTCCATCAGTGCCCTGACACTCAGATCCTGCACTCACCTGCCCACTTCCCATATCGTGGATAGACCATTCCTCCATTTCCCAGCACCCAGACCCTTAGGCGAGACAGTAGCCTTCACTCAGCCTGCAATGATAGCTAGGCAACAGTCACTACTCCAAGGAAGTAGAAGACTGAAGCACATGGCAGAGCAGTGGTGTCCAGCGACAGCAGCATGGTGGATAAATAAGTGATGCAAAATCACAAAGCAACTGTTAAAAAGGGACATGGGTAACAGCAGCATGGGATACAATTCCCTAATGACATGTATGAGGTAGAGGGGCAGGATAATGAGGGAACTGTCAAAGCACAGCCTTCTTTTGGAATGAAAGCGACAGTCCATTGATTATACCATATATCAATGAAGTCCACATCCTTGCAATCAGTCAGCACGAATGTTAATTGTAAACGAGACCCTTATCCCATGCAGTCTCCAAACCAGCATTCTGTTTCCTTCAGTGCCTACTGCAGTTCACAGAGCTCAAAACAAAGTATTTCTTTCAATTTCTGTGCAGCAGCTTGTGTCCGAGAAGGATACGGGTCACTGATTAGTGGACTAAGCTGTCAATCCAGATTCCACAGCATAACTAAAAGAACTGCAACAGCACTGATTGGCTGTTCAATACTTTCCTTGTGTTGGCATACAGTACAGGCTGCAGAGTAGTACCTAAATACAAATTAAACTTTTTTTTCCAATGTAATTTTATTAACATTTTCCAGAAATACAGAAACAAAAAATGGGTACCATTGATGGTTTGTGGATTTATCAAGAATCACTGAGGGGAAATTGATATTTGTAAAACTAGCATTCTTTATCACTGTTCAGGGGAATGGGCTAGGGGGTCATGGGAGCTAGAAAACTTGAAGCCAGGTGGTGGGGGGTTTAGGAGCCAGAAGGCAGAGCTGGGGAGGCTGTGGGAATACAGGAAGGTTTATGGCTGGGGTGCACAGGAACTTGCTGCCAGGGCTTGGAGTGCACTTGACAGCCTATTGTCAGAGCTGTGAGGGCTCTGGGAGCTGCTGCCAGGTATTGGACTTGTGCTCAAGAGCCTGTTGCCAGGCTTGGTGAGGAACACAAGCTGCTTTTAGGACCTGGGGGGGGCAGGACCTTCTGTGGACATGTCTATGGAAGCTCAGAAGCATGCAGCAAGGGGCTTGGGGGACACTCTGGTGCCTGACATTAGGTCTGGGGCAGTGACCACTGGAACCCTTAAGCCATGGCTTGGGGGAGCTCAGAAGCATGCCATCAGAACTGGTATGGTGTGACCAGCCAGGTGGCATACAGGGCTGAGGCACTTGACACCTTACCTTTCCCATACCAGCTGACCGAGCTTGAGAAGGAGTTCGGGCTGCAGGGGATTGGCCAGGGAGAGAAAGATCAAGTGTCTCAATGGATGCTATTCTTCTCTGGGGAGGGCAGCCAGCTCTGCTGTTCTACTGCCACCTTGGTTACCATGGGTAGCAGTGCAGCCAGAGCTACTAGTAAGAGTGGGGACATCGGCAATGCTTGCATGTGGACATGCTCGACGTGTCCTTAATGCTGACATACTAGGGGATTCAGGGACACAAAAAGTGAACATTTCTCCCCTCTGGCAGGATAAAGCCACCCAGTCTGCAAGACCCTCACCTGGATTTTCAGGCACAGATCCTGTTCATGAGAGAAGGCAAGAGGGGCCTCTGTGACTCCCACCAAAGAGGGAAACCTCTGTCGAAACAAAAGGGGGACCCATGAAAGTCTTGGTGGACTCCAGGATGATGGGGCTGGGACTGGGTACTGGCAGAGGGCCCACTGAGGAGTGCAGGGGGGGTCAAAGTTAGAGGCTAGGGGATGGTGGGTGATCACATGAAGGAGGGGCTCTTGAGCTTCAGCTGGGCTCAGGGGGGGCTCATGAGCTGTTGGCATGTTCTGTCCTTTGCATGAGATGCTAAATCAAGTCCTGGCTGCCTTTTATAGTGGTTGTTCAGGTGGAAGTCAAAGGTCCCATAGCTTTTCTTAAGAAGGGTAGGGGAATGTCTCCGGAGTCCTTGCCAAATTTCCACGATTTGCTAAAATAATGTCTACAGCTTATTTTGGTTTAATTTCACTTGGTTTGCATCTTCCTTAACCCTACTGCCCAAGCTGGGAATAGGCTAAAAATTGGCAGTATTGTCTAGCCCACCTGATCTGGTGTCTCTATTAGTCTCTCATCGCCACATATGTGAAGCTCATCACCCTTTTGCCCAAAGATTCCCTTGTCAGGCTTGCAATTTAAAATTACAATTAATTAATTCATTCATTCATTGCATTGTCCAATGCTGCTGAATAATTCTCATCCTCTCACTGCCAGGCCTGAATGCTGGTATTTTGCCCAGTACTGCTTTGAGCCGTTGATACGCAAAGCACTACTGGAACTAGATACTGACATTAGGGCCCGGTGATGAGAGGATAATGAGTGCACATTAAACAAAGACGTAATCTAATTTTTACAGCGAAGGCCAGTTAAATGAGCATTTGGAGTGCTGGTAAGGTGAAGGGGCTTAGATGAGTCGGGTTGGTTTTTCCTGAAAAAGGCTGGGTTGTAATCCATGCATATTGACAGAGGTAAGATTTTAGTGTTCGGGAATTAAAAGTGGTAAGGCAAATGTGAGTGAATACCAATAAATTCGAGCCCTGTAGAGAAGAAAGAAGCCAAGCCATAATTTGGCTGTGAAGGAGGCACAGTGGGCAAGGCTACTGGCATCAAGGGAGAGGAAGGAGAGGGAAGAGTAAAGGGAGCTGTTGAGGTGGGAAGAGGACAGCCCAGTGCAAAAGGAGTGATGCAGGGGGGTCCAGTCTGGCAAGAGTAGACTTGGGAGTGTCACTGTGAACTATGTCACCATAGTCAAATATGTGGATGTTCATCTTTGACACAATCTCACAGTGGGCAGCAAGTGGGATAATCGCTTTATTCTTGTAGAGTGCACCAAGTTTAGCATACAGTTTATTGTCAATGGCATCCAACTGCATCAAGAAATTGAGATGGAAGACAAAGCAAACCCACGTGGTACTTAAAGTAGGCGAAATCCTTAATCATAGAAACATAGAATTTGACGGCAGATAAGGACTGCTTGGCCCACCCAGTCTGCCCATTTCCCTACCTAATGGATAAGCTGAAGATCCTAGTTAACCAGCAGCCTACTTCTTTCTAGCCTCACACCCTAGAATTGTCTTATGGCTGTCCCATGCATGCTTGAATTCAACCACTGTTTTTGACTCCACAACCTCCTCCGGAAGGCCGTTCCATGCATCCACAACCCTCTCTGTGAAAAAATACTTCCTTACATTACCTCTGAGCTGCCCCTCTATCTTCAAATTGTGCCCCCTTGTTCTTGCACACCTCTTTTTTGAAAGATGCTACCCTCTTGGACTTTGTTGATTCCTGGAAGTACTTGAAAGTTTCTATCATGTCCCCTCTCCTCCTTTCCTCGAGGCTATACATATTAAGCTCCTTTAGTCTCTCTTATGTCTTCCGGTGCAGACCGCACCATTTTAGATGCCCTCCTCTGGACAGCTTCCATCTTGTCTATGTCCTTGCGGAGATTGGGTCTCCAGAACTGAACACAGTACTCCAGATGGGGTCTCACCAGCTGTCTGTACAGAGGGATAACAACTTCCTGTTTTTCTACTGGTGATGCCTCTCCCAATGCATCCCAATATCCCCTCAGCCCTCCTTACTGCCCTCTCACATTGCTTGCCCACCTTTAAGTCATCTGACATGACTACCCCCAGGTCCCTTTCCATTTTTGTTGTTGTTAGTATCTCACCCCCCATTGTGTACTCTTCCCCTGCGTTTTTGTTTCCCAGGTGCATTACCTTGCACTTCTTAGAATTAAATCTAAGCTGCCATACATTTGACCATTCCTCTAACCTTGCCAAGTCCCTTCTCATCCTTTCCTCTGTTGCAGATTTTTGTGTCATCTACAAAGAGACATATTTTTCCTTCCAGTCCCTCTGCAATGTCGCTTATAAAGATATTGAAGAGGGCTAGTCCTAATACTGAACCCTGCGGCACCCCACTAGTAACCCCCCTTTCTTCAGAGTGGACTCCATTTACTATTACCCTCTGTGTCCTATTCTCCAGCCAATTCTTTACCCAGGCTATCATTTTGGGACCCACTCCCAGGCTGGATAAACTTGTATATTAATCTTTTGTGTGGGACTGAGTCAAATGCCTTGCTAAAGTCTAGGTAGGCCATGTTCACAGCCCCTCCCTGATCTACTACTTTGGTCATCCAGTCAAAGAAATCTATTAGATTCATCTAGCATGACCTTCCTGCTGTGAATCCATGCTGCCTTGGGTCCTGTGCCCCTCTGGCCTCTAGGTACTCAACAATTCTTTCCTTCAGAAGTGATTCCATCATTTTCCCTATCACTGAGGTTAAACTAACAGGTCTGTAGTTTCCTGCTTCTGCCCTGCTCCCACTTTTGTGAAGGGAATCACATCTGCCCTCCTCCAGTCCTCAGGTACCACCCCATCCTCCCATGATTTGTTAAAGAGGGTAGTCAGTGGTGTCACTAGTTCTACCCTTAGTTCTTTTAGAATTCTGGGATGAATCCCATCAGGCCCCATTGCTTTGTCCACCTTCAGTTTTAAGAGTTCTTTCAGAACCCTTTCTTCTGTAAATGGGCTGGTATCAACTTCTGTATCCAGAGTGTTTCTATTGTTTGTTTTAGGTACCTCCCCCTCTTCATTTGTAAATACTGAGCAAAAATATTTGTTTAGTATCTCTGCCTTTTCACCGTCACCCTCTGCCCACCCCCCTCCCCTTTATTAAGCCTCACTATCCCTCCCTTAGTCTTGTTTGCTCCCTGATGTACCTATAAATGGTTTTATCCCCCTTCTTAACTGAGTTGGCTATCTTTTCCTCAGTTCGGGCCTTTGCTGTTCTGACTGCCTTCCCAGCTTTCTTTTGCTTTAACTGATACAATTCTCTGTCCTGCTTCTTCTGTGATTCCTTGTACTTCCTGAATGCTTTCTTTTTCTCTTGAACCTTCACTGCCACCTCCTTTGAGAACCATAGTGGTTTATTACATCACTTTGTTTTGTTTATTTGCTTCACACAAAGGCTTGTTACCTCTGTGATGCCAGTTTTTATTATTCCCCATTGTTCTTCCACCCCTCCTTTCTGCCCATTTGCTAGTGCATTCCTTGGGCACTCACCCATTTTGGCAAAGTCAGCCCTCCTGAAGTTCAGTACATTTGCCTTTGTATGGCTAGACTCTATTGCTGTGTTTATTGTGAACCATACTGTTCGATGTTCGCTAGTTCCCAGATGGCTACCCACTTCTACATCTGTGATCCTCTCTCCACCTCCATTTGAGAGAACCAGGTCTAAGATTGCTCCCTCTCGAGTGGGTTCCAATACTAGTTGTCTAAGGCATGCCCCCTGTAGGGCATCTAGGTTAATGAAGGAAGGGAGAGGGATCAGCCTGGTGATTCTCTGGCAAGAGCCAAAGGTCATTACTTTGAGGGATGGCTGAATGATAGCACATCTGCCTCTGGACCAGAACATTATGATTTCTAGTCCCACACAGGATTTATACTCATACCTAAAGCCACCTGTTCTCGGGTGCACTGTAGACATAACTTCTGCGGCAGGGACTCTGAACTTCTCTGGCACTGTTAGATCAAGTTATGTAGCAAGATTTCAAGTTCTATGACACTTTGATATATATATATATATATATATATATATATATATATATATATATATTTAGTTTTTTTGACTGGGTAAATGCACTAGACAAATCCTGCCTATTTTCAGGCACGACCGGGGAGGGGATACAGATGAATGCCAACTGACCTTGAACCAGATTAAGCTGTTGGTGGTATTTTTCGTGAATGAGAAATTTGGCAGGACACCGAAATCCCCTACTCTGGAAGGGGGCTTTGTCCCATACGTGGCGTCTTTGGAAATGCGCAGTTTGCTATCGGAGATGGAGGAGGACGGTCGTGTTTTAGCAGTCGGAGTGGTGGAGAGTGCGACTACACAGGATTCTACACTATTGACCTCAGAGTCTGCAGTTCTTTCTATAGAAACCCCTGCTATATTGGAAGTGGTGGCCAGCGATGTTGAACCTCAAACGGTTACCACAATTCTGCATCAGAGAACAGTTTTGCAGCAGCAATTATTACAGACCAAAGTGGCTCTTACCTCTGCAAGAGCCGAATTGTTGGATCAAAAGAAGAGAAAGCGACTACTTGGGGTTTCTCCTGAAGTGTCTCGTCGGACTTTCAAACTTGGGCCGGGCACGGCTGATGGCGTGGTTTCCTCTGCGCCGGAATCGGTTTTGCCTGCTGCTGGTGATTCAGTTACCTGTTTGATGGAGGAACCTTGGTCCCCTGAATCTGCTCTTTCCAAAGCAGGATGGAAACAAAGTTCGGATGGATCTTGGATGGCTGATCCAGATATGGAAATGGATGTGTTAGCACATTCTGCCGAGGTAACTGATAGTATTGCCGTTTCTTCGGCTGACAGAGTTTTGGGCTTGGAGGAGACTGCTCCTCAACGAACTGTTGCTCCAGGTAGTGCTTCCCTAGGCATGCTGGATAAGGAGCTGGTGGGGGTAGTGGTGGACGCTTCAGCTACTCCTACTCCTCCGTTATCAGACCCTCCCTTACGTCCTTCTGTAGATTTATTTGCAAAACCTTTAGAATTGGCAAAAAGGAGAAATGCCATCCGGCTTCGTTATTTAGGAGGATTGGCTGAACTTCCGGACTGTTTTTATGTGGGAAGAGTTTTAATTAAACAGTCTTTAGGCTTTACGCCTTCAGATATCTATGCCCTCATTCATGCCCCTGGAGAACATTCCTTCGATGTTAGTTATAGGACTCCTGCACATTTAGAAACTTTTTGGCTACATTATGCTTCTCTTAAAACTAATCCACTTTGGTCTCACTTTCAGGTGGTTCCATTAACGAAACAGCCTTTTAGAGTAGTAACTGTGTTATTTAGTAGTGAGGGAGTTAATTTGGCTGATATTCTCTTTTGGTTAACGAAAAGATGTGAAGTGCAAGGCATGCCTGATCCTATTTTGGATGGGGAAGGGTTTTGGAATGGGGGATGGAAGTTTAAAATTAAATTGAAATGTGTTCAGGATGATTTTGTGCATCTCCCTAATTGCTTTTTTATTGGCCGGAATAAGGGATTTCTGTTTTATCCTGGTCAACCCAGGCGATGCTATAAATGTGGCTCTCCAAGACATATCAGTAAGTCTTGTGAGAAAATTCTTTGTTTTTTATGTGGGGAGGGTGGACATTATGGTTTTCAGTGTGACAATCCTTTTAAATGTACTTTTTGTGAAGACCTAGGGCATACCTTTTCAGATTGCCCCCGAGCAGCTCACAATACTGAGGAAGCTGATTATGCTATGCAAGATCTGATCATTTTTAAAGCAGTCCAGGCTTTTTTGGATGGTTTTGGGCCTCCTACTTCTCAAAGACCTCAGTCTTATTCTGCTGCTTTAGCATCAAAACCCCCAGTGGCCTGTCCCCGTCCATCTAGGCAGACTCCCCCCCCCAGCCAGGTACTGGTCTTGATTCCCCTGGTCCTGTTGTTTCTGCCCCCCCATTCCAGTTATTCCCTTGGTGATTCCCAATAATACTTTGTTGCAGCCGTCTTCAGAGACCCCTGTTGTTACAGAAACTGTTTCTCAGTTCTGTATCCCAGATGATGTTTCACAGCTTTCGGTACTGGATTGGGCTCAGTCTCCAGCTCCTGTGTCTGTTTCCAATAAATTTGAAATGCTGGCCTCTATAGATACAGGGGAGCATGATTCTGATTCTACTTCTCAGAATCCTTCCCAGGTAGATATGACTTCTGACCAAGACTCAGTTTCAGATCCTAGGGTGGGTACCAAATGTAAACTAAAAAAAACTACTCGTGTAGGCTTACTTAAAAGTAATAGGAAATTATACTCTCACTCTTAATTTCTTTCTCGCTCTTCTTGTTCTGGCTTTGATATTTCGGTGGCTAGTCTCAATGCAAATAGTCTTCATTCTTTATTTAAAAAACGGGTTACTTTTGCTGCTTTTTTGGATTTACGTTACGATATTGTCTTTTTCCAAGATACTTGGTTGTACACGATACAGGAACTATTCGATAGCTACTAACTTATGGGGGTGGGGTCCATGTTATTGGTCTGTGGGCACTGAATTATGTTCTAGTGTTGGGATATGTTTTACTTCCAATGTCATTAAGGTTACTGACGTAGTTCATCTTTCCCCAGGGAGGGCACTAGTGTTGGATGTTAGTGTTGCTGCAGTCTCTTTTCGTTTAATTTACATCTATGCCCCTCAGAGTAAATGGGAATGTGTTCAACTATTAAACCTTATTCGGCCTTATCTCTTTTCTAGTAGAAATATTTTATTTGGGGGAGATTTTAATATTTCCCAGTCTTCCAAAGTAGTCATCTCTAAAACCTATTGCAATATGACTTGCCTGAACACTTTATTGAGTGTTATAGGGCTCTGTGATGTTTTTGAAAATATTCCTTCTTTTATGTATTTTAAAGGTAGTAGGAAATCAAGGATTGATTATTGGTTTGTTTCTCCCTCTCTTCAAATTTTTACCTCTCAGGTCACATTAGTCGCTTCTTCTGACCATTGTCTCCTTAGTTTTTCACTTTCTAATTTTCAACACACTTCCAAAGGTCCCGGTTATTGGAAATTGAATTTGTCTCTTCTAGATATTCCTGCAGTGAAGACTGGGTTTCTAGATGTCCTTAAAGCACGTGACTCTGTGTTTTTTCTGTACGATTCTAAACAAAAATGGTGGGAAGATTCAAAATTGGCTTTTAAGGAATACTTTACTGATATTGGTCATATATTGGGTGCCTCCCCGTAAATCTTATAGGCAGTCTTTGCAATCTATGTTGAATGAATTTTATTCTCAAATAAATATGGGCCTTCATGTGGATATTCTTACTGTCAATCAAATTAAAGCTGAACTGGTTCAATTACATAATTCCAGACAATTACAACTGGAGAGAGAACAGAGATTTGGAACACAGGGTCCATCTGCTTTTACTAATCCTTTTGACAGCAATCTTTACAGATGAAAAAAAAAGGATGTGCATGATCTGTTAAATTCTGCAGGTGAAAGTGTTACTGCTCGTCAGGATCTCTTTCAGATTGTAAATGATCATATTTGTTCTTTATTTACGGAGAATTTGAGTGTTACTCAACAATCTATTGATGATTGGTTACGATATAGTTCCCTGAGACGATTCCCCTGACAAGTTTTTGATTTCTTTATTGTCCCCTATTACATTATTGGAATTTCGTGCAGTTGTTCAACATCTTCAGAAAAATAAATCTCCTGGTAAAGATGGCCTTCCTAATGACATTTATGGTTTGATTAGTTCTCTCTTGGAACACCAAATAGTTGACATGTTTAATTCCTGCCTCCTCCAAGATACTTTTCCACCAAGTATGAATGAAGGTTTGTTGATTTTACTCCATAAATCTGGAGATAAGGGTGATTTAAATAATTGGCATCCGATAACGCTGTTAAATTCTGACTGTAAAATCTTTACTAAGATTTTGAGTCTACGAATTTCTTGTCTTTTGTGTGACATTATTTCTCCTACACAATTTTGTTCGGTGCTTGGCCATACCATATCAGATGCCTTAATTCTTGTCAGAGAAATTATAGAGCGAGGTGCTAGGGATGAGCTAGCTGGGATCTGTATTACCTTAGATCAGGCGAAGGCTTTTGACAATGTCTTGCATCTTTATCTTTGGACTTGTATGACACATATGGGGTTTCTGTCCTGCTTTATTAATTGGTTGAGACAGTATTATCAACAAGCAACTATTATTCCTTTTGTTAATGGCTGGTTTGGTTCTACACTACCTTGTAGTAAGGGTGTACGTCAAGGATGCCCCTTAAGCCCTATTCTTTACATTTTATCTTTAGAACCCCTGCTCTCAGCTATTACTAATATGGACGCTATTAGGGGTCCATCTTTGGGTTCTGACTATTTGGAAATAAAAGTTATAGTATATGCAGATGACTTATGTCTTTTTTTTTCAGATGTCCCTTCCTGTATAGCTATGGAAAAGTTGGCTATTGCCTATATGACTGGAACTGGAGCCTCTTTTAATTTATCCAAAAGCCAGTGTCATTTTTTTTGGTAACCATAGCTCTACACATTTGGTAATTATGGGGATTCCTGTCACTACACAGGTTTGTAAAATTTTGGGAATTTATTTTTTTTGTGGCATTGATACGGCTACTTATAATTGGGATAAATTATTTCAAACTGCAAATTGGAAGGTGTCACTTTGGAATAAATGGAATATATCCAAAAAGAAACAGATATATATGATAAATACTTTTCTTCTTGGCTTATTTTTACATTTAAGTGCGGTTTATGCTCTACCAGTTTCCAAAGAAACAACACTTTATGGTATTTTTTTTCATACAATTTGGGGTAATCATTTGAACCCCATAAAATGAAATGTTTTATATTATCCTGTTAGACTCGGTGGTTTAAATATGATTAATCCTGTTTTATTTTTTTTCAGTATGTTTTTATATTCGAATATTGCTCCTCTGGTGCTTGGTACTCCTAGAATATGGTCTTTGTGGATTTTGGACCATGTCTCCCCATGGTTAGATGGGTGGGCTAGAGATGGAATAATTCACAAACAGAAACCTGTCTCTCAATTGCCTGTTTATTTTTCTTCTTGTTTTAGCAAACTTAAAAAATGGAATATTACTTACACCTCTATTACTCATTTCTCTAGGAGACGTATGTATTATTTATTATTGGATCAACATTTTTTAGATCAAGCTGCATTTCCAGATATGGTTGACTTGGACTTGCTTCAAGTTTCCTCTATGCTTACCTCTGTTACCCTGCCAAATTATATGTGGGATGTCACCTGGCTTGCTGCACATGGGAAATTAAATGTTAAAAATAATTTAAAACATAAGAGTAAAGAGGAACGGTACTGTCCTAGGTCTACTACTTGCCTACATCAGTTTGAAACAATGTTTCATTTATTTTTTGAATGCCCTTATATTTTACAATTTTACTCGATCCTTTCTGTTAGATGGGCTTCTTTTTGTTTTCTGACTATTTGCCCTACCTGTTTGTTTTTTGGGATTTTAAACTCGGACTGGGGATCTTTTAATGCTGATACTGTCAGATTGATTTTTGGAGGTATAAAATACCACGTTTTGCAAGTTTGGTGTACCTGGTCCTTGCGAGCTCTTTTTATTTCCCCATATCAATTGTTTTTGAAACTTCATAATTGGTTATTAGGTCTTTGGAATAAAGATCTTCCTACTTTATTGAAACAACAATTTCAGCTGAAGTGGAAAGCAATTCAGTGGTTGGATACTGGTTGATGCAGGTGCTGTTTTTCTTGTTTTTTTTTACTGTATTCTGTGTTTTCAGTTTTTTATGACACGTTCCCCTTATCTTTTAGTGGGGTTGCGAAGGGGATGTTATATGGATTATTTAGTTTTGATTTCTGTATGATGTACTACTTTTTTTTTTTTCTTGTTGCAAAGTTGTATGCTGTAATACATTGTTGCTTTTTGTTTTGAGTCTTGAATAAAAAATTCCCCTACTCTTTTCGACAAGTGCCATGGGATCTTTAACATCCACCAGACTACCACCAATCCAGGCAGATGGGACCTCGGTTTTAACATCTCATCCGAAAGACAGCACCTCAGAAGTGCAGCACCCCTCTCATGCTGCACTACAGTGTCAGTACTGGGATATTAACCCAAGTGCCAGATGTGGGAACTGAACCCACAGCCCTCTGATCTCCCAGCCTCAGAGGCGAGTGTATACCTACTGAGCCACTGACACTGATACTAAATATATATATATATATATATATATATATATATATACACACACACATACATATTCATGGCAAAAAACTCTTAATGCATCAGTTGAGCTTACAGTGACAAAAGTGGGATATGACACATTAGGGTTGAGCCCCTAACCCACCCACCACCCCACCCTGACATTCTCCACAGACCGACAGACACTGGGGCATGCCATGGGATCATGAGGCCCAACTCTCACCCCATTCCATGTGTAAACAGGTTGACATGCTACAGTAAAGGAGAATGGGGTAAAAGTTAAGCTTTACAACAGCATGGCACACCCCAGTGTCTGTCGGTCTGTGAAGGATGGAGGGGTGAGGTGGTGGGTGGGTTAGGGGCTCAACCCTGACATGTCATTTCCCCACTTTTGTTACTTTAACCCTAATTGATGCATTAAATGAATTTGTTTGCCAGGAATTTCCTTACTTTCTGAAAAAGTGTAATATAAGTAGTAAGTAGCATGTGTTGGTCCCACCAAGCTGCCCATTTGTGCATGACTATATGCATCTGTGGGAGCATGGGCCCTTTATGCCCTTACACATACACACTTACACATAGCTACAGAGCCATAGAGAAGCCCTATAAGGCAAGAAACTCTCATATCACTAATTTGCTGATATCTCGTGAACTGTAAGAGCTGGGAAAAAATAGTCAAGTGTCATTGTAATCATGACAGCAAGTACTGCATGCGACAATAAGCACCTGAACCCGTATCTCACATCATTTATGAGATATGACCACCAAAATGTACTGGAAACGCACTCTTGGAACCCTTGTGACATTAATTTGCCAATATCTCTATAACTGTGGCATGTAGGAAAACATTTCACTGCTGGTGTAATTTATGATTTCCAAATTTGTTTCAGTAGCTTAGCTCACCTGAAGGTGAGCTAAGCTGTTGGTAGCAAAAAATCTGTATCTCGCTTCGTTTTCCAGATTCGAGTGCCAAAAGGCATCATAGGTGTTGCAATGTCATCCTATGGGAAATATCTCAACTTTGGAATGTTATAACTATGTAACCAATACAATCTTTTACACCAAACCAGAACATGTCACATCTGTGGGACACCCCCTTTGCACCCTGCAAATTTCAAGTTAAAAGTCCTTACCATTTCTTTGTAGTGAACTGGCAAAGTTTTACAAATCCTTGTTCATGAACTGTCAAAATCCTTGTTTGTGCCAGCCTGGTGGTGCTGAGGTTTGAGACGCTGGACACCACACCTCACACCGTACCAGTGACCCAGGTTCAGGAACGGAATCCAGCCACCAGGGGTCAGAGGGGAGGAACAGGATCGAGCGTCCCAACAGATGCTCTCCTTCTCCTGGGGTGGGATCCTGGGGTGCCTTCACACCCTACGCACCTATGCCTGTGGAAGCATGGGCATCAGGGCTCAGGTGGCTCTCTGGAGTTAGGGAGGGAAGGACGTCTTTGGCACTTGACAATGGTGTGCATCAGCATGTCGTCTGTCTGGACATTCATACTGTGTGCCGACGCCCTCAGGGGAGGAGGAATCAAAGGTGGGTAAGGGAGAAAATGGAAACAACCCATCTCGGTCCTAGATGATGACTGCTCTGATCCTCCAATCACATACCCATGGGCAGACCCCATTGTGCAGGCACTGCTATGAGAGGAGTGAGGAAGGGGATAATGGAGGAAACCTGGTACTCTAGGGGCAGACTTCATTGAGGTGCTCACGGGGGGGGTGATGACGTCTGAAGGAGTGGAAAGAGAGGGCAGTCAGGAAGGGATAAAAAAAAAGAAAGCATATAAAATCCTTGTTTGTGAGCCAAATCCCTATTCGTGAGCTATAGCCTTCTGGTCTTCCTCTCACGAATGAGGATTTTGCTAGCTCATGAACGGGGATTCCTGTTCTCAAGACATGGCCATCTGGTCACATTCTTATGAACGGGGATTCAAAATTCCCGTTCATGAGTTGAATCCCCATTCAAGAACTTTCAGAATACTGTTTGTGAGAATGTGACCAGATGGTCCTGTCTTGGCAACAGGGGTCCCCATTCATGAGCTAGCAAAATCCCTGTTCACAAGCAGATCCCCAATCATGAGATATAGCCATCTGGTCTTCTTCTCACTAATGGGAATTTTGCTAGCTCACGAATGGAGATTGGCTCACGAATGGGAATTTGGTAGTCTCATGAACAGGGATCAGAAGCAAGTCATGAACGGGGATTTTCAAATATAAAAATGGCCATTTTTTGAATTATTTGATGGAAGCAAAACACATGGTTTTGTAGAGGGAATCACCCTGAACAAAACCCATACATTTATTTTTTTCAAAATGCATCTGTGAGACAAGTTACAACATTTTGTTTTGGGCTAAAAGTGAAAACAAGATGGTGGCTCACAAACAAGTATTTCTTTCTCACAAATGGGGATCCCCATTTGTGAGAAGAAAAATCCCCATTTGTGAGCTCAATTCCTTGTTTGCAACTGTGCATCTAACCAAGAGACTGAACTGAGCATGCTCAGAATCTGAATGGTCAAAATTGAATAACTTTGGATCAGAATAATATTTTTTCACCAAACCAGTGTTGGTCTGTTCCTTAGGGAAAGCTCTTTCTCTGAAAATTTCAGGTTAAAATTCCAAATGATGTGGGTGCAGGGCGGTGAGGAGAATTCAATAAAAATTGCCAAAAAAAAGTGAAAAACACACTTTTTTCTATATGTGCTGCGCAAAATCTGTGCATCTGATCAAAACAAAACTTGGCAGATCAAGAGACCTAGCCCATGGGACAGGACATACCAATTTCCATGAAAATCCATTGAATGGTTGCAATGTTATTAAGGTGCAAAATGTGGGGTTTTACATTAAACAGCACACTCAACCCTAACTATAGAGATGCGACATCACCACTATAATATATTATTATGGCACGGTAGTGAAACTATAGTGTTGAGTACCCCATTTATGGTTAAATCTGAAATTTGGCAGCTTAATAACTTTGCCACCATACGACAGAATTGCCAGAGTAAGAGTTAGGCTGACAGCCTTAATGCACACCCCGATGCCTGTTGGTGGGGGTGGGGTGGTGGTGGAATGGTAGGGGTGGCAAACCTAACACCAAATTTCCTCACTTTTGTTGCTGTGGAACAACCCTAACTGATGAATTAAATGGAGTTTTTTTGCAATGAATATAACTATATATATATATATATATATATATATATATATATGTAATAGATATTCACTCTGTCACACACTGATATACGCATGCCTTGGGGTGTGTCAACCACCCAAGCTGTGCGTGTATATGAGAGCATGACTGCACATCTCAGAGTGGGTTATCTATCTTATAAAATGGCAAAATTCTTTTGGAGAGGGGTAAAATTACAGGTGTGTGGTCTGGCTCTGATATATGCACGGTCATGTAATGCTCATTCTGTAATAAATTACAAGCAATTTCCCTACCCATTTTAAATATATATATATTTATAGTGGCACTATAATGCCACTATAGTTAGGGTTGAGTAGGCATTTTAATGTTAAACCTCAAATTTTGCACCTTAATAACTTTGCAACTGTATGACAGATTTGCCTGAATTTTGGAATGCACGGTCTGGTATCATAGATCTCTAGATCTGACAAGTTGTGTTATGGTTGAATGTACATTTGTGGAGCTACAGAGCACCAAAAATCACAAAACTACAAACTTTTTGGGCAATTCTTTCCTCGCGTCTACAGGCCGCACAGTTTATGTGTTCTGTCCAAAAACCTCAGAGAACATGCAGCCAGGGTCACCGATGTGTCTTTTGAAGATTTCATGAAAAAAATATTAAATGGTTCAAAAGTTATTAAAAAAAACTGAATCACATTATAGTCTATGGGAAAAGTTAACAGCAGTTGCGACACTTCCGCAAGTGCAGTTTTTACTGTCACCATTACCCTTTTTACTTTCATGAGTAGGCCATTTTTTTTCAGTTACAGCCCAGAAAAATGCCTGCCATTTAAAACTGGGACCCTCTAGGAACACAATTCTTGTTGTGTTCGCCTAGTTGAGTCCTGGATGGTAGCCATATCTTTTTTGTGGGGTTAAAACCACCAGAAATATGTTTTTCAAATTTTTGTGAAAAGTACTTTCACAAAATACTGTCACAAATGTGACACTTCATGATTTGTTTTATGAATATGTCGTGATTTGTGAAAGTAATTTGTGAAAGTATGGCCAAAACAACAGGAAATCTTGCCACTCTGCTGCAAAGCAACAGTTTGGTCTTTTGGGCTGAAATTTGCAGGGAGGAAAGGTAACATCTCACAGATGTGCCTTTTGATAGTTTGGTGGCAAAATATTACAAGACTGCAAAGTTATGGCACCCAAAGTTGACAATTCTTCCCTTAGGATAACATTACGGCATTCACCTCACCTTTGGGCTCCTGTATCTCAAAAATGGTTGGAGATACGGACTTTTTGTTGCAAAAAATTTTCAGTCCCCCACCTACAAAGTCATAAATAATATGAATTTAAATTTTTTCAGTACGTCTTATGGTTCTTGAGATATAAGCAATTTAGTATTCCAAGTGCTCATTTTCCGGTCCGAGGGCCATTATTATGCCCACATTCTTTGTATTCACTGTGCTTCTGAATTAACCTTTTTTGGACAGAAAGTGTGTGCATTTCCATTACTGTTACCATTAGCATTTGTGTTTATGTTCACCATGCCTGTCACCGCCTGCACAAGCACTCTTCTGGCATCACCATCTGCACCTGTGCTCTGCCTGCGGCTCAGGCCACTGTCACTCGTCTGTGCTAGCGTCACCATCTGGTGTCTGTGCCACCGTTAATGCCACCTACTAGCACTACGCTCCATTGACCGCCTCAGCATCACCACTCCCTCATACCACCAGCTCGGTACTAGCGCCCACCACTACACTCTGCGCCCGTTCATGCCACCACCATCTGCACCTTCACCACCACGCCGCCATCACCTGTGCGCCTGTGCTCATGCCTGAGTCTGTTCCATCAACTCTCACACCACCATCTCCAACTGCATCATGCCATGTCACCATCCATCGGCCTCACCCATCTGGCCTGCACTATATCACCTAACCCTTGCATGCGCTCTGGTACCACAGTCCCAATCACCCCTTCCTCTCGTTCCTGTCCCACCGCTGGTGCCACCATTACTGCCTGCACTCTGTGCCTGCTTTGGTGCTCCATCTATACTTCCACTTGCACCATTTGTATTGCCATTTGCCTGTACTCTCATACACTTGTGCTACTTTTACCGCTTGTATTATTGCTCATTTGTACTACTACTGTACTGCTCCATTTGCTTTTACGCCAATCACTCATTACAATTTGCATTTTATTACCATTTGCATTGCCATGTGTGTTTGCTTTTTCATTACTATAATCTTACATGTGCATTTACTTGTTCATGTTTGTGTTGGAGTTACCATTACCATTCAGATTTCTGTCACCATTACTGTTACAATTACATTATCCTTACTGTTTGCGTTACCATTTGCATTTCCGTTTGCGTTACCGTAACCATTAGGATTTGCATTTGTGTTCATGTTTGGATTGGCATCACCATTACCATTTGCATTTGTGTCACTGTTACTGTTACCATTAGTATTTGCACTAATGTTACTGTTTGTGTTACCATAACCATTAGCGTATGCGTCTGCACTTCTGTTACCATTCCTGTTCTCATTACTGTTACCATTAATGCTGGTGTTACCATTGCCCTTAACGTTCCTGTTAGGGTTACCATTGCTGTTGCCATTACTGTTAGCATTAGCGTTACTGTTACAGTCATTGCGCACAAATGGGCAGCTTGGGCAGAGCATGGGACCACCACCACCACATACCATTCACTATTTATACAGCACATTCTCAAAAAGAAGGGAAATTCATGGCAAAAAAATCTGTTAATGCATCAGTTAGGGTTGGTCCACAGCAACAAAAGCTGGGAAATTTGGTTTTACAGTTCAAAACCCTAACTATGCATTCCTCCCCACTCCCACTCCCCACACACACACACACACACACACACACACACATATATACATGCAAGTAGGGGAAGGACCAAGGCAGCACAACCAATCACACACAACCAGCAGCTGGTAACAGAAATAACATACAACTATCTAAAAAATGAAACCGCACCCCCATGCTCCCATCTTCCACACACCAACAGATGTCAGGGTGTGGCATGGGGTCATCACTGCTAACTCTTATCCCAGACATTCCATGCTCTGCCAAACATATATCTCTATGGACAACTGGGCATCTTGGGCCCTACACTGCAACTAACACATAACACAGACTACACATATGATATTTTGGGGTTTACAAGCCCCAAAACAGGATTTTGGACATTCCCTGAAACTACTTTTGAAAATCAGTTTTGCAAATGCTAAACTGTCATGCTATGCATTTGCAACACTTTTGTGTTTGCAAAAGTATTGCACGAAAGTATTTTACATGCTTTTGCAAATGCAAAACTGTCATGTCTTCTGTATGTGACACTTTTGTGTTTGTGAAAGTATTTTGCAAAACTATGCTCCTGATAGCTACATATATTTGCCATCCTCCTGCAAGCAAATGGTTGGGTCCTTTGGGTTTAATTTTGCAGGGTGGCAAGCCGTGGTCCCACAGATGTGCCTTTTCCTGCTTTGGTGCTAAAATAGTTATGGATGACAAAGTTACACTGTTCTGAAATTGAGCAATTTCCCCTACACCAACAGTGCATTGCCCATGATGGCTTTCACCGCCCATATGTCAAAAATGGCAGCTTGGTTCACCTTTAGGTGAACTAACCTCATGGAACAAGTTTGAAAATACTGTATGATAGCTCAGGTTGAATTTTTCCCCTACTTGCTTTGGTAACACAGGTATACACCTCCTGCTGGTTGTGTGTGATTGGTTGTGTTGCCTTGGTCGTTCTCCTACTTGCATGTATGTGTATGTGTGGTGGTGGGGTGGGGAGGAATGCGCAGTTAGGGTTTTGAACCCTAACACTGGATTTCCCAGCTATGAATATATATGTTCCCTGAAGTTTTTGGACCAATCACGCAAACTATGTGGGCTGTAGGCTCATGCAAAGAAATGCACAAAAAACAGTAATGTATGTGTTCCTTGGTGCTCTGTAGCTCCGTAACCTTACTTCTGACTGTAACAAAACTTAGCAGGTCCAGAGATCTATCATACCAGACTGTGCATTCCAAATTAGGGGCAAATCTGTCATACAGTGGCAAAGTTATTAAGGTGCAAAATTTCAGATTTAACCTTAAATGGGGTACTCAACCCTAACTATAGTGGCATTACCATGCCACTATAATACATATTATATATATATATATATATATATATATATATATATATATATATATACATACATATACGTGTGTGTGTGTGTGTATGTATATGGTGTATGTATATGTATATGTGTGTGTACGTGTGTGTGTGTGTGTGTGTGTGTGTATATGTATATGCGTGTGTGCGTGTGTGTATATATATATATATATATGTATATTCATGGCAAAAAAAATCAGTTCAATGCATCAGTTAGGGTTGTTCCACAGTGACAAAAGCAAGGAAATTCAGTGTTAGGGTTGTCCCCCCACCATCCCACCACCACCCCACCCCCACCAACATCGGGGTGTGCATTGGGGTTGTCAGCCTAACTCTCACCCCATTCCATGTGTAAAGAAGTTGAGGTGGTGCAGTATAGGAGAATGGGGTGAGAGTGAGGCATGGTGACCCCGATGCACACCTCGATGTTTGTTGGTTGGTGTGTGGTGGGGGTGGCAACCCTTACACTGAATTTCCTCACTTTTGTCACTGTGGAACAACCCTAACTGATGCATTAAATTGAGTTTTTTGTCATGAATTTCCCTTCCTTTTGAGAATGTGCACTATAAATACTGAATGTATGTGGTGGTGGGAGCGTGAGGCCCACACCATGCTTCCCATTTTGTGTAATAACCCTCACAGTAACTGTCATGCTAACAGTAACAGTAAAGGCAATGGTAATCCTAATGGTAACATTAATGCTAACAGTAACGCCAGTGCTAATGGTAATGGTAACAGTAGCAAGAACAGTAACGGTAACTAAAATGCACATGCAAATGGTAATGCAAATTGTAATGAAAATGAAAATGGTAACGCAAATGCAAGCAGAAATGGTAATGCCAATGGTGATGTGAAAGGAAACAGTAACACAAACAGTAACGCAAATGCAAGCGCAAAAGCAAATGAAAATGGTAACATAAATGATAACGGAAATGCAAGCGCAAACATGAGCACAAACACAGATGGTAACGCAAATGGCAATGAAACTAAAATGGTAACTGTAACACAAATGCAAGTGCAAATAGAAATGCAAACAGTAAACGCACATGGTGATGTAAACAAAAACACTAATGAAAATGGTACCAGAAACACAAATGGTATCGGCAAAGCAAACACAAACAGTAACGCCAACGGTGACTCAAAAGGAAACAGCAACAGTAACGGTAATGCAAACGTAAGCACATGATGACGCAAATGGAAACAATTATGCAAATGGTAATGGATAAGCAAGTGCAAATGTAAATGCAAACAGTAATGGTAATGCGAACGGTAATGGAAATGCAAATGGTAATGATAATACAAACAGAAAAGCAAACACAAACACAAATGCAAATGGTAACGGCAGTAGCGAGGCAGAATGAAACAATAATGCAAGTGACAAAGTAAACGCAAGTGCAAATGCAAATGCTAACAATATCGAAAATGCAAACACAAATGGTAATGCAAATGGAAATGCAAATGCTAATGGTAACAGCAATGGTGATGCCAAAGGAAACAGTAATGCAAATGGAAACATAAATGCAAATGAAAACGCAACCGCTAATGGTGAAGCAAAAGGAAACACTAACTCAAACTGTAACGGGAACATAAGTGGGAACGTGAATGCAAACGCTAATGTTAAAAGTAATGCAAACACACATGCTTTGTGTCCCAAAAAGGTGCATTGAGAAGCACAGTGAGTACAAAGAATGTGGGTACAATAATGGCCCTTGGACCAGAAAATGAGTACTTGGAATACTAAATTGTTTAAATCTCAGGAACCGTACGATGTAGAAAAAAAATTAAAATCTCATATTATTTATGATTTACCAGGCTAGTTGTGCTTTTAGCCCCCCAGTGGGGGACTAAGAGTTATCTTGAACCATTTTCGAGATATGGGACCCGAAAGGCACAGCGGATACTATAATGTTATCCTATGGGAAAAATCGTCAATTTCAGAGTGCCATAACTTTGAAGCACAGTAATGGTTTGGCAACAAACCACAAAAAGGCACATCTGTAAGATGTTGGCTGTCTTCCTTGAAAATTTAGGGAAAAAATACCAAATTGTTGCTTTGCAGCAGAGTGGCAAAGATTTCCTATTGTTTTGGGCATAGTGTCGCAAAGCAGTGTCACAAATCACGACACTTTCGCAAAAAAAATCACTAAAGTGTTGCACATGCGAAAGTTCTTTGTGACACTACTTCTTACAAAAATTTTAAAAAAATATATTTGTGGTGTTTTACCCAAAAAAAATACATGGGGAGCATCCTCAGGGTTCGACTAGGTGAACACAACAAGAATTGTGTCACTAACTGAAAAAATAAATTGCTGAATCATGAAAGTAAAAGGGTCATTTGTGACACTAAAAAGTGCATTTGCGACAGTGTTGCATATTTTGTTAACTTTTCCCATAGACTTTAATGGGATTCCGTGTTTTTTCAATAACTTTTGAACCGTTTAATATTTTTCACAAAATCTTTCAAAGGCACAACAGGGACTCAGGTTGCATGTTCCCTGAAGTTTTTGGACCGGCCGTGCAAAATGTGCGGGCTGTAGGTGCGAGCAAAGAAATGCACAAAAACCCTTAATTTATGTGTTTTTGGTGCACTGCAGTTCTGCAACCATACATCTGACAATAACAAAACTGGTCAGATCCAGAGATGTATGGTACCAGACCATGTATTCCAAATTTCAGGTAAATCCATCATATGGTGGCAAAGTTAATAAGCTGCCAAATTTCAGATTTAGCCATAAATGAGGTGCTCAACGCTAACTATAGTGGCACTACCGTGCCACTATAATATATATAATAATGGATGAATGAACATCCTCAACAAGGCTGTGTTACTATTGAGGGAGTTGATGTCATCAACTCCCCGAGATGGAAATGCAGCCTTAGTTGTGGATGTTCAGCCATCCACTGTTTTATATAGTATATGTTTTTTTGCTATAGCAACACACACTCGCGTTTCTCTCGGCAGTTCAGAAGCCGCTCGCTCACTCGCTGTGGTCTGTGCGTACTCCACAGCTTCTTTTGGAAGAAATAACAGTAAGCTGTGCATAAAGTACAGCGTTTTCTGTCTTTTACAATTCAGGGTGCCTCCTCAAAATGTTTGGAACTATGCCATCCACGAGTGTGAATAGCGCTCCGACACGCTGCATTTAAGGGGAAAGTGAAAGTGTTAAAAGTGGCAGGATCAACCAGATAAGTATTAAAATAAATATTTATTCAAAAATAATGGCAGGATCAATGAGATAATTTAACAGATAAGTTGGAGCTGCATTGGGAGGAGGGGGGGCAAAGGGTAGAGAGAGTTGCGCGATGGGTATGTGGATAGCAGGGAAAGTGAAAGTGCTGGAATTATGATGACGTATAGGAGTTTGCAAGATACACAATGATGTATAGGAACATGAAGATATCAAGTATATCTTCACTGGGCTACTGGAGATATCACTTTTTATACTGGCTTTTATCCCTAAACATATGTTGTATAAATGTATTTATACATACAGTGACTCAGATAAACGCATTTATCACACTGAATATATGTCCACCCCATTGCATAAATATATATATATATATATATATATATATATAGATAGATATATGTATTATACCTGCATGGTACTGCAGGCATAGTTAGGGTTGGATGGCCACTTTAATGTTAAACCCCAAAGTTTGCACTTTAATAACTTTGTAACAGTTTGTCCGATTTGCCTGAAATTTTGCATGCGCAGAAGCTAACCATATATTTCTGGATCTGGAATGTTTCATTCCGGTTGGATGTACGGATACGGAACTGAAGAGTGTCAAAATGCGAAAATTAGTCAACTTTTGTGCAATTTTCAGTAAGCCATAATGGACTGAAGAATGTGTCTGACTGGATTCAAATTTGTTTGTCTATATGTGGCATAAGTTGAACTGGTGCCTTTTGAAGATTTGGTGCAAAAATATTAATCCGTTCAAAAGTTATTCAAGTTTTTCATGTTCCATTACTGTCTATGGGGATATTTATATGTGCATTGCGAAAACTTTCGCAAAAATATTTTTTTGTACATGACAAAATTTTTTTGTGCATGAAAACAATTCATTATAAGGTATAGGGAATCACAAAAACATTTTTGTTGTTACAAAAACAATACTCCACAACATTGTCCCATTTGTTGTTTTCTTTGTCACTTCATTATGCCATGGTGAATTGTGCATTTGGGCTAAAATTTTAAGGGTGGCAAGCCCTGATCCCACATATGTGCCTTTTGGTGGTTTGGTCCCAAAACATTCAATAGGCCCATAGTTACATCATTACAAAGTTGAGACATCTTCCATAGGATAACATTGTGGCACCTGTGGTGGCTTTCGGCACCCATATCTCAAAAATGAAGTGAGATACAGATTATTCATTACCCACAGCTTAATTCACCTTTAGGTGAACTAAGTGTAACCTCCAGACCACTTATTTAACTAGTGTGCAACCTCCTATTTATTGTAACCCTCACCCAGCTTGCTATCTGGGAACACTGGTGCCCTTATACAGGCATACCATTTACTTTACTAAAAGGTAGGTATCACCATTGGTGTTATGATGTATATCTGGCTCATTTTCTGGAAGAAGAGAGGGGTTGGAGTACAGAAACAAGCACCTTGAACCCTGTGTAAAAACACAACCCAGGTCCTGGGTGGAGACAGCTAGGCATATGCTTGATCTAACCTTCTGAGGGGGCTCCAATAAGTTCACACAACCAGAAGCAATAAATCAAAATGTCCATAACAGTGACTGGGATTGTGCAGTATGGCTTTATTTAAAGATGGCAAGTAAAGTTGAAGTGGAACCCCAAGGGTTGGTCCAGGCTGGACAGGTACAAAAATCCAAGAACTCTCCTTTCACTGTGGTATAGTTCATGAACAAAATAAAAAACATCTTCTTCCCAAATTCCCAAAAGTGCATCTGTGGACACTGGGCCATGCATATGAACAGCTCTCTTTCTTTTTCATGAGTGTTATTTAGTGAATATAAGCCACACACTCAGAACATTTCTCAAACATAGGTGCAATATGTGAAAACTACACCACACATCTTAATCTGCAGCTTGGCTGCTTGTTCAGGTAAAAACACTGGTGCCCTTTACTGACCAAGAAGCCCTGCCTTGTAAGCACTTAGATGGTATTCCTCCCTCTCTTGGCCCCAACCAACAGTCTCTGCCATTCTTCAGGGTTACACCACTGAAACCCCTATTTCCCACAGAAATGCTAGAGGTCCCATACATTACTTGTCACAACACTGGGTGACACAGAAAAAATAAACTGCACTCATGGGGTCCACATTTTTACTTTCTTCACTCACACTGGTGAGGCTATGTGCACTGACCACTGACAGGTATGATCCAGCCTTATCTATGGGCACATGCCCCCCCAGATGATCCACTCCCCTAAGAATAATTGTGGAGATCTAGTCTCCCTTTCAGTGCTCACAGAAACTTGTTTTGTCCACTGGGCATGGAACAACCAAAAAGAAACAGGAAATGCACTCTTCTGGATAGCCAGTCCACACAGTCTATTTCAGATCCTATACCAAGGCAGCTGAAAACACCTCAGATCATTCAGGGGATTGTCCCTTGTGTCCACAGAGAACAAGCAGATCCTTCCACTTCACTGGGAGTAGAAATCAGGAAATCCTGCTGAGTCTTTTCTCCACCACTTCACCTGGAAGTTGGAAATGACACACGACTAGGGTGAGAAATCCTGGGCCCTCTGTCAGAGCCCACTGGCAGTCTTTCTACCACTCTTACCTTCTCACTCAAGCTCTACTAACTCAAGACTGAGAATTCTAAGCTCCCCAGAGCAGCTATCCACACAGTGTGGCTTATGCTGCTGCCAGATTTCTTAGATGACCTAATCATTCCTCCCTCAGGCTAGCTGAGTAAACAATGATGTCATTATGTAAGGAGTCCCTAATGAGCTTCCTACCAGCAGCCTGCTACCTTCCTAACAATAATACTGATAGAATTCTAGTAATGTCAGGGACTGGGTGGTTGCACTCGCCCCTTGCCAGGTAAATGACTGTCCACAGTCATTCCTTCACCCAGCACCGGACCATCCTACCTCTGATGCCCCCTATGGGGAGGGTTGCACTAGTCCTCCCCTACCATGTGCAAGGCACAGGCAGGCAATACTAAAGACTAGAGGCTCACTGAAGAAACTTCAGTTCCTATCCTACTACTGTACTATCTAGAGATCCTCAGTTGCTCCAAGAAACTGCCTGCCGCCATCTTGTGTTTGGTTAGCAAGAGAGAAAAACCATTGTAACTCAAAAATATATGCCCTTTGGTAAACATCAAAAGTTTTGTTTACCTAATCGGGCTCTGAGGAACATGACCCTGGCATTAGTTTTTTAGAAGGTGGTCTGCAAATATGTTTTTTAAACTTTTGCCATTTTCTGATCAATCAATCATAATCAGGAAAAAAAGTAACCCCAGCAACATTTTTGTGTGCACAACAACATTCCCATTATAGAGATAGGAGTGTTGCGAAAACATTAAAGTAATTGCAGTAACACTGCACAAACACATTTTGCTATGTGTTATTTTCTTTGTCACTTCATTGTGCTGGGTGGATTGTGCTTTTTCAGGGTGGCAAGCCCTGGTTCCACAGATGTGTCTTTTGGTGGTTTGGTATGAAAACACTGAACAGGCACATAGTTACAACATTCTGAAGTTGAGAAATTTTCCCTTAGTATAACATTGTGGTACCCGTGACACCTTTCGGTGACTGTATCTTGAAAGTGGTTCGAGATATATATTTTTCATTGCAAAACTTCTTAGTCCCCCTATAGGGGGACTGCATACAGAAGTAGATTGGAACACCTTTAATACCATGAATTTTGAATTTTTTTTCTGCCTTGTATGGTTACTGAGATATTTGGAATTTAGTATTCCAATTGCTCATTTTCATGTCCATAGGCCACTATTACACCCTCAGAGTTAGCATTCACAACGCTTTTCAGTGCCCATATCTTAGAAACAATGTGAGATATGGATTTTGTCAATCTATCTAGTGTGGATGTCTCATTGTCACAATTATGACAACACTTGAATTTATTTCCTAGCTGCTACAGTTCACAAGATACAGGCAAATTTGTGTTACAAGACTTCCTTGCCCTATAGGGCTGCTGTATGGCTCCATAGTTGTAAGTAAGTGGGAGTGCAGGGCCCAGAGGGCCTGCACTACCACAGACACATGCCATTTACTATTTATGTTACACTTTTTCAAAAAGTAAGGAAATTCTTTGCAAAAAAAACTTAATGCATCAATTAGGGTTGTTTTCACAGCAACAAAAGTGTGGAAATTCAATGTTAGGGTTACCATCCCACCACCCCACCCCCATGCCCCCATCATCCACACACCAACAGATGTCAGGGTGTGCCATGAGGTCATCAGTCCTAACTCTCACCCCATTCTCCTATACTGTAGCATGTCAGCTTGCTTACACATGGAATGAAGTGAGAGTTGGGCCTGACAACCACATGGCACACCTCAACGTCTGCTGGTATGTGGATATATATATATTATATTGGCACGTTAGTGTCACTATACTTAGGGTTGCATGGCCATGTCTATGTTAAACCTCAAAATTTACATTTTAATAACTGCAACAGTTTATCCGATTTGCATGAAATTTGGAATGTAGAACTGCCTACCATAGGTCTCTGGGTCTGGAAAGTTCTGCTCCAGTTGGATGTATGGTTGTGGAACCATAGCATACTCAAAAGTGAAAAATCATGCTTGCTGCGAATTTTTCAGTAAGCCATAATGGACTGAAGAATGCATTTCAGTGGCTTCAGATTTGTTGGTCTACATGTAGTCTGGGATGAACTGGTGCCTTTTGAAGATTTGATGAAAAAATATTGTTCCATTCAAAATGATTCTATTTTTACATGTCCCTTTATAGCCTATGGAAAAATGTATATGTGCACTGTGAAAACTTTCATGAACGCATTTTTGTTGTCGAACTCCCTGAAATGGTTGTTGTGCTGCTGCCATCTTGTTTTTCAGTTGCATCAGAGAAAAAACATTGTAACTCAAAAAATAATGCCCTTTGGTAAACACCAACAGTTGTATTTACCTAATCGGAACCCTTAGGAACATACTCCTGGCATTATGTTTTTTACTAGGTGGCCTGCAAATATATATTTTAAACTTTTGTTATTTATTTAATGCTTTAACATTTTTTGTTGCCGCGAAAACAATCTTGCTCAGGGGAAAAAGTAACCACAGCAACATTTTTGTGTGCGCGATAACGTTCCCATTAAAGATACAGGAGTGTCGCAATAACATTAAAGTAATCTCGGTAACATTGCACAAACACATTTTGCTATGTGTTATTTTCTTTGGCACTGCATTGTGGCAAGTTGTATTGTACTATTGGCCTGGAATTTTCAGGATGGCAAGCCCTAGTCCCACAGATGTGCCTTTTCATGGTTTGGAAAACAAACATTGAACAGGCCTGTAGTTACAGCATTCTGAAGTTCAGAAATTTTCCTATAGGATAACATTATGGCACTCGTGACAACTTTCAGTGCCCATATCTTGAAAATGGTTCAAGATATGGATTTTTTGTCACATAATTTCTTAGTCCCCCAAGTACAAAAGTAGGTTGGAAAGCCATGAATACCATGAAATTTGAATTTGTTTTCTACCTTGTATCGTTGCTGAGATATTTGGGAATTAGTATTTCAATTGCTCATTGTCATGTCAAGTGGATCACTATTACACCCACAGAGTTAGCATTCTCAGCTCATTTCGGTGCCCATATTTCATAAACAATGAGAGATTCAGATTCAGTTGATTTATGCTGTGTGGACATCTCACTGTCACAATTGCAATGACACTTCAATTTTTTTCATAATTGATATGGTTCCTGAGATATTGCCAAATTTCTGTTAGGAGGATTCCTTGCCCTATAGAGCTACTGTATCGCTCCTTAGTTATGCGTAAGTGGGAGCGCAGGGCCAAGAGGGCCTGCGCTTCCACAGACACATATCATTATGCAGAAATGGGCAGCTTGGTGGAAGTGCGGGGCCCAAAGGGCCCCAAGCTCCCACCAACACATACCGTGGACTATTTATATCACACTTTTTCAAAAAGAAAGGAAATTCTTTGCAAAAAAACTCTGTCAATGCATCAGTTAAGATTGCTTCCACACTGACAAAAGTGTGGAAATTCAACATTAGAATTACAACCCCACCACCCCACCTCCATGCCCCCATCCTCAAAACCCTAACTTTGCATTCCCCCACACACACACACACACACATATGCAAGACACATGCAAGATTATAAGATACTACGCGAGTCATTCACATCTGCAAGCACAATAATCACTACACTGTACTCATTTCACATAACACTATGTAATGAAAAAACAAATACAGTATGATCAACTTTGTACTTCCAGCACAGTATGATCACACATTATAGCTGGCATTATCTTTTTTACACAGTTTTCAAAACATTGAGTTTTATGTGTCATAATTCAATAATTGTCTCTCTGCAGGTATTGCTCCTACCACGCAGGCATGTGGTAGCAGGAAACATAGAGCTGACACATACATAGTACTTTTCAGATACTGCATACATATGAAACTAGCACCATTACATGTTGTTATACTGCTGTGTTACCTAGAAATACTCATTAGCAGCATGTTATGGTTAGCTTTGGGCTGCTACAACTGTTGCTGTCACATGTTACTTGTAACTTATACCACAAACATTACTTTTATTATTACTACCATTTGTTATTAGGACTGACTCACTCTATCAGAAAAAAAATAGGCAAACATCCAATGACTGTTGCTAGGGTTATCCAAACTCTTATTTCCAATATAGCTATCTACAGATAACATACTGTGTGTTTCATCATTTAACAACTGAAATATAGTCACCTGCTTAAATCTTGTTATTGATGTTTGCAACACAAAAATGCTTACTGTGGGCCATCTCCCATTGTTCCCCAGCATGTCTTGTACTTCCAAGGCACTCTGATGGCAGCAGAACCCATATAGTTGGTGGACCATGATGATTAATGTGTCTTGTAGTACATTTAGAGAGTTCTGTGTTACTTTTGTTACCTGATGCTGGTTGTCTTTGATTGGTTCTGTTGCTTTGGCCCATCCCCTGCTTGCATGTATGTGTGCATGTGGGAGTGGGGGGGGGTGGAGGAGAATTCAGAGTTAAGGTTTTGAAGATGGGGGCATGGAGGTACGGTGGTAACCCTAATGTTGAATTTCCACACTTTTGTCAGTGTGGAAACAACCCTAAGTAATGCATTAACACAGTTTTTTTTGCAAAGAATATATATAGATAGATAGATAGATAGATAGATAGATAGATAGATAGATAGATAGATGGATAGAAAGATAGATAGATATAGATATACATACATACACACACACACACATATATATATATATACACACATATACTATATTCATATATATACTATATGTATATTATAGTGGCACGGTTGTGCCACTATAGTTAGGGTTCAGCAGTCATTTACATACTAAAGTCAAAAGTTTGGGCATTAATAACTTTGGACCTGTTCAACGGATTTGCCTGAAATTTGGAATGCACGGTGAGGCATGGAAGGTCTCTTGATTTGCCAAACTGTGTTTTGGTCAGATGTACAGTCTTTGCATACGAAAACACTGAAAAATGCAAACATCCATTTTTGGAGGCAGCTTTTGGGATTTTGGATATAGTCCTGCATGGCCATTGTGTGGCATGCCTCTCTGTGAGTTGGCTTGTTTGAACGAGCTTTGGTGGCCAAACATGCTGCTTTTCATTTGGTGAAAACATATTAAGGCATTCAACAGTTATACCACTTTTAAGTTCCATTATAAGTCAATGGGAAAATGTATATGTATGTTTTGCGAACAAAGAATGGGGTTCTGGCCATCTCATCCCACCTGGCAATCAAAGAATTTGCAGCCTCGAGGTTCAAAAATCTTTGTCCTCGAGGATTTTTAAAATTATTTGATAGTGAGGTCTGCCATCTTGTTTTGATTTTCCAATCAGAAAAACACAAATATCTTGGCTCAGGGGTCACTTCTGAAGTAAAACTTGGATGGGTTTTACTCAGGTGAGCCTGCTCTATCGAGCCATGCCTTTGGTTTGATCGAAATTGGTCTAAAAATAGAGTTATGAGCTTTTAAAATCTTAGTTCGCCGCTCACTAACGGTCTTTGATTGTGAGCCTGCAATTTCTTTAATCGCGAGATTCTGTGATCGCGATCATGCATCGCGAGTGAGGGATGAGATGGCCAGATTTAAAAATTGCTTTTCTCAGCCCAGGGTGCCCTAGACTGCAAAATGAGGGTGCATTTTGCTCAGGGGGCTTTGTTCTGCCCCATCTGATTAAAAAAATGTATGTTTTCAATATCCCTGGTAGTCTAGCAGCCCCCCCCAATCATGATGACATAGATAACGATCTCTCTATCCCTGGTAGTCTAATGGCCCCCCAATGTGTATTTTAGTAACACTTATTTTTTTATATCTCTGGTAGTCTAGTGGCCCCCTGATCTGAATTACAGAATTATTATTGTTGATATCCCTGGTAGTCTAGCAGCCCCCCCATCATAATAACATACATTACAATGTCTGTATCCCTGGTAGTTTAGCTGCCACCCCAATGTGTATTCCATTCATATTTTTTTATTTCCTGGTAGTCTAATGGACCCTCTGATCTGTATTACATTATTTTTATTCTTCATATCCCTTGTAGTCTAGAGGCCCCCTTCATAATACATAGATAAGCATCTGCAATTTCCTAGTAGTCTAGTGGCCCCACCCCCACCCAGCTCTGCCAGCCTACCCAGCACCCCCCACCCTTCCCCAGCTGGCAACTGGCACAGCCCACCTCTCACCTCCCACCAACTTGTAAGTGTCGGGCCACATTACACACCTAATGACTAAATAGTACATTGACAACAGCAAGGCCAGCCACCAAACAAATGTTAATCTAGTAGAGCAATAGAAAATGCTGTCCAGAAAATATGAACTGTGCCACACAAGATCTCCACAAAAAATATATTGTCTGAGGGCCCCGCACTCCCTCCAACTTACGCAACTTTCTACTTTTCTATTCTTTCTTAAAAAGTAAGGAAATTATATACAAAAACTTAATTAATGCATCAGTTAGGGTTCTTCTACAGAAAAAAAGCAAGGACATTCAATTTTAGGGTTCCCACCCCTTGCACTCCACCCCCGGCCCGCCCCCACCAACAGGCATCAGGGTGTGCGTTGGGGTCGTCGGCCCTAACTCTCGCTCCATTCTTCTACACTGTACCACCTCAGCTTGTTTACACATGGAATGGGGTGAGAGTTAGGGCTGATGACCCCAACACACACCCCAATGCCTGTTGGTGGTGGTGGACTGGGGATGGGGTGCAAGGGGTGGGAACCCTAAAATCAAATTTACTCACTTTTCTCGCTGTAGAAGAACCCTAACTGATGCATCAACAAAGTTTTTTGCATAGAATATATATATATATATATATATATATAAACAATTTTTATTAGTATTTAGGAGAATAGAACAGTAAAAACCACAACACGTGTCAACAGGATCAAGAAAATACACCATCACAAAATACACAAAACAGAGTACAACTCCAATACAGTAAGCTATACAATCTGCATCTATCCTCAGTGACAAAAGTTAAATCATACAAATCAGTACAAAGTCTAAAGTAAAGCACCACCTTCCTACAAACATTTCCCAAAAGTGTGGTAATAATACAGAACAGGCCTCCAAACCTATACAAACTAGAAATTTTGCAACAGTTAACTAATAACTGAAAACATACAATACCAAACCAATGATAATTACACTATCACCCCAATATATGATAGATAGATAGATAGATAGATAGATAGATAGATAGATAGATAGATAGATGCTTTATTTATAAAGCGCCACATTCCATGGACTCAGAGTGCTGAACATTAAAAATGATAACAAATAACATACAATAGTAATATTTCTTAATCATGTAAAGTCAGCAAGAGATCACTAACATTTAAAACACTACCTATATAATAAAACACACTAATTAATTAGCTATAATTATAATTCAGATGCCTGCTGAAATAGAAATGTCTTTATATCTATTTTAAAGGTTTCGACTGAGTGTGCCTCCCTTAGATACTTAGGTAATGAGTTCCACAGAGTAGGCATGGAAACTGTTAATGCACAGTCCCCAGAATGTTGCAGTCTAACCCTGGGAACTCCAAGGAGGCAACCCTCAGCAGAACAGAGACCCCAGGTTGGGCAGTGGGGCTCAAGGAGATCTTGCAGTTAGACTGGTCCCCTATCATGCAGGGACTTGTAGGCAAGGATACCTACCTTGAAGACAATCCTCCACCTGACTGGCAGCCAGTGCAGCTCGTGGAGGACAGGGATCCCATGACTGATGAAATTTAGATGGAAACCTTCTTTTTTGATGCATCACTTGTAAGTAAGATGCTGATTTTGACACTGCTCATCTCCATTGGGTGACCGAAGAGAGGGTAATGGTACGCCATTGAAGAAGAAGGAGTCTTTTAGCCTCCAGAGCTGTCAAAAAAATAAATTCCTTGAATTGTAAAGATACAATATCTAAGAGAAAGGAATCACCTAAAATTCATAAATGAGGAGAATGAGAGTTTCAGATCTATAATATTTTCAATAATTGTAATAAGTTCCTTCCACCACCCCCCAATCAAGGTACAACCACACAGACTGTGATCAAGAGACCCTGGTTCCTCATAACATCTCCAACATACTGGAGGTAAGAGTTAGATAAACTCCTATTGAATAATTTAATGAGTGTCATTACCATCTGCCTAATATTATCTTTTGTATAAGTTGTGCCTTCAGATCTGTAAAAGATTGATGAGCATTAGTCCAATAGCTGCTCCAAATGTCTGCATCAAAAGGCTCCTGGAACTCATCTATCTACTGTACCTTATGAGATTCCTAATCTAGGAAATAGGACTTCTGCAAAAATGTTTAAATTACACTTGTATGGCCCTTTGAGATTGAAAACCATTTCTGTAGCATACAGGTTAAATCTGTCTGAACCAAAGCACTGACCTTCATGTACCCCATAACAGCTACATGTCTCACCTGTCAAAATTTCCAAAAATCTTGATTAGGGATACCAAATTAACCTTGCAACTGAGAAAATGATTTAAGTGAACCAGTTTGCTGATCAAACAGATTCCCTACCTCTGTAAGTCCTTTATAAGCACAAAGTGTCCAAAATATTGGGGAACTCAAATTTTTTTTTGTGGATTATTCCATAATGGTTCATATGGGCACAGGAAAATATAATTCCAACCCAATATTTTAGTCACTTTTCACCAAATCTGCCTTGTATACCTCATATGGTCTGTAATACCACGAAAAGATATAGAAGAGTTTCTTAAAAAGGGAGTCAGAGGACGATGGCCAGCAATGGACTGCTCAGTTTCAACCCATAATGGAACTGCCTTCCTATCTGGATGAAGCCACTGGAGACACTGCATGAAAGAATTTGCTGTATGATATGCCCATGGCCAAAGCATATTCCAACCACCCTCAGTAACTGTTGCCCTTAAAATCATACTAAAACAAGGAATTTTACCACCCCAAATGAAATATCCAGTAACATCCACTCACACACTCAAAGTGAATAACTTCATAAACACTATATAAAGTTTCACAATCCCAACTAATCAATAAATATAAGGAAAAATACTCAAACCATACCATGTCCCAAATCTGAAAAATCAAAAACCTTCTAACCTTAAGACAGACAGAACCCCAAGAAAAAAAAAATTAAGTAACTTATAAAAACATTTCCCATGCCTAATTTTAGTAGGAGAAAAAATAATGGCCAATATACCCTGCTCCAAAAAGCGAGAAACATAGCCATAAAGGGAACTTAGGGTTCCAAGTAGCTCCAAACCCAGGAAACCAAGGAGCTCAAGATAATAGGCCAAAAGAGCTGGCTCCTGACAACCTGCCATACTTTCCCCCTCCTCAGCAGGCATAAAGTAAAACAGCCTATGAAACTGACAGGTAGTCGTGCAAGAAACCAAAATATACTCCTGCCGTGTCCAAACTCTATGCCTCAAAATAAAAGGAAAAACTAATACCTGGTGCGATAACCCCCTCAAAATAAGACAACCCTATCCCTGATAAGGAAGGGGATACCCATAAAGAAACCTATGGTCCTCTGTCTCTAAAACAGCCTAATGGCCAAAAGAGGGCTCTAGGGAGGAAATGCAAACAAACAAAAAAAAATTTCAAACACCATTACTAGATGTGACTCCTGTAAAACAAGGCCTACCCAAAAACCAAATTTCTGCAACAAGAAGAAATTAGAAATTCTATTATAAAAAATTATCGAGCACTCCCCACCTAAATTAGGCTCATAGGAAACCAGCGGTAATGCATCTAAAAAACCTGTAAAACATAATACATGGTAAACAGTAACAAAGTGAAACAAATATAAAGAGTCCATCAAGAGCCTGAGGCAGGGGCTTCTTGAGACAGCACATTCTCAGGTAAAGCAAGTTGATCCAATTTGATGGTAGTAGGCTAAGATGTTAAGTTGCCACCCTCTGAAAGTAGTAGAGATCATGGCTCTCCAGTGGTTTTTTCAGTTGATAATGAAGCAAACAAATTCTCCTCAGGATAGTTGGCCTAGTACTTATCCAGAGTTTGAGGTGTTTCAGGAGACCGACTTGGAGAGAGACGGGGATGCTTGGGCTCAAGGATTTTAGACCATCAAGAGGGACTGAAAGAAGAAGGCAATGATGGAGACAATGGAGCTGGTTGTTCTGAATAAGGGCCATCTGAAGCGGAAAAGACTGCCAGCTGAATTCCATTATTTTTACACCCCTCCCAATGATGTTTTGATTTAGCATAAGCAACATTGTCTTTTATAATAGGGAGAATATCAGATCCAGGTCTCTGGTGAGAGGAGTGTACAGTTAATGAATCTGATAATGTAGAATGGGCCCTGGCAGAGAGAGGTTGTGATACTGGTACCTTGTGTGGAGCAGGTGTGGAAGACCTGTTGAAAGCAGCAGAGGCAGTCTTAGACCATTTTTTGATACTGAACACAAACTTTTGCACATCTGGTAAATTATCAAGTTTTAGGCTGCGGTCCTCCCACATTACATTCAGCACAGCCATGTATCCCATAACATATTTCACTCTATGCTGAGCCAGTTCTTTGTGAATAGGTGCAAAAGCCTTCCTCCTGGCCACCACAGCCTTGGAGAAATCTTGAAATAAATGAATTGTATGACCATTCCATTTTAAAGAACCCCTCTCCCTTGCCAAGCATAGAATTTGTTCTTTTATAGAGAAATGAAGAAAATAAGCAATAATGGGTCAGGGGGAGGCCCCTAGCTGGTTTAGAGCATAAGGATCGATGGGCTCATTCTACCTCATGAGAAATGTCCCACTGATAATCCAGAAGTTGCGGTAAGAAGATTTGTAAAAAAAGATCACATGTTGGGCCCCTCCAATCCCTCTGGTACTCCTATTATACAGAGATTGTTACATCTGTTTCAATTTTCCAAATCATCCAGTTGTGCTTCCAATTGCTGAACTTGCTTCTCCAGCTTTACAATTCTGTTGGCCTGCATAGCCGACTCTGATTCCACGTTCGATGCAAAATGTTCAGTATGTGCAACCTGAGATTCTATCTCTTCCATTCGCTGACTAAGTCATTCTGTAATGGATTCTGTAAGGGTTGGGATTCTGCCCACTAGAGATTATAACATTGCCCAAATGTCAGAAAGTTCAGTTGGGTTAACTGAGACAAGATATTCGGGAGCCACCACGGCTGGATTTGTAGCAGATCGCTCCCTGAGTGGCACAGTAAATCAGAGATTACAGTCAGACATCAATCGAAGGTTAAAACTGCTATGTCCAGGTACTGTAATTGTTCAATAAGGTTTTCCAGCTAAGATCAATCCAAAGAGACAAAAGTTACAGATAAAAAAACACCAGATTTTACATGGCTCATGGGAGATAGGCTTCTATGCTACCATACAGGTCACGGTCTTACATCCCCCCCCCATTAATATATATTTGATGCCATTTTAGGGAAAGAAGGTGATTGCCTGGGGCTCTGGACCCCACTCAATCATGATATCCCTATTCTGAGTCACCAGTGCTATTCTCACAGGTATGGACTGCAGACACATCACCACTGCTCTCTTTATTGACCTTGCTAAAGCATTTGACTCTGTCTCTTATCCTCTCCTTCAAGCCCAGCGTCATGCTGCTGGTCTTTCTACCTCTGGTTCTGACTGGTTAAGGTCCTGTCTTACAGGATGTACTCAATGTGTCCAGGCAGGTAACACCCTCCCCCCATTCTCATTCCAGTAGACATCCCTCAAGGATCTATCCATGGCCTTATCCTTTTCTCTGTCTTCTTAAACGAGCTCCCATCTATCTGTGTCTCCACTCATATTCATCTATCCGCAGATGACACCATCCTATACACTTCTGGTCTTTCTACTCCTGAGGTGGAGTCCTAGCAGTAGAATGACTTCATGTGAGTGTTAAACTGGTTCCAAGATAACCAGCTCAAGATTAATACTAAGAAAACCGTATCCATGACTTTTGGTACCTAACAAAAACTAGCCAAACTCTCCTTTCTCCCTTGCTTTACTACCCTCGATGACATCACTTTGGAAGTAATCCCCTCCTATAAGTACCTTGGTGTCTGGCTGGACATTCAACTAGATTTCTCATCACACACAGACTATGTCCAGTCCATACTCCATCCAAAATTAGGAGCCATGTACAGGAACAAGGACACCCTCTCCCCTGTCTGCTGGGTGTTACTTAACAAAATAAACCTCCCAGTTTTTGATTACAGTATGATGATATTGTATTCGGGTCCACTCCTGCCTCATCCCTCTCTAAGTTAGACACTATCTTTAACACTTTCTACCAATTTGCCTCCAATGATCTTCCCCATATTCCCCACTGTATTCTCTACTCCTCCCTCTCCCTTCCTGTCTCCCATTACACCACCAAATCTATGCGTGCACAAGGCCTCACAGCAGAAACTGCATAAGGAATTGGTGGCCTCCTTTGCCCGCCAGAAAGATCCCTCTTCTCTATCTGTACCAGTTTCCATTCCCAGCTTGCCAGACCCTACCTCTTCAATTGCTGATCCGGCCATCCCCCCAGTCTCTGTCTCATCTTGCCCGCAGGATGACCCAAAAGAGGCTTTATCTCCTCCTCCTGAGGCATTGGCTATGGATATATTTGATACAGTCACTCCTCAGGATTTTGATATGCTCACCTTGACATGACTTTGGTTCGCTGCAAGAGAATGTTGCTCTCTCACAAGTCAGGGACTCTTCCTTCGAAGCTTGTTTCCATATTTGTCCCTGTGCCTTTGGACAATAAGTATGATGTTTTTTTTGATGACGCCATGGACTCTGACACCAGTCAAGTCTCAGACACCTCTTCACGCATCTTGACACGATTCCAGCCTTTGTCTGACATGGATGGGGAATGTAGTCCCACCACCACCACCACCATGACTGAAGCTCCAGAAGAAATTAAAGACGGTTACTCGTAGGTCCTCAGAATGTACCTCAGACTGCCCTACTTGAACACTGTCCTCTATTTTGACCCCACTTTATGGCTCCCACATTGCACCTAGCTTCCCTCAATGTTAATAGCATTAAAAATGTGACCAGACATACTGTACTCTGCTTTTTTCTTTCTTGCATGCCTTGCCATTTGATGTCTTTTTCCTACAGGAAACACAGTTTACATCCTCATCAGCCATTTCAAAGGCATAGAAGCAATGGTGCTGGATCCCCTCCCTCTACCATTTGGATCAGATCTCTGTGTTGGTGTGGGTATTATGTTTAAAGGCACCTCTTTTTAGGTGTCTTGTATGGTGGACATTTATCCAGAAAGGGCTTTCCTCCTTGATCCTTCCTCTGGTTCTGTGCCACCTGCTTCTTTCTGTGCCATAAAAAATTCTTCCTCTCCATCAATTGTTCTCTTCTGATTTATCTCCCACTGTAAGATTTGATCAGTCATCTGTGGTGTATGTTCCCAATAGAGACTGTGACACCTTCCACTAGACCATTCAGTCTTCCTGTTCTCCCCATACCCTTTAAAACCTCTTCCCTTTTCTTTTGCTGCTCTGTTTCTGATTCAGTAATACTGTACATACTTTGTTTTGTCTATTCAACACTGGGGACAGTGATTAAATCATGTATCTTGCCAGACATAAATAGTTCATTTATTCTGTGGTGGAGTCTGGTAGTTCCTTTATGACTAGGAGTGTTCCTATATCCTACTCCCCCAACCTCACCACATGGAGGTAGTTATGGACTCCTTGTCATCCCATTTCTCTTATAGTTGTAGCCCCTTTGCCTGCCCAAGTCTATTGTCATCTGACAGCTATTCATCAAACTCCCTGTCACCCCACTCATGCCCTGCTACCTATGGGGTAATTGGGCAGCAAGGGACATGGAGACATACAACATGCATCATACCTTGTTAAGTTGTCTCATATTGCTAAGCACCTTCTATCTTAGTAATGATCCATCTGTCTCCTGGGATAATCCTAGTAATAGTATAAGCGCACTATCCTCTGTGCAATTTCGATGTTTAATTGACACTGATTATCAGGGAAGTTCCACTTTTCTCCGGCATCCTATGTCATCATTTTACAGTCTTGCACCATTAATTTATCCTGCCCGTGTCACAATTTATGTGTCATTGTACCTTCTCCAATGCACCGTTCCATACAAATCTTCAATCACCCCCATACTTCCCAAATGGGGCCGGCTATTACTGCTTAAAATAATACTCTATGGATTCAAGAAACTTCTCCTCTTATTGCTACTTTGCTCTGGGAATGTAGAACTAAATTCTGGTCCCTTAACACATATTGTAGCTCCCTCTGATCTACCACATCTAAAAGGCCTGAGTTTCTTACATATCAACACTCGTCATTTGCTGAAAAAGCACAATATAATTCAGGCATGGGTCTGTCACACCAAGCCTGATGTGCTGATAATTTCAGAATCCTGGCTGAAAGGCTCAGCCCCTGATCATGAAATTAATATCCCTTCATACAACATTTATAT
The DNA here is from genome assembly GCA_016271365.2 of Neoceratodus forsteri. Taxonomy (NCBI): domain Eukaryota; kingdom Metazoa; phylum Chordata; order Ceratodontiformes; family Ceratodontidae; genus Neoceratodus; species Neoceratodus forsteri. The sequence goes on from CM057456.1 coordinate 1,292,680,138, forward strand.
GACTGATAGGCCACTGGGATAGGGTGGGGTCACAATATATGTTTTAAATAAATTCATGGCATCAGTCATTGACTTATCTGCTGTACCAGAAGAGTTCAAAAGCCTCACTTTAAAGGTCTCTTTATCATCTGATGAGTCTGTACTCATTACAGATTGTTATAGACCCCTGTCAGGAGGCCTTGAGTTGTTATCACATCTCCACAAATTGCTGGAAGCACCTAGTACAGAATTGATCATCATAGGAGATTTTAACCTTGACTGGAATTCCCCCCTTGTTCCAAACCCTTAAAAGAATTAGGCCATGCCTATAGCCTCACTCAGCTTGTACCTGAGCTTACTCACCCAAATACTAAAAACCCATCTGATAGTACCCTTCTTGATTTAATCTTTGTTAAACCTCACAAAATCTCACATACTGGGGTATTCCAAATGGCATCAGTGATCAGAGGGCTATAGGATATGTGAGGTCTATACCAAAGCTTACATCATTCTCCAGTTTTGTATATAAAATGAGTCACCACAAATTCAACTGCACAGATTTTCTGGCTGATTTAAGTCAGATAAGATGGCAAGATTTTTATCTTGCACCTACATTCATAGAGGCCTATAACCTGTTTCAGAACCTTGTCCTGAAGGTGATCAACAAACATGCACCTCTAGCAAAAATCAGAAAAAGTAAAAGGTCCTGTCCTTGGTTTATTACTGAAGAGAAGACTTGGTTTGCTGGCCAAGGCACCTAGCTTCACCTGAGCTCTTTCCTTCTAAGACTGCTTGAAAGGCAGAGTAGAGAAACTTACCAGAGCAAGGGAAAAGGATTAAGACTTATTTTGGCTAAGCAGATTTACTGTGTGGTGTTGTTTTTATTTTTTACTCACAGGGATTGCTACTGTTTGTTGCTAACATTTCATTGCTTTATTTTTCTCTGATTCAAATTGTTGTTGCTGGTATACCTTCTTCTGCATTATTACAAGGTGTGCCTACAGGTGTGTGCTAACAGATTACTGCTATAATCTTCTGATTCAAATTGTCTTTTGCAAGGTATATCTTCTGTTACTGCTTTATTTTTCTCTGTAGCAAAGTGTTTCTTACAGGGTATATCTTCTCTGAAATTACTGTATTGCAGGTGGAGCTTAAATTTTTGTGACTTTTTTATCATTGCGCTAAGCAAAATTACTGTTTGACATATTTTATTCTTGTTTTTTTTTTGTTTGTTGAAAAGGTTTGTTGTCTCAGAGGTGTTTACATCTCCTTCTCACACTGAACGAGCTAACTGCTTTCCTCCCACAGCTCTTCCAAAGGATTAGGTGTGTATGTGGGGGGTTGGACTGGCAAACTGTCAGTAATTTCCAAAGAAAGAAGGCTTAAAAAGTCAGGATAGTTGATAACTTGGAGGTAGAAGACTTGGTTTGCTGGCCAAGGCACCTAGCTTCACCTGAGCTCTTTCCTTCTAAGACTGCTTGAAAGGCAGAGTAGAGAAACTTACCAGAGCAAGGGAAAAGGATTAAGACTTATTTTGGCTAAGCAGATTTACTGTGTGGTGTTGTTTTTATTTTTTACTCACAGGGATTGCTACTGTTTGTTGCTAACATTTCATTGCTTTATTTTTCTCTGTAGCAAAGTGTTTCTTACAGCATATATCTTCTCTGAAAATATTACAGGTGGTGCTCTACAGGTTTTACAGTTTTATGTAACATTAGGATAAGCTTTCAGGGTTACTGCATTTGTTGTTGACTGATTGTTTCTGCTCTTACCTCCTTGTTCTTTCGTTCCGTGGTTCTTTTTTGGCAGGGGAAGGGCCCAGCCACCCACCCCCATCCCGAACCACTCCACACTACACTCCTTTTATAGGGTACCACAGTTGTGACATTTCCTGTGGCAGAGCAGGAAGGGGTGGATCAGTGGGGCATCCACAAGGTGACCTCATTTACAGGGGCACTAATAATTTAACTTGTTATAACAAGTTAAACAAAAACCAAACACAATCAAACCATTACTTGCATTGTTTTCCTTCTAATTACTCTGACTAGGTTATAAACCCAGCAACTTATCTGGAATGGATATCATTAACTGCAGGTACTGTGGAACAATTTCAGAAGGACAGTCTTACAGGATTTAGGACACTGTCCTACATGCTGGGCCATTGGAGATCTTAGGGCTCAGCTCTGGGCAGCATGGGCAGAGATTGCACACCTCAAATTTCATATTCAAGAGGAAATACATTATAAGAACCACACGTCATTTCCCCAGCATCCAACAGAAAAACCTCGACCGCAGAGGGTAGTTGGACCAGGAGGTTGGCAGGTGGTTAGGAGGGGCAAATCGGGTGCCCCATCACTCTCTGCTCTCCAACATATTACCTCCAAAACCATATAAACACTACAAACAGGTATCTGCCTCTATCTCTGAAATCAAACAAAGAGGCAGAAGACACTGCAGAGCAGGACACTGCAGCAAAGGAGCTAGCACAACAAAACTCACCCAAATCAGTAACCAAAACAAAAAAAGCAAAAAGGAAATCCAAAAACTTCTGATCATAGGAGACTCCATGATTCGGGGAGTTGATACCCATCTCCAGCCAGGGGTAATGGTCAGATGTCTCCCAGGTACATCAGCATGGAGAGACACTGACCGCATTGCTAAAATTGTTCTCAAAGCAGGAGAAAACATTGATGTCCTAGTACACATAGGAACTAGTGATCTCACCAGCCAGTCAGTTGTGGAGACCAAGGAACACCTGACCAGGCTGGGTGACAAACTATCACCCATTTCATCTGGCTTCTCCTTCTCTGAGATCCTGCCAGTCTGGGAGAGGGGGGCAGATGGACAGAAGGTCAGAGAAGGGGAGATAGGGGAGCTAAACATGTGGCTCAAGGGCTGGTGCCAGGAAAAAGGACACAGATTTGTAGGGAACTGGCAACAGTTCTGGGAGCAAAAGTTCTTTAAATTTGATGGACTGCATCAGACTAAGGAGGGAGTCAGTGCATTGGGGCAGAAGTTTGACGTCTTTGCAGAATATTTAAACTAGCAAATGAGGAGGGGGTGCAGCACCCCATACATCGAATGGGAAGAACACCCCTTCCCTCTCAGCTAGTGGTCAAACAGGAATTCAGCATGTTTGCAGTTCATTTGCATCACCAGGTAAGAAAAAAGGTTTGTCTCCCCATATGACTCATGGGGTAATGCCAAACCTCACCCAACAACTAACACACTGAAATCTGGCCAATGGAAAATCATGTACACAAATGCTCACAGCCTGGGAAATAAGATCCCAGACCTGCAGACAATAATATCAGAGGCTAAACTGGACATAGTAGCAATTAGTGAGACGTGGTTTACCAGTAACCACACTTGGGAGACTTCAGTACCTGGCTATGTATCGTTCAGAAGAGACCGAGGTGCAAAAAGGGGGGGGGGGGTGGCCCTGTATGTCAATGAAAATATCAAAGCTACAGAAATTCAGAATACACATAAGGAGCCAGAAGAACTGTGGGTCACCCTGGAAACAGGAAATGGAACAGCCATTTGAACTGGGGTTGTCTACAGGCCCCCAGATTGGGGGGGGGACATAGATACATTACTGTTAGAAGATATACAAAACATGACAGCTAAAGGGGAGGTTCTGATAATGGGAGACTTCAACATGCCGGATACAGATTGGTCAATACCAGCAGGAACATCTGCCAGAACTAGACACATAGTGGATTCCCTGCAGGGACAGGGCCTCAAACAACTGGTACAACAACCCACAAGAGACAGGGCTATCCTAGATCTAGTACTGACTAACAGGAAGGGATCACAGATCTCCAGGTAGAAGGTCACCTGGGGGCCAGTGACCATCACATGGTATGGTTCAGTTTGGCCACTACATCTAAATCATCCCATTCCAAGGCAAACATGGGACTTCAGAGGAGCTGACTTTGATAAGATGGCCAACAGAGTTAAGCTAGCCCTGGCAAAAAGAAATACAGGTGAGGGGGTACAGGCAAAGTGGGCAAGCATTAAGGATGCAATACTTGAAGCAACATCCCATTGTGTTAGACAGAAAAGGAAGTGCAAAAGAAGAAGGAAACCACTTTGGTTCTCAAATACAGTAGCAGAAAAGGTCAAAGCCAAAAAGCTGGCCTTCAGGAAATATAAGGGAACACAGCGGGATGAAGATAGGGAGGCATACCAAACTGCCCTAAGGGAAGCAGGGAAGGCAGTAAGGCAGGCAAAGTCCCAAACTGAGGAAACACTAACGCGAACAGTAAAAGCAGGTGACAAGACTTTCTATACATACATTAGTGAAAGGAGAAAGTCCAGAGGAGGTATTGCTAAGCTTAATGGAGAAAAGGGAGCATGTGAGGAGGAAGACCATGTAAAAGCATATATCCTAAATAGATACTTTTGCTTAGTATTTACTGAAGAGAAGGTAGGGCAGGGCCCACAGCTCAGCACCATGGACACAGGGGGGAAGGAGGTGAGCACTACTCCCTTCACAAAATAAAGGGTCCTACAAGAGCTTGCTAAGCTCAGGGTGGATAAGACAAAGGGACCTGATGGCATACATCCCAGGGTACTTAAGGATCTAAAGGTGGAACTAGCAGAGCCATTAGCAGAACTGTTTAGTGAGTCTCTGAGCACAGGAGAGGTCCCAGAAGACTGGAGAAGGGCTCATGTGATCCCGCTTCACAAGAGTGGTAGCAGGGAGGAAGCAGGGAACTACAGACCAGTCAGTCTTTCCTCAGTAGTGGGCAAGATTATGGAGGCACTCCTTAAGGAAAGGATAGTGCAACACCTGGAATCCATAGGGGCACAGGATCCAAGACAGCATGGGTTTACAAAAGGAAGGTCCTGTCAAACTAATCTCATAGATTTCTTTGACTGGGTAACCAGAGTGGTGGACCAAGGGGGAGAAGTTGATGTTGCCTACCTTGACTTCAGCAAAGCTTTTGACACTGTTCCACATAGAAGATTGATAAATAAGCAGGATAGGCTCGGGGTGGGTCAGTAGTTGGTCTACTGGGTGGCAAACTGGTAGACAGGCAAAAAACAGAGAGTAGTGGTAAATGGTATACAGTCAGAAGAGATGCAAGTCACAAGTGGGGTACCTCAGGGATCAGTCCTGGGGCCAGTCCTCTTCAACATCTTCATTAGTGACCTTGAAGATGGACTAGAGGGTAAGGATTGTCTGTTTGCAGATGACACCAAGATCTGCAACAGAGTAGATGATCCAGATGGGGTGGGCAGAATGAGAAGAGATCTGGATAAACTAGCAAAATGGTCAGAAGAGTGGCAACTGGGATTTAATGCAAAGAAATGCAAGATCATGCACATAGGGAAGAGAAACCCTGAAGCCACCTATAGGCTGGGAGGGGAGTTGCTAGCAGTCACAAAGAAGAAAGAGACTTGGGCATCATCATCACTGATGACCTGAAATCATCCAAGCAGACCTCTAAAGCAGTAGGTAAGGCTAGGGGTGGTAGGGTGTATTAGTATGGGTATCACAAGCTTTAAGAGGGAGGTAATAATCCCTCTTGACAAGACACGTTAGGCCTCATCTGGAGTACTGCCTGCAGTATTGGAGGCCACACTTTCACAAGGACATTAACCAAATTGAGGCAGTCCAGAGAAGGGCAACCAAAATGGTGCAGGGACTGCATCAGAAGATGTATGAGGACAGATTAACAGAGCTCAATATGTATACCCTTGAGCAAAGGAGGGAGAGAGGTGATATGATCGAGGCATTCAAACACCTTAAGGGCATTAACAAGGTGAAAGAGTCTAACATGTTTAAATACAAGAAAAATAGCAGAACAAGAGGACACAGCATGAGATTAGAGTGAGGCCGATTAAGGGGGAATGTGAGGAAATTCTTTTTCACAGAAAGGGTGGTGGATGCATGGAATGGCCTACCTCAAGAAGTGGTGGCTATGAATACAGTGCAGGGCTTCAAACAGGCATGGGATAGGCATAAGGGAGCAATACAGATGAGTATGAATAGATAGGCCACTGACAGAGCAAAGGCCGATGGCACATTTATAAGGTAGAAAAAGAAATGGGCATACTGGATTGGCCTTGTGGTCCTTATCTGCCATCAGCTTCTATGTTTCTATGTTTCTATGTTTCTATATTAGTGCATTAAAATCAGCCTTCCAGGCCAGAGGTGTACTATGGAAGAATTAGCAGCTGACTCGGTGGCCTTCAGAGCTGCCACGATCCAATGCACTAAACTCATAAGGATCGAAAAAAGCAGAGTATTTTCAATCAGCCTTGGATTCCTTCAAAAATAATGCTGCTAAATTCTGGCAAATTCTAAGGGAAATAGACGGGGCATAGCTCAATGTCATCTCTGTCTTCTAAGATTGTTACCAGTGCTAATACTTTTACAAGCAAACGATGCATCCTAGAACAGTTAAATAATCATTTTACTACTGATGAATTAGCCTTTAAGACCTCTCCAGCAAGCAAAATTCTCACCCAGCCCTGCAACTCAGACCCATCCTGCCTCACTCCCATGGTTTCCCAACAAACAGCCAAGTTTAGCTTTAGCCCAATATCCTTCAAGCAGGTTGAGGACCTCTTAATTTCTCTGGACACTACAAAAAGTGCAAGAGCTGATCAGCTTGAACCCTTCTTTCTAAAGTTAGGACACCACTTTCAGACATCTCCAATCACCCATCTTTTCAACTTGTCTCTTTCACAAGGGGTTCTTCCCTCCATTTGGAAAATAGCACATATTATCCCTCTTTTTAAGTCTGGTGACCCATGTAACCTTAATTACTACCAGCCCATATCACTGCTGCCCATCTTAATGAAATAGAACACCTGGAAACCTCCAGCATTCTCAATCCTTTACAATCCAATTTTAGACCAAAACATGATATGGTATCCACCTTGGCTAAGGTGACAAATGATTAGCAAATTGTGCTTGACTCTAAAAACCATGTCAGTGCAGTCTTTTTGGACCTGAGCAAGGCATTTGATACCATAGACCATAATTTATTGTACAGGTTGCACAAAATTGGTCTCGATGCTATCGCCTTCTAATGGTTCTTCTGCTACCTCTTAGGTAGACAACAACAGGTCAAATCCAAGGCCACCTCTGCCCCCCCCTTAAAACCTTACAGAAAGGAGATCAGCAGGGATCAATACTGGGGCCTCTATTATTTGTGATTTATATAAACAATATAAATTCTAAAATCAGGACAGCAAGTGTCCACCTTTTTGCAGATGACACAGTAGTCTATGTCACTAGGCCAACCCTTGAGCTTGCATGCTAACAGCTGCAGTAGGAATTTAATCTGCTTCAACAAAACCTTCTTCTCCTGAAACTGTTCCTTAATGCAAAGAAGACTAAAGTTATGTTTCTCTCCCACCAAGCCCATGTGGTAAATGTAAACTATCCAGGGACCAAGCTCCAGATCATGACCCTTCTTAAGGAACCACTTGAGGTAGTGGATAAATTCAAATATTTGTGATTTTGGCTTGAATGCCAGCTCTCATTCACTACACATACTGAAGAACTGTCCAAAAAGCTAAGACAAAGGCTAGGTCTATTCTTCTGAATCAAACATCTGCTTAATCAGGAGGCAAAAATAAGGCTGGTACAGACCACATTTCCACCCCTTGTTGACTATGAAGACATTCTCTATAGCCATTGTTCCAATGCTGCCTTAGCTAAACTGGATACACAGTACCATAGAGCATTAAAATTCATTACCAATGCTCCTTTTAAAACCCACCACTGCTCTCTCTATGCACAACTTGGCTGGCCTTCGTTTCACACAAGGAGGTTGAAAACTGCCTCCATTTGTGCCTATAAAGTCATCACTAGTAAACTCCCTGTCCATATCTCTGATCTGCTTAAGTGTACTCCAGGTGTATATTCACTTGGAAGATGCTCTTATATTCTGCTCAGCATATCTAGGATAAGGACTCACTATGGCACATCATTCCTAAGTCATGCTCTCCCTACCATGTGGAATACCCTCAAAAAGTCTTTAAAACTCATGCAAATTGTTGAGTTGCACACCTTTAAATCCTTGCCGAGACACTGTTGCAGGAAACTTACAACTTTTATTCTTAATCTGAACCAAAACCTCCCTGAAGAACCTTTGTTGTACCACTCATATAACACTTATTGTCTTCTTTTAATTGATTGTCACCTTTACTGCACTTATTGTCCCCTTACAGCCTGATGAATTTCATGAATTCTTCCTTTCTCCCCTGTCCTTCCTGTTTCCAAAAACTTCACTTCAGAGCTTTAATGTCCTATCCCACTGTACCTGCTCCCTTTTTGTATATTTAATCCTACATTGTAAGAAACAATCCATGAATGTATTTGTAACTGTATTGTCATTTTATCCCACTGTACCTGCTCCCGTTTTGTATATTTAGTCATACATTGTTAGAAACAATCAATGAATGTATTTGTATTTGTAATTGTATTGCCATTTTATCCCACTGTACCTACTCCTTAATGTGTATTTAGTTCTACATTGTTAGAAACAATCAATAAATGCATTTGTAATTGTATTGTCATTTTATCCCACTATACCTGCTCCCTTCTTGTGTATTTAGTCCTATATTGTTAGAAACAATCTGTGAATGTATTTGTAATTGTATTGTCATTTTATCCCACTGTATCTACTCCCTTGATGTGTATTTAGTCCTACATTGTTAGAAACAATCTGTGAATGTATTTGTAATTGTATTGCCATTTTATCCCACTGTATCTACTCCCTTGATGTGTATTTAGTCCTACATTGTTAGAAACAATAAATGAATATATTTGTAATTGTATTGCCTTTTTCACGTGTATAAGCACAATGTCCTTAGCATCATATTTATATTGTTGTATTTATATTGCCTCATCCTGTTACATCCTTCCAGGACCACCTTGTAAATGAGTCCACTCAATGATGTTATTCCTGGTAAAATAAAAATTTATTTGAATTGAAATTGAATTGATGTCCAATACCATGGACCTTCCTTCTTATTTATTTAATAGACAGGATGGAGACAGTGCAGAGGAGAGCAACTAAGAAGGTGCAGGGATTACAGCTCAACTCATGCAAGGATAGGTTAAAGGACCTCAATATGTATTCACTGGAACAAAGATGGGAGTTGGGGAACATGATTAAAACATTCAAGTACCTTAAGGGCATAAATAAGGTGAGAGGGGAAGACATATTTTGGTATAAGAAGAGTACTAGAACAAGAGGGCATGACACGAGATTGGAGGGGGGCCATATAAGGGGATTTGGGAGAAAGTTCTTTTATACTGAAAGAGTGGTGGATGCATGGAATGGTCTACCCCAGTGGGTGGTGGGATCAAGCACTGCAGCAGGATTCAAACATGCATGGGATAAGAATAAGGGGACCATAGAGAGAAGGAATAGCTTAAGCTGGTGACCAACTATTGGCACAGGCCACTATTACAGGTAGGGAAAACCGGCAGACTGAATGGGCCTGGTAGTCCTTTCCTGCTGACAAATTCTATGTTTCTATAAATATTTATGCCCCCAGACTAAAAAAAGTCTGGTTGACCTCCTAAAGTTGACACATCCTTACTTGTACCCTTCCAGACATGTGGTTCTTGCTGGCAACTTTAATTGCAGCCTTTCACACTGTGATGGGTGGGCCTGAACATCCAAATTGTTTTGACACACAACTTATGTCCTTTGATTGTTGAAGGACACTTCCTTGGTTAATGTGTACAGATCAGTCCACCTCATGGGTGGATTTACATACAGTAAGAATTCAATGGCTAATAGGATTGACTTTTTGTTTGTTTCTTCTTACCTCCACTCCCTGTCTCTCCAACTTGCTCCAATTAAAACTTCGGACCATCAGCTTCTTAGAAGTACCTTTAGTGAATTGCCTACTCTTCGTACTGGTAAGAGACTTTGGCACCTTAATAACTCTGTGCTGGATAACCCCACTCTATGTGACAAGACTGCTGAACTTCTTTTTGCTAGACAGTCCCTAGCTCATGTAACCCCACGTTACCCGGGGTTACTAGAATCCCAGTAAGACCTAGTGGTAGGGAGGGAAGGCAGCTTGTGAAACTCCAGTTAAATGGATTTCACACTGTCTCACTCTGTTCTCAGTCTCAGCTGAGACTGAGGGATGACATCATTTAGCACTGTCACAGCTACATAAGCCACACTGGAATGTTGCAGTTGGAGGTTAGAGTAGAACATTGGGGAATTTGAAGTCAGTTCTGTAGAGTTCAGTAGAGTGCGTGTAGTCTGAAAGAGGTGCTCTGCTGTAAGCAGGCCCTCAGAGCTCTAAGCTCTGACAAAGAGCTATTATTTTGGTATAGGTGTGTGTTCTCAACTGAAGAGGAACACAAGAACAGCATATTGAAGTAGTGGAGACCACTTTCAGTGGTTGAGGGCCCCATCCCCATGGGGGGGAAGGAATCAGCCTGCTTCCAGGGGCAACCCCCCTGGTCCATCTAGGGAACAAGAAGCTGCCTGAATTAAGTTTGTGCTGAGGCACCAAAAGCTCTGGAAGAGAGTTCCTTGAGGACGAAATGCCTGTGGGGCACCTGCAACCAAAGGGTGAGTTCGCTCTGCTAAAGGGCCATGTGTTTTCACCTGCATCAAGATGAAACTAAAGGGTCTGTTACTGTGGGGTCAGGAAAAGACAGCCAATGTACAGTTTGGAAGATGTGGGGATTGGACTGCTTAACTCTCTGGGGGGTCTAGAGTAATGGACAAAGCCACTTAACAAGTATGTTCAAGTACAGCACAAATGGGATGTAAAGACAGTAGACTGAATATGAAATACATTTAAAAAGAATCTACACAGCAAAGTGTTTTAAAGGATGAGGTGTTACAGTCCAGAGAAATAGCCGGGTATGAATTATGGGAGCGAGAGGTGAGAGACCCCCCATCAGTAGTAACCAAATTCATCTCTACGGATTTGATCTGGGACACCTGTTGCTTTCTCTCAAGTACTTGGCCAGTGCCTAGGGAAAAGTACCCAGACGTGGGATTGATGAGGAAGATTCCCTTATGGAGCAGAAGTGCTCATAGGTGGTTTAAGGAGCCACCAGTAAATGTTTACATACTATGTGGAAAGTATCCAAGTGGCTGGCAAGGGAGCTGAGCCAGGGAAAACCCAGAGCAGCATACAAGTTCGGGCTGCATGCCCAGTGTGTTCCAGAGCCTGAGGGCTAAAGTAATGAGGATATGTTCTGGTCTCCTAAAATCTGCATTACCAGGAGTGTAGCCCCTTGGGGGTCCATCTATGCTTTGTTTATTCTGTTGGATGTGAATAAAAGCCACACTTTAGAATCCCTCTTCTGGTATTGGACATTACAGTTATTGCATCCTTTGTCCAGAGTTACTTGGGTGCCCCTGATGCAGAGCAGCCAAACCTAGCCAATGTGCCAAGTGACGTATTCCTCCCCAAACCCAGCCCACTAGGTAGTGCTGTCAGATAGAAATGGCATACCTGGGGGGGGGGGGTTACACACATGTGTTTGATTATCTAGGGGACTGGTGGGTTTAGATAAAAAGTGCTCTCTCAGGTTTATTTAAGAAATACTTCTGGACTTGGACAAAGACTGCCTATCTTGAATATTTGACTTTATTCTCCCAACTACCCAGAGCCCTCACTCTTATGCACTCTGGTGCAGGAGATTATTCCCCCCTCATAGCAAAGCTTAAGGAACAAATTAGATGCTTACAGTATGATAGAAGTCACTCCCCGCTCTTTGAACACAAATGTGGCACACAAAGAATGCAGGGGCTTGGGGATTCTTTTGCTAGTTGCAAGGCCCAGGTTTGCCATCAAAACATTGCTACACTGACATCCCCTACGGGAAGCCGTGGTTGGATAGGAGGCATATCTCAACTCTGGTCCAAGAGCATCTCTTTCGGATGTTTGCAACCTCAGTGGACCCTTTACCCACATCCTCGTTTTTGAGCTAAGTTCATGTGCTGGCCATTCCTCCACACCTAGATCAAGCCCTGACCCATACAGTCACTCCTGCTGTGGTCACTCAGGCTATTGCATACATAAAAAATATTGCCCTAGAACCAGATGGCCTTAAGGCAGAGTTTTTTAAAATCCCATAGTTCCACTCTGGTCGATGTTTCAGTGGTGGTGTTTAACTGGATGTTACAGAAAGGTGTATCTCCCCCTCCTTTTAGGGAGGCTATCCAAATTTTATTGTATAAGAAGGGACCAAAGGAGGACTTGAATAATTGGCACTCTTTGTGTCTCCTGAACAAGGATTTTAAACTCTTGGTGATTATAATCAATACAAGACTGTCACTCTTGCCTGAGGTTGTCATCTCTCCTACTCAGACATGTTCCATTCTGGATTGCCATAGTGAGAATAACTTAATCCTGCTACATGTGGAGCTTAGTTTAGGTGATCATAATTTGGCAGCAGGGTGCATCGTAATGCTTGATCAAGAGAAAGTTTTTGACAGAGTGTTGCACTAGTATTTATTTTCTGTCTACACTCATTATAGCATCCCTTCTTCCTTTTGTAACTGGCATCGTACATTGTACACTTCAGCCTCCATTATTCCATTGGTTAATGGACAATGGGGTAGCAGGATCACCCTACAGATGGTGTGCACCAGGGGTGCCCCCTTAGCCCCCTGCTTTATACATATTTTATTGACCCCATTATTCATAAAATGCAGGTGCACAATCAGATCCGGGTTATTGCCTCCCCATTTGATTCCTGGGAGGTAAGAATTGCTGCTCACTCAGATGATGTTACCTTATTTGTTAATGATGTGCCATCTAGATGCCTGGTCCTTGAGGTTTTTCACTCATCCACACTGTTTTCTGGTGTGAAACTGAACTTAAAAAAATGGCAGGGCCTTTTTGTGGGCCCTGCTTTGCCTGATACATTTCATATTGGTAGAATAACTATCTCATCTACACCTCTTAAATTCCTCGGTGTGACTTTTGGATCCAGGGATATAGCCTTATTGAATTTGGAGGAAAAACATACCAGGGGCATAGCTAGAATGGTGCAGGGGGTTCAGTCACACCTGGGCCCAGAGCTTTTAGGGGGCCCTTGAATTTGTTTGCTCACTTGGGCCACTGCGGCCGATTTTTTTTTCCTTTTTTCTCTGAAGCCAGGAGCCAGCCTTGTCATCTACATCAGTGGGGGTGGGGGAGGCAGTGATGCGCGGTTGCTATGCAACGTAAATGTGACAAGTATGTGTACCACATGAGACTCTAGTATGGAGAGAATGGAGCCATGTGGTAAAAGAAGGAGGCGGAAACAAGTGTGCATGCCGTCATATCACGTGCCTTCTCAGCAGCAGTTTGAGTAGTGTGTGAGACGGATGGTGCGGACTGTAAGAGTGAGAGTCGGGAGACAGAAAAAAGTCTCATCATGCAGGTTAATTAAACACTTACTTTGTGATTACTGTAGTAGGAGAGTTAGCGGAGGAGAGGAGGAGATAGGAGTTGTTGGCATCTTGAGGAGGAGTCGAATCAGAGTGAGAAAGTAAAGAAACAGCAGCAGCACAGCCTGCCCAGCCCTGGTCTGCAGTAAGTGCATGAGAGACAGTGGAGTTGAGAGACAAACGCTGACAAGGTCAGTAGGTCACGATGGTGATGGACGGTCACAGGCCTGAGGCCGCAGCAGGGTAGTGACTAGTTAGGATTAAGGGTTTAGGGTTAATTTATGGATACTGCTGGGCTAATAAATGAAAAAAAAACAAATTCAATCAATCCTCTCTGGCTCCGCTGCCTCCCGGCTGGAGCGCTCTATTAAAAAAGTGCCTCTGCTCTGCCTCAGTCAGCTCAGGGGGAGGGGCAACTTAATGGATACTGTTGGGCTGGGCTGGCCTAGGCTAATGCATGAAAAAAATAGAAATTCACTCAGTCCTCAGGCTCCACTCCCATCGCCAGTGTGAAAAGAACCTCTGCTCTCTGTTTCAGCCAGCTGGGGGGGGCAACTCTGTGGATGATACCTTGTGCCACTGCCTCATTATTCCTTGGGCTCCAAGTAACACCATGCTACACATTCACCAAGGCTCAGGAAACTTTTTTTTTTTTTTACCCTAACATCACATTTGCTTACATTTGTGGAAATAAACTTTAGCCATAACTGATGACTGAACATTTTTTTTTGCAATTAATATTTTCAATAAATGTACAGATTCTAACTTTTTTCTAGTCCATTTTAAACAACTCCAAGTTTATGTCAATAATTTAACAAACTACCTTTTAAGCAATTCCATTTTATTACTAAAGGCATCTAGATGAAAACTTGGAGATCAATCTTCAAACAGCCCTTTCCAAGTTCCTGCATCACTCTAGGGCTGTGATGATTTCTGGAGCATCAGGGACCCTGCACCCAGTTGCATAAAAGGAGCGTCTCTGCACCAAAATCCCAGGAGTTGCTACAGCTGCAGGCTAGTGCCCAACATTTGGTGCACCTGTGGGAATTGCTGCATGTATCTGCCCCCCCCGGCACAGCAATGGAGAAGCCATGAGGGTTGGGGAGGAGAATCTTCATGGCAGGAGGGAGCTGGGGCAGAAGGGGAAAGGGTGCCCTAGGGAGTGTTGGGGAGGGAGCGGGTGTGACAGGGAGTGATGTGGCACCCATTGAGGCGTGTTCCTTGCAGACCTATACACCTGATCAGATGGGACCACATTGTGGAGGATTGCCAGGGACAGAAACTGATATAGCTCCAAGAGGGCACAGCCCTGGCAGCTGCCCCATAGGATCACCAAGGCAAAACCCTGTAGGTGGGAGGCAGCCTGCCACATTGTTAGAGTGTGGGTACTAGGAGACTGTGACGGTGCCTGGAGAATGGTACCCCCTTCCCCCACTAGTATCCTGCAACCTGTAGCTCCAAATTGCAGTCTACAGGGTTTCACCTTTTTGCACCTGTGTGGCAGCTGCCAGGGCTGTGACCTCCTGAGGTCATGTCACTTTCTATCCCTGCCAACCCTTCACAATGTAGTCCCATCTGATCAGGTGTATGGGACTACAAAGGGCACCCCTGATGGGCACCACATCTCTCCCTGCCATGCCTGCTCTCTTCCCAATGCTAACAGAGCACCCCATGCCCTTCTGCCCCAGCCCTTCACATTCAGATTCCCCCAAATCACCACAGTGTGTGGTACTAAGGTAAGTCCCTTAGACCACCTCCTGGCTGCTCTGAGTTGAACCCCTTGCTGCATCCAAGGTGGGGATTCCAAAATAACAAAAACGTGGATGTTGCCAACCCCCTTGCGATCTGGAACATGGGCACCTCTGTTGTAAGGGTGACAAGGGCACAAGGCATCCAAATTTCAACACAGTCTGAGTTCAAAAATTGGGATTCATGCTAAGTTTGATGCAAGGTACCACTTGCATCATATACCTGGTGCTGAAGCCAGTACTCTTCAGTGTCTTCATTAGTGACATTGCAGAGCATCTGGAGGGAAAGGTGTGCTTCTTTGCAGATGACAACAAGATCTGCAACAGAGTGGACACACCCAAGGGGGTGGAAACAATAAGAAATGACCTAAGCCTATTAGAAGAGTGTTCTGGTGTCTGGAAGTTGAATTTCAATGATAAAAGGTGCAAGATCATGCAGCTGGGCCACAGGAATCCAATGGCAGAGTACAGGATGGGTGGGGAAATTCTGGCCACCACAAGTCAGGAGCAAGACCTAGGGGTTACCATATCTGATGACCTGAAGGTGACCAAACAGTGTGAAAAGGCAGTGGGGAGAGAAAAAAGATGGTTGGGATGCATAGGGAGGGGCGTAACAAGCAGTAGGAAAGAGGTGGTGATGCCACTGTACAGATCACTAGTGAGGCCTCAGCTGGAGTTCTGTGTCCAGTTCTGAAGACCACATCTCCAGAAGGACATTGACAAAGCAGAGGCAGTCCAGAGAAGGGCAACAAAGATGGTACATGGACTGCACCAAAAGTCCTACAAGGAAAGACTTAAGGACCTTAATATCTATTCACTGGAGGAAAGAAGGGAGAGGGGAAATATGATAAATAATTTCAAGTACCTTAGGGGAATAAACAAGGTGCAGGTGAAAAGCATATTTCAGAGAAATCTCTGCACAAGAATAAGGGGACATGATATGAGGCTGAAGGGCGGAAGGCTCAGGAGTAATTTCAGGCAGTACTTTTCCACTGAAAGGGAGCGGGGGCCATGAAACAGCCTTTCAACAGAAGTGGTGGGGGTTAAAACAATGCAGGGGTTCAAGAGTACATGGGATATACATAAGGGTACCCTGGAGATATGCAGAGCAGAAGACCCGCAGATCAAATAGGATCTTGGGCTGCAGCAGTGAGTAAGGAACTGGGCAGACTAGTTGGGCCATATGGTCCTTATCTGACGACAAATTCTATATTTCTATGTCTCTATAAAGGGGGCCTGAATATGATTAACCCTCTAGTTTTTACTTTTTGTACCTTTTTAACCTGGAATTTTTCACTGTACCTTGTTATTGGTTCCAAGTTGTGGGGATCATTTGTACATGATTAGATGGACCCACTCTTGCAATCCTGTAATGCACCTACCTTCCCATCCTCTTAGGCCCAACAACCTTTGTTTTTTGTGCATATTGTTGTAGACAAGGTGCAGAGATGGAAAACTGATCCCCAGCACCTTGCTCTCTTTCATAGACATCTTCTTTACGACTCCATCATGGATGGCAATTTTGTGGAAATTCCTTCTTACCCTGGTCCTCCTGTGGCAGCCTTTCAAAAAGTTCATTTATCACTGACAGATATTAGACCCCCTCCCCCCCAAGATGTGGGATACCCTTTGGTTGTCCTGTCATGGGTGTTTAAGTGTAAAAGCCAATGCTAAACATAAAGGACTGGATGAAATATACTGTCCTGGGGGTGCTGTTTCCAGACCTTGGAAAACATGACTAATTTTCTGTTGGACTGACCTTAGGCTCAGGTCTTCTGGTCTGCACTGTCTTATAGCTAGGGGGACCCACACTGAACTTCACTATCTTATCATGATGTTATTGTGGGGTCCTCTCCCTCTGCCAACCAGTATGATGCCAGTACTCTCCAGCTCATTATATCTATGATTAAGTTTTACCTTTGGCAGTCTTGATGTACTTATTTGTTCCAACAACAAGATATCCCCACCTACTTTATGTCACATGATTACCTTTGAATGTGAATTGCTGTATGGGGCTAATGGTTGACGACTTCGGCCATTGGCCAGGGCCACAGGTTGATGTACTGTTACAGATTACTTAAGTGTTAGGTATGTTTCTCATATATATATATATATATATATATATATATATATATATATATATATATTTATTTAAAATTGGTGACTGGAAAGGCATACTGAGCGCGGGCTCGCTTCCAGGTGCGACTGGTACAAGTTGATATATATATATATATATATATATATTCATTGGAAAACTTCATTAATGCATCAGTTAGGGTTGAAGTGCCAAAAGTAGGGAATGAGATGTTAGGGTTCAGACCCAACCTCCCACCCCACTCCCACCCTCCACAGACCAGTCAACATGGTGTGCCTTGGAGTCTTCGGCCCTAACTCTCACCCCAATCCATGTGTAAGAAAGCTGACATGCTACAGTTTAGGAGAATGGGGTGTGAGTTAGGCCTGATGACCACATGGCACACCCCATCGACTGTTCATATTCAAATCCTGGCTGAAATGTGTTTACGCAGCTGCATCACAGAAATGGCATTGCAGTTGCACAGAATTATGTTCCAACTGGGATTTTAATATTTTGTGTAGTGCATACATTAGGTGGAGTAATAACATGGCTGTGCTGTCAATTCTATCACTCTTGTGCTATAAATTGAGGTGCAGGGCCCTCTGGGCCCTGTGCCTGTGATGCTATGT
Organism: Neoceratodus forsteri; assembly: GCA_016271365.2. NCBI lineage: Eukaryota > Metazoa > Chordata > Ceratodontiformes > Ceratodontidae > Neoceratodus > Neoceratodus forsteri. The sequence goes on from CM057456.1 coordinate 1,292,697,965, forward strand.
ATGTATTATGCATTTATGGAGGAATGGGAGCACAGGGCCTGGAGGGCCCTGCATTCCACCAAGCAAATTACAATATGATTATACTATCTCAAATAGTAAGGAAATAAATTGTGAAAAACTTTGTTAATGCATCAGTTAGAGATAAGTGACAAAAGCAGTGAAATGTGGCATTAGGGTTTACACCCATAACACCCCACCCCCACTCTGAACAGATGAACAGGGAGTGGGAGTGGCATTGGGGTCATCAGCTTTAACACTCACCCCATTCTCTTATGCTGTTCCCACTCAGTTTATTTTCTAAAGGAATGGGCTGAGCATTTGGACTGATGACCCCAATGCCACCCCTGGTCCTTCTTCATGCAATGGATTCCTGAATTTATATGATTTGAAAGTATGTCTTTTTTTATCTTAATAAAATACCCCTACTTTTATCAAGAAGTGTCATGGGATCCTTAATGTCTTGAGTACATCACAATGATGGTACAAAACCATCTCACTGTCTGTGCTTGCACATTCCAGAACTCCAGCTAAACAAGAAATGACCATGGTGGTGAGAGATGTTGTCAAGAGAGAGAGGGGCACGGAAATACGGCATGGTGATTAAGAAAAAAATAAATTGGCTGCCTCACTGAACAGAACAGGCTACCAGATGCTCATTTTCACTCATATTTTTAAACAGAAGCAGTTTAACTGAGTGGGGCTGATGCAGGGCTTGATGGGGGGATGAAAGAAGTCATGCTGCCAAGGGAACCAACATAAAGAGGATTCACATTGAACTGAGCCCATACACTATATAAAATAAAGGATGGGCATCAGTTAACAATATCACTGAATTCACTTCTCCAGGTTGCCATGAAAAAAGTAAACATCTCAAGGTTTGCTCTTGATGTTTACTGTTATCATGGCAACCTCTCAAAGTGGATACAGTGCTGTAAATAACTGATGCCCATCCATTATCCTCTATGTCACTGAGGACTGCAAATAGGTGCATTAGTAGGTCATAGACAAGCACAAACATATATATAATACAGAGACTGAAAATGCAGTGGACAAAAAGAATACAATAGAAAGTACACTAATTGTACATGATAAACACACCCAGATGGATTGAGACCTAGGAGAGAGCCATGGGTGATTGCTGTGATGCTAAATGAATACTTCACTTCAGTGTTTAAGGAGGATAGCTTGGAAACAGGTGTTTCTTCATTGAATGTGTTCTCGCTCCCTGTCATTCAGACAATGGTTAGCTGAGGTGATGAGCTGAGGTGCCATGCCAGTTGCTGTGTCTGGAGTGGGGAACCTGGCCTCTTGGGTATGAGAGGGCTTGGGGGAGAGGTGTTGGTAAAGGGATCTGAGGTGGCAGAATGGGGAAGAGGGTCTCCAGTTTAATCAGGGTAGCAAGGCACACTAGCCACGAAGGAAGGTTGTTTATTACTGGGGAAATAAAAACAGCCACTTCAAGCTATCCCTGGTGGTAAGTCTCCACCAGCAACTGTACTTAAAAGAAAGAAGACTTCATTTTCTCCACAAAAAAATCAGAGTACTCACCACTTGTACAAATTTGTCTCTATTCATTCAGTGCTGCTGAGGGTACAAACACATAAATATTTAAAACACACTATTCAGTGTGGCTGCCAGCATTATGAAGGAAGACCTAATGTTTCACATATTGCTTCATCAGAGGTTAAACAAAGCAATAGCCTTTCCTTTAAGGTTATATGTTACTACTGGGTGGGTGATTAGGGTGTGGGGGGAGCTACTGGAAAACTAGGAAATAGATAAGTACATGATTGGGGGAGTACAGGGACTATTGTCCACCAGGAAATAGATAGGTATATGGTGTGTGGGATATTGGCGGCACCACTGAACACCAAGAAATAGATAAGTACATTTCGGAAAGAGAAAGGATGGGGTAGTGGGACCACTGAATGGCAGGTAATAGATAAGTCCATGTTGGGTGGGTGATTGGGGAACCACTGGATACCAGAGAATAGATAATCATATGATGGAAAGATGATTGTGGAGGTGGGGGGACAACTGGACACTGGGAAATAAATAAGTACATTTTGGTGATCAATTGGGGGTGAGAGGACAATATGCATACATGTTGGCAGCATGATTGGTGGTGGGGGGACCACTGGGCACCAGGGGATAGATAAGTACATGTCAGGTAGGCAGTCAGTGGGGTGGGGACTGCTGAACACCAGGGAATATATAAATATATGTTGGTAGTGCAATTAGGGAGGTGTCAAGATCATTGGACACTAGGGAAAGGATAATAATTTGTTTACTGGGTGATTAGGTAAAGGGGAAGGCAAGGTCATAAAACCTGGTTTGACGAGACAGTAAATAGCAAGGCACCAACAACAGATTACCACCTCTCCAAACATTTGACCATGCCTATAGAATGACAATACTTGAATAGTTCGTAATTTATTTTTTCTGTATGTACATTATTGTAACCATTGTTGTCTTTTGTATCCCCTGCCCCCAGGTCGCAACTGGAAATGAGCCTCAGCTCAGTGTGCCTTTCCCAGTTACCAAATTTTAAATAAATTTATAAATAAATGTCTATGCAACTACAGTACAAGTCACATTAAACTGTTCCTCCAATGAGTTGTTTTAGCATTGCTGGCTGAGTTGCATAAGTGTTGCTGGATCCAATACAAAGCACTGTAAAAACTGTTTCTTAAGAGTTAAAACTCAGTTTTGTTATGCATTGTGACTGGACTGCTGATGCAATCCTAATGAGTTGCAAAAACATTTTACGAACATTGATCTTCAGCTGGTTAAGCACTGAAAAACAATACAATATGAGTTGCCAATGCATTGCCAACTGTAAAAAGCAATGCTAAACCAAATCATTGGTGGAACAATTTAATGTGACTTGTACTGTATATACAAATGTAGTCTGCTGCTTTGCATTGGTACATTGGCATATTTTAGGGTCTCACAAATAGGTTAGCATCTCACTAACCGTGTCTTCCAACATGGCACCTTTTGCTAATACTCTGCTTTTGGGGCACTAAGTGGTGTTAGTGAAGGAATATCCCATTTTACAAATGCTACCATGCTTTGAATACCTGGGACACAATTTTTTGATAGTAGACTATGATTTTTAATGATTAAAAAAATTCAAGAGAAAATCTTGGGGATTAAAAATAGATTTAGATAGTTAAATAAGATATTTAAGCTTGTCTAGATATTTAAGCTTGTCTAGAGCTACTGTTTTTGCAAGTGTGCTTATTCAATAAACTCATGCATGTTGCTAAGCTGATACAGAAGACAAAGATGCAACATCAGTCAGAAGGAGCATATCAGAGAGACGTGTCAACCTCTGACCTCCCCTTGACTGGGTACATCTATATATACTGTGGACACATTAGTGGTAGGCTTTGGGCTGTTATGTGTGGTCAAGAACTAAATCAAACTTTGAAACTTGTTTGTGTGAGGCAGTACTATTTTTATTTTTTGTTTTTGTTTTTGTATTAGCCCCACCTACTTGGCCTGTGTGGAGGCTATTTGTGCCAGTAGATTCATTTTTTGTGGATTTTCATGTTTTTTTCTGCTTCAAGTTACTCCATTCTTGCACATGACATCTTTGAAAGTCTCCTGGACTGAATTTCTGCAAAATGTCACCACCAGGTATCAGCAAGAACATGGATGTGGATAATACAATTCAGAAGGAGCCAAACAAAATGGGTAATCACAGTGTCACAACAAGTTTCGGCTTCACCTTTACCACCATGCAGAACAAACACATACACTGTAGCCTGGTTAATAATTTAATGTTTAAAATCCAGCATGCAAAGTGCTAGAATTAGTAGTGTGTGTGTGTATATCAATTTAACTGGGCTTTTAAATGGGTGCACTGTCACTTTAATAACAGACATTTAAATATACCTGTCTACTATTGGCTGATCAGCCTTGAGAAAGTGCAGAGTATGAGCATGAAAAAGTTTGACGTTTTGTATGAGGGATGTCCCTGACTTTGCATGTTGGATTTTAAACATTAAATTATTAACCGGACTACAGCTTATGTGCAAGGTGCAGCTCCCTGTGTTTAGAGCTGAAGTAGGAGCGATGGGCTATTTTTGTATATTATCCCCATAGTTGCCTGTTCTAAGAAAGCCGTATGACCCAGCAGACTGAGCAGTAAAGAGAAAAAAAAGTATGTTCAGCCAAAAAAAAAAAAAAAGATAAAATGGGCCAAAAAGAAAAGGAAAAATTTCCCAATGGCTAGCACTTGCAGCCATTGGACACTAGAAGGTTGCTACCTATAAATACAAATATCCAGTGCCTAAATGCTGGAAATAAGGAACTACATTTTGTGATGCCATATTTAAGACACCGCAACATTAAAAGAGATGCTAAAGGTATAAGGAATAGAGATTTTGGTGTCCCAAGAAGAAAATGTTCTGGCAGAGGTTTACTGAGCTGGCATAGAAGGGAGAAAAGGAGCACACCCTCATTCTCCCATTCCCCATGCCAACCCAGAGACTCCTCACACAAGCTAGGAGGTATACTGGTGAGAAGCTACAATGTAAAAACTGAAAGAAACTATAACTGTTCAGTGTTGTAACTCCTGCCTTGCTATAAGGCTGGTAGCCCTCAAACTGACTGTATTTATGGTGATTCCAACATGTGACATCACTTGTCAAGGGGAAGGGTGCAGTCCCATTATGAGCTGATATGCTATAATTAGGGGATTTGAAGGCTTTAAAGCAAGGCACTTCTATTTTATATGGAATGTATTAGTACAGTATAGTAATCTGCAGAAGTGTGCAAGATGTGTGAGGAACCTCAGTGGAGTGTGAGATACTTCTGTGGGGTTTTAGAATAATGATTGATCACCTGACTGTGATGTCACCCCTTGAATGATATAAAAAGCCCACCACTAGGGGCTAGAAGTTAGATAAGGAGGTAAGACGTATCCTGGAAGTTGAAGGTGTAAGACAGTAGTGTGCAATTTACATACTGTTCACTGGTTTTCCTGAGAGGAGAAACTGTTGAAGATACTGATACTGTAAGCTGTTGTCTGAATAACCTTTCTGCTTTCTGTATCTTTTATTTGTTTTACCTGGTATGAAGTAAAATGACAAATGCATTTGTGTATTTAAGCACCTGACTTGTCTATCTGATATTGTATTATCCTAAATGCATACTCAGTGAGACGCTGTCACTTTAATAATGGTTCTATGTTATAATAGCAAACGTGAAATGGCGATCGCTATTATAGCAAGTGTATATTGCTAAAAAGCAAATTGGCAACATACACCTACCAGCGAACCAACACCGGGCAAACTAAAGTGTTTCCTCCAGATAACCCTCTTCCATATCCCTCCCCTTTCCCTTGACAGTCCCCCTTTCCAGTTGCCTTCCCCTACCCTCACCTAAGACAATAATGCTGAATATGAGTCGGCATTTTGATGGTAGCCCATATTTGGTCACTATTATCATGGGATACCTTCAATAACAGACCTTTAAATACACTTATCTACTATTGGCTTATTAGCCTTGAGAAAGCTCTGAGTGTGAGCACAAAAACTTTTGGCAATTTGTACGAGGTGTTTCACTGACTTTGCATGCTGGATTTTAACATTAAATTATTAACCAAACTAGAGCATATGTGTTTGTTCTGCACGGTCATGAAGGTGAAGATGAAACCTGATGTTAAACTGTGACTACCCGGTATCAGCATTTTCATTATAAATCAAATTTTTGAATGCCATTCCAAGCAAAACTAAGTCTAGCAACTAAGTCTGACAACCTCTGAGATGCTGGGTTCTGCACCAAATCCACATTTTCATCTAACCTGCTCTTACAGGAACTGTACTTGTCCCTGAGGAAGATTCATAACCATTTTAGAGAACAAAGGGAAGATGATGAAAAAGAGTTTTCACATCCTGCATGTGTCCCAGGCCATGGTTCATCACCTTCAAGAATGTAACATATTCTGTGTCCTTGATCTACAGTTTACTTGGACCTCAGTAGTTCACCATTTCCTCTAGATCTGACTATTTATTTTTCATCCTTTGATGCTTGGTCTTTTGGACAAGACTTCATATTACATATCTGGACTTACATTCCCTGAAGTAGCTCAGCTACATTTGTGTTTCTTGACACAGTGCTTTGTTATAGGAATGTATAATGGGACTTTGCTGAAGGAGATCTTTTGGAGTTGGACATGGCTTCAGTGTGTCAATCAGCCCACTGGCATAAGGACTTTGTTTTTATATCCACAACAATGGGTCATCATTGAGGTAGATTGCTGGAGGTTGTGTAGGGCTTCAGCAAACCATCCAGCTGATCCTGCTGCAGCCAATTGCCTCCTTAGCCTATGTGAACCCCTCCGGTAACTGGACCTGTTTAAGCCCTCCCAGCCAATCAGATCTTTTGCCTCCCTTCAAAAGCTGACTTTCCTCAAGTGGTCCTCTTTGCTGTGGTCCTCCATGCAAAAGGCTGAGCACAAATGACAATGGGAAATCAGCAGTGGGAGGCAGCTGACAGCCTTAATCTCTGCCCTGAGTTACTAATTAGAAATAGTGCACCTTGCTTGCTGCACTTATCTTTGTGCTACTTGGACCAAACTCTTTCCCATTGTTACTGCATCTTATTTTGTGCCGTCCACTCTTACTGCTGTACTTGAAAGAGTTAGCATGCCTTGTTTGTTGCATCCATTACTTATATGTGTTCTAAAATGGGCTGTTATGCTTCTCAACACTGCTGCATTTTTCATGACTATTAATTACTTTGATGTTTCTGCCTAGTAAATGTATTTCCAGTGCCTCAGTATGCCTCATCCTGACTCTACCATCATACTTATAATGTAGTTTGCCTCACAAACCTGCTGTTTAGCTAGAGTTTTACCTGGTATTAGCTTTCAATTGTGCTTCAGTTTAATTTGTAACCAGTTGGGTGTTTCTAGTTACTCCTTATCTGGGGTGTGCCTTACTAGGCATTTTTTTTTGTCTGATGGAGTTAGTCATGCTTTCATTAAAGTGCATCTTAAGAAATTTTACTGTGATCAACTCTCCTGTAAATGTTTTGTATAATTTGTCTTATATTAACGTGTATGTTTTTATAATTCAATGTAACATCTTGACTGTTGTGTTAGCCCCAGGTCATGTAAGAAAAAAAGCCTTTACACTTACCTGGTTAACAAAAGTTTAAATAAAAAATGAAATAAATAAATACATGGGCCTTCTACAGGCTGCCTTTACTTGAACCTTGTCAATTTGACTGCAAATTTGAATGTATTGCAATTCAACTTGCAAACACTAGAGTAATGCATTTTCTCACTGGCTCCTTTATAATACCCTACTTATTCAATATACCCTGGCTACTCCTTATTTTAGGTTCTTCTAATCAACCCCCTCAAAGCTTTTCTTGCTCCCTGAGTGCACTGTCATGGCAATCAACTGCTTGTTGTGTGGCTTAATTTGTTGTAAATCTTTTTGGAGGGACACCAGCCTATACTGGCAGGATGGTCTGCATCTGTCCAGGAAGGGAACAAGTCTTTTGAGCAATCGGTTTAAATGCTTCATTGGCAAGCTTTTAAACTAGTCAATGGGGGAGGCACTGACAAGCAGCAGAAAAATCCCAGCCTCTCCCTACAAAACAGGGTACTAAATGAGAAAAAGACCAAGGTAGAACGGTCAGTGGGGGATGCTGCAACAGAAGGTAAAGCCATCAAAAAATGGAGAGCAATGAGTACCAATGTCCGTAGTCTAGGTAACAAGCTTCCTGAATTAGTGGCCTTGATGGAGGAGGAACATCTGGATATCGTGGCAGTCACAGAAACATGGTACACACAAAACCATGACTGGGACGTAAACATACCAGGATACACTATCTACAGGAGGGACAGGGAGGGTAAAAGAGGGGAGGAGTAGTTCTTTACATAAGGAAGGAATAAAAGCAACAGAACAAAAGGGTAAACAGGGAGGAGAAGAAGCACTGTGGGTAAATTTGAGACAGGCAATGGCACCACAATCCGCATAGGGTTAGATACAGACTTCTCAGGGGAGGAAGGACAAGGAAATGATAGAAAGTATACTTAGAATGGCAGAAAAAGGGAGATATTGCTGATGGGTGATCTGAATATGCCAGATGTTAACTGGAGCCAGTTGCAGCTGCCACTCAAGAGTGCAGTTATTCTAGATGCCCTACAGGGGCATGCCTTAGACAACTAGTACTGGAGCCCACTGAGAGGGAGCAATATTAGACTTGATACTCTCAAATGGAGATGGAGAGAGGATCACAGATGTAGAAGTGGGTAGCCATCTGGGAACTAGCGACCATCAACAGTATGGTTCACAATAAACACAGCAATAGAGTCAAGCCATACAAAGACAAAAGTACTGGACTTTAGGAGGGCTGACTTTGCCAAAATGGGTGAGTGCCTAAGGAATGCACTAGCAAATGGGCGGGAAGGAGGGGTGGAAGAACAATGGGGAATAATAAAAACTGCCATCACAGAGGTAACGAGCCTTTGTGTGAAGCAAATAAACAAAACAAGACGATGTAAGAAACCACTATGGTTCTCAAAGGAAGTGGCAGTGAAGGTTCAAGAGAAAAAGAAAGCATTCAGGAAGTACAAGGAATTGCAGCAGGAGCAGGACAGAGAACTGTATCAGTTAAAGCAAAGGAGGCTGGGAAGGCAGTCAGAACAGCAAAGGCCCAAACTGAGGAAAAGACAGCCAACTTAGTTAAGAAGGGAATAAAACCTTTATAGGTACATCAGGAGCAAAGGAAGACCAAGGGAGGGATAGTGAGGCTTAATAAAGGGGAGGAGGGTGGGCAGAGGAGAATGTGAAAAGGCAGAGATACTAAACAAATATTTTTGCTCAGTATTTACAAAGGAAGAGGGGGAGGTACATAAAACAAACAGTAGTAACACTCTGGATACAGAAATTGATACCAGCCCATTTACAGAAGAAAGGGTTCTGAAAGAACTCTTAAAACTGAAGGTGAACAAAGCAATGGGGCCTGATGGGATTCATCCCAGAATTCTAAAAGAACTAAGGGTAGAACTAGTGACACCACTGACTACCCTCTTTAACAAATCATGGGAGGATGGGGTGGTACCCGAGGACTGGAGGAGGGCAGATGTGATTCCTCTTCACAAAAGTGGGAGCAAGGCAGAAGCAGGAAACTATAGACCTGTTAGTTTAACCTCAGTGATAGGGAAAATGATGGAATCACTTCTAAAGGAAAGAATTGTCGCGTATCTAGAGGCCAGAAGGGCACAGGACCCTAGGCAGCATGGATTCACAGCGGGAAGGTCATGCCAGATGAATCTGATAGATTTCTTTGACTGGGTGACCAAAGTAGTAGATCAGGGAGGGGCTGTGACATGGTCTACCTAGACTTTAGAAAGGCATTTGACACAGTCCCACACAAAAGATTAATATATAAGTTAGCCAGCCTGGGAGTGGGTCCCAAGATGACAGCCTGGGTAAAGAATTGGCTGGAGAATAGGACACAGAGAGTAATAGTAAATGGAGTCCACCCAGAAGAAAGGAGGGTTACTAGCGGGTACCGCAGGGTTCAGTATTAGACTAGTCCTCTCAATGTCTTTATAAGTGACATTGCAGAAGGACTGGAAGGAAAAGTATGTCTCTTTGCAGATGACACTAAGATCTGCAACAGAGTTGATGCACAGGGTGGGTGGAAAGGATGAGAAGGGACTTGGCAAGGTTAGAGGAATGGTCAAATGTATGGCAGCTTAGATTCAATGCTAAGAAGTGCAAGGTAATGCACCTGGGAAACAAAAACCCAGGTGAAGAGTACACAATGGGGGGTGAGATACTAACAACAACAAAAATGGAAAGGGACCTGGGGGTAGTCATATCAGATGACCTAAAGGTGGGCAAGCAATGTGAGAAGGCAGCAAGGAGGGTTGGGGATACTGGGATGCATAGGGAGAGGCATCACCAGTAGAAAACAGGAAGTTATTATCCTCTGTACAGACAGCTGGTGAGACCCCATCTGAGTACTGTGTGCAGTTCTGAGACCCAATCTCCGCAAAGACATAGACAGGATGGAAGCTGTCCAGAGGAGGGCAACTAAATGGTGCAGGGTCTGCACCGAGGACATATGAAGAGAGACTTAAGAAGCTTAATATGTATATCCCGAGGAAAGGAGGGAGAGGGGGGACATGATAGAAACTTTCAAGTACCTCAAGGGAATCAACAAAGTCCAAGAGGGTAGCATCTTTCAAAAAAAGAGGTGTGCAAGAACAAGAGGGCACAATTTGAAGATAGAGGGGCGGCTCAGGGGTAATTTAAGGAAGTATTTTTTCACAGAGAGGGTTGTGGATGCATGGAATGGCCTTCCGGAGGAGGTTGTGGAGTCAAAATCAGTGGTGGAATTCAAGCATGCATGGGATAGTCATAAGGCAATTCTCGGGGGTGGGGGTAGGAAGAAGTAGGCTGCTGGTTAACTAGGATCTGCAGCTTATCCAGTAGGTAGGGAAATGGGCAGACTGGGTGGGCCAAGCGGTCCTTATCTGCCGTCAAATTCTATGTTTCTATGTTTCTATGTTTTAATCCTCAACCACCTCTGCACCATACTAAAAACCAGCCATGAACACACTCAGCAGCTTCACAGCTCTAAATATACATATGTTATTTACTTATTTTTCATTTATTTATTTTCATGACTGGGTAAGTGCATTAGCACTAATGTGGCTTTTTCAGGCATGCCCCAGGTATAGTAGAGTATACAACAAGACAGTGAAACAGGTAAAAGTGCATAAGTTTCATAATACAAAGTGTAGTGACATGGTGCAAAAGTAAGGCATTTAGATGTCACAGAAAGTCAACAGTGTGCTGCAGTCATGCAAAGCAGGTGCCAACATTATACTCTTGAAAATATACTTTTAGCTTGGTGGTGAACATTTTAGGGGAAGGAACAGCTCTGATAGTGAAAAGGATGGTGTTCCAGAATGATGCAGCCAGGGGTGTAGCCAGGACTTGGAGGAGGGGGGGGTTCCAAATATTTTTCTAGGGGGGATTCGAGGGCATGCTCCCCTGGAATATTTTGAAAATTGAGGAGTTAAATGGTGCAGTTTAGTGAATTTTTAGGCAATAAGTGTTGAGTTACAAAAGCATCAAAATTCAAGCTGTCAGTCTCATCACTCCCAGTCCCAGGTCTTTAAGTTGAGCTCAGAATTATTGTTTCCCTTTTTATATTTACATCTTTCTCTTCTCTAGATCTTGTCTCATTCTGTTACTATCCCTACACCACTTTTGCTATTCTTTCCAGCTCTTCCTTTTCATTTTTTTTAATTTTCACTTTCCCAGCCAGTTTAATATTTGTTTTCACCTAGCACCTTGCCTTTTATGTCCCACCTCTCCAACAGCAGGTATTTACCCTTTAATTGTCAACTTTCTATGTCTTTTCTTTACATTATTATCCCTCCTTTTTTCCTCTACTTACATCACATGCATAATGCAGACACAAACCAACCAGCACAGAAATATTACTTTATTTTGCCCCTGCCCTATTCTATTCATCTTTGCCTTTACTTTCTATGTGTCCCAGTATGCTGATTCAGAAACCTTTCTGCCATTTGACCCAAATATTCTCTTTCCTCTGACCTGAGGCAGTTCTACCTTGGAACTTCTTTATTCTCTCCTATATTTGAATTTCCTTTACTAATAGATTCTGCAGGTCAGTATTAAATCTTTATCAGCAATTGCTTTGGGCTTGAAATAGGAGCAGAAATAATAAAAAAAAAAAATTATAGAAAACTGAATTCTAAAATTGTGTTGGTTCAGCCTTATAGTCATGATGAATGTTATGGGTGCTCTGACTGTGTATACACATACAGTACCACTGTGACAGAAATGGGAACAAAACCACAGTTACAGAACTCAGTAACTCAAATATTAACTGAAATCAAGTTTGTATGTTTTTCTGTAAGAGGTGTTACTTTTTCCAGATTCAAATTTAATATTTACTACTGAAACAAAAGCTACAGTGACAGCAGGCAGTTGCTACATTGACATGTGATAATCTACACAACACAAGCATGCAAAGATATAGTCACAATATAATAAACTAAGTCATCTAATAGGTTTGTCAGTTGTCAGTAGCTTACAGTAGTATGTTTCTTTCCTGGTGAGATTTGGGAAAATTTGTGAAAATAGAGTAACCAGCTTGCCTCAAGGCAAACAGAAAAGTTTCACAAATGAAACTCCTTGGTTCATTGGCTTGGCACCCTTTGAGTTCATTTGAATGGTCTCAACAGAGTCTGCACAACAAAGTCTGGAAGCTTTCTAAGCTGCAGTGGTGAGTCATTCACCAGTGGAACTCTCAAGGCTCTTTCAGCTCCAGTCTGTTTAACAGAGATTTAAGAAATGAGAGCCAAGTGCTGAAAATAGTGCTGAAAATAGTTATGCAACATACAAAAAGTATACAAAAGATAACCTGAAATAAAAAGGTGTGGCCCAGAAGTACCAGGGACACTACAGACTGGTACCTTAGTGAAGAATTAAAGTATTTTTTTTTACTGTATATAACCAATGAAATGGATTTGTTTCATTGTGCCATTTATACCTAACGCAAGTACTTGCCTTTTTTTCCATTAAATGGCTTGTATTACTTATATTTGTATATATATATATTCAGAAGATTCCTACTGGGAGGAACAGACGAACTCAAATATTTTGGACTGTAGACAGGCTGCTACATCCAGCCTGTCTACAGACAAAAAGAGCATTTTCGTTCACTCTGTGCAAAGAGTTTGCTCTATTAATCTTGGACAGGGTGTCCTCCATTCGGGCAGGGATCTCCACAGAGAGCCAAAATTTGTCCTGAGGTGGTTGGCCAGGTTCTAACAGAGGCATTTTGATTGTCTGGGGGGAGCTTCAGCCAGTTGAGGTGGCTGAGGTCATTGAGGTGATTTCAAAGCTGCTGCCCACATACTGTGAACTGGACCCTGGCCCAACCCGTTCCCTAGTGGGAGGGGCTGAGGCCATTGTTCCAGTGTTCAGTGCGATATTTCTGTGCTTGCTTTCATAGGGGTGCTTCCTCAGCATCTTGAAGGAGGTGCTGGTGAGGCCCATTCTGAAGAAACTGTCACTCAATCTGGACATCCTGGCAAACTATAGACCTATCTCCAACCTCCCATTTGTAGAGAAGGTTGTTGAGAAAGTAGTGGCTCTGAAGCTCGAGGTGCACCTAGTGGTATTTGACATGAATGAGCCATTCCAATCAGTTTCACAGCCAGGCACAGCACTAAAATGGCATTAGTTTGGGCACAGAATAACCTCCTTAGGGTAAGGGATAGAGGAGAATGGTCAGTTCTTGTCCGCCTCAATCTCTCCTCAGCATCTGGCACCGTGGACCTCATTGTGTTGATGGATCACCTTGGAGGGTATTGTGGACTCACTGGAACTGTCATCAAATGGTTTGAGTCTTATCTCACTGATAGGAGGTAAAGAGTGGTGATGGGGAACTTCTCCTCCTCCTCAAAGCTCCTATCATGTGGAATGCCTCAAGGCTCAATCCTTTCTCTGATGCTGTTCACGGTGTACATGCTGCCCCTGGGTGAGCTCATTAGACAATCTAGTGTGGGATTTCACTCTTATACAGATGACTCCCAGTTGGATTTCTCATTTGTCCCTGGAACTGGAAATGCCATTGCGGTGCTAAATAAATGCCTGGCTGAGATACAGGACTGGATGTCCTCTAACTGGCTCAAGTTGAACCCCGACAAGATGGAAGTGCTAGTGATAAAGCCTGGTCGACGACATGATGGGGAGGCTTGGTCCTATGATCAACTCCATTGAAAGGCCTCCCCAAGGGTGGAAAATGTGTGTGTTATCCTCAATGACAGGCTGACTCTGGAATCCCAGGTGTCTTCTGTCATCAAAAGTGGGTTCTACCACTTAAGGAATATCACCTGACTCAGAACCCTGGTTCTGCCAAAAGACCTGCCATCATTGGTACATGCTTTTGTGACCTCCAGACAGGACTACTGTAATGCTCTGTACTTCAGGGTCAGTAGAGGGGTCTTCTGCCAACCACTGCTAGTGCAGAACATGGTGGTCAGGCTGCTGGTGGGTCTACCAGAGTCCTGCCATGTGACCTCTGTCCTGCGTGATCTGCACTGGCTGCCTGTCAAGTGGAGGAACATCTTCAAGGTGGGCACGCTCTCCTATAAGGCCCTATACAGCCTGGAAGGAGATTCAATGACAACAATTGTATTACAATGGAAGCCCTTTAGAAAGTTTTGTCTTATCCCACTCCCATCTAGGCTGGCTGCAGATGAAAAACAGCAGCATGCCACCAGGAAATAAAGTCTCCCCATGCTTCTGAGTTAAAATATTAGGACAGAAATAGCAGGCACAAAATATGTTGCATCCCAAAGGAATGGATGTGTTTTTTAAAGAAAAAAGCGTCAAGCTGTGGAACCCATACATTTTCTTTCTTTCTTTCCAGATGTGACATGTAGAACAAAATGAATGAGTATTATGATGGTATGGGCTGGAGACTTGGGGTGGAATTATTGTAGCTCAAAACAGATGTTAGCTAAATTCCAGCAGCATGAAAACTGAAATTCAAATCCTGGATACCCCACTCTAACGAGGCATTCATTGCTTGGGCAGACTCAGACTAAATGTGGCTTTTATGAAACTGTTTTGTAGACTTTAATCAGTTTCTTTGCATGAGTCACCTTAGTCTTGATGTCAGAAGATTCAGTACTGGCAAATACACTTTCACTGTTTCTGTTTACATACAGAACTGAATAACTGCCAAATTCTTTGACAATTACTAAAAATGAATACACAATTTAGCATACTGTAGCAGTCTGGTGAAAATGGATTCCAGAAAATTAGGAACAGAACTGCATTGTTAAAGGGATTTTCCAGGTTTAGCAAAAACATTGCTGTTAGCATTTGTACTGTAGGAGTGATAGCTCATAGGATTCCCCCAATAACTGGAATTTCTTGACATTCTGTTCTTTATTACTGAAGACATATGCCTGAAAACAGGCTGTTGGCTCCTTTACGCTTTATTTGTTCTGTTCTTTTCCTGCTTTAAATTCATAATCCTCATGTTTTGACATTAGATTCATATCTGTAGCATCAGAATATGATGCCATAAACAGAGGATTATGATATTGTAACAAATATAAGCATCATGAGCAGGTAATGTCTAAAGGAAACAAGGGGTCTGCAGTGTTATGCCCACTGCAGCCCTAAAAAAGTGCAGAAATTCAATGTTGTGAGGAATTTCATATGCTGCTACATAATTCTGATCATGTAAACTATATTTTTTCAGGACATTGGAAAATCTATTTAGTATTTCCGAACATACTACAGACAGCAACAATTTATGTGGCATTTCAGAAACCTAACAACATCTAGACAGGGTGGTAAATAAATACATTTTGCTGATTTGCCTTATAATACCTGGTAACAACATACAGCTATAATCTTCACAGTTGTCTCAAATGGTTACATCTGTCAGCAGAAAGAAAATCCCAATGGGTCAGAGTACTTATTATGAAATTGCATAAACAGCTCTGTCCAATGTAACCTATTTTACAGCTGCTACGATATCAGCAGCTAAAACCTGTGGGCTCTGTCTCTGGACCCCATGGTATACAAAGTTATACAAATCAGACCTGAAGTGCAGTGATATACTGTAGAATAGACTAATCATTTGTAAATTATGTTTATCGCTGGTGCGGCTGTGTCATGTTTGCAGTCTTTTAATATTCGCGATGTCATGTCGACGATCATTAACCACAATTCACTGTGAAAACCTCTAACTGGTATTCTCCTCTCTGAGGCTTGGCCCCCTCTGTATTGGATCTCTCTAAAGATGCAGTTTATCTGCCACCAGCATGATATTTCCATCACAGGACTTTATAGATTGGGATCCAATCAGCAGGGAACAGGCAATACAGGGTGAGACTACAAGTGCCTTTGCACAAGTATCAAGAAAACACTGGGTACCGCTCCTTTTTTCTGGCTCTGCCCATGGGTAAGGTAAAGGTACTCTTTCTCTCTTTCTTGATAATTAAAGATGTTTCATTTAGCTCCTGATATACTGTCGGTCTGCTCGGGGTAACCACTAGCACACTTTGTGCCCACTATCGCGGTTTCAAGAATACTGTAAACAAAACTATGCAGAGCTAACAGCAACCAAATGAATACATATAGGAGCAGTCCACTAACTTTACTTATGGAGACTTTTAAGCTGATTTAGATCGCTCCAGAGCATTGAGAGATACACCCTGGTCCCTATTCTCAAATCAGCTGCTTTTTTAGCTTAGCTTTTTTTTGTTAGCCGGGTAAGTGCACTAGACAAATCCTGCCTATTTTCAGGCACGACCCGGGGGAAGGGGAGACAGATGAATGCCAACTGACCTTGAACCAGATTAAGCTGTTGGTGGTATTTTTTTTTTTTAGTGAATGAGGGAAATTTGGCTAGGACACCAGGGAAATTCCCCTACTCTTTTCAATAAGTGCCATGGGATCTTTAACATCCACCTGAACTACCACCAATCCAGGCAGATGGGACCTCGGTTTAACGTCTCATCCGAAAGATGGCACCTCAGAAATGCAGCACCCCTCTCATGCTGCATTACAGTGTCAGTACTAGGATATTAACCCAAGTGCCAGATGTGGGAACTGAACCCACAGCCCTCTGATCTCCCGGCCTCAGAGGCGAGTGTGCTACCTACTGAGCCACTGACACTGACTAATTTTTTAACATACATGGCGCTCACTGCTTCATGGATATATAGTGATCAATTCAGCTTTGCATTCCGAAACTGATTGGGATATGCTGTTATGACAAAAATGGATGAGACATGGTGGAGTGAGGTTTTGGTGGGGAGAGAATAAAAAATGCAAATGATGAGTGAAGACTAGGAGTGCTATGTGGTAACATATGTTAGTGGTTCTTTATTGTTCACGGTTCCACCTCAGTCAGCGAACACAGCAAAATATGAAGAACTGCAAACATTTTCTATTCTACAGTATTTGCCTTCATAGATTAACCACTGACTGGAACACAATAACTCCTGATATTCAAACATCAGCATCACTGGCAATTCCTTCAAGATTAATATGAAAAAGTCTAATCACTGAACGCTGCATTTGTCACAAGAATTTTATGTATCTGCGCAGTATTAGGACTACAATATATCTGTAAGGCATGATTGTGGACTTTGTATTACTGCTTACTGAGTCTCTATGTAAATGAGAAGTTGAATCTCAAAAGGTTTTACCACAGAAAATAAACCTTAAATAAATAAATGTGAAGTAACATGCACGGCTATTTTTCAGATTGATGCCCTGTTTTATTTTTCATACAATTATTTGCTTTCCTGGGGGACAACTGTGCCAATGCTTCATACCGAGGCATTCAGCTGAATCCCCCCTCCCCCTTCCCCTCATCATCACAAAGTCTAGTAAGCTACCTAGTGAGTATTAGAAGACCAGACACCTCTCCTGCTATTGGAAATTGGTGGCTTACCCTGTCCAGTTTGGTACTGGTCATGTTTATTTTTATTAAAAAATACTGGCCTATTTGGGCCATCTTCTGCTTCTACAAGCAGAATGACTCAACACTCTGAGAACCCAGCTTTTATTAATCTGTTTATTCTCCAGGGTCTCCTCACTGCTTACACATCAACAGTTTTTTTTTCCCTTCAGCCTATAGCACAATGTTTTAAACCCTGGCAGCTTCACCTTTCCAGAAGTGAGGCCTCATCCCCGGTGCAACAGGATCAAGTGAACAGTGACAGAGGATTTACAGAGTTCTGTTATGTTGTTGGAATGTAGGAAACCACATGAAGCATCATTCTGAACAAAAGGGCTTGGGTACAGGATGCAAACAGTGTCATTGGCACAGGAAGATGCCATTCAGCTATTAAGTTTCAGACTGGTTATTTCTCTACTGTTTTATTAATTTCTTCTACCAGCAAGATCTGAACCTTTCCTGCCATATTAGACATTTAGTATGGAATCTTGCATGAGCCCCTGACACATCCGAAGCCTGTGTGTCACAGGAGATACTGATGTGGCTGGATGGCCCTTACACTCCCCCTAATGCAGTCTAAGAAAGCTGCCTTTACAGTGTTTCCTAATCGCTTTGGGCAGGATTGTCAAAGATCCTGGCATGGTACAAGGGACTATAGCCAAATTGAATGGCTTAAGGTATCCCTTGCACCAAGCAGTGCCACCAGGATTGATTCTCAAAGGCAACTTGTGACAACTACAGGCTGCCTGCCCCAAATGGGGATTGCACCATCCCTGCATCCAGAAATAAGCTGCAACAAGGCACTAGTGGGCCTGAGGCAGATGTAAGCTGCCACAGCCCTAGGACAACAATTCTCAGACCTCTCCTAGAGGGAGAAATACTAAGTACCCTTAGACCAGCCAGGGCTTGTCTAAGAGGACTTAGAAACTTCTCCCTGAGAGAACACCTGGTTGCAGTAGTGGCACGGGTACCCCCTCCCCAATCCCCAATGTGCCCCACAATAAAAATATCTCTGAGAACCCCCACCCGATCCTTGATGTACCCCACAATATAAACATATATGGGACCCCCCCATTCCACAATGTCCCTATCAGGATGTCAGATACACACTTACATTGGTGGTCAGGTAATACCCACACCCCAGGTAGTACCATCCTGACAGAACTGGGATTAGCACAGCCTTCTCCTGACACCCTGTCAGTTGGTCTCTTCGAACCAGTCAATAAGTTGTCATTGTAATGTGTACACATACACATTACAGTAGGCGCTTATTGACAATTCAGTCAGGGACTGGATGCAGAGGTGTAAGGAGGGCTGTGCCAGTCCCCAGCTCTGTCCAGGGATGGGGGGACCACCTGCTGGGGTGGGGGGCACTGGTTCACCAATGTAAGGGGTATCAGACATCCCAATAGGGACATCATGGATGGAGGGTTCCCATATATATTTATATTGTGCGGTACATCAGGGATTGGGCAGGGGATTCTCAGAGATAATTTTATTTAGGGGCACATCAGGGATTGGGGGGGTTCATATTGTGCCCTATACAGATGAGGCACGCTGTGGATCTGGGCAGGGGTACAGGTTGCCATTGCTGCACAGGGCTTACAACAACCCCTTCCATGTGCCACATGCTTGCCGCATGGAAGGGTTTGCTGCAAGTCTCTGGATGTAGGTGCTGGGACCCCTTCTGTACCTCATTTGGGTGCAGGGTCCCTGGCACAAGGGGGTTTGGTGCAAGCTGCTCTTTGCCACAGCTTGTGCCAGACACAGCACTCTTTGAAAATGAGGTCCTTAATGTCCAGGGGTGGGTTTCAGCTACACTATGTGAAACCTGATCTCCTGCATGGTAAGAAAACCTGCTACCCATGTCCCACTGGGCTAGTTCCCACTCATCATTAATGTAGTATATCCTACATTGATCAAGAGGGTCACTTACAGTCCTCCGTGCTGCCATCCCAGAAAAACTAATTACTAAATGCCACGTCAGGACCTACAGTAATCCTGGGACAGCATGCATGCTGCAAAATGCACTGCAGTAGAGTGCAATTTATTCCACTGTATGCATTCTGCACTGAAACTATAGTGGATCCTAAAAGCTTTCCCTTTCACTTGGAAAAGCTAGTACATGGTCAATGGACATGGAGAAATGGAGGTTATACACTTGACTGTCATTAAATGCATCACATTAAATGTTGGTATTGTGATGGTGGATGGCAATAATGCAGGCAGAGAGAAGATTGGAATACCATACCTGCTATTGCTTTTTAAATAAAAAAAATCTCTGGTCAGGGTGTTACTAGACATGTGGATCCTGAACAAGACCACCAGAACTGGACAAATGATCCAGGGTATCCACAGGTAGTTCATGAGGTCTTTTTTGATCAGTGACTCTAGCAACTTCCCTATATTGCAGGTCAGAATGACAGGTCTTTAGTCCCCCCCCCGTTCCTTACCCCCACCCACTTATGGAGTGGAACGATGTCTACCAACCTCCAGTCCTTCAGAACTACCCAAATCCATAGTGAGTGGTTGAATAGTCCTACCTGGGGTTCAGCTAGTTCCACTGCAAGTTCCCTGAGTATCCTCAGATGCAGCCCATTTGGTCCCAGGACTTCAACTGTCTTTAGGACCATCAGCCCATTCTTGACTATGTTGCTTGCAAATATTGGCTGCCTCATCTCCAGGACCCTCTTATCGGATGCTTTGATTTCACTCTCAGACAAGGGCCCACCTTCAATCCCGGTGAAAACTGAGCAAAAATAATCATTAAGGACAGCAGCCTTTTGACCATCATCTTTCATCACTCTACCACCCCCCAGTAGCCTAATGAGTCATCCTTCTTTCTTACTTTTTTCCCTAATATATCTAAGGAAATGTGCTTCTCTGCCCTTGACCCCTTCTGCAATGTGCAGCTCTGTATCAGCTTTTTCTTCCCTAACTGCCCTCTTTGCCTTCTTATTTCTCAGTAAATATTCTCCCCATTCTTCCTCCCCCTCTTTTTTTTTGGACTTGTGGAAGGCCTTTTTCTTAGACCCCACTACTTCCATGACTTTTGCCAAAAAACATAACGGTGTCTTGAATTTATTTCTTTTGGTTACCATTCTCATGCATATCTTGGATGCCTTGACAAAGATCTCCTCTATTAACCCCCATCTTTTTCTCACCCCATCTAAATTGTCCACGCTGACAATCTTTACTCTGACAAGTTACCTCAGCCTGCTGAAGTCCACCCTTCTAAGATCAAGCACTTCAGTTCTCAGATGTGGCTTTCCAGTCTCAAGGATCAGTTTGAAACAAATGAAGTTATGGTCACTATTCCCTGGTGGCACCCCTTCTCTCACCACTCCTACCAAATCCAAGCTGGTAAGCAATAAATCAAGAATGACAGTCTGCCTTGTGGGTTAATTATCTAGTTGTACCAGGAGACAGTTCTGAAGTACATCCAGCAAGGCCTGACTTCTGGGGCTCCTAGTCACCAGAACATCCCAATTAATGTCAGGCAGATTCAGATCACCCACTACCACTACTTCACCCTTTGCTTCTCCCCTTTCAATATCTTCCTAAGCTCTCAGTCCCTCTCTTCCCTTTGCCCTGGAGGTCCATAGAGCACCTCCTGGTATAGTCTCTTGCCTGAGGCTGCCATGAGTTATACTCTCATCATCTCTGACTCTCTATTATTATGCCTGATGCACCCATTCTCCACCACCTCAGTATCATCTCTCACATAGAGGGCTAAACCTCCCCCTCTACCTCTTCCTCTAGCCCTCCTGAACAATGAGCACCCAGAACCCGTCAGGCTCCAGTCATTATTTTTGGTAGCTTATGTTTCCATGATGGCCAGAAGGTGTCTGCTATCTGCACTTGTACCTCACTGAATTTATTACTCAGGCTCCTGGCATTAAGAAATATTTCCTTCATCTGACCCCTACCCCTACATTGCTATTTCCCTGTTTATGACCCTTGTGTTTCCACTGCTCTTCATCTGCTGTTTTTCTTGATGTTTGCACACTTTGTGTCCCCCCCTTGTTAATGCCACCTCACTTGGCCCAGTCTGTACCTCATTCCTTTTTATATCCACTGAGCTGCTACTAGGCCCCAGATGTGGGGGAGTACTAGCTAGGATCCCCTTCTTTTCATCTATCACCATGGTTCCCCTATACCCAGTCTCCCCCACAGTAGTTTTAAATGCACAATATATATATATATATCAACCTTCTGCCCCAGAACACAGGCCTCTTCGCTTGTTAGGTGGAGTCCATCACCCTTGAAGAGCCTCCTGTCCCAGAAGTCTCCCCAGTCCCCTTTAAACTGGTACCCTTTCTCCTGACATCATTCCTTATGCCAGCCTTAAACTTCTCTATCTTATCCTTCCTGTTCAGTGAGTCTCTGAGCACAGGAGAGGTCCCAGAGGACTGGAGAAGGGCTCATGTGATCCCACTCCACAACAGTGGTAGCAGGGAGGAGGCAGGGAACCACAGACCAGTCAGTCTTACCTCAGTAGTGGGCAAGATTGTGGAGGCACTCCTTAAGGAAAGGATAGTGCAACACCTGGAATCCATAGGAGCACAAGATCCAAGACAGCATGGGTTTACAACAGGAAGGTCCTATCAAACTAATCTCATAGATTTCTTTGACTGGGTAACCTGAGTGGTGGACCAAGGGGGAGCAGTTGATGTCACCTACCTTGACTTCAGCAAAGCTTTCAATACTGTTCCACATAGAAGATTGATTAATAAGCTGGGTAGGCTCAGGGTAGATCAGAAGTTGGTCAACTCAGTGGCAAACTGGATGACGGGCACAAAACAGAGAGTGGTGATAAACGGTATACAGTCAGAAGAGATGGAAATCACAAGTGAGGTACCTCAGGGATCAGTCCTGGGGCCAGTCCTCTTCAATATCTTCATCAATGACATTGCAGATGGACTGGAAGGTAAGGTTTTTCTGTTTGCAAATGACACCAAGATCTGCAACAGAGTAGATGACCCAGATGGGGTGGACAGAATGAGAAGAGATCTGAATAAACCAGCAAAATGGTCGGAAGAGTGGCAACTGGGGTTTAACGTAAAGAAGTGCAAGATCATGCACATAGGGAAGAGAAACCCTGAAGTCACTTATAGGCTGGGAGGAGAGTTGCTGGCAGTCACAAGGGAAGAAAGAGACTTGGACATCATCATCACAGATTACCTAAAATCATCCAAGCAGACCACTAAAGCAATAGGTAAGGCTAGGGGGATGTCTGGGGTGTATTAGTAGGGGTATCACAAGTCATAAAAGAGAGGTAATAATCCCTCTTTATAAGATACTGGTTAGGCCCCATCTGGAGTACTGCGTGCAGTGCTGGAGGCCACATCTTCACAAGGACGTTAACCAAATTGAGGCAGTCCAGAGAAGGGCAACCAAATGGTGCAGGGACTGCATCAGAAAGCATATGAGGACAGATTAGTGGAGCTCAATATGTATAACCTAGAGCAAAGGAGGGAGAGAGGTGATATGATCAAAACGTTCAAACACCTTAAGGGCATTAACAAGGTGAAAGAGTCTAACATGTTTCAATATAAGAAAAATAGCAGGATGAGAGGACACAGTATGAGATTACAGGGATGCCGATTAAGGGGTAATGTGAGGAAGTTCTTTTTCACAAAAAGGGTGGTGGATGCATGGAACAGCCTTCCTCGGGAAGTGGTGGATATGAATACAGTGCAGGGCTTCAAACAGGCATGGGATAGGCATAAGGGAGCAATACAGATGAGTATGAATAGATAGGCCATTGACAGAGTAAAGGTCGATGGCACATTCATAAGGTAGAAAAAGAAATGGGCAGACTGGATGGGCCTTGTGGTCCTTATCTGCCATCAACTGTTATGTTTCTATGTTTCTGTGTAATTCTATCCTTCTTCTCCTTCCTGCTCCACACAGGAAGGACCTCAGAAAAGGTCAGGGAGGTTGAGTGTGCTGCCAGTCTGTCCCCCAGCTTTTAAGAGTGCTGCTTCACCATCTCCACAGACTTGTTCACCAGATCATTAGTATCCAGGTGTACCAGCGCACTGAGCTCTCCCCACTCCCTCTTTGCCACCCTCCCTATCCTGTCTATATCTCAGATGGCTGATGCACCTGGAAGACACTTGACCATCTCCCTCCTACCAATCCCTTCCCATCACCCACTCCACACCCATAATAATTGCGACTCCAAACACCAGGACTTTCCTGGTAGACCTGCTTCTGCTTGTCCCCTTAGGTGCCATCTTGCTGACCTGCCCTATACCAATGATTGACTCAGAGTTTCTGTCAACAGAGTCAAGTATCTGAGCCTCCTGTAGGGGTGCAAAGTGATTAGCTGACTGGATGGTGTTGTGCTGTAAAACCTCTCTGTCACTAACCCTGCCTTCCTTCCCCACCACTCTCCATTCTCCCAGGCCAATTTGTCTGTGGAGAAGTGGAGGGGGTTGGGGAGGTCTACAGTTGATTTGATGATGGAATTGAGATAGTTCTACCCTTGCTGCCACCAGCTGAACATTGAGTTCCACCATGGTCTTGCAGATGGGGCACTGTCCCCTCCTCCAAAGTATATCCCCTAGAGAAGAGCACTCCACAGTCACCACAATTTACTGTTTCCTCTCTGTATCCCATACTAATAGATTCGGCAGCAGCTTTACTGAAACAGATGTTAAATTGAACTTGCAATGCTCTCCCAGATAGGATGCAGCACTAGATTTAACTTTAGCACAGACTTCTAATATGAACGGTGAGTATCAATAACAGCAGTAAGTGTTACCACAAAACAGACTACTGGAGCAATAAGCTTCAGTTTTAGCAGACTACTAAACTGAACTGGAAGTATCAGTAGTAGCTGCGAGTGCCACTAGAAAAAAGACTACCAATTTAACTATTAGAGCTCTGCTTACCCAGTAAGGGTGAAGCCATTAAGAATCAACTTTGGCACAGAATTCTAAACTGAACTAGCAGTAGTAGTTGCAATTTATAGCACTTCAGCACAAAAAGGCTGCTAAACTGATTTATAGTGCTCACCCAGATAGAGTGTTGCTAAGACCTAGCTAAAATAAGTTCAAACAAACAAGGTACTTATCTTTTTATATACAGCTTTACCAGACTTGACACATTCAGAGTTCCTGGTTTTTGGCTGTTTCTCCTGGCTGACTCCTTGATAGACTTCCAATAATGTCCATTGCACTCATCCTTCACATGGAGGGCCGCTAGCAGAGAGAGAGAGGCATAAAATGGATCTAGGGCTAAACTGACTCTGCTTTTATGGGTCACAGATCCCGCAAATTAAGCTGTCTCAGCTACCTGCTAAGAGAAGCCATCGTTCAGCTGACTCTACCCCTCTACTTTCCCTAATGTAATGCTGCTAAAAGCAGACTGAATAACTGATCCAATAAGTCAGAATTTCTGGAACAGGAGGTCCAGCAGTTATAGGTCAAGGTAGATGACCTTGAGAATAGAGATCAATGGAATAATTTAAGAATTGTGGGCATTCTGAAGGGCTCTGAGGGCAAAGCAATAAACACTTTTATACAGACATTTATCTCCAAATTACTGGACTACTATTGGGACCTTTGACTAGAAACTGAGAGATCCCACAGATCCCTGGCACCCAAACCATGTCAAGGTGATCCTCTTCATCCCATCCTTGCTTATTTTCAAGTTATAGTGTCAGGGAACAAATTCTATGGCTGGCTAGAGAGAAGGGGCCCCTTGTATCGAAATAGCCACTCAGTCTGCCTATTTCAGGACTTTTCAAAAGAATTAACAGATGGTGGAAAGCCCGCATACCTTTTAAAAGGGAATTAGTACAAGACAAAATTCCCTGTAATATGAATTATCCCACTACACAACAAGTTTTCTGGTCAGACATGTGACACAGTTTTGATCAATATCTATGAGGACGATCATTTTATGTCCTAACACAAGCTATACGTGGGGAGCAGGAACAACACAGCTCCATGCCACAAACCAGGGGCACAACATAGTACTTTAATATTGGAAAGGAGCTAAGAGAAAGAGGGGCAGAGGCCCACATTATAAACTAAAGCCACTGCCTCAGCCATACCACCTAACTGCAAAGCAGAGCAATGGCAGTCTAGCAAGTCAAAATAAAAGAGACAACAAGCTAGGGACAAAGCTAGAAAAACTTGGAACTCCCCTAGAAGAGACCACAGCAAAAGTGGTGACTCACAGCCCTCCACATCGGCATCCAGCACTCCAGCATGGGGCAGGAGGCCACTGATTAAACTCTCCAGGGAGCCACAAGATAAGACACTTATGAGACAAATTCCTGACATCACTCAACCACTGAAAATCATTAACACAGAGGCAGTCTACTGTATATACTACTACAGCCAGAGGTGGCCATTTCATTGTGACCAAGCTGGGAAGCTATAGTGGAAGGAAACATTTTGGGAGTCAGAACAAAGGCAGCACCGGCACAGCTGCAGGGAGGACCCACCAACACTACTGTAACCAGATAAACTATTAGCGACTGAATGTACTGTGTGTACTAAAACTACTGCTGGTACTCTTAGTAGTAGTAGTAGTAGTAATACTAATTTTATTCATGACAACATGAACAAGGTAATTCCCATTGAGCTTACGCTCATTTACAAGGGATATCATATCTCTAAAAAGGCCTGGTTACAGTAGGAATAAAACAGTCCCTGCCTTGTGTTCTCCTTTCTCTTGTATTGTTGTACAGTGGAGCTCTGTGGGCCAAAAGGAATTTACGTTAACTATTCTCCACCACAGTATGGTTTGCCACTTATTTATTTATCTCCTTAGGTACGGGGGGGGAAAGGGGTAGATGCGGGGCAGGAGGGAAGAAGTGGGGAAGGGTATCGGGTACTGTGTCAGTCAGGTGCCCTAACTGATTTGTCTCTTTATCTAGATGGTTAACAGCAGAGGGAGTGGGAAAAGGGAGATCTTTGCTATTATAGATGCATATGTCCGGGGGGGTTGAGTTGGCGAGTGCCCTACGCAGTAAGGGGTACGTGCCTGTTCACTAGATGTTGCTGGAAAAATAACATAGGATGAGAGGAGCAGTAGTGATTCAGTGGAAGCAGCTATACTTCTTGAAAGCTTTCACACTACATCAGTTACTGCCATGGCTGAGGAAGTATGGGGTGACAGCATAATGGGGTGAGGCGGGAAACTGGATGGGTAAGTTTTGCAGGCATGCACATTGAGAAGGTCACTCAGCCACATAGATGATAACCTGCCAGTATTTCAAATGTACTTGTTTTATTAGTGTGCAGAAAAGGAGGGCAATGTTGCCAGAAAGAATGTTTGATCAGTATAAAGCCTTGCATAAAGTATAGCATCCAAACTAATTGGTGTTAACCTCAAACTGAGCACCCAACCAAGCAACACAGATACTTTACCACCATAGGGATTATTCATTGGCAGACTTGCCTATGTGAAGCTATTCCCTCATCAGTTGTATAGGGCTGTAATGCCCTAGAAAGCTGGCTAGAGTATACTAAAATTTCCCTTTCCCCTTACCATCACATATCATGCTACCACAGCTCCAGTGTCTTTCTCAAAATGACCACAACTGTGCCACACCCCTCCGCTTCTCCATACCTAGGTGTGATGGCAGCAGGGGTAAAGTATGTTGCACTATCCCTCCCACGTTTTGTGCCCCGCCCCACCCCCTACAAAACACTGAACCTGTAAAATGAATGGGAACCTGTAGCAGGTGCATACTGAGGAAAAATCGGGGAGGGCATTGGCAAGAGACATCACACTAGCCACATACATATGGTACAGTACTATAAGAGATCTTTTTAGGGTTCAAAGCAATGACACGAGTCTCAACCTGATAGAATAAATCCCATTTCTCCCACACTCTAAGAGTCAGGGTGCTGGTTCAGTAGAGTGGAGTGAGGGCAAAGAGTCATAGGCTAATTTTCTTTAATCTTCTTCCTTACATATGGGCACTAACCCAGCTGGGATGCTGTCTCTTTGTTTTGGATATTTACCTCTCCCCCTCCCACGGCTAACACTCCCCAACTACAGGACTGAGAGCTACCTTAGAAGCACAGAAATCTGATTGTGTGCACCCCCCAAAAAATAGAAAGGAAAATAATCAATTCCAGACATACACTCTAGACCCAGTATTGGAAGGCATTTCAGGGAATGGGGACCTGGTACACCAGGGAAGGGGCTGATGAACACCCTCAGTCTTTTGTTGCACAGCAACAGGGAGCACCAGCAGGCAACGAGTCACTAGCCTTGGGAATAGGAGTGGGGCTACTCTAATGACTGCCTCTGAAGCAGTGACAAAGATCAGCATCACACAGTTAAGGGATATGATTCTTAATACCATTATACTACTAAGAGGTTTAGTGTTAAAATAAGGCAGGAGAAATTGTTACCCTAACTAGTGAGGATAATTATCAGAAAGGTGAATAACTCACCACAGGAGGGTGTTGGGAATTGAGTGAGGGCATTCAATCTTTCTCACATAGTGGACCCTCCAAGTTGAGTAGTTAGAGCATTGGTTCTAATATCCATGTTACTTGCAACAGCTAATGATATTAATTCCTCTTTTGAGCTTACGGTTCTGTAAACCGATAAAGTTGTGTGTGGGTAAATGTAGCCTCAGGATTACATGGGACATGCAGCACTATACAAATTTCAAGCAGCAGCATGGGTACAAAGTCATCACCTTAGGGACTAACCTTTTTTTTCACCTAGTGCGGACTTTTACCGGGCCTGTCCTTTGGTTTACTTCCAGGGTCTCCCATGAACTGGATCATGGATCGACAAGAAAGAGTATTGCCATCTAGCGATTGAGTCAGGTAAGGGCATGCTTTGCTTACAGAATTTATGGGTAACCAGGGAGCACACCTCACATTATGGCTGACTTGAAATAGGTATCCTGGAATGTACAGGGGATAAACCATCAATTAAAAAGGGAAAAAAAAATCCTCTCCCATCTTATGTCAGGCAGATGTGATATGGCTGTTCTACAAGAAACTCATTTAATGAAAGTGCAATCAGACAAATAAGCCAGGGTTTGGGTAGGGTAACGATTCTCCAGCTCCTGTTCCTAAGAAAAAGAGGGGTGGCAATTTTACTTAAGTGAGGATGCCTCCTTCTTCTTGCACTATCACAGTCAGATGAAGAAGGAAATGAGTTATATTAAGGGGCAAGGTGAACTCTAGGGATGTCCTCATAGTGAATATATATCTGCCTCTAATAAGCATGATGCATCCTTCTTTCTCACCATAACACAAAAGATAGCCGGCTTGTTAATGGAGGAGTGTACTATAATTATAGGAGGGAATTTTAACTTTGTACTGGACCCCTGTTGGATAGGTCTCCACCACCTGCAGGGGAAACTGGGAATAAGCATGTGAGGGAAGCAGTACAGCAGCTTGGTCAGGAGGCTTGGCTTACAGATACATGGAGGCTACATCACCCCATGTCAAAAGACTATATGTTTAGGTCACCTAGATTCCAGGCCTGCAGTAGGATAGACTACTTCCTAGTTAGCGGCCAGTACACCTCAGAGACTATGGACTGCAACATACAACCAATATTATTATCAGACTATGCCCCAGTCATGCTCACAATGGTCATAGCTCAAGCATCACTTAAAACACCTAAACAGAGGTTCAAGTCCATTTCTCCTGCAGTCAAACCAGTTCACAAAATGGTTAAAGGAGGAAATCTTCTGTTACTTTCAAGCAAACCATAGCCAATGGTGACTGAAGCAATACTGTGGGATGCCTTTAAGGTCTTTGTTAGAGGTTGTATAATAAGTTAAGCCTCATATCTTAATAAACTACAGAAAGAGGATGTAGTCACCTTGACCCACCAGCTTATATAAGCGGTAGTCAAGTACTATGGCCTGACTACCAGGTCTTTGGCTGACTTGTAGGACATTACTCTCTTGAAATATAAACTTAATGTTATACACCAAATACAGGAAGAGAGAGCTGTCTACTTCACCAGACAACAGTACTGCAAAAGAGGTGAGAAAGCTAGTAATGTGATTGGCTACCACTTAAAGAAGAAGAGAAGTGAGGTTCTTGTTCCAAGCTGTGACAGACTGGTCCTTCCCTGGCTCAGCCTCTATCATGAGTATCAGCTTTCTCAAGACTCTGGTAGCTGTCACCACTCAGTTTAGACACTCTTTTGCGAGTCTCCAAGTTTGTGTCCCTTCAGAGCCACTGATACTTGCTCAAGGTCGCACAACCACCACTCTCTGTCATAGCTGAGAACACCTTACTTTGGAACTAGTGTCTTATAATGGTAGCCTTCTTCCTCTATGGCAGAGAAACAGTTCTTGTCAGTTTTAAACTGGTTAACTGTACCTCAAAGGATTCAATCACAGATCATGAAATATAAAAATAATATTTTTTTTGTATTTCAAGATGACTACACAAATTGTACAGGATATTACAAACAAAAAACTATAGGGAACAGGAATATCTACAGAAAAGGAAAAGGAACTTGTTTCAACATAATTCACACAGAATATCTCTAACGCTCTCTCCCCCCCTCTCTCAGTTCATTTTATTGTTTGAAGTGTGTATAAAAAGGCAATTTTATTACACACATATAGCTAAAAACATAGCTAGACTTTCATTTTATATTATTCACATTCTTTAAAAAGTTCAATAACTCCAGAGGGTATCCAGTGATAATAGCGACGGTCAAAACGGTGACTCCATATTCAGCGCTATTGGGATGGGCTACCCGCAAGGGTAGTGACTACTTTTATCGAGAGGGTAGGGGAAGGCACTGGAAAAAGGGATTGATGAGGGGAAGAGGTGGGATAGGGAAAAGGGATATCAGGAGGGACTGTGCCTGCTGCCACTGAGCCAGCTGTGTGGTGTGGTGGTGAAGGAGCCTGGCTCCAGCACAGTGGGTACTGAGTTCAGGGCTGGGGATAGGACTGTCTAAATTTTGCCACTGCCTGCAGCTCCCAGCCTTATTTATTTATTTTTTTTGCTGAATTTGTGCCCCCTCCCTGACATGTACCCCCTGGAGTTAGGAATCCTAATTAAGGGGGGTGGGGGGGGGGGCACTTTAGGTTGCCGATTTGCTTTATGGAGATATACACTCACCATAATAGCAATTGCTGTTCTGCATTCGCTATTATGACATAGGCCCACTTCAGAGTTATACTATCTTTGTTTAAAATATTGACTCTAACAGTTATATATACAGCAGTAATAATGCATATATTAACTGCATATCAGTCAACAGATAGTGATCTTAAAAGTTGTCTATTTTTCATTTCCTGTTCTCCATCTCAGTTTTACAGCAACTTTATAAACAAAACTTGCTAAGGTGAATACACTCACTCTCGAATCGGTTGTTAAGATTAATTTCATTCAAGTGTTTCTTTCCATTTTTTCAAAGTTCTTAAAAACTGGTAATATTATTTTTTCTCTTTCTGCTTTCAGATCAGGGTATTCTAATAATAGGTGCTGTGTACTTAATTTAGCAGTATCAGAGCATGGGCAGGGATGTCCCTGCTCTCCAAGGTTTCCTATTAACCATCTGTTAATGAGGAGCCCCATCCTTAATTTAGTTAGAGCCCTCCTATGTTTTACATTTTAACATATCAAAAGATATTTTTTAACCCAAAACTTTGTTTTATCTGTTTGAATGTGGTGCATTCCCAGGAATCCTTTATATTGCCATATATTTTGAATTGAGATATCTGTTTATTTTTTGCAGTGCAAGTGCAGTGAAACTATCCATTTCTACTTATCATTTTAAATACAATTATATTTATTTAGTTTTTGTTGACCGGATAAGTGCACTGGACAAATCCTGCCTATTTTCAGGCACGACCCAGGGGAGGGGGATACAGATGAATGCCAACTGAACGTGAACTAGATTAAGCTGTTGGTGGTATTTTTAGTGAATGAGGGAAATTTGGCTAGGACACTGGGAAAATTCCCCTGCTCTTTTCGATAAGTGCCATGGGATCTTTAACATCCATCTGAACTACCACCAATCCAGGCAGATGGGACCTCGGTTTAACGTCTCATCAGAAAGACGGCACCTCAGAAGTGCAGCACCCCTCTCATGCTGCACTACAGTGTCAGTACTGGGATATTAACCCAAATGCCAGATGTGGGAACTTAACCCACAGCTCTCTGATCTCCCGGCCTCAGAGGCGAGTGTGCTACCTACTGAGCCACTGACACTGATAATAGATAATATGGTAAGCCACTTCTATTTAGTTCTAGATTAAGTTTACCAAACCATCATTTATCACTTAAAACCATTCCTTGTTGTGCATCTAACCAACATTGAAATATTAGACTATTAAATGGAGGCATTTTAATCATCTTCCAAAGCATTTTACATTTGTTTAATTATTTTTGTGCCTAATGACAAAGCCCCCCTGTTGGGTTTGGCAGGATCCTAAACCTGATGGCAAATCATGAAACAGATGACAGGTGTCAAAGAATAAAGTTTTGTTCCCCAAATACATGTAAAAAGGACAGCTATACCTGCTAAGAGTTTAGAACCTCTGAACACTGCAATGTCGTCATAGAGAAACTCAATGAAAAACAGTCTTACACAAACTCTTACAGTCAGAGATAAGAGGGTCCGTTACCTGGTAACGTCTCATCTGCATAACAAAGCTAAACAAAGTATTTCTGTTGGTGGGTACAGTCGGCAGCTCGCACTCAAGGCCATTAGGTTTTGCACATGAGAAGTGTTATGCTGACTAAGGCTACTTTTGGGTTACAATACAATGATTCATGGAGTGGACTTTCACCAACTTGTCAAAGACTGAAGAGCTCTTGTCAAAGAATGGGAAGGACAAGGTGAATGTAAGGTACATGTTGTCCTTCATGGCACATGCACCTGACACATAGCAGGGTCCTTGATTCAGATGTGATGTGGCATAGCCCAAGTTCCGAGTTGTGGCCAATGAAAAGGACACAGTCCTTGCCATGCACCTGGTAGTGCATGACAGGGTTTTACAATAGGGGCAATACCATTTAGCCATATGCCTATCATGAATTAAATCTGGAATCCTTCATGACTCCAGACCCAGGAAGAGATTTGTGACAGTGTTTATGGCATATGTACCATAAGCTGAACAAAGGATTTCCCTGCCCATGTGTTGCTCTTTAGCTTCTTTGCTATTGTAAAAGATCAATTCATTGATTTTGTTTTGGGTCTCATCAAATGAACGTGCTATTTTGTGCATGTTATACACCGAGAATCTTTCCTCCTGAGAAATACCATCTATAATGTGTAGCATGAGCTATATGACATTTTGTGATAACTGATTGTTAAAAGATTTTAGCATGTCTACAAATTTGGCCAAATCGGATTTGTCCCAAATTGATATTTCGGATCCAAACATACCCATAACAGTACCGATTATGCTTTTAACATCTGAAAATCCCAAAATTCTCTTAAAAATCCAATTGTAGAAATGAATGGAAAAGTGTGGCTCCTATTGGGACTTGAACCCAGGGACCTTGCCTTTCTGCGGCATGCTCTTAACCACTTGAGCCATAGGAGCCCCAAATCATTAAGCTTCCTGAGTTTTCCCTTGAAACATACACATTCCTTTCATGGTGTTGTGAAACAGCAACTAGCCAATCTCTCAAGACTCAAATTACACCCTATTTCATTCTCTCCATGTAATTAATAAGCCACTGTGAGGCAATTCTGAAAATCCAATTTTAGAAATGAAAAGAGAAGTGTGACTCCTACTGGGACTTGAATCAAGGGACCTTGCAGTCCATGACATGCTTTTAACCACTTGAGCCATAGGAGCCCCAAATCATTAAGCCTTCTGAGTTTTCCCTTGAAACACACCCATTCCTTTCATGATGTTGTGAAACAGTAACTAGCCAGTCTCTCAAGACTCAAATTACATCCTATTTCATTCTCTCCATGCAGTTAATAAGCCACTGTGAGGCAATTCTGAAAATCAAATTTTAGAAATGAAAGGAAAAGTGTGACTCCTACCGGAACTCGAACCCAGGGATCTTGCCATTCTGTGGCATGCTCTTAACCACTTGAACCATAGGAGCCCCTCCTCTTAAGGCAGTTGGGGCAGAACACTCATCTGTTCTCCATAGTATGGTGCCCAGCAACAGGGTCATATGCACGTGCCTGATGGGCTGCCATTAAATCTAATAGCATTACAGTGTGAAATTTGGAAACGCTAGTCGTGGAACAATGGCCAAACTCGCCATGTTCCAGTGTGTAAGGTTCATAATAACAGGAACATGCATAAATTGAACATTGTTAATGAGTGTCTCAGGGACTGAGGTTGTGACCAGGCCACTGGTTGGGCCTGTCTCTATAATTGGACATAGGAAGGATTCATTTGTGGATGGCGGGATGACTGTCAGGAAAAGAGCAGCTATTGCAATGGATTGGTTGACTCTGTTTTGGCACATGGTGGAATTGGGAAACTGGTAAAAAAAAGGCTGCACTCATCATTGCTGCGAGATTGTAGAGGCCCATATGGCACTGATTAACTTGGTGTATGCACAAAGTTCCATTTGGGCAAATACAGGTGCTGGGCCAGCCTTGAAAAGTTTCTTTGGCAAGGCGGGCTACTGGAATTTCTTGTCCAGTGGTATTACTAATTGTCCATTCAGTTTGGAGAGTTGAATTGTCTGGGGAGACCACCACAGCATTAAGATATGCATCTCTTCCCTCTTTAACCATCACATGGGTAGATGGGAGTTGAATGGCCACCTTTGGTTGAGGTGATAGGGTTGGAAATAGGCGTGGACCCAAGCTTAGAGGTCCCAATTGCTATTTGGAGATTCCTCATGGTCTTGTCTGAATCTCGTTGTGATAGTGCCTTCCAGCTGCCCATGATGAGGAAGTGGATTATCAAAAGTAATTTTATTGTATTATTTGTCTACACGTTTCTTGCAGTCTGTTAACTGCACTTGGTAGATAGCAGGGCCCAATTTGTTGATGATGTCATAGGGACCTGCCTATTTGTTGGCAAATTGGTGGGCTGATGTGGAGAATTTCAGTGCCATGACTTGGTCTCCCACCTGCCAATCAACTTCTTTGACATTCTTGTCAAAGTACTCTTTGGATTGCTGTTGGGCCTGGCCCAGATTTTTGGCAGCAAAAAGGTGAGTCTGGACAAGGTTGTCCTTCAGTTGTGTGATATAAGTGTCTGCTGACACTCTTTCTGTGGTGGGGGTATTCAGATCGATTGATAGATGTTCTGATAGTCTCATTTGTCTGCCCGGTCAACACTTTGAAGGGTGTGCACTAGGTTGCTACAGCCGGGGTTGCTCTATTTCCCTTTAGGAGTAAGGGCAATAGAGTGTCCCAACTTTTAGCATTCTCATTTGAAAATTTAGCCAACATTAGTTTGATCTGTCTGTTGACTCTCTCTACCTGTCCAGAGGACTAAGGGTTTTAAGCAATATAGAACTTCTGGCTATCTACCAATAACTTCAAACATTTGTGCATTAGTTCTGTGAAGCTAGACCCTTTATCAGAATCTTCCTTGAGGGGTAGGCCCCACCTGGTAAACACTTGCTGTACCAGGATTTTGGCAGTGGCTTTTTCCATGTTCGCTCTACATGGGAGGCTCTACCCACTTCCAGAAAAGGTCAGTGATCGCAAATGCATACTTGTTGTGTCTATGAGTGGTGGGCAAGGGCCTAATAAAATCAATAGGAATCGCATTCCAGGGGCCTGATTACCTTTTCAGAAATAGTTTTGAATTTGTCTTCCAAGGGATAGGATTGTTCTGAGCGGTACTGGGTCAATACCTCACATGTAAGACAGCACAGTCTTAACTGTGCTGTATAGACAGTGATTATATGTGCAGCAATGGGGTAGAACAGCGGTAGGGGAATATCACTACCCCATCACTGTATGCTGGACTGAAGAGTGGAGAGGTTGCTGTGTGCTGGGTTTCTGGTCAAGTCACTCCCCTGGTGGAATTGCTAGGGCACCAGCACACAGCACATTCGGGAGACCTGGGACCATGGTTCAGTTCCCCCAGGTCTCCTCTGCTACAACCTTTTCTGGTGATTTAAAAAAAAACTTTCCCCTCCTGAGTTTCTCCCCATCCCTGAAGTCCCCCCTTCCCCCAGAGTTAGTTATTTAAGTTCTGGGGGGCAAAGACTGTTGCAAAAAAATGTAAACACCTATTGTTTCCAATGGGTGCACTATTCCTGACAGGTCAGTGTTTTGCCAGACTTTGATTGTGGTCAGCACTGTATGGCTGCAGTGTTTTTAGCCACACTGTTTTTTCCTGCGACAGTATGACCCCGTGCCATTCTGAGCACAGGTAATGCAATAATCCACATAATGCTGGACATCGGTTGTCATACTGGGTCTCCAGCCAATGGCTTTTAGTGTTTGCAAGGTCTTGTCTGCCCCTTGGTGTCCTTCTCTAGGCGTGTCATGGACCTGGTGGATTGATTCTGATCAGAGCAATTTGGGAACCACCCACAGTCTTTGATCACTTGAGTGATACAGAACCAACTTCTGGTCTGTACAGAGGTGCAGGCTGTTAGAATGTCTTTTGAATGGGTTATTCAAAGATATTTCTTTTTCTGTTTCCTTTGAGAGGTATTAATACACCTCTTTCATTTCTGGATCCACCCTTTGTACTGCAGTTATCTCCAGAGGGAACACTTTGGCCCTTTTGTGTGCAGCCACTATGCAGCCTCAGTGGTGGGTTGCATATTCCATACCTCTCCCCCTTGTGCACCATCTTTTGCCAAGGTGTCTACTTGATCATTGTACTCATTGTAAGGCTTAGCTTTGGAGTGGGTCTTAACCTTGTGTAGGTGCAACCTGAAAACCAATTGCTCAGCTAAGCTGACAGTATGTATGAACAAACAGGTCCCTGTATTTCACAGGGGTGCTTTCTGCAGAAGCAAAATCATGGGTCTTCCAGAAGGGAAGGAATTCTGTCAAAGAACTGCACACCCAGGAAGAATCAGAGAAGACGATGGTGTCCTCCTCTCCTTTGCCATGGGTGATCTCCAGGGCACAGCCAACTATGGCATGCTCTGCATATTGCGAATTTCAATTTATTTATTTGTATACTGTAGAGTAAGTGAGCAAAAATGCCCATTTTCACAAGTGTCCAGTGCCGGATGGACAAAGAAATTGACAAATTACAAAAAAACAGGAATACAAAGCATAAAGGCCTAAGAACAGGTTACCATAATTAAGTACAAGTTTTTCTGACTAAAGACAAGCCCCAGTAAACAGCTACATTGTGGCAGATAACAAAAAAACAGAGTAAAATTTCCAAATAGGTACAGAACAAAAATAAAGACAGCATTGGAAAACTTCTAACAGACCAGGTTGACTAACTACAAAACATACATTGGTTGACCACAGACTGGTGGTATTTGGGCCACTAAACTGGGGGAGAAACAAAGGTAAAAGGATGAGACTAAGGGTAACAAATCTAGACAAAAGGGCAAAGCGGGGAGATGATATCATGAAGGGAAGAGTGGAGACCCTAGGTGTAGTACTAGGGAATCAGGATTGATACCCAGTGGGTGGCTACGAGACAGGGAATGGGAGAGAAATGGCACCCAGGTAAAAGTTCTTAGGAGGGGAGGAAGATGGAGAGAAGGGCAGAGAGAAAAAGGAGGGTAGATATGGAAGAGAGGGGTAGAGAGGGAAAAATGGAAAGCCCATTGAGGTGGGCCATTCAAGGAGAGGCAGGTCAAGTACAGACAAAGCTAGTGGTCACATAGGTAGAAGTAAAGGGGAGGAGAGGGGGAAAGGAGAGGAGTAATGGGTAGAGGGGGAGGAAAGGGGGAAGAGAGTGAGGGGGGAGGTAAGGGGGGGAGAGAAGTCTGAAAATTTAGATAGAACGTGGAGGAGGGCAGGTGCAGTTACAACCAGAAGAACTGAGGATGTGAGCCATAAGTGAGGAGTTGAATGTGCTGACAGTGCTGGACTGGGGGTGGCAGATTATTATAAAGCTGAGTGCTGTTGTAAAAGATTGAGTTCTGGGCCTGCAGGAATATTAAATGGTGCACTTCCTGGACACCTTAGAGGTGTCACCTGCTGGGTAGAGGACCAGGACCCCAAAGTCTGCAATTTGTTCTCTTTTGTGGTAGGAGGAAGGTCCATCTGTAAAGATGTGGTGAAGTACAGAATATTCAGGGCCCACTCTGTACCAGGAAGGAAGGGGCCTGGCTCTGGCAGGGTGGGTGGCTGTAGGCCGCACTCATGGGGATCTTCTTGGTATGGGGTCTATGTGCTAAGATGGAGGGCAATTTGGCGGGAAGTACAGTGATGTCTCAATCTTGCAGAAGGAGAGACAAATGAGGCAGTCTGGTGTTAGACATCCTGCCATCTTTGATTCTGTCTGTCACTAAAAAATTGGTGGGGGTATGGGTGGTGTGCAGCACAATAGGGGAAAACACTATGATGTAGGTGAAGTGTTTGATGGCCAAGAAGGTCACCAGGAGATTCCTCTCACACAGGGATTACTTCTGTTGCACCAGGGAGAGCATCTGTGAGGCATAGGCAATAGGTCTCAAGGTGCCATTTGCTTTTTGTGCAAGGACTGCTGACATGCCCACCTCAGAGGTGGCAGTTTCCAGAATGACAGTTCAGGATTAGGGTTGACCAAAGCTAGAGCAGAGGCCATGGCTTTTTTTAAAAAAGTGAAAGCAGCTGTATGTTCTGGTCTCCAATGCCAGAGGATATCTTTCTTCAGTAGCTCATACAGGGGTGCAAAATTACAAATGATGTCTCTAGAATAGTTTACCATACCCAGGAAATATCTCAGAGTAGCCACACCGGTAGGTAGCAGCAAGTCCTGAATGTCTTGGACCTTCTCCAAGAAGGGGCTCCTGAACTCAGCAGTAATGCAGGCCCAAAAGGGAGACATCTGGGAAGCACAATTGTACCTTTTCAGGGTTGCATGTGAGGCCTGCCTTCTGTAGAAGTCTTAAGAGCTTGTCTAGGAGCTCCAGATGTCTTGCCAAGCCTGTGGTGGCCAAGAGAAGGTCATCCACCTACTGCAAGAGGCAGTCTGATGTGGGGAAGCCTTGTTTGGCATCTCTCATGTTGATGTGGAAAAAGATGGGACTGTTGTGGAATTCTTGTGGGAGATAGTTCCATGTGTACTGATGTCCTTCAAATGTGAAGGCAAACTTGTATTGGCTCTCAGGGGCCAGTGGGAGTGATCAGAAGCCATTGGAGATGTCCAAGGTACTGAACCACTTGTGTTCTGATTTTAGAAGTTTGAACACATCTGGGGCAGATGCCACAGTGGGTACACAACTGGGAGTGATTTGGTTTAGTCTTCTGTAATCAATGGTAAGCCTCTGACTACTGCTGGGCTTCTTTACTGGCCAGATGGGGAGTTGACTTTGGACACACAAGGCCTAATGACTCCTTGCTTCAAAAGTGAGTCAGTTGTGGCCTTCAGAGAGGGTACTGTCTCTACTGGAAAAGGGTATTGTTTTTGACATGGTGGTTCATCACCAGCAACTTGTATGAGGGCGTCCATTATCCCACAGTCATGTTTGTGTTTGGCAAAGGCATCTTGGCCTCAACTGAGGGAAATGTTTGAGCTGCCA
Organism: Neoceratodus forsteri; assembly: GCA_016271365.2. Classification (NCBI taxonomy): domain Eukaryota; kingdom Metazoa; phylum Chordata; order Ceratodontiformes; family Ceratodontidae; genus Neoceratodus; species Neoceratodus forsteri. The sequence goes on from CM057456.1 coordinate 1,292,737,039, forward strand.
GAGCATGAGGGTGATGTCATACTCTGCATCATTGGCCTTTACTGCTGCTACCATATAAGAATCAGAGATGAGGAGCATATGATGTTGACCAGGTACCTCAAAACTGCGTATCACCTCTTAGGTACCAATGACAACTGGTGATGGTTGGTACCGGTATGTTGTAATCATGGTCACCTCAAAGGTCTGGGTGGAAGCAGCCTTTCCCATGGACCAACGAGATAGCTGCAGATCATCTTGATGCAGTACCGAAATGGCAGTGCCCATATCTAGAAGTAACTCAAGCTGGCAGCCCCCAACCAGTGCTTCTATACATAGGCGTCTGGAATCATCAGTTGCCAAAGTGGTGATGATGTGAACCAGGGATTAACACTGTTAGTCTGATTCACTTTATTTCTGCTTGGGGTCTATCTCTCAAAGCATTTGTACTACTTCAGAGAGTATGGAGACTAACCACTCACCCCCATCGGATTCATCCAATGGAGGAGAGAAGGGAATGGCCACCAAGACTTTGGTCAGTATTGAGGCAGTAAATGATTGGACCTTGGTCTTAAACTCCATAAGCCATGTGTTTTCATCAGCCAAATTCCTATAAGAAGAGCCGGACCACTGGTGTCCATTGATTCCCTTTGTATTTTGCTGGTTCAACTTCTGCCGATATCTTTGTCTGTTCTTCTTGGAACCTCCTCAGTTTTGGTTAGAAGACTTGTCCTGTTGGGAATCTTTTGATTTCCCTTCCACCATGTACTGGGTGGATAACTCAGTGCTGTTTTGTACCATGGCCACTTTGGCCTTATAACCTGAGCCCAGGTCCCACACATAAATCTGATACACGCATTCCACTTTTTCCATGATTTCAAGTAAGTGGTCCTGTCTCAGGAATACTGCTGTCTCAGCCTTCTTGAGAAGGGCAAGCTGTAGATTTTTCAAGAACAGGCATTTGTACGTGATCAATTCCCTGTTGGAATGTTCACCAGCCAGGTCCTTGCCTGCTATGTACACAAGCCACAAATGGCCTTCGTATTGGGCTGGGGTTTCTTTGGTGTTCTGCTTTACCAGATGGGCTAGCATTACGCTGTCCATATTAGGGTTGTGCACCACCAAGAGGTGGGTTATGACGGTTTCAAATGGGGAGGTGACATCATTACATATGCCTTCCAGCAACTTGGCCTACAGCCTAGAATCTATGTCCTGTTTCAAAACCTGTACACTGTGCTCAGCATCAAGGCTGAGCATTTCCCAGTGATTTTGCACTTTTTCCAAATAGCAGCTGAGATTGTTGCCCAAGCCTTTCAGCCTATTTTGTCCACAATGTTTTGCATGGCTTGTGTGGACTGCAGAGCATTCGGGGTAGGCCTTTGCTGCCTAGTCATAAATTTGATGACTGCCTCGGCTGTGGCAGTGGCCTCACCCTGAAGGAGGGTCTGTTGTTCCGCCTCCTTTTTGAACAGGTCAGAGACTGCTTGACTCAACACCCTAGAATGAGTGTCAGCAGAGATCCCAGCTTTTGAGATTTTGAGATCACCTTCTGAATCAGGCTCTCCACTTCCTGTTTGTACTTCTTGTTCAAGGCATCTACCAGTGGGTGAGGCCTCAACTTTCTGGAGTCCCAAGGACTGCCATCTTGAATTCATCCATCATCACTGTTGTCATCCTCTGATGATGACAGGTCTATGGGCAAGGCATATGAAATAGAGTTCACATGACCCTTCAGGACTGCCAACTGCTGACACAATTTCATCATCTTGGCTCTATACATCGAATGACACACTCTGCCTTTGTACTGTCCCTTACTGACACGATCCTGAAAAACTCTGTACGTGTTGCCCACTTCACGATTTTCTCTAATCTGCCTGTCCAATGCCTCCTGGCATTTTCCAAACTTTTTCAACAACTCATCATTCTCACTCTACAGTGTATCATTCATACCAGCAAGCAAGTCATTCAGCTGTAACACATGCTTCTTATCCTGATGTAACCTTTCACAATCCTCCTCCAACCTAACAATCTGTCTGTCTTTTTCCTGTACAGTACTCTCATGTTCATTCTGGGTCTCATTCTTAAGCCTTTCAATTACTTTTTCCAACTCCCTCCATTGCTCACCTGATTCTCAGGATTTGGAGCCCAGTTTCTTTTTTCAGCACTAAGACCTCCGCTTCCACTGCTTGTAATGCAGCATACAGGGCAGCAACCATTGCACCTTTTTGGTCATGTTTCTTAACCATAGGTTTTATTTCTGAATACAGGACCCTATGCACGAATGGGATGGCATGGCTGTGTGTGTGTATCTGAGGTGCATAGCCACTCTGTACTCATTGTGCCCCCCCACATGGGATGCACAATCAGGGAGTGCACAGACCCAACGCACCCGATCCCCCATGTCCATGGACAGCTCCATGCTGGGGGTGTTCTAGGGGCATGCCAGCACTATGCAGTATGCAATAAACTGTGCAGTGCTGGCCACATGGGTATGGAGGGTGGTGCAGGGTATGCCAGGGTAGACCCTGTTGTAACCTTCTGCGTGCCCCCAGGGTCTCCATCTGCTGGATGCTGGGGGATCATGACAGTGCTCTCTGTGGTGCTGCCCCTGCCCACTAGGCGATTGGCAGTGGCACCAGGATGTTGCTGGGGGGGATCATGATCATAGCACATGCCAGCCAACAGAGACTTGAGGTTATGGGAGTATGGCCACATTGTAGTCAGGGCAACACTGCCATTTTGGGCGTGCGGGCTGGAGGTGGTCCTGAAACCATGTTCCTGCAGTGTGCTGGGACAGTGCCATGTGCTGAGGGCTGAGCCAGTGCATCAACTGGCTGTAGGGGCTATGCTGCTTGGGTCTGGGTGCCTGCAGTAGGCATGCACTACCCAATACCCAAGCATCACCATGTGAGGGAGCCGCTGTTGGAATCTGGATGGGCATCCCATTGGATGCCTGCCAGGTTCCATGACTCCACTCCCAATCACCCTGAGGAGCCCTGTGCCCCGGGGGGAGCCACTGACAGGTGGTCAGCATTGTTGAATGCCAGTATGGGTGCACCTGTCCATGGGGTGCAGGGTCATGTGTGGGGTGCACAACATTTCTGCATAGACTCACCTGCTTCATGCATAGTGCCAAGTGTTTGCAAATATACTGTATCGGACGGGTTGTGATTTCAAGTCCAGCACGAAATTGCATCAACCTCCATGGGAGGTCAGAAAGTTTGAGCTGCCTAGATTGAGCTCTGTGCTAATGGCTAGTTTGTAAGGTTCCCCTTTTCCTGCACTAGCCAGGAGTCCAAGGTGTATTGATCCACTTTGAGCCTGACAGCTAGACAGTTACATGCTTGGGTATGGAGACCCCCACAAAGCGATGCCGCAAGCTGAACCGGGGGTATAGGTTCTAGCACCTTCATGATTCCCGGTCTCATTTGTGGTGCAGGGGTTTGCAAGACCATTGGTATGGGTTGAAATGGAGGGCATAGGTTTGAACACCTTTGTGATTCCTATGCCTGTTTGTCTGTACACCTTTTTGTGTACTGGTTCAGTTCTGTCGAATCAGGTTTTTGCCACAGTTGCCATTTGTTGGGTTTGGCAGGATTCTAAACCTAATGGCAAAACATGACACAGAAGACAGGTATAACAGAATAAAGGTTTATTCCCCAAATACATGTAAAAAGGACAGACATACCTGTTGGGAGTTCAGAACCTGCAAACACCTCCATGTCATCATAGAGAAATTCAGTGAAAAACAGTCTTTCACAAATGCTTATAGTCAGAGATAAGAGGGTTCATTACTTGATAATGGGCTCATCTGCATATTAGAGAAGCTGAACAAAGTAATATTGGTTGGTACAGTGGGCAGCTCGCACCCAAGGCCATTAGATTTTGCACATATATAGTGATAAGCATTATGCTGACTAAGGCTAATTTTGGGTTACAATACAATGATTCATAAAATATGCTGATCATAACATTATGGGTAATAGCTGTAGGTGGCATGCTAACACCACAAAAATAATTACACTGGATAATAGTTTCTAAACCCATCATGGAAAGCATCAGTAAACACCAATATGCCTTATGCTGTATCATAGAACATGGTAGTCCACATTTGGGACTGTAGGTCAGGCAGGTCTACGCCCTGATTCTGCATTGACGGCAGCATTAAGAGATGATCTTGGGACTCTAAGCAAAATTTTCAGATATTGATTCTGTACTACTTATAGCTCATTAATATTGCAAAATATTCCCAAAATTTCTGACCCATACAATAACTGAGAGTTTACCTTTGCTTCATAACATCGATATTGAGCCATATGTGAATTTTTTGCAAATGTACTTGCAAATCTTTTTATTCCAAGTAAAGTGTTAGTGGAAATGTACTTTTTTTTAAGATGTGTATTCTACTCCAGATTTCTATTAAATGTAACTCCCAAATACTGAAATTCAATGACCTCTTTTATACCAACACCATTTATTTTCCATTGGGTTAAAGTTCTCTTTGCATCCCCAATCATCATTATATTTTGTTTATCTATATATAAAATTAAATCTAACTTTTTAAGGGATTCCATCACTGATGTCACGGCCTTTCTAATACCTAAAGGGGTCTGTGATATCAAGACCACATCATCCGCATATAACAATATTTTAACTGATGTTGAATTCACTTTTGGTGAAAATGTTTTGATTTTTTTCAATATCTTCCACTAGAGTATCAATATATAGATTAAACCATGTTGGTGACACCTTTGATAGCATTTATCGGATCTGTAACTGCCCCATCTTTTCTGCATCTAATTACTAGTTTGGTGTCTGTATGCAGTAATTTTATTAATCAGAGCAAAGTCAAATCCATTCCTTTTTCTTCGAGTATTTTCAATATTTACAGAATCAAAAGCAGCTTTGATATCTATAAATGAAGTGAGGATTTTTCTTGTTTTTTGTGCTGTGTATTTGTCCAAGGTGTATCTCAAGATGTGAGAACCATGTTGAAACATTAACCCCAAATGTGAAAGTGACTGATGATGGTGACAGATGTTCATTTGTCATTACATATTCAACATACTCTCATGAGATCACCAGAAAATTAAACAGAATTGGGGCATTTTAAAACTTGAACCCAAGTTGCACGATATTGTGGAAAATATACTGAATGTGGTGTTCAGACTCCCCTGAAATATTAAGGATCAGGTCTCCCCAAGTATGTTATCATTAGCACAGACTTTGCCTAATACTTGGATCCCCCCTCCCCAAAGGTTCACACAAATGTGGTAACTGTTTATATTGTGACTATATAGTAGGAACATATGAAAATTTGCCAGCAGAAAAAGGGCCTATTGGTCTATTGATTCTGCTTGAGTCTGCAGCTAGCCCCCCTACTCAACAGCTGCCCATCTCCCTCACCTCTTACCCTCCTCTTTGCCAAATGCCACCTCTTCTTGAAGCATTCCACAGTGTTACATGTCACCACCACTGCTGGTAGTGTGTTCCATGATGCCACCACCATTTCTGTGACAAAATGTCTCCTCATTTCCCTCCTGAATCTACCCTCCTCCAATCTCATGTCATGTCCCCTAGTGTCCCTCCCCACCCTCCTCCTGAGTATACCCCCTCTGTCTGTCCTGATTATCTACTTCATGTATTGGAAGGTCTCAATCATATCACCCATCCCTCCTTTCCTTCAGTGAGTACATTTTCAACACCCTCAGTCTGTTCTCATATGGCAACTCCCCCAGACGCTGAATAATTTTTGTTGTCCTATGCTGTACCTCTTCTAGCAGCCTAATGTCCTTTTCCATGTATGAGTGCCAGTATTGTATGCAGTACTCCAGGTGGGGTCTAACCAACGTTTTGTATAAAGGCAGAATCACTTCCCTTCTTCTGGAGGTTATGCCTCTTGCTATGCATCCCAGCATTTTGTTGGCCTTCGCTGTTGCCCTCCTGCATTGCACAGAATTGTTCATAGTCCCCATGATGAGCACCCCAGATCCTTTTCCTCCTCTGTGGCTTCTAGCCTCACACCCTCAGGTGGTAGCTTCTCCTCGGATTCTTTGTTCCGAAGTGCATCACCTTGCATTTCTTTGCATTGAACCTGAGTTGCCATCGGTCTGACTATGCCTCAAGCTTTGCCAGATCCTCTTGTAGTGACCTGTAAGAGTTTTAAAAATCCAGCTACAAGTGATGATGTATAAATAAAGGAATTTATTACGTGTAGCACAGAGGGAGTACTTTATCTACCAAAATGTAGTTGACACCTTTATTATGTTGGGAGTACAACAAGGCAATTTAAAGTATGAGTGGGGGAACATGTTAGAGCTAGAAGAAGAAGAATCAGCATCTATATAGCGCTTTTCATACACAGTATATCCCAGAGTGCTTTACAAGCAATGCTAGACTGGTAGTGTAGTGACTGAATGTGTAGTGGTGGCCATATCACACATAAACAACCACAAACAGCCTGGACAATTGCAAGAACTGGTTTTATGGGAAGGGGAATATTGGTCAGGACATCAGGAATGTCCTCCACTATTTGCGAAGAATGCCCTGGGTTCTTTTACTTCCACCTGGACAGCACCAGAATGGGTAGAAGGGACGTCAGTTTAACGTCTCATTGGAAGGATGGTACACCCTAGCAGTACAGGACCCCCCCAATACTGCACTTGGGTGCCAGTGTTTTTAGGTAGGCATCCAATCCTGGTGTGGGATGAGAACCGATGACCTTATGGTCCAGAGGTGGATAAGCTACCAACTGAGCCACACTGACACCCTATCCAACATAACAATGATAAATATGCAGTAGTTAAACATATCAACAATAATACAGGCAAAATACATAATATTACTTTTATTGGAATAGAAAAAATTATTTTGGGACCTAGGGGAAGGGTGATCTGGAAAAGAAATTTGGTCAAAGGTAACGTTTTTGGATTTATGATTTAAATGCACATAGTGACAGAGGCTTAAATTATGCAATTGATTTATTTGCCTTTCTAACACAACTTTAGTAAGGACAGATTTAGAGAAGAAGCTGGGCTAAATGGTAAGTTATTGGAACTACCATCTAAATGCATGTATTGATAGAGTGACAATAATGCAAATCGATTTATTTGCCTGTTTAATAAAACTTTAGAGGGAGTATATGTGATGTAGTATGTTTGTTATTTAATATATTTAATGTTATAATACATTAAGTTAATGTTACTTGTTTGAATATTTAGAGCTGTAATAAAATGCATTTCATATGTATAACTGAATGTCTATAAGAGTGCCTTAGTCATTTTAATAATAATTAACTTGCTGAAGTCTGAGCTCATCTCACATATATTTTGAAAGGCTTGAATTAAACCTTAAGAGAATGAGATGATTATGTAACAAGTGCAATAATGGTTATAAAAGTATAAGAGTGTTATAGTCACTTAAGCAATAATTACCTTGCTGAAGTCTGAACTTATCTCAAATATATCGTGAATGGTTTGAATGAAGGCATCAATGAGAATGAGATGAATGTATAAAAAGTTTAATGACACTAAAGTACTATGCTCATGATTGGAATAAATTAAATTTCTGTGCCTGATGCTTTTATCATATATTTTAATTCACATTCTTCATGTATGGTGTGCTTTTAAAGTTAATTGTGAGTGTGTATAAATATGGTGAAGTGGCACTGATTTTTATCTGATGAAGCTTGGGGTTACCTTAGCAAAACGTTATCATATTCTCTTGTTCTGATTTTTAGTTTGGAATCAGCATGTTTGAGGTGATATACACTTATTTATATTAATAAAATTGATTTAATTCATCATCAGTAGTCTTTGTGACTTTATGGTGGGTGCAATTTTGATTGTGCTTTCATTTGGGTTAACCAAGTATTTGCACCACCATTTGATTCTGGTGCTCCTGCTTTTTGATTTAGTTCAATATTTAAAATTAGATGTAACTTTTTAAGTGATTCCACCACTGATGTCGTGGCCCTTCTAAGACCTAGAGGGGGTCTATGATAATAAGACCATGTCATCCACGTATAATAATATTTTAACTGATCTTGAATTCACTTTTGGTGAAAATGTTTTGATTTTTTCAATATATTCAATTAGAGTATCAATATATAGATTAAACAGTGTTGGTGCCAAAATACATCCTTGTTTGACACCTTTGATGGCATTTTTATTGGATCTGTAACTGCCCCATCTTTTCCATATCTAATTACTAGTTTGGTGTATGTATGCAATAATTTTATTAATGAGAGTAAAGTCAGATCCATTCCTTTTTCTTCTAGTATTTTTTAATAAAGTAGTTCTATTTACAGAATCAGAGGTGACTTTCAGGTCTATAAATGAAGTGCAGATTTTTCTTTTTTTTGTATGTGTGTTATGTATTTGTCCAAGATATATCTCAAGATGAAAATTTGTTCCATTGTAGACCGCACTTTGCAAAATCCAGCCAGGAATTTAGAAAGTATATTATTGTCCTCCATCCAATACATAACCGTATTTGAGAGTAGTCTTGAGAAGATTTTTGCATTGATATTCAATAACGTGACTGGGCAGTAATTTTCCAGCATTAACAGGGAACATTTTTTATGTAGTGGAACAAGTACACCTAGTCTCCAGTGCTCTGGTAAATTTTAAAGTTTTATTATATTTACATAAAAGGGGACAAATAATTCTGCCCACCATTCTTTATTTACTTAATAGATTTCAGCACTGATGTTATCAGTGCCCACTGCTTTATTTCTTTTTTGATCCAGGATTGCCTGGATTACTTTTGATTTTGTGATTTGTTACCAACTATCATTATGGGAATTGTAGCATAAAATGTGTTTATTTATTGTTTCTTGTACTATCGGGGCCATCCTGGTCCTGCTCCCTGGACCCTGACCCAAGATCGGACCGCTCCGCGCCCCGAGCGGCGCCCTCGGATATGGCAGCACCTTTTGGCTGTTTTTTCTGGCTGCCGCCACTACCGCCAAACCCAAGGATTTCTAGCTGCCCTCCTGGTCCTGGTCCCTGGATCTTGACCCAAGATTGGACCACCCTGCACCCCGAGTGGTGCCCTCGGATATGGCAGTGCCTTTTGGCCATTTTTCCTGGCCGCTGCCACTACTGCTGAACCCAAGGATATCTAGCTGCCCTCCTGGTCTTGCTCCCTGGACCCTGACCCAAGGTACTACCGTTAACTTTCTTCTCCAAAGGTGAGCAGCCGCATTGCCTCTGACTGGAGTGCCTTTTTTCTGGTGACTGCTGATTGGTGCACGGGGCAGTGCATGGCTTCCGATTGGTGCACCTCTCTGGACTGCTTTTCCCAGGCTAAAACCCTGGCTCCTGGACTCACTTTACCTCTGTTTAAGTTTTTGATTATAACTGTAACCCATAAATTGTATACTATTTTCGCTGTTTCTCATTGTGATTGCTAACCCCTTAGCATAGCTATATAGAGTGGGTCTCAATATTTTTCAATTAATTTTGTGCTGCACCTGAACTGTGTTAATGCCCTATATGACACATAGTGCAGGTTTTTCTCCTTAATACTGCTGTCTGTTTTTACTCTACTGCCCTTTCTAGCTGTTCTCACTATTGTTCATACTTTTTCTCCTCTCTGCTCTAACCTCTGCTCCCCCTTGCACTGTAAATTTTACTAATCTCTTTTTCTTTCTCCAGACTGACTTGACCCTGACCCATCCCCCTCGTATTTCAGGCTGAAACCTAATCTATCTCACAGTCATTTCTACCTCTTTGTCTCTCTAATACCCCACCCTACTTCAAATTGCTAATTTGCTGTCTTTGTTTCTACTTTAGCACACCCAACCCCCACTGATGGTCTGCCGCCAGTCTCCCAACCCTTGCAGTCTCTCACTATATCTAACACTGATTTCTCCTTTCTCTCTCTATCACAGATTGGACTGCCCCATGCCCCGAGCAGCGATCTTGGATACCGCGGCAGCTTTCGCCATTTTTCCTGGCCGCCGCCACTATCGCCAAACCCAAGGATTTCTAGCTGCCCTCCTGGTACTACTCCCTGGACCCTGACCCAAGGTACTACCGCTATCTTTCTTCTCCAAAGCTGAGCTGTGGCATTGCCTCTGATTGGAGCGCCTTTTTTCTGGTGACTGCTGATTGGCCCACAGGGCAGCGCACAGCTTCCAATTGGTGCGCCTCTCTGGACTGCTTTTCCCGTGCTAAAACCCTGGCTCCTGGAGTCACTTTACCTCTATTTTTCTTCCCTTCCCCCACCCCTGCCCAGGCCTTCTATTAAATACTGTACTTGTCCCCACCTACTTTTTCTCACTCCACCCCCCCTTGCTCTCTCACTCCTCTCTCCCTGCATGTCACTCTGTGGCATACTCTGAATTAACATTATAGTTACCCTACTGTCCTTTCAGCTCAACCCAGGAACTTTCCAGTACTGTCCATCCCTAATTCTTTTGTCTTATACTCTACTAGCCCTCCCACTTCTAATAACGCAGCCTCAAAACTAACTTTAATAACGAAGCACTCAGAAAGTTTTCTTTGTCCTCTACCACTGGAAGTGCCTCACTGCTACCAATCTCGACCACTGGATAGTATTATCCAGGCCTCCACTAGCTGTATAAACTACCCTCTTCACCTTTCTTCCCAAGACTTGCAGTCCTCCCCCATCCCCTATTAAGTCTTCCAACTCCCTGGGATTAATAGTCTGGTGTCTGCTATTTTTTCTTTCCAAACTGTTCACAGTTCTGATTCCTCCCTTTCAGCTAATAGGTCTCCATCCTCAGCATCTTGCTGACAACCTCACCTTAATCCACTTTAACAAACCCTGTAAACTAGTGACCACTCTGTTACATCCCTACCCCCTTTTCTGCCCTCACTCTCCTCTACATCCCTACCCTAACTCTCCTCTACTCTACCACTCCACCTGGCCACTAGCTTTGGGGCCTAAAAAATGAATAAACTGTGGCTGATATTTTTCCTAATTGGTACTCTGCATCTGCTACATCTGTCCATCCTTAAGGTCCCTCCTATAGAATCCATTCCCCCTCACTATAAACAAAATGACTTTATATTCTCAAATCTTCTTGTGGAACCTGCTTTTCATTGTGATTCCTCACCGTTACTTCTAAAAAAGACATGGATCCACTTGGTTGCCTATGCACTCAAGCTCAGCTCCTGACAAGCTCGTGCCTTGTCACCTTTCTCTCACCATAACTTCTGGTACCTCTTCTTACTAGCCATTCTGCTATCTGGAGATATACAACCAAATCCAGGGCCTATAACTCCTGTAGCTACCTCTATTCCAGATGCCAAAGGTCTACTCATTATACACCATAATGTTAGGAGCCTTGTGCAGAATTTTGCTGAACTCGAATCGTGGACCACGCTCTATAAGCCAAATATAATATGCCTCACTCAAACTTGGCTGAAGCCATCCACCCCTGACTCTTTTTGCTCATTTCCATTTATTTTATAATCTCCTGAGAAAAGACAGACCTACTCCAAAATGAGGCGGTGGAACAGCATTATATTTCAAGTCTCACCTCCAGCTCTCTATAATTAACTCATCTGCCTTACATCACTGTGAGGCCCTTCATGCCCTCCTCACCTTAGGCACAAAGAAGCTGCACATTTTCTGTGCCTACAATCCTCCTACACATGGCCTAAAATGACTTGATGAGCTACTCAACCAAACCGCTTCTCTCTCAGGAAATAGTGAAGTTCTTTTACTAGGACATTTTAACATTAACTGGCTGGGAGTCTCACAAGTGATGGCCCTTACTAAACTTCAAAGTTTCAACCTCCATCAGCTTATCTCCTCACCTACAAGAACCGCTCCTCAATCTAATACCAGTACCTTACTGGACTGGATTGTGACAAACTGCCCTGATAACATCGTGGATGTAGACATCCTTCCTGATGCCACATCTTACCACTCCCCCACCTTCTGCATCTGGGCCAAAGGTAGGCCTGAACCCACGAAGCCCCATTTCACTTCCTTAAGTAATTATGCTAATTTTGACCCTCAGGCCTTCCTGGCTGATGTTGCTTGTACTGACTGGTCCTCTCTCTATAGCTCTTCAGATACACAGTCTGCACTATATCTCTTCCTGGCCACTTTCTTGACACTACAAGAAAACCACAGTCATCTAGTGACCAGAAGAGTTAGAAATAGATGGTCCCACTGGCTGAAATCTGATCTTCTCTCTAAATTATGTCTGAGGGACAAAAGGTGGTTTTGGTTTAAGAAATGTGGTCTGCTAGAAGATTCATGTACCTACAGGGAACTTAGAAATGCCTGTAAGAAAGACATCAAGCAATCAAAAAGCTCCTACTGTAAGGCTGTAGTAACTGACTCCCAGGGAGACCCCCAAAAATTCTGGGCCCATATTAAGCAATTCCTATGCTCAAATCAGTCCACCATGCCTAATAACATGACTCTTAATGGCATCCATTGTAACAATTCCCTCACTATTGCAAACTTCTTTAATATGCAATTTGCTGACCTCACTCAATGCATCTCCACTTCCCCCCCTTCAAACATGGTCCCACAAGCAAACCCCACCTGGCCCACTTTCCACTTCAAATCGGTACATAGGCATGAGTTTCTCAGACTTCTACGGAACATCTCAGAGTACGCAGCCGAGGGGTCTGATAACTTGGAGCCTAAGCTCCTAAAATTAGCTGCCCCATACATAGCAGCCCCCCAGCACAGATTTTCACTCTCTCTCTCTTTGTGTCAAGGCTCCATCCCAGACATCTGGAAAATGGCCAGAGTTACCCCTGCACTCAAAAAGGTTGATCTGCTTAACCCAACAAACTTCAGACCTATTACCATACTATCTGCACTCAGCAAAATTCTAGAGAAACTGGTTGCCCTCCAAACTACCGACTTTCTTCTGAAAAATGACCTCCTAACTGATGCTCAACATGGTTTCCGGAAGGGACACAGTACCACTACTGCCCTGCTCAAACTCACGTCTGACACCCTAGTGGCCATGGATTCTGGCTGGCTCACATGGACATTTTCATGGATATGACCAAAGCATTTGATCTTGCTGACCATTCCATCCTCATTGCCACTCTCATCTCTCTAGGTTTCTCAACAAATGTTGTAAACTGGTTTCATAGCTATCTGACTGATAGGTGTCAATATGTGAAATTCAACTCCACCCACTCTGACAAGGTCACCATCAACATTGGTGTACCTCAAGGGTCCATCTTAGGTCCACTACTTTTCTTAATTTTTATAAACAATATCACCTCCAATCTCCTAAAAACCTCATCTCTATTATATGCAGATGATGTTGTATTGTATACTAGTTCCAATAGTATAGAGGACATAAACTCTCGACTTTCCACTGACTTTCAGCTTATCCAACAGTGGCTAGTAAATCACAAACGTATCCTTTATAACACTAAGACCCAAGCTATGCTATTTGGGTCCAAGCTCAAACTCAAACACTCCCAAGGTCATTTCAATGTCTCCACCCTGGATGGCTCTTCAGTTGGGGTGGTAAACTCCTTCAAATACTTAGGGGTCACTCTTGACCCATCACTGAGTTTTGACCTCCATATTCAATCTACCTGCAAGCATGTTAACTCTAAACTAGGCATCACCTACCATACAAGCTATGCACTCACCCCCTCAGCCAGGCTTGCTATTGCCTGTGGGATATTACTCCCCTCACTTACCTATGGGTTGCCGCTTATGTCTCTGCCTGCAAATTAAGACTACAAAAGTGGGATATTACCTATAATAATATCTGTCGCTTTGCTTCCTTCTCCCCCTGGCTGAAACATCACTGTCTCCTCTACTCAGATCTGGGTTGCCTTCCTCCCAAAGAGCTTAGGTATTATGCTGTCAGATCCATTACTGATAACATCACCAGATCCTGTACACCCAAACCCCTCACCAGTCTCTTTCTCCACCAGCAAACCAACTATGCCTTGCACTCTGCTGACCATGCCCCTGTTCTTATTCCAAGACAATGCACTTCCAAAGGTGGCCATGCTTTTGCCTGTCATGCACCCCTCTTCTGGAACACACTCCCACTAACCTTACATCAATCCGTTTCCCACATCTCCTTCAAAAGAGAACTACAACACTATCTCTGCTTCTGTTTCAAACCACCCTAGCCCTCACTTTCCCAAATCCAACCCCTCTCCTCTGGTTGTCCATTGACCCTGGGGTCCACTCCAACAGGGAGCATTTTCTTTCTTCCATTTCCCACTACCAACCCGTCTCCTACTTTATTACTACTTGCTTTCACTGCGCTCTATTCCTTGTCGCTTGTATACTGCTCAGTCACGCTAAAAATGACCTGATTTTATTTTGTTACATGCTTAACCTAAATGATGTTTTGTTTTGTCAGTTTTACCACTGTTAATTAATCAAACACTTACTTGTCACTTGTAGTATTGTACAAATATGTTTTTCCTGTAGTTTGTCTCTGTACCCTCCCGGGTCATGCCTGAAAATAGTCTTGTTGGCTAGTGCACCTACCCGGTAAACAAAAACTAAATAAATTATATGTATACCACCAAAAATATTTTAAAATATGATTTCCATACAGCAGGGGGCAGGACTGCTTCCACATTATACCTGATTTTACCTGTTCCATATTCCTCTATATTTCAAAATGCTATAGTGTACTTTTGTCAATAGACAATTGTAGGGAAGTCCAAAACTGAGAGTTACATGCAGATTTTTTTTAGTTTTTCAATAAATCTTTATATTCTTTTTTGGATATTTTTTAAAGCAATCCTGTCTTAAAAGTTATTATATTTTACTGTAATTTTCCAAATTTGCTAAATTAATTTTTTCCTTTTTATTACATTCTGTATCAAACCATTGAATGTTATAATGTTTATTCACTCTCCTATTTTTCTGTGCATTGCCTTTTCCCTCAGTTATCTGTTGTTCCAGTTTAACACAATGATCCTGTATGACACTTATCATTTCATACTTCTCCTTAGTTGAGATAAATTCAGATAGGCAATTTTGTTTGAACTCTTTTATTTCTTGTGCATATAAAATTGTTTTAAGATTCTGTATATTTAGCAGTGTCCATTTGATTATTCACCCATTATAGAGTACCATATTATTATCTGCAAATTTTCTAACACTAGCATTTTCATTTCTTATTTCACCTGATTCTTGTATTACAATTTTAAAGGATCTATGATCGCTGTCCCAAATGTCTAATATTTCTAATAAAACTACTTTATGAAATGATAACACATCTACCACAAAATAATCTAATACACTTCCCCCTTTCTGATGAACATGAGCCAATTTTCTATTCCTATCCCTTCTGCATCTCTCATTGAGGATTTACATGTTCAGTATATTGAGATACTTTAAAAGTAACTTCCCTTGTTTGTTAAGTTTTATGTCTAATGTGTTCTTAATTGGTATTTTCATAATATCATCCAAATTCCAGTTAGCACTGTTATCTTCTAAAGCTGCACCAGTTCGAGCATTGCATTCCCATCCTCCAATTAAAGTCATAACTCCAGGTTATTGTATTTGCATTTGTAACACCACTTGTTTCAATGTATCCAAGGGAGTATATGGGAGAATTAAAAGTGTGAGGAAGGAAGAACACATTAATCAATATACATATAGTCTTATTTTTGCATATTAATTCAATGCCTAAAATATAGTTCTAATCATCTTGTATGATGCATTTAACGTTTAACTCCTGTCCTACCTTTATTACAGAACACACTCTGCTGGTCTACCATATTAATGATTTTTCCTTGCTGGAATAAACCAGTGTTGGTATCCTTTGAATGTGCATTCATCCTGTGAGTAGGCCCATGTTTCCTGCAACATTACTATCAAGTAAGTGGTAAGAAAGTTTGCACAATCCACATCACTAAACTTTCTAAGCATGCCTGCTATATTCCAGCCAAGTATTGTAAGTTGCAGGGAACTGGCCTGAATGATCACTTTCCAGTCAGCATACATCATCTGAGTCACCCAGTAAATAATATTGATTGCTGTCTTGACTGTGTAAACTATACATTATGTTAGAAATTACATCCGCCTTTCTTTCTATTAGGACCAAATCTTCCTGACTTTCTAAGATTATGCTAGAGTTGATTCTTTGGCATTTTTGTAATCTCCCTCTTATTGTCTTTCATTGCTCTTGATGTAACTGACCTTCATTTTGCAGTAAAGAGTGCCTTTCTCATTTGGAATCATATAGGTGGCAATTATTTGTTGTATCTTTTGTGTAGTGTTATCTTGTTTTCTAGCCATCTCTCTGTGCCTTGTTCTATCTGGGTAATGTGACTCTAGTCTTATCATTTGTTGGTGTATATCTTCCCAGATAGTATTTGTTTCTGCTCCTACACCCAAGTCTTCAAATATTTTTTCTTACTTCTAACAACTTGCATCTTATATTATTAAACTTTGTTACTAGGCAGACCCACCCTTTTATTTACCCATCTTATACCTATATACCATGTAACCAGGCATATCTATTTCCCAAGATACCGTTACAAATATTTTATATGGCAATTTTCAGCATCACACTATTCTCATTTTTAGTCTTGGGAATGCCTTTCAATTATGCTGTAGGAACTATCAAACCTTTCTCATTTAGCCATTCCTTATCCCTTCCCTCCTCTCCTTCTCCCAGATCAGCTCCCCCATTATCTGTTTGCTGAGCTACAGGTTGTAATTCTATTTCAATCTCTCCCATTTGGATTTTTTTCCCATAGGGTGATAATCTTTCTGACATTCTCCTATCCCCCATTCTGCATAGACAGTTTTTCTTTTGCCTACAAAATATTATTAGAAATCCCAACTTTATTTTTTGCCTCTAAAACTTTTTTGATTTTTCTTGAGTCTCTGAAATAATTTAGCTGTTTCTCTGACTTTTCTGTTTTCCTATATCCTCAGTCGTATTCTTTATCGATTTTTCAACTCTAATTTTCTCTGTATTCTCCCTATTGTTATGTTTCTCTGCCTGTTCCCTGGATCCTATTAGATTATTTGTGTTCATATGTTCATTCATAATCAAATCTCCTTTAATAAATTCTCCACTCATCAGTGATGTGAGATTATTCAGCAATTCATTATTCCATAAAATGCCATCCTTAATTTCTCTAAATAAATCTTTAGCACAGTCATCATTCCAGTACAGTGAATTATTTGAAAAATCCTGTGGTAGCTGTTCCAACAGGGTAGCTTCTTGTAAAATGAGAATGTCCCCAGACTAGAACAGGATCAGTTAATTTCAGCTGCGTCAGCTAGCTACTATAATTGTTCTCACAGGGTGCCTTAAATCAAAAAGCCTGTGTGGAACTACTGTAGCAGGATACTTTAGTTTAAAACTAGTCTAGCCCTGTGTGTTTTAAATTTGCAATTTCTTCAGCCCTGTTGCAACTTTTTGAACCAGAAAGGTCTTCAGGCTGCTATATCCCTCCCTATCTCACCACCCCCTTCCCTCTCTGGTCAAATCCTGCCCCTTCTTACCTTATTTAATCTCTTTTTCTCTGCTTCTCCACAGTAATCAGATGGCTCCCCCCTCGAGGGTGGACAGTCATGAAGACCAAGGCAGAAGAGCTCTCCCTACACCAGAAAAAATGACACTGAACTCCCCCAGAGCCCGAGACCAGGTACGCTATTTGATCAGTTTTCAAGGGCGCAAGAGACTCCAACTTGGACCAGTGAGTTTTTGGCACCATTTTTAAAATTCAAAACCTGGACTGTTCTCCCCTGTCTTTACTGTCACTATACAAATGAAGATAGGTTCTGTCCATGGAATGTATACAGAAAAGTGCTAGATCTTGTGTTTTTCTGCAGGGTACCATAACGAATGTATACTGAAAAGTGCTAGATCTTGTGTTTTTCTGCAGGGTGACTTAACAAATGTATACAAAAAGTGCTAGATTTTGTGCTTTTCTGCAGAGTACCTTAACTGTAAAAGCCTGATTTAAACAGTTCAGGCAGAGATTTACACCTTAAAAATGTATTCAGCCTTGACTGCACTTGCTTAGCTTAGAAGGAAGCACTCGATTCCTACTCTGTTTCTACTGTGTTTAATAGTTATTCTTATGTTCATGCGGGGTATCTAAACTTAAAAAAAAAAAAGAAAATGAAAAATCCTATGGTAGCTGTTCCAACAGGGTAGCTTGTTGTAAAACTAGAATGTCCCCAGACTAGAACAGGATCAGTTAATTTCAGCTGTGTCAGTTAGCTACTATAATTGTTCCAGCAGGGTGCCTTAAATCAAAAAGCCTGTGTTGAACTACTGTAGCAGGGTACTTTAGTTTTAAACTAGTTTAACCCTGTATGTTTTAAATTTGCCATTTCTTCAGCCCTGTCGCAACTTTGAACCAGAAAGGTCTTCAGGCTGCTACACCCCTCCCTATCGCACCACCCTCTCCCCTCTCAGGTTAAATCCTGCCCCTTCTTACCTTATTTAATCTCTTTTTCTCTGCTTCTCCACAATAATCAGATGGCTCCCCCCATGAGGGTGCACGGTCATGAGGGTCAAGGCAGAAGAGCCCTCCCCACACCAGAAAAACCACAGCTGAACTCCCTCACAGCCTGAGACCAGGTACACTATTCAACCATTTTTCAAGGGTGCAAGAGACTCTGACTTGGACCAACAGAGCCCTGCTGATGCTCTGCATCAGCTGCCCCACCGCCACCATTGGTGGACTCTGCCTTATGTAGGCAAGATCACCTGTTGTTTCTGAGCCAATCAGTCTACTTCCCCATCTGCAGCTTATCAGGTCCTGCCACTAGAGGCCGCCATTATAGCACAACTATAAATACATCTCTGTAAACACACTGCATCCCAGGAACTGTTTCTGAGCTCCTTTGCAAATCCAGATAGTTAACCTCAGCATAACCTCAGCATTTCAGAGGCAAGCTGAAAAGTCAACTAGAACTATCTAGTCCAGCCGACAGGTCCTATGTCATTTGAGAGACTGGTGAAGCTTGGGGGCTAGTGCTTGGCTACTATGAATCAGGTTCATGAGAAATAATGCTCTTTAGGAAACCTCAAAAATAAACAAAAAGTTAGATAAATGATACCTTAAAGAAAACTCCACTTCCATTAGGGTCACACACGAGGAATCTCACTCGAGGCTAAGTGCTGTCCCACCACCCACCTGACCCTTATCTGAGGGCTAAAACTGTCCCATCTTGCCAATTTAGACCTGTTGCCACTAATACTGATATATGTGGCAAGATGCAGTATGACTCACCCTTATACAGCTCAGCTCCCATACTGGGACCCCTTGTGCAATCAGATTAACCTAAGTCAGGCACCCCTCAAGGGTCCTGTCCTGGTCATCCTGTACATCTCCACAGTCTTCTGGGTAGACAAGCAAATGAGCACCTGCTGTGTCCCCAACTAACTTCGGGGTGCACAGGATTGTCATCTCTCATACCTGACTGACTGCTCCACAATGTCCACAGTGGAAACCCGGCTAATGTTGCATGGACTTACTCACAAGGGAGCCTGCTACCTCATCCTCTCTGGATTAGGAGAAAAGAGGGTGAAAATAGCACCTTTCACAGGACCAAGAGTCCTCAGCTTGAGTGCTACAGTGCTGATACTTTGCTCCGGAGATGTCAAAACAAATCCTGGACCCCCAGTAGCCAACTCTACCATAGGGTCCCCTCATGACCCAATCTGGATCAACACAAAGGGGTTGAGAGTTGCCCATATGAATGTCTGTAGTCTGTGCCCAGAGTTGCATGAGGTCCAATCCTGGGTAGACCTATACAAACCCAATGTGCTTGCCATCTCTGAATCCTGGCTGAAGCCTCACATTCTCACACATGAGGTGGAGCTAGTCAGCTATGACACCTTCAGAAAGGACAGAGAGGGGGAAAAAATAACGGGGGCCTCATCTATGTAAGATCCTCATTAGAGGCTTCACTAGCCATGCTCCCCCTGCCCAGATCCACTGGCTTTGAATCAATATTAATCAGGATTGTCCTGGGCCATGCAAAGCACATTATGTTAGGCTACATATACAGCCCTCCCAAAGTTGCCCACTCTGCTCTTGAGGATTTAACAAGTACCCTGACAGGAACTGCTCCCACAGAGTTACTGCTCCTGGAGGATTTGAACCTAAGATGGGAAATGAGCACTGAACAAGTATATAGGGCCTCACTCCTTGAAGTCAACCTGACACAGGTCATCACCAAAATCACTAGGCAAAATACAAAAATGGGGAACCATTCCACCCTAGACTGGATTCTAGCCTCAGATCCTGCAAATATCCAAGTGACTGGCATTATGTCAGATGCCTTGAGTAACCATTCACCCACTTTCTGTATCTGGAAAAACAGGCCAGCTAAGAGTCCCCCCAGGCTCATTGCAGCTAGAGACTTCTCAAGTTTCTCTACAGAGGCATTCCAGGGCTGTCTGAGCAGTGTAGACTGGACCCCAATCAAACTTCTCAACAGTGTAGATGAAGCTGCACAATTTTTTCAACACACCTTCTCAGCTGTGGCTACTCGCCATGCTCCACTAAAGAGAATTCACACAAATGGTTGCTGCTACAGATGGCTCATGTGGGAGCTAAAATCCCTAATGAAAAGCTGAGGCAAGACCTGGAAAAAGTACAGATGCTCAACCCTCTCAGAAGACCTAGTTGACTATATGTCACTGAGGGACCAATGTAAGAAGGCCACAAAAACCATAAAGAGGGAGTACATCAAAAACTTCCAGCAGCAAAACCTGGCTGACCCAAAAACCATCTGGTCCTGTATAAATGACCTGATAAAAGGCCCAAATAAACAACCCCAGGGCCAGATAATCAGCAATGGTCAAACCTTAACCAAGGGATGCAAGGCAGCTGCTGCCTTCAATAAATGTTTCACTGACCTGGACACTTATAGAATAAACCTTATATATATACATATATATATATATATATATATATAGAAAGTGACCAGATTGGGGGCCTGGAGGTAAAGGACCCACTGGCGGGGGGCGACCATGCCAAGGTCTGGTTCTGCCTTAACCTAGGAGGGGTAGAAGGCTGCACTAAGACAGAGGTAACTGACTTCAGGGGTTCGGATTTCAAGGAAATGGGAAGAATCCTTAAGGAGCACTTGGATGGGATTGGGCCAGACATGGATGCTGACAGTAGGGGGGAAATCATCAGGAGAGGGATGCAGGATGCTACCAGCACCTGCTCAAAAGTAAGATGAAAATGCGGTAGGGCCCAAAAACCCTGCTGGTGGACCAGGGAGGTTCAGGAGGTGATGAGGGGAAAGAAGGTGGCCTATAGGCAATTCAAGTGCTCAAGGAGTGAAAGGGACTGAGGGGAATACAAGCTGATGGCCAGAAGGGCCACTAGGTGGTGAGGGCAGCTTAGGCAAGGAAGGAGCAGAACCTGGCCAGGGAAATTAAGAGAGGGAACAAGGGGTTCTTTAGATATATTGGGGAAAAACAAAGGGTAAAGGGCAGATTAGCAGGATTAAAACAGGGGAGGGATGGACACAAGACCTGGGGGAGCAGGCTAAGGTATTAAATGAGTACTTCACCTCAATTTTCACCAAGGAAAATGGGGGTCTGCATCATACATGGGAGGAGATGGTGAAACTGAGGAGGGGGGAACCCTTGTTGATTAGTGGGTCTGAGGAGGGGGGATCACTGGCAGGTGGGGGGAAGGCAAAGCAAGGTGATGAGGTAGTGGAGGTGGAAATCATGGCAGAGAGAGTGAGGGAAGCCCTCAGGTCCCTTAAGACAGAGAAAGCACCAGGGCCAGATAAATTACATCCCAGAGTGCTGAAGGAACTGGCGGATGTCCTGGTGAAACCCCTGGTGGAGCTCTTCAGCATATTTCTGAGGACAGCGTGGGTGCCCCAGGACTGAAAAGTGTTGGATACAGTGCCTATCCACAAGGGGGGATCAAGGGAGGTGGCAGGGAACTACAGGCTCATCAGCCTGACATCGGGGGTTGGCAATGCGATAGAGGGCATTGTCAAGGAGAGACTAGGGGAGACCTGGAAAAGTTGGGGTGCCTGGATAATAGACAGCATGGATTCATCCCGGGGAAATCATGTCAGACAAACCTTGTGGAGTTCTATGACTGGGTGATGAGTGCCTTGGGCCTGGGTAGACCAGTAGATGTCCTCTTTCTTGACTTCAGCAAGGCATTTGACTCTGTTCCTCATGGGGTCCTGTTGGATAATCTGTGATAAATGGCGGTGGGGAACCAGATGATCAGATGGATAGGAAATTGGCTCCAGAACTGGACCCAGAGGGTTGTGGTTGGTGGGATAGTCTCATCCCCAAGGAGGGTCATCAGTGGAGTCCCTCGGGGATTGGTTCTTGGGCCCCTCCTGTTCAATGCCTACATCTCTGACATAAGGAAGTGTATCAGGAGTGAGATGAGTGTCTTTGCGGATGACTCAAAACTGGGGGCGGTGGTGGATGGGGAGGAGGGGATGGTCCCTACAGGGGGACCTGGAGGCTCTGGAAAGGTGGTCTAGAAAGCGGAATCTGAGGTTCAATGCAGGGAAATGCAAGGTACTGCAATTGGGAGCCAGAAACCCAGGCCAAGTGTACACCCTGGGGGGGGAAATGCTACAGGTCTCGATGACTGACAGGGACCTGGGGGTGGTGGTAGATGTCAAGATGAACAACTAGGAAACTTGTAGGAGGGCAGCTGCAAAGGCCAACAGGATGCTTGGATGCATCACTAGGGGGCTCACCTCCAGAAGGAGGGAAGTGGTACTCCCACTGTATAACTGCTTGGTGTGGCCGCACCTCGAGTACTGCGTGCAGTTTTGGAGGCCACATTTAAAGCAGGACATTTAACTCCTGGAGAGGGTCCAGAGGAGGGCAACCAAAATGATTTGGGGCTTGGGGGATAGGACCTATGGGGAGAGGCTCGAAGAGCTAAATATGTACACATTGGAAGAGAGAAGGGACCGGGGGGACATGATAGAGGCCTTCAGGTACATGAAGGGGGTAAATAGGGGAGGAGCAGACAGGGTGCACCGAAGGAAGGGAGGGAAACTAGAGGGCATGGGTGGAAGCTGGAGGGGGGAGAGATTCAGGGGAGAAAGGAGGAGGTACTACTTCATTGAGAGGGTGGCCAAGACATGGAATGTGCTGCCCAGGGGGCTGGTGGAGGCAGAAATTGTGGAGAGGTTCAAGAGGGGGTGGCACAGGTGAAGGGTTATGGAAGCAAAACCAGTGCAGCGAGAATATCTAGGACTGGGAAGGGAGAAGCCAGTGAGGGAGAGGGGGGCAGCAAGGTCAACTCCCAGGGTAGGGGCTGACCAAACGAGCAGACACAAAAGACCGTTAGGCCTATTCTGCTGCCATTTTAGTATGTTAGTATGTAAACCTACCCCACCATAAGCAGGACCTTGTAGATACTGAAGTTCTGGATCCTCAGCCTACACACTTTCACCTAAGAACAGTATGCACCAAAGAAGTGCTGCCCCTCCTACAATCCATCAAACCAACTGGATCAGCTGGACCAGATGGCCTGGACACTAGGCTGCTCAAGGCAGCTGCCCCTGCCATTGTCCTATCCATCACCTGGCTCATAAATGGGTTCTTGGTGGATGGAACTGTTCCCAGAATTTGTAAACAGGCTCACATGGTGCCAGTCCACAAGGGAGGACCAAGTGAAACAATAGGTAACTACAGGCTTATCTCACTACTCTGCTCTCTAGCCAAAATCCAAGAGTGGCTAGTCTATTGCCAACTCAGGGACTGTCTGGAAGCAAACCAGCTACTGACTCCTGCCCAACACGGCTTCTGACAAAATCACAGGACTGACACTGCACTCATCGGATTCACCTCTGATGTCCTCTCTGCACTGGACAAAGGGTCCCCAAAAGAGGCTGTCTTCATTGACCTGACAAAGGCCTTTGATCTGGTAGATCACTGCCTTCTGTTAGCAAAGCTGAGTAAGTTTTGTCTTGATCAACACTCTCTGAAATGGGTCAGAAACTACCTGTCTGGCCACTCCCAACAGGTCAAGTGGAGAGGTGCAACCTCCAGAACGCTTCCTATAAGTGAGGGAGATCAGCAAGTCTCAATATTGGGTCCCCTCTTGTTCTCGCTGTTCATCAATGACTTCGGTTACCACCGTGGGAGCAGCTCTGTGGTACAGTATGCTGACAATGTGGTACTATACAGAACTATGACTGACATGGATGAATTAGGGCCACAACTCTAGTCAGACTTTGTTAAGATTGAAACTTGGCTGATAGAAAATTGTCTGGTTCTAAACCCCCCTCCCCAAAAAAAGCACTCCTGTTTGGATCTAGAGCCCTAGGACCTGACTGTACTCACCTTCTCCCACTTGTCACAGCATCTGGCTCTACAATTGAGGTAGTGCACTCCTTCAGATATCTTGGCCTGGTGCTGGATCAGGGGCTCTCTCTAAAACCCCATGTGGACCTAGTACCAAAAATATCCACCAAAAGCTTGGCCTGCTCTACCGCCTAAGCACTAACATGATACCTGAGACTAGATTGGCAATCACAAAGAGTATCTTCCTCCTGACCTTAACCTATGCTGCTTCAATTCTACATGGCATGGCAAAGCAGAACCACTGTAGGATGCAAATCCTGTATCACAAAATAACCCACTTTGCCACAAAATCTCAACCGAGGACTCACCATTGTGATATCCTTGCCTTGCTTAACTGGCCTTCCTTCAGCTACAGACTTCAGTACCCCCTACTATGTAACACATATGAGTTTCTTGATGACCACCCACCAGCAGGGCTATCCGGGCTACTTGCTCCAAAGCGGTCCAGCAGACTCCTCCACACCACAGGCAAAAATCTCCTGAAAGTATCCAGGGTCAGTTTCACAGTAGGCAGCAAATTCTATGGCCACACTGCCCCCATAGAGTGGAATAAGATCCCTGGCCACTTACAGGAAGCTACCTCCCTAGAGAATTTCCATAAGGGACTATATGAGCCCCTCCTGAACTGCAGTCTCTGCTCCAGTCCCAAAGAATAACCTAACATAGCACTATCATCCTTCGTTCCCCCCCCCCCCAGTTGTTACCTGCTAATTAGCTCAGTGGAACTGGCATTGGTTCTTACCCTAACAATTCCCTTTCTTTTTAAGTTTGTGATTGCAATTATATGCTATAGTTTAACAGTATAACACTGCTGTAAATAACCTCACTGTACTATGTAATACTGTACACTGTCTATGCAATCCTGTATGATCTGTCCAGAAATGGACTATTCTAATGTCTATGCCTAACTATATGTAACTAATCCTAGATTGCCTCAGAAAAAGGGACCTTCGGGGCTCAGCTGGCCTACCCGGTTAACAAAATTTAATAAATAAATAAATTCCCTGTTTCCATCCCTTCACTTTTATCTTTTTCCATGTTGTTACTCCATATATAAGAGATGTCTGGGGTTGGAAAGAAGGTGGATCCAAATCAACTCTCCTTGTATAAGAGGTTAAGAAGGCCACAGTCCCTTGAACAGCCACATTTTATTTAACTTGTACACTTATTGTGCCCCATTCTATCTGGACCACTGCATCTCTATGTTTCCCCTCAGTATTATTTTGAGTATCCCCTTTTCTATTTCCCTTATCGTTTTCATCAATGGATGCCCCAGGTTGTTTCCATCTGTATAAATAGTAACTGAGGGGGACTTAATAGGAGGTGAATTTAATGGGGGTAAAGTGGAGCTCTGAATTCTAAGAACATCCTTTTTCCCAATCAGATTTATCTGGCTTCTGTGTGCCAAAATACAACTTGTTATTATGGCACCAAACATTTTTTTGTGCTTTGCTTACTGCAGTCTTGTTGATTATTTCCATGAACTGACAAGTGTGGAAAATAAATAAAAATGTTGGGACTGTAATAAACAAACATCAGAACCTAGCTAAATGGGATCCATTTAATTAGATTCTGATGTTTGTTTTTGAAAATTAGGCCCACACATGCCTTTTCTGGGCACCTAAAATTATAGGTGCCCAGCTTAGTGAGAGGAGCACTTCCCCAGCCTTCTCTGTATGAGAACACTAGGAATGTCTTGACTTCTGCCACTGCAACTGTAGTCATGCTCCTAGCTGCCCTTTTCTCTGATGTCTAGTGGCACCCCCACCCGACAATCACTGTCACTGGTGTCTTGTGACACCCCCACCCTCCAATTACTGTCCCTTATGTCTGTTGGCACCCCCACCCTCCAATCACAATCCCTGATTTTTTATTTAATATTCCCTCCCTACTCACAGCCCACTGCTTGATTTACACAGTGCCAACATCAGGGGCCCAATCCCGGTGTCAGCATTGCAATCCCCCAGTAGTGTGTGACACTGGGAAGCCCACCCCAAGTGTCCCTAAATATGTATTTAACTTGTCCCTGAAAAAAGAAAATGGTCCCCTGATGTCTTTTTTTAAACCTGAAAAAAAGAAAATGGTCAGTAGTCATCCCCATCACCGCCTCCCCTATCCTGACCCTCCCACTGAGCACCCACCACCACCCCACACCCCCCTTTATCATCAGCTGTCATCTTCTGTGGACTAAGACTTGTCTGCACTCTTCAAAGCCAAACTGTGAACTGAGGAATCAAGGTAATTACCATACAATGTACTGTATTTCAATGGTGTTTTGAACTTATGTTCATAACTTTGCCATTTTTAGGACTTTTCTCAACAAATTTTCAACATAGCCTCTTTGGGACCCCTCTTCATGAACACTGTCACTGTCGTTTCATTACTCTGGCTCAGAAAGTGATTTTGTGGTCATTACCTGAAATCACCTTTTAGGACTGAATAATGAAGTTTTGCCACAAGTGTTCATGAGATGGGGTCCCAAAAAGGTCATGTTGAAAACCTGATGCAATAATTCCTGAAAATGGCTGAGTTATGTGTGATTGTTGAATTTATTCTATTCACATGCATAACTTTGGGAATTTTCATATTTTGACTCTAAATTTTTAGTATAGCCAATTGTTCACACCTCCTCATGAACAGCACAGCTGTCATTGTTCACATCCTGTCCAAAATATTTTTTCACATCTGTGATGTGGAATGACTTTTTGCCACAGATTTGAACATTTCCAGCTATGGTGTTTATGAGGTAAGAAGACCATGTTGAAAATGTGTTGTCAAAATATGAAAAAATGCCAAAGTTATGACCCTTCATTGCAATTTCGTTACACATGCTCATAACTTTGGAAATTGTTACTATTTTGATGCCATATTTTCAACATAGCCATCTTATTACCCCACCTCATGTATGTCACAGCTGTCAGTTTTCAAATCCTGGCCAAAATGTGTTTTCACACCATTGGCACAGAATGGTGTTGCAGTTGTGCAGAATTACATTTTGGTGGAGGATTTGAAAATTTTCTCTACTGGTTACATGAGGTGGGGTAATAACATGGCTTTGCTGACAATTTGGTCACTGTTATCTTATAAATGGAAGTGCAGGTCCCAGAGGGCCCTGTGCCGCCACAGTTATATACATACTGTATATGCATCTACTGAAGGATGGAAGTGCAGGGCCCGGAGGGACCTGCACTCCCATAGGCAAATAAGTATATGATTTTACTATCTCAAAAAGTAAGGTGATAAACTGCAAAAAAACTGCATTAATGCCCTAGTTTGGGATAAAGCTACAAAAGTAGGGAAATGTGGTATTAGGGTTTTAAAAGCTAACGCCCCACACCCACCCTGCACACACCAACAGATGTCAGGGATGTGCCTTGGGGTGGTTGACCCTAATGCACACACCATTCCATAAGTAAATAAGCTGTGATGGGTACAGTATAGGAGAATGGGGTGAGTGTTACAGCTGACAACCCCAAGGCACACCCCCAACACCTGTTGGTGTGTGCAGGGTGGGTATGGGGTATAGCTTTTAAAACCCTAATGCCACATTTCTCTACTGTTGTGACTTTATCCCTAACTACAACATTAACACAGTTTGTTTGTAATGTATTATCATATATACAAAGGTTTTCCAATGTACAGATATACTAAGTATAGACAATACGACCTATCAATTATATACTATAAGGATCAAATGATCAAATGTTACTAGAGTATGACAGAATATTAATTTAGTATTAACAACCCTTAAATAGGGAATAGAGAATTAAAAAGTCCTCAAAACTCACTGATCTTCAGTGATTTTGCATGGTTGAATTCTCTGAGCTGTTTGTATGTGGATACTTATATAAAAGTCTCACCAACTCTGCCAACTGACTGGATGAATTCAAGACAGAATATACTAAGGAGCAGAATTCATGGAGCAAATACTAGGCAAATACCAAGTCTCAATAGTCTCCTTTGATGGTTCCCACAAATCAGGTGATAGGCATACAGGGTTCAGATGGGTTTCTCTTGGTTAAAAGCCAATAGGATCACTAAAACATTCATATTGGATAAAATATAGTAAGCAGAATATCCAGACAAAATAATTGGCTTCTGTACTATATAAAAAAAACTATTTTTCTTTTTACTTTTATAAAGACCCACCCCACTTCATCTAATAAGCCAAAGGTGTTCTGAAGATTTTTAAAAATCACAATCACAATTGCAATCAGGACTCCATAAAATGCGAATGTAATTTTACTTAATAAATTAAATCTATAAAGACAAAACTATGTGCATTACCTTGAGTTTCAACTTACTTCTGTCAAACAGCAGAGATAGCTTAAGTTTTCACCACTAGCACTTCTCAAATTCTGAGAGCTCGATTTAAATTTGTAATCATAGTGAATTATCCCCACTCAAGCAGCTCAAGCTGTAGCTCAGATGCAACAAAGGTGCTAGGTTTATGCACCAAGTTAGCTAAATTTATTCAAAGGCTCAGATATCCAAGCTGCAATTTGCTGCTGAGCACTACCAACCCAGAAAAAATGATGCATCTGCTGAGTGAATGGCACACATGCTCATTTAACAAGGAGAGTCATGTGACTTAGTGGTGCAAAAATAAAAAGTTAGAATTCTAATATTAAAATCAATAATACTTTTGAGAGAGAAAAATAATGTAGTCTATAACTGCAAGACTACTAAATTTCAGAACATCCCATTTAAATCTAAACAAGGTATTCACATCTAATAGCAGTGTGGTATGGGGCAGTAAGTGCAAATAAGGTTCATTACCATAGTCAAATTTAATATGATAAGAGAAACAATAAATCCACTTTCCTTTTTCAGTTTTATCACTAATTTTAAGCAACCCCAGATATAATCAAGTACTTTTCTATAAAACCTATGTAGAAATTTGCTGTCCTCTTTCTTAGTCACTTCACCTTTACTTCCTCCTATTTTCCTCCCCAGTAAACTTCTTCTATGTCACCACACGTTCCACTTCTTTTCTTCTGCTGTATGTTCACTAAAATCTGCTATATCTGTTATAAGTCCACAGTGAATTCACTGTATCCAACTATCCAGTTTAGAGCTTCTGAAATGCACACATCATAGTGTGATGTTTCCTCGCCAACTCCACATCTCGGTTTCCAACTCATCCAGTTCTCCATGGGACACACTGCTTTTCCTCTCCCACACCAGACAACTCCACCACCATCTTGACTCCATCCATGTAACAGAAAAAACAGAGCAAGGGAAAACAGCACTATACTCAGGTGACACAAGATTATCTGGAAAAAATCTGTGGCTTGTCTTACTGGTTAGGCAATGGGTGCATACCTTTTCAAACTGTATCAAATACTTTCCCAACTTTTTGCTCAGTTCCTTTCTCTAGAAGAAATCACCTTGCAGTCACCTCTCACAGTCATTAGTCACAAATACAACTTTGGGGTTTCCAACATGTGCATGTGTCACCTCATTAGCTACCAGCAAGTGGTTCAGAGGTTTAAGACTGTGACAGATGGGGTCAGTGATCAGCTGAGAGAAGTTAAGAGATGAGGTAACGTGGATAATTTTGGAGTGGGAGGAGGATTAATAACACCTTCAGAAACTTTTCTGCTAAGCTTTACTCCTCAAAATTGGAGCCAAGGTAGGGAAAATTCAACAGTTCATCAGCACGCTAAAGCTTCTGCAACTGCCAGCCCAGATGATAGCAAATCTTGATTCTGACCTGAGACGAAGGTTTGACTGCCATACAGAGCTTGACAAAAAGTAAGGCTCCAGGACCTAATAATCTCAGCACATAATTCTATCAGAGCTTTGAGAATCTTCTGACACAAGAGATGGATAAAATGTTTCAGGACTCAGGGGGCTAGGCAAAAGCAAACGTTGCCCCTGGCAATGCAGGAAGCAGCATTCACAGTCCTTCCCAAGCCAAATAAAAACCTTAGCCTATGTGGCAGTTACCGGTGTTTCTCATTGCTAAATGTAGACATTAAGATCTTATCAAAGGCAATGGCTAAAAGGCTGGAAAACAGTCCTTCTACATTAGTTTCATAAATGCCAGACAGGATTTATGAACGGAAAACAAGGGTTGGACAACTTGATAATAGTAGCCAATTGCTGGAGCAGGATCAACATAGCATAGACAATCCAACATTTGTGGCAATAGATGCAGATGACGGTGTTGACTTGGTGAAGCTGAATTACTTATTTGAAACTCTAAGAGCATCCAGATTTGGCCTTACATATATCTCTTAGATTAAAACTCTATATGCCTCTCCATCAACCACAGTGCTTACCAATGGCATGGTATTCACTAAATTTCCACTCTACTGAGGAACAAGGCAAGGATGTCCACTTTCCCATTTACTCTAGATCTTAGTGGCAGAAGCACTCAGCATAGCTATTAGGCAAGATCCAGACATTACAGTTTTAGGGTCCCTGCAATGCTAATCCCCAATGTATGCAGACAACTTTCTGCTTAGTCTGTCAAAGATCCACCAAACTCTCCGTCGGGCTTTAGCAATCATACAACAGTTTGGGACTCTTTCAGGCCTGAAAATTAACTGGAATAAGACAGAGATCTTCCCATTAAAAATGTGACCCCACAAATAGCAGACCTGGGGAGCACACATTAACATGATCACCAGAGAGTATTAGATATTTGGGTATTAGGGTAACACGAAAAAGTGGAGACTTGATAACTAATAACATACCTCCCTTATTGAAAGGACCAGGGCACGAAATAGCTACAGTAGATGGCAGAAACTTAAACTCTTCCTTCCCAGGAAGATTGCTGCTTTCAAGATGATGGCAATACCCCACCTCATCTATTACCTGAATAATTTACCCTTGAGACCTTCCTCCAAGATATAGACCCAGAAGGATAAACTTATCTGTCTCTTTTTTTGGGATAAACAAGGAAAACCCCAAGAGCACCAGTTCAATATGGTTGTTGGAATCTACTCTGGCTCTGGACCAATCATATAGCATTTGGAGAGAAATATGCCCTTGTAGGTTTGTTAGCCCCACCAGAAAGATGGCTTCTATGGCCAGAAGCTGAACAGTTACTGTGGGGCCCCCCAGCCTACTACTGGGCAAATTATTCTCCAGAGGGAAGCTGCTCTTAAACCCCACACTGTACTTCATGAACAACTGGAGTAAGATTCCTTCTATTGGCCAGTGGAGAAATGCTTCTTCAGGTGGCCATGAAACTTTATAGGGTAATCCCCAAGTCAGTATAGATACTAACTCATACATTGGAAAGACTGGATGGACAGGGGGATCCTTAATCTTGGCCACTTAATTAATGAAACTTCACATGTACTCATGTCCTTCTCTAAGGGCAAATATACCTTTTCTAAACAAGACCATTGGAAATAATTGCAAATCTGTCATGCCCTTCAACCCTGGCTAGACCAGCAGAGCATGGACAAAAACAAGGATAAATTGCAATCTCTCTCTCTCTCTCTCTCTCTCTCTCTCTCTCGCTGGCTTAAAAAAATTCAGTGAGAAAGGATGCTTAATTTGTAAACATATACAGACCCTTTTTCTTCCTGATTAAGAGGTACAATGTCATGAATGGGCACAGGATTTGTAGATACCAGTACCTTCAGACTGCTGGCACAATAAGTGCTGGACACAAGCACATAAAGGGACTCCAAACACCAGTGATAAACTAATACAGAAAAAGATATTGGTGAGATGTCACATAACTTAACAAAGTGGATGCATGTGGGATTTAAAATCTCAGATAGGTGTAGGAGATTCCAACAAGCAGCAGGCACTATGGCCCACGTTATATGGAGCTACTACCTCATCAAATCTTTTCATGATAAGGTTATCCACTACAGTTCTTGCTTACTATATGGGAATCTCTTATCACCGCTCTCCTACTCTGGATATTAGGGGGCATACGCCAACTGAACATGTGCATGACACAATACCGTGGCTTGTTTTCATAATCATTTGCAATAGAGGCCAAAAGACAGATCCTCAATCAGTATAGGTCCCAAGAGACTTCTACCTTTCCAGAATGAGAGGTCGGCATTTCAGAACAGTCACATATATGAGAACTTTGACAAGAGTTAGAGGTCAAGTGCAAAAGTTTGACAAGAATTAGGAGCTATGGTTAAATACATGGGGAAACAGAAGGATCTGTAGGACAGCCACCTTCTTTGGATCATGGGCCAGAAAGAACACAATGGATAGTAGCAAGGAGGGGAAGTAAAGATCACTGCCTTCTCATACATTTTCTTTTCCATACTTTTACTGCATGTCTTGATATTAAAACTCACAGTCCAGAATGCTTTGTTGTGCTGCATGTTACTATGGAAGACACATGAAGCATTGCTTTCATATCTGGTTAAATAAACAATGAGATTAAGACCACACAGATAGTAACCAATGCATGATATATACACGTGGTTTTATTCAGTTTAGCAAAGTGTTAAGCTCCTTATTTAAGAGACTCAATATTTTTCTGAAGGTTGTTTTAATGTTATACGTACAGTTGAATATGTCACTTTTCAAAGATTCTTCTTTTTCCAAATACATGTTTTGCCCAGTATGACTATTCTTATAAGCATACAAACTTCTTGCCTGTCATATAAAGTATGTCGGTGAATGACCATATGGATCCATACACTTTTCTTCTATAGTTGTTATGACTTTAGCATAGCCTTTAGATAGAAGCAGGCTGTATTGGATAGTCTTTGTTAATGACCCACTTTATTGGCATTGTATCTCCATGTGGTTCTACCAAGCCAGGATGTTAATTAAACTGGTTTTGCATGTCTGTGATCCTGATCTTAATAAATCTTTATATCCAAAAAATGAGAAGGTGTCAGCTGGATATGTACACAGTGGAACAGAAAATATGTGTTGACATATTAGTGGTATATAAAGCTTTCATTGATAATGAGTATGGAATTGCTTGGATCTTGACTGTAAGGAATGTGACAGAGGGGGACATAACCATTTAAAGGAGACTTGTATAAATCCAATAGAAGAAGGACATGGATCACACAAAGGTGTAAATCTATGTGGAACAGCTTGCCAGACTCAGTTGTGAGCAGTGAAAAAATGGACATCTTCATATCAAATCTGGTTGTGTATTTTAAAAATAATAGAATAACAGGATACAATTATTGGGAAATGGTAAGCATTCCAATGGGCTGCAAGCCTAATACAGTATTGCTCATATCTTCCTATGAATACTATACTATGAAAGGTTGTAGCCAGACTGCCCATTCTACATATTAGCATATATATGGTGTTTGACCATCAAAATGTTGATGACCCATCAGCACAGATTTATAATAAGGTTTCTAGATAAGGTATTACCTTATCAGTTTTCATTCAACTAGTTAACCATTAGCAAACCACAAACACACATTAATATAGGCAGAAACTTGGTGTCCAGTGATAAGGGTGCTCGCTATTGAGCGCACACCAAAATGGGTGACTCAGTAGTGGCGCTTTATCAGATGGCTACTGGATGGGGTTGGGTGACTGCAGGTATAGCAACATCCTGTCTCTATATATACATGCATGCTCGGTGGGGCGAGCACTGTGGAAGGGGAGGGAGGGTTTGTGTGGTGTGTTGTAACAATGGGCTGCCAAGCTGGCCGTGGCATGGTGGGTGGGTTGCAGGCTTCAGCTGTAAGGGTGCCGGTTTGGGTCCAGGCACACATACATTTTGTTGTGCCCAGCCTCAATTTTTTTTTAATTTGCACCGCCCACCAACATACCCCCCCAGAGTAGAGAATCCTTTAGTGAGGGGGGGTGCAGTGGGTACAGCCTCGCACATAAAAAATGTAAGTTCCCAGCGCCCATTTGCAGTGCCCCAGGGTGTACATCAGCAAAATTGATTTTCACCGATGTACATTCGCCATTATCACATAGAACCCAGCAACTCTAATATGAGTGTTGCATCCTGGCTGACTCCACTGCACTATATATGCAGGTAACATTTAAAATATGGTGACAAAACTGTAGCTGTCTTCTATGTGGCATGTACTAATTATAAAAACTGTGGCTAAAATGTGCATAAGTGAATCATAATTCAGTCTATCAAACTCAGTTGTATACTGCACCATTCAAGAACCCTCTCAAAGTGACACAGCAATAACAACTGTCAAAAATCACACACACACACACACACACACACACAACTTTGCATTAAGCAAAATACTAATACAGTAGCCAAAGCATAAACAGGATTGCCACTAAGAGGCATCCTGAATTGTCAGGGGGCCATATTAGGAATGACCAGAGAAGGGAGAGGGGGATGAGGGTGGGGGTGGAGCTTAGAAAGGTCACAAAGGGTAGGCAGGTGTCATTTGATGCAGGTACAGGGATGGGGGGATTGATTGGTGTGAGGGGCCTGGTGGAGTCCTGATTTGGGGGCCCGGAGAGGTTTAAAATGGAGTGCAGCCTGCTGGACTTCCCCTTTTGCTGGGGATTTTTAGTTCTCAGCACATTGTTGCAGCAAGTTGAAGACACCTTATAGGTAAGGCAGAAGCCTACAGGTCAGCACCAGGCCTGAAAGCCATGTGGTGTCCTGAAGAGGTGTTTGCTGTTTTAGCTGAATATGTGTTTTAATATGCCAGTAGGGCAAATTGTTTGTATACATTTTAGTCCCAGGCCTTATTAGCTCTTCAGCTGTGGGGCCGTTTTACTGGTTGTTAATATGTGGGTACGTGGTACCGTTTTACTGATTTTTAAATATGTGGATATGTGGTGGAGCAGGCACCTTTAATGGGGAAGTGCATTTTCTGCAGATGCGGTGCGTGAATCCAGAGTATTGGCCACTCTCGGCAGATATTAGAGGCATTGTGCTTCGTCGGTTTGAAGTAGTAAGGTAGCAATGTGGTCTGAAGGATGACTAGTGAGGCCTAGGAGACCAGGTGGTGGCATTAGCCATGGAGCCCGGAACCGCGGTGGGCAGCAGCAGAACCAAAGAGCATGAACTGTGATGCTATGGTAAGGAAGGGAGCGAGTGGTGCAGAGGAGACATTGCTGCTTTGCACAGAAAGGGGTGTTTGGTAGTGGAGAGTTCAATCTTCTGGCTGGTAGGCCTGGAAGGGTGTGGTGCAGTGTTTGTAGACACATGATGAGGGAGTACGGGGGAGTGAAGTGGAGTGAAGGAGTGGTCCACAAGGCAACAAGGAACAAGAGGTGCCTGACAATTATGCTGCGACCGGGAGTGGGATTTGAGGTGGGGGATGCGAGGAAAGCAGGTGGCAGGCCTGACGGGTGGCGCATTGCCACGTGGTGCTAGTCTATGGGGGACTACAGTGAATGTATGGGTTCGGGGCCTATTGATATTCAGAAGATCATGTTGATGAGGTCAGATTTCAGGACCAGGCACTAGAATATGAGACTGATGCGGAGTTGTTTTAAATGATAGCGGCTCAAAAATGACAGGTAGTAACATGGATTGAAGGCGCTTTACTTGAACCTCTAGGATATTTAACAGCTCGAGGAATAGTGAAGCCCAGAGCATGGTGGTTTTCTTTTTTTTTTAAAAGACAGGGGCCTATAGCGGTAAAATGGTATAGAAATGAGTAGTCCTGATGGGACTAACATGGCGGCCTCACCAATATCCTGGTGTAATGGATGAAAGGATACATGGAGGGGGGTTTGCTAAAGGTGGCTGTAGAGGTACCCCCAAAGGGTTAACAGTGGTGTGCGTGGAATGTTTGGGGTGGCAGTTTATGGGCCGAGCAGAGGGGCAAGATGCACAGCCCATGTGGTAGGCTCAGTGAAATTCTTTTATTTATTAAAAAAAAGGAGGAAGAATGAGGATGGGAAACAGCAACAGTGGCCCAAATATGGAGCACCCTATACAGCAGGCCTAAAGGGACCTGGATCATGGGTGGGGGGAGGGGCCTTGGGGACCAGGATGTGGTGGCTCAACAGGGTGGCTGAGTTGTTGAAAAACGGTGAGTTGGGGCACCAGGCCTCAGTGCACCTGTGATTGGGTGGGGGCGACAGGTTGGCCAGGAAGGGGAGGTGGAAAAGCAGGCCTTGCCATCTGGTGGGTGGGGTGGGGGGACCTGAGGCCGGTTTTGGGTGGCAACCAAAGCCACTGAGGCCCTGACAAAGGTCCAGACAAAAAAGAGGGGCCCAGGTATTCACCACTCTTGCTTTCTATATATTTACTAGCGGGAAAGATGGCACTCAGGTATCCAGCACCAAATGGATGGAGAAAGCATCCAAGTTGTTGGAAAAGATGATTGAGCTCATGGAGATGTCCTGGCAAACAGAGGAAGAGGAAGAAGTGATGAAGAAAAGAAAAGAAAACAGTGGGAAGGGCAGACAGGCAGGGGCAGAAGAGGTAAGAGGCCCTGTGGAGCAGTACATGCCCCCTCACCCATCCATCTGCAGGAACTGGCAGGGGCACCATCTGGACCAGGCCATACTGGGGGTAATGGTAACATGGATTTGGGAGATGAGGGTGAGTTAAAGGGGTACTTGGAAGGGCTGTTGGAGGATATGGGGAAGAAGGGGCTAGAGAAGATGGAGAAGGTGCTGCAGGCGATAAAGGCTTGGGAAAAGGGGGCATGGGGACCAGCAAGGGGCCAGCTGGGGGGGAAAAAGCCATGTGAGGGCCCACCAGATTTTACTCTGGGAGACCACATGCCCTCCTGCATTAAAGAAAAGATATGAAAAGGGGAATATGGGGATGCCTTTGGCTTGGTGGACGAGGACACGGTAAAGAGGTTAGAACAGAAAGAGTCGGTAGGAAAATTGGAAATGGTGGTAGCATTGGCAGTTGTGGGGCGTAGGGAGGAGGAGGCCAAGTACAAGGGAAAGCACATAGACACTTGGCAAGCAGGGTGTTCGATATGCTGTGCACTGATGTTGGAGAAGCAGAAAGGTTTGGCAATTCCCCTCCTGACATACATGGCTAAATTGGGGTATGGATGGCTGAACTATGATGAGGCATTTAGAAGGTGAGTGGCCAGTAAGGGGGACCTGTAGTGGAATTGTACACACTCGGAGCTGTGGGTATGAACTCTGACTGGTGCAGCATGTGGACCAGTGGGGGAGCATACAAAGAAGAGTGTACCCCCCCCCCCGCTGCAGCTAAGACATTTTGGGATTTCAACAGGGCGTTGTACACATGGGCAAATTGTAAATTCCGGCATATGTGCTCCAAGTGTTTGGACACTCATCCAGTGACAAGCTGCATGACTGGGGGGAACCAGCGTATCCACAAGGGGAGCATGGTCAGGACCAGTCCTTTCGGTGGGGATGGGGTGGCACTGGAAGGGGCAGGGGAGGCAATGGCAGGGGAGGATACAATTCCAACTACAGGTGGAACTGAGGGTGGGGGAGGGATGCCAGGGGTTTCCCCGACATGCACTCCAATAGTCCTGGAAGTAGTAGAGGCTTGGACTAATAAGTACCTGGACATAGCAAAAGCCGTGTTTTTTTGTGCCAAGGTTTTAGACTCAGCTTCCCATTGGGTTTTGAAGGGGTAAGGAGAGTGATGAGGGTGCAGAATTTGGGTTCAGTAAAAGGGAGGGAGGACACAGTTTGGAAAAAGAATCAGAAAGAGGAATGGGTTGGGAGGGTGGATGGCCCTTTCCCCGACCCTCCCTTCCCATCTGTCAGATATCTCCATTGGGAGTGGTGCCAAAGAAGCGGAAAGGGGAGTTTCATCTTATCCACCACTTATCCTACCCTGAAGGGGCTTCAGTGAATGAAGGCATCCAAGAGGATTTGCGGGGGGTATCGTACACATTTTTGGACCAGGCACTGTTGATGACCAGGGCAGTCCGAGGGTCATGGTTAGCAAGTAAGTAAGTAAGTAAAACTGTATTTATATGAGGCGCCCTTCCAAAGCTCAGGGTGCCTTTACAAAATCTCACATACAATATTAAAATCCATAGCAACTTAAAACAAGGATGGTCAGTGAATCTGTCTTTCGACTGTTGCCAGTGAGACCTGAAGATTGGGACCTTTTGAGGTTTCAATTCGGGTGGAGGGGCTGTATTTTGACAAAGCCATGCCCATGGGTTGTTTGGTGGCACGTGCAACATTCAAAGCTTTCAGTTCCTGGGTGCAGTGGGTGTTTGGGAGAAGATACGGTCACAGGAGGGTAGCACACTACTTGGATAATTTTCTGCTTATTGGATGTAGTAGGGCAGAAACAGAGGGAATGTTAGTGGATTGTAAAGAGACATGTGGGATCATAGGTATACCACTGGCAGAGGGTAAGACTGAGGACCCCACTTGCAAGTTAGACTTTCTGGGGATAGAGGAGGATATGGTACACGAGTGCTTCCACCTACCGGGAGACAAGGTGGCCCAGCTCAGGGGACTATTGGAACAGGTGAAAAGGAGGAGGAGGGTGCCGCTAGTATTGGTTCAGCAGCTGTTGAGGCACTTTAATTTTGCCTGTAAGGCCATAAGCCCAGGCATAGCATTCACCAAGAGGTTGGCAAGGATGACAGGTAAGGAAAAGATGCCACACTATTGGGTAAACATCACGAGGAGGGTGGAGGAGGATTTGGGAGTATAGGGGGAGTTCTTGGAGGGGTATAATGGGGTCACATTCTAGCAGGAGGAATGGGCCTACAGCACAGACCTTGAGCTATACACTGATGCATCTGGGGCCCTCGGGATGGGGACATATTTTAGAGGTGAATGGATTTAGAGGCCTGGCCGAGCATGTGGGGGGGCAGGGCTGCTGAAAGGCATGACGTTCCTAGAGATATTTCCCATTTTCATGGCTTTGAAAGTGTGGGGAGAGAAGATGAGGGGAAAATACATCCTGTTTTGGTGTGACAACAAAGGAGTGGTGCAGGTGATAAATAGGCAAGGTGAAGTTACGAACACGGTGGGCTGGGTTATGAGGCAGTTGGTCTTGTTGGAACTGCAGCTGAATTGTCATTTAAAGCACACACATTGAGGGCATTCAGAGCCACATTGCTGACAGTCTTTCCTGCTTGCAGTTAAACAGGTTCCGGGAGTTGGCTCTGTGAGCAGCAGTACACAGGACCAGGGTGATGGACCAGTTGTGGAGGATTGAAGAGGGAAAGCCAGATGCCCATACCAGAACTCCTGGTCAGCCAACATGCTGAAGGCATATGAGGGGGTGTGGGGGGGTTCCAGGACTTCTGGGCCAGCAAGGATATGGGCACAGCTGTGCCACCTATGGAGGACCAGGTTCAGCAGTACATGGTGAGGTGCTGGGAAGAGGGAATGGCCTACACCACCATGAGGGTACAGTTGGTGGGGATACATTAGGGCTGCAAGGATAGGTGGTGGCAGGATACAACCATAGGCTGGGTTGTGAAGCGGATGCTTCTGGGCTGGCAGAAGGCCCAAGGGGGGAGGTGCAACAGGAGGGGGCCCATAGCAGGGTATCTGCTCACGAGGGTTTGCAAAGTCTTCAAGCACATATGCACATTGGCAAAGCAGGAGGAGCAGTTCCAGGCATTTTTTGTGGTCATGTCCAGGGGGGCTTTCAGGGTAAGCAAGGTGGTGGCCCCTAGGAAGTCCAATACAGGTGGGGGTCTGCAAGCAGGAGATGTCAGCTTTGGGCATGACACAGTGGTAGTATGGCTAGCCACATCAAAAACTGACCAAATGGGAAAGGAGGCAGAGATAGTACTGCAGAAGCAAGCACCAGGGAAGGTGTGCATGTGCAGTGAAGGAATTGGAGTTTTTCAGAAACTCAGGGCGAAGGGAGGGGTCTGGTTCTAGCACGGGATGGGAGCCAGTAACTGCTATACAGGTTGGGGGTCTTGAAGAAGGCCCTAAAGTTTATCAGTGAGAACCAGACTGTTTTGCACCCCACTCATTCCTGATTGGGATGGCCTCAGAGGAGACAGGCGAGGCAAGTCAGAGGAGGTAGTGAAACAGGTAGGAAGGTGGTAGTCCTATTATTACAAGAAAATGTGCGGTAATGATGCTAACAGTTGTCTTGTCTCACCCTTTCCTGGCAGGAGCAATGTGGAGGCACTTTTGGATTGTGGGG
The DNA here is from genome assembly GCA_016271365.2 of Neoceratodus forsteri. Taxonomy (NCBI): domain Eukaryota; kingdom Metazoa; phylum Chordata; order Ceratodontiformes; family Ceratodontidae; genus Neoceratodus; species Neoceratodus forsteri. The sequence goes on from CM057456.1 coordinate 1,292,777,295, forward strand.
CACTGTTTTATCTATTCTGCCAAGAGGTTTGCAGTGACCAGGATTGGGGGAACACAGCTAAGGACTGACATGGAACATGCAAAGGGTCATTGGAAAGGGATAAGAGGCATAAGATGAGCCCAGCTAATTCCACTATTGGAAGAATATAGGGTCCGATGGAGTAGACTGGACATGTTAATCATACATCGGGGGGGGGGGGATGATCTGGGAAAGACTCCATGGTGGGCATTGGTTTAGGCCACATCAGCAAATTTGGAAAGGGTGAAGAGAAGGTGGCTGGGAGTGGTGGTTGGCCTCTCCGAAATCACCTCATCGAGGGATTGGCAGCAGTTCAGAGATGTCAAGTCAATGCAGAAAGGGAGGAAATGGCTCAACAGGAAGGTGGCCAAGATAGTGATTTAGATGGGGGGGGTGCATGTCCAGCACTGGGACATCTCTTTTGAAGTACCAGAGGTATGCAGGTCCTATGGGGTGCACTTGTCGGAGTTCAGCATTTGTTTGTTCCTGAGACCTTTTATGAACATGGTGGGCAAAGTCAAGAAGAGGGGCCCTAAGTACTAGCCTGCAAGAGGGGAGCCCCATCTTCCAATGGCAAGCTGGAGATGGGTCAGTAGAGAGAGAGAAAAGGGATGGAAGCAAGATATCAAAGGGGGAAGGCAGAAGGGGGAGGGGCAGGACAGCATGGGCTGGATTCAAAATGGCACCCGAGCATGGATTTAAAAGGGGGATAGGGGTTGGAATAGAGCTAGGGGTTGGATCTTGCTCTGGACCTAGGAGGGAGGAGGTCCTGTGTATGTTTCTTTTTTTGCAACTCTATTTATCTCCTCCACCCCAGCAAACTCTCTCTGGTGACCTTCTGACTGCCCGGTCTCCACCTCCCTTCATGTCTTACCTGCTCTTCACCCCCTACTTGGCACATGCCCCGGGTCTGATCCCTCTGGGAAAGGGCCACCCTATCTGCCCAGTGCATTCTTTCTATAGTATTGAGCTCCAGGCCGGGGGGGGGCAGAGAGGAGTGCCCGACTTTGGGAGTGTCAACTGAGCAAGGAGGTGCCTTCACCTACTGCTGGGAGGAGGTTTTTTTTTTCTTAGTAGGTTTACACTCTCTCCCACCCTCCCTTCAGAGACCAGAGGTCCAATGATGTCTTAATGATGTCCACCACAGCTCTGTGAAATCCCTACAAAACCCTGTAGTGTGGCAGTACCTCCAGCCTCTGCCAGAGGCCACTGCGGTGCCAGGCTAATCCCTGGATCCCTCCTCAAGAGAGGACAGCTGTCCTCCGGATGCTCAATCCTCTCTTCCCTGCTTACCCCTGACAGCCAGCATGGTGCAAGGTGTGGCATCCAGTGCCTCAATCCTTGGTGCCACCGAGCCTGATGGTCCTGTGTAAGTGGTACCTGGTACTGGTGATGGAATGGGGGGGCCAGATTTGGTGTCCGGACCCTGAAGGAAAGAAGAAAAAGAAGAGGAGAACCATGAAGGAAGATGAGCAGAAGAAATAAAGAATGAACTATTTAAGAATGTACTTGGACTGGGCACTGCAATGTCAAGTGTAAATTGAGATGTATATATAATTGATATTTTAATAAGCTGTTGCCAATGAGCATCCAACAAAGCAGGTGTGGAGTTTTCATTCCCAGATGGGATCCAATGACAAATAGGGTTGCCACTTAGAGGCAACCTGAGTTGTCAGGGGTCCCCGAAGGGAATGACAGGAGAAGGTGGAGAGGGAGAATGGGTGAGGGACAGAGCTTGGTGAGGTCACAAAGGGCAGACAGGTGTCATTTGATGCAGGTACAGGGACAGGGGGATTAGTTGGTGGGAGGGGCTTGGTGGGGTCCTGATTTGGGGGCCTGGAGAGGTTTAAAAAGGAGTGCAGCTTGCTGGACTTCCTCTTTTGCTGGTGATTTTTAGCTCACCTACTGTCCCTGGAACATTAGAATGAGGGTAAGGTGAAATTGGAGGGACCAAGGAGCCTAGGGGCTGCAGTGGGGCAGCCAGGACAAAGTTATTAAGGGGTCCTCAACTGAGGGCAGGAGGCTGTGAAAGGCAGCAGGGCTGGGGGCTGGCAGAGCCAGGTTGGGCAGCAAGTGGCCCATGCAAAAGGGGGGCAATGAGGAGAAGGGGGAGGGAAAAGGGGTTGGAGCAAGATATCGAAAGGGAGGTAGGCAGAAGGATGGAGTGGGGCAGGACTGCACTGGCTGGGGTCAAAATGGCACCCATGTGTGGATTTAAAAGGAGGATGGGTAGGGATAGAGCTAGGGGTCAGATCTTAGTGTCTGGACCTAGTAGGGAGGAGGTCCTGTGTAAGTTGATACCTGGTACTGGTGATGGTATGGGGGGGCTGAATTTGGTGTCCGGGCCCAGAAGGAAAGAAGAAAAAGAAGAGGAGGACCATGAAGGAAGATCAGCAGATGAAATAAGGAACAAACTGTTTAAGAATGTGCTTGGACTGGGCAGTACAATGTCAAGTGTAAATTGAGATGTAAATATAATTGGTGTTTTAGTAAACTGTTGCCAACGAGCGTCCTACAAAGCAGGTGTGGAGTTTTCATTCCCAGATGGGATCTAATGACAAAAGCCCTTTTAATAGTTCCCAACAGAGACTGTTAACCTAAAACTAAGGCAGTAGTCAAAACTTAAAAGTGCTTTTAATAGTTCACAAGAGAGACTCTTAACCTTAATGAAGTGGGCAAGCAGCTACCCACTGTGAAGCCACCATTACAAAGGCACTTTTCACAGCAGTTTTGCAGCACCTTGGTACATTCAGTAATCCTCCCTGAGAGTACTGTATGTCACAGAGCAAGCGCATATGCAGGAAATGTGGGATAAGGAAGTTAGTAGATCCAGATTGTGTCTACTTTTGATTCATTTTTCCACAAATTATGTTTTCACAGTTTTGCACAAATGACTTCCCTGTTTTTGTGGTTGTTTCTTTTCAAATTTTTGTTTATAGCAGTTTCATTGAACTATTGAGCAGTGAAAACAGAAAGTGCATCCACACACACTTTCATCATGCACAAAGACATACTCTATGAGTCGCTTTCTTCAGTAATAAAAGAACTAAAGAGGAGAGATATGTCAAATTAATTTTAACAATAAAGGATTTATAGATCTGTGTGCAACCAAAGCCTTAAAATTGAACTCATGAGAATTAATCCATCACATAAAATTACCCACCCTTCTGGTCCTGTTCTCTTAACATTAGAATATTAAATATGAGCCTCCCTCAGAGTTCCCTGTAACCAAATCTATTTCACGATATAAGAAATATATATAAAAAAAGAATTCTAGCTTTACATAATGAGTTTACACTTACTGACTATATCATACATTCAACTGGATTATGTTTTATCTGTGCAATTGGACAATCCATTGGGTAAAGCTAATTTCAAAGGGCTCCAAGAAATAAAGCAAAGTAGATACTGTTTAAGTTCCTTAGTATATGTGTTGCAATTCCAGTTTCATATGTCAGTTTACAGTAAATATTCCCCACTTATCATTATCCAATAAAAAAATATAATGCATACATATACAATATATCATACATTAACATCATAACCCTCCCACTTCCCAGAAAAGAAAACCACTCCTCAGTTGAAAAAGTTCTGATTTAGTGATGCTTTAAAACTCTTACGGGGGAAACAGTACATTCTGACATGCAGATTGATTTTGTCCCAATCCATTATGGTTCTTTAAAGGTTCAGTAACTAGGTGAACTTTCTGCTGATGAGCAGTTCATAAACTTGGTTCATGAAATGAGTTGAAAACAGATGTTGAAATTCATTTCACCTGGGCTACTGGGATGAGTACTATTTATACGTTTCTAGAGTGATCTGATGCATGATGCTGCACATTACAATGGGACCCACTGGGCGGTGGTTTTCGAAGGCAGTGGTGGACACAGACAGTAATGCATGGCAGCCAGACACAACAAGGCTTAGTTTCCATTGCGGGGTTATGATGTCATGATATTGACCTAAACAGGAAAGCTTGAGAGGTCCACAATGCCATCTCAACTCAGAGATGGAAACATAACCTGAGTTAGGCATGTTGACCATGCTTTATTTTTTTTTTAAATATAAGGTTTTACTGTATTTTGGAAGTGAAAGTTTCAATTTATATACAGTAGTAACTAGGATTCATCTGATTCCGTACCACCTACCCTTCATTACTCATAGTCAGTAACTATATTAAAGATAAATTATTATGTTGACAGGAGGACTTAAAAGGAAATAATCATACACAGCAACTTTTTGTGAGCTTTGAACTGTGTACAAAACTTGACATGAATTTTGAACAGTGCACAACAATGTTGCATGACTGTTGAACTACAAACAATAACTTATTCTCATGCACAACAAGGATTCTGAGTGTATGGAAATCTATACACAACAACTCTTAACTATATACTATGAGCCTTTGGAATATCAAGGTTGTGCACAATTTTAGAATATTGCAGTGAAGAGATTTCATAATTTAATGGGGGGGGTCATAATTGTGTAATGCAACAAGGGCACACTTTCCTAATGTAGCAACGGCAAACAATGTTGGAATGGAGCAGGAAAATATGTCAGAATGTGGAAGTACAGATAATTTCCACATGAGGAACAAGCATTCTAGACTGTGGCAAGAACATGAAATCTCCAAATGTCATGGGAATGAGCAATCTGTGGCAAGGACTCGCAATCCCAGAATATGGGATATACACAGTTCCAGAGAGAGGGGCATACAATCTCAGAATGTGGCAAGCATGCACAGTTTTGGAATGTAGCGAGGATGCACTATCTTAAAATTTAGTGGGGAGACACATTCTCAGAATGTGGCAGTGATAAGTAATGTCAGAATGTATTGGGGACTTAATTTTGGGATGAGAGGCATGTAGTCTTGAAATGTGGCAGGAGTGAACAATCTTGGAATATGATGGAGATGCATATTTTCAGAATGTCTAATAAAATTCAAAAATTAAGTAGATGTGATCTCTAACACACAAACTCAAAGAAAATACATGCAAAAGTCTAGTCTGCTACCTCTGCCATAACATCCCCATGTTTTCTTTTTTTTTTAATTATTAATCAATATTATTGTAAAAGGATACTGAGAAAGATTTAATGCTTTAATCTCACATTCCTGTTTTGGACAAATAATTATTTTCTTAACAAGATGGTTGCAGTGGTCTTTTTGGGAACAAGAACAAGTCTTCAAAGTGTTATTTCTGGGTATAAATGTACCTTATTGGTTCATGCACATAGTCTAGAACCTGGAGAACTAAGCAGGTTTGGATCGCAACACTATGAGTTACTCACTTTGTGATGTAGAGAAAGTCACTGAACTTCCAATGTCTGTAACTTATTTTGCTTCAACTTCTCTTTCTCTCTCTCTCTCTCTCTCTCTCTCTCTCTCTCTCTCTCTCTCTCTTTCTCTCTCTCTCCCTCCCTCCCTCCCTCCTCCTCTCTCTCTCTCTCTCTCTCTCTCTCTCTACCTATGCTCCTTACCACCTGTCTTGAACAATACCCTTCTTTCCAGATTTTGACCATGATTTTTCTCTTTTTGGTTTTGCATTTGAAACATTAAAAGGAGTTCTCTTTTTATGTTTCTCATACCAGGTTTCAATCAGTATTGTAAGCTGTTTTTTGAACCTGTAGTGCCAAAAGTTCACAGAACAGTGTGCACTATGTTGCATATTCCTTTTCTTTTTTTTCTTTGGACACAAGAAAAGTGATATTTTAACAATGTGTGTTCAAAAACAACAGAGAATGCTGACGAAAACCTGGGGTAAGCCATATTAAAATGTACACTTATTATTTCCAGTATAAAAAAGTGCCACAACAAATATTAACTAGGGAAAGGGGGTATCATACAAATCATGATATACTGAACTATCCAGAATAGAATAAAAAAAATAGGTCAAATGTGTTACTGCTGACAATCACTGACTGCTGCTTTAAACTCCCTAAGCTTTCCATGAACTCTGGAAAACTCACTTAACCTTTTTGTGCATGCAGTCTTACAGTTTCTGCAACCTTTTAAGGCAACTAAATTTCTTTAGGATACAGTGTGTATAGATTTGTGTAAGGATTATAAAGGATTATATTGCAATTTGAAATTCTGCCACTATCTGACTAGTATTACTTCTAAACCTGATAAGTGAAGTAAGTGCTGCTGCTAAGCAATCATACAGCACACACACGTAATCCTTCATTTATGCAGAGAATACCACCAGGGCAAACATTAAGAGAATATTCATTCATGCCCTTGGCATGGGCACATACAGGAGAGACAAATCACCAAAAGATTTATTCTCAAGCAGACCAATAATTTTGCTCAAAACTTATCACTCTACTGCATTTTCCACAGAAACCAAATCTTTGCCCTCTGAACAGAGCGTATTATTACAGCGGATGAAAAGTCTCATGAGACCATTAAGAAGTACTGAATGTTTCTGATGCTATGCACTTGTACAATGCATCATTACATATTTCAAATAGACCTTTTGACTGATGTTGTGGATCACATTATAACAAGCAGACCAGAGCCACTGAACCCTTTGCACCTTTAACCTAGGAACTGTCAAATCCCATTGGAAGTTATTTGCCTCATAGCACTGGGGCTAAGAGACATGAAACTACTTACATTTCCAGCATTTTATGTGTTTTTAAACTGTAATTGTAATGCATTTTTCCCCAAATGATATTTCCTCTTTGGTATATGTAGCACCATGACACAATAGAAGGGATTTTTTTCTTGTTTCTTCCATACTCAAACACTTTGATAAAAGAAAGCACCGGTGTAATGAAAACATATCTTGCATCAACATATTCTTTGTTTCTGTTTCTGGTGTTTCCATGCCATTTCCTTGATGAACAGTTTAAAAAATGGAAACAATTGAACCTTGAATATCTTCTTTTTTTATCATGTAAAATGTTATTGAGTTTCTGTTACAACCAATAGACAATCATAATATGTCAGTATACAAAGTTATTACAGATGTAAACATGAGTGAACTTATACCATCAACAAATACAGATCATCACAATGCACTAAACACTAAATACATCTCTTATTGTCTATGAACATGGTTACATCATACAGTACACTTGAGGGGTAGTATAAGAAATTCCTTGCATTTTCTATCAATCAGCAAATGTGTTTTCACTCTAACTCCTATCCTACATCTGGGACTACAGATGGTGTGTGTTCCTGTGAGCTCCTAGTACAATATTCCAGGTATTTCCACTCTCCTCCCTTCTGAAGACATAAAAAGATACTGTCACCACTCAAAAGACCAATGTCCATCCCATTGGGGGATCAGTGTGTGTATTCACCTTTATTTTACCTCTTCCCTGAGGGGTTCCAAGGTCTGTCTAAAGTTACCCACCTCCCCTGTTGCTATTGACCCACCTCAGCTGATCAGAATTGGAATATCATGTGGTCAGTAGGCCCCCATTTGTCATGGAAGGAGGGTTAAGGGGGGGCAGGAAGGGATACTGAGAATAGGTGAGATTGGATAAAGGGAGTCAATTTCTTTGCATAGATAGAGAGTTTACCTTTGGCAGTAAATGATAGCCTTTTGAGAGTCATTACTTTTGCTAATGTCAAGTGCCAAGTTAATATTGAAGGAGGGGAGGGCTTTCTCCATCTCATCAAGAGTGCCCTTTTGGCCTCTATCAAGGACAGCAGGAGCAAGTCAGATTGCAAGGAAGAGCCTTGTGTTAAGTGCAATGTGTCCCCTAAAATGATGAGAGATGGATGTGGAGGAATTCACAACTGTAGTATAGTAGAACAATCCTTCAGGACATCTAGCCAGAAATGTTGAATATTGGTACAGTGCCATAGGGTGTGTAGGAGACCTGCATTGGGTGCCTTACATCTCAAGCATTAAAAATATAGAAGTAGGCCCCAGCAATGAAGTACCTTGGGGGTTCTATATCAGCAGTGTAAGATTTGAAGCTGTTTTAATGGGCTTTTGGCATTCTGATAGGCTAAGTGTGCTTTGTGAATACATTTTGCCCACTGTTGTTGGGGTATACTCCCTTGTAATTCCAATCCCCACTCTGCTTACATTTACCCAACATGTCCAATTGTGTATCTCATAGGGTAGCATAAATTCTACTTGTGAGGCCTTTGGTCACCTTGTGTTTGTGTTCATTTCATAGCTACGCCCATTCCTACCTGTCTGACGCTGTGAGTTGGATTCCCACCTGCTCCCCTCTAAGCTGAAGATATTGCCAAAAATCTTTCTTGACAAGGCCATATTTGTTTTGTAGTTGCTCAGATGACAAAAGGGTATCCAAGCTATGCAGGGATGTGTCCACCATTGTCCATATATCTTTGTGGATCCAAGTCATCCAGTAAATAGACTTCCAATGAATTAGTATGATGGGGTTACCACATAACTGTGTGTATTGTCTAGGTGGATTTCTAGCTCCTCTGGGGGTATGTGTAAGCATGAGACATTTCTCCCATGCCCTTTGTGTGTCTCTTAGAATGGGGTTGAACCCTGACAATTTCCTTCCTTTGAGCCCAAGCAGTACACTCAACCAGTGTGCCCTAGCCAATCATAGTTCCAACTGTACTCATGGTGGGGTGAAGTCAGAACTAGGAAGGTACCATTTTGTAGCCTGTGACATTCAATAGGCCAGTACATAGCCTTGAAGCCAAGGAAGGCACAGTACCCTTCTTTTCCAGTGCACCCTCGGTTTGGCTTTACTAAGCCGGGCTTTTTGTTATACCATAGGAAAGATTCATTTAATTTATGGAACTTGTGCAGCTTGTGTTTGGGTATATGCAGGGGTATGGTCAAAAACAAGTATGTCAGGCATGGCAGGATGAACATCCTAACCACTTCTACTTTGCCCTTGAGTAAGAGTTGCATTGCCCCCATCTCTTGATTTCTTGCTCCAGGGTTGGCAGCATAGGTAAATAGTTCTCGGGTATTATTATTCCCCAAATAAACAGATTTTTTTTATATACTTTATTTTTATTATTCAGAGAAAAAAAATAAAATTAAAATCATAGGGAATAAATGAATCATTTCATCTCGAAAATCATAAACACAAAAACTCCCCTTAAGTATAATTAACTTTTTGTGGGGGTTAAAACAACATTCATGTCTCACTATCTCTTGCTCTATGATTTTAACATTAACATTCCTTCATTAGAATCCAATAAGAAAAAATAATTCAGACAAGGATTACTTCATTAGAATGTACTACACAGAAAATTGCATAACTGATTCAAATCAATAGTCTATCCCGTTGCCATTGGAATATATTGCTTATCATTGACTGTCTCAGCATCATCATCTTCTCTATCTGAACCCAGGTCTGTAGGTAATGCTACATTCTTTTCAAAGAATAGAGGAGCAGCATCTACATCAATAAAGTAATAGTCTTTTCCTTGGAAAATCATGTTTAGTTTGGCAGGGGACTGCAAAACCGTTGTTACCCCTGCCTCCGTGAAATCAGACCTGATTGTGAGAAAATTTCTTTCTCCTTCTCTGAGTGGCCAAGCAAAAATCAGGGTACAAGTGTAGCTTGCTACCTTGATACAAGAGTCCTTTCTTGATTCTGGATAACTGCAATGTTTATTTCTTAATGATACAGACAGGAAACTACATATCACGTACCTTGCTCTAAGTTCATTGGACCCAATTCTATAAGCACCCCTACTCATGTCAAAAGTTGCAACATGCGAGGGGTGCAGTTGCACCAAGGACCCTGTGCCTGATTCTACAAGGGGCAGGGTCCTGGAAGCTAAGTCCTGTGACTTGCAACAAACCCATAGGTACTCTAAACAAAGGGCGTATCTGAAGGATTTGCCATAAGCTGCAACCCTGGGTGTGAAGGGCACAAGTTCCCCCCATGCCCAATCCCCCCTCCCCGTCTGTAAAGCCCAGCATGGCTGGAGCATGCCCCTGACTCCCAGTACCTGTAAAATGGCCCTGCAAGGCTGGATCATGACCCTACCCCCAGTGCCGTAAGGGAAGCCCTGCACCCCACAAGCTGCAAACCCCCCATCCCAGATCCCCAAAAGTGTGGCAGTTCATCCATGTCCTGAGTATCCCTGGTAGTCTAGTGGCCCAGACCTCCCACTCTGCAGCATCTGACCACCCTGCTTCACCCCATGACCCATTTAAGGCCAAGGACTGGCACAGCCCACCTCTCACACCGTGGTCAACTGCCAACTGAACACTGCAGGAGCACGTACTGCACATGCATATGTATGGTCCACGATCCTGCAGTGTTCATTCAGTGGCTGGTCACAGTGGTGAGAGGTGGGCTGTGCCAGTCACCAGCCTAAAACAGGTCATGGGGGTGGGGTGGTTGGGTGCTGCTGGGTGGGGGTGGGCCACCCTGGACTGGATACTGGGGAATGGGTGGGCCACACTCTGAGGACCGGGAATTTAGCAGCTTGCAGGGTGCAGGGTTTCCTCATGGTACTGGAGTTTGGGGGGCATGTTCCAGCCCGGCAGGGAAATTTTACAAGTACTGGGGGTCGGCGGCATGCAGCAGCCCTACAGGGCTATTTTACAAGTACTGGGGGTTGGGCTCATGCTCCAGCCCTGTGGGGCTTTTTGGTATTGGGGGGACATGGATAGCCCTTTGGGGCATTACCATGCTGTTTCTGGTTAGGGCATTGGGGGGACAGAATTAGCCCTGTGGGGCTTTTGTGTTTTGGGGTCAGTGCAGTGTTGGGGTAGGGTGGCATACTATCGGGGGTGGGGGGAATGGGTGGGCTACACGGGCAGGAAACTTCCAGAGCAGTAAGTACAGTTATGCCAGCTATATGCTGGTGTAACTTAGGTTGATCATTTTCACATGGGGGTTGTTGGAGAATAGAGCCCAGGGGTACTTTGTTGCTGCCTTTCCAGAATAAAGGACAACTGTTGCCGTAAACCCTCTAGCACCATGTCTCACGGGGTTTAAGGTGAAACTGGTGGCATAAGTCCACTTTGGTGCAAGCAGCCTGCAGCATGTCACAGGTTGCTTTGCAGAATACAGTATGTCACAACTGCTTGCGTGACTTGCTACTTGCACCATTTTTTTGGTACAAGTCAAGTTACGACAGACATAACCTTTTGAGAATCGGGCCCATTACCTTGAATGGCAGAATCTCTTTTAGCCAGAGGATGATATATCGAGTGCAGCTCCACTGGCTCTTCAGATGAAAGTAATAATGTTACTATTTTTTCCATCTCAGATTTCAGTTCATTATTAGGAATCTCCAAAGACAGGCCAGTCAGCCTGAGGTTTTTCATACGAAGAGCATTTTCGATTTTTTCAAGTTTAGCCATTGTGCTCAGTTGCTCATGTAAAACTGCATTCACTGTGCTCTCCACCATTAGATCCTGATTTGAAAGTGTTTCAGTCATATCCTCTGTAACTTTCATTCGCTCTTCAAGTCTGACCATCCTCTCCTCGATTGTTTGGCAACAAGAATAAATTTCTTCTAAGGTAGTATGCACTTTCTGTTGTGATTGTTTGGTGTCAGATTGAAATTCAAAGACAAAAGTTTGAATTGTGGCTAGAGTTGGCTTCGGAGGAACCTTTGCCTTAATGCCCTGATCAGGACGTGTTGATGCCAGGGAAGCCATCGCCCCATCTAACTGCAGAGAAGCACTCATCCCAAAGTCAGGTTTCCCTGTTTTGGGGCAAAAAAACTTTTCGAACGCCTCAGTTCTGACCTCTGCTGATTCCTTAAACTTCAGTAAGTTCTTTGTGGCCATTTAGCCACCAACAAAAGCATTATTTAAACGGTTTCAGCAGCTGAACAGCTTTCATTACAGCAGAGCAGAGAGATTGAACATGCCACCATGTTGTACCCATCAGCACTTCCCTAAAGGGAATTTGGAGGTTTCACCCTTGGAACGAGTCAGCGTTAGGGCACCGAGTCATTAGGGTGCTAATCGGCAATGCCGTTGACCACTGTTTTTGCAGGGGTCTATGCCCACCACACTCCCCCCTTGTCCAGAAGCTGTGCCTCCCCCCCCCAACTATAGATTTCAACTCTGGGGGGTGGACCTCAGGAAGGGGGCAGCAAATTCTGTTTTTGTCACCCAAATGACTCAGTGCCCTAATGCCGGTGCCCTGAAGCACTGCAGTGGAATTTTGACCCCCAAATATGAGAAGCTCAGGGGGCCCAAACTATGTTGGTGACTTTTGTGCACTGTATTTACCTTGAGCCCTGAAGTGCAGGCAAAGGCATCAAGCACTCGTGTGACCTCAGTAACCAAGCTAACAGGATAAGTCATAGTTAATAACATGTCATCCACATATGTATTTACAAGGTAATGAGAGGATTTTGCCTGTATCCCCTGTATGTCTCGTGTGTTCAAAAGCTTCCTAGTGAGAAAGTCTAGTGCCAATAAAAAAAGGAGATGAGACAACAGGTAGCCCTGCCTTGTACCTCTGTGTAGTGTGAAAGGGGCAGAGATGGCGTTGTTAGTGAGAACTGCTGCTATTGGGGTGTTGTATAGGGTTGTAATCCAGTTCCTGATGTATGGGCCAAAGCCATAGGTTTGTAAAACCATATATAGATATTGCCAAGTGACAGAATCAAAGGCCTTCTGAAAGTCAATGGCCATTGCTGCCATGGTAAGTTCAATTTGCTGGCTACCCATTTGAGATTAAGCAGGGTGCACAAATTGTCTGGTCCCATCTGACTTTTCTAGAAGCCAGCCTGTATGGGGTGAATTAGTGATGGAAGGACTATTTCTAACCTATTTGCCAACACTTTTATAAAAAATGTTTGTATCTGTAGAGATGAGAGATGGTTCTGTAACTGACGCTATCCAGTGGGTCATTGTTTTTTGGGGGGCAGCAGGATTATAAGTGCCTCTTTCATCATGGGGAGAAATCCTGGAGTTCTCTGGCATGGTTTAGCACTGCCTGTAGGTATGGAATGATAATTTGGGGCATGTCATGATAGACGTCTACTGTGAAACCATCATTCCTTGGGTCCTTGCCAAATTTAAGTTGTTTCAGGGCAGAGATCAATTCTCGCTCTGTTAAAGATTTATCCAGAAGCTCACCGAGTTCTCCAGACAGAACAGTTTTGGGAGTATATCCCAAAAACTCTATGAGATTGGGGGGGGGGGGCTGATCCTGACTGTTCTGTAAATGGGGCATATAGTGTCTCATAGAAGTGAAGCATGATCTCATTCATTCTCTTGCAATAAGAAACTACCTCCCCTTGCCTATTACAAAGGGCCATGATCTGAGACTCAGCTTTTTGTTTTCTGAGTTGGTAGGCTAGCAGTTTGCCCCTTTATCCCCCTGATTCCCAGTAAGTATGCCTCAAGAGCAGGAGTAGCCATTCCATCTTGTGCTGGAGCAGAGAGTTTATTCTGTATTTTAGTTCTATTGTCTCAGCTGCTAGTGGTGGGAGGAGATGGGGATGTTTTTTTCACTGAGCTTCTTTAGTACTAAGTTTGTAAGGAGGTCGTCTCCAGTAGTCTTTTTTGTGACTAACCACAGAATGAGATATCATTTTACCCCTCAGGAAGGCTTTAAATGCTTCCCATACAGTAACTGATGATACCTCCTCTGAGGTGTTCATCTGAAAGTAAAACTTTGCCTCCTGTCCAATCCAGGTCATGAATTCTGGGTCTTTTAGTAGAAGTGGGTTGCACTGCCATCAAGGCGATTTCAGTTGACCATAAGGTGGAGAAATAATTCCCATTGGGACATGGTCTGAGATTATAATATTGTCTATGGTGGCATCAGTTATCCTGGTGGTGGCCATACTGTTAGCCAGCCACACATCTATCCTGCTGTAAGGCTATGGACAGGGGAGAAATAAATGTAGCCTTTGCCTGTTGGATTGTCTGTGTCCCATATGCCATTCAATCCACATTCAGTCATGAGCATGCTAAGTGCAGTCCTAGCTCTGGGATGTGAGTCAGCAGCAACCATTGATCTGTCTAAAAGCCTGTCAGATGTCACATTTGCCACCCCTCACAACCAGTATGGGAATGTCTGGGTGCTCTTGTGGTCATGTCCGTGAACGTCTGGTTGATTTTATATGGAAGAAGAAAGGGTCATCTGTGCTTCGACCATAAATATTTGATGATATGATCTGCCCCCCCCGGGGTATTGATTAGGGATATGGTCCATCTTCCTAGTGCATCAGCTATTGTACATGTTACTTGCCACTTCAATGCTTTGTAGATCAAAACCACTACCCCTTTAGATTTAGTAGAAGCTGAACTGTGAATGGTTTGCTCTACCCAGCTCTTCCACAACCAGTGGATACATTTCAAGGTGAGATGAGTGTCCTGTAAAAGGGCTATGTCTGCTTTCATATGTTTAAGATATTGCAGACCTTATTCCTCTTCATTGGGTGGTTAAGCCCATTTACATTTCAGGAGACACATCTAACCCTTTGGACCCCTTCATTAATGTTTACTTTGGCTATCCTGTAGTCCCTATGGACTGCAACCGAGTATAGAAGAAAAGGGGAAGATACCTCTTAATCTCCTGCTACACAACCCTGTAAGAGTGGAGGAGGTATACTTAAGAGTGAAGTGAAGGCAGTAAGACGTTACTGCAAGGTATGTTCTTGATTACAAATGGCAACCTGCCAAACCCATATGCATAGTCCCTACCACCCCGATGTACCTGTATGTGATCCCAGAATCAGGAAGGGTGCCCTCCAAGATTGGAGAGTTGGTTCTAAGGCTTACCTGTAAACAAACTGGAGGTTTTCCGAAGAAGGATAGCTGCTCCCGGGTGCTTAACAGTTGACTCCGTGTAACCTTTTGAATGTGTAATCTGCACAACAAATGGGGCACTAGAGCCCTAAACTGCACTAAATAACTGTTAACAAGTGTGGAAAAAGTTGGATTAAGACACAAAAATCAAGGATTGTAATATCACTACTTATTTAAACACTAAGATGCAAATAGCAGAAACCAGAATTAACTTGAGAACAGTAATTTACTCTTTTAACCATTCAGACAGTGTAAGCTGATAGACTGAGAGAAACACAGTCAGCTCTGCCACTGAGAACTACTACTAGCATGGTGGTATGGATTAGAATACCGACCTGTCCCATCCTCTTGTAGTGCTGGGCAATTCACCAAACTTGCAAACCGCTATCTGCCAACTCATCCAGCACCTTGTAGTGACAGTGTAGGTGCACAGCTCTAACTTGCGTACCCATATATACCAAGGTGATGAGGGGTGTGTCTTGACCCAAAGATATACTTTGGCAAAGGATGAGTTCTAAATGCTTGTGAAATACCAGGATATTTGCACATATAGGGACGTTTGTACCTCTGAAAGTGTGAGGTGGGGTTGGGGTTGTAGTAAATTGCATATTATGAGGGGGGAGTGGTATACCCCATGCACTACAACAGCCTGCTAAAGAATGAGCTTTCACTCTGTAAACCACAGAAGTACCAGGAGACTCCTACCCTTTCCAAGTTTCATCTGTAGTTAGCAACTGTTATGCTCAGTAAGTATGACATATGAATATGAACTAAAAATATAAATAGTGCATTGATTGCTAAGCTTCGTTCTCTGTACTTCTGTGCCACTGAGGCAAGGGGTAAAATTTATTGTCGACCCTTGGGGGGACACCCCTATATACCCCATACTACTGGTCACTAAGGTTTTCTAAGGTTTGAGAAGACAAAAGTATGCTTGAGGCCCATCAGGATTGTCTCCCACTTCATAGTGGGCATATTGTTCCCTTTTAAATTTGTCTAATCCCATCTTAAAATGTGAAACGTTTGTAAATTAACTATTTCCTTGGGAAATTTGTTCCAAGCTCTTGTTGCCCAAATTGTAAAGTAGCTATCCCTTTTTTTTTCATTTGTTTTAGATATTACCAGTTGTTTGGCATATGATTTTAAATTCACACTTCTGTCAGCAAACTCCAGACTGCACCGTGGTAAATTTCTGCTGAAGGGGAGGAATGTAAGTCCTTACCCTCTCAGCAATACCCCCGGTCCACTCAATCCACCCTGTACCTGCCAATCTGAGGATGTGATAACCAAACATTCACCACTCCTCCCCTGCCCCTCCCTCAACTCTCCCCCTAATGCTTTATGCATCCACAAGCTGCCTTTCTGGCAAGGATGCACTCAGTGTAAAGGGGCTGTCATAATTTAATAGCATCCATTGAATACAGTGAGGGGAGGGGGTAAGAAATAAGTTAAAACTGGTGCATGCGATGGGACACTTAACAGGTTGCACTACCCACTGAACAATGGTGCAGGCACACCCACATGCCTCCCTGCTTTCCCATCCCTTGCTGTAAGTTTTCATGCTACTTTAAACCCACAAAGGTAGAAATAACAGCTAAACCCTCCACATTATAATAGATGTACAGATCTTGCATAAAAAAGAGAGTAACCTGTAAAAGGATATCAAATGCTTCTGAGGACTGAAACAGCTGCACCATCACAAAGCTCCATCTGAAGAAATCAGCATGTCCAAATTTGTGGGTTCAAGTTCCAGATCCTGCTGCTACTTCTGCAAATGACCTGTTACCAGGGACCATGTAAGCTTCTGCCTCTGTTACACAGTCCATATCTGAATTTTTTTCTGCTAGTGATGCCAAAGACAGGGGATCCATTTCTTTAGCAGCCTCATTCTGTGAATTTGTAGTTTCTGTTGTTCTTCTCTGCTGATGCTGTGACTTCAGGGCTTCTCTCAGAGCTTTTGACGGGGGTGATGCCAGTGCTGTCTCCTAGAGAATTTGTCACGGTCGGGGGCTCCTGTATCTAAGCCTGCTATTAGCTGTTTGGACCATAACTTGAACCATCCATGTCCCATCCCTTGGCATTGGAACATTCTGGTTAATGGGGAAGATGAGTTACACTGCTGTCATGGGCTGGCTTCTGTTTGATTAGTCCTTGACTGTCTCCATCTTTCTGATTGAGCTGGTTACTGTGGTGATGCCATAGATCTCAATGCTCTTCCCAAAGCTTTCTGGTGTTTGTAGTTCTGAGACGCAGGTCCCAACAGTGCTTTGCATCAGATTAGCTAAACCCATGGGAGATCTCCGCTTGAGTGTTTGCCCATTCCTTATGCCACATAAGTTTGTCAGTCCCTTAAATCGGTATGGTATCCCTTTATCCTGGAACAGCACCTTTATAGGGTTGTATGCCTTTCTAGACTGCATGACCTCCTGAGAAAAATCTTGATAAACTGATATATGAGCTGCTTTGGTTTTCTTGATCCTTGGCTCTCTCCTAGAGTATGTTCAGTCACCTTTCATGCTCATCTAGTCGGCGCAGTATGTAATGTTGTATATCTTTGAGATCCATGACATGCTGCTTTGTGTCATTCATGTGATCATTCAGTACCCAAACATCCTCTGTAGTGGATTTATTTGCCAGTTTTGGGTCAGACATGTTTGCCACAAGTGTTCCTAATTGTCTGGTGATATATACCAATAAAGAATTCCCTGAGTCTCTACTGAGTTTGGATTCACCTCCTTCTTCCATGCTGAGTGTATGCCAGGTTGCTGCCATGATGTAGACCAGTGGTAGGGAGAGGCCCTGCTGTCACAGCCTTGAGTAGCTGTAAGTCCAAAAGTATGTGAAAATAAGTAAGGCACCAGCAGTTATGGATAGCCCCTTGCAGTTACTAAGAGTTCCAGCACTGGATGAGTGAGGAGCAGCTAGCCAGTATTAATGTAAAAACATATATGAAAAGAGGAACGGGATGGTGAGTCAATAATTAAGCAGCCATCAGGCATAGTGCCTGTGTATGCATCTCTCCAACCTTGAAGATCTTCTATAAGGTTGGTGTAGTCCCCACACAGAAAAAAATCACAGATATCTAAAATAGAGTATGACTACCTAAAAATGTCATGCTAAATTACAAATATTACTGCACAGATGAGGGTGAATACTAGATCCCAATGGGTATGTTGACTTCCACAATTTTATTTTCCATTATTCTTCCATTATCATTCCTCTCCTTGGTCACTAATGACCAGCCCCCATCAGACTGGTCCTCCCAGCCTCATCAAATGCCACCCTAGGACTCGGCTAGCACCAGTGTTATCCTGCTACAGAACATAGCTGAATGGGCCCAATCATTGGTATATGGCCTGCAAGGGACCAGGCCATCACTGTACTGTGATTGGTGGTGTTCCCTCCATTTTCACCTTTTAGGACCCACATGCATTCAATGATGCTATGTGTATGCTCCACCTCCATGAATACACCTGTTTGGACTTGGGGTCCCTCTCCCTTGATGTTCCCTGTCACTGCCACCTCCTCTTGGTTGCAGATGAATCATGAGACCTGCATTACCACTTCATGAGGGTGGAAAGCTGTCCTATGGAGGCTCAGTCATCCCTCACCAGGCTAGCCTTGATCTGTTCCCAATCCTGGGTGTGCAGTGAGTCAGGCGGTGAAGCATCCATTGCCTCAGCCTACCATGCTGCTTGGCTGGCTTTGTCTTTCACAATTTTTAAGGTAAATATACTTTAATGAGTTATATTTGGAGAATGTATAATCTGCTATATTATTATTAAAGTAGAACTTAGGTTCATAAAAACCAAAGAGGCCCATATGGTAAGTGCATGGAACATCAGTTTCGCTTAATTGTTTTGGTCTTATTATAAACCTAACGGGCATAGAAAGAAACTTTTGGAACGTCTAATTAATTTTTTCCAGTAGCTAACTTGTGATGTAAACACAAAAAATGTCAGCACTCAGCAGGGACATGATTACAATTAAGAAAGCCAAGGAAGTGCCAGAAGCCAGGATATTTTTAGAAGCTGCATATACCAAAGCCCTTTAGTAGTTTATAAATGAAAAAAAAAGTTGATGAAGGAAAAGCTTGGAAATGTGAAAACAAGGGGAAACTTTAGAAAGAGTCAGGAGTCAAGGCTGAGATTATGAATGAATACTTCACTTTGGTGTTCACCAAAAGGCCCTTGGGAGAGGGACAGTGTACACTAGAAGGCCAAATGAGATCAGTAGTAGCCTTGAGTCAGTCAGTGGACATCACACCTGCCATGGTACCTAGCTATTATACTTCACAAAGATCAAACAAGTCAAATCCTAAGGGATAAGTGGAATATACACCATGATTCTTGGTGTAGCTGAGGCAAAAATTGGTAGGTTCACTTTTAGTTCATGTTCATGAGTCATTTGGACAGGTGTGATACAGGGGAGCAAGAAAGTGGTCAATGTGGTCCCTATTAATGTTATTCAAAATTGCAGAAATCCGTTTTGCACACTGTTCACAAAATGACACCATTTTCATGAAATTATGTACAGTTTCATGAATTGAGCATATTACACAGTACCATCACCATGTAGCTTTTTGGGTGAAATAATCAAAACTGCACAATTTTGTAGATTAAGGTTTGTAACAATGTGAACTTTTAAAAGTGCATTATTTGCTGAATGTGGCATTATTTGCTGATACGGTACCCTTACAGAAATAATTATATGAAATGTTTTCATGCCGAGCACATAAAACTACCCATGTGATATGCATGCTGCGTGATTCAAATGTTAAATTGGGACAGACCACATGCATGTGGCATGCGTATAGCAAGCAAGTGTAGAAAGCATGCTTTTATGTTAAATTGGAATAGACTGCATGCATGTGGCATGCGTGCAAAAAGCAAGTGGTCACTGATAACTGCACACATAAAAGTTAAATGACTTGCTCAGAATCACACCATATACAAGTTGGGGTTGATGAGATTCAAATCCAGGTGTCAGGTCTATAAGTCTCCTGGCTTGCAGTTCAGTGCCTTTAACCACTAAACTATACTGCCTGCACACAAATGGCTCACTTGTACCTCAATTCAAATCTGCATACATCTGCATACATGCAGCATGCTAATAGCCACTGTTATACTTTTTAGTTTTCTTGCCTCCTCTCATCTCAGCTGCACAGCTGAAATGTAAACACATACCAATGGAAACACATGTGGTTCTTCCCACTCCCAATACAAACACTTACCCACAGAACTACTTCTGTCTGGCCTGTACTTCTATTATTTTCTCTCCATAGTTTTGAATGCGTCCATGCAAACAGACTTTAAGGGGCAAACACAAAAGTAATGATAACTTGACACCCACCCATTTGGCCAGTTCCCCTACCCCATGCACACATACTGTAGCAGGTGTGGCCATGCTGCTACAGACAACCCACAAAGTACAGATAAAAGTTGAGAGTCTCTTACCTGAGTACTAGGGAGCCAGAGGCATGAATCTTTAAGAGATGATGTCCATGGGTCGGAGTGCTGTGGCAGTCCCCCTTGAAATGAATGGAGTTATTTTTTATTACTATTTTATACATTATGATGGTGAGTTGGAGAATAATGAAGGCCACTGTTCTGCTAACAAGGCCCTTGTTAGTCAAGTGGTGGCCTTCATTAATCTCCAACTCTCCATCAATAATGTATAAAATTGTAATGAAAAAAAATACCCCCATTCATTTCAATGGTGCATGCCCCTGCAGTCTCTCTTGCCCTATGTCATAATGTGCTTCAGTGTGGGGATGTGGATGTCAGCTTTACTGGGGGGCATAAGCCTAACTATATTGTAGCTCCAATACTCTGTGCATACCATACCGCTCAACTGTCCCTGAATGCAAGGGACAGCCTTCATTTTATCACTGAAAACTGCTCTGCTCCTCATCCATCCCTCATGGAAAATATGCTGCAGACACAGAGGATGTCCTGTAAATTTAGACTTTATGGCAGGGGTGCCATTTCAGATTGCAGCAGGGGGGGAGCCAAAATCCAGTGGAGGCCAGGTGCTAGTTAGCCCCTAAGTGGCAAGCTCTAGCATGTCTGGAACATCTCTAAAAGGTAAAACTTATTTGTTGTGACTGAAAAGTCATATGCAAATCAGAAAAATTCAAATGTATAAGATTCTCATCTGTCTATACCCCTGGTGCAGTGCATCAGATTTGGGCTTAAACCCACCCAGTTACTAACCAATGTTTTTCCTGGCTAAAGTTCTGAATCCCTCCCCTCAAAAAAAAAATGTTGCCATGATTTCTCTCCTTGACTCCATTCCATTCAGTACCAATCCCATATGGGTCATGAAGCCACCCAAAGGCACAGACATGTAAAAAAACACATTAATATTTCAGTTCTTCCTCCTTCCCCAATCCCCCTGTAAAAAATTATTTACTTTACTTATCCGGCCAACTGGCCAGAACCTGCAGCCTGGCAAAGTGTGCCACCAGTCCAGTTTTCAGTCTGCTCCTTCTCCATGCTCCTGCCTGAAGCTGGATGCTAGAACCAACCATCCCATGTCCACAAAATGGCCCACAATCAAGTAACCTCATCAACTGAACCCACCCAAACTGTGTTGCTTGCTTCTTGATTGGCTACTGCCTTGGCTGCTGCACTGCACTGATCAAGGCCTTTGAAGACTGTGCACACCACTGTCACTGTTGCTGCTAGGCCTAGCTTGCTGCCACGGGGGGCCTGTGCTGTTTTTTTTTCCTTTTTGCGAGGCAAGCCAATAGAGCAAGTAGGTAGCCTAGCCTCGAGTTAGCTTCCAGCTCTCCCCCTGCCCCTTCAGTTGTCAGGGGAGATGGAGACTCACTAAGAGTAGACCAACAAAAATATGCTTTCACAACACTTCTATTGAGAGTTCATTTCTCACCAACTCATCTAAGCTGTAATGTGCAGCCTGTCTACTCTGTGGTGGGAAAGACAGTGTCGCTGTCATATGACTCATGTGCTTTTGCTTGGCTGGAGCACTTCCACATCACATGTGATGGTGCTGCCACTAATAGGTGGAGAGAGTGGACAACACAATGCAGACACAATTGAGTCAGGAGTGCACCTGCAGTGTGAGTGCACACAGGCCAGGGGGATACTTATCATGCAAAAGATTAAATCCAACTTTAATGCCATTATTGCTACACCATAAGAACAACCTAGGCACAAATGCGGGGGGGGGGGGAGTAACTGCCCCCTCTGCCCTACCTAAATGGCACCCCTGCTTTATGGTAGAAATTAATTCTCAGGAGCTAAATACAATGGTTTCCACTGTGTTCTGATGACCTATATCTCCATGTTTCAGGATGTGTCCTGATCATCATGAGGGTTTGTGTCCCTCATTTTGAGTGTCCATGTCCCTCATTTCAATGACAAAATGTGAGGTATGGTGCATGCTTCCCAGACCCTACTCAGTACAGAGTGCAAAGTATGGCCATAGTGTATATGCTCCATACAGAATGACCAAGGGAAAATAAGTTAGCTGAAACAGCCATGGAGAAACACATTTGTAGCACTAAATATGCATAAGGAGATTTGCAGGGCCCAAAACAAAAAGGTCAGGCTTCACAACACAGAGGCCCCTCTTTGCACATCTTGAGTGGGCTGATGTTGGCTGACTGTATCCTAGACATTTAATGCAGTAATCAAACAATACTTTACAAATGAATGGCAATTTAATAACAAAAATCAAAAGCAATTAAACAACTTGCAAAAGGATCAGAATTAATGAGTTTACCTAATTTTAATGGGAAATCAATGAACAATGTATGTTAATGGCTCTAATTACTAGCAGTAGTTTGAAAAATAGAAACTGATGCATTTTTAGATGAGATTTGCACCAGTTTAGTTGCTGCACACATGGAAAGCATGCAACATGTGAACCTGACATAATTTTTAAATGATCGTCACACCAGCTTAACAGCTGCACTCATGTCAAGCAAGCAACACGTGAATCTAATGTGATTTTTAGAAGATGTTCACACCAGCTTACCTGCTGCACACATGTCAGGCTTGCAGCATGCAAACCTGATTTGCTTTTTAGACCTTGTTCACTTAGGTCCACTTTGTGTATGCGAACTGCATGCAAACATTGCACAATTAAGCATGTGGCAGATCAGGCCAAACAAACCTAATCACTGGGTGGTACAGGGAAAGGCCATGGACATACTCTACCTGGAATTCAGCTACATCTTTGATAATGTGGCCAAATACAAGCTCCTGGCTGATGTACTCCTAAGTGGCATACATAAGGTATTCACAAGGTGCTTTCTTTATAGGTTTGGTGTTAGGGAGAGAGGGTTGTGCTGGATGGGCACTACTCTTGAGTGGTGAGTGGGTAAGGATGAAATAAATGCATCAGTGGTTGCTTTAAGTTGGCTTGGAGTCAGGCCTCATCCATTAGGTTTGATGGAAAATTCAGCAGAACTTGTACAGCTCTCAATGCTGTAATTGGCAAGGAGTAAAACAGGCTACAAATAGTGAGCAAATATGCCTTGAGGTCCACAGTGATTATTATACTGTAGCTTACTTGTGGTAAGTGTTGCTAGGTGGTGATGGCTTGCATTTGCTATGGATTACTGTTTGTGGTGCTGTGACAGAGTCTGCAAAACCCACTAAGCCCACTATATCCTAATGTGAGTTACAAAAATAGATACTATTGTACATTGCTGACCACAAGGCATGTACCCCCTGAAATCTCAGCTTTACGTCCATGCCAATTACTGTATTCTCTACAGACTCATTGATTTTCAAAGAGTATAGCAATGCCTCACTCCATCAAAAAAAGAAAGTGCTGTTCATAAAAATCATACATTCAGTTGTATACATTATATTGCCCTTCATCACAGAAGAAGCAGAACCAAACTACACAAAAACACGTATCCTGGATTTTAGGGGGTCAGACTTTGGGAAAATGGGGAGATGTTTGAAAGATACATTAATGGGAATCAGGGAGGGAATCAGGGAAGGAATCGGGGGTTGAGGAACAGTAGGCAATATTTAAAATGGGGAATACAAGAGCAACAGAATTATACATTAAGCAGGTTATTAAGGGGAAAAGGAAGAGGAGGCCATTATGGTTTTCCAAAGAGGTAGTGGAAAAAGTGAAAGCCAAAGAGATTGCATTCGGGCAATACAAAAAGATGCAGACAGAAGGGGACAGAGAGAAGTACCAGGAGAAGCAAAGGGAGGCAGGGAGGTCAGTAAGGGAAGCCAAAGCTCAGACAGAAGAGTGCATCACAAAATCAGTTGGTAGAGGGGACAAAACATTTTACAGGTACATAAATGAAAAAGAAGGGCAAAGGGAGGGATAGTGAGACTGAAGGGGGAGGATGGAGGCTGCATGGAGGATGACAACAGTAAAGCTGACAAACTGAACAGATATTTCTGCTCAGTCTTCACTGAGGAAGAGAAGGGTAATGGACCTGAAGGGAGTATGAGGGGTGGGAATGGCGTAGAAATGAACACAAGTCCCTTTACATGGGAAAGATTCCTAAACGAACTGGAAGGAATAAGAGTTGATAAAGCAATGGGGCCAGATGGGTTGCACCCCAGGACCCTAAAGGAACTAAGAGAGGTGATAACCGAACCTCAGACAATCCTGTTTAGCTGATCACCTGAAACAGGTGAAGTACCCAAAGACTGGAGGACAGCAGATGTAGTCACCTTATACAAAAGCGGGAACAAAAAGGAAGCTACAAACCAGTCAGGCTGACCTTAGTAGTGGGGAAGATCATGGAAGCACTACTGAAGGAGAGATTGGTGAAACATCTGGTTGCCAATGGTCTACAGGACCCAAGACAGCATGGTTTCACTGGGGGGAGGA
This sequence comes from Neoceratodus forsteri, assembly GCA_016271365.2. NCBI lineage: Eukaryota > Metazoa > Chordata > Ceratodontiformes > Ceratodontidae > Neoceratodus > Neoceratodus forsteri. The sequence continues at coordinate 1,292,801,846 of CM057456.1, forward strand.
CTTGCCAAACCAACCTCATTTCATTTTTTGACTGGATGACAAGGGAGATAGATCGGGGAGGGCAGTGGACATGGCCTATCTGGACTTCAGCAAGGCCTTTGACACTGCCACATAGAAGGCTATTAAACAAACTGGGGAACATGGGAGTGGGCAGGACAGTAGTGCGGTGGGTAGGTAATTGGCTGGGTGGCAGGACACAGAGAGTGGTGGTAAATGGCTGTCACTCCACACATGGAAGAGTGACCAGTGGGGTTCCACAGGGATCAATGCTGGGACCAGTCCTATACAACATCTTCATCAGTGACATTGCACAGGACCTAGAAGGCAGAATTTCCCAGTTCACTGACGACACAAAACTCTGTAACAGAGTGGACACGCGTGAGGGTGTATACAAAATGAGGAGGGACCTGCAGAAGCTTGAAGAATGGTCAAGGGTTTGGCAGTTGAAATTCAACGAAAAGAAGTGCAAGATAATGCATATGGGGCACAAAAACCCTGAAACAACATATCAGTTGGGGAGTGAGGATATAGCATGCACCAAGCAGGAAAGGGACCTTGGGGTTTTATCTCTGATGACCTCAAGGTAGGGAAACAGTGTGACAAGGCAGCAGGTAAAGCAAATAGGATGCTGGGATGCATAGGCAGGGGCATCACTAGCAGGAAAAGGGAGGTCATAATCCCACTATACAAGACACTAGAGAGGCCCCACCTGGAGTACAGTGTGCAGTTCTGGAGACCTTACCTATGTAAGGACATAGACAGGGTAGAGAAGGTTCAGAGGTGGATAACAAAAGTGGTACAGTGATTGCATCACAAGTCCTATTAAGACAGGCTGAAGGACCTGTGATATGTACTCCCTGGGGGAGAGGATGGAGAAAGGGGATATGATAGAGACATACAAGTACCTTACAGGGAGGAACAGGGTGCAGGAATGCACTACTTAGTCAGTGAAAAAGATGTTCCGGGACTAGAGAGCATGGGGAAATGTGAGGAAGAATTTCTTCACAGAAAGGGTGGTGGACAAGTGAAACACCCTGCCAGAGGAAGTGGTGGGGACTGAAACAAACACATGATTTAAGAATGCATGGGATAGACATAAGAGAATTCTGGAGGTCAGGGGGAAGGGGCAACAGACTTCTAGAAAAACATAAAGTGAACTTATAAGCTCAAATTTGCAGACTGGGTGTGCTATAGGCCCATATCTGCCGACAGAGTCTATGTATCTATGCAACTGAATGTAGTTTAAACACAGACATTGCCCGCTGGCAGCCAAAGCTGAAGTGGCTAACTACTGACTACATCAGGCCAGACAGAACAGTGAGCACCTGTACACATCTGGTCGGGTCACGCATTCTGTTCCCTTCCCATTTGAGATGGGCAGAGTGATGGGTCTTAATTAATTCTGACTCTGTGCATGCAGTGGCACACTGGATACTATTAAGCATGTTGGAGGTGGCAATGTAAAAACTGTAGTGTCATCAGGAGAAGGAGTTGGGTCCCTACTGCTGGGAGCAGTGAGCAGAACTATGGTGTCAATGCCAATAGAAGAATACCAGAGGGTTCCATGTCATAATAGCAAATGCAAAACAGCGATCGCTATTATGGCGAGTGTATGTTACTGAAAAGAAAATCGGTGATATACACTTCAGGGCGACTCAACATCCGGAATTAAAAAAGTGTTTTTGTGGGGGGCCTTGACCCCCACACCCCCCTTAATTAGGATTCTCAGCTCCATGGGGTGCATATCAAAGAGGGGGCAAAATCTGGATCTCAGCAAAATTTAAGTGCCGCAGCTCGCAGCTGTGGCAAAATGTAACTCACTTCCGATCTCAAACTCAGTACCTGCTCTGCCAGAGCTAGCCTCCCACACCACCACACCACATGGCTAGCTCAGTGGCAGCATGTACACCAGTGCCTAAAAACCCCTTCCCTGTCCCTCTCCTTCTCCTCGCTATTCCTCCCTTCCATTCGCCCTTCCCCCTGGTCACTATCCCATACCCTCACTATTCTGCAGTGTAGTCCACCATAAATGCGCCCAAAATGAGTAGCTATAGTTCCAATCATTCATTTGGGGTCACTCTTATGATGTAATACCATTCCAGGGAGACTTTCCAGCAGGAGGTATAATTATAGGAATAGCAGGAGAAATCATGCATTTGGCACGTGAGTAATCAGATGACTAGTTAAAGTTGATCCCTGGTAAGCTGTTGAGAAAGGCTCAGAATTCAAGATTGTCAGAGTCTAGCCTTACGTGAAGTGATCAGGCAATATCTCCAATTGCACTGAAACATCTTTTGGAAGTGACTGATGTCAGAAGGTGTGACATGATGTCTGGAATTTAGATACTGCAGGTGCATGAACCTTTGGTACATGGAGTGTAGGTAAACACTGTAGGCATTTTTATGTTTGCATGTATGTACAAGAAATATGTTCTGGCAGCTTGCTGAAGAAGCAGGTTGTGGAGGTGCTGCAGTGTTGTGGCCAATGCTGTCACTGCTTTTTGGGTCTCGCCTGTGTATCACCAATGAAGGAGCATGCTGGCTATGTCAGTAGTCTGCAAGCATGCCACCAACTTGAAACGAGTTCACCGCTGCAATGAGGGAGCACCCCCTCATTGCAGGGCATGTCTTTCCTGGTGTAACATTTCAATAAACATGGTGGCGGCTGTTGCCGTCTGCCTCTCACAGTCCCCAGCAAGCTGACTTCAGGAGTGCGCAATTCCCCTGTCGGCATGCCCTCTCCCCAGTCTGTTTGCCGATGGGGGAGCCCAATCTCCATCAGCATATGTGCCCCTTTGCTGTGTTTTGTTTGCCAAGGGAATGCCCAATCCCCCTCAGCATCATCCCCCCCAAACACAGACACGCTTGCCAACAGGGTGCCCAATCCCCCATCAGCATATTTAACACCCCATCGCATCGGCATTTTTCTGCCCCTCCCAATCCCCATTGTGCCACACTGGGAGCCCACCCAGTGTAGCTAACATGACCCCCAAAACTCTTACACCTGTAAAAAAGAAAATGATCCTAGTGGTTTTTTTTTCTTTTTTTCTAACCTGAAAGACAGAAAACGGTCCCTCACTGTTGGGTCCCCTTCCCAACCTGCACCCACCCACTGCGCATCCCACATCCCCACATGCCCCCCTCACCCCATACTTACCTAAGGAGTCTGGCGTGATGATCTTTGGTGGAGTGGGAACACGTCTACACTCTTCAAAACCGACCGTGAACTGAAGAAATGCTGTAAGCTGTATAATGGCATAAATGGGGGGTTTTCAATTTAGGTGGATATCTCAACCATTTTTGTGACTTTTGGCCCCAGATTTTCAACATGGGATTCTTGGGACCCCACCTCATGAACTCAGTCACTGTCATGTTATCATTGGGTCCTGAAAGGTGATTTTGAGGACACTGCATGGAATCACCTTCCGGGATGGATTAACAAAATTACAGTGTCACTGTTCATGAGGTGGGCTCTCAAAAGCCTATGTTGCAAATTTGGTAAAAAAATTCCAAAAAATTATTGTTACAAGCGAGCATTGTGCAGTTCCCACGCAAGCTCATAACTTTGAGAATTTTTTATATTTTCACTCCAGATTTTCAACATTGCCATTTTTTCCACACCTCCATGTGAATAGTACAGCTGTTATTTTTCACATCCTGCCCGAAATGTGTTTTTGCACATGTGGTGCACAATGGCATGGTCGCTGTGCGAAATCAATGTTTGGGATGGATTAAGAAAATCACAGTGACAGTGTTCATAAGGAGAGGTCCAAAAAAGCCCATGTTGCAAATTTTGTGAACAAATTCCAAAAAATGACTGCTTTTCTACGCACTCTTGTAACTTTGCCAGTTTTTTATATTTTTATTCCAGATTTTCAACATTGTCATTTTTATACACTGCCTTATGAACAGAATAGCTGTCATTTTTCACATCCTGCCTGAAACATGTTTTCACACCTGTGGCACACAATGGGCACGGTCGCTGTTAAAAATAAACGTTCGGTACAGATTAAGAAAATCACAGCGCCACTGTCCATGAGCAGAGGTCCAAAAATGCCTATGTTGAAAATGTGGTGTCAAAAATCCCCAAAATAATTGCATTACGGATGTACCTTGTGCAGTTTCTACGCACGCTTGTGACTTCACCAATTTTTTTATATTTTCACTCCAGGTTTTCAACATTACCATTTTTTTACACCTCCTCATGAACAGTACAGCTGTCATTTTTCACATCCTGCCTGAAATGTGTTTTTGCACCTGTGGCACCAAATGGCGCAGTCACTGTGCAAAATCACCTTTTGGCTAATGAACTGATAGTGTCACTGTTCATGTGGTGGGGTCACAAAAAGCCCATGTTGAAAATTTGGAATAAAATACCAAGAAACTCCCAGGGCGTTAGGGTTTCCGACCATAACACCCTACACTGTAGGGACTAACAGGTGTCAGGGGTGTGACTTGGGATTGTCGACAGTAATGCTCACACCATTCAGCCCCCAACCGCACCCTGCAGCCAGTGACAGGCATCAAGGTTTGCCTTGGACTCTTCAGCCCCAAAGTTCACCCCATTCTCCTATACTGCACCCATTTCAGCATACTTTCTTGTGGAGTGGGGTGAGTTTAAAGCCTGAACACCCCAAGGCACACCTCGACACTTGTTGGTGTCTGCAGGGTAGGGTGACGTGAAATGAAGTGAGCGTTATGGGTGATGACCCAAAGGCACACCCCAATGCCTGTCCATCTCTGCAGGGTGGGGGTGGGGCTGGCGTCAGTTCAATACTTCACTACTATTCCTATTCTGCATCTGTCTAACTCCTGCACTTCCAATGATAATGCCAGCACGCAAACATTCGGCATTGACAAATGCTTGTTTAGGTTTATTTTCCTACAGATGTGGATTTCAGCAACTAATATTTGTTGTTTGATTCCTTCACTGAGTTAGAAGCATCATTGGTGACATTCATTGCAAGCTTTGACACTCATACAAGAGAGGGAATAAATTTTTGTCTAATTTATTCATGAAGCTGAGTATGTCCTTAACAAAACTTAATCCTTCTGTAGGAAGAAGGAGCCCTTGTAAGTTCACCCTGGAGTCCAGCAACTTGTGCCCACAACCCAGAGAGGTGAATACATGTGGGGCAGCAACTTAGTCTCCAGAGGGTCTCCTGTATGGCTTCAGCCTCACAACCATGGCCCTGCACCACTCCCATGATCCTTACTTTCATTTGCTTAGTGCCTATGCAAATTCAGGTTACCTACTACCTCACGCATATGCCTGTGATATTTCTACTGCTCCTTTTTTCTTCTCTGAAACTAGTTTGTTCCCTACCATAGATAGGGTGTTTCCTGCTTTCCTTTTTTAACCCTCCTACATGTTTCTTTTTTTCCAGGGAGTCTACTACCCCTCTTCCACTTCTACTGTATGTACAAGGTGTAACTACCTGCCCCCAAACTGGTTGTCACAGTATACAGTAAGCAGTTTTCTGTTTCTTACTACTTTATTCTGGTGTTCCACCTCTTGAGGCTCCTGTAGACCTGTGGTCACCCTACATAACCCTCAGATGTGCCTAAGGCAGAATAGTCACTCCTGCTCTATCCCACTCACACGATGGGACATAAGCAAAACCAAAATGTTGCCATTCACTGTCATTCACATGAACCACTCTGTGGCACTTGCTCTCTATTGCGCCCCTTCCCGATATCTGCCCCACTGAAAATGTTGGCTTTGTCCCCACACATTAGATGCCCTGCCACAATTACTCTCTCCCACTCACTCTCATAGTGACACTCCTGGTACGTCATATTGCTCATTATAAGCCATTTTCTCTCTGCTCTTCAAGAACACAAAACAAAACTGGGCAAACCTTAAGTGATATGTCATGCAATTTATTGGCATGTAAAGAATGCTCCTAGTGCCTCAGGGTTCACTACCCTTTCACAAGGGAGCCAACAGTGAAGTGAATACAGTTCAAATAATTTAAACCATTGAAGTCTCACATGGTGCAATCCGTACTGTTCTACAAGTTGCTATAGTAGTTTCTGGTCTTTTATAGGAAGCATGGTGTAATCCCAACACCTACATAAAGACACAGCCACAGAGCTGACTGCAATCCCAACCGCAACTAATGCGAACCTCCACAGCACCCGACATGCCCCCACAGTTTCAGCAGGTGTGCCAGCAGTGGCAGCAACAAAGAGCAACACCACACCCACACCCACTGTTCACAGAACCGCAGAAGAAATGCAAGCGGAATTCATTGAAAGTGCAAAGGGCCACAGGCTGCTGCTGGCAGAAGGACATGCCTACCAGTGGGAGAGGACTCGTGGCAAGTGCACGTATTGGAAGTGCTGCAAGTACACAGCCAGCAGATGCAGGGGCCAGGCAATAATCATGGTGGGGGGTCCACCAACACTGATGGGCACACACAACCATGTGCCGGACACCACAGCAGTCGGTGTATACAGGGTCCATGCAGCAATAAGGTAGAGGGCTAGGGACACCATTGAGAGCAGCCAGCAAATCATCATGGCATGCTGCTCAGGGGTCAACAAGGCCATGGGAGGGAGCCTACCATCGGTACCCCTATTGAAGATGTCAGCACAGCATGTCAGGAGAAGCATCAGGAGGGCATACATGGATCTGTGCACACTGGCTGAATTAACCATCCCTCAGGAGAACTGCAAGACTCACAGAGGTGAGCCATTTAATACTCCATGACTCTGGGCAGGGGGAGCGGGACAACACCAAGTACAGGTTCCTGCTCTTCAGCACTAGTAGGAACCTTGAGTTGCTGGCCCGCAGTCTAGCCTGGCAAGGGGATGGCACATTCAAGTACTGTCCCAGGCTATTCACCCAGCTGTACACACTGCATGGTGTGGATGGGGTCACTGTGTTGCCCTCCATGTACATCCTCATGTCAAAGAGGACTGTGGCAGCATACACAGCGATGTTCCAGAAAGTGTCTGAGCTGTGCCCTGTGGAAGGCCCCCACCACATGCTCCTGGACTTTGAGCTTGCAGCACACAGAGCCATCGGGTCAGTGCTGCCCAGGTGGAGGTGCACGGGTGCTTTTTCCACCTGTGCCAGTGTATGTGGCAGCAGATCCAGCAGCACAGGTAGCTGGCACATAAGTACAGCACGGATGATGTATGCGCCATGCATCTCCGGATGCTGCCCACCCTCATCTTTGTGCCCCCAGGTGACGTCTGCATGACCTATGAGGAGGTCCATGGCTGGAAGTACTTCAGGGAGCATGAGGAGGAACTGGCCCCTGTCCTCAACTACTTTGAGGACACCTGACTGTGCAGACCTGTCCGTAGTGGGCACCACTGCAAACCGCTGTTCTCCATCTCTGTGTGGAACTGCCATGACGCTGTCCAGGAGGGGATGCCGAGAACCATCAATGCCATTGAGGGCTGGCACAGGGTGCTTAATTCCCTGTCACCCCTCCGTGTGGTGGTTCCTGTATGTCCTGCATAGGGAACAGTGGTGAACAGAGTTCAAGCTGCAACAGGCATTGTCGGCCAGGTCACCGGGCACACCCATCAGCGGTATAGAGAGAGTACCCAGAGGATCACGCACCTGGTTGCTCACCATAGCACCCATAGCCACAGAGACTACCTGATGGGGCTGGCACTGAACATCAGCCTTCAGATGTGAGTCTCGTGGTGTGTGGGGGGTGGTAGCTGAAGTCTTGCCTGTGCCACCCCCTGCGGACACTTTCCTTGCCCTTTGCTGCATCCTCCTGGGGGCAGGGTCCTCCAGGTGGTACACGCACCCCCACATCAGTCTTGTAGCCTCCATTGCCTTCTGTGGTGCCTCTCCATTGCCCGGCTGCAATGGGGCCATCCTCTGTGTCTGTTATACTGCATCTGTGCATCGCTGACTGGTCACTCATTCTGTGCCTCCTGGTGTACCCTGCCCACCTCCAGTCATGTTGTGCAGCAGCTTGTCGGGTCAACCATGGCTGGGGGGGCCCGCTGTCGGGTCCTGCGCTGTGGTTACTGCCGGTGCTGTGGCATTCTGTGGCCATTTGTGGGTCTGTCCATTGGAGTTCCTGTTGTGGCGGCTGCAGCAGTGCTTCAGCTGTCAGTGTCAGAGGCGTCAGGACCATTTGCGGCCTTTATCTGGTGTCGCTGTGGGGGATGTTGGCCAGAATGGTTCCACTCTCCTGTGGTGCTTCCCTTTTTATAATGTCCTATGTTGCTCAGTTATATTTAATACTGAATTCCACATTTTTAATGAATATTCAGATTTGGTTATAGAGTTGGAACATATATGCTGAGCCTATCCATTTGCAAAGAATGAAGAATGTAATTAATTAATGAAGGATCTTTACACATAAAAAAAAAAATAAATAGGACAATTTGTTGCTGGCTCGCTGATGCAGCAGTATCACTACTGCTTGCATTGCTGATGGCCCGTGGTTAGAAGCAACCTCAGGAGTCAGAAGGTTGGCCAGGGAGGGAGAAGAATCAAGCATCCCAAGGACTGTTCTCCTCCTCCAGGGTGGGAAGGGATCAATAACCACCATTAGCCTGGCCCCTAGTTGAGGCTGGGGTTGGCATACCGACACTTCATAATGGGGAGAGTGGAGGCAGGGCAGATGCACAGCATACTGCGTGAAGGAGAATGTGTGACACCGCTATTAGTGCCATTATATGCCACTTCCTCCATGTCCGGGGAAAGAAACAGTGAAACAGCCAACTGGTAGAACGACACCAGTCTCCCACAGGCCCCACATCCTGCTATCTGGGCATGTCCTGGCAAAATCAGATACTGTTGTTAGTGGGCTATAGGGGGCCCTGCTGACTCCACAAGGGGCAGCAAATCCTGAGGGAAGATGCTGGACAAGGTTAGTCCCGGAGGACACTGGGGTGACAGGGCTGGGGAGACCAGTGGATAGGGGCCAGTTGGCATGGAGGCACATAAAGAAATTTTAAAAAAATACAACATTATGTGTTGCACCATGTGTCACTTGAATGATGTATGCCTTTACTGTTGGCTCCATTATGAAGGGGTAGTGGACTCTGAGGTACATTGGTACATAGGTAGGATTTTCAGGTCCAATTAGCTACTAGAGTCAGATAAGGCCCTGCCACTAATTTAATGGTCAAGTTTCCCATTTCCTTTCACCAATATGAGCTTCAAGCAGTTTTTTAAAGGTAGTCATAGTACCAGCACTCACTACCTCTAAGGGGAGTGCATTCCATACATTCACTACCTGTTCATTAAACCACCTTCCTCTTAGTGGTATTGTACCTTTCTCCCCATAACTGCCAAGGGTGGGAGTGCCTAGTTACTCTCAGTGTCTTTTCTCTCTGACACAGTCCTGCAGATTCCCAAATTATACCATCCTTTAGACCTTTATAAACATAACAGAGGTTGCCTCTTGTCCGTCCTGTGATAGGTCATGGAGTACAGTTCTAATGATCTTAGCCTTTCTTGATAGATTAGGATATGTACTTTCCTTACTTTTATTGAGAACCTCTTCTGTACCTGGTCTATCCTTTTAGATGATCCTGCTGTTTGGGAGGTGCTAAAAGGGCCCCGTATTCAAGTATCGCTTTCACCAATGTCTTATACAGTGGCACCAGAACTTCATCCTGCCAACTTTTGATGTTCCTGAGGATATTTCCTACTATTCTATTACTTTTCTTGACTGCTTCCATATTGTGGCCGTCAAAGTTTAGGGTGTTGGATATAACTATCCCTAGATCTTTTTCATTTTCCATTCTGGAAATAGGTTAATTGTTCAAGTTATATTGAGCTTGTTTGTTATTCACCCCTAAGTGCATCACCCTGCATTTGCTTTCATTGAACTTCAGTTTGTGGTCGGTTGCCCACTCTTCCAAATTAGACAATTGGGTTTGGAGATTATGAATATAGTCAACATCTTTGACTATCACCTCTGTTTTGGTGTCATCTGCATACTCACAAATCCAGACACCATCAAACACCTGCATAGAGGAGACCAAAATGTTGAATAGCTGGGGCCCCAGTATTGATCCCTGGGGTACTCCACCTGTAACCCTACCCCAATTTAATAAATACCATCTTATTTGTACTCTTTGCCATCTATTGACAAGCCATGCAGTTATCCAATCAAGGAGGAAAGTGTTTATACTGTATTCCTGTAAGACCTTTATCAATGTCCCATGGGAGACGGTATCAAATGCCTTGGTGTAGTCAAGACATATAACATCCACTGAGAGACAGGGGTGCAAGGCTTAGCTTACAGGCTCAGAAAATTGCAAAAGATTGCTGACACAAGACCTTCCTGATGCAAAGCCATGTTGAGAGATATCTACCAATTCTAATTGCTTAATGTTGACTTCTAAAACCTATTTTATAAAACCTTCCATTAATTTTCCAATAACAGAAGTGATACTAATGGGTCGATAATTCTCAACATGTGCTCTGTCCCCAGTTTTATGTACTGTATAGGTGTGATGTGAGCCACCCTCCATTCCTCTAGTACCCTACCATTCATTAAAGATTTATTAAATAGGATGGCCATTGGCTCCACCAACTGCTTCGCTATTTTAGTTAATAATATTAGGTAGATGCCATCCAGTGGGACCAGATTTATATTTATTTAATTTCTTCAACTTGGTGTAAAATTGTTCAACAGTAATTTCTGGCAGCATGGATGGGTCTATTGTTCCTTTATTTAAATGTGAGGGGTCGACATCCTGCGCTTGGTATACACTTGTAAAATAATTATTAAAGGTATTGGCTATATCTTCTTCTTTGACCATCACAGTATCACCTACCTTCAAGTCAGTTATCTGGTTTTGAGTTTTCCTTAAGCTGCCTATATAGCTGTAGAAATATTTGCAATTATCATTTTTGTTAGTAGTTAATCTTAGTTCAGCTTTTGCTTTAGTCTTTCTAATAGCTTTTTTTGCTTAGATTCAAAGCCTTCTTGTATTTAGCCAGCTTTTCCTGTGTAGGATTTTTCTTATATTTATTATAGGCCTTTCCCTTCCTATTTGCTAATTTATGAACATGCTTATTGAACCAGCTAGGTATCCTACCCTTGTTGTTATACTTTATTCTTTCGGTTATGAATTTTCTGATACAGGTCTTTAGAATTGAATTTATCTTTGTCCAGGCTTCTTCTAATGTTAAATGATTCTCTAGTTCCCTTCTTCAAGCTACAGTAGATAGGACTTGTTTAATTTTGGCATAATCTAGCTTGTCATAGATTTTATTTTCATTTCACCAAAATAAATCTGTTTTTCCTGAGTAATAAGACACGTGACCATGTTGAGGTCAGTTGTGCCCAATAGCTGTAAAACTTTGTCTTTGTTAATGACACCCTCCATATTACTTAGTATTAGATCCAAAATATGATCTTCCCTTGTGTTTTCTATTACTAACTGTTTTAATCTGTCATTCATACATATGTCCAAAAACAGATTCTCCACCTGATTCTTACCATTTATAGTTTCCCAGAAAATGTTTGGGAAATTAAAATCTTCTAACAAAACAGCATTACCCTGCATATTCATGACCTCTGACATATTCAAAATTGTAATATTCTCTGACTCCACTAGATTTGGGGATCTATAACATAGTCCTGTGCTAACGGGGGTATTTTGAATGTTTAGTTTAACCCATAGTTGTTCCACACTAGCAAAGTCTGTGCTGTTTGGAGTTATGACATGTGCTTTCAAATGTGTTGCAATGTAGAGCCCTCCCTATCCCCCAGTTCTATCTAACTGAGCTTTATGGAAAAAAAAACTAAACCCTCAGTCTTATCCAGCCAGTCATGCTGCCTCAGCCAAGTTTCAGTAATGTCACAGATGTCTATTTTATCCCTCAGTAACATCTACCTTAGTTCATTCACCTTATTTTTAATACTTCTAGCATTGATAAGAAGTAGTTTTAAGCCATTATTTTTAGTGCTTATAGTGGCGTACTGTTTATCCGTATTACTTAGCATCCTCACTTCTGCCACTGGGCCATTATTGTCCTGTCTCCCCTTGCAAATTAGTTTAAATATATATTTATTTGTTTCCTAAAGAGCTGCCCCAATTCCTTTGACCCCTTCCTACTCAGCTTTAAATCATCTTTACAAAAGAGGGACTTATTATTATCAAAAATCTTCCAGGACATAATACAGAGTAGACCAGTGAGTAGACTCCATCTTCTGAGCCAATTATTTACTTTACATATTTTCCAATTTATTCTGTCATTGGCCTGAGGAACTGGTAAAATCTCTGAGATTATTAAAGTGCCATTAACCTCCCTTACTTGTTTTTCATTTCCATATATGTAAGAAACATCTAGTCTTCTCTAGTGGTTTTCAGGTCATTAGTCCCTGCATGGAGTATAATCAATGGCATATCATCATGTTTTTTTACTATATCTGGTAAACGTTTCAGGACATCTGTCAGTTTGGAGGTGCTAGGAGCATTCTTTACACGTCAATAAATTGTACGACTTATCACTAAAGATATGCGCTGTTTTTGTTTTGTGTTCTGGATTTTGATGGTTACAGTGGCAATCTGTCTCTTGAAGTGCATTTTCCAGTTCTGCTTAAGTTGCTCTCTGTTCCCATCCTCCCTGATCTTTGCCCCTCGGAATGTTCCATTCAGTGTCATTCATATTAGCTCTTCAGCACTTGCTTTCTATTTCACCCTTCCTTGAAATTTGCCCCCTCAAATACCAGCATTGTCCCTACGCATTAGTCACTCTGTGGCACTTACTCTCTGCACCCACTGTCAAATGGTTCACCACTCCCAGCACTTCATATTACCCACTGTGTGCCATTTGCTCTCTTTTCCTCCTTTCCCTGATCCCCCGAGCATACTGCTATTCTCCATATACAAGGCACATTCTTCACCTCTGTACTTGTTCTTCTCCATCACATACATCCCCAACACGTGGCCATTCATTGTATACATTTGCTGCTCTGTGGCACATTCTGCCCCCAACCTCACCCCCACAGCATGCCCCCATTCCCCATCATTCACGTTTTCTGCTCTATAGCATTTGCTCTCTCCCCTTCCTCAGTATATTCCCCCCAAATGCAGCCATTCACTGCAATTCACATTAGATGCTCAATGCCATTCACTTTATATCCATCCTCTCCTCTATCTCTGCTCCCCACAACATGCCAACATTTTCACTTCAATGTTTTGGTGAATAGAGCCGTATTTGTGTATACTTATAAATTTTTGAACTTTGGCCTCTCTCTATTCCACCCTCAGTAGGTAAGCTGAGTAGTGAGTAGACAATAGAATGCCCAGCACCAAGGGTGCTCAGAGTGTTGGAGGATGAAGAGGCAGGGAAGGATGTTGGATGTTTTGTAATGAACTAAGCAAGGAATTGCTGAAGGAGGCTGGCCTTTACTTGGGATGTGGGAGGAGCTATTCCACCACAATTAACCTTGTGCTTTAGCCCTCCCATTCAGTGTTTTGATGAATAGAGTAGTGCTTGTGTATACTATAAGGTTTTGAACTTTGGGCTTTCTCTGTTCCTACCCTTGGTAGGTAAGCCAGTTAGTGAGTAGGGAACAGAAGGCCCAAAAACATTTCCTCCTCCAACTCATGTAGAGTATGGCCAGTAGCATGCAGGAGAGTAAAAAACACCCAGGTGGAGGAAACCTCTCAGGACCCATGGCTACTGACCCACCCGTCTTCAGGGCAAACTAAGAGATGGTCCTAAATGCTTAGAACTATGTTCTACTTTTTTGTGTAGTGTGTAATGTTTGAAGTGCTAAAGTTCCATCTTCCAAAGTCCATTGCATGATGCATTCAGGAGTATCAGTTCTTGAGGTTGAAAAGGCAGGTCCAGTCCAGAGGAATGTCCACATCCCAAAAATGGATTATGTCTATCTGGTAAAAGGGGTTGAACAAATCCATTGTTCATATATGATATTGGTTGATATTTGAAGGGGGTACAGATCAATGCAAGCATGAGGAGCATGAGTTTGTTTCGATGAGCTGCCAGACTTTGAACTATGGGATGTATGATGGTTTATGAAATCCTTATAGTAATCTGGCAGACTTTAAAGGAAGTAAGGGCAAGATATAATGCTTAGTTCCTTTGTAGAGTGTCAAATGGTTCTGATGTTTGCAAGGATCACAGAAGAGCTTGTCCTCAGTACTGTTTAGGAAAGAATGGAGGAATGGAATAAAAGCTAGATGATGTGGTGTAGTAGAAAATCTGACATCTGAATTAAGGTCTAATGGCTTTGAGTTCAGCAATTTTGTAATGTTTTGTTATGTAGGCATCTGTAGGGAGACAATCAAAGATTCAGACAGCAGCTTTAGGTACCTGGAAGGAGGGGGTAATTGAAAGACTTCAGACAAATGATAGAAGGATAATGTTCGCTGTAAAGGCAGTAATTGGATACTGATAGATATAGTTGAAATGTTCAGTACAATAATTTCGAGGTTTGAAGGAGAATTAAAGTTGTCATGATGAGGTTTGCATGGGCTCATATTTAGGAAGGACTGCTATGCGAGATGGTGGATATGGGTGTTGCTGTAGCTTAATCACCCATGGTGGGAACTTAAGTGGCCATTGCAGTTTTGCCTTGCTGGTGGATCCAACATTTGTATGCTGTGTGGAGCCCAAAAAAGTGGGGTCTTTCACTGAGTCTATGGACTGATGAGGAAAAAGGGGGTAAATTGCAAGGGTAGAATGCAATGGGTGCACTGACTGCTTAGTCAGATGTAAAATTGATGTGGAGCATAACTGTGATAGGGAGGCAGCCAGATTTGTAGGGGATGCACTGGATGATGAATCAAATGGAGGCCTGCTGTTGGTGAGAGTATTTGCTGGAGGGAGTATGGAGGAGATAAATCCCTTCAGATGAGTTAGAAAGGACCACTGGATAGATAGCTAGCATGATTAGAGTATTATGATGAAGAGATATAGATAACTTCATGAAGTATGGTGATGTCCAGAGGACAGGGAGCAGTGACTTGGGATAGTGTAAATTTAACAAGGCAGCAATGCATCAGAGAGCCAGCGATACATATTCTGGGATAATAGCTGGAAGAAAGGTCTTACAATCATCCAATGGCTAATCAGGGAATTATGAGTCAGAAATCATGGTCGAAGTGAGTCAGAACTTTAGAGAGCAGACTATAAGTGGAAGGTATGATGGACAATGCCAGTACTGCTATGTGGTATCCTGCAGTTCCCATTATCCTTTAAGGTTATGGTTATTATGGAGTTGGTATGTCCCAGGAGGGAATTAGGTTCACAATTCCAAATAAGATGATGGCTGCTAAAAAGACTCCACTAAGCATGGATCCTATGAAGATATCAGGAGGTAGTAATGTCCATGCTGTTTGAATTAAATGGAATATGACAAGAAAGATCCTGCAGAGTGGATTGAGAGGTAAGTTCTTCTATAGTCCAGATGAATGGAATTCCAGAAACTGATCCTGGGGAGATTATCAGGAAGTACCGATACTTTGTATATTGACTTAGACTCTATATGGTGTGCTGTTCAAGGGATGTCACTGGATGAGGGTTTGAACAGGAACTCCTTAGAGCATGGACAAGAGCAGTAATGTCAGCTGAGATGTGAGTATGAGTCAGATGAACGGGTAGGAGTAATGGAATGGTCGTGGATGCCGGACATCAGTGGTTGTGAAGAACGCCCAAAAGAGACACAGCAGCAAACATGCAGGGACCCTGAGCTGCCAGGGCAGCAAGAAGGAAGGTAATAGTCCAATCATTGAAAGGAAAGTTCAAGGTGGAAGTCTGCTGACTAGACAATGGAGCAGGACAGGAAGTCAGTAGAGGCCGAGCTGTACCAACATCAGAAGTTGCAGCTAAGATACAGGACCATGGGCAGATGCCACAGCATAATGGAATATAATGCAGAAAAGTTGAAAAGGGCCTCAGGTGGTAGATCAAGGCAAAACTGAGAGGTGAATACAGGGACAAGGTGCTGCAAAGTTGGGGTATCAGGTTCTCACCTCCGAATAAAATGGAGAACTTAAATTGCTGATAGCAAAAGGTGCTGTAATTACAGGGAATGAGATCCCCACCTTTGAAGTAGATGGCAAACTTGAATTGCTGACAACCAAAGGTGTTGTGGTAAAGGGGTATGAGGTTCCCGGCCCTGAAGGAGATGGTGAACTTGGATTGCTGGCAGGAAAAGGTGCTGTAGTGATGGGGATGAGGTTCTCACCTTGGAAGGAGATGGCAAACTAGAATTGCTGATGTAGACCCATGGCGTGAGAGAAGGGTAGCAGCAGGGGAAAACAGGAGGAAGCCATGAGCGCCCATCCTTTGAAGATGGATGAATCTTTACATATCCAGCAGGAAACAATGGTAAATGTGGACAGAAACAAGTCCAGTAGGAGGCTGCAGGGCAACAGGAACATCCAGAATAGCAATGATGGCGGAGACAGCAGCATGGAGCTGAAAGTCTGGAGACCACGGGAGGCAGAGCTGGAAGGCAAGCCACAGGCAACAATGCAAAGCAAAGAAGTCCAGAAGGATAATGGAGCAAGTGAAGATAGAGAACAAACAGCTGGTGGGTCCAAATCCGGAATGTGAGGAGGCCAGGCAAGGACAGGTAGACAAAGCCCAGGTGCAAAGAGAACCAAGCATGGAATAGGAGGGGAAAGGCCACCACAAGGTCAGAGTGGTCCAGTCTTCCACAGGGTAGCTGGAGGCTGAAGCCCAGGGATCCAAGAGAGTGGGAAGAACCCACATCAAAGACTGGAGGCAAGGCGCAAGTACATGTGCTCGGAGGCTGATAGGGTGAAGAGGTTAATTCTAAAGAAAGGAGGCAGGCTAAAATCACCAGCAGAGAATTCGGGTGGTCAAGGCAGGAGACTGGAGACTGCAGGGTCACAGTATTCAAATTCACAAAGGGAAGTGGCAAACTCATATTGATAGTACAGGATGCAGCTAGTTGAGTTGATGAGAGAATAGAGGTCCCATTCCTGAAGGGAAGTGGTGAACTCAGAGTACTAGTACAGAACATAATTTGGATGAGTCAGAGATTAGGGCTGATAGGGTACAGTGGTTCTGTTCCCAAAAGGAATGCAGCAACCAGATAGTAGGTATTGAATACAGTTGTATGAGACAGTAGATGGAGGATGCAGGCTCCCATCCCCGGTAGTCGAGGTGAGCTAACCTTCACTCAATGCCACACCGAGCAGAGTTAGGGATGGAGACTGAAGACAGTAGACAGGGAATAAAATGGTTGAGACTGCAGATAGAGAGAATGACTCCCATTCCTGGTAGACAGGGGATGCCTACTTGCACTGCTATGCCTCAGTAGGCAGAGTTAGGGATGAGGCCATCGAACTGCTGGTATGGGCTGAGCAAGGAGAGGGCAGCTGAGGCTGCTTGAAGGAAGGCAATGCAACAGAAGTTTGAAGGGAGCAGGGAAGGAAGGTATAGAGCAGCCAATGGTATAACAGATACTGCTGGACAATTCTGTGGGAATAAACAAGGCACAGTACACAGGAACAATACATAGATGAATGGGGAGTATAAGGAGGTGAATGATCAGCACAAGATATCGTGGTTCACAGGGGTCAAAATGTGTGGGAATAATAGGATTGAGGCATAGGGAATAAGTAAGGGAATGGGTAACGAAGGCAAGATGATGCAGACAAGACAACAGGGAAATGCAATGAGGAGGGGAAAGGCAGGAGTATGGGAATGAACTGAAAGGGGCAGGTAAGGTGCTGAAGCAGAGGGTTGAGTGTGAAAGAGGGGGGTCACACGCCGGAAGTGCAGGGACGGAGATGGGGTGAAAACAGGGAATAACAAAATGGTCCAAAAAGCAACAAAAGAAGTAGCAGGGCACACGGCATAATGGAGGTAGTTTTTTTTTTTTGGTTTGTTGGGAATGTGGGAGACATCCTCTGAAAAACACACCCCAGCAGAACCTAGAGGCCATGAGAAGGGAAGGGTCACAGCTGAAAGGGAGCTAGAAGGGCACAAGGAAGGCAGTGAAGAGATGAAAATGGCAAAGGAAAAGCAGCAGAAGGAGGCAGGTAGTGGAACTACAAATCGAAAGGAATACCAAGCTAGAGCACAGGGCAAGGGACAACGGGGTGGAAGGAACAAATACAGGAGCCAAAGCCCAGCAGAAGAGAGTAATGACCATGACCGTAGGGGAGACAAACACAGGAAATTCAGGCTCAGATATGGCTCAGTCCATCAGAACAGAGGCAATCTGAATATGGCAATACAGGGCAACAGGGATGGATACACAGGAAGAATGATTTCCACCACCAGTGTGAGGCTGACAATGTCATCAGATTCATAGGTCAGGCAGTTGGAAAGGTAAAAGAGCAACCATGGTAATAAAAGTGAAAGACAGGGCGGGAAAAGCAACATATTCTAGAGGTAGAACTTAGCAGAAAAATGGAGCAGGCAGCAGCCACGTCAACAGCAGGTCAAGAAAGAGCAGGCCTCAAGCACGGGGCAAGGGAAGCACCCCCCCCCCCATACCCAATACAGTGGGAACAGCAAAAGGGGACCCTCATACCAGGCAGAGATAAAGGATTGCAGGGAAGAAGGTGAGCAAGAGCAGTAAGCTGCCACAGCAGAGAAAGGTAGTGCGCAGAACAGGGAAGCCAGCGCCAGGGGATGACACCACATCTGGGAAGTGCAAATGGGGTGACATGGCAGAGGAGCGAAATTGGCAGCAGTCCTGGTGAGTGTCCCAATGGACACGGGAAGTGCAAAAGAGTAGTTAGGGCAGAAGTGGAGCATGGAATTGAGGAGGTGAAAAATGGCACAAAACAAAACAAAGACAGAAGGCAGGAACAGGGAAGCAACTGCTGGGGGAGGGGGGAGAAACGAGACAAATGGAAAATGGAGGGGGAATGGACCAATGAGTAAATGGGGAACAGAGCAAGGGGGTTGGGAACTGAACCAAAAATCAGGCAAGGAAAAACAAGAAGAAGCAGAGAAATGAAGGGGACTCAGCCACACGAGCTACACAGGAGCCAGGCACTTGTGATGATGGAGTGATTCGCAACATGCTAAGAGGGGAAATATTGAGGGAGGCTGGCCTTTATTTGGGATGCGGGAGGAGCTATTCCCCCTAATTTAACCTCAGGGTTTAGCCCTCCTATATACATTAACTGCTGTAAGGCACTTGCTCTTTCCCCTCCTCCCCAATCTCTGACCCCTCCAAAATGTTGCCATTCACATTAGTCACGCTTCAGTACTCTCTAGTCCTCCTCTCCCCAATATCTTTCCCCCCAAAATGTCCATATACATTAACCGCTCTGCACACTTTCTCTCTTTCTCTCTCTCTCCATCCTCCTTTCTGATCTCTGCCCACCAAACCAGCTGCCTTTCACCATCATTCACATTAGCGGCACTGCTGCACATGCTGTCTATTCCTCCCCTTCCCAATATGGTATCCCGTGAATATAGCAAGTCAAGTTTAATGACTCCATTTGGGTAACATGAAAATAGTGAATGTGAAGTTAGCTATGTGCTCTTAATAGTGCATACAGCACTTTCCTAGCATTGGAAATACTTATTTGATAGACTGTAACGGGCTTTGTTTGTCAGGCCAGTTACAAGTTGGCCGTCTGGTGTAGTGGGCACAGTCACAGCCCCTGTGTGTGGCAAACTCAGGTTCAGGCTGGGGGTGATTTTTTTAATGTTTTTTTTTAATGAGTGTCTTTTTTTTCCCTTCCTTCCTGAATTCCCGTTCCCCAACCTCCCGACTTTGTCCCCACCACCTGAAGGTTGTCCCTCCTTGTCCCCCTCCTGAGTTTTCCCTGTCCCCTATCATCCACCCCCCCACAGCGATGATTATAATATAATTGGAAGGCATGGAGGGCTTAGCCTCACACATAAGAAATATCTTTAGATGACCCCCCCACAAAGAATGTAAGTGCTGCTCAATGTTTTTTTCAGGCACTGTGCAGCTCATCGCTGCTTTTGTTTTTGGTGATGTACAGTTACGATTTTTGATAGGCACCATTTTGTAGGCATTGGTATCACATTGAACCCTCAATATCTGCCCTCCAAAATGCCAACATTGTCCCTACACATTAGTCACTCTGCATGACTTGCTCTCTCTCCTCTCCTCCCTGATCTTTACCCTCCTCTTCAAACCTGCCACTATTTATCATCATTTACATGTGTACAGCACGCTGTCATTGTCCCTGCATATTAGCCACTCTGCATGACTTGCTCTCTCTCCTCCTCCCTGATCTTTACACCCCTCCTCAAATCCACCACCATTTAGCATCATTTACAAGTGTACAACATGCTGTCATTGTCTCCACACATTAGTTGCTGCTTGGCACTTGCTCTCACCCCTCCTCAATCTCTGCCCCCCAATATGCTTCCATTTTCATCATTCCCACTAACAGCTCTGCAGCACTTACTCTCTATTCCTCTCCTTCTCTAATCTCTACCCTTCCAACATGTCTGTATTCTCCCTGTACATTACCCACTCTGTGGCACTTGCTCTCTATCTCCTCCCTATGTGTTTGCACCATTATAAACCTGTCACCATTCATCATCATTCACATTAGCTGCTTTGCGGTACTTGGTCTCTATCCCTCCCATCTCAATTTCTGTCCCCCCAATCTGTCGCCATTCATGGTCATTCTCATTAGTGACTCTGACACTTGCTCTCTGTCTTTTCTCAGTCTCTACCCCCAAACATGCCTTAATTTTTCCTATACATTATCTCTGTGGCAGTACCTCTTTCCTCCCTCCCCAATATCTGACACTTGCTCTCTCCCCCACCCCGACCTTTGCCCCCAAATCTGCCACATTCATTATAATTTGCTCTGGGCACATGCTCCTTATTACTGCCCTCCCTGATTTTTGCCCTCCATGCTGGCATTGTCCATATACTTTTTTACCTGTTTCTATTGCTTTTCACTGTTGTCTGTAATGTTTATAATACGTTTACTACTTGCATTCATTTTTTCCCATACCCTTCCCAATACAGTACTGCTGCCTGCTTGCTGTCTTTAGGTATACCTCTTCTATTTCTGTCAACATTTCTCATGTTGCCCCAATTAAAGGAACACTGTTAACCTCCTTAGGCCTCAAATTTTCCAAGGTTTAAACAACACATTATGACTGCTCACATTTTGTACTGATTGCTGATGTAGCTGGTTGTTTGATTCTGATTCTTTTTTTCTTTTAAAAAGTGAAAACCAGACTGCCCATCATACTAACATGTTTGTTTACATTTCTTGATCAACCCTCACTGCATCTTTTTCGCACTTGGTAACACCTCCAACACAGTCTATACACTCAAGATGCAGTAGGGGGAGAGAATGCTATCACATACTGAGTTACTGCACTCTTTGGGGTGTTCATCATGTTCAGGAAGTATGCAAAAAGAGTAGATCAAGGATTCAAAACAAAACAAGGCTGAGTATAATTATACTGTTAGCATGCAATAAATTCTACTAAGAAAGTAAGCAAATTAAACAACCAGCAAGACCAATGAATTTTAGAGAAGGTAAACAATTGTAAAATGTGGGTTTTCGAGTAGAAATAATGTGATGCAGAAAGGGTTGACAGTATCCCTTTAATTAGTTCTCAATTGGTGCATTTCCATTTCACACTGTCTTCATTTGTTCCATTTTATTTTCTGTTTATGAAAAAAATGTGCCTACTTATTTTATCTGACTGTGAAAGCTAAACTATTGTTGCTCATTACTACAGCTGCAACCCAATGTCTTCCACAATAAATTTCAATAAATGAAAAAAAATCAATATGAGGTGCATGTACTTCAATTTTTATTTCTGTCCACCACATCTCTCAGCTAATCTCCACATTGCTTTTTATCATTATCTTCCATAATGATTTTTCATGACATGGTTTGTCTTGAACTTGCATAAACGTGGTCCAGAACAAATTTGCAACACAACACTGGTATGCAATTTCATAAACTTTGCATTAGTTTGAATAATTCAGTCCTAATGCTACTAATTTAATTCTTGCCATGTTTGTTGTTGAGCACAATTGGCACACAGCTACCACTATTTCTGTATTACTTATCACAATTTACATGTTCTGTATGCAAGCATATATAATTCCATTAGTACAATGTTCTACTGATAATACCATTGCACTCATCTCATAGGATACAGTCTGTTTGTTATTAAAATAATGGCTATATCAGTTACATGGCCACTGAAGTACATCCTTGTGCTTTTTAACTATATTGTGCACCACCATATGCATTCTCACTGTGCTCCTGATTGCATGAATGCTACTGAAATTTTAACAAATTACATTTCTACTTTGTTTCTCTTTTTTCATCATACTGTACATATGTTCCAAAAATGTATACAGCGCATATTCATGAGGCGGATTCACATTGTTTGCAGTTTGCCACTTGATCTCTATCATTCCATTTGCTGATCTGTGCTCCCCCAGATCACTGTCATTCTCTCTATTCTTTATTCACTCTGTGGCACTGCCTCTTTTTCCCCTCGCTGAACTCTCCTGTCCCCAATCTCTCAGCCCCCTAAACATATCACCATTCTCCATACACTGTACCTCATACAATCTCTGGCAGTTGCTGTCTCCACCACTCTCCAATTCCTCCAACCAGCCTCCTGCAATTTTCCGTACTTTAAAGTACCTGCTTTACACCACTTCTTCTTTTCTTCTACCATGTCTGCCCTCCATCCTACTGCTTTCAACACTACTTCACATTACCCACTGTGTTCCACTTCTTCTCTGTCTATTCCCTCCTCCATCTCTGCCTTCAGCCCTAAAATGCTACTAATATCACTATTTATTGCTCTCATCACTTATTTTTGTACCTCTCTTCTATCCCATCTCTGATCCCCAACATCCCTTTTTGATATATCTTTCAGCTCTGTGCTGCTTGCTGTCTTTTCCCCTCCCTGATTCCTACACTTCCAATACCTTGCTATTCCTCATCACTTACATTCCATGCTCTCCCTAATTTTCTTTCTATCCCCCATGTCTTCTCCCACCAACATGCTGACGTTGTCCCTAAATTTACTTTCCCAAGCAAATGGAATGCACTCCAGTATATCTAAATGTAAGAAACACATATGACCAAAAACAATTCAAACTATACACTGTTTTTCTACAAAACAAGATATGACACTAGCTCAATGGCAACAGATTTTTTTTTCATTGTGCACAGTTTTCATTCATTACATGTTGACATTAATTAAAACGTTCATATGTTTTCATATTTATAGGGCTACTGTCATCATTTTACTGTTTACATAGGGTTATAAGCAACCTTTGATACCATCTGTACTGATCTTCATGTTATTACTTTCAGCCGTGTGCTCCATCTTAGTCTGCCACTGATGTCAGACGAGCAGTTGCATTCAGTGTGGCATTGGTAGTGAGATCATCTATTCTTAACAGACTGCTGACACTGACTGGTCTTTTTTCCAGCAAAATTTAGTGTCCTGACAACTATGATTCTCAGTGGAGGAGTTCATATACAATATGAAGATAAATTAAAAGAATACACTGTTGTCTTAGACTGTTAGTGCTGCTTCTTGTTTGCAGCATAACTGCAACTGTTAAGACCCCTACTATTGAGAGCTCAGTGTCTCATGAGGACCAGAAATTAGAGAAATAAAACTGATAAAAAGTGTTTTTGTCTTGGTCTACTAAATAAATATAGCACCAGATCCATTTTATATTATATTGCTATTGTATAAGAGCTCCTCCACAAGGCATCACAGTGATCAGGACACTACATTTTGCCAGTAAAAAGAGTGATCCATGAGCAGTCTGTTAACAACAGGGTATCACATCAATATAGTGCAGTATAAACAGCACTAGCATTTCAGCACTGTGATATACACGCATACCGATTAATGCTACAGCCAAATTAGAGCATAAGGCACTTGCAGCATGATCAGTTTTGCTGTTGCAGTCAGTGGACATATTTTCATTCGCTGGCTGTTTTCAGTTTGAAACTTGTAGAGTAGCAGATTATTTGCACTTCCAAATTTGCACTATAGCAGGCTATTTTCACTTTGAAATTTGCACTATAGCTGGAAAAAAGTCTATGTTTACCGACAACTGTCTGCCTAATATGATAGGTTCCAAATTAACTGATGGATCAACAGTACATAAACCAGCTGGCTTACCTTCCTATTACATACATAACAGAGCCAATGTACATAAACAGGATTCACTTGCACTCAAGCTGGCAGCATTAAAAATCAAAGAATGCTTACAGAGCACTAGCACTGGCTGATAAGAAAACCCTTAGGGTCACATGAATGCCAATCTTACATTATGTGACATGTCTGTAACATTCTTTTGATTGGGAAGGAAAAGCTAAACAGTATTTTTTGCTCACACTTGTTATCAGTAACACTATGCACATATGTAATACAGTAAAAAGATTGTGTTGTTGTGAGATGGGTTTGCTAAGGGAGGGTGGCGATTCCAATTTTGGCACATGAGCAGTGCAGTAAAACGATTGTGTTGTGCTGAAAGTGTTTTCTGAATTTCAAATTGTAAAGTACAAGTGGATGTTACTGTGTTGATACTGTTGTCAAGTCAACTGCACTGCTACCAGCTGGGAGTTTGGTAAACCACGATGGGAGATTGATAAACGTGATGTAATATATGGATAAGCCTCAATAATACTATACTAAATTATGCAAAAATTTCACAGTAATACATCACTACTCTCAATAATACTATCCTGAAAAGTGATAATACTATCGTTTGTGCTGATAATACTACAGTTCAAAGGTCAACTCCACCTGTAGTATTATCAATGGATCCATATATTACAAAAAATAACAGAAATATAAGTGTTTTACAAGGCAGTAATACTGTCTCAAGGTTTTTGGGACTTTAGGACCTCTCAAGCTTCGCTCTCAAGGTTCCATGTCCATTAAACCTCTCAATGGTATTACTGCCTTGTAATATACATTATATTTATCTATCATTCTATTTGTAATTACATTAGTTGAAACTATAATGCACAGTTTTGAGATGCAACTAAATAACCACGCTTTTATTTACTGTGCTGCATTTCCTTGCATAATATTGACATGGAATCTAAGAGCAGTTGATCTCACTTGTGCTGCCACAGTGAATGTCTCTTCTTGTTTTACTTTTTGAACCTACATTTTCAACATAGTCATTTTTATCTCATCTCATGAATATGGCAGGTGTCCTTTTTGAAATCCCACTACAAAACCTGTTTTTGTGACTGTTCCCAAAATCATTTTTCTGGTGGCATATGATAAATGGTAGCTGTCATGCTCTTATGCTGGGGTAATGAAAATGCTATCTTGACAATTCAGGGTCACACTCTAAGAAAACAATAGTGTTATGTGTGCACCTCTTCATTTCCTAATCAGGACAATTTCACTGTTATAACTCACTGTATTAATGTGTTAATTTTAACTGCTGTGCAATCTATGACCAACAACTACACAACAAATACAAGCAAGCTAACATGTGGCATTGGTCAATGCTTGTTGTTTTTTGCTAAATGAGTGGTCTGATGGTAGGGGACTTTGGGAGGAATTGGGTAGTGACTATGAGATGATTTTTTTTTCATCACTGTGCTTTAATGGGCCTGAGGAATGTCATGCAGGGCAGCAGCAGCATGTGGTATAGTACTAAACTGCTGCGCATGTTGTGGGGGCTAGGGATGGGGTAGGTCTTTAGATTTTCAAGTCAGAGAAACTTGCTTTCTTATCTTTATCTTTTCCATTATCTTTTTTTTTCAAATTTTGCCATCTCCTCCCATGATGGCTTCCACGCCTCAGTGTCACACCTATGATTACTACTAGTACGCTCATTCTGCCTTAACAGTAATATCTTTGCAAACGAACACTCCAATTTCAGGCTAAGGCACCCCACCACCACTGCATACAGCCACAAAATGGATGGGAGCTATGGTGTAGGACAATGCTGTTTTAGGGGCTGCCACCCTTGTCATTGCCCTTAATTCACAACTGGATGATACAGCACTCAATGTTGCTGTTTTACCAAGCTGTATACCTCACCATCACTACCCTGCTAAACGTTACGAATGATGTTGCAAATACACTCGACTCTGGGACCCCCCAGTTAAATTTCTTGATCCATATACAGTACATGTCATCTCCTTGTAACTTCACTGTAAGCTAAGTATATTATGCTGAAACAGAGAATTACTCTCAATACCTGTGAGGTGTGAGGTGTGAATTGCTAACTAAAATTATTACCCCCAATTTTGATTATGCAAACCTTTTATACTGCACTGCGTCCACCTCTTTGTTAGCCAGGCTAGACTCCCTCCTATAAGCTTTCTGCTGCTTTGCCACAAACTCTCCCTTCAGAACCTACCATTGCTCTCTCCTTTCCTCTCCACCCTCAACAAATCACCTCTGTCCCATGGTCATTTCATCTACTCCATCTACCTAGTATTCAGCTTTTGGTTTAACCTGTTCCCCACTTACCAGTCTGAGAAGCTATCACCAGCACTTACATCACCTTTCACTCTACATTACAGGGATTCTCGCTCCTTCTCACTCCCTAAACCCTCCTTGACTGCTGACAAATCTACCTTCACCTATAGGGTCCCTTGACTATGGAACAAACAACTGCCACTCCTAAGAAACTTGCTCTCACACAGCTCTATCAAAAATCAATTACGCCGCCTGCCACCACCCTCCTGCTCCTGTCTCTAAACCAACTAGTAGCATACCTCTCAGGTCTCCCCCACATATGGTATCTACCTATGCACTTTTTGCTAGTATTTTGTCCTGTATCATCTTGTATTGTATCACCTTGCATGCATAACATTTTCTCTACTTAATCATACAGTGTGTATTACCAATGTACCTATACTGTATGTATATATCCTGCATTATCATCTGCATAATTTGTATTCCTGTATATATTATTTATATGTGTTATAATTGTATTGTGTGTGTTATCCCTTTGCCCCAGCCCCCGGATCACACCTGGAAATGAGCCTCGGCTCAGTGTGTTTCCTGGTTACCAAATGTTTAAATAAAAATAAATAAATAAATTTCCACAGACATCACAAAGACATTTCACATAGTAGTACACAAACTACTACAAGTCATACAACTAGAGAAAATAAGAATCTCTGAAACCACACCAGCCTGCAAAGAAAACTACCTGACATGGAGAACGCAGGTACACTAGCACAAGTATTGTAAATGGAAGTACTGTACATGAGATTCCAGAGGAATAACACTTGTTGTACCAGAGTGGTTTATCACAGGCCCCTTTTTAGTTACAGTTTGTGAATGACCTCTTTATGGTATGCACAGACATAAATGTCAATCTACATGCAGATGACACAGTACTGCACACTAACTCTAAATCTTAGAGTAATCTAAATAAGCAATTTCAGTGTGTATTTGATAAAGTGCAGCACTGTTTATTTTCTGGATAGGCTGTTACTAGATGTAAGTAAAAGCAAAGTCATGATATTTTCAAATAAATGTGGAAACCATGCAGCATGTTGTATCCATACAACTGAAAGAGAAGTGAAGCTTCAAGTACATCTCTGAGGGTATGGCTAGATCCATATATGGCCTGTGATCATCACTTAAGAGTATGTAGCAAAACATGCACCAAAAGATTGGCCTGCTATATACAGTAGACACTGCCCTAGTTCTCCATGGCACTTTGGTCTTTTTTCCTATGACAGGGATTTTAGGATTTTGCTATGGCATTTTTTAACTCCTACAGCATGAATTATCCATTCTGTAGCAGAATGGAGTCCTGCCATTTACTAAAATATAATTTCATTCATGGCATCACATAATGAGCACAAAGGAGGAACTAGCGTCAGGATGCCGAAGGAGGGGAAGGGAGTCAGGCACTACTGAAAAACTAGTTGAATGCAAAAAATAATTACTGAAAGTAATAAACTGCATGGCATCACATGTCTTCTGCAGCATGATGCAAGTTCTGTGGAAATGCAAAATTCAAGGGGCCTTGTATAGAAACACAAACACTGCCTGGACATGTGAACCAAAAACTGATCCTAATGCAATATCTTTCCTTCATTCTACAGTATACTGATGTGGTGTACAGGATGGTAAGCTCAACAATACTACATAAGCTAACTGCCATCAACAACCAATCAATATGTTTACACTGGCTGTGCATCGCACAACACAGGCATCCTAGCTCTTGAGGATGGACGAGAGTAGCACTGGGTTATGTCTATATGTAAATGTACTCAGGACACATTCCCAGACTAACTGAATGGTCTGCTCACAAAATCATCTGTATTTACATGCTAAGGTCACAGGCAAGGGGAGACCTAAATGTCTCAAGAGCAATGTGGATGATAGGTGAAAAGGCATTAAGCATTTCAGCACCCTATGGCTGGAATTCATGACTAGACCATGTGAAATGTGTGGGCAGCCATGTCTAATGTAAGTCAGCTGTGCAATAGCATTTACACAAACCATGCAACTGCTACAGTGTGTAAAGGCAATCTATTGCGTCTTTAATGAATAGCTGCGATTCAGTTGTTATATCCTATTACCTAGCAGTACATATCACCAGTCTTGCCCACATACCGATGTTTTCTATTGGCAAGATCAGTTTTTCCCTAGCATGCTTTGCAATTGTATTTGTAAGATGTGTGGAGTTCTGTAAATAATGTCTAAATGATATCTTCACATAAATGGAATCGTAGCTATTCTAGTTGTGTAAGCAATTACACACAAGTAAACTAAGAAATGTATGATAGAGGGGGGACGGCTCAGGGGTAATGTGAGGAAATTCTTTTTCAGAGAGAGAGTGGTGGATACATGGAACAGCCTTCCTGAGGAGGTCGTTGGGTCTAAAACAGTGGGGGAATTCAAACATGCATGGGACAGACACAAAGCAATTATAGTGGGGGGTTGCAGGAAACAGGCTGTTGGTTAACTAGAATCTGCAGCTTATCCAGTAGGTAGGGAAATGGGCAGACTGGGTGGGCCAAGTGGTCCTTATCTGCCGTCAAAGTCTGTGTTTCTATGTTTCTATGTATGTAAACTGTGCTGTTGTTACTGCTGTTTGCAATGCTGATTTAGGAGCCTCTTGAAAACAGGTGATACTCCTACAGTAAATGAGGCTGTCCTGGTGTTGAAAATTTTAAATACTGCAAATTAATACGGCGGTATAATTGACACTAGACTTCTAAGCTACTCTTCTTTGGCATCTGCTTTCCAGTGCACTTTCTCCTCTTCTGCTTCTTCCCCCTGCTTCTCCTCCTTTCAGGCTTCTTCCTCTCCTGTGCTCCTCCTTCTCCTTGCATAAATCATGTGCTTTTCTTTGTCCTTTCTTTTCCTTCTCAGGAGCTCTACTCTTTCTTTCCTTCTCACTCTCATGCCTCTGCTCTGTCAGGGCCATTTCCATATCCTCTTCACTGGCACTCTCCATAAGTTGCTTTGGTGAGGGTGTACTACTGGCTTGCTTTTGCAGAATTGCAGGGCTGGTATACCTTGCTCTGGGCCAGCCTTGGCTAGTACTCCCCTGAAAACCTGTACTTTTTCCTCTGGCGAGAAGATAATCTGTCTGTGCTAGAATTAGACTCACTGTCATCATCCTTACACAGCAGCAGCAGCAGCACATTCTAGAGACACAGTGCTGCTGCTGCATGATTCAGGCTCAGAAGGGCATCATGCAGTATAATTCCTCAAGGCAGACTCCAGTTGTCTGAACACATGCACAGGTGGCTGTGGTGACAGCTGTGTTCATGTTATTCATATAAGATGGACAGTGGATGGGCTAGTCTTTCCAAATTTGGATGGATTTCTTCTATCCAAGATAGGGGACCTGGCAGCACTCAAAGGAAGGAGAGGGGTGACCATTGAGCTTCTGGATTATACTGGGTGGTTTAACCACCAGATGTATAGAACAACCAACTGGGAATGCTGCTTGCAGTTTGGACGGGACCAGTGGATATCTGAGGAGTAATTAACCATGCTATGTGTATGCTATTACATGCTCAGCCCTTATGTGCTCCTCTCAGGCATAGCTCCACTTCTACAACTCCCAGTCCATGTCCTAACTCATTGCATGCAGAACTGGTATTTAGTGCCACTAGCATGGTGGAAACTGTCCCTGTTCCTTTGCTCCCCTGTATCCATTTCTCCTCCTGTTGATTTCCTTATGGTCTCTCAATGACCACAGATGGCCATAAATACTTATTGCTCAGTGAAACCCATCTCTTCACACTCTCTGGGAAACCTATAGTCTCACTGCAGCAACCTATGTCACTTAGTTTTCACTCACAGGCAAATGAAAAACATCAATTCTGTGTACTGCATGTACAACCAACAGTCAGTACAAAAATACTTGTCAAATAATTCCTTAAAAACTCCCCCTGTACCTCTTTTAGGTCTCTTAAATTCATTATGCACTGCTCCTGCTGTGTATCTGTGTGTGTGGGTGGGTGGGGGGCAAAAATTTAATAAAAAAATAAGAATGTATTTCTGTGCCCTGTACATCAAAATCACTCAATAAAAACAATTTGTAAAAAAAAAAAAAATACCAAATTCTTTTTCTTTCACGGTCTAGTATATAATATATTCACTCAGTCCTGCTCCTGCTGCAGGGGCTGCAGCTACCAGTGCAGGCTCACACACTGTACCTGCTCTCCTCTCCTTTGCAGCATGATCTCATTGGAAGCCCATGGAAAAGCCAGCACACCAGAAGTATAGTGCAGAGATAAATGTACTTATTTGAATTGCAAAGTGCAAAAAGCAGGGGCTTACATATATAGCTTACACATACAGCCATCACTGCAAAAACAGCCATCATCAAAGGGTCATGACAACCCCGACATAGTGGCAGGCACTCATGCCTTCATCAGGGGTTGTCTAGACCCTCTGGTGTTGTCTATTTTTGCACCTGCTGCTGTATATGTAAATCTACATTTAGTGCTATGGAACTGAAATAAGTAAATAAATCTCTACATTATACACCTGGTGTTCCTGCTTGATATATGGGCTGCTTGTGTTTTTTCAAGCTGTGCTCCCCTGCTACAAAGGAGTGCATTGCTTTTTTCCTGCTATAATGGGTTCACTTGCCTGCAAGACTG
The DNA here is from genome assembly GCA_016271365.2 of Neoceratodus forsteri. NCBI lineage: Eukaryota > Metazoa > Chordata > Ceratodontiformes > Ceratodontidae > Neoceratodus > Neoceratodus forsteri. Next base: position 1,292,832,877 of record CM057456.1, read on the forward strand.
AAACTACAATAAAATGTTCTGAATTAACTAACTGGAATGATAAGACACAGTTTTCTGACATGATCTAACATTTTCTGATCATATCTCACTCTTTTTAACATACAATAAGCTACTTTCATCAGGCATGACCTTCCCCTGTGAGAGAGAACTAGTAATGGCATTTATATGGGCACAGTGTGAGGAATTCTCGGTCACCAGCATTGCTGACTGACTACTGTAGGTCATATGGCTTGACAACAGCTTGAACATGCTTAGTGTGTTCACCCTGTATAAAAAAGTACTGGGTCATGAGGTTAAATTGCCAAAGATAAACCTTATTCCTTTATAATGGCTTTGCTGGTGTTAAAAATGTCAGCTTCTGGCACTTTCACTAAATACAAAATTGGTACTGACTCATCTTTAGTGAGGACAAGTAGTTGGTAGTGTTCTTCAAAGATAGGTACTATGGCAGCTGCTGATCAACATTTTCATCAGTGGTCTTTATTTATTTATTTAAGCATTTAACCAGGAAGGCGTGCTGAGCAGGCTACTGCTCAATTCCAGATGCATCCTGGAGGAAGGGAGTACACATGCACAGTTGAATGACAAGCATAATACAATTGTGATTCATAACGGGGTTGTGGTATAGGTTGCTTGTACTTACTGATGACACCAAGCTGGCTGGGTCATAGACTTCACTGAGGATGAAGAGAATCTTTAGGAGGGCATGAATAAATGGGCAGTTGGCCAGACTCCTGAAGTCTCACATTCAGTGTAGCCAAATGCAAAGTGCTACACTTGGGGAGAAAAAAGAGGCTAGGACCCATACAATATGTAGTTCCTCTTTCTGCTATGGGGGAGGAAAAGTATCTCTTGGTCAAAATTGTATCATAGGTATCTTATTATTATGACTATAATAATGTACATATAGTTGCTCACAATGGTAGTATACTGTAGAGATTGAACAGGGCCCTTTACAAAAGGGTTAAATGACTATTTGATACAGCATGCCTGTCCAGTTATTAATCTCTATGAAATGCCCATCTACAGTACAGCAGTGTTTATGACGGTATGGCTAAAATATGTTCACAAGACGAATAGCAGCTCTTCAATTCAGGGAGGATCTACTGTACAAGTACGAAAAAAAGAATTCATTAAAACAAATCTAATCTTAGGAAATTGATGCTTTATTTATTTCCATTTGAATAGTCAGTTCTATACAGATGCTGTACAGAACACTTTGAGAAAGGAAGTTGTTTATCAGGCAACCTTTACATAATCTTTGGAAAACAATTTTTTACATGCATTGTTTAGGATCATTATCAGATGAGGCTGATTCTTAGTCAGTCTGGAGCCTAGGTGATTTATTAAACAATTTCTTTTTTTTTTTTTAAACATTTCCATTACTAGATAAGGAACCTTTAGCAAAATATTTGATCAGAACAGCACTGGGCAATTGTAGGCCTTGGGACATAATGAATATAAATTCCAAAATACCACACTGTTACTTGGAGACAAATCACAAATATCAGACCCTTTTCAAGGTATTTGCACTTTGGAATTAAACATTTACAAAGAAAAAGTAAGTTCCTAGCCTTTGCCCATACAGCCAAGGTAGTCTCATAGCCACCCCACCCCTTCATTCTTTTCCCCCAAAGCCCCAGTCCCTTCATTGCACTAAACTATACCGTATCTAGTATCTTACAAGTCCTTTTATGCAAACAAATATATGCATCTTTGTAATGCTTTCCCTAACCAGATCACCAGTCCTGTGATAAACAGCAGCAACTGGCCCTTTCAATATGTTTAACCCAACCCTGATGCATGATATGAGGGTGAGGGATTATTTTGTTTCCTTATGCCCAGTGGACATATTACATATTATGTTATCCTGTACCCCTTTCCCCCACACCTGACACCATTTCTCTAGTTCTAGCCACCCAGCTCCAAAGGATCACAAGTACATGTTTCTACACCCCCAACTCTTGATCCAGGACTGGGGATAGACTAAGACACATCCTGGTTGCTCAGATAACACCCACTACCAATCCTTGCAGTGTCCTCTGACAGTTGACTTGTGTAAGGCCCCTTAAGAAAGGGGGTTCAGAGTCAACCTGTCATTACCATGTGATGCTAGGCCATTTATAATAGATGAGTGAATAGGATTATATTTTATTATATTATACATAATATTGTATTACACTAGTTAACTCTGATCCTCCATTATGCTCTGCCTAGCATCATTCTGTGATGTTAGATAGATGGTTCTGCCCCCCCCCCCCATACACACACATAGACAATATGCATCAGTTTTTTCTGCTAATCACTGATCCTCTTCAAACTAGCAGGTGGGATAGACCAAACAACTGGTATGTGTATCAGTCTATTACCCCACCATCATATATTTGGAGGGACAAACTGTTTCACTAGTGGGCCTTTGGACCCGTAGTGGTAGATAGAAAGATGGTGAAGGGGCTTTATGTTGATCTCAGGTGGGCCTTTGGACCTGTAGTGGTAGATAGAAAGATGGTGAAGGGGTTTTATGTTGATCTCAGGTGGGGATGAAAAGACATATGACAACCGGATATTATATGCAATATGCCTACAGGACATTAAGAAATAAAATGCCGCTCTTTGATGCACCTCCATCATGTACTGAGTGTCAAGACAGGTGGGGTGAAAATTTTAAAAGGTCTAGTTGCCCCTATTGTTCTCAGGATTATATGGTCATGTTAGGGAATGGGATGTTTTTTATAAGGACTGTGTTGGGTATGGATGGGCAGGAAGGATATCAGATATACCCTAAAGGGAACACACATCATGTTTAGCTGTTTTAATGGAGTATAAATTGAGATTTGGGAATATTTGCAGTCTTTTTAATCCCTCTAATGTGATTTTTACATTTGTTCACTAGAAATAGTCATGTTTTTACCATTCCTATTGTCCCTTGTTGGTACTGCCTGTTCCTCTGCTTGCAATTCATTTTGTTTGAATATATTCTTTATCTTCTTATCTATGGTAATGCCACCTCTCAGCTCCTTCCTTACATTATCAATCACTTAAGCCTCCTTCCAGTAAGTCCATGGCCACTCTCCTCTCTGTGGTGGTCCCATTAGGATAGCATACTCTTTCAGTACTAAAATGTGGGATGGTGGCAGGGCCTGAGAGTGCCTGTGTCATGCTGCTCATACCTAGGAGGTTTTCTCCTTGCATTTCAACCACCCTTAAAGATGCACCATCAAAGGGCTGTAATGCACATGTGTGCACACGATGCATGTCTGTTTTACTAGAACCAGGTGCTGTCCTCCCCCTAGAAGTGACTCCAGTTGCACTGCCACCTCTGATCTGCTTATCATGGCAGAACATCCTCACCAACCCCCAGAAGTAGATGCAGGCCTCTGGGATGTTCAGTCCTCCTTCTCTGGCAGATCTCAACATCTCCAGATCATTCTTGGACCGGCATGCTGGCATTGTGAGCAGCAGCACTGCTGCTGCACTGACATTTGGCTGTGATATTCCTTTTCATCTTTATTGATCAGTTCTTAAACCTGGTGACATCACTTGAATGGATGCTCACAGAGAAGCTGATGCCAACATAATAACCACTGAGCCATTTGGCTTTTATTTTAACCATTTTGCTAAAACAAAATTATACTTTGCTACTGTTGACTAATACTTTTTATGTTGAGGGTTCATGTACAGTACAGCTCACATTATACTTACTGTGCAACCAGTTAACAGCCAGTTAGCATATGAGCTGTTAAAAGTGAATAGTCGACAAGAAGCTCCCCCCCCACACACACACTTTAAGTGTAAGTCTGGTCCCAATGTGCAGATTGTGAGCAAAAGCATATTGGTTTACTTACTGTTTGCTGTAGTACAATAGATTATATCAGACTAATTTTGCTTAATTCTAGGCTGTCATCTTCTGTAGCTACAAATCCCAGAATCACTTGCAGTTGGCCCTGGAGCAGTAGGCAACCATGGGTGATTTAGTAGGCTGCAGTGCATTTTAGGGTTTATTACAAGTTCTGATCTTTGTTTGTTGCTTCTGCTTTTCTCCCAGGATTAAGTACAGTCAGAGAGGACTGTACTTAGCCCCTGGAGAAAAGCAAAACCAAAAAACATCTGATCAGAGATTATGAAAGCTGTAACATGCATGGCAGTCTATTGAAGCTCCCAATACTGCCTATAGCTCTGGTTCAAATTGCAATGAGATGCTGAGATTTGTAGTACAGAAGAAGGTTTATGTTCATTTTAATGTAATGGTGGGCACTATGCACAAAGCGGGCGCAGGTATGCGAAAAGGTCATGTACTCTGCCCGCAACCTGGCGCCCTGAAGACAGGTGCACCCATACCAGCATTCATGAACTCTGGCCACCTGTCCATGGCCCCCTCCCAGTGTGCAGGACTCTGCAGGGTGGCCCGGATTCAGAGTTGTGGACCCTGGCAGGCAGCCAATGGGATGCATGTCCCTGGTCCATCAGTGGATCCCTCATGCTGCGATTTGCAGGTCCAGGGTTGTGCATGATGCCTAGGCACCTGGACCCATGTGGCATGGCCCCTCTGACCGGTTGGTGCAGCGGCCCAGCACTTGGCATATGGTGCCATCCCGGTGCACTGCTGGATCCCGGTGTTGGAACTTATCTCCAACCTGCACACCCACAATCGTGGAAGAGCCCCACATTGTGGCTGTAACCCCAGCCCCGAGACCATGAAGGTGGGCATGTACCATGGCACACAGACCACCCCCTCAACATCTCTGTGCCACTGCAATTGTCCATCCAGGCACCCACCTATTCCTCCACCCTGCCCTCTCCAGCAGCAACATGGGCAGGGGCAGCATGGGGAGCACTGTCCTGGTCCCTTGGAGTAAGGTGGATGTGGACCATGGGGGTGCACAGTGGGTTACAGCAGGGTCTATCCTGGTGTACCCTGCACCACCCTCCACACTTATGCGGCCAGCACTACATGATTTAGTGAATACTGCATAGTGCTTACATGCCTCCAGAATGCCCCCAGCATGGTGTGTCCATGGACCTGGGGGATCGGGTGCAGTGAGTCAGCATGCCCTCCCCCTTTGAGCATGCCATGCGGTGGGCTCAATGGGTGCGGAATGGCTATGTGCTCCAGATACACGCATGTAGCCACTCCTGTCCATTCATACATAGGGCCTGTTGTGAGGGTGTGAGGGATGTGGAACCAAGCCAAATCTGAGGAGATGGCATAGAGATGGGACTTATTCTGGTGATGATGATGTGAGGATTAAAGGGGCTTAAAAGTGTGTTTATTTTTCTTTTGTTACCTATTTTGTCTTGAAAATACAGTAATGAGTATTGAATGCCAAATGCCTTTGGATCACAAGTATGAATACTCATCATGTATATGTGAGTTGGTACCTACACAGCCTAAGACAATTGCTTTGGCCAACCATAGACCATGCTTGAACTACTTGTGTAACCATTCTGGAGATGTCAACTGAAACCAAGCGGAAGGGCACAACTATGTGAAAATGTTTACATCACCATCTCCTAAGATACTCTTTGTCATGCAACAGCTATGAGCTATGACCTTTCTCTATAAACATTGATGTCATTAATGAATTAAATACCTGTAATGTTATAGTAAGCTGACAGTGCTTCACAGTACTTTTCCAGTAGAACAGACAAAGGCAGGTTCACAGATGACTCACAGTGCAGAGCTAGCTAAGAAAGAAGAAGAAGAAAACATGAGTCAGAGCAGACAATTAACCTTTTGATAAAACAACATCAGTGGTACTTTTCTTGGATCCTTTTGCTATAAAATGTCTTCTTTAGAAGAACACACACTTTTGGCAAAACTACCTTCATGCCCCCTGCTTGGCACATTTGTGAAAAATATTGAACAAGGATTGAAGTGCATTGTTCCAGTGGTTTCCTGGTGTCATCCTTACAAATGTTTATAAAATAGGTAAGGCAAATGCTGCAACCTGATTGGTCAATAGTTATGCTTGATAAGACCACAACACAGAAACATAGAATTTGACAGCAGATAAGGACTGCTTGGCCCACCAAGTCTGCCCATTTCCCTTACCTAATGGATAAGCTGCATCTCCTAACTAACCAAAAGCCTACTTCTTCCAACTCCACTACCAATACCAAAAACAAGTGCTGCTCACCTGAGCACATTGCAGGTGAAATCAACATGCTGACAACTTTTTGGATAGTCAAATTTTGAGTAGCAGTTATCTTTTTCCTGCAAACAACTTGCACTCTACCAATAAACCTGCAAGCTCCCTCAAGGGTTTCTTAATGTGGAGGAACAATGTGACATTATTTTTTTTTTTTAATTATTCTAAACTGTATAGCAACATGACATTAAATCATTTTTAAATTATTCTAAACCATGTTCTTTATTTTTTTTATTTAACTAGATACCCATTTTAAAAGTGTAATAAGACATTCCAGGATGTTGGTAGTTGTGCCACAACAACACTTCCAGGGATGGAAGGCACTCAGCCCATGGCTGAATATCTCATTACTCCCTTATGCACGCAGTCATGGCACAGCTACTAACACCCTGTTGTGTCTGATTGCATACTCAATATATGCCAGCTCCATAGCACTGAATGGTTGGTCATCCACTCATATGCTGCTGACCTGGACTTGTGCCCTGACCCAAGGATAACAGGAGTGGAGGTTGGAGGAGCTGGTGATAGAGCATCAATGAGGATGCTTTTCTCCCAGGAAAAGGTTGAACTGCACACCACCCAGAGAATAGCTCTCGGCAGTGGCATGGTTTTAGTACCTGGAGCAGCATTGATAACCACATTCTACATGACTTCCCCAACTTAGGAATACTGATTGGTGGGCAGAGTGATGAAAAAGAGGGAACATCCTGGCCAATGCTGGTATGATGGATTATGGTCCTCTCTTCTTTTATACCATAAGGTCTCTCTGCATATCACTGCAATATCCCTCTGTCAAGATTCCCAATCAATAGGTGCTTTTCTTTCTCCAAACCCCTGCCACAGTGGGGAGAGGTGCCAGCAGTAGGGATACTTCAGAGCTGGGGAGGTTACTAAAGGACCTGAGGAACCAGGTGGTCATTAGGGACTGCAATAGATACAGTAAGTCAGGTAGGAGTAAGGCTTGCTCAGTCCAAAGCAGAGAATGATTGGGAGGGATCAGAAGGAGAAAAAAAGAGGTATACCCATCAGCACTTTGGTCTCTTCAGGGGAGGATGATGCAACACACAGACACACCAGGTGTTGCAAATAAGACAAAGCATTAGAAGATTTGTTATTGAAGGATTTCACTATGCCTTGGGTAGCATGGCATAGTGCCAACTGAGTGTGTTAAACTACTTAAAAAGCAGCACTATCAGAAGCACAAGCCCTGGAGAGCCTTTTTGTGATTATTCAATGGACCATGTTTAAAAAGGTTTAAAAAGTGTATAAAGAGGGAGACAATTACCCTTATATTAAAAAAAACTAGCTCTTGAACGGACTACACAACAATGCACATTAGTGTGTCATGGGTTTAAGATAGGATATTGACAGTTTCTAATCCTGTTTGACCAATCACATTGTAGTATGCAAGTGATCCATTTTCAGATCTCAAATTTATGTATATCAGTAAGATTTCCTAAACTGAAAATGGATAATGGATTTGGGAAGGGCTATTAAGAAGTCCCTTTTGTCTGTATTCATCTGGTCAAAGACAATAGGTGCACTTGGCATGCCCTACAGGACCCATACGGCTCTATGTGGCAGGCCACCCACCAGTATGACTCTGAGTGCTTGATTATTAACCTGTACATCCTCAAGATGGGTCAGTGGTGGGGTTGGGGTATGCCACCGGGATGAGGGATGCTAGGAGAGAAAAAGGAATAAAAATAAAATCTAGTACAGACCTTATCTGCACCTGTAGGGCCTTGGCCACACAGAATAAAAAATCCTCCACTGTGATGAATGCAGTTCAAGCAACCTAAGTCCACTCTATAAGTCTCACTGGCATATCTGGTGGCAATAAGTGGTCCCCAGCCTCTAGGGGGCTGGAGAAATATGTCCTTTCCCCAGTGGTCCTGCGTTTGTAGAAAGGTATAACTCCTCAGCATGAATATCAGAACTCACTTGTACAGCAGCATGATACTTTTTGGCCAGATCCCACTTCAATTATGATACACCTGTGCAACCTCCACAATGGGCTCACTCTTTTTCCTGCTCTATGAGCAACGCATGTTGCTGCTCATACAAGGCGAGTGTGAAACAACCCATTTACATGTACAGTGCTCATACAGAGCTGAGTTATATAAACAAAAACTTCTTGGCCCTTTCCCTTTTGACTATCAGACCCAAGAAAGTATAGTAGAGACAATAGAGGTAGTCTTCAAAATCATTCATGTGTTGTACTGTTTTTTTGGGGGGGATATGTGTACATTTAACTGTCTGTTTCAAAGTGTACACTACCAACATTTTTTGAACACAATGCTTAATTACATAGATCTGTCCCTCAGATGAACTATGATGGACTAGAGGGCATGGGATGAAGTTGGAGGGAGGACGATTCAGTGGAAGCGTGAGGAAGAATTACTTAACAGTATGGGTGGTGGACAAATGGAACACCCTGCCAGAGGAAGTGGTGGGGGCTGAAACAATCATGGGATTTAAGAATGCATGGGATAGACATAAAGGAATTCTGGAGGTCATGGGTAAGGGGCAACAGACTTCTTGGAAAACATAAACTGAACTTACAAGCTCAAATGGGCAGACTGGGTGGGCCATAGGCCCTTATCTGCTGACACTGTCTATGTATGTATCTATGAAATGTTAAACAGACATCTCTTCTGCTCATCTTTTGTCTCTGTCCTGGTGGAATTAAAAGACCACATGATCACAAGGCACTTATGGATGAAGAGTAGGGGAATTCTTTATTGAAACTGATCAAAATGAAACAAAAAATACCCAGTTGCATAAACTCAAAAACTGAAAACAAAAACCCATAGCAATAAACCATGGTGTTGCAAAAAAAATGTACAGAAAGAAAATTTTCAGTACAGAAGTGGGATGATATCAGGAAGTACCTTAACCATCATTTCCTCAGGACTGTTGTTAGGTTTTAGTTTAACCAAGATATTCCAGACCAAAATATGTCAAATTGGCCTATTGTCAAGGAATTGTATTCCTTATCTCGCACTGAGGATAATTCGACAGTAACTTCATCACATAGAATATTTGGTGGTGTTTCATTTGTTGCAAAGCATACTGCCAGCATACTTTCTGTAGCAACCATTTCAAGCAGGATAAAACAACAAATAGAGCTTTCCTGGTGTTTAGAATCCATGGTCAGTGTTTAGCCTAGGATTAAAACCCCATAAGTTAAAGAGTCCCTGACAGTATTAGAAAAACATTGAAAAAAGTTAGATTTATATTCAACTTCATCCCATTTTCTTTATTACTTCATGTAGTTTCATTAATTAATTCCCCATTTTCTTTATTGCTGAAAACCATTTTCATGAAAACAAGATCCCTGTCCCTTAAACTGTATCTACTCTAGCTGCATCTCTACACATGACATCACATTCCCCTCTTTATGACATCATAATTATCTCCACAGCAATATATTTTGATGTCATAAACACAATTATGTCAGTAGGGCAGCGCAAAATTAAACTTCCACCAGCAGAATTTTGGCAAAAGTTGGAATTTTGCCTTTGCAAAATTTTTCAATGCATTTTGGCAACTTCCATGGAAATTCTGACTTAAAATGGTAGAATAAATATATGAATTGTGGATAATTGTATGAAACTGAGGAAAAAAATCTGCAGAGTTGATCATTGTTAGTGGTCAGTTCTGCAGAATTGTTTTCCAGGGTTTAATACGTTAATCCACAATTCATACATTCATTCTGCAGTTCATTGTGTCACTGAACTGTGGAATGAATGTATGAATGGTGTATGAATTACTGCCGAATGAAATTCTTCAGAACTGATCATCAAACTGCAGAATAATTACATGTATTGTGGGATAATCCATTAAACTGCAGAATAAAAAAACTTCAGAATGGTCATCCCATAGTTCATGTTTATTATTCCACAGGTCAGCCAAAAAATTCTATTGAACAGGGCAAAAATCCACCAAACAGATCTGGAAAATTCTGATCTCACCAATGGTGGAAGTTCTGCAAAAGCAGAATTCACAACTTTCACCCCTCACTAGATGTCTGGTGTAGGCAGTCAACCAGAGCTAAAGATCAGAGATACTGTATTTGCAAATACCCTTAGTAATATTATTTTAAACCAGCTTAAATTCTGGGCAGGTTTGGAGCACTAGCTCTGTGACCTTCACAGCACTTCTGGGTTAGGGGTTCTATTTAAATGAACTCTGCAGCAAGTGCGAGCAGCAGAAACCCAAACTGTGTGTGAGACTCTGCTCTGCACACTATTTAGCTGTATATACTAAACCTTGTGCTTTTGTGTACTGTGAGAATCTTGAGCCCCGTTATCGAAGCGGGAAGAGGGACAGTTTCTGTCCAAATCTGTGCAGTTCTGAGAGCTTTTGTATGTTTTGTGTCTTTTTAAACCACTTTGGTGGTACATTATTTTAAACCAGCTTACATTCTGGGCAGGATTGTGGTGCTAGCTCAGTGACCCTTGCAGCACTTCTGGGTTGAGGGCTTTATTTAAAAGAACTCTGCAGCGAGCAGGGCGAGCTCAGGCAGGGCAAACGCACATCACACGCATGAAGACACGCACAAAGACATGCATGTCTGCATGTGTTATGCATGTTCAGCATGTTTGGTGAGTTTCAAGAGCCCATAATGTTTATTCCAAATATATGGGAGAATTTATAACTACTGCACCAGGCCTTAAAGTGTTAGGTATATGTGTATAGGTAATTTTGTGCAAACACAGTAAAAACTAAAGTAGTTTTGTGATACCTGAGCTATTGATCTGTGTCACTGGTGTACATACTCTAGCAAAAGTAATCTTACTTTAACATGGAGGAAGTAATTGAAACAACCAGAGGGCAGATAAGAGTGAAATGTACTTCATGCAGTATGTATGACATCTCACTGAACAAAACAAATCATGGTCCATATACTTGAACTACATGTTTAGATAACTCTGACATGGCTTATGTAATAGCCCAGTTTAATAAAAGACTACTAGAACTGGAGCAGAGTCAGAAGGCCATGGCTGACCGATATCAGGTTCGGCCAGAAGCTCAGTCATCGCATTGTGACATTAGTACTTCAAACACCAAGGTTTCTACATTAAATACATACCCTGATATTACTACAACACATCCAATCCAATCGGTAGGAAATAAAAAAATGAAACAGAGAAGAGGAAGAACCAGATAACACCAAGGACTTATGGTATCAAGTACAATACTCAAAAATACCAAAAAATAAAAAAGGCAGAAAAGCAAATCAATTTACAATAGCTATACAAAATTCTTTTGATCCACTCAGTGAGGAAGAATTACAGGAAAAAGGATGAGGGCACAATGAATAATAATGAACAATCAATAGAGGTACTTAACAGGCCACAAGAGAATTAGATTTATTGCCTGAACTCAAATAGTAATATACAATGTATAGCAGAAGAACTCTTAATTACGTTAGAACCCTCACAAACTTCATTGACAGTCATTTCCATAGACCAAATGCAGAATGGAACTATTGTACCAGAAGATTTTTGTATGGAAATGAAAGAGAATCAAATAAATAAAAAAACACAGATCTATATATTAGGAGGTTCGATGGTAAAAGGACTAGATAGAATAAGTTGTGATGATGTTAAAGAAAACATGACTATGTTGTGTTTTAAGGGTGCCAAAATATGTGACATCACAAAAATGATAAGAGATATACTAGGACAAGGGAATGAAAGAAAATTGGTTGTAATACATGCTGGTGTCAATAATGTACGTTACCAACATACACAGAGAATTAAACAGGAATATATTGATTTAACAAATAAATTAATGGATTTAGGATGTAAATTTGCCTTCTCAGAAATCCTACCAGTGCCTAAGGCAACATATCAGCAGACATGCAAAATAAAACATATTAACAATTGGTTAAGGCAGAGGTGTACAAAGCAGGAGATTGGATGTGTCACGCATTGGGAGGACTTTGTTAATAATAGTTACCTGTTTTGCAGGGATGTCCAACATCTGAGTAAACATGGAAGTTTACTATTTGGACAGCAACTTAATGGATACTTTCATAATTATTTAAACTAGATCACTGGGGGATGGGTGTTAGCCCTGATAATGCTAATTCTAATACTAATCAATCTCACACACAAGTATTTATTAATTTAGCCAATAACAAACATACAATAAAGACTAAATCAAAATACAAAAACAAATATAGAAACATAAAAATACATGTAAAAAATAATGATGCAGATCATAATGGAAGCACATTAAATATTACTCCTGGACAAATTTGTAATTATGATGGAATAAAGGTATTATTATTATTAAATGCAAGAAGTTTGTCAAGTAAAATGGATGAACTACAATACACTTTAACATCAAAAAAAAATTGACATGTGGAATTACAGAAACATGGTTTACTAATAATGACTGGAATACAAATACTCCAGGATACAATACTTTTTAAAAAAAATGGAACAAATAAAAATGGCGGTGGCATATCACTGTACATATCTGAAAGATTTAAGAGTTATCATATATGATCTGAGAAGAATGGAGTTGAAATTCTGTGGGTTATAATAGAAATGTTCATGAACTCAATGATTGTAGGTTTAGGTTATAGATCTCCTAACCTGGGTTGAGATGAAAATCATCTGTTTATTAATCAACTAAGTAATATGAAGGTTACAGATGATGTTATAATAATGGGTAACTTCAATCTACCAAACATAAACTGGTCAACACTTGAGACTAAGTCAGTCTGGAACAACTAGTCACATAACCAACAAAAAAATAATATTTTGGACTTATTATTTACAAATTTATCTGATGTAATCTCAACCCAAAACAATATTACCAACTCTTGGTGACAGCAACCATAACATGGTCGAATGTATTATCCAAAGGCAAATTCAAAATGGCAAAGGAATAACAAAAATTAAAAAATTACCATAGAGCTGACTATACAAGTATAAGAGCTTATTTAAACTCATGGAATTGGAAAAATTACCTAAAACAAAATCTAAGTCTTGAACAGATATGTGAAAAAATTATTACAAGACTGGAATATTGTATAGATAATTGGGTACCACTTCGCATTAAATATAATAACAATAAACAAAGAATTCCACTTTGGTGGAATAACGAAATTAGACATACAATAAAAAAAGCAGAGAGCATACTGCAAGTATAAAAAAACGCACACAGATACAGACTGGAATAAATTTAAAAAGATAACAAAGAGAACAAAGAAACTCATCAAGAATGCTAAACAAAGGATGGAAATAAAATTAGCAGAAGATACAAAGGACAATAAAAAATTATTTTTCAGTTACATAGGATCTCTTAAGGGGAAACAGAAAGGAATAGGTCTTATAGAATCTAAAGACAGGATAATTAGTGACGAAACAGATATGGCAGAAGACCTAAATTCATATTTTGGGAGTATTTTTAAACCAAAGGAGGAGATTAACTCCCAACTGATGTCAGATAATAACTTACCGATAATATTTACCGAACAGAGTGTTACTGATGCCATTAGTCAAATAAAACCAAATACATCACCAGGACCTGATGGTATAAATCCAATATTCCTCAAGGAACTATCCACAGAACTCTCAGGGCCTCTAAGTGCCTTATTTAATGTCTCAATGAAAGAAGGAAAAGTACTTCAGCCATGGAGAGTGGCTAATGTTACCCTGATTTTTAAAAGTGGTAACAAACAATTAACATGTAACTACAGGCCTATTAGCCATATGTCATTAATTGGAAACATACTTGAAAGATTGATACAGCAAAAAATAGTTGATCATGTTAATCATACAGGTGCTGTTGATATCATCCAGCATGGATTTACACACAGCAGATCATGCTTGACTAACTTCATAAATTTTTTCAAGCCGGTTAGTGAGGCATTAGAAAATGGTCTACTGGTCAATTTGGTATTCCTAGATTATGCTAAGGCATTCAATATAGTCTCTCATAAGATCCTTATAGAGCAACTTGTCAAAATTAAATTAGATATTAAAATTATTAAATGGATACAATCTTGGCTGTATTACATATATCAAAGGGTGGTCATTAGAGGACATGAGTCTAAATGGAGTGCAGTTACAAGTGGAGTCCCCCAGAGCTATGTACTCAGCCCATTGCTATTCAATATACTTATTTCTAGCATGCAGACAACAGATTGTGTCTGGTTAAATAAATATGCAGACGACTGTAAATTGGGATGTGTAGTGAATGATGCAAAATCTGTAGCTGCATTGTGAGATAACGTGAACAAAATATGCAATTTGGCAACGGACAACAAAATGATCTTTAATTAGCATAAAGGGAAGGTAATGCATATGGGGAGAAATAATAATAAGGCCAGCTATGTGATGAATAATATTCAATTGACTGTTACCTCAGAAAAAAAGAGATCTTGGTGTTATAATATTGGATGACCTAAAATTTAACAAACATACTAATAAATCAGTAAAAAATGTTATAGTATATTAGGTTGTATCCATAAACACATTAAAAGTAGAAAACTAGAGGTAATTCTACCACTCTGTGTTGGCCTTGTACATCCACACTTAGACTATTGTGCACCTTTTTGTACTCCAATATCGATTGGCTGCCAAAAGATGATTGAAAGGGTGCATCATAAGGCCACTAGGAGATTAGAGAACATGGAAAATAAGGATTATGAAGATAGACTAAGATCACTCCAATTATTTTCCTTAGAATATAGATCCCTACGTGGAGATCTAATTTATATATTCAAAGCCTTCCAGAAAGAATATGTTAGAAACTAATTGCTTGGAAAAATTAACAGCATACAATAGTACAAGATCCCACAGTCTCAAGTTAAAAACCTCTGTATGTAGAATGACAAAAAGGAGGAGATTTCTTACTCAAAGGGTACCACCAATTTGGAATATTCTTCCCAGGGATATTGTCATGAGTGAAAATGTTGAAGAATTTAAAAAATGGTTGGATACTTTCATGGGTAATAAAAAATATAGTTTCCACCATTAAATATTACGGTGGCGAGTTCTTTATGGGCTCTGCCTTTTGAACTCATATCCTTCTATGAATCTATGAATCTATAATAAGAAAATATGGGTGAGAATTGTACAAAAAAATACAAAAATTACTTATTTATTTTAATTTTCAGATTAACACCTTCGAGCCAGGGGCTCTTTTACATAGGTTCCACATCATAATACACAGACAGGTAAGATACAAATTATAAAGAAAGGCAATCATAAGTATGATAAAAAAGGCAAAAAGACAACTGTTGTTAATATGAACTACAGGTTGTGTACAGGCAGTAGGACTAGAGATAAAAAGTTAGAGCTAAGTAGAAAAGGTACAATAGTTAAGCACAATAAAACATACTGTACATGGGAGAAGTGCAACCAGCAGGCCTTGTCAAACAGAAAATGAATAACCAACTGAACAACAGGCATTGGACAATGTTTGCCATGGTCTACAGGATAAAAAAAGAAAAAGGAAAAACTATGCCAATGCAACAGTTGTCAAGGTATGTAGGGTGGGATAACTTTAGGGGGGTACTAGGGAGGAAATAGAGGAAGGGGAAGAGGATTCAGTGTTAGTTGGTAGGAGGAATGGCAATAAGAACCTAAGAGACTCAAAAGGAAAATGAGTGGGGGAGGGAAGGGGAGGGAGAGGGAGGTGGCAGAGAATAGGAGAGGGGGTATGAGTGAAGAGAGGGATGGGGAGAAAGAAGGGGGGGTTAAAAGGTGTGGATGCTTGAATAGGAAGTAGGCTAATGGGGGTGGTCACAATAGGTTTATGTGAAACAATCACAGGTGGCACGAGCCATAAGGAACTCACAAAGCTTGCATTTAAATGGGCCTAGTGTGGTTGTGTTAGAGACATCACAGTGCAGCAAGTTAAACCACTTTGGGGCTCTGACTGCAAACAACTGCTGTCCTTGATTAGTCTGGTAGTGGGGAACTTGGAGGGTTGAGTTTTCAGAATTTTGGGTGTGGCGGGTGTTGCAGGAAGGGCTGAGGAACTTCTGTACCCCAAGGCGCAAGAGACCAAGGAAGGCCTTCTTTGCTACTAGTCAGGTTTGATAAGATATTCTACACTGAAGCTGGAACCAATTTGCCTGCTCATATACTGTAGGTCACAGATGTGCATTCAGTGAGCAGACCCAGTAAGAAGCCAGTTCAGCAGACCTTGTTCAGAGCAATAGAAATACACCACAAAGCAGTGTCAGTGGCAGATCCATACATCACAAGCCCATAGCCTATGATGGAGACAATCAAACTTTGGATTGCTTGCTTAAGGCCATTGGCAGTTAGGAAGTGCTTATGCTTATAAAGGAGGCCAATGCAGATATTTACGGATTTGGCAACACTATTTATATGACTGGAAAAGGATAGAGTGCTGTTCAATGTCACACCAAGGTACTTGAACATTTGTGTACATTTATGCCTGAATAATAATTTTTTTAAAGTTGTCTCAACTGTGTCTGAAGTGTTTGAAAAATGGCTTGCACCATCTTCTCCCCAGCAAATCCCAAAATCCAGAACTGTAATGAGCATGAGAAGATGAGCAATTGATTCCTCCTGGCCTGCGCAATTGGGGTGAGGGCAAACTCTCTCTTTTACGCTTTTATGTTTTAGACTGCCCTTGACCTGTAGTCACTCATGAGTGTACAATCATACAAAGTCCCTCATTTTTGTGGGCAGTCTTTTGTCCAGGAGTTGTTTGGTAATAATTGTTCCTGGGATCTGACCTGCTGGTTCAAAAATGACATCCACAAAAAACTCAGACTGGAGAACTGACGCATATGTTTCCTTGATCCTGTCACAATCTGTTGTAAAGAAATTCTCCATTTTACCAAATTCTGTAAAATATCAATTATATAAGGACGGATGAATTCTGAACCTTGTCTAACAATTTTAAGATGGCCTGATGCCCCTAATAAAAAAAAGATGGCTACATGTACAACATAATGGAGGGACACATGATTTGGCACTGGGAGCATTTAAGCCAATTTGTCTTATACTACCAAAATAAGTGCTACAAAAAAAGGACCAGTGGATTCATCTTATGGAGCTAACTTACTTGATTTCTCTGTATAAATAGGGGAATTATTATTAAAATAATATCACATCAGAGAGTACTATTTCAAAAACTTAATCCATTTGTAATACGAACTGGTGTGGAATACTTAACAATAAGGATAAAAAGAACAACACAATGAAATGACTAAATAAACATAAAGTATACCTACAGGTAGAAGAAAATCTACCCCCCTCCACAACAAAGATACTTCAGTTTCCCTTAGTAAAAAACAAAGTGTTTATATTAACTAGTAAAGACAGAGACAGCATTCTAGATATTTCTGTTATCCATTATCACAGGCCCAGTTTACATTTCTATGCAGTGCTCTAACTCTACCCTGGGGAAAAGTTCTTGGTTCTTTTCTATATATGAATCTTAAAATGAAAAAAAAATCTGTCATTTCAGTTCATGCAGCACTGCTGCAACCTTTTGTTGGAACACCAGTTTGCAACTTATTTGACAAATAAAATAATCTAAATCTAACAAAAATTCTAATTTTACCTGAGTTATACTTTTTAAAACATTCTGGTAGATCATCAAATATAGAAACATAGAAACATAGACTTTGACGGCAGATAAGGACCACTTGGCCCAACCAGTCCACCCATTTCCCTACCTATTGGATAAGGTGCAGATTCTAGTTAACCAACAGCCTACTTCCTGCAACCCCCCACTATAATCGCCATTACCTAGGGCTCTCTGGGGTTGAAATCCGTTGCCTGCAGCTAGTGCAGAACGCTGCAGCCTGGCTTTTGATGGGTTCAAGCAGATCCTGTCATATTACTCCGGTGCTGCGCGAACTGCACTGGCTGCAAATTCGGTGGTGGATCACCTTTAAAGTCGGCTTGCTGACTTTCAAAGCTCTACACGATATGGGACCAGGTTGTCTGAAAGAACTTCTGGTTCCTTATCACCCAAATCAATCACTCTGCTCGGCCAACGAGGGGTTGCTAGAGGTTCCAAGGGTAAATTTGAAATCTTCGGGTGCTCGGGCATTTGCTTATGTAGCCCCCACCCTTTGGAACTCTCTACCCCGGTGGTTATGGGAGTGCACTTCTGTGGAGGTCTTTACAAGAGGTCTGAATACTTTTTTATGGGAAACTGCATTTTTAGAATACTGACCATTATGACTGTTTTGTTTTAATTGTATGTTTTAATGATTTTTCTTGTATTGTTCTGATTTGTTATTTATGTACGGCGCCTTGGTAATTGAAAGGCACCTTATAAATAAAATTATTATTATTATTATTATGATGTCTGTCCCATGCATGTCTGAATTCCCCCACTGTTTTAGACCCCACAACCTCTCCAGGAAGGTGGTTCCATGTGTCCATCACTCTCTCCATGAAAAAGAATTTCCTCACATTACCCCTGAGCTGTCCCCCCTCTAACTTTAAATTGTGCCCCCTTGTTCTTACACATCTCTTTTTCTGAAAGATGCTACCCTCCAGGACTTTGTTGATTCCCTTGAGGTACTTAAAAGCTTCTATCATGTCCCCCCATCCCTCCTTTCTTCAAGGGTATACATATTAAGCTCTCTCAGTCTCTCTTCATTTGGTTTCTGATGTAGACCCTGCACCATTTTAGTTGCCCTCCTCTGGACTGCTTCCATCCTGTCTATGTCCTTGCATAGATGAGGTCTCCAAAACTGCATGCAGTACTCCAGATGGGGTCTCACCAACTGTCTGTACAGAGGGATAACCACTTCCCTTTTTCTACTTGTAATGCCCCTCCTTATGCATCTCAGTATCCCCGCTCTCCTTACTGACTTCTCACATTGCTTACCCACCTTTAGGTCATCTGATATGACTACACCCAGATCCCTTTCCATTATTATTGTTGTTAGTAGCTCCCCTGCTATTGTGTACTCTTCTGCTGGATTTTTATTTCCCAGGTGCATTACTTTGCACTTTTTTGCATTGAATCTAAGCTGCCATATGTCTGATCATTCCACCAACCTTGCCAAGTCCCTTCTCATCCTTTCTACCCCACCTTGTGTATCATCTCTGTTACAGATCTTTGTGTCATCTGCAAAGAGGCATACCTTTCCTTCCAGACCCTCTGCAATGTCTCCTATAAAGACGTTAAAGAGGACTGGACCCAGTACTGAGCCCTGAGGTACTTCACTAGTAAACCCCCTTTCTTCAGAATGTGTTCCATTCACTATTACCTTCTGTGTCCTGTTGTGCAGCCAGTTTGCTACCCAAGCTACCATCCTGGGACCCACTCCCAGGCTGGCTAACTTGATTATTAATCTTTAGTGCGGGACTGTGTCAAATGCTTTGCTAAAGTCTAGGTAGGCCATATCCACAGCCCCTCCCTGGTCTATTACTTTGGTCACCCAATCAAACAAATCGATTAGATTAATCTGACATGACCTTCCTGCTGGGAATCCATGCTGCTTTGGGTACTGTGCCCCGTTGGCCTCTAGGTACTGTACAATTCTTTCTTTCAGAAGTGATTCCATCATTTTCCCCACCACTGAGGTCAAACTAACAGGTCTGTAGTTTTCTGCTTCTGCCTTGCTCCCTCTTTTGTGAAGGGGAATCACATCTGCCCTCCTCTAGTCTTAAGGTACCACCCCATCCTCCCATGATTTGTTAAAACGTGTGGTCAGTGGTGTCACTAGGTCCTCCCTTAGTTCTTTTAGGATTCTAGGGTGAATCCTGTCAGGCCCTATTGCTTTGTCCTCCTTGAGTTTTAGGAGTTCTTTCAGGACTCTTTCTTCTGTAAATGGACTGCATGCCAACCCCACTACCCAGAGTGCTTCTATTGTTTGGTTTAGGTAACTCCTCCTCTTCTTCTTTGTGAATACTGAGCAAAAGTATTCATTCAGTATCTCTGCCTTTTCACTGTCTCCCTCTGCCCACCTCCCTCTCCTTTATTAATCTTCACTATCCTTCCTTAACCTTTCTATGCTCCCTAATGTACCTATAAAAGGTTTTATTCCTTCTTAACTGAGTTGGCTATCTTTTCCTCGGTTTGGGCCTTTGCTTTCTGACTGCCTTCCCACTTCTTTCTGCTTTAATTGATAGAGTTCCTGTCTTGCTCCTTCTGTGATTCCTTATACTTTTGAATGCAGCCTTTTCTCCTTAACCTTCCTGACACCTCTTTTGAGAACCATAGTGTTTTTTATTCGCTTTGTTTTCTTTATTTGTTTCACACAAAGGCTTGTTGCCTCCATGATGGCAGTTTTGATTTTTCCATTGTTCTTCCACCCTCCTTTCTGGCCATTTGCTAATGCATTCCTCAGGTATTCACCCATTATGCCAAAATCAGCCCTTCTAAAGTCCAGTATCGTTGTCTTTGTATGCCTTGTCTCCATGGTTGGGTTTATTGTGAAGCACACTGTGCAGTGGTCGCTTGTTTCCAGATGTCTACTGACTTCTAAATTTGTGATCCTCTCTCCATTTGAGAGTACCAGGTCTAATATTGCTCCCTTCCGAGTGAGTTCCACCACTAGGTGTCTAAGGCATGCCCCCTGTAGGGCATCGAGAATGACCCTGCTCTTTGATGTGGCTGCAGTCTATGTCATCCAGTTAACATCTGGCATATTCAGGTCCCCCATAAACAGTATCTCCCCTTTTTCAGCCGTTTTGAGAATGCCCTCTATAATTTTCTTGTCCATTTCCTTCCCTTGAGACGGGGGTCTGTATACAACCCCTGTGCGGATTGTGATGTCATTATAACTCGTTGATATGTGATATTAGCAAAAACTGGATCTTTCTATTTTCAATTTAAACAAAGCCAGAGGGCCTGATAATCAAAATTTTGTGGGTACTAGCTGGTGTTTGCCTACGCAAACCAGGCTTTACGCCGGAGCCCAAAATTCAAAAGGGTTGGTTGCATGGGCAAACAGGGTTAGCACCTGCGCAAACCATAATGTGTGGAGGTATGCAAATTGATGGGCGAGGGAAGGAACATTAATGCAAGCTGATATTCAGAAGATTTGATCAATGCAAAAGGGTTTACGGGTCCTTTTGTGCAGTGCAAATACCATTAATCAAACCTCCTCTTACTCCACACAAGCCTAGTTGTTGCCAGAGGTAATGCAGCCAACTAGTCAGTTGGCCAGTAGGGGAGCATACCCTCCCTCTGTGTTCTGTGGCACCCCCCCACAATTGCCAGCAAGTACAATATAACAAACCCCCCGAGGCCTAATGTCCCCCTCCTGCCTGCCAGCCCATAACATAGTAATAAAACTCCTGATGCCTATTATCCCCCAATTGCTGGTCAGACACAGAAATAGAGTCCCCAGGTGCCTAGTGTTATACCCCCGGTCTCAGCCTGTTATGATTACTAGATGTCCCTGGTGTTCAGTGGTTCCCACTAATCACCAATCTCTGGCCCAGTACAAATGGTAGTCCCTAGTGCATCCTGGCAGCTCCCTGATTGCCCTACCACCTGTGGCCATATAGCACTCCCTGGTGTCTAGTGGCCCTCAACCCACCATGGCACAGTACACCCACCCAACCCCCATACAGATGTTATTGGTGCCATAGGAGTGCATAGAGTAACCAGCACAGCCCTACTCAGAGCTCTTCAGCTGTATGCCATACATTCAGGCAGGGGCATGCATCTTATTTATAGGATAGGGTGATGCACCCTGTCCTATAAATAAGACATGTGCTCCCTTCCTGGACATATGGCTGCTGGCCGAGGAGATTTGAGGAGGGTTGCACTGGTCACTGTATGCACTCCCACAGCACCAATGACTTTGGTCAAGGGATAGTGGTTTGGGTGAGATTAAGGTGCCATTGCAGGGGTACCACTTGATGCCAGGGAGTACTATGTGGCCGTGGGCAAGTACTGGAATTCGGTGGGGGGTACCAGGATGCACCAGGGAATACTGTTTGTTTTTTCCCTGCAATGTACAGCTTACTGGAGACTTCTGCACAGGGATGGATGGTATGTCTGGTAGTGGGCTGGGGATAAGTGACCAGAAGGGCCACTGTACATCAAGGATGTCTAGTAACCTTAATAGTCCAGGACCAGAGGGGGAGGTTTGGGACACTAGGCACCTGGGCAAATCTATTTCTGTTGCTGACTGGCAATCGAGGGGAGTCCACTAGGCACCAGGGAGTTTTAAAACTGTGTTATGGGCTGGTGGTCAGGAGGGGAGGAACACTAGGCCTCAGGGACATTTTTTTATGTAGAGGTCAGAGATGGGGGGGGGGGGCACTAGCACCAGGGATTACCTTTAATTTCTACAGGCTGGTGATTGAAGGTTGGTGGGACAACTAGGCACCATTTTTGTTTATTCTTCTCATTTTGGCTGTCAATCGTAGGGAGGGGGAAACACTAGGCACCAGGGAGGGTTTGATTTACTTAACAGGCCAGAGATCAGGAGTGGGGGGTACCACTAGACACCAGGAAGTAGGTTTTCTTTATATGGGCCAGTAATCGGAGGGAGGAGGCACAACTAGCATCGGGGAGTGGGTTTTATTTATATGGGCTGGCGACCAGAGGGGGGACTACTAGCACCAGGGATTACCTTTCATTTCTACAGGCTGGCAATTAGAGGGCAGGGGAAACACTATGTAGGGTTTGTTTTACTGTATGGCCTGGAGATCGATGGGTTCCACTAGGCACCAGGGAGGGTTTTGGGTCATACACAGGCTGGTGATTAGTAGTGGGGGAAACCACTAGCACCAGGGAAGTTGTTTTGAATATGGGCTGGCAATTGGAGGTCAGGGGGACCACCAGACACCAGTGACTTCAATACATGTATGGGCCAAGGCAAAGGGGGGGTGGTGCTACAGTTACCTGCGACACTACTCATGCAAATGACCCAATAATGATCATGCAAATGGCCCCTTGGTGCCTTGCATGCCCAATAGTGTCTTTTATATGAGTTCCTTTGAAAACTGCAGATAAAGTTCCAGTGCTCTCCACTCCGGTGGCACACTTCAGAATCCATGTCAGGGCAGCCCTACTTGACTTAGTGCTGCACTGATATAGCACTATATTCAGTTAGATAGCACCAGTGCACTATCTGACTGAATATAAATAGTGTCATTGGGCTCCTGGGCAATTGCAAGGCACCGTGCAAAATTTTGCATTGTGCTTTGCGCTTTTTTGAATATCAGATCGGGCCCAGAAATGACTAATGTAAGTGCAAGTAATAAACAGGTGTTCCTGGGTTTTAAATTTGGCTATGCATTCTTGCTGCACAAAATCTTTCATGTGACCCTTTATACTTCTAATTGTCTTTCACCCCAGTTCTAGCATGACATCCTAACCATTTGATATCCTATACCTTTTGTGGTATCCTTTAGTCTTTTAACTGTGGCACTGCTTTTTTAAATGTTTCTGAAGAGCATTCCTGGAATCCAGGACATGCAATACAATCCTGCTTAATGCAGTCATGAATTTTTATTCTGTTGTCTCCTATAACCATATCAAATGTGAGTATCCATTCCATGTGTGACGAGTGGGGTGCCCCAGGGGTCAGTTCTTGGACTCCTCTTCTTTAATATCTACATCAGGGATATCACAGAAGGGCTAGAGGGAAGGGTGTGCCTGTTTGCTAATGATACAAAAATCTGCAATAGTGTGGACACCCTGGGGAAGGGGTGGAGCCCATGAGGCAGGACCTCAAGATTCTGGCGGGGTGGTCACAAACTTGGCAGCTGAAATTCAAGTGCCAAAAAATGCGTTGAGATGTACTTGAGGTGCAAAACCAGCCGACGGTATACACTGTGGTGGGGGAGGAAATTAAAAAAAAACAAAGTAGAGAGGGATCTGAGGGTTATAATAATGAGCATCCTTAAGGTGGTTAACTAATGCAGCAAGGCAGTGGGGAGGGCAAATGGAATGTTCGCATGCATTGGGAGTAGCATTAATAGCAGAAGGAGGGTTGTGCTGATGCCTCTCTACAAAGCAATGGTGAGGCCACACCTGGAGTACGGGGTCCAATTCTGGAGACCACACCTATGTAAGGACATAGAAGTGTTAGAGATAGTACACAAATGGGCAACTAGAATGGTGTATGGAATGCAGGGGAAGCCATATGAACAGAGGTGTAAGGAATTAGATTTGTACACATTGGAGTCTAGAAGGGAGATGGGGGACAATCAACAAGGTGAAGGATGGGAGTTTATTTAAAAGGAAGTTGGGGGCTATAACTAGGGGGCATAGCCTACGACTGGAGGTAGGAAGATATAGAAGCAATGTGAGGGGACTTGTCTTCATGGAAAGAGTGGTGGAGTCCTGGAAAAGACTGCCAGAGGAGGTTGTGGGTGCAGAAATGGTGGTAGGTTTCAAGTGAGCATGGGACAGACACATGGGGCTGTTCAGGGGAGGGAAGGGGAGGGTCACTGGTAAGGGAGATGAGTCAAGGGGAGAAGGGGCAGACTTGATGGGCCACCTAAGGTCCTTTTCTGCCAGCATGATTCTTTGATTCTATAACTCTATGATTGTTCTCTCTTTTGGCTGTAACTACCTTTAGAGAGTCATCTGTTATCTTGTTTTTCAGCTGCCACCACCTAGGGTTTGTCCCAGGGCACTTACTTTTTGCTGCACAAGGCTAGGAGAGTCACCACAGGTTAACATGGGTAATATGCTCTTCTGATGGTGGATGCCAAGAGATCTTTCTTTTAGCCAAAGAAAATAAATTTATTTTTATTTATTTCAATTTTGATAACCAGGTAGGCCCACTAAGACCATGACAGTCCCTTTTTCAGGGGCGATCCAGAATTAGTTACAAGTACATAGAGGGAACTAAAAAGAAAATACATGCAGCCCAAATTACAAACAATCCATAATAGACAATCTACAGTTTGAACGATTTGTTAGATACATACAATCACAATATCTAGACACATCTTTAAGTGCTTACCAATGCAGCGCTTCAATATTATAGGCATATTCAATCCTGAGGTTATTTTTGCATCATTCCCTAGAGGTTCCTGACAGGGTACTAGCTGTAGCAGTAGCACTTAGACCATCCATTCAGGTGAGTCTTTAGCCCTTTCTTGAAGTCCCCAAGTGAATCACAATCCTGAGGGTCACTCAGGAGATTGTTCCAGAGTTTAGGGAGGGCTATTCTAGCTGATCACTGTCATTGGGAGGATCTGGCTTTAGAGACTTCCAATAGTTTGGATCTGTGGACCTGAGCTGTCTCCTATTTGGTTTTAGGCCAGCAGGCTCTCCAGCCTGGGTGGGGGCATCCAGTTTCTGTAACTTGAAAGTCAGACAGAGGGAGAGGTATGCCGATCTCCCTCCTAGGGTCGGCCAGTTTATAGTGCTCAGTACTTTACAGTGGTGCTTCATGTGGGGAGGCCCAGCAGCAAAGCGACTGACTCTATGGTACAGAGTCCTCAAGTGCTGCAGTTCTGTAGACCTTAGTGTTTGAAGCAGAGTAGATCCATAGAACAAAGTGGGGAGAATAGTCCTATTGCTGACCACAATTTTAGACTCTTTGGTCAGATAAGGACTAAGCCTAAATAGGAGGCCAAGTTTCTGATTTACAGTTTTGGTAAGGTGATCAATATGTTTCATGACGTAACATCCTGATCTATATACATTCCTAGGTACCTTATACTTTCTACCACTTCGATCTCTGCCCTATTAGAGATGGAGAGAGACAGGAGGTGCAGTCTCTTTGTGCTCAGATTCTTAGGGCCAAATAGCATTGCCTTGGTCTTACTGCTATTCAGAACTAATTTATTAGCCTGAAACCATTTTTCAAGGGTGGTGAGGTCTTGTCTCAACAGTAGGTTTAGGGACCACGGGTCACTGGAGGTACTATGCAGCACCGCGTCCTCCACATATAGTCTGACCTTGGCCCCACCACAGTGTAGTGGTAGGCTATTTATAACTAATGAGGATAATCGGGGGCCCAGAATGGAACCCTGGGGGACACCATCGTGCACTGGGCACTCATCCGATCTAGCCCCATGCCAGTGGACGAATTGTATCCTGCCATGAAGGTAGTCTGAGAACCAGTCCAAAGCTAGCAAATCTAGTCCTAGAACCTTTAGATGTCCTAGGAGTAGGCAGTGGTCCACTAGATCAAAGGCCTTGAAGAGGTCAATAAAGACTGCACCAAGGAGTTGGCCTTGATCTAGGGCTGTGTAAACATCAGATGTAAAGCGTACAAGGGCTGTTTCTGTACCATGCTTCTTCCTGAAGCCATCCTGTTGTGCCGTCTGTATATTATACTCATCCAGGTAAGTGAGAACCTGTTGGTAGACCACCTTGTCCAGCAGTTTGCTAAGGGTACAGAGGATGGAAACTGGCCTGTCATTCTTCACTTCCTCGTGTGACCCACCTTTGGGAATAGGAGTTACCACTGCTACCTTCCATTTGTCGGGTACTTTCCAATCAATCAAGGACCTATTAAATAGCTGGTTTAATGGTGCCACAATGACAGGGGCGGCAATCTTGAGCAGTCTGGGCTCCAGATTATCATTACCCACCAAGTCTTCTGGTTTTAGGCCCCTTAGCAGTTTTAGGACTTCTCCTGTGGATACCAGTTTAAGTTGGAATTCAGGGCCCTAAAAAGGGCCAGCCTGTTTCTCTTGGCTATTATGCACATGACTGGGATTGTTTGTTTTGAACCTCTGTAGATCAGTGAAAAAAAGCATAGAAGGCATTTGCCAAGTCTTGTGAGGTGGACTGGCATACCCGATTAGCTTTAATTTCACTGGTCCCTTTAGCTGTTTTCCCTTTTAGAAGCAAATTTATTTGTATCCTAAATTTCTTGGGTCTGACAGGTTGTTGGTTTGCAGGGTATTTAGATAATGCTTCTTGGCTTTTTTGAGCTCCTTTTTTGCAATTACTTCTACATTCCCTGTATTTCACCTGGTCCTGATTCAAATTAGTATCGTTGAATTTACACCACGCCCTATCTTGTTCTCTCATGAGACTTTTCAGGTCTTGGTTTAGCCACCTGAAGTCCTGCCCTTTGACCCTGATTTTTCTTAGAGGGGCATGTTTGTTGGCTATAGATAGGAAATGTTTTATGAAGCCATCTAGGGCAGCATTTAAATTTGGGGCATCTAAAACCTGCATCCAATCCACTTCTGAAAGAGATTAGAGGAAAGATCCCTCATCCAGGGCTGAGCAGTTTCGAGACCAGAAACTTCTGGGAGGCTGTTTGGGGTAGTTATTCCTCCACACCAGGAACACTGGAGTGTGATCACTGAGAGAGTCAGCGCATGTCCCTACCAGTTTGGATCTATCTGGGTTGGACACTAGCACCCAGCTGAGTGTGGTATGGTTCCATGTCTTTAGGTTGAAGCATGTAGGCTTTTTTATTAGCTGTGTCATGTTTGCTTCCTGCAGGTTGTGTTTGATATCCCCATTCAGATTTGTATCCCAGTGCAGATTAAAGTCCCGTAGCATTATTTTCTCACTGACTGGCATATTAGGTATGGTGTCAGTGAGAGTTTTTAAAGCCCCTATAGCCATCCTCGGAGTGTTGTAGACACATCCAATTAGTAGAGGCTTTATCCCACCCAGGAGAAGCTTAATAAACACCACTTCACATCCCGCCTCTTCTAGATCTGGAATAGTCATCAGGGTGGCATTGAATTGAGACTTAACATAAATAAGAACTCCACCACATCTCTTCCCTTTTCTGTCCCTTCTAAAACAGTTAAACCTCTGAAGTTCCACCTCATGTGATAATATATTTGGTTTTAGCCATGTTTCTGAAATAGCAATTATGTCAGGGGAAAAAAGGTTCATTCCCCTTGCATTTAACCACTCGGGCATGGTGGGGCTTATGTTTGGGATACTTGTGCTTGGGGTGCCAGGGTTTCGATCTACATCCCCCGCCATTAACAGTGTCAGACACAGGAGAATTGTTAAGAGCTTATTTGGAAGAAGAGGGGGGAAGGTTCTTTTGTGGGCCTTGATATATATCATAATCTTAAAGTACAGACCCCCTTTTTGCAGCATGTGCGATGCTATCACGTTTGCTCTAAAGCAGGGGTGGTGACAGCCAGGAGTGAAGTGGCGACCATCTAGCCTATCACCACACCAATGTGACCATCCTTATCCCTTTATCATAGGATCCATTGTTACAATTATTAATACATAGATAGAACCCAGCAAGTCCCCCCCCCCATAATGACAGCACATCCCTTTAGACACACACAGTAGTAGGAGCTTTTAAAAATAATGCATCACCACCCTTAGTAATCCCACCCAGATCTCATTAAAGTTTGTGTTAATGTGTCTCTTGTCCTATACAGTTACTGTAGCCATGAGTTCTCTAGCTGCCAGTTCTGAAATTACTATGATCCAGGCTTAAGCTGGCTGGTGCCCTTTAAGATTTACAGCTTCCCAAACAAAGTATCTAAACTGAAGGCAGGGCTAGGAACCAGAGCATATTTAATAAAGGTGGCAGAGAGGGGCAGGTGGGAGCACTTTCCCCCAGCTGAGCCATCTGTGTGTCTCTTGTGAGGGGAGAGTGCAAGGGCAGCCCGCACTCTCAACCCCCGAGGTCTATTTCCTTTTTCTCATTGCAGGGCGAGGGAGCTTATCTGAAGCAAGAGGCAGATCCTTCGACCTGTGACTCTCCCGATTGCTGCCTCCTCAGAGCTCTGGGCTACCCATTTAATAGGGAACCCAGACAAAGCAAGACACATTTTGGCACCTTTCCTGCTGGAGAAAATCTGGAATGAAAATATTAAAAATTGTCGAAGTTATGAGCATGCATGAAAACTGCACAATGCACGCTCATAACACAGTCATTTTGGGGAATTTTTCACAAAATTTTCAACATAGGCTTTTTGGGACCCCACCTCATGAACAGTGGTACTGTCGATTTGTTAATCAGTCCCAAAAGGAGATTCTGTGCAGTGACTGTGAAATCACCTTTAGAGACCGAATAGTGAGATGACAGTGCATGTGTTCATGAGGTGGGGTCCCAAGAACCCCATGTTGAAAATTTGGAGCCAAAATTCAAAAAAATGGCTGAGATGTCTACCTAAGTTGAAACCCCCCATTGATGCCATTATACAGCTTACTGGCATTTCTTCACTTTGCAGTTCGGCTTTGAAAAGTCCAGATGTGTTCCCACTCCACTGATGATTGCAGTGCTGTACCTCCGGAGGGAAGTATTGGGTGAGGGGTATGTGTGGGGAGGTGGGGTGCACAGTGGGTGAGTACGGGTTGGGGATGGGATGCCACAGACAATGTGGTACCATTTTCTTTTTTCAGGTAAAAAAAAAAAATGGAACCAGTCATCTGAGGACGATTTGTTGGGTGTGCCACACAATGGGGGTGGAGGGGGAGAAACATGCCGACATGGTCGGCTTTGTGTGAGTGGCGGCACACTGGGGTGGGCTCCCAGTGTGCTACACAATGTAGGGGGGGTGGGGGACATACTGATATGGAGATTGCACCCCCAATGTCAGCTTTGTTTGGGGATTGTGTGGTGGTGGCAGGAGCCACCGCCATGTTTATTGACATGTTTCACCAGGAAAGGCATGTACTGGAAGCGTGTCATTTCTTCCAAGTTGGTGGCACTTTACATAATTTTTGCATCAGCACTAGCATGCTGGCTAATTGGGGAATGAGGTACTCACCTATTAAAGCATGTCCTGCATTTGCCAACACTGACACACCTCTCACTGTGCTACAACTACTGCAAGATGTTGCTTATGCACATGCAAGACAACATAAAAAGTACTGGAAAACACAGTGAGGTAGCTCAGGAGTAACACGACTAGAAAAGTAGTGCATGTATTGTATTTGCAAGCAAAGTCAGAAAAGTTTTGCTACCCAGTCTGAGGACACTGAAGATACTGGCACCAGACTAAAAATAATCATGCAAGATTTATTGCAATAGTTGGAAGTAGCAGAAGGGTTCGCAAGACAGCTACCAATATTTCACACCATCTCTTCAGTGTCCTTAGAGACAGGGTAGCCAAGCTTCTTCTGAGTTTGCTAAAAGAAGATGCTACAGAATTTTGCATATTTGCCCCACCTTTTTTCTATAATTAGACAGATTACATTTCTTTTTATTGGGTTGAGCCAACTCCCCCACAACATTTGGAAGAAAATACTATATAATCTTATTTCCATCATCACTGTCAGTGGCAATACACAACTGACGTAAACAAAAGCTGGTAACACAAACATTGTAACGATTGCTATCCTTTTCTTTTTTGATAACTGTCATGATTTCCAAGACTTTACATCTCTTTCTGTTTCCAGTAATTTCTCTATTTTTAAGTCCGAAATATATCCCAAGGATTTTAATAGGTTCTGTGGCTGTTGTTAAGCCAATTTTTCCTCGGCTGTTGTCATATTTCTTATTCTTATCCTGATGCTTTTCTTTAAATTCAGTTCCGCTCCTGTCACTTTGTTCATATTGTCTAATGATCAGGAAAACTGGATTAAAAAATATCTGGGGACCAATACTTAAACGTTTGTGAGGGCACTAACCTGTGTTTTCCAGTGCAAACTGGGTTTTGCACTGGAGCCCAATATTCTAAAGCTCAGTTGCACAAGCAAGTCAGGCATCATGGTCTACCAAACAAAACCTAAAGTGGTAGGCTCCATTAAAAAAATTACATTTATTAAACACATGTTAAAACATAGCAACACATTCCTACATAATGTTTCGCATACTACATCTGCTTTTTAAGTCCCTCACGTGCCCAGTGCCCCAGCCACCTCTCTGGTCTCAGCCTGTTAAAGGTACTAGATGTCCTTGGCATCCAGTGGTATTCCCATCACCAATCCCTGGCCCACTATGAGACACACCATCCATTCATGTGTGGATGCCCTTCAGTAAGCTGTACATTGAAGGGAACTAACAAACAGTAGTCCCTGGTGCATCCTGCTACCCCCCCCAGTCACTGGTACCACCCATGGCCATGTAGTATTCCCCAGTGTTTAATGGAACCCCCTAACACCACATGGTACAGACACGCTACCATCTCTTGTCCCCTTACCAATGTCGTCAGTGCCACAGAAGTGCATACGGTGACTGCAGCAGTACTCCTTACACTTTTTTGAATGCCTACTGTACATCCAGGCAGGGAGCATGCACCTTATTTATAGGAGAGGATGATGCACTCTGTTCTAGAAATATGATTTGTGCTCCTAGCCCATGCATACAACAGCCAGACAAGGAGATGTGAGGAGGGCTATGGTGGTCACCATATGCAGTCCTATGGCACCAACAACTTCAGTAAAGGGACAGGGGGCTGGGTGAGTGTATAGTTCCATGGTAAGTGGGCCACTAGATGTCAGGTAGTACTACATGGCCACAGGCAGTACTGGCAATTGGGGGGGTACCAGGATGCACCAGGGACTACTGTTTGTTATTTCCCTCCAATGTACAGCTTACTAGGGACATCTGCACAGGGCTGGATGGTATGTCTGGTACCGGGCTGGAGAATCAGTGACCAGGGGACCACTGAATGCCAGGGTTGTCTATTAACCTTAATGGGCTGGGCCTGGGGCTGTTTTGGGACACTGAGCACCTAGGGGACTCTTTTCTGTCGGTGATTGGATGGGGGCTCTATTAGGCACCAGGGAGCTTTATTACTATGTTATTGGCTGGCAGACAGGAGAGAGGGGGAACACTAGGCACCAGGGTGGGTTTGTTTTATTGTAGGGACCTGTGTTTGGAGGGGGGGACCACTAGGACCCAGGGAGTGGGTTTAATTTATATGGGCCAGCAATCAGATGAAGGGGGAACCACTAACACCAGGGAGCGGGTTTTATTTATATTGGCTGGTGATTGGAGGGGGGGCCACTACCACCAGAAGTTACCTTTAATTTATTTGGGATGGTGATTGGAGCATGGGGGAAACACTAGGCACAGGGAGTGGGGGTTATTTTCACACAGGTTGCTGATCAGAGGGCAGGGGTTCCACTTGGCACCAGATAGGTTTTGGGTCACATATGGGCTGGCAATCAATGGGAGGTGGGACAACTAGCACCATGAAAGTTGTGGTTTTCAATACAGGCTGGTGATCAGTGGATGAGTGGGCCATTAGCACCAGGGACTTCAACACACATCTGGGCATAGGCAACGGGGGCAGTGCCATGCTAACCTGCAATGCTACCATTGCAAATAACCCCATAATGGGCATGCAAATGTCCGCTTAACGATTTGTTTGCATGCCCAATATGCTCATTTGCATGGGTCTCTTTGAAAACTGCAGATAGCACTCCAGCACTATCCACTCTGTGTCTCACTTCAGAATATATGTCAGGGTAGTGCTACTTGACTTAACACTGTGCTGACATGGCCCTATATTCAGTCAGATAGCGCTGGTGTGCTATCCAAATGAATATAGCATCCTCGGGCTCCCAGGCAATTATAAGGTGCAGCACAAAATTTTATGCTTCACTTTGCACTATCTTGAATATCAGGCCCCTGGTCACATCTGCATAATTAGCCTATCAAACAGGCACAATGGGCAGTGATGCTAGAAAGGGATTCAATATGAATGATCTAATAAATAACCAGCAAAAAACGTGCACCTCAGTCGGAGGTCAGTGAAGCAAAAAATACTTTATTACATAGTTATTTAAAAATGCCAGAGATTAAAAGCTTCATACAAAAGCTGCAACCCTTGACCAGTTTCATACCCACTAGTATGTCATCAGAAGGGTGCGTTGCTAAGTTCATTATAGGCTTTAAAAATGGTTTTCTTAAAGTGATAGTATGTATTTAACCACACAAAAGTAAAAGTTATAAAATCCTCAAATAGTGCCATTCACCACCAGCCAAAAAGTGACAATATAATAAACATACCTATATAAAAATAAAACCTAGGACCTAAACCTAGCACCAACAAAATTTATACCACAGAGGACAGTACATAGGAACATAGGAACATAGGCTTGCTCTGGACCCCCCACACTCTTCAACAACCCTCTATGCCTGTCGCATGCCTTCTTGACCCCCCCCCACTGTGTTCTCTCCCACCACCTTGCTTGGCAGCCCATTCCAGGCATCCACCATCCGCTCGGTGAAGAAGTATTTCCTGATATTTTCCCTAAACTTCCCACCCCCAAGCTGGAGATCATGGCCCTTCTTCCTGGGACACCCTTCAGTTGGAATAGGTAATCTGTAGGCACTTTGTTGATCCCGTTTAGGTACTTAAAGGTCTCTATCATGTCCCCCTACTCCCTCCTCTGTTCCAGGGAATACATGTCTATGGCTGACAGTCTCTCCTCGTACTGCAGGTGGTCGAGGCCCCACATCATTTTGGTAGCCCTCCTCTGTACCCTCTCTACTCTTTCCACATCCTTTTTTAGGTATGGCCTCCAGTACTGGACCCCATACTCTAGGTGCAGCCTGACCAGCTGGGTGTACAAGGGGACCAGGACCTCTTTCTTCCTGCTAGTGATCCCGCTCCCAATACAACCCAACATTCTGCTGGTTGTTGCCACTGCCCTCCCACACTTCCCTGCCACCATTAAGTCCTGTGAGATGTTAATGTCCAGGTCTCTCTCCTCAGTGGTCACTGCAAGTTGTTTTGCCCCCAGGCTGTATTCTGCTCTCTTGTTCTTTTTGCCTAGGTGCATTATTTTGCATTTAGCCACGTTGAGTGATAACTTCCACCTCCTGACCCATTTCTTTATTTTCCATAGGTCCCTCCTCATCCTCTCAGCCCCATTGTGAACATCCACCCTATTGCAGATCTTGACATCATCTGCAAACAGGCTCACTCCACCCCCCCAGCCCCTCTGCTATGTCCCCTATGAAGATGTTGAAAAGCAGGGGTCCCAGTACAGACCCCTGCAGGGCACTGCTAGTGACCTCTGTTACTCCCGAAGGCACACCATTGACTAGCACCCTCTTCCTCCTGCCCTTCAGCCAGTTTTGCTCCCACCTTGTGACATCCCCCCCCAGACCTGGGCACTCCATTTTGTATAGTAGCCTTCTGTGTGGCAGCATATCAAATGCCTTC
Source organism: Neoceratodus forsteri (assembly GCA_016271365.2). Lineage (NCBI taxonomy): Eukaryota > Metazoa > Chordata > Ceratodontiformes > Ceratodontidae > Neoceratodus > Neoceratodus forsteri. The sequence goes on from CM057456.1 coordinate 1,292,866,994, forward strand.
CTGAAGTCCAGGTAGGTCACATCCACTGACCCCCCCTGATCCACTACCCTAGTTACCCAGTCAAAAAACCCGACCAGATTCATCTGGCAAGATCCGCCTTTGGTAAAGCCATGCTGCCTGGGATCAAGGAGGCCATTTGCCTCCAAGTAGCTGCTGATTCTGTCCTTGAGCAGTCTTTCCATGAGCTTGCTAACTACAGAAGTTAGACTTATTGGCCTGTAGTTGTTCATGTCATGCCTCCCCCCTCCCTTGTGCAGGGACAGAACATCAACACTCATCCAGTCCAGCAGGATTTCCCCCGAGTGTAGGGATTTGTTGAACAGAGTGGTCAAGGGGGCCGCCAGCTCCTCTCTCAACTCCCTCAGCACTCTAGGGTGGACCCATCTGGCCCCATGGCCTTGTCCACCTTTAGGCCCTTGTATATTATTAACTATCAGAAATAATTATTTAAAACAGGAACAATCCATTGTATATTGTGTAATTACCAGCTCCAAAAGTTTCATTACTTTGGAAAGCCTTTATAGGAGGAGGAAATAAATGCATCTTAGAATACTACATTTTTTTCTCTGAAAAAGATACAGACATCAATATCAGTATAGTGAACATGTTTCTTACATAAAAAGCATCTAGGCAAGCAATACATAGATATGAACAGAGGTCAAAACAAGGGTCAAGATAAACCACATTATCTGGAATGCACCTGATGAAATGTCTAATAAGGAATTCTCTATTGCTGTTGCAGCTTGTAAAAGTACGACACTCCAAAACTGAGATACAAAACCTACATACACCACATTTATGCATCATGACAGGCAAGGGCCTAGTCTGTGGAGTGCTAGTAATGTTTTTCTGATAACTGTGGACCAAACGGTCCTTAATATTCTGTCCCCTTTTATATACCATCCTCAGTTTGTTCTGTGTCACACCCTCCAGTAGTGGATCCCCCTCCAGTATACTCCAGTTTTAATAAACAATTTTTTGTATGTCAGTGGAGTGTCTGGTATACGTTGTGATGAAATTTATTCTATTTGGGTCACTATTCCTAATCCTAAGGGTGAATAAACTCTCCCTATAGATGGTACTGACTTGTCTTTGGGCTAGATCAACAGTATTCCCTGAGTACCCCCTCCTGATAAACCAGCTGCACCTGTCTGCACTGTTTTGTACATAATCACCTGTCTTTGCTACAGTTTCTACGCGCTGTTAATAATTAGGCATTAGGGATATTGAAAATTAAATGGTTTGGGTGGCAGCTAGAGGCCAGTAACATAGAGGATAATGTATATTCCTCTATCTGTAACAAGTTTGTAAACTCTTCGAGAGGTCGTCATGGCGACGTTAGGAACCTCGAGAGCGAAGCTCTAGAGGTTCAGTCACCATGATGACCTCGAGAAGACGTTTTCCAACTTGTCACAGATAGAGGACTATACATTATCTTTTATAGTGTACGGTCACCTATCTGTGATGACAAATTAGAAAATTGTTACAGTACTCCACATAATGAGACAGAAACGCGAAGACGGCAACAGTTTCTCTTGAATTTTACAGTACTTACCTTTCATAAGCTTACATTGGATGGCAACAGTGATTGTGGTAGACTGGAAAAAAAAACAAAAAACAATTGGATAGCTCCCAGGAGAAAATAGCGGTGGACATGTTTTAATCTGGTGCCTGCATTTTTAAAATCACCACTCGCAACTGTGTACAGTTATGACAGCTGTTTAAAGAGAATGCGGCTCACACAGTGCTTACATTATTATGTGAAAGGTTCCAAGTTGTTATGCTGCAGTAGCTACATACCTGGTGCAGCATAACAACAAGCTACTGCAGCATAACAACTTTTTAGCTGGTATGGATTTTTATGCATAACAACGTTCTACCATACATTATAATGAGTTTCTGTCTGTCCCCTTTCTAAACAAATTTGTGCTCGATGTTCCATCTGGTTTCTTAGTCATCTGTAAATCCAAGAAGGAGGTGGTCCTAGAATCACATTGTACTGAAAATTTCAAGTTTGAATTACTGGTCTCTAGATATTTAACAAATTCCCCCAGATCCTCAAGCATGCCAGACCACACCATAAATATGTTTTCTATGAAATGACACCAGATATCAATCCTATTGAAAAAAGGATTGCTCTGTACATCATAGACAGTTGTTCTCTCCCAAAGACCCAGGTACAAATTAACATAATTGGCTGCACATGTTGCTTCCATAGCCATATCTTTGAGCTGCAAAAAAAAACTGTTCCTGAAAAAGAAAGTAATTTTTAATCAAGACATGCTGTGGAACATTTTTTTTTCAGCTTAAAGATACGGGTATGGGAGCAACATTTGCACCCAATTATGCTAATTTGTACCTGGGTCTTTGGGAGAGAACAACTGTCTGTGATGCACAGGGCAATCCTTTTTTTGATAGGATTTATATCTGGTGTTGTTTTATAGACAGCATATTTATGGTGTGGCATGGCACACTTAAGGAACTGGGGGAATTTGTTAAATATCTAGAGACCAGTAATTCAAACTTGAAATTTTCAGTGCAATGTGATTCTAGGACCATCTTCTTCTTGAATTTAAAGATAACTAAGAAACCAGATGGAATACTGAGCACAAATTTGTTTAAAAAGGGGACAGACAGAAATTCATTGTTACTGGCCTCTAGCTGCCACCCACACCATATTATTTCCAATATTCCTAAGGCCCAATTACTAAGAGTCTGTAGAAACTGCAGTGAAGACGGCGATTATATAAAAAACAGTGCTGACATGTGCAGCAGGTTTATCAGCAGGGAGTACTCAGGGAATACTATTGATTGAGCCTAAAGAGAGATCAGTACCATTGATAAGGTGAGTTTATTCACCCCCAGGATTAGGGATTGTGACCCAAATAGAATGAATTTCATCACAACGTATACCAGACACTCCAGTAACATACAAAAAATTGTTTATAAAAACTGGAGTATACTAGAGGGGGAGCCACTACTGGAGGGTGTGACACAGAACAAACTGAGGATGGTATATAAAAGGGAATCAAATATTAAGGACCGTTTGGTCCACAGTTATCAGAAAAACATTACTAGCACTCCACAGACTAGGCTCTTGCCTATCGTGATGCATAAATTTGGTGTATGTAAGTTTTTTATCTCAGTTTTGGGGTGTCAGACTTTTACAAGCTGTAACAGCAATAGAGAATACCCTATTAGACATTTCATCAATTGCATTCCAGATAATGTGCTGTATTTGGCTACATGCCAATGTGGGACCTTCTATGTGGGTAAAACCACACAAGCACTGAAATTAAGAACTGGAAAACACTTGGGGTCAGTCAATAATAATGATGCAAGAAGTTCACTTCTGAATCATTGTAGAGTGACAAAGCAGAGTAGCATAGATCAAATATTTAAGTTTTGAGGATTGGAGGTGGTGCATTTGGGTCCAAGTGGGTGTGATATAGATGAAATGTTATGAGGCAGGGAAATATAATGGATTTATACTCTTGGGACCCTTAAACTGTTTGGCCTAAATGACCACAAAGATTTGTTACCGTGCATTCAAAAGAACAAGAAGAATAAGTGCTTACTTCCTAGAATATGATGAATAAGCCATAGTACTGTTGTGACCCTTGGTATGGCCTCTGCATATCTATGTGTTGCTTGCCTAGATGCTTTTTATGTAAGAAACATGTTCACTATACTGATATTGATGCCTGTATCTTTTTCAAAGAAAAAAATGTAGTATCCTAAGATCCATTTATTTCCTCCTCCTATAAAGGCTTTCCAAAGAAGTGGAACTTTCGGAGCTGGTATTTACACACTATATAATGGATTGTTCCTGTTTTAAATAATTATTGCTGATAGTTAGCAATATACTGTCCTCGGTGGTATAAATTTTGTTGGTGCTAGATATTAGGTCCTAGGTTTTATTTTTATATAGGTATATTTATTTTATTGTCACTTTTTGACTGATGGTGAATGGCACTATTTGAGCACTTTATAACTTGTTGTACTTTTGTGTGGTTAAATTCACACTGTCATGTTAAGAAAACCATTTTTAAAGCCTGTAATGAACTTAGCAACACACCCTCCTGATGGCATATTAGTGGGTATGAAACTGGTCAAGGTTTGAAGCTTTTGTATGGAGCTTTTAATCACTGGCATTTTTAAATAAGTATGTAATAAAGTATTTCTTGCTTCACTGTCCTCTGGCTGAGGTGTGCGGTTTTTCGCTGGTTATCTATTTGAGTTTCACTACTCACATCTTTGTGCTTGTGGAGCTGGAATTGTTTGTTTTGAATGCTCTAATAAACCTGTTGCTATTTTACTTTCCACTTCATTTTTTTCAGAAATAGACACAAGACACCCATGTATGTTTTTAAATAGAACAGGCTTGTTTTGTTTCCAATTCCAGTTATACCTGGATGCTCTTTATACTTGTGTAAAATAGGATCTAAAGCAAAAACATTAACAAGTGGACTGAGGGCAATCCCCTACCTTACACCTCTGCTAATATTTATCTATCCACCAAACCATCTGTTTATATTGGGGCATAATGCTGCATTCCTATATAATAGCTTAATCCCCTCTTTATAAATGTTTGGGGAATACCATAATGTTCAAGAGTTCTATATAAATAATTATTGGATACCTTAGCAAATGATTTTGTTTGATCAAGACTTAGAGTAATCCATTCAAATTACCTCTATTGTCTTGTTATATAGTTTATCAAAATGATCTAATTATCTTTAATAATTCTACCAGGAATTGAACATGTCTGTGAGAGGGATATTATACCCTGTGCTACTTGTGATGATATTTTACATAACATTTTAGATAAAATGTTATAGCTCACATTCAACAGACAGATCAGTCTCCAATTTGTAATATATAAGGTAAAGCCCTTTTTATATAAAAAAAATCTGTATAGCTTCTTCTAATTCAGGAGGAAATAACTCACCACTAAACAAGTAATAGTATTTATTGAAAGTGTTTGTGAAATTCTGATGTTAAACCATCCTTTCCTGCTACAGTATTATTTTTCAGGAAAGAGATGACATTTTGAATTTCTATCTGAGATATAGGTTTTATTATAACAATTTTTTTTAATGTCTGTTAACTGGGGTATTTCTAAACTGTCTAGAAATAAACTTATATCTTCAGTTTCATGTGCTTATATTCCAAACACTTTCTGAAAATATGTAGATGCAATAGTTATAACCTTCTCTGATCTTTTTTAAGAGTACTTGCATGGAATGCTAGGGGCCTGGGTTCAAGTCCCAGCAGGAGTCTTACTTTTCCTTTACATTTCCATCACATTTTAACTAAATAATTCAAATCACCTCTATCTAATCTAATTTTGATATACAGTGGTAGTTTTCTAAAAGTTGACTACCTCGAGGTACAAATCTCTCTAATATTACTAGACTTGAAATGCACAAGTATGGTTCAACTATTTTAAACAAGTCAATTCGTGTTGCCTTTGTTTGAGGTGCATAAATATTAATCTGTTGAATCTGGGTATTCCAAATGTTTATATCTAGCATTAATGCCTTTCCAGGGACACTATCAACTACCAGTAGTCCTGATAGAGAAGTGTCTGCATGTTCAAAAGGAATCCCCACTCCATCACACTGTTCCTGATGAAAGGAACAAAAAGGTGCTCCCTAAACCCATTTTTTTTTTCTTGAAATATATCAGTAACAATGTCATCCTTATTTCTTGTAACACAAACAATTCACAAGGCAGATTTTTTTAGAATTGAAAATAAATGTATTTATTTAGTTGCAATTTCTGACCAGAAAAGGCACACTAAGCTGTGATAGTTTGTTTCCAGGTGTGTGTGTGTGTATGTGGGGGGGGGGGAGGCGCTTACATGGACCTGTTTTTTATTGACGAGGCATGTTGGACAAGACACTGGGGTAACTTCTGTACACTTCATCTTGGATATAGCTATTATAATCCACAGCTCTTACAGTGCCTATTTTGCATGTGTTGAATGGGATGGCAGTCATTATAAAAAGAGGGAAAAGGCAGGAGTGTCCCCTTAGCCCTTTATTATATGTTTTTGGTTTGGTTCCTCTTAGTTATTATTTTATTTAAAATTATGTTGACTGAGTAGAAAAGCATTGGGTCATATGGCCGTTTTACAGGCTTGACCTGCATGTAATAACAGTACATACATACAGAAAAATACATAATACATATAAAACAAAACAAAAATTCAGTTAACTAAAATGATATATATAATTTAGGATAGGTAAACATCAAGTTAAAAACTAAATAAAATTAAGAATATGATAAAAAAATATGCCATTTACTAAAACAAATGCACTGCATTTTTCAAATACAGTTACACAGGTACCAAAAGTGTGCATTCCATCTACAATTGCACTGTGCCTCAGACCTAAATAGTTTTTTCAGTAAAGTTTAGAAATTTTGTAATTCTGTATATTGCATAAATGATCAGGTTCAAGATGTAACTGAAATTTGTTTAAGGGATATTTGTTTATTTTTTGAATTTTTACATACCAGAATTGCCAGTGTTACTGTGTCATTCGATATAAAAGATTTCAAATTATGTTTTTGTCCAAAAATGCAGCAAGAGTATTGTTTGTTGAAGTGTACAACAATCCGAGGACAAAACAAGACATATGTAATCCAACCCTTAATTCCAGTGTTAACCAATTTAATTTCTTATATAATGTGCAGTGATGATCTCTGTGCTTAGCTCTTAGAACAAATCTACAAATTGTGTTGCACATGTATGCACATTGCTTAATTATTTTTTCTGAGGCTCCTCACATAGTAAACATCCATACTCAACAGTAGGAAGAAGGCAACTCTGTACCAACAACCTCCTAATGTCATCCATTAGGTAATTGTTTATCACAGACAAAGCTCCAATTTTCATATGTAACTGCTTAACAATATTTTCTATGTGTTTATTGTAATCTAAGTTTGAGTCCAAAAGTATCCCCAAATATTTAAATTCAGGCACTATTTCTAACTTGTCTCCTTTTACTGACAAAATCATGAAGGTTCTGTCATGCATCTTTGTCTATGGGTTGTACTGAACAACATAGCCTTTGTTTTCTTTTTTTTTACTACAAGCCTGTTTCAATGAACCAGTCTAGCATTTTTGCAAACTCATGTTCTAGTACAGAATTTAGTAACCTGGGGCCTGATTCCAACATGGTTACACCCGACACAAGGTGCTTGCATCAAACAGCAATGACGCAAGTCATACCTTGCATCATAGATTGTGACATTCCCTATTCTGGCATGCGGTCTGCACCAGAATGGGAAGCTGCTGTGCCAAATGGGCACTGTGCACTCTTGCGACCTGCATCTGGGTACATCAGATCACAAAGGGGCTTGTGCCACAGCGGGGCTGCTACATCTGCTAATTTTGAACTCCAAAAGCTCCACCATGGCTGTAGCACAGGGCTCCACTTATACCCACCAAGAGGCAGTGTAAACCCCTTGCACACAGTGGGGGAATAGCTACATGTGGGTAGAGAAGGCAGGAGGGGCACAGAGGGCCATAGGGTGGGTTGGTGGGACAGTGGGGAGGCAGGGGATTGCTTTGGCACCCAGCAGGGTGCATATGCCTCTGCATATGTAAGACATAGGCATATGCACCCCACCTGGTGCTAATTCAATCTGTGACCTCCTCGCTGTCACACCAATTCACCCTTTGCGCCCCATGCCCCTCCTGTCCCTCACCCCCTCTGGGCATGTGGTTACCCCCCTCACCACCACCACCAATGCAGAAGCACCAAGTGAGGTCGATAGTAAACCTGTCAACCTCCCACACAGCGATGGCACAATACTGATGCAGGTATTGGGCCGCCTAAGCCCCCAGTGTTTTCTGGGTGGGCTGCACCCCCCCACCCCCATGCAGGGGGCTCTGCCCCATGCACACCCCTGGACTTTAGGATTCCAACTCCAGGTCAGAGTTGGTCCAGAGAGGGGGCTGGACACTGGGGGAAGGTGAAACACGGAAATGGGCCATTACAGTGACTGTCTCTGTAGTGGTCATTTTCCATGTTTTGCCATCGGGGTGTCAAGCAAAAGGGGGCCACCCCACCAATGCTGCCCAGCCTGTGTTGCACTGGTGAGAGGGGAGACATATCCTTGAGGCATGTGCCACAACTGTGTTGATGGTTGGGTGCTGATCTGCAGTTGTGGCAAAACCAGGGATTTTGGTGCTGGGACCCTGCTTTTTTGCATAATCTGGTGCAGGGTCCCTGGCTTACCCGGGTATTGCAGGATCCCTGGAGCATCACAACTTGTGTCTCTCCAAGGTAGCATTTTGGAATTGGGCCCCTAACGTCATTGCTAGCCACATACAACACAGCATCATCTGCAAAGAGTACCATTTTTGATTCTATGCAGACTGATGGCAATTAATTTTTAAATAATGAAAACAGCATCGGAAATAAAATGGAAATCTGAGGGACTCCATACTGAACATCCCTAGAATATGATAATATACCATTAACTCCTGCCTGTCTCTTTCTGTCAGTCAACTAATTGTTAATCCAGTTTATTGCTGAGTCCCCAAAGTCAATATTAGTCAGTTTAGACTGCAGGAGGGAGTAATCTACCAGGTTAAATGCCTTGGTCAAGTTCACAAACACCATCCCTATATTCAGACCTGCATCCATATTTTCCTGCAGGTCATTTGTGAACCTGACCAAGGCAGTCACTGTGCTGCACCCCCTTATGAAGCATTGCTGAGGCATTGTTAATTTGATGTATTTTTCTAAGTATTCCAGAATTTGTGAATGCAATAACCTCTCCTGTACCTTACCAACCAAAGATAAGAGCGATATCGGTCTATAGTTATTTGGATGATTGATTTTTCCTCCCTTGAAGATAGGCATTATATATGTTTTTTTTCTTTTTAAAATTTCTTCTTGGGCACAAAACAACAAACTTTCTTAGAAAAAAATATTTTCTACATTTTTTCTTGGGTGTACAGTAAGCCACAAACTGAGCAGAATGTCTTGACTGTACAGTAGTGCTCACACACAGAATAAAATGGCAGCTACTGACATGGTGGGAGTCAGCTGACTCATCCCACCCTACCAGATACGGTGGACTCACAGTTGCATAAGTGGCCATGGAAGGACCAGAATCCAGCTTCATTATAGGATGATGTGTTATATTAAATTTTAATTACAGTATTGTGAATTAAAATCACTCACTCACTGCAGCAATGCTGAGCTGAGAAGTTTCACTCACTAGCCTGACTATTAAATGTGAAAAAAAATTTTATTTGAAAATTGGCAACCAAAAAAGGCACACTGGGTGAAGGCTCATTTCCAGGTGTTATCTGGGGAAAGGAAACAGAAGATACAGTAAAGCCATACACTTAATGCTCAGTACAAAGTAAAGTGCAATCAAAGTACAATGTAACACAGTAGAAGTGTAAAAAAATTCTTCTTAGAATGATGTATTATTTAATTAACTATACTTTATTGCATTTTAACAATTACAATATGTCAATGACAAGAAAACAAGTAAACCACAAAATTATAAAAAAAAAAAACATAAAAAACCCATACAAACTAAGAACCACAATAAAGTTATTTTTTATACTTAAACATTATTAACTGTACACACGCAACACATATCAAACAATTCCAAAGATCATAAACAATTCAGTAAGTTACAAGCAAGAGCATTTCCAGATGGAGGGCTCCATACAGGTAATCTTATGTTAAAACATTCGTCACATAAACAGGATAAAAGATCAATAACAGAAATAAACTAGCAACATTATATGAGAACAAAGTAGAAACAGCAGCTTAGCCTAGACCTATGTCAAAGAAAAAAGGAATATAGCAATAAGTTGAAATGGTATGTGAGAAAATGCACACCGGGAATGAGGGAGTAAATTACATTGACATTCTGCCTGACAAGCGGCCAGGGGGATAAAATGAAAACAAGAGATGTGACCTGGTCTCATCTGAACCTAATTATAATTCAGTACTAGCCTCATATTGTTCACTAGGAGTAAGGGAACTTTTGTACAGGATCCATCTTGCCCACTTGTTCTGGTACTGTGAAACTCTCTGCTGAAGTGAAAATGTAATTCTTTCTAAAGGATATATTGTGTTGACTATCACTATCCATTCACTACCAGTTAGGGAGTAGGGAGAGAGCCATGTTCTAGTAATTACTTTAAAAGCAACTGGTAATAAAATATTCCATAGATATTTAGCATCCTTACCCAAGACCCCAACTGGGGGAGTCCTAAAAAAAGATTCAGAGGACTCAAAGGAGAGTTCAAGTCAAAGATAAGCTGTAAGTGCACCATTATTGTGCCCCAAAAGTACCACAGAACCGTACAGGACCAGAAAATATGAGTTTGTGTGGCTAAACCCTCCTCGCAGTCTCGCCAAAGGGATGATGAGGCCAGTGAGGACCATTTAGAGGTCACCACTGGAACTCTTGAAATATCTAATATACAGCTTCCAAAGGAATTTTCTCCATCTTGTGGAGGAGAAGGTCAACCAAGTTTGCCTCCAAATCCTTCTGCCAATGAAAATCTTCAATTTTTACAACCAATTCTTGTTCCCATTTTAAACAGACCTTATCAGTAGTATGTTGAGAATCCAAAATATAATTGGCATACAATAATGTAATGACCTTCTCCTCAGATTTTGAGTTCCATATTTTTTCAAATGGTGGACCAGGTAATGAACTCTCATTATAATGAGCATACTGTTTCTGAAGAGTTGAGCTATACCCTTGAAGTTGATAATACCTAATCCAATCTTGTGCCTCCCCAACCAAACATATTTTGATCTTGTTCAAAATAGATAACAGATCCCCTTGTAACAATTGCCATGGAGCAAAAATACCTTTATCCGTCATTCTCCAGAACCAATTATCAATTTGTGCAGGAGAAAACAAGGAGTCCACCAGCCATCCTTGATACTTCCAAAGATGGTACTTAGTGACGCCTTAATCCAATCCTCATTTGCATCCCTCCAGCATCACTTCAGTGCCTGAATACTTTGATTGCCCCCACCTCAGAGCTCTGTTAGAAAAAAAAAACATTGCGCCCATAAAGGGGGAGAGAGAGGTGGGTTCCTATCTATAGTTTTCCAGTGCACTTTATAGCTCTGATGTCCCAATAACAAAGTTAAATGAATCTACACTGCCACCCAATAACCTGCCAAGCAAGGAACTTCAAGGCCCCCTAACTGCTTAGGATGAAATAAAATTTGTTGATGAATTCTAGATTTTTTTAGCCTGCCATATGTATTTCATAAATATTCACTGCCATATTTGTAAATCTTTAACAGGGACCTTGCAAGGTACATTTTGAAATAAAAACAAAAGATGAGGCAATGCATTCATTTTCAGAGATTGTATATGTTCAAAGAGGGGGAAGGGCAATAATGACCACTTTTGTAAGTCTTGCTTCAGGCATGCAATCAGTGGGGGTAAAGATTTAGCTGAAAAAGTGTGATGGTGAAGGTGATAAGTGAAGTCCAGGGTATTTTAATGAGGGGACAGTCCATCTCATGGAAACCTGTTATGCAGAGACTGTGGGACATCATAATTAAATTGTAATGCCTCTGTTTGTGTAAAATAAGAAACATGATCAAAAACTGCCAATAACCAGATTTCCAGATTAGTTAGATATAATAACACATCATCAGCATATAACGCTAATTTATGTTGGTGATTCCCAAGCTGTACACCTTAGATTGTTGGGTTCTCATGAATACCCTGAGCCAGGATTTCAATATATAAAGCAAATAAAAGGGGTAATAAATGGCACCTTTGACTTGTGCCCTGTCCTAAGCCAAATGAGGTGGAAACATGTCCATTTGCCCTAACATAACCTAAGGGGTTAGCATATAACTCAAACAAAAAATGTACAAAACATTCTGGAAACCCAAACCTGGAAAGGAACACCCTCAGAAAGGGCCTTTTCTGCATCAAAACTAAGCAACAGCGCCGGTTGATTTGTAATATGAAGCACATCAATGATATGCACCATGCACCTAATGTTGTCCTGCACTTGCCATCCAGAAACAAACCTCATCTGATCAAGGTGAACTAAATCTGGTATTATGGCTTTCAGTTGTTGGGTGATGATCGCAGAAAGCAGTTTATAATCTGCAGAACAGAAATCAGCCTATAAGAAGTAAAGAATGTGGTATCCTTTCCAGGCTTGGGTATAACTGAAATTAACACCTGAGCCCAAGAAGTGGTAACTGCACCCTCCCAGCTCACAGCCTCCAGAAAACCTTCAGCATTAGGGGAGACAGCCTATCCCTAAAATGTTTATAAAAGTTCCCAGAAAAAAACATCAATTCCTGACACTTCCCATGTTTCAAGCAAGAAATTGTTAACTCCTCCAAAGTGGTTGGGGACATCAGTGCCTTACCCACAGCTGGAGAGAGAGAGTCAGAAGAGTCAAGTTATTCAAATAGCTCTACGAATTGATAACCTACCAACTAAAAGCTTACATGACCTAGGAGCCCCATTTTATATTTTGTCTTCAAAAATAAGAGCTTTTGTTCAACCTGGTTGTCCAAAAGAGCATGCAATCTCTTCTTCAGATCTGAGAGAGTGTTTGCATGATGCCTATCATATGAAGTTTGCTGCTGAGTCTCCAGGTGCTGAATCTCTTGACTCAGCCCTTCTTGTTTTGCCTTCCAAACCTTCTTTTTATGAGTTGCCAATGATATAAATCATTCCCACAAAATAGCCTTAATGGTGTCTCAAAGTAAGGCAGGAGGGGTACCTGTTGTAGCATTATCTGAAAAAATTTGATCGTGCACCTCTCGTATATGTTGCTTAACTTCAGACTCCTGTAACAAAGACAAATTTTAGTGCCAAAAAGTGTTTCTCCAGAAGTTCCCCAATTTCAATTTAAAAAAGAGGGGGGTATGATCAGACAGCACCAGGTCTCCCATCCAACAGTCCTGAACATTCAGTAAAAATTCAGTTGGGAGGAAAAAATAATCTATTCTTGAATAGGTTTTATGTGGCTGTGAAAAATATGTATAAATGTTTTTACCAGCATGCAGCTGCCTCCATACATCTTTGTATGCTAATTCCCCCAGTAGCTTAGCAAACTGCCGTAATGTATTATCTTTCTTCCTATGGATACCTGAGTTAGAGTCTAATTGAAGATTTAATAGTAAATTAAAATCTCCCCACATATGACATCCTCTTCTGCCCAACTTTGCAGAGTTAGCAAAATTGTATGATAGATTGAAAAATCAGAGCCCGGTGGGACATAAACCGAAACTAAGGTAATAGTCTTTCCAAAGTAGTGACCCTTCACAAACACATGCCTGCCTTCTTTATCTGACAGTGAATCAAGCAGCTCAAAAGGGACCCAAGAGGGGATCAAAATGGCCACCCCTCTTCTACGGCCTTTTTTATACAAAGAGAAAACTGAAGTTCCAAACCCAAATTGCCCTAACTTTTCATGTTCCTGAAGAAAAAGATGTGTCTCCTGTAATAATAAAAAAATCTGCCTTCATTCTCCTCAGAAAACTTACAATTTTACTTTGCTTGACAGGACTTGTTAAACCATTATCATTCTATGAACGACAAATTGTCATATCAGCCATCTAAAAACATGAAGACAAAAATGAATCTCCCTGGTAAGAACAGAATTCTCAAAACAATATACCAAGAAAAAATCTCCAGACATTCCTGGTGCACCAAGAAAAGGAACATCACATAGTCACACATACCATTATTATTATCAGGATAAGCTGCCAATTGACAATTACTAAGGGAAAACATAAAAAACTGAGGCAGAAGAACAGGAAAGATATCTAGCTGAAACTGCCATGCACAGAAAATTGTATCAACAAGGCACGAACCCACCCAAAAATGCTTAACTGAAACCCATGAGGAAAAGATAACTATATTATAATGACTTCCAAGGAAGAGAGTCATAGAAAAATCATGGCTCCTAAGCAATGCTCTGATAACAGTAAGCATTGCTGGGAGAACAAACTGGGTATTTCAGGAGTCCCCCAGGCTTCTTACAGATCCTAAAATCAGTAAGATGCAAAGCGCAATGATAAGCATAACCAAAACCAAATTCTGCACTCTCTTCTTGGGGACCAACCCAGGAAATAAATGAAACATACTTCTAAGAGTATGGGTGACAAGGCAAAAAAAGGGGAGAAAGGGAGAGAAAGGTAGTAGGGGGGAGGGAAAAATGTAAGATCCACAATCCAGTTAAAAGAATTAAAAAAGGGGGGTGATAAAGCAGAATGAGACAGCTGGAGGTACCCCACAAAAACAAATAAATAAAAAAAAGATCCATAACTGTTCAAGAGTGTACTTGTGCCAAGGTTTCAGAACAAGTTTCTCTCTAGTCATTAATCAAAACCTTTTAGCCAACAATCAGAACCAGCCCCCTCCTAGATATCCCCAATAATCACATACAATCCTAAAAGTAGTACTTCTAGACTCAATTATCCAAAAATGAAATCCCATAAACTATGATGACCTCTCCCTAAAACCACCCCCCCAAAAAAGTAATCAAATAAACTCTGATGGCCAAACATTATTAAATGGCCTTCTAATAATACGGCCACCTATAGCCAATCATAATTAATCCAAAACCTATCCATCAACCCTAAACTATATATATTTTTGGTGATCATTTCTATAATAAAACAAAGATTGTAGCCTGCACCATCTCTGACCAGAGGATATCCTAACATATTAATAACATTATGTTTGTGCAGTTCTATCTTATTCCAAAATTATAAAAAAAACACCTAATAAACAAATTATGAGGAACAAGAATGTTCTAAATAAAATTTCATTAACGATTGCACAGTTCCCACCCTCTTTGAAAAAAATAAATAAATCCAACGATAGTCAACACTAAAGCAAAAAAAGAAAAAGATAACAATCTGAGACTCATCCTACTCACCATCAAGTAATAATATAGGAGTCTCCTAAAATGTTTTGATGCCTTTTGTAGTTAAAGCCTTCAGAAAAACAGAAACCTAAAGGTGGCCATCCTCTAGAGCTAAAGAATCTTAATATTAGAAATAAAAAAACAATAATACAGCTAAATATAGCAAATCGTATGGTATGAATCCTGTGGCATGAGTTAATATCCAATCTGATGGCTGGGAGGGACACAACTAACATTAAAACTCATTTCAATGTGGGAAACAAGAATCCACCATCCATTGCTACCCATCTGAATTATATGACACTAATACTAGTAGTAATCATAATCTACGATAGAGACTACTTAGGCCACTGCAACACATGAAATTAAAATAACAAATTATGTGAAGGCTTGAATAAACTATCAAAAGTAAAAGAGTAACAAGGCAAAATATACATGTTTTATTTTTTTATTTAAACATTGGCAAAGGCACACTGAGCCAAGGCTCATTTCCAGGTGTGACCCCAAAATATAATGTACTCCATCAGAAAGTAGACATAAGAGGATCCTGTGCAAATAAAAATGGAACACTATGTTTTACTCAGAATCCAAAAAATGCAACCTAAGTTCCCAAAAGACTCTTAAAACACATACAATTAATTGAAATAAAAACCTACCCACTTTGGAGCTGAGTAAAGGGGTACTACACCCCACCAGTCTCATCTTTATGCAATAAGAGGGGTTACATAGTAATGTCCAATCGAGCTTCCAAAGAATAACTTTAATCTGGTGGCAAGGGTCCATTTAAAGCAGGAACGAAAACTGAAAATTCTGATGAAAGGTCCTCAGCAAACTCTATGAAAAACTGAAATGAACCCTCTTCTGGAAAAATAATAGGCAGCTGGCTGAAGCATGATAATTGAAATGTTGCTAAGTTAGTTCAGATGAAGATCAGACTCTTTTTCTTAGAGAAGACCTTGGGCTGAATCAAGTCAGAAATGTATTGCTATTCAAACAGCCCAGCTATATAGCAATCCCAGTTCAAAGCAGGATCAGGGCTGTACTTTCCTTGTCAACAACAAAGTAGTTCAATGCCCAAGATTCAACTGACAGTTACTCCTTCTAAAAGTATGATGATCTAAAAGAGAGAACCAGAATAACAGAACAGAAGTCTACAGACATGAAAATTAGGTTATAGCAAGTCCAAAAATGGAAGAATAATTTGAAAAGTAATTACAAAGAGTTACCACTAGCATTGAACCAGGAGTCCCCATCCTGGTAGCAAAGCCAATCTTGATGTGCAAATACTATTGGGGGGGGGTTCCTTACACAGATACCAAAGTCTTATTGTACTTTGCAATGTCAAGAGTGAAGTCCATTGTTGTATCTGGTCTTATCTCAGAAACCACAGCAGAAAAACAAACCACAGATTGAAGATGGCAGAGATTCATAAAATAGTTGCAAGTCTTTGGATGGCCAGTGGTTAAAAGCAAAATAAAGAGTAGGGCCCATGAAACGTTCAAAAGGCTACAAACTGGAACCAGACCAGAGTTTATTAACTAACTCTGTAAGAAAACAAACAGTTTCCAGTAAATAAGTAGATTACTAGAGCATACTATACAAAGATTCCATTCCTTCATTCTGGCCGGTCTGGTCTAAAACTCTGAAGTAAGGAATGAATTTCAGCTAATATTTAGTCTTTATTCAGCTTTTTCCCCTCCTGGGAGGCCGTTGTCTAGGCCTCATTTTGCAAGGCATGCTTTTCTCTTGCCTCCTGCACCTCCATTGAAAATTCGGGCACTAATTGCCTATCTTGTAGATCTTGTAGGGCTGAGTCATGATCTTTGAAAAGACAGGGCCCATTAGGAAAGAAAACTTTAAGGTGTGCAGGGTAGGGTGTACTAAATCTCAAGTTGTTTTCCCCTTAGAAGTTTGAAGAGTGGGTCAAAAGCCACCGCTGCTGCCAAATTGTCAGGGAATAGTCATTATCGATAACAATGCAATGCCTCTGATACTGCAAATGCCCCTTCATCCAGGCTCTAGTTAAGATAGCATGTTTGGAGGCATAATTGTAAAATCATACAATTATGAAGTGAGGGCAAGATCCTGGACTCAGAGCTGGGGTAGTTCAAGATCTGAGGGCCCATTCCAGGGGAAGTGGAAATAGATCAACAATGTCCAGAAAGGAGCCCAACAAAGTCTGAATAAATCCCAGGAAATTCTCCTTACCCTCAGAATCCTCCAGAACACCATATATCCTCAAGTTGTTCTGGCGGGAATGGTTTTCCCAAATTATCACATGTCTCCGTTAAGTGTTAAGTGTCTTGAAGAAAGCAAGTGAACTCCCACCCAAGACGACCCACACAATAGTCAGTTTCTGTAACTTGTTTTTCGAGTTGCTGTGTTTTACTCTCTATTGTAGAGATTGCAGCTTTCAACTCCTGATATAGTGATCTTGTCTCATTAAGGAAGGCTGTGATATCTGCCAACAAAGCAGCATTAGAAAGCTGCTGTGGGTCACCAGAAAATACGGTCACCACAATGCTGGTAGGCTGAGGTGGCGTAATTGCTGTACTCTGGGTGAAAGACGAAATCCTACTGTTCTTTTTAGGGCCTTGACATCTACCCATACATAAAGGAAATCTCCTAAATCTCAAAAAGTGTAGAGGATGGTTGTATATTGCAATTGAAAAGGGGGATAAATCTGAGCAGTTCCTGGAGAGTGTCTCGCTTATGCCTCCATCTTGCTCAGTGACGTCACAGGAAGTGAACCACAATAACATTAAAAAAAAAACTCCCTCCATTCCAGTCCAAAGCAACCAGTGCTGCCAACAATGATTACATATAAATGAATAAATGTGTGACTATCTGACAAGTTAAAACAAAAAAGATTAAAGAGGCCAGGGTTGAAATTAAGTTTCACTGACAGATCATAAAGTAATAAGCCAGGCATATACTGTAACAAACCCCACGTAGCGATAAAGGCATGATATCTGCGCCTGACATTTGCAATATGTCATTTCAGGTTAAAGGTGCTCAGGATTTCAACACGCCATTCATACCAAGTAGGAAGTTTGTCATCAGAATAATGCCATAGTAATACAACCTTAGCTGCAGCCAAAATTAAAGTAATAAAATATTTCTTGAAGTGAAAAGATACAGTGGGCAAGCATTAAGGATGCAATACTTGAAGCAACATCCCATTGTGTTAGACAGAAAAGGAAGTGCAAAAGAAGAAGGAAACCACTTTGGTTCTCAAATACAGTAGCAGAAAAGGTCAGAGCCAAAAGGCTGGCCTTCAGGAAATATAAGGGAACACAGCGGGATGAAGATAGGGAGGCATACCAAACTGCCTAAAGAGAAGCAGGGAAGGCAGTAAGGCAGGCAAAGTCCCAAACTGAGGAAACACTAGCACGAACAGTAAAGAAGGTGGCAAGACTTTCTATAGATACATTAGTGAAAGGAGAAAGTCCAGAGGGGTATTGCTAAGCAATGGAGAAAGGGCATGTGAGGAGGAGGATGTAAAAGCATCTATCCTAAATAGATACTTTTGCTCAGTATTTACTGAAGAAGGTGGGGCAGAGCCACAGCTCAACACCATGGACACAGGGGAGGGAGGTGAGCACTACTCCCTTCACAAAGAAAGGGTCCTACAAGAGCTTGCTAAGCTCAGGGTGGATAAGGCAATGGGACCTGATGGTATACATCCCAGGGTACTTAAGGAGCTAAAGATGGAACTAGCAGAGCCATTAGCAGAACTGTTTAGTGAGTCTCTGAGCACAGGAAAGGTCCCAGAAGACTGGAGAAGGGCTCATGTGATCCCACTCCACAAGAGTGGTAGCAAGGAGGAGGCAGGGAACTACAGACCAGTCAGTCTTACCTCAGTAGTGGGCAAGATTATGGAGGCACTCCTTAAGGAAAGGATAGTGCAACACCTGGAATCCATAGGGGCACAGGATCCAAGACAGCATGGGTTTACAAAAGGAAGGTCCTGTCAAACTAATCTCATAGATTTCTTTGACTGGGTAAGCAGAGTGGTGGACCAAGGGGGAGCAGTTGATGTCACCTACCTTGACTTCAGCAAGCTTTCGACACTGTTCCACATAGAAGATTGATAAATAAGCTGGGTGCTCAGGGTGGGTCAGAAGTTGGTCAACTGGGTGGCAAACTGGTTGTGGGCAGAAGAAAACAGAGAGTGGTGGTAAATGGTATACAGTCAGAAGAGATTCAAGTCACAAGTGGGGTACCTCAGGGATCAGTCCTGGGGCCAGTCCTCTTCAACATCTTCATTAGTGACCTTGCAGATAGACTAGAGGGTAAGGCTTGTCTGTTTGCAGATGACACCAAGATCTGCAACAGAGTAGATGATCCAGATGGGGTGGGCAGAATGAGAAGAGATCTGGATAAACTAGCAAAATGGTCAGAAGAGTGGCAACTGGGATTTAATGCAAAGAAGTACAAGATCATGCACATAGGGAAGAGAAACACTGAAGCTACCTATAGGGTGGGAGGGGAGTTGCTAGCAGTCACAAAGGAAGAAAGAGACTTGGGCTTCATCATCACTGATGACCTGAAATCATCCAAGCAGACCTCTAAAGCAGTAGGTAAGGCTAGTGGGGTGTTAGCGTGCATTAGTAGGGGTATCACAAGTCGTAAGAGGAAGGTGATAATCCCTATTTACAAGACACTGGTTAGGCCCCATCTGAGTACTCGTGCAGTATTGGAGGCCACACCTTCACAAGGACATTAACCAAATTGAGGCAGTCCAGAGAAGGGCAACCAAATGGTGCAGGGACTGCATCAGAAGACAAATGAGGACAGATTAACAGAGCTCAATATGTATACCCTTGAACAAAGGAGGGAGAGAGGTGATATGATCGAGGCATTCAAACACCTTAAGGGCATTAACAAGGTGAAAGAGTCTAACATGTTTAAATATAAGAAAAATAGCAGGACAAGAGGACACAGCATGAGATTAGAGGGGGGCCGATTAAGGGGGAATGCGAGGAAATTCTTTTTCACAGAAAGGGTGGTGGATGCATGGAATGGCCTAACTCAAGAAGTGGTGGCTATGAATACAGTGCAGAGCTTCAAACAGGCATGGGATAGGCATAAGGGAGCAATACAAATGAGTGTGAATAGATAGGCCACTGACAGAGAAAAGGCCGATGGCACATTTATAAGGTAGAAAAAGAAATGGGCAGACTGGATGGGCCTTGCGGTCCTTATCTACCGTCAACTTCTATGTTTCTATGTTTCTATATCTCAAAAAAACTAATCTCTGTGGTAAATAAATCACCTAATTTAAAAGACAGGTCTAATAGTGTTTTACTAGTCAGCCAAAAAGGAGCTGCGTTATCACAGAACCAGAGAATATGTAAGAGTGACCCCTGTTCTTTTTGACAACTATGGCAGTGGTGAGATGATAAGCTAGCCATTCTGTAGTAGAACAATGTCTTGATTGCACAGCCGTGCACACACACACACACACACACAAGTCAAAATAGCAGCTAACTGAAGTGGTGAGAACTAGCTGACTAATCCCAACCTACTTGGCAGCTTACAACTATGGTGCACTTGCAGATACAGAAGGGGCCATGAAGGGACCCAAACCTGGTTTCCTCATAGGAAGATGATAGATACTAAATTTAAACTATATTATTATGAAACATAGTTACTCACTCACTGTAGCAGTGCTGAGCTGACAAGTCTCAGGTAAGCCTATCTGACCAAAGACAAGGCTGCATTGCAACACACTGAACTAGTAGCCTGGATAGCTTCCATGACCCCAATGATAGAGCTATACTATCTTGGTTGGTAGTCTGCTGAAGTAAGGGTTGAATTTACTGATTTTCATTAGCTTTTTTGAGTTCATAGGGGTTGAAATAATGCTTATTTATTTGTAGTTTGCTATCTGATTTTCTAAATTGTCTTTTTTTTACCCTCTTTTTATCTCACCACCTTATCTATCCTCAACTCTCCACTCAATCAAAGCCCTCAATGCCTCAAGCGTGCCAACCTACCCGACTCAGGGTCTGCCCCTAGAGTGCTCCAGCTCAACTCCTGTAAGTCCTTGATGGCCTGGATTGCCCCCCCGGAGGGTTTAGGAGAGGTCCCCCTTACCTCTTCCCCCGAATGTTCAGGGAGAGGGCTTGGATAATGGAATCTGCCCTGATGTTGTCAGTGGTGGTGGTGCACATACTGCTGGAGAGGTCGTCACCTCCGATCCCTCTGTTACCCAACCCCGAGATGCTGGCGCATAGGACGTAAGTCCAGAGAGTCAACGTGATGATGCACGCTCCTCTCAAGTGCCTAACAGCATCCCCCCTCCCAGGCTCCGGTTAGCGAAGCCACCATGTCGCTCGAGAGCCGGAGCATCCACCAGCTCTCTTAGAACATCAGGCACTTTATAGCACCCCTGGTATGCCACCCTGAGGGAAGAGAGCATCCTTTGAGATGCTCCTTCCTCCTTCCACTGACCAACCACCGGTGACCCGAGTCCATTCCTGAACCCGGGTCGCCGGCATAGCATGAGGTGTGGCATCCAGCGCCTCAACCCTCAGCTCCACCGGGCCAGTGCCTTTGCTTTTTTGTGACATTTTGCATCAGAGTATTTTGGTACAGCTAAGATTTCATTAGTAGCTGAGTGCTGTTTTTGTTTGTTTGTTTCCTTTTGGGCTTGCTATTCAGTGGGGTGTTTGTGTATTGGGCTCAGACAGTGAGGTTAGCTGCTTCTGGTTTGCATTGATTGGTTCTACAACACAGGGCCATCTTGGTTATCCCACCCTTCCCCAGCTCAACTACCTTTATGGATATTGAACCAGAAGGTGTGGCAGCTTCCTGCTTAGAAATAGAACAGGACTGGGAGAACAACAGTATGCAACCAAGCAGCGCTGCATAATCTGGGTTAACAAAAAAATAATTATCATTTTGCATGGTACATTGGGGTTGCTGATAAATAGTCACCGAGAAAAGGGTTACAACACTAAGGAGAAGGGAGGTTCCCTAACAACAATAACAGTAGACAGAAGCAGAGCAGAATGGGATCATATTGGGAGTGGTGCAGTACAACAGATGTGGAGCAGTAGTCTTCAGAAGGACTTTCTGGGAACTGAGGTGCTTCCCCATATGCAGGCACATCTCTGGTCTGAGAGTCAAAATTGCCAGCCTCCAAGCTGAACTGGCTAGGTTTCAGGGAATCTTCACCCCCACCCAGGGGCCACCAAGTCTTAACCTACTACCTCCAAGGTGGACCAGCAAAAGGAGTAGGTATACTACAGTGGACTCAGTGAGGGTGAGGTGGGTGGATCGACAGCACATCCCTCACCCAGTGCAACTGAAGAACTCCTACACAGTTTTGGAGGAGCGTGAGGAACCCACACTGTCACCCAAAGTTGCAACTAAGGGGAATGAGTGGGTTCTTCATAAGAAAGCCCCTCAGGCGGGTGGTAAAGGACTCCAAAGGAAGAAGAAGTTTCTCATAGTGGGAGACTTCATTGTCTGCGGAGTAGATTTGGGGACAGATAAAGTAGAAGAAAAGGAGGTAATGTGTCTATCAGGAAGCACAGTTCATAGGGATGGAGATAGGATCCAGAAAATCACTATAGCAGTAGAGAGGATGGGGGAGCTTGATGTCATTGTCCATCTGGGTACAAAAGATCTGGCTAGGGATGAGGCAGAGATAGACAGGGTACAGGAGCTCAGGGAGTTGGGGAGATGCCTTGGACAGGTAGCAAGCTCTGTGACCTTGTTGGAGGTGCTGCCTGTCCATGGCAAGGGAGAGGCTAGGAACCTACACACAGGGGATTTTAATGCTTTATTGGAGAACTGGTGCAGAGAGAAGGGTTTTAGCTTCATTGAGGCCTGAGGACCCACCTGGAGGAATGTGGATCTGTACAAGGGCGACAGCCTACATCTGTCTGTGGGAGGACCACTGTCATCAGTGAATGATGTAAATGCTTCATTGGCAAGCATATAAACTAGCCAGGGGGGTGGCAGAAGAAAGCAGGGAAGATTAAATTGCCCATGCCCACAGGATAGTGAAGTCAACATGAAGAACCATGAAGTTATGATATTGCCAGAGGTAACTAAAATCATAAAGGGGAAACAGCGGAGGACAGGAGAAAGGGGGGTTAAAAACAGGAAGGACAAATAGAGGCAAAAAGGCAAAAGGGGGGGATGATAAATGGAGAAATGGCAAAACATGGAAGGCCATGTATACTAATGCCTGCAGCCTATCAAATAAAATCCCATACCTGGTGGCCTTCATGACAGAGGCTGACCTGGGCATTGTAGCTATTATTTATTTATTTATTTAGTTAAACATCAGTTTAGAAACCTATTATGAGACATGGTATGCAGGAAACCATAACTGGTATGTAGCAATACCAGGTTATACTCTGTTTAGGAGAGACAGGGAGGATAAAAAGGGAAGGGGTGTGGCTTTTTATGTCAGGGAGGGTATTTGAGTTACTGAGATACAGTGAATGCGGGGGGGCAAGGTACTGTGGGTTACCATTGAGATGGGCAATGGCACAGCTATTCACATGGGTGTGATATACAGACCTCCAGCACAGCGGAAGGTTGTGGATAGGGTTCTAGTGGAATCCACCCACAAGATGGCAGCTAAAGGGGAGGTGCTTCTGGTAGGTGATTTTAATCTGCCAGATGTGGTTGGAGCATCTCAGCTGCTGCCTCAACCAGGAGCAAGGACATCCTGTGCACCATGCAAGGGGCAGGCCTCAGGCAACTAGTGTTAGAGCCCACCCAGGAGGACGCAATTTTGGACCTGGTGCTCACCAACAGTGACAGAATTGCAGAAGTCCGGGTTGGAGGACACCTTGGATCCAATGATCATTGCAGGGTGTGGTTCAGTATGAGTACAGTAGCAAAGTCAAGCCACACAAAGGCAAGGGTACTGTATTTTAAGAGAGTGGACTTTACTAAGATGGGGATATGTCTCAAGAATGCCCTGGAAGGGAGATATAAATGGGGTGGTGTGGGTTGAGGAGCAGTGGGCCAAACTGAAAGGATCAATAGTGGAGGCAACAAACCTTTGCATTGGGCAAGTAAACAAGGGCAAGAGAAAGAGAAAACTACTATTTTTTCTCAAAGGAAGCAGCCAGGAAGGTAAGGCAAACAATATGGCTTTCAGGAAGTACAAGGAAACACAGAATGAGGAGGACAGGGCAGTATGCCTGTAAATACAGAGGGGGGCAGGGAAAGCAGTCAGGATGTGCAGACAGAGGAAAAAGTAGCACAGGAGGTAAAAACAAGCATTTGTCAATGCTGAATGTTGATTGCGTCGGTCTGTTGAGTTCGCTCAGTGGCCCTCTGTCACTGGCTCAGTCTGTTTATCCCGGTGCTGCAGGCTGCTCTTTTGTAGTGGGCTGCTGCCTGCTTTGGAACCTTGTTCTGTTGAGGAAGAAATACGCAGCTGTCCCGACAGAGGTCCATTGAGGTGGCTCACTCCCCCTCTCTGACTCGCTCATTCTGTTTCTCCTGGCACTGCAGGCTGCCCTTTTGCACTGGGCTCCTGCCTGTGTTGGTGGCTTTCTCTACCCACAAAGAAATCCACAGCTGTCCCAACAGAGCTCCGTTGAGGTCGCTCACTCCGCCTGTCTCACTCACTCATTCTGGTTCTCCTGGCGCTGCAGGCTGCCCTTTTGTACTGGGCTCCTGTCTCTGTCGGCACCTTTTTCTGCCCACAAAGAAATGTGCAGCAGTCCCGACAAAGCTCCGTTGAGCTCGCTCACTCCCCTTCTCTCACTCGCTCATTCTGTTCTTCCAGCGCTGCAGGCTGCCATTTTCTACTGGGCTCCTGCCTGCATTGCTGCCTTCTTATGCCCACAAAGAAATTTGCAGGAGTTACAATACAGCTCTGTTGAGCTCACTCACTCGCTCATTCTGGTTTTCCTGCCACTGCAGGCTGCCCTTTTGTACTGGGCCCCTGCATGCATTGCTGCCTTTTTCTGCCCACAAACAAATCTGCAGCAGTCCCACCAAAGCCCAGTTGAGCTCACTGACTTCCGCTCCCTCACTCGCTCGTTCTGTGTCTCCTGGTGCTGCAGGCTGCCCTTTCGTACTGGGCTGCAGCCTGCATTGGCGGCGTTTTCTGGTCAGAAAGAAATCTGAAGCAGTCCCAACACAGCTCCACTGAGCTCGTTCACTCCTCCTCAGTCACTCTCACATTCTGCTTCTGCCAGAGCTGCAAGCTGGCCATTTGTACTGGGCTCCTGCCTGCATTGCCACATTTTCTGCCCACAAAGAAATCTGCAGCAGTGACACTAGAGCTCAGTTGAACTCGCTCACTACCGCTCTGTCACTCGCTCATTCTGTTTCTCTTGGTGCCGCAGACTGCACATTTGTATGGGGCTCCTGGCTGCGTTGGCACCTTTGTCTGTCCACAAAGAAATCTGCAGCTGTCCCAACAGTGCTCCATTGAGGTCGTGCAGTCTCCCTCTCTCATTGCTCATTCCGTTTGTCCTGGTGCTGCAAGCTTCCCTTTTGTACGGGGCTCCTGCCTACATTGGCGACTTTTTCTGCCCACAAAGAAATCCCAGCAGTCCTGATAGAGCTCTGTTGAGCTGACTATGTTCCCTTGTCTCACTCACTCATACTGTTTCTCCCACCGCTGCAGGCTAGCCTTTTGTACTGGGCCCCTGCCTGTATTGATGCCTTTTTCTGCCCACAAAGAAATCTGCAGCAGTCCTGACAGCACTTCGGTGAGTTCGCTCACTTCCCCTCCCTCACTCGCTCTCTCATTCTGTTTCTCCCAGTGCTGCAGGCTGCCCTTTTGTACTGGGCTCTTGTGTTGGGGCCTTAGTCTGCCCACAAACAAATCCACAGCGGTCCTGACAGGGCTCAGTTGAGCTCGGTCACTCCCCCCTCTCACTCGGTCGATCTAAATCTGTCCCAAACACTGATTTCCCAGAGTGACCGTGCTATTGTCTGGCAGGAGTGCAAAATCATATTGTAGCCAGGACGTGAAAAATGACAGCTGTAGTATTCATAAGGAGTTGTGGAAAAATGCCAATGTTGAGAATGTGGCGTGACAGTATTACAAATTTGCGAAGTTACAAGGGTGCTTTGAAACAGTTCAATGCACGCTTGTAACACAGTCATGTTATGGCAGTCCAGACAAAGCTCCGTTGAGCTCGCTCACTCCCCTTCTCTCACTCGCTCATTCTGTTCTGCCAGCGCTGCAGGCTGCCCTTTTCCACTGGGCTCCTGCCTGCGTTGCCGTTGCTGCCTTCTTATGCCCACAAAGAAATTTGCAGCAGTTACAATACAGCTCTGTTGAGCTCACTCACTTGCTCATTCTGGTTTTCCTGCCACTGCAGGATGCCCTTTTGTACTGGGCCTCTGCATGCATTGCTGCCTTTTTCTGCCCACAGACAAATCTGCAGCAGTCCCAACAAAGCCCCATTGAGCTCACTGACTCCCCCTCCCTCACTCACTCATTCTGTGTCTCCTGGCGCTGCAGGCTGCCCTTTTGTACTGGGCTCCTGCCTTCATTGGCGGCTTTTTCTGGACAGAAAGAAATCTGAAGCAGCCCCGACACAGCTCCACTGAGCATGCTCACTCCCCCTCTTTCACTCTTGCATTCCGTTTCTGCTGGTGCTGCAAGCTGGCCATTTGTACTGTGCTCCTGCCTGCGTTACTGCATTTTCTGCCCACAAAGAAATCTGCAGCAGTCACAGTAGAGCTCCGTTGAGCTCGCTCACTACCGCTCTGTCACTTGCTCGTTCTGTTTCTCTTGGCGCTGCAGACTGCGCTTTTCTATGGGACTCCTGGCTGTATTGGCACCTTTGTCTGTCCACAAAGAAATCCGCAGCTGTCCCAACAGAGCTTTGTTGAGGTCGCGCAGTCTCCCTCTCTCATTGCTCATTCTGTTTGTCCTGGTGCTGCAAGCTTCCCTTTTGTACAGGGCTCCTGCCTGCATTGGCGCCTTTTTCTGCCCACAAAGAAATCCCAGCAGTCCTGATAGAGCTCCATTGAGCTCACTAAGTCCCCTTGTCTCACTTGCTCATACTGTTTCTGCCACCACAGCAGGCTGGCCTTTTGTACTGGGCCCTTGCCTGTATTGATGCCTTTTTCTGCCCACAAAGAAATCTGCAGCAGTCCTGACAGCGCTTCGGTGAGTTCTCTCACTCCCCCTCCCTCACTCGCTCTCTCTTTCTGTTTCTCCCAGTGCTGCAGGCTGCCCTTTTGTATTGGGCTCTTGTGTTGGGGCCTTTGTCTGCCCACAAACAAATCTGCAGCAGTCCTGACAGGGCTCAGTTGAGCTCGGTCACTCCCCCCTCTCACTAGGTTGATCTTATTCTGTCCCAAACACTGATTTCCCAGAGTGACCGTGCTATTGTCCGGCAGGAGTGCAAAAACATATTTTAGCCAGGGTGTGAAAAATGACAGCTGTAGTGTTCATAAGGAGTTGTGAAAAAATGCCACTGTTGAAAATGTGGCGTGACAGTATTACAAATTTGCGAAGTTACAAGGGTGCGTAGAAACAGTTCAACGCATGCTTGTAACACAGTCATGTTATGGAGTTTCATCACCAAATTTTCAACATAGAGATTTTAGGACATCTGCTCATGAACAGTGCCACTGTCATTTTCTTAATCTGTCCCAAACACTGGCTTCCCACAGTGATCACGTTATTCTGCACCGGAACTGTGAAAACACATTTTGGTCAGGATGTGAAAAATGACAGCTGTACTGCTTATAAGGAGGTGTGAAAAAATGGCACTGTTGAAAATCTGGTGTGACAATATTGCAAATCTGCGAAGTTACAAGGGTGCGTGGAAAGTGTGCAACGCACACTTGTAACACTGTCAATTGATGGGCTATCATCACCAAATTTTCAACATAGGCATTTTAGGACCTCTGCTCATGAACAGTATCATTGTCATTTTCTTAATCGGTCCCAGACAGTGATTTCTCACAGCGACCACTCTGTTCTGTGCTGGAAGTGCAAAAACACATTTCGGCCAGGATGGGAAAAATGACAGCTGCACTGTCCATAAGTAGGTGTGACAAAATGCCAATGTTGAAAATCTGGCATGAAAATATTGTAAATTCGCGAAGTTACAAGTGTATGTAGCAACTGCATAACGCGTGCTCGTAAAACAGTCATTTTTTGGATTTTTTCCACCAAATTTGCAACATATGCTTTTTGAGAGCCCACCTCATGAACACTGGCACTGTCATTTTGTTAATCAGCCCCGAAGGGTGATTCTGCGCAGTGACTGCAAAACCACCTTTTGGGGCCGATTAATGCCATGACAGTTCAAGAATTCATAAGGAGAGGTCCCAAAAACCCCATGTTTAAAATTTGGTGAAAGAATTCCAAAAAATGCCCGAGATATGCACTAAAGTTGAAAAAAAACTATTTATTACATTATACAGCTTACCGGCATTTCCTCAGTTCGCGGTCAGCTTTGAAGAGTGCAGACGTGTTCCCCGGTCCAGTGAAGATCATCGCGCCGAGTTCCAGAGGTAAGTATGGGGTATGGGGAGGTGTGGGGAGGCAGGATGCACAGTGGGTGGGTGCGGGTTGTGGGAGGGGAGGCAGGGAGACTATGAGGGACCGTTTCCTTTTTTACAGGTTGAAACAAACATAAGACATCGGGGGACCATTTTCAGATTTAACAGGTGCTTTGGCATGCTGGGGTGGACTCCCAGTGTGCCACCTGTGTGGGTGGGTTAGCTGACGGGGGATTGGGCACCCCCACTGGCAAACAAGACAAGGGGGAGGGGAGCTGCAGGAGCCGAGGGGGGATTGGAGTTCTATGTCCAGTTCTTGAGACTGCATCTCCATAGGGATGTAGATAGGGTGGAGGCAGTTCAAAGAAGGGCAACAAAGATGGTGCAAGGTCTGCACCAAAAGTCATATGAGGAGAGACTGGGAGACCTCAATATGCATACCCTGGAGGAGAGGAGAGACAGGGGAGATATGATAGTAACCTACAAATATCTAAAGGGCATAAATAAGGCACCAGAGGGTAGTATCTTTCAGAAAAGGATATGTTCAAGATCAAGAAGGCATGACGTGGTTTGAAGTGGGTAGATTAAGGGGCAATGTGAGGAAGTATTTCTTCACAGAAATGGTGGTGGATGCATAGAATAGACTCCCAGCAGAGGTGGTGGGGACAGACACAGTGGGGTAACTCAAAAACTAATTATTTTTTAAATTTCTTCTTGGGTACAATGACACAAATTTTGAAAAATGTCTTAAGTAGACAGCCATGCACATACATAGAACAAAATGGAAGCTAACTGAAGTTGTGTGAGTCAAATAACTCATCCCACCCAACTAGGCAGCTAACAGCTTTGGTGCTGTCCCAATTGCTCCAGTGGCTGTGGAGGGATGGAGCCCAGGTTCCTCACTGGAAAATGTCTCTGATATTAAATTTAAATTATTTTGTGAAATATAGTCTCTAAAGTCACTTCAGTAATACTGAGCTGACAATTCTTACTCGCTATAGCAAAGCCTGACTAGAAAATTCTCAGACAATAAAACTTTTTTTAAATTTTTTTCTTGGACATAAAGCCACAAACTTAGACAAATGTCTTGAATGCACAGTAAGCACACACACACACACACACACACACACACACACACACACACACACACACAATAAAATGGCAACAACTGAAGTGGTAGGAGTCTGTCAACTAGTCCTTTCCTACCATCTATGATACACTAACAGTTGCACAAGTGGCCATGGAGGGAGATCTTTTATTGAGAATGTACTATTTAGGCTAGCGAGTAAGGCATGTCAGCTCATTATTGCTGCAGTGTGGGAGTGTCTTTATTTCATAATAATTTAGTTAACATTTTAAATCAGACATCTTCCTGAGCAGAACCTGGGCTCATGCACTCTACGGACACTTGTGCAACTGTGAGTGCACCATAGTTGTTAGGTGCCTGGTTGTTTAAGACTAGTTAGCTGACTCCCACTGCTTCAGTTAGCTGCCATTTTGTTCTGTGTGCATGGACAGCTGTGCACTCAAAATATCTTTCTAAGTTAGCAGCTTTGTGCCCATAATTGTTTTATTTGAGAATTTACTAATTAGGCTAGTGAGTAAAATTGTTCAGCTCAGCATTGCTGCAGTGAGTGATTGACTATATATCATTATACTATAATTTCAATTTAATATTAGGCATCTTCCCGAGAAGAACACAGATTCGGGTCCACCCACAGCCATTTGTGTAACTCTGAGTGCACTGTAGCTGGTAGGGTAGGACTAGTAAGATGACTTGCACCACTTATCCAGCTGCCAATGTGTTCTGTTTGTGTGTATGGCTCTGAATTCAATGCATTTTTCTAAGTTTGTGGCTTTGTGCCCAAGAAGAAATTTTAAACAAGTTGAAAATGTTTTTTTTTCCCCCTCAGGAACATTGTGGCTTTGTGCCCTAGAAAAAAATTAAAAATAATTTTTTTCTTATGAGAAAGTTTGTGCCTTTTTGCCCAAGAAGAAATTTAACAAATATATATATATATATATATATATATATATACTATATATATATATATATATATATATATATAATTTTATTTTTATTTTTCTGAGAATTTACTAGTCAGGCTACTGAGTGAAACTTTTGTGCTCAGCACTCCTGTAGTGAGTGACTATATTTAATAATATAATTTGTATTTAATATCAAACATCTTCCTGTTGGGAACCTGGGCTCAGATCCCTTGACAATCCATGGCCACTTGTGCAACTAGAAGTGTACCATAACTGTTAACTGACTGGGGGTAGGGGGGACCAGTCAGCTACCTACTACCACTGCAGTCAGTTGCTTTTCTGTCCTATGTGTGTGCACAACTGTGCACATGAGACATTTTTCTAAATTTGTGACTTTATGACCAAGAACAAGTTTCAAAAATAATTTTTCTTTCTGAGAGTTCACTAGTCAGGTTACTGAGTGAAATCTGACAGCTCAGCATTGCTGCAGTGACTGAGTAACTATATTTCTTAATAATATAATTTAAATTTAGTATCAGACATCTCCCTGTGAGAAACCAAGGCATGTTTCCCTGAAGGGCCACTTGTGCAATTTCAAGTGCACTGTAGCTGGTAGAGAGGGACTAATCAGCTGTCTCCCATTGCTTTAGTTAGCTGTCATTTTGTTGTGTGTGTGTGTGTGTGTGTGCGTGCACATCCATGTGTGCGTACACAGCTGTGCACTCAAGACATTTTCCTAAGTTTGGCTTTGTGCCCAGGAATACATTTTAAGAATATTTTTTCTGAAAAAGTTTGTGGCTTTATGTCCAAGAATAAATGTAAAAAGATTTTTTTTTCTGAGAAAGTTTTGACTTTGTGCCTAAGAAGATAAAAAACAAAAATTTCTGAGAATTTACTAGTGATGTTAGTGAGAGGCATCAACTCAGCATTGCTGCAGTGAATGAGTGACTAAATCTCATAATAGTATCATTTAAATTGAATGTTTCAGATCTCATGTGAGGAACCCAGACATGGGTTCCTCCACGGCCACTTGTGCAACTGCAAGTACATCATAGCTGGTAGGGTGGGACAAGTCGGCTGACTTTCATCACTTCTGTTAGCAGCCACTTGGTTGTGTGTGTTTATAGCTGTGTACACAAGACATTTTTCTAAGTTTGTGGCTTCAATTATGCCCCAGAAAATTTTTTTTTCTAAGAAAGCTTATGGACATACAAAATTTGCCAGCAGATAAAGGCCTAGAGGTCTATTAAGTCTGCGCGAATGTGCAGCTAGCACCCCTTATTCTGCAGCTGCCCCTCCCTTCCACCCTTCCCCTTCATTGACCCTCCCCCTTGTCCTGTCCCATCCCCTTTTGAAGCAGTCCACTGTTCTACTGGATACCACTTCTGCAGGTAAAGCATTCCACCCAGCCACCACCTTCTCTGTAAAAAAGTGTCTCCTCATCTCCCTCCTGAACCTTCCTCCCTCCAGTCTCATATCATGGCCCCTGGTGTCCCTCCCCTTCCTTACTTTGAACAGTCCCTCTGTACCTGTCTTGTTAATTCCTTTCGTGTACTTAAATGTTTCAATCATGTCCCCCTGTCCCTTCTCTCCTCCAGCGAGTACATGTTCAACTCCCTCAGCCTCCTCTCGTATGATAAGTCCCCCAGCCTCTTGATCATCTTTGTCACCCTGCACTGCATCCCCTCCAGTAACTTAATGTCCCTCTTCAGATAAGGGGCACCAGTACTGCACACAGTACTCCAGGTGTGGTCTAACTAATGACCTATACAGTGGCAGAACCACCTCCTCCCTCCTCGAAGATATACCCCTTGCAATGCTTGTGGCTTTGTACCCAAAAGAAAGTTTAAAAAATATTTTTTTCTGAGAATTTACTAGTCAGGCTTGACTATAGTGAGTGAGACTTGTCTGTTCAGTATTGCTGCAGTGACATGTGTGACTATATTTCATAACAATATAATTTAAATTTAATATCAGATATTTTCCTGTGAGAAATACAACTAAGATAGACAGAGGATATAGTACCAGAAAAAGTAGTTAGTCTAGCAGTCCAAGCAAAGCTGAGGTAGGTGTAGAGCAGCAAACAGTGGGTGAGGATCAGCATACTGCAGAGTGATGCTTAGGAGACAGTTGCCACACAAAATTGTTTTATCCCATCAAAGCCTGCAGTCTCCAGTGCCAGTATGACATTGGCTGACACCAAAGGAAAAAGTACCATTTGAACTACTAGTAGTGCTGCTAGCAGGACATTGTCATTAACTGCCACTGGTACTACCATTGTAAATGTGTTCTCTTCATCCCTTGCCACTGCCACCAGTACCACCAGCATTTCTTCCTTAATAATCACCACTGCTCTGATCTACCACCCATCCACTGAGACTACTAGCATCCCAACTTCTGCTGAAACAGTGGCCATGTCAGCTACTCCTGCCACTGTGCCTGAGACCACACCTGCCACTACTGCTACAGTGACAAAGGCCATTACCACCACAGTGGCCCAAGCTAGTTGCATAACTATTTCCAGTACTGTGTCCACACTTACTGTGACTCCTGTTGCTTCTCGACCTGTCTCCAGTACTGTGGAACTTGTCAGTACAGATGATGAGGAGGTGCACTCATCCAGGTCTGGGTACTTACCACCGGGAGATGAATTGCCCACTGATATGTCATCCAAGGAGGCTAACCTAAGCAGCTTTGATGGTGAGGTACAGCACAGGAAGTATCTTGAGAGCTGTAAGGCAAGAAA
Organism: Neoceratodus forsteri; assembly: GCA_016271365.2. Lineage (NCBI taxonomy): Eukaryota > Metazoa > Chordata > Ceratodontiformes > Ceratodontidae > Neoceratodus > Neoceratodus forsteri. The sequence goes on from CM057456.1 coordinate 1,292,900,116, forward strand.
GACAGGAGGCAAAGAAACCTCAACCTCTTGAGGTCACACTGGCAGAAGAATGAAAGATATGGATTCCCCTAAAAATAATTGTCAGATTACCCTTAGGAACTTTGTTCAGCAGGCTCCTTCCCAGCCTGAACAGTAAAGTAGCACAGGTGCACAGGCATCAGTGGTGCAAAGGAAAATCACAGATTCAGGTCCAAACAAAAGTGGCTAGTGGAATCAAAAAAAGTGGCGGTGGTGGTTCTGTTCACACTAGCCAAATGATTGGTGTCAGGAGAAGTAAGAGCATGGTATGTCTGCATTTCACATTACTAAAAGAAGATAACAAAAAGGCAGTGTGCACATTGTGCAGTTTGGCTATCGTCAGGGAGGAAGTCTCTGGCAAGTTTAACAACCACCTACTTAATTAACCACCCAGAGGTAAAGCATCCACTGGTTTTCAAAGCATCAGGGTCTATGTTTGTAGTTCCATCAGAACCATATCATGGTGATGATGCAGGCAGACGTTCTGGAGGCACTGGCAATGCCACAGATGGTTCTGCCTCAGAAAATAATGCTGCCACTGCTACCACTCTTCCTTCTCAACACTGAGTCCTCCATGCACTCCAGCAGTTCTGCCAGATACCAGTCCCCTGCTGTTCACACACCATCTGGCAAGCATGGAACATCCCTCCTTCCATGAACATCTCCAATAGATGTAGCATTTCAGGCCTGAACTAAATGCCAATCATCACATCCAAAAGTTTAACATTTCACATAGCTCATAAGTGAAATCTTGGCACTGGATCTGCAACCCTTTTCACTTGTGGAAGACACTGGCTTTTGGAGACTTGTGCAGCACTTGCAACCATGGTACCAGCTCCCATCACATTCCACAGTATCATGAACTGCAATGCCAAAGATGTATGACTGCATGATAATGGCAATAGCACACTTCTCTCAGAGGCTGTAGGTTGAGTTTTCACTGCACCTCAGATATCTGGAGCAGTACAAACAACTTGCATGCATAAATCTCCTTGACTGCACGCTGATCTGTGCAAAAGCCTACAGTATGTCTCCTCTTTCTGATTCCTCCTTCTCTTCCTGTGTCACTGGCACTCCCTTGATCCTGCCACAATCTAGCAGTCACTCCAAGTCTGCTCTTCTAAATGTTGGGCTAATGGAGAAAGATCACACATCTCCGAACACCTTGGCATTCATTCAAGACATGCTATAGTCATGGACAGTTAGTACCAACCTTGATGTTTTTTTCATCACGGATAATAAGGCAAACATGGTGAAACAGCTGGTGATGGGAATTTTATCAGCATCTGTTACTTTGTTCACACCTTGAATTTAGTGGTTACAACTGCAGTACATCATGGTTCTGAGGCTAGCAAGGCTGTCTCCACAGGATGCTTCATTTATGCTCATTTTCATCGCTTTGCAAAGGCAACTTATCAACTTAAAGAACAACAATTCTTTGATCTGTCTCAACATTGCTTGATACAAGATGTAAGGTACAGTACCAGACAGATGGAATTCATCATACCTGATGCTGTCTAGACTGCTAGAACAGGAGCACACACTTTATGACATGTCAGTGGAGTGCAACATTGGGGGAGTCCTGGGCCACCTTGAGTGGTCATTGATTGATGCCACGATGAGAGTACTTGGGCCATTTGAGAGGAGCAGCCATGATCTAAGTGTGTCCACTGCCACTCTGGGTCAGGTGAACCCAACAGTGCATACGCTGAAAACTTCTATGGAGAGACATGTAGAGGAACACAGGGAGATTTTGGATGGAACAGTTGTGCTTGTGCAGCACCTGCAAGCTGAACTGGATGCAAGGGGTGTGAAAGTGATGGATAGTCACAGACACGTTTTTGCAACCATGCTGAATTCTGGTTAAAATATTAGATTCTTCACATGGCTATGAAGGGCCAGAGAGTGACTCACTTTCAACAAGCACTATGTAATGATCTCACTGGTTGCATGCAGGGACTGGAGAGACACAGACAGCTGGTGAGGAAGATCATGATAGAGAGGGTATGCTGTCTGGCAGGTCTGGTTACACTGGTGAAGATGGGGAAGAAATACTTGCTGCTGACAGAGGCACTGATGGTAGTGCTTGGGCATTGCTCAGCATGTTCTTACATCATGAGTACCTGAAGAGGACACAGTCACAGTCCTTTTCTGCAGAAAATACCTTTAATGGCTATTTTGATGAGTCTACTAAGCCAATTTAGGTTGATTCTTTAGAATTCTGAGCAAAGAAGAGGCATTCATCCCCTCACTTTGCACAACTGGCTGTAAGATTCATCAGTTGCCCCACCATCATGAGTGTGCTACATGAGAGGAGGTTTAGCACAGCTGATGATGCTATTGAGCCTCCTTATTCAGTGCTAGACCCTGAACATGTCCAATAGCTTGTTTTCATCAGGTTTTCCATGCCAATAGTTCGGTACAGATATGAGTTACACCCATGAAATAGAAATAGCCTGGGGTCTTCTTTTGCTGACTGTTTTTCTCTGTAAAGTTGACCTGCGTATTTCCCCGTTTCCTTCCTGCAGTGTTTAATGCATGCACCTTCATTATAATATAAATACATTAACTTTTTTCTAAACCAGATATACTGTAACTTCTCTTCTTGTTGTTTTAATCCATGTCATGACGATGTCTGTTAGAAAGAGCAAGGATGCTGAACAAAAACACAGCTATAATATTCTCAAGGTAAATCAATATCCAGTGGGTGCTTGCTTCGCAGGTTATGACTTCCTAACAATGAGATTGTGGAACTGGAAGCACTGCAGTGTACTAACCTCTCTACTTTTACATAAGACTACAAAAACAACATTCCCAACATTTACTTGCATGTTACATACAGCCCCAATGTTTTGCTGATTCAGCTTGTTTAGGAGACTGTTCTTACTGTTTTCATTAGTTGCTATCCTTTCTTGCAGTTATTTATCTCGCCACTGCCCTTCTTACCCATACAAATAGTATTTCCAGTGTCATGGATATGGGTCCCCTCAAAGGTGTCATTTTTATTGATTTAACTCTCAGATCCCGCATCCTCCCTGAGAGGAGTCCACAGGGCTCCATACTTGACCCTCTGCTGTTTTCCTTGCACATAAACAATATCACACATAACACACTCCACTGCCATACTCTATGCTGATGACCCAGTCCTCCACACTAGCTTGAAGCACATTGATGAAATAAATCAGCAACTGACAGCGGACCTCCAATCAGTGTGTGGCTAGCTGTCAATAAACAAGTTCACACTCAACACCACTAAAACTCAAATCAATGCTATTTGGTACTGCCCCTAAACTCAGAGCCTGCCTCTCTCCCTTACCAGTTGTATATCAGGATGGCACCATGGTTCAAAACTCCCCTTTGTTTTTGTACCTTGCACTCATCCTAGACCCCTTTCTTGACTATGTGGCACATGTCACAAGTATCAGTAAATCTGTGCACTCCATGCTCGATGAATCTTGCAAAATAGCCCAGGACCTGACTCCACAAGGTGGCCTAGCAATTGTCAGGAGAATGCTGTACCCCAAACTGCTTAAGGAGCTCCAGCTACTAAAACTACCCTCCACAAATGGGACATCACTAATTATTTACTTTTTATTTAGTATGCATTTTGGGTGCCAGTCCCCCAAGAGCTCAGCCACCAGCTCCTCTAACCTCCCTAAACTTGCTGTTTGCATTGCAATCACCTCGGCTCACTCACCACTGCGCTCTTTATGATAAACTAGATTGATTCCCTCTGGTGTCTCTGTGGACCACAATTATGGAGGTGTTATCTTTAATATGTTAAAAAATGGTCAGCCCAGACCCCTTGCGTCTGCTCTTCAGGCTGCTGAACATGGATATCCCCTTAGGTCAACTGCTATTGCTCTTCTAGCCAATCCCTAGAATTAAATCCACAGTAGACAGGGTGTTCTCTGCCTACTCCACTCCCAAACTATGGAACACCATTCCTTTTGACATTTGGTGATGTCCCTCCTATGATTCATTTTGTGCCAAATATAGGAGGCATCTCCTCAGCCAGGAGCTCTACTCCTGTTCCAGGACTTAAAGTGTCCTCCCTATATGCATGTCACTAGTGTTCCCCTGCTGCTCCAGCAGCCCCTACCTGCACTTCTTTGATATAAATTGCCAATAATAGATCTCTTTTCACATCCCCGAGGAACTTTTCATCTTCCTATATGCACAGTGCCATAATTATGGTTTGCACATTACTTTCTCTATCTCTTTAACCCAATGTGCACTATGTATTAAGGAGGCAGTATAGTGCAGTGGATTATGGCTCTGAGTTGGAGATCTGGACACCTGGGTTTGAATCCCACAGCTGCCTAGGTGCATACTGTGTGATCTTGAGCAAATCACTTAACTTCCTTGTGCTTCCAGGTCGCATCTGGAAACAAGCTTCAGCTTAGTGTGCTACTCCTGGTTAAACAATGTTCCCTTTATTCTACAATTGCCTGAATTGAAATTAGATGCACTATATGCCATGCCCAGTCTTGTCTTTGTATGTCCTGCTATATTGTATCCTCATGCTATGTTCCTTCCTACCACAGTCTACCTCATTATGTCATATCTTCTAACTATGTATATTCTTCCTAAATTGTATTCTCCAATGTCTGTATTTTGATTGTACTCTCTCAGGTTGCAGCTGAAAGTAGGCATCTTATTGTTTAGTTTGCCTACCTGGTAAACAAAAGCTAAATAAATAAAACTGGTGGTTGTGGGAATCAGTCCCATGCCTGCTGGATGTATCAAGCTCATGCACAGCTTGTTGGTCTAACCTCTGCGCTAAGTATAGGTAGTTTTAAACTAGGATGAAAATAACTGAAATTTTTGGCAACATTTATGGAAATTTTAATTTTGGCACACATTCTTGAAATGTTGACAGATTTTCTGTTACATTTCATGGAAGCAGAATTGTAATTGTGCCTGAATTATCTCAGCAGAAGTTCAGTTTCACTCAGCTCTACAGCCTGAGTATAATCCATTCCTACCATAAATTTTTTAGTTCACATTAACTACTTGGTGTCCAAACTGCACCCAAAACTTGACGCACTTTACCACTTTATCATAATGGTGACTATCTGCGTCTATCTCCAACCAGGAAACATAAGAACATAGCAACATAGACAATGTTGGTAGAAAAAGATGGATTCATGAGTGGTCATCGACAAAATTTTTGTTGAACGACCGTACAGTGAAACCGTCATGTTGACTGCATTTGTGGTTCGCATGCGGTTTCTCACTAGAGACTTATTTTCTTCGGGCTGCCCCCAAAACACTCCTTAGGGGCTGTGCCCCTGCACCCTCCACCATATATAATCAACTCTGAGTCAGAGCTGATTAGGGGAAGGGGTGCAAGCCTCCGGAAATACACTGCCCGGGTCCAGTGCCGACACTACAGCAACCTGGAGCTGTAGTGTTGGTTGCTGTTAAATGTCGCTGTCAGCAGTGTGTACTGAAAAAGACCATTTATTTATCCAGTCTGCTCTGTTATACAATGTGCTACCTCAGTACTCAATGTCTAAATGGGATTTATGCACTTGCTGTCCCATTCTCTGCTGTTTCACAGCTCAATCACTGTGGCTCAACCATTCTCTCTCTCTCTGTAAAGTAAAACTTTCTAAGTTCCCTCCTGAATCTCCACCCCATCAGATTGAACTCATGTCCCCTTATTTTTGATTCCCCACTCCTGCTGGATAGTTTCTCATAGTTTCCCTTTTACATTCCTTTCAGGAATGTGAAGGTCTCTAAAATTTGTCCTCTCTCCTGCCTCTAGTGAGAACACATTCGGTACCATATTTCATTCTTCACAGGATCTGTCCTTTTGTCCTTGACTCATTTTAAATACCCTGTGCTGCACTATTTCCAGCCTTTCTCTTTCTTTAGATGGGGACTCCAAAACTGTGCACAGTATTTCTAGAAGTGGCCTCACCAATGTTCTGTATATAGAGAGAGATAATATTACCTCATTCCTCCTGCTATCAAAACCCCTCCCAGTAGTCCAACATTCTGGTTTCCTCACTGTAGGCCTTGTTGCATTCACTGGATTGTTTTAGGGAATCAACTATGATAACTTCCAGGTCCCATTCCTTAGAAGTAATATCCACAAGTAGTGCCCAGCTTAAATAAAAAGGAGAGCAATCATAGTCAAGATTATTCTACTATATTTTGACTATGGGTACAAAGTCTATGGCACTGCTCGTGTTATATAAAAATAATAGAAACAGACAATGATTGCAGAAAAAGGATCAATTGGTCGATCTAGTCTGTTTGTATTTCCCTATCAAACCCTGGAACCTATTGTCTATGCATGGAACTAGCCCTCGCTATCAACCGTCTTATTCCCCACCCTACTACTACTGACCTGAATAACCACTATACCCTTCACTCTGTCACAGACATTCATGAAACCTTTACAGGATTTGGTGTGCACCACCACAGCTGGACGACTGTTCAATGGTTCCACTACTCTTTCTGTAAAATGAAACTTTCTCATATCTCTCTTGAACATCCCTCCCCTTGCTTCCCACTCATGCCCCTGTATCCTTGAACTGTTGCTCATGCTAAATAGTTCCTTGCAATTTACCTTGTTTTTTTTTCCTTTCAGGAACTTGAAGGTCTCTATCATGTAACTCCTCTCTCATTTGGTCTCCATCACGTAAATGTTCAGTGCCTTGAGCCAGTCCTCATAAGATCTGCCCTGCTGGCCATGAATCATCCTGTTCACACTTCAATGCACTCTCTCCAGCCTGTCCTTATCATTCCTGAGGAGAGCACTCCAGAACTGGGTACAGTACTCCTGGTAAGGCCTGTCCAGTTATCTAAAACCTGCAGTAATAACACTTTACTTCTACTGTTAATATCTTTTTCGGTACATCCCAGCATTATATTTGCCTTACTATAGGCCTTGTAGCACTGCCGTGATTGTTTAAGGGATTCACTAACGATGACTCCTAAGTCCCTTTTCTAACCATATTGTTCGGCTTTACCCCTCCCATCCAGTACTCTGTCCTCTGGTTCATGTTCCCTATGTACATTGTATTGCAGTGTTTGGCACTGAATTTCAACTACATAAGAGAACTTCAAAATCCAATGGTCCTTATGACCTTAAACCAATATGAATTCCATTCAGCAAATTAGAGTAAAACACTGGTTTGGAAAAGTCCTTTTCTCAAATCTGGGGCCTGATATTCAAAAGATTGGCCAGGCACAAAGCCGAGTTTGTCTTTGCAAATGAGGTTTTCCACAGATGCACAATACTGAAAAGCCCTTTTAGTGCAGGCAAACAGGGTTTTTGTGCCTGAGCAATATTCAGAGGGGGGGGTGCATTGCAAAAGGAGGGGGAGGGACCTGAATATTGGCACAGTCCAATATTTAAAGTATTTGCACCATTCTAGGGCATTTTGCACAGTCCCATTCTGTGATGCAGATACCACAGATTGAAACCCCAACTTACCCCTGCACAACCCAGGCAGTAGGTGGAGTAAGTGCAGCAGACCCCCAACTCCCAACACAGTAGTCCCTGGTGCTAGTGGTCCCCTCTCCCATAGATTGCTGGCTCAATTTAGTACATAAAGCTTTCCCTGGTGGCTAGCAGTCCATCCTCCCACCTGCACCCATGCCCAAAGTATAATCCGATATTCCATGGTGGCTAGAGGTCCCTCCCCACACCCACATCTATGCCCGAAGTGACATCTGGTATTCCCTGGTGGTGTAGCAGAACTCCCTCCCTATCCCCATTCTACCTGTAGAATACAGTCTACAGGTTTTTCCTTGCTGGATCATGGACCCCTCACTCCAGTAATTAGTGACCCACAACCCTGCTCCCCCCATCCTATCCCAGAGCCAGCAACCAGCACAGACCTCTGCTCTCCACCATAGCCAGCCACCAACTGACCTGTCAACAAGCGTGTGCTGTATACAATATACACTCATTGACTGTCAGATCACTGTGTGCATACTGTATACAGTATGTGTTCATTGACAGCTCAGTCAGTGACCAGCCGTGGTGGAGAGTGGAGGGCTGTGCTGGTCACCGGCTCAGGGATGGGATGGGGAAGTGAAGTTGTAGGGTACTGCCTGCTATCATGAGGGCTCCACTATCCACCAGAGAAAAAAATAAAGAATGCATTTTACAAGAAGAATGGGGATAGGGAGGGGGGTCCGCTAGACCACCATGGAATTTCAGATTACACTTTGGGCATAGGTGCAGGTGGGGGAGGGGCAGCTACCCACCAGGGAATAGCAGATTATACTTCAGGCATAGGTTGGTGGGGGGAGGAACCACTAGCCACTAGAGAATACCCAATGGCATGGCTAGCATGGATGCAGGTGGGGGGAGGAACCACTATACCACCAGGAAATATGGATTACACTTTGGGCATGGGTGTAGGTGGGAGGATGGACCACTAGCCTCCAGGTAATACGGATTACACACCAGGCATAGGTGAAATCTAGTGATTGGCAGAAGAAGAACACTAGCACCAGGGAATCTGTACATTGGACCTTAGGGACAGCTATCGGTGTAGGAGGGAGACCACCACTGGCACCAGGGAATCTTTATGCTACAACTTCAGGATTGCAATCATGGGGGGGCACTAGCACCAGTGACAGCTCTCTGAGACAGGCAAGTGGGTGGGGGGTGGTGCTGCACTATTTTGCTAGCAAACCCATGAAATTAGACCATAATGGGCATGCAAATGGACCCTTAGCACCTTGCACACCCGGTGAGCTCATTTGCAAGGGTCCCTTTGAATGTAGGGCATTTAGCCCAGGTGAAGTTAATTTGGCACCCTATTTTGGAAGCCCTGTCTGCCCAACATGACCTGGCTTAGTGCTGGTCTGCCATGGCCCCTATGATCAGTCGAATAGTGATGGGGTGCTATTCCAGTGAATATAGCAGTTTTGGACAACTGGGCAACCACAAGGCAGAGCACAAATTGTTGCACTCGGCTATACCCAGTTTTTGAATATTGGTCCCTTGGTCTTTATTTTCTTGCCACCAATTCATTAATACCAATGTTTCAAGACTCAGTCTCTGGTCTCTTCCTCAGAGTTTGTGGCTAAAGAATTATTAAACAAAGAACTAAATATATAGTTCTTCATCACAGAGAGAATTTTCAAAACATTAATACATGTGAGTACTTACTTTGGATACAGACACTCACTTCTGGCATTCTGCATGTGGAAATTCTAGCATAGTTATAAGAGGAACAAGCCTCTTTCACCTTCATCTTATATAGGAGGTATGCTGACATCCACTACAAGGAACCGATTAAGTAAGATGATGTGAAGCAGTAATGCCACTGCATCATCACGGTACTGCATGTGATGCAATGTGTTGCCTGGACTCATTAGGGATGTTCTGCTTAACTGTGGGAAGTATCTCACTGCACAAACTGCAGCATCAGTAGCCTGCAGACAACAAGCATCCTTACAAGGTATTAACAATACTATTTAAAGGGACAAGATCACAATTTAGAATCTTCTACACAGAATGTAATCTCATAAGGATTTTTCTACCTATAATCTGTATATACATTCTCTTCCATCTTTCAATGACCATTTATCCTACCATTTCAATTAATCCCTATAGAGAAAGTGGTTGGGATTTTGTGTGCAAACATTTAATAAAGATTTCTGAAAAGTCCTATGCAATTGGTGTTTTTGATTGTAGAAAAGGAGATAGTGTTATTTTATTCAGTCTACATACTGGCATCCATACAGAACAAATTAGAGTTCACATAAAATTGATCTATTCATTTTTTATGTTTGCTTGTGCGCATGTGCAAGAAACATGATGTGACAGCTTAGGAGAGAAGCAGGTTGTGGAGGCGCGGCACTGTTACAGCCAAGGGAGGCACTGCATTAGGGGGCTTGCCAATGGTGGACCAATGGAGGCACAGTTTGATGATGACATTGGTCTCCAAAAGTGCACCAAGTTGTAAAGTTTTCACCGCAGCAATCAGGGTCTGCCTCATCATTGCAGCATCAGTCATTGTGCTACAATGAGGGAGCGACCCGTCATTACAGGGTGGAATGTTAACTAGTGTAATACTGTTTGTGAACATAGCAGGCGGCTTACCACCACATTCACAAACAATATTATGCTGCCCCTATGCTGAGGGGTGCCTAATCCCTAAACGACAAATCTTAGATGGTTTGTTTGCAAACCGGGGCCCCAATCCCCACCGGCTTCAGTGCACAATGTCCCTGTTATGTTTGCCAATGGGGAGCCTACTCCTCATCGCCATGATCTAACCCAACCTCTGTTTTCTTGGTGCCAATGGGGCTGCCCAATGCCCATCGGCATGATTCCCCCCATTCTCATTGTGCTGACGGGGGTACCCAATCCCCTGCCAGCTACAGGTCCCCCCCCAAAAAAAAACAGTCCGTTGGCACGTTGGGAGCCCACCCCAGTGTGCCAAATGCCCCTGCGAAATAGAAGACTGTCCCACGTTGTCTTTTTGTTTTTGTTTTTTTCCTGTGGAGAAAAAACAGCCCCTCGCAGTCTTCCAGACCCCCGTCCTGCAACCTGCACCCACCCACAGTGCACTCTGCCTCCCCACACCCCCCTCACCCCATACTCACCTCCAGAGTCTGGCACAACGATCTTTGGTGGACCGGGAGCATGTCTGCACTCTTCAAAGCTGACCGTGAACTGAGGAAATGCCAGTAAGCTGTATAATGGGATAGATAGGGTTTTTTCAACTTTGCTGAATATCTCAGGCATTTTTTTGGAATTTTGGCACCAAATATTCAACATGGGGTTTTTGGAACCCCTCCTCATTAATTTTGTCACTGTCATGGTGTTAATCCGGCCCAAAGGGTGAGTTCAGGATCACTACATGAAATCACCTTAGGGACCAGTTAATGAAATGACAGTACCAGTGTTCATGAGGTGGGCTCTCAAAAAGCCTATGTTGCAAATCTGGTGAAAAAATTCCTAGAAATGTCTGTTTTATGAGTGTGCATTGCGCAGTTCCTACGCAGGCTCATAAGTTCACGAATTTGTAACATTTGAACTCCAGATTTTCAACATTGCCATTCTATCACATCTACTTATGAGCAGTACAGCTGACATTTTTCATATCTTGCCCAAAATGTGTTTCCGTGCATGTAGCGCACAATGGCGCAGTGGGTGTGTGAAATCAATGTTTGGGACAGATTAAGAAAATCACAGTGACACTGCTCATGAGCAGATGTCTTACAATGGCTATGTTGAAAATTTGGTAAAAAAAATCCTAAATATGACTGTTTTACGAGCATGCGTTGCGCAGTTCCTACGCACGCTCGTAAGTTCGCATATTTGTAATATTTGCACTCCAGATTTTTGACATTGCCATTTTATCACACCTACTTATGAGAAGTACAGCTGTCATTTTTCACATCTCGCCCAAAATGTGTTTCCGCGCATGTCACGCACAATGACGCAGGTGGTGGGTGAAATCAATGTTTGGGACAGATTAAGAAAATCACAGTGACACTGTTCATGAGCAGAGATCTTAAAATGACTATGTTGAAAATTTGTTGGATAAATTCCTTAAAATGACTGTTTTACAAGCATGTGTTGTGCAGTTCCTCCACACGCTCGTAAGTGCGCACATTTTTAATATTTGCAGCCCAGATTTTCAGCATTGCCATTTTACCACACTTCCTTATGAGCAGTACAGCTGTCATGTTTCAAATCTCGCCCAAAATGTTTTTCCCCGCATGTAGCTCACAATGGTGCAGGTGGTGTGCGAAATCAATGTTTGGGACAGATTAAGAAAATCACAGTGAAACTGTTCATGAGCAGAGATCTTAAAATGGCTATGTTGAAAATTTGGTAAAAACATTCCTAAAAATGGCTGTTTTATGAGCTTGCATTGCGCAGGTCCTACGCATGCTCGTAAGTGCGCAACTTTTTAATATTTGCACTCCAGATTTTCAACAATGCCATTTTACCACACCTCCTTATGAGCAGTACAGCTTTAATTTTGCACATCTTGCCCACAATGTGTTTCTGTGCATGTAGCACACAATGGCGTAGTAGGTGTGCGAAATCAATGTTTGGTACACATTACGAAAATCACTGTGACACTGTCCATTAGCAGAGGTCCTAAAATGTCTATGTTGAAAATGTGGTGAGAAAAGTCTATAAAATGACTGTGCTACGATTGTGCATTCTGCAGTTTCTACGCATGCTCATACCTTCGCACATTTGCAATATTTTCATTCGAGATTGTCAACACTGCCATTTGTCTGCACCTCCTTATGAGCAGTACAGCTGTCATTTTTCACATCCCAGCCCAAATGTGTTTTTGCACTTGCGGCGCAGACTAGCGCAGTCATTGTGGCAAATTCATGTTCGAGACACATTAGGAAAATCTCACTGACACTGTTCATTAGCAGAGGTCCTAAAATGGGTATGTTGAAAATCTGGTGACAAACGTCAATAAAATGACTGTGTTACGAGCGTGCATTGCGCAGTTTCCACGCATGCTCATAACTTCTCACATTTGCAATATTTTCACACCATATTGTCAACATTGCCATTTTTCCTCACCTCCTTATGAACAATGCAGCTGTCATTTTGCACCTCCTGGTCGAAATGTATTTTCACACTTCCGGCACACAATAGCGCAGTCGCTGTGGGAAATCACTGCTTGAGACACATTGTAAAAATCACAGTGACACTGTTCATTAGCTGATGTCCTAAAATGCCTATGTTGAAAATTTGGTGATGAAAGTCCATAAAGTGACTGTGTTACGAGCATGCGTTGTGCAGTTTCCACGCATACTTATAACTTTGCACATCTGTAATATTTTCACTCCAGATTTTCAACATTGCCATTTTTCCTCACCTCCTTATGAACAGTACAGCTGTCATTTTTCACATCCTGGTCAAAATGTGTTTTTGCAGTTCTGGCGTAGACTACCGTGGTTGCTGTGGGACATCAGTGTTCAGGACACAGTAACAAAATCACAGTGACGCTGTTCATCAGCACAGGTCATTAAATGCCTATGGTGAAAATCTGGTGATGAAACTCCATAAAATGACTGTGTTATGCACATGCGTTGCGCGGTTTCCACGTATACTCGGAATTGCAAGCATTGTTAATATTCCCACAACACATTTTCAACATTGCCATCTCTTATTCATTTATTCATTTATTCATTACAAATTGGGTTTACAACCTTTGAATCAGAGACTCATTTACAAAGGCACCTTGTCACGGGGGGGGGGGGGGGCAGACATCAAGACAGTTATTACAGTTCAGATTAAAACAAAGGATAACATTACAAGGGCTGTAAAAGGAACATTTAACATAGATAGACTTAGGTTACATAATGTAGTAGTTTGTATGTTACTTAGGTTACAAAATGTTACAAAATTGTGAGTTACACCCATGGATATAGTAGGTCCTCAGAGAAGATAGTGGGTTATATCCCTGTTTGGACCTAATAGGGAAGGGGTAGTTCTGGGGGAGGGAGAGGCTGTCCAGTGGGCGTTATCGAGCCAGGGGGCAAGGAGGACGGGAACCACAGGTTACAACAGGGGGGTTAGTTGCACCTACAACAGGGGGTATTAAAGATATGGTTCCAAAGGGCTGTTTTGAAGGAGTCAATTTTTGCCAAGTTGGAGATGCAGCTAGTGATGGAGTTGAACCAGGTGGGGGCTCGGTAGAGGAAGGATCTCTGGGCAAGAGAGGTCTTGGTTATGGGCACCTTGAAAGTGGCCTTAACAGAGCTGTGGATGGTGACGGACGAAGATGGCTGCTGTAGGGAGGTGGAGACCCCCAGGGGGCAGAGTCCTAGCAGAGATTTCTTAGTGAGAAGGCAGGTCTGGTACAGCAGTCACTCCTCAAAGTTGAGAAGATTGGTGGTAGTATAGAGAAGGCAGGTGTGATTTGGGCTGGAGTCACCGGTCAGGAGCCTACAGGCCTTATTGATGGAGAGTTGGATTTTGCATAGGGCAGTGTTGTCAGCTGCAGTGTAGATGGGCAAACCATAGTCCACGAGGGACAAGATGGAGGAGGTGATGGCCAGCATGAGGGCAACCTGAGGCAGGCAGTCCCTGTGCAGGTATAGCAGGCCAATCCGAGAGTTAATGGCAGCTGACAGGGCATTAATGTGGGTGTGGAAGGAGAGGACAGTATCGAACACAATGCCTAGGCACTTGTATGTGGTCACTTGTTCTAGCGGGTGCAGAGTGCTGGGGATAATCAAGAGGGGGGAATTTTTAGCTTTATTTTGGTGGTGGGAGAAAAGCATTGATTTGGTTTTCTTTAGGTTAATGACCAGTCTGTGGTCTCCGAACCACCTTTCAGCTTGGTTGTAAGCTTGCTGGAGGGATAATTGGAGGGAGATGGGATTGGGATGTGAGACAATGAGGACACCAACATTGGCGTAGAGGAGCATTTTATCGGTACACAAGCTGAGGATGGTGTTGAGGTAGAGACTAAAAAGTATTGGTCCCAGGATGGAGCCCTGAGGGACACCGGAGCGAATGGGAAGAGTGCTGGAGAGGGAGCTGCTGATCTTGAAACACTGGAATCTAGCAGAGAGGTAGCTAGAGAACCAGGAAATGGGACCATCAGAGAAGCCAAGTTGGTGGAGAGAGTTGAGTAGAAGGGGATGACAGACAGTGGCAAAGGTCTTGGAGAGGTCAATGAACACTGCTCCTGCAAGGCTGCAAGAGTCGAGACCAGCATGCAGGTGTTGGGAGAATTACAGGAGAGCTGTGGTCATACTGTGTCCTGGGTGGAAACCGTGCTGCTCTGGGCACATAATGTCATACTTGGTTAGGTATTCAGAGAGCTGGATCAACACCACTTTTTCAAGGGCTTTAGAGAGTGGGGGGAAGATGGAGATGGGCCGGTGATTGTTGGGGGTGGATTGATCCCCACTCTTATGTATGGGTGTGATTGCAGCAGTTTTCCAAGCACTTGGGAACTGACCCAGGCATAGAGACCAGTTTAGAAGGTCAGTCAGGGGGACTAGGACTTCGACCAAGACCATATGGAGGATCCTGGAGTCGAGGGGGTCACTGCTGGGGTTATTGCTGCCTAAGGCTTTTATCAGGTGTGGTCTGGCTTCTTGGTGGGATAGGGTGTACAGGTAGAATGGTGGACAATGCAGGACTAGAGGGAGAGAGATGGGGATTGATTCAAAGAGGCTGCTGGGGAGGACCGAGCTTAGGTCAGAGAAGGCAGTGTTAAGGCAATCAGCTATGAGGAGTAGATCTGTGGTGGGGGTGCCATTGATGGAGAGCGGAGATGGTGGGGGGAGTGGGACTTCCCATTTAGCTCTTTCATATTATCCCAGAAGGTCCGGGCTGAACCCCAAGTGGAAGTGAGGGGGTCTGGTAGTGCTCTGCCTTGGCGTGCCTAATGGCCCAAGTGCACTTATTGCATTCTGCATTGTAGGCCTGTCTATCAGATGCCGTTCCAGATTCTACAGCAATGTGCCAGAGATTCTCTCTGTTTTTGAGTCTCTGGAGGAGGGGTGGGGTGATCCATGGGGCATTGCATTTTTTGGAGCGGATCCTGATGAGGGGGGCCAAAAGGTCACAAGCCTTACAGAAAGCATTTGTGAAGTGGTCAACAGCTAAGTCAATGTCAGGAACACGCTGGATAGGGGGTCAATCTAGCTGGGCTAAGTATTGTTTTAATTTTGTGAGACAGCTGGGGCATAAACAGAGGCATAGAGTGGCCTGGGACACTGGCTTCAGAGTGGAGGATGACCAGAGACAGAGGACTGGGGACTGATCACTAAGAAAGTTAGGGAGGACAGTGACATCCCAGATTGTGTAGGGGTGGTTAGATATAACAACATCTCGGAGAAAGCTGGTGCCAGTTGAGTGGTTGAATCTGGTGGACTGGTTGACTAACTGGGACATATCCAGGACAGCAAAGGAGTCCCTTATATGGGAGGCAGTGGAGGTAAGCCAGTTAATATTGAGATCACCTAGGATGACTTACTCCACTTTGTGAGGGAGAGATGTGAGATAGTCAATGAGGGACTGGAAGCTTGGTTTTGATTCCTTGAGGGTATGTAAGAGACCGTGAGGAAGACAGGGCCTCTGGCGGGGTCAGGTGTGATTTTTAAGGTTAGGGCTTGGGCTCCATAATCAAGTTTAGGAGCTGGGAGTGCCTGACCTATAAGGGAGTCCCATACAAGTAGTGCACAACCACCACCATGTATGCCTACTCAGTCTTCCCTGTAGATGGTATATCCAAGGAAAGTCATAGCGGAGTCAGGGGTGGATTTGGAGAGCCAAGTCTCTACCAGTGCAATTATGGCAGGTTGATGTTGAACAACCCAGCACTGGAGGGCAGCAGATTTCTTTAGGAGAATGCAAATGTTTAAGGATGCAAAGCGGAGGCCAGTTGCAGTACAGGGTTTAGAAGGGCTGGAAGTAACAGGTCCTGGGTTTGAGAGTACATTACCAGATAATAATAATAGCAGTGTAATTATTCTGGTTAGTGGCCGGTGGCAATGGAGACCCTTGGGTTGAACACCCTGCTGAGGACTTTAGAATCAGGGTGTATGGGATAGATAATGTGTGAAGGGTGGGAATGGCAAGGGAGAGCTGGGTCCAGGTCAGGCCTTGGAGGGTGGAGGGAGTGGGGGTGTTGGAGGGGCCGGGGTGTTGAGGGGTCACGGGTGTGAAGAGGGTGGGGGAGGGCCTAGTCACTGTGGGGTAGTCTGGGGATAAGGTGCCTAGTGTGGAGGAAAGGTGCTCCAGTCTGTGTGAGGTCTGTACCAAGAGGGTGAAGGAGCAGACTTAGTAATGGAATGTAGGTACCCATAGCAGCTGAGTAGTAAAGGAAGAGTGTCAGGAGTAGTAGAGTAAGGAGATGTAGAGCAGCTTTGGAATGGTTGGGGGGAAACCCCTTTAGTGGGCAAAAAGACTATAACCTGCAAATGGGAAAAATCAGTATCAATCAGTAGAAGAGGGAGGGGCAAAGACAGATGAATAGTGATAGACTGACCACACAATAAGTGAAATGAGACATGAACTATATTGTGTTGGATTGGGTAAGTGTGCTTATAACTGGGCCCTCTAGTGGCTAAAGGTATAATCTGCTAATGGAAAAGTCAACACAGGAGGTTCTGAAGCAGGTTTTTTGGGGTGAGAGCACTGCAGCAGCCTCAATGGACACCGAGGTCATTCGCTTGTTCCGTTTCTGCCAGTGCTGCAGGCTGGCCTTTTGTACGGGGCTCCCGACTGCATTGCCACCTTTTTCTGCCCACAAAGAAATCCACAGAAGTCATGATAGAGCTCCATTGACATCACTCACTCACCCTATCTTACGTGCTCATTCTGTTTCTCCTGGTGCTGTAGGCTGCCCTTTTGTACTGGGCTCCTGCCTCTGTTGGCACCTTTTCTGGCGACAAAGAAATCTGCAGCAGTCCTGACAGAGCTCTGTTGACCTCACTTACTCCCCCTCTCTCACTCGCTCATTCCATTTCTGCTGGCGCTGCAGGCTACCCTTTTTTACGGGGCTCCTGCCTGTGTTGCCGCCCTTTTCTTCCCACAAAGAAATCTGCAGCAGTCATGATAGAGCTCCGTTGAGCTTGCTTGCTCCTCCTCTTTCTCAGCCACTTGTTCTTTTTCTCCTGTCGCTGCAGACTGCTGTTTTGTACTGGGCCCCTGCATGCATTGCTGCCTTTTTCTGACCACAAAGAAATCTGCAGCAGTCCCAACAGAGCTCCATTGAGCTCACGCACTCCCCCTCCCTCACTCACTCATTCTGTGTCTCCCGGTGCTGCAGGCTGCCCCTTTTATACTGGGATCCTGCCTGCATTGGCGCCTTTTCCTGCCCACAAAGAAATCTGCAGCAGTCCTGACAGAGCTCAGTTGAGCTCAGTCACTCCCCCCCACTCGCTCAATCCTAATCTGTCCCAAACACTGATTTCTGATGGCTACTGTGGTATTCTACGAAAACACGTTGGCCAGGATGTGAAAAATGATAGCTGTACTGTTCATAAGGAGGTGTGGGAAAATGCCAGTGTTGAAAATGTGGCATGAAAATATTACTAATTTGCAAAGTTACAAGGGTGCATAGAAACTGCACAATGCATGCTCGAAACACAGTCATTTTGTGGAGTTTCATCACAAAATTGTCAACCTAGGCATCTTAGGACCTCTGCCCATGAACAGTGTCAGTATGATTTTCTTTTTTTTTTATTATTCAGTTTATTTTATTGACACAATAACAATGCATGAATTGTGCAACACTGCCAGTGGACATTTGCAAATTAAATGTGCCATTAACATACTAACATATTTACCAGCCAGTGTTATTAAGGAACACAGGACTGACATAACCTATAACAAATTAACCAGCACAATAATTTTACCCAGCACCCCACCCACCACCCATTCATTAAACAGCATCCACACACTAATTGGGATATCATTAGGACTCTCTGTAAAAGGGGAGACATGGAAGAACAAGTACATCTAGCAAGGGGATAATTCCTATGACTAGATGACCTTAGCTTGCCATATAGCCAAGACGGTACCCAATGGACCCCACTTGGAGTCATATGATTGAACTATGTTACTCATCTTGTCTATATGTAACTCCAACTGTAAAGCAAGCATTATCTCTCTGTACCATTCTATAATCGGCTAGGTAGTAGTGTCCTTCCACTGTCTCAGGATAACAGCTTTTGCTGTGGCCGATATGATGGCCATATACAATTTATTTTGTTTGGTCATACCAGTATGAAAACTATTCAACAAACAAACAAATTTCTGGTATAAAAAGGTCCTCCAAACCTGTAATCCGTGATAATGAGGCGCTAATTGCCTTCCTGAAGGATTGAATCTTAGCACACTCCCATAGTACATGGTACAAATCTCCCTCCTTGGTTCCACATCTAATACAGGTAGGTGACGATAGTTTACCCATTCTGTAAAGTTTAGCAGGAGTGTAGTACATGCTGTGCATAATGTTGAATTGCTGAAGTTTGTATCTAACTTGTCTAATGTTTTTGTAGTTATTTGCCCATATCTTTTCCCATGTTCCCCTGTCATCTGTCATCCCTAGTCTTTGCCTCCAATAATAACTGACACCAGAAGGAAGGTTATCATCTATCCTTTGTAGTAAATTATAGATTATAGAAATAGAATGGGGTTGGTCAGCTACTTTAAGTAATAAAGACAGCTCAACCATATTTTCTACCCATGCTTCCGTTTTGTGAAAGTGGGTCTTTATTGAATCACAGATTTGTTGAAACTTGAAATTATGTCCTTTTAATTCTGGGAATTTGGTGCAGGCACACTCATACGATATTAACTTCCTCTACGGAGCCAAGTTCCCCAGCCTTAGTCCCCCCAGTGGTCCCCAGAACCTGGATGGGATCGGAACCCGCTGTATTAAGAAGTGAATGTTCTGTGTCAAAGTTTGCTCTAGTGAGTTCTGCCAGTTAACTCTAAGGAGCTTCTGAACCTGCTGCAGAGCTTTTAGCGACCACCCGATAGGGGTGTCTTTTAACGGCTTGGGAAGGAATTTAATGGTGGTGTAGGCAATCGTGTTTAAAGACATCGAATATTTAAGAGCTAAGTCTCTCTCTCAATGTAGAGCCAGGAAGGCACATCAAAGTTTGAGGTCGATGGTGTGTTCAGTTTGTTCCATTGTACTATTTTGCCGATATGTGAGGCAATGTAGTATTTAAAAAAGGAAGGGAGGGCAAGGTCTCCCGACCTCTTTCGGCCTGCAAGTTTCGGGTATGATCTCCTGACCACTTTCCCTTTCCATAAAAATACATTAAGTATTTTTTGTAAGTTCTCAAACCAGGATCTAGGTAAATAGCATCCCAACATGTTTAAAGGGTAAAAGATCCTACGTAGTATATTCATTTTAACCATTTCTATTCTGGCCCATAAGGACAGGGGCATTAGGTTCCATCTAGCTAGATCCTGTTTAATAGTTTTAACAAAATTGTGGAGATTCTCCCTAATCATTGAACTTATCTCTCTAGTGATCCTAACACCGAGATATGTCAACATTTTTGGTTCCCAAGACAGACCATACTCCCTTGCTATATTAGGGTAACATCTATTATTCAGCGTGAAAAGCTTCGTCTTGGAAACGTTGATTTCATAATTGGAGACTCTAGAAAATTTAGTAATTTCGTGTAATATTGCTGGTATGCCCATTTCCGGATCTTCCAAATGCATAAACAAATCATCTGCATAGGCAGAAATAAGGTATCGTCTGTTACCCATTTTAATTCCCTTAATCTCTTGTGATGCCATTAGCCTATGAATCAGGGTTTCGAGGTGTAAATTAAACAAGAGTGGGGATAGTGGGCATCCCTGTCTTGTACCACATGCCAATGAAAAGGGAGCTGACAGTATACTGTTGCGCCATATCCGTGCTGTGGGCGTACTGTATAGGACCCGGACCCAATTTAGGAATTCTTTAGGCAGACGAAAGTTGGCAAGTACTGCAAAAAGAAAATCCAAGGACACTCGGTCGAATGCCTTTTCGGCATCCAATGCCAGTAACGCCGCTGGATACTGCAAGCCTTGAGCATGTGCAATTAAATGGTGGATCTTACGTAAATAATTGCTTGACAGCCTACCACTCATGAATCCCACTTGCACATCGCTAACCAGGCTACTCATTAGTGGACCAAGTCGATTAGCTAAGATTTTAGCCAGTATTTTAATATTGACATTCAACAATGATATTGGACGATAACTGCCAGGTAGGACAGGATCTTGTCCTGGTTTAGGAATAAGAGTGATGAGAGCCTCTAAAAAAGATGGTTCTGAGATACCCTCTGTGAACCAAGAATTATATACCTTGGTTATAATAGGGCAAATTATATCCGCATAAACCTTATAAAAGTTAGTAGTTAGACCATCAGGCCCAGGAGATTTATCCCCAGCTAGTTGGGAGATTGCTAAATTCACATGTCTCTTGTATTGGGGATCCTAACTGCTTCGCCTCAGAGTTTGCAATCTTAATCAGGGAAACCGAGCCTAGAAATTCATGAATTTCTGCAAGGGTTAGTCTATCCTTTGACCTAGTAGAATAAACCCGCTGGAAATACTCCCTGAAAGTGGCAGCAATTTCCCTTGGATCCTTTACTACAGCATCTCCTCCATCCCTTTGTATTGGAGCTATGAATCGGTTAGAGTCTAACTGCTTTAGTCTAAGAGCAAGTAATTGCCTGCCCTTTCCCCAGACTCCAAATACCTTATTTTAGTTCTGCGGATGGCTAATTCTGCTTTCTGCATTATAATTGCTGAGTATTGGGTTTGAAGTTGGTGCAATTTAACCCAATCTGCCTCGATTGAGTGTCGTGTAATATTATTTTCCAGGGCTCTAATAGCATTCGTAATTTGCTTTAACTCCATCTTGGCTTTCTTAGCCCTGGTAGCAGATATTCTAATGCACTCACCCCTGAGTGCACATTTTAGGGCTACCCAGACAATATCTATATTAGGAACTGAGTTAAGATTGCTGGCGAGAAAATGGGATATGAAGTTCCTCAGGTGTCCCTGAATGAAGGGCTCCTGTAACAATTGATCATTAAATCTCCACATAAAGTCCCTCTTTATACTGTGACTTGGCACAAACTGAATGGAGACTGGGGAGTGATCAGATATAACCCTGGTGTTGATTCTGGCATCTGAAATCGAGGGAAGTGCACCAATGATACCTAGAAAGTAGTCAATTCTAGAACATGATTTGTGTGGGGTAGAGGAAAAGGTATATTGCCTTACTTTCCCATTGGTCAGCCTCCAAACATCTATGAGGCCCAAACTCTCCATCTCCTCTCTCAAAGCTCTCTGAGCGGAGGAGAGTCCTACATGTTTATTATCGGTTCTGTGAAGATACAGATGTGGTGTTCTATTCCAATCCCCTCCTATTAGCAGTTTCAATGATGCATAATAATTTAAGACATCTAGCAGTTGTGTAAAAAACTGTGGGGAATCCGTATTGGGGCCATAGACTGATCCAATAACCACTTGTTCAGAAACTAAGGTTCCAACTAGGAAGATATGTCGGCCTTGCATGTCCCATATCTCTTTCTCTAGCTGGAAGGGAGTCATTTTGTGAAATAAGATGGCTACTCCACCTTTGTTTGAAGAGGTGCCTGCCAGTATGATTTTCTTAATGTGTCTGAAACACTGATGTCCCTCAGCGACCATGCTACTGTGCGCCGGAAGAGTGAAAATACATTTCGGCCAGGATGTGAAAAATGACAGCTGCACTGTGCATAAGGAGGTGTGAAAAAATGGCAATGTTGAAAATCTGGAGTGAAAATTTAGCAAAGTTGCGAAGGTATGAGCGTGCATAGAAAGTGTGCAATGCACGCTCATAGCACAGTCATTTTATGGACTTCGTCACCAAATTTTCAATATAGGCATTTTAGGGCCTCTGCTAATGAACAGTGTCACTATTATTTTCAAACTGTGTCCCGAACACGGGTTTCCCACAGAGATTGCTCTATTCTGCTCCAGAAGTGCAAAAACACATTTCAGCCAGGATGTGAAAAATGACAGCTGTACTGTTAATAAGGAGTTGTAGAACAATGGCAATGTAGAAAATCTGGAGTGACAATATAAATTTGCGAACTTATGAGCATGCGTGCAAACTGTGCAACTCACGCTCATAACACAGTCATTTTATGGAGTATTACCACCAAATTTTCAGCATAGGCATTTTAGGACTTCTAGTCATGAAAAATGTCACTGTTATTTTCGTAATCTGTCCCGAACACTGATTTCCTGCAGCGACCGTGCTATTCTGCTCTGGAAGTGCAAAAACACATTTTAGCCAGGATGTGAAAAATGGCAGATATACAGTTCACAAGGAGGTGTAGAAAAATGCCAATTTTGAAAATCTGGCATGAAAATATTGAATATTTGCGAAGTTACTAGTGTGCGTAGCAACTGTGCAATGCACCCTTGTAAAACAGTCATTTTATTGATTTTTTCCACCAAATTTGTAACACAGCTTTTTTCAGAGCCCACCTCATGTACACTGGCACTGTCATTTTGTTAATCAGTCCTGAAAGATGATTCTGCACAGTGACCGCAAAATCACTTTTTGCGGCTGATTAACACCATGACAGTGGCAGAATTCATGAGGAGGGGTCCCAAAAACCCCATGTTGAAAATTTGATGCAAAAATTCAAAAGAATGACTGAGATATGCATCAAAGTTGAAAACAAAAACTATTTATTCCATTATACAGCTTACCGGCATTCCCTCAGTTCACAGTCGGCTTTGAAGAGTGAAGACGTGTTCCCAATCCACCAAAGATCATCGCACCAAGCTCCGGAGGTAAGTATGGGATAGGGGTTGTAGGTAGGTGGGGTACTCAGTGAGAGGGTGTGGGTTGTGGGAGGGGGACACAGATGGCTAGGGTCCTTCCTCTTCATTTCAGGATTTAAAAAAAAAAACATCACGGGACAGTTTTTCTATTTTACAAGGACTTTAAGCACACTGGGGTGGGCCCCCAGCATGCCACCTACGTGTTTTGGGGTGGGAGGGCACTGGAACTGACAGGGATTGGGCATATACTTTAGGGAGGCCTCATGAGCCAAGGGGGATTGGGCACCTCCCTCAGCACACAAGAAATGAGGGGGACATGCCGACGGGGATTGGGCATCCCATCGGCAAAGACAGAAGGAGCAGGACCTAAGCCAAGGGGGACTGGGCACCCCCCCTGGGCACACTAGAAATGGGGGGAGGGGGGAACATGCCAACGGGGACTGGGCTCCTCATTGGCAAACTGGATCGGGGAATGCTAGGGACAGCCCTGCAATCAGGTGTCACTCCCTCATTGCAGCGGATGACGCTGCAATGACAAGGCGGCCCCTGTTTGCAGCGGCTAAAATGTTTCAAGTTGGTGGCACACTGGCTGAACTAGTGTCAGCAGCAGCGTGCCACAGCATTGGGGAAAGCAGGCCAAACTTAAAGGCTGTGGGAGCATTGGACACAACAGTGCCATGCCTCCACAACCTACTTGTGGAGAAAGCTGCTGCAATATGTTTCTTGTGCATGCGCACAATCAACATAACAATTATTCCCTGTAGTTAGTTTTTACAATATAAGTGAAACAGTGGGAAAGATGAAAACTTCAGTAAAAATAGCAAGGAGTTGCTACAAAAATTTTTAAGAACAGAGAGCATAGGTCGAAACAGAATAAAAAGCATTGACATTGGATAGAAGGAAAATTTTAAGTGACGTAGGAAGGAAGGACAAAATTAAAATAGCAATGACAACCTCATGCAGTTAGTTCTTCAAAGTCAAACCCTCAATACATAAGCACTGAGGTATTGTACAGTCTACTGAATAAACTTTTCAGAAAACCTATGGACAACTGCCAGCAAGACAGATAGCATTAAACAGATGCTGATTTTGAGAATACAGCACTGGACACCATCTCCATCACCCATTACCTGACTAGGAGAAAAAACAACATTTTTTTTGTTTTTTAGTTGTGAATGCTGCACACATTGCTCAGTTGTGGGATTGGCTAAAAAGATTTATAATACATGCAGAAAAGAGAACTTTGACATTATGCACATTTTAACCTACAATTTAGACCATGTAAATGATTGTATTAAGTGTCCCTATAGACTAAGTTACATACTGTAGAAAAAAACATACATCCATTAAAATTAAGGATAAGAGTTTTGTTCCTGTTTCATGTTTTTCCTGTAGTACTACCTCACCTGTTTATAAGTTTGTATGGTATTGTTATTTCTTATTATGGATGTTCTATATTTGTTCATTTGTAGAAAATTTTAATAAAGCATATTATCTTGAAAAAAAAGTAAGGATAAGTGAACATAAAAGCCACTACAACCAACCACACCCCTACTGCACTCCCTATCTCCCTTCAGCCCTCTAACCACAACTGCACCACAATGATCAGAAAAGTGGCCATTTTCAAAAGCTAAAAAATTGTGCATGTACAGGAAAAAAGTTACAAAAGGGAGGGTTTCTTTGCATAACAGCAATTTTTTCCACATTCACACAAATTTTAAGGGTTACCTTTTTGTAGCCTTTTCCACAATTTAGAGCAACTTGAGCATTTTATTTTCACAGCTGTGAAAAAATGCTATGTCTGTTTTACCAGGTATAACATTTCTTGCACAGCTGCAGAAAAAAGAGAAATACTGCCTCTGCACATAAGGTACTATATATAGAATTTTTGCAGGAGCACAGATTTTTCTCTGCATCTGGGTGTTGTGCACAGGGACCTAACCATAGCAACCTCTCCTGTGTGGCAATCATAATTGATGCAAGTGGCTCCTTTCTTCACATTTTGCACCTGTCACAATTTTCTATTCGCAGCTGCATCTCACCTGGGACCCCTGGCACTAAAGAGTTCCTGTGCCACCAGTATTCCCAACATGGAGGTGCACCAGGTCTCAAGGGGGCTTGTACCACATTGGGGTTTCACCCTTCCCTTATTCAGGATTCCATAAGCCCCATTGTGGGCATAGGACAGGGCTCAAGTTAGATGAGTCAGGAGGTCATTTAAGCCCCTTGCACCATGTCACACAAGGTGGAAACTTGGGAGGGGGATCTGAAGTTGTGGTTAGAGGGCTGAAGGGAGACAGGGAGTGCAGTAGGGGTGTTGGTCAGATGAGGGGGCATGCCAGGGAGTGATGTGGCACGTGGCAGGGGTGCCATTAATAGACCTAGTAATCTAATGAGATGGTACTGGAGGGTCCAGGGACAAACCATGCCATGGCCCCCAGTGGGTGCATCCCTGGCAGAGCCCCAGTCTCCGGCACTGTTTGTCCCTGGAGCTCCCTGGTACCATCCCATTAGCCTAATAGTTATATTAATGGCACCCCTGCCGAGTGCCACATCACTCCCTTGCTTGCCCCTTGTCTCACCAACACCCCTATGGCACTCCACATGCTCCTTCTGTTCCCAAATCCCCTCCTGGGACACATATTGCACTACCACCACCCAGCCATCCCAGCCCCTCTAGTGTTGCACTGGGTGGGAAGGAGCCAGATCTCTGTGGCATTTCCCACGGGTGTGCCAATTGTTTGGTGCTAGTCTGTGGGTGTGACAACTCTTGCATTTTTGGTGCAGGGATGCCTGATTTTAGAGAACTGGGTACAGGGTCCCTGATGCACCTGGAGTTCACTGTAGCCCAAGATTTTTGCAAAATGCAGTGATCTATGAGCTCTTTGAAAATTGAGCTCCAATTTTTTTTTCCAAAAATCTTTATTAAATGTGCTAGCCCAAACCCCAACCACTTTCTCTATAAGGATTCATTAAAATGATAGAATAAACATTCATTGAAAGATTGAAGAGAATGTATATACTAATAACAGCTAGACAAATCATCATGAGATCACAATCTGTGTAGAACATTCTAAGTTGGGATCTTGATCTTTTAAATAGTATTGTTTACATCTTGTAAGGATGTTTGTCATCTGCTGGCTACACATGCTACACTTTGGTTCAGCGATCTGCTTCCTGCAATGAAGCAGAACCTCCCTGACGGGTCCAGGAAACAGTCCATATCACATGTGGTAGCGTGATGATGCAATGACGATGACACTCTGTGTTATCTGAAATTATTGGTTACCTGGTGCAGAAGCCTGACCACCTTCTACATAATCGAAAGATGAAAGAGGCTTGTTCCTCTTATAACAATGGCGGAAGGTCCACATGCAGAACACCTGAAGTGAATGCCTGCATCCATAGTACAGTAAGTCCTGCATGCTTGTGCAGTTTTCTTTTGGCATATGAAAGAAAGTGGTTAAGAACCAGGAAATTTGTGAACCAAGAGATTTAGTCAATAACGTAGATTTTAGGAAACTGGATCATTTTTTCAATTGGACATTGAAGTAGGCTATATTAAAGAGCTAGTGTATTGCCTAAAACTAATATTATGTTTTAAAAGCAGTCAGCCATTATCTTTTATATCAGTGTGCTTTTTCTTTCTGCTTTGTTTAATTAGAAGATTGTTTACCTGATGTTAGTAGTAGGTGTGATGTGTAGAACAGTACTGTGCCTGGCAGCTGACATATCTAGCTCTATTGCCCCCCACCCACACACTATATCATCAGCACTGTAATGTCACTGACTGTGACATCACTGCTGTTTAGGAACAACCATTCAGTGACTGCCAGATCATTCACCTGTGATGTCACTGTCAGTGAGCTCACAATGCTGAAGAAGTGGGGGGGGCAATAGAGATAGATATGTTAGCTGCAATGCTAAGAGCTGTTCCATGTATCCAGCATACTATAATCACATAGGAGGCTTTCTAATGAGCAAAAGGAAAAAGAAAATACTTTAGAAATAAAAAGTTACAACTGACTACTTCTTAAAATTTGTATTATTTTTCTGTCTGCCTGTTTTGGCTTTACTGGCTGTTCAGTTTCACAGGTGAGCGCTATTATAAAGTTTAATAGAATCAATGAAATGATAGAAACACCAAAAGGAGTCATTTACTTATATATTTTTGGATTAGATATAATAAAAGTTGCAGGAGCTGAATATTTTGAATTATTACACATAGAAGGACATGTTCCAGAGAATTACCAATTACTACAAGTAGGAGTCGTTTCTTTTTTTTAATTCTTTGGTAACTGGGTAAAGCCAATTAGGCACAAGTGCTTGTTTTCAAGGGTGACCTGGGAGCACTGGAGTGGTTAAATGACTTGTTCAGACTCACACATTAGGCAATGCAAGTGGAGATTGTGGGAATCAAACCCAGGTCTGCTGAATGTACCAAGTTTATTCAGAGATCATTACTCTAACCTCTAGGCTTTATTGCCAGCGATGTTTGGATACAGTATATTAAGAAAGTTCATAGAATATCAGTGAATGAATCAATAATAAGTTATTTAATTATTTTGATAAAACCAAATGATAAAATTGGGATGAACAAGACTTACTTTTAAATATATATGCAATTTAGCATAATTTCAACATTCAAATAATTAAATATATAAGTAAATGGACCTTTAAAATTATAATGGAATTCAATCGGAGCTAAAATGGCTCAATACTTTATTTTGGTATGGTCTAGATGTGTGGGGAAAAAAAAAACTTCCTCTGGTGGAATTTCCATGAAAGTCAGACTTTTGCTTCTGCAAAAGTTCAGAAATCCATTTCCAAACTTTTGTGGAAATTCCACCCACCCCTACAGTCTGACCACCAGTATCAATATTTTCCTGGTGTCTAGTGCCCCCTTGCCAATCGCTGATCATCATCTGATGTAAAAATTATTCCCTAGTGGCAAGCGGTCCCTTCCCCCACCCAATCACCTGCCACATATGTACAAAATAATTCCCTGGTGGCTCGCATTCTCGCTCCCCACCCAATCACCTGCCCCATATGTTAAAAGAATCCCTGGTGGGTAGCAGTCCCTCCCTTACCCAATCACCTGCCTGACCAGGAGATCATGCCCTGGTGTCCAATGTAACCCCCTCCCATCCCAATCACTGGCATAAATAGTCAAAAAAATAAACATTTCTACCTCATCTAGAAAACCTCCCCATCCTGAGGGAGAAATATAGCATAGTGGTCAAGGGCACTGAGCTGCAAATCTGGAGACCTCAGTTTGATTCCCATTAGCACCCTCTATCATACTGTATGACCCTGAGCATGTCACTTAACTTCCTTGTGCTCCCATGTGTCACCTGGAAACAAGCTCTGGCTTAGTGTGCCTTTCCTGGTTAAAAAAAAAAATTTCCCAGTTCCCAGTCTGTGAATTGGAATTCTATTCCATAGTGGTCTACTGCAGCCCCGCCCCATCCCAGCAGGTAGTGTGCCACTACCCCACTCCTTCCCATCTTGAACCCAATGCAGTGCTCTGCACAGCCCTCCTCTCCCCTCCATGTCCAGCAGCCCATTGAGCTATCAATGAATGAGCGCATGCTTGATCAGTGACAGCTCAATAGGCATCCAGCTGTGGAGGTGAGAGGAGGGTGTGACGTTTGCTCGCTCAAGTTTGGAATGGGGGAGTGAGGTGATGGGACACTACCTGCTGGGGTGGGGGGTAGAAGGTACACTAGACCACCAGGGAATAGAATTCCAATTCACTGAGAGGGGATTGAGAATAGGGAGGGGGAGTTGACTAGACTACCAGGGAGAAATGTTTATTTTTTTGACTATACAGTCTGGGAATCAGGATGGGTGTTACACTGGACACCAGAGCATGATGTCCTGGTTAGACCACACCTTTTTTAACATATGGGGCAGGTGATCATGTGGGGGGAGGAACCACTAGCCACCAGTGAGGGAATTATTTTTTTTTTACATCGGGTGGGTGATCGGCAACCGGAAGGTGGGGTGCCACTAGCCACCAAGGAATATATTTCAGGTTTTGGGGGTGGGGGGGCACTGGACACCACGGAAAGTATCTATCAATGGGCAGGGCAAAAATTCTTTCAAACACATTTGAAAGATTTCTGATCAGCGACAGGTGGAAGTTCGGAAACTTCGGGCGAAAGTTGTGAAATTTTGCAGAAGTTCCACTAAGGTGGAAATCACAACTTTAACCCCCCTGTAGTATGGACTTACAGAACATTGACAGAATAATAAGGGAATAACACACTAGTGTTTTGCATTGCTCATTTGGAAAAGCAGTATGGAACACTGGTCCACTTCATTATTTGAACTCATATGTTTTAATGTTTTGAAAATTGTATTTTTTTTTTAAATTCAAGTTTTATTGAGTTTTCGCATAGAGGTTCCAACATGAAGGTAAGAATTACAGATAGCAAGGATTAATCCAGATACAATCAACTCCATGTTAAAATCTCCCCACCTCCCCCAGCTTGGCGCATCTCTCTGTATCCCAGGAAACATGATTTAAGAGACACCTGTAAACAAATTAGAGTCAGACATGATGACAGTATGTAAACAATCATACACATCAACAACTAAATGACCTGGTTCTTCGAGGCTCCAGTCTAGAGGAGATATAATGTGTGAAGCCTTTCCAAGACTTTCCTATAATGGGAGGGAGAACCCTCCAAGCCAGCTTTTATTGGTTCAGCACAAAGGTTAAATAGCAGGTCCTTTAACCATTCCTCATATGTGATGGATTGAACATCTAGCCAATGAAACAAGATCAATTTTTCGAGAGTAAGCGCTATCATTGCCATATGATACCTGTGGTTCCTAACATGGATCTTGGAAAAGTCCCCCACTAAACAAATCTCTGGCATGAATAAATCTCCAATACCCAATAAGGGGTCAGCCCTGTCTCTTATTTGAGCCCATAAGTTACAAATCGAAGGACATTCCAAAACTTATATTGAGCATATCCCCTTCAGCATACTTACATGTAAAACATTGGGAATCTGGTCACCTGCCAATTCTATAAAGCTTTACTGGAGTTCAGTACATGTCATTCAATATTCTATACTGAGTGAGCTTCAATCTATGTTGGGATACATATCTGAAAGAGTACAGCCAAATTGTTTCCCAGTTCTCCAAAGATTTAGGGAAACTGGAGTTCCAGTATTTGGGAACCTCCCTGCCCTTATCAAGCACATTGGTTCATAAAGAAGCATAAATAAGTGAGACTGCATGGGGCTTACCACAGACTGGACCCAGAGATTCCAACCAAGCACATCCCCCTACCAAGTGCTCCATATCAGGAAACCTCTGAATTACCAGATGTCGGAGCTGCCATACTTTAAATATCTGTGTCTGAGCTATGGAATAGGAACCCATTATAGTATTGGAGTCCAGACATGCACCCTCGTGAAATAGATCCCCAACACTAATCTTATTAAGCTGAGGGAGCCATAGTGGGGAAGCAATCCCCCCCCCCACTTTAAGATTCGGATTACCAAGTTTTGGTTACCTGGTATCCTTGGTATTTGGATATTTAAGAAAGGCACATAGCTGACCATGTGCTTTAAGAGAAATTAGTATAGCCGATTAGCTAATACTGTCAGGGAGATTCTTAATGGGAGCATACAAAAGAGCCTCTTTAGCCATCTTTAAAGCATCAAATAACTCTCTTTCTAGTAGTAACCATTTAGGTAGATAGGAAGCAGAGGAAATCTGTTCTTGAGATGACAACCAATGCAAATATTTGGTTGCCTGGCTTGCCCAGTAATACATATCAAAACGTGATAGTTTTAGGCCCCCCTGCTGGTAGTGATGGAGCCAGTTTGAGATATGACCTTCCAGGGGTGTTTCCCTTCCCATATGAAAGAAGAAATAAGAGCATGCAGTGTCTCAAACCACTTTTGGGGTAACCAGATATTTAACATGTTAAGAGGGCAAAATATTCTAGGCAAGATGTTTATCTTGACTATACTTATTTTCCCCCAAGGAGATATCAGAAGAGATTGCCACCATTTAAATTCCTGCTCAATGGTTTCAAGGAGGGTATCAAAATGCAGCTTCTTCATGAGACTTTCCTTTGTAGATAACATTAATCCCAAGTATTGAATACTCTTAGAATTCCATTGTACCTCCATCAAGGATATGTCTTGTTTTAAAAAAAAACTGTGATTTAGGGGAACGATAATAGTCTTGGTTATATTGACTTTATAGTTGGAAACAGATCCAAAATCATGAATTATATTCAAGGCTACGGGAAAGGAATATGCCGGGTGTATCAGGTGGAGAAGCACATCATCCACAATGGCCGATACTTTGAAGATACAGGTACCTATGAGAATTCCTTGAACCCCATTATCTGCTCTCAGTTCCACCAGTAATAGTTCTAAATAAATATTCAGTAATAGGGGAGAAAGGGGACATCCCTGTCTTGTACCTGAACCCAATGAAAATATGTCAGAAAGGAATCCATTGCAATATATTCCGGCCTGAGAATTCTGGTAAAAGATGGCAACCCAATCAATGAATTTAGCAGGAAAACAAAATCTACACATGGTTAGAAATAGAAACTGCCATTCTATGTGGTCAAATGCCTTCTCTGCATCCAGAGACACCAGACCAGCCAGTA
Organism: Neoceratodus forsteri; assembly: GCA_016271365.2. Classification (NCBI taxonomy): domain Eukaryota; kingdom Metazoa; phylum Chordata; order Ceratodontiformes; family Ceratodontidae; genus Neoceratodus; species Neoceratodus forsteri. The sequence continues at coordinate 1,292,932,071 of CM057456.1, forward strand.
CTTCTGAGTCTATGGACGCAGAGAAGACATGTGCAATTTTCCCAAAATGATCAGACGATTGGCCCCCTTGCATGAATCCAACTTGGTCTGAATGGATAATCCTAGGAAGTACATTCTTGAGTATGTTTGCTAGAAGTTTTGCTAAGATCTTAATATCACAATTTAATAATGAGATTGGATGGTAGCTGCCTGTCAGTTCCAGATCTTTACCCTGCTTATGGATCACAATAATAGTAGCCTCTAATAAAGAACTATCTAGGGGATTTCCACCCAACATCCAATCAATAAGACGGGACAACCAAAGAAAGATTTGTTTACTGAAAATTTGATAGAAATTAGGGGTAAATCCATCTTGGCCCAGGGCTTTGTCAATTGCTAAGGCGGGTATAGCTGATTGAATTTCTGACTCTGAAGTGGGGGTCACCTAGACTTCTTGTTGAGCCTGAGTGAGGAATAGGAGGTCTAGTGGTTGGAGATACTGTTCCACATCATCAACGGTGGGTCTATTAGGCATAGATTGATACACATCTCTATAAAAACCTGCAAATTCAGCAGTAATAGCTTTAGGAGCTAGGAGAAGATCTCCGGTATGTTGGGATCTTATTCTTGGGATAATTCTGGAAGATTCTACCTGTTTCAGTCTCAATGCCAAGAGATGGCCTGTTCTCTCCCCTGATCTATATATTTCACACCAGTTTTTAAAATAGCATACACAGCTTTTTCCCGAAGTGCTGAGCTGTTTTGATCCCTCAAACCCACTAGTAATTGTTTATCCTCTATTGTAGACAGTTATGCCTCTAAAGTGCGTATTTTAGACAGAAGTGAGAGAGATTCCTGTTCCCGTTTCCTCTTCCAACTGGAGGATAATCTAATGAATACTCCTCTTAATACACACTTCAAGGCTTCCCATTTTAGACCAGGCTGTGAGGTAGAGTTCTGGTTTATGTTGGTATATTCTTCTATTTCCCAGGTTATAGTTTTAGTAATTTGGGGGTCTCTGAGGAGCTGATTATTCAACTTCCATAGAGAGTCATGTGATACATCAGGAGTTAATGACAGATCACATTGCACCACTGAGTGGTCTGAGATCACCCCGAGGGCTATACCAACTGCCATTGTCCCCTTCAAGAGTGATTGACTAATTAAAAAATAATCAATACAGGATGATTTCCCATGAGCAGTGGACTGAAATGTAAATTCTTTGGAGGTGGGATACAAGATTCTCCATGGGTCCACTTATCCCAGGTGATCAACCATTTCTCTGAGAGCATGTTGTGCCGGGGGGAGACCTGTCTCCTGGTAGTAGATTTATCTAGATCAGCTGAAAAGGTAAGATTCCAATCTCCCCCAGTAATACATGGATAGGCAATATAAGGTGCCAAAATCTTCAAACAATTGGTGAAGAATAAAGGAGAATCACTACTAGGACCATAGATGCAGCCCTACCCCAAGGAAGTTATTTCTAAGGTACCCTACACAAATGTATATCTACCCTGTGGATCTCGAATAATCTGTTCAGGTTTAAAGGGTATATTCCTAGTCACCAATATAGCCACTTCCCTACTCTGGGAACTGTTCGGTGCAATAAAAACCTGTTCAACATATTGCCTTTGGAGGAGGTCTCTCTCCAATTCCAGAAGATAAGTTTCCTGAAAAAACATGATTCCCCCTTTGAACAAATTTATGTGTTTCAACGCCTGATACTGCTTCAGTTTAAAGCGAAGTCCTTGGACATTCCAAGATACACACTTCCTAATGCTTGCCATGATTACTTAGAAGATACATTGGAGCTTTATTTTTGTTTGTTAACAACCATATACCATGTTACATTGTACCCATGTATCCCTTATGCCAAGCTGCCACCAACCCTCCCACTTGAAAAAGATTCCCCCATTCCCGATATACAACATTTTCTCACAGATTCCATCAACAAAATTTAAAACTTTTCCCTTCCATTCCTGGAGTAGAAAATCTGGAGGGGATTCCCCCTCCTCCCACCCTTATGCATTATAGTACGTAATACCCATCACTAGGCAACGTCCTGCCCTCCCTCCACCACCCCAAACCTCCTCATTATATTTGACTTTATTTTGTAGTACAATTAATAGAGAACTAAAGGAAGCCTATCAGGTTCTAAATATAATATCCCATTTACTTTGGTAAAATACGAGGTGTCGTCAGGACTCCTATCTCAACCTGTCTGACTTCAATTTAATAAAGAAATAACTCAGAAAATATGTTCGGAATGACAAAATTTTAACCAGGCTTCTTTTCTTGCCTATGTAACTAGGTTAACTTGACCCACCACAAAACTAACCGTCATGGTGCAATCCCAAATGGTTAAGGCAGTAACCTGAAAAAGAAGAAGGGAAAAAAATACAGGAGCTATCCGGTTTTTAACTAGAGAAAGTATCCCCAGACCATACAATATTATATCCACATCAATGGGCTGTGTTGGAAAGTCACATCTGAAAAAAGCAGGACTATAAAGATCAATGTCCTGGTAAAACAAGTCACCTACTGCATTCAACTGACTTGCAGCTATGTTCACTTTAAAAGAAAATAAGGAAGCACAGCCTGCTTGTTAAAAGTTCCAAGAAATACAGAGAAAACCAAAAAGTTCCCACTAACTGAGATGGAGGGAAGTTTCTTTAAAGAGATTAATGGTGGTAGAATGTCTCTCTCCTCACAGTATGTAGACAAAAGCTGTACATCCTTCTGCATGCAACTGACTCGTAGCTCCTGTTGTCATGAAAGTAAAGAGGCACTCCCTTCTTATTGTTGAGAGAATCAAGAAATTCCGAAAAACAGTTCCAGCAGTTTGAGATGGATAGAGGTTCCTCTAGAGATTTTCTTTCGTCACATTTTGCAGACCAGTGCTGCACATCTGATTCATTTCATAGGTCAGAGCTTAGTTTCCACACATTCTTCTTATTCTGATAGCATATGATTAGCTGTAAACTCCTCCAATATCAGGTTAAGAAGTCACCCATCTCTGAAATGATTGGGAAGTAATTTCTTTATCTCTAGCTCAGCTGTTTTGGGGTCTTCTAGAGGGGTCCATGTCCCTTCTACAGACACTTGCAAGTTAGCTGGATATAGCATCCTAAAGTGGAGATTGGCTGCTAGTAGCTTGCTCACCACTCTGTGGTATTCTGCTCTCTTCTGCCTCAAAGATGAGGGGAGATCCTGGGTAATTCGGTTGGGAGATCCTTCCCAGAGTACTTCTTTTAACTCTTTAACCTAGGCTATCAAATGCTGGTGTCCCTGGTAGTTTAAGAATTTAAAGATAAAGTCCTGGGCCTTGCTCCTGACATCGGCATAGGCCTCAGTGCTCGATGGGCTTGCTCCACTATGTATTCAGCCCCAAAAGGTGAAGGGCCTGCTATCTTCCGAACCAACTTTTGGGCAAACATGACAGCATTAGAGCCTTCCTCCCATTCTGGTAAACCAATAACCACTATGATATTATGGTGACGTCTCCCCTCCAGGTCTTCAGTTTTGGCTTCCAGTTTAGAGACACACTGCCTAACAAGAGCCATGGCAGGATCAACTTTCTCCAATCTTTTTTCCACTGATGTAATGCGCACCTTGCAATCTCCTGTTCGCTAAGCTAGATCTTCTAATTTCTCAGTCGCCATTTTCACCTCCTCAGTTAGAGATCTGATTTCGTCTCTGAAGGGACAGAATTCATCTAGGATCCATTCCAGAGATAGAGGAGTAGTTTCTTGTGTTGCAATCATTCTCTTAGCTGCCAATGTAGATTGGGCCTTTACTTTCTTCACTATTTGCTCGGGCATAATCAGCGGTGTGTGGTGCGGCAGGGCTGCTTGCATTTCGGCCTCCATAATCAGCAGGAAAATGGTGAAAACCTTCTTTTTTGTCCACAATCAGGATACCACACTGCAATTAAGCAATTTTAAAAAAAGTTTAAGTTGAAATTTCAATTTTAAAAGGAGGCTTTGAGGAGGCGTAGCGAGAGCACTCTAGAGAGCATCTACTCAGCGTAATTCATCACGTGATCTCTGAAAATTCTATTTATGATGAAGTGTATATTTATGAAGGCTCTCTGTGTAATATCATTTTAGCCACAAACCCTGAGAAAGCAATCAGAGACTGAGTCTCAAAACATTAGTATTAATGAACTGGTGGCAAGAAAATAAAGACAAGAAATAAGAAAAAGACTTTTCTAGTCCAGTTTTTTAGTCTAATTTATTGAATTTTAACTGCTAAAGCTTAGACCATGTCTCTAGTCTTTGCAGGTCTCTCTGGAACTCCCTAATTTCATCATCACTATCTACCCTCACACAGAGATTAGTGTCCTCTGTCAAGAGACAAAACATGCCCTCGATTCCTTCTCCAGTGTCACTGATGAACATACTGCAGGGAAAGAATTGATCCCTGACTTCACAATAGTGACCTTTCTCTCCTCTGACTTGACACCATTAATCACAATCTTCTTCTGCCTCTTCTTCAACCAATTTCCTACCATTTACCCTCTCCCTTGCAGCTCCAAGATCTTCCAAAGATCCTCCATCTTCTTCTGCAATCTGCTTCAAGGAACTGGTCTGAAGTCCTTGCTGAAGTCAAAGTAGAGCAAATCCATAGCATGACTCCAATGCAATACCCTCAAAGCCCAGTCAAAGAAAACTGTCTTGGTTTGACAAGACCTCCAAGACATTAACCCAGGCTGTTTACTATCCTGGAGTCTGTTGTTCTTCAGGAAATCCACGAGTTCCTCTTAGTCCCAGTGACTCACTCAGTTTACCACAATGGAGGTAAAAGCCTAACATGTCTGTATTTCCCCCACCTGCTCTTGCACATTCTTTCAGAGCTAGTGCCACCTGTAATTAGCTACAAAATAGGCATTTCAGGGATTCAACCAGTTCCTAGAGTACTCTTAGATGTATTTCATTGGACCCAGGGGCATTTTTGATCATTAGGGCTACTAGCCCTTTGGGGACACTTTCAATGGTAAATTCTGGCTTCCTCAACACTGTTACTCCTTTATGGCTGCCTTGATGCCACACTCGGGTAGGGTATTGCTGTCTTTCTTTGCAAAAACAGAGCAGAAGTAATAATTAAGAATGGCTGCCTTTTGTACACCCTTCTTTATTACTCCACCATCCTCAAGTAGCCTAACAATTCCTTCTGCTTTCTGTTTCCCCCCTAATATACTACCTGAAGAACTGCTTTTCCCAGACCATGACCACCTCTGCAATATGCAATTCAGTGCAGCTTGCCTCTATAACCATTCTCTTTGTTTCCTTAGTTCTCAATTGATATTCTTTCCATTCTTTCTTTCCTGCATTTCCTTGTACTTAGTGAAGGCCTTTATAGGTCCTCACTGCTTCCTTGACCCTTTCTAAGAAACATATTTGTCTCCTGTACCTGTTTATTTTGGTTGGTTCCCATGCATAACTTAGATGCCTCAAGAATGAGCCCCCCAATTGCCTCCATTTGTCTTCCACACATTCAACACTGTCTACCCTGACTAACTTGTCCCAGGCCAAGTTCCTCATCCTGCTGAAGTCTGCCCTTTTGAAATCAAGGACATCGGTCCTTTACTGTGGCCTTCTGGTCCCAAGAGTCAGCTCAAACCAAATAGAGTTATGGTCACTGGACCTTTGTGGCTCCCCTACCCCACACCACTTACCACTTTCCAGCTGGTGAGCACCACATCTAAGTTGGTGATTTCATAACCAGCTACACCAGCACACATCACTCGAATGTTTTCAGAAAGACAAGACTTCTGGTGTTCCTGGCAGCTGTAACATCCTAAACAATATCTGGCAAGTTCAGTTCCCCCATGACAACTACCTCCTCCTTTGTCACTTCTCTTCCTAATTCTTCCCCAAGGTCCCTGTCACCCTCTTTCCCTTTTCCTGATGGTCTATAGATCATGTCCAACTATAGTTTCTTACTTGAGGCCACTGTGAGCTGCACTCACAGCAACTCTTTCTTTTCATTACTTTCCCTGATATATCCATCTTCCACAGCTGCAGTGCATTCCCTGACATATTGGGCTACCCCTTTTACCTTTTCCTTCTATCTATCCTAAACATTGAGTTACCATGGACTTTCAGGTCCCAGCCATTATATTCTGAGGGCCAAATTTCTGTGATGGCCATGAGATTCATGTAAGTGTCTGCCATCATTTCCTGGAGCTTGCTGATTTTATTCTCCTGACTTCTGGCATTAAGGACAGACCCTCTTCCAGCTAAATACAGATCTCCTTAAGCTTTTTACTTGTCTTTCTCTTCATTCTTCCCTAGTCTCCTTAACATCTTGTTTTTTTTCTTATTTGTTTGTTTTTGTTTGTTGATTGCAGACTTTGTGAGCCCTCCCTCCATTGTCCCTTCCTCTAGTCCAGATTAGGCTGAGTACTAGCAAGATTCCCTTTTCTCTCTCCTATCATCCTATGTGGGTCTGTCAACCTCCTTCTGGCTACCACTGCCTCCATTCCTTCTCCCTACCTCACCACTCTCAACCCACATGGACCAGTGGGCATCTGTGGAGGGGGAGTGGTGTTGTGGGTCAGGGGCTCCAGCTAAGTCAGCAATGCAGCTGATAAGTCTCTTCTCTTGATGCTTCCAGCTGAGCATGAATCTACAGAAAGGTCCTTCAGATAGTGTAGTGCTCCCTCCTTCAGACTGTAACCCTCAAAGTTGTCACAACTGACTAGCTCTCTGCTGTACCTCATCTTCATCATTACTGTTGTTTCTAGGCTGGACACCATGTTCAATGCCTTCTGCAGGTTTATATTAAACAGTTACCCCAGAAACTGCCACTTTGACCTCTATATTATACTTCTCTAGCCTTCCTTAGAGTCCTGATGAACCTCTTATAGAGTGATCTTCTTGTAAGAATACTGGATAGGCAAGCTCCTTAAAATATATCTGTCCTCTTTTCACTGGCATGAACATTAGGGTACTCTCTCAGGGCTCCAAAGACCAGAAGCTCCTGCCTCTCAAAGTGTAATATAACTGCAGGCTAAACAGCCTTCTTTTATAGGCTCCTGTCCATCTGGAACTCTCTCCCCTTCAGGATCAAAGAAGCAAACTCTGTTTTCTCCTTTAAATGCCTGCTGCATCACTACAGGTTGCATAAGTGTTCTTGCAAACTTCCATAAGCAATTACCTCCTCCTCATTAGACCCCCTTCAGTAATATTACACCTGCCTTGTATGTTGTATGCAATATGAGATTGTATCCTTTACAGTATTATATAGTAATACCTTTCTGTTGATGCCCTCTATAACCTGTACTGTTTATAATTGTGTGCTTTTGCGATGTACTGTTTTCCTATTGTCACCTCACCATTCAAGCACACCTGGAAATATGTTGGATGCAGCTCAGTTTACTTTTTTGGACATAAAGTGTAAATAAATAACTGAATAAAATTCCTATCATGATGTTGCCCCCCCCCTATGAATAACTCATACTTTACAAGGGTTCCCATGCCAGTTCCTGGCCTCATCAATATGTTTTCCCAACCTTTTAACCACTCTTCTGCTACCTGATTCAATTAAAATACTTCCATGTGTCCTCCTGCCATTCTCCAATGCCACTAACATTGCTCCCTGGTGGCCAGTGGTTTCTTCCCTCATCCCTGTCCTATTGCAAATATCTATGGCTTTTATGATTTTAACTGTCCTTCAATTGTTATTGCCATTTAAGCAGGTAGTAACTCTGGAAGGGTGCAGCAACTGACGACTTTGTGCCCACTTTGCGACTAGAAATTGGGCCTAATGGTGCTCTGCAGAATTTTCACATTTTAGCAGATCAAAACTCTGTGGAATTTTGAAAATTCTGACTAATGCTGTAGAATGTCATCAGAAGTGCAATAATAGAATTCTGTAGTTAAACATATAATAAAATTCCACAATTTGCCCAGATATTTTGCAGTTTGACATTTTCTGCAGAATTCATTTTTATGACTTTTATACATGACTTGCTTTGAAGAAAGTGTATACACTGAAGAAGGTGTATACATATCATCAGAAATGTGCCCCTAGCTTCCTGATGGCCCATAATCCCTGTACACACAGTGACTTTTAAGCAATGTTAAAAATAATTTCATGATTTGCATCCAGATGTAGCATGGTAATTAAATTGTTGATGGTCAGTTGTTTGTTTAGAAATTGCCCCTAAAATTCCATAGTTTGCACTGACTCTTTATCTAAACTGTAGAAAACTTACTACTCCGTTTTACCATGAAGTGGTTTTATTTTCCACAATTCATTTCACAAACCCACAGTGTGAAGAAAAAACTCCTGATTTACTTTGCAGAGAATGCCCTGTGAAATTCAACATTACATTTTGGAAATGTAATGGAAATTGCACCCTAATTCCACTAGTGGAATTTCACATTCCACTCTGCTCTAGGCACTAAATGTCATTTCTTTCAGAACTCTGTTTTTGGGACTGAACTGTCAGGAGACATAGTGTTGGGGTTCATCCCCCCCCCCCACCTCGGCTTTCACCAGCTAGAGGGAAAGGAGGATGGGACTTACAGACCCCAGGACATTTTTGCTTTAATATTGCTGGTAGGGGTCGATAGTACCAACTTCTGCTGGTGGGGAGGGCAAGGCTAACAGCTGTTTCTGGATCATAAATTATTCCTTACTTACAGAAGCTAGTATCAGAAGGAAATAATACACATTCCAGGGGTGTAGGGCCAATTCTACCTCTCTTACTGGCAAGATTTGGCATCCTCAAGGAACAGCTCTCTGGTCTGTAAGAGATAATTTAAGCCTTGTACACTAGCCTTATGTGTGTAAGTACACGTTGGTACTTTACACTGTAATGACATTAGATCTTGGCATGGTGTAACAGCAGTTACTTGCTGAGAGCTGGGGCTTGTTCCCGTCACAAACCCCTTAGTATATTTACTACAACCCTAAAAAATGTATTTAGTTATTTCTTCACTGGTTGGGTACAATGGTCCCAGAGACTATTTTCTGGCATGACCCAGGGCGATTAAGATGGCACATATAACCAAAGTCCTAACTTACTAGCCTCCAGGTGAATTAATTATACTTGCAGATTTCAACCTAAACTGGGTTCAGGATGCTAAACCTGGGCTTAAAGCCCAGCTACTTCATGCTTGCCTTACACGCATTATTAATGAGCATGCTAGACATAATAATCAAAGTGGTAACCACTCTCTGTTGGACCAGGCAGTTGTTTCTAATTCAAACAGGATTAGGGCTCCGAGTGTTTTCTCAGACTCTATCACTGACAACTTCCCCATTCTCTGTATATGGAAAAATAATAATACTTCAAAAGCATGGCCTAAAATCTTTCATGCACGAGATTTCTCCAAATTCAATGAGGAGTCTTATAAGACTTAAACAGCAGAAATCAATTGGAATCCGTTCAGAGTACTCCCCACCACAGATGATACCCTAGATGTCTTTATTCATAACTTTCTCTTAGCTGCTAATAGGTATACCCCTTACCGTAAACCCAGAGTCAAAGGTAAATGTCATAAGTGAATAGACTCTGAGCTAAAAAAGTTAATAATTCTGAGGGACAAAGTCTGGGGGCTCTCTCAAAACAGAAACATAGAAATTGATGGCAGATAAGGACCACTAGGCCCATCCAGTCTGCCCATTTTCCCTACCTATTGCAAAAGTCGCTTTACCATCTCTTTCCTATTGCTAGGATTCCCCTGTGCCTGCCCATACATTTTTGAATCCCCTATGTGTTTACCCCCACCACCTCTACTGGGAGTCTATTCCATACATCCACCACCCTTTCTGTGAAGAAATACTTCCTAACATTACCCCTTAGTCTATTCCTTTCCAACCTTAAGGCATGCCCCCTCGTTCCCGAATATCTCCTTTTCCTAAAAATACTACCCTCTGGTACCCTATTTATGCCCTTTAGATATTTATAGGTTACTATCATATCTCCCTTGTCTCTCCTGTCATCCAGGGTATATATATTGAGATATCCAAGTCTCTCCTCATATGACTTCTGGTGCGGGCATTGCACCATCTTTGTTGCCCTTCTTTGAACTGCCACCACCCTGTCTGCATCCTTTCTGAGATGCGGCCTACAGAACTGAACACAGTACTCCAAGCCTTACCAATGATCTGTACAGTGGCATCACCACCTCTTTTTTTTCTGCTCATGAAAACTCTCCCTATGCACCCCAGCATCCTACTGGCTCTTCCCACAGTCTTGATACATTGTTTGGCTGCATTTAAGTCATCAGATATTATTACTCCCAAATCCCTTTCCTACTTGGTAACTGGCAGTATCCCTGCCCCATCATGCAATCCTCCCCTGGCTTCTTGCTCCCCAAATGCATGATTTTGCAGTGTTTCACATTAAATCTCAGATGATACACTCTAGACCATTCCCCCAGTTTACTTAGGTCCCTCATCATGTTTTCCACCCCTAGAAGTGTCCAGCCTATTGCAGATCATAGTGTCATCTGCACAGAGGCATACCTTCCCTTCCAGCCCCTACGCAATGTCACTTATGAAGACATTAAACATGACTGGTCCCAGAACTGACCCCTGTGGCACCCCACTGGTCACCATTCTTTCCTGAGATTGAGTTCCATTTACCACCACCCTCTGTCTTCTATCACTCAACCAGTTCCTAACACAGTTTATTACCTTGTGACTGACTCCCAGGCTGCCAGCTTGTTTACAAGTCTTCTATGTGGAACAGTATCGAAGGCCTTCCTGATATCTAGGTGGGCCACATCCACCATTCCCCCTGATCCACTTTCCTAGTCACCCATTCAAAGAAGTCAATTTGATTTGTTTGACATGATCTTCCTGCTGTGAATCCATGCTGTCTCAGATCCTGGGCTCTGCTGGATTCAAGGTGTTCCACAATCCTTTCTTTAAATAGTGATTCCATAATTTTCCCAGTTATTGAGGTGAGGCTGACTGGTCTATAGTTTTCAGCCTCCTCCCTACTCCCACTTTTGTGAAGAGGGACTACATGTACTCTTAAATGTACTCTTAAATGAACATGCCTTGAGGCAGACTGGGATAAATATAGGGAACTGAGAAATCGATGCAAAAATGATACAAAAGACAGGGATCTGGCAGTATAGTCTAGAGGTAAGGAGTGATGAATGAGCTTTGTATGTCCAGCAGACAGGGTTTGATTCCCACAACCTCCACTTTCATATTGTATGACTCTGAGTAGGTCACTTAACCTTCCCAGTGTTCCCAGGTGACTCCTGAAAAGAGGTTTACCCAGTTACCAAAGATTAAAATAAAATAAAAAAATGGCAAAGAGGGACTGTATCAGGAGGCTGCAGGGTAATGGCCTGGCAGACTCCAAATGTTTCTGGTCACAGACTAACTTCTTATTGAAAAGGTGCACTTGCTCCTCAGAAGAGAATTTTATAGCTAATTGGCAGAGCATTAGGGAACACCATCCTTTAGTTAATGCCTTCAACAGTTTCTTCACCAATTTAACCAGGTTCAAATCTGCCTGCAATGGATCTGCCCTCCCTGGTCTAGAACAGGATGATGCAAGAGATCAACAACCCTGTTTCCATCTCAGGTTATTCCAGAAACAGGAAGTGTACACTTTATAAAAGCGTATTAAATCAGATTATTCTGCTGGGGACAATTTGGAATCCAGACTACTCAAAATTGCAGCCCCTGTGATTGCTTTACCTCTCACCCTGCTCTTCAATAGATCCTTTTTTGAAGGCAAAATACCTGAAAAATAAAAGGTGGCTGTGGTGATCCATGTCCACAAAGGAGACCATAAAGAACTGGTTATAAATTGTTGCCCCATCTCTCTCCTTTGCCCTCTGGCCAAGGTTCAAGGGAGGCTTGTTTACAATCAAATACAGATTACCTAAAACAGCACCTCCTACTCACAGACTGCATGAATTTTAGAAACAGCATGTTACCAGCACGGCACTGATTATCCATCTCCCCCAATATATCGGTGGTCAGGTTAAAGGGGTGCTAACTGAAACTATCTTTAATTACCTCACAAACCCTTGAGTGAAAGCCTGTTTTATGCCATTGTAAAGGACATTTCCCCACTCATAAAATGACACATAATAGTTGATTACATGTATTTGCACATAAAGGGACTAGGAGTAAACAAATAGCTCCTAGCACATAAAAATTAATCAGCTGAATAACAGAACTTCACAAGCACCAGCATCCTCCCAATTGCATTTTTCCAACTCAGACACACTTTAAACAACAGAAAGCATTAGAGAATGTAACTTGAAAAGTTTGATGGCCAGCACAAGACAAGAGTACAGGGACTTCAGAAGACATGCAACAGAACTAACTATAAGTAGCACTTCTGCTGACTCTTGCATTTATGCATCATAAACTCCCATGATGTCTTGCATGAGTGGGGTCATGATCTTTGCAATGGCATCAAACAGGTTTTCACACCAGGACAGAATACAGTGAAATAACTTCATTTAAATTTAAATTATGATGAAATTAAGGGAGTGTAAGAGGGTAAATCATCATTTGTATCTACAGGCTACATGGGTATATAGAAAATAGGCTGAGGTCACTTTCCCTTTAAAACGATTACAGGTAAGAGGTCCTTTACATGCTCTGTATCATCTAACTGGAACTCACTTACAGCTAAGCTGTAAACATCCTCTTTCCTCAGAGGTTGTAAAAAAGGGCTGAAACCCTTTCTACTAGAAAGCTATCATTCCTGTAATCGTTGAATGATAGCTGTACTTCCCTGTCATTTTACCATATTGCTCTTAAAGATGTTTTGTTGCTAATCTTTACTCCAGTATGTCTTCCCTTATCATAGTGTCATGTGTGCCTTGTTCTGTGTGGTGCTGCACTGTTTTGTTGTGCTTTTTGTTCCACTAGTTAATTACATTATTTTGTATGTTCTATGTCTGTAGATCAGAATTATCTATTGTTAGCATATCTGCCTGTAATTAAGCCAACATTGCATTGGTCAACTTTCTGTATCTATGTCTGTAATTAATTTTGGGTTACTCCTGAAAAGGGGAGCTCTGATTAAAGTGAGCCTACCCAGTGACCATAATTCAATAAATAAAACAAATAAATACACATATCCACATGGATACACCACAATAACAAGTAATGAGAACATAATCTACAAAAAAAACATGTCAAATTAAGCCAGATGATGTAAGGTTACACAGAATACAGAGCACTCAAGCTTAGCTATACAAAGGAGATATAAGAAAACAAAAATATGTCTATATAGGTCATGAATAAACATTATTACATAAAGGAGAAATAAGCAAACAAAAACAAGTCTATACAGGTCATGAGTAAACATTACATTACATTTACAACAGCACATGATTAAACATTTTGTCAGGGAAATTGGTACTGACTAAACTGTCTGACAGGTGGCTCTGCTTAGTTCACTAGCCATCCATTCAGAAGATCAAGTAGCAGAGAAGAAAACATGGGTTGCCTTCATCCAAGACACTGGCATACTGAGTTGGCAAGGACGGTGTCTAGCAATCATGCTTTGATAGCTTCTTCCTTTTGGTTTCTACCTACACTACCTGTCCTGGGCTCATTGGAACCTCTATAGACTAATGTTCTTGATGTCTCATTAGCTCTGAGAATGATTACATTAGTCAGTGCAATCATGCTCAGAACTACAGTATAGAGACACTGCTAAACACAAAACAGGAAGTAGACACAGAAACTAATTGACAGCATTTGTGTTGCATACCACACAAAGAGCTGGGTGTTCTTGAGAAGATCTCTATTTACCCACATTAATGAAACCTGGCAGTTTATTCTTGAAGGTCATTGTTCAGTGAATGTTACACTGCCGTTGCCCCAGAGGTTGCCAAGAAAGAGGAGCGGTTGGACCACAGTGGGCTCAGGGAGGGTGAGGGTGGTGGAACAGAGGCACATCCCTCCAGTTGTACCTCTCCACAATTCCTATGCCATTCTGGCAAAGTGTGGTTCCTCTATGGAGGCACCTACAGTGGAGACCAAGGAGGATGCTGGGAACCTCCACAAGGAGACCCACAGGAGGGTGGCAGGGGCCCTGCAGGGAAGAAGCAACTCCTGGTGGGGGACTCCATTGTTAGGAAGGTAGAACTTGGCAAGGAAGGGGAGAGGGAGGTAAGGTGCCTGCCTGGTGCCATGGCTTGGAGGGACAGGGAGCGAATCCTCGGGATTGCCAGAGCAGCTGCACAGGGGAGGGAGCTGGATGTCATTGTCCACCTAGGGACAAATGACCTGGCTAAGAAAGGGATTAGAGAAGTGCAGGAAGAGTTTGTGGAATTGGGGAGGGGCCTTAGTCAAGTAGCACGCATGGTAACCTTCTCGGAGGTGCTACCCATCTATGGCATAGGAGAGGCTAGGGTGTTCTGTACCATGGGATTCAATCAGTGGTTGAAAAATTGGTGTGGAGATCAGGGATTTGGCTTCATTGGGGACTGGGGGTCCACCTGGAGTCATGCAAGCCTATACTGGCATGATGGGCTGCATCTGTCCGGGAGGGGAACCAGGATCCTAGGTGATAGGTTTAAATGCTTCATTGGCAAGCTTTTAAACTAGCCAAGGGGGGAGGCACTGGAAAGGAGCAGGAAAATCCTAGCCCCCAAACAATCACGTAGTAAGTGCAGCAAACACCAACATGGAGGTGTCGATAGGAGAAGGGCAGTGGTAAATGGAGAAAGTGACAAAGGCAAGAAGGACAGGGATGGGGCAAAAGGGGTAAGGCCATCAGGAAATGGAGGGTAATGAGTACCAATGCCCGTAGTCTGGGCAACAAGCCCCTGAGCTGGTGGCCTTAATGGAAGGGGATGCCTGGATATCATAGCAGTCACAGAAACATGGTACACAGAGAACCATGACTAGGATGTTAACATCCAGGGTACATAACCTACAGGAGAGACAGGCAGGGGAGAAGAGGGAGGGAGTAGCTCTCTATGTAAAGGAAGGATAAAAGCAACTGAACAAAAGAGTAAACAGGGAGGAGAGGAGGCACTGTGGGTCACCTTGGAGACTGGAAAGGGCACCACAATCGCACAGGGTGTGTACAGACCCCATGTCAGGGGAAGGAATGGACAAGGATATGATGGAAGGCATTCTTAGAATGGCAGAGAAAGGGGATACTGTTGATGGGAGACCTGAATATGCCAGATGTTAACTGGAGCACATTTGCTGCAGCCACATCCAAGAGCAGGGCCATTCTTGATGCCCTACAGGTGGCAGGCATTAGACAGCTAGTTTCAGAACCCACTCATGAGGGAGCAATCTTAGACCTCGTACTCTCAAGCGGGGGCAGTGAGGAGGATTTCAGATCTAGAAGTGGGTTGCCATCTGCGGACAAGTGACCATCAAACAGTGTGGTTCACGTTAAACTCAGCTACAGAGTCAAGCCATACAAAAGTGAGGGTACTGTACTTTTAGAGGGCTGACTTTATAAGATGGGAGTGCTTCAGAAAGCACTAGCAAACAGGCTAGAAGGAGGTGTGAAGCAACAATGGGAATTATCAAAACTGCCATCACAGAGGCAACAAGCCTTTGTGTGAAGTAAATAAACAAATCAAACGAAAGAAAAAGCCACTATGGTTCTCAAGAGAGGTGGCTGTGAAAGTCAGGAAGAAAAGATAGCATTCGAACTATAAGGAAACACAGAAGGAGCAGGACAGAGAGCTGTACCAGTTAAGGCAGAAAGAAGCAGGGAGGAAGTCAGAATAGCAAAGGCCCAAACTGAGGAAAGATAGCCAACTCAGTTAAGAAGGGGATAAACCTTTTATAGGTACATCAGCAGCGTAGAAAGACAAAGGAGGGATAGTGAGGCTGAATAGAATGAAGAGAGGGTGGGTGGGCAGAGGGGACAGTGAAAAGCAGGAATACTGAACGAATATTTCTGCTCAGTACTCACAAAAGAGGAGGAAGTGCCTAATCCAATTAACAGAAGCACTCTTGATAGGGGGTCGATCCCAGTCCTTTCACAGAAGAAAGGGTCTGCAGGAACTCCTAAAACTGAAGGTGGACAAAGCAATGGGTCCTGATGGAATTCACCCCAGAATTCTAAAAGAATTAAGGAAGGAACTAGTGAAACCACTGTCTACTGTTTTTAATAAATCATGGGAGGATGGTGTGGTACCCAAGGACTGGAGGAAGGCAGATGTGATTCCCCTTCACAAAAGTGGGACCAAGACAGAGGCAGTAAGCTACAGACCTGTCAGTCTGACCTCTGTGGTAGGGAAAGTGATGGAGTCACTTCTGAAGGAAAGAATAGTTGAGTACCTAGAGGTCAGTGGAGCACAGGATCCAAGGCAGCATGGGTTCTCAGTGGGAAGGTCATGTCAGATGAAGCTAATAGATTTCTTTGACTGGGTGACCAAAGTAGTAGACCAGGGAGGGGCTGTGGACATGGCCTACCTAGACTTTAGCAAGGCATTTGACACAGTCCCACACAAAAGATTATTAGTCAAATTAACCAGCCTGGGAGTGGGTCCCAGGGTGGTAGCCTGGGTAAAACATTGGCTGGTCAACAGGACACAGAAGGTAATTGTAAATGGAGTCCACTCTGAAGAAAGGACGGTTACTAGTGGGTACCGCGAGGGTTCAGATTGGTCCAGTCCTTTTAATGTCTTCATCAGTGACATTGCAGAGGGACTGGAAGGAAAAGTATGCCTTTTTGCAGATGACACAAAGATCTGCAACAGGGTTGATACACAAGGAGGCGTGGAAAGGATGAAAAGGGACTTGGCAAGGTTGGAGGAATGGTCAGACATATGGCAGCTAGGATTCAATGCAAAAAAGTGCAAAATAATGCACCTGGGAAACAAGAACCCAGGGGAAGAATACACAATGGGTGGGGAGGTAGTAACAACAACAAAACAGGAAAGGGACCTGAGGGTAATCATATCAGATGACCTTAAGGTTGTAAGCAATGTGAGAAGGCAGTAGGGAGGGCTGGGGGTATACTGGGATGTATAGGGAGAGGCATCAGCAGCAGAAAACAGGAAGTTGTTATCCCTCTGTACAGACAGTTGGTGAGACCCCATCTGTAATACTGTGTCCAGTTCTGGAGACCCCATCTCCGCAAGGACATAGACAGGATAGAGGCAGTCCAGAAGAGGGCAACTAAGATGGTGCAGGGTCTGCAAAAGAGGCCGTATGAGGAGAGACTAAAGGAGCTTAATATGTATACCCTTGAGGAAAGAAGGAGAGGGGGACATGATAGAAAGTTTCAAGTACCTCAAGGGAATCAACAAAGTCCAAGAGGGTAGCATCTTTCAGAAAAAGAGACTTGCAAGAGCAGGGGACACAATTTAAAGATAGAAGGAGGGCAGTTCAGGGGCAATGTGAGAAGTATTATTTCACAGAGAGGGTGGTGGATGCATGGAGCAGCCTTCCTGAGAAGTTATGGGGTCTAAAACTGTGGGAGAATTCAAGAATGCATGGGACAGACATAAGGCAATTCTTGTGGGGGGCAGGAAGATATAGGCTGTTGGTTAACTAGGATCTGCGGCCTATCCTGTAGGTAGGGAAATGGGCAGACTAGATGGGCCTAGCGGTCCTTATCTGCCGTCAAAGTCTATGTTTCTATGTTTTTGTGTCTCTGTTTATATCCTGCTACCCTACCCAATGTCTTAGCTTATATTATTGTCTGAAGGAGCACATCAATGGTTGCCCCCAATGGTATATTGCCACTCCAGGCACTTGGGTTAAATCCTAGTACTGACACTGAAGTGCAGCATGAGGGTGGTGCTGCAATCCTGAGGTGCTGTCTTTTGGATGAGACGTTAAACCAAGGTCCCATCTGCCTGTTCTGGTGGTAGTTCAGGTGGATGTTAAAGATCCCATGGCACTTCTCGAAAACAGTTGGGGAATTTGTTATTATAATCATAAATTACACACACAATCATTAAGAATAACTCAAAAAAAGAACATTAAAGGGTGAGGGAAGGGGGAAAACAACAAATCAACAGTTCATTATATGCATGTTTCCCATTTTGGAACTCCTTCCCTTTTATACCCAGTGTCCCTTTTCAAACTGGTGTCACTGTTCAGTTTTCATTACCTTTATTTGTACTTAAAGAACTCATATAGCCTTTTCCACTATTTCCTTGGGGTATTATCAGGGTGCTTAGAAGCATCTTTAACATGCACTAAGTTCATAGCATGTTCTACTAATATGTATCATAAGGCATTAATTTTTGTTGTAAAGTCCACTGACATCTTCCCTGCCATAGGTAGTACTTTAGGTAGCAGACAAATACCATCAAAGTCCCATGGTCATATTTACTTAAAAGATGTGGACAATTCCCTAATATTAATGTCTCATAGAATACATTTTTTAACCACTCCTACTTCCATTTGTTAGCTAAAAAAGATTATAAGGGCATAGCATACAGGCCAGAAAAAAGAAAATGTTCCATGGATTCTTCTATGTTTAAGCAACCATTACATGGGCAGTTCCTTTCTTCTTGGGCTTTATGTTTTGCATTTCCTCTGAGCTTTGATCTGCTGTATATTGACAGTCACAGAATCTCCCACATATGTAGGGGAATCCTGGTATTATTAAGCTGTTTCAGGACCCTCCCCTCAAGGTAGGAGGACAATTTTTAACATCTGGTTCTGTTGGGTAAATTTTGGCCATGATTAGATTATACAGACGTGACCAAGAAAAGTTACACATTTGTGTTCTAGTTACCTCCCATTTCTGGATTTTCAGCACTGCAGTTCTGATAAATGCTAGAACTTGTAGTTTAGGAGATAGTTTTGGAGGACTGTTTCCAACCCATGATAACAAATACCCAGACAGGTTGTTGTTGAACCATAAGTATTGGAGACCTTGAAAGGGAACTAACCCTACCTTAAAATTCTGAGACATAAAGAGCTACAAGAAAAAAGAGATAGGGTCAGCCATCCCGAGGCTCCCTTGTGATTTGGGAAGATAAGTGAAGCATCTTTTTATCAGGTTCAGCCTACTGCCCTACACTATCTGAAAAAAGCTTGCATATAGTCTTGTCTCTAATGTAATCAGGGAAGGAAGATCATTGCTTCATACAACAGGTAGGGGATAATAAACCTTTTTATGATGTGTGCCCTCTTAATTTTGGATAACTTCCAAGTCTTCCATCTAGTTACCTTGGACTCAACTCCTTGCAGTGCTGTTTCTTAATTTACTAAGGGTAGATTGCATGATCCAAAAAAGATGCCCAAGATTTATTTTGGATCAGATGAGATGTGGATCCTATTAATGGTTACTGTGTCCTGCTCAGGGCTACCAATAAACAAGCTGTTACATTTCTCTGTATTCAACTCTGAGTTTGAGATTTGAGAGTATTCCTGTAGTTGTATGATTAGGGACGAATTTGATCTGGTTTAGCCATGAACAGGCAGATGTCATCTGCATAAGTCTGGATTTTTATACGGTCTTGTCTAGAGGATCCTTGCAAGCCATCCCAAGCATAGGAATTGCTCAATTTCCTAACTAACCAGTCCAGGGAGAATATAAACAGCAGTGGGCTGAGATGGCAACCTTGCCTGCCCGTACGTCATGATCATGATTCCCCCATCCCTTTTCCCTTAATAATGGGGTGTACCATTGCACATGAATATAGTAATTTTATTTTGTTAACAAACTCAATAGGGATGCCATACTGCTGTAATGTTTGGAATAAAAAAGGCTGGTAAACCCTGTTGAAAGCTTTGCTCTGTTCTAAAGTTAGAATGCAACCATGTTTCTTTTTTCCTTCATAGTAAGCTATTATGTCCTTAATTATCATTAAGGCATGTTGGATTTTCCTCTCAGGTAAGCCGCAAAATTGGGCTAGATGAATCAGTTTGGATGCAAGTTTCCTCAATTTATTATTTAAAGTCTATGATATTTCAAAATCTGAATTCAGCAATAATATGGGTCTCCAGTTTGAAATGTCAAGTCTGTTGCTTGACTTGAATAGAAATATCAGAAGTCCTGAGGTAAAGTGGTGGGGACTGACCCTTTCTGGAAAAAGGAGGTAAAAACTTCCAAAAGACATCTTGGTATTATATTGGGGAAAGTCTTATAAAATTCATAGGGCTGCCTGTCCAGTCCTGGGGAGGTCCCAAGTTTTAGGTTTTGAATTACATATTCGATTTCCTCTACTGTCAGGGGGGAATTAAGTTCAGATAACTCTTCCTCTGAAGGTTGTGTCTCTAAGGTTTGTAGATAATTGGTGATCTTTTTCACTGGGGGGGGGTCATTTCATGAGAACCCATTAGGTTCTGACCATTTGTGTAGTTCTGCCACATTTCCTATTATCTTTCCCTTCCCATCCATTATTTGTTGGAAAGCCATTATATCTTTCTTCATTTTACATGCCTCAAAAGGATCTCTGATTGGGGATTTTTGGGCCCCATACTGTAATTCTATGTTTAAGGTTTTTGCCCTATCATATTGATATGTTTTCATATCTACTTTCAGCTGTACTATCTGTGGGTCAAGGTCTTGTCTGGATGTAGAATTCAGGGTGTACAAATATTGAAGCTGAGTTCACAGTTTTAAATATTGAAAACATTTACTACTTTCTGTGTTTTCCCATAGTTCTAGAACCAGATAGCTATAACATGCTTGGTGTCCATCCACCATTTGCCTAGGTCTTCATATAGATCACTTACCAAGGTTCTGTCCCAGAAGAGGGATAAAATCCCATCCTGTACCTGGGCTTCAGACAGAGTGGAGGTATTCAATCTCCATCTCTTGTCCCTAGACAAGAATAGACAGGATGGAGGCAGTCCAGAGGAGGGCAACTAAAATGGTGCAGGGTCTGCAAGAGAAGCCATATGAGGAGAGCCTAAAGGAGCTTAATATGTATACCCTTGAGGAAAGGAGAGAGGGGGGGGGACATGATAGAAACTTTTAAGTATCTCAGTGGAATCAACAAAGTCCAAGAGGGTAGAATCTTTCAGAAAAAGAGATGTACAAGAACAAAGGGACATAATCGGAAGATAGAGGGGGGGGATGGCTTAGGGGTAATGTGAGGAAGTATTTTTTCACAGAGAGGGTGGTGGATGCATGGAACAGCCTTCCTGAGGAGGTTGTGAGGTCTAAAACTGTGGGAGAATTCAAGAATGCAGGAGACAGACATAAGGCAATTCTTGTGGGGGAAGGAAGAAATAGGCTGTTGGTTAACTAGGATCTGCAGCTTATCCAGTAGGTAGGGGAATGGGCAGACTAGGTGGGCCAAGCAGTCCTTATCTGCTGTCAAAGTCTATGTTTCTATGTTTCAATGTTTCTATTAGTCTGCGGAGGGAGGGTCTGAAAAGAAATCTGTATAAGTATGTGGTCAGAAAATTCTAAGGGGAAGGTTTGAAAGCTGGGGGTTGGTAGGTTTTTGGATATGAAAATGTGGTCAATGGTGGAGGTTAGTCTACCTCTCCGATAGATATGTTTTGGTCCTTGAGAGAGGTACTGTGCACAGTTTATCATATCTGCTAGGGTAATACATTTTTTTAAAGCATTCAAGTGGTAAAAAGCTTTTCTTCTCTCTGAAGCTTTGCCTTGTTGGGGTAGGTCACAGTTGAAATCTCCACCCAAAACTATATGTGATGCTATGTAAAGGTAGGGCTGAAGTTGTGAGATTAGGGACACTCTGTCTGTCTTAGACTGGGGTCTACTGACATTTATAAACCTGTATGGTGCTTGTTCCCAATAACCATCAACAATAAGCAAACGTTTTGTCAATGTGAAGGAAAAGGAGTTGAAAACTATCCCTAGAACATCTGTTCTGTCCACTCCAAAGGGACAGAAGGAAGGGCCCCCAATGCCATTCTGCCTGGAATGTTCTAAGATGATCTGAGGTTAACATCCAGGTTTCCTGTAGGAAACAGATGTTTAAATTATTATCCACCAAACATTGAAACAGTGCTTGTCATTTGGTAGTGTCTAATAAACTATGACAGATACAAGACCTTAGGACCAATTTATTCATCTCCACAGTTCAGTTTTAAGGCCCCTTCTTCCTTTTTTTTTCTTCCCTTTATACTCCACTAAATATGGACTGCCTTCAAGTTACTGAGGAGGAGGAGGAGGAGGATCAGGGTCTGCCAGGTCCTTATCTGAATCCTCTCCTGTAGGGCCTAGAACTGAAAAGGGGTTGATTGCCTCTACTGGTGGGGGTTCAGGAAGAGGTTTAGTGTTCCTAGTCACTCTCCTTTGTAGAAGTGGAGCTACATTATGTGGGGAGGGTAGGGGGTTTGTAATTCCTGTTACTTCCGCACTTTGGCTGTCTGAATAACATACAGGTGGAAACTTGTCCCACTGAAGCTGGGGAGGCGTGGGGGTCCGTCTCTTCCCTTGCTTTGTGTTCTGTTTGTCTGTCAAAAAGGTCTACCCTCCCTTGTTCTTGGAGTATGGGTTGAGGGGGTGGGGGTGGGGGAGCAATAATTCCTTTGGGCTCTACCTCTGCTGAACCAGGGGAATTAGAAACTGCCTCCTGAGCCTGTTGTGTAAGGAGTTCAAAGCTGAAGTCTGAAGCTTTATTCTTTGCCACCCATGGGCACTCTAGGAATGCATGTCCTTTCTCCTCACACAAATCACATCTAGTTAGGTTGGCACACTACATGCTGATGTGACCCACCTCTCCACAATTGTCACATCTGGTCTCTCGCAGACACTTGAGAGGTGGGTATGGGACCCACACTTACAACACACTCGGGGTTGCCCTCAGTAAAAGCATACTCCTCTTTCTCTGCCTAGTAAAAACAAATTTGGGACATGTTCTAGTTTGTTTTCAGTCTGCCTCAACTTCACCTTATACTTCCATCCCTCTGTCCAAAATTATTGTGAATTTAACAATGCTTCTGGTGGACTCAGTACCTCACATTTTTGTGACAGCCAGCAGGTAATGTCTTCTACATGGACCTCTTCATTCCGAAACATAACTATAACAAATTTAATCAGTGGTTTTGTGAGAGGTATTACCAAAAAGGGGGACCACGGGAGGGGGGGATTTGACTTGATTATATCTTTGCCCAAACATTTCTAGAGCATATGATGATCTAAAACTTATATTAAAATTTTCTTCCCCTGATATATTTGTGAAAGCAAACACCTCCTATGGTGTGAAGTGCAAAGAGTCTTTCAGGAGTTTCCTCCCAACATACTATCTGACAGGCCTTACATCTAATCCCCATTTATATCTGATTCTTACAGTGTTCTTCCTAGGGGTGGCCTCCTTCTTCAACCTGGAAAAATGTTCAGACAATAAGGGTCTCTGTGGAGGGGGGTCTTTGGATCATTCTCCCTCTGTTTGCTCATCAGGATTGTTGGTTAGTTGAGTCTTGGCAATCAGATCTGAACTAGAAAGTCCCCTGGGTGGGTCTCCTCTGGAAGAGGGCCTGGATTGTCCTTTGTTGCTTTATTGTCCTGTGCTGGGGAGGCTTTTGGCCCCTTATGAGATCATATTCCAGGGGTTTGGTAGTATTTACAGTATATTTGTTGCAGGTACTGAAGTTTGAATTTGCGGGTGCCATTTGGAATATTTAGAGAGAGGAGGTCCTGGGGAGTCCTGTCTAGGTCTGGTAGTTATTGGCCACTAGACATTTTCTTCCACCCAGCTTCCTTGAAGGCTTTCTCTGGGGACCATGTTGCAAAAGGATCTAATTTGATAGGCTATAAAGAGAAGGCTTTCTGAATATTGTCAGTAGTCGAAAGGGCCTGTTGTGTCCAGTCCAGCCAAGAAGCAATGTTATTAGGACATTCACCCAATATGGTGAAAGGCCTCAGTGCTAGATTTCTGTTAGCTAGGGTGAGAGCAGCCCTCTAGTTTTTTTTCCTCCTTAGAGTACAGTTTTTGTGCTTGGTTTCTAGCTGTAAAGGAAAAAAACAGTAGATTCATCCTGAGATGTCATTTTTGACTGAAAAATAGTTTTTCCTTCCTTCTGTTGGGTTGATTCATACCCTGTAGTCATTTGGCCTTTTGATTACAAGGCTTGATTTCTCACTGAATCCAAAATATTAAGTTTCCCTTTTGTCTCACCGCCTTTGGGGATGCTTTTAATCATTTCACTATTTCCATATAATGTCTCTTTTCAACTTGTTTCTACCTTCTGGCTTGTTTGATTAATTTTATTATTTTTCTCCCTTTGTATATGATCTAAAACCAACCCCTGTGGCTCTAGGCACACGCTTGTTGCATTTCCACTGTCAGCTGTGACTTCTGTAGTTGCATCCATGGAAATAACAGGAGTTGTTTTTACCTGAGGGAGCAGTGATGTTTGCAGAGTGGCACACTCTTTTGATGCTGCTGTTCATCTATCCTCCTATCAGTTGAACTACACCAATTGTCAAGCCGGACCATCTCTTGAACTTTTGCGAGTTCAGCTTTCAGTCTAGAGGTTTAAAGGGAATGTCTGTGATCCTCTTCTTCTAGTTCTTTCAACATTTTTAAATGTTTTTCCTCTGTCAACAAATACTTATTTTGAAATTCTTTTGTATTTAACTCAGTTGCAGCATTCATACTTAAGTCCTTGGTTGACACAAAAATGTCATCTACCATTTCTTTTTCTCCAATTTCTCCCAGTTCTGTCTTATTCCTGGTAGCCTTTTGCAGTAAGAGGTCAGGGGAAAAGTCTTGATCCCCTGACTCAAAGAAGTTCATCCTCTCCACCTTTTCACAGCGAGTGGCCATCTTAGAAGATGGCCATGAGTAGGGGAATTTTTACTGAGAACATAACAAAACAAAATGTGAAAAATCCTCTCAATCCATACAATCATGAAAGTTATGAAAAAATATGTATTTATAGCATACACAATGAAGGAAATTAAACTAGAATCCTAGTAACCACTTCTTACTTATAAGTGAAATTAATAAATAAGTATTACCTGCATTCTTACCTTCAAATAACAATAAAAAAACAAAAAGAAAATGGAAAAGAAAAAGGTGAGAAAAAAATGAAGAGGAAAAAAAAAACAAGGGAATCTCCCTTCCCTCCTGCTACTCTCTAAAAGTGCAGGCATGGGAACATAACAAAAAAAATCTGATACTGAACTGTGAGTGTAGCATAATTTATCCCCCCCCAAAAAAACGTACAATAACATCATACAGAAAGAAATGAGGAAACTACACTGTAGTCCTATTAACTTTTCTCCACCTGTAACATTTAACACAGTAACCACATAGGTATTATCTACATACCTTACTTTTTAAATAGCACAAAAAACCCTGAAGAAATAAAAAGGAGAAACCCTAACATGACCCCCCTTCCATCTTTTAGAAGGAGCATATGGCTATAGTATTTTACCCATAAAGCAAAACTTCCCCACTGTACAATTTTGATTCATAATACGTGGATAGATACATTCACAAAATCTGATGAGAATTATCATATATTTTAACCAGAAACAAAAAAAAAACAGTAAAAGAAAAGCAAATCAAATATTGTGCAATAATTCATTGCAGGAACCCTCTTTTTTCGGAGTAAACCTTACCTCCTATTTACAGCAATAGTTAAGTAGAAGATTTTAACCAGTTCTATCACACATATGGGAAAAAGTCTCAATTCTTAGAGTGTGTTGCAGGCTGCATTTGGGGAGGTTCTAGCTCAATAAATTTCTTTAGATCATCCATAATGATAACAAACAGTTGTGTCTGGGAAATAAACTGTTGTTGCAACAAAAATTGCACTCTACTGTGCCAAATCCAAAATTTAAGAGAGGCAAATATAATAAGAACACTATGAGAATTCAGTGTGCTCCAAAGTCCAAACAATAGTCCCAGTACGAAGGTATCATAGTTTAAGTACTGAAATGGTAACACAGTCTACACATTTTGTATAATTTTCCACAGGTCAATAACATACGAACAATCAAAAAATCAATGTAGTATGGTTTCTAAGCTGTTACCACACCCTGGCCTTGGGCAATAACGCTCTGATATTTCTTTATGTTTTAGATTGTTTTCTACATTCAGCTTCCCTTGGCACATAACCATACTGTGTCCCACATTTTCTGTGGGAGTCTCTTGTCACATAACATTGTACAAATTTGTGTCTGCTCTTGCTTTGTTCTATCCACAAATGGCAAGATTTTATAATAGGTATCAACAATC
The DNA here is from genome assembly GCA_016271365.2 of Neoceratodus forsteri. Lineage (NCBI taxonomy): Eukaryota > Metazoa > Chordata > Ceratodontiformes > Ceratodontidae > Neoceratodus > Neoceratodus forsteri. The sequence goes on from CM057456.1 coordinate 1,292,958,107, forward strand.
ACACAATACAGGTGCTTCCTAGATAAAGTCTGCAAATGGTTCTTCTGTACCTCCAAAACCTTAAGCTTATCACTACTATATTCAAGGCACTGTTGTAAGCCCGAAGTTCTAAATGTTCATGGGACTGTATCACTCAATTCCCAGCTATTTATAAATATCCGTAACCGTATTTCTAACCACGGGACCCATATTCTATTTTCTACTTTCATTACCGGGACCCAATTTGAATAATAAAAAATACTAAAAAAGAAAGCCATAGGGTTTACCATCCCCAATCCTTCTTCAACAATTGAACAATACATAATCCCTCTTTTTACTGGATTTAAATGGCTACCAAATACTGCAGAAAAAGAAACTTTACTTTCCAGAACGTTTGGGATCAGAAAAATATGACTAATATATAAGAATAAAGGATTTAAATATGTGAGAATCATAAAAATTCATTTTAAGTTGTGCATTTTCCATCTATTCTATTGCTGAATTCTCTGATTTGCTATTCCAATTTTCTTAGTCCAATTATAATTGGCCATGTCACCAGAGCCACAAAATACTCCTAAAATTTTCTGTGAGTCTGTAACCATCAGGATATCCTTTATATGAGTGTCATGCTGATCTGAGTCCCAAAATATAAGCAAAAACATTTGTTGGGATTCACTTGTGCCCCTGATAGTTCAGAAAAATTATGTAACAATTCTACCGCATTCATTCCTGATTGAACATCTGGAGCAGTTACAACTAAATCATGTGCATATGCACAGAGTTTTACTACTGAAAGATGTGGTGGAGAAATACATTGCATTACCAGCTCTAATTACCAGATCCAAAGTGAGGCTGTACAAGAGTGGACTTAATGGACATCCCTGCCGAACCCCACATTTAATCTAACTCTTTTTACCTAGGTAACCATAAACTAAGGTGCACACAAATGCAGTTTCATAGGACCCCTGTAGAATTTTAATGAAATCCAAGGGGATTCCATGAATTTCTAAACAAAGCCACAAAAAACTATGTGAAATCCTATCAAATGTTTGTGTCTGATACAGACTAATCAGATAAGTGTTCTTATCATGATCCTGATTATACCCTATAAGCTCTCTAAGGATATTTAAATTATCAGAAATCTTTCAACCTGGGATAGTGCATGTCTGTGCCGAATGAATACAATCACCTAAAACATTAATTAATCTATTATTCAAGATTTTTGCTAATATTTTAAAATCAACATTCTGTAATGTAATCCATCTCCAGTTGTTTAACTGTGCAGTATCTCCTTTTTTATGTAAAAAACATAGAATCCCAGTATTCATAATCATACGGACATCTGATGAATGAAAAAAATCATTATAAACCTGTACCATTTCTTATGGGCACTGTAACCATAACCACTTATAAAATTCAGATGGAAGGCCATCCATCCCAGGAGCTGTATTAGCTTTCAGAGCATTAATCACCACTCCCGATTCTAAGACAGAAATAGGTTATAACAAAAGCTGTTTTTGTGCCAAGGTTATCTGTTGCATATTCAAGGATTTTAACCATTGTCCTGTTTTTTCAGTAACTTTAAAAGGGGTGCTAAACTTATCCTGATGGTAATTATACATTTCTTTCAATATTCCAACAGTGGAGGTAACGGAATCCCCAGTCTGTGTTATTAACTGTACAGTATGTTTTTTATTGTCTCCAATATTTACAATTTTCATATGGATTAGTAAGGTGAGATATTCCCTGGGTTCCAAATTTCTGTTCCACTTCTAAAGTAAGAAACCTATTGTATTGTAGAGCTACTAATTCTGTCTTGATTTCTTTAATATGTTGTTCACAATTCCGTACCGTTTTCAATCTCCCCTGTAAAGACTGAAGCTGTTTCTGTAAGACATTGTACTTATTTTGTCTATTATAGTGGTACACCCTTGCCTCATTCTTAAACCAGGCAGGAAAATCTTGTTTAGAATTCAATCACCAAGTAACAAAGCACTCATATAAATAATAGACTGATAGTCTAGCAGACAATAGTTCCAAAGCACCAGTAAGCTGTGTAGATGGAAAAAGGTTATAATTAAGGCACTACACTCCTTTACCATATGCAGTCTCAGCAATATTTAATAAATGTATATTAATCAAACAATGATGTGAAGTGGCAACCATTTGTGTTTCAGATTTCTGTACTATTACCTCCGATGGTACAAAGAAAAAATCTATTCTAGATGACAGGTTTCCTCTATGAAACATATGTAATGGAGTTTTCTTAATCACTTGTTGAGCATCTTTTAGTGCTGTTTGGACCAGAATTTGTTTTAATTCAGAGACATCACAATAGATTTTCAGAGTGCTACCTCTGCTATCCGATCGCAACAGCCCACAATTAAAATTGCCTCCCCAAATAACAATTTTTGAGGTGAATAAAAAGGGTTGAATTTCTTTCCAAAGATCTATGTGACATGTTTTAGTTTGTGGAGCATAATAATTTGTCAACCTATATATGATTCCATGAACTAATAAATCAATCAACAGAGCCCTTCCTTGATGTATTTCCATCAGTTTAAGTAGTGTAATATTATCTAGAAAAAACAGTTACAGTACAAGTCACATTAAACTGTTGCTCCAAATCACTGGTTTAGCATTTTGCAATGAGTTGCTTAATGTGTGCAGTTTTCACTGAAATTAATTAATAAAAGTTTCCAAATATACTTTTAGCTGATATTCGGTTTCAGCTTACTTATTAATGCAGTACAACTCATTAAGCAACCCATAAAAAAACTAAACCACTGAGCTAGAACCCAGTTTCACTACTGCAGTGTTCAGTACAACTTGAATGACATGTCATTCTACCAAATCCCATGAAGAAGCTCTCACCAAGTTTGAGCTTATAGCTAGTCTGCATTCAAATTGAAAACCTCACCCCCATCACCATGTTGTTTTCCCCACTTTTGAGGACTCCATTCACTGCTGTTTTTTAGATTCAGTTTAACATATTACATGTTATTTCTGCCCTTTTATTCCTTTATCCTCCAAAATGTCACTATCTCCGGTTCCACTGACGTTTTGCAGTTGTTTATCTGCTCTGACATGGCACCGCGCAAAAGCCGTCATTTGTGCAGTGCAATTGCACAGTTGCATGATTGTGCAATACATGTCTATCATGCAATCACGCAATCACGTGATAGACATGTATTGTGCAATCATGCAATTGGGTGATTTTGCGCGATTAGCACTGTATTATAGCAGCTGAAGAAAACTGCTGCCGTTTGCTGTATTCAGGACAAAAAGTAAAAAAAATGAGGGGAAAAAACATACAAGGTACAAAATGTTGTTGGAATTCATTAATTCCAATATAAAATGAAAAGCACTGTACTGCAGCCCAGCAGCGTGTAGTCTACTGCTGCACTGGGGACTGTATAAGGGATCTGAAAGTGCATTGCATGTGAGCTGCTTCTGAGCTGATGGATGGTTGAAACAGAGTTTGTATTTTAAGCATTTAGCATTGCCATTGCATTGTCAGCATATGAAAACAATGCCAGAGCAGTGAGTTGGAGGAACAGTTTAATGTGACTTGAACTGTAAACTGCTACAAAGCCCTATGCCTAAGAACCAAAAACTAGGGCCCCATTTCCAGTCAAAAGCTGCTGCATTCACTTCCACTAAACTATATATGCGGGTATCTTGTAAGAAAGTACGTTAAATGGTAAAGTTTCTAATAGGGAAAAGGTTGCTTTCCCTTTGACATCAGTCCTAATACTATTCATATTTAATGATGCTATTGCCAAATCAATCATTCATTCTATCGGCGGGTTGATCATGGACTACCTTGGCTTTTGATCTAGTTCCCCACCTTTTCTTTTTGACTTTTGCTTCAACTTTTTCCAGTTTCTTACTCCCGGAGGAGGCTTCCAAAATTGTAGAGGCATCAGAGATATCTCCCATTTCTGTGTCCCCCCACTGCAAGGGCGCATATTGATTCTGTAGTTGAATATTGTCTGTATTCAATTTTTTCAGTGCTAACTTCCCTCTCCCCTGCTTTATGAGATGAAAGGAATTCAGATCTGGAGGGGGCATTTCAGGGGTGGTGTCCATTCTACCATCTACTATAGGGAGGGGGGGAGTTCCATGGCCAACTGCACACCTGAGTCACTAGTCTTACCAACAACAGGAGTGTGTTGGAAAGTTGAGGGTGTAACATATCCTTCTGCAGATACAGGAGTACAAGGACTGTTGGCTTGTCTGGTGAAAGGAGTAACAGGCTGTCTATAGGAAGGATCTGAGGGGGGATTCTAGGAGAACACCTATGATTAGTATGCTTATATACTGCTGTATTGACATAAAAATCATGTTCCACAAAATCAGCATCAGGGATATTTTGGGAGACCCATGGACACTTCATGGATGTATGGCCTTCCGTGTCACACATGCTGCATCTAGCGGTAAAAGTACAATGTATCCCTGGGTGATCCAACATGCCACACATGCTACATCTGATTTTCTCACAACTGCTTCTAACATGTCTTGGGGAGCCACATTTAAAGCAAGTGCGGGGCATACCAGGATAAAACAAAATACCCCAGTTTCTGCCCAGAAAAAAAATGTTATGTAGGTGTTGTAGTCCAGCATCTGACGACCTTCGTTGGGCTTTAAATCTCCATCCCCCATCCAAAAACCTTCTCCATCGATTATCGGGACTGGTAAACCTTAGATTTCACATTTTTGCTCCAACCAATATATGATATCTTTAACATTTACCCCCTCATTATGGAACAATATAGTGACAGTTTTCAGTGTGGGTTTAGAGAGAGGTACAGCAAAAAAATTAGCCCAAATATCAGAGTCTTTCACTATAGTATATTGTTGCCAGAATGTCTCCAAAAGAGCTTCTTAATGAAAGCTTATGTCAAAGCTTTGTTCTCCTGGGGCATGTATAAATGCAAAGACTTCAGAGGGTGAAAACTGCAAAGATTGTTTTATGAGAAATTTCCCCACAAAACTCCTATCAGATGGTTCATCTAAGCCACTGGTATACCAGATTCATACTGCATGTCTGCATTTTGCATTCATAGGCGGGTCATGAAACAAGCTAGCAAAACTGGACTTCTGGCCTGTATGTCCTTGTTGTGGGTCAATAGTTATGGAAACATCCTGCAAAGGTTCCTCAGGTGCCCCATGTAAGATCTGGCTATCTGTTATTTCTAGATTGTTTTCTACCTCAATTGGTTGTGCATGGTTGTCATTGATCAAATCCACAGAATCCTCCATTGGTATCACCAGTGGGGTTGAATCCGAGTTCGCTGATGGGATGCCATTTTGGATTACTGAGACAGTGTCAGTAGAACTTGATATTACAGAAACAAATTTAGCAGTACCTGGCAGGGGAATTGCTGGATCTAGTAGCCAAGTTCCATTTGTTGAATATATCCAACTGGCTTTCTGGAGTGCTGAGTCTGGTGACCAGGCAATATCAAGCTGCTCGTCTGTAGTTTCTATGTATATTTGATTATTTTGGATCTGGGTGTCGGCTTGAAGGCCAGCAGGAGTAAGTTTCTTCCCTGTTTGTATATTTGGGCTAGTGCACAAATGTTTGTGTTTTTTCTGTTCTTCCTCCAAAAGCAAACTCTGCAGCTGATATTTTAATTCCACTTGAGATAACAAAGTGGCTAAACATCATTTTTCTGCACATAGATTTTCTTGTAAATATTTTTCTGCAGTGTCTACTTCTAAAGTCATTAAATCCATCTTCAGCAACTGATTCTCAGTAGACATTACAATCTCCTGTGCTGGACCTGCAGGAGCTGAGATCTGCTCTCCTGCAGGTTAACCAGCCAAATCTCCAAACTGAAAGTCCATCACATGCGTTAGGGGTCCCTCTACATTTCAGAGTAGGGGAATTTTTATTTTTTTATAACTTCAAGAACAAAAAAATCTACTAACTGTGTTGAAATCTCACAACAGTTACAGATAAATCAGTAGAAAAAAAGCCAAGTTGCAGATGATTTGTCGATACATCTCTCCCACCCGGTTTCATCAATTCCACCTCTACTGAATGAAATAGCCAGATTTAGCGAGCTATCCAACTACAAGTTAAATGCTAGTAAATCCTTATTTTTCCCATTAAATCACAAAGTATTTAAGGTCGATATTTGTCCCCTAGGCTTAGGTTGGACCCCTAGAGCATTTAAGTATTTGGGCATTAAGTTATCCCGTAACCCCTTAGCGTGGGTTAAAGATAACCTGGACTCTCTCTCTCACTCTCTTTCACAGGTTGTTATTCACAACCTTGACAGATGGTCCAAACTTCCTATATCATTATGGGGCATAATTAACATTATCAAGATGAATGTATTTCCTAGAATTTTCTACCCCTTATCCATTCTCAATTCTTTTGTTCCTATACGCTGGTTTAAGAAATTGCACAGTATATTTACTAGATTTATCTGGGCTGATAAATACCCCCTGTTTGGTCTATTACAAGCTAGCTGCCCAAAACTGGAGGGGGGCTGAGGATTCCCCATATGGCATTATACTACTGGGCCAGTCATCTAGCAAAATGTGTGAGATGGATAACCCCAGGCCCTGAAATGGCACAACCAGTATGGCTTAAGATTGAATTAGACACAATTAAATCTAAATGCCTGGATCCCTTAACTTTATTTTACCTCAGATTGTCCCATGTAAGGATGACTGACTGCACCACAATAGGTATCTCGTTAAGAGTTTACACACAGTTATGTTTATTTCTTCATTATTCTCCTCACACTGATTTAGCTCAGTCTATTTGGAACTCCCCATCTTTTACTATTAACGGAAAGCAGATTCCCTGCAAATGGTTGCCTCAATTAGGTGATGGAAAACTGCTTTCCCTGATAGATGGGGAAGGGCACTGGCTGTCCCCAGGTGGAATTATTGATAAGTTTCACATTCCGGTCTCATCTCACTTTAAGGTCATGCAGTTAAGATGCCTTCTCACTTGAGTACTGGGGAATTCTCCCCTTCTCAGAAAGTGTCAGCCTTGATTCCCGGAATTTCTCTATTGACTGGATCCTCAGGCATTGTATCCAAGTTATACAGGGTGTTGTACTATAAAAAATATAGGGACTTCTTTGGACCTATTAGTTTCTGGAACTCACTCCTCCCTCAATACCAGTTAGATTGGCAATCCCTATGGAGATCCTGTCTTAAGTACGTTTCCCAAGATAGATTGTATCTCATGCAATACCATATTTTACATAATATGTATTGTACCCCCATTAAACTTAAAAAATGAGGTTTCTCAAACTCTAGTACATGTACTAAGTGTTTTCAAGAAGAAGGAATGCTCCTTCATATGTTCTGGTCCTGTCCCAAAGTTTTCTCTCTATGGAATTCAATTAAGATGTCTCTCGACCCCCTACTGGGCCTTCAGGAGCATTTTACTCCTGAGGTTTGTCTCCTAGGGGACATGGCCGTGGTTAAAGTTAGAATCAGGAAATACCATATTTCCATGGTTGCTCTCTCTGTTAAAAAACTCATTCTACGTCATTAGAAGGACCAATCCACCCCTTCTTTCCAGGAATGGCTACATGAAATCATTGCTAATCTCTGAACAGAGAGGGAGATTGCAAGTTTTCATAACAGACTAGCAGTGTATGGTAAAATATGGGAATCCCCTCTATTCCTTACTCTCGTTGTCTCACTGAGGATTATATCACACCTTAGTCTTATTCATAGGTTCAACAGAAATATTCACTACACTTTAGGGTGATATAGTTTTGTTGCTGCTGTAAGGGGTGGGGCAGGAGGGTGGGCTAGGAGTTCTTACTGTGTATGTGCTATGTCACACCTTGATTTGCAGTAACAACCCTCTATAAAAGGAAATGTATTAATAAAGTTTAAATTATAAAAAAAGAAAAAAAGCCAAGTAAGTATTTCAAGCATACACATTCCTAGATTACATTCAGAAATAAAAAAAAAATTAACAAAATATCATAATACTGAAAGGAACCCCCTCTCACCCCCAAAAAAAAGAACTGGGGATTTTTTTTTGTATAATTGTTAAAACAGAAAAAAACTACAAAACAGTGTTAATGTCACACTCTGTAGTGGATAAAAAAAAAAAGAAGGCCAAATAGGTATTCCCAATCAGACACATTTCTAGATGACATACAACAATGTTAAAAAAAAATCATAATACTGAAAGGAACCTCCCCCTCCCCCCATTAAAAGAGCTGGGAATATGTTTGTTTATACAATTAGACCTTCTAAAAAATAAATAATAACAAACAGTGAAAACAAAGCACCCAACAATTATAAGAAACACAAAAAAAAAAACTAAAAAATACAGTTAGACTTTGTCTAATGTACATGTAATACAATTATTGACCTCCCATAAATGAGATCCCAACAAAACCTTGCCCCTCCTGAAGAGGATGGGAATATACACCTGAAAAATCAAAAACTCACAACGGTATTAACTTCACACAGCAAGAGGAAAGACTTTCAAACATAAAATATTCATAAAGCAAGGCAGGAGGAACCCCCCTCCCATTTCCAGTGAGAGTAGGGTAAAAATCATAAAACTTTCTGGCTATACCATTCCCAAATACCACATTTAAGCACCCAAATCTCCCTATCCCATAATTTAGACATTTCTGAAAAAACTGAATGAAAAAGCTCAGCTGTGGTCAAAAACTAAGCCAACAGTGCACCTGCCAAATCCAATACAACAAAAAAGCCATTATCACATTCAAAGTACTGACATGAAACCCCACCCACTGGGATGGAAAAAACCCAAAATACAGCTGTATATTCATCAGAGTACTAACAGGATGCTGAATCCAATGTGCACTCCAAACCGTCCAAAAGTCTGTATAAAAGGGCATTCAAAATACAAGTGGTCCATTGTCTCCTCCTGCTGAGTACAAGAGGGACATAAACAATATCTCTCCTCTACAGTCTTATGCTCATGATTACCTTGGGTATTAATCTTCCCATGCACCCCCAACCAAAAAATATCCCAGACATGAGTCAGAATCTTTTTATCAAGCAGTTGAGCTGAAATCAAACTCGATCATGTTCCTGAAACTGTAGGAAAGGGCACTCCAAAAACCACTGGGAAAGAATATCAAAATACAATGCCTTACCCGATAAACGTGAAATAGTATGAGACGAGATCTGCCATTTTTTCAAATGACCAAATACTAAAAGCCAAGATGGAGTCAGTATATAATGCTGCTTATTTTAGTGTATAAAGCTGTTTGTGCACCATTCAGCAAAAATCTCCCCTACACCAGCTAGCATATAGTGACCCCAAAGATTTTGAGTCCCCAAAAGCAATGGTCTCAAATTTGTGGCAAAAAAAGTCCAAAAAAAAGGCCACTGGGTGAATCATACATACATCTCCCTTGGTAATATCCAAATATAGAAAATTACACTGAATTGGATTCAGGCGACTCCCCCAAAAACTAGAAAAAAAAATGCCAAAACAGCTGTCTCAAAAATGCTTCAGTAGAGGAAAAACATGGCTGACACAAAGAAACAATGGCAACAAAAAAGATTTAAGCATAAAATTATGTTTGCGCTTTCCCATTTTCCAACCATTCCACTGGCTGACACAAGCTCTCTCTTTATTAAGACACATTTCCCAATTATAACCAGCAGGATCCTCCCCACCTCAATAAATGCCCCAAATCTTGGCATAAGAGTCAGAAACAACAATCCCTTGTATCTCAACATCTCCTCTAACATTATCTGAGAGCCGAAGATACATACTCTTCTGGGCATTTATCTGAGCACCTACTACCTGTAACAGGGAACAAAGAACATCATACATCAGCTGGCCAGACTCCAGTTCAGGAAAAAAAATACAAATCATCAGCATAAACAATCATCTTTAAGGTACCACAACCCAGTCCCTGAATGCTTGGCAACAATGGTGAACGATTTAGAATCCGAACAATAGGATCCAATGCTAGAACATATAGGATAGGTGCTACTCAGGTGGCATTCCTGACCCACCCCATGCTCTATACTACACCTCCATCCTACCCATCCATTAACCATGGGGGTTACATAAGTCAGGGCATAACAGATACTAATCCAACTAACAAAAACCTGGGGAATACCAAACTCTTGTAGAGTTAGCCACAAGAATTCATGTGATATAAAATCAAATGCCTTTGTCTTATCCACATTCAAAACATACCCTGCTGCATTATTACCAAAAAGTTCCCAAACTAAGATCAGGGCATCCTGCACCGATCTACCAGGCACTGAGCATTATTGAGACGGATGTATCAGGTCAGCCACCACTCATTGTAAATGATTACAAAGGAGTTTAGAAAACATTTTAAAATCTAAACTTAGTAAAGAGATTTGGTCTCCAATTGTTGACATCCAATGAATCACCCTTTTTAAACAAAAAAAACCATCAAACCATGATACATATCAGATGGAATCATATCCCCTGCCAAAATGGCATTATAGAATAACAGAATTGCACAACAGATGACGTTCTCACACGAATGACAGAAAGTTAAGGACTGTACCTGAATCATGGGACGCACCCTCAAGAGACAGAATTCTAGAGAGCAGAGCGAGACTGGCAGCATGGAGGGTAGGGAGCCCTGGAAGCCATGCTATGACTGTGGCTGGCATGCATTTGAATGCAGGAGTAATGGGAGGCTAATGGCGAAGCCCCACACCCATGAGTACAAGGTAGAAACAAAATATAGTCAAGGCTGAATGACTGATTAAGTCATCAAATGACAAGAAAGACAAGGTATGAGACTGACTTGTACATGCATGGACTGAATGGTGAACGAATGCCAACCAATTCCATTATGGAGGTCAATGTCAGTTCTAATGCACTGCAGGCCGTGTAAGCTGAGGTGGTAGAGAACAACTAATTAAACTGCTAGGGAAAAACAGGAGCACGTGAGAACTGAAAACTAGGAAGAAGCATGCTGCTGCACTACGCTAACTAGGTAAACAACCTTAGCACACATGAGAGTAGTTGCCTTGCTAGGAGCCAGGTGAAAACATTTTAGGGTCTCAGTTGAACTGGGAGATTGCAAATGGTGAGGAAGAAATAGCAAAATGGGAAAAAGCACAAACAAAAGAAGAATGACAAAGGCAGGACACTGCAACAACTAGAAATACACAAGAACCATAATAGAAAGAAACATAAGAGGTACATGAGAGCAGGAGTACAGCACAAATTCATTGAGATAACTAAAACTGTAGCCAGGGAAGTAGCAAAATACTGACATAGAAAGCTGTAGGAGGCACAAACCAAACTGAAACCCCCAAAACACAAAAAGAAAGCAAGAGACAAACATGGGGAGAAGGGTGGGGGCAGTAGAGCCCTGGCAGAGCCTCCAGCTGCAGCAAAGAACCCATTTTTCTGACTGAGGCTGGAGAAAGCTGGCTTAAATAGCTTAGGAAAGGGGATGGCTGGTCACTCCAGCCCACTGAACTGCAGGCATAGCCTTTCAAATTGCACCTCCCATGGATCTCTACAGAGTTGCTAGCTTGTCACCACATGTGTGACCCAACCTGGAGGATTTACAAGCCCTCTGGCTCCACATTTGACTTTACAATTTACCAGACCCTTTGTAATGCCTATGGAACTTTATTGAAAGTGAGTTATGCTCAACTGAATGTTTTCCCCTTATTCTTTTGAATAAAAAAGATCTACTACTACTACTACTACTACTACTACTACATTCTGCCTGTACTAAAGCTACTACATTTGTGAAGTCCAGACACTTCACAGTCACACTTCAGAACCATCTTAATCACCCCTCTACATTCCGGCAGGTAATTCAGGCCCTTTTCTATCTTCCAACCCAGTTCTCTATCCCTGTTATCGAGATGAATGAGACAGTACTTCTATCTCTGACCGCCCTGTAGTTGCCTCATCTTTCATTTCCTTTTTCACCTCCTGTGTTCAATCCCCCCCAACCTCTCCCACTGTCTTCTTCTCTACCCTTTCACTGTCCTTCTTTATATGTCCTACTGCCTTCCTCCTCACTTTTTATTTCCTATCCACTACTACTACTGCTACTGTTAAGGCCCTCTTGGCTCCAAACCCACTTAAGGGTGGGAGCCCTGATGGTTTTCACCCAAGATTCCTGCATCTCTCTGCTCATGTCATTGCCCTCCCTATCACTTACCTCCTCAACTTTTCATTCTATTTATCATGGGTTCTTAACCCTTGAGAGTTGGCTACTGTCATTCCCTTTCCTAAAGGTGGTGACATCTCTTTCCCTAGTAACTTCTGCCCTATCGCTCTCCTCCCAACACTGCCTAAACTCCAAGAACATTGTGTTCTTTCCCAGCTCTCCCCTTTTCTTGACTCTACCTCCTAATTCACTCCTTTCCAGTTTGGCTTTAATAAGTCCCACTCTACCTCCACCTCTGGTTCACTGATACTATCCTCTCTGGCACTGATCAAGGCCTTGTCACCTCTGTCATTTTGGTTGATTCAGCCAAAGCTTTTGACACTGTTATTAAACCCATTCTCCTGGGAAAGCTTCAGACTTCTGGACTCTCTGCCTCTTCAATTGAGTGGTTCCACTCTTACCTTGGAGACAGGTTACAAGCTGTCCATATCGGAGATTTCATCTTCCCCTGGCTCCCAGTTAGCTTAGGCATCCTGCAGAGGTCCATTTTATGCCCAATTCTTTTCTCCAGTTTCCTAAGTGACTTCTGCAATGCATGCTTCTCTGTGTCCATTCATATGTACACAGATGATGCAGTTCTCTTTGCCTCTCACTTTTCTCCCTCTGACCTCACAAACCAGCTCCAACTGCACTTTCTTAGGTTTCATAGGTTTCATAAGTTTGTACACAGCTAAAAGGAATTAGACTTTCATCCATAAAGCCTGCCTAGGTAGCAGATATCTGTTATCTATACCCATTAAATGTTTATCTAAATTTCACTTAAACTGGTCTGTGGTGATACTACCTATGACCTCAATAGGAAGTCCATTCTATATAGTGTAGGTATGATCATATTACACCCATCCTCCGTGGACTGCACTGCTATTGGTTTGGTGGAGCATTGCCTTCAAGGTCGTATTACTGACCTATAAAGCCCTACACAAAAGGGGACCAGTCTACCTGCAAGATCTCCGTGTGCCTCACTGCCCATCCTGGGCTCTCCATTCCACCAAGGGTTGTCTCCTTAGTGTTCCTAGGGCTAGCTTGCGTCACTCTGGTGATAGAGCATTTTTGGTGCCTGTACCTACCCTATGGAACTTATTACCTAAACAGCTGCAGGAGGTAGCCTCGACAGATACCTTCAAAAAAGGACTAAAAACCTATTTATTTAGCCAGGCTTTTAATTCGTAGATAGTATGAATTCGGTTTTAATTGATTGGATAGATAGTTTTATATATATTGTGCTGTCTGGATATTGCTGCTTGTTCCAACTTTGTACTTTATGAATATTTTAAAATTGTTGTATTGTGTTTTAATTGTGAAGCACTACCAGTCTCTGGAAAGGGGTGCTATACAAATGAAATATATGTTGGTCTGTGTGTCTGTCTATCTATCTATCTATCTATCTATCTATCTATCTATCTACAAACATGATTTATTACCTGTATAAAAATAACATCTGGTACTACTAGATTTTAGTGTGGAGCACCCACTGGGGAACAATGATTATAACTACTGTACCTGTGGTTCAGCATATCAGTAGGGTGTTAGCATTCTATATGACAAATGTACCTGATTTCAGGAGGACAGACTTTGGTAAGATGGAGAAAATACTTAGGGACAGACCTGTAGGAAAACTGCATTGAAACTATAAGTCATTTGCACCTGTAGAAGCTGAGTTTAAAATATTGGTTCAAGCTGTGTTATTGGTACATTTCCACAGGCTTTTTAGTTAATTTATCCTAGTGGGTCTTTTTGAATTGCACTAGGGAAGTAAGTGTCATTTCAGAACTGTGTGATGTAGTTTATGTCCATTGTTAAGCTCTTCAACTGTCAGTACAATGAATTCATGTTCTACTGTAGAACTATATGTGATTTAACTGGATATAAACTATATCATATAGTTCTAAAATGGCACTGAACACCAGAGTCTAAATCATATTAACAACCACTGAGATTACTAATAAGCAAGTATAGATGGAGCAGTAACGGAATTAGTACCAGCATTTTAAACAGCTTCTACTGGGAAAAAATTAATTACATGCTCAGTGCAGTTCTTATTTAACGGGGTGGAGAGAATAGGTGCAGAGAGTAAATGTGCAGTCATCAAAAGAGAGGTGCTGGAGGTAACAACATCTTGCTTGAAACAAATACAGTTGTCATCAATGGCATTTTGAGCTAGTTGCAGACATTTCTGTGATATCTCTAGAAAGATTTTTCTGTTACCTACAGTACTACTGTAGGGTCAGATGATGGCTGCAACTGTAGAGAAGAGTACCAATACAGGAAACTAATTTGATTTTCCAAGGAAGAAGGAAGTGGGAGAGACTGCAATGGCAAAAAAAGCTGCTTTCAAGAGAAACTGTACAATGAAGACCAGACTGAGGGCAACAGGGAGCAATATCAGGGCAAACTAAGAATGGCCTATAAAGCCATGAGAAAGTCAAAAGTAGAAGTAGAGCTAAGGATTAGTGAGGGTTGATAGGAGAATGACAATAATCAAAAAAGGCATAGAAAGCTTGATAATAGTAGGCTTCTGTGTGGAGGAGAATGAAGGGAAGGCAGACATACTGAATGAACTTCAGCTCAGTCTTCTTGATGAAAGAGAGCATTTTGGAATGTTGTATAATACTCTAACAGGCACAAAGGCAGATGGGATAATCATAGAGGAAATAGTGTTCAAAGGGTTAAAGGGTCTAAAGGTAAACAAATCTCAGGGCCTGGATGGATTGCACCATAGGGTACTAAGGGAAGTGAGGGTCACTGAATGTAACCATATTAGATTTGTTCAATTGCTTCCTGGAGGTAGGAATGGTTCTGGCAGATTGGAAGGTAACAGACATGGTAATACTTATCCATAAGAGTGCAGTCAGGGAGGACCCAAAGAAATACATATTGGTTTGCTAGACCTCTATAGTGGGGAATCTGTCTCTATTATCAAAGATCAAGTACTGTTTTATATATTGAATTGAATTTAATAGGTTCCAAGACTCAAGACAACATAGAGATGTGAAGGGAAAGTTGCATCAGATGAGCACCACTGACTTCTTTAACTCAGTGTCTCAAATCATTAATTAAAGAAAGGTAGTGGGCATCCCATATCACAGTAATTTCAGGTCAGAAGACATTCCATGTTCCCTAGGTCTGTTTCCCCATTACCCCTCTGCTTCAAAAGTAGGAATGATAAGCACTTAAACTGAAGCCATACTAAAATGCTTGATAAGGGGATGCAGTGGTAGCCAGTGACAAGATGCATTATATATCTGGATATATCAAGAAATATCGCAAGAAAACCAACTGAAATGAATGGAAATTTCCTGTAATTTAAAGTGATATAGCTGGATTTTCTGCATCATGTCACTGGCTAGCAGAGGTGTATGGCTACTTACCCAGTATTTAATTGGAGGATGGAAGGAGGCTATAATGGTATTTGTTATACGATGGACAAAGTCAATAATATCCAAGGATGGCATATGCAGAAAAACAAATGTGAAACACAGTGGAAATTGCTAGAGGTTTGACTAAACAGACCAGAATGCCAAAGGTCAAAGTGAATACTGATGCAGTTGCAGCAAAAGACATGGGGCAGGATTTTCAAAGCACAGATGCAAGCTGCCACAATGGCAGCTTGTGCCAAGTGCTGGTACGTCCGGCACCCTGGGCTCAATTTTCCATCAGACAAGGTCCCAGCACCAAAGACCGGCAGATTGCGGCAACAGTGGCAGTGTGCAAAACAGATGACACACCCACAATGTGTGCCACAACAGTTATGGGGTGGAGGGGTGGTGAATGTGCCCTTGGAAAGGAGCAAGGCT
This sequence comes from Neoceratodus forsteri, assembly GCA_016271365.2. Classification (NCBI taxonomy): domain Eukaryota; kingdom Metazoa; phylum Chordata; order Ceratodontiformes; family Ceratodontidae; genus Neoceratodus; species Neoceratodus forsteri. The sequence continues at coordinate 1,292,974,047 of CM057456.1, forward strand.
AGGGCTACCCGCTAACCATGAGCCACCGGTAACCAAACTGGTTACAAATAACTTGATCTAGTGCCCCTCCATGTGCCGTAATGTACATTATCACTCCAAAACAGGTAGTCCCTGTTGATCTAGTTCCTACTCCCCAATCTCTGACATGCCACAATGTACCCCAATGTATATCAACAGGCATTCCCCCATGATTCCCTCCCTCCAAGCCCTAGTATGCCAGTAATACAACATAGTATTGCTACTCAGTCATTCCCAGGTGATCTAGAGTCCCCAACCCCAGCATGAAGATCTACTGGAATATGGCACAGCTCCAACATCATGTCCTAGTGGTCTAGTTGCCCCCCCAACCAAACAGGTCCTGGCTATCATCCCACTCCCCCCCATCCTGAACCCCGATCTGGTGCCTGGCACAATCCTCCTCACACCACCACAACTGGATGCCAAAAGAACTGGCAGAGCATGACTGTATATCGTATGCTTTCTGACAGTTCATTTGTGATCAACCATAGTGTGAGTGAGAGAAGGATGCTGAGTGCTTGATCAGGATTTGGGATGGAGGAAAAGTGCTCAGTACCTGTGAGGGGCTGGGTTATAGATCACCAGGTTGGGATATTGGGGCACCTGGGGCTGTGCCATATTCGAGCATATTGGGCAATATGTAATCTGCTACAACTATTAACCCATTAAGGTGAAGAAACAAACAGAGGGAGCTAGAGGTAGTGATGGTGCAGAAGAAGGTGGGTAAACAGTAGTAAGGGAAACAGAAACATGGTGAGAGTAGACAGTTATAGGAAGGAAATACAAGGATATGGACTTTACAGAAGTGATATGCAAGCCAGAATAGGCATGCATGTTGTAGAATACATTAGAACATCTGAGTTGTATGTTGTGCCTTGAGATTTTAGTGTTTATAGAAAGAGCACTTAAGATATTTATCAGAATGATTTCTTTATCTTAATGGACTTCAAATGTTGACAGATTTCAGATATTATAGTATATCCTGTCCAGCTGCCCGTGTGTTACTGCTTAAAAATAGATGCCTTTTCTTTGAAACTGATTATAAAGCACTTACTACATGAGTAATGATGCAGTTCTCTATACATAGTTCTGTTGCTGCACTAATATAATAAAAATAATCAACAATAGATCAAACACAGTTGTATTTGGTGACTAGGTGGGATAGAAGCTAGTGAAGAAAAAAAATCACATGTTTTGGCAAGTATTTAGACTTGAGCTTTGATGATATTAAAGAGAGCTTCTCCTGTTATGAAAAAAAGATTAAAGTAATTTCTGAAAGCAAACCAGATTAAAGATAAATGAGGAAGAGCCATTTTCCTATCGGTTGTTGGAGCAAAATCATGTGTGCTACATAAAGACCTTTTATCTCCAATGAAACCAAACAAGACTGCATTTCAAGAGTTTCTGGCCACCTGGACAGCATTCTTTGTCAAAGACAAATATGACAACTGAAAGATTTATATTTTCAAGATTAAAGCAGAATCAGGCAAGGTTATTCAAACTTGCATGGTTCCCTAAGTACATTAGCCCTGTATTTAAGTGTCTAGTTTCTTCTGGAACTCAGTATCTGGCTATTTTGTACACACTAGGTCTGAGTTTCCCTAAAGTGCATGGGACCCTAAATTTAAAAACAATCACCTGACTAGTTGAATGTTTGAAGAAGCTGACTTCCTCTGTGAGCTGGGAACTAGCCTGGATGGACACTTGAGGTACCAGTCTATATGCAGTATTATTAGTTCAGAGCTTCATACACATTTACTAAATCATCTGTAATACATACTGAAACAATGTCCTGACGTAAATGACACTCAAGATAACAAATATTTTTGAAGTTACAAACTACATTTTAAAGTCTCTATTCAGAATCAAGTCAAAGCAAATATCTTGTAATCACTAAGGACACCTCTCACTAGTATGACCTCAATGTAATTAAAACTCAGCCTGTACTGGTGCAAAGGGATAAATTATCCACCACAGCATTGTTGCTTCTGGCCACATCAGTGTAAGATCTGCCACCAGGTGGAACACCTGGCCCATGCCACTCAATTGATGGATTGCTACCCAAAACCTTCAAGTCCTGCCACATATACAGTACACACCCAATTTTGCCTTTTTGTAATACTGATCAACCCAAGCAAGATCAGTCAGTGAACATGAATTGAACTGTACTCTGTTGGGAGAGGTTATAGTGAATATATAAAGCCATATCACAGTTTATGTGATGGTAAGCATTAATGGTTTATAATTAAAATGCATATTAACAACCTGGGTGCTGCCATTTCTGAATAATTATAACAATTCTGAACTTAGAAAAATGAAGTTTCTTCCAGTATGTTGTGGTTAAAATCTTATAGTGATCAAATATCACAGCTGTGAAGGAAAATGTGTGTTATTGTAAACTGTAATGTTCAAATGGTATGTTTAGAATTGTTAATCACAAAAAGGTGTGACCCTGCACTGCTAGGTCAAACTTGCATTCAAATATTAAAGCTAGATTGGTTCAAACAACTTAACATAATTGAAGGGCGCAAGCCCATGGTTATGTAGGGGAAGAGCTCCTCCACCACATCCAATTTAAACCAAGCAGCACACTACCGCTCTGCTTAGAGCGAGTTGCACTCACTGACGGCGTGTTGTGGTGCTTGGCTGCTCTTTCCTCCATCACTGTTCCCCCTTCCCTGCCTTGCTTGCCTGCCTTCCTTTGCTGCTTGCTCATTTTTTGCGCCCCCACTCCTTCCCTGCCTTTTGTGTGTTTTCTTTTCTTTTGGGGGGACTTTGCGCTGCTCCTTACCTGCCTGATACCCCTTTTTTGGCTTCCTTGGGTGTATTCCTTGTGCTCCTCCTGCACTACTCTTCATGCTTCCTTCCAGCAGCCGTAGCCCGCTACTGCCAAAATTATGTGTAATTCAGTGCCTCCTGGGCTGCTGCCACCCACTCTGCTCCATTGCGGCCGAACACCGCCTCCTGCAGTATGGACTTCCCTTCCTGCTACCTTGTTGGACACTGAGTTATCTCCTCTTCCTTTCACCTGCATTAGGAGCTATCAGCCTGCCTTACTGGATGCCATTCCTCATGCCAGTGCCCTTGCTAACGGCGATACCTGCTGCAATTTTCAGCCTCCGTATGTCCCCCAGTTACCTCATTCCTTTATTACCTGCTTATCCGATACATGGGGATAATACTTGGGGAACTTTTAGCTCCTCTTCGTAATTCTCACTGGACCTTGGGAGTCGCATCACATGCAGATCTGGGCAGTCATTGCTTTCTATGCAATCCGAAGTTTGCGTAGCACCTTCTTCCTACATGATGTCAGCGTGGTGCTAAGCCTCAAGGACCTACTGCTTTCCTTGCTCTACCTCTTTAACACTTGACACATACTAATTTGGCTGATATATGCTGCTTGCCATGTCATTTTCCTCCTTCTTCTGGCTGTCATCATTATTACATCATTCCATACTGACTTCCCATATTGGATAATTCTCCCACGTCCACCTATGCTAGGGATCCATATGGCAAGACTGACAGCTTCTTCATGGCCTGTGATGCTTTGGGACTGCTATGCAAGTACTGAGACTTATATATTTCACAGGCCTTTCATGCCCTGACCTGTAAGCTGTGCTACCTTGATTATTGCAGCAATTACTACATTATGACCCTGCTGGCTGATGTCTGTATCAGATTTTATTTATTGGCACTATGTATACTCATTCTATGGCTTACTGCTGGACATCCTGCTTGCTGCCACCTGTCTTTCATATCGTTCCTATCTGCCCTTGCACCATGCTTACCATTTTGCTTATCCTGCTTGTCATCTCCTCATTTCGCCTGCTCAGTTGACACTCTCCACACGCCTGAGGCTTCCTGACATTTGCAGCATTACTGTCCTAAGTTTATACAGCGTGTTCTTATTCAGCCATTCTCTGTGGGTTCTTCCTAGCCATTACCTGAACTTCTCCATCACACTATGCTGTATACCAGGATGTCTCACCTTCAGCCATACTACTCAAGTTCTGGATGTTGCTGTTCTGACCTTGCTTCCATCTCTCCATTCGTCTAGGATCTACGTTATTTCTCAGGATTTACTTCTTGTACTTGGATACTTCCCATGTTACTGCACTGCATTTACTCTATTGTTACTCAGTTATCGACTGACCTATGTGTGCTCCAGCCATGCTGGCTATCCTTTCTGGGGTTTATCTGCTGCTGTTTACTTACCTTACCACCTGACCTATGTGTGGTCCAACTGCGCATGCTAACTTCGTGAGGCTAGCTGCTACTCTACTTACCTTACCAACTGACCTACAAAGGGTTGAACTGTGCATGCTAGCTTACGTGGGTCTAGCTGCCGCCTTGCACACATTACCAGCTGACTTTTATGGGGTCTAGCTGCACCATTTGCCTGCTTCTATGACCTGCTTCACCCTTCAGGCCACGGGTACACTATTTCTACTCCACTGCCTTGCCAGCTCAGGGCCTAAGGATTCACTTATCCTCTATACGCCTACCTGCTGTGACAGACAGCCAAGGAGTACCTTCCTATGGATTCACATTTTGATGTTTCGACATTCATCATCTATTCTTTGAACACTTTGCCCTGCTTCCCTGCTACTACATCTGCATCATGCAGTGTGCTTCCTACTGCAACTTATGTACAGGTTCACTTCTTTACCTTCCTTGCTCATATTACCTGTTTAGCCATCCCAGGACTTGGAGGTCATCTCGACTAACCTGCTATTACAATCTGCTGCTCTACTCATGAACTGGCATCCATCTAACCTATGTTTACATATTTACTGCAATCTCTACATACCAGGATGTGACCCTCTGCATTGCATGCAGTTTGACATTTCCATTGCATTATCTACCACTGCTCTGCAACCTGCCTTGCCTCATGGGGCCAGAAGTTAGCCATCAAATTTAGTCAGACCTGTGCCCTTACGGTCCTGGAGGTCCTTTGTTCCTATATTTTTACTGCGCCATAATCGCCTGCTTCTACGACCTGCCTTCGCCCATCAGGCTGGGAGGTTTGCCTACTTCTACTCTACTTCTGCCTCACCCAGCTCAGGGCCTGGAGATTCACACATTCTACTATGAGCCTACCTGCTGCGGTGTCAGCCTGCCAAAAACTCTTTTCCTATGGATTCGCATCTGGATTTTTCTTCATTCATCATTGATTCTTGGACGCTTTCCCCATCACTTCAGCCATATGGAATTACTACTGCTTCACTCCTTCCAGGACACTTACTTGAGCTTCTCCTGAAGACCTTCCCCATCCTGATTTATGCTCTACCACTTCTTGGACCCTGTGACACCGCTACTTCCTTTAACACTGCTTTTTCAGTTATCACCACCTAGGACTCCTAAGCTCGACTATTCAGGACTCATCAGGATATTCTTTACAAGTCAAACCATTTGGATCCACAAAGCTTTCCTCAGTCTCCTTTATCCAATTATATTACTTATTCACTTGCCATTCTATTTCCTTACCAGCAGACCTCTAAAGGTCTGGCTGCGCTTTCATTTTATTTGGAGCTAGCTGCTTTTCCTTACCTCACCAGCTGATGGTTAAGCTGTGTATCTCACCCAAGTGGCTAACTGCCACGTTCTGTTATTTCCAGTGGACCTCTGTAGGTCTGGCGGTGCTTTTCTGTTGCCTGGAGCTACCCCCTCATCCTTACCTCACCAGCTGCTGGATAAGTTGAGCATCCCACCGGGGGACAAGCTACCACCTTTTATTATTGCCAGCAGACCTCGTAGGTCTGGCTGTGCTTTCCTGTGCCAGGAGATAGCCGCTTCTGCTTACCTCACCAGCTATCGGATAAGCTCTGCATCTCACCTGAGGAACTAGCTGCTACATTCTATTCTGTATTACCTGGCTATCTTGGTGCATTACTTGTTGCTCACTACTTCATCTCCTCAGTTACGCGATCCACCGCACCTACTTCCTTTTTGGGCTCGAGCTGTTTTTACTTCATGACTGCTTCCTAGCCTCACACCAGTGTTTCAGATTTACTTCCCTTACAGCCTACCATGATTCCACCTCAGTTCTACAGCCGTTACCTTCTATATCATCACCTGGGAATATGCTGTACTCCTATCGTACTTTACCAGACCTGGATTCGTCAGTCAGTAATCTCGCTACAAGCCTTCTACCGTTCCACGCATCCTACAAGTCATCCTTATTCATTGGAGTGCTTCACCTGCAGTTCATCGCTTCAATTCATCTCATCCATGGATTACACTCTACTTCATTCTGGCCTGCTCATGGATTCTCGACCTTGGAGTTTAATACTTGGATGCTTGCTGTATTCACCTGACATGTCACGATTCGAAACTTCCTCAGTTCTCAATTTCTCTGGATTGGGTTCTACGACTTCGGGGTTCAGATTAGCTGATTAAATTATTTAGGATTACTCTCCTTTAGTATGCCCAGAAGGACGGGCAGATCAGAAACCATGGGTCCTCAGAGGTTTCCCTCCAAGGGGGTTTTTCCTCTCCTGTGTGCTACTGGTCACACTCTCCGGAGTTGGAAGAGGTGATCACACTGCTACTTGTTTCCATTGGGGGTCGTCATCCTACTCGACTCCTTCTATCGGTTGATTCGGAACAATCGTATGATATCATTATTTTTTGGGGGGTCTCTTACTATGGGACTATGAATCCTTCTTATGGTGGGATACAGAAAAAGGCCAAAACAAATATCAAGATAACAACTCATCAGTTCAAACATCTAAGCACCTTGCATATACTATCCGATTCATACATACTATAATTATTGACTCATTCATGTCTATCCTAAAGTACCTAAGCACAAATCATTCTATACTACTAGTACATGGCAAACATTGTCTTACTTACCAACTGGCCTCTGTATCCAACCATAATCAACAACATCCAGCTACAGTATGTAACATAAGCACTGAGCTATGAACCACACATAATTGAAGGCCGCAAGCCCGTGGTTATGTGGGGGAAGAGGTCCTCCCCTGCATCCCATTTAAACCAAGCAGCACACTACCACTCTGCTTAGAGTGAGTCACACTCACCAGCCATCCTCCCCTAATACCTCCTCCTACTCTGGCACTCTTATCCCACTGGGGGGTCTCATACTATGGGGCTTCACATCCTTCCTACGGTGGGATACAGAGAAAGGTCAAAACAAATATCAAGATAATGACTCATCAGTTCAAACATCTGAGCACCTTGCATATATTATCTGATTCATACATGCTATAATCACTGACTCATTCATGTCTATCCTGAAGTACCTAAGCACAAATCATTCTATACTACTAGTACCTGGAACATTGTCTTACTTACCAGCTGGCCTCTGTATCCAACCAAAATCTACATCATCCAGCTACAGTATGTAACATAAGCACTGAGCTATGAACCACACATAATTGATGAAGTAGAAATGCTGTGCTCAAAATACAGTTCTGTGTTCAAGGCAGAATTGGGATGATGAAAGGTACTGAAGCTAAAATACAAGCAGAATATTTGATTATCTCTAGTGCATCAATTTCTGTCTTAAAGGAGATAGGAAATGATTTGTACATAGTTAACTACCCTTTCATCTTCCTTTTCATGCCAGTTATATATTCTGATATGCTTTGATGATTTTTTGATAAATAAATAATCTAGCTTTGGGGTGTCCACAGATCTACACAGAGTTCCACTCTCCTCACCAGCTACTGCTCTTGATTTTCATATTTCTAAGACATTCTATGACATCAGAAACTCCCATTCCATGCTATTCATCTGAATGGCCTGGAAAGGTGTTTGTGATGTCATAGAATGTTTGGACAGTATGAAAAGAGACATCAGCAACTGCTGAGGAATGAAGGATTCAGAGTCCTTAAAAAGGCAACAAGATTAGATTATTAATTTACCAAAAATGGTCAAAAACATATCAGAATACTGGGTAGCCAATAAGAGAACAACTAAATTGCTTCAACAGGTGTAAAAACTGTTTCCTTTCACCTTTAACTAAAATATGCTGTTCCTCAGTTCAAAGGTCATAGAATGCTGTTGTAACCTTCTGTGCTGTTGTACCCTTCTGTGGTATAATAGCTCTTTTGATTAGAATAGGACTTCATGCCCCCTGCTTTTTTACTACATTGTCCCCAAGTACACAGAACCCAAGCCCTTCCCTAAGGCAAAATCTTCTTTGATTAATCATTTTGAAAACAAAACCCATACTTCAGATGGGGAGATTTTTAACAACTGAGTGATAGTCGATTTCAGTTTTTTGTTTTGTTACAATAAAAAAAACTTAAACCTAATATTTCTTGGAAAAAAACAGCATTTTTTTTTAATTTTAAGTTATGAACAGCATGGTATTTAAAGTAACACGTGGGCAGTCATGTATACCTTAGCTATGTCTTCATTCTGGAGTCCTGATGCCTTAAGGGATCTTCTGGGCTTTGCTCTTGTGATCTCTGTTATGTCATTAGAACCCTTTAATGAAACACAGCCTTGTTTGCATGGTTCTTATACATTATTTTCTGTATATTAACAAGTGGTGTCAACATTTTGCAAGGCTTGACCCATTCCCTGTACTTCACAGGAAGCTATAAATGAGCAACTGAAGAGATTTTAACAGGAGGACATAATTAGCCAAGTAACTGACAGCATACAGGCAGCACCCATTATATGTATACCCATAACAGATGGAGGAGTGAGGATTTGTGGGGTTTACAAGGTCACTATAAACCCTTGACTGGATGAAGACCAGTGCCCTATTCCTAAGCCAAAAAGACAAACCATATCTCGTATTTAATATGTGAAATGGCTTGTATCAGTTTAATTGGTTGCTGTATTGGGTAGTCCTTGCCATAAATGGTCCATAACCATTTGAAATGCCACAGGAGCACTAGTGGATTGGTGTGATATACAGTACTACCAGGATGATATTTTAGTCACAGAAGACACTACAGAGAGGATTGTGGATTCAGTGGGAGGATCTTTGTGTCATACAGTGTGTATGATATACTGTAAGATATTCTGCAAAGAAGATCATGTGAGTAACTTGCCCTACTGCAAATGGAACATAGAAAAATATACAATCTAAAAAAAATGGTCCATCCAGTCTGCCTAGTTTTACCCTACTCTACACCATGACCTCTTGTCCAAATGGTGTTTTTGACATTTCCTCTTCCCTCACTCCCTGCCTTACTGCTACACCTGAGTAACTTTTAATCCCCATTACTCTGTCCCACCTACTGTATACTTAAACCCATTAATGCCATTTGCACTCACTATCTCTGCTAGTAGGCTGTTCCAGAGCTCAACCACTGTCTCCTTTAGGTAAAACTTTCTCACATCCCTTTATCTAACTTACATTATTGTCCCATTGTTTTCAACCTGCCATTACAGTAAATTGGGACATCAGTGGGGAGGGGGGGTGAGGAACAATAACCTTTACATGCTAAGATAAAGTATATTCATTTAGGAATATAAAGGGATCTAATTTAATCTAAGGAACAAGGTGATTTTTTTTAAATTCAAAGTCCCAAGATCTTAAGTGTGTCTATTTGCAGATGACACAAAGATCTGCAATCGGGTCAACATTCCAGGGTGTATGGAAAGAATAAGAAAAGATCTAAGCAAGCAAGGGGAATGGTTGAGAGTATGGCAGCTGAGATTCAATACAAATAAGTGCAAAATTATGCACTTAGGGTGCTGGAACCCAGGAGAGGGCTACTCAATGAGGTGGAGATGATGACAACCACTAAGCTGGAAAAGGATCTAAGGGTGATTATATTGGATGACCTAAAGGTGGCCAGACAGTGTGAAAAAGCAGTAAGGAGGGCCAGTGGGAAGCTGGGGTACATAGAGAGTTGCATCACCAGCAGAAGAAAGGAGGTAGTGATGCCTCTTAACAGATCAATGGTAAGACCTCAGCTGGAGTACGGTGTCTAGTTCTGACACTGCATTTCAGGAAAGAAAGACATAGACAGTGTGGATGCTTTCCAGAGAAGGACTACAAAGATTGTGTACAGGCTACACCAGAAGCCTTATGAGGAGAGGCTGAAAGACCTCACTATGTATTCACTGGCAATGAGAAAGGAGAGGGAGATATGACAGAGATGCTAAATATCTCAAGGGTATAAATAAGGTACAAGAGAGGAGCCTCTTTTAGAAAAGAAAATGCTCAAGAACAAGGGGTCATGATATGAGGCTGGAGGAGGTAGAATCGGGGCAATGAAAGGAAGTATTTTTTCATGTAAAGGGTGGTGGATGCTTAAAACAGTCTCCCTGCTGAGATGGTGGGGGCACAGATGGTGATGATATTCAAAAATGTATAGGATAGTCCTAAAGGAACCATAGTGGTGGGGAAGAAAGGGTAGACAAATGAACATTGTAGAGGGTAGGGATAATGGGCAGACTGGATGGGTCATGTGGTCATCTGCTGTCAAATTCTATGTGTCTATGTTAAGGGGCAGCTGACTCAAGAGTGTCCAAAATAACCAAGGATTACATTTCAGTTTTTTAAAACCTGGTATATTGAGAATAGGAAATCAGTTTCAGCAATGTGTTAACTGTCAGTTGGGCCTCTGTCTTGTACAGTGCGTCAGGCACTGTGTAAGCCAGTAGCAGGTAGTCCCAATGTCAAGAAGTCAGAAGCCAAATGGAACAGGTTGAAGTGGGAGTTCAGCTGGAGAAGAGTGGGCCAGCTGTTTCTAGCTGTATAAGTTCCCAGAAAAGATGGAAGCACATCTGGAGTACTGTCAGGATTGCATCATTTATGCCATCCTGCCTGCAGTGGTCATGGAGGATACATATTTAGCTGCTGGGAACTGGTTGCTACTCTGTAGAATCATACTGCTAATCCAAAAACGCAACTGACTTCACACTTTGTGTGTGGGGGCATGGGGAGGCTGGTTGGCAGTTATGCAGGACTCAGGGTAGGTGGGAGTTGGAGTCTGGCATGCAGGACATTAGAAGAGGAGTACATCCAGTCACTGCCAGAGTTGTGTAATGTGCCTCATCCTGCCCATGGAGGGCAGGGGTGGGTACATCTGTAGTCACTGTGGGGTGGTTGATGCTCTCAAGAGGTGCCTTAACATGTTAAATTGGTATTCGGAGTCACCACGGTGCACAGAGAGATAAGAAGGGGCAGCTTAGTGTGATTCTTCTGGGTACCAGTGATCACTGTACATGTAGTTCAGCATAAGGAAAGGAGGAGAGACAAACTACATGAGGATGAGGGTCCTGAACTTCACAAGGGCAGATTTTAAGGAAATGGGAGACTGCCTCAGAAAATGCCATGGGGGTGGGCTTATCAATGAGGAGTAGAAGATCATTGGGGAATAATAAGGGAGGTATAATTATGACAACAAACATCTGCATGAAAAAGGTAAACAAAAGCAGATAGAAAAGAAGTGGCAGGATTGTTAAAAGAAAAAAGGCTGGCATTCAAGAGCTGCAGGGAAACGCAGCAGAAGGAGATCAGGGAGGTGTATCTAGCCAAACAGAAGGAAGCGGGTACAGCTGTTAGGGGAGCAAAAGTATAGACAGAGGGAAGATTGTCAGAAAGGTGTCTTTTTTTTCAGATACATGAGGGACAAAATATAGACAAAGGCAGGGATAGGGAGGATTAGAGGAGCAGAAGGGAAACCTGTGCAGAAGGGGACCAAGAAAAATCTTACATTTTAACAAGTACTTGAGAATTTAAGTAATTTTTCAGGCAAGAGGAGACAGTATGTCTACTTTAATTGCCTGTTAGTTCCCACTAAATGGGCTTGGGCATAATTTTTCCAATACATTGGCCTAGTCTAATTTAGAATTTTGAATGTTTCTAGTTACTTACTGTACACAACTTCTTGTGGTAAGCTGTTCTGTCTAGAAACAGCTCTTTTTTTATATTGCTTTTACTCCTCCACAGCAAGCAGGCATGGCTTTCTGATGTCTTAGTGAGAGGGCTCTGTTCCATCCATGAGCGCATCTCGCTCAGCCTTGGCTCTGACCCCAGGCAAGTCTTCAATAGATTCACCCCATGGCGGGACTGGGGGGAAGGACAATTCTCCCCAGAGTGAATTATCCAGATTTCCGGAGCAGAGCCATGAGTTGGGAGTGCTGCCAGGGCTTCATGAAGCCTGCTAGCATCCCATTTTTCTGTTTTCTCCCTTCCCTGTTGCTGGTGTGTGCACGTCAACATGCGCACATGGAGGCATGCACATGCTGCAGAGTACCACAGCACTCTCCTGTCTTTGGCACCCTGGACCTGCACTGCCCTCAGGCTGCCACATGGTGGCAGTCATTTGGTGGGAATGCCAACTGACCCTCCCTGGGAGAGGAGAGTATTCATCTGCATGCTCGATCCTCTTCCTCCCCCAAACAACCCACAGCAACCCATGCTCACAACCAAACATGGGTCACTGGTTTGGCAGGAGGTAGGCTCAATGCCTCAGCCCTCCACGCCACTTGGCTGGCCTCTTGAAACTACACTTTGAGTTAGCCAATCCTTTCTTTTATTGTTCTTGAGTTTATCTGCACTCTCTTTTTAGCATATACCCTTGCAAACCATCCCTGGAATAGTTCTCTTTCAGCTTCAGTATCTCTAATAGTTGTTGATTCTACAATGCCCTATATGTTACTATCATGTCCCTCCTTTGTCTTGCCCTCTTCAGTGTGAATAAGTTTAACTTAGCCTCTCCCTATAGGTTGAGGTCCACATTCCTTTAATTATTTTGGTAAATATTCTCTGTACTCCCTTAAGTCTATCATTATTTTTCTAGTATGTGGACACCAGACTGACCATGGTGCTCCAGATGGGGTCTGACCAAGGGATAATACAAAGGTAACATTACCCTTCCTCCTACTTCATATATTGTTCATGCAAGCAATACTACCTAACAGGGTGGGCAGTATTGGGCTATACCTGCCTGCCCAGAGGTGTAATGAGGCCTGATGCCACAGGCATAGGGCCTTATAGCCCCTGGAAGGGTGGGTCTAGCCCATACCGCCCACCCTGGAGGGTATTATTGTGCTTAGAAAATTGGTTTTGATTATAAAGAATGAGACATACACAAAATTAAATGATTTGAATTGTGAAGAATTTATATTTTTAAACAGTAGAACTGTGGGAGAAAAAAATAGTCCCTGGTAAAATAATATAGTAAAAGAGTTGTTCATTTTGTTGAAGTCATTTGTTGTATGTTATGAACTGAATAGGTACATCGAAGGTGCAGTTGGTTGGTGTGAAGTTGGTTAATGGAGTAGGAGACACTGCTGCTGTTTCTGTGGGGGTGTTGTTATGATGACATGCTGGTTCATTGACTTTGGTTTCTGCTTGCTTGTTGGCATCTGAATTTTGGCCTCCCAGTATTTTACTCCACTGCTGTCTGTCATGTTGCCTTGGTGCCCAGTAGTTGGCTAGACTTGTTTCTGACTTGTGTCCTGTTACCCTAGTTATTTCTCTGCTACTTAAGCCTCCATTAGATAGTAGTTGGACTGCAGTGACTCTTATACTGTGGTTGGTATATTCTTACTTGGTATATCTTTTTGTGAGCTGAGCTTCATCACTGAGTCTAACATCATAGTTCCTAGGTAGTTTTTACCAAGTGGTGCTTTGGAGTACCACTGTGGGAGAGTGTCCAGTATAGCTTGCAGTTGTGTGAGGGGATGGCAGTAAACAGCTGTTGCATTGTGGGGTAGTTTAGCTAAGTATTTTTGAAATGATTTAACTGGATAAAGTGGATTTTGTGGGTCTTCATACATGAATCCTCTATTTTTGTCTCTGTTAGTTTCGGTTGGATTCTTATGATTTTTTGCTGCTTCATTGTGACTTAGGGAAACATATTTTAATCCATTTTGATCTGCATTTATTTGGAACGAGGTACATGTTAGTTTCCTTAGATGTTCTCGGCCTTCTCTGGCCATATGTATTTGTATATTAAACCATACTTTTCTTAAGAGGCCTAATGCAGTGTCAAGGCTTAGTACTGGTGAGGTTCGCAGCTTTTGCAGGTCTGTTTCAGTTAGTGGAGGGTGGTGGGTGGCATAGTCTTTTTGTTCTTTGTGAAGTTTTTTAAGGGCAGAGGGTAGGACATTGTTTGATGACCTGAAGGTTGAGTCACTGATTAGGCTGACATTTCTTCTGATATTTTGGCTATTAATGTGTCTATTTAGTCCTGCACGAAGGGAACAGTAGCCTGAGACTGAGTACTGCTGTCCAGTGTTTGTTGTGACTTCTGCATAAAATTGACGCAGCACTCTGTTGATACTTTCTAAGGTGTCAGTTTCCTACTGTAGAGTTCCATTTCTTTTGATGACCCATTCATTGAATACTTTGAGAGCCCGGTTTGTTTTTTTTCTTGTATTAGCTTCTTCATGCTCAGCTTCTATGGTGTTAAGTTCTTCTGCACTTATGGCGCAGAAACAGTCTTTTTCTTGATGTGTGTTTGAAGTTTTATTTTGCTTTGTGACCATAGTTTCTGTGGTGAGGTTCGTTTGTTGTTTGGTTTCTGGTTTATTGTGTTCTTTAGGTATTGGTTTTGTTTGTGGTATGTTGAGCTGAATTTCTTCTGTATCTATTAGTTCTGTTATTTCCTGTTCTTGTGGGGCATTTTATGCTGTCTGTAAAGAGAAAATACAGTTTAGTACAACAATTAATTGTTCTGAAAGTGTACATAGTTGTAATATAATAGGTGCATGGTGACAGCAAGAGAGGAGCTCAGTGGTGGTGTAAATGTTTTTTTTGTTGCATAAACAGGAGTAGCAGAGAAAACATGAAATATTATTTTATATGTGTGACATGGGAGTATAGGGAAAGTTAAGTGATTTGGATAGGGTCACATAGTCTGCAAGCGAAGGCTGTGGGATTCAAACACAGGTCTGCAGATTTGGAGCTCAGAGTGTGAAATTTATTTGGGAGCAGAAAGTTGCTAGAGTAACTGTTTTTAAAAGATCTGGAGGATATGGCTTTTAAAATGATAAGAAGTAGGTATGGAAAGGAGCATCTTGGGGGAACAAGCAGTTGTGTATGTTTTCTAGAGATACAGGGATTGTGAAGGGACTTTTTTAAAGGATCCCTGATGATGTTAGGTGGAGCAAAGATGACAACAGAATTGCAAGTGCTAGGGAAATAGTGGGCTATGTTTAGAGACAAGAAAATTACTAATGCAGTGAAAGGGATGTGCGCCTGAGTGATTTTCCAGTTAAAAAAAAAAGTCGGGAAGCTGTGAAAACACATAGGTCGGGGAGGAAGTCATAGTTTCTGTTTTTCAACATATGCAGGATATTTCTGAAAAAGGTAATGTCTTTGGAAACTCAGTGAAGAGAGTAGGAGGAACTGGAAGACAGTGATAAGTGGAAGCGCTGAGTGAAACAGAGGGTAATTATTCAGAAAAATAAATATTGGTAATTAGATGAGAGGAGTGGTGCAGTTCATGCTGTTTCAGTGTAACAAGGTGTCGGGAAGGAACAGAAACATTTGTGCTCAAGGAGGGAACTGTACTTTTTTGATCTGGTGATGGTTTGGAGGGCATGCAGTGTGCAAGGCATAGCATTTTGCCGCCCTCCCCGCTACTGAAGTAAGAGAGACAATGAGAAGAGTGTATTTACTGGCACAGTGTGTATATTTTAGATTCATTTTTTACTAACCTGGTTGATACTGTTAGACTGCTGGGGTGTTTCTATTGCAGCTCTGTTTTCTTGTGACTGCCCGGACTCTGTTACGGCTTGTGGTGCTTCGAGAAGACTTGATTTACTGATTTTTTGAGCTGGCTTATAATAAATGTTGTCTTCTAACTCTGACAACATTTGCCTGAGTCCTCCCAAGTTTACTATGTCAAAATTTACTGAGGAATCTGACATTTTTTTACTTTGTTCAGAGGTCGCATTTAAATCTCCGGCTTCGGTGTTGCCATTTGCCTCATGAATTTTCGTGTTGTGTACATAGCGATGCAGGTGGCTCATTGATTTGTAGTTTATGATTGGGCAACACGGGCTGGCACTCGTTCAAGGTGGGCATTGTTAATTGACAGATGCCCACCTAGACGAGTGTCTGAGCCAATCAGAAGTGACAATTGTCTTTTCCCGTTTTCTAAGATACAACCTATGACCTGACCACATTTTTAAGCAACGGCTTCCCATTGTTTGGCCCATGTGAAACTTTATTATATTATGATATCAAGGTATTTTTCTTCAGTGGAGGCTCATAGTGGCATGTTATTTATTCGCTATGTAGCACTTAGGTGACTATTCCCTAAATATAACACTACACATTTGGCTATATTGTAACTAATTTTAGATTTTTGTGTCCAACTTGCCATTCTATTGAGATCTTCCTGCAATTCCTTAATACTAGTGTGTGAGTCAATAATGCCCTCAGTTTCATATGACTTGTGAACATTGTTGACCAGCCTTGTATTCCACTGTATGAGTCCCACATGTAGAAGCTGAAGGGGGCAAGGTTCCATAGCATCAGGGTTAGTCATGATGCAGCCATTACACATCATGCCTGCTGTGGTAGCTGACTACCCGGTAAACATAAAGTCAGGCAAGTCTCAAGGTGCAAATGGGCTACATCCCTAGATCACAGTAGAGTGAAAGAAACAGTTGTCAACACCACTTGCAGAAATCCTTTAGGAGTCTGTCCAGACAGGTGTAGTGTCAAAGAACTGTAAAGTGGTCAATGTGGTCCCTTTTTCAGGGATGGGGCAAGGTCAGACCAAGACAACTACAGGCCAAATGAGTGCTGTGCATAGTCTTGGAGGACATTATCAAAGACAATATGACAGAACACTTGGTTGAGGCAAGGGTTCTTGCTCCCTCTCAGCATGGCTTTTTGAGAGGCAGATTGTGCCAAACTAGCTTGATCACCTTTGAGTGGGTAAACATGGAGACAGACAGGTACAGGGCTGTGGATATAGTCTATGTGGACTTCAGCAAGTCTTTTCATACTGTGGCACATAATAATATTCGAGGAAACCAGTGCAGAATACACATTTTTAGGGTTGCAGTGGGTGCAGCCCTGCAGACCTTTTGCTATGGAAAAAAGGACTCAGTGCATTCCTTCCCACCGAACAATATGTTGAAGTTGCACCACAGTCGCCTCTGCATCCGTGAAGCACTCCTCTTGTCTGCATTGGATGTAGCACTGCACTATTTGTTATATGTTGGCAGTCACAGCAGAACACAGCATACTCTGCTGTGTCCAAGATGTCCACCAAATTGTATTGCGCATGCGCAACTACTAGAGCATGCACATTGCAGAGTGGACTGTGCTGTGTTGCTATGACTGCTGATTTGTTTTTATTTTTAAATTATACATATCCCTCCACCCAATCCTCCCTCTCAGCACCTCCCACCAGAAACATAATGGTGACACTGGGGGTGTCCAATACCCCAGTGTCGCAATTGTGTTTCCCCATGACTGTCAATTTTAATTTTCTTTTTCTTATGCATAGACCCCCTCCAGATGCTCCATCTCAGCATGCAAAACCCCACACCACCCAGAAATGTAACAATGGCACTGGGGTGCTCAATCCCCCAGTGTCATGATCGTGTTCCCTGTGAATTTTTTTAAATACATATTTGTGTCTCCTCCCACCTGACCTTCCCTCTCAGACCCCCCCCCCGAAACATAACAGTGACACTAGGGGTGCCCAATCTCCCAGTGTTGTGATCAGGAATCCTGACCCCTCAACTGACCCTCCCACTCAGCACACAGCACACCTCCCCCCCCAAGCCCTTACTTACCAACTGGGGGTCCAACACCATAATCCTCTCTGGACCGCAGACACATCTTCACTCTTCAAAGCCAGACCTCAAACTAAAGAAAAAGGTATGTGGTTCAATGTATTGCAATGAGGTTTTGAACTTAGTGGCATAACTTGGGCATTTTTGCATATTTTTAGCCCACATTTTCAACATGCCTTTTTTGGGACCCCGCCTCATGAACAATTGCACTGACATTAGGCAACTCTGTCCAGAAATGTGATTCTGTGGTAAATGCATTAAATCACTTTTCAGGCAGGAGTTGAAACTTTTCTCTGCCCTTGTTCATGAGGTGGCATCATAAGAAGGCTATGTTGACAATGTGGTGTAAACATATTAAAAACAATAACGTTATGTGCCTACATTGAATTCTGTGAATGCAGGCTCATGAGCTTGGTCATTTTCAATTTTTTTACCCCAAATTTACAACATAGCCGTATCTTTACAGCACCTCATGAATGTGATAGCTATCATTTTTTAAATCCTGGCCAAAATATTTCTTTAGATCCCAAAAGGTGATTTTGCAGTCCCAGCACAAAATCGCCTTTCGGACAGGAGTTGAAAATTTTCTCTGCCCTTGTTCATGAGGTAGGGTCATAAGAAGGCTATGTTCTAAATTTGATATAACAATATATATTTTTTTCAATTTAAAGTTTATTGATACATTTTCCACAATAATAGGCAGTTTAAATGACAGTGACATTAACATTCTGATACAATATAAAGGAATAACTGCCTGACCCACCCTTCCCTCCCCATACTGCAATAACCCAACCTAATGCCCGTCAAATGCCAAGCACCTTACTTAAGGTCTTACATAACAATATAGTCTGAGATATACTTAGACTTGAACCAGAGAAAATAGAGAGTGAAGGGGATCCCAGATTTTGGTATATGTTGCCATTCTATTGTGGACACTAGCAATCGCTTTTTCTGTGTGCAGATTGGACAGAATTTCTTTTACCCATTCCAGGACAGATGGAGAGGACTTATCTTTCCAGTGGCGTAAAATAAGCTTCCTAGCCGATAAGGCAATCATGGAAATGTGAAACTTTCATAAATTATCTCTAATAAATGATAAGTCCCCTTGCAGACAGATCTCGGGAGTAAAGTATTCCTGAAGGCCCAGCAGAAGGTCCAGGAAAGTTTTAATTGAATCCATAAGGGGGAGATTTTAGGAGAGGATCAAAACATGTGGAGAAGTGTTCCTTCTTCCTGCAAACACTTATTGCATATATTGGAATTCAGGTAACCCTACTTCTGTAATTTAACCAGGGTGTAGTACAAGTTATGTAAAATATGATATTGCGTGAGACGCAGTCTGTCTTGAGAAATATATTTATGACATGATCTCCACAGAGAATGCCAATCCAAATAATATTGAGGGAAAAATTATTCCAGAATCTTGTAGGTCCAGAGGGACCACCATATTTTTTGTGAAACAAAACCTGATACAGCTTAGAGATTACACCTGAAGATCCAGAAAGTGGGGAAACCTCAGGTATCAGAGAAGTGATGGTCTGGGAGGGAGGAGTATTACCGAAATTGATTACAAGTAAATGCTTTAACTGTATAACTTTGAAATGAGAGGAAACTGGAATGAGAAATTTCTTAATAATATCTTCCACTGATAACCAATGCCCCTCTCCATCCATAAGAGAAAAAAGCTTCCCATCCCCCAACTGGGACAACCATTGACAGGAAATCTGGTTCTTGTTAATAGTGAAAGACAGGGAATTCCAAATAGACTGGGCCAGGTCCTGATGAGGGAATATTGTAAAAATGAACACATTTGAGAATAAATCTTTAAGAAGTCATTATTATGGGGCGCTCTTCGGTCATACGTACCTGGGGAAACTTAAGGAAAAATAGTGTAAGAGGGTCCAAATTCTTGGGCTTGATTGCATCCAGTTCTATTCTAAGCCAAACTGGTTGCTCTTTTTTTGGGCCGGGGGATACCCATCTCAGACATTTTGCTAAGTGACTAGCCCAGTGATACATGACAATATATTTTTTTTCTAAAGTTACAAGGCTATGTTTAATTTTGCAAACTCAGTCTTGTAAGTTTGGTAATATTCAAACTTTTTGCCCAAATTTTCAATGTGACCATTTCTATATAGCACCTCATAAATGTGATAGCTGTAATTTTTCAACTGCTGCTCAAAATGTGTTTTTGCATCCTAAAAGTTGATTTTGCAGTACCCATGTGAAATTACCATTAGATCAGGAGTTGAACATTTTCTCTGTCCTTCTTCATGAGGCACGGTCATAAGAAGGCTGTGCTGACAATGTGGTGTAAAAATATTGCAAAACAACTAATGTATAAGCCTACATTACATTTTGCAAATGCAGGCTTGTACCTTTGGTAATTTCCAATATTTTAACCCAAAATTCCTCGGCTGCAGCCCTATCAGCTCTGGCCAGAATTTGTTGATTTGGGGTATTGGAAGCCTCTGGAGGGAACCCTTTACTGAACAGCTAGATTGGGGGAAGGGATATAAAGTGGCCTGAATCATATTCAGTGTGCTTTAATTATTATTTTTATTTGTTTTCTTTATACTCCTCGGCCCATGGCACTCCACTCTTCAGGAGATACCATCTGCCTTATCAGTCCCCACTCTCCTACCTGTTCCCAGAGAGGTCCATCCCTCATGGAGTCTTGATTCTACCCCCCCAGGTGGGGCCTGAACAACCCATACTTCCTTCATTTTGTCAGGATGCCAGTTTGAGGTCAGGCAGGAGGCACTGGGGATCAGGGCTGGTGCTCCATCTACTACAGGTGCCACTGGCCATTTTTCTCATTTTTCTCCACAGAAAACACATGCACCCTAATACCAAGGCACTATGCACTGATGTCCACCACACAGCTCCCACTGGTCCCTCCTGCAAGCTGCAGGACTTGCTGTACCATGGGCCTCTACCCAGGATCAGGTAAGCTGTGGACCTTGATCCACTCCCTCCTCCCCAGAGAAGGTAAGCCATCCTGGGATGCTCAAGCCTTCTCCCCCGGCCAGCTTTCCAGTGACCTGAGTCCACTCCCAAACCCGGGTCACTGGCGTCGTGATTGAAAATCCAATGTCTGCACCAACGGGCCACTTCAGTGTACTCTAATTATTATGGAGAACACAGGTTTTAGCAATGAATGTGAACATTGCAAATGTTGTTGATTGAAAGGAGAGGAATGTGCTGGCAGGAAGGTAAGGGATTAGATGTTATTTGTCTTTGGGAGATAGTCATAAAGGGCAACATGGCAGTTTTTAAAATACATCTCTGTAAATCACTGTAGCAACTATCTTGCCTTTATTTGTTGAGACAGGTAAAAAATTTAGAAACCAAATTTCTGAAATATTCATGAACTAACACCCATTGTTCTCAAATGCTGAGCAAAGTTTTTATCGTATTGTATAGCATTACTTATACTTGGTTTGACCACTGATGTTATGTGCTCTGTAAATTCATACTTGCTGCTGTATTCCCAATATGCTTGTCTGCCATTGTTCTGTTCTCCTTGACATGGAACCTTTGTAAACATGCTCTGAGCTCAAAGGCTGTATTCAAAAATGTAAATAAATAAATAAAAGTGAAGTTAGGTGTTTGTGCATCTCTGCCATTGATTTACTGATATACAGTGGTGATCACAAAATGTTTTATCTGTACTGAGGTATACCTTGGTGGTACTGAGGCAGGATCGCATTACAGCCAATGCAAATTGAACTTGAGTGTTTCAGTGGTACTGTACCTCGAGGTTCCACGAACATTTACATTACCACCACTGTACAGCAGAGCCAAACATGATGCAAACCAATACCTTGCAGTAAGTGACATGTCACAAAATACTGCATGACAAAAGGACTTAATTGCCACGTGATAACTGGGTCACATTTTTTTCTCATAGGAAAAGACAGTTATAATTCACTGTTATAGCCAGCTGGTTATAACGTCAAACATGCACCAATCTTTCTATGAGAAAACCATGAGCCAGACTGTGGCTCACTACACTGCTCTTAGAACAGGTGCAAGACAGAAAACACATGCCATTCTCACTTTACTTTCTGTTGCAAAACTTCTGTGATCAACTTTTAAACTTGCAGAACTTTTTGACAAGTAAATTCAGTTTAGGTTGGACTGGGGAAAAAAATCACCTGTTTCTCTTTCTCTCTCTCTCTTTGTCCACTCCTCCCTCTCCAGGTCACAGGATCATTCCCTTGGAAACATCAGTTGCCATGACTACAGGGGGTGAGGGGGCAGACCCTTGCATTTATTGATTAACTGTGGTGTTGTTTGTTTCTGTATAGGGGTGATTGTTCTTTTTGTGTGGTTTTGTAGGTGTTCCATCTGCATTTTTCTTTCATTGTTGTGGTCTTTCGGTGCTGTCCATTGGCTGTGTAAGGGTTGTTGGGATGTTGTTACTGTAGTGTCCATCACAATTTTTCCTGTTGAATCAGCTTGTTGGAACCCCAACACCTTGGATGTGAGTAAAATTCTCATTATATACACCACCACATGTATTATTCCATATTTGATTATACAGATCCCTCCATTGTGGCATTGTAACCTGCTTGGTGCTGCTGTGTAT
Source organism: Neoceratodus forsteri (assembly GCA_016271365.2). Lineage (NCBI taxonomy): Eukaryota > Metazoa > Chordata > Ceratodontiformes > Ceratodontidae > Neoceratodus > Neoceratodus forsteri. Next base: position 1,292,996,368 of record CM057456.1, read on the forward strand.
TAAAATTGCTCAGTAATGCTAAAGCATTTTAGGAAAAGGCAACAGCACATCAACAAACACTCATTACAATTGCTACTTTGAAATCACATTGTTTCAGTAATAATTTATAGTGACATTTGATATCAGGATAATTGCTCATTTGTTTGACATGTGAATACTAAAAACAACACTGCTGAATGGTCAGTGGATGGTACTTGGTCTAAAGTGAACTGCCCATCTATGAAATAGCCCTCCTAGTGTCTTGGGTACATGCAACAAATAAAATACTCTTAACACTTGGCACAACTGTGCAGGAGCTACAAACACTGTAGCTAAAATGCTACAGCTGTTTTGTTCAATGATATTCTTTCTTTTCTTGCATCATTCATTAGCAGTTTTTCTTTATTTTCTGGTGCCTTTTACTCCTGGTTCAGTGCTCAGCTGTTGGGGCAGGATTTTCAAGGCCCTTAGATCGCTTGCAGCCAACATGCTGGATGCTACAAGCACCTAGTGCCAAGATTAGTGCCATAAGTGATTTCAAAAGCAGCCAGCATCAATCAGCAGGCTACTTGTGCCAAAGTGTGCTAGCACCAGCCTTGTGCCACAAAAGTGGCTGCAGCATGGCACTAGGGGGATTGCAGCAGACCCTGACCGCTACAACCCCTAATTTCTGAATTTCAAAGCCGTTCCCGGGAACAAAGTGCTAAGTACCATTAGACCAGCAAAGAGATGGTTTAATGGTACTGAGACATCTCCTGGGAGGGACATCTAGTATGTGCCACTGTGTGGCCTGCCCTGATCCACCCCAATTGATGCTCCCTGGTGATCCACTGGCCTCCCTCCCTGCCTATCATAACCCAACACTATCCTATGTAATCTCCCCACTGATCTAGTGGCCCCCCCTGCCCATCATACCGCAACACTGTCAAGTAATCTCCCCAGTGATCTAGTGGCACCATCCCTTCCTGTTGTACCCCAACACTGTCATTCCTCCTGAGTAGTCTGCCTGATGGTCTAGTGCCCCCACCCCCAGCAAGTGGTGCCACCACCCCTCCCCATTAAAACCCCCAGATTCAGTGACCAGCATGGCCCTCTGCACACCACCATGGCTGGCTGCTGAATGAACTGTCTAAGCGTGTACTGTAAGTATGCACTTTCACAGGTCATTCAGAGGCTGGCCATGGTGGTGTGCAGAGGGCTTTGCCAGTTGCCAAATCTGGGGCTTGGATGTGGGGAGTGGGGTGGTGGGCACTACTTGCCAGGGAGCAGGGGACACTAGACCACCAGGGAGTGTTGAGTCTGCAGTAGTACTGCTCATGGGCACAGTGGGGCATAGTGTTGCGGGGTACCAACATATGCACAAGCAAGGGCACAGCTTCACCACATTGTCCTGCAGTACTTGCTGCACTCCTTCTGGGTGCACCATCCATTTGATGCACCCATTCGGTTGGTGCAAGTAGTGGGACTTAGGTCCTGGGATCCTATGTAGTGGAAAATCAGGAGCAGGGTCCTGGGCACACCGGCACTCAGTGCAAGCTGCCATTGTCGCAGCTTGTATCACAGGTTTGAAAATCCGGCCTCTAATATGCCACCTGCTATGTTTACAGTACTCAGCTGTTTTTATTTATTCCCCATGCCTCTCACACTGGGTTCAGCACTCAGCTGCTTTTATTTCCCTGTGTGTCTCAATCTGGGTCCAGCATTCAACTGTATTTATTTTTGTCCCTGTGTCTCTCATTCCTGGTGCACTGATAAACTGTTATTTATTTCCCTATTCTTCTCACTCATGTTGCAGGTCTTAACTGTTTTTATTTATTTATTTGTGCTTCTAACTTATGGTGCAGTGTTAAACTGTTTTTTTTTTCCCTGTGTGTCACATTCCTGGTGCTATGTGAAGCTGTTTTAATTTACAGTACAGTATTTCCCTGTGCTTCCCAGTCCTGGTGTAGTGCTTAAAGTTTGTTTGTTTTTTATTTATTTCCCTGAGCCACCCAATATGGCTGCAGTGCTAAACTGTTTTAAATTATTTCACTGTGCTTCCACTCCTCAAGCAGTACTAAGATGTTTTAATTCTTTCCCTGTGTTTTCCAATCCAAGTGCAGTGCTAAACTGTTTTTAATTATTTTCCTGTGGCACTTACTCTTTTTAGTTATCTCCCTGTGTCACTTACTTCTGGTGCAGCTTTCAGCTGTTTTATTTATTTCCCAATGTTTCTCATTCCTGGTACACTGCTAAACTATTTTTAATTATTTCCCTGAGTTTCTCACTCCTGGTGCACTGCCAAGTTAGTTTTAATTATTTCTCTGTATTTCTCATGCATGGTGCACTTCTAAACTACTGTTAATTATTTCTCTGTGTTTCTCACTCCTGGTGCACTGCTCAACTATTTTTATGTACTTGATTTCCCCATGTTTCTCACTCCTGGTGCACTGCTAAACTAGTGTTAATTATTTCCCTGTGTTTGTCACTCCTGGTGTACTGCTAAACAAGTGCTAATTATTTCCATGTGTTTCTATCTCCTGGTGCACTGCTAAACTATTTTTAATTGTTTCCCTGTGTTTCTTACTCCTGGTGCACTGCTAAACTACTGAGAATTATTTCCTGGGGTTTCTCACTCCTGGTGAATTGCTCAACTATTTTTGATTTTTCCCTGTGCTTCTCACTCCTGGTGCACTGCTGAACTATTGAGAATTGTTTCTGGTGTTTCTCACTCTGGTGCATTGCACAACTATTTTTAATTTTTCCCTGTGTTTCTCACTCCTGGTGCACTGCTCAACTATTTTAATATGCTTAATTTCCCCATGTTTCTCACTCCTGGTGCACTGCTAAACTAGTGTTAATTATTTCCCTGTGTTTCTCACTCCTGGTGCACTGCTAAACATGTGTAAATTATCTCCATGTGTCTCTCTCTCCCAGAGCACTGCTAAACTATTTTTAATTGTTTCCCTGTGTTACTCACTCCTGGTGCACTGCTAAACTATTGATAATTATTTCCCAGTGTTTCTCACTCCTGGGGTACTGCTCAACTATTTTTAATTGTTCCATGTGTTTCTCACTCCCGGTGGACTGCTAAACTATTTTTATTTATTTCCTTGTGTTTCTCATTCCTAGTATGCTGCTAAACTATTTGCAATTATTCCCCTCTGTTTCTCACTCCTGGTGCACTGCTAAACTATTGTCAGTTGTTTCCTGTGGCACTTATGGTTTTTAATTATTTCCCTGTGACACTTACCTTTGACACTTGAATAGCTTGGCAGAAGACATCAGGAGAAAGGACTGCTGTGTGACTGAACTTCTCTACTGGGACTATATTGCCCTCCTTCCCTCCCCCCACCCAAAGGTAGTTCTATTTTTATAGGCACAGGATTTGACTGACAACAGGAACTTCCTGTTTAGGAGCAGGAAGTGAGTGATCACAGAACCACCAAGGACCCACCATCCTAGAAGGGCAAGAGTAGCTCTCGGCCCCCCTAGCTGCTGGAGGTCTGCCTCTGAACAAGTAAGTGGTCTACTGAGTAATATAGGATATTCTTGTCTCAGAACAGGACAATCAGGAGCTTAAAGGCACACAGGCAGAAAGTAAGGAGAGAGAGAAAAACAGAGGAAACAGTAAGGATTGCAAACAGTTAAGGGGCCAGAAATAAGACATGATTGGAGTGGTGCAGTGCAGTGGCTGTGGAGCAGCAGTCTTCTGGGAGATGTTCTGGAGGATGCGGTGTTGTCCATCTGCAGGCACCTCTCTGGGCTGAGGGAGGAGGTTGCTCATCTCCAGGCTGAGTTGGCCAGGATTTGTGGGACCTCCTCTTCCATCCAGGGACCACCAGTGCCACTGCCGTTGACTCAGAGGTTGCCAAGAAAGAGGAGCGGTTGGACCACAGTGGGCTAAGGTAGGGTGAGGGTGGTGGAACAGAGGCACAACCCTCCAGTTGTACCTCTCCACAATTCCTATGCCATTCTGGCAAAGTGTGGTTCCTCTATGGAGGCACCTACAGTGGAGACCAAGGAGGATGCTGGGAACCTCCAGAAGGAGACCCACAGGAGGGTGGCAGGGGACCCCTGCAGAAGAAGGAAACAACTCTGGTGGGGGACTCCATTGTTAGGAAGGAAGAACTGGGCAAAGGAAGGGGAGGGAGGTAAGGTGCCTGCCTGGTGCCATGGCTTGGAGGGACAGGGAAGATCCTCAGGATTGCAGACAGCTGCACAGGGGAGGGAGCTGGATGTCATTGTCCACCTAGGGACAAATGACCTGGCTAGAAAGGGATTAGAGAAGTGCAGGAAGAGTTTGTGGAATTGGGAGAGGCCTTAGTCAAGTAGCATGCACGGTAACCTCGGAGGTGCTAGATGGCATGGAGAGGCAAGGGTGTTCCGCACCATGGGATTCAATCAGTGGTTGAAAACTGGTGTGGAGCTCAGGATTTGGCTTCATTGGGGACTGGGAGTCCACCTGGAGTGATGCAAGCCTATACTGGCATGATGGGCTGCATCTGTCCGGGAGGAACCAGGATCCCTAGGTGATAGGTTTAAATGCTTCATTGGCAAGCTTTTAAACTAGCCAAGGGGAGGCACTGGAAAAGACAGGGAAAATCCTAGCCCCCAAACAATCACGGTAGTAAGTGTGCAAACACCAACATGGAGGTGTCGATAGGGAGAAGGGCAGGGGTAAATCGAGAAAGTGACAAAGGCAAGAAGGACAGGGATGGGGCAAAGGGGTAAGGCCATCAGGAAATGGAGGGTAATGAGTACCAATGCCCGTAGTCTGGGCAACAAGCTCCCTGAGCTGGTGGCCCTAATGGAAGAGGGATGCCTGACATCGTAGGCAGTCACAGAAACATGGTACACAGAGAACCATGACTGGGATGTTAACATACCAGGGTACATAACTTACAGGAGAGTCAGGCAGGAGAGAGGGGGAGGAGTAGCTCTCTATGTAAGGAAGGGATAAAAGCAACTGAACAAAAGAGTAAACAGGGAGGAGAGGAGGCACTGTGGGTCACCTTGGAGACTGGAAAGGGCACCACAATCCACACAGGGGTTGTGTACAGACCCCCATGTCAGGGGGAAGAAATGGACAAGGATATGATTGAAGGCATTCTTAGAATGGCAGTGAAAGGGAGATACTGTTGATGGGAGACCTGAATATGCCAGATGTTAATTGGAGCACATTTGCTGCAGCCACATCCAAGAGCAGGGCCATTCTTGATGCCCTACAGGTGGCAGGCATTAGACAGCTAGTTTCGAGCCCACTCATGAGGAGCAATCTTAGACCCTCGTACTCTCAAACGGGGCAGTGAGAGGATCTCAGATCTAGAAGTGGGTTGCCATCTGGGACAAGTGACCATCAAACAGTGTGGTTCACGTTAAACTCAGCTACAGAGTCAAGCCATACAAAAGTGAGGGTACTGGACTTTAGGAGGCTGACTTTGGCATGATGGGAGAGTGCCTCAGAAAAGCACTAGCAAACAGGCTAGAAAGGAGGTGTGGAGCAACAAAATGGGAAATTATCAAAACTGCCATCACAGAGGCAACAAGCCTTGTGTGAAGCAAATAAACAAATCAAAATGAAAGAAAAGCCACTATGGTTCTCAAGAGAGGTGTGGCTGTGAAAGTCAGGAAGAAAAGATAGCATTCCGGAAGTATAAGGAAACACAGAAGGAGCAGGACAGAGAGCTGTACCAGTTAAGGCAGAAAGAAGCAGGAGGAAGTCAGAACAGCAAAGGCCCAAACTGAGGAAAAGATAGCCAACTCAGTTAAGAAGGGGATAAAACCTTTATAGGTACATCAGCACGAGAAAAGACAAAGGAGGGATAGTGGCTGAATAGAATGAACGGTGGGGGGCAGAGCGGACAGTGAAAAGCAGGAATACTGGAACGAATATTTCGCTCAGTATTCACAAAAGAGGAGGGGAAGTGCCTAATCCAATTAACAGAAGCACTTTTGATAGGGGGTCGATCCCAGTCCTTTCACAGAAGAAAGGGTTCTGCAAGAACTCCTAAAACTGAAGGTGGACAAAGCAATGGGTCCTGATGGCATTCACCCCAGAATTCTAAAAGAATTAAGGGAGGAACTAGTGAAACCACTGGCTACTCTTTTTAATAAATCATGGGAGGATGGTGTGGTACCCGAGGACTGGAGGAAGGCGGATGTGATTCCCCTTCACAAAAGTGGGACCAAGACAGAGGCAGGAAACTACAGACCTGTCAGTCTGACCTCTGTGGTAGGGAAAGTGATGAGTCACTTCTGAAGGAAAGAATAGTTGAGTACCTAGAGGTCAGTGAAGCACAGGATCCAAGGCAGCATGGATTCACAGCTTGAAGGTCATGTCAGATGAATCTAATAGATTTCTTTGACTGAGTGACCAAAGTAGTAGACTAGGAGGGGCTGTGGACATGGCCTACCTAGACTTTTAGCAAGGCATTTGACACAGTCCCACACAAAGATTATTAGTCAAATTAACCAGCCTGGGAGTGGGTCCCAGGGTGGTAGCCTAGGCTAAAACATTGGCTGGACAACAGGACACAGAAGGTAATTGTAAATGGAGTCCACTCTGAAGAAAGGGCAGTTACCAGTGGTACCGCAGGGTTCAGTATTGGGTCCAGTCCTTTTAATGTCTTCATCAGTGACATTGCAGAGGACTGGAAGGAAAAGTATGCCTTTTTGCAGATGACACAAAGATCTGCAACAGGGTTGATACACAAGGAGGCGTGGAAAGGATGAAAAGGGACTTGGCAAGGTTGGAGGAATGGTCAGACGTATGGCAGCTAGGATTCAATGCAAAAAGTACAAAATAATGCACCTGGGAAACAAGAACCTAGGGAAGAATACACAATGGGTGGGAGGTAGTAACAACAAAAAACAGGAAAGGGACCTGGGGGTAATCATATCAGATGACCTTAGGGTTAAGCAATGTATGAGAAGGCAGTAGGGAGGGCTGGGTATACTGGGATGTATAGGGAGAGGCATCATCAGCAGAAAAGGAAGTTGTTATCCCTCTGTACAGACAGTTGGTGAAACCCCATCTGGAATACTGTGTCCAGTTCTGGAGACCCCATCTCCGTAAGGACATAGACAGGATAGAGGCAGTCCAGAGGAGGGCAGCAACTAAATGGTGCAGGGTCTGCAAGAGAAGCCGTATGAGGAGAGACTAAAGGAGCTTAATATGTATACCCTGAGGAAAGAAGGAGAGGGGACATGATAGAAAAGTTCAAGTACCTCAAGGGAATCAACAAAGTCCAAGAGGGTAGCATCTTTCAGAAAAGAGACTTGCAAGAACAAGGGGACACAATTTAAAGATAGAAGGAGGGTGGTTCAGGGGCAATGTGAGGAAGTATTATTTCACAGAGAGGGTAGTGGATGCATGGAACAGCCTTCCTGAGGAAGTTGTGGGTCTAAAACTGTGGGAGAATTCAAGAATGCATGGGACAGACATAAGGCAATTCTTGTGGGGGCAGAAGATATAGGCTGTTGGTTAACTAGGATCTGCGGCCTATCCTGTAGGTAGGGAAATGGGCAGACTAGATGGGCCTAGCAGTCCTTATTTGCCGTCAAAGTCTATGTTTCTATGACACAGTTTCAACAGTTTTTATTTATTTCCCTATGCTTCTCTGTCCTCATGCAGTGCTAATCTGTTTTAATTATTTCCCTGTTGCACTTACTGTTTTAATTATTTCACTGTGACACTTACTTTTGGAACAGCTTTCAACACTTTTTATTTATTTCCCTGTGCTTTTCACTCTCTGCGCAGTGCTCAACTGTTTCATTTATTTTTTGTGCCTGCCACTCCAGGTGCAGCACTCAAAAGTTGAATTTATTTCCCTGAGTCTCTCATTCCTAGTCTACGGCTCAGTTGCTTGTATTTCCATGAGCGTCTCACTCCTGGTGCAATGCTTAACTATTTTAAATTATTTCCCAGTGGATCTCCTTGTGCAGGACTCAACTAAGTTTATTTTATTGCCCTGTTCCACTCAGCTTAAGTGCAGACCACAGTAAAGGAATAATGCATGACAAGGTGTGTGTTGTGCTGCGATACTGTTATGCCTTAGGGGATTGGGCATGAGACCACAAAGTGAGTGCATCCAACATCTGAGAAGTCACGTTATCTCAGCATAACATACACACTGGAGTGCATTATTCCTATTATACAGTGGCTAATCTTTAAACAGAAGAATAAAAATAAAAATAAATCTTTTTTAAAACTGTTTATTTTTGTGTATGGAAGTATATTTATTTAAAAAGAAGTTACTTTTTTCTGTTTATCCTTCAGGTAGCACTATGTGTCCAGTAGCTGAATGTTTCTTGTGTTCTGCATCTACTTGCCTGTCTCACATGTGGTTTCATTTGTTTCTGTATGCCCACCTCCCCAGCAATGTGTTCTTGTCGGGGTTCTCATGGTACTGTCTTCTACTGTGTCTAGAAATCGTATGGGGAGATTTTAAAAGTGGGGTAATATTGTAAGGCAGCAACCACAGTTTGGAGCTCCTGGCCCATTGTCACTGCTGCCACTCACCCATTGCCACTGCTGTGAGGATGTCTGTGAAAAGAGAGGAAATGAAGTAGGGAGGTGGTAAGGAGAATGTATTTTACTGCTTTGCTTTATGTAGTCAAGTGTTTTTTTTTTGAAGTAGAAGAAAGTCACTTGAACCGTGAGCAAGCATTATAAAAAGTGATGCATGATTTTAGAGAATTAGTGGATCAATGAGGGCTCTGTGATGTCTGGCACATTTTAAATCCTGATTCCAAGGAGTTCACATTCAGGTCTTTGGTACATGGTTCACAGTCCCGCATTGACTACATATTCATTTCTCAGATTCTTCTGCGCTGGGTTAAGTCCTTGTCGATACAACCTGGCCCTGTCTCCGATCACTCCCTGGTGTTGTGTGATCTCTCAATTCACGATGTGTTAAGGAGAGAAACACGATGTAAGCTCAATGACCAATTGCTTAAAGATTCTAATTATTGCAATACCATAAGGGAGTGCATTGAGGCCTTTTTTCTGTTCAACCCTTTAAATAGTGCAAAGCCAGATATTATATGGGGGGCCTTCAAGGCTTACATGACAAGAGTTCTCATAGGCCTCTCGGTGGCTAGGAAAAGAGGTAGGGAGAGACAATTACTGTCCTTGTTATCCCAAATTCGGGCTCTAGAATCCAATGATTTGGTTAACTCCTCAGAGGAGGACAAGGTGAGGCTCCTAGGACTGAAAGATAAGTATTTAGAACTACTCCGAGAAAAGGCGGAGTTAGCTATCATACATATTAAAGCTAGTTATACTGACCAAGGCGAAAAAGCCGGGTGCCTTTTGGCACTTCGCATCAAACAACAAGAATCAGTAAGATTCATCCCTTCAATTAAGGCTCCCTGAAAACATCTCCCACAGAGATAGTTCAAGAGTTCGCAGTATACTATAAATCATTTTACAGGGAGATGGAGCTCCCTCCCAGTCCAGAAAGTGTGGAGAAGTACCTGACGGACTCACATCTACCCTCCCTTCCAGTACATTACACAGCCTCTTTGGTCTGTCCCATAACTCAGGGGGAAATCTCTGAGGTTATTAGTGATTTACCCTCAGATAAAACTCTTGGCCCTGATGGATTTTCCTCCCTTTTCTATAAAACATTTCGGGATCTTCTTTTGCCAACACTTAATAGTTTATTCCAGCACATCCTATCCGGGTCAGAAGTTGATTGCCATCTCTTTGAAGCCTTGCTAGTGCTCCTCGCTAAGCCAGATAAAGATCCTGAGCTCGTTCAGAGCTACAGGCCTATATCTCTCCTAAATCAGGACATCAAGATCCTCTCAAAGATTTTAGCTAACAGGCTATCAGTGGTGCTACCTGAGTTAATAGGTATGAATCAGGTAGCGTTCATGAAGGGACGCTCTTCGGTGGATCACCTGCATGTGTTATCCCATGTCTTCTCGACCTTCAGAGTTGCTGACTTCCCTGCAGACTTGGTCTCTTTGGACGCCGAGAAGGCGTTCGACCAGGTGAATTGGAGTTTTCTCTTCAAGGTCTTGAGTGCCTTTAACTTTCCCCCGGTATTCATCTCCTGGGTTTCTGCACTATATAAATCCCCTATAGCAAGAATCTCAGCTAATGGGGCCTTCTCAGACTATTTCTCACTTCGTTCAGGCACCAGGCAGGGTTGTCCCCTGTCACTTCTCTTGTTTAACCTATATCTGGAACCCCTCATCCAAAACATTCTCCAAAACATCTCTATACAAGGTATCAGAGTTGGGCATCATGACATTAAATTCACAGCATACGCAGATGATTTGCTGATATATCTATCCCATCCGGTTTCTTCAATACCACCCCTATTGAACGAAATAGCTAGGTTCAGTGCGTTATCCAACTACAAGTTGAATGCAAGTAAATCCTTATTTTTCCCACTAAATCATAAGGTATTTAAGAATGATATTTACCCCTTAGGCTTAGGTTGGACACCTAGAGTAATTAAATATCTGGGTATAAAGCTATCCCGTAACCCCTCAAAGTGCGTCAAAGATAATCTGGATTCTGTCTCACAGGTCATTGTGCATGACCTCGACAGATGGTCTTAACTTCCTATATCATTATGGGGTAGGATTAACATCATTAAGATGAATGTATTTCCTAGAATTTATTACCCCTTATCTCTTCTCAACTCCTTTATCCCCATACGCTGGTTTAAGAAACTGCACAGTATATTTACCAGATTTATCTGGGCAGAAAAGTATCCTTGGTTTGCCTGTCATAAACTAGCTGCCCCAAAATCTGGGGGAGGGCTGAGGATTCCCCATATGGCACTGTATTACTGGGCCAGTCATCTAGCACATTGTCTGAGATGGCTCTCTCCAGGCCCTGAAACGGTACAACCAGTGTGGTTTAAGATTGAGTTAGACGCAATTAAATCTAAACACCTGGATCCCTCAAACCTATTTTATCTCAAGTTGTCTCATGTAAAGATGGTTAGCTGTACCACAATAAGTACCTCTTTAAGAGTATATACACAGTTATGTTTATTTCTTCATTACTCCCCTCAGACTGACTTAGCTCAGTCCATTTGGAACTCCCCATCTTTCACTCTTAGCGGAAAGTGGATTCCTTCAAACTGGTTGCCTCAACTAGGTGATGGAAAACTGCTTTCCCTGGTAGACAGGGAAGGGCACTGGTTGCCCTCACATGGAATTATCGACAAGTTTCATATTCCAGGCTCAGCTCATTTTAAAGTTATGGAGATAAGACACCTCCTCTTGGTAGCCCTCGGGGGTTCTCCCCCCTCCCAGAAGGTATCAACTCTGATTCCTGAATTCTCCCAATTGCCTGGTTCACCTGGCATAATATCCAAGCTATACAAGGTGCTGTACTATAAGAAGTATGGGGACACCTTTGGACCTACTAGTTTTTGGAATTCACTCCTTCCTCAATACCAGTTGGACTGGCAATCCCTATGGAGATCCTGTCATAAGTATGTTTCCAAAAATAGGCTGTGTCTCATGCAACACCACATTCTACATAACATGTATTGTTCCCCTATCAAATTAAAAAAATGGGGCTTCTCGAATTCTAGTACTTGTACGAAGTGCCTGCAAGAAGAGGGTACTCTCTTGCATATGTTCTGGTCCTGTCCCAAAGTTCTTCCTTATGGAATGCAATTAAGGTGTTTCTTGATCCTCTACTGGGCCTACAAGAGTACTTCATTCTGGAGGTATGTCTTCTAGGGGACATGTCCCTGGTTAACGCTAGAATTAGGAAATATCACATCTCTATGGTTGCACTCTCTGTTAAGAAACTTATACTACGTCATTATAAGGAAAAATTGGTTCCTTTCTTCCAGGAATGGTTACATGAAATCACTGCCAACCTTCGAACAGAGAAGGCAATTGCAAGCCTTCATAACAGACTAGAGATATATAGCAAGATATGGGACCCCCTTCATTCTCTACTCTTGTTACCTCACCGAACTTACATCACACTCTGGTTTTACCCATATGTACCATTGATCCAAGCACTGCGCGTTTGGGCGACCAAATTTTGTTACTGTAAGGGGGAATGGGGTAGGAGGGGTTGGCTGGGCAGTTTTTAGTGTTCTAGAATTATGTCTCATCATCTCGACTTGATGTAACTGACCATTATAATGGAAATGTATTAATAAAGTTTAAATTGTATAACAAAAAAAAAATGTCATGCATGATGACTGTAAAAGTCATGCTCGCTCACTTGCTGGTTCAGTCACTCAGTGCACTTGGTCCATGAACTCAGTCATAATGACATATCTCACTTGCTGTTTTTAAATAACAAAACATAACTTTGGAGATTTGGGGGAATGTGCCACTGTTGTGGGTTTGATTTTGGCTCATTTCTGTATTGTAGGAGGGCAGGATTTACCATAGTGTGAAGCCAATCAGCTTTCACTTTGGCTAGGAGAGGGGAACACGGAAGCTGATGAAAGGGTCGGCTGTGAACTCATTTTTTGTTTACATTTAATGCAGTCATGAGTGTGCTGGGACTAGATCTGTGAAGTTTTTCTGGGATAACATCATGGGTCCAGCCCCAAATTGACCAATCCGAGGCCAGTATTTTTTCTTACCATTGTATAATTATTTTTATTTATTTATTTCCTTGTGTTCATCACTATTCTTGCAGTACTAAACCATTTTGATTTATTTGCTTGCATTTCCTATGCATCATGCAGTGCAGGAGCAGTTTTGGAAGCAGGAAGGAAGGGAAAGAGGGAGGTGAGGGACTACAATAGTGCCTCAGAATGGAGGAATGGTAGAAAGATCCTTAGGATTGCTAGGGAGGCTGGGCAGGAGGGGGAGCTTGATATTGTTGTCCATCATGGGATTAATAACCTGGCAGAAGAAATGGTAGGATAAATTTAGGGAATTGGGGAGAGGGTCTGAAGCAAGTAGCTTACATGGCCTTCACTGAGGTGCTACCAGTATACAGCAGGGGAGAGATTAGGGAATCAGTCACCTCCGAAGAGTCAGCACTGACACCAGTTAAATGCGATGCATAAAATTTGTATTCAAGATGCAGTCTGTCAGCTCTGCACCATACACTGAGGAACCATGCATGCGTGAAACCAGCTGGGACAAGTAGGAGTTCTGTTTTCACTCATTGTATGTTGTAGAGCTGAGAGACTGCATCTCGATTCAAAATTTTATACATCACATTTAACTGGTGCTGGTGCCGACTCTTTGGAGGTGACTGTAAGCTATTTTGTCAGAGCACGACAAGTTTTGGAGCTGTCTTTTTGTTCTTAAAGATTAAGGAATACCATACCAGTGTCTTCAACAACTGGTTGAATATATGGTGCAGGTAGGAGGGATTTGACCACATCGGGGCTGGTGTCCTACATGTGGAGATAGTCACCTGTACTAAGAAGATGGCCTCCATTCATCCAGAAGGGGAACAGCAGTCCTGAGTGGAAAGTTTAAATGCTACTTCAATCAGCATTTAAACAAGCCAATCAGTGAGGCAGAAAAAGCAAGGAAGGTGGTGAGCGCCACCCCAGAAAATTGGGAAACAGACAGGAAAAGCCCGGGGGAAATATATTTTCCATGGGTAAAGTGGTTTAGAGAAAAGGGGGACAGGAGAGTTAGGAGGTGGTTCTAAGGGTGAGGTAAGAGTAAAGGAGGCTGAGCAGAGGGGGAAATGAAAAAGGGGATGACAGTAACAGATACAATGGAAGGATGAAGAATGAAATGGAGAATGGGGGAAGGTAAGGCAGGGGAGTACCACGTGCACCAACACATGAAGCCTTGAAAATAAAGTTCCTGACCTGGAGGCAGCTGTTGTGGAGGCAGACCTGGATATGGTGGCTTCAACAGAATCATGTTGCACAAATAAACAAAGTTGGGATGTGGCCATTTCTTGATACATATTCTGGAAGGATAAGACAGGAAAGAAGGGGAGAGGGTCATTTTATATGAGAAAGAAGACATACAGGCCATGGAGATACAGGGTCATAATGTGGACATGGAAGAGCTAGAGATTCTGTGGGTTGCCTTAGAGAGAGGGTCCAGGGCCATTATCAAAGAGGAGGTGTATAAAGCACCAACATACAGGGAAGAGGTAGGCAGAGTTCTAGGGACACCATAGGCAAAATGATAACAAAGAGCAGATATTGATTATGGGAGACTTCAATCTGCCAGATGTTGAATGGAGAATACGTGCTACAGCAACACTGATGAGCAGTGCCATTCTTGACTCCCTACAGGGGACATTTTTCAGGCAGCTTATTACAGAACCCATTAAGGATGGGACAGTGGTGGACCTTGTTCTTATGAATAGGGGCAGCACTGCAGAAGCCACAATGAGTAGCCCCTGGGTATAAGTGATCATCATACAGTGTGGTTTTGCATATAGTTTGGGCTGGAGAAAAACTACACTAGGGCAAGTGTCCTGGACTTGAGGAGGACAGATTTTATAGTAATAGGATAATTCCTTAGTAAGTACTTTGAAGAGAATGTTGGCAGTGGCGAGTGGAGAAACAGTGAAAAAAGATAAAAGAGAGAATCATTAGGGTAATGACAAGTTGTTTGAAGAAAATAAGCAATGGTAGGAAGAGGAGGAAGTGGCCACTGTGGTTCTCAAAGGAGGTGGCTAAGGTAGTAAGACAGAAAAAAAAGCTTTTATGAAGTACAAGAAGACCCTGATAGATGGGGGACAGGAGGTATATCTAGATAAATGAAGGGATGTAGGAAGGAACAGAGGAGAGAGGAGAGGAGAGGAGAGGAGAGAGAGAGAGAGGAGAGGAGAGGAGAGAGAGGAGAGGAGGGAGAAGATAGCCAAGGAGGTCAAAGAAATGGATTAAACTTTCTCCAGGTACATGAGTGAAAAGAGGAAAGCAAGGGGTTGGAGAATGAAGATCAAGAGAATGGGGGGTGGACTGTGTAGAGGTAGACCAAGAAAAAGCTAAAATATTAAATGAGTACTTCTGCTAAGCCTTCACAGTAGAGGGGGTTGGGCAGACCAACATGTATCAGCAGGCACCAGGGGAAGGGTAGACTGGACATAAGTCCATTTTCAGAAGATAGAGTCTGAAAGGGGTTGGAAGTCATAAAGGAAAATAAGATCATGGGGCCAGCAGGGATCCACCTAAGGGTGCTAAAAGAACTAAGAGTGGTGCTAGCCACCCTTCTGGCAACACTATTCAGAAACTCATTGGAGATGGGAGCAGTTCCAGAGAACTGTTGCAAGCTGATGTGGTCACACTGCACATGAGTGGCAGCAAAGAGAAGGGTAGCAATTATAGGCCAGTCACTCTCACATCAGTGGTGAGGAAATTAATGGAAACCCTGCTGAAGTACAGACTGATGAAGTACCTGGTGGCAAATGGGCTACAAGACCACCAGCGTCATGATTTCTCAGTGGGGAGGTCATTTCAAACAAATCTCATAGATTTCATTGACTGGGTGACTAGGGAGGTGGATCAGGGTAAGGCCGTGGATGTGGCCTATCTGGACTTCAGTAAGGCCTTTGCCACTTTGCCACACAGGAGGCTCATTAAGAAATTTAATACACTGGGGGTTGGAGAGGAGGTGGTATACTGGATATAAAAATGGTTGAAGGATAGGAAGCAAAGGGAGATGGTAAATGGCAGTCACTCGTGGGGAAGGGAAAGTAACCAGTGAAGTACCACAGCAATCAGTACTGTGTCCTGTCCTTTTCATTGTCTTCATAGGTGACATTGCTAAGGAACTGGAGGGGAAGGTCTGTTTCTTTGTGGATGACAAAATAATCTGCAACAGTGTGGACACCCAGGAAAGGGTGGAGAAAATGAAAAGTGATTGGGGGAGACTTGAGGAGTGGTCTAGGGTGTGGCATTTGGGTTTCAATGCCAAAAAGTACAAAGTCATGCACCTGGGGAGGGGAACCTGGTGGCTGTGCATTAAGTGAGGGGAGGTCCTTACAGCCATCAAGCAAGAGAGGGACCTTGGGGTAATCATATCTAATGATCTCAAGACGGCATGGCTATGGCACAAGGCATTATGCAAGACTAGCATTCTGCCATTATATCACTCAATAGTGAGACCCCACCTAAAGTACTGTATCCAGTTCTGGATGCTGGGCCTCTGGAAGGGTATTCACAGGGTGGAAGTGGTCCAGAGGAGGACTACCAAAATGGGGTTGGAATTGCATGAGAAACCATATGAGGAAAGGCTGCGGGAGCTACTCCCTGGAGGAGAGAAGAGTGAGAGGGGATATGGCTCTGGCTTAAAATTACCTCTTGAGGTAAACAAGGTGCAAGAAGGAAGTCTCTTTCAGGGGAAGAGGAGAACCAGAACATGGGGGCATGCAATGAAGTTTTGGATGGGGATTAAGAGGGGTATGCAGAAATATTTCTTCACAGAAATGGTGGTGGACTCCTGGAACAGACTGCAAGAAGAGGTGGTGGGGTATAGAAAATGGGAAGCTTCAAGCAAGTATGGGATAGGTACGTGGATATAATAGGTAGAGAAAGGGGAGGAAGGAGGGACACCTGTGACCAAATAGGGCCCAGGGTGTGGAAACAGGCAAGGATAACAGGGTGGGATAGATGAGCCCACCAGTATTTATTTATTTATTTATTGAATTCTGATGACTGGGTAGGCCTACTGAGTCCAGAAGGTCCCTTTTTCAGGGGCTACCCGGGAGACAGAAACAGTACAATACAGTCAGGTACTACAGGGTGCAGAAAAAGTAGACATGAAATTCAAGGTTACAATAAAGGCAATATTTCAATATATTGAACATAAGTGCAACAATTGAGGGAGTTGAGGCATGTTTTTGGAATTATTTTGGGTGAGAAAAGGAAAGGGTTGGTGTAGGATGAGGGACCGGGGGTGACTATCCAATACCCTGACAATGGCACGAGCTTGCCCCAAGCAGGTGGGACTTGAGCCTTGTGCAAATGTTTAACAGTGATGGGGCTTCCTATATGAAAGGTGGGAGAGTGTTCCACAGCTTAGGGGCAGTGTGAGTGAAGGATTTGCCTCCCATGTTAGTCTTGACTCTGGGGATTGCTAGTAGGGACTGACCGGTGGTCCTGAGTATATGAGAGTTACACTTAGGAATGATTATTCTTGCAAGGCTAGGTGAGGCAGCCAGGTGCTGCAGTTTGTAAGCAAAGGCAGAGCAGGGGGTGCTGAAGATGAGCCTCAAAGGAAGGCCATTGAAGCTGGGTCAACGAGACGCAGGGGTGGCTTCTTGGGTGACTTAGTGTTGAAAACCTCACCACCATGTTGTACAGGACCTGAAGCCTGTCGACCTTATGCTTTGACATACCCTGAATTATAGGGGCAGCATACATTAATGTAGGAAGGAGGACACTGGAGGCAATTGCTCACCTTGCCTCCAGGATAAGTTGTTTTTTAAGCCGTTACAAGGTGCCAAGTTTGCCGTAGATAGACCTAGCTACCTGGTCTACATGGGACTTAAAGGTGAGACCTTGGTCGATAGTTAGCCCAAGGTATTTTATGTTGTCTACTATGTCTACACTCTTTCCAGCAAGGCAAGTTAGTTGTGAGGAATTGGTTCTGTCCTGGCTGAGGGATCTAGGGCCAAACAGTAAGGCTTCTGTTTTTGCTGCATTGAGGACCATTCTGTTAGACGTAAGCCAGGTCTCAAGTGTATTTAGGTCCCCTTGGAGGAGAGGGCCCAGGTCCTGGAGGGTAGACATGGGCCAGTAGATGACTGTATCATCAGCATATTGAACAAATGAGCTATCCCTACAGTGATGGCTGAGGTCTTTTGTGAAGAGAGAGAATGTGAGGGGGCCAAGAATTGAGCTCTGAGGCACCCCCTCCTTGATGGGAAGAGGGTCAGATAGCTATCTCTTCCAAATGACCCTCTGGGACCAGCCTGATAGGTAGCTCTTGAACCAGTTTAGGTCCTGGGCATCAAGACCTATGCCATGAAGCTTAGTTAGAAGAAGGTTGTGGTCCACAAGGTCAAACGCCTTGGACAGATCTATAAAGATTGCACCCGTTGACATGCCTAAATTCAATGCCCTGAATATGTCCACTGTGAGATTGATGAGTGCTGTATCTGTCCCATGGTTTTACCTGAAAGCCATGCTGTGAGGGGGCTAGAAATTGGTGGAACTCAAAGTAGTCTCTCAGTTGCCTCTACACTAGCCTTTCTTGCAGTTTAGCAATGGTACATAGCAGGGAGATGGGCCTATAATTGCCTATTTGTTTGTGTGAGCCACTCTTGTGAATGGGGACCACACTGGCCACCTTTCACTGGTGTGGAATGTAGCCTTCAAGTAGAGACCTGTTGATCCAGGTCAGAGGTTTGGCAAGGGACTGGGCACCTTCCTTGAGTAACCTTGGGCTAATTCCATCAAGGCCTCTAGAGCCTTTGTTTTTGAGGGCTTTAAGCAGATTAAGGACCTCACTCACCATGACTAATGTTAGGTGAAATTGGGGTCTTTTCAGACTGGGGGGTACGTCAGAGATCTGTAAAGGCATAGATGGGTACAGCCCTAACTTGTAATCATCGAGGTTGGTGAAGTGGTGGTTGATTGCTGAGACTATTTGGTGGCAGTCACTGACACACTGCCCTTGTACCTCTCTTAGGCCTAGTGCCTCCTTGGAATTGCCCTTAAGCAGTTTGTTGATGTGTGACCAGAAAAGCTTGGGGTTCCCCGGGTTGGACCATTGGAGGTGGGATACATACTCCTTTTTCACAAGTTTGATGGCTAGCTTACATTTATTTCTTAGGGTTTTTTAAGTAACCAGATGTGCAGGGAGAAGGGAAAGCCAGAATTTCTTCCGGGCCTTATCCCTACTTTTCGTCTGAGATTTCACTGAGGGGGAGTTTCACTTGTATCAGCCTCCCTTTGTTCTAAGTTTTTTTAAGGGGGGCAAAGAATAAGACCGCTTTGAGTAGTGAGTCTTGGAAGTAGGCCAGGGCCTCGTCCAAGGTCATGAGGAGCCTAACTGGGCTCCAGTCCAGGTTACTTAGGTAGTCATTAAACTTTGCGGTTGTGAAATTGGAGAAATCATGTACCGTGAGTATCCTGGGAGGAATCTTTGGTCCACTGTCCTTCCAAATACAGAAAACTGGGGAGTCATCACTGATAGCATCTGCCAATATGCCTGCTTTCTATATGTTGAGGGGATTGGATACCAGAGCCCAGTCAAGAGTAGTGTGGTTCCCAGTTTTATTGTTGAGCCTGGTGGGTAGAGAGATAACTTGTTCCAGGTTTGCATCATGGATCATTGCCTTGAGGACTTTGTTGGGGTCAAAGACCCAGTTCAGGCTGGGTAGGTTCACTAGACAGCATAGCTGCCTATTTTCAGGTATGACCCGGGAGATTACAACAAAGGGTACATAGACAATAGTAGATACAAGAAAACATCATGGGAACAAGTAGAAGTCAGACATAGTAAACTTACACAAAATGTTCAACAATGACAATACATTTGCAAGAATCTACATGCAGTAACAAAACAGAAATATAAGTGCAAATAATTAACAGTCATAAGTCATATAAGTAGTAAGTAAGTGCTAGAAGAGAAGAAATAACAAGATTTCAAGGGAGGTTTGAGAGTAGTAGAGGTTGGAGCTGGTAAACAACTAGGAGGAACCAGTACAGGAGTGGGTGGATAGAGGACAGGAGCAGGGTTCAGAGCTTAGAAGAGCTATACGAAGCTCCTGTTTGAAAGTGTGGTCCCCTTGGAGGACAGGTCCCAGGTCCTGGAGGGTACACTGGCAACCTATCTGGTGAACATCACCTGCACAGAGCAGTAGAAGAGGAAGTAGTCATACCGACGCTTGCCTGACTGGGGGTTTTGAGAGATTACAGAGCCTCCTGCATGCTTCATGGAGCAACACATAGTAGGTGCCCCTCTTTACCAACTCGTGTGCTATGAGAAAATCATTCTTTGTTGTCGGAGAGGTCCAGTAGAAATTACCACAAGACTTGGGGTTGTTGAGATTTTGCCTTGTTGGATCGAAGTGTCCATGCCCTATGTGCATGTCCACCATGTGGAGGAACAGTATGAAAAGAAGGTCCAGGAGTAAGCCCCTATTTAGGAGAGGCAGGTGAGTTACTGGTCCATCTTGTCTTAAGGCAGGGGGTGCCATGGTTAGAGGAAAACTTCTCCAGGTCCATATTGGAAGACCCATATATCTTCTGGTAGGATGGTTTATTAGGTTGGAAAATCAGGGTGGGTGCCTGCAGGAGAATTTAAAAGAATGTAGAAATTAGTTTAAGTTTGGGGTCAAGGGTACACTCACAGCAGGCTAGGTGTGCCTTCCGGGCAAATGGAGTGGTTTGAAATGCAGGAGGTGGGATCTCTAAGCTTTCTGGAGTGCAGACATGCCTCCATACATCTGGGACCAGTTAGGAAAGACCAGAGGTGGGGTTTTACAGTATTTAATTAAGGTTGGAGGAGGAGGTGTGGGGTGGGCAAAAAAATACTCAAGCAGCATCAGCAGCACACACAGGGAGCTGGGAGCAGGCTTCACAGGAATCACACCAAGTTCAAGATCTGGCCGAGTGACTTGCTTGGGAAATCATGCCTGCACTTCTGTAATTCGGCGTCGGCTTTGGGGAGGGCAGGAAGGTTCATTGACCTGCCTTCAGACCCTGCACTTCTGTAATTCGACATCAGCTCTGGGGAAGGCAGGAAGGCTCATTGACCTGCCTTCAGATCCTGCACTTCTGTA
The DNA here is from genome assembly GCA_016271365.2 of Neoceratodus forsteri. Taxonomy (NCBI): domain Eukaryota; kingdom Metazoa; phylum Chordata; order Ceratodontiformes; family Ceratodontidae; genus Neoceratodus; species Neoceratodus forsteri. Next base: position 1,293,016,991 of record CM057456.1, read on the forward strand.
ATGCAATGTCAGCTCTGGGGAGGGCAGAAAGGTTTGTTGACCTGCCTTCAGACCCTGCACTTCTGTAATTCGGCATCAGCTCTGAGGAGGGCAGGAAGGTTCATTGACCTGCCTTCAGATCCTGGAAGGAAGGATGAACTTTTCTGCTGAGAAATTGTGTTTCTGTTTCACTGTTCCTCTTACTTCCTGTGCAGTATTCAGCTGTTTTCATTTATTTCCTTGTGCCGAGATCAGACCCTATCTGCTTCAAGAGGATCTGGTGACCCTGGTGCATGTGTTTGTAATCTCAAACCTCAATTACTGTAATGCTTGTTACCTACTGTAGTGCCATTAGGAAGGTTGGTGTGCTGACTGCAGCTGGTGCACAATGCCACAGTCAGGTTGTTCCCTGGACCTTCCTTTTCAGAGCATATTGGCAGAAGACAACAGGAGAAAGGACTGCTGTGTGACTGAACTTCTCTGCTGGGACGAAAGTAGAAGAACTTTTGTATTTGGACCTTTAATTTAGGGTAAAAAAACTAACATACAAAAACCAAAAAAAAAGTGCGTGTTTGGGTTAACTGAACTGAATGGGTAACTGAAAAGTCATCTAGGTGTAAATCTCAGGTGACTGAAAGGACTTAACTGCTGTGAGGTTTAAATTACTTGTAGAAAGATCTGGTAAGTAGGGGGAGTGGCTTAGCTAGAAGGAAGCTACATTTAAAGACTGCCTTAGAAAGATTCTGCTAATAGCTTGGCAGAAGACAACAGGAGAAAGGACTGCTGTGTGACTGAACTTCTCTACTGGGTCTATATTGCCCTCCTTCCTCCCTGCACCCCCACCCAAAGCTAGTTCTATTTTTATAGGCACAGGATTTGACTGACAACAGGAACTTCCTGTTTAGGGGCAGGAAGTGAGTGAGCACAGAACCACCAAGGACCCACCATCCTAGTAGGGCAAGAGTAGTCTCCTGCCCCCCTCTAGCAGCTAGAGGTCTGCCTCTCTGAACAAGTAAGTGTCTACTGAGAAATATAGGATATTCTTGTCTCAGAACAGGACAATCAGGAGCTTAAAGGGCACACAGGCAGAAAGTAAGAGAGAGAGAAAAAAAACAGAGGAAAGAGTAAGGATTGCAAACAGTTAAGGGGCCAGAAATAAGACATGATTGGAGTGGTGCAGTGCAGTGGCTGTGGGAGCAGCAGTCTCTGGGAGATGTTCTGGAGGATGCGTGTTGTCCCATCTGCAGGCACCTCTCTGGGCTGAGGGAGGAGGTTGCTCATCTCCAGGCTGAGTTGGCCAGGATTTGTGGACCTCTTCCATCCAGGGACCACCAGTGCCACTGCTGCTGACTCAGAGGTTGCCAAGAAAGAGGAGCGGGTTGGACCACAGTGGGCCTGAGAGGGTGAGAGTGGTGGAACAGAGGCACATCCCTCCAGTTGTACCTCTCACAATTCCTATGCCATTCTGGCAAAGTGTGGTTCCTCTATGGAGGCACCTACAGTGGAGACCAAGGAGGATGTTGGGAACCTCCACAAAGGAGACCCACAGGAGGGTGGCAGGGGACCCTGCAGGGGAAGGAAACAACTCCTGGTGGGGGACTCCATTGTCAGGAAGGTAGAACTGGGCAAGGAAGGGGAGAGGGAGGTAAGGTGCCTGCCTGGCGCCATGGCTTGGAGGGACAGGGAGCGAATCCCAGGATTGCTGAGCAGCTGCACAGGGAGGGAGCTGGATGTCATTGTCCACCTAGGGACAAATGACCTGGCTAAGAAAGGGATTAGAGAAGTGCAGGAAGAGTTTGTGGAATTGTGGAGGGCTCTTAGTCAAATAGCACCAAGGTAACCTCTTTCGGAGGTGCTACCCATCTATGGCATAGGAGAGGCTAGGGTGTTCCGTACCATGGGATTCAATCAGTGGCTGAAAACTGGTGTGGAGCTCAGGGATTTGGCTTCATTGGGGACTGGGGTCCACCTGGAGTGATGCAAGCCTATACTGGCATGATGGGCTGCTTCTGTCCGGGAGGGGAACCAGGATCCTAGGTGATAGGTTTAAATGCTTCATTGGCAAGCTTTTAAACTAGCCAAGGGGGGAGGCACTGGAAAGGAGCAGGAAAATCCTAGCCCCCCAAACAATCATGGTAGTAAGTGTGGCAAACACCAACATGGAGGTGTCGATAGGGAGAAGGGCAGGGGTAAATGGAGAAAGTGACAAAGGCAAGAAGGACAGGGATGGGGCAAAAGGGGGTAAGGCCATCAGGAAATGGAGGGTAATGAGTACCAATGCCCGTAGTCTGGGCAACAAGCTCCCTGAGCTGGTGGCCTTAATGGAAGAGGGATGCCTGGATATTGTAGCAGTCACAGAAACATGGTACACAGAGAACCATGACTGGGATGTTAACATACCAGGGTACATAACTTACAGGAGAGACAGGCAGGGGAGAAGAGGGGGAGGAGTAGCTCTCTATGTAAAGGAAGGGATAAAAGCAACTGAACAAAAGAGTAAACAGGGAGGAGAGGAGGCACTGTGGGTCACCTTGGAGACTGGAAAAGGCACCACAATCCACACAGGGGTTGTGTACAGACCCCCATGTCAGGGGGAAGAAATGGACAAGGATATGATGGAAGGTATTCTTAGAATGGCAGAGAAAGGGGAGATACTGTTGATGGGAGACCTGAATATGCCAGATGTTAACTGGAGCACATTTGCTGCAGCCATGTCCAAGAGCAGGGCCATTCTTGACGCCCTACAGGTGGCAGGCATTAGACAGCTAGTTTCGGAACCCACTCGTGAGGGAGCAATCTTAGACCTCGTACTCTCAAGCGGGGCAGTGAGAGAGGATCTCAGATCTAGAAGTGGGTTGCCATCTGGGGACAAGAGACCATCAAACAGTGTGGTTCACGTTAAACTCAGCTACAGAGTCAAGCCATACAAAGTGAGGGTACTGTACTTTAGGAGGGCTGACTTTGGCAAGATGGAGAGTGCCTCAGAAAAGCACTAGCAAACAGGCTAGAAGGAGGTGTGGAGCAACAATGGGGAATTATCAAACTGCATCACAGAGGCAACAAGCCTTTGTGTGAAGCAAATAAACAAATCAAAACGAAAGAAAAAGCCACTATGGTTCTCAAGAGAGGTGGTTGAAAGTCAGGAAGAAAAGATAGCATTCCGAAGTATAGGAAACACAGAAGGAGCAGGACAGAGAGCTGTACCAGTTAAGGCAGAAAGAAGCAGGAGGGAAGTCAGAATAGCAAGGCCCAAACTGAGGAAAAAATAGCCAACTCAGTTAAGAAGGGGATAAAACCTTTATGGTACATCAGCGAGCGAGAAAGACAAAGGGAGGGATAGTGAGGCTGAATAGAATGAACGGGTGGTGGGCAGAGGGGACAGTGAAAAAGCAGGAATACTGAACGAATATTTCTGCTCAGTATTCACAAAGAGGAAGGGAAGTGCCTAATCCAATTAACAGAAGCACTCTTGATAGGGGGGTCGATCCCAGTCCTTTCACAGAAGAAAGGGTTCTGCAAGAACTCCTAAAACTGAAGGTGGGCAAAGCAATGGGTCCTGATGGAATTCACCCCAGAATTCTAAAAGAATTAAGGAAGGAACTAGTGAAACCACTGTCTACTCTTTTTAATAAATCATGGGAGGATGGTGTGGTACCCGAGGACTGGAGGAAGGTGGATGTGATTCCCCTTCACAAAAGTGGGACCAAGACAGAGGCAGGAAACTACAGACCTGTCAGTCTGACCTCTGTGGTAGGGAAAGTGATGGAGTCACTTCTGAAGGAAAGAATAATTGAGTACCTAGAGGTCAGTGGAGCACAGGATCCAAGGCAGCATGGGTTCACAGCTGGAAGGTCATGTCAGACGACTCTAATAGATTTCTTTGACTGGGTGACCAAAGTAGTAGACCAGGGAGGGCTGTGGACATGGCCTACCTAGACTTTAGCAAGGCATTTGACACAGTCCCACACAAAGATTATTAGTCAAATTAACCAGCCTGGGGAGGGTCCCAGGGTGGTAGCCTAGGTAAAACATTGGCTGGACAACAGGACACAGAAAGTAATTGTAAATGGAGTCCTCTGAAGAAAGGGCGGTTACCAGTGGGGTACCGCAGGGTTCAGTATTGGGTCCAGTCCTTTTTAATGTCTTCATCAGTGACATTGCAGAGGGACTGGAAGGAAAAGTATGCCTTTTGCAGATGACACAAAGATCTGCAACAGGGTTTATACACAAGAAGGTGGAAAGGATGAAAAGGGACTTGGCAAGGTTGGAGGAATGGTCAGACGTATGGCAGCTAGGATTCAATGCAAAAAAGTGCAAAATAATGCACCTGGAAACAAGAACCAGGGAAGAATACACAATGGGTGGGAGGTAGTAACAACAACAAAACAGGAAAGGGACCTGGGGTAATCATATCAGATGACCTTAAGGTTAGCAAGCAATGTGAGAAGGCAGTAGGGAGGGCGAGGGTATACTGGGATGTATAGGGAGAGGCATCAGCAGCAGAAAACAGGAAGTTGTTATCCCTCTGTACAGACAGTTGGTGAGACCCCATCTGGAATACTGTGTCCAGTTCTGGAGACCCCATCTCCACAAGGACATAGACTGGATAGAGGCAGTCAGAGGAGGGCAACTAAAATGGTGCAGGGTCTGCAAGAGAAGCCGTATGATGAGAGACTAAGGAGCTTAATATGTATACCCTTGAGGAAAGAAGGAGAGGGGACATGATAGAAACTTTCAAGTACCTCATAGGAATCAACAAAGTCCAAGAGGGTAGCATCTTTCAGAAAAAGAGACTTGCAAGAACAAGGGGACACAATTTAAAGATAGAAGGAGGCGGTTCAGGGCAATGTGAGGAAGTATTATTTCACAGAGAGGTAGTGGATGCATGGAACAGCCTTCCTGAGAAGTTGTGGTCTAAAACGTGGGAGAATTCAAGAATGCATGGGACAGACATAAGGCAATTCTTGTGGGGGGCAGGAAGATATAGGCTGTTGGTTAACTAGGATCTGCAGCCTATCCTGTAGGTACGGAAATGGGCAGACTAGATGGGCCTAGCGGTCCTTATCTGCCGTCAAAGTCTATGTTTCTATGTTTCTATTACACCTGTGCTGCATTAGCTGTACTGGCTACCAGTCAGGTGGCACACCATCTTTAGGACTGCATTGTTAACTTACAAGGATCTACACAGTTTAGGGCCAGCCTACGTAAAAGACCTCCTAGTCTGGTATGCACCCAACCACTCTCCTCACTCTGTGTTCCACTGAGGAGTTTCTTTGGTTCTCTCGAGGGGTGCCTTAAACCTTTCAGGTAGTAGGGCATTCACGGTGGTGGCTCCACTTATTTGGAACTCTCTGCCATGTCAGCTCAGGAATTCCCCCCTAAGTGAAATCAAGATTTAGTATTTGCTGTATTGGTCCTTGCAAGAACAGATCCAGAAGCAAATGATTTGATACCTTTTAATGGACCAACATAGATGTAACAACAAGAACAAAGTGCTCTAGCTTGCAGACCAATCAGTCCTTCTTCAGAAGTGTAATGGCCTTTATGCTTCTGAAGAAGGACTGGTAGATCCGAAAGCTAGAGCACTTTGTTCTTGTTGTTACATCAATGTTGGTCCCCTATGTGAATGCTTTTACAAAATGGACTGAAATGTTATCTTTTTAAGCCAGCTTATAATTTATCATGATGCTGCCTCTGTCTCAGCATTTAAGTAATATTTAAATGTTATTTATTGATCTATGTTATGCATTTTTTTCTTTAGTTTGCAATTGCCTTAACCTGTACAGCACCCTGAGCCTTTCTGTCGGATAAGGTGCTATATAAAATAAAATGCCTTTCCTTGCATTTCACTCCCAGTGCAGTGCACACCTGCATTGTTTTAAATGTTCTTGTACCCCTTATTCCCCTTATTTCCCTTACAGTGCTTAGCTATTTTTATTTATTTCCCCAGTGCCTTCCATTGCCAGTACAATGCTTTGCTGTGTATATTTATATTCCGGTGCCTCTCACTCAGTGTATGTGCAGACCTCAACTAATTTTATTTTTTACCCTGTATCTTTCACTCCTGGTAGAGCAGACCTCAACTGCTTCTAAGTAAATTCCTGTGCCTGTCACTCCAAGTGCAATGTGCAAGTGTTCTTACATTTTTCTTAAAGAAGAGTATATGTCACTGGAGCATGACATTAAAACTGTATTTATATCTAGAGTATTAGCATCCATGATGCACTAACATGGTCATGCAGCATTCAAATGAATGCTAATGCTTCAAAGCACATCCTGGAACATTTCCATCCAGATATAATAATAAGAACACAAATTACTAATTTATGGAGGGGAAACATGGCAGATATTTGAACTACTTTCTGGCTCTGTGGAGAATATGGACTCATTTAGGGTCATAACCTCTAAGAGTGGCAATTTTTCATATGACGCTATTGTGTTAGTGTCTGTTTAATCAAGGAATAGAAAAGTTATGCTTTCATATTTGCTAAATAAATATACTCATTACAGAACTTACCATTCCTCACAGTTCACGAAGAGCTCATTTATAAGAAGTAAATGGATGTTATCAGTTCAGCACAATGCCTTGATATTAAAAAAAAATAATAATGCATTACTCTGATGCATGAATCTCATAAGTTATTGTTTCTCAAGTATTTCAAAGTTTGCCAACAAAGGTTAGAACTGATATTGTTTCTCATAATTGCCTTAGACTGATCCTTACTGTAGCTAGCATTTGGGAGAATATGCAAGGTTCATTATAATTCAAGCTTTAAAGACAGGACCATAAATAACCCTGCAGTGTCACTATATGCAAATGGTTCAGAAGGTTGATCATACAGCACTAAAGGCCTGTTGCAACAACAACTCTTCCATCACCATTTACTCATGGTTTTCCTGTGCTTTTTTAACCTGGAAACAGGTTTGCAAATGGCACAGAAAGTGCTATTAAATTCATCAGCCTTTGTGATAAAGAAACATTGACAACATGTACAAAGTACAAATTAATGCCCTCAAAGGCATAGGGGTGCCTTGTGCCTTAATAAATGGCAAAAGAGAAATAAAAGTAAGACAGCACTTGCCTTCTGGCTTGTAGTGTCAAAACAGCACACTTGACCCAGAAGATTGTTTCAAAATTCCTCCAAAAAGAGAAAAAAAAAACAGAGGGAGGACACAGTAAACATACAAAGTAACAAGAGAGGGACCACAAATAAGACATGATGGGAGTAGCACAGTGCAGTGACTGTGGGGCTTCAGATTTCCATGAGAGGTTCTGCAGGAAGTGGTGTTGTCCCATCTGCAGGCACCTCTCTGGGCTGAGGGAGGAGTTTGCTCATATCCAGGCTGAGTTGGCCAGGATTTGGGGGACCTGCTTCTGCATCCATGGACCACAGAGTCCACCCCCACTGCCTCAAAGTTTGTCTAGGCTGAGGAGTGGCTGGACTATGGTGGGCTTGGGAAGAGTGAGGGCAATGGGGTAGTGGCACATCCCTATGGTTCCACTCCGCAACTATGCTGTGCTGGCTGGGCAGGACTGTCCCAAAGAGCCACCTGAAGTGGAGACCAAGGAGGATGTGGGGATCCTTCACAATGGAGACCCTAAGGGGGCAGGCAGAGGACCCCAGAAGAGGAGGAAGAAGCAACTCCTGGTGGGAGATTCTATTGTTAAGGGGGTAGATTTGGGAGCAGATTGAGTAGGAGAGAGGGAGATTAAGTGCCTACCTGACATCATGACTTAGAGGGATGGAAAGTATATCAAGAGGATTGCTGGGGCAGCAGGACAGGAGGGAGAGCTAGACATCAGTGCCTATCTGGGGATGAATGATCTGGCTGGTGATGAGGTTAAAGTAGTGCAAGAGGACTTCAGGAGCTGGGGTGGGGTTTTAGACAAGTGCCACGCACTGTAACCTTTTCAGAGGTGCTACTGATCAAAGACAAGGAGGAACACAGGACACTCCACACCATGGGATTCAATATTTGGTTAAAGGACTGATGCAGAGTAAAGGGGTTCAGCTTTATTGGGGACTCAGGCCCCACCTGAAGGGATGCAGGCCTATACAAGTGGGATGGACTGCATCTATCCAGCAGGAACCAAGATCATCAGTGAGAGGTTTAAATGCTTCATTGGCAAGCATTAAACTAGCCAATGGGGAGGTGAAAGCAGGCAGGAAGAAGTTAACTGCCCCTGCCCCCACCAGATGAAGCAATCAATATGGAGGACCCTAGGGCTGGGAAATTGACATTAAAACCTTAAACTGAGATAGGTATAATGGCAGAGATAAGGAAGATTGGGAGTAAAAACAGGAGGGGAAGGAAGAGAAGACATGGGGATAGGAGTGGAGCTACTAGAAGGGGAGATTGCAAAACTTGGAAGGCCATGTGTATGACTGCCCACAGCCTGGGAAACAAAATCACAGACCTAGTGGACTTGATGGCAGAGGCTGACTCGAACTTGTCATGGTTACCGAGACATGGTACACAGAGAACCGTGAATAGAGTATAACCATACCAGGTCACAGTCTATTTAGAAAAGACAGGGTGGGAAAAAGGGGTGGAGGGGTATTGATCTATGTCAGGAAGGGAAATAAAGTAACTAAAGTTCAGGGAATACAAGAGAAAGCAGAAGCAATGTGGGTCACCCTGGAGCCAGGGAATGGCACTGCCATTTGCACTGGCATGATCTACAGATCTCGAACACAAAGGGAGGATATGGATGGGGTACTAGTGAATGCCATCCACAAAATGACAGCCAAAGGTGAAGTGCTGCTGGTGGAGACTTCAATAGGCCTGATGTGGAAGGGAGCACACAGGCTGCAGCCATGGCCAGGATAAGAGGCATCCTGGATGCACTTCAGGGGGAATGCCTCAAGCAGCTTGTAGTGAAACCCACCAGAGAAGGAGCAATATTGGACCTGGTAGTCACCAATGGGGACAGAGTTACTGATGTAGTGGTGGATAGCCACCTGGAGTCCAGTGATCATTGTATGTTGTGGTTCAATGTGAGAACGGTGGAGGAGTCAAACCACAGAAACGCAAGGGTCTTGGATTTCAGATGGGTCAACTTTGCAAAAATAGGATAATGTCTCAAGGAAGCCTTGGCAGAAGAAGAAGAAGAAGAAGGGGGAGATGCAGAGAAACAATGGGCTAACGTTAAGGGAGCCATAGCAAAGGCAACAAGCCTTTGCGTTAGGCAGCTAAGCAAAACAGAGAGAAAAAACACTATGGTTCTCAAAAGATGCGGCCAGGATGGCAAGAAAGAAAATGCTAGCTTTCAGAAGGTACAAGGAAACACAGAGGGTGAAGACAGGTAACTGTATCTGTAAAAGCAGAGGGAGGCCGTGAAAGTAGTCAGGAGCACAAAGGCGCAAATGGAGGAAAAAATAGCCCAGGCAATTAAAAAAGGAGACAAGACTTTTTTCAGATACATTAGTGAAAGAAAGAAGACCAGGAGTGGGATTGTGAGGTTAAATAGAGAGGGAGGAGTGTGTGTAGAGGAGGACCTAGATAAAGCAACAATCCTGAACAAATATTTTTTGTACAGTATTCACAGAAGAAAGGGAAGGACAAGAACCACTATTGAGTGATAGGGGCACCAATGGGAGAGAGGTGGATACCAGCCTATTTACAGAGGGAAGAGTCCTAAAGCAACTTGAGAATCTGAAAGGGGACAAGGCTATGGGGCCGGATGGGATACATCCCAGAATATTAAAAGAATTAGAGAGGTGCAGGCAGCACCACTAGCAGCCCTATTCTACAAATCGATCGAGATGTGGTGGTTCTAGGACAGCAGAGGAGGACAAATGTAGTCCCTTTCCACAAAAGTAGGAACAGGGAAGAGTCTGGCAACTATAGGCCAGTCAGCCTGATTTCAGTGGTAGGGATATTAATGTAGTTATTGCTAAAGGAAAGAATTGTGATATTTCTTGAATCCAGGGGTGCACAAGATCTGAAGCAACATGGATTCACAGTGGGAAGGTCTTGTCAAACAAATCTGACAGATTACTTTGACTGGGTTACCAGGGAAGTAGATCAGAGAGGGGTGGTGGATGTGGCCTGCCTAGATTTCAGCAAGGCCTTCGACATTGTCTCACATAGAAGATTGGTAAGTAAGTTGGGCGGCCTGGGAGTAGGCCCCATGGTGGGAAACTGGGTCAGAAATTGATTGAGTGACAGGACACAGAAGTTGGTGGTAAATGATGTTCAATCCAAGGAGAGAGGGGTGACCAGCTGGGTGCCACAGTGATCCATGCTGGGACCAGTCCTCATAAGCAACATTGCAGAGGAGCTGGAAGGGAAGGGGTGCCTCTTTGCAGATGATACTGTACTAAGATCTGCAACAGGGTTGACACTCCAGTGGGTTGGAAAAAATGAGGAAGGACCTAAACATACTTGAAGAGTGGTTGAGAGTGTGGCAGCTAAGATTCAGTGCAAAGAAGTGCAAAATCATGTATTTGGGGCACAGAAATCCAAAGGAGGAGTACAAAATGGTGGGAGAGGTACTAATGGCCATCAATCAAGAAAGGGGCTAGGGGATAATCATATCTGATGACCTAAAGATAATCAAACAATTTGAGAAGGCTATGGGGAAAGCTGGTGGGATGATAGGGTGCATAGGGAGAGGCATCACCAGCAGAAAAAAGGAGGTGGTTATGACACTGTACAGATCACTTGTGAGACCTCACCTTGAGTACTGCATCCAGTTTTGGAAGCTGCATCTCTGGAAGGACATAACATAGAGGCAGTCAAGAGGAGGGCAACAAAAATGGTGCAAGGACAGTACCAAAAGTCATATGAAGAAAGGCTTGAGGATCTTCATATGTATTTCCTGGAGGAGGAGGACTATGATAGTGACATTCAAGTACCTCAGGGGTATAAACAAGGTACAGGAGGGTAGCACCTTTCAGAAAAAAATGTGTACAAGAACAAGGAGGCATGATATGAGGCTAGAGGGGGGTAGGCTTAGGGACAATGTGAGGAAGTACTTTTTCACAGAAAGAGTAGTGGATGCTTGGAACAGTCTACCTGTGGAGCTGGTGGGGGCCAAAATGGTAGAGGAATTCAAGAATGCATGGCATAGACATAAGAGTACTCTCAGAGCAGGGAAGAGAGTGTAAGCCGTAGATGAACTAGGGTCTGCAGCATTGCATGAGGTAGGGAAAGGGGCAGACTAAGTGGGCCACACAGTCCTTATCTGCCATCATCTTCTATGTTACTTGGTATTACTTGGTTAGGTGAGATACAAGAAGGCATGGTGCCCATCGAGAGTATCTCCCACAATGTGGTGGATCATTGTTTGTTAACAGTTTCTAACAATGAGTCTAATTTGGTTTTAAATGTCTCAAAATTGGTAATATTAACAAGGTCATTGGGTAATTTGTTCCATATTCTGGCAGCCCTAATTGTCAAAAAGTGTAATCTTTTATTAGTATTTGCTTTTTGAACAATTAACTGTTTGGTGAGTAGTCTGGGAACTAGTTTCCTTGTTGTGTAGTTTAGTCCACATTGTTGCATCAGTTTTGGTTGTTTCAAAATTTTCTGAAGAAACAGGAGATCTCCCCTCAACCCCCTAGTTTCAAGTGAATGAAGTTTTAGTTTTTTTAACCTGTCATCATATGGTAAGTGTGCCAAGTGTGGTATCATCCTTGTTGCTGTTCTTGGGATGCTGTCAATGGTAGCTATGTCCTTTTTGAGATATGGGCTCCAGAATGGTGACCCATAGTCAGAATGCGGTCTAGCATACGTCCTATAGAAAGGAATAATACAGTTTTCGAGTTTTGATACAAATGTACGATTTATTTTTCTGAGTAATCTGTTTCAGTTTTTGGCTAATTTGTTACAGTGGTCACTAGAAGATAATTTATTGTTAATATTAATTCTAAGGTCTCTTTCACAGTTTGTTGTTTTTAATAGTATATTGTTTAGTTTGTAAAATTGATGTGGATTATTATTATCGAGGTGAAGTATTGTACATTTATCGTTGTTGAATTCCATACCATTAATAATGCCCGTTCCTCAATTTTATGTAGATCTGTACACAGTTGGTTTATATTATCTGGAGTATCAACCCTTCCTCCCAGTTCGGTGTCGTCAGCAAATTTTGATAAATAAGTATTTGAACTAGTCTGCATATCAGAAATAAAAATGTTAAACAGGACAGGCCCGAGCACAGAGCCCTGCGGTACCCCACTGGTCAATTTTGAAACAATATTCTTGGTCACCTGTGCTATTCAAACAATACAAGCCAGAAGATGAGTGAAGTCTCCCCTTTCTTAGTCTTTAAATGTTGTCAGCACAGCTAAGCCTTAATCTTTAAAGATACAGAAACCCTGCTGTGAAAACTTTGAAAACAAAGCACAGTTTAAAATATATAGTACTTATACTTAGGAAGGGACATTACTCTAAAGCACTGATGTAACTGGGAGGATGAGTCACTGGTGTAACTGGGGAGATACTGTAATGCCGCCTATACAGTAGCTCCTTTTTTTAACATATTTCAAGTTTATTAATTAAAAAAATACAAAAAGAACACGGTTAACGACATTTACAACTGCACCAAATTAATTTCTGGTGACATGAGAAAGACAGTAATTGAAGTGACAGTTTAGGTACAGCATGACTGCTGCTTTCCAGAAATGTTAACTATGTCTTCCTATCTGCTGAGATAGATTTTCAAGAAGTTTACACAACACATAGCAAAGTAAGCAGGTGTGATTGGTATTAACTGACTTGAGAGCCAATATACTATATAAATACTGTAGTCCAAGATTCATGGTACAAAAGATGGATCTACTGTAATTCCATTACTTGCAGTATCCATGGTCACCAAATGTCCTTAAAGATGTAAAGGCTATTTCTTAGAGAGAAAGATAATTGTTCCATAAAATACAAATGGTTAACAATTGTAACCCACTGTTGAAGGGTAGGTTTCTTTTTCTCACAGCCAAAGCCTAGTTATGGCTTTATGGGATGTAACAAATAACACTGACAACAATTTCCTAGAATTACCCCTCAGTCTCCTACCCTGCAGAAAAATATTCAGTAATGCTAGAGGTGCTGTAAGGCAGGGCACATGATGAAAGATCAGCTACTGTAGAGTTTCAGGCTCCTTCCAGTAAGAGAGGAGCTTTGGGTATGCCCTCCAAATATTTACCTGATCTGTATGTGCCTATACATATTTCCTCCAACAAGAACCCCATTGGTCCATCATATATGATGCCTGCACCAGGTTCACCCATGCCGTAGTGACATACATTTTGACAATGCCGATTATGGCATAGGCAAAATACCACCTTCCATTACAGTGCCAGGCATTTAATCTCCTGAGAGTTATAGCGCCAAAGCACCTTCTCAGGAAATAGTTGTATTTGCAGGGGGCTTCGACATCTGCACCCCCAATGTGGGGGAGGGGGCTTCACCCCCAAACTAAATATAACCTCCTCTGGGGTGGGTATGCCCTGGAGGGAGTAGAAACTGTGTGCACGCAGAGGGCAACATGAGTGAGGGATGATCTAAAATCAAGATCACCCCTTTTACTGTCATCCTTGTTGTGGCATCCTAATTGTGGTTGCCCAATTTACTTGTCAACTTGACGGGATATGCCTGCACCACTGGTGCATGGAAATACCAAAATCAGCAGATCTACAAAAATTATCTTCAGAAGAGAGATGAGTTAACTTTAACTGTATTTAAGGATTGTTTGTGCCAGGATTTCTGGTCAATTTCCTTGGTGCAATCATGCTGCCACCGTTCTAAAATGAATCTAAAATCCTAATTTGACAGATCTTGGTTTCATGTTACAGTATGCCAGCATTTCATTGGAATTCAGGTGCCAAACTGAGCACATGTAATTGGCACCTAGACGTTCAATGAGATGCTTGTATACTATAACACGGAGCAGAAAGTATTGTTAATTATTCCCAGGCTGGAGAAACTGTGAGGAGATGCTGGTATAACTGAAAGCTGACTCTTTAAAATGTAAGGACTGAGACACTGCTGTAACTGAGGCAACAGTATCAGTTTGGAAGGACACTGATGGTACTAGGAGTACAATGCTTCAAGTGTGACACTGCCACACTGACATAACTGTGAGGAGAAACTGGTATAACTGGGAGCAGACACTGGAGTAATGGGTACTGGAATATTAAGGATACACTGGTATAACTCGAAGTTGCATAGAAACATAGAATTTGTCTGCAGAAAGGATTGAATGGCCCACCCAGTCTGCTCATTTTCTTCTGTCTATGTTGTCACCACAGACCCTACCTGATCTTCAGCTTCTTCCCGCTGCTTTCCTAATTTATTTATTTATTTATTAGCTTTTGGTAACTGGGTAAGTGCGCTAGGCAACAGACCTGCCTATTTTCAGGCACGACCCGGGAGAGCACAGGACATTGGTTACAATATGCAGAAACGCACAGACATAATATAGGTGTACAGGAGCCAAACAAGATATACATTGGGTAGCACAGTAAAAATTACATAAGGGTACATTTTTGTCATAGATCATAACAAGGATATAAAATAAAGCAATTAGGGTACCCATAAGACAGTTGAGGATGGTAAAGACATCAAGGCTCATAGCCAGCTAGACAAGCATATTGCATGGGAGAACATTAGTGTAGTACTCAGGGTAAGACCCGACAGCCTGCAGTGGGACAAAGCAAATTAAGAGCATTTGCACTGGCCAGAGGCTAGAAGGTGGGTGAACAGTGAGTTTTTGGAATCTCGATGGGAGGCTGAAGTTTTCACCATAAGGGGAGTGAGTTCCAGAATTTGGGAGCAAATGGGCAAATGCCTGTTCACCCATTTTTGTCATGCAAGGTCTAGTGGAGAGCATGGGGACAGAGGAAGACCTGAGGGTATGGATGTGTGAGGCAGGAGTCAGGAGGTTGGCAAAATAGACAGGGCAGGGAGGTCTAGACAGGGAGTCGATAAAGCAGCCCAGGAGTAGCTAGAATATCCTTAGGTGACAGCCAATTTAAGCCAGCGTTGAGAGAACAATATGATGGTAAGGCGATGGGGCAGTTAAGGCGAATCTACAGATGTTGTTGTAGACAGTGTCCCATTTGTGGAGTGTAGCAGAGTTTTCAGCAAAGAGGAGGTGCAGAGCATATTGGAGCTGGTAGAGAATACCTCTCGCAACAGAAAGTCTAGCGAAAGGAGTGAGGGAGTGGCGCACACGATAAGCTCCGCCAGTTTTAGCATTGACGGCACGGCACACCATATTGACATGTTGAGACAGGTCAAGTGTGGGATCCAAAGTGACCCCAAGGTACTTGAAGGACTCAGTGTTTAAGATGAGGGAGCCATCAAGGCATTGAACCCGGAGCCTGTTAGCAGGGGCAGATAGTTTCTTAGAGGATCGGAATAGCATAGCACAGGCTTTTTCTAGGTTCAGGACTTGGTGGTTGCTAGAGAGCCAGGTCTGCAGGAATTGGAAGTCATTAGTGAGTGGAGTTGATGGCTGCAACCGATTTTGACCCAGAGTAGAGAACAAGGTCATCTGTGTACATAAGAGTGCAGCTATGCCGGGACATGGTGGGAATATCATTTAGGAAGAGGGAGAAGAGTAGAGGTCCAAGAGTGGATCCTGGGGAACTCCACGGGAGATGTTTAGGGGAGGAAAGGCCTTGTGAAATGCTACTGCCTGAGTCCGATTGTCAAGATAGCTATGGAACCAGGAGAGGGCTTGGTCAGATGCTCCAATGGATTGGAGTTTCTTTAGCATGGAGGATGGGTGTACCATGTCGAAGGCTTTAGACAGGTCGATAAAGACGGCCCAGTGAGTAGGCCACGCCCATATTATTTCTGATGTCATTTGTAGTTGTGTAAGTGCAGAGGTGGTACTGTGATCGGGCCAGAAACCATGTTGGCACAGGGTTTGAAGATTAAACATGTCAAGGTGAGCAGCAAGCTGGCGGTGGACTATTTTTTCAAGCAGCTTACTGAGAGTGGCAGAAGAGATATAGGGCGGTAGTTGGACATGAGTTTGACATCACCCTTTTTGTGTATAGGAATGGTTCTGGCAGTTTTCCAGGTGGATGGGACAGTAGACATATGAATCGAGAGGTTAAAAAGCCAGGTGATAGGTCTGGTCAGCCAAGGTGCATACTGCTTAAGTATGCAAGGATGGATGCCCTCAGGCCCTTGACCCCCGCGTTCGGAAGGGAGTTAAGTAGCTTGTGAACTTCAAGGTATGTGGTTGGAGCCAGAACGAAAGGGAGGGGTGGGAGGGGTGAGGGAGGAGAAGAGGGACAGTCAGGTTGTGGGCTAGTTAGAGTGGCGACTGGTGGAAAGAAAAAAGGGCATTGGGCGTTGGCAATGGTATCATGGTTGGTGCAGTGAACACCTTGAATGTTCATGTCAGCTGGATTCTGTTGCTTGTCATTGCTGAGAATGTCCTTAATTTTGGACCAGTACTTGCGCGGATTTGTAGAGGATGTTATCAGTAGGTTCCTACAGTAGGTGCTTTTGGCAATACGAATTTGTCTTTTGTAGTTGTTACGTAATGCACGATAGTCTTCAAAGTCTGCACGGAGGTGGAAGATCTTCCACCTGAACCAAAGTTTGTCCCTAGATTTGAGAAGTTGAAGCAGGGGGCGTGTTAGCCACTTAGTTACTTTCCCTGCCATCCTACGTGTGGTGACCAGGATGTGAAGGTTTTAAGAGAGAGGAGGATGGAGCTGAAATATTCTGTGGCTATGTTAATGTCCTCTGTTTGGTAGAGAGGGGACCAGTCAACCTGGTTAAGGTCAGTTAAGAAGTCCTCATGACTTAGGCGGGAGAGATTAGGAAAGGTTACAGTTTTAGCAGGGAGGGAGGAATGACAGTGTTCAGACACAGTAGATGGGATAGTGGTCAATTGTGTCAGGTGCACACCGGCTGAGGCAACATATTCCATCCTGTTAGTAAGTATCCAGTCAAGGAGGGTGGCACAGTTGCCCTCGTGAGACCCTTGTGGGTTCATGTATGAGCTGGGATAGATTTGCCTTGCTAGCTAAGGAGGATAGGTTAGCTGAGTTTTTCTCGGACCTGTCAAGGTTAAAATCACCAAGGCAGATAATGTCATTCTTGCCTGTAACTGTAGGCAGAAACCCTAGGAGTTCAGTGATGCCTTGTGTAGCATTTTTTGGGGGGATATAAGTACAAAAAATATGGAGTTTCTTTACACCCCAAGAAGCAGTAGGGAGTGCAGGATTTCACAGTTTGGTAGGAGGGGGTCCTGCAGAAGGGTAATGTTTAGGTGAGTTTTGAAGTAGAGGGCAAGGCCACCTCCCCTTTTAGTGCCAGGACGGTCGATACGAAGCATGCTGTATCCAGGAAAGTGGCACTGAGATTCAGGCACTGTGGGCTTAAGCCAGGCTTCTGTGATGGCGAGGACGTCCGGGACGTTAGTATAGATCCAAGCCTGGAGGTCAGGGAGGTTGGCCATAAGGCTTCTAGCATTCAGGTGGGCGAAAGTTAGTCCATCGGTTTTAGGGAGAGTGGTGGCTGAGGGGGGGGCAAGGTTATGACAGTACGCAGAGATGGACCAGGGTTGATCTCAATGTCGCTGGATAGTATAAGAGATAGGGTTAGTAACCATAGCGGGGTGATGAGGTACACCCTGATAGACATGCAGTGTGGCGGCTTCAGTTGAAGGTGAAAGTATCTGACTATTGGACTAGTACGCTTGCTGATGAGAGCAGAGGGGGTAGAGGTAGGAGTGGCAGTAGCAAGCATGTTGGAGTAGTAGAAGTCAAACTGAGTATAAGTATTGGCAGAAGCTGTTGATGTGTTCAAGCAGTAAAGCTCAAAGAGGATAGGAAGGCAAAGTATTCCCAGGAGAGGCGCAGGAGGGAGGAGGACATTTTGACTAGAGAAAGGAGTGAGGTAGAGAGGAAAGAGACAGCAGAGGGCTCCTTTAATATAAATCACCAAGTGAAAACAGCTACTAGAGAGTAGTAAAATGTGACAAGTGAGGTGTTGGTAGCAAATTGCTCGAACTTAATCAGGCTCCCTCTGGTGGCAAAACAATATAAGGCGCTAATGGAGAAGTTGGAAAAAAAAAAAATACCGACAGCAGCAAAATATCACGAGGGCAGAGGCTATTTAAGTAATACCAGCGAAGGGTGGGGGGATTTCAGATAGAACACAGGTCCTGGGCTTGCAGTGACTCTAAGCTTTTAAATACAGTTACAGCAAATACAAATAGTTTTAGCTGGTTCGTTTTAAAACTTTCAAAATCAGGCATATATTAAATATGTAGTACAGGCAAAAAGGATTAACTTGCTGGGGGCGGGCTGGTAGTGGGTGTGGGGAGAAGAGAAAATGGGCTGTGGGCTATCAGGTTACTATTGTGATTCAAAAAAGAAAGGCTTATGGTGGTTACTAGCAGGGCAAACTGAAATTCTGCACGCTGGAAATGCACTTTAGAAGTTAACAAACAGTCCCCAAATGAGTTTTTCACAGGGGGGTATTTCAGTTACAACTGGAAAAATGCACTTTACATATTAACAAACAGTCCCCAGTGAGATTTGCACAGGGGGGATTTCAGACAGAACACAGATCCTGGGCTTGCAGTGACTCTAAGCTTTTAAATACAGTTACAGGCAAATACAAATAGTTTTAGCTGGTTCATTTTAAAACTTTCAAAATCAGGCACAAAAGTAACAGTTCTGCTCTGTTTGAGCCTGGGCAGGAACTCGAGGTGCTACTCAGGCCAGGATTCATGCGCTGAGCAGGGGAGCTTGTGGCCGTTTCAGAAAAGGTGCCAGATGGCCAACGGTGGTGGCAGCAGCCTGGATCAAGGTAGAATTACCTGGTGTGTCTCGGGTTCAGGGCTTCTGCGGGCAGGGAGGGCTTCGGGGCAGGCCCTCGCGACCTCCTGTCTCCTCGGGGGAAGGGGATGGTCTCTGCGGGAGAATGGAGAGAGAGGGGGGATTAAATATAGTAGTAACCAAAGTAGTAGACCAGGGAGGGGCTGTGGACATGGCCTACCTAAACTTTAGCAAGGCATTTGACACAGTCCCACACAAAAGATTAATAGTCAAATTAACCAGCCTGGGAGTGGGACCCAGGGTGGTAGCCTGGGTAAAACATTGGCTGGACAACAGGACACAGAAGGTAATTGTAAATGGAGTCCACTCTGAAGAAAGGGGATTACTAGTGGGTACTGCAGGTTCAGTATTCGGTCCAGTCCTTTAATGTCTTCATCAGTGACATTGCAGAGGGACTGAAGGAAAAGCATGCCTTTTGCAGATGACACAAAGATCTGCAACAGGGTTGATACACAAGGAGGCGTGGAAAGGATGAAAAGGGACTTAGCAAGGTTGGAGGAATGGTCAGAAGTATGGCAGCTAGGATTCAATGCAAAGAAGTGCAAAATAATGCACCTGGGAAACAAGAACCCAGGGGAAGAATACACAATGGGTGGGGAGGTAGTAACAACAAAAAAAGGAAAGGGACCTGGGGGTAATCATATCAGATGACCTTAAGGTTAGCAAGCAATGTGAGAAGGCAGTAGGGAGGGCTGGGGGTATACTGGGATGTATAGGGAGAGGCATCATCAGCAGAAAACAGGAAGTTGTTATCCCTCTGTACAGACAGTTGGTGAGACCCCATCTGGAGTACTGTGTCCAGTTCTGGAGACCCCATCTCCACAAGGACATAGACAGGATAGAGGCAGTCCAGAGGAGGCAACTAAAATGGTGCAGGGTCTGCAAGAGAAGCCGATGAGGAGAGACTGAAGGAGCTTAATATGTATACCCTTGAGGAAAGAAGGAGAGGGGGACATGATAGAAACTTTAAGTACCTCAGTGGAATCAACAAAGTCCAAGAGGGTAGCATCTTTCAGAAAAGATACTTGCAAGAACAAGGGGACATGATTTAAAGATAGAAGGAGGGTGGTTCAGGGGCAATGTGAGGAAGTATTATTTCACAGAGAGGGTAGTGGATGCATGGAACAGACTTCCTGAGGAGGTTGTGGGGTCTAAAACTGTGGGAGAATTCAAGAATGCATGGGATAGACATAAGGCAATTCTTGTGGGGGGTAGGAAGAAATAGGCTGTTGGTTAACTAGGATCTGCGGCCTATCCTGTAGGTAGGGAAATGGGCAGACTAGATGGGCCTAGCGGTCCTTATCTGCCGTCAAAGTCTATGTTTCTATGTTTCTATGTAAATATGCAGTACAGGCAAAAAGGATTAACTTGCTGGAGGCGGGCTGGTAGTGGGTGTGGGGAGAAGAGCAAATGGGCTGTGGGCTATCAGGTTACTACAGTGATTCAAAAAAGAAAGGCTTATGGTGGTTACTAGCAGGGCAAACTGAAATTCTGCACGCTGGAAATGCACTTTAGAAGTTAACAAAACAGTCCCCAAATGAGTTTTTCACAGGGGGGAATTTCAGTTACAACTGGAAAAATGCACTTTACAAATTAACAAACAGTCCCCAGTGAGATTTGCACAGGGGGAGATGTCAGATAGAACACAGGTCCTGGGCTTGCAATGACTCTAAGCTTTTAAATACAGTTACAGGCAAATACAAATAGTTTTAGCTGGTTCGTTTTAAAACTTTCAAAATCAGGCACAAAAGTAGCAGTTCTGCTCCGTTTGAGCCTGGGCAGCAACTCGAGGTGCTACTCTGGCCGGGATTCATGCACTGAGCAGGGGAGCTTGTGGCCGTTTCAGAAAAGGCACCAGATGGACAACGGTGGTGGCAGCAGCCTGGATCAAGGTAGAATTACCTGGTGTGTCTCAGGTTCGGGGCTTCTGCAGGCAGGGAGGGCTTCAGGGCAGGCCCTCATGACCTCCGGTCTCCTCGGGGGAGGGGGGTGGTCTCTGGTGTGTCTCAGGTTCGGGGCTTCTGCAGGTAGGGAGGGCTTCAGGGCAGGCCCTCGTGACCTCCAGTCTCCTTGGGGGATGGGGTGGTCTCTGGTGTGTCTCGGGTTCAGGGCTTCTGATTCCTTTGTGCCTATCCCATGCATGATTGAAGCCCTCCATTGTTTTTGCCCCCACCACCTCAACTGAATGACTGATCCAGGCATCCAACACTCTTTCAGTGAAGAAGTACTATTCCTCCTCATGTCCCTCCTAAATTCCCCCCTTCCAACTTCATTGCATGCTCTGTTATTCTTACACATCTTCTCACCTGAAAAATACTTCCCTCCTGAACCTTATTCAACTCTGAGGTATTTATAAATCTCTGTCATGCTCCCCTTTCCTTTCTTTGAAGGTGCACTTATTGCAGTGCAGTAACTAGGAGATACTGGTGTACCTGGGAGGAGGATGTGTGGCATAACTGACATGTGTCACTGTGGTAGCTGGGTGATACTGCCATGACTGGAAGGAGACACTGGTATAACTGTCAGGGACCACTGCAATGATTAACTCATGGGATACCAGGTGATTACTGTGGTGTTTGGTAAACTTGGTTAATACCTCTTTAATGGTTGGTTGCTTTAGCTTGGGATGTAACATGGTGGTGTTGGTGGTTGTGGCAGCAACCTTTACAGCTGTGATGCTAATGCAGCTGTGGTCTTAGGGAAAACAAATGGAAAAAACACCAGTAAGTGAGGAGGATGCAACAGAGGAACTTCTACTAATATTGATTTGCTTGGCAGTCAAAGAAAACACAGGGTTTGAAGTTCCCCCTTCATGCTCAATTACATCACCTCCTGACAGCAAATCCTGAGAACCAGTGATGCCTGCCTCATTCTCTGATTACAGCAAATTGTATACTTGTTTAAAGATGGCTGTCCATGCCTTTTGTTCCAAGGAGTGTCTCTCCCTTAACTCTGCTAACTTTTGCCTTGCATACCTGCTTCTGGCCTTTAAAGGGAGACACTTTAGCCAACCACCTCAACTGCAAAAAAAAATCCCACTTGAATGACTGAACCCTTCAGTGGGTTTTAATGAGGGGTCCCACTGGTGGAATTGCTTGGTTCCCCATGCTTCTGTTGGTACTGTTGATGATCACTATCATAATCAACCTTTTCAGTACCACCAGCACGTCCTCTTTTATCCTGAGTTCCTTCTACATTTCCTTCCTTATATGGTAGCACTGGTGGTGACTTACAGTTACTTGCAGCTACATTTTTGTGGGGGCTTAGGAAAGCTGTCAAATAGGAACAGGTACTGAATCATCATCAGTCCCCTCCTCATTCTCAGTGTCAGTGATGCTGGACTCTGGTTTATTTGGCAGGAAAGCCTTAGTATTCCTCTGGCCCTGTCCTCCTCCACCTTAAGCTCTTTATAAACAGAGTATGCAGCTTACTTTTCTCCTCAGCATGAGATGCCCCATGCTCCTCCTTCTCCTCTTCCAGGCATGCTGCTGCACTCATCTTAACCTCAACCTTAGCCTCGCATACACTCATAAATTGAGATTCTTCTGTCCTCCATGTCAACCCTTAACAGCTTTAGAGAGTCCCATGACATAAAGATTAGTACAAGAAAATCAATGGCACGTTTACATGCGCCATGTCCACATTTAGCCACAGTGCTTAGTTTGATATTATGCCCCATCTAAAAAAAAAAAAAATACTTGCAATTCCTATTCCAGTCCATTCTGATAAGACTGGAATTTGACTAATTTGTGTGGGAGGAACAGATGGCACAGAATTGTCAGTGCCACCCTAAGTGCCAGTACATCTGCTAGCACCAAGGTCTGATTTTCCATGACCCAGAACCATTTTCATGTCCACTACCACTAGCCCCTACAGACTTTCTACTTCCTGTCTTACCCTTGCCCACCATGGCAAAATAATTCAATTACACACCTCAAAAACTAGAAACATTAAAGAGTGGATGTGGGTAGTGTGATGCAGTTGTTAACAAAACCTGTGCCCAACTTGCATTCCAGTTAATACACTGAAATCGAATGGGAACAGGACAAACAGACAGAAGCAAGTACAGAGCAGACTAAGACAATTAAAAGTAAAATCCTTACAAATAACAGCACAAACATGCAACAATATGCTTCACTAAATATGTAACATGCAGAAATCTATTTAATTTTAAATCACTGAAATGTGTCTGTTACTGGTCACAACTGTGGAGAAGACTGAGTAACAAGTCTGTTTCTTTCAGAAACCACTGGAGAACTACACAGTGCAGGAGACTGTAGTCATATGTCTGAAAGCTGGTTTCTACTGTGATAGAACCCTTCAGCATTTCCTTCTAGCTCATGGAAGTCTAGCCATGTGACAGCACAAGTTGCAGAAATATTTTGGGATGGATTTGGTGGAATTTTACTCCCGAGCTAAGAAGTTTGACTGAATGTTGGAATTCAAAAACTACCCCCAAACAACATTGCTTGGTGCTATTAGGTAGGAGGAGCAGTGTCACCTGAGAGACACAAGGCTTCTGTCAAAAATATACCCTTATCCATTCTGGTATCAGCTAGAAGAAGAGACAAATGTGACTTCTTTGCTTGGGGAATAACTTTGCATGAAAGTCCATTGTGAACAGCAGAATTAATTCATTGAATCACATAATGAATGCTACTGCATGTTAAATTTTGTGAACTTTTAATTCCAGAGTGTATTGTATTCATTCTACAGTTCAGCTGGAAATGTTGTGGAGCAGAGCAAGAATCTAAATATTTTGGAATAAGTCAGATTTCGCCAAGGGCAGAATTTGGTGACATTTGACAGCATATATTAATTTCCATGAAACACAAGTTGAAGTGGAAGCCTCCATTTGCACCCAGCACTATCAATATTTAAAAATCAGCTAGGATTTTGAAATTGAAAGTTTTTTTTAACTTCAAAAATAATTTTATTAAGAAAACAAAAGCAATATTACACAGCAGTAGACATCCTCTGTCTCCAATAATGTTGCTAAAGATGGCATTGCTTACACTTCCACAAATGAAGGTCCAACAGAAAAAATGTTTTATGATTCAATAGCTGAATTAGCTGTTATCAGTTCACCCTGTACCATGGACAGTATGTCAAGAATGTCCCAAAGATTCATATTTTAAAAAGTTCCTTAGTGCCTGATAACTGTCCTTGTTGAGAATATAACATTAAAAACTCAGCGCTGATATTACTATATTGTACAGTAGTTTGGAACCAGCCGAGTATTAACCTATCCTTTGCACTACTGCCTTAGATACAATCAAACTGAAGAGCTGTGTCCCACGTTGATGATAAAGAAAAGATGAGTGGAGTTAAAATAATTACAAGAAGAATAATAGACAAAGTTCTTTATATAATACAATACAATTTAAACATAATACTTCTGTATTTTTAACTATCATGTTCTACTAACTTCGAATACTTAAAGATTAATAACAGTAACCTTATCAAACTGAATAAACACATAAACATAGGTGTGCATTTTACGCTGCCCCAACAACCCTACATTGTTGATAGACAGTTGAGATATATATATATATATATATATATATATATTATATATACGTATATACATGTATGTATATATATAACATCTCTGACATCAATCTGACATCAATCTGTGGCTCTCCACCGACTTTCAGTGCACTCAAGTCTGGTTCTCACATCACACCCTAGTCCTTAATGAGGCCAAAAGCCAATCCATGCTATTTGGGACAAATTCTAAACTCAAAACCTGCCCAAATAATTTCATGGTCTATTGCCTGGATGTCTCCCCTATTGGTTCAGTGACCTAGTTTAAGTACCTTGGGGTAACACTGGACCAGTCCCTAAACTTTGATCTTCTCATCCAGAACTCGAGTAAATCTGTCAGCTTTAAATTAGGTATAGAGTACCAAACCAGATATGCATTAACTCCTGCAGTGAGGCTTGCCATTGCTCATGGTATTCTTCTACCCAAGCTTACATACAAAGTTGTCACCTATGCTGCCTTACCTAAATCCAATCTCCATAGATGGGATGTAACCTATAATAATATCTGTTGCTATGCCTTCTTCTCCCATCAGTGGAAACACCACTGCCTCCTCTACTCAGATCTAAAGGGTCGATTGTCAACAGTATTATGCAGACTCAAACTCCAAAAACCTTAGCTTATCTAATTGTTCCTCAGATGTCCAGCTATGACCTACTCTCAGCTGGAAAATCCCTTCTATGTGTCCTGAAAAGTAACACCAGCAAAGGCACCAGTGCTTTCATCCTCCATGCTCCTCAGCTATTGAACTCTCTCCCTTTAGTGATCTGCCAAGCACCCTAACATAATGCCTTTAAAAAGGAGCTCGATAGCTACCTCATCTCCTCTAACTCTAATTAATGCCCCTGCTTCAACCTCCCTTAACACCACTCCTACTCTCACTGCTGCACACTGGATCTGCTCTCTGCCCAATGCCTTGCACTTAGTCCACCCCTGCCTGTCTGTTTGCGTCCCCTCCCAATTTGACGCACTTCCCCTCTTTGGCTTATTATCTCAAACCCTCGCTGTGTCCTACCATAACTAATTCTTACTCCTTAGATCTTTTTAATCCTTGCCCTAAAGCTCCTACTTGCAATACTCTGTGCACTATCTCCCAAAGCATGTGAATATGTTCCTCCCCTAAGGATCTGCCTACCGTATGTTATTTTGTAGTGTTCCTTGCTCATTATACCTGATAGTTCCTTTCAAGTATGTGGTTGTTTGTTTTGAATGAACCTCTCGCCGAACTTTGCATCATGATAATTCTTTTCAAATATGTGATCTGAGTTCTGCACCTGCCAACAAATTGTCTTCTTGCACGTTTTGTAATGAATCACACTTTTTTGTACCTTGCTCTCATCACCGTGCTTGTATTTTTACTGTAAAACTTTGTTTTGCTTTTGTGTTTTATGTGATTCCACTCTGTAACCTCCTGGGTCATGCCTGAAAATAGTCATTTCTATGGCTAGCACACCTACCTGATAAACAAATAAATAAATAAATAAATAAATTAATAAATATATATATATATATATATATACACGCACACACACACACACACTTAAAAGGGCCCACAGAAGCCTGTGACTGGTGCCAAGGGTGTCATATGTCAAGAAATGTATTATATTGCAATCTAACCCGACTTGTTATGTTTTCAATTTGCTTGATGTCTGCCTCTCTAGCCCTCCAACAGGATAAAGTGAGTGGGGCAGAGGATAACCATAGTAAGGCAATGCACTTAAAGGCAGCCAGTTGTAAAATCTGACCTAGGTGTCTAATGGTACTAGGGCAGGTTAGGAGAATCAGGAATCCCAGAACTATGTCTGTCAAATTAAAGGGGATATCAAGCCTTGTTAAGCTCAGGAGTTGCGAATGTTTTGCCCACCAAAACCCCAAAAGTTTGAAACAGGTCAAAAGTATGTGATGGTGTATTTCCCTATTACCACAGTACTGCCAACAGAGATCTGTATGAGTGGTGTTAAAATATTTAGTTATTACTGGTATGTGGCAGAATCTAACAAGCTCTTTCCAATTAAATTCGCACCATGAATGGGATGCTGTTACATGCCACCCCCATTTTAATCTCCTTGCCAAATGCTCAGGGTCTGTCCAGGAACCATCTTCCTGTTTCCAACTGTCTTTCAGAGTCACCAACAAGAGATCCTTGGAGTGTGTTAATACTGAGTAGAGCTTTGAAAGATAATGAAAGTTGTCTTAGAGAATGACAGCATAGTAAAAGAATGGTTCCAATTCAGAACACTTCCTGCAGATCTGAGAAAGAGCCCCAACTGTCATGATAAAGTGATAGACCTGTAAATACCTATTGTAATCATCCTTCCTAAGAGAATGTTTGGTTTGTAGTTGAGCAAATGACAGACACCCATGCTTATTGGTATGTTGCAGAAATGTGGTTAATTTATGGTCCGCTCACTAAATTTTGAAAAAAGATTTCAACCTCCTGCAACTCCAACTAATCAATAAAAAACTGCTATTACACGCTAAGAAAACTAAAGCCATGTTATTTTCCACCGCATACTACACAACCACTACTGACTCCCTCCCCCCAATAACCACGATGCTGTGAGATTGCTTAGAGTATATTTCGAAATTCAGATATCTTGGGGTCTGGATTGACTGTAAACTCTCCTTCACTGACCACCTGGAAGACTTGCTGAAAAAATTAAGACAAAGACTTAGCCTTTTTTACAGGATTAGAAGATTTCTTACAGTAGATGCAAAGAAATGACTAGTCCAAGCTACATTTCTGTCCTTAATTGGCTACGCAGACTTCATATGCAGTAGCTGTGCAGCTTCCTATCTTGGAAAATTGGATACGCTCTACCACAGAGCTATACGCTTCATCACTGACCTCCCCTTCTCTACCCATCATTGCGAACTATATGCTGCCACAGGCTGGACCTCACTTCATTATAGGTGCAACTTTAATGCAGCACTCTGGACACTTAGAGCCATCAGTGGCAAACTCCCTCAATACATCGTCGACTGTCTGTCTCCGATTATGCCCAGGAATTATTCCCTTAGAAGCTGCTCACAACTCTTGCTAAATATACCTAGGACACTCATACGTGTCGGGAGAGCCGCCTTTGGATTCTTACTCCCATCAATATGGAATAAAACCCAAAAATTACTTAAGCTGAAAAACCCAGTAAGTATCCTTCTGTTCAAAAGGCTTTACAGTGATGGCATTACGGAAATATGCAACTGCTTTACTAGACACTAACTAACTTCCCTCCTTCAAACGGCGGCCCTTCAACTGCGGCCCCCCCACTGAAATGTGTGTCTCTGCCTCTGGCATACCCACCAACAGATCCACAGGATTTATTGCTGAACTCCCATATCTCATTCTTCTACTCTCTGAACAGCTACAGCCCGGTTCTAGCACATGCTACCACACTTGGGGATAATTATCGCCCCAAAAAATTTTCGGTCCCTTGTCCATCCAACACCTCCCTCTTCCCCAGCCTCCAGGACCTACCCAGTTATGCCTCTGCTCCCATATTCCTCCTCTTGTCCTTAGTATAACAGCAGCATTTCTCCTCCATATGTCGCTGTGTATTGGGGCAAAATCGCTTCTTCACCTTTCGTACGGTCGGTCCTCCGCCCTTCCAATTCCTTACTCTGTTCTAACAATTGGGCCCTCTTCACTTGTGCCCCTATTTCCCCACCTCTACCTACGTTATTCCCTTGACATCTTCTACTTGATATGCCTACCCTCTCCCCAACATATCCCATTACAAAATGCACAGTTTTTGGGCATGGATCAAGCACAAGTTCATTATCAATGACTCCTTGTAGACCTATGTTCAATGTATATCACCTGTAAATGTGCATTTTTACTATAATAGCAGCTATTTTTACTGTTTGCACTATTGTAACTTGTCTTTCTGTATTATTACTGTATGACCGCAGGTCCACCTTGTAAATGAGCTTGCTCAATGGTGCCCGCCTGGATAAATAAAGATATTGATTGATTGATTGATTGAAATATAGCCAGAATCTAGTCATGGGAAAGAAAGGAGCTTTCATGACAGATAAAGGACAAGGGGCCCAGACCATTAGAGGTATTAGTGATTTTGCAAAGGCAGAGGAGTATGCGTAATGAGTGCTTAAACCATGGGTTATCTGTATGAGCCCATATTTGTGGGGGAATGCTATTTATTGGTAAGGTCCATATGGTCCAGCCCACCATTGTGTCCTCTTCTATTTGATACCAGCCTGAGTTGGTGTGTCACTCGGTGTAAGTACATAGTTGAGCTCCTCAAGCCACCAAATAATAACAATATAGGTTTAGGAGGGCTAGGCCACCTTCGTTACAAGGGGCCTGGAGTATTTTTTGTTTGCAAGATAGGGGCAAGTGTGGGACCAGATGAAGTGCTGAATTTTTTGTGTAGGTTATTCCAATAAAAGTTAGGTACAGAAATTGGTAGTGTTCGAAACAAAAACAATAGACATGGTAACACATTCATTTTAATAGTTTGGGGTCTACCACATAAGGTGAGAAGTAATAGATGCCACCTGGCCAAATCAGCCTGTATTTCCTGAAAAAGCCTTATATAGTTATTATTAAATAGTAAAGAAATATCTGCGAAATATGAATCCCTAAATACTGAAAGTTATTTTTTGAGGCCAAAACAAAGGGAAAGGATCGTTTAAAGGTGGGGGGGGGGGAGCTGCTCAATATTAATACTTCAGATATATGGAGGTTAATTTTGTACCTCGAGAAGGACCCAAACTTCTGCAATGTGTGCAGGAGGTGAGGAAGGGAGGCAGATGGATCAGCAAGGAAGAAAAGTGAATCATCTGCATGAAGGGCCTATTTCTGTTCCATACACTCTTAATGTGTTTTGTTGGCTCTGATGCAAATAGCAAGGGGTTCCAAGGAGAGGGCCAAAAGTATGAGGGAAAGAGTGCAGCCTTGTCTAGTGCCATGTTGCAAAGGGAATTGCTCCAACAAAAAAACATTTACTTTAACTCTGGCTTCCGCAGTAGTGTATAGTGAGTTAACTGCTGTTATAAATTGATCACCCAGCCCAAACTTTCACAAAGTCGTAAGTATGAAGGACCAATCCACTCTATCAAATGCCTTCTTTGCATCCATACTTATGGCCAACTGAAAAGATTTGTTGTTTTTTTGGTCAGTGATTATATTTAAAAATCGATGGATGTTATCCTGGATGAATCGTCCAGCAATGAGACCTGTTTGGTCCATAAGAATGATGAAGGAAATAACACATTGCAGGCCATCTGCCAGGATACCTGTAATGATCTTAAGCTCTACCAGTAAAAGAGATATAGGTGATACAATCCGCATTCTTCTGGATCTTTGTTTGGTTTAAGTATTATGGAAATCTAGCCTAGGTTCCAGGAAGGGGGTACCCACCTCTCCCCCCCCATCACTGCATTAAAAGCATCTGAAAGGGGTTCAACATGAAGGGATGTACAGTGTTTATAAAATTCTGATGTAAATCTGTCGGTGTCTGGGGACTTTCCATTTTTCAACTGTTTAATCGTCCATACATTCTCTGGGATAGCGATGGGGGCATTGATAACATTTCTTTGATCTCCACTGAGTGTAGGGAAATTTAAGTCATTTAGGTACTTAAGGGTTCTATCCAAATGGTTTTGTCCTCTCTCCTCTGTGTAGAGTGATTTGTAAAACTTGTCAAAAATCTGGGAGATTTCTGGCAGGGATATGGTAGAAGTTGTATCCCCGGAGTTATGAAGCCAAAGGACAGCTCTATTTGCAGCCTCTTTTCTAAGCTGCCAGGCTAAGAGTTTACCGGCTCTATTCCCATGCTCGAACTATCTCTATTTTGAATATCTTAGCTGGCCTTTGATTTGAGTGTCTAGTAATCTATTAAGTTGAAGTTTTTCCTGTTCGAGCTGGGATTTTACTGTGCCATCCAAAGTAAGTTGGTGCTGAAACTCTAGATCAGCAACTGCACGTTCCAAGTCTAGTAGTTGTTGAGTGTGGGCCCTCTTTACTTTTGAAGAAAACTTTATTATATCTCCCCGTAGGTAAAATTTCAATGCATCCCATTGGACCCCTTCCCATTTCCCCAATAGGATTTGTCCGAAGAAAGGTTTTGATGGTGTTCTTAACCAGATCTGAAAATTCAGTTTGGGATAGTATGCTAACATTCAAGCCCCATAGGGTCTCAGATGGCCGGGGGCCAGTGCCTAGCTGAATCATGATGGGCACATGATCAGATAGGGAAACTGAGCCTATAGGGGTTCCACTCAGTTTAGGAACTCAGTTGGCAAAGATTAAAAAGAAGTCAATTCGAGAGTACATATTGTACTTTGGGGAGTAAAACGTGCAAGGCCCCTACTTTTCTGCGGCACAGTGGGACCAAGTTCTGCGGCAAGACTACCATTTGACGCAGAAATTCTGCGGCGGTGGTTTGCATTTTCTGCGGAAGTTCTGCAGTACTAACAAACTACCACATCAGAGCGTCAGCTTGTCATCCTGACTTCACTTTCATGGCAGTGGTTATAGCAATCAGGATGGTGGAAAGCACAGTAACACTAGTTCAAAAATTAACAGACTTCTAGAAATAATTTTATGTCTAAAAAAGCAAAACAAATGTCTCTCCCTTAAGGTCCTAACCTATTGCATAAATGACATATGCAGAGGGGACCTTATGTGATAAATAAGGTATTTCTATACGCAGTTATCTATCCCACTAATGAGGTCTCTACTGTCTATCACTTATATATTTGTATGTGCTTTCTACACTACTCATGAGGTTCCCAACTGTGTATCACTTATATATTTATATGCAGTCTGTAACATACATACAAATGTGTGTCTAGTAAGACAGAGATACTGTATGTGTGTGTGTGTGTGTATATATATATATATATATTTTTTTTTAATCTCCATGAAATTGCATCCTCATTCATACATGTCCCATTGGAAATGGAATAAACGGAATAGAGGAGTTATTGCAAAACTCATTTTTCATGCCAACCTGCTTCCCCTGACACACTACGTAACACCATCAGGCCATGACATGCATGTGAACCGATTGTGAGATAGAGCTCTCCAGCCCATCGCAATGTGTCCACCATGTAACAGAACACTGCACCATACCTTCCCAGACTCCGAGCAGTGATGTGTTCCACCAATCCTTGTGCTGCTCAGCCAGCTCCCAGAGCTAATCTCTGAACCTGAGTTGCCAGCACGGAAACACAGCATGCTACCCTCTGGCCCAACAGCTTTCCCTGCACACAACATTTCTCCATAATGTTTAGGTGATTCTATCAACCAATGACAATATGTAATCAATAACCCTGGCAAAAATGCATACAGTGCAATTATTTAACAGGTCTATTCTTTCAACAGGTCTACACATTATTATATTCCACTTTTCTGGGCATAATTATTTTATTTTTCTTAAAAATGACAGTTAAATTCATTTTACCAGTTATTCATATCAGATGGCATCTCCATACCTTAAAGGCACAAATAAGTTTGTATAAAGTGAGGTATGGACTTAACAGGTCTGTGGTATTGACAAGGTTTTGTTTGAGTTGGCCCTAGTGCAGTAATGTAAGACTGAAAATTGTATTAGGCTGTAGTGCAGGTTGAGCAAGTATCACCATGCCTTATGTGCTGTGCCACAGTCTCTGGCCGTGGGAGCAGTGGTAGATAAGTGACAGCCATTTCATTAGCTAATGTATGATGTTATAGCAATGATAACATCACATTCTGAGCATATAGGTGGGTTGTGGATATAAAAAGAGGGGAAGAGAACCAGATTCTATGGATAAACAGAAATATTAATAAAAAAATCACCAAGGTTGAGGGGATTCTGGGGGATAAACCGATTACATTTGGGAGTGTTTATGCCCCTGCCATTACCGACCCTCAATTTTACAGAAGCCTGCTGGAGGTCCTGGTAAAAGAACAGTTTAAGGGATTAATTATGGGGGGTGATTTTAATTGTACCCCAGATCCAGTGATGGACCACTCGAAAAGCAAGGGAAAAGGGGGTACGTTTTTGAAGGATTGGAGGGAAGGCCTGCTTGACCTCGAGCTAGTGGATGTATGGAGGACGGCCAACCCAAAAGCAAGGGAATACACCTTTTACTCGCACCCACATAAGACGTGGTCTAGAATCGACCAGGTGTATGGTGAGGGGGGGATGGTATCAGAGGACCGTTGAAGTGAAACACGAACCTATTCATATCTCAGACCATGCCATGGTCAAGGTGACACTTGATATAGAGGTCCTAGGTGAGAGAAGAAAGATGTGGAGATTCCCCTCGTACTTGTTGGGGAACAAGAATTTTAAGGAATACCTTCAGACGCAAATGAAAGGTTATGTTGACTTAAATAAGGAATCTGCCCCTTCCTCGCAGATACTATGGGATGCAGGGAAGGCCTATATGAGGGGGTCAATCATTGGATTTGTGTCTGGGTACAAAAAGGAAAAAAATTGGAAATTCAACTCCCTTCTCCAAAGAGCCAAGGACCTGGAGGGTCGGGTACTGAAAGGGGACACAGCTAGTGAGCCATTACTAGCAGCAGTGAGGGGAGAATTAAATAACTTGCTTGATGAACAGGCCAAGGGAAAGCTTTGGCTTGTGAAACAAAAATTCTATGAATGGGGAAACAAGCCTGACCCCCTCCTCGTCAACCTGATTAAAGGAAGAAGGGGGAAGAATAGAGTTCTGGAGATAAAGAATAAAGATGGTAAGGTGATGAGGGACCCCCATGCTATTAAGGAGAGATTCCGAGAATTCTATAGTAACTTGTACCATAAAGAAGCAGAAGGGTCTAGGGATGCAATGGGGCAGTTTTTGAGTCGGCTCAATTTAAAACAAGTATCAGAACAACAAAGGATGTCCCTGGAAGCATGCATTACTAAAGAGGAAATTCGGGAGGCTATAGGGGGTATCAAGTCAGGGAAGGCAGCTGGCCCAGATGGGTTCCCGATTGAATTTTATAAGACTGTGGGTCAGCAGGTTGTAGATCTGCTCTGGGAGGTTTTTAAGGGTACTAGGGAAGGGGGCTCCTTACCACCGTCTATGGATTTGGCAACTATCACTGTGATTCCCAAACCAGGGAAAGACCCGAGGACTGTGCATCATATCGCCTTATTTCATTAGTGAATGTTGATGCAAAATCTATGCAAAGGTGTTGGCGGGTAGGCTCAGATCCATGATGCCCGACCCTAGTTGACCAGACCAGACAGAATTCATAAAGGTAGACATTCTTACCACAATGTGAGGAGACTCTTGAATGTGATTTGGGCTTCCTCTCGGCGTCTGGGGCCCACCTTGGTCTTAGCCTGGGCCGAGAAGCATGACCGAATTGAATGGGAGTACATGTTGGAGGTACTGGGAAGATTTGGGCTGGGCCTGGGCTTTCTGAGTATGATGAGGGCTCTTTACCGGGCCCCTAAGGCTGTTGTGTTGGTCAATGGCGACCTGACACAGGTTTTCGACTTGGGTAGGGGAACGAGACAAGGGTGCCCCTTATCCCCCTTATTGTTCGACCTGGCACTGGAGCCCTTGGCGGTAGCCATTAGACAGTGTGATAAGGTGAAAGGAGTCCAGGGTGCAGGGGGGCGACACCACAAACTCTCTCTATATGCTGACGATATGATTTTATATCTAAGACAGGTAGAGGAGTCTCTCCCCGTAGTATTGGACATAATTGGGAGGTTTGCACAGTTCTCGGGCTATAAAATAAACTTGGCAAAATCGGAGGCAATGCATCTGGGAGGAGGGCCCCAATTGGGTCTGCAAAAATGGGGATTGAAAGAGGCGAGGGGGTCCATAAAATACCTGGGGGTAAACATTGGTAGCTCGTTGGCCGAATTATACAGGCTTAATTATACCCCAATGATTGAGGGAGTGCTTAGAGACATGAGAAGATGGAAGATGTACCCAGTCTCATGGGTCGGCAGGGTGAACATTATAAAAATGAACATTCTTCCCAGGATACTGTACTTTTTGCAGATGCTACCCATAGGACTTACCAATAGGGACATAAAGAGACTAGACAGAAGCTTTTCTGGGTACCTTTGGCAAGGAAAAAGCCTAGAATTAGCCTCCAGAGATTGAAACTAGATACGAAAGGGGGCTGGGCTTCCCGGACGTCAGAAGCTATTTTTTGGCTTCTCAGGCTAGGATTATAAAAGATTGGATTTCAGGCCCTGAAGCAGCAAGTTGTCTGGACTTGGAGGGGGAAGGGGCTTGTGGCCGACTTCCCGCCTTTTTGAGGAGAAAGGGTAAAAAGGCCTACTTATTTCAACAGAACCCTAATCCGCTAGTTGTCTGGACCCTGGAGGGATGGGAGCTGATGAGGGCCAGGGTTGGAGGTGATAAAGCGGAGACATTGCTTCTGCCGCTAAGTGGTAACCCCCTCTTTTTGCCCGGGCTGGAGGATCAGGGTTTCCGAAGTAGGGAAAGAAGCGGAATTCAGTGTATACGAGACTTGTATAAGGGCATGCTTTTTCCCTCTTTGGAGGAACTGAGGACAGGATGGAGGATCCCAGCGGGTCAATCGTTTAGGTTCCTCCAGGTGAGAGACTTTGCTCGTAAACTAGGGGAACCAAGCTCGCAGCCAGTGCTTCAGCTAAACTTAGAAGGGGCAATTTGTAAAGCACGAAGTAACCCTAAGGGGATGATAGGGGTAGTGGTTCGTATGTTAAGAGCGGGATTGACTGAGGACAACTCAAGCAGGAGAACAAAATGGGAAAAGGATCTAGGGATTGAGGTGTCAGAGGCGAGCTGGGAGCTGATGTTGGAGATGCATATGTGCCTATTACTATCTAACAAATATAAGGAAGCAGCCTATAAGTTCATCCACAGGCTCTTCTTTCCACCGGTCGTAGTCCATAAAAGCAGGCCAGAGGTTCCAGAGACGTGCTCACGTTGCACCCAAGAGGTTGGCATGTACTTCCATTGTTTCTGGAAATGCTCTTGCCTGCAAGGTTTCTGGAAAGAAGTGGTTGGGTTTATAAATGAGAAAGCAGAGGCGGGGGTACACATGCATCCAATTGATATATTGTTCGGGATTGAATGGGGGAGGAAGGATGGGACCCTCCACAGAAAATGGGTTAGAGTGGCTCTAGCAATTGCGAGACAGTGTATCCTAAATACATGGGTCTCTGCCCAGGTCCCTACCCTTTCTCAGTGGAAATCCTTAGTCATGTCGGCTCTGGCCATGGAGAGAAGGGCTTTCCAAATCCAGGGAAGAGCAGAGATGTTTGGTGCAATTTGGAACCCGCTTATCCTGGCTATTTCCCTTCCTGCTTAAGGTATATTGCCTAGGTGGGAGGTTAGGAAAGATGCATCCCATATGCAGGGTGCAATGGGTACGCCACTTGAATGATTGTCCCCCCTGATGTGCTGTCATGTAGTAAAATGCTGTCTTCATCTGGGGCTACCCTCACGCGCATTATTATTCATTCTTTGGGCTCTCGCTAACTGATTAATTAAGGAACTGTCTGATCATTGAACTATGTGGCTAAATACTTTGTTTTGTACTGGGATAATGAAATGTGGATCTGTGTAAATTGTAAATAGTTGGTGGTGTTTTTTTTTTTTTCATTCTATCCGCTGCATATAGATTTATTGGACTTTGGAGTTTGTTGCCTCACCCTACAGAACTAATCAAATATGTATATGAGGGCATAGGGGTAAAATGATAATCTGTTAAGGCCCTCAAACTTGGGATAATGGGGCAAATGCTACTGTATCTGTACTATATGTCTGTTTGCTTTCTGTATATGTGTCTGATTTGTTGGAAATGCAAATAAAATTTGTTATACAAAAAAAAAATCACCAAGAAGAGTGAATTCTGTGGCACCGCAGAAGTTCTGAGGTAGATTGCAAGTTCTGCACAAAATTCTGTGGCCGCAGAATTCTAGGGGCCTTGAATATGTGTAATCACAATCTTGTGTGTGGAGAAAATACTACTCATCAACTAGAGTTAACTCTGCACAAAGCCTAGAAAGTACCTTGCCTGTCCTAGAGGATCCCTTCAATCCAGTGCCTATTCAGTCTAATGCGGGATCCAGTACAGCACTGAAATCTTCATCCACTATAATTAAGCTCTGAGAGTCTGTTACTGTTTCACCAAGAACTTTAGTGAGAAAGGAAACATGTTTGGACTCCTCACTGGGGGCATAGAAATTGAGAGGGACACACTTATATTCACCATGAATACAGATAAATCTCCCCCTGGGTTATTGTCCTCCTGAGTTACTTGAAGGGGGGGTTTCCAGTGTACTAAAATGACTACACCTCTGCGGTGGGGATGCTCAACATAGTGAGAGGCGTATACCTCCCCCAGCCAGCCCCACCATAATTTAAAATGCTGTTGGTGGGTCAGATGAGTTTCTTGGAGGAAGACTATGGTGACATTTTGTCACTGTTGAGCTTGTATTGTATGGGCCCTTTTAATGGGGTTATTTATTCCCCTTAGATTAAAAGATGAGACCAGGAGATCAGCCATACCCAAAATAGAGAGTTGAAACTCTTTGGTACAAAGGGGAGAGGTGCACACCCTATCAAAATAAGGTAACCATTTAAAACAGGGTAACAAATCAGGAACTATTTCCAACTATGTGCAGTACATATGCATTAAAGCAAACAAACATGAATGTAAGAACAATGCTTCAAGCTTAAGTAAACCCTATCCCTGTCTTCTTCTTGATGCTCCATGGGACAAGGGGAGAGGCCACAGAATATAGCACCTTAGCTGGTTCTCTTTATGTTCTATAAGAATGGGAGACCAGATGGGCAGAGTAGTCACCAGTGGTTCAACCAGTATTAGATGGCAGAAGGTAAATTAAATCCCACCTTCTCCAACCCGAAGAACTGAACAAAATCTATACTGGGGTAATAGTCTAGGTCTGAGGAGGAGTTATAAATAAGTATATGTGAAAAGAGATGCAAGGGAGGGAAGAGGGGGAATACCACAACTTCTTAAAACCAGTCATCATGGAGGTCCAAGTTGAGGGGCCCACCAGGGCAGAGAGAGAGAGAGAGAGACACAAGGGCAAACGATGGTCGTATTAGCACTAAAATAGGTGGCAGGACCAAGAGAAACCCCCACTGTCACATTCCTATGCCACCGAAGCTACTGTAAGTTGCATGAATTAGTAATTACTTTAAGGGAAACATCCACAAGTTGCCTAAAGCAGCATTGGTTAGAAAGGTGCCACAATAGTGCAATCGCAATGGAAAACAACTTGCTGCCTCAATGAACAGTTTTGCCTTGTGAGCGCTTTGTCAAGGTATGTCAGCAGTGGGGCTTAATGCTACAGTACTTGTTTTGAGACATGTTGTGCATTGATTTTGCTGGAAGTCTGCAGTTTGCATATTTCATATTGTTGCCTATGATGTGTTTAATTTATTGTCACTAACCGTTCCCATGTGTATTTGCATTCCTGAGTATGACGCAGCTGTTCTGCACCACTTCCCCTTCCACTCTTTCTCACACTCTCAAGCAGGAAGCAGATTAATGTGTTATGTGTTTTATATTTATGACTTTGTGTTTTCTTTCTGTCCCACAACATGTATATTTTGTTCAGAAGGCCTGGGCTGTGCTTTGTAGTCCGTGAAAGCAAAACAGTTCTCAGACTTCTCAGATTTCATTGCAGTTCTACCTGCAATTGCAGTTGCATCGTGTAGCCCGGCTCTAATTAACTACAACTCGAGTGGGCATGCATCACTATGCTGCTGCCACAGAGTTTTTTGTTTTGTTTTGCCACACTAAACCGTGCTCTTTTTTGTGTTGTGCATGTTAGTCTGTTTGTACTCAGTTATGTATACATTGCCCAAGAACCAAGGTGCTGATTACATGGGGAGGGTGGATACTGACATTTACCCCACTATGATACTGACAGACATGTACTGTGCATGTAGTGTGCCCCAAGACCCAAAGTTGACACCACATTAAGAGGTCCTATAATGATATTGAGGCTATGGCAGTGCTCACGATTAAAGCAACAGATACAGTAGTTGGAAGGATTTAAAATGTAAAGGATTCAAATGCATTTGGATATTAGCTCAACACTGTAGCTGCAAACTGGTGTAGGAAGAGACACAATTGTGAGCTGCAGCACGGTCGTTATGGCAACCATCAACACACACACACACAAGCAGACACTGAATACCAGCTGCAGTGAATCAATACTGTGCATAAAAATGAAATAGACAGTTGCAGTACTGGAAATTACAAAGTGTGACAGTTCATGATGCTTTCTTTCTTGTACAGGGATACCAAGCAGCAGTTTGTATATAGTAGATAATGGCAAATCTGCCGAAAATGGAACTGATGAGGCAATACTTTTAATAGTGTTTGCAGCATTTCCCTGAAAATATTAGGAATTAAAAGTGGAATTAACAGCTTCCAGAAAAGACCTGTAACAGACAAGAAAAGAACTTAACACTTCACTGTACACTTTTAACACAGACATGGAAAAGCTGCCTCTCCAACTAGATGCACATTACATGGCACTAAGTATTACAGGCTTTACAGTACTATCCCTGTATCCCCGTATCCTATGTCACACTCCTGAAGTGAACTAGCGTACAAGTGCAAAACTTCACAGTATGTGGCTGCTAAGGGTGAGTAAGAGTGGGGAAAAGACAATTGTAAGAGTAAAATATAGAAAACAAGGCTAAGATAGGAAAAAAACTACTTTTGGTGAATGGGGACTATGTTCCTTCTGCTATGGGAGTGTGCTGGCAGCCAGTATGTGGACATTTCCCTTGACGTTCTTAGGTGTTGAGGGCATTAAATATTAGAGCGTCCCCCACCTGGCCCCAACTCAACAACATGGCTGTTTAAGTACCCGATCTAAAGGGTACACTGAGGGGCACTTCTGAAACAGGTCAAGAGCAGGAGACTAAACCAAAGGCAGATAAGAAGTTATCATTTAGTGCCGGCCATCCACTGGGAGGGGATCCCTATGGGACCCCTTACCCTCCACCTAGGCCTGCTTCAAAGAGATAGAATAGAAATTCTTCATTGGTGGTAGGTTGACCTAACACCCATCACTGGGGGAATGGTGTGCAATATCTGCCTGTTCCACTCTCTACATGTGGTCTATGACCTTAGCAGCCTCACCACACACCTGTTTACAGCATGTGACAAGAGCTAATTGCCAAAAAATTGGGTAGGGAACCAGGCAGAAGCTCAAATGACCCATATTTTAAAATGGTGCATTGAATGCACTCCCCAGCACCTCAAGTTAGCTTCCCCAGGTGGCAGAAAGTGGGGAGATCCCCAGACTCAGTCACCCTCCTGAAGTCACTCAACAACTCCACCTCATCCCTGCTGCCCTGCCCACCAAGAAGTTCTGCCCATCTTCAGAACTTACTAAGGAGTTCCCCAACTTTGCATCCCTCCCATACCCATACCGTCAAAAAGACTCCCCTCTGTATCCAGGAACTTTAAATAAAATGTTGCTCGTCCAGTGGTGGATGGAAGGGAGGCCATCGCTAAAAATAAGAATGTCCTAACCCCCAAAATTGCTCCACCCAGGCGTTAATTGCAAACCCATCAGTTCAATCTGTTAACAATTTAATATGCATAACTATCATTGCAACAACAATCTACTTTACTGTATGTACAGTAGTCCAGCATTAGGTAAAACAATCAGGTTGAGTTCAGGTAGTTAAAGTTACTGAGGTGGAGTCCCCTGCTTCAAGTCCAGAAGAATCTTAGGCATTTGTTGTGTTCAGCTCCTGGAGGGATGATTTAGCAGTTACTGAGTTCCAGAGACAGGAAGCACTGGCCACATCTTACTTCTTTGTATTTTTAGTTCCGGATTGTTGCCAGGATCTTGATCACAAGGTCTTTTTTTTTATTTTGGCTGAGTCCTCTCATATCTTGATCTCCAATTTGGTCAGGAAGGAGGTTGCTGCTGACAAATCTGGGAAACGTCATGGGTCATTAGCTGTTTGAATTTTTTATTTGGCTTTGTACTCAATGAACACCTGATGCCCCACTTGTTTTATCACCTTCACTACCTGAAAAACCTGCTGCCTGTGTTGTAGTGTCTGTGGTGAGTAGTCCTGGTCAAAAAACAAGTGAACATCACCAAAGAAAATCTCCTTCTTCTCCAGGCTGTGCACAGAATTTCCTCCTTAACTCTGAAGTCCAAAAACACCATCATTATTGACCTGGATAGTGCTTTAGGGTCTAGGGGTCAAGGAATAAGGGAGCGATGAACTTGAACAATTCCCAACTCCTTCTCAGTTGGGAAGTGCAAAATTTCTTTTAGAAACCTGTCCATAAAGTTGAGCATGTTTTCAAATTAGGTGCCCTCAGGAACCCCATGATTTTGGAGATTGTTTCTCCGGTTTCTGTTTTTAAGTTCCTCTCAATGCTGGGTGAGACATTGTTCTCTGCAATGGAGATCAAGTAGAACTGTGTTGTGTAAGTCTGTGCTTGATGTGTAGTCAGTTAACATTTGCTCCATGGCCTCCGTACGCTGTTGTAATAATGTTAAATCTTTCTGGTCCTCCAGAACATTTGCCTTCAGTCTCTGTAAGGTGTCATTGATTTGTTTTAGAGCCTTGCACAGCTTCTTGGATGTGAACATACAATCAGTTTCTTCTGAGTCGCTTGCTGGTGGGGAGGGTGCCAGAGTGGAGGTTGTGGCCTGAGATGCTGCCTACATCAAATTGTCTAGCTTGTGTTTCTGTGGTTTTGCAGTGGAGCCTGGCAGGTTATCTTTCATCCGATGTCTAGATGACATTATAAATTCAGTTATTTTCCTGTTTTGGAGCAGAATGGCATTTAGTTTATGCTGGGTGCTCTCAGATTTTTATTCTGCCAGTACAGGGCCCAAGATCTAAGCTGCCATTAGTTTAGTGATGTAACCAGAAGTCCTCAAATTTGAAAGTTGTTTATTCATTTGATCCTGTCATAAGGGTTTTAGTGTTTTCAAAATGAAAAAATATTAAAAAGTCACAAACAAAACAAAAAACTGGAGTTTGTGTAGTACAAAAAGATCAGTACAGTGTTGGATAAGGCCAAGTCATGTGCCATTCCCTAGCCTGTTATTACAGGCATGCACATGTTCCAAAGCTATATTCACAGCCACATCTGCATTGTGAAACCAAGAAGTGACTATGTGTGTGTACCTCTGAACACACTGTTACTTCCTGATATGGTGATAATTTAATATAGCAAGTTGAATTATGTGGCTGCTGGGATCCTATCCCCACTGGTATACTCTGATATATTCTGGTAGATTTTAATAATCTAGTGGCAACATCAATGAACTCAGGTATGAGCATTGGGGCCGTGTTCGTGGACCTCAGTAAGGCTTTTGATTTAGTGGAGCATGGGATGTTATTGCAAAGATTACATGAAATGGGCTTTCATATTGAAACATTACACTGGTTCAAATAACATTTGGCCTACCAAAAGCAATGCATGTCTGTGTGGGTGATGACATCAACACTAGGGGAGGAAAACGGGGATTCCCACAGGGATCCTTCTTCAGCACCTTCCTTTTCAATGTTTATGTCAATAAGCTGCTATAGGTCTTGAAAAATAGTAAGGTCTGGCTGTACTGTATGTGGATGACACTGTTTTAGTGTCATCTGCAGCCAGTCACAACTCAGTTGAACAAAAATTACAGGAAGACATTTATAGTACTGAAGAGTGATTTGTGGAGTCAAGATTATCGATGAATCTTTAAAAAAAGTGTATGAGTTTTACAACAGGTACTAAGGAAAAGTCAGAAAAAGACAAATATATTATTTAGAAACAATTATAAAATTGCAAATACAAAGAATTATAAATACTTAGGAGTGTTATTAGATCAGAAACTGATGTATGAAGATTACATAAATATAGTAGCAAAGAAAACCATTTAGAAATTGAGACCTCTAAGAAGAATGTCCGCATGCCTTGACAAAAAGGTGAAAATAAAACTCATATAGCAAATCTTAATTTCAGTACTTGAATATGGGATTCTGGTTTACAGAAATACACCCAAAAGATCATTGAAAAAGATTGACCAACCCTATTACAAATTGACCAGATTTGCAAATGCTAGTACGTATGGTAAACATCACTGCAAGGTTTATGCAGAACTAAATTGGATGGGTCTAGAAGAGAAAAGAGAAATTGGCTGGTTAACTTGGTGTTATAAATTGCTGAAATCAAAAAGTAATCATCCTTTGTACCACTTAGTAACTACAGAGACAAGACAAGAGAAGAAGTATTTATTAAGAGAAAGCACAGTAAAAATTACTTGGTCCAGGATTTGTAACAGGTTTGGAGATATCACTTTACAAACTACCACAGCAAAGTCATGGAATGAAATACCTATTGAACTGAAAGCTAAAAATTCTTTACACAAATTCCAATCAGCTTTGAGAACACATTTCAAGGCATTATGTGGTTACTACATGTGATTTTATAGTAATGAATATCTATATGCAACTGTGTTTTATTGATGTTTACATAAATGTTGTATTAATTGTAAGCTGTATACAGCATTCTTGTTGAAAACATGGATTATATCCCTAAGGTCTGTCCCTGTATAAAAATAAAATTTTATCTACCAGTCAACCACATTTAATGTAGACATTGGGAGCCAAACGCTTATGAAATGCTATGTGGCCACCCAGTGTCCATTACTTCTGGCCATTTCTGTCCCAAACTCCCAATTCTTGGACTGGGACCACTGGGACTCCACTCACTTCTGCCACATTCCAATATTCCTGTAATACAGCCCCTAGAAGCCCACCCTTCAAGATATTAGAATGTCAGAAGATACTGCAATCAAGGATGTGGTTAGTGGGACATGGCCTTGCTGGTAGTGGAGATGGATGACTAAGGATCTTGGTCCATAGTCAGTCCACCCAAAATCGAGTAAATTGTATTGCAATTTAACTTTTTTCCAGACATCTACTGGAGTCAACCCTAATGTTTAACAAATCATCCAGAAACTAAGCCAAGATTCCCTTAAACACACAAAAGACTCACACAGTTTTGATGAGCAGGATCTATGATGCCAGCACTACAAAAATGTTGTCGACCGATGTTACAGTGAAAGCTTTATATAGACTGCATTTGCGGTTGGCATAAAGGAGGTCACTGCCTCTCATGCTTTCTTCAGGAGGCTTTGCCCTTCAAACCCCCCCCCCCAATTAAACTAATCAACTCAAAGTCAGAGCAGATAGGGGGAGGAAGTGCAAGATCCTCAGAAAACAGTGCCTGGGTCCAGCACCAACACTACAGTGACCTGGCGCTGTTATC
Organism: Neoceratodus forsteri; assembly: GCA_016271365.2. NCBI lineage: Eukaryota > Metazoa > Chordata > Ceratodontiformes > Ceratodontidae > Neoceratodus > Neoceratodus forsteri. The sequence continues at coordinate 1,293,060,585 of CM057456.1, forward strand.
ACTGTAGTGTTGGTCAATGTCATCTTGTTGCTGTGGGGGGTGTGTACCGATGAGCCTACTGAGGTGGTAGGCCATGCCACCACAACAACAGGAAAAGTGTGGCTACTGGTAGTGCAGTGGCAACAATGAACCTAGACCTGGCTGGGACACCACTGGTGCCGCTGCTGTATGAACTCAAAACTGAAATGCAGGCAGGGTCTGTTTAACTCATGTATTGTCAAGGCACAGTAAATGTATTTGGGGAAATAGTAGATGGCCACATGAAATGGTTGGAAGAATTACAAGTCCGTGTAAGTTCTCAGGAGAATACCTCATCACAGCATGTAATGAACTGCATGCAGCCCACAAAATAATAGAGGACCCAGAATACAAAGTTATTGATCTTGAAAATTGTCAGTGGCAGAAATATTTTCATATGGTAGGCCTCCCAGAAGGGGTAGAGGCCAGATACCCTTTAGTGTCCCTACCTAAACATTTCCCAGAGGGTCGGGTCCTGGAGGCAGGCATGTCTATTGAGGCTCAACACACTGACTGCTCCGTGGTAAGAGACCTGATCAGATGGACAGGCTCAGGCCTATCCTCATAAATTTTCTGAGGCACCCATACAGGGAAAAAGCACTGCAAGCAGTCTGAAAAGCCAGAGAAGTTAAGATAGGCAACTCACTAATGAGCTTCTTCCCAGAATACAACTGCCATCTGCAAATATGATAGCAGGAATTCACTGAAGTTAAGCAGTCTTTGCATCAGAATAACTGCTGGTTTGCTCACGTATATCCCTCTGAACTTGTCATCTGGAGACCTGGGAAGCCACTCTAAACATTTGTCAAACTAGACCTTGCAGTGGCTTTCATAGCTATGGTGGCTGCAGTGATGGACCCTCACTGAACCAGAGTGTTGATGCAGGGAGGTTCCTTGTTCTAGCTAGATGGAAAAACTGTGAGTAGGGGGCTAAGAGAGAAGGTGGGTGGGGACTTCTCCATGACTAGTAGTGCAGATGAGTATAAATAGTGAATGCATTCTGTCACTTCAATAAACTGAACATGCTGCTTTACATGATGGTTCAATTAACTGTGAATGATGGCTAAATTGGGAAGCCAGCCTGGTATGAATACGATAGTCTGATCATTATTTTGCATCTATTAATTTGGCAGTGCAAGCTGGGAGCCCCTATGCTTATATGGTGGCCTATATGTTGGAACAGTAGGTCATGGTGTCAGACAGGGGGGCTTGGCAGGCACCCGTTAGCCACCATCTTACTGCTGTTTTCCTATGCACCTGTTTGTAGAACCAAGGTAATGACTGCAGAGACTCCCACTCCCACCTAGAGTAACATCACAGACTGGAAAACTGGATCTCTGCTCCACTCAAAGTTACAATTCCCTGTTTTGTGCTCTGAAATGGAGAGACTTCAAAAGCCCACTGTTCCAAGCAAACCCAGGGGGCCTTTGATTGATGCAGTTGAGCCATATATGTTTTCTCATCACAGAGCATTTTAGGAAGGTCTGGACACATAGTAGAACTATTTCCTAAGAAAGGGAATAACATACTTAGGATGTTGTCAGATTTATCTCTTTTCCAAGGTACAAAGCATTGGGTTGGGTGGATTGGGCACATGCTGTCTTCTTGCATGAGGCAGGAGGACTAAATGCATACCAGAAGGAGGTCCATGTTTCAGGGAGAGAGACTGGTAACCCTGAGCCTTCTTCTCCATCTGTATTGGGTGATGTTCATGTTTGTAATAGAGAGGGGTAGAGGAACTATGTTACACATTGGGGAGTGTTTATGGTTTTTGCTAAAGGAGGGTCTCTTGGGTAAAGTCCAGGAGGGGAAGGGATAACAGGGTGCTGTATGATTATCTTGTTGTTATTGTTATATTCCTTTTTCAAGACAACTTTGAAAATTATGTGCTAGTCAGGATTCTGTTTGGGTTAACATAGAAACATAGAAACATAGACTTTGACGGCAGATAAGGACCGCTAGGCCCATCTAGTCTGCCCATTTCCCTAACTACAGGATAGGCCGCAGATCCTAGTTAACCAACAGCCTATATCTTCCTGCCCCCCCACAAGAATTGCCTTATGTCTGTCCCATGCATTCTTGAATTCTCCCACAGTTTTAGACCCCACAACTTCCTCAGGAAGGCTGGTTCCATGCATCCACTACCTCTCTGTGAAATAATACTTCCTCACATTGCCCCTGAACCGCCTCCTTCTATCTTTAAATTGTGTCCCTTGTTCTTGCAAGTCTCTTTTTCTGAAAGATGCTACCCTCTTGACTTTGTTGATTCCCTTGAGGTACTTGAAAGTTTCTATCATGTCCCCTCTCCTTCTTTCCTCAAGCGATACATATTAAGCCCTTTAGTCTCTCATCATACGGCTTCTCTTGCAGACCCTGCACCATTTTAGTTGCCCTCCTCTGGACTGCCTCTATCCTGTCTATGTCCTTGCGGAGATGGGGTCTCCAGAACTGAGCACAGTATTCCAGATGGGTCTCACCAACTGTCTGTACAGAGGGATAACAACTTCCTGTTTTCTGCTGCTGATGCCTCTCCTATACATCCCAGTATACCCCGCCCTCCCTACTGCCTTCTCATTGCTTGCTAACCTTAAGGTCATCTGATATGATTACCCCAGGTCCCTTTGTTGTTTTGTTGTTGTTACTACCTCCCACCCATTGTGTATTCTTCCCTGGGTTCTTGTTTCCCAGGTGCATTATTTTGCACTTTTTGCATTGAATCCTAACTGCCTATCGCCTGACCATTCCTCCAACCTTGCCAAGTCCCTTTTCATCCTTTCCACACCTCCTGTGTATCAACCCTGTTGCAGATCTTTGTGTCATCTGAAAAAGGCATACTTTCCTTCCAGTCCCTCTGCAATGTCACTGATGAAGACATTAAAAGGACTGGACCCAATACTGAACCTCAGTGTACCCCACTGGTAACTGCCCTTCTTCAGAGTGGACTCCATTTACAATTACCTTCTGTGTCCTGTTGTCCAGACAATGTTTTACCCAGGCTACCACCCTGGGACCCACTCCAGGCTGGTTAATTTGACTAATAATCTTTTGTGGGACTGTGTCAAATGCCTTGCTAAAGTCGAGGTAGGCCATGTCCACAGCCCTCCCTGGTCTACTACTTTGGTCACCCAGTCAAAGAAATCTATTAGATTCTTCTGACATAACCTTCCGCTGTGAACCCATGCTGCCTTGGATCCTGTGCTCCACTGACCTCTAGGTACTCAACTATTCTTTCCTTCAGAAGTGACTCCATCATTTTCCCACCACAGAGGTCAGACTGACAGGTCTGTAGTTTCCTGCCTCTGTCTTGGTCCCACTTTTGTGAAGGGAATCACATCCGCCTTCCTCCAGTCCTCGGTACCACACCATCCTCCCATGATTTATTAAAAGAGTAGCCAGTGGTTTCACTAGTTCCTTCCTTAATTTTTAGAATTCTGGGGTGAATGCCTCAGGACCCATTGCTTTGTCACCATCAGTTTTAGGAGTTCTTGCAGAACCCTTTCTTCTGTGAAAGGACTGGGATCGACCCCCTATCAAGAGTGCTTCTGTTAATTGGATTAGGCACTTCCCCTCCTCTTTAGAATACTGAGCAGAAATATTCGCTTCAGTATTCCTGCTTTTTCACTGTCCCTCTGCCCACCCACCGCTCATTCTATTCAGCCTCACTATCCCTCCTTTGTCTTTCACGCCGCTGATGTACCTATAAAGGTTTTATCCCTCTCTTAACTGAGTTGGCTATCTTTTCCTCAGTTTGGGCCTTTGCTATTCTGACTTCTCCCTGCTTCTTTCTGCCTTAACTGGTACAGCTCTCTGTCCTGCTCCTTCTGTGTTTTCTTATACTTCCGGAATGCTATCTTTTTCTTCCTGACTTTCACAGCCACCTCTTTTGAGAACCATAGTGGCTTTTTCTTTCTTTTTGATTTGTTTATTTGCTTCACACAAAGGCTTGTTGCCTCTGTGATGGCAGTTTTGATAATTCCCCATTGTTGCTCCACACCTCCTTCTAGCCTGTTTGCTAGTGCTTTTCTGAGGCACTCTGCCATCTTACCAAAGTCAGCCCTCCTAAAGTCCAGTACTCTCACTTTTGTATGGCTTGACTCTGTAGCTGTTTAACGTGAACCACACTGTTTTATGGTCACTTGTCCCCAGATGACAACCCACTTCTAGATCTGAGATCCTCTCACTGCCCCCGTTTGAGAGCACGAGGTCTAAGATTGCTCCCTCACGAGTGGGTTCCGAAACTAGCTGTCTAATGCCTGCCACCTGTAGGGCATCAAGAATGGCCCTGCTCTTGGATGTGGCTGCAGCAAATGTGCTCCAGTTAACATCTGGCATATTCAGGTCTCCCATCAACAGTATCTCCCTTTCTCTGACATTCTAAGAATGCTTCCATCATATCCTTGCCCATTCCTTCCCCTGACATGGGGGTCTGTACACAACCCTGTGCGGATTGTGGTGCCCTTTCCAGTCTCCAAGGTGACCCACAGTGCCTCCTCTCCTCCCTGTTTACTCTTTTGTTCAGTTGCTTTATCCCTCCTTTACATGAGAGAGCTCTCCTCCCTCTTCTCCCCTGCCTGTCTCTCCTGTAGGTTATGTACCCTGGTATGTTAACATCCCAGTCATGGTTTTCTGTACCATGTTTCTGTGACTGCTACGATATCTAGGCATCCCTCTTCCATTAAGGCCACCAGCTCAGGGAGCTTGTTGCCCAGACTACGGCATTGGTACTATTACCCTCCATTTCCTGATGGCCTTACCACCTTTGCCCCATCCTGACCTTCTTGCCTTTGTCACTTTTTCCATTTACCCCAGCCCTTCTCCCATCGACACCTCCATGTTGGTGTTTGCCACACTTACTACCATGATTGTTTGGGGGCTAGATTTTCTGCTCCTTCCAGTGCCTCCCTTGGCTAGTTTAAAAGCTTGCCAATGAAGCATTTAAACCTATCACCTAGGATCCTGGTTCCCTCCCGGACAGATGCAGCCCATCATGCCAGTATAGGCTTGCATCACTCCAGGTGGACCCCAGTCCCCAATGAAGCCAAATCCGAGCTCCACACCAGTTTTTCAACCACTTATTGAATCCCATGGTACGGAACACCCTAGCCTCTCCTATGCCATAGATGGTAGCACCTCCAGAAGGTTACCTGCATGCTACTTGACTAAGGCCCTCCCCAATTCCACAAACTCTTCCTGCACTTCTCTAATCCCTTTCTTAGCCAGGTCATTTGTCCCTAGGTGGACAATGACATCCAGCTCCCTTCCCTATGCAGCTGCTCCGGCAATCCTGAGGATTCGCTCCCTGTCCCTCCAAGCCATGGTGCCAGGTAGGCACCTTACCTCCCTCTCCCCTTCCTTGCCCAGTTCTACCTTCCTAACAATGGAGTCTCCCACCAGGAGTTGTTTCCTTCCCCTGCAGGGTCCCCTGCCACCCTCCTGTGGGTCTCCTTTGTGGAGGTTCATGCAGGATTTGACTGTTGTCTGTATTTTTTAGTTTTCTGGGAAGGAAGGCTGTGGTTTAGGGCTGAGAGTGCACCAAAGAAGTAGGTGGGGTGAGAGGAGGGCTTGGGAGAGGTGGAAAGTGTTGAGGAGAGAGATTGTTAAATGTTCTGAAATGCTTTGCTGTTTGCAGTCTGTGGAAAAAAGACAAAAAGGATATCTCTTTACTAAAACAGTTTACTGATATTGAGGTTGATAGGTCTGGTACACCTAGGTGGTCCATAGGGGAATGGCATATATATATATATATATATATATATATATATATATAAATATAAATATATATATATATATATATTATATATATATTATGTATATATATATACTGTATTAAAGACCTCTATATCATCTTGTGGAATGCAAGCAGGTTAAAAACTGTTATAGAGCATAAAAGGGTTTGGGGACAGTTTAAAAAGCTCAGAGGAGATGTCCTTATACTACAAGAAATGCACAAGACTGCCTTATAGCTCATATAGTAGTTTTACATCCAAAGTGAGAGGTGTACCAGTTTAGTTTACGTTAAGAATTGATGCTCAAGTGATCAGTCAGCTTCTGGAATCCTAGGGTTGCTTCCTAATTGTGCTGGCACAGATTAGAATTCCAGCTGTCACTGTCACCATCAGAGCAATATATAGTCCAAATGTTGACTGTCCTGATTTTTCTCACAAACTCTCTTTAACTCTGGTGGCCAATGTGACTCTCTTGGTGGTTAGGAGTGACTTCAACATCCCTTTGGACAGGGTGTTAGACAGGTCAGCACCATCCTCTGTCCATCATCCACAATATGTGGTGATGCTCTGCCAGCTGGCATCCAAGAGGAATCTAGTGGCATAATGGCACCTACTTCACCCCACTGAAAGAGAGAGAAAATATTCTTTTTCTCACATTCCCACAAAACGTACACTAGAATAGATCAGCTCCTACTCACCAACTTGATATTTATCCAGATGTGGGGAGCTGGACTATGGCCCTATCCTTCATAGGTCACCATGCATCCATAGGATTGACTCTGGAAAAGGGCATGACCCTCCTAAATCACTATCCTGGAAATTGAACCCTTGACTTCTAATAAATGATTGGCTGATGTCAGTCAATTAGGTATTACTATAGGGGGGACTGCATAATTTCTCATACCTCATAGTCTGAAGAAGAGTGCAATCTGCTCCTCTGCAGGACCGATCTTTGACCTAACCTGACAGAGTTGGTAAATTATTTGGGTGTTGTGGAGGGGAGGAAAGAAATGGAGACTAGTGGGTGTGTTGGGCAGGGGGTATTGTATTAAACTGGGGGTTCAGTTATTGTGCCAGGAGGTGGGACTGGGAGGCATCCTGCTTTAGTGTGTGGGGGTGGCAGAATTTTTATTTATAAGGAGTCCTGCTTTCTTATAGGAGCCTTACTATAAAAGTTACAGAATATACAGCAGATATGTATTTCTTATAATGTCAGGGCTAGGTGGAGGGAGGCTGGTGGTTGGAGGCTGCTCTGGACAGGGGGGTTATTATTAATTTCAGAGTTGGTTGTACATGCCTAGAGGGGGAGTCTTTGAGACTATACAGTTTCACAGCTGGATTTTGGATTAGGTTAGATAGGGGATACGTTATGATTTACTGTGTCATTTGTTTTTTATCTTTATGAGATGTCTGCAACCTCTTCACCCTCAAGAGTGGCAGAGCTACGAGTGTGGGTGTAAGAGGTCACTGACATTAAGTGATGATATGAACCATATGACAGAGTAAATCATAATGTACCCTGTTTGTACAATAAGCCTTTCTGTCAACACAAGCAATAATGGTGATCGCTAGTTTTACAATATTAATTTGGCTTTTAAAATTGGTGCAGCCTACTTTTTTATTCATGAGCTCGTCTGCCTTTCCAACATCATTCCATTGCATTCTCAAGCCTAATCAGACTCCATTTCCATGGATCTCCATCATGTACCAATGCTGTTGCTAGGCGAGTTGACAAACAACTTTCATTAGCTTATTACCAAGTGGGGGTGTTACCTACTGTAGCAGCCTGGTTGCCATGGGAGTTGAGAGGCACTATGCAAATTCCTATTGGTCTGTATAGTATGAGAAAATACTTTTCATTTGCAAAGTCATTTACTGCTTGTTATTTTATCATTTTGTTAATTCATCAATCTTTAAACTGCATAAACTACTTCAAGAATTGCCATCACTTTTTACAGTTCTCTGAAAGACAGGGGAAACCCCTCTACATTTGGTTACCTACTTTACTGATACTTTCACTGCTCAGTATTAAAAACAAAGCTGGCTCATCGCACTGCTGCACCACGATTGTGACGGACCCGATTCTGGACATATCTACTGTGACAAACCCTATTCATAAGAAAATAATGCTCTTAAGAATCATGTTTGTCTTCAGGCAGGATAACACTTTTATCTGCAGCATTACCCAGACATGCTTATTGTAGTCCAAAACCTGACATTCAGCTAACAGAATGGATATCAGGACATCTGAGCAACCTTACTTAGAACTGTTTCTTCTCACAGTGCATGAGTGATGCTGCAAGAGGGGTGGCATTAAAGTGGAAGCCCCAGCTAGGCAGAGCGACAACTACATGGTGAAATTCATCAGGAAATTGTGGTTGCAGCAAGGGACCACTGACCCATGAGTGCAGGATTTCAGGAAAGTGGATTTTGGAAAAAATGGGTTAGAAAATGAAGGAAAGACTTGAGGACTTCCATATGATCAAGAGAACAGAGGAGAAATAGGCAACATAAAAGAGGCTATTATAGAGGTCAGTCAAGACCATATCAGAACCATAAAAATGTTCAAGTAATATAGTACAAATATATTGTTGTATGGGCATGTAAAGCAGGCTATTAGGGACAAAAAGGGGGCATTTAGGACTTGGAAAAGAGTGGAGCAAACAGAGAACAGCATAAGGAGGAACTGGGTATAGGTAAAAAAAACTATCATGGAGGGAAAAGCAAAGGCCGAATTGAGTAACACAAAAGTCTGGAACCATCCAGACACATTATATTGCACAAAAATGTATTAATAAAGTGTAAAAGGTACAAACCTGAGGCAGTTGGGTAGCAAAACTGGTTGATTCTCTGGTCTATGAGGGAGTTTGTTGTTTTATGCCACAAAGAATGGTGCACTTACTGTACTTTTTGAATACATGTTTATGCAATATAATCCATTTGACTGGTGTTAGCCTTTTCTCTTCCTGATTCACATTGTCTGACCATGGCACAGTCAGATTTCAGTGGAGTAACTCTTTTTGCTTTCACAAAGGCAGAACTGAGGCTAGAAGAAAGGGTCAAGGAGAAATGGCACACTGTATGCTTCTTTAGGTACCTTAGTGAAAAGAAAAAAAAAAACAACAGATAACTGAAAGTATAAGAGAAGGTGGCATAAGTACAGGGGACAACAAACAGAAGGCAGACACTGTACTGTATACTACATGAATACTCTCATTTGGTATTCACGTTCAAGGAGGCAGGCCCACTCTCTGATTGAAGAAGAAAATTCAAGGGAGATACAGGGCAGATTTGAGATGGGGAGAATTATAGGGGAATGGGTACTAAAGAGATTGGAGAACCCAAAACCCAATGAATTGCCAAAACCAGATGGGATTCACCACAGGGAACTTAAAGATATTAGGCAGGTGGTAGTGGAGCTGATGGTAGTCCTCTTTGGATGATCGGTAGCAACAGATTTAGTCCCTGGGGACTGGAGTGTGGCAAATGTTGTTGCCTTATACAAAGAGGATGATAAGGAAAATTCAGGCAACAACAGACAGTGAGCTTGATATTAGGTGTGCAGAGACTTATGGAGACAATTAGTAAAGAGGGGGTAGTTGCACTGTTAGACAATAAAAGACTTATTTGATTGGAACCAGTATGGGTTCACTAGGGTCTGGTCTTGTAAGACTATCTAAATTGACTTTTTGCTGTAGCTACATATTGTAAATAGCATTCAGAGTCTAGGCAATGGATGTTATTTACTTGGATATTAACTGTCTATAACTTGGTACCTCATAGGAGATTGTTTAGGAATGTGAATGAACTGGTATAGGAGAATAAATAAATGGATAGGTCAAAAAATGACTGAAGGATAGATACCAGAGGTTGGTCCTAAATGGTAAACTCACTGAGTGCAGGACAGTAACTAATGGAATACTGCAGGGATCAGTCCAAGAACCACTCCTGTTTGAAATGTTTATTTGTGACATAGACAAGAGTAAGGTGATCCTGTTCGCAGATTCAAGTTCTGCAGAAGGGCAGAGAGAGTGAAAAGAGGATTAGCAATGTTAGGCAGAATGTGAGAAGACTGGAAAAGTGGTCTAGTATTCATCAGTTGAAACTGAATGCCAACATGTGTAAGATGATACACATAAGAGGGAAAAATCCTGAAAGTGTACTATATTGATGTGATGCCAGTGGAGAGCCTTGAGGGAGGAGAGACACTTGGGAGAAGTGATTAGCAATAATGTAAAGCAGGCTGTGCAGTGCAACAGAGTATATAGGAAGGGTAGCAGAACACTGGCATACAGTACATAGGCAAAGGGATTACTAGCTGAAGGGAGATGATATTGCTGCTGTAGGAATCACTGGTGAGAGCGCATCTGGAATATTGTGTCCAGTTGTGTATCCCACACCTAAGTAAAGAGAGGGATAGATCACAGGCAATGCAAAGATGGGGCCACAAAGATAATCCATGGCCAGAAGGTTATGGCTATGATGAGTGACTAAATAGTCTTAACATGTATTAAGTGTGCTACAAAAGTAAGAAGGGGACATGATAGAGACTTTTAAGTTCATGAAAGGTCTCAAAGAGTGAACACTGGAAGTCTGTTCAAACTAAGAAATAGTGTGTTTGCTAGGAATCATGCATTCAAGCTTGAGGGGAAAGGTTCAAACAGGACATTTAGAAATATTACATTGTGGAAGGGTGTTGGATTGGTGGAACAAACCTCCTGCCAAGGTTGTGGATTCAAAGACAGTAGCAGGATTCAAGTTGAAGTGGAACCCATATAAAGGAGTTATCAGATGAGAGTTAGCAGTGGGGGGAGTTAGGTTGACTGTGGGTGTGGACAGAGGCTCAAGTGGCTGCAAGTCGGGAATCATAAGAAAGCCTATATAGAATATTCAGGTCTTAGTGGTCCTGTCCACACTGCTCCTCTTTTTGAAAAATGTTTTGAAGAACATTTTGTGTTTCATGTTAGAGCATGGTTGTCAGTGTGTCCACACTGTGATCCAACACTGTGCTTACCTGCTTCAGTTCCCAGGCATGCTTGTGGCAATACCAGGCACCACAATGCATGCCAGGATACTCAGAAATGGGCATAGAAATGGATTGGGATAGAAAATGCCATCATTCGATTCAGGAACTCATTGTGAGGTCGGGATGTAAGTAAAGTATCCTCTTTTCTTTTTGGCAGCAATACAACTGCCACATAAGTAGAGATGCAGTGAATTTAAATTTTACCAGCGAAGTGAATGCGAAGTGGGCACTTCCTGTTGTCATTCCACTTCCCGGAGTGGCCAGCATGAAATGCCCACTACGCCTTATTATTATTACTTCATGTTGTCATTCCCCCTTAAGGCAAAGTAAGGTGGAGTGACAATATTGGCAGCCCTCCACACACACAGTCACTAGAATTAATGTGTATCATCAAAATGCTACTGTCATCTTGTCTGAAGAAAATTCCCCAGTGCTGATGAAGTGAAATGAGAGAGTAACAAGAAATGCAAAGTCTCCCAGAGTTAATGGCACACTCAGTCATCAGGGCAGTTGTCAGAAAAAGTCACCAGAATTAATGTTCCTCCCCAAAATACTACAGTCTTGTGTCTAGAAAATTCCCCACTGCTGGCGAAGTGAAATGAAAGTGTAACAAGACATGCGAAGTCTCCCATCTCAGAGATGCAGCAAATTAAAATTCAACCGGTGAAGTGCCCGTTAAGTGGGCACTTTGCGTTGTCACTCTGCTACGCAGAGTGGCCAGTATGAAATGCCCACTTCACCTTGTTATTGTGATTGTGACTTCTCATTGTCATTCTGCCTTAACCTGAAGTAAGGCGGCGTGACAACAATATTGGTAGCCCTCGAGCCCCCACACATCACATGCTGTACAAGAACGCGAATGCCTACGGCTGTAGTTCCCCGATGACAATGACCTGTATCACAAAACTCCCCAATTTGAAAATTCATATCAGTGAGTACAGTGGTGAAGTCTGGAGAGATACTACAAAACAGGATTACATGATGCAAGTAACTAGTAAAAAAATTTATTTTGTGATTCGTAATGTGATCGGGAATCGTGACTGCATTCGTGACCGTGAAATATGAACTTATTTTTCTCGGACTTGGAGCTGACGAGCATATTGGGAACGCAAATGCCTATGGCTGTACTTCCCTAATGACCGGGCTGTTCACAAAACTCACCAGCTTGAAAACTCATATCAATGGGTACAGTGGTGAGCCTGTAGAGATACTACAAAACATTAATTTAGTGATTTGTGATGTGATCGTGAATTGTGTGCACCACACCAATATTCTGAAGGGAAGTCAAAGAAACAACTGTGACTTAAGTAACAGATGGAGATTGGGCCCTAAAGAGATGCAAATGCACAGACAGTTTAAGATTGCGCTGCGCACTAAAGAGATGCAGATACAAAGGCACAACAACAACAGCTAACCAGTGCTCACCATCAGAAATCCAAATTTGGAAAAGAATACCTTTTGCCATTTGGGGGGGTAGTGCACGGCAGTAACTATCCACTACTACCAGTAAAGATACCACAAGCAGTACAAAAAATTCATGCAGGTGCAGTGGATAGCAGGTTCACACTGCTGCAATTACTCTGTAGCACATTAAATGGTATCTGATTTAATGGCACGCATGCATCGCACACACACTCACACACACACACACACACACACACACACACACACACACACTACAAGTAATGCGTAGCAAATTGAAAACCTTTAGTAATACAGCCAAATGTTTTAAACAAACTGAAATTGTACACTGCTGCACTACAACAATCAGCAAAATAATGCCAATAATTACTGAAAATGTTACTGTGTACATTAACACAGTTATACAAGAAAAATATAACCAAAACAGAAAGACTGCCTTTTTCTCCCTGTTGATCTACCTGCACCACAGATACACCCCTCCCACAAAGCACACTTCACAGTACACAGACTGACTGTTCTAAATTAACATTAAAAATCCATACACAATCAATAAACACTCGATGATATGAGCACAGGAGGGTTTGCTACAATCGATGTATTAAATTTTGAGCAAAGAAAATGGCTCATAAAGGCTTTTTTAACAGCTTTCAGAGCATTTGAATGGCAGAGCTCTGAGAGGAAACTGTCTCCATCTTCCACTATACACACACACACTACACAGAAAGGAGGCTGTGCAGAACAATCTAGAGCCAATGTGAATTGCAATCCCATGAAGCACTGCAAATTATCTTTGGAACTCAATAAACAAGGTGAAGTGATGTGAAGTGCATTGATTTTAGTGTTACTTCACTTTAAAATTGGTGGAGAAGTGGTTTGGGGAAGGCGGAGTAATGCGAAGTCATTGTTTTCAATGGACTTTGTGTTCCCCATTATAACATGAAGTACTCCGCTTCGCACTGCGAAGTACTTCATGGATTTTGCTTTACTCCGCATTTCACTTTGCGGAGTGAATTTAGCCCACTTCGTCCATCACTACACATAAGTCAGCAGAGGTTACCTTAAATCATGTTACAGCATGGTTTGCATTCACACTACTATTAAAACAGTTTAAGGCAACCATTTTGGTCTGAAACCATGCTTGAAACCTGCTCTGATCAGGTTTTGAGCATGGTTTTTAACACAGTTTGTAGCATGGTTTTACCATGCTACAGGGTGAAGAACATGAACCATGTTTACCATTCTTGTTACGGTACACACTGCCAGTAACATTACAAGAATGCAAGTGTGGACAAGGACTTTCTGTCCATCACATTTCTATGTTCCTATGATGTGGTTGGCACTGGAAGCTCAACAGCGCTGCCGCTAAAAACTCCTACCCCAGACAGCAGATGGCACAAACCCACATTCATGTCCTTGGCAGCCAACATCTGACTAAATGTCAACTGTGATATAAAAACTACATGCACAGAGTTTGTGAAAACTACCACAAAGTGGGATTTATAAAATGTTCACTGTATGTGTGTATATTTCATAAATTGCATTTGCAATTTACTCAGACAGTGGCTGTATGAGAAGGAAAGTGGAGGGTTTGAGCAGTTCACTGTCTGGAGAGGAAAGAGGTATTGGTGAGAGTTGAGGTATCACTGGGTGCAAGGATACATATTGGCAGTGGGAGAAGAGGGGACAACTGGATTCCTGGGGTACTTGAAATGAGGCAGGGTGTGGGAGGGTGGTGGCACTGGATGATAGCAATACTGGGACTATGTAAGGGTTTTGGAGGGGCCTGCACTAAATGTCAGGGGTTTGTTGTCTGAGGCAGGGTGATAAATGGGAGTACTGTTAGACACCAGGGATTTGATTCCAGGGTAAGGTGCAAAAAGAAATACCAGTAGGTAGCAGAAACTGATAGGCACAGAGGTGGGAGAAGGGGGGCATGGTATTGTACTATTGTGACTATTTGGCACAGGCTGGATAAGGACAGTGAGTGAACTGTGACTGGGTACTGTTTGTCATTAAAAGTATTCAACTGGCATTGTCAATACAAAGAACTATATACTGTTTTGACATTTTCTTTTTAAAAAGTAAGGAAAATGTATTGCAAAAAGAATGGAAAAACATCATTCTGAGTAAATGTGTCATGCCACAAAAGTAAGGAAATGTAACATTAAATTAAAAGAAATTCCATTTAGCCTAGCCAGTCTGTGGCATGGTGCTTCCTGAGCTTTGAATGATTATGTGATGCAGCTTGATATTACTCTAACTTCTGCATACTCTCACCAAGCATTGGTGTGTCAATATTTTCATGTGCTTGGAATGGAAGTGCTGAAGTTAGGGTAATGTAAGTGCTGCATCACAGGATTAGTTAATATCAGAGAAACACCATGCCACAGAATTACCAAGGCGAAGGGGGAATTTTGTCTATACTGGCATTGCATTTTCTTGCTTTAGTAGCATAACTCTATGCTATAACATGCTACGCTACAGAGTTGACATACAGAACCTGATTATTGAAAACAAAATCATGGACTTGATTAACAGAAAAGCTTTAAAAGATAACATTACTTCTTCATTTTTGTTGTCTATATTGATAGAAGTTTGTGAGTGGAATAACATTTAATGTCTGTTTTGTGAGTTATCTTCCCTTTTTGACCAAAAGAATAATTAATTACAGTTATCAGTAAATGACAACAGTATGCTGTATAATCCAGCATTTAGTAGTAGTAGTAGTAGTAAAATGTTTTTATTCATAACAAATGAATAAAGGATAAACTTGATTGAGCATAGCTCATTTTCAACGAGGTCCCATACAGTAAAAATACAATATATAAAAAGAAAAATGTTACAACAACATACAACACTGATTTTTCATAAAATACATAAATACAAACAAATGTAACATAATTTCCTCTAAATTAATAACAACCAATACTATAGATAATTATTTAACCTTTATATATCAATAGCAGCATTGCCTTTTTTGTCATGAGCTAATTAGATACCAGTGTTGAATCAAAGGCCAGTGATTTTTTACATTAGTCAGAAAGAAAGATTCAGGGATTACATTCCAACTCAAAGTCCCTCTATAATATATAGACTGTCGTCCTATATCCAAATTGCATCTAGGCAGTTCAAAGCTAGGCACTTGACAATTTCTCAATGAGGCTAATTTGTCCCTATATGTCAAGTTTTCTACCACATACAGCGGATACTTCCCCTGCAATCCTTTATAAATAAAAGCTAACAAATGTTTGTGGTTACATTCATAGAGCGTTGGCCACTTACCTGATCATAAAGCAAACATCTATGGGTTAATATAGGGGCTCCTAGAACAAACCTGGCTAAATTTTTATAACTTACTTCCAACTTCCTTAAATCGTGCTTTCACCCACAAGAATAAAATATATATCCCCATAATCAATCATGGGGATTACCATCGTATTTACCACGTTTTTCTTTACTTCCATACTCATTAATGATCTAACCCTATAGAGAGCCCCTGTTCTTTTATTTACACTTTTTGTCAAATTACCAATATGTATATCCCAGCATAATGAACTATCAATCCAAAGACCCAAATATTTGTACATGTGTGCCTGTTGGATTGGGCCCCCCCCCCCATGAGCAACCAATCCCAGGGCCATATCCTCCAACCGTTCACTTTTTCGATGTATCAACATGGACTGTGTTTTCTTCATATTCAGAGTCAGCCTACTATCTCTTAAAAAACTCTGCAGATCATCAAAGGCTAACTGGAGCCTATTTTATAACACCTTAATAGATTCATGTGATATACAAATTATAGTATCTTCAGCATAAAGATGATACTTTATTTCAGGATCCAGAAAAGACAGTCCATTTACATATATGTTGAACAACAATGGCCCTGGGATGGAGCCCTGTGGGGACCCCTGGCCCAACATGCAAAAACGTGATTTCTGACCTCCTAATGACACCTTTTGACTCCTGTTCAACAAATATGATTCCAACCACTTTCCACTCAAACCCACCACCCCTAATGATGCTGCCCTGGACAGGAGGTTCAAAGAATCAAAAGCTTTGGATAAATCCACGAAGATGACCCCCACTAGTGTCCTCCTGTCCAGGGCTACCTGCACATCCCCCACAACTTTAGCAAGTGCAGAAGTTGTACTATGTAGTTTCCAGAAACCAGACTGCATGCTATTCATTAATCCAGAAGAATCCAAGTATTTTCTTAATTGTACAGCCACCAATCTTTCTAATATTTTAGATACATGGGACAAAAGAGAAATGGGTCTATAGTTGTCCATCACTGTTCTATTTCCTCCCTTGAATATAGGTATAACCTTGGATTGTTTCCAAGCTAATAGATATACTCCTGTAGTTAAAGATATGTTAAATAAGTACGTTATTGCATAAGCTATAATTGGAGCAGCATATTTAAGCAATTTTGGTGAGATATTATCCACGCCTACGGCCTTGGCAGTATTTAACTTTAATAGTTCACTAATCACAGACTCAACTTTTATTTCTTCAAATATGAATGAATTGTTGTATCCATTATCTTTCAAGTGGGGTTGATAACTAGCACCATGGAAATAATGTGGGTTGGATGGGCTAGACACTACCATTAATTTCTCATTCAGTCGATCCAACACACATTGTGATATTGGTAACACCTGTCCATCAATGTTCAGCACTTTTATTTCATCAAACGCCTGACCCTTAACTAAGGTATTAATTGTTTTCCAAAAATCTTTAGGATTTTTTAAACTATTTTTATCCAATAAATGAGTATAATGGCATTGTTTTACCCCTCAAACTTCTTTAACGTATTTATTACATAGCTTTTTAAATCTATCCCATTCCTGTTTACTATCTTTTCATTTAGCCAAATGCCATGCCTTATCCCTTAGTAGTTTTAACTTTCTAAGCTCCTTTGAGTACCATAACTTGGAATTTTGTTTCATAATACTAGTTTTAATTGGGGCATATTTATTGCAAATGTTCATAAATTCTCCCAAAAATAATTCCATAAAGCATCCACAGAGGGAATCAAATACATACATTCTCAATTAATAGTACCTAGGTCCAACATAAAATTGATATAATCAAAATCTCTAAAGCTACACCAGCTAATATTCCTTTTCTCTTCCGATTTAATATGTTAAGCCTTATTACAAAATATAAATTGATCTTCTGAGACTGAATCTGATAAAAACCCACTATCAATAATATTATCCGCAATATTGGTAAAAATCAAATCCAAAATTGAAGAATTTGAAACTGATGCCATATTAATTCTTATAGGGTCTTTGATTAATTGAATTAAACCCAAATTATTCTGCAAATCAATCAAAGGGTGTGATTCATTTATATTTTGCCAATTAAAATTGAAATCTCCTGCCATCAGTATTTCATGACTATCTTTATAATTAAACAACCAATCCTGTAGACAATTAACAACTGGGGCATTAATCTTAGAAGGGCAATATATCCCTACAATCAATATTTTCTTTAAATAATGCAATTTTAGCTCTGGGGCCAATATCTCCAAACATTCCATGTCTTTTTTTATTTCCAATTGGGCCAAAATTAAATTAGCTTTCCCATAAATCAAGAGTCCTCCCTCCTTTTTATTTCTATCACTTCGAAATACATTGTATCCTTGTATATTTAAATATCAATCCTCTATTTTATGATTTAACCAGGTTTCAGAAATTATCACAATCTCAGGGTCATGATCAATGACCCATCGGCCAGTCAAGACCATTTTTTTTAACATACTCCTGGCGTTCAAATGTATTAATCCTAGTCCCTGTTTAGTGTAAGAAACACCACTCTGTTCAACACTCAAATCATTCATCACCATTTCCCCAGAATTCTGAGTCATAGTATGTAAAAAGACTTGTAAATCCAGAGGTCCAGGATTTGGATGTACTGTATATCTCCACATAGCATTAAACACATAATTAATAGTGCCTTAAAAATTCTAGTGGAATTAATTTTATGATGGGTCCCCCTTAGAACTTTAATTAGCCATCTTATCATCTCCAATTTTGTTATTCTTCTAGGATTAAAGCAACTCAAAAATAATATTCCTTATATAAGGCATTGTTAAAACTATTAGGCCATAAATTTGCCCCAATAATAATATACTCAGTTAGACCAAATCTTCTAACACTGAATGTATTGGATCTATTCAAAACATGCTTCTGTAGGGCTTTTTGCCCCTTCATATCATTTCCTCATTCTCCTAAGGCCCCCAAACCCCATGCCATCAATGTAGGGCCAAATATAAACAGTCGAAAAAGCTTTTTCTTTATATATTAAATTTTACTCTATTTAATTAAAACACCACAAAACACTGTACCATTAATTTACATAATAAAATAAGACCCTAAAACTCTACCTGGCAATGTGGCATTTTACATCAGCCCTTCCTCTTCCAGCTATATCACTTTTTTTAGCATGAGTGGTGCCTGCAACTCACATTGCTTGCACCATGGCGTCATGGCTTGCAGCATGGGGCTTTTTGAGCTGAACAGAAGTCCCACCCCCAGCTGCTCACAGTCATGATGGTGCGCCCTCAGCTGAAAAGCAACTTATATGTTACAATGACAGCAGTTCTTAACAAAAGGCAGTTGAATTAAAATGATCCCTGCACAGTCTTAGGATGTCCCAAAGCAACAATGTTGAAGCACTGCAGATGCCCTCCTGCTGAATGCAGCTCTTACCTGCAGCAGTGATGTTCTGGGTAAAGCTGTTTAATGTCTTCTTGCAGTGCAGGGCTTTTTGAGCTGAACAGAAGCCCCTGCCCCCCCAGCTGCTCGCAATCACAATGGTGCACTGCCGCACCCCCTCAGCTGAACAACAACTTACGTGTTACAATGACAGCAGTTCTTAAGAGAAGGCAGTTGAATTAAAATGATCCCTGCACAGACTTAGGATGTCCCAAAGCAGCAATGTTGAAGCACTGCAGATGCCCTCCTGCTGAATGCAGCTCTCACCTGCAGCAGAGATGTTCTGGGCAAAGCTGTTTTATCATCTATTTACATGTTATTTACATTAAGTGATAACTATTCTATGATTAATATTTTTCTAAAGAAAAACAAAAGATGCTTAACAAAAATTACATGATTTTGTTTGTAGCCTGCATTTGTTTGAAACATAGAAACACAGAAACATAAAATTTGATGGCAGATAAGGACCGACAGGCCCATCCAGTCTGCCCCTTATCCCTACCTACTTAGAATGCTGCAGATTCTATTTTATCTCTAGCTTTACCTCCTCTTTTGACCTGCTATGGTACCCCTATGTCTATCCCAAGCAGTTTAACCCCCTCCCACACTGTCCCCGCCTCTACCACCTCCAGTGGGAGGCCATTCTATGCCTTCAGAACCCCTTCTTTTTTTTGCAATTTAAAGTTTATTAACCATTTCAGATTACAGAGAGGAGATCCATTATACATGTAAGTAGACAATTAAAAGGTACAAAATGACAAACACAGATCAACTCTCCCGAATCCCCCTTCCTCTCCGCCCCACACCCTTACCCACCCTTTCACACAGTGTACAACTATATAGACAGAATCAAACTACAAGAAGATTGATGTCTATATCCAATTGGAGAGAGTACAGTGCTAGTAAGGGGCCCCATAGTTTGTTGAATTTCTTGGTTCTATTGTGCAAACTAGTTATGGTATTTTCTGTTCTGAGGTTTGCTAGAAGTTCTTGCAACCACTCAATATAAGAAATCTCTGCTGTATCCTTCCAATGTCTCAGAACCAATGTTTTAACTGACATGGCTATGAGTGCTATGTGATATTTATAGTTTAAAATATGAATAGTGGTAAAATCCCCTAATAAACAGATTTCAGCTGCAAATAGGTCTGTTAAGCCTAATAACAGGTCAACATTCTGCCTAATATTATATCAAAGGGAGGCTACCTTAGGACATGTCCAAAAAATATGTAATAAATTACCTTCATCCTGAAGGCATTGGGTACATGTGGATGATGGGAGAAGACCCAATTTAGCCAGCTTTTGAGGGGAATAATAAAGATTATTTAAAATTTTGAATTGCATTAATCGGAGTCTGTCTTGTATAACAACCTTATGACAACTATATCATAGGGAGGGCCATAGAAAATCCTGATTAGGGAAAAGGGCTGACCAATAGTGCATGGAGCAGAAACTATCAGGCCATTGCCAGTCATAAATAAAACTATACATTTTTGATACTGAATGTGGAAGACCTAACAAAGGGGCCTAAATCTGTCGAGTGAGAGAATTTTGAAGACTGAGGTAGAATGGGTCCAAAAGCCTTCAAGATTAAGTGGCATTATTGAAACATTTTGAAAATAGAAGAATTAGGGATATGGGCGTTATTCAGGATTTCTGGTTAGGAAAGCCATGAACCATCATTTTTAATGAAAAAGGTAAGAGGACAATCTCCTAATTGGGGAATCCATCTCAGCTGAAGAGATTTACCCTCAATTTTGAGATTAGGATTCCCCCACCAAGACTGAGATGGATCCGTAGTATGCTTATATTTTAGGAAAGAACACAACTGGGAATGGACTCTGATGGATAATGCAATAGGGGTGTGAT
This sequence comes from Neoceratodus forsteri, assembly GCA_016271365.2. Lineage (NCBI taxonomy): Eukaryota > Metazoa > Chordata > Ceratodontiformes > Ceratodontidae > Neoceratodus > Neoceratodus forsteri. Next base: position 1,293,081,368 of record CM057456.1, read on the forward strand.
TTAAAGAGGGGGGAAGGAAGGGATCCTGCAGTAGTGTGCAATAAGGCTAAGGGAGATAATCCTTGTGCCTGTATAATAATGAGCTTATTTTAAGCCAAATAGGTCTAAAGGATATGAGAGTCAGAGGATTTTCTGCTGATAACCATCTCACATACTTGTTTGCATGGCTGGCCCAATAGTATATGCCAATATGTGGTAACTGTAACCCAGCCTTCATCTTTGGTGCAACTAGTTTATAATACACTATCCAGGGTCTCTTATCAGCCCAAATAAAATCAGTGAATAATTTGTGAATCTTTTGAAGCCAGGCTAGAGGAAGCCATATGTTCAGGATATTGATTGGGTAAAATAACCGTGGAAAAATGTTCATTTTAATTATGTTACTTTTCCCCCAAATAGAGATAGGCAGTAGAGACCATCTTTTGAGATCTTGACTAATGAAAGTCACCAGAGGGTCCAAATTTAGTTTCATAAATTTATTCAGATTCAAAGAAACAGTTCCTAGGTACTTCAGGGAATCAGACTTCCAGGTAAACCCAGCCATTGAAATAGTGTGTTTCAGCACCTTGTGATTCAAAGGGAACACTACTGTTTTCTCTATGTTTAGTTTATAATTGGACATAGTGCTAAATTCTCTAAGGATTGTGAGCATTGCTGGAATAGAGGTAGCTGGATGTGACAATTGGAGGAGCAGATTGTCCGCATATGCTGAAGCTTTAACCATTTGGTGTTGAATAGGTATGCCCTGCACCGCCTGAGAAGCTGTGAGCCTTCGTGTAAGGGTCTCTAAGTAAATATTAAACAGAAAAGGGGATAGAGGACAAGCCTGTCTAGTACCTGCATGTAATAGAAAGGGTTCTGATACTACCCAATTACGGACAACTCAAGCCGATGGAGTTTTATGGAGTGCCCTCACCCATTTTAAAAATTAATGGGGGATATCCAAATGCATGCAGAGATTGTAATAGATAGTTCCAGTCAACTTTGCCGAATGCCTTCGGCATCCAGAGAAACCAAGACAGCAGGAAATCTGCATCCCTGGAAGCCAAGAAGAAATGCAACAGAGTACGAAGGTGATCCGCGGAGGACCTGCCCTTCATGAAACCAACCTGTTCTGGCCCTATAATATCCAGGAGAATAGACCCCAACCGATCTGCTAATAGTTTTGATAAGATTCTGATGTCCTGATTAAGAAGTGAAATTGGTCTATAGCTTGAGACCCTAGCAGGAGATTTACCAGACTTGGGTAATAATGTAATTGGAGCTTCAAACAGGGATTTTTCTGATTCTAGACCAGAATGAATATGTTGAAATAGTGAAAGGAGAATCAGAGCTAATTGTTGGGCAAGTACCTTATAAAAATTTGAAGAGAACCCATCTGGACCTGGTGCCTTGTCTGAAGGGAGATCTTTAATTACTTTGATTAATTCAGTTAAGGAGAAGGGCGACTTCAAGAACAACTTCTGGGAATCCAACAGTGAGGGTAAGTGAGAATGTGCTAAATATGCATCTAATTGTGGTATGGAGGGAGGGTCATCCCTAGGACCATATAATGCCTTGTAATAGTCCCCAAATTCTGAGGCTATATCCGAAGGGGAGAGCTTTAACACTTTTCCTTCTTGGAAATGGACAGCTGCAATTAATCTAAGGGATTCCTGTTGTTTAAGATTAAGGGCAAGCAAACAACCAGCCTTTTCCCCTTATCCGAGTTGGATGCATTAGTTTTCAAGATGCTGAATTCCACTTTCTATCTTAGTAAGCATTTTTTTAATTTCACCAGATCTTGTCTAAATTGATCTGACAATAGAGGAGATAACAAGCATTCTTTCTCACGAATTTGGGACAATAAAGATCTAAGCTGATATTCCTGTTTCTTTTTCTTCCTAGCTGCTAACACAATGAGTAAACCTTGTAAATAAGCTTTCAGGGGACACCACTCAATATCAGGTTTACCCGTCAAATTGGTATTAATTTCCATAAATAGTGTGATTTGTTCTGATATATATTTAACAGCTTCAGGATCTTTTAGGATTTGATTATTAATCTTCCAATGTCCTCCTTTAATAGGGAGGAATGCTAAGGAGATCAAACACGAAACTAGAGAGTGATCAGAGGGTGGGCCTGGTTGTATGGAGGAGTCCAGCACCCCTGGAATAAGGGAGTGGGAGATATGTAAATAATCAATAAGGGAAGAAGACTTATGGACCTGGGAGGTAAAGGTAAATTCTCTATCAGAGGGGTGAAGGATAGGCCAAATATCATACAGACCGGTATGATCCAGAAAGTCGCAAAATGCTCTTTGTGCTGGGGAAAAGCCCTTTACTGGGATTTCCACAGTGGTCCATATTTGGGTAGAATACTAGATTAAAATCTCCCCCTATGATAATTGGGGTTGGTAGGAGAGGGGTTAAAACTTTAAGGAGATGCATAAAAAACTCGGGTGAGTCAACATTCGGTCCATAGATAATTCCCAATATAATTTCTCCAGTATGTAATTTCCCCTTCACTAACACATTTCGATCTTCAGGGTCCATAATAATTTGGCCAGGTTAAAATGGAATAGACCCATGTAACAGAATCATAACCCCTTGACTTTTAGTATTACCCTCTGCAGAGAAATATTGACCAATTTTCTGTCTTTGCAGTTTAGATGCCTCTGAATTAAGTAAATGAGACTCTTGTATGAAAATAATATCAGCCTTCAAAAGGTTCAGGTGCTTTAGGACATGATATTGTTTAACTTTGTTTCTAGCCCCTTTGACAATGTAAGTAACTATCCTCAGTGCCCTAGCCATTGGGATTTAGAGTAGTTAGAACAGATCAGCCTAGTAAAATTGTGGGGAAAGCATTGTTTAACTTTCAAATTGAGTTGTCTCTGTGTGAATCAACCCACCCACCTCCCCCATCATACCCCAAAAGCCGATAATAAACAACCAGTAATCTGTAAACCCACAAAACTCCCAATCCAGCCCCAACCTTTTCCCATGTTACTTCACTTCACATTTTGTATCATACCCTACCACTCCCCCAACTCCAGCCACCCTAACTAATTATATTGGTTATAAAGCTATAAACAATACCCAGAAACAAGAATCGAACAAAGGTAGAAAAGCCAGGGGAGGGCATGTCCTACCCCTGAAACCAAAAAAAAACAATTTGCACATCTGAACCTGAAAACAGTTTAAACCCAAGTACTGTTCCTCTTTACAAATACTGTAGACACTGAATCCACATAACAGTTCCCTGTAACAAAAATAAACAAGAAAAAAAAAACAGAAAGTTATATCCACGTATGTCCTGTTTCCTTACAACAGCGTTACTTCCTCCAACCAAAGACAAAGAACTGTTGCTGCTCCATTCATTCCTCGATGTGCCCATTACCCCCTGCTTCTGAGGACTGGATGTGATATCGTCACTGCTCCCCACAGTCCCGATGCAGGCAGGAAAACCAGGGCTCCTGGAACAGATGGAAACTTGCAAAACAGTTTAGTAAAAAAATATAAACAAATGGATACAAGCAACAATAATAGTACAAATCCAAGTAATGCAGCAGAAGGACCCTGAAATCTCCTGACCTGTTTGCCCGAGAAGGAGCTCTGCCTAGAAGTGAAAAATGATGTCAGCTTTTCAGGATTTCCTAAAATACCTGACACAGTTTTGTGACACATACTTTACCACTTTGTACAAAACTCTGTAGTGTAGCATGGTGTAGAATAGTTTAGTGTCAACTGCATGTAAGCATTCTGATTGATGGAGGTGAAATTAGGGAATAATTAAACATTTATACTGTGCAAAATTAGCTTTCTGCTGCAATATATATACCTTACTTATAACAACTGCATTACTTCAAAAGACATAGTAATATATAACAGTCAAGTTGGGAACGCAGCCGCATTTAGTAAACCTGTGCTGGTGCTACATGCAAACCAACTAATATCACTGTCTGTATTTCCAAATAGTGGGCTTCAGCTCCTTTGCCCCATCACTGCTCCACCCATATGTCCACCCCTGCCAACTGGAATTAATTAATATGGTGAGCTTCAGCAGTTTTACCAATTGCAGAGCTAGATTCCCTACATCACATTAAACAAGAATGATGTGTCTGCTGCAGAGAAATACACTTTCCCAAATACTTATGCCTCTTCTGAGAATGCTGCTGTTGTTTGCTGCACATACAGATATTTCCTGAATTGCCATGTGCCACTGGACATGGAGTGTGACATGGATAATTGGATAAAAGCAGAATGTACTCTACTCTGGATTACCCATCACCACAAATGCTCAATCCCCTTTTGCCATTGCTGTTGCTTAGCCGCATACTCCGTGCTTACAATGTTATAGGCAGTTTATTTTTTCTACATCTACATAACTCAGTCTACAGTTCATGTAAGTTTTATAAATGTTCTGTCTGTGGCTGGAGGCTGTCTATATCTCGCCCCACCCTCGATTGGACTCCCAGTAAACCACCACTAAGCTGTTAATGTTTCACTTAAATGTTAATTTATCTAGAATGGTACCTAGTCAGTCTCTTTAATGTGACACTGCAATGGTAGATGAGAAACTGTCCACTGTAATACATTTTAAACAGGGCAACAGAAAAGATCCTGTATGACATAATTGAGAAAGAGTACATACTGTAGGTCACACCATTATTTTTATTACATGCTATTTCACTACTTCTGTTAAACAAAAACATTACCTTACTTAAAACAACTGTATTACTTTATGTGACATATACCATATATATATATAACAGTTGAGCCAGGAACGCAGCAGCAACCAATGCATAGTAAACTGTTATAAAAGTAACATTTAGTAAACCTGTGCCAGTGCTGCATACAAACTGACTAATATCACTGTCTGCATTTCCAGATAGTGGGCTTCAGCTCCTTCACCCCACCACCCATATATCCACCTCTGCCAAATGGCATTAATTAATATGGTGGACTTCAGAGGTTTTACCAATTGCAGAGCTAGATTCCCTACATTGCGTTAAACAATAATGATGTGTCTGTTGCAGAGAAATACACCTTCCCAAATACTTATGCCTCTTCTGAGAATGCTGCTGTTGTTTGCTGCAGATACAGATATTTCCTGAATTGCTATGTCAGCAGTGAGTGTGTGCCTGTTAACATTCTTGTCACTTCTGCAATTGTGGAAGAAAAAGAAGTGTGCTGCACAGTGGGTGTGTTTATGAGGCCAGTCGAAGGGAAGCACCGCATAAACACAACCACTGAAAAGTATGGCACAGCACTGTGAAAGCACACTGTATAGTGGTACAGTCATGTGCCTCCATAGTGCTAGTATGATATAATGAATGATGGCATAACGTCTGCAGAGCTCATCCCATATAATCATAGATATGATGTAATTCTTATTTGTGTATTCTGACTGTGCATCAAAATCAAAGAATTAAAAAAGTATTTAATTTTTAAGCAGTCGTAAAAAATACATATGAAAGATCTTTAATTTACAAGTAAAGTTTCTCACTCTAATGGTTCCAAAGTTATTCATTTTAAAAAACAATATTTGAAATAGGCTAGCACTGCAACTGTTAGTGTTTGTAACTTAAGACTTGAGTCAGTACTACATGTTTAAGGCACACTGATAAACTTCCTGTGTCTTGATATATGTTAAAATGCATTACAACATACTGATCTGGTAACAGCTGATTTCCAAATGCATCCTGAGGAGGGGGGAAGAGAGGTGGAGAACAGTAAAATCTAACAAAAATGTGTAATAAATACATCAAAAAATATAAAAAATCTAAAAATTGCAAGGTACAGATGGCAGAAAAATCAGACATAAACAGATAATAAGCATACATTAGAAATGATGAGCAACTCAATGGATTGGATAAAAGATTTGGCACAGACTATAAGCAACAACCAGATGAGCTGGTGTCTAGATGGGAAACAATATTGATGTATATCAAGATATATCAACCTATTTAAATGTATATCATTGCATGGAAAATGTATTCATATGGCTTAGGCATATAGCACTGACTCCAGACTTTCATTAAAAAAAATAATAAATCCACTCTAAAGGGTAATGGCATATATCAACAAAAAGGAGATATGAAGACTCTTCAAAGAATGATGTTCTCAACACATTTAACCCTGTACAATTTATTGTATCAGCCAGCAGCCATAAGTGAACTGTAAAGGTCTGTATTTAGACAGCAGCAGCAGCAAAATTCAAGGGACAACAGTCAGTGAAACTGTTAAAATGTCTATGTGCTGCAATTTCTTAAGGTTGAACATGGCCCACATCAGAGCCCATTGGAGATAGTGCTGCCCAAAACAGGATAGCACCAGGGCTCCAGTGGGAACAATTCATGCCCAGCATGTGAATGAATCCATTGACCATGCTTGGCACTAAGAGACAATTTGTATGCCCATTACGGGATCATTTGCATGCACACAGCAGCCCCTTAGTGCCAATGTGCTACAATTTCATTGAATGCCCTGGCATTTAGTGATCCCCCCATTAATTACCTCTGTATCAATATAAGAAAGAATTCCCTTGCATCTAGCAGATTCCCCAACCATCCTTGTATCAACAGTAGAAACAATTCTCTGGTATCTAGTGGTCTCCACTCTCCCCAGTCAGCCCTGTAGCAATAGTAGAAATAATTTCCTGGTGTCTAGTGGACCCCTTCCCTCAGTTGCCACTGTGTCAAATGTTACTAAACTCTTTAGTGTCTAGCACACCTCCAATGAGAGCAAACCCCTCTGACCAAATGACAACCGTTCACTTGGCCATCTGCTAAGGACCACCCTGCCCTTGACCCTCTTTACTTTGGTCACTAGTTCTGTACATGTGATTGCACTCTGTGAATGTCAGATGAGGTCTGGATAACAAAGTGAGTGGAGGGCTATGCCAGTTGCAATCATGTGGTGCAGAACCAATGACCAGTGTGAAGGAGGTTTGTGGGGCTGGGTGTCCTCAGTGGGTGGCCTGGTGGGGGCTGTCACTTGATCAGTGGGGTTTGTCACATGGTGAGGGACCACTGGATACCAGGGAATTACTTCTACTCTTGATACAATGATGATCAAGGGGAGGTAGGGCCACTAGACACCAGTGACTCTACCTGCAGTATACCCACCTTGCACTCACCCTAGCACACTGTTATGGCCAGGTTTTGGTGGTGGTAAACAGGACTGCACCGGAGGCTGTTTAGCACTGCCAAAACCTATGAATATACCTCCGTAACCTTTTTACATGATAGCATGCTTATTTACATAGATACAGCAGTATATTTTGCATGATTGCACTGATGGGTTGGTGTGATGTTCCAGGGGCCTTTAAATATGGTCCTGCCTGGAGTGCCATTGCTATTCACGGTTAGCGCACCACTAACCTGATTAGTGGTGTGCTAATCTTTTGAATCTGGGGTCTAAATACTTAAATAAAAATGTCCTATCTGCAGTAATTAGGTTAACTCTGATCTATTTTACATCTGATATATAATGAGTCCCATTGACTTGTGGGAATCAGTTTCACATGATAATAGCACAATGCTAAAAACCTAGCTTCTGCTGCTATTGCCCCAAAATAGCGTTATCAGTATGGGAGAAAGTGGTCATGAGAGAAAGAGAGAAATGGGGAATAGGATAGTGAATATTCAGCATATGGGGGTCAGCATCACAGGGTTTCAACATTTGGGACCAGTGGAAGACCAGTAGAAGATGGATTATTAGCACAGTGACAGCACTAGCATTACATTTTTTTGAAACATTTCAGTAACGTCTCATACCATTCTGCTGCCTCTTTTGTCCTGGTTCTGCTGTATCAGTGGGAGAGAGTGTTATAGATAGAGAGAGGGTGAGTGAGAGAGTGAGTATTTTGCTTTCAGGACCAGCACAACATGATTTCAGCTTTAAGACCAGTGTTTCTGCACAACAGTAAATCCAGCAAGAGGATTATTGCAAAACAAAATGAACTTCCCAAAGCCTACTGCTGGTGAGTCCTGATCATGGTATGACAGAGTAGATTTCTACGGGACAGGGTGGGTTAGGGAGAGAATTTATTATTACCAGTATATTTTTCATAGTTACTGGTGTAGTATTGCCACAATAATTTCACTGTTAATTTTATTTACCAGGAAGCATGTGTGATGTCAATATAGCAAAATAAAATTATAGTATAAATTAGCAGTTATACAGTATTTAATTTTTATGACCCTCCCTCATTTGCTGGATTAGTTTTTGTTGGACCTGCAATGCTTTTGTGTTTTAGTTATCACTCAGCTTGGTGTGACTATAACAACTTTGGGCAGCCTCCTGTCTATCCCAGGCATTACTGTTAGTGCCCTACATTGTCTTAGAGGCTTCCTGATTTGGAATGCAGTGTACTCTGTTAGTATTTGGTAAAAATTTACTGGTTATGAATAATCTTGTCACCTTTATTCACATATGGTAACTGCCTAAATATATTGACCCCTCTTCTTAAGATACACTACAATTGTTGTTCTGCCTTTCCTTTGCACAGATTCCACCAATGTACTTCTCACTTTTCATAGAGTAGCCTCAGGAAACTTGATAACCTTACACCAGTTATTACAACATTGTTCTGTAGTCACAATTCCTTCCATTAGCCAGTTCTTCTGCCCTCACTAACATTTGATATTTCATGCCTGTACAGACTTTTCAAGCTCATTACAGACTCAACATATCATTCATTTATGTTGAAAGGGCTTGCATTTTCCTATTTAGCAAGAAACAATTGTTGCAAACAACTGTTCAGTAAAAGGCCCCTCAAATGTATCTTCATCTGTCTTCTACTACTAAGTCACAAGGTTGAGAGGAATCCATCCCTGTCCCTAATCTACCCTCTCAAACCAACTATTTGTTTCCTCTGTGTAGCTCTACCATCCCTTCTACATGCAAAGGTCTAAAGCTATTCCCAGTTTATATCAGGAGTCTGGACATAATCTGGGTGAACTGTGAGCCCACATCACTACTCACTAGGGCTGGGTGAAGTTTATCTTCTGCCAGTGGAATTCTGGAGAAATTGTGATTTTACTTTTGCAAAATTTCGTGAAATTTCCATGAACATTTTGTGAAATTTAGCTAAAATTGTGATTTTGGTTATGTCCATCTAAGTTAAAAAAATATTTATTTATTTGCTTTTGGTAACCAAGTAAGTGCAGTAGGCAAGGACCTGCCTATTTTCAGGCATGACCCAGGAGTTTGTTTGAATAGCACTGCATTTGGTATGATGCCTTTGCAAATGTTCATACAGAAATGTCCCACATTTTAGATCTCTGTTTTTAACAATTACTGAGTTATACACCTCCAAACATTTGGAAATGGTACAATTACAATTCACAAATATGTAAACTAAAAGTATTTGTCTAAATTGCACCCAATTTAGTGTGGTGACTTTTCAATGGTCTATACAAAGTGTACTATGTTTCAGATCTTTCATTATAAAGGTAATGGAGTTATGTCTCCAAACGTTTGGAAATTTTAAAATTACATTTCACAATTATGTAAACTACAGAATGTTAAGCCCTTATAGATTTAAAACTAGAGATTGAAGTATCACCAATGTAGTTAGGTTCATTGACCCTGAATATTAGGCTTTAAGGCAACCCTCATGTAGAGACAGGTGAAGTTGGAAAACTTTGCTTCGTGAATTAATAGATGAATTCTGCAGAATTTCACAAATTCCACATGGTGAAGTTCAAGTGCAAAGTGTAGAACTCCACCTGTGAAGTGTTGAATTTCACCCATGAAGTGTGGAGTTTCATCTGTGAATTGCTGAATTTTGCCAAAATTCCACAGTTCACAGGCAAAGTTTTACAATTTGCGGTGGAACGTCATCATTTTGAAGTTTCTGAATGTTGGAAAAACTTTGCAGAGCACTGCAGAGGCAAATTTGCCTCAAAGCAGATGAAATTTGCCCAAAAATTTTAACTTCACCCCATCTCTATATCCATTGCCCAACATCAAGGAATCATGCTGCTGTGCTGATGACACAGGTTCAGAAGAGAGCCCAGGAAGTCACATCAGGAGGCAGGTCATGGCTAAAACTTACAATTTACATAACCTTTACTTCACAATTTGGTAGTTTGTATTACCTCTCTGTTTAGCAGTTTCTATGACTCTTCCAAGAAAGTATGTAACTAAGTTCTCAATTATCTAGCTACAAAGGTGGCTAAGTTATAAGCATAAAAACCATAAAAACAGTTTCAGAAATGTTCACATGAATATTAAATTGGAATATATTAAGCCCCTATAACATCTGCACCACTCATCCAAATGTTATGAAAGTTGGCAGGCATTTAGGGCCCATTCCAAACAATATCCTTGCAAAAGATCAATCTCTAACTGTAATACTGAATGAGTTATGGCTTACTAAAGAATTTCAGAAAGTTGCCCCCAAAATAGTGAAATTTCACAAAATGTTGCAGAACTTTGTGAAAATTCCACAAATTCAGTATTTGATCATTTTAACCAGCTCTGCTGCTCACAAATCCAGTAAGACTGCATTGCTGGAAACATGGTTTCATTCCAGACTCCCACATGCCCTGATTTATATACTGTACAAGGACACCCAATGTAGAAAAAAAGATAGAAACAGGCATAGAAGGAGTACTGCTCTCTATATCATGGACAATCATATAGTGTCAGTGGTAATGGGTGACACACCTGATAATACAAAGACCCTCTATAAGAAAGTACCTCTGAACACTACCAAGGCTATACAAGTGGGTTGCTTTTATAGACCATTGAAAGGGTCTTGTGACTTTGATGCATTTATACAGTAGGTGCTCTTTTCACCACTACTGGTAAGATAGGTTCAAATTCAGATGTTCCTGCTTGGTTACCTTTACCTCAATAGGTTGGGAGATGACTCATCCTAATGCAAACATCCTCTTTGTAACTTATACCTCTATAAAAATATCACACTATCCATGAGACATAACCATGCTTCCAATAGCCATAGCTTTGTAGATTGGATTCTTGTTAACATCATTGACAGAATCTCAACTACTGATATTCTCTCAGACTAGTTCAGTGATAATTCTATCACCTTCTTGTAGCAAAGAAGTCTACTCTGAAAACAATCAGAGACCACTCATAACAGCATTTCATACCAGAGGACTTGTATGCAAATTTATCTGCCATCAGATGGGACTGTATTCAATGTTATTCCCTCAGTAGCTGATGCCTGGCAGTTCTTTGCCAATTAATTTCTCAATGTCTGCAACAAACATGCACCAATCAGAACATACTAAAGCTGGTCAAAGGATAGTACTCCTGGATCTTAAAGAAGATTATTTAATTATTCTTACAAAAGGATGCTGCTTGGGCCAGATTCAGAAAGACCTTATTCCCTTAATGACAGTTTTATAGAAAGCACTGCAATCTAAATAAATCAGCTGTAGCTAAAGCAAAAGAGGACTGCTACCACAACTATTTGAAATGGGTATCAATGAAAAAATTGTTAAAACCAAGAATTCCTCTGAAGAACTTGCCAACTGTCTTCTGGAGACTGTGAATGTCTTTACTTTCTAACTAGCTGGATCACTTTTAGAAGTCTGAGCTTTCCATTGATAATCAATTTATTTATTTCACAGCTTTCAATCCCTTGGTCTGGGGACCATCCCAGACATCTGAAAAGAGGCAAGGATTGTCCCTGTACTGAAGCAAGGAAATCCCAAACTACCTGACAATTATCGACCGATTGCCATTCTCCCAACCCTTAGCAAGCTCCTTGAAAAGGTAGTGGCGGAGCAGCTTTTGGAATATATCCACTGTCATGAACTTCTGTCCCCAGCCCAGCACAGCTTTTGTAAGGGACACAACACCACCACCACAGCCTTAATCTCGGTTACATCAAGTATCCGGACAGCCATGGACCAGGGCAAGCTCTCTGGTGCAATATTTACTGACCTGTCTAAAGCCTTTGACCTCGTTGACCACAAACTGCTTGGTGCACAGTTATGGTCACTTGGCCTCTCCCCCATGACATGAAATGGTTAATGGGTTATCTACATGGCAGAAAGCAGTGTACCTGCTTCAATAAAGTCCTCTCAGAGCCCCTACCGGTGACCTCCGGAGTGCCTCAAGGCTCAGTACTGGGGCCCCTCCTCTTCTCCCTCTTCATCAATCAACTACCCATGGTTACTACCAGCTGTAGCGTCACCATGTATGCAGATGATCTGGTAATCCTGGCTCACTCTCAGAATGCCACTACCCTAAACCGGAACCTGATCGATGACATTAACAGGGTATTGTCTTGGGTTACTAGTCACAAGCTGGTGCTGAACCTGAAAAAGACACAGGCTATGCTCTTTGGCTCAATGGCTAAAATCAAAGCCTCATCGGCCTGCTTACACGTCACCAGCGCAGATGGCTCCTTACTACCCATAGTGAGCTCCATCAAATATCTAGGGGTAACACTTGACCCCCGACTTGACATGGGTAATCATATCCTTAACATTTGCAGGGCGGCAAACTGCAAACTGGGTCAGGCCTATAGGGCCACGTATAACCTTACACCGGCAGCCAGGCTTGCCCTAGCGAAGGTTGTGCTCCTTCCCTTCCTCAGCTATGGGCTGCACCTATTTGCTTGCTCTCCAAAGACACATCTCACCCAGTGGTACACTGCTTACAATAACATTTGTTGTTTTGCCTTGGCTGCCCCCGACTCACCCACCATTGTGAGCTATATGAGAAAATCTGCTGGCTCTCACCAGCTAGATACCATGATTTTGGTTTGGGATGCCTCTCTGGGAAAGTGATCAGAACTAGCACCCCCCAGGGGCTGGCCCGGCTTCTGCCTAAACTGAAACCCACCCCCTACCAACTTAGGTCTCTCACATCAGGGATGCTCAAAGTCTCTCCTACCTGGACCCTCATGGGGGATTGGGACTTTTGCCATAAGTGCGCCCAGACTCTGGAATTCACTGCCTGTGGATATCCGAGCTGCCCCCTCCTATCTGAGTTTTCAAAATTCCCTGTGGGGTTTCCTAAAACTAGCATCAGAGTGTGACTGCCCCAACCCTCCCTAGAGTAAAGTGTCAATTTGTTTTGTCGGAACCTCCCCAGGGTGTCTCCATTGAATTCCTGCAGATATTTTCCCCACTGTATCAATGACTTCTGACTACTCCTGCCTAAAAAGCCTTCGACATTTTTGCACCCATTATTGCTCCACAGTCATAGGCTAACCATGACATATTGCACTTTGGTCACTTGGTAGAAACTTGTTCTACCAAGTGTTTCTGTTTCTGTCTAACATGTGCATATTTAGAAAAATGTGATGAGCTGTATATACCTGTCTGTGATCCAACTAACCTAAGGGGTGTATACAACAATGTTATAAGTTATATTATGACCAATCCAGTCCTTGAGCTATGCTCCACTCCTATGTATGATGACCTATATATATCTGTCAGTTGAACTAGCTAGTCTAGAGTGTATAATCTGAAATGTGCTTACTACTGTATGTTTCCCCTAGTGTCAAATGATATATTTCCCACATGTTTGTTTACTGTGACAAAAAACTGTACTCTCTTTGCCATGTCTCCTTGACTGTTGTTCCTCATATTGTGCTCTCCCGGGTCATTCCTGAAAATAGGCATAATACTTGTCTAGTGTACTTACCCGGTAAACAAAGGCTAAATAAATAAATAAATAAAACATACTGAGCTAACAGCTCCTTTCTCAATGTGTCCTGGGGGAGGGATGTGGAGAGTGTTGAAATAAATTATATTAACATTGTTACAATTTTATAACAATAATTATAAAAGGCAACAATTAAAGTTGTAGACAACTGTGAGGAAGCACAAAATAAGCACTGCAAAACATAGAATATCAACAGCAACGCTTCAGCAAAGAGTACCTATTGGCAGAATGAGTGAGGTAAGGGAGATTGTGAGTACAACAGGGTACTTGTCAGAGGGAGAAGTGGACCAATAAACTAGACAGTTTTGGGAAGGAGTAATATAGAGAGAGGAACAGTGGGATTAGCCTAGGATCAACAGCAACTGCATGAGTGAACAGTGAAGTCACAAAGGAGGGATTTTAGTGATAGGGAAAAGTGACTATAGTGAATAACAACAGCAAGGGTGCTCTAAAGGTTGGGAAGGTGGCAGGAGAAAGCAACTTAACCAGCAGAGGATTTTACAGGGGGAGAGCGAAAGAGAGGGTGTCAGAGCTGTAAAGTGAGTAGGAGGTGGAAAGAGGTGAGGAGAGGAGGGAGGAAATGTGGAGGGCAGGAGTACCGCCAGAATTTGGAGATGAATGTTGCATAATGAACTAGATACCTGGCATCAAGGGAGAACAAGGAAAGGGAGGAACAGAGAGAACAGTTGTGAGTTCTGGGAAGGGAAAGCAGCAGACAGAGAGAAAAAGGAGATCCAGTCTGGCAAGTGTAGACTTGGGAGTAGAACTATATACAATGTTGCTGTAATTGAAGATAGGTAGAATAAGCTGTGTTTCCATGGAGGGCTAAGCCATGAGGGATCCAGTTCCCCATCTATGCAAACACAGGATCTGACAGTTTTCATATTCAAAAGTGCAAGTAGCTGGACACCGAGACTCCAGTTCCAGCCATAATCAGTTCTTTGTGTTGTCGCTGGTGAGTTTGCTACTGACCATTAGCCAGGGCTGAGCAGTGGGTAGTAATGTCATCATTACATGCCACCCTCAGTGTGTTACCCTGCCCCCCACACTAGCATAAAAGAAACCAAGCACACAGGCTCAGTGTACTAGTAAATATTAGAAAGAGCAGGCAGGAAATACTGCCCCTGGTGAGTTAAGACCTGTAAACCTAAGTGTAAGAAAGAGGAACTCCATGCAGTAACACTAGTCTTAATATGAAACAGTCTAATCACAAACAAATGTCTTAATATGTATTTTACAGAAAACATAAAGCAAGACAGAAGATGAGCATTTAAGTGAAAATGAAAATCTTATTTGAGTCTAAAAACAGCAGCAACATCCATAAGGGCATTAGGATTGCATATCTGCATAAATAAAACTGAATAAGCTTTAAAGTGGTTATCAACTGCAAAAGATAACATTTAAACATACTAACAACGATTTGTATTTATTTATTTGTTAATTGTCTTGGAAAACAACCTTTTTTTTCTTCAAATTGAATAAACTTTATTAAGGTTATAGAAAAAGAAAGAGAACAGAAGTACATAATATGTGACCATAATATGGTGGGTACCAGAGATGAAGCAACAAATAACAATGTATTAAACGTACAAAAATATAGGTACTCAAAACAGTAAGCAGTAAAAAAAAAATTAAGCAAACTGTAACTCTCCCCCACCCACCCATGTCCACCCCACACCCCTGGATAACAACCTTTGAGCTAGGAGCTCATTTACAAAGGTTCCTCATTGGGAAAGGTACAATTTACAAATGGACAAATACAATAGGCTATATACAAGAGAAAGATGCATGAAACAATGTACAGAGCATATTACAAAGTGGCTTGGAAATACTAGCTGCACTTAAAAATGTAATTTAGTTGGAGGGTATAGCAAAGAGGTGAGGAGGGGAGAGCAGCCTGGTGATTGGCTTTATCCTGAGGTGGGGGGGTGATGATATAGAGAAGGAGTTGGATATGTGGGGGGGGGGTGTAGGAGGGTTGATAGAGGGGGAGGGTGGTATGGGTGGTGATGCAGTAATCAGGAAATGGGGAGAGGAAGGGGAGAGGCAGGATTGGCTGGGGAGTAAGGGTAGAGATTGTGAGGAGAGATGGAGTGTAGGGAGTGGGGTGGTTGGGTAAGTGGGATAGGAGGTGTGCTGGGGTAGAAAGGAGAGAGGTAAAGTGTAGCAGAAAAGAGAAAAGTGAGTTAGTACAGGCAGACACATACACTTAGGGTAGTCAGGTGTTGTAACAGTTCTTTTTTGAAAGTGGTTTTCATGAAGAAATGGTTAAAACTAAAAAGCAAAACACTGAGAGATGAGTTCTTAAGGTTGCATGGGTTAATATGTCAGGGGCACAATCAGAGCATAACACTAACTTGCAAATAAGTAAGAAGTTTCAATTACATTTACTTTAGCTATCAAAATCAGGTTTTAATCATAGTTGCTACTACGAAGAAAAATATTTCTGACATAAAAACATGCATGCATACGTATCCATTAAGATACATAATTCATACAAAGAGACACAAAGTGATTGGAGCCATGAATGACAATAAAAAGAAAAAGTAAGCACTTTTTTTTTCTGATATTGTCTGGTACTAAAACAGCATTAAGAGTATACACATATAATTTTATATAATAAGCTGATAATGAGTATAACTGTCTGTACTCATTACAGACAGTGGTTTTAAACAAATTGTAATAAAAAATGTATATGTTTATACAGTATAACAGTTTGGCCAGGTCCCTCCCCTGATGAAGCCTGAAACATTCTGAAAAGACATACAGTAAAGGACATTTTGGTGTGGCTGATTTTCCAAGTATTGTGTTCAAGTATTGCAGAGGCATGGTCAGAGGCAGAAGCAGCCCAAAGTATAGTGCAGCTGCTGTCACCTGCATTCTCCTGCTACTTCAGATGAGCACTCCCACTGAAACATTCCTAGCTTTCTATGTATATTCTTTAACTACTCTACATTTCCTGGGCTGAGACCCCTCACATCACATTACAATGTTCTCTTCTCATAGCTGTTTTGTCTACTTATCCCACTTTGTTAGGGAACATTTTAGTAACTCCAACTTACTCACAGGTTACAGTATGATTCCCTTTATCTTACTCATCTCAGCTTGAGAGCTTATCCTTTAGCTCTGCTTGCACTTATCTGCTCTTTTATTGATTGAGGATAATATGCTGAATTACCTGTATGATGCAAACCGGAATGTTATACCATTGTTTTAATAAATAATGGATATACAATGATGACCTGTCAGATAACTGATTTATCTGTACAAATGCTGTTTGACCTTGGGTAACCTCACGAGTGACGTAAGCCACCAGAGAGATGTCTGAGGTCAAACAGCACAAGTATAAATAAATCATTTATCTGACAGCTCACCATTGTATATTTCATTTATGCAATAGGGATGCTTTTTGTCAGTGCAGGGACATTTGCTTTTGATTGTTTATCTTTCTTTGCATATGTTTGTCAAAAAAGTGTAGAACAAATTGCATTTTCTGCTCTTTTTTGCTAATTATACAAAATCTATGATGTATCTATAAATGAAGTACCACTCATTTTGTAGATAATTTTGTGCTGAACAACTTTCATGCTCACAGCACTATGCTATCTTTTTTTCATTTTAAAGTTTTTGCATTTGAATATAGTTAGTACTGGTAATGAGGCTGAACATTCTAAATGAATTCCCGAGTGATTGTGACATACTGCATCTACTATGTGTATAAATCTGTGATGATGTGTCTACTATGTGTATAAATGTAAAATTTCAGATTTATTACATAGTAGTTCAGATTGATCAAATAGGATTTATGTCCACGCCTATTGCATAGATTTAAATATTACCATGCGAACATTTTCCATTATTTAATGAGTACAAAACTGGAAGAGTGGTACTGACAACTGCCAAACAGGAAACAAATGTGGGGGTAATCATATCAGGTGACCTAAAGGTGGCCAGGCAGTGTGACAAGACAATTGGGAGGCCTAGTGGGATACTGGGGGTACAGGAAGTGATATTGCCAGCAGAAAGAGGGAGGTTGTATAGCCTTTGTATAGATTACTAATAAGACTCCACCTGGAGTACTGTGTCCATTTCTGGAACCTACATCTCTGAAAGGTGATAGAGTGGAGATGATCCAGAGGAGGGCAACTAGGATGGTACAGGATCTGCATCAGAAACCCTATGAGGTGAGACTTAAGGACCTAAATATGTACATCCTGGAAGAGAGGGAGGGGGTATTAAAGAAATCTTTAAATACCTCATGGAGTAAATAGAGTACAGGAGGGAAGTATGTTTCAGAAAAAAAGATACTCAAGGAAAAGGGGGAACATTAAGAAGCTGAAGGGGGGTACATTCAAGAGAAATGTGAAGGAGTATTTTTTCACACAAAGAGTGGTGGATTCCTGTACCAGTCTACCAGTGGAGGTGGTGGGGGCAAACGAAGTTGTGGGATTCAGGAATCCATGACATAGGCATAAAGGAATATTAGAGTAGGGTTGGGTGAATGGGATGGAGATCAAGTAGGATCTGCGGTTATAATATAAGCAGGGAAACATGAGCAGACCAGGTGGGTCAAGCAGTGCTTATTTACAAGCAAATTATATGTTTCTATGTTTTAAAGGTATTCTCTTTTTCCTGATATTCTGCACAATGTATTGCATAAAATCTTTAGTATGGGGATTCCAAAGAGTTTCTGCATGGATTTTGGAAGACTCACTATGACAGCATTTCAGAATTAATTCAGTACCATGTAAGCAACTTCTATTTGAAGAACTTACTTAGGGCACCATCCACAAAGGATCCTGATGACCTCCATAGGTGTAAACAGCTGCCTGTGGCTGTAGAGTGCCCACATCACATATGTGGAGCACTCTGAGACAGCCAGAGAGTAAGCTTCTCCCCATGCAGCTAGCTCATTTCACTTATTCCCACGTCTCTGTATAAGGTGAGGGTGAGCATGTAGATGCTGTTCTAATTTACTTGACCTATATGAATATTTTTGTAGTGCAGAGACTATGCAGAGTGTGCAGACACTATTCCAGGGGAACTCCTACAGTTGGGTTTATGCAACCATCTACAGCAACCTCTCTAGCTTGTTCTGAGACCCAAATGTGCCCCCCTCAAAACAAATGTTGCCCCATGACCTCAGATATGGCATGGAGGGCTAAGAGGCATACAGTATTACATTTATTTCAAAAAAAATATTGTACCCCATAATCAAGGATTGCCAAATCTCCAAATCCCCAGCTTCATCTGGTGCACAGGTCCACTATGGGACCAACAAGGGCATCTCATTTGCTGTAACATGTCAGGACCCTCTTCGGACTTCAGGAACTGCTGGGCCATTCATGCTCCTTTGCACTCGTGTTGCAGGGTGGCTGGGGGCTCTGTGTTTTATCGCTTGGTCAAGGCATGTGGATATCCATATCCTGGGTAGGTGTACACTGCATGCCTTCAAGGAGTTTTGTGAACTGGACCAGTTAGTGTGCCTTGTATAAAGTGGTTTCAAATTAACAAAGAATCAAGAATAGAACTATTTTTTTTCTTTGAAATCTTTTGGTAATTCATCATTTTAAGGGTGTATTATTTAGCGCTGAAGTCACATGCTATAAGGCATGAATACCAGGATTTTTCCCATTTCTCATGACAACACCATGATTTTAGCATTTCCTTAATATGTTCATTTATTTTATTATTATTTTCTATTTGAAATTTTTGACCAGGAAATGCACACTAAACTATGACAGGTTCTTTCAAGTGTGTCCGGGGAGGTTGCATGGCCCTGTTTTATTAATGGGAAATGTTGGCCATGATACCAGGAAACTTCTCTACCCTTCTTCGATAAATGCCATGGGATCTTTAACTTTCACCTTGATAGCACCATGATTTCTGCCATTTTTCATCACAAAACCGACCATTATTTTTAGAATTTTCCATGACAAAACCCTGATGCTTGGCATTTTCCCTGAAACACTATGATGTCAAAATCATGGCTTTGTCACGGGAAACACAAAACTTTATGGCTGTGTCATAGAAAATGCTACACATTAGAAAAATGGGCCTTTTATTTGCTGGGCTCTGATTGGCGAGTACCCCTGCCAGGGGGGTACATTAACTTTCAATAGAAGCCCAGCAAATAAAAAGTGCCCCTCACCTGACTCCATCACCACTTAACATATCCCTTTGCTCACTCTGTTTACTCATTAGGCAAAATATCCTTTCAAAATTCAAAATCGGCGCCATTTTTTCCTCGCTTAGAGAGCATTACTATCCCCAAAATACGTGATCAAACACTCTCCCCCAAGACACTTTCTGAAAGATTTTAGTCCACAGAACACTCTGTTTTTAACCCCCCAACTGTTTAATACTGTCTCAGTCAAATTGCTTTACTCACTTGAGCAGAGCCCCGCTCCGCCCCCCCCGTCACCATTCATAAACGAAGCGAGCCAGTAAAATGCTCTGACTTCCTGACTTGAGCAGTTTGGCTGGAATGCTTCCCATGTTTGAAAAATCTCACATTCATTGTTCCTGCTAGTAAATGGTACCAGCTGTCATCTCCATCTGTCCTCCCGAAGACTTCTTTCTTCGTGTTTCCCGACTGATGTAACATGACAGACAGCAGCTTCTAAATAAAGTCTTGGCTTGAAATGCTTTCTTCTGACTGCACTACCGATGACATTCTCAGCCCACCTCAATCTCTCTAAAAAAAAAAAAAACAGCCACAGAATAGCAGACAAGATGGTACAACCACTTCCAAAAACAAAAAGAACACAACACAATGACCTCTCAAGTAGGGATAAAGGCATAGAAAATAACGGCATACAAAACAAAAGCACTTCTGCTGCCAGCTACCCACCTATACCACTACAGTGACTACTGTACTTTGAAACAAAGCAATTTTTATTAATTTGCTCTAGTTTTTAAGGACATTTCTCCCACTTTTAAATTATTTAATAAAACATTTCACAAATAGCCCATTTTCTAAGCGCAATAGTACCCTTCAGAGTAGGCGGCATGGGCAATACCAGACCTTACAGGGGCTATAGGCCCTCCGCAAGTAGTATCGGGCCTCAATACACCCCTGGGCAGTCCGGTATTGCCCAATACCACCCACCCTGTTGGGTATTATTGCTTGCTTATGGCATTGTCATAAAAAATGGCAACCATTGTCAGCTCTTCCTACTGCACCTTGCTAAAATCATCTCCCCTGTGCCTTCTTGCTTACAGCAGTCCTGTTTACTTCTTCTTTCACTGCATTCTGGCCTGCATCTGCAACCCATTTTCTGAGTGCCCTCCCTGCCTGATGTCAGTTGCAGCAGTAGATGTGATCCTTTCTTAGACCATCCCATTTACTTCTGCAACTGTTTTTCCCTTGTTGTCTTCCCCACAGGAAACTTCTCCCCCCTGCTCCAGCACTACCACTGTTTTCTGATGATGGACAGTCATTGCACAGACTACTGACAGTGTTGACTCCACACAATCCTTGATCCACATTGCTACCATCACTCATGTCAGTTTAACCCAGAAGCTACAGCACAGAACAGTGAATCTGAATAAATAGGTTTCAATCCTACCACAGCAACCTATGCACTTGGTGACCCAGAGCAACCATTTAACTTCCCGGTGCTTTTTTTCATTAATTTTTTGGTAACATTTAACCAGGAAAAGCACATTGAGCTATAACAGCTCATCTCCAGTTGTGTCTTGGGGGGGGGGGTTACATGGACCTATTTCATAGACGAGGAAATGTTGACTTGGACACCTAAGAAAATCCACTCTTCCTATGAAAATCTTTAGCTTCCATGGGGCAACCAGCAGAGATGGGCTAAAGTGAGCTCAGTTTAATGTCTCATCTGATGGAGGGCATCTCAATAGTGCAGTACTAGCAACAGTATTGGACATAAGGTATTACCAAAAGTTCCTTGTGTGGGACTAGAAATCATAACCTTTCAGTCTTATAACCCCAGAGAAAACATGCAACCTACTGAGTCACTGCTTAACCTCTATGTAATCTGTCTTTAATATTTAATATTAATATTTAATACTGAACCATGGAACAGCCTATGAGCAGAGGTAGTGGGTACAAAAAATGATTAATGGGGCTGGCCCAGTGGTGGAGAGGGTTGAGGCACTGGCTGCCTTACCTCGCGTTATGCTGGTGACCCGGGTTTGGGAATGATCTTGGGTCATTGGGGTGCTAGCATGGGGGGGGGAGGGCGGAGCAGGATTGAGCAATACCAGTGGGCAGTTCTCCTCTCCAGAGGGAGGTGAGGGTGGGTTGGTGCCCCCCCATAGTTCCACTCCCATTGGGTGGCGTTTCAGTGGGTAGCATAGGCAGAGAGGGTGCAACAAAGTATCAGGAGGTGAAAGGGGCTGAGCTGGCACCATGGAATGTGAAGCATGACTCCACATGCTCGCACGGCTGTGTGCTGGGGCATCGGGTGGTTAGGGGAGAAAATACATAAAATACATATGTGTCACTGTCACCAGTTTGTGGGAGGAGGTGATGGGGAGCAAAAAGTTAAATAAAAAAACTATTAATGGGTTCAAATGTGGCTAGGACAGACTAAAGGACTTAATAGTTACTCAGAAGGTAGCAGTAAGCCAGGAAGCAAGGGCATAGAGCAAGGTGAAAACTCCATTCGGACAACAGGTCATGAGCTAGAACAGAATAAAACTGGGCAGACTGGATGGACCAATTGTCTTTTTCTGCTGACAGGATCTATGTTTCAGTGTTTCTATGTTAATTTGTGCTGTTTAAATCCCACTGTGTGTTTAAAGGGAGCAACATGTTTTTTTTTCTCCCTCTGCTGTTTAGGAAAGTAAGTTTGGATACAGTTTTATGAAAGGTGTTACACCGTATCAGGCCAAATTCCTTCCTTTCTCATTCACCTGTCCCTTGATACCATGAGAATCAAGCCAATCCTGCTTCCAGCTTACCTGAGGTCCTCTCTATGGATATTCTTACACTTACATGAGCCATATTTTCTGTGTGATTTACTCTCACAGCTAGCATATTCACAGTGGGCCAGTGGGCAGTCACTGCTTGTACCAGTGATCCCATGTGCCACCATGTCAAATGCCTGTTCACTCTCCCAGCTGTTCCCCAGGACTCCTGCTACTGTGGGAGTATTTTACAGATTACACCATAAATCTACTGAAAGCATTTTAAAGTCTGTGTGATAGAAAGATCAGTCAGGGTCATTCTGCTTGAACACTGGGAACCAGTCTTTTGTCTCATCATTTAAAACATGAACATGAATCTTCCTCATAGCCACACCATTCTCAGTCACTCTGGTCAGATGGGCCAGGAGCAGCAACAACAGCATCAGAGTCAATCATGTATGAGAAGCTGTGGGATCATATGGTTTACATAATGCAGCCACCATGGCAGCCACCGAAGCCAAGTGATGTCTCCCCAGGTAATGACAATGCTTCAAATGCACCACTCCAACCACCATCAACAAAACAAACCACACTGACAAAATCATTTCATAACCTGCACTAAACCGCTATCTACAGTAATCACCCATGTGTACAAATGACAGAACTCATCTGAGAGATGATGGCCCTTTATCTTCAGCTGGTCAATAGCATAGAAAACATCGACTTTTGAAGAGTGTTGCATGGTGAAGCCCAAATACAATATTTCATTATGCTACTCATTTCCCAGGCATATGCTCCCCAGAATTAGGGATGGACAAAGTGAGCAAAATTCACTTTGCAGAGTAATCCACAAAATTCTACCCATTTCGCGCAGAGGGAAATGCAAAATTTCACCTGACAGAGTGGTGAAATTTCACCTGGCAGAACTGTGAAATTTTGCCTTCCGCGGCAAAATTTTGCCTTCTATGGCAAAATTCCACCTTCCATGGTGAAATTTCACCCACAGAAGGCAGAATTTCGCTCACAGAAGACGAAATTTTGCCTAGGTGAAATTCTGCCTTAGGCGGAAAAATTTCACGAATTTCTCCACCAGGTGAATTTGGTCACTTCACCGGCACTTCGCGCCAGTGGAATCTAAATTTGTTACATCCCTACCCAGAATATACCAGACAGTATTTACTCAGATGGTGACACTACTTCTGAAGGAAACAGAAGGAAATTATATGCGTTTCACTAGGCATATCTGGAGCAGTAGTGCAAACCAAAGATCTCCAAGTCTCACTGCCCATTGAGTTGTGTCCAAATCAAGTTCCACCACCATTCACATCCTGCTTCCACCACTACCAGCTGCTTCACAAGTTACATTGAAGTAGATACCTCACAGAGGAGCACCAATAAAGGAAAATGCCTTGCTTATTGTGTCGGTCATGGAGGGGAACCACAGTCGGTAAAATATTCTGCAGTTTCTGCAATCACTACTAAAAATCTGGGTATATTCTCATGATCTGAGGGTGGGGAGCTTTGTGATTCACAGTGGCAGTAACATGGTGAAGGTAATGAATAATGGGGATTTCCCCCCACCCACCTCATTTTTCACAAGCAATAAATCAGTGGCAAATTCAGTGTATGACAAACATGCAGAGTTAAATTAAACTTTTATTGGGGCATACTTATGTAATGTGAAAACCTACGGTACATGGTATGATGAAAATGTAAAGACTAAAGAAAGGGTATGCACACTGAGATTAGACATGAATATAAACTATTACTGTAGCTCACCATTGGGCCACAGCAGTCTTGCTGGGTTGTAGACTGTCACAGCACTACAGTACAAATAGAACTATTCGCAGCAGTGTCATGGAAACACCATCTGGCAAGGAAAACTGGAGTAATAAATATTAGTTGCTGACATGAAGGCTTTTATTGCCCCATATTTGTATTCTGCTTTGCCCCATGCCAGTTACTGCACTGGGAACCAAAGTGGATTGGTTCTTGTATCAAAGACAAACTTTCTCATGGGGCTCAACTCAAAGCTGATCCGAATTTTCCAATGACCCATTTTATTCATCCTTACTCTTCATCCAATTAACGATAGTCCCTTTAGCTGGGTATGGGGCCCCAGATGCTTTCTGTTGTTTTGTGCAAGACTGTTCTCATTCAAAGAACTCCACAAAAGAATGCACAATCCACTTTTTTTTTATGAGCTACCCCAAAAACACATTCCACCTTGCATCTAAACAATTGCAGAGCATCACATTTTTCATTCATTCATTTTCTTTGTTTTTATCTATCCCACATGCACAATAGTTTGGGCAGCCAAGTTAGCACCTTTCTCTGTCTGGGAGGGCAGGTTCAGAAGCAATTACCTTCCTCATTCCAATTCCATGTTTTATTTAGAGGACCCCTCTCTCTGGTAGCTTCACAGCTCAGTTGTGATGCACTTAGCCCATAGCTGACCCCATTGTCGAATTTTGCACCATGCTTGTGCATGCATCTCCCTCCACTGCTACCATAACACCAAACCAGAGATCAAGGGCTGGATTTTCAAAGGGGGTATCTGGCATTTGTGGTCCCATCTCAGTGCAATTGTACAACTTGCATCAAAAAGCTAAACTACATCAATTATGGTCTATGTTTCTGTTACAGTTGCTGCATTTTACACACATAAAAAGATGCTTGCATGCATTTATTGATGCAAGCTGCCATAAGGCAGGGAATCTGTCACAGATTCATCAAAACACTTGAAAATAGCATTAAAATGTTCTGACGTGGTTCAGATGATAAAGAGTGGTCCGAAACTGGGAACTGAGTCTGCACCATACATTTTTAAAATCCAGACTCAGGGACTTTAAAGAAAAATATCCATTGTGAAATGTTTCTGAAGAGAACAAATAAGCCCAATTCAACTTCAATAGTTGTTCTGATCTCTATCGGAGTGAGAAAACAAAATGGCTTTTTATGTATAAAAGGGCTGACAGCATTCTTTGAAAATAACTGATGTGCTACATAAAAAAGAAAACTGTAGTCTCCTGTGCAGTGACATAAATATCCACCACATTAAGAAAGTGGGTAACTGCT
This sequence comes from Neoceratodus forsteri, assembly GCA_016271365.2. NCBI lineage: Eukaryota > Metazoa > Chordata > Ceratodontiformes > Ceratodontidae > Neoceratodus > Neoceratodus forsteri. Next base: position 1,293,106,972 of record CM057456.1, read on the forward strand.
AATCTTTTCTTAATACATTGGGTATTTATTGAAAACCATTAGTGCCCATCGTTACACTGTATACAAATGATAGACTTGTTTACTAGGGCACATGACTGACTGCCAAACACATGATTATGCAAATAACACAGAAAAAGGAAAAAAAAATAAAGGAAAAAAAAATACAAACCAACTGCGGTCCTGCCTTGATGGAATGCATATACAAAGAGACATATTAGGGTTAGATTAGCTGTTTCTGATTACTAGAAATCCATTCTAGACCAGTTTTGCCAACCAGGTCAATCAATCAATCTTTATTTATCCAGGTGAAACACCATTGAGACAACTCATTTACAAGGTGGATCTGGGTCAGGCACTGGATACAAATGAAAGGCAAGAATAGAAAATATGATACAAGGCACACAAGGCAAGAGATGTAGTGCTTCATTTAGGTTACAGAGTGTGCGTGATATGCATTAGAACACAAGAGGGATACACATGTACAATATATAAATAACACACACATACACAACAAAAATATATACAATTCTTAGAGTGGATAAGATCATATGGGAATGGGAGTTTAACTGTCAGAAGGAGTACCATGGAGATTAATTAATGAAAACAGTTGCAAGATTCCTTAAATGCCCTTGCAAAAAGATTTTTAAAGTGGGGTATTTTCACTGGTAGTACAATTTTTAGGTCTTTTTGTGCATTTTATCAGGTGCTGTGTTTATCTAATGGTGTGAGCTAAAGCAATACAATTTAATAAGCATTTGCTTTGATCATTTTCCTTTACAGTTCAATTAAGTTGAAATAATTTAAGTAAGGTGCAGCAGCATGTTTTTGCAAGAGTGCTGTCTTTTAGACTTTATGCAGTTAGGATGGTGGACTGAAGGACAGAGGATCACATGACCTGCAGTCAAACAAAAAGGAGACCTCCTCAACCAAATCCATAAAAATGAATTTATTCTTAATGTCTTTCATAGCTTATTGCTAAGGCATTGCTTGCTACCAATTATAGCTCCTCAATCAATTCTGTGTTACATTTTAGGACTACTGTTCCTTTATCAGACACTGGAGCTTTGTTTCTGTGTAAACAAACATGAGGAATAAAATTACATTCAGACCATTAAGTTTGGAAGATAATGTTCATATCAAAAATGCAAAACAGGTGGAACTAACCTGTAAACTAAATGATTAAAACCAATTTATGGTATCAGTCATAAACTCAAAATGTGTCTGATATGGGAGCAGGGGTACGCCTTCTTCCTTTTTTTATTTCTTTCTAGTTTCTACCTAAGACAAAGGGAACCCATATTAAAACCATCATAGAGTATATATCCCAGGAAACAATGTTTGTTTTATATGAATATGAATGATAATTTCAAAATTACTTTTTCTTAGGTCCTAATGATCTCTTCAGTCACAATGTTTATGCTTGGACTGCTTTCTCTAAACACAACAGAAACACAAGAGAAGAGCCACTTTAGATTCCTTAACTGTAGTGTCTTTAAAAAACATTTGTTAGTACTTTCTGTCATTTATAATAAACAAATGCTTCCATACCTTCAAATATCTATAGGCAAAATGAAAAACCGGTTCCCAAATATCCTTCAAGAATGAAGATTTGCCCCACGGTTGTTTGGCTCACCCGTCGCCATTAGCAGACACGCTGAAAAAGCTGAAGGTAGCTACTACTTCTTCCTCACCTTACCAGGTGTTTAAGAAAAGAGTGCAGAGCCACTGAGGTGAGCACATAATTGAGTAATTATGCGCTAACATAACCAAGGTAAAAAATACCTCCTGTGGCCTGGTCAATAAATGAAACAACCCAAAATATAGGAAGTCCCCTCATTCTTGCATGGACCTGTCTCAGTCCTAGTATTCAGTGCTACAGATAATTTTTCTAAACATAAAAGATTTGCAGGACCTCTCTATGTCAATTGTCAGATAAAGCTACCTAAGAAAAAGTTAGGAACATTCCCTTGTCAAATTTAAAAATTAGGATAAGAGAATTAGTAACTGAGGCTAGTGACAGAGGCATAATTGAACAATGGATGATGGAAGAACTAACAAGTGAGACTCCAAGAATTCCTATATTTTATTGTCTACCAAAAATTCATAGAAATATGGAATAGCCACATGGAAGACATATTACATCAGGTATAGGTTCAATAACAGAACTGTTGTCTATTTTTGTAGACCATTTTTGTAAACATCTGGTAACTCACACATGGTCTTACCTTAGAGATAGTAAACATTGTATTTAAATCTTAGAAGAACTAAACAGTTCAAATAAAGACTTAAACAATATGCTGTTAATTACCTTGGATGTAAAAAGCCTATACACTAGTATTCCTCAAGCTGGAGGTTCAACCGCTTTGGAATTTTTCTTGAGGACTAGAGAAGAAAATAAACCTGATAAGGATTTCTTGGTACAATTAACAAACATTGTTCTAGAAAATAATTTTTTCATGTTTGAAGATGAGAAATATCTGCAGAAGAAAGGGACAGCAATGGGTGCTACTTTAGCACCTACTTATGTCTATTTATATATGACATATTTTGAGAAAGAATACATAGAATCAAATAATAATCCCTTTCTAACACACATTGTCATATTTAAACAATTTATTGACAATATACTAATTATTGGGGATGGAAAGGAAGCAGAAGCATTTGATTTTAAACAATATCTAGAAGCAGACAATAATAATTTGGCATTTATTATGACTTGTGACCCAAGAGAAGCACCTTTATTAGATTAAAAAAATGATTAAAGAAAATGATAAAATGTTTACAGATCTCTATAGAAAGGATACAACAAGCAATACAGTTTTACATGCAAAATGTTTTCACCTCAATAACTTAAAATGCAATATTATCTTCAGTCAAATGTTAAGGATAAAAAGGAATAGTGGTACAGAGGGAAGGTGTAAAGTAAATTTGGAAGCAGTATCATATAGATTCAAGGATAGAGGTTATACATAAAGAGTTGTGGAAGAGGCAAAACAGAAAGTTATTAAAAAAGAATGGGGAATTTTGTTAGCAAATAAGGATGTAGGTTTGAGTCCCACCCCAGAAAGGATAACTATGTCCACCCAATACTCTGAGAGTTTTGGTACTATTAGAAATATTATACTTGCAAACTGGAAAATTTTACAATCTAGTGAAAAAGGGGCTAAACTTTTTGAACTGAAACCCTGTGTCACTACACGTTAAACTACTACAACTCGAGACAAAATAATCAGGACTCAGCATTGGAAACCAGAAATTAATACATCCTGGTTAAAAAGTGACATTAAGAGATTTTTCCTTGTGGTAACTGTCCATTGTAATAATGGAGTTAAAAGAAAATCCATAAAAAGCACATGGGACAATAAGGAATATGTTATTAAAGATTTTATTACTTGCAATACAGACTTTGTAGTATATTGCATTTATTGCCCCTGTGGTCAATATTGTATTGGAGAAATGACTAGATCATTGAAATTATGTATTACTGAACATAAAAGTAACATAAGGAGGGGAGATTTGAGATCACCCCTAGCCAGACATTTTGTGGAGAGCCAGCATCAAATTTCATGTTTAAAATTTTTCGGGATAGAAAAGATTCATGACTGTCTGAGGGGACAAAAATGAATCTACCTTGTTGAAACATAAGGCTTGGTGGATTTTCACATTAAAAACTTATCAGTGGAGATATGGTTTAAATGAGAACTTAAATTGGACCAGTTTTGACTAAAATATGTATGTGTTGGATTACCCCCTTTTTTCACTTGTTGTTCTGACATGGCATTATTTGTTTACATATATAACATCTGTGACCTCCTTCTAGTTATTTGTGATGCTAGTAATTGGTACAATCTGTCAGTCATTTGTGATATTTGTATTATTGAATTTTCTCCCTCACCCATTTTCATTTTCTTCCCCATCCCCTCCCTCTCCCCTCTCCCTCCCATTCATTCCCACCCCCATCATTCTCACGCCATGGTTAAGAGGATGTTTTATAATATATTATTTTCATTAGAAGTAGAGTTGTTTGCTCTGAATTATTGAGGTTATCTATATCATAGCATATTTTTATTAAGCACACTAACAGTGTTTTTGTAAAGTGACAGTGTATGTAGTTTGACTACATATCCTTGGTTTTTCTTGTATTAGTTTACTGTAGACCAAGAGAGGTCCCGTGAAATGTTTTTGTTTAGAAATATTATCTGTAGCGCTGAATATCAAGAATGAGACAGGTCCATGCAAGAATGAGAAGACTTCCCATATATTGGGTTGTTTCATTTATTGACCGGGCCGCAGGAGGTGTTTGTTACCTTGGTAACGTTACCATGTAATTACTCAATTACATGCTCACCTCAGTGGCTCAGACTTCTTTTCTTAAGTCCCTGGTAAAGTGAGGATGAAGTAGTAGCTACTTTCAACTTTTTCAGTGTGTCTGCTAATGGCGGTGGCTGAGAAAAACAACCGCAGGGCAAATCTTCACTCCTGAAGGATATTTGGGAACCCATTTTTCATTTTTCCTATAGATATTTGAAGTTATGGAAGCATTTGTTCATTATAAATGATAAAAAGCACTAAAACATGTTTTTGGGAGGCACTACAGTTAAGAAATCTAAAGTGGCACTTCTTTTGTGTTTCTGTTGTGTTTAGAAAAAGCAGTTCAAGCATAAATATTGTGACTGAAGAAATCATTTGGACCTAAGATAAAGTAATTTTGGAATTATCATTCATATTCATATAAAAAAAAAACATTATTTACTGGTATATACAGTATACTGTATGATGGTTATAATACATGTTCCCTTTGTCTTAGGTAGAAACTAGAAAGAAATTAAAAGAAAAGGAAGAAGGCATGCCCCCACCCCCACAGCAGACATATTTTGAATTTATGTCTGATACCATAAGTTGGTTTTATTCATTTAGTTTACAGGTTAGTTCCAGCTGTTTTGCATTTTTGATATGAATATTTGCATTTTTTTTATCAACAGTATCCTTCAAATGTAATGGTTTGAATGTAATTGTATTGTTCATGTTTGTTTACACAGAAACAAAGCTCCAGTGTCTGAGGAAGAAACAGTAGTTCTGAAACATAACACAGAATTGATTGAGGAGTTATAAATTGGAAGCAAGCAATAAGTTAGCAGTAAGATATGAAAGATATGAAGAATAAATGTGTTTTTATGGATTTGGTTGAGGAAGTGTCCTTTTTTTATTTGACTGTAGTAATCACCCGGTTTCACCTTCTCCCTGAAGCTTCATTCAGAGCAAAAAATAAAGCATATAACTTTAAAAGGATCCCTGGGAGACTACATTTTTGTCATGTTTTGATCACATGATCTGGTCATGACTATAGAGAGAGTCAGGGACTGTTGTGATAGATTTTGAAACCCTGCATTCCTGCTTCAAAGATCAGGTCAGCCCAGCCCGGTGGCACTGAGGGTTGAGGCGCTGGATGCCACACTTTGCGCCATGCCTGTGACCTGTGTTCAGGAGTGAGCTCGAGTGCCAGGGGTCAGCAGGGGAGGGATAGGATTGTGCAGCCACTGGGCTGCTCTCCTTTCTCAGGGGGGAAGGTGTTGGGGAGCTCGGTGCTCCGGTGACCCATGGTGGAGATCAGGGGTGCTGCAGAGTGCTGGGCAGCATGTACATAGCATGGCCCGATGCTGGCAGGGTGGCCATGCACCAAGAAGTTGGGATGCATGCACCATGCACGGGAGGTGGGAGGGGGGAAGAGGGCATAACAAGAGGGGAAAAACCCTCCTCAACTGGATAGGCGATTGGTTCCTCCAGTGCCGCTGCCACATGCCCAATGCCAGTCTCCCATCACTGCCCCTTCAATCTCTCCAGAGCTGCTAGGGGGATCATGACCTTGGACATTCATAACAACTATGAAGATGACAGGATGGATGGCGGGTGGTAGAGTGATCAGGCCAGTGGGGTAAGACCAAGAGAGTTCTGGAGTTGGGTAGTGATAAAGAAAATCTAAAAAAAAAAAAAAAAAAACCCCAAAAAGATCAGGTCATACATTAATAAAAGCTTGCTAGTAAATGTTTTACATTTTCAAGTCAACCCCTTGAAATGTTTGAGAAATATACTCAGAGTTGTAGATGTGTTCTGATTTCAAATTGAAGTAAAAAAAATCTACCTTTATCAACAGAGAGGTGTGTGTGTGTGTGTGTGTGTGTGTGTGTGTAAGAGTGCAAGAGAGTTAGAGCAAAATACAGCTATATACAAGAGCAAGGTTTTCTAGAGTTATCCAAAAATGCAGTAGACTTCCTGCTCCTGAATGAGTAACCTCAATAGTATGTATTATATTGCTTTGGGAAAGAAAAGATGCAGCAGAACTAGTTGAAAAGCTATACAGTATTCTGATACCACATCTGAAATACTAAAATACAACACAGATGTATTAATGTAAGCAGATTGTACGAGGTTTATGTTTTATGAATAGGTTGATACAGAAACTTTATTGATACCTGTATATTATTTCAAGTCAGTAGTTAATTGAATTTGAGAAAGTGAGAAAGAGATAAAGACAGTATTTTGGTTCTCGTTAACACCATAAGACCTATGAGGTTATGATTCAGCTAATGCCTTAAAGCCCTAAGTAGTCTTGAGTAATTATGCACAAGAGTTTAGTAAATAAGTATTTATTTGTACCAGGAGATGTACAAAAATAGTAGAGAAAAAAGTTAATCTTCAATGGTGTCCTGCATTATTAAACAATAATAATATAGCAAATTGTTTCAAAAAGAGATATAATTTAAAAACAGAGTACAACAAAATAAAAACCAAATAAATCAATTGCAAAATGTAATGCGTATCATGATTAAATAAAGCAGAACAAAATTATGATTGAAGTAAATCAGCATACAGGTAATCCATACTACAACTCTCAGCCTTGTATCACCCACATATGGGGCACAGAGTCATTCAAAGAAGCAAATAATTAAATTCAAAGAAGCAAATAATTAAATATATCAGTGTTACACACTTGGTAGCACATCCACCTCTGAGTCAAAAGGATATGGATTATGCAGGCAGTAAGGCACAACAGGGCATTAAGTTTACTGCACACTTGGGTGTACTAAGGCATGAGCCCAAAGCCTTTTCACGGCTGGTAAACCTAGTACAACCAATGACCAGGAGTGTTTTATTGTGCTCTTAAAATGGGTTACTTTTGAAATTATATAAAGCAATCTATCTATCTATCTATCTATCTATCTATCTATCTATCTATCTATCTATCTATCTATCTATCCATCCATCTATCTAGCTAGCGATCTATCTTTCTGGCTGCCTGTCTCTCTGGCTGTCTAATCAGCTAAGGCCTCAAGGGAGCGTTGGCTTGCAGAAGGGGTTAAAGAAGGGAAAAAACACATTTTTCGATATATACAAGAAAAAAGAATGAAAAGGGGAGAAATAGTTAGACTCAAAGATGGTGACAGAGTAGTGGAGGAGGATAGGCAGAAGGCCGCTGTTATGAACAACTTTTTTTGCTCAGTGTTCACCATGGAACACAAAGGTCCAGCACCAGACAGTAGCATCAAGGCTGCTGACAAAGGTGTTCCACAAATGGAAACACCTTCAATCACCAGCAATAGGGTTAGAGAAGACCTGGATCAACTCAGGGAAGACAAGTGGAGATGGCCTGATGGAATACACCTAAGGGTGTAAAGGAGCTAGCAAGTGAATTGGCAGGTCCCTTAACACATATATTCAGCAAATTACTTCAGATGGGGTAGTGCCAGGAGACTGGAGAAGAGTTGATGTGATACTTCTCTGCAAGGGAGGGAGTTGGGAGGAAGCAGGCAACCACCAACCCATCAGCCTTACATCGGTAGTGGGGAAACTAATGGAACCCTAAGACTACAGTAGGTACTGTAGATTAACTAGATAAGAATGGTCTGCAGGATGATAGGCAACATGGGTTTGTGGTGGGAAGATCATACAAATGAACCTAATCACATTTTTTGACTAGGTCACTAGGGAACTAGACAGAGACCACCGAGTGAACCGCCTCTACTTCGACTGCAGTAAGGCCTTTGATTCGGTTCTGCACAACTGCCTGCTGAAAGAGTTGAAGGAACTGGGTGCAGCCAAGTGAATAGTTAGTTGGGTATGCAATTGGCTTGGGGACAGGAAAAGAGAGTAGTGGTCAACAGGGTAAGGTCTGATGAAGGCGAGGTCACTAGAGGTGTGCCCCAAGGCTCAATGTTAGGGAGTTTGCAGTGAAAATAGTGCAACCAAAATAGTGCGAGTAAATTTGGTGCTCACATATTAGCACCTGCAAAAATAGCATGTTGTCAATATGCTCTGGCACATTATAGCACAGTCCTGCCATCTAGCGTTTGATTGGAGCAAGTGTGCATAAATTTTAACTTTGTACTGCAGGTCCCCATTTCGCCACCGAGGAATTTCTGTCATGTCTGAGAAAGTACGATTTGTGAGAAGCCAGAGGGTGGTGAACTAGCACTTCTGCATGGGTTTCTTAACTGCAGAGAAAGAGCCACATCAGCAAAGGCATATTACAAGTGCCTCGAGTTTGACAAGGGACATTGCATTGCCAGACTTCACCTAAATGAGGATATTGTCCTGAAGCTTATTGGTGAGCACAATCATGTCTCTGATCCTGCTGTGGTGTCAGTGAAAGAAGTAGTGGCAGGAATGAAAGAATGGGCAGCAATGGGCAGAGAGACCACGTACTAGATTGTTGCAGTTGCAGTTGCTGAATTGTGCCCCTCTGTAGCAGCCCAGCTACCAGCAATGTGGTTAATAAAATAAACTGTCCGGCAAACTCACCGGGCTACTGCCTGCCCTCCTCCAGAGCCGTGTGATGCAGCATCTCTGGTTTTACCTTCAGAGTTGTGTTTAACACAGCAAAATGACAATTTTTTTTAACTATATGATTCTGGCCCCTCATCAGACAGGATCCTCATATTCTCAACTTCACAAGACTTGCATCACCTTAAAAACAGCAAGATCTGGTTTGCTGATGGCACATTCAAGTGCTGCCCCCACATATTTCAACAACTGTATACCCTTCATGCTATTCATAATAACACAGTTATCCCCATGGTGTACATACTGATGGTGAACCAAACAGCTACCTCATATGCCTGTGTGTTTACTGAACTGCTTAACCTTTGCCCAACCTTGCCACCACTAATCATTATGCTGGAGTTTGAACAAGCTTCTATCAAAGCTTTTAAAAATTTCTTTCCTACTGCTAAAATAAGGGGATGCTTTTTCACATGTGCCAATCATATTGGTGAAAGGTGCAAGAAAACAACACAGTCTGTGCTAAATACATTGCAGACCCAAGTTTTGCTTTGCATTTATATCTTCTCCCTGCACTCACATATGTCCCCCCACAAGATGTCATTACTTCATTTGAAGAGATAAACAGCACAGCATTTTTTCAAAACAAACAGTGACGTACTTGTGTCCATAATGGACTATTTTGAAGACACATGGTTGTGGCAACCACTAGCAAGAGGGGAGCACAGGAGACTGATGTTTGACATTAGTATGTGGAATTGCTTTGATGCTGTTGAGCATGGCATACCTCAAACCACTATCTCGGTCAAGGCTCGGCACCGAAAATTTAATCATTTTATCGGTGCTCATCACTCCTCAATTTGGAAGTTCCTGCAGTGTCTCAAAGAGGAGCAACATTACAGTACAATGTTGATTGAGCAGCTCACTGCAGGAACAGCAGCTACTGAAACAAAGAAAAAGTACAAGGACACGTCAAAGCACATTGCTGTAATTGTATCAGAATTTGAAATGCACCCCAGGATCGAATATCTCAGAGGCATCATGTATAATTTTCAATTACAGGTATGAGCTGACTGCTCAAGGATTAATTTGTGTGTGAATTCCAGTTTTTAAAGCAGTGATATGAATAAAGTTTACCTTCCACCAGCAATTTATCCATGCATTCATTCTTGTGAGGTGCAAGTGAAACCTCGAAGGTGTACAGGATGGAATGGGATATAAGAGGGTTGGGGGGAATGGAGGAAGCATCAAGGTGTTGGACAGCACTCTGTGTGCACTGGACATTACTCCCCCTCTGGCGTTTACAAGCTACAAGGTGTTCCAGAAAGTAGAAGCTGAAAATAAATACAAACATAGCTTGCTATTGTTGATTAAGCCACCTCTGGCATTTACTAACTACAAGGTGTTCTACTAAGTAAAAGCTGTATTTATATATAAATATAGCTCACTATTGTTGATTACAACCCCACTGCCGTTTACAAAATACAAGGTGTTGAAGTGAGTAAAAGTTGTAACTAAATAGCTCACTATTGTTGATTACCCCCCCCCCCGGAGTTTTATTTTCTGGAGTAGTTCAAAGCTGTAACCTAACTTGCTATTATTGAATATGCTGAATTACAGTGGCGCTACATTGGAACAGCGCAATTTTGTAGATGACATTTTAACGCGTGCTATTAAGGATGCATGATATTGACACTAATCCACGTTGGGGTCAGTCCTGTTTAAAGTTTTTATCAGTGACATCGGTATAGGTATTCAGGGCAAAATTGACCTATTCATGGATGATACCAAGCTTGGAGGAAGGGTTGACAGTAAAGAGGGAAGTCCACAAAGATCTCACCACAAACAGCCCAGGTTGGGAGGGGTGCAATCAAGGGTGGCAGCCCAACAAACAGCAACAATCCTGCAAAGTGTTGTTTGGACATGAAGCACTGGGGCAAGTGGCAGTGGAGTATGTGTGCACTTTCACTGCAAAATAGCTAATAAAGCACTAAAAATCTACTTCTTTGAGAGTGTGTCTTTTGGCTGACTGAATTTACTTTCGTGGAGTGCAGACTCTCTCTGAATGTTGTTGACAGCAAAGAGGATGATAAGGACCTACAGTACAAAAAGACCTACAGAAGCTGGAAAGATGATCCAACATCTGGCAGCTGAAGTTTAACGAAAAAAAATGTAAGGTGATGCATTTGGGTAAAAGAACCCAAGGACAGAGGATCACCTCAACAGAGTCCAGGTCAGCACCACACAGGAAGAATGGGACCTAGGTGTCATCATAAGCAACACCCTTAAACATACAAGCCAATGTAACAATGCTTATAACAAGGCTAACAAAATGCTGGGGTACATAGGGAGGGGATTTGACAGTAGAAGGAAGGAGGTAATACTGACACTCTACATGTCCCTGGTAAGGCCCCATCTGGAGTACTGTACTCAGTTTTGGAGTCCACTTCCGAAAAAGGATACAAACTGGTTGGAGACAGCTTAGAGAAGAGCGATCAAAATGATCCAGGGCCTCAAGGGCACTCGTACAAGGAGCATCTGGAAGCATTAAATTATGTTTTCACTGGAGGCAAGGAGGGAAAGGGAGAGGGAGATATTATTGAAAAATACAGGTACCTGAGAAGGATAAATAAGCTGCTATCCTCAGACCTGTTCAACAGAGTGCCTGACTCTAACACTAGATGGCACGAGTGGAAGTTGAAGGCTGAAAACTTCAAGAGAGAGAGAGAGTTTAAGAAACACTATTTTGCAGAAAGAGTCATGGAATAAACAATCAGTTGAGGTAGTGGAAGTGAAGTCCATGACATCATTCAAAGTGAGGTGGGACAAGGCTAAAGTGTGATCAAAAGCAACAGGAGCAGTAGCAGGCATTAGGCAGAAGGGGGATTAGCTTCTGGGATCTGAGAAGATCCAATGAACACATGGGCAGACTAGATGGACCTTTGGTCTCCTCCTCCTACCATCTTTTTTCTTTGTTTCTATCTGTCTGCCTGCCTGCCTACCTCCTACCTACCTACCTATCTATCTATCTATCTATCTATCTATCTATTTATTTATTTATTATTTATTAGAACATCAGTTTAACAACCTTTGAGCCAGAGGCTGATTTACAAAGGTACCTTGTCACAGAGAGGACAAAACAGTGCAAGCAACAAACATCAGGGCAGACAAAAAATCAGAGTACATTTAGGAATCAGGCAAAAATACAGGCAAATGTCAAACACAGTATACAACAGGCTTACATGTGAGCTTTACAGAGTAGACACTATACAGTAGTTACATGGAGATTGATTCAGTGGGCAGATAAAGGTAAGGCTGGGTAGAAGAGATCAGAAGAGGAGTGTAGGGAAGATAGTAGCAAGTAAAGGTAGAGCTGGACAGAAGGTCAGAGAGCAGCTCAGTGAACTTTGTCTGGAAGGATGGGAGGAGGCTTAGAGGCAGGTACAGCTGCGTGTTGACAGCAGGTGATTTATAAGGCTAGTTTTAAAATAAGATAACGAGGCAGCATCAGTGATTCTGGCAGGGAAGGCGTTATACCAACAGGGGGCTCTGTAGGGGTAAGCCCTTTGACCTTGCGAGGTTCTCGCCCTCGGTATAACCAGTGCAGTTTTGCGGGATATACTAGTATGCACTGTAGGGTTTGCACGGTGGATAGTGGTTGACAGACCCGGTGGGGATAGCCCAAGGAGTGATTTTTTTGTTAGGAGGCAGGTTTGGCATTTGAGGCACTCATCTAGGTTGAGTAGATCAGCCATAGTGTAAAGAAGGCAAGTGTGGGTTAGACTAGGAGCCCCAGTTATGAGCCTGTAGGCCTTGTTTAAGGTGAGACAGATCTTGTGCAGGGCAGTCTGGTCTGCTGCACCATACACAGGTAAGCCATAGTCTACCAGAGATAGAACAGAGGATGTGACTGCAAGTTGGAGGGCATCCGTGGGGAGGCAGTTTTTATGACGATAGAGGATACCCAGCCGAGTGTTAGAGGCTGATGCAAGGGCAGATTGATCTATTTATCTATCTATCTATCTATCTATCTATCTATCTATCTATCTATCTATCTATCTATCTATCTATCTTCCTATCTTTTTATACAACATATATCAAGTTAAAAATGCCTAAATAAAAATGATATCTTGTACCTGGAACCCTGACTAGCTAGATACATTTTTTTATCCAGTTGGTAGGGTGTGCTATCACATTTCTCAGTAGGGTACATCACACAAAATGCATACTGAACCAATCAGAGTGTAGGTTTAATGCTTAGAATGTTAAAGCCCACTGGAGAACAGGCATTTCCTTGAAAGTTTTAGAATGTTCGGCCTCAGAGTCAGTACAAGCCATATTCAAACGTGAATAACTTTAAAATCAAAAATGACAGCATGATACTGTGAGCCACAAGCTGTTTGGCAAAAATGTATCTACAAAATGAGCATTTTTTTTTTTTATTCATAGATACCGTTTAACTTTTTTTTATGATCAGCAAAACAGCAGAACATTCAACTTTTTTTCTCATTTTCAGCAAATGCCCTAAAAATTGCGAAAAAGGAATTGTACATTATTGAAACATTGAAACTTAGAAACAGAATTTGACAGCAGATAAGGACCACTTGGCCCACACAGTTTGTCCATTTTCCCTACCTACATTCTCACCTCAGACCCTACTTGATCTACAGCTCTTTCTCCTCCCTCCCACCTTTGTACTCAATCAATCAAGCAATCAAATCTTTATTTATCCAGGCATATACCAAGTTAAAAATGCCTAAATAAAAATGGTATCTTGTACCTATCCCAAGCATTCTTGATCCCACCACTGTTTTCACCCCCATCACTTCCACTGGGAAGCTGTTCCAGGAATCCACTACTCTTTCTGTGAAGTATTTCCTCACATCTCTCCAGTATCTACCCCCTCCTGCTTCATAGCATGTCTACATGTTCTTAAGCACCTTTTTTTCTGAAAACAACTTCCTTCCAGTACATTATTTGATCCATATTTAACGGTCTCTATCATAGCCTCCCATTCCCTTCTTTCTTCCAGTGTTTATATATTGAGGTCCTTTCTTTAGTCTCTCTGTTGGGCATTTGATGCAGACCCTGCACCACTTGAGTTGCCCTCCTCTAGACTGCCTCCACTCTGTCTACATCCTTCTGGAGATGTGGTCTCCAGAGCTGGACACAGTACTCAAGATGGGGTCTTACCAGTGATCTATGCAGAGGAAACACTACCTTTCTCTTTCATCTGGTGATACCCATCCCTGTGCACCCCAGAATCCCACTAGCCCTCCTGACTGCCTTGTTGCATTGCCTGTCAACCTTTAGTTCATCAAATGGGATTACCCCCAGGTCTCTTTCTTTCTCCACCTATTTTGTACTCTGCCCCTGGGTTTCTGTGCCCTAAGTGCATTGTTTTGCACTTCTTCTCATTGAAATGCAGCTGCCATACCTTTGACCACTGCTCTAATTTCCTCAGGTCCCTGTTCATCCTTTCCACCACCCACAAGTTTCCACCCTGTTGTAGATTTTGGTGTCATATGCAAAGAGATATACCTTCTCTTACAGCTCTTCTGCAATGTCACTTATATAGACATTAAAGAGGCCCAGTCTCAGTACTGATCAATAAGGCACTCTGCTGATCACCTTCCCTTCCTTGGAGTGAATTCCATTTACCACCACCTTCTGTATCTCATCCCCTAATCAATTCCTTATCCCATTTACCAACTTTGGACTAACTCCTGAGCTACCCAGTAAGCTTACTATTCTGCTATGTGGAATGCTATTGAAAACCTTGTTGAAATCTAGGAAGGCCACTCCACTCTGATCCAATTCCTTTGTAACCCAGTCAAAGAAATCTATCATATTCATTTGTCATGACAACCTCCCTCCCTCCCCACCACCATGAACACATGCTGGCTTGGGTCTTGTAACCCACTGGATTTGAAATATCCCACAACACAATCCTTTCCTTCAGCAATGATTACATTAAGTTTCCCACCACTGATGTCAGGCTGACTGATCTGAAACTGCCAACCTCCTCCCTGCTATCAATTTTGTGACATGAGACTACATCTGCCTCCTCCAGTCCTCCGGAACCACTCCCGTTTCTAATGAACTGTTAAACAGGACTGCCAGAGGTGTCGCCAGTACCTCTTTGAGCTCCCTCAATATTCTTGGACGTACCCTGTCTGGCTCCATTGCTTAGCCCACTTTTTGATTAGTGAGTCCCATCGGAACTCTCCTCTGAAAATGGACTAGTGTCCACCACCCCTCACTCCCTCCCCTCCATCCTTCCTCCCTTGTGTCTATTACTTTTTTGTGGCCATTACCCTTCTTCTTCTTCTGTGAACACTGAACAAATGCATTTGTTAAGGATGTTTGTCTTTTGCTGGTCAGCCTCTGCAAAATCCCCTCCTTCCTTTTATAACTTTACAATCCCACCACTGATCTTCCTCTTTTCACTTACAAACCTAAACTATGTCTTGTTCCCTTTTATTACTTCCTGGGCTAATCTCTTTTCAGTCTGTACCATTGTGCTCCTTATTGTTTTCCCTGCTTTCCTGTGTTTCCCTTGATAGACCACCCTATCCTCCTCCATCTGCGTCTCTTTATACTTTCTGAATGTTACCTTTTAAGCCTTTACATTTTCAACCACTTCTTTTGAGAACCACAGTTGTCTCTTTTTCTCTTGCTTTTGCTCGCTTGTTTGATGCAGAGGATTGTTTCCTTTACCATGCTCCCTTTTAGCTTCATTCACTGTTCCTCCACCCCAACCAGGGCAAACACTCTCTGTGCCAGGGTCATCTCTGACCCCTTCATCCATCTTTATAAAATTGCCCCTCCTGAAGTCCATGACCCTCGCTCTTGTGTGGTTTGATTCTTATATTTAACCACAGTGTTCAGATTTTGCTCAATGTCATAATAATCTGACCTACTGAACACCCTGTATTTGATTGTACTATCTGTTATTATCTGTAATAGTGTAAATTGTGATGTTGTCCAATGCATATTTTTACTGTTTGTGAGTACTTCGTTTGTTATGGTTGCTTGTGTGCGCAGTGCACAAGAAACATATCAAGGTTAGTAGAGCATTGCAGTGGCATGGCAGTGTTGTGGCTAATGCAGGGGATGCTTTAATGGGCACCTCCGTTAGCCACCAATCAACAAGGAAGCTGCTGATGATGGCAGTTTCAGAGTGAGCACTGGACCTGAAAGAAATCTGCCACTCCAATCATGGACAATTTTGTCATTGCAGTGGCAGAACCCCCAACAACCAGGCACATTCCAGCCATGCACACTACAGTGCACAGTAATGTGCATGGCTGCATATGAAACAACTCATTTGCTCAGTGTGCCTTCCCTTGAACATATGTTTTGCTGACAACAGCTTGCCCAATCCCCTTGGCAGCATGTCCCCCCAAGCCCGAACATATCTTTTGCCAACAATGTAGTGCTCAATCCCAATGTCAATATGCACCTCCACCCCCACTATTGTGGAACACTGGGAGCCCACCCCAGGGTGCCAAAGTAATTCTTTACATGTTCCATCTCTGGGATGCCCACTCCCAGTGTCAGATGCACCCCCATGTTCCCCTTTTTTTCGGTTAAGCTCGGGGTGCCCAATCCCTGGGTTGGCACTGATCCCCCCACTAGACTGGCACACTGAGATCCCACCCCAGTGTGCCAACATTTATTTTTCATACTATTTCACCTGTAAAAAAAAAACCTGTCCCGGAAGTCTTTTTTTTTTTAAACCTAAAGAAAAGGAAAATGGTCCCTCATTATCCTCGCTGCCCCTTCCCCATTTTGACCCTTTCTCTGCACAACCCACTTCCCCTCTCCTCACCCACCCTCACCCATATTTACCTCCAGAGATCTGGCGCTGCAATCTTCTGTGGACCAGGAACATGTCTGCACTCTTCAAAAGCTGACTGCAAACTGAAGAAAATCGTGGTAAACCCTATAATGACAATCAATGGGGGATTTCGACTTAGGTTGATATCTTAGCAATTTTTTGGAGTTTTGTTCCCACATTTTCAACAGGGGGATCTTGGGACCCCTTCTCATGAATACTGACACTATCATTTAATTTCCTTGTTCTGAAGCATGATATTGTGGTTGCTGCGCAGAATCACCTTTCGGGACCAAGTAACAAAAAGGCAGTGGCAGTGTTCATGAGGTGGAGTCCCAAAAAGCCCATTTTGCAAGTCTGGTGAAAAAAACTCCAAAACATGACTGTGTTTCGAGTGTGCATTGCGCAGTTTGTACACACACTCGTAACTTCATCAGCTTTTAATATTTTCACTTCAAATTTCCAACATTGCCATTTTTTCACACACCCTTTTAAACAGTACAACTGTCATTTTTCACATCCTTCTCAAAATATGTTTTTGCACCTGTGGTGCAGAATGGTGCAGTCTCTGTGCAAAATCAACTTTCGGGACAGTTTAATAAAATCTCAGTGCCACTGTTCATTAGGGGAGGTCCCAAAAAGGCCAGGTTGAAAATTTGGTGAAAACATAGCAAAAAATAAGTGTTATGAGTGTGCATTGCACAGTTTCTACACACACTTGTAACTTCACCACTTTTTCATATTTTCACTCCAGATTTTCAACATTGCCATTTCTTCACACCTCCTCATGAACAGTACAGCTGCCATTTTTCACATCCTGCCTGAAATGTGTTCTCACACCTGTGGCACTGAATGGCACACTTGCTGTGAGATATCAGCTTTTGGGATCAAGTAATGAAATTGTACTGCCACTGTTCATGAGATAGGGTCCCAAAAAGACCATGCTGAAAATTTGGAGTGAAAATACCAACAAACATTGAGGGTATTAGGGTTTCCAACTGTAATGCCCCACCCTGTACAGACTGACAGGAGTCAGGGGTGTGGCTTGGGATTGTCGGCCATAATGCTCATGCCATTCCATCCCATTCCCACCCCGCAGCCACTAACAGGCATTGAGGTGTGCCTTGGGGTCTTCAGCCCTAACGTTCACCCAATTCTCCTATACTGCACTCATCTCAGCTTATTTTCTTATGGAATGGGGTGAGCATAAGGGCTGAAGACCCCAAGGCACACTGTGACACCTGTCAGTGTCTGCAGGGTGGGGTAAGGTCGAATGGCATGAGCGTTATTGCCGATGACCCAAAGGCACACCCCAACACCTGTCAGCCTCTGCAGGGTTGGGGCGGAGGTTGGCGTTAGTTCAATACTTCACTGCCTTTCCTATTAAGCATCTCTCTAACTCCTGCAGTACCAATGCCAATACCAGCAAGCAAACATTTGGCATTGACAAATGCTTGTTATATCTTATATGGTGTACCAGTTGTGTATTGTGTCTCATTTTTTGTCTGTTTCAGGACCTCTTTATAAATGAGCATGCTCAGTAGAGTTATTTCCTGCCAATAAACTTGACTTGACTTAACTTGACTTTCACTTGACAATGTATGGTGATTACTGGTCCCCAGGTGTCCTCCTACTTTGACGTCTGCAGCACTGTCCCCTGTTAGTAAGTACCAGGTCCAGTATTGCCCCATCATGAGTGGGTTCACTGACTAGTTGCCTGAGGAACACCCTCTGCAAAAAATCCAGGATGTCTCTGCTCCTAACTTAAACCACAGCTGGTAGGGTCCAGTCTACATCTGGCAGGTTGAAGTCCCCCACCAGCAGCACCTCCACTTTTTTTCTGCCATTTTGCCAGTAGCTTCCACCAGTACATTTTCTAATTCCTCCACTTGTGCTGGAGGTCTGTAGGTCACTCCAGTGTGAATAGTGTCTCCATTCCCTTTTTCCAGGGTGACCCACAGTACCTCTACCTCTGTCTGTATCCCCCATATCACTGTCATTTTTATGCTTTCCCTCACATGAAATACCACCCCCCCTTCTTTCCTTCCTTCCTACCCTGTCTTTCCTGGACAGAGTATATCCTGGTATGGTCATGTCCCAGTCACGGTTTACAGTGCACAACGACTTGGTAATAGTCATACTATCCAGGTTGGCCTCTGCTATGATGGCCTCTAGGTCTGGAATCTTACATTAAACTTTTTAATTATATATAAACCATAATGTAAAGCTTGTGTGATGTGACTTGTCTGACCCTGGTAAAACTATCTCATGTGTGGCAAAGCATTTTTTTTCTTAAAAAAAAAAAGAGAACCACAAAATTTAAACAGTACATTTAAATGAGAAACTGGGTGGCTGGAGTCCGACCAATAGATGATCAGCCAGTGGGGTAAAAAGCACACTAAATAAAAAAAAAACACATCACATTGGTTGATTGAAGATATATCTATCTTCGCTTGAGGTCTTTATCATTCTTATCCTCAGGATAACAAAGATCTCATGTGAAGATAAATATGATTGGCTCTATCCTGAATGATAGAAGCAAGTTGCACCAATAGCAGCTTTCACCAATCCACAGTGCACCTGGGACCCTGTGCCCAATTCTCTTAAGGGAGGGGTCCATGCTCCAAACAGCTGCTGGTTGCAGCTGCTGGTTGCAGCAGCTGCTTCCTTGCGCCACACATGTGGTGGATGGGAGGAGCTTGGCAGTAGGTGCAGAATCGTGGCATGTACCACCAACCCTGCCGCACAGCTCATGGACATGCAAAAGTCCCAGAGTGTGGACACTGGCAACAGTGTTGAAAGAGGGATAGGTGGCAGATGGGGGGATATGGGACCATGCCCAGGACCTGCACAGTGCTGTCAGCAGGCATGCCTGCTGCAGGCTCCATGTCAGTTCTTTGTGCATATGCATTGTGCGCATGGTAAATTTGTCACGCACCAATAGCGCTAACAGCAATCTCGCAGCACAGTTATGTTGCCACACTGCCTTGACAGTGGTGACAGTGATTGCGGAGGATTCTGACAATGTAGCTGCCAGATGGAGTCCCACTCCCAATTATTTATTTATTTATTTAAGAGATTTACCAGGAAGGCATGCTGAGCAGAGTACCATTCGATTCCAGATGCACCCTGGGGTTTTGGGATTACATTGGGAACATGATACAATCTAAAAACATAATACAGTGGAACAATGGTATAGACAGCAAACATCATACATTTGGAGTAACAGAACAGCAGTGGGTAACATACATAATGCAAATGGATCAATTAGAGGGAAGGCAGAATGTTGTATAGTATACAGTGATTTACAAATGAAGCAGGTCAAAAACAGTGGAGATACCAGACTTAAATCATACGCTGGGTGGGTACAGGAGAGAGGGGGAGTTGGGGGGGTAACAGGAGCAGGTGGAAGAGAAGTGAGAATTGAGAAGGGCATTAAGTTGGGGAGTACTTGTGGAGTGTCTAATAACGGTTGCCAATGAATTCCATAGTTTGGGTAGCCTAAAGCTGAAAGCAGCCTGTCCGGACCGAGTGGTTCTATGTGGGATATGTAGGAGCCTGGCGTCGCTGTTACGGAGGCGTAGGATGGTGGGGTTAGGGCTGCTAATGAGGCAGACAGGTAGGATGGGAGTGAGTTTGACCAGAACTTTGCCGAGGTTCTAGCGCAGTGGTGTGATCTTCTGTTCTGTAGTGAGGTGATGTTCAAGGATTGATAGAGGACACAGTGGTGGGTGCTGGGAGGGCAATCCAGCGAAAAGTGGCAGAAAGAGTTGAATAGGAGGTCTAGCCTTGCTAGTGATGTTTGAGGGGCTGTACCGTAGACAATATCACCATAGTCAAAAATAGGGAGGATAATTTTTTTGACTATTTCTTGCCTGGTTGGCAGGGGTATGCAGCTTTTGTTTCGGTAGAGGGCACCCAACATAGGGTTCAGTTTTTTGTGCATAGCATCAATGTGTGCAGAGAAGTTTAGGTGTTGATCTAGCCAGACACCTAGATAACGATAGGAGGTGCAGGCCTCCAGTGGGGAGCTGTCCAACGTGAAGAACTTGGTTGGCACAGTAAGCCGTGCAAGTTTGGGCCGGGAGCCAAAGGTGAGGGAGACAGTTTTTTTTTTGAGTTTAGGACTAGTTGGTTTGAGATAAGCCAACGTTGGATGGAGTCAAAATCCTTTTGTAGGCAAGCTGTCACCACACTAGAGGATGGACCAGAGGCGAACAACATTGTGTCATCTGCGTACATGTGGATGCCGTATTTGGGCAGGCTGCTGGCAGGTCGATTGAGAAATATAGAGAACAGTAGTGGTCCGAGAACCATTCCTTGGGGGACTCTGCTGGTGACAGGGAGTAGGGTGGATATAGCCGAGCCAACGTGGACAGATTGGGACCTATTTGACAGGTATGAGTGGAACCAGTTAGTTGCATTTGCCAACAGCCCAGCTAGAGTGAGTTTAGCCAGCAACAAGGGGTTGGAGATGGTGTCAAAAGCTTTTGCCATATCAATAAATATGGCAGCTGTTAAATCCCCTTTATCCATAACCACAAGGATAGCATTTGTGAGCCGAAGGAGAGAGGTGGTGGTGGAGTGATTTTGCCTGAACTCAGCCTGATAAGGGGTTAGGAAGTTTTTCGACTCAAGATAGTGGTGGAGTTGGGAAAGGACAAGACGTTCTTGAAGTTTGGCCAGGATAGGGAGCAGGGATATAGATCGGTAGTTGGAAGGTGAGGAGAGGTTCCCCCCTTTAGGCAGGGGAATGACTGTGGCTTGTTTCCAATTTTTGGGGACTGTACAGAGTTTAAATGACAGATTGAACAGCAGGGTAGCGGGTGGCTGCTATGGCAGGTCACGAGCCAGAGCATTTTAGAGTCGAGGCCAGAGGGACATTTACCTTTGTCAGGGTTGAGAGACAACAGTAATTTTAGCACCTGAGCTGATGATACAGGGCATAGGGAGAAAGAAACAGAGGAGGGTACATGAGGGGGAGTTGCGGGTGGGGGAAAGGGAGAGGGAAAGGAGGAGAGAAGGGATGATGCAGCAGTGGAGAAGTAAGAGTTGAATTCGGAGGCTACCATGCTCGGATCCGAGATATTTTTCCCTGCAATGTTAAGTGAGGGGGTAGGGGGTTGGGTCAGTGGGGAGAGAAGGGATTTTATGGACTTACAGAAATGAGTTGGATGACCGGAACTGTTATTTAAAGCATTTTTAAAATAGTTAGAGTTGGCATGCCTTATGAGCCTAGTGCAGGCATTGCATAGTGACCAGTAGTGGTGCTGGGCCATAAGACTACCTGAGGCCTTGAAGTATTTCCAGGCGCGGTCTCTGGCTCATAGTTGTTGCATCAGGCTTGTTGTTATCCAGGGTAAATGGGTTCCTCTTACTCGGGATCCCCTGAGTAGGCGTGGCTGTCCCAGATGGAGAGGAAATTTGAGGAGAAAATTCAAGGCATCATCAATGGAGGAGCCTTTGTGATGAAAGACCAGTCAATGCTGGTAAGATGGTTTAGGATCGCTGACAGATCAAGGGACTTATAAACTCTACTGAGAAGCATCCGGGGTTGGGGAGCAGAGAGTCTGAAGATTTTTCGCACCATGTAGATCATATGGTGGTCACTAAGGGAGTCTGAGAGTATGCCAGCTTGAATGATCCGATGGGGGTGGGTGGTAAGCGCCCAATCCAGGAGAGTATGTTTGTTGGATTTATGGTTTAGGCGAGTAGGTTCCACTATTTGCTGGGACAAATTTAGGGCAATTATGTGTTGCCAAGATTTGGAGGCTCCCTTGCCTAGCCAGTTTAGATTGAAATCCCCAAGTAAGTGAAGTTCGCCACCCTCCGTAAGTGACCTCAGGGTGCTGAGATGGTCGAGGATGCTACCCAGTGGGGTTTCAGGTGGGCAGTAGGATCCGGCTATATAGATTGGGATGGAGTGAGTTAGTGAAATTTTGACTAGGAGGGAATCTATAGGTTGTATGGGGGCCGGCAAGGTGATAAAGGAAAATTTTAGAGCAGAGGAGATATACATGGCCGTGCCGCCACCCTTCCTTCTGCCCTGTCTATCCTGGCGGGTTAGGGTGAACCCAGGTATGGAGAATTCTGCATCCCGGTTGTGAGGTTTTAGCCAGGATTCGGTGATTATTAAAATGTCAGGGCAGAGAGTGAGTACAGTGGCTTGTAAGGCAGCAATTTTGTTTAGAATGCTGCATATATTGAGATGGACAATCTTAAGTCCTTTAGGGAGGGGCGTGGCCGTTGCGGGGTGTTGAGCTGAGTTGGATGCCGTAGGTCCTGGGTTGCATTCAATGTCCCCGGCTATGAGGAGGAGGAGAGCCAGCGAGTGACTTAGTAGGCATAAAGTCTTTAGAGATCTCCGGCATTGAGTGGGGTGAATTGCAGTACATGAGGTGTGGTTGGGGTACTTGTGGAGAGGGATATGAAGAGCGGGCAAATCTGCGTGGAAAGAGGGAGGGAGGATAGAGGCCCCCAGGGACCAATTGGGCCACAGTGACATGTTTAGTTCCACTGTTGCTGTGGAGGGGGGGTGATAGGGGGGCTATTGGGAGGAGAGGCAATGACGCAGGTGGAGTGGGATGGGATGCCGGTGGAAGGAGGAAAGGGAGAGAAGAGTAAAGAGACAGTGAGGCGAAAACTGCATATTTAGGTTTAGTTTATATTCATTGCTTTTAGGTTGCTTTGAATAGCTACAAAGTAGAGAGAAAACTGCACAGTGATCAGCCACTAGTAGCTGAAGAGTATAGGGAACTAATGGGAAAGTGGGCTGATTGGTTTAACAGCTCCTGCGATACACTATAAAAGGAGGAGCCCGACAAGGGTGGTGGTGGGGGCGGTGGGGAGCCTGCTCGTAGTGCAGGTGGGGCTAGAGCTCCTGGAGAGCGGCTGTGAACAGGGATCGCTACCTGCTGGCTCTTGGCTCCGTCGTCCACGGGGGATGTTCGGTGGGCTGTGGGGAGGGCTACTACAGTAGCTAGCCCTCGCGACCGCACTGCAGGGAGACAAAAGAAATGCAGCTGTTAAGTACATGTAGGTGGATGGGGAGGAGGAGCTATGACTTCTAAACCAGCAGTATAATCAATACAGCACAGAGTTTTACAAGCAAGCAATTATATATAGGCTGTAGAAGCAGGCACACAAAAGGAAAGTTTCAATGCAGTTACTCTTTAGAAGCAGTAAAGCTCAAAATTCCCCATTGTTAAGGCGTCTGATTTAGTGCAGCTAGACCCAAAATGAATTGTGGCTCTTACAAGAGATTGCAAGTTGCACAAGCATAGAGGACCCTAGGGAAATTGAGGCAGTGGGAATTGCTACGCAGGCTGTGGCGCTCGGTATTGCCTTCAGCACAGGGCTTTTTCCTTGACTTATGAACTATTAAATTAATTTACCCTTGTAAACCAGATTTAGCACTCCTAATGGGTACAGGTTTGGGCTCTGGGAGGCAGAGTGCAGAAATAATATACGAGCAGCAGCTCCACTCCTCCGAGGGGCAAGATTGCAACCACGCTGAGCTGGAATTACAAGAGACAAAAAAAGGTGCCAAGTTTGAATCCTGTAGCACAGCTCCTGGAGAGCGGCTGTGGACAGGGATTGCTACCTGCTGGATCTTGGCTCCGTCGTCCGAGGGGGAGGTTCGGTGGGCTGTGGGGAGGGCAACTACAGTAGCTAGCCCTCGCGACCGCACTGCTGGCTCTTGGCTCCGTCGTCCGTGGGGGAGGTTCGGTGGGCTGTGGGATGGGCTACTACAGTAGCTAGCCCTCGCAACCGCACTGCCCAATAAATGTGTATATCTTGCTCTTACCTTTGAGACTGGTGACAGCTGGATTTAGTTAGAGCTGACCGTATAGTAAATGTAATTAGATCCCGTATGTTACTCTGTTGCTTCTGCTGCCTGAGAGGTTACTAGTGGTCATTCCTCTAATGAGTTTAATTAGGTACAGCTGTTGACAGGTAATTAAAAGTAGTAAAGGTGCTACATGCTACCTCTTTGCTCAATTAGGAAGCAAAGACGCTGTTGTCCTTTGTGTTAAGCCAACATGGGCAGCAGTTGCTGTCAGACAAGGGATACCTGTACCACAAAGAAGGCGTACACTCTGGAAAACATATTGGAAGTGTGTTGTTTACAATAAACAGAAGTGCTCTGCTAGGTGTCATACTGTGGGTGAAGAAATTGTGGTCTCTATTAACACCCGAATCATGTTCTGGATGCAGAAGAAATCGCTGTGAAATAAGTTATTGCAGAATGAAACAGAAGGCAATATCTTCCCTTGAAGGAACGCAGCAAATTGTTGCCAGTGCAACCGGGGGTGTAGATCCTGCCATTGCTGGTAAATTGCCTTCTATTGCCTGTCTTAAGAGAATGACACAGCATGCAAGGCAAAAGGCCAGTGTTGCTCCTGTGTAGTCATCCAGTTTGGCAGAATTATAAATCTCACCTGAATGCTACATCTCAGACAGGGGTCCTCCATTCCTACTTTATGACTGTGGTTGCCAAGACACTGAACAACTTTTAATTTTCATCACCCAGACAAATCTAGAATATATGACAACCACTGCACACTGGTATGAAGATGGAACTTTCAAAGTCACTCCACCATTGTTCTCCCAACTATATAATATTCAAGGGGTGAGATTTAGTGCAGCAGTACCCACTGCTTTTGTCCTTATGTTATTGCGTCCTAGTTCTGGTTATATAGCTGTTCTGTCTGCACTGAAATTGCTATGTTCAAATCTTTTCCCCAAGTCTGTGATGACAGACTTTGAACAAGCTGCAGTTAGGGCATTCAGTAACCAGTTTCCAGCTGCTGAAGCTAGAGGTTGTTTTTTCCATCTTTGCCAGTCACTGCGGAGAAAAGTACAGGACTGCCCAGACATATTAAAAAATGATACAGTTGATGAGAACTATGCCCTTCATATCTGCATGATAGCAGCCCTGGCATATGTCCCTGCAAATTATGTACTTCATTCATTTGAATGTCTGAGAAATTCATAGTTTTATATGGAAAATGAGGACATGCTAACACCATTCCTAGATTACTTCAAGGACACTTGGATAAGGAGACCAGTGGGACACCATGGTAGGTGGCGCCAACTGTTCCCTATCCAGTTTTGGAACTGCCATTGTGCTGTGGCTGATGGGTTGCTATGAACAAAAAATGCTGTAGAGGGCTGGCACCACAGCTTTTATGGCTTGCTCAGTGGCAGCCATCCTACCATATGGAAATTCATAAAAGCACTGCAAACAGATAAGAACATGAACGAATTAAAAAATTAAGCAGTATCTCACAGGACAAGAACCACCTTCGCAGCATAAAATGTATAGAGATATTGCTCGAAGTTTTTTTCTGGTTATTGAAAGTTATGGCACATGCTCCATCCTTGAGTACCTACGAGGGGTGGCTCATAATTTTAAGCTGCAAGTGTGAGGTGGAGAGCAGGTGGCGCTAAAACTTTATACTTTGTTACACTGATTCATGGATCTTCCTTTCTTTATTACACTGGTGTTTCCTTTTGTTTGGATTTTAATTGCTGACCAATAAAATTGGATTTTAGCAGACATAATTGCTTCATCAAAGTAAGCCATAAAATTGCTTCAATTATCATTGTCACAGTTATGTCTTTCAATGTACTAGTTCTAGTATGGCTAGGTTTCATATTGTGGTTGTACTCATTCAATGTACTAGCTTGCGATCTAATTTCTCACGTGATGCAATGACTTGCGATGTAAAGGATCATGTGCTACAAGGGCTTGCGCTGTCATGTTTGCTCTGTTTTGTTTGTGCTACTTTGCTTGCACAGTTTTGATGTGATACCCCTGCTGCAGGTCCGGTAGGCATATGGGGCACATGTTGGGGGTCTGTGTGGCATCACTTCTGGTGTAGTCTGCACCCAGCCGTGCTTATTGCACAGCTGCCCACTTGTCTGGGCACCGGGCCAGTCCCTATTCCCAACTCACACTGTCTGTGGGCATGGCACAAGGGCCGTTAGACCACCTGTTGGGTGGTCTAAGTCTGGGCAGGTCCACTGGCTTTCAGAATCCCTTTAGGGGATGTGGCAGCCAACATCTGCCGTAAGCCCCCTAGTGCCCTGGTGCATACTCAACCCTGCACAGGTCTGGTGCACAGCTGGTCTGGTGCATGAGTTCCCTGGTTTGCTGCAGCCAGCCTTGCTGGATTGCAAACTACACAATATTTGATGCAAGGAGCATCTTGTATTAATTCTGCTTTACACAGCCACCTTTCATCAAATTCAGACATTTTAAAATCAACCACAATATGTTCAGTCAACTTATGCAGTATCCTATCGATCGATCGATCGATCTATCTATCTATCTATCTATCTATCTATCTATCTATCTATCTATCTATCTATCTATCTATCTATCTATCTATCTATCTATCTATACATATTATGAGACATTAGGGTTTCCAACCCTAACACCCCACCACCCACAATGAGGCAGGACAGCAAGTTCAGGGTGTGCCTTGGGGTTCTCAAGCCAAACACACACCCAATTCCATCTGCAAATAAGTTAATGGCCTAGATATTCAAAGCAGCACCTGTTGCTCAACGGAAGCCCCCAGCAATTGGGTGTACTCAGCCAACAGGTTGGTGCCCAGGGGTGCATGGGCATGTTGCTGCCCCACCCGTGGTGAACAACTGCGCTGCACATCCCCCACTCAAGTGAATGCTGCATGGTGGGGTCTCCATGGGGAAGGTCATTGTCAGGTGCACCGGCAGCAGATGCTGCACCAGCTGCCCATCATACCCAGCCATCTGCTGCCCCTCTGACCCCTGTGCACTGGTCAGTGCCTGGGTGGTTGCACCACCACCCAGTGCTGCTGTGCCTGTGCACACAGCAGACCCTGGGGCAGTGGCAGGCAGTTGTTCCACCATCGACAGGCCACTGGCCATGCTGCCAGTGATGGTGGTAAGGATGGGTGTCTCCCCCACGACAACATCACCGCTGTCCAGGAAGATGGTCATGTTATAATCAGTGTCAGACCCCACACCGATCTTTGTCTCCATGCAGAGTACACCATGGCTGGCATCTTGCTGGAACACAGCCAGGGCCTCATCTGCCACCACTCCCAGGACATCCGGCTGGATGGCCGTGGTGTGCTGCAGCCGATCGGGCCCCTGGATGCACGTGAAGGTGGATGGCTGGTCCTCAGGGGCTGGGCCTGTCCCCACAGCAGCCAGAGGTGCCTCTGCCACTTCATGCTGGTGAGCCGGTGCTGTAAGGGAAAACAGAAGTGTCAGTGCTGCCTTACCAGCCACCCCCCCAGCATAACTACCATGCAGTGATGAGCTCCCTCCTGTCTGGAAGCCACCACCTGGCACACCTTGAACTGTGCTGCACTGCATGGTGGCTGCCACCAGCTCCTCTTGCACTGTGAGCTGTGGCACAGCAGCTCGGCCCCCACCAGTGGCTGTCCTGGCAGCCCGTATGGCCTCCACCTTCTCCTTTATCCTGCGTCTGTTGGTGCCCACCTTCTTTCCGCACTCCTGTGCAGACCACTGGTGGCTGCCCTGCTGGTTCATGGCCACTGCCACCTCCACCCAGGCTGAGGCCTTGAACTGTGGTGTGCCAGTGGCATCACTCAGCAATGGCTCCCTGTCAAGGTACACCTCGAACAGGGCATCGGCCTCTGCCGTTGTAAAGTTGGGTCTGCACTTACGGGCAGGCCCATGCTCCTTGCCCTCTTCATGCTTGGACATGTTGCTACCTGTGGACATGGACATGTGGTTACTGGCTGCAGTGGCCCACCCCATCCATCCTGCTGTGCTGGATGACCCCATGGCAGGCGCAACTTACCTCAGATTGTTGCAATACCAGTCCATGGCCTGTGCCGTTGTACAGTGTCTTTATAGTGCATCACGTGGAAATGAGCTGTTGCGCAATGGTAAATATCCCCACTGCACCGTGGATAGGCTGATGAGCTCATCTGCTTGTTACGGCTGAATATCGCACATTTGCACCTTGCGCTATGGAATTGCTCTGGAGCATGGCGTGGCGCAATGCCATGACATGCACAGTGTGCCACCTACAATATGCATGTGCCATGGCATGTGCTACTGCCTAGTGCACACTGTGCACTAGGAATGCTATAGGGGCCATAGCACCTAATGTCTCATGGACCCAATAGTGCCCAGGTGCTATAGAGCCCATGACACTGAGACACCATTAGGTCCATGGTGCTCAGGCACCATTAGGCCTATGGTACTCAGGCACTATTAGGCCAATGGCATTCAGGTGCTATAGGGCCATGGAGCATGGCATGATGTAGGGCTTATTGTGCACTATGCGATATAGGCCCTATGGTGCCCATGCTACTGACCCCTGCCCTATGCCCCCTTGTGACTTCTGCTGCATGTGACGGTGTGGACACTCCCATGACATGCATCTATGGTCTTGCATTATTGCCATTTAGCTCATGCTGTGGCTGTGTTCTGATGTGTGCCGGTCTGTGTCCTTTCCCTAGGACCTGAGGATCAACGCCGTGCCAGGGTGGCTGGGGTTCCTGGTGGGCTGCAGCAGGCTGCTGTGATCAAACCGGTTGGGGGGAGCTTGACCCCGTGGAGCTGGTGGAGCAGCTGTGAGCAGGTAGGCACTCTTCTGTTCCTCTGCTCCATACCAGGTGGTCGACAGGGGTGGGTGTGTAGCTAAGGCCACCTGTGCCTTGTGCCAAGTCAGCTGTGTGCAGCACACTGTGTGGTGTGCATGCCACCGTGGGGCATCCATTGCACATGTGTGGCAGTTGTTGGTGGGATGGGTGTGCATAAGGCTTCCACCGGTGCTGCTGTGGTGCTGCTTCAGCGCTGTGCCACCTGCCTGTCACTGAGCAATTGAGTGGCCCTTGGGCAAAGGTGTCCACCGCTGTGCACTGTTGTGGCATGCTGGGTGGCTGGTGTGCCACTCCAGGGGCATGTGTTCCCACTGTCCTTTGCACATGGTGGGAGGGCATGATGTCTGTGGACATGCACTGATCACCTGTGTATTTGAGGACACTTGGATATTGGATATTCCTTTGTCATAGTCATTCAGAGGGGATCACAACTGCCATTATACTGCCATCTTCTGTGGCAAATAATCCTGATCACCTCCACCACAATGGAGAAGATTTCCCATAGTGGGACCTGTACCTCCTCCCTGCCCCTGCCTTACCTTCCCCCTTCCTTCCCCATCCCACTGTACAGTCCCTGTCCCCTCTCCCCATCCATCACTCTCCTATCCTGTCCCTCTGATTGAATTGTAAATAGGTGTTGAATACATTTTTGTACCTTACCTGCCTGTGTCCGTGTCTGCTTTGTGGCTGGCGAGTGGCGCCATTGCTGCAGTGGCGTGGTAGGTGTCTGTGTGGTGTTCTTGTGTCATTGTGTGGACCATACATAGTGGTGTCCTGTCCCTTGGCCAGTGGCTGTGCCTTGGGGTGGCCATGGGCTGGCTGTTCAGGATGTATGGCGTGTGTGTTGGGTGTCATGTGCCACGGTGTGGCTTGCTATGGTCTGGGTGGGGGGCATGCTGTCCACCGCGGGGGGAGCAGTGGCAGCTCACCCTTGGCCTATGGTGCTGCCTGTTCCCTGAGGCCACAGCCCTGGTGCTGGGGGGAGCCAGCTACCTGTGTGCACCTGCAGATGGTGGTCACCTGTGGCCCACTGCTGTGCATCCCTGCCACTGTTCCTGGCTGGACTCCACTGTCTCCCCACACTGTCTCCCCCCGTCCCACCTGTCTTGCTCCCAGCTGTGCCTAATGCTGGTCCTTCAATGCCTTGGCGCATCTTCCATTGATCCCTTGCTCATCTCTGGTTGCGCTATGGAGCTGGTTGGGTTACTCCTCGGTGCACCTCTGGCTGCGCCATGGCACATCCCTGTGATATTCAGCCGTGTTGAGCTTGTGCATGTCATTGTGTGCAGCCATTGAATATTACAGTCAATGCACCATAGTGCAGTTGGGTTGCACTGCGTCGGGGCTGCACTGGCCTTTGGCACATTTCTGAATATCCAGCCCTACGTGTGTAGACTGTATGAGAATGGGGTGAGTGTTAGGCTTGAGTATCCCAAGGCACACCTCATACCTGCTGTCCTGCCTCATTGTGGGTGGTGGGGTGCTAGGGTTGGAAACCCTATCACCTCATTTCCCATCTTTTATCACTTTGATCCTAACTGGAGCATTAAGGATGTTTTTTTTCAACTTGTGTCCTTACTTTTTGAAATAGTATAATAGTATCCTTATTTTATTGTGGGAGCGCAGGATATATCCCTCCATAGATGTGTGACCAAAGTGCCAGCAAAGCCATTTTATTACCCCACCTCATGTACCCCTGCAGAACATTTTTGAATCCATGCCAAAATGTAATTCTTTGCAACTGCAATGCCATTCCATGTCACAGGTGTGAAAACACATTTTGGCCAGGATTTGAAAAATGACAGCAGTGACATGCATGAGGTGGGGCAAT
Source organism: Neoceratodus forsteri (assembly GCA_016271365.2). NCBI lineage: Eukaryota > Metazoa > Chordata > Ceratodontiformes > Ceratodontidae > Neoceratodus > Neoceratodus forsteri. The sequence continues at coordinate 1,293,138,053 of CM057456.1, forward strand.
AAGAAAGCTATGTTGAAAATATCAGGTAAAAATATTGAAAATTCCAAAGTTATGAGCGTGCATAGCAAAACTCCAACAAATTATCATAATTTTGCCATTTTAATTAATTTTGACCCAAAATTATCAACATAGACTTCTTATCACCCCCACCTTTTGGCCAGTATGACTGTCATTACACAAATCCTGTTGAAAAGGTGATTTTGCCAATTGTCTGTGAAATCAGCTTTATGGCAGGAGTTGCATAACAACATTTATATTGTTTATGAAGTGGGGTCCTCAAAAGGCAATGTTTTATATCTGGGGTAAAAATCTCAAAAAATGCTAAAATTATGCATAAACCTTGAAATCCCCATTGAAATACATTGACCTGCATTTACCTAAGTTTCTCATATTGCAGTCGCCAGTTCCAGCAGCAAGACATGTCTTAGATCGAAGAGTCAGTCTTGAATAAGTGAATGCAAGCTACTCAAAAACAAAACTTTCCCTTGCCAATCAGCCTCTTCACCCCCACCTCCCACTCAGCACCCACCACCCCACATCCCCTAGTACACCCCCACATCCCCTCATTTACCTGAATAGGTCCCAGGTGGAAGTGATGCGGCTGGCAGGGCGGAGTATGATGTGGCAACTATTGAGATAAGTACAGCTGTTTAAATAAATGCATTGATCTCACTGCTTACTGTTTTCCAGAGAGAATAATGATTTGTCTAAAATGATTAGTGTCGACACTTATGTCCATTTATTGATATACATATATATATATATATATATATATATATATATATATATATATATATATATATATATAGATAGATTCATATATATATATATATGTGTGTATATATATATATATATATATATAAATTATAGAGTGCAGTCATGCCCCTATATTTAGGGTTGAGATGTCACTTCTATGTTAAACTCAAAATTGTGTGCGTTAATAACTTTGGGCCCGTTCAATGGATTTGAATTAAATTTGCTATGTGCAGTGGGGCATGGTAGATCTCTTGATTTCCAAATTTCATTTCAGTCGGACTTACGGTCCACACAAAACGCTGAAAAATGCTAAATGATTCAGTTTTGGGGGCAGTTTTTATGATATTGTCTGTGGCACTGCCCGGCCATTGTATGGCATGCCACTCTGCAACATGGCTCATTTGAAAGAGCTTCAGTGGCCAAAAATGGCACTTTTCATTTGGTGAAACAATACTGAAGCATTCAAAAGTTATAGCACATATAAGTTCCCATTATAAGTCAAAAGGAAATTTTATATGATTATTTGGCGAATAAAGAATGGGGTTTTGGTCATCTGGTCCCTCCTCATGATCAAAGAATTTGCAGGCTCACAATCAAATATTCTTTGATCCCAATGGAGGGACCAGATGGCCAGACTTTGAGGGACCAGATAATCCAATTTTAACAACTTTTAAAATTAAATACCTTAGAAACGGTTTGGTCTTTTAACTTGAAATTTGGAAGGTGCTGACGGGATGTCCTGTATGTTCATAAGTTCATAAGATGTACAGTAACAAAGCATAGAAGACCTGTTTGGTCCATACAGTTTGCCATAAATTTAAATTAACTAGTATCCCAAAACACTGTTTCTTAACAAATATTCATCTAATTTTGGCATGAAATCCTGCATAGTACAACTGAATATCACTGCCATGGGCAGTTTATTCCATATTGGTACAATTCTGACACTGAATCAATGCTTTCTTCTTATTGTTCTAAATGTTTCCATTTTTAATTGTAGAGAATGTGCTCTAGTCTGATATAATTTTTCTTTTAATTTTAACCCCAAAGATTCCCTTAGACTAATATCAGAGAGTGCTTTATAAACCAAGCACATGTCTCCTTGCAACCTTCTATACTCCAGAGTGTATAGTCCATACTTTTGTAAACGTGTTGAATAATTGCATCCTTGATTACCATCAATCAGTCTTGTGGCCCTTTTTTGGACCCTCTCTAATGCTACAATCTGTTTTCTGTAGCCTGGAGATCAATACTGAGCACCGTACTCCAAGTGCGGTCACACCAAAGAACCATAAAGTGGAAATAACACCTCACTCCTCCTAGACTTAATATGTCTACTAATGCAACTCAGTATATTCCCTGCCTTTTTTACCACCTGGCTACAATGTTGGTTAAACTTTAGGTCATTTTGAACCCCCACTCCAAAATCCCTCTCATCAGTTACTTCCCTAAGAATTTTACCATTTAACTTATATGTGGCCCTTTTATTGTTTCTGCCAAAGTTCATGATTGTACATTTATCTACTGTACATTGAAGGTTAAACATTCAATGTGAATTATAGTGCTTATGTGTCAGAAAATACATTGGTTGCAGAGATATGGCATGGTGCAGTTTACATTTTGCGGACAGGATTTTGCATTGTGGTAGTGGCTTGAAATGTATAGGGTAGCTAACCTTACTGCCATGGACATTTTTTAGTTGCTAGGTGTGTAAAATGTAAACAGGTACAGAATTATGCCACTCTGACCAATGAAAATCTCAAACTTTAAAATGTTATATCTCGGACACAGTTGGGTCTTTTAAATTGAAATTTGCAGGATGTTGAGGGGATGTCCTGTACATGTGAATTATTGTATTTAGGTGTTAGAAAATTATGTTGCTGCAGAGATATTGCATGACACACTTCACACTTTACATTTTGCGTATAGCATTTTGCATTGTGGAAGGCACTTTCAATGTTAAACCTCACATTTTGCACGTTAATAACTTTGCAACCATTCAACAGATTTGCACAAAATTTGGAATGCACAGTCTGGTGTGGTAGGTCTCTTGATTTACTAAATTGCACTTCAGTCGGACATACAGTGTTTGCTCAGTGAAGTGCCAAAAATGCACTTTTCCCCACTTGTGCACATTTTTTGTCCGTGGCACTGTGCAGACTGCATGTGGGCAATTGGTTAGAAACTTGGGATATAGAAAGAGCTTGGACCAAGAAATAAGCCACTTTTTGTTTGGTGAAAAATATTAATCTGTTCAAAAGTTATTACAATTTTCCACTGGAATTTTGTTTGTACGTTGCACGGTTCATGGGATAGTGTAAAAGTATTGTCACAAGGGTTGAAAGAGAGCCTGTCCAGTGCTTTCTGGTACCCATAGCTTGGAAATACGGTCTTTAAATGTTTCATGAAGTACTCACTGTCACGATTACAATGATGCTAGAATTTTGTTTCTAGCTCTTACAGTTCCCAAGATATGGACACATTACTGTTACAAGGGTTTGGTGCCCAATATTGCTGCTGCATGACTCTGTAGCTTTGCATAAGTGGGAGTGTGGGCCCAGATGCATATTGTTATGCAAAAATTGGCAACTTGGTGCGACCTGGGATCCACACTCCCACCAATACACTTTTTTTACTACTTATATTCATTTTTTTTCAAAAAGTAAGGAAATTCTATACAAAAAACTGTGTTAATGCTTCATTTAGGGTTAAAGCCAAAAATGTCAGGAAATGAGATATTAGGGTTGAACCCCTAACACCCCTCACACACACCACCCCAATCCTCCATAGTCTGACAGATGCCTTGGTGTGTCATTGAGGTCATAAGGCCTAAATCTCCCCCCTCCCCATTCTCCTTTACTGTAGCATGTCAGCATGCTTGGTCATGGAATATATTATAGGGGTGTGGTCGTACCCCTATATTTTTTGGTTATGAAGCCTCTTCTATGTTAAACTCAAAATTCTGTGTGTTAATAACCTTGGACCCTTTCAACAGATTTGTATTAAATTTGGTATGCGTGGTGGGGCATGCTAGATCTCGTGATCTGCTAAATTTCATTTTGGCTGGACTTACAGTTTTTGCGCACAAAAATTCTGAAAATGCACTTTTCGCCAGTTATGTGGGCAGCTTTTTTGGTTTTGTCCATAGTGCTGCATGGCTGTCATGTGGTGAGCTGCTCTGAAGCTTTGCTCAGCTGAAAGAGCTTGGGTCAAGGAAAATGCAACTTTTCATTTGGTGAAAAAATATAAATCCATTCAAAAGTTATTACAGTTTTAATTTCCCATTATAAGTCAATGGGGAAATTGATATGGTTATTTTGTGAACCAAGAATGGGGTTTTGGCCATCTAGTCCCACCTCAGAATCAAAGAATTTGCAGGCTCACAATCAAAGAATCATAGATCACGAGGAATTCTTTGATCACGATGGCTGCCATCTTGTTTCTAGTTTGCTGTCGGAAAAATTCAAATATCTCTGCCTGGGGGGGTGACTTCTGAAGTGAAACTATGGTGGGGTTGGCTCAGGGGTCTTGCCTCTATTGAGCCATGCCTGTGGTTTCATTCAAAATGGTAAAAAAATTGAGTTTTTAACTTTTTTATTCTTTGATCATGGCTCACTAATGATCTTTAATCACAAGCCTGCAAATTCTTTGATCACAGGATTCTTTGACCGCGACTTTTGATCACGAGGGCATGACTAGATGGCTTCTTGAAAAAATAAATTTTTCAGCTCAGGGGTGGCTTACTAAGCCAAATGAGGGTGGGTTTTGCTCAGGAGGCTTCGTTCTAGCGAGGCATGACTGTGGTTTCATGTATTTCTGCCTAAAAATTTACTTTTAAAATTTGTTATTATTTGATCATGGCCTGCAAATTCTTTGATCACAAGCCTGTAAAATCTTTGATACCGAGATTCTTTGATTGAGAGGGTGTGACTAGATGGCCATTTGAAACAATCAATTTTCTAAGATCAGGGTTGTCTTATTAAGTCAAATGAGAGTGGGTTTGCTCGGGGGGCTTCGTTCTACCGAGGCATGGCTGTTGTTTCATGCATTTCTGCCTAAGAATTGACTTTTAACATTTTTTATTGTATGATCATGACCCAGAACATTCTTTGATTGCAAGCTGGCAAATTCTTTGTTCTTGAGATTCTTTGACTGCAATCTTTGATCACGAGGGTGCGACCTGGTGGCCACATGAAAAATTAAATTTTCTCAGCACAGGGGTTACTTCTAAATGCAAACTAGGGTTGGATGTGCTCGGGAGCCTTTGTTCTGTCAAGTCATGGCTGTGGTTTCATGTATTTTTCTCTAAAAATTGTTTTAACATTGTCTATTCTTTGATCGTGAGCCTGCAAATTCTTTGATCATGAGATTCTTTGATCGCAATCTTTGATCGCGAAGGAGGGACTAGATGGCCAGATTGGGAGGGACCAGATAACACAATTTTAACAATTTTTCAAATTAAATATCTCAGAAACGGTTTGGTCTTTTAACTTGAAATTTGGATGGCATGTCCTGTAGATGTGAACTATAGTACTTAGGTGTCAGACAATACATTTTTTGTGGAAATATTGCATGACACAGTTTACGTTTTGCGGACAGCATTTTCCATGGTGACAGTGTTTTTAAATTACTATGCTAGCTAGTCTTACTGCCAAAGATGTACTTTTCAGTCGTTAGGTATGTAAAATGTTAATAGATGTGGAAATCTGTAAGTGTAATGAATGAAAACCTGAAACTTTCACATTTTATATCTTGGAAACAGTTTGGTCTTTTACATTGAAATTTGGAGCCTGTTGAGGGGATGTGCTGTCCATGTGAATTATGTTATTTAGGTGTTGGAAAATTAATTTGCTGCACCCATATTGCGTGGCACACTTTATGTTTTGCATTGTGGTACTGGCTTCACATTTATAGGGTGCCTAGCTTTACTGCCATGAGGTAATTTGTAGTGGTTAGGTGTCTGACATGTAAACAGGTTTTGAATTATGCCTCTCTGATGACTGACACTTTGCTTTCTTTCAAGGTGGTGGGCCCCACACACTCCCAACCATATGTGCTGCCAGCAATACATATGATATTCAGTACTTGAACTCTTATCTTAGGCAGGAATTTGCAAGTTGATGGGAGCACGAGGCCCAAAGGGCTGCACTCCCACTAACTTGTGCAACTTTCTACTTTTCTATTCTTTCTCAAAAAGTAAGGAACTTCTATGCAAAACACTTTGTTAATGCATCATTTAGGGTTAAAACACAAAAAGTCAGGAAATGAGACCTTTAGGGTTGCCCCATTCCCCCCCCCCATGGACTCACCCTTCATCCCAAGATTGACAGCTTACGGGGTGGTGTGTCATTGGGGTTGTGAGGCCTAAATGTCATGCCATTCTTCTTCTTTACTGTGGCTTGTGAATATGATTACAAATGGAATAGGGTGACATTTAGTACTCACAACCCCAATGACACGCCCATCAACTGTCAATCTTGGGATGATGGGTGGACCCATGGGGAGGATGGGGCAACCCTAAAGGTCTCATTTCATGACTTTTTGTGTTTTAACCCTAAATGATTTATTAACAAAGTTTTAATATTATAGGGTAAAGGTTGTGCCCCTTTAGTTAGGGTTGGGTAGCATGTTTAATGTTAAACCTAAAATTTTGCACTTTAATAACTTTGCAATCAGATTTGCACACAATTATGCATGCACTGTCTTGGGGGGCAGATCTCTTGATGTGGCAAGTTTTATTCTGGGTGGATGTGCAGATTCTGCGATCTGGATAATGCAAAACCCTTAAAAGCTGTCACTTTTTTAAGTTGTTTCCTCATCGCTTTGTTCCCAGATGGTGTGGAATTTTGGAGTGAATTTTTTCTCTGGTAGATACTGCTTGGGTAACAGAACTGCCATGCATTTGTTTGGTGAAAAAAAAAATCTGTTGCATTCAATTTTTAAGTTCCCATTGTTTTCGATGAAAAGATCACTCTCCAGAATAGAGGGTAAAAGTTTAACAAAGGATTTGGCCTCACAAAAAAATTATTTTTATTTGTGAGGGCCAATCCTTTTTCGTCAGGAAAAATTCCTTTTTCGTGAGCTGCCATCTTGTTGATTTTTTCTAAAAGTGTATAAAATACATAACAATTTCATTTTAAAAATCAAACATCAGAACCTAGCTAAATGGGCCCAGTTTAGCTAGATTCTGATGTTTGTTTTCCATAATAAGGGCCAGAAATACTTTATCTGGGCACTGACAATCCCAGGTGCCCAGTTTAGTGAGAGCAGCCCTTCACATTTGCGTTCTTTCCATGCGAACTGTGGGACTTTCTTGACTTCTGCAGCTGCAGCTGGAACTTAAGCTGCTGGCTACAGGTTAACTACCTTGAAGGTTGATCTGTTAGCATTTAGTAGGAGAGATCCATTGGGTGAGGGAGAGGCATATATTTGGGGCTTTATAAGCACATTGAATGCATCTGAGTTTATCTGTCATAGGCTGGTGTTCACTAACTCACTCTCGGATATCTACACCAAGCACCTAAATGATGATACACTGCTGCAGGGACACAAGTTAAACTTCAGTTGGGGACAATGCTTCATAAATTGAATCCAAGCCCTGCTTTACACAGAGATAACAGTCACTGACTGGACATCATACCTCTTTTAATTCCCTGTAGTGCAGTCCACTGAGGAAGTGTAATGAGGTCCTCCTTATATATAACAGAGCTGCTGTTGGAGTTCTAGCAAACTTTTAACTCCCAATCCCCATATTTTATTTATATTTGAAATCCCTGTTGGTGGTAGCAGTACCCCCCCACCTTCCAATGTTTATTCCTAGTGTCTAGTGGCACCACCCCACCTACTGATCACTGACCCCATTATTCTTTTATTCTCTGATGTCTAGTGGTACCCCTACCTGCCGATCGCCATCCCCATTATTTTTTTTCTTCCCTGGTGTCTATGGCATCCACCGACATGCTGATTGATGTCCCCATTACTTTTTTTAATCCCCTGGAGCCTAGTAGTACTCTCCACCCTGCCATTTCAGCCAGAGCCCTGAAAAAAAGACAACAGTACCAAAATGATTTTTTCAACAAACCTGTAAAAAAACAGTCCCTTGCCAATCAGCCCCCCACCCCAACTCCCACTCAGTACCCACCTTCTCACACACCCCAGTGCACCACCACACACCCTCACTCACCTGAATAAGTTCCAGGTTCGAGATCCATATTCCGATCAAAGATACATCTTGCTGCTGGATCGGCTACTGCAATATGAGAAACTAAGGAAAATGGAATTCAATGTATTTCAATGGGTGTTTCAATGCTTATGCATAACTTTGCCATTTATTAACATTTTGACCCCAAATGTTCAACATGGCCTTTTGAGGACCCCACCTCATGAAGAGTAGGACTGTCATTGGGCAACTCCAACCCAAAAGGTGATTTTGTGGTCGATTGGTGAATTCACCTTTTGGGTGAGATTTGTAGTTTCTTTCTGCTCTTTTTCATGAGGTGGGGTCATAAGAAGGCTATGTTGGAAATTTGGGCTCAAAATATGTAAAAATGGCACCGTTATGACTATTTATTGCAATTTCACTACACATGCCCGTAACTTTGGAAGTTTTAGATATTTTGACTCCAGTTTTTCAGCATAACATTCTTATTACCCCACCTCATGTGTGTCACAGATGTCATTTTTCAAATCCTGGCTAAAATGTGTTTTCAGTCCTGGGGCATGAAATGGGGTTTCAGTTGCACAGAATTACGTTTTGGCAGGGATTCAAAAATTTTCTTTACTGAGTACATGAGGTGGGGTAATAAGATGGCTATGCTGACAATTTGGTCACTTATACACATTTACAGAGGGATGGAAGCACAGTGTTAGAAGGACCCTGCGCTCCCACAGTAAAATAAGGAAAGTATTATACTAGCTCAAAAAGTAAGGAAATAAGTTGCAAAAAAAAAAACTTTGTTAATGCTTCAGTTAGGGTCAAAGTGACAAAAGTTGGGAAATGAGGCAAAAGGGTTTCTAACTCTAGCACCTCACCCTCCCAAACCAGGCAAGAGAGCAGGTGTGGGGTGTGTCTTGGCCTTCTCAAGCCTACCGCTAACCCCATCCTCATATAGTGTACACATCTGTCACTGGTTCCAGCAGCAAGATGTGTCTTCAGTCGGAAAGTGGATCTTGAACCTAGGACCTGTTCACGTGAGTGAGGCTGTGTGGGGGTGTACTGTGGTGTGTGGGGAGGTGGGTGCTGAGTAGAAGGTGCTGGTGGAGGGGGCTGATTGGCAAGGTAGCATTTTCTTTTTTACAGAATTGTTAAAATAAATGATCATGGTAGTTTTCTCTATTTCAGGTTACTGTCAGAGAATCTTTGGGTGGGGGTTAGGTGCCACTAGACCCCAGGGCAATATATTTCATAAAGCATAAAGAGGGACAATGATTGGCGGATGGGTGGTGCCACTAGACATGAGGGAAACATATCTTCTTTAACGGGGACCACAATCAGTGAGTGGGGAGTGCCACTAGACACTAAGGAAACAAAAAAAAATAGGGGAATCAATCAAAATCTTTATTTGTCCAGGTGAACATCATTGAGCAGAGCTCTTTTACAAGATGGACCTGGTTAAAACAGGGTAGGGTAACATTCATCATAAAAACATATAAACACATGTAAATAAATATATAAACACAAACACAATGGTGCAGTAATAGGGGAGTCAAATGTTAAAAGGAAGACAAGGCAAGCCATAAGAGAGGAGGATTCAAATACAAGGAGGCAGGTCCACCATTGAACCATGCAACTGTATATAAGCCATGTTCTCTGTATAGAAGTACCAGTTAGTTCATTTAGCAGGAGCAGTCACTAGAACTAGCCATGAAAATGGCTTGGAGAACCACCAACTAATGGCAGATGGGGTAGCAGGAGGGGTATGTAATATGAAAGCGAAGGATAAACATTGTGAGAAGTGAAGTCCCAAGGATAGGTCGGTAGAACTGATGCAGCAGTGGGGGCCTACGCAGAGAGGGAAAGGGGAGTTAGGACTTTTATAGTATGATTGCATGTAGATTGTGGATGAGTGCAGTACAGAGTTGTGAAAAGAAGGCTGGAGAAAGTGGGAAGATAGACCAGTTTCAAAGGGAGGACAGAGGCATCAAGATGTTACATGAAAGCATGATGACAGACCAGGGCCAAGGAGGAGACAGGCACTAGAAGTAATTTGTTCATGGTTAAATGGTACAGGTTAGTATGATGACAATTCATGTTCATGGGAAACAATTGCATTGATCATTTCTGAGACGTGACTATAAGAGCTTGAAAGATGAGATGCCGATGGGTGACCTCCGTTTCATTTTTTTTTGCAATTTATTCCACAAGAAGGACAATATAAAACTTACAGCAGTCCTGCCAAAGCAAAAGTTAACTTTGGGAACCATCAGTAGGAGAGATTTGCAACTTTTTAGGGTGTAATTGCCTATTGGTTTTATAGGAAGACTGTCTGTAATGTATTGGGGCAGTTTTTTTGAGATGGCTGTCAGGGTCCATAAGGCTGCATTTTTATCATGCCTGAACTGAAGAGAACTCCACCCCACTGATTGATATAGGGAGCAGTGGTGAGCGGAATAAGGCAGGCCTGTGATGAACCTCAAAGCTCTATGATATAATGTGTCAAGTTTGGTAAGGTAGGAAATGGGACAGTGACTGAAGAGGATGTCAGCATAATCTAACAAGGATAGAAATGTTGATTGTACCAGCTGTAGTTTGGCATCTCTAGTTAAGAAGCGGGCTATCCTAAAGAACAGGCCAAGTCTCTGTTGTAATTTTTTGGGTAATTCTTCAACGTGCTCTATAAAGGAGAGCCTATGGTCCAGCCATACTCCCAGGTATTTGAATTTAGGGACAAATTACAACTTTTCGTCAAGAATCATAGTAATCTGCAGCACAGGATCTGATAGGGCTAAATTTACCATTTGGGCAGAGGGAGAAAAGAGCATTGCTTTTGTTTTCCTGGCGTTAAGTAATAGTTGTTTGTTTAGGAGTTGGTGTTGCAGCAGGTTAAACTCAGAATGAAGGTCATTACATGCAGATTGTAATGACGGGCAGCTTACGTAAAGAACTGTGTCATCTGCAAACAGATGAATGTTGGCCTTAGTTATGCTTTCATCAATATTGTTGATGTATATTGCAAATAAAATCAGTCCTAAGATAGAACCCTGGGGAACACCTCTTAAGAGAGGTTTGAGAGTTGAGAGATCTTCTTCCGCTTTCACCTGCTGAAAACAATCAGAGAGGTAGTTGTTGAACCACTGTAAAGATAATGGGTCAGCACCTAGTGAGGTCAGGGAAGACAGTAGCAGAGAATGGTAGACAGTGTTGAAGGCCTTGCTCAGGTCCAAGAATATGGCACAGGTGTAATTCCTCTTGTCTAGCTCTCTTTGCCAGTCATGAGTCACTTTGGCAAGTACTGTGATGGTGCTATGTTTAGCTCTAAACCCTGCCTGGACTGGATTAAGCAGGTTATTAGCTTCTAGGTACTGCCTTAGCTGGTTACTTATGACTTTTTCTAGTAATTTTGACATGACCAGGAGAATTGAAATTGGTCTGTAATTATTTAGATCATAGGGATTTCCGGATTTGAACAGGGGTATGATGTGTGCTGTTTTCCTTATTGAAGGAATGGATCTTTGAATTAATGATATTTTGAATAAATTAGTTATGGGCACAGCTAACACCTGGATGGCCACAGATCAGAGTGTGGGGGTGCCTCTAGACACCAGGGAAATAAGTGAGTACGGGGATCGGAGGGTGGAGGGTGCCATTAGACACAAGGAAAATATTGTTCTTTTTTTTTTCAATTTAAACTTTATTGATACATTTTCCATATAAAGGGCAGTTACAATGAAAATGATATGTAACACAACCACTTATAGGGACAAAACTGCCCAGCCCACCACCACCCACCTCCTCCCCTTACAGCAACAACTACTTCATTTAACCCCTAAGTGCAAAGCCCATTCCCAGAGAACCTGTGAAGGATTTTGAGGTATATCATAATTATGATTGAGCCAATGAAATTAAAAAGTGAAGGGGATCCCATATTTTGTTATAAACTACGAGTCTATTGTGAAGACTGGCAATCGCCTTTTCTGTTCTAAGGTTAGCAAGAATTTCATATAGCCATTCTTGAAAGATTGGGGTGGATTTGTCTTTCCAGTGATGTAAGATAAGTTTCTTAACAGATAGGGCAATCATGGAGATATGAAATTTCCTTGCTTTGACCCTGACAGAAGACAGGTCCCCTTAAAGGCAAATATCAGGGGTAAAATACTCCTGAAGGCACAGTAAGGGGTCCAGGGAAATCCTGATTGAATCCCATAAAAGGGAAACGTTGGGACAGGACCACAACATATGAAGAAGTGTTTCTTCTTTCCGCATACACTTAATACAGGTACTAGACTCCAAAAACCCAATTTCTTTAGTTTTAAAGGAGTGCAATACAAGTTGTGTCGTATATGATATTGCATGAGGTGCAATCTGTCTTGGGAATCATATTTATGGCAGGATCTCCATAAAGATTGCCAATCCAACTGATACTGAGGAAGAAGCGAGTTCCAGAGTCTAGTAGGTCCAAAAGAGTCCCCATATCTTTTGTGAAATGACACTCGATATAATTTAGATACAGCACCTGAAGATCCAGTAATCGAGGAGACCTCAGGTACCAGGGCTGAGACCGTCTGGGAGGGGGAAATGTTCCCCAAAGCTGTTGTGAGTAGATGTCTTAACTGCATAACTTTGAAATGAGAGGAAACCGGAATGAGAAATTTTTTGGTAATATCACCTGGGGACAACCAATGCCCCTCATCGTCCACCAAAGAGAACAGTTTCCTATCTCCCAGTTGGGGCAACCATGTATGGGAAATCTGTTTCTTACTGATAGTGAAGGATGGGGAATTCCAAATAGACTGAGTTAGATCTACCTGGGGGGTATAATGTAGAAATGAACATAATTGAGCATATACCCTTAGTGAGATACATACTGTGAGACAGTCAAATATATGCACCTGGGATATTTTAAGGTAAAATAAGGTTAGGGGTCCAAGTTCTTAGATTTAATTGCATCTAATTCAATCCTAAGCCATGCTGGTTGTTCCTTTTCAGGGCCCGGGGATACCCATCTCAAGCATTTTACTAAGTGACTGGCCCAGTAGTATGCAACCAAATGTTGAATCAACAGCTCCCCCTCAAATTTTGGAGCAGCTGATTTATAATAGGCCAAATGGGGATACTTATCTGCCCAGATAAATTTAGTGAATATGCCGTATAATTTTTTAAACCAGCATAGAGGGATAAAAGTATTAAGAAGAGATAAGGGATAAAAAATTCTAGGTAAAACATTCATCTTGATAATATTAATCCTGCCCCACAATGACATGGGAAGTTTAAACCACCTGTCAAGGTCATGAATAATAAGCTGTGAGATGGAATCAAGGTTGTCCTTAAACCATGTTAGGAGATTACAGGATAGTTTAATGCCCAAGTACTTAAATGATCTGGGAGTCCAACATAAACCTAAGGGACTAATATCATTATTAAATACCTTGTGGTTTAATGGAAAGAATAGAGATTTACTGGCATTCAACTTGTAATTGGATAATTCAATAAATCTAGCTATTTCATTCAATAAGGCTGACACAGAAGCTACCGGGTGGGATAGATGTATCAACAAATCATCCGCATACGTGGTGACTTTAATTTCCTGACGCCCAACCTGAATGCCTTGTATAGAGATACTATTGAGAATATTTTGAATAAGGGGTTCCAGATATAAATTAAATAACAGAGACGATGGGGGCAACCCTGCCTAGTCCCTGCATGAAGTGGGAAAGATTAAGAAAAGGCCCCGTTCGCCAAAATTCTTGCTGTCGGGGTTTTATATAGTGCAGCAACCCAGGATATACATACAAAAGGAAATTGAAAGGCATCCAAAACCTTGAACAAAAAGCTCCAATTTACCCGATCAAACACCTTCTCGGCATCCAGGGAGACCAGGTCTGCAGGGAACTCAGCAACTCTGGTAGCCGAGAAGACATGAGATAATGTACGCAGATGGTCAGCTGATAAGCGTCCTTTCATAAATCCTACCTGATTCATACCTATTAACTCAGAGAGTACAACGGTTAGCCTATTAGCTGAAACCTTCAAGAGAAATTTGATGTCTTGATTTAAGAGAGATTTGGGTCTTTAACTTTGGGCGAGCTCTGGGTCTTTGTCTGGTTTAGGAAGAAATACAATCAAGGTCTCAAAGAGATGAGAATCAACCTCAGTCCCGGATAGGATATATTGGAATAATCGATTAAGTACTGGCAGTAAGAGATCTTGAAACATCTTGTAAAAAAGGGAGGAGAATCCATCAGGACCGGGGGCTTTATCTGAGGGTAATCCACTAATGACCTCAGCAATTTCCTCCTGTGATATAAGAGAGACCAGGAAGTCCTTATGATGTACTGAAAGGGAGGGCAAATGGGAATTCCTCAGATACTTCTCTGTGCTCCCAGGACTGGGAGGGTGCTCCATGTCACTGTAGAGTGTTTTATAGTATAGGACAAATTCTTGCACTATCTCAGTAGGAGATATTTTCAAAGACCCATCAGCTAACACCCTAATTGGAGAGATGACTCTCGCAGATTCTTGTTGTTTAATACGGAGTGTCAATAGGTGCCCCACCTTCTCTCCCTGATCTGTGTAACTAGGTCTAGTATGAATAGCTAATTCTGCCTTTTCCCAGAGCAGCTCTAAGTATCTATCTCTCAGCAGTAAGAGCTTCCTCCTGTCTTCTTCTGGAACATTAACTGAAATGTTAGTTTCGAGTACCCGAATTTGAGAAAGTAATGATAATAGTTCCTCTCCCTTGCCCTTCTCCTACTTACCGCCATACTAATAAGGATCCCTCTCAAGTAGGCCTTAAAGGCCCCCCATATGATATCCAGTTTTGCACTATCTAAGGGGTTGGATAAGAAGAAGGCCTCAATTTGTTCCCTTATGAGCTTACAGTACTTGGAATCCTTGAGAAGTTGATCATTAAGTTTCCATCTTGTTTCCCTATTTGAAAAGTCCTGAAATGCCAGTTTAACTAACACCAATGAATGATCAGAGACAGGACCAGGTTGGATCGAAGAGGTCTTAACCCCAGGAAGGAGATCCTGAGAAATAAGAATATAGTTGATGTGGGACTGAGAGCCGTGTGCCAATGACCTGTAGGTAAACTCCTTAAAGTCCAGATATAAGAGGCACCAGACATCACAGAGCCTGCATTGACCCAATAAGTCTCTAAGGGCCCTCTGACCCGGAGAAGTCCCTCCCGGCCCACTACTTGACCTGTCGAGATTAGAATCTACAACTTTATTAAAGTCACCTCCCAAAATAATCCTAATAGGAAGCAAAGGCCGGATTATGTTTATGAGTCTCATAAAAAACCTGGGATCATCCACATTAGGACCATATATACACTGCCAAGTAACAGTGGAACTGACCAGATAGTACCTTTAACTAGGACAAACCTTCCCTCGGGGTCTTTAATGACTTGTGTAGAGACAAAGGGAATGCCCCTGTTAATATTAAAGCATGACCCCATAGCTATTAGTGGAGCCTTGAGCATCGTACACCATCCCCACCTGCTGTCTCCTCAACTGAGAAGCTTCCACCTCTAAAAAATGGGATTCCTGTAGGAAAGTTATGTGTGAATGTAGTAGGCTTAAGTGTTTGAGAACCTGATATTGTTTAGATTTTTTCCTGATCCCCTTAACATTCCAAGTTGCAAAAGTCACCTCCTTGGCCACCTAATAATAATTGCTTGGTTTAATAGATTCAGCCCCGCACTAGGAATATATATTATGTGTAACCTAACCCCACCAGTTGCTGCTGTAAGGCCCTCCCACGCACCTAAGCCCCCACCATTATCCCTCTTTAAACCCCCTATACCACCCGCCCCAACAGGAACCCATACCCTCACTCCCTCCCAACCCCCAAACTGTCACAGACAATGTTTAGCACAGTACTGGGGCATTTTCTCCCTCTCCCACCCCCTGATAATGTACCTCTGCTAATGATGACCCACTTATATCTCGAGGTGCATGTGTAAATTACCAACAGTATTAACTAGCCCCTAACACCTAAAGAGTGGTTTCGAGCTTCCAGAACCTATAGGCACATGATTAAGAATTCAATAATACCAGGGAAATGAAACAAACTGTCAAAAATGTGAACATAACAGGTAGCCACACAAGCCAGAGTGAGAGTTATGGGTTATCTAACCCCAAAAGAGAGTTGCACCAAGACCAGAGCCAGAGGGAAAACTAATAGTAAGGGATAGCCCCAAATGTGAGCTGAGAACAAGAAACGAGATAACAATTGAAAATGAGACCCTGAAAAGAGAATATTGAGAAAAGTGACTACTATGGGGCTGCCAGCTTCTGATTCCAAAGTACCCCCCCCAAAAAAAACTGGAGTGGCACAAGAACTGTGAGAGATCCTTCTCGAATTCAAAGCCTCACGGGTGTATATTAGTTAGGCGAGCTGCGCCCTCTATTGGTTATCCCCCGATTGTAACCAGGTATGTCAGAATGGCAATGAAAGCCCGAAACCGCTCTGGAGCCTACCAAACTAATACATGGAGACTGCCCCCACAATCAACAACCCAAAGCTTTCCCCCTTTATGTAACCCCCAAAACTGAGTATACAATAACATCCGAACAACACTCCTAAATGAGCCATCCCAGAACCCTAAAGGGCTTCGCCCTGAACCAGAATTAACACTAAAAAGCCAGGGCTTGGAGGATTGTTAACAATTAGGTCATGTAAAAGGTAGCCCAGTTCCAGATGAGAAGATGACCAAGTCCATTCTCAGCGAGCAGCAAATGCTTTCTCCAAAAGGAAAAGGAATAACAGTTCCAACAACAGCTCTCAGTGAATCCCGATACTTTAGAAGAACTCTCAGGTCTCCTGGAACAAATCTGGTAGCATAGATTTAAGGCTTGACAGAGCAGCTTCAGGATCTCTATAATTAAACCAGGAGCCATTTACTGAGACTTGTAACCTGGCTGGATACCCCATCCTGAATTTTAAACCTGCTGCGATAATCTTAGATACAATAGGGTGAAACGCTTTCCGCTTCAGACAGACTGAACCAGGGAGATCTTGTGCAATTCTCAACTTCACCTTCTCCCAACGAACCTCTTGCAGGGCCCTCACTTTCTGCAGAAAATTCTGTTTTTCCAAATATTTCAGAAAGCGGCAGATAATGGAACAGGAAGGAGCATCCGGAGAAGGCTTTGGTTGCACGGACCGGTGAGCTCGTTCTATCATGTACACTGGGCCGAAGGGAGAGGGACCAGCAAATCTGATCCACCAGCTTCTGTACAAAAACTACAGCATGCTGGCCCTCTTCCCCTTCCCCTTCTGGAAGCCCTAGTATTACAATGATATTTCTGCGGCTACAGCCCTCCAAATCTTCAAGCTTAGCCTCTAGGCGAGACAATTTCTGTCTCGTTGACACCAATTCAGGATCCAGGCTTTCCAGCTTCCTCTCCATTGAAACTATTCAAGCAGTGTTGTCAGAGACCGTGAGCGAAACTTCATCCAATTTTCTTGAGAGGGTTTTCAAATCAATCGCCATATCTTTCATCTCTTCTCGAAAAGGCTTAAATTCTTCCAAGAACCTATTAAGTGTTAAAGGCTCTTGTTTCCCAGCTTGACATGAAGGATCAGGCTTGTCTGGCCCACTCAAAGCTCGGGATTTCTTTGGGGACTTTTCAGGAGTAGCGGGGGGGTATGTTTCTGCGGGGCCTTCTTCATGTAAGCCTCCATCTACCAATCTGACACCCAAAACCGAAGCACAAGATGTTTAAACAATGGGAGAATTCATAGGCAGAGGAATTAGAAAGATTTAAATGTTTAAAAATGATGAATTTATACTCAGGAGGCAGGAGCTTCTACTCAGCAGTCTACATCACGTGATCCAGGAAAACATTGTTCTATAACTGGAACCATGACTGGGGGGCACTAGGAACCAGGAAAAGAAAAATATTCAGGGAAATAGGGATTGTAGGGTAGGGGGTACCACTACACACCAGGGAATGAAGGGGTATGGGTATTGGAGGGTAAGTGTGACACAAGACACCAGGGAAAAACATTAGAGTATCAGGGATGAAAATTGGAAAGACAGGCAAGGATTCTCAAGTCTTGTGATTCCTAATAGTAAAAAAAACACATTTCAAGGACAGATCTGCAACTGCGAAGTGCAGATTACACCTAAGAGTGTCCCGATCACTCAGATAGATGTGTTGGTGTCTCTAAATGATGCCAGTTTTATAGCCTTTGAATTTTGTTTTAAAAAACAGACACAAGATGGTGGCAAATGAAAAAGGAATATTCCAATATGAAACAGGATTCCTTTTTCATTTCATACAGCTATCCTGAAGTGCTTACTGAGCATGCTCAGAAATGATTTTTTCAAATTTTAAAAATGCAATAACTTTCAAACAGCTTATTATTTTTTTCACCAGACTAGGAAAAGGCACATCTGTGGGCTACTCCCCTTCTGCCCTGAACATTTCAGAACACACTTCCAGACTGGCTGTAGACAAGTTCAAAGAGAAATCCCAGCAAAGTCAAAGAGTGAATAGTGCATTTTTCACTTCTCTGAAACTCAGAAACTGCACATCTGCCCTAAATGTAAATTGGCACATCTTCAGATCTACACTGAGCGATGGTGTATGCAATTTTCCATGCAAATCCGTTAAATGGTTGCAAAGTTATTAAAGTGCAAAATTTGTGATTTAACATTGAATTGGCTACTCAACCCTAACTATGAGGGTGTGACCGCAACACTGTAATATAGAATGACTTGGAAGTCATAGACAATGTTTGTTATAGTTCCCTGTTCATTATACTGAAGGATTCTGTTGTCAGACATGATCGGGGTTAAAAAATGTGTTTACAAATACTGTACAGTACCATGCTACTGTTCTGTGCTACATATAGGAAGAGTTATTTCTGTGGTGTGTTTGATTTTTTTAAAACACAAATCTTTGTCAGCCCTTTGTATTAGTTGTTTAAGCACAGACCTTTATTTTAAACTCTGACCTCTTGCGCCTCGGCCATTCACACTGACCACACCACCTTGCCAACTGCTTCCCACTCATCCCACAACATCACAGCACATAGGCTGATCAATTTTTTGTTTTGTTTTGTTTTGTTTTGTTATTTTTTATACGTAGACCATTGTCTTACTTTTTTTATTTAAATACAGACTTGGAGCAAGTCTAGTGTTTGTGCCTCAGTCACTAGCCACCACCAACCTGCTCACGCTCACGCTCCTCCAACTGACTTCCACTAAACCTTGCAACATTACAGCTCGGCAGTTCTTTTAGTTTTAATTATGCACTTTACAGTACCTGAAAGGGTGAGCAACAGAGAGTGACTATTAGAGTGAGTGAAGAGAATGACCGAGGATTACTGGGTGAAAGCTTCCTTGAGAGAGAGAGAGAGAGAGACAGAGACAGAGACAGAGAAAGAGAGAAAGTCATGGTGAGTTGAGTCAGAGATTGGGGTGGGTGGTAATTACCAGCAGCAGCAGCAGCAGCAGCAGCAGCAATCAGCAGGTAATTAATACTCTATTGTATGTTGGGAGATAGGGAGATTGTGTAACTGGGAGATTGGAAGATTATGTAGCTGCCACTGCTTTACTGAAGTTGGGAGCCACACAAACCATTCGTTGTAACCTGGAGTTTGGTATAATGAGGTTCAGCATAGCAAGTGAGCACTGTATATATGATATACTGTATATAGGATAAGCAACAGGGACCTGTGAAATAAATTATTTATTTTAACAAGAGCTGTTTTACCTTGGGTACCCTCACAAGTGGCATAAGCCACAAGAGATGTTCCCAATGTCAAACAGATCAAGTAAAAAAAAGTAATTTTTTCCTCAGTGTCCCTGCTGCATATGTAATTTATGCCATAGTTTGGGATCTTGTGTAATAAATTATTCTTTTAAAACAGTTTTCTGTTTTTTTTCCAAACTTGTACATTTAAGGGTTTATTTGATGAAGCACTAGTATTGCACTTTTTTTTTTAGTGTGGTTGTGAAGAGGGTTGCTGGATATGTGGCTTGTGAACATTGCGTTGAAGTATCAATTTGGCTTCTGATTGGTGTGGCAATTAACTTTTCAAAAAATATTGAAAAACATTGTGGCAATGCATAGTGAGTGGTGGCGGCAGGGCTGGCGGGTCCTGTGGAGGTGTGTAGCCTCTTGCCATTTCTGAGAGAGAGATTCATTTAAATGCTTCCTTAAGGATGTTCAGCATGTTTTGATTGCATGGCAAGGCTGGAGTTCAGAAGTGTGACTAAAGTGAGGGTGAATCTGAAGAGGTGAGTGTCTGGGGACTGGAAAGAGTACTGTCAGTGTTTGTGGAGAGACAGCTGATACTGAAAAATGTACAACTTTGTTGCATTCATAGTGGCAGTTGAAATTAAGAAGGGACCAGAGGAAGTAAGGCTGTGAAAGATGAAGAGCGAAGACAGAAGGGGAGTGAACACATTGCAAGCAGTGATCTAGAGTTGAAAGAAAAGAAAAGAAAAGGTGAAAAAATTAAGTGGTTTTGTTTTGTGCAGTGTGTGGGCTTTTTTGATACTTTACTGGAGAGCTACTGTTGAAGTTAGTATGGTTTGTGATAAAGTGTATGGAAGTGCTAGGGACATAGATGCTGTGGAAGGAGGGAGTGTGTTTACAAAGTCAAAGAGAATATATATGTGGATACCTGGGTACAGTATGTAGTGCCACCGGGTGGATGGGTGGGCAGGGGGAGAGACACATCATAATGATGTGTCCACTATGTGCTGTACATAAATGCATCATGAAGTGTCTACTATATAAGTAAATGCTAATGACAGGTCTACGGTGTACATAAAACAAAATATGTTTCTGCCAAATGTCTACAAAGTTGGGAAATGTGTTATTAGGGTAGTAAAGCCTAACTCCCAATCTCTCCCACTCACTTTCCCTTTTTACTAGGGATGGGTGAAAGTGCAGTTTTCTGCCCCAGAGGAACTTCCGAAGAAATCAGTGAACTTTTGTTGAAGTTTCCAAACTTCCGCTCATGGCAGAACAGAAAACATCTGTGAATGTTATGGGCAAAATCAGCACTTTCGCCCATCACTAGCCCTGGTGGCTAATGGCCCCTCCCCCCACCCACTCACGTACTTATTCATAACCTATACCTAGTGGCTAGCAGTCCCTCCCCATCAGTCACCCACCCACAGCCTGGCCTAAAAAAATACCCTGCCCTGGGGTTGAGAATCCGATCCCTTCCCCCATCCCATTCCTGCCTGAGTAAATGTGCACTGGTGGCTAATGGTTCCTCCCCTCAACCTCACCCACCCAAACTAATTGTTCACAAATAATCACTGAAGTGTAGTCCAGTAAGTTAATAACACCTCCCCATCCCCATCTCTGTCCATAGCCACACTTTTTTAACAAACAATCCCTAGTGGTCTAGTGGTTCCCCTCTAACCACCCCCATTCCCCAATCCCATAGTAATTCCCTGGTAGTCTAGTGCCCCCCACTCCAGTAGGTATCCCACCACCCAACTCCCAACCCCATCCCAAACCCAGGCAGACCAGCACAGCCCTCCTGTCTCCATGAAGGCTGGTCCACCCACTGAGCTGTCAATGAATGAATGTCTTCAGAACAACAGTCAGACTTTCTCTTGGATTTCACCCACAGAATTGTTATTTTGCCCATGCCTACTTTTTACCCAAGATGAAACTACAGGTATAGGGCAATGCATCAATGGCATGACACCTCATTCATGCCCAATAGTTTCACATTTGTAAATAGTAACCCTAACCCCCATCCCATCCCCTGCCTTTATGACCCAGAGTCAAGCTGCAGATCCTGCTCCATGCTACAAGGTTGTGCTGATTCATGTGAGCTTCTTCTGGTACAATGCTAAGTTTCGCAGTTATCACACAATTGTGCATTGACTATGTATGGCTATGTGAACCCCATGTATAATGTAACATATATTTAATAGCAGTATTTTGTTGTGTGCATGTGTACCATGTTTCATAGAGTATCATGAAGACACTGCATAAAATAGTATACATGTCCCAGATATGTAACATGCTTTAAGTAGTTCCTGGTATGATTCCCAAAGAAAGAAAGAAATAAAAGTGTGCAATATGTGTAATACTGAACTTACAACTTGTAACAAGTCTGCTGCTTTGAAAAGGTTCCGCAGTGTTGTGTTCAAAGAAAGCCGCATCATAAATGGATGTAAAACTTTTTAGCCATGCATCACAAGCATTCTAATTCTAGACCTAAAATGAGTAGGAAGTGTAATAAACACCAGACCTGTATGGCATGACTCCAGAATTGTAGCTTGGCCTTGGGTCACAAGGGTAAGGATGTGGTAGGTATTAGGGTTTCTATTTACAAATTGTGAATATGCTGGGCCTGTAAGAGGTATCACACCATTGACGCATTGCCACATATCTGTAACTTGGTCCTGGATGAAAAAGGTAAGTGAGGAGGAGAGGCAAGGAGTTAGGCTTGACGACCCTAATAGCACACTTCCTGACTTTGTAGCTGTTGAGTTGAAAACCAAAATAGCACATTCCAGTACTTTGAGGGTTTGAGTTTTATGAGGTGGCAACCCTACCCTACATTAATGTAGTTTTTGCAATGTACACTATTTCCTTAGTTTTTGCAACACTAGACTGGTAACTTGCTTTGTACAGGGCCCAGAGGCCCAGTGTAAAGAAGTAGAAGATGACTTCTAGCTTTCTTTGTACCTTCTAACTTTCTTTCTACCTGGCAACATGCACAGGGCACTTTGATTCCTGTACATGTGTCAAAACTTTCTTTGTGCAAGGGCTTTCAGTGTATCAGAACACCAGAACTCATTGTCTACTCATCTGGCAATTTCCAAAGTGTAGACATTTGGAAAGCAATGATTACCGAAGGAATTTGAAGCCTGAAGGCCATTTAGTATAGATCACCATTATATCTGGTGGCAGAGTAAGTGATCACTGGAAGGGAGTCATGATCCTAAGGGCTACCCTCATGAGAGCTCTGTGGTGGCTTTGTGATGCACAACAAATTTCACCAAAGTGAGTGTTTTCTCTTTTGAATAACATTTTTTATCTGTCTGTGACTGACAGTTGCAGTCAAATCTGTTGAAAATGGTGACATATCTGCTTCCAAAGACTGAGCTGCTGAAACATGTAGGAGATGCCCTACTATTTATATTTGGAATCCTAAGATGGTATTGTATGGATGTACCTCTGCCACAGAACTGGGAAATTGCTAGTCACTACCTGATGGCAGGCTGAGGTAGTCACTAGAGTCAGCACACTGTCGGTGAGAGCAATGACTTGCATGATGTGAGGTGCTTAGCACCAGAGTGGATGTTAATGAAAAATGCCAGAGTAAATGTCCCAGCAGCAATGTAGCCTCCTGCAAGCCAGCTAAACTGATGCTGCATTGGCATGGTAGTAAATAAAACATAAGTGATCCCAAAGTGTATAGCAAAGTGGGAGGCCAGGTAAATTCATAAGGCAGCATAGGAATGGCTCTGTCCTGAGGTAAAGCCACACCCAGTGATACAGTGCAAGAAAAAAGAGTAGATACAGGGTTCCTGTAAGGAATGTGTGCACAGTAAAACTTGTTTTAAGGTACCCTAAGGTTTTGACTTATGTCCATGGTACGAATACAGCCTGTCTTGCAGTGTTGATAAGGGTAGGGATTTGGGGTCTCTTTTTCCCACATGAGTGACTGTAAACATGTTAGTAAACATGACAACAACCCATCATGCAGCAGAGTGATTTGTTTCTGACATGACCAAAGTGACACCAAGCAAAGCTCATCAAGGAGTGAATGGAAAGGAAAGGAAAAGAACTGTAAATAGCTAGAGACTCAGTGCATCTGATTGCATAACCTTTTAAAATGAGTCCTTAAATGCAAGAGAAATGATGGTTGTTAAGAGCCCTTTCATAAACTTCAACATAACAGATCTGACAAAGTTGATTTGGTGAGGCATTACACATGAACAGGGTGGCCACTGAAAATGCCCTTTCACTGATGACTCTCAAAGGGCACAGGAAACCATTGTCAGATTCTCCCTTGTTGACTTTAGCAGCTAAACTGGGGTAAATGAGAACAGGAATGTTTTGTTTTTCTTTTATTAGTATTGCAGTCAGGACCAAACCACTTCAAGAGCCATACATGGTGCATATTTGCATCCTTACCACAGTCCATGTTGGCAACAGGCTCCCAGGAGCAAAGAGAGATAATCAGTCTGAAATAGAATAGTGCTATCACTTCTGTGAGCCATATTCTGTGGCTGGCCTGCTAAAGACCTCATACATATGGAATGCACAATGCCAAGGAGCCATTTGCCTGTGAATATGTGGACATTAGCAGCTTGGCACAGTGCATCCATGCACAAATGCAGGAAGCATTGTACAGAACCTTGGCTGCCCCCACACATGAGCCCTACCCACCTATGCCATTCCTGGAAGTCTAACAGAACCCCCTTCCTCACCTGATTCCTGTCAGCATTGTGAAACTGTAATAAAGCCCTTCCCTGGCCATCTAGTTGACACCCTTACCTCACTCAGTCCCTGCTGCTGTTGTAAAACTGTACTCATCCCTTCCCTGGCAATCAAGCGGAACCCCTTCTTCACTCTGTCTGGTGTTGTGGAAATGTACTAATGCCTATACCTGGCACTTTAGTGTTACTCACCCAACCAATCACTTTCAAAGCCTCCCTCCTCAGTCCACCCACTGAGCAACCAGAAGCTACACCCCCTGTCAGTCCTTAACTCACCCATCTATCCTCACCATCTAGTTCCCAAACCCCATTGGCTGAGATCCCCCCACCACTCACCACCTTGGCCATCTGCTACCTGATTGATAGGAAGTGAGCATGCACATACTGTATAAACAGTTATTTCTACAGAATGCATGCATTCACTACTTATCAGTCAGAGACTGTCCTTCCAAGGTAGTGAAAGGAGAGCATGTTCCAGTTGCCATCTGTGGCCCAGATGGTGGCTGATCTACAGAGAAGTGGGTGAGTAGTGAGTCAACATGGTGTGTGAGAGGTGGGTGCTCCATAGGTGAGATGGGGTCTTGGACAGCAATCCATCAGGGGATAATACTAGACTGGCAGGGATGGGCTTCAGTACAACTCCATAATAGTGGATTGAGTGAGGAAGGGAGAGGGGTCCCCCTAGACTGATAAGGAAAGAATTTTGTACAATTTCAATACATTAAAAGGGACTGAGTGAGGAAAGGGGATTCATCAGGCTGCAAAGGAAGGACTTTAATACAGTTCCACAATACTGATAGGGTTCAATTAGAGAGGGGGGTCCACTGGACTACCAGACAAGGGTTTTAGTACAGTCTCTCAATACTGTCACTGATTGGGTGAGGGGATGTTCATTAGACTGACAGTTTTTGAGTGTTTAATATTGTGTAATACTGCTGGGATCTGCAATATAGATTTGTACTAACAGAGATGCAGTGGATGGACGTGGAGGTCCCCAGCAGCAGTGCTGCTGGTGGGCAAGGAGTCACACACCAGTATGCACAATGATAAAGCAGGGTTTCATTAGCATTAATTAGGCCTGCCTTTGAATATACCATTGCATCCTGTAAGTAAGAGGGTGCCCTCACTTGCAAGGCAACAGTGTAGTCTGTGTAACTACAGGTGTTACCAAGCAATCCATCTGGTGACCCCTGTTGTTTCATTTATTTTTAAATTCCCTCCCTGCAGTACATAAGAAATCTAATATTTTACTTTCTGCTGATGATGCAGTCATGTTTAAAAGTGGGACCATTCTTTCTGATTTGAAATAAATATGTCAAAAAGATTTCAATTGAGTTCAAGGATAGATTTTGTGTAAGAAACTAGTGCTAAAGCTACCAAAATCAATTCTATGGTTTTTCATAATGCCAGAAGAAAATTGCCTTTAACGTATATTACAGAACTAAAAACTATTTAAGGCACTAATATACTGTAGAACAAGTTCACGATTTTAAATATATTGGCCTTATCCTAGACAGTACTCTTCTTATAATTTACATATTTCGAATCTGGTACAAACTATGGATCAGAGATTGGGCATTCTTTATAGGTTGAATTCTGTTTGGTTACCATCTACTATGTTATCACTTGCACAAAATGTTTTGCTTCCTATTACTGATTGTGGTATACAATTTTATTTTACTGCTGGTGAGGGTATGCTGTCCAGGGTTAGGGATTTATACAGTCAAGTTGCAACATTTGCCTCTCAGCTTCCCCCCTGAATGCAACATTGTCGTCTTTATAATTCACTTAATTGACCCTCCTTAGATCACAGGTACAAGTTGCAAACTGGAATCTTAGCTAGGAAAATTGTAATGAAAAAGTTACCCAAATTTCCCCATCAGGTTTTTTCAACAGTGTCCTACTGTGTTCAGGATTCATTCATCTTTTAATAACACTCATTTTGCTATACCCACCATGAAAACTACTTTAGGCCAAAAATCCTTGCTATATCACTTGCCATACTTTTACAATTCAGTGCCTTATTTTTGAACTGCTGGTAATTCTAGTCTTTTGAATTTTATGTTTGCTCTTAAAAAATATTTGCTTGATACTGAATTTTGCAAGTGTAGGTGAAATTGTTAATTGTTAGCAATGTGCTGTATACATTGGCAAAGATATTCAAAGGGGTTGCGCCTCAACAGAGTTGCACCAGTGCAACCCTGCATTGTGCCCTGGCGGGATATTGAAAAGGCTGCCAAGCACAGTGCAACTCCCGATGCACTGGGGTGCAATGTAATGGTATGCAGTGCAGATGCAGAGGGCATGCCCATGTATATGCAGCACATCCTGAAATTCAGCCTGTGATGTGCGGTGCATATGCTGGTGTAACCCTGCAGTGTGCCACATAGTGGGGCTTAAAGTTTAGCCCTGTCAGAGTAGGAACAACTCCGGGCCACCCAAAGGTGAGCTGGAGTATTGCAGGGTGCAACACAACAGTCCAGCCTTGGATGGCCACCTGCCCGCCCAGAACACTGTCCACAAGCACACACTGACCACAACCCCCCCAACCATAGCCGTGATTGCATGCTATATGTATATGAAGACATCTCTGGTAGTCTAGTGACCCCCCAGTCCCCGATTCTCCAATAATTATTATACATGACCATCCCTTGTGGTCTAGTGGTCCCACCTCCCACCCAAGTCCCTGATTCCCCGATATATGTACATAAGACCATCCCTGGTGGTCTAGTGGAACCCCCCTGCCCACCCATTGTGATGATCACAGTACATGTAAGTCTCAACACTCTCTGGTAGTCTAGTGGACCCCCTCCCTCATGAGTCACCGATCATGGTAAATCACACATACCTATGGCCCTGGTGATCTAGGTGGCACCCCATCCCTCCACCACACAGGACCCCTTGCCACCCCAATCCCGAAGTCATTGGCAGGCAGCTACATCCCACCTGCATACCACCTGGCCACCCACTGAATGATAGGTACAGTATGGGCTGTAAGTCCATTGGTCCCCTGTGTGGACCAATGGGCTTGGAGAGCATACTGTACTAGACAGTCCAAATATGTGAATGATTCAGGGACTGTCTAGTACAATATAGCCTGCAAGCCCATTGGTCCACACAGAGACCAATGGCTGCAGTCCATACTGTACCTATCATTGGTGGGCAACCAAGCGGATATGGGCAGGATGCAGCCACCCACCGATGATTGGGAGAAGCGGGGTGGGCAAGGGAAATCCCTGTGTGGGGGAGGAAGCACCACTGGCTCATCAGGGCCATAAGCATGTCGGATATAACTGTGATCAGGGACTCCAGGAGGGAGGGAGGTCCACTAAAGTACCAGGGAATGTTGAAACTTACATGTACCACGACATGACAACGGGCAGGTGGGGGTTCCACTAGACCACCAGGGATGCTTTGTAATATATCGAGAGAATCAGGGACTTGAGTGGAAAGGACCACTAGACCGCCAGGAATGGTCATGTATAATAATTATCAGGGAATCGGGGACTGGGGGGCCACTAGACTACCAGGGATGTATTTTTATGCATATACCGTGCAATCACAGCTATGGGGTGGGGATGCCCCGGGAACCCCACAACACACGTCATGCTGTGCAGTGTACCAGCCGTAAGTCACCGGGCTACCCTGTGCAAGGCATGCAAATGGGGCCATAATGATATGCAAATGGCCACATTTTTGCCTTGCATATATTATGGCCTCATTTGCATGCCCCCTGTTGAATATCATGGTTGATGCACCTAGCGCAACTGCACTTGCGCTGACGCATCTCCGTGCTCCCTATCTGTGGCTTGTGCCAGTGCAGCGCCACTGCATCTTGTGCAGTATTTGCGCTGACTCTGCCATATCCAATGGTGCTGCACCATGATGCATCCCCATTGAATATCACCTGGACCTGGACCTGGACCTGGCCCCAGCGCATCACAGTTGTGCTGCGCCCAGGCTTGTGCCACTGCCTGGTGCAGTCTGAATATCCCGGCCATTGTATATTATTCTGTTATGTTTGTATCGTGACTCTAATTATTTATTCTGTGAAATTTGTTTGTTTGTTACATGTGGTCTTCTATGAAAAGTGTCTTTAAGCTCATGGATTTGCCAGATATTAAATAAGCAAACTAAACCAAACCTTGATGTTTTTAATTATCTTGGATTTAAACACTATCTAAAAACCTTCACTCAGCAGTTACATTTGGAAAACCATTCTGCAGCACATAGAGTTAAAAAAAGTCATGCACAGTATATTTTCAAAACCTTCATGTAGGATTTCTGTTTTGTGGAAACCATTGCACAGCAAGTAGATTTTAAAAACCATAATGCAGCCAGAAGATTTAAGAAACTGTCGTGCCATATGTCGGTTTTGAAAACCATACTGCAACACAAATATTTTGAAAGCCATAATGTAGCTGCTCAAACTATTTGTGTAGCAGGTAGATTTTCAAGAACATTTGTGAGACATTGCTGTGCAATCATTTTGTTTATTAATTGAAGGAAGCTTAATACAGGCCATCCCAGTAGCATGTTAGTAAAGCTACCACCCACTATACCAGTGATGCTATCTTACATTGCTGAGGGTCAGTCAGACTAGAAGATCAATCATCTGATAGGCTGATGTTCTCTACCTTGGAGTGAGGGCTTGCTGATTCTGCTGCAATACAGTTACCAGGTGCAAGCTTGGTGATAGTGTGGATCTGCAGTGGTATGAAGGGAAGGAACTGTGGGACTCTGATGCATACGTGTTCCTCCTCCCCACACATGTCTACATGCATGCCCCAGCTATGGGGAATGGAGATAAAAGGGAAATAATGAATGGCATGGCAGGCAAACATAATGCTCTGCATGACACCCCTCATATGTGCCACTGCCAGGACCCCTATCAGCAGCAATTGGATGAAAGTCTCTCGGGGGGCTGGATGGCCATCCTCCCATCTGGCCCCAACATGGGAGACAATCCATGAGAGAACATGGCTGATAGCAGAGTCCTAGGCAGGTGGTTGCCAATAGGGAGCAGTGAGGACAGACCCAAAGGGAACAAGCCTGACCTGCACAAGGAGCAAAAAGGATATCTAAATACTACTTTGTGTAGTTTTTATTAAAATTTAGTATTTTAACATGTGGCTTGTATT
Source organism: Neoceratodus forsteri (assembly GCA_016271365.2). NCBI lineage: Eukaryota > Metazoa > Chordata > Ceratodontiformes > Ceratodontidae > Neoceratodus > Neoceratodus forsteri. The sequence goes on from CM057456.1 coordinate 1,293,167,550, forward strand.
CAATGTCGGCTTGTATCTGAGGGTGGCTTATTTTAAAAAATCTAATTTTCAAGTCCAAAAAATAAAATATTTCACAACCTGGATATGACAATGTTTATTTTTATTGGTCTACTTCATATTATAATAAATAAAAGAAGCATTAACTAAGGTAATTTTTTTTTAGTACAGCACTGATCCTTTTGCAGAGATAAAAATCATGGAGTCCCACTGACAATGTTTAATTAATTAATTAATTAAAATTTGTTTACAGGGTGAATGCACTGGTAATGAGTACCTTTTCAGGAATGACCCGGGTGCAAAAGCACAAACAGGTAAACAAATTATAGCTAATACATATGAATTTACAGCAAGTCATAGGCAAACATGAGCACATATGGTGCTAATACTTGTAAATATACAATGTAATATGCAAAGTGATATAAAAAGTAATATACAAACATGCTTGTAATGTAATAAACAAAGGTAGAATTGAGTATAGAGAAAGGAGGAGGAAGATGGAGGAGAAGAATGAAAAAATATGACTCACAATTGGTCAGTGGTTGCGATTAGCTAGTATAAGGTGGAAGGTCATGATAGGATATCAGAAGCAAGGGCAGGCTTGGGCTGAGGAGCAGTGTGACTTTAGGAGCTTGGCAAAGGTATAGGGAGAGGAAGATATTTTGACAGAAGGAGGTTGGGAGTTCCAAACTGAAGCCGCACGATAACTAAAAGAGTGTTGACCGATATTTGTGCGAAACATGGGTATTATAATGCTGTTTTTGGTTGCAGAGTAGGAAAACCTGACATGAATTCAACCTTGTTTAGAAGCTTCAGCTTGTATTTGACAGTGGCTTTTATTAAAAAATACTTACTTTGATCTGCAACTTGTTTTTGATGGTAGCTTTTTTCAAGGTATCTTCTATTAGATGAAAAACACTATTTAGAATTATTTTTTAGTGAATGAGCATGTGTAAGCAATAATCATTAAAAACTTCAAAATCAATTAACATTTTTTCACTGAGTAACTAAAATGACATATACAGTAGCTCTATAATGTCTAACTAACCTGTAAGTTTCAAAATGTATATTTTTGTAGAGTTTTTTTAAGCTATTATGTTGGCTAATGGAGCATGTGCAAACAAGTGTCATTAATAACTACAAAACAAATTAAGATATTTTCACCAAACCACAAAAAGAAACTTTTCTCCATAACATCTAACACACTTCCATTGAGCATGTGCAAACAAATATCATTAATAACTGTAAAACGAATTAACATATTTTCACCAAAGCACAAAAAGTACATATTCCTCCATAACATCTTACAAACCTCTTAACTTTCATATCTGACCTACCTGTAGTCTTTTCTCTATCCTTGAGCAAAATACTTGGTTCAAAAATGGGCAAAAATACATAAATTGAACACTTTATAAACCCAAAATGGACATACAGATATCTATAAACTTGTCACATTAGTAGACTCTAGGACTGAAATGATGCATGCCAAATCATACAGTCCAACATTCTAAGATGACCATGATATCAACATTTTAAAATGACACCTTTTAATGAAACCCCAGCACTATCTTAATACACAGACACATTCTTGCCTGTATAATATATTTATTGCAAAAACAAAACTGTTTTAATACACCATTTAGAGTTCAACTCAACCCCACAAAATTAAAGACTACAAACAACCATCATCAGGTATAATAAACAACATGCAGCTGTTTCCTGATGACACAAATGCAGTAGTATTGATATGGTACCTTTGTGTACTGTACTGTATTTTTATCTGTGGCATGCATACTGCAGAACATACAGTACACACACATCTGGCTGCAGATAGCAATCCACTATACTCAGATCACAACACTACCTCTGTATGCAGCTGCACAAGTCCCTGCAGCCACATTAATAAATCCACAATACCCAAAGTACAACAGTTCTTCTGTCTGCAGAAGTGCAGACCCTTAATGGACCAGAGATTCTGTAGCAACAAGTACTCATGCACACTGTAAGATGTAAACAAACTTCTGAATGCAGAAGCATAGGTTCTTAGGGGCTTGATCATCTGAATCTGAAGGTGCTCACATACACAGACCTCTGGCTGTAGAAGTGCAAACCTCTGTGAGGTGTACAATTCTGGAGCCGCAGATAGAAATACATGGTACCAAAGTTGCAGCACTTCTTCTGTCAGCAGAAGCACAGGCTCCTGTGGGGCCAGAGCTTCTGCAATTAGTGATACACTTTAAGACATACCCACACTTCTGGCTATTTATACAAATCCACAAAGGTAGCACATCAGTGCTACTGCATTTGTGTAATCTGGAAACAGTTGTATGTTGTTGGTCATACCCAGTGATGACTGTCTGTGATTGTACATGGAGTTCTGTGCTTTTCTTGACTGTGAGGTGGAAGTTAAGGTTGTAAATCCTAACACCACATTTCCTTGGTTTTGTGAGGGTTAATTTTAACCATATCTGGTACATAAATGCAGTTTTTTCAATGGATTTTCTTTCTTTTAGAGATAGTGGACTCATATCCTCAGCCATGTAAGTCCTTTTGTGACCCTCATGGACAGACACAGACACACAGGGCCCACTGGGCCCTGTGCCAAGGGAAGAGTTCACCTATCTACCTGTGGAAGTACAGGGCCTCTGTGTCCTGCAGGCCCACGTGGCTATGAATGCAAATAATTTGTGGGGCTATCTGGGGGACTGCAGAAGCACATGGTGCTTTTGGCCCTGTGCATTTAGGTGGTTACAGATGCAGATGTGCAGGGCCAAGAGTCCATCTAGGTGGGAAGCATAGGATAATCTTGGCCCTTGGCTTTTATGCAACTAAGGGTGCAAAGGTGCAGAGTCCTCTAGGGTCTATGCCAAGATAAGACTTGCTTTCACTATTTAATTGCTTGTTGCCCATGTGACAACACTGCACTGTTCCTCCTTAGACTGGGGGTAGTACCACATGGCAGTGCCATCCCACTGGCCTCAGCCCATCTAGTTGGCTTGCAGAGCTCACCCTTGTACTCAGCTCACTGGCACAGGATCACACTGCAATAACTGCTGGGCCACACATCGGCCCTGCATAACATTTCTTCATAAATTTTTAGGGCATTTTTGAGAGTTTGACCATATGTCTTGAATTTGGTTACTTGGATGTATTAAATCTTGTCTGAAAGGTGACTTTGCAGAGCAACTGCAAAATCACATTTTGATCTGTATTGAAAATTCCTACCATCCTTGTTCATGAGTTAGGGTTATGTAAACAGTATATGCAAAATTTGGGACTAGCATATTGTAAAAAGCTTATTCAAAATTTGCAACTAGCATACTGTAAAATGGCCAAGTTATGAGTAAAAGTATGTGTGACAGAAAAAATCTTTTTTTTTTGTTGCAAACCAATATTGTACTACTGTATTTAATATGTGACCTAAAAATTCTTAGAGTGCACATAAACATCTTCAACCATTCAATAAAAAGTATTTTACATTCACACAAAAAATTCTTGATTCACACTTAATGTGTAACATCATTATCATCATCAAGTTTATTTAATAGTCCAACAAATTGTTGTGGACATTACAAAAGACAGCTACAAATACATATAATCACATACAATTTAGAAAATGAATACATGGTAAAAACAATAGAAACACATATTTTAAACATATTAAAAAGTTAAACAACCAGCATAAGAGACTGCCTAACAGACAAGGGCACTACAGTTAATAAAATAAGAAACTATCTTCTTTTAAGTCTAATTACTGCTTCCTGAATTTTACAATCATTTTGGCCTCCTCTACTGTTTGAGGGTGCAGGAGGATAAATAATGGGTCATAATTCAGACATGTATTTAAGTGCAACTGAAGAACTCTCCATCCTGATATCAAAATCTCCACCCAGTCATGAAACAGTTTTTTTTGGTTGTCGCATGAAAAATTCTTGGGTCACACATAAATGTGAGAACAGAGAATTAATTCAGAAGAAAAACAAGCATTTTAGGTGTGCAGGAACAATTATTTGATCTCACTTCAATGTGTGACCCCAAAATTCCATTTATTGTGCACACAAATAATTACTGGGTCACATTTAAATGCGCTATCCAAAAACTCAGTTTGTGGTGCACATGGAAAATTCTTCAGTCACATTTAAATGTGCAACCAGAGAAATAATACAGCAGAAAAACAAACAGTTTTGATGTGAATGAAAAATTTGGAGCTCATGACAGAAGTGTTGGCCATCTTGCTTAGCTGATGACCAAAGAGCTTTTTTTGACATTTTGACACTGCATCATGAACTTAGTTGTTAGAATGTGTTAAATTCTCCAAAATTTGGCTTTGCTAAATAACAGTGAGATCACCTTTCAATCTATATTTGAAAATTCCTATCATCTTTGTTCATGAAGTATGATCATGTAAACGGTATATTCAAAATTTGGAACTAAGCTATTAGAAACATAGAAAGATAGAAATTATCAGCAGATAAGGACTGCCAGGCCCATCCACTCTGTCCATAAGACCCATACTAGTTGCAGCCACTGACCTTGCCTGGTCTATGGCCTCCTCCCTCTCCTCCCCACCACTAAGGTTCCCTTATTCCTGTCCCAGGCATGCTTAAATCCCTCCACCATCCTCACCCCACCACCTCCTGTGGCAAACTATTTCATTTATCAATCACCCTTTCTGTGAAGAAAAACTTCCTCACATTTCCCCTCAACCTGCCCCCTTCTAATTTCATACCATGCCCCCTTGTTCTTATACTCATTCTATACTGGAAGATGCCTCCCCCTGCATCTTGTTTTTACCCTTGAGGTACTTGACTGTTTCTATCATGTCACCCCTGTCCCTCCTCTCCCTCCAGCGAGTACATATTGAGATCCTCTAGTCTCTCCTCATATGTTTTCTGGTGCAAGCCCTGCACTATCTTTGTCACCCTTCTCTGAACTGCCTCCATCCTGTTGATGTCCTTATGAAGGTGTGGCTTCCAGAACTCACACAGTACTCCAGGTGGGGTCTTACCAGTGTTTTGTACAATGGCATTACCACTTCTAGCCTTCTGCTTGTGATGTCTCTGCCTTTGCACCCCAGAATGCCACTGGACTTCCCGGCTGTCTTTGTAGTCTGTTTGGACACTTTTAGGTAATCTGGAATGATAACTCCCAGGTCCCTTTCTTCTTTGGTGATTGTCAACAACTCCCCACCCCCATCCTGCAGCTCTCCCAGGGTTCCTTCTTCCCAGGTGCATTATTTTGCATCTCTTTCAATTGAACCTCAGTTGCCACACCTCAGATAATTTTTCCAGCTTTTCCAGGTCCATCCTCATTGTCACCACCCCATCTAGTGTATCCACTCTGTTGCAGATTTTAGTGTCATCTGCCAACAAGCAGACGTTTCCCTCCAGCCCTTCCACAATGTCACTAATGAAGACATTTAATAAGGCTGGCCTCAGGATTGATCTCTTATATACTCCACTGGTTACTCCCCTCTCCCCAGATTGAATCCCATTTACCACCATCCTCTGCCTCCTGTCTTTAAGCCAGTTTCTCACCAAGTTTACCACTGTGTGCCCTATGCTCAGACTACCCATTTTGTTCACCAGCCTTCTATGTGAGATGGTGTCAAAGGCTTTGCTGAAATTGAGGTAGGCGATGTCCACCCCCAATTCACCTCCCTAGTCACCCAGTCAAAAAAATCTTTCAGCCTCGTCTGACACGCTCTTCCTGCTGTGAATCCATGCTGTCTTGGATCCTGGGCATCGATGGACTCTGCATATGCCACTATTCTTTCTTTCAGCAGTGCCTCCATGATCTTGCCTACTACTGAGATGAGGCTGATGGATCTATAGTTTCCATCCTCCTCCTTATTACCACTTTTGTGAAGAGGGGCTACATGTGCCCTCTGCCCATCTTCTGGAACCACCCCTGTGTTGAGTGAGTCATTGAACAAAGCTGCCAGAGGTGCTGCTAGCTCCTTTCTGAGCTCCCTTAATATCCTTGGGTGTATGCCATCTGACTTCATTGCTTTGTTCACCTTTAGTTTTGTGAGTTCCTCCAGGACTCTTTCCTCTGTGAATGGGGATGTGTTCACCTCCCCCTTCCCATCATGCCTGTTACTCAGCTGTGGTCCATGACCCTCCCCCTCTTCAGTGAATACTGAACAGAAGTATTTGTTCAGTATTTCAGCCTTTTCTCGGTCTTACTCCTTAAACTTCCCTGTGTTCCCTCTGAGTCTTACAATCCTACTCCCCCCAGTTTTCCTTCTTTCACTGATGTACCTAAAGAAAGTCTTGTCTCCCTTCCTCACTGTCTGTGTTAATCATTCCTTGGACTGTGCCTTTGAACTCCTAACAGTCTTGCATGCATCCTTAACATTCTTTAGGTACACTTCCCTGTCTTACTCCCTTTGAGTTTCTTTATATTTTCCTGAAACTCTTTCTCTTGGCCCTTACCTTGTCTGCCACCTCTCTTGACAACCATAGTGGTTTCATCCTTTTTTACCTTTGCTTACCATCATAAAGCATTGGTTGGTCACCCCTCTATTGCTCCCTTCAGGTGTTCCCAATGGTCCTCAACCTCCTCCCATCTCCCTCTTTGCCAGGGCCTCTTTGAGCCCCCTCCTCATTTTATCAAAATCCACTGCCCAAAAATCTATGACACTTGCCTTAGAGTGAATTCACTGTGTCTCTGTCCCCCATGTTAAACCACACTGTTTGGTAGTCACTTGATCCCAGTTGACCTTTCACCTGGATGTCAGCAATTCTCTCCCTAATTGTCAGTACTAGGTCCAGGATCACCCTATCCCTGGTGAGATCACTGACCATCAGTCTAAGGCCTGCCCCCAATAGGGAATCCAGGATGTCTTGGCTCCTGGATGACACAGCTGCTGGGATGGTCCAAATAATGTATGGGATATTGAAATCCCCCAGCAATACTACCTCATCCTTTGTTGTTATTACCTTATTACCTGAATCTGATCCATTTGCTCTCTTTCCATCTCCTCCTCCTCCTCCTGTGCTGGAGGCCTATAGATCACCCAGTGCTGATTACTATGTCATTACCTGGCTCAAGGGTGACCCACAGTGCTTCGGTCTCCCCTGTCTACCCTACACCTCTGTCACTTTGATATCTTCACTTATGTATAGGGCCACCCCTCCCCCTTTTGCTCCCCCATCCCTCCTGAATAGAGTTTAACCTGGAACATTAGCATCCCAGTCATTATTGTCGGTGTACCAGGTCTCTGTTATTGCCATTATGTCCAGGTATGCCTCTTCCATCAAGGCCTCCAGATCTGGTATTTTATTTCCCAGGCTTGAGCATTTGTAACCATGGCCTTCCATGGTTTGCTGCCTCCCCCCCGGGTTTCCAGTGAACATGGCAACTGTGACTGAGTGACTGCAAAAAGGGTGACTCAATCATGGCATCTGTGTTCTGGGCTACCTGACAGGGTAGTGACAGGATACAGAGGTAGGTGATGACAGCAACCTGATATATACATGCTCGCGGGGGGGGACCACACCACATGATGGGTGGAAGGTGAGGGAGGGTATGTAGGAGGTAGCAAGGTGGTCAGCTGCCGAGCTGGCTATGTGGTGTGGTGGGTAGGGTGGCAGATTGGGGTTTGGAGGATGCCAGATTCTGTTGTAGGATTGCTTTATTCATCGGATGTTTTTAATTTTTTAGTAACTTTTACACCTCCCAACATGCACCCCCCGGAGCTGAGAATGTTTAAGTAGGAGTGCGGGGGCAAAGCCCCCCCCATATTTTAAGGAATCCCATTGCCAGTTTTGTGGTTGCTGTGAGTGTACATTGCCATTATTTATTTACGGCAATGTACAGTCGCCCAAACATTGCCTTTTTGATGTATAACCCTCTCCCTCTGTGTTTGCCCTCCTGCTTCCCCCACCCCTTCTCTCTTTTTATGCTGCCTAGCTGCCACTGCTTTTCCCTTTGTATCTGGTACTGGAGTCCCTTCCTGTATCCTATATTTATGTTCCTTGTTTCTGCCTACAAACCTATCTGTAACTTATATACTGGCTTCCTTAACCTGTGGGGGTGAGCAGTGTGATTGACCCTGTTCTTTATCTCCACCACCTAGGCTAGTTTAAATGCTTGCCAACAAAGCATTGAAACTGTTCACTAAGGACTCTGGTGCCCTTGATGCAAAGATGCAGGCCATCTCCCCCATACAGGCCGGCATCCCCATAGGTGCCCCCCTTGTCCCCAATGTAGCCAAACTATTGATCTCTGCACCAGCTCTTCAGCCAAGCACTGTTGTAAAAAGGCCTAGGTATGAGTATAAATATGTGAGACAGACACACACAAAAAAAGTTTCTGTTCTCCAAAACAGGAATTCATGTATCACACATTTAATTGCCACAGATTTTTTTGTGCATAGCAAAAGATGAAATTCTTAGGTCACAGATCTAAGTGTGATCCAAGAATTTTATTTTTGGTGCCATGTAAAAATTCTTGTCTCACAAAAAATTCTTGTCTCATAAATTCTTGTGTCACACTTAAATGTGCAAAACAAGAATTCCCAACTCACAACACAAGAATCAGCCATCTTGGTAATCTGACAGCCAGAGAACTTACCAAAGTCATAAAATAGTATTTCTGGCCCATTTGTTGAAATATAAACACTAGAATTGAGCTTAATGGGTCCAATTTAGCAAAATTCATGTCTGTGCTCTTAAATAACTTGTGTTTTATGTATTTTCAAACTATTTGCCTAGAAAAAAACAAGATGGCAACTGTCACAACCTAAGATTTTTTTTCTCTTGACCCAAAAATACAACCAGGTGTGACCTAAAAATATCTTGTAAAAGAAGAATGTTGGGGTTGTATCAGAGAGTTATCCTGAGTAGCCTACTATGCATGCTTAGAAGCAAAATTTCAAAACCTTATAACAGTGGAACTGATTAACATTTTTTTCACAAAACTTCAAAAAGGCATGCCCTTGGTACGAGCCCTGTCAGCCATGAAAGTTTTGGAACAAAATTCCATACTGTCTTGGCTGTAGATGAGAGTGCAAAAATGGCCAAAAAGTGGTATTTGTAGTTTAACATTTTTGTTATTATTTTAACATGACACCCAAACATAGACTGAGTATTGCATAGACATTCTGACTAATACCGCAACATTTAGTAGGGCCAGAGAATTGAATTAACATAGATACAATCATACAGTATGGCTAAGTAATTACAGAAGATATAGCATAGTATACTACACATAATGCAAAACCTTAATCCAGAAATTGTCAGGATGAGATTTGGAATCTTTACCCACAGAGGGAGGGAAGCCTAGGACTACTAGCCTATGTCTCAGATTTGTTTGTGAAAGTGGGCCTGAAAAAAAGTGGCATTTGTATGTATTTCTGATGTTGCTGTATCCCAGTAACAGTCATTGCAAAGCTTCCCCTGTCTTGAGAACATGCCAGCCAGATCACACATGTTAAATTGTGAGCATTTGCATCAAAACTGACAAAGTTATCAAGGTGGAAAGATAAGGTTTAACACTAAACACTCCACTTAAGCTTAACTATACTTTTGCTACCGCACATGTACTCTGTTATATATGGGTTATGACGTGGGTAAGAGTGAGATAGTAGAAATTTCTTCACAAGTTGTACTTGACCTCCTGACCTCATGAGCAGTAAAGCCATGAGTGTGGTCAGAGGAGGTCAAGTATGGTGAGTAAAGATTTTTCCTCTCACTCTCACCCTTATCGCATTTGATTTGTGCAACAGGTGTTTAGTTGGTTTTGTGATAGAAAGGATCAAAAATGGCAAAAAATAAAAAATTACAAAGTGTGTGTTCTGCCCTTCTGATCAATGGCTCGGCACATGAGAAGCAAATCAATAAATTACAAATAAGCACATTACAGAACAATACTGTCAAGCTCAAGTCAATACAATCAAAATAGATATAATATAGAAAGCAACTAAGTCTACAAAGTATCTCACATATGAATGAAATAAAACCAGACAGAGTGGGTAGTATTGGGCTATTCCAGACTGCCTAGGGACATAATGAGGCCCGATGCAAGCAGGTGGAGGGGTTTTGGTTTCTGTTAGTGATGGTATAAGCCCAATACTGCCTACCCTGGAGGTATTATTGTGCTTAGAAAATGGGTTACGTGTGGCACTTTTGAAAGAAAGAAAGAAAGAAAGAAAGAAAGAAAGAAAGAAAGAAAGACGACAAATCACTTTAGAGTGGTTTTGTTGGTAAAGTAGTTCCTCTACTCGTATATTTGCCAGTAGAGGATACTGCAGTGTTTCATTCACAGTTGCTTTACTTTCAGTTTCTTTTACTTCACTTCTGCGAACAAAATGTTTAACCCTTCCCTGTTTTTTGAACCTTTTTTGTTTGTTGTTTGTGTCTTTGGTTAACTGAAAGAGCAGGATAAGGAATAGAGTTGGACTGCAGAGGAATGACGGCTTTGTTCTCTTTCCTGTCAATATAGTTCCCCTATCTATATCTCATACATTTTCTAATTCCACTACTGAATTTGCCCCCACCACCTCACACTGGAAGGCTGTTCCATGCATCCACCACCCTTTCCTTGAAGAAGTACTTCCTCATGTAACACCTTAGTCTACCCTCTTCCAGTCTCATGTTGTGACCCCTTGTTCTAGAACATCTCTTTTTCTGAAAGATCCTACAGTATCCTCCTGTACCTTATTTATGTCCTTGAGATATTTGAAGATCTCTATCATATCTCTCCTCCTCTCCTCTCCTCTCTCTCCTCTCCTCTCCTCTCCTCTCCTCTCCTCTCCTCTCCTCTCCTCCATGGTATACATTTTGAGCTCCTCTAGTCTCTCCTCATATGAATTTTGGTACAGGCCCTGCACCATTTTTATTGCCCTTCTCTGACCTGCCTCTACTCTGTCTATGCCCTTATGGAGATGCTATCTCCAGAACTGGACAGAGTACTCCAGATGAGGTCTCACTAATGATTTGTACAGAGGCATCACCACTCCCTTTCTTCTGTTTGTGATACCTCTCCCTATGCACCCCAGTACACTGCTGGCTCTCCCCACAGCCTTGGCACGTTGTTTGACCACCTTTAGGTCATATGATTACTCTCCAATCCCTTTTCTGTTTGGTGGGTGTCAATAACTCCCCCCCTTCCCAAGCATGTATGCCTCCCCTGATTCCTGTGCCCCAAATACATGATTTTGCACTTCTTTGCTTTGAATCTCAGCTGCCACACTCTTGACCATTCCTCTAATTTACCATGGTCCAGCCTCATTTTTTCCACCCCTCCCAGAGTGTCTACCCTGTTGCAGATCTTAGTCTCATCTGTAAAGAGGCACACCTTTCCTTCCAGCCCCTCCACAATGTCACTTATGAAGACATCACAATAGGATTGGCCCCAGCACTGATCCCAGTGGTAACCCAATGGTTACCTTCCTATCCTCAGATTGCACTCCATTTACCACCACCCTTTGTGTTCTATCCCTTAACCAATTTCTAACCAGTATTTCACCTTGGGACCTATTTCCAGGCTGTCCAGCTTGTTTACAAGCCTCTTATGTGGAACAATGTTGAAGGCCTTGGTGAAATCCATGTAGGCCATGTCCACTGCTCCGCCCTGATCCACTTTCCTGGTCACCCAGTCAAAGAAATCTATCAGATTTGTTTGAGATAACCTTCCCACTGTGAATCCATGTTGCCTTTGATCCTGTGCGCCACTGGATTCAAGATGTTCCACAATTCTTTCTTTTAGCAGTGATTCCATTATTTTCCCCACCACTGAGGTCAGGCTGATTGGCTATAGTTTTCAGCCTCCTCTTTGCTTTCACTTTTGTGTAGAGGGACTACATCTGCCCTTATCCAGTCCTCTGGAACCACTCCAGGTTTCAGCGATTCATTGAACAGGGCTACCTTTGTGCTGGCAGTACCTCCATAAGCGCCTTTAATATTCTAGAATGTATTCCATTTGGTACCATTGCCATGTCCACTTTCAGTTTTGCAAGTTCATTTAGAACTCTCTCCTCCATAAATGGACTGGTGTCCACCTTCTCCCTTTATTGCTTCTGCCACTTAATTGTGGCCCCTCACCTTCCCCCTGCTCTTGGAATATTAAACAAAAATATTTGTTTACAGTTGTTAGTTTTTCCAAGTCTTCTTCTGCACACTGCCCTTGGCACCCCTTAAGCCTTACAATCCCACCCCTTGTATTTCTCCTTTCACTAATGTACCTATAAAAACTCTTGTCCCCTTTCTTTACTGCCTGGGCTATTTTTTCCTCCATTTCTGACTTTGCACTCCTGACCACCTTTCCTGCCACCCTCTGCCTATCCAGATACACTGTCCTGTCCTCCTCCTCCTCCTCCTGTGTTTCTTTGTACTTCCTGAAAACCAGCTTTTTCACTCTTACCTTCCTGGACACTTCCTTTGAGAAACATAGTGGTTTCGTTTTTCTCTTGCTTTGGTTTATTTGCCTAAAGCAAAGGTTTGTTCTTTCCACTATGGTTCTTTTAGATGGGCCCACTGTTCCTCAACCCCCCATCCTTCCTCCCTGCTAGAGCTTTCCTGAGAAATATGTCCAACTTTGCAAAGTCTGCCCTCCTGAAATCCAGGACCCTTGCTTTTGTGTGACTTTACTCTTTCACTGTACTAAAATTGCACCACACCATGCAATGATTACTGGACCCCAGGTGTCCACCAACTATGACATCTTCAATTCTACACCCCGTTGGTGAGTACCAGGTCCAAAATTGCACCTTTGCAGTTGGGCTCCGGCACCAGCTGCTTGAGTCATGCCTCTTGCAAGGAGTTCAGTGTGTTCCTTCTCCTGGCTGAGGCTGTGGCTGGTATGCTCCAATCAACATTTGGCAGATTGAAGTCACCTACCAGCAGCACTTCCTCTTTAGTCACCATTTTATGGATGTCTTCCACTAGAATCTTGTCCAGCTCTTTCCCCTGTGCTGGAGGTCTGTTGATCACACCTGTGTGAATAATGGTGCCATTGCCCATCTCTAGGGTGACCCACAGGGCCTCTGCCCACCTGCAATCCCTGTACCTCAGTTGCTTTTACACCCTCCTTGAAGTAAAGACCTACTCCTCCTCCCTTTTCACCTTCCCTGTCTCTCCTGAATAGAGTATATCCTGGTATAGCTACATCCCAGTCATGGTTCCCATTATACCAGGTCTCGGTAATAGCTACAGTGTCCAGGTAAGCCTCTGCCATCAAGGCCACCAGGTCTGGGATTTTATTTGCCAGGCTATGAGAATTCACACACATGGCCTTCCATACTTTGTTGCTTCCCCTCCTGTGATCCCCCTTTTATCCTTATGTCTTCCCTCATAACCCCCCCAGCCCTTAATCCTCTTTCTCCTTTTCTCCACCATTCTAGATTTTCCTAGTTTAGTTACCATTGTCAGTTTCTCAACCTTAGGGTCCTTCCTACTGACTACAGTAACCTGTCGGGTGGGCAGTTTATTTCCTCCCTGTTTCCTTCTTCCACCACCCTTAACTACCTGGCGATCAGCCCTGTCCTATAATTGCCCTTTTTTTGCGTTACACTGACCTTGTAAGACCCTCACCTAGGCCTATCAGAAAGGATCTCACTCCTGGCATAGACATCCCATCTGCTTCTTCCTGGACTTCTCAATTGAGCTGTCCACAAAACAGAGGGCTAACACTCCCACTGGGAAAGCACTAATGGTTCTGAGGATCCCCCACTCTCTTCGATATCCAGAAATGCTCTGGATCAACCACAATGGGGTAGCTAGGCAGTTTGACACACCAAACACAGCTGAAGCGTACATTTTAAAATCATGGCGCCAGGAAAGCATTGATAAACAGAAGCACTGATCTCCACCCTCTGTAAATATGGGGGACAATGTGGACACCACGCCTGCCTCATCCTGAGGCACTTCTCTCCAGCCACCATCTAAATATGTGGATCCTTGTCTCCTGTTTATTTGGCAGAAGCACCACAACATGAAACACAAACACAAGAAGGACTGCCTTGGTAAAGCCCATAGTCAAAGTCAGAGCTGAAGCCTTAGTGATAATACCCCTCCCTCCTCTCAAGCTCCATCCATACTTCTGGAACAACAGGTTCACTTCACTTCTTCTTGAGCCCCAGACCAAAAACAAAGCAGTCTCTTCTCACCGGCAAGATTCTGGTCCTGATTCAATGACAAGAGCCAAATCCTGGGTGTATGCTGTTTGTTTGGTGGCTGCAGTATGCAACCTTCCCAACAGTGAGTCTTCGGGCCCTGAAAAGACCCACCACAACATTGCATCTACAACTCATGCTACTGCCATGGTGACTCTTTAGTCTGACTCACATCTTCTGCAACACACAGGATAAGCCACATCATCCTCACTATTATAGCCCTTTCCTCATGGACCAGACTTACAGGTCTCACCCTATCAGGTTGTACTTCTAACTGTGTTGTCTCAGATGCCATAAAGTGGTTCACTTGGTGCAGTCCCAATTCAGGTGTTAGGCTTTTTGGAGATATGCTGTTGCCCCATGTTGCCCTTTTTAATGTCTTCCCAGGTGCACTTGGGGAGTTGTACAACCTTAATATGCATTTTTTATTTCCCTCTTGTTGTCCCTTTTTTATAGCCTCATTGTCTCCAAGCATGTCTCTCATTCTTTCTTATTTATTTATTTATTTATTTTTGTTTTGTAGTGGGACCACTGATCTCCCATGCTGCTTTCAACATGGGTGTTTGACCCATCCAAGCAGCTGACTACAAGCAGGTATGTAGCTTTATTTATTTATTGATTGATTTGTTTGTTTGTTTGTTAATTGTAACCTGTGGGACATGGGCTGTTTAACTTGGGACTGCTCTTTATCTAACTAGCCTGGTAGAAGAAAGGGTATTGTACCTCCTTCAGTCATGACAAGTTTGTTGGGGCTGTGTGAGTATATCAAGAGGGAGTGGGTAGTGTGTTGGTAGGAGGGTGGTTTCTATACGAGGCTTAATTTGGATAATATGCACCACTGCTCTTTAGTGGGGATAATTTCCCCACATACAGACACTCTGCTGTCTCTATTTTCTTATTGCTACAACTTGGGAACTGTACACTGATACTCATGGCTTCCATCAGCTCGCACACTCTCCCTCACACATTCATGCAGCTTCTTGCATGGCTGTATTATCTGAGGAATGAACCTGACCACCTGGTGAGATACAGCACTTAGCCTTCCCCCTTACCTTTCACCAACCCTATCTGCCATTTAGTCGCTATATTCCTATTGGGCATTCGTTATGGCACTCATGCTCCTCTAAGTCTACTTATTCGCTTCGCCTCCCAACAACATGGAAAGGAAACTGGAGAGGCATTTCTCTTTTTTTACCTCCTGTCTCCAATACATTTACTTCCCTGTTATGTGTTGTGAATGGGATAGAGCACCATATCCCTCTAAGATGCTTCTCTCTCTCTCTTCTACCCTCAGAAATGCCTCTGCCAGCAGGATGGGAGTGACCTCAAGACAGTCTTGCCCTGTATAATCTCTCTTCTTACTCAAAATCATGGAGGTGCAAATGTTACTAGTGTGGCACGGGGTGGGGCTGCAGAAATTTGGTGCCATTACACTTCAAAGTTCAGTTATGCCTGGATGCCTCTAGCACAGGCTATATATGCTTTCCTGGGTGCCATAGGAGTCTACCCTGCTTTTTCCTAGCATGTACCTGAGCAGACCTGGTCATGAAATTTAGCTCTTAGCATGACCTTCTTTCTTTCTTGGAACCTGCTATCTCTGAAAGGACAAAGGTGAGGAGCTATAGCTGCCATCTATTTGGAGAGAGGAGGAGTCCTCTTGGCCATTGTTCCAACATATGGCCTCACTCTACCTGCCTGATATGTTTGATAAATCTGCCCGCATCCTCAATTCAGCAGCTACCTATCTCACTGAAGGGTGCACCCCATCTCTCCTACCCTTATAATTTGTGCAGTGTTAAAGTACCTTCTGTTTCAAGGGGTGCAGGATTGTGATTGTAAAAGCCCTCTGTTACTTAATCACTTGGAGCTGTTGCGGATGCCCCCCCACCCATTTCATCACTCCATCATGATCAGCAAGTTTATTTCTCCATTTCCTATCCAGCCTAATGGGCTGGCTGTAGTACTGTCTGTGCACCCTCCCCTACGTTGTTTTGTTACTACTCTCACTAGTGGTTCATGCTGATATAGGTATTTGGAACTAACAAATCTGTTTCAAAGTAGATTTTCCATTATCCCCCGATAGGATACTGTCCCCTTCTACACACTGTTCTAGAGTCACATGGGGCAGCAGATCCTGTGAGCTTTTTGTCTCCTTCCCTATGTATGTGGTCCCACTGCCAGTTATTGGTACTTGCACCATCTAAACAAGGCTTGTACTGTTCGATGACTAGGCTGACACAGTGGTTGGTTACTTGGGGGGAGGTTGATGGGTGGCAGGGATGGGGTCACCATTTCTTGTTGAGGGATGGGGGTCACCATTTCTTGATGAGGGATTGTTTACTTTTCTTGTTCAGCATGATGCAGTTGGGCATTGTGTTTTACATATGGGGTGGGGACATACTGGTTTATCATTTTCTATCTGAGGAACGCAAATTCCTATAGGTAAACTGCTGTATATGTAAGTATCTATTTGAGGCATTTTGTACTCTCTTGTGGGACAGTTACCTTGATGTTTACCTCCTGACCTTCCCTTTACCTCACACACTTCCTCATAAGTGACTTAAATGCAATCTTTTGGATTGTCAGAGGCCTTAACTCCACTATAAAAAGGAAGAAGATCCTGTCCCACTTATGATGCCTTAAAATGCAGATCACTTTCCTACGAGAAACCTGTCTGTCTGGTGTGGGGCCGTCAGGCTCTGGTGGGAGTGGGAGGGAGTGGAAGCCCACAGTGTGACTGCTATGAGAAAGAGTGGTGTCTCCATTCTGCTACACAAGTCTCTCCAATGGTCCATTGCACATCAATCCTCAGACAAGGATGGCAGATGGGTAATGACTGAGGTTGTGACACCTCAGGGACCATTAAAACTGATTAATGTTTATGGACCAGACAACGATGACCCCATGTTTTTTCATACCCTTAATCAGGCAATATCTCAGTTTGCTCCTTTCCCTCTCCCATCCTCCTGTAGGTACATTTCAGGTTGGTAATGGAGGCCTGTGTGGACAGGAATTCCAGTCATCCTGAACCACATATAAGGGCCAGACAGGCCATGGGGGGCTTCTTATGGATCTCCGCATGACCAACCTATGGAGACTTCACAATCCTAGAGGGCATGATTTCATCTGCTTCTCAGTAGTTCACCCCACATCCAGTGCATGTGGCTCACTTCCCCTGATCTCATGCACAATGATCTTGCCACCAAAATCTTTCCCATAGTGATTTCAGATCATGTGCCTATTGCCCTCACAATAAGGTGGAGCTGCTCACCTCCAAATCTAAATGCTGGTGGTTAAACCCCCTTCTGCTATGAAACCCCTCATTCATTACATAGGATAAGAAGGAAATGTCTGTTTTCTTAGGTGTCAACCAAACTGGTGACTCCTCCCCACAGATGATCTGGGTAGCCTACAAGGCCACTATGCAAGGATATATCATCAGCAATGTTAGCCACTGCCGCTGGGAGCATGAAGCTGAGGATCTTGTCTTAGAACTGTCTGGAACTAGCCCAGACAGAGGCTGAATACAGCAGGTACAACCTTCCCTGCAAGTCTGCACTCTTCAGCCTCACTTGAGTGAGAATGTGACTAAACAAACTGTTAATGAGATGGGCAGAAGTCACCATGCTGCAGCTAAAACACTCCTATTGGGAAAGGGATGATAAAGTGGACAATCTTCTTGCAAACAGAGTCAAAAAGAACCAGGCCAAGAGGCATATTGCTGGTCTCCAGGATGATGCAGGTCGTATCACCTCCGACTCCATGATCATTATTAAAATAATGCAGTCATTTTACCAGCTGTTGTATTCATCTGTATTCCAGGCTCCCTGGAGAACATTGCCAGGTTCCTGGAGGAACTGCTGTACTGAGGATCTCCCCTCTAGAGGCCACTTCCCTGAATGCTTGACTTTCTCTTCAAGAAGTCTATCAAGCAGTTGCAGCACTGATTAAGGGGAAAGTTTCAGAGGCTGATGGGTTCCCAGTGGATACTTTTCAGCACCTTCAAGAGGAGCTATGCCCTGCTGTCATTTAGGTCTTTCAGGCAGTGATACAGTCTCAGGCCCTACCACAAATGCAGTACAATGATCATTTTCCTTTGGTTGGCTATATCCCACCACGACTGAAGTGGTGATAACAATATTACCAGAAAAAGAGAATGACAGCATGCTGCCAGGCAGTTACCACTCTATATCCCTCATAAATGCAGATGTTAAGATATTTGCTAAAATCTAAACCACTATGCTAGAGCCTGTGCTTAAGGAACTTATCCATCCAGCTCAGGCTGGCTTCATTAAAGGACAGCAGAGCTCAGACTATCTACTCTCCCTCCTTAATGTCATGCATACTGTGAAGCAAACACTGTCTCCGGTCATAACACTGGCCATTGATTTTGAAAAGGCTTTTGACTCAGTTGAGTGGCAATACCTTTGGAATACCCTTGAGTATATTGATAAAAGTGGCTATTTCCTTCAGATGACCATGCTACTGTATAGTACTCCAAGGGCATCTGTCCTCACAAATGGTCTTAGATCCCCTTCCTTCACTCTTCAGAGGGAAATGCCACAAGGGTGCCCTCTCTCCCAACTTCATTTTGTGCTGGTCATCAAATCATCAGCCACTGTTATACACCAGCATCTAAAACTCAAAAGGATTACTGCAGGTGGGTAAGTATTCTGGCCCTTCTATACGATGACGACCTTCTCATCCTTCAAGAAAATGGCAAAACCAGGTTGGAGGCACTGCTTAATCTCCTTACATGGTTCTCAGCTCTCTCTGATCTGAAAATGAATATGGGTAAGATGGAAGTGCTACGTCTGCATTCCTCAGCTGCCACTGAACCCTATCAGAACAAAGATCTGAAGTGGTCCCTCAGGATATTACTTACCTAAGCATTACTGTCCAACCCTCCTTTCCTAAGATATGTACTGTGCCCCCAGAAATTGATAACATTGATTCTCAGTGTTCTAAACCTGTCTCCAGTTCTACTGATACTGAACAGAATACATTTCAGTCAAAGCTTAAAATTGTTCTACTTAATGAAAAAAGTGTAAAAAATAAAATCAACAAGCTTCAGCTTATTCTGAATAAAGAAGATATCGATGTCTATGCAGTCACTGAGACCTGGTTTACTGACAATGACTGGGGTCAGAATATTCCAGGATATGTTCATTTGGGAAGAACTGTACCACCTCTAAAGGTGACGGTGTAGCCTTTTTTGTTAAAGAAAGCCAAGATTGTTATGAAGTTGATGTTGATAACCCCCTGACAGAGAGTATAGAATTAATTTGGGTTAATCTTACCCTTGTGCAAAGGCCTATTAAAATGGGGCTCTACTAGAGACCACCCTCTCTCGACATGGATAGTAACAACAAAATACTTGAGCACTTACATAATATGAATCATTTAGATGATATTATCCTAATGGGTGACTTTAATTTACCACATATTAACTGGGCCTCTTTAGAAGGTAAAAGTTTATAAGGTAACAGATTCCTGGAGGTTGTTGTACAGCTTGGACTAGACCAACTAGTTTTGGAACCTACTAGGCAATATAACACTCTGGATTTAATACTGACTAATATTAGTGAGTATGGGGAACCCCCTATGGTATGTGAACCCCTAGGGAACAGTGACCATTTTATGGTTTCTTGGACTTTTTATTATTATAACATAACCTCAAAGGGAGTTACCAAAATTAGAAATTTTGCAAAGGCTAATTACAGCAAAATCAAGGCATATCTCAATAACTGGAATTGGGAACAAGACTCAAGCAATCTAAATGCTAATAGTACCTGGTTAAAAATTAAGGAAAAAATTGAATACTGTATAACCAATTGGGTACCTGAATGCATAAAATATAATAGTAAAAGGAGACTCCCTCTATGATATTCGACCAAAATCAAAAGATTAGTAAAAAAACCAAAAAAGGGCATTTAATAAATATAAAAAACATAAAACTGATTATAATTGGAATAGGTTTAAAATTAAAGCCAATAAAACCAAATAGGCAAGTAGAACAACAACAAAAGATCTGGGCCAGGATATTCAAAGGGATTGCACCTGGTGCAACTGAGTTGCACCAGGTACAACCCTACATTACACCCTGGTGGGATATTCAAAAGGCTGCAAGGTGCAGCACAATTCCCAATGCACCGGGGAGCAATGTAATCCTATGTGGCGCAGATGCAGGGGCATGTCCATGCATATGTGGCACATCCCAATATTCAGCCCAGGATGTGTAGCACATATGCCAGCACAACCCTTCATTACACTGCACAGGGGGGCTCAAAGCAGGAGCAAGTCCCGGCCACCCGCAGGTCGGCTGCTGTATTGCAAGGTGCAACACAGCAGCCGCCAGCTGTGGATGGCCACCCGCCCACCCCGAACACCATTGCAAAGCACGCATATCCCCCTGGTGGTCCAGTGGACCCCCCACCCACCCTGTAAGCCTGATCATGGACAGCTGAATTGTAAAAGTAACCCTGGTGGTCTAGTGGTCCCCCTGCAGCCTGATTGTGGGCAGTTGCCACTTACATAAATGTACCTGGTGGTCCAGTGGTAACCCCCTCCCACAGAGGACCCCTAGCCACCTGGCACCCCCTCATTATTGGCGGGTGGCAGCACACCGCCCGCATACCGCCTGGTCGCCTGCTGAATGACAGGTACAGTATGCTCTGTAAGTTATTGGTCAGGTTGGACCAATGGCTTCAGACTAAACATACCACACAGGCAGATATGGAATGAACACGCTCATCTGCATACCTGGCCCTTTAGTACTCTTTAGTCTGTAAGCCCAGTGGTCCAACCTGCGGATCAATAGGCTTACAGGGCATGCTGTACCTGTCATTCGGCAGGCGGCCAGGCGGTATGCGGGCGGGGTGCTGCCACCCACCAATGATGGGGGGGTGCTGGGTGGCAAGAGGTCCACTGTGGGAGCGTGGGGAGGGGGGTATCACTGGACCACCAGGTACATCTACGTAAGTGGCAACTGCTTGCAATCCGGCTGCAGGGGGACTACTAGACCACCAGGGTTACTTGTATTAATTCAGATGCTCACAATTGGGCTGCAGGGGGACCACTAGGCCACCAGGGTTACTTGTATTAATTCAGATGCCCGCTATCAGGCTGCAGGGACCGCTAGACCACCAGAGTTACTTGTTTTAATTCAGATGCCTGTGATCGGGCTCCAAGGGGACCGCTAGACCACCAGGGTTACCTTTATTTAATCAGATGCCCATGATCGGGCATACAGGAGTGGGGGGGGGCTGCAATAGCCCACCAGGGTTCTGACCCCCAAAGGCAGCAGCTTGGCAGGGTGCCAGGTGCAATTCACCAGAACCCAGTGCATCGCATGCAAATGGAGCCATAATGACATGCAAATGTCCCCATTTGCACCTTGCATATATTATGGCCTCATTTGTATGCCCCTGGCTGAATATCATGGGTGATGCACCTTGCGCAACTGCACTTGCACTGGCACATCCCCATGCTCCCTCTCTGTGTCTTGTGCTGGCACACTGCCACTGCGCCATGCACAGTATGTGCACCCTCCATGCCATGTTCAACAGTGCTGAGCCACGGCACATCACTGTTAAATATTCAACAGTGCTGAGCCATGGCGCATCACCATTGAATATCGCCTGGTCCTGGTCCCAGCGCTGCCCAGTTGCGCTGCACCCAGGCTTGTGCCACTGCCTGACGCAGTCTGAATATCCGGCCCCTGGAGTATTATCTTGCCACTGTTACTAAGGATAATAAGAAACATTTTTTTTAACTACATTGGTGCCTTAAAGGGTAATATGCTGAAGGTAGGCCCTATTAAAATAAAGGACAAGGCAATTTCTGATAAGCAGACAATGACCCAAGAGTTTAATGCATATTTCACAAGTATCTATAAGCCTAAGGAAAAACTGACTATACAGGACTAAACAATTATGATTCATCTCTGAAGTTCACTATTCCAGAAACATTTAGTGCTATTAACTCTTTTGAAACTACCTCATCAGCTGGGCCAGATAATATACCATTAATATTTCTAAAGGAAATTTCATATGAGATTGCTGGTCTATTCGCAATGTTATATAACAAATCACCATCAGAGGGAATGGCTGTACAGGACTGGAGAATGGCCACCGTTATTCCCATCCATAAGGGAGGATCAAAACTGAGTGTGTCCAACTATAGACTTAGTCTAGCTTCTTGTATAGGTAAAGTCATGGAGAGACTTCAATTACAAAAGATCACTAGTCATATTCTTGAGCATTATTTATGTGACATTATTCAGTATGGCTTTTCTCCCAGGAGATCCTGTCTTAGTAATCTTACAATGTTCTTAAAACTTATCAGTGAAGCTTTAGACAATTGATTGCCTGTAGATGTCATTTTTCTTGATTATGAGAAGGCCTTTGATTCAGACTCTCACAAAATATTACTTGAACAATTGATTAAGAAAAATCTACATCTGAACATCATAAAGTGGATTAATTCCTGGCTAACAAATAGGAAACAGCAGGTTAGCATTAGAGGGTATAGATCCACCTGGAGTTCTGTGACTAGTGGGGTGCCACAAGGCTTGGTGTTGGGTCCCATACTATTTAATATAATAATTTCCAGTATGCAAACTACAAATGGAGTATGGTTAAACAAGTATTCTGATGACAGTAAACTGGGCTGTATTGTTAATGATCTTACATCTGCTGCTGCATTACAGGCTAATCTTGACGACCTGCATAACTGGGCATTAGAAAATAAATTAGTATTTAATATTTCAAAATGAAAGGTACTGCATTTAGGAAAAACAATAGTTTAAGAAAATAGTACATGAATAACATAGTCTTGCAGGAAGTTGACTCAGAAAAAGATTTACAGATTTACATTTCTAATAGTCTGTAGTTCACAGAGCATATTAACAAGACAGCAAAAACATGTCATCAATTATTAAACTGTATTTTTAAACATATTAAAAGCAGAGAGTCTCAAGTACTTCTGCCTATCTATTCCAGTCTAGTAAGGTCACATTAGATTTTTGTTCTTCCTTCTGTGCACCTACTTCGAAATACAAAAAAACAACAGTGGAAAAAATACAGAGAAGGCTGATTAAAAACATCCCTGGTTTAGAAGAAGTCTTGTACTGAAATAGACTGGTAGCACTATGACTTTTTTTCCTTAGAATAACATTCTATAAGGGGTAATCTCTGCTTGATTTACAGGGCTACTAGAGACCCAGCTCTGTTCGAGATCATTTGCCTGGAATGGCATGTACTGTAAGAAACACAAGATGACACAATTTCAAATTGAAAACCAACATAAAAAAAACTGTTAAAAGGAATAGATTTTTTACTCAAAGAGCTACTTCAATCTAGAATGCCCTCCCTTCAGAGGTAGTATCTAGTACTAGCCTACATCAATTTAAGATAAATCTGGATACATATATGGGGGATTATAAATTCCATGTTCACCTCAGTTTAAAGGTGGTGAGTTCATTATGGGCTAGACCCTCAAACTTGTATTCTTCCTACGAACCTATGAACCCATGAACATAATTCTACTTGCTCTGGCCCTGATACTGGAAGGGGTCAGAGCCAAAGCCTCATGCTGGAAACTGCTGTGCCTATCTCTAGATGCCAAGGTCAATGCATTTAAAATGATTGTGGTGCATAGGATAATGCATGTGCTCTACTACCTTCCCATGGATACCCCTGCAGTATGGTTCCTCATGATGGATGTCCTGCTTGGGGATTTTCTGTGGGAGGGTAAATCTGCCCAATACAGCAGGATTAAGCTGCGGACCCATTGGTCCAAAGGTGGTTATGTCTTCTGTGGTTTGGGGGCTATCGCCTTGCTTTTCTTGGAACACAGACTTTGCAATGGTTCAGTGCTAAAGCAATTGGCCCCCCAGTATGGCTGCAAATAAAACAAGCCATTAGTGGATCCTTTTCTGCAACCTCCCTTATTTATGTTCCTCTACCCCAAGCTCTTAAATCCCATCCTAACATCACTGGTTCTGCTCCAAAGAGGGGTGTGTGTGCTCTAGTAAAACCTAAGGGTGCAAACAAGGAGTGGCTAGCCCCACAGTACAAGACAATTCCAAAAAATGGTTTGCATTCCAAGGAAACAAAGTACAAACTGCAAGAGACAAAGTAATCAGTTTCAATGCATTTACTCATCCAGAGTTGAGCTCTGCAGTATGTCCAGTCACCAAGTGAAGTCAGCTGTCTTCCCCAGCACTTTGCCTATCCAATAGGCTTTGTCAGACTGGATATACTGCAAAGCACAATTTTGGATGAATAAATGCCTTGAAACTGATTACTTTGTCTCTTGCAGTTTGTACTTTGTTTCCTTGGAGAGCAAAGCATTTTTGGAACCATCTTTGGTTCTAGGGAGGGTGTGGAACTAGTTACACAGGATCCTTAAGTCCATTCTGGATCTTCCTTCCTTGGCACCACTCTAGGTCAACACTAATTTACGCATTGATGAGGTCCCACCAAGATAGAATAATTGGGCACAATGAGGCATCATACTAGTCTGATATCTCCTCATCCCTGAGGATGTACTTGTGGAATCCTTTTCAACCCTGAAGACTTAATCTGGGCTCCCAAAACAAGACTTCTAGAGATATCTTCAGGTCAGAAGCATGATTCTTCCTCAGACCTCTCCCACAACTATGGAGGTGACAAAGTACACCATTGCTTTGGTGGACTCAAGTCCCAACATTGGCAGGGGAAGGGTCAGTCTTGTATACTGAGCAATTCAAGATGCCCTTCCTGACCAGGTCCTTATGGCCAACCTGTCTGGGGGGCAGAGCTAGGAGTCAGAATAACTAATGAGGTCTGGTCCTTTGAGTTGCACTGTGCCCATACTGCTTGCAGAGTTGGCAAGAGTTGTTTAATCCAGAACAAGGTTCTCTGTCAGTGGTACAATGCCCCGGCCAAGCCTAAACAGCTTGGCATTCTCTCTATCAACCGGTGCTGGATATGTCACTTCTTCAAAGCCACCTTGACTCATGTCGTTTGGAGCTGTGCTCTCCTGACTTCCTACTAGAAGGCGATCTGTCACACCTGTCAGACAGTTTTGCTTGCTAACATACATCTGGACAGTATGACCATTTTATTAGGGATTCCATCTTCCAAGCCTAAAAACTCTCCCATCCTTCAATGGTCTGTAGCTGTTAGGATTGTCACCCAAAAACTTACCCTCCCACCCTGGCAGAAGGAAACTTGCCATGGGCCATCTGGATGGGTACGAAAAACACACAGACATGCAAACAGGTTACGGAAATATTAATCAATCTGGGGTGCATACAGTACTTGGTCTCCTACTTATGTCAGCCCTTGGCTAATAGGCAATGCCTCCCACAAGGGCTGTATAAAGGCCTTCCCTAGTTCTTTCCCTGATTGGAAGGCTGTTATGTTCACCCATAACTCTTGTACATAGAAATATAGAAACATAAAAGTTGATGTCAGATAAGGACCATGTGGCACACCCAATCTGCTCATTTGGCCTACCTATTACAAACCACAGATCCTAGTTGATATGCAGCTCACCCTTTTTTTCTTGTCCCTAGGGTACTCTTATGTCTATCCCATTCATTCTTGAATTCCCTAACTTTTTGCCCCTACCACCTCCTTTGGGAGGCTGTTCCAAGCATCCACCACTCTTTCAATGAAAAAGTACTTCCTCATGTTAACCTTGAATCTCCCCCAACTTCATTCTGTGCCCCTTTGTTTTTGCACATCTTCTTTTTTAAATAATGCTACCCTCCTGTACCTTATTTATACCCGTGAGGTACTTGAACATTTCTATCATGTCCCCCTAACCTTCTCTCCTTCAGGGAATACATATTGGGTTCCCCTATCATCTCCTCATAAGGCTTTTCATGCAGATCCTGGACCATATTTGTAGCACTCCTCTGGACTGCCTATAGTCTATCTATGTCCTTCTGGATAAGTGAGCTTCAGAACTGGATGCAGTGCTCCAGCTGAGGTCTCGCCACGATCTGTACAGTGGTATAACCACCTCCTTCTTTCTGCAGGTGGTACCTCTCCCTATGCACTCCAGCATCCCACTGGCTTGGTCTGGCATCTTCTCACATTGTTTGGTTGCTTTTAGGTCATCTGATATGAGTACCCCCAGGTCCTGTTCCTGCTTGGTGGCAGTCAGTACCCCTCCTGCCATCTTATACACTTACCTTGGATTTCTACTCCCCAAGTGCATGACTTCACACTTTTTTTGCATTAAATCTTAGCTGTCACGCTTCTGACCATGCCTCCAATCAGCTTAGATCTTTTCTCATTGTTTTTCTATTCCTTCTGGAATGTCAGCCCTTTTTCAGATCTTAGTATGGTCTGCAAAATGACATACTTTCCCCTCCAGCCCATCCACAATGTGACTTATGAAGACATTGAAGAGGACTGGTCCCTGGACTGATCCCTGTGGCATCCTGCTGGTCACCTCCCTCTCATCTGATGGAACACTATTCACAGGCACCCTCAGTTCCCTGCACCTCAACCAATTTCTGACCCAGTTTACCACCTTGGGGCCCACCTCCATGCTGCCTAACTTGTTTGCCAAGCTTCTATGTGAGACAGTATCAAAGGCTTTTTGCTGAAATCTATGTAGGCCACATCCACCACCCTTCCCTGATCTATATCTGTGGTCACCCAGTCAAAGAAATCTATTAAATTTGTTTGACATGACCTTCCCACTGTGAATCCATGCTGCCTTGTATCCTGTGCTCTGCTAGATTAAAGGAAAGACACAATCATTACCTTTAGCAGTGCCTCCATTAATTTCCCCACCACCGAGGTCAGGGTGACTGGTCTGTAGTTGCCTGCCTCTTCTCAGCTCCCACTTTTGTGGAGAGGGACCACATTAGGGTGGTTA
Organism: Neoceratodus forsteri; assembly: GCA_016271365.2. Taxonomy (NCBI): domain Eukaryota; kingdom Metazoa; phylum Chordata; order Ceratodontiformes; family Ceratodontidae; genus Neoceratodus; species Neoceratodus forsteri. Next base: position 1,293,194,548 of record CM057456.1, read on the forward strand.
GTGGGGCCACCAGCACCTCTCTGAGCTCTTACTATTCTGGGAGTAGATTCCATCTGACCCCATTGCCTTATCTATTTTCAGTTTCCTAAGTTCCTCTAGGACTCTGTCCTGACACATCTTTCTCTACATATTCCCTTTCATCATAATAAGTAATGTTTCTGTATGTCATGTTTACTCTAAGTTGTTGCACTGTTTTTGGCATTATATGTCCATGTTTTATTTGCTGTAGTTAGCTTGCATGATCTTGTATGTTGTGTTTGTTTAATGTTACCAATGAATTATTTGGTGTTATGTTTCTTAAAAAAAACCCAGAACTTTTCAATAATAAAAAGATCAACAGAGAAAAAGGTATCACACTCGTATGAATGATTGTTTTATACTTTTGCCCCCAGGTATTCTTTAAAAAGCTGACATAAGGATTGTATTGAGGAGACTACTGCGCAGTTGTGCTAAGGATTTGGGAACCCTTGGAGAATATGCAGACAGCCAGAGCTGGAGAGTCAGATGAGGAAATCAGTGATGAATATGTTGTCTGGAATGAACATGTGAAGGGTAGACATGCTGGTATTATCCTTGAGGTACAGTACTAGCAATGATTATCCATGCTTTTGTCACCATGAGGTTGGATTACTACAATGCTCTATCTCTAGAGCTGTCTGGATATTTGATGCAGTGACTGCAGTTGGTGCAAAATGCTCTGGCCCAAACAGTGGTGGGCTCTTCATCGAGGGATCACATTGCTCTGATTCTATGTGCTTTGCACTGGCTGGCTCTGAGCTCATGCATCACCTTCAAGATTGTCTTGTTAACATACAAATACATGCATAGTTTGAGATCAAACTGCGTGATAGAGCTCCTGCTCCCTTATCAACCACTCCACTCCCTTCGCTCCACTGAAGCTGAACTGCAAGTGGTCACCACCTCAAGGCTCATGACATCAGGCGATACAGCCTTTGGGGTTGTGGCACCTATTATCTGGAATTCAATTCCCTTTCATATTCATACAGCCAACTCAGTGGAGGCATTCAAAGCCTCTTTCAAAATAGTTTTATTTAAGGAGGCTTTTAATGGTACCTGATGTTTAGTTTTTATCTGTTGGTTTATTTTTAAAGTATTATTTGCCTTCTGTATTTAAAGCACTCCGAGCCCTTGATGGACTGAGAGCTTTTCAAATGAAATTTGCCTTGCCTTTAATAGAGTTCGTGTGCCTCTTGTGACAACTGTTAGTGGACAAGGGAGCTGGAAAAGTGATCTTCTTATTTTAATGTACTATTGACAATTAAAAAAAAAAGTGGTGGATTTGGGGGCTGCTTCGATTTTATGTTCTGGATCTTCTGTTTACTTGGCAAACTGAAGTTAGAGTAGTAGAAATAGATTTTATTTAGTTAAGGTGTTCTTTCCCGAAGGCTCAGTGCACCCTTACAAGATATAGACATTACTAACATCATTATACACTTAATATTCATAAACATAATAAATGTAATAAATAATCTGAAATGAAATATGTTCCTTTTACTCAACAAAACAGTAACAATAACTATCACTATTAGTCCCTAAAGTCTTGTTGAAGCAAGAACGTGTTCAGTTCTCTTTAAAATATTTCTACAGAGATGGCCTCACTCAGGTACCCAGATAATGAATTCCAGAAGATTGGCACCATGACCTCAACAGACTGATCCCCTGAAGATTTCAATCTAGCCCAGGGCACCTCCAGAAGGTCCTCCACCACTGACCGGAGAGAACATCTTGGACTGTAGGGATACAGGAGCTCCACCAGGAAACCTGGACCCAGCCCATGCAGGACCTTACTGTATAGGTCAACAGACATATTTTAAAGGAGATGCCCCAGTGCACAGGCAGCCAGTGCATTTGCATCCACAAAATATGAAAGGATCTTGAAAGACACATCAATAGCTGTGCCACAACATTCTGCAGCAGCTGCAGGTGCTGCAGTGCAACCCCCTGACCATGCAGTAGAGTGTGTTACAGTAATCAAGCCATGAGGTAACAAATGCACATATCAGTGTTGTGAGATCATCAAAAGGGACAAGGGATTTTATCAGGGTAATATATCAAAGATGGAAAACTCCATTCTGGACTGTCACCAACATCTGAGCATCCAGTGTCAGCTCACTGTCCAGAAGGCCTTCAGTCTGAATGTGTCAATATAAAGCACACGATCCTTCCCAGAGGCCTCCACCCCCCCAACCAAGCTCCACCACCAACACTTCAATCTTCCCCAGGTTGAGGCTCAGCCAATTTGATGACATTCAGGACTGTATCTTGGACAAGCACTTATTCAGCACATCAACCTCATCTGTTCTTCCAGGTACAAAAGACATGTATAGTTGAGTATCATCAGTGTAACACTGAAACCTAAGCCTTATGACCTCACCCAGGGGCAACATATACATTGTGAATAACATGGGGGAGAGGAAAGGATCTTGCAGCACCCCACAGGACAGGGCCACTGGACTTGAGGAATATTTCTCCAACACTACCCTCTGTGTCTTGCCCTGGAGGAGAGACTCAAACCAGCTGATGACCTTGTAAGTGAGACCAACATACTCCCTCATTCTGTGCAATAACAACCCAAGATCCACAGCATCAAATGCTGATGAGAGATAGATGAGGACAAGAAATTATCATTCTCCCCTATCGCTCACCCTGAGTAGGTCATTCACTACCCGGACTAGTGTGGTCTCCATGCTGTACATAGCCCTAAATCTAGGCTGGAGAGGCTCATAAATATGGAAGGCTGTGAAGTGAGTCTCAAGCTGCTCTACAACCACCTTCCACATTAAACTATTATTTCAGCCCTGAAAAAATATGCATTTTGGAATGCTTACTGTTTTTGCTAAAAAAAACAGTACCAAGTCAAGGTCAACATTTTCAAAAAGCGCCTTTGATTGAAAACAAGTGCACTATTTAAATTCTATTTTCTGCACCTGCTTTGTTTGTAAACTCCTCTACCACTCCCCCTGGTCACTACTGGAAACAGTATTGTTTCATACTTTTTTGTTGCTTGCCTGCCTGCCTGGATTAAATCAGTTTCAGTAACTAAATACAGCACAACATTTAGAAATACCCATTTACAATACACAACAGGTGAAACGTGATTATGCATGACAACCATGTTATCTTGGTACTCAGATAACATGTAATCTGGTAAGTTATGTAAGGTATGTCACAATCACTATCTTGAAGGCTGGTTACGTCCCAATGGACTACTAAATCAATTAGATAGCAGCTTTCACAATGATAATAACACTATAACAGTCCTGTACAGCACTGATGCTAGCAGTCTGAATCAAAGAAAAACAGCTAAATCTTAATACAAACAGCTAATTTGAAAGGTCTAATTACTCTAATAAACTGATGTTGTAGAAATTGAACAGGCAGTGATCTGATTAACAACACAATACACCGTTTTGAAGTGATTGACTTTCATAATAAACTCACATGGTTTTGACCCCTAAACATTTAAATAAATTGCATATTTTGAGTAAGGCCATTGAATAGCCCTTAAGTGCAGAATACTCAAATCTCAGTCCTGGTTAACATAATTTTCCTGCAACCTGAAATGGGTTAGCAGTATCCCTTTCTGCAATCTGTCAAGAAGACGTGTAATCAGAAATATAGTACTAGTCAATAAACTAATTGTTGATGGTATAGTGTCTACTATAGCTTTTAAAATATATATGGAAAGCCATGTGTGCAAATGCCAGGAGCCTTAGCAACAAGATGGAAGATCTGGAGGCTGTCATTGTGCAGTCAGACCTGGACATTGTGGCCATCACTGAAACCTGGTGTAATGATAACCATGACTGGGAGATTGCCATACCTGGCTACAACATATTCAGAAGAGACAGAGCAGACAGGAAGGGAGGAGGAGTGGCATGTATGTGAAAAATGACATAAGGGCCACAGAGATCCAGGAGGAACAAAATGGGGAGAGATACTGTGGGTTAAGCTGGAAAGGAAAATGGGGACAGCCATCCGCACAGGTGTGGTCTATAGACCAGCCCAGGAGGAAGAAACAGATAGGAGTTGATGCTAGCCATCCAAAGGATGGCAGACAAGGGTGAGGTAGTACTGGTCGGAGACTTCAATATTCCAGATGTGGACTGGAGCATCCCAGCAGCATCAACTAGGAGAAGATTTATCCTGGACTTCTTCAGGGTGCCTTCCTCAAGCAACTGGTCATGGAACCAACTCGGCAGAAGGCAATACTGGACCTTGTGCTCACAAACAGGGACAGTGTGATGGGGGTAACAGTGGGGAGCACCTGGGAACAGTGACCACCAGTCATTGTGGTTTGAAATCACAGAAAGAGCAGAACTAAACCACACAAAACCCGTATCCTGGATTTTAGGGGGCAGACTTTGGGAAAATGGGGAGATACTTGAAAGAGGGCATTAAGGGAATGGGACAGGAATCAGGGGTTGAGGAACAGTGGGCAGTATTTAAAATGGGGATTACAAGAACAACAGAATTATGCATTAAGCAGGTTAGCAAGAGGAAAAGAAGAGAGACTATTATGGTTTCCAAAGAGGTAGCAAAGAAAGTGAAAGCAAAAAGATTGCATTCAGGCAATACAAAAAGACACAGGCAGAAGGGATAGGAGAAGTACCAGGAGAATCAATGGGAGGCAGGAAGATCAGTAAGGAAGCCAAGCTCAGACAGAAGAACACATTGCAAAATCAGTGGGTAGAGGGGACAAACCTTTACAGGTACATAAGTGAAAAAGAAAGACAAAGGGAGGATAGTGAGACTGAAGGGGAGGATGTGGGCCACGTGGAGGATGACAACAGTAAGCTGAGCATATTGAACAGGTATTTCTGCTCAGTCTTTACTGAGGAAGAGGAGGAGGTAATGGGTCTGAAGGGAGTACAGGGGGTGAGAATGGTGCAGAAATGGACACAAGTCCCTTTACACGAGAAAGGGTCCTGAAGGAACTGGAAGTAATAAGAGTTGATAAAGCAATGGGGCCAGATGGGGTGCACCCCAGGGTCCTTAAAGAACTAAGAGAGGTGGTGGCTGAACCTCTGGCTATCCTGTTTAGCCGATCACTGGGGTACCCAAAGACTGGAGGACAGCAGATGTAGTCCGCTTATACAAAAGTGGGAACAAAGAGGAAGCAGGGAACTACAGACCAGTCAGCCTCACCTCGGTAGTGGGGAAGATCATGGAAGCACTACTGAAGGAGAGATTGGTGGAACATCTGGTTGTCAATGGACTACAGGACCCAAGGCAGCATGGTTTCACCAGGGGGAGGTCATGTCAGACCAACCTCGTTGAATATTTTGGCTGGGTGACTAGGGAGGTGGATCAGGGGAGGGCAGTGGACATGGCCTATCTGGACTTCAGCAAGGCCTTTGACACTGTGCCACATAGAAGACTATTACACAAACTGGGGAATATGGGTGTGGGCGGACAGTAGTGTGGTGGGTAGGTAACTGGCTTGGTGGCAGGACACAGAGGGTGGTGGTAAATGGCTGTCACTCCACAGAGGGAAGAGTGACCAGTGGGGTACCACAGGGATCAGTGCTGGGAACGGTCCTATTCAACATCTTCATCAGTGACATTGCACAGAACCTAGAAGGCAGAATTTCACTGTTCGTTGATGACACAAAGCTCTGTAACAGAGTAGATACACCAGAGGGTGTAGACAGAATGAGAAGGGACCTGCAGAAACTTGAAGAATGGTCAGGGGTTTGGCAGTTGAAATTCAATGCAAAGAAGTGCAAGATAATGCATATGGGGCACAAAAACCCTGGCACAATATATCAGTTGGGGGTGAGGATATAGCAGGAAAGAGATCTTGGGGTTATCATCTCTGATGACCTCAAGGTAGGGAAACAGTGTGACAAGGCAGCAGGTAAAGCAAATAGGATGCTGGGATGTATAGGCAGGGGCATCACCAGCAGGAGAAGGGAGGTCATAATTCCGCTATACAAGACACTGGTGAGGCCCCACCTGGAGTACAGTGTACAGTTCTGGAGACCATACCTACGTAAGGACATAGGGTAGAGAAGGTTCAGAGGAGGGCAACAAAGATGGTGCATGGATTGCATCACAAGTCCTATAAAGACAGGTTGAAGGAACTGAACATGTACTCCCTGGAGGAGAGGAGGGAGAGAGGGTATATGATAGAGACATACAAGTATCTCACAGGGAGGAACAGGGTGCAATAATACACTATTTTTAAGCGAAAAAGATGTTCCAGGACTAGAGGGCATGGGATGAAGTTGGAGGGAGGACGATTCAGAGGAAACATGAGGAAGAATTTCTTCACAGAACGGGTGGTGGACAAGTGCAACACTCTGCCAGAGGAATTGGTGGGGGCTGAAACAATCACGGGATTTAAGAATGCATGGGATAGACATAAAGGAATTCTGGAGGTCAGGGGTAAGGGGCAACAGACTTCTAGGAAAACATAAACTGAACTTACAAGTTCAAATGGGCAGACTGGGTGAGCTATAGGCCCTTATCTGCTGATTCTGTCTATGTATCTATGTATCTCTGTAACCCCAAAACAGTTCTCGAATTTGTGGGACAATAGATAAGAGACACATTTTCCACAATTCAAAAAGTAGCATATTGCAAACTGTGTATTGGGTTAGACAGTAGATCTAAGCTTGAGGGATCAGGAGGCACAAGGCACATGCAAGATCAACAAAGCCACTGTAACACAACACTTGGAATGCATTAGTGTTATTATGAAACTGAAATATTTTCATTATTTTTAGATACATGTTGTATTGTTAAAATTGTGATTGTTCTTTTCTATATGAAAGCTACTAGTGATTAATTTAACCCTGTTAGAATGCTATCAACCAATAAGAATAATCCATTTACTGCCATTATTTAATAAGTAATCAAAAACATGCAACTGGGCATGTCATTATTTAATTATTAAGACAGAACCAGGGGTTAGGTTGCCATCTGTTAATCTATCCCAAATGGGTCATGAGGCATTCAGGGAAAGCCAGATGAGTCATTTCATAAAAACTGTCTGGAGGAATGGAGAAGGGGAAAGAAGTTGGAATTAACATGGGTGGGCGAGGAATTCTGGAGGGGTGTCACTTACTCATACTTGTAGCCTGTTAGGCTCCCATACTAAGGACCCAAGGAGACTTCTGCCAAAGTGCCAAAGCTGAACTGGAGGCAGAGATTCTGAAATGAATGCAAACAAAATTTGCCAATTTCTTCCTTCACCTTCACTCACCCTTACTGGTGGTGGCCATGTGGTAAATGCTATCTTTAAAAAGTACATGTAAGTGTGTCCATACCATTTGAATTTATGACAAACTTTTTTAAGTCTTTAAACATTATTGCCTGTTGAAGTTAAAATTCTGTAACCAGCTTTCTTTTCTCATGACATAGTAACATATGAGGGGAATAAAAGTTACTATATTAGTAGTAGTAGTAGTAGTAGTAGTGAGTTCACTTGAGTAGAAACCTGTGTTGGAGGCTCAGAGTGCTGTACACCATTAAAATAAATAAAAAAAAACAATATTATAATAAAACAAAATAAGGCTAAAATAAGTAAATTAAAATAAATTAAGACAGAGTAAACAGATAAAAAGGCAGTCACTGGGGAAGTAGTTAATAACTAAAACCAACACCTCTCTGAACAGGAAGGTCTTTAAGCCTCCCTTAAAGGCTTCCACCAAGGTGGCCTCCTCAAAGATCTTGGGAGTGAGTTCCACAGGGCCAGGCCAGCAATCTGAAATGCAGTCTCTTTGGAACTTCTAGTATGCTTACCTCAGAGGATCAGAGAGGGAAAAAGGTGTGTTAGGGAGTCAAGAGGTCACTCAGATAACCTGTGTCTGCAGTCTATATGGGACCTTGTAGTTCATTATATTGACCTTGAAGGTGATTCACCACTTCATCAGCATCCAGTGCAGTTCACGCAGGACAGTGATCTTGTGGCAAGAGCTTGGAAGGCCAGTCAGTAACCTGGATGCTGCCTTCTGCACCAGCTGCTGGTATCATGGGCCCTCCTCTCACTAACCTTGAGTTACAGACAATTACAGTAGTCAAGTCTAGAGGTGATTCACCACTTCATGGGCAGCCGGTGCAATTCACATAGGACAGTGATCATGTGACAAGAGCTTGAAAAGCCATTATAGTAGTCAAGTCTAGAAGTCACAAAAGCATGTACAAGCGATTGCTGGTCGTCTGCTGGGATGAAGAGTTTGATCTGGACAATATTCTTGAAATGGTAAACGCCACTGTGGACTACAGATTATACCTAAGCTTCAAGTGTCAATCTTTCATCCAGAATACTCCCTAGATTCTTAACCATAACTGAAGCTACAATGCTGGAGGGACCCAGCACCAGACCAGTCACCTTCTCTGTAGTCCCCACACCCTTTCGACAACCAGGCTCAAATCACTAGTACCTCCACTTTATCCACACTGAGTCTTAACCAGCTGGAGGACATCTGGTCATGGTCTTGGCCAGGCACAAATTCAGTAATGCAACCACGCTAGGTACCCCATGTGCAAATGACAGGTACCACTGGGTGTCCTCTGTATAGCAGGGAAAACCCAGTCTATAATGTCTGATGATTTCACCCAGGGGCAGCAATAAACTGTAAATAACATAGATGAGAGGATCGAGCCCTAGGGCTACAACACAGAGCAGGAGCTTTAGGAACAAGAAGAAATTCACCAGTACCACTGATGTGTCCAAAGTACTCCCTTGGGTGAGTCACCAAGAATCCATGGTTCACAGTGTCAAATGCTGAAGAAAGATTGAGTATAAGGATAACTGACCACTACTCTCAATCTCAATCTCTTGCCCTGAGAAGGTCATTATGCACCCTAATCATTGTGGTCCAAATACTGTACCTTGACCTAAATCCACACTGGAGTGGTTCATAGATGTTAAAGATCATGAGGTGTGCCTCAAGCTACAGTGCCACTATCTTCTTGATCAACTTTTTCGAGAAAGGAGACAGGTCTAACATTCACTGTGCAGTCAGGGTACAAAGATGTTTTTTTCAGAAGGAACCTTACTAACGTGCTTGGAAATAGCCACCTCCAAAAGGGCCCATAAGACTATCGCAGTGAATACTAGACCTAGGAATCCCACACAACTTAGTACAAGGCATATCTGATCCTGATCCAGTTCACAAAAGTGGGCCACAACTTTGAGATCACCTCACAAGCCTCCTCAATTGATACCAGCCTAAACTCTCCCTAGACAGGAGTAGTTCTCCTAATGACAAACAGCTACCTTCTGCTTGGCCGTAACATCCCAGTTGGGGGTAATCCTAAATCTAATAGAGGAAACTTGGTCAGAGAAGAAGTCTTTGCACCTGGTGGTTGAATTTGTATTTACCAGTTCTAGACAGGCAGGATGTAATGACCTGTCTACAGACTGGAAGCGATAAACCAGTCTTTTCTTCCTTGCAGCTTAATTGGAAAGAAATATTGCCTTCTTACAGGAGATCACCCTTGATACTTACCATAAGAAGTTCTCAAAACCAGTCTGTTCTCACTGATCCTGGACTTCCAACAACATCACTCCAATCTCTGACCCATGGCCTTCATTGTCCTAAGCTTCTTGTTGAATCACAGGAGTAAAAGAGTCAAGGGCTAAGGTAACAGCTTTTTTTTGGTACTTTTCCCCCTATGGTCAGTCCTCATCTGGCCACCATCTCGGCAGACCCCAGCTTCCATTAAGTCATACCACCATGGCTTGCCCAACATGGTGGTGTGGCAGCGAGCTCCCCTTACTCACTGCCAAGTCTAGATCCAGTATACTGGGGACATTACCTCCAGAGTTGATTGCATTCTGGGATGGCCATCAAGCATCATGACTGCATTTTTCTATTGTTTGCTGTTCCCCTTGGGGTGAGGCATGCAATGATGCTTGTGGAGGCAACATGCACACTCCCATGTGTGTTTCTCCAGGTGTCTGCCCATCCCTCTCCCACCTTGTCAGCATTGGTGTGCTGCCCTCCAGCCTCCACTTGGGGCCAGACATTCACCAACTACTGGTGCTCCCCTTCCCTGAGAAGGAGAGCAGTCCCTGGGATGCTCAATCCTTCTCCTCCCCTGCCAACCCCTGGTGGCCCGTGCTCATTCCCGAACACAGGTTGCCAGCATGGTGTGAGGTGTGGCATCAGGTGCCTCAAACCTCAGCACCACCAGGCCGGCCTAACAGCTTTTTTAAAGGCCACCACTGCCTCCCCTGACCCAACTACACATGCAGCCATCAAACCCAAGAGGTCCATCACTGCATGGAGTCCTGTTGGGGACAATACCTTTAAAGGGCATAACAGACCATCTCCATTTGGGATGGACTAAAAAGGGGGGCCAAATGAGAGCTTCACTGTGTACTGATATGACTAGCAGAGCTGATCAATGCCGAAGTTATTTATGTTAAGCCCCAGTAAGAATGTTAAGTTCAAGGCATGTCCGTGTTGATGGATTGCAGAAGTAACTACTTGTGCAAGATCCTGTGAATCCATCAACTGGAGAAGATCATGGCCAAACTGTGAGGTTTAATCATCGATCCAGGCATTGAAGTCACCCTGAACCAACCATCTCAATGACTACAATACCTTCTTGGCAATGAAGTCTGCTATTTCCTGCAGAAATTCCATCTCATACCTCAGAGGCTGGTATACAAGAAGTATAATGCAACCTGCAGCTGGACCCCATGCACAGCCATGCTTTTAAATGATGAAGTAAGTTCCACTGTGTGCACAGTAAAGCTCAGATTGGATCCTAAAACAGATGACCAACCCACCCCCACCCCCATGATTATGCCATGGAAATGAACCACAAAGAATCCATCTGGGAATGATGATGATGCCAGAACTATAATCACATCTTCAGTCACCCAGGGCTCCATGATACAAGCCAGATCAACCCTGAAAATCAAGTCTGATATAATTGTGGTCTTGTTCCTGATCAATCTCGTATTGCAAAGCAATTCCCATAAGGGATGAGTGAAGGCCACTGGCCTAAAGGTTACCTGCCCATTTGGTCTAGTGGGAACCCTGGATGTGGGAGTCAACCACGTCAACCTCTCTCCTGGCTCTGTTTTGTCCCAGGGCACCTCCTGGTACTCAACAAACTTATAGAAGCACACATTAGTACCCCATTTCCCAATGCTTATAATCCTACCTGCTTGCAATGTCCATCTCCCTGCAGTGCCTATATGACACTACTGACAGGGTGGTCATTGAAGGGGTGGAGGTCAAGCATCTGGGATGGGGAATAACTACGCCTGATTGGCACAAGACCTACACACATATTTTCACTGGTTAACACAACTTCCACAACCACCACCTCACATCCTTAACTGAATTTTTAGAGCAGTAACACTGCCCTGTCATTGCTCTAAGCCCTAAACAGTCACACCCAACAATCACACCAGTTTCTAATATAGAAAGTACCTACATAGCCATACCATCAAGCAATCGTTAATCTAAACACAATATACCCCTTCCCCTTCCTCTCCTGACCTACCCAACAGTGCAAGATTAAAAAATTAAATAAAAACTTATAAAGCAAATAAAAATGAAAATGGGTCCAAAAATGCTGGCAACAGTCCAGAGTGCACATTCTTGTATGAATAGTAGTTTATAATACTATATTAAAGCAGTCTGAGGCTCTGCTCCCGCAAGAGCAAGTCCAGTTTTCTTCCAAAAGTAGGAAAGGTTTTTCCTCCTCAGCAGCTCTCTCACTGATGCTGGGAGGTTACCTGAAGTCCATAGGTGAGAGAGTGGCTGGGAAAAACAAGCACTTTCACTGCTTGCAGCCCTTGATGTTGTGTTCCCCAAAATATCCAATATTCAGTCCTTTGCTTGTCATGTGTTTCCAATGGCAAGAAAGGGAGCAAGAACAATGTCCCATGATAGAATCGGCTGTCTAATCCAACTAAGTGACAGTTGCAGGAAGCAGTCCAGATCTTTGTCCTTCAACCAGCTGAATCCAGTGGGACCCCAAATGATCCCCACCAGCTGATTGCCACCTACCTCTACAGAAACTCTGTACAGTCACTAAGAGTAGGCTCTGGCTCAGCCATCACTCCTGCTCCCCAGCTCAGACCAAGTCCTGCATGACCACTCTCACACTCTCCACTGACAGATTCTGGGGTCTATGGACCAACCACCGACACATCTTGACTTCTAGCTCACATCGACTCACAGCAGCTCCTGGAGACCGTAAACAATTACTGCAATGCTGCATTCAGTTTCTCAAAAAAGAATGTTAATGCAAACTGTGTAATGTGCAAAATAAAACAGATGAGGGGCACAAAGACTGTTGCATGAAATAAATCGTTACCAGTGTGCTCAGTCTTGCAGCAGGTATGTACCTAAAATCTAAAGACCAAAACAAACACAAGCTGAAGCACTCCATTGGAATAAGTTAAAAACAGGTTGCTGCTGTGCAAAAAACTCCATACAGGTTTATTGAACAGAGCAGAAAGAGCCCCAGTGCTTTGAATCTGATGTGATCCTCCCTCAGGGGGTCTAGTTAGAACATACAAGCCAGTAGCCCTTATAGTAGTTTTCTTAAAGAGATACAGTACATACAATGAAATCTTCAAATTGGCCCTTACTTTTATGGTACCAATCAGCAAAGACTAAAATCCCAAAAAGTGAATGCATAAAAATGTATACAAAATGTGAAAAAAAACATGAAAACAATAGTAGCAAAAGAGGAATATTATCACAAAAATTCTAATTGCACTTATGAATTCATATCAATACCAAATATTTAAATAGAAATTCCATGTAGATGACTTTATATACTATATCAAAGTATTAAGAATACTTTACATTTGAAAGTTAAGTAAAATTTGGAAACACATGTTTATATATTTATACTTAGCAGATGCATTAAATACAGCTGTCTTGACAATGAGAGTACAGACTCATATAAATATTGAAACAAAAATAGACAAACGTTGAGGACTAACAAGATGGAAAAATTAAGAGCCTGTCAAGACAAAGAGTTGCTCCATACCAGTTTATGTACATGTGAAGGGGGGGCATTACATGAGGTTGGAAGGGGGTATACTAAGGGATAGTATGAGCTAGTATTTCTTCACAGAAAGGGTGTTGGATGCTTGGAATACACTCCCAGCAGAGGTGGTGGGGGCAACCACAGTGGGGGGAGATTCAAGCATGCATATGACAGGAACAGGAGAACCGTAGCAATTGGAAGGAGATCAAGCAGGGTCTGCGGCTCTTATGGTAGGCAGGGAAAATGAGCATACTAGATGAGCCCAGCGGTCCTTATCTGCTGTCAATTTCTATGTTTCTATGTAATATTTCCAAACCCAAACCAGTATTTAATCCATGTATAAATAATGAAGGCAAATATGAAAAAAGAAATAAAAAAGGGAAGAGAAGGATGGTGAGAGAAGAATGGCAAGAAAAGGAAAGAGTAAAAATGACAGATATACAAAGCTCTAATACAAAATCTGTATTCTTGCAGGGACAAAAATGCCCTAAAGGTAATATATGTCAAATACTCAGCGAGTAGTGGAGAAGAGCTGCTGCCACAGACGCCGCCGCCCGACCTCCAGGACACTCGCTGACTGCCCTCGCGGTCCTCGGTCCCAGATTTATCCCCAGGTACTGCCACTCTCTGAAATTTTGGCACAGAGGCCTCCGATTGGTGCAGTGCATGGCAAGTGGCTTCTGATTGGTCTGTTTCTGCACTTAAGCCTTTTCTGATTGGAGCACCTTTTTGTATTGACTCTGCATTGTTAATTTGGGCTGTATTTGAAAGTGCTTAATATTCTTGAGCCCTGCTAAAAAGTGAGCTGTATTTTTCTCCCACCCCCTCCCAGGCCTCCTTTAAATACTCTACTGTTCCTCCTCCCTATGTCTTTCCCAGCTCCCATTGACTGTCTGGTATCTTGTTCTCTTTCCTTCTCTCCCTCAGCTGACAAATCCATTTTTTCTCCCTTTCTCACTCTAATTCAACAGATATCTGTATCTTAGCTTCACTGCTTTTCCTGTTTCTCTCACTTCTGTTCCTTCCTGTGAGTTTCTGAAGTTTCATCCTCTTACAAGACTGTACCAAGGCCTCTTTGCAATGAAGCTTTTCATATCACTGTGCATTCTTGTACCCTCCTTTTCTTTGCTCCTCTTATCATTGCCCTCTGCTCCCCCAGCTCCCCTGGTGTTACCACATTACCTGCCTAATGAATTCCTGTTCTCTAACCTTCTCCTTTTGTCCCCCTCTCCATTGTGACCCCACTCCACTTATGTTAAACAGGACCTGGGTACTACTAGTTACCCATACCCTAAAATACTGCCCTTTGAATATGCTTATCTTGCACCCTTTCCTGCGACATAAATTCTGGTATCTCCTTCTTCTGTCTCTACTGTTCTCAGGAGATAGTCATTCTAACCCACGACTGGCCAATGATACATATTGCCTCCTTTCAAATCCTAAGGGTGTAACAGTGGTGCATCACAACATCCAAAGCCTGTTACACAATTGTGCCGAATTAGAATCCTGAGCCACCTTATACAAACCTGATATCATCTGTCTTACTAAAATGTGGCTTAAGCCTTCTACCCAGGACTCTCACTGCCTGCTCATCTCCTACAACCTATTGAGATTTGATAGGCCTGCCCCCAAAAGAGGTAGTGGTACTGCTATCTATTTTAAAGATCACCTCAATCTCTCCATGATCTGCTCATTCCCTCTTGTCCATAATGAAGCAGTACATGTTCTTCTCACCCTTGACTCCAAAAAACTTTATATTATTTGTGTTTACAACCCTCCTTCCAGTGGTTTAAAAGGCCTTGATGAGCTGCTTGCTCAAACCTCAGTTCTCTCTGGTAGAAATTAGGTTCTCATACTTGGTGATCTCAATATAAACTGGCTGGGCAACTCCCAACCAATACTATTATCCAAGAGCCAAAGTTTCAACCTTCACCAGGTTATTAGCGACCCCACTAGAACTGCTCATCATTTCAACTCCAGTACTCTTCTGGACTGGATTATGATCAACCACACAGACAACATTATTTCCTCTGGCACCCTAGCTTATGCCATCTCAGATCATTCCCCCACTTTCTGTATCTGGTGTAAAACCAGCCCCCCCTCCCATCTAAGCCTCGGTTTATTACATTTCATAATTATGCACATCTTGACCAAAAGTCCTTCTTTCAGGATATTGGTACTATCAACTGGTTCCCTCTCTTTGAATCAGACGACCCTCAAACTGCTCTCAACCTATTCCTGACTTGCTTTCTGGCGATCCAGGACAGACACTGCCCCCTCATTACTCATCGTGTAAAAAACAAGCATACCTGGTGGCTTAAGTCTGACCTTCTCTCTAAACTTCATCTGCGTGACAAATGGTGGCTCTTCCATAAAAAGACAGGGTTGCCTGCCGACCTTAATTCCTATAGGACACTCCACAATTCTTGTAAGAAGGATATCAAAAGGGCTAAGAGCAACTACTGCAAAGATCTTTTATCTAAATCTTATGTTGACTCCAAAAAATTCTGGTCCCACACTAAGAGCTTCCTAGGTTCAAACCCAGCCCCCACCCCTACTGACATGTCTCTAAATGGTGTTCACTGAAACAGACCCTCTACTATCGCAAACTTTTTCAATGCCCAGTTTTCAGAACTTACAAATTATAAATCATCCTTCCCAGCTTCACAGTGTTCTCTTGCCCAACTCAATGCCTCTGGGTCCACATTTCATTTCAAGTCTGTCACTCATCAGGATGTACTAAAACTACTCAAAAACATCTTCAACCTCTCTGCAACTGGTTCTGACAATTTAGAACCTAAACTGCTAAAGCTTGCTGCCCCCTACATAACTGCTCCTCTTGGCAGGATTTTTACCCTCTCCCTGTGTCACAGCTATGTTCCTGACCTCTGGAAGACTGCCAGGATTACCCCAGTCTTCAAAAATGGTGACAGCAAAAACCCATCCAACTGTAGGCCGATTGCCATATTATCGGTCCTCAACAAAATCCTGGAGAAGATTGTAGCCTCCCAAACCATAGACTTTCTTGAGAAACATGACCTTCTTATGACTATGCAGCATGGTTTCCACAAAGGTCATAGCACTACCACCGCATCACTCAAATTTACATCTGATACCCTCTCTGCCATGAATTCTGGTCTCCTAAGTGGTGCTATTTTCATAGACATGACTAAAGCTTTTGAGTTGGTCGACCATCCTATCCTCCTTACTGCTTTTAGATCCCTAGGTTTCTCACTAAGTGCCACTGCTTGGTTTGGTAGCTACCTATCCGATCGGACCCAACAAGTTAAATTCAACTTCACCTTGTCTGACCTTGCTACCATAAACATTGGTGTGCCACAAGGTTCTGTTCTTGGTCCTCTGCTCTTCTCCATTTTTATAAACAATATTACATCCTAATCTATTCAGTCTGCCTCCTTGCTATATGCTGATGATATTGTCCTTTAAACTAGTGTGAAAAGCATTACAGATATCAACTTTCCACTGACTTTCAATGTATTCTGCAGTGGCTTTTTAGCCATAAACTTGTCTTGAATGCATCTAAGTCTCAAGCCATGCTATTTGGCTCTAAAGACAAACTCATACTCTCTCAACCCACCTTCTGTGTCACTACCTTAAAACGGTCCCCAGTGGAAGTGGTACCCTCTTTCAAATACCTTGGTCTTATACTTGACCCAACTCTTTCCTTTGATCTCCACATCCAACAATCCTGTAAGCTGGCTAACATTAAACTGGGTATGGCCTACCAATCTTGCTATATGTTTACTCCCTCAGCTAGGCTTGCCATCGCTCATGGCATACTCCTTCCATCACTTATCTGTGGGGTTGTAGTGTTTGCCTCAGTGGGTAAAATCAATCTTTATAAGTGGGATGTCACTTATAACAATATATGCAGATATACGTCCTCCTCACATCAGTTAAACACCACTGCCTCCTATACGCTGAACTTGGATGGCTTTCTCCGAATGCCTCAAGAGACTTTACATATGGCACTGTCATAGTTAACATCATCCATAACCAAACTCCAAAGCCCTTGTCAGAACTCTTTCTCATCCAGCCATCTATATACAGTCCTCACTCGACTGCTAATGCCCCTGTACTCATCCCTCAACACCACTCCGCCAAAGGTGCTAGCGCCTTTTCCTGTCATGCCATGTCCAGATTAATGGAAAAAATCATCAAAACTTTATTAGAAATGGAAGCTAACATTCTACATCTTAGAGACATTGCCCAATATGGGTTTAAACATGGATATTCAACAGCTATGAATTTAATAGCTTTTTATAATCACATTCATTATGAACTGGATGCTAGGATTCCTATGGACATTATTCTCCTTGACTACAGCAAGGCCTTTGACTGAGTATCACATAAACAACGTGTTAACAAACTCTTTCACTTTGGAATTTCAATGATTTTGATTAAATGGGTAGACCACTGGTTAACAAACAGGACACAACAAGTGAAATTAATGGCCTTTTGTCTGACTGTGGTGTGGTGACCAGTGGGGTTCCACAGGGTTCAGTCCTTGGACCTGTTCTGTACAATATGCTTATTTCTGACATCCAGACTAATTCTAAAACTAGCTTAACAAAATTTGCTGATGACACTAAACTGGGAGGTAGAGTAGATACACCAGATAATAGAATGCAACTGTGCATTGACTTACATAAAATTGAAAACTGGGCTATTACAAATGGTATAGAGTTTAATGTGAATAAATGCACTGTACTTCATTTCGGGAAGAACAATCCCTGTCAATCATACAAATTAAATAATATAGTACTTAAGACCTCTATAAGTGAAAAGGATCTTGGGATTGTCATCAATGACAATTTGTCTTCTGGAGATCACTGTAACCAATTAGCCAAACATTCTAATGAGTTACTTAGAAGGATTGATTGTACCTTTGTTACTAAACTTGAACAAGGTATTATCCCTCTCTATAGGACGTACGTCAGACCTTATTCAGACTGTGGATCACCTTTTTGGAACCCATACCTGAAGAAAGACATAGCTATAATAGAAAGTATTCAGAGAAGAGCAACCCAGGTGATACCTTTCTTAGCACATTTTTCGTATAATGAAAGACTTCAAAAATTAAAACTTCGGTCACTACAAACAAGGCGACACAGAGGTGATCTTTTGTTCCTCTATAAAACTCTAGGAAATCCAATGTTTATGCAATTATGTGGAATTAGGTACACCGACAGAAATCTAGTCCCCAGATTGCATTCTAGACAACTTGCTATTGACAAAGCAAATACTAATAAAAGGCTTAACTATTTCACACTTAGGGCCCCAAGAACTTGGAATAAACTACCAGGGGATCTGGTTAACAGTCCTAATTTCAAATTATTCAAAACCAACTTGGACCGTTGGATGGGAACCAATCAATATAACTGATCCACAATGTTGTGGGGGGCATTCTCGATGGGCTTCGGCCTTCTTATGCCCATACTACCAAGTAATACCAAGTAATGCCCCCATTACTGGAACTCTCTCCCATTAGCAATAAGGCTAGCACCGTCCTATGCCTCTTTCAAGAAATTGCTTCATGATCATCTTGCTGTTTCCTGCTCATGCTCCTGCTTCAAACCCCACTAGCTCTCTCCTGATCTATGCACCCACTCACCTCCACAGGTAAGCACTCTCTCACCTCAACTGGCACACACTGTACTTCCTTTAGTTACCTCCTTGTTCCTAACCCAGTATTCCACGTCCCCTTCCTCTCTGCCTTTTTCTCTCTCCTATCCTATCCTACTTCCCCTTTATTACTTCCCCACAAAAGTCATTTTCCTACATTACTTAAAATCCTCTTAACACAATTATAATATTTATCTGTTGTCCTAATATCTGACCCCAGCTTCTCTTCCTGAACTATTGCTAATTGGTTTTTATTTTTGTACTTGGTATTTTATTTCATTCTATGTTATACTTTATTGTTTTCAATTTGTATTCTTCACTTTTGGACCATATTGTATTATTACTGTCTATGCTGTTACCATACAGTATTTGTTTCTGCCTCTGTTAATCAAATGTTTTGTCTCTGTAAACTCCCGGGTCATGCCTGAAAATAGTCATTGCTATGGTTCGTGCACCTTACCTGGTCAACAAAAACTAAATAAAAATCAAAAAAAATATTGGGGGGGCTCAGAAAAAGATTGGAAGAAGGGAGGAAAGCAAAATATGTAGAAGAATATGAGTGACAAAAGAATTTTCCAAGCAAACAACTGGTAACAATACTAATACACAAGTTTCTTTTTTAACCACTGCCCCAATCCAAAACCAAAATGAAAAATGATAACAAAACTGCAGGGGCCAAAAATACAAACATACCAGCAGAGGAAGACATGGCAAAAGCAGCAACGTCCACACATAACCTTGGAGCCTGCATCACAGAAGCATCAAATCTTAAACCTTTTGAATACTGAACTTAGTCCAACACAGTACAGTATATTGTATTATTTCTTTGTTTTTGTATATTGTGTATCGTATTTTTTGTTATATTGTTTTTCTTGAAAAAACCCAGGTCCACCTCGAAAATGAATTTTGCTCAATGGTGATTGGCTAGTTAAATAAAGATTTGGATTGATTGATTGATTGACAGTGTGTTAAGTAAGAGACTGAATTT
This sequence comes from Neoceratodus forsteri, assembly GCA_016271365.2. Taxonomy (NCBI): domain Eukaryota; kingdom Metazoa; phylum Chordata; order Ceratodontiformes; family Ceratodontidae; genus Neoceratodus; species Neoceratodus forsteri. The sequence goes on from CM057456.1 coordinate 1,293,214,181, forward strand.
TGGCCCCATGAGGGTCCCCCAGAATAGACCAATAAGATCAAGTGTAAAATGACCTTAGTTGGCATCCCGACAAAGGGGAACAGTACAGTGTATTAAGCAAGAGATTGGATTTTGGCCCTAGCCTCAAAGTGAACATTTTTAATATCTATGTTGATGTCCAAATATTCTTTGGAAAGTTGAATTAAAAAAAATATCTACAGCAACAATATCAATATGGGGTTTCTGAAAAATACAAACAACATTGATCAGTTTGGTGAAGACCTAGATGTATTCATTTGCTTCTATCAAGAAAATCTTAATACAGGAAGAGACAACTTTGATAAGACCATTATACTGGGACCAATTACTGACCCAAGGAAAACAAACTTCAGAGCTGATTCAACAGTTTGGCCAATAGCCCAATGATCATCAGGCATTAAGATCTATTAAGCCCTTGTATCTTGTGATCTTAGAAGTTTCTTTACGTCCCCTTGGCATCACACAAATGAAAACTTAACAAAAGATGAAAAGACCACCCTATACCAACTATTTCAGAATGATCAGATCAAAAGAAAAGCAGCAGACAAGGGCAGTCTAGTAGATGCAATGGAAAAATCCTACTACAAAAGTGAAATAAACTTACAACTCTAGGATGGTGTGAGTTATAGATTACTAGATACAGATTCCTTAAAATATCTCATTCACTGTATAGATGGTTGTGTCCATCAGTCACTGGACTAAGGAGATTTTGTAAAAAAAGAATATAATTTCATGATTGTCCTACACCCAGCAGTACCTACTATATATGTATTGCCAAACGTTTATAAAGGCCAGGCAAGGTTGGCAGAATTTCCAGTTGTCTCCAGCCAAGGGTCCATTACAAAGAAGATATCCACTTTTGTAGACTATTTTTCTTGCAGAAACTCACAGTCACCCATCCTCATTCTTTTGTGGCACCGAGGAAGTACTGGACAAGCTCAACAACCTTGTCTGATTTGATAAATATGTGTGGATTTCTATAGTTGTGTGTTCTACATACTCATCTATTCAGCACCATTTAGGTCTGCATGTACTTGAATTTCATTTGACAAATCATCCTCCAGCACTGAATTGTCCATAAAGCTTCATTTTGGAATTTACATGTTTAATCTTTACTTCAAATTATTTTTCTTTTGACCAGAAGTTTTATTTGCAGACATGTTGTACCGCCATGTGTACTAGTATAGCCCCCTCCTGTGTCAACCTGTTTTGGGGTTGGTGGGAGGAAGCCATGGTATTTGATCCTATCAAGAATGCATATCTGTCTAGTATTATGTTTTGGGGCTGATATATAGATGATGTGTTGGTGGTGAAGGTGGGTGAAGTTAATAGAGCTACAACATTTGTGGATTTCCTGAACCAGAATGTCATCAATCTCCAATTCACTGCCGCAGTGCATCCAACCAATATTACCTTTCTGGACCTAGCTCATTCATCTATCCCTGATCAAACTCTACCTATGTCTACTTTTCAAAAACAGGCTTCAGGGAATACACTACTATTAAAAAAGTGCCCACACAAACATACTATAATTGCCATCCCTTACATAAGTTTGTAAAAACTTGCCAAACTTATATGGACACCAGTACTTTTGATTCACAGTCCATAGAAATACATGGAAAACTACTTCACCATGGTTATGGAACCATTATAGTGAGGCAAGCATGCAATAGGGATAGAGACCTAGAAAGAAAGATATTATTACAGCCCAAACAGAAATCAAATAATTTCACCAATTCTGTCACATTTGTGACAAACTATAACAGACTTTCTGGTGAGGTCACCAATATCAATAAGAAACATTGACAACCCAGGAGGTGGGGTGGGGGGATGAGGATCTTTCTAAATCATTAGGTGCACAGCCACATATCTCTTATTGTAGGGTAAAAATACGGTGACCTTGTGACCCACAGCTATTTTAAAGACTCACGTACAAACACTTACAGAGGTTAGTTACCTCCTCCACCACTTGAGTCTGTAGCTGTGGACATTGCAGCAGATGCAGATATGCTGCCACATGCAAAATATCAATTAATCCTATTAACCAGAAATAAGACAATATTTAACAGTTTATCAATTATTTGACTCCCTTCATCATCTAAGCTATAATTTGTACTTGTAATATGATCTACATTGGTTGTACAATACATCCCCTAAGTAAGAAGATACAGGAACACATTACTTCTATTCACAGAGCAAATTACAACACATGCCTTTTCATCCAGTGTTTAACCATAGCTGTGCCACACACTTATACAGTAGATCAGAATTTGTATACATTCTAATTCTGTTGGCAGCCTAAGGGTTAAACATTCATAACAGTGATCCATGTGCATCACAATTCAGAGGAACTGAACATGTTGGGGCACCCATTAGGTGTGGGGCCGGGCCCAGAATGCTGCTCCAGAAGGAGTCAAGGTGGAGTTTTTATTCTTAAAATATTGTTGCTGGTTTACCTATGTCTGTATATGCCCTTCTTTTCCTTTTCTATTATCTATTAAGTTAGAAAATCTAATTGGAAATCCTAGTAACCTGATTGGCTAACAGGATTCCATTGCCATGCATCTATTTTTCAATAGATCCCTGTTAAAAACAAGTGCCAACTGCATGCCAGAAAGGCTAACTGGTATCCTTGTGCAGGGAAAAATTCAATATGAACTAGCTGTCATTTTTTTTCTACTTGCTAAGTAGATGAGTGAGCAATGAAGGACCCCCCCCCAAAGCCAAAGAAGTCACCTCCCTCATAACCCCATATTTCAAATAATCAAAAACAATTATCAAAATAAAATAAATGTTTTTAAAACACAGCACACTTTCATTAATTAACACAGTTATTTGCACTCCTGCTTCCTTCAAAAACTGGCTGTTGTAGTACTTGGAAGAAGCCAGCAAGGAGTGTGCATGTCTGGACAGCTAAAGCTAACAGAGTGCTGCTGTTTGCCATGACACCACCTCAGCTCATCAGTCCATGCTCCTCTCATGCCCAGTCCTTCTCTGTCCACTACAAATCACCCTAACAACATAAGAAAATGCAACTTTCCCAGACACCTTTGGACAACATCAATGTACCTTCCCCTCCCATACCGAATAACTTTCCCAAAGTCCCCCATCATGCTAAGCCTCCCAACTACACACATCATTAGAGATTATGTTTTCATCTCCCAAGCAAAAAAAAAAATGGTGACAAAAATTAAAAATTCACTGTCTCACTTCTGTCATAAATTATGCTCGGCTGCCGACCGTGTTCACATACTTTCTCTGTCTTTCTTGCTATGGTTGACTGTAACTGTATTCCACCAGCATTTTTTATTTAAATACAAAGCCTCCAATAGGGCAAAAGTCCATATCTTAAAAACAAAAAACACATCATTCTTATTAAGATGGAGAAACTATTTAATTATAAAACTTACATTAAACTGTTTTTTTATTAAAATGTTTTCTTAGAGCAATAATACCCTACAGGGTGGGTAGCATTGGAGAATACTGGACCTTCCATGGGCTATAAGGACCTCCTCCTGCAGCGTCAGGCCTCATTATGCCCCTGGGTGGTCTGGCACGTCCTCAATACCTTCCACCTTGTCAGATATTTTTGCTCACTTACTTTAATTCTTTTGTCTTTCATATTATTCTACCTGTTTTGTTTTCCTCCCTTATTCCTATTTCCGCCTTGCCTCTCCCCTGCAGTTTTCTCCATTACTCACTGGTTATTTGTTACATGTTAGCTTGGGACATTTTTGTCCCTGTAAGTATATAGATTTTTTGGTAGAGCTTTGTATACAGTACCTGTCACTTTTTACTCTTTCCTTCCTTTGCCATTGTCCACTCACTGCTCCCCCCCCTCTTCTCTTCCCCTTCTTATTTCCTTTTCTGTATTTGCCTTGGTTATTTATACATGGGCTAAATACTAGTTTGGGACTCTTCCCATGTGCTTTAACTAGTAAGGAGCCACTCCTATCTACTGAGTTCTTGGTTTTTCTCTCTCCTAAGTCCTTAGTATTGTTCTGTTTGTATTTCCATATGTTTATATGTCTGTATTCTCTTTGACAAGACACCTATATTTAATAGATTCTGTTAAGAATAAATATTTTATTTTATTTATTTATTTATTAAATTTTGATAACCAGGTAAGCCTACTGGGCCCCGAAGGTCCCTTTTTCAGGGGCGACCCAAGGAATTACATGGAATAATAACATACAGCACAGGTACATTACACTAGACAGCGAGGAACATAATACATAGTAGTTTTTCAGCAGTTAACATTTCCTGGGTAAGCTCTACAGATGGGGTGCAGTGCTACATAGATGGGGTGCAGTGATAGTCGCTATTTCCATAAGAGGGAGAGGGGTGGACTTCCACTTAGGAGTCTCTCACTTTAGCAGTTGCATTTGGAGGTGACCATCATATGAGCCTTCAGCCTTGTGTGGAAGGTGAGGGTAGAGATACCATCCTGAACACCAGGGAGCAGGGAGTTCCATAGGGTGGGAGCTGTGATGGCGAATGACTTGCCCCCCACCTTGGATCTAACCCTTGGCACTGTGATGAGGGTTCTGTCCATTGTTCTGAAGAGCCTAGGGTTTCTCTTTTGGGCAATGAGTCCAGTGAGTCTGGGAGGAGGGGATGGGCTGAGTAGTTTATGAGTGTGGCAGAGTAGGGGGTATTGGAGCCGGGCCTCCCAGGAGGGCCAGTTTAGTTGGGCCAGAGTGTCACAGTGGTGAGTCCGGGAGCCGGATAGGGTGGTGAAGTGAGCCACCTTGTGATAGAGAACTTGTAATCTGTTCTTCTCTTGTTTGGCAGCTCCCTGTATCACCGGGGCTGCATAGGAGAGGGTAGGGAGGAGGACGTTTGTGGCAATGGTGGCCCTGGCTGCGGGTATCAACTGGTCTTTCAGCCTATACAAGGTCCCAAGTTTGGAGTGAATATTTTTGGTTACCTGGTCAACATGATCCTTGAGGGAGAAGCACTGATCCAGGGTGAGGCCAAGGTATTTTATCAATTCAACCACCTCAAGTCTTTTTCCTGATTTGGTCATCAGCCTGAGATGTGGGCTTCTGTCCCGGCAGAGGGTTCTTGGGCCAAATAGCATGGCCTTGGTCTTGTTAGGGTTAATGATCATTATGTTGGTGACAAGCCATTGCTCAAGGGAACCCAGGTCTTCCTGTAACCCAGAGCAGAGATCTCCCAGATTAGAGGAGGGGCGGTTTATGACCACTTCATCCGCAAATATATAGAGCATGTCTTCTCAAATTTTGTTCAACTTTATATTTTTAACATTTTGATATAGTATATACTGTACAGTCATGTACAGTACATGAAATATCTATTTAAATATTTTGCACTGACATTAATTCCTAAGTACAATTCAAATGTTTGTGATAATATTCCCCTTTTGCTATTACTGTTTGTACATTTTTTTCACATATAGGTTTTTTTGTATACATTTGTATGCAGTCATTTTTTGGAATTATTGGTGTTTGCTGATTATTGTGATATAAATATTAGCCAATCTGAACATTTAATTGTATGTATTTCCTTAAGAAAAGTACTGCAAAGTCTACTGGCATGAATGGTCTAACCTTGCTCGCTGAGGAAGGGTCAAGTCAACCCAAAACACTGGGGGTTTTCTCTGCACCTCTACATAAACCTGCATAACATTTTTTTGCACAGGAACAACCTTTCTGTTTTTTATTTATTCCAATGAAGCACGTTGGCCTGTGTTTGTTTGGCACAGATCATTTGATAAGCCCCTGCTGGCACTCATTCCCTACTCCTAGAAACCTAACTAGGAGGCCAACCACTACTAGACTCTTTCTAGCTAATACAACTAACAATTATCACCTAAATAAAGGATTGATGATTTCCTCAGCATTCTCCTTAACTAGTTTGTTATAGGAAGATAGATAAGAGGATTTTTTAGAGATTTATTGGAGTTCATAGAGGAGCTTCAGCTGATGGCTAACCCAGCCTGGTGGCCATTTCCTTCCCCAATTCTCCCAATACACTTCAATGTGCTGAGGTTGTAGTGGTGGGTGGTAAGAGGTGAGAGTCAATTATCCTTGAACTAAGCATGTTTATTTAGAAATAGCAGCCACTGCACTGCACTAGCATACCGAAGTCCATGTAATTTGTAGTTGAATTCCAAAACATTGCTAGGACCATAAATCCCGGACTTATATGAACTTAAAAGATTATCCCTTATACATCCTCCTGGAGTATTCATACTGTAAGATTGAGTGATGAAACTTTACTGTTTGCTAAAATGTGTAGATGCAGAATTATTTCTTGTGGTCTCTCACAATTTGTGAAAGCATGCATGTTTTATTGAAGATCAAATAAATCGAAAGTTTTAAAACAATTTTTCTTTGAAGAGAGTTATAGAATCTTCTGTGTGTGGAAATATATTATGCCAGTGAAAACTTCAATTTATAAGTGCTATGTGAAGTTTTCTAACTTTGTGCATCATGAAATGCTTTTACTGTTTTTATTTTTATTTATTTGAAATGTGTTAACAGGATAGGACCCAAAAACATTAGAAGTCCATTTTCAAAGGGAACCTGGAGATGTAAACAAAAGCAACAATACAGAATAAATATACAATGCATCAGGGTACACAGTAATCATGTAACATTACACTTGCACATTGACAAATCAAGACAACATTTTAACAAAATTTTAAGCATATTCTGCAAATTGATGGACTATAATTCTACAAATTGGTAGAGTATATTGAAGCAGGTAAATCATTCCAGAATGTAATGACTTTTTAAATTAAAGAACATTGGCCCAGGGATGGGTGGAAGAGTGGGATATTATGAAATGGGACTCTGGGAACCAGCATTGCAGTTAGTATCAGCCAGGAAAAAAATATCTAATTGGGCCTTTTAGGAAGCATCTGAAACTGATAAGGGTAAAAATAAGGTAATGAGTTAATCAAGAAAAGGACAGCCAAGGTGCTTGTAAAGACTGCAGTTAGGAGAAAATCTGAGGCTGAAGGCAGCAAATCTACATATGAAATTTTAACTCTTTGCAAGTCAGTGACTTTATGTAGTTTTTACCAATCAAATTGACACTATTCACAGAAGTCTATGCATAGTGTCAAATTCAATGGCAAATCTGCCAGCAAAATTGTCTCTGAAGAAATAGACTTCACCTGGAAAAGTACTGTATCACTTTAAATGAGGAAAACTTTGCAAAGTGGTGAAGTCGTCACAGTTGCATGTCAGTTGAGTGATTCAAAATTAGCGGCACCAATTTGGGCGATGCTATTATAGTGACTACAATTACAGCAACTTGAAATATAGGTGACCACCATTGGGGTGACTAATGTATGCCCCTTTCCCCAAGATTGTAGTTCCTCAGGGTTGGTTATTTAAGTAAGGGGGTGTGGGGTGCAAAGCACCACACAAAGGGGTGTATGGGGGCCGAAGTACCCCATGAAACAAGCATTTAACAAAGTTCACCCTAATGGTGGTCACCCATATTTCAGGGTGCTGTAATTGTAGTCACTATAATAGCATTGCCCAAATTGGCATTGTCATTATTGAATCACTCATTTGACATTGAACCGTTGCCACTGGAGTTGGTAACTTCACAAAGCTTTACAGAGGTGAAGTTACCCCAGCTCACAAAAACATCCCCAGCGAAGTTTATATTCACTGTGTCTCTAAGCCAACTGTACTTAAAGCTTCAGAATCTTAGAGTAATAGCATGAGACACCAACTTATGTTAATGAGTATCTGGAATAAATGAGCAATAAAACATGACCAGGTGTGCACTGTGGTGGGATAACAGGACACCTCCTGTATGTAGTGAGGCATGAGGCAGCCCAGAGTAAGAATGGGCTGAGTGATGGCTGCCAAGCTGCAGAGAGAGGGGATGGGGTTGCTTCACAGTCAGACAAGAGGCTCTGGGACCTCACCCAAAAATGAGAAGAATGGAATTCAAAAAAGTGACTATGGAATGAGGCTCACCAAATGGCTTCTAGTCAGATGAGCTTATAAGGCAGCAGAAAGAGCAGCATGTAAAATCTGGCATCTTGCCAGGGGGCAAGAACAACATAGGCAATGAAGAGGTACAGCCCACAGGGGAGCCAGAATCAAAAATGGTAAAGTTTATCAAGTTATAAGTTTTGATTGTACCAACAGTAGGTTTATCAAGCATATTGTTTACCAATGTTTTGACTTATTGCAAAGACTAGCTATTTGTATTCTGCAAACCCCATGCTGCAGGGTTGCTTCCTGTATTGTTAAGAGTTTGTGTGAATTACCATTTTCTCTGATTAAGGAGCATATAGGGCTGAGTTTCATGTAATGGAATAGAGAATTATAGACAAAGGAGGAGAAGATCATGGCTGCCTACTGAGTCCTACTCTCAACTCTTGAAAATGGATTGAATTTCCTTCTTAATGCACCCAAAAATCAATGTCAAAATATAAAATGACCTACTATAATATATGTTGTTTTGCTTCATGATTACCCCACATAATTCATAGGTGCCAACTATATGAATTAATCTGACTTTAGCGGATGTGGAGAATCATAAGACTTACTCATCACACAAAATTGCTTTTTAACAAAGAATGTGTTGTGATATTTTGTCAAGATCACCAATAGTAAAGTTTTTCTCATGAACATTTCATTTCATGGCTGGGCTACTTCCTCAGGGTGAGTGTGTGGGAATTGTTATTTATCTATACTACAAGTATGAGTATTACCCATTATCTTCATTTACAGGTGAATATACAACATATAGCATTTACCAAGATAATTGGATCATATAACCTTGGTCACTTATACAAAGTAGTCCAAATCACACACAAAAAAATACTCTCCTGCAGTATTTCTTATAAATGTTTGATACATGAGTTTATAGTATATATCAGGAAAACAAAATGGGAGAATGCCATAAAGTGCTGAAGTGCTTGTAAGTTTGTTATAATGTTTGCATAAAGTAACCGGTCTTATCCACAACCCTTGAGTGTGCTGCCTTGTGATTTCAATAAGAAGCAAGTGCTCCTTTAGATAAGACTGACTGTATCTTTTGAAGTGAGTCCCCCATGTGGGTCCCCCAGTATGGACCAGTAAGATCAAATGTAAAATAACAGGTTGGCATCCTGACAAAGGGGAACTACTACAAAGAACTTACTCAGCACACTCAAGGACTAAAATGAGAGAATGTCTGAAATGCTGTGTAAATCCATTACAGTGATTTTATTGTAAAAACCACCATATAACACAGCCAGAAAATACAACAGCACTTCAGTCAAAGGACCTTCTTCAGGTGCACCTGAAGAAGGACTTTTAACCGAAGCACTGTGGTATTTTCTGGTTGTATTATCTGGTGGTTTACACAATAAAATCACTTTAATGGATGTATCCAGCATTTGAGCCTTTATTCATGTTAGTCCTTGAGTCTGTTGAGTAAAGTTGTTCATTGTATCATTTGTGGGTAGTGGCATTACCTTCAGTTGTACCATCTGCACCTGCTTGATGTTAAAAGGGAACTCCTACCATGGTCCTACATAAGTTATTGTGTTTTTTTTTTCTTTTTATGTTAAAAAACAATACCTTACTCAGACTATAATTCTTGCACCTTGATTCATAGTATGTTGCAAAACATTAAAATGATTTTTAAATTGAGTATAATAACTGGGTATTGTTTTTACCTAAGGGAAACACAGTTATAATTTGCTGGTATAAGCAGCTGGTTATAATGGTGAACACGTGCTAGGTTTCCCTTGTTCTGTCCATGTGCCAGCACTGCTTTTGCCTTCCTATCCACCAGCTGCCATCCCTCAGTGCTGACCAGTTCATAACCACTTGTAGTCAGCTATAAGTAAATGTTAAAGAAAATAAATAACTGGGCACATTTTTTTTTCAGTTTTAAACTAGGCTGCTTAAAAAGAAAATAAATGTTTCTTTCATGAGACGCTTCTGACCAGAGACTGCTCTGAAACATGTTCAGTATGTGGTTCCACAGAGACAGCTGTTTATTTTTTATATTTGCTTTGGCAAAAAAAGATCCACAGCAAATATATAAAATAAAACCTGGGTGCAGTAGGTGTGTAAAACTTGAATTTTACACACCCTTAGTGTGGGATGGCTTTACAAATCCCTTGAGCTTCACTTTCTGGGTTTATGTGGCATTCCAAACCTCGGGTATTAAAGTTCTTGTTATAACCACCTACCCAGCAATTATTCTATATATAAGCAAATGGTTACAGTGCTTAAAAAAATGAGTAAGGACAATGTCCACATTTAACTGGTTGGAAGGCATCATATGACACTGCATTGATTTAGGCCACATCAGGGTCAATCGTGTACTACTGTAAACCAAACCTAAGGCTTGGTGAAATTTATTTTCTGCCAGCAAAATTATGGTGAAGTTATGATTTTACCTCTGTGAAATGTTGCAAAATGTCCACAAAATGTTTGCAAAATTTTGCCAGAATTGTAAAGATCAGTAAATTCCATCTAATTTTAAAAGTATTTATTCAAATTGCACCACATTTGATATGGTGATGTTACCAAGCCCATACAGAGGTGTGACAAGTTGCATGTTTATGTCTTGAAATGTGACTAAGTTACAATCTTACAAACCTCCAGAAATTTAAACATTTCATTTCACAATTATGTAAACTGCAGAATGTTAAGCCCCTATAACTTTAAAACTAGAGAACTGAATATCACCAATTTTGTTAGGTAAACTGACCCTAAATATTAGGCTTTGAGGCCACCCCCATGGTCCAGCAGTAGAGTGTCATGCTGGCATGCTCACAACCTGGGTAGGAAGTCTGCTTGGAAAGTCACATAGGGACGCAGGCCATGACCAAGACAGCTGCTGCTCAGAAGTACTTCTTGATTGAGGAGGGTTGGCAACAAGTTCCACTAACACAGTGACCCCTACAGCTGGGCCAAGAAGCTTGTTCTTGCAACTGGGGAAGCTGTGGCTATACAAGGCTAACAGAGGTACTGCACCCTCCAGGGGAGGTGGGAGGGAAAATGTGTGGGAGAAAAACCCGTAAACCAGCTTAATAATGGCTGGGTTCAGCCTCATCAGGGTATATCCCTGTGAACAGGGTATACCTCTCTGAGATATGAGCTGCTGGGCAGGAGAAAAATAAGGAAAAAAAAGGCTTGTGTGTCAGCTCACTAATCTCTTTCTCTAAGGCTGGACAAGTCATAAGCAACCAAAGAGTCCAAAATAACATTAGTAATGAAAGATGAATTTCATGAGCTTTTGTGAAATTGTGGAATTCTGTGACATTTTTTGTGGAAACCATGTGCCCGATTCTAGAAGGGTGGCGCAAGCCGCCACCAAATGCAACTTGTACCACCCGCAACTGCAACATTGACCCTGTGCTCTATTCTAGAAGTGGCAGGGTCACTGCAGCTAAGTCCTGTAAATTGCAACATGTGGCCAGGTATGCTGAACAGAGGGCACACCTGATGAGCATGTCACATGCCACAATGCAGGTCACAAGTGCCCCCTCCATGCCAAGCATGTAGCAGTAGGTGCCCTGCAGGGCTGCCGACACCCCCGGCCCCAAACCCATCAATAACCACCCTGCATGGCTGCCCACACCCCTGCACCCTGAACCCATTAATACTGTCCTTACAGGGCTGCCCACACCTGCCCTCCCCAAATCCCCCATTGAGATGCCCCACAGGCAGCACTGTCATCCCCTCCCCTGCCCTGACCCCCGTCACAGCGCAAAAGCAGAAAACACCCTGCCCTGGCAACCTAGTGCCTCCCCCAGCCATGCCAGCCCACTCAGCACCCCCCACCCATCCCCAGCTGGCGACTGGCACAGCCCACCTCTCACCCCCACAGCCAGCCACCAACTGAGTTCACTATGAACGCAAACTGAAAAGATGCGCTTAGAAATTAATTTCTGAGCATGTCTTTACAGTATGCACTCATACTGAACTCAGTCAGCAGCTGGCCATGGTGGTGAGAGGTGGGCTGTGCCAGTCGCCAGCTGGAGATGGGTGGGAGAGTTGCTGGGAGAGCTGGCATGGCTGGGTGGGGGGCCACTAGGCTGCCAGAGCAGGGTATTTGCCACATTTGAGGCCAGTGACTCGGGGGTCAGGGCACAGGTGGGGGGATGACAGCACCACCCTGTGGGACAATGCACAATGGGAGTTTCAGGGGGCTAGGGGTGTGGGTAGCCCTGTGGGACATTACATGTACATGTCCAGGTAGATGCTGTGGGTAGCCCTGAGGGGCTTTACATGTAGACTTCGGTGCAGTTAGTGTGGGTAGCACTGCGGGGCACCCACTGGGGTATGCTGGCATGGGGGGGAGGACAACTGTGGCATGACTGCAGGCGGGTCTACAGGATCCCCGGGGGGACATTCATAAGTTGGTGTAACTTACATTGCTAGTTCTCCTCCGGGGGTTCTTGTAGAATCCTGACATTGGGGACTTTGTTGCTGCTCTTCTGAAATGGGGTGCAACTGCTGCTGTAACCCCCCCTAGTTAGCGCCATGTCACAGGGGGTTTATGGCACAACTGCCAGCGTATCAGCTGTATGACGCAAGTGGCCTGCAACATGTCACAGGCCACTTTGTAGAATCGTGCATGTCACAACTGCTGGTGTAAGTTGCTACATGTGCCATTCTTCTTGGCACAAGTGCTGTTATGCCAGGTGTAACTTTTCTAGAATCAGGCCCCACGTCCATGAATTCTGTCTGCTCGTACACTTGCGTTGCCATTATAGAGGAAGATAAAGGCTGGGTAAAGAGACAATAAGATAGTATTAATAGGAGGCTCCATAGCAAGTATAGTGGTGCAAAATGTCAGGTCACTGTCTTGAGTGATGAACCATGAAGAGTAGTCATGGACATCACTGTGCACTAACCTGTCTTCTTGCAATACACCAGATAACCACTAGAGCTCACTAATTTAATCACGTGTGGTAGCACATGTATGTGCAGCACGGTTTCTGTACAATGCCACCTGCTGACTCTTTAAATGTCCTGTAGATAACAATTTATATTTTACTCTTTAAAAACAGTGGTACCAAGTGATGCTAAACAAACTAATTGTGACTTAAGCCATTGGGACTGAAGTATCTGGATATTTCTAGTCATGATGGAGCATGCTACTGGGCATCATCATACAGCACCTTGATTTTTGAAAGGCACACTATAAATAAAGATTATTATTATTATTATACTATTATTATTATTATCACCGATGCAGCAGTATTGGAGTGGCATTGCAGGGCCATGATACTAGTGCAGGTATGATGATTCAGTGGTGGTATGTGCTTTGTGTAAGTTAAATTCCACACATGGAATTCTACTGACATTACGAATAATGCGTTCATGAATTGTTGAGCATATTTGGTCAATTAGTAATTTCTAAAGTATCCACAGCAAATTTTATCCTACTAAATGACGTTTATACATCATAATTAAATTACAGGACATACTGACTTTGGTATGTATACCAAATCTTGAGTGTATACCTGCAATAGCAGTGGAGTTATAAACATCCAAATATTTTTAAAATGTTCACACAATTTAGCAAATAAATGAATTATGACATTTTGAACATCTGTACCTTTCAAGTTATGTAACCAACTAACACTCTATTTAGCAGTTTCTATGAATCCTCCAAGAAACTATGCATTTTCAATTATCTAACCCCAAAGGTGGCTATGTTGTAAGCATAGAAATATTTTCAGAAATGTTCACATGAATAGTAAATAGTCAAATATTGAGCCTCTATAACTTCCCCACCCCTCATGCAAATACCTTGAGACTTGACATCCTATCTGAGGCACATATGCACAGTATTGCTGCCAATGGCAGAGCTGTAGGTATAAGACTGACTGAGATTTGACCAATCAAGATATTTCAGTAACGTGTGGGAAACTTGTGGAATTGCAAAAATAATTTGTGAAATTGGAATTTGGTCATTTGAACCAGCCCTACAAAACACATATCCGCAGACCTCTCCTATTATAAAATATAAACAATCAACAGCCATGTTTTTACTTGAATCCTGACAAATTTGTTTTACCCACATCATGCATAAAATCATAAAAGAGCATTAGTGGACAGGTTTTAAAAAAATACTTTATGTCTCGTCTGCACTTTAGTTTCCTTTCATAACACACTTATTTTCTGCTCTCAACACAGCCATATAAATAAGGTTTTCTTTTGGCTGAGCACTGGCTCCTAGCTGCTGCCCCCCCCCCCCCACGCACACACCAATACACTTGCTCCCTTTCCCTCCTTTGTTATCAACCTCAAACCACATAGATCACTTTTGAATGCAATGTTTTCAGCTCTGTTGTCTACGCAAAATCACATTTTTAAACAAAGCGATTGCTCATTTAGTACCAGCTGAAAAGTCCCTGCCTCAGTACTGACTGCACAAATGCAGTACTACAAGAAAAACTACAAATATTTAAGTTAAACATGGCTTTTCAGTGCAAGAAAGAAACATTAAATTAAGATCCAGCCAATAATGAGTGTGGGGAGCATTGGTAAGAGAACATGGGACTAACTAGCAGGAAGAGAGAGAGAGGTCATATTACCCTTGTACAGGCAGCTTGTCAGGCCTCACCTGAATATGGGATCCAGTTCTGGAGGCCTTACCTCAAGAAGGATGTGGATAGGGTGGAGTGCATCTAAAGGCAGGTGACAAAAATGGTAAGGGGACTTAGTTATCAGTCATATGAGGAAAGGCTGAAGGACCTCAGCATCTACTCCCTTGAGCAAAGAAGGGAAAAGGGGGACATGACTGAAACCTTCAGATATATCAGGGGTATCAATAGGGTACCAGTAGGGGATATCTTTCAGCTAAGGGAGCAGTCAAAAACTAGGGGGCATGATTTGCAGATAGTAGGGGGGATTCAGGGGAAACATCAGAAAGTTCTGTTTCACAGAGAGGGTGATGAAAACTGCAGAAACTCCCAGAGGTAGTGGTGGGGGCAAGAACCATGGGGGAATTCAAGAGAGCATGGGATAGGCACAAGGGTCTGTTAGATCCAGGGAGGGGACCAGGCGGAAGGCAATAGAAAAGTCTTAGTGGCATGCTAGGCATACTGGATAGACTGGGTGGACCTGGTGGGCCTTTTCTGCTGACATATTCTATGTTTCTATGTAACCTCCACAATCAGAAAATTCATACAATTTTTTACATAATTAAATCAGTTTATTTTATGTTTTTTAACATGTAATTTATATAAGACCATTTTATAAGTGCATTAAAACACTCATCTGTGTGTTAACTCAGTCAATGCACTTTCAGGGTTGTTAAAGGCATTTGACCAGCACACTTGTGCCAAACAATGCATCTGGGGCATGTATCGATTGAGCTCAATGAATGCCTTGTTGTGTGTTATTCTTATTATATAATGGGGGTCTAAATTTTCTGAAATCTGATTGGCTAACTAGGATCTTTACCAATGAATAAATCCTTCAGTAACCCACAGATTAATTTCCAGTTGCAAGAGAAGACTGTTCACAAAAAGAAAACTTTGCTTGCTCTAGAAAGTTTTTTTTTCACCACCATTTTGATTCTTGCTTTGCTGGTGCAACTCTCATTCTAAACGTGAAAACAGCTTAATTGAAGAAAAAAATGTTACATTCTCACAATACATATGCAATCTTAACAGTGCCACTTGTAATTTACTTCTTTACTCATAATGCCAACTGACTACGAAATGGGTATACAGGTCAAAGTTAAACCACAGGTCACTCCACAGCTCTCTCCCAGCTACCAGCACCCCCCCCCCCCCACACACACACACACAGACTGTGATTTCAGGTCTTCAAACTGTGGTACATACTAGAGGAGCCCCTGCCTGCAATTCCCCTTGGCTCCCATGCTGCCCAATCCAAAAGAAAAAACAGAATTTAAAAAAATCAGCTCCAGATGGAGTGCACTTCTCTTTGCACTAAATAACTTTGTGTGACATTAAGTTGTTTTACTATAGTATTCGATTACCCCTTATTATGCAGAGATTTCCATCCAAAGAAGCTGTTGTTCCATAGTTCAAAGGTAATATGATATTGTTGTTCCCTTCTGTGTTACAACAGCTTTTATATTTACAGTGAAAAACATGTGTCACCTTGAGTCAGGCCCTCCCCTAACACAAAATCCGTTGTAGTTTCATCATCCTAAAAAAATAAAAGCCCACTCCTTACCTGGGTGGGTTTCTTTGCAGCTGGGTAAGGGTAGCTTTCTTTTTTTTTTAGTTTATAGTTTTTGTCTTTTTTCCTGTTTTCTCCCCAGACCAGGGACCCCAGGAGATGCAAACATGCATGCAGGTGGAGGCACACAAATATGCCAGGTACCGGCTTAGCCGCTTCCACCCCACCCCGGCAATCACCGCCACCCCTCATACCTATACTTCTCATTGGACCGCCACCCAATGGGAGAAGAACTATGGGGAGCAGACAGCCACCCCAGGAGAGGAGAGGAGAGCTGCCTTGCAGCTGTTCAATCCCAGTCTCACCCTTGCCAGCTCCCTGATGACCTGAGGTTGTTCCCTAACTGGGGTCACTGGCATGGCGCGAGGAAAAGTGTCCAGTACCTCAGCCCTCTGTGCCACTGGGCTGACAGACAAGGGTAGCTTTCTTTCCTTTTTGAAATAATATAGTATTAAAACAACTATTTCTTGGGAAGAAAAACATGCAGCATTTTTTATGTTGTATTGCACGTGCAGTGCAAGCAGCATATTGTAGCTTGGTGTTGGAGTAGCAGGTTTTGGAGGTATAGTCATGTTGTGGCCAATGGTGCCACTGTTTTTCAGGCTGATCTCTGTAGCACAAATGAAATAGCACTCTATGACAGCACTGTAGAAGTGTGCCACCAACTTGAAACAATTTCGCCACTGCAATGTGGGAGCTCCCTGTCATTGCAGGGCATGCCTTGCCTGGTTTAATATTTCAATACACGTGGCAGCGGCTGTCACCATCCACCTCTCACAATCCCCAGCAAATCAACTTCCCCTGTCAGCATGACCCCTTCCCAGTTCAAATGGTTTACTGATGGGGGAGCCCAATCCCCATCGGCACAATGTCCCCCTACTTTAATTTGTCTGCCGAGGGGGAGTGTACAATCCTCCTCTGCATCATGCCCCCCACCAACATAGAAATGTTCTCTTTGCCAATGGGGTGCCCAATCCCCACTGGCTCCAGTACCCCTGAAAATATCCAGGTGGCACACCGAGAGCCTACCCCAGTGTGCCCAAAGCAAACCTGGAAAAAAGAAAAACTTGCTGTGTAATGTTTGTTTTTTAATCACCTGTAAACAAGAAAACAGTCCCTAGCTGTCTGTTGTAGCCCCTTCCCCAACCTGTACCCACCCTCTGCACAAACCACCTCCTCGCACCCCCCTACCCCATACTTACCTCTGGAGCCCAGAATGATGATCTCGTGGAGCGGGAACATGTCTGCACTCTTGAAAGCCACCACGAACTGAAGAAATGCTGGTAAGCTGTATAATGCCATCAATGGGGGTCAACTTAGGTGGATATTTTGGCCATTTTTTGACTTTTGGCTCCAAATTTTCAACATGGGGTTCTTGGGACCCCACCTTATGATCTCAGACACTATCATGTTGTTATTCAGTCCCAAAAGGTGATTTTGCGGTTACTGCACAGAATCATCTTTTGTGCCCAATTAATGAAATGACAGTGTCACTGTACATGAGGTGGGCTCCCAAAAAGACTATGTTGCAAATTTGGTTAAAAAATTCCCAAAAATGACTATGTTACGAGCTTGTGTTGAGCAGTTTCCAATTACACTCATAAGTTCGAGAATTTTTAATATTTTCACTACAGATTTTCAACATTGCCATTTTTTCACACCTCCTTATGAACAGTACCGCTGTAATTTTTCACATCCTACCTGAAATGTGTTTTTGCACATCTGGTATACAATGGTGTGGTCGCTGTGGGAAATCTATGTTTGGGGCAGATAAAGAAAATCACAGTGACACTGTTCATGAGTAGAGGTCCCAAAATGCCTATGTTGAAAATTTGGTGAAATAATTCAACAAAATGACTGTGTTATGAGAGTGCATTGCGTAGTTTCCACGCACACTCGTAACATTTAAGAATTTTTTATATTTTCACTACAGATTTTCAACATTGCCATTTTTCCACACCTCCTTGTGAACAGTACAGCTATAATTTTTCACAACCTGCCCAAATAGTGTTTTCACACATATGACGCAGAATGCGCGGTCACTGTGTGAAATCAACGTTTGGGACAGATTGATAAAATCACAGTGCCACTGTTCATAAGCAGAGATCCCAAATGCTTTCATGAGGTGGGGTCACAAAAAGCCCATATTGAAAATTTGGAATGCAAATACCAATAAAGGCCTGAGGGATCAGAGTTTCTAACCATAACGTCCCACCTTGTAGAGATTGACAGGTGTCAGGGATGTGCCTTTGGATTGTCAGCTGTAATGCTCACACTATTCCACCCCCACCATCACTCTGCAGCCAGTGACAGCCATCAAGGTGTGTCTTGGACCTTAGGGCCCCTAAAGTTCCTCCCCATAAGGTACTTGTATGTCTCTCAATCATATCCGCTCTCTCCCTTCTCTCTTCCCAAGAGTATATATTCAAGCCTTTCAGCCTGTCCTTATAGGACTTGTGATGCAATCCCTGTTCCATCTTTGTTGCCCCCCCAAATCTTCTCCACCATGTCTATGTCCTTATGTAGGTAAGGTATCCAGAACTGGACACTGTACTCCAGGTGGGGCATCACTAGTGTCTTGTATAGTGGAATTATGACCTCCCTTTTCCTGCTGGAGATGCCCCCTCCTATGCATCCCAGAATCCTATTTTCTTTACCTGCTGCCTTGTCACACTGTTTCCCTACCTTGAGGTCCTCAGAGAAGATAATCCTAAGGTCCCTTTCCTGCTTGGTGCATGCTATATCCCCCCCCCCCCCCCCAACTTATATGTTGTTCCAGGGTTTGTGTTCCAGATATGCATTACTCTGCACTTTTTTGCATTAAATTCCAACTGCCACACCCTTGACCATTTTTCAAGCTTCTGCACATCCCTCATCATTCTTTCTACACCATCTGGCATGTCCACTCTTTTACAGAGCTTTTTGTCATCAGTGAACAGGGAAATTCTGCCTTCTAGGTTCTGCACAATCTCACCAATGAAGATGTTTGAATAGGACCGGTCCCAGCACTGATCCCTGCGGCACTCCACTGGTCACTTTTCCCTATGTAGAGTGACAGCCCTTTACCACCACCCTCTGTGTCCTGTCACCCAGCCAATTACCCACCCACCACACTATGATCCTGCCCACTTCCACACTGAGCACTTTTTTGTCATATTCTGCAGCATTAGTACATTGCATCCTGGCTGGCACTGCTGTAAAAAGTGCATAAAAAAAGGTTTTTTCTTAAATGCCTTTAAATCTGTTGATTTTAATAGTTATCCTTAACTGACAGACATTTGCACTGTTTCATTTATTATAGTTACGCTCATGCGTTATTAAGTATGACTGATGTATGCTTGTTGTAACCAAGTGGCTGCTCTTGCCCTGGCACCCCATCACAATTGAGATGCCAAACGTAAAAAATATATATATATGTGTATATATATATATATATATATATATATATATATATATATATAGTAGGATAAACGATAGCCTGCTTTCAATTACAAAGGTATAATTCAAGTTAGTTGTACGGGCTACGTGATAAATCATGAGAGTGAAGTTCAAGTGGTTTGTTTTCCCCCCCAAGCCCCAATACTGAATTATAACCTTAGGATTCATGGCTGGGTATGTTTTACTTTATATACTTTACTGCTGTTCCTAGGGATGTCCTAAGCCATAACTGAGATCTAGTATGGATCCCCACCCCACTGACATAAAGCTCCATAACTGTCTGCACAAACTCACACTGACCCATTACTAGTATTGTACTAAAAATTCTCCTTTACTTTTCCTGCTTAAAAGAGACTTGTTTTTGGTTTTTCACAGCAAGGTTTGGTTTGTAAAAGTAATGCTGCTCTGTAAGTCACTAAATCAGCAGTGACTCAGCACAGTGGCACTTTTACAAACTACAACACGCCGCGAATAAATAAAATTACATTTCTTTTTAAACAGTAAAAATGCCATTTTTAAACTGAAATAAACAGGTCAAAGCATAGGGTACAGACTGACTACATCCAAGAATAATTAAGGAACTAGCTGAGGAGTTGGCAAAACCATTGGCAGTGCTGTTTCAGGAGTCACTAGATTGGGGGGGGGGTTATTGAGGGCTGGAGAAAAGCTAATGATGTGCCTACTTATAAACAAAGAGAGGAAGAGGGGGAGGCTTCAAGGAAAAGGAAGGAGAGAGAAGGAGAGAGAAGAACTGGCAGGAGGGGGCAGAGGGGGGAAGAGGCAATGGGGAGCCAGGAACAGCCCTTCACATCCCCCCACCACCAGAGCCTGTGGGTCCAGGGCTGAACAGGTGTAAGGGAAATGTGGATGTTACTAATGGAGGTGATTTGAAGGAATACTTGGGAGGGCTGATAGGCAATATGGGGAATAAAGGGATAGAAAAGATGGAAAGGGCACTGCAAGCAATTAAAGACAGCAGCAAGGAGGGAGGAGGGGCCACAGGGAACCTACCAGCAAAGAAGAAATTGTATGACGAACCCCTGGGTTTTACACTGGAAGATCATGTACCATCTTCACGAAAAGAGAACATTTGAAAAGGGGAATACATGGACATTTTTGGGTTGGAGGATGAGGACACGGCCAAAATGTATGAACAGAAGGAGTAGGCAGGAAAATCTAAGATGGCGGTGGCACTAGCAGTGGCGGGGCACAAGGAGGAGGAGGCTAAATACAAGGGGAAAACAATAACACATGGCAGGCGGGTTTCCTCATTTACAGCGCATTGGTCCTGGAGAAGCAGCTGGAGCTGGCAGTTTCCCTATTGACCTACATGGCAATCATCAGAGATGCATACAAGGCCAAACTGGGATATGTGTGGTTGAAGTATGATGAGGCATTTAGGAAGTGGATGGCAGTGAAGGGTGATCTGAGGTTGGATTGCACACACTCGGAGACATGGGTGAAAACTTTTTCAGGCCCAGTGGGGAGCACAGTAAGGGAAGGGAAGGGGAAATTGTTTAACCAGGAAAGGCACACTAAGCAGAAGCTTGTTTCCAGGTGCAATCTGGGAGCACAAAGAAGTTAAGTGACTTGTAAGAGGGGCACCCATCCCCCAGCAGCGAAGACATGCTGGGGCTTCAACAAGGTCTCGTGCACGTAGGCAAAGTGTAAACTTCAACATGTTTGCTCAAGCTGTGCAGTCCCACTCCCAGTTGCAAACTGTCGACAAAGGGAGGATAGGAGTGTGCAATGGGGGAGCAGTACCAGAATCAGTCCTTTTGGGGAGAGGGGAGGGGGATTAGGCAGGGGTATAGGGGAGCACAGCAAAGAGGGTACAATTCCAATTAAGGGTGGAACTAACAGGCAGGGAGCAGTGAGCACTGGGATTTCACCTTAGCATGCACCCCCATAGTATGGAGCGTAATGGAAGCTTGGACATAGGAGTACCCAGACACAGTAAGAGCAGAATTCCTGTGTGAAGGTTTCCAACTGGGTTTCCAGTTGGGAGTTGAGGGGGAGTGCAGGGCAATGAGGGTGAAGAATTTGGGGTCAGTAAAAGGGAGGGAGGGAGGACATGTATAGGCAAAAATTCAGAAGGAGGTAGTGGCATAGCAGGTGGAAGGACCCTTTACTGAACCTTCATGCCCCCAGTTCAGGTTGTCACCTCTGGGAGTTGTACCAAAGAAGAAGGAGGGTGAGTTTTGTCTCATACACCACCTTTCTTATTCAGAAGGGGCATCTGTGAATGAAGGGATTCCAGATGATTTATAGGCAGTCTCATATGTGTCCCTGGATCAGGCACTGATTCTGATAAGAGCAGTACAGAGGGCATGACTAGCAAAGACAGACACTGAATCTGACTTCAGGCTACTACTGGTGAGACTGGATGATTGGAACTTGTTAGGTTTTCAAAGTGAGGGAGGGCTATATCTCAACAAAGCTATGCCAATGGGGTGCTCAGTGGCTTGTTTCCACTTTTGAGACTTTTAGTTCATTGGTGTAATGGGGTATTCAGTTGGAGATATGGGCACAGGAGGGTGGTCCACTATTTGGATGACTTCCTACTTATAGGGGACAGCCAGGCAGAGGTGGAGGGGATGTTGTTGGACTTTAAGGAGATATATGAACACATAGGGATTCCACTGGTGGAGGGGAAGATGGAAGATCTGAGCCGCCAGCTGGAGTTCTTGGGGATTGAAGTAGACATGGTGCATGAGTGCTTCCGCTTGCCCTGGGACAAAGTGACCCAGCTGAGGGGTTTGTTAGCTCAGGTAAGCGGGAGGAGGAGGGTACCACTGGTATTCAGCAGCTACTGGGGCACCTCAATTTCACCTGTAAAGCCATCATCCTGAGCAGAGCCTTTACAAGGAGACTAGCAAGGTCTACGGGGAAGGCAAGGATGCTGCATCCCTAGGTAGACATTACAAAAGGACTAAGAGAGGACATAGGGGTGTGGGGGGAATTCCTTGAAGGTTATAATGGGGTTACCTTCTGGCAAGAAGACTGGATTTACAACAAAAGAGAGTTGGATCTATATACGGACGTGTCTGGGGCCTTGGATATGTGGTCCTACTTCAAAGGGGACTGGATCTCTGAAACATGGCTGGGAGCTGGGAGGGAAGCAGGTTTGCTGAAGGATATTACCTTGCTGGAAATCTTTCCCATCCTGGTAGCCTTGGTAGTTTGGAGGGACAGGATGAGGGGAAAACGGATACTTTTTTGGTGTGATAATAAAGGAGTGGTGGAAGTATTAAACAGACAGGGGTGTTACTGACTTGGTAGGAGGGATTATGCATCAGTTGATCCTACTGGATCTGCAGTTGAACTTGTCATTTAAAGCACAGCATACTGAAGGAATTCAGAATGACATGGCTGACAGTCTTTCCCGGTTGCAGCTGGGCAGGTTCCGGGAGTTGGTGCCACATGGAGCGGTACACCGGACCAGGGTCCCAGACCATCTATGGGAGATTGGAGGGCAAAAGCCAGATGGCTGTGCCAGAGATCCTGGGTGCCCAACACACTGATGACATATGAGGGGTTGTGGGCAGCATTTCAGGATTTCCAGGCTAGAGCAGGTTGGGACATGGAGGAGCAGGTGTCGGAGGACCAAGTGAAGCAATATGTGTTGGAAAAATGGGAAGAGGGTTTGGCCCATACCACGATGGGGGTACAGCTAGCGGGCACAGGCTGAACATGTAAAGACAGAGATTGGCTAGATGCTGCAGCTGGGAGGAATGTGAGGTGGATGGTCACGGGATGGCAGAGAGGACATGGGGAGAGGAAAGATAGGAGACCCTTCAAGGGACAGCTACTTAGGAGGGTGATGAATGCCTTGCCGCATGTATGCACCACAGTAAAGGAGGCATGCCTATTTAGAGTGGTCTTCATAGTCATGGTGAAGGGAGCTTTCAGGGTTGGGGATGTGGTAGCCCTGAGGAAGTCAGGGATAGGACAAGGACTTCAGGCAGGGGACACTGAAGTGGGACAGGAGAGGGTGGTCATTCAGTTGTCACGGTCAAAGACAGACCAGAGGGGCAGGGGGTAATTGTGGTCTTGGTCAGGCCAGGGACTAAGAGAGGTATGAATGGTGGAGGAATTACAGAAGTATGGGAAGATGCGGGGGGCAGGGAGGGGTATGGTTCCACCACAGGGATAGGAGCCCAGTGAATGGTTTCAGCTTGGAAGTGTCCTTAAGAAGGCTTTCACCTTTGTCAGGAAGACCCTGATGATGTACCCCATTTATTCCACATGGGGTGGACCTCAGAAGTCAGCAGCCGGAGGGGAGATCAGAAGTAGAGGTGAATCAGGTGGGAGGATGGAGGTCCAACTGCTATAAGAAATGTGTGAGATAAATGCATGACGGTTTTCCACCCTAGAGTTTTTTCTTTTCATGCAGGAGGAAAGTGAGAAGTCTGGTTGGTGGGGCACTCATTTATCTACTGGGCTGAGAGATTTGTTCATCAGGGCATGGTGGGACACAACTGCGGACAGATCTGCATCACACAAAGGTGCAGTGGAAAGGAATAGGGAGAATGGGATGGGTACAATTGATGCTGCTATTGGAGGAGCTACGGATCCAGTGAAGCAAGCCGTATCTGCTCATCATACACCTAGGGAGGAATGACCTGGGCAACATACCATGGGGGGCATTAGTGCAGGACATCACAGCAGACATAGAGAGGGTCAAAGGGTGGTGACTGGGGGTTGTCATTGGCTGGTCCAAGATCACTTCTCACAGGGTATCGAAGGGGGCCAAAGAAGTTAAAGCAGTTGAGAAGGGGAGGAAAAGGCTTAACAGGAAGGTGGCTAGGGCAGTAATTGAGATGGGGGGGGTGCATATACAGCACAGGGAAATATTTTTTGAGAGGGCAGGAGTGTACCGGTCAGATGAGGTGCATTTCACTGAATTTGCCACGTGTCTCTTTCTGTGACACATGATAAACCTGTGAGGGGGATCAATAACAAGGGACCTAGATACTAGCCCGCAAGGGGGGAGCCCCATCTCCCATCACCAGCAGGAGAAGGGGCAGTGGAAAGGGGGGAGGAGGAGCGAGGGGGGGGGAATGGTGGCAGGCAGATGGGGCAGGGGGGCAGGCCAACACATGCTGGGGGCAAAGTGGCACCCAGGTGTGGGATAAAAGGGGAAGGAGTAGTGATTAGGGGTTGGATCATAATGTCCAGACCTAAGAGATGGAGGTCCTGGCAAGACGATACCTGGTGCCGATGATGGTGTGGGGAGTTGGATCAGAGTGTCCTGACCCTGAAGGCAAAGCATACAAGAAGAAGATGGCCAGGAAGGAGGAAAGTTCTGGAAGAATAATGTACACCTGTATTGTACTGTTTGAAATGTAATAACCTCTTTGAGAAAAGAATTGGGATGCAAATATTAATTAGTGCCTAAATAAATTGTTGCCAATAAGCATCCAAGCTAGCAGTAGCGGAGTGAGTTTTATTTCCGGGGGGAGGGTCAGATGAGAAATAAAGTTGCTAATAACAGGCAGCCACAATTGTCAGATGGCCCCCCCAAAGGAAAGAAGAAAGGACAGGGGGAGGACAAAGGGGAGCTGGGTATGGTGGTGAGGTCACCAGGGGGCAGGGGGAAGGATGATGATGAGGCCACCAGGTGAGTCATCTGACACAGGTGGTAGGAGAGAGGCCCATTGGCAATGGGGAGGGGTTTGAGCACAGCCTTGTGGGTGGGCCTGGAGGGGTATAAAAGTCTGTTTAGCCCTCCAGCAGCCCTCTTTTGCTGGAAATTTTACCCACCCAAGGGGAACAGACTAGGGGGAGCCAAAGAAGGGTGGGCCCAGGAATCAAAGACGGGAGCACCTGGGGGCAGTTTTCATGGTGGTGCCATTGGGGGCCTGAGGGGGCCTTGGAGGCTGCAGAAGGGAAATGGTTTTCTGGTGGGCTGACATAGCCTGGTTTTTGTTGAGCAGTAAGTGCCCGGTTTGTTGCTGAGAGAGCAGAAAATGGGGAGGGGGAGGAAATGAGGGGAAAGGGGAATGAGAGGGGGGAAGGGGGGCAGGCAGATAGGGGAGGGGACAGGCCAACACATGCTGGGGCAAAGTGGCACCTCGGCATGGGATAAAAGGATGGTCAGGGAAGGAGTAGAGATTGGGGGTTGAATCATCACTGTGTCTGGACCTAAGGGACGGAGGTGCTGGCAAGCTGGTACCTGGTACTGGTGATAGTGTGGAAGTTCAGATCAGAGTGTCCGGACCCCAAAGGCAAAGCACACAAGAAGAAGATGGCCAGGAAGTAGGGAATTTCCGGAAGAATAATGGACACCTGTATTGTACTGTTTCAAATGTAATAACGTCTTTGAGAAAAGGATTGTAATGTAAATATTAATTAGTGCCTAAATAAATTGTTGCCAATGAGCTTCCAAGCTAGCAGTAGTGGAGTGAGTTTTATTTCCTGGGGGAGTCAGATGACAAGTGTGGATTATCAACTTTCAAAACTGCACCCTAGTTGGTTATTATTGACTGTGTCCCTACAGTATATATAGACTAAACAATGGGAAAGTGTGAGTTACAAAGTGATAATTCAGTGAAAGGGTTTATGGAACATTATACTGTAATCCATGAGGCTGATGGCTGAGGGGATTATGATGATCCATAAATCAGGAAATTAAATTATTGCCTTTAATAAAATGGGCAACTGATTTTGAGTAATTTAATTAATTCTCTCCACAAAGCGCCATGTGCCTGCGTGAAATGTTGAGATCTTTCTGGGTTGGTTTGGAAGAAGAATCTTGTGTTGCTGATTTTTTTTAATAACAGGATATTTAGCATCTAACGTTTATGGATGCTTTCTTCCTGTCGTGAGTGTGTGACACATTTTGGCATTTTTACAGTGATATAATTTACTGTGAGCACCACGGTTCATGAGCAGCTCTGGCCTTTTCCTAATTATTTGTTTGTTAGCCATGTGTTAGAAGTGTCTAGCACATGACTTAAAACAAGCACTGGCCACCAGGATGCAGGATGGGAAAAGAAATTTAGGGGCCAGTGGAATTTTAACACTGACAGCCACAATGTTCCCCCTCGCTTAGCCCACATATGTGACTAAAGTCAGTGGTAAATAGTAAAACTAGTATTTGAAGAATTATTTAAAATTAAGTAAGATTAAACTGAAATATTAAGTGTATTCAGGCAAAAATAAAATTATTCTTTGTGGTTAGAGCCACAAAAAATTCTGAAGGTAGATCCCGACCGTGGCTCAATCCCTCCCACTCACCAGCAAGCTCTGTAAGCTCTGTTTCTGTCAAACTGCCTTCCGAATGAAATACTATTGCAGCTCAACAGACTATCAGGAAGAGAAAAGGTACAGCTGAAGACTTTTTTTATCACTCACCTCACCACATACAGTGCTGTAACAGTGCTACATTTTAAACATACATTACTAGTTCAGAATACTCCGCCCCCCCCCAATACATTATTCGGTCTGTTCCCAACCTGCAAACCCATCCTCTCCCTTTCCTTCCAGTCCACATCCTCATTGTATAACAATCATATCTTCATAGCACAACTAAAAAAAATGAAATTCACCTTTATTCTCTCTTCTACCACCATAGCAGCCATTAATAGCATTGCCGAGAGTTCCCCTCTCTCCACTTTGAATCACGATCGCTGACTTTTGGTCTCTCGATCTGTCACGCACACTGACAAAAAAACAATGTCCCTGACCCAAAAACTGTAAGCAACTCCTTTTCAGTATTATTCTTTCAATCACTTGGGTAATCAAAGTATTTTAATGAGAATAATTACAAAAAAAAAAAAAGACAAAGCCTCCTGACTGTGCTGTTTTAAACAGCACATATTCTCTCTACATACCCTATGTGCCCTGTTCCTAAGGAGCTGTCACTTTAGGGGTGCTGAAATAAACTAGAGAAATGATGTAAAAATCAAAACTTAGCACTTAAATGTGAATGTGTGTGTGTGTGTGTGTGTGTGTGTGTGTGTGTGTGTGTGTGTGTGCGCGCGCGTGCCCTGTTGTTGGTGGGGGAGGCCATGAACTACAGGAAAAAATATCAAACTACAACTACTCTGGAAGCCTTCAAAGGACAACAAAAAAAAAGAAAACCCATTACAGGCAGAGAAAGTATGTAAAATTAAATGCAAAACTATTATGTTTCCCCTATTTAAACTTATTAATTTTAATTTTCACTGCAAATTAAAAAACAGGGCCCCATTTTATAAGCACAATAAGACATGATGGGTTGTGTGTTAGACAGTTCTAACACATTGCTAGGGGGCTGGACACACTCGGCCTGCAGCTTTGTGCCTCACTATACCCCCTAACAGTACGTTAGGACTGTCTAACATACATCCCATCATGTCTTACTGCTTATGTAACACACTTACTAACATACTAATTGCCAGCAGATTAGGCCTTACAGTCTATCGAGTCTGCTTGAATCTCAGATCCCTAGGTGAGTCCGAGGCCTTACCCCCCCTTGTGTTCCAGAAACCCCTATTGTCCATTCCCCCCCCGGGCCTGGCCATCATCTGATACATCCGCTTTCTGTGTCTGTTCCACCCTGTCTTGAAGCAATCCACTGTGGATCTCTGAACCAGCTCGCTAGGCAGTGCATTCCAAGGGTCCACCACCATCTGCGTGAAAAACCTCCTCCTCTTTTCCCCCCTCACCCTTCCACCTTCCAACTTCAAACAATGCCCTCTGGTGATACCTCCCTGCTTTAGTCTAAAGATCCCCTCCATGTTTACCCTATTTATTCCCTTGAGGTACTTGAAGACCTCAATCATGTTCCCCCCGTCTCTCCACTCCTCCAATGAAAACAGGCAGAGCTCCTCAAGTCTGTCCTCATACGTCAAATCCCTTAGTCCTTGTATCATCTTAGTTGCCCTCCTCTGTACCCTCTCCAGGAGCTGTAAGTCCCTCTTCAATTGTGGTCTCCAGTACTGTACACAGAACTCAAGTTGTGGTCTAACCAGTCCATTGTACAGTGGCAGACTCACTTCCCTGCTCCTACAGGTGATCCCCCTTACGATGCATCCCAACATCCTGTTTGCCTTGCTAGCTGCTGTCCTGCACTGCTCAGAGTTATTCATACATGCATCGACCACGACCATTAGGTCTTTTTCTCCTGTTGAGGCCTCCAGTGCCTCGCCTCCCAGGGTGTACCTGTGTTTAGGGTTTCCCCACCCAAGATGTAACACCTTGCACTTGGTGATATTGAAATTTAATTTCCATGTGTGAGCCCAGCTTTCTAGGGTGTCCAGGTCCCCTTGCAGGGTCAACCTCCCCTCTTCCCCCTCAACTACTACTCCCATGTTGGAGTCATAAGTGCAGAGACTCATTTCACACCCTATACTCTCCCTGATGTCCAATATGTATGCATTAAACAGGATCAGACTCAGGACTGAGCCCTGTGGTACCCCAATATCGACCTCTCTAGGGTTCAAGAGCTCCCCACCTACCACTACTCTCTGGGTGCATCCAGCTAGCCAGTTTTCAATCCATCTGACCATCAAAGGGCCTACTCCCAACCCTGTCAGTTTCTCCACCAGACCATTGTGGGGGAAAGAGTCAAACGCCTTTCTGAAGTATAAGAATAATACATCCACAGGCTTTCCCCTGTCTGGTTCTGAAGTTACCCATTCGTAGAACTCCACAAGATTGGTTTGTCATGATCTACCTGGCACAAACCCATGTTGCTGACTATCCAGACCTCCCACCTCCTCTAAGTACACCCCCAATCATTCCTTTAGTGTACTCTCCATTAATTTTCCCACCACCGAGGTCAAATTGATGGGGCTATAGTTACCTGGCACTTCCTTCAACCCCCCCTTTATGGACTGGTACCACATGTGCCTCTCGCCAATCCCTAGGTACCCTCCCTGTCTCAAGCAACCTGTTGAAGAGCTCCGCCAGGGGTGCAGCCAGTATGTCCACCAATTCCCATAGTACTCTTAGATGAATGCCATCTGGCCCAGGAGATTTATCTTTCTTTAGGGCCTTGAAAGCTAACCACACCCTTTCGGTGGAGATAGCATCATCCATCCCCTCCACCTTACTGGCCTTTTTATCCTTATCCAGATGTAACACCCCTGGGGTACCTCTCCCTCCCTCTTGCTCCATTTCTGTTGCTTCCCTGATCCCACTCACTACCGCTTCTATCCCCATCGTGCCTTACTTTGTAGATATCCCACCCCCCTCCCTAGCGAACACAGAGGCGAAGTACTCATCTAATACCTCTGTCTGGTCCCTGCCCTCTTCCACCCACCCTCCTTCTGATCTCAATCTGCTGAGATGGCCCTTAGTTTTTCTCCACTCCCCAATGTACCAGAAGAACCTCTTTTCCCCTTGATGTACAGTATCCCCTGTGCCAGCTGCTGCTCCTTACTGGACTTTACCCCCCTCACCATCCAGGTGACTTTTCTAGATGCAAGATGGTACATTTCCTTTTCCCTATCCCCGCTTGTTGTTTTATATTTTTTGTAGGCTGCCTTCTTTTCTCTGATGGCTACCTGAACCTCACTGGACCACCAGCATGGTTTATGTGACCTTGCTCACTTATGTTTCACCTTAGCGCAGGTCCTGACTGCCTCATGAAGTCCCCGTTTTATGACCTCCCATCTCTTTTCCACATTTGTCATTGATGTAATCCCCAATCAAGTGATCTTTGAGAATATTTACCATGCAGACAAAGTCTGCCCCACTGAAGTCCACTGCCAGTGTTCTAGATCTCTCCCCCCTCCCCCCATGCTTATTTGAAACCAGGCAGTATCGTGGTCGCTCCCAGTCAGGGGATCCTCTACAACCAGGTCCCTTACCATCTGCCAGAACCACATCCAGGACATGCCCCTCCCTTGTGGGCTCCATCATATGCTGTGATAAGAACACACCTTGGAAGCCATCCAACAGTCTCTGCTCCTTGGCCACCTTAGAGGACATGGTTCCCCAGTTTGTACCTGGCATATTAAGGTCCTCCATCTACAACACTCCTTCCCCTTTTGGTCCACACTGGGCAATGATGTTGTCCAGAAAACCATCATCCAGAACATCACCCATCCTGGGGGACCTATATACTACACCCAGCTTGACCTTACCTCATGCTGGGGTTCTTAAGGTGACCCATAAGGCCTCCATGTTTCCCTCTGCCTCTTCTACACTAGCAATTTCTATGTCATCTCTAATGAACATAGCCACTCCACCCCCTCTGCCCTCATTTCTATCCTTCCTAAGCATAGTGTACCCCCGTACATTTAGGTCCCAGTCATGGTTTTTGTTGGCCTATATTTCCATGACTGCCGCCACATCCCCCCCTCCCCAAACAGCATGGCCTGGAACTCAGGCAACTTGTTTCCCAAGCTCCTGACATTTACTAACACCACCCTCCACCCCTTATCCCTGATCCCCTTTGTCAACCTCCACCCAGGTTCCTTATATTTCCATCCTCCCTCTGCTTCTCCTGAAACCTCCTCCCCCAGTCTGTTTCCCCCCTCTCCCCATTGACTTTGAAGGCTACTCCCCTCATCTAGAGGTTAGGCCTTCTGCTCAGCCCTTTCCTTATCCCTTTCCCCTCACAAGTTTAAACCCCACCTTTCTTGAATGTAGTCAGCCACCCCCTGTTTAAGGACTTCCTTCCCTAACGGGGCAAGATGAAGCCTGTCCTTGGCATACAGTCCCTTATCCTCCCAAACTCCTTTCCAGTTCCCTAACACCCCCCAACCCACTCTCTTCACCCCACTTCCTGAGGCAGTCATTAACCTCTGTGATCTTCATTTTTTTTCCACTGAAGCCTTTGGTACTGGAAATATCTCCAAAAAGCAAATGTTGCATCCATTATCCTGACAGATTCTGGTAAGTTCTTGGAACCGTGCTTGGATTTCCAAAACGCTATTTCCCTCTAGATTGTTAGTTCCCAAATGCACCAGAAAATCCAGTTTCCCTCCACAATTCCTAACCAGTTCGTACACCATGAACTTTTCTCTGTGCACTGTCAGCCCAGAGATACAAATTACCTTCACCTGGCATCCACCCCCCTGTCCCTCCCACTGGATACCCCTAATCATCAAGTATCCCAATAACAGAACCTTAACACCGCCATCATCCTTATGGTTACCTCCACTATGGGCTCTCAATCCCCCATCCCCCCTTTATTCATGATCTCAATTCTATGGGAGCCTTCCTGCCTTATTAGAGACCCCTTTGTCACCCTCCCTTTTCTGTCTCCCTTGTTATTTTGCCCACTTAACTCAGACCCCCCTGAATAGGTGTCCCCTTTAACCATCTCTTATCTGAACCATTTATCCTGGCCCTGATGGTTTTCCCCTTCCCGTACAGTGCCATCCTCCCCCCTTGTAATAGTACCCCTACCTCTAGAGGCCATCTGTGGATCCTCTTTACCTAGGGCCCCATCCTTGGTACAGACCCCCCTGCTGAAGGAGGGCCCCTCCCCTGCCTCCTTGTCTCCCAGTTTCTCTCCAGTCGTGTTCTCCTCCCTCATGTCTGCAATATGTTGCATCTTCCCCATCTGCTTAACATTTATGTTTCCCCTTCTCCCTCTGGGACTATTTCTATCCTTTCCATTGCTGGTCTGTGATGCCCTATGGGTATCCAACTCCCTCCCCCCGGTGTCTGTATCAGTTTCCTCATTTCCACCAACCCCTTCCTCCCCTCTAGGTTGCTTAGTAGCTCAAATTTATTGTAACACTCTATGCCAGCATCCATCAAGTAACCTGAGTTTTCCCTGACTGCCCCTCTAAACTGACCCTCCTCCTCCCCTCTTGCCCTGTTCTCCTTAGGAGCTCCCTTCCCACAGTCTGCTCTTTTAGGCTTCCCCACAACAGCCCCTCCCTTCTCACTGTCTGCTGTTCTAGGCTTCCCCACAACAGCCCCTCCTGACTCTTCCCCCTCCAATCTCTTTATATTCGGAATGTTTACCCCGTACGTTTTCCCCTTAGTGTCAACATCCCTATCTAAGGGTCCTCTGCCCCTAATATCCCCCTCCTGCTTGCTGTAACATAATGTCCTGTAATTTCTGAGTATTGCCCCAGCCTCCCCTCAGCCCCACCCTTCTGCTGCCCATATCCACACCCCTTATCCTTGGACACCACCCCAACTCCCCCAGCTTGCTCCTTAACCAATATACTTCACTCCTGATACAAGATAGCTGTCTACAGAGTGGACAGCCTCCCTCTCTCCAGGCCCAATTGCAAATTATTGCTATCCCACAGCCTGTGCAGCCTACAACCCTTCTGAAGATGCCTGCCATGGTGGAATGTGGCCACCCTGTTTGTCCCTCTCTGTTCATAATGGCACACACCCCTTTTCTCATTCCCTTCCCCCTTGAATACACTCTCTCTCTCTTTCTATACTGACCGCAGTTGTTTATGAACCCAATTTCAACCACACCAATAAAGTTCCTAAGTCTCACAAACACATACAGTCCAGTGTGTGTCCAATCCCACTAACAGTGTGTGTATGCAGACATCAGGTACCATATGATGTCACAGGCCCACCAGTTCCAGTTGCTTCAAATTTCAATCACAAACGGAAATGCACAGCCCTTCAATCCCAACCCCCAGTGGCTTTTCAGTATTTAAGAAAGCCTACAAAACAGGGTGGGTGGCAGGGCTCTACCACCACCAGGCAAACATCACATTTAAATTTCACTCTAATTATCACTGCCAAACAAGTGTTCCCACACCCAGCACACAAGCCCCAATGGTTACAATATCACAGCCCAGGTAACAGTTCTAACTCAGAGTAGTAATTTTTAACACACAAAACTAATTTCAAGTACAAAACTATTCAAATATTTCAGTTAAAACAGGATATAAAACCAAACCTCTTTCCTGAACAACCTCCTACTTCTGTCCCAGGTGGACTGCCCTATAATTTTATTTTTTTATGTTATAGAGATAATCCCCAGATAAAGTAAGAATGTGCCACTTATTGACATACACATGCTGATATAAAGAAGTCCCAACCCATTAGTCCTAGTGCCAGCAGTGTATATGGAGGGTATGTGGAGAGCCAGCTGGCAACATGCAGCCAGATATATCCTGAATCTTCTTTAGTCATGCTAGCATTATACAGGAGTATAAATGTGTGTTATATAGTGCTATTATTTAACCTAAATTCTGTCAAAATACAGGGACTGCAGCATTTCTAACTATTGTTAGTAAAACAGTTCAGTATGATACACAATAGGCACCCTTCTCACAAAACCAAAAAGCTACACACAGTTCTGTATCCTTTAAGTAAAAGTAGAATAATTGGAAGCACAGTCTTCCTAGAGCTGCTATCTATTCTGGATTCGAAGGCCGCATCTACCCTGCACCCAAAAGGTCTGAAATGGTCTGAAAATGGTACAGACTGAAACCATTATAGGGTGTCCACACTAGAAGTGAAAACGGTTCCAAAATGGTACAGCCTGTCCACACTGCTACTGGAGCTGAAACAGTTACCAACTCATGTAGAGCTGGGCGTATCCCATGATGCAGTAGTGTGCAAAGAACCATTTCCACTCCTGGTATGTCCTCCCTAACTCAATGTCACCACCGACATCCAAGCATGTGAATGCCGCAGTGCCATAGTGTGGAATTGGGTGCAGCAGCCACAGTACAATGCCCTGGCAGCAGAACGTCCAGCATGTTTGTGCAGTGGGCTACTTGGGGCACTGCTCCCCCACACCTGGCACCACTACATGTTGCCACCAGACATCCTGCAGATAGGCCATGATCCAGAAATGCAGGCAATGAACAGTATGGTACCCTCCTGTGGTGTGGGACATGGCTGCATGGTACTGCAATGGCTCCTCCGCCGCAGGCCCTGACACTAGGCATGCTGCACACCGCACCACATGTCCATGTGCCTGTGGCAGTGGAGCAGCAGCAGACACATGCAGAAGTGCCTCACACCACAGAAGGGCACCAGACTGTGTAGTGCCTGCACCTACAGAGACAGACTGAACTGCAAGACATCCCATGGCTGCAGTGGGTCCTTGATACATTGCAGATGCCCAACAATGTCCCATGGTCCCACTCCCAGTAATCCACCTAGGTGCCACCCCACTCGAGTACTGTACATGCTGGGTGATATGCCCCTGCAGGATAAGTGGTGCAGGGACATACAGATCATATCAGGCTTGGCATCCAGGGGAGCACTGTGTGGGCTGTGTGTCCAGCTCCCAGTCCAACCCACTGGCCCCTGTCTACCTGCAGTCTGCCCCCAACCCACCCTGTCCCTGGCCACAGCTGCTGCATACCAAGCCTGCCCCCCTGCCCTCCACCCATGTCATCCATCCCAGGCTCTGGATGCTAGGAATGAGCATGTAAGCTTGGTCCTTCCTGTCATGTGTGACCATGTACAGTGGCCCACCGGGCAGGGATGTGGATCACAGTTGTATAGTTGTCCTCATGTACCGATCCTCCATGATCGGCGGCAGTGTCACAGTGTCAAACCGCACCTGTATGGAACACATGCACGGTGGCAGGGAGTCACGGCCCCTCATCTGTGAGGTTTGGAGAGCATCACATTGTCCATTGTAACCATGGCTGTTATGTGTGCCACTACCAGTACACACAGACTGGCATATTGTGACGTACGACGGGCATTACAGCCTGGGAGGGCAAGGGGTGTTAGGGCGCAGCAGATGGCAGGCCTCCCTGTGTGGCACAGATGTTGTCTGTTAGGGTCTAGTATGAATTCCTGACATAAAATGTTTTGAATATTACTATCTCACCTCCAAACTCCTGCATTGCGGCCTACTGTCAGGTCATATCTACTGAAAAACATGATCCTGACAAATGGTCCTTTACATTCATAGATTATTGTCACACACACTGGGTGCTTGTACAGTCACCATTCCATCACATTCAGACCATCACTAAATGTTCAGATTGTGAATGTCGGGATGGCAATGGGGTACTACCCAGATGCACGCACAACAGAAATGTATTTGTTCAGAATCAGGACAGCGATGTTGGGTTTAATCATACCAGGACACGGAGCCTTCATATCCACATACACGTATTGGCACAGATACAGTCAAGGGGAAAACTAATGGACTAGCATGTACCTGTGTTTAACCACCCCGTGCAGTACCCTGGCATCCTGACACCTCACACATAGTACCAATGCCCATAGTCTGGGCAACAAGCTCCCTGAGCTGGTGGCCTTAATGGAAGAGGGATGCCTGGATATCGTAGCAGTCACAGAAACATGGTACACAGAGAACCATGACTGGGATGTTAACATACCAGGGTACATAACCTACAGGAGAGACAGGCAGGAGAGAAGAGGGGGAGGAGTAGCTCTCTATGTAAAGGAAGGGATAAAAGCAACTGAACAAAAGAGTAAACAGGCAGGAGAGGAGGCACTGTGGGTCACCTTGGAGACTGGAAAGGGCACCACAATCCGCATAGGGGTTGTGTACAGACCCCCATGTCAGGGGGAAGGAATGGACAAGGATATGATGGAAGGCATTCTTAGAATGGCAGAGAAAGGGGAGATACTGTTGATGGGAGACCTGAATATGCCAGACGTTAACTGAGCACATTTTCTGCAGCCACATCCAAGACAGGGCCATTCTTGATGCCCTACAGGTGGCAGGCATTAGACAGCTAGTTTGAACCCACTCATGAGGGAGCAATCTTAGACCTCGTGCTCTCAAACGGGGCAGGAGAGGATCTCAGATCTAGAAGTGGGTTGCCATCTGGGGACAAGTGACCATCAAACAGTGTGGTTCACGTTAAACTCAGCTACAGAGTCAAGCCATACAAAGTGAGGGTACTGGACTTTAGGAGGCTGACTTTGGCAAGATGGGAGAGTGCCTCAGAAAATCACTAGCAAACAGGCTAGAAGGAGGTGTGGAGCAACAATGGGGAATTATCATAACTGCCATCACAGAGGCAACAAGCCTTTGTGTGAAGCAAATAAACAAATCAAAAGCAAAAGAAAAAGCCACTATGGTTCTCCAGAGGGTGGCTGTGAAAGTCAGGAAGAAAAAGATAGCATTCCGGAAGTATAAGAAACACAGAAGGAGCAGGACAGAGAGCTGTACCAGTTAAGGCAGAAAGAAGCAGGAGGGAAGTCAGAATAGCAAAGGCCCAAACTGAGGAAAAGATAGCCAACTCAGTTAAGAAGGGGATAAAACCTTTATAGGTACATCAGCAGCTGAGAAAGACAAAGGAGGGATAGTGAGGCTGAATAGAATGAACGGTGGGTGAGTGGAGGGGGACAGTGAAAAAGCAGGAATACTGAACAAATATTTCTGCTCAGTATTCACAAAGAGGAAGGGCCTAATCCAATTAATAGAAGCACTCGATAAGGGGTTTATCCCAGTCCTTTCACAGAAGAAAGGGTTCTGCAAGAACTTCTAAAACTGAAGGTGGACAAAGCAATGGTCCTGATGAATTCACCCCAGAATTCTAAAAGAATTAAGGAAGGAACTAGTGAAACCACTGGCTACTCTTTTAATAAATCATGGGAGGATGGTGTGTACCCGAGGACTGGAGGAAGGCGGATGTGACTCCCTTCACAAAAGTGGGACCAAGACAGAGGCAGGAAACTATAGACCTGTCAGTCTGACCTCTGTGGTAGGAAAGTGATGGAGCTCCTTTTGAAGGAAAGAATAGTTGAGTACCTAGAGGTCAGTGGAGCACAGGATCCAAGGCAGCATGGGTTCACAGCGGAAGGTCATGTGTCAGACGAATCTAATAGATTTCTTTGACTGGGTGACCAAAGTAGTAGACCAGGGAGGGCTGTGACATGGCCTACCTAGACTTTAGCAAGGCATTTGACACAGTCCCACATAAAAGATTATTAGTCAATTAACCAGCCTGGGAGTGGGTCCCAGGTGGTAGCCTAAGCAAAACATTGGCTGGACAACAGGACACAGAAGGTAATTGAAATGGAGTCCACTTGAAGAAAGGGCGGTTACTAGTGGGGTACCGCAGGTTCAGTATTGGTCCAGTCCTTTTTAATGTCTTCATCAGTGACATTGCAGAGGGCCTGAAGAAAGTATGCCTTTTGCAGATGACACAAAGATCTGCAACAGGGTTGATACACAAGGAGGCGTGGAAAGGATGAAAAGGGACTTGGCAAGGTTGGAGGAATGGTCAGACGATGGCAGCTAGGATTCAATGCAAAGAAGTGCAAAATAATGCACCTGGGAAACAAGAACCCAGGGGAAGAATACACAATGGGTGGGAGGTAGTAACAACAACAAAAGGAAAGGGACCCGGGGGTAATCATATCAGATGACCTTAAGGTTAGCAAGCAATGTGAGAAGGCAGTAGGGAGGGCTGGGGGTATACTGGGATGTATAGGGAGAGGCATCAGCAGCAGAAAACAGGAAGTTGTTATCCCTCTGTACAGACAGTTGGTGAGACCCCATCTGAACACTGTGTCCAGTTCTGGAGACCCCATCTCCGCAAGGACATAGACAGGATAGAGGCAGTCCAGAGGAGGGCAACTAAAATGGTGCAGGGTCTGCAAGAGAAAGCCGCACGAGGAGAGACTAAAGGAGCTTAATATGTATACTCTTGAGGAAAGAAGGGAGAGGGGGACATGATAGAAACTTTCAAGTACCTCAAGGGAATCAACAAAGTCCAAGAGGGTAGCATCTTTCAGAAAAGAGACTTGCAAGAACAAGGGACACAATTTAAAGATAGAAGGAGAGGCGGTTCAGGGGCAATGTGAGAAGTATTATTTCACAGAGAGGGTAGTGGATGCATGGAACAGCCTTTCTGAAGAAGTTGTGGGGTCTAAAACTGTGGGAGAATTCAAGAATGCATGGGACAGACATAATGCAATTCTTGTGGGGGGCAGGAAGATATAGGCTGTTGGTTAACTAGGATCTGCGGCCTATCCTGTAGGTAGGGAAATGGGCAGACTAGATGGGCCTAGCGGTCCTTATCTGCTGTCAAAGTCTATGTTTCTATGTATCTATGTAGTTGTTCTGTGACCTCCTCCCAAGACTCCATTTGTGGAATATCACACAACGTGTTGTGGTGCATGTATTTGATGTTCACTTGGTGAATTGAATGTGAAGTACCTTACTGTTACCGTGGTGTAATAAAGTAGTATGACCCAGTGTACACCTAAGGAACGACAGTTGACACCTTTTGGAACATGTGCCATTTCAAACTGCCTTGCTCTAAAACATGGATACCTTAATGCCCTGGAGTATCGTCATCATCAATAACCTGGAACATGGCTTATTCTATATTGGGCTATCAAGGAGGAGCATGTGGAGCTTACATACAGGTATATGCCTTTCCATTGATTGTCCACCTGCTTGTATATATGCAATTCCTCTCACTGCAGGTGCTTAGTTTTGCGGTCCTGAATTTGTGCAATTCAGTATCTGTGACCTGTGAACTGTTGTTGAGCATGCAACTGGGTATTGGCACACTGTAGTCCCAACTCTGGTAAATGATGACTGCTCTAATTACATATTATCTCTGGTATCACTATGCATCACTATGTCGGGAATGTCAGGAACACTACCATCGGGTTAACTGTGGTCAGTTACATACTTGTCAGGATACACACCTTGTCGGGCAAATGGAGTCAGGGTACGATTTGGCAGGCATATGCATGTCAGGGATATGTACAGATCCTGTCTGTTATTTATATGTGTCTTTGGGGCTGCTGCAGTACTTGTTCTGGGATGGCTGCACAGGGTGTCTTGACGGGGTGGAACATCTATGGAGTGTGGCACTGTGGGAATGCATTGCCAGGTGCAGATTGCTGTGCTCCCCTCCATGGTTGTCTCCTGTGCTGGGCACTAGCATCATGGAGCTGCTGCATGGCATTATGGTATACCGGTGGGCAGGAGGGCACCGGAGGCTGCACGGGTGTCCATTTACACAGCGCTTTTTAACGTTACACCAGAGCAAATGCTACAGAAACCGTTGATGAA
Source organism: Neoceratodus forsteri (assembly GCA_016271365.2). Taxonomy (NCBI): domain Eukaryota; kingdom Metazoa; phylum Chordata; order Ceratodontiformes; family Ceratodontidae; genus Neoceratodus; species Neoceratodus forsteri. The sequence continues at coordinate 1,293,253,712 of CM057456.1, forward strand.
ACCACCTACCAACAGATTTCCACAATGGTTTCAGAAATGCCTACTGTAACATTACCAGTGTAAACGCTAGCCATTACATTACCATCATGAGCACTCTGTAACATTACAGAGGGCATTTTCCGGTGTAGTGTGGACAGGGCCTAAATGACTACAGCATTTTAATGATCATGTTGCATTCTTTCAGGTGCTCTGGTGGCAGTCCCCCAGCCACCCCACACACACACATATATTCAGAATCAGTTGTTTTATGGTATAAGGTTCAAAAGATAAGATTAGGAAGTGTCTCAGCATCATTAAGCCAGTTTGTTAAACTGGAAGTGTGATCCTCACTGTAAGAGCTTTCAGCACAGCCACAACTCAACTAAAACCAGAGGGTGTCACTGTTCACTTTTAGCAAGCAAGCACCAGATTCTACAACAAGGAATATGAAATATCAGAGGAGAATGTATAAAGTATCTGCAAAACTTCAAAGGTCAACATGCTTCTTGTTTTCATTACAGCTCCACATTTTGGTCAGAAATCATGCTGAGAAGTTCAGTTTTTACAACCAGATTCACATTTAGTAGTCTTTGTGATGTTGTAAAACCACCATCCAGTGTTTGGACTTGACACATTTCTGATTGTATAGCCTTGCATTTCTTTGCAAAAATCAGTTGTTTAAAAATACAGCTTTCAATTTAACATGAAACTTTTAAATGGTGCCTTTGTTATACTTTATTTACTAGTATAACCCAACTGAGGTGAGACATAATAATTTTAGTGTAGCTCTCTTCCACCCACTTTTACAGCTGGGCGATCTATAAAGCACAGGAAGGGGTAAGTGACTTGCCTGAGTTCACAAAGTGAATAGTTGTGCTTGGACTCGTTGTTTAATGTTCTCAAAAGTTACAACCTGAATTACTAAATGGATATCCAAAGCATACGAAGTAACATACAGTTTTACAGGGTTTCCACCTTAAGAAATTTAGCTGGGTTAAATATACAGTAGAACCTAAGGCACATGTTACATATAATTATAAAAGGAATATGCCTGATTTACTAGTTTAGAATAAATGAAGAATCCTAAGGGGTTCTTGAGATTTGATTTTTATTTTAGTATTTGGTAACTGGGTAAGGCCCACTAGGCACAAATGCCTGTTTTCAGGGGTGACCTGGGAGCACAAGTGACTTGCTTAAAGTCACATAGTATGCAAGTGGAGGTTGTGAGAATCAAAGCCAGGTCTGGTCTGCTAGATGTACCAAGCTCATTCACAGCTCATTACTCTAACCTCTAGGCTATACTGCCAGCCAAATAATATTACCAATATTTCTTATTTAGTTAGTTTTTCATGGAGCACAGGGAGGTTACATTCCTTGTTCAGGGTCACACATTATACACATGGAGGTTGTGCAAATCTTATTCAGGTCTGCTGGATGTACCAAGGTCATTCACAGCACATTGCTTAAAATTTTAGGCTACACTTCCAGTATAGTGCCTGTTTTGTGGTTATTCTTTCATTACATTTAACTTATTTAAATTAAGCGTCACAAAGACCCATATTCCTTCTCCTTTAAGTAGTGACACTCAGTGACACATTCTAAAATCAGTTTGGACAACTGCATAACTTTACAAGACCATCAGATAAACTACTTAGCCAAGGTATCAAGCAGCATTTGAAAGGTAATGATGGTACAATTTGAAATGTGTCATGCTGAATTTCATTTATGAAACACCCATGCATTTAAAACATTTTCTTTTTCAAAATGATGTGAAACTTATGCAGACCTGGGGAGTTAATAATATTCTGTTAAAAAGCAGTCATTGACAATGTAACTCTCATCATCTCCTCTGTGTTAATGGCTGTTGAGAGCTTTATATTCTACATATGAAATGGCTGTATCTGTTAGTTTACAGTTTCTTTTGGTTTCAGATAAAAGTCTCTTTTGAATGTAAGATCAGTCTATGGCTCAGTGCACATGTATAGTACTATACAGTAGGAATTATTTGTGCAATAATGCAAAGATTGGTATAACTATAACAATCTCCACATTCATACAGTACATAACAGATAGCTTGGTTTCAGGTTCCTATTGTGTTCCCTTCAATAGTACATGTAGATGAGGACAACAGTGTATTTGCTACAGTAAAAAAATACAAAACTCCAGTGCCTCTTTGTAAATGAACATGCATTTAAGACTTACTTGTAAAAGAAGAAAAATGGGGACCTTCTTAAAATTCATATTGTCAGTCAAACACCTTTAACCCATTCTTGTGCCCTGTTCCATTTCAGAAGGCATCACTAAACATAATCTCGAGAAGGTGTCCCAGCAGCTGCTGAAATTTATCCTGTTGAAGATGTGTTTCTGGTGCCTAAGTTTTTTTTTTCCAACTTGTCTTTCTTCAAAGTTAGCAAGTGTTTCCCTCCAGACGTTGTTAACAATTTGTAATATTCCACATCCAGGGCAGTTCTGGTCTCCCTGCACCTGTACTGTCTTTATGCTGCAGAAGTTTGCTAACAATTTAAATGGTCCTCTTGAATGATTGATTTTGTCCAGATCGCTAGTGATATTTTTATGTCACATGCTTCTGAAGAACAGCAATGCCTTCTGGGTTCCCATTCTATAAAAGGTGACTTTCTATTAAGTTCAAAAGGAGCAGTAAGTCACAAGGTAGAAAGTTGCAGGCACATTGAGAATTAACACCTTTTTGTGGTCTCTGGCACTATATAAAATAATATTTAAAAAACAAAATTACAAAAAAGAAATACACCAGCTAAAAAAATAGACTGATTTAAGATCACAGCTGCAAAGTTCATCAAAAAGATAACATATCACTTAGAACAGATACAACCCTTTTCATGTCATCAACAGCAAATTGCTGCTAAGATGCAGTATTGTACCAAAAGAACTCATTCCATTATTAGCAGTTTTTTCTCCATTAAATATTGTATTACAAAACTAGATCCTTATTGATGGCTTATTTCAGCGAATATTTAGGAAAAGAACTTGATAGGGCGAAGCTAAGTTTTTCTTCTTTTCTTGCTGAACTACAGTTTAGAAAGTAAGTTCTAAGCTCTGTCAAACCTATAGTGCTGCAGTGGGTCTGGAGTGTATAGGAAGTGCTCTGTCTGTCCCTGTGCAGTTCAAAAGTTACATTAACTAGTTGCAATGTGAGACAAACATTAGCATATTTAAAGGGGAGGTGTTTCTCTGGGCTCTTTGTAAGGTGAACCCAGGCAGGGCTAAAGGTGTCACAAGCTACTCACCATTCACATTTTTTCCTCTCAGTTGTTTACATGCCTTGTCAAATTTATAACTTCAGGAGAAATAAAACTGTACTGCATTTCATTTTACTGCACTGGGATAGAGGTGTGCAGAGAGAGAACTATCTGATATGCTAGCCTAGCTGAAGACTTGGACATCACACCATACAAATGTAGTGGATTAATTTAGCCTGAAAAATGATTTAGATGATGCACTACAGCAGTACACACTGTCCAAACTACCCCACATTTAACAGATATTGACCACACAACCCTACACTGTCTACATTTAAGCAATAATGCCCAAGAAGCCTGTCATTTCTGAGAGACTAATCACCAGTTGTTAATCCAAGGAAATGTTTCACTTTTGGCCTGTTATTGCGATTATAAGTTTAATACAATAACAACTTTCATTTTTACCATTATTTTCTTACTTACTTTCAGATTTTGAATGGAGTGGTCCGAGCAGTTCAGGCTGCATAGCATCACTGGACAGCAGAATGGATCACTTCAAAGACATAAACCAATTGAGTAGCCAATCAGGAGCCTCACTAGCATCATGAATATTTAATTAGATTTATAATCTGTATTATTATTATCAGATGCCAACCATATGGGAATAGAAATCCACACACCGAGTATGCCATGACGTTCAAGTTGATTTTTAAGGTGTATCAGTGTCCCCTACTTTTTCACATTATTGTATCAGACTTATACAGTATGCCATATAATTATGTATACACTGAGGGGTGTAGAACAAAAGCAAAGTAATGATATAAAATGTTTGTATTTATATTTTATTTCCTTACTATATTCTTGCTGCAAAACCGCTTACAAAATCTATTAAGGCTCTGGGCGTTCATAAAATGTGAAAAGTTTTGCAGAAATTAGAATTATTCACAGATTAAATGGAATTGCTGGATTTTGCAGGAAACAGAAGCAGTTTACAGGAAACACATTTCATAGACTTCCTTTGCTGATAGGGGAAAATTGTGACATTTAATTGCAACTGAAAGTTATGCAACATACAGGGAAATGGCAAAAACATAGAATGGAGTTCTAGGACAATGTCAAATAAGTTGGGATCCCTGAATGAGCAAAACATTTAGACAAACCCATGCCTTATTTAAAGTGAGCTTATCATTTTCCAGAAAACTTTGAAAAATATATTTGGACGCAATTCAGCTTGTATTTTAGATATTGTTTGCATTTATCTTCCATTTTTTTTAGTATCACTTGGTTATCTGCATGCCAACAGGATCCCCATCCCCGGGTGTTCATCTGCTTCTGCTATTTAATCAATATAGGTCACTGCCTTGTACTTACCAGGAGTACTGTGAGCAATCTTGGAGTCTGCATCTGAAGAAGGACATGGAAAAGATAGAGGCAGTGCAGAGGAATGAACCAGGGTGATCCTGGGACAGAAGGCAAGTATATACAAGCAGAGGTTAGTTAATATGAATCTGTATATGCTTCAAGCAAGGAGGGAAATGAGGTATGTTATTCAAACATACAAATAACTCCAGTCAGTGGCAGGAAATTGCTCAGAACACAAACCCCTGGGGCAACTCCACAAAGCTGGCAAGTGGCAACTTAGTTTAAAAGAGAAACCAAAAATAACTTTTTTTTTATGGAGAGTTTGGTGAAGGGGGTATGCTACCTGCACAGGTGAACTCTTCAAAATCAGCGAGGGAATTCAAATGAGGGTGAGACATATACAAGGGCTTTGTAAAGAGCACACCATTCAGCATTAGTTAGGTAGCAATGGCTAGACATGATGTATAAATGGGCATTTTTTCTGCTGACAGATTCTATAGTGTTATGTTAAATAGGATTTGTCTATTGCACTTTCCCAGTCAACAAAAACTAAACAAATAAAATAAATGTTTCCATCTTAATCCTTTCCTGACATTATAATCCTGTTTATTAAAACAAGACTTGTTGCTGTGAAAATGACTATGATGTCACAAAATGGACTGCGACTTCAAGAAAGTAATAAACAGCAGGAGCAGCTCAACTGTAGGGGATAAGGATCTATTTCTGGTGTAAATTTGACTAGTTGTGAAGAATAATGGTGTGGCCAAAAACATGGTAAGATATTTCATGAAATACTGTATCTCCAGAGAAATTCTATGCCAGCCTGTAGTGCTATTACAGGACCACCAAAGAGAATCTCTTTAGAAATACTGGGAAATGTCTGCAAATATCTGTTCAACTCTTTGGGAGTAGAGATGCAGCGAATTTAAAATCCACCGGTGAAGTGGATGTGAAGTGGCCACTTCCCATTATCATAACGCTACATGAAGTGGCTACTGGAAAGTGTTCACTTTGCCTTGTCATTATGACTTTGCTTTGTCATTCTGCCTTAACATGATGTAAGGCAAAGTGACAACAATACAGGCAGTCCCCCACACATCACATGGCTTACAGTACTGTAAGTCACATGCTTTTGCCAGGCAGGAAGGAAGTGAGTCATACAAGCAGATAGTTTCTCTTTCTTCTTTGCAGAGGTAGAAGAAGGAAGCATTTTGTGTGGAGAGGAGAGTTTGGAGTGTTATTCATTCGTATCTTGTGCAAATAGCATAAAATCAAACAGATTTTTTAAAAGCTAAATCTTTAGTTTTTTTTGTAGCATTTTTTCAGTTCTTCTTTGTGACCGATTTCTTAAGTTTTGTTTTGTTAGTGTGTGTGTGACTGTGTGTATGCGTGTGTCTGAGACTGCGAGTGTGTGTGAAGTCATTCATCATGCATTGGAGTGGGTTGTGAGATGAACCAGGGTAGGAGTCTGTGGTCCGTGGTCATGGGCAGAGGGGAGTACACATGTGTAGGGGTCGTCAGGTGTTGTTGGATCACTCCCAACTGTTTAGTCTTGCCTCTGCCCCTCCAGAAGCAGCCGCACCACCAGTACCACTGGCAGATCCACCAACTCTGCCACCACCACCACCACCACCAGTAGCAGCTACAGGGGCTCCAGCAGCACCACGTCCACCACCTCCACAGCAGTAGGTGGAGCCCCAGGTGCATGACAGTGCTGCCAGCACTATTTCTGCCCCTCCTGTGCTTGGTCCTCCCCACAGCTCCCCAGTCTGGCAGTTTTTTTTAACTGTGTGGAGGGGGACATCACCATTGTGTTGTGTCAGCTATGTGGAGTGCAGGTGCGCCATGGCACCCGGGGGAAACACATTGGGAATGGTGGCTAGATCACACATATTGTAAACCACCACAAGGTGGAGTGGCAGGCTGCCACCGAACAGGCCAGATCTCCACCTACTGGCCCTTCTGTGACAGGGGCAGAGGGTGCTGGGGGTGTTGTGTCTCACCACCACAGTAGGAGTAGGGCCACAGCAGCAGCTGCTCCACCACTGCCACCAGCACCATCCTCACCACCGCCACTGTCTGGCTTTCCCCCTGCACCTGTGGACCCCGCCACAGTGCTTGCATTGCAGGCAGATATTGCACTGTTGTGGGCTGTACTGGAGGAAAGCAATGAGAGGGTGAGTGCTGTGCAGCATCAGATGGAGCAGATTGAGCAACACCAGCTTCAGATAGTGTCTATGCTCCATCTGCTGCTGCAACAGCATGAGATCCCCCATTAACTTTATTTTTTCTGGACCCCTTCCCCTCTCCACTGCTGTAGTGTTTTTTTGTTTTTTTTTATGTTTAATTACAGACAGTCAGACATGTTTCTTATTGCCCTATTGTTATAATCCGGTGCCTCAGTAATGTTTACTTTGTGTTGTGGAGTGGTTGTGGAAAAGCTGGTGTGAGCAGTGCAGGTATGATGTGCTAAATTGCATGTGTGCAGTCAGTGTTGTTTAGTGTGTGTGTGTATATGTGTGTGTGTGTGTGTGTGAGACATCAGACATTGTGCAGCTGCTTGAAAACATATATTGATGACTTGTTTTAGTGTTTATGGTATAAAGAATAGCAAGCAGAATAATGTATATTTTATTGTCACCATCATCATCAGTGGACTAAGTGATACGATACCTTTTCAGAGGTGTTTGGCCAGAGTGCACCTTAGTCACATACTGCACACATGACTTCTAGGAGATCATGTGTTTTTTTGTGTTATGATCTCCACTAAGTCATGTGTGCACTGCGAGTGACTGAGGTGCACAGTGACCCAATACCTCAGAAAAAATATCATATCACTTACTTCGCTGGTGCTGATGGCACAAATAAAATATACATCATATATTCTTTCTTATCTTTATTCTTGAGATACTGCAACAAGTCATGCCATATATATGTTTGCACGAAGCTTGACAATGTATGCACACACAGGAAAGAACACTGACAGCACACATGCAGTTTAGCACAACATACTTGCACTGCTCAGTCATGATTTTTGCGAAACACTTCAAATTATGAGTCCAGACACAAAGTAAACATTACTGAGGCTCCATAAATATTTTGTTTTTGAAACAGACATTAAAGAGATTCACCAAGTTACAGCATTGCACCCGATATACGGGTGCCTTACCTCAAGGAGAATCTTTCTTGCCCCACATGTCCTTATATAGTACAATACTTTTCTGGCAAAAACGCCCATAACTTTGTTAAACCTAGTCACAGAGGACTTCCTGTTCTGAAGAGCCACCCAAGTTCTGCCCCCCACACTCAGCAACTTTATGACATGATGTCAGCAGCTTTCTGAATGTTTCTTTATGTTATAATGGTCAGTTTGTGGCAAACTGTGGGCATGTTTCGACTAACAAGAGATAGTAAGAGAGAGTATTGTGATCTAAATATTTTAAACTTATTTTAAAGATGGTTGAGTAGTTTGCTCATGCTCAGAGTGTGTTGTCTGTACCTTTTTCTCCTGGTGATACCAGCCTACAGATCATTGAAGTGACCAGAAATGCCAAAAGATTACACAGGGAAACAGGCTACCCTTTATTTTTTTATGATTTTTTGTGTGTTTTTCGGTGGGTTAATTTAGTGCTCATAAAAGGTGCTCAGTTGACAGTTCTGGAACCTGAAGTTCTTACCCACATGACGGGCGATAACAGTGAAAGCTTCAACCCTGCCACTGTGCTTCAACCCTGCCATGGAGGGAACACTATGTAGATGAAAGCATAGTTCAGGGTCCATGCCCATTCAGTCCTTGGACTCGCATGTGAGACTGCCAACAAGGGTGCCAATTAGTACCACTGTTTTTGGTGTTTTTTGTGATGTGGACATCTGCCCACCAGGAACTGGACTGATACCACCACAGCTCATTTCACATAGGCCACTGGACAGCCCTCACATCATAATGGCTCTCAATCAGCTGTGCTACTCTTCACCAAAAGGGGCACATTTGCAAACAAATTCACACTATCTTGAGAGAATGTGGACAGAAATAGCCAAGAACCATCTGCCACATTAAGCATCACTGGATGATATACAATGTTGGGATCCAAAATAGCTGGAAACTGTTGGGGGGGAGAACACTCTTGTGATGGTTTTCACAAGTGTCACCAAACCAAACTGAAATATAATTTTGTTATTTCCTAGAGCTTTTTGACTACCATGCTACCTGCTGTCCATGAAGCTCATAGCCCTGAAACTGCACTAATTGAAGGCTCCCCAGTCCCATCCCCCTCTACCATAAGTGATCATTCTGGTGAGAGTCCACCATGAAGGATATGAAGGTGGTCCTGACCATCATTTAAATGGAGGTGGCTGTGTTTTTTGCCCACCTTTTTTTCCACATGCTTTCTCTTGGTACCAAATAGTGTGCTCACACTCAACACTGCATACACAAAGACAACAGCTGATGGGTGAGCTATCAGTCTGGCCTAATGGTGTAGCTGTAGTACCCAGACATGACGCACTCCCATTCTGCCTGGTCATCACTGCTGTGAGACAGCAACCCCCAGCCTTCAACACACTGCCTAGACAGCTCAGGAATCTGCCCCTGAGCCCAAATCATCAGCCCGGCAGCAGCACACTGCACTGTGGCTGAGCCATCAGGTGAACTGCATGCCCCACACATTGTAATTTTCAAATGCTACTCTGCTTAATGCTAATTCATGATTAGAAAAATGATAACATATAAATATCAAAATAAACTAGGAGAGTTTGCATTTCTAATATAATATGAGTTTAGGATTACAGTGATGGTAATAGAGAGACGGGGAAATAAGTTTCTACTGGGATCAATAGGGTGGAGTGTCAGGAATGGGTAAAGTTGTGTGAGAACTCAACTAGCAGAGGAAAGTTTTAAGCATCTAAGGAGAATTTCAAGGGGGGTGTAAGGAAGTACTTTTGTGCTGAGAGTGTGATGAATAAATGGAACCACTTGCACAGGTTGACAGTAAGTACTGGGTCAGTGATTGGACTTATAAGCAACTTACTGGCAGGGAGGGGGAAGGATTTTCATGGTTTGTGTTAAGATGCAGTTCTGTGTTCCATAAATCTGGACTTAAGCAGAATTGCCCCCTCTCCAGTTTTCAAAGCTGGGTCATAATAGTCAAGTCCAGTTTTCAAAACTCTGGCTGCGTTATATCCAGACAGAGTATAAGCTGATTTATCATTTACATGTACAGTATCTATGGCATTTTGTGATAAAAAAAAAAAATTGGATTTAATGTTGTACACAACAGCCAGTAATTCTGCAGATCAGTTCAACTTTCGAAATAGCCTATGTTATGACTTTTGAAAATGCCATCCAACAAAACCAGGAGTAGTAGCCAATTTTTGACTTTTGAACATCCCACCCAGTGTTTGACAACATTGACATCACACATTACCATTTGTCAGCAGTATAAACAGTACCACTATTTTGACTGACTACGTATCACAGCTTGCAATGTGATTTCAGTCACTTGCTAGCACACAACACATAGGTGGCTTGGCATTGTACTCTCACTGTCCTCCTGTGGATATGCCCCTTAGTGCTGTATGTTCTAGTCTAAAGTAATCCCTACAGTATGAAAAAAATAACTTTTTGTATTTGGGTAACCTTCAATCATTGCTCTTTCCTGAAAAGAAAAAAAACCTCAGAAAATGCCTAATAGGCAAACTATGGACACCAACCCAAACAATGGAGAAGATGTGCTGCACTTTGGGCGCTAAATCAGTTTGCTGGCCATGCAACACAGAAGAACATTAGAAATCATGAGCACTGGTGTTTTTTTATGGGAGCATTGTGCAGTGCCACTGTGCCAGACAATGTATCATATCCTAGTCATGTTTACAATCAATTATTTATTTCCTTCTGCTGAAGCAAGTAAAAAAAATTAAAATTACAATACACTTGTTAAAGGGACACTGTCAACCCATTTTGCATCATATTATTTCTAGATGAAAACCCACATTTTATGATTGCTTACTTTCTCTAAAATTCATTGATGTTGCTGTCTGTTTTATTTGCTTTTTTTCTTAGTACAAATGAAAAGAATGTTAATAGTGTAATTATGCCCAACATTGTTTCACTTCAAATCTTTAATCAACTCTTACTGCGTACATTCTAAACATTACAAACACCCCCCAAAAGTGCAGTCTCTCATGATGCAATAGTCTCCTCTTCTCTCACTGCATCAAGAGTGGCTAGACTGTGTGAGGCTGTTTCCAAGTCCAGGAAAGAAGCGGTCCTTATCTGCCGTCAAAGTCTATGTTTCTATGTTTCATCAACAAATGGGGAAGAGGGGGAGCAGGGACAGAAAGGAGAACAGGAAAGGGACAAAAACAGGGGACAGGGTAGTGTAACTATTTACACTGGATGTCCTCCAGAAAGTGGCAGGGGCACACTAGCGGTGCTGTGTCCTGCCATGCAGCACCCTGGCATGGACCGGAAGGTGCAGCATGATGCCTCACAGGGCAGCTGACAGGCTCTGAACAGTCCATGAGAGAGGGTGCAGGGCCACCTGGATGGCCACATGGATCCTCCGGTCCACATCTACTGGTGCAGCACCACCACCACCCACAACAGCACATTGAGCCAGAACACCTACAGCAAATGACAGAAAGAACACACACTGAGGGCCAGAACATGGAACACACCCCCACCCACCACCAACCACACAGAACCAGGGCACTAGGCCTGGCACCCATGTATTGCCGACAACACTCCTCAGCTGCATCCATGGCCTGCTGCTTGGCCCCTGGTCCTGTAAAACACAACAAACAGCACCATGAGCAAACACTGTCACTGTGCAGGATGCAGTGTCACAGCTCCCCCTCACTGGCACGTGGCAATGCATCAGACAATGATGCCAGGCTGTGAAGCAGCAGATGTTAGCAGGCACAGACAGCCATGAACGCCCTCCTCAGCACCAGGGCAATGCAGCTCGGGAGCACCATGAAGGCAGTGATAGACACACCCAGCCTGTGCCACACAAGGAAACAGCTGAAAAACACCTACCTGGATGTAGCAGTACACCCCTGCATGCACGGCACTGCAGCTGCACAAGCCACTCTGGGTGCCACCTCTGGAGGTCACCATAGCGATGCCTGCACTGCTCCCCTGTGTGTGACATCCCAGTATGGTGCACAAGCTGTGATTCAATGGAGGCCCACACCTGGGCCCATGGAAGTCCTCCTGACTAAACAGTCACCCCTCCACAGCCATGACCTTTGCTACAAGATGAAGCAGTTCCACTTGTGACTAGTTCATGGCCCTAGGCACCATTCTCCCTGCCCTAGGCATCCTAAAGTATGATCAGACAGTGGCAAGGTGCAAATTGGAAAAGCCCCGTCTAGCGAAAAATTTGTGCCACGTGAAACGGTAAGGCATGTGCAGCACAGAGTGCACTGAATGTGAAGTGCAAATGGCCACTGGTGATGAGCCCATACATGCACACACCATCACACAATGGCACTGCATGGCCAGGACACAATTGCGCATGCATGTTATGCTTGCGGGTGCCATGTTGTGCACAGCATGTGCCATGAATGTGTACCACACATAGTATGTGGTCCTTGGAGAGGGCCGGATCAGTGCTGCATGGATAGCGCATTGTGAGACTCACTACGTGATACAGCACATGGCACTGTGATCGTCAGGCTTGCAATAGCACTACCAGACAGCGGTGGATTGGCACATCATGGGAGATGTGCTGCAACACATGAACACTGTGCATGCGTGATGAATGCACCGTGATGAATGTCCCTAAATCATACAGATGTGCCAACCAGGCCACGCTTGCACTGGGAATATGCTGTACATTCATTGGTGCATCACACAGATGCTCCGTGCAAAGTGAGATGAGCTGGGAGCAATTATGCTATTCAGAGAGAATGCGCCCCAAACAGCCTCATCAACCATGCATGGGCATCTCAGCTGATTAGCATCTCATTAACAGGTGCTCAGGCCTCATTTGCATGCCCTGAGCCATAAATGCTCCCAATTCAGCAGGCTGAGTCCAGGACATTCAGAGTAGTCAGTGCCCACAGGGTAAGCATACAGTCATGTTTACAGGGCTACTGCACACACTGGTGTGCCTTCATCAGATCATGCACAACAGGTAGGATCTCTGTACACTGCACATGGGACCAGACATCCATTCGGTGGCACGCACGGCAAACCATGTTGTACTACAGCAGGGATGTATCTATGGGGCAACAATGGACTGGTCCCTGCCATGACCACAGCGGTTGACCGGGTCACTGGGGCACACACAGTACAGCACGTACGGAGCACCATTGCTGATCTGTGGTGTGGTTGGCAGTGTGCCGAGGTGGTGCAATGTGGGACAGGGAGGGGATGCGCTGTGTACAGAGGACCACACAATGTACACAGAGACACAGGGATGGGACATATGGCTGGGGGTGGCCTGCACTGTAAGGTGGATGCAGCACCATGCCACAGGTAGGTACGGCACACAGAGTGACACCCGTGCAGGCAGATTGGCACCACAGCCAGCACACACTGCTGCCACCCTAACAGTGCGTGATACCACATGGCAGTCCCCCTCTGTCCCTACTGCCTTTGCAGGGGTGGCACCCAAGTATGATGTGGCACCATAGTGGTGGCACACAAGCAGCAGGGGTACTGGGACATGCCCATGGCAGATGGGATGGTGTCACACACCCTGTGGTGGCTGCAGAGTACCCCCACCATGGCTTGGGTGCCGTGAGAGGCACGTGCGCCATCCCACATGAACCACACACCATGGTGCATGTCCACCTGTGCACGGCTGCCCACAGGTGGACCATGGCACAGGCCACCAGCAACACAGACTATGGTGAGGCTGCAGACAGCGGGAGATGGATGCGGGTCCTTATGTACACATGGGTGAGTCTGACGCCAGGATGCTTCTCCCCACAGTAGTCGACATGTCTGAGGAGGCAGGTGCCGCCATCAGGCGGTGACCAAACTTCACAAAGGATGAGGAGAGGGCACTCATTGAGGCATGCCACCTTTGTCTGGATGTACTCACGGCCGGGGAGGCAGCCAGGCAGTGCAAGTGGAGGGCTGGGAGGAGGTGGCACGGTAGGTGAAGGCGGTGGCAAGGGTTCAACCACACAGTGCAGGAGTGCCACATGCATTGCAATGACAGCCGATGGAGGGCCAAGGAGAGGGTGAACAGCATCCAGGCATCCCTGCAGTGGACAGGAGGAGGACCCAGCTCAGTGGCACAGCTCAGCCCCAAAGAGGCCCTCCTGGCCGCCAGTGTGTCAGGGACAGCTGTGCATGGTGTCCCAGGGGGTGGCTTCCAGATGGGGGGCAGCCTGTTGCAGTGTGGTGAGTAACTGTGCATCCTGTCCAGGCCCTGCATTGGACAAACATGCATACCCACCAGTGTGTCGCTGACTGTGCTGTGTGTCATGTGTGTTCTGTGCATTAACCATGTTCTCCTTTCTGTCTTCCACTGCTCCATCATGACTCCAGTGTGCCACCATGGCTGACCGTGCAGCCCTCATGGGTGACGATGCAAGCCCTTCCCATGGGGCCAATGACACTAGTGTGGGTGTGTCTGCACCTGCAATGTCCATGCTCCATGCACCACTAGTCATAGTCCCTCTGGCAGTGGGCCCTGCGGACCTCTCTACCAGCACTGGCGGTACTGATGGTGGGTACATCGCATGGTTGGGTGGCCTGACTGGGTTGTCTGATGCTGACCTGGATGAGGTGGTGGATGTAGCAGATGCACTCATCATGCTCACCAGTGGCATGCAGGATGAGGGCATTGGCTCAGACACAAGTTCTACCATTAGCAGCGCCACTGCCATGGTTGACGGTGGTGCACACGGTGCGGGGATGCCTATGCACAGGACCCTGGGTCCCATCGGCATTACCACCGTGCTTGACACCAGTGCAGTGGCAGCACTGCTGCCCGGGGCTGAGTGTGCCATGCCCCCTGCACTGCTGCACAGCGTAGTGCTGGTGGCATCGGTGACATCTAGGCAGGGCACCAGTGTGCACGCACCCACTACAGTGGGCCCCGTGGATGGCACACATGCACAGCAAGCGGCAGTGCCCAGCCAAGACATGCACACATCATAGCCTGACAGGGTGCGTCCACCACCCGTGGATGACACAGGTGAGGCTGACCCATCCCCAGTATGTTGGCACCGTCACCATGCCACATCACCTGCCAACGACATGGGTGCCTACCTCAAACTGTTGCGGGCAACTGTGAAAGGTCAGTAGGTACTCCGGGTGGAGTTCCAGAGTCACATGGCCATCATGGTCCAGAAGCATGAGTCGGTGGTGGTGTGGCATACTCAAATGCTGGCTGAGACACGCCTCATGCAGGTGGGCATGACCACAGCCATGGAGCAGATTGTGGCTGCTGCGGAGACTGTGGTTGCATCCACAGCATGCCGTGGACACCACGCGTCCAGCTGGACACCCAGGAGCACATCCTGGGCACCCCAACAGTGGGGCCAGGTGGGCTCCCTGCTGCTGACCCCATCGCCACTGGCATCCACACCCACTGGTCATGGCTTGACTGTTGGGCATTAGATGGCCGCCCCACTGAGCACCCATTCATGGTCTCAGTGCAGCACCCTGAGGGGTCCCTGGGAACGTCCACTGTGGCCGGAGGTGGCACCCCATCACCGGCGGCTATGGCAGAGGCCACCCATGTGTCCAAGGTGGTAGCGGGACAGCCCTGTGATGCCCATGCCTAGGGGCCTGTGGAGGCAGGTGGCTTGCCCGTGCATGCCAGATGCCCTGTGGGTGGTGCCAGAGCTGCTGTGTGTGGCAGTCACCAGCCACACGGTTGCCCTGGCACCCCCCTGTGCTGCCTGTGCAGGTTGTCCAGTGTGTTTGTGTGTGCCGCCATCATGCCATGTGTCATGGGAATGATGAGTGCATTATGGTGCCTGCGGTGACCATGTGATGGCCACAGTGCACACTGATCGGTGAGTTTGGGCATGGCCTGCGTGGTTCTGGGGTGATGCATGCATGCTGCCTGTGTGTGAGAGTGTATGTCCCCTACTGTGTGCATGTGCCTGCATGTGTGCCCCTGTGTGGCATATGGTGCCCACCATTTCCTGCATGCTATTCATACACTGTAGTGCTCACACCTGCACACATACCAACCTGTGTACTCACCTGCATGTCCCGAAGTGTTCCTCCACAACTCATGTGCGATATGCTCGTGCCTTGCTGCAAGCCTGGGGTCTCTGTGTCCATGCCTGCCTTCATCTCCATGGTCCTCAGGGTGTACCCTGGCTGCACCCTCCACTACCTCCTCCTAACCACAACTGTCACCCTCACTGGCCTCGACAGATATCCCATGGTCATGGGCCATCTTGAGTAGCATACAATGGGCCAGGAATAAACCACAGGCCTACTCAGAGCTGTACTGTAGGGCACTACCTTACCGACACAGGCACCAGAAACACATATTCAGCATGCCGAAGACATGCTCGATGAAGGCACATGTCGCAATGTGTGCGCCTTGTTGTAGCGTTCTTCCACCACTCTTCCTGGGTGTCAGATGGGGGTGAGGAGCCAGGGCTGCAATGGGTATGTGGCATCACCTGTGGGGGTAGATGTGTCACCATTAGTACATTGTGTTACACTGTGGCATGTGCACCGACCCCATCCCACCTTCTGTGTTGTGTGCCCCTGTCCTGCTCCCCTGCCCATGCAGCCACATGCTTGGCAGTCCTGCATCCCTGCCTCAGCTGCCCCTGCCTGCCCCATCCGTCATGTGGTGCACATCGGTCACGTGCCATTCTGCATCTGCCTATGCACCCTTCCACACCCCTGCTGTCCTGGTGCCCTCATGCCTGCGACTGCCCACCCACAGCCCACCCCATGTGTCCCAGACATGGTGCCACCCTGTGCTGCTGGCTCTCAGTCACATGTACCAAACAGCTGTCCACTTTGGATGTCCCCGGCCTCGAAGCTCATGTAGAGTGCCGACTAGTGCCATATGTATGCATCATGTGCACTCCTAGGGTGTATGGCACAGACATTGGTGATGTGCTCCATGGCATCACACACCACCTGGCAGTTCACTGAATGATACCCCTTTTCGATTCACGTATATGATGCCCTCCTCAACAGGTGGTGTGCAGACTGCCACATGGGTGCAGTCAATGGCTCTTATGACACCTGGCATGCGTGCCGCCCCGTGTAACCCTGGGTATCACGTCAATACCATGCATCAAATTCAGCGCGAGCATTTCAGCGTTGTGGTAAGCGCGTAATGAAAGACAGCTTATATGACAGTTTAGCGCATACCGCAACAGCGCCTAAGCATAGATCTCTTTCAACCGCGGCGATTTTGTTTACACGCGGATTTGACATGGAACCGCTATAGCAGAACAACAGCTCGGTGTGCTGGATTATGTATGTCACGGAGTTCTGAGTCGCATTCTTTCACAAAATCAACTGCTCAAAACAGCTCATGCAGCAAAGTGACGTTAACTGAAAATGTAAATATTTCATTCCATACTAGCTCTGCAAAGCACCACAACAGCACTGTACCAGTACCCTAATCTAAGTGATTACAAGCCTACACAAATGACAGCTGCAGTGTTTTCCACTGCCAGAGAGAGAAGTTTATAATACAGCAGGAGAATAAGCACACTGCTCAGAAAACAGATACTGACATCTGCACTATCAATAGCTTCCTGAGACATTCAGATGAGCATAAGGAAATCGAGAATATACCTGTCAATGAGCTGGATCTGTTATTGGCACAGAATATGAAGCCAGTACACTGAGAGGAATGCTTAGTAGTATAAGGAATCCAGTGATATGGGCGAATCAAATTGAGAGACTCAATTTGACTGCCTGAGAAAAAAGCAAATGTGAAAGGTGAGAGAACATTAGAATAGTGCGTATAAATGGACAGAAACTACGATGGATGGATACAGCGAAAGTAAGAGGAAGGTCAAGTGAACGAGAATATAGGATGTAGTTTGGCCAGTCAGTTCCCAGCTGGCCATATGGTCTTGTGGGGGCAGTCTATGCCTCTGGTGCAGGAAGATCTGAGTTCGGACCTGGTTAGGTCTGTGAGTGTTTTATTTCTGTATGTGTTGGGACTTAATTTTTTTTTAATTTTACGTTCCTGCTCCCCTGCCATCCTGGATGTTGTCCCCTTCCCCATCCGCAGGTTGCCCTTTCCCAGAATAGCCCTCTCCTGAATTTTCCTCAGTACCCCAGTGGCAATTCCCCCCCAGAGATGAATATAATAAGTACAGGGGGTGGGGGAGCAATGCTCCGGATGGGGGTGCAGGGGGTAAAGCTCCCCAGCATGAAAAGAATAGCATATCTTGGCCATGAAACAGTTGCTGTGGATTGTTGCTGTTATCGGGTGAGCTGTAGTGCAGCTTGCCATTCTTGTAGTCAATGATTTGCACTCCTCATGATGCAGTCGCTATAAAATTGTCTCCCTTATCATGTGGAACTGCAGTATAGAGAAATATTTACAGAAGAAAAGCTGCAAATTCTCCTGTATCATTGCAGTGAAGCTGACCTTCCTGAGACTGTAGAAATGATGTCTGCTAACAGAAATTCTTAAAATATGGGTATAGGCAATAAAGCTAACAGAGCAGAGGTACTCACTGAAAAAATCGTATACCCGCGCTGAGATTGTCGGCGGTGAAATTGTACAGTGCGCTAATTACTGATGCTGATATGACCGCGTTTAAAACAACCGTGGCGATTTTGTTTGCGCGGATTTGACATGGAACCGGAACCCTGCATGGCTTCTGTCTGCTCTGCCTGCATGCTGGGGAATTTGATGTATTCTGAAGCATGTGGTAGCAGTGCAGTGAGGAACTGTGTGAGGAGGCAGGATGCTGAGGCCTGTGATATGCCAGTGGTGTCCCCAGTAGGCTTCTGGAAGGTTCCTGTGGTGAGCAGGCACATGACCGTAGTCACCTTAGTCTCCACCAAGATGGCATGACCTCGTGCGGTGGGTGTCTGTATCACATCATGGCACAGCTCACATAGCCGCATCAGCATGGCCCTGTTGAGACATTATTGTCTGACTGTCTCCACCTCTGTCAGTTGCTCGGAAGGACAGCTGGGCACGGTACTGCCGTGGAGCTGGCCGCTTGCAGTTCCTTCTGGTGCCCTGCCTCCTTCTCCTCATTAGGGCACCAGCAATGGCAACTGCTGCCGGGTTCATCCCCTCTGTCACTGTGGCCCTCTGGTGTAGCTTGCTGCCAGGTGTTGTTGCTGGCAGTTTTCCTGCCTGTGCCTCTCCCTCTGTCTGGTTCCACTTCCCCTCTGACTATGGCTGTGTGCTGCTGTTGTCATTCCATTGATGGCCTGCTGGTGTGCTGGACAGAAGTCTCCTTCTTTTGTTCTTATCTTTCTTTGGTGCATCTTGGATTTGTGCTGGATTTGCCCCATTGATGCCCCCTGGTTGTGCTTTGTGAATTGGGATGTGCTGTGTATGCATGGGTACGCCCCCTGTATATGCACAGCGTGTCATTATGTTGTGCTTATGGCGCATGTCTTTTGGCGCAGGGCATCTAGTTTGCACTTGCACTTTCTCCTTGTTCCTGAATCAGCCTCCGGCACATTTCTGACTTGCCTGGTGTATCTGAGTTGACCTTGGCACATCTGTTTTGTGAATCCTACCCTATATCTCTCCCCCTCAAACTACTCTTTAAAAAATTCATGAGCAGTGAAAATTTATCAACTGACTGAAAGTGTGCAGATGTGGTTCTCATCCACAAAAAGGGATCTAGGCAAGATGTCTCAAACTTTAGACCTATTAGTCTCATGTTGGCCATGGACACATTACTGGAATCTATCATTAACAAGCATTTGTCAATGCCGAATGTTGATTGCATTGGTCTGTTGAGCTCGCTCACTGCCCCTGTGTCACTTGCTCAGTCTGTTTCTCCCAGTGCTGCAGGCTGCTCTTTTGTACTGGGCTCCTGCCTCTGTTGGTGTTATTTTCTGCCCACAAAGAAATCTGCAGCAGTCTCAACACAGATCTGTTGAGCCTGCTGACTCCCATCTCTCACTCACTTGTTCCATTTCTGCCGGAGCTACAGGCTGGCCTTTTGTACTGGGATCCTGCCTGCAGTGCCGCCTTTTGCTGCCAACAAAGAAATCTGTAGCAATCACAATAGAGCTCCATTGAGCTCACTCACTTCTCCTCTCTCACTCACTCATTGTGTTTCTCCCAGTGCTGCAGGTTGCCCTTTTGTACTGGGCTCCTGCCTGCATTTGCACCTTTTTCTGCCCACAGAGAAATCCACAGCTGTCCCGACAGAGCTCCGTTGAGGTCACTCACTCCCCATGTCACTCACTCATTCTGTTTCTCATGGTGCAGCAGGCTACCCTTTTGTACTGGGCTCCAGGCTCTGCTGGTGTCTTTTTCTGCCCACAAAGAAATCTGCAGCAGTCCCAACAAAGCTCCGTTGAGCTTGCTCACTCCCTTTCTGTCACTCGCTCAGTCCGTTTCTGCCGGCACTGCAGGCTGCCCTTTTCTATTGGGCTCCTGCCTGCATTGCCACCTTCTTCTGCCCACAAAGAAATTTGCCACAGTTACAATAGAGCTCCATTGAGCTTGGTCAGTCCCCCTCTCTCACTCGCTCATTCTGGTTTCCCCGCCACTGCAGGCTGCCATTTTGTACTGGGCCGCAGCATGCATTGCTGCCTTTTTCTGCCCACAAACAAATCTCCAGCTGTCCCAACAGAGCTCCATTGAGCTCACACACTCCCCCTCCCTCACTCGCTCAGTCTGTGTCTCCTGCCACTGCAGGCTGCCCTTTTGTACTGAGCTCCTGCCTGCATTGGTGGCTTATTCTGGCCAGAAAAAAAATTGTTGCAGTCCTGACACAGCTCCATTGAGCTTTCTCACTCACTCATTCCATTTTGGCCCTTGCTGCAAGCTGGCCTGTTGTACTGGCCTCCTGCCTGCTTTGCCTCATTTTCTGCCCAAAACGAAATCTGCAGCTGTCACAATAGAGCTCCATTGAGCTCGCTCACTATCGCTGTCACTCACTCGTTCTGTTTCTCTTGGCGCTGCAGGCTGCACGTGTGTGTGGGGCTCCTGGCTGAATTGGCACCTTTGTCTGTCCACAAACAAATCTGCAGCTGTCTGGACAGAGCTCCGTTGAGGTCATTCAGTCTCCCTCTGTCATGCACTCATTCTGTTTGTCCTGTAGCTGCAAGTGGCCCTTTTGTACAGGGCTCCTGCCTGCATCGGCGCCTTTTTCTGCCCACAAAGAAATCCGCAGCAGTCCTGATAGAGCTCTGTTGAGCTCACTCAGTCCCCCTGTCTCACTTACTCATACTGTTTCTCCCACCACTGCAGGCTGGACTTTTGTACTGGCCCCCTGCCTGCATTGTTGCCTTTCTCTGCCCACAAAGAAATCTGCAGCAGTCCTGACAGCGCTCCAGTGAGTTTGCTCACTCCCCATCCATCACTTGCTTTCTCGTTCTGTTTCTCCTAGTGCTGCAGGCTGCTCTTTTGTTCTGGGCTCTTGCATTGGGCCCTTTCTCTGCCCACAAACAAATCTGCAGCAGTTCCGACAGAGATCAGTTGAGCCCAGTCACTCCCCCCTCTCACTCATTCGATCTTAATGTGTCCCAAACAGTGATTTCCCACAGTGACCATGCTATTCTGTGGCAGGAGTGCAAAAACATATTTTAGCCAGGATGTGAAAAATTGCAGCTGTACTGTTCATAAGGAGGTGTGGAAAAAAGCCACTGTTGAAAATGTGTTGTGAAAATATTACAAAACTGTGAAGTTACAAGGGTGTGCAGAAATAGTTCAACGCACATTTGTAACAGAGTTATGATATGGAGTTTCATCACCAAATTTTCAACATAGGCATTTTAGGACCTCTGCTCATGAATAGTGCCACTGTTATTTTCTTAATCTGTCACGAACAGTGATTTCCCACAGCGCCTGCGTTATTGTGTGCCAGAACCGTGACAACACATTTCAGTCAGGATGTGAAAAATGACAGCTGTACTGCTCATAAGGAGGTGTGAAAAAATTCCACTGGTGAAAATCTGGCGTGACAATATTACAAATCTGCGAAGTTACAAGGGTGCATGGAAAGTGTGCAATTCACACTTGTAACACAGTCATTCGATAGGCTATCATCACCAAATTTTCAACATAGGCATTTTAGGACCTCTGCTCATGAACGGCATCACTGTCATTTTCTTAATCTGTCCTAGACAGTGATTTCCCACAGCGACTGCTCTATTCTGTACCGGAAGTACGAAAACACATTTCATCCAGGATGGGAAAAATGACAGTTGTACTGTTCATAAGTAGGTGTGGGAAAATGGCAATGTTGGAAATCTGGAGTGAAAATATAAATTTGCGAAGTTACGAGCATGCGTGCAAACTGCGCAATGCACGCCCATACCACAGTCACTTTATGAAGTATCATTACCAAATTTTCAGCATAGGCATTTCAGGACCTCTACTCATGAAAAGTGTCACTGTCATTTTCTTAATCTGTCCCAGACACCATTTTCCCACAGCAACCGTGCTATTCTGCGCTGGAAGTGCAAAAACACATTTTCGCCAGGATGTGAACAATGACAGCTGTGCTGTTCACAAGGAGGTGTGACAAAATGGCAATGTTGAAAATCTGGCATGAAAATATTGCAAATTCATGAAGTTACGAGCGGCATAGCAACTGCACAGTGTACGCTCGTAAAACAGTAATTTTTTGGATTTTTTCCACCAAATTTGCAACATAAGCTTTTTGAGAGCCCACCTCATGAACACTGGCACTGTCATTTCATTAATCAGCCCCCAAAGGTGATTCCGCAGTGACAGCAAATCACCTTTACGGGCAAACTCCAAGACAATTCAAGCATTCATGAGGAGGGGTCCCAAAAACCCCATGTTGAAAATTTGGTGAAAAAAATTCCCAAAAATGCCTGAGATATGCACTAAAGTTGAAAAATCCCTATTTATTACATTATACAGCTTACCAGCATTTCCTCAGTGTGCGGTTGGCTTTGAAAATTGAAGACATATTCCTGGTCCACCGAAGATCGTCGCGTCGAGCTCCGGAGGTAAGTATGGGGTAAGGAGGGGGTGTGGGAAGGCAGGGTGCACAGAGGGTGGGTGCGGCTTGGGAGTGGGGGCAGGGTGAGTGCTGAGGGACAGTTTCCTTTTTTTCAGGAAAAAAAAAGACATTGCTGGACATTTTATCTTCACAGGCAACTGGCACACTGGGTGGGCTCCCGCATGCCAGTAGAGGCCTTTGTTTGGGGGCCAGCAGTAGCCATGAAGTTAGGCACCTGTCAGCAAACAAAGGGGCAGGTATCATTATGCCGACGAGGATTGGGCACCCGTCAGCAGAAACAAATATGGGGGGGGTACAGAATGCCAATGATCAGTGGGCTCCCCCGTTAGCAACAACAGAAACATGGGGCCACCAAAGCCAATGGTGATTAGAGCCCCCAGTTGGCAAGTAAACATGGTGAGGTGGGTTTATATTGTTTGTAAACACGGCGGCAGGCTGCCGCCATGTTCACATACAATATCAGGGGTCTTACATCCCACCCTGCAGTTATGGGTCACTCCCTCATTGCAGCGGATGGCTGATGCTGCAATAACGAGGTGGCCCCTGATTGCAGCTGTGAAATTCTCAGAACTTGGTGCCAACGTTCCAAACTGCTGTCACCAGCAGCCTGCTATGGCACTGGGGGAAGCAGGACAAGCCTTTGTAGGCTGTGGGGGCATTGGCCACAACAGTGCCCCACCTCCACAGCCTGCTTCTCAGCAACCTGTCCCAATGTGTTTCTTGTGCTGTGCGAAATCAACATAAAAAGGACTTGTTAAATAACTTAAAAAGCACAGAAAAACTGGACAAAGAACAACACAGGTTTACAGCAGGTAGATCTTGCACAACCAATCTTTTGTGTTTTTACGAACATATTAGTCATCATCTTGATAACAACAGGTGTGCAGATGTGATCCTGCTTGACTTTAGTACATCAGTCAATTCCGTACCTCACTGGGCAAACATTAACAAAATATATAATAAAAACATATAGCCCCTAATATTTTGATGGATAAATAACTGGCTGACAAAAAGGATGCAGAGATTGCTGGTACGTGGATATTTCTTGGAGCATGGGAGGGTGACGAGTGGTGTGCCTCAAGGTTCCATTCTATGGCCAGTCCTATTTAATATTTTCATGTCTGATTTGAGTAGCAATTATCTCTAATCTGACTACAGAATATGCAGGTAATACGAAACTGGGAGGCCCCTGTGATACAGTCAGTGAAATTCAGAAAATGCAGGACCATCTTGATAAAATCCTCAGCATAGGCCTATGAGAGGGGTTTACATTTTAATATGTTTAAATTCAGTGTCATACACTTAGGGAAACAAACTAACCCTCAAACATACATATTGTGTGGAACAGTACTGAAGATAATTCAATGTGAAAGAGATCTTCGGGCCTTAATTACTAACTCTCTTACCCCCAAGGATCACTGTCATGCTGCAGTATCCAAAACTAATAAGGCCATGGCAGATATTAGAAGAAACGTAATTAGTATGAAGGCAGAGGTTATTTTACCCTTGTATCGGGCTTATGTGTCCGTAAAGTGCTTCAGACATTCACAAACTGGAATGTTTGCAGAGGAAAGCAACACAACTTGTTGATGGTTTACAAAATATGTCCTATAAGGATAGATTGCATGCATAAAACATATTTACAATAGAACACAGTAGACTTAGGGGTGATCTAATACTTATGAATAACATTGTTCATGATTCCTGCTTACTAAATCAACTAAAGATGGTCATAAAGCATAGATATATTAATATCAGAGGCCACTCTCTGCAACTTAAGCCTACTTGGTTAAAAACAAATAACAGAATGTACTTCTTTTCCATAAGAGTAGTGAATCACTGGAATTGTTTGCCAATTTCAGTAATCTATGGTAATTTTGAAGTAAATAAAAAAAGATTGGATCACTTTTTTAGAGAAGGAGGCTCTTTATTATACTATTAGGATTTTTGATAGGAGCAATGATGGGCCCATGCCTTTTCACTCCTTCCAACCTTTGTGAACTTTGTGTTAACTATATGGGTGGCAATTTTCTACCCCCATCCTGTGGCACTGCACCAATAGGCAAGTCTGATGAGGTGAAACTGTGACTCCTCAATTAGGGTCTAGGTCTTAAGGCCCCACACACCTCATATGGACCAGGGAAGAAGATTCCTTAAAACAATGTGACTACTTCCCCTTTTCCCCTTGTACTATTGTGCTGAAAGACTTCAAAGCTGCCACATTATAATGACTGTAACAGCTGAATAGTATGACTAATCTTGGTTAAACCTTTTTGAAAGACGGGACAATCCTGGAAAAAACCCTCTGAGGAAAAACTAGAAAAACTCCTCCCCAACCACTAGTGCAGTCACCAAGAGTTGGCAAAGAGTTCCCTAGTCTAGCCTGGCTGACCCCAAATCCTACTTTTATCTGTTGCACACACATCTAAAACTAAGAAACTGTCTAGCCTTTGTTTTAAAACTATATTCTGTAAGATCCAGGTTTCTCACTTCTGGAGGTAGTGCATTCCAAGTGCTAGCGACACAAAACTCAAATGTCATTTTACTAAAATTATTAGTAATCCTAGGCTGTATCAGTTCCCTGGCCCCATTTTTTTTTAATTTAAACTGTGGCTGGGCTTTTGTAGTTTTTCTGTTAAATGTTGAGGTGTTTTATTTCTAAGCATGCCCCAAACTGAGTTAGTTCAAATATTCTTTTGTCTTAAGTTAAGTGATCTCCAGCCCAGCTTGTTATATATTGCGCAATGATGGGAGTTGTAACTACACCTCAGGACGTATCTTGCCAGTCTATCATAAATATGATCAAGTTTTTCTAACTGCTGTTTACTTGTGTGTCTATAAATGTGATTCCCATAATCGATTATTGGCAGGGTCAGTTGATGCGCTACTGTTAGGCATAAGGATTTTGTTATACTTGTTGTAAACCTTCTTGCTGCCCCAATACATCCTTTTACTTTTTTTACAAGATCTGAAATGTGGTAATCAAAATTAAAATTCTGATCAAAATAAACCCCCAGATATTTGTATGTTGCTGTTTGACTCAACCATTTCTGTTCCATTGTCTTTATATGCAAATGTAAAATTTTTAATTTAAATTGCTTTGATCTAAATAGCATGGTTTGTGTTTTTGTGCTATTAATGATCAAACCCAGGGAGGTGAAGCACTCCTGCATTGCCAAAAAGTCCAACTGCAATTGGTTTTGACTTTGTTGGGGCTGCCCTCCTCAGCCACCAGCACCGTGTCATCCACATAAAGTCAAACACAGGAGTGCTCCACACATTCTGGGATACCATTAATACAGATGATAAACAATAGTGGTTCCAGGATCGATCCCTGGGGCACACTACAAGTTATTGGTAAAGTGGTAAACGCAAACCCATTTACAGTTACTGCCTGTGTTCTTCCATTTAAGTATGAACTAAACCACTGGCAAAACTCATCTGTCAGTCCTATGTTTCTTAATTTTCACATCAAAATTTTATGGTCCACCAAATCAAATGCTTTTGACAGGTCCATGTATAGAGATGCAGCAAAATTAAAGTCTGCCTGCAAAGTGAACACGAAGTGGCCACTTCCCGTTATCATAATGCTACATGAAGTGGCCATTGAAAAGTGTTCACTTCGCTTTGTGATTATGACTTCACATTGTTTTTCCACCTTAATATGAAGTAAGGCAGAATGACAACAATACAGGCACTTTAGGCAGCCCCCCATACACATCACATGACTTACAGTACTGTAAGTCACATGCTTTAGCCAGGCAGGAAGGAAGTGAGTCATACAAGCAGATACTTTCACTTTTCCTTTGCAGAGGTAGAAAGAGGATGCATTTTGTGTAGGAGAGAAGACTTTGTTGTTAGTTTCTTTCTTGAGCAAACTGCAAAAACCCCAAAGTTTTTTTTTTAAATTTTATTCTTTAGGTTTTTTTTTTTTTACTGTTTTGTCAGTTCTTTTTGGTGCCTGATTTTTTTGTTTTATAAGTTTTGTTTTGTGTGTGTGTGTGTATGTTTGTGTGACTGTGTGTGTGTCCTGTGTGTGAGTGTGTGTGAAGTCGGTCGTCATGTCGGAGAGGGAAGGAGTGTTTTCTTGTGTGATGGACCAGGGACAGTATGTGGCCCATAGCTGGAGGGGAGTGCACACATGTGGGGGTAATAGCCGGGTGGTATTGGGCTGCTCCAGACTCTTTGGTCCTGCCTCCCCCCTCCAGAAGCAGCAGCACCACCAGTGCCACCACCACATCCACCAAATCCACCACCACCACTACCACCACCAGTAACAGCTGCAGAAGCTCCAGCAACATCACCTCCACAGCAGCAGGTGGAGCCCCAGGTGCATGTTCATGCTGCTGGCACTACATCTGCCCCTCCTGTGCCTGGTCTCCCCCCTCCACAGCTCCCCAGTTTGGCAGTTTTTCAACTGTGTTGGTGGGGACATCAGCATTGTGGTGTATCTGCTTTGTGGTGTGCAGGTGCACTGTGGCCCCCCAGGTGGAAACCTATGGGGATGGGGACCAGTGCACATACATATGCTGAACCACCACAAGGTGGAGTGGCAGACTGCAACCGAAGAGGCCAGGCCTCGACCTGCTGGCCCTTCTGTGACAGTGGCAGAGGGTGCTGCTGTTATGCATTGCCACAGCAGGAGGAGGGTGAAGCAGCAGCTGCTCCACCACTAGCCCCACCACTCACACTAGCACCACCCTCACTACCACTACTACCTGGTTCCCCCCCACACCAGTGGACCCCACAATGCCAGCCACTCAGGCAGACATAGCACTTTTTTGGGCTGTGGTGGAGGAAAATAATGAGAGGCTAGGTGCTGTAAAACAGCAGGTGGAGCAGACCAAGCAACACCAGCTGCAGATTGTGTCAATGTTCCATCTGCTGCTGGAACATCAGGGGATCCCCCATTAGCTTTCTTTTCAGCATCTCCCCCCCACTGTTGTAATGTTTTGTGTTTTGTTTATGTTTAATAACAGACAGAGGGAAGGCCACTGTATTAGCTTAAAGGGAAGCAGTCAGCAACAGGAGATCCAGCCCTCTGCATGGCATACCCTCTGGTTAAGCCTTTTAAGTATGTTGCGGCATTTTTCTAGCACCACAGCATACTTTATTTTAATAAAGAAATGTCAGTGACCCAGAAGTATGGCAGATACTATGGGAGCTCCTTTAAGTGTAAAGGGGCAACGGCGATGCACCATGCACTTCAATACAAAAGTATTGATGTGCGTGGTGCATCTCCACTGCACCTTTCCTTTACACATAATAGAGCCCCCATAGCATTCACCATACTTCTGGGTCACTGACTTTTCTTTATTAAAATAAAGTACATTGCAGCGTGAGAATAATGCCGCAACATACTTAAAAGGCTTGGCCTGAGGGTAAGCCTTGCAGGTGGCGGGACCTCCTGTTCCTGACTGCTTTCTTTTAAATATATACAGTACATGTACATACATACAGACATACATGCTCCTTATTGCCCTGTTATTATAATCCAGTGCCTCATTAATGTTAATTTTCTGTTGTGGAGTGGTTGTGGAAAAGCTGGTATGAGCAGTGCAAGTATGATGTGCTAAATTGTATTTGTGTGCATTTAATGTTGTTTCCTCTGTGGGTGGGTGTGTGTGTGACATCAAACATTGTGCAGCTTCTTGCAAACGTATATTGTTGACTTGTTGCAGTGTTTATGGTATAAAGAATAGAGATAACTATAATGTATATTTTATTGTTACCATCATCATCAGCAGACTAAGTGATATGATATTTTTTCAGAGGTGTCTGGCCAGAGGGCACCTTAGTCACATGCTGCACACATGACTTTTAGGAGAGAATGTATTTTTGTGCTATAATCTCCTCAAAGTCATGTGTGCACTGTGAGTGACTGAGGTGCACAGTGACCTGATACCGCTAAAAAAATATCAGATCACTTACTTCGCTGGTGCTGATGGTACAAATAAAATATATGTCATATATCCTTTCTTATCTTATTCTTGACATACTGCAATAAGTCACAGCCATTTATATGTTTTCATGAAGCTGGACAATGTATGCACACACAAGAATGAACACTGATAGCACACATGCAATTTAGCACCACATACTTGCACTGCTCAGTCATGCTTTTTGTGAAACACTTCAAATCATGAGTCCCGACACAAAGAAAACATTACTGAGGCTCCACAAATATTTCTCTTTTGAAATTGACATTAAAGTAGCAGTGCAACAACCTGGTGAAAATTTTGACTTATACTTTATATGCTATTTTAAATTGCCACTTTACTTACCTCCTAACTTGTATGATATCATTCTTTCCAGTATTTGAGTCTGCTTTAGTACTTTTTTTCATGTCTGAAATAATAAAAGGGGCACTCCTTTTAATATGATGCAGACCAGGTCTTTGTCAGTATTTTCCATTGTTTTTCTCCATCAGTTGTTATATATTACTTCTGTTGTAAAATTAACAGTTATGTAGCAGGCTATGTTTTATGAGCTCACAGAACAATATTTTTTCAAAAACAGCTGCAAATAGTGATGAAAACCTGGTCAAAGCCATATTAAAAGGCAAGCTCCTTTTTTTCAGACATGAGAAAAAGTAGTAAAGAAGACACAAATTGTGAAAAGAAGGATATCATACAAGTGAGGAGATAACTAGTGACTAGCAATGTAAAATAGCATAAAAAAGTATAGGTCAAAATGTTCACCACATTGTTGCACTGCTGCTTTAATTTATAATTTAAGTATTACATTGTGTGCTCACAATCACAACACACAAAACACAACTGTCTTGTGTCCAGAAATTTTCCAACTGCTGAGGAAGTGAAATGGGAGTGTTACACCACATGCAAAGTCCCCCAGAATGTATTGTGCAGTCACTCACACGTGCAGTGGTCACACAGAGTCCCCATAATTTTTCTGCATCCCCAAATGCATCTATCTTGTGTCCAGCAAATTTCCAAGTGTTGAGGAAGTGAAATGGGAGCGTTAGACCAATGCAAAGTCCCCCAGAATGTATTGTACAGTCATGCATGTGCGCAGTGGCCACACAGAGTCACCAGAATATTTCTGCATCCCCAAAATGCATCTGTCTTGTGTACGGAAAATTCTAAAGTGCTGAAAAAGTGAAATGGCAGTATTAAACCACACATAAAGTCCCCCAGAGTTTATTTCACAGTCACTCATGCATGCAGTGGTCACACAGAGTCATCAGAATGTTTCTGCATCCCCAAAATGCATCTGTCTTGTGTCCAGAAAATTCCCAAATGCTAAGAAAGTGAAGTGGGAGTGTTATACCACATGCATAGTCCCCCAGAATGTATTGCACAGTCACTCATGCACGCAGTGGTCACACTGAGTCACCAGAATTTTTCTGCATCCCCAAAATGCACCTGTCTTGTGCCCTGAAAAGTTCAAAGTGCTTAGGAAGTGAAATGGGAGTGTTACACCACATGGAAAGTCCCCCAGAATGTATCGTGCAGTCACTCAAGTGCGCAGTGGTCACACATAGTCACCAGAATTTTTCTGCATCCCCAAAATGCATCTGTCTTGTGTTCAGAATATTCCCAAGTGCTGAGGAAGTGAAATGGGAGTGTTACACCACATGCAAAGTCCCCCAGAGTGTATTGTGCAGTCACTCATGTGCACAGTGGTCACACAGAGTCATCAGAATTTTTATGCATCCCCAAAATGCATCTGTCTTGTGTCCAGAAAGTTTACATACTCTGTGATGATGATGTCATGATGTACAATGTATTGCCAAACCATGTGAAGGATGGATAACATGACACAAATCTATTCAGTGTTCCATCAGAAATGATGACCGTGAGAGAACTGTTGCTGGTCCAAAGTGTACTGTGATTCCAGTGAATGAGATGTGATCACCTCAGCCAGATGGAAGGGTGCCCTTTTTGTGTACACTAATAATAACCTTGGTGAGCTGATATATATATATATATATATATATATATATAGATATGTATATATATATATATATATAGCTATGTATAGACATATACTGTGTATATATGCATTTTCTAGGTGGGGCATTGACATACATAGATGTACTCATGTTGTTTAATATCACAGGTCACATACTGTTGAGTTGGTGTGCACATTCCAGTGCTTGAGAAATGTTGGCTTTGAAGTTGGAAATGGAATACACTCAAGCCAATGAAGGTAAGTATTTTTTCTTGGGGGTGGGTTGCATTTGCAAATAGGTCTCATTAATGGCTTATTATTTAGTTACTTCTTCACAGATTTCATCTGCATCCTTCTCCAGTCTGGTAATGTTGGTCATGGTCATCGATTGAAATTACTTCTGCATGTTGCATGTCTGCCCCAGCCCTGGGGGGAGAGGGAGCCTGATGTTGAAGAAGTTCTTTCAATAAGGCAACTACGACACAACAAAGCATCTGTAAGTTTCCTAAAAAAAGAAATGAATGACTTAAGACAACTTAATTGCAGCAGTAAGACATTATGTTTAAGTCGTGGCTGTTCCACAGGTGTCTGGATTAACACAGATAGCAAGCTGTCACACTGCAATAATCAGATCACAACTTAATTTAGTACCAGGCTGTGTAACAAATATACCGTGTCAGTGTCCCTGCATCTCAACTTAAGTTACATTTCAAAACCACATCTTGTCAAGTAACACAACCTGGGTCCAATTTTTTCAAAACTGTCATGGCTGCACAGCTGCAAGTTTGGAATTCAGTGCATGATATGTTGCAGAAATATTTTTTGTGACATATATGTCACCTAGTTTATGAATCCTCAGTCAGATCTGTTGCACTGTTATGAACCAAAAAGGAACAGATGAAATAAAATTTATATACTTACCAGTATGGATTGGAAATGGATATTCCATATGTTCTTGTAGACAATACTGCTGCTGTATCATTGATACAGACCTTCAGCGAAGGAGAGTCATTTGTTGTAAACCTGTAGAAAAACAAAATAAGTTGACTGTATGTGTTTGACCATTGCAGCTCAGAAAAGCAACAGAAAACAAAACACACAGCGAAAGGAAGTTGAATAGCATAAAAAATATTAGTACACATACTCACTTTATAGTTTTAACAGTAAGAAGCCTTGTGCCTGTGGTTGATGGATGTGGTCTCCTGTTCGACTCCCTCTGCCTTGGTATGGTCAATGTAATGGAAAAACATTGTCACAGTGACACTGGTGGTAGGTACTGGTGGTCATAGCTGTGGCACATGATGACATTCCCTCTCATATCTTCCTGCATCTGGTGGTGGTGGTAGTGCAGAACAGCAGTCTTATGGTGCTGGTAGTCTGGGGGGACACAAGGTCACATTCCCTATGGTGGCAGTGAAGAACAGCGGTCTTATGGTGGTGGTAGTTTGGGGGCTAGGATATATTGTACTCTGTGTTGGAAATGTGATGACATGACATATCGAATTTGAGTCAGTATGAGTGGGACAGTGATTTAACTTTATGAAAAAGAGAACATGTATCATACAAGACATGTGACAGCCTTTTAACCACTTAAGTTAAAACCTGCCAACATTAACCTCATCATCATTCATTATCCTCAGAAATAAAGTTGCCCTTGCAGTCTTCTATGTCTGAATTCAGACCATGGGGAAATTCTTTCTCCATTGTGTTATCATTTATGCCAGTGGTAGACCTCTTCATGCTGTTACTGCCACCAGGAAGGTCCCTTTCTTCAACATCAGCAAAACCATGAGTATGCCAGGGTATAAATACTGAGGTTGCAGTCTGAGCTGGTATATGCCTCTCATTTATTCTTATGAATGTCAGCAAATTGACATTTGCAGGAGAGAAGTTTGTATGACTATCCTGAGCTATTGCTCCTGCTGAGCTGAACACCCTCTCAACACTCACATTGGAAGGTGGGCATGTCAGGTACTTCAGTGCCACAGCGGTCAGCTCTGGCCATTCACTGACCTTTCCACTCCAGTATAAAAGAGGATCATCAGTGATTGACAGATGCCTGTTTTCAGACACATATGACTCAACCATTCACTGTGCAGCTCTAAGTCCAGTGGTTGATGCATCATCCACTTCTCCAGAATCATGTGTCTCAAATCCCCACTTGGTACAAAGCCTCCCAAAGTGTGTTAACGCCAGCCGCTTTTGATGACAGACCACCTGGAACTGCAGTCCCCTTCCACTTTCAGTATATGCTTGATACTACTCCTCCTGGTTCACCTTTAGCCTGATTATGCTGCTCAGATTTCCTGACCTTGGCACATGACTTCTGTGCCCCATGAAGCAAGTGACCAGTTGTCCACTGACATTTTTTACCTGTTCAGGCCCACCCTCCAGTACTGAGGCAAATCCACGTTTGTAACATGGGTCCAGCATTGTTGCTATTGTAAAGTTGTCACTATGCTGAATGCTCAAGATGTGATGATTCTGGTAGAATACTGTCAGCATGTGTTTTAGCAACACTCTGCTAGCACTGTAACTGACAACATCAAGACAATGCTGTACATTCACCAATGTCTGCCTCAGCACCTGCAGCAGTGGAATTGATTGGCTAATGCAGGCGACTCTCCACTAACTGTCTATGTGGCATGTTCATAAAGCCTCAAGATTCTTATTACAGAGTCCATGAGGCACCACTGTTCAGCCATCCTAGACATGGAGGTCCTGGAATTGTCAGGGCTAGTGTGCATGACAAGATATTCTGAGATGGCTTTGTACTGTTCATTCAACCTCTGCCATGTATAAAGTGGAGTTCCACCAGGTGACAACTTCCAGCTTCAAGCGGTGCTGTAGCAGGCTGTTTCAGATCTGCAGCTGCCGAGGTTGGTCACGGGCCTTTGCAGAGCATGAAAAGTGAGAATAGATACAGCATGCAACTGTCAGCATTTCCTTTAAATCAGCGTGTTGCAGAAACTCCTGCTCCACAAGATTTAAACAGTGAGCCATGCATGGAACCTGAAAAAAGCCACCTTTCGTGATGCATTTCATCACACTTGACCCATTGTCACTTGCTATGAACTCAGCTCTCAGGGACAGGGGGTTCAGCCACTTGACAATTTCAGTGAGTACCACATCCAGCATGTTTGCTCCAGTGTGTGAACAGGTCACAATGCGCATAGCGATCATTGCATGCTGTCAAATTCCTGGAAGATTGCTACCATGACACTCTACCTTACTACACTGATTATTCATGCTACCAACAGCAAAAACAACCCCCATCACCTGCGCCCAGTGTGCAGTTATACACAAATATGAACTCAATGCTATTTTGACACTTGTCCACATATCCATACTTAAATGGATGAATGGAGAGGAGGAATGTTGAAGGGCATGTCTTACTGAGTTAGACACAGTATGGTTCAACTCGGGGACAGCATGGGTCGAAAAGTATGTCCTGGATAGTACTTTCCATTTTGGACAAGCATGTGCAGCAAACTGCAGGAATCCAGACTTCTCCACAAAGGAGAAGGGCAAAAGATCAATTGCCAGCATTTCAGCTGCAGAAGCATTACGTTCACGTGACACTGTATGATTGGGTGGTTACTTCAGATTATGCACAATAACACTCTGTAACATGGGCTGACTTAAATGTTTTACATTGGGTGTGATGACAAATGGTTTTACTCTGCAAATGGCAGGGGGTGGAGTGTGGACGTGTGATGAAGATGGTTGCACAGGTGATGACAAATCCAGAAATGCAGTTATTTTCCTAGATGTACCAACAGAGGTTGATGTACCACTTGCACTAGACATACTGCATTGACCACAGCCACCAAAACTGCTACTCTCACCACCACTGGACAAGACTTCAAAGCCATTCTGCTCTTCCACCTCATCATGCCTGTAGTAATCCTATGCAGTTATTTCATCAGTACTGTAAGCATTTAACTTTCTACTTGATGCTACAGTTATGGAAGGGGATAACATGCTCATTATGGTTGATGACGAGGGTGAATGCCCCACTGTGGTACAGGTATTAGCTGCCATCTTGTGCTGAGTCCACAGTGCCATGTGCCTGTTCTTAAGATGTGTATGCTGTCCCCCTGTGCCCAGATGGCTCCTCTTTTTACCTCGACTCACATGCACCTGGCAAACCTGGCAGATTGCATCTGACTCATCATTCACATCTTCCATGAAAAAATCCCAAACAAGGGATTTTGATACTCTAGTTTTAACATGTCCCCCCTGATGCTGCTTATTGACTCCTGTTTTATAAGCCATGGAGTGGGGAGTGTGCGATATGATTTTTCAGGCAGGACACACTTGGACTGCAACTGACCACCACAACTACCTTTCATTACTGGGTCATCATCAACTGAAACTGGTAAATCCCAACTTTTTACGGGGGCCGGGATGCAAACAGACCCAGACACAGCCACCTTGAGTTTCTTTTTCCTCCGGTTCCCAGCAGAGGTCACTGACCCATTCTTCATATTCATTAACCTCATCCACATCTTCTGCTTGGATGTGGGCATATGGACTGCATGTTGCAACCACAGCAACATCATCATCATCAGCACCACCATCACCTGAAATTTTTTCACCACACTGTGAATCACTGCATGGCAAATGCATGACTTGAACCGCAGTGGAAGAAATGCCACTTTGTGTGCTATCATTGACATGATGATCAGAATCCTCAAATTCAGTTACTGGAATGTTACTAGGGAGTATGATATCAACTGGTCTCTCACTCACTGCCACTGCTTCACACTCTGCTATATTTTTGGACACTGTAAACTGGTCAGAACTGGAACTTGAGGCAGCAGTACTTATACCACCACCAGCAACTGCACTAACACCAACAGCTGGGACAACATCACCTCCTCCAACTATGAGTGAAGATACTGATTGCTGTGTAAAAAAAACATTGAAGGAGAAATACCTTTCCTGACATCAGCAATGCACTTCTGCCACTGCATGCTACTACCACGCCCACAGACAATCTTACCACCGGCAGCAGTGGCATGGTGCAAAACAGCTTTGCTTGCATGTCTCTTTGCAGGCATTTTGGGGGATCAACAGGAATATTCTAAACAAATTCAGATTCTGGAATGTTCACTCTGGGTGAGGGCTGGGGGGGTGACACTGGATGTGAAGCCAAAAAAAACAACTGTAGCTTCAACAACAGATACAGATGCAAAGTCACAACAAGTTCAATAACACCTTAACAAACTAACTAACTTACCAACCAGTGATGTTCTCAAGTCACAAACAATCCAATCTGGAAAATAATACTTTTTGCCAGTTGGGGGGAGCACTGACTGCAGATTACTGCAGTGCAAAACCAAGAAAAGATACCACAATGGCAGTACAAAATCATGCAGCTGCAGTGGATAGCAGGTTCACACTGCTGTGCCTGAAATTACACTGTGGCACAATAAAAGGTGTATTATTTGATGTCACATCATGCACTGCACACACACTCACACACGCACAGAATTTGTCTACAAGTAATGCGTACCAAATTTAGAACTTCAGTAATATACAACATATTTTACACAACCTCAATGCTGCACCAGGTCCCTCCAGACCACAACACACACAATCAGCAAAAAAATTTCACCAATTACTGAAAATATTACAATGTGTACGATAACACAGTTAATTATACAAGAAAAATATAACCAAGAAAACAAAGAACTCCCTATTTCTCCAACCTCAATCTACCTATACCAGATACGCCCCCTCCTCAAATCACTCTTCCACTGTATCTCAGTACACAGACTGAATGTTGTACATTAACATGCAAAATCCACACACAAACAATTAATGCTCGATGATATGAGCACAGGAGCGTTTCCTACAATCGATGAACTAAAGTTTCAGCAAAAAAAAATACTCAAAAATACTTTAACAGCTTTTAGAAGATTTGAATCACAGAGAGCTCTCAGAACAGACTGTCTCCTACAGCTTCCTACACACACTACTCCAAACTGAGGCTGTGCAGAACAATCTAGAGCCCATGTGACCTACAATCCCATGAATCATTGCAAAATTCACCTTTGGAGCTTTAAAACAAGGTAAGGGGAGGCAAAGTACATTGTTCTCAATTTACTTCACCTTACAATTTAGTGGAGCAGTGGTTTGGGAAGGCAGAGTAATGTGAAGTCATTGTCTCCAATGGACTTCATGGTACCCATTATTTATTTATTTAGCTTTTGTTAACCAGGTAAGTACACTAGTTAAAACATATGCCTATTTTCAGGTATGACCCGGGCTAGTACAGGAATTTCACGATCATACCGAGTGCAACTTAACACAAGTAAGGCAGATACACTAAAGTCAGGAGAAGCATAACATACACAATAAGATAACTCAGGTTACAACAGTGGCACAGTCAAATAAGAAATAAATACAGAGTCACTAAGGCAAAGTTTGAAGCAATATACACAGATATATACAGAATGTATACATTGTACACAGTACCATACCCAGGCGGGGAGGCTACCACAGCAGGCCTGAAGCCAAAGTACAGGAAATTATATGCTCGAGTGCAGTGCAGGGGACATGGGTAATCAGGGAGGTTTAAGACAGTCACATGCTGAGGAGAATTTCAAGTGTTTCCACAGGGAGGCTCGTAAGCACTCATGGGAAGGGGAGGACCGGACCTGGGCAGGAAAGGAGTTCCATAATCTGGGGGCACATGAAGCAAAATCCCTGTCCCCATTTGGGTACATGTAGCAGAAACCTTAAGGATAGCTGGGCCCAGAGACCTGAAGG
Organism: Neoceratodus forsteri; assembly: GCA_016271365.2. Lineage (NCBI taxonomy): Eukaryota > Metazoa > Chordata > Ceratodontiformes > Ceratodontidae > Neoceratodus > Neoceratodus forsteri. The sequence goes on from CM057456.1 coordinate 1,293,291,070, forward strand.
GAGTAGGCAGAGGAGGCAGCAGGCACAAGGAGCTCTGCCAATCTGGGGGGGTGCCAGTGCCCAGAACCTTGCCCGTGAAGTAGCCTAAAACAAAGTTCATGTAGTTAGGCGGGGAGAGCCAGTTGAGCTTACTATACAGATCACAATGGTGAGTGAGGTGAGGGGCTACAAGAGCAAAATGGCAAATATTAATGTAGGCTACAGTCCACCTCGTGAGGTGGACCTTGGAAGTACAGGCAAACAGAAGGAGCCCATAACAGAGAGATAGTAGAAACACACCTTTGGCTAGTGCTAGGTGAGTAGCTGAAGTGATATTATTCTTCACCCTGTAAGCCAGACCCAATTTTCTACTTAACAGCTCGACACACATTGTGGATGTGGTGACCAAGGTCAAGCTGAGAGTCAAGTGTCACCCCCAGGTATTTGACAGAGTCAGTGATAAGAATGGGAGCACCATCAATTACCGAGATGCACAGAGGGACAGGGGAGGCCTATAGCTTGGCCAGGGATCCAAACAGCATGGCCTGAGTCTTTTTAAGATTTAGGACCAGCTTGCGGGACGATATCCAGGACTGGATATTCCTGAAATCCTCACTCAGTTGGTGATTAATGACCCCAATGTCCTGGGAATGAGTTTGATTACAGGGACAACCCTCGCCACCTTCCATTGGTCAGGGATAACCCTAGAGGCTAAGGACAAGTTGACGATATGGGCCACAGGAGAGGGAATGGAGGCAGCAGCAAGGTGGAGAAGTTTTGGATCCATACCATCATGGCCAGCACTGGAAAAAGGGGAGAGACCCGAGAGCAATCTCTGCATCTCTTGTGCGATCATAGCTTTAAAGTAGAACAGAAGACGGGAGTAGGAGCCAGTTGAGGTGGAGGGACCTGGCCAGGACTGTCACAACCAGTGGAAGAGAATGGAGAGGTGAAGGCAGACAAGTCAGGACAGGTTGCAACGCAAAGTACTCCACTTTGTGTTGCAGGGCACTCCAAGAATCTGCCTTCACTCTGCGAATCACTCCGCAGAGCGATTTGAGACCACTTCGCCCATATCTATCCACGTACACCATGCCCATGGACCTTGCCTTCACCAACGGGGTAGCAACAGTATCCAAAAGGTCCATGACCATGGTAGCCATGGACCTGCATCTCCTAAATCCAGACTGATATCTTGTCAGCTTCTCGGATTTTTCCAAATATTCAGTTAGCTGACTATGAACAATTCTTTTAAGAATCTTTGAATCTGTTGATAACAGAGTTATGGGACGATAGTTTGTTGGGTCTGTAGGGTCTCCACCTTTAGCAATTGGTATGACTTTGGCTATCTTCCAACTCTGGGGAAAAATTCCCTCATACAGGCTCCAGTTTATAATATCTCTAATTATTGGAGGCATTTCTAATGCTGATTCCTTTAATAGTCTGTTTTCAATGCCATCTATGCCACTAGCCTTTTTTATCTGTGAACCTTTTATAATCTTAAATACTTCAGCAGTAGTAACTTTACAGAATCTAAACTTGGGTAAATTTTTGTTTTGCATTTCTTCTTCTTCTGTTACCTTTATTTTACTGTATGCTTCATGGGTTTTTGTAGTTTTTAAATCAGGCAAATCAACAAAATAGTTGTTTAATAAATTTGCAGAGGTATCTGTTTGCTGCAATACCCCGTTTTTCTTAATCTTAACTTCCGGGTGCTGTTTAATTGGATTAGTTACATTTTTTATCAGGGAACAAAAGTTTTTGGGGTCCACTGTTTCCTTGAGTTTTTGTTTATAATAATGAGCTTTTGAGTTCCTGATTTCAGTACTAACTCTTATTTTTTAAAATCTTAGCCATAGTTCCGGGTCCAAAGATCTATTAACTTTTTTCCAAAGCAGTTTTTCTTTTGTTTGATTAATTTACTTATTTTTGTTGTTACCCATGGTAGGTTTCTGTTATTATGCTATAATTACTTTAATAACTGGATTTCAGGCACAGTAAAAACACTGTAACAACCCAAAATCGAGTTATTACAGCATTCACTAAACTTTTTTTCACCTCTAGTGTCCATGGTCTGTCACTCTAGCATACTGAGCCACTTCATTGGCTCAAGCTCTGCTTGAGGGCGGGCTGAGCAGTATTTAAAAAAAATGGTGGCTCGGTTTTCTGTTTACTGAGGAGCCGCTTTTGTTTAATTTCCTATTCACTTCTTTATTAATTTGTTTGTCTTTATCTAGTTGATCCTGCCTTTCGAAGACAAAATTAATATCTGGTTGATCCTGCCATGCCCCCGAATCAGTAGATGCACTGACTCCTACTGAAATCTGTGACAGACCCTACATAGCACAAGCAGTGGATGACACCTAAAAGAAAAAAATTAAGTAAGTCAAAGCAGAGCGGGATAAAGGGAAAGTGTGCATGTGCGTGTGAGTGTGAGTGTGTGTGTGTGAAAGACAGTGCCTGTGTGAATGTGAGAGACAGCATCTGTGAGAGAGCATGTGTGTTTGTAAATGGCCAATATACTAAGACACAGAGCAAACTCTGCAGCAGTAATTATAAAAAATAAGCAACTGTGTGTATATGGATTTTTTTAAACACACCCTTTGGGTGTGATGACCTCATAAACCTCTCGAGCTTCACTCTCAAGGTTTATGGGTCATCACATACCTCGGGTGTGCAAAAAAATTTCATAACACACAGTTGCTTATCTATTATTCTCTATTTATCTTTTTTTGAGGGAAAGCAAATGTATTAGAGGTTTCCAAGAACATATTGGTAAATTCTTCAACAGCCATGCTCAAATCTGGAATTAAAAAAACCCAATGCCATGGCATTGTTGTTAAATAGTTCCTGAAATGAAGTTTATTGAATTTAGCATAGTTTCTCCTTTAGGTGTCATGTTGTTTGGGCAGAGCCTTTTTCACTAATTCTACCTGTATACTGCACTGGACAACATGGTGATCTCCCAGATTTGGACAACAAACACTTGCTTCTTTAACTAGTAAGTTTGGAGAAACAAAAATTAAGTCCAAAATGTTACCATGGCTATTTAATGAACTTTTCCTTGTGGGAGGCTGTATCACCTGGGTTAACTGTAGACTCTGCATATAGCTTTCTAACTTCTGTTCATGAGGACCCCCAAGTGGCATTAAAATCACCAATAAGGATTGTTTTTCTGTTTCCAAAATGTACTCCTATTTTGAGACAAAATCTATCAAAATAACACATCTTCACTTTTGGTGGAGAATAAACAGCCCCATGACTAAATTTAGTATTTGTAAGTGAACCAATATGTATTCAATACCTTCTACTTTCCCTGAATACAAAATCTCAGAGTGTCCCAAAGCAAATTTAAAATACATTAGGATCCCTCCCCTCTTGCCCCTCTGTCTTGTCTGTGGAGATAATAGTCCTCAAGTTCGATTTCCTTTTGCTGTATTCCCCTGTGTAACCAGGTTTCAGTTAATATCATAACGTCTGTGACCTCTAGCATAACCCAGGTCCTGAGGGAATCCATCTTGTTTATCAGACTTCTCACATTATCATGCATTATCCTAACAGAGTCTCACTCAGGACCTGGGTTCATCTCAACATCACCACAGGGAACAAGGGAGATCCACAATGCATATTGGGTGGTCAGGTTTCTGTGGGGACTAGTTGAGAGTGAAATTTTTTGGTACTCTGTCCTAATCAAATTAAAATAATTTCTATGCCAACAATTATATCTGGCTCTGTGTGAATCTACAATACCTAAACCAACCTTATAATAAACACACATTCCTCCTGTAAGCTGTTTTGTGCATTGAGAAACATGTAAATGATTTACAATAATTAAAACTACCACTACTGTAAATACATTTAAAAGCATGCCTTTAGACATTTTGGCTGCTCTAAGTTGATGCCTAACTATATTATTAGTTTCCAAACCAAAAAACGCTACTGCCAAATATTTAAAAATATTAATTAAATAAGCTAGTCAATATTTAACATGTGTAACTTAAATTACATATTATTGTACAAAACAGTTGTTATGCTCAATTTGTTAAATTGTCCCAGAACAAAGAGAACTGTTTTTGCTACCAAGTGGCACTTGCGTCACTCACGATCATGCTACTGCACTCATGCAGTAGCAGCATGAACCAGAAGTACAGTTATTACTGTGCCTTACCACAGTCCCCCAATGGACTCCATGAATGGCCAAATCTCCCTGTTGATACATCTTCATGCTTTATTCATAGCCTTAAATTTCTCTGCATGCTGCCAATAATTCTGTTGGATAGTGTGGGGACCAAAGAATGTTGGTCCTTAGCCACTGTTCATGATTGGGTCATAAGTCCTTCTTCACCATGAAAAGTAAATTGATAGCCTTCTAGAATCCCAGGTAGCTTCTGTACAGATGAACCAGCAGAATGCCTGGTGAAATCCAGTGTTAGGTCTGGGGTGTCAGCCTGGGGAGAGGTTCCTCCCAACAAATGCTTTTCTGTCCTAAGCAGTAGATTCACGCTATCTGTGGTGGAGTCACCAGGTTTCTTGTCCTAGGCTGATGTCCTACTCTCTCAGCTGCTCAGTGAATTAAGTAGTGTCCACAGATCCAAAGCCACTTTGAACCATCATGGGAACCTGGAAAACAGCAAGACAGTGTTAGAGGAAGCGTAGTCTTACTTAGGAAAAAACACTTGAGACTGCCACTGGCCCAGGGCCTGTATCATCTGTAAGACCCTGGGCCTTGGTATTTGTTACTGCCCCATCCTGAAACAATGGGTATTGCATTCCTTGGAGTGTAACCCCACCATGTGTAGTGCAAAGCTTAAGACATGCATAAACTTGTAAGATGTTATGGATTTGCCACCTACATGCTGCAGAAAGGCCAACCCCATTGGTGGGCGAAGAGCCATGTAATCCGCCACTAAGGTCTTTACATCGCACACGGTCCCTGAAGAATCATTGCATTAGCAACCTATGCCTCCTTGGTTAGTCTTATTCTTGAAAAACCTGACATGTATACACTCTGGTGTCACTGACACAACTGCATCCTGTATGCCTGTGGCAACCCCAGGCTTTATTGGCTGCACAAACTCCGAGACCCTAAAGTCCCAGCAGAATGCCAACAAAATGCTGTCTTCAATAACTCAACTTCAAATGGGGACCAGCAAACAGCTGGAAGGCATTCCAGACTTTTTCAAGTGTGGCTGGGTGAATTGGGTACCATTGGTCAATCTTCTTTGGGATCCCTTTGCTCCTACCCTCAGCGATCGTCCAAACCTTGAAAGTTTGAGTAGCATCAGTGAAGCCCCACACTTGAGAGAACTAGATCACTCCTGCCAGGTACTGTTCTAAAACCCCAGAAATCAGGCCCTGTAGCTTAACCTCAGTAATATAGGTGCACAACTGATCTGTCGGTATCAGCCAGTTGTTAGGCCATCCCACCTCCACATAGACAGCGTGGTAGCATTCCACCCCATGATAATATACTGTACCACTCTGGTCCAGGAGGCAATAGCATTACCTATATATTCCCAGGCCTCTGAGTCACTGCCTTCCACAGAAAAGATGGGACTGGAAGTGTATCCCATCCGCTGCCAGTTCCTTGAGCTTCTGCCACTGTGAACAAGATAATGCTTCATCAGTATCATTCTTAATATTGGTAATTTATACAGCCTTAAAATAGATATTAAGAAGAATTCAGTTGAGGACAGCAATCCTCTTAAGGTCACTCAATGAAACTTTAGCCCCAAACCCCAAGTTGCCCATTGATAGTACAGACTATCTAATATAATGCATATTTCATGACACCACTGCACTTGGCAATGCAGCTGTTTGTCGTTGTCCTTGTTTGTTTCAAACTTAAAAAACAATAAACATTAATTTAAAAAAAAGATATTACGGACTACACCCATACACCCATATATTCAGAGCAAACAGTTAATCTTCTATCATTAAGCTGGAGGCCCAGCACACAGAGAGCAACACTGTTGGAAAAAAGTCCAGCAGGGTAAACTACTTCATGAGTCTTGCAACTGCCCAACTTGAGGTCCACTTAATGGCATACCACTCATCCTTGAAATATAGCCTGAATCCAAATCCACTTAATCCACTTGATGTGGCCATAAACAGTTCCAGCTCCCATCTGTCAACTGTTACTGGCCACATTGAGACACTGTTGAACTGGGGATGAAGGCAGACCACACCTTAGGATGGTCCCTGAAGCCATCCATCACCCATATCTGGTAGTGGGGCTTCCAGGTGCCAGTCTCCACTTTAGCCCTTCACTGAAAACATTTCCTCAACATTGGACCAACCAGAAAGACAAAGTTAAAGTGTCCAACAAACTGTCAAAGTTCCTTCATGGTAACCTTCTTGACTGCCACTGCAGCTACACAAGGGTCTCCAGAGCATCATTCTTTGTCCTGTGGAAAAGCAGCATTCCTGCACCGCTGCATCTGTCTCATTGCCCAGAAATGTAATGTCCAAGTTCAGAGACTCAGTTTTGGCTGGGACCAATGGGATACTGAAGCATTGGCATAGGCATAGAAAGCTGTCCAGAGTGTGACCACAGACCAGGGAGTGGGCTGGGTCCATGATCAGAAAATTGTGCAGTTAATGAATGTTCCTCTGTCTCCATACTTCCTGAGCAATTGCCCAGTGAAAGAAGGTGCTGAAAAACTCAAACACATAGACAAGTACATGGAGACAACAGAAAAAGACCATTTGCCCATTCAGTTTGTCCACGAAATATTAACAACCCCAGGGACTCAATTATTAGGGAGACAGAACTGGGGGGGGGCAGGGAAAACTGAAGTAAGGTGCCTGCCTGGTGCCATGGCTTGGAGGGACAGGAAGCGCATTCTTAGGATCATGAGAACAGTTGCACGGGAGTCTAAGCTGGATGTTATTGTCCACCTAGGGACAAATGACTTCACTCATCATGAGATTAGAGCAGTGCAGAAGGACTTTGTAGAGTTGGGGAGGGGCCTAAGACAAGTAGCACAAACAGTATCCTTCTCAGAGGTGCTGCTTGTCAGTGGCATGAATGAGGCAAGGGTATTTTGCACCATGCAGTTTAACGAATGGTTGAAAAAAGGGTGTGGAGCACAGGGGTTTGGCTTCTTTGGGGACTGGGGTTCCACCTGGAGGGACACTAGCCTATACTGGCAGGATGGTCTGCATCTGTCCAGGAAGGGAATAAGTCTTTTGGGCAATCGGTTTAAATGCTTCATTGGCAAGCTTTTAAACTAGTCAAGGGGGGAAGCACTGAGAAGCAGCAGGAAAATCCCAGCCTCCCCCTACAAAACAGGGTACTAAATGAGAAAAAGACCATGGTAGAAAGGTCAGTGGGGGATGCTGCTACAAAAGGTAAAGCCATCAAAAAATGGAGAGCAATGAGTACCAATGCCCGTAGTCTGGGTAACAAGCTTCCTGAATTAGTGGCCTTGATGGAGGAGGAACATCCGGATATTGTGGCAGTCACAGAAACATGGTACACACAGAACCATGACTGGGACATAAACATACCGGGATTCCATATCTACAAGAGGGAGATGGAGGGTGAAAGAAGAGGAGGAGTAGCTCTCTACATAATGGAAGAAATCAAAGCAACAGAACAAAAGGGTAAACAGGGAGGAAAAGAAGCACTGTGTGTCAATTTGGAGACAGGCAATGGCACCACAATCCGCACAGGGGTTATATACAGACCATCCTCTCAGGGGGAGGAAATGGACAAGAAAATGATAGAAAGTATACTTAGAATGGCAGAAAAAGGGGAGATATAGCTGATGGGTGAATTGAATATGCCAGATGTTAACTGGAGTCCATTTACAGCAGCCACTTCTAAGAGTGGGGTTATTCTAGATGCCCTACAGGGGGCATGCCTTAGACAACTAGTATTGGAACCCACTCGAGAGGAATCAATCTTAGACCTGGTTCTCTCAAGTGGAGATGGAGAAAGGATCACAGATGTAGAAGTGGGTAGCCATCTGGGAACTAGCGACCATCGAACAGTATGGTTCACAATAAACACAGCAATAGAGTTAAGCCATACAAAGGCAAAAGTACTGGACTTCAGGAGGGCTGACTTTGCCAAAATGGATGAGTGCCTAAGGAATGCACTAACAAATGGACAGGAAGGAGGGTGGATGAACAATGGGGAATAATAAAAACTGCCATCACAGAGGTAACAAGCCTTTGTGTGAAGCAAATAAACAAAACAAAACGATGTAAAAAACCACCATGGTTCTCAAAGGAGGTGGCAGTGAAGGTTTGAGAGAAAAAGAAAGCAATCAGAAAGTACAAGGAATCACAGAAGGAGCAGAACAGAGAATTGTATCAGTTAAAGCAAAAGGAAGCTGGGAAGGCAGTCAGAACAGCAAATGCCCGAACCGAGGAAAATATAGCTAACTCAGTTAAGAAGGGGGATAAAACCTTTTTTAGGTACATCAGGGAGTGAAGGAAGACCAAGGGAGGGATAGTGAGGCTTAATAAAGGGGAGGGGGTGGGAAGAGGGTGACAGTGAAAAGGCAGAGATACTAAACAAATATTTTTTGCTCAGTATTTACAAATGAAGAGGGGGAGGTACCTAAAACAAACAATAGAAACACTCTGGATACAGAAGTTGATACCAGTCCATTTACAGAAGAAAGGGTTCTGAAAGAACTCTTAAAACTGAAGGTGGACAAAGCAATGGGGCCTGATGGCATTCATCCCAGAATTCTACAAGAACTAAGGGTAGAACTAGGGACACCACTGACTACCCTCTTTAACAAATCATTGGAGGATGGGGTAGTATCTGAGGACTGGAGGAGGGCAGATGTGATTCCCCCTTCACAAAAGTGGGAGCAGGGCAGAAGCAGGAAACTACAGACCTGTTAGTTTAACCTCAGTGATAGGGAAAATGATGGAATCACTTCTGAAGGAAAGAATTGTTGAGTACCTAGAGGCCAGAGGGGCACAGGACCCAAGGCAGCATGGATTCATAATGGGAAGGTCATGCCAGACAAATCTAATAGATTTCTTTGACTGGGTGACCGAAGTAGTAGATCAGGGAGGGGCTGTGAACATGGCCTACCTAGACTTTAGCAAGGCATTTGACACAGTCCCACACAAAAGATTAATATACAAGTTAGCCAGCCTGGGAGTGGGTCCCAAGATGAAAGCCTTGGTAAAGAATTGGCTGGACAATAGGACATAGAGGGTAATAGTAAATGGAGTCCACTCTGAAGAAAGGGGGGTTACTAGTGGGGAACCACAGGGTTCAGTATTAGGAATGGTCCCCTTCAATGTCTTTATAGGCGACATTGCAGGGGGACTTGAAGGAAAAGTATGTCTCTTTGCAGATGACACTAAGATCTGCAACAGAGTTGGTGCACAAGGTGGGGTGGAAAGGATGAGAAGTAACTTGGCAAGGTTAGAGGAATGGTCAAATATATGGCAGCTTAGATTCAATGCTAAGAATGCAAGGTAATGCACCTGGGAAACAAAAACTCAGGGGAAGAGTACATATTGGGGGGTGAGATACTAACAAGAACAAAAATGGAAAGGGACCTGGGGGTAGTCATAGTAGATGACTTAAAGGTGGGCAAGCAATGTGAGAGGGCAGTAAGAAGGGTTGGGGGGATACTGGGATGCATAGGGAGAGGCATCACCAGTAGAAAACAGGAAGTTGTTATCCCTCTGTACAGACAGCTGGTGAGGCCCCATCTGGAGTACTGTGTGCAGTTCTGGAGACCCAGTCTCCACAAGGACATAGACAGGATGGAAGCTGTCCAGAGGAGGGCAAATAAAATGGTGCAGGGTCTGCACTGGAAGACATATGAAGAGAGACCAAAGGAGCTTAATATGGATAGCCTCGAGGAAAGAAGGCAGAGGGGGGACATGATAGAAACTTTCAAGTACCTCATGGGAATCAACAAAGTCCAAGAGTGTAGCATCTTTCAAAAAAAGAGGTGTGCAAGAACAAGAGGGCACAATTTGAAGATGGGGGTCAGCTCAGAGTTAATGTAAGTAAGTATTTTTTCACATAGAGAGTTGTGGATGCATGGAACGGCCTTCCATAGGAGGTTGTGGAGTAAAAAATGGTGGTTGAATTCAAGCATGCATGGGACAGTTGTAAGGCAATTCTAGGGGGTGGGGTAGAAAGAAGTAGGCTGCTGGTTAACTAAGATCTGCAGCTTATCCATTAGGTAGGTAAATGGGCAGACTGGGTGGGCCAAGTGTTCCTTATCTGCAGTCAAATTCTATGTTTCTATGTTTCTGTTGTCCATGCAGGCAGAAGAGAAGCAGGTGTCTGCTTTTAGACCCTGTAGTTAACTTTTCATCAGAGAGTAATCTTGCTATCCCCAATCAGCAGCCAATCCCAGGCTCTGCCTGGGGAACCAGGAAGTGGGCAGGGGCTTTCTTAAGGACCCGGCATCATGTGCCCCCCCCTGCACTTTAGTCCCCATACGCAAAGGACCAACACACAAAAGATATCAGAGTTTGCCCACCAGAGTTAGTGCATCGAGGCAGACAGCAGCCAGCCACTCTGCTCCCCTGCCGACCCAAGGGACCTCTACCCAGGTAAGCCTGTTGGGGGCTGTATTATAGGGTGGCTTTACTTGGGAGGCCAGCCAAGCATATTTGTGTGCTTAGGGGCTTGCTGTTGTTTTTTCCTCATCTTTAGTATGGTGTTGCTAGTTCTTAACTGATGCAAGGTTTTAGTATGTTTCTGGGTAGAAGGGATTGTAGGTAAACTATTGCTAGGTGCTAGGGTAACTCAGCGATCAGGGGCCTAATGTTAAATAGTTCCTAAATATAGTAGGTTGTAGGGACTTGCCATAAAAACCCTGTTAGCTATTAATGAGCTTTAGTTGCAGTTGGACCACAGTGGGCTCAGGGATGGTAAAGGAGATAGAACAGAGGCACACCCAGTCACTTGTACCACTCTACAATCCATACATCATTCTGATGGAACATAGTTCCCCTATGGATTCACCTGCAGAGGAGACTAAGGAGGTTGCAGACAACTGTCACAAGGGATCCCAACAGGAAGGAGACAGAGGACACCACAGAAATGGGAAGCAGCTCCTGGTGGGGGACTCAATTATTAGGGGGATAGAACTGGGGGGATCAGGGAAAACTGATGTAAGGTGTCTGCCTGGCACCATGGCTTGGAGGGACAGGAAGCGCATCCTCAGGATTATGAGAACAGCTGCACGGGAGACTGAGCTGGATGTCATTGTCCACTTAAGGATGAATGACTTGGATCAACATGAAATTAGAGCAGTGTAGGAAGAGTTTGTGGAATTGGGGAGGGGCCTAAGGCAAGTAGCACACACAGTATCCTTCTCAGAGGTGCCGCCTGTCTATGGCAAGGGTGAGGTGAGGGTACTTCACATCATGCAATTCAATGAATGGTTGAAAAAATGGTGTGGAGCACAGGGGTTTGACTTCACTGGGGACTGGGGTTCCATCTGGAGGGATACCAGCCTATACTGGTAGGATGGTCTGCATCTGTCCAGGAAGGGAACAAGTCTACTGGGTGATCGATTTAAATGCTTCATTGTCAAGTTTTTAAACTAGCCAAGGGAGGAGGCACTCATAGGTCTCATAGGTAAAAACAGAGCTATATAGATGAAAGTCCTTTTGCTCGCCATATCATGAATAACCTGAAATAGTATGCTTAATAAGGTAACTATCTAATCTACTCTTAAAGGTAATCATACTGTCACTGGCCACTACCTCTAGTGGGAGCGTATTCCAAATGTTGGTTATTCTCAGAGTAAGCCAGGATTTCCTTCTGTTTGTTCCTAGACAATCTACCACCAGTTGCAGGGGATGGACCCTAGTGGTATAAGATAATTCCCTAAAATTCATCCCCAAGAGTTCCCATAAGCCAGGATCAGTGAGTGATTTAAATATCATACACAAGTCGTCCCTCAGCCGCCTATATTCCAGTGAGTAGAGGCCCAGGATACTTAATCTTATATGATAGTCATGACCTTTTGCTACCAATATGTTGCTAGTGGCACTCCTCTGAACTTTTTCAAGTGCCACTATTTCGGTTTTCCCACCAGGTGGCCAAAACTGGGCACAGTAGTCCAAATGTGGTCTCACCAAGGAGGTATACAGAGCTAATAGGACTTCCTTATTCCTACACGTAATATGTTTATTAATACAGTGCAGGATACTGCTGGATTTCTTTATGACCTGGTTGCAATGTAATTTAAAGGATAGATCTTTTGTTATCATAATAACCAGATCACTCTGTTGCTCCACTATGTTTATTTTACAGCCTCCACATGTATAAGTCCTATGTCCATTTAATCTCCCAAAGTGCATAACACAACAATTGTCAATACTGAAGATCAATTTTTTGTTCAATGCCGATTTTTCAAAATCAGTCAATGCTCTATGAAGGCATGTATAGTCTTCCAGATTATCCACTGCATAGCCAACTCTAGTGTCATCTGCAAACTTAGACACCCATACACCAGCAGCAGTATTCAGTGAGGCAATATAGATGTTAAATAAGCAAGGCCCCAAAATGGAACCCTGAGGCACCCCACTAGTCACATCTGCCCAGGTAGAACAAATTCCGCCTACACTGACAGATTGTTTCCTAGTGTCAAGCCAAGCTTCTATTCATTTAGTTATTTTACCTCCAAGTCCATGCTCAATTAATGCATCAATAAGTTCTCCATGTGGTACCTTATCAAAAGCTTTTGAATAATCTAGGTAAATCACATCCACTGATTGCTTTTGGTCAAGTGCCTTACTAACCCTCCCACAGAACTCCAGGAGGTTAGTCTGACATGATCTACCACTGGTAAAGCCATGCTGAACAGGATCCGACATTTCAGTTTTATTAAGGTACAAATTAATATGATCTTTAATAATACCTTCAAAGATCTTGCCCAGAACTGATGTCAGGCTGATTGGTCTGTAATTTGACACTTCATGCCTACTCCCTTTCTTGTAAATAGGTACCACTGCTGCCTGTTTCCATGTCTCCAGGACATATCCCTCATCCAAAGATCTTTGAAAGATTACAGTTACTGGATCAGCTAAGATATCTGCCATCTCCTTAACTATTCTCAGATGCAACCCATCTGGTCCCTGTGACTTACTTTGATTTATTTTCTGAAGCCATTTAAAGACCTCCTCCCTAGTAATCAAAAGGCTAGTGTCCGGTGTAGAGTCCAGATGCGTTAACTTAGAGTATGTTTTGTTGTTAAATACTGATGTAAAAAAATTATTATAATGTTGGGCTAATTGAAACTGGTCAGTAACCAGGCTTCCATCTGTTGCTTGTAAAGGTCCAATAGCACGACTTGTGCCCCTCTTACTATTAATGTATGCATAAAATGATTTGTAGTTATCTTGGACCTCAATCAAAAGACCAAGTTCATATTTCCTTTTGGTATTATGGATATATCTTTTGGTCTGTTTTAGGAGGGCTTTATAGGTAACCCAGCATTTACTGCTACCAGATTTCTTGGCCCTAGCAAAAGCTTTATTTTTCTTTTTAATCATTTTCCGCATGGGTTGAGTCATCCATTATGGTAAAGACTTTGTACTGCCTTCATGACACTTAACTAATGGGGTGAAAGTTTTAGTTAAGGAAGATATCTTGTCCACTAGGAGATCCCACATAAGGTATAAGAGTTTATCCTGGAATTCCTCTTCCCATTTCCATGCATTTAGGGAATGTTTCATACTGGCGAAATCCATTTTATTATAATTATATTTTACAGTCTTACCTTTAATATTTTCTAGTCCAATACGAAAGGAAACGCATACGATGGAATGGTCACTAGACCCGGGGGGGGGTTGGGGCAGAACTTTACAATAGATTAAATTAGCAGTTAGGTTGCTTAAGACCAAATCCAAAATATAGTTGTCATGGGTGTTGGCTGTAACCAACTGGTTCATCCCGGCTAACATACTTGTTTCTAAATAGCATGACTCTAAAGCAGTTTTGGACTGAAGTGTTTCCCAGTTTATACCAGGGAGATTTAGGTCTCCAAGAACAACATTACTGTTAGTAGTACCAGCAGTATTTATAAAATCTCAGATTTGTTCATCTTGATCCAAAGAGACTAAAGGAGGTCTGTAAATGATACCAATGTTAATAATATCAGTATGAGGGGGAGATATTTTCACACATAAGACTTCTACTTTGTCCCATTTTTGAGTATCTACTACTTCAAAGACTATGTTATTGGAGATATACAAGGTCACACACACACACCCTTTTTGGATTATCTTTCCCTGTGAAATAGATTATAGCCAGGGATATGTTTATCCCATAAGTCATCAGGGCTCCATCAGGTCTCAGTTATAGCACAAATATTAATATTGAGATTTTCCATGGCAAATTGTAATTCCCCAAACTTATTATTTAAACTCCTAGCATTTATGAGAAGAGAATTCCATACAACCAGGTCATTCTTATTATAGCAACTTAGGGTATGTGTAGTGGGCCCACCGTCCCCCCATTATTAAGTTTAAACCTTTCTCGATAGACTGATGAAGTCGATGCACAAATATTAATTTGCCTTTTCTATTTAAATAGAGACCGTCCTGTGTGTATAAAGCCCAGGGTTCAAAAAAACTGCCTCAGATTCCAAGTAAATGTAACCCTCCCAGAAGCACCGTCTTTTCAGCCATCCATTTAGATCCTGTATTGTATTATTCTTCTCCTGAGAACCCCTGAAGGCAGGTAATATACCAGATATAATAAGATCACAGCCATTAGCTGTGAAGGTCTTCCCAACTTCTTCATAGTCCCTTTGGATGTTGTGAGGGAATTTTTATGTACGCCTTTTTTATATATCCTAAAGCTATATTTGCTATTATATGCTATTATATGCCTTGAAGTTATGCTTGCTTTGAAAGCCATGCTGTAACAAAGTCATAATGAATGTAGTAGAAATTTCTGAGTTCATGTTTTCTTTTTTTAAAGGGGTATAGAATTTGTACTGAGGTTACTTGAGGTACATTTGTAAAAACAGAAAGCTAGATAAAACTGAGCAGAACTGGTTGTACCAGCCTGAATAACAGGCTCGGACAAAATATAAAGATAAGAGCATGCCTGGGCAAAATATAAAGATAACAGCACGTAGTGGCATTGAAGGCAAGCTGTACTTTGCTATGGTGTGAGTGAAACTCATTGTCTCTCTCAGGTCAACTTGACCCAGGCATATGTATCAAGCAGTATTGGAAAAAAAATGAAATAAGCAGTGGAAAAGTACCTCATACATATCAACGTGTTTTTCTTTACATTGCTGAAAACTTGTTATTCTGTTTTGTGATTGGCTTATACTGAAATGTTGGTATTTTTCAAGATAAAAGTGCAGAATCTAGCTTATAAAAGCTGCTGTAAATTGTAATCGAGACCTTCTCTTTGTAGAAGTCCCACATGCATGTAAGATTTGATCAAATAAGCGACGTTAAGACAAAACCCAGTGGTGTGGTTTTTGCCCCATGACGACGGGAGTGGTTGCTCAGGTAATACTTACAGTGAGAGAATTTGCGATCACAGTTTTGGCGTAGTTGGCAGGATGAGTTCTTCGGTCTGTGTCACCTCGTGATCGGGTTGTTTCCCTTGGACAAAAAGAAGGACATTTTTGTGGAACCCCATCAGGAAGTGACGCCTATGGGCCGGCGACACTCATCATCACTGTAAGTACAAGAATACCTTGGAGTGAGTGTGCACTATAAAGGACAGGCCTAGATAATATGGGAAACAAGGGAAAAAAAAATTGCTGGGTCCAGAGTTAGTATTATCTGGACCGGCAAAATCTATGTTTGACAAGTTTGGCCAAACAAATTACAAGGGCAACTGCACTGCCCTTTGTACTTGTAATTTGTGCTTGCTGCAAGTATATACTGTTAGAGCCAATGATGACTTTCACAGTTCAGGCTGCTTTTAGGAGAAAAGCAGCGGCTGATTAAGTAAAGTTAGATAAGCAACATCTAGAGAAAGAAAAATAAACTACTGAGAATGTACGCACAGTAGGTGACTACAGACGGGATGATTTGAAAATCCTCCCCCCATGTTGCCTATCTGTGTAGTTTCAAGTTTTTCTGTATCAATTTCAAGTTCCCTTGCCTCCTATAGAGGCTGAAACATTTGATCCCAAACCCAAGTACTGGGGACCTCTACCAGATGGATCTCAACCTAGTACTGTTAGAGATTTTTTTTGTTGTTTTGTTTTTAAACTGCACACCAGAGCTCTGGAAAAAGACTTGGTTTGGCAGGTTACTAAAATGGCCAAAAGAAAACCTTTGAAAGGGTTAAAACCTTTGAAAGGGTTAATAGCTGCAGTGTTTGAAAATTATCATGAAGGTCCTGCAGTCAGTTTTCTTACTCAGACTAGTGTATCGGAAAAGAAGAAGAAAAATACCTTGGCACCGGGTAAGTCTAAATTTTTTATTCAAAGTTGTTTTATGTCTGTCTGTTTTATTTCTGTAATACATATACTAAACAAGGTAATGCTCCATCTTTCTCGTGCATATTTACTAGCTTATATCTGTGTTCTGTAATTATGTTCTGTTGTCAAGGTTGAGAGATAGGATTGACTGCCTTCGGTGCACAACATGTTACAGTAAAAAAAAAAAGAAAAGAAGCTTCTTTGCCTCATAGCTGTCTGTTTTAATTGGTTTTATTTTTAATGGAACATTTGTGCTGCCTAGATAGGGTCAGTGAAGAACTTTTATTTGTAGTTGTTGGTTGGAGCAGGTAGTGTTAATGGTGAAGAGTTATGATGTCATATATTGCAATGTGCAAAAAGATTTGTAGTTTGCAAGCAACGTGCCAAGCCACTGCTAGGTAAAAATGTAATGTGTCAACAGCTATGAATGGCTTTATCATACTTCTAGTTGAAACCAAAAACTTTTGCAAAATGGCAGAGTGCCATATTTTGGCTATGCCCCAAAAGGTGTAATCATGTTATACTAGATGTGTTCACTTACAAATGGTATGTTGTGCTAAATTTTATAAGGAGTTGGAAGGTGTTTAAAAAGAGTTTTGTTCTGAAAAGATTTGGCATGGAGATATGTATAAATTTGTTGGTTTAACAGGTTGTCAGTGTTACAAGACGGCAGGAGACAGCACATATATCTAAAACACGTACAGTTTTCTAATGAAACTATGGGCATTACCTCAGCAAATTGGTGTCAAATAATGTCAGTCTTATTTTGTGTTAAGTATTTCTTTTGTGTATGTGTATGTGTGTACTGTCTTGGCCAGCAGTTTTATTGTGTGCTCTATTATTATTTAAAGATATTTAATATCAGTAGTGTTCAAGGACACTAAAAAAAAATAACTGGGTTTGAACGACCCTTGCATGCACACTGTGACCTTTTGCACATTACTTGACCTTCTTGTGTTTCAACATTTTATGTTACTACCAGTTCAAACTTGATGTGTATTCGATACTTAAAGCAAAAATTTTCACACAAAATGTATGTTTTCATGAAAGCACACCAAGAGTGAACCATGTAATTTGATTTTATTGCAAAACTAGTATTCTAGTGAAGAGGAACAAACTTTTCTTCTCCTCTCACTGCTTCTGACTTGCAGCCAACACAGGCAATACTCAGCTGGAAGGGAGAATTATTCATCATCTCCCCATATTTTTATTATACACATACAGTACGCTTTTGAAAAAAGGACTATTACAGCTGTTTTTGAGAGTTTACCATCTACAGTTAAAAAAACAATGGTTTTGGTTTCTATGTGTGACCATGGTGTAATCATTTTTTTGTCTTTTTAAAATGCATTCTAAGAGATATGTACGTATGGTATTACCATTAATCCGGATCTTTTATAAACTCAGCTGCCATTTTGTCATGCTTAGGATAAGGGAACCCAGGGACGCTTGGCTTCTTTTATCCTATGGAAATAACCTTGTTTTATTTTTAAACTGGTGTGTGTTTGTTTTGTTGTTTGTCTGTGTTTCTTCTCTTTCTTCTAGAGAAAAGAAGTTCTCATCTTTATAGTAAGGTATGAAACTTACTAAACTAATTGTAATATTATCTTGTTATAATTTAAAGTGTAGTAGGTGGGGATCATGTCACCATCCACAGCTAACCTTTTTATTGCTACAGTATTTGAGTTGTCTCTTCCACCAGTAGGAGCTTGGGGGAAGGGGGTAAGCTACCCTTCCTCCCTTCCAGTGTAATACCCACAAAGGTTGCAAGGTACATCACTGTTCCCCAGAGGGGTAAATAAGGAAATGTGTATTTGCCAATAATTGTTTCTATTTACAGGTTTTAAAAAGACCCAAGGTATTTTAACAGCATAACCCAGCCCAAGTCCTTCTGCTTTTTCTAGTGCAAACAGTTAAATCTCACACCTATTATTGGTACAAGGGTTTCTGCCCTCAGCAAGTAATCAGTTAAGCTGGAGGGTAAAGTTGTGTATGTATGTCCACACATATTCATTCTTTTGATTGTCTTTTCAGCTTTCTTATCCTGTCAAAACAAATGTAAAACTTTTGTCATAGCCTTACAGCAATGAATGCATTTTTTCAACCAGTAAATTCACAGTACTCTAACATTTCTGGACTCTAAGCTAAGTTTACAGTCTATATGTGTTGTTTAAATGTATTTTATGCATTATGCTCAATACTGAAATTGTTCTATTACAACATGCTTATGTTTCACGTTTATGTTATAATGTTTTGATATACATCTTGCTACACTGTATCATGTGTGTATTCAGAAAAGTGCTCACATGTATAACGTTTTTAATGCTCATAACCAAACCTAAATACTGGGGCCAGCATTGCTGACCCACCCCTATAATATGTTCCAAAGCAAAACCAAAAGTAAAATTAATGCTCCGTTTGTCTTATTACTCACAGGTACCCCTAAAGAATGAGTGCACTCTATGCAGGTTTTGTCATTTTAAATTTTAACAATTATAATATGCAGAATTTAGATTGTACTCCAAACCTATGCTTCAAGCCTTACCCCACTCAATACTTTGGAGTATTTCACTATACAGGGTAAAGAAGGTAGACCTTTTCACTTGTCACAGGTGCAATAGGCACTGTTATTAAATTGGCATAGGCCAACAATATATGTATTTGTCCCACTAATTGCATTGTGTAACAGGCATATTGCTATGAACTATATGTTTGAAGCGTGTTATTGTAACATTACAAGATTTTATAACTCAGGTCTCAGTCAGGCCTGCTTGCAACAGACAGGGAAATAATGTTCATCACTGTCATAACTGCTTCTGTGATTTAAAAGCAGGAGGTAACCATAACATTGTCATGAATTACAGATGGTCAAATGGTATAATTGAACCTCGGCCTGCACCCCCAGGTGTGCGGTTGATGTCCCATTTTTATTTTTTCTCTTTCTAATTGCCAGAATTTAGGCTCTGTCACACCACTCTTACAAAACAAAAGTTAATGGTTTAAAAGATTGTTATTTATGTGTTTTTAATTCAGTGTCTAATACACTTTGCAAGTTTGCAGGTTTCCAAGGTGTGGCACACATAAGATCTCCACGTTCAACAGCAGTAATACTTTCATCTAAGTTGCCAAGACCTTCATCTTTTACTTAAAAAGAGGAACAACTGCCACAGTTTTGATATTATCACCATCTTTGTGCCTGACTGGTTCCTTATAAGGACTATTGCATGAATCCAGTTATTATTACCTCTGCAAGTGTAATGTTTTCAGCAAAATTACACTTTTTTGTAGAACTTAAATCAACTGAAAAAGGTCCAGTCAGTTCAGTCTCTGCAATCAAGCTTATTGTTTCTGCTTACTATGAAGTTAGGAGTGTGAAGGGCAATCCCCTAACTCCAGCGAGAAGATTCTTCTTCAATTGACCTTCAAGCAATACATCCATTTTCTTCACTGCCACTTGTTCCAAACATGGATGGTACTTTCTACAACCCTATTGCTCTGTTATGGACTGTGTTCTTAATGGTTTATTGTCAATTGTTACCTTTTTATGGACTGTTACTCTTTATGCCGGGGTGTAATCAACTACCACAAAACAAATGCCATGCCAGTGTGTGTGTGTGGCTACTCCATTAAAAGGACTCAATGCACCCTGGCCAGTGTGTCTGCTAATCAGCCATCCAGCAGCCAGCAATATGAACACTGACTTTTCTACTATGCTGGTGTTTTGTTTTAAATTACTGTCTGCATTTCCCCATGTGCCTTGTGGGTTACCACCATTCTGCAAATGACATTTCATCTGTACTGTAACTACATCAACCTGTGGATACTTATATGAACTTATGAACTGTTAATTTCATGGACTGTTATGTTTTATAAGGACTTATCTGTCAAGAGACATTATCAACAGATTCTTCAATCAAGCTCCAAGGGTGTGCCACACCTCAACACAAGGTAGCATCTACCTTATTCACTCTCAAAGTGAATTCCATGAACTCTTTTTCATCAACAAAATTGTTATGTTATATTGTGTTATATGTGGTGTCACATGTTAGCATTTTTTCACATATTTCAATTGTGGTGTTGACATCCCTCAATTCTGTATTATGTTTTACAAACTCACGATTTGTGTTCCGTCCATAACCACCCCTGTACCAACTCCAAAACAGGATGCTTTTTATAAATGCCTTGACTATCTGTATGCTGGCAACCAGTTTTAAATCATATACCTATTCACCTAGTCTAACAGTCTAAAAGTAAAAATGTTTAGTTTTTTTTTACCTTCAGTTAATAACTAATATCTTTACATTTATGTTCAATTTTTGTGAATGTTCGAGTCCCTCAGGGGCCTCCTATCTTCAGGGTGGAAATTATTAACAGTGGTCAGTGGCCAAGGTTTTAGTAATCAGTGACCAAACTTTTATCAACAATATGTAGTTGGCTAACCATAAAACTGAGGAAATAAAAAGGTGTAAAATGGCTAGTGTAGATTGCTAAAGGGCTAGTAAAAGGTAAAAAATGGTTAGTAAATGACTAAATGATGCCAACATGTAAATTAGTATATCTAGTAGCAAAAGGCTGCAAGTGGCTAAATACCACCATGTCACTTAATATATGTGTGTGTAAAACTTTAAAAGGGTTAATTGTAAAATTTTATACAATGAAAAAAAAATAGCTAAAAGCATAAGGTGATGCTGTGGCTAGATATGCACACAGCTGTGTTTAGCCTTGACTGTTAAAAGTTTCTCATCATATAATTCTCTCTGTTAAAATAATATGTTTAACAAAAAACTGATAAAAAATAATGAGATACCTCATTTAGTTGCTGGTACAAGGTTACTTTGACATTTGTAGCAAGCTAGTCACTTCTCTCATATGCTTTCTGGCTCCCAAAACAAAAGTTATTTGAGATAAATATACTATTCTGTCACCATTTGTTTTCCCCTCCAAGGGTGAGAATAACTCCCCTGTCTTGGCAAAATGTCAGGTACATCTCATAACCAAGAAATTTAATTATAGGATGTCTCAGAAACTGTAGCTACAACATGTATAAAAAACTTTAATTATGAAAATGTATTAATGTACAGGTGTCCAGGCTATGCTGTCATAGTTTCTTGTGAAATTCCAGCCTTGCATTTTTTTCTAAGCTTGCTACACATAAATATGGGACCCATGGTCATGGCTTACAAGCATAGTTGATGACTGGGGTGCTACTCTTCTCCATTGGGTGACAGTACTTGTAAGTGGTCATATTGGCACTCTGGCTACTGCCTGTCCTAATCAATCTTCTCCTACGATGCCTGTGCAACACAATGGTGTCACGGGATGCCACCCACCTGCCCCCTTGCTACAACCCGAACAAAAGGACCCCATTAAACTGGAGGGGGTGTTTCCATTACAAAACGAGCCAAATTGTGACCAAAATATAAAGTGAGAAAAGTAAAAGGATCGTTAGTTGATACATAGTATCAAAGGGGGAGAGTGTGAGGAATTTTATGTATGCCTTTTTATATATCCTCAAAGCTATATTTGCTTATTATATGCTATTATATGCCTTGAAGTTATGCTTGCTTTGAAAGCCATGCTGTAACGAAGTCATAATGAATGTAGTAGAAATTTCTGAGTTCATGTTTTCTTTTTTAAAGGGGTATAGAATTTGTACTGAGGTTACTTGAGGTACATTTGTAAAAACAGAAAGCTAGATAAAACTGAGCAGAACTGGTTGTACCAGCCTGAATAACAGGCTCGGACAAAATATAAAGATAAGAGCATGCCTGGGCAAAATATAAAGATAACAGCACGTAGTGGCATTGAAGGCAAGCTGTACTTTGCTATGGTGTGAGTGAAACTCATTGTCTCTCTCAGGTCAACTTGACCCAGGCATATGTATCAAGCAGTATTGGAAAAAAAATGAAATAAGCAGTGGAAAAGTACCTCATACATATCAACGTGTTTTTCTTTTACATTGCTGAAAACTTGTTATTCTGTTTTGTGATTGGCTTATACTGAAATGTTGGTATTTTTCAAGATAAAAAGTGCAGAATCTAGCTTATAAAAAGCTGCTGTAAATTGTAATCGGAGACCTTCTCTTTTGTAGAAGTCCCACATGCATGTGTAAGATTTGATCAAATAAAGCAATGTTAAGACAAAACCCAGTGGTGTGGTTTTTGCCCCGTGACGACGGGAGTGGTTGCTCAGGTAATACTTACAGTGAGAGAATTTGCGATCACAATGTGTAGATATTGCCTTTTACCTACATCATTTACACAGACGTGTAATAGAACTAATGGTTTAAAGGTATTTTCTTGTAAACCACGGAGGAGTTGATTGATGTCCTTTACACCTGCCCCTGGAAGTGCAGTAACAGTAGTAGTCGGTCCTTTATACCTGCTCCTGGAAGTGCAGTAACAGTAGTAGTCAGTTTACGGTACTTACAGATAGTATGGGCTGTATAGCTCAGCATGGAATCTCCTATAACCAATACATCCCTGGCTTTACTTAAATCCTCTTGGCTCACACTACCACTCTCGATGGAGTTTTGATGTACATGTACTAGTGCTGCAGTATGTTTACTAGCAGAAGGGGGCGGATTTCCTGGTCCAACAGAGTATCCTCATTTATAATACCCTGGTTTAAAGCTGAGAATCTGTTAGGGATAAGAAAATTTGAAGAACACCCTAGATTTCTTTTGCCTTTTTTTTATTTGTAGTTTTAGTAACTAAGCACCAATCTTCATTACTCCCCTGAGTCTTTATTTGGACATTTTCCTGGTCACAAGGGTTATTGGAGTCTTCTGTAACACTATCAATGTAGTGTACCAGATCACTAATATCAATCTGCACCTGAACCCTCTGTTTTAAAACATGAATTTCGGCTTGTAATATGTCTAGCAAAGTGCATTTGTCGCACACAAACACCTCCAAGACCTCCCCTTCTGCATAAATATTACATTTAGTGCACAGTCTCATCCTAAATATGCTAATTATGTCTTAATGGAGAAGCTAGTAGGCCCAAGTCCCAGCAGTCCCAGTGGACACAACAGACACACACAGAATTTGAGGACTTAGTTCCCTACCTAGTAGACCCAGACCAGGTAGATTTTATTAAGGGGCGCAAGGCTCATGATGACATCAGGTGTACTTTTCTACTACTTGAATATGCCACAACCCGATGTATACCCTTTGTCACCTTGAGTCTTGATGCAGAGAAGGCATCTGACAGGGTTGCCTGGACCTTCTTATTGGCGGCCCTGTCTCATTTCAGCTTCCCTGAGACCCTGGTGTCCCAGCTTCAAAAAAATCTATCACCCCCCCAAGGCTTATATGTGACTGGATGGTGCTGTTCCTTCTCTCTCTTGTTATTCATATTATATTTAGAACTATTGCAGGTAGAGAATTCAAGCTGTCTCTGTTTGCAGATGACATATTGCTTACCCTTACAAACCCCGAACACTCAATCCCAGAAGTCTGGACACAACTTTGTAGGTTTGCGGCTCTGGCAGGATATAGTTAATGAACAGAAAACTGAAGTTTTTCTACACAACTTCCACCCCACACCCCAACTAAAACTATCCTACCCTCTAAAATGGAACAAAATTACAATGAGATATTTGGGGGTAAAACTGGCGACCAATCTAGTAGTTATTGACCTCATAAATTATGAACCTCTTACCTCCCAATTGGCCCTGGATATGACCAGATGGTACCACTCCCCCTTAAGCTTTTTTAATCGCATAGAATCCATAAAGTAAAATGTCTTACCCCGGGTTCTGTTTTTCTTGCAAAACCTACCTCAGCCCCTGACCAACATATATTTCACAGCCAGGGACCAGTTGATATCTTGGATAAATAAGGTCTGGAACGCCTCCACGGGTTGTATTTTCAGTCTTGTAGCTTCCAAGGGAGAGAGGGGGTTGTAATTTACCATGTTTGCAAAACTATCATAGGGCCACACAACTACGAGTACTTGTGGGATGGCTTAATCTACTATATAAAGCCTATTGGAAACAGATAGATCCAGTTTATAATGACTGGAGTCACCTTCCTGAATTGCTCTTTTCTAACCCTCTAGCGTGCAATTTCTTAAGTAAATACTACTCCTATGTCAGGGAACCCATGAGGATCTGGATCTTGTTGCACACCCATTATTTCAGCGAATAGGAAATGCTTTTTATGAAGGCAATTTCCTCGGATAGATCCTTCCCCCTCAACCTGGCAGGTGGTAGAACCCAGGTTTGGTGGACTAGAGGTTTAAAATATATACATCAAATGGTGGGGCTCACTGACTTACTTCCGTTTACAGTCCTACAAAAATCTTATGATCTTTTGCCCACTGAATTCCATGTTATAGGCAGCTAAGATCATACTTGTTGAGATATGAAAACTTGCTGGTGGACATTGCTAAAAAGGTTCCTATAATGGTCCAGCTACTAATACAATATACCAAAGGAACCCTTCCTTCCCATAAAATTAGTGTCATCCATAAGGCATTAAGTGAAAGACTCCCTGATTCTATAGAAAGTTTGAGGACAATTTGGACCAAGGAACTACAAATGGATATCTCGACTTCAGCTTGGGAAGGGACAGCTGGTCCAGCCACCAAGGTGGTCCAGGCCCCATATCAGAGGGAGCATACTTGGAAACTCAGGGCCTAATATTTTAGGACCCCCCCCCGCTAACATCTAAATATTCTGGAGACCCATCTGGGGCCTGCTGGAGACGGTGTGGGACTGGTCTTGTGGCACAGACCCATGTGTTGTGGTCATGCCCCCTACTCCAGGGGTATTAGAAAAAGGTGCTAGATGAGTCACAGGAAGTTTATGATATGGGAGCCCTCGGCCACCCAGTTTTCTTGTTAACATTTACCCTCCCCCAGGGAACAAAGATTGATAAAACCACCTATAAGCAAACAATTGTGTTAGTGGCTGCTGCCCATAAAGCAATTATACACCTGTGGCTAGCCACAACCATTCCCACCAAACTGTCCTGGATGAGAATTGTCCTGGAAATCTATTCCCTAGAGTGCCTCTCAGCCAGTCTTTTAGACCAAAAAGAAGTATTTGAAATCCACTGGCAGAAGTGGGTTATCCACCATTTAGCTCATTATCCAGAGTTTGTACCCTAATTCCCATTATGAAATCTAAAACTTATTTATGTGATAAGTGACAGTCATGCCTGGTATCCCCCTTGGTAATCCTTGTATCTTTATTCCTTTTCTTTTTTTTTTAATTTATTGTGCATATTTACCTGTCTATAATCATGATGCATTACTTGTTGGGCCAGGCTTTGTCCTATCTCTATTGGATGTACATGTACTGTCTGAATTGAAGTATGTTGTCATGTGTATATGAATAAAAAATAAATTAAACAAAACAAAAAAAACCAAAAACAGATAAAGTCAATGGAACCAAAAAGGCAAGTGAAGGAAAGTTTAACTAACATAGTGAGTTACCACACAGTGGCATTATTTGGTCAGTGATAGCAGATGCATGGAGTGGTGGCACAGAGGTGAAGTGAGCTGGAATGTTTACATTTTGATAGAGATGTGCTTGAGAGAATCTTGTGCAGGAGGGAGTTCCACGTAGAGGTGGCAGAAAATTCAAAGGATGTCCTGCCAACTGCCATCCAGGGTTTGGGAGCAACAAGTAGGGGGAGGGAGGGAAGGAGGGAAGGAGGGAGACAGACTGTAAGGGATGCTGGATATGCCTGTGTACGATGAGGTCACCGAAGCATCGGGGGGGTAATAAAGGTGTACCAGCTTATACATCAGGTACATATTTTGTACTGTAGCTTAGACTTGAAAGGTAACCAGCCAAGAGATGAGAACACATTACAAAGGTGACGCCTAGTGTTAAGCTCTAGTGCAAACCACCCAACCCTAAAGTAGAGTTGTTTGAGGCAAGCAAGGATGGTGGTTTGGGCTTCAAAGAGTATTGGGGCCTTTAGTAGAGGACAGGTAAGCGTGTAGGGGTAGCTTTTTTTTGGCACGAAGCTGATGATAGCAGAAGTCAAAGGCGATAAAGGAGACACAGCTGCAGGTTGATCTTCTTAGTTAGGAGTGAGACATGTGTTGCAAACATGAGTGAAGGATCCAAGGTAACCTTCCAGGTATTTGAATGACTGGACAGATTCAAGGACATTTCCAGTTAGGGACTGGATCCAGAGGGAGAGTTGGGGTCAGGCCTTGGAGGCAGAATTGTGGAACAATATGTTTTTTATTGTTTGTTTTTTTGCAGTTAATCTTTTTATTGATTCACAGAGATAAAACAGTACATTCGACACATTAGCAGGTCATTTTTATGAATTTACAAACATTTAAGGTGTGACTTAGGTGTTTCTTCACATACATTTAATCAAAATTGGTGTACATCTGGTGGGTGGGGTACCTTTCTGACTGATCTGCCAGAGCTTTGATTTCAGTGTACAGTAAACACCTGGGGTTCAGTGTGGTTTGCCTTGCCTTGCACTTCACTCCATGATGTATCTGAGGTGTGGCCATTGGTGACTCATGGAGATTTCAATGTGTCTTTGCTCTGGGGGGCCCACATTTTAATGCCTTATCTTGTACATACTGCAAAAATGGGGACCACCATACTACAAATGTCTGACTGCTGTTGGCCGCAAATTGAGTCATCCTTGTGAGGGTGGCAAGTTTCACCATGGCTGTTGGCCATTTTGTAAAGGATGGGATATCTGTTGTTCATCACCTTCTTAGGATGAGTCTCTTATCCTGCACTGATACCTGCATCAGCCAGAGTTTCTGCTGGCTTCTCAAGGGTACATCCATCGGGCCTATACCTAACGTCATTAGGGCTGGGAGCATAGGAATCTTGCACCCCAATATCTCTGAGCAGCATCCTATTACCCAACACCAAAAAGGCCTGATCGACTGGCAGTGCCAGAGGATATGTAGCAGGTCTGCCCGCTTAGCTTTACACCTCTGGCATTTGCCTGTTTGCAGCAAGCCCATGATTTTCATCTGGGTAGGGGTGCAGTACCATAGGTGTTGTGGCTTGTTTTGTATCAGGAGTGCTACATGAGTTACCACATGCCTTCTGCACTGTGATCTAGCCTCTGTTCCATTCCTCCTCTGTTATGCCCATAGCCAGCATTTTTTGCCATTTCAGTTTGGCCACAGAGGAAGGATCAGGTGCATTTTAGCTCATTCGTTTATACATTATCCCTGCCAGACCTTTGAGAACCTTTGTCCTTCTCCTAATGGGGAGTTTGTGGCTAATGCTTTACCCTTTGATCATACATCTTCTGCACAGACATTGGTTTTTGGTCCAGATTTGGAACAGATGTCTCAGCTGGAGATATTTCCAGAAATCCCTCTTGTGCAACTTATACCTCCCCTGCTGAGACAGAAAGGAGTCCATTGTCATCCCAACTGCTGTCAGAGCATCCTTTAACCTATGGATTCTCTTCCATCACCATTCCTCCCACATGACAGGGCTGCCACCTAAGGCCCACTCTGGATTTTTCCAGAGACTGGTGTACCTCTCCACACCTAGACATGAGTTGGTAAGTTGCCCCACCTTATGTCAGGCAGTGTATGCAGCTTTCAAGCCACTACTTAAATTGGGTAGGCAAATGAAGGCCTAGAAGTGTGGTTAGGTCTCTGCCTAGCAGTACGCTAGTTTCTGTGGGCCGGATTTTCAAAGGCTGGATACAAGAAGTGACAATGGAAGGTTGTGCCAACAGTCCCTGCATCAGGGACCCTGTTCTCGATTCAGTATTGGACAGAGTCCCTAAGTCTGCTTCCTGTGGCTTGTAGCATTGGCCAAGCAGAGGGCCCATCCACCAAGAAACCTGCAAGCCGTGGGGCAGTTGGGTGGTATCTGCACCCTCTGAAGGGACCATAATAGTGGGCTGTGCCCCCCAAGCCCTGATCTGCCTGTACAGTGCCATCATAATATAAAATGTCAACTCTGGTGAGCAAGTCCCCCTCCCCACCCCAATTTGCTGGTAAAATGCTATACTAATGTACAGTACAACCCCAATGTCTCCCAACCCACTGTGACCTGCCAGTAAATTGTAGCAATTAAGTACAGTAAATCCCTGGTGATCCAGTACCTCCCACCCCACACTGGCAGGTAGTGACCACCATACTATTCCCCACTGATCCCAACCCAGATCCTGCGACCATCACAGCCCTCCTCACACCTCCATAGCCAGTCATCGAATGAACTGTCAGAGTGTGTACTGCATACAGTACACACTATGACAGTTCATTCAGCAGAAAAGGTCAGAGCCAAAAGGCTGGCCTTCAGGAAATATAAGGGAACACCACAGGATGAACATAGGGAGGCATACCAAACTGCCCTAAGGGAAGCAGGGAAGGCAGTAAAGCAGACAAAGTCCCAAACTGAGAAAACACTAGCACAAACAGTAAAAGAAGGTGACAAGATGTTCTATGAATACATTAGTGAAAGGAGAAAGTTCAGAGGGGGTATCGCTAAGCTCAAAGGAGAAAAGGGGGAATGTGAGGAGGAGGACCCTGTAAAAGCATCTATCCTAAATAGATACTTCTGCTCAGTATTTACTGAAAAGAAGGCAGGACATGGCCCACAGCTCAGCATCACGGACACAAGGGGGAGGGAGGTGAGCACTACTCTCTTTACAAAAGAAAGGGTCCTACAAGAGCTCACTAAGCTCAGAGTGGACAAGGCAATGGGACCTGATGGCATGCATCCCAGGATACTAAAGGAGCTAAGGGGGGAATTAGCATAGCCATTATCAGAACTATTTAATGAGTCTCTGAGTACAGTAGAGGTCCCAGAAGACTGGAGAAGGGCTCGTTTGATCCCACTCCACAAGAGTGGTAGCAGGGAGGAGGCAGGGAACTACAGACCAGTCAGTCTTACCTCAGTAGTGGGCAAGATTATGGAGGCACTCCTTAAGGAAAGGTTAGTGCATCACCTGGAATCCATAGGGGCACAGGATCCAAGACAGCATGGGTTTACAAAAGGAAGGTCCTGTCAAACTAATCTCATAGATTTCTTTGACTGGGTAACCAGAGTGCTGGACCAAGGGGGAGCAGTTGATGTCGCTTACCTTGACTTCAATAAAGCTTTTGACACTGTTCCACATAGAAGACTGATAAACAAGCTGAGTAGGCTTGGGGTGGGGCAGAAGTTGGTCAACTGGGTGGCAAACTGGTTGACGGGCAGAAAACAGAGTGGTGGTAAATGGTATGCAGTCAGAAGAGATGCAAGTCACAAGTGGGGTACCTCAGGGATCAGTCCTAGGGCCAGTCCTCTTCAATATCTTCATCAGTGACATTGCAGATGGACTAGAGGGTAAAGCTTGTCTGTTTGCAGATGACACCAAGAACTGCAACAGAGTAGATGATCCAGATGGGGTGGGAAGAATGAGAAGAGATCTGGATAAACTAGCAAAATAGTCAGAAGAGTGGCAACTCGGATTTAATGCAAAGAAGTGCAAGAACATGCACATCGGGAAGAGAAACCCTGAAGCCATCTATAGGCTGGTAGGAGGGTTTCTGGCAGTCACAAAGAAAGAAAGAGACTTGGGCATCATTATCACCGATGACCTGAAATCATTCAAGCAGACCTCTAAAGCAGTAGGTGAGGCTAGGAGATGTTAGGGTGTATTAGTAGAGGTATAACAAGTCGTAAGAGGGAGGTAATAATCCCTCTTTACAAGACACTGGTTAGGCCCCATCTGGAGTACTGTGTGCAGGACTGGAGGCCTTCACAAGGACATTAACCAAATTGAGGCAGTCCAGAGAAGGGCAACCAAAATGGTGTAGGGACTGCATTAGAAGACATATGAGAACAGATTAACGGAGCTCAATATGTATACACTTGAGCAAAGAAGGGAGAGCGGTGATATTTATTTATTTATTTGTTTTTTGTTTACCGGGCAAGTACACTGGACAACAATGTTGCCTATATTCAGGCATGACCCAGGAAAGTACAGACAGGGGAGACCAGAGTCAACATTAAAAAGTATTTCATGATGCAGCATGAGGTGAGAACAAACATTTGAACAGTATACAGCCAGGTACAGTCATTATCAGTGATGACAAAGAGAAACAGATAACCTTACATTAATTATTTTCATCTGATGATACATCAATGACTAAATTGAAATGACAAACAGCAAACAAAACTTAAATAAAGTAGCATTATAACAATAGGATTTCTGCTGGATGTGGGAAACTTTCAGATTTTGGAGACCAGCAGGAAATCAGTAAGTGCCAGCCATAGGGAGGAGAAAATGCTAGGAGAGAGGCTCAAGTTACAGCACAAGAGCAGCAGTCAGATTCTAATAGGTGTGCCTGAAGACCCAGTTTAAAGGCCTTGTGGGATTTGGAGAGTTTGATGTGGGAGGGAATGGAGTTCCAGGAGTGGGGGGCAGATATGGCAAAGGATTGTTCTCCTTTTTTTGTGAGATATCTGGGAATTTCAAGTTGGGTTTGAGCAGATACCCTGAGGAGGTATGCTTGGGAGGGCTGAGTTAATAGTTCGCCAAGGTATTTAGGGGAACCCGTTCTGGTCATATTATCAATTGTACAGCCCGCAGAATAGTGTCTGAGCGAGTCTGGGGGGAGCCAATTTAGTTTCTAGTAGAGCAGACAATGATGGGTAAGTTTGTGAGCGGAGAGAGCAAATCTGCAAATACTATTAGAGCAGGTGCTCCATTTCTGGAGCTCTCCTTTGCTAGCTTTAAGGTAAACCTGAAAGCAATATGTCAGAGCAGGCAGGAGAAATCCTTGTGCAATAGCAAGCCAGGCAGCATCATTGAGAGAGGACCTAATTTTAAAGGCAAGACTAAGTTTTGAGTAAACTGTCTTACATGTAGCCGCAATGTGTAGGTTAAAATCAAGAGATGGGTCGAGAGTGACTCCTAGATACCTGAAGGAGGTAACGAATTCAAGAGGGGAGTCATCTAGAGAATGTATCAATAAGTCTGGAGTAAGAGATCTGTTTCTTGACAGGGGGCCAAAAAGCATAGTTACGGTTTTCTTAGCATTCATTAGGAGCCTGTTCTGTAGTAACCACTCCTGCAAGCAGTTGAAGTCTGCTTGAAGATGTGCTCTTACTGATAAGGGATCTTTACCACTAGAGAGAAGCACCATGTCATCAGCATAAAGGATTAACGAGGAGGAGCAGGAAAGGGAGGGCAAGTTGTTAATGAAAAGGGAGAAAAGTAGTGGGCCAAGAATAGATACTTGGGGGACTCCAACAGAGGTAGGGGAAATATTTGAGACGGTGGATTCAATTTGGACAAATTGCAACCTCCCTGAGAGGTAGCTATCGAACCAGGAGATGGTCGACAGATTAAAGCCAAGGCGGGACAGTTTGGAAAGTAGTAGAGAGTGATTCACAAGGTCAAAAGCCTTTGTGAGATCAATAAATATGGCCCCAGTGAGCAGGCTCTTATCCATCGCTGTAAGGACTGCATTTGTCAGCTGAAGTAGAGCAGTTGTGGTGCTGTGTTCTGTTTGGAATCTGTGCTGGGTAGGGGATATAAGGTTGTGAAGGTGCAGGTAATTTGTGACCTGAGTAGCGATGGACTTCTCGAGAAGTTTATTTAGGGTATAGAGAATGGCAATCGGTCTATAGTTTGACATATTTTTGGTATCCCCTTTTTTGTGAACAGGGACAACGCGAGTGGTTTTCCACAATGTTAGTACCATTTGGGTTATTATGGAAAGATTAAAGATTCTTGCAATAGGAACAGCAAGGGCAGGGGCTGCCTGCTTCAAGAAGCTTGGCAGTAGCCCATCCGGGCCAGCAGATCCATAGGTGGATACTGATTTGAGGAGATGCAGCACTTCGGTGGAGGAGACTAATGTGAGACAAAAAGGGGTTTCATGTGAAAGTTGCACCTCAGGAGGTGGTGAAAGAGGTTGGTTGAATTTCTCAGTGTATTCGGAGAGATCTAAGAATTGTGCATTAAGAGCATTAGCAATAGTAGGTAACTTATTACAGTTTGCGTCATTCAGTGTCATGTCGGTAATGGCCGTCTTGGGCCTTTGCCCAAAGAAATTTTTGATGTGGTTCCAAACACCCCTGGTATCACCCGCTTAAGATTGGAGAAGCTTAAGGCAGTATCTCCTTTAGCCTTCTGAATATCTTTTTGCGGCATTTCTCAGTTGTCTATAGTTAACCCAGTCTTCTGATTGTTGGGACTTCTTTGCCAAGGTCCAGGCCTTGTCTCTTTTTGTCATGGCTCGAAGGAGGTCTTTTTTTAGCCATTTATTAGGGGAGCCCCTGAGATGCCTTTTTTCAGTGGGATGTGCAGATCCTGAAGGACCAGAAGCTGAGACATCAGGTATTCAAGTGCTGTGTTTACATCATCAGTGTGATAGATGGGAGACCAGTCTATATTATTAATATCCTCGAGAAGTGCAGTTCGGTTTAGTTTGGCAAAATCCCAAAACTGAATGATTCTTGGGGGGGGGGGTTAAGGCAGTGGCCATTCCAGATACAGAAAGTAGGCAGGTGATCACTAATAGAATCTGAAAAGGTCCCTGCAGCAATTATTTTATTTGCTCTATTTGTAGCCATCCAGTCCAGGAGAGACTGGCGCTCCGAGTTGGAGGAGATGCATGTAGGGCTAGAGATAAGTTGAGTGAGGTTAAGTCGGGCGAGAGCTTCAGTATATGTACCGGCATGACTCCCTGATAGGTCTAGGTTGAAGTCTCCCATTAGTATGACTTCAGATCTACCCTTAAGAGTGGCCAGATAATCCAAGAGCCCATTTAAGCCAGGGAGAGCCCCCTTTGGAGGATTGTAGGCACAGATCAGATTTAGCCTTTTATCACCCCCTAATTGTAGATCCATATGCAGAGCTTCACAGTGATTTGTTATCCAAGACTGAAGTACAGAGACATTGAGATGCTCTTTATAATAAAGGGCAACTCCTCCACCCTTTTGTTTGGTGGGGCGATCAGATCTGGACAAGCTGTAGCCAGGTATTTTGTACATGGAATCATTCAAACATTCAAACACCATAAGGGCATTAACAAGGTAAAAGAGTCTAACATGTTTCAATATAAAAAAAAAATAACAGGACAAGAGGACACAGCATGAGATTAGAGGGAGGAAGATTAAGGGGTAATGTGAGGAAGTTCTTCTTCACAGAAAGGGTGGTGGATGCATGGAACGGCCTACCTCAGGAAGTGGTGGCTATGAATACAGTGCAGGGCTTCAAACAGGCATGGGATAGGCATAAGGGAGCAATACAGATGATTATGAATAGATAGGCCACTGACAGCAAAGGACAATGGCACATTTATAAGGTAGAGAAAGAAATGGGCAGACTGGATGGGCCTTGCGGCATTTATCTGTCATCAACTTCTATGTTTCTATGCAGTGGCTGGCTATGGTAGTGTGAGGAGGGCTGCGCCAGTCACTGGATCTGGGGTTAGGATGGGGGTCAGCTGGGTGGTGGGCACTATCTGCCAGGGTGGGGAGCCACTGGATCACCAGGGATTTACTGTACTTAATTACTACAGTTTACTAGCGGATTGGGGTGGGGAGGGGGGCACTTGCTCACCAGGGTTGATATTTTATATTAAGATGGCACTATATGGACAGATCGGGGCTGGGGCGGGACACTAGATCACTGGGGAATTTATTCCTGAATATGATACCACTTCCTGGTGAATCGGGGTCAGGGGGAGTGACATAGTGGTGCATTGCTTGCATCCCTCCCAGAGCGTGTCTAAGTACCGTTATGCCTGCTTTGTGATGGTCTAACAGTACTTAGACCATTGTCATCTAGCAGGGTTCACTGAATACAGTTTCAGGGGATGTGGCAACCTGCATCTGCTGCAAGCCCCCTAGCGCCATGCCGCAGCCATTTTTTGGCGCAGGTCAGTCACAAACCCCCTTTGTCACAAGCAGCTTGCGTTTGCCACAGAGTGCTTTGCAAAATAGCTCCCAGCCTCATCTTTGGATGCAAGATGCCAGTTGTGGCACAGCTGTTTGTCACAAGCACCTTGCATCCGACATAGAGCTTTGAAAATCCAGCCCTATGTTCAATCAGGCCGGGACATCCTGGTTCTTCTCCTGGAACATTTTGCATGTCCTGACAACCAAAAGGCATATGCATACTGCTGGATGTGTGGCAGGCCCATCCCCCTCATTACAGGTGGTTCATAACTTGGTCCTGCTATACCTTGGGATTGTAGACCCCCAAAGGAAATTCCCTATCATGGAGTCAAGTTTTTCAAACCATTCACCTGGTAACTCTATAGGGATATGAGTCAGCAAATAAAAGACTCCGGGGGCGATCATCATTTTGATAGCTGCTAATCTCCCAGGCGTTGAGAGATGCAGGTGTTTCCATCTGTGTACCTCAGTCTGCAGCTTTTTCAGCAATGGAACAAAGTTTTTATCTATTAGTGTGTGAACCTAGGGAGATATTTTAATTCCTAGGTATTTTATTTCCCCATTGGCCCATGCTAAGCCAATGTTAGCAATGTTTTGAGGTGTAGCACTTTTGTTAAAGGGGAGCACCTCACTTTTGCTTTTGTTTTTCCGTAACCCTGACTCTGCAGCAAACAAGTTTAAGAGTTTCATTATGTGTGGGGCACTGTCTTGCACAACCTTTGTTAGCATGAGACAGTCATCAGCATAGCATAGTATGCTCGGTCCCCAGCTCTAGGCCTTTGATCTGAGGCTGTTCTCTCAGGTTACTGAACAGTGCCTCCACTGCCAGCATGAATAACATGGAAAAGAGTGGGCACCCCTGCCTCATTCTCCTATACAGAGCTAAAGGTTCTGATAGTGCATTATTAGTAAGAATCCTGGCCATGGGGTCCTTATAAAGAGTCTGGATCCACCCCCTGAATCCTTCCCCAAATCCGCATTGCTACAATATGGTGTGCATAAAATCCCACTAAAGAGATTCAAATCCTTTTCAAAGTCTATTGAGATAGCTACTGCAGGGGTATTCAATTGTGCTGCACTCTGTATCAGCGTGATCAGTGCTCTGAGGTGATCTGCATTTGCCCTCCCCTTGACAAAGCCTACCTGCGATGTGTGGACCAGTGCTGAAAGTACTTTTTCTAGCCAAGTTCCCAAGGCCTTCACCAGTACTTTGGTGTCTGCGTTAATGAGGGATATGGGTCTGTAAATCCCTGGTAGCATTGGGTCCTTGTCCTCCTTTGGTAAGACCGTAATTATGGCCTCCTTCGTGGTTAGTGGAAACACTCCCTTTTCTAAGGTGTCTGTTAAGATATCTAGCAAAGGGTGGGATACTGCCTCCTGAACCACCTTATAGAAGTCTGCCGGGAAGCCACCACCCCCCTCCTGCCCCGGGGCCTTGTGAGGAACCATACTTTTGATGGCTTGGGAGAGCTCTTGTGAGTTAAATGGTGCATCCAGGAGTAGGAATTGGGCTTCCGAAAGTTTAGGTAGTTCAACTCCTGTTAGGAAAGCTGAAAATTTCACTTTGTCCCATGACCATTCCAAAGCATACAGGGCCTGGTAGAACTCCAGCATAATCTTATTGATTGCTTTGGGGGCAATTTGGAGGTTTTCTTTGCTGTCCTGCAGCTGCACTATATGCCTTTCAGCCTGCTGCTTTTTCAATCTGTAGGCCAATAGTTTGCCGATTTCTCCCCATAAGTGCGGTATTTATATTGGTTTCTGAGAATTTGCAATTCAGCTTTCCTAGTGGCCACTGGCAGGGTATTTAATTGTATTTTTAAAGACATTAGCTCATACACCATTTCTCGGTTGCTTAGTTTACATAGATCCTTTTTGTACAGTTTCTCTTTCTCCCCTAAACGCTCGTCTAAGTCCTTCACCTCCTTTTCCCTTTGTATTCTCCTATGGGATGCAAAACTAATTATCTTGGCTCACATTGTTGCTTTAAAAGCTTCCCAAATGGCAGCCAGTGAGGCTGACTCCTGGGGGTTATCTACAAAATAGTAGCTTCTGTGGCTATCCAGTCACTAAATGACTCATCATCTAACAGGAGGAGATCTAGTCTCCACTGCTGTGACTTAGGGGCAGTTGGTTCTAGCATCAGAGTGTGATATGGGGGCGTGATCTGACAAAAATTGAGGAGCCATTGAAAAGTCCATTACCTGGGGGGTGAACTTCATGGAGGTGAACCAATAGTCCAAACTGCTGGCCACTTTCTTTGCACTGGAAACATACATATAGTCCTTTTCGGCCGGATGAGTTAAGCACCATATATCCTCCAATCTGTGCAATGTTAGCAGTTCCTTCAAGTCCTGAACTGACTCCACATGAGGCTCGGGTCTGGAGTTGGATCGGTCCAGTATATAGTCCATGAGAAGCTTGCAGTCCCCCACCAGGATAACCTCCATGTCCTCATCCATCATATCCAACATGTCTTGAGAGACCTGATGGAAGAAATCTGGGGGGTCCCTGTTTGGGGCATACATGTTGACCAGTAGGACCTTCCCTCCTGGGGTTTCAACCTTGGCCAGCACCCACTGTCCCCTCAGTATCAGCTTTCTGACCAATAATTCTCCAGTTCAACTTCCTATGTCCCAAAATTGATATCCTTTTTTCATTTTCCCCACCATGCTGTGCACCTCCCATCCCACCCACTCCTTTGTTAGCTTCTAGGCCTAGATCTTCATTAGTTTAGTCTCATGCAGGAATGCTAGTTGTGTTTTCATTTTTTTAGCCTGTAAAGTATTTTTTCCTCTTTATAGGTGAATTTGGACCCTCACATTCCATGAGGTGACTTTTACTATTTCCAGCTTATCCATCATCGTTTCTTATGTTTCTACTATTTGTGCCTTAAATCAAATTTCTGACTCTCTGCATTCCTGCTGTGTAAACTAATTTGGTCCCCCATCCCACTCATGTTGTCACCTTTCCACACCCTGTAAACACATTTGTGAACATTTCTCCTCACTCTTATCTCTGAGAACTTTATTCATATTACCCAATGTGTGTCTACACCAGAGGTCACCCCAGTACCTTTCACAATTACCTTTAACAGTGTCTAGTGGTAATCTGAGGCCCTTTAAAGTCAAAAACAAGTGTATATCCCAAACAGAACTAGTATGTCTTTAAAGTCTAACAATAAATGCAATATACCCCATACCCTCCTTTCCCTTCTTTAGGAAGTTCCCATTGTAGCAACCCGGCTAATGCAACCAGCGTAAGCCAAGGGTTCAAAATAACCTCCTGGGTAGTAACATCATTAACACATGCAGAAAACATTTCATCCAATATATAACAGTGGTGATTTCTAAAGAAAACCAGCCTTTCAGCCCTGTGGCCCCATCCTGTGCACACAGTTTGGGGTGCCTTTAACCCTGTACCTGGCCAAAGCCTGGGCTCATTGTGACTGTTATGGGGTCCTGTGAAGGGGCTATTTTTAGCAGTGCCCCCTTACTGTGCTCCCATGTGCCCCCATGTGCCCCAACCTCTCACCCTCCCATGTCTTATAATGATTCCCCGACCATGTAATCCTCTATTACAGCAAGGATATAGCATTTATTTGGGATGGAAGTAGTGTTTGCCACCTTCTGCCATGGGTGGTGGGGTACCTTTAACCCCCCATTCATGCGGTAGCTGGTGAACCCCCTCAATATAGTGATCGATCCATATATTTGGCTTCTTGTGTCCATTTTCTTATTTTTTTTATTTTATTGAAGTTTTGGAATTACAATCCTTTGAGTCGAAGACTCTTTTGCAAAGGCTACACATCAATACAAATGGACCCAATACTTAAGACAATTTTGAACATACCTCACTAAGCAGAACAACACATTAAGACAAATTTTACATGGTTACATTGTACAGGATAATTTACAATGCTTGGTTAGTATCTCTAAGGTTGTTGAAGGACCCTGGGTCATTGAGGTGAAGTGAAGCAGGTTTCTGATTCTGTAGGCCTACCCAGGCCTAGAGTTTATAGTTTAAAGTCCCATCGGGATTGTAGGCCTAGTTTTGGGTCATGTGAGCTGCTATTTTTCTATCATGTACCGAATAGGGAGGACTGTTCGTAACAGCCGCATGACTCCGAGTCAATGAGATGTTTCTTAATGACACTTTTAAATAGGCCAAGACTAGGGGCCTGGGAGATGGAAGAAGGGAGGTTATTAAGCCAGAGAGGAGCCCAATAGCGGAAATACCTTTGCCCTAGTGCAGTCCTACAGTGGGGGACTAAGATGGGGTGCTTTCCTGGTGCCTAGGGGTGCTCCTGTGAGGGTTTGGTAGGATGAGGGGGTGAAGGCCAGTGGGTGCAAGCTTCATGAGGATCTTTTTGACTTGGAGGCAAGTGTGGTACTTTAGTCTCCCTTCAAAGGTCAGCCAGTCCACTCACTTATAGAGTTCACACGTATGGGTTAATCTATTTTCCAGAGAGATGTAATTTGCTTTTCCCTCTCTCCACCTTTGGCTCCCATCAATGGTGGCCCTCATTTGACCAGAGCTTCCCCTGTCCTGATACCCTCTGACATTGGCATGGTGTCAGTCTTTTAGTGTCCCTGATTCAGTACCTATGCTTTGTTTAACTGCATTGATTGCCCATCACATCAGCCCTGTATACCAATTCTCAGGTGCCACTTGGCCATATTATCAGAGATCATCTACCCACCCCTGACAAGTCCATACCTGTTTGGCAGTTCCCAATAGACATGTCCCCCCTTTAAATTAGAGCCGCTGCTATGGTTTTGGTATAGGCCCGATATTGCTGACTTGTGGCTGCCACATACCAAAACCCTGGCAGCAGACCAATATATGACTGGGTGCAAAAAACACAACTTGCGACCGTCAATAGCTACCTTTAGCTCTGTGTGTTCTCCAATCAGCTACAACCATATGGGCAATGCAGGATCTTAATATAATGCAAGTTACTCCTCATTTGGCATCACTGGACACTTGCTATGGCAGGACAGTCACTTCCGGCAATTTCCAGTGGCCTGAATGCCTCCTGTAAGTCCACTTCCCTTTGCCTATTTACACATACCGGCAGCCCAGTTTCATAGGGATTTACTTTACCAGCAATTTGTCCCCTTCTGATTTTGCTGCCATTAGGGCTGACTCAACACTCACAAAGTAAAAAGGTGTTTTTACTGTTCAGCTGGGCTTGCCTCCAATAGCCAACGTCGTACAGTCTCTGTAGCTGCTTCACCCAGACAGTCTGCCCACTCCTGGCAAAGTGGCTCCCACTCCTGTACTGTCTTTGTTTGGGGGAAGTCTCTACATGAGTGAGACCAGACTTGCATGACAGGTCCAGCTCCATTGGCAGTAGTTTCCTTAGAAGTTTGAAGCAGTTGGAAGTCTGGATTACCGTAGCCCCTGGGGTACTATTGCTTGCACCTGAAAGGTTCTGACATTGCTGTTTGCTCTGAGCTCTGTTTTGCCATTGGGGGGGATGTCTTTGTAGATGGTACTTTGACATTAGGGGTTTTGTTCACCTTCTTTGTCCTCCCCCTCTGAACTTTATGCCACAGTTCCCTGTTATCTTCAGCTCTTGCCCCAGACTTCAATGTTGTTTGTATACCCTCCTCTGTGTACTCCATTTCCAGCCATGTTGCTCCTCATGGTAATCATGGGCACTGCCATGACACTCTAGTTGCCTCTTGTATTTTTTGCAAGAAATTCTCCACCTCCCCAGGGTTATTAAATGTCAGGTATTCTCCCTTATACAGTACCCTTAACATCGCTGGATATCATAGTGAGGCATGGATGTTCAGCTGGTATAATTGATGCTTAACACCAGCATAAGCTCAACGTTTCCTTGACAGGTTGGGTAAGTAGTCCTGAAAGAGCTGTACTGCATTCCCCTGCCACTGAATTTCTCTTCTGTCCCTTGCAGCTTTCCGATATAGCTCCTTAACAGGGTACCTCAGGAATTTGCAGAGAATTGGCCGGGGTCTCCCCCCCCCCCAGTTTTGGCTTTGATGCTAGTGTCCTGTAAGCCCTCTTCAGCTCAGGGAGAGGCTCATTGTTTAACTGAAGCATTTCGGGCAGGAACATCTGAGGAATGCCACCATGTCTCTCTTGCCTCCATAACTTCAGGCATCCTGATCATCCTGAGGTTCTTCTTGCAGCCCCGATTCTCCATATCATTGACTTTGACCATTACTTATTGTATTTGGCCATGGTGCTCTCTTAACTGACCATCATGTTAGAAAATCTTTGCCACTTGGTGGTGGATGGTGGCTTCTGTGCCAGTCACTCTAGTTGCTAAGCCCCGCAGCTCTAAATTCATTTTAGCAGTGGTTAATTTCAGTTCTGCTGTGTCTTACAAGACCTTGCTGAGCATAGCCATTATTCTCTCCAGTTCAGCAGATGAGTGGCATGGAGTTTCATTTTCAGTCATAGTGGAGTATGTCCTGCCCTCCTGTGCCCCCCCCCCACAAAATCGCCTTCTCAGTGGCAGGTCCAATCACCAGTCACCCAATGCTTACAGGGCCTGTTTGAGAGGAGCACATGCGGTCTTCCCAGGAAAAGTGCCACACGGTGTTACTCCGTGAGTTCAAGTCTGATTTTTGCTCCGTTTGGGTCACAATGCAGCCCTTTAATTTTGGTTTCTTTTTCTGTTGAATAATTTCTCCTGCACTTAGTGATTTGTTTGGATGGTTGTCATGGGTGTGGCCCCAGTCTTCCCACACAAAATGATCTACCCACCATCTTGGATGCCAGGCTCTGCCCCCCCCATTTATTTTTTTTTTCAGTGTTGAGAACAGCATGGCTGTTCACAAACCAGTCCTCTAGTATATGGAAGTCAGATTCCAGATTCATATTGAGCCACCCAACCTCAGAGGATGAACAGGAGAGGATGGAGTCATTAGCATATAGGTGGACTGTGGCCCTACCACAATTGTTTGGCAGGTTATTTATAAACAGGAAAAATAGCAGCACCAGGATGTAACCCTGTGGCACACCATGCATTCTAGGTCTGAAGCCTGAGAGGGCACCAGACCACTTGACCTTTGAGAGCTGTCAGAGAGGTAGCTATTGAAGCAAGTAAGGGCATTGTGATCAAGACCCAGAGAATGAAGTTTCCCTAGTAAGAGGTTGTGGTTGACCAGTTCAAAGGCCTTTGTGAGGTCCACAGAAAAGACACCCATGACAAGACCTTGGTCCATTGCTTTGCGTATGTCAGCTGACACTTTTATTAGGGCTGTGAGGGTACTGTGGTTCTTCCTGAACCTGAGCTGGTAGTTAGAGAGAAGGTGATGGGACTCGAGATAATTTTGCAGGAGGCTGTAGAGAATATGCTCCAGTATTTTAGCAAGAGGGCAGAGTATTGAGATTGGTCGCTAATTCTTGACTAATGCATTTGATCCTCCTTTGTGCATTGGCACAATTACTGCAACCTTCCATTTTGATGGTACACAACCAGAAAGAAAGGATCTATTAAATAAATCTCATAAGGGTGAGACAAGGGAAGTAGCCCACAACTTAAGGAACTTGGGCTCAAGTGTGTCACACCGTGAGAAGCTCTCAGGTTTGAGGTTCCGTAGCAACCTCTGCTTCTCTTTGAGGGTTGCTAGTTTTAGGTGAAATTCGGGATGGCTTCCAATGTCCACTGATGGGAGGGG
This sequence comes from Neoceratodus forsteri, assembly GCA_016271365.2. NCBI lineage: Eukaryota > Metazoa > Chordata > Ceratodontiformes > Ceratodontidae > Neoceratodus > Neoceratodus forsteri. The sequence continues at coordinate 1,293,332,979 of CM057456.1, forward strand.
GAGGAGAGGGATACCTGTGTAGGCACAAAGTATGAGATATACTTATCCAGGTCTGTGAAGAACTCATTTAGACCCTCAGCAATGGCAGGAGGATCAGCGAGGGTGCTGCCCTTCACATTAGGAGAGCTCAGAATTTCTGTGATTTTGCCTTTGATCAGAGAGTTGATTTGTTTCCAGAATTTCTTGGGGTTACAGAGAGTCCTGGTATGTAGAGTCCTAAGATAGGTCTGTTTGGCTTTATAGAGTTTGTTTTTACATGTAATCCTAAGCTGCCTGTAAGTTAGCCAGTCAGTAGTAAGGCCACTACCCTTAAAGGTGTTTCAGATTTTGTCACGAGCGGACATTACAGTGGGTGCCTTACGTCGTCAGTCAGTCAAGGTGCGTTGAGGTCATTGGATCTGTGCTTTTTCATAGGAACATTAAGATTTACTATGGAATTGAAAGTTGATATGACTTTCCTCTCTGTATTCTAATGAACTATCTGACCACTGCGGCAGGTGCTCTGTTGTCCAGTACACGGACAATGCAGTCATCTACCATTCCTCTGCCAAACTGGGAGGCCTTAGCCACCTACTACAACATGAACTCTGGTCACTTGAGCATTGGTTCATTGAGAACAGGATGGTCCTCAAAATGGACAAAACTAAGGCAATGTTGTTCAACCCTGGATCCCTTGGGCATGATAGAACACAACTCCTACCACTTACAACCTCGGCGGGCAACTGCATAAAAGTAGTGCCCTCCCTGAAATACCTTGGCCTTACCCTGAATCAGGGTCTCACCCTGAAAAACCACGTGGACTTAATTACCAAAACCTTACATGGGAAACTAGGCACCCTCTACCAACTGACTGACCAAGTTGTTCCTGAAGCTAGGATCTCTATCGCCACCAGCGTCCTCCTCCTCCTAACACTCATATATGCCACCCCAGTTGTGCAAGGACTGGAGAAGCAGTAGAGGAACCAGCTCTAGGTACTTTGCAATAAGGTGACTCGATTCGCTGCCCAGGCCAACTGAAGGGATCACCACTGTGACTCCCTATCTTTGTTAAATTGGCCCTTTCTGGATGCTCGCCTCCAGTACCCACTGCTCAGCCTAGCCTACAAGTTAATTGGCCTGACTCCCCCCAAAGACCAATCCCCAGCTTCTCCGCACAACAGGCCAAACTCTCCTAGACATCCCCAGGGTTAGAACCCAGGTGGGTGGCATGTCCTTTGCTCATACCGCTCCTACCCTGTGGAACCAACTCCCCCCTGGGATGCAGGAGGCTCCCTCTATCAAAACATTCCACACAAGGCTTAAGGCCCACCTGGGAGAAACCAGTTCTTGCTGTTGCACCGGCTTCTGATAGGACCCTAGCGAGAAAGAATAACCATGCTATTGCACTGTGATGTTCCAATATTGCCATTATAAATGTGTTGTTGTCATAACTGTAACCTGAAATAACGCTGTCTAACTGTATTGTTCTCTTTTACTATGTAATCCCGGGTCACCCCTGAAAAAGGGACCTCAGGGGCTCAGTGGGCTTACCCTGTCTCCAAAATTTAATAAATAAATAAATAATCAAGTGCCTTGTTAATATCAGGCAGAGAGTTAATGGGCCCCCAGTTGGCCCTAGTGATGTAGGTAAGGAATGCTTCTACATTGAATTGGGACATGTCCCTAGACAGAACGATTTTGGGGAGAGGTATCAGGGAATTGTTCTGCTATATACAATAGGTAGGTGAGTGGTCACTGATGCTATCTGGAAGGACTCCTACCACTTTTACCTTGTGGTCACAGTTAGTGATAACCCAGTCAATGAGTGAGTGGTTACTTGAATTGGTATTTATCCTTGTTGTTTCCGAGATGTGTTGGGCTAGCTTGGACTTGGCCAGTATGGAGTGATGTTTATTTCTGCTAGGGCTATGCCAGTCTAAGTTGAAGTTGCTGCAGAGTGTCATATCATGATTAATTTGTTAGGTCACAATTTTTTTCTAAAAGTTTACTAATTGGATTCAAGATCAAAATAGGGTGAAATCTTCAACAAGAACAGCATGTTTTCTTTTTGGGCTCAGACACAATCTTGGCACATTTCCAAGTGGCATTAAACTGCTGAGAAATAAATGTCACATTAAAGATTACACACAAAGGAAGGGCAATATAAGGAGTGACTAATTTAAAAAAGTGACTGTCTAACCCAGACCCACAATCAGAGCTGTTGTCAGGAAGAGATGAAAGTAATTTAAGGACCTCACTAACAGTGGCTTGCTTGAAAAACAAAAACTGTCCAATTATGGAAAGGTTTGCCTCAGAGGAGGAAAGGAGGTTCACAGTAAGAGTAAGTGAATTGTAATCAGAAAATTTTGAATAAAGGGAATTGGCTATTTCAAAAGAGTCTGTAATCTCTTTATCACTAACCTTCAAAGATCTAATTGTTCCTTTGTAGTATTAATCAGGGAACTGACATTGTCCCAAAAATGACAAGAGTCAGACCAGCTAATTTTCAACTTCATTTTATAATACTCAGTTTTTGCAAATCTAATAATGAATTTAAGTCTATTTCTAATTTGACTATACTGGGATAACAGATAAGTGGAAATAGAGGACTTAAAAGCAGCTCAGGCCATTTTCCTTTGTTTTATGTTTGTCTTTATATTTTCAGAAATCCATTTATTGGTGGAACTCCTAACTCTACTTGTGCACATAGGAAATAAATTCCTGGATGGAGAGAAGCTGATGTTAAAAAAAATCCAAAGCTGAATCAACTTTATGTATTAGGTCAATATGAGACCAATCAATGTGGGATAACTCCAGAGCCAAATCAAAGATGGCAACATTTATAATGTTATGTGACTGGACAAATCAAAGGGAAATTCTTGGTAGCTTGGAAGACAAAACACAATATGTGCAAAATGGTCATAACAGAATCATCAAGCACTCCGACAGTCAAAATATTTTGATCCTGATTAGTGAGAATCCAATCCAATAATGAATGATTTGAGCTGCCAGACTTTAATCTCGTGGGATCATTAATTAATTGTATGGGATTATAAATTTGTAACAATAATTAAAAATCATTTTTACAATTGAATTGCCATTTTAAATTAACATCCCCCACAGCAACACAGTCATAAATTTAATAAAAGGTTCAGCAGAGGCCAGAAATTCTGTAACACTGGATAAGCCACATCAAGGGGGTTATACAAACACATTAAAATAATATTTTTTTGGCCAACCAGTAAAAACAAAGCAAAAGCCAGTCAAAAGGAGTATTGCTATTAGAACTACCAGAGACCACATTGACTTGTAATTGGTCTTTAAAATATACAATAACCCCCACCATCTTTTTTTCTCTGAATGATCTTGTCTAGTGAAATTATATCCTGGTAAAATGCATAAACTATCAGGTACAGTTGGCTTCAATCAAGATTCAGCAATACCAATAACATCAGGATGGTAAATACTGGTACAAATTTCAAGTTCAGCCATTTTAGGTACAAGACTATGAGTATTTACTGTAGATGGAGAAATTTCAAACCATGCTTTTTATACCAGAGATGGGGGGGGGACCAAGATTTGGGTCTATATTACCAGCCAATAAAAGTAAACAAAAACTAAGGCAAAAAATAAAACTTAATTCTGCTTGAAATCTGCTGACAACACATAACACAACATTGCAATAAAGGAAATCTACAACTCCAAGCAACATACTTGGTAACCATAAACAATGAAACAACTCAGATTTTAGTAAGTGTGATTTAAAAAGAAAATTGGACATAGTAAAACCAAATAATTCAGGTTAGCTAGAATCTGGTGCAATAGTCGAAGAACAGGAGCAAGCTTCACACATAACAAATAAAATAAATAAAAACTAGAGCCCCCCCCATCTTGAAACAAAATAGTTCAAACATTAATAAGAAGAATAAAGGTGACTGCTACTCACCATCAGGTCACTCAGTAAAAAGAATAGTTAGGATACTACTGCACAAACTCCACTAAAAAAGTCTAGACTGAAACTCAACCAAGCCACCACCTCTGACTGATGCTGCCACCAACAGGGGAAGAGAGGTAGGAGAAAAAGAAGCAGGCAGGACAATGATAAAATTAGATTAGTTGTAGCACTGTGATGGGAGTCTGCCACCCACCCACCACAAACTCCAACAATACAAGCCTAATGAAACAAATCTATCAAATAAAGACAATCGTATGATCAGTAAACCTGCCAGCCAATACTGCCACCATCAACCAGCAAATCAACTGAACAGAAAAACAAAGCAAAAGACACTTAGCACAAACAAGAACCTGACACTGGACAACCACCACCGAAATGTTTTGTCTGAAACCCTCACAAACCAACACTTCCCACTGACACTGCCATCAACAAGGGAAGAAAAGCAAGGAGGATACTCTACATATCAAAGGCAAAAGAAAAGATGAAAAGTTATATCTGTAGATGGTCTGTAGTGGGAGTCTGCCACCCACCCACTGTAAACTTTAGCAATACAGAATACAAAAAATACAAATCAGGACAAAAAAACAAATAACGATATCGATGCAAAAAAAAAAAAAAAAGAAAATGCTTGGAATTATTACAATATACATCAACTAAAACCGTCATTTTAATGATAGCTACTAGATGCGAAAAATAAACATAGTCCTAGTCGGACAAACAACTGGTAGATGACCAAGATTGTTTCCGTATCTGGAATCCTTATTATTTTGGGTATGAATATATTGTATTTTTTTTTTTGGTACTGATTAATGTAATTTAAAGAATTACAGACATATATTTTGCTACAAGAATCTATTTTTTTGCATGGTATGGTATTCAACACTCATATTTCCTGGAAATCAGCCACTATTTAACAATAAATTATTACATGCACACTACAGATTGTGTGTGTGTGTGTGTGTGTGTGTGTGTGTATGTGTGCACGTGTGGAGGCTGTGTTTTTTGGGGGGGGCAAGTGTGTGGCTGTTCGTTTTTGTTCTGCTTCTATGACTTAAGTAATTATGTCTGATGTTCTGAATCTTTGAGCAAAAGTGTATTTTAACTATTATACTGACCTGCTTGCAGTATTGTAATTTTTTAAGGACTATGTATTTTTTCAAATTTTATTTTCCCTGTTATGTTAGATGTAAGTTTTAATTTGTGCTATGTGCACCTTGATGGCACTGTTTTTGTTTCGATCAGTCTTGATAAGTAGTTTCTTTGTATGTGAATGTGGCAAAGTGTTTACCAAAACTGTTATGTTTAGCTCTATTGTATTATGTGTTGATTGCTCTGCTGGTAAAGTTCTTTATTTAATTCTGACTCATTGCAGTAGCAATAGCTATATTAAATTCTCATTTCTCAAAATGTTTTCAAATCCCTGAAATTATATGCTGCTGCTGCTGCTGTTTTTTAAATGAAAAACAAAAGACAGTCCATGCTGACAGCAGCCTAAGGTGCAACCCTTGCTACACCATATCACACTCCTGGTAAAAAAAAAATGGTGCACACACTGTAGCTCAATATTATTGCATTTATTTAAAACAAATTGCCAAGAATACCAATATAACCCCTGCTGATGCTCTTTGTCGGTCTCACGAGTTCCTCCACAGCATCTCTGTTAAAGTACTTTAGGGAATAGAAATTCACAAGATATTAAATTCTCATTTCTTGACTTTTTTTCAAATCTCAGAAGTTATATGTGTTGCTTGTAGATGTTGCTGCTGCACTGTGTCAGCCTCCTGAATGCCTCCACTGAATCTCTGGTAAAACACTTTAGTGGCTAGAAAGTCCATATATAAAAATTTCCTTCTCTGAATTTTTCTCAAGTCCCAAAAATTAAACATGCTGGTGCCACATGCTGCTGCACTAGCAGTCTACCACCACAGCACCTCTTGTAAAGCACTTTAATGCACAGAAAGTCACAATACCAGTATATTAAATTCTCATTTCCCAATTTTTAATCAAACCCTGTAAATTACACATGCTGTTGCACTGTGTCAATTTGCTGATTAAGAAAGTTGTTGCATTCAGTGGCAAATAATGATAATCTCACTGGCAAAGGGAGGCAGCAGCTGAGTAGGTGGCCAGATTGGGGCTGCAGGCTCTAAGAACTTGTTAAGGTGCATACATATGCTGAATGGTATCTGTGGAAGTTTGTTTGCATCTGATACTCAACTGTGGCAGTAGTGTTTTGTTGATGTGTCTACTGCAGTATTGACTACATCCACAAGCTGGCAGAAAAGGCAGCAGTGGCTTGCTTGCTGGAGGAGGTAGCAAATAGTCTTCTGGTAACTTCTTCAGGCTCTGTTAACAAAATATACTATCATTTCATATTTTTACATTCATATACAATGAAATCAATGCTCATACTGATACATATTATTATAAATTGTGTATATAAACTTCTGAAAATAATCTTAAATGGTTTAAATAATGCTCCAATATTTTCCAGCAGCATTCAGTCATCAAGTACACATTTTATGAATGAATACTTACTTGTCAATAACAATTGCATTAATTTAAAAAAAAGTAAAAAATCCCCATGACGGTGTGTGGATTTGTACTTCTTCTTCACAAACCAATGTCTAAGAACTCTGCTAACCTTTGAATTATAACCATGTATATTTAAAATATTTATAATACATCAGATGTAATTCATTTTCACATTATCCTTACAAACTTAAATATTCAATCTTCTCACCTTAAAGTATAACAAGCTTAGAATAAAGAACCACTCCTTAATCTACTGTCTGTTTTATTTTAATACTTAGTTAAGTATATTGTTTCTCTGTGAAAAATAAAAAAAAACTATACATATTTTATTTATTTTATGTATGTCATGTTTGATTCTTTCATGGAATACAACTACCCCCACTCCCCCATTTCAACTGGTAAAATCAACTTGTTAAATGAACATACTTACTGTAATTGGAAACCTCCAGCTTCTACTTACCCACTGTCTTCTGTTGAAAATAAAAACAAACAACTACAGAAATTTACATACAAACAATGGAGAATGCCGTCCCAGTGGTGCAGAGGGTTGAGGCGCTGGCATTTTACCTTGAGCCACGCTGGCTTCCTGGGTTCGGGAACGAACTCGGGACGTCAGAAGCTTGCAGGGGGAGGAAAGAATTGAGCATCTGTAGGACTTCTTTCCTGGGGTGGGTACAGGGGTGATGTCGCTCTTCAGTGGCCCCTGGTGGAGACCGGAGGCACTGCAAGACACAACATAGGGCCTGCCACGAAAAGCAGAAATACCTGCTCCATGCTCAACTGGATGAGAGCTGCCTGGCTGTCCAAGGCCATTGATGTCCTACGAGCCATCCATTCCAGCAGCACCCTGGGGCCAAGCATTAGCACTGGTCTGTCCCCCTGGCCGGTGTCTTTCCCCTTGAGGAGGGGGACCCGCCCCTTGAAGAGTTATGTCGGGGTTACCCTGGAGTCAGCTGCTATCTGCAACGGTGACTCGGGGAGTGAGATGGGTCAGATTCAGCCTTGGTTCACGCCTGAAGGAGTGTCTGAGATGGGGCATGTAGAAGGGGTAAAAAAATAATACAAAAAACAAAAGAAAACAATGGAGAGAAAGAAGTAAGTGCCTCAGCTGGGACTTGAACCAAGGCCTCCTGGAACACTGTTCCACTTGTGTTACCAGCTGCACCACCAAGGCAACAGGAAACTAAGCAGTCCCTGAGCACATTACTCTTTCTCCAAAGGCACAACATGGCGGCTTCACAGATAATTACATTTGTACAATCACATGGGTGCGGTGTTCACATATTGTGGAACACATACAAACAATGAAGAGAAAGTATTAAATGCCTCAGTTGGGACTTGAACCGAGGCCACCTGGAATACCATTATGACTGTGCTACCAGCTGCACCACCAAGGCAACAGGAAACTGGGCTGTCCCCAAGCACATTATTCTTTCTCCAAATGCACAACCCAGTGGCTGCACAAATAATTACATTTATACAACCACATGGGTGCCATGTGCACATATTGTGGAACATATACAAACAATGGAGAGAAAGAAGTAAGAGCCTCAGCTGGGACTTGAAACTAGGCCAGAGAGAATACTGTTCCAATTGTGCTACCAGCTGTGCCACCAAGGCAACTGGAAACTGGGCTGTCCCCAAACACATTACTCTTTCTTCAAATGCACAACTCTGTGGCTGCACAGATGATTTTATTTATACAGTCACATGAGTTTGGTGTGAACATATTCTTGTGGTGCAGCTGGTATTGCCATTGGAACAATATTCTGGATGGCCTGAGTTTAAGTCTCAGCTGAGGTGCTTACTTCTTTCTCTCCATCATTTGTATGTGTTCCACATTATGTGCACACCACACCCATATGATTGTATTAAAAAAATATATACATTTATTTTTTATCTCTCCTCCTTTTTGCATTAAAAGCCTAATTTTCAATTTCACTCTCGAACTGCTTAGTAAACTCAGGCTAAACTCACATTGATAATCATTAGCTTAACACTTCATTTTTTTTAAAATTGAATATATTTTATTCAATTGTAGGAAGAGTCAACGTATCACTTAGTTCAAACATTTGACATAAGCATTCACATATACATTTTGTGTGATCAAATGTTATATGCTAGGGTCCTGTTACATTACAATGTCATATAGAATATATGTTGTAAAGATGGTGTCAGCTATATTCGAATATTACAGTCTCAGCTGTCTACAGAGACCCTTCATGAACCTCCTCCTACCTCCCCTTCCCCAAACCCCCCCTTTCAGGTATGCAGCAACAATATCCACCATTCCCTATAATCTAGGTAAGGTAGTTGGGGAGGACCATCTTTAATGAAGTCATGCCACTCTTGTGGTTCTATCCCCTCCTTGCCTTACCTACTTATTTGATATCCTTGATCCACTAAATAGTCAGTAGAGTATGTCAAGGTGCCCATGTTTTTTGGTAGTATTGTGATCTCCGTGCAGTGTGAGCAATCGTATTCTCGGCCTGCAGGCCAAATAGTATCTCCTTTAGCCATTCCATATATGTAGAGATATTTTGATGTAACCAGTGGTGAATAATCACTTTTTTTGCACACACTGATATTAGTGTCATATGTTTTCGTTGGGTGCCACTTAGAACTTCTCCATAGTCTTCTGTTATACAAATTTCTGGTCTGAACGTGTCAGATAGCCCTAAGAGTGGGTCTAAATTGGACTTAATACTATCCCAGAAAGGCATGACCTTATTGCATTCCCAAAATATATGCAACAGAGTGCCAGGCCTTTGCTTACACCACAAACATACATTTGAGGAGATTTTCCCCATTTGATAAAGCCTAGCTGGGGTGTAATATAAGTCATGTATTACATAAAGCTGTAAGATGCGGTATCTGATCCATTTCACGTCTTGGTACAATTGTGACCAAATTTTAGGCCATGGTCGAGGAGCTGAGGTGTTTGGAGGTAGTACTTGGTTCCAGACATAATGCGGCTCACCTTGCTTTTCCCCTATGGCCTTCCTTGGGAAGCAATAGAAGTGGGAAATGAGGTGAGAGGAAGGTAAGTTAGGGATAGCCTGTAAAAGGGGGCCATCTAGATACAGTGTCCAGTACCCCGTTCCAAAGTATCGTAGGAGCATATGCTGCAGTTGGAGGTATTTAAAACAAAAGATTTTAGGGAGGTTAAACAGTGAGATGGCTGTTTGAAATGGTATCAGTGTGTGTTCTTGAAGTAGATCCACAACTCTCAGTTGGGTGTTACCAGGCCAGAAATTGTTTGAAAGGGCCAGTCTCCCAATTTTGAAATTGGGATTAGCATGTATAGGCTGGGAAACATCCTTTACCAGAGATATCTAAAAAAAGTTACACATTTGGGAATGTACTTGAAGTGTTGTTTCCATAGGTGTGGTCTTGAGGATTTTAGGCAAATTTTTGAGAGGGGAGAAGATGAGAGCTTTGGGAGATATATTGTGTGGAGAGAGTAAACTTTGCTCAATTTGATACCACAAGGGAATATAATGAGCACTCTCCTGACATGAATTGTCTCTCATCCAATATGCTAGGACCAAACAGACAATAGAAAACTGATAAAGAAGCAGGTCCGGGAGTTGTAAACTCCCATTATTCTTATTCCTCTGCAGCTTAAAAAAGGCCCATCGAGGCGTCTTCCCAACCCACAGAAAATTGGACATAATTTTGTTGACCTGGGTAAACCATGCTTTGGGTAGAAAGAGTTGTATTATCTGTAGGGGGTACAGAATTCGCGGAATGGATGTTCATTTTCAGAACATTTACCCATCCCCAGAGAGTCAATGGCAACATGGCCCAGAGGGAAAGATCCTTTTTAATCTGCATAAGAATTTTATCCAAGTTGTATTGTTCATCTTGGTCTCCAAAGGGGAAAGATATATACCCAGGTATTTTAACTTATCTCTGGTCCAGCGGAATCCAAGGTGAGCAATTTCAGCCTGGAATGTATGAACATTGAAAGGCATCACTTCTGTTTTTGTAATATTGAGTTTGTAATTAGAAAAAATCCCAAATGTTCTGATAATTTCGAGAGCAGCGGGGGCCGATTTTGAAGGGTGTGTTATGTGAAGTAAAATATCATCGGCATAGACCGAAATTTTGTAGGGACTGGGCCCAATAGAGATACCGGTAATATTTGGGGATAATTTAATACGTCTAATAAATGGTTCCAGATATAAGTTGAACAAGAAGGGGGAAAGTGGGCACCCCTGTCTTATTCCTTGTTGTAGCTGGAAGGGATGGGATAGATGCCCATTACATAGTATACGTGTTAAGGGGCAAGTATAAAATATCTTAACCCATTTTATATACTGCATTGGGATATTGTAAAGTTGTAACAAATGGAATAAGTATTCCCAGGAGACCCTATCAAACACTTTCTCTGCATCCAGGGACACCAAAGCAGCTGGAACTCAGGAGTCCCTGGATGCAGAGATCAGATACGCCAACTTACGCATGTGGTCAGATGAAACCCTACCAGCTACGAAGCCAAACTGTTCACAGCTTATTAGACATTGCCAGACCTTAGATAGTCTAGTAGCCATCATTTTTGCCAGTATTTTTATGTCAACATTAATTAATGAGATCAGACAGTAGTTTGTGACCTGAAGAGGGTCTCTGTCAGCCTTTGGGATAACCATAATAGCGGCCTCAAATAAAGTAGGGTCAGTAATACCTTGCTGAAACATATAGTTGTAGGTATCTAAAAGTATTGGTCCAATTTGTTCTTTAAAAAGTTTGTAGAATTCTACTGTAAATCCTTCTGGGCCTGGTGATTTGTCTGTGGGGAGGGAATCAATAGCCTGTGTTATCTCATCTTGAGAGATTGGGGCTTTAAACAAGTTTTCTTGGGATGAGTTAAGTTGTGGAAGCTGTATTGGCTGTAAAAATTGTTCCAGCATTTCTGGACAAAAAGAATGAGAGGTATGGGAATACAAAGTTTTGTAGTATTCTTGAAAATGGTTAGTAATTTCTCTCGGGGAAGTGACTATTTGTCCTTCAGAATTTTGAATACTAGGAACAATTCTATCTGAGGCTTGTGCCTTAAGTCACAAAGCCAAAAGTTTTCCAGCTTAGTCGCCCTGATCGAAATACTTAATCTTAGAGCATATAAGAAGATACTCTACGTGTTCAGTCAGAATTGAGTTCTATCAGTCCCTTAAAATTTCTAGGGCTTTAAATGGATCCTTTGTGGAGTTCAGGGAGAGTGACATCTCCATGTCCCTGATGTCCCGCAACAAAGCAGAAGTGACTTTTCAGGTCGTTTTTTTTAAACTGTTGCCATGTAAATTATTTCCACTCTAACTGTGCTTTTTAAGGCACCCCATAGCATGTCTGTCTTAGTCATGGAGGGGGCATTTATATCAATGAATTTTGAAATGAAGCCAGCCAAATGATTTTTCAGATATTCTGATCGAAATAATTGACAATTAAATCTCCAAACCTTATCTCTAGATATGGGCGGGCCCAGACTCCAGCCTAGTAAAGTGGGATGGTGATCTGAGATCACCTTGGGGAGGTAATTACAGGTTGTTATAGTTGAGTGATGTCCCACATCTATGAGAAAGTAATCTAAGCAAAAAAATGAGTTGTGTGGAATAGAATGGAATGAATATTCTTTCTGGTGAGGGTAAAGGGTCCTCCAAGGATCTATTAATCCAGTGCAGTCCATCATTTCTCTGATGGCAACCTGCACTGAGGAAAGAGATGGAGAGCAACTCGGGGAGCGATCTATAATATTACAATAAACAAGGTTCCAATCTCCTCCTAGCAGTATGGGGAAATGGGACCATGGGGTCAAATCATTCATAAGGGAAACAAAAAAGGATGGGTCTTCCATATTGGGGCCGTATATGGAACAAAGTACTATCTCCATTTGGCCCAACAGGGCCTTAATCAAAATATATCTATGCCGAGGATCTACTATGGTGTCTATAAGTTGAAATGGGACTCTTCTTGCTATGAGAATGGCAACCCCTCCCTTTCAAGTATCCGGTCCACTCCAAAAGGCCTGACCTACCCAGGATCTTCTTAATTGTGACAGCTGGGAAGGAGGCAAATGGGTTTCCTAAAGAAACACTATATCAAGGCCTAGATTATGAAGATGCAACAATACTTTTGCATGTTTAGCCTGAGATTGAGACCCCCTTATATTCTATGAACATATTTTATGTGGAGTCACCTTGTTGACAGTTTTTTACTGGACTATCCAGCTTAAAACTAAGAGTAGTCGTATTGCTCAGGTTATCAATAAGATAACCCTTATTAAACAGCCGCTGTGCTGCATACCTGATCCCACCCACCCTCCATTCCCCTTTAACCCCCCACTTCTCCCTCCCCTTCCCTCTGCTATACATCACCCTACCCCTGTACACAGCCATTTTGTAGGGGCTCTCCCAGGGCCATCCCCCAGTCATATTATATTGCATAATTACAGGCCACCAAAACATCAGGCCTGGAAACTGCCCAGGGAACCCCCCACCTGAAGCTGTGTGTTCCCCCCTCCCTTCATCCTGGTTTGCAACACCCTTCTTGAAATTGCAGTATCCAGATCTTCCCCCTTCCTCCCCAACTCCACACTATGAGAATATAGTATAAAAAAAAGGGGGGGGGAACAATCATATTGTGAGATTCCACAAGCAAGTCCCCTCATATCAAAGTTTTTAGCAGCCTTATTTAATATTCAATCCCCCTTACCCTTCCTCTGCCCCCTCAGTCCCCCTTCATTGTTACAGTACTTGCTTCTAATGATGTTATCTTATTTTAGCATAACAATGGTACCCCTGCAGCATCGTGACTTAAGGAAAGGGAAGAAGGAGGAAAGAGAAGTAAAATTGCTGAGGGTAGTATTTTAAAAAAAAGGAAGAAGAAAAACAAGAGGAAAAAAAAAAGAGGGAGGGGAAGAAGTAATCAAACTATGAAACCCATGCAAACTCTTTCAGTGTTCAGATCTTCTTGAAAGTATTAATTAATAACATCCCTGCAGTTTCTATGCAGCTTTGAACACTGTGGAAATGCGTACAAGTCAGTGATTAGTCTTCTGTGCAAGTTCTGTAGTCCATAACACAAGGCAAGTGCATAGTGCACCCTCTTAATTAATCTTTCCTCGAATAGCAGGGGTATAAAAAAAAAAGCCATATTTCTTCCTTAGCTCAGAAGCGGCACAGTCTACCCTCTGATTCAACTATTACAGAGCTGTTCCTTATCAAAAGATGCAGTCCTACAGATGTAAAGAAAAATAAAGCTGGTTGAGTGGTCCAGTCGATCCGCAGACTTTAAGCGCCCTCTTGTGGCAGTAACTATGAGTATCATTAGGGTAACATAAAAAGTGACAGTACAGCACACTGAAGCACTAGTAACACAAAAGAAATAATTGCTCCATGGGTGGTAAATCTTTCACGATTGTTCCATCTCTTCCTTTCCTGGCTTCTTCATCATCTGGAAGGGGTGGGAGCCAAAAGAGGTGGGGAGAACAAAATTGAGGATAAATCCAGTTCTTACTCCTTTTCCTCATTAAGTTTGGTCTTTACCTTTCATTATGAGTCCCCGCTGTTCTGCAATCATTTAGAGAGTTCCAGGACAATAACTAAAATTTACTGAAGCTGATATTTATTAGTTAGATCCATATTCAACATGATTTGTTTCAGTTGTCTGTTTACTTAGCACCATGACAAACAATAAATTCAGCATGGCTTGAACAGATCTGGAATCAGCCCTGCCAATTCCGCTTGAGCTTGCTCAGCTGTATCGAAACTCCGCAAAGAATTTTGATGGTACACTGATAGCTTGGATGGGTACTGAACTTTGAATTTAATGCTGGCAGCAATTAATTTTGTGACATTGGGGTGATAAGCAGCCCTTCATTACCTTATGGTTGCAGGGAAGTCTTGGGCAAATCTCAGCTTCTGTCGCTCCCATAGAATTTCCTGAAGGCTCCTAACCTGCCTCAACACATGTACTTTATCTAGGTAATTAAGAAATTTTAAGATCAAGGGCCTTGGTGATTGCCCAGTTGCTGGTTTAGATCTAAGCGAACGATGGGCCTTCTCTATCACATAAGTGGTGTTATTAGGTGAGGGACTTGCTATTTTGGTTAGCAGCTGCTGCAGAAGAGTGATCGGGGTCGCCCCTTCTGAGTCCTCCGGAAGGCCGAATATGAGAATGTTATTTTGGTGGCTGTGGCCTTCCAGGTCCTCCAGTTTAACCTCCATCTTATTCAATCTTTGGCTCAGCACCGGAAGCTCAGAGTCGACTGTTGCTCTCCATGCCCTCCATCCCTCTAGTGAGGCTGTCCTGGCCATAACATCTTTGATCGCTCGGTTGGTGTCAGTAAGTTCTGTTCTCATAGCCTTCATTTCTGAGGTGAGTTCCTGGAGTACTACTCGAAAAGGATTTAATCCTTCCAAAAATGTCTGCTCCGTGAGAGGGGTGGCTGGCGGCCCTGATGTTGATGGTGAGCCCGCTTTAGTAATTGTTCCCGGTTGTCCCTTGGCCCATTTGGAGTTCTTCTCTGGCATCTGTGGCGGTGTGTGCAGGGGAGGTGCCTGGCGCATCTCTGCCTCCATTCCTAAGTAGGACTGATTCTTGTTTCGGCTTTTACTCCCGGCCACTGCTGCGACTGCTTTTACCCATTTTATCGTAGGTTCAGGAAGCTGTTAGAAGCTATGAGGTAGATGCACTTTTGGGATTAACACAATAGTTGTTGATAAATTGACTCTATAAGGTAGAGCTGGGTTCTCCAAGCTACTATTCCATCCATGGCATCACGTGATCTCCACAAAATCTTAACACTTCATTTTAAGAAAGGGAAGAGTACCTATCCCCAAACAAATCACGTTTTATCTCCTAAAAAATATCTCCTCTATTTCCTATTGTAAGAAATCTAAACTTTTCCAAATCTTTTTACACAATTCATATTGTTGATTTAGGTTTAAATTCACCCATACTCTTATATTGATCAGCGGCAAAACACTGAACAGCAGATGCTGCTAACAACACAGGGCTTTTCAATTGTCATGGTTTTGCCAATTTTAAAGAGAACTTAAATATTTATTAATAAACTTACAGACAAAGATCAAACTAAAACTGAAATCAACCAGAAAACTGAATCAGGAGGAGGAGCAGCCACCAACAGGGGCTACTCAAAAACTTCAACCCTCACAGCCTGTGTGTTAGACCGTAAGGTGGCTGTCTGAACATGTCACTAGCCAAATGTGGCTAGTTGGCCTTCAAACAGTCAACATCCACAGTCAGCATCCAAATATCTTAAAGCATAAGCCTCCTAATAGTTCAATTAAATCAGCATAAAATAGTGCAACTGGATGTACTATAGAGCTAGAGAGATGCTACCACTGACCAGTTTATAACCGCTAAACTGATCCCACTTTGCATATCAAAACAAAACTTATAAAAATGGGGATATAATCCCAGTTATATATAGAATCTGAAGTGCCAAACCTAACTTTTCAATAAGCCTCTCACAATAATAACATTTTATCTACATTTCCACCCCAATTGTTTTTTCTAATTTTTCTATGCCCACATATCTCAATGTTGACACATTGTGTCCACCTTTTTTTGAAATGTCTAGCTATTGTAGAACTTCCATCCCCTCTCCTAATATCACTTTATGTCCATTAAATTGAAGTCTTAAAGGTCTTGTAGGCTTACCAATATAAGCTAAACCACAAGGGCATTTCAAAAGGTAGACATCCTGTTTCATTTGACAGGTAATACATTGTTTGATCTCAATTATTTTATCCTTGTATTGGTTATAAATTACTGTACATTAGTCCTACGAGTATTATTACAGTTTTGGCAATTTTCACAAGGATAGTTACATATTATTTGAGGTCTACCTTGGAATATATCATGTTCTGTTTTTTCACTATTTTGAAAAGAATGGCTCAATATATAATTCAGATATTTTACTTTTTTTGTACTTGTTAATGGTTTCTATGAAAAGATCTCTTCTCCCATGAGATTTCCCCTCAATACGCATGTTCCTATAGTATAGATTTTATTTTGCCAAAGTATTCAGAACAATTAATAGGTAGTGTTATTCTGTCTGCTTTCTACTTACTTGACTCAGATTTTTTTTAATAATTATTCTTGCTTTCTTATATCACATTTGTTACTATTCAGATCTATGGCTGTATGATCATACCCTTTCTGTAAGAATCTGTCACCTAATTCATCTCCTGCTTCTTTGTAATCACTGTCGCTGGTACTGTTAAGCTTCAGCCTAACAATCTGCATCTCTCTAGATCTATATAACATCCAGTACCTCTATTTTATGCTTATTTAATTGAACTATTATGAGGTTTATGGTTTTAGGATATTTGGATGCTGATTGGGGATGTTGACCATTCAAAGGCCAGCTAGCCAGATCTGGCCAGTGACATGTTTGCATGGCCACCTTATAGCCTAACATACAAGTTGGGTGGGTTGAGGGGCTTTGAGCAGCCACCATTGGTGGATGCTCCTGCACCAGATTTAGCTTTCTGGTCAATTTTAGTTTTAGTTCAGTCTTTATCTGTAAGTTTATTAATAAATGTAAGTCCTATTTAAAACTGGCAAAACAGTGAGAATTGACAAGGCCTAGGTTGTTAGCAACATCGATAGTCAAGGAGGGTGCACCAACTAACTTTTGTGGACAGTGAATATAGCATCATCTATAAATGTAATATATAGATTTACTATTTAGCTTTGAAAGGCTTTTCAAGATCATTCTGAATAGAACGTTTATATTTGCTGAGAGATGGAGTGTGAATACTGCTCATATAGCTTAGGTTTGGTGAAATGAGGAAAGTATAACTATGATGCTGTTGGTGTGTGAATTGCTAAAAGGTCACCAGTAGAACTACTATATTCTTTTGAAAAAAATAAACTGCATCATTTAAAAGCAACTGTGGGGTTTTTTGTGGATTTGGGGGACCTTTAGTGGAGCTGTAAATGAAATGTGATCCAGTTTGAGGCACCTTTCTGTTAGAAATTTAAGTGCAATAAATGAAGAAGAGGTTTATCATTTAGAATTTAGAAGAAAGAATGTGGAATAGTAGGAATGAATAGTGTTTGGCTAGTGAGGTGAACTAGAACTATCAGAATATAGTATATGATTAGGGCTTATTGTTAACGGAAAATGGTGGCTTTCAAAATTGTGTTGTAGGACAGTTCAAAGGTCAAAAACAATTTTTTATATTGTTTTGACGTAAAATTGACAGTACAACAACTTTTCCCTCATTGAGCTCCGACCTGATTGATGGAAACAATACTGTCACAGAAACAAACAAGAGGATTTAAATGGTGGTGCCAGTTATTAAGTAGATGGCCGAGCGGTAACCTAAGATAGTCTAGATGTAGACTTTCACAGTCAGCTCCATGTGTCCAAACTACCAGTTTGTCTTTTTTCTTTGTTTGTTTTAAATTACTGGCAGCTATAAATCATTGGGGACAGGAGTAAAGTGGGATTGCAGCAAGAACCAGATTTGGAAGCAGAGCGGGACCAAATGGAGGAGCAAGTAGCATGATCACAAGGTATGAAACCGTGTGAGATTATAATGTTTCAGTGTTTTGGAGAGCCATATATTATATAAAATGGTGTATGGTTGTCCATATACAACACTCTATGTTGCCATCTAATAGATGTGATGCTTTCAAAAGAACCTCTCGAGCTTCACTCTCGAGTTCAGTATGATGTCATCGCATACCCTTGATGGCAACATAGCCTTGTTGTGTATGGACAGCCATAGGCTATTCTATATTTTTCTACTGGATTGGTTGTGAATGTGGTAAATTTGTTAAAGTGTGGAATTTTAAATACAAATCATGCATGAAGTTCTGGCACTGTTTGGGACTGGTAACCGTGGAGATGGGAGCTTTTATGGAGGCAGTATAGTGTAGTGGTTAAGGGCACTGAGCTGGAAACCTGGAGACCTGGGTTTGATCATCAGCCCTCATTTGCACTGGGAGGGAGGAGCCACAGACAGCTGAGTGCCGATTGTGAATATCGGCATGTGTGCTCCTGTCCGCGGGTGCACAGCTACGCAGGCAGAGTATGTGACTTTTTCATGCACCCCCACCCTCATCATGCATAGCACCCAATATGAATTGGAGAAAGAGATTTGGAAAAGTTTCAATGTCTCCCAATAGGAAACAGAGGAGATTTTTTTTTAGGAGACAAAACATGGTTTGTTGAGGGTAGATACCCGTCGGTTTTATAAACTGAGGTGTTAAGTTAATAATTACTAGCATGAGTTTAGCCTGAGTTTAGTAAGCAACTTGAAAGTGAAATTGAATATTAGGCTATTAATACTAAACAGAAGAGAGATAAAAAATACATTTCTATTGGTGTTTTTTTTTTTTTTCAACAGAAGATGCTGGGTAATTAGCAACCGTAGGCTTCAGATTTAAGTACACGTGTTTGTTTAATTTGTAAGATGAGCAAAGCAGATAGCTGTATTCCATGAAAGAATCAAACATGACATAAAAAAATAAAACATTTTTTATGTTTTACAGAGAAATAATGTAACTTACTAAATATAAAAAACAGACATTACTTTATTCTAAGCTCCATACATGTTTGCAAGGATAATGTGAGGAGTGAATTACATCTGCTGCATTATAAGTATTTTAAATATACATGGTTGTTAATTTATCATTTAAAGGTTAGCAGAGTGCTTAGACAGCAGTTTGAGAAGGAGTTCAAGCCCACACACCTAGGTGGTGATTTTTGACTGTGTTTTAGAATTAAAGTAAATGTAATTATAATAACCAGGGAACATTTTTCCCCATAGGGAAACCTGGTTATAATTAATCGTTATAACCAGCTGGTTATAATGGTGAACATGCCCTGGGATTTCCTCATGCCATGCATGTACCATCCGGCATACCACTGGACAATTCACCATGTCTCAGATTCAGATTCTGCAAACTGAAGTACAAAAAAACACTATTGCAACACTTTTGGGAAGTACACTTTTGAGAGACAAAAAAATGTAATGTTTAATTAGTTGTTCCAACCTGAATGTGGATTGTGCTTGAACTCAACCATGGCTGCACAGCAATGTGTGTTTATTTTATATAATTGCTGTGGAAAAAAATGCTCCCCATCAATAATATAAAATAAAACATGTGGTGGTGTGTAAAACGTGAATTTTACACACGCCTTTGATGCTGGATGCTTACATAAACCCCAAGAGCATATACAGCATCTAACACCACAGATGTGTGTAAAAATTCTCATTAAACTCACCACCCCATGTATAATTTTATATGTTATTGGCAATTAAGAATTGAGTCATAGAAAGTGCACTTGATGATTAATTGCTGTTGGGAAATGTTGGGACATTATTTGAACCATTTAAAATTATTTTCAGAAGTGTGTATAAACATTTTATAGAAATATGTACTGGTATGAGTGTTTACTTCATTTTATTTGAATGTAAAAATGTAATGAAAATGATAGTATATTTTGATACTAGATCCTGGTGAAGTGGTCAGACAACTATCAAACATTGATCAGACTGGTTGTAGAATACATAAATAAAAATATTTTATAAGATTACCATTGAGTGGATCCATTTCTCAATACTTAGGCTTGTTCTTACAAGACCCCACCTGATTTATCTTTATATTGTAGGTGCCAGGTGGGCCATACTGCTGAGTGGGTGTGCCATCTAAATAAAATGAGAAATTACAGCCTACAGACAAAATGTAGAGGTCTTCCAAAAAGCTGAGCAAAAGTTATTTCGGGGTAAATTACAGTCGGGGAGTAAATGCACAAACACAGAGCAAGAGCTGCCTTGTTGAAGGCTAGTGGAGCAGATTGAACTAATCTGTGGATTGAATTGATCTGCATTGTAATTTTATATTCTCTACTTGTTTTTCCTGCCAGAAGATTTTTTTACAGATGACCTCCAAAAAACCAGAAGGCATCCATTCTCAGCCATTTTGGTAGTCTAAAACACTCTAGGACCATGGGACAAGCTGGGCAACTGATCAGTGGTGTTTTGAAAAGCTGACCAAATGTGATATCAGAATGCATTAGAATCAGGGAGCAAATATGCCAACACTAAGCAAGGGCTGCCTTGTTAAATGCTAATGGAGCTTGAACTAGTCTGTGGGTGTAACTTTTCATTATCTGCTTGTTTTTCCTGCCTGGAGAGACTTCCTACAGATGATCTGCTAGCAACCAGCAGGGATCAGTTCTTGGCCATTTTGGTAGTTTGAAGCACTCAGAGACCATGTGATCAGTCCAGATGGAGTTTGGGATTGCTGGCCAATCAAGAACTGACCAGAAGGTTTAAATGTGGCCACTGCAACAAATCCCAACACATTTGTGTGCAGTGATTGATTGGAACAGTGAAGGAATGAAATAGGAATTAGACTGGTGTCTTAGGCATTGGCAAGCATCAGCAGGAGGAAGTGGGAGATTTTGCTGACCAACTAAGGTAAGGCACCTGCTTGCTCATCTTGTTGCAGCCACTGCTAGGATGAGGGGAGGTAAAAGGTGGGTCTAAACTCAGAATAGGAGCAACACCCTACATAGAATAGCAATATAAAGGGGATTTACGCTAGGTATAGGGTAACACAAGTAGCAACAAATGTGACAAGGGAAAGAAAGGAAGGGCAGAAGATAAAAGGTAGGCCTAGGGGGAACACAAGTAGTAACAAACAAACAAAAGGAGCACTAGAAACACCTCATCTGGGGTAAAGGTACATAGGGATTTCCAGGAAAAACAATGAGTGTGGAAGTTGGGAGTGCTGGAAGTGGTGCAGTGCAGTGGCTGTGGGGTGACAGTTTTCAGAGATACCTTCTGTAGACTCTAGTACTGCCCCATCGGCTACACATCTGTGGTTCAAGGGAGGAGGTCACTAGACTCCAAGTCAAGTTGGCTAGGATTTAGGGACCTCTTCTCCCACCCAGGGGTCACAAAGTGTGCCACTGATAACTCAGACGATGTCAGGGAGGAGGAATGGTGGGACTATAGTGTGCTCTAGAAGGGTGGGAGTGGTGGGTCAGAGGCACATTCCTTACCCAGTACTACCACAGTTCCTCTGCTGTTTTGGTGACAAGGGACTGCCCTGAGGCATTACCTGTGATAGTAGCCTGGGAGGATATAAGTATCCTTCATGGCAGAGACTGCAAGGACAATGGAAGAGGACCCAGGAGGAGGATGAAACAACTTCTTGGGGATACTCAATTGTGAGGGGGATAGACATAGGAATAGGAAGGGGGGCTATAGAGTTTGGGTGCCTACAAGTTGCCATGTCCTGGAGGGATGGGAAGTGGATCCTGAAGATTGCTAGGGCAGCAGGACTGGACTCAAAGCTGGATGTCATTGTTCACCTCAGGACTAATGACTTGGCTAAAAATGGGGCTGGGATAGTGCAGGGAGAGTTGAGGGAGCTGGAGAGAGGTCTTAAACAGGTAGCATGCTCAGTTGCTTTCCCTGAGGTGCTGCCTGTTTACAGCAGGGGAGATGAGTGAGATCTCAACACCAGGACCTTCATCTCATGGTTGAGTGAATGGTACAGTGAGGAGGAGTTTGGCTACTTTGGGGAGTGGGGATTCACCTGGAGGGACAAGGGCCTTTACATGGGTGATGGCCTGCATCCATCTGGGATGGGAACCATAGTCCTCAGTGGATGGTTTGAATATTACTTTGATGAACATTCAAATTAGTCAGTCACGGTGGTGGAATAAAATGTTCCTCCACAGGCTGAAGTATAAAGCAGAAAGAACCTGAGGAAAATGGATTCCCTCAGGGTACAAATTAATAAAACCACACAAGTCCACAATTACTACCACAATGCTGACAGCGAGATTAGGTGCTACTAGCATTGGCAGCCAGCCCAGTACAACAAAGTCCCAATGCAGGCACTTGAGCAAAGATAAAGTAACTCAAATACTGTGCAAATGCAATTTATTAAAGAAATGCAAGGGCCAAAAACAACACTCACCCCAATGCCCTGGCAAAGGAGTATTTCTCTCTATTTGTTTCTTCTTCCATACAGGAAGGATTTACACCATTCTTGGTCTCTGTGAGATGCAGTTTCATTTTTTTGGGTTGGTTAGACATATCAAGATAACATCAGAGATGATTTTAGATTTCGTCCTCTCCTTCCACAGGAGGGTACTGAGATGGCATGTGGTATGTCTCATCATTGCCTCACCCACCCCAACTTACCTAATCTAATTAGAGTACCTAAATCTCCTCCCCTTCCCAAAATCACTCCTCCATGGTAATGATTCCAGAAAAGGCACATGCAGGACAAGATTTAAGGGAAAGAAACATATCCATAATGGGGTGGGTTATATACAATGCATGCACTAAAGGAGGAAAGAAGAAAAAAAAGAGAAGAGGAAGAAAGTGCCCCCCTCCCACACCACCTTTCCCCCAATGAAGAACCTGTTCAATGGGCTGGGAAGAAAATCTCTACCCATTTAGATCAGGAATAAAGTGTCAAGGTGAGTAAGGATGGCTTGCAAAAAGCAGAGTTATATAATGTCTAAGTTAATTAAATATTCTATGGGTTGCCAGATTAGCTTAAATTTTAATTCATGGCCCTTGTTTATGAAGGAAATTATTTCCAGGTTCATACAGTCTAAACATAGGTTCTTCCATAGTTCATACCCTGGGGGAGCAACATGTTTTCAATTTCTAGTAATACACCTTCTCGTGTTTAGTAGTGCAATATTCAAAAATTTGACCAAAGAGCCCTGTGGTAGAATTTAGTTAAAACTAATACTTAACATACAAATTCCTAATTCTCGCTGGATATTCATCCCTGGAATTTTATTTAAGACTTGAAAGCTTTTTTCTCAAAAAGAAATAATTTTTGGGCAAGTAACAATCACATGTTCCAAGGATCCAATTTCCCCAAAGCGTCTATTGCATAATGGAGATATGGTTGGACACATTTTTAGGATATAGGGGGTATAATACAATCTATGGAACACATTAAATTGAGCCTGGTTAAGTCAGTTATTAATTGTAGTGTAAATTCCAGCTATAGTTGTGTACCAGATCTGGATATTCATTTATTTTTGTAATGCCATTTCCTATCTACTTTTTAGTTTGCAAATTGGTGAAAAAATATAATTTATTAATATAGTATATGCCTTGGAAATCCATTCTGATTGTACATTTAGGAATGATGTTTGCAATTGGGTTAAAGGTGGTGAAGCCAACCTTGGACCTAACTCCTTAGTATGAAACAACCATTTTTGTAAGGATATGTAAAAGTCCTGTGCTGGAATATGACATTTTTCTTGAATTTGAGTAAAAGACATAAAGTGCCCTTGAGGATTATATAGATCCTGGAGACATGTGATGCCACATTTCATCCATTTTGTATATGGCTGGGGATTTATGGTACATGTCTGGTGTTGTAGATTGGACCTGCAAAATTCACTCTCAAGTTTTCCTTAGTAAGAGAATGGAACTCCAACCAATCCTCTTTAGTATTTTTAAGAAAGATATTATTGCAGTTCTTTAGTTCTACCTTTCCCAAATTAGCAAACAATATTTGAGTAGGATTAACATTGTATCTCTCAAGGTTTTCATAGTATACCCACCAACCAGGCTCTACCTTAAAATATTCTCCTGTCTGAGAGACACAAGCTGACAAACAGTATTTTTTTAAATCCAGGAGATTTAAGCCTCCATAAATTTTGGAAGCTTGCAATTTGTTCAATTTAATTCTAGGCTTTTTATTTTTCCAAAGAAATTTAAGTAATAGTGGGTCTAATTTACTAAACCATTGGTTTTCTAATCTTATTGGTAAGGCCTGGAATAAATATAGTAGTTTAGGTAAAATACACATTTTGATTGTCTGCACTCTACCCCAAAGGGTCAGGGGGAGCTCCATCCAAGACTATAGAGATTCTTTGATCTTATTCAAAATAATTTCATAACTGAATTAGAACAGACATTCTTTGTCTAAACCCAAATTAACCCCTAGATATTTTCATTTATTGTTTTCTTTCTTAAAAGGGTATGCCTTTAGATTGTGATAGATACCATTGGGATTTATAGGCATCAAAATCGATTTATCTTATAACCTGATATCTGTCCAAATTCAGAAATAATTTGCATAACTAAGTTTAAGTTGTTAGTTGGATTAGTGATATATAATAAAATATAATCTGCATATAAGGAAATTATGAATGGTTCCTTAGACTTATACAGTCCATTGATATTTGGGCAGCTTCTTAGTGCATTAGCTAAAGGTTCTATTGCTAAGGCAAACAATAGGGGTGAAAGAGGACACCTCTTCCTTGTGCCTCTACCTAATCATATTTTCTGTGAAATGTTATTGTTAGTCAAAATTTGAGCAGAGGGTTGTGAATACAATGTTCTGTCCCAGGTAATAAATTGATTCCCCAGGTTTGCTTTTTCCAAGATTGTGAAAAGTTAGTTCCATCCCACCCTGTCAAAAGCCTTCTCTACATCTAAGGAGCATATCACTGCATCTTTCGTTTATTCATTAATCATAAGGTTAACTAAGATATTAAGAGCATTACTTATATTATTAAATCCCTTACGGCCTTTTATGAATCCTGTTTGATTTTTATTAACAATACCAGGAATTATGATTTCTAATCTGCTAGCAAGAATCTTTGCAAGAATCTTATTATCCACATTTAATAAGGAAATTGGATGGTAAGATCCAAGAAAAAGTAGATTTTTCCCTTCTTTAGGTAGTAACACCACAAATGCCTCTAAAAAAGAATTTGAGATTGAACTTTCCAACAAAAAAGAATTATACAGTTTTGCTAGCAGAGGTGCAATTTGAGTAGCACAAATCGTATATATTTCCATGGAAGCCCATCGGGGTCTGGTGCTTTTCCATTTTGCTGTGACTTAATGGACTCTTTAACTTTTCCTTCTGTAATTATTTTATTATGTTCTATTTGTGTTTTCAAATCAATTTTAGGAATTTCAAATTTTGACAATATCTCTGTATTTAGGTTTTACTTGTGATTTGTAATGCTCTTAATAATTTTGAAAGGCATCATTAATTTCTTTTAAGTCTGTAATGTTCCTATCTTTCACTTCTAATTCCACAATAGTTTTACTGGCTTGTTCTTTTTGTAAAAGAAAAGCCAGAAACTTGTCAGATTTATCTGCTTTTGCATAGTGTTTGGATCCAGTTTTCATTATTATTCTTTTTGTTTTATATATTGGAAGGTTTGTTATTTTTCCATTTCAAGTTTTCCCAATGCCTAAAGTCTTGCTTCTTTTTAGTATGTACATTTTGAGTTTCTGCTCTCTTAATTTCTTCTGCTAACCTGTTCTCATTGGTTTTCCTTGTTTTATATCTGTTGCATGAGAAAAAATATATTCTATCTCTCATATAAGCTTTCCAAGCTTCCCAAATCACATCTACAGAACAACCAGTATTTAAGTTATTGTTTATGTATACTTTGCATTCTTTTTGTAAAAATTCCAAAAATTATGGGTCTTGTAGTGACCAGACATCCATTGTCCACTTTCTTTGCCTTGTGTATGTATTAATTTGTAGTTTCAAGAAAAGGGGAGAATGGTCGGAAATCAAAATCCCTTCATAACTATTGAATAGTGTCTTATTCAGTAATTCTTGTGAACCTAGAAAAAGATTTATTCTGGAATAAAATGTATGTAGATTATAGAAGAAAGAAAATTCCCTTGAATATGGATTGTGTTTCCTCCAAAAGTCTAAGAGATTTAGCTCCTTCATCCTTTTAAATAAGGTGCAGGAGACCTTTGACAGTGTGGAAACGGAGCCCTGTCTGTCCAAAGTTGAATTCAAAGTCAGGGTAAAGTCACCCAAAATTAAATAAGGGCCAGAGTTTAGTGATATTTAAAAAAAATCCATAACAAATTCTGGTTCATCTTTATTAGGACCATAGAGACATGCTATAGTCATCTCTTGATTATTAAATGCAATATTACAAATTAAATATCTCTCCTCACTATCCAAAAAAGAGTCTTTGACTGAAATGTTTAGGTTTTTGTAGAAAAGTATTGCCATCCTTCTGTACTTTTGACCCACTGGGGCTGAGTGCAGTCCTGGCTCACCCAAAATTTTCCTAAATGTTTCAAATTCCTTCTGATTAAAGTGGGTCTCCTGTAATAAGAGACAATTAACATGTCTTCTTTTAACATAATTGAATATATTTTTCCTTTTAATAGGGTTGGAGATACCATTAACATTTCAAGATAAGAAATGTAGTGCATCTACCATTTAATAGATACTAAGAAAGTACCCAAATTATGTCTGACATCCTTAACTTCGAAATCTCCAGATGTGAGGGTCCTAATCCTGGGATCCCACAGAATAAACAAAAATCTAGATTGTAGAAATGTGCAAATTCCTCAATGTTCCTATTCAAAAGCCCATAGTGACAGCCCCTAATATACAGTTTTATAGAAATCTTCTGAGTCTAAACACCCTAAGAACCAGTAATCCAACATATTTGCAAGATGTTGACACACCTAGAACTGTAAACTCCCATCTAGCTGAACCCTTGTTGCATCAGAGAAAACATAAGAAAAGAGAAAAAAAAAGGGAGAGGAAACCAAAAATTAACTTCCCTTATTGGGGCCACTCCCTAATTCTGGGTTATTTTTATCTGGTTTCAATTTCTGTTCTTTAAAAATGTAATTGTCTGCTTCTGCCACAGAAGTAAATGTTTTCCCTTGCACTAAATAGGAGATTTTTAAAATGGTAGGAGTAGGATGATAAAAATGAATACATTTTTCCCACAGAAAGTTTTTAATATCTTTAAAGGAAATTCTTTTCTGCTGTGCTTCTGGGCCTAAATCAGAGTAGATCAGTATTTTGTTGTTATCCTGTATTAAGGACATCTTCTTCTTAACCAGGGACAAGATGGCTTCCCTTTCCTGATACTTAAAAAATTTCACATAGATGGTTCAAGGGTACGTAAAGTTTGGATTTAAGAGTGCTGGAGATCTATGGCCTCTCTGTAATACGTTTTCCTCTGGGTACTGTATATCTTGTAATCTGGTAAACATTTTTTTGCAATATCCCAGAATGTCATTTTTTTCTGAGCCATCTGGTATTCAGAGAATATTTAAGTTGGCCCTTCTTAATCTAAATTCCAAATCTAAGATTTTATTCTCATAGAAAGTGTTTGGTCAGAGAGTTCTGCCTGCTGCTTGAGCATGGACATGTCATCTTCTAATACTGAGAGTCACTCCTCCTATTGTGTTATCCTGTTATTTAAACCTCCAACTTCTTGTTTAACAGTGTTCATTTCTGAGTTAATATCTTCTAGCTTCTCCTCTATATTCTGAAAGCCAGATTTCATTTGTTGTAGAATGGTCTGAAGCAAATGATTACTATTGGTATCTTCCCCGGGGGGGGGGAGTTGAGAGGGTGTTATCTTCTTTCATTGTAATACTGCTTGCCAGAGTAGATTCCCCTGAGCAATTGTACCCACTTTATTGCCTTTGGGATTCATTGATTTTCATGCTATTCCCCCCTGCGAAGTGGAGGGGATTATCCTTCCCACTTTTTCCATGATATTTCTGGAAGATTGTCCATGATGGAAAGGGGGGGGGTGTCAGCTTTAGAGCTATGCTCCTGACACTTCCTTTACTGTGTGTTGTCCTGAAAAAATGTTAGGATTGTCAGGGGAAACAAACAAATCAGTCTCTGGATTTGCAGTATTCAGATTATCTTGAAGTGCAGAAGCCTGCTCAGATTCTTCAATGATTGTTTCAGAATGCATTTCACTATTATCCTACTCGAGATTAAGTGGAAAACATAGACGGCCACTGCCCTTTTTCAATAATTCATGTGTCTTAAATGAAGGTCTTTGCCCACCCCCCACACCTTTTACAGGGAACCTTAATCCATTTGTTTTCCATTTTTTTACCCTTTTGCTTTAAATCTGATTTAGGGAAGAAAGCTTTAATTTCTCTGAGATTCTTGGATCTAGTAGCCATTCAGAAAGGGAAAGTCAAATAATTCAATTAAACTCATGCAGCTTTACATTCCATTTAAAGTCATAGCCTTCCAATGGTATGAAGTGTGTTCTATTATCAAGTTAAATTTAGCCCTGAAAATCTAACTTTCTGTAGAACCAGTTTAGCAGCCTTGTAAATTAGAGGTAGGCCTTTCATAGTGCTTTAAAACAAAAAAAAAATTCAAGATATATTTATACATGGCATCTTTTTGCACAAGGCATGAATTCTTAAGGGTTGGTCAGTAATAAATAAAGACTTTTTAAACACCATTGTTTATTTTTGTGGTTAGAAGGATGTTTTAAATACTGTCCAATCTATGAGTATTGAGCCCCATTGGTTTGAGCTGTTGAGGTGAACCTTGACTTTTGTTATCTGCAGATAGAAAAGAAAAAAAAATATGCCAAGGCCCCTTTTCAAGCTTTAGCAGTGACCCAAATTTCTCAGAAGGAAAGGTCCCCTGACTCAACCCATGGCCAGGCACTCAGTGATACTCAGGTCATGGCAGTCAAGCTGTACTGCTTCTGCTACTCCATAAATCAAATGCAAGTCTTCTGAACTTTTCTCATGTGAGGAGGGGAAAATGAAAACACAGTACCTGGCTTCTCCTGTGAAAATAGATAGTTTTGCCAGGTTTTCTCTGATGCCCAAGTTAGAAGATCAGTATGTATGATGCAGCATCCTGTGTTCAGTATTTCAGGAGTCTGAATGCTGCAACTCCTCATGGTGCCATCTTGACTCCACCCTTACTAGAACCAGCCGATGGTGTCTCCCGAATCCAGTCACCCAAAATGTACAATGTATCATCAGTCAGACAGTAAGATGCAGTATTCAAGTAGATCCCCATACAAGTGGCCCAGTTGGGACCAGAACCTGAGGGGGTGATCACAAGATTAATTAATGAAGCATTCTATCTTTATTTCCTTGCACTATATCCAGTGGCTCTGTTTTAATCTCTTCATGTAAAGTTCTTTAATGTTGGCTATTTCAGCAAAGTGAATAATGCTATTTTGTCCTTAAATATATGATGAAACATTTCAATGCTATTTCAGCTATGTATGAACTTATACAGACTGTATTAGTGTATTTTGTCACTTTTTATTGTCAGTCACTTTTTGAAATTGATTTGAGTGTGCCTATTGGTGAATTTATATCACTTGATTAGTGACATCACAACTTGCTTGATTATTTGTATGTGTTCTCTTGTCTGTTTCTTATACCCCCACAGAAGGCTTCATTGCCAAGGCACTAAGGGTGGGGTTGTATTTGGCCCTAGTATTTATTTAATAAATTGCATTTGCACAGTATTTGAGTTACTTTATCCATGCTTGAGTGCTAGCATTGGAATTTTGCAAATTAATTAAGGAAACAAGACAGTAGAAATGATGAAGGATGGGAATGGAAGGGCACAAAGGAAAGAAGGGGAGGTAACAAACAGAGTAGTAACAAAATCTGGAAGGCCATATGTGTGAATGCTAGAAGTCTAAGAATAAGGTACAGGAGAATACTATTTTTCAAAGAAAAAGATGCCGAAGGACAAGGAGGCACTAGATGAAACTGGAGGGAGGCAGGCTCAAAGGGAACACGAGGAAGTACTCCATCACAGAAAGGGTGGATGATAGATACAACAGCCTGCCAGCAGAGGTGGTGAGGGCAGAAATGATTACAGGTTTTAACAAGTTCTAGCCAGGGCTGTGAAGAGCTACCAAGTGACCAAAGTTACATATGTGCATAGAAATTATTCAACGCCCAGGTGTAACATGGCTGTTTTTAGGAGGTGTTGCACCAAATTTTCAACATGGCATTTTTGGGACCCCTCCTCATGAAGAGTGCCATTGTCATTTTGGGAACTTGTCACAAAAGGTGATTTTACAAAGTGAATGTGCTATTCTGTGCCAGAGGTGCAAAAACATGTTTTCGGCAGAATGTGGGAAATGACAGCTGTACTGTTTTGAAGGAAGTATGCAAAAATGGCAATGCTGAAAATATGGAGTGAAAATATTAAAAACTGGCGAAGTTAGGAGCATACATAGAAACTATGCAACGCACAAACATAAAGCAGTAATTGTTTTTCATTGTTTCCCCAAATTTGCAAAATGGGTTTTTTAGGACCCCACCTCATGATCAGTGGCACTGTCATTTCTTGAATCGGTCCAGAAAAGTGATTTCATGCACTGACCACAAAATCACTTTTTGGCAATGAGTTACAAAATGACAGTGACAATTTTCATGAGGTGGGGTCCCTAGAACCCCATGCTGAAAATTTGGGTCAATAATTCCCCAAAATGGCTAATTTATCAACACATCCTATTGAATGGCATTATAGCATGCCTACCTTTGATTCTTCAGTTTGCAGTTTGGCTTTGAAGAGTGCAGACC
This sequence comes from Neoceratodus forsteri, assembly GCA_016271365.2. Taxonomy (NCBI): domain Eukaryota; kingdom Metazoa; phylum Chordata; order Ceratodontiformes; family Ceratodontidae; genus Neoceratodus; species Neoceratodus forsteri. Next base: position 1,293,363,816 of record CM057456.1, read on the forward strand.
TGTCCTAGTCCAAAGAAGAAGACAGTGCCGACCTATGGAGGTAAGTATGGGGCAAAGGGTGGGGGATGTAGTGAGGTGGGTGCTCAGTGGGAAAGTGGGGGAGGGGGAGGTGGACTGCAGTGATGACTAGGGACCATTTTTGTTTTTACAGGGAAAAAAACACAATAATGAGGGACTGTTTTCTTTCTTACAGGAAAAATAAAGAAAAAAAACATTTGGGCACACTGGGGTGGGCTCCCAGTGCACCACATGAATGGGGGGGGTTGTATATGATGCTGACACATGGAATGTGCACTCTGATGTTGGTGGAGGGAAGAAAGAAACAGTTAGGCACACTGGGGAAGGCTCCCAGTGTCCTGCATGAGTGGTGTGGGGGGGTTCCACATAATGCCAGCATGGGGATTGGTCACCCCGATGTCAGTGGGCAAAATTATTATTCTTTGGGAACACTGGGATGGGCTCCCAGTGTGCCACATAAGTTAGGGGGACACAGAATTCCACATAGCTGGTGGCAGGAGGTAAAATGGTTTATATTTGGGCACAATGGGGTGGGCTCCCAGTGTGCCACATTAGTTGAAGGGGGCCACAGAATGCTGTGGAGCTGGTTGCAGTGATGCAACTGCACATGCAAGGAACTCACACATGCACAGTTGTTGCACATGTGTAGTTCATGCCACAGAATGCAAAAGTAACAGCCAAAATAGTGCAGATGTTATTCCTTAGCAGCTGATTGTAGCAGAGGGTTTTAAGCTCCGTTGGACATTCAGAAGGATACTTCCAAAAGTCCAAAGGAAGGTTCCATGATTGGCCATTTTTAAAGCTACTAAATGTAGGCTCTGCCACAGCCCTAAAAATGCTTGGGACAGCCATAGAGGATTACTGTCAGTAATGGGAGAGGCACAACATAATTCCAATAGTACAAGAAAGATCTCAGTTGTTAGGGGTAGTGGAGCAGACTAGGTGGGCTGAAGGCCCTTATCTGCCAACAATTTCTATGTCTCTATGCCTAGAAAATAAGATTCTGGACCTACAGGCCATCATGGCAGAAGCCGACCTGAATATTGTGGTCATTACTGACTCGTGGTACACTGAAAACCATAACTGGGATATGGCTACACCAGGCTATACAGTACTCTGTTCAAGATGGATCAGGTGAGAAGGAAAGGAGGGGGTGTGGTGCTTTGTGTGAGGAAAGGCAAAAAAGTAATGGAGATACAAGGAATGGGGAGGCAGAGGTACTGTGGGTCACCCTAGAGTTGGGGAATGGAGTCTCTATTTGCGCTGGCATGTTCTGCAAACCTCCAGCACAGGGGGAGGAATTAGATAAGGTTCTGGTGGAAGCCACTGGAAAGATGGTAGAAAGATGGTAGTAAAGGGGGAGATGCTGTGGGTGGGAGACTTCAAGTCTTCCAGATACAGATTGGATCATCCCACCTGTGGCTTCAGCTAGAAGCAGAGACATCCTGGATTCCCTCCTGGAGACATTTCTCAGGCAGCTAGTGATTGAACCCATTCATGATGGAGCAATTGTGGTCCAGGTACTCACTAACAGGGACAGAGTTGCAGACAACAAGGTGGGAGACAAAGTGGGGACCCAGTGATCACTACACAGTATGGTTCAATATAAAGATGGTTGCAGAACTGAACTACACCAGGGTGACAGTGCTGCACTTCAGAAGGGCAGAGTTTAAAAAGGGGTGACTGCCTCAGGGATGAACTGGTAGAGGGGATGGCCTACTGGGGTGGAGGAACAGTGGGTGAAGCTAAAAAAGGAAACAGTAAAGGCACCAAACCTCTGCATTAAGCAAATGAGTAAACACAAGAGGAAAAAGAGATCTCTATGTTTCTTGAAAGAGGTAGCAGAAAAGGTAAAAGCTAAAAAGTGTAGGATTCAGGCATAACAAGACACAGAGAGAGGAGGATTGGGAGGTGTATCATAGGAAACAAAGGGAAGCAGGGAGAACAGCAGGAAACATGAAGGTGCAAACTGAAGAAAGAATAGCCCAGGTGGTAACAGAAGTGGAAAAGTATTGTTTTATGTATCTAAGTGAAAAGAAAAAGACCAGTGGTGGGATTGTAATGTTAGAAAGGGAAGGGGGGGGGCTGTGCAGAAGGGCACCAGGAAAAGGCAGACATCTTGAACAAATACTTTTGTTCAGTGTCCACAGAGGAAGGAGAAGGGGGCTCAAAAAAGTAACAGACGCATGAGAGAGGAGGGAGGGATGGAGGGAGGGAGGTGGACACTAGTCCATTTTCAGAGGAGAAGACTTGCTAATCTGAAAGTGGATAAAGCAATGGGACCAGACAGGGCGCATCCAAGGTAGAGATGTTGTGAAATGAAATTTTGCCAGCAACATTCTTATGAAATCTGCACATTTGCTGGGTGAAGCATTCTTCCATTCTGTAAAATTTTACGACAGGTGCAAAGTTGCAAAAATTTGCTTACAGAATGTGGAATTTTGCTGTGAAATGCACGATTTCACCTGAAACTTGTGAAATTTCACGTTCCACAGGAGAAATTTGGTATTTTGCACCCATTAATATTTCACAAAATGTGCAAATTTCACAAAATAGTTTGCATAATAATTTTGTAATTTCACACATCTCTAATACAAGGGTATTGAGTGATCTCAGTGAGGTACTAGTTGCACCTCTTACAGCCCTCTTTAACAGCTCATTAGAAATGGGAGTGGTTCCAGAGGACTGGATGAGGATAGATGTAGTCCTGTTTCAAAAAAGTGGTAACAGGGATGATGCAGCAATTATAGGCCAGTCAAGCTGATATCAGTGTTAGCCAGTTAACGGAATTACTGCTAAATGAAAGGATTGTGTGATATCTTGAATTCAGTGGGTTACAAGACCCAAGGCAGCATGGATTCATGGGGGGGGGGGGTAATGTGAAACAATCTGACAGATTTCTTTGACTAGGTGACACATGGACTAGATCAGGATAGAGCAGTGGACATAGTCTACATAGATTTCAGTAAGGCTTTCAACACCATTCCACACTAGAGACAGGTAAGTGAGGTGGGTACTTTAGGAGTGAGTCCAAAGGTGGTAAACTGGGCAAGATATTGGTTAGGGGATAGTCAGCAGAGGGTGGTGGTAAATGGAGTTCACTCCACAGAAGGGAGGGGGCCTGTGGGCTGTGTCTGTGATTTGTGTTGGGACCAGTCATCTTTAATGTCTTTATAAGTGACACTGCAGAGAAGCAGGAAGAGATGGTCTGCCTTTTTGCAGATGACACCAAAATCTGCAATGGGTGGACATTCCATAGGGCAAAAAGGATGAGCAGTGACATTGAAAACTCAAGGAGTGGTCAAGGGTATGGCAATTGGGTTTCAATGTGAAACCCTGGAGCAAAGTATAAAATGGTAGAGATGGTAATGATAACAACCAAGCAGGTAACAGCCCTGGAGATAATCATAACTGATGACATAAAGGTGGCTAGGTAATGCTGCAGGTAGTTGGGGGGGATAGTGTGATATTGGGTTGCATAGGAAGGGGTATCACCAGCAGAAAGAAGGAGATGGTGTTGCCTCTGTATAGATCACTGGAAAGGTCCCAACTTAGTATACTGTGTCCGGTTCTGGAGACCACTGGCTCGATTTTCAAAAGCTCAAGAATGCTGTAAGCCCCTGGTGCACCAATCAAACAGCACATGGGACTTGCAGCATTCTTCCGGCAATGATCAGGATTTTCACTCCCATGCACCACATACCACAAGTTAGACCAGCTCCCTCCAGCTGAACATGCAGCATGCTGCAGATCTGTTTTACAGGGCTTGCACCACATATTTCATGCAAGCAACTATAAAGACTGGAAATTGTGCCGAAGGAGTCTGGTGCAACTACACCAAAGAATGAGGTCAATGCAGGGCTTGATGCAAGCCCTGCATCAGCCTTTGAAAATCGAACCCCACATCTCCATAAAGACACAAAGTGGAGGCAGTCCAGAGGAAGGCAAATAAAATGGTGCAGGTTCTGCATCAAAAGCCTAACAAGGATAGACTTAAGGACCTGAATATGTACACCTTGGAAGAGAGGAAGGAGAGGGGCGATTTGACAGAGACCCTTAAATATCTCATGAGGGTAAATGAGGTACAGGAGGGAAGTATTTGTCAGAACAAATGGTACTCAAGAACAAGAGGTCATGCTATAAAGATGAAGGGGGAGGCAGATTCAGGAGAGATGTGAGGAAGTACTTCTTCACAGAAAGAGTTGTAGATCCTGGAACAGCCTTCCAGTGGAGATGTTGGGGGGTTTAAACAATGGCGGGGTTCAAGAATGCATGGTATAGGCAGTAAATCTTGAGGAAAAGCAAGGTAAGGGTAGGAGAATGGATCAGAGATCAAGTAGGATCTGCAGTGATACTGTAGGCCGGGGAAAGTGGCAGATTAGGTGGGCCAAGCAATCTTGATCTGCCTGCACATTCTATGTTTCTATGTTTTTATGACGTAGAAAGACTGAAAAAATAGACAAATCTGCTCAGTCAGAAACTATAGATTTTTCTGGGCTGTGTATAGCTCCATTCCCCCCACAGCAGTCTTTCTCTATAGATAAATGTAAAATAAAATAAATTAAAAAAGCACTATTTCAAACTAAATAATCGTCAAAACAGAACCAAAAACACAACCTAGATGCACAAGGCACACTAGAACAATTTGGGGGGCAGTCTGAAGTCAAAAAGCACAGATTTAAAGAATTTATAACTGTTTTTTGCTGGGTCAAGCACAGAGACAAACATATCTACTACACTACTCTCTCTTCGTAAGACTGCAGTGAACAAAGCCTCCTTATGGCATACATGTCATTTCAGTACCATGTCACCTGCAGTCATGTAGCAAATTGCTTCTTTCCAGAAGATTCTGCCTGAGAAGTCAACTTCACCAGTGAAGTTCTCAATTTGCAGATTAACAAAGTTGACTCTTTACTACTAAGTGCTACTTTGCAGGTAGATAACCTTTATGAAATGTTGAAACTTCACAAATTAATTCTCAAAGTAAATTTTGTGTACGTCATGCACAACTAGTGATGAACTAATAAAGATTTAGTGGCCTAGAGACACAGAAGGTGTTCAGCAGCAAAATGTGGGCATTTCTGCACTGGTAAATATCCTCAAACTTTTTCTAATCCAATACAATGTCCAACCCAGCATACATTGATTCAAATACTTTTCTCTTGCACACATTATTTTATTAAAAGTGACTTTGCAGTACCAGTACCAGTGAAAGCGTTTCTAAAATATAAAATTGAAATAAAATGTGCTTGTATTTCTTTAATTGATCTGCACTTTTTTCCCCTTACTGTTTATTACTGAGGTCATTAACATATGTCTTAGACTTTATCTCATCCTTTGCATTGCCCCCTACTAAAATCACAGTTCTACTTGTGGAGCAGTAGTCATTTCTAGAGCAACAGACTGTGATGTCAGTAACTGACAAATATGAAGACAAGATAAAGTTTGAGACACAAAGACCACTTTCTTGCAAATGTTCTCAGTAATAAAGAATGGGAGGTGAGAAATACATAAAATTAATTAAAAACGTAATTGTTCCCTAATGTATGTTATACGATAGAAGCAGTTTAATTGGGCTGCTCTGGTAGTAGCCTTTTTGTCTCTCTTTAGTGTCTGAACTGATTATCAGAAGCTCTATGTTTTTATGCATTACTGGGAGAAATGGGGGTGGGGAACCAGATGATCAGATGGATAGGCAATTGGCTCCAGGACCAGACCCAGAGGGTCGTAGTTGGTGGGATAGTCTCACCCCCAAGGAGGGTCATTAGTGGGGTCCTACAGGGATCAGTCCTTGGGCCCCTCCTGTTCAATGCCTATGTCTCTGACATAAGGACAGGAATCAGGAGTGAGATGAGTCTCTTTGCGGATGACTCAAAACTGGGGGCAGTGGTGGATGGGGAGGAGGGGAGGTTGGCCCTTCAGGGGGACCTGGTGGCTCTGGAAAGATGGTCTAGAAAGTGGAAGCTGTGGTTCAATGCAGGGAAATGCAAGGTACTGCACCTGGGGGCCAGATACCCAGGCCAAGTGTACACCCTGGTGGGGGAATACTACAGTCTGGATGGCTGAGAGGGACCTGGGGGTGGTGGTGGATGTCAAGATGAACAACCTGGAGACTTGTAAAGGGCAGCAGCCAAGGCCAACAGGATGCTGGGATGCATTACTAGGGGGATCACCTCCAGAAGGAGGGAAGTGATACTGCCTCTGTATAACTGCTTGGTGAGGCTGCACCTCGAGTACTTCATGCAGTTTTGGAGGCCACACTTAAAGAGGGACATTACACTCCTGGAGAGGGTCCAGAGGAGGGCAACCAAAATGATTTGGGGCTTGGGGGACAGGACCTATGAGGAGAGGCTTGAAGAGCTAAATTTGTACACATTGGAAGAGAGAAGGGACCGGGGGGACATGATAGAGGTCTTCAGGTACATGAAGGGGGTAAATAGGGGAGGAACAGTCAGGGTGCTTCGAAGGAAGGAGGAGGGGGCCACTAGAAGGCATGGGTGGAAGCTGGAGAGGAGAAGATTCAGGGGAGAAAGGAGGAGGTGCTACTTCACTAAAAGGGTGGTGGAGCCATGGAATGTGCTGCCTAGGGGGCTGGTGGAGGTAGAGATGGTGGAGGGGTTCAAGAGGGGGTGGGACAGGTACAGGGGAAGGGTTCTGGAAGCAAAATCCAATGCAGCAAGAATATCCGGAACTGGGAAGGGAGAAGCCAGAGAAGGTGAGGGGGGCAGCAAGGTCAGCTCCTAGGGTGGGGGCTGACCAAACGAGCAGACGCGAAAGACCATTAGGCCTATTCTGCTGGCATTTTAGTATGTTAGTATGTTAGATCCTAGTGATCCAGAATTATCTTTTCCTGTTAACTGTATCCCAGATTAGTTATATTTTATTTTTGTACCTTTATCGAGGCCCCTAGAATTCTGCGGCCGCAGAATATTGCGCAGAACTTGTAATCTGTCACAGAACTTCTGCAGTGCCGCAGAATTCACTCTTCAAACAACATGAAGTCTTGTTATATTATGACAATTGCAGTATGACCACTGGTTAGAACTGCTCCGGAGGTGAAATAGTTAACTTTCCATGCAGGCATGGAACTTAGAGCGCGAGCTCGGTTGAAAACTCTGTCTGTTGTGCTTCAAATGCAAACTGTCAGATTCTTTACTTCGCCTCACTGAACAGTCGCTCCGGAGATTTCTCCTTCTGCTCAGTTCATTTTGTCAGTTTAAAAGTATTATTTTTCGGTTTTTAGCTGAAATTAAATCGCAACCAGTCAGTTCAAGCTCTGTCTGTGGTAATGTAAGTAATATATAGGTTTTACATTTATTTTTTCTGTGTGGAACTTGTAATTCTTTATCGGTTCGGTTTGAACCGATCAGGTTGTATTTAAAATCTACTAGTCCTTTTTTAGAGTGCGGTTCCCGGTTCTTATCAGTTCTAAAAAAAACTGATTTCATTACATTTTTTTCCACGACCCGTGACAAGGTTGGGAACCAATAAGGGTGTCTTGCTTGGTGGATTGCCATAAATGGGCAAGTTGGTTATGCTGGCATTATGTCTGAGAAACCCAAAAGAAAAACCGGACCCACTGGGTTTCAACACTGTAGTGTTTGTGGGGAAGCTTTTGCTAAGGCTGACCCACACACCACATGTGTCTGTTGTCTGGGGTTTGACCACCTCAATTCAGACTGCCAGATTTTCACAATTTCCTGCTGCCACCATAGATAAGAGAGTTGGTAGGCTCAGGGAAAGGGAGGCCAAAAGGTCCGCTGACCCAGATGGCCAGCCCGGTTCGGTGCCAGCTGAACCGGAAGGAGTGCCCTCTGACCAGGGCGATACTTCCTCGGGCAAACGAAGAGCCAGTTCTGAGGAGCCAGTTCCAGCAAAAAGGACTAGAAAGTCAGCTAGTGTAGAGCCAAAAGTTCTCTGCCCAACTGCTGAGGAAATAGCTAAAGCAATTCAAATTGTCCAGTCTCTCTCTCCGGTTCCGACCGAACCGACACCTTCAGGTAAGCATTCGGTTCGGCCTGTTCCACCGGTTCAAGATTATGATTTTGAGGATTTTTATGAACCGGGGGAAGGGGAAAAGGAATATGAGGAGAGTGAATATGGTTTTGAAGATCTGGATATGCCCACTGATCTGGACATCTCTCCAGATAGACCCCTAGGGGTTTCTCCTCCAAGGCTTTCTGAGTCCCCTTATCATTTCATGTTTTATAAAAAAGTTGCTGAAACTCTCCAGCTCCCTGTTGAGGAAGCTGTTGATGACCAAGAGGAGCCAGACTATGTAGAAATGATGAATATTCCAGAGTCTAGGAGACTGTCTATTCCTTTGCATAAATCTTTTTGGAAACAGACAGTAAAAGTTTTAAAAACTCCTCACACTATACCTCCTGTGGATAAAAGGATGGAAAAGAGGTATACCTTATCAGGCTCTGACACTGATTTCCTCACTCAACAATGCAGCCATGTGGGGGTAGTGCAGGCTGCAGCCTGTGACAAGGCTAATGTTCCCCTAGCTTCACACACCCCTGAGAAGGACTCCTGGAAGATTGATGCTATGGCAAAGAAACAGTACATGGCAGCATCTTTGGGACTCAGACAAGCAAATTATATGGCTTATGCTGCTAGGTACCAGAAATCCAGATGGGATACTGTGCTGGCCCTAGCAAAACAAGTCCCTGACCAGCTTGCCAGGGAGCTGGAACAGGTGGCTATGGATGGTATTGAGGCATCCAAGGTGCAATTTCATGCTGCAGTGGACTCTAATGATGTTTCATCAAGAATCATGGCTACATCTGTGGCACTTCATGGGATGGCTTGGCTCAGGTGTACTACCCTGTCTCAGGATACCCAGTCTAAGGCCATGGATTTTCCTGTTGAGGGAAATTCTCTATTTGGGGAGCAAACAGAGAATTACATGAAGAAAATGGATGAATATAGGACCACCTATAGGAGTGCACAAGCCAAAAAAAGGCAGGCCACTCCTCAAAAGCAGCTTCCTAGAGGCAGGAGCAGGCCTTTTCATAGGCCTTTTTACCAAGCCCAAGCTTGCTCCTCCGCCTATGCTCAGAGGGAGAGGCAGACAGGGTACAAGCAGGTCTGCTTCCACCCCTCAGCCCAAAGCCCCTGCCAAGCAGGCACCCTGATGGGATTGCCAGGGCCGATTCTCCTCTACCTGTAGGGTGCAGGCTGGCTTACTTTGTCCAGGACTGGAAGTCTTTAACATCAGACAAGTGGGTCCTGGAAGTAGTAAGCCAGGGACTGGTTCTCAGCTTCAAAAAATTTCCAAAGCTGAGAACCAGATCTTTTCCACCTCAACTCCATCAGAGGCACTCGCCCTAGAGGCAGAGGTCTCTACCCTTCTGGCTCTCAGTGCTGTGGAAAGGGTTCCTTCCCTACACCAGGGCAAAGGTTTGTACTCCAGGTACTTCCTTACCCCAAAAAAGACAGGAGAATGGTAGCCCATCCTGGATCTCAGATATTTAAACAAGCACCTTTTAAAGCCAAAGTTCAAAATGGTGATTCTGGGAATTATCCTACCCTCTCTAAGGCCAGGGGACTGGCTAGCTTCCCTGGACCTCAAGGATGCCTACTTCCATATTCCCATCAGAAGCTCCCATCGAAAGTACCTCAGGTTTGAGCTGCCCTCAGGCCACTACCAGTTCAGAGCAATGCCTTCGGACTCACTTCTGCCCAAGGGTATTCACCAAATGCCTGGCAGTAGCAGTTGCCTACCTAAGAAGGCAAAAGATTGCCATCTTTCCTTACCTGGACGATTGGCTCATAGTAGGCTAGTCCCCAGACCAGGTCAATTTACACCTTCAGATAATGCAGCAACTGCTTACCTCTCTAGGTTTCCTTCTGAATCTCTCAAAGTCAGTTCTAGAGCCTGTCCAGCTTCTTACCTTCATAGGTGCAGAACTGAACACACAGGAAGCCAGGGCCTTCCTCCCCCTGGACAGGGTAAAGACCCTAGTCTCCCTGGTCTCCTAATTTACCCTGCAGGTCTCCCGGCCAGCAAGGCATTTTCTGCAGCTCCTAGGACACATGGCTGCTTCCACAGCAGTTGTGCAGGGAGCAAGATTTCAGATGAGGGACATCCAGTTCCATTTGAGAGCTTTTTGGTCTCAAAGAAAGGATCCTGTTACCAAGTTGATCCCAGTAACTTGAACCCTGATCCAAGCCCTACAGTGGTGGCAGGATCAGAGCAACCTGAGACAAGGGGTTCCTTTTGTCACTCAGTCTCATTCTCTAATCCTTACTACAGATGCATCCCTCTTGGGCTGGGGAGCTCACATGGGCGACCTCACCACCCAGGGTCTGTGGTCTCCCCAGGAATCTCTGCTCCACATCAACCTGTTGGAGCTCAGAGCAGTTTTTCTAGTGCTTCAAACTTTTTCAAAATCTGTTCAGAACAAGAGTATTCAGGTCAGAACAGACAACACCACTACAATGTGGTACATCAACAAGCAATGGGGCACTCGGTCTATGGCCTTGTGCACCGAAGCGATAAAGTTGTGGTCTCTGGCTTACTCCCTGAACACCTCCCTTATGGCAGTCCACCTCCCAGGCAAGGACAATGTCCTGGCAGATGCTCTCAGCAGGATTTCCCAGGGCCACCACGAATGGTCACTGGATCCCCTGGTCTTGGGAGTAGTATTTGCCAGATGGGGCACCCCGCAGATAGATCTTTTTGCAGCCCCAAACAATCACCAACTTCCTCTTTTTTGCTGCAGGCCTCCAGTGTTGGGCTCACTCCCCCTGGATGCCTTAGCCCTCAGTTGGGAAGGGAGTTCCTCTATGCCTTCCCTCCCTTTCCTCTCCTGTTCAAAGTGCTAGTCAAAATCCGATCCCAATCCTGCAAAGTCATTCTGATACCTCCAGATTGGGCCAGACAACCCTCGTATCCACTTCTGCTGTCCTTAGCAGTCCATCCTTCCCTGTGCCTTCCCAGGAATCACAATCTGTTAACCTGTGCCCAGGGAAGGGTTTGGTATCCAAATCTCAAATCTCTCAATCTCAAGGCTTGGTTCTTGAAGAGTTAGAGTTTGCTGATTTACACCTTTCCCAAGGTGTAATGGATATATTGAAGGCCTCAAGGAAGCCTTCCACCAGGGCTACTTACAATTTCAAATGGAAAAGGTTTTCCATATGGTGCTCAGAAAAGCATATTTTCCCAGTCTCTGCTGATCTACCTACAGTCCTGGATTATATGGTCCATTTGAATTCTTTGGGGCTGAGACCAGCTACCCTGAAGGTGCATTTGGCAGCTGTGTCTGCTTTTATTTCAACAGGTAAATCCTCTTCTCATTCAGCTTATCCTGTATTTTCCAAGTTTTTTAAGGGGTTGCTTCACACCAACCCTCCATTCAGGGATCCTGCCCCTGCCTGGGATCTTAATGTTTGCATTGCTCAGCTTATGCAAACCCCCTTCGAGCCCTTGTCTTCAGCTGAGCTCAAGTACTTGACTTGGAAAACTGTGTTTTTGGTAGCCATCACCTCTGCCAGACGCATAAGTGAATTACAAGCGTTGTCAGTGGAGCAGGAGTTTATCTCTTTTCACAGAGATAAGGTGGTCCTTTGGACTAACAGAAAGTTCCTGCCAAAGATGGTTTCAGATTTCCACCTTAATCAATCTATTTCACTTCCAGTGTACTTTACTGACCACTCCTCCTCTGGGGAGAGGAGGCTGCACAGCCTAGATGTGAAGAGAGCCCTTAGTTACTACATAGAGCGTACTAAGGGTCATAGGTTTGACTCCCTCCAACTGTTCCTCACCTATGGCGAGGTTGGTAAAGGGAAGCCAGCCACTAAAAGATCCATTGCCAGGTGGATTGTCTCTTGTATCCAATTCTGCTATGAGAAGTTGGATAAAGTTCCCCCCTCAGGCCTGAGGGCTCACTCTATCAGAGGTACAGCTGCTTCTCTGGCTGCTGCCAGAGACATGCCTATTCTAGAAATATGTCAAGTAGCTATCTGGAAAACAGTTCACACTTTTACCAAGCATTACTCCCTGGACATCCAGGCTAGGAGTGATGCTCAGTTTGGCACAGCTGTGCTTCAGAGCCTATTTTCTAGGTAGATTCTGACCCTTCTCCATGGGGGTACTGCTGTGTAGTCTGCAATTGTCATAATATAGCAAGACTTCATGTTGATGAAGAAAAAATTACTCACATTAGTAATGTTGTTTCTTCTAATGGAGTCTTACTATATTATGACCTCCCTCCCTGCCTGCCTGCCTGCCCCTCTCAGAACCTCTGTTTTGGGGATGTGGGTGGGCAGTACAGGGTTGGCACTTTTTTGATGCCCACCTTGTTGTTTTTCACCTACCTTTTTGGGTGAAATGGTGTTGTGTTTTTGCATTTTTGGGTCTCCTGGCTTGAGTCTTTGTTTTAGGCCAAAAAATGAGTGTTTATGTTAGTAGCCAGTTGGCTAGTGTAGGTTTACAGCTTCCACACAGAACCTTAGTGAGTTTTAGCTCATAAAGATCTGACAGTTTGCGTTTGAAGCACAACAGACAGAGTTTTCAACCAAGCTCGTGCTCTAAGTTCCATGCCTGCATGGAAAGTTAACTATTTCACCTCCGGAGCAATTCTAACCAGCAGTCATACTGCAATTGTCATAATATAGTAAGACTCCATTAGAAGAAACAACATTACTAAGGTGAGTAATTTTTTCTTCTTGGTGATTTTTTTATTAATATTTCTGTTTATACATAGAATCTAGTTCCCTTCCCCCTCTGTTTATATCAAAAAAAACCCTATATGTTCAGAATGCGATGTTATCATTGCTATAACATCATACATTAGCTAATGAAATGGCTGCATTCTGCAACAGAAATGAACAGCCACTTATCTACCACAGCTCCCACTGCCAGAGATGGTGGCACAGCACATCATGCATGGTGATATTTGCTCAACCTGCACTACAGCCTAATACAATTTTCAGTCTTACATTGTTGCACTCTGGCCAACTTAAACCAAACCTTGTCAATAGCACAGACCTGTTAAGTCCATACCTCACTTTATACAAACCTATTTGTGCCTTTAAGGTATAGAGACGCTATTTGAAATGAATAACTGATAAAATGAATTTAATTGTCTAAATTTTTAAGAAAAATAAAGTAATTATGCCCAGAAAAGTGAAATATAATAATGTGTAGAACTGCTGAAAGAATAGACCTGTTAAATAAATAATTGCACTGTATGCATTTTTGCCAGGGTTATTGATTACATATTGTTATTGGTTGATAGAATCACCTAAAAGTTATTGATAAATGTTGTGTGCAGGGACAGCTGTTGGGCCAGAGGGTAGCATGCTATGTTTCTGTGCTGGCAACTCAGGTTCAGAGATTAGCTCTGGGAGCTGGCTGGACAGCACAACGATTGGTGGAACACATCACTGCTCAGAGCCTGGGAAGGTATGACAGTAGAAACAATGCAGTCCACATCCCTCAGGGGTGATGGCAGTAGTGACAGCACAATGATCCCCTTTCTACAACACCCACACCCCACATGCACAAGTTACAAATCACTTAGTCTCTTTGCTTGTTAGAACTCAGATGCCAATTAATCTGAACCACCACTACTAAGGTGGACCACCTTTGTTTTTTCCTATCATTTAACTGTCTGAACTGAATTTCTGCCTGTGACACCACTGACCAGGGTTTGAGAACAGATTTGGGTGCTGGTGGACCAGCCGGTGGGGTGAAGGCTTGAGTGTCCAGCCACCACTCATCTTCTCCTGGGAGGAAGGGTGTATTTACAGCTCAGCATTTGCTGGCCCAAGGTGGAGGCTGGAGGCATGGCAACACGTTGGCCCTTGCTGCAGGAGGGAGCGTGATAGACGTTAGCTTGTGCCTTGACATCATGTGGCCTGTCACGCCCCCATGAAAATGGGAAAACACCTGCTGACCACCTGGAGGATGGCTTCTGATCCCTTCATAAGCATGAAGCCCCAGACACATGTATCTGTTCTGACCCCTGCCATGCCTGGGATATATACAGGATGCTCTTTAGGGTGATTGTCCTCCCCTGTTAGCCTCCCACAGGTGTAGGGACCCACCCAATGAAGGGTTACTTTGGGTTACCTGGTAGAATGGCCATAAGGGTCAGTGGATGGTGGTCGGGACTTAGCAGCAGAGGTAGGGTGGCTTGGCAGGCTGAAGGAGTGGATGGCCAGGGGGTAGGAGGAGCAAAAAAAAACCTGCCTGAATTTACTTCTTTGAAATAAAGTGTCTTCACCTGAAAAAATTCACAAGTGATTAGTGGAGGACCTTCTAATGGAAAATCTTGCATCTCATAAACACGTGGATGCCTTTTTTCCCTTGGTTTCCATAAAAAGGGTGTCTCTCAGTTTTCAGGTCTGAGCTAAGATGTGAATTGAGCACCACTCTGCCCATCAGCATCTTACTTCCCCTGGGGTCTTACCTTCTGTGTGTCACTGAATGTGCTTTCAAATCCACTAGCCAAGCATAAGTACAATTAAACAGGCTGGATAGTACAGTGCAGTGGCTTAAGGTTCTGAGCTGCAAATCTGGTGACATCTAGCAGACCAGATTGGGGTTTGAATCCCACAGTTTCCACCCACATACTGAGTGACCCTGACCAAGTCACTTAACTTCCCTGTGCTTCCAGATCACTTCTGTAAAAAAGCTTTCAGCTCTATGTGCTACTTCTGGTTAAACAACTACATAAAAATAAAATAGACACTTAGCATTTGCGTTTTATTAAAGCAGTCTGTCAGGAAAAACTTTTTGTTGCCACAGAGACTGAAACAACAGGTGGCAGAATTGGTGCAAATGATTCCATTCACCTAAATGGGGTGCTAACTGTGAAGTCTTTTTTGTAAGTAGTAAGGCAGTTTCTGCCTTGTGAACACACTTTTCATTCAGACTAGTTTTCATTCAAACAACTGAGGATTTTGGATGGCTCTGCTGATTATAAACTTTAATAAGCTAGTTGGTAACAATAATCCTGCACTTAGCAATCTACAAGCTAGATGTTCACATGCAAAGAATACAATAAAAACCTGGCTAAAGTCTAAAAACAAGCTTATAAAACACATAAAATGTATTTGAACATTTATATTTACCTATACAAAATCATTGCAGCCCCGGTAAAACTCAGGTAAATTACATGGTACCCTGGCTACTGTATGATTTAGCAAACATATATTGGTATTTTTTTTTATAAACCAGGTAAGTCCACTAGGCAGAGCTGCCTGTTTTCAGAGGTGTCTCAGGAGCACTGAGTAGGTTAAGTGACTTGCTTGGAGTCACACAGTATGCAAGTGGAGGTTGTGGGAATCAGACCAAAGTTTTCTAGATGGACTTAGTTCAATCACTGTTTGATACTCTAATCACTAGGCTATACTGCCAGCCATAACACCCATATATAATGTTAAATATATGATTTCAGTAATAGTACACAGTACCTACAGTGCACATTATGAACATTAAACACTTTACATTTTATTAAAACTGAATTATTTACCTCTCCATCTGCTTATGTTTTCTTACACCAAAGTGAGTGTATAATTGACAGAGCTCTGTAAATAGCCTGTGGTAGCACTACTGCTTGCAATGCCAGGGACCCGAGGTTGAAAGTGAATTCGGGTTGCTAGAGGTCTGGCCATGGGAGTAGGATTGAGCACCTCGGGGCCACTCTTCTCCTCTGGGAATGGTGGCCTACAGGTTCTGCTGCTTTACTGCCACCTGGGTGGCCATGGATGGTGGTGCAATGGTGCTGCAGAGCAATCGGGAAAAGAGGAAGCAAGCCAGGATCTGGAGCAGTGGCATGTCTCTATGTGCCCTACCTCTGTGGATCCCCTTGAGTGCCATTTCCCTCAGGGACAGAGACCAGAAAACCTGTAACAATCACCCCACATCGGCTGCTAGTAGAAGGGACCCAGCTGCCCAAGACTTCATAACCAGGTTCCATGAAAGACCCACTGGGCTGCATGACACACATTAAAGGATTGTGGAGGCATGACCTGGGGTCCTCTCCCTTTCCACCTGGGGAGTACAACCCAGGCAGGATGGGGGCAGGCTCACAGAAGCTTCTGAGCATTACTTGGGTTGAAGCTAGGGGCTACTCAGCCTAGGGATCTCTGAAAGGTGAAGACCAATGCTGTGAGAATGGGGGCATAGAAAGAGAAAATAAAAAAAATGTAAAAAGATGCTAAAATCTAAGTGATTCTGTGCAGGGAGATGCAATTTCTGTGAGGCACCAGTACAAGAATTCAAAATCCGCAATCCAAGCAGGATTCCGTGATTGTTACCGGTGTTTCCAGTAAAAATGGAAAACCAGGGTCACTGGACAGGGCATAACCTGAGTGTACATCAGCAGTCAGCACAGGGGAGCGTTGGTGTGGAAATGTTCTGATTTTGTTGTTGGCATGTCAGCATAGGGGAAGTTGACAAATGATAAATGTAGGTATGTAATAAGGAAACCAATTGTGTAGTGCCTGGCAGGGATAATTTGTGAGCAGCATGAGGGATAGGATGCAATACTCAGCACAAAGAAGAGGTTACTGGACATGCAGGAAATGGTTGACAGCAAGTGCAACATAATTGACTGACTTTGATTTGTCTGTTGGAAGCTGAGAACCTTGCTACAGTGAAAGAACAAACTATAACTCCATTTAGGATCTGGAAACCTGGTAAGGCATAATACTGGTGGGGATTTGTTAAGAAGGGGAGCTCTAGCCATTCCCGTCGGCGCAGCGGTGGGATTTCCGCTTGCGACGCCGGCGACCCGGGTTCGGGAGCGGATCCGGGTCATCGGAGGGCCGGCCGGGGGGAGTAGGATCGAGCGTCCGACGGACAGCTCTCCTACTCCTGGGGGAGGGCGCGGGCAGCACTCGGTGTGCTGGGGACACCTGGTGGAGACCGGGAGTTCCACGCAACCGATGCTCGACGTGGGGGGGAGGAGGCTGGGCGGACGCTGGTGTCATTGCACATCCACGCCTCCTCTGGGGAGAAAAATCAGGTGGAAAAAGATGGAGGGCAGGACCACCGATCAATGAAGCCCTCCCTGGAGAGCCTCACATTGCCACCGCCGCTGCTGGACCCCGACCAGTCACAGTTCCGGGGTCACGAAGGTGGCCCACGGCCCCACCCTCTGGGGAGCAAGCCAGGGGGTGACCGAGGGTCCTCAGCAGCAATTGACAGCAGTAGAGGTCTCCAGGGGCCGTGACCAGGGCGGATGGCTGCCGGTGGTCCTGCCAGAAAAAGGGCAAAATAAAAAATAAAAAAGAAGGGAAGCTACGCTTTCTACAAAAAGTTTAATTTTTTTTCCCTTATTGGCATTAAGCAGAGAATTGCCAGATTCCATTAAAAGTGTAGTAATTTTATAACCAGAGGGTGTGAGATACAACTGAATTTGCTTGATTGCTGGGGTTGAGACCTAGGATTTGGAAGGATATTTTTGCAACATTTTGAAAGTGTCCTGCTGGCTGAGGAGTAAGTTCATTTTTATCCCTGGACTTAGTAGAGTGGTTTGTGTAGGAACTGTGGTCTAGTAAATTGTGGTGTTAGTTGAATTACTATAAAGGGCAGTACTCACCAGGGTGGTGGAGCAGTTGTGTATTTGATTGTTTCTAACAGTCACCAGTGGCTGTGGACTACCCACCCCCCTTCCCCACACCCCCCAGGCATGGCAGTTCCTTTATAGCCACAGTTCTGACATGACTTCCTCAACAGGTCTTGGGGCAGACCAGTCATATTCTTAATAACCCAGCACAGTGCAAAAGGGTAGGTACACACAAATAATAATAATATATATATATATATATATATATATATATATATATATTAGAGGCAAAAACTCCGTTTAATGCATTAGTTGGGATGTTCCACAGCGACAAAAGTGAGGAAATTCGCTGTTAGGGTTGAAAACCCCCTTGGACCCGCCCACCCCAACCGGCATTGGGGTGCGCATTGGGATCAATCAGCCTAACTCTCACCCCATGACATGTGTAAAGCAGCAGAAGTATAGGAGAATGGGGTGAGTTGGGACCCGATCAATGCGCACCCCAATGCGGTTGAAGGTGAGCAGAAGGTCAAGAGGTTTTCAACCCTAACAGCAAATTTCTCACTTTTGTTGCTGTGAACAATCCTAACTAATGCATTAAACTGAGTTTTTTGCCTCTAATTTCCCTTTTTTTTGAGAATGATAACGAGAAATAGTGAATGTAATGCAGCGGCGGGAGCGCGGGGCCCGAAGTGATGTGTTGTGGCATATTAGCAGGGACAGCAATGCAAACAGAAATGCTAACAGTGGCGCACATGGTAACACAAGCACAAATGAGAACAGAAAGGGTTACGCACATGGTGGCGTAGACGGGAATGGTCTGCCACGTGATGTGTTGTCACATAGTAACATGGTGCCTGCAAACAGAAATGTCAATGGGCATGGTGATGTAAAGTGAAACAGTAAGATAAACAGTACTGTAGACAGAAATGGCAAAAATAACAGAAGCATAGCGTAAATGAAAGCATAAGGATAACGCACATGGTGGTGCAGGCGTCAATGGTAAGTGAAAGCGGTGCGGATCACAAGCGGAAAAGGCAACAGTAACAGTAATGTAGCGCACAGGCTGGTTTTCCCCAAAACCTGCATTGAGAAAGACAGTGAGTACAAATAATGTATGCAAAATAATGAGTATCGGCAGAAAATGAGATCTTGGAATACTAAATACATTATATCTCAGGAACCGTACGACGTAGAGAAAAAATTTAAAAGTCATATTATTTACAACTGTTCTGGCTAATTTGAATCTTAGCCTCATTAGGGGGCTAAGAAATTTTCAAACGAAAAGTCCGTATCTCGCACCGTTTCGAGATACGGGCCTGAAATCTTGCGACGACCGTAATGTTATCCTATGGGAAAAAAAGAAAAGTTCAGAGCGCCATAACTTTGCCTCCCTGTAATGTTTTTTCACCAAACTACTGAAAGGCACATCTGTGGGCTGTTGGCTGTCTTCCCTTCAAATTTCAGGAAAAAAGACCAAACCGTTATTTTGCAGCAGGGCTCCAAATGATTTCTGTTAAGTGTCGGGCGCCGTAATGTTATCCTATGGGAAAAACCGTCAATTTTGGAGTGCCGTAACTTTGCCGCCATGTGATATTTTTCACCAAACTACTGAAAAGGCACATATGTGTACTGTTGGCTGTCTTCCCTCAAATTTCAGGAAAAAGACCAAACCGTTATTTTGCAGCAGGGTGCCAAAGGATTCCTGTAATGCTTCGGGTGCCGTAATGTTATCCTATGGGAAAAACTGTCAACTTTGGAGTGCCATAACTTTGCCGCTGTGTAATATTTTTTCAATACACACTGAAAGGCACATCTGTGAGATGTCGGCTGCATTCCCTTCAAATTTCAGCCCAAAACTCCCAATGGTTATTTTTACTGTGCAGTGCCAAAGAATTGCTGTCATTTTCCCACAGACTAGAAAATTACTGTCGTAATTTGTGAAAGCTTTAGCAAAAATTTGCGACACTTTCATGAGCATGAAAGTAATTTGCGAAAGTACTTTTTCCAGAAATTTGAAAAACTTATTTCTGGGGTGTTTTACCACAAAATAAAGACATGGCAAGCATCCTCAGGGCCCGACTAGGTGAATACAAAAAAAATTAGGTTGCTAGAGGGTCCCAAATTTAAATGCCAACCATTTTTCTGATCACCAACTGAAAACAAAATGGCCGATTTGCGAAAGTAACAGGCCCATTTGCGAAAGTAAAAATGCATTTGAGAAAGTGTTGAACTTTTGTTAACTTTTCCATTGACTTATAATGGAAACTGTTTTGAATAACTTTTGAACCGTTTAATATTTTTTCATGAAATCTTTGAAAGGCACATCAGGGACCCTGGCCGCACATTCCCTGAAGATTTTGGGCCGGTCACGCAAACCGTACGACCTGGAGGCGCGACCACAGAATTCCAGAAAAGCGTAAACGCGCACATAGATCACACTTAATAACTCCACAGCCGTATATCCAACCAGTACAAAACTTGGCAGATCCCAAGGCCTATAGTACTTGATCATACATTCCAAATTTCAGGCAAATCCATCTAACAGTTGCAAAGTTATTAGGGTGCAAAGTTTTGGGGTTTAACATAGAAATGGCTCCTCAACCCTAACTATGGTAGCACTACCGAGCTACCATAATATATATATATATATATATATATATATATATATATATATTACATATTGTATATTATAAGGGAGAGGGACATGTGGGGAGTGGTGCAATGCACTGGCTGTGGGGCAGCAGTTTTCCAGGAGACATTCTGGAAACTGTGTTGCTGTCCTATTTGCTGGCAATTGTCAGCTCTGAGGGAGGAGGTTGCCCACCTCCAGGCTGAACTAGCAAGGACTAAGGAGGCCTCCCCCTTCCAAAGAGCACCACTGCCACAACCACTGCCTCAGAGGTTGCCAAGTATGAAGAGCAGTTGGACCACAGTGGGTTCTGGGAGGGTGTGGGTGGGGGACCAGAGGCGAAGCCCCCTAGTTGTACCTCTACACAAATCATATGACATTCTGGCAGAGCAAGGTTCCTCTATGATGGCACCCTCAGTGGAGACCCAGAAGAATGCTGAGGACATCCACAAGGGAGACCCACAAAAGGGTGGCAAGGGACACCACAGGGGAAGGAAACAGCTTCTGATGGGGGTTCAATTGTTAGGGGGTAAAACTGGAAAAGGGAGAGGAGAAGGAAGTACAGTGCCTGCCTGGTGCCATGGCTTGAAGGGACAGAAAGCGAATCCTCAGGATTGCAGAAGCAGCATCACAGGAGAGGGAACTAGATATCATAGTCCACCTTGGGACAAATGACCTAGCTAGGCATGGGATCAGTGCAGTGCAGAATGAATTTGTGGAGTTGGGGAGGGGCCTCAAATGGGTAGCAAGCACAGTAACTTTCTCAGAGGTGTTACCATTCCATGGCAGGAGTGAGGCTAGGGCAGTGCACACCATGCAGTTTAATGAATGGTTGCAAAACTGGTGCAAAGCACAGGGCTTTGGCTTCATTGTGAATGGGGGTCCACCTGGAGAGATAAAGAGCTATACTGGCATGATGGTCTGCATCTGTCCATGGAGGGAATCAAGCCCCTAGGTGACAGGTTTAAATGCTTCCTTGGCAAGCTTTTAAACTAGCTAAGGGGGAGGCGCTGATAAAAGGCAGGATATTTCAAGCCTCACCCCCACAAAACATGGCAGGTAGTAAGGTAAACACTGAGGTACAGAGCTCAACACAGGGAAGGACAGGGGTAAATGGAAAAATAGAAAAGGGCAATAAGAGCAGGAATGGGGGAAAAAAGGATAAAGCCAACATTAAATGGAGGGCAATGAGTACCAATGCCCGTAGTCTGGGAAACAAGCTTCCTGAGCTAGTAGCCCTGATGGAAGATGAACAGTTGGATATTGTGGCAGTCATGGAAACATAGTACACCGAGAACCATGACTGGGATGTCAACATACCAGGGTACACAATCTACAGAAGGGACAGGGAAGGTAAAAGTGGAGGTGGAGTAACTCTATACATAAGGGAAGGGATCAAAGCTACAGAACTAAAAAGTAAAGGGGAGGACAAGAGGCACTCTGGGTCACCTTGGAGACAGGGAATGGCATCACAATCCGCACAGTGGTTGTATACAGACCCCTGTCTCAAGGGGAGGAAATGGACAACAAAATGATAGAGGACATACTCAAAATGGCTGAGAAAGGGGAGACACTGTTGATGGGGACCTGAACATGCCAGATGTTAACTGGATAATGTACTGCAGCCACATCCAAGAGCAGGGTCATTCTCGATGCCCTGCAGGAGGCAGGCCTTAGACAGCTATTATTGGAACCCACTCAGGAGGGAGCAATACTAGACCTGGTACTCTCAAATGGAGAGAGGATCACAAATTTAGAAGTCAGTAGACATCTGGGAACAAGCAACCACTGTACAGTGTGCTTCACAATGAGCACAACATTGGAGATAAGCCATACAAAAACAAGGATACTGGACTTTAGAAGGGCTGACTTTGGCAAAATGGGTTAATACCTGAAGAATACACTAGCAAATGACTAAAAATGAAGGGTGGAAGAACAGTGAAAAAAATCAAAACTGCCATCATAGAGGCAACAAGCCTTTGCATGAAACAAATAAAGAAAACAAAGTGGAGTAAAAAAAACACTATGGTTCTCAAAAAAGGTGAGACCCCATCTGGAGTAATCTGTGCAGTTTTGGAGATCTCATCTATGCAAGGACATAGACAGGATGGAAGCAGTCCAGAGGAGGGCAACTAAAATGGTGCAAGGTCTGCAGCAGAAACCATACGAAGAGACAGACTGAGAGAGCTTAATATGTATACTCTTGATGAAAGGAGGGATGGGGGGACATGATAGAAATGTTCATGTACCACAAGGGAATCAACAAAGTCCAGGAGGGTAGCAGCTTTCAGAAAAAGAGATGTGTAAGAACAAGGGGGTACAATTTAAAGATACAGCAGGCTCAGGGATAATGTGAGGAAATCTTTTTTCACAGAGAGGGTGGTGGATACATGGAACAGCCTTTCTGAGGAGGTGGTTGGGTCTAAAATAGTGGGGGAATTGAAACATGCATGGGATAGACACAAGACAATTATAGTGGGGGGCTGCAGGAAGTATTCTGTTGGTTAACTAGGATCTGCAGCTTATCTAGTAGGTAGGGAAATGGGAAGACTGGGTGGGCCAAGTGGTCCTTATCTGCCATTAAAGTCTATGTTTCTATGTAATTTACAGCCATTAACAAGCACTGGATGTGTAAGAGTGGGACAGAATTGTCCAAATAATCCAGTACACCTAACCTAATTAAGCAGCAGTAACCTCTACTGAAATACATAACCACTTAATTTGTTCTTTGAGGGAGGTCCCAATAAAACAGTTGTCCTTATTATTCACATTTCAATTAAGCAGTTTCTTCCATCATGTGTTATGCTGGAAAGAGCACTGAACTCAATCATTTGCATAAAATTCTATTTGCCATCTCCTCTCCTTTCACTCTTATTCTCCTGAGCACTTCTCCAATGGTGCTTCCTTCCACTCATAATTCTGGTTTATGTTCACTTCAATCCCCACTTATCTCTTTGACTTTTTCTCTCACTGTTTCCTCCACTTTATTCCATTCTGTATTTTAACATATGCTCCTTCACTATTCCCCACTGCTCTATGTAAGCCCAACACCCCTGTATGGGGCTTATATGAGTCGGGCTATGGTCCTTGTTGCCCTGATTGTCCTGTTTTCTGCCTCAGGTCCCCTGTGCTGGATGGAAATGGGACTGGAGGGCTTGTTCGGGATTTCCAGGTAGGATTTAGGCCAGGGATTTCACATGGACATTGCGGCTGCTGCTGCTGCTGCTGCTGCTGCTGAGTCTTCCTGTTCTTTGGCCCCAAGGTGGGAGTGAAGCTGAGGTCCTTTGGTTGTTTGCATCTATAGACACTGGGGTAAGGTTTCTGCCCCTTGCTCAGGGCTTGTTGTAGGTAGCTGGTGCCATTTTCAAAATGAAGATGCATGCTACATCTGGGCATGCACAGCTGATGCTTTAATGAGCTGTGGCTCCAGTAAAAAGGTATTGGCCATGTGGTCATAATGCAAGAAGTACTTTCCCAGCTCCAGATCAGGCCACAAAGTTGTGAATCAAGTAAATTATGACTCTGGGCATGTTAGTAGGGGTTTCCCAGTCCCAAATGGATAGTGGGACTGGGGACTGCACAGGTAGCTGTGCATGTGCACCTGCAGCTCTGTAAGGTGTGAAAAAGGTGCGTATCCTTTTGGGAACTCAACAGCCAAATGGGGCTCCTGCCAATCAAACAAAGAGTCTCCCTGGCCCCTGCACAGTAAGCAGGACCAGGACATATAGATAACTGTCCCTGAATGGAACTACACATAAAATGGGAGGCTTCAAAAGTCAGGCATATTAACGTAAATAAAGATGGTGGCCACCAGTCTCCCTGCCACTAAGGGTTCTTGGAAGGGGTTAGATGGCACCTGCCAGAGCCCAAGAAATTATTGACCATAGAGTTTAGGAGCTGGGGGAGACTATAAATGAGTCAGTGCCTTGAGAAAGGAAGATCCCCCTTGAGAGTCCAGCCAAAGGAGGTCAAGTTGGAACCTGGAGGAAGAAGGACTGTATCAAACCTACGGCTAACTGTTGGTGCAGTTAGGTCCTTTGAGGCCAGAAACAATCTACTGTAGGCAGAGTGCCTACTAGTCTTTTTCTGAAAAGGGAATCAAGAAAACTGATAATACATTTTCCCTGTGGGATGTTTGACTACTGTTCCCCATTGTTTTAAGCCTGTAATCTGCTGTGAACTGTTGGAACTGTTTGCCTTCAAGGAAGAAAAGTTACTTGGGCTGGGATTTGTGATTGTTGAAAACCTGACTGTGTTTAAGTTCCAGGGAAGCTGTGTGTCCTGGATGTTCTGGGTGACCACAAGCCAGTGGATTCTCTTGGAAGACTGAAAGGCCTGAGTGGTGAAGATGATTAAAACCCCCCAAGGCTTCTTTTCAAAGTTAGTTAGCTAGATTTAAAGGGGTGAAGTCCTGGGCAGGACCTTGAAAATCTGCAGGATAAGCCCAGGCAGAAGATTAAAGATTTACTTGTTTGCTTGTTTGGAACCAGGTTTGGGCCCCTTTCCAAGTTCTGTTAGTTCAAGTTCAACAGACTGTTGCTCCCACATTGTCCGTAAGTTGTTTTCAACCTTACATCATCTGGCTGGCCACTAGCAACCCAGTGAGGTACCCACCACAACAGACAGTAATAACTCTTATGGCCATGGGAGAAAGCTGGGTGCACCCATGAGGTGGTATGGGGACTGTGTTGTTGAAATCAAAATGATTTCATCCGTGTTTTTTGCTTGCCCTTCACTATAATAAATCACTATAATAAATTATAATTATGTTATAATTGGTATTCATGGTTATTGCTTAGTGTGTATTGCTACTGTGTGGGGAAATCTGTACTTGTGTGCAGGAGGGATATTAATATTTGTTTCTGGGGGGAGGTTGGGGCCACACCGGTTATCCTTTTTACACCCCTTCCCCAGGTGGAGGCACCAAAACCTGTTTGTGGTATTCTATTGTGTAATGCACCCAAAAGAAGCCAGGCCAACCTTAATCTGGGTTGGGGTGTGAGGGGGCACTGAGTGTGAAAGTCAAAGAGACCACCCCCTTATATCTGCAACCTGCTGACCAGTCCTCTTTCTCAGCTCATCTGCCTTCACTCTGGTACTCTATCACCACCTCTCTTTCGCTTGCTCCCTTATATATCTTTTAAACCGGTTTTGTGGTCTCAGCTTGCTCTTGTCCTTAGCTACTATAACTATCATCTGATTTTGTTGCCTCCCTTCATTTTTCTTTCAGTGCAACCCCATGTTCTCAGTCATATGATTGTATCTATTCACTGGTCACCCCATTATGGGGTCATATCTCAATGGTAAATATTGTCATGCCAGAGTTGCTGCTTTACTACATTTATCAGTGGTAGCTGTCAGCTACTACTGAATGTTTGGTTATGTGTTAGCATATAATTATTATCTCTACCTGCCTGATACTGTTATTTCCTCTGTTCCTCTCCCCCTGGGTCACACCTGAAAAAGATCCCCAGCTCAATATGCCTTTCCTGGTTACCAGTTTTCAAACTAATAAATAAAATAAAACACTAATGGGAAATGAGTACACAAATGCTGATTGCAATGATAATTAGAATACTTGCAACATACACAACTGATTTTCTTGCTATTCTGTCGTGATATGGGGACTTTCTCCAGAGCAAGCAGTTACAGTGGATTATGCGTCACAAGATAAATAGAGTTACCTGAATTGGGGATTGGGCTGAAGTGGGGTGGGTCAGAGATTTAACAGCTAATTTCTAACTGTGTACATTACAGAGGAGAATGAATAGGCACTTTGAGCACTGCCTAGGCTGCAGAATGTATGCTACCCTGCAAGAAGCCATTGAAGAAGGGGTATATTTACAGCCACCATGAGTGGGTCAGCGATCTGGAAAGGGAACTTGCCAGTCTTAAATGGTACCTAGCTTTATGGGGGGGGCAAAAAGAGGAGGGTTGGCAGCTGAGTAGAACTCGGGGTTGGGGCAAAGTCTAGCATCCAATGCACTGGGAAGTCACACGTGGTGCCCTGTCATAGATGTGTGATGTACACCATCTTGTCTATGTTGGCTTTCAAGTGGTGCATACCCAGGCTGAAGTGGTAGTTGGAGGCAATACTGGGGCATGGAGAAGTTAGCAGGAAGCTAAAAAAGATAGAGGAGAGTAGGCTATGGGTATAGGCACTAGACCTGAGAAAGTGTTTTTTAGGGACAATTAGGGCAGGGAGGAGGAACTTAGATCTTTAGTAATAGGGCTAACAAATGTATCAGAGTTTAGATAGGAGGTAGCGGGCATAGTCATATGGAAGCACCATTGATAACTGACCTCAGTAACATGTATCACATTCAAGCCAGCCAGGGTAAAGCAGCAGTACTAGTTAACCAGGAAGCGTTCATCACTTCCTAGATTTTTGCACTGCCTGGTAGTTTAACATTTCAGAATTAACTTTTACTGTTTACTGCTGTTTTCTGATAACTGGTTCCATTGATTTTGAATGCATTTATAATGTTCTGTAGAGCCACAGGAAATATGGCAGCCCTCATGCCATTTCCTGATTTCACCCTTTGTTTTCATTGCTTGTCCTTATAAAAACTCAGCAGGCAAAGGAAGGGGTGGTTCATCAGACTAAATAACCAATCAGAGAATGTCACCACCTCCATTTCCCTTAGAATCCAATATGGCACTCCTGGCAAGGATCTGTGCCAAACTGTCAGAAAAAAATTAAGAATATAAAGAAAACAAAAAAATAAAAGCAAATAATTCAAGTTTTATCAGTTATGGGGATTCTCTGATATAACTATTGTAAAAAGAACATTTTTCATTAATTAGTACTGCTGCTTTAAGTGGGACAACAGGTGACTGGGGCTGGTGGTGGCAGACCTGACACTACAATATCCAGCCTTCCAGGAGAAGGAAGGAAAATGTTTGAAAGAAACATAGAACCATAGATCACATTGGCAGAAAAAACTCCAGAGATCCATCAAGTCTATCTATTTCTCTGCCAAGCTCTATGCTTGACCTAACACCATGATGGCCTAGCCCTAGGAGTTAATTGTTGCACCCTTCTACAAATATCCCTTTTCCACTTCTGCTCATGTGTTCTACTGTTTCCTTATATCTGTTCCACACAAAATAAAACCCATCACAGTCTTGGCTTCACCCACTTCTCTTAGAAATCTATACCATTTGTCCACCTCACAACCCTCACCAGCATCCTTCCATGTCCCCATGTAACTGTGCCTTCATTTCTCATGCACAAGTCCTTATAATCCATTGTGTTGATTTTAGTAAGAACTTGTATGTCAAAATTAGATCCTATAGTGCTGGGTTAAATGTTCAAATTTTGGTGGAGGAGAATTTTGCAGAAATGTAAAAAAATTCTGACTGAGTCCACAGAATTCTGCCAAAAGTCATTCCACTGTTATACATAATTAAATTATATGGAAGCAGGTGGGTGAATTTTATCAGAAACAGATCCATATGGCCTTGTACACCTGTCTGGGACTTCACTAATTTGTTTTGATAGCCTAGTGTCGTTTTTAAAACTATGGTTAAATTCTTCCATTTACATTGACTCTGCAATGTAACTCATAAATAGCATTTAACTGTTTTCCTGTGAAGTGGTTTTATTTTGTTTTCTCAGAAAGTGTTGAATATTATGTTGAACAGGTATTTTTACTGAAAATGTTTCTGTGGATAGAAGTGACATCACATGGGTGCCTTTAAGACAGAATGCCATATCATGTGACTCCTTTTGGCATCTTGCAGTCTTGCAGAACTTGTGAGCCATTCAAGAAAGGATGCCTGGAGCTGCTGCAATTTTGCTGTGAAGCAAACTGAACCCACGTCTTCCTCTAAACATGCATGTTTGTGCATACTTTTCTATAGGTGTGTAGTTAAAATGCCAGAAAAGACTTTAACATTTATTACAGTAGTTGTGCTTTTTTTGTCTGATCTAGTAGGCTGTAGTAGCTATTGTGTGAGGTGGGAAGAGGTGAGTGTGCTGGTCTTAGTCTGTATACTCCACAGTGCAACTATCATCAAGAGAAAAACACAAAACTTCAGGCCGTAAAAAGAGTTTACTGCTTTTAATTTTCTCATTATTTTACAGTCTTTGTGGTTGATATTTTTGTAGGGTTTCCTAGCTGCTACTTTTTTTGCAGTGGTGAGTGGGTGACTGGACTCTCTGGACACCAAACAGTAATAGCCAGCACATAAAACATTAAGCTGAAGCTGAGGTTTAGTGGATATTTAAATTATTGCAATCTGGTGAGTGAGAGAAATATTTTAGTGTGTGCTCACTGCTTCAAAAAAAGCATTTATTGTGCAAAGTGTCATTCGTAAATATTAGAATGAAGAAGAGCAGTTCAGGCTTTGGACATGGTTGCAGGTGTGGTAAAATGCACATGGTGCACATGGATTCTGGAGGATGAGGTGGTTTACATTCGTTTCTATGTTTGTGGAGTAGATGCTGAAAGCAAGGCTACATAGCCTGTTTTATTTTTAAAAAAGGTATGCCATCAATACCTATAAAGGTGCAATCTTTCCAGTTCAGCTTATTTGTTTCCACCCCGTAATGCAGTTTTTCTCCCCTGTCTCTTTTTGCTTACATTCAGGAGGAAAGCTGTGAATTGGTGGATCACTTGGGCCAGAGCTCCATGTACCAAAAATGCCAGTTGAGTAGCTGAGATGGAGAAGAAGACACATCAGATTTTCTGACCTATCCTCTGTTTTCAATAAAGCAAACCTTACTGGAGAAGCAAATCATATTACGGAATGAATACTCAGAGATGAAATCTTACTTCAAGTACATTTAATTCATTCCCCACATTTGAATACAGCATTGCTACTATTTTTATTTTTTACTCTTAATGAGAAGCTTTTAATTAAATTCAAATGTTACTCAAAGTTACAAATTACACTGTAATTCCTATAGTTGTATTTATTTGTAGTTACTCACTTGTAGATCTTATTTTATTCTTTCATGCCACTGAGATTCTTGAAGTCACATAACCCCCCCCCCCCAGTATTTATTGCACAGGTCCTAGCTTGACGTTCAGATCTCACCAAGCGCCATCTTGAGAATCATCCAGATATCATCTGCAGACAACTCATTTGCTGAAGCTGTTTGATTCTGTGGCTTTCTGAGCTAGAAAACTTAAAATCTTATAGCTTATAGTTAGCCTTACGCAAAGTAATAGTGAAGTCTTCAGTAGTTGGAAGACCTGCTTTTATTTGGATCAGTAGAAGCTTGCAGTATACCCCGGCACTTATTAAAAACATTGGATTGTGTCCTATTGTGCAAGATGACAGTAACTTGGCAGTATTATTTAGTATCTGTCACTGCAACCTACTGCTCAAGAGTAAGTTAGTTTTTTTTAACTGAAGTAAAGTATGGAAAACTTCCTCAGCAACAGTTAAACTGATAAAATAGTTACCAATTTTAAAATTGTTCTGAAAACCTTGTTTCTTTTAGCAATGAGCTATTTCTGACTCTCTATTTCTGCATAAATATAGCCATTTAATCAAAGAATTCCCTGGTTGCAAACTTGGGATTTATTTATTTTTGTTAGTCAGAGTTTAAATTATTGTAAGAAGCATTTAACTTTTCTGGATTATTAAGTACTTGTCTACGTGATTTACATGGGACACTTTTTTTCTCTTTAAATTAATGTGCTGTCTAGAAAAGATATTCCTGAATCTACAATTGGAGAACTCTCTGAGGTTTATGTATGTTTTCTATCCTACTGATGAGCATGAAAACTTACTAACAAATCGAAAAGTAACTAAAATACAAAACTTAATCCTAAAAGTCTGAAGATCTGAATGAAATACTAAAGATACATGAACCTGGAAAACAACATTTGACTTGGGTGAGACAATACTAATTTTCTTCTGGTCAGAACACATCTCACTGGGAACTGTTGCAATTGCTGAAAGAACACTCTAAGTCTCTTTTGGAACTGGTTCAGTTTCTTAAAGAACATTTTATGTCTCTTGTTAGAATATATGAACATTTAAATACTGCACCATTTTATTCTGTGTTCAAATGTTTTATGTTTTATGCTGAGTTCTGCTTAATTTTTTCACATATCTATACTTTGCCAGTGGTACATAATATTTATACTTGATTTGGGTTTCATTAACAGAAAATGTTGGTAACCAGGCAGCAAGCTTTGGAGGGGTAACATCCTAAATGTGTGAGTATTATTGAGTGGCTCATTATGAGTGACTCAGTATTATCACTTCCTTGTAGAGAGAGTGGAGAAAAAGTGCATTGAATGACTATAGCGAGTTTAGTACTGAGGGATACATGCTACACTCATCAGAAAGGGGATAAATTCAGCAATTTGGCCAAGCTCTACTGAGCTGGCCATGTGGTGTAGTGGCTTGAGCCACTGCCCCTGAAGCCTGTGGTGCTGGGTTCAGATCATGGTGCAGGAGGCCATATTCCTTCCTGTGGGAGTTGCTATATTCTCCTAAATTTGCTCCCCCTTGAGTTTCCAATATTTATTTGGGGGTGCGGGGGACTTGTCCCCCATATTGGGGGGTGCTGGGGCCTGCCCCCACATTAAAAACTTGATTTTCTTTTTTTTTTTGTTATTGAGTAGGTGACCGTCACTATTTGTGACAGTCGGTGCTGTACGGTTCGTCCTTTTGATGTTGGGTGGTTGTTGACTTACTTTATGTGATTGGTGGTCTTATAGACTCACTCTTATCACATAAAACCTTTGAAAGCCAAGACTGACATAGCCAATCCTGATCTTCAAAAACCTAATACTGTAGTTGTATTTTATCTGGTCAAATAATCATCAATAGTCCAAGTAATTTCAGTGAAAATGCTGAAGGACTGGAAAATATGGATTCTAATGACTCACATTCCATTAAAGATACACTGCCTAAAAATGGGCAGGTACCAACCACAAAACCACATTTTAGTAAAAAGAGTAAAATAAATAAACCTAGAGTAAATAAAAAGGATAATAGCAGAACTAAGGTAAAAGCCAAAAAAAAAAAAAAAATTGAGCACTTCCAGAAAACCAACTCTGCAAAACTCCCCTTAAGGTACCTAAGTTTTCTGTCTTAAAAGGTACCAAGGATATGAGGGGAGAATTTGAACATAATCATTAATTTACCAGATTATCATCCACTCCTAAGCTCTTTAATAATAGTAACCTTTCCCTTCAGTTTGGATGAGTATGGTAATCTCTCCTATATATCAGTTGAAACTGTTACAAAAATTAACAATAGTGAAGGAAATCCTGAACTTGATAACACAAGTAGTATATATACAAATGTGGCATCTATAAATTTATATTATGATTCCCTGTCCAATATGTCTGAGTCTCTGTTTTTTCCCCATAACAAAGTGGCACCTTTAGTAAAAACCCTCAATGGTATACAGATCTACAAAATATTACAGGTCAACTTCAGGAGACCATAAGTGGGCTGAGGAATTTAGATAAAACTGGTAAGGTCATTGGGATAGGTAATTTCCATATGTATAGACCGTTACATACTAGATCAACAATTGACCCAGTTGCTTCATATCCATTTGGCCTAAGTGAAGTTCTTAAGAATTTCATGAGCAACCCTAATGCTGCTCATCTTATGATTCTAGATCAACTGGTTGCAGTTCACAATGAAATAGATATACTTAAATGTAATATTACTATAAATGTTTGCAGGTTAGATGATATTTTGGCCAAATTAGAGAAATTAGTCTCACAAGTTTGTTCTACTTCTATACTTATCAAAGATTCACCTCAGAACAGACCAGACATTACTACAATGTGTATTCCCAAAATGCTTGTAAAACAAAAGAACTTGCAGAAATAAGGCAAGAGAAAGAAAAAAACAAATCGGCATGTAATAAGATGTCTGACATTTGCAGTAAAAGTGACAAAGCTGATACATTACATCAGAAGATAGTTACTATAAGTGATGGAACTGTTCATTCTTTAAATGCCATTGAACCACAATCTCTGAGTGAACAGGAAGAGTATGTCAAGCATGCCCTCACTCATCAGCAGGATTCACTTATGCCACTAAGGGCTGGGATAGATCCTGAAGACATAAATCAACCAGGTGTAATATCTACTCAGCAAAATGTATTTGATTCAAATCTAAAAGCCTTTAGGGAGGAATGGCATAAATGGAGCAATAATTTGCATCAAAAATATAATTTCACTACTGAGAATTTAAAGTCTTCTGAGATATCCTCATGTAAGATGGACAGTGGGAATCATTTAGTGCAAAACTCTGGAGATAAACCAATTGATATTACTGATTGTGCAGTTCTTTGTTTGTATAGTTACACATGGGCTCAGACAGAATCAACAATTTTTAACAAGGATAGATTGTGCACCTGCTCAGGGCAGCCACGGGGTGGACATTGTTAACTCTGATATTGTCCAACTATGGAAAGACAAGGATGTGAATGGCACTGAATGTTTATTTTTTGTTAAGCTGCTAGGATAACCAATCAACTATGGATAAACAATAGAACCCTGGAAAAAATCTGGTTGCACAATAGACTTCATTAATTGGAGAAATCTAAATAATTCTAAAAACAATGCAACTAACAGAAAGCAACTTAGCACATTTGGTTTCAAACAAATTCTGAATTAAACTACAGGCACATTAAAAAATGCTGTCTCAAACTTAATTATGCATGCACTAAAGATCCCTCCAACTGATATTAAAATTATTAAAGCTTCAAGATGTGAATAAGAGAACTTGTCAGGGCAAATTGATATTTTAATACAGGGAAATGAAACTGCTGAAACAATTTTACAGAAACAACAGTACTTGATTTAGTTGGTGTGCATATTAATAATAAAAATATGTATTTATATAGAGCAATTCAACATATATCAAAGTGCTGTACATAGATTAAAACTTGAATAACATAAAATACTAAAAAATCAATAAAATACAATAATACAGCTTCAACAATCCCCAAAAGTGTGGCTAAATAAGTAAGTTTTTAAAGCCATCTTGAAGCTCTCCACAGTCAGGCACTCTCTAATCCGGTGAGGTAGAGAATTCCACAGGGTCAGGGCTGCATACATAAATGGTCTTGTACCAGAAGCTTTCAGTCGAGCCCTGGGAACCTCTAGCAATCCCTCATCAGCCAAAAGGAGGGCTTGGAGTGGGCAGTAAGGAACCAGGAGCTCTTGCAGGTAACCTGGACCTAGTCCATGCAGGGCTTTATAGGTCAGTAAACTGACCTTGAAGGTGATTTGCCACTGAACAGGCAGCCAGTGCAGTTTGCACAGCACAAGGGTGATAAGACTAATCTGGGAAATCCCAGTAAGTAACCTGGCCTCAGCATTCTGCACCAGCTGCAAGCAGTGAATATCAACCCCCAGAAGCCCAAGGTATAGGGAGTTGCAATAGTCAAAGCTGCAGGTCACAAAGCAATGGATCAATGTTGGAAGGTCGCGAGACGGAACAAGGTGCTTAATCTAGGTGATATTCCTCAGATGGAAGAAAGAGGATTTGACTACAGCCAACACCTGTGAATGAAGCATCAGCCCTTCATCAAATATAATGCCCAGATTCTGTACCTGAACAGAGGACATGAGCTGGCAACCTCTGAGCCAAAGCCCAGATTCAAGCCGTGCTCCTGTCCTCTCTATCCCACGACCTGGATCCACCACCAACACCTCAGTCTTATCAGTGTTCAATATTATCCAGCTGGCCTGCATCCAGTCCTGGATTTCTACAAGACAACTATTAAAGACAGAGACTGCACTATACTGGTCTGGGCAAAAGACAAGTAGAGCTGGGTATCATCTGCATAACAGTGAAACCACAGCCCATACCATCTTACAGTGTCTTCCAATGGCAGCAAATACACCACAAACAACATAGGGGACAGCACAGAGCCCTGAGGAACCTGACATGGCAATGAGAATTGAGCTGAGGAATAAGTCCCTGACATCACTCTCTGAGTTCTGGCTGTGAGGAAAGATCTAAACCAACAGGCACTCAAGCAGCCCCCCCATGGTCCATGGTGTCAAAGGCTGAAGAGAGATCGAGAAGGACCCACACTGAATGACACTTCTGATCTCTAGCAATCAGGAGGTCACTGAGCACCGGAGCCAGAGCAGTCTCTGTACTGTCCCCTTTTCTGAAAACCAGACTGGAGGGAATCATAGATGTCATGGATGGTCAGATGGTTATCCAACTGAAGGGCAACTACTTTCTCTGTCAACTTCCCAGTAATGTGAAGGTTAGAGATTGGCCTGTAGTTGACAGGGCAGTTTGGGTCAAGAGAAGATTTTTTAAGGAGCGGTATAACTACCACCTCCTTTAAGGGAGTTTGGAAACTTACCTCACTCTGAAGAGCACCAAACTATCCCTGCCAAGACAGGGCCGACGACATCTACACACTCCAAAATGAGGTGTGTAGGCCCAGGTCAAAACTATAGCAAGTAGGCTGCATACTTTGGACAATCCATATAACTTCATGGATTGTCAGCCAGTCAAAGTGATCCCAGGAAGAACTGGGTGTAGTAACCTTACATTGACCACTGCAGACCCCCATAAAGCATACCAAATGGATCTCAGCCCTGATGTCAGACACTTTATTGGCAAAGAAGTGAGTGAACTCATCACACTTATCTGAACCTGAAGACAGGCTGGATTGTACAGTCTGTCCACAGTTCAGAAGAGCTGAGCCGGTCGATTTCTGACCCACATCAATCTCCCTGGGCAGGAACTCTACCTTCTTATAGGAGATTATTGATTGACAGACTTGATAATGTTCTGTCAATCTACGATGGTAGACATCCAGGGCAGATCTCCGCCAGCAATGCTCTAGCCTTTGCCCCACAGGCCTCAACTCCCTCAAGACCCCAACAAACCAAGGGGACCAAGGGAAGAGAGTGAGGGGGCAAACACTGACGGGAGCAATGGAATCCAGGGCATCCCCCACAGCCTTATTATAGGCCTTGACTAGGTGGTCTGGACCCTCACTGGCATCTGTGCATCCCGATAGGTCAAGAACCACCAAGAAGCCAATGGGAGTAACATCCTTCAAAGGGCGATATCTGGCCATCTCCATAGGAGCAGACCTATTAGGGGGTGCTCAGAAATTGAATCTTACAGTGCAATGGTCAGACCAACCAACTGGTTCCACCACCAAGTTGGTGGCTTCCATTCCCAGGAGGAAAACCAGATCAAGTGAGTGACTGTGAACATGGGTTGCAGAGGCAACAACCTGTGTGAGGCCCAACATATTCATAAGTTGGAGGAAGTGCTGACCAAATTGTGAGAGTTCATCATCAACCCAGGCGTTGAAGTCACCCAGCACCATCAACCTGGGTGACTTCAACACCATGTCGGTGATGAAGTCCTCGACTTCCTGCAGGAACAGACTCTCACCCCCTGGTGGACAGTAGATGAGAATGAACATGCAATCCACACCTCCAGCTGCAGTACACTCAAATGATAGGTAACTCTCTACTGGAACCTCTGCAAGGCCCAATTCAGTTCTAAAACAGATAGCTACACCTCCGTCCCTGTGGTACAATCTCAAGTGGTGTATCACCAAAAAGTCAGCTGGAATAGCTGCCTCCAAAATCGGACCTGCATATTTTAAGTAACTCTATGAAAACTCAGGAAAGCCATACTAAAGTTACAAAAACTGAACAAGTTATTAAGATCTTAACTTTTTATGGCCTTAGCAGAACCAGAAATGAAAATGATTCCAAATTAAAACTAATGGTTACAGACTTATTCAAACGATTGCTGAATATTTCTATAGAAGATCCCAATGCTATACTTGCCACTTGCATAGGAATTGATCCTGACTGTGACCAAATTCAACTTACAGTGAAATTTCTTAGCCTTTATAAAAAAATTACTGAAAATGTGCACATTCTGGATGCTGTGGGACTACATCTTGTTGACCCCTGAAGCAAACCTGAAATAAGAAAAGAAGGAATGACAGGGGACATAGCAGCCAATTGCGAGACATGGTTTACCAGTAACCACAACTGGGAGACTTCAGTACTTGGCTATGTACTGTTCAGAAGAGACCAAGGTGCAAAAAGCTGGGGGGGGGGTGGAGTGGCCCTTTATATCATTGAAAATATCAAAGCTACAGAAATTCAGAATACACATAAGGAGCCAGAAGAACTGGGGGTCACCCTGGAAACAGGAAATGGGACAGCCATACAAAGTGGGGTTGTCTACAGGCCTCCAGACCAGGGGGAGGACATAGACACATTACTGTTAGAAGATACACAAAACATGACTGCTAAAGGGGAGGTTCTGATAATGACAGACTTCAACATGACAGATACAGATTGGTCAATACCAGGAGGAACATCTGCCAGAACTAGATGCCTAGAGAATTCCCTGCATGGGGAGGGCCTGAAACAACTGGAACAATAACCCACAAGAGGCAGGGCTATCCTAGATCTAGTACTGACTAATGTGGAAAGGATCACATATCTCCAGGCAGAAGGTCACCTTGGGGCCAGTGACCATCACATGTTATAGTTCAATTTGGCCACTAGAAATAAATCATCCCATTCCAAGGCAAAAATATGGGATTTCAGAGGAGCTGACTTTGATAAGATGGTAGTAAATGGTATACAGTTGGAAGAGATGTAAGTAACAAGTGGGGTGCCTCAGAGATCAGTCCTGGGGCCAGTCCTCTTCAATATCTTCATCAGTGACATTGTAGATGGACTAGAGGATAAGGTTTGTCTGTTTGCAGATGACACCAAGATCTGCAGCAGAGTAGATGATCCAGATGGGGTGGGGTGGGCAGAATGAGAAGAGATCTGGATAAACTAGCAAAATGGTCAGAAGAGTGGCAAATGGGGTTTAACACAAAGAAATGCAAGACCATGCACATAGGGAAGAGAAACCCTGAAGTCACCTATAGACTGGGAGGGGAGTTGCTGGCAGTTACAAGTGAAGAAAGAGACTTGGGCATCATCATCACAGATGACCTGAAATCATCCATGCAGACCACTGAAGCAGTAGATAAGGCTAGGGGGATGTTGGGGTGTATTAGTAGGGGTATCACAAGTCATAAGGGGGGGGTAATAATCCCTCTTTACAAGACACTGGTTAGGCCCCATCTGGAGTACTGCGTGCAGTACTGGAGGCCACACCTTCACAAGGACATTAACCAAACTGAGGCAGTCTAGAGAAGGGCAACCTAAATGGTGCAGGGACTGCATCAGAAAACATATGAGAACAGATTATTGGAGCTCAATTTGTATACCCTACAGCAAAGGAGGAAGAGAGGTGATATGATCGAAACATTCAAACACTTTAAGGGCATTAACAAGGAGAAAGAGTCTAACATGTTTCTATATATGAAAAATAGCAGGACAAGAAGACACAACATGAGATTAGAGGGAGGCCAATTAAGGGGTAATGTGAGGAAGTTCTTTTTCACAGAAAGGGTGGTGGATGCATGGAACTGCCTACTTCAGTAAGTGGTTGATATGAATACAGTGCAGGGCTTCAAACAGGCATGAGATAGGCATAAGGGAGCAATACACATGAGTATGAATAGATAGGTCATTAACAGAGCAAAGGCCGGTGGCACATTCATAAGGTAGAAAAAGAAATGGGCAGACTGGATGGGTCTTGCGGTCCTTGTCTGCCATCAGCTTCTATGTTTCTATGTTTCTAGGGGTTGATAAAGTTAGTAAAGAAATTGTGAATGCTGTAAAAGAAATGCAAGGTAAAGGAGCTGAAGAACTTACAATATATAATATTCCAACTGTTATCAAATTTGAAGTACTGTCCAGGCAAGAAGAATGACTGACATGTGCAAAAGTATCCACAGAAACACCTAAACTTACACAAAGTGCCAATAATTCAATTATATCTTGGAACATTGCTGGTCTACAATCATTATTTGTGGATAGGGAATGGATTGACTATATAAATAACTTTTCAATAGTCTGCCTGCAGGAAATATGGCACACTGCAAAAAATGATGCATCACTTAACTGATACTGTACATTCCAATGTACCTGGCAAAAAGCTTTCAAATTCAGGGAGGTCTTCTGGGGGTTTGGTAACTTGGACCAAAATAGATAACAATCTAATAGTTGATCCAATTCTGTAAAATGCAAATGCTCAAGCATTTCTTGTGAAAATGGACAACAAGGAATTTTGCCTAATTTACATTTACTGTATATTCCCCACCAAATTCTAAGTATTTTCACATGGCAATATAGGATAGCCTAGAGGATATAATACACAAGAGCTGAGCAGTAACTATGTGTGATAGCATCCTGTTATCTGGTGACTTTAATGCCAGGATAGGAAACTCTGATGGGTACACAGATAATGACATGCATAACTGGTGCTATGATAAAGTAGATAGATTCCCCAGGGTTTCACAAGA
The DNA here is from genome assembly GCA_016271365.2 of Neoceratodus forsteri. NCBI lineage: Eukaryota > Metazoa > Chordata > Ceratodontiformes > Ceratodontidae > Neoceratodus > Neoceratodus forsteri. Next base: position 1,293,402,364 of record CM057456.1, read on the forward strand.
CCTAAAGATCAACAAAATGGGACACAAATTAATTGAATTACTTATGACTTATAATTTGGCACCTGTAAATGGAAGGATAAAGGGTGATAAATTAGGTATTATAAAATGGCAAGAAAATTCCCCCTATCCTGATTGGTCAGTGTGTGCCTGGCACAATGATGTTATTGAACTATAACATCACTGTATAAAGTACAGGCACACAAGTGACCGGACAACAGTAAAACAAATCCCTCCCTGCCCACACAAGCCATCAGGAAGCCAACAGTCCCTGAAGACATCACAGCTTAGACTAGCTGTCCTCCCCAACAAACACATGTTCTCTGACTGACTGCCTCACTCCTTCACTCAATTAAACAAAACCAACAAGATTTAAAAAAAAAAGTCAGCTGTCCATCTTTGACTTCACTGTAGCTGCCTCTATGAAACTGCGTGCACGCTCGGCCATTTCAACAAAACCCAAACAGCGGCAATTACATTTTAAACCCTTGCCAGCTTCTCAGCAAACCAACAAACTGATGTCTTTTCCCCAAAAAAACAGTTTTACGAAAATAAAAAACACGAATAACTTACAGCTTCTGCTGATGTGCAGTTATGGAGTGGAGAGGGAAACTGAAAGTAACCGCTCTGCTTCGATGTTTTATTTTTTGCTGTTCATGCCTTTCTGTCATGGCCAAGAAAATTAAAAAAAATACATCTTCCACTGCTCTCAGAACAAGCAGAGGCAGCACACTGATTAAATTTTATAATTCTCCAGAATATACCACATGATGAGTGTGTTGGAGAGGCTGGGGTGATCATGCACAAGAAAGGCATGTATTAGCAGCAGCACCACCTACTGGACTACTTTTCTTGTATTTCTGAAATATGCCTGTCATACAAAAAACAACACACATTTTTCAATTTTTTTTTTTTTTTTTTTTTACTTTTTATTATTATTTGAAAACAACCCATTGTATAATAGCAATAAGGCACTCCAGGGAGTGTGTTATTGTGTAACAACATCACTCCTAGGGTGGTGGAGGCACTCAGCTTTGCCTCACTCTCCAACCCACCCCAGGAGTGACATTATTACACAATAACACACACCCTGTCATGCCTTTTTGCTTAAATATCACACATTATAGTTCCATTGGCCCCTCAATAATTGACTTCTTCTGGAATGGAGATATGGATGTATGGGATTTATGTGAAGTTATTATTAAATCTGACAGTGACCACTTTCCATTAGTCTTTAATGCTAAATGTTCAAAAAAGATTGTGTATGATGCACAGCCACTACAACAGATAGAAATCAGAAATCAAACCAAAATTAAATGGAGAGACTCTCAGAGTGAGGTAGTATTACACTTGTTGCAACCAATGGTTCCTTTACTCTGTGTGTGGTACAAAATGCTCCCATATTAATGAAAATGCTAGAATCATGCTTTCAAAAAATTACTTTCACTATCTATGAAAGTTATCAGTGATGAAAACAATAAAACCTTTAACACCTGGTTTGATCAAGACTGCAGAAAAGCCAAGAAACTTTAGATCAATAATCCGAGTCACAAAAACTAATAAATGGAAAAGCAACTATAAAATGTTAAATAAGGCTAGAGAAAACTACAAACAATGTTTAAAAGCCAAACAAACAGAATTCTAATCAAAACAATGGGAACAAATATTGACTGTTATTAATACCAATGACTATCAAGCATATTAGGTGTTAGTAGCCAAAGATACTAATAATTGTAAGTACAATATCGATTCATATATAACCATGGAGACTTGGGTAATTCATCATACAACATTTTTTTTATGACCCCAAACCCCTATTGGAAACAGTTTGCTTAAGCCCTGATATGGAATATTTCAGACCAATTGAAACATTAGAAGTATATTCTGCAATTGTATCCATGAAGAAAAATAAAGCTCCAGGCCCTGACTTAATACCTGCAGAAATTTTCTTTTGGCACCTACTTCTTGGGCGAATATTCATACCCCTCTTTTTAACTATTGTGTAGTCAAACTTGACTTCCCAGTTGCCTGGAAGGATGCTATAATTATTTCAATACACAGAAAGCGGGACAAAACAGACCCCCTAATGTATAGAGCCATCTCCCTATTAGACCATCTGGGGATGATATTTTCCAAAATAATTTTTTCCAGACTGATAGAACAAATATCTTCTCTAGGCAGTTTATCTGAATACCAGGTAGAAACATAGAAAGTTAGAATTTGACGGCAGATAAGAACAGCTTGGCTCACCTAGTCTGCCAATTTTCCTACCTAACAGATAAGCTGCAGATCCAAGTTATCCAACAGCTTACTTCCTCCTACCCCCCACTAGGACTGCCTTATGTATGTCCCATGCATTTTGGAATTCCCCCACTGTTCTTGACTCCACAACCTCCTCAGGGAAGCTGTTCTATGCATCCACAACCCTCTCTGTGAAAAAATACTTCTTCACATTACCTCTGAGCTGTTCTCCCTCTATCTTCAAATTGTGCCCCCTTGTTCTTGCACGTCTCTTTTTCTGAAAGATACTACCCTCTTGGACTTTGTTGATTCCCTTCAGGTACTTGAAAGTTTCTATCATGTCCCCTCTCTCCCTTCTTTCCTCAAGGGTATACATATTAAGCTCCTTTTTAGTCTTTCTTTGTATGTCTTCTGGTGCAGACCCTGCACCATTTTGATGCCCTCCTCTGGACAGCCTCCATTCTGTCTATGTCTTTGCAGAGATGGGGTCTCCAGAACTACACACAGTACTCCAGATGAGGTCTCACCAACTATCTGTACTGAGGAATAACAACTTCCTGTTTTCTACTATTGATGCCTCTCCCTATGCATCCCAGTATCCCCCAGCCTTCCTTACTGCCTTCTCACATTGCTTGCCCACTTTTAGATCATCTGATATAATCGCCCCCAGGTCCCTTTCCATGTTTACTGTTGTCAGTTTCTCACCCCCCCCCCCATTGTGTGCTCTTCCCCTTGGTTTTTGTTTCCCAGGTGCATTAACTTGCACTTCTTTGCATTGAATCTGAGCTGCCCTTCATATTTAACCATTCCTCCACTCTTGCCAAGTCCCTTCTCATCCTTTCCACTCCATCTTGTGTAACAACTCTGTTGCAGATGTTTGTGTCATCTGCAAAGAGACGTACTTTTCATTCCAGTTCCTCTGCAATGTCACTTATAAAGACATTAAAAAGGACCGGTCCCAGTACTGAACCATGCAGTACCCCACCAGTAACCCTCCTTTCTTCACTGTGGACTCCGTTTACTACTACCCTTTGCGTCCTGTTGTCTAGCCAATTTTTTATCCAGGCTACCACCTTGGAACCCACTCCAAGGCTGGCTAACTAGTGTATTAATCTTTTGTGTGGGACTGTATCAAATGCCTTGCTAAACTCTAGGTAGTCCATATCCACAGCCCTCCCTGGTCTACTACTTTAGTCACCCAGTCAAAGAAATCTATTAGATTCATCTGACACAACCTTCCCATTGTGAATCCATGATGCCTTGGATTCTGTGCCCCACTGGCATCTAGGTACTCAACAATTCTTTCCTTCAGAAGTGATTCCACCATTTTCCCCATAACTGAAGTCAAACTAACTGGTCTGTAGTTTTCTGTCCCTGTCCTGCTCCCACTTTTGTGAAGAGGAATCATATCCACCCTCCTCTAGTCCTCTGGTGCCACCTCATCCTCCCATGATTTGTTAAAGAAAGTAGTCAATGGTGTTGCTAGTTCTACCCTTAGTTCTTTTAGAATTCTTGGGTGAAACCCACCAGGCCCCATTGCTTTGTCCACCTTCAATTTTATTAGTTCTTCCAGAACCCTTTCTTCTGTAAATGGACTAGTATCAACCCCTGTCTTTAGAGTGTTTCTCTTGTTTGGTTTAGGTACCTCCCCCTCCTCTTTCTTAGTGAATGCTGAGCAGAAATATTTGTTTAGTATCCCTGCTTTTTCACTGTCACCCTCTGCCCACATTCCCTCCCCTTTATTAAACATCAGTATCCCTTCTTTGGTCTTTCTTTGCTCCCTAATGTACCTATAAAAGGTCTTATCCCCCTTCTTAACATTGTTGGCTATCCTTTCCTTGGTTTGGGCCTTTGCTATTCTGACTGCCTTCTTTGCCCCTTTCTGCTTTAACTGATAACATTCTCTGTCCTGATCCTTCTGTGTTTCCTTATAGTTCCTGAATGCTATCCTTTTCTTCTTAACTTTCCCTGCCACCTCTTTTGAAAACCATAGTGTTTTTTTCTTTTACTGTGTTTTGTTGATTTGCTTTACACAAAGGTGTGTTGCCTCTGTATTGGCTGTTTTGATTACTCCCCATTGTTCCTCCACCCCTCCTTCATGCCTGTTTGCTAGTACTTTTCTGAGGCATTCTCTCATTTTCCCAAAGTCAGCCCTCCTAAAGTCCAATACTCTTGCTTTTGTATGGCTTTATTGTATGGCTGTGTTTATTGTGAACCACACTGTTTGGTGGTCGCTTGTTCTCAGAAGGCTACCCACTTCTAAATCTGAGATTCTTTCTCCATCCCCATTTGAGAGAACCAAGTCTAAGATTGCTCCCTCCCGAGTGGGATCCAATACTAGCTGTCTGAGGCCTGTCCCTTGTAGGGCATCAAGAATGACCCTACTCTTGGATGTGCCTACAGCAAAGGTGCTCCAGTTAACATCTGGCATGTTCAGGTCCCCCATCAACAACATCTCCCCTTTCTCTGCCATTCTTAGGATGTCTTCAATCATTTTCTTGTCCATTCCCCCAGAGATGGGGGTCTGTATACAACCCCCATGTGGACTGTGGTGCCATTTCATGTCTCCAGGGTGACCCAGAGTGCCTCATCTGTTCCCCATTTACTTTTTAGTTCTGTTGCTTTGATCCCTTCCTTTACATAGAGAGCTCCTCCTCCTCCTCCTCCTCGTTTACCCTTCTTGTCTCTCCTGTAGATTGTGTATCCTGGTATGTTGACATCCCAGTTATGGTTCTCTCTGTACCATGTTTCTGTGACTGCCATAATATCCAGGCAACCCTCTTCCATCAAGGCCACTAGTTCAGGGAGGTTGTTACACAGACTACGGGCATTGGTACTCATCACCTTCCACCTTTTGATGGTGTTATCCCTTTTAGCCCCATCCCTGTCCTTACTACCTTTGCCTTTCTTTTTCATTTACCTCTGTCTTGCTACCTAATGACTTCTCTACCTTGGTGTTTACCTCACTAATTACCATGTTTTGTGGGGGGAGGCTGGGATTTCTCCGATCCTTTTCAGAGCCTCCACCCTTGGCTAGTTTAATTGCTTGCCAGTGAAGCATTTAAACCTCTCACCTAGGATCCTGGTTCCCCCCCCGGACAGATGCAGACCATCACAGCAGTATAGGTCTGAATCCCTCCAGGTTGCTCCCCAGTCCCCAGTGAAGCCAAAACCCTGAGCTCCACACCAGTTTTTCAACCATTTATTGAATTCCCTGGTGAGGAGTACCCTAGCATTACCCTTGCCATAGACAGACAGCACCTCCGAGAAGGCTACCATATGCGTTACTTGTCAAAGGCCCCTTCCCAACTCTACAAACTTCTCTTGCACTGCCCTGATCTCATTTCTAGCCAGGTCATTTGTCCCTAGGTGGACAATGACATCCAGCTCCCTCTCTTGTGCAGCTGCCACCACGATCCTGAGGATTCACTTCCTGTCCCTCCAAGCCGTAGCACCAGGCAGGCAACTTACCTCCCTCTCCCCTTCCTCCTCCACTTCTACCCCCCTAATGACTGAGTCCCCCACCAGGAGTTGTTTCCTTCCCCTCTGGAGTCCCATGCCACCCTCCTGTGGGTGTCCTTTGTAAAGGTTCCCAGCATCCTTCTTGATCTCCACTGTAGGTGTCTCCACAAAGGAACAGCTATCCACCAGAACAGCATTTGAATTGTGGAGAGATACAGCTGGAGGGATGCAGCTCTGTTCCACCACCTGCTCCCTCCCTCCCTGAGCCCACCCTGGTCCAGCCACTCCTCTTTCTTGGCAACCTCTGAGGTAGTGACATTGGCCCTGGTGGTCCCTGGGTGGGGTAGGAGGTTTCACGAATCCTAGCCAGGTCAGCCTGGAGACGGGCAACCTCCTCCCTCAGACCAGAGAAGTGCCTGTAGATAGGTTTCTGTGTGGGATATTCCACAACTGATAACTGCTATATCATAACACAACTATATGGAAAACATGTGAAGTTATGTAAGCAAAAATGTTATGTTGCATTCATAGACTTCAGTTCCACCTTTGATTCTGTCTCTTGTAATCTATTATGGAGCCTTATAAGTGAATGTGGCATCAGTCCTGAGATTCTTAGTATTGTAAGGGAACTTTACACAGGAACTTGGGCACAGATCAGACAGGGAAGACAAGGCCAATTATCATCCACTATTTTGACAAACAAAGGTGTCATGCAGGGGTGTATATTAGCTCCACTGCCTTTTTGTGTGTGTGTGTATACATAAATATATACATATATATATGTACCTATATATATATATAAACAAACTTCTTGTTCTTCTTACTGCTGTCAAGGGATGGAAACTGGACAAAACATATCAATATTTTAAAAATCAAGCTAAAACAAACAGCAAATTCATTAAACGCATTTAATAATAAATATGGAGGAAGCTCTATTAAACCATTAATTGAGGCAGTAAAAGCTAAATATCATTCTCAGGTACTATTCCAAGCTGAAGTCTGGGTTGCTGATAAAAATGATGCCCTAGAAATTCCTGTAAACAATTTGTACAGGTTCAGTCTAGGTTTGAATAAATCTGCCCATGCTTCACTAATTTGAGCTGAACTAGGAATCACCAGACTGAAAGCACTTATGTATGCTAGAAAAATAAATTACTGGATCAAAGTCACACACTTGGATTCTAACAGACTGCCTCACCTTTGTCTAAAAGAAAAATACGCATGGCAGGATATAGGATTCCTGCAATCTAATTGGTTACAAAAGTTCTTTTTCATTCTGAAAGAAACACGTTTACAATTTTTGAATAAATATGTTAGTAAAAACATCATTATCAGTTTGAGATACAAAGCCTATGTTATGCAAACAATTGCAAACCATTTCAAACTATTAGACATGGAACTCATTTTGGAATTAAAAATATCTGCATGGCTATCACGAAATTATATTATGTATTATTATAGATACTACCTTGATGTCCTGTCTGATCCTAAACTAAGGCATATTTTTACCACATATAGGCTGTAATTATTTCAAAGTAATATACTAACAGCTAAATATAGCAAATCATCTATACAATCTCTGTACCGCTCCTGCACAAGTCAATGCTTTGAAAATGTATATCACATTATCTTTGTATGTCCTTGGTAGAATAAACCCAGGGCATACTGGTTAGTCCCTTCAATGAACCATGTTGACACTTCAGAAGAGTCAGTTTTGCTAAATCTATTTTTTACTATTAAGGATGAGATAATAATAAGGGGAGTTGCAGGTTATCTTGTTGCTATCTGAAGAATATGTCTGAAATATACAGTAATGAGCTTTGAAAATAGCAGCATCTTTACACATTTAGTATCTATAGGAACTAATAGCCTTTTAGCTGAAATTGTTATAGCTTTATGTTGTATAAAATAAACTGAAGATATATAATTATTACTACAGGTACATATGAAAACATAAATTCATACACAGCTTTTATAAATGCAAATTAGTCAGATATGGGCATGAATGAAAGTCGCTTTAAACCATTTGTGCTGTCACATTGATTGCTAGCACTTGTAAACAGTGTGTTTTGAATTCATTATATATTCTTACTTTTGTACCTGTATTTTAAACTTGAACTGTACTGTCTAAATAATGAAATGGTCAATGACCGATCAATAAAAGCTTTAACAATAACAATGAAAAACATGGTGCACATGAGGGTGCAGAGGGTACAGGTAGAGACAAGGATCCAATGCTCCCAATGGACAGACAGCAGATCAGTTGTGACCCTTATCATACCAAATATCCTCAGTATGGGATTTCTATGTCACCAACAAAAATGATAAGAGTGTTGGAATATGTCAAATTTGAAAGCCTCAAATGAACAGGGGAAACCTTGATCATGTCTCAGTACTGATGGACAGGGTAGACAGCTGAGGATAAAACACCATCTCCTGTGGTTGCATTATAAAAGGGATGCATGACTTGGTGTTATTGACTTGTTAGCGAAAGTCAGGGTGGGTATCAAAAGGAGTAAGGAACTGGGGGTGAAGTGTTGATGCAAGATGTCCTCATTGGCACCACCACCCCAAGCACAGTACCTAGTGGCAAGTAGTACTCCAGTGAGCAAAGCACCACAATCCATCATTGGATATTTTGTGTTCATGGAAAACAATGCTGCAGTCAGCTGTCAGTTATGCCCTGACTGTAACCAAGAATAGGTTCATAGGACAATACAAGTTCATGAAGCCATAGGCCCTTAAAGAACTCACCACTATTTGAATACTAATGGTGGAAAAGGAATTTTGTGCCACCCATGTACTCATTTAATCTCTTTTTGAGTATGTTTATATTGTCACTCTCCACTATATTTTCGGGCAAAGTATTCCAGGCAGTGACTATTCATTGTGTGTAAACCAGTGACTTCTTTTAACTGTTTTATTCATTTCTCCTTTTAACTTAAGATTATGAAATCTTGTAACACTATTTGTATTATGTCTGGCAAGGCCTATAGTCTCCATGGTAAAGCTGTTCTGTAGGGCCTTAAAAGTAAAACAATGATCCCCGTAGCCTTCTATGCTCCATAGACCATAGTCCCAGTTTCTTTGATCTTTTTCCGTAGATTAAATTGTGCATGTTTTTAATTCTTTTTTTTGTTCCTCTCTGAACCTTCTCGATTATGTTTTTCCCTCATTCTGTTTATATGGCACAGAAGAGAGAACAGTAGTCTAAATAAGATCCAACAAGGCTAGAGTAAAATGATATGATAACCTCAGGCTGTCTACTTTTTATATTTTTGAGTATACATCCTAAGATGCTATGACATTTCCTAACAACATTTTTGTGGTATGAATATCAAAAATTAGATTGTTAATAATATTGTATACCAGGTCCTTTTCATTTGTTGCCTCTTGTAGAATTATATTGCTTAGTTTGCAGGTGGCACATGGATTATTATGACCCAAATGCATAACTTTGCATTTAGTTTCATTGAAGACCATTTTATTTTCCACACTCCATTTTTCCAGTTGACTCCAAATTTCTTGGACTTTTTGGGCTGACTGCTGGTTATTGACAATTCCACCTATTTTGCAGTCATCTGCATACTTGCACAGTCAAACATCATCAGATGACTGCACTATGGAGACCAAGATACTAAAAGGAGTGGGCCCAAGGACGGAGCCTTGCGACACTCCACTTGTGACCTGTCCCCAAGGCAATAAATGTCCCCTGATAACTACTCTCTGCTGTCTATTCTTGAGCCAGACACTAACCCACTTGATTATATATGGATGAATCTTAAGTTTGATCAATTGTTCAACTATAATTTTGTGAAACATAGTATCAAAGGCCTTCGAAAAGTCTAAAAAGATTATCTCAACTGGCATGCCACTGTCTAGTGCTGCTCTGACCAGCTCAAAAAAATGCAAAAGATTTGTGAGTCCGGATCTACCTAGGAAAAAAGCCATGTTGTGTACTGTTAATAAGTCTGTTTTGTTGCAAGTGAATATTTATATGCTGCTGTATCAGTTGTTTAAGTAATTTATCAATGACTGATGTTAAACTAGTGTGCCCATAGTTCTTAACTTCTTGCTTACTACCATCTTAATGAATTGTAGTTACTACAGCTTTGCTCCACTCTGTTAAAGTTTTACCTTCTTTTAAGGGCACGTTGAATAATAAAGTAATAGGACCTGATAATTGATTTGCCAGTTCCTTTATAAATTTGGGGGGAATGTCATCTGGTCCTGCTGAACTGTTTCTTTTAATAGATTTAATTGCATACTTTGCCTCGTGTATCGTGAACATTGTGAAATCCTCTGTATTTGCTATGTTATTAGTACATATATCTTCACTTTGAATATACTTAGGAAATAATTATTTAGTTCTAAGGCAATTTCTCCTTCATCACTTACTATCCCTTTGTCAATTTGTAGTGGTCCAATACCATTATTGTTGCCTCTCAAAGAGCACACATGATTATAGAATTTTTTATTGTTGTCTTTAGTACATGAAGCTAATTGTACTTCCAGATTTTGTTTTGCTTTCCTGATAAGATTCTTAGTTTTCTTTACTATTATTCTGTATTGCTGACAATAACTTTCTGTGGGCTGTTTTTTGTATTTACTGTAAAGATTATTTTTCTTTCTTTCACAGTAGTTTTCTTGATGTTGTTATTCCACTATAGAGGGACTCTGCAGTTGTTGTTGTGGGTTTTCCTCTTAGGAGCCCAATATTTTATACATTGATTTTTTTATTTTACTTAATTTGTCCCAGGTATTCATTAATCCTAAATTTCTTAAATCTTCTTCTCAATTCCATATATACAGAAATTATCTCATACGATAGCAATCAGCTTTATTGAAATCTTTTATTTTGGTTTTTCCTTGTATACTTTTGTTATATAAATTCACATTAAGTACAATTGTTTTATGGTAACTATCACCGAGTGATTGGGATATTTTAGGTTCAGTTACACCCTCCACTACATTAGTGAAAATTTAATCCAGGATACTGCTTTCTCTTGTTTCCTCTTTAATTTTTTTAAGTTTTCTTGAATAATATCTATAAATCTTTTCTAAAGATTTCCAGTACCTTCCAGGGTTTCTCAATTTATTCCTGGAAAATTAAAATCACCCATTAATATTTAATCCCTCTAATTTCCATATTTTTTATCTCATTTAAGAAATTATTGGTTTCACCTGTATCTAGGCCAGGTGTCTGATATACTAAACCAACCATAAGACTCTTATTTGGCATTTGTATCTTGACCCATATATGTTTGTTGTCATAGTTAGCATCTGCTCTGTTCTGAATTACATGTTCCTTAAATTCTTTTGCAATACATAATGCAATACCATCTCCTTTTTTCATGTTGTGATTTTTTAGCAATCATGCTATAGCCTGAAATTTCTGTGCATCAGTCCTCATCTTTAAACCACATCTCAGTTACTCCACAAATATTTATTTCTTTGGTAGTCAATGGATTTTAATTAGTCTATTTTGTTTAATAAAGTGTGGCCATTTACAAGCAGCATCTTAAGGTTGTTATTAAGTTTTATCCTTTTAATACTACCCTGGTTGTCCTTAGTTATGGATTGTTGATTTCATACTTTAACCTCCATTTCTTTAGTTTTATTAGGATTCAAATTTTTTCTTGCATCTAGAGAGGCTTGTCAGCTATACCTCTCCCCCAAGGGTCTAGTTTAAATGTTTGTTTGTTACTGAGAATATATGCTTCCCTAGAAGGGTACTACCCCCTCTACTTATGTGAAACCCATCCCAGCAGTAGAGCACTTTTCTATTTGTAAATTCTTCCCAGTGTGTTATGCATGTCAATCCTTGCTTTAGGCTCCACTTCCTTAGCCATTTGTTTACTAGTTTTATTTTTTGACATTGGCATTCTGATGCCATTGGAGTTAGCAGAATTTCAGAAAGAGCTATATTACAGCCCAGATCCACTAATTTGTTTGTTAGAGCAACATATTCTTGTATTACTTTGGTAACAGAGTCATGGAGGATGCTATTGGCACTGGCATGTACTCTCACCAATGGGTTTCCCCCTGCATTATGCACTATATCTTTCAGCATAAGGGTAATATCAGTGACCCTAGCCCCTCTGAAACTGGATAAAGTTATTTTTTCTTTATATGCATTGCAGATTGCCTGATCTAGGTGCTTAAATAATGAATCTCCTAAAACAATAATTTTTGTAGAAGATGGAGAAACATTATTTCCTGTTTCCATGGCAACCTCTAAGTCCAGTAATGGTTTGTCACTGCCATGACTTGAATTATTGGAAAATTATTCAGTACCACTAATGGAGGGGATGGCTTCACAACAGGGGGTAGCATAGTTATTATTAAGGATAGTATCCAATTGGGCTGTATTTATATTTGTATTTGCCTTCCTTACATCAGAAACAGACCCACTGGAACCTTGGGGAGACTTTCTCACATGGTCTTGGGAGGTGGATAAAAAGAGGTCACCATGAATAGTTTGTGTGCTGATATGGTCAAAATGATTATGAATACACAAAATGAAATGTTCTGCCATGCACCCCTTTTTTTGCCACTTTGGAGCTCTGAAGCAGATAACACTCTTCATCTGGATCCTTTGTAGTTTCAACCTCCCTTATTCATTTTTTATACAACGTACCCATGTTATTTAAGTTAGAAACCATAGGTACTGGTGTAGATGGCAGCTCCTTTGTGGGTACAGGGCACTGAGAACATACTTGGTGGGCAGTAGATGTGTCATTTGTATTTCTTTTAAACTCATTGTGACTCTTAGCTGAGGTAGATGGTAATTCAACTGAGGGTACTAAGAGTGGTGGGGCCGTGTCATTTATATTTATTTGAAGGTCATTTTGTTTTTGTTTAACCTGGATGAATCTATGCCTGTCCTAACTTGCAATATAGTAGCCATGTCCCTCTGACTGGATTCTAATGCAAGTTGTCTTTCATTAAAATACCTAATTTCAAATAACATTTCTTCATTTTGCTTGCATTTTGCACATTTAAAGGATTTCAAAGAGATCACTTCATTATTTAGTATGCACATGAGACAGGATACACATTTTACACCCACTTACCCTTCTAGGGTCATGATTGTTTCTGCCATTCTATCTAGGTGTAGTTGTAGTTTTAAACACACACAGCCCAAGCTATAGGTGGCTGATAGAGTTCTGTCAGGTAATATTTGTTCAGTTGCTATAGTACACAGACAACAGCCTGGCTTATTGGATAGTGTTTTAATGCCACCAGGGAAAACAAAGTATAGATGTTTCAGTACCCTGTATCTTTAGACACCTAAAACAGAAATGTCAAGAATAACAGCTCATGAAGCAAAAGGGAAATAAAAGGTACTATGTGTACTTGCCCATAATAGGATTTGGTGTTCCTGGTGTTCCCCTCTTCACTGCCTTTAACACAAAACACTTGCAAGGTGTGAACATTTTTGCATGCAGCACCATGGTCACTCTGTCCATGCTCACACTGCTTGCAGCATGGCTAGTTTAAATAGCCAGCCATGACCCAGCAGTCACCTGAAGAGGTCACCCAAATTAAAAATAACAATTCACCCTGAAAGCTGCTAAAACGGGTGAAAATCTCTCATGTGTGGTTTCAGCCCACTCTTTCCAGCTATCTGTGCCCAATAAAGTACACATCAGGTACTTACAATTCAGCTGTATTTCCCGTAGCGACAGAGGGAACTACTGCTCACTCTTCCTGCTTTATGTGGAACAGAGAGCAGGGCTCCAAAGCACTTTCACAGAGTACACTAAAATGTTTCAAAACATCAAGTAGAAAACATGCAAGGTGTATATGGAGCTGCATAGAGAGACTGTTACAGCTCACAATATCTTGCTGCAATGTTATTATGACACCCGCTCCCAATACCCATTCAAAAGCACCATATGCTGTGGTGCATCTCTTCAAATAAAACCAACCATTATGTAAGCACTGCCTAGATTCACCAGCTATCACTGCAACCACCCTGTGGCTATGGAACTTACTGCTGATGTGGCACAAATGCTACTGGTTGATATGTAGAAGTACTCATTCGCTGAAATAAACATTCTGAGGAAAGAATTTCCAGGAACTGTTTTTGGTCCATATTTAGTATGGTTTAAAAATACCAAACTTTGACATGTACAATTACATGCATCTATGTGATAACATAGAAACATAGACTTTGACAGCAGGTAAGGACTGCTTGGCCCATTTAGTCTGCCCATTTCCCTACCTGCAGGATATGCCGCAGATCCAAGTTAACCAACAGCCTATTTCTTCTTACCCCCCACAAGAAGTGCCTTATGTCTGTCTCATGCATTCTTGAATTCTCCCACAGTTTTAGACCCCACAACCTCCTCAGCAAGGCTGTTCCATGCATCAACTACCCTCTCTGTGAAATAATACTTCCTCACATTGCCCCTGAACTGCCCTCCTTCTGTCTTTAAATTGTGTCACCTTGTTCTTGCAAGTCTCTTTTTCTGAAAGATGCTACCCTCTTGGACTTCCACTGAGGTACTTAAAAGTTTCTATCATGCCCCCTCTCCTTCTTTCCTCAAGGGCATACATATTAAGCTCCTTTAGTCTCTCCTCATATGGCTTCTCTTGAGACCCTGCACCATTTTAGTTGCCCTCCTCTGGACTACCTCTATCCTGTCTATGTCCCAGGAGATGGGGTCTCCAGAACTGGACACAGTACTCCAGATGGGTCTTACCAACTGTCTGTACAGAGGGATAACAACTTCCTGTTTTATGCTGCTGATGCCTCTCCCTATACATCCCAGTATATCCCCAGCCCTCCCTACTGCCTTCTCACATTGCTTGCTAACCTTAAGGTCATCTGATATGATTATCCCCAGGTCTCTTTCCTTTTTTGTTGTTGTTACTACCTCCCACCCATTGTGTATTCTTCCCCTGGGTTCTTGTTTCCCAGGTGCATTATTTTGCACTTCTTTGCATTGAATCCTAGCTGCCATACTTCTGACCATTCCTCCAACCTTGCCAAGTCCCTTTTCATCCTTTCCACATCTCCTTGTGTATCAACCCTGTTGCAGATCTTTGTGTCATCTGCAAAAGGCATACTTTCCTTCCAGTCCCTCTGCAATGTCACTGATGAAGACATTAAAAGGACTGGACAATACTGAACCCTGCGGTACCCACTAGTAACCCTCTTTCTTCAGAGTGGACTCCATTTACAATTACCTTCTGTGTCCTGTTGTGCAGCCAATGTTTACCCAGGCTACCACCCTAGGCTCACTCCCAGGCTGGTTAATTTGACTATTAATCTTTGTGTGGTACTGTGTCAAATGCCTTGCTAAAGTCTAAGTAGGCCATGTCCACTGCCCTCCCTGGTCTACTGCTTTGGTCACCCAGTCAAAGAAATCTATTAGATTTGTCTGACATGACCTTCCCGCTGTGAACCCATGCTGCCTTGGGTCCAGTGCTCCACTGCCTCTAGGTACTCAACTATTCTTTCCTTCAGAAGTGACTCCATCACTTTCCCTACCACAGAGGTCAGACTGACAGGTCTGTAGTTTCCTGCCTCTGTCTTGGTCCCACTTTTGTGGAGGGGAATCACATCCGCCTTCCTCCAGTCCTCGGGTACCACACCATCCTCCCTTGATTTATTAAAAAGAGTAGCCAATGGTTTCACTAGTTCCTGCCTTAATTCTTTTAAAATTCTGGGGTGAATTCCATCAGAACCCATTGCTTTGTCCACCTTTAGTTTTAGGAGTTCTTGCAGAACCCTTTCTTCTGTGAAAGGACTGGGATCAATCCCCCTATCAAAAGTGCTTCTGTTAATTGGATTAGGCACTTCCCCCTTCTGTTTTGTGAATACTGAGCAGAAATATTCATTCAGTATCCCTGCTTTTTCACTGTCCCCCTCTGCCCATCCACAGTTCATTCTAGTCAGCCTCACTATCCCTCCCTTTGGCTTTCTATGCTTGCTGATGTACCTATAAAAGGTTTTATCCCCTTCTTTACTGAGTTGGCTATCTTTTTCTCAGTTTGGGCCTTTGCTATTCTGACTTCCTTCCCTGCCTCCTTCTGCCTTAACAGGTACAGCTCTCTGTCCTGCTCCTTCTGTGTTTCCTTACACTTCCGGAATGCTATCTTTTTCTTCCTGACTTTCACAGCCACCTCTTTTGGAAACCATAGTGGCTGTTTCTTTCATTTTGATTTGTTTATTTGCTTCACACAAAGGCTTGCTGCCTCTGTGATGGCAGTTTTGATGATTCCCCATTGTTGCTCCATACCTTCTTCTAGCCTGTTTGCTAGTGCTTTTCTGAGGCATTCTTCCATCTTGCCAAAGCCAGCCCTCCTAAAGTCCAGTACCCTCACTTTTGTATGGCTTGACTCTGTAGCTGAGTTTAACGTGAACCACACTGTTTGATGGTCACTTGTTCCCAGATGGCAACTAACATCTAGATCTGAGATCCTCTCACTGCCCCTGTTTGAGAGTACAAGGTCTAAGATTGCTCCCTCATGAGTGGGTTCCGAAACTAGCTGTCTAATGTCTGCCACCTGTAGGGCATCAAGAAAGGCCCTGCTCTTTGATATGGCTGCAGCAAATGTGCTTCAGTTAACATCTGGCATATTCAGGTCTCCCATCAACAGTATCTCCCCTTTAGCTGCCATTCTAAGAATGCATTCTATCATATCCTTGTCCATTCCCTTCCCCTGACATGGGGGTCTGTACACAACCCCTGTGCAGATTGTGGTGCCCTTTCCAGTCTCCAAGGTGACCCACAGTGCCTCCTCTCCTCCCTATTTACTCTTTTGTTCAGTTGCTTTTATCCTTTCCTTTACATACAGAGATACTCCTCCCCCTTTTCTCCCCTGCCTGTCTCTCCTGTAGGTTATGTACCCTGGCATGTTAACATCCTAGTCATGGTTCTCTGTGTACCATGTTTCTGTGACTGCTACAATATCCAGGCATCCCTCTTCCATCAAGGCCACCAGCTCAGGGAGCTTGTTGCCCAGATTACGGGCATTGGTACTCATTACATTCCATTTCCTGATGGCCTTACTCCCTTTTGCCCCATCCCTGTCCTTCTTGCCTTTGTCACTTTCTCCATTTACCCCTGCCCTTCTCCCTATCGACACCTCTATGTTGGTGTTTGCTGCACTTACTACCATGATTATGTGGGGGGGCAAGGATTTCCCTGCTCCTTTCCAGTGCCCCCCCATTGGCTAGTTTAAAAATTTGCCAATGAAGCATTTAAACCTATCACCTAGGATCCTGGTTCCCCTGCCAGACAGATGCAGCCCATCATGCTAGTATAGGCTTGCATCACTCCAGGTGGACCCCCAGTCTCCAATGAAGCCAAATCCCTGAGCTCCACACCAGTTTTTCAACCACTGATTGAATACCATGGTGCAGAACACCCTAGCCTCTCCTACACCATAGATGGGCAGCACCTCTGAGAAGGTTACCGTGCATGCTACTTGACTAAGGCCCCTCCCCAATTCCACAAACTCTTCCTGCACTTCTCTAATCCCTTTCTTAGTCAGGTCATTTGTCTCTAGGTGGACTATGACATCCAGCTCCCTCCCATGTGCAGCTGCTCTGGCAATCCTGAGGATTTTCTCCCTGTCCCTCCAAGCCATGGCACCAGGCAGGCACCTTACCTCCCTCTCCCCTTCCTCCCTCAGTTCTACCTTCCTAACAATGGAGTCCCCCAACAGGAGTTGTTTCCTTCCCCTGCAGGGTCCCCTGCCACCCTCCTGTGGGTCTCCTTTGTGGAGGTTCCCAGCATCCTCCTTGGTCTCCACTGTGGGTGCCTCCATAGAGGAACCACACTTTGCCAGAATGGCATAGGAATTGTGGAGAGGTACAACTGGAGGGATGCACCTCTGTTCCACCACACTCACCCTCCCTGAGCCCATTATGGTCCAACTGCTCCTCTTTCTTGGCAACCTCTGCTGTAACGGCAGTGGCACTGGTGGTCCCTGGATGGAAGCGGAGGTCCCACAAATCCTGGTCAACTCAGCCTGGAGATGAGCAACCTCCTCCCTCAGCCCAGAGAGGTGCCTGCAGATGGGACAACACCACGTCCTCCAGAACGTCTCCCGGAAGACAGCTGCTCCACATCCACTGCACTGCACCACTCCAATCATGTCTTATTTCTGGCCCCTTAACTGTTTGCAATCCTTACTCTTTCTTTTGTTTCTTTTCTCTCTCTCCTTACTTTCTGCCTGTGTGCCCTTTAAGCTCCTGATTGTCCTGTTCTGAGACAAGAATATCCTATATTTCTCAGTAGACCACTTACTTGCTCAGAGGCAGACCTCCAGCAGCTAGAGGGGGCCAGAGAGCTACTCTTGCCCTTCTAGGATGCTGGGTCCTTGGTGGTTCTGTGCTCACTCACTTCCTGCTCCCAAACAGGAAGTTCCTGTTGTCAGTCAAATCCTGTGCCTATAAAAATAGAACTAGCTTTGGGTGGGAGGATGGAGGGGAGGGAAAGGAATGCATTATAGTCCCAGTAGAGAAGTTCAGTCACACAGCAGTCCTTCTCCTGGTGTCTTCTGCCAAGCTATTAGCAAAATATTTCTAAGGCAGTCTTTAAATGTAGCTTCCTTCTAGCTAAGCCACTCCCCCACCTACTAGATCTTTCTACAAGTAACTTAAACCTCACAGCAGTTATGTCCTTTCAATCACCTGAGATTTACACCTAGATAACTGTTCAGATTCCCATTCAGTTCAGTTAACCCAGACAAACACACACTTTTTTTTTGTTTTGTATGTTAGTTTTTTTTCACCCTAAATTAAAGGTCCAAGTACAAAAGTTTTTCTTCTTTAGTCCCAGCAGAGAAGTTCAGTCACACAGCAGCCCTTTCTCCTGGTGTCTTCTGCCAAGCAATTAGCTTATATTAACAATGATTGCAGAATAGCAATCACCATTAGGGTGAATGCGCATTTCCAAAAAAATATTTCAGCAATGTAGTCCCTGGCGCACAGCAAAAGGGCGCCAGGGACTTGCATTTTAAATGTTAATCTGCACCCCCCTCCTGAAGGATTCTCAACTCCAGGGGAGTGCATGTCAGGGGGGGCAAACAAAAAACAACATTTCGGGCCAGACGCAAAAAAAGGTACCTGCACGCAGCCCCAAACCTGGCACCCTCTGCTGCGCAGACCTGTACCCACCAACCACACAACAGGAGCAGCTCAGAAGCTAGCTGCAGCAAAACCCCTTAAAATCCCTCCCACCCCTCACTGTGTATTCTCACTCCCCCACTTGTGTGTATACATGTTGCAACAGGATGTCACTATAGTTGCACCCCCCTCCATCGTGTTGCCCTTCCTCCCTACTCGCTGCAATGCACGGTGCCACAATTGAGTTGCTGTTTTGGTAGTCACCCAATTGCAGTTGCCCAGCTCACAGGATACCCAAATACATGAATGTTGGACCTTTCTAACCAGAATGTCTCTCACTCACTCTCAGTTTACTATTCAATGAGATCAAACTCCCATTCCATAGCATCACTGTTACACAGAGTTACATAGGGTTTTGATGAGAACCAGTGGTGCTGTGTATACAGAATAATGGCAGAATGCACTGGTATAAAGTTCTTACTATGTGGGAGCTTCTGGGGCATGTTCATGGATAGAACATTTAGGAGTAAGTCACCTAGGAGGCATTTTTTCAGTCTTCTTCTCTATCCTCTATGGTGATATCAGAAGATCAGGGAAGCACAAGTGAACCAAATTTGCATGACTCTGTAATAGAGGAGTGAGTCAGGAAGTACAGCCAGACCATGGATGAAGGTGCAGGATACAGTACAAATAGCATTGTTTTATTAAAAACACAATACTAAATATAACACAAATATACCAGTTAGCATCAGAATGCCAAGCACATTTGGGAAACTGATTTGCCATCAGCTTTCCAACAGTTATATATAGGTTAGGTTAGGTTAGGTTAGGTTAGGTTATGATTTAGTCAGCTAATCCAGATTGTACAATAAAACAAAATACAACACAATACTTAAATCTTCACAATAAACGATGAAAAAAACTTACTACATCAACATTTTTAAAAATCCATCTCTGGCTATTAAATAATTTCATTCACCAGTTGAAGAAAAAAAACAAATGGCACAGGGTTCCTGATGGAATCTTTTCCAAAGATTATAAGTTACATACTAACCATTTCCCTATTAGTTTAGTGCAACATAACTGAATAGAGTATCATGTAAATTTTACAATTATGTGAAATCCTAATTACATATGTCATTTAGGAAAATGGTGAAGTTGTACAATCATTGCTAATTATGACTATGATCAACATGGAAGAAAGGGGGAAATGATTTGTTCTTAGACAATAGATAGAGTGCAGTAGCAGCAGTTCATTAGCAAATACCAATACGATATGCATACCAAGTTTGAAACATAGGTTCAGGTGTAGTTACCTACATTCCTGAGCCTAAAAGAGAGTAATATCAATAGTAACTAGTGCACTAACTTAAATAAAATAAGGTACATTTACTGTACTTTATTACCAATATTTCAATGATGACAGCAATTTGAAAAGTTTTCATAACATATTGAAATTATTTTGAATTAAAGAGCTACAGTATTGATGCCTTTATGGAAACTTTCAGAAATATAATATTTAGACAAAATATGTATCATAATTGAAATATTTTCAGTAGTAGCCCTCCCCTTGTTCTTTATTATTAGAGATATTGGCAGGCACTGTACCTGCTGTTCATTTCACACTTGAAGCCATAATCCTCTCTTTTTTTACATTTCTTTTTTATCAAAGAGTTTTCATAAAAACACAAACGATACAAAGCAACAAATATCAGAACAGACAGGCATATAATGATTGATACATTAGTAAATGCTTTCATATTTGATAGTATTACAAAGGAAACAGATATATACAATGTCCATAAAAGATTTCTAAGCACCCTAGTACATAGGCGAGACAATAAAAGGCAGATTTAATAACTGGGACAGTACAGCTTTAATTAATGCTTTATAATAAAAAAAATACTTGAATCCGGGTTGAGGGAGGAGTTAGGGTGCCAGAGGGCCATATGGAAAATATAACACCAGGGGTTGGGGCCACTGAAGAGTGGTGGGGAAGGAGGAAGGAGAGGGAGGAGGGGGAGGGAGCCCTGCTCAGTTGCCACATGGTTACCACTGGCTACAGCCAGGCAACCTAAGGGACTGGGATGGGGAGGGAGGGAAGGGTGAACAAAACGGAAGGCAACAGTCCAGGGGGGGTATTTCCTCTGAGGACCAGTCCTTGGAAGATGGAGGTAGTTCACTTCCATGTTAGGACCTCCACTGATACAGTTCATTGAGATTCATGAGGGACAGACAAGGTTTTTTATCCCTGGTGGCCCCAGGATATCAAATGTAGCCAGAGTGGAGGCTAGGAAAGGTTCACAGTAGGAGTAATATTTAGGAATAATCTTCCTAGCCCATTCTGATGTCCTGGCCAGGTTCAACAAGCTGTGGACTGCCAACAGCCACTCCTGAACTGAAGAGATGACTGCAGTCCTCCAGTTGCTCAGTGTAATCCATTTTGCCTCCATCTCCACCACCAATAACTATATCAGTGTATAATAAGCTGAGTGGATTCATAGATTCATAGAGTGATATGGGCTCGGGAGGTAAAATGCCCTTAAAGAGCTCACCACCAACATGGTGTAGTAATTCTATTGTAGGTATAATATTTTGTTTTACTTCCCATATAATTATCTAACTGTTTTTGAAGGTTTCCATATTGTCACTCTCTACAATCTCCCTTGGCAAGGCATTCCATTGTGTCACTACCCTTTGAGAAAACTATTGGCTCCTTTTTTATTACAGTTCACCCCTCTAAGTTTGTAACTATGTGATCGTGTATGGGTCTGGGAGTTATTCTTTATCAGAGCCAGAGTTTCAAAGAGAAATGAGTCTCTGGTATCTTTATATATCAAGCATAAATCCTCTAATATTTGTCTATATTCTAGGGAAAAAGACCCACTGCTTGTAATCTTGGTTTGTATTCTAGGGATCTCAGACCAACACTCTGTTTAGTTACTTGCCTTTGGACCCCCTCCATTATTTTTTTTCCTTTTATTATGATTGGTCCACAGATGGAAGAACAATACTCAAGTTGGGTTCCAACCATACTCGTATAGAGAGGCAGAATCACTTTTTGATCTCTGCTTTTAATATATTTTAGAATGCATCCAATAATTTTATGACATTTTTTGACTTTAACTGAAGTATGATTGTCAAAAGTTAATTTATTATCAACAAGAGCTCCTAGATCTTTCTCATTAGTTGTTACTGCAAGTTGAACATTATTGATTTTATAAGTAAAATTCTGATTATTATATCCAAAATGTATTACCTTACATTTTTGTTCATTAAAACACATTTTGTTATTTGCTGCCCAGGAGCACATTGTATTTAGTTCTTCCTGGAAATAGTTTGCAGCTTGTGTATTGTTGACTATACAGCCAAGTTTGCAGTCGTCTGCATACTTGGTCATCCAGATCTTGTTTGATGGTTGCATTGTTGATATTAATAAATTAAACAAAACAGGGCCTTATACCATTCCCTGCAGGACCCCATTACTAACCTTCACCCATGGTGATGAATGTCCTCTGATAGTTACTTTCTGGTATCTATTCTGCAACCATGATTTCACCCAATTAATTATATTAGGGTGAAATCCATGATGTACTTATAATTTATCAAAACCTGATGTGAGATTTTATCAAAAGCCTTGGAAAAATCAAGGAGGACAACATCCACAGGTAACCCCAAGTCAAGGGATGCACTAACATTCTCATAGAAATTTAACAAGTTAGTCATGCACAATCTGCCCTGGGTAAACCCATGTTGTGTTAAATCCTGTAAGTGATGAATAGAAATATGTGCTTCAATTCTAGTTAACAGGGTTCTTTCAAACAGTTTACCAATGACTGAGCTGAGACTTATGAGTCTGTAATTGGATACCAATTGTTTATTACCAGCTTGATATATAGGGGTAACAACAGCCTTATTCCACGTGTGAATTGTCTCACTTTAAGTGAGGCATTAAACAAAATTGCCAAAGGACCACATATAACATTAGCTATTTCTTTTAGGAATCTTGGGTGTATATTGTCAGGTCCTGGGGATGATTAAGGTTTAAGCTTTTGAAGTAAAGTCTTAATCTCTGTCATAGTGATTGGTGATATATATTCTTTATTACCCTGCATCAAAACTTTTGGTAAAGTATCAGCTGAAGTAAATACACTTACAAAATAGTTATTAAACTTAGTTGCCATTTCCGATTCATCGTTAGATCCAGAAGCAAATGATTTGATACCTTTTAATGGACCAACATAGATGTAACAACAAGAACAAAGTGCTCTAGCTTTCAGACCAACCAGTCCTTCTTCAGAAGCTCAACAGTAATACTCTTATTAATGTTAATTGGTACAACTGTAGAGTAGTTTCTTCTTAAAGAACCAATATAATTATAGAAGGATTTACAGTTATCCAAGGTTTTAGTTGCTAAATTTAATTCAAAGTCACATTTTGCTTTCCTAATATAGTATTTTACTTTTTTTCATTTTTTCCTAATATGTGTCCCAGGTAGTTAAGGATGGATTTCCTTTGTATTTCCTATGATAGGCCTTTTTGTATTGATGGCCTTTTTTATATTCCTATTCCACCAAAGTGGAATTCTATGTCCCTTTATTATATTTTGGCCTATCTGGTACCCATGTATCAAAACAGTAATTAATGTTGGTATTTATACAGTCCTAAATTTGATGTAAATCTAGATCTTTAAGATTAATTTCCCAGTTCCAGGAACTTAGAAATGTGACTATTTCAGTATAATTGGCCTTGTTAAAGTCCTTGATTTTGGTCGCACCATTAAAGATGTTATTCAACAAATTTAATTTTAACGATACCATTTTGTGGTCACTGTCTCCCATTGGTGTTTTAATAGTTGGAATAGACATTCTATCTTCTATGTTAGTTAGAATGATGTCAAGTATGTTATTCTGTCTGGTCCCTTTGGTTACAATTTGGGTTACGTTTTGGTTAATGGTAAGGTCAATAAAAACAGTTTCTACTAAACCATGACCCTCAAGTTTAGGCCAATCTATTTTTGGAAAATTAAAGTCCCCCATAAGTATATAATCATGTAACGTATTCATACGTTTTACAGTTGTAAATAATTTCATGTCTTCAGCTTGAGATGAGCTAGGGGGTCTATAGCAAAGGGATACTACTAGTGACTCCTTATATAGGTTTATTTGATCCCAGATTGCTTTTATTTTATTGTCTATTGATGCATTTGGAGTTTTGCTATGGGCCATATAATTATTTGAAATATATAATGCAACCCCTCCTCCTCTGGAGTCAGATCTATTTTTATAAAATTTATTATAACCCTGGATTTCTGTATTCCATTCCTGGCCTGTAAACCAGGTTTCTGTAACACCACAAATGGTTATACTTTCCGCTGCTGGGGTATATTTCAATTCATAAATTTTTCTTAGTCAAGCTATGGGTATTAACAAATAATATAGTAATAGATCCTGTATAATTATGCATTTGTTTACAATGAAGTTTAGATGTTTAGTGTTATTATTTTTAGTATTATTAATGGAGTTTCCTAATAATAGTCCAGTTTCAGGAGGACAAAAAGAAGATTGCCCTCCCCCCCAACAATTTAGTTTATAGTTTTAGTAATAAAGTCTGTAATATGTTTTGCCAATAGAAGGTTACCTCTCCTGCTTAGGTGTAATCCGTCCCAGGAATAAAGTTCTTCTCAGTGGGAGATTTCTTCCCAGAGTGTAATACAGGATATTTCCTGTCTTAATGTCCATTTTCTCATCCAATCTTTTATGTTCCTAATCTTTAATGTCTGAAAATAAGATGCTTTAGGAATTGGTAGGATTTCAGAAAGTACAGGAACACATTCTAAGTGTAACAACTTATTTACAAGTGCTACAAAATCTTTTTTTATACTATCTTCAGTGTCTTTAAAGATGTTATTAGCTTTGAGTTGTATAATAACAATAGGGTTTGGCCTAACATTGCTTAATATATTTTTTGACATTACAGCTATATCCATTATTTCAGCTCCACTAGAACCAGACAAGACTCTAGAAGTGTTACCTGGGTTATAAACTGCTCTAAGTGCTTAATGATTGAGTCTCCTAGCACTACTATGTCTTGTTTTGCAAAGTCAGTGGTTTGTGGTACGTTAGGAATGATATTTATGTCAGAATCCTGATAAACATTGGATGGAATAGGTCTATTTATTTCAATTTCAGGGGTATCACTGGATAAAACATCAAAAGTATTGTATAAAGGGAGATTAAAGATATCTGCTTTTCTTCCTTTTTTGGACACCTGTGAACTTTGTACTGTAACCATTCCTCATTTAGGAGTGGCGTAAAGGCTTCCTCTCTTGTCCTTTTTTTATTTACAGACTGTATGTTAAAATTGAATACAGTTACAGATTGATTATCTACATCAATATTACCAGTTTGCTTTATGGTAGTTGTTGTTTCAAATGAAGGACAAGTTTCACTAGTTGTTACATTTTGGCCCTCCATAAACCTTAAAGCCATTTGTTTTTGGCTTGCCTCCAGCTGTTCTAGTCTTTCATTGAATAAGCTGATCTCTCTAAGGATTTCTCCATTTTGTAAGCATTTATGACATATAAATGATTCTTTAGGGACTGTGTCCATAATAAGAAACATAATACAATTAGAGCATTTAACCCCAAGATCACCTTCTAAGGTCATAATAGTGTCCATAGTGACTACAGTCTTTTTATTCATGACCAATGAGCAGTACGCACTATAGTATGCGCATGCAGCTCTGTTTTACAACAATGTCACAATATTTCCAACTTACAGTCAGCAATATTTCAAATGATCGGCATTTTAGGGTCCTGGATCACTCAATACATGTGAACATGCAAACACGACCATGTGATGCCCTGCCCGTGCTTGCCCTGCTCGCAGTAGGGCTTGTATTTAAAAAGTCCTGGGCCCGGAAGTATGCTAGTGGGGCCAACGCTACCACATTCCAGTAGGATATAAAGATATAATTTGCAAATAGTAAATATTGCATAAAGTCTACCTGGTAATTTTCTTCCCCGTTCCAAAATAAGAATGTCTACTACTTAGTTGTAGTTTTATTCGGGAGACCTGATGGACTACAATTACCCTTCCTGCTATTAAGCAGGGCTCCAGTATTTAAAGAAAACACAGCATACACAATCACAGTATCAGTTTAAAAAGAAGGCTTCTGACTGCCATTAAAACAACAGAACAGACAGTTGCATAAACGAAACACCCTGCTTGCAGTAGGGCTTGTATTTAAAGAGTCCTTGACCAGGAAGTATGCTAGTGGGGCAAACGCTACCATATTCCAGTAGGATATAAAAATATAAATTTGCAAGTAGTAAATATTGCATAAAACACCACTCATGTGTGGATTTTGTAGTCTACCCAGTAATTTTCTCCCCAGTTCTAGAATAAGAATGTCTACTACTTAATTGTAGTTTTATTTGGGAGACCCAACGGACTACAACTACCCTTCCTGCTATTAAGCAGGGCTCCAGTATTTAAAGAAAACACAGTGTGCACACTCACAGTATTAGTTTATAAAGAAGGCTTCTGACTGCTGTTAAAACAGCAGAACAGACAGCTGGATAACCGAAACAGATGGGACACTTAAAATGTATAACTCGGGGGAGAATGGAAATTCCTTACTTATCACCAACTTGCAGCAGCAGCGGACAGCCTGCAAAATGCAGTGATATCTTTATAAGACCACAGTAGATGGAGTAGTTAGCCCCAGAGGAGCTGCCCATCCAGCAGAGAACATGAGGGAGCCATCCCAAAACTTGGAGTGGAGTTGGGGTGCAGTACCACAGATGTTTTAATGTAATTTTAATAAACAGACTCCTGCTGTCATGCAGGAATTATGAGCCAACAATCTCAGGTAGCACCACTCATTGTCAGAAATAATAATGTTCAGGAATGCTTCCCATTTCTATCTGACTTTAAGTGTGGGATCAGGAAAGACATCATTGATGGCCCCATAGATATCCTCAGCCACCACTTTAGGCAGAGTGGACCAGCCAGAAAGTGGGAGGCTGCCATGCAGGTCATCCTTGAAAGTGGCCTGTTGCATCAAGGTGCCAATTGCACTCTGCATTTGAAGGAATTTGCAGAAGTCTACCTGGGGTAAATTGTACTGGATTTTTAGACTGGCAAAGGAATCTAAAGTGTGAGAATGAAGAATGAAGAATGACCAGATGCCGGAACTGATTAATTCCCTTAGCCTCCAAGAAGCTCCAATGAATAGGCTTCCTTCTTATGGAAATCCACAGGTTGGACCAAAGGAGAACCAACTCCAAAGGGGTGGTGGATATTTAGAAGAGGGAACATATTCTGCACCAAGTAAGTATTGAGGCATAGATGGTGGGCTACTTCTGTAAAGCTTATGATTCCATGGAATAAAGACAAATAGGGGGACCTCTGCCAATAGATAATGCACTTTAGTGAGCCACAGAGGGGCTAGTACAGAGTGATCTCCAAACTATCTGAAGGATTGCACAGCCCTGAATGCAACATAGTAGCCCTGGAGCCATGGTAAATGCCACCCTTCAGTTTTCCAGTGGACCTGCAATTTTAGCCTGCTAAAATGAGGGGGCTTGCCTTTCTCAGAAACCTTCCGATCATACAGTTGATCTTATTGAACCAAGTCTTGTGGATGCTTAGGGCCAGGTGGGATAGGCAATTTGAAAGCTTAGGAATGGTAAATACTTTTAAGGATGCAATTTTCATGGCCCTACTAATATTTAGTCTCCCCACCTGTCACACTCTTCCTTCAATCTAGCTAACAAAGGAAATAAGTTAGTTGATATCATATTTTGAACCATCAGGGTCAGTCAAATGGCTTCATAATTAATCTCATTGGTTGCCCACTTTAGGCCATATGATGCAGAGTCTCCAAAGTGATACAGGGCATTTAATAGAAGGAGTTCTGTTTTTCTAGGGTTAACCTTCAGCCCAGGGATTGTCTGGAATGTTTAAATTGCAAATTGTAGTAAGAAAGAAATAATGTAACCTACTGGGAATTGAAGCCAGCCTCCAAGAATACTGTCCTGCTGCTCTAACCACTGAGCTACATCTCACATGATTAGACCTGAGATTCTTAAACACACTTTCTTTCTCTGGTATTGCACACATCTAATTGTCATCTGGAAAGTTTGTAAGAGGTGGAGAAGATGGGGGATTGCCTTCTGATACATTTTCCAGTCATCAGCATAAAGCTTGGTTTTATATCTAGTGATGTATGTTTAACCATGTATGATCATGTGCCACATGTTTTGTACTGTTTTGATTATGTTTTATTTATGTAAAGTTACCCAGAACCTCAGAGACTGAGTGCCATAGAAATAAAATTGTCTTGCCTTGCCTTGTCTATATTCCCCTGCCCAGTGTAATACACTGGAGAGACTTATACTCGCCTATCACTGTAGTCAGATACTTAATCAAGAGCACAAAGAGCAGAGGGGAGAGGGACAGCCTTGCCTGGACTGTCTGCTAAAGGGGAAGGAGGGAAAGAGGGTGGAATTCATAAGAACTACAGCTGAAGGTAATGTAGACAAGGTCTCAATCCTGCCCCTGAAAGCCAAACCGAAATCCATCTTTTTCAGTACTGCATGTAGGTCCCCCAACTCCACTGAGTTGAATGCCTTTTCAAAATCTATGGCTACTGCTACAGTGGGAGTGGTAGCAAACCCTGTGCGACAGATAGAAAGGAAATCAGGGAACTGAGATTGTCTGCACTAAGCTACCATTCAACAAAGCAGGCCTGAAAGGTATTAATTAAGGAAGGGAGAATGGTGTCTTAGCCAAAAGCTTGGCAGCAGCATTTATGAGGGATATACAGTAGGATGGTACGGTATCTCAACAGCTCCAGGAGGTCCTTGCCCTCCTTAAGAAGAACTGTAATATCCACTTCGTAGTGGGAAGGTAGTAAGAGAAAAGATTTAATAACCTCATCCTACACTTTACAGAGCACAGGGGAAAAAATCATCTCCTAGTAACTGCTACAGGTCAAAGGGAAATCTATCACCCTAGAGGCTTTGTGTGACATACGAGTCTTCAAAGCTCAAGCTATATCCTGTGGGAAGAGAGGAACATACAGAATATTCCACTGCTCAACAGTTAAACAGGGCAGTGGAACTGCACAAGAACTTTGTCAGAGTAATTGATCAAGTACTGCCCTAGAAGAGTACAGGTTTTCATAGAATTGTCCCATAATACTAACATACTATTTGCCAGCAGATTAGGCCTTACTGTCTATCGAGTCTGCTTGAACCTCAGATCCCTAGTTGTATGCCAAGGCCCTCCCCCACCCTTGTGTTCCAGAAACCCCTATCATCCATCCCTACACCCCTGGGCCAGGCCATCATCTGATACATCTGCTTTCTGTGTCCGTCCCACCCTCTCTTGAAGCCCTCCACTGTGGATCTCTGAACCAGCTCGCCAGGCAGCGCATTCCAAGGGTCCACCACCCTCTCAGTGAAAAACCTCCTCCTCTTTCCCCCTCACCCTTCCACCTTCCAACTTCAAACCATGCCCTCTGGTGATACCTCCCTGCTTTAGTCTAAAGATCCCCTCCATGTTTACCCTATTTATTCCCTTGAGGTACTTGAAGACCTCAATCATGTCCCCCTGTCTCTCCTCTCCTCCAATGAAAACAGGCAGAGCTCCTCAAGTCTGTCCTCATACGTCAAATCCCCTAGTTCTCGTATCATCTTAGTTGCCCTCCTCTGTACCCTCTCCAGGAGCTGTATGTCCCTCTTCAAGTGTGGTCTCCAGTACTGTACACAGTACTCAAGATGTGGTCTAACCAGTCCATTGTACAGTGGCAGACTCACTTCCTGCTCCTAGAGGTGATCCCCCTTACTATGCATCCCAACATCCTGTTTGCCTTGCTAGCCACTCTCCTGAACTCATCAGAGTTATTCATACACGCATCCAGCATGACCCCCTAGGTCTTTTTCCCCTGTTGAGGCCTCCAGCGCCTTCTCTCCCAGGGTGTACCTGTGTTTAGGGTTTCCCCGGCCAAGATGTAACACCTTGCACTTGGTGATATTGAAATTTAATTTACATGTGTGAGCCCAGCTTTCCAGGGTGTCAGGTCCCTTGCAGGCCAACCTCCCCTCTTCCCCCTCAACTACTGCTCCCATCTTGGAGTCATCAGCGAAGAGACTCATTTCACACCCTATACCCTCCCTGATGTCCAAAATGTATGCATTAAACAGGATTGGACCCAGGACAGAGCCAGGAGGTAGCCCACTACTGACCTCTCTAGGGTTTGAGAGCTCCCCACGGACCACTACTCTCTGGGTGCATCCAGCTAGCCAGTTTTCAATCCATCTGACCATCAAAGGTCCTACTCCCAACCCTGTCAGTTTCTCCACCAGACCATTGTGGGGACAGAGTCAAACGCCTTTCTGAAGTCCAAGAGTTATACATCCACAGGCTTTCCCCTGTCCAGTTCTGATGTTACCCATTCGTAGAACTCCACAAGATTGGTTTGACATGATCTACCTGGCACAAACCCATGTTGCTGACTATCCAGACATCCCGCCTCATCTAAGTACACCCCCAATCATTCCTTCAGTGTACTCTCCATTAATTTTTCCACCACCAAGGTCAAACTGATGGGTCTATAGTTAGCTGGTACTTCCCTCGACCCCCCTTTATGGATTGGCTTCAAATGTGCCTCTTGCCAATCCCTAGGTACCCTCCCTGTCTCAAGTGACCTTTTCAAGAGCTCCGCCAGGGGTGCAGCCAGTATGTCCTCCAATTCCCATAGTATTCTCGGATGAATGCCATCCAGCCCAGGAGCTTTATCTTTCTTTAGGGCCTTGAGGGCTAACCACACCCTTTTGGTGGAGATAGCATCTTCCGTCCCCTCCACCTTACTGGCCTTTTTATCCTTATCCTGATGTGACACCCCTGGGGTACCTATCCCTCCCTCTAGCTTCATTTCTGTTGCTCCCCTGATCCCACTCACTGCCGCTTCTATCCCCATCGTGCCTTGCTTTGTAGATATCCTATCTCCCTCCCTAGTGAACACAGAGGCAAAGTACTCATTTAATACATCTGCCTGGTCCCTCGCCTCTTTCACCCACCCTCCTTCTGATCTCAATCTGCCAAGATGGCCCTTAGTTTTTCTCCACTCCCCAATGTACCAGAAGAACCCCTTTTCCCCTCCATGCATCCCCTGCACCAGCCGTTGCTCTTTACTGGACTTTGCCCCTCTCACCATCTGGGTGACATTTCTAGATGCAAGATGGTACATTTCCTTTTCCCTATCCCCTCTTGTTGTTTTATATTTTTTGTAGGCCACCTTCTTTTCTCTGACCACTACCTGAACCTCACTGGACCACCAGCATGGTTTATGTGACCTTGCTCCCTTATGTTTCACATTAGCGGAGGTCCTGACTGCCTCATGAAGTCCCCATTTTATGACCTCCCATGTCTTTTCCACATTCGTCATTGACGTAATCCCCTTCAAGTGATCCTTGAGAATATTTCCCATGCCCACAAAGTCTTGCCCCCTGAAGTCCACTGCTAGTGTCCTAGATCTCTCCCCCCCATGCTTATTTGAACCAGACAGTGTTGTGGTCACTCCCAGTGATAATGGTGTTAATGTCTTGAGAGTTAGTTTGGATAGGCCTGTGCCTATTTTTGAGGGTGTGGATATATATTAGGACCACAGATAAAGATGGCAGAAAAAGACGAATGATCCATCCAGTCTTCCTATGGTTGCCTGAGGTCTAGCATCTAACTGGGAATCTATCCCCCTTCAGCTCATCCTTCCTCCTCCCCGCACACACTGTAAAACTTTCTGTAATTTTCTTTTCTCTGTCCCACCCATGCTTGAAGCCATCCACAGTTTTGGCACCCACCACTTTGGCAGGCATGCTGCTCCATGGCTCCACCTTCCTTTTGATAAAATACTTTCTCAAGTCCCTCCAGAAACTCCCCCATTTCCAACTTGTGCCCTGATGTAAATGAGCTTGTGTTTCTATTAAATCATTTTGTGCTATTCACTTTATTAATCCCTTTCAGAAACTTGAAGGTCTCTATCACATCTACATTCTCCTTTCTGGCCCCTATGGAGTGCATGTTTAATGCCCTCGGACATTTCTCGTAGAATTCCCCCTGTAGGTCTGAACCATCTTCATCACCTTACATTGTACTACCTCCTGTCTGTCCTTGTCACTTCCGAGGTGAGGGCTCCATAACTGAACACAGTAGTGCAGGTGTGGTATCACCAAGGATCTATAAAGGAGGAGTATTACTTCTTTCCTTCTACTATATATCATACTTCTCAACTGCTATGAATTTAGCATAGCGCTATGATTTTTACACTGAAATTTACCCTTGCTCCACAAAACTTTACTAATGTTTTTAAAATTGTTCGAGCTATTTCTGGACACACAACTATTAAATAATTGAACTAATTTGATAGAAATATACATTGACACTAAATACAGTATATGGGGTCCGCTATTTAAAGACATAAATATTTAAAAATAAGAAAGTGGTCCACATTCTGGTCACTTGCTCTTATTTTTGAGTGCCAGTACTATGAGTTTTAATGCCTAGAGGTTCAGGGGTATGCTATCTATATCCCTCCCTATATACTTCATCATTCTTTTTGCCTTGCTGTAGGCTTTGCTGCCCTGGCTCAACTGCTTCAGGGTGTCACTGATAATAACTCCCAGATCACACTTCTCTGTTGTTGTACTAAGTTTAACCCAATTTAGCCAGTATTCTGTGCTGTGGTTCTTTTCCTCAGGTGCATTGCATTGCACTTCTTGGCACTGAATTTCAGTTTCCATACATTTTACCATCTCGTTAGCCTTTGGAGGACATTTTGTAATTCTCTGACTTCCTCATCACCATCCACCCTTCTGCAGAGTTTAGTGACATCTGTGAAGTGGTCAGTCTTACCCTGGTTTCCTTCATTAATGTCACTAATGAACATATTAAAAAGGACAGGGCTGAGGACTGATCGTTATGGCACCCCACATGAGACCTACCCCTCCATTGCTTTAATCCCATTGACAACAATTGGCTGCAGCCTACCTTTAAGCCAATTTTCCACCCATCTATGTCACCTGATGACCCCAGATGCTCCATTTTCCTCAATAAGCATCTATGAGGCACTGAGTTGAAAGCCTTGCTGAAGTCAAAGTATAGTAGATTCATTGCATGGCCCCTGTCTAACTCCTTCATTAGCCAGTCAAAGAAAACAATTAAATTGGTCTGACAGGACCTCCCTTCTACAAATCTGTACTGCTTGATACCTTGAAGACCATTTTTCTCCATGTAGTCAACAAGATCCTGCTTGATCAGAGTGTCCATCAGCTTTCTTACAACAGATGAGAGACTAACTAGCCTGTAGTTCCTGAGTTGTTCCTTATGACCCCTTTATGTAGCAGCAGAAAGTCAGCCATTCTTCATTCTTTAGGAACCACCCCACCAGCACTGAGCTGTTGAATCAGTTTGCCAGAATAGTACTATGCAAGGTGAGCAGACGGAGGAATT
The DNA here is from genome assembly GCA_016271365.2 of Neoceratodus forsteri. NCBI lineage: Eukaryota > Metazoa > Chordata > Ceratodontiformes > Ceratodontidae > Neoceratodus > Neoceratodus forsteri. Next base: position 1,293,435,673 of record CM057456.1, read on the forward strand.
TAAGGGGAAAGACAGTACCAGGAAAAGTTAAGGGTAAAGGATAGATTCAGGAAGGGCGGGCAAAGTATGAGAAGGGAGGGAGAAAAGGATTGAACAGCCATGTGCACCAACACAAGGAACCTACAAAACAAAATTCCTGAGCCTGAAGCTACCATTGCATAGGAGGACCTGGAGCTGGTGGCCATAATAGAATCATGGTACAGTGACTACCACAGCTTGGAGGTGGCCATACTGGGTTGCAACTAGGGCTGGGAGAACTCGGTGAAGTTCTGACCCTTATGAAATAAGAACCAGATCACAGTGAAGTTCTGATTTGTTCTGATTAGTTCTGATTTATTGACAAATATTTGAAAAAATGCAAACAAAATGCACAAAAGTGACCAAAGTCAATCACATTTGACACATAGGCCCAAAGAAAATAATTTAATGGATTATTGGTATACAAATTTATGTAAAACTACTAAATAAAAAAGCAATCATGCACTACTAGCCCCTTCATAGCTGGCCTGTAATGGTGGTATATCCTGCTCGGGTCTGTGACATCAGAGTGCTGGAAGAGACAGGGAGAGTCTGAGAAAGAAAGAGACAGACAGATGCAAATGCTCCTGTAACTTGAAACTTGCCCTCCCCAAGCTGCTGATTCCCCACAGCCACTGTTTCAGGTATGCAGCCCATTCCATGGCATCCTACTGACTTACCCTGCAGGTTCTCCATGGCAGCTACCCCACCACCTCCCTTGGCAGTCCCTTCCTTTTATATAAGTAGAGGGCTCACATCACTACTCTAGATTTTCTGTCAGCCTACTTTTCTGTCTGCAGCTTATCTCTGTTTATTGCTAGATGCTGCTGTTTTCCAATATTCACTACATCAGCTGCAGTTCCTGCATAGCTGTGGCAGTTCTTAAATTGACCACTCCATCTCAGCCCTTCTTGCTCTAGCTCTGTGGTCACTAGCACCAGTCCTCCTGTCATTACCAGTCTATTCCCACTTCCTAGCAGCACATCCCTGGGCTGCTACACTTCAGCTGTTCTCAGCTCTATTGCAACTGCTATTCATCTTGTTTACCAGGGACCCCTTCCCTTATGCCTAAAATTTCCACCATGTTCCTCATTACCATTGCTGTCCTCACTCTTCTTATACCCTTGGCATCCCTTCTTCCCTCTTTCTACCCTGAGATACTGGCCAGCCAATCCCACCACCCTTCTCTGTCTTCCACCCCCCCTTGTTACATCCTTCTTCCCACAGACCCCTGTTTGGCCCATCAATACCTGGTCAACTGGTCCTTCCATTCTTCCATTGTTTCCACGCTGGCCTGATTATCCTCACATTTTCCCCTGGGGCATCTCCTGCTCTCCACCATCCCCCTTCTTCCTCCCACTGTAAACTCATAGTAGCCCTATCCAGGTCATTGGTAATGTTCCTGCTGCTGATGACAGGGGACATTGAATCCAACCCCAGTCCTGCCCCACCATTTCCTTTTCAACTCCCATGGGGCTTAAAGGTAGCTCACCTAAACATCAGGAGCCTGCTCCCCAAAATATCATTGGTTCAACCAATTTTCTTATCCCTCAACCCTGATATCCTGATCATAACTGAGATATGGCTAAAGCTGCACATACAAGATGCTTGTATCTCCATCCAAGGCTGCTCATTCACCCACCAAAACTGATCCGGTAATAAAAAAGGTGGAGGTATTGCCATGTCCCTCTCCTCCTCCCTCCAGTTCTCCACTTTACCCACATTACCACTCCCACAATCTGTTGAATCCTTGATGGTGAAAATCTCCCCCACTCCATTCCCATATTTACAGCTGACTGATATTGTTTTCCCAGCTGCCCCACATATTTTATCACAGACCTTCTAGCTACCCTACAATCACATGCATCTGGTGGTGAGCTCTATGTCCTTGGGGACTTCAATGTGAACTAGCTTGCCACCTCCACTCTAAAATTCAAAGTGACATAGCTGTGCTCAACCTGTCCCAGCTAATCAGTGAACCCTCCCACCTAAAAATCAAATCTCACAAGCACTCTCTATGAGATTGGGATCTCACCTCACACTTGCACCGGATAATTGCTGCAGGTGTGCTGCCAGGCTCCTTAAGTGACCATCATCTAATCTATGTAGTACAGAAAACTCATTGGCCCAAATTCCCTCCCCCCAAAACCCCTGCTGGTTCAGTCTTACAAATCACTGGACCTCGCTCCCCTCCTAAATGACTTGTCAAACTACAACTGTTCATTCATCTCTCACGTTACCTCTATTGACTCTGCATTAGACTATTTCAAGTCTAAGTTCCTCTCAGTTTGGGATACTTATGAACCACTCAGATGGATCCAGGTGCATGACTCTCATCTGGTCTGGATCACTGCTGAACTCATGGCCTGCCTTCGGGCCAGGGACCAAGCATGGAAAACTCACAAAGCCTCTGGCTCCGTTACTGACTACCAAAACTACCACACTCTTAGAAACACCTGTACTACAGCAATCAGATTGGCTAAGGCAGATTATTTTAAATCCACCTTCCTTACTAACATTAATCACTCTTCCTAATTCTGGAAGGTGGTACAATCCCTCTTCCTCCCCCATCCCAACCTGCTACCCCTGTTATTAAAGATGGCAACAACACCGTAACTGACCCACTCACAGTGGCTACTGAGCTTAATTCCTTCGTTACTTCTTGTACTTCTGCACTCCTCTCCTCTCTCCCCCAGCACACCATGGCCAAGCCCCCTCAAACATACCCCAATCTTGTCAACCCCCCACCCTTCCTTCTCCTTCCACCCCATTACCCCAGCAGAAGTATATAATGCCCTTATTGCACTAAACCCCTTCAAGGGCAAATACCACTTTGGGCTGGACTCCAAAATGCTTTTCCTGGCAGCCCCCACCATTGCCTCCCTCTTGCCTCTCTCTTCAACCTGTCTTTCTTCCTTGCTTCTATTCCATCAGAATGGAAACATGCCACTGTCACCCCCCCAAAAGGTGGTTAACCCTCTTCCACTGGAAACTATCACCCTATCTCTCTCCTTCCCATTCTGGCAAAATTACAAGAACATCTAGTACTCTCCCTGCTCTCCTCCTTTCTTGAATTCACCTCCTTCTTCACATCTTACCAGTCTGGGTTTAAGAAGTCCCACTCTACCACCACCTTCCTACTAAGGCTCACTTAATTTAACCATACTGGCATGGACCAGGGCCTCATCACCTCTGCTGTTTTTGTTGACCTCACAAAGGCTTTCAACACTGTCTCACACACTCTTCTCTTATCCAAGCTATCATTAGCAGGGTCTCTAGCAAGGTCACCAGCAGGTTCCACTCCTACCTTGTGAGTGGGACTCAATCTGTCAGAATCAGGAAATCCCTATTCCCATCCCTCCCCATCACCACTGGTGTACCTCAAGGCTCTGTCTTTGGCCCTCTGCTGTTCTCCATCTTTCTCAATAACCTACCCTCTGCCTGTCCACACACCTCCATCCATATGTATACGGACGACAACATCCTATATACATCTGGCCCCACTACCGATGCAACTTTGAGGAAGTTCAGCTTTAGTTTCACTAAAATCAACTTTTCCTGAACACCACAAAAACTGTCTCTGTGACCTTTGGCACAAGGTAGAGACTCTCCTGGCTCCCCTATCTTCCCAACTTCCACACCCTGGACAGGACAATGCTTGAGGTCTGCACCTCCTTTAGATATCTCAGGGTCTGGCTTGACCAGCACCTCAACTTTTCTGTGCGTATTAAGGCCATCTACAAGAAACTGCACCCCGACCGGGTATCCTGTATTGCAACAGTGGCTGCATCCCACTGCTGGCTTGCTGTGAAGTGTGCAGAAAATTATCTACCCTATTTTTGACTACAGGGATTTAGTCTACAGTGCCTCTCCCAAAACTTCCCTAACCAGACTGGACATCCTCTTACATTCCTTCTGTCATTTCACCATTGACTGTCTGTCAAGTACCCACCACTGTGTCCTCTACCAAACCCTGTCCCTCCCCTTCCTACAGGACAGGAGGTGGATACACTTCACTAATCTCACAGCTAAATTGTGGTCTCAGTCCCTGCCCTTGTATCTCTCTTCCTCTTTCCTCTGCGTCCCTCACACTTGCTCAGACACTATGACTCCCGCACATTGTCTGTCCCTCACATGTCCAGCCTTGTCATATTGCTTGCCAAAACTGTGGAATTCCCATCCCTCTGCCATTTACCACACCCCCTCCCCATGCTACTTCCTACACCCTACTCAAAGCTGACTTCCGCAACACCTGCTCCTGTTTCTAACCTCTGTTTATCCCACTACCCCCCCACTAGCCCGCTTCTTCACTTCTTAACTCGTCAATCAACTGAGTGGCACTGAGCATCCCTGATTTAATATTAAGTTCAACTGGGTATGTTCTAGCACTTGCATAATTGATAGGCTGGCCTGTCTGGCCCTGTTGCCTCCTCTGTAGAAACCTGTAGTATATCCTTGTGTTTGAAATAATTGCTGTATATATTCTACTATTGTTTTACTCAGTTTGCTACTAAATTTCTGCTACTTTTCAAATATTGCACACAAATGTAGCATCTCCTTCTGTTCCCTCCCCCCAGGATGCATTTGGAAATGAGCAGTTGTCTGCTCAGTATGCCTTCCTGGTGAAACTTTTAAATAAATAAATAAATAAAAATCATTAGCATTCAAACCTGTAAAAAACTAAGATCCCCTCTAACTAATGTGATGTTCTGATGACTCCGACTCCCACCCACACCCACAGGCCAGGGACAAATTTACTGTAGTGACTCATGACTGTACACAGCATACCGACAGCACAACAGTCCACCACCACTTCCTTCCAAGATTAACTGACTGACTTTTACAGTACAGTTACTGTTAATTGACCAAATTAAGCAACTGTTACATGTACCTCAGAATTTGAATTGGAGATGCAGACACATCTGGTGCATAGCCACACACAGCACAGTCCCACATTGGGGGTTGGTAAATGCTTATACATAATGTAATGTAATATACTATAGAACTTATGATAATAAGGAGAACTAATGGGGAATGAGTGATGATGATGACAACACTTGTGTGTACAGTACTTGTAGTTTACTTGTGTTGTACTGTAAACAGCCTGCTACAAGTCACAAAGTCAGATTATCCCCTTGGCCACCCACAGTCAGCAGTACAGGCACATCAACTTTATGTTGTTTGTCTGAACTGTATTTTTTTAATACATGAAATCATGAATGAACATTAACAAGTGATTGTGATTCATGATTGGATGGCACAAGTCAAAGATTTATTTAGCCACCCTACTGCTCTTGCCCTGTATGCACAGCCACACTGAAGCCAAGGAAAAAAATAATTGAGATTTCTGGGACTGTTATCTTTATCGTGGGCCACCCTGCAGTCTCTCTCTCTCTCTCTCCCTCTCTCTCTCCATTCTGGACGTCACAAGTCAAAGATTTATTTAGCTACCCTGCTGCCCTTGCCCTGTACACACAGCCACACTGAAGCCAGGAAAAACAAATTTTGGGGATTTCTGGGACTGTTACATTTATTGTGGGCCTCCATTCAGTCTCTCTTTCTCACCTCTGGACAGCAAAAGTCAAATATATATTTTGCCACCCTCCTGCCCTTGCTCTGTACACACAGCAGTGACACTGAAGAAAGGAAAAAAAAAAATATTTGGGACTTCTGGTACTATTACATTTATCATGGGCCACCCTGCAGTTTTTCTTGTGCTCTACCCACTGGACATCACAAGTCAAAGATTTATTTTGCCACCCTGCTGTCCTTGCCCTGTACACACAACTGTACTGAAGCCAGGAAAATACATTTTTTTGTGATTTCTGGGACTGTTACATTTATCGTCAACCCCTCTGCAGTCTCCTTCTGGAGGAGATCATGAATGAATGTTACAAGTGATTTTGATTCGTAATTGGATAGCACAAGTCAACGATTTAAGTTGCCACCCTGCTGCCCTTGCCCTGTACACACAGCCACACTGAAGCCAGGGGGGAAAAGTTGGGATTTTATGTAACTATAAAATTTCTCTTGGACCCCCAGTAGTCTCTCCCTCTCTCCTCTGGCTCATGAATGGCACAAGCCAAAGATTTTGCCAGCCTGCCTTTTATCGCATACATAGTCAGCTACACTGTTTGAGGCAAAGAAAAGAAAAAAAAACTTTAATTTAGGATTTTCTGTAATTGTAAAATTTCTCTTGGGCCCTCATTAGTCTCTTCCTCTCTCCACTAGATCTGAAATGGCACAAGCCAAAGATTTCTCCACCCTGCCCTTTCTCATGTACACACAGCCACACTGTCTGAGGCCAAGAAAAGAAAAAAAACTTTCATTTGGGAATTTCTATATTTGTTAAATCTGTCTTGGGCCCCCAGTAGACTCTCCCTCTCTCCTCTGGATATGGAATGGCACAAGTCAAAGATTTTGCCAGCCTGCCCTTGCTCATACATACAGTCACACAGTACTGCCCACACTTCCTTAGTTTGCAATTTGCATCACACCCAGACACCACCCAGGCCACCACTGTCTTCCCCAGTCCTGATTCCTGACTCCCCAACCCACCTTTACCCACCCATGATGATCGGTTTCTCTCCCCCTCCTTTCTTTCACTCCCCCTAATTTCTTCTCATCCCTCTTCTCTGGCTCATATATTTCTGGCATTTTTTTGCATTTTGGGGGGGGTTTGGTGCTTTTGTATGGCTACTCTCTCAGCTGGGAGCCCGGCTCAGCTGATAGCTGCTCCTGCTCCTTCTTCTCCAGTACTCCTTGCTAGTCTGGGGGCCACATTGCACACTCAGCATGGTTATATACTTTGAGTGCATCACGTGACCTTCTGTTGCCTGGTTGAATGCCACTGGCTACCTGTACATGCCAACAGTTCCTCATGGAAACAGATAACAAAACGATGGAAATATCATCTCCACAGACCCAGAACTGAACTCCAATTATGAAGTCTGTATTTATGTGGGTCAGTGGATTGTGGGGTCAATCTGGGGGTCCAGATCTCATGCAGAACAGTCCTCTCAGCTCTAGTTGCAACCTGTTTTCAAAGGATGAGGGAGGAAAGGGAGTTGTTTTATGTGTAATGGAAGGTATAAATTCCATAGAAATTCAAGGACACAGTGGGGGGAAAGAAGGTTCTGGATGTTCTTTGGATTGCCTTAGAGATGGGGTCCTGGACCTTTACACACACATAGGGATGGTGTACAGGCTACCAACACAAGGGTAGGAAATGGGCAATGTTTTGGGAAGGTGATAGACAGAATGGCAAGCAAGAAGGGAGTAGTAACTATGGGTGGAACTATGTTCATAAACAAGGGTTACCAAAGTTTGACATAACAGTACATTTTTCAGACCCACAGTAGATTCCATAAATCCAATAAGCATTGCAAAACTCTATGGCCCAAATGAGAAAAAGTAACAATGTAGTGAGATAATTTCTTAACAGAAACTTGAGAAAAAGCAACACAGCATGGCACATACAACAGTGGACACCAAACAGCATGATATGTGCAACTGTGGACACCAAACAGCATGTTGCATGCAACAGTGGACATCAAAAATGTGTGCAAGTTAAAAAGTTTACTTCTCATAATCTAGTCATTACAATACTGCAAACATTTCAGAACAAGCATTCCATATGTATGATATTTATATATATGACTATTCAGAAGTGTTCCAAGGTGCAGTTACACCCCCCAAAAAAATCAGTTTTAATTCTATTGCTTTTTAAGTTATATCATATTTTATGACACTTATTTGCAGTTCATCTGTTGATATGTGGAATCTTCCTTGTCCTGTCAGTGTTACTGGTGCATAAAAAATGCATCTTTCCTTAGTTACATCACTGTCCTTGTAGCGTGGCCATGAGGATTTGCCATCCCCACTCAGTTGCAAAAATGCAAAATGAAATATTTGTTTCATTTCATCAACTGATGTGATTTGTCCAATATAAAATATTTTTGAATACTAAATGACATAAAAATGGCTGGCCTGTATGTGGTTATATTTGTCTTCTCTTGGGATAGGGGTTGAGTTGGCATCAGATCATGAATTTTGGTCATTGGGTTGGCTGTAGAATCTGTCAAAGCTGCACCAAGTTCACTAGTTTAGTTGGTGACAGCAGATATAGTCATTGCAGGAGTTTTTATATCAAAAGAAGTGAGAGTGGGTGTGGAAGTGGTTTCAAGGGAGACAGGAAATGCCATGGTAGACAACTCAGAAGTGTCTTGCAGGTAATTTGCATATTTCACTAAGGAGATGTATCCAGGTGAAGTCTGGAATTTCCTCATCTTTCATTCATCAACATGGCTTGTATTTTCATGTGAGCCTCCTCCTTTCTGCAAGGTGTGCAGAAATAGGTGTAGTCTTGGACTGCAACAATACCCTCGGCTGCAGACTGTACGCTCTAAACCTTTTGTGTATCAGGTATTTGTTTTAGCTCCTGTCCTGCATTTCTCTTAATTTTGTCATCACCAATCCAGAAAGGTGTTTGTTGGAAATGTCTGCATCCTTCACTGGCAGGTTCTCTTGTTAAATTTTTTTTGTAGTATTGAAACAGCTGAGTAGCATTTGAAATCACAGCCTGCCATGATTGCACAACCTGAATTGGAGTTATTTCATGACAGCACTCTCATCATATGAGGGGTCTTTCCATGTCTGGATCCAATAAATGTCCATTCTACTGAAAAGACATATAATGAGGGAGCCAATGATACATTTGATTTATATTGAGTCCCACACCCATCTGTGAAGTGACCTGGTTTTCAATATTGAGTGCCTGGATGTTTCTGAGGTGGGAATCTGACACAGAAGCAAAATGCTGATTAGTGTGGAGGTCATGTTTCAGATCACTAGATGTGAACACAAGTGACACCATGACTGCTTCTGTGCATTTTTTACACTTGTAGTAAGTCACTCCAGGGTAAAACAGTGGCCAGCTCATATGCTAATGGCATAATTGAATTTCATCCTGATTCTTGGATGTGTAATTCCAGGCAAAGTCCAATATCATCAGTTCCAAGCCCTCAAGAATTTTCTCTTTTAGTGATGTAAATTGTTCTTGCTGCCAGGATGCCACATACAGATGGCTACCCAGAAACATGTGCTCCTTCTTAAGGACCTCAACTAGTTTGAAATGTTGCCACTTTTTATTTAATAAACTTTCCTAGTTTTTTTTTCTTACAGTGCTATTTATGACTTTGGAAATACTGATACTGTCCCACTGGTGCCATTAACCTCCTCTGCTCCATGTCCCTGCAAAAGTTCCTCAAGTGCTTTGTCAATGCCATGTGTGCTACAGTTTTCATACATCATTTCAATACAATCCTTGTCAAATATTTTTTCTCCCTGCTTCTCCCTGATCTCCACTGCTTGAGAAATATTGGCAATTTTGCACTCTGGTTAACTTTTCAGTCCTGCAGACCTGTTTATTGACTGCAACTTTAACGTTGCATTGCTGCAATACTCACTTAGACATTGGTCTAGTTTCTGCTGCCATGCAGGTTTAATATTCTCTGGTCTGAGAGTGCATAATTTATGTATTCCTATTGTTCTATCTGGGTTTTGATCACAGAACTCCTGGTGCAGCCTTTATCCAGTTATTTATTTTTTTTTTTTGAAAAAGCTATGTTGGGTGGTAGTGGTGTGACTGATGCTCTGCAGAAATCTTGCATTTTCTTCACCATCTCATCAGATACAGCCAACCTGTGCCTGTGGCTCCATTTAACTTGTTCCCACTTAGATGCACTCATCAACCTCGTCCAACTGATCCCAGGGATATGCTTGCTATTCTGAGCAGGTGGTACTTTATCAGTACTAGAAAAGCGCAGTGGAAATAACTTTTCAATTCTCTTTCTGCCTTCTTGCTGCTGTATTTATTTTCATTCATTCTTTGTTGAAGGGCTTCCACTATATTTTTGTCGAGGTAGGTGAGACAGAGAAACCTAGATAATGAAGACTTTTTTTTTAGGTGAGGACAATGACATTACTTTTTCAGGTGCTGTGGCAAACTGGTTGGGGGACATTGTATGGCTTTTTTAATTGCACTTGCTCACCTTGGATCCTTTATTGGAGTTGTGCTATCCTCCAAGGGCACAGATGCCATGTTGCTGGTAGTTACATAAGACATGTTCAGTTATGGTTTCGTGGGGCTGGTGGTGGCAGTCCTGGAAGGAGTGGTCTATTTCTTCTTTTCTTCATTGTGTTTTTGTCTTCTATTTTCATTAATTCTTCTGGGATGTTCTATTCTTGCATTGTCCTTGCTTTCTCTTTCTCCTTTATGCCCTGTTTTGTTCATCTGTTTGCTTTGTTGCAGAAGCTTTTGCAGTCTCCAAAGCAAAGTTATTCTGTCATTGTCTGAATTCTTGCATTCTAATTTGACTTGTTTTCCTTAGTGATCAGGCACTTCTTATTATCCATATTCTCTTCATGCTTCCATGCACATGTTCTAGCTTTCATTTTATATTCCTTGAGGCATTCAGAATCATTTCTTAAGTTGTCACAGTAATGTTGACATTATTCTTTCACTGTGCTGGGGGCAGAAGAATTCTTTACAGCATCCCTGAGCAAGGCATTAATACATACATGTGATCTTTGACATCAAGCCATCCCTCCAGATTAAAAAAAACACTAGAGTGAAGTGCAAGAAAAAGAGAAAACTAATGATATGATGTACTGAACAAAAAACTGCACAATATAATATTTCCTCACAAAAAAAAACTGAATGAGAGAGCAGTCAATTACTGACATGATGGTTGGATGGAAGGCAAATAATAAAATTCAGAGGAGAGCAGCACATGTGGATATGACACCCAAAGGAGTGTGGCCATCCATTCACAAATGTTGGTTTCCAAAAATGACAGCAAAGTTGAGGAAAGAGCAGCACACTTGGGTATGATGCAGAATAAGAGTGGCTGTACATTCAAACATGGTTTCCATATACAACAGTGAAGTTCAGGAGAGCAGTACCCTCTATCTGTCTGCAAAGAAAATGGAGGCATTTTCTCACCTGCCTGTAAGCAAAATGGAGGCCTGCCCTCACCTGTCTGCAATCAAAATGAAGGCATGCTCTCACCATCCTGCAAACAAAATGGATACATGACTTTACTGCATGCATGCAAAATGGAAATACACCTTATTTATTTATTTACGAATTTTACCAGGAAGGCATACATCAAAACAGTTTTTTACATACATGGTATACGGAGTAAACAATAAACAATGTGCTCCAACATTCTGAGAGTGATTACAGACAGTGGTAGACATACAATTGAGTAAAAAGTTGTAAAACCAGTTAGAAATTACAACATGAGTATAGGGTTAGTTTAGTTGAAACAGGAGCAGCTGGAAGAGAAATGCACTCTGAGTAGGCGGTTGCGATGGTAGGGGTTCGGAGCATGTCATATGGGGCCAGGTAGGACGTTCCAGGTTGTGGCATTCTGTAGTTAAAAGCAGCCTGGCCTTTAGTAGTATGCCTGAACGGGATGTGTAGCAGCCTAGGGTCTGTGCTCCTGAGGGAGTACGCAGGTGAAGGTTGTTTGGAGAGGGAGGATGACAGGTAGGGTGGAAGGGAGAGGGACCAGTACTTGGCTGTGAACCTGGCGCAGTTTGTTTGTCTACAGTCATGAAGGGACGGCAGGTTTAGAGCACTGTAAAGGTAGCAGTGGTGTGTAGAATGTGGGCAATTGAGGATAAATTGACAGAAAGAGTGGAACAAAGTGTCGTGGCTGGCCAGGGCAGATGCAGGGGTTATGGTATATACTATGTCTCTGTAATCAAGTGCAGGCAGTATCATTTTATGGACAATGGCATGCCTTGACTGTGTGGGGAGGCTGTTTTTGTTACGGTATAAAGTACCAAGTTTTGGGAGCAGCTTTTGGTGCAGGGATTCGATGTGAGAGGAGAAGTCTAGGTGTTGGTCCAGCCAGACCCCTAAATACCTGAAACTAGTGCAATTCTCGAGAGGAGTCACGTCCAAAGTTTTGAATGGGGTGCTGTGAGATTGACAGGAGAGCCTTTATTGGGTGCCAAATGTTAGGGATCCAGTTTTTTGGGGGTTTAGGAATAACTGGTTAGACCTGAACCAGTGCTGGATGGCATAGAAATCTTCCTGCAGGAGGGTTGCTACACTTGATTTTTGGGGGGCTGAAGCATAAAGAACAGTGTCATCCACGTACATCTGGATGGATGAGTGTTGGCAGGTTGATGGGAGGTCATTTAGAAAAACAGAAAAGAGTAGGGGACCTGGGACAGATCCTTAGGGGACACCAGCAGAGACTGGTAGGGGGTTAGAGGTGTGTGCGGCAATTTTGACTATTTGGGTCCTAACCACTAGATAGTCCTGGAACCAGTTTGTGACTGGTTTAGAGAGCCCTGCGTCAGTGAGTTTGGAGAGGAGTAGGGAGTGAGAGACGGCGTCAAAAGCCTTAGCTAGGTCAATAAAGATGGCCGTGGTGATGTACCCTTTGTCCATACTCGAGAGAATGTCTCTGGTGACACATAGCAGGGAGGTGATAGTGGAGTGGGATTTACGGAAGCCCGATTGGAATGGAGTGAAGAAAGAAGAAGCTTCCAGGAATGGAGTGAGCTGGGACAGGACCAGACGTTCCTGTAATTTGGCCAGGATAGGGAGTAGGGAGATGGGTCTGTAGTTACCTGGGGAGGAAGGATCGTCTTCTTTTGGCAGCAGGATAATAGTGGCCTCCATCCAGGCTGTGGGGAGTTTGCCCAAGGAGAAGGAGAGGTTTAAAAGGGCGGCTATAGGAGTGGCAATGGCTGGGGCTGATAGAAAGAGTGTCTTTGCATCCATGGACGTTGGGCATTTGCCTTTGTTTGGGTTCAGGGCCCATAAAGATCGGAGGACTTCTTCTCACATTACTGGGTGGAATGAGAATGGGTGGACTGGGCTGGTAGGTTTTGGGGGACACGGGCAGGGGGGGGTCGAGGGGGAGTGGAGTGGAAGGAGGACAGGAGAATTTCTGAGCAGCTGGAGAAATAGGTGTTAAAAGCTTCAGCTACACCATTGGGATCTGAGATGAGGAAGCCCTGAACAGATAGTGTAGGGGGTGAGGGAATTGTGGGGGGGGGGATCAGAGATTTAAATGATTTCCAAAAATCCGTTGGGTGATTTATGTTTTTGCTAAAAGCCGAGAGGAAGTAGTTTTTCTTGGCTAGTCGGATGCTGTTAGTGCAAGTATTTCGTAGGGATCTATAGGTAGTGAGTGACTCCTGTGAGCCCAACTTTTAGTAGGCTTTCCAGGCGTGGTCCCTGGTGTGGCATAGTTTGATTAAGTCTGCCGTAATCCAAGGAAAGTGTGCACCTCTAACTCTTTCCATGCGTAGGGAGGCATGTTTGTCCCAAACTTTTAGGAAGTTGGTTTTGAAGCCCTCAAAAGCGGAGTCAATGGAGGAAGCTCCAAGGATAAAGGACCAATTGACTCGTCCTAGGTCTAGCAGGAGGGATGCTAAGTTGAAGGAGTTATAGGACCTGGTACATAGTGTTTTGGGGGGGTGGGCCATGCACCTTCCTGATCAGGTAAATCATGTGATGATCACTTATGGAGTCGGGTAGTAGGCCTGCGTTTATAATCCTGTAGGGGTGGGAGGTGAGAGCCCAGTCCAATAATGAGTGATTATGGGATTTGTGGTTTAGTCTGGTGGGATCAGCAATGAGTTGGATGAGGCTAAGGACCTTAATTTTGGACTTTAGGTGGGCTTTGTCAGGCCCTAGCCAGTTTGTGTTATAATCACCTGTGGCGTGGAGCTCACCTCCCACCGTCAGGGACAGTAAGAAGTTTGGGTGGGAGAGGATGTCCTCAGGGGATATGCAGGGAAGGCAGTATGAGCCTGCCACATATATGGGGGTGGAGCATGGGAGTGAAAGTTTTATGAGTGTGGCATCTATGTTTCCAGGGAGAGAAGGGATGTCCACTATTGAAAACTGTCAATTATTGACAATATATATATAGCTGAGCCTCCGCCTCTCTTTTTTGCCAGGCCGGTCATGTCTAATTATTGTGTACCCAGGTAAGGATACTTTGGTATCAGTGTGATGAGGTTTTAGCCAGATTTCAGATATGACAAGAATGTCAGGGCACTGTGTGAGTGCAATTGGTTCCAGCAGCAAGAGTTTAGCTAGCAAGCTACAAGTGTTTAGGTATAGGATTCGGAGGCCTTTGGGGTAGGAGAAAGGGGGGTGGAAATTAGAATTTGAGAGGGTAGGGCCAGGTTTTGCCTCAATGTCCCCTGCCAGGAGCAAAAGTAGGCAGGAGATATGTTTTAACTTTGACCGCAGAGGGTTAGGGCAGATGTTTGTAGCACAAGAGAATGGGGAAGTAGGAGGGTAGCGGCGGGCAGGGGTGTGTAAGGCCACAAGTCCCAGATGAAAGGAGGGAGGTAGGATGGAGGCACTAATGTGACTGTAGTAGCTGGGAGACAGCTTATGAGGAGGCGAGTATGAGTGGGAAGTGTAGTAGGGGTGGGGAGATTGCCTTGGGGTAGTGATGAGGGTGGTTTATGTCTTGGGAGGGCGGTTGAGAGCAAGGAGGATAGAGAGGCCAGGGAGAAAAGAATAAGAACTGTGGGCAGTAGCATTTTGTACTGAAAATTATACTTAGGAAACTGAGAATTTGTTTTGGTGCCCTCTGTTGACAACAACTGATAAGCTGCAAATGGGAAAACAGGCTGATAGGTTTTCAAAGTCATATGACCTCAGCCTATAAAAGGAGGAGCTCACCAAGGGCAGTGGTGGGGGTGGTGGGGAGCCGGCGCACAGCGCCGGTGGGGTAGAAGCACACAGGCAGTTGGAGAGAGCTGGCTTGATTGTTTGCAGCAACTTGAATTCAAAAATGCCACCAGAACTGTGCCCGGTTGCCAAAATTCTCCTGTGTATCACTGCGTACCTGGATAGCATCTGTTGGGGGGGGGCCAGACACGCTTCAGCAGGGGAGGGCTGGCTTCCTCCAAAGGCCCTCGCGAACCCAGAATCCCGAATCTGTAGGGAAAAGAAGATTATTTATACTTTTTTTGTGGAAGGAGTAAGTATAGCTCAAGGTATGTAGCCTATCAATTGGTTAAAATGGAAAAAGTGAGGAGTTTGAAAATTTGACTGCATGGACCTGGTATAGGGGCTGTAGACAGTGGAATGGTGAGGGAGAGACCCTCCGTGAATGCTTGCAGCAGAGCAGGTAGATCTAAGTATTTCCCAGTAAGCGAGTGAGGCTAGCCTCCCTTTGGTTGTTGTAACTATGTTGTGGGAAAGTGCTGTTTGCAGAGAGAGAGAGAGAGAGAGTCTCTGGTCCCGTTTCCCTTAAGGGGAGCCTGGCTGTAGCCTGGTAACTTGCTGCTGGGCTACGCTGTGCTACGCTGAGGCGGCAGGCTCGATAGAAACGTAGGGAAAGTGGCTGCAGTAACACAGGGCAGAGTAAGAGTCAGCAGGCTCTGGAGGTACAAAACTTTAGGCAGTACAGTTTCCAGGCACAGGGGAGAGCAGAAGAAAATTACCCCCGTTTTGGGTTCTGACTGGGAGAGACTACAGAAGGACTTAATGTGACTAGGAGTGTGAACAAGTTAATGAACATTTGGCAGGATTCCTTTATATTGAATTCATTTAGAAGGTAATATAGCTCTACACAAATAGGCAGTAGTGAATCAGTCGCTAGTACAATGAAAATTTGATTCTTAATTGAAAGTAATGAGGACAAACACAACTCTTAAGGCAACCAAAATTAAAACAGCCACAGTGGGGATATTGCTGGTAAAACTAGACAGTAAAAATAAACTCAGCTAACGAGGACAATACTGGGAATAAGCACCTCTTCAGGCAACCAAGATTTAAAGCAACAACTGATGGGATACTGCTGGCAGTAACAAACAGTAAAAATAAACTATCAGCATTTGTGTGCTGACAAGTAAAAAGCACACAGGCAGCTGGAGAGAGCAGGCTTGATTGTTTGCAGCAGTTTAAATTCAAAAATGGTGCCAGAACAGCGCCCGGCTGCCGAAATTCTCCTGTATAACACTGCGTACCTGGATAGCGTCTGTTGGGGGGGTCCGGACACGCTTCAGCAGGGGAAGGCTGGCTTCCTCCAAGGGCCCTCGCAACCCTAGAATCCCAAATCTGGATAGCGTCTGTTGGGGGGGGTCCAGACACAGTTCAGCAGGGGAGGGCTGGCATCCTCCAAAGGCCCTTGCAACCCTAGAATCCTGAATCTGGATAGCGTCTGTTGGGGGGATCCGGACACGCTTCAGCAGGGGAAGGCTGGCTTCCTCCAGGGGCCCTTGTGACCCTAGAATCCTGAATCTGGATAGCATCTGTTGGGGGGGTCCAGACATTCTTCAGCAGGGGCGGGATGGCTTCCTCCAAGGGCCCTCGCGACCCTAGAATCCTGAATCTGGATAGCATCTGTTGGGGGGGTCCAGACATGCTTCAGCAGGGGAGGGCTGGCTTCCTCCAAGGGCCCTCACGACCCTAGAATCCTGAATCTGAATAGCATCTGTTGGGGGGGGTCCGGACATGCTTCAGCAGGGGAGGACTGGCTTCCTCCAAGGGGCCTCATGACCCTAGAATCCCAAATCTAGATAGTGTCTGTTGGGTGGGTCTGAACACGCTTCAGCAGGGGAGGGCTGGCTTCCTCCAATTGCCCTCGCGACCCTAGTATCCTGAATCTGGATAGTGTCTGTTGGGGGGGTTTGGACATGCTTCAGTAGGGGAGGGCTGGCTTCCTCCAAGGGCCCTCATGACCCTAGAATCCAGAATCTGGATAGCGTCTGTTGGGGGTCCGGACACACTTCAGCAGGGGAAGGCTGGCTTCCTCCAAGGGCCCTCATGACCCTATTATCCCGAATCTGGATAGTGTCTGTTGGGGGGGTCCAGACACACTTCAGCAGGGGAGGGCTGGCTTCCTCCAAAGGCCCTTGTGACCCTAGAATCCACCTTTACTTGCCTGCAAACAAAATGGAAGGATGCTCTCACCTGCCTGCAAACAAAATGGAGATACTGTACACCTTCACTTGCCTGCAACAAAATGGAGGCTTTCCCTCATGTATCTGCAAACAAAATGGAGAGATACCCTCACCTGTATGCTGCAAACAAAATAGAGGCATGCCCTCAACTGCCTGAAAACAAAATGGAGATACACCCTCATTTGCCTGCCAACAAGATGGAGGCATTTCCTAACCTGCCCATAAACAATATAGAGGCATGCCCTCACCTGCCTGCAAAGAAAATTAAGGCACATCCTCTCTTGCCTGCAAACAAAATGGGGGTACACCTTCTTCTGTCTGCAGGAAAATGGAGGTACACCCTCACCTTCCTGCAAACTAAATGGAAGCAGGCCTTCACCTGTCTGCAGCCTAAATGAAAGCATGCCCTCACCTGCCTGCAAACAAAATGGAGGCATGCTCTCACCTGCCTGCAAACATAATGGAGGCATGCACTCAGCTGTCTACAAACAAATTGGAGACATGCCCTCACCTGCTTGAAAAGAAAATGGAGATACACCCTATCATGCCAGAAACAAAATGGAAATATGCCCTCACCTGTCTGCAAACAACATGGAAGCATGTCTTCACCTGCCTGTAAAGAAAATGGAGACATGCCCTTACCTGCCTGTAAACAAAATGGAGGCATGCAAACAAAATGCAGGTAGACACTCACTTGTCTGCAAACAAAATGGAGATGTACCCTTACATCTCTACAAACAAAATGGGGGTACAACCTCACTTGCTAGAAACAAAATGGAGATATACCCACATCAGTCTCTCACATTTAAAGGGACACTATTAGCTTTACTTTTTGTTTGTTTGTTTGTTTGTTTGTTTGTTTTTTGCTTGTTTTTATCTGTGGAACCAGGGTGTCTGTTGTCTTATCTATGCTTATGATGGCATATATGGTGCATGATATGCCCAGTACCTATATTTAATTTTTTAATTAAAAACTGAATGCCACTCAACCTTATTGACAGCACAGCTTCACCATACAATGCCCCAGCATGCTTGCAGATGAAAACTGGCATTGAACCTCAGGTAAATCAGTGCGTGCATAAGTTAGGCATTTTTGAACAAGTTGTGTGAAACACATTTTCTTTTTTTTTTAATTAAGTAAACTTTATTATTTTCAAAAAAAGAAAATATAAACAACACAATATAAAAGAAGGTAACAAATAAAACCAACCTAAAAAAATATAATCCACCCACACAAATCAAATCCCATAACCCCCCCGACCATTCATCTCTAATACAATAATCCAAGAAGCCACCAATTTGTAATGAGAAATGCTTCTTTAAATGGCTCCACCTTTCCATACTGCCACAGAATGTGCAGAAGGGAGCCATCTACCTTATTGCATATAAGACATAGTGAATTTTTCAAATGCCCACTATACAGTTTGATAGGGGTAAAATATAAATTATGCAACATTTTGAATTGGATTTGCCTGTATCTATCCTGCTTTTTTTAACTTTATAAAAGTCTCTCCAAATTTGTATCCTATCTGAAGCTTCCCAAGCCAGAGAAAGGGAGGACTGCCACTAGTGGACACTCCCAGTGGATCGCATTTTCTGAAATAAGGCATTTAACTGAAGTGGACAAAGTTAGTAGTAAATGAAAACAAGCATTTTAAGAAATGCATTAAGAGTCCATAAAGCTCATATGGCATTAAAGAGCAGATGATACCTTCCAGAGAACTTTAACAAAACCTAATGTTTAGACTGTCCAGCTTGTATTCCACATTACTCCTGTATTTATCCTACCCATTATTTATTATTGAGGTTAGCTACATGAAAATAGGGTACTTGCTTCTGAAGAGTTTATCTATTCCTGCTGCTCTCTCCCTACCTGAGGTCATAATGCACTGCTTGTGACATCACAGTTACTCCCATGGCAGCATTTTGTGATGTCACAGCACAGGATTATGACTCGAAGTAGAGAGTAAGTTACAGAGTCAGATGAACTATAAGGGATACAGATAATGTATTAATGCAAATTTCCTCAGTAATAAATAATCTGGAGGAGAAATCTATAGAATATACACAGAATACAAGCCGAATTGTATTTAGTTATTATATATGCCAATGTTTTCTTTCAGGCATCAGCAGCTCTTTAGGAGCAATAACTGTGAAGGTAATGATTCTAAGACACTGGAAGGACACTTCTATTCCCCATTATAATGAATGGCATCAAGAAATACTAACAGCCCTAATGGCTAAGAAGCATATTGCCTCACTTCGGGAGTCTTCAGGCAAGTACGATCCAGATGGGAACCCCTGTACACCTTGTCATCAGTTGCCTCACCAAAGTCACAACCCTCACTTAAATATCGAGTTAACTGGTTCCTCCATATGAAGGTGCATCAAGTACATGTTTTTGTTCCCTTTTCAGGGCCCCTTAAAACTAATTTGTTTTATTCTTTTCTATCAAATTGATGGTTGATCTCTAAGGGGGATGTTAGGGGGAGGTGGGGGGATGAGACATGTTTCATTGTTGCTTGATTGTTGTCTAGTTGTTTATGCTTTCTGCTGTTTATTTTTTTTTGTTATACGCTGTTGTTATTTCATGTTTCAGAATGTTAATTTTCAGTTCCCTATGCCATGTCTGTTAAATGCCTATTTTCAGAAAATGTGTTTTACTCAGCTGATTCAAAAATATTAATATTTTATTTATTTATTTTATTTAAAAGTTGATAACTGAGAAAGGCACACTGAGCCATGGATTGTTTCCAGGTGCGACCCAGGGTAGGGGTAAGGGTGCAGTACATACATAAAATATGTACATATCAAAACACAATTTGAGATATGGAGGACTTCATAAAGATGAGAACTGTTTACATCTGACACAAAACTAGAGCCTAATGATGTTCATAACAGTGGATATTAACACTAATAACAACACTAATAACAATGCATGAACTAGCAAAATAAGGCTATCAGCTTAGGGACAGGACAAACATGCACACATAATGTGCTGCTAGGATTGTGCACAAGAGGCTAGAGATGGGTGGTAAAAGAGGTTAGGTTTGTGTTGCTAGTGGAGGCTAGAAAATTAGGGAGGATGGAAGCATTTGCAAGGGAGAAGGAGGGAGGTGCTCAGAATGTTTTTTTAATGGAAAGGGTGGTAGGCAAGCTTCATACAGTGAGGGAAAGGGAGTTCCAGAGAGCAGGGAGCAGGTGGGCAAAGGCTATTTTTCCTGCTTGTGTATGAAGAGTAACCAGAGCAAAGGAGTAGTGGTCATGTGAGCACATGGAGTAGCTGGTGCTGGGAGCTGAGGCTAATAATAAGGAGAGGGAAGGGTGTTGAACCAGAATTTGGAAATAAAGGTTGAGCACTGAGCCAGGTGACAATCAGTGAGAGAGGGCAAGGAGATAGATTGGTAGAGGAGGCAGTGGTGGGTGTGGTAAGGGATATTAAAGGCAAAACAGCAGCAGGCATGGAGCAGTGGGTCCAATTTGTCCAAAGAGGATTGTGGCACTGAGCTATAGACCACATCCACATAATCGAATAAAGGAAGGATAGGTTCTTAGGATTTTATGGGCACAGGAGGCAATGCCTTTTGATAACTCACCACCAATTGGTGGATTACAAAAAAAAATAAAACATGTTAGGTGTAAGATATTTTCCTGTTAGCCATATAATTGTCTAATTGTTTTTAAAATGATCCATAGTATTGCTTTCAACAACCGTCATTGGTAATGCATTCCACTGGGATATGACACATTGAGTGAACCACTGGCTTCTCTTATGGGTTTTACAGGAATCTCCCTTTAATTTAAAGTTATGTGTTCTAGTATGAACTATTGAACAATTCTTAATTAACCCTTATGTTTCCAAGAGGGGCGGATCATGAATTGCTTTACATGTTAAACAAAGATCTCCACATAGTTGTCTGTATTCCATTGAATAAAGATCACGGTTTTTGAGCCTGTCCCTGTATTTTAACATAGTCATATCCTTAATTCATTTAGTCAGTTTTCTTTGAACTCCTTCTATTAATGTTTTCCCCCTGAATTGTAGCAGGTGCACAAAATGAGAACAATAGTCTAAATGGGGTATAATTAGACTGGTATGTAGTGAAATTATAACACTGGATTCTCTGCTCTTTATATGTTTGAAAATACAGCCAACAGTCTGTTGGCATTTTTTAACCTTAGCTAGTGTGTGGGTATCAAAAGGTGAGTTTATTGTTTACTACAACACCCAAGTCTTTTTCGGTGGTGGTGACTGGTAATTGGATATTATTTAGTTTGAAGATAAACTTCAAGTTGTTGTGGCCTAAGTGAATGACCCTACACTTTTGCTCATTGAAAAACATCTTATTATTGGTGGCCCATTTTCCTAGCTGGTTTAATTCATCCTGGAAGATATTAGCAGCCTGTGCATTATTAACTATACATCCCAGTTTGCAATCGTCGGCGTACTTTGCCATCCAAATGTTGGTGGATGTTTGCATTGATGAGATTAAAATATTGAATACAGTTGGACCTAAAACAGAACCCTGTGGGACCCCCGCTGGTGACCTGCCCCAATTGTGAACTATGGCCCTTAATTACTACTCATTGGCATTGATTATGAAGCAAAAATGTGACCCACTTTATGATGTTAGGATGGAAACTAAAGTTGTACACATGGTTTATTAGAACTTGGTGGGAGACCTTATCAAAATTCTTGGAGAAATCAAGGAAGATAATGTCCATCGGTAGGCCTGAGTTGAGAGATGCACTAACATTTACAAAAAAGTTTAGGAGATTAGTTATGCAAGATCTACCTGGGAAAGAAATGTGTTGTGATATATCCTGTAAATTGTTTCGAGAAATATGAGCATCTATTCGAATTAGCAGTAGTATCTCTAGGAGTTTACCCACAACATACGCGAGACTAATAGGTCTGTAGTTAGATACATCTTTTTTTATTACCTGAGTTATGGATCAGGGTCACTAGTGCCTCATTCCATGATTGAATAGTTTCTCCTTTATTTAGAGAGGCATTGAATAAAATAGTTAAAGGACCACATATGACATTAGTTATTTCTTTAAGCAACCTGGGATGATCTCTTCGGGCTCCAAGGACAAATGGGTTTCAAGATTTAGAAGTATGTTCTGCACTTCCTCTTCAGTAATGGGGAGGAAGGTGTTACCTGCAAGTTTGGGATACTGTAAACATGACTTTCTTTAGGTGTGAAAACACTAAGAAAATAATCATTAAACTTAATGGCCATGACAAGCTTATCACTCTGTGTTCCATTGCTAGTTTCTATTGGCCCAACAGCTGAAAAGCTGCCTCTGAGTGAACCTATGTAGTTGTAAAAGGTCTTGTGATTATCCAAGGTATAAGTATCAATTTTAAGTTCAAATTCCTTCTTTGCTTTTCTTATGTTATATTTAATCCTTTGTGTTTTTTCCTTGTATGAGTTCCAGGTAACTGTGGTTGGATTTCTTTTATATTTTTTGTAATATTTCTTTTTTATGTTTATTGCCCTCTTTATGCTTTTGTTCCACCACAGGGGAGTTATGTGACCATTATTATATTTGTATCTAATTGGAACCCATGTGTCTAAACAGTGTTTTATCCTGACCAATATATAGTCCCATATTTGATATAGTTCAAGATCCTAAAGGTCCGATATCCAGTCCCAGGATGCTAAATGTTCATTAATTATTTTATAATTAGCTTTAGAAAAATATTTAGCTATGGTAGCTCCCTTTGCATAATTGCTGTTTATATTAACCTTTAGTGTTACCACATTGTGATGGCTGCCTCCAAGCGGTTCAATAGTTACTGGTGTAGATGTTCTTCCTTTCATATTTGTTAGAATAATATCAAGAATGTTACCCTCTCTTGTTCCTTCTGTAACTATTTGTTCCAGGTTTTGATTTGTCATTAGTTCGATAAATGCATTTTCTATGTGCCCATGTCCTTCTAGTGTGATCCTGTTGATTTTAGGGAAATTAAAATCCCCGGTTAAAATGTAGTTTGAGATGTTTCCATATTATTTATAGTTAATAGTAGTTCATTGTTTTCAACAAGGCTAAAGTCTGGAGCTCTATATCCTAGTCCTGCTATCAGTGTCTCCATAGGTAGTTTGGCTTGGGTCCAGATTGTTTCCACACTACTGTTGGAGATGTCAACTGGGGTTATGCAATGGGTTGGATATTTATTGGATATGTATAGTGCTACTCCACCACCTCTTGTATCTGCCCTATTTTTAAAGAGTTTTAAATATCCTGAAATCTCTGAATTCCATTCATGCCCCAGGAATCAGGTTTCAGTAACTCCGCAGATAGTTATTTTTTCTTTGATCAGGGTGTACTTTAATTCATCCATTTTATTAGATAAACTGCATGCATTAACCAGCAAGATATGTATTGGACACTCATCACTCTGATCTTTCCTACCAAGACTGTGTTTATCTAAGGAAGTACAGGGCTGATACTGTGGATACTGTTTACCAGTTTCAGGAGGAACAGTAGTGATCTGCCCTCCCCCAGAGGTGCTAGTTTAAAGAGCTAGATATGAAGTGTGTGATATGTTTTCCCAGAAGTGAACTACCTCATCTTCTTGAGTGGATGCCGTCCCAACAAAATAACTCTTCATGATGGTAAAATTCCTCCCAGTGCATGAGACAATTGATGTTCTGTTTAAGTGTCCATTTGCATAGCCATTCATTTATGACTTTAATGTTTTGTTATACTGCGGTGAGGCTTTGGGAATTGGTAGGATTTCAGATAGAGCCAGGATGCAACCCATATGAATTAATTTGTTGGTGAGTGCCACATAGTCTTGCTTTATGTGGTCCACAGAATCATAGAATATATTGTTAGCTCCAGTGTGCACAATAACCAGTGGTTTTTCACCTGTATTGTTTAATATTTTGTTGCACATCCTAGTTATGTCAGCCACTTTAGCACCGCTAAAACTGGATAATGTCCTGCATGTGTTATCTGGGTTGCTGACTGTCCTATCGAGGAGTTTAATTATTGAATCACCTAAAACTAGTATGTCTCTCCTTGCTACTGGTCTTCTTGTATCTAGGTCCATATTACAAACTTTTGAGGTATTCAAGTCCATTTGTAGGATGAGCATTAATAGGGCTTGAGTCACTTTGTTCTGACTCAGCACTCTGAGAGCCCAGGATATTAAACTATTATGCAATGGAATATCAGAAGTATTTGCCTTCCTTCCCTGTTTAGGTGCTTTAAAGCCTTGTACTGTATACCAGTCTGCATTGGATTCTGTGTTACATTTTTCATCCCTTGCCCTTTTTTGTTTCGTAATATAAGGGGGGTTATAGCATTTCAGATTGGCTGTGGCTAAGTGTAATAGGGGGATTGGTTGTCTTAATTGAGGTTCCGTGGCTTATATTAGGATTACCGGTTTCAATATTTGTTGCTACATGTCCTAGGTTTAAGTTAAACCTAGTAGCTATCTCCTTTTGACTAGTTTCTTAAGACTGTAATCTTTCATTGAACAAACTTACTTCTCTGAGTAATTCCTCATTATGTAAGCATTTAGAACACTTAAACCCATCTTTGGGGATGGTTTTCATAATAAGGAAAATATGGCAACCTATGCATTTGACTCCATTTTCACCCTATAGTGTCATTACATCATCTGCTATATTTAATTAGATTGTTGCACCACAGCTCAAGTGGAATACAATTGATTCTCGTGGCAGTATAGGGGACTCCTACACCTTTGGTTAATGTTAAAGTGTTCTATGTAAATCTTGAGTACTCAAACTTATGGCTGTTAAGCAGGTAAATAGCTTGCTACTCGATGATTCTGCTGTGCAGTAGTCCATGACCTCCATGAACACGGCAACACATGCTAAACGATCTTGTCTTTGCAATTGTCTTCACACGTAGAGATGAGAGTGGCTATACGTGCCCTACCTGTGCTCACTCTGCTAGCAGCAATGCTCAAAATATATCAGTAAATGACCCAGAAGTATCCAAGAGCTCAAACGCTACCCTGAGTTTCCAAAGTGTGTTAAAATATATTAAAAGTGCAGCTGTTTTAATGGTGAGAGATACTCATGTGTAGAACTGGCCCCTAAACATGAAATACAGCCCCAGCAATTAAATGTATGAACTCCTGGCTTGAGTTGTAGTCCACAGTAGTTCATGGGAATACAGCTCACTCTTCCTACTTCCTACAGGCAGGTTTAGCAGGGCTCCATAACAAAGTGCTGATGTTAAGCACTCTAATCAATTACAATTTCATGTAGCAGTTCCACAATGCACATAAAACACAGTGGCCTCAGTCACAGCACTAATCAAGTGTAATACAATGCCTGCTCACAGCAGGGCTCAAAATATATCAGTAAATAACCCAGGAATATCCGGGAGGTCAAACGCTACCCTGAGCTGCTAAAGTGTGTTAAAATATATTAAAAGTGCATTTGTTTTAAAGGCAAGAGCCACTCTTGTGTGTAACTGGCCCCCTAAACATGAAATACAGCCCCAACAATTAAATTTATGAACTCCTGGCTTGAGTTGTAGTCGACAGTAGTTCATAGGACTACAGCTCACTCTTCCTACTTCCTGCAGGCAGGTTTAGCAGGGCTCCATAACATAGTCCTGACTCTAAGGACTCTAATCAATTACAATTTCATGCAGCCATTCCACAATGCACATAAAACACAGTGGCCTCAGTCACAGCACCAATGAAGTGTAAAGATGAGCTTAGAGAATATTTCCCTCCTAATGGAGGGAGAGAGGCCACCCTTATGTCTATAAAGCATGCCTAATTTTGGGTGCAGTTTGTTTTGACTAGAATCCAAGTGCAGGGAGTGGTCCAATTTGGGGTCTAGCCAGACACTCAAGTGTTTGCATGATTCAACTGCTGCAATGTTGGAGCCATCGAGGGCATAAAAAGAGGAAGGGAGATTTCTTTTTGGCTAGTTTCTGGGCCGTGCCAAATGCCATAGCTACTGTTTTTTTGGTGTTGCATTTGAGTGACTTGTCTTTAAGCCATTTTAGGGTATTAACAAAGTCAATTTGTAGGGTAGAGTCAACCTGGGCTAGGAAGAGACCAAAAGGGAAGATCATGGTATTACCAGCATACATTTGAATGTGTGGGTTAGAACAAGCAGAAGGAAGATTTTTCATAAATATACAGAATAGGATAGGTCCCAGGATTGACCCCTGAGAAACACCAGCCAGAACAGGGAGGGGATCAGATTTGGTTTCCCCAAGATGGAAAAATTGGAACCTTTCTGCTACGTGGGCCTTGAACCATTAAGTGGAGGAGGTGGATAGTCCAATAGCTGTTATGTCATCAAGGAGTAGTCTATGGACAACAGAGTCAAAAGCCTTGGCTAGGTCTATAAATACAGCCAGTGTCAGATGACCCTTATCCATGGCCGAATGTATGTGGTTGGTGAGGTGGAGAGGGGAGGAGGAAGTGGAGTGGAGACAATGAAAACCCAATTGACATGGGGTCAGAATGTCCTTGGAGGAGGGAGATCACATGATGTCTCAGCCTGGGTAGACGCTTTCTTGAGCAGTCCCGCTATCCCTCCTCCGATCCTCCATTTAAACTATTTATTTTAGTTTAACTCATTTGTTATATTGTTTTTGATGGAGTGCTGTGAATCTACCATGCACCAATCTGAGGAAATTTCAAATTCCTGGCTGGTCATGGAGGCAGAAATGTGAGCTGCTCCCCCGCATCATACCCCACCAACTACGCCTGAAAAAGCTGCATAGAAAGCGAAGGCCCAATCTGCTTTGGCAGCCAAAAGAAACACTATAGTTACGGAGACCACTCCTCTATCTTTGGAGTGGTTTCTTGCAGAATTAAAGTCCCTTTCTGGATGAAGTCCGATCTCTAATCGAAGAAGTAAAAGCAGTGACCAGTAAGCTGGAAGATTTGTCCCAGCACATAGGGGATTGTGAGGTACAACTCATCTCCATGGATAAACAATTAGAGATGGTCAACCCTGCCATGGTGCTGGTTAGACAATGTGTAATAAAACTGGAAGCTAAAGTAAAAGATCTTGAGGGGAGAAGCCGCCACAACAATGTTGTGGTTCTTGGGTTACCGGAGCAGGAAGAAGGCTCTAATGCAGTCCTATTTGCAAAAGCTAGTCCAGAAAATAGCTGGTCCCACTCCCTTTGATTCTGAGTACATCATAGAAAGGGTTCACTGGGCTTTGAGGCCTATGCCACTGCCAGAGGCTCAGCCCTGGACCTTTCTTTTCAAATTCCTGAATTGCCAGGAGCACGAACATCTTCTGGCTAATGTAAACGAATTGAAGGAAGTGCTTTGGGAGGGATCCCCAATTCATATCACCCAGGACCTCCCCCTTCAGTGAGGCAGAAGACAGCTGAATTTCACAACTTGGTGACCAAGCTGCTAGCAGCAAACATCCATTTTTGGATGCTGTATCCAGCTAACCTATAAGTTTCAATTGAGGGGAAATGGGTCCCCGTTGAAGACCCGAAATCTGTGGAGCTCAAGCTGAAAAAGTTGCTTCCAAACCTCTTCAGAGATGGGTGAGAGCCTAAACTGAAGTTGTGAGGATCTACAACTATGCGTGCAATATAAAGAAGTGGAGCATGTATGATTAGTTCTACTCTGGAACTCTCAGGAGGTATTGATGTACAGTGTTTTGTTTCCATACTATAAGTGGAGGGACAAATGGGCAGTACAAAACTCTTTTGGACAATACTAATTAATCAGGGTCATTGGGTTTTATTTGGATTCAAGGACTTTGTTTTTTGTTTGGGACTGATGCACACAGGAGTGCTTTTCATTCTTGTCCTTCCACATGTAAGCAGCTTCTAGACTGCTGGGTGCAGACAGTGACTCGGTGGACATTCAAGCATCTAGGTCACCAGTGTACCAAAAATGTTTCTATTTCTTTATTTTGGAATATTAACCTTCAAGGAATGACTATACCAATATTATGAAGGCAATACTGAGGGGTTTAGGATATTTTTAGTTAAAGGCCTGTGTTCTTGCCTAGCAAGCTCATTTACCAAATTGGCTGATGTTTTCAGAAATTCAAACTACAATGAGATGGCGCGAGCGCTGGTTCTTAGGTGGGGCAATGGATTTATTTTGGGGAAGGGGCGTTTTCTCTCTTATTACCTCAGCCTAATTCTTTCTTTGTTTTTAACTGTGGCTAAATTCAGCTGGGGTAGTGGCCATGATGACGGCCTCCTCATACATATGTGATGTACATAAATGAAACACAGGGTTATTATAGTAAGAGAATAGTAGACCACCCTCAGTTTACTGCTTGCCTAGGTATGGGAGAAAGCTTTTTACCTTAAGGGATGCAGCATTTGTGAATAATTTAAATTATGGAATAATATGGAGGGTTGGAGTAGTGGTGGGAGGGGAGGACGCTGCCCAGTGGAAGGTATTGCACACTAAAAAGTATGTGGGTGGGGGTCAGTGGTCCTCCTGATGGTTCCTCACTACATAACTGGGATAAAAGGGAGATTGAAGTTGCCAAAGGATCTGTGGAAGTGAGTGGGGCAACAGGACAGTAAGGAAGGCTATGGAGAATGGGGGGTTGGGGGCATTTCACAAGGGGGATGGGGACAGCTGGGCACTAGGGACCTGTGGTTTTTCATACAACAGCATACATGGTGGTTCTGATGTTTTCTCAATTGATCATGGCAAGTAACAAGAAATTTGTGTCTTGGAATGTACGTGGGCTCCACACTAAATTAAAATGGTATCAAGTGTTGAAGTACATCAGCTTGCTCAAAGGATGAATCATGTTTCTCCAAGAAACCCATCTTTTGGAGTCGGAGGCAGCCCTCCTCTGCAGACAATACATAGGACAGGTTTTTAATGCAGGGAACAGCTCCCAGAGTTGTGGAGTTGTCTTTCTAGTAGCCAGGAATATACCCTTTAAATCTGAACAGATCATTGGTGACCCACAGAGATAATACCTATTTGTTAAAGGCATTTTAGAGAGAACCTCTTTATTGTTGGCATGCGTGGATGGTCCTAATAATGATTCTCCCCTTTTTTCATTGATCTGTTAAAGGTATTGTCATCTTACACCACCTATCCATGTATTATGGGGGGCAGGAACCTACCTTTTTTGCCCAATCTAGATAAATCCACACCTAAGAGACAGGGCCTCTTCCCAGCACATTGTGCTCTCTGAGAGATGGTTGATCATCTGGGGTTAGTGGACCCATGGAGAACTCTGTATCCTACACTTAAGGAATTTACATTCTGATCTGATTGGACCTCCTCCTGCATAGATTATTTTTTTTAATTAGCCAATCACTCCTGCAGGGAGTAGTGTCAGCAGGAATAACTTTGAGGGTCATCTCAGATCATTCAGTGGTAAACTGTGATCTGTTGTTGACACTGGATCTATCACCTGATTCTTTGTGGAGGCTGAATAATCAGCTCCTTGAAGATCCTAAAATAGTAGATACTATTATCCAAGAAATAGATGAATATACCAAAGTTAATCATAACTCCACATCAAGACCAGACCTTGAATAGGGAGCTCTGAAGTGTGTATTATGAGGGGTTTTCATTAAGGTAGCCTCCCACAGGAAGAAGGAACGAGAACAAAAATCCCTTTCCCTCTTATCTAGAATATGCACTCTGGAGGCAGCATTGTCTCCTACAACTTCTATAGATGATAGACAGTTATTGGTGGGACTGAGGGACCAACAGAGCTCTCTCCTTTGGTAGAAAGCTGAATATGCTATTTTAAAAACCAGAGTGAAATATATTGATCAGGGGGAGAAGGCAGGTCATCTATTGGCATTAAGGTTAAAACAGGTAGAATCTTCCAGAATTGTTCCAAGCATAAGATCCCAACATACAGGTGACCTTTGCCTGGCTCCTAAAGATATCACTGCTGAGTCTGCAGGTTATTATAAGGAGCTATATAAACCCATGCTCAATAGACCCACTGCTGCAGCTGTGGAACAATATCTTCTCCCACTTGTCCTCCCATCTCTCACACAGTCTCAACAGGAATTTCTAGTGGCCCCCATTTCTGAGTTGGAGAACCAATCGGCTATATCTTCACTAGCAGCTGACAAGGCTCTGGGCCCAGATGGGTACTCCCCTAACTTCTACAAAATGTTCAGTAAACAAATCACTCCCAGGCTTTCCTGTCTCTTTGAATGGATGTTGGGAGGGAATCCCTTAGATAGTTCTCTGTTGGAAGCGATTATAATTGTGTTACATAAACAAGATAAAGACCCTGAACTCACAAGTAGTTACCGTCCAATTTCTTTGTTGAATTGTGATATTAAAAAACTAGTGAAACTTTTTGCCAAAAGACATAAAGGGGTACTCCCTGATATCATCCATATAGCTCAAGTAGGTTTCATGCAGAGACGCCAGTCGACTGACCATTTCAGTAAGTTAGCACACATCTTCTCCAAGTCCAGAGACTTGGATATACTGGCTGGTCTACTGTATCTGGATGCAGAGAAGGCATTTGATCCTATGGATTGGCAGTTCCTATTTCTAACTATGCAAAGATTTGGCTTCCTGGCTAAATTTATCGACTGGATTGCATCCTTCTACTAGAACCCACAGGCGAGAATATGTTGTAACGGTTTCCTTTCCGATAGATTCTCCTCAGTTCTGGCACGAGACAAGGGTGTCCCCTTTCTTCCCTATTGTTTTATATTTTTTAGAACCACTACTGGTTACGCTATGAGCAAATGAAAGTGTACAAGGGATCCCTATAGGTACCCACATATTTAAGTTATCTGACTATGCTGATGATGTGCTTCTTCACCTGACTCACCCTGCCAAATCTTTTCCTATTGCCATGGATATCATCATCATGTTTGGAGCTGTTTCTAATTATAAAATTAATCTAAGATGATAGTCTTCCCCCTGGATCATAGATTCCTGAGACAGGATATTTCCTCACTGGAGGTACAGTGGAATTCTAAGTCTATAAAGTATCTGGGGTTAATTCTCTCTAGAAATGAAACCTTAATGAAGAAGGTGAATTTTGATACCCTCCTGAACACCATCTGGCAGGATTTCAAAAGGTGGCAATCTCTTCCAATATCCCTTTAGGGGAAGATTAGTATAATCAAAATGAATATCTTATGTAGAATATTTTACCCCCTTAATATGTTAAATTTATGGCTGCCCTTAAAGTGGCTTATGACATTACACACGCTCATTTCCTCTTTTATATGGGGACAGGAACATCCTCGATGGGCCTATCTCAGATTGGCAGCATCCACACAGGCTGGGGACCTTAAATTACCACATTTTGGTATGTATTACTGGGCCAGTCAGGTGACTCAGTACTTAAGATTTTTTATATCCCACTAAGAGATTGCCTCTACATCATACGCACCAGAATGGCTACTGCTGGAAAGAGAGATAATTGATAATCTGAATATTGCTAAAGAAGCTCTTTTGTATGTTCCCATCAGAAGTCTCCTCCCAGGGTTAAGTCACTCCCTCATGTTAGTTTCCCTCAGAGTACATAGTCAATTACATGCCTTTCTCAAATACCAGAATATTAAGGATCCCAGACAACCAATATTTAGCAACCTGACTCTCCGAATTGGAGGCAAAATCATTTCTCCTCTGTGGATTCCCAAGCTTAACAGGGCCTGTGTCAGGGACTTGTTCTCTGAGGGTTCATGTTAGGACTCAGGTACTATACTGGTGTCTTATTCCATAGACAGGAAACAGGTTTCCAAGGTTTGGCAACTTAGGCATCTTTTGGTAAAAATGTAAAAACAAAAACAAGACGCTGCATCAGCATGTGGTCTAAAAGCAAAACAAAATTGTTATATTAAATGCATGCTGAACAAAGAAAATAGAGTTAAAAATCTATGTTTTGACCTTAGGGCTTCTTCAGGAAATACCTAAACGAGAAAAACAAAGTTAGTTGATAAAAATGTTTCCAGACACTGGGAATTTAGAGGAGGGCTGTGCCTGGTTGGAGTCACTGAGTCCATTATGTGGGAAACCCTATGCAGTATCTCTAATACATGCCTGTCTACGTACAAATATGCTTGATACATGCAGTGGGGTCCCTTGATACTGGAATCCTTGTTTCCCAAATTCTCTTGAAAAACTGGAATCAATTTACTTAGACTCCTTTAGGTATGTCTCTGAAGATAGGCTGAAGCTTACACAGTATCGTATATGAAATGATATGTATTGGACTCCTGTCAAACTTAACAAGATAGGTAGATTGCAGACACTCTTTGCTTTAGATGTAAGAAAGCTGAAGGGGATTTGGTCACATATTCTGGGAGTGTTACTAGATTAAGAATTTATGAGACCTAATCAGGAATAGTGCAGACACTCTGTTGGGCCTTGGGGAATTATTTACACCAGAGATATGCCTTCTGGGGGACCTCTCCACAATCCCAGTTAAAAACTGTATGTACCATATAGCCATGACAGCACTTACCCTTAAAAACATAATTTTGCCCACACCATCACCTATGATGAGTGGCTATGAGATCTAGTATTCAATCTCCATACAGAACAAATAAAAGCTAGTCTGGGAGGATCTATTCCCCATTATAAGAAAGTTTGGGAGAGTCTACACACGTTATAACTTCTTCAGACTGGGGCCGCGCAGTAAAAAGTTTTATAATTTTTAGACCGTTTTACCTACTTTTATACTTTTATAGTATCTGAATTTAATTGGTATGTATATTCCTCTTTGCCGTGTTACCTGTTTCTCTGGAGGGGAACTGTCAAGCTGAGGGAGGTGTCTTGGGGGAAGGGGGTTTGAGGGGGGCTATAGCATGGAGCTGACTTTCAAATTACATGTCTCTGTAAAATGATGCTGAATCCTTCATGTTAAAGCTTTTTTAGTAAAACTTAATAAAATTTGAATTAAGAAAAAAAAGAGTGTCGTTGGAGGCTGGGAATGCATTTAGTCTTTTTGAGATAAGGGACTCTTGGATTTTGGAGAGGGAAGGGAGGAGGGAGATGGGTCTGTAGTTGCCAGGGATGGATGGGTCACCCCCTTTGTATAGGGGGATGACTTTAGCTAACTTCCATGCCTTGAGCAGGGAGCACAAATAGAGGGAGAGATTGAAGATGTGAGTAATAGGGGAAAAATAGCCAGAGTAGAGATTTTCAAGAGGATAGGATTTATTACCTCCAGAGTTGTTTAGGGGATTTCAGTGATTTGGGGGCTTGGAGTACCTCTAAGTAGGTAATGGGTGGGAAGGTGTGATTGGGTGGGAGTGTGTGAGGGAGTGTACCAGGGCAAGGGGAAGAGGGAAAGGAATAGGTGGAATGGATAGCTGACTACCCCCAGGTGGGAAGGGGAGTTTATTGTTATCTGCTGGGAGGTGAGAGTGGGGTAGGTGGTAACCCATGGTGTAGGGTGCAGGTTGTGAAGAATTTATTTATGGAAGAGGCAATGGTACCTGAGCCATCATCCTAGTGGTCAGAGCATGGAGAAGGGGCTTGTTGAGTGGAGCCAAGCAGGGAGTGGAGAGCTTTCCAGAATACAGCAGGGGAAGGGCGACAGTTCTCAAGATGAGATTTAAAGAAGCCAGCTTTGATAGAGTGCATGGCCATAGTACTAGCTTTCCTCAGAGTTTCTGTATATTTGGAGGTTGGAGGCATTGGAGGAGGCTTTAAATGATTTCCACACTTTATCTCTGGCTTTGAACAGCTGCTCCAGTTGAGGGGAGTTCCAAGGATAGGGCCTGCACCGGAGACACCACTTTTTTTCGGTGGGGTGTGGGAGTTACAAATGCCTAGGAAGGAGGAGTTAAATGCTACTGGTGCAGAGTCAATGTCCAGTGCTGTGAAGACTGTGGACCAGTCAGCTTGGTAGAGATCAGTTAGTAGCACCTGCTGGTCAAATGATTTCAGGGGCCTAAACCACAAATATTTGGGAGGGGTGGGGGAATGGTGCTTCCTGTGACAGAAGGTGATACAGTGGTTACAAAGACATCTTGGAGGGTACCAGCAGAAGAGAATTTGATAGGGTGGGTGGTTAGGATCCAGTCCAGCAGTGAGTGGTTAGAGAAGTGGGTGTTAAGTCTGGTAGGATCAGTAATGAGTTGGGTGCAGTTGAGTGCCTCAATCTCCTGAGTGATGGCCCTGGAGTGTTGAGAGAGCCAGTTAAGGTTAAAGTCACCCAGGATAAGAAACTCACCTGAGGCAGCAGAAGAAGTTAGGATGGCAAGTTTGGTGACCAAGGTGGAAGATGATGCACGGGGAGAGAAGTAACAGACAGTGACAAAGAGGGGAGATGATGAGGGGGAAGACCAGTTTGGAGAGTAGGATCTCATGTGATTTTGGTGCTACTTCCTGTGAGACAGTATTGGTACTTAGTAACTCATGGACATAGATAGCAACACCACCACTGTGCTTACCCCTGCCTATAGTAAATGGAGTATGGAATATCCAGGAATGGTGACTGAAGTGTTGGGGACTTTGGCGGATATCCATGTTTCTGAAGTGCAAAGGATATCAGGTGAACTTTGAAATATCCAAGCCTTAATGTGGTCTAGTTTGGGTAGAAGGATCCTAGAGTTTAGATGGTAGATGCCCAGTCCATTAGAGGGGGAAGGTTAGAGTCAGAGGGGTTAGGCCCAGAGTTAGATTCAGTGATCCCAGCCATTAAGAGCAAGGCAATCAGGAAGTGGTAAGGGCATAGTAAGTGGGGGGGGAATAGGGTGCAGTGGAGGAAGAAGCCTGGCAAGTGGCGGTCATAGTTAGGAAGCTAATTGTGAGGGTGCCAAGAGTGGCTGAATGCCACTTTGGTGAGATGGTGGGGGGGTACATGAACTTCATTGAAGTGGAAGAGGTTTGCCTGATCTATGGAGGTAATTGAGGCTGAGAAATCAAACAGTAGGAGGGTGTCTGTCAAAAGGACAGCCACAGTCAGTGGAACTAGGGGCTTCATTGTGACTAAGGTGTTTTGTGTACGCTAGGAGGAGGGTAGGTTATGTGTAGACAGCTGGGGCTATCTGTCTAGCAGTGGAATGATCACACAGTTGGATTGAGATTATGTCAGGGATTGGGCAGTGAAATACAAGAGATCCAATGACAAAAAGCTGGCCTTGGTAGATGGAGTTTCACCTACAGCAGTTTATACTGTAAGTAAGCCAGAAGTTAGTGAAGGTGGCCTCTGATGGTTGGGGGGTGATGATGAGGGCTGGTACTTTAGTAAGGGGAGGTAGCTGTGTGCTGTATATCTCTTTAAGGGGGTGATTAGAGGGATAGGCATAGGAGGAGGGAAGATGATGGAGGCAGAGCTCGGAAAGTATTTAAAAGAGGTAGGGGCCGGGGTGGCTGGGCAGGACAAAATATGACAATACAAATTAGCTAGTAGCAATTCTAAAAATAAGCGCCAGGTGCTGAGAGCTTAGCAGAGAGTGTCCAGTCAGGTGAAGGCTGAGTGCAGAGCCAACCAATGAGGAGCCAGGTCTGACCCAAGCAGGCAGTCCAATTTTGGCAAATAGAGCCAGGAAATCCTGGAGTCTCTGGTGGTGTTCCTTGGACCATGCAGTGGCTTGGGAGCATGGAGCAACCGGCTCAGGTACATGGCTTGGCTGCAAGCTGCAGTGTACCTGATCAGAGGCAAAAAATACTGGAGAGGGAGCAGAAAGAGTGAGGGTCACAAATATAGCAGATAACAGCTTATTCAGAGGCTAAATCTGTAAGCAGGTTTGTGAGAGTACTATAGTCTGTGAGACTGAGTGCAAAAAGTGGGGGGAAGTCTAGCAAGGAGAAGCTGTGGAGGGGAGGTGCCAAGGAGCAGGCACTAAAGGGTTCACAGAACAAAAGACAGGTTTTACTGGCTTGGGGGAAGGGCACAAGAGTGAGCTGGGGAAAATGACGGAGGACGGCAGACAGGATTTGGAACGGGAAAAAGGCAGGCAGTGGGGAAGGGAGGTGACATGAAGTGGATACCTAGGTCCTGGTGCATAAAGAAAACAGAAAATGGAGCTTGGAGAGCAGAATTTAACAGGGGAAAAGGGACAAGGAGGGACAAGAGTGAGAAGGTGAGAGGCAGGGAAAGCAGAGAAGGATTGGAAGAGCACACAAGAGGAGAGTAGCAGGAAAGGAAACTGTTCCAGCATTTAAGAGCAAATGGCTCTAAAACAGTAACACAAAAAGGCTGTAAATCTAGCAAAGCATGATAAACACTGCATGCAATATCAAAATATAGCACTACAACTTTGCTAGCAGCAATTTTAAAAATAAGCACCAGGCGCTGAGAGCTTAGCAGAGAGGGTCCAATCAGGAGAAGGCTGAGTGTGGAGCTGACCAATGAGGCGCCAGGTCCGAGCCGAGCAGCCAGTCAAATTTTGGCAAAATGAGAAGGGGAATCCTGGGGTCTCTGGCGACATACAGTACCTTGGTCCATTCTTGGTCATGCATGCACAAGTTTACCCCTAGTTTAGCACCATTTTTCAATCATGAATGAGCTGGAGTGTCAGGCAATGTAGCTGTGTGGTCAGTAAGGTCTGTTTGCAACTAATTTGTGTTTGTAATTACAAAAAATCAAATATGTATCAGGCAGATCACGTATCATAGATGTCAGAGGGCACAAATAAATAAATAAATAAATAAAAAATAATTGAAACTTAATAGCGTATCTTTAACGAATAATCACCAACAAGCAACTTCAAGCCAAGGCCTCCACTCAGTGCATCTTTCCATGTGTGTTTGTCAAACTGTTCCAAAAACAAACAAACAAAGTATTTTATGCACAATTTCTGCCCCTCGGTGAACAATCACAACTGGAAATGCATTGCCTAGAACACCCCTTCCTTGTAATCAAAAACAAAATAAATTAACACAGTTGCCACACAAAAAATAAAAAGGAGTCAAATTCAGAGCCAAGGCCTTCAGTCAATGCATCTTTCTAGGTGCATTTGTCCTCCACACCAAACAAACAAAGAAAACATGATGTGCACAATGGCTGCCTCTCAGTGAACAGAACACACCTGAAAAATACATTGCCTATAACACCCCTCCCTATAATCAAAAACACAAGAAATCAACCCTGCTACCTGCTAAAAAATTAAAAAGAAGCAAATTAAAAGCCAAGGCCTCCAGTCAATGCATCTTTCCACCTGTGATTGCCCACCCCCTAAAGAAAGAATGAAAGAAAGCATGATGTACACAGTGGCTGCCCCTCAGTGAACAAACACACCTTGAAAATTGCATTGCCTCCTTATAATCAGAAATACAAAAAATTAACCCATTGCCCATCAAAAAATTAAAAGGAAGCAAATTCATAGCCAAGGGACTGGATTCTCAAAACAATTTGGGACTAAATCCCACACAGAAATCCAAGTTGCGGATTGAATTCTCTGCAGCTGAGGAGGTTGGTATTCTCAGTCTACCGCACTTGCAGGAGATATTATGACAGGTACCACCAGCTGTAACATTTTTCTGCAGCTGTGGGGAAAAAACAACCGCAAGCTGCCATAAATCGTGGAGCCAGTTGTAAACCGGCTCCATTTTTGAGAATACCATAGCCAAGGGAGAAACTGCAGTTCCACTAGTTGCAACCCACTTGCACCAGATTTTTCCCGTAGCTCTGTTTTTTTTTTGCTATATTTACATTTTTATTGAGACAGGTCCAAATGAAGATTTTTGCAATTGGCAGATGCAAAATACAATGGTGAAAGAGACATAAAATAGTACATAGGAGTCAGACAAATATTCTACCATGATCACAACAATAAAAGGACTTCTACCTGTTATAGGTTTAGTATCTACTGAAATGAAAGTGCCCCTCTAATTGCTAATAAACTGTGAATCTCCAACCCCTATAAATTGTTGCATCCCCTGCTTTTTATGGTACAACAATCTGTCCATAGAGGACAGATAGAAAACCCAACTATACCATTTAACTTCAAATTGTGTAGTTCATCCCGGAAGAGAGGCCACTGATACATTCCATACTATGTAGTCCCTTTAATATCTGATGCCAGATCTCCACTGTGGGAGGATCTTGCTTCCTCTGAGAATGAGTAATAGCTTTTTTGGCTGTTAATAAGTATATGTACAAAATTCAACATGGGGCTACCATTATGCCTGATAGAGGGATGGAAGGTATAACCATAGTGGGAGATATCAATTCCCTATCTATTGAAAGTTTGCTCATCTTTTCCGATATGTCTTGCCAGAATGATGACAACACTGGACAGGAACAAAATATGTGACTGTGATCAGCTCATTGTTGTCCACAGCTTCTACAGCAATGGCTGTAGGATGCTGGGAGGAACCTGGACTATGCAGTTGGAGTCCAGAAGTAGCGAATATGACTAGAAAAGGGCAAAGTCAGGAAAAGTTGCTCTATGAATTAATTTGTTGGTTTAGCACAATTCACAAAGTGTGGATTGATCCGCAAAGTGCACATTTTGCTGCGAAGTTCAGAATTTTCCCTCTGAAGTTTTGAATTTAGCTGCTCATGGGCAAAATTCTGCCATTCACAGGTGAAATTCTGCAATTTGCAATTTGGCAAATTTTTAACCTACTAGCATAAAATTTGTGAATTGCTCCATGGAGGCAAATTTGGTGATTTTGCTGGTGAATTAAAACTTTGCAACATCTCTAAATGAGACACTTCCAAGCAAAATCTCTTCAGAAAGGGGCAGTAAGGACATTTAATAAAGGAAGGGTGAATTTCAACAGAGAAGCATACAAAATTTGTGTTCAGTTCTTTATTCCAGGTAACTAAGACTGATTGTGTGGTGTGTCCAAGAATATCCTGGAGGTCCTTATATAAATTAATAAGTAAACAGTGTCTGGGATGTCTCTGAATAACCTCAATCAATATTTTGAGAAGCAACGGGATGGGATGCAAAAGGTGTGTTTTAGTTTTTTCTTTCTGGAGAAGGAACATTTAAACTTGTAAGTACCAGAGTGTTCCCTTACCGTTGGACCATAAGTTTTTTGTAGGTGTTCAAAGGCAACAACTCTGTTTTGATCCAAAACTTGAAAACAATATACATTAAGCCTAGGTTATGCCATCTATTAAAGATATGATCTAGGTGTGCTGGAAGAAAATCAGATTCAGTAGAAATTAATGTACAATAATAAAAGAGTAAGCAAGGATGATAGATTGCAGAGCTTGAATCATTGATTCAAAGTGTGTGCAGTAACTTCTGTAAACTCTGAATAATGAATAATGTTTTCTGGCCCCCCTCCTCTCCCCACACCCCTCATAGGTACCTCTCTCTTGACGTGTTTCTTCTACTTCACCACTCGTTGTAGTTTCTGAACTCTGATTTCCACCTATTCCCCCTCCTCCCTCTTTCCCCTTTTTCACTGCTCCTTTTTAGCTATCTTGGCTGACCCATATTAACATATTGACTTCGACAAAGTTATTCTTGACTGCATATTGTTATATAGAAACATAGACTTTGATGGCAGAAAAGGACCACTTGGCCCACCCAGTCTGCCCATTTCCCTACCTACTGGATAAGCTGCAGATTCTAGTTTACCAACAGCCTACTTCCTGCAACCACCAACTATAATTGCCTTGTGTCTGTCCCATGCATGTTTGAATTTCCCCACTGTTTTAAACCCAACAACCTCCTTAGGAAGGCTGTTCCATGTATCCACCACTCTCTCCATGAAAAATAATTCCTCACATTACCCCTGAGCCATCTCCCCTCTATCTTTAAATTGTGCCCCCTTGTTCTTACACATCTCTTTTCCTGAAAGATGCTACCCTCCTGGACTTTGTTGATTCCCTTGAGGTACTTGAACATTTCTATCATGTCCCCCCGTCTCTCCTTTCATCAAGACTATACATATTAAGCTCTCTCAGTCTCTCTTCATATGGCTTCTGCTGCATACCCTGCACCATTTTAGTTGCCCTTCTCTGGACTGCTTCCATCCTGTCTATGTCCTTGAGTAGATGAGGTCTCCAAAACTGCAAGCAGTACTCCAGATGGGGTCTCACCAACTGTCTGTACAGAGGGATAGCCACTTCCCTTTTTCTACTTGTGATGCCCCTTCCTATGCATCCCAGTATCCCCCTGGCTCTCCTTACTGACTTTTCAGATTGCTTACCCACCTTTAGGTCATCTGATATGACTACCCCCAGGTCCCTTTCCATTTTTGTTGTTGTTAGTACCTCCCCTGCTATTGTGTACTCTTCTCCTGGGTTTTTGTTTCCCATGTGCATTACTTTGAACTTCTTTGTATTGAAACTAAGTTGCCACATGTCTGACCATTCCTCCAACCTTGTCAAGTCCCTTCTCATCTTTTCTACCCCCCCATGTGTATCAACTCTGTTACAGCTCTTTGTGTCATCTGCAAAGAGGCATACCTTTCCCTTCAGACCCTCTGCAATGTCACCCGTAAAGATGTTAAAGAGGACTGGACCTAGAACTGAGCCCTGAGATACTCCACTAGTAACCCCTCTTTCTTCAGAATGTGTTCCATTCACTATTACCTTCTGTGTCCTATTGTGCAGTCAGTTTGCTACCCAGGCTACCACCCTGGGATCCACTACCAGGCTGGCTAACTTGATTATTAATCTTTTGTGTGGGACTGTGTCAAATGCCTTGCTAAAGTCTAGGTAGGCCATATCCACAGCCCCTCCCTGGTCTATTAATTTGGTCACCCAGTCAAAGAAATCAATTAGATTTGTCTGACATGACCTTCCTGCTGTAAATCCATGTTGCTTTGGGTCCTGTGCCCTGCTGGCCTCTAGGTACTCAACAATTCTTTCTTTCAGAAATAATTCCATCATTTTCCCTACCACTGAGGTCAAACTTACAGCCCTACCACTGAGGTCAAACTTACAGGTCTGTAGTTTCCCGCTTCTGCCTTGCTCCCACTTTTGTGAAGGGGAATCACATCTGCCCTCCTCCAGTTCTCAGGTACCACCCCATCCTGCCATGATCTGTTAAAAAGCGTGGTCAGTGGTGTCACTAGGTCCTCCCTTAGTTCTTTTAGGATCCTGGGGTGAATCCCGTCAGGCCCCATTGCTTTTTCCACCTTGAGTTTTAGGGAGTTCTTTCAGGACTCTTTCTTCTGTGAATGGACTGGTGTCAACCCTCACCCAGAGTGCTTCTATTGTCTGGTTTAGGTAACTCCTCCTCATCTTCTTTTGTGAATACTGAGCAAAAGTATTCATTCAGTATCTCTGCCTTTTCACTGTCTCCCTCTGCCCACCTCCCTTCTCCTTTATTAATCTTCACTAACCTTCCCTTAACCTTTCTATGCTCCCTAATGTACCTATAAAAG
This sequence comes from Neoceratodus forsteri, assembly GCA_016271365.2. Taxonomy (NCBI): domain Eukaryota; kingdom Metazoa; phylum Chordata; order Ceratodontiformes; family Ceratodontidae; genus Neoceratodus; species Neoceratodus forsteri. Next base: position 1,293,476,861 of record CM057456.1, read on the forward strand.
GTTTTATCCCCCTTCTTAACTGAGTTGGCTATTTTTTCTTTGGTTTGGGCCTTTGCTAGTCTGACTGCCTTCCCCACTTCTTTCTGCTTTAATTGATACAGTTCCCTGTCATGCTCCTTTTGTGATTCCTTATACTTTTTGAATGCAGCCTTTTTCTCCTTAATCTTCCCTGCCACCTTGTTTGAAAACCATAGTGGTGTTTTACTCTGCTTTGTTTTTCTTTATTTGCTTCACACAAAGGCTTGTTGCCTCTATGATGGCAGTTTTGATTTTTCTCCATTGTTCTTCCACCCCTCATTTTTGGTCATTTGCTAGTGCATTCTTCAGGTATTAACCCAGTTTGCCAAAGTCAGCCCTTCTAAAGTCCAGTATCCTTGTTTTTGTATGGCTTATCTCCTTGGTTGTGCTCATTGTGAAGCACACTGTGCAGTGGTCGCTTGCCCCCAGATGTCTACTGACTTCTAAATTTGTGATCCTCTCTCCATTTGAGAGTACCTGGTCTAATATTGCTCCCTCCCGAGTGGGTTCCAACACAAGCTGTCTAAGGCCTGCCCTCTGCAGGGCATCGAGAATGACCCTGCTCTTGGATGTGGCTGCAGTACCTGTTATCCAGTTAACATCTGGCATATTCAGGTCCCCCCATCAACAGTATCTCCCCTTTTTCAGCCATTTTGAGAATGTCCTTTATCATTTTGTTGTCCATTTCCTCCCCTTGAGATGGGGGTCTGTATACAACCCCTGTGTGGATTGTGATGCCATTCCCTATCTCCAAGGTGACCCAGAGTGCCTCTTGCCCTCCCCCTTTACTTTTTAGTTCTGTAGCTTTGATCCCTTCCCTTGTATATAGAGCTACTCCACCTCCTCTTTTTACCTTCCCTGTCCCTTCTGTAGATTTTGTACCCTGGTATGTTGACATCCCAGTCATGATTCTTGGTGTACCATGTTTCTGTGACTGCCACAATATCCAACTGTTCATCTTCCATCAGGGCTACTAGCTCAGGAAGCGTGTTTCCCAGACTACAGGCATTGGTACTCATTGCCCTCCATTTAATGTTGGCTTTATCCCTTTTTCCCCCATCCCTGCTCTTACTGTCCTTGTCTGTTTTTCCATTTATCACTGTCCTGCCCTGTGTTACATACGGACACATTATTTATTTTATCTTAGCTTTTACCCTAGTATCTATTTTTGGTTCTTATTTGCCAACTTTGACAAGTCTGATATAATGACAGCACTGATTGTTTTTTTTATTTTGTTATATCCACATAATGTTTTTGTTACATTGTTGTATTTAGCAAATTGTTATGATTTCTTTTGGACGTGGAACCTTTGTAAATGAGTCGATGTCTCAAAGGTATGTCAAATTCCAAGACTGTAATAAATAAAACAAGAGTTTGTATATCTCGAACATATCATTAAGTACAATTTCAGCAACTTTCCATGATGCAGTAGTATGGGGATTTAACCAAATGATAATTGTACTAAAATATGCTGGTCTAGCATAATTCAATACATCAGGTAAGTTTAGCCCTCTTAAGCTGGTAGAAAGGAGTAAAAAAGGGAAGCGAATTCAGGGACGATGCCCTCATCCTAAATAAGTAGTAAGATTAATATACTCAATTGTGTTATATAGCATGGTTCAGGGAACACTGGAAAAGTATTTAAAAGATAAAGTATGTGGGGTAAAATATTAATGCAGAAAATGTCCACACTTGACAGGAAGGAGAGGAGAGGAGAAGTTGAGGCCATCGGGCTACATCTGAGGTTAATATCTACATACTGTAATAGGTTCATAATTCAGCAGGGTTAGATTAGTTAAATGACAGGGAATCTGTATTCCAAAGTATTTCAGTTTAGCGCTTCTCTGTTTAAAAGAAAAGGTTTCTTTCAGAAATGGGAAAGGATAATAATGAAACAATAAAACCTCAGTTTTATGTGTATTTAATGTGAGACCTGAGAGCTGTCCAAATTGTTGGAGCTCTCATCATGCTGCCTGAATAGAAGCGTCTCTGGAAAGAAGAATAAGTAAAATATCATCGGCATAAAGGGATATTTTAAAACTGGTACCCCCTTATCGAAATGCCTTCTATCAATTCACTTTGATGAACTGCAAAGGCCAGTAGTTCTATATAAAGGGTGAATAATACAGGAGACAATGGGTATCACTGACATGTGGCCTGCTGTAGAACCATTAGTGATGCAAAAGAGCCATTGATTTTGATATATGCTCATAGGGTAAAATATAACTTTTGAAGGAGAGCTAAAAAATCTGAGGGAAAGCCAACTCAGTAAAAGTACCCCACAAAAAACCCCAAGAAGCTTTATCGTAAGTTTTCTCAGCATCAAGATTGAGAATCGACACTGGAATAGAGCATTGTTGGGTATATTCAGTTAGAAAAAACCCCCAATGAATATTGTCCCATTTTTGTCTTTGTCAAATGAAGCCCAGCTGGTCGGTGTGTTTTAAGTCTGGGAGAAAGCCTTCTAAACAAGTCGCCCAAATACAATAGATGCAAATACTGTAGTTTATAATCCATGTTTAAGATGGGTATAGGGCAATATGAAGTAGGGCTCAGAGGATGTGTGACATGTGTCAGTGTACTCCAGCTGTCATTGAAAGGGTACAGTTCTGGAAAGAGAATTGCAGTGCCTCTGCACTGCCCTTTAGTATAGGAGGAGACAAAAAAGATCTGAAACATCCAGAATCATTTCACTGGATTGTTAAGTCCATTCAGGGTGTAGGAAACAATTCTTACTAGAGAGATTACCGTGAGTGACATTTTATGGAGATAGTTCTGCTGAACAATACCACTTTAAAAGGTACTACTGGAATAGGATCTCTCCCCCTTCTGCCAGGTAAAAAGGGATTGCTCTCCCCTGACTCCCATCCCTTGGGACCTAATACTGCCGAGTAGTCAGAGGCTCCCAAGGTCCCTCGGAGGAATCAATCCACAACTCCAGGATAGGGAAGCCAATTGCTATGGAATAATGATCCAATGAAGAACCTGAGCTTCTGTCTCTGAGTTTTATGTAAAAGTGAAAAACAACCTAAAAATAGTAGGTCAGTCTTATCTAAAGGAAATGATATGAACATGATATGAAACAGTCGTAACAATGACACCAACTGAGCATCCCATACTTGAAAAATACAGTTGAACAATACAGTGGGATCACTGATGTACAGAATCAGTTTTAGTAGAAATAACTCCAATCTATCCCCTGGAGGGCAAGTATGTCCCTTGCCCTGGGGTCCCCATAAGATAGGGGTCCCGTCCTGTAAAAATAAATTGACTTTCAAGGTATGGCAGCAAAACATATCATTCCCTATGGTTTTAGTGTAAGTTGGTGCTGGTAAAAAAACATTCTTCTGAGAAGGAGGTGTAGCCAGGTGAAAAAGTCCCCTGGGCCTCCTTGAGGGGATATTTCCCCTCAAAAAAGGGATATAATAAAACAAAATTAAAAGGGGTAAGGTGACTAAAACTAGACATCATGGACCTTGGAAGGGCTCAGAATAGCTATGTCCCCTGAAATCAAATCAAGATGTCAAAGCATCTTGTGAGTTACTTATAATAATGATAATACAGTATGTCTCTGTGATCCCTTTTTGAGAACTAAAGAGAACATTCCATTTTATTTACCAATTAAATAAATATATTGCTTGAAAATCATATTGTATGAGGAAAAACAACTTGCTGACAAAGTGGAACGGCCATAGTATAAGTATATTGAACATTATATACTGTGACCATGCTTAAACCCTGAACTGCAGGAAGATAATCCGATAGATTTCTGCTAGCTCCTAATAAAGTAAAGGACTACCAAATGTCTCTTGAGTGAGAAATGTAAACTAATATGCTGGAAAGGGAAAAGGAATAAATGACATCCGACAGTTTATAAAGTTTGCTCTAGTCAGTCATAATACATTGTCCCTGCAAGTTGCTTTCTTACAGTAATTAATAGTTTCTGCAAATAGAGTTGCAGCTGTCCACAAGGTAACATATATAGAACCATGTGTAATTTCCCAACATGTGGCCAAGAAAGATAAAATAAGATTCCTGTTCAAGGCAGAGCTGCACCATAATGTAAATCATGAGCATTACAGCTGTTGCAGGCTATGACAAAGTTGCCATAACAGAGAGTTCCATCTAGTGTTAAACAGTGGTTATTACTCAGTATCTGTAATTTCCAGCATAGGGCAGCTGGTACATACAAAGCCCCATCGAGATAAAACAGAACTCCAAAGAGAACTGGCATGATAGTCCTGTGGAGATACCCCAACAACTGAATCCACTAAAAGCTGGTATAAATTGCTACCTCCAGAGGATGTACATGTAGTGATGGGCATCCCGATAACATGGGTGATGACCCAAGTAGTAACAAGTCCAACATGGAATCATTCAAAAGACACTGGGGTCTGAGAGAGGGAGGGCTGGGGCACCTGAGGGCTAGGGTTCAGAACCCACTATTGGGAAATCAATGTAGCAAATGTTGCTTTAAGGCAGTATTGAGTTTAAAAAGTGTTTTATACTAAGGTGCCTAATTAGTAACCGACTGAGAAATCTGAGTGCTAGTAGCTCAAACAGGCTGTAAATTAACGGGAACATAAGGTGGTCATAGCATCAGGGTCAGAGGCAAAACCTTATGTTAGTTGTCCACCTCCTGAGCATCATAAAGGATATCTTCTTACAACAGATGAAGTAAGATGAATGCTGCCTTAGAGCTGTATTTTATCGTGGTAGCATAAGTGACTCAAGTTTAGTGCCAAATAAAAGTAGCTCATGTCAGGTGTTACGATCTCTCAGGTTCTGAGGTCCCTGCCTCCCCAGACAAGCAGCATCCACCTCCATTCCCTGAAAATGAGTGTTAGGTTCATGAAGGGAAATGTAATTCAGTCATAAACTGTTGTCCAGCAAAATGCTATAAGTTGCTGAATAATATTAGTCTTGGTACATTCGGTTTGAGCTCAATGTTTCTCTGCTACTTAGAGAGTACACCATCTGGGAGGCTGCTTCCTGGGTGAGGAGTCCTTAGTGTTTTTGTCACGGATTTTTATGCCCTTTTTCTGCAACTCAGAAATCGCTTCCTCAGCTGACTGATACATGTAGGTTCCACCACAAGCTTGGTCGGTATGGGGTATGGAATTTTATATATTTTTGTTTTAAAACAGGAAATAGTGGCATGAATTACATTTACTGACACATGGTATTTGAGGCATAATCATTGTCAAAAAATATGCTGGTAGTCCCATAAAAACTGTTTTTTTTTTGGCGGGCACTTTGAAGTACCCTTTCACTAACAGTGTAGTTCAGGAAGCAGATACTGATTGAACATGGCCTGGCTGTAAGTGTGGTTGGTTTCAGCCTCAAGGCCCAGTGTGTGTGCACTTGAGTTCCAGCTGCATTTTGGGGTCTAATTCCAAGGTCATATGGAGAATTGGTAATAGGAATTCTTTTAAAACAGTGCTTTCCAATCCCCCAGGAAGGCCATAGATGTGTAGATTTTTCCACCTAGTCCCATTTTATGCATCTTCTTTACTTTCCATAGTAACTTGTTGATTATCCTGTATGGTTTTCAGAGTCAGTTTGATATCATCCACATGATTTTAAGTTACTGTAAATTACTGCTCTGAATCAACTCTCTGCTCTAAGGTGGCAATATCTCTATGGAATTCTTCCATTGTTTCTTTCACTTTGGCCTGGAAAGCCACTAGCTCTTGAAAAATGATGTCCAGCTTTACTTTTTTTAATTTTAGGAGTGCATCTTGGCTTGGGGCAGTCTGGTGCATTAATGGAGGCCGCATGCTCAGATGCCTATGACAGCTCAGAGTCAGACATGTTGGCGCGTTATCCAGCCTCATCCATGGTACAGTCACCAGATTCAGGCATCAAAAATCTCCTCTTCTTTAAACTGGCAAGTGGTTATTGGAAGCAAGTTCACCTGCAGAATGGGGCTTTTCAAATGGGGCAAGCAAGAGCAATCGGTTTAGCCAGCCATCTTGTTTGTGATGTCACCAGAACTCAGTTGCGGGACTTTTATGGGCTTTAAGAATCTGACCCAAGACCTCTAGTCAATGCATCCTTCCAGGTGTATTTGTCCCCTCCCCAAACAAACAAGGAAAGCACAGTGTGCACAATGGCTGCCCTTTGGTGAACAAACACACCTGGAAAAACCACTGACTAGAACGACCCCTTTCACAAAGTACCTCACAGTGCTTTTTATTTTAATTCAAAAACACAGGCTTCTTCGTGTGCTTGTGAATTGTTCTAAGGCCCACAGACAATGCATCTTTTGAGGTGTGTTCTTCCACCCCCCAAAAATAAAGAAAGCATCTTGCTCAAGATGGCCAATCATTGGTGAGCAAACACACTGGAAATGATATCACCAAATCTTGCAATATTTTAACCCCCTAAGAAATTGGTTGACCCAAAATCTCACAGACACTTAAAAAATAATACAGGTGTCTCCCACCCGATCACATACAAACAGACCTTTTGCAGTGCATTTCTATCAGAACCTTAAAATGTAAGACAGCTGTGCCACATTTCAGTTTTTATAGGCATCAAACCAAAGCACCCCAAACTTATGGCCTTTATTTTTTGTTGTTTGTTTTTCATAGCCATAATATTTAACTCATATTTAACACTGGTAAACTGATGCAATCATACTTACCCTCTATTAGTTCTGCATAGGACAAATAAGCAAAACTTTCTTTAGGTTCACTCGCTAATACTATACTTTTTAAGATTTTTTAAGATTTATACAATATTGTTGCCTTATGGGCAGACTGTGCTTAGTTTGATTCATTAAATGATGCACATCAGATTTGAGAGAGCCATTTACTGAATTATTGTCCTTTGTTCACCTCAGATTTGCTCTTTAACTCATTGCTGGTTCAGTGAATACAAACCAGCATGTAAATAAAACCCTGCCTAAAATTGCAGAGATGCTAAGCAAGGTATCTCTGATTAAATACTCAAATGCTGCCAAAGGTACTGCTTCTTGTAGCATGGTGCACAGGCACTGAGTCACCTTACCTGCACTGCAGCAAACTGGAACACTAGAACAGGACACAAAGTAGCTTCTTTTTCTCTCTCAGCTGGCAAATATGGATATCTTCATCCAAAATAATGTTTGTTAATGCTAATACATTCTCCCAGAGTTCCACACAGTTCTCATTGTTCAGGATATTCAGAGACCATGGTGCCAACACATCTCTGGACAGAATTCAAAATTTTGACTGGTGGGCAAATGCGATTGCACCTTTTTTGCCCTGTGTTCGTGCCCTTGCCCAATATTCTAAGGTGGTTTTTGCATGCACTAACAGAGCCAGTGCACACAGGAAAAAGTAATATATGCGGTGGGCAAAGGGAGGGGAGGGGACAGGAATACCAGTGTAGGGTTAGTACAAGCCACTATGTGCAATGCAAACACCACCAAGCAAAAAGTCCAACTTACTCTGAGGAAGTCTAGAGGATGCCAGAGCCACAATAGCCAACAACCAAGTGGTGGTTGGGGGAGCACTCCTGCCCCCTGGAATCTAGTGGCTCCCCTGTCCACCGATTCTCATCCTCATATGAAGTAAAATACTGAACATCCATAGTGTCCAATGGTCCTTCTGTCCACCAATCACTGTTCCATATATTGTGTAATAATTTCTTGATGCCTAGTGGTCACCACCCTCCGATCACTGTCCCATGTATTGTATAATGAATCCCATGTGCCTTGTGATCCTCCATTCCTTCAATCACTGTCCCATAGTCTGAAATAATATACCCTAGTGGTCCATGATCTCTCTCCTTCCTCCAGTCACCGTCTCATAATCTGAAATAACATATCCTGGTGGTCTGTGGTCCCCCTGTCTCTGATCCTCTGCTCTATTTAATATACAAGTTTCCCCACATGCCAATGGGACAGCAACACCCCCACAGCGAAACCCCAGTGGTGATGGATATTGTGGCAATGGGGATTCCACGGTGACAGACTGTGCAGGGGTGGGGGTAGGCACCTAACTCCACTGTCTGTGTGACATGGCATTAATAATCTGAAGTAGGGGTGTGGGTGGCACAGACCCCACATTGCTGTTGCTGTGTTGCCAGTCTCGTTTGGGATGCATTAGTGTTGGGGATGTCAGCATCCTCATGACACTGTGAGGAATGTTGCTGTGGGGGATGTCACCATGACTAAGTGACTACGAGATGGTGATCAGAGGATGGGGGACCATGGACCACCAGGGTATATTATTTCAGTCTATGAGACAGTGACTACATATGTGTGTGTGTTTGTGTGTGTGTTTGTCTATGTGAGTCTGTCTGTCTGTGTGTATTCGAAATCAATGAGATTTAAACCTGCAGTATGGTGAAGAACACTGACAGATTAATGGAAGAAGGTTTTGTAAAGGTTTATTTTGATTAGAAATGTAAGGTTTTTGTAACTTAGTTGTCTGAAGCAAAGAACAAGGCAAGCCATCTAACTGAAAGTTAGTTTTGGAACTTTTTTATATTGTTGTTGGCTTGGCTTTATGCCCAAGAAAAAAATAAATATTTTTTTCTGAGAACTTATTAGTTAAGAGTGAGACTTGTCAGCCCAGCATTGCTGCAGTGACTTGAATGACTTGATTTCATAGTAAATATAATTTCAAGTTCATATCACAATTCTTCTTCTGATGAACCCAGGTTTGGTTCCCTACACAGCAATTTAAGCAAGTGCGAGTATACTGTAGCTGGTAGGGTGGGACTAGTTAACTGACTCCCACCACTGCATTAGCTGCTTTTATATTCTGTGTGTGTGTGTACAGCTGTTTATGCAAGACATTTTTTCTAACTTTGAAGCAGTGTGCCCCAGAAGAAATTAAAACAAATATATAGTTTTTTGAAAATATATTTAGTCAGGCTTGACTGTAATTTGACAGTGAGACTTGTAAGCTCATAATTGCTGCAGAGACTTGAATGACTTGATTTCATAATTAAAATAATGTAAATTTAATATCAGAAATCTTTCTGTGAGGAACCCAGACTTCTGGCCCCACCACTGCCTTTTAAGCCAGTGCGAGTACATTGCAGCTGGTAGGGTGGGACTAGTTGGCTGACTCCTACCACTTCAGTTAGCTGCCTTTCTGTTCTGTGTACAGATGGCCAAGAACTCAACATATTTTTCTAGGTTTGTGTTTGTGTGTTCAAGAAGAGATTAAAAAAAATACAAATTTTGTATGAATAGTGCGAAAAAAAATCCTGTACTTAAAGTAGTCAAGAAAATTTTAAGTGTAATTATTTTGTCCTACTCTACATTTTAAACTTACAGAGTTCTTGACTAGTGTTAAAACTTACATTGTTGCTGGCCAGGTGGCACTGAGGGCTGGGGCACCAAGTATCACCTGCCACCACACTGGCAACCAGGGGTCAGGAATGATCTCAGGGGCATTGGTGGTCAGTTGAGGTAAGGAGGATTAGGTGTCCAGAGGACAGCTCTCCTTCTCTGGGAAGAAGGGACACCAGCCCTGGTATTTGCCTGACCACCAGCGGGAACTGGGGGTACAGGCAGTGGGACTGCAAAGTGGGGGATGGAGGAGTAGCAGCCATCAATGTTCTTTGCATGGGAACATGCATAGGCACGTCTGGATGGCATTGCATGTTCATTCCTCAGGTGTGGAGGAAAAGCAGAAAATGGCCGGGGGGCAGGATGATACCAACCCCTCACAGGTTCTGCACCCAAGATTACATGCCCCGCTCCCAGAAACCTGATCCATTCCATTGGCAGAAAGGAGCTGCCAACCTCTGCCACAGGAGACAAGCCATGGGAGAATACCTAGATAAAGATAAGTCCCTGGGATGCAGGTGATGGGACTGTGGGGGTCAGTGGAAGGAGCAGCCCACCACAGCAGGGGAGGAAAAAAGTAACAAAAAAAACATATTGTGACCTTACAAATAATTGTGTGTGTACTTGCAATAAATGTGTATTTATTTATGCAACAAAAATTACAATTTGTGTATATGATAAAATTCTTGCACAGCCATGTATAGAACTAATGGTAATTTTTACACTAAGTGCATTTCCATGTGTTATTCTTACAACCCATGCAAAATCAACCATAAACCATACTTTTTCAGTAAGGGCTGCATGATATTGAATCGGTCTTGGTGAAATGTTTCTTCTGCTAGTGAAATTCTGGCGAAAGGCTGATTCTGTTTCTACAAAGTTTTGCCAAAATTGTGATTTCAGTTAGTCCCATCTACTTTCAAAAGTATTAGTCCAAACTGCACCACATTTGGTGTTATGAATTTACCAAGGCCCATACAGATATGTTCCAGGATTCAGATATGTGCCTTTAAAGGTGACAGAGTTATAAGCCTCCAAACATTCAGACATTTTAAAATTACATTTAACAATTATGTCAACTTCAGAATTTTAAGCTTCTTTAACGTTAAAACTAAAGAATGGAATATCACCACTTTTGTTCAGTTCAGTGACCCTAAATGTTAGACTTCATAGCCATGACCATGGCTCAGCAGCAGAGTGTCATGATGCCATGTTGATGACCCAGGTTTGGAAGGGAGCCCAGGAAGTAATATTAGGTGGCAGGCCATGGCTGAGACAGCTGCTGTTCTGCAGTGCATCTTGATTTGGGAGCAATGGCAATGGGTTCCACTAACACAGCAACCCCTGTGGCTGGGCCAGGGAACCTTCTCCTGCAGCAGGGAAAACTGTGGCTGAGTGAGGCTGTCAGAGGGATTGCTCACATCAGGGGAGATGGGAGGGAAATAAATGTTGGAGAAAACCCCTGTAGCCAACTAAATGATGGTTGGGTTCAGCCTGGTCAGGGTATATCCCTGTGAACAGGGTATATCCCTGAGAGACCAGCTGCCAGCTGGGAGATAAAACAATATGAAAAAAAGAGGCTACGTGTGTCAATTTTTTCAGTAATTTCTTGTTTAAAGATTAGTCAAGTATAAAAAACAAGCCAAAGATTTCAAAATAACATCAGTAATGAAAGTTGAATTTCATGAGCTTTTGTGAAATTGTGGAATGTTGTGATACTTTTGATAAAGCCATGTCTATGCATTTTATCCAGTCATACACTTGAGTTGCCATTGGAGAGGAAGGTAAAGGCTGGGTCAAGTGGCAAAAAGGTGGCATTCTTTAGCAAATCCACAGTAAAAGTAGAAGTAACCAGAAGGTGAAGGGATCAGATCAGTTCCAGTATGGTAGCTTCTTCTTGCTGTTTTTACATTGTTTCTTGTGGATTTTACTTGGTAGAATGTTATTTCTTTTCTTTCTTACTACTTCTAAGGGGCTAGCAGGGTATTGCTTTGGGGCTGTTGGAATTTTGAAACCTGTGTTGGTGACTATACTGTAAGTGGGCTCCTTTGTTTGATATTTCACTGTGTAGTAGGCTGCATTTGTGACTGCATAATTCTTCTGATTTAAAACCTATTTGTTGTGATTTAATAGGAGCTGTTTCTTTGAATTGAAGACCTGTATCTTCTAATTTCAAGCCTATTCTGATGTGCTGTTGGTGTGGCTATCTGAATTGGAGACCTGTTTTTTTTGGTAGCAAACCTATTTTTTGTGCTTTGATTGGAATTGTGATTCCTTTTTGTTGGCTTCACTAGCTGCAAAGTTTAGTGCATAGTGGGGGAAGGATGTTAATGGTCTGGCCAGGTCTCACTCAGCTAACTAACTGGAGGTGGAGCTGAATCAGGTTTATGGTGTCAGTTGCTTTTGGCTTCTCAGAAGTAACCAGAAGGGGAAGGGATCAGATCAGTCCCAGTATGGTAGCTTCTTCTTGCTGTTTCTACATTGTTTCTTGTGGATTTTACTTGGTAGAAGGTTATTTCTTTTCTGTCTTATTACTTCTAAGGGGCTATCAGGATATTGTTTTGGGGCTGTTGGAATTTTCAAACCTGTTTTGGTGGCTATAAGTGGGCTCATTTGTTTGATGTTTAGTGCATAGTGGGGGAAGGGTGCTAATCGTCTGGCCAGGGGCCTCAGCTACCTGATTGTTTCTGGAAGGCACAGGCTGGTCCCACCTCCCAGCCCCTCACCCCATCTGCCCCTGGTCTGTGAGTTTCTTACACCAGGGTTCTGACATCACTTCCCAAACTGGCAAAGGATATGCACCTGTCATAGTAGAAGCAGACATCCAGGAAAGGAACAGCAGTGAGTGAAGATGTGACTGATATCTCAGTGGAAGGGAAGTAACTACAAATCAAGGAGCTTTCATTGTTACTTCTTTGCATTGCTATTTGCATTGTGGAAAGGAGGAGTAGGAATTTGAAGAAGGTTGTGTAATAGTTACTTAAAGTCTCTTTTTGGGTGTGGCCAGGAAGGATAGGAATGTAAAAGCAGTTGCTCAATCTATCTAAACATGTACAACAAAGGGGGTAAGGGAAATTAAGAAAAGAAGAATGTTTTGAACTGATAGAGGGAGGAGACAGGAGACTTGAAGGAGTTTTTGGAATCCTTCATCTGGAAGGGTGGGGGGGTCACTGGTGGGTAATGAAAGCAATGGATAGGGTAGTAGGCTGCAACAACTGCAGTGCACAATTCTTTCTAAAAATTGCCTGGATGGTGGGGGATGTTTAGTGTGCAAATAGACAGAGAAACTTAAAAAGGAGATGGATGGTCTGCAGGAGGAACTAAGACAGGCAAGCCAGACTGGAGGTGGGTTTAGCCCAATACTGAAGGGATGGCAATTTGAGCCAACAGTGGTGAGGAGAAGGTCAGAAGAAGGGAAGCAGAGACAAAAGAGGCCCAGGCCAGGAAGAACGATTTCAAGGAAAACCATGTCAGGAGATAAAAGACAAATGGAAGGAGGAGGAAACAGGGACTTGTGTGGGGAGGAGAAGAAGTGGCAACAGTCATCGAGTGGTAAGGAGAGAACAGGTTACTATGAAGAGAGAGGGAGCTGGCATTTGTGAAAGGTCTTCCAAAAATAGTTTTGCACTGCTAGAGGGGAAGAAGGAGGAGGGAGGTGATGCAATCGGATGAGTAATTGATAAATGCCTGGACCAAACCGCAGCAGGGGGAAGTTCTGCTGGGAGAATTGCAGCAGGGGCAAAAGGAGGAAATAATGTGCTGGAGGAAGAGGAAGAGCCAAGAATGAGAGATAGAGATGAATGGAAGCAAGCAGGGAGTAAGAGGGGTGAAATCTAAGTGCTGGGGGACTCAATACTAAGAGGAGTCATGTGTGGTTGCAAGGGGGAGAGGCATAGTCGCATTTGGGTGGAGGCCATGCCAGGAATGACAGTGGATAGGGTGGGACAATCTGTTCTAAAATATGCTAGAAATGGTAGGGACAAGCCTCATCTAATTATATATCTTGGGATGAACAACCTGGCTGACAAGACAGTAGATATAGTCCAGAGGAGGTTTGAGGAACTAGGACAATTATGTGAAAGGGCAGGAAGATCAGTAACTTTTTCAGAGATACTTACAGTGCCCAAGGCAAGCACATCAAGAAAGCTGAGAATAGATGAATTTAATGGATGGCTAAGAACCAGGTGTTATGCTAAAGGTATGGACTCTTGGGGGGTGGGAGGGACCTGGGAGGACAGTAGTCTCTATGCCAAGGACTGAGTACACTTGAGTGAGGAAGGAAAGAAAGTATTGAAACAAAGGATGGAGGAGTACATAGAGGAAGTTGGGAATTTAAACTAGGAACAGGGGGTGACAAGTGGGCAAGAGACATGCAGAGACCACAGATTGGGAAACCATATAAGCTTACCCCCCATAACAGTGACAAAGGACAAATGGCAAGTACTATTGGTGATGCTAGTAAAGGAGGAGAGGATGGGAGAGAATGGTGGAAGGTGGTTACCCTTAATGCTAGGAGCCTTGGGAGGAAAACCGCAGAGTTACTGGTGCTCATGGCAGAGAGAGCAGTGGACATTGCAGCCATCACAGAAACATGGGCCACCCAATACAATGACTGGGACCTGTCTGTACCAGGGTACAGGTTATTTTTTTTAAGACAGGGTGATTAGGAAAGGAGGGGGTGGCACTATATGTGAAGGAAGGACTGAAGTGTGTAAGGGAGGAAGGGGAGGAGGGTAGTACAGAGTCACTTTGGATGCAAATCCAGGATTCCAAGAATAGGATTCTCAGAATGGGAGTGGTGTACAGGTCACCATCTCAGACGGAGGATTTAGGGAACTAGTGGAGCAGATCAGAATAATCTGCAAGAAGGGTAGTGTGGTGATAGTGGGTGACTTCAACATGCCAGGAGTGGACTGAAGTACCCCAACGACCAGGAACAGAAGGGAGAAGGTACTGCTGGATGCCTTCAAGGACAACTTCCTGCTGTAAATGGTCAGAGAACCAACCAGGTTATGGAATACCCTTGACCTTGTGCTAGCAAATGGGGACTTTGTGAGAGAACTTATGGTGGAAGAACCGCTGTCAGGGAGTGACCACCACTCAGGATGGCTCACATTGGATATGGGCAAGGAAGGAGTGTAATCTGCCACAAGCTTGCTGGACTTCAGGAGGGCTGACTTTGGGAGGATGGGGGAAGGGGTAAAAGGTTCCTGACCAGAATTCAACCTAGTACGGACACTAACCAGAGGTGGGAGCTCATAAAGCTGGGGATAGTGGAGGCAACCAAAACCTGCTGCAAGGCCCAGAGCAAGAAGGCTAGGGCTAAGAAACTGAGCTGGTTGAGCAACGAGGTCATGGAAAAGGTAAGGAGGAAAAGAGCTGTCTTTAGAAGGAACAAGAAAACAGGGAGGTGGGGGACAGGGAGGAGTACCTGACAGAATCAAAGAAGATGACATGGGAAGTAAGGGAGCCAAGGCATCTACGGAGCTCAGGCTGGCACAAGGCATTAAGAAGCAGGAGAAGGACTTCTTTAGGTACATCAGGGAGAAAAGGAACGGTAAGGACCACATAGTAAGGATTAGGAAGGAGGGGGGTTGGGTGGAAGCAGAATGCTATAAGGCAAAAGTGCTAAATGATTACTTCTGCTTGGTATTTACTAAAGAGAAGAGGGGAGTGATACCAAAGTGGGGAGGAATGGCAGAAATTGGGCGAAGGGGTGACGGATGGGGAAATCATAGATGGCAGAGTTTGGGAGTGTTTGAAGGCACTGAGTGTGGACAAGGCACCAGGCCCAGATGGCATCCACCCCAGGGTACTGAAGGAGCTGGCAGAGGTCCTTGCAGGAACTTTGGCAGACCAATTTAATGCCTCACCACACTCAGGGTGTATGCCGCAGGACTGGTGGATGGCTCATGTGGTGCCCCTCTACAACAGTGGCACCAAGGATGAACTGGGGAACTACAAACGGGTGAGCCTCACATCCTTCATGGGTAAGCTGATGGAGACTATCCTGAAGGAGAGGCTGGTGGCCCTCCTAGAGGCCAAAGGACTACAGGACAGCAGACAGCATGGCTTAATATCTGGCAGATCCTGCCAAACCAACCTGGTGGAGTTTTATGACAGGGTTACTAGTCAACTGGACAAGGCCATGCAGGGGATGTCCTGTATCTGGACTTCAGTAAGGCATTCAACTCAGTGCCATATGGGAGGCTGGGAAGTAAGTTAGAAGGCACAAGTGTGGGTGCAAAGCTGGTGAGATGGGTAGGGAACTGGCTTCAGGGAAGGCAACAGAGGGTGTTGATGGTAGGGGAGCTCTCACACCCAAGGGTAGTGATAAGTGGTGTTCCACAGGGCTCAGTATTTGGACCGGTGTTGTTTGGGATATTCATTGCAGACATATCATTGGACATCAAGAGCAAGATCAGTCTGTTTGCTAATGTTACCAAGATGGGAGTGGTGGTGGATGACCTAGGGGGATGGCAGGGGTTGCAGGATGTTCTGGTCAGACACCTGGCAACTGGGGTTTAATGCCAAATAGTACAAGGTGCTGCATTTTGGGGTGGTGAACTCAAGGAGTAGTTACCAGTTGGGGGGAGTGCAGCAAGCCCAGACAGAGGAGGAGAAGGATCTGGGGGTGCTCATTTCAGGGTCAATGAACAACTTGGCACAATGTAGGAAGGCAGCTGCAAAGGCCAACAAAATGCTGGGTTACATTGCAAGTGGTATATCCTCGAGGAGGGAGAAGATGATTCTACCACTGCATAGGTCATTAGTCAGACTGCACCAGGAGTACTGTGTGCAGTACTGGTGCCTGTATCTAAAGAGGGACAATAACTTACTGGAGGGGGTGCAGTACTGGGCAACAAAGATGATCAATGGGCTGGGGAACTTATATGAGAGGAGGCTGAGGGAGTTGAACATGTACTTGCTGGAGTAGAGGAGGTACAGGGGAAACAATTGAAACCTTTAAGTTCATAAAAGGAATAAACAAGACAGGTAAAGAGAAGCTGTTCAAAGTAAGGGAGGGGAGGGACACCAGGGGCCATGATATGAGACTGGAGGGAGGAAGGTTCAGGAGGGAGATGAGGAGACACTTTTTTACAGAGATGGTGGTAGTTGGGTGGAATGCGTTACCTGCAGAAGTGGTATCCAGTAGAACAGTGGACTGCTTCAAAAGGGGAAGGGACAGTACAAGTGGGAGGGTCAATGGAGAGGAAGGGTGGAAGGGAGGGGCAGCTGCAGAATAAGGAGTGCTAGCTGCACATTTCAGCGGACTTGATAGACCTCTAGACCTTTATCTGCTGGCAAATTTTGTATGTTTGTATGTTAGTGGTGGTGCCAAATGCCAGATCACTGTCTAGAGTAACAAACCATGAAAAATAGTCATCGACATCACTGTACACTGTCTTGAGTTCTTGAAACATGCAGGGTAACCACTAGAGCTCACCGACTTAATGACTTCTGCTAACACATGCATGTTGACTCATTAACATCCCTGTAGATAACAATGTGCAGTTTTACTATTTGAAAACAGTAGCATCAAGTAATGCCAAGTCTTAAAACTTGTTGTAGCTTAGACCATTGTGACCGAAGTATCTGGATATCTTTAGTCATGATGGAACATGATACTGGGCATCGCTGTCGCAGGAGTGTTGGGGGGTATTGCAGGGCCATGATGCTGGTGCAGGAAAGGTGATTCAGTGGTGATAAATGCTTTTTATTTATTTATTTATTGAAAATGTTTCTCTAGGAAAGGCACACTTAGCAAAAAGATACTCATCTCATGGTACGACCTGAGGGGAGGGGTTACAGAGGAGGCAGGTATGCATACAACAGTTGAATTTAGAAGTAGAACAATACAGATGGTGTACATATTTGGTTGGGATTACATTTGAACTTTGTTACATACATTTAAACTTGTTACATAGGGAGAACAGTACAGTACGTGACCTTCAAGGACAAGGTATACATTTCATGGCTAGACAAGGATCATAATACATGATTACTTAAGTGCCAGTAACAGAACTTGTGAAAGTTAAATTCCACAAGTTGAATTCTAATGGCATTACCTAATATGGATCCAAATATTTATGAGCAAAGTTTGCTAAATAGTAATTTCTAAACTATTTAACATACAAAACCACATTTACCCAGCTTAAATAGATTCCAGGACATATTCACTTTGGTATGCATGGCAAATCTTGAGTGTATACATGCAATAACATTGGAGCTATAAACATCCAAGTATTTTGCAAATGTTCACAGAATTTAACAAATAATTAAACTGTGAAATTCAGAGTGCCTGTAACTTATAATTTACTAACCAATTACCTCTCTATTTGGCCTTTTCTATGACTGTTCCATAAAAGTATGCATATAAATGTTCAATTATCTTGCTCCAATGGTAGCTCAGTTGAAAGCATAGAAATAATGTCAGACATTTTCACATAAATAATAAACTGCAAGAATTTAAGCCCCTATAACTTCCCTGTCCCTCAACCAAATGTCATAATGCCTGACGGCTTCATAGGGCCTCTTCCATACAATACACATACCAAATTGTAGATCCCTAGCTATAACACTGATCAAGTTATGATCAATAAAGGATTTTGGAAACATCCACAGCATTCACAACATTTTATGACATTTTGTGAACATTCCACAAAATAAGAATCTGTTAATTTTCCTCATCCCTAATATCGGACCAGATTAAGCATTGTTTTGTGTGTTAGTGAATGGGGAATGTCTGGCCAGACACTGGAGAAATTATTCTAGTCTTTTCAGGAAATGCCACAGTATTGTGCCACGAGGATATTAATGTCCCTCTAAACAACCACCAGGACTGACAGACCAGACCTCAGTTTAGTGGCTCATCCAATGGAAAATAAGATACAACAGGGAGTAGAAAGTTGTATTGTTAAAGTCAGTGTGGAATAATACTTTGAGACTGGGGTGTAGCAGAATGGCAAAAAGTAAGAGCAGAATAGAGGCTTCATGAGTCTCTCTCTCTCTCTCTCTCTCTCTCTCTCTCTCTCCTCTCTGTCTCAGGACAAACATACTGTATAGAGGCTTTTATGCTCCCACACTGCTTGGCAAAAAAAAAAAAACACAAAACTTGCAGGTACACTAGCAGATCAAATGAGCAGACTGGTGTTTTTTTTGCCAACTAGTAGGTATGGCCGACCACCTCACACAACAGATGAAGCACTCCTAAAAGCATGTATAGCAGCCAGTAAACTGATATATTCAAATTTTGCTTTTAAAATAACTTTTAGCATCCTTTCATAGGAATAAATTATGTGTTTGACATCGATATGACAAGCTAGTTCTGTAAGTTTGCATCATGCCTTCCAAGACGCAGTACTGTAGCTGCATTCAGTAGTACAGTATGAGAACTTGTTATGTAACTGTACAGAACCCTGAGTCACAAAGAAAGGGTGCCTCAGAAAGAGACTTGCCTTGTCTTTGCTGTACCTTTTGATTTTGCTGGACATTTCAAAAGGGCCCTACTGCCTCTAATGTGCCCCAGTTGAAATTTCAGTCGGTGAATTCTGTCAGGTCCCAAACTAAGTCCACCAATAAAAATGTGGAATCATGGGACAGAGACTATATTTTCTAGACCTTTATTAGTACGTATATTTGTGTCCTAGCCATTGAAGTCAGAGTAACTCCTAGAAAAACCTTTGGAGTTGCATTATATACTTAATATGGGTCAATTTTTTTTTCTGCACTATAAAACACATATTGTAATTAATATGTCAAAGTGAAGCACTTTTACCTACACTAATCCTTCAGTGGACTGTTACTCTCACAGGTTATTTTATGATCACATGTTTTTTACAGGACACATAGGGTCAGATTTTCAAAACGTCCCAAATGGCACAAGCTCTGGGTGCGCCTAACAAATGGTGTATGGGTCTTGCTGCATTCTTTCATCTGGCAATCTTAATTTTGCATCCCATGTGCCAATTGTTACAAGTTAGAGCACCTTTTTCTGGTCTAGCTCATGGCAGTCCCTGGTACTCTTTTTACAGGGCTTCCACCAAATATTTAGTGCAAATTGCCATAAATTGGGTAAAGTGCTGTGACTGCGATCGGCCTACTAAAATTGGGTGAAGTTGCAGCAATGGAGTTTTGCACAGCTACGCCAAAAAAATGGGTTTCATGCAGGGCCTGATGCATGCCTTGTGTCACCCTTTGAAAATCCAGACCACTGTCTTAATAGACAATATTACTCTTCCCTCTACTTGATAAGACTAAGACAAACAATGTGCTTTGGAGAAAATGACCACAGCTGTATGTTTATTGAACAATTTGTAACACCAGTTACCATAAAATCAGCATGAAGTGCACAGAAAGGTAGTCATATCAAGTCATTCTTCAAATTGCCTCCTCACTCCCAGGGGATCTGATAGAATGGGCACAAACATCATGAGGTACTCTGGCCTCCAAGGAATAAGGGATGGCTCAGAGCCAGGAGTCAATGCACCCTCCCATGTCAGAGAGTGCTGCAAAATTGCAGGCAATACACAAAGAGACTATTTCTCTGACTTCCCCTCAAAGGAGGGCCTCCAGCCATCTGGGCCTTTACCTCTTGCCAGACTCAGGGTGATCCACCTGCAAAGATGCAGGATTTCCTATTACCCCCTTCCTACAGGGATGCTTTTCCCTTACTAAGCACTTCACACTACTACTTTCTTTATAGCACTTTGTAAGTCAGCTAAACAACTATCATACCCTAGGTCAAACAAATGCACACCATACACGGTATAAAACTGGGATACTTTGATAATAATGACATCGTACCCCAGGACAGACTCATCAATAGCGTTCATAAATATTCATGTAGCCATGTTGGTCGATCTGTGTGCTGTTTTATTTGCTCTGGGGTCCCTGGCATGCTGCCAATGCCTCTTCTGGATGATGTGGGACCAAAAACTGTGCATCTTGAGCCAGGTACCCCAAAACAAAGACAAGTCCTCCTTTTTCTGGTGCAATAGTTCAAGTGAATTCACAGCCCCAGATCATTGCCTCCAATGTGCATCACCAGGATGCTGGATTGACTCTGCTGTTGAGCTTTGGCCATGTCCTGTGAGAGAAAATGTTCCCCTTCTCATCCCCTGACATCCCATCGAGTGAACCCGTGCCTGCCAGGGGTACAGAAAAATTATTTCACTGCTTGGAAGTTCTTCGCAGCGATGGCTGCCCAATTAACAAAGCAGTGCCCACATATCCACACTTAACTGTCTCTGAAACTGCCACCTGCAGAAAACAAAACCAGTGGTTAAAGCAAGTGAGTTTACATATATCTTTTAAAAGCCTGTGACCTCCAATGGTCGAAGGCTGAATCTTGTGATCTGTAAGCCCTTCTGCCCTAGCATATGTACCAGCTCCAGTGCAGAAGGAATGGGTGTCGATCTTCTTTGAGTCTATCCCCATTGCTTTCATGACCCTCTCCAGAGATGATGAAACTGGAACCCCACTGGGGGGGACCCATCTTCATGCTGAAAAAGCATTTAGCCCATGTATGCTCCTGTGCTATAAATAGTATCTTAAAACACCACCCGTTTGAATATACAGTACTTATCAAGTTTTGTTTTAAATTTTGACTTTGTTCTGTTTATTACCACCGCTGTGGGCAAAGCATTCCACTTATTGACAGTTCTGGAGGTGAAAAAATACTTCCTCTTATTAACCCTGAATCTTTTCCCTTTTATTTGCAAGGGGTGCCCTCTGGTTTCCGTTTTCCCTGATTTAAACTTGACTTCCAATTTGGTTAGAAGTACTGGGTCCTGCATTTTGTCATACATGAAGAGACTACCACCTCAAGTTCATCTTGTCTCCAAGGACATTAGCCATAATGATCTCAGTCTGTCCTCATATTCCTTTCCATCCTGCCCCTTTATCATTTTTGTATATCTTCATTGTATTCTCTCCATATTAATATGCTCTTCTTTTCTATAAGGGTTCCATAACTGAGAAGAGCATTCCAATTATGGACGTACATAGGCTCTGTATAGGATGACCAGGATTTTATTGTCTCTAGATATGTTTTTTCTAATAGACCAAATTATTTTGTTTGCTTTTAGTACAGCTTCAGATGTTTGTATTTTAGAACAAAAGTCATCTGTCATTAATGTACTTAGATCTCTTTCACATATAGAGGTTTCCAAGGGTGCCCATCAGGAGTATATGTATACAGAGGGGTTCCCTTTTCCTAAGTGCATCACCTTACAAATACTTTTGTTTAATATCAGGCCCCATTTCTTTGTCCATTCTGAGATTTTGTCTAGATTATATTGATTTATTTCTACATCTGATGTTGTTTTAAAGAGCTGCTGATGCTTCAAGAAACTTTAAAAAACATAATATTTAGGGGCAACAGCTTAATCTGGTTCAAGATCAGTTGGCATTCATCTGTATCCTCCTCCCCAAGGGTTGTGCCTGAAAATAGGCAGGATTTGTCTAGTGCAACCACCCGGTCAACATAAAGTAAATAAATAAATAAAATACACAATGTAGCTTGCATTCCATATATATTCTATAGATTTCACCTCATGTTTATTTATTACTGAGGTAATTTACATGAATACATGATCTTTAGCCTTAGAGTTCATCTGCCTCCATAGCTTACTCCCTACTTCAAGTCATATTCCTTTATTGTGACATAACAATTTGTTGCTATGGGAATAACTGTGATGTTACAAGCAGTGCATTATGGCTTTAAGTAGGGAGAAAGCAATAGGAACAGATTAACTCTTCAGGAGCAAAGATCATGTTTTCCTTCAAATTACACCAGTAATAAACAAGCATTTGTCAATGCCGAATGTTGATTGCGTTGGTGTCTTGTGCGTGCTAACTGGCCCTCTGTCAGTCGCTCAGTCTGTTTCGTCCAGTGCTGCAGGCTGCTATTTTGTACTGGGCTCCTGCCTACGTTGGCACCTTCTTCTGTCCACTAAGAATTCTGCAGCTGTCCTGAAAGAACTCTGTTGAGGTGGCTCACTCCCCTTCTCTCACTCGTTCATTCTGTGTCTCCTGGTGCTGCAGGCTGCCCTTTTGTACTGGGCTCCTGCCTCTGTTGGTGGCTTTTTCTGCCCACAAAGAAATCTGCAGCAGTCCCGACACAGGTCTGTTGAGCCTGCTGACTCCTCCTTTCTCACTCACTCATTCCATTTCTGCCGGTGCTGCAGGGTGGTCTTTTGTACTGGGCTCCTGCTTGCGTTGGCACCTTCTTCTGCCAACAAAGAAACCTGCAGCAGTCATGACAGAGCTCCGTTGAGGTTGCTCACTCCTGTGTCACCTACTCATTCTGTCTGTCCTGGCATTGCAGGCTGCCCTTTGTACCTGGCCTCCTGCCTCTGTTGGCGCCTTTTGTGTGCCCACAAAGAAATCTGCAGCAGTTGCAACAAAGCTCCGTTTAGCTCGCTCACTCCCCTTCTCTCACTCAATTCCATTTCTGCTGGCGCTGCAGGCTGCCCTTTTTTTTATTGGACTCCTGCCTGCGTTGTCATCTACTTCTGTCCACAAAGAAATTTGCAGCAGTTACAATACAGCTCTGTTGAGCTCGCTCACTCCCCTACTCTCACTCACTCATTCTGGGTTCCCCACCAGTGCAGGCTGTCCATTTGTACTGGGCCCCTGCATGCACTGGCACCTTTGTCTGTCCACAAACAAATCCACAGTTGTCCTGAGAGAGCTCTGTTGAGGTCGCTCACCCTCCCTGTCTCACACGCTCATTCTTTTTGTCCTGGCGCTGCAAGCAGCCCCTTTGTACAGGACTTCTGCCTGCATTGGTGCCTTTTCCTGCCCACAAAGAAATCCACAGCAGTCCTGACAGAGATCTGTTGAGCCCACTCAGTCCCCCATCTCACTCGCTTGTACTGTTTCTCCCACCACTGCAGGCTGGCCTTTTGTACTGGGCCCCTGGCTGCACTGATGCCTTTTTCTGCCCACAAACAAATCTGCAGCAATCCTGAAAGAGCTCCAGTGAATTTGCTCTTCCCATTCTGTCACTCACTCTCTCGTTCTGTTTCTCCCAGTGCTGCAGGCTGCCCTTTTGTACTGGGCTCTTATGTTGCATCCTTTCTCTGCCCACAAACAAATCCACAGCTGTCCACACAGAGCTCTGTTGAGGTCGCTCAGTCTCCCTGTCTCACATGCTGATTCTGTTTGTCCTGGCGCTGCAAGCAGATCTTTTGTACTGGACTCCTGCCTGCATTGACACTTTTGTCTGCACACAAAGAAATCTGCAGCAGTCCTGACAGAGCTCCATTGAGCTCACTCAGTCCCCCAGTCTCACTTACTCGTGCTGTGTCTCCCATCTCTGCAGGCTGGCCTTTTGCACTGGGCCCCTGACTGCACTGATGCCTTTTTCTCCCCACGAAGAAATCTTCAGCAGACCTGAAAGAGCTCTGGTGACTTTGTTCACTCCCCCTTCCTCATTTGCTCTCTTGTTCTGTTTTTCCCAGTGCTGCAGGCTGCCCTTTTGTACTGGGCTCTTGTGTTGGGCCCTTTCTCTGCCCACAAACAAATCCACAGCAGTCCCAACAGAGCTCAGTTGAACGCGATCACTCCCCCCTCTCACTCGTTCAAACTTAATGTGTCCCATGCAGTGATTTCCAACAGCGACATGCTATTCTGTGGCAGGAGTGCAAAAACACATTTTAGCCACGATGTGGAAAATGAAAGCTGTACTGTTCATAAGGAGGTGTGGAAAAATGCCACTGTTGAAAATGGGGGGTGAAAATATTACAAAATTGAAATGTTACAAGGGTGTGTGGAAACAGTTCAATGCACGCTTGTAACACAGTCATGTTATGGAGTTTCATCACCCGATTTTCAACATAGGCATTTTAGGACCTCTGCTCATGAACAGTGCCACTGTCGTTTTCTTAATCTGTCCCAAACAGTGATTTCCCACAGCAACCGCGTTATTCTGCACTGGAACTGTGAAAACACATTTCGGTCAGGATGTGAAAAATGACAGCTGCACAGCTCATAAGGAGGTGTGGGAAAATTCCACCAGTAAAAATGTGGCTTGACAATATTACAAATCTGCAAAGTTACAAGCATGAGTGGAAAGTGTGCAACACACACTTGTAACACAGTCATTTTGATGGGCTATTATCACCAAATTTTCAACATAGGCATTTTATGACCTCTGCTCATGAACAGTATCACTCTCATTTTCTTAATCTGTCCCGGACAGTGATTTCCCACAGCGACCTCAGTATTCTGCACCGGAAGTGCAAAAACACATTTCTGCCAGGATGTGAACAATGACAGCTGTACTGTTCACAAGAAGGTGCAACAACATGCCAATGTTGAAAATCTGGTGTGAAAATATTACAAATTCACGAAGTTACGAGTGTGCGTAGCAACTGCACAGTGCACGCTTGTAAAACAGTCATTTTTTTGATTTTTTCCACCAAATTTGCAACATATGCTTTTTGAGAGCCCACCTCATGAACACTGGCACTGTTGCTTCGTTAATTGGCCCCGAAAGGTGATTCCACGCAGTGACAGCGAAATCACCTTTCCGGACTGATTAACGCACGACAGTTAAAGAATTCATGAGGAGGGGTCCCAAAAACCCAATGTTGAAAATTGGGTGGAAAAATTCCCAAAAATGCCTGAGATATGCAGTAAAGTTCAAAAAACCCTATCTATTATATTATACTGCTTACCGGCATTTCCTCAGTTCGCAGTCGGCTTTGAAGAGTGCAGACGTGTTCCCGGTCCACCGAAGATTGTCATGCTGAGCTCCCAAGGTAAGTATGGGGTGAGGGGGAGTGTGGGGAGGCAGGGCATGCAGTGGGTGGTTGCGGGTGGCAAGCAGGGCGAGCACCGAGGGACAATTTCCTTTTTTCCAGGATTAACAAAAAAAAAAGACATTGCGGGACCATTTTCTACCTTGCAGGGGAATCTGGCACACTGGGGTGGGCTCCCAGTGTGCCAGCAGAGGCTTTCTGGACTGGGACAGCAGTAGCCGATGGGGGATTGGGCACCCCCATCTGCAAATGGGTGGGGGCAGGGGTATCACTATGCCGACGGGGATTGGGCACCCCATCGGCAGCAACAAAAAGGCAGGGGAGAATGCCGATGGGGAGTGGGCACCCCCGTCGGCAAAAAAAAATGGGGAACTTTACAGCTGACGGGGATTGGCCACCCCTTCAGCAGGAACAAAAGCGGGGGGGGAGAACAGGGATGGTGCACAAAAGACCACGAAAGCTGATGGGGATTGGGGCCCCCGTCGACAACTAAACTGTGGGGGAGGGTTATATTGTTTGTGATCATGGCTGCAAGCTGCCGCTATGTTCACAAACAGTCTCATGGATTTTACACCCCGCCCTGCAATGACAGGTCGCTCTCTCATTGCAGGTGATGACTCAAGCTGCAATGATGAGGTGGCCCCAGATTGCAGTGGCTGAGTTTTTTAGAAAGTTGTGGCACACTGGCTGAACTAGTGTCAGCAGCAGTGTGCCACAGCATTGGGGGAAGCGGGGCACAAGCCTTTGCAGGCTGTGGGGGCATTGGCCACAACAGTGCCACACCTCCACAACCTGCTTCTCCAGAAACCTGTCGCAACATGTCTTTTGCGCATGCATGCAATCAACACAACAATGAGGAGAAGGAATATATAACTAATGTGAAATGCAAGCCGAACTGTGCCTAAATATTATGTTTTGTTAAAGTTCTCCTGAAGGCATCAGCTGCTCTTTAGCTTGTCCGCTAATTTTGGTATAATCTTCATATTTTGATACCCAACAAGTCAAATTTTATGACAAATCGAAGATAAATATTTGAAACAATACTGTTGCCACCCAGCTGGATACATAGTCTTGCACCCATGCCTGGATGACCCACTGCACCCCAAGGGGCAATCTCAGACTGCACTAGCACTTCTGGGTCAATCTGTCTGTCTTGCCTTTCCACACCCATATTAACATCCCCTCTCAAGTCCCATACCAGTGCAAGTATGGCTGAGCTGATCCAATGTTGCCTGTCCATCTTGCTTTTTTGCAATGGGAGAAACAATCCCTCTAGGGGGACTGCCACACCGTCACCACCCAAGGCCACAGAGAAGCCTGGAGCTTTGCTCCTCCAGACCAATGTATATATCCTAATGGTGAAACTGGACCACTATCAG
This sequence comes from Neoceratodus forsteri, assembly GCA_016271365.2. NCBI lineage: Eukaryota > Metazoa > Chordata > Ceratodontiformes > Ceratodontidae > Neoceratodus > Neoceratodus forsteri. The sequence continues at coordinate 1,293,503,320 of CM057456.1, forward strand.
GGGTGAACCCATCTTCATGCTGAAAGAACATGACCCCATCACCCACCCCTCAGTATACATAGTCTTGCATCCATGCCTGGATTTTGCACTGCACCACAGGTGGTGACCTCAGGCTACATCTGCAACTGCAGGCAAACTTGTCTGTCCTGCTTTCCCCAAATGTATTAACACTGCATCTTGGGTCACTGCCATATCATCATCCCCCAAGGCCACTAGCAAGCCTGGCACTTTGCTTGACTGCAACAATTTGGATAACTGAAAGGACCCACAAAAAGCCACCTTGAAAACTGTATGGAGCAATTGTGCCTCCATTGGTGATGAGCACACTTTTGGCAGCTCATTACATATTCATGCAAGCAGAGCCAGGCTTATCATGCACTGCCTGTCCTGCCATTTTGGGGCCCTGTGAGCCCACCTTTCCAACATCTCGTGAAGGCAAAATGCCCATGTGGTATCATCCAGGCCTGTGATCTTGGAGAACCATGAAATGACCAGAAGAAGTAGTGAAGTTGGTGATATTGTAGAAAAGGGGAGCCTTCTCCCATTGTCCCACAAGCTGGGAGAGACATTTGACCCTTGGCCCAGTGGAAACAGGAACCCCAGTCAGGGCCCTACACAGGCATTTTGGCACTGGTCATCCCTTGGGATGGTGAACCTCAAGAGTGCACCTCAGTTCCTCATCGCTGATATTTTGTAACTCAGGGCTACCTGGCAGATAATTTTCCAGTGCAGGAGGTGCATGTCAGGATTTTTGCATCCTCCCTTCCCCTTCACCTATACAAATGCTGTCAACTGACAGTCAAAATCAACACCGTACATCTTCCCCTTATTAGGTATCGCAAACCACTATAAACTGTCAAAACATAACACAAAAAACAGAACATAAAAACCCCATCTGCAGTATTGGGAGGCAGTATAGCACAGTGGTTTGAGGCTCTGAGCTGCAGATCTGGAGACCTGGGTTTGAATCCCACAGCCCTCACTTGCATACTGTGTAACCCTGAGCAAGTCACTTAACTTTCCTGTGCTCCAAGGTTGCACCTGTAAACAAGCTTACAGCTTAGTGTGTTTCCCCTGGTTAAACAATTGGGGGGAAAAGTATTATCCATTGCTGCTACAGCACAACAGAGTTGCACTGTATGGAAAACATAGGTTAGACTCATGTGGAATATTTCACTCTCATTCTGTATTTCTCATTTTTTTATATATTAAAACCTAAGCTCACTGATTAGGGGTGACTTGCCATGGGACCCAGCTTCCCATCAATGCTCTCACACACCACAAGGTATATCTTCATTTAAAGTTTGTCACAGTATGCTAAAGGCACTTTGCTCAACCAAAATTCTAAAAAAACAATGCTAAGTGGCTAGGTCACTCACCACCAGACCGCAAGCCTCCCTAGCTCGGGCCACTATTTGTAGGATCACCAACCTTTTTTTATTAGTAAAAAGGGGAGCTTGCTACACAATATAAATACTTTCATTTTATTTTGTTTTGTGCATATATTGCAACAACTTGACCTCCCTAAACTCCCTGAATATTAAATTTAGGTACCATTACCTTGGTTTATGTCACTAATGCTGACCACATTTTATCAATGCACTGCCTGATTTCCCTCTAATACAATCTACCAACAAAAAGTAACATATAATCACTGCTTTTCTGAATCATTTGAATTGCAAGATGCTATTCAAACTAACTCACATTGCTTTTTAACTTGATTAACTGTATGCACCGAATCAATCTGGATTTTGAAGTTTATGTCCATCCTATCTATGGATACTGTGCAGAAAGCTTCTTTTATTCTATTAGTGAATACAGAATATATACAATAACTAAACCTATTGCTACATATGCTTACCATACTATGAAATCAGATTTTATTGTGTAACCAATTTTAAATGCCTCATTTACATGAGCTGCCCCCAGCAAAATTCTTCAAGCAATGTTTCAAGGGTTGCAATGCTAAAATCATATGAATTTATGAAAAAAACAGCTGTTCTGCCTCCAACAAACACTATAGTACAATACTGCGCTCATGAAGAAAGACACAAACCAAGTGGGGAGGAGGATTTGAAGCATAGCAGCTACATTTTTTGTTCTTTATCTCTTTTTTTGAATTTTCCATTTACAACACACAAGGCATTCAACTGATGGTGCAAACATAAAATAAGTAAAAAACATGGGCATACTGTAGTGACATGTAATACATTAAGCAGCCACTATCAGGCTCTTCATGACCCAGGAACATGGACAAATAAAACAGTAATACAATTGTTAGAAGAATGCATGTCCATTACACCAAATAGTAGACTATATATAAGAATATCTCAACCATAGGGAAGAAAACATAAGAAACAACTCTAACCACATTTGAACTATGTACATAAAAGAAAAATTCAAATAGCTGTATAAAAGTTGCAAAGAACTTCATTAATACTCCAGTTAGGGTCAAAGTGACAGAAGTTGGGAAATGATGCATTAGGATTTCCAACAATAACACCCCACCCTCCCAAAATAGGCAGGAGAGCAGGTGTAGGGTGTGCCTTGGGCTTCTCAAGCCTAACCTCACTGCATTTTCATAAAACCTACACATCTGACCTTATTTGCAGATGGAATGGGTAGAGCACTATGCTTGAGATGCCCAAGGCACACCCCACACCTGCTCTCCTGCCTGGTTGGGAGGGTGGGGTGTTAGGGTTGGAAACCCTAATACCTAATTACCTGGAGCATTAACAGAGTTTTTTGCAACTTATGTCCTTACTTTTTGAGATTGGATAATAGTATCCTTATTTTACTGTGGAGCACAGGGTCCTTTGGACCCTGTACTCCCATCCCTCCATAGATGCATATATGTATGTAGCTATGGAAGTGCAGAGCCCATATTCTAGGACAACAGTGACCAAATTGTCAGCATAGCCACTGTAAGAGTACACCTCATGTACCTGGTAAATAACATTTTTGATTCCTTACCAAAATGTAATTCAGCATAACTGCAATGCCATTCCGTGCCACAGGTGCAAAAACACATTTTGGGCAGGATTTGAAAATTGACAACTGTTACATACATGAGGTGGTATAATAAGTAGGCTATGTTGAAAATCTGGGGTCAAAATATTCAAACTTTCCAAAATTACGAACAGGCATAGCACAATTGCAATGGATAGTCATAATTTAGGCATTGTGTTAATATTATGACCCCCAATTTAAAACATAGTCTTCTTATGACCCCACCTCATAAACCCCATAGGTGAAAATTTTCAAATCTATGCCAAAACACCATTCTGTGCCACCAGTGTAAAAATATGTTCTGGACAGGATGTCAAAAATTATAACTGTACTGTTCATGAGGTAGTATAAAAATGGCCGTGTTGAAAATCTGGGGTCAAAATATTAAAAAATTGCCAAAGTTATGCATGTGTATAGAAACATTTCAGTATATGAGCGTAACTCAGCCATTTTTAGGAATTTTTTCACAAAATTTTCAACATCACCTTTCTGAGGTCCACCTCTTGAAGTCTGGTGGTGAAATTTTGTCATTTGGTCATGAAAAGCGATTTCACACAGTGACTGCAAAATCACCTTCCAGGGCAGATTAACAAAATGACAGGAGCTGTGCTCATGAGGTGAGGTCCCAAAAAGGCCATGTTGAAAATTTGGTAAAGAAAATAAAAACAAAACGGCAAAGTTATGAACATAAGTTCAAAACAACACTGAAATACATTACAGTGTATGGTCCAATGTTATTCTTGGCTGAGATCAGTGGAACCTAAAAAGTCATTCTGCTGAAGTAGTGGCATAGCTACTGAAGCAGAATGGCTTTTCATTCTGCTGAAGTAGCTATGTCACAGTATGACTCTTCTGTTCAGCACAGTTCATTGGTTCTGAAGACAGTTGAACCATTCCTTGGGAGAACTTCCACCGATCTCATGTCCCTGAAGAGCATCTCTCTCAGAGGACAGATGCTGACTGCACTTTGAGGGAAAAATAAGCCCATCTTCATTTTTAGGGACCATGCACTATATAAAATAGTGTATGGTAGCCCCATACACTCCAAGGCTACTCTTCACCTCCTGGTTTCCATGCTGACAGAAGGACCTCTTGAGCTTAATCCATGAGGTCCTTGTCATGGAAACCACTCAGTATAAGAATAATCTTGTTGTGTATGGGCTACCATACACTATTTTATATATATATGGCACTTAACTTTATTCTTCAGTTTATGGTTTGACTTTGAAGAGTGCAAATGTGTCATGGTCCACAGAAGATGGCAGCTTATGACCGCCGGTGGTAAGTATAAGGTAAGGGGGTGTGGGGTGGTGGGTGCTTAGTGAGATGGTTGGGATTGGGGGAAGGGGACAGCAGAAATGATGAGAGACCATTTACTTTTTTTAAGTTTAAAAACAAGATGTCAGGGGACTGTTTTCTTTTTTTCAGGTCATTTTAAATACACAATAGGGAAGCCACTAACCACCAACAATCAAAAAATAATAAAATATGGGGATTGGAGGGTGGGGGATGCCACTAGACACCAGTGAAAGATACGGGAGGTTGGGGGGTACCACTATCACTAACGAAGAATTAAAAAAAATATATAGGATCAGAGGGTGAGGGCTGCCACTAAACACCAGGGAAAGAAATTGGAGGGTGGGGGGTATCACTAACACCAACAAAAGAAAAACCAAAAAGAAACTATGGGGATCAAAGATGGGGGGTGCCACTAGACACCCGGGACATGTTTAATATTAAAAGGTATCAAGCCTTCTACCATCTCCTACTACAGGAACTGGACTAGGAAGGTGGGGTGCCACTATACACCAGGTAAATGTAGAGGAAGAGGTACTGGATGGTGGGGGTTCCACTAGATACCAGAGTAAAACTGTAGAGTTCTTGGGAGGGCAATGAAAGGGACAAGAAATAATTATCAAGTGACAAAAAAGGATCCTTTTTTGTGAATCCTGATACGAAAAAGGATTCATCTTTCATATCATGCTGTCATTAAAGAGGATTCGTTATATTACAAAAGACACATTTCAAGAGCATAATCATAACTTTGAAGTGCAGATTGCTGCCAACAGGGTTCTGATCAGCTAGCTAAGTGTGGTGGTGTCACTCCAGGATGTCATTTTTGTGGTTTTTGAGAAAAAAACAATTTGAAGAAAAAAATGGAAAACAAAATGGCGGCTTGTGAAAAAGGATTTTCCCTTAATGAAAAAGGATTTTATTCTCATGAAAAAGGAATTGATCTTGTGAGATTGATTCCTCTTTTGTGATGTCAATCCTTGGTCATACTTTATCCCTATAAAATTGTCAGGAGATTTCCTATTGAAAACAATGGGAAACTTAAAAATGTAGTAACCTTGCAACAGATTAATACTTTTTCATCAAACTAGGAATAGCAGTTCTGTTTCCCAAGCTGGTTGTACCATAAAAATTACACCAAAATTCCACACCAAGTGGATACAAGGCGATAAGGAAAAAAATGAAAAAAAAATGTGACTTTTAAGGTTTTAGCACTATCTGGATCTCAGAATCCGTGCATCCGACTGGAAAGAAACTTGTCACATCAAGAGATCTACCCTACGCATGCCAAATTTTGTGCAAATGCATTGAAAAGGTTGCAAAGTTATTGAAGTGAAACATTTGAGGTTTAACATTAAACAGGTTACTCAACCTTACTGTAACTATAGGGGTACGACCATGCCCCAATAATACTACACACGTTAACTGTTTCCCTGATACATGCCAGCCCTGGTAACACTTTCAATAGGACAAGTATATTGGATATGTATATGAGAGTCACCCTACTTCTTTACTGGGGATGATTTACTGTGAAAAAGGGTCACCATCAGCTATTACATTTCTGAAGGGAATTTTTAGCTGAGAGAGTCAGGTGGTCTTGGGTGGCTACCTGAGCTAACTATTTGGAGATTCAGAGTGAGAGGGTACCTCCACTGAGTGCCATCTGTATAGTAGCAGTCACTTTGCCTGCATACTGAGTAGTGGCAGCCATCAGTAACCAGAGGGACCTGTATGTGGAGCAGCTGAGGTAAGTTCCTGGAGGTACAGTAAGATGGATTGGGGAAAAACAATCCAAAACTACTGATACCATCTGGCCAACCTGTTCTCAAAAGAGCTGAATAGCAGGACAAGACCACAAGTATGGAGATAGTCTCCACCAGGGTAGTGACTTCTCCAACATGAATCACTGGGTAAATGTTTTAGTGCATGAAGGACTGCTGGTGTTCTGTACCAGGAATGGAGACATTTATTCTAAATAACTGTGCTATGTGTATCCTTAAAAGTCCCATGCCAGAGAGCCCAGCAGCCACTGCATTCTTCATCCAATATCATAAATTCTTGCATATCTCCCATTTCACTTTAAATTAAGGGACTGGTTGAATATTTGATCCCTTGCTGTCTGGTATATATGACCAGAGATTCCTCATTAATAGCTGAGCTATCAATCGATGGGCATGAGTGTCCATGAAGATGTGACAGATTTTAGGAGATGCTGTAATGAGCTACACATTTGCAAAAAACAATAAAAATTGGATCTGGGGATACCCCAGGTGCTCTGTATCTCCTGAAATGTGGTAACTGTGCACTCAGTATTATCTAAAATGTCACGAAGGTGCCAGATTCCTTTGCATTGCCAAGATGACCAGGAGGGAGGTATATTGGCAATTTTAATTTCAGGATTATCCCACAACAGTTTGTAGCACAGGGATTTGGGACTAGTACCCAACTATTAGTTTAAATGAAACCAGTAAGAAATAAAGGAAGTAATCACTGATGTGAAAAGAGGTACTTTAGAAGGGGACAGTATAGCAGGGAGGTGAGGGTTTGACCACTGATCAAGCTCTTCTCCATCTGACCTCAAGGGGGGAGGTTGTTGGGCCTGGAACCATTGTAAAGTCTGCACTGTCTCAAATGCCCATAAGGAACCCGTGATTCAGGGGATGCCCCAGCAGCTTCTAGACTAATGGATCCTTACTTTAGCCTGGCTATATATGGGCCGAGTCCTCTTCCATATGAAGTTGCCCATATATCTATCTGTAAGAGCCAACCACTTTGCCCGAACAACTAAAGAGAGATGGGACAGAACATTGAGTATCTTGGGGCTGGAAATCATTTTTATGGCAGTTATTTGGCTTGGCAATGAAAGCTCCAAAGACTTCCACCTGTCCCATTCAGTTTTGAGTTTTGCAAACAATACAGAGAGGTTAGCTTCACACATTTTGTTAAGGTCTGGGGTGCCCTGCATTCCCAAATAAGTAATGGACTCAGACAACCAACAAAGTCCTAAGGGGTTTGAAGAAGGTGGGTTGGCATTTATCAATTGGGGGAGAATCTCTGTTTTTGACAGATTCACCTGAATCCCAGATAATGTGGTAAAGTGAGACAGGAGGGTAAGCAGGGGTTGTGTGCCCATGGAGGCATAATCAGGGAGTGCAAGCAGGTCATCAGCATACATCATTGTACAGTATTTCACCAAGCCATTGGAGATTCCTGTGGGAAAGCATGCTGGCAACTTACAGCTGCCAGTGGCTCTATCACCAGGGCAAATAACAACTTTGAGTGTGGGCAACCTTGTCTTGTAGCTTTAGCCAAGAGGAAAGAAGGGAAAAGAAGGGTGTGGTTGAGCACCCTTGTTGATGGGATGGAGTATAAAATTTGGATCCATGACAAGAAGTGAGGGCCAAATTCCAGGTGGGCTAATACAAGGTGAAGGTAACTCCAATTAATTGAATCAAAAGCTTTTTTGAAGGTGATGGCAATTGCTGCCACTGGAGTGGAAGAATGTAGCAGCATGTATCATATTATTTAAAGAGTGCAGATAATCTGAGCTCTACCTCCCCTTGACAAAGCCCAACAGGGAGGAATTGATAAGTTGCGGAGAAGTGGATCAAGCCTGGCAGCAAGCCCCTTGGCATATACAGTATGCGTCACTTCTAACAGACCCAGTTATAGCAGACAGACATTTGTAATCGACATTTTTCATTTGCCAAATTACATTTCCTATCTATACAACATAAAAACTACTGGCTGTAGCAGACCTGTAATTTTGTTTGTACGTCTACCAAGCATGCATTTTAACACATTCCAGAGGTGTAAATGTGTATCCATGGCACCTTTGAGCTGTTCGCGATTAACATATATTTGCAATTAGCACATGATTATTGAGCAGCCTATCACTCGGCCCTTTATTTAAACCACTACCCCCAAACAATGTTAGCAGCTTCCTTTATCTTTTTGCTGTGTGGCTGTGCTGTACGACTGGCTATGATGCTATCTGGTAAGCAAGCTTGCTCAACTTTGTCCCGTAAGATCTAAATCATCAATGAAATTGACAGACTACCCAAGCTAAACATTAGGAACCTTACGGCACATTTCAGCATCCCTAAATCCACGGCCTCAGACTTACTTAGAAATGAAGAAAAATTGCTTTCATACTGGCATTCTAATCACAACCCAGAACGCAAAAGAAAAAGTGAGGGTAAAGACTGTGACGTAGAGGATGCTTTACTGTGATGGTTCACCAGTGAAGCACTAGAAGGTGTGGTCAGAGAGGAAGAGGACGAACAGATTGAGGATGAACAGAGTGTTACACCAAGAGACATCAGGACTGCTCTACTGACTCTTTGCCATGCCGTGGAGCAAAGGGGTGATATCATTCCTAGGTGTGGCCAGCTTTTGAGTAAGGAGGCAACCTGGCATGAATACACCACCGCGCACAAGAAACAGACCCAGATTTCAGATTTTTTCAATCTGAGCCAGTAAAAGCAGTAGCCAGTTACTGGTACAGTACAGTACACATCTCTGAACTTTTTTTTGTTTGTTTTGTTTTGCGAAGATATTTTTACTGACTTTATTTCATTAAAGTTTGCCTCACAACTGGTTGGCTTCCAGATTAAAAAGAAATGCTAACAAAAGTCACTAAAGAGTTGTATTTCACTTAACGATCCTAAGTTCATCTGCTCCAGTAAGTTTATTTGTTGTAGAATCTCTGTTTCATGATGCAACGTGTGCTGCATTTAATGGGTGAAATGCTGGCAGCCAAAGTAGTCTGTTACAAGTGGTGCATACTGTAGCTTACTGTCCATGTTGATTAAGGAGATGGGAAGGAAATTTGACAGGAGTGTTGGGTCCATCCATATTTTGGCAGATCTGTTATGACCATAGTGAGGTGGGAAATGGATTGCTCAGCTGTTTGTATACTTCATAAAAAGGTGGGCAAAGCAGAGAGGCCAGGGGCTTGCAGAATTCTACAGAATAGCTGTCTCCACTTGTGCCTTCCTGGAGCTGAGGGATAAAAAGGCATTCAAGACCTCTTTAATGGTGAGTGGTGGGCCTACTAATGTGGCTTGTTCCTCAGTAAGCATAGGTAGTTTTAGGGAGGACAAACAATCTGGACATATTTGGACTGGATTGGACAGACAGCAAATATAGCAAGGCATAATACTGCTGCATAATGGAGTTAACTGCCTTAGGGGAGTTTTGTACAATTTTCACTGAGTCTTGGAGACCCACAATGAGTATCTTCACTTGCTACTTTTGGAGATGATATGCTAGTATTTTGCCACCTTTCTCCCCACCCACCCCACCCCTTCCCAGTATTTATGTTAAAGGCACAAGATTGCAGTTTCAGCTCTCTGGGATAAGAGCATATCTATTTCCATTCTGAGTCTCAAGATGGTGTTATGCACATCAGAGGTAGTGGTGTCTGAGTTGGGGATTGACTTACATGTGGCTTCTTTAGCCTTTAGTTCCTGTTCTAATTGTTGGAGATCGTGCTCTCTTTGATGCCTGTGGTGTGCCACATAACTAATTATCTTGCACCACATCATGTATTTCAAGGCCTCCCAGGTTATCCCCACTGAAGTAGCATTGGGGTAATTGTATTCCAAGAAGGAGATTGTTTCAGCTTTAGTCCAGGGGAGGAACTCAGGATCCAGAAGGAGTAGTGGGTGAAGCCTCCACATGGGAGACTTAGGAGTGATCTCTCCCCATATAAAGTAAATTGTAAAGAGTTGTGATTCAAAATAATTAGGGGAAAGTTAGTGGTTCTAATGACTGTGTGTGTCAGTTGATGGGAAGTAAGCCAGAGTGCCAAGTGCTGTAGGTGTTGTGTACCACTGGGTGGCAGGAAAAGTCTTTGACTCGAGGGTGAAAAAGGCTCAAAATATCAACCAGACCATAGTCTTTCATATGAAGGGCTATCGTGGTAACACAGCATGATGGGCATGTGGTAGCTCAGCTCCTTGAGTCACAGACTTAAATGGCAGAATAAATAGCATTGCTTAATAACATCGAATACTGTTTTGACAGAAATCAGCACTGGAGAGAAATGGCATCACAACAATCAAACAAAAAACAGTCTGCTCTGAATTTTGAAACTCCAGACAGAACTACAGCTGGCACCATGGAAGATCATACCAGACTGAAGGCTGCAACATCAGATATTGGCCAGCAACAAACCAATAACGACCTAACGGTAGCTACACTCTCCTTCCTGATCACTAATCTTCAAAATAAAATGAAAGCCAGTTTTACAAATGTCACAGCTCAGATCACCCACCTGCAAGGGGTTGTGACAGGAATAACAGAGACAGTGGCAGGGCATGAAGCTAGACTGAGCCAACAAGAAGGTCGGGTGAACATGTTGGAAGATCAGATGTCAGACCTAACAAGTGACAATAAGGTATTACAAGAAAAAGTTGCCCAGTTTCTGGCCCGATCCAATGACCAAGAGAATTGGGCATGTAGACTGAATGTCCAAACAACAGAGCTCCCTAAAGGATTTGAAGGGAAAGGAGGCGGAAAGGCAGTTTCGACATGGTTGGTGGAACAGTTTGGCTTGGACAGCACGGCCTTTGAAGTACAAAAAGCTCACTGGACTGGCCTGTCTCCCCAACCAGGAGACAGACTGTGACACCACCTGATAAAATACTTAAGATTTCCCAAGAAAGGAACAATGTTAAAACTGCCAGGGCACAATGTCCCATCACAGTAGAGGGGTGCCATGTGTCTGTATTCTGGGATTACTCTAGAGACCTCCAAATACTTTGCCAAAAGTTTGCGAGTGTGAAGTATTCTTTATATCAAATGGGCTGGGACTTTGTGCTACTGCACCCCGCAAAACTGAGGATAGTGAAACCCAGATGCCCACCAAACGATTTCACAAAACCCCTAGAGACAGAACATTATATGATTAGATAAGAGGCAGCAATGGAGGGGGGACACAAAGCAGAGTGGCAGCACCGCCAAGTGAGTACTCTGTTCCTGAACCAATTTAAAAGTTTCAACACTCACTAAATCAGTTGCTGTGGAGGTAGTGGCAGCTTTGAACCCCGTGACCATGAGAAAAGAGGAAGAATAAAGGGGGGGATAGTCTGTCTAGAATTAAAGGAGGGTCAGCTGGTGGAGAGGGATAAAAGTAAGGCAGAAGTACTGAATAACTTCTTCTGCTCAGTCTTCAGTATAGAAAACAGCAGCAAAGGATCTATGCTAAGTGGCACTGGGCAAAACGATAATCTATCCAATATGAGCCCTTTCACAAAAGAAAGAGTCCAAGAGGAGCTGGGTAAGTTAAAAGTGGATAAGGCAATGGGTCCAGATTGCATCCACTCGAGGTTCCTGATAGAACTCAGGGAAGAGATTGTCACATCATTGACTGAACTGTTCAATAGGTCACTAGAAAGCGATATAGTACGAGATGACTAGAAAAGGGCGACAGTGGTGCCCTTGCACAATATTGGAAGCAGGGAAGAACCAGGGAGCTACTGCCCTGTCAGCTTAACATCAGTGGTGGGTAAAATTATGGAAGCATTGCTTAAGGAGAGGATAGTCGACTACCTAAGAAAAAACAGAAGACTCGACCCAAGGCAGCATGGATTCACAGCTGGGCACTCATGTCTAATGAATATGGTGGACATCTTTGATTGGATAACCAGAACAGTGGACCAAGGTGGTGCATTGGATGTGATTTACTTAGATTTTAGCAAAGCTTTTGACACAGTTCCCCACAAGAGGTTAGCCAACAAACTTGAGCACACTGCCATAGACCATAAAATAGTCAGCTGGATTAAGAACTGGCTTCAGGAAAGGTCACAGAGAGTCATAGTCAATAGGGCATTATCAGAGGAGGGTAGAGTAACCAGCAACATTCTACAGGGGTCAGTACTTGGTCCAATGTTCTTCAACATATTCATCAGCGACAATGTGGATGGACTTGGGAAGGTCTGCCTGTTGCAAATGATACAAAACTCTGCAACAGGGTAGACACAGATGAAGGTGCCTCTGGAATGGAAGACAATCTCAAGAAATTAGAAGAGTGGTCAAGAATATGGTAGTTAAAATATAACACCAAGAAGTGTAAGGTGATGCACATGGGTAAATGTAACCCAAGAAAGATGTGCACATTGAATGGACATCAATTTGAAGACTCAAAGATGGAATGGATCCTTGGAATAATTTTTACTGATGATCTAAAAGTGGAGAAACAATGAGAAAAAGCAACACAGAAGGCCAGCAGCATCCTCGGCTGTATACGTAGAGGGATTATGAGCAGGAAGCACGGGGTAATCATCCTGTTGTACACGTCCTTGGTCAGGGGACACCTGGAATAGTGCATACAGTTCTGGAGGCCACACCTAAAAAGGATATTGACCTCTTAGAAAGGGTTCAGAGAAGGGCTACTAAGATGGTGCAGGGTCTGCATTAAGAACAGTATGAAGTGAGACTCAGTGAATTAAACTTATACTCTCCAGAGCAAAGAAGAAATGGGGGGACATGATAGAAACATTCAAATGCATAAAGGGAATCAGCACAGCCCAGACAGGAAACCTATTCCAGGAAAACAGAACAATGTGTACAAGGGGGCACAATCTTTGCCTATTGAGGGCAGATTTAGAACCAGTATAAGGAAATACTTTTTCACAGAGAGGGTGATAGAACCATGGAACAGCCTGCCCTCAGCGTTGGTAGCATTGAAGACAGTATGGGAAGTCAAACTTGCATGGGACAGGCAATGTGGGCACCTGACAGGGTAATAAAACAAGGAGGAGGGTAGACATTTTTGGGCAGACTACATGGATCATGCAGTCCCCATCTGCTGGCTACTTCTTATGTTCTTACAACCTTCTACTGTGGATGATGGAATCACCGAGAACATACAGTAGACTCGCTAACTGTATGGGACAATAATACAGCTAATTGTTTTCATGTAAAAACAGACATTGAACAATGCCTCTTTATTCTCTTCTTTATTAAAAAAAATGTGGGAGCTGAAGGAGCAAAGCAATTAGCAGTTTGTGACTCACTTTTTGTAGATATTGGCACATTGCACAAGCTGTACTTACTAGTAATGGGCTAAAATGGCCACCAAAAACGTGGTTAAAAAAAAAATTACCTTCTGAAGTGCACTGTGCTGAGCTTCATGGGTGTACCTTAAGGTCCCTTTGGAATTTTTTCTGATAAATGACAAGCAAGAAACTGACACTGCCAAAGTGGACCAATCAGTGAGGAGAAGATGTGAAAGCCCAACATATACCCCTCCAGTAAATTTACATGTCTCTCTCTCTCTAGTTGTCATGGAGGTTGAACAAGACTTGTGGTTTGACAGGGTTAACCTCTCTAAGAAATATAAGTTAGCAATGGTTAAATAAGTAAGATTTGATAAGATCAAACATGTTGACCAATTAAAGATAGACCAAAAATAACAATCTGAATCAGCATTCAATTGGAAGTGTTTGGAGAATAAGCCAATCCGCTAGAGGGAATCAAACTGTAGACAGAGGGAATTACAAGGGGGTTAGGGGAAAAGGACTAGACTGCCCAGGATTAAAAAATGTCTGAGGAAAGTGAGTGAATCGAATAATTGTTTTTCGTCAGAGGAAACAACAAAGGGCACAATTCAATAACACTGGAACCCCATACCAGCCTTACCAAGCTGCTATACACAGCGGGAGAGAAGTGAATGACTATTCCAATTTTTGAAAATCACAGGGTGGCAAACACAAATTAGCACCTATGGTGTGAGACTTTTAATTGCACAGGCTCTGGATGACTATATGCACTATAAATAAGCAGGCAAAAACTGCAGATCTGGTGGTTAACTTTAAGGGTTTCTGACACTATCATTGGGACAGTGCATGCTCGTCTCTGGCAGAGACTGTGGGTCTCAACGAGTAGAGCTTTGGAGCTTTATTAGTTTGGGATTGAAGTGCCAGCCATTCCTAGACACTGCCTGACAACCTTTTTTTTTTATAATTTCTTAACTGTAACAGTTACTGTAGAAGGTTTAGAGGTATTGCATAGCTACCATATAAATGATAGATCTTGCTTCAGTTCTCCCCTTGAAAAACAAACGCCCCGAGCAAGTGGGCATTGCTGCTGGAGAAGTGTTAGGTATATCAGGGAGTGAGACCAGCACAAGCAAGTGTCCTGAAATATATGGGATTGTTTATTTTGTTTGAGCAGGTGGCTAACTTTCCTCTGGGAAGAGGAGGTTGCAGGTCATTGCCTAGCAACCCAAACATGGAAGAGAGCCCACAAGAAAGGGAGTGTGGGACAGTGGAGGGCTAGCTGTGTATTCCTCGCAGTGGAACATGCTGGGACAGTAGCCTGGCCTATTTTAATTATTTTTTAAGCAATTCACTTGCCTGCTAAACTCACGAAGTCCACCGAATGAGATGGCACCTATTTTGATCCCTGTCAGTTTAAATTACTGTGCCGGTGTTGCCGAAGAACTGAAAGTGATGGTCAAGTACTTCCGGTCCTCTCCTTGAAAAACAAATGCCCTGAGCAAGCAGGCATTGATGCTGGAGAAGTGCAGGGTCTGTCAAGGAGTGCAAGCAGCAAAAACAAGTGTCCTGAAATATATAGGACTGTTTATTTTGTTTGAGTAGGTGGCTAACGTTCCACTGTGGAGAGCAGATTGCAGGCCATTGCTTAGCAACCCAAACACAGAAGAGAGCCCACAAGAAAGGGACTGTGAGTCAGTGGAGGGCTAGCTGTGTATTCATAGCAGCAGAGCATGCTTGGGCAGTAACCTCACTAAGCTCACCGAATGAGGTGGCATCTATTTTCATCCCTATCAGTTTAAATTACTATGTCAGGATTGCTGAGGAACCGGAAGTGACGGTCAAGTACTTCTAGTACTCTCCTTGAAAAACAAATTCTCCTAGCTAGCAGGGCAAGCTCAAGCAGGGCTCCGCATGACTCCGAATGCGGAAACATGTGCAGAGACACATACATTTCTGCATGTGTCAGCTGTGGACAGCAAGGGACCAGGGTACATCAGTAACCCCATACAATAGGACTCATACACCCAGTAAGGAAGTCAGGTAAGAGTCTGAGCCAAGATATGGAGGAGACACAGGAGCTGCAGTTAAAGGGAGTGCCACAAAGCAATATGGAGCTACCCTAAGGCAATGCATTCAATGCAAGATGTACAGTATATTAAAGACAGCCCTATATCTAATTTTAAGTGTGATAACTGTTTATTAACAGCCACATTGTATGGGGAAATTGAGTTTCTGAACTGAAGACTGCAGACACAGTCAGAGATTGGCCTGCTTGAGCAATTTATTGATGAGGCTTCTAGTAATACATGCTAAGAACTAAGAATTAAGGAGGCAGTATAGCGCAGTGGTCTAAGGCTCTGAGCTGCAAATCTGGTGGCATCCAGCAGACCAGACCTGGGTTTGAATCCCACAGCTTCCACTTGCATACTGTGTGACCCTGAGCAAGTCACTTAACCTCCTTGTGCTCCCAGGTCACGCCTGTAAAAAAGCTTTCAGCTTAGTGTGCTATACCTGGTTAAACAACTAAATAATAAAAAAAAAGAACCATTCGCAGGTGCCCCACATGAAATATAATCTATAGACCAAAGGGGATCAAACAAAGTGGAATGTTCTAAAGCACAGGCAGAACCTATGGTGGAGGACTGGTGCAAAGTCCAGACAAGGACAAAAAAAAAGAGGGGTGGCCAGATATGTGATAGTGCCCCCATCGAACTTGAGAACAGATCTGCAATTTTGGCACAGAAGGGTAGTGACACTAGCACTTCCACTGACAAAGTATTGAGTAATGAGGAGGGGCAATGCAAACAGTTACAAAACCATAGTAAAGGCAATATAAAACAGGCTACCAATCAAATCATGCCCTAAAATAGTAGAACAACACTGTCTATAGCAGTAATAACCAGTGGAGTAATGGAAGAAAATGTCTCGATTAATGAGGGAGGGAATTACCTATAATAAAGGAACATAGAGGTATAGTGCTTATTGGGGACTCAATTAAAAGGGGCACTGATGCAGTAATGTGCAGAGGAAGAAAAAAATATACAACTGTTGGCTACACTACCAGGGGTCAAAACAAGTGATGTTAAAAGGATGGTAATGGGGATAAGCTAACACAGAGAGACCCTTGGTATTCATTTACGCAGGTGTAAATGATGTTGGTAAAAGGTCACTTGAGGATATATTCAATGATTATCACATTGTGGCTTCAGAAATAGAAAACAAATGGGGATTTAATCATTGTTGGGCTACTATCGGTACATGGAAGGCATTTTCATTGGAATAGGGAGATTAGTACACTCAATAGATGGCTACAGGAATGGAGCCATTATAAAGGATATCGTTTCTTAGATAACTGGCACACTTTTAGTAACGTGAGACTGTTTAAACCAGATGGATTACATCTTAACAAGATTGGCACCAGGATCCTTGCCCATACATTAAAAATAGAATAATAGATAGGTTACAGTGAATTACAAGGCTGTAATTCTATTGAGAGGTTCTGGAGATATAGATAACCTCAAGAGCGAAGCTCAAGAGGCTTCTATGTCCCCAGAACCTCGAGATGGAATTTCAGCTGAGTAATTCACTGTAACCTATTTTTTATTTTTTGTAATATATGGATCCAATTCAGAAAATGTGCTGCTTTTTTTACATTTTGTGAAATGGGCTGGCCGCCTGTTGCACTGAAGATGCACTCACTCTCGGCCGCCCACCTGCAGTACTGAAGTTTTGACCGACCCAGGTATCTGTTGCTCATTTTTATTTTAATTTGGCAGTCTTACCTTTTAATTTTTTTCTTTATTTGCCTGGTAATCCGCTGTACATTTTATGAAGAAATAAAACCAACGAAATTAACTGGCAGCAACCCACATTCCTCTCACTAAGCAAGAGTAAATGTCCACCGTGTTTTCGAAGTTGGTTTGCCTGCCTCCATAGAAACTGATCCAAAGGAATTGCATGCTATTACATTGGGTGAACAGGATGAAATGTGGCACCATGGCAACAGCGATTGTGTGGCAGTCAAACTGGCACTTGTGTGGTGAAGAAAGTGGCTAGTGGTGGGCGCGAGGTTGAAGGGTGTGTTCGCACTGTAGCACTGCAGTAATAATACTGTCGTTCGTTGGAATGATAGTATTATTGGCAGTGAAGTGTAGTATTATTGGGAGTGCCGTGTTTTGTGCTATGTATTACAACAATTTTTTTACATCGATTTCAGTAGTATTATTTTCAAGATCCATATATTACATGACCATATTAATCTCCATTTAAACTTATGAATGGGGCAGTGAAATGGTATCCCGTGATAATACTGAGTACAAAACCGTGAGTTAATATTAGTGACAACATGAATAGTGAGATGTTCAAAAAGGTGCTTTACCATATTAGTGATTACAGATGAATAAAAATGGTGAGGGTTTGTAATCGTGAGTTTAGCACACAGTTACTGACTGCTGCATGTGTGTGAATTCTCATTTGTTGCGGCTATTAATGAATGACATGCTGCAGGTTAATATATGGTGACCAACACTCTAACACTCCAAATAGCTGAATGCATTCCAGATTGGGATAGCAAGTACCCATACCTGACTGCTGAAAGATCTGGCTACCACCATGGATTTCATTTGTCAGTGTTCTAGTCCTATACATAGTAATTCACCACAAGGATGGAGTGTGATCACCGACAGTAAACTGCATTTACTTGCAAAAGCTTTCTCTTTGCTTATGTCTTAAACAGTGTGACATCTAGCTGATTGGACAGCTAGGGCAATATTTACTAGTTTGTGTTCTGTAGCTGATCCTAATCCAGACTGGTCGCATATCACTGTAATTTACACTTAGCCGGGTGTAAAATCCAACTGCCTACCTCATTCAAATTTTCCAACTTGCGGCTGACACACACGGGCATATAAAGGATTTGCCAGGATTGTTAACGTTAATGCCTTCTGTTGACACAGAGTATGATAGGGAAGTCATGTTCCCTCATGACATAGTGGTCTAAGAGCTCTGCTACATGCAGCAACATGTGCCAAGTTGGTAATACCAAGAGTGCTAGGAATGAATAATGCAAAGTTGTAAAGTTTAGTTTAACACTGCTGCTGATATTTTAAAACCAATTTATTTAAAAAGTGCAGTACTGGTCCAATTGTTTGTGCAATAGTGGATTGTGATTATTACAATACTGCTAATATGTGTGCGGTGATTATGTAATGGTGTGTTTTTTGCGATCACCATTATTAATGTGCTCATATTGCAATCGCAATTATATATTCACTGTTTTCACATGGAACCAGTGAAATTGCCACAGGAGGCCAACTATATGAGAAATCAAAGCAAGAGGAGGACCTAGGTTGGAAATGTATTCTTATCAATGCTAGAAGGATTAATAAAAAGTTTGATGAGCTGCAGCATATCTTGACATCGCCAAAAATACATAGATGTGCCATTACAGAAAATTGGTGGGACAGAAAAGAAGATTGAGGGGACCACGTGATGCAGAGTGCTGAGTAGAAGCACCTCCGCTAAGCTCCAGCCTCCTGACTTTATAATTGTCTTTTAGTGACGTCTAGATCTTCCAAAACCCTCTGTATTCAGCTGTTCCTGTCTACTAAGCACCTAGAGCATCTGATTAGTGAGTTTGGGGCACTGATGGAGGCTTACATGAAGAAAGCCCTGCAAAAACATACTCCACCTGCCACCCCCGAGAAGGCCCCAAAGAAATCTTGGGCCTCGGATGGGCCTGATAGGCCCGATCATTCGAGTCAAGCATTGGAACAAGAACCTCTAACGCTTAACAGGTTCCTGGAAGAATTTAAACCCTTCCTTGAGGAGGTGAATGAGATGGCAACTGACCTGAAGGCTCTTTCAAAAAAGCTGGATGAGGTCTCGTTGACTGCCTCTGATAACACTGCCCATATAGTTTTGTTGGAGAAACGCCTAGAAAAGGTGGACCCTGGGTTAGTGACTATACGGCAGAAGCTCTCTCGTGTGGAGGCAAAGCTTGAAGATCTTGAGGGCCACTGCCAGAGGAATAATGTTGTGATTTTAGGGCTACAAGAAGGAGTAGGAGAAGAGGGCCAGAATACTGTAGCTTTTATACAGAAGTTAGTGGAAAGGGTTGCTGGCCCCGCTCCCTTCGGCCCTGCATACATCATCGAGCGTGCGCACAGGTCTTTGCGACCAAAACCTTCACCGGAGGCTGCCCCTCACCCCATTATATTCCAATTCTTAAATTTTTAGAGAGGCAGCACTTTTTGGTGAACAGGAGGTCCGTTGGGAGAATTCCAAATTGAGAATTGCACAAGACCTGCCAGGATCGGTCCAACTGAAATGTACAGCATTTCACCCCATAGTGTCTAAGATTATTGCTGCAGGGCTTAAGTTTAAGATGGGGTATCCGGCCAAGCTGCAAGTACTCATGAACAGATCCTGGCTAACTTATGAAGACCCAGAATCTGCCCTTTCAGGCCTCAAAACCGCTTTACCTGATCTGTTTCGCGATCCCTGAGAAGTTCTGTCTCCAAGATGAGGAGAAGTCTGGTGCTGCAAAACTGGGACTGTTATCTTATTAATTGTCTATGAAGATAGTAATGATGGGGTGCATCTGGAAGTTCTTGCTACTCAATTAGACTGTGTTAATACTTAGTTGGGTTATTTGCTGCAGGATACTTATGCCTTAATTCTAAAAGCGAATTTGATATTCAGTCTTCCGGGAGTCTTTCTGGAGGCTGAGATGCTGCCCTAGTTGCAGACGACTCTCTGCCCTGAGGAAAGAAGTTGCCCATCTTCAGGCCACACTGGACTGTAGTAAGAGAACCTTTCCCCAGGCCACACTGGATGGTAGGAAGGGAACCTCCCTCATCCAGGTAGCACCAGAGCCACCACCACTACCTCAGAGGTTGCGAAGAAAGCACAGCAGTTAGACCCCAGTGGGCTCAGGGAGGGTGAGGATGGTGGAACAGAGGTACACTCAGTCAGTTGTTCCACACCACAATCCATACACCATTCTGTGGGAGCATAGCTCCCATATGGATGCACCCGCAGAGGAGACTAAGGAGGCTGAGGACAACTGTCACAAGGGAGGCCCACAGGAAGGAGGCAGAGGACACCACAAGGAAAGGAAGAAGCTCCTGGTGAGGGACTCAATTATTAGGGGGATAGAACTGGAGGGAGCAGGGAAAACTGAAGTCAGGTGCCTGCCTGGTGCCATGGCTTGGAGAGACAAGAAGCGCATCCTCAGGATCACGAGAACAGCTGCTTGGGAATCTGAGCTGGACGTCACTGTCCACCTAGGGACAAATGACTTGGCTCATCATGAGATTAGAGCAGTGCAGAAGGACTTTGTAGAATTGGGGAAGGGTCTAAGACAAGTAGCACACACAATATCCTTCTCTGAGGTGCTGCCTGTCAATGGTATGAGTGAGGCGAGGGTATTTTGCACCATGCAGTTTAATGAATGGTTGAAAAAATGGTGTGGAGCACAGGGGTTTGGCTTCATTGGGGACTGGGGTTCCACCTGGAGGGACACCAACCTATACTGGCAGGATGGTCTGGCTCTGTCCAGGAAGGGAACAAGTCTTTTGAGCAATCGGTTTAAATGCTTCATTGGCAAGCTTTTAAACTAGTCAAGGGGGGAAGCACTGATAAGCATCAGAAAAATCCCAGCCTCTCCCTACAAAACAGGGCACTAAATGAGAAAAAGATCGAGGTAGAAAGGTCAGTGGGGGATGCTGCAAAAGATGGTAAAGCCATCAAAAAATGGAGAGCAATGAGTACCAATGCCCGTAGTCTGAGTAACAAGCTTCCTGAATTAGTGGCCTTGATGGAGGAGGAACATCTGGATATCATGGCAGTTACAGAAACATGGTACACACAAAATCATGACTGGGACGTAAACATACCAGGATACACTATCTACAGGAGGGACAGGGAGGGTAAAAGAGGAGGAGGAGTAGCTCTTTACATAAGGGAAGGAATCAAAGCAACAGAACCAAAGGGAAAACAGGGAGGAAAAGAAGCACTGTGGGTAAATTTGGAGACCGGCAATGGCACCACAATCTGCACAGGGGTTGTATACAGACCCCCTTCTCAGGGGGAGGAAATGGACAAAGAAATGATAGAAAGAATACTTAGAATGGCAAAAGGGAGATATTGCTGATGGGTGATCTGAATATGGCAGATGTTAACTGGAGTGCAGTTGCAACAGCCACTTCGAAAAGTGGGGTTATTCTAGATGCCCTACAGGGGGCATGCCTTAGACAACTAGTATTGGAGCCCACTCGAGAGGGAGCAATCTTAGACCTGGTTCTCTCAAATGGAGATGAAGAGAGGATCACAGATGTAGAAGTGGGTAGCCATCTGGGAACTAGCGACCATCGAACAGTATGGTTCACAATAAACACAGCAATAGAGTCAAGACATACAAAGGCAAAAGTACTGGACTTTAGGAGGGCTGACTTTGCCAAAATGGGTGAGTGCCTAAGGAATGCACTAGCAAATGGGCAGGAAAGAGGAGTGGAAGAACAATGGGGAATAATAAAAACTGCCATCACAGAAGTAATAAGCCTTTGTGTGAAGCAAATAAACAAAACAAAACGATGTAAGAAACCACTATGGTTCTCAAAGGAAGTGGCAGTGAAGGTTCAAGAGAAAAAGAAAGCATTCAGGAAGTACAAGGAATCACAGAAGGAGCAGGACAGAGAACTGTATCAGTTAAAGCAAAAGGAATCTGGGAAGGCAGTCAGAACAGCAAATGGCCAAACCAAGGGAAAGATAGCCAACTCAGTTAAGAAGGGGGATAAAACCTTTTATAGGTACATCAGGGAGCAAAGGGAGACCAAGGGAGGGTCAGTGAGGCTTAATAAAGGGGGGAGGGTGGGCAGAGGATGACTGTGAAAAGGAAGAGATACTAAACAAATATTTTTGCTCAGTATTTACAAAGGAAGTGGGGGAGGTACCTAAAACAAATAGTAGAAACACTCTGGATACAGAAGTTGATACCAGCCCATTTACAGAAGAAAGGGTTCTGAAATAACTCTTAAAATTGAAGGCGGACAAAGCAATGGGGCTTGATGGGATTCATCCCAGAATTCTAAAAGAACTAAGGGTAGTAGTAGTGACACCACTGACTACCCTCTTTAACAAATCATGGAGGATGGAGTAAATTCGAGGACTGGAGAAGGGCAGATGTGATTCCCCTTCACAAAAGTGGGAGCAAGGCAGAAGCAGGAAACTACAGACCTGTTAGTTTAGCCTCAGTGGTAGGGAAAATGAAGGAATCACTTTTGAAGGAAAGAATTGTTGAGTATCTAGAGGCCAGAGGGGCACAGGACCCAAGGCAGCATGGATTCACAGTGGGAAGGTCATGCCAGACAAATCTGATAGATTTCTTTGACTGGGTGACCAAAGTAGTAGATCAGGGAGGGGCTGTGGATATGGCCTATCTAGACTTTAGCAAGGCATTTGACACAGTCCCACACAAAAGATTAATATACAAGTTAGCCAGCCTGGGATTGGGTCCCAAGATGACATCCTGGTAAAGAATTGGCTGGAGAATAGGACACAGAGAGTAATAATAAATGGAGTCCACTCTGAATGAAGTGGGGTTACTAGTGGGGTACTGCAGGGTTCAATATTAGGACTGGTCCTCTTCAATGTCTTTATAAGCAACATTGCTGAGGGACTAGAAGGAAAAGTATATCTCTTTGCAGATGACACAAATATCTGCAATAGAGTTGATGCACAAGGTGGGGTGGAAAGGATGAGAAGGGACTTGGCAAGGTTAGAGGAATGGTCAAATGTATGGCAGCTTAGATTCAATGCTAAGAAGTGCAAGGTAATGCACCTGGGAAACAAAACCCCAGGGGAAGAGTACACAATGGGGGGTGAGATACTAACAACAACAAAAATGGAAAGGGACCTGGGGTAGTCATATCAGATGACCTAAAGGTGGGCAAGCAATGTGAGAGGGCAGCAAGGAGGGCTGGGGGATACTGGGATGCATAGGGAGAGGCATCACCAGTAGAAAACAGGAAGTTATTATCCCTCTGTACAGACAGTTGGTGAGATGCCATCTGAGTACTGCAGTTCTGGAGACCCAGTCTCTGCAAAGACATAGACAGGATGGAAGCTGTCCAGAGGAGGGCAACTAAAATGGTGCAGGGTCTGCACTGGAAGACATATGAAGAGAGACTTAAGGAGCTAAATATGTATAGCCTCCAAGAAAGGAGGGAGAGGGGGGACATGATAGAAACTTTCAAGTACCTCAAGGGAATCAACAAAGTCCCAGAGGGTAGCATCTTTCAAAAAAGAGGTGTGCAAGAACAAGTGGGCACAATCTGAAGATAGAAGGGGGGCGGCTCAGAGGTAATTTAAGGAAGTATTTTTTCACGGGGAGGGTTGTGGATGTATGGAACGGCCTTCCGGAGGAGGTTGTGGAGTCAAAAACAGTGGTGGAATTCAAGCATGCATGGGACAGTCATAAAGCAATTCTAGGGGGTGGGGGTAGGAAGAAGTAGGCTGCTGGTTAACTAGGATCTGCAGCTTATCCATTAGGTAGGGAAATGGACAGACTGGGTGGGCCAAGCGGTCCTTATCTGCCGTGAAAATCTATGTTTCCATGTTTCTATGATTCTAGGGCAAGGACTCGTGGAATGTTTGATTTGTCTACTTGAGGATGGTGTTCTGCGTTCCAATGTTGCTAGTTATTTGGGCCATCACTAGTGAAGGGAAGGTCATGTTTAGCTTTTAAGGATCATTATTTTACTCCACGGGTGGCTTAGCTTGGGAGCTCTGCTGGGCTTCTCTATTATTTTCATGTGTGTACTCTGGTAGGATCGTTCAGTGGCCACAAGAGGGAGCGCTGAGCGCATGATATGTAACTTAGTGCTCTTGTTAATTTGGGGAGGATTTCCCTCAGTTTTGTTTCCCGTCTCGACTTCAGGGTAGTAAATTACCCCAATCGGGGTTCTAGGATCTTTGGGCCAGTAAGTACTCAGTGCAGAGATATCCTTCCTTATTAATTTTTTGCCTGGGGCTCAAGATGTTAGAGTCCCTCACCGGTTTTCAGGTCATATTCCGGTTGGAAGGGGTAATTTCCCTTTATAAGACTCCCGGTTTGTTTTTGACTTGTGAAGACATTTTCTACAGGGTGACAGGAGCCCTATTTTCTACTTTGTCTCCAAAGGTTTCTGGGCATTTGTTTGGGTTTCGCAGGCTACCCTACCCCTTTTATCATCCTAATGCACTCGTTGAGCGCTTATGTCTGTAGCCCAGCACAGCCTCAAGTTACACACGGGCTGCTAAAGTAGTAGTGTTGCTTGTTACTCATTCGGGGGACTGTTCCACTTGCTGGAAGCAGAGTGGAATATCTGGGGCTGGAGGGGAGGAAGGACGAGTACTGTGCTAAACGTTGCTTGTGACAGTGGGGGTAGTTGGGTGGGGGTGGTAAATGCCGGCTAAGGAACAGGCTTCTCTATGTCAAAGGAAAGGGGTGGAGTTTGGGGAGGGGTCTGGGGATATTTTGGTTTGGGTTGGAGGGTGGGGGGAGGGTGGTGCGTACAGCAGTAATCATAGAAATCTTATTAGATATTTCTCCATGTTTCTGTACACGGCTTTTGGAACTAAGCTAATTATTTTTGTTCTAGATGGCTAACAATGTGATTTTCACAACTTGGAATGTGAAGGGGGTCAGGAAAAAGTCTAAACAATATCAGCTGCTTAAGCATCTAAGCCTACTGCGCTCCCAGATAACGTTTTTGCAGGAGTCTCATTTGCTAGAACCCAAAGCTTCACAACTAAGGAGACAAGAAGTGGGTCAGGTCTTTAATGCCTCGGGATCCACCAATAGTTGTGCGGTCATGATAATGATTAATAGAGGCATTCCCTTCATTTCCACGTAGGTCATTAAAGATCCGGGGGCAGATTTGTTCTGGTTCAGGGCACCCTTTGGTCAGTTCCACTTTTGCTTTGCAGTATCCATGGGCCTAACAATGATGATCCAGGCTTTTTCAGCAGGCTGATCATGATTATTCTACCAATGCTTCCCATTGTGATTATTATGGGTGGTGATTTTAATCAGGTACTGGATTCTAACTTGGATAGGTCATGTAGGGGACTGAGGGGGCTTTCCCCAGGGCAAAAGGCATTTAAGGAAATGGTGGATCAATGCGGACTTTGTGATCTTTGGCATGTCCTGTATCCTAGTTCCAAGGAGTTCACCTTTAGTTTGATGGTGCACGGATTGCAGTCTTGCATTGACTACATATTCATCTCTCAGGGGCTCTTGCCCGGGGTTATGTCTTCCTCGATCCAGCCTGGCCCCATCTCCGACCATTCCCTCGTGGTATGTAATTTGGCTTTTCTCAACACACCTAGATGGGAGACCCAGTGGAAACTCAATGAACAGCTGTTAAAAGATGCCAAGTATTGTAAGCTTATAAAAGAACAAATTGAGTTTTTTTTTTTCTCATCTAATCCTATTGATAGTGCAAAGCCGGACATCTTATGGGGTGCCTTTAAAGCATTTATGAGGGGAATCCTTATTAGTTTAGCTTCGATAAGGAAAAGGGCATGGGAGGAAGATTAATTTCACTATTGTCCCAAATATTGTCCCTCGAAGCTAACCTTTCTGTCAACACTTCGAGTGAAGACAGAAAGAAGCTTCTGGTGGACAAGGATAGATATTTAGATTTGCTGAGGAAAAAGGCAGAGTTAACTATTATCCGAACAACAGCCAACTACATGGACCAGGGAGAGAAGGCAGGGCGTCTCCTTGCATTACAACTTAAACAACAGGAGTCGGCAATATTTATCCCCCCAATCCAAGCTCAAGCAGTCGGGTCTCTGAGAGTATCCCCTTCTGAAATAGTGCAGGAGTTTGCACTATACTATGAACAGCTATACAGGGACATGGAGAGCCCTCCTTGCCAGGAGCCCCTGGAGGAGTATTTAAAGGATTCCCATCTGCCCTCCCTAACTGAACAACACAAGTGTTTTCTGATCTCACCAATATCTCAGGAGGAGATCTCTGTGGTAATAGGAGCCTTGCCATCAGAGAAGGTTCCGGGGCCGGACTGTTTCTCCTCATTATTTTACAAAGTTTTCCAAGACCTCTTACTCCCAGTGCTTCACCAGCTCTTTCAGCACATTTTGTCCACGGTGGGGGTAGATGCTTACCTGTTCAAAACCCTGATTGTTTTTCTCCAAGCCAGACAAAGACCCCGAGTTGGTCCAAAGCTACAGGCCTATATCCCTTTTAAATCAAGACATCAAAATCCTTTCGAAGATATAGGCCAACAAATTATCGGTGGTCCTTCTGGACCTAATAGGTATGGCCCAGGTCGGGTTCATGAAGGGACGTTCATCCTCAGACCATCTGCGCACATTGTCGCATGTCTTCTCGGTGTCCAGGGATGCCACTTTCCCAGTTGGACTGGTCTCCCTGGATGCCGAGAAGGCTTTTGACCATGTGAATTGGAATTTTTTGTTTCAGGTTCTTAGGGCCTTACAGTTTCCCAACATTTTTATAGACTGGATCTGAGCATTATACAAAGCCCCTTCAGCAAAGATTTTGGGAAATGGTGCATTTTCTAAATCTTTCTTATTATATTCAGGCACTAGACAGGGTTGCCCCCTCTTGCCCCTCCTATTTAACCTTTTACCTGGAACCTCTCATTCAAAACATTCTTAGCAATATAGGGATACAGGGCATTCAGGTGGGACATCATGAGGTTAAGGTTACAGCATATGCAGATGATCTCCTTCTTTATCCCACCCGGTGTCCTCTGTCCCTGCCTTGCTGGGAGAAATTGCTAAATTCAGTGCCCTCTCAAATTATAAGTTAAATGCTAATAAATCCTCCTTTTTTCCTCTGAATCACAAGATTTTTAAGGCCGACATTACTCCCTTTGGTTTGTGTTGGGCACCCCGGATACTGAAATACTTGGGCATCAAATTAACGTGTAATCCTCTAGCATGGTTTAAGGAAAATATGGAGCCTCTTTCCCAGCTTATAATTCAGGACCTGGATAGATGGTCAAAACTCCCGGTTTTGTTGTGGGGCCAGATTAATATTATCAAGATGAACATCTTCTCAAGAATTTTCTACTCCCTCTCTTTGCTTAATTCATTCATTCATTCCTTTATCCTGGTTTCAGAAAATGCATGGTATCTTTACCAAGTTTATCTGGGCTGACAAGTATCCCCGACTGGTGTACTATAAATTGGCCGCTTCTAAGCTTGATGGAGGACAGGGATTCCACTTGGCTATTTATTATGGGCCAGCCACCTGCTAAATGTCTGAAATGGGTTTGTCCTGATCCGAGAATGTGAGACCGATGGCTCAAAATAGAGTTAGATCTAATCCGATCTATGAATATGGACCCATTAACTTTGTTTTATGTAAAAATGTCCCAGTTACAAGGGATGGAGAAGTGTCCCACCTTTAGAACCTCTTCAAAAGTATATGCGCAGCTTTGTTCCTTGCTGCGCTATACCCCTCAGCTTGACCTGGTCCAATCCATCTAGAACTCCCCGTCCTTTTACCATGAACAAACAGTAGATTCCCCACACTTGGTTGCCTCAACTGGGTGATGGGATAGTTTCCTCTTTCCCGGATGATGAGGGAAAGTGGCTCTCAGCGGACAAGATCATTCAGAAATTTAATATTCCACTACATTCACACTTTAAAGTGGTTCAATTAAAGCATTTACTTATGGAGTCACGTGATGGCAGCCTAGGGAAAGCAGCCCTTACACTCAGCTCTGTTCTTAACCCAGTTTACAGCCCTCGTCAGATATAAATTTGTGGGACTTTTGCCTGAAAAGCGTCTTACAAACATCGGAGAAGCTACTTAACCTGGGGATTTTTTTCTAAAATGGATGCCTTCGTGAAGAAACAACCAGCCAAGCATACGCCTCCTTCCCGGAGAAAGAACAGGCAAAACGCCCCCGGCAGGGTTCCAATAAATCTACCTCGGGGCCCTCAGCTTTGACGGAAGAGCGCTTCCTGGAAATAATCGCCCCAATGCAAGCATCGATAGATGAAATTTCGACTGAAATTCATTGTTTTAAATCAGCGTTGAAATCCCTCGACACTAGAGTGGGAGACAACGAGATCAAAATAAAATCTGTTGAAATGAAACTGGACAAGCAAGATCTCGAGCGTGTCTCTCTCAATAAACGAATAAAAAAAATCGACAATAAACTTGAAGATTTGGAAGGGAGAAGCAGAAGAAATAATTTGATTATAATCGGGATTCCGGAGAAGGAAGTGGGAGTAATACCTGTCCAGTTTGTTCAAAAACTTCTTGAAAAGGTCACTGGCCCATCTCCAAATCATGAATATTATATCGTCGAGTGAGCACACAGATCCCTCCGACCCCCCGGAGCTCAGCCACGGCCGATAATTTGTAGATTGCTAAACTACTTGGATAAGCAGCATATCTTGGGCAAGATTAGAGCTCTGCAGGAAGTTTCTTGGGAGGGTAAGAGGATCAGGATAACTCATGATCTGTCTCAATTGGTGCATCTTAAGTGACAAGAGCTACATCCCACCATTTCTAAACTGATTGTTGAGGGAACACAATGTAGGGTAAAATACCCGGCTATACTCCAAGTTAAGATTAAAGATCAGTGGCACTCTTATGAAAGTGCAGAGGAGCAGGAGCTTAAAAAAGCAATGCCAGAGCTATTTAAGTAATGGGCCGGTGTGAGTGACAAGGCAGAGCAAATAAACTGAACAGTCTGATGATAATAATGGCTTTAGACGTGGAGAATGTGACTATTTCCTGCTCTTTCAGCATGATTATATTTCCTTTTGCTTCCGACTGAACTGACGCCTTTATGACAGCTCTAAAGACTTACTAATAACTTAGTGGAATCACCGTCCTTGCTGATGTAAATTCACTCAAGCTTTCTCACCTCATAAAATCTGGTGGCAAGTAATCTCCACTTAAGGGATTGCCTCAGTGCTGCTTCGATCAGCGTCTGAAAATCCACAGTTAGAGGGAGACGAAACGGTACCCAACTTCTGAAAGTGCATAATACTGGTTAGTGCTAGCTATGTTTTATCTAAGCACCCGGAGACGCAAAGCCTTAACTGCAGTGTGGTCCTTGTCTCATTTGCCGTGGAGTGACAGTGTGGTCCCTAACTACTGCGCATTCGGATACTAGATCAGAGTTATTATGAAACATTCAGCTTTCTTGATTACTCAAAAATGCATCCCAGAAGATGATCGCCTTCAAGATGAGCATACCCTTTGCCTTTAAGTGGGGAGCTTCCTGCTAGCGAACATGGTGACAGTAGTAACTTTTGACAGGTTTCACTGAATTGGGAGAGCTGCACAAGTCCTGTTCGTTCAGCGTTCTGGCAATATTTACTAAAGGTGGCACTGTAGTGAAAGGGACCGGAGTTCAGGGTTCCAAGTGTGAGATAAACTTGACCTGCTTGAATCTGGAAACATCGCGGCTTGACTTTGTTTACTGTGAAGGAAGCAGCTCAAGATTACAAGGTTAGCTGGCATCTATTTCCAACGGTGCGGTCCTTACTGGTTAAAAAGAATATTCTGGTTCTGTTGTTGGGGCTAACTCAGACTTCGTGGAGAGTGAAAGTGTCAATCTGAACTATCTCACAGCTCAGACATGATGTAAATTGTTTGTTCTATTAGAGCCCCTTACCATTATTCTTCTATAATTTGAGGTACTTCACTCTTCTCCCCATAAGAGGGAGACATGGACCAACCAATGGACTTGTCTTTCTACACCAATGGGTGTGAATTATATGGAATGGGGGTCAGTGAAATAGGCTTCCGACTGAACTGATACCTTTATGACAACTCTAAAGGCTTACTAATAACCTAGTGGGATCATTGTCCCTGCTGATGTAAATGCACTCAAGCTTTCTCACCTCATAAAATCTGGTGACAAGTAAATACCACTTAAGGGATTAGCCCAGTACTTCACCGATCAGCGTCTGAAAATTCACAGTTGGAGGGATACGAAACGGTACCCAAGTTTTGGAAGTGCACAACACTGGTTACTGCAAGCTAATGTTTAATCTTAACACCCGGAGATGCAAAGCCTTAATTGCAGTGTGGTCCTTGTCTCACTTGCCGCGGAGTGACAATGCAATCCCTAACTACTGCGCAATCGGATACTAGATCAGATTTATTATGAAACATTCAGCTTTTCTCAATTTACTCGAAAATGTATCCCAGAAGGTGATCGCCTTAAGATGAGCATACCCTTGGTTTATGAGTGGGGAGCTTCCTGCTAGCGAATGTGCGACAGTAATAACTTTTGACAGACTTCACTGAGTCGAGAGAGCTGCACAAGTTCGTCCATTCAGTGTTCTGGTAATACTTATTAAAGGCAGCTCTGTACAGAAAGGGACCGGAGTTCAGGATTCCAAGTATGAGGTAAATTCGACCTACTTGATTCCGGAAGCATTGCGGCTTGACTTTGTTTACGGTGAAGGAAGCGAATCATGATTACATGGTCAGCTGGGGTCTATCTCCAACGGTGCGGTCCTTACTGGTTAAAAGGAACAGTTCGGTTATGTTGTTTTGGGGCTAATGCAGACTTCGTGGAGTGTGAAAGCGTCAGTCTGAAGTATCTCACAGCTCAGATATGATGTAAACTGTTTGTTTATTAGAGCCCCCACCCCCTTTTTTTTTCTTTCTCTCTTTCTATAAGTTGAGGTACTTCACTCTTCTCCCCACAAGAGGGAGACATGGACCAATGAATGGACTTTTCTTTTTACACCTAGGGTGCAAATTACATGGAATGGTGGTCAGTGAAATAGGCAGGGAGAGTCGGTATTTCTGTTTGTTTCAGGTCTAATCTTTGAATATTTTATGATATTCTCTTGCTTTTGGGATCAACGTGGGACTAGGGAAAGCTCTCAGGAAAATAGGATCAGTTATGATATTGTTATTGGACGAGGGATTAGATGTCTAGGATAAATGAAAATGATAGGAAATAGAGCTGGGCTGGGAAGTGGGTTGGTGTCCGTCTGGGTTGGAAGTTACATCAGATGATGAAGTGGTTAGATAGTGCAGTTGTTAGAACTGGGGGTACTAGTTGGAATTTTGGGTGGTTAGAGGGTTTTGGGGGTGGGAGGCGGGAGGGGCAGCATCTACATGTTCGATTAGGGAGAAATTAGGTTTCTTCTGTCAACAAGCTTGAATACGTACGAGTGAATGATATCAGAGCACTTTATTATCAAAAGGTAGAGAATAGCATTGAAGGGTATTAATCTTGTTAGCTGGAATATCAAAGGAGCTCGGTACAGATGCAAAAGGCAAATTGTGCTGAAACACCTCTCGGCGTTAAATTGTGAGGTTGCCTGCTTGCAGGAAACACATTTACACAGAGAAGACATCAGGCTTTTTACGAGATACTGGGTCGGTCAGGCATATGGTGCGGGCGCATCCTCAAGCAAAGAGGGTGTCGTCATTTTATCTCACAAAAAGACACCTTTTCAACTAGAGAAGGAAATATGGGACGTGCAGGGTTGATATCTCTTCTTGGTTGGGACTCTGGTAGCAGATAAAGTAGTTATTGGGTCCATTTATGGTCCTAATGTGGATTCCCCGCAATTTTTTATGCAGTTCTTGGATTTGCTAAACATCTATGTTTCCACGACATTGTTAATAGGGGTGACTGGAACATAACTCCTCAATTGCTCCTTGATAGATCTGATAATAACTCAGTATCCAGCATTGACATTATGTGGGCAGCCCTGAAATGTACGTTAAGGGGTGAGAGTATCAGAATCACATCCACTAGGGCCAAGAAAGTTAGTTCACAGTTAGGTGAAATCAGTAAAGCTATTAGGATCAGGGAAAATAATATCATCCACCATTCAACTGAGGAGGAGTGGATTAATCTGCATCAATTACAAACTCAATACTCTTCGATCATGATGCGGAAGGCAGAAGTGGCCCTCCGGAGAACTAAAATCAGATACCTGGAATCTGGGGAAAGAGCGGGTAAACTTTTAGCCCTTAGACTCAAACAGCTAGATTCAAGTAGATTTATAGCTGCTCTACAAAATAACCAGGGAAATGATATAATTAACAACCCTAGAGAAATCGCTGCAACTTTCAGAGAATATTTTCAGAAAATATACTGTATCCCGATGGCTAATAGAGCCACACCCGGGGAAATTCAAGAATTTTTAGACTCAGTTACCCTGGTCAAGATCACAAATCTAGAGGTGAATGAGTTGGGATCACCTATACAAGAGTGGGAGGTGAAACAAGCGATTGCTCAACTTGCCATAGACAAGTCCCCCGGGCCGGATGGTCTTACCACTAACCTATATAAGTCATATGCGGAAGTAATTTGTCCAATAATAACCAAGGTATATAACTTCTGGTTCATTGAGGGTCACTCGGAAACGAGTTTCCTGGAGGCCCTCATAACCCTTATACTAAAGCCGGAGTGTGATCCTGTGCTCCCTGGCAGCTACCGCCCAATTTCATTGTTAAACGTTGATATTAAGATACTGGCTAAAGTTTTAGCCAACCGACTTAGCCCATTAATGAGTAGGCTGATAAGTGATGTACAAGTAGGCTTTATGAGTGGTAGGGTCTCTAGTGACCATATACGCAAACTCCACCATCTAATCATACATGCACAGAACCTACAAACCCCGGTAGTCCTACTTGCACTGGATGCCAAAAAGGCATTTGACCGGGTGTCATGGGATTTCTTGTTCGCTGTTTTAGCTAAATTTGGGTTATCTGATAGCTTCTTGCATTGGATCCGAGTACTATACTGTATGCCCATGGCATGGATTTGGTGCAATGGTATACTATAGGATCCTTTCCCCTTATTCTGTGGCACAAGACAGGGCTGCCTGCTCTCCCGGCTCCTATTCAATCTATATCTGGAACCCCTGATTCATAGACTACTTGCATCGCAAGATATTAAGGGGATAAAGATAGGGAACGGGCGGTACTTAATCTCAGCCTATACTGATGATTTGCTTTTACATCTGGAGGACCCAGGGAACGGTATACCAATAATTCTGCATGAAATCACAAAGTTTTCCTAAGTTTCGAACTATAAACTTAATATCTCCAAGACCAAGCTCTTCCCGTTAAATACCAAATGTCATCCTAGCTTAGCAAAGGAATATGAGCTAAGATGGGAGCCTAAGATGTTGACGTATCTTGGCATTAAAGTTACCAGGGAGATAAGTTCGATGATTAGAGAAAACCTAATTAATCTTATTAAAATAATTAGGCAAGATTTGGTCAGATGGAGTTCACTTCCCTTGTCACTGTGGGCCAGAATAGAAACAGTGAAAATGAACGTATTACCAAGGATTTTCTATCCCCTAAATATGCTAGGGTGCTACTTGCCCAAAACCTGGCTCAGGAATTTGCAAAAGATACTCAATGTATTTTTATGGAAGGGGAAGGCTGTTAGGAGAGCTTACCAGAAACTCACAGGGCCGAAGAAATCAGGAGGCCTTGCACTCCCTTCCTTTTTTAAATACTATATTGCCTCACATATTAGTAAAATAGTATCATGGAAACAGCTGACTGATACAGCGGTTTCGCACTCTTATGTGCCTCCCTGGGTTAATATTGAGAATGAACTGGTGCTTAAACACTCACTAACTTTAGACTCAATTGCCTATACTACCCTAAAACTCCTCCCTAAGCCACTTCAAAATACGCCTATAGGGTGGACTTTAAAAGCTCTCCATCAAGTCCAGAAGTTCCTAAAGGTGAATTGGCAGAATTCAGTGGAACAATCCCTGGTACATAACATTCACTTTTTAATACAGCGTGTCCCTATTCTGTCTACATTTTGGAGGCAGATAAGCGGGCTACGACTGGCAGACTTGGTGCCCAAAGGGAAACTATTATCGTATGAGCAAGCATGTATTCAATTCCCAAACCTAAAAGGATACTATTTTAAATTCCGGCAGGTCTGTGATTCAATCAAAGCCCATCTATGCAGAGTGACAACCTGGGAGGAAAACAGAATTGAACTGTCTTGGCTGCTCAAGGTTGCAGACCAACCCCATTCTGTCTCGAGAATTTATAATGAACTACAGAGGATAGACGTTGGCCTACCCTCTAATGTTAGCTCATACTGGAGGCAGAAACTAGAGATGGCAACGGATAGTAGAGACTGGGAGTGGATATGGGTTAACAATCATAAATACATTAGGCAGGACAGGTACAAACTACAGCAATTTAACATTATGCATAACCTGTACTATACTCCAGCTAGACTGCACAAGATGGGCAAGTTATCATCACCTACTTGTAACAGGTGTTTAACTAAAGAAGGGGATTTGTACCAAGTATTGTGGGAGTGTGCTATGATTCAGCCCTTCTGGAGGGAAATTTGCACCTCACTGCCATCAATATTAGACCTGGAGCTCCACTTTACACTGGAAATCTGTCTGTTAAACAGTTTCCCCAGAGGCGAGATCAGACAAAAGAAATTATACATGGCTATCATATCAGCCACGGCCAAAGCGGTTATCCTTAGACATTGGAAGGACGCTTCCGTTCCACTAATCCTAGAATGGCATAAGGAAATCATAATGGCGTTACAACTAGAGCAACATATAGCCAGAATGAACAACAGGATCCAATTCTATGGCTCCAAATGGGGCCTGTTGGATGCAGTCCTAGCCAGCTGGCAAGCTTAACCTCTTTGGCCGTTGGTAATGTCCTGCTGCTAGATGTACTTTTTGTGCCCTTGTTTCTTCCTTCTAATGAGTGCTTGTATAATGTTTCAACGTGGCTGTAGATGCTGCTGGGGTCTGGGGTTGTGGGTGGAATGAGTGGTGGGTAAGTTTTTTATTAGACTACTTGGTTAATGTGTCATGTTAATTTTTGTGGTTCTTGTTTCAACGAGTCAGTTGCTATTAACATATATGTCTGATAAAGACTTGTTTGACTTGTAACTGTTAGACTGAATAGGTTGGCACTTTTCATGTAACATCAATATGCTAATAAATTAAATTGAATAATAAAAAAAAAGCATTTACTTATAAAAGTGTTAAGCAATAACGCGCCCCCAAATCAAGCAGTTAGAGCCCTGATTCCGGAATCCTCCTCCCTACTAGGGTCCTCGGGGGTCATTTCTAAATTATATCAAAACTTGTTTTATAGACGGTAGAGAGTCTCCTTCAGACTGACCAGGTTCTGAAGCTTCTTACTCCCCAAATATGCTCCTAACTGGCAAATATTGTGGCGATTCTGTCATAAGTACATGTCCCAAGATAGACTGCGTCTTATGCAATACCACATTTTGCATAACATGTATTATACTCCTGTCAAGTTAGCGAAATGGGGTCATCTTGACTCTAACTTATGTGTTAGATGTTTCCAGGGGGAAGGAACACTCCTTCATATATTTTGGTTATGTCCTAAAATATCTTTGTTGTGGGACTCTATCAAAACCTTTGTGGACCCCATACTAGGTCTGCAGGAGTATTTCACATCCGATATTTGCCTCCTAGGGGATCTGTCCTCTATTAGGGTTAAGACAAGGAGGTTTCATATCTCCACGATTGCACTATCTGCCGAAAAGCTTATTTTACGCCACTGGAAAGATAAGGTCACCCCCACAGTACAGGAATGGGTGAATGAAGTCCTAGCTAATTTGCATACAGAGAAGGCTATAGCAAGCCTCCATAATATATTATCAGTCTACACTCATATATAGGACCCCCTTCACTCTTTAATTATTGCTACCCAGATATAAGCACTCTTTTATAGAAAATAGCCCTGTAGGCTTAGGTATAATATTACAGTTCCTATACTGAACGTGACTTGATACTGCTATATGGGGGGGAGGAGGGGTGGGGGCAGTCTTAAAGGAATATCTATTGTATTCATGTCTTACTTGTCATGTTAACTGCCTCCAATGTTGGGGAATTATTTTGTCAATAAAAGTTGAATTATAATAAAAAAAAAGAAAAGATGATTGGGAGTGAACAATAAAGGGATATCTTATATACCAATTCAAGAGAGTACAGAAAACGGGGTGGTGTGGCTATGTATGCGTGAGGAGATCCAGACAGAAGAAATTTTAATAGACACTAGTAACATTGAGCATCTCTGGATTAAAATAACTCCCCTTAAATCCCCCAAAATTTTGTTAGGTGTAGTATACAGACCGCCTTCCATAAAAACAGACATTGATATTGCCCTACAAAATGACTTCCAAGACCTTAACCCTGTGGACAGATTGATTACGGTGGCAAATTTTAACTGACCAGGAATAAATTGGGACTCTCTTAGCAGCAGATGTGTGGTAGAGAATATATATATATATAGACATATTTAATCAAGTAAGACAGAAACAAATAGTTAAGCAGTTCACCAGAGGGGATAACACACTGGATTTAATACTAACAAATATTGCTGATTTTAGCCAGGAGTGTCATGTCACTGTACCATTGAGTGATAGTGACCACTGCATGATCACATTTACAGTAAATTAAAAAAAAATTCTGTTCATACTTGCAAGACCACTACACTGGACTTTAGCAAAGCAGATTTTGATTCCATTAGGCATAAAATAACTTCATGGGATTGGAAACAGTGACTACAAAATAAAAAACCTTTCTGAGATGTGGGATATCTTTAGCAACAAAATAAACAATAAATAAATAAAGGAGGAAGCTCACCCTGTTGGCTAAATACAAAAAATTAAAAAGCTAATTAAAAAGAAACAAAAGCTTTCTAAAAACTTAAAATGCAAAAAGAACGAGGCAGGATGGATAAGGTATATACACTTACAAAAGACAGTTAAAAAAGAAATAAAGAGGGCTAAGGCTGAGTATGAACTTAAGCTAGCTAACAAAACTAAAGACAATTATAAAGAAGCCGCCCAGGGCTGGATTAACAAGTTACGGTGCCCTGGGCACTTGGAATTGTGTGGCCCCCTGTGACTTAACCAATATGCCGGGGTTTCGGGGGCCTGTAGGGCTCCAAAAACTGATCAGTTTTTGATGTTTTAAAATGCATTTGGTGTTTGATACTGAGCTGGAGGTCAAGTGTGGTGGAGGTCTGAACATAAAGCACACTTCTGTTAAGTACCCACATGACACCTGACCTCCAGCTCAGTATGCTATTGTTAGTTATGCTAGCGGAGGTGTCTGCGTGATCAATGAAGCAGTAAAATGCTGTAGACTCCAGCAAAATGTGAAGATTTGGAGCCACTACTGATTATATGGTCTGTGAGTTGGGGGGGCGGTCTGGGGATTTAGATGCACTGTGGTGGATTTTGGTGGTTAATCTGAACATAAAGCACTTCTGTTCAGCATCAAAATCAACTACAGAACTGTCAGAACATCTAAAACCCCAGACCCCCCCAAAAAAACACCTAGTCAGTATAATTAGTGGTGGCTCCAAGTTGCCCCCCAAAAAGAAAAAAAAAATCACCCAGTTCACAGTGAATGACCATCTAAAACCCCAGATAGACCCCCCCCCCAAAACCTCACAGGGTACATAATCAGTGGTGGCTTACAAGTCTGAGTCTCCCACATGTTGCTGGAGTTTACAGTATAAACATTTTATTACATCACTGATCACTCAGACCCCCCCCCCAGCTATATAATTGGGGGGGGGGTACATACCAGAGGTTAGCAAACACATAAATAACATAAATAAATGCCCAGCCTACTGCCCAAATCCAATCACCACAATTTTAGTAACCAACAACAACAACAACAAAAAAGAAAACAGCAAAATGAATCCATGAATCAGCAAAGGCTGCAAGCATATACTGTAGGAGGACACTGGACAGGATAGGAATGTGCTGTCATAAGCCTGTAAAAAATAATAAATCCCCTGCTCTTCCAGACCAGATCTTAAATCTTACCTCAAGGCAAGTAAAAGAATTATCTGGCTCCTGTTTCTTTCTCTCTCTCTCTCTCTCTCTCTCTCTCTCCGTTGCTTGCTGGCAGACCAGGACACTGCTGGCGCTCACTTGTTGCTGCTGCTTCCTCACTGGCTCCATTGTGCTACTGTGCTGCTGGCCAAGACAGTATTTTATTTCAATAAAAATGAATTCACAGCTCTGTCTTACACAGCTAGCAGCAACAAAGGATGCTATCAGTGAGGAAGGTCCAGGTCGGCGACGGAACTGGAAGCAGTTTATCAGTGGCAAACAGCAGTACAACTCTCTCAAATGAGAGTGGTCAGCAGCTTCTCAGGTGATTTTTCTCTCCAGCGCTCTGGAACTCTCCTCAGCTGTAGTTGTTCCCAGAGTGCTGGAGAGGATCCTATTAAGCATAGCCCACAGACCTGAGGGGGGACAGAAAAGTTTAGGTCCAGTGATCGGAGGTGCCAAAAACAGGAACGGACCCAGCAGGCAGCTTTAATTGGTTGCTGAGTCTTACATCATCACGTCTGATGATGTATGCACGGCTGGAGGGTTCCACCTGAAAATGCATCCATAAGGAAACAAGGGACAGCAGCAAGGAGCAGGTGATTGGGACTTAGTCATCTGACTGTAACTTGTTCACCGGTGAGTTGGCGAGCGGAGCGACTGGGCATCACCGACTGTACGGGTCTGGGACAATGGGGCAGCCGCCAGCCGCATACTACAGCATCTACAGATGACATACATCAGTTCAGGACTGAGTGAGATGGAGTCTGACTAGTGGATTGGGTCTGGAAGTCTGTTGACAACTTGTCTTCAAGAGACTGGAGGTACCTTAACATTTTAAATAGCGAGGTAGGGATATGGATGGCGTGCCACGTGGCCCCCTCCACCACGCTGGTGATACTTTTTGGCACAGCAGGTAGCAGCTGCAGAAAAAAAAAACATTGGACCCACTGCAAAAAATTAGGAAAATCCAGGGGCCGCTCAGAAAACCCAGGGTACTGTGGCCCTGGGCAACTGACCCATCTGCCCAATGGTTAATCCGGGTATGAAGCCGCCCATGATCGGGCTTCAGCTGAGAAGCCGCTGCAGTGTGGATCCTCCCCGGCTGCCCACTTTCTATCCCCACCTGACCTTGCCAGCTTGTCACCCAGATATGATTTCAGTCAAAGCTTGAAGCCTGTGCCTCCAATTGGCTAATTCCACAGCAGCACGGAATGGCATTGGTGGTTCCTTCCACCTCTCTGGCAGCTATTGACTGCTCTAATACTTTTGGAAATGTATCTTTTTGCTCTGTTTAGAGCGCTACCTTCTGCTAGTGCCTTTTTGTTTGTATATAGCGTAACTGCAAAATTTGTATAATCAAGATTGCGTTTGTGAATAATTGGTGTTGTTTTCTACAGTAGCCATAAATTGTGATTCCAGCCAGCATTAGGGCACTATAGTGCACTCTAGAAGAGCCTAATTGCTTGATTTTGTCTTTTCTCCATTTTTCTTCCTTTCTCCTCGCTCTCTGAAATTCCTAACCTCTTGTTTGCTGGCTGTAAGGTTTTCAATGGTAAAGACCAGGTACCCCCCAACCCCCACTTTGGTAGTGTAATTAACTTATTTTTCTCTTTCCTCTGCCTACACAACCCCCTTTTCTCACTTACTCCCCCCTACTGTCCTGTGTCCCTCCCACCATTTAACCCTAGGCACCAGCCCCATGGCTCTCCTCTTTAACCTACCTAATCCCCCTGTTTTTTCTTCCTTTCAGAAGCCACCCTTGATTGGGCTCCAGCCAAGAAGTGACTGCAGCATGGATCCTCCCCGGCCGCCCAATCTCCATGCCTGCCTGACCTCACCAGCTTGCCACCCAGGTACAGCTCAGCCAGGGCTTGAAGCCTGTTCCTCCAAATGGCAAATTCCACAGCTGCACAGAACACCATTGGTGGTTCCTTCCACCTCTCTCACTGCTATTGGCTGCTCTAATTACTTTTCAACATTTAACCTTTTGCTCTGTTTAGAGTGCTGCCATCTGTGAGTGCCTTTTGGTTATGTATAGTGCAACTGTAAATTTTGTCCCACCTGCCCACCCCAGCCCCACCTCTATTAAATGCTATATCCTAGAGCTCTTCCCACCCACTTCTCTCCATTGGTGGCCTCTTATTTGTAACTACCAATTGACTGCATAGGATCCACTGCAGCTATGGCAAAATTCTACATGTCAGGTTGTCACATATAAAATGAGATGCTCTGGTACCTAATCCTATTAATCCTGTACCTCACAGGTGGTGCAGATAAATCTCCACAGCTCCAAAACTAGGCACACCCACCTACTCAGCAACTTCTGCTCACTACCCAAGGGGAGCAATGGCTGACTCCTGCACACATCTACCCTCCAAACTAGTACCTCAAACCTATGTACCCCCTACTACCCCAAAATTCCTAATAGCTGCCATAATACTATGCAATACCCTGGTGGTTGCTACCAATGACCACAAGAACTGCAGGGCAACATATATTACAAAAGGCTGGATGTATTGTACATGAATACTGAGGAAGTGGCTACTACTACTACTACTACTATTAATTTCTGAAAATGTGCACCCCATTCCAGGACCCCCAAAAACTAAGTCCACAATGAGCCTTGGATACCTCAAAATAGTATCCCTAAACATACTCAGCCTCCTATCCAAAATGCTGCAATTCCAGGCATGAGTTGAACTGCTCCAACCGGATATTATAGCCCTCATTGAGGTCTTCCTCTCCCCAAAGGTCAGTGATGCTGCCATAGCCTTAGATGGCTATACTGTGTCCTGCCAGGATAGATTATCCAAATGCAAGGGTGGCAGTCTGGTTTACATCAAGCATGAGATCAGAGGGCAACTACTGCCAACTAGTCTCCACACTAAGGATGCACAAATTATAAGCCTCAAACTTTCTCTTGGTCAACAGAACAGAGTGCTACTACTCTCCACTGTTTATGTACCCCCTGGTACCCACACTACTGGTGTCCAGTAAGTGATTTCCATCCCAGAGCAGTATATGCAAAACTGGGAACACATCATTGTCAGAGACTTTAACGTCAATTGGCAGTCCAATGATGCATCCGCTGTCTGCGACCTGATCACAGGCCTTTACCTTTCAAGCCTGGTAACTCAACCCACCAGATCTAGCAACTACAAAATGGGCACCAGTATGTGAATTGACTGGCTCCAAACTACCTGCCCAGAACACATCTCCAAAGTCAAAGTCCTACCTGACACCCTTAATGATCATTCCCCAGTTATGTGCACCTGGTCGAATAAGTTCTCCAGAAGTGCACCCCAGGTCGTAAGAAGTAGATCACTGAGACCTGGTCAGCTGAGTTCCTTTATGCGATATCTCATACTGGTTGACTGGTCACAGTTGGACAGGGCACAGAATGGCAACAAAGCCCTTGACTACTTCCTCACAACAAGGCATGTGACATATTTGCTCCCTACAAAACTAAAAAAGTAAGAGAGGCTACCAACCAACGACTCTATGGTTCCCTCATTGTGCTCATGTGCCATAGGAACAACTTGTGGCACAGGGCCAAAGAAATGGGTAAGCATCCTGACATTGTTGCCTGCAAAATAGCTAGGAACAAATGCACCAAGCTCATTCGACAGGCTAAGGCCTCCTATTACTATGACCTCCTGAAGAAGAGCTGGGGCTGTGGGAGAGAGTTTTGGGACTCAGTAAAGTCACTTACTGGAAAAGCCTCCAGAGCTCCTCCTGAATTAACTATTACTGCTACTGGGACACTCCAGAAGTCTTGTGACATTGCAAATGCTTTTAACCAGGCTTTCACTGATCTCAGTACAGTACTACACAGGGACTATCTTCCCCCCCTCACCCAAATCTGCCCTCAGAAATAACATCAAACTCCTCGCCAATAAGAAGCACTCCCCCATTCTACTTCAGGCAGATCCCTAGACATGAAACCTTAAAATATGTTAAATGGGCACTAGGGAAGACACGGATGGGTAATGACCTCATTGATATGAAGTTGATAGCTCTGGTATTAAGTGAGGTAGTTGAACTTCTCACTAAAGTGTTCAATGCCTCTCTAAGGTCAGGTTTTTTCCCAGACAAGAGGAAGGATACACTGGTTACCCAGTCTTCAAAACTGGGGATATAATCCAACTGTCCAATTACAGGGCCCTCTCTATCCTCCCTCCACTATCTAAAGTCCTTGAATGTGTTGTCTTGTATCAGCTCACTGAGTATCTATTGAAACCCAACCTACTCTGTGCCCAGCAACACATGTTCAGGAGAGATCACTCCACCCTCACCACCCTGGTTTATTTCACCTCCCAAATATACAATGCCTTTGATGATGGATTGGGAGTGGGGTCTATCTTTATAGACCTTACGAAGGCATTCAACACTGTCAAACATCCACTCCTGATCCAAAACCTCCTCTCAGTCAGCCTGTCCAGTGACACGATGGCATGGTTTAACAGCTACCTATCTTGTAGGACTCAATTCATCAGAATCAATGGTAATCTCTCTGAGCCAAGGGGAGTGCACCTGGGTGTCCCACAAGGGTCAATACTAGGGCCACAACTCTTCAGTCTCTTTATTAACTTCTTACCTACAGAATGCCCAGGGCACATCATGCTCAATGCAGATGATGCAGTCACCTCTGTTAAAGGAAAAAATCAGGCTGCGGTCTCCACTGAAGAGGAAGGCAATTTCTATAGACTAGAAAAATGGTTCTCCAGTAACAAACTCTTGCTCAACTATGAAAAAACTAAGAGCATGCTCTTCTCCGTTCAACAAAACAGGAAGATGTTTGGGCCTCTACAGGTCCAGAG
Organism: Neoceratodus forsteri; assembly: GCA_016271365.2. Classification (NCBI taxonomy): domain Eukaryota; kingdom Metazoa; phylum Chordata; order Ceratodontiformes; family Ceratodontidae; genus Neoceratodus; species Neoceratodus forsteri. The sequence continues at coordinate 1,293,546,325 of CM057456.1, forward strand.
TCTTGAAGGTGACACACTGAAACAAATTAGCACTTTTAAATATCTCGGGGTTCACCTTGATGACACCTTAATGTTTGGAACTCATATTGACCATGTTGTTAAGACTGCTAATGCAAAGTTTGGCATCCTCTATTGCCACCAGCATTCAATAACCATGGAGGCCCTGAAATTGGTCACAAGTTGCTCAATCTTATCCACCATAGACTACGGCCTTGTTATTTATGGTGCTGGCAATGACACTGCCCTCAAATGGGTAAAAATCTCTACTTAACAAAGCCTGTCACCTGGAACTGGGGGTGAATCACTGGACACATACTTGTGCCCTCTATCAAGAGACAGGATAGCTTCCTCTTCACAATAGGATTATATACCAAACGTGCCTACTTGCTGAGAAGTTCTTGCTGGGGCATACCCTAGATCAACCTCCTGCTTATTCCAAACTGCTCAACCCATGATTAGGACCCAAAATGTGGATAAGGGGGGCTGATGTTACCATTTAAGTGAACAGCTCAAGCCCAGAGATCCCTTTCCTATTGTGGTCCCAAGTGGCTTAACGAACTCCACAAGGACTTGATCGAGTGTAGCAAGGTTAACTAGTTCAAATTGGACATCTGAGCCCACTTAGCCCAAAAAATGTCTGCAAATGTTTCCTCAAACCCTAACAATATCTGCCCCTTGCTAAGCAGAAATCCCTGGTTCCCTTTCTCTCCTCCCCATTGGACACTAGTGGAAACTGTTAAGTGCCCCCCTCCCACCTGTCAATGTTACCCACCCAAATTTCCCCCTCCCCTAGACCTCCCATGCCACCCCTTCCTCCTCCTTCCTGTCAACTCCCCTCATGCCACCCCTCCCACTCCCTGGCACTCTCCTTTGTTACTCCCTCCCTCCTCCTCTTAGCCTATTCCCCCTCCCCTCTGTTCACCCATATCTTGTTACTCCTCCACACCACACTCCTTCCACTATGCCATGCACCGACAAAGCCCTGTCTGGCTACAACTCTATTTCAAGCAAGTCCAGATCCTTAGTCTTCTTGTATTCTGCACTTACTCTGGAATGGCCATATGCTACTGCATATTCTGCAACTGAATTGTAACAGCTCTCCTTATATTGCATTGAATTCTAATCTAGATATGTTGTGTCCTGGGTTACCAGGCTCACTAATTTCCTTTGCACCAATGTATTTCCTGTTGACCCTTTATAAATCACAATGTAACTGACTATTGAATCTGTGTAATCTTACGTAACCAATGTGTTGTTTGTTTTGCCTTTGTATCTGTATTGACCTGGAAGCTTTGTAAACGAGTCCATGACTCGAAGGTTTTAAACCCAATTTGAAATAAATAAAGCATGTTATGATTATATAGATCACAAAAGGGGATCAGGGAGAACTATAGAGCCACTATTACACCAGGATGTGGTGGTGGGGTACCGCAGGGTTCAGTACTGGGACCGATCCTTTTTAATGTCTTTATGAGTGACATTGCAGAGGAACTGGCAGGAAAAGTATGTCTCTTTGCAGATGACACAAAGATACACAAGATGGAGTGGAAAGGATGAGAAGGGACTTGGCAAGGTTGGAGGAATGGTCAAATGTATGTCAGCTCAGATTCAATGCAAAGAAGTGCAAGGTAGTGCACATGGGAAACAAAAACCCAGGGGAAGCGTACACAATGGGGGTGAGATACTGACAACAGTAAAAATAGAAAGGGACCTGGGGGTAATTATATCAGATGGGGCAGTATTTAAAATGGGGATTACAAGAACAACAGAATTATGCATTAAGCAGGTTAGCAAGAGGAAAAGGAAGAGGAGACCATTATGGTTTTCCAAAGAGGTAGCAAAGAAAGTGAAATCCAAAAAGATTGCATTCAGGCAATACAAAAAGACACAGGCAGAAGGGGATAGGGAGAAGTACCAGGAGAAGCAAAGGGAGGCAGGGAGGTCAGTAAGGGAAGCCAAAGCTCAGACAGAAGAACACATTGCAAAATCAGTGGGTAGAGGGGACAAAACCTTTTACAGGTACATAAGTGAAAAAAGAAAGACAAAGGGAGGGATAGTGAGACTGAAGGGGGAGGATGGGGGCCGTGGAGGATGACAACAGTAAAGCTAACATATTGAACAGGTATTTCTGCTCAGTCTTTACTGAGAAGAAGAGGAGGGTAATGGGTCTGAAGGGAGTACAAGGGTGAGAATGGTGCAGAAATGGACACAAGTCCTTTACGAGAAAGGGTCCTGAAGGAACTGGAAGTAATAAGAGTTGATAAAGCAATGGGGCCAGATGGGGTGCACCCCAGGGTCCTTAAAGAACTAAGAGAGGTGGTGGCTGAACCTCTGGCTATCCTGTTTAGCCGATCACTGGAAACAGGGGAGGTACCCAAAGACTGGAGGACAGCCGATGTAGTCCCCTTACACAAAAGTGGGAACAAAGAGGAAGCAGGGAACTACAGACCAGTCAGCCTCACCTCGGTAGTGGGGAAGATCATGGAAGCACTACTGAAGGAGAGATTGGTGGAACATCTAGTTGTCAATGGACTACAGGACCCAAGGCAGCATGGTTTCACCAGGCGGAGATCATGTTAGACCAACCTCATTGAATTTTTTGACTGGGTGACTAGGGAGGTGGATCTGGGGAGGGCAGTGGACATGGCCTATCTGGACTTCAGCAAGGCCTTTGACACTGTGCCACATAGAAGACTATTACACAAGCTGGGAAATATGGGTGTGGGCAGGACAGTAGTGTGGTGGGTAGGTAACTGGCTGGGTGGCAGGACACAGGGTGGTGGTAAATGGCTGTCACTCCACAGAGGGAAGAGTGACCAGTGGGGTACCACAGGGATCAGTGCTGGGACCGGTTCTATTCAACATCTTCATCAGTGACATTGCGCAGGACCTAGAAGGCAGAATTTCACTGTTCGTTGATGACACAAAGCTCTGTAACAGAGTAGACACAACCAGAGGTTGTAGACAGAATGAGAAGCGACCTGCAGAAACTTGAAGAATGGTCAGGGGTTTGGCAGTTGAAATTCAATGCAAAGAAGTGCAAGATAATGCATATGGGGCACAAAAACCCTGGCACAATATATCGGTTGGGGGGTGAGGATATAGCATGCACCAAGCAGGAAAGGGATCTTGGGGTTGTCATCTCTGATGACCTCAAGGTAGGGAAACAGTGTGACAAAGCAGCAGGTAAAGCAAGTAGGATGCTGGGATGTATAGGCAGCGGCATCACCAGCAGGAAAAGGGAGGTCATAATTCCGCTATACAAGACACTAGTGAGGCTCCACCTGGAGTACAGTGTACAGTTCTGGAGACCATACCTACGTAAGGACATAGACAGGGTAGAGAAGGTTCAGAGGAGGGCAACAAGATGGTGCATGGATTGCACCACAAGTCCTATGAAGACAGGTTGAAGGAACTGAACATGTACTCCTTGGAGGAGAGGAGGGAGAGAGGGGATATGATAGAGACATACAAGTATCTTACAGAGGAACAGGGTGCAGGAAAACACTATTTTTAAGCGAAAAAGATGTTCCAGGACTAGAGGGCATGGGATGAAGTTGGAGGGAGGACGATTCAGAGGAAACATGAGAAAGAATTTCTTCACAGAACGTGTGGTGGACAAATGGAACACCCTGCCAGAGGAAGTGGTGGGGGCTGAAACAATCACGGGATTTAAGAATGCATGGGATAGACATAAAGGAATTCTGGAGGTCAGGGGTAATGGGCAACAGACTTCTAGGAAAACAAACTGAACTTACAAGCTCAAATGGGCAGACTGGGTGGGCCATAGGCCCCTATCTGCCGACACTGTCTATGTATCTATGTATCTATGTAGATGACCTAAAGGTGGGGAAGCAATGTGAGAAGGCAGTAAGGAAGGCTGGGGGATACTGGGATGCATAGGAAGAGGCATCAATAGTAGAAAACAGGAAGTTGTTATCCCTCTGTACAGACAGTTGGTGAGACCTCATCTGGAGTACTGTGTGCAGTTCTGGAGACCCCATCTCCGCAAAGACATAGACAGAGTGGAGGCTGTCCAGAGGAGAGCAACCAAAATGGTGCAGGATCTGCACCAGAAGACATACGAAGAAAGACTAAAGGAGCTTAATATGTATACCCTTGAGGAAAGAAGGGAGAGAGGGGACATGATAGAAACTTTCAAGTACCTCAAGGGAATTAAAGTCCAAGAGGGTAGCATCTTCCAGAAAAAGAGATGTGCAAGAACAAGGGGGCACAATTTGAAGACAGAGGGGGGACAGCTCAGAGGTAATGTGAGGAAGTATTTTTTCACTGAGAGGGTTGTGGATGCATGGAACAGCCTCTCTGAGGAGGTCATGGAGTCAAGAACAGTGGGGGACTTCAAGAATGCATGGGACAGGCAAAAGGCAGTTCTAGTGGGGCGTAGGAGGAACTAAGCTGTTAGTTAACTAGGATCTGCAGCTTATCTGTTAGGTAGGAAAATGGGCAGACTAGGTGGGCCAAACGGTCCTTATCTGCTGTCAAATTCTATGTTTCTATGTTTCTATGTTAGGATGGCACAGTAGTAACATCAAGCAAATAAATGACTGAATAAATGGCTGACATTCAGAATAGATATTTTGCCACAGTTTTTATAGATAAAATTAATACAATTAACATTACAAGCAGACCTATCCTAATTGATCCAGTAAACATTAGGGACAGATTTTATCAGCTTGACCAGAATAAATCCATTGGACTGGGCAGTTTTCATTGGAGATTCATTATGGAGTTGGCAAACGAACTAGCACCCCCTATTAATTATATTTTCCAGCCCTCTTTAGATAGGAGGTAGTGATAGTCCCATGGAGAACAGCTACAGTGATTCTGCTCTTTAAAAAAGGTAGTGAAAAATGTCCAGTTAACTATTGGCCTTTAAGTTTAACATCCACCCTATGTAAGGTATTGGAAGAGATTATTAAGGAGTACATCATAGAACATATTCAAGAAAATAATCTAGCAGATAGTTCCCAGCATGACTTTACCAAGGGCTTATCATGTCAAACTAATATGTTGGAATTTTACAATTGGGCTAGCATGAGCTTAGACACAGGTAGATCAGTGGATGTGGTATTTTTGGACTTTACTAAAGCCTTCGACAAGTTACCTCACAATGGGTTAGTTCAGGTTCTCTTTAAAATGGGAATACCTGAAAATGTTATCTCATGAGTTCACTCCAGGTTTCTAGACAGAAGGCAAAGAGTCAGTGTTAGGGGTGTACTCTCAAACTGGTCTGACGTAACAGGTGGAGTACCTCATGGTTCAGTTCTGGGACCACGTCTCTTCAATATTTATGTCACATCCCTTCAGATCGAACATCAAAATTTATGGATGGCAAAATTCACAGATGACTGAAGAGTTGGGGCAGAGATAATAAAGCCCAGTGATACAATCAGTCTACAGGAGGCCATGAACCACATAGGCAAGTGGTGCAACAAACATAAGTTACAGCTAGATGATGGAAAAATGCACAGTTATACACTTAGGCAGAAGAATTCTGAAGGCCACTTATACCCTGGTCGATATAGCTCTCAGAAGTGTAGAAGAAGAAAGAGATTTGGGCATTACTAGCTCAAATGATCTGCAATTTAGATCACACTGTAGAAAACTGTGGCAAAAAGCTAATGGCAGGCCAGCCGAGGGAGAATGATTGAGCAGGCTGGGGACCATTCTTCTTCTCTGGGGCGGGAGGGAGGGAGGGTAAGAGTACCTGGCACTTGACAGACCCCTGGTGGAGATCGGGGTACCACAATGACTGGCGCCAATACATCAGGGGTGGGGTGGATGCTGGATCTCATTCCATGTTCCCACCCCCAGGGAAGAAAAGCACAGTAAAATGCTGGCTCCTGGAGGGATGGCCCCCATTCCACTCGCCGTCCACTGCCTCTAAACAATGTCGGGGGGTTCCCACTCTCTTGGCCCTAACCCAGAGGGTGGTAACAGGGGGCTTGCCATGATATCCTAAGGGAGTGGGAAGCCCTCTTGGTGGCCCCACCCCGCGGGGATAAGCATGGGGACAGCAGAAGTGGATGGGAGGCCTGAAAGGAAGGGACCTAGGTCCCCCCAAATAAAAAACCCAAAAAAGCAAATGGAATTTTAAATTGCATCATTAGGCATGTCTCTAGCAGAAGGACAGAGGTTTTGCTACCATTGTATGGCTCCCTGGTCAGATCATTACTGGAGTATGGCATGCAGGTGTGGTCACCATATAAACAAACTCTGGCCAGAGCCGATAAGGCTGTGAAGTGCTACCAAGTGATGAACATTACAGATGTGCATAGAAATTCTTCAATGCTCAGGTGTAACTTGACTATATGTTGGAAGTGGTGCACCTGATTTTCAACATGGCCTTTTTTGGACCCCTTCTTATGAACAGTGCCAGTGTCATTTTGTTCAATTGTCCTGAAATGTGATTGTGCAGACCAAATGCACTGTTATGTGCCACAGGTGTGAAAACACAGTTTGGGCAGGTTTTGTAAAATGACAGCTGCACAGTTGTGAAGGAGGTGTAAAAAAATGGCTATGTTAAAACTATGAAGTGAAAATATTATAAATTATCAATGTTAGGTGCGTGCGTAGAAACTGCACAGCCACGCTCATAACGCAGTCAATTTTTGGAATGGTTTCACCAGATTTTCAACATGGCCTTTGTTGGACCCCTCCTCATGAACAGTAGCAGTATCATTGGGTTTAATTTTCCCAAAAGGTGATTGTGCATTCTGTGCCAGAGGTGCAAAAACACGTTTTGGGCAGGTTATGAAAAATGACAGCTGTACTGTTGTGAAGGAGGTGTGCAAAAATGGCAATGTTAAAAATGTGGAGTGGAAATATGAAAAATTAGAGGAGTTAGGAGAGTGCATAGAAACTGCTCAATGCATGCTTGTAACACAGTCATTTTTTGGAATTTGTTCACCAAATTTGCAACATGGGTGTTTTGGGACCCCACCTCATGAACAGTGGCACTGTCATTTCACGAATCGGTCCTGAAAGGTGATTCTGCACAGTGACCACTGAAATCACCTTTCAGGACTGAGTAACAAGATCACAGTGACAGTGTTCACAAGGAGGGGTCCCAAGAAGCACATGTTGAAACTTTGGGGCAAAAATTCCAAAAAATGGCTGAGATATTAGCATAAGTTGAAAACCACATTGAATGGCTGTATAGCATGCTTACCTTTAATTCTTCAGTTCGTGATTGGGCTTTGAAGAATGCAGACGTGTCCTGGTCCAGAGAAGATGATGGCACCAACCTCTGGAGGTAAGTGTGAGGAAAGGGGGGTGTGGGAAGGTGGGTGCACAGTGGTAGGGTGGGGAGGGGGGAAGGAGACCGCAGTGATGATGAGGGACCATTTTTAATTTCACAGGGAAACAACAGTGACAGCAAGGGACCATTTTCAATTTTGCAGCATAAGAAATGGAAATAAAACATTTAAGCACACTGGGGTGGGCTTCCAGTGTGCCACATGAATGCCGATATGGGGATTGGGCACCCCATGTCGGGCATAATGTGAGAAGGGGACACCAGACACAAAGATACTGATGAGGGACCATTTTTTAATTAATAGACAAAAGAACAATTTCGCACATTAGGGTGGTCTCCCAGTGTTGAGATATCATGACTTGTGGAGGGGGCACAAAATGCAGAATGGCATTTTGCCATTAGCAACATGCCAACACCACAGCACTGTGCATGCACGTGACTTGTGTGCATGTGTAGTGCACGCATCAGAATGCGGAAGTAACAGACAAAATAGTAAGGCTGTTATTCTGTATGACGATCATGGAGGAGGGCTTTCAGTTCTGTTGGGCTTTTGGCAGGACACTTCCAAAAGTCCAGTGGAAGAGGTTGTGAGATCAGCCGTTTTCAGACCTAGAACACTCTCGCAAAATGGCTGTAGACTCCACCCACAGCCCTAGAAAGGCAAGAATGGCATGCTGGAGAGGGTACAGAAAAGGGCAAGATGCACTATAACAGGTCTTAAAGGGATGGATTATACCAACAGATTGAAGGAACTAGACATGTTCTCAGTCCAGAAGGGTAAGGGGAGACATGTGTCTGCTATAGTATTTAAGGCCCAAATGGATGGAGATCTATGGGATAGATTGGGGTTCCACTTCAGAAAGCAAACCTACCACACTAGGGCACACCCACTTCATTGAGAGGGGAGAAATGCCGATAATGGAAAAGACAGAAATGGTATCATCAGAGGGTGATACTATTATGGAACACCCCACCATTGGTCAGTCAATCAGTAGCTTCACATTGAAGTTTTATGATCTACACAGGACGTGAAAATTTACTTTGTAGGTAATATGTGAGTACCAAGGACAAAAGTCTATATAGCTCTAACTAAACCTAGGTAACCTCTCAATAACAATTTCCCCACCTTATTAGTTGACTACTGGATAGTCTTGCCAGAACAGAGCGATTTAGAGACATTTGATAGGGGAAGTTATGTTGGATTGGGGAATTCAGAAATGTGTTTCCTCATCAGTAATCTTGGGGGTGTAATGGGAATTGAGATTACAGGCAGCCACCCCTACATATCCAATATGACAATTGCCCTCATCCTCTCCCCTATGTGTGTGTGTGGGGGGGGGGAGGTAGATATTTACTGTTCTGCTATACACCTTGATATACAATACAATGTTATTATTTATTTATTTTTTGTAAATTGCCTTAAACACATAATTCACAAATTTAAACTTGGGAGATTGCACCAATTAAGTGTGCATAGTTTTAAGGGGGCAGGGCAATCAAAGTTGTTTTGGGGAAAATGGTTGTGCTAGGGGAAGGGGTGGAAAGAAAAACTGCTGCACGTTACTGTTTAATTCTATATATGCTCTATGCTTGGGGGAGGAGCCTCACACAAGGTTCAGAGGAGCAACCTGTTGTAAAAAGTGTTCACACAAAATAACGGGTATCACTACTGCAGAATGTTTGGAATGAAACTGGCTGACCAAGGGTCTGAAACCTATGACATTTCTGAAATATTTGATAATGGATAGTACACTGAATTCAGTGAATGAACTCAGTTCATGGGACATTAATGGGCTGAAATGTCATACAAAGTAAAATAAAGTGCTAGGCAGGCTTAAAAATATAAAGATGTTGTGGTCTGCTTTCAAGAAGCACATATGATCGGAGAGAATGTGAACACATGACTAGAGGATGGGGAAGGGGAATGGTATGGTTCTTATTTATTTTCAAAAACTAGAGTGGTGGCCGGCCGGCTGAGACACAGGTTTCCAGGGGTGGTCACACTAGTGGCTGTTAACAGCAGAGGTCAGTTTGTATTGTTACAGCTACAACTTAACTCAGGCCAAATGCTTGCAATTGATTCAGTCTATGCCCCTAACATAGACAATACAGATTTTTTTGTGTACCTCTCATTAGAGATGACCAAATTTCAGGGGCCCTGGGTGTTAAATGGGGATTTTAATTGTACACTGGACAATAACCTGGATAGATCCACTAGGACAAGTAGTACAGAGTCTAGGAGCACTAAAGCTATAAAAGATCTGATGAGGGATCATAGATTATTGGATGCTTGGTGATACTTAAATCCTAAGGGAAGGAATTACTCTCATTACTCCGACTAGGCCAGAAGATATACATATTTAGACATGGATTTGGTCTCCAACAACATTATCTTAATAAAATCAGCTACATATGACCCTATAGTAATGTCTGACCACTCATTAGTGTGATTGGAGGTATCAGGAATGGGATATGTCCACACCAGTCGAGTCTGGATACTTGACCACACTTTACCACAAGGAAAAAGAAAATGAGGAGTGTTTTTGCACCTGCTATGAGACCTTGTATGCTTCGGAGGTGGTGCCTACCCAGAGACAGTATGCAGCCTTTTTTGCCTGTGCACAAATTCAAAAGATTAATGAACAAGATAGAGAGGATCAGATGGATAAGCTTGAAATTCCTATCAGTCTGTGGACTTTCGGGCAGGAGTGCTGACTTGTTTAATACAGTGTTTGTGTGGGACCTTCCTCTGGAGGAGGTTGCAGTGCTTGGAGGTGCAGTGAGGGGCAGACACAGGACTGATACACTCTCGTGAGAGTCAGGTGTGGGCCCTAATCCCACCCTCCCCCACCTCTCCCTCCCCAGAGTACAGCTCATTTATACGGGACCACCTGCCTTGCAATTGGAGGAAGAGGCTTCAGGTGCAGCTCATGTAGTTCTATCCAATAATGGAGCCACAGGGCAGGGAAACAGCATAGGTAGGTCTCAAATAGGAGTGCAGCATCCACAATGAATTGCTGAGTAGTGTGATAGTTGGATATTGTGGAGGGCCTTCAACTGGAATATATCAGGTAAACTTTCTGTTAGAGGCTGGGCTAGGATTAGTTGGTTATTTGGCCTAGAAAAGACTGCTGTGATTATGGGGAAGAGACCGCGTATCACTAGAGCAGGTATCTTTGGGAGGGTGGTTGGGTGCACAGGGTGTGGTGCGGCCATGATACTGAACTGGGCTTGGAAGTTTGTGGGATTCCCAGTATGCTACCAGCTGGCTCAGCTTAAGGAGGAGGTAGAGGGGATCTGAATGCAGCAGGGGGTGTTGGGGGGATGATTGGAGTGGTAGAAGGCAAGCAGTCACCTACATGGAAGCATTATGTGCAGGGGCCTCCCAAGTTGGGGGAGGAGTGAAGAGAGGTGCTAACACTAGGAGAGGAGGGATGGAAGGGGGATACACAGGGGGCTCTAGGGGACCCTGGCAGGTGGGGCCCAAAAGGTGGAAATTTCCACAGCAGTAGGCAAGAGTCTGGGGGTGTCCAAAGGAAACCAAGAGAGGCAGTAGGGACATGGGGGCACTGGGGTAATGGGATAAGGCTTGCAAATTGTTTAACCGTCTATGCCCATTGGTAGAAAAGGGGTGTGTAGGGGAAGAGGAAGATGAGGATGATGCTGTTGCTGGTGAAGCTGGGGCAGGGATGGATAGAAAGGGTAAAGGGGGCAAAAGGCAAGGGCACAATAGAGGGGGTCCTGGACAGGATGAGTGAAGAGGGGTAGGGGGAGGAAGAAAAGGAGGATCAATGGAACAAGGAGGAGGACAATGGTATGGAACAGGGACATGACAGGCAGGAAGGCGCAGGATGTAAATGGGATGATAGCGAGCAGAAAGCTAAGTAGGCAAATGGATAGGACAGATGGATTAGTAAGGAGTGGGGAAAGAGACACAGAGAAAGATACTCGATTGGGGGATAAAGAAGGCCAGGACATGGGTAGAGGAGGTGACCTGGGACAATAGTGAAGGGGCTACATTCTACACCCAGATTGTGGGAGGTGCGAGGAGCCGGTTGAGGGGAGAATCCAGACAAAGGAATGAGGAGGGGCATGGAAGGAGGGGGAACCTGAGGGGTAAACAGGGAGGCAAGGGGGAGGTTAGAGTACTGCTATTCGGGGACTCCATGATCACAGGCATCCAGTGGAAGGGGTAGGAGGAGGGTAAAACCTGTCAGATCAGAAACAAATGCCTCCCAGGCCTGACGGTGCACAAGGCCAAGCATGCGCTGTATTCACTGGCAAGGGAATGCGGAAGGACCCCAGACATTCTAGTGCACTTGGGGACATAAATGGTAATAGTGAACTAGAAATTCAGGCAAGGTTCTGGGAGTTGGCCAGGATATGCCTTTCCATAGGCTGTAAGATCTCCTTTTCGTAAATCCTGCCGATGCCAAGGGCTAGTGGGGAAAACAAGATGAAGATTAGGGAGATAAATCAGGGGCTTTAGGAGTGGTGTGGGGAATTTGGGTATTGCCTGGTGGGGGACTGGGGGTAGACCTGGGAGGATAAGGGGCCAAATGCCAGGGACAAGCTCCACCTTAATTTGGAGGGAAAGGAAATCCTTAAGCTCAAACTAGCTGGGTTCATCAGCAAAAGGTAGGGTTTAAACTTGTGAAGGGGGGAAGGATCACAAAAAGAGGCAGTGCCAGCAGGTACAATAATTGAGGGACAGTGTCTCCACTCCTCTAGGGGGCCAGAAAGAGATGGAAATGGGTCACCAGGTGGGGTGCAGGAGCTGAGAAATGGGAGCTCAAAGGGGGGAAAGGAGAGGAGGGAAAAGGAGTGGAGAGTAGTCCTAATAAGTTCCAGGAGCTTAGGAAATAAAATGCTGGAACTCCAGGCAATGCTAGTTGAGGGGGAGGTAGATGTGGCAGCAGTCACTGAGACCTGGGCCACTCAAGAGCATGAGTGGGACCTAAATCTGGAGGGCTACACTATGTTCAGGAAAGATAGGGGGAGGGAAGGGGTGGTGGTGTAGCACTGTTAGTCAGAAATGGCGTGGGTATTGGAGGGGTAGAGGAGGCAGAGGGGAACATGGAGGCTAGTTGGGTCACCTTGCTGATACAGGGGGGTTAGAGAGTAAAGGTTGGAGTGGTATACAGACCACCAGCACTGGCAGAGGTCCTGGAAGAAAGTTTGGTGGCACATCTCGAGGGACACTGTAGATTGGGAAAGGGAAGGGAAGGGTAGTGGTAATGGGGGACCTCAACATGCCAGGAACAGACTGGAGAACTATGACCTCACCAGTGGCCAGAGATCATAGGCTGCTGGATGTCTTCCAGGATGCATTTCTGATACAGCAGGTGGGTGCGCCAACTAGGGAGGCCAGACACTGGATGTGGTCCTGGCGGATACTGATCAGATTAGGGGCCTAGAGGTGAGGGACCCATTGGCAGAGAGTGATCACAGCACAGTCTGGTACTTCCTACACTTGGGAGGGGAGGAAAGCCGAACAAGGACGGTAGTAACCAACTTTAGGGGTGCAGACTTCAGGGAGATGGTAAGGATCCTTAAAGATCATGTGGACAGGATAAGGTCAGATATGGATGCTAACAGCAGGTGGGGGATCATTAGGAGGGGAATACAGGAGGTTACCAGATCCTGCAAGGGAAAAGCGTAAGTTCGGTATGGCCAGAAACCCTGCTGGTGGACCCGGGAGGTACAGGAGGTGGTAAGGGAAAAGAAGGCCACCTATAGGTGCTTCAAGTGCTCAAGGAGTGAAAGGGATCAGGAGGAATATGAGCTGACAGCCAAGAGAGTCACCAGTGTGGTGAGAGCAGCTAAGGTAAAAAAGGAGCAGTCCTTGGCCAGTGGGATCCAGAGGGGGAACAAGGGGTTCTTTAGATACATAGGAGGAAAAAGGAAGTAAGGGGGCAGATCAGCAAGATAAGGATAGAGATGGTGGGGCACATGAGGTGGGGGAACAGGCAGAAGTCCTAAATGAGTACTTTGCCTCAGCTTTTACCAGGGGGAATGGAGGGGCTATGTCTTGCAAGGGGATCAGGAGTAAACTGGAGCAAGGGGTGGGACCAGTAGAGACCAGGGGCCCTGATGGGTCTGGGGAAAGGGAGTGGCCACCACAGACAGGAGGTGGCCCAGCAGTGCAGCGTGAAAAGGGGGAGGACACTGAGGCTGAAATCCCAGTAGAGAGAGTAAGGGAAGGCTTCAGGTCTCTTCGGACGAAGAAAGCACCTGGGCCAGATGAGATACATCCCAGGGTGCTGAGGGACCTGGCAGATGTCCTGGCAGTCCCTCTAGTGGAGATTTTTAAAATCTCTCTGAGGACTGGGTGGGTGCCACAAGACTGAAGGGTAGCCCATGGCATGCTGATCCACAAGGAGGGATCAAGAGAGACGGGAAATCGGTGGTCAGCAAAGTGATGGAGGATATTGTCAAGGAAAGGCTAGGGGGTTACTGGAGAGAACTGGGTACTTGGATGATAGGCAGCATGGCTTTGTCATGGGAAGATCATGCCAGACAAACCTTGTTGAGTTCTATGACTGCGTGATGAAGGCCCTGGACCAGGGTAGGCCAGTGGATGTCCTCTTTTTGTACTTTAGCGAGGAGTTTGATTCGGTACCCGACAGTGGCCTGCTGGCTAAGCTGAAGGAAATGGGGGTAGGGAGACAGTTGTTAAGTTAGATAGGAAATTAGCTCTCTGAGCATACTCAGATGGTGGTGGTTGGAAGGTTAGCCTCATCCCCAAGGTGGGTTACTAGTGGGGTTCCCCAGGGGTCAGTGCTGGGGCCACTCCTGTTCAACGCCTATTTCTCACACATCAGGAGGGTGATCAGGAGTGAGATGAGTCTCTTTGCAGATGGCTCAAAGTTGGGTGCAGTGGTGGATGGGGAGAAGGGGAGGGTGGCCTTGCAGGAGGACCTGGAGGCTCTGAAAGGGTGGTAGGGAAAATGGAAACTAAAATTCAATGCAGGGAAGTGCAAGGTTCTGCACCTAGGAGTCAGAAATCCAGGCCACGGGTATCCCCTAGGAGGAGACATGATTCAAGTCACGGAGGGTGAGAGGGACCTGGGGGTAGTAATAGATGTCAAAATGAACAACTCAGAGACCTTTAGGAGGGCAGCAGCAAGGGCAAATAGGATGCTGGGACGCATTGCCAGGGGATTACCTCCAGAAAGGCAGAAGTGATCCTTCCACTGTACAACTGCTTGGTTAGGCCACACTTCAAGTATTGTGTACAGTTTTGGAGACCACATTTAAAAAGGGACATTACACTCCTAGAGAGGGTCCAAAGGAGGGCAACCAAAATTATCTGGGGCCTGGGGAACAGAACCTATGAGGAGAGGCTCAAAGAGCTCAACATGTACACCCTGGAGGAGAGGAGGTACAGGAGGACATGATAGAGATCTTTAAGTACAGTACATGAAAGGGATCAATAAAGGAGGCCCAGTAAGGTGCTCCAAAAGAAGGAGGGTGAGGCAACAAGAAGTCATGGGTGTAAGCTGGAAGGGGGCAGGCTCAGAAGGGAGATGAGGAGATGTTATTTCACTGAAAGGGCGGTGGAGCCATGGAATGCACTGCCCGTGGAGCTGGCAGAGGAGGAGACAGTGGATGGGTTTAAGAGGGGATTGGACAAGTACAAGGGAAGGGTAAATCTGACCAGGCCCAATACAGGTGGAACATCTAGGACTGGCCCCCCCTTCCAGAATTGGCCCTCAGTGCAGGTTCTGAAAATCGAGCAGAATCAATAGACCATTAGGCCTATTCTGCTGGCATTTTAGTATGTTAGTATGATAGATGGGAACCCAATAGAGTTTTTTAAGATATTCGCCCAAGACCTGCAAACCCTGCTGCAGGAGATGATTGTTGAGTCCCTGAGGCAGGGATCACCACCTTCTATGTGTGCTGCCACCATTGCAGTATTACCAAAACAGGGCAAAGACCCAAAGCTATGTGCCTTATATCTCCCCACATCCCTTTTAATAGCAGATTAAAAAATCTTGTTGCATTTGTTGGCAGGTAGGTTTGAGAAGCTGCTCCTTACCATCATTAATACTGATCTTGGGAGTAGGACCACTTGGTTAGTCGAATATATAAAGCTATCAAGGAGTACATGCCGGATGATCTTGATTATATTAGATTAAGGTGGTCCAAAGAGCTTGAAGATGAACCTGATGTTGATCTCTGGGAAGCAAATGCCCTAATCTCAGAGAAAATCTCTACCTCCACTTATTGAAAGGAATATTCCTGGAAATCTAGGACCGGGTCCTTTCGCACTCTGGATATTACAGCTAAATATATCAGACCCGAACAGGGCCTATGCTGGAGAGGTTGTGGACATTCTCAAGCCAATACAGTGCACATAATTTGGTCCTGTCCACTACTACAACTCTTCTGGCAGGAGGTCACCGAAGAAATAAATGCAATATATGACCTTTCGAGGCTACTTACCCAACCTATATCCTTACAGCAACCGCTCGATGACTAGTTAAGATTATGAAACCACTTTTTAAAAAGACAAACATCGTAATACTAATAGCAAAGAAAATGATTACTAGTGCATGGTACACCAAACACATCCCCTTAAAGGAGGAGTGGCAGAAGGCAACCCGTGCTATGTATAATTTGGAATGCTAGGTTAAGCACTAACATTAAGACCTTTGAAAACAGATGGCATATATGGGTAACACATCAATTAGAGCACTACCCTGACTCCATTCCATGACAGCAATGCTATACCAGATCTCACAGAGCTGCTCAATGCGTTGCAGGCCTAGGGAAGCAACCCCCCTTACTTGCCCGACTCCCTGTCCCCCCTGTGTCTTAATGTTTTCACCACTCTTATGCATCCTCAGCTGTCTATTTTTCTTACTTTCTCATATACAGTAAGTGTCAGGGAAGGTTATCCCTTAACTTCACCCTAGTTTTGAGGAGTAAACCAAATACGATCTCCTCATATCATCCTTTCCAATTTGGGGAAACAAAAACAGAATGAAAAAAAGTAAAGGGAAAAAAAAAAAGGAAAAAGGAAAGGAAAAAGCAAGCCACACTGTAAGTAATGGGAATTTAATTTGAAATGTTTCTTTTTTATTATGCTCAACTGTTGTACATGCCATGACCTCTTTATTTGATGCATATCTAATGGACTAATAACAGAGACTGTTCTACTAGAATTTATATCTGAACAACAAACTGAAGCCTGTTTATTAAATTTGAATTTTTTGTTCTTGTATAGTAAAACTTAATAACAAATATAATTAAAAAAGCCATTTAGCATGAGCCCTTCAGGAGCTCATAAGTGAGTCATCCAGCTGGGTGGGTACCTTGGTTCAGCAATTCATGCTTTAGGAGAAAAGAAGGATAGAAGCCACTGCTATGTAGCAGCCAAGTGGAAAGTCACTGAGGAATTAAGGTAATTAATCTATAGGGATCTCAGATGGATATCCCCTGATGTCAGACTCATCTACTTGCTGTGATGCACCATTTATACAATCCTTCCTCCTAGCACTCCTTCATGTTCATCCAAACTGCTCTGTTTCCCAGAAAGGCTTCAGGCACTAAGATCTGCATCAGCAAATTTACTGTCATTTTCCCATTTCAGAACCATAGTGAGTAAACATTATTATGTCTATGTAGCTCCCAAACTCTATGACACCTTACTGGCCTTCCTGAGGGGAGCAAAATCTATTTGGTCTTTGAAATATTTTTACAAGCAATACCTTCTTGATCTTTATAAATGTAACTGATTTTCCTGATCTGAAATGTACCATACTTATTCCCTCACTTATTACTATCTGTCAGTCAGGTTTCACCATATGCAAAGACATCATACTACATTCATGCATTCCTCTAATACAGTGCTTACTGAATGGATAGGACTTCTCTCTGCAGCATGAGATTTTTTTCTACAGCACCATAAAAGAGTTTTATGAAATAGGGTGATGGTAGCCAGAGGGAGTTGGGAGAGGGTTGAGAGGGAGAATTCACTCACAGATTGGAGTCAGGTCAGAAGGGGAAAGTGGGGGAAGTTTGGTTTTGATGCGCAGGTTGGGGAAGGGCTTTACTACACTGAAACTGATTATTTGTTAGGTGGTGATAAACTTTGCTGGAATGGGGAAGAGGGTGTTTGGCACTGCAGAGTGCGGTTTGGGTGTTGGGAGACTTAATGTACTAGACTCTGATAGGTCATAATGGAGAGGGTACTATCAAATAAGTGGGGTGGCAAGAGTTCTAAAAAAATTAAACTTTACTATGTGAAGTTAATGGCCAAAGTAGGAAACTTCTAATAACGTTCCAAAATCTAAAATTCCCAACTTCACACCAACTTTGCATGGGAAATTTAAATTCACAACAACATTAAACTCAACCATATGACGTTATTGGAAGAAATTCAGTAGCTTGGGATTTGAAGTCCCAGGCCCTGATTTCCATGTCCTTGGGAGGAAACACAGAAGTACTGAAGATGAACATTCTCCCTCATTTTTTGTTCTAAAGTATTTTCAGGCCCTTCCCATTGTGATATCTAGGACACTGTGGCAGAGACTAAGGACATTAACTATAGCATTTTTGTGGCAAGACCATTACGGGAGGATAGGTGTGAATACCCTTACACTTCCCAGGTAACACGGTGATCTGGGTCTCTCAAATTTTGAATTATATTATCCAGCTGCCCAAAACATCACAATTAATAACCAATGTTAAGAAAAGTATGAATTCAGCATGGTACACTCTCGAGAATAGAGTCACTCTGCCAGATACACTATTTACTCTTTCACTTGTAAAGTTGACACCACAGGTGTGGAAGACTGTCATTAATCCCTGAAGCCATCTCTCTTTAATGGTGCTTGCTCATATATGTCTACAGATGGGCAACCCAAATGACGTGGGCCCCTCATAATTATAATTAGCAATCCCAAATTTACTCTTCCATGTCTGATAATGCTTTCCTGAGATGGAACCAACATACTGTAGCTTGACAAGATTCTGTCAAATTTTAATGGAAGTGGTCTGTATTTCCTTTGAGTTACTTAAGCAATGTCATCTCCCAGAGAGTGTTTTTTTCTATACTAACAGATCCACCATTATCTAACCATGAAAACAATGTAGGCAAGATATTGAGAGGTCTGACTAAACTGGGAAAAAAACTTTACTGGGTGGCATACCTCCAGATGGGTTGTTGATATATTTCCATGGTATTTCAGGAGGTGGGGGAAGGCATACTGTAAAGGGTCAGAAGTAAAGTGGGCAGCAGAATCAAATATCAGTAAATCACATCAGGAATGGCTCAAAATCCTAGAGAAAGAGTGGAGGGTTAGAGCCTCTCCCTCTTGGAGGGAGTATCATTGAAATAAATTGATGAGGTTTTTTTTCACACCCTATCACAGTTCACTTTCACTGGGGGTCAGATAAGTGCTGGAAGGGTTGTAATTCCCAAGGTGACCATTTTATTTTTATTTGAGGGATGCCCATTCATACATTGTTACTAGCACCATAGCCACACGGAGCTGCATTAGATTTGGTGTCAGCTCATTCCTTTTATTCCATAAGTTTGCACTATTTTGCATTAAGCCTTAGCTGCCAAACTTTTGACCACACCTGCAGTCATTTCAAGACTCTTTCCATCCTTTGCATCCCCCTCCGGAGTGTCCACCCTGTTGCAGATCTTGGTGTCATCCACAAAGAGGCAGACCTTCCCTTTCAGTTCCTGTGCTATGTCAATAATGAAGATATTAAAGAGGACTGTCCCCAGTACTGACAGCTTTGTTACCCCACCAGTCACTCTCCTTTCCTCAGAGTTAACTCTATTTACCAGTGCCCTCAGCCTCCTATCCCCTAATCAGTTTCTTACCCAGGTTACCACCTTATTGCCCACCCCATGCTACCCAATGTGTTTACTAATCTCCTGTGTGAAACAGTGTCAAAGGCCTTGCCAAAGTCTAAGTAGACCACATCTAACCCTCCGACCAAAACCCCAGCTAACTAGTCAAAAAAAAGTCTATCAGATTTATTTGGCAAGACCCTCCTCTGTAAAGCCATGCTGTCTCAGGTCCTGCAGTTCACTAGATTCCAGGTGTTTCATGATTCTTTCCTTTAATAGCATTTCCAACAATTTCCATTCTTCTATACTACAGATTTCAAGCTGACAGGCCTGTAATTTTTCTGTCTCATCCTTGCTACCACTTTTGTGAAGTGGGACTACTTTCACCCTTCTCCAGTCCTCCAGGAACATGCTGATCTCCAGTGAAATGTTAAAGAAGTCTGTCAGGGGAGCAGCTGGCACCTCCTTGAGTTCCTTTAATACTCCTGGATGCACCCCATCTGGACCTATGGCTTTGTCCACCCTGAGATTAGTGACTACATTCCTGACTCTCTCCTAAGAAAAGGGACTGGTGTCCATTTCTCTCACCCCCAATCTCTTGGTACTTTTTTTGGCCCTCCTCTTCCCCCTCAATTGTGAATACTGAGAATAAATATTTGTTTAAGATGTTTGCCTTTTCTTGGTCATCCTCAGTATATATTTCTAATTGCAAAAACTACACAAATGCGGACATTAGGGTTGAAGAATGCAAAGTACAAAAAGTAGGGAAATGAAAAATATTATAATTTGGGGTCTCTGGATTATTGGTGAATCAGTGGCGGTGTCTTCCTTGGGGTCATCAACCCCAATGCCCACCCCTCCTACAGCCCATAGCCCCCTGTCCAAAGCACAAGCTGCAGCTCCAACCCAGTTCCTCACAGTGATACACTTATCAAAGTAGACGGGTATGACTTCCCACATGTTGCCAACACAATCTGTAATAGTTTTCTTGACACAGGGCCCTGTGGGCTCTGCATGAAGAAAGGTGCTCAGATCTGACCTTGTTAGCTCAGGCTAGGAGGTGAGCATTAGGGTTAACAACCCCAAGGAATACCCCACCACTGTTTCTTCAGTACTCCAGAGACCCCAAACCCTAATGTTTTTCATACCACTACTTTGTGCACTTTGCATTCTTCAATCCAGATGTCTTCATTAATGTACTTTTTTGCAATTAATTTTCCTTCTTTTTATGAGAGTGGAATCATTTCCTCATTTGTGCAAGTCCCTTTCGGACTTGTGCAAAATGAAATAAATACAGTATTGGAGACAGTCCTGATCGAGTGCATGGGCCCATCAGGCCTCGACACACATGTCTTATTGTGAGGGAATATTAGGGTTGAGTAAGCACTATAATGCTAAATCCCCTATTTTTTGCATCTTAATAATTTTGCCTCAGTTCAAGTGATTTCATTGACATTTGGAAGGCTCAGATATGGTGCAAGGAGTCATGGATCCTGAAAATATCGTGGTAATAAGTTCATTGAGGACAAAGTTACATAGGAACAAAAAACATAAAAAAGACTATAATGAAGCCCCCCCCCCCCAAGTACAACTAACAAAGTAGGAGGTTTAAAGGGAGGAATTGTTTAACCAGGAAAGGTACACTAAGCCAGAGATTGTTTCCAGGAACAACCTGGGAACACAAGGAAGTTAAGTGACTTGTTCATGGTCACACAGTATGCAAGTGGTGTCGATGGTATTCAAACCCCGGTCTCCAGATTTGAAGCTTAGTGCCCTTAACCACTGAGATATACTACTTCCACCTTAAAACCTGAAATGTACAGGTTTGATACAGTTTGGTCAAAGGTGTATATCTGTGTTTTTTTATTTCATAAACTTAACTAGCTTTTAAAGAGCTACTGACGCCTTCAAGAGAACTTTACCAAAATATAAATTTAGAAGCAGTCCAGCTTGTATTTCACATTAGTTCTGTATTCCTCATCCCCATTATTTATTACTGAGGTAATTTGCATTAAAACAGGATCTTTGCTTCTGAAGAGTTCATTTATTCCTGCTGCAATTTCCCTACCTGAGGTCATAATGCATGCCTTGGGACATCACAGGTACTCCCATGGCAACATACTTTGATGTCACAACAGAGGATTATGACTTGAAGTAGGGAGTCAGCTATAGAGGCAGATGAACCCTGAGGGATAAAGATCATGCATTCATGTAAATGTCCTTAGTAATAAATCCTGGGGAGGAGGAATCTTTAGGATATGTGTTAAATGAAGCTGAATTGTACCTAATTATTATGTTTTTCAAAGTTTTTTTTAAGGTGTTAGCAGCTATTTAAAATAATTAAGAAAAACAGCTAGATTTCTGATCATACTTAGTTTTAAAAATCAGCATTCTAAGGATAACTAAAGTTTTAGGATTACATTGGTTCATGTGGTCGTATTATGAGAATGCATTTATATGGCAAGAAACAGGCTGATTCCTTGTGTCCATATTGCATTTTCATGTGTTCATTCAGCAGAAAAGGGGTAACATGTCAATATGTAGCCCCACCCCTGCTGAACATCCTGTGTATGGGGGATTCTTTAGGTTCCCCCTCTGTCCACAATTAACTGCATGAGCAGCCTCCATGCATTAAACTGGACACCAGGGTGCCCAGTCCTGGTGCCAGATAAATGTATATTAATTTGATATGCTGTATACTGACACTGTGTAGCCACCCTCAATGCCAGTTCTTCTCCTCCTTCCATTTTGTTTTCAACTCCTCCACCCTCCATGTTAATCTGCCAACACCGTTGTGCCCAATCCCTAGAGTCAGTATACTCTAATCTCCCCCAAACCTGTCAGCAGTCTGGGACACCAGAGTGGCAACTCCAGTATCCATAATTATCTTGCTGACACTGGGATGCCTAATCAGCATTGTCAGGAGTACTAGGATTACTAGGACAATAGGACAAAAGAAGCCAACTAGGCCCATCTAGATTGTCCTCCACACATGTGGATCATATTTTAAACCATTTAAAATTTGTGTAACAAGCTCTGTCTTGTGTATTTTTAAACTCCATTAAACCTGTTGTTTCAACCACTTCCTAAGGCAGATAATTCCATGCCTTAGCAGCCCTTATAGTGAAGAAACTTTCTCTTTTTGATGTCTCATAATTAGGTACCAGTAACTTTCTATTGTGTGATCTTAGACTAGTCCTTGTACTACTAAATACAAGGTTGCATTGACTTTGTAACTCTTCAGACTGTAATAATTTATATAATAGCAAGAGATCACCTCTTTGCCACCTGTGATGAAGTGAAAATAAACCTTTTTCTCTTAACCTATCATTATAAGACATCCCTTTGAGATGGGGAATTAGTTTTCATGACAGATTTCTGCACACCTTCCATCATACTTATATCTTTTTTAAGTATGGTGACCAGACTGGAGAACCATAGTTAAGGATAGGCCCAACATAACTATTGTAGGCAGGAATAAGAAACTGTTCATATTTGCAGATAAAAGAATGATTTATTCTTCTGACTAGGCCTCTTGCTTTATTAGCAACAAGTCTGCAGTGTTCAGATGATGTTAATTTATTATTTATTTTCACCCCCAGGTCAATATCAGATGTAACACTACCCAAGACAGAATTAGTTATGATATAACTATAATTATGGTTTTTAGACCCGAAGTGCACAACCGTGCACTTTTTTGCATTGAACTGCATGCCTTTTAGAATAGACCATTCCATTAATAAGTTAAGGTCATGTACCAGTGACAAACGTTTCCCAAAAATGTCCACTTCACCACCTATTTTAATATCATCTGAAAATGTAATCCGTTTATTTGAAATCCCTTTATGTATATCGCTGACAAATATGTTAAATAGTGTCTGGCCCAATACTGAGCCCTGAGGGTCTCCACTCGATACTTTCTGTTCCCCTAACAGACATCCATTTATTTTGACCAGCCGGACTCTGTCCCTCAACCAACTATTTATCCATCTCACCAGTACCAGACTATAACCAAAAACAAATAGTTTTTCAATCAAGGTTAAGTGGGGAACCTTATCAAAGGCTTTGGAGAAATCCAACAGTATAACATCAGATGGCTTTATCTAGGCTCTGACTAATTTGTTCATAAAAGATAAGATTTGTGGTGCATGATGATCCTTGTTTAAACCCATATTGGTATTTATCAGCCAAATTCAGTTTAATAAGTTATTCGTCCAGTTTCTTTTTTAGTAGCCTTTCCATAAATTTTACCAGGTACTGAAGTAAGACTTATAGGCCTATAGTTTTTGACTTTGGTTTTATTCCCTTTCTAAAATATCAGGGTTACATTTGCCACTCTCCAGTCATATGGCACAACTCCACTTTCCAGGGGTTTATTATAAATTAGTGTTGGGGGTAACTGATCACATGCACTGCAGCCTTTAATAGTCTTGGGTGGAAACTATTGGGTCCTGGGTTAGTGGAAGTCTTAATGTTTAATAACTCAGTTCCAACCTCGTTTTTTGAAACAATTTCCAAATTGCTTCCATTTGGAACCAATATATCACATAAATTGGCCTCTGGTTCAAAGACTGAGGCAAAGTAGTTGTTAAAGCACATTGCTATTTCTGACTGATCATTTATTGTAATGCCTTTATAACTAAGTGACCCTATACTATGGACTATGGATTTATTGGTGGGTGCTAAGATAGGAATAGAGTAATTTGGGATTTTTGCAATGGACAATTTTAAATCTGGTTTTATTTTTGCAATCTTTATCATATTTTTTAATAGTTTCTGTTGTTTTAGAAAAAATAATTTTGACGTGGTAGATGGATTTATTTTATATTTCCTAAAGGCCTTATGTTTAAGTTTTAATTTTTTTTAGACCTTGAAACATCCATGATGGAATGTTCCCCCTTTGTTGTATTTCTTTCTTAAAGGTACTAAGTTGTCCACTGCAGAGTTTATGGTTTCCTCAAAACTGATCCAGGACTCATCCGTATTTAAGTTCTTTAAATGCCCCCAGTTTATATTCCCCAAATATTGAACTAGTTGATTGATGTTATTATTATTAGAATTCCTAATATTTATGCCTATATTAGATGACTTGATGCTGATATAAGCTGGTGCATAATCATATTGTGATCACTTGTTCCTAAGGGTGGTAAAATAGTGATGTTACTTATCATGCCGCTAACATTAGTGAGTAATAAATCCAACATGTTCCCACGTCTGGTGAGTTCAAGAATTAGTTGTTCTAGTCCACAGTTTATTGTTGTATCTAGAAAGTTTACGTCTTGTTTTAGAGATGCTTTCAGGTTAGTCCAATCTATTCTTGGATAATTGAAATTGCCTATAATGATTGTATTTCCTTTCTCACTAGCTTGATTTATCTCGTGAAGCAATTTGTCATTTATTTTCTGGCTTGCTCCTGGGGGCCTATAACAATTTCCCAGAATTAGAGGCTTTTGTCATGGCAAATTTATTTTAATCCAAATTGATGCTGGACTGTTGTGTGTTATGTCCATCAACTCCACAGATTCTGATGAGATTGAATTTGAAACATAAATACAAACACCACCTCTAGTTCTATCCACTCCATCTCTGTTGCATAACCTAAATCCTGGTATATCCTTGTCCAATGAGATGTATGGTCCCACCATGTTTCTGTTATTGCTAATAATTTAACACCCAGTTGATGGATTATTGTTTCAAGCTCAGCCTTCTTAACCATGTTGAGGCTCCCTGCATTGGCTATTAACATTTGCAAACCCTTTTTACTTTGCACAGAACATAGAGTTACAGTATCATGGGATATAGTGGAATATCTTTGCCCCTCCCCTATCTAACTAGTTTGAAGTCTTGTTTATATGAGTGAGAATCCTTCAACCCAACAAATTACTTCCTTTTTTACTGATGTGTAAACATTCCCAACAGTACAAGTGGGGAAGATTTTCAAAATCTTCCCAATGTGCTAGATAAGTGATTCCCTTGGTGAGACACCATCCTCTAAGCCAATTATTTATGCTTTTAATTTTGTTGGTTATTTCTGTCATTACTCTGGGGACAAAGAGCACTTCTGAAAATGATACTTCATATCCCTTGGCAGTTAGGAGGTCACACAATATAATGAAACGCCTTTTGATTTCTTTAACACTAGAAACATTTATATTGTTGGTTCCAATATGCAACACTACCAGGACAGTGACAAGGTGGGTGCAACAGCTGCGGTTACAGTGGGG
Organism: Neoceratodus forsteri; assembly: GCA_016271365.2. Lineage (NCBI taxonomy): Eukaryota > Metazoa > Chordata > Ceratodontiformes > Ceratodontidae > Neoceratodus > Neoceratodus forsteri. Next base: position 1,293,571,646 of record CM057456.1, read on the forward strand.
CCCACACTGTTATGGGGTCCACTGACTCAGAGATCAGCATTAAGAAAACCTTTTCTCACAGAGGAACTTACAAGTTTCACCTTGAAAATTGCTCATCCATTTGAAAATGGGTTTGTCATCAGGGGTGTCACAAGATTCCAACTCCAGTTTCATGGTTGGGGGGTACAGAACAAAGAAGCAATAAGGCCCATTACTCAAAACATCTAATCTTGGTGCAGGTGTACCCAGGGGGAGCAAGGACAAATTATATTGTTCAGTTCTCTGATCATTGTGCCAGCGTGCGGGGGCAGCATGGACAAACTATGTATGTTCAGCAAGACTGATACAAAAAAAACTCATGCTATAAAAAATGTCATATGCTCTAATGGTTATTTTAGATTTATTGGTGGGGAGGTGGGACCCACAAAACATTTGGCAGGGAGGCCTTTATAGTGGTTGACACAGCCCTGAACACTACTAATGGCTTTTGTCTAGCATGTTTAAAAACTGTTTGCCATTACATCAAATCAGAGACCTTTGCTCCCCTATAGCTAGTACAAATGCGAGTTGATTTATCAGGATTACCTGTAAGACTGCCTTAGAAAGATTCTGCTAATAGCTTGGCAGAAGACTCCAGGAGAAAGGACTGCTGTGTGACTGAACTTCTCTGCTGGGACTAAAGTTGAAGAACTTTTGTATTTAGACCTTTAATTTAGGGTAAAAAAAAACTAACATACAAAACAAAACAAAAAAAAACGTGTGTTTGGGTTAACTGAACTGAATGGGTAACTGAAAAGTCATCTAGGTGTAAATCTCAGGTGACTGAAAGGACTTAACTGTTGTGAGGTTTAAATTACTTGTAGAAAGATCTGGTAAGTAGGGGGAGTGGCTTAGCTAGAAGGAAGCTACATTTAAAGACTGCCTTAGAAAGATTCTGCTAATAGCTTGGTAGAAGACTCCAGGAGAAAGGACTGCTGTGTGACTGAACTTCTCTACTGGGACTATATTGCCCTCCTTCCCTCCCCTCAACCCCCACCCAAAGCTAGTTCTATTTTTATAGGCACAGGATTTGACTGACAACAGGAACTTCCTGTTTAGGGGCAGGAAGTGAGTGATCACAGAACCACCAAGGACCCACCATCCTAGAAGGGCAAGAGTAGCTCTCCGCCCCTCTAGCTGCTGGAGGTCTGCCTCTGAACAAGTAAGTGGTCTACTGAGAAATATAGAGTATTCTTGTCTCAGAACAGGACAATCAGGAGCTTAAAGGGAACACAGGCAGAAAGTAAGGAGAGAGAAAAAAAAAACAGAGGAAAGAGTAAGGATTGCAAACAGTTAAGGGCCAGAAATAAGACATGATTGGAGTGGCAGTGCAGTAGCTGTGTAGCAGCAGTCTTCCGGAAAGATGTTCTGGAGGATGCGGTGTTGTCCCATCTGCAGGCACCTCTCTGGGCTTAGGGAGGAGGTTGCTCATCTCCAGGCTGAGTTGGCCAGGATTTGTGGGACCTCCTCTTCCATCCAGGGACCACCAGTGCCACTGCCGTTGCCTCAGTGGTTGCCAAGAAAGAGGAGCGGTTGGACCACAGTGGGCTCAGGGAGGGTGAGGGTGGTGGAACAGAGGCACATTCCTCCAGTTGTACCTCTCCACAATTTCTATGCCATTCTGGTAAAGTGTAGTTCCTCTATGGAGGCACCTACAGTGGAGACCAAGGAGGATGCTGGGAACCTCAACAAAGGAGACCCACAGGAGGGTGGCAGGGGACCCTGCAGGGGAAGGAAACAACTCCTGGTGGGGGACTCCATTGTTAGGAAGTTAGAACTGGGCAAGGAAGGGGAGAGGGAAGTAGGGTGCCTGCCTGGCGCCATGGCTTGGAGTGACAGGGAGGAATCCTCAGGGATTGCTGGAGCAGCTGCACAGGGAGGAGCTGGATGTCATTGTCCACTTAGGGACAAATGACCTGGCTAAGAAAGGGATTAGAGAAGTGCAGGAAGAGTTTGTGGAATTGGGAGGGCCTTGAGTCAAGTAGCACTGCAGTAACCTTCTGGAGGTGCTACCCATCTATGGCATAGGAGAGGCTAGGGTGTTCCGTACCATGGGATTCAATCAGTGGTTGAAAAACTGGTGTGGAGCTCAGGGATTTGGCTTCATTGGGGACTGGGGGTCCACCTGGAGTGATACAAGCCTACACTGGCATGATGGGCTGCATCTGTCCGGGAGGGGAACCAGAATCCTAGGTGATAGGTTTAAATGCTTTTTAAACTAGCCAAGGGGGGAGGCACTGGAAAGGAGCAGGAAAATCCTAGCCCCCAAACAATCACGGTAGTAAGTGTGGCAAACACCAACATGGAGGTGTCGATAGGGAGAAGGGCAGGGGTAAATGGAGAAAGTGACAAAGGCAAGAAGGACAGGGATGGGGCAAAAGGGGGTAAGGCCATCAGGAAATGGAGGGTAATGAGTACCAATGCCCATAGTCTGGGCAACAAGCTCCCTGAGCTGGTGGCCTTAATGGAAGAGGGATGCCTGGATATCGTAGCAGTCACAGAAACATGGTACACAGAGAACCATGACTGGGATGTTAACATACCAGGGTACATAACCTACAGGAGAGACAGGCAGGGAGAAGAGGGGAAGAGTAGCTCTATGTAAAGGAAGAGATAAAAGCAACTGAACAAAAGAGTAAACAGGGAGGAGAGGAGGCACTGTGGGTCACCTTGGAGACTGGAAAGGGCACCACAATCCGCACAGGGGTTGGTACAGACCCCCATGTCAGGGGAAGGAATGGACAAGGATATGATGGAAGGCATTCTTAGAATGGCAGAGAAAGGGAAGATACTGTTGATGGGAGACCTGAATATGCCAGATGTTAACTGGAGCACATTTGCTGCAGTGACATCCAAGAGCAGGGCCATTCTTGACGCCCTACAGGTGGCAGGCATTAGACAGCTAGTTTTGGAATCCACTCGTGAAGGAGCAATCTTAGACCTCGTACTCTCAAATGGGGGCAGTGAGAGGATCTCAGATCTAGAAGTGGGTTGCCATCTGGGGACAAGTAACCATCAAACAGTGTGGTTCACGTTAAACTCAGCTACAGAGTCAAGCCATACAAAAGTGAGGGTACTGTACTTTAGGAGGGCTGACTTTGGCAAGATGGGAGAGTGCCTCAGAAAAGCACTAGCAAACAGGTTAGAAGGAGGTGTGGAGCAACAATGGGGAATTATCAAAACTGCCAGCACAGAGGCAACAAGCCTTTGTGAAGCAAATAAACAAATCAAATGAAAGAAAAAGCCACTATGGTTCTCAAGAGAGGTGGCTGTGAAAGTCAGAAGAAAAGATAGCATTCCAGAAGTATCAGGAAACACAGAAGGAGCAGGACAGAGAGCTGTACCAGTTAAGGCAGAAAGAAGCAGGGAGGGAAGTCAGAATAGCAAAGAGCCCAAACTGAGGAAAAGATAGCCAACTCAGTTAAGAAGGGGATAAAACCTTTTATAGGTACATCAGCGAGCATTAAGAAAGACAAAGGGAGGGATAGTGAGGCTGAATAGAATGAGCGATTGGGTGGGCAGAGGGGACAGTGAAAAAGCAGGAATACTGAATGAATATTTCTGCTCAGTATTCTAAAGAGGAAGGGAAGTGCCTAATCCAATTAACAGAAGCACTCTTGATAGGGGGTCAATCTCAGTCCTTTCACAGAAGAAAGGGTTCTGCAAGAACTCCTAAAACTGAAGGAGGACAAAGCAATAGGTCCTGATGGAATTCACCCCAGAATTCTAAAATAATTAAGGAAGGAACTAGTGAAACCACTGGCTACTCTTTTTAATAAATCATGGGAGGATGGTGTGGTACCCGAGGACTGGAGGAAGGCGGATGTGATTCCCCTTCACAAAAGTGGGACCATGACAGAGGCAGGAAATTACAGACCTGTCAGTCTGACCTCTGTGGTAGGGAAAGTGATGGAGTCACTTCTGAAGGAAAGAATAGTTGAGTACCTAGAGGTCAGTGGAGCACAGGATCCAAGGCAGCATGGGTTCACAGCGGGAAGGTCATGTCAGATGAATCTAATAGATTTCTTTGACTGGGTGACCAAAGTAATAGACCAGGGAGGGGCTGTGGACATGGCCTACCTAGACTTTAGCAAGGCATTTGACACAGTCCCACACAAAGATTATTAGTCAAATTAACCAGCCTGGGAGTGGGTCCCAGGGTGGTAGCCTAGATAAAACATTGGCTGGACAACAGGATACAGAAGGTAATTGTAAATGGAGTCCACTCTGAAGAAAGGGCGTTACTAGTGGGGTACCGCAGGGTTCAGTATTGGGTCCAGTCCTTTTTAATGTCTTCATCAGTGGCATTGCAGAGGGACTGGAAGGAAAAGTATGCCTTTTTGCAGATGACACAAAGATCTGCAACAGGGTTGATACACAAGGAGGTGTGGAAAGGATGAAAAGGGACTTGGCAAGGTTGGAGGAATGGTCTGACGTATGACAGCTAGGATTCAATGCAAAAAAGTGCAAAATAATGCACCTGGGACACAAGAACCCAGGGGAAGAATACACAATGGGTGGGGAGGTAGTAACAACAACAACAGGAAAGGGACCTGGGAGTAATCATATCAGATGACCTTAAGGTTAGCAAGCAATGTGAGAAGGCAGTAGGAGGGCCGGGGTATACTGGGATGTAAGGAGAGGCATCAGCAGCAGAAAACAGGAAGTTGTTATCCTCTGTACAGACAGTTGGTGAGACCCCATCTGGAATACTGTGTCCAGTTCTGGAGACCCCATCTCCGCAAGGACATAGACAGAATAGAGGCAGTCCAGAGGAGGACAACTAAAATGGTGCAGGGTCTGCAAGAGAAGCCGTATGAGGAGAGACTAAAGGAGCTTAATATTATACCCTTGAGGAAAGAAGGAGAGGGGACATGATAGAAACTTTCAAGTACCTCAAGGCAATCAACAAAGTCCAAGAGGGTAGCATCTTTCAGAAAAGAGACTTGCAAGAACAAGGGACACAATTTAAAGATAGAAGGAGAGCGGTTCAGGGGCAATGTGAGGATATTATTTCACAGAGAGGTAGTGGATGCATGGAACAGCCTTCCTGAGGAAGTTGTGGAGTCTAAAACTGTGGGAGAATTCAATAATGCATGGGATAGACATAAGGCAATTCTTGTGGGGGGCAGGAAGATATAGGCTGTTGGTTAAATAGGATCTGCGGCCTATCCTGTAGGTAGGGAAATGGGCAGACTAGATGGGCCTAGCGTTCCTTATCTGCCGTCAAAGTCTATGTTTCTATGTTTCTATGTTTCTATGATTAATGTGTTTTATCATACAGTCTCCCAGAAGAAAGATCTGACAAGGGACAAGCCCTTCAGGATGGTCAGCAATAACATCATCAGAATCTAATGGTTGTATTTACATAGTTTGATGAACATCACTCTGAGTCTGTTCAGTATTATCTAGAGATGACTGTATTGATGGTACTGTCTGGGAGGGGGGTTCTTCAGGGAGTTGTAGGATAAGAGAAAGTAGTGACTACACAGCCCATACTAGTGGTAGGGAATACTTGTTCTAATCTCCCAGAATTAGTTCTTTCTGTTGGAGTACCACCCATCATTTCCCTAACATCTTGCCCGTGTTGCATATCACAATTGAGGGTATTATTGTCTGAGAGGTCAGTTGCTAATGGGTTAACCAGTGAACCCTGGGTTTCTGAGCTGTTTTCTTCCAATGGTAAACCAGAGAATCTATTTTGCAGTGCAATATGAAAATTCATTACTCTACGTCCTTTTTTTGGTCTTTTACTGCCCTCTGTCTTATTTCAATTATCTGTGTTGTCCAGATTGTCCCATGTATCATCATCCCTAACTCTTTTCCTAATTTTCTTTGTGTCAACTGGGCTAACATTAGTAAGTGTCTCTCCATGCATGCTTACCTGTCTGCTTTTGCCTAGCATGCCTTTCTTTATCCAGATATTCTAATTTATCCTTCAATGCAGACATTTCTTTTTCCAGACACCCTATATACTAGCATTTGGCACAAATAAATTCATCCTCTTCACATAAACCATTGGCGAGCACCTACATTTCAAATTCACTGCATTTATTTCCCCAGTCCCCCCTCTAGCATTCTTATTCTTTCCCCATATTAATTTCACCCAGAAGTGATTAAAACTTACTTGGGTCCTTCTGTTACTTCAGGACTGTGCTACCTGGATATCCACCTACCCTTATCAGATGCTATATGGGCACATGTTAGCACATGTCTTTACATGCAGAGACTGCACGCTTGCCCACATGGAGTGTCCATTTTAAGCTCTTGAATCCAGAAGTAGTGTGTGTGTCAAGCAGTGGTCTAAAACCCTCAAACCCACAAACAGCATAATCAAATAACACTTGCAACTCACCCTGTAGTAGCTCAAATAGGAAGCACTGTATTCCCACGCTATATGTAGGAACTACAGCTCCCTACTGCCTTCCCTTCAGCACCTTCAGCACATACACCACAAAATGAGTGAGGAGCTTCCAACAAGCTCACCGAAAGGAACTCTCGTGCCCTGCCAGATCTGTCTCACATGACACAGGGTGTTGCAAAGCATGTGGACAGAAAATCAAGCCAGTAATTGGCATGGAGCACCTGTTTTAAGCTCCTGGACCCAGAAGTAGCATGGGTCATGTGACTCCCTAACAGGAGTTGTTACAAAGCCCCAAACTGTTTGTAAAATATATTGCAGTTAAATCAAACACACTAGTGTGTTAGGCAGTGGTGGTCTAAAAGCCCCAAACCAATAAACAGTCTATGAAAATAACACTTTCAACTCCCACTGTAGTAGCTGAAACAGGAAGCACTACAGTCACATGCTATCTGTATGAACTATAACTCCCTACTGCCTTCCCTTCAGCACATACACCATAGAATGAGAGAGGAGCTCCAAACAAGTGCACTGAAAAGAACTCTAGCACCCTGCCAGATCTGTCTCACACCACACAGGGTGTCACACAGCATGTGGATTGGGAATTAAGCCAGTAATTTGCATGAAGTGCCCATTTTTGAGCTCCTGGACCTGGACGTAGCGTGGGTCACATAACTCCCTAACAGGTATAGTTACAAAGCCCCAAACTGTTATTAAAATTTTCTGCAGTTAATTCAAACACACTAGTGTGTGTGTCAGGCAGTGGTCTAAAAGCCCCAAACCCACAAACAGCCTAAAAGAATAACACTTTCAACTCACCCTGCCATGGCTGAAACAGGAAGCACTGTAGTCCCACACCATCTGTAGGAACAACAACTCCCTACTGCCTTCCCTTCAGCACATACACCACAGAATGAGTGAGGAGCTTCCAACAAACTCATTGAAAGGAACTCTAGCACCTTGCCAGATCTGTCTCACACCACATAGGGTGTCAAACAGTGTGTGGACAGGGAATCAAGCCAGTAATTCACATGGAGTGCCCATTTTAAGCTCCTGGACCCGGAAGTAGCACAGGTCACATGACTCCCTAACAGTTGTTGTTACAAAGTCGAGAAGTACAGAAGGTAAAAGAAAGAGGACCATCCTGTGACGTCTTTGTCTTTTTTAAATTGTAGAAAAGAAAATGATCCCCATTGTCTGCCACCATCTCCACCCCAAGAACCCATATCCCCCCTTCACTCAGCATTCACCACCCCACACCCTATATATACCTAGCCGAATTCCAATGTCATAGTCCTCTTTGGACCTGAGACACATCTTCACTCTTCAACATTGGACAGGGAACTGAGGAAATAAGGTAAGTGCAGCATAATGTATTTAAATGTGTTTAGAACTTTTACTCCTAACTTAGTCATTTTTTCATATTTTTAGCCCAGATCTTCAACATGAGCTTTTTGGGACCCCCACTTCATGAACAAGGTAGGTGAAATGTATTCACATTCACTCTGTGAAAACACCTTTAGGGCAGGATTAAAAAATTTTCATAGACTGGGTTCATGATGTGGGGTCATAATAGGGTTATGTTGAAAATTTGGGATGAAAATATTATAACACACCAGCAATGTTATGAGCATACATGGAAATGTTTCAGCTCTCACTCATAATTGAGGTCATTTTCAATATTTTATACCAAATGTTCAACGTAGCCATTTTGTTCATACCACCTCATGAATGTGACAGCTGTTGATTTTCTGATTCAGTCTGAAAAGCATTTTCACACTTGTGGCGCAAAATGACATATCGGCAAGGATATGTTGAAAATCTGGGGTCAAAATATTACAAAACAACAAACTTATGAAGGTATGTTGTAATGTTTCTATGCACACTCATAACTTTGGTAATTTCCAATATTTTGACTCCACAGTTTCAACATAACCATTTTTTCACACTGTTTCATAAACCTGATAGCTGTCAGTTTTCAGATCTCTCCAAAATGTGATTTTGCACTTGTGGCTATTTTCTAAATGACACCTGTCATGTTAAGAAGGAGGGGGTCATGAAAAGACTCTGAAATCTTGGGGTCAAAATGTCACAAAAAAAATTATAAAGTAACATTGTTTGCAGGGTTATTCATTGGCCCCATGGGAACCTGGATGCCTTATTGTGCCAGACACCTTATTTCAGTTGTGAGTTCAGTCAGCCAGCTGAATGGGCTAAGGCTGGGGGGAAGTCATTGCAGCGTGTGGCACGAGCCTAATCCTAGGTAGGGACAGAACAGTGTTCTCGCCACACACGGCACCATGTGGCAGACTGGGGAGCCTTCCATCATGACATGTTTACATGTGTGTTGAGGCCTGATTGTCCCATGCTCTGTATCAGGACTGTCTCCAGTATTCTATTTATTTCATTCCGGAACCTGTGCAAATAAGGATATGATTCTACTATCAGAAAAAGAAGGAAAATAATTTACAAAAAACTATGCTAATGAAGACATTTGAGTTGAAGAACACAAAGTACACAATGTAGGGAAATGAAAAGACATCAGGGTTTTAGGTCTCAGGAGTAGTGACTCATCAGTGGTTGGGTTTTCCTTGGGGTTGCCAACCCTAATGCCTATCCTATCTCCTGAGCGAAAAAGTTCAGCTGTGATCACTTTCCTTCATGCTGGGCCTGCAGGGCTCTGCATAATGAAAGCTGCAACAGATTCTGTTGGCAATATGTAATGAGTCATACTTATTCTACCTTTGAAGAGACTGTCACTATGAGGCAGTGACTTGGAGCTGTATCTTGTGCTTCAAACAGAAGGCTATGGTCTGGGGAGAGGGTGGCATTAGGACTGACAACAGCAAAGATGACCTCATCACTGATTCACCAATACTCCTAATGTCTTTCATTTCACTACTTTGTGTGTTTCATGTTCTTAAACCCTCATGTCTGCATTAGCGTAGGTTTTTCTTTTTGTGTGTGCAGGTGATATATATATATATATATATTCTTTGCAAGAAACTTTATTTATGCATCAGTTAGGGTAACATAATGCCACAGAAGTAGAGAAATTTAGCATTAGGTTTTCCAACCCTAACTCCCCACCCTTACCCCCAATCAGCAAAGGGAAAAATATTAGGGTTTTGATTCTCTGGAGACTTGGTGAATTAGATGGGGGGTCTTCCACTGGGTTGTCAACTCTAATGCTAACCCCTCCTCCAGCTCACAGCCTCCTGTCAGAAGCACAGGGTACAACTTCAAGCCAGTGCCTCATTGTGATACACTGTTCAAAGGTAGAGAAGTATATCTTGCCACATGTTGCCAACACAATTTGTTGCAGCTTTCTTCATGCAGGGTCCATAGGGCCTTGCATGAAGAATGGACATCAAGTGTAATTTTGTTTGCTCAGGAAACGGGATGGGCATTAAGATTGACAGCCCCAAGGAAGTCCCCACCATTGATTCATCAAGACTCTAGAGACTCAAAATTCTAATGTTTTTTTCTTTTGCTGCTTGAGGGTGAGGGTGAGCAGTTAGGGTTGGAAACCCTAACACCACATTTCCCTACCTTTGTGGCATTAAGTTACCCTAACTGGTGCCTTATCAAAGTTTTTTGCAAAGAACTACCTTTCTTTTTGAGATAGTGCAATCATAGCCTCATTCACAGTATCTGCATGAACAGATGCAGATGCCCGGTACCGAGGGAAGACTCCATCTGTGTACAGAAGTGCATGGTACTTGTGGGCCCTGCAGTTCCATGCAGTGACAGATTTTAAGAATTCATGGGGCTGTCAGGTGAGCTATGAAAGTGCATGACTCTGTGGTCTCTGCACTTCCTTGTGGCTGGAGGCACAGATGCTCAGGGCAAAGAGGCATCTATCAGCTAATGTGCAGGGCCCTCTGCCACCCACAGGTGGAGAGCTGCAGGGCCTATGCCAAGAAGACAGTTGACTTTGCAATGTGGTACCTGAGCCCATGTGGGGAACTCTGCAACTTTCATTTCAAGGCTCAGGGGGTGTTCCATAACAGCACCCCCCACCCTCACCCCACCCAGTTGGGTCACTGAGCTCACCCTTAAACTCAGCTGACTGGCATGGCATCACAAAGTATACCTGCAGGGATAAAGCTTGGGATTACACACAAAATTTGTTAACACACACACATATATATATTTATATATATATATTTATGTATATATATTCATGGCAAAAAGCTCCATTTACTGCATCAGTTAGGTTGTTCCACATGACAAAAGCAAGGAAATTCAGTGTTTGGGTTGCCACCCTAGCACCGATGCCCACCCCGCCCCCATCAACAGGCATTGGTGTGTGCGTTGAGGTCGTCGGCACTAACTTTCACCCCATTCCATGTGTAAATAAGCTGAGGTGGTGCAGTATAGGAGAATGGGATGAAAGTTAGGACGAACTGCTCCAAAATACACCCCGATGCCTATTGATGGGGTCGAGGTGGGCGTGGGATGCAAGGGGTGACAACCCTAGCACTGAATTTCCTTGCTTTTGTCACTGTGGAACAACCCTAATTGATGCATTAAACAGAGTTTTTTGCCATGAATTTCCCTTCTTTTTGAGATTGTGCACTATAAATAGTGAATGGAATGTGTGTCCAGAATTGTGTATACATCCATTCAACGGTCACACAGTGCCACAAGCAAACAACATAACATTCACAATTCAGCAACCGTAAGTCCCAGTGACCCGAAAATTTTCACAGTTGAAGATGTATTATGAATCTTTGCACATTCCATATGCCAGGCAAATCAGACACATGGTTCAGAAGTTATTGAAGCATAATGAAACAAATGTTCATTCATCAGAGTAGCATAATTCTGCATCTGTTAATGTTTTACACATCAAACCACTGCAAGGCACCTCTATACCACTAGGGCTACCTACGCTATTAATTTCAAGCCAGTAACACCATGCAGAACACTATGCACAAAACGTTAACTGCATAACACAGTATCTCCCCAGCAAATTATTTTTAAAACATGTAAACAACATAAGTCACATCTCCAGGACATCCACTCAACACCTTCCAAATTTCATATGAAAAGAACAACCCGTTCCAGAGATATTCAATTTTTAACTTTCTACACCTTTAAGTGGTGGTCTTCCACCACAAAATGATGGAAATCACAGCTGAAAATGCACTAAAATGGCAGGCCTGGTGGCTGAAAAATCAGTAACTGCAAAGTGGCCCAACTTAAAATGACAATAACTCAGGAATGAAACAACATGTTTTCACCAAACAAAAACTGCCATGTTCCTTGAACAAAGGTCCATCTATGTGCCAAGGTTCAGATCAATCAACCACACACTGGCTACATTATGCATCATGGAAGACAGTGCAGAAAAATAGCAAAAACAATGTTTTGCACTGCACTATGCAAATGCAAAAATACAAACAGTAACATTAATACAAATGGTGATGGAAACAGTGACATAAAAGAAAATAGTAACACTAATGGTAATGCAAACGCAAGCGCAAATGGTAACACACATGGTTATACAAACAGGAACACTAACACAAATGGTAAGACAAACACAAGCGCAAACATAAATGAAAACAGAAATGGTAATGCAAATGGTAACTCAAATGCTAACAGCAACAGAAATGCAAATGGTAATGAAAACAAAAATGCATATGCAAACGGCAACAGAAATGCAAACGGCAATGAAAACGGTAATGAAAATGCAAATGGTAGCACAAACACAAACAGAAACACAAACGGTAATGGCAACGGTGATGCAGAAGGAAACAGTAATGCACTCGACAATGAAATGCTACCGAAAACACAAATGCTAAGGGCATCAGAAACGCAAATGCAAATGGTAATGAACACGCAAATGGTAACAGTAATGCAATTGGAAACACAAATGGTTATGGTAACACCAATGATGACTTCAAAGGAAACACTAACGCAAATGTAAATGCAAACTCGAGTGCATACTCAAAAGTAAATGGTAATGCACACGGTCACGGCAACACAATTGGAAATGCAAATGCTTATGGTGACACCAACTATGATGCCAAAGGAAACACAAATGAAAAGACAAGTGCAAGCGCGTATGCAGATGCAAATCGTAACGCACACAATGAAGCAAAAATAAACGCAAACAAAAACAGTAACAGAAACACAAATGGTAACAGTAACGCAAACACAAGCACAAACACAAATGCAAAGGGTAATGCACAAGGTGACATAAATGGAAATGCTAATGCAAAAATTTACGTAAACGCAAATAGTAACAGTAATGCAAATGCAAGTGCAAACGCAAAAGCAAACGGTAACGTACACGGTGATGGAAAAGTAAATGCAAACAAAAATGGTAATGGAAATGGTAACAGTAACGCAAACACCAATGTAAAGGGTAATGCACACGGTGACGTAAACAGAAATGGTAACACAAATCGTAACAGAAATGCAAGCGGAAACGCTAAAAGTAAGAGTAACGCAAATGCACACCCTTTTTTCCCCCCAAAAGGTGCATTCAAAAGCACAATGAATACAAAGAATATATGCATGATAATGGCCCATGGAGCAGAAAATCAGCACTTGGAATACTAAAGTCCTTGTATCTCAGGAACCGTACAACGTAGAAAAAAATTAAAAATCTCATATTATTTATGACTTTCCAAGTTAGTTTTGCACTTAGCCCCCTAGTGGGGGACTAAGCATTCTTTTGATGAAAAGTCTATATCTAGAACTGTTTTTGAGATACGGGCCCTGAAAGGTGCTGTGGATGCCATAATGTTAGCCTATGGGAAAACATGTCAACTTCAGAGTGCTGTAACTTTGCAGTCCTCTAATACTTTGTCACCAAACCACCAAAAGGCACATCTGTGGGATCTTGACTTTCTTCCCTTCAAATTTCAGAGCAAAAGACCAAACCGTTCTTTCGCAGCAGGGTGGCAAATGTTCCCTATTGTTTTGGCCATAGTGTCGCAAAGTACTTTCGCAAATCACAACACTTTCGCAAATGAAATCATGAAAGTGTCACATAACGGACACTACATTGTGACACTACATTTTAAAAAAATTAAAAAAACATATTTCTGCAGTGTTTACCCCCCAAAAAAGACATGGCTAGCATCATCAAGGCTCAACTAGGTGAACACAACAAGAATTGTGTCCCTAGAGGGTCCCAAATTTAAATACCAGGCATTGCTGTGACCACCAACTGAAACCAAGATGACTCATTTGCCACACTACAAGGGTCATTTGCGACACTAAAAACTGCATTTGCAACACTTTTGCATATTTTAATTTTCCCCATTGACTATAATGGAAAACTTGTTTTTTGAATAACTTTTCAACCGTTTAATATTTTTTCATGAAATCTTTGAAAGACACTTGAAGGTTTTGGGCTGGTCACACAAACTGTGTAACCTGTAGGCGCGAGCAAAGAATGCACAAAAATGTGTAATTTGTGCGTTATTCGGTGCTGTGTAGCTCTGCAACTGTGCATCCAACTGTAAGCTGCCAAATTTCAGATTTAACAGAAATGTGGTACTCAACCTAACTATAGTGGCACTACTGTGCCACTATAATATATATATATATATATATATATATATATATATATATATATATATATATATATATATATATATATATATATATATATATATATATATATATATATATATATATATATATATATACACACACACATGTATAAATTGACCCTAAATTTTCAAGATACTCATTTCATAATTCACCTTAAAATCATGACAAATACCATTTAAAGTATATTGGCTGAAATGCCATTTTGCATCAAAAGTGCAAAAACACATCTCAGCCATGATTTTAAACACTGTTACATGTTATGCTTATGAGGTGGTGTGGAAAGATGTCCCTGTTGAAAGTTTGGAGTCAAAATATTGAAAATTAGTGAAGTTATGAGTGAACATTGAAATACTGCAGTGTTCACTCATAAACTAGGCAGTTTTACTGTATTTGTACACCAAATTTTCAGCATAGCCTTCTTAGTACCCTACCTCATAAACCCAGGAGGTGAACATTTTCAAATCCTAGCTGAGACATTATTTTGTGCCACCAAAATACTCATTCTGCACCACAGGAGTGAAAACACATTTTGGCCAAGATTTGAAAAATAATAACTGTCTTGTTTGTGAGGTGGTTTGAAAATATGGCTATGTTATAAAATTTGGGGTCAAAATATTTAAAATTCCCAAAGTTATGAGTGAGCATAGAAAAATGTCAAGGTATGTGCATAACTTTGCCATTTTAACAAATTTTGACTTCAAATTTTCAAAATAGCCTTCTTGTGATCCCTCCTTAGAAACAAGGGTGGTGAAGCTTTTCAAATGCCATTTTTGTTTTTGAAGGTATAAAAAAATCAAGGGATGGTTTTCTTTTTTGAAGAAAAAAACAACAAAGGATGATTTTCTTCTTTGTAGTGGACACTCAGATTCTGACACTGGGGATTAAGGACCTCATTGTTGGTTGACTCTTGGGTGCCACCTGAGTGAGCACCCTGGTGCCACCACTTATAAAATGAGACCTGGGCAGAAAACTGGATGGGAATAAAGACAAGCAGTACCAGGGGTAGGTATCCTACTCCACATAAAATAACAAATATAATGAAACATTTGGATAGGTGGGCAGGCAATCTGGAGGGGAGGGGAGAGAAAGACATTGTATAAAGGGTGGCATCCCAGTCCACTTAACAAATAAATAGATTTGATTGATTAGATTAGATAGTTCGACAAATAGATAGATAGATAGATAGATAGATAGGTAGACAGACAGACAGACAGAAAGATAGACAGACAGAAAGACAGCTACATAGACAGATAGGCAGACCGATAGATAGAGGAGAGGTGTCATTGGGATACAATCATTCGGTGTCTTTCTGGTCTCAGTGCAGCCCACAGCATGAGTTACAGCTGCAGAACTCAAGAAAGTCTTGCTGTTGCTACAGAATATGGGTTGGCAGCTCCTCTTGCTAAGTAGTGCACCCTGCATTTTGGGATGTCCAAGAAAACATATTCCTGGGAATTCTTTTTTTTAAACACACACAGCAGAATCTAGCTAAATGGGTCACATTTAGGTAGGTTCAGGGTTCTTTTAAGATATTATTTGCATTCATTTTCAGTGTTTGTGAGTTTAAAATGAGAAATAAAATGGTGGTTGAACCAAATAACCAATCACAATTTTTTTAACCAGTCGAGAGGTAAATCATGAAAATAAGCAACTGCAATTTTTTTTACTGTTCTTGTCAGGCCATTAACTGTAAATTGCAATAACTCTGGAACCATATGCATTTTTTTCTTGAAACCCTCAAACCTTCCAAAGGCACACCATTTGAATGGACTCCTTTAACCCTGAACATTTCATAAACAAATACCACACCATCAAGGTTGTAGGTGAGAGCAAAAAATACCCAATGTTAAGTATAGGGAAATCAAACAAGTTGCTTTTTTTTCATTTTATTTGGCACTCTGTGTCTTGAAAACTGGACAAGTTGCTGTTACAAAACTTTTCATATCTTGAGACTAAGGCAGCCTGATCATGCTTGATAAATTCTGCGCTATTTCATCAAATGATGCCATAGTTATTAAGGTTCACAAATTGGAGTTTACAATTAAACACCTACTCATCTCTAACTATAGGGGTGCTACTGTGCCCCAATAATAGTGGCATGGTAATGCCTCTATAGTTAGGGTTGAGTAGTCTGTTTAATGTTAAACCCTAACTTTGCACTTTACTAGCTTTGCAGTTCAACAGATTGCATGAAAGTTTGCATGCACAGTCCTGAGGGCAAGGTCTCTAGATGGGCCAAGGTTAGCTATGGTCTAATATGTGGATTCCAAGATCTGGATAGAGAAAAAAGTGAAAAAAGCATATTTTTTTCCATTTTTTTTGTCATTGCTTACTGTCTAGATGGGTAGCAATTTGGGTCTGAAATGTTCAGGGTTAAAAGGACTTACCCCAGAAAGATGCCTTTCATTAGTTTGGTAAAAAAATATTAATCTGTTCCAGAGTTATAAGAATTTGAAATTTCAGCTCAGAGCATGCTCAGTATTGTCTTTTGGATAGCTGCTTCATTCAAAACAAGAATTTGGCCTTACAAAGCAGGAATCTGTTCCATGAAGTGGATAATCCTGTTTTATAAGAAAAAAATTCTTCTTCTGGCCACGTGATGGCATCCTAGGAAGCAACAGCGCACCTCGCCAGCTCCGCTCCCAACACTGCAAACAACTTTGATTAAAATCCTCCCCGAGCAAACATTTGACCTTGGAAAGCACTTACTTGATACCAGAGACTCTGATCCTGTCAAATTACTTCCCGGTATGAAGGTTTTCATGAAGAAGGCTCCTCCGCGGCATTCACCACCCCCTACTCCAAAAAATGGATAAAGCTGCCAAGCAGGCCAAATAGCAGGCCTCCACCTCGCCTAAAGTGTTACCCATGCAGACTGCCCTTTCAGAAGAGAGGTTCATAGAGCTTCCAGGATGCAATTTCGACAATGTCTGCAGACCTGCAGCACATCAAAACATCGGTTGCTTCACTACAAGTTCAGGTTGGCGATACAGAAACCAGAATTGTATCACTTAAAAACAAGCAGAGTAAAATTGAACTTAATGCTGTTAATGCCACCAGAAGAATGAAAAAGCTTGAAGAGAAGCTCGAAGACTTAGAGGGGCGCAGTAGGCGCAACAACTTACTTGTGATAGGAATCCCTGAGAAGGAAGAGGTGCTCTCCCCAATTTTATTTATACAAAAATTCTGTGAGAAAATTGCAGGGCCATCCCCAAATGGGGTGACCTATGTAGTCGAGTGGGCCCATCGTGTTCTACGCCCTTCACCACCTCCAAGCTCCCCCTCAGACCTCTTATCTTCAGGTTGCTTAATTTCTTGGATAAACAGCACATCCAGGCCAAGGTCTGAGAATTACAGGAGCTTCAATGGGAGGGCTTCAAGATTCATATAACCCAGGACCTTTGACAATCTGTGTGAGTCAGTGAGCAAGAATTACACCCTACGGTCGCCAGGCTAATTGCTGCTGGTAAGCCTCTTTGGGTGAAGTTCCCCGAGATACTGCAGGTGAAACATGAAGAAAAGTGGCTGACCTTTGATACCCTTGAGCAGGCCAGTCAAAAACTTTAATCTCTGTTACCTGATTTATTCAAGAGACCGGTACATGGTTTGTGTATTTAACTTCAGCCTGCAAGAACAAGTACTCTTCCGATCTACCTATTGAGCTCTAGCAATGAGGAGAAGATTGACTTCAAACATAGTTGTTACTACTGGCTTAAAAATTTGCTGTAGACCGATTTTCATTCACTGAAACAAACTCTGATGACTGTCTAATGCGATGGTCACTTAGTTCCTTGCATTGACTGTTGGCGACTTACATGATCCTGGAATGGCAGGTTGGTATTTCCCTTTGAGAGTCTGGCTCTGATTTGCATAGAAAGATTGTCTTTCTTTTAGACTGGTTCAAGAAGATCATGTTCAATGACCGTGAGTGCAGTATCCCTCCTTTTCATCTGCTCTCACCTCCTTGTTGTTGAAATCATTTCTACAGGAGTATACCCAAGGTGATTGATGGTTAAGTAGCAAATTTTACTTTTTAATACTAGTCAGAAGGAAACTTATTTTCTGACAGGAGTGTACTTTTCTTATTTCAATTAAAACACTGCTGGTACTGTTTCCAGATGTTTCTTATGCGCCTTGCTTTAACTTTGTTTAATGTAGTAATACAGTTTGCAGTCTCCTGCCACCAGCTGGATACTGCAGAACAGTAACCCCCTGCACCAGGATTGTGCAGAATATGGGTGGCCTCCATTATTAATGACATGTTTGGATTTCATGGTTCTACTATGTATAATACATAATGTTTACAGTGGGGGGTGGGAAGGATTTGTTTGGTGCAGCTAGTTGTTCTTCTTAGTGCTACTTTAAATATCACCTAGCAGTGATTTAATAGTTGTGCGGTTGTCTAGAACTGGGGGTAGGTTAATTATATAGAAAAATACGTTTAGAGGGTTAATTTTTAGAGTCTGGGATCGGGGGTGGGGTATAAATGTATATTTTTCATCAAGGATATATATTTTCATTCAGGTGACTGACAGGGAGTGACCACCACTCAGTATGGCTCACATTGGATATGGGCAAGGAAGGAGTGGAATCTGGCACAAGAGTGCTGGACTTCAGGAGGGCTGACTTTGGGAGGATGGGGGAAGTGGTAAAAGGGTACCTGGCCAGAATTCAATCTAGTATGGACACTAACCAGAGGTGGGAGCTCATAAAGCTAGGGATAGTGGAGGCAAACAAAACCTGATGCAAATCCCAAAGCAAGAAGGATAGGGCTAAGAAACCAATCTGGTCGAGCAAGGAGGTCATGGAAAAGGTAAGGAGGAAAAGAGCTGCCTTTAGGAACTACAAGAAAACAGGGATGGGGAGGACAGGGAGGAGTACTTGACAGAATCGAAGGAGGTGACAAGGGCAGTAAGGGGAGCCAAAGCATCTACGGAACTCAGGCTGCCACAAGGCATTAAGAAGGGGGAGAAGGACTTCTTTAAGTACATCAGGGAGAAAAGGAGCTGTAAGGACCACAGAGTAAGGATTAGGAAGGAGGGGGGTTGGGTGGAAGCAGGGTGCAATGAGGCAGAAGCACTAAATGAGTACTTCTGCTCAGTATTTACTAAAGAGAAGAGGGGGGTGACACCCAAGGTGAGAGAAATGGCAGAAGCAGTGGGGGAAGAGGTGACAGATGGGGAAATCATGGAGAGCAGAGTCCGAGAGTGTTTGAAGGCACTGAGGGTGGACAAGGCGCCAGGCCAAGATGGCATCCACCCCAGGGTACTGAAGGAGCTGGCAGAGGTCCTTGCAGGACCTTTGGCAGACCTATTTAATGCCTCACTACATTTGGGGTGTGTACCTCAGGACTGGAGGATGGCTCATGTGGTGCCCCTCCACAAGAGTGGCCACAAGGATGAACCAGGAAACTACAGACCAGCGAGCCTCACATCCATTATGGGTAAGCTAATGGAGGCTATACTGAAGGAGAGGCTGGTAGCCCTCCTAGTGGCCAAAGGACTACAGGACAGCAGACAGCATGACTTCATATGTGGCAGATCCTGCCAAACCAACCTGGTCGAGTTCTATGACTGGGTAACTAGGCAACTGGACAGGGGCCATGCAGTAGATGTCCTGTATCTGGACTTCAGTAAGGCATTTGACTCAGTGCCACATGGAAAGTGGGGAAGGAAGTTAGTAGGCACAGGGGCAGGTGCAAAGCTGGTGAGATGGGTAGGAAACTGGCTGCAGGGAAGGCAACAGAGGGTGGTGGTGGGTTGGAAGCTCTCACACCCAAGGGCAGTGACGAGCGGTGTTCCACAGGGCTCGGTGTTGGGACCAGTGTTGTTTGGGATATTTATTGCAGACATATCATGGGACATCAAGAGCAAGATCAGTCTGTTTGCTGATGATACCAAGGTAGGCGCGGTGGTGGATGACCTAGGGGGATGGCAGTGATTGCAGGATGATCTGGCAAAGCTTGAAACCTGGTCAGACACCTGGCTACTGGGGTTTAATGCCAAAAAGTGCAAGGTGCTGCATTGTGGGATGAAGAACCCAAGGAGGAGTTACCAACTAGGGGGAGTGCAGTTAGCCCAGATAGAGGAGGAGAAGGATCTGGGTGTGCTCATTACAGGGTCAATGAACAACTCGGCACAATGTAGGAAGGCAGCTGCAAAGGCCAACAAAATGCTGGGTTGTATTGCAAGGGGTATATCCTCGAGGAGGGAGGAGGTGATTCTGCCACTGTATAGGTCATTAGTTAGACCACACCTGGAGTACTGCGTGCAGTACTGGCATCCGTATTTGAAGAGGGACATTAAGTTACTGGAGGGGGTGCAGCACAGAGCGATAAAGATGATCAAGGGGCTGGGGGACTTATCATATGAGAGGATGTTGAAGGAGTTGAACATGTACTCACTGGAGGAGAGGAGAGACAGGGGTGACATGATTGAAACCTTTAAATACATGAAAGGAATAAACAAGATGGGTACAGAGGGGCTGTTCAAAGTAAGGGAGGGGAGGGCCACCAGGGGCCATGATATGAGACTGGAGCGAGGAAGGTTCAGGAGGGAAATGAGGAGACACTTTTTTACAGAGAGGGTGGTGGCTGGGTGGAATGCTTTACCTGCAGAAGTGGTATGCAGTAGAACAGTGGACTGCTTCAAATGAGGATAGGACAGGACAAGGGGGAGGGTTAATGAAGGGGAAGGGTGGAAGGGACGGGTAGCTGCAGAATAAGGGGTGCTAGCTGCACATTCGAGCAGACTTGATAGACCTCTAGACCTTTATCTGCTGGCAAATTTTGTATGTTCGTATAGGTGGGATTGCCAAGTGTGTTTATGTCTCATTTGTTATGTCATTCGTGGAGCTACTTGGGTATAAAACAGAGCTTCTCAAATGTTTCAAATTCAGGTTGCTTACATAGATTGGCTATGGGGGGACCATACCATTTTGTGAGCTGGAATCTTAAAGAGGCTCAAGATAGGTGTAAAAGGCAAATTATACTGTGGCATCTAGTCCACCTCAGGACAAGGATTGCTTTCCTACAAGAAACACACCACAGAAGAGAGGATACGCCATTTCTGTGTTGAAACTGGGTAGATCAAGCTTTTGGCTCTGGGGTCTTCACCAGTTCAGGTGGTGTGGCAATCCTAGTGGCAAAAGTGATTCCATTCAGGCTAGACAAGGAGGTTTGGGACCCCAATGGCTACTATGTTCTTATTCATAGTATGTTAGAACCCCACCCAGTACTCCTGGGTGCAATATATGGCCCGAATTCTGATTCTCCTCAATTTTTCATACAGTTACTGGAATTAAAAATATCCACTAAACACCCAATGCTAACAAAACTTGGAAGTGACTGGAATATCACTCCGCAAGCAGAATTAGATAGATCAGATAGGAGAAGGTGAGGCCTTTCCCCTGCACAACGTGCATTAAAGGAATTCATGAATGGGTCAGCCCTTCTAGATATCTGGAGAGTACTGAACCTGACACAATGGCAGTGCACCTCTTTTCACATCCCCACTGTTCGCACTCATGAATCAATTATTTTCTGGTTAGTTCATTTGCAATGCCCAGAATCCTAGACTCGGTTATCTATGCCAGAGTCATATCCAATCACTCTCCCATTGGTTTCTCATGCTTGCTGGGGCTGGGTCTCAAACGAGAATCTATATGACATCGAATAACCAGCTTCTTCAGAAACCAGCTATGTTGACACATATTACAGACTTCATTGCTAAATTCATAGCAGCTAACAAGGGGTCCATAGACAGAGTTGATCTTATTTGGGCAACTCTGAAATGTACCTTGAGGGGGGAATGTATTCAGTTGGCTATGACCATATCACATCAGCATAGAACACATGTTGAGACACTCCTTAACTCTATCCATGTGGCAGAAGGGTCTTTAAGTAGGACCTCTACTGCACAAGAATGGGCTAAATTTCATAACCTTGAGGATCAATATTCTGAAATACTGGCTAGACAGACAGAGCTCTCTCTTCACCATACTAAACTTAAGTATCTTGAATCGGGGGAGAGAGCAGGCAAATTGATCGCAATTAGAATTAAGCAGGCAGAAGCCTCATGGTTTATCCCTAGCATACATCCTACATGGGACAGTCCCCCAGTTACTGATCCAAGGGAGATAACCGAGGCCTTTGGAAAGTTATATGAGACTCTTTATTCTATTGACCCTCAATTACAACCATCAGAGGTGGAGATGACCCAATATCTTGATTTGGTGACACTTCCCTTGGTCTCTCCTATACAGGCGACCCTTCTTGGTGCATGTATTACCGCCAATGAAATCTTCAAGCCATAGAACAATTACCATGTGATAAATCACCTAGTCCTGATGGCATGTCAAATAATTTATATAAATCCTGTTGCTGTCTTGGTTCCGATCCTGGAGGAAGTATACAACTTTTGGTATGAAACTGGCCTCTCTGAGTTTAATTTTTTAGATTCTCTTATAACTCTTATCCTCAAGCCAGGGAAAGATCCCCTTTACCCTGAGAACTATCGTCCTATATCACTTCTTAATTCCAACATTAAAATATTAGCAAAGACTCTTGCTTATAGGCTTACCCTGATTATGGGTAACTGTATTAGTTATGAACAAGTAGGTTTCATGAAGGGGAGATCATCCAGGGACCACCTACAGAAACTGTTACATCTGATGTCAACATCCAGGGATTCGGATATCCCAGTTGTGTTTGTCTTCCTGGATGCCGAAAAAGCATTTGATCATGATTCCTGGGATTTTCTGTTTTTCACTCTTGCTCACTTTGGTCTCCCCAGTGAATTCCTAAAGTGGTTACTTTTATTATACTCCACACCTTCTGCCTGGGTATGGTGCAATGGCCTGCTTCCCCCCTTCCCTTCATACTTTGTCATGGCACCAGACAGGGATGTCCATTATCCCCACTCCTATTTAACTTTTATCTCAAACCCCTGATCTGCAAATTAAAGGTTTCTAAGGAAATTCTCAGCATTAAAGTATAAAACTCTCGATATGCCCTTTCAGCATATGCGGATGATTTACTTTTGCACCTTGAACATCCCCAAACTACTATCCCTGCTCTATTAACAGAAATCAAGTCCTTTTCTAAAGTTTCATATTATAAGTTAAATCACTCTAAGACTCAGGTCTTCCCATTAAATCACAAAACCACTAAAGCGGTACTGGATATGTGTAGTCTGTCCTGGGAAACAAAGTTCATCACCTACTTGGACATGAAAGTGTCAAGAAATATGGCATCCATGCTTAAAGATAATCCAACAGACTTACTGAAAGCACTAAAGACAGACGTGGATAGATGGAGTGCTTTACCTTTGTCTCTTTGGGGGAGAATTAGCACGATCAAAATGAATGTGCTACCTCGAATCTTTACCCTATGGGTATGTTGGGCTATTTCCTCCCCAAGGCCTGATTTAATAAATTCCAGAAAATCCTTAATATATTTATTTGGGGAGGAAAGGGAGTAAGAAGGGCCTATCCTAAATTGGCAGCCCTTAAATCCCAAGGTGGCTTGGCACTCCCTTCCTTCTTCACATTTTATTGTGCCCAGCATTTAAGTAAACTCACCTACTGGGTCAAAGATACTAACATTGCTAACATGTCGGAGTACACCCCTCTGTGGCTGTAACTTGAAGGGCATCTGGCTTCCAAGCACTCTTGTACTCTAATTGCTCTTCGTTACGTAATCTATGGACACATACCTAAACTGCTAAAGAGGACTCTGATTGGCTAGTCCCTGAGCGCCCTTGAACAGATTCAAAAATACTTTCCAATGAGCTGCTACCAATCTTTAGAACAACCAATTATAGGTAACACTAACTTTAAGATTGGTAGCAGACCCATCCCCCCTCCTTCTGGACTATACTGAGACCCTGTAAGCTCTCAGATTTTCTTAATAATGGGAAAATAATCCTTTTCTCTCAATTCCAAGCATGCCACAGGATCCCAGATTCCCTCAAATTCAGATTCTTGCAGCTTAGGGAAACTGTATCTGCTTTCCTGAAGAATAGATTCACATCAACATCTCCTGGCATTGAGATAGATGACATATTGCAATTGGCTGTTCAACCTCACTCTGTCTCAGTACTGTATAAGCATTTACAATATTTGGATCCCCTTTTGCCCTCGGGTATATGTTATTACTGGACCCAATAATTGATGGTCTCTGATAACATAGAAAGCTGGAAGAAACTCTGGCTGAATTTCTGCTGGATCATTAAGCAGGACAGACTCCGTCTAATCCAATATAAGATATTTCACAATCTTTACTATACCCTGGTTAAACTTTATAAAGTTGGTAAGATCTCATCTCCAAATTGCTCTAGATGTGAGGATGCTCTGAGAACCCTGTATCATATGATTTGGACTTGCCCAGTGGTACAGACCTTCTGGAGCTCCATTAAAAATACTCTCAACCCATTACTAGGGATAGATACTTTGTTCATCCCGGCTGCCTGCTTACTACACTTGTTCCCTCAAGGTACTCCCAAAATTAGGAAGGCACACCTTGCCCTGGTGGCCTCAGTTGCCAAGCTTCTTATCATGTGCCACTGGACAGAGGCAACCTTACCCCCAGTGGTAGAATGGTACAGGGAGGTGCTTTTAGCACTCCAACTTGAGAAACACATTGCGTCTATGCGTAACAGGATTACACTCTACCAGAATGTATGGGTCCCTCTTGAAACTTTACTCTCCATATGGAACCCTTGAATGTATTATAATCTATTTTTTTGTTTGTCCTTTTTGATAATTGATCGTTTATGCCCCCACTTAAGATCTCACTTGGTATGGGGTCGGTTAGGATGGAGTGGTGTGGGTAAGATTAGTGGTTAACTAAGTTCTACTTTCTTTTAATATTCTCTCTCATACTTTAATAGTTAAATATTTTTTTTTAAAGCAAACTGTAATATTCACTTACTTTTCCAACTGTGTACCCTGTTTGCTGGATGAAAATTAATAAAGCATATTGAATTATTAAAGTAAAATTCTTCTTTTGTATGATGGACAACTTGTTTCCATTAACAAAAAAAAAAAGATTTTGAAAACTCTTAAAAATCATATTCCGCAGAAACACCAACACATGTATGTCATTGAACTGGACCCCATTAGGTGTATTCTGCAGCTACCTTTTGGAAAAAGGACTCAGAAATGTGTTTTGAAAACATTCTAAAAATCTTGTTTCATGAGACGATTTTCTTTATTCATATAACCTCATGAAAAAAGAATAGGACCATACAAAACAAGATTATGTACATATGAAACAAGAATTTAGACTTATTGTAGTCTTTTTTCACATTCTAGTTTCGCATGAACTAATCCTGTTTCATTAGAATGACACACTCTCATGAAACATGATGGCTTCATACGAAACAAGAATTTGAACTTATGTTTTTCACATTCTTGTTTCATATGACCCAATCCACTTTTGTGAGAAAGACACGATCTAACAAAAATGGATTTGTACATACAAAACAAGAATTTTGACCTTTTTTGGATATTTTAACTTTAACAAGCCATAAGTCCTTTAATATATAGAGTTAAGAGACAATCTATATATCAAAGGAAAGGTCTCAATGAGTACTAAACCACAGACACATAATACCCCCAAAACATTTAGGGACTATACAAAAAACATAAAAATAGAAAAATGAGAAATCTCAAAGGATAACATTGCAACTCTAACAAGTTGTAACTTTGTCAATCTTTTGAGCTAAGGGAGATGTTATATATCACAAGAAATGTCTCCATGAGTCCTGCAAGTCTAAGTCCCTAAGGAATACCAACTGAAAACTCACATATAAAAAATCTAAATTAAATATGGAAATTCCCATAGGATGATACTGCTACCTTAGCAAGTTATAACTTCATCAGTAGTTGAAGTTAAGAGGCAATGTGTATATCAGAAAAAGTCTCAATGAGTAGTATAACAGTGACACATGATAGCCCCCCCAAAAATAGAGGAGCCATAGTAAAACATAAAAATTTAAAAATAAATTAAAATTACCATAAGATAACATTGCAAATTTAACAGGCTGTAACTCATTCATGCTTAGGAGTTAAAGAACAATCTATGTATCAAAAGAATGGTGCAAATGAGTACTACAAGACAGAAAATAGATATATAAAAAACATAACAATTACAAAATGAAAATTCCATTAGGATAACACTGCAACTTTAACAAGCAGTAAGTCTGTCAATAATTGAAGTTAGGGACAATGTATATTTCAAAAAAGGTGTTAATGAGTACACTAACACATAATCCCCTCACAAACATTCATGGGGTATGCACTGCACCCACAAATTATCACAAATCTTCACTATGGTGCTAAATCCACAATGGAAGTCTAATAATCATCAAAAATGCATCAAGGGTGTATCTTGTCTTTCACTAAAATTGTAGCACATTTAAGAGCAAACCAACAAAAATTTACTGACTTATGGGAAAAAAAATGAGAAAACACATTTTTGCCTATATACAGTCAATTGCTGGCAGTTAAAAGGGACACTTAATATAATGTTTCCTCTAAAGAGAACCCCACAAAATAAAATACAAACAAGCACAAAAATTGCTTTTCTGGAGGCATGGAAATGCATGGCCCAGAGGGCCTTGAGCTTCCAGAGCCAGATGAATGTGTGCATCTTTTGAAGAATGGATGTGTTCACACAGGTCCTGAGAATATGATTCTATCTCAGAAAGTAAGAGAATTATTTGCAAAAATCTGGTTAATGCACCAGTTAGGGTTCAGATGAAAGTGACAAAAGTAGTGAAATGTGGTGTGGTATCCCTTGTAGAGGGTGACCGCAAATGAGTGCTTTCAAAAAGGGCAACTCTAATCACAGTACCTGTACACAGGGCTACATGGTAGGATAGTGACCGGATAAGGGGGGGTAGGCAAATACAGCAACCTGGATGTTGCTATGTATATAAGCGCGGGGAGGGGAAAGGACCACGCCGTGTGATGGGTGGAAGGGGAGAGAGGGTTTGGATAGTGTAGTGCAACGGCGGGCTGCCGAGCTGGCCATATGGTGTGGTGGGTTGGTGGCAGACTGGGGTTGGGAGGCTGCCAGGTTCAGTTCTGGGCACGATTGTGTTTTTGCACCAGGTCTTTTTTTTTTATTTTGTACCCCTCAGACATGCGCCTCCCTGGAGTTGATAAACCTTTAGTCGAGTGGTGTGGGGGACAAAGCCCCCTGCATAAAAAAGAAACCCATTGATCATGGGTGCCATCTTGCAGTTCACCACGTGTGTACATCACCAAAATTAATTTCTGGTGATGTACACTCACTCAAATGGCAATCGTTATTCTGTTATCACCATTATCACATAGAACCATGTGGTGTTAGGGTTTCTAACCCTAACTCCCCATCCTAATCCCCCCAAGCAGGAAAGGGAAAACTCATTACAGTTTTCACTTTCTTGACTGATGGTGAATCAGGAGTGGGGTCTTCCTTGAGGTTCTCAACTCTAACGCTTACTAAGGCTGTGCAAATACTTTTTCCTGCCTATTCAGCCAGATATTTGATATTCGGCATCCAAATATTTGGGTATTTGGTATTCTGGAAATCATTCAGCCATAAAAAAAAAGGAAAGAAACAGCTCCTCCTGTCTCAGTGGAACCAGGTAAAATTTAACTCCCAGCTCCCCAACCTCTAGCAAAAGCACAGCCCCACCCTCCTCCCCCAGCACCCACAAGTTTTTTTTTTTGTTAATCCTTTTTACCTGGGTTGTGAAGACTCCCGCTTACTCCCCACAGAACCAGGATCCAGTAGCCACAGTGGTGTCCCCAAGGCCATGCATCCTCTGATGGCCATCAAGCCGCCGTGACCGTGTGCCATATTTTCCCCATTTTTCTTGTGTGTGAGAGGGTTGTGCAATGATGCTATGGGGGAGCATGCACACTTCTGCACACGCTCCCTCCTGGCACTGTGCCTCTACCCATCCACCCCAGTGAGGTACCAGCACACTGCACTGGAATGCCGACACTTGGGAACCCCCCTCCCTGGAGAGGGAGAGCAGTCCTATGGATGCTCAGTCCCTCCCTGCCCCTGCTAACCCCCGGTGACCCGAGTCCATTCCTGAACCCCAGTCACCAGCATGGAGAGAGGTGTGGTGTCCAGTGCCTCAACCTTCAGTGCCACTGGGCTGGCCAAGTTGTTTTTTTTTTAAATACTTTTAATAAAACTAGGTCCCCCAATGGGTGACCGGCTCAACTCACCTGCCTCTATGGCATACAACCATCCTAATGTAAAGTTTTATTTGCATTTTTAAAAAGTATAAATTATTTACCCATGCCTGGGCACAACATCTGACCCTACTCCCACCCACCAGCACCCAGTTCTCAGATACAAAGTGAGAAGATGACCAGCACAACTCTCCCTCCCACATGGTTAGCCTCCTTCTCATGAATGAAAGTGTTCTTGTGTTTCATATAGTAAAACCAGCCAATCACATGAGGTGGTGTGAAAAAATGGCTATGTTGAAAATCTGGGCTCAAAATATTAAAAATTACCAGAGTTACGCATGTGCATACAAAATTTCAACAAATGCTCATAACTTGGCCATTTTTAGGAATTATTTCACCAAATGTTCAACATTACCTTTTTGGGACCCTACCTCATGAACACTGGTGGTAAATGTCTGTTACTCAGTTCCATTCCGAAAGGTGATTTCATGCAACGACTGTGAAATAACCTTGAGGGCCCAATTAACAAAATAAAAGTGTCAGTGTGTTCATGAGGTGGGATCCCCAAAAAGCCCATGTTGAATATTTGATGAAAAATACCTAAAAATGGCAAAGTTATGAACACAAGTTCAAAATGCTGTTGAAATACATTATACAGCACTTACCTTGATTCTTGTGTTTGCGGTTCAGCGTTGAAGAGCACAGACATGTCCCAGTCCACAAAATATGACAGCCTATGACCTCCAGAGGTAAACACAGGGTAAGAGTGTAGTGTGGGATGGTGGGTTCTCAGTGAAGTGTCGGGATGGGGAAGGGAAATGGCAGGTATGTTGAGGGACCGTTCTCTTTTTTTAGGGAAAAAAATGCCAGGGATGGTTTTCTTATTTTCAGTTAAAAAGTCAAATAAATATTTTTGGACACTGGGAGTGAGCTCCCCAGTGTCCCACATTTGGTTGGGGGGTGGGGGCTTCCAATGGGCATCCTGGTGTTAGATTATACTAATAAATAAATAAAATAGCAATAAGAATCAAAGGGTGGAGGTGCCACTAGACACCAGGGAAAGATAAGCGGTGGTGCCACTAGACACCAGGGATAGGGGATAGTGATTGGTGGGTAGGGGTGCCACAAGACACCAGGGAAAAGGGCAGCTCAAAGATAGACCAACAGCCAGCAGCACGAGTTCCAGCTGCAGCTGCAAAAGTAAAGAAAATCTTACTGTTCTCATACAGAGAATGGGGTGAAGTGCTCCTCTTTCTAAGCTCGGTCCTCAGGGTTTTGGGTACCCAGGAAAGGTTTTTCTTGCCCTCCTAAAAACAAATAAACATCAGAATGTAGCTAAACAGGTCCCGTTTAGCTATGTTCTGATGTTTCTTTTTTTAAATCCATTTATTTTTCTATGTTTTCTATATTTGTTTCTCTTGCTAACTGAAAAACAGAATGTCAGAAACAGGACCCCTCTGCAAAAATGAATTAGGCTCCCTCTGGCACTGTGTGACCCTATCTGCGAAAATGCAGTAGCTCTATTGAAAATAAAAGTATTTTCATGCACAGCATCTAACTTTTTCCATAGGAAATAATGGGGTACTTTGAAATTTAATAACTTTGGAATGGATTAATTTTTTTTTTCACCAAAAAGCACTTTTGTGATGTAAAGGCTTTCTATCTTGAAAATTTCAGACCACAACCTAAAACAGTTTGTGAGATACAGGCAAAGAAACAGCAAAACATGTAAATGTAGGGATTATTGACATTCTGTATCTCAGAAACCACACAACTGATTCTCCTGAAATTGTTCAAGTCAAGATACATTTCTTAGGACATTATGCATGCCAAATAGCAAGCAAATCTATTGAATGGTTATAAAGTTATTAAGGTTCAAGCATTTGGCTTTAACATAGAAGTGTGCACTCAACCATAGTTCTACTGGCATGGTATAATTATCTATCTATCTATCTATCTATCTATCTATCTATCTATCTATCTATCTATCTATCTATCTGCCTGTCTGTCTGTCTATCTACACACACATGTGTATGTATGTATATGGATATAGATCATTTACTGTTGCCACAATGACAAAAGTACTGTGAAGACCACTACAGTGACAAAATCTGCAGTTCTCTGTAATTGTTCATGTTATTGCTGATATTGCTTTCTTTGGAGAGTTTGCCCCCTTCCTGAAAAAACTCAGACTTGGAGTTAATAATCTATAATGCAGGTGGGGGGCACAAACCCCCCCTGCAAAAAAAACATTTCATCCCCCTGATGGCACAGTGCTGAGTGTTGGCATTGTGCCATCACTTTAATGCCAATTGACAAGATTCCTGTTGATGTGGCTTGGTGGAACCGATATAGATATAGATATAGATATAGATATAGATATAGATACAGATAAAGATACAGATAAAGATACAGAAACATAGTCTGGCCCTTATCCATGTAGAAAATGTTATTGTATACTTTCCTGTACATTACCTTAGCCGATTAGAGTATATAAAAGAAACATTATGGTATATGAAAAAAAATATTGTATATATGTACCCAGCCAAGCTAATTACTCTATATTAATGTGTTATTAACACCTTAAAAACACATTAATACCTGATGTACTACAAACCACCCCATTACACACAAAGTAACACATGTAACAAGCATCAAATCAACACATGTAACAGACACCATTAAAGGGACAGGAATTGATTACTTATGTGCAGCTGTTTGAAATATCTCTATATTCATAAATTAGTTCAAACCTCTAGTGATTCTTATTTATTGTGCTGAATGACAATGTTGTAGTTAGTAGTTTGCATTGTTTTTATGTGGACCATCTTTGCAGTTCTTTCATGGAACCAAGACTTGAGTTTGATTATGTCACCATAGTTTCAGAACTGTGGGCACTATACTAATAAGTTCATGCTCACATTTCTGAAACCATGAAGTGACATAGTCAAAACTCCAAATTCTTGGTTCCATGAAGGGAACTGCACAGAATGTTGTCCATGCAAAGAAAACAATGCAAAACACAACTGATAGCTTCAGCTTTTATTCAGACACAATTAAATAGGGATCCTTTAGAGGTATGAATACAATTTATGAAAATAGAGACATTAAGAAGCAGCTGCACATAAGTAATTAATTCCTGCCCCCTTTAACACATTTAGGAAGCACACTAATAGCACATGTAGAAAGCACCTTAGTGACACATATAATAGGTACCTTAAAATGCCCACACACAAATCAAGTCAAAGAACTAATAGCCACAAAATCAGCAGCTCACAAACTGGCAGATCACAAGGACCTACACCACACTACAGCAGAGCTCATTCCCACATTTTGCCACCAAAACAACATATGCCCAGTCAGCCAGAACCAATTGTACCTGCCATGCATACTGCTGCCTCCTTCAAGCAGTTCTGGACCAAATCTGCTACTGCTTGCATGATGATCCTCATCCCAGACCTCTACTTCCAACCATTCAGCTCCTCTCCACATAACGTTGCTTCTGATTACACGCTTAAAGTTGCTCATGTCATTCTAACTTGGAAACTCCCACCACATGATAAACCACCACTCCTGACCACACACTTAAAGCTGCACATGCCATCCTGAGAAAGAAATTCCACCAAACCACTATCCCTTTAATAAGGAACTTCCTGAAACATGCACACACACAAAATAAGTGTGCCCACCCTACACTATGGAAAAGAACTAGTTCACTAAGCAGCTACACTACCATACACCACTACCACACTATGAAAAAAAAACTACACTATGTAAATACATTAAGGAGCACTTTAAAACATTGGAGAAAAAACAGCATCAGTACAAAAAGCACACAAGCATAATGGTGACCAAACTTGTCTATTTTATAAAATAAATGATGGCAAAGTACAGTATACTCATGAAATAATAACATGATGGTGTTGAAGAAACCAGAAAGTTATGAGCCTGAATTGATGGTAATATTCTCTTGTATACAACACTTTGACATCATTTACTGTTTCTGTGTGTGTGTGTGTGTGTGTGCGCGTGCGTGTGTGTGAGTATATTATAGGGATACGGTCATGCCCCAATAGTTAGGGTTGAGTAGGCACTTCAATGTTAAACTCAACATTTTGCACTTGAATAACTTTGCAACTGTTGAATGAATTTACATGAAATTTGGTATGCAGCTTCCTGTGGTGTAAATCTCTTGATCTGGCAAGCTTTGTTCTGGTCAGATGTGTGGTCTCCTGGTTATGGACAGGTGAAAAAAACATGTTTTTACCCATTGACTTTGCTGGGGATTTTTCTTTGAACTTGCCTCCAGCCCAGAGAGTTTGTTTGTTTGGCATGAAATTTTCAGGACAGAAAGCGACTATCCCACAGATGTGCTTTTTGCTAAGCTGGCAAAAAAAAACACAATAAGTCATTTTAAGTTATTGCAATTTAAAAATTAGAAAAAAATAATTTCTGAGAATGCTCAGTAGACACTTCAGTATAGCTGCATGATACAAAAGACGAATCCTGCATTGAATGAGATAATTCCTCTTTCGTATGGCCACCATCTTGTTTCCAGTTTGCCTGAAATTCAAATTTGGAAACCTCCCAAAATGATATTCTGTGGAGGAACCAACACATGTACCTTGATTATTGTGACCCCCTATACGCATTCTGCACTTTACTGTTTGAAAAATGCCCTTAAAATGTGTGTTATTTAACATTTAAATTCTTTGTTCGTATGGGCGTCATACAATGTAGGATCTTAGTTTGTATGACTATATGAACTAGGATCCTACTTTGTATGACTTGATACTAACAAAGAATTTAAATGTGAATATCTTAGCCATTTTTCTGTTTTTTTTTCACCAAATTTTCAACGTAGGCATTTTGGGACCCAAGCTATGAACATTGTCACTGTCAATTTGTTACTCAGTCCAAAAAGGTGTTATCGCTGTCGCTGCATGGAATCACTTTTTGGGATGCAAAATCACCTTTCAGGATTGAGTAACAAAATGACAGTCCTAGTGGTCATAAGGGGAGGTTCCAAAAAAGCCCATGTTGAAAATGTGGTGCAAATAATCAAAAAAATGGCCTTGTTATAAGCATGCATTGCATAGTTTCTATGTACACTCATAACTTCACCAAATTTTATATTTCCACTCCAGATTTTCAACATTGCCATTCTTTCACACCTCCTCATGAACAGCATAGCTGTCATTTCTCACATCCTGCCTGAAATGTGTTTTTTCACCTCTGCCGCAGAATGACATGTCACTGTGCAAAATCAACTTTCAGGATGGATTAACAAAATCACAGTTCCAGTGTTCATGAGGGGATTTCCCCAAAAGCTCATTTTGAAAATTTGGTTAAAAAATCCCCAGAAATGGCCACATTATGAGTGTGCATTGTGCAGTTTCTATGCGTGCTTATAACTTCACCAGTTTTTCATATTGTCCCACCTGATTTTCAGCATTACTCTTTTCCACACTTCCTCATGAGCAGTATACAGCTGTCAGTTTTCATATCCTGCCCAAAACATGATTTTGCACCTGTGGCATGGAATGGTGCATTCACTGTGAGAACTCAACTTTCAGGACAGATAAACAAAATGACAGCGACATTGCTCATGAGGTGGCATCCCCAAAATGCCATGTTGAAAACTGGGTGGAAAAAATCTTAAAAATGCCTGAGTTACATGCGTCGATTGAATTGTGGTGCCCGCAGTGCCTGTATCTCGAAAACAATTCAAGACACAGATTTTTTGCTCTCCTCAGCTTAGTCCAGTTTGAGGTTCTTAGTCCACCTTTAGGTGGACTAAGCACCTATGGAAGTTTAAAAGTCATGATTACAACTGCAGTGGAATTTTTTCCATAGTTGCTATGGTTACTGAGATATTGCCAAATTAGTGTTACAAGTGTTACTTTTCATGACTATAGGGCTGCGGTATGTCCATACTTATTTGTAAGTGGGAGCTCAGGGCCCTCTGGGCCTGTGCTTCCACTTATGCATATTATTATGCAACAATAGGTAGTGTGAGGGGAGCGCAGGGCCTGGAGGACCCACACTCCTACAACTACTTACCAGTTCCATTATACTTTATCAAAAAGAAGGGAAATTCATTGCAAAAAACTATCTTAATGCATCAGTTAGGGTTTTTATTAAAGTGTAAAAAGCTGAGAAATTTGATGTTAGGGTTACCAACCCTACCACCCAACCCCCACCTCCCACACTCCACACACCAACAGGCATTGGGGTGTGCTTGGAGTTGTTGGCCTTTGTGTAATGCGGCAGATGCCATAATGTTATCCTATGGGAAAAAGTGTCAATTTTGGAGTGCTGTAACTTTGTTGCCCTGTAATATTTTTTCACCTAAATACTGAAAGGCACATCTGTGAGATGTTGACTGTGTTCCCTCCAAATTTCAGCCCAAAAGACCAAACCATTCTTTTGCAGCAGGGCAGCAAAGAATTGCTGTCATTTTGCCATAGCCTGGAAAAGTAGATACAATTTGCGAAAGCTTTCGCAAAAATTTGCTACACTTTCGTGAGTGCGACACTACTTTGTAAAAGTACTTTTTCAAGAATCTTGAAAAACATATTTCTAGGGTGTTTAACCTCAAAAAAAAAAAAAGACATGCCTAGCATCCTCAGGGTCCGACTAGGTAAATACAAAAAAAATTGTGTTGCTAGATGGTCCCTAATTTAAATGCCAAGCATTTTTCTGATCACCAACTGAAAACAAAATAGTGGATTTGTAAATGTAAAAGGGCCATTTTTGAAAGTAAAAACTGCATTTGCGAAAGCGGTGAACTTTTTGTTAACTTTTCCCATTGACTTATAATGGGAAATTGATTTTTGAATAACTTTTGAACCGTTCAATATTTTTTCATGGAATCTTCAAAAGGCACATTGGGAACCCTGGCTGCATGTTCCCTGAAGTTTTTGGACTGGTCACGCAAAACCGTGCGACCTGTAGGTGAGAGCAAAAAATTGCAAAAAAGCGTAATTGTGCAATTGGTTGTTGCTTAATAACTCTGCAGCAATATATCCAACCGGTACAAAACTTGGCATATTCCAAGGTCTACCATTCTGAATTGTGCATGCCAAATTTCAGGTAAATGTGTTGAACAATGGCAAAGTTATTAAGGTGCAAAATTTGACCCTTTACCCTTAAGTGTGATACTCAACCCTAACTATGGTAGCACTACCGTGCTACCATACTATATACAATAATGGATGGGGAAGTGTGCTTAATGAGAAATTAATGGTTGTCTGAGGTGTCAGATGCTACATAAACCCTGACGGCGAAGCCCGAGGGGTTTATTAAAGCATCCCACACTGAGGGCAACCATTAATTTCGAATTTAAGCTCACTTCCCCATCTTTTATTATTTATAATTGCTGGTAAGCAATTTTTTGACACACTTGATTTTTCCTATGTCTGAGATAAACAGAGACAGAGACACACACACACACACAGACACACACACACACAGACACAGAGACACAGAGACACACACACACACACACACACACACACACAGCATCAATTTGTATTTTGACAGCATTTCTTTTAATTTTTTTCATTACATTTATTTGGCTACTGGTTTGTCCCTTCTCATTTGGCACTTACCTCTGAAGTGCATCCGAGGAAAGCTTTTCTCCGGGGTGGCTGAAAACTGCTCGGTGCAGTTTTTGAATGGCAGGATCAACCAGATGGAATAAAGGAGGAAAGGATTATTTAAAAATTAAAAAATAAAAACACATGCTCTCGCTCTGGTGGCTCCTCATTAAGCGGGATGCAGGAGTAGCAGTTTTTTTTTTTTTCCGTAAGCCCGTCCAGGGGAAGTAACAACCCAATTAGGATGCAGCTTTTGTTTCAGTGGCATAGTGCGTGTTTGCTGTTATAACTCATGGGTTATAATGGCAAATTATAACAGGCTCAAGCATTGTTAAAAATTGCTTGCCAGTTGTTTTATATATACAGTATATATATCTATACATATAGACATATATACTCATTGCAAAAAAACTTTGTTAATACATCCATTAGGCTTGAAGCAACAGAAGAAGGGAAATGAGGCTTTAGGTTTTTGAACCCTAACATCCCCACCCCACCCCACCCCCACTCTCCACACACTAACAGGTGTCAGATGTGCCTTGGGATTGTCAGCACTAACTCTCACCCCATTCCTTGTGTGATGAAGCTGAGTTGGTGCAGTATAGGAGAATGGGGTGAGAGTTGGGTCTGACAACTCCAAGGCACACCCCAGTACCTGTTAGTGTGTAGAGGGAGGGGGTGGGGTGCAGTCCTTTGGTAGTGTTGGGGGAAGGGGTGTTAAGGTTCAAAACTCAAATGCCTCATTTCCGTACTTTTGTTACCTCAACCCTAACTGTGCATTAACATTTTTTTCGCAATGAATTTCCTTACTTTTTGAGTAAGTGTCATCTTACCCTTATATGGTTGTGGGAGCACAGGGTCCTGCACTTCCATCATTCAACAGTGTGTTGTTGTTGCATCTCCCTGTGGGACTGCAGAATGGGAGCACAGGGCCCTCTGGGCCCTCCGTTCCCACCTACCCATAAGTGTAGAGGCACAGCGCATGCCTACAGATATTCCAAGTAACGTTTGTGATGGAAATAGTGCAATATTTCAGTAACCATAGCAAGCTTGGAAGACATTCTACTGCAGTTGTAATCATGGGCTGGCAGCCTGCATGTAGGCTTAGTATTAAGCTGTGTTTAGCAAAAAAATATATCTCAAAACGTTTTCAAGATATAGGCACCAAAATGTACAGTGTATGCCACAATGTTATCCTATGGGACATTTCTAAATTTTGGAATGTTATAAGTATGGAACTGATGTAAATTGTTTTACCAAACTAACAGGACTCACATCTGATTGACAACCCCAATGAACCCTGCAAATGTCAAGCCAAAAGTCTTAACTGTTTCTTTGCAGTGAAGTGGCAAAGAAACATTAACCTTTAAAAATTCCTTTTCGTGAGCTGTCAAACTCCCTTTTCTTGAAGTAGGACTGTCTGGTCATCCCCTTACGAAAAGGGATTTTGATAGCTCACAAAAATGGATTTCTCACAAAAAGGGATTTTGACAGCTTTCAAAAAAGGATTTTGACAGCTTGCAAATAGGGATTTAATAGGGCCGACCAGATGGCCCTGCCAGCAATCCCTTTTTGTGACCTGTCAAAATCCCTTTTTGTGAGCCAAATCCCTTTTCTCGAGTTGTCAAAATCCCTTTTTGTGAGAATTCCCTTTTCACAAGGTAGTGCCTTCTGGTTGGCCCCTCACAAAAAAGGATTTTGACAGCTCATAAAAAGGGATTTCTCATGAAAAGGGATTTTAACAGCTCATGAAAAGAGAATTTTGACTGCTCACAAAAAGGGATTATAAAAAGTAATCCCTTTTTGTGAGCTGTCAAAATCCCTTTTCATAAGCTGATCCCTTTCTGCAAGCTGTCAAAATCCTTTTTGGGGAGTGAATCCCTTTTCATGCGGTAGTGCCATCTGATCATCATGAAAAGGGTTTTGACAGCTCGTGAAAAGGGATCGGCTCATGAAAAGGGATTTTGACAGCTCATTGAAAGGGATCAGAAGAGAGTCACAAAAAAGGGATTTTTAAACTTAAAAACTAGTGTTTTTGACTAAACTAAAGGTACAGCAGTGTGCAGGATTTCCCCATTAATAAAACCCATACTCGGATGTCTACAGAAGTCATCCCTTGGGCGGGTTATAATGTTTTGTTTGGACACAAAAATTGAAAACAAAATGGCAGCTTGTGAAAAGGGATTTTGTTCCTGATGAAGAGGGATTTATAAAATCCCTCTTTGCAAGCTGTCAAAATCCCTTTTTGTGAGCCCTAAATCCCTTTTCATACTGTGCAGCTATCCAAAAGACTGAACTAAACATGCTCAGAATCAGAAATTTCAAAACTGAATAACCTTGGAACAGATTAATGTTTTTTCACCAAACTAATGCTGGATTGTTCTTTGGGACATGCTCTTTTTACCCTGAAACTTTCAGACCAAAACTCCAAATGGTGTGGCTGCAGCATAATGAGGAACAAACAACCAAAACAGGCGAAAAAAGAGACTTACACTAGTCACAGCACAAAATCTGCAAATCCAATCAAAACAAAACTTGGTACATCAAGAGATCAACCCTGCTGGACAGCCCACACCAAATGTCATGTGAATCTGTTGAACAGTTACAAAGTTATTGAAGTGCAGAATTTGAGGTTTAACTATAAACTGCCTATTCAATCCCAGAAGCACTGTCAGTGACCGTCCAAAGCTCCATCATCAGCATCATAGACTATGGTCTTATCATATATGGGTCTGCAACAACCACTGCTCTCAAACATATCGCAACCTCCCTGAATAAGGCCTGTCATCTCATCACTGGCTCACATCGCCGTACCCACACATGTGACCTTTATTCCCAATCTAGATGGCTTCAACTGAACAAACGCATAAAATACCAAACCAGCATCATGGCCAAGAAAATTATAATGGGGCTTGCCTGGTGTCTGTGCCCACCTCAAGCCTAGACATAGGAATGTCACTACAAGGAGATCCAGTTCCCATCTACTACATATCCCACAATGTCGCACAACTCAAGAACAAAGATCATTCACCTATCAGGCATCCAACTGGCTCAACTCTCTTGGCAGTGCATAGCGACCACTCCAACACTCGGCCTCTTCAAGTCCAAGCTGCGTCTCTCACTGCTTGTATTCTGTGATTGCCCATCTTAACATTTCAACCATTCCAGCTGCACATGCCCCAACACCCAACACTTACAATCAGTCTTTGCACCCAGCACCTTACCTGTCTATTCCCTCTACAAGGTCCCCTGGCTGCACTGTCTCCTGCCCTCGCCACCTCCCCCATATCTCCACTCCTGCCCCACCCCAACCACCTCCTGTACTCCCTTATCCCTTCCACCTCTTTCCCTCAATCTCCTACCCTCACCCCCCAGCCCCTCCTTCCCATGTCTTGCTCATAGCTCAGGTTTTTGTACTGGTTATTACATGTCTGTAGGTCAATGACTACATGTTTGTAACTAAAAATGATGACTGTGGCACATGCAGATGTGGAACCTTTGTAAATGAGCCTTGGTTCAAAGGTATTGTAATCCTAGATTGAAATAAATAAAATAAAAAAAACCTAACTATAGTGGTGCCACTATAGTTAGGGTGGAGTTGGCAGTTTATAGTTAAACCTCAGAATTTGTGCTTCAATAGCTTCACAATCATACAATGAATTTGCACAACATTTGGTATGTACTGTCCTATGGTGTAGATCTCTTGACATACCAAATTTTGTTTTGATCAGATGTATAGATTACATGCAGCGTATAGTAAAAAAAGTGTAAAAGTTGTTTTTTCCGCCAGTTTTGGCTGATTTTTCCTTATTGCACTGCAGCCACACTGTTTGGAATTTTGGTTTGAGATTTTCAGGATAGCAAGAGCATTCCCCATAGAACAAACCAGCATTCATTTAGTGAAAAAATATTAATCTGTTTCAATGTTATTCAATTTTGACATTTCAGGTTCTGAGCATGCTCAGTTCAGTCTTTTGGATAGCTGCATGATATGAAAAGAAATTTTGACCTGACCAAAAAGGATTTGTCAGCTCATGAAGATGGATTCATAAAATCCCTTTTCTTGAGATAAAATTCCCTCTTCACAAGCCACCATCTTGTTTTCAATTTTCCTCATCAAACAAAATGTAATTACTTTTTCCAGGGATGTCTTCTGAAGACATCCAAGCATGGGTTTTGTTCATGTGGACATCCTCTACAAACCTATGCCTTTTGTTTTCTGTACTTCAGCCCCAGAATATGCACTTTTTAATTTTAAAATCCCTTTTTGCGACTCGCTTCCGATCCCTGTTCTCGAGTTGTCAGAATCACTTATCGTGAGCAGATCACTTTTCACAAGCTGTCAAAATCTCTTTTTCATGAGGGGATGACCAGATGGCCCTACTTTGAAAAAGGGATTCACTTGCGAAAGGGAATTTGGCAGCTCGCAAAAAGGTATTGTTTTTATAATCCCTTTTTTTCACAAGTTGTCAAAATCCCTTTTTGAGAGCCAGCCCCTGTTCATGAACTGTCAAAATCCCTTTTCATAAGAGGACAACCAGATGGCCCTACCTCAATAAAAGTGATTTTGACAGCTCACATAAAGGGATTTGGCTTGTAAAAAGGGATTTTCACAGCTCGCAGAAAGGGATTTTTAAAGGTTATTGTTTCTCTGTCACTTCACTGCAATAAAAGAATTAGGAGTTTTGTCTTGAAATTTGCAGGGTACAAAGGGGTTGCCCAACAGATATGAGTTCTGTTGGTTTGATGAAAATATTTACATCAGTACCATACTTATAACATTGTAAAGTTTAGAAACTTCCCATAGGATAACATTGTGATGTGCATGGTACCTTTTGGTGCCTATATCTCAAAAATGGTTCCAGATACAGATTTTTTGCTAAACACAGCTTAGTACACATTAAGATGTTTTAAGAACATGTGCAGGTTGCCAGGCCATGATTACAACTGTGGTGGAAGTTTTCCCCATGTTCCTATGGTTACTGAGATATTGTGCCAATTTCAGCACTGGGATTACTTGGAATGTCCCTAGGCCTGTGCTGCGTCTCTACAATTATAGGTGGATGGGAGAAAGGGCCCTGTGCTTCCACATATGAATACCATTATGCAGGACTGGGCATACAGGGCCCTCCATTATGAAGTACTGGGAGTGCAAGGCCAGAAGGCCCTGTGCTCCCACAGGTAGATGACAGTTCATGACAATGTCTAAACATTTATGGATAGATGGGAGCACAGGGCCCATGGGGAAAAGGGGGGGGATTGTTTAACCAGGAAAGGCACACTAAGCTGGAGCTTGTTTCCACGTGTGACCTGAGAGCACAAGGAAGTTAAGTGACTTGCTCAGGGTCACACAATATGCAAGTGGAAGCTGTGGGATTCAAACCCAGATTTAGTCTGCTGGATGTCACCAGATTGTAGCTCAAAGCCTTAGACCACTGCACTATTCTTCCTTCTTAGGACCCTGTGCTACTACAAATGGATACCATTATGGAGTTATGGGAGTGTGATCAGAGTGCAAGGCCTGGACAGCCCTTCACTCCCACAGGGAGGTGAGGGTTGATTATAATGTGTATACAGATATGGTTATATAGAAGCACAGGGCCTGAATGGCCCTGTGCTCCCACATGATGGAGGGCCCTGTACAACTGCAACACACTATAAACTGATGGGATCACACACAAGCATATAAGGGTAAGATGACACTTTCTCAATCAGTAAGGGAATTCATTGCAATAATCACGGTGTGATTTTTTATTGTACAAGCAGCTGGAAAACACAACTGCCATGCTTGCTTTGGTGAAAAAATATTAATCTGTTGCAAAGTTATTAATTTTTTTTAGTTTCCCATTGTTTTCAATGGGAATTCTTCTGTTGAAATTATAGGGATAATGTTCAACCAAGAAATGACCTAGCAAAAAAGGACTCATTCTCATAAGATCCATTCCTTTTTTGTGCGAATAAAATCCTTTTTCACAAGCCACCATCTTGTTTTCTGTTTTTTCACAAAAAATTTAAAAGCCACAAAAATAACATTCTGGAGAGAGACCACCACATCTAGATGGCTG
This sequence comes from Neoceratodus forsteri, assembly GCA_016271365.2. Classification (NCBI taxonomy): domain Eukaryota; kingdom Metazoa; phylum Chordata; order Ceratodontiformes; family Ceratodontidae; genus Neoceratodus; species Neoceratodus forsteri. The sequence continues at coordinate 1,293,613,462 of CM057456.1, forward strand.
ATTGGGACTCCCTTAGGTACATTCTGTACTTCAGTGTTAGAAATATACCCCAGAATTGTGTTTTATTTACTGTTAGGAATCCTTTTTCATGACAGCATGATACGAAAAAAGAATCCTTTTTTGTATCATGAATTATGAAAAAGGATCCCTTGTCATGAATTCTGTACCATTCCCCATGCTGTAATGTATTTCCCTGGTGTGTTGTGGCAGCTCCATTCCCTCCCTATTTTTTATTTTAATTATATTGATATACTCCAGCACCGGATGCCCACCCTTGGTGTCAGGTGCCCCCCCGCCTCCCCACAGCCCATTGTTTTAACCATTTTGTTTGAGTTTTTGGCAACATGGTGAAATTGATTATAGCCTCATAGTTATTCTTGTTAAGCTATAGTTATAGTTGTGAGAAAAATAACTTTCACACTTTTATTTAGAGAATGGGGACAGGTGCAGTGATTTAAATACTTCTGTGATCTATGACTTTATAGGAAAAGAATGGTGCTGAACCATGCAGACCACGTGACTGGAATGTTTGGTCATTATAGTAAATTCAGGCACATTTTATAAATGTACTTAAAATGACCCACCAACAGAGATCAACTTTACAGATGTAATGAAGCTACAGTAGGCTCATGAGGGCACTGCTACAGAATGCATGAGTCCTATGGAATGACTCTATTAATAAGTCATTAGTGCAGTGGCCATAATTTTGATGGTGATCTAGAACACAAAGATAGAGCAGTGACAATCTCTGTAGGTTCCTCTCTAATTATGGAATTCAAGGACCGAAGAGATCTAACTGGCTACGATAACTACTATGGCCAGAGCTTCATCACCATTAACAATATTCGTTATGGGCATCAGGAGTGGTCAGTGTACAGTAATGTATTTATTTGAGCCTCATGCTAAACCTTGTATAAGAGCTAAAGTATTGACAGCATACCATGAGTTAGATTCACATATAGTTAGATAGGTTATGTTATGTTTGATGTATTTTATTAATTGACAATTTTCCTTAAAAAATATTGTCAAATGTGTTTTGATCCATTCGTTCAATGAGCTGTATAGTTGTTAGTGCTATGCTGTTATTTATGTGATAGCTGTTTTTTCTGATAGTATTAACATAGTGAGCATATTTATGTATAGTTAAGTAGGTAGTTTTATTCATGCTTGATGTCTTATTTATTAATTAAGTGATTAACTTCATGAGGGCTATACAAGGGGTGTTTGGTCACGCTGCTGACTTCTTGACAAAGTGTAAGTTAGACATGATACACTGATGTTCTTGGTGGGGGGTGTTACCACTTTGTGTACCCAGACAATCGTTGTCTTTTTACTGTGCTTTTTTTATTGAAATGAACGCCAGTATTATAGTGTCCTAGTAGTGAACGTTCTTGTCTCCTTTGCCTATTCTGAGTCAGAGGTATTTTTGTAAGTATATGAAGTACCATGCGTAAACAGCAGTTCCAGAAGATGGTGACAGCAGCAGCTGATAAAACTTTAGATAGTTACAGAAGAAACAAAGCAATGAACAGAAACATAGAGGGATGTCATGGTAAATCTACCTAACTTCCCACCCTTCACACACACACACACACACACACACACACACACACAAAACACACATACACAAAACATCAAATGCACAAGGGACAAGGGGGAAGAAAGGAGAATAGAGGCAATCTGGCTGCGGCTCCTAGACTCAAGGGGTAGGAAACTGAAGTTTGGGGTGGTGTACAGGCCACCATCCCAGTCTGAGGAGCTTGACAGAGAATTAGTGGGACAAATCAGAAAGGTATGTAGAAAAGGGAAGGTGGTCATCATGGGGGATTTCAACTTGCCGGGGGTTGACTGGAGCATTCCGGTCACCTCCAGTGCTAGGGAGCAAGTGCTCCTGGACATGATCCAGGAGGGTTTCCTGACACAGTTGGTTAGTGTACCTACTAGGCTAAAGAACACTTTAGATCCGGTATTGTCAAATGGGGAGGCAGTAAGGGAAATAATGGTGGATGACCCACTAGGTGACAGCGATCACCAAACAGTGTGGTTTAAGATCACAATGTGCGGAGAGCCAGAGAAATCAGTTACTCGGGTGGTAAACTTTGGGGGGGGTGGACTTTGGGAGGATGCAGGATGTACTGAAAGGGAAACTGGAGGGCATAAGGCAGGAGACAGACGCAGAGCAGAAATGGAATATTATTAAATGGGGGATTACAGAGGCAACCAAAGCCTGCAACAAGACACAGAGTAAGAGGAACAGAGCAAGAACATCATGCTGGTTGAACAAAAAGGTTGTGGAGGTGGTGAGGGCCAAACCAGTGGCGCACCAGAGGTATAGGAGGACAGGGAAGGAAGTGAACAGGAAGGAATATGCAAGATGGTCCATGGAGGTGACCAGAAAAGTGAGAGAAGCCAAGCCCCAGAGGGAGCTGAGATTAGTGCAGTGAATTAACAGGGGGGAGAAAGACTTTTTCAGATACATCAGGGAGAAAAGGAAGTGCAAGGAGACAATAGTGGCAATCTGGCTGCAGCTCCTAGACTCAAGGGGTAGGCAACTGACGTTTGGGGTGGTGTACAGGCCACCATCCCAGTCTGAGGAGCTTGACAGAGAATTAGTGGGACAAATCAGAAAGGTATGTAGAAAAGGGAAGGTGGTCATCATGGGGGATTTCAACTTGCCGGGGGTTGACTGGAGCATTCCTGTCACCTCCAGTGCTAGGGAGCAAGTGTTCCTGGACATGATGCAGGAGGGTTTCCTGACACAGTTGGTTAGTGTACCTACTAGGCTAAAAAACACTTTAGATCCAGTATTGTCAAATGGGGAAGCAGTAAGGGAAATAATGGTGGATGACCCACTAGGTGACAGCGATCACCAAACGGTGTGGTTTAATATCACAATGTGCGGAGAGCCAGAGAAATCAGTTACTCGGGTGACAGGTGAGCTAGATAAGGGTCATGTGGTGGATGTTCTTTACTTGGACGTCAGCAAGGCCTTTGATTCAGTGCCTCATGGGCGGCTTGTGGGGAAGCTTACTGGTGTAGGGATGGGGCAAAAATGATGAACTGGATTACAAACTGGCTGAGTGAAAGGCAGCAATGGGTGGTGGTGAAAGGGGAGCTCTCAACTCCAAGGCCAGTGATGAGTGGAGTGCCACAGGGCTCTGTGCTGGGGCCTGTATTTTTTGGGATCTTCATATCAGACATTGCACACAGGGTGGTGAGCAAGGTAAGTCTGTTCACTGATGACACCAAAATTGGAGCAGTGGTGGATGGAGGGGAGGGATGGAAGCAGCTGCAATGGGACCTAAGCAAGCTGGAGCAGTGGTCAGAGAGGTGGCAGCTGGGGTTCAATACAAAGAAGTATAAGGTTATGCAGTTTGGGGGTGAAGAACCCAAGGACAGAATACTGGATGGGGGGTGTTAAGCTGGGGATCACTGAGGAGGAGAAGAACCCAGGGGTAATGATAACAGGGACCATGAACAACACTGCCTAGTGCAGGAGAGTGGCTGCAAAAGTGAACAAAATGCTGGGGTGCATAACGATGGTTTTTTGTCCAGGTGAAGAGAGGTGATCTTGCACCTCTACAGGTCACTGGTAAGGCCACACTTAGAATATTGTGTACAGTTTTGGATGCCATACCTAAAGTGTGATATCAGACTTCTGGAGGGGGTGCAGAGGAGGACAACAAAGATGATATGTGGAATGATAGGGAGAGACTATGAGAGCTGGCTGGGAGACCTGAATATGTACACTCTGGAGGGCAGAAGGGATGGGGAGACATGATAGAGACATTCAGGTATCTGAGGGGAATCAATAAGGATGGGGCAGACAGGGTCTTTAAGCTAAAGAGAGGGAGGGACAGCAGGGGGCATGGGCTAAGAATACAGGGGGAAATTTATGAGGGAATAGAGGAGACACTATTTCACAGAGATGGTGGTAACAAAATGGAATGCACTACCAGAATGGGTGGTATCATGTAAATCTGTGAACAGTTTCAAAAGGACATAGGACAGGGAACAGAGGAGAGTGAGGGTGGGGAAGGTGGGTAGTGGCAGTGGGATGACAAAAGGGAGGGGTGGGGAAGTTACAAACTAGGGGTGCTAGCTGCACATTTGAGCAAACTTAGACTGGATGGCCTGTTTCTGCTGGCACATTCGTATGTTCATAACATAAGCACCCATCCTCTTTTCTCTGGTGGACTCTAAAGTGACCATTAAAAATGAACAAACCAGGAAATAAACATAAATTATGTACCTTGGAGGACAGTAATAAACATTAAGATAATATCTTGTTCTATTATTGTTTGTGATTCATGATGAACATGCTCTGTTATTTAACACAGTATTTACCTTTTGTTGTTTGTGTCAATCTATAAATAAAACTTTATATAAAATAAACTGAACAAAGAGCAGATAATTGCCATGGTCCAACTCAAGGGAGTCCTCAATCCATTATCTACCTGACAGTTTTTAACTCAAAAGCAAAATCAAAAAATGCTGACTTACAGTTCTTATCATATGCTCGACCAGCATTTCAGTGACAAACACAGTTTTCCCCAGTTGATCAATGTTTGAAGCATGTGGAAGAATATACACAATCCACAAACCATGTGGAGAGCAGGACACAGTGGAGGTAATTATTCCAACAGCATTAAGGACATCCACTGGCCACTCTTCCAGGAAACATAACACATTGATATTAAAAAAAAAAAAAACTATATTAATTTCTTCTGTTGAATCTCATTGGCCTCCCAGTTAATACAGGACTTTAAAAAAACATATCTTCTCTTATATGCCATTTTGTCCCAGCCGTTTTGTGGAAATAATTCTTATACATTGCCAGACTTCACTTCCAGATTGACATATAAGTGTCCAACTTATTCCAAATAATTAATATGACTAGTTTTTTCTCTCTATCCCTCTTCAACTTCATTACTTCACAGACATGTTCCTTTAGCATGATGTTATATTAATATTGATACAATGCAAGCTTAAATGAATATAACATAAGCAGCATAAAAAATAAGCTCTGCTATACAGCAATGTATAAATCAGACTAAGGACAAAAATGAGAGCACACAGCTCAGAGATGGAACACCCTGTTCTACACATCCCTTAATCGACTGTAGAGATGCAGCGAATTTAAATTACGCCAGCGAAATGAATGTGAAGTGGGCACTTCGCATTGCCACTCCACTAGACGCAGTGGGCAGTGCAAAGTGCTCACTCCACCTTGTCATTACCACTTCGCGTTAAGGCAGAATGGCAATGCGAAGTAAGGCAAAGTCATTGTTTTTAATGGACTTCGCGTTCCTCATTATGATTCTAAGTGATCCACTTGGTGTTTCAGATTTGGCAGCCTCCCCACACATCAGATGGCTTACAGTACTGTAAGTCACATGCTCTTTAGCTAGGCAGGAAGAAAGTGAGTCATACAAGCAGACACTTTTACTTTCTCCTGTACAGACGGAGAGAGATTAGCGTGTTTTGTGACTGCTGATGCTTTTAGATCAGAGTGAGGAGGAGATTTAAACTTTGATTTAGACCTAACAGCTATTTTAAAAGCTACATTTTTTTGTCTTGCTATACTCTTTTCTACTTAATTTGTTCTTTCTGTAAATTTTATTTTTCTTACCCTTATAAGTAGTTGTTTGTCTGTGTGACTGTGTGTGTGTGTTGTGTGACAGTATGAATACTGATTGCTCAGACTGAGGGAGCTCAGTAGGAGAGATGGACCAGTGTGAGGGAATGTCTGGGGTTGGAGGCAGCTCTAGGAGAGCGTGGTAGTGGTAAGCACTGTACCATGCACATGTGTGGAGGTCATGGGTGCCCATTCCTGTTGGACCACTCAAAACTTGTGAGTATCCCCCCCCAGAAGCAGGACCAGCACTGCCTCCTGTCCTGACTCTGAGGCAGTTGAACCACCACCACCAAGTCCAGTACCAGGTCCTATGGAGCAGGATGTGCCTGTTCCCCTGGGCCCAGGTGTAGGTCCCATCCCTGTTCAGCACTGTGACCAGCCAGCTGCCAGTTCATCTGGCCATCCCCTGCCTGTGCCTGGTCCTCCCTGCACCTCCATTGTTTGGCAGTTTTTTGACTGTGTCGGGGGGCAGCAGTGTGGTCAAGTGCCACCTATGTGAGGTGGAGGTGCACTGTGGCCCCCAGGGGAGTCACCTGGAGACTGGGGGCCAGCACACCCATATGCTCAATCACCAGCTGTTGGAGTGGCAAGCTGCCACAGAACGGACCATGCCTGCACCTGCTGGCCATTCTGTGGCAGAGGGTGCAGCTGTGCATTGCAGCACCCCTAAAAAAAGGAGGGTCACAGCAGCACCTGCTGCTCCACCAGCACCCCCACCACCTCCACCACCAATGGGTCAACCTGTAGAATATGTGGACCCCAGAGAACTGCATGTAACACAGGCTGACTTGGCAGTTCTCTGGAGTGCTGTTGAGGATAACAACGAGAGGGTGAGTGCTGTGGAGCATCGGCTGGATCACATAGAGGGACGTCAGTTGCAAATTATGTCCATGCTGGAACTGCTGCTGGATCACCATGGGATCCCACATTATTATTTTTTTCACACACCATGTGCCCCCCACACCTTCCTTGCTGTGTTATAAAATGTATTCCTCCACCATCCCTGACCCTTGTATGTAATTATGCCCTTTTTTTGTTGTCTTCCACATGCATGACACTTTGTATTCTGAGCAGTGCAAGTATACTGTACTAAACTGCATGAGTGCAGTCAGTCTTCTTTCTAGTCTGTGTATGTACTGCAGACACTGTCCAACTCCCTGACTTAAAAACAAACATTAATGAGTACAGTGGTGGAGTGATGAAGCATGGAGAGATACTACAAAACAGGCTTACAATACATCCAAGTAACTATTAAAAAAAAATTAATGTTGTGATTCATGACATGATCGTGAATCGTGATTTGTGACTGCATTTGTGACCATGATGATGAAGAAATGTGAATGCCTATGGTTGTACTTCCCCGATGAGCTATAGCTTAAAACTCCCAGACTTAAAAACACGTATCAATGAGCACAATGGTGGGGTGGTGAAGCCTGGAGAGATAATACAATACAGGCTTACAATACATCCAAGTAACTAGAAAAAAAAAAATAATTTTGTGATTCGTAATGTGAATGATCTTGAATCGTGATTTGTGACTGCATCTGTGACCGTGATGATGAAGAACGTGATAGTATCGTGAGTGACTCATGATGATGGTCCTGACTTAAAAATGCATATGAATGAGTACAATGTTCATGCAGAACTAAGCATCACATCTGTCCAGTACTCTGAAGGGAAGCCAAAGAAACAACTGTGACTTAAGTAACAGATGGAGATTGGGCCCTAAAGAGATGCAAATGCACAGACAGATTAAAATTGTGCTGTGCACTGAAGAGATGCAGACACAAAGGCACAACATCTAACCTGTGCTCACCATCAGAAATTTAAATCTGGAAAAGAATACCTTTACCGGTTGGGGTGGGCCACGGGAGGGGGGGCAGTGTACTGCACTGCTGCAGTATCAGTCACTAGTACCAGTAAAGATACCAAAAAGAAGTACAAAAATCACACAGCTGCAGTGGATGGCAGCTTCACATTGCTGAAATTATTATGTGGCACAATAAAGGGTGTCTGATTTGATGACACGTGTCACACACATACTCACACACCAAGTAATGCATAGCAAATTGAAAAATTCAGTAATATAACCACATAATTTAAACAAACTAAAATTATGCACTGTTGCACCACAACAATCAGCAAATGGCAAGAAATACTGAAAATATTACTGTGTGTACATTAACACAGTTATACAAGAAAAATGTCACCAAAACAGAAAGCACTGTCTTTTCCTCCAAGTTAATCTACCTACACCACATATACGCCCCTTCCCCAAAACACACTTCCACTGTCTCTCAGTACACAGACTGAATGTTGTACATTAACATTCAAAATCCACACACAAACAATAAACGCTTGATGATATGAGTACAGGAGGGTTTCCTATAATCGATTAACTAAAGTTTCAGCCAAAATATGACTCAAAAAAGCTTTTTGAACAGTTTTTTGAAGGTTTAAATCACATAAAGCTCTCAGAGCAGATTGTTTCCTACAGCTTCCTACACACACTACCCCAAACTGAAGCAGTGCAGAGCAATCTTGAGCCCATGTGACATGAAATCCCATGAATCACTGCAAAATTCGCCTTTGGAGCTTAAAAACAAGGCGAAGTGAGGTGAAGTACATTGTTTTCAATGTACTTCACCTCAAGAATTGGTGGAGTAGTGGTTTGGGAAGGTGGAGTAACGCGAAGTCATTGTTTTCAATGGACTTCGTGTTACCGATTAATAATGCGAAGTACTCCACTTCACGTTGTGGAGCACTCCACAAATTCTCCTTCACTCCGCGAATCATTTCTCGAAGCGAATTGGGGCCACTTTGCCCATAATTAATCGACTGAGAAAAGGGATTCAGAGAAGAACACTATAAGGAGAGAATGAATTGTGATGCTTTGAGACATAGTGATGTTTTTTTATAATTTAGTTTGTTGACTATCCCCAGAAAAACTTTGTAGGGATGAAAAACATAAATATTAATTTGTATACAAAATAAGAGAGAGAGAGAGAGAGAGAGAGAGAGAGAGAGAGGAGGCTATATTTAGAGTTCCCATGTGGGCACAGCAGAGGCCTGAGCCAAAATGTGTTGTATTAATTTGTCTTTAACTAAGTTTAAGAAGCTACTCTCTTTTTGCAAATACTTTACATTTCTAGGGCAGCATTTTCAAATGGACACATCTGTTTTTGGCACAGACATGCAGCATCTGTCCACATAGTTAGATCACCGAAAAGGTGATCTGACTTCTGGGAATGATTACTGCAACTTGCACCCTGAGAATAATGCATACTTCAGAATCTGGATGTATGCATAATTTATTTTTTCTCTAAACTGCAGCAAGTCTCACACATGCATCACGATGTTTGAAAATACAACACAAGCATCCAGAAACTTTTGTCTGGATGCAGCACATGTCTGAAATACAGATGAAAGTGCTTCGTCCAGCCCTCTGAAAATCCCAGTCCTACTCCCCACCTACTGATTTTTTCATCTTTCCTAGTGTGTGCAGTTTTGTATCATTGTATTGTTTGATAAGTCTTTTCCCACATACCATTCCCCAGAATACCTTAGGAAATGAGCAGTCTCAGTCCAGCACGTCCTTTCTAGTAAAATGTTTTAAAAGAAATAAATAACACACTACGTATACATTTGTGGTTTCTTTTAATCTTGATTGCAAGTAGTTTACTTATTCTTCATTTGAGATTGATTCCTAATACTGTTTGATACAGCAGGCACCACACAGAATTCATTATGTCCCAAAAAGTGCAAAGGAGTGCAGTTCCACACTAAATCAGGGGACATTATAGGACATTATAGGCACACCAAACCTTCATTGTAATTATAAAAAGCCTTTATTAAATAATTCATAAAAAAAAATCATGATGTAATGTTCCTTACTCGCATTTATACAAGCAATCATCACTGAATCCTTCTAGATGCATTGCACAAAATGGCCATTACCCCCTATTTTCATCTAACAAGTAGCAGCCACCAATATGCTGTGCTGCAGTTCCCCATGTTTGGGACTTCGCAGTCGTGTCAGTCCAGTAAGGTTCAAAATGGGCAACAAATTTAAAAGATGGAGATAGGTTTCTTAACAAGAAAATTATACACCATTTACTTTTTACCACACTACAGCTGAGCTTGAGCTGGCAATTCCGCTCGAGTCTCCTTTATTTTATTCTGCATCATACAACTTCACACAATGCCACTTGCCAAAATATCTATTTGACAAATGTAAAAACGGGTAATATTTTCTAGTGTTAGTAATTATGCAAAGTAAAATATGTGGTAATTGCAGTGTATACAGCATCAGAAACCAGATGCTGAGTGTGTAATTTATTGTTGCCTATACTGTAAAATATGTTGTCAGTTATACTGCATTAAATCTTTAGATAAGAAAATGTTTATGTAAGATACCATTTTAAAGAAGCTTTGTGTGATAGTTCTATCCTAATAAAATATAGAAAAAAAGGTATTAGTTGTAGTTATTTATTGGTATTATTTTATGTTTTGTATTGCTAATACTTGCTCCTTCCATTTGAAACACTCACCCTCAGGGTCAGGAGTAGGTAAGCTGACAGATGAGTTGGAGGTTATGTAGTTCAGTGAGTGGTTTGCACTCTTTTTTGTACTGTATAAACAATGTTTATTATTAGCCCAGGCAGAGTGTTCTACATTGCATTTTTATCTTATTCTTTTAAGGAACAGATGGCAAACCTTTGTGTAATAAAATTTGAAGCATATAATTATTTGGAAGCCTGGAGAATTTCTTGAAGTTCAGCTACAAGCCAATTTGAATGAAGTGCATGATGCTAATTACAGTGCTTTTTTGTTAACATTATGTCTAACCTTTGAGTGCTCTCTCAGTGTGTTGACTAGACATACAGTACCTGGAAATGAGCTTTGTCTCAGTGTGCCTCTCCCAGTCTACAATTTCCAAATACATAAAAAAATAAATAAATTTAGATTGTAAAATAAATAGCGTATCTGGAATATGAACTGTCCAATTTCCATGCATAACAAAGGGTAAACATGTACCATAGTAAAAAAAGCTTAATATAAATTACTTTAAACTGCAGTCACATTTATGTTTTAATTACAATAGTTATTGATTATGTGTATTTCTTCATAGAAACAAGATGAACACCAAAATGAAAAAGTAGCGTCGGGGGTCGGCAGGGGAAAGGAGGATTAGCGTCCCCATGGATGCTGTCCTCCTTGGGAGGGATACAGGGGTGTTCAATACACCTGACGCCGAGGAGAGCGTGTAAGCACCACCTCGGCAATAGTGGCTTCCATTGGGGGGATCTGGGGAAGGGAGGACGCCATCTGGCACTTGGCAGGTGTGTGTAAGCATGTTCCACCCGAGCTTGCGTCCTCAGCAGGATGGAGGGGAGGGACAGAAAACTGGAAAAAAACCCTTGGCATTCCGGATGACGGCTGCTCCAGCCACCCAGTCTGCAATCATGGGCAGACCCCACTGTGCAAGGTGCTCCATGGGAGGAAAGAGGCAGGTAGGCATCATCAGAGAGGCACTCTAGGGGCAGACTCAGTGGGGGACTGGAGGGCATTGAGCTAGCCCAAAGGAGTGGAGTGGCGAGGGTGACCAGGAGGGGATAAAAAGAGATTTCAAAAAAAAAAAAAAGAAAAAGTAGAGCATTTTTCCTGTAAATAATTATTGGTATCATTTTTTACTTATAATGTATTAAGTTATAATAACTGGGAAGCCTTTTCTCCCATAGTAAACCTGGGTTATAATTCGCCATTATAACCTGTGGGTTGTAACGGTGAACATGCAGCAGGTTTCCTTCACTCCATGCGTGTGCCAGTCCTGACCATCTCTTTCTGTACGCCAGGCCCGCTCTTCACCACTACACTGTTCATCAACACTCCCAGTTGATGGTAAGTTTTTTTTAACTATTTTACTGGCCAAATACATTGGAATAAAAAAGTAAACTCTGGGTTTCAGAAACTGCTACATATGGACGGACCATGCTAAAACCCCACTCTCCATGGCACAACTCTCTGGGGTTGTCCATTTATTTTATATAATTACTGTGGCAAGAAAACACTCCCCAACAATTATATAAAATAAAGGCTGAGTAATGGGATGTAAAATTCAAGTTTTGCACACACCCTTGTGGTGGGATGCCTTAATAAACCCCTCAGCTTTGCTCTCAGGGTTTATGTGTCATCCCACCCCTCTGGGGGTGTAAAATCTCATTATTACCCCCTACCCAGTCATTATTGTATATTTAATCAATTAAATTAACATCATGATACATTCATACTGGGTCCTATTTACAAAAGGCGCAGATGAGATACGCAACGTGTAACCCCGGGGCATAGCCCACTTGCACCTGACCATGCACGCTGCTCCCCATCCATGGTATTGACCATGCAGGTCAGCCCCCACCTATGCGCCTGATCCCCAGTTGAATGTGCAGCTCCACACCGAGGCGGGCAGGGAGGAGGGGGTCACGGCAGCACTCGGTGCTGTTCACAAAACAGTGGAGTGCTGCATGCAGCAGCTGGCAGCTATGCAATCTGGGAGCAGCCATAAACCCAGGTGGCCAGTTACACCCCCCAAGGATAGAGCTGCCAGCCACAGTGGACATGGCAGGGGGCATCAACCCCCTCAAAAGGGACACCCTTGCCATCAGGGCACACTGGGTGAGCTGGGGGTGCTCTGCATGCCAGGACCATAATTGGCACTCTGTGGGCACAAGGAATAAACTCCAGGACAGCTTGGCTGCACAGCTGGGTCAGCAGCCATGCACTGGATCACCCCCGCTAACCTGCACACTGGGTGATGGGGCCACATAAGGGTGCCTGGCAGGGATCGGTGTTTGTGAATGTGGTCCCCATGCTAATCTCTCATGGGTGGGGACCTGCATGGGGGATATGTGCCATTCACGCATGCTCACTCCCCCATTTGTGAATAGGGCCCACTGACCTTACTATTAAAACAAAGATTTTTAAACCCAAACCATACCAATTAAAAATAAAATGTGTTAACATACACAATGAAAGGGTGTGGTAGCCACATTATAGTTAGAGAGGCTGGTAAGTTCTATGTTAAACTTGATTTTTTATTTGCTACCTGAAGAAAGATAGTTTTACAGATTTATGGGACACTTTCAGGATTTGTTGTCCATGCAGAACCTACAATCCCTGAAAGTCTCAAGTAAATTGGTGCAGTATTTTTAGAGATATTAAAGTGAGAGAAAATGTGATTTTCCATTGATTTCAATGCTGGTTTTTTTTCTGAATTTTTGCTCTCCTCTAGATAACATTTAAAAAAAAAGCTATAAAACTTTAAATTGTGAGATTTTGTATGGTTGCATAGGTTGGTGGGCAAGGATTTCCTAGCACAGGTTGATGCTTGGGAGTTTTGTATTTTTTAAGATATTTAAATTTAAGATATTGGTGGGGGCGTGGCCAACCACCTTGCACAATGGCAGCATAGTTTGTTTGCAACTATAATTGTCAATTAAATCCTGAAGAATCCTGTAGAAGGGGCCAAATAGTGGGCGCAAAAAACAGCAGCATCTTTAAGAAGTGACAGTAAGCTCCAGAACGATACCAGTATTGAGGACAAATATCTAGAAAAAAACAGAAGAAATACAATCTACCATCTGTCATCGTACCACCTACATAACAGTACCATTATCTCCTGGAACACTGAACTCAAAAATGAGCACTGTAAAGTCATCAGACATTGGTTTAAAACACCTCGCTAGGACACTGGCAGTGGACTTCAGGGGGGCAGACTTTGTAGGCATGGAAAATATTCTCAAGGATCACTTGAAGGGGATTACATCAGTGACAAATGTGGAAAAGAGATGGGAGGTCATAAAACGGGGACTTCATGAGGCAGTCAGGATCTGCGCTAAGGTGAAATGTAAGGGAGCAAGGTCACATAAACCGTGCTGGTGGTCCAGTGAGGCTCAGGTAGTGGTCAGAGAAAAGAAGGTGGCCTACAAAAAATATAAAGCAACAAGAGGGGATAGGGATAAGGAAATGTACTATCTTGCATCTAGAAAAGTCACCCGGATGGTGAGGGGGCAAAGTCCAGTAAAGAGCAGTGGCTGGCACAGGGGATACATGGAGGGGAAAAGGGGTTCTTCTAGTATATTGGGCAGCGGAGAAAAACTAAGGGCCATCTCAGCAGATTGAGATCAGAAGGAGGGTGGGTGGAAGAGGCGAGGGACCAGGCAGAGGTATTAAACGAGTACTTCGCCTCTGTGTTCACTAGGGAGGGGGATGGGATATCTGCAAAGCAAGGCATGGGGATAGAAGCGGCAGTGAGTGGGATCAGGGGAACAACAGAAATGGAGCAAGAGGGAGGGAGAGGTACCCCAGGGGTGTCACATCAGGATAAGGATAAGGATAAAAAGGCCAGTAAGGTGGAGGGGACAGATGATGCTATCTCCGCCAAAAGGGTGTGGTTAGCACTCAAGGCCCTAAAGAAAGACAAATCTCCTGGGCCAGATGCCATTCATCTAAAAGTACTATGGGAATTGGCGGACATACTGGCTGCACCCCTGGTGGAGCTCTTCAACAGGTCGCTTGAGACAGGGAGGATACCTAGGGATTGGCAAGAGGGGGGTCAAGGGAAGTAACAGGTAACTAGAGACCCATCAGTTTGACCTCAGTGATGGGAAAATTAATGGAGAGTATACTAAAGGAATGATTGGGGGTGTACTTGGAGGAGGTGGGAGGTCTGGATAATCGCAACATGGGTTTTCGCCAGGTAGATCATGTCAAACCAATCTTGTGGAGTTCTGAATGGGTAATATCAGAACTGGACATGAAGCATGTAGAATGTATTATTCTTGGACTTCAGCAAGGCGTTTGACTCTGTCCCCCACAGTGGTCTGGTGGAAAAACTGATGGGGTTGGGAGTAGGCCCTTTGATGGTCAGATGGATTGAAAACTGGCTAGTTGGATGCACCCAGAGAGTAGTGGTCGGTGGGGAGCTCTTGAACCCTAGAGAGGTCAGTAGTGGGGTACCGCAGGGCTCGGTCCTGGGTCCAATCCTGTTTAATGCATACATATCGGACATCAGGGAGGGTATAGGGTGTGAAATGAGTCTCTTCGCTGATTATTCCAAGATGGGAGCAGTAGTCGAAGGAGAAGAGGGGAGGTTGGCCCTGCAAGGGGACCTGGACACCCTGGAAAGCTGGGCTCACACATGGAAATTAATGTTCAATATCACCAAGTGCAAGGTGTTACATCTTGGGTGAGGAAACCCTAAACACAGGTACACCCTGGGAGGGGAGGTGCTGGAGGCCTCAAAAGGGGAAAAAGACCTAGGGGTCATGGTGGATGCACGTATGAATAACTCTGGGCAGTGCAGGAGAGCAGCTAGCAAGGCAAACAGTATGTTGGGATGCATGGTAAGGGGGCTCACCTCTAGGAGCAGGGAAGTGATTCCACCGCTGTACAATGGACTGGTTAGACCACACCTTGAGTTCTGTGTACAGTACTGGAGACCACACTTGAAGAGGGACATACAGCTCCTGGAGATGGTACAGAGGAGGGCAACTAAGATGATACGAGGACTAGGGGATTTGATGTATGAGGACAGACTTGAGGAGATCTGCCTGTTTTCATTGGAGGAGAGACAGGGAGGACATGATTGAGGTCTTCAAGTACCTCAAGGGAATAAATAGGGTAAATATGGAGGGGATCTTTAGACTAAAGCAGGGAGGTGTCACCAGAGGGCATGGTTTGAATTTGGAAGGTGGAAGGGTGAGGGGGGAAAAGAGGAGGAGGTTTTTCTCTGAGAGGGTGGTGGACCCTTGGAATGCACTGCCTGGTGAGCTGTTTCAGAGATCCACAGTGGAGGGCTTCAAGAGGGGGTGGGATAGACACAGAAAGTGGATGTATCAGATAATGGCCTGGCCCAGGGGGGTGGGGATGGATGGTAGGGGTTTCTGGAATGCAAGGGGGGGAGGGCCTTGGCACCCAACTAGGGATCTGAGGTTAGAGCAGACTCGATAGACTGTAAGGCCTAATCTGCTGGCAATTACTATGTTAGTATGTTAATATGCTTGATAGAGTTCTGGCAGACACAGCAGAATTAAAAGAAACTACCGCAGTGACTAAGAAAGAAATACATCAGACGAATACCAGAGCATCAGCGGTAGAAAACAGGCTGAATGTTGCGGAAAATGCAGCAGCTGAAATGAAGGCACACACCTCAGAACAGCAGGCAAAAATTAATTATTTAATGGACAAAATCAATGATCTGGAGAACTATTCCATAAAGAGCAACATACGAATAGTAGGATTCCCAGAGGGCTGTGAACTTCTTGATACCACCAGATTTCTGCAGGCAGTGATCCCTGTAATTCTCAATGCCCGAGACTGCCCACCAATAGAAATTGAGAGGGCCCATAGCCGTCTGGCACTGAGGCCCAAGCCGCAGCAGCCTCCTTGATCTATCCTTGCAAAACTGCTCCATTTCCCTGTCAGGGACAACATTCTTTGACTTGCGCGGGAAAGAGGACCTTTGAGCTGGCAGGGGCACACAATCCAGCTATTTCAGGATTTATCAGCAGAATTTTCAAGTCCAAGATGTGCATTTACAACTGTGAGGAAGCAACTAGCCCTCATGGGCTACCAATACTCCCTGAGGTATCCTGCCATGCTGCATGTCTCAGTAAACAGATTACAGCACTTTTTTCAGGATCCAGATTCTGTGGATCATTTAATCAGAAACAGACTCCATCCCTCAAACTTGGAAGCTTGGATAGACACGTGACCACCACTTACCATAATGCCACCAAATCCACACCTCCATGTGCAAGAGCCCAACAAGAAGGGGGGGTTAACGCAATGGATTCCTCCTGGAAGATAGTCAAACAAAATTGGAGGTGACTAAAGAGTGCAGTGGACATCAGAAAGGGAACCACCACACTCTGAGATTCGCAGGTCCTGCAGCCAGAGCAGAAGCACTGCATCCCCTGACTCAGCACATAGCATAAGCATGATGGTGGACACTAACAGGTATGCCCCCCTACAAATGCAAGCTGAACCTCCTGCTGGGCTTAATGGGTCTCAGACCGCTATTGGGGGCAGCTGCACTCCATCTTGGGACACTAGATCATGGGCCGGTCGAGCAGCAAAGACCACCCGAACCAGTGCTCACATCGTCGGGCACTGAAGATCCCAGTACCCCTAAGAAAAAAGGCCCCAACTAGAAACAGCTGTAGAAAAATGTCTGCCTAAGGTGTTCATGCCAGGGGACTGTAATCCATCCTGTGGGTTGGAGAAGATTGCTACGGAGATGGCTGTCTGAATACTGAACAGGTTACTACTGTAAATGTATTGTTCTTAAGGAAAAAAAGGTTTTGATAATGCATTTTAATCTACTCACAAGGATATTAGAAGGTTATTAGAAAAGGACCATAGAGTTGGCCCTCTGAAAACTGAACTGGCTTATAATTACAGGCTTACATGTGTAGGTAAAAAAAAGGGGGGGGGGGGTTGAACATTTTTGTTTAATTTAGAATTTGCTCATGGGTTAAAGAAATGTGATCACTAAAAAAAAAATTGCAGTTTTGTTTACTTACATTGTATTATATATTGGGCTTCAAGCTCCCTAATCAGATTTGGATAAAGCATTCATCCAAACAAATATAGCAACAATCGGAAGGGGGTTATATCAGAACTTGCACCAGAGAGTGTGTGAAATAGAGTGGCTTGCCCCTTATGTCCCTGTGTCTCCCCAGTGGTGTCAGGTTAGAATAATGTCTGTACATCATAGGTAATCAGACCGGCAAGCAGAAAACAAAGCTGAATTGTTTGGATGTTCCATTTGGACAAAATCTGAGTTTCTTGTCCTTATTTGTGTTCTAGGTAAAATTGAACTGAACCACAAAATGAGAGCCCTATGTGAAACTCCTGGGGCTTACTAGACAACGTTAAATTAATTCCGACGGTGATCAAGTCCTGCTCTCAAATGCAGATTTCACCAAGGCTCAGTGGCAGCTCCCCATGTGTTTTTTAGAAGAAAAAAAAAGTATAATGTGTAGATGTTTTTAACACAGCCAGCTTGAGAAAAAAATGTAGAGTTGTGGCAAAGGCAATGAATGACCTGCACATGAAATGCTGGATGCTGCCTGGCACCTCTCAGCTAACTATCTTAAATATAATCAGCCACACATCACCCAAAGCCTCAAAACCTTGTTGTTAAAAGATGTTTAGGGTCTGAGCTGAAAAGAACAGGTCAGAGTTCAAAGGAAAAAATGTTAATAACTACAAGATTACTGGAGGCAGGTGACAAGGCTCCTCCAGGAAATTCTACAAAGCGCTACGGTAATGCCCCTTGGGTTGCTCCTGAATGGTATAGATAAAGGTCACTATAAATACCCTAAAAGAAAGAGATCTCTGCTGGTACAGGCCAATATCATAGCCAAATGGGCACTATTACAAAGGTGGCGTACCTCAGTGATACCAACTATGGTAGAATTCATGGATAGTTTATCTCAACTAGCCACATTTCACAGGCTTTCCCACCTTACCAGCAATACTTTGCATATTCACCTCCTCACCTGGAACCCCATGTGCAGATATTTACAGCAATTTAGCAATAACCCATCCAGAGGGTCAAATCCTCCGCCAAGACAAGGCATAGGTTAAGCTTCATATTAGTGGACCTCACAATCTCACAAAAGCAGCTATCAATGGGAAAGGTTTAAGGTGCATACAATCTTACAACAGTTCATAAAATTCACTATCATGTAATTAGAGCCAAATGTTTAAGTTTAGGTTTTGTGGCTCACCCAACTAATTGAAGGATCCTGGCTTGCAGGGCCCATAAAATAACTGGCTGAGATCTGCCATTCATGTAAAGTGTCATGGTACATAGCCTGAAATAGCCATTCACCACTAAGCAGTAGCAAGTGAAGACAGAGTTTATGATGGCTATTTAGATATTAGCAGAAAAACAGAGAAGTTCTATAGCCTGTCACTTCTCAATGCTAATAGATTGATGCATTGCTAGTGTTAACCATTAATAATGACACAGCATGTAATACAAAATTGTCAAGTTTATAAGACTGCTGCAGCCATCTGTCTAGTTAGGGCACTTTAACTGTACACTGTGATGCAATCCAAATACTTACAGTATATGCAAGTTGTATCTTATGCAAAATGTAATGGGTGGATTTTTGATTTTCATGTATATATCTTGTGTTTTGAAAATACTATAACATTTTGAACTTTAAAATACTTGTTAATGACTGTTATTAGTTAAGTTAAAGGGTGCAGTTGGTCAATGTTGGCTAAATTTCTCATCCATGTGGTGCCATCGCTAGGAGAACCTATCAAGAGGTTAAAAACCATGAGAGCCTCACGCAGTTAAAATGGAAGGAGTAAACCTCACACTGATCAATAGATGGAGACATACAATGCAGACAGCATATGACATGATTATAGGCAGTAAAGGAATTTAGGTAAAACGTGTCATAAATGTCCCATCAGAGGTGCATGGAGTACTTTTATACAGACAGCAACTGGTGAACAGGGGGACACAGAAACTGCAAGAAGGTAGAGAAATAGTACCTTAACGGAATAGCACCTGTTTCAATTCAAATTACCCCAGCATATCATATTATGGTTTTACTATATCGCTTCGACAGTGTTCACACCGACATCCCCACAGCGATGGACACAATGCCGAGTGTTGGCATTGTACCGTCGGGGATGTTGGTGCATTTCCATAGGGGGGCTGTGCCCCTGAACCTCCACAGCCCCCGGTCTCTAGCTATCTAACTCTGAGCTGGAGTTGGACCGGGGGGGGGGGTGCAACACCAGGAATCACACTGCCAGTGTCTTCCTCACACCAGCACAGCGACTCGCCACAGACAGGTGAATTCTGTCACTGTGCTAGTGTTTGCTGTGCAGTAGTCAACCTTGCTTCTACACACCCATATTATATTGTGCCTCCCTATTAATATGCCACCTTTATATTATAATAACAGTCCCCCAGTCAAGTCAACCCCCCATCTTTTAAATTTACAAAACACCCCACCATACACCTTATAATTATAATTGAGGAGTTTTAGAGGCAAGGAGCTGGATCCCAGCACACATACCTGATCAAATTTAAAACTGACATGGAAATCTGAGCTGTGCACTCTGTTCCTCTCCTCAGCTTCCCAATCAGGAAAAGGGGATGTCTATAGGAAGTGTAAGGTGCTCAGGGCAACCTTACAGCATCCTACCTGAAGGTTTGATGAGCCCCAGCACAATACAAAATGACCCCTGTGCAAGCAGCATTGGTTAGCATCCATTCATGAAGGACTTACTACTACTGACTGTTGCTCAGCTGCTTCTACCCTCCCTCTCCTACCCCTCCCCCCCCCACATCTGGCAGTCAAGTGACAGCAGCTCTGCTCTCTCCCACACCCCTGCTAAACACAAGTGACGGACATTGATTTTGCCTATGGGAAAGATATCCTGGACTCTTGGCAGTCATTTGGCAGCTAGTCCTATGGGAATCGCATTAATACTGTTTTTGTATATCCTGTTGGACAGTTGCATAAGTTTAAGTAACTTTAGGTGTACTACTGTTTTGGTTTATAAGAAAATTGCGATATATAATAACAGTACTAGTTTTACACTGTATATCAACTACAGATATTGGATATCACAACACCATATATTACGTGCTATTGTCAGTACAGTGAGTCAGCTATGGGGCCTTTCCCATATAAATATAAATGTGTATGTTGGTCAAATAAACCTTCTGGCCACTCAACATCATTTCACATCATTTCACTCCTGTTAAGTTCCAGTTAGTATGAACAGAAAATCCAAACCCCAAACCCTATATAAGGTTAATAAAATATAGATACACCCATGGCTGACCTGAAATGCGTTACTTGGAATGTGAGAGACCTTAACTCACCAATTAAAAGGAAACAGGTCTTCTCACATCTCAAGAGGCTAAGAACCAACATATCCTTCTTACATGAGACCAAATTAGCTCCTATAGAAGCAACTAAACTGCACAGAGAATGAGTAGACAGAAGTTCACAGGAGCGCCCTGTCCACCAAAACAGAGGTATCCATATTAATACATAAATCACTCCCATAGAACATTTTAAAACAGGAACATGATGTCAAGAGCAGACGGTTATCAGTACAAATTTCTACCCTACAGTGGTCCTTAGTCCAAAGTTCAATATATAGCCCTAACTCGGATGCTCCTGACTTCTTCCATACCTTTTCCCAACACCTCCAAGAACTGTCCTCCACCTCAGTTCCCTACTTCATAGGGGGAGACTTTAATACCCTCTCTGTGAAGAAATACTTCCTTACATTACCTCTGAGCTGTCCCCAATCTATCTTCAAATTGTACTCCCTTGTTTTTACACATCTCTTTTTCTGAAAGATGCTTCCCTCTTGGACTTTGTTGATTCCATTGAGGTATTTGAAAGTTTCTATCATGTCCCCCCCTTCCTCCTTTCCTCCAGGCTATACATCTTTAGTTCCTTTAGTCTTTCTTCATATGTCTTCTGATGCAGACCCTGCATCATTTTGGTTGCCCTCCTCTGGACAGCCTCCCCGTCTATGTCTTTGCAGAGATGAGGTCTCCAGAACTGTACACAGTACTCCAGATGTGGTCTTACCAACTGTCTGTACAGAGGGCCAACAACTTCCTGTTTTCTAATGGTGATGCCTCTCCCTATGCATCCCAGTATCCCCCCAGCCCTCCTTACTGCCTTCTCACATTGCTGGCCCACCTTTAGGTCAGTTTTGTTGGTGTCAGTAGCTCACTCCCCATTGTGTACTCTTCCCCTGGGTTTTTATTTCCCAGGTGCATTACTTTACACATCTTTGCATTGAATCTAAGCTGCCATACATTTGACCATTCCTCCAACCTTGCCAAATCCCTTTTCATCCTCTCCACCCCACCTTGTGTATCAACCCTGTTGCAGATCTTTGTGTCATCTGCAAAGAGACATACTTTCCCTTCTAGTCCCCATTCAATGTCACTTATAAAGACATTAAAAAGGACTGGTCCCATTACTGAACCCTGTGGTACCCTACCAGTAACCCTCCTTTCTTCACTGTGGACTCCATTTACTATTACCCGCTGTGTTCTGTTGTCCAACCAGTGCTTTACCAAGGCTACCACCCTGGGACCCACTCCCAGGCTGGCTACTTTTTTTTTTTTCTATTTTTTCTTTATCTTGCAGGACCCTTTTATTCATCACCCCTGGTCACGGCCCCCAGAGACCTCCACCACTGCCTATGGCTGCCAGGG
This sequence comes from Neoceratodus forsteri, assembly GCA_016271365.2. Taxonomy (NCBI): domain Eukaryota; kingdom Metazoa; phylum Chordata; order Ceratodontiformes; family Ceratodontidae; genus Neoceratodus; species Neoceratodus forsteri. The sequence continues at coordinate 1,293,635,385 of CM057456.1, forward strand.
ACCTCGGTTGCTCGACTTACCCCAGAGGGCGGGGCACAGCCACATTCGTGACCATGGAAGCTAGTGTCTGGTCGGGGTCCCGTGTGACAGTGATGAGGTGAGATCCTCTGGGAGGGCTTCATGCTCACGATGGTCTGCCTGCCTCCATTTTTCCTTTTACTTTTTTTTCCTCCCAGGGGCAGTGCAATAGCGCCGCGTCCACCCTGCCCCAAATATTGGGCGGCGGCAGCGCAAGATCTCCCGGCCTCCACCAGGAGTCCTCAGTGCTCCGAATGCTTCCCTCACCCTCCCCCCAGAGAAGGAGAGCCATCCATAGGACGCTCCATCCTTCTCCCCCGTCCGGCCCTCCGATGACCCGGGTCTGTTCCCAAACCCGGGTCGCCGGCATCTCAAGTGGAAAGCCCACCTCTGTGCCAATGGGCTGACTCCAGGCTGGCTACTTTGTTTATTAATCTTTTGTGTGGGACTGTCAAATGCCTTGCTAAAGTCTAGGTAGGCCATGTCCACAGCCCCTCCCTGTTCTATTACTTTGGTCACCCAGTCAAAGAAATCTATTAGATTCATCTGACATGACCTTCCCACTGTGAACCCATGCTGCCTTGGATCCTGTGCTCCACTGACCTCTAGGTACTCAACTATTCTTTCCTTCAGAAGTGACTCCATCACTTTCCCTACCACTGAGGTCACACTGACAGATCTGTAGTTTTCTGCCACTGTCTTGCTCCCACTTTTGTGAAGGGGAATCACATCCGCCCTCCTCCAGTCCTCAGGTAGCACACCATCCTCCCATGATTTATTAAAGAGGGTAGTCAGTGGTGTTACTAGTTCTTCCCTAAGTTCTTTTAGAATTCTGGGGTGAATCCCATCAGGCCCCATTGCTTTATCCGCCTTCAGTTTTAAGAGTTCTTTCAGAACCCTTTCTTCTGTGACAGGACTAATGTCGACTCCCTTATCCAGTGTGATCCTATTGACCGGATTAGGTATTTCCCCTTGCTTTTCCATTGTGAATACTGAGCAGAAGTATTCGTTCAGTATCCTGCTTTTTCACTGTCACTTTCTGCCCAACCACTTTCCTCTTTGTTCAGCCTCAGTATCCCTGCATTAGTCTTTCTTTGCTCCCTAATGTACCTATAAAAGGTTTTATCCCCATTCTTAACTGAGTTGGCTATCTTTTCCTCGGTTTGGGCCTTTGCTATTCTGACTGCCTTACCTGCTTCCTTCTGCTTTAACTGGTACAGTTCTCTTCTGTGTTTCCTTATACTTCCTAAATGCTATCTTTTTCTCCCTTACCTTCCCCGCCACATCTTTTGAGAACCATAGTGTTTTTTTCTTTCATTTTGAATTGTTTATTTGCTTCACACAAAAGCTTGTTGCCTCTGTGATGGTGGTTTTGATGTTTCCCCATTATTGCTTCACCCCACCTTCTTGTCTGTTTGCTAGTGCTTTTCTGAGGCACTCTCCCATTTTGACAAAATCAGCCCTCCTGAAGTCCAGTACCTTCACTTTTGTGCGGCTTGACTCTACAGTTAAATTTATCGTGAACCACAGTTTGGTGGTCACTTGTTCCCAGATGGCTACCTACTTCAAGATCAGAGATCCTCTCTCTGTCCCCATTTGAGAGTACCAGGTCTAAGATTGCTCTCTCCCGAGTGAGTTCCAAAACTAGCTGTCTGAGGCATGCCCCCTGTAGGGCATCGAGAATGGCCCTGCTCTTGGATGTGGCTGCAGCAAAGGTGCTCCAGTCAACATCCGACATATTCAGGTCCCCCATGAGCAATATCTCCCCTTTCTCTGCCACCCCAAGAATGTTTTCTATCATTTCCTTGTCCATTTCCTCCCCCTGAGACAGGGATCTGTATACAACCCCTGTGCAGATTGTGGAGCCATTTCCAGTCTCCAGGGTGACCCACAGCACCTCCTCTCCTCCTTGTTTACCCTTTAGTTCTGTTGCTTTGATCCCTTCCCTTAAATAGAGAGCTACTCCTCCTCCTCTTCTTCCCTCCCAGTCCTTCCTGTAGATTGTATACCCTGATATGTTGACATTCCAGTCATGGTTCTCTGCGTACCATGTTTCTGTGACTGCCACAATATCCAGGCATTCCTCTTCCATCAATGCCACCATTTCAGGGAGTTTTTTACCTAAATTATGGACATTGGTACTCATTAACCTCCATTTTTTCATGGCTTTATTTCTTTTTGTCCCATCCCTGTCCCTACTGCCTTTGTCTTTTTCTCCATTTACCCCAGTCTTTTTCCCTATTGACTGCTCTATCTTGGTGTTTACCTCATTAATTACCCTGATTTTTTTGGTGGGGGCAAGGATTTCCCTTCTCCTCTTCTGTGCCTCCCCGCTTGGCTAGTTTAAATGCTTGCCATTGAAGCTTTTAAACCTATCGGCTAGGATCCTGGTTCTCTTCCAGGATAGATGCAGTCCATTGCACCTGTATAAGCCTGCATCCCTCCAGGTGGAGCCCCAGTCCCCAATGAAGCCAAATCCCTGAGCTCTGCACCAGCTTTTCAACCAGTCATTGAATCCCCTGGTGCGGAGTGCCCTAGCCTCATCCATGCCATAGACAGGTAGCACTTCCAAGGAAGCTACTGTGTGTGCTACTTGTCTAAGGCCCCTCCCCAACTCCACAAACTCCTGCTGCACTGGTCTGATTGCATGGGTATAACTATCTCCCAAGTAGAGTGGGATAATTCCTGAGGAGTGGCCTACAAAGTCTGTGTGGACAGCAGAAGCCTGCTCATCCAAAATAAGATTTTGCCTAACACTTATAGAATCCAGCCAGACTACGAACAATGGGCATCCTGTTAAGGGGCTCCTATTAGTGATGCAATGCCCCTGGAGGAGACTTCCACCACATTTTATGGTCATGCCCGAGGCTCCAGATATATTGGAAGGAGGTTCTAACCACCTGTAAACAAGTGGTAGGCCAACTATCGCACTTACTCCTCAGCTTCTGGGCATCCCCCACATACACACCCACTTCATGGATCCCTTCATAAGATGGTGCATTCAAGCTGGTGTTGAGGCAAAGCGTGTGATCCTATGGAAATGGCATACCACTGATATACCCTGACTATTTGAGTGTCAACAAGCTATCCAACAGATAGCCCAGTTCTCTGGTACTGTAAGTCCTATGTGGCTAAAGGGAAACTACAGCAATACTACAGTATGTGGACTCCCTATTTTACCTTCCCCCTATGCAAAGTAAATCCCAGCTGATCATTCACATTATCTATACCACCCAATCTATGAGCATTCCGAGGAACTCAGAAAGCACAAATGGTTAATTGATGCCACCTCTGCTAGGGAAGATATAAAGTTATGAGTTCAGTTTGGAAACAAGGGTATTATAATTTTAGTGATTAAGAGAATTCGGACTGTAATAACTGCTCATACTATGGCATAAGGAGCTAAGCAGGGTGATAGGCCCTTATTTGCTCCTATACCTAGTTGTAGCAGGAGATAGAATTACCATCTAAAATGAATTGATCCTGATTATTTTTAAAACTAGCTTTATTTTTGCTATTAATTATCTTTTCTGGGAGACTGTTCTAGGGATTGACTATTCATTGGGTAAAGAAAGCTCTGTAAATGGACATAAGACACCCTGCTGTATATAATGTAATGGAATCATTTTTTTACAATTCTGTACAGTAAAACTGTTCTGATCTGCAACAAAAACTATTAACTGAAAAAAACATTTGAAACAATCATATTTTTAGTGTTTTCAAGTCTGCTTCATCATTCAGTCTTGGAGATAACGTACTGCATGCGCAGAACATTTTCCAAGCTGTTGAAAGGGGATTGGGATAGTAAAAGGAGTTGAGCTGCAGTTTAAAGGAGACAGGAGAAAAAATAAGTAAATCTTCATTTCAAATAAATGTATAGTGATCATATGACTTGCTAATTGTGATGAATAAATTATTCCATATGTAAAACCCATGTGTTGTGTTTTTATTTTTTTACATGGCCAGTCATAATCAGAAGCCCATCCATTTCTGAACAGTGAGCGTGTGACCACTCTTGATCAATGACATGCACAACTCTTCACTCTAGCAGTTAAAATGACTGAAAGAGCAGACCTTCATTTTGTCAGTCTATTTATGAGATTTACTCAGGTTGTCATTACGTTTAAGCTCTAAAATAGATTTTCTAACCATTTATACACAAACTGCAGAGTAAACTTGATGTCTGTACTAAGAAAAGCTGAGCTGTCCAACAAACCTGAAATGATGTATATAGGGGTAATTTGAATAAGACACACCAATTCTGACAATCTAATTTGACAGAATGCTGAATCTGTGAGAGGCTTCAGTTGTCAATACGTACTACTTGCCAGCAGATACAAGCCACATGATCTATCAAGTCTGCTTGAGTGTGCAGCTAGTACCCCACTTTGCAACTGCACCCCACTTTGCAGTTGCCTCTCCCCCCTTCACAGTCCCACACAGATGAATGCCAAGTGAAACCGAACCAGATTAAGCCATTTGTTGCATTTCCAGTGAATCGGGGAAATTTGGCCAGGGCACTGGGGAATTCCCCCTTCTCGTAGGTAGGGGTCACGGCCTGATCATGGAGGAAGACACTGCCAGTTCAGCAGTTGGAGAGCATGGACCTCAGCAGCACCAAGGGAATGGTGCAGCCCCAGAAATGCCTATGAAAATAGAAAATACAGATTTCAAAGAGTCAAGGATTGAGAATACTAAACCTGCCAGTAACGATGATCCAGTGATGGAGTCTGAGGATGTGAAACAGTTGTTGCAACTTGCTTTGCAACAAAAATGCACTCTAGCCCTCCAGCAGTAGGCTCAGGTGGAACGAGAATACGTGACAGCATCCATCATGATGGGCATGGGAAAAATCCTTAAAAGAATGGCCCACTGCTTCACCTGGCTCCTATATGTCCAGATGCACTAAAGTTTATCTTTGGCCCACAGCAGGCTCCTGAAGGCACCGGAGAAGTAACTGGGACCATTGTGCAAGCAAGTGATCCTCGAATAGAGCATGGTAGTTGGTCTCTCAAGAGGGCTGTTCAGCAGGTCGGTTGACTGCAAGACTCGACAGAGAAATGGGTGGTAGAACTGATGATTCTTCTTCCAGGTGAGACACAGCAACAGCAGCAGATGCCTAAACCAGTGGCAGACTTATAGCCTGCACATAACGCGGAACACTCCACAGCCTGGGCAGACAGAGTTGAGGAATCAGGTACAATTTTGTTTTCACCATTGGGATCTACCCAAGATGTGTTTTATGATGCGCAGCCCAGGGATATCCGCAATGAGGTGGATATAGTTACAGTAGCCTGGGATAATGTCTCTCCAGTAGTGGAATTGTTGCCAGTGGGAGAAAACAAGGACCAGGACCAAGGGTTACTGAGGGTAGTTTCTGTGCTACCAGACCCTACAGCAGAAACAGAACCAGCCCCTACATGTGCCAGCCTCTTCAAAAAGCCGGTAGACCTGAATAAGAGGTGCAATCCGGTGCACATTCATTACATGGGGGAGTTGGAAGAGCCCCCAGACAGGAACTACATTGATAAACTCTTGGTAAAGCAGTCCCTGGGATTTTCGCCCTCTGAGGTATATGCACTCATTCATACTCCTGGAGAGTATTCTTTTGATGTTAGTTTTCATACACCAGCCCTTTTGGAAAAATTCTGGACTAAGCATTTCATGGTGAAAATTAACCTATTTTGGGTCCCATTCCAGGTGATTCTTCTCAGTAAACAAACCTTTCGTTTTATTACAGTGTTGTTCCAAAATAAAGAGGTTAACATTTAAGACATCCTTTTTTGGTTGGAAAACTGCTGTGAGATCCAGGAACTGCCAGAGCGGATCCTAGATGAGGAAGGCTTTTGGAATGGGGGATGGAGGATTCGGAAAAAGCCGCAAGTGGGAGAGAAAGATCTGATACATCTCCCGAATTGTTTCTATATTGGCAGGGAAAAGGGGTTTATTTTTTACCCTGGTCAGCTGACACACTGCTATGAATGTGATTCTGTTAGACATATTAGTACAAATTGTGATGTTATTAAATTCTTTCAGTGTGGAGAATTGGGGCATGCAGGATATCACTGCACCAATACCCCAAAAGGTTCCCTTTATGATACCTTGGGGCATACTTTCAAAGACTGACCATCCGCCTCTCATAAAACTGATGGTGTGGATTATGGGATCCTAGATCTGTATATTTTTAAAGCTGCCAGATCCGCTCAGGATTTCTCCAGAGAAAGGTTTTGTTCTGGGCCCTCGCTTCCTCAGAGACAGGTTGGCCCTCCAAGAGGTCCTTCAGGAGGCCTCAGGATTTTCTCCAATATAGAGCGACCTTTATCTTCTACTCAGTCCAGTACTGAGATGCCTCCACCCCACCCCCACTTCCATAGACTCCACCTCCTGGTGATCAGGGTTTGGTTTTGGTACCTGAAGTGACTGAGTTCCAGACCATTCTCATTAAAGGAAAAGAACCTCAGTCCAAGCCTTCGGGAGATGATTCCATGGATGGGATTCCCTTAAGGAACAAATTCTCTATTCTGCAGGAGTTGCCCTCTGAAGCAGAGAGAGACTCAGATGTTGCTTCTTTGCGCTCTTTACAAAGGGATAAACTGTCAGATCCTGAACACAGTACAGAGTGTCCTGTGAAAGATAATAAGAAAAAGAAAAAAGCAATGTACTGTGGGGATCAGAATGGGGTTACGTAAAAGTGCTTGAACTGCACCGACCTAGATACTGCTTCTTCACCTGTGGAGTACAATTTGGTGGTGGCTAGTTTAAATACTAACAGTATTAAATCGGAAAAAAAAAACATGTTGCTACCTTTGGCTTATTTACTAAATCCTCTTATGATGTGATATTTTTTCAAGACACTAGATTGCAGTCTTTAGAAGAGATGCAAGTAACCACACATAGTTGGATATGGGGCCCCAGTTATTGGTTGATGGGGACTAATGCTTGTTGTGGAGTGGGGATCTGTTTTTCTGACCCTGTTATTCAAGTATCACGTGTGGTGAATATTTCCCCAGGGAGGTCATTATTGCTTGACATTTCTACTAACTCAGTGAAATTCCATTTACTTAATATTTATGCCCTGCAAATTAAATCTGGCCATATTGCCCTTTTGAAATTAATGCAGCCATATTTGTATACTGCCCGGTTTATCCTATTAGGGGGTCATTTTAATATTAGTAGGAGTCAGAGAGATAACAGAGGTCATACCTCTAAAGTATACTGTGATATGTCTTTCCTGAATCATGTTTTAGACCAAACAGGTTTAGTACATGTTTTTAATGATGCAAGGTGGCAGGCCCCATATACCTATTTTAGGGGCTTATCTTCATCTCATATTGATTACTGGTTTATCACTCCCACTTTGGAGGTCCAGATGGCTGAAGTTAGCCCACTGGCTACTTCTGATGGAAGGTTGCTGTCAGTGGCTTTGGCCAATACAGCCTATAGAAGACATACACTGGAGTATTGGAAACTCAATTTGCGATTATTGGAGATTTCTTAGATTCGGTAAGGTTTCCAGCATATAATGGCAGCCCATTCTTCTGTTTATTTTTTATATGATGATAAACTACAGTGGTGGGATGATAGCAAGTTAGAAGTACAATCTTGTTTTCAGGAAATGGGATGGCTTAATGAGTGCATTAATAAAGGTAATTATAGGAAGTTACGGGAGTTGTTCTACATCTTACAGTCTCGACTTAATACTGGGGTTTCTTCAGTGGTAACACAGCTTAGGGAGGTTAAGAAGCTATGGTTCAGGTACAATATAATTATATGAGAACACTTGAAGTGGAGCAATGGTTTGGTATACATGGAAAGCAATCCCACATGAATACCTTTGACAGTTGTTCCACACAGAGGAGAAAGAGATATTTCTCAGCTTACTAGCTCTAGTGGTGAAAACATGAGGAATGGCCATGAGATCCATTCTGATGTGGATCGTTTTATCTAACATCAATTTCAGAAAGATGTGACAGAGTAGGAAGAGAACATTTCCAGGTGGTTGGATAAGGCAAATGTGGTACAATTACTCGATTTTCTACAACAGGAGTTTATTGATCCCTTTACAGAAGAAGAATTATGCAAGGTCATTAAGACATTACATCCAGGGAAGGCCACTGTCTCTGATGGCTTACCCAATGAAATATATCAGACTAGTGCTGTTCTTGAAGGATGAATTACTTCAAGTGTTTAATGATTGTTTTTTCCAGCATTGTTTGGCTGACAGTATGAATATGGGCCTGGTACTCTTGCTTTATAAAAAGAAGAATAGGAAGAACTTATCCAATTGGCGACCTATCACCTTGTTAAATTCTGATAGCAACATTTTCACAAAATTATTGCATAACAGGTTGATAAAGGTTCTGGAGGAGGTGGTACATCTGTTTCAGTTCTGTAGTATGTCAGGTAGACCGATATCTCATGGACTAATTGTTTTAAAAGAATTAATGACCAAAGGAGATTCTGAAGAATTGATGGGGTGTCTAGTTAGCTTAGATCAGACACAGGCTTTTGATAGAGTGTCCTATTCTTGTCTATGAAAATGTTTGGAGACCATAGGATTTCCCGAAGTATGGTTCAAACTGTGCAAGTTTGCTATAAGGCAGCACTGGGAGCACCTTATGTTAATGGGTGGGTTGGACATCCCTGTCAGGTGGAAAGGGGACTGCAACAAGGTTGTCCTTTGAGCCTGGCTCTTTATCTTAACTCATTGTATTCCTTACTCAGGAGGTTGTATGGGGCAGAGGATATATGAAGTTTTTCGTTTCTGCTTCTGATCCTGAAATTAAAACCATAGCATATGCAGATGATGTATGTTTAACAGTAGCAGATGTGGAGTCATGTGATATAGCTGCTCAAATATTGATGGGATTTTCCCTTTGCACAGAGGCACAAATCAATGATACAAAAAGTACGTTTTTGTCAGTCAGCCATTATGTTGGCTCTGTCACTGAAATTATGGGGCTCTCATTGTCCCAAGATCTGTGTAAAACCCTTGGGGTTTATTTTGACCCAGGAGATATGGGGTATTATAATTGGGATAAACTGATTCAGGAGGCAATAGGTAAGACTGGAAAATGGAATGCTTTGAGAATGTCAAAGAAAAAAAGGGCTTACATGGTTAAAACCTTTTTATTAAGTATGTTTTTACATCTGAGTGTGATTTTCCACCCCCAAGACAGTTGGAAACAACCATTTATAGTATTTTTTTTCAGTGTATTTGGGGAAGTAGGTTGAACCTTGTAAAGAGGGGCATCCTGTATCTTCCCATAAAGAGAGGTGGGCTGGGCATTGTTCACCCAATTCTGTTTCTTTTTTGTATGTTTCTTTATGCTAACTTTAACACCTAGTTAACCCAGACAGACAAACCTTGGGCCATTTGGTGTTTGGACCAGGTTGAATCATGGTTGAAAACTTGCAGAATGGATAAGGCCACACCTAAACAAAGGTCACTGGTTGGTCTCCCTTATTATTTTCACTGGTGTGGGGAAAATTGAAAGTTTGGGCAATTACAAAACAGTCATTGCTTCTACAACAAGGAAAGAATGCTATGGGATTCTCTTATCAGTTTATTTTGGTACAATTACATTTTTGTGAAAGACAACTGCACGAACTGTCTGCAATAGGGACTATGCTGGGTGTACCACCATATATATGGGATGTCTTTTGGCTCTGTTCCCATGGAAAATTGAATGTGAAATATAACTTGAAATTAAAGGATCGGTTGAAATGCTTTTGTCCTAGAGTTGAGTCCTGTCCCAATACTTTGGAAACTATGGAGCATTTATATTTCCCCTGCCCTTACACAAAGTCCTTCTGAGATTTGGCAAAGTCACATTGGGAAGGGTCCCCTTTTGGGTATTTAGATGGGGAAATCTTGTTTTTAGGTTGTTTATCTCCTTCATGGGGTTCCTATGACAAGGGTACCATGTGGATTTTTCTGTTGTTTTTCAAGTACTATATTTAGATTAATAGATGTAAGTTGACCTTACAAATTACCTTTGTGCCTTCAGACCTTTTGTTTTGGTCTATTATTGCAGCTTTACAACGATTCAAATGGCAGGAACGTACAACTGTCCCTGGGCACGTATCAAAGGTGTGCTGGAACAACTGTGATTGGTTGCTATGATAGATATGTACGTTGTTTTACAGGGATTTTTTAGATTGGTTCTTGGAACCATATTTCTCTCTATAAGGAAGGGGTTAAGATGATGATTGTACTACTTTTTTTTTGTGTGTGTGTTCTGTTCTTGTATTTTTTTGCTGTGAAGCATAGTGCATGTTATCATTTGTTTGGAAAGTTATGAATAAATAAAATGTACCCTACTTCTTAGTGGGGGGGGGAGTATATTCTAAGTTATACAATCATTTGCTGTTTATTTTCATTCTGTTATATTTTAATGTTCTACAATATGTGTGATAGTAATACTTATTTCCTTTATGTCTTTAATTTTGTATTACCTTTTGTGGGCATCACAACTATTAGTAAAGATTTGTTTTTGAAGTTACTCTTATAGGTGGGGGGAATGTTGTTGTTTTCTTGTGCTTTTTTTTACTATTAATGTTTGGAATTATACTGCCACAGTTGAATGTAGGGGTATGTTTGTCATACCTTTTTCATTGGTTTATATTTTGTTTACATGTCCTTCTGTGTGATGTAACACTATTTATGTTTTCTTTCAAGATATATTATAAAAACTCCCATACACTTTGTTTTTTGGGGGAGGGGGAATAAGATAAGAAGAAAGCAGAAAATTGCTGGATCCACAACAGGAGCTTGACAAAATTTTTGTCGAATGCCCCATCAGCGACACCAGTAGGCTGACCGCATTTTGCAGTCAATTGCTGGTTTGCACTGTCCATCCTTGTTTTCTTCGGGGGACTTCGCCACCTGAACCCCCCACACGGGCGGCTGCACCCCCCGCACCCCCCCACTTGAAGATTATCAACTCTGAGTCAGAGCTGTTTAGGGGGATGCAGGACCCCTGACAGACACCACTGGTTCCAGTGGGTTTCCCACAGCTGCATGGCACTGTAGTCACTGTGGGGGACCTCACTGGTGAAATGTCACTGCCAGGGGGGGTAACTGAAAATTACTATTTACATTGGATTTTAATTTTATTATTTCTCCTGATTACTGTTGGCAGAGTTATTTTACTGTTTCAATAGTATGAACTGAATACGGAATGTTTTCTAAGTTTTTCTTTTTTCTTGCTGTATATTTGTAATACTTGATTTCTGTTATTTATGATTCTATCTCACCAAAGTTTACCATGCAATTATTAACATTTCTTGCTTATCTATTTTGATTTCCAGTTCTAATAAAAAAAATCCCCATCTCTTTTCAATAAGTGCCACAGGATCTTTAACATCCACCCGCACTGCCACCAATCCAGGCAGATGGGACCTCGGTTTAATGTCTCATCTGAAAGATGAAATACATGAGATTATGGAGTGCAGTTTAATACAGATTGTTGATGGTGGTAGTTTAATTTTGTCTCGATTTTTACAGTATTTATGTGTTGTAATGCTTTGCCACTGTTGTAGAGTGCTGTTTATAGATTGAGAAAGGGACTGGGGAGTATGAGGTCAATACTGTCATCTTTAAACTGACAGATCAAGTTCATATGTTTCACATTCAAAATGGAATACTTGTGTCTTCTGCTGTAGTTGTGGTCATATCTAGATGGTGTTTGACATGCTAACTAATAGCAAGCATTTATATTTGCTTGCTGTCAAGATGTTTCACATCTTTGGAACTTTTGTGTGCCTAGATGGATTAAGAAATGTAAGTGGGGGAGATCTATAGATGTGCTATGGCATTGAACATTTTGCCTGACTAGATGGATTCCGAAATGGAAATTTTTTTGAGTGGGTGGATTGCTGTCAAGATGTGCCATGACCACAGAAATTCTGTATGATTTGATGGACTCAGAAATGGTGTGTGTGTGTGTGTGTGTGTTCTAGATGTGCCATGGTAGAGAAAATGTTCTGTGACTAGATGGATTACATAATGGAAAATGGGGGGGTTATGTCAAGATGTGGAATGACCATGAATAGTTTGTATGACTAGACAGATTCATAAATTGAAGTTGCGGGTGGTATTTCTGTACATGTGATCTATGAGTGGGTAATTATCTATGTGGAATAGAGTAGAGCAATTTATCTGACTTTGTTAGTTTAATTTAGTTTGATCCTTAAGATAATTTTACTGGGTCTTAGCTAGCTCACCGGCTCGATTCTCCAAACTCAGGGTTCTCCCAGACGTGCTGAGTGACCACTCCCCAATCTCCTTTATAGGGACCACTAAACTTGCCAAAAGCCCACCCCACCTCATCGAGAGCAGGGTTCTGTGGAAAGGCAGTCTTGGATCCCTCAAATTGGCCCTGGCTGCCTACAACTGGTCCTCCATCAATGAGGCACCTACGCTGGACCTGGCCCATAGTTTTTTCACTGAGGGCTTCAATTCCATCTGTGATATCTATGCACCACACAAAAAAACAGAAAATTTGTGGGAAGGTTTACGGCTGGATTGATGGCAAGCTCCTCTCCCTCCTAAAGTAGAGGGACTGCTTCTGGGAAAAAGCCTTAAACTCAGGCAGCAAGCATGACCTACAGTGCTACAAAATGGCTAGAAATTGGTGTACCAAACTTATCAGGCTCGCAAAAGCCAATTTCCATAAGACCCAACTTAACAACGCATGGGGAGATGGAAAGAGGTTTTGGGACAACATCAAGAACATCCTTGGTAAAGAAAAAAAGCAGCACCCTAAGATGCTCAACATTAATAACTTATCCTCCTCAGATCCACTAGCCATTGCTGATGCCTTTAACCAGGCCTTTACAGACCTGTCCTCAGTGCTGCCTCCAGACTACCTTCTGACTGTGGAGGACCAAGGTTGTGTCAATCTGCTCATAACTATCACTCAGCCTTCTACTTTAAGAAGGTGACAGTGAAGGAGGCCCTAACGATGGTCAGGAAAATCCTAGGCAAAACCAGATTGGGGAGTGATGGTCTAGGCATGAAGTTACTATCTCTCACCCTTGATGTTCTTATCATACCCATAACAATGCTATTTAATAAATACTTGGCCCTAGCTCAATTTCCAGAGGTATGGAAGCAAGCCCTGGTAACTCCAGTGCATAAGAAGAGTGGCAAGGCACTGGTGTCAAACTACAGGCCAATATCTATCCTCTCCCCACTATCCAAAGCTTTGGAAAAAATCGTGGCAAGTCAACTCACAGAATACCTCAATAAGTACAATCTGCTCTGCCCAAACCAACATGACTTCAGGCAAAAACACAGTACCACCACGGCACTGCTGGAATACACCATGTGCACAAGGCGCTGGATGGAGGTAAATTGGTGGGGTCGATCTTCATTGACCTCACCAAAGCCTTCAACACTGTCAACCACCTTCTACTAGTACTCCAGCTCCAAAGATTGGATGTGGCACCAAATGCTATGAATTGGTTCAATGACTACCTAACACACAGGAGCCAGTGAGTTAAAATCGGGCAGATGTTATCCAGCTCCAGAGATGTATTCCTAGGAGTCCCTCAAGGATCAATTCTAGGGCCCCTGCTTTTCAGCCTCTTTGTAAATGACCTACCCACAGCCTGTGACACCAAACTTATTCTGTATGCAGACGATGCTGTGCTGCTGAGCAGCAGCACCTCTCAGGTTGTCCTACAAACAGAACTACAGAACTCTTTCAATAAACTCGAGGACTGGTTCAGTAGGCAAAAGCTGCTACTAAATTATAAGAAAACCAAGGCCATGCTACAATCCAGCCCCAACAACAAACACAAGCATGCTCCCCTTGTAATCACCAACAAGGCTGGTGAGCAGATTGAGCAGATGCACTTGTTCAAGTACCTTAGAGTCACCATTGATGACTCTCTCACTTATACATACCACATAGACTCCATGGCAGTGAAGTATTGAACTAACACCAACCCCACTCCCACCCTGCAGAGACTGACAGGCATTGGGGTGTGCCTTTGGGTCATCGGCCATAACACTCACACCATTCCACCTCACCCCACCCTGCAGACACAGATAGGTGTCACAGTGTGCCTTCAGGTCTTTAGCTCTTACTCTCACCACATTCCATAAGGAAATAAGCTGAGATAGGTGCAGTATAGGAGAATGGGATGAAAGTTAGGGCCAAAGACCCCAAGGCACACCTCAATGCCTGTCAGTGGCTGCAGGGTGGGGGTGGGGGTGGAATGGCATAAGCATTATGGCCGATGACCCCAAGCCACACCCCCAATGCCTATCAATCTGTACAAGGTGAGGCATTACAATCAGAAACCCTAATCCCCAGGGCATTTGTTGATATTTTGACTCCAAATTTTCAACATGGGCTTTTTGGGGCTCCACCTCATGAACAGTTGTACTATCATTTCATTACTCAATCCCAAAAGTTGATTTAGTACAGCAAATGTGCCATTCACTGAAACAGGTGGTAAAAAGACATTTTGAGCAAGATGTGAAAAATGACATCTGTATTGTTCATGAGGAAGTATGAAACAATGGCAATGTTGAAAATCTGGTGTGCAGATATGAAAAGTGGTGAAGCTACAAGCATGCATAGAAATTGCTTAATGCACACTTATAATGCAGTCATTTTTTGGAATTTGTTCACCAGATTTTCAACATGGCCTTTTTGGGACCTCCCGTCATGAACAGTAGCACTGTGATTTTATTAATCTGTCCCAAAAGTTGATTTTGCACAGTGACTGTGCCATTCTACACCACAGGTGCCAAACACCCAAAACATGTTTTTTGCACCTGTGATGTAGAATGGCACAGTCACTGTGTAAAACTCAACACAGGACAGATTAATAAAATCACAGTGCTATTCTTCATGAGGGGAGGTTCAAAAAGGCCATGATGAAAATTTGGCGAACACATTTCAAAAAATGACTGTGTTACAAGTGTGCTTTTCACAATTTCTACATATGCTCGTAACTTCATTACTTTTCATAATTTCACACCAGTTCAATGTTGAAAATTTGGACAAAAAATATAACAAATTCTCAAAGTTATGAGTGTACATGGAAACTGCGTAAAGCACACTCCTAACACAGTCATTTTTTGGAATTTCTTCACCAAATTATCAACATAGGAATTATGGGACCTCTGCTTATGAAGCGTATCACTTCATTTTTCTTAATCTGTCCCAAACATTGATTTCCCACAGCAACCACACCATTGTGCACTAGATGCGCGAAAACACATTTTGGGCAGGATGTGAAAAATGACAGCTATATTGTTCATAAGGAGGTGTGAAAAAATGGCAATGTTGAAAATCTGGAGTGAAAATATGAAAAATTGGTAAAGGTATGAGCGTGCATAGAACTGTGCAATGCACGCTTGTAACACAGCCATTTTTTGGAATTTTTTTCACCAAATTTGCAACATAGACTTTTTGGGAGCGCACCTCATAAAATGTGGCACTTTAATTTCATTAATCAGTCCCAAAAGGTAATCCTGTGCAGTGAATGTGAAACCACCTTTTGGGACAGAATAACGAAATGACAGTGACTGATTTCATGAGATGCGGTCCCAAGAACCCCATGTTGAAAATTTGGAGTCAAAAGTCAAAAACATGGCTGATGCCATTATACAGCTTACCGTGCTTTTCTTTAGTTTGCGGTTGGCTTTTAAAGAGTCTGGATGTCTCCTGGTCCACTGAAGATCACTGCACCGGGCCTCTGGAGGTAAGTATGGGGTTGGGGGTGCAGGGAGTTGGGGTGCACAGAGGGTGGATGCGGGTTAAGGGAGGATGGGTATCGTGATGACGAGCAATTGTTTTCTTGTGTACAGGGCCAAATTAAAAAAAAAGTCAGGGGAAGGGTTTTTTTTTAACAGGTTTCTCAAATGCATTTGGGCACACAGGGGTGGGCTTCCAGTGTGCCACTTGATTTTTTTGGGGGGGGGACTGAAGCAGATGGGGATTGGGCACCCCCATCTGCAAACAATTTGAACCGGGTAGAGGGCATGCCAACAGGGGGATTGCGCACCCCCGGAGTTGGCTTTCTAGGGACTGTGAGAGGCAGATGGCAGCAGCCACTGCTATGTTTATTGAAATGTTTCATCAGAGTGTCAGCTTCTGTCGGCAGAATGCATTTGTGACTGAGGGGAAAATGTATGGAAATTTAGTAAAGAATTTAGTTTTTTTCCCCCAGACACAATTTGCAAAGGTTCCCCCTGCCTGGCTGTCTTCCAAACATACTGCCACATCTCCAGATCTATCTGCTAATGTCTCAAAAGCTAAAATTTGCCACAGCAATCAGGGACCACCCGGCTTCACAGCATCAGCTTCTGTTGGCAAACTGCATAAGCTAATGGGGGAGAAAGTTTGGAAATTTAGTAAAGAATATGACTTTTTTGCTGAAAGAATTTGCAAAGGTTCCCCCTGCCTGGATGTCTTCACAAGCATACTGCCACATCTCCACATCAATCTACATGCAGACCATTAAGGACGGAATGAGAAGCTGATGCTCCAATGACAGGGCACTCCCTGATTGCAGTGGCAAATTTCTTTCAAGTTAGTGGCATGCTTCAAAACTGCTGTCATAGACAGAGTGATCATTCATTGGTGCCACACACACAAGCCCAAAAAAGCAGTGGCGGTATTGGCCATTGCACTGCCACATCTCAACAACCTGCTACTACAACAAGATGCCACAAAATGTTTCTTGGGCATGCACACAGGCAAACATAAAAACGTAAAAATGATCAGCTGAGCCACAGGAATGATTTACAGCTGACTGTGCCTGATGTATTTGCGTGAGCCTGACCCTGCTGATGTACAGATCTTTCTATTTTCAGAGAAAAGTTGAATCAGGGATTATGAGCCAGAGATGAAATTATGTGATTACAATTGATGCTATCAGGCATATAAAATGATTTCCACTCAATAACAAGTTGCAGCCTCTGGTTTGTACAACATTTTGAATAATGTACTATGTGAAAAATGGCATCTAAACAGCTTAAAACAAATACAGATCTGCTCTTGAACTCTTGTCAGTTGAGGAGATAATGACAGCAGTGATGTAGGGTC
The DNA here is from genome assembly GCA_016271365.2 of Neoceratodus forsteri. Classification (NCBI taxonomy): domain Eukaryota; kingdom Metazoa; phylum Chordata; order Ceratodontiformes; family Ceratodontidae; genus Neoceratodus; species Neoceratodus forsteri. The sequence continues at coordinate 1,293,652,475 of CM057456.1, forward strand.
CAAACGTGATGAAAGTGGTAGGCTTTTCATATTTTAAGCAACACATCATGTTGTCTAGCCCTATTATGTATGAACAAAAAACACAAGGTGCAATGTCAACACGTGATCTCAAAACAAAAAAAATGGTGATATTAAATGTATGCTGAATATAGAAAACAGAGTTAAAATTGATGTTTTGACCATAGGTCTTCTTCAGTAACTATCTAAAAGAGAAAGAAACAAAGTTAATCTGTATGTATGAGCCACTGTCACTACAGAGAACATGTTTGATTTCTGCTGGTGATAATTCCGATGATTCTTCGGACCATGAATCATCTGGTGAACAGCAACCTCTTTCTCTTGATATGTATGTACAGTGTGATTGTTAGAACACTCACAGTTTTAAATTCAGATTACTGGGGCCAAAACTTGGAGGTCCTGTTCAATATCCTGTTCAATATCAGATAAATATATCAGGAACATATCAGATATGGTTTCATACATTGGAAACAGTTCTCAGAAACAGTTCTCAATATTACAGAGCATAAAGTACAGTGGATACAGGGATAACTATTAATATTTTCCAATATACACAATAACTGTAAGTTAATTAAGCAATAAGGCACTCCAAGGTGTGTGTTATTGTGTAGTCGGTCACTCCTGGGGTGGGCTGAAGCACGAAGTGAAGCCGAGTGCTTCCACCACCCCAGGAGTGACGTTTCTCAATAAAACACACTCTGGAGTGCCTTATTGCTATTATACAATGGCTCATTGTGATACAAAATAAAAAAAAAATATTTTAAAAATGTTTTTAATAGATTTTTAGTGAGTTTCTTAAGAGAAAAGGAAAAAAAGGTAAATGTGATCTATGGTAATGGCAAGCAAAGCTAATGCTAATCAGTGACAGTGATGTTATACTGTAATATCATCACTATCTCAGGCACACACTGACCAATCAGAATCCAGAATTCTTTCTTGCCATTGTATAATAAATTATCAAAGCATCAAATTCAAAACAGAGGCATTGTAACACTGGGAGTCACAGTAAACAGATCAAGGCTTCAGGATTCAAAACAAAAAAGCAGAGAATTGTTTTATACTCAAAGAATCACTAACCTTTGGAATGCATTGCCACCTGACATACAATAGCACCAGCCAGGATGCAATTCAGTAATGCTGCAGTTTATCAAATATGCTGCATTATACTGCAGAGAATAGTGTAATTCAGTAGCAATTGAGTAATTTTGTTATGCAGTATTTAATGACATGTCACTTACTGTAAGTTATTACATTGCATCATGGCTGGCTCCGCTGCAATCAATAGTAACACAATAGACATTTTAAAAGAAAATTGTATCACTATATAGAGGAAGAAGAACTAATTTACCATGTTACTTATGTAACCCCCCTGTCAGGGGCTTACCTGATAGCTCCCAAAGTTGCTCCCATTTGCCCTGGTTTTCCCCAATTTTGCCCCAGTCTTGGCTGTGCCCCTGCAAGTCCTGTTGGTGTTTTTAGGTTCCCCCCCCCAGCACCCACATAGTTTTTTTTAAGTGGGGCTGCAGGAACTGTAGCACTGTGCCACCACCCAGTTGTTGCACTCTGGTGCCAGTCAAATCACTGCGCTTGCGCAGCAGGCCCATATTCACTCTGCCATTTGGTGGCTGCTTGATCTGTTTCTCCAATGGTCCCAGTCCTTCTGGCAAGTACAATGGGGACCAGAGACATTGGGCAGACCAGAGAGATGGCAGGGGAAGGAGGAGAGCTAAACTGGTGAGTGTAGAGGTGGGTGAAAAAAATCTTCCGTGGGCAAAATTCCAGTGAAAGTCTGATGTTCACTTCCACAAAAGTTCAGAAATTGATTTCTGAACTTCCACGGAACTTCCACCCATGATCGCCGCTCTTTTGATTATAAAATTGCCCCCCAAAAAGCCCTAGTGGCTAGTGTAGTGGTCACTCCCTCACCCGCCAACATGAAAAAAAGTATCCCTGGTGCCCTGGTGGCTAGTCGTCCCTCCCCTTCACCCAGTAACCCACCCACCACAAAAATGTACAGACCCTCCCATCCCTTTCTTCACTGTCCTGTTAAAAAAAATCTCTGGTGATCTAGTGTTTTTTTTATTATTATTTAAACCCCCTCCTGATCCCAAGCCCCAAATCCCATTCCCATCCCTGGTGATCCAGTGCCCCCCCACCCAGCCTCCCCAGCAGCCAGGTGTCCCACAACTCCACTCCCACCCTCATCATAAACCTCGGCAGCAGCGGATTGGCACTGCCCTCCTCACTCCTCAAAGACTGGCCCGCCAACTGAGCTGTCGATGAATGAGAAGTATGCAGTATGCTCATTTATGACAGCTCAGTCGGCCGGCCGGCCATGGAGGAGAGAGGAGAGCTGTGCCAGTTCACCGCTGCTGGAGTTTATGATGGGGGTGGGAGCAGGGCTGTGGGACAACTGGCTGCTGGGGATGCTGGGTGGGGCACTAGATCACCATGGATTTGGGACTGGGAATCGGAATCGGAGGGGTTAAATTAAAAAAGAAACTAGACCAGAACAATTTTTTTTATCAGGACTGTGCAGTGGAGAAAGTTATGGGGGGGAGTTACTATACATTTTGTGGTGGGCGGATTACCAGAGGGAGGGGAGAGACCACTAGTAACCGGGGATAATTTTTTACATGTAGGACAGGTGGGGGGGAGAAACCACTAGCCACCAGGGCTTTTGTTCTTCATTTCCAGGTGAAATTTTGCCTGGTAACTTTCACGAAGTTTTCTGCTCCACCACAGGTGGAAGTTTGGAAACTTTCATGGAATTTCTGCATAGCAGAAAACAGCAGTTTCACCCACCCCTAGGTGAGTGCCAATCGCTGTCAAGGAATCGGGAGCTGCCTCATGAATAATAATGAGACTGCTCATGAATATTAATGAGCTGTAAGCCTGTCTAGTGCTGGGGTAAAGTCAGTAGTGCTACTGGCAGGCAGGGAATAAAGTAAATTAAATGTGAAGGGACGCAAAAGGGGAGAAGGGATACCACCAATCTGTGGGGTTTTATTAAACTGAAACAAGAGATAAAGTGGGACAGTGCCTAAACTGCATTGGGGCCATGTGTGAGCTGCCTAGGAGCAAGGTAAGACAGCAGCAGTGACTGGAAAAGGGCAATTTAAATGTGTTAAACAGTGCAGTCATTGAAAATGGCACAGAGGTGGCTACCAAATGGTGGGTTTGCTATAAAATAAAAGCTTGCTGGTTGACTGCACAAGGACACTAAAATTGGAACTGCTGAGGACTAAATGGACATTATTTAGCCAGCAGCCATGATGGCCACCATGTGATGGCAGCTCAGCCAACCAGAGGACCAGGATATGCTAGGAGGATTGTGGGGCTTGTGAAAGGACTTTGGGGGAAAAATACCAAGGAATATTCTGGTGCCATTTTGAGCAGCCAATGAGGCATTGAGGGAGCCTCCTACATATTAATGTTCCTTTAGGACAGTGGCTCCAGCCAGTAGGGAGCTGCAAGAAAACTCCCAAAAGTGGAGAACTTTGAATTCTGAGTTCAGTTCAGCAGAGCCCTCCACGTGGGGGGGGGGGAGCTCCAGCACCTATTCAGAGAATAGGGCTGCAAGGCTGGGAGAAGGCCTGCCTGGGGTCTGCCAGAAATCTGACCCCTAGTCTGGTCAGGCTTTTCCTCATCTAGAGAGTTGAAGGAGAATGTGCAGGCAACTCTGGGGAGATGGAGAGCTGCAGGAATTCTGATGCTGTGGAAGGAAGTTGCACCACAGCGGTGAAAGTATTGAGAAATGGGTATTGGAAAAAGGAAAATAGACTGATCCTGAGGAGGAGGGAGCCTCCTGGCATTCATCTGCACCTCCACGGTGAGATATGAGTGAGCTGAGAATTGAATCAAAAGTTGTGTGGAAGTATGGAAAAGGAACAACTAGCTGTCTGACCCTGGTATAGACAAAGCGTCTAGGGAGATGAGGGGAAGACATAGGTCTGAGGACTGGTTGTAGCATGGAAGAATGGCTAGTGGAATTTGAATGGGAATCCGGATTCTGAGAAGCAGAAGAGAGATCTTCTTCTGGGATTGTTATGTACCTGCATGGTGAGAAAAGAGACTTTCTTGATGTTTTGCTGAGAAAGGGTTCTAGAACTGTGTGTCAGCCAGAGTGAGAGTAATCACTGTATTGAAGTTGAGAGACTATGAAAGCAGAAGGATAAGCAGGTGCTGTCTGGGTGGGTACCTGCTGACTGCTTCTGAAATACAACTGAGAAAAGAGACTGTTGTGATGAACCTGTAGTTTAGACTCTATACCTCCCGGAGTCTGGGAGGCAGGGTAGAAACAGAAACTGCCTTGGCTACGCACCATAGCTGGTTTGGATTGAAGACAAATGATGACATAATGCTTCCATCCTGAATCCAGAGCCAGGTGAGGAACTTACTAACCCATTAAGTGTGGTTTGCAGGCTGTGGGAGATCACAGGTTTATTCTCAAGTGCTAGGGTACTCTGACTTGCAAAGGATCCGGGCCATGGGGTCACTTCTAGGTCTGGGTCCCTTGTGGTGTGCAGGCCTTGCCATGTACTCTGCAATGGGCCTCAATATGCTGAAGGGGACACGCTGCAAGATCTCCAGTCAAGCTGAAGATACAGGCTGCATTTTCCTTGCCACTTCAAGTTCAAGCATCGAGCCAGTTCTGCATTTTTTTGTTTTCACCAACTCCAGGACTCCAGTCAGCCATGCCACGTTCAGATTGATGTTGCAGAACCATGAGTAAAAAGCAGGAATTGCCCTGCAAATTCTGGGAATGTATATAGTTGTTTAAACTGGTGCCCAAGAGCATGGGAAAAGCTAAAGAGAGCAAGAGCAATGGTAAAAAGTTAATTTTATTCTGCAAGTGTGCCAAAGGTGGCTGACCAGCTGCACCTCAGGCCTGCAACCTAACATTTGAGTACCCAATGGCAGAACTCAGGGCATCATTCTAACTGGTACCAGTGTGTCTGGATTTGGTGATACCTGAAGCAGTTAGCTAGCTAGATAGTTATGGCTGCAATGATCAACAGGTGGTTTGGGGCAAATTCAAAACAGAAAATAACTGAAAATGTCAATTCTGTAAATGCAAGTCTGATTAAAATGTTTCTTTACCCTCTATTCCAGTCTCCCCTTGCCTAACCCTCCCCTTGTAAATAAATTATGATGTTACTGTTTTGAAAAGGTCTGCCTCAAGAACCTGATTTTAGTGAGCATGTCATTAGTTGATGTTGAAAATGTCAAATGCTAAATATGGTGTGTTTGACTCTGGTAAGTTCATGTCTGGGGTAAATGTTTGGGGAAGTGTGTTGGTACGACATCCCAGGGGGTTGTACTGTATAGATCAGACCCACTAAACATGTACTCTGGATGGAGGCACTGCCATTTTAATTATATTTTGGGAAAGAATCACCATGAAACAGCTGTATGGGAACCCAGGCCCCTCAACCATGGTCAGTTCTGCATGGCAGGGGTAGTGGCCCTCTATAGGATGGCACCAGAGAGGGGCTATACTTAATAGTAAAGCAGCATATAATGGATGTCAAACATCCTCTGCTGTCTCAGATGTCCAAGTATTATATAATCTGTGGTAAACTTGGTACTATATTTAAAACAAGTCTGGTGATTTGTTCCGAAGTGAGCCTGTAAAGCATGTAATTGTACCTTGCACTGTAACTCTAGGCTTCACTAATTGAATTTGCCTGAGAAGGGGAACCACCACTGGTTATGTTTAGAGACCTATGTTTATCTTAAATAAGAAATAACAAGAAATTCAAGGTATAAAAAGAAATAAAACAAAAAACAAGCACATGCATGAAAAATGTTAAAAAAATTGCTTGTTTTTTGGAAAAAACTAAATAAATGCTTGCAGCAGTTGTTGTTTAGGCTCTGTTGTTACCACAGTCCACAAGGAAGTGGCAGTGGAATTGTCTAATTCACAAAACCTTTCATGACTATGGCATAATGCTGCTTAATACAATGTAGTATACTAGGAATGTGATTTCTTGTGCGTATAAGGTCATTTTGAGGTAATTTATGAATGTAAATGTGATAAGAAATACAATTTAATTTTCAATGACTAAAAAGAAATAACAAGAAATTCCAGAAAAAAATTATAAAAAACAAAAAGAATTTCATGGGGCTCTAGTTATGTTTCCTCCAGAAATTCACTGGATGATTCCTTCCCAGCTACATTACCTCTGGTCTCTCTTTACTTAAACTAAGAAAGCACAGTCACTTAGTTCAGTGTATATGCTCTCATGAGATTAAAATCTGTCTTCCTGAAGTCTAGGACTTTCTGCTTTGTATGGCAAGCCTCCTCGATTTTATTGACTGTGTACCATGCCATGTGATGGTCACTAGAGCCCAGGTGGCTACTCACCTCTACTCCTGAGACCCGGTTGCTGTTTGTAAGTACTAGGTCAAGGACTGCCCTCTCCCATGTAGGCATCTTTACTAACTGCTCAAGGCCTGCCTCACGTAGTGGCAATAAGAAGTTACAGCTCCTTGTTGATGCTACTGTGTACGTCCTGTAGATTAAAGTCTCCCATCAGCACAATCTCTGACAACTTTAGGATGGCTAGACACAGGTGCTGAACATACCATGGGAAATGGAGCAAGTAATCATCATGTAAGTTACTTCCTATTGCGACCAATTGATACTGACTGGGGTCATTTGGACTTGAAATGAAGGAACCACAACAGTTCAAAAAAGATTTTTAGAAATCTTCATTTGTCTTTATTCAATGTCCTGATGTTTCACACCTTATGGTGCTTTTTCAAAGGGCTTCTTATGAATTACTTCATAGGAAGCCCTTTGGAAAAGCACCATAAGGTGTGAAACATCAGGACATTGAAAAAAGACAAATGAAGATTTCTAAAAATATTTTTTGAGCTTTTGTGGTTCCTTCATTTCAAGTCCAAAGGACCCCAGTCAGTATCTTTAGGATGGTTTCCATGATATTTTTGTCCCTCTCTTCCTCATGTGATGGCAGCCTATAGATCATCCCATCCTTATGGGAGCCTTGCTACTGGATCCAATAGAGATCCACAGGGCCTCTGCTTTGTTCAGTACTCCATGGAACTCTGTCACTTTTATTCCCTCCTTCACATATATTGCTACCCCTCTCCTTTTTTTCCCTTTCTAGTCTCTTCTGAATACGTTGTAACCCAGAAGTACTGTATCCCAATTGTGACTGTTGTTGAACCAAGTCTCAGTCACAGCAACCCAGTCAAGGTCAGCCTCCAAAATTGTGGTCACGAGTTCTGGGATCTTTTTTGCCAGACTATGTGTGTTGATAGACATTGCTTTCCATGTCTGGGTAACACATTTGTTTGCATACCCACCCTCCTTAGTTTTAGCTTTCATCACCATTTACTCCTTCTTGTGCTGGTATTTCCTACCACCATTTTGTATCCTTTGTCCTTAACTTTCCTCTCTGAGTTTACTCCCAAAGTAACACTCCATGGTTGTGGAAGAGAGGTAACCAGATTCCTGCAATAGGGTGCAGGCGTGGTTTCCTTCTCCCCACCTATTAGTTTAAACTACTAGCAGAAACGTCAAATTTCTGACCGAGTGCCTGGGCCCCTTGCTTTGTTATGTGTAGACCATCGAAGTGGAAGTACTCCCTTTCCCAGAAGTCATTCTAGTCACCAATGAAGTGGAATCCCTATATAAGGCAGTTTAGCCATGCATTAAATTCATTGATCTCCTTTTCCCTAATTTTAAGTTTGTTACCCCCCTTTTCCCAAACAGACAACACTTCAGAAAAGGTTAAGCTGGACAAAACAGAAGACAACTTTTCACCTAGGCAGATCAGATAGTCTTTTATCTCATCCACTGATCTGCAAGCCAGATCATTTGCCCTTATGTGGACCAGGATGTCTAAGCCTTTAGCTTCCTTTTACATGATTTTTATCATGTTGTCAGTGTTCCTCCAAATCACCAATCCTCTGAGACATCTGACCATTGCCCTTGTGTTTGTACTGTCCCCTAAATGGGGCTCCACTTCCTTAATAATGGAATCTCCAATGATAAAAAGGTTCCTCTTTTTGGGTTTGGCATTATGCTTCACATTTTTTGCCTTGGTATTGGTATCCTTCACTGCTTTGTGGCACATCTCCACATCACCTGCCTTAGTATTTGGCATTGATGCAAGGGAGGTGTACCTGTTTTCAGTTTGGATATGCTGCCAGACATTTTGGTTGACTTGCTGTTTTTTGTGTCAATGTCTCCCACTTTTTCCCTTAGCTATCTGCCATACCCCAGGTCCAGTTTTCCTCTGGGGGAGGGACCTGAGTGGCTGGTACAGGCAGGTATGCGGCAGAGTGTAACTGAACAGTTTGCTTTTGAGACATGTTATGTCAGTCCAGTCTGCACTGAGTTGATCCTTGAGGTCCCCTATCATCCAACAAGTGGGACAGTTTCCTGACCTCTACAAGGTCCATCTTTCATGGAGGGATCCACAGATTCTGCAGCTAACAAAGTATATCCCTATATTAGACAGCATCTAGTTATCCCTGTGATGACTGTTGGATTTGCACGTTTATTTTTCCTGTTTTGAGATCTGTCCTCCACCAGCAGGTGGAGCTGTACCTTTGTGAGTGTAGCTTCTGTTGGCTATGAGTGCGCCCTCTTGCTGCTTGAAGGCAGGGGGTACAGTATGTATTTGCTAAACCTGTGATTATAAAAATAAAACAAGCTTAGGATAGGTGGCAATTAGTAGCCCACAACTACCTCCCCGATGCTGAGACTGCTCTCCCAGATCAGTGAAGCTCAGCATACAGTAAGGCTAGGGTCTGGAACATACTTGGTGTATGCCTCCTATGGTTGCCCTTTGTGTCTGAGCTGTTGCTTCTGGCTGTTTCTGGCTGAGAGCTTTCTATTAGCGAACCACTATTTCAGTAGTGGGTAGAGCAGTCAGTGAAGCTCAGCAGACAGCAAGGTTAGGTGCTAGAGCACACTTGCCTCTTAGGGGTGGCCTTTGCATATGAAGTCTTGCCTCTGACTGAGAGCTTACTATTAACCAACCACTATTTCAGCAATAGGTACAGCAATATAAATGCTGATTTACATACAGCAGCCAGAAATTCTGGGTAAGTGTTCCAACTGCTCCTTATGCTGAGAGAGCAGCCACTGGCTGTGTCTGAGCAGAGCAAGCATGGAGAGAAGCTGCCTCAGAGGAGAAAGGAATCTGGAATGTGCTCTCCCAGCGGGATTCACCCAGGTAGAACTACTGTCAAGGAATTCCTGCTCTGCACCTGTCAGAGTCTGCCTTCCCTCCATGATTGGTCTCTCTCCCAGTCAGTGAACATCAGTGAAGCTCAGCAGACAGTAAGGCTAGGGGCTGGACTGCACTTGGTGTATGCCTCCTAGGGTTGCTCTTTGTGTCTGAGCTGGACTCAACTTGATTTATACCTGGAATCACATCTTGATATCTTCAATGTACAGTATCTGTCCATAGCTGTCTTGAAAGCATTCGGTGAACTACTTTCTACCACTTCCACTGGTAGTCGATTCCATAGGATCACCACTGTCTGATTAAGCTAACTACCCCTTCTATTTGTGTTATAATTTTCTCCTTTTAACTGATATTTATGTAATCTAGACTCTCTTTTAACTTCCTTTCTTTCTAGTCCCACACATTCTCTAAGATCTGCATTGTGCATTGCTTTGAACACTAAGCATAAATCACCAAATAGCATTCTGTACTCAAGTGAGAACATGTTCATTTCTTTCAGTATCTCATCAGAAGTTCTGCCTGACATATTTTTCATACTTCTGGTAGCCTTCCTTTGGATTCTTTCAAGAATCCCAACACTACTCTTAGTATTTGATGCCCAGCACTGTAAACAATACTCTAGGTGTGGTTGAACCAGTGCCCCATACAAAGGTTCTACTACCTGCCTCTCCCTGCTCCTGAGGTTTCTTAATTTGCACCCCAAAATTATCGTACCCTTCTCTGCTGCCCCCCTGCATTGGTCATCAGGCGGAAGTTTATTATTAATAATTACACCCAGATCCTTTTTCTGAGTTAGTTTCTTGTAAGAATGTTCCTTCTAGTTCATAGAATGCCATCATATTTCCTTTTCCCAAATGTAAACATAGAAACATAGAAGTTGACGGCAGATAAGGACCGCAAGGCCCATCCAGTCTGCCCATTTTTTTTTCTACCTTATAAATGTGCCATCGGCCTTTGCTCTGTCCGTGGTCTATCTATTCATACTCATCTGTATTGCTCCCTTATGCCTATCCCATGCCTGTTTGAAGCCCTGCACTGTATTCATAGCTACCACTTCTTGAGGTAGGCCGTTCCATGCATCCACCACCCATTCTGTGAAAAAGTATTTCCTCACATTCCCCCTTAATCGGCCTCCCTCTAATCTCATGCTGTGTCCTCTTGTCCTGCTATTTTTCTTATATTTAAACATGTTAGACTCTTTCACCTTGTTAATGCCCTTAAGGTGTTTGAATGTCTCGATCATATCACCTCTCTCCCTCCTTTGCTCAAGGGTATACATATTGAGCTTGGTTAATCTGTCCTCATATGTCTTCTGATGCAGTCCATGCACCATTTTGTTGCCTTTCTTTGGACTGCCTCAATTTGTTAATGTCCTTGTGAAGGTGTGGCCTCCAGTACTGCAGCAGTACTCCAGATGGGGCCTAACCAGTGTCTTGTAAAGAGGGATTGTTACCTCTCTCTTACGGCTTGTGATACCTCTACTTATACAACCTAACATCCCCCTAGCCTTACCTACTGCTTTAGAGGTCTGCTTGGATGATTTCAGGTCATCAGTGATGATGATGCCCAAGTCTCTTTCTTCCTTTGTGACTGCCAGCAACTCCCCTCCCAGCCTATAGGTGGCTTCAGGGTTTCTCTTCCCTATGTAAATGATCTTGCACTTCTTTGCATTAAATCCCAGTTGCCACTCTTCTGACCATTTTGCTAGTTTATCCAGATCTCTTCTCATTCTGCCTACCCCATCTGGATCATCTACTCTGTTGCAGATCTTGGTGTCATCTGCAAACAGACAAGTCTTACCTCTAGTCCATCTGCAAGGTCACTAATGAAGATATTGAAGAGGACTGGCCCCGGACTGATCCCGAGGTACCCACTTGTGACCTGCATCTCTTCTGACTGTATACCATTTACCACCACTCTCTGTTTTCTGCCCGTCAACTAGTTTGCCACCCAGTTGACTAACTTCTGACCCACCCGAGCCTACCCAGCTTATTTATCAATCTTCTATGTGGAACAGTGTCAAAAGCTTTGCTGAAGTCAAGGTAGGCGACATCAACTGCTCCCCCTTGGTCCACCACTCTGGTTACCCGGTCAAAGAAATCTATGAGATTAGTTTGACAGGACCTTCCTTTTGTAAACCCATGCTGTCTTGGATCCTGTGCCCCTATGGATTCCAGGTGTTGCACTATCCTTTCCTTAAGGAGTGCCTCCATAATCTTGCCCACTACTGAGGTAAGACTGACTGGTCTATAGTTCCCTGCATCCTCCCTGCTACCACTTTTGTGGAGTGGGATCACATGAGCCCTTCTCCAGTCTTCTGGGACCTCTCCTGTGCTCAGAGACTCACTAAACAGTTCTGCTAATGGCTCTGCTAGTTCCATCCTTAGCTCCTTAAGTACCCTGGGATGTATGCCATCAGGTCCCATTGCCTTATCCACCCTGAGCTTAGTGAGCTCTTGTAGGACCCTTTCTTTTGTGAAGGGAGTAGTGCTCACCTCCCTCCCCCCTGTGTCCATGGTGCTGAGCTGTGGGCCCTGCCCTACCTTCTCTTCAGTAAAATACTGAGCAAAAGTATCTATTTAAGATAGATGCTTTTACAGGGTCCTCCTCCTCACATGTCCCCTTTTCTCCATTGAGCTTAGCAATACCCCCTCTGGACTGTAACTCCATACACTTATCTAGGTTGAGCATTAATTCATGCCATCTTGCCCATGTCTCCAAATTCAGTATTTCATTCTGAAGTTGTTTAACTGCTGTAATATGGTTGACAACTGCCCCAGTTTTCACATCATCTGTGAATTTGCAGATCCAGGCATTATGTTTAGGCTGCATTGAACTTATATATACTTTAAATACAGTCTGCCCCAGAACAGATCCCTGCAGTAGACCACTTGTCACACTCCCCTAGTCCGATAGGTACTCTGTTATTGATACTCTTTGTTGTCTATTGTCTAACTATGAACTCACCCAATTAATAGTATTAGCACTGCCAGCCCGGTGGTGTAGAGGGATGAGAACGTGGCACTTTACCTCTTACCAAGCTAATGACCTAGGGTAGGGACTGACCTCGGGTATTGGAAGGATGGCTGGGGGGCTTCTCTTCTCCCCTGGGGAAGGTGAGAGGGGAGGGCCACTGAGATACTGGTCCCTTGTGCTGGCTGGGGGCTAGTGCAAGCTCAGGGGTCACAGTGTGGGTCAGCGCAGGCAGACGGATGTGCAGTGCACAGAAGTGTACACTGCAGTGTCCCTGACATCATTGCACACCTGCATTGTGGGGGGGCCATCACAGAAAAATTCCTCTGGCATGTATGGTGACTGGTCCAGATGGCACTGCACTGCTTGCACTCAGGCTGCTCCTCCTGGATCCTGACTCTGAGCTTTCTGTGGTAGTGGGATAAGTACCTGCCATGAAGTGGCTTGCAAGAGGAATAGAGGAAGGGGTCAAGCATGAGCACTGAGAGTGGTGCTGTGCTGTGGGGCCAGTCAGATAATGAGGGAACCAGAGGTAACACCTTCCCCCAACCCCACCCCTGCTGTGGAGGAAATAAACAAATATATAAAAAATAAATAAATAACATTGGCACCAAATTTCAGATCTATCAATTTCTCTACCAGTTTTGCATGTGGCACCAAATCAAAATACTTTGAGAAGTCCAGAAATAAAACATCAACAGATAGTCCTTCAACAAGCACTGTACTGTTGGGCTCAGAAAAATTAAACAAGTTGGTCAGGCAACATCTATTGGTTATGAATCCATGCTGACTTATGTCAACCAGGCCCTCATTAGCAATATGTTTATCAATTTAATCTCTGATAAATTCTTCCATAATTTTCCCAAAAACTGAAGTTAGGCTAATAGGTCTATAATTCTTATAATCCTCTCTAGGCTCTTTTTATGGCTGTGTGTGGAGCCTACAGCCATGTTACTACCTGTAGCTTGAAAATGGAGTATTGTGGAACACATTTTTGGGACTTTCCAATGTATCCTTCCACATTTACAAATCAACTGGCAACTAAAATAAAATAATCCCTTCTTTCTGTTTATAATGTTGAATATATCTCTCCAAGTTACTTATCGGAAGACCATTAGGAAACTGAAACAGTTTGTTTAATATTGGTTGCCTATTAAACTGGAAACTTGTTTACCCCCTTCGAAATGCAACAACCTGCACATTTAAATGCTTAGCATTTAAACATTTTTTGCTGTTAACTTCAGTTGGGCATGAATACCTTTCAAGAAAGATTTATATCTCATAAATGTTACCCTATCCCAGCAAATTTAATAAGATGTACACTGTTTTTAACCTCTCAAGACCTATGTGATAAAATGACAGGTCTTCAGTGAACTATGAAGACTAAATATATAAATTTCTTTTTGATAGCAAGAGATGTGCCTGCTTGCCAAACATAACAGATAAGAGCTACTGAGATATCTTATAGTAAGAGTGTGTGTGTGTGTGTGTGTGTTTGGGGGAGGGGTGGAGAAACAATCAAACACCAGGCAAGGGAAACCTCATCTAATGAATTAATGGCTGACAAACCATGAGTGAGAAATTCATCTGTATAATTATCTAATTCCGTATGTTCCCATGTAGAGTTATAAAATGTTAGTCAAAACAACTGAGAAAGAAATTTGCAAGGAACAACAGTTGAGTTTTTCTTGTGTTTTGGACCTCCAACTATAGGCTGTGGAACATAAATGTATTGTTTGTAGCTGGAATGAGCAATCTAAACAGTAAGCAGCTCTGTCCAGTAATATTTTAATTTACAGTATTAGTAATGTAATCGTGCATAATATCAATAAATAAATTTGAGGTCTGATAATAATGTAGCCAGGGTATGTGTTAACTTGCTTTGATCTCTCACAACATGTAGTAGTAGTAGTAGTAAATATTTTATTCTGAAAATTCAGAAAAGGATAGCCCAGTTGGGCCGAGGCTCATTTTCAATGGGGTCCCAATGTATAAAGTAAACAGTTACACAGAATATGTACATAAATACAAGCATAGCAAATACAATATACAACCTGTATCAAAAGACACAGTACTGTACGTGACAGACATGTATATATATTTCAATTAATTGCAACAAACTTTAGGTATTTCAGCACTTTTTACAAGCCAAGATCATATTTATTTATTCATTTATTTTATTTATTTGAACAGCAGTTTGAAAAACCTTTGAGCCAGAGGCTCATTTACAAAGGTACCTTGTCACATAAAGGCAGATCACAGTACAACAGCATGTAATAATAACAAATACAAATAATGGGTATTACAACAAGTTAGAACAACAGGAGGATGCAAACAATAAAATCGTTAGGCAGCCTAACTTCAGTAGTCATAAGCAGTTTACAGGTGGCTTAGATGCCAAGATAGAGGAGATATTGACTTGATATATAATGTGTTATTTTTGAGAATGCAAGAGATCATGCCATTGATTAGGAGGAAAAGTATTGTTTAGATACATAGATACTGTCAGCAGATAAGGGCCTATGGCCCACCCAGTCTGCCCATTTGAGCTTGTAAGTCCCCTTTATGTTTTCTATGTTTTATGTTTTCTATGTTATTATTTTTATATTTTTTGGAAGTTTTGTGCAGGCTTGATATTATTCCTGAAATGTTAGCTGTCTTCCTGGGGAACTTTCAAAATACTGGTTTATAACTCATTTATAAAGTTCCTGATCAAACAACTTGAAACAGAAGACTGTTTTTTTTTTTTTTGTCATTTTATAATACGATGTACTGAGTTTGTATTTACTGAGTTGCTGGATATGAAGAAAATAATAACATTTACTTAACTCATTCAAGATTCCATCAGGTGGACAGAAAAAAGTCAATGAGAATTTATCTGAAAACTAACAACTATACAATGCAAAAATAATATGTGTGTGTGTGGTGTGTGTGTGTGTAGTATATATATATATATATATATATATATATGAAGGAACTAGAAGGGGGACAGCATCACATCTGTACAGTACAGTAGCTTCTTGTTGTTTTTACATTATTTCTTGTGGATTCTACTTGGTAGAAGGTTATTTCTTTTCTTTCTTACTACTTCTAAGGGGCTAGCAGAGTATTGTTTGGGGCTGTTGGAATTTTGAAACCTGTTTTGGTAGCAATATGTGGGCTCATTTGTTTGATGTTTCACTGTGTGGCAGGCTGTATTTGTAGAGGCCTATTTCTTCTGATTTAAAAACATAACTGGTGTGATTTAACTGGGTCTCTTTCTTTGAATTGGAGACCTATATATTCCAATTTCAAGCCTATTTTGATGTGCTGTTGGTGAAGCTGTGTGGAGTCCTGTTTCTTTGGGTAGCAAACCTATTTTGGGGGCTCTGAGCAGAATTGTGATTCATTGTTGCTGGATATACTAGCTGCAAAGCTTAGTGCAGAGTAGGGGAAGGGTGCTAATGGTCTGACCAGGGGCCTCAACTACCTGATTGTTTCTGGAAGACTTGGGCTGGTCCCACCCCCAAGCCCCTCACCCCACCCATCCCATGTCCATTATTTCCTTTATACCAGGGGTTCTGACATCAGTTCCTCAAACGGGTAAAGGATATGCACCTGTCATAGCAGAAGCAGACATCCAGGAAAGGAACAGCAGCAAGTGAAGAGGTGACTGTTATCTCAGTGGAAGAGAAGTAAATGCAAATCTAGGAGCTTTCATTGTTACTTCTTCACATTGTTATTGCATTGGGGAAAGGAGCAGTAGGAGTTTGAAGAAGGCTGTGCAATAGCTACTTAAAGTCTCTTGAGTGTGGATAGGAAGGATAGGAATATAAAAAGCAGTTGCTCAATCTATCTAAATGTGTACAACAAAGAGGGTAAGGGAAATAAAGAAAAACATTTTGCACTGATAGAGGGGAGAGGGGGAGACTTGGGGGAGTGTTTGGTATCCTGCATCTGGAAGGGTGGGAGGTCGCTGGTGGGCAACAACAGCAATGGGTAGGGTGGTAGGCTGCAACAACTACGGTGCGCCAATCTTTCTAAAAATTGTCTGGAGTGTGGGAGGATGTTTAGTGTGCAACCACATAGAGAAACTTAGCAAGGAGATTGAGGGTCTGCAGGAGGAACTAAGACAGGCAAGGCAGACTGGGGGTGGGTTTAGCTCAATACTGGAGGGAGGAAGAATGGGAGATGAGGGAGGGCAATTTAAGCCAACAGTGGTGAGGAGAGGGTCAGAAGAAGGGAAGCAGAGGCAAAGGGGCCCATGCCAGGAAGAACGATTGCCGGGGAAACCAGGTCAGGAGACAAAAGACAAATGGAAGGAGGAGATAGGGACTTGTGAGGGTAGATGAAGAAGTGGCAAAAGTCATGGAATGGAAAGGACAGAACAGGTTACTATGCAGAGAGAGGAAGCGAGCATTTATGAAGGGTCTTCAGAAAATAGTTTTGCACTGCTAGAGAGGAAGAAGGTGGAGGAGGGAAATGATGAAATTAGCGGAGTAATTGATAAATGCCTGGACCAAACTGGAGCTAGGGGAAGTTCTGCAGGGATAATTGCAATGGGGCAAAAGGGGGAATAATGTGCAGAAGGAAGAAGAGGAGCTGGAAATGAGAGAGGGAGAGGAATGGAAGCAAGCAGGGAGTAAGAGTGGTGGAATCTTAGTGCTGGGGGGCTCAATACTAAGAGGAGTCACGTGGGGTAGCAAGGGGGAGAGGCATAGTCGCATTTGGGTAGAGGCCATATCAGGAATGACAGAGGAAAGGGTGGGACAATCTGTATTGAAATATGCTAGAAGGGGTAGGAGCAGGCCTAATTTAATTATACATCTTGGGACAAACAACCTGGCTGATAAGGCAGTAGATATAGTCCAGAGGAGGTTTGAGGAACTAGCACATTTATGTGAAGGGCAGGAAGATCAGTAACTTTGGTTCTCAAATACAGTAGCAGAAAAGGTCAGAGCCAAAAGGCTGGCCTTCAGAAAATATAAGGGAACACAGCGGGATGAAGATAGGGAGGCATACCAAACTGCCCTAAGGGAAGCAGGTAAGGCAGTAAGGCAGGCAAAGTCCCAAACTGAGGAAACACTAGCACGAACAGTAAAAGAAGGTGACAAGACTTTCTATAGATACATTAGTGAAAGGAGAAAGTCCAGAGGGGTATTGCTAAGCTTAATGGAGAAAAGGGAGCATGTGAGGAGGAGGACCCTGTAAAGGCATCTATCCTAAATAGATACTTTGCTCAGTATTTACTGAAGAGAAGGTAGGGCAGGGCCCACAGCTCAGCATCATGGACACAGGGGGAGGGAGGTGAGCACTACCCTTCACAAAAGAAAGGGTCCTACAAGAGCTTGCTAAGCTCAGGGTGGATAAGGCAATGGGACCTGATGGCATACATCCCAGGGTACTTAAGGAGCTAAAGGAGGAACTAGCAGAGCCATTAGCAGAATTGTTTAGTGAGTCTCTGAGCACAGGAGAGGTCCCAGAAGACTGGAGAAGGGCTTCATGTGATCCCGCCCACAAGAGTGGTAGCAGGGAGGAGGCGGGAACTACAGACCAGTCAGTCTTACCTCAGTAGTGGGCAAGATTATGGAGGCACTTTAAGGAAAGGATAGTGCAACACCTGGAATCCATAGGGCACAGGATCCAAGACAGCATGGGTTTACAAAAGGAAGGTCCTGTCAAACTAATCTCATAGATTTCTTTGACTGGGTAACCAGAGTGGTGGACCAAGGGGAGCAGTTGATGTCGCCTACCTTGACTTCAGCAAAGCTTTTGACACTGTTCCACATAGAAGATTGATAAATAAGCTAGGTAGGCTCGGGTGGGTCAGAAGTTGGTCAACTGGGTGGCAAACTGGTTGACTGGCAGAAAACAGAGAGTGGTGGTAAATGGTATACAGTCAGAAGAGATGCAAGTCACAAGTGGGTACCTCAGGATCAGTCCTGGGGCAGTCCTATTCAACATCTTCATTAGTGACCTCGCGAGATGGACTAGAGGGTAAGGTTTGTCTGTTTGCAGATGACACCAAGATCTGCAACAGAGTAGATGATCCAGATGGGTGGGCAGAATGAGAAGAGATCTGGATAAACTAGCAAATGGTCAGAAGAGTGGCAACTGGGATTTAATGCAAAGAAGTGCAAAATCATGCACATAGGGAAGAGAAACCTGAAGCCACTTATAGGCTGGGAGGGAGTTGCTAGCAGTCACAAAGGAAGAAAAGAGACTTGGGCATCATCATCACTGATGACCTAAATCATCAAGCAGACCTCTAAAGCAGTAGGTAAGGCTAGGGGTGTTAGGGTGTATTAGTAGGGTATCACAAGTCGTAAGAGGGAGTATAATCCTCTGTACAAGACATTGGTTAGGCCTCATCTGGAGTACTGCATGCAGTATTGGAGGCCACACCTTCACAAGGACATTAACCAAATTGAGGCAGTCCAGAGAAGGGCAACCAAAATGGTGCAGGGACTGCATCAGAAGACATATGAGGACAGATTAACGGAGCTCAATATGTATACCCTTGAGCAAAGGAGGGAGAGAGGTGATATGATCGAGACATTTAAACACCTTAAGGGCATAAACAAGGTGAAAGAGTCTAATATGTTTAAATATAAGAAAATTGCAGGACAAGAGGACACAGCATGAGATTAGAGGAGGCATTAAGGGGAATGTGAGGAAATCTTTTCACAGAAAGGGTGGTAGATGCATGGAATAGCTACACAAGAAGTGGTGGCATGAATACAGTGCAGGGGCTTCAAACAGGCATGGGATAGGCATAAGGGAGCAATACAAATGACTATGAATAGATAGGTCACTGACAGAGCAAAGGCCGATGGCACATTTATAAGGTAGAAAAAGAAATGGGCAGACTGGATGGGCCTTGCGGTCCTTATCTGCCGTCAACTTCTATGTTTCTATGTTTCTATGTAACTTTTTCAGAGATACTTCCAGTGCTCAAGGCAAGCTCAGCAAGAAAGCTGAGAATAGAGGAATTTAACAGATGGCTAAGAAACTGGTGTTGTGCTAAAGGGTATGGGCTGTTGGCAGGGGAAGGAGGGACCTGGGAGGACAGTAGTCTCTATGCCAAGGACAGACTACACTTGAGTGAGGAAGGAAAGAAAGTTTTGAAACAGAGGATGGAGGAGTACATAGAGGAAGTTGGGAATTTAAACTAGGAGTGGGGGTGGCAATTAGGCAAGAGATATGCAGAGGCCACAGGTTGGGAAACCATGTGAGCTTACCCCCCATAACAGTGACAAAGGACAAATGGCAGGTATTATTGGTGATGCTAGGAAAGGAGGCAGGATGGGGCGGGAGGGTGGAAGGTGGTTACCTTTAATGCTAGAAGCCTTGGGAGGAAAACTGCAGAGTTACAGGTGCTCATGGCAGAGGGAGAGGTGGACATTACAGCCATCAGAGAAACATGGGCCACCCAGTACAATGACCGGGACCTGTCTGTACCAGGGTACAGGTTATTTCATAGGGACAGGGTGATTGGGAAAGGAGAGGGTGTGGCACTATATGTGAAGGAAGGACTGAAGTGTGTAAGGGAGGAAGGGGAGAAGGGTAATACAGAGTCACTTTGGATGCAAATCCAGGATTCCAAGAATAGGATTCTTAGAATGGGAGTGGTGTACAGGCCACCATCTCAGACGGAGGAGTTAGACAGGGAACTAGCAGAACAGATCAAGAGGACCTGCGAGAAGGGTAGTGTGGTGATTGTGGGGGACTTCAACATGCCAAGAGTGGACTGGAATACCCCAACAACCAGGAACAGAAGGGAGCAGGTACTGCAGGATGCCTTCCGGGACAGCTTCCTGCTGCAAATGGTCAGTGAACCAACCAGGTTAGGAAATACCCTTGACCTTGTGCTGGCAAAAGGGGACTTTGTGAGAGAACTTACAGTGGAGGAACCGCTGGCAGGGAGTGACCACCACTCAGCATGGCTCACATTGGATATGGGCAAGGAAGGAGTGGAATCAGGCACAATAGTGCTGGACTTCAGGAAAGCCAACTTTGGGAGGATGGGGGAAGTGGTAAAAGGGTACCTGGCCAGAATTCAATCTAGTATGAACACTAACCAGAGGTGGGAGCACATAAAGCTGGGGATAGTGGAGGCTACCAAAGCCTGCTGCAAGGCCCAGAGCAGGAATGCTAGGGCGAAGAAATAAAGCTGTTTGAGCAAGGAGGTCATGGAAAAGGTAAGGAGAAAAAGGGCTGCCTTTAGGAAGTACAAGAAAACAGGGAGGGGGGAGGACAGGGAGGAGTACTTGACAGAATCGAAGGAGGTGACAAGGGCAGTAAGGGAGCCAAAGCATCTACTGAACTCAGACTGGCAAAAGGCATTAAGAAGGGGGTGAAGGACTTCTTTAGGTACATTAGGGAGAAAAGGAGCTGTAAGGACCGCATAGTAAGGATTAGGAAGGAGGGGGTTGGGGGAAGCAGGGTGCGACAAGGCAGAAGCACTAAATGAGTACTTCTGCTCAGTATTTACTAAAGAGAAGGGGGGGTGACACCAAGGAGGGGAGAAATGGCAGAAATGGGGGGAAGGGGTGACAGATGGGGAAATCATGGAGGGCAGAGTGTGGGAGGGTTTGAAGGCACTGAGGGTGGACAAGGTGCCAGGCCCAGATGGCATCCACCCAAGGGTACTGAAGGAGCTGGCAGAGGTCCTTGCAGGACCTTTGGCAGACCTAATTAATGCCTCATTTCATTCGGGGTGTGTACTTCAGGACTGGAGGATGGCTCATGTGGTGCCCCTCCACAAGAGTGGCCCCAAGGATGAACCGGGAAACCACAGACCAGTGAGCCTCACATCCATCATGGGTAAGCTAATGGAGACTATCCTGAAGAAGAGGCTGGTGGCCCTCCTAGAAGCCAAAGGACTACAGGACAGCAGACAGCATGGCTTCATACAGGGCAGATCCTGCCAAACCAACCTGGTGGAGTTCTATGACTGGGTAACTAGACAACTGAACAGGGGCCATGCAGTGGATGTTCTGTATCTTGACTTCAGTTAGGCATTTGACTCGGTGCCGCATGGAAGGCTGGGAAGTAAGTTAGTAGGCACGGAGCTGGTGCAAAGCTGGTGAGATGGGTAGGAAACTGGCTTCAGGGAAGGCAGCAGAGAGTGGTGGGGAGATCTCACACCCAAGGGTAGTGATGAGCGGTGTTCCACAGGGCTCGGTGTTGGGACCAGTGTTGTTTGGGATATTCATTGCAGACATATCATGGGACATCAAAAGCAAGATCAGTCTGTTTGCCGATGATACCAAGGTAGGAGCAGTGGTGGATGACCTAGGGGGATGGCAGAGGTTGCAGAATGAGCTGGCAAAGCTTGAAACCTGGTCAGGCACCTGGCAACTGGGGTTTAATGCCAAAAAGTGCAAGGTTCTGCATTTTGGGATGAAGAACCCAAGGAGGAGTTACCAGCTGGGGGGAGTGCAGTTAGCCCATACAGGATCAGGGGGTGCTCATTACAGGGTCAATGAACAAGTTGGCACAATGTAGGAAGGCAGCTGCAAAGGACAACAAAATGCTGGGTTGTATTGCAAGGAGTATATCCTTGAGAAGGGAGGAGGTGATTCTGCCACTGTATAGGTCATTAGTTAGACCACACCTGGAGTACTGCGTGCAGTACTGGCACCCATATCTGAAGAGGGACATTAGGTTACTGGAGGGGGTGCAGCACAGGGTGACAAAGATAATCAAGGGGCTGGGGAACTTATCATACCAGAGGAGGTTGAGGGAGTTGAACATGTACTCACTGGAGGACAGGAGGGACGGGGGGACATGACTGAAACCTTTAAATACATGAAAGGAATAAACAAGACAGGTACAGAGGGGCTGTTCATAGTAAGGGAGGGTAGGGACTCCAGGGACCATGATATGAGACTGGAGGGAGGAAGGTCCAGGAGGGAGATGAGGAGACACTTTTTTACAGAGAGGGCGGTGGCTGGGTGGAATGCGTTACCTGCAGAAGTGGTATCCCGTAGAACAGTGGATTGCTTCAAAAGGGGATGGGATAGGACAAGGGGGAGGGTTAATGAAAGGGAAGGGTGGAAGGGAGGGGCAGCTGTAGAATAAGGGGTGCTAGCTGCACATTCGAGCAGACTTGATAGACCTCTAGGTCTTCAGCTGCTGGCAAATTTTGTATGTTCGTACGTATGTTTGTATATGGAAATGTCTCTATTTGCAATACATTTGTTTACAGGCATTACTAGTATCTTTTGAAAGATTTTCTGACTTGTGATCACTAATTTTGAGCGTAGTTTATGAAACAATGAGTGTGATATTTGTTATTTCATATAGTCCCCCATTGTGCCTTACGCATACCACGTAAATCCAAAACATTCCTAGGCTATCTTGACATATAATGCAGAGCTCTTTTCTTGATAAAAGGCTGCTGACATAATAAATAAAGAACAAAGTCATAAATAAGGAACCAGTGGCTTATGGAAAAATCTATAGGGATTTATACAGGGATTTGATTCTGCCACTGCAGGGAAAACAAAAAAGGGAAATGGTTATTTGGATCTGGGAGCACTGAACATTTCTTATCCTATATTTTGTATCCTGTATAGGGCAGGGGAGAAGCTACATCTCATTGTCATAGGGATCTTCCTTCAGACATTTTTGCACTATATTTACTCAGGCTGTCCCAGATTAGATGCAATATCTTGTTTTCAGTGGGGTCATGATTTTACCATTTTTATAATGTATTTATTCGAGTTACCTAGTCCAGGGCCCCCGTGTTCAAAGGAGATACACAGCCCCTTCTGTTGACTCCCCCTCCCCAGCTTTCCCCAGTTTTGACCTTACCTTTGACCCTGTCCCACCCCTTCTTAAAACTGCCGACAGATTTCAATATTATCACCTATCCTGGCAGTGTGTTCCACCTAGCTACCACCCTTTCTATGAAGTAGTGTCTCCTCATTTCCCTCCTAAATCTTCCACCCTCCAGTTTCAGACTGTGTCTCCTTGTTTCCATCTCCACTTTAATCTAAACATGCACTCAGTACTAACCATAATCATGCCCTTTAAGTATCTGAAGGTCTTAATCATATCCCCTCCCTCCCTTCTATCCTCCAAAAATAAATGTTGAGCTCCCCCAGTCTTTCCTCATATGGTTTATCCCCCCCCCCCAAGGATCATCTTTGTCACCCTGCACTGGACCCCCTCCAGTAGTTTGATGTCCTTCTTTAAATAGGAGCACCAGAACTGCACACACTCAGTACTCAAAGTGAGGTCTCACCAGCAACCTGTACAGTGGCAGAATGACTTCCTCTCTCTTAGAAGTGATTTCCCTGGCAGTGCACCCCAATATCTTTGTAGCCTTGGCCGTCACCTTACTACACTGCACTGAGTAATTCATGTCCCCTGTGACTAGTACCTACAGATCCTTCTCCTCCACTGAAGTGGATAACTGCACTCCCCCCAGTCAGTAGCAATTCCCAGGGTTCCTGGCTCCCAAGTGCATGACTTTGCACTTCTTAGCATTAAACGCCAGCTGCCATGTGTCTGATCAGTGCTTAAGTGTTGTCAAATCCTCTTGGAGTACCAGCCCCCCTTCCACACTATCCACCTCCATACCAATCTTTGTGTCATCTTCAAAAAGGATGATCTTACTCCTAACCTCATCTGATATGTTGGCAATGAAGATGCTATAGTTAATAATTTTTATTAAGTTTGAAAGATAATATCAGACATAGCCAGGTACATAAAGAAGATACAACATGACACTTATGCATAAACATTGACTGCAGTGTCATTATATAATTGACAAAGTCTAGCCCATAGAAAAGGACATTGCTAAATAATGATAGAGTGAGAAATTATACAGTGAGTTGTATTGTGGTATTGTGCCCCCCCCAAAAAAAAAAGTATGAGAAATTACATAATTACCAACACATCTAGGTTAGTTAAGAGGCGATGAAGATGTTAAATAGCACCAGTCCTAGTACAGAGCCTTGTGGGACCCCACTGATTACAGCTCTGGGAGTAGAGAGTTCTCCCCCTACAACTACCCTCTGCTGTCTGTCCAGCAGCCAGCTCCTAATGCATCCAGTCAATTTATGCCCTGTTCCCAGGTTTCTCAGCTTACTAGTTGACCTTCCGTGTGGCACTGAGTCAAAGGCCTTGATGAAGTCCAGATACAAGACATCTACCACATGGCCTCTATCGAGTGCACTTGTCACCCAGTCAAAAAAGTCAACCAGGTTTGTCTGGCAGGATCTGCTCAAGACAAACCCACATTGCCTGTCATCCTGGAGAGCATTCTCCTCCAGAAAGATCACCAACCTATCATTAAGAATAGTCTCCATTAGATTCCCTACAATAGAGGTAAGGCTGACAAGACTGTAACTACCTAGTTCATCCTTGGATCCATATTCATGGAGGGGCAGCATATGTGCTATCCACTAGTCCTGGGGCATGCACCCATTCCCCAAGGAGGTGTTAAACAAGTCTGCCAGAGGTCCCACCAGTACCACACCAACTCCTTCAGGAACCTTGGAGGCACACCGCCCAAACCTGGTATCTTATCTACCCAGAAAGACCTAAGGCCCTCCAACATCCTGCTCACTGGGATCTCCCCATCTGTTACCCCACATCCCAGTGCCCACCCTGCCTTTTCCCTGGGGCATAGGCCCATCCCTCTCCCTGGTAAACACTGAACAGAAGTACTCATTGAGTTATTCTGCCTGCTCTCCCCCCCTTTTCTGACCACCATCCATCTTTCTTAAACCTGACAATTTGATCTTTACAGCTTCTCTTCTCCCACATGTACCTGAAGAAATCCTTTCCCACTTCTCTGATCTCATGTGCCAGCCTTAGCTCCCTTGAAGCCTTGGCTGCCCTGACTACTCTAGTCGCCCCTATGGATTTCCTTACATACTCCTCCCTGTCCTCTCTTTTGGGTTTCTAATAATGTCTGAAGGCAGCTCTTCACTCCCTCACCCTCTCTACTACTTCCCTGCACAACCAGCTCATTTGTTTTTCCTACCTGGCCTTCTTACTTTGGATATTTGTACATCAGTTAGTGGCTTCTGCCAGGCCCAGCTAGATAATGGCCCATTTCTGGTTAGCATCCATGCCTGGGTGGGTATTGTGAGGTGCCTTCCAGTGTGCCTCTCATCCTGCCAAAGTCTGCTCTTTTGAAGTCCACTACCTTTGTCTTAATTGTGGCTGTCTCCTTACCTAGATTGAGAAAGAACCAAACTACGTGGTGGTCACTTCCTTCCAGGGGATCTTCCACCCCTACATCCTGGACATGCTCCCCATTCATCAACACAAGGTCAAATATGTTTCCCTCCCTGGTTGGCTCCATCACCCACTGCATTAGGAAGCCGTCCTAGAAGGCATCCAGGAGGACATGTTCACTAGCATTTGTGGTAACTGGGGTGCTCCAATCTACCCCAGGCAGATTGAAATCCCCTACTATCACAGTATTGCCCTTTCCACTAAACCTCGTTATTTGTACCCCCAACTTCCAGTCAATTTCCTCATTTTGAGAGGGTGGCCTGTACACTACCCCCAATCTAATTTTCCTGCCTTTTGAGTTCTGGAGCTGTACCCATAAAGCTTTAGCCCTGCCCTCCTCCCCTTCCTTCCTGTTGCACAATATCCCTTCCCTTACATACACAGCCACACCCCTTTCCCTTTTCCTCTGCCCCTACAGTACAGACTGTACACAGGAATCACTAGGTCTTAGTCCTGTTGTTAGGTAGCCAATTTATCAGTGATGGCTGCTATGTTCAACTCTCCTTCCGCCATCAGTGCCTGCAACTCTGCTGCCTAGTTTCCAGGCTCCATGCATTCAAGGAAACCACCCTCCTTCATGACCCCTGCTCCTCCTCGCCCTTCCCCTTCCTCTATCACCTCCCCTTTTTGAATTTACCTCCTTCCCCTCCTGACTAGTTAGGGGGACCTAACAGACTCCCTTGACTGGTGGCATTACAGTCACCCAATCCTTCGACCTCCCCCTTACTTAGTTTAAATGAATTCTGGAGAAGACACCAGGAGGAAGGACTGCTGTGTGACTGGACTTCTGTACTGGGACTAAAGAAGTAGAACTCTTGTACTTGGACCTTTAACTTAGGGTAAAAAAAACAACTAACAAACAAAACAAAAAAAGAGTGTGTTTGTCTGAGTTAACTGCACTGAATGGTTATCTGAACAGTTATCTAATTGTAAATCTCAGGTGATTGAAAGGACTTGATAGCTGTGCAGTTTAAATTACTTGTAGAAAGATCTAGTAAGTAGGGGAGTGGCTTAGCTAGAAGGAAGGTAAGTTTAAAGACTGCCTTAGAAAGATTCTGCTAGTAGCTTGGCAGGAGACACCAGGAGGAAGGACTGCTGTGTGACTGACTTCTCTACTGGGACTATATTGCCCTCCTTCCCTTCCCTCCACCTTCCCACCCAAAGCTAGTTCTAGTTTTATAGGCACAGGATTTGACTGACAACAGGAACTTCCTATTTGGGAGCAGGAAGCGAGTGATCACAGTGCCATCTAAGACCCACCATCCTAGAAGGTCAAGAGTAGCTCTCCAGTCCCCTCTAGCTGTTGGAGGTCTGCCTCTGAGCAAGTAAGGGGTCTACTGAGAAATATTGGATATTCTAGTTTCAGAACAGGACAATCAGGAGCTTAAAGGGCACACAGGCAGAAAGTAAGGTGAGAGAAGAGAAAAAAAAACAGAGGAAACAGTAAGGATTGCAAACAGTTAAGGGGCCAGAACTAAGACATGAGGGGAGTGGTGCAGTTCAGTGGCTGTGGAGCAGAAGTCTTCCGGGAGACGTCCTGGAGGATGCGGTGTTGTCCCATCTGCAGGCACCTCTCTGGGCTGAGGGAGGAGGTTGCTCATCTCCTGGCTGATTTGGCCAGGATTTGTGGGACCTCCTCTTCCATCCAGGGACCACCAGTGCCACTGCTGTTGCCTCAGAGGTTGCCAAGAAAGAGGAGCAGTTGGAACACAGTGGACTCAGGGACAGTGAGGGTGGTGGAACAGAGGTGCATTCCTCCAGTTGCACCTCTCCACAATTCCTATACCATTCTGGCAAAGTGTGGTTTCTCTATGGATGCACCCGCAGTGGAGACCAAGGAGGATGCTGGGAACCTCCACAAAGAAGACCCACAAGAGGGTGGCAGAGGACCCCACAGGGGAAGGAAACAACTCCTGGTGGGGACTCCTTTGTTAGGAAGGTAGAACTGGGGGAGGAAGGGGAGAGGGAGGTAGGGTGCCTGCCTGGCACCATGGCTTGGAGGGACATGGAGTGATTCTTCAGGATTGCTGGAGCAGCTGTACAGGGGAGGGAGCTGGATGTCATTGTTCACCTAGGGACAAATGACCTGGCTAAGAAAGGGATTAGAGAAGTGCAGGAAGAGTTTATGGAATTGGGGAGGAGCCTTAGACAAGTAGCACGCACAGTAACCTTCTCGGAGGTGCTGCCCATCTATGGCGTAGGAGAGGCTAGGGTGTTCCGCACCATTGGATTCAATCAGTGGTTGAAAAGCTGGTGTGGAGCTCAGAGATTTGGCTTCATTGGGGACTGGGGGTCCACCTGGAGTGATGCAAAACTATACTGGCATGATGGGCTGCGTATGTCCAGGAGGGGAACCAGGATCCTAGGTGATAGGTTTAAATGCTTCATTGGCAAGCATTTAAACTAGCCAAGGGGGGATGCACTGGAAAGGAGCAGGGAAATCCTAGCCCCCAAAAAAATCACGGTAGTAAGTGCAGTAAATACCTACATAGAGGTGTCGATAGGGAGAAGGACAGGGGTAAATGGGGAAGATGACAAAGGCAAGAAGGACAGGGAAGGGGCAAAAAGGAATAAGGCTATCAGGAAATGGAGGGTAATGAGTACCAATGTCTGTAGTCTGGGAAACAAGCTCCCTGAGCTGGTGGCCTTGATGGAAGAGGGATGCCTGGATATCGTAGCAGTCACAGAAACATGGTACACAGAGAACCATGACCGGGATGTTAACATACCATGGTACATAACCTACAGGAGAGACAGGAAGGGGAGAAGAAGGGGAGGAGTAGCTCTCTATTTAAAGGAAGGGATAAAAGCAACTGAACAAAAGAGTAAACAGGGAGGAGAGGAGGCATGGTGGGTCACCTTGGAGACTGGAAAGGGCACCACAATCCACAGAGGGGTTGTGTATAGACCCCCATGTCAGGGGAAGGGACTGGACAAGGATATGATAGAAGGCATTCTTAGGATGGCAGAGAAAGGGGAGATACTGTTGATGGGAGACCTGAATATGCCAGATGTTAACTGGAGCACATTTACTGCAGCCACATCCAAGAGCAGGGCCATTTTTGATGCTCTACAGGTGGCAGGCCTCAGACAGCTAGTTTCAGAACCCACTCATGAAGGAGCAATCTTAGACCTCATACTTTCAATTGGGGGCAGTGAGAGGATCTCAGATCTAGAAGTGGGTTGCCATCTGGGAACAAGTGACCATCAAACAGTGTGGTTCACGTTAAACTCAGCTACAGAGTCAAGTCATACAAAAGTGAGGGTACTGGACTTCAGGAGGGCTGACTTTGGCAAGATGGGAGAGTGCCTCAGAAAAGCACTAGCAAACAGGCTAGAAGGAGGGGTGGAGCAACAATGGGGAATCATCAAAACTGCTATCACAGATGCTACAAGCCTTTGTGTGAAGCAAATAAACAAATCAAAATGAAAGAAAAAGCCACTATGGTTCTCAAAAGAGGTGGCTGGGAAAGTCAGGGAGAAAAAGATAGCATTCCGGAAGTATAAGGAAACACAGAAGGAGCAGGACAGAGAGCTGTACCAGTTAAGGCAGAAGAAAGCAGGAAGGGAAGTCAGAATAGCAAAGGCCCAAACTGAGGAAAAGATATCCAACTCACTTAAGAAGTGGGATAAAACATTTTATAGGTACATCAGCGAGCGTAGAAAGACAAAGGGAGGGATAGTGAGACTGAATAGAATGAACGGTGGGTGGTCAGAGGGGGACAGTTAAAAAGCAGGGATACTGAATGAATATTTCTGCTCAGTATTCACAAAAGAGGAGGGGGAAGTGCCTAATCCAATTAACAGAAGGACTCTTGATAGGAGGGTTGATCCCAGTCCTTTCATAGAAGAAAGGGTTCTGCAAGAACTCCTAAAACTGAAGGTGGACAAAGCAATGGGCCCTGATGGAATTCACCCCAGAATTCCAAAATAATTAAGGGGGGAACTAGTGAAACCACTGGCTACTCTTTTTAATAAATCATGGGAGGATGGTGTGGTACCCGAGGACTGGAGGAAAGCCAATGTAATTCCTCTTCACAAAAGTGGGACTAAGACAGAGGCAGGAAACTACAGACCTGTTAGTTTGACCTTTGTAGTAGGGAAAGTGATGGAGTCACTTCTGAAGGAAAGAATTGTTGAGTACCTAGAGGCCAGTGGGGCACAGGACCCAAGGCATCATGGGTTCACAGCGAGAAGGTCATGTCAGATGAATCTAATAGATTTCTTTGACTGGGTGACCAAAGTAGTAGATCAGGGAGGGGCTGTGGACATGGTCTTCCTAGACTTTAGCAAGGCATTTGACAGAGTCCCACACAAAAGATTAATAGTCAATTAACCAGCCTGGGAGTGGGTCCCAGGGTGGTAGCCTGAGTAAACATTGGCTGTACAACAGGACACAGAAGGTAATTGTAAATGGAGTCCATTCTGAAGAAAGAGGGGTTACTAGTGGGGTACCGCAGGGTTCAGTATAGGGTCCAGTCCTTTTTAATGTCTTTATAAGTGACATTGCAGAGGGACTGGAAGGAAAAGTATGCCTCTTTGCAGATGACACAAAGATCTGCAACATGGTTGATACACAAGTAGGCATGGAAAGGATGAGAAGGGACTTGGCAAGGTTGGAGGAATGGTCAGAAGTATGGCAGCTAGGATTCAATGCAAAGAAGTGCAAAATAATGCACGGGGGAAGCAAGAACCAGGGGAAGAATACACAATGGGGGGAGGTAGTAACAAAAACAAAAAAGGAATGGGACCTGGGGGTAATCATATCAGATGACCTTAAGGTTAGCAAGCAATGTGAGAAGGCAGTAGGGAGACCTGGGGGTATACTGGGATGCATAGGGAGAGGCATCACCAGCAGAAAACAAAAAGTTGTTATCCTCCTGTACAGACAGTTGGTGAGACCCCATCTGGAGTACTGCATCCAGTTCTGGAGACCCCATCTCCGCAAGAACATAGACAGGAGAGAGGCAGTCCAGAGGAGGGCAACTAAAATGGAGCAGAGTCTGAAAGAGAAGCCGTACGAGGAGAGACTTAAGGATCTTAATATGTATACCCTTGAGGTATGAAGGGAGAGGGGTACATGATAGAAACTTTCAAGTACCTCAGTGGAATCAACAAAGTCCAAGAGGGTAGCATCTTTCAGAAAAAGAGACGTGCAAGAACAAGGGGACACAATTTGAAGATGGGGGGCAGGGGCAATGTGAGGAAGTATTTTTTCAAACAGAGGGTAATGGATGCGTGGACCAGCTTTCCTGTGAAGGTTGTGGGGTCTAAAACTGTGGGAGAATTCAAGAATGAATGGGACAGACAAAAGGCAATTCTTGTGGGGGGGTAGAAAGAAATAGGCTGTTGGTTAACTAGGATCTGCGGCCTATCCTGTAGGTAGGGAAATGAGCAGACTAGATGGGCCAAGCCATCCTTATCTGCTGTCAAAGTCTATGTTTCTGTGTTTCTGTGGATGCTACAGTATGTACTCCCCCAGCTTTTGCCTTAGGACCCCTGTGCCTTCCTTACTCAAATGCAGCCTATCTGGTGCATACAGATCTTTGTTCTCCCACGTCCTACCCCCCACCCACCAGTCCATACCCCAAGATCCTGTTTTCATCTACAGGAAATGTTCGTAATAGTAAAGAATAAAGGGGAATAAACACAGAAGGTTAATGAAATAGAAGCTGAGTGGTCTGAATGTTATATTCTGAAGTATTTTCTTGGATATTGTAAAATCACTGTCAGCTTCCCAACCAGCAGAAAGAGATGATAGCCACATCTGTCTTCAAACTACTGCTGGGAGTACATCTCAGTGCACTATTCCACTGATTGAGGAACTGATTCCTAGAAAGTAGTGATGTTAAGCCATGCTGGGCACTTTCCCTGCATCTGTTTTCCCTCCACTTTGTACTTACTCCCTCTTTCTTTGTTTTTAAATGTAACTGATTTTTTTTATGTTGAACATATACTGTTATGTGTTTGTTTTCTGTCAAACAATGCACACCTTACCCTTTACCTGCTGCACCTCTGGGACCCTCAACAGAAAACATCTCACAGGTTTGGATTCATTTATTTAGTTAGTTAGTTAGGATTATGATTTACACCTTTGAGTCGGGGGCTCTTTTACAAAGGTTCCAAGACAGTTTAACACAGGACAAAACATATGTTATAGGCAAGATCACTCAGACAACAAGACAGTAATAAACAGAGATCTAGTTCATTTGTCAGATACAAAGTACAAGAGGCATACAGCAGCATGACAATAGGTGTGATACAAAGCTTGTTAGGTACAGTTCATAGCTTAATTAAGAACACTTGAAATATATAAATGCAAGATAGATAACAGCAGCAAGATATTGCAGTATAGTGTGTGGTAGAATGCTTGTTGAGGTACTCATGTGTTAAACAGGTGCTAGTTAAATAAAGCAGCAGCACAGTAGTAGGAGCTGTGAAAGTCCTACAGTAGTAGGAGCAGTACATTTCATATAGATGCAGACCAGGTAGTGTACATTCCATTACCAGGTGGATTGATTTAGGGGTAGCAGAAGGAGAGATTTATCAGGGGCACTGGTAGCTTACTCTGTAATAGAGGTGGTGACAGCCTGAGATGACTTTGTCAAGAGGAAGGGTTGCTGACAGAACAGCGATGAACCAGGTGGTAGGTGGGAGAGGTGGGGATATAGGTGTGAGCTTGAGAGGGGTTCATCTGTGTGGTTGAGCAGGAGCCAACCGTGGCTATGTGGGGCAATCACAGTTATTTGCTTTGGATAGGAGAATATAGAGCTCTCTTTTAAAGGAGCCCAGATTTCCAGTCTCATTGAGGGAGGCAGGGAGGTCATTTAACTACTGAGGTCCTTGATAGGATAGGGGTCTTTGGGAAAAGTGGTGTGTTTAAATGGGACTTGGAGTGCACCCTTGGCTGCATTTCTCACTGTTTTTGAGGATCATGAGTGTTGGAAAATGCTTTCTGTTTATTCAGGAGTGAGTCCTAGGAGGGCTTTTTTACCTAGCAGGCAAGTCTGGTATCTAGCTCTAATATGAAGTGGGAGCCACCCAGTATCAGAGTAGAGTCTGCATGTGTGTGTCAGGTAGTGTGCCCCAAGAACCAGCCTGCAGGACTTGTTTATGAGCACTTCTATCCTATTCAGGGCAGTGTCAGTGACAGGGCTGCAGATTACCAGCCCATAATCAATAATGGACAGTACTGAGTTACTAGTTACAAATCACAGAGCCTCAGGGGTCTTGCAAGCCTGTGTCTGTAAAGAATTCTAAGCTTTACATTCACAGTTTTGATGACGTGGTCTATGTGTGAAGTGAAGGACAAGGTGTCATCCAGATATTCCTAAGTATTTGAATAAGCTCACTTGTTCTAGTGTTTCCCATTTTTGGCTGAGAATGCTCAAGGGGATGATTTGTTTCTTGGTCTGAGACATTGTAAACAGTATATCTTCTGTTTTTTTGTAGTTGAGTAGAAGCCTGTTTTGTAGAAACCACTTTTTAAGTTTTTGAAAGCTGTCCGGTAGTGCTTTGGGTTATTTGGGTCAGTTGCTTGCCAAGAATAGAGATCACAGCATCATTTGCATATAGCAGCATACTTGCTGGGCATGCAGAGGGTAGGGAGTTTATGAACAAGATGAAAAGCAGGGCCAAGTATGGACCCTTGGGGAACTCCACAAGGGTCACCTCCATTGGATCAGAGAGTATTCCACTTATTTTAATGCAGTGTGTTCTATGTGAGTGGTAGCTACCAAACCAAGATATAGTTTCAGAGGACAGGCCAAGGGTCAGTAGGTTAGCAAGTAGGAACTAATGGTTCACTGTATCAAATGCTTTAGTGAGGTCTATGAATGTGGACACAACTGCCAGCCCATTGCCAGTGCATCATACAGGTGGTTAGTGAAAGCTATCAATGCAGTCATGGTGCTATGTTTTTTTCCAAAACCCATGTTGTTATGCACATAGGAGGTTGTATTTATTTAGGTAGTCATTTAATTGGTCTGATACAATCCGGTCAAGGGCTTTTTGAGAGAGGGAGTAGCATGGTTATGGGCCTGCAGTTTGCCAGGCTGGTTCTGTCCCCATTTTTATGGCTATGGGCAGAGCCTACAGCCATCTTGCTCTCTGTAGCTGGAAAAAATGGAGTATTGTGGAACACATATTTTGGAGTTGTCAGTGTATCCTTCCACATCCACAAATCACTATGCCAATTGAAATAAAATACTCCTTTCTTTCTGTTTAGAATGTTGGAGACATAACTCCAAGCTGTTTATCAGATGGCCATTAGGAAACTGAAACAGCTTGTTAAATATTGGTTGCCTATTAAACTGAAGATTTGTTTAGGCCTTTCGAAATGCAACAACTTGCACATTTAAATACTTAGCTTTTAAACATTTTCTTGCTACATGCTTCAGCTAGGCAGGTATTGTCTTTCAAGAAAGATTCATTCCTCATAAATGTCACCCTTTTCCAGCAAATCTAAAATGATTTATAGTTTTTTAACCTCTTAAGACACTATCCAATAAGAACTGTCTCATACATATGCCAGGTCTTCTTTGAACTATCCAGGCGAAATACATAGCAATCAGCAGGCATTTTGTACTATGCTTTTTGGGAAAAATATATTGAACTACCTCAAACACACACACAAACACACACACACACTGTACACACCATCCTCATGGCCACAACATTCAAAGTAAATACTGCAATCTAATATGTTATAAAATAATAAAGAAATTGTTTCTGTCAGTGAATGCAGTGAAGTTCGGTTTAAAGTAGATTTCCTTTAAATATTTCTTATCCTATATTTTTCATCTTGGATATTGCAGGGGAGATGCTACATCTCATTGTCATAGGGCTCTTCCTTTACACATTTTTGCACTGTATTTACTCAAGATGTCCCAGATTAGATGCAACATCTTGTTTTCAGTGGGGTCATGATTTCATCATTTTTATAATGTATTTATTCAGGGTAGCCTAGTCCAGATGTAAAATATTGTTTTCAGTGTGTTCTGATTTTACGCAATGCAGCATAATATTGTGTAGATGTAGAGCCCCACTGAAAATGAGATGCCATTTCTTCTGTGAACTATCCAGGCTAAACATATAGCAATCAGCTGGCATATTCTAGGAAAACACATTGTAAAAATGTGTAAAAGGAAGACCACATTGAAACTGCCTCTCTGCAGATCTGCATTGTGCCAATGCATTAGAAATAATGGGTAAAAGCACCACAAAAGTTCTCCACAGCCATTTCGGCTATGATCAGAGTTTGTTGAATATGGGGTGACAAGCACTGACTTCCACCTATCTGGGAATACTCCTGTTCTTAGGGATAGGTTGAAGATTTTTGTAAGGGGTGAAGCTAGTTCATCAAGTGTGAGTCCTATAAGCTTCATGCCAATCAGGTTGCCTCCAATCCTGGTTTTCCCTAAGACCCTCTTAATGTATTTCATAGTATCAGCCCTAGAAATTTGCTTGAAATAAAATGGTGATATGTTAGAGTTTGGAGGGGGGGGTTCACATTAGGGAGTTTCACAGGGTGCTGAGTGGATAGTCAAGGGGTAGTATAGTGTTTAAGTCAGTAAAGGCGACATTGAAGGTGTTTGCTATCTTTTGGTTCTTGTAGTGTGTTGAATGCAGTGATGATCAGTTCTAGTGGCATTTTGGGGTCCCTGCCAGTAAGCATTTTTATGGAGTTCCAGAAATATTTTCTGCTACCCCAGCTCCTATCCATTAGTTCTTTATACTACGGGGCTTTGGCTTTCTTTATTAGCTTGATGCACTTATTTTTGGTCATCGTATATGGATTGCAGTCAGCTTGCTTACCAGTAACTCTTGCTTAGTGCCAGAGGTTGCCACAGTACAGCATAAGCTCAATGAGGGAGCCCGAGAGCCAATGGTTGATATTCCCGTTAACTTTCTTTGATTTGATTGGGGCAAAAATGTTACAAGTATTGGTGAAGATCATAGTGAAGAAGTCTAGGGTCAGATTTGCATCACTAGCCCTGTCAAGTAGAGTCCAGTCATCCCTATTAAATATTGTTTAAAATGCTCAAGCTGTCAGTTCCTTATTGAACCTTTTTTGTGAGTTTGGGGGTGCGCTTGCTTGACTTATTTGTCCATGAGCACATCACGGGGGAGTGGTCACTTAGCGAGTCTGGTACGACAGATATATCTGTGATGTGCACAGGGCAATTGGAGAGTAGCCAGTCAATAAGGGAGCTTGTGCCAGTATGTAGTTTCATCTAGTGGCATGGGTTACCATTTGTGTGAGATTAAGGCTAGAGATTTGGAGCCCTATTCGACAAAGATGGTGCAAGTCACCACCAATGGCGACTTGTGCCAATCCCTGTTACACCAAGGACCCTGCACCCAATTCTGGAAGGGACAGGGTTCCCACGGCTAAGTCCTGAGACTTGCAACAATCCTACAGGTACGTCAAATGGAAGGTGTACCTGAAGGGTCTCTCACAAGCTGCAACCCTGGATGTCAGGGGCATAAGTGCTCCCCCCAGCCCCCAAGAATAACATAAAAGACCCACAGGGCTTGTCCATGTCCCCAACCCTCATTAATGATTAAGAAGCCCCACAGGACTAGCACATGCACCCATACCCCGATATACACTAAAAGCAACTGCTGGGCTATGTCATGCCCTCTGACCCCCACAATAAGAAGAAAAGTCCATAAATCTAGTACATACCCATATCCCCAAAATGCACAAAAGCCCTTGCAGGGCTAGGTATCATGCACCCCATCTCCTGATCCCCATTAGTAGTGCCATACACACAGATACCATTCTCCCTGGTAGTCTAGTGGCTTCACCACCCCACAGCAGTAGTATTCATTCCACTCTTGCACACTCGACTCATATTGTTGGTGACTGGTACAGCTCACCTCACCATGGGTTGCCGACTGAGCTCTGTATGAGTTATCGCATTTACTGTAAATAGTACACACTTCAATGAATTAATGGTTTCATTCATTGAGCTTATACTATTTACAGTAGCACACGCTTCATATGGAGCTCAGTTGGCAGCTGGTCATGGTGGTGAGAGTTGGGCTGTGCCAATCTCCAACTGAGTATGGGTCGGGGGTGTGGGGTGGATTGGCACTGCAGGGTAGGGGGGGGTCACTAGATTACCAGGGAGAACGGTATCTGTGTTGTAGTGCATTACTATTGGAAATCAAGGATGGGGGGGCATGACCTTGCTCTGAGGCACTTTTTGTGTATTTTGGGTGATCTGGGGCATGTGCAAGCTCTGTGGAGCTCTTTCTTCATATTGGGAGTCGGGGCCACGAGCTAGCCCTACGGGAGCAATATGTATTTGGGGGTGGGTCAATGAGGGGGCATGATTAGCCCTGTGGGGCTTTCCCACTAAAAAGTTGTGGATCAGGGCACAGATCTTGGGAGCTGGCTCAGTGGCAGATCTGCACAACCCTCGTAGGGCATAAGTATACTCACACTAGCTAAAAGCTGATGTAACTGTACTTTGGCAGATGTCCTCCAGGGGTTGTTTGAGAATAGTAACCTTGGGGACTTTGTTTCTGCTCTTCCAGAATAGAGTGCAACTGCTACCGTAAACTCCCTAGTGCCATGTCACAGGGGGTTTAGGGCATAACTGGCGGTGTTTGTTCACTTTGGTACAAGCAGCCTGTGACATGTTGCAGGCTGTATTGCAGAATACTGTAAGTTGCAACTGCTGATGTAACTTGCTACTTGCATCATTTATTTTGGTGCAAGTCAAGCTACACCAGGCATAAGCTTTTCAGAATCGGGCCCCTGTTTTTTTAGGGTAGTGGTATCTTGAGCCAGCCAGTTTGTGTTGAAGTCTCCAACAACAACCAGTTCCCAGGTCAGCTTGACCTGTTTTATGTGGTTCATGAATTGCTCTATGCCTGTTGCTTGTTTCCCCGGGGGCATTGTAGACCTTGAAGAGTACCATTGTCTTGTTCTGGCAGTCTATGGTTAGCTTAACGAACAATACCTAAGCCTCTTTTGTTATTAGACTGTTGGGCAGCACCTGATCTTTGATTTCATTACTCAGGTAAACCAGGCAACCACCCCCACGTAAATACCGATAGGTTATTCTGTTGGACACAATTTCCGATAAATAAATGTTATGAATTGTTTATTAAATTAGAAAATGGCAACAATCAATTCTTAAACCTGATTGGCTGAGACAGGCTCCAAGCTGGGCATTTATTTTTTCAATAGATGCCCAGCTAAGAATAAGAGCCAGTCCAAGTGCCTCTTCACAGAGTAACATTCTCCAATGGGCCATTTATCTAAGCGCAATAATACCCTCCAGGGTGGGCATTATTCGGAAATACCAGACCTTCCAGGGGCTATAAGGCCCTCCGCCTGTGGCGTTGGGCCTCACTACACCCCTGGGTGGTCTGGTATTTCCCAATAATGCCCACCCTGTCAGGTATTATTGCTTACTTAGTAGTCAAGATAATAGATATCAATAACATTTTACTTTTAATGTAATAATTTTCTGAAATGCCAGTTTAGAACAGAATTGTGTTCTTCGAGCTTGTCTTGTT
Organism: Neoceratodus forsteri; assembly: GCA_016271365.2. Classification (NCBI taxonomy): domain Eukaryota; kingdom Metazoa; phylum Chordata; order Ceratodontiformes; family Ceratodontidae; genus Neoceratodus; species Neoceratodus forsteri. The sequence continues at coordinate 1,293,690,472 of CM057456.1, forward strand.
TCAATGTACCAGTGTCTGGGAATACATTAGGGACCATATGAACGAAGGCATTAGATGGGGTTTGTGAAGTACTGTGCTAATCAAGTTTAAAATTATCTCTGCCAGAAGGCAAAAACAGAAGCACATGACTAGAAAGAAAGCAGACTGTATTACACTAGTGAGGTTAACTGAAGCTCCAGCATAATGTAATGGAAGCTACTTGTGCTATAATACCTTCAAACAGATCGAGAACAAAGGAATATTTCCAAAGAAAGAAACAATGAATGTTGGAGAGCAGAAAGGCCTATCTGATAGCTAAACCTATTAATGGAAGTAGGCACTTGGCAACCACTCAGTGGATTAAATGTCCAGAGAGAATTAAATTAAAGCAGATGTTTTGCAAACTGTAGCTTGGCTGTCAATTACATGGTGGCAGCTTATTTATACAAACCAACAATACAGTGAGTGGAGAATGGAAAAAAAAACATAATAGGAAACAGTACACTGTCATGTAAGTTAGAGTACCCTTTGCATTACAAACTGTTTATTAACTGTTGTTTTGTACAAAACATGATATTGAGTGGTAGTGTAATTATTAATACAAAAAGATTTGTTTTTTTAATTAAAGAAGCCCCATGTCATGATACCATGAAATCATACACTTTTTTTATCACTTTGTTTTTCACATACACTACAATCTTCATGTGGCAGTTGTTGAGACAGTACTGTGTATTTCTCTTTTAATTAGGGCTACTGTGGCATGCTCAATCAAATGTCAGCTTCGTACTTGAATGGTTATTGGAAGGGATTGTGAGGTGCTCGTCTCCAAGGCTACTCTTTGGAGGATGGGACATTTCTCATTATGTAGGACCTTCTTAGAGCGCCATGCTCAGTTCGCTGCAGCAAGGAAGGAATCCCTTACAGAAATATGTGTGTGCTATGTGCATGCAGAATGCATGCCACATGCTTAATTGTGCAATGTTTGCATGCGGTTCACATACACAAAGTGAACCTAAGCGAACCAGTTCTAAAAATAAAATCAGATTCACATGCTGCAAGCTTCGCATGAGTGCAGCAGGGTATACCACTCCACTGTGACATTTCGACAGCTCGCAACACTACAGTGACTACAGTGCCACTTCACTGTAGTATCCATGCTGTAACCCGGCACTGTCTGCCAGGGGTGCTGCACCCCCAAATCAGAGTTGATAATCCTTAGTGGGGAGGGTGTAAGGGGCTCAGCCCCTAGCATGGGAGGCTGGGGGGGGGTGAAGCCCCCCAAAGAAAACAATCAGTTTTCTTTGAAACCGGCAGCCGACTGCAAAATGCAGTCAACCTGCTGGTTTCGTTGTCTGGTCATTTGACAAAATGTTTGTCGATGACCAGTCATGGATCCACGCAACAAGTAAGCTGGTGCAAACATCTTCTAAAAATCACATCAGGTTCACGTGTTGCATGCTTGACATGAGTGCAGCAGCTAAGCTGATGTGAACATCATCTTCAAATCACATTAGATTCACCTGCTGCATGCTTGCTATGTGTAGAGCAAATAAGTTGGTGCACATCTCCTCTATAAACACATCAGTTTCTTTTTCTCATACTGCTGCTAGCAATTAGAGCCATTAAAATACATTTTTTAGTGATTCCCCATTAAAATTAGGTAAACTCATTTATTCTGATCATTTTGCAATTTGTTTAATGGCTTTTGATTTTTGTCATTGAATTTCCATTAATCTGTAAAATATTGTTTGCTTAATGCTTTAAATGCCAAAGATATAGTCAGCTAACATCCCTCATTCCAGATGTGTGACAAGGTGCCTCTGTGTTGTGAAGCCTGACCTTTTTGTTTTGGGCCATGCAAATCCCCTTATGCATATTTAGTGCTACAAATGCATTTCTCCTTAACAGATTCTGCTCACTTACTTTCCCTTTGTCATTCTGTATGGAGTATATACACTATGGTCATGCTAAGCACCCTATGTGCTGAGTAGGGTTTTGGAAGCATGCACCGTATCTCACATTTTGTCACTGAAATGAGGGACATGGACACTCAAAATGAGGGACAATGAGGGACATTAACCCACATAATGATCAATACACATCCTGAAATATGGCGATATAGTACCTCAGAACACAATGGAAACTGTTGTATTTACTTGTACCGATACCTAAAATTAATTCCTACCATAAAGCAGGTGACATAAGAAGGAAGGTGGTGCTTCTAAATTTGTGCTAAGATTGTTCTTATGGTGTGGTAATAATGCCATTAAATTTGGATTCCATCAAAGTATTGTCACAATTATATTAAGTATACTTAGGGGACTAGTCGTGTGGCCTGATAGTATTACTTTCCTGGTTTATAGTCTGGTCAAGTTACAGTATTCAAAATGAATATTAATGAGGGCATAGTAACCTTGACTACAGGGAAATCGCAATGACATGTATTCTGTGTCAAAACTTTTGTTTAGAAATAAGTATCGGATTTGAAGGATTAAAATGTGCTCAATGTATCCAGAATGCTGACCTGAAAACTAAGATTGAAATATTAGAAAGAAGGATCATCGATTCAAATAAGCAGAATGAGGTTTTACATTTCGAATTGAATGAGGTTAAAAAAATCCCAGCTAATAGTCCCTATTAACCAACATATTATAAAGGATGATTCTTTGAAGAGGGCTAGAGAAGAGAAAAGTGGAGATAGTAGTGAGGATTGGAGTCTAGTAATCAATAGGAGACAAATAAAGAAGGGAAGGAGGGCAATGGAATTTGAAATTCCTACAGAAAATAGATTTCAGATTCTAGCTGATACATCACAAAATAAAGGTGCTAATAATGGGACTGCATCAAATGGAGAGGATTGTAGCAACTATATAGGAGAACATGGCAAAATTAGTCAGCAGAATATCATCACTACTACTGTACAAGTACATAATGTGGAAAACTGTCTAGTTGCCATTAACAATGCCCTAGTGGAAAATCATTTAACTGAACCCACATTAGAATCTGAAAATTTGATTACTCCATTAGAAATGAGTGAATCATCTGACCCAAAACAGGTTATAATACTGGGAGATTCTATAATAAAATACATTGATGGTTATATTTGTAAAAAAGATAAACAGAATATAATGTGTTCTAGTTTCAGGGGAGCTCGGATTAGGGACATTGAGAGAGTAGTTCCTAAAATTGTTGAAGATGCGGGTACAAACCCCCTAGTGGTAGTTCATGTGGATGCAAATGATATAAATAAATTTACAACTAATGATATTAAAGACAGCTATATATCCCTGGTCAATACCCTAAGATCATTAAAATCAGAAATATGTCTTTCTGAAATTCTGCCCGTACCTTGAGCCTCTGTAAATACAGAAACTAAGATAAAAGAAATTAATGAATGGCTAAGGAAATGGGCATTAAACAATAATATAACATGCATTACCCACTGGGAAAAGTTCAATGAGGATCATAGTCTTTTTAGCTGGGATGGCCTGCACCTTAGTATAAAGGGAAGTCATTCACTCAGTAAAGATCTTCTGACAGTAATTGAACAAAGTTTGAACTAAATACAGGGGGGCAAATAGGGAATGATACATTACAGTCCTTATCCTCAAGCGAAGAACTTACATTCTTTATGTGTAACGCTAGAAGTTTAAATAGTGTTAAATTAACAGAACTAGCGGGGAGAATTAAACAAGGACATTTAGATGTAATAGCAATAACAGAGACTTGGTGGAATGATGCTTCTCAGTGGTTTAATGCCATCCCAGGTTATAATCTATATTACAAAAATAGAAGTGATAGAAATGGTGGAGGGACATGTATTTATACAAGGAATACACTTATATCAAAAGAAATATCTATATTTATAGAAAATTAGGTGGATATAGAAGGTTGTTGCGTAGAGCTAGAATATTTAAAGAAAAAACTCATTCTAATAAATATCTATCATCCTCCTAATGCAGATACAGATTATGATTCCACATTGTTACATCTATTAGCTGAGCATTCTGAAACATCAGATGTCTATATTATGGGTGATTTGAATTTGCCAGGTATTGATTGACATAAATTCACAGCTTCCACTAAAACAGAACAACATTTTTTGGGAACCTTTATAAACCTTGCTTTAGAACAAATGGTTATGGAACCAACTCGAGAAAGTAATATTTTTGGCTTAACTTTAACAAATATCTCTGATAACTTGAATATTATCAAAGTAGTAGAACCATTAGGATCTAGTGATCACAATGCAGTTATATGCTCTATTAAACAATTTAAAAACAATAATAGGAAGAATAAATATTGTTATAACTAGTACAAGGGGAATTATAAGGAAATTAGTGATAATCTGTTTAAAATAAATTGGAATCTAGAATACAAAAATAAAAGTGTAGATGAATGTTGCCAGTTTCTTAAGGGAACAATACATGATCTGGAACAAACACATATTCCTAAAATCAAAATAAATAATCATAAAGGAAAAATTCCCGTCTGGTTAACAGTAAATATACAAAAACAGATAAAAATAAAAGAAAAGGCATATAAAAAATTAAAATCGGACCCTAGTATAGAAAAAAAGAGATATTTATAAAAGAGAACTGTATATCCCTAAATCCCTAATTAAGAAAGAAAGGAAATGGTTTGAATATAAATTATCTACTTCAGAATATAACCCCAAGACTTTCTATGCCTATATAAATAAAAATAAGAATTCTAATTTACCAGTATCGACTATTGTGATGATGGGATTGAATTAGATAATGGATTAGATATAAGTAATACATTTAATAAATACTTTGGGTCTGTGTTCTTAAGTAAAGATCATATAAATGAGACAGTTCCTTTTTACACTAGTAGATATGAGGAAATATCTAAAGGGGAAATAAGGGATGCAGTTAGAGTTTTAAAGGAAACATCGTCATCTGGACCGGACAACATAAATACATTCTTCATAAAACAAGCCATAGGTTCACTTCTATGCCCATTATGTTTGCTTTCAATAAATCATATATGAATGGAGAGGTTCCTGAGGAATGGAGACTGGCCACTGTAATACCAGTGTATAAGAAGGGTAATAGAAGTATAGTGGATAATTATAGACCTATTAGTCTGACATCTGTCTTGTGTAAAATCATGGAAAGAATATTAAAACAAAAAATGGAACAAGAGTTTATATTAAAGGGTATAATGGATAATACACAGCATGGATTTAGAAGAGGTAGATCGTGCGTGACAAATCTGGTTACCTTTTATGAGAACATCAGTTTTAGCCTGGACAGAGGCATCCCAGTGGACGTTGTCTTTCTTGATTTTAGAAAGGCATTCGACAAGATGTCACACAATTTATTAATATCAAAATTAGTTAAGCTGGGAATTAATAGATATACTGTCAAATGGGTTGAGACCTGGTTGAGGGATAGATCTCAGTGGGTAAGGATAGGGGACTCAGTCTCTGCTTGTATTTCAGTTACAAGCGGAGTGCCTCAGGGTTCGGTCTTGGGTCCTATTCTGTTTGGTTTATTTATTGGAGATCTACAATCTGGGGTGTCTTGTCAGTTAAGTAAATTTGCTGATGATACTAAAATCTCATCAGAAGTGGATACTGAAATGAAAATTAATCTCTTTAAAAATGATTTGTTGATTATTAAAAATTGGGCCAAAGAAAATGGTATGTGCTTTAATACAGAAAAGTGTGCGGTTATGTATTTGGGAAAAAAGAACCCCAGGGCTGATTATACATTATATGGGAATAAAATAAATACAGGATGCTATGAACAAGATCCGGGAGTAACTGTAAATAATACATTTGATTGCAGTAACCAATGTAATAAAGTCATTCAAATGTGGAATCGTATTATTAATGCAATAAAAAAAGCCTTTATAACACATAACATATGTTAGACCTCACACAGACTGCGCAGTATCGTTTTGGGCACCATACTTAGAAAAAGATAAAAAAATGGTAGAGAGTCTTCAGAGAAGAATGACTAAATTAATACTAGAAATAAAACACTTACTATATTTGGATATGGTAAAAGCACTTGGATTATACGACTTACAGACTAGATGTGATAGAGGAGATTTGTTGTTATTATTTAATATTTTAAATGATGAATGCCTTATGAAGTTATGTGGACTAACGTATTTAGATAAAGTATATGGATTGAGATGTAATAATAGGCAAATAAAACTATCTAAGGCATTCACCAACAAGAGGAAATATTACTTTACTATGAGAGCTGTGGTTCTTTGGAATTCCATGCCACAGTATATAGTGAATCAAACGTCATGTAATCAGTTTAAACTAGAATTAGATAGGTTCCTGTTGGGTAGTTAAATTTGATATCCCCCACTTGTGTGGGGAAAGTGGTCTCAATGGGCCTAGTGCCTGCTTCCACTTTAAAATACAGAGTAAATACCGAGTAATCTTTTGCACAGTAAGTGCCCCCCAGGCCTGTGTGAGCTCACACTGCAGATGCACTCCTGACCTGTCTATGTCTGTATTGTGTTGTCCATTCTCCCCACATATTAGCACTGGCACCATCACACATGACATGGAGGAGCTCCAGCCAAGCAAGAGCATGAGTCACGTGAGTGCAGTACTGTCTTTCCCGCCACAGAGTAGACAAGCTGCACACTACAGCTTGGAGGAGTCAATGAGCACTGAAATCTCAATAGCAGTAATGTGGCAGCATATTTTTGTTGGTCTACTCTTAGTGAGTGTCCATCTCACCTGGTGGCTGAAGGGACAGGGGGTGAGCTAGAAGCTAACTCGAGACTAGGCTACCTACTTACTTTAATCGGCTCACCTTGCAAAAAAAAAAAAGAAAAACCATCACAGGCCCCCTCAGCAGCAAGCTAAGCCTAGCAGCAGCGATGACAGTGGTGTGGGTGGTCTTCACAGGCTTTGATCAGTACAGTGCAGCAGCAGCCATGTCAGCAGCCAAGCAAGAAGCAAGAAATGCAGGTTTGGTGTGTTTGGTTAGTGAGGTGACTTGATCATGGACCATGTTGGGAACATGGGATGGTCACTCTAGCATCCAGCTTCTTGGAAAAGCATGGAGGAGGAGCAGGCTGAAAACTGGATTGGTGGCACACTGGGCCAAGCTACAGGTTCTGCCCAGATGGCCAAGTAAGTAAAAGTAAATACTTTTTTTAATGGGGGACAGGAGAAGGACTGAAATATTGATGTGTTTTTTCACTTTTCTTCACCTTTGGGCAGCTTCATGACCCATTTGGGATGGGTACTGAATGGAATGGAAGCGGGGAGAGAAATCAGGACAAAGTTGTTTTTTTTTTGGGGGGGGGAGTGGATCAGAACATTAGCCAGGAAAAAAATTGGTTAATAACTTGGTTGGTTTAAGCCCAGATCTGATGCACTGGTCTGCTATAGACAGATGAATCTTACACATTTGGATTTTTACTGATTTGTCTATCACTTTTCAGTTACAACAAAGGAGTTTTATCTTTTAGTGATGCTTCAGACATTCTAGAGATTGCCACTTAGGGGCTGACTAGTACCTGGCCTCCACTGGTTGTTGGCTATTTACAGGACATCTTCTGTGTGAGCAGCATGTTTCTCATGAGAAATGGATGAGGAACAGTGCAGTTTTCAGAGATAAAATGAGGGCTGTCCCTTGCATTCAGGGACAGATGAGCAGCATGGTATGCACAGACTACTGGAGCCCCAGTATGAACAAGCGTATGCCCCCCTCCAGTGAAGCTAGCCTCCACAACACCACACTGTGGCACATTATGACATAGAGCAAGGGAGACTGCAGGGATGTGCACCATTGAAATTAATGGGATTTTTTATTAATATTTTATACATTATTGATGGAGAGTTAGAGATTAATGAAGGCAACTGCTCTACCAACAAGGGCTTTGTTAGTAAAACAGTAGCCTTAATTATTCTCCAACTCACCATCATAATGTATAAAATAGTACTAACAAATGTCTCCATTCATGTTAAGGGGGTATGACTATGCCCCAGCATGCTAACCCATGGACATTATCTCTTAAAGACTCCTGCCTCTGGCTCCCTCGTACTCAGGTAAGAGACTCTCAACATATATCTATACTTGGTAGGTTGTCTATAGCAGCATGGCCACACTTGTTGCAGTGCATGTGCATGGGGGCTGACTGGCCATGTGGGTGGGTGTCTAGTTATTGTTACTTTTGTGTTTGCAACTTAAAGTCTGTTTGCGTGGAAGCATTCAGGACTATGGGGAAACAATAGTAGGAGTACAGGCCAGAGAGAAGTAACTAAGTGGCTTTGTGGGTAAATGTGTGTATTGGGGCTGAGAAGAACCACGTGATTCCATTGGTATGTATGCTATTGTTCAGTTGTGCAGCTGAGGGAGGACAAGAAAACTGAAAAGTATAACAGTGACCACAAGCATGCTGCATGCATGCAGATGTACAGTATACAGATTTGTGTTGAAGTACATGCAAGCCATATGTGTGTAGGCAGCTTAGTGGTCAAAGGCACTGAACTACAAACCTGGAGGCTTGGAGATCTGAAGACCTGGGTTTGAATCTCATCCACCCCCACTTGTACAGTATGTGATGTGATCCTGAGCAATTCACTTACTATAACTTTTATGTATGTACTTATCAGTGACCACTTGTTTTTTTCATGCATGCCACATGCATGTAGTCTGTTCCAATTTAACATAAAAAGCATGCTTTCCACACTTGCTTGCTGCACACATGCCACATGTATGCAATCGGTTCCAATTTAATGTCTAAATCATGCTTGTAGCATGCATATCACATGAGTAGCTTTATGTGTGCAGCATGAAAACATTTCATATAATTATTTCTGTAAGGGATATCCCAGCTGCTACTCCAACTAAGCTGGTGCCACCCCCACCCCCACCAACCCCACTACCCAGAGACCACTGGCTTATGGTGATAGAGAGTGGTGGGAATGGGGTAGCTGAGGAGATCGGGTGGCAGGGGCAGTCACACAGGAATCTGTCATACCCAGGAGACATCGATTGTAAATTGATTTACACAGTTAGAAGAGGCACATGTTACTGATGCTAATGGGGGATCTTAGTCAGTTGGAGTTGAGGAGAATTCAGATGTGGTGACACCTGGGGATATGTATGAGCAGATGTCAGTAAGGAGGATTCTAGTGATAGAGAAGTCTGTTGTTAGAGGCATGGAGAGTATGGCAGGCTCTGTGGGAAAGGGAAGGGGTGGTCAGATGCCTACCTAGAGCATTAGCTATCTGAATTGGGAGACAAAAGGGAAAATAGTAGAGGAGGGGAGAGAGCAAGGAGTGCTAGTACACCTTGATACCAATAATCTGGTGAACCAGCCTGTGGAAACAGTGAAGCAGGAATTCCAGAGGCTGGGGTACAGACTAAAGAAGCACTCAGCTTCTGTGGCCTTTTGTGAGGTTCTCCCAGTCTGTGCTAGGAAGGAGAAGGAGGGTAGAATGAGGAAAGAGAAGACTGAGAAGTTCAATGGGTGGTTAAAAGAGGGGTGTCAGGAACAGGGGTACTTCATTATAGGGGACTAGGGGCTTCTGGGACAGGAGGCTCTTCAAAGGTGACCGCCTTTACCTAACAAAAGTGGAGACTACTGCATTAAAGTAGAAGCTTATCCTCTGCATTGGCCAACAGTTAAAGTAGCTGTGGCTGGGGGAAGCTGTGGCTGGGGATTCCATAGTTGAGGTAGCTTAAGTGGGAAACCTTGGCAGGACTCTCACAGGGATGAGGAACAGGTGTCCAAGAAGTAGTAGCAGAGTAAAACAAGTTCAGGGAACCAGGGAATGCACTGTACACCAAATAGATCAGCAAAAAAGGATAAAATACAAAACAGAATGTATACCAGTGAATTGTGATAGAGGAAGTCAATCAAGAACCAATAGGAACGGGGTAGAAGTTGGAGGGTGGTGTGCCTCAATGCCAGGAGTCTGGGTAATAAAATTAGTGAACATCAGGCACTGGACGAAGGCTCAGGGCTGGATCTAGTGGCAGTTAAAGAAATCTGGGCCAATGAGAACAATGACTGTGACCTTGTAGTCCCTGGATACACCTTATACATTTTAGTTGTCTGAAAAAGTCAGAGAGGCAGTGAAGGATAAAAAAAGGCCTCTATAACACTGAATAAGGCAAAAAAAAAAGAAACTTGGGAGGGAGAATTGTCAGGCTAAAGGAGGAGGCAGGGTAATAGAAGAAAGTGGGCAGAAAGCAGCCATACCTGCACAGTAATAGAGTAAATTGCTCAGTATTCACTAGAAAGAACAATAGGCCCTTGCCAGAAAGGAGGATAAAGGCAGCTGACAGAGAAGTCCTAGAACTAAGGCTGCAATAATATATGAGTGAAACAGTCAGAAAAGGGATAGCAACCCTCAAGGTAAACAAGGGGCCAGATAAGATGAATCTGAGGGTACTAATGGAACTGTCATTGGTGTAAGCTGAATCCCTGTTGGGGCTATTCCAATGCTCTTTCTAGCAAAGGGTGGTTCCCAAGGACTGAATAGTGGCAGATGTACAGGTAGTTCCACAGAACAAGGGAAGGGACAAGGAGCAGCCATAAAACTACAGAGCCATCAACTTTACCTCCTTGGTTGGGAAACTGATAGAGACACTAACCAATAAGGACCTTGTGGAATAATGGATGAAAAAATGGGATTCAGAAGAGTAAGCCGCACATGTTCATGGCAGGTAGGTCTTGTCAGACCAACCTGATAGCATTCTTTGACTGGGTAAGGAGGGAAATTGGAAAGAGGCACACAATAAACGTGTTCTACTTTAACTTCAGCATAGAATTTGACTTGGTACCACACAGAAAAGTGCTGCAGAAGATGGAGATCTGGGAACAACTAAGGGAATAATGAAGTGGGTAGGGATTGGTTGGATGAGAGGCAACAGAGAGTTGTGTTGAACCTTTGTCACTTCCATTGACTTTGTTACCTTTAATGTTATTGTTTTTTCTAATGGAAATTGTTCAGTGATGTATGTTTGCATAATTTCACTGTACCTTCACATTCCTTATCCCCCTCCTTCAGCTGACAACTGGAGACAAGCAATGGACTCTGTGTGCTTACCTGGCAAAATATGTTTTGAATAAAATAAAATAAATAAAATGGGGTCAGATCAGTGGAAAGAGAGCTCTCCAGTGGAGTACTACAGTGGTCATTCCTGACCTGGGCCCAGCACTCTTCAATATGTTCAACAGCGACATATACAGAAATAATTATATAAAATGTTTTCATGCTGCGCAAATAAAACTGCCCATGTGATATGCATACTGCAAGCATGATTTGAATGTTAAATTGGAACTGATTGCATGCATGTGGCATGCATGCAGCAAGCAAGTGTGGAAGGCATGCTTTTTATGTTAAATTGGAACAGACTGCAAGCATGTAGCATGCACATGAAAAGCAAGTGGTCACTGATAACTGCACAAATAAAAGTTAATTGACTTGCTCAGGAACGCACCATATGCAAGTTGTGGCTGATGAGATTCAAACCAAGATCTTCAAGTCTCCAAGTCTCTTGGTTTGCAGTTAGTGCCTTTAACCACTAAGCCATACTGCATATACACATATGCCTCACTTGTACTGCAATACAAATCTGCATATATCTGCATTCATGTGACATGCTTCTAGCCCCTCTTAAACTTTTTAGTTTTCTTGTCCCCCTTATCACAGCTGCAAAGCTGAACTGTAGTACATATACTGTACCAATAAAATCACATGTGGTTCTTTCCACCCACAATACACACACTTACCAACAAAACTACTTAATTACTTCAGTCTGGTCTGTACTCCTACTATTTTCTCTCCATGGTTTTGAATGCTTTCACTCAAACAGACTTTAAGGGGAAAACACAAAAGTAGCCATAACTCAACACCCACCCACATGGCAAGTCCCCCCCCCATTCACTCACACTGTAGTGGGTGTGGCCATGCTGATACAGACAACCCACCAAGTATAGCTGTAAGTCAAGAGTCTCTTACTTAAGTACTAGGGAGCCAGAGGCAGGAGTCTTTAAGAGATGATGTCCATGGTCAGAGTGCTTGGGCATACCGCCTTGAAATTAATGGAAATATTTGTTATTACTAGTTTATACCTTATGATGGTGAGTAGGAGAATAATGAAGGTCACTCTTCTGCTAACAAGGCCCTTGTTAGTCGAGCGGTGGCCTTCATTAATCTCCAACTCTCCATCGATAATATATAAAATAGTAATAAAAAATACCCCCAATCATTTCAATGGTGCACACCCCTGCATGAGGATGTGGAGGTCAGCTTCACTGCGGGGGCATAAGCCTGGGTACAGTGGGGCTCCAATAGTCTGTGCATACGGTACCACTCAACTGTCCCTGAATGCAATTGACAGTCCTCATTTTACCCCTGAAAACTGCTCTGTTCCTGAGCCATCCATCATGGAAAACATGCTGCTCATACAGAGGATGTTCAGTAAATTTAGACTTTATGGCATGGGTGCCATTTCAGATTTCAATAGGGGGTAGCCAACAACCAGTGGAGGCCAGGTGCTAGTTAGTCCCTAGGTGGCAAGCTCTAGAATGTCTGGAATGTCTCTACAAGGTAAAACTTATTTGTTATGACTGAAAAGTGATATGCAAATCAGGAAACATTCAAATGTTTAAGTTCCATCTGTCTATACCATGGAGCAGCTTATCAGATTTGGGCTTAAACCCATCCAATTACTAATCAATTTTTTTCTTGACTGAAGTTCTGACCCACCCCCCCAAACAAAATAAACAACTTTGTCCCAATTTCTCTCCCCAACTCCATTCCATTCAATACCCATCCCACATGGGTCATGAAGCTGCCCAAAGGTGCAGAAATGTGAAAATACACATCAATATTTCAGTCCTTCATCAATCCTCCTGTAAAAAAGGTATTTACTTTTATTTACCCGGCCATCTGGCCAGAACCTGTGGCCTGACCCAATGTGCCTCCAGCCCAATTTTAAGTCCACTCCTCCTCTGTCCTTCTAACAGGTTCTGGATTCTAGAACCAACCATCTCAGGCCCCCAACGTGGTCCGTGACCAAGTCACCTCACCAGTCTAACCCATCCAAGCTATCTTGCTTGCTTCTTGCTTGGCTGCTGCCACACTGCACTTATCAAGGCCTATGAAGGCCTCCCAAACCACTGTCACCACTGCTGCAAGGCCTAGCTTGCTGCTTCATAGGGCCTGTGCTGTTTTTTTTGTGAGACAAGCCTAGTAGAGTAAGTAGGTAGCCTAGTCTTGAATTAGCTTCTAGCTCACCCTCTGCCCCTTCAGCCACCAGGGGAGACAGAGACTCCCTAAGAGTAGACCAACAAAATATGCTGCCATAACACTGCTTTTGAGAGTCCAATTTTCACTGATTCCTCTAAGCTGTAGTGTGCAGCCTGTCAATTCTATGGTGGAAAAGACAGTGTTGCACTCATGTGACTCATGAGCTCTTGCTTGGCTGGAGCTCCTCCAAGTCATGAGTAATGGTGCCACTGCTAATAGATGGAGAGAGTGGACAACACAATACAGATACAGTCAGGTCAGGAGTGCACCTGCAGCATGAGTGCAAACAGATCTGGGGGGCACTTATTGTGCAAAATATTAAGTCCAAATTTAATGCTATTATTGCCACACCATAAGAACAACCTTGGCACAAATGCTGTGGGGGGGGGCAACAGTCCCCCTCTGCCCTACCTAAATGCCACCCCTGCTTTATGACTTAAATTCATTCTTAGGTGCTAATATCAGTACAAGTGAATACAGTGGCTCCCATTGTGCTCTGAGGTACTGTATCTCCATGTTTCAGGATGTGTCCTGATTAACGTGAGGGTTAGTGTTCCTCATTGTACCTCATTTTGAGTGCCCATGTCCCTCATTTCAGTGATACAATGTGAGGTATGGTGCATGCTTCCAAGACCCTACTCAGCACAAAGAGTGCTAAGCATGGCCATAGTGTATATGCTCAGTACAGAACGACAAAGGGAAAGTAAGTGAGCTGAAACAGTTATGGAGAAACACGTTTGTAGCACTGACTATGCATAAGGGGATTTGCATGGCCTAAAACCAAAAGGTCAGGCTTCACAACACAGAGGCCCCTCAATGCACATCTGGAATGGGGGGTGTTGCCTGACTATATCCTAGGCATTTAATGCAGTAAGCAAACAATACTTTACAAATTAATGACAATTTAATAACAAAAATCAAAAGCCATTAAACAAACTGCAAAATTATTAGAATTAATGAGTTTACCTAATTTGAATTGGAAATCAATGAAAAATGTATTTTAATGGCTTCTAATGCTAGCAGTAGTATGTGAAATGGAAATTGTTTTTAGATAAGATTTACACCAGGATACTTTAGTTGCTGCACACATGACAAGCATGCAACACCTGAACCTGATGTGATTTTTAGATGTTAACACCAGCCTGCAGCACACATGTCAAGCTTGCAGCATGCAAACCTGATTTGCTTTTTAGATCTGGTTCACATAGGTTCACTTTGTGTATGCAAAGTGCATGCAGACATTGCACAATTAAGCATGTGGCATGCATTCTGCATGTATGCAGCACACATATTTCTAAAGAGTGAAGCCAGGGCAGGTTGTGTATATTTACAGGTGATACAAAACTCTGTAATAGAGTTGAAAACACGGAGAGAATAAAGGAATTGCAGAGACCTGCAAATGCTGGAAAATTGGTCCAAAGTACAGCAACTAAATTCAATTTCAAGAAGTGAAAAGTGATGTACTCAGGGGACAAAGACTCCAGAATGTATTATTAGATGCCAGAAAAAGGCAGAAACCGCACTCACAGAAGTAAGTTTCAGCACTCACCACATGCTGGATTGTGTTCAAAATCCCAGCTATTAAGAGTAATCTCTTGAATTAAAACACTGGCTTGGCAGTGAGCCACTGCTTGCCCTGGTGCTTTGAGAAAACTTCTCTTCATCAGGGGCATGGCAAAATAGAGACACACATCACTCTATATGTGCAGAATCATTAATATTAAGTGCAATCACAATGACACCATCACACAACTCCTTAAAAAAAAAAGTAAAAGTAGTTTTAACATGACTGACAATAATGCAGCTAAATGCCTGTACATGGACTACTGCCTATATATATAATATATATATATACATATATATATATATGTATATATAGCCAGATGGTGAGATTAAGGCAGAACTATTCAAGTGTGGGCAACTTTCTGAAAAATAGCTACAGGGCTGGAAAACAGGTTTCTAGTACAAGGATATAACAGGGAACTGTCAGCCAATACTAAACAACATGCATTGAACTTAAACAGAAATTCACTTCTACAGAAAGAGGAAAGATTTTCAAATAACTGTAGTGATACATCCAGTCCAGATACATTTGTGACAGAATATAATGGGATAGCAGGCAGAATTGGCAACATAGTTTATCTTAATTGGCTGATCGTTTTGGGTGATGGGATTGTGGGCACATCTGTTGGTATAAAACCTAGAGTTTCTTTTAAAAGAGCAACAAATCTAAAGGATTTTTTAGTACATAGCTGGTTACCTAAAGCTCAAACACACTCTAGGCCAACCTGGCAACCAGTAAAACCAAAAGGGTTTTATAAATGCATGCACTGTAATATCTACAAGTATGCACAACCTGGGGCCAGGTTTATACATCCTTGTGATGGTACTAAAGGAGTTATGATTTATCAGTGCATTACATGCGTCACCCTTTTTTTATTTAATGTATTTTATTGAAGTTTTCAAACAACAAGATATAAACAACTTACAAACAATAAACAGACAAATAATACACGTATCTCCCCATCTCCTTCCCCCTTGCCCCCTCCCCAGAGATACCTTCAAAAATTCAGGTGGGAATATATACAACTATCTAGGATACTCTAGGTCTTCAGGACCCAAATATATAGTCCATAAATTAATTACTGATTAAAATAATAAAGAAGGTATTGAAATGAAACAAAAAAGGTCACTAAGATTTTGAAAGCTCTCATTAAGGGTTAGATTGGATTGAAAAGAGAGCATCTAGCTGGCCCCATTTTTTATTATATGCATTCATATGGTTCCGTAAACTGGCTATCATCTTTTCTGTTTGCAGGTTATAGAGTAATTCATTGAGCCATTCAGGGCAGGTAATCTCATTTTTGTCCATCCAGTGGCGAAGTACCAGCCTCTTCACTGAAAGAGATTTTAAAGACATGAAATATCTCCTTTCTTTAATTTGGATTTCTTCGAAGTCTCCTACTAAACAAATTTCAGGGGAAAAATAATTTTATAGCCCAAGTAAAGGGTCAGCCTGTGATTTAATCCTCTCCCAGAGGGGGGCCACTTTTGGGCATTCCCATTGTACTCTATATGCAAAAGGCAGCCTTCTGCTTGGTTACACCTGGAAAATGTAGAAGAAGGGAACTTACCCATCTTCAGTAGATGAATGGGGTAAAATTAATATTATGCAAAATAAAGAATTGGGTAAGGTGCAATTTATCATTGGTCAGATAAAGGTATGCATCTGTCTATATGCGTTCCCAGTTAGATGTCAGATTAGGAAGTGAAGAAGATCAGTAGCCAAAATGGCCTGTGACTAAGCGAAAAAGTGTAGAAAACAAAAGCGAAACTAATTGGGGTACTGGCGACACCCCTTTTACTGTTTATGCCCTCTGGTGCCCCTGTAATATGGTGTATGTGAGAAAAAACATCCATCCTTTGAAACAAAGCATACAACAGCATGTGAGAGCTATCATCAAGCAGAGGCTGGGCACTCCAGTGGGATATCATTTCAGCACTATGTGTAATTCTGATCCTGAGATCTTGAAGTACATGGGTATTGAGCATGTTGAAGTCTCTTGTGGGGGGGGGGGTGATAGGAAGAATATGCTGTTACAAAAAGACAGTTTCTAAATTTCTACCCTACAGTGCAGTGCATAAAACCAATAGGTTTAAATGATAAATGGGATTGAAACCCCTTTTTGAAATAAATCTGGACAGATAATTTGATTTCTTGCTTTAACAGGAATATATGTAAATAATGTATGTGGTTAAAGTCTGTCCCTTCTTACAAGTACCTAGGTCTCTGGCTAGACCCCCAATAATGTTTCTATACACATTGACTACATAGCTTCTAAACTTCACCCTAAGCTCAGAGAGACTCCCTTCCTCTCCCTGTATGGCAGGAACTACTGAAAAAATGATCATGCCACTTTTTGACTATGTGAATATTGAATATTGCACTCCTCCCTGTAGTTCAAAAGTCCACACATAGAACACTCCAGGTTAAAAAGTATAAAGAAATAAAATTTTATTCAGGGCTCTCAGTCCCAAACCCAATGCTTTGGCATTAGCCTTCACCAAGGGGTGTGGTTTAAGGAACAAAGACAAATAGTCTTATAGGTCCCTGCCTCCATCACAAACACCTGGAGATAATTGTTGGGACAAAGTAAATTCACTTCATGTTTGTTTTTAAACTTAAACACAAGTTTTCAAAAGATATATAAACTAAACTAAATGTCAACACATGAACTTCACATGATTCTTTTTTCAAAACAATATATTAATGGCATGTTTACAAAAAAAGTGTTCCTTTTTTATATCAAATATCTTTTTATAATACATAGGTAAATTACAGCACAAACTATTATGTGATCATTTTTTTAAACAAGATTTCAATCATTTACTTGTTATTTTTCTCTTTCATTTATTTGTAAGTACAATTTTGTTATTCACATAATGTGTGCTGTAAGTGAAAAGATAGAAAATACCAGCACTGTGACCATCTTATTTCCAAAGCTCTGAGTCCAGGCTTCAAGTTAAAAAGGGGACCACTCAGTGGCTAAGGTATGAATAGAAGGTCCACTGTCAGGTGGCTGGCAAGGGAGAGCCATCTGTAAAAGTGAGAAAGAAAGACAGAACAGTGTTGCATTAATGGAAGGTCACAGAAACTTGCAAAAGGTCAAAGTATACAATTAGCTCTTATTTACCTGTTCACACACTATACTGTTTCTAAAGAAATTTCAAGCTGATGCAGTTAAAGAATATATATAAATACATAACAGGTAAGTCCAGACTCACCAGACCATACGGAGCTCATGCCAGTGAATCCTGAAATCTCATTATGATTATTTACATTTCTTCTTTTTAAGAAATGGCTTGATATCCCATTGTTCATTAATATTATCTGGCTTCACATTCTTTAATCTGTAGATCAACTCACTTTCATCCATAAGTAATAGGTTCACTCTATCACCTCCATATTTCATGGGTGCAACCCATTCAATGGCCATAAATTTAAGACCTTGTTCCAAGGAACTGTGATGCTGTGAAAAGTGTAACCTCACTGGTGTGTCTGTTTTTTTTTTACCTGCAACATTTCTGATGTGTTCCTGTCTGCGTGTTTTGAGCATTATTGTTGTTCTCCCAATATATACCTTGTTGCAAGGACACCATAGCAGGTAAACCACAAAGGTGGAATTATATAATATGAATTGTTTGATGTCAAATAGTTTCCCTGTGCATGCTGGGTGTTCAGATTCTTTACCAGATTTGCAACACTTGCATACATTGCATTTTAAACATTTAAAGCAACCATCTGGTTTCTTGGGGAACCAATTGGATTCTTGTTGTAGCTTTTCCTGGGTGAATCTGCTATGGATCAATGTGTCTTTTATATTGGGGGTTCTGCTGAATGTTACCCATGGTTTGTCTCCCACTCCCATTTTAACCTTTCTGTCACCTAATAAGATAGGTCAATTGTTGTGTATTATATTGCCTCTCTATCCTGAATAATTACTGTATTCAGTGACAAACGTAATCTGTGAGTCTACCTTTAATTTGTTTTTAGTCTTCTTTAACAGATTCTCCCTAGGCCTAGATTTTGCTTTTTAAAAGGCTTCATTTAGAACTGCAATGCTGTACCCATGTGACTCAGATCTTTTCTTGAGTGACTCTGATTCTTCCAAAAATTTACTTTCATCAGAACAGTTCCTTTTTAAACACAAGAACTGACAAAAGGTCAGCGAGTTAATCAGTCTCTGTGGATGTGCACTGTCTGCTTTCAAAGCTGAATTGGTGGCAGTTTTCTTCCTGTAACATTTTGTTTGTATGTTTTCTTCAGGCACACTAGGTCTGATTATTTAATGTCCAGAAAGTCTATTTTCTATGAGTTTTGTATACGTGTGAACCGCAGGTTATTGTCATTGATGTTTATCCATTCCATAAATTCATCAATGCTATCTCCCTGCCATATACACAAGATGTCATCAATAAAACACAGTCACACCTTGATGCTTGGAAAATATGGGTTAGTATGTCCATTCAGTATGTGTGTCTCTTCCCATTTTCCAAGAAACCAGTTGGTGTACATTGGTGCCATGGAGGCACCCATGGCAGTGCCACAATTCTGGAGGTAATAGGGGTCATTGAATTCAAAATAGTTATGTTCCAGAATGAAATTTAAAGAATTAAGAAGTCAATTGGCACATGTTCTTTGTCATTACTATTTCATAAGAAGCATCTGTAAGAACTCACACCATCACTATGTTGAATGCTAGCGTATAAGGACTCTACATCAATACACAGCCATACCATTCCTGTCTCCCATTTGAACTCATTTAATATGTTTAACACATCTGTTGAGTCCAGAATATGTGATCTTAATTTCAACACTTCTCTCTGTAAGAAAAAATCTATAAGTCTACCCAATTTCTATGTCAGTGAACCATTTCCAGAAATAATGGGTCTGCCTGGAGGGTTAACAATATCCTTGTGGATCTTAGGAAGAATATAAATACCTGGTGTAAAAGGGTATTCATTCCACAGACATTTATATTCTTGTTCACTTATTTCACCTGTGCCCACTTCTTCATGTGATAATCTATAAAACTCCACTGTAAATCTGTCAGTAGGGTTATTATTCAATTTCAGGTAATTTTCTTTATCAAGACCACCACTTTGCCCCCCTTGTCTGCAGGTTTTAGTAATACATCATCATCGCCTGATAGCTGTTTTAATAATAAAAATTCCCCTGCTAACATATTCTTACTTTTTGGAGGTCTCACGCCTGCCAAAAGTTCATTTCCCTGATGTTCAACAGTTCTTTCAAACAACAGAATCATGGGATTGGTTATTACTGGTATGAATGTAGAGTCAGGCCCATCAATCCTTTTTCTTTGTGTGCATAGTTTTTCTCCTTCATGCATTGTAGTACCTGTTATTTCCTGATCTCCCTCAGAGCATAAGAGGTACTCCAAGTCCTTCAAATTCAGTTAATCTATTATACTGATGGGGAAATGCTTTCTCTTATGTTAGCACTGTTTGACCGTATGACCTATGTTGCTTCACACTCACTTTCTGTTATTTCTCTAATGACAAAATCCCAATCTTCTCCCAGTTCTTCTTCTGTTAGACCCATGTGTGAACTTTGTTTGATATCCATATTCTTATAATAGAAATATTTGAGCTTTATGTTCTAGATTTAGAAGAATTTAAACAATTCCACGTTAATTTGAAATGGATTAATAAGGGGGTGGGCACAAATGAAAATCCCTTCTTTAATACAGATGACTCACTTTCTGTGAGTTGCCTATGTGATAAATTAATTATTTATAACTCTTGCTCTTCTTGGGCTTGTTTCTGAGGTTCTGTTTGCTGAAATGTGTTTGATTTTTTTCTTCCCCCTACCTCTGGTTCCTCTTCTTGTCTTTCTGTCTCCCTGTTTCTTTCTGAGGTCTAAGTCCCTGGTTCTTCCCTTTGTACTAAAAAGGTTTCTTTTGTGGGTCTTGACTACTACTGCAACTTGTTGAGTTGAATCTAACCCTCTGGCCACTCTTACTTCTGCCCCAGGTTCTTTTCCAGGTGAATATTCGATCATATTCAAAATCTTCTTTATCCCTCAATAACTTTTTCTGTTTTTTCTCTATTATCTCTCATATTTATTCAGTTTTTGTTTGAGGAGAACATCATGTTCCTTATAGTCTGGATGATTCTTTAATTTAAATACTTCCTCCTTTGTATTTGCAATGTCAGTACTTAAACTCTCATATTCCTTAATGTCATATTTAATTTACAGTTCAGTGATAATGCGTGGACATTCTGGTGTGGCTTTAAGCCATTTGTCTTTAAAATCAAACTCACTAAGTCCACACAATGGCATTATTGTGAAAATGGCAACCCCAGATGCAGATTATGTTTGGGAACATACAAAAACAAGGAAAGTACAGGAACGTCTGCAGGTCAGCAATGATGTGTCTGGTAATGCAGAGGTGAGAACTGTATTTTTCAAACTTGAGAAGCTATTAAAAAAGGAGATTGACATTACTTATGATATCACAACTTTGCAACAATACATTGCAAGGGAACAAGTTCCTAGAGGCATAAAGGGTACCTAAACAAGCAGTTTTTAAAACTGCAAATTCCAAAAGCTGGCTTCATTGTGAGGTAAAGCAAAGGCTGCTGTTTACATTTATGCTAAAACTGCATTTATGTAAATAACATAAATGCAGTTTCATAGCTTTTGAAAAATGTAAACATCAGCCTTTCACTTTCAAAAAACAGCCTTGGTTTCTCCCTAAGATGTCTGTCAAAGTGTGTTAAGTGATGAGTCATGAAGACATCATCGGAGCCAGAGACAGAGTTCCACATATATTTCTATAGTGCTAACTAGTTTGTCTTTCCCTCTTTATTTTGAATTGTTGTACCAGAATGATCAACACCATGTATTACATCATGGATTATTTTGATCAGTACATGTTAGGCTATGATGTTGTTCATTTTGTTTACTTTAACTTGCGGAAAATGTTTTGCGTTCCAGCTGACCTTTTCTTTGGCAAACTGCATTATAGTGCAACATTTCAAATGCCTGATGATCCGGTTATATGATGCACTGAATTTTGTGTTTTGTTAACCAGGAGAGTCACACTAAGCTGAAATCTTGTTTACAGGTGTGGCTTGGGAGCACAAGGAAGTTTAGTGACTTGCTCAGGGTCACACAGCAAAGTACCAGTCTTGTTCAGTTCCAAAGCTCATGCTCTCTTGTAAATCCACAAATAAGGCTTTCTTTTTCCATGTGAACCCCCTGTGCCTAGCCTGCCTTCTGCTGAACTCCCTACCATCCATACCATGTCCTGAGTATTGCTTGGGGCCACTTATGAGCTTGCAGTCTCATGGAGAGAATTATCACACCTTAGATTGTAATCTTGTACCTTAGAGAGTTGTGTACACCTATACTGATATGCATCATCAGCTGACACTGCTAAAATAATGTCTTCCAAATCACTCTCCAGTCCACATTCTCAATGTTTCACTTCTGCTCCCACAGTAAACATTGAGTGGATCACCATCCTTCTGCACAGTGACAGTAGTATGTACAGTTCCCTGTTGTGTTTTTTTCCCACCTCATTAACTAACAACTAGGTCTTCCTGGAGGGCCAAGCAATAAGCATCACGACCCACCAGAAAAACTGATGTTCATGCCCTCATTAGGGCTGCACTTACAATGGCTAACAATATTAGTAGGAGAGGCATACTAATACATTGAACAAATCCACCTGACTTCCAGTGTCAGTCTACTTCTTTATCTGTGACCTGCAGAACCATGCAGGACAGTTTCCAGCAATTCTTCTCCAGTACTTTTCTGTGCTCTACTCCACAATGCAGGTTGGCTTGAATGAGCTATACACAACTCCCTCTATACCGTCCTAACAAACGTCAACACCTCCCCACCCGAGAGTAATCTCCCTACACTGAATTCAAGTAACAGTTTAGGTGCCGCCCTGCCACTATGAGTATTTCTCATCACTGACTACTCTCTCATCCACAGTCAGGTAGTGATCACGATGCTGGCAGACCCACATTTCAGATCTCACAGTGATCTGTTCAGTGTCCTCCTTCATGTCTTCAACTAACCTAAATATAGCTGTACCCTGCTTGAATGGCCTCTTCAGTCCCTTTCTAGCATTCATTCTTCTCACCTGCTCCCCACATCACAAACTGGTGAGTTCACTACCCTTCCGCATCATGAATGGGGTTAGTATAGTCTCCCATGTTATATGTACATATAAATAATAAACATGATCTTCTGGTAAGCCAGACTGATAGCAGCATGGCACAAGTGGAAAAATATGCTTTCCTACCCATATAAGATCTAAGCCAGCTATGATTAGGCACTATTAAATGACATGCATAATGATGTGCACACCCATCATTTAATAGTGCCTAATCAAAGTAGCCTAGATATTTTAAGGATAGGAAAGCCCATCATTCCCCTTGTTCCCTGTTGCTATGAGCCTGACTTACTGAACAGATATGTTTATATTTGATATGTCAAAATAAAACGGGGACTGTACTACTTGCATTCATGAAGCAGAGCTTACCTGTTGTTGGTGTGATGAGAAATAGTGAAGAATTAATACCAGCGGGGGACTGAGAAGGCCACTCTTGCAAGGTACTGTGATATTCAGAGAAGGGGGAAGACAGAAGGAGAGAAATATGAGCAGATTACTGTGATAAATAAGATGTGGGTCTGCCAGCACTTTAATCACTACCTAGCCCCGTTGTCCTGGCCAACACTCCCATTCCCATAAAACCAGTTCATACAATTATGCAAGGCTGTGTGTGGATATTAATGCATGAAATGGTTGCCACTACATGTTCAGTCACTTCCCTATCAGTCTGGTGTTGCTTGTAAAGCACTTTGGGATACAATATGTATGTAAACCACTATCTAAATGATGATTCTTATTCTTATTATTATTATTATTTCCCCATGGAAAAAGAACACAAGACAAGCATATATTTGAGTTTTGAGAAAGTATGAACTGTAAAATTGGACTGCACAAGAACATTGCTACAAAAAACTGGTGGCTCTAGGGGGTAGTGAAGGGTGTGGCTGCAACCCCCCCAACACAGTAATGTACTTGCTTGCTGCTGCTGCATTTTACTTTGCTGAAGAAGTCTGATTTATTGATTGTACAAATGTTTACATTAAAACTATGGATTACATTTGTAGGTTCTGTCAAAAAATATACTAGAAAAGAATAATAGCAGAAAATATAAAGGTTTAATAAAAATGTTAAAAAAGTGCATATCAAGCATGCACACCACCCATGCACCTCCATTGTACCATCATTGGTCCACCATAACTACTAGGCCACCAGGTTATTCAAGATTTGTACTGCACTGTGGTTTGCCATAGAGAAAGTCAGTTGGATTAAAACTAATTTTCTGCATGTTAAAGTAAACAAAATGAACAGAACTATAGCCTAATATGTGCATTATACAAAATAATGCACATGGTTTTGACCATTTGGGTGAAATAATTCCATACAAAGGGAAAAAAGAACTAGTTAGCACTATAGAGAGCCATATATCTCTCTGACTTTGGCACCAATGATGTCATCACATAACACATTTGGCGGCCATTTTAGGAAGCAGATAAGACAGTTGTTTTGAAATTGCAAGGCTGATTTTACAATTTACAAATGCTCTGGAACCACATTTAGGTAAATTATGTAAATGTAGTTTTATCATTAATGAACACAGCAGCCTTTCCATAAGTCACCTATGGAGTCAGAATTTTTGAATAGTTTGTTGTCAAAATGTTGTTTAGGTATCCTTAAAGGATCACAATAGTGCCATCATGTGGACTTAGTGAGTTTGATTTTAAAGATGAATGGCTTAAAACTGCACTAAAATGTTCACGCATTTTCATTGAACTGTTAATTAAATAATATGACTTTAAAAAATATGAGCGTTTAAGTATTGACATTGCAAATACAGAGGAGGAAGTATTTAAATTAAAGAATCAACCAGACTATAAGGAACAGGATGCTCCCCTCAAACAAAAACTGAATGAATATGAAGCAGTGATAATAGAGAAAAAAAACAGAAAAAGTTATTGAGGGATAAGGAAGATTTTGAAAACTATTGAATATTAACCTGGAAAATAACCCATGGCAGAAGTAAGAGTGGCTGGAGGGTTAGATTCAACTCAAAAAGATGCAGTAGGAGTCAAGACACTCAAAAGAAACCTTTTTTAGGACAAAGGGAAGAACCGGAGACTTTGACCTTAGAAAGATACAGGGAAACAGAAAGACAAGAAGAGAAACCAGAGGGAGGAGGAAGAAAAAAATCAAACACATTTCAACAGATAGATCCTCAGGAAAAAGCTGAAGCAGAGCAAGAGTTACAAATAATTAATTTATTACATAGGCAACTCACAGAAAGTGAGTCATCTGCATTAGATAAGGGATTTTTGTTTCTAGTCACCCCTTATAAATCCATTTCAAATTAATGTGGAACTGTTTAAATTCTTCCGTAACATAAGACTCAAATATTTCTATTATAAGAATAAGGACATTGGACAAAGTGCAAAAATTGGTCTAACAATGGAAAAACTGGGAGAAGATTTGGATTTTGTCTTTAGAGAAATAACAGAAAGTGAGTGTGAAGCAACATAGGTCATACGGTCAAACAGTGCTAACATGGTAGAAAGCAGTTCCTCATCAGTATAATAGATGAACTGAATTTGGAGGACTTGGAGGACCTGTTATGCTCTGAGGGAGATTGGGGAATAACAGGTACTACAATGCATGAAGGAGAAAAACTATGCACACAAAGAAAAAGGAATGTTGGGCCTGACTCTACATTCATACCAGTAACAACCAATCCCACCATTCTGGTGTTTGAAAGAACTGTTGAACATGAGGGAAATTAACTTTTGGCAGAAGTGAGACTTCTAAAAAATAAGAATATGTTAGCAGGGGAATTTTTAGCATTAAAACAGCTATCAGGCTATGATGATATAGTACTAAAACCTGCAGACAAGGGGGGCAATGTGATGGTCCTGATAAAGAATATTACAAATCCATTGTTATGTTTTTTTTGGAAAACAAAGAAAATTACCTAAAATTGAATAATAACCCTACTGACAGATTTAAAGTGGAGTTTTATAGATTGTCACATGAAGCAGAGGGACCAGGTGAAATAAGCGAACATGAATACAAATTTCTGTGGAATGAATATCCTGTTACACCAGGTATTTATATTCTTCCTACGATCCACAAGGATATTGTTAACCCACAAGGCAGAACCATTTTTTTTCTGGAAATGGTTCACTGACAAAGAGATTGGATAGATTTATATATTTTTTTTTTTACAGAGAGTATTGGTGAAATTAAGATCACATATTCTGGACACAACAGATTTGTTAAACAGATTAAATGAGTTCAAATGGGAAACAGGAATGGTATGGCTGTGTACTGATGTAGAGTCTCTATTCACCAGCATTCAACATAGTGATGGTGTGAATGCTTGTAGATACTTCTTAGAAAGCAGCAATGACAAAGAACATGTGCCAATTGACTTCTTAATTAATTTTTTAAATTTCATTCTGGAACATAACTATTTTGAATTCAGTGGCCCCTATTACCTCCAGAACTGTGGCACTGCCATGGGTGCCTCCATGGCACCTATGTATGCCAACATGTTTCTTGGAAAATGGGAAGAGAGACACACATATTGAATGGACGTACTAACCCATATTTTCCAAGTATCAAGTTGTGGCTGTGTCTTATTGATGACATCTTGTGTATATGGCAGGGAGATGGCATTGATGAATTTATGGAATAGATAAACATCAATGACAAAAACCTCAGTTCACACATACATAAAGCTCAAAGAAAATAGACTACCTGGACATTACAATAATCAGACCCAGTGTGCCCGAAGAAAACATACAAACAAAATGTTACAGGAAGAAAACTGCCACCAATTCAGTTTTTAAAGCAGACAGTGCACATCCAAAGAGACTGATTAACTCTGTGCCCTTTGGTCAGTCCCTGCATTTAAAAAGGAACTGTTCTGATTAACGTAAATTTTTAGAGGAATCAGAGACACTCAAGAAAAGATTTGAGTCACGTGGATTACAGCACTGTAGTTTTGAATGAAGCCTTGGAAAAAGCAAAAGCTAGGCCTAGGGAGAACCTGTTAAAGAAGACTAAAAACAAATTAAAGTTGGACCCACAGATTACATTTGTCACTGAATACAATAAGTATTCAGGACAGATAGGCAATATAATGCACAAAAATTGGCCTTAGTAGTTGACAGAAAAGTTAAAATGGCAGTGGGAGACAAACCAAGGGCAATATTCAGCAGAACCCCCAATATAAAAGACAAATTTGTCCATAGCAGATTCACCCAGGAAAAGCAACAACAAAAATCCAACTGGCTCCCCAAGAAACCAGATGGTTGCTTTAAATGTCTAAAATGCAATATGTGCAAGTATAGCAAAACTGGTAAAGAATTTGAAAACCCAGCTTGCCCAGGGAAATTATTTGACATCAAACAATTCATAATATGTAATTCCACCTTTGTGGTTTACCTATTATGGTGTCCTTGCAACAAAGTATATATTGGAAAAAGAACAAGAATGCTCAAAACTTGCATACAGGAGCACATCAGAAATATTATAAATAAAAACACAGACACTTACACTTTTCACAGCATCACAATTCCTCTGAACAAGGCCTTAAATTTATGGGCATTGAATGGGTTGCATCCATGAAATATGGGGGTGATAGAGTGAACCTATTACTTATGAATGAAAGTGAGTGGATCTACAGATTAAAGAATGTGAAGCCAGATGATATTAATGAACAATGGGATCTCAAGCCATTTCTTAAAAAGAAGAAATGTAAATAATCATAATGAGATTTCAGGATTCACTGGCATGAGCTCCGTATGGTCTGGTGAGTCTGGACTTACCTGGTATGTATCTATATACTGTATGTTCTTTAACTGCATCAGCTTGGAACTTGTTTAGAAACCGTACACTATATAAACAGATAAATGAGAGCTATTTGTATAATTTGACCTTTTGCAAGTTTCTGTGACCTTCCACTAATGCAGCACTCTTCTGCCTTTCTTTCTGTCTTTTACAGATGGCTCTCCCTTGCCAGCCACCTCTCAGTGGACCTCTATTCATACCTTAGCAACTGAGTGGATCCCCTTTTTAACTTGAAGCCTGGACTCAGAGCTCTGGAAATAGGGTGATCACAGTGCTGGTATTTTCTATCTTTCTACCATACAGCATATAAGAAAATTGCACTTACAAATAAATGAAAGAGAAATATAACAAGTATATTACTGAAATCTCATTTTAAAAAAAGACTGTCAGTAATAATTTGTGCTATAATTTAACTATGTATTATAAATAGATGTTTGATATAAAAAAGTAACACTGTTTTGTATACATGCTATTAATACTGTATATTGTTTTGAAAAAAGAATCATGTGAAGTTCATGTGTTAACATTTAGTTTAGTTTATATATCTTTTGAAAACTTGTGTTTAAGTTAAAAACCAAACATGAAGTGAATTTACTTTGTCCCAACAATTACCTCCAGGTGTTTGTGATGGAGGCAGGGGCCTATAAGAATATATGTTTGTTCTTTAAACCATGCCCCTTGATGAAGGCTAACGCCAAAGTGCTGGGTTTGGGACTGACAGCCCTGAATAAAATTTGATTTCTTTATACTTTTTAGCCTGGAGTGCTCTATGTGTGGACTTTTGTCGATTGTTTGGGGTAGCAATCCTTCATAGAGCACCCAGCTGCTATAACTCACAGCAGTTCCTTGTGTAACTCCCTCTACTTCACTGTCTTGTCTTGATGCCCTCTACTATGTTTTCTGTCGCTTTGCCTCCAACTCTCCCTCCAGGACCCACCACTGCTCTTTACTTTCCTCCCTGGACCTCCCTCCTCTAGCTCACAGATGTCTGATTCACTCTTTTTCCTTCTCTTCAAATTCTGGTTCAACCTTCTCTCCTATTACATCTCTTCCCTCCTCTCCCCATCCTATTCCCTATGCTCTAGTGACTCCTGCTCCTTCTGTCTTCACATTCCATCTTCAAGCATGGGCAAATATGCCTTCAGTTATCATCTCCCACACCTGTGGAATGTGTTGACTCCTCTCCTATGTAACTCACCCTCCCATTTCTCTTTTAGATCACTGCTGTACCTCATGCCTTTCCCTACTTGTTCCCATAACTCCACATAGCACTTGAAATGTTTAATCCCATAACTCCACAGAGCTCTTGAAATGTTTATTCATGCATTAGCTACCCTTTCAAGCTATTTCATTCTTACCTGTCACCTCAACAAATTTGTAGCCTGTATGCTGTATTAGTTACTCGTGAACTCTATTCCTATGTGTGCTATTGTGCGTTATGAATACTACTGTATTACTGTACTATTGTATCACTTAATTGTGTACTACTATATTTGATTAATTGTTTGCATCTTCCAAGGAAATGAGCCATGACTCAGTGTGCCTTTCCTGGTCATCAAATGTCAACTGCCCCACCAGCCCCAGCCACCCTCCCACCCAAGCCCTGCCCTCTACTTAAGGACCTCCCTGGTCACATGACTTCCTGTTTCACTGATGACTGAGTCCCACTTTCCCATTTTCAGCTTATACTAACTGCCCTCTAGAGGGAGCTTGCACTATCTCCAACCCATACACAAGCCTCACTTACATTCCACTGTACTCTACTCCCCTGCTTAGACTCTCTTAATGCTTCCACCTTTCCAGTCCCCTCCCTGTTCACTTCCCTGTTTTGCTTTCTACCTGAAACTACCCTGCCAACCTCCTTTAACCCCCTCCACAAGCCTATCCCTGCACTGGCCTCTAGGAGTCACTGTTGCACCCCTCTTTTTCAGCCTGTTAGACTGCCCCTACGGTCCTACCAGCAGTCACCTAAGGCACCTTGACAAGGCACACAAGCACCCAAACCTTCAGGGTATCGAACCTGGTACCCTCTGCACCAAAGTCAACAGCCCTACCTCTGCACCACCGAGGTGGACACAGCTCAGAAAGGCTGTTTGTCAATCTTATACTAAGTCACCCCACACGACAAACCATGGTACTTCTAGCATGCTCATATAGCTTGGCTACACTGATCCTGCTAATTCTTGCCACCCCTCATTTTGGTCACTCTCCCACCACTTCAAGGGACACCCCACTTCCCCACATTATCCTATCTCACCCAAACCCAAACACCAACTTTGACCATACCCGCCACTCCCCCACACCCCCACCTACAGTTACTCATACACCCACCACCCTCCCTAACCCCCCTGCCCACCCCTTTTTCATGCCATCCACACACTTTATGCCTTACCAATCCCCTGTGTCATTCCTACCAGTTCCATGACCTGTGGCACCATTAAAGGCTCTAGACACCACCTGGCACTAATAAGGGTTATATCTCTACTCCTACTACTATCCAGGAACATACGCCCAAACCCTGGCCCCATGACCCCAAAGCAGGCTCAGACAACACTGACTGCGAAACTATGCATTGGATTAATGAACATCTGCAGCCTCCTGAAAAAATCGGTAGTCCTGCAGTGCTGGACCATATAACACCAACCCGATATTCAAACCCTTGTAGAAAACTGGCTCTCAAAGTCAACCCCAAATGCATTTGTTTCCCTCCCCGGGTACACCCTCTTCAGGGATGATTGTGTGGGCAAATGTGGTTGGGGATGTGGTTTTTACATGTGAGAGACCCTACTGGGACATGCCCTCCCAGTTCCTGAGCTGGAACATGGGGAAGAAGCCATCTCCCTTAAAGTTACCCCTGATACCACCAGGACTCTGCTTATCCTTACTGTTGCATATGTGCCACCACGGAACCAAACCACAGCAATTCACTCACTCACTGAATACCTCACCAGTCTACCCCGAAGACTGAGCAGATCCTTACTGGGGATTTAAATGTCAACTGGCTCACCATCTCAGTATCCCATATCAGAGATACTTTCACTGCCCTCGACATGTCCCAGCTTGTCACCCAACCCACCAGGTGCAACCCCAAGAGTGGAACTGGCACCCTCCTGGACATCATCTTGTCCAATCTACCCTATAAAATCCAGGATATCAATGTCCTCGCAAACTGTCCAAGTGACCACTCCCCAATCCTGTTTACTTGGTCTGCCGTCACCCAAAAAACAGTACCCTGGACAATCCTACATCGGCACCTTCACCCTGGGAGCCTTAACAAGCTCAATCTGTACCTCTCCCAGCTGGACTGGTCTCCCATCAACCATGCCCCTAATATCGACCTTGTGCTTGACTTCTTTACCAGCTCATTTAACAAAGCCTTTGATCTATTTGCACCCCGGTCCAAAACCCATATCAGGAAACAGAATGCGGCTTGGGTTACTCCATCACTTATCCAGCAGTTGAGACACAGGGACAATCTATGGCACAAAGCTGTAGATTCTGGAAGGCCCACAGATAGACAAGCTTATAATGCAGAGTGCAATAGATCTACCTGGGCCATTCATAAGGCCAAGGCTGATCATTACCGAACCACCCTTGCCTCCTCCTGGGGGTCTGCTTGGAATTTCTGGGATAACATAAAGGAGCTTAATGGCAAATCTCTCTCATCCCCCCCAGCCCAACTCACCGTTAATGGCTCCATCACTTCAGATCCCCATAGTTTCACAGACTGCCTAAATACGGCTTTCTTCAACATCAGCTCTGTCCTGCTCAGCAACTTCTTTGATCCTGCCCTTCCTCATTGTCTCCAACCCTCCATCGCCTTCCGTTCCATCTCCACACAATATCCCTACAAAAAGCCAGGCCTTATCTAATTAAAGCCCTCAATGGCACCTGCCCCTGCAATGATCAATTGGACACCAGGCTGCTTCACCTGGTCCTGGACTCACTACTTTGCCCACTTATGAATCTACTCAATCACTCCCTGTGTTTGGGCCAGTTCCCCCTCACCTGGAAAACAGCAGTAATCACACCCATATTCAAAAGTGGAGACTGCTCCTCCCCCAGTAATTACAGGCCAATCTCCATCCTGCCACCACTTTCAAAAGCACTGGAAAAATAGTTTCTGATCAGATCACAGAATACCTAGCCAAATTTGAAATAATGTGCAATGAGCAGCACGGTTTTCGGTCAGGACACAGCACTACTACAGCCCTCCTGGAGTTCTCCAATTTCCTGCTCTCTGCACTAGACTCCAGGAACCTTGCTGGAGCCATGTTCATTGACATCTCCAAGGCATTTGACATGGTCTGCCACCCACTATTACTCAATTCCCTCCTCCATCTTGGCCTCGCCCCTGGGCCCCTCTCCTGGTTTAACAGCTACCTGTCCTCCAGGTCCCAGTGCGTAAAAATCTACACCACCTTCTCTGGCACTCATTCTGTCTGTTCTGGAGTACCCCAGGGCTCCATACTGGGCACTCTCATCTTAAGTCTCTACCTCAGTACCCTGCCCAGCAACTGCTCTGGAAGACTCCTGCTATATGTGGATGATGCAGTGCTATTTGCCATGCACCAAAATTCTGCATCCCTTTTGGCCACCCTCCAGCTGTCTTTCATCCATGTTGAACAATGGTTCACAAATCACAGGTTGGTTGTCAACCTGAAAAAAATGAAAGCAATTCTTTTCGCTCATCACCAGATCAAGGCCCGAAACTCACCCCTCCAGATACTCCCCAGTATGCAGCACCCACTTGACCAAGTGTCCCATTACAAATACCTGGGTATTACCTTTGACACAGCCATTACCTTTGACTCCCACATTAGCACCCTCTCCTCCACCACAAACTCTCGGATCAGCCTACTTTATTGCCACAAGGAGAGTCTGCCCCCTGAGGCACTTCAGCTGGCCATCACCTCCTTGGTGCTGTCTCTTGTGGACTATTGCCTCTTGATTTATGCTGCAGCAGACAAGGCTGCACTGAAAAATATCCCACTAGCCATCAACAAGGCTTGCAGGCTATTGACCGAGGCAGGCAGGCTCACACACACACATGCATGCTCTACTCTACTGCCAACATGTTCAACCTTGAGGAGATATTCCGTTACCCAGTCTTGTATTCTGACAAAGAAAACACTCCTTGGCCTCTTTCCCCCTTGGGTGGCCTCCTCCCTCCAATGTGCTAACACCACCATCGCCACATGCAGAGCTCACCAGGACACCCTCCGGGTGCCAAGAGCCAGGACATCTCTGGCACAGAGGTCTTTCTGCTACAGGGCCCCACCTGGTTCAACTCCCTTCCTTCAACCATCACCAGCATTCCCAATATTGGACAATTTAAAGTTGCTCTAAGAAACCACCTCTTCACCTCGTGGTGCTGTAAGTGTGAATAATTTAGCTCTGCTACCATGCAATATGCTGCCCTACAATGGATAGCCTTATGCACCTGCCCACAGGCCTCTTGACAATGTCCACAGGACTGCAAATTCCTGTCCACCCAGTTACCACTCAGGCCTCAGTCTCACTCACCTGCTGACAATGTCCCAAGGACTGGAAGACCCCTCACCACTTCATCTAATCTCCCTTAGGTTTACTATTGGCTTAGCTACTGAGTGTATAGGTTTCATTAACTGCTTAATAATGTCATACTGTCACTACAATCTGTCCTGAAAACACTCTGTATTGCATATACCAATGTGTTACCAATGGTATACCTATTGCCTAATCAAGTCTCCTCTGTAACCTAGCCAGATGTAATTAAGTGCTGGCCTCTGCAAACTTGCTGCGATGTAACCATAGAACAATGTATGCACTGTACCTTGTAACTATGTGTCTGTTCATGGAACCTGTAGCTGGTCTTATCCTGTAACTGTGTACTTCATACTTGGAACCTATAACTGTATGTTGTCTATGTATTACCTGATGAGGAGCCTTTGGAAACGAGTCTATGACTCAAAGGATTTTAATTCTGATATGACCAAATAAATAAAATAAATTAAAATAAATTAAAAAATATAAATAATTTCCTGAATTCTGTTCTTTATTTGGCAGGTTCCATGCATGTCTCTTTCTTTCACTCTGTACATGTTCATTTGTAGTTGACCCTTGTATGTTGTGTTTTCTCCCCCCGTACTCAGGTCCCTCCAACCCCTCCAATCATCCCCCTTCCCTTTTACCCTTCCTTTCCCATTGTTTACTCCTTATGTTCTGTGTCTTGCTAAATGAAATTTAAATTAAATACAATTTGATAAATTTGGAAATCTGCCTTGAATTTATGCAATTTAAATTTTAAGGAGCTCGTGGATCACTGATACCGAATTCCAAATTTTCTCACTGTCTCTTCAGATGCCTTGCCTTTGCTGCATCTTGAGTTCTTTTAAAATAGATATACTATCAAATAGCATTTGAATGAATAGTTAGTAAATTGCTTTATCTATCAGCTTGCTATACATGCTGTATTTATATACCTGTGAATATTAAATGTAGCAGCTCATGTATAGGCATTTAACTGTATTATTGATAGTCACGTTTAAAGTACTTTTACTTTTGTTTTTATAAGGAATTGTGTAATGATGTCATTGTGTTTGCACTTAATACTACTGATTCTGTACATAAAAAATTACATGTGTCTCTAACTTGCCAAGTCCCCTGACTAAGAGAGATTTTCTTGAAGTGCTGGGGAAAGCAGTGGCTCACAGCCAAATCTGTGTTTTCATTCAAATGATTACTTTAAATAAATAGCTGTGATTTTGAGCAATATCCATCATGTGGGTGATTGCTGAAACTTACTTCTGTGATTCCAGTTTCTGTTTTTTTCTGTTATTGAATCTCCAGGTTGGTGACATGCTGGCAATGGCACCAGTCCTACACCGTGCTCGCAGTTGGATACCTGTTTGGATTGTTTGCTTGACTTTTTTGACTGTTGACACAGACACCCACTCAGTGAGCATTGTGGGATAGGAATATATTGCACTGAGGCTGTATGCTGAAGATTTGTGAGACTGCTGCTATGAAAAAAAGCAGTCGATTATTTGCTGTGGAATTCAAAGCATCTAATACAGGATGAGAAAAATGGAGCTAGCACTACAAGAGGCACAACAAGCTTCAGCTGGGAGAAATTAAACAGTACTACCGGCAAAGACAAAGAGCGATGGAGCAATCGAGGGGTGTGGACACTCATCAAGCAGCATTAGGTGATGTAAAACTACATTTTTTTAAAGTTGGGAAGACTACTTCAAAAAGAGATTGATTTACCCTATAATGCTGCCACACTAGAACAGTATATAGAAAATAACCAGACACTTAGAGGTTTACTCACTAAAGTGGTACCCTCTAGCGGTCTTGAAACCTTTGAATTCAAGGATGAGTGGATTAAATTAGTTAAAGACTATAACATTGGATTTGTGAATCTAATTTTAAAAGCAGACATCAATAAACCTGAAAAACTCATTGAGGAATTAAAAGAAGTAAAAACTGCTACTGAAACATTTAAAGACTGCCTAAAGTATAAAGAGTTGGACAGTGCATTACAGAAAAAAATTACAACAATTTGAGGAGGAGATTGTACAAAGAAAACAGAATAAACTGATAAGAGACTCTAACAATTATGGGACGGTTAACATCGTACGTTGTGGAAGAAGTACAAGCCAGACAAAGGGCAGAAGTAGAAACAAGAGCAATAGAAGTAAATCATGTAATAAGGTCAAATTGGCTACTGATAATCCTGAGATACAAGGTATCACTGTGAGAGAAACTAACTGAAGTACATCAGGTGAAACAGAAAGGGAAGAAGATTCTGCAGCACCAGAGACTTTAGATGAGTTTTTTTAAGAAAATAAAAATACAGCAATCAAAACAAAACAAAAAAAAAAGAAAACAAGGAGGGGCAAACAGGGAGGAACAAGGCAACAGAAGGGTACAGGCAGCACTGTTGAAGAACAGTTACAAGTTGCAAATATTTCTACTTATGATTTGGATCCAGTTGAAACTGCAATTTTGAAAAGATCCTTAAGGTTTTCCAGAGCCCTTGGATTAATATGTTCCAGATTTACATGAATTTATTGAATTGTTTTTAGAAAAATAACCTCTTAAAGTTCACTTCGTCCAGCAAACATCAAATTTAGCCATATCGTATGTCAACATGGGCAGACAAGACATCAAGACATCCAATGTCGTGGGAGATGAAGATTTGGATTTTTTTATAGCCACTATTGATGAATCTAATGAGACAACAAACACTGATGAACTTTCTGACATAAAGGTGTTAAAGGCAATGAAGTAGGAAAGTAAAGGTGGAAGCACATCTGCTAATTTATTTGACATCCCCAGAATGTTACATGCATCTGGGGATATTAAAAGACAGAAGAAATTGTTGTTTAATGCCAGATCAACACTCTGCCCTAATATGAATAATACTGCCATTTTTTCATATGAAAAAATTGTTGCTTAACAGATACATGATTTGCTAGATAAAGGTAACATCATGCGTAAGTTTAATATTTCAAAAAAATGAATCAGAGGCATTAGAGAGATTAAGCAAAAATAATGAGATAATAATAAATCCCACTGACAAGGGTGGGAATGAGGTAGTAATGAACAAAAAGCAGTAAATTGACATAGTGATGATATTACTGAATAATACTGAGAATTATAGAGAACTTGCCAGTGATCCTACCCAACTTTCAAGAAAAAAAAATCCTAGTTTGTTACTTTTGGCTGTTAACAGTGGCAGTATATCAGAGAATGAATATCAATAGAGATGGCCAGAATTTCCTGTCATCCCATGTTTTTACATATTGCCCAAAATACACAAAAACATCAATATGCCACCAGGAAGACCTACTGTGTCAGGGAAAGAGGCAATGTGTGAAACCCTAAGACATTTTATTAACTTTTTCCTGCAGAATTGTGTCATTAATTTGCCTTTTTACTTAAAAGATAGAAGTGATGCATTCAGAAAGTTTAACAATTTGATGTGGAGTGAAGAGTTTATCTGGTTGGGGATCAATGTTGAATTCCAATACACCTCGATCAGACACATCAGGGTATTCATGCCAGTTGATTTTTCCTTGAGAATTTATCCCACACTAATGACGTCCTTGTTAATTTTTTGCTGCAGCCATTAGAATTCTTACTGATGCATAATGCCTTTGGGTTTCAAAGTAGGTATATTTTATTCAAACCTGCGGCACTGCTATGGGAGCCGGTATGGCTCCCAGTTATTCAAATTTATTTTTATTCTTGTGGGAGATGACTCTGGTGCAAAATGAAGGTAACAACTACTGGTATTGATTTATTGATGATTGTGTGTGTGTGTCTGGCAAGGAGAACAGGAGGAAGCAGCTCAGTAAACTTAAAGTTTACTTATCATGCCAGAAAATATAAACTATAATTTCCTAATATTGAGTGTTTGCCTGTTCCTGGAGAGCCAGTGTAAACTAGATGTTTCAGAAAGTTAACTGCAACAAAAGCATTTTTTAGAGAATATAGTACTCACCCCAGGAAATTGAAGGAGTCAATTCCATATAGCCAGACGGTGAGATTAAGGCAGAACTGCTCAACTGTGGACAACTTTCTGAAACACTGGAAAACAGGTTTCTAACACAAGGATATAACAGGGAATTGTTGGTCAATTCTGAACAACATGTGCTGAATCTGAACAGAAATTCACTTCTACAGAAAGAGGAAAGATTTTCAAATAACTGTAGTGATGCATCAAATCCAGTTACATTTGTGATGGAATATAATGTGATAGCAGGCAGAACTGGCAACATAGTCTATCATAATTGGCTGGTCCTTCTGAGTGATGGGTTGTGGGCATATCTGTAGGAGTTAATCCTAGGGTTTCTTTTAAAAAGTACAAGAAATCTAAATGATTTTTTAGTGCATGGCTGGTTACCTAAAGCTCAAACACACTGTAGGCCAACCTGGCTACCAGTAAAACCAAGAGTTTTGTAAGTGCATGCACTGTAATATCTACAAGTATGCACAACCTGGGGCCAGGTTTATACATCCCTGTGATGGTACTAAATGAGTTATGATTAATCAATGCATTACATGTGACACCTTTTTTACTGTTTCTGACCTCTGGTGCCTCTTTAATATGGTGTACATGGGAAAAACTATCCACCCATTGAAACAGCGCATGCAAGAGCATGTGAGATTGATCGTGAACCAGGGGCTGGACACTCCAGTGGGATATTATTTCAGCACTATGCATAATTCTGATCCTGAGTTCTTCAGGTACATGGGTACTGAGCATGTCAAAGTCCCTAGTAAGGGAGATGATAGGAAGAATATGCTGTTATAAAAAGAGAGTTTTCAGATCTTTACCCTACAGTGCACAAAACCAAGAGGTTTACATGATAAATGGGATTTAAAACCTTTTTTTGAAATAGGTTTGGATAGATAATTTGATTTCTTGCCTTACCGCTGCAGGAATATATGTAAACAGTATATATGATTCATTTTCTGAATTCTGCACTATATTTTAAAGGTTCCATGCATCTCTCTTTCCTTCGCTCTGGACATTTGGGTTTGAAGTTGATCCTTGTATGTTGTGTTTGCTTCCCCCCCCTCCATACCAAGGTCCTCCCAACCCTTCCCCAAACTTCTTTCTTCCCTTTTACCCTTCCTATCCCATTGTTTACTCCTTATGTTTTGTGTCTTGCTCCATGAGATTTAAATTAAATAAAATAAAATTTGATACATTTGAAAAACTGTCTTGATTTTGTGCAAATTTAATTTTAAGAAGCTTATGGATCACTGATACCAAATTCCAAATTGTCCCTCTTTGTCTCTTTAGATGCCTTACCTTTGCTGCATATTGAGTTCTTTTAAAATAGATATATTATTAAATAGCATTTTAGTGAATAATTAATTCAGTGCTTTTTTGGCAGCTTGCTATATATGCCATACTTATATATCTGTGAACATTAAATGTAGCAGCTCATATACAGGCATTTAGCTGTATTATTGTCAGTCACGTATAAACTACTTTTACTTTGGTTTTCTAAGGAATTGTGTGATGATGTCATTGTGATTGAACTTAATGATTCTACACATATAAAATGACGTGTCTCTGTAACTTGCCACCCCCCTGACAAAGAAACATTTTATCAAAGCATCGGGGCAAGCAGTGGCTCACAGCCAAGTCTGTGTTTTCACTCCAGAGATTACTTTTAATAAACAGCTGTAATCTGAGCAATATCCAGAGTATGGGTGAATACTGAAACTTACTTCCTTGAGTGCAGCTCCTGTTTTTTCTGTGACTGATCCTCCAGATTGGTGACCTGCTGGCCATTACACCAGCCCTGCACTGTTCTCATGGTCAGATACCTGTTTGGATAATGTATTATTGGATGGGATAGGTTAAGCCGGCCACAACATCAGAGGAAATGTACATAAGAGTCATCATTAGTGACTCGCTTATACAAACCAGCAAGTGTAACACAGCCTTCAGGAAGACTAACAGAATGCTAACGTGCATTAATGACTTTATAACTGACATTGCAGAAGAGCTGGAATGGAAGGTGTTCCTCTTTACAGACAACATCAAAATTTGCAACATGGTACACGCACCAGAGAGAAAAGAATGAGTGTGCAGAGACCTGAGAAAACCAGAAGAGAAGTCAAGTGTATGGCTGCTGATTTCAATGCAAAAAAGGAAAAAATCAGCACCTAGGGAATAGAAGCCCAGGGGCTCAGTATAAGATGGAGGGAGAGGTACTGATTGTCACCAAACAGGAAAGATACCTGGGAGTAATCATATCGATGACTGCAAGGTGGCAAGGCAGTGGAACAAGACAGTACATAGGGTCAATGGGATGCTGGAATGCATTGGGAGGGGTATCCCCAGCAGAAGAAGGGAGACAATGTGTTCACTGTATAGCTAATTGGTGAGACCCCTCCTGGTGTACTGTGACCAGTTTTGGAGACCATGGGCCTGATTCTCAAAGGTTGCTGCAGGGCTTTCACAAGCCCTGAGGCAAACCCTGGGCTGCCCCAAACATAGTACTGCTCTGTGCACCCAATTCACAAAGGTTGCGCACATTTGTGGTACTTTACCCCCTTTACGGTGGCTTGTGCCAAATATGTGGCACAAACCCCATAAAAAGGTCTGTGAAGTCAGACCAGGAAAGCTGGTCTAACTTGCGACATGTGGCAAACAGGATCATGAATCCCGAATGCCAGGCAGGGAACGCGCAAGCCCCATGCGCCATGTGTTCAGTGCACCCAGGGCTTGCGGCATTCTAAATCTTTTGAGAATTGAGCTCCACGTCTCAAGAAGGACATAAACAGGGTGGAGGCTGACCAGAGGATGGCAACCAAAATGGTGCAGGGACTGCATCAGAAGCCCTTTCAGAAGAAGCTAAGGGATCTCAATATGTACAGCTTGGAAAAAAGAAAGGCGAGAGGGGATATGATAGAGACCTATTAATACCTCAAGGTTTTATGGGAAGGGGAATGTTGGCCAGGACACTGGGAATGTTTCCTGCTCTTTTGCGAAGAGTGCACTGGGTTCTTTTACTTCCACCTGGACACCCACCAGGACAACACCAGGATGGGCAGAAGGGACCTCGGTTTAACGTCTCATTCGAAGGATGGCACACCCCAGCAGTACAGCACCCCCTCCCAATACTGCACTCGGATGCCAGCGATTTTTAGGTGCAAGTCCAATCCCGGTGTGGGATGAGAACCCATGACCTTCTGGTCCAGAGGCGGATGTGCTACCAACTGAGCCACACTGAAAAGGACAGGGACAGGCTAAAGACAGAACAATGCAGCATGATCCAGATGATTCAGGGCCAGGAAGGCAGATCCTATGAGGATTGGCTATATAACCTGTATAACATGTATTCACTCAAAACTTGATGGGGGACATAATAGAGAACGTCAAGTTCTTGAAAGGCATACATATTATGAGCTGTGAAGAGCTATTTACTAGGAAAAGAGAAAAGACATGGGGTCACAAGTGGAAGTTAATGGAGGGGAGATTAAAATGAATGTAAAGAAATATTATTTTACAAAAAGAGTAGTTGAGCCACGGAATGGTCTGCCAGCAGAGGTTGTGAGTTTAAAACCCATAAATGGGTTCAAACATGGATGGGATAGAGCCAAAGATGTAGTAGCTACTCAGAGGGATAAGGGAAGTGAAAACATGGAAAACAATGGGGAGAATAGGGTAAGTGAATACCTCACAGGGGCAACAGGCCAGGGTTATGATAGGATAACATGTGCAGACTTGATGGACAATCAGTCTTTTTCTGCCATCATAATCTGTGTTTCTAAGTTTCACATGGGTGCTCCAAATTCTGACTGCTGTTCTGGACTCAGATAATAACCAAAGCTGGGTGTGATCACAGAAATACAAAAAGTGAAAAGTGGTATGTTACTAAGAGAATGACCCTCCCCCACTTACATTAATATTTCAGGAGTCTGAACAGGTATGTGGCAGGAAGATGAAAAAGTGTCCAGTGCTGTCCAATCTTCAAGGCTTTTGCAAGGTTTGACACAAACAACTAGAGATCAGACTAGAGGCATTTGATTCTGTACCCCACAGTGGCCTGCTGGCTAAGCTGAAGGAAATGGGGGTAGGGAGACAGTTGTTAAGATGGATAGGAAATTGGCTCTCTGAGCATACTCAGAAGGTGGTGGTTGGAGGGTTAGCCTCATCCCCAAGGTGAGTCACTACTGGGGTTCCCCAGGGGTCAGTGCTGGGGCCACTCCTGTTCAACGCCTATATCTCAGACATCAGGAGGGGGATCAGGAGTGAGATGAGTCTCTTTGCAGATAACTCAAAGCTGGGTGCAGTGGTGGATGGGGAGGAAAGAAGGGTGGCCTTGCAGGAGGACCTGGAGGCTCTGGAAAGGTGGTCGGGAAAATGGAAACTAAAATTCAATGTGGGGGAGTGCAAGGTTCTGCACCTGGGAGTCAGAAATCCAGGCCAGAATTATACCCTGGGAGGAGACATGATTCAAGTCACAGAGGGTAACAGGGACCTGGGGGTAGTGGTAGATATCAAAATGAACAACTCAGAGACCTGAAGGAGGGCAGCAGCAAGGGCAAATAGGATATTGGGATGCATCGCCAGAGGGATTACCTCCAGAAAGGTGGAAGTGATCCTTCCACTATACAACTGCTTGGTAAGACCACACCTCAAGTATTGTGTACAGTTTTGGAGACCACATTTAAAGAGGGACATAACACTCCTAGAGAGGGTCCAAAGGAGGGCAACCAAAATGATCTGGAGCCTGGGGGAGAGGACCTATGAGGAGAGGCTCAAGGAGCTCGACATGTACACCCTGGAGGAGAGGAGAGGAGGGACAGGGGGGACATGATAGAGGTCTTTAAGTACATGAAAAGTATCAATAAAGAAGGCCCAGTCAGGGTGCTCCAAAGGAAGAAGGATGGGGCAACAAGAGGTCACTGGTGTAAGCTGGAAGTGGGCAAGCTCAGAGGGGAGAGAAGGAGATGTTATTTCACTGAACAGGTGGTGGAGCCATGGAATGCACTGCCCAGGGAGCTGGTAGAGGTAGAGACTGTGGATGGATTTAAGAGGGGATGGGACAGGTACAGCGGGACGGTAACTCTGACCAGGCCCAATACAGGTAGAACATCTGGGATTGGGGATGGTATAACCCAAGGGGGGGGGGACACCAAATTGGTCCTCAATGTGGGTGCTGAAAATCGAGCAGACTCGAGAGGCCATTAGACCTATTCTGCTGGCATTTTAGTATGTTAGTATATTTAGTATCAGTTTGCCTCACATCAGTGCTGGGCATGCTTCTTGAGGCCATTATTAAGGGCAGAATAAAGGATCATATGGTAGATGCTATGGTTTTTGTCCCTTCTCATCATGACTTTATGAAGAGCTGATCATGCCAAACAAACCTGATCACCTTCTTTATGGGGAGACCAAAGAGGCAGACAAGGGAAGTGACAGAAACATAATACTATACATACTGTATAGTATAATCTAAGTTTGCCTTCAGCAAGGCTTCTTCCACTGTGGCACACGAAATCTCCTGAGCAAAGTACACCAGTTTGGTAGACACAAGGCATATGCATGGTAGATGTTTTACTAGCCTGGGGGAAGGAACTAGAGGGTTAGGGTGGATGGGCACTACATTAAACTGAATTAGGTTCTAAGTGGCATCCTTCAGATGTCCTGCTGCGGCCACTGATTTTCAACAATTTCTTTAACAATCTGGAAGCTAGGGACTCCATTAGGCTTCTTTAGTTTGCTGATTATATTAAACTGGCTAGGGTTGTGGAACCCCTTAAAGGTGGATCAGTCTGCAGGAGGACCTGAACAAGCTGGCCAGTTGGTCAGAACTCTGAAGCTAGATTTTCAAAATGGATTCTGTTATGAAATGTACCTGTGCCACTGCTAAATGGCTATGATGCAAAGGCCACCTTGCATCACAGTTTTCAGCAATCCTGATTTTTGAACTCAGGCTGCATTGAAATCAGGATGCCATGTGCTGAATTTGCCCTGCACCACCCTTCTGGTACAAGCGCCCATGTGCTCAGTCACAAGAGGGCTTGCATCATGGTGGGACTGCGCCATCCCCTTATTTGGGATTCCAGAAGCCCCACTGTGGTCGCAAGTGGGGGCTCAGTTTAGACCAGGCAGGAAGTGGTCCAAGGGCCCTGCACCACTGTTTGGCAGGGCAGCAATTGGGGGGGACCTGAAAGGTGGGACCAGGGTCTGATGAAGCCATGGTGGTGCCATAGGGAGTGAGGGGTGCATGGTAGCAGTGGGAAGGATGTGTGGAGGAACCCAGTGGAGCTGTCCTGTGAGTTGACACACATCCAAATGGGCCATATTTGGGGGGGCATAGCCAGACCAGCATGACCTGGACCCCAGTTAACAGCAGCTATGGACCTGGCCCATAGGACCCACAGTCCCTTAAAGGCAGTAGGTGGCAGTGGGTGCAGGT
The DNA here is from genome assembly GCA_016271365.2 of Neoceratodus forsteri. NCBI lineage: Eukaryota > Metazoa > Chordata > Ceratodontiformes > Ceratodontidae > Neoceratodus > Neoceratodus forsteri. The sequence goes on from CM057456.1 coordinate 1,293,734,160, forward strand.
TGCAGGGTGCATTTGGTGGCCATGGACATGCTCCAGGCACAGCAACATTCTGCAGGTACATAACCCCCTGTGTGGTGGCTGGTAGATGCCCAACTACAATACTGGGGACTGTGAGTCCTGTGGGGAAAGTGCCAGGGCTGCTGTCAACTGGGGTCCAGGTCATGCTGCTCTGCCATGCCCCCCACCTGGCCCATTTGGATGTGTATCAACTCACAGGGCACCTCCACCAGGTACCTCCACACATCCCTCCCACTAACACCGTGCCCCCCCTTGCCCCAACAGCACCACCAGGGCTCCATGGGCACCTGATCCCCACTTTCTAGGCACAGCTACTCCCCACACCATCACAGTTCATCTAGGGTTGTATCGGGTGGGGGAGTGATGGATTCCTCTGTCAAACCTCACAGGTGTGCCCAATGTTTTGCACAACCCTGCGACTGCGGCAACTCTTGGGGGTTTGATGCAAGGGACCCAATTTTTATAAAATAGGGCACAGAGTCTATGATGCACCCAGAATTTCCTTAAGCTGTGGGTCACCATGAATTGCAATGACCTAAGGACACTCTGAGAATTGAGCCCTTGGAGTCTCAGATTCAGTTTAGCCAAATGCAAGATACACTTGGGGGGAGTAAACTTAGGTAGGACCAACACATTGTGTGAGGCTCCACATGATGCAGCAGAGAAGTAAAAGGACCTGTGAGTCATAACAGACAAGGAACTGAAGCATGATACACAGTGTGCAGCTGTTGTCAAGAGGATGAAGAGAATTCTGGGGTGATATAAAAAGGAAGGGACCAGCAAGGCAGGCAAAGTAACTCTGCCACTTTACAAGGACATGATGATAGCCCACCTTATGCACTACATTCAGTTCTGGTTAGAGACAGGTGAAGTCAAAAAAATTTACTTCACAAACAACTTTTTCTCTAGTTTGACTTCGCCAGAGTATACACTTTCCATAGCTTTTGCCCAATGAAGAGCCCATTTTCATCTAGTGAAAATTCTGTTGGCAAATTCTGTTTCTCTGTTTCTGTGTTTCTATATCCTGCTTTCCATCTGTCTGAGTGCATGCCATTTGTTCTGCTTGTATACCAGATAAAACAGCCGGATATACTCAACTCTATCCCTTTTAGCATTTGGAAAAAACATGATCATGTCACCTCTCAAATGACTTTTTTCTAAGCTAAATAAGGATTTTGACAAAGGCAGACACAGGTGCAGCTTCAAAATTCCCATGCAGCTACATCCATTGAATCTATACTGCTGTTGTCAACCCAATTGTCAAAGTTAGTGTCAGTTTGCAAGGACACTGTATGATGCAATTCATGTTGAAATTAATCGAAATTCAGAAGCAAATATTATTTGCTTCTGAATTTAGATGGATATTCTAGCAAATGATCATAAGCAAAATGTAGTACTTTCTCTGCCTTGCATGCAAAAATTCCTCCAAATCTAAGAAAGAAATATGGCATTAAACATCCTGGAGTACTGTATATATTCAGTATTTCCTCATTCACTCTTCATTACTACACCTTTAAGGTTGTTTGCAATAAAGATTAAGTAATGTGCTTTTAGTTAATGCTGTAAGTCACAATGCAACAGCAGATCTTGTCATTCTCCTATTTGTTCTATTTCTATTTTGCCTGAACACTATAAAGGGCCCCAGGGGGAACAGCTGTGTTAATGGGTTTCCCTGTCCATGAAAGAGTATAATACTTGAAAATACATTATTAATCAGCCAGATGAATTTATATTATTCTTGCAAATAAATTATTTATTACATTAGAATTTCCTTCTTACCCATTTAAATGACTGGAAAGCAAAATTACTTAACCTAAAGTACTTTAAATACTCACAGTCATACTGCTTGTTAAATGTCCCCATTTTATGACAGTTCCTGGCTAAATGACCAGAAACATAGCTGCTTATTATTCTTTCACAGAACAAGATTTGGTGATTGCCAACAAAGGCTGGGCATAGTAGTCATTTGCTTGTTTTTTTTTTAATGGTTGAAAGACCTTCAGAAACCATATACTGTACTCATGCACACTTGAAGGTGCACAGACACACATACATGCACAGAAATAGTGGACCCAAGATGCAACTGCTCAGTGAGTGTGAGCGTGTGTTAATCTTATCTCCCCTCATGTACTTCTCTGCCTGACGTTTTTATAAATGAAATGGTTGTAGAATGTGAAAAAGTAGTGCTGTGTGGAATGCAGAATTCCGCTGGAGATATTGGCATTCCATGACCATTCTGCTCGTTCTTCTGCAGAATTCTGCCTGCTGTGATCTGTGTAATAATATTCATGGAACAGCATTTTCCCATGGAAAATCATTCTGCAACCATTTTTGTAGAACTATTGAGATCTGTGGAATAATATTCTGTGGAATAGCATTTGTTCCATGGAAAATCATTCTGCAACCATTTACAATTTCAAAAATTCCATGAAATGTTGTTCCACTAAAATTTTAAAATTCTGCACAGCACTGTGAAAAAGTAATTTTAAAACTTACTCAGGTGGTGTTTTACTGCTGCACTCTTGGAGCAACTTAGAGTTCCCAAGTATTACTGAAAGTGGCTGCTGTGTTATCCCAAATCAGATTGGTTCATTAGATTAGAGTGTATTTCCCAAAGATGACCTCTCAGAGATGTGGACTGAAAGTTGAAGAGGATGAGAGTGCTGGTCCTAGCTCTTTGCCATGAGAACCAGCTAAAGAAAAAAAATCTGCAAATGTCCATTAAGATAAGAGATGTGGGTCACTTGTTGCTAAACAAAGATGCTGGCCTCTTGGATTGTGAATTTAATGACCTGACTGAGCTTCTCAGTAAAAGGATGAAAGAGGTTGCTGAAAACTCAAAATTGCCAGACATCTTGAAAGCCCCAGTTAAAGAAGATAAAGCAGACATGGCTGACTTGCTGTGTAAATCTACAAACACCAAAACAGCCAGGAATATGCAGCCACAGTTGCAATCTACAAGAGAAGACATGGCAGTGGATCCTGATGAAAAAGTGGATGAGCAACTGGAATAGGGTTGCCACCTTTTAAGAAGCCCAAAGTGGGACATTTCTTACTGAAACATGATTTTTTGTAGGATAGTAGGTAACCTCGACCAATGTAACAGGCTTGTTTTCTCTATATAATCAGAATTAAGGCTAAGTATTGTAGTTTCTTGGTTGCTTCTATTGTTTCTTATGATTTTAAGGTATTTTAGTTAAAGTATTAAAGTTTTCTGCAGTATTTAGACGAAAGTTAGAAAAGATTTTTTTCTACTAAAAAGTCAGGACATGTAGTATTTTTCATGTTTTTTTTTTTTTTTGCAGGACACAGCTGCCCAAATCAGGACTGTCCTGCGAAAATCAAGACAGGTGGTAACCCTAAACTGGAACAAATACCAACTGAAATGTCCAACAGAACCAGGTCACAGTAAAAACTTACCATCACTAGGGAATCAATACTCTGCTCCCTCTAACCCTAGAAAATTTACAAATGCTCAAAATGAATGAGATGCTAAGAGTGCCTTTACTGGGAGTGAGCGTGACAATAGTTAGCAACATAAGGTAATTAACAAATCTCATTCATCTCTTAAACTGAATACTAACTCTGGAAATAGAGTTCTGAATTGTGATGTTGGATTGGGTCAGCTCAGAGCACAACTACGAGCATGATTATGGAGGGAATCACACTAATATTACAGGCACCCCTGGCTTTAATCTGTATGAAACACTGGAAGTTATTTTGGTAGAGACTTGCTCTGCGTTGTCTCAGTCAGAGGGTAAAATATATATAATGCAAAATGAAATCTGTAAGATCAGAAGTAAGCTGACTGAAACTAGAAATTTTATTAAGTCTAAGTCTAACAGAGTGATTAAATTTGAACAAAGGTTATCAGCTGCTGAAGGTCACATCCCAAAAATTAAAAAATTGATGAACTATCATAGCCAAGCACTGGTGCATGTAGCTGGCAGTCTGTGTCAGTGCTTGATTTGTAATTTGCATGTCCTTTGGTGAATGGAATAAATTCAGCATAAACAGAATTCTTTCTTGTGAGCACGCTGCATTTGTTTACTGTTGAATTGGGCAGATTTGCCATTTACACTTCTTGGATGTTTACAGGAGATTAAGATAAACATCTTGGGCAGGATTTTCTTTTTTTGTAACTTTCTGTTTATTACAATTTACAATCTTCCAACATGGTGCAAGAAAGACAAACCATTTGTGCTGAGTTAATGTGTAAATACATGACAGGTGCAAATATTATGTTTCAATCAGCTGCTGGTGTGTAATACACCAGTGGTTAAGTAGTTAAGTGACCTGTGGCACTCAAAATGTCTGAATTATTCAAAATATCATTCAGGGAGGTCCACTTGTTCTTGATGAGTTCCTCCTGTAAATTAAATGTAGACATAAGGAGAGCCATGGTCCCAGATTGAGTGGTCTTGTGATTTGTATTAGTGCAATATTTTCTAGGCAAGAAATTTACCCACCTAGGTACTCACTTAAAACCTAGATGAGAAAATACTAGGAGATCTAAATATGGACTGGCTGTCACCTAAATCTCATGGCCTCAAATTCCTTTGTGACGAGCTAGGTCTTGGGCAATTAGTTAGTGAACCTACTAGGAACAACACTCTAAATACTGCCAACAGTTCCATTCTAGATGTGGTACTAACCACCCATCCACACAAAATATCTCATTTGGCAGTGTTTCACAATGACATGAGTGATCATGGAATTGTTGCTTGCATAAGATCTCAAATTAAGGCCTGTCCACAACCCATCTTTATAACAAAAAGATCCTTTCGCAAATTCAGTGCAGTAAACTTCCTATCTGTCCTGAGCATGATCAGATGGCAAGATCTTTACCTAGCCAAAGATGTCAACAAGGCAGCTTGCATCCTTAATGACAAACTCACTACAATAATAAATAAGCATGCCCCTTTCATCAAAGTAAGGGTACGGAACAATTCCAATCCCTGGTTCACCTCGGATCTCAAGGCAGCCCTTATAGCTCGAGATAAGCTCTGGGCTAAAGCTAGACACTCCAAAGAATCTTCGGACTGGCAGGCCTTTAGAACAGCCAGGAATAACTGTGTGAAAAAATTTCGCTCTGCTAAAGCTAACTATTATATTTCTACTCTCCAACAAGCTAAAGGTAACCCTCATAAAATATGGAAGACTATCAAAGCTATGAAGGACGGCCCATGGCCCTCTGTCCCAACAAAGATAGTTGCTGTGGGCAAGATTGTGGGAAAACAAGTCCCTAATCCTGGAGGAACTTAACTCCCACTTTGCCACAGCTGGATTAGCTTTTGACTTGTCACCTTATGCTTGTGCTGCGGTGAGCCAGCATACCCCTCCTGCCACATCTGGTCCTGCACCCAGCCCCTTCCAACTGCACGAGATAACTTATAAAGAAGTAGAAGATTCTCTTCTTAACTTAGACACCAAAAAAAGCGCAGGGGACGATGGCTTGGAACCCTTTTTCCTAAGGTCAGGCTATGCCCACCTCACTGCCCCAATCCTCCACATCTTCAATCTTTCCATTACATCTGCTACTGTGCCGTCCTGCTGGAAATCAGCACATACCCTCCCGATATTTAAATCTGGTGACCCATGCGATGTAAACAACAATAGGCCTATCTCCATATTGCCTATCCTTTCTAAAGTTCTCGAAAAACTGATCCATGTTCAGTTAAAATCTCACTTGGAAACCTTCTCTCTCATTAACCCAGCTCAATCTGGCTTCCGGCTAATCATAGCACAATCACTGCACTAGCAAAAGTAACCAATGATTGGATCTCTGCTATAGATGCTAAGAAGGTAACTGGTGCAGTCTTTGGACCTCAGCAAAGCTTTTGATACTGTTGATCACAAACTATTAGTCAATTGCCTTGCAAAGTTGGGTGCCACATACCATACCACCCAGTGGTTCTCTAGCTACCTAACTGGAAGATTCCAAAAAGTAAAGGCTGAAGGCTTTTTTTCTGCTGCCTTGCCAGTTGCAAGAGGAGTCCCCCAAGGATCCATCTTAGGCCCTATCTTGTTTTCTCTGTACATTAATGACTTAGATGCTAACATATCTACATCCAATCTGCACTTTTTTGCAGATGATACTGTGTTGTATACTTCTGGCTCATCGTTATCTGAAGTCAAGGGAGTGCTTCAAGCGGACTTCGCACAACTTGAGCATAATCTAATAAAGGCAAAGCTTCTGCTCAATGCTAAGAAGACTAAAGTGATGATATTCTCCCACAGTGCTGTCTCAGGCCCCAATACCCTTGCCCAAGACTTCATTGTCACCACGCTAAACAAGCATCTGGAAGTTGTAACCAAATTTAAATATCTAGGTATCTGGATCAACAATAAATTATCTTTCAGTGACCACATTGAAGATGTCTCTAGAAGGTTAAAAGCAAGGTTAGGTTTCTTCTACAGAAATAGGCCCCTTTTCCCCCTTGAAACTCGAAACAAGGTTGTACAGGCCACTTTTCTCCCCCTACTCGACTATGGCGATGTAATCTATTCCTCCACCACTCTTGCAAATCTAAGTAAACTGGACATCCTTTATCACCGTGCGTTACGGTTCATTACCAACTCCCCTTACCGTTCTCACTACTGTGACTTATATGCAGCTGTTGGTTGGACATCCCTTACTACTAGACTCCTGCTCCATGCTGGGCTATGGACTCTAAAACTGCTCCTGCAGAAATTGCCAAGCTATCTCTCTTCCCTTATTAGTATCTTACATTGTGCATACTCGTTAAGAAAATCTGACTTTATTATGCTTGACATACCAAGGACGCGGACTTCCTTTGGTAAACGTGATATTGCATATGCCCTTTCCTCCATTTGGAACCAATTACAAACCGTACTGAAACTAACTAGCACAGTTTCAATAAACTTCTGCAAATCGCTAAGTTCAGCCAAAATAAAAGACACCTGTAACTGTCATTAAGTCTCTTCCTTCCCCATGTGTGCCATATTTATCCACTGGTAAGGTATAATTGATTTGTCATATTAACTGCTTTCCCTTCCCCTTCTACTCCTGGCTTTATCTTTGCTTACGCTCCATTGCTACTCTATCAAATCACCTCCCCCATATCAGTTGTAGACTGTTGTTTGTTCTAGCTGCCAAAATACTGTATATGTATTGCACACACCAGTCATCATGTTTCATTTATCAGTATGCAACCTGTAAGTCGCTTCCCTGTCTCATATCAATGTTTACCACCTGCGGTCACCCTATGTGGTACCCTTGTATGTATATCCAGCCTGTATCATGTAACGTGCATTTCATGTATATACTGTTATTACCTATCTGTGTTTGTACTTTAAGTGTTTATGTCACAGGACCTCCTTGTGAATGAGCTTGCTCAATGGAGTTTTCCTGCAATAAACTTGAACTTGAACTTGAACATAAGTACTTCCAAATGTTCAACATCTTTTAGTCTGTTGAGGACATTTCCAAGCATAGGTGGTAGTGGACTGAGCCATCTACTAGTGATTGCCTTGAGGATGGCTATTGTCACTGCCCTATATACAGTATGTATGCCTGCCTTTTCTGTAACCCTTTATGTGTGTGGGTTCCCATTACCAGAGCCTGAAATGTTTCAGGTATTATGTCAGGGGCAGCAGAGATGTGAACTTCAGTCTAGAAAAGTTCTCACACTGATCATGCCCAAAAAGTGTGGCAGTGTGTGCCCTCTTGGCACCATCCCCTCCAGCATCTATCTGATTTAGTGGCTGAGTAAGGTTCAGTTGGTGAGTGAGTGAGTGAGTGAAAAAACCTGGTGAACATTTTCCACTTAAATGCACAGTAATCTGATGAAATGGTAATTTTAAGGCTAACTCTGATGGCTCTCTCCCACATTTTATCCTTTATTTGTATTTTCAATTCCCTCTGCCAGGCATCTCTAGTGACATGTGACATCCAGGGTTCTCCTTTTTGTAACAATGCATTAAGGCCAGTGACTGATTTCAGAAGACTTCCCAAGTTCATGGTGGAGTCTATAAACTCCTCCTGTGGTGTCAGGGGTCTCAGAATATGAAGTTTGATCTAAGGTTGCATGATAAAGTATTTAAGCTGTAAATATCTAAATAATTCTTCTGTGTCTGAAGCAAATTCTGCTTACAATTGAGGAAAGGTTTTAAGAGATAAAATATCTGAGATTTTAAGCTGCTGGAAGGATACATCCCTTTGGCTTCCCATCTCATGAGTCCAGGGTCTAGGAGTGCTAATGTGTGGTCTGGGATATTAGCAAAGCTCGAAAGAAGGCTTTTAGCATTGGCATTCCCCAGGTATTGTCTCATAGTGTCCCACATTTGTAAATAATGTTGTGTTAATGGATTAAAGGAGTGTTTATATGTGGTTTGTGTGAGATGAGAGATGGGCTGTGCTTTCTATCACCCAGTTGGTAGACTTGAGACCTTCAGTTCCAGCTGGCCTGTCTCCCAGTGTCACAAAAGCCACTGCAAGACTGGTATGGCTTGTGTGGCCCAATAATATTATTTAAAGTTATGTAACCTGAATCCTCCCCTGTGCTTATGCTGTCTCAATAATGCCAACTTGACACTTGGGTGGCTATTGCCCCAGATGAACTTGTGCATAAACTTCTCTAGTGTCGTCCATATCAATGAGGGTGACTGGGAGCATATGAAACAGTAGAGAAGCCTCAGAAGAATGCTCATTGTTACTGTTTGCACTCTACCACCAATAGAAAGGAGAAGGGAGCCCCATGTATGGTAGCTGAGGGTTGAGACACTGGACTCCATACCTCACACCACACTGCAACCCATCTTCGGGAACGAGTGCAGATCACCGGAGGTAGGCAGGGAGGAGAAAGATCAAGTGTCCCAGGGACAGCTCTCCTTCCCTGGGGAAGGGGGCTGACCAGATGTTGGTGCATGCCCTGCCCCTAGCAGTGGCTGCGGGCTGGCATACTGACGCTGCAGGAATCAGACAGAGGTGGGGCAGACGTCTGACAGGGTGCTTTCATGGGATTGTGAGCAGCACCATTGCTGGCATCCTTGTACTTGCTTCCACTGTAGGACCCATCAAGAACACGGAAAAGGGTCCTGGTCGAGCAGCATGAGCTTCTGTCTTCTGCAGATACTGACCTCGAAAGACACTTCCCCGGAATCTGGATCCTTCTCAGGTGAGTCGAGCTTGAGGGGAAGGGGCTCCTCACCAGCCTGCCATGGAGGGGAATCTGAAGGGGAAGCTGGCCTGATGTTGGGGTATGGGGCTGGGAGGGCAGTCAGGATGTAGATCCAAACAGGACCAGGGGAAGAAAATGAGTTTAAAAAAAAAACAGAAAAAACTAGAACAAAAGTGAAGAGAAGTCACAAACTGCAAACCAAATAAATCCCTGGTGTCGAGTACCCCCTGATTTCGGACACTATATATATATATATATATATATATATATATATATATATATACACACACACACATATACAAATTCATCTTAATCACTGGTGTCTTGTGCTCCCCCACCCAGTCAGTTAGTGCCCCACCACCCAGCTCCCTCCCCACTCTGACCCTGATGTAAAAAATTAAAAATGTTGTGGTGTGCAGACAGTTCTTATTTCAATCAGACTCCCCCCACACACACACAATATCCAGCCGTCACTCTAGAACTCAGATAAATAAGGACTCAGCTGCAGGAGTCTGGTTCCAAATCCTTATTTTTTTTTACCTTTATTTTACAATTTTTGGCCGGGAAAGACACACTGAGCTGAAACTCATTTCCAGGTGATCCTGGTAGCACTAGGAAGTTAAATGACTTGTTCAGGGTCACACAGTATACAAATGGTGGCTGTGTGATTCAAACCCATGTCTCCAGGTTTCTCCAGGAGTCCTTTAATGAAAGCATCAAAAAATTGCAGCCAGGATTAAGGAGTTAGGTACTGGAGGCTAACCTTATCACTCTCTCTCCACCTCTTGCCTCCATTGTTGGCATGTGTGACTCAAGGGTGCAGCAGTCCTGCATTTCTACTTTTGCATCTGGAAATGCATTTTGTTGCATAAGCAGACAGGGCATTTCTACACTGGGGGAGAGGTGAGTTGAAGCTGAGGTGGTGGAACAGATGTGACGCAGACGCAGTTGACAGGGAAAGGGAAAGGAGAAAGGGGAAATTGTTTAACCAGGAAAGGCACACTAAGCTGAAGCTTGTTTCCAGGTGCAACCTGGGAGCACAAGGAAGTTAAGTGACTTGCTCAGGGTCACACAGTATGCAAGTGGGGGCTGTGGGATTCAAACCCCAGTCTGGTCTGTTGGATGTCACCATATTTGCAGCTCAGAACCTTAAACCACTGCATTATACTGCCTCCATGACAGCCATGGGGCAGGGCTGAATACCATTTGAAAAGAAGCTGTTTTTTAAACAAGCAACTCTAGGACGTTCCCCCAAGAGAAGAAGACCCTTTAAATCTGTAACTTAGACACTGGCAGTAGATTAACCCTGAGGTCCTTAACGTGGGTCAGCTTTTCATGGTTCACCATCACTAATCTCTGGCAATGGCTAGATGTGCTTTGTGACTCAATCAGTGTGAGTGATTGGCTGCAACAAGTCGTGGAGCGGTTGGTACAACTGACTTCTTAGGTCGAGCTTGGTGACAATCAGTGTAGATTGCATTGTCGGTAGTATTTATTAGGGGTGTGTGGACTGTTCCATGACAAAGTGATCCCCCCCCCCGCATCCAGGACTCACTCATGGACTTGGAGCAATAGAGACTCAGATGCCGGCGTTCAGCTCCCAATCTGTTGGTGAGCTGCAGTTTTCACTTTCAGTACTTTTTTATGCACTTTGCTGCCACATTCCCTGTCATACTTCTCAGTTCTCATGAATGCTTTACGTGACTGGGTGGGTGGAAGCAGGAAGTGGAGGAGGTCTCCTGATGTCACTTTTTTGCTGCTGCATTTGTCTATGCATGGGGGCATCTTGTTGAGGATACAGCTAGGTCCCGATGGTGGCATTCTCTGTAAAATGTTGTACCCATGCTCGTCTGCACATTTTTGAGATGACCCCTTTCCTTGTTTTTTTCTGAAAAAAATGGACCCCTTTAATGGAAAAACAAGGAGTCAGTTATGGCCCCCAACCATCTCCCTCCCCCTTTTTGCTTCAAGTGAGAACCAACCATGAGAACCAACGTAGTAACCCAGGTGATAATGGGTTTGCATCAAATGTACACATAGTGTTGATAAACAGTAATAACTGTATGTAGAAGCCTCTTTAGATGTTCAGAATGTGTAAAAAAGGGTACTGAACAATTCTGATGTTTAATGAACAACATGTTTCCATGCACTGTGCTAGTCCTGCCAAGATACCCACATTTAGAGTGTATGCAAAAGCAAATGACCTCTATCTAGCTCCCGCTCCCTGCCTGCAACTAAAAAGCTGATGCTAGCCTTTTCCCAGGCCTTTTCCTCAGCTCCCCATCCTATATGTGTACCAATTACTACAACAGAGCTAAAAGTGCTATAAAACATTCACAAAATGAGCCTGAGACCACCTCCACTGCCACCCCCCCAAAAAAAAAGTTCAGGATCACAGTGCAAACTATTAAAGAGCTTAGTAGTCCAGGTTAGTAGACCTGCTGCATCAATCTGGAACACGTGTGTGCAAATTCTTTCTTTTAAACACAAACATACACCCAGCTTCGTTGATATAAAAAATGATGTCCACATTAAATGTTTCTTGTAAGACCCCAAAACTGCAGGTGAGCCTGGGAGGTGAGCCAACGATTGGGCAAAAACCTCTGGATCTGGCCCAGGGAACTGGGCTCACACCCAGGTCTCATATCACATCATGCAGACCCCCACCCCAAATTTGGAGTAAAATCATCCATTACCTGATGCCTGAACCTGAGGGCTGAGGGGGTGAAGATGCAACTGGAAGCTACAAAGGCGGCACGGGCCGTGGCATGGGATGGCTGTTTCTGTTTCTCCCTCCGGTTTCTTCTGGGTGTTTTGCAGAGTTTGATCTTCTCTGGGCCCATCTCTGGGGCTCGTCTCAAACTCCAGGTCAGCAGCACACACGGCCCAGAAATGCAGGGTGGTGCTACGCTCTCTCTTCTGCTCTGGAGAGAAGGAGACCTGGCCCAACACCCAGCCTGACAGGGGGCAAGTGGGGGGGGCAAGATATGACCCAGGAGATGAATGGGGAGCCTGGGATGAGGAGACGACCAGACAGCAGGAGCAGCACTGGACCGGGAGCAGCAGCAAGGCCATGAACAAATGCCAAAAAGGCAGACGGCTTTCCTCCTGCTCCTTTTTTTTTTTTACTTTCTATTTTTCTGTGCCTCTACTGTCTCCTAACCTCCACTCCTTCAGGCCTCCAAGGTACTCTGCTCCCCAACCCTATCAACTGTCCCAGCGTCTGCTCCTGGAGTGCCACACTCGCTAATCCCCGGGGCCCTTTGATGGCCTAGATTACCCCTGGGCGGGGCGAGGAGGGAACCCCCTTACCCTCCTCTATCCCCGAGATAGCGAGCTGCACAGCGGAGTCTGCCCTTTTCCAGTCAGCGGGTGGCAAAGCAGGCATCGATGGTCATCATGTAGGAGGATTGGAGATGTTTTCCTCCAAGTTACACCCCCGACGCTGGTGTGCAATGAGGCAAGGAGTTTGAGCCGCACGGCTCAATCCACCGAAACCAAGGCTGGCATGGTGCGAGGTGTGGCATCCTGCGCCTTAACCCTCAGTGCCACTTCCTGTTCTTTTGATGATGTAAGGCCTGACATGATGAGGGTCAAGTGATGTGTTGTGCATGTGTACAAGCTGCACCACAGCCATTGGGCAGCCCAGGGGATTGCCAGGGGGGCAGCTGCTACAGTGGGCTCTACAGTGCCAAAAAAGGGTAACAGCTCGGTGCTACAGATCACATTTTCCCATGCCCTGGACGCACCCCTAATCTGCACTGTCGCAGAGAAACAAGTCCCCAAAAAATACCGCTATTAAAAAATACATGTAGGTAAGCATCCGTGTCTGCACTTTATAAAACACCCCTTTTCGCGATTTTGCAGATGCGGATGCATACCTCAGTGCAAAGAAAGTGCCACCACCGGGAGCTATGTCTGCAGTATCACAAGTCATGTTGTCCATTCTCCATTCCTGTGATCTGGCTCAACATGCTGGCAAGCGAGCAAGATCAAGGGGAAAGTGAGATTTCAAACATTTTAAGGAGAGATTGTGACTGAGAGAGAGGGAGGCTGGGGAATCAAAAAACCATCTAAGAGAGAATAGAAACAGACAATGCAAGACTAGAGACAACTTATTAATTTTATTTTATTTTTGTTTAAAATTTGATGACCGGGAAAGGCACTCTGAGCTGAGGCTTGTTTCCAGGTGCGACCCGGGTACAGTTTGTACAGGTAGTATCAAGGGAAACAGGAAGTACATGCAGTTATCACAGTCATAGAAGTACAGGTAGTTAACACAAACATTAATTAGACAGTACAGTGCACACTTCAAATAGATAATAGTTGGTCATTTAGAAGTGTGAGAGAGAAGAGGAGAGGCATATTCGGGGGAGGCGACGTTGGTGAATTGGAAAGAGCTGAGTGGTGCCTCTGCAGTGCATTTGGACCATTTGAGCATGTAGGACAATGTGGGTTGGGTAGGAGCCTGAGGAGCTGGTTAAGAGCTGAAGAAGAAGGGGCCTTGCAAAGGTCAGAGGGCAAAGAGTTCCAGAGAAGGGGGAGATGGTACGAGAAGACGAGTTAACCAGAAAGGATGCGAGGGTTAGGAAGGTGGACAGATACAAGGGTCCCTATGGTGAAGAGAGTATCTTGGGGGGGGGGATTGGTTGAACAGGGACGTGAGGTATGGGGGAGGAGACCAAACCAGAATTTCCCTAGGAGGGAGGCGCAGTGGATGGTACACCTGTGGGAGAGCAGGGCGATGGAGAGAGGGGGGCATAGAGCAGAAAATGATGAGTGGGGGGGGAGGCGGTGGCAAATCGGCAGAAGGCGTTGAGCAGGGTGTCAAGTCTGGAGAGTGAGGATGTAGGGACTGTACCATAGACTACATCTGCATAGTCTATAACTGGTAAGACTGTTTTGCATACGAGCTTGCGCGGTGGGTGGGGTTTGGTAAGCAGGATTTGTGGCAGTAGATGATTGCAAGTTTTGGTCAGAGTTTAGTGTAGATTGCATCAACGTGAGTGGAGAAATTGAGTTGGCAGTCCAGCCATACACCCAGGTATTTGAAGGATGAGAGTTGCTCCAGTGGTGAGCAGTCCAAGGTGGAGAGTGCTAGGGGGGCTGGGAGGGTTGCCAGCTTCTGTCTGGAGCCAAAAACTATGGAGACCGTCTTTTTAGCATTAAGATTGAGTCGGTTTTCAAGAAGCCAGGACTGGACTCTGTTGAAGTCACTTTGAAGAATGGGGAGGACACTGTGATGGGAGGGGACCAAGGTAAAAATGACCATGTCATCTATGTACAGATGGACATTGGAGGAGAGGCAGATGGCGGGAAGGTAATTTACAAAGAGAGGGAAAAGGATGGGGCCCAGAATAGATCCTTGGGGAATGCCGGATATGATAGAGAGAGGAGAGGAGAAAGTGTCGCCAATTTGAACTGATTGTTGCCTATTGTGGAGGTATGAGTGGAGCCAGGTGATTGCTGGAGGGCCGATGCCAAAAGTGCAGTTTGCAGAGTAGCAGCTAGTGTGATACTGAGTAGAACGCTTTCACCAGGTCTATGAATATGGCAGCTGTGATTTGACTATTATCCATGGCCAAGAGTATAGAGTTGGTTACACTTAGAATGGTGGTTTTGGTGGAGTGGTGTTTTTGGAAACCAAACTGGACTGGAGAGAGTAAGTTGTTTGCTGTGAGGAGGTCCGACAGTCTGGACAGGAAAAGTGGTTTCTGGACTTTGGCAAGGGAGGGGAGGAGTGATATGGGTCTATAGTTTCCTGGTATGGAGGGATTGCCATCTTTGTGCAGGAGGATGACTTTGGCAGTTTTCCATGCTACCGGTACAGTGGCAGTGGATAGAGACAGGTTTAGTATGTGAGACAGGGGGGCTGCAATTGCTGCTGCGGTGATGCGGAGCATATTAGGGTGTATACTGTCTGGGCTAGATTTGGAAGAGTTGAGGGAGGAGAGAGCATGGAATACTTCAAGGAGCATGGTGGGAGAAAAGATGAAGCCAGCAGCTGTGTTGGAAGGTCCGGGTGAGCGTGGAGGGGGGGTGGAGTCAGGGATGGCACAGGAGACTAAGAAATTGTTGAAGAGGTCAGCCACGGTTGTGGAATCTGAGACAGTAGTACCGTCTAATTTGAGAGATAGACATGCCTGTTTCATGGGGGGTCAAGAAGGGAGTTGATCAGCTTCCAGAAAGAGACATTGAGATTTTGGTTTTGAGTGAATTGAGCTTTAAAGTAGGAGGATTTAGATTGACTAGATCAGGATAGAAACAGAAAGATAAAGATCTCAAGACAGAAATACTGTAAGGCAACTCTGGACTTCTGAGTGCCTCTTTCAGCTGCGTGATCAGCACTAATTAGTTACTGTACAAAAAGAATTATGGCCCAACATAAGAAAAAAAATATGCTGCAGAGAGAGAGAGAGAAAGATTGAAAGACAGTAATGAGGAACAGTGTAAAGAGGGAAAGGGATTCCTCAAAATATACATACTAGAAAACACTGAGCAGCAGCACAGAGAGGAAGAGAGAGAGAGAGAGAGAGAGAGAGAGTGGATACACTGGGAGAACTGAGAGAGAGATCAGTAATAGAAATCAAAGAGAGTGTATTATGTGCTGCTGTGCTGGGCCAGGCAGTCTTGTCAAGTAAGGACACAAAGGAACTACTGTATGCTGTTGACTGTGCTGCATGTGTTGCTGTTGTCCCAGCTTCCTTCTACATTAGCAGTGCTACTTTATTTTTCATACAAATAATTATTTGAAGTATTCCCTTTGCCCCACTGTGTTGAATACTACAGAAAATGTGAGCCCTATTATGCATTTTAACACATCTATTGAAATGTTTATTAAAAATAAGAACTAATCAGGATTAATCAGAACACTCTTGTGTTTTGGTTCTTATTTAAGAAGGGTCAGAACTTTTCCGAGTTCTCCCAGACCGAAAAAACGTAAACCCTTAGTGTATAGTGGTCCCCAGCCCCTGCTAATCGCTGGCCCCAACAATATAAGAAAGCAAAATCTTGAATCCCTGGTATCTAGTGGATCCCCACCCCCCACCTCATCAGGTAGTGGCTCACCACCCCACCCCACTCCCCCGTCCCGATCGTGAGTGGGCAGCTGGCACAGCCCTCCACTCAACCAGCTGAGCTCTCTCAATGAATGAGCATCCACACATTCATGCTCATTCACTGAGAGAGCTCAGTCAGGCTGCCATCCGTGGAGGTGAGTGGAGGCTGTGCCAGTAGCCACTTGGGGTCGAAATGGGGTGGGAGCGGGGTTGTGAACCACTACTTCACTGGGTGGGGAGCCACTAGACATCAGGGATTTAAGATTTCTTTTTCTTATATTGTTGGGGCAGGCAATCGGCCAGTGGGGGGGGGGACACTAGACACCAGCAATTTATGTTTTTTTTTTTTTTTTACATCGTGGTCAAGGTAGGGGGGAGTGGGTTGGTGAGCAACAACTTGACTGCATGGGAGGTCCACTAGGCACCAGGGATTTAAGATAATTTTTTTTTTATATTGTTGGGGCTGGTGATCAGTGGGAGGGGAGGCCACTATACACCAGAGATTTAAGATTATTTTTATATATATATATATTGTTGGGGCCCAAGATCGGTGGGGGGCCACTAGACACCAGGGATTTAATCATTTCATTGTGGCTGGATCATGTGGGGCCACCAGACACTAGGATATATGTTGTTTTACATCATGGCTTGTGGAGGGGGGGGGGCAGTCCTCAGTGCAACATAAGGGCCAAGACAGGGAAGTATGTGTGCAAAGTGTGGAATTTTGCCCATGAAATGCCACACTTCACATTCAATTCGGAGCTCCATGAATTTTCAAATTTCATGAATTTGCACTTCACAAATTGAGCACATTTCATAAAATATTTTGTGGAGTGAATGATGGCCACTTTGCACATTTGTGCTTTTGCAGGGTGTTGGTTATGTCTTTTCTAAATTAGGGCTAGCCATTCTTCAACTGCGCTCTTGTGCTGTGTACTAGTGAGTGAGATAAGTGTTCCTCAGTACTGCTTTTAATGCATTCTACTGTTTCATGCTAGAGGTTTAACCTCCCTGATGAGAGGTCAGGTAGTCTCTTATATCTTGCTTAATCCTAGTGGAGTTAACCTCGGTTGTTAAAAACCTCCATTCGTGTGCCAAAGTTTTTATGTAATTACGAGTTTAATCTCTACCTGTGTGGAAAGGGGAGCGTGGCCTGAGTGTGTGATGTTTAAGCAATAAGGCACGACAGGGTGTGGTATATCATGGGATATCATCATGCCTCGGGTGGTTGGGCACGAGGCCGCAAGCCGAGTGCATCCAATGACCCGAGAAGTGACGATATCCAATGATATGCCACACCCTGGAGTGCCTTATTGCTATTATGAACTGGAGTAAAGGTTTTAGAAATGAAATATTAAAAAAAAACCTTTAAAACCTTTTAAAAATAGCTTTCTATTATAGTGTAGGAATACAGTACATTTAAAAAAAGTAGTTCCTAGAGGCAGCATGTGGTGCTGTTGCAGTTGGAGCTGACAGGTGATGTGAAAGTTTGTGATTGTGTGACCTGTGAACTCTGCCACTTTGTGCTGAACTGGATTTATTTTCATTTTGAGGGAATAATTTGCCTTTTTTTGGGTAGCACTGATACTGTATGTAGCAGTTGTATGCAGTACTGACGTGGATAAGTAGCAGGAAGTATCTTATCGTCATTGGGTGTCGGTGCATTACAGTGATGTGGATGGCACTTGCTGCTGGCAGTTCATTTAAATGTGAGTCAAGGTTCTTTCTCATCCGTTTTGTTTTTTACATTTTAAAAATCTGGATTATTATCGAGTGAGGCTGGAATTGGCATTGTGCAGCAGTTGAAATGGGTGACAGCATTTTAAAAGCAGCAGTGCCAAAACTCAACAGGTTGTGTTATCCCAAAGGAATGAGAAAAAAATGCTTTTAAGTGTGTTACAGAGATGTTGAAATCCTTGCTGCTTCGACGTCGTTTTGTTAATGGTTACATGTTTGAAAACAGGTGAGTCTGTATAAGAAGGTGAAGCATTTGTGTGGGGAATGCGATGGAAGGCATGCGGAGGAAGTTGTGGGCAGTTGGAAGGCTGGTGGCCAGAGGTTTTCTGAAGCCGTGATGATGTAGCTCGATATCATCATGGCTTCAAAAATGTCTCAGCCAATCAGAGTCCTCTATTTACAATCCTCAGTTCATAATATGTATTTTACAATCCCTTATCACATGGAGCCAATTTTGTGGTCCAAAACAAAGATCTATACATGAATAGCTTTAGTGGGGTGAGAATAAATGTAAAATCTTGGGCTGAGGAGTTCAAGAACTTTCACACATCTTGGAGTCTGATTTAGTCAGCCAGTTCCAGGAGAGCTTTTGCCATGCGCTAGTGGGGGAGATTTGAAGATGGGACTTTATAGAGTTTTGGGTTCAGGACAGGAGTCTGTGTTTGGAGTGGACACATTTGGGAATGTCAGGGGTTGATTTTAACATACTGCATTAACCAAAATATATCTACTCTCTGGATCTAGGTAGTAGAAATCATTTTAAGTAGTAGGGCCGGTGAATGAGGATTGCTACCCACTTTTTTTTCACTAACTTTATTTTATTAAAACACACAATACAATAATAAAATAGTAAACAACAAAAGGAAAAACAATATGAAAAGTTTTAAGTGCAAAAAATAGTACCACGGGACCTAATCAATATTTATCTGAGAAGTATGACAATGCACAACGATAGTAGGAAATTATAATGAGATGCAAAAAAGTTGAACTAGAACATTCATTATGACCGAAATCCAAATATATGCACTTTAGGATAATTATATTTAAACTGAATTGTAAATCAGAAAGAATTACTAACACTATAACACAAATCTGAAAAAGTGGATTGGATTACAGTCTAATAAACACAAGGTATGTCAAGAAAGCAAAAGAAGGGTGTGCAGCTTCTCCCATCTTTTCTGGTAATGTTTTAAAGAGTGTCTAAGGCTGGCTATGGCTTTCTCCACTGGTAGAAGAGAGAGAATTTCCTCATGCCATTCCCTGTAAGAAGGGTATTTTAGAGCCGGCCTGGTGGCAGTGAAGGTTGAGGCACTGGACACCACACCTCATGCTACGCCCGGCGACCGGGTTCGGGAATGGACTCAGGTTGCTCGGGGTCGGCAGGGAGAGGGAGGATCAGCGGCGGCGGATGATCTCCCAGGGTGTATAGGGAACGTGGAGTGTCCGACACTCCCATAGAGAGAGCTAGTGGAAGCACCGGCCTCGAGTGATCGGGCAGCCCGATATGCCGGAGTCTGGGAGGGGGACGCCAGACAGTGCGTGAGAGGATGACGTGCACTAGCACGTCGCTTCTCTGGATGTAAGTCCTAAAGGTGCCAGTGTCCTAAGGGGGCTGTGGAAACTAAGGTGAGAAAATGAGGGAAAAAATGTATAAACTCCGGCCCTACAGGCAAAATGATGCTAAGGGGGCTAGGACACCTTGAGAGTTTGCCCTGGCGGATGAAGTCGGAGGAGGTATGAGGCCTCCTCTAAAAGCTGTGGGAGACAGCAAGTGTAAAAAAAAAAATAAAAGAAGGGTATTTTAGATTAGTACAATGGTGTAAGATGATCAATTTAGCTACAGCCGTGATGAGGGCCATATGGTAATATTGATGACCCAACAGAGTGTCCATTCCTACACCTAGGAGACAGAATTTCAGTATAAAAGCATCCTCTAACCCCAGAAGGGGGTCCAGGTGAGCTTTGATCTGTTACCATAATGACTGAGATACAGGACAGTCCCATAAGATACAATATGTCTTAGCGAACCCACCTGGTATTGCATTTTGTTCACGTAGTTCTTGTAAGCAAGCAGAACTTATCCAATTTTTAAGCAGAAAAGTATACGTTATTGACTATTTTATACTGCAGCAGGTGCAATTTATCTACTTTAATACATCGGTAGACATAATCCCAAGGAGAGGAGATTTTGAAGAAGCCTATGCGAGTGGGGAACTCTGTCTCCCAGTAAGGACTTCTAATCCTTAGCTTTTTGCCAAGAAGGTTACTCAAGGCTTTGTACAGTGCAGAGATGGTATGTTACAAGGCCAGCCAAATTATGATAATTAGTGACATCAGCAAATTGCCAGAGGCAGGGGCCTAATGCAGTTTGTAGCATGTGGGTAAGTTGCAAAAAAGGAAAAACATGCTGTCTGGGCAAGATTGTTATCCCACAGAAATTTCACAAAAGGTATAAAGTGATCATTCTGGAGCAGACAAGCCACTACTCCACATTTTTTGTGGGTGGAGTGGGAGGCTGTGAACACTTGACCAACCCAGGCCCTACGCAATTTGAGATGTTCGGCTGGGAGCATGTGAGTTTCCTGGAGAACTGACACAGTACAATCCATACTCTTTAATTGCAAACACGTCTGAGACCTTTTAATAAGGTTATTTATACCCTTCACATTATAAGAAACTTTTTTCTTGTGTGCCATTATAAGTCACCAAAAAGAAGAGAAGGGAGGGATCCCCAAAATTATAAAGAGAACATATACCGATTGGGGGCACGGAGCTTCCCAATACCAGCAATTCCATTGTACCACACCAGACAGAAGCATATTGTCTAAAGTCAGCACAGTACAGTATGACATTAACAAAACACAAACATTCTCCAATGTGAAGAAACTGAAACAGTCTTTCGTAGTTTAAACCTTTAGAAATCAACATTTTTTTTCCCATGCATAGTCGACGAGCAGATTGGGGGATGCAACTGGTTGCCAGAATGGGCAACACATCTGATGCCCTAGGGTTGGTGTGGACCAGCACATGCAAATCCTTTGCTGGGAGTCCTTCTTGATATGTCAGCCGCGCCGCAAGAGTGGGTCATACTTTTCCAAGCAGTGTCTAGAAATATTACATTATGCCATTCCAGTTTTATAATAGAAGAAAAGTACAAATGAAAACATATCAAGGGAGGCAACGGCAGACACATAATTCTGGTACTGAACATATGGCAATCCACAGCCTGTGTTCTAGTCTATATATTATTACAGCACAGCAGTCGAGGCAAACAAAAAACCTTTAACTGTAAGAAAAAAAATAGTTACATAAGTGTATGTGTAATGGTGGAAAACTACCATTTATATGTTCTCTGCATGTGATCAGGTGTCCTCCACTGAAGAAATCTGGTGCTTGCTTTTCTTTGAGGGGATATGGTGATGGAGGATAGTCTACCCATCCTTGAGGTCCAATTTCAGGGCCGTGAGGTCAGAGGAGGTGGACGTCTCTTGTTGTCTGTTGTTGGAATCCACATTGCCTGTTGCAGGGCTCATTTCAGCTGCTGTGTGTTATTGTGTGGAACTGTAATCCCCAGTTTTTTTCAGCAATGGGGCAGCATCAGCAGGTGGGGAGAATATCTGTGCTTTATCTCCATGGTATATGGTTAGCTTGGCAGGGAAAAGTAAGGCAGTTCTTAATTTGCTTCTCCTTCAGTTGTTTCTGAACCCCATGGATTTGATTGCACTTGAACAGCAATTCTGAAGAGTAATCTGGTTTAAAGTATAAGCGATGGCCCTGGTACTTTATTTCCTTTGCTGCCCAGGCTGTTGACAAAATAAACTACTTTGTGGGGAAGCGGAAGGATCAGATAATGACTGACCTGGGTACTGCATTTGGTATGATGGGCTTTTTAGCCAGAGCTCTATGGGTTCACTCCATTTGCTGGTGTTACTCAGGGACTGAATGTAACACTTCCCTTAATAGCACTTGCAAAAAGGGGATCATGAGACCCTTCTCCAAATCCTCAGCGATCCCATGAGTTCTACATTTGAGCCTTCTGCACCTATATTACATGTCCTCCAGGCGTCAATGGAACTGCCTCTCCTGGTGGTAGAGACAGAAAGGATGGCCCTTAGATGCAAGTCTCTCTGGTCAGCTGTTCAATTTAGCCCCATTTCCATGTCATCAGTTCTGTGATCCACATCCTTCAGATCCTTTCTAAAGTCATCAATGTTGCTAGTGAGCCTCTGGACTGAGTGTGTGAAGGATTTAAGCATGGTCCTGGTTCTGCTCAGGCTAATGTGTTCTCCCCCATCATGACTGGAGATTGTTGATGGTGACTGTGATGGCCACGAGGCAGAGCAGCTCCGAGAGAGGCAGTCATGTCTGCACGAAGAGGAGTGTGGGGGGAAAAGTTGTCCTGCTGGATCTGATTCTCAGGCATGTTGGTGGAGTACTCTCTGTAATATTCTTAATGTCAATTTGTGCTGGACTAGTGATTGCTGTGGATATGGACTGAAAATAATGGAGCTCTTGGGTTTAAGTTGCAGCCATGCTGGGACCAGAACTGGAAGTCCCTTTGGGCCAAATTTTCAAATGGTAGTGCAAGGTTTGCATCTAGCCCTGTGCCACTTTTATTCTGCTGGTACATCAAACACTTTTGCAACTACTGCATTTGATTTTCAAAGCTCGGAAGTAATTACAATAGTTAACCCAGTTTATGCAGCTTGAGTTAAATCTGGGGTGCAAGCATTGTAAAAAAGTTCCCCAGGATTGATGCAAGCTAGACCACAAAAAGATGGTCGAACTTGCAGCAGTCACTGCATGTGATAGAATATCCTGTAAGATCGCTGCAAGCTAAGTCCACTGTATTTGAGGTACACCCAGGGGCTTGTGGCATTCTAGCCCTTTTGAAAATCTGGACCCTTATCTAGGTTACTGTCTGTTATTCAAGCCACACCAATGGAAATAGGCAAAATCTTTTTATTAGAATTAGACTGCATTATTGCTAATTTTTTATTGGAAAAGTAAGAGGGCAAAGCTGAATGTTAGGAAACTGAATATTTCTCCCATCAAAGCAGGTTAGATCTTTCACATTTTAAATGGTATCCGAGAAACAGAATTTGTTGGCAAAAAGAGACCGAAGGTCCAGCGAGTGTGCCCCTATTATATCACCTCATCCACCAATCTACTATACTGGTGTTCTGCTACCTTCCTACCCCATTCCCTTATCCCCCAAACCCATGTTGCTCCCCGGGGACCATGAGTCCCAATATCTATGTCAGAACAGTGTTCAAACCCATTAAGTGTGGCTGCCCCAATAATCCCTGACAGCAGTCTGTTCCACGGTTCCATCACCCACCTAGTTAAGAATAATTTCCTCATGTTTCTCTTGAACTTGACTCCCACCAGCTTCCAGTTAGGCCCTGGCTATACCCCCAGTTTATACTCATGAAAAATCTATGTTTAAATCATATCCCCACACTCTGCTTTGCCTCCAGCAAGTGCACATTTAGGGCCTTCTGGGACTGGGGAAAAACAAACAAACAAACAAAAACTATGCCTGACTTTTCTTTAAGCAACTCTATTCTCATTACAAATATGCAAAGGATGCAAAGAACCCAAACCAGAAAAACAAAGAAATGTTAAGATCCTAAAGCCTGTAAAGACTCTCATGTCATCCCCTCCCTCCCCCCCAAGTATGATAAATACTATAATATAACATAACCAAAGTAGAATGTTTTGGGGGCATGTATGCTGAGAAAAAAAGCGATCCAGAATGCTATGTACTGTAGTTCTATGTAAATGTGATGAATATGAGTAATATGTAGGAACTGAGATCAAGGGCCCCCTGCTAAATGAATTTTGGCCGTTTTATAATCTCTTTCTCTCTCTCTCTCTCTCTCTCTCTCTCTCTCTCTCTCTATCTCGCTCGCTGTCTTTCATTCTTTCCCTTTTGATTTTCTGTTTCTTTTTCTTTCTTCTTTTTGATTCAAAATGTGGGATTAAAGTATAATATGTGTTAAGAACCTATCATAAAGGAAGCACTCTTTTAACTTTAGGTGGGTAATAAATGGATAATCTGAGATTTAGATTTCTGAGTATTATAACTAGTAGTAATCTCTGGATTATGTTTAAACTCTTAGGCCCAGATATTCAAAGGGGTTCCGCATGGCGCAACAGAGAATTGCACCAGCACAACTCTGCACGACACACCAGTGGGATATTGAAACGGCCACCAAGTGCAGCACAAATCCTGATGCACTGGGGCACAATGTAAATGCAAGCAGCACAGATGCAGGGGGCGTGCCCATGCATATGTGGCATTTCCTGATATTCAGCCTAGGATGTGTGGTGCATATGCTGGCACAATCCTGCATTGCACCGCATGGGGGGTTCAAAGTTGAGCCCGTGAATCAGAGGAACAACTCCTGGCCACCCACAGGCTGGCTGCTGTATTGCAGGGCACAACACAGCAGCCACCAGCTGTGGGTGGCCATCCACCCACCCAGAACACAGTCCACAAGTACCCACAACATCCTGGTAGTCTAATGGTACCTCTCTCCCTCCTGTTTCCCCGAGCATGGTAGAATGCTGAAAATAATTCCCTAGTAGTCCAGGTGTACCCTCCTCCCTCCCATTGCAGAGATTGCTGGTCATTCCCGTGAATAAAATCCCTGGGTTCAGTAGCACCTCTCCACTCACTCACCCAGGACCCTTGCCCACCCCTCTCCCCATTGTGTGGGTGATTGCAACCCACCACATACCGCCCAACCGCCATGAATGACAGGTACACGCCCATACTGTACCTTTCATTCGGCACAGCCAGGCAGTATGTGGGTGGGGTTGCAGCCACCCGATGATGATGGGGGGTGTGTGTGCAAGGGTCCTGTGGGTGGGTGGTAGGTGGGGGGGGTGCCAATGGATCACCAGGGATTTTATTCAAGGGACTGACCGGTGATCACGGCAATGCAAGAGGGGGGGTACCACTGAACTACCAGGAAATTATTTTACAGCACTCTAACATGATTGGGGAAACAGGAGGGAAGGGGGTACCACTAGACTACCAGGGATTTATTTTACAATGATTTACCATGATCAGGGAAATGGGAGGGAGATACCACTAGACTACCAGGGATTTATTTTACACTGATTTACTATGATCGGGGAAATGGGACAGGTGATGCCCTGGAACCCCCATTATGCACACATCTTTCTGTGCAGGGTGCCAGGAGCAAGTCACCGGGCTGCCCTTCACAAGGCATGCAAATGGGCCATAATGGCATGCAAATGGCCCCATTTGCGCCTTGCATATATTATGGCCTCATTTGCATGCTCTCTGCTGGTATCACAGCTGATGCTCCAGTGCAACTGCGTTTGTGCTGGTGCATCCTCATGCTCTTGATATGTGGCTTGCACCTGCGCAGTGCCACTGCACCATGCACTGTCCATGCCATATTCAATGGTGCTGCGCCATGGCACATCACCATTGCACATCACCTGGTCCTGGACCCGGCACATCCCAGTTTCACTGCACCCATGTTTGTGCCACTGCCAGGTGCAGTCTGAATATCTGGGCCTAAGTGTTTCTCAAATCATTTATGGGTGTTCCTAATCAGTTATGAGATAAAATAACTACCCAATGGCTATAGGGGTTACCGAATCTGTGGGTGTTGAGAAGTCAGGGGGAGGGTTATACTATCTCCCGGGGTAATTATTCCTAGTTTTCATCTTGTAATTCATTATGTAGGGTAGTAGACCCAACTGTGGGGTAGCTAACTGATTCAAGGGAGGGGAAGTTGGAAGGAGGGGGAGTACACTTAGGTACTCGGGCAGAAATACTGTTTATGCACTCTTTCTTACTATTATTTAGATGTGGGTTCAGTGGGGCAGACTAAATATTTAAAAAGGTGGTGATATTCAGCATATGCTGTAATTTCTCTTTTCTGTTGAGTACTAATCAGCTAGATAAGAAAGCATACAAATGTGTACAAATCTGTAATGTGGTATTAAAGAAGATTAATGAAGCATATGTTTCATGACACTATCACCTCTTCACCAGTGAAAGAAAAATAAAGGATGGAAGAAAAATGTAATTTAAATGTTTTAACTTGGAATATTAATGGCCTGCACAACTCTATTAAAAGAAAAAGGATAATTAAATATGCAAGAAACAAGGCTATTAGACCAGCCAACTGGTGCAGTGGTAGCACTACCACACCCAACGCCAATGACCCAGCTTTGGAAGTGAGATCAAGGTGTTGGAGGGCTGAGAAGGATTGAGTGTCCGTGAGACTGCTCACCTCCTCTGGGAAGGGGGGTCTGAGAGCTCGGTGCTTGAACAGCCAATGGCAGGAGCCAGAGGAAAGGCAGCCCAAGCCAAAAGAAGGTGGGGGACATGGCAGACATCACCATGAGCACCTTGATGTCAGTGCACCCCACAGTGAGAAAACTGAAAAAATCCTCATTGGCAGGATGAGGAGTGTCCACAGGTCCTGCACCCGACCAGCTGGGCGCTTGGGGCCAAACCAGGTCTGTGCCTTGGTGGGACTTGGTGGACCCCACTTACCCCTCTGGAGGGGCAAGCCCTGGGGGAAGATGACCAGATAAGGTAAGACACAGCAGACAGTGGGGTAACAGGGCTGGAGGAGGGATCTCCGGGGACAGTGGAGCATAAAAACAACAAAAAAAAAGGTTGCTCCTCGTCTCCTTTTACAGGACACACACGTAAATTTAAAAGAAACTGATAAACTGACCAAACGATGAGGAGGAGGAAGGGCTTCCACTCATTGTGCAAAAATAGTTCATGGGGGTGTCCATTTTTATTAATAAAGTGGTGAGTTCACAAATAAATTAGGTAAAAATAGACCTGGAAGGAGGATTCTTTGTAACAGGAGAGCATTTGGAATCGAGCCTCCCACTCAGTATGCTTTCCTGGTTAAACTCTTCAATAAATAAATAAAAGTTGTAACACTTGTTTTGGTCTGGGGACATATTCAGAGCTGGCCAGCTGCATGCGAAAAAAGATGTGTCGCGCAAATATTTTGTGTCAGCCAGCTGTGTTGGGATATTCAAACAGAACACACAAATGGACCAGGTTGAGCATTCTGTCTGAATATTGGACCCTGGATGAGCAGCACATAACAGGTGGCAGTCATGTATAGTGCAGCGCATTCAGGATGTGGGGTTGAAGCCCACCCATAGGGGAATGCGTGGCACATACCTGGATGCGTGGCAGCCCCCATGGGCAATATTCAGCCCGAGCATGCAAATTAGCTCATTGGGCATGTATGTCACAATGGTGTCTCATGCATGCCCATTATGCTCATTTGCATGCATATGCATCATGGCTTATCCCAGGCCACACACCCCAGTCCCAATCACCAAGATGTACATGTGTAAAATTCCCTTTCCACAGTGTTATGCCCCACCCACACCATGCTCCCTGTCAACATAAAAATAATGCAAAAGCCCTGGTTCCATAGTGTAGTGCCCCCTCCCACTCCCCGATCGATGCCATTGTTGACGCATGTCCACATTTCCATTGCCATAGTGTATCCTCCCCAATCCCCAAGCTCTGTACAAGACTATACATCCCCACACATTTATTTAGCATAGGGCCCCCCATCCAAGTCCCGATCACAATATAAAATGACTGTCTCCACATGTTTCCTTACTGTAGAGCCCCCCTCCAAGCCCCGATCACAATAGAAAAATGACAGTCCTCACATGTTTCTATAGTGTGGAGCCCCCCACCCAAGCCCTGATTTTGGCAGAATAAAGAATAGTCCCCACACAATTCCATGGCATAGGAAAACCCTCACCCATGTGCACATCCCCCTAAATGTAGCCATATTACATGTTCCCTTTTCCATAGTGTAGGGTCTCCCCTTCCCAGCCCTGATCGCTATAAAATACATTCATTCCCCAATCCCCTTTTCCATAGTGTAGGGACACCCTGGCCCTGATCGCCGTATGTCATAAAATAATAAACTGATTCCCATTTCCATACTGTAGTGTCCCCCCCCACCCCCATCCAAGTTGGCAGTAACCACCCACCCTGCATCCCCATTCCCAACCTGTGCCAGTGACTGATACAACCCTTCTCACCCCACCATGGCCAGCCACCAACTGAATGGTACCGGAGAGTTGTCTTTAAGTAGGACGCGATCATTAGTTGTTGTGGCATCCAATGTTTGCGTTCTATTTAAAGACAGCTCTCCAGTGCCATTCAGTCGGTGGCTGGCCATGGTGGGGTGAGGAGGGCTGTGCCAGTCACTGGTACTGGGCGGGATGGGGGATGCAGGGTGGGGTTACCACCTACCGGGTTGGGAGGGTGGGAGAACACTACACTATGGAGGCACAAATTGGTTTCTTATTTTATAACATACTCTGATCAGGGCTGGTGAGGGGGCTCCCTATACTATGAAACAGGGGCTTGGGGAACAAATGTATTTTACTGTGATCTGGGCTGTGGATAGGGGCCCTACACTATGGAAAAGGGGATGTACAATAGGGCTACATTTAGGGATTGGGCACATGGGTGGGGAGTCCCTATGCTACAGAAATGTGTGGGGGCTATTCTTTATTTTACCGAGATCGGGGTTTGGGTGGGGGACCCTACACTATGGAAACATGTGGGGAATGTCATTTTTTTATTATGATCAGGGCTTGGGTGGGGGGCCTACACTACGGAAATGTGTGGGGATGTATAGTCTTGTACAGAGCTTGGGGCTTGAGGGGATACACTATGGCAACAAGGATGTGGACCTCTGTCAACAGTGACAGTAGTAGGGAGTGGGGGGTGGGCACTGCACTATGGAACAGGGCTTTTGCATTATTTTATGTTGACAGCAATTAGACTGTGGGTGGGGGCATGATGCTGTGGACAGGGAATTTTACACATCTACTTCTCGGAGATCAGGACTGGGGGAGACCTTATACTATGGGAAAAGGGGTTGGGAGTAGTATTTATTTTATCGTGATCGGGGCTGGAAAGAGGGGTCATGTGGCTGGCCCTGAACTGCGCGTGGGGTACCACCCTGCCCCACACATAGTTAGGGTAGGGCTTTGGGGTCTTTGCCCAGGGACTTTTGAATATTGGGATGCGGTGAATATGCATGAGGGATTCCTGATTTGCATGCCTGTATTGCAATATTCCATCAGTGACACAGTTGAGTTTGCGGGATGCATCAGGGCCTTTTGAATATTGCCATTTGCTGGAGGCTTTTGCAAGTCCATAGATGTGCAGACACATCTAGGGATGCACCACTCGTCTCTTTTGAATCCGTGGGCCTATGCTCTTAATAATGATGCTCCAAACTTCTTCCTTGACATCTGTACAGAAATTTCAGTTTCACCAACCTTTTATTATTCGTGGTGATTTTAATCAAGTGTTACAACCTGACACAGATTCCACTTCAAAAACTAGAAATGAATCCAATGCAGTTTAACGAATCAAAATAAAAATGGAGGACTTCAGTCTTGCTGTCCCAGTAAATCATTAATCCTAATAAAAATGACATTTCATTCTGTACAAAAAGCCATTCTACTTATTCATGAACTGACCTTTTTTGAGGTATCTAAATGCATAATCTCATGAGTTAAAAAATACACAATATTTCCCCAAGTCATCCACAGATCATGCCCGTCTACTAATTGTTATTGCATTTATAGGCATCACCATTAAGCAGAGGATTTGTAAATTAAATTCACTGTTACTAAAAGATCAGGGGCCTGATATTCAAAAATGCACAAAGGTTTGTGTTGCACTTTGCAAGCACCACAGCGTCTGAGGATGCATTATCATCATCATCATTTCTTTATTTATTGAGAACACTTTATCAATTGCAACTCAAGGTGGTTTACAAGAATAACATCATAAAAACGGATAAAATATTACAAACATAAGTATAAATAACTTAAAAGAGGTTAGCTAACTAATCAGATAAATACGCCTGATTAAACAGAAAAGTTTTCAGCCCCCATTTAAAGATTTCTAAAGACTTAGATTCTCTAATATAGAAAAGTAAGGAGTTCCACAGGGTTGGCACACTGAACGAGAATGCTCGAGTGCCAGATGTCTTCAAACAAACCCAGGGAATCTTCAGGAAATCCTCATCAGTGGAGCATAGGGGATGGACAGAGTGGCTAGAACACAGGAGGTCTTGCAGGTAACCAGGTCTCTGATCATGCGGGGCCCTATAGATCAGCAAACCGACCCTGAAGGTGATCCGCCACCTAATCAACAGCCAGTGCAGACAGCGCAGCACAGGTGTAATATGACATGATCTCGGAAGACCAGTCAACAACTTGGCTACTGCATTCTGCACTAGCTGCAGATGGTGAAGATCAATCCCTGCTAACCCCAGGTAGAGAGCGTTGCAGTAATCTAGCCTTGAAGTCATGAAGGCATGGATCAGGAATGGAAGATCACATGAGGGAACCAGATGTTTGATCTGGATGATGTTTAGTAGATGGCAATATGCACTTTGGACCACAGCCATCACTTGAAATTTAAGTGTCAAGCTGCAGTCCAAAACAATGCCCAGATTTTTTGCTCCAGCTGAGGTAAGCAGCCTGGAGTCTTCAGGTATCAATCCAAAGACTTGATCAGGCTGCACTTGCAGCCCTGAGTGACTAGCTCCCACCTCTAGTACCTCAGTTTTGTCTGGATTCAACTTCAACCAGCTGGCTTTCATCCAGTCTTGGATCTCAGCAAGGCACGGATTAAACACCGAGACAGCCTCCTGCTGCTAGGGTGCAAAAGCTTGGTATAGCTGAGTATCATCTGTATAGCAGTGGAAACTCAGCCCATGCTGCCTTATAATGTCTCCTAGTAGTAGCATATACACTGCGAACAACATGGGGGACAAAATGGTGCCCCGAAGAATCAGACATGGCAGGGAAAGGGGTGCAAAGGAATAAGTTCCTGACACCACCCTCTGCATCCTGCCCATGAGGAAAGATCAAAACCAGTTCAGGACTGCACCCAGTCCACAACAGACCTACAGATGTTTCAAAAGTACCCAGTGGTCCATGGTGTTAAATGCCTCTGAGAGATTGAAGAGACTTAGAAAGGAGCAACTTCCTGTATCCCTCACCACTAGGAGATCATTTTTCACTCAAACAAGGGCAGTCTCGGTGCTGCACCCCTCCCTAAGACCTGACTGGAGAGGGTCGTATATGCTGTGAGTTGAAAAATGAGTCTCCAGTTGATGGGCCACCGCCTTCTCAATAACCTCTCCCACAAAGGGAAGTTAGAGACAGGTCTGTAATTAGCCAGGTAATCCAGGTACAGTGAAGCTTTCTTCAAAAGGGGTCTCATCACTGCCTCCTTTAAGAGCTCAGGAAATACTCCTGTCACTAAAGAGTACAGGACTATCCTGTCTAGGACCAGGCCAATGGCATCAACACACCTCACTAGGTGGCGGGTTGGTCCTGGATCCAAATTACAGTAGGTTGGCCTCATCTCCTGGATGACCTTCATGAGATTTATGACAGCCAACTGGTCAAAGTTGAATTAGACAAACTGATTAGCCATGACTTCCAGACGCTCGCTGCATGCTCCTTTGGAGAACACTGACTGGATCTTCAACCTGATGATGACAACCTTATCAGTAAAGAACAGAACAAACTCATCACACTTAAATTGTGAAAAAGCTCACCCAGACTGAAGACAGGCAGGATTACATAACCTGTCGATAGTGCAGAAGAGCTGAGCTGGTCTGTTAATTGCTGCCGCAATTTCCTTGGAGAGGAATTATGTCTTCTTACAGGAGATTGCTGATTGATAATCCCTGAAACAAGGCATCAAAATAAGTTTGTCCTCACCAGATCCAGATCTCCGGCTATGCCACTCCAACCTTTGAGCATGCATCTTCATCTCCCTAAGCATCCCATTAAATCAGATGGATCTCTGGTGTGAACTGAGGGGTCGAACATGGACAGGTGTGATGGAGTTGAGGGCTTCAGTAACAGCCCTGTTATAGACTAAAATCAACTTCTACAGCTCCTCACACTCCATCATCATACCTGAAAGATCCAGCACTGCCATCAGACTCTGTGGAGTCAAACCCCTTAAAGGGCGGTACTGGACCATCTCTCTGGGGGAAGGTCTATTGGAAGGGGCCTCGAACGAGAACCTCATGGTATGGTGGTCTGACCAAATGACCTGTTCCACCATAAGGTCAGTGACCTCCAATCCGAGCAGGAAGATGAGGTCCAACAAATGGCCATGTATATGGGTTGCAGATGTAACAACCTGTGTTAGGCCCAACAAACACATCAGTTGGAGGAAGTACTGACCAAACTGCAAGAGTTTGTTATCTACCCAGATGCTGAAGTTACCCAAAATAACCCATCTGGGCGACTCCAACACCAGTTCAACAATGATGTTCAGGAATTCTCTCCCATCCTTCGGTGGACGGCAGATGAGAAGTATCCTGCAACCGACACTTGCAGCCCATTTAGCAGCCACACATTTGAAGGATCTCACTGTTCCTACTGGGAGGACCGTGGGGCCCAACTCTGATTTAGAGCAAATTGCCATACCCCCTCCACTACGATCCATTCTCTGGCAGTGAATCACTGAGTACCCAGCTGGAACTGCTGATTCCAAGA
Source organism: Neoceratodus forsteri (assembly GCA_016271365.2). Classification (NCBI taxonomy): domain Eukaryota; kingdom Metazoa; phylum Chordata; order Ceratodontiformes; family Ceratodontidae; genus Neoceratodus; species Neoceratodus forsteri. The sequence continues at coordinate 1,293,766,717 of CM057456.1, forward strand.
CTGGACCAACATTTTCATCCAGCCAGGTCTCAGTGATGCAAACCAGACCAGATGTTAACACAAAATCAGCAATAATTGCTGTCTTGTTCTTAATGGATCTGGCATTGAACATCACCACCTGGGAAGGATAGGCAGGTGAGGCAGGGCAGGATACTTGCTCACTTACCATGGAACCCTTGGCAATGGGAACAAGACAGGGAGGACCTATTTCCTGAACCCATTTCGCCCTAAGGCGACTACTGATTCCCACCACTCCAATCCACCCCCATTCAGTACACTGCCACTATCTGGCTGAATATAGGGCAATATCAGCAAAGCGGTAAGTCAGTTAGCACTGCCCTGACATGTATCCTTACTGTGCAGGGAATAGAGCCACCAGAGGGATCATACTGGAGTGCTATTTCCGATTTTCTGAGGAACTCATGCAAATTAACCTGTTGGGCATACAAGGTGCTAAGGTGCCACTTTCATGCCCATTATGAGCCTATTTGCATGGGTCATGGTGGCAGAATAGAACAGCACCCCCCCCCATAGATGTGCTAAAGCCCATGGTGTCTAATGGTCCCTTGACCTTCTGATCCCCAGTCTGGCCATTATGTACCCAATCCCCCAATCCCTGGTGCTTAGTAGTCCCCCTCCCTTCGATCATTGACCCAGCCATTATATACCTGATCCCTGGTGCCTAATGCCCCCCACCATCTGATCACTGGCCTGAACATGATATACCCGATCACTGGTGCCTAGTGGCCCCCCTCTGATAGCCATCCCCATGCCCAACAAAGGTGTCACTAGTGCCAAGTGATCCCCACCCCCCTCGGATCACTGTCACCATGCCCAACAAAGTTATCCCTGGTGCCTAGTGGTCCTCCTCTGCCAATTGCCAGTCAGCTACACAAAGATAGAACCCCAGGTACCCAATGGACAGCAAATATCATTTGTGTCCAGTGGCCATCCCAGTCACCAATCCCAAGCCCCACGACAGACACAGCATCCATCCCTTTGTTTATGCTTTAAGTAAACTGTAAGATGCAGGTGTGTCCTGGTATCACCCTCCAATAGCCTGTACTGTCCATGTCAATGCAGGAATCCCTGGCCAATCCCTGTCATTTAGCATGCCCCCTGCCCCCAGTGTGGCACCGAACACCCAACCAACCCCTCTTCCCCTTACCAGAATCTCTGGTACTGCGGGAGGTCACATGGAGACTATACTGTATATTTCAAGAGACATTTTTTAATGATTGGATCACCAGTGGAATTATGTCTGTTGAACACCTATTTGAAAACATCATACTATTTCCTTTCTGTTATATTCAAGAGAAATTTGGATAATTTGGATTACAACATGCATAGTTTTTAATATATTTATAATATATTTATATTGAATATTTATATATATAGTGGCACGGCCGTGCCACTATAGTTAGGGTTGAGGAGCCATTTCTATGTTAAACCCCCAAACTTTGCACCTTAATAACTTTGCAACCGTTTGACAGATTTGCCTGAAATTAGGCATACATGATCAAGAGCCATAGGCCTTGGGATCTGCCAAGTTTTGTACCAGTCGGCTCTACAGCTGCGGAGTTATTAAGCATGATCTGCGCGCACGTTTACGTTTTTCTGGAATTCTACGGTCGCTCCTACAGGTCAAATGCGGTTTTGCGCACTGCACGAAATCTTCAGGGAATGTGTGCGGGTCCCAATGTGCCTTTTGAAGATTTTGTGAAAAAATATTAAACGGTTCAAAGTTATTCAAAAACAATTTCCCATTATAAGTCAATGGGAAAAGTTAACAAAAAGTTCGACAGTGTCGCAAATGCACTTTTTACTGTCGCAAATGGCCCTGTTACTGTCGCAAATCCGCCATCTTGTTTTCAGTTAGTGATCAGAAAAATGCTTGGCATTTAAAATTGAGACCCTCTAGCAACCTAATTCTTTTTGTATTCACCTAGTCGGGCCCTGAGGATGATAGCCATGTCTTTATTTTGGGTAAAACACCCCAGAAATATGTTTTCAAATTTCTGGAAAAGCATTTAAGAAAGTAGTGTCGACTCATGAAAGTGTCGCAAATTTTTTGCGCCACTTTCGCAAATTGCGACACTACTTTGCGACACTATGCCCAAAATAACTAATTCTTTGGCACTCCGCTGCAAAAGAATGGTTGGGAGTTTTGGGCTGAAATTTGGAAGGAACGCAGACGACATCTCACAGATGTGCCTTTCAGTATTGTATTGAAAAAATATTACATGGCGGCAAAGTTACAGCACTCCAAAGATGATGGTTTTTCCCATAGGATAACATTACGGCACCCGACGCATTACAGGAATCCTTTGGCACCCTGCTGCAAAATAACGGTTTAGTCTTTTTTCCTGAAATTTGGAGGGAAGACAGCCAACAGCCCACAGATGTGCCTTTCAGTGGATTGGTGAAAAAATATTCCAGGGAGGCAAAGTTATGGCACTCCGAACTTCTCTTTCTTTCCCATAGGATAACATTATGGCATTCGCCGCGCCTTTCAGGGCCCGTATCTCGGAAACGGTGAGAGATACGGACTTTTCGTCAGAAAATTACTTAGCCCCCAAAGGGGCCTAAGTTTAAAATTAGTCAGGACAGTTGTAAATCATACGACTTTTAAATTTTTTTTCTACGTCGTACGGTTCCTGAGATATAATGTATTTATCATTCAAGTTCTCATTTTCTGCTACGATACTCATTATTATGCATACATTATTTGAACTCACTGTCTTTCTCTATGCAGGTTTTGGGGAAAACCAGCCTGTGCGCTTACATTACTGTTACTGTTGCCCTTTCTGCTTGCGGTTCCGTAGCCGTTTCACTTACCGTAGACGTCTGCGCCACCATGTGCGTTATCCTTTGCGTTTTCATTTGCACTTGCATTTCTGCTATTTTTTGCCATTTGTGTCTACAGTAGTGTTTCTCATTCTGTTTCATTTGCTTCACCATTCCCATTGACATTTCTGTTTGCAGGCACCATGTTACTATGTGACAACACATCACGTGGCAGACCGTTCCCATCTACGCCACCATGTGCATTACCCTTTCTGTCCTCATTCGTGTTTGTGTTACCATGTGCGCCACTATTAGCGCTTCTGTTTGTGTTGCTGTTCCTGTTACTATGCCACAAGACATCATGTGGTGGGCCCCGTGCTCCCGCCGCTGCATTACATTCACTATTTCTCGTTATCATTCTCAAAAGAAGGAATTAGAGGCAAAAACTCCATTTAATGCATTAGTTAGGTGGTTCCACAGCGACAAAAGTGAGGAAATTTGGTGTTAGGGTTGAAAACCCCTTGAACCTCCGCCCACCCCAACTGGCATTGGGGTGACATTGGGATCGTGGGTCCAACTCTCACCCATTCTCCTATACTTCTGCTGCTTTACACGTCATGGGGTGAGAGTTAGGGCTGACGTCCCAATGCGCACCCCAATGCCGTTAGGGGTTCAAGGGGTTTTCAACCCTAACACCGAATTTCTTCACTTTGTCGCTGTGAACAACCCTAACTAATGCATTAAACGGAGTTTTTGCCTCAAAAAAAATATATATATATATATACGGATTATGGTAGCACAGTAGTGCTACCATATTTAGGGTTGAGGAGCCATTTCTATGTTAAATCCAAAATTTTGCATCTTAATAACTTTGCAACCATTTGACAGATTTGGCTGAAGTTTAGAATACACGATCAAGAACCATAGGCCTTGGGATCTGGCAAGTTTTGTATTGGTTGGATACACTGCTGCGGAGTTATTAAGCGTGATCTGCGCGCACGTTTACGCTTTTTCTAGAATTCTATGGTCGCACGTACAAGGTCGCACGGTTTGTGCGACCAGCCCAAAATCTTCAGGGAACATGCAACTGGGGTCCCCGTTGTGTCTTTCAAAGATTTGGTGAAAAAATATTAAATGGTTCAAAAGTTATTCAAAAAACAATTTCCCATTATAAGTCAATGGGAAAAGTTAACAAAAAGTTCGACAGTGTTGCAAATGCATTTTTACTTTCGCAAATCCACCATTTTGTTTTCAGTTAGTGATCAGAAAAATGCTTGGCATTTAAATTTGGGATCCTCTAGCAATCTAATTCTTTTTGTATTCACCTAGTCGGACCCTGAGGATGCTTGCCATGTCTTTATTTTGGGTAAAACACCCCAGAAATATGTTTTCAAATTTCTGGAAAAAGTGTTTTTCATAAAGTACTTTTCATGCTCACGAAGTGTCCATAAATTTTTGTAAGCTTTCGCAAATTGAGACAGTAGTTTTCTAGTCTGTGGGAAAATGACAGCAATTCTTTGGCACTGCGCTACAAAAGAATGGTTGGGAGTTTTAGGCTGAAATTTGGAGGGAACGCAGCCGACATCTGACAGATGTGCTTTTGAGTGTTGTGTTGAAAAAATATTACACGGCGGCAAAGTTATGGCACTCCAAAGTTGATGTTTTTTTCCTTAGGATAACATTACGGCGCCCGACGCATTACAGGAATCCTTTGGCACCCTGCTGCAAAATAACAGTTTGGTCTTTTTTCCTGAAATGTGGAGGTAAGACAGCCAACAGTTTACAGATGTGCCTTTCAGTGGTTTGGTGAAAAAATATTACAGGGAGGCAAAGTTATTGCACTCTGAACTTTTCCTTTTTCCCCATAGGATAACATTACGGCGTTCGCCACGCCTTTCAGGGCCCATATCTCGGAAATGGTGTGAGATACGGACTTTTCGTCGGAAAACTGCTTAGCCCCATAATAGAGGCTAAGTACAAAACTAGCCAGGACAGTCGTAAATCATATGACTTTTAAATTTTTTTTCTACGTCGTACGGTTCCTGAGATATAACCTATTTAGTATTCCAAGCCCTCATTTTCTGCTCCGATACCCATTATTATGCATACATTCTTTGTACTCACTGTCTTTCTCTATGCAGGTTTTGGGGAAAACCAGCCTGTGCACTTACATTACTGCTACCGTTGCCCGTTCCGCTTGCAGTTCCGTACCCGTTTCACTTACCATTGACGTCTACGCCACCATGTGCGTTATCCTTTGCGTTTTCATTTGCACTTGCATTTTTGTTATTTTTTGCCATTTGTGTTGACAGTGCTGTTTCTCTTTCTGTTTCACTTTGCGTCACCATGCCCATTGACATTTCTGTTTGCAGGCACCATGTTACTATGTGACAACATCATGCGTGGCCCGTTCCGTCGCCACCGTGTGCGATACCCTTTCTGTTCTCATTCGCTTGCATTACCATGTGCGCCACTTTTAGCGCTTCTGTTTGCGTTGCTGTTCCTGTTACTATGCCACAAGACATCACGTGGCGGGAGCGTGGGGACCCGCCACTGCATTACATCTACTATTTCTCGTTATCATTCTCAAAAAGAAGGGAAATCAGAGGCAAAAACTCCATTTAATGCAATAGTTAGGTTGTTCCACAGCGACAAAGTGAGGAAATTCGATGTTAGGGTTGAAGACCCCATTGGACCTCGCTCACCCTCCCAACCGGCATTGGTGTGCATTGGGGTCGTCGGTCTTAACTCTCACCCCATTCTCCTATACTTCTGCAGCTTTACACATGTGATGGGGTGAGAGTTAGGGCTGATGACCCCAATGCACAACCCAATGCTGGTTGGGGGGCTGGGTGGGGGTTCCAAGGGGGGTTTTCAACCCTAACACTGAATTTCCTCACTTTTGTCGCTGTGGAACAGCCCTAACTAATGCATTGAACGGAGTTTTTTGCCTCTAAAATATGTATATGTTATATTTAATGTATTTATGAGTTTGTTCTGCTCTGATGCAGTTTTTTGGGCCTGCTTGTGTTTAGCCTCTGTTTGGACCTCCAGGTATTTTTGTTTAGTTTCCCTCTACTGTTTGCAGTGGGCTGCATAGCCCATGCTCTTCCACCACATAGTGGCTTTAAAGGCCTCCCACATGGTTTCTATGGGTACACTCGTAACATTCATTCTGAAAAAAGAGGATGCCTCCTCTCTGATCCATAGTATAAATTAATCATCCCAGAGAAGTAGTGGGCTCAGTCTCCATGTAGTTGACTTTTCAGAGTTTAGTCCTCACACCATGGACAAGGATACTAGGGTATGGTCTGAGTGATATAATGGGGTTATCATAGAGTTCAGCATGTTTTTTTGGTGATTGTTGGAGATGTTAACCAGAAGTTAAATCTACTGGAAGTGTCATAGGTAGCCATGCGACATGTGTAGTCAGACTCGAGGGGATGTAAAAATTGCCATGCATCAGTTGGGGAACACTCATCCATTATGGCATTTAGGGTGGGGACACTGGGGTGAGGAGCAGCTGTCCTGTTGGTCTAAGTAGGCCTCTAGAGTAAGTTTAAAAAAATGCTACAACCACCATGTTGATAGCTGGATCCCATCATTCAGTAATTGTTTGGCTAATCTCATGAAAGAAGACTGGCCTGTTGACATTGTGGGCATAGACATTTACAATTATTAGTGGGCCCTCAGGTGTTTTGGATTTAACAAGCACCCACCTGCCTTCAACTTCAGATACCTGGTGCAAAATTTTCCATTGAAGAGCTTTGTGAAGTAAAATGGACACCCCAGCTTTGGAAGAGGGTGCACAGCTGTGAGCTTCTGTTTCAACCCACTCCCAACATAGCTTATGATCTTCTGCTGACCTAAGCTTAATTTTTTTATAAAAGTACTACTTGGGATTTTAATGCTTTTGGCTTCTTTACTACCCTCTTCTATTTTACTGGGGGAGTGTTAAGTCCCCTGATGTTCCTGGTGAGTGGTGACCCACTTTAGGGACATCATTTATAAGCATGGTAAAGGTAAATGTGTGAGAACTGGGCTTTTGTAAGTTAGAGGGGAGTCTCAGAGAGTAGGAAACCTCTTAGCCCATAAGTAGAGGGGCCCTTTGAAACAGTTGTACCAATAATTTTTCATTTGCATCTTTGTAGCAGCTAAAAGGCACATTCTGATAAGACCATAGCAAAAATGCAGAATTACATAGTTTAGAAAACCTCAGTGCATAAAAGGAATTACAATAATTGGTAAGGAAGAAGTATAACCTCTCAGTGTTGTTATGAGTAGGAACATTCAAGTTGAAAGAGCCAGAAGCTTAAGAAGAGCCCCCTAAGGTCAAAACTCAGAAGATTCCTGAAGGGTAGCATATCACTGCCTCAGTGGGGTGCCAGATAGGGTATACTCCACCCCATACACACTATAAAGTATCAAAAAACAAAGGCACAGAATAGACACTGTAATGAAACAAAACACTAGATCCCACTAAATAGTGGGGAGGTCAACACCAAAGTAATAATAGCACTTACCAATAAGTATCTAAGTAAATGTAACAGACCACTTAAGAGATGTGTATACATGAAATACAGCTCACCCACGTAGTCGTGTCTGAAATTTTCAAGCAGGCTTTGTTGCATAGGTTACTCCCTGGTAGTAACTTTTTGCTGAAGGCTTGGAAAAGAATCAGTCTAATGCCCATGCTGGCTTCCCAAGCCACAAAGCTGAGCCAATATATCCAAGCTTCACATACAAAAGTTACAGATTGCATAGGAGAAAAAACAAAGCATAAACAAATGCCAAAGGGGGCCAAGAAATTGTCTCAATGGCACAAAATGCCAAACAGATATGCAGTGCTTCACAGGTGCTTGCAGGTGGATGGATTAGCCTTACGTATAAACAAAGAGTGTCCTCTTCAGAGGGGGGTGGTTATGCATCCAAGGAGAGGATCCCTTCCCAGACCTGGTTGGGTGAGACGATAAAAGTTCTTACTATCAATAGCTGCTGAGTTGCTCTCAACAAGGATCTTGTTCAGAGTCACATGATAGTGGCTGGTAGCAAGCAGGCATCATCCAAAGCTCTGCAGACCTACACCTTACAAATTTTAACTTTTCTGCTTTTTAATCTCCTTTAACAAGAGCACTAAGTGCCAGAGCACTTCTAACGACATTGTCTTACCTGCTGTACAAAGAAGCAGCTAAACTGGTTCACCAGAGTAGCAATATTAGTGACTACACTATGGAGATGTCCAAGCCTTTGCCATGTCATTAACCACCTCCTCTTCCAGAACAGGCCCTGGACCCACAACTTTGCAAAGTTTCTCTTTCTCCAACTACCAGTTTTTCACTTGAAGGAGATACGTAATATTCATCTTAGCATTTGTTTCAGGAAATGGCTTCACTAAAATAAGTCGTCTTAGACATCTGTAGGGAGCTTAAAAATATCCACCCTACCCTAGACAGCTTGGCCTGAAGAATGGGTGATGTTGAATCCCATATATCCTTAGTCGAGGACCAACAAAATTGGCTTGACCCTGAGGTGGTCAATATAATTAATTGTAGCTGTGAACAAAGACCTTGAAGGGCACAACAGAAGAAACAATTTGGTGATTGCCAGAATCCCAAAGAAAATGGAGGGGTCCAACATACTTCAGTTTGTCCAGAAGTCTGATTCATGTGGCAGGCCCATCTCCACATGGTGCTAACTATTTTGTGAAGAGGGCACATCACTCCTTGCGTCCAATGCTGGGACTGGATGAGAGACCCCTTCCCATTATCCAGAAATTAATAAACTTCTTCGAGAAAATACACATCCAGCTGAAAGCTCAGGAAAAGGGTGAGCTAATTTAAGAAAGGAAATGCTTTTATATATTTAATGATCTTGCTACTCATACTCGGAAGCTGCAAGGGTAATACTGCATAAGTTAAAAGTTTCTGGGATTAAATTCTACATTTTCTACCCCATAAACCTTCTTGTTACCTCTCATAAAAGTAACAAAAAATATAATTGTGCTCAAGCAGTAGAAGCTGGCTTACACGATCTCTCCCAAGATTTGTTCCCTTCTCCACCCTCCCGAGAGGTGAAATTACCATTTTACATTTTGTCTTCCAAGTAGAATTGAGCAACAAAAACAGCGGTTGAGTTTCCAGGTTCTAGTTCTTTCAACAGTCTCTGGTTGCACCCTGTGCCCAAGAGTCATGGTCCTGGTTAACAATATAGTTGCATTTTCTCTTCCCTCCATCACTGTTTCCCATCCAGCAGTTCCAGGCCTCAGCCTCCCTCTGACTCAGAGTCATAGTAGCACGGTAATTATGTTATTCCATTTTTATTTTTTTTTCACTTAGCCTGGTGCTCCTTCATTACCCCTCCTGCCTAAGGGCAATGGGGGAGACATAGTATTTCTACTTTTTTCCCCCAAGTTCCTGGGACCCTGGAATGGCCCCATCTGTCCTCCTGGCCAAGGCCGAGGTTCCCCATGATCTGGCACTGCCACCTAGCCTCCATCAGGTGGCATCCAGGAGTCAGGGAAACTTCATGTCCCTCCCCATAGAGGACAGCTGACTGGTGGCTGCTAAATCCTGGCTCCTCACCCTACCCCCCCAGCCGACGACCCCTGGTATCCCAAACTCACTCCCAAACCCAAGTTGCTGGCTTTATGCGAGGTGTGGCATCCAGCGCCTCAACCCTCAGCACCACCAGTCCAGCATTTGTCGTTCCATATTAACTACTTATTGTCATGCATACCATACCTAAATACTCCACTTTTCTAATCAATGGTCACTTATTTTTGGTAACTGTGGTTTTTGGACTTACAATCTCCAAGATCAGTAGATTAGCAAATTTCTGGCTCCACATACAACCAGGCAGGAAGATGGATGACCACAGCAGCAGACAGCTCACTTAGATTAATGCACACTTCTTTTATTTGCATTTGGTAAGCTAATATGTAGTTTTAGAAATAGTCTTGTAAGTGGAAAGACACACAGGAACTATACATATTTTGATATTTGGGAAATGTCATTTGCACTCAAGGTGACATGCGGATGTGTATAACTTGTTTTTCCAGTGTTGGCAGCTGTTATCTCTGTTTTACTCAGTTGCATATAGTGTTACCTACTGTTATTATCTTGTTCAAGGGGGGTAGATAACAATGGTGAGACTGTTACTGGGTCAGGTGAGATTGCTTATTGTTATGGATATCTTTTGGTTAATCTTAGGGATTCCTGTGGGGACCAGGCACTCCTCAACTGCCTCCTACCACAACATCTCATATTCTGTTATTCCATATGGATTTTGTTGACAATTCTTTTCCCATCTTGCACACAGTAGCTTGCAGTGAACTCAGCCCACTTTATCTATACCTGCATTTTCCCACCTGGCATAGCAATACTGTCCTTATTCATTGCAAGATCTTCATATATCTCAAGCACACTGCTGCTGGTCAGACTGGGGTTGGATCTTTCTTTTCCCTAAGATAGGTCAATGATTCGTAGCCTATCTTTAATACTTGGTGCCTATATTCATTAGGGAGGCTGTCTGAGGACCACTTGCCCATAATACTAAATAAATGTCCCCCCATTCTGGTTAAGTGTTTCAAAATGGATGCCTGTCAGTCATGTGCTTACAGACCCAGGCATACTCTGGCATGTTGTTTTTGTAATTCTTCATTCATGTGACTATTTGAGAGATGAGGCTGTGGTTTCTCAGTGGCTGCTTGGGGCGCTGGGTTGGCTGTGCTACTTCACGGACTGAATGGGTTGAGAGGTGTAACTGGGAGTGATACCCCCCTCCTTAGAATTCCAAAAAGGAGGCAAGGTTTAACCTCCAGGGGGAGAGTGGTTCTTGTTCTGGTATTTCTTCATTTTTGTTTCTTATAGTGTTTGCTTGTTATTCTGCTTTCAAATATGGGATTTATCTGTAGTGGGTGTGTTAATATGGGGGCATTAACACATGGGGCAAACACAGTACTATTACACCTGGTTCTAGGTAATGAGTATTGGACTTATAGGTTGGAGCTCTTCCCAATGCCAGATTCTACATCTAGGCCTATATGAGTAGCTCTTTTAAGTATATTTTGTGAAACACTAAAGGAGCCCAGCCCAAGGAAACAAATTCTGGTCAAAGCCAATATGGCTGTGGAGAGCTTGTGGGATGCTGTTACCCATTATGTCTAATGAATTTGCACAATGTAGATCTGGTCTGTTTTATTTGTTTATTTATTTATTTGAATCTAGGATTATAAATCCATGTGAGCCAAGTCTCTTTTACAAAGGTTCCACGTCTCATGTTACAGTAGACAACATAAATTGCAATAGGAAAAATAACATTTGGATTGATTTAGAGACAGGGCACAAACACATACTGTGCAGGGAAAGGGACAAGAAAATAGGAGAGAAAGAGAGAAGAAGGAGGGAAAAAGAAAATCGGTGGAGTAGAAGGAGTTAATAGAAAGAAACATGGGATGGGATAGGGGAGTTGCAGGGAGCAACAGGGGGGATATTGAGGAGAGGTCAGGGATGGTGGGGTCAAGTGGCCATGGTGGCATTGTCTGGTGTATAAAAGCATGAGAGGAGGGCCCATGGAAGGCAAGTGCAAGAGGGTGCCAAAGCCCGCACAACAGGGAACAGGAGGAGTGCCGATTTGTTAGCCAGGGCAGTCACAGGTGCTGGAGGCAATGAAGGTGTTTCAGAGCCTAGATTTGAAAGCACCAAGCAGGGTGGTAGAGGTAGTGTCACTAGCAAGACCATTTAGCCAGGTGGGGGCCCTATAGGCAAAGGATCTTTGACCTTGTGTTGTGTGGCAGCAAGGAACTTGAAACAGCTGTGGCTTTTATCCCCTGGTGGTTCAACTGTTGGTTTTCAGTTGAAGGAGGGTACAGACTCCTGGAGGGCAAGGCCCAACAGGATTTTCTTAGCAACTACACAGGTTTGATATTTTATTCTATTTTCCAGTTGCAGCCAATTTGTTTGAATGTAGAGGTCATATGTGTGTGAGATATTTGGCACCAGTGATGAGTCGACAGGCCTTGTTTAGGGTGGTAGTTACCCATCTAAGTGCAATGGCAGTGGCAGAGCCATAGATGACAAGGCCATAGTCAATCGAGGAGATGATGGAGCTCTGAACAGCAGCTACAAGGGCCTCTTGAGTTAGGTGTTGCTGGAGGTGGTAGAGCAAGCACAGCCTGGAGTTTGCAGCTTTGGCAATGTTATTTATGGGGGCAGCATAGGATAGGTGGAAATCTAGAATGACCCCGAGATATTTGAAGGATTGGACCTGATCCATGGGGCCACCTAGGCTGGTCTTTATGGAGACATGGAGATGCTTATGTTTGTTATGGGAGCTGCTGAAAACCATTGTCTTGGTTTTTTTTCTGGTTAAGGATCAACTTATGGCTTTTTAACCAGTTTTCAACCAAGGTGAAGCCATGCTGAATGTTCAATTGTAAGTGGTTTGGGTCCTGATGAGAAGCAAGAAATGACTGTGTCATCCACATACAGTATGATTTGTTGAGCACAGGAGTCCATGATTGTGTTGAGGAACAAGCTGAAGAGTAGTGGGCCCAGAATCGAACCCTGCGGAACACCAGAGCGGATCTCTTTAGTATCAGAGAGCACATCCACAATTTTCACACATTGGGACCAGTTTTCCAGCTAACCTTTGAACTGGGCAACATCTGTGGAGAGGAAGTTTCAATGTGGTCTTAATTTTACACATTTTTACAATGTGTTTTCCCTAGAATATGCCTGCTGATTGCTATATATTTAGCCTGGATAGTTCACGGAAGAAATGCATCTTATTTTCAGTGGGTCTCTACATCTACACATTATTATGCTGAATTGTGTAAAATTAGAATGCACTAAAACAATATTTTATATTTGGGGGATATATTAAGTGCCAGATCGATGCATGAGCAGAAAGATGTGTTGCACAAAGAGGGTGCACCATTTGGCACTGATACAATATTCAAAGAGAATGCGCCACTGGTACAAGGTATGCATACAGTGAGGCCCACCGGGATGGTGTGCAGCACTGCAGAATTCTGCAGTAGAGTTACTGCAGCTAACAAAGCAATTTCAAAGGGAGTTAATCCCTTTTGACATGCAGTAAAGCTGTGACACTGTGCTTCATCCTGGCAGGCTTCATCGTTCCTGTTGAAAATGTGACCCTGGATGGGAGTCGCAGAGCAGGTGGCTGCCAAGTCAGGTGCATCCAGGGTAACCCCAACTGAATACCTTCTGGGGGAAAGTGTGGCACATATCGGTATGCACCACAGCCCCCATGGGTAATATTCAGCCCAGGAATGCAAATGAACAAACTGAGTATGCAGGGTGCAAAGAGGCATTATGCATGGTCATTACCAGCCCATTTGCATGTTGGCATGGGGATAAATATGCCGGAGCAGCTCTTTCCCCCAAGCTCTGACCCGATTTCTCCCATGTGGGACAGGCCCTGAAGTCTCTGATGGTATAGTGGATCCCCACCACCCATTCCACCAGCCCTGATCATACCAGAGTCCAGGATCTGTTGGTTCCATATTATAGGGACCCCAATGCCATCTCTAATTGCACCTGACTACATCTACAGTCCATGTCCATAGTGTAGTGGCCCCCAATCCCCCTCAGCAGTGCACAGTCACCCCCTTTCCTGCCTCCCCAGCCCTTCCCATTGCGACGACTGGCTCTGTAATGGGATTGTACCACTCTATCAGTGGGTGGTGAAGCACTCACAGTAGGATGCTGGAATGTGTTATACATAAGCATGAGCTGTGTGTGGGTGATAGCACGCAGTGGTCATACTCCTCAGGCACTCGCATGTGGATCCATCATCCCAGTGCCATTGCACTGCTCTGTGTGGGTGATGGCCAGTGCTCTACCCACTCACACAGGTCCCAAGACAGACATGTTACAGCCAACCTCCCATTCACTTGTATAACTGGGGAACTGTGGATGAATTATCTATAGCCTGAAACTTGCACTGCAAATGGCATTACAGGATACTGCACCCCATGGCACCTGGGACACTTCAGCAGAGGGTGGCACATTACTCAGGGGAACAGGGGAGAGTGTAGACTTGCAGCGGTGTATGACAGCAGGAAGATACAACATCGGCAAGGCATGCATTGGAGGTATCTAAATTACCTCTTCAATTTGCCAAGGACATACATATGGTTGCATACACTGGTGGATCTGCAGCTGGCATGGTGACCCTATGTATGGTACAACCAGTTGAGTCATTCCAGAGTGCAGGTCCCAAGCCCGGGTTCAGTGCAGTCAATGACTGGCCATGGCAGGGTGTGGAGGGCAGTACCAGTCTTAGCAACAGGTTGGGTATGGGGGGAGTGAGGGTGTCTGTTTACAGGGTAGTGGATGGGAGTCCTCTAGACTATGGATATGGACCATGGTTTCCTCTGGTGCAATTGGATCTGGTGGGGCCCTACACTATGGAGCTCTTCAGGGATGGAGTTGGCTAGATTGGGGGTACCTCTAGTGCACCAGGGCTGCCAGGTTTATATGCACCTGGGTGCACATCTGCAGCCTGCCTGTGGGTGACTGGCTGAGTTAGGCCAGCTATTTGCTGCCTAACTGTGGGCTGTGATGCTCTGTACTATGAGGGGCACATTCACACTGAATATGCTGCAGCATGGCGTATGCATGGGATTGCCCTCTTGACTTGAACGGCATACCATTTGTGTGTGCCCTGGCCCATTCCATTGCTGCTGGTGCATCCTGCACATTTGAATATCACAGTGCTGTGCATTGTTGGAGTTGTGTGGCACATCTCCATCTTCCACTTGGATGTGCTGTGTATCTCCTTTGAATATGGGGGCCCTGGACTAGGTAGCCTAAATAAATACATTATAAAAATGGTAAAATCATGACCACACTGAAAACAAGATATTGCATCTAATCTGGGACAGCCTGAGTAAATAAATACAGTGCAAAAAATGTGTAAATGAACATCCCTATGACAATGTAGCATCTCCCCTGCCCTATCCAGGATACAAAATATAGAATAAGAAATATTCAGTGCTCCCAGATCCAAATAACCATTACTCTGTAAGAATCCATAATTTTCTCTGTGTTTTCCACACAATGGCAAAATCAAATCCCTGTATAAATCCCTGTAGAGTTTTCCATAAGCCACTGGTCCTTATTTATTATTTTGTTCTTGATTTATTATATCAGCAGCCTTTCATTAGGAAAAAAGCTCTGATTTGCTGATCAGTATTAATATTATATGTCATGATTGCCTTGGAATTATCTGGATTCATATGCTATGCATAAGGCAAAATGAGGGACTATATGAAATAACAAACATCAAGCTCATTATTTCATGAACTATATTCAAAATTAGTAATTGCAAGTCAGACAATCTTTCAAAGGACACTAGTAATGCCTGTAAACAAATGTATTGCAAATAGAGACATTTCCACATGCATATATATATATATATATATATATATATATATATATATACACAAATGCTATTTTTGCATCTTATAGTTGTTAGTCTTCAGACAAATTCTCATAGACTTTTTTTCTGGCTGCCTGATGGAATCTTGAATGAGATAAGTGAATGTTATTATTTTATCAAGGTCCTGATCCAACAACTCAGCAAATACACACTCAGTATATCATATTATAAAATGACAAAAAACAGTCTTCTGCTTGCAGTAGCTTGATCAGTAATTTTATACTGTAAATGGTATGTTATTTTTGTTATATCTACGTTGGTTCAATAAAAGGTATAAAATAATTTGTTTCTGTATCACTCATGGTTAGCCAGCAGTTACTTTATTAGATGCGGTCTCCCTTGCCAGGAGTTTGACTGTTTCTCTACCCCTCCCCCAAACACACACACACAGACTATAAGAGATCTCAGTAGCTCTCATCTGTTATGTTTGGGAAGCAGGTGGCAGCCCTTCCTGTCAAAAAGAAATTCAAGTATTTTGTCTGGATAGTTCACTGAAGACCTGGCATTTTCTCAGATAGGTCTTGAGAGGTTAAAAAGAGTGTAGATCTTTACAACATTTGATGGGAAAGGGTAACATTTATGAGGTATGAATCTTTCTTGAAAGATATTCATCCCCAACTGAAGTTAGTAGCAAAAAAAAATTAAATGCTAATCATTTAAATGTGCAAACTGTTGCATTTTGAAGGGAGTAAACAAATCTCCACTTTAATAGCCAATCAATATTTAACAAGCTGTTTCAGTTTCCTAATGGCCGTCAGATAAGCAGCTTGGAGTTATGTATCCAACATTCTAAACAGAAAGAAGAGATTATTTTATTTTAGTTGTCATAGTGATTTGTAGATATGGAAGGATACATTGAAAAGTCCTAAAAATGTGTTCCGCGAAACTCCATTTTCAAACTACAGATAACAACATGGCTGTAGGATCCATCCACAGCCATAAAAAGGAATCAGATTTCCCGCTATCTCCAAAAACTGCAGGCAGATTTTGCCTTTCTAGAAGAAACTCATCTCCAAACTAATCAAATGATCCTGTTACGTAGACAACAGACAGGACAGATTTATGGTGCAGGGGGTCGGGACTCGAAAAAAATGTGTAGCAATACTAATTGCTAGACAGGTTCTCTTTCCCTTATTCAAGAGGTACTAGATCCCAAGGTCTGAGATAGTCTGCTGTGAGGGCATATACGTCATACAACAATGACGCTTGGGGGTTCATCTACGGTACAAACATAGATGACCCACACTTATTTGCATGTCTCTTGGGATGCATGGCCTTGTGGGCTGGCACTCCCATGCTCTTAGCTGAGGATTTGAACTTGGTTCTGGACACAGAATTTGATTTATCTGGGAAACAAAAAAAAGAGCCCACCCCAGCACAACAGTTAGTTCATGACCTCATTGGTACACTAGGTCTAATTGATCCATGAATGGTATTGTACAGCAATAATTGTGAATATCCTTTTTTTTCTTCCCTATACCTGTTGTTCTATAAGTTAGATTATTTTCTTCTGAGTGCAGAACTCATCTCCAAGGGTAATGCACTATATGAAGACCCCCCCCAGGTTATATTAGATCATAACCTGGTAACAATGAAGCATTCCTCAGGCACTTCCAGAGATCCAAATAAATTATGGAGGGTTAATAACCAGCTCCATAAAAATTGTCATATAGTGTAGATGCTGCAAGATTTCACAAAAGACTATATCCAGAAAAATGCCACCTCAGTGCAAGGCACAATCATTCTGTGTGCAGCATATAAAGCCAGTATACACGGTGAGTTTAGCTGATTGGCTACTATCCATAAAAAATGCAGAGTACAGAAATTAGCCAAATTACTTGTGCAAATAAGAAAGACTGAGTGGATGTTAGGTCCCAAGTCTCCAGATGATGTCTGGGTAAATCTGAACAGACGCAGGGCCCAATATAGTGAAATCAACAGACAAAGGGCAGAAAATGATATTGCTACAGTATGTCAAAGACTGAATATTTCAATCAAGGGGAAAAAAAGTGAAATGCTAACTCTTAGACTGAGGCAACAGAAAATGTCTAGGTTTATGGCAGGGGTCAACAACCAATGGGAGAGTTGTATCAGCAACAAGGAACATTGTGGAACAATTTTGCAATTACAATCAACACTTTTACAACTCAGAAGATACCACAACAGATAATGAGATATCTTGCTACTTAGCTTCCGTACCCCTTCCTCACCTAATGGATACCCATACTGATTTTTGTGGGAAGCAATTTCAGAAGATGAAGTTAGGGCTGTGATTCTCACTCTTGCTCCTGATAAAGCTCCAGGACCTGACAGGTTCTCTTCCAGTTTTTGTAAAACCCTGATCCATGACCTCACCTCCTTCCCTCTGTGAATGTATTGGCATTGCTATGAACATGGCCTTACTGACTACTCACTGACTGAAGTGATGATTATGATTTGCCAAAGTCTGGTAAAGTTCCCTCCATGGAAGGAAACTATTGTTCCATTTCGCTTATCAATGTTGACATGAAAATTTTGGCTAAAGTATTAGCTGCTAGATTGATGAAAGTATGGGACCCTGTAATTGGTGGGAAACAAGTTGCAAGGAACACATCCTTGAATCAAAGCTTACCCATCTGTTTTCCATATCCAGTGATGCCCAGGAACCAAATGTTCTGGTATACCTGAATATCCAAAAAGCCTTCAATAGGGTGGCTTGGAAATACATGTTCCAAACTCTATTGGAGTATAGAATTCTGTCAGAGTTTATTCGATTAATCAAAAGCCTATATTCTGGTCCGAGGTCTAGAATCAGAGCCAGTGGAGTTTATTTGGACTATATTACTCTTAAAAGGGGCACCAGGCTGGGACACCTCCTGTCACCCATTTTGTTTAACTTATTTTTGGAAGCAGTGATACTCCATATCAAACAAACACAGGTCATTCAAGGCATTTGTATTGGCAAAAAGGATTTTTTTTTTGAAAATCATAAACTTTATTAAAATATATTAGATTTTAGAAATAGTCATTGTGTGTAGTAACATTGTCCAATGCAGCAAAAGAAAAACAAGAAAAGGAGACAGTCAACAAGATTGCACATTCGCTGAGAAAAAGGATAGGTGGGGAGGGGAAGACAAAACAGCAGGAGTATGGGGGCTAGTGCCCCTTGACTATTTACAATCTGGTAAGCTATCCTCCACCTAAAGTGGACCCAGTGGACATTGACCACCACATGATTTATTAATGTGGCCATGGTTATGCTGGTGTGTTGTCAAGTCACAAGTAAAAGGGAAAGGGGAAATTTTTTAACCAGGAGAGGCACACTATGCTGAAGCTTGATTCTGGGTGCGATCTGGGAGCACAAGGAAGTTAAGTGACTTGCTTAGGGTCACACAGTATGCAAGTAGGGGCTGTGAGATTCAAACCCAGAACCTCGAATGAGTCCCATTTGTTATGGTATTGAGTTAGCCTGTTATTCAGTGAGCTAATCATTTTTTCCATTCTGAGAGCCAGTAGGATTAAGTTGTGCCACTCCTGGTATGAGGGGACTGTATCGTCCAGCCAGTGCTTGAGAATTAGCTTTTTGGCAGTGGTGGCAATGAGAGAGATGTGGTATTTGTGGACTCTGAAGATCTTATCCAGATCCAGGCCTAGGATGCAGATCTGTGGGGTGAAAGCAGAGTCCAGGCTCATGAGGAGGTCCATTTTGGAGCATATCTCCACCCATAGTGGTTGTGCTTTGAGACAGTTCCATAATATGTGTTTTAAGGAGCCCTGTTGTTCATGACATCTTGTGCAGTTGGAAGATTGTAGTTGGCCCATTTTAAAGAGTTTTAATGAGCTGAAATATAGGTTGTGGGCTATCTTGTATTGCATTGCCTAAGGCCATCAAACGTTATGTATTTGTGGATGCTGTTCCACATGTCGGATCTGACCTTGTGATATGTGAGTTTTGGGAACTCCTTTTTCCAGTAGGAGTATATGTCCTACTCTGCTGCAGTTCTTTTGGTCAGAAGAAATGTGTATAATAGGGATGTGGAGTGTTGTCTCATGGTGAGTTGGGCAAGCTCTGTCCATTTGTGGGGTTCTGAGAATGTCCATGATCTGGGTCCTAGTGTAGTTGTTATTCAGTGCTGAAGCTGGAGGAAAGCATAGGGGGATATGTGGACATCTGAGTGGGCTTTGGTGAAATCAGCATATGATATATATATGTTGATTTGTATAATGTGACCCAGGAGAAGCCTTGGGGTTGCTCTAAGGAAGTTGCGAGGGATAGGTTTATTTTGGATTTCGAAATTCAGATTGTTAGCAATAGGTTAATGTAGATCAAATAGGGGTTTGGTTTTGAGTCTCCTATGTTGTTGTTTGCTCACTAGTAGAGACATTTCTATGGGTGTTCCTCGAAGAGATTTGGGGAGTTTTGCTTGTGGTATGTGTGGAAGTGCACTCATGCTTATTCTGGCTTGCTGGCAAAGATCTTTCTCGATTTGCAGCTAGTGAGGTGAGTAGGAGTCTGTTATAGCCGAGTCTTCCTGCATCTTCCATCTAAGGAATTTCACGGCATTGATTGCTAGGTAGTAAAGACAAGGGTCCAAGAGTTGTAATCCACCATGTCTTTTGAGAGGAGTGAGCTTTTGTTATGCTCTGTGAGGTGTTTTGTTTCCCCATAGAAGGAGGTTGACCATGTTCATGGGGTAGAGCAACTGTGGTAGGATGTTCATTTTGATTATATTTACTCTAGCCCAAAGGGTTAGTGGAGTGGTCAGTCAGCAAATGAGGTTGTTGTTGATAGACATTAGGAGGGCATCAAAGTTCTTTGTGAACATCTTCTTTAGACTGAGGGTTACGTTTGTGCCCAGGTATTTCAGGCCTTCCGGGGCCCATGTGCCCTCCCCATTGAAGGAGTTGGTTGTTTGTTGTTTGGTGATTTAGGGGCATGATACAGTATATGTTTTTATGAGGTTGATTTTATTGTCTGGCTGTATTCTTTTAGGAGGTGAATGGTGGTGGGGATGGACTGGTGGGGGTCCTCCAGATGCAGGAGGTTGTTGTCAGCATACATTGATATTTTGTACTGATATGGAGCCACCTGGATTCCTTTGATTTCAGGACATTGTATTATTCTCCTGGTCAATGGCTCAGGGATAGACTGAATAAGAGCGGGGACAGAGGACAACCTTGTCTTGTTCCCTTATGTAGACAGAAGGGCTTGGAGTTGACCCTGTTACATCTAATAATGGTTGTGGGGTGGGAGTGTAGTAGTTGGATCCAATCTAGGAAGTTGAGGGGGAAGCCACATTTCTGGAGAGTGAGGTGCAGGAACTGCCACAAGACCCTATTAAAAGCCTTCTCTGTGTCCAAGGACATTAGGACTGCTGGTTGTTCCGTCTCCCTGGCTGCTGCTGTTAGATGTGAGAGTTTGCGTAGGAGATCTGAGGGGAGGTGTCCCTGCATGAAACCCACCTGTTCTGGGCTGAGCAGTGAATCCCACATTGTACTTACTCTCAGTGCTAGTATTTTGGTTAGAATTTTTATGTTTGTATTGAGGAGGGATATGGGGCAGTAGCTTTCCAGTCATCCTGGGTTTTAACTTGGTTTGGGCAGTAAGATGATGGTGGCTTGTTGGAGGAAGTGTTGTAAAGTTTTGTGGGAGTGTGAGAGGTTAAATAATTTTCTCAAGGGTTCTACTATGGGGTCTCTGAGTGTCTTGTAGAATTTTGTACAGAATCCATCTGGGCCTGGGGCCTTGTCAGATGGGAGATCAGAGACCACTGTGTGTATCTCCTGCAAAGAGATTTGTGCCCCCAACCTGTTCATCATCTCTGGGGGGATTGTGGGGAGATTTGCCACCTCCAGGAACTTGTTTATCTTGTTGTCTGGGGACACTGTATCTGCTTCATATAGAGATTCAAAGTAGTTGGCAAAGACAGATGCTATCCTCCTCGAGTTTGTTAAGAGCTTGTCATAGGGTGGGGGTCAAATGCCTTTAATGTGTTTGAGGGATTCTGTCTGTTTTAACCTAAGAGCTAGTAGCCTGCCTGCCTGCTTTCCATGATTGACGTAGTTGGTTTTCACTTGGAAAATCATGAATTACACTTGCTCTCTCATAAGCTTCTCATATTTTGCCCTGGCCAAAAAGAATTTAGACTGTCAATTTACACCGATGATATACTTCTGCAAATGCAGAATCTGACCTCCTCTCCCTCAGCTGTGCGTGATATGATCAAACAATTCAGACAGATATCAAATTACACACTTAACTTAGAAAAAACTAAGGTTATGCCTTTGAATAAGAGAGTATCTAAACAAGGCATTACTGACATAGGCCTAACACGGAGGGCAGAGGATCTTAAATATCTGGGGATTCTGTTGCATTGGTCTAAGAAGCAAATGCTTACACAGAACTTAGATAAGCCCTTGGCACACATTCAACATGACCTTGCTTAGTGGGCAGCTTTACCCTTAACTAAACATCATTAAAATGAATGTATTGCCCAGTCTGCTATACCTATTGCTCATGACATACCTACATATCCCCAAGAAGTGGTTTGGAGGACTACAGTGCATATTATCGCAGTTCCTCTGGATGGGAAAGCCAGTTTAAAGGGTTAATAATAAGTTGGTCCCCCCAAAATATGCATGAGGCCTCCACCTTTCTAGCTTCTCTTTTTATTATCCGGCCATTCATTGAAGTAAACACCTCCTTAGGTTGGACAATTCTACAAAGCAAACACCAATACCATAACTGCCCCAATGGTAGGAAATAGAAACATAGAAACCTAGACAATGATGGCGGAAAAAGACCAGAGGTCCATCCAGTCTGCCCAAGTTCCCTATAATCCTGGAACTCTACTGTTTTGCCAGGGTACTAACCCTACCCATCCTATCTCTCTCTCTCTCTCTCTCTCTCTCTCTCTCTCTCTCTCTCTCCACTACCTTCATTATGTCCAAGCCCTGCTTGAATCCCCTGACTGTTTTCTCACCCAACACTTCAGCCAACAGACTGTTCCAAGGTTCCACCACCCTTTCCATAAAGTAGTACTTCCTCACATCTTTCTTAAACCTACCTCCCATTAATTTCTTTTAGTGTCCATGTGACCACGAGTTGATATTCAGGCTAAATAGTTCCCCGCAGTTCACTTTGTTAATTCCTTTAAGGAATTTGAAGGTCTCTATCATATTTCCTCTCTCCCTTGTGGTCTCCATTGAGTACATATTTAATGCCTTGAGGTGCTCCTCATAGGATCTGCCCTGCTGGCCGTGAATCATTTTTGTTACTCTGCACTGCACTGTCTCCAACCTATCTTTATACTTTCTGAGTTGAGGACTCCAGAACTGAGTGTAGTACTTTAGATGAGACCTCACCGTGGATTTGTAGAGAGGAAGTACTACCTCTTTTCTTCTACTATCAGTTCCCTTACCTATACATCCCAGCATCCTGTTAGCCTTGCTATAGGCCCTGTTGCACTGACTCAATTGCTTAAGTGATTTGCTAATGTTAACTCCCAGATCCTGTTCCTGAGCTTTAGTGTCAAGTCCCTCTCTTCCCATCCAATACTCTGTCTTGGGGTTCTATTTCCTTAGGTACATTACCTTGCACTTTCTAGCATTTAATTTTAACTGCCAGACCATTAACCACCCCTCAAAATTTTGTAGGTGTCTTTGCATTTCCCTTATTCCCTCATTACTATCCACCCTCCCACATCGATTTGTGTCATCTGTGAAGAGACATAGCCTGCCCGGGATTCCTTTTCCAGTGTCACTAATGGAAATGTTGAAGAGGACCTGACCCAGGACCGATTCCTGTGGAACCCCGCTTATAGCCTACCCTCCACTGATTTATCTCCATTGACCATCACCCTCTGCTATCTCCCCTCTAGCCAGTTACCCACCCAGTTCACTATGGGTTTAGCTGCACCCAGGTCTTCCATCTTCTTGAGCAATCATTTGTGAGGTAATGAGTCAAATGCCTTGCTGAAGTCAAAGATGAGCAGATCCACAGTGTGCCCTTGTTTAATTCCTTTGTCACCCAGTCAAAGAAAACTATCAGGTTAGTCTGACAAGACCTTCCTGCCATGAAACCATGCTGTTTACTGTACTGAAACCAATTGATCTCTAGGTAGTCTATGAGGTCCTCTTTGATTAGTGACTCCATCAGCTTCCCTACTATAGAGGTTAGACTGATAGGCCTGTAGTTTCCTGGTTGCTCCTTATCCACCAGTTATGAAGTAGTACAATGTCTGTCATCTTCTAGTCCCTTGAAACTTCCTCAGACCTAAGTGAGCTGTTGAACAGACATATCAGTCATTCAGCCAGCTCTGTTGCCAATTCCATGAGTATCCTCTTATGCAACCCATCTGGTCTTGAGGCCTTATCTATCTTAAGGGCCACCAGTCCTTTCACCAGTAAACAATGGCTGTCTCATTTCTGGCATTCTTTTAGTGCCCACTTTGATACCACTCTCTGGCATGGCTCTGCTGTCCTCCTTAGTGAAAACTGAGCAAAAGTAGTCATTTAGGATGGCAGCCTTCTGCCCATCCTCCTATATCACTCTACCCTCCCTCAACTAGCCTTACGATTCCCCCACCTTTTTTCCTTTTTTCACTAATATATCTGAAAAATGTTTTTCCTCTGTTCCTGACACCCTCCACGATATGCAGCTCTGTGTCTGCTTTGGCCTTCCTAAAGGCCCTCTTTGCCTCCCTATTTTTCTGTAATAATCTTCCCATACTACATCCCCCTTCTTTTTCTTGTATTTATAGAAGGCCTTTTTTGGGCCCTTACCACTGCCCTGACCCTTGTTGAGAACCATAGTGGTCTCTTAAACCTGCTTTTCTTTGTTACTGTCCTTGTGCATTCTTTAGATGCCTTGAGGATGGCCCCCCTATTTACCACCCATCTCTCCTCCACCCCACCTATGTCCTCCACACCAACTAACTTATTTCTCACCAGTTCCCTTATCCTATCAAAGTCAACCCTTCGAATGTCAAGGACTTCAGTTCTCAATTGTGGCTTGCCTGCGCCAAGCTAATCTTATGTAAATCTAACAAGATAGAGATTAAATCCCTTCTCTACATCTCACCAAGAATAGTACCTAGAACCCTGAGGGGGCACCCTTATTGAAACTTCAGTCAGGGTGCAAGACTAATTCTGCAAAATGGTTAATTTAGATTAACTGCACAATACTACCCAGCCACTCTTCTTTCACTTAAACTTCAAAGTAGAGGGTAAAACGATCCTACCCCACTATGTGGGGATAAATCACCCCTCCTCAGTAGAGCAACTGACACAAGGAGGCACAAAGATCTCATTTGATGCCTTTAAACTATATTTTAGTGCTCAGAATGGAATGTGTTTTAAATTCTTGCAAATAAAGCACATCTTAGGTAACCACTTCTGGCTAAAAACATTGTCCAAACACTATAGGGACATTTTGGTTCTTTTAGGGCCTTGCACTCAAGCACCACATTGTATTACACTTTTGCATAACCACATTTATGACCTAATCATAGATAAACTGGGTGGATCAGTCCTAGAGCTGTTCTGAATGGAAATATTCTGAATTCACAGAATGTCAGCAAAATTTTACAAAATTCTGTGGAATTCAGTGGAATGTCGTCAAAATGTTGTGGAATGTTAAATATTTAGTAATTTCATTATAACTCAACAACCGTTCAAGTTAGAGGTCTGACATTTGGAATTTACACCCTTTGAGTCATTGACCACAAAATTGCCAAATATCATTTAATTTGGTTTGATGGTTTCAAAATTATATGGGCTCAAATGTTGTCATTTTATTGTTTGTGTGAAATTTCGTGAACATTTTTTATCTGCATATACGTTAACCATCTATTGGGTCAGGGGTCTTAAATTTGGCATGATTTCTTGATGATAGGTTTTCTAACAATATACCAGATTTCATGAAAACATGATGCATTGTCTCAAAATTGTATGTGCTCAAAATCTGTCATTTTATTTTTTCAGGAAATTTTATGAACAAATTTCATCTACATATAACTCAGGGCGATTCATCCTAAATCCTGCCATGAAAAATCCCTTTATGAAAAATATCGAAACAAAAATCCTGAAATGCAGACATATGGACATACCAAAATATCAACATATTAAAAGCCTGAAATATATTTAACTCACCATATAAAGTGGCACCCATTGTCTGCTACCTAGTCATTGTGTTCCACAATTCACTTGGTGATCCCGGCAGCTGTCTGACTGTTTCCAGGGCTCCAATTGCTCTAACACTCTGGGGGTGCATAATACAGAAGAAAGCCATCAGACAGCAGGGGGGAGCAGAGATTTTTTTTCTGTGGTGTGCCGGGGTCAAGAGCAGCATGGTTGCTCCATTTCAGCCAACACACAGCGCTTGTGAGACCTAGCAGTGTGGCTTGCAGTGAACAATTTTGTGTGGCTTGCCTGGCCATGTTATGATGAGAGGGTGGCCACTCCTTTTAATGTGTCTGTGCCCCACATAAACATACTGTCCCTAAATCTTTTGTGTACCCAACTCCTAGGACTGGCCACTGCTTTCAGTGTTTCTCTGCCCCACAGAAGCATACTTTCTCTGAATCCTTTCTGTACCAAATCTTTACTTTTCACAGGCTGACTTCACTATAATCAATGTTTCTGTACTGCCATCAAAGGTTCTGCAATGCAGTGTATGGGACTCTCCATAAAATACTATGTAATGCCAGCACCTTGAGAGGAATGAATCCTGATAGTTCTCTGGCACAGTGTATTACCTTGCACACTTGGACCTAAACGCAAAAATTAAAAAAAAGGGCAGATGAGAGCCATTCCTCTATGAACTTTAGGCATAATTTCGTTTGGCAGAGGAGGACTCATAGCACTCAGTCACAGAGTTGCTAATGGTGCAAAATATACCCCAGCGGTATTTGTGTCTATCGGAATTTTTTGCCATCGGTTAAAACATGAATCAGGAGTTTTCCTACAGTATTTTTGTGGATGGGATTTTTTTGCGGGTGGGATTTAGTACCTAACCCAACTCAAACATCTTTGGAGCTAGACATGTATAAATTAGTATGGATAACCTTTTTGTAATGCTTATAGAATGATCTAAATATAGAGTGCATTAGATACAATATTTTTAAGTTACAGGGGTTCAAAACTTTACTATGTAAATATTTGCAAAACTTTCAGAAAACTATCAAACATGTGAATGTTTGGAATGTCTCTGTTTTTGCATGCATAGAGTTAACATTTAACATACATACCCATAGTCCATGTATCCTGGTGTCCAACACAACTGGATAAATTGGTTAAGCAGTTTTAATTTTGCAGAAAAAAAATGATCAGTAACATTTTCTCACATATTTATGGTAGCATATTTTGTAGATAAAGCATCCAGAATTATTTTTTTTTGTGGAATTTAACATTAACAATGCACATATCACTACTTCATTTGATAAGCTAGGCTGCGCTTTTTGCAGTCCTGCCTTTCCTCACTGGGTGACTATCCCCCCCCCTTCTCTTTTGGCATAACCAGATTGCCTCAGTAGAACTACTGATTCCACTGATAACCACTTTGTTCTTTACAATGACAAACTTCCCTAAAACAAGAGTCACCTACTTCCTTTCCTATCAACGTACCCTGTTGGAATAGCCAGAATTATTTCTTCCAGCTTCCCCAGACATTGTCTTCCCCTAATACATTTATTTTGTTATATATTTTTTTATTAGAAAAGTTGGATTTATGACCTTTGAGTCATGGACTCATTTAGAAAGGCACCTCATCACTGGGGGTGTGGTTAGACGGAGTTACATTATGTGGTTACAACAGTGAGAACAGTACAGGTGCAGAACATCAAACATAGGGTCCATATAGGCTACATAATAGAGTTACTTATAATAGGTTACAGTCATATACAAGGTACCCAAGTGTTACACTGGGGTACAGCCTTGGACATACCTTGATAATACCTGGAGAGGGTGGAGGTAGGGATGGGGAGTGGGGTGGGAGGGAGGGGAGAGGACAGGCTGTCTAGAGGATGTTGTCAAGTCAGGGAGGCCTGACAGGAGGATCCAAAAGTGGGATTAATTAGTGCATCTACAGCAACGAGCATTGAAGAGATGGTTCCGAAGGGTGATTTTGAAGGGACCAATTTTAGCAATGTCTGTGATGCAGGGTGGAAGGTAGTTGAACGAAGCATGGGCTCGGTAATGGAAGGATCTCTGCGCAAGCAAGGTCATGGTTCTGGGCACCAGAAAGTTGGCCTTGACAGAGCTACGGGTGGCAACAGATGAGGAAGCATGCCATAGGGAAGCAGAGACCCCTAGGGGGACAGCCCTAGAACAGATTTTTTGGTGAGTAGGCAGGTCTGGTAGCAAGGATGCTCCTCACAGGTGAGCAGGTTGGTGGTGGAGTACAGCAGGCAAGTGTGAGTGTGGCTAGGGTCTCCGGTCAGGAGTCTGCAAGCCTTATTGATAGAGAGCTGGATTTTAGTCAAGGTGTTATTGTCCACCACAACGTAAATGGGCAAGCCATAGTCCACTAGCGACAGGACGGAAGAGGTGATGGCCAGTCGGAGGGCAACTTGGGGGAGGCAATCTCTATGACTGTATAGTAGGCCTGTCTGAGAATTTATGGTGGAGGATAGGGCATTGATGTGGATGTTGAAGGTGAGAGCCGAGTCAAAAGTGATGCCTACATATTTGTAAGAGGTCACTTGCTCCAGCGGGTATAGAGTGCTGGGTAGAATGAAGGGGGGGGGCATTCTTGGCCTTGTTTTGGTGATGGGAGAAAAGCATTGACTTAGTCTTCTTTAGGTTAATGACAAGTCAGTGATCAAGGAACCACTTTTCATCTTGGTTGAAGGTGTGCTGGAGGGATATCTGGAGAGAAGAGGGATCAGGGTGGGAGGTAAAAAGAACCACATCATCAGTATAGAGGAGCATTTTTCCTGTGCAGGAGCTGGGGAGCGTGTTGAGGTAGAGGCTGAAAAGTACAGGGCCCAGAATGGAGCCCTGGGGTACCCCAGAATGAATGGGCCAGGTATTGGACAGGGATCCATTTATCTTCACATGCTTGGATCTAGCAGAGAGGTAGCTGGAGAACCAGACAAGGGGACCAGCGAAAAAGCCGTGTTGGTGGAGGGAGTTGAGCAGGAGGGGTTGACAAACAGTGTCAAAAGTCTTGGAAAGGTCTATCAACAATGTGCTGGCAAGGTTGCCAGAGTCAAGAGCAGAGTGCAGGTATTAAGAGAACTCCAGGAGAGCAGTAGTGGTACTGTGTCCTGGGTGGAAACCATGTTGTTCTGGACACATTTATGTCATATTTGGCCAGGTACTCTGAAAGTTGAATAGACACTATTTTTTCTAGGGCTTTAGAGAGCTGGGGGAGATAAAGGTCGGCCGGTAGTTGTTAGGTGTGGACCGTCTCCACTCTTGTGTATAGTGGTGATTTCCAAGCACTGGGAAACTGACTGAGGCATAGAGACCAGTTTAGTAGGTCTGTAAGGGGGACTAGGATGGCATCCAAGACCAGGCAGAGGATCCTGGAGTCTAGGGGGTCACAGCTGGGGTTGTTGCTATCAAGGGCTTTTAGCAGGTGTGGCCTGGCTACATGGGGGGATATAGTGTGCAGGTAGAAAGGAGGGAAATCCAAGGCAAGGGGGACAGAGGCGGGAATTGGGTCAAAAACATTGTTTGGGAGGACAGAGCTTACGTCAGAGAAGGTAGTATTGAGGCAATGGATCTGTAGTGATGGTGCCATTGATGGAGAGCTGGGATGGTGGGGAGGAGTGAGTCTTCCCATTAAGCTCTTTCATGCTGTCCCAGAAAGTCCAGTTGGAACCCCAGGTGGATGCGAGAGTGGTCTGATAGTGCTCTGCCTTGACCCGTCTAATGATCCAGGTGCAGTGATTATGTGCCATGTTGTAGGCTTATCTATCAGCCAACTTCCCTGATTTGATAGTGATGTGCTAGAGATTATCCCTATGCTTAACTTTTTGGATAAGGGATGGGGAGATCCATGCAGCATTTTGTTTGTTAGTACAGATTCTGGTGTGGGGGGTTAAAAGGTCACAGGCCTTGCTGAAGGAATTGGTGAAGAGGTCTAGGGCAGAGTCAATATCGGGTATGATGGCTGGGGGACCAGTCCAGATGTGCTGGATGCAATTTTATCTTTCTGAGACCCCTGGGGCATAGGCACTGGCACAAGGTGACCTGGGATGCAGGTTTTGGTATGGAGGATGACCAGAGACAGAGGACAGGTGAGTGATCACTAAGTGAGTCAGGGAGAGAGGACATTGATATCACAGGATTTTAAGAGGGTGGTTTGATAGTATTACATTGAGAAAGGTGCTGGAGCCACATGTCCAGTTGAACCTAGTGGGCTGGGTGACTAACTGGGGCATGTCCAGGGCAGCGAAGGAATCCCTGATATGGGAGGCAGTGGTACCAAGCCAATCGATGTTAAGGTCACCTAGGATGAGTTGCTCAGCTTTGTGTGGTAGGGAGGTGAGGTAGTCGATGAGAGACTGGACTGCTGGGTTCTGGTTCCTCAGGGGTATGTAGGAAACCATGAGGAAGATTGGGCCCCTGGCTGGGTCAGAGGCAATTTTTAGAGTGAGGACTGGGGCACCATAATCAAGCTTGGGGGCAGGGAGCACATGGCTTATAAGGGTGTCCTGCATGTAGATTGCATACCCACCACCATGTTTACCAACTCAGTTTTCCCTGAACAGAGTGTATCCAGGGAGGGAAATAACAGAGTCAGGGGTTGTTTTAGAGAGTCAAGTCTCTACTAACACAATAATATCAGGTTGGTGTTGTACAACCCATCCCAGGAGTGTGGCAGATTTCTTTAGCAGGCTGCATATGTTCAGTAATGCAATGCAGAGACCGGCTCCAGAGTGGGGTATGGGAGGGCTAGTTGGCATAGGTCCAGGGTTTGGGTGTATATTCCTAGAGAGCAGTAAGAACAGAGTGATTAATCTGATTAGGGGACAGTGGCGACAAGGACCCTTGGTGTGGTGCCGATGGGCGGTCCTGATAGTAGAGGTGCAGGGGATGGGTAAGGCATGGAGCGTAGGTATGGCAAGGAAGAGGTGGGTCCAGGATGGGCCTGGGAGGGCAGATGGAGCAGGGGCATTGGTAGGCGGTGGATGCAGAGGAGTTGGGGGTGTCCAAGGTGGGAGGGGGTTGAGCAGTTTGGGGGTGGCTTAGGGGAGAAATGCTCAGGGTGGAGGGTGGGGCAAAAGATGGGGGGTGATCTGAGCCAGAAGGGTAAATGTGAGCAAGCCTAGTAGAAGAGCGATGGTGTCCATTGCTATGTAGTAGGTAGCTGGAGGTAAAACTTAACCAGCAATGGTGTGCCAGCTGTGAAATTAGCCAAAGCACAGGGCAATTTGGGTAAAACACCTGGAAAGAGTCACTGTAATATTGCTTTACTGTGTGGGGGTGGTAATTACACTAGTTCTAAATTAGTGATATAGTTGAAAATTCAGCTAAGGCAAAGGTGCCAGCTACTGGGATGGTTTGGCAGTGACTGGGTATGCCACCATAGGCAGTGGAAGTGTAAGAATTGAAAGGGTGTATAGTCAAATTATGGTGAGTTCCCTAAAAATAAGGCAGGTTGCAGCAGTAATTGAGAGGAGTTAACTGGAGTGGCTGGAGAAAAACTTGAGAGCAAATGTGCAACCCTGTGGGTGAGATTGCTTTAAAAAGGGGTGGTAAGAAAGTGGGTCAAGTCAGGCATTGAAGACAGGGAGGCCAATAGCCATAAGAATGTGCAGCAGTGGAGTGACCAATCAGCTGCTAGGCTGAGGAAAGGGCAGAGAAATGGTCTACTTAATACTGTGAGGAGGTGGGGGGATGGGCAAAAAAATTCAGTCCAGAACACAGCACTGAAAGAGATCTCCCGGAGATCAGGAAACACCAGGAGTTGGAAAATCAGCCAAACAGCAGAAACTGCCAATCAGTGCCTGGCTCCTCCACTGGGCATCCAGTCAAAACAGTGGCATTCAAAACCACAAGTTTCAGAGGTCTGGTGCATACCTGAATCTGTCCGGGGGTCAGTCGGTTGGTCTGTTAGCTGCGGCCAGCTCAGATAGTGCCATGGCCACAGCAGCAGCTTGGGAAGCCCACAGATGGGCTATCTGAATCTGTGCGGGGTTAATCTGGCAGTGTGTTAGCTGCGGCCAGCTCGGAGAGTGCTGGGGCCTCAGTAGCAGCTTGGGAAGCCTGCAGATGGGCCATCTGAATCTGTACAGGGGTCATTTGGGTGGTCTGTTATCTGCAGCTGGCTCAGAGAGGGCCAAGGCCACAGCAGCAGGTTGGGAAGCCTGCAGATGGGCTGTCTGAATCTGTCCAGGGGTCAGTCAGGTGGTCTGATAGCTGTGGCTGGCTCAGAGAGTGCCAGGGACAGAGCAACAGCTTGGGAAGCCCATCCAAGGCATGTATGTACACCAGGCTCCCTGAATCATAAATGTAATGGGTGTAATCCTTAAATATCCTGCATTCAGGTTGGAATTGTTGACACTGTGCTTTCTTACTCCAGCCTGGGGGTCTACCATTGTTGTGCCACCCAGCTCAGCTGTCCATTTCTTGCTGAAACTGTGCATTTAACTCCTGAACCTGGTGACTTCCTGCACTATTTGCCTCTTATACCCCTATCCTTTAGTTAGAGCCCCCCAGGTAAGGCTGAATGAAATTAGAAAATTCCCCTTTTATGGCATTTTTCATGAAATGCTGCAATTTTCACAAAGACTCGTGGCATTTGACTTTAAGTAGAGATGTTATTTTGCAGTTTCTCACAGCAAGCAATTAATAAAATTGGCACACACAGTCCCCTCGTAAGTTCTATGAACCTGCCAAATTTAATGGTATTGCATTCTCTAGTTTTAAAGTTTATGGGGTTTATAAATTTGTAGTTTGCGTTCTTGCAAAATTAAATTTGTACATGTTGTGAAAATTTGACTACTTTTCATTTAATCCCATTTAAAGCTGAACATATGAACTTTTTTTCAGAAATGACCATGCGGTATAGTAGTTCAAATGTTTCAACTCTGGTTAAATTTTGATATGTAGTTTTAAAATTAGAAGGAACTCACCAAGATTTTCATTTTGGCTACATGTTTGGCAGGCTATAATGCAGTCTCAGTTAAAGCTAGAAATCTGAAACTATGTGCATATACAAATGTAGTGCAAACCTGCATACCTGGCAATTTTCATAATATTTTAATGAATACTATCAAAGTTATACTAAAATTACAGAAATCCAAAGTTTGGCAACATATTTGACTACCTATAACTCAGCTCCCATTAAAGCTTGAGACTTAAAACATGGTGCATATATGTATTCTGTGAGCTTCTCTAAATTCTGATATTGTGGAGAAATTTGGAGAAGAAATTTTAAAATGATCTCAAAATAATTGAAAATTAACTTTTGATTAAATGGTTGGCAACCCATAACTCTGCCCCCTTTTGATGTACAACTCTGAAATTTGGTACACTTTTGTATGACGTAGGGTACTGCTTATATTCCAAATACAGTGTTATCTGGTCACAGATGTTAAAATGATCATGAAATAACTGAAATTAAAACTTCTGTGAAATTCCACAGAATTTTTATGAAACTTCTGCGAAATTCTACAGAATCAGAATGGTCAATTCACGGGCATTCCACAGGCAGAATTTATATCCCACACAGCTCTAATCAGCCCCATACTCGGTTAAAGAATTTGCTAACCGGGTACATCCATTTAATTGGGAATGCATTTATAGAGATTTTTACAAACACATTAAATTCAATAGGTATCGCCTTATGCAGTTCAAATTATTAAACAATATGATGAAGATAAAATGTTTATTTTTATACAGAATACAGTTTGTTAGGGTAAACCCCATTTTCAACAACTACCTATACAGTTACAAATACATCAACTCTTACATACAGTACTTCTTCACTTAGGTACACAATAAAACAGTTGCTTTGGGATTATAATAGCAGTCACACACATAATTTAAAAGTTTTTTAATGTCTTCCAGAAATTTATATAAATGTTTTGTAGATGTAATATCATTTTGCAATTCATTCCAAGCCCATGCCATAGTTATTTGTAGAGTTACATCCCCAAAACTATGTTAATGACCTTCATAATGGCAAATTTAGATTATTCACTCTCAGATTATACCTGTAGTCTCCCACTATTTCAAATTTTACCGAATGTTACAGAGGATGTGATGCTTTTGAGTTGATAAGATTATGACACTAGGATAGCCACAGATATAATTTTTTCTCATCCAGCCTTAGCCAGTCTAAAATCTGGTGAATGTTACAGTGGTGTGTCCTTCAGGCACTCTTTGTTGCAAATCTTGCAAGATTATAGTACATTCAATCTCTTTTACATAGTATAGTTCTCGTAGCATTCCTATGTACTACAGAAACATATTTTAAAACTGGGATTAATATTTTTTTTTTTACTATTTTTATCCTTGTGTCTTTTGTAAGACAATTAGATACCCATCTCGATGCACCTAGTTTCTGGTTCATACCCATCTCAATGCACCTAGTTTCTGGTTCAGTCTTTTAACTGTTTAATGTACATGATCTTTATAAGTCATTCTCTCATTGACAAGAATATCTAAATACTTATAATTCATTATGTATTTCATACCCACTGCTAAATTTAATGTCCACTTCTCCTTTTTGATTTATTTTACTTCCAGATAGAAAATGGATGCATTGAGTTTTTTTTTTGTATAGAAACATAGAAACATAGACTTTGACGGCAGATAAGGACCGCTAGGCCCATCTAGTCTGCCCATTTCCCTATCTACAGGATAGGCAGCAGATCCTAGTTAACCAACAGCCTATATCTTCCTGCCCCCCCACAAGAATTGCCTTATGTCTGTCCCATGCATTCTTGAATTCTCCCACAGTTTTAGACCCCACA
The DNA here is from genome assembly GCA_016271365.2 of Neoceratodus forsteri. Lineage (NCBI taxonomy): Eukaryota > Metazoa > Chordata > Ceratodontiformes > Ceratodontidae > Neoceratodus > Neoceratodus forsteri. The sequence goes on from CM057456.1 coordinate 1,293,800,880, forward strand.
ACTTCCTCAGGAAGGCTGGTCCATGCATCCACTACCCTCTCTGTGAAATAATACTTCCTCACATTGCCCCTGAACCGCCCTCCTTCTATCTTTAAATTGTGTCCCCTTGTTCTTGCAAGTCTCTTTTTCTGAAAGATGCTACCCTCTTGGACTTTGTTGATTCCCTTGAGGTACTTGAAAGTTTCTATCATGTCTCCCCTCTCCCTTCTTTCCTCAAGGGTATACATATTAAGCTCCTTTAGTCTCTCCTCATACGGCTTCTCTTGCAGACCCTGCACCATTTTAGTTGCCCTCCTCTGGAATGCCTCTATCCTGTCTATGTCCTTGCGGAGATGGGGTCTCCAGAACTGGACACAGTATTCCAGATGGGGTCTCACCATCTGTCTGTACAGAGGGATAACAACTTCCTGTTTTCTGCTGCTGATGCCTCTCCCTATACATCCCAGTATACCCCTGGCCCTCTCTACTGCCTTCTCATATTGCTTGCTAACCTTAAGGTCATCTGATATGATTACCCCCAGGTCCCTTTCCTGTTTTGTTGTTGTTACTACCTTCCCACCCATTGTGTATTCTTCCCCTGGGTTCTTGTTTCCCAGGTGCATTATTTTGCATTGAATCCTAGCTGCCATACGTCTGACCATTCCTCCAACCTTGCCAAGTCCCTTTTCATCCTTTCCACGCCTCCTTCTATATCAACCCTGTTGCAGATCTTTGTGTCATCTACAAAAAGGCATAATTTTCCTTCCAGTCCCTCTGCAATGTCACTGATGAAGACATTAAAAAGGACTGGACACAATACTGAACCCTGCAGCACCCCACTAGTAACCGCCCTTTCTTCAGAGTGGACTCCATTTACAATTACCTTCTGTGTCTTGTTGTCCAGCCAATGTTTTACCCAGGCTACCACCCTGGGACCCACTCCCAAGCTGGTTAATTTGACTAATAATCTTTTGTGTGGGACTGTGTCAAATGCTTTGCTAAAGTCTAGGTAGGCCATGTCCACAGCCCCTCCCTGGTCTACTACTTTAATCACCCAGTCAAAGAAATCTATTAGATTCGTCTGACATGACCTTCCCACTGTGAACCCATGCTGCCTTGGATCCTGTGCTCCACTGACCTCTAGGTACTCAACTATTGTTTCCTTCAGAAGTGACTCCATCACTTTCCCTACCACAGAGGTCAGACTGACAGGTCTGTAGTTTCCTGCCTCTGTCTTGGTCCCACTTTTGTGAAGGGGAATCACATCCGCCTTCCTCCAGTCCTCGGGTACCACACCATCCTCCCATGATTTATTGAAAAGAGTAGCCAGTGGTTTCACTAGTTCCTTCCTTAATTCTTTTAGAATTCTGGGGTGAATTCCATCAGGACCCATTGCTTTGTCCACCTTCAGTTTTAGGAGTTCTTGCAGAACCTTTCTTCTGTGAAAGGACTGGGATCGACCTCTATCAAGAGTGCTTCTGTTAATTGGATTAGGCACTTCCCTCCTCTTTAGAATACTGAGCAGAAATATTCATTCAGTATTCCTGCTTTTCACTGTCCCCTCTGCCCACCCACCGTTCATTCTATTCAGCCTCACTATCCCTCCCTTTTGTCTTTCTACGCTCACTGATGTACCTATAAAGGTTTTATCCCCTTCTTAACTGGGTTGGCTATCTTTCCTCAGTTTGGGCCTTTCACTATTCTGACTTCCCTCCCTGCTTCTTTCTGCCTAACTGGTACAGCTCTCTGTCCTGCTCCTTCTGTGTTTCCTTATGCTTCCGAATGCTATCTTTTCTTCCTGACTTTCACAGCCACCTCTCTTGAAAACCATAGTGGCTTTCTTTCATTTTGATTTGTTTATTTGCTTCACACAAAGGCTTGTTGCCTCTGTGATGGCAGTTTTGATAATTCCCCATTGTTGCTCCACACCTCCTTCTGGCCTGTTTGCTAGTGCTTTTCTGAGGCACTCTCCCATCTTGCCAAAGTCAGCCCTCCTAAAGTCCAGTACCCTCACTTTTGTATGGCTTGACTCTGTAGCTGAGTTTAACGTGAACCACACTGTTTGATGGTCACTTGTCCCCAGATGGCAACCCACTTCTAGATCTGAGATCCTCTCACTGCCCCCATTTGAGAGTATGAGGTCTAAGATTGCTCCCGCATGAATGGGTTCCGAAACTAGCTGTCTAATGCCTGCCACCTGTAGGGCATCAAGAATGGCCCTGCTCTTGGATGTGGCTGCAGCAAATATGCTCCAGTTAACATCTGGCATATTCAGGTCTCCCATCAACAGTATCTCCTCTTTCTCTGCCATTCTAAGAATGCCTTCCTTCATATACTTGTCCATTCCTTCCCCCTGACATGAGGGTCTGTACACAACCCCTGTGCGGATTGTGGTGCCCTTTCCAGTCTCCAAGGTGACCCACAGTGCCTCCTCTCCTCCCTGTTTACTCTTTTGTTCAGTTGCTTTTATCTCTTCCTTTACATAGAGAGCTACTCCTCCCCCTCTTCTCCCCTGCCTGTCTCTCCTGTAGGTTATGTACCTTGGTATGTTAACATCCCAGTCATGGTTCTCTGTGTACCATGTTTCTGTGACTGCTACGATATCCAGGCATCCCTCTTCCATTAAGGCCACCAGCTCAGGGAGCTTGTTGCCCTGACTACAGGCATTGGTACTCATTACCTCCATTTCCTGATGCCCTTACCCCTTTTGCCCCATCCTGTCCTTCTTGCCTTTGTCACTTCTCCATTTACCCTGCCCTTCTCCTATCGACACCTCCATGTTGGTGTTTGCCACACTTACTACCGTGATTGTTTGGGGCTAGGATTTTCCTGCTCCTTTCCAGTGCCTCCCCTTGGCTAGTTTAAAAGCTTGCCAATGAAGCATTTAAACCTATCACCTAGGATCCTGGTTCCCCTCCCAGACAGATGCAGCCCATCATGCCAGTATAGGCTTGCATCACTCCACGTAGACCCCCAGTCCCCAATGAAGCCAAATCCCTGTGCTCCACACCAGTTTTTCAACCACTGATTGAATCCCATGGTATGGAACACCCTAGCCTCTCCTATGCCATAGATGGGTAGCACCTCTGAGAAGGTTACCGTGCGTGCTACTTGACTAAGGCCCCTCCCCAATTCCACAACCTCTTCCTGCACTTCTCTAATCCCTTTCTTAGCCAGGTCATTTGTCCCTAGGTGGACAATGACATCCAGCTCCCTCCCCTGTGCAGCTGCTCCGGCAATCCTGAGGATTCACTCCCTGTCCCTCCAAGCCATGGCGCCAGGCAGGCACCTTACCTCCCTCTCCCCTTCCTCCCCCAGTTCTACCTTCCTAACAATGGAGTCCCCCACCAGGAGTTGTTTCCTTCCCCTGCAGGGTCCCCTGCCACCCTCCTGTGAGTCTCCTTTGTGGAGGTTCCCAACATCCTCCTTAGTCTCCACTGTGGGTGCCTCCATAGAGGAACCACACTTTGCCAGAATGGCATAGGAATTGTGGAGGTAGAACTGGAGGATGTGCCTCTGTTCCACCACCCTCACCTCCCTGAGACCACTGTGGTCCAACTGCTCCTCTTTCTTGGCAACCTCTGAGGCAACGGCAGTGGCACTGGTGGTCCCTGGATGGAAGAGGAGGTCCCACAAATCCTGGCCAACTCAGCCTGGAGATGAGCAACCTCCTCCCTCAGCCCAGAGAGGTGCCTGCAGATGGGACAACACCGCATCCTCCAGAACATCTCCCGGAAGACTGCTGCTCCACAGCCACTGCACTGCACCACTCCAATCATGTCTTATTTCTGGCCCCTTAACTGTTTGCAATCCTTACTCTTTCCTCTGTTTTTTTTTCTCTCTCTCCTTACTTTCTGCCTGTGTGCCCTTTAAGCTCCTGATTGTCCTGTTATTGTATGTATTAGGAGACCTGATTTATTTAACCAGAACTCCATTGAGGCCACATCTTCCTGTAGTTTTTGTTCCAGTGAGGAATGACTGTCAGTGGACTCCATGAACACGGTGCCGTCTATTTAGAGCTGGACCCCACTGTTGACTATGCTCTTAGCCAGATCATTCACATGTATATTAAAGAGCAAAAGGCCTAAAATGGAGCCCTGTGCTACATCTCTTTTAACATCTTTCATTTTTGACACATAGGGTCCATAAGTGAACTACACTCCTCAGAAATTATAAGCAATGGGAAAGCTTACATCTAACTTATGTTCCAGATGTCATAAACAGATTGGGACCTTATCATGTGGGAATGCAACAAAGTAGTTCCCTTCTGGCAGTCAATATGAGGCAAGCTAGACCCATTATTAGGGCTGGACCATGCCTTTACACCCTTAATTTGTCTTATTGGGAAGTACAAAAATAATTTAATTGGACCTCAGAAATATCACATTTTCAAAAAATCTTTAGACACTGGTTGGAGACAGAGACTCCTAGTTTTAAAGAACAGTACAATGAGATTCTATTTGCTTTAACTGCTGCAAGAATGAATGCCAGTATGTCTATCTGTCTACAAGTATATCACAACAAATGGGAACAGTCACATGACCTTTTACTGTTTCCTTAATACTGTAATTAGACTGAAAACTTTGGACAATGTAGCACTGACTGTCCATTTTGCATGGTATAATAAACATTCACAATGACTACTGGACTATGCCCAGTTTCTTTTATTTTCCTTCCTGTGTGTTGTATTGGGGGAAGGGTGGTTCATGTTCTTTTGTGTGTTTTGTTGTAGTGTTTGTTGCTTTGTACTGCTAAATGGTTCAATAAAGTTTACTAAATAAAAAGAAGGATCCTGTTCTTCTGACTTCTGTGGTAGCAGGTATTCAGGTGCTACCCCAGCAGGCAATGTAATGGTGTGTGCTGTTGCTGGAGGTCAGGTCACTCTGTCTTGACAAGATAGGGCCCCTGGTTGGGAATGCTGAACTTGTTCTGGCGTAGGAGCCATGGGATGTTGTTGGAAATCAGATTCTCTCCTCCTCTGCGGAAATGCAGGTCTGAGCTAGTCATGTCTTTTTTGACCGGCAGGCTCAAATATTTAGTCAGGCTGCTGGAAAAGGCTGAGGAGGTGAGTCCTGTTTATGGCTTCTGGAATGATTATGAGAGTCCAGCTTTTGTGGCAAATTTCTGCTTTTTGTCATTTCCTTTTATAACCTTGCCTTTGCTATACCCACTGACTTACATCTTCCAGTGTTCTGTTTATGCAGATACTCCACTCCCCAGGTGGTGCTGTGAAGTTCATTTGATGTGGGCCATTCCCTCCCATGGGCCCTTGGGAAGCAGCCAAGCGCAAGTTTGATTGGCACACATATGTTGAATAAACTGTTCAGCAGCTTCGAGGCTGTCAAAGAGTGAGCCGTACCATTTATTTATTAAAATCTGGTAACTGGGAAAGGCACACTGAGCTGAGGCGCGTTTCCAGGTGTAACCCATGCGATCGGGTGAAGGGATTTATAATGGTTAGAAAAATACAACAATATAAGCACTCATGGAATACAGTAAAAACAAATATATAAATATTGGAAACATCCATTTAAGTTATAATAGTTAAGATAGAATATTCAGAGTGTAATAGTAGGTTACACTACAACTAGAGAACCGCCGCTTAGATCTGTTTTATTTATTTATTTATTTAGCTTTTGTTGACCGGGTAAATGCACTAGACAAATCCTGCCTATTTTCAGGCACAACCCGGGGGAGGAGGGGGATACAGATGAATGCCAACTGACCTTGAACCAGATTAAGCTGTTGGTGGTATTTTTAGTGAATGAGGGAAATTTGGCCAGGACACCGGGGAAATTCCCCTACTCTTTTTCGATAAGTGCCATGGGATCTTTAACATCCACCTGAACTACCACCAATCCAGGCAGATGGGACCTCGGTTTAACGTCTCATCTGAAAGACGGCACCTCAGAAGTGCAGCACCCCTCTCATGCTGCACTACAGTGTCAGTACTGGGATATTAACCCAAGTGCCAGATGTGGGAACTGAACCCACAGCCCTCTGATCTCCCGGTCTCAGAGGCGAAGTGTGCTACCTACTGAGCCACTGACACTGACAACTCCCAGAGTGTTGTAGGTTGTATCATTGGGCTTTAAGATCCAGTTCTAGCTTACAGCAGTCACTCCCCTCCTTCCTACCTGCCATGTCTTTAAGGGATGATCCAGTTCTGATGCCAAAGGACTCAGTTGTGGGTCATCACAAGCTGGACCTTGGGACAGCTGTCGAGTTCACATGGATCCATTCACATATCTGGACTGTGTAGTATGGTATGGGCTGCACACCCATTGGCTCACGCTGTGGACCAATGGGCATACAGCCCAACCGTATGGTGTCAGTTGGTGGGCAGCGGGGCAGCAAGCGGGTGGGGAGCTGCCGCCCACCGGTGACCGAGGGGGGAGCAGGGTGGTAGGGCTCAGTAGGCAGGTGGAGAGGAGGGTACCGCTGGACCACCAGGGATATGGGACTAATAGTTCTTACTACAGATGCCCACGATCAGGCTGCAAGCAGTCCATTGGGCCACCAGGGATATAGGACAGTTACTATAATCTACATATGCCCGTGATCAGGCTGCAAGCAGTCCACTGGACCACCAGGGATATAGGATGTGTTCTTCGTATACACATGCCCACGATCGGGCATTGGGGCACATTGTCGCGATGTGCAGGGGCGTTGGTCCCCGACGGCTGCAGCCTGGCAGGGCACCAGGCGCAAGTCACCAGGGATCAGCACACCTGCATGCAAATTGGGCCATAATGACATGCAAACAGCCCCATTTGTGCCTTGCATACATTATGGTCCCATTTGCATGTGCATTTTTGAATATCACGGTCCTTGCTTCTAGCGCAACGGAACTTGTGCTGGCACATCCCCCTGCTCCACTCTGGCCACTTGCACTGGTGCAGTGCCACTGTGCCATGCACACTGCAGGTGGCCAAGGTGCTATATTCAATGATGCTGTGCTATGGCTTTGTTGAATATCACCCTGTCAACGCCCCTGTGCAGCCAAGTTGTGCTGCGCCCAGGCTTGCACCACAGCCTGGCACACTTTGAATATCCCGCCCTTGGTCTATTTCTGCATAATTTACAATTGCATAGATTTGAATATTTAAGGTTGGTGTTCTTAAATATTGTCTGTGCACTAAGGAATTATTATTCTTATTTTAGTGCTAATTTTGGAAAACATTTAACTTTGTACAGTAGACTCCTATTCCCCTTTATTGCTTTTTTTAAATCTTTGCAGCTGTTATACTCCTCTTCACAATTGCTTTATCCTACTCTATTATGACCACTCCAACTGAAGGCTCCCAAGTGTGGATGGTCTCCTGGAATGTGAAGGGCCTTAATCATCCTGTTAAACAGGCTAAAAGCCTTCAATACTTGAAATCCCTTTGTTCTGACATTGCCCTCCTCCGGATGACTCTCGTCACCCAGTGGACTGCCTCATGGATGTTGAAGGGATGGGTGGGTGAAATGGCACATAGTGCAGCCTCCACTAAGTCCAGGGGTCCCATGATTTTGGTTAACCACACCATGAATTGGAGGATCAAATGCACTACTGCAGACCCATCAAGTAGGTGGGTCCTGGTCAAGTTTACAGAATCACAGAATCATATGAGTCATCAGCCAGAGGCCATAAGACTCAACATGTCGGTTCTACCTATAGTCATATTTATTGTGGTCTATAAAATTATCTAGGAATTTTTTAAAGATCTCTAGTGATGTACTAGATACCACATCATTAGGAAGTCTATTCCAAGAGTTTATCACTCTCTGGTTTATCCATTGGCCTCTTATGTTGGTCTTATATATTTCACCTTTTAACTGAAGCTGATGGTATCTACTATGACTCAAATTGTTTCTTTTGAGTCCTATTGCTTCCCATAGATCTTGGTCTGAAAAAGCTATTTAAATAAAACAGAGATCACCCCTCAATCTTCTGTACTTTAGACTGTATAGCCCAAGGTGTTTAAATGTGTCCCTATAATCTAATCCTCTGACTTGTGTGATGTTCCTTGCCATTTTCCTTTGTACTCTCTCAATTACTTTGATGAGTGAAATTTTGTGAGGGGCCCACATTTGGACGAAATACTCCATGCACGGTAGGACAAGAGATTTGTATAGTGGTAATATAACACTTTCATCCCTACCTTTAACATTTTTAAATATCTGCCCTATTATTTTATTTGCTTTACTAGCAGCTGATTTGCATTGTTTTGTAGGTGATAAGTGTTCAGTAATTATCACCTCAGGTCTCTTTCTTTAGCTGTCTCAGTGATGGTGTTGGCATAAAGGTGATGTTTAGCTTTTTTGTATTATGGTCCATATGCATAAGCTTGCATTTCTCAATATTTAGTTTTAGTTGATTTTTAATTGCCCAATCTCCAATACGGTTTATCTCAGTTTGAAAATGTTGTATAGCTTTAGTGTCATTAACTATGCAACCTAATTTTACATCATCTGCAAATTTGAAGATTTAGCACTCAGATGTTGACTGCAGAGGTGCTATGTAGATTGTGGGTCCTAATACGGATCCCTGTGGAACCCCACTGGTAACATCAGTCCATGTAGATGAGTGACGAGCAAGGCAAACTTTTTGTTTCCTATTATATAACCATGATTTAATCCATTTGACCAATGAGAGATTGAAGCCTATTTCTGTAAGTCTAATTATGAGCTGTTTGTGTAGTAGGGTGTCGAAAGCTTTTGAAAAATCCAAACACAAAACATTTACAGGAAGCCCTCAGTTAATGGCATTACTTACAGAATTGAAAAAAGGCAATAAGTTGGTCTGGCATGATCGTCCCATTTGAAAGCCATGCTGGCTTATATCCACTTGGTCAGCATTAGCTATTTTCTCATTTATTTTATCCTTAACTATACTTTCTATTAGTTTACTGATAATCAATATCAAACTGATTGGCCAAAAGTTACCGGGGTCATGTTTGGTCACTTTTTTGTAAATAGGATTTATGTTGGCATTTTTCCAATCTTGCACGACCATACCAATATTTAAAGAAGTGTTAATTATGTCCATAAGTGGCCCAGATATAATGTTAGTGACCTTTTTTAATAAAGCCAGATGGAGGTTATCAGGCCCTGGTGATTTATGCATATTTAAATTCTGTAATTTGCTTGCTATGACATCTTCATCAATGTTATGAACATTGACAAGTAGTCCTGAACACAAGTTAGATCATTCCTCAGATTTGAAGTCTGTTTTTGTGTATATATGCTGGTGAAATAGATATTAAACATGATTGCATTACTATGTTCATCTTTAATTTCCTGACTGTTGATAACTAATGGTTTTACTAGTGACTGATCTTTTCCCATGCTATTTACATAGCTATATAATTTCTTTTTATCATTTCCTATTGAAGTAGCCAAATTTTGCTCAAATCCCTTTTTTTTTATTTATTTCTGATTTGCAAGCTTTGCATTTGAGCTTATAATAATTTATGTATTAACTAAGGGTTTTTTAGTTGAGCTACCCTGGAGGATCAATTTTTCTTGTGTCTATATATGCCCCAAATGTCGATAACCCAGAATTTTTTCCTCATCTGTGCCGGGCAATGGAAGAATTACAGGGGGAGGTCTGGCACCACATTCTGATATGGGGTAATTTCAACTTAGTGATAGACTCCTTTGTAGACCATTTGAAGCTATCTCCAGATACTCACTCTAAATCCAGAACATATCTTTTGGTGCTGATGGCTGAATGGGGCCATGTCAACATCTGCAGGCTAACAAACCCCACAGCTCTGGACTATACATTTTATTCCAGGGTCCACGACTTGTTTAGCCACTTCAATTTTTGGCTAGAGAATGACCTTTTTATTCCCGGTGTCACCGATATAGCCATTGGAAGAATTCTCATTTTGGATCATGCTCCTATTGCACTCTGCTTTCAATCCCCCCAATATGGAGCTCCATTCCACCCAGTGGCATTGCAATCCCTTTCTTCTCTGCAATCCCCATTTTCATGACTGGATCTGCAAAGAAGTGCAATTCTATTTCGACACCAATGTGAACAGTAAGGTAAAAAAAGGCACCTTATGGGAGATTTTCAAAGCCTTTCTTGGGTCTGTATTATTGCCTTCTTCATTATGACTCATAAAAAATAAGAGTCTGAAATTTTGGATTTACTGTAACACACAGCCTCACCAGACTGGAAGAGCAGTTTTAACAGGGCACATCAGCTACCTCATTTCTCTTGGCTGAATTCACTGGTCTTAAATATTGGCTTAAGACTCTCCTCTCCAGACAAGCAGAATGGTAGCCTCTCTTATGCAGTCATACGTATGGGGAATCTGGGGAGAAGGGGGACAAACTTCTAGCCTGCTGCCTCCATGAGCAACAAGCTGAATCTAGGATACTCACCCTCTGTGGAATGGATGGTTCCATCACCACTACCCCAAAAGAGATTATTGACAACTTGAGACAATTCTGTGAGCATCTATATTCCTTGCAATAGAACCCATGTATTTTATCCCACCTCCAGTCCTTTTTGGGTGATGACCCTAAACCATTGCTCTCGACACAGCTTCAGGCAGATCTTTATAACCTATCACTGCTGATGAACTTTGGTCCATGCTACTCTCTCTTGTGAAGTATAAAGCCCCAGGAAGGGATATTTCACCATTGACCTCTATGAACTTATGCTCAATATAATAATCCACCCACTTCTTGCCTCACTTCAAGAAGCTCTTGCAGAGCAGTGGCTCCCTCCTACCCTGTGGGAGGTGATCATACCCCTTCACCCTAAAATCAAATGATCTGCTAGATTGCTCTAATTTTAGAGCTATTTCCATTATTGTTACTGATATGACGATTGTAACTAAAGCCTTAGCCTCTAAACTTGAGAGAGCTCTTCCTAGTTTAATACAGCACACTCAGGTTGGCTTCTGCAAAGGGAAGTCTGCAGCAGACCATATTCGCACCCTGCTCAACTTAAAGCTTCACACCCAATCTGCTTGCTCACCAGTGTTGACTCTTGAGGTTGACTTCCCAATTCATTTGACTCGGTGCAATGGGGCTATCTGAATTTCAGGGTTAGAACTGTATGATTTTGATCCTGAGTTCCAGGCATGGGTATACAGTCTCTATAACAACCCCACAGTGGTTATTTTAATCAATCATACTATTTGTTCCCCTTTTGCTATACAGCATGGGATGCATCAAGGTTGTCCCCTTTCCAGTATACTCTTTCTATTGGAACTTGACCCTATGACTTCCAAACTGTTGGCTACCCCAGTTATTCAAGGTATCTGAGTAGGTGCATCCTCTTACTTGGTTCATTCTTACACAGATGTCCTCCTTCTCACAATTGAACCTCCCATGCCTTCTTTCCCCACTGATCTTAATTTCCTAAATCAGTTTATAGATCTTTCTGGTCTTGCAGTTAATAAAACAACCCTTTTCCCCTTAAACTGCCTGTGTGATAGTAGTTGCTGTTCAGGTTTACCAATTTCATGGGCAGGGAATGGCTTCTAATATATAGGTACTCAGCTTACTTCATGATGAGAGAAAATTATTCTGGCTAACTTTCTACCATTAGTCAGTGGATTGGAGTATGATGTGCATAGCTGGTTAAAATTGCACCTTACCCTTTCCAGAGAAATAGCAGGCCTTCATATGTTTGCCCTTCCTAAATTTGGTTGTGTGCTCTATAATCTTCCTCTTGCCAGTCCACCCAGTATTTTTCTTAGAACTGATAACCTTTTCCAGTATTCATTATGGGAAGGCAAGCCTCCTCTCCTTCAGCAAGGTAAGCTATGTTCCCACTGTCCCTGTGAAGGCTTTGGACTTCAATGGCTTGAGGTCTATGCTTTAGCATATCAAATGTCCTTAGTGTATGGATGGCTTCCCCCTGTCCATTGAACTCTCCTCTATGGATAAGGTCAGAGGCCAATGTAGCTCAGGTTCCGTGTCTTAGCCTTGTTCTTGGGCGTAAGGTTCCAAGCAGTCCTGCTAGTCATCCCCTCGTACTTAATACCTTGTATCCTGGAATACCTGTATGAAACTCATGGGCCTCTCTAAACCCTTTAGACTTCCACTTCACCCTTTTACTTACCTCTGGTGTAATCCAAGCATCCTTATTGGGTGTAACCCTCTATATTGGACAGAATGGGTTAAGAGGGGCCTTTTAACAGTAGCTGATCTCACAATACCTCATACTGACACTCTTCTCTCTTTTCAACAGCTCCAAATGAAAACAGGGTTACCCAGAGCAGAGTTCTGTCATTACTTACAGCTTCATTCCATCATTCAGTCCTTCAATAAGAAATGTTCTCAGTAGTCCCCTGGTCATGGCTACAACAACTTTATTCTGGTGCCAGTTCTAAAAGTTGGGCAGGTAAGACATATTCTATGTTGTGGGACACTCTTCCATCTTTCTTGGATAAGAGTAAAGAGTAGTGGGAGTATGACCTTGGTAGGCCTATTTCACTTGATTTATGGTCCTTGGGGATTACTCTGGCCTACAGGGTTCTGCAGGATAGCAAGAGCCACCTAATTCACTTTACAGTTTTACACAGGTGGTATAAGAATCCACAGGTGCTATACACTATGGCTCTGTCCTTGACTTTGATATGTTGGAGGTGCTTGTAGCCCTCAGCTGGACTTCTTCATATCCTTTGGAGTTTCCCCAAGCTTTTGAGCTGATGGCAGGCAGTGCTGACAGATTGTTCTAATAGATTAGCAGTACCCATACTGTTTAACCCTGAACTGGTGATCTTAGGATTCCCCACCAATATTTCTTCTTTATCAAACCACTTGCAATGTTGGCTGCTGGTGGCATAAATGGAAGCTAAACGCCTTCTTCTGGTGACTTTGAAGAGTACATCTCTTCTGCTGATCTGCTCCTCCATACTGCCTTCTCTATATTAGCCCTGTTCAAAAGACTATCCTTAGCAGCCATCAGTAAGCTGGAACTTTATCATAACAAATTGAATCCCTTCTTACATTCACATCTTTGCTTGGTACCACCTCCTTCTTCCAGTGATCCACTGGTCACTTTGCATTCCTAGTGGGTGGAACACTTTTTGGTTCCCAGTGTATCTTTTTTTTTTGCTTTTCTTTCTTTATTTCCTTTTTTCCTTCCCCTCCCAAGTATTGGTCTTGTTGGTATCTTCTGTATCCTTTGCAGGCAATATTGTTGAATTTATATATCATTTTCACCAGCATGTTGTATATGTTGGCAATAATTATAAATTTATGTTCATCAAACCCTAGTGCCTTCATTTGTTGTTGGAGCACAAAGCTTATTATATTGTTGATGTGTTCTTGTTCTTTGTATTATTTGGAATTTTTCGTAAAAATGTTCATGTTAAAAAGAAAATGGCTGTTCAAACTATGTGGGTTCACTTCCAAAAAAGCACACTTTACAAACAACTGGCTTTCCTAAAAATTACCTTTCAGTTTGGCTTTACTTGCAAAGACATTGTTTCTACACACATAAAATTGTAAATGTGTGAAATTCACTACCACAGTTTATTGTGAATAGTTCTATTCAGAATAGTTGTAAGGAAAGAATCAACACATTTATAAGGAAAGGAAACAGTCTAAAGTACTACTGCTGAACAGGTCGGATGACGGACTGAATGTGTCACTGGCCTTTTCTATCCTTGTTATCTATTGTATTATCAATAGTACATTCTATAAAGCATGCTTTGGTACTCACGCAAGTGCAATATCAATACAGTTACTTCAATTTCACAGGTTACTGACCTGCACTAATGAGACAGCAGCCAGAAACAGGCTTGAACATAGGCTAACTAGCAGGTACCATCTCAGGGCCTATGGTAGGGGATGGGGAAGGGGTGGGCTACAGAGGATAGCAACGGGAGAAGGGTGGACCACTAGACTACCAAGAAGATAATGTTTAACAACAGGGGAACAGGTGAGGGAGGCTAGTATCACTAGTACCAGGTATATGTCTGAAAGAAGTAACAAGTGAGGGGAGGTGGGGTATCACTTGCATAGGAGGTTCTGATGAGGGAGATGGTATCCCTAGCACCAGGGATATGTCTGAAATGAGGATCAGGGAAGGGGTACCACTAGCACCTGGGAATAGCATTTAGAAGCAAATAAAGATTGGGGCTGAGGAAGGAACCTTACACTTTTCTGTTCAATGCCTCCTCAGACGTAAGAGCACAGGGGCATTATGCAGAGCTAATAATGGCCAGATAATGTCATGCAAATTGCTTCTTGACACCATGCATGCCTCTTGTGATCATTAGCATGCTGGTGTTTGTTTGTACTGTATGGCAGCCAGGAGCAAAGGCACTATCCCATTTGGGATGCACTAGCCCCCTTTTCTTCTGGGTGCCTGTTGTCAACAAGTGGCTGTGTTGTGCTGAGTCTCTGCACATTTCACAGTGTTACCACAGAGTTATATTCAAGCACGGCAATGAATACCACCACAGTGCTGAGTTGTGCTCAGGGAAATATACCCAAAGCAAGGCACAGAATTCAGGCACCATCTACAATGCAAAGCCAGTCAATATGCATAAAGTGAGGCAAAATCACATTTAATAAAGCCAATAGTATGCAAAAATACCGCTTACCAGGGAGACAGGGGAAACAACTCACCACCGCGAAGGGGGAGGAAACAATGGTAACCTTCGCATCAAAGAAGGTGCTATATACCCTTCCCCCATCCTCACCTAAAATGGCATCTCAGCACCATAAGGAAAGCAAAACCTTCAATCAGAATGAAACAAAAAAGTGTAATCCACCAAGGAGAAACAGTAAGGTTATGAAACATGAACAATGTAAACCAAAACTGCATAGCCAGACCCAACAAAGGCAATTCCAGGGATGGCAGGTAATGTGCATTAAGACTTGTAGTCTATCAAGCAATCTCCCAGAACTCACAGCCATGTTGGCAGATACACAACTAGACTGGGTTGCAGTCACAGAAACATGGTTCACCATGAACCACACCTGGGATGTGACCATACCAGGTTACATGCTCTTCAGAAGAGACCACAAGGGGGGAAAAGGGTGGGGGGTGTAGCTCTGTATGTAAAAGGAGAGGATCAGTGCAACAGAGATACAGAGAAAACACAGAAATGCAGAGGCTCTGTGGGTCACCCTGGGGGCTGGGGACAAGGAACCCATCTGAGTGGGGGTTATATACAGACTCCCATCACAGGAAGCAGATGTTGACAAAGAACTTTTTGAAGCCTTCTCAAAGATGGCTGACAAAGGTGAGCTACTACTAGTTGGAGAATGCAATCTGCCCGGTATAGATTGGACTTCATACACAACATCCACTGAAAGGAGTAGTGAGTTCATGATCACACTGAAATGTGCAGGGCTCTACCAACTAGTGAATGTACCCACTAGAGACAACACAACCCTAGACTTGGTGCTCACAAACAGCTCAAGGGTTTCAAATGTACAGGTGGGCATCAACCTGGGGACCAGCGACCACACTTTGGTTTGGTTAACAATCAACAAAGCAGAGGGAATGCCACACAAAAATCAAGATCTTTGATTTCTGTAAATCAAACTTTCCAGAGATGAGGTAAAGAATCAGATCAATGCTATCTAAGGGTATATCTGGGAATGTGGAAGAAGACTGGTAATATTTTAAAGAAGCCATAACTACAGTTACTGAACAATGTGCACATTGAATCAGTAAATCAAAAAGAAGGAAGAACCCTCTCTGGTTCACCAGGGACATAGCAGCAAAAATAAGAGAAAAGAAAATGGCCTTTAAGCAATACAAAAAGTCACCAAAGGAAGCTGACATGGACAACCACAGAAACAAGCTCAGGGAGGCAGAATAGGCCATTTGAAGGGCCAAAGCACAAACAGAGGAAAGGATAGCACAGGGAATCAAGAAGGAAGATAAACATTTTACAGGTACATCAGGGAAAAGAGATAAAGTAAGGAATAGTCAGATGAGCAGCACAAGATGGCCAGATGGTAGAAGAAGACAAACTTAAAGAAGAAGTGTTGAATAAATTCTTCTGCTCTGTATTCACAATAGAAGACAGTGGTAAAGGACCTCCACTAAAGCAGATGAAACACAACAACAAGGAGGCTGACACTAGCCCCTTCACAAGGGAAAGGGTCCTAGAAGAACTAAACCAACTTAGGGTTGATAAGGCAAAGTGACAAGATGGTATTCACCTGAGGGTGTTGAAGGAGCTACAGGAAGAAATTGCTGCACCACTAATAGAACTATTCAGTAAATCACTGAAGAGTGGCACAGTACCTCAGGACAGGAGAACAGCAACAGCAGTACCCTTGCACAAGGGAGAAACAGAGAGGATACTGGAACTATCACCCAGTCAGCCTAACCTCTATAGTGGGAAAAATTAAGTAGGCAATACTAAAAGAGAGAATAGTGGAATACCTAAGAGGAAATGGAAAACTAGACCCTAAGCAGTAAGGCTTCATGGCAGATCAATCATATCAAACAAACTTGACTCATTTCTTTGTCTGGGTTACCAAAACAATAGACCAGGGTGATGCGGTGGATATAGTGTACCTAGACTTCATCAAAGCCTTTGACTCTGTCCCTACAGGAGACTGGGAAGCAAACTAGAGCACACAGGGTTAGGGCATAAGATAGCTAACTGGGTTAGGAATTAGCTACAGAATAGGAAGTAGAGTATCTTGGTCAATGGGGCTTTGTTACAAGAGGGAGGAGTGACCATTAGATTACCACAAGGGTCAGTGCTGGGTCCAGTCCTCTTCAGCATCTTCATTAGTGACATCACAGAAGAATTGATGGGAAGGGTGAGCCTGTTTGCAGATGATACAAAGCTCTGCAACAGGGTATATACACAGGAGGGGGACACAAGCATGGTAGTGACCTCAGAAAACTAGACGAATGGTCAAAACACTGGCAGTTAAAATTTGACACCAAGAAACGTAAGGTCATACACCTTGGAAAGTGAAACCCAGGGGTAAAGCACATTCTGGATGAGCATCAATTGCAAGTGACAAAGATTGAAAGAGACCTGGGTGTACTCATCACCAATGACTTCAAAGTTACAAAACAGTGTGAAAAAGAAGCACAGAGACCAAGTGGCATCCTTGAATGTATAGGTAGGGGCATTACAAGCAGAAAGCAAGAGGTAATTAGGCCACTGTACAGATCCTTGGTTAGGCCACACCTAGAGTGTTGTTTCCAGTTCTGGAGGTCACACCTGAAAAAGGACATAGACAGATTAGAGACAGTGCAGAGAAGGGCTACTAAAATGGTACAGGGTCTGCATGATGAGACATATGACTGTAGGTTCAAAATACTAAAATTGTACTCTCTAGAACAGAGAAGAAATAGAGGAGACATGATCAAAACATTCACATACATCATGGGAGTGAAAGAGATGAAGAATCTCTTCCAAGTAAACAAAGGAACTCAGACATGGGGGCACAACTTACTTTTGGTGGTTGGGCAAGTTCAGGAGCAACTATAGAAAGTACTTCTTCATGGAAAGTGTGATAGACCCATGGAACAGCCTGTTAGCACAGGTGGTTGCATCTAAGATAGTAAAAGAATTTAAGCTAGCATGGGACAGACAGTGTGGGCAGCTTGGCTGGAACACGTAAAGGGGAGAAGGGTAGCCACCTTGGTCAGACTAGATGGATCAAATTGTCCTCATCTGCTAACACCATTCTTATGTTCTTATGTTCCTACCGGTTTCATCTACAAAAGTGTCCTCAGGCAAAACTGGTAGGAGGCTGTGAGTTATTTCACCTGTCTTCCTGGTAAGGGGTATTTTTGCATACTATTGGCCTTATTAAATGTGATTTTGCCTCACTTTATGCATATTGACTGCCTTTGTGTGGTAGGCGGTGCCAGGATTCTGTGTTTTGCTTATATTGAAGCACGCAGTGTGTGCCAGTCTGGGACAGCAGAATGAACATTAATACAGTCTGCTATACTTTGCACAATTTTATCTGCAATGTCTGCATATGGCGTCTGACATTTTAATGGGTTCACTCTAATTTATATGAGCTTTGGGACAGTGCAATAGCAGAGAAAAAGTGCATTATGGATTAAGTGCAATATCACAATCATATGTGGCACAATAAATAATTTGTCTACATATCTGAATAGTTGAAACAGCACCTGCATTTTCTACTGTTGTCATGAGAAATATATTTTCTGATTTTACATCTTAGTAAAATACTTGCTACTGAGTGATTCTATATTGCCTGTTTGATATGCTCCCCAGGAGCATGAAGTTTTGCCTACATTTTTTTCAGATTGTGTGTCAGGAAGAGGTAGCGCCCATATTATTGCTACAGATGGCAGACTATGTTTCCCTTGATCGTGATAAGAGTATCAGGATGTCATCAATTATGACAAAACTCATCACTGAGCACTACTGCTTTGCTTTGGCTTTTCAGAAGGAACTAAAAGGGAAAGGATCAGATCTTTTACAGTACAGTAGCTTCTTGCTGTTTTTACATTGTTTAGATTTTACTTGGTAGAAGGTTATTTCTTTTCTTTCTTACTGCTTCTAAGGGGCAAGCAAGATATTGTTTTGGGGCTGTTGGAATTTTGAAAACTGTATTGGTGGCTATAAGTGGGCTCATTTGTTTGATGTTTTACTGTGTAGCAGGGTGCATTTGTAGAGGCCTATTTCTTCTGATTTAAAACCTATTTGGTGTGATTTAATGTGTGCTGTTTCTTTGAATCAGAAACCTTTATCTTCTAATGTCAAGCCTATTTTGATGTGTTGATGGTGAAGCTGTTTGAATTGGAGACCTTTTTCTTTTGGTAGCAAACCTATTTGGGGGGCTTTGAGTAGAATTATGATTCATTTTTGATGGCTTCACTAGCTGCAAAGGTTAGTGCATAGTGGGGGAAGGGTGCTAATGGTCTGACCAGGGGCCTCAGCTTCCTGATTGTTTCTGGAAGACTTGGGTTGGTCCCACCCACCCCTGGTCCGTGATTTCCTTTATACCAGGGGTTCTGACATCACTTCCTCAAATGGGCAAAGGATATGCACCTGTAATAGCTGAAGCAGACATTCAGGAATGGAACAGCAGTGAGTGAAGAGGTGACTGCTATCTCAGTAAAAGGGAAGTAACTGCAAATCTAGGAGCTTTCATTGTTACTTCTTTGCATTGCTATTGCATTGTGGAAAGGAGGAGTAGGATTTTGAAGAAGGTTGTGCAATAGCTAATTAAAGTCTCTTTCTGAGTGTGGATAGGAAGGTTAGGAATATAAAAAGCAGTTGTTCAATCTATCTAAATGTGTACAACAAAGGGGGTAAGGGAAATTAAGAAAATAATGTTTTGCACTGATAGAGGGGGGAGAGGGAGACTTGGGGAGTATTTGGTATCCTGCATCTGGAAGGTGGGGGTCGCTGGTGGGCAATGACAGCAACGAGTAGGGTGAGGAATGTAACAACTGCATTGCACCAATCTTTCTAAAAATTGTCTGGAGTGTGGGAGGATGTTTAGTGTGCAACCACATAGAGAAACTTAGAAAGGAGATTGAGGGTCTGCAAGAGGAACTAAGACAGGTAAGGCAGAATGGGGGTTGGTTTAGCCCAGTTCTGTAGGGAGGAAGAATGGGAGATGAGGGAGGGTGATTTAAGCCAACATTGGTGAGGAGAGGGTCAGAAGAAGGGAAGTAGGGACAAGGGGGCCCAGGCCAGGAAGAACAATTGCCGGGGAAACCAGGTCAGGAGACAAATGACAAATGGAAGGAGGAGATAGGGACTTGTGAGGGGAGGCGAAGAAGTGGCAAAAGTCATGGAGTGGAAAGGAGAGAACAGGTTACTATGAAGAGAAAGGGACTGGGCATTTGTGAAGGGTCTTCATAAAATAGTTTTGCACTGCTAGAGAGGAAGAAGGTGGAGGAGGGAGATGATGAAATTAGAGGAGTAATTGATAAATGCCTGGACCAAACTGGAGCTGGGGGAAGTTCTGCTGGGAGAATTGCAACAGGGGAAAAAGGGGGAAATAATATGTAGGAGGAGGAAGAGGAGCCGGAAAGGAGACAGAGAGATGAATGGAAGCAAACAGGGAGTAAGAGTGGTGGAATTTTAGTGCTGGGGGACTCAATACTAAGAGGAGTCAGGTGGGGTAGCAAGGGGGAGAGGCATAGTCACATTTGGGTGGAGGCCATGCCAGGAATGACAGTAGAAAGGGTGGGACAATCTGTTCTGAAATACGCTAGAAGGGGTAGGGACAAGCCTCATTTAATTATACATCTTGGGACGAACGACCTGGCTGACAAGACAGTAGATATAGTCCAGAGGAGGTCTGAGGAACTAGGACAATTATGTGAGGGGGCAGGAAGATCAGTAACTTTTTCAGAGATACTTCCAGTGCCCAAGGCAAGCACAACAAGAAAGCTGAGAATAGAGGAATTTAATGGATGGTTAAGAACCTGTGTTGTGCTAAAGGGTATGGGCTGTTGGGTGGGGTGGGAGGGACCTGGCAGGACAGAAGTCCCTATGCCAAGGACAGACTACACTTGGTGAGGAGAGAGAAAGAAGATGTTGAAATGGGATGGAGGTACATAGAGGAAGTAGGAGCGGGGGGGGGTGGCAATTGGGCAAGAGACATGCAGACACCACAGACTGGGAAAACATATGAGCTTACCCTCCATGACAGTGACAAAGAACAAATAGCAAGTACTATTGGTGATGCTAGTAAAGGAGGGCAGGATGGGGGGGTGTGGAAGGTGGTTTCCCTTACTGCTAGGAGCCTTGGGAGGAAAACTGCAGAGTTACAGGTGCTCATGGCAGAGGGAGAGGTGGACATTGCAGCCATCACAGAAACATGGGCCACCCAATACAATTACTGGGACCTGTCTGTACCAGGGTAAAGGTTATTTCGTAGGCACAGGGTGATTGGGAAAGGAGGAGGTGTGGTACTATATGTCAAGGAAGGACTGAAGTGTGTAAGGGAGGAAGGGGAGGAGGGTAGTACGGAGTCACTTTGGATGTAAATCCAGGATTTCAAGAATAGGATTTTTAGAATGGGAGTGGTGTATAGGCCGCCATCTCAGATGGAGGAGTTAGAGAGGGAATTAGTGGGACAGAGCAGGAGGACCTACGAGAAGGATAGTGTGGTGATTGTGGGGGACTTCAACATGCCAAGAATGGACTGGAGTACCCCAACAACCAGGAACAGAAGGGAGCAGGTACTGCTGGATGCCTTCCAGGACAGCTTCCTGTTGCAAATGGTCAGTGAACCAACCAGGTTAGGGAATACTCTTGATCTTATGCTGGCAAATGGTGACTTTATTAGAGAACCTACAGTGGAGGAACCACTGTCAGGGAGTGACCACCACTCAATATGGCACACATTGGATATGGTCAAGGAAGGAGTGGAATCTGGTACAAGAGTGCTGGACTTCAGGAGGGCCGACTTTGGGAGGATGGGGGAAGTGGTAAAAGGGTACCTGGCCAGAATTCAATCTAGTATGGACACTAACCAGAGGTGAGAGCTCATAAAGCTGGGGATAGTGGAGGCAACCAAAACCTGCTGCAAGGCCCAGATCAAGAAGGCTAGGGCTAAGAAACCAAGCCTATTGATCAAGGAGGTCATGGAAAAGGTAAGGAGGAAAGAGCTGCCTTTAGGAAGTACAAGAAAAAGGGCAGAGGGGAGGACAGGGAGGAGTACTTGATGGAATCAAAGGAGGTGACAAGAACAGTAAGGGGAGCCAAGGCATCTACAGAACTCAGGCTGGCACAAGGCATTAAGAAGAGGGAGAAAAACTTCTTTAGGTACATCTGGGAGAAAAGGAGCTGTAAGAACTACATAGTAAGGATTAGGAAGGAGGAAGGTTGGGTGGAAGCAGAGTGCGATAAGGCAGAAGCACTAAATGAGTAGTTCTGCTCAGTATTTACTAAAGAGAAGTGGGGGTAACACCCATGGGGAGGGAGAAATGGCAGAAACTGGGGGGAGGGGGTGACAGATGGGGAAATCATGGAGGGCAGAATTCTGGAGGGTTTGAAGGCACTGAGGATGGATAAGGCGCCAGGTCCAGATGGCATCCACCCCAGGATACTGAAGGAGCTGGCAGAGGTCCTTGCAGGACCTTTGGCAGACCTATTTAATGCCTCACTACATTCAGGGTGTGTACCTCAGGATTGGAGGATGGCTCATGTGGTGCCCCTCCACAAGAGTGGCCCAAGGATGAACAAGGAAACTACAGACCAGTGAGCCTCACGTCCATCGTGGGTAAGCTAATGGAGACTATCCTGAAGGAGAGGCTGGTGGCCCTCCTAGAGGCCAAAAGACTACACGACAGCAGACAGCATGGCTTCAAATGGGGCAGATCCTGCCAAACCAACCTGGTGGAGTTCTATGACTGGGTAAATAGGCAACTGGACAGGGGCCATGCAGTGGATGTCCTGTATCTGGACTTCAGTAAGGCATTCAACTCGGTGCCATATGGAAGGCTGGGAAGTAAGTTAGTAGGCACAGGGGCAGGTGCAAAGCTGGTGAGATGAATAGGGAACTGGCTTTGGTGAAGGCATCAGAGGGTGGTGGT
The DNA here is from genome assembly GCA_016271365.2 of Neoceratodus forsteri. Taxonomy (NCBI): domain Eukaryota; kingdom Metazoa; phylum Chordata; order Ceratodontiformes; family Ceratodontidae; genus Neoceratodus; species Neoceratodus forsteri. The sequence continues at coordinate 1,293,823,345 of CM057456.1, forward strand.
GGGTGGGGAGCTCTCACACCCAAGGGTAGTGATAAGCGGTGTTCTACAGGGCTCAGTGTTGGGGACAGTGTTGTTTGGGATCTTCATTGCAGACTTATCATGGGATATCAAGAGCAAGATCAGTCTGTTTGCTGATGATACCAAGGTAGGAGCGGTGGTGGATGACCTAGGGGGATGGCAGGGGTTTTAGCATGATCTGGCAAAGCTTGAAACCTGGTCAGACACCTGGCAACTGGGGTTTAATGCCAAAAAGTGCAAGGTGCTGCATTTTGGGATGAAGAACCCAAGGAGGGGTTTTCAGCTGGGGTGTGCAACTAGCCTACACAGAGGAGGAGAAGGATCTGGGGGTGCTCATTACAGGGTCAATGAACAACTCAGAAGGCAGCTGCAAAGGCCAACAAAATGATGGGTTGTATTGCAAGGGGTATATCCTCGAGGAGGGAGGAGGTGATTCTGCCACTGTATAGGTCATTAGTTAGACTGCACCTGGAGTACTGCATGCAGTACTGGTGCTCGTATCTGAGGAGGGACATTAAGTCACTGGAGGGGGTGCAGCGCAGGGCGACAAAGATGATAAAGGGGCTGGGGGACTTATCATACGAGAGGAGGCTGAGGGAGTTGAACATCTACTCACTGAAGGAGAGGAGGGATGGGGGGACATGATTGAAACCTTTAAATACACGATAGGAATAAACAAGACAAGTACAGAGGGGCTGTTCAAAGTAAGGGAGGGGAAGGACACCAGGGGCCATGATATGAGACTGGAAGGAGGAAGGTTTAGGAGGGAGATGAGGTGACACTTTTTTACAGAGAGGGTGGTGGCTGGGTGGAAAGCGTTACCTGCAGAAGTGGTATCCAGTAGAACAGTGGGCTGCTTCAAAAGGGGATGGACAGGACAAGGGGGAGGGTCAATGAAGGGGAAGGGTGGAAGGGAGGGGCAGCTGCAGAATAAGGGGTGCTAGCTGCATATTCGAGCAGACTTGATAGGCCTCTAGGTCTTTTTCTGCTGGCAAATTCCATATTTACCAGCAGAAGTGGACAATATTGGCGAGACAGGAAAGACGCTCTGCAACTAAAATATTGGTGAAAAGGTTGATGATGTTTACTGGCAATTTGGGCAGTATTTCTGAATCTGCTTAGCATGTTTGAAGTGATAAAAACATATATATTTCCTTCTGTGTAAGCTCTAAAGGTGTAGAAACTCTTCACTCATACAGAATAATTAGTCCATTCAATGCAACATACATGCACACAGTTCGTGTTGTAGTAATCCTGTAGAGCCCAGTCTAGTCATCTGATTAGACATTTTTGTCAAAAAATATGCTGGCCAGGCATCCAGACTGTGGAGACTGGAGTTAGTCCATTATACTTCATTATAGTGGTTCATATGAGAGAGAAACTATGGCATTTTCTTGCCTTATTTTTATTTATTCATTTATTCATACAATTGGAAAAACACCTTTGAGCTCAGCTCATTTACAAAGGTTCCTCATCATAATAGGGTATTACATCATATAAGCAGGCAGGGTACAGGAGGTGGCTCAAGAGAGCCCTGTCACAGAGAATTACAGCGGTGCAATAGCAGGTAAATCAAATAAGACAAACAGTAATTCACAAACTAGTTTATGCAGCCAGGTTGACATAACACAGAGTATCCAGTAATAGGACAGACTTTCAGCTTTATCAGTGGAGTCAGTCAGATTTGGACTTGAGTGTAAGAAAATTTTTTAATCAAGATATGATTCTGCTGTAGATCTTAGGGAGCTCGAAGTTCTGCTTCCAGCCTAAGTGATGTACATGAAAGAATTAAGAGAAGACAGGAATGCTGGGACCAGATGTAGAATCAGGTTACAAAGCTTTACTGCCACACGTACAGTACATAATCATCCTATCAGGTGAGAATGACCCTTCCTGTGTAGACTGGGAATGCTGTAAAGATACTGTATGTGAGTTCCAGTCCGATTTCGTGTGTTACTTGTGATCACTGGTATGAAAGAAAATGGACCTGCAGTTCAGTCCTCTCATGTGTAGAATAAATAAATACAAAAATAATGCCATGCAAAATATTAGCTCAGGACTAGATGCATGCTGCTATTGCACCAGTCTCCTTCTTATGCACCTCAAGGCTCATAAGGACAGTTTGCACAGCAGGACCCCTCCTCTTGTATTACCAGAGCACTTCATAGAGGGGCAGATGCTTCTCTCCAGAGCTGCATGCATCCCAAGGGGTTGTTATTGATAGCTTTCTAGCAGCCCGGTGTTCAGGACCCAGGAAAATGTATTCATGAAAACATAGTCATTTAAGCTTGGATGGACTCGAGGTCCATTATGTCTACTCTCTGCCTCATAAGCAGGTACAAATAAGTATGCAGTGCAGGCATATACTAACTTAAAGGAGCTGACTACTAACTTTGCCACAGTACCCTGTGATTTGCTTGGTTAAAAAAAAAATTTGTTCAGGCTTACCTCAAAACCTTGCACTGTTTTCATGTCCACAGTCTCTGCTGGTAGGCAAGTATGTCAGCTACCACTTGGCCATCTAGACAGTCATCTTGTCAGTCAGTAGTTAGTCAGTAGTCAGCTAAGCAAACAATCTGTTATAACAAAGCTAATAATCCATGCTGCAAAACATAAATAATTGCATAATTGATCTATGCCATGATATAGTCCTTGGTTTTGAAGTACCATAAATACAATCCATTTTTAGAAAATAACCACAACTTCTATCCTTACATTTTTTTTTTTATATTTATGCTATCACAGACAGTAAATTTGACCCCATCTGAAAACAGGACTCTCGAATGTATATGTACCTATCAGCCATAAAACCAACAATGCTCTATCCTGAACAAGTACTACATTAGAGGAACCAAGCACGCCAAGAGGCACAGCTCCTGATATTTGGTTCACTGTAAACCTCCTCACCTTCGCAGCAAAATACACACTGCTCCTTCGTTTCTAATATAAATCATTTGGTTCTTCACCTGCAGAAGAATCTGTGCCAAAGGCTATTGGAATATGAGGCAAAGACAGACATTAAGCCATGCTGTTTAAGATTTATGTGACCACAGGCACGGATCAGCACAATCCATTCCTGAGTAACAGTGTCAGGGCATATTTTGAAGTCCCCCTTGAGGCACTTCAGCTGCTGGAACTTCATTTCTTTGCAGTGCTGTTTACTGCAAAAAGCTCCTGCAGAGACATAACAAAAACACTCAAGGGATGGAGGACAAAGGGACTACAGGGTGCAATAATGAATTATACCTCAATGGTTAAGTTCAATTAAATTCAACCATGTCTAACCTCTATTTTGAAAAGAATTGTGAGAGTAAAGGAAGCCGACTAGTTACAAGGTTTCGGAAAAGGTTTTGAGAACCAAGAAATGTTTATAGTCATAAGACATGTAAAATAAGTTTTTAAAATATTTCAGGAAATACTCATTTTTATCATATCATTTTTTCACCCTATGGTTTGCTTTAACACAAGTTAACAATCCCTCAGAGGCATAATCACTCAGCATTACTTTGTATCTGTTTACACCTCTATGTGGTGATCGATTCATGTTAGATTAACCTTCAGAAATGACAAAATGCTTGAAGAAGGTTACAACAGATGAAACAACAAATAATAGTTCAATTACCAGGCTATGCTACCCACAATACTCTCATGACATGATTACATTTTCTGAGGTGGTGAACACAGACATGGACAAGTGTAAAGCATCGGCCGTAGTCTACCTGGACATCCACAAGGCCTTTCACACAGAAGCTCATGATCAAAGCTTCTGCAAAAAGTACACCAGTGCAGTATACGTGAAGTACGGTACACACAAGGTAGATTGCTAGCTGGCTCGTCGGCTGGAAGCAGAATGCTATGGTTGACAGGCACTACTCTGAGTGGAGGGGGGTACACAGCATTGTCCCACAGAGATCAGTGCTGAGTCCATTGTTTTCAACATTTTCATCAACAATCAGAAAGCTGGAGTCTCCAGCAGACTGTTTACGTTTGCTAATTACACTAAGTTGGCCAGCGTGGTGAACTCACTTGAGGATGGGACATATGTCATGAGGATCTGAATAAGCTTGGACTGGTCAGACTCCTGGAATCTTAGATTCACTATAGCCAAGAGCAAGGTGCTACTTTGGGGAAAAAGAAACAGACATTGGACCTACATACTGTAAGTGGCTTCTCTTGCTGCAGTGGAAGAGAAAAGGGTCCTGTGGTTCATAACAGATTAGGGGCTAAAGCAGGAGAAGCAGTGTGCACCTGCTGTCATGAAGGCTGTAAGAATGCTGGAGTGAACTGAGAGAGGGTAACCAGCAGAGCAGGGAAAGTAATCCTACCACTGTACAAGGTCCTATTCACACAAATGCTATAATACTATCTGCAGGTCCAGGCTACCAGTTACAATAAGCTCATTTAGATGTGTAATCCCTAGGTGGTGCTATTCTAAGGGCTACTACCCCTGCCTGTAGGGCTATGCACAGGTTAAGGGGCCTGAGTTCTATAACAAGGTGCCTCCACCCAGAGAAGTGGTATTGGGGTTGCTTATCTGCTCTGATATAGCCCTCTGGGAAGCTATGGCCACCCACCAACCCTCCTAGTGGCTCAGTATCTAACACAGTGGTACATTCACAATCAGGAGGAAACAGTAATAATATGCTCACACCCTTCACACTTACCACCAGATGTGGACTTGCAGCAACTTCCCTGGAGACCCCCTGGAAAATAAGGTTAGACATACAGCAGTACATTCTTAATACTGTAACCCAGCTAATAATATGCACACTAGCCAGGTTAAGCATAAAACAAGACAATTAGGTGTATTTGGGGCCCGTGAACAAGGAAGGGGCATGAATCTAGGCAAATGAATAGCTATCTGAATTAGTTCAGTGACTGCATGCACTCCTAGTCTCAACCTGACAGTCACACAACACTGGGTACCCAGGATTAAGTCTGGCTAGCCAGAGATGTTGCCCAGGGGTGGCCGGCATTGCAGCTGATGTTGAGGCCCTTGATGGAAGAAAAAGCAGTTAACAAGCAAAACACCCAAATTATTTGTAATTTGAGCCAGTTAGTTCAGTCCTTTGCAAACCCAAGAAATAAAGACAATTGGATGGTACCACAAATGATTTAAGCATTCATTGCAGGGAGCTACCCTGATTTTTACTCACACCACCAGGAATCTGCTGTGTGGCAGGCAATACGGAGACCTCATGGTGATGACAGAGATGACAGAGAGGTTTGGGGGGAAACAGGGCCAACATGAAACACATCCTCTTCATGTCCTTTTCTCCTGGTGGCCACAACCTGCATGTTGTTGCTGCCCAGGGGCTGGATCTCTGAGCCGATCTCTTGCCTTGACAGTCTCTGGTAATAGAGTAGCAACCTAGGCTGAAGTGGCAGGTCCCAAGTAGGATGAACAGTCTGGCAAAGTTTGTGATCTTCTGCTGGTGAAGCCTCCAGCTGGCGTAACAGGATATTTTGTGGGAAAGCAGGTCATGACCCAAGAAACACATTCAGCACATTTAAAGCAATAACTACTTCAGGAAACAGTTCAGATTTAGTCCAGTTGCAATTCAGCAGCTTTGCTCAGAAACCCTTCCGATCCAAGTATATCTCGCACACAAGCTTTGCCGATTGCTTCCAGAGCAAGTCTTTAATTCAGTTCACAAGTTGCACTAACATTTCTTCTCTCTGCCACAGTTCCAGTCTGGAATCGGACAAGTCCAACTTCTGCTAAAGGCAGTTCTCAAGCAGGAGAGATAAGACAGGAAGGTAAGTTAGGCCTCTTCCAGCCGATTCCTCTATGAGCATTCTGGGAGCAGCTGCTCAAAAGCTCGAGGTGTTCACACTTCAGCCTCCAACTCTAACTGATCCACCTGCCTCATGGCACACAGAGCATTTCCCTTGTAAATTCAAATGTTCAGTTGGCTGAAGGAGCTGTCAGTCACAGTAAGGGCTCCCCTTCCAGGTCCATTTAGGCACCAACTGAATAAAACTACAAAACTACAGAATTTCCTTCCCACAGAGCACTGGGGTCTGGTTCCATTTTAGGTCCCCATTGGTTCTATTGGTCCAATTACTGGAAGTTCCTGACCTAACTTGGTGACTTCCATCCAAGATGAATGAGCTGCAATTAAAACAGGTTAGACAAACATCTCTATCTCACATATAACTACAGATAGACAGTAAATAAGCACAATTCCTACTTAGGCTCCCTCTGCACAAGTAGTGACTGCAGATTGGAGGAAAACAACACACTGTCTGGCTGGTCACAAGCCCTGAATCGCTTGTACTCAGCACAGACCATTTTTTAAACATAGATTAGCTAGTCTTTTAAAGGGCCAGGAGCAGAGTCTTAATGCAGCACTATCACACAGATACACAGAATCACCCAAGGACGGGACACCAGCCTCACAGTGGGCATTAGAGAGCCCAGGAATACATTATAGTATACCCCAAATTTGTCGGCCTAGTGGCGTAAAGGGTTAAGGTGCTGGCGCCTTACCTCAACCACGCCCAATGACCCGGGATTGACAGGCCTGGGTGCGTCAGAAGGTCATCAGGGGAGAGGCGGAGCTGGATGTAGTTGTCAGCAAGCAAGCTCTCCTCTCCGGGGAGGAAGTGTGGCATCCCTCAGCCGATGGTGACCCCCAGTGGAGGCTAGGGGAAGCACAGGCATTAGGCCATGGGGTGGGGCTGTACAGCACATGCGCGCCTCCACATGCATGCGTTCATACTCCTGGGGCCACTGTGAGAAAATCAGAGAGGAGAAAACACACCAGCAGCAGGATGAAGACCAACTCCCCGAAAGCACCGGTAATTCTGGGGGACAGTGCTGAGTGGGTCGGTCAGATGGGAGCTGCCAGCAAGGTGCATAAATAGCAGCAGTGATAGAAAAATACAGTAAATCCCAAATTTATAGCAGAGTTACACTCTTCCCTGCTTGGAAAAAATTGGTGTCCGTGTCAAGTCTAAACATATGAGTAGTTTTAAAACTATGTTAAAAACATATTTATTTTCTCAGGCTTATCCAGACTGATTTTAAATAATTTATATTGTTGTTGTTTATATACTGTAGCTTATTGCTGTACAGCACCTTGACTTCGAAAGGCACTTTATAGATAAAATATTGATTGATTGATTGATAGATAAGATTCTACACAGAAAACATTATACACAAATACATGCATGTTTCATTGGTATACCATAAAATAAAATCTGATGCATCCGTAAAATAACTGATCGTGACAACAGTACTACTATACTTTTTATTTCATGAGATTTTCATAAGCACACATTTTCATAAATATGTAAACAGGTTCAAGTAGTTAAACACATCACTCTTACAACTCTGGTTTGTACTACCTCCCATACACTAACCCACATGTCTTGGGGCCTATCCCAATCAGCTACACTGGGACTGAATCGGGCAATGGTATTAGTATACTGATTGGAGAGCTTCACTATTAGCTTTGAGGTGGCAGAGTAGCCTAGTTTTGGAAGACCATTTTCAGAAATGTACACCCCTTTGTGAGCTACGTTCATGGGTAGGTCTACGGGCCTACCTGGGGAGTCATAACTGAGGAGCATTATAGGCTTTGTGGCTGTTCCAGACTTTCTGAAAGGGGTAGGCATAGGCTCAGTCCTTCCAACATTTACACTTGGGTTGTCAGTCCCAGCTCATTGGTTGTCAATAAGTCAGCTTCTGAAGAAATGGGTAGCTCTGCACTGTCTGCCTATTCTGGACTAGAAACACTTTCAGCTTCTTGCTTGATTAGTTCTGGTTCAGCAGAATTACTTTGCTCTGAAATTCCAGGTTCGTCATCAAGAGGAAGTTCCATGGAATTTAAATCACTGAGACTGTCAGAATCATTATTTTCATCTGCATTATTGTCCATAATACTTTTGGAATCATTGGTTGCAATTAGTTCAGGACTATCTGGCATGTCATCAGCTGTGCTTTTTAAGTCTGAAGCTACTTTTTGAAGCTCAGTCAGTTCCACCAGACACAAGAAGTCGACTATGTCAGAAGTTACACTTTGTATCTCACTTTCAGGGGCACAGGGGCTGTGGAGAGGGATGGAAGGTTAGACAGTCCTGAGGGTCCAGCTTTATCTCCCATATTGCACAGGGGGTTTCCTTGAAACAACTGACTCAGTTCATAAGAGAGGTAGTAAGCAGCTTCACACTCACTGTCATCAGATTCAGACTGCTAGTAGAGTTCATTTAGAACATGACTGATGGAAGGCCTTTAATCTTTAGCAAATGGGGGGAGGTTAACTGTTTCTTTTTGGCTGAAGCTTTGGTTACAGACCTGGGAGGAACAGTATCATGAGGTACAGAGTCAATGATGATTTACCCAATTGGTAACAAATGATTTCTGTGCATTGTCTTTACAGCTCATGATGGGTCATTCTCTGGACACACTTTATAAACTGGCAAGTCCTCCAGCTTGCTGACAACAATGTATCTTGTGTTTTCCATGCTGTCCTAAATTCCTTAGCAAGACTTGATCTCCAGGTTGCAGTTCTTGGGCCTTAACATGCCTGCTGCGCCTTTCTTTGTTTGCTAAGTTTCTTTTGGCTGCCATGGTGTGGGCCAACAGGAAGACATGTTTTAGCTGAGCTTTTAGTTTCTAGACATACTGGAGATAATGATCTGCTCGGACTCCATCAGGGGACACTCCAAAACAGACATCTATTGGCAACCTTGCTTCTCGACCGAACATTAAATGGCAGGGGGAACCAGCTGCATCACATTTGGTGCAGTTATAGGTATGGAGTAACATGCTTATGTGCTGACTCCATCATGGCAAGTCTTTGGGATGAAGAGTGCCTAGCATGTCTAGTAATGTGTGATTGAATTGTTCCAACTGTGGATCCCCTTGGGTAGTTGGAGTAGTTCTGGACTTTTGCAACCCCCAGAATGAGAGCATTTCTTTAATCAAATGGCTTTCAAAGACTCTCCCGTGATCAGAGTGTATTCTGGGGCACCATAATGTACAAAGAACTTTTCTGTTAGAACTTTTGTCACAGTGGAAGCTATTTGGTCTTTGTTTGGGTAGGCTTGGGCATAGTGAATAAAATGCTCAGTCACAACCAGCACATTGCCAATGTTCTTTTGATCTGGCTCTAAACACAGAAAGTCAATGCATACAAGTTCCATGTGAACACTGGTGGAGATGTTAACCAGGGGGGCAGCCCGCTGCGGCTGAGCTTTTCCTTGCAAGCAATGGCTACAAGTTTTTATGTGAGTCTCAATGTCAGTACCAATTTTGGGCCAGTAGAAGTGAGCATGAGTCAGATCAGCAGTCTGATCACAACCTAGATGTCCCATCTGATCATGAAGGGCTCTCAGGACCACATGTTTAAAAGCTGTAGGTAATGCTAACTGTTGGTTGTTAACTTGACCTTGTCTATTGGTAAATCTGTATAGCAATCTGTTGTGCAACTTTAGCCTGGGTCCTTCTCTGAATAACAGAGCAGTTCTTGGATCTGAAGAGTGAAGCTTGGATAAATTCCTTCCAGCATGAATGGCATCCAACACGGGCCTGATCATATGATCCTGAGATTAAGCCAACTGAATATTGTCAGGAGTAATTTGAGGCAGAGTGCTGTGGTCCAATGCTGCAAGATGACAGTAGGCCGCAAGAACCAAAGCGTCAGGAGGGCCCAGGCAGTCCACCAGGCAATCAATGGTCTCTGAGGAAGGGTGATCATCTTTATCAAACTTTTGACAAACAGCTTTAACAGGTTGTTCCGACATTCTTACCCACTCAGAGCTGGAGTCAGGCCTCCAGGAGAGGGCATCAGAATCAATGTGATTCAGGCCTGGTCGGTACTCTACTGAATAGTCATAGGTGGAGAGAACCGATAGCCAATGATGCCCTGTGGCATCCAATTTTGCTGAGGTTTGAACATAGGTGACAGGGTTGTTGTCAGTTTTTACTAAGATTTTCGCAGTACTCATGAAATTGATCTACAATAGCCCATTTTAGTGCAAGGAACTCACATTTGTGTACAGGGTAGTTCTTTTGAGATGGTATCAGGCTTCTGCTAGTGAATGCCACTGGGTGTAGACCTTCCCCATACTCCTGGTAAAGCACAGTGCATAGTTCCCTTAGGCTGGCATCAGTATGTAATACATACAGCTTGGTGGGGTCTACATAAGCATGGACAGGGGCATAGGTAAATTGGTAGATATCACAAAAGGCCACCGCACACTCTTGTATCCACCTCGTTCCAAAAAGTTCATTTGTTCAAAAATAAACTTTCTCTTCCTCTTTAAAAGCACTCCTATTGCATTTTCAGTTTTTTGGTGGGTAACCTTGGGTTAAGTTAAGCAAAGGGAGGATGATTTTAGTGTAATTGTTTATGAATCGGTGATAGTAGCCGCAGAACTCCAATAATCTTTGTAATTCCTTAAGATTGTTAGGCTGTGGCCAGGTAGTCAGGACCTCTACTTTGCTTGGATCTGTCTGAATCCCTTCAGATGACACCATGATGCTGACATATTTTACAGATTGCTGGAAAAACTGACACTTGTCGATAGATAATTTGGAACAAAATCCTCCAGTCACCCTAGAACCTTAAACAGACGAGTCTCATGTTCCTTGAGTGTCCGGTCAAATGCAATAATGTCATCTAGGTAGACAAGACATTCTAGTAGATTCATGTCGCCCACAGCTCGCTCCGTCAACCTCTGTAAAGAAGCGGGTGCTCCTGAAAGGCCCTGAGGCATGTGCAAAAATGCATAAAAACCCAAGGAGCAAATGAATGCTGTTTTTTCTTTGTCTTCAGGGACCATCGGGATCTGGTAATACCTGCTCCAAAGGTCTATCATAGAAAACCACTGATTCCCTTTGAGGCAATCAAGGGCGTCCTGGATGCAAGACATAGTGTTTTGGTCAGGGATAGTTCTTGATTCAGAGTCTGGTAGTCCACACACATCATCACTGAGTCATTTTTCTTCCGGACTACCACAACAGGAGAGGCATATGGACTGTGAGACTTCTGCCCTAGCTAGCTTCTTCCAGATAACAGGCAGAGAACACCAAGAGGATGGAGCTACTGTTATAACGATACTTCTCTACTGGGACTATATTGCCCCCCCACCCTAAGCCAGTTCTACTTTTATAGGCAGGGATTTGACTGACAACAGGAACTTCCTGTTTGGGAGCAGGAAGTGAGTGATCACAGAGCCCAAAAGACTCACCGTCCTAGAAGGAAAAGAGTAACTCTCTGCCTCCCCCAGCTGCTGGAGGCCTGACTCTGAGCAAGTAAGGAGACTACTGAGAAATTTGTCTCAGAACAGGAAGATCAGGACCTTAAAGGACACAGAAGCAGTAAGTAAAAAGGGAGAAAAAAATTAAAAAATAAACAAACAGAGGAAAGAGTAAGTATTCCAAACAACAGTTAAGGGGCCGGAAATAAGACATGATGGAAGTGGTACAGTGGCTATGGAGCAGCAGTCTTCCGGGAGATGTTCTGGAGGATCCGGTGTTGTCCCATCTGCAGGCACCTCTTTGGGCTGAGGGAAGAGGTCACTCATCTCCAGGTTGAGTCGGCCAGAATTTGGGGGATCTCCTCTCCCACCCAGGGACCACCAGGGCCACTCCCATTGCCTCAGAGGTTGCCAAGAAAGAGAAGTGGTTGGATCACAGTGGGCTCAGGGAGGGTGAGGGTGTTGGAACAGAGGTGCATCCCTCCAGTTGTACCTCTCTGTAATTCATATGCCATTCTGGCAAGGTGAGTTTCCTCTATGGAGGCACCCGCAGTGGAGACCAAGTAGGATGCTGAGAACCTCCACAAAGGAGACCCACAGGAGGGTGGCATGGGACCCCACAGGGGAAGGAAACAACTCCTGGTGGGGGACTCCATTATTAGGAGGGGAGAACTGGGGGAGAAAGGGGAGAGGGAGGTAAGGTGCTTGCCTGGCACCATGGCTTGCAGGGACAGGGAGTGAATTCTCAAGCTCGCCAGAGCAGCTGCATGGAGGAGGGAGCTGGATGTCATTGTCCACCTAGGGACAAATGGCCTGACTGAGAAAGGGATCAGAGCAGTGCAGGAAGAGTTTGTGGAGTTGGGGAGGGGCCTTAGACAAGTAGCACACATGGTAACCTTCTCAAAGGTGCTGCCTGTCTATGGCATGGGTGAGGCTAGGGTGCTCCACACCATGGGATTCAATCAGTGGTTGAAAAACTGGTGCAGAGCTCAGGGATTTGGCTTCATTAGTGACTGGGGTGTCCACCTGGAGTGATGCAGGCCTATACTGGTGTGATGGTCTGCATCTCTCCAGGAGGGGAACCAGGATCCTAGGTGACAGATTTAAATGCTTCATTGGCATGCATTTAAACTAGCCAAGGGGGGAGACACTGAAAAGGAGCAAGGAAATCCTAGCCCCCCCAAAAAAATCAGGGTAGTAAGTGAGGTAAACACAAAGACAGAGATGTCAATAGGGAGAAGGGCAGGGGTAAATGGAGAAAAAAATTACAAAGGCAATAAGGACAAAGATGAGGCAAAAAGGAATAAGGCCATCAAGAAATGGATGGTAATGAGTACCAATGCCTGTAGTCTGGGCAACAAGCTCTCTGAACTTGTGGCCTTGATGGAAGAGGGATGCCTGGATATCATAGCAGTCACAGAAACATGGTACACAGAGAACCATGACTGGGATGTTAACATACCAGGGTACACAACCTACAGGAAAGACAGGAAGGGGAGAAATGGGGGAGGAGTAGCTCTCTATGTAAGGGAAGGGATGAAAGCAATGGAACAAAAGAGTAAACAGGGAAGAGAGAAGGCACTGTGGGTTACCTTAGAGACTGGAAATGGCACCATAATCAGCACAGGGCTTGTATACAGACTACCATCTCAGAGGGAGGGAATGGACAAGGATATGACAGAAGGCATCCTTAGGAAGGCAGAGAAAGGGGAGATATTGTTGATAGGGATCTGAATATGCCAGATGTTAACTGGAGCACCTTTGCTGCAGCCACATCCAAGAGCAGGGCCATTCTCGATGCCCTACAGATGGCATGACTCAGACAGCTAATTTTGGAACCCACTCATGAGGGAGCAATCTTAGACCTCGTACTCTCAAATGAGGACAGCGAGAGGATCTCAGATCTAGAAGTGGGTAGCCATCTGGGAACAAGTGACCACCAAACAGTGTGGTTCATGATAAAGTCAGCTACAGAGTCAAGCCATACAAAAGTAAGGGCACTGGACTTCAGGAGGGCTGACTTTGGCAAGATGGGAGACTGCCTTAGAAAAGCACTAGCAAACAGGCTAGAAGAAGGGGTGGAGCAACAATGGGGAAACATCAAAACTGCCATCACAGAGGCAACAAGCCTTTGTGTGAAGCAAATAAACAAATCAAAATGAAAGAAAAAGCCACTACTGTTCTCAAAAGAGGTGGAGGGGAAGGTTAGGGAGAAAAAGATAGCATTTAGGAAGTATAAGGAAACACAGAAGGAGCAGGACAGAGAAATGTACCAGTTAAGGTAGGAAGAAACAGGGAAGGAAGTCAGAATAGCAAAGGTCAAAACTGAGGAAAAGATAGCCAACTCGGTTAAGAAGGGGGATGAAACCTTGGGAGGGATAGTGAGGCTGAATAGAAAGGATGGTGGGTGGGCAGAGAGGAACTGTGAAAAAGCAGGGATACTCAATGAACACTTCTGTTCAGTATTCACAAAAGAGGAGGAGGGAGAGGTGCCTAATCCAATTAACAGAAGCACTCTGGATGGGGGGGGGGGTCGATCCCTGTCCTTTCACAGAAGAAAGGGTTCTGAAAGAACTCCTAAAACTGAAGGTGGACAAAGCAATGGGGCCTGACAGAATTCACCCCAGAATTCTAAAAGAATTAAGGGGAAAACTAATGACACCACTGATTACCCTTTTTAACAAATCATTGGAGGATAGTGTGATACCTGAGGATTGGAGGAAGACAGATGTGATTCCCCTTCACAAAAGTGGGAGCAAGACAGAGGCAGGAGACTATAGACCTGTCAGTTTGACCTCTGTGGTAGGGAAAGTGATGGAATCACTTCTGAAGGAAAGAATTGTTGAGTACCTAGAGGAAAGTGGGGCACAGGAACCAAGGCAGCATGGGTTCACACCGAGAAGGTCATGTCAGACGAATTTAATTGATTTCTTTGACTGGGTGACCAAAGTACAGTAGTAGGCCAGGGAGGGGCTGTGGACATGGCCTACCTAGACTTTAGCAAGGCATTTGATGCAGTCCCACTTAAAAGATTAATAATCAAATTAAGCAGCCTGGGAGTGGGTCCCAGGGTGGTAGTCTGGGTAAAACATTGGCTGGACAACAAGACACAGAAGGTAATTGTAAATGGAGTCCACTCTGAAGAAAGGAGGATTACTAGTGGGGTACCACAGGTTCAGTACTGGTCCAGTCCTTTTTTAATGTCTTTATAAGTGACATTGCAGAGGGACTGGAAGGAAAAGTATGCCTCTTTGCAGATGACACAAAGACCTGCAACAGGGTTGATACATAAGGAGGCATTGAAATGATAAGAAGGGACTTGACAAGGTTGGAGGAATGGTCAGAAGTATGGCAGCTTGGATTCAATGCAAGAAAGTGCAAAATAATGCACCTCAGAAACAAAAACCCAGGGGAGGATTACACAATTGGGGGGGGGGTAGTAACAAGAACAAAAATGGAAAGGGACCTGGGGGTAATCATACCAGATGACATTAAGGCTGTCAGGCAATGTGAGAAGGCAGTAAGGAGGGCTGGGGGGGATACTGGGATTTATAGGGAGAGGCATCACCAGCCGAAAACAGGAAGTTGTTATCCTTCTGTACAGGCAGTTGGTGAGACCCCATATGGAGTACTGTGTCCAGTTCTGGAGACCCCATCTCTGTAAGGACATAGACAAGATGGAGGCAGTCCAGAGGAGGGTAACTAAAATGGTGCAGGGTCTGCAAGAGAAGCCATAAGAGGAGAGACTAAAGGAACTTAATATGTATACCCTGGAGGAAAGGAGGGAGAGGGGGGACATGATAGAAACTTTTAAGTACCTCAGTTTAATCAACAAACTCCAAGAGGGTAGCATCTTTCAGAAAAAGAGATGTGCAAAAACAAGGGGACACAATTTGAAGATAGAGGGGGGATGGCTCAGGGGCAATGTGAGGAAGTATTTTTTCACAGAGAAGGTGGTAAACGCATGGCACAGCCATCCTGAGGAGGTTGCGTTGTCTAATACTGTGGAAGAATTCAAGAATGCATGGGACAGACATAAGGCAATTCTTGTGGGAGGTAGGAAGAAATAGGCTGTTGGTTAACTAGGATTTGCAGCTTATCCTGTAGCTAGGGAAATGAGCAGACTAGGTGGGCCAAGTAGTCCTTATCTGCCATCAAAGTCTATGTTTCTATGTATAATTCCAGCAGCCAGCATCTCCTGGAGGTAGTGTCGAACACTATCGATGTCAGCGGGCACTAGGCAGCAAGATCTATCATGGAAAGGCCTTTCGTTGTGAAATCTAATGTTATGTTTGGCCCCAGTGATGCATCCCACATGCCACAAGTTCAAAGAAAATACCCTGCTTCTCTGGACCAGTTTTCAGCTGATTTTAGCTCTCCATTCTTCAAGAATGGGGGACTCTCCAAAGTCGAACAGATCGGGGGTCACTTTGTCATTCTCTCTGGTGCATTTTTTGCTAGGCAACACAGCAGTATCTGCACAATATACAGTAGCCAGGGTGCACCCTCAGTTTACTCTGATATCCCAGTCTGACATGGTTTGGACTTGCACCACTACCTGCGAGCATAAGCATGAGCCCAGGCCGGTAGCATACTAGGCTTGACCAACAGTCCCTGAGGCAGTTTCCCCTCTTCCAGGGCATCCAGCATGAAAACCTTGTTTTTAACATCTTTTTTAATTTGTACCATGCCACTGACGGTACACTGAGCACTGGGTGGCAACACAAGTGATTCCAGATCCTTCTTCCATACTACCCCCATTGGTTCATCTTTCTCAACCTCTTTGGCTTGCATCTGTAAGTCATATGCTCTGCACACCATGTCCAGAATATGCAGGGCCTTTCAAGTCAGTTGGGCTTGTTTCTCCTGACAGGGCTGGGCTAGCCGACCGAACATACGAATGTTGGTGCCAATCAGTAGGGGGATACCATCAGACATTACAGTCAGTGGGCACACCAGGGCCAGGGCCTCCAATGGTTCATTCATGCCAGCAATAGCAGTAGGGAAAGACAGCCAAATTCGTACCCCTGGTAAGAATATGATTTATCACTCAGCCCCCACACATGCAGTCCTTTTAGGGGTTAGAGCGGGAGGTCAGACAAGTGTTGGTTATACCAGTCTTTAAATACAATAGTGACCTGTGAGCCACTGTCTAGCACAGCTCCAGTGGAGATGCCATTAACAGTCACTGTGATTTCCATGGATGGACCCACCATCTCTCACCAAACGGCGGGAGTCTGTTTGGCAAACTGGCCACAGCAGTTTTAGAGGCAAAAGACTTTAGTGGTGGGCCTAGCTGAGGTTTTATTTTACTTTGTCGCACTAGATTGAGTAGCTTGGTAGTGACTTTCCACAGATCTTCAGGGGCATTGCAAACATTTCGGGTGTGCCCATCCTCTTCACACCTGTAACAAAACACCTTGCCTCTGAGGTCAACAGGATGGGTCGGGTCTTCATAAGGTTTGTGGTGATCTGGGGCTGGAGTCCTACTTTGTTCTTTTGGTTTGAATTCAGGCTCAGTTCCCCTACAGTCCCTCCAGGAGGTGGGTGATCTGGTGGAATAAATAAGATCTCTCACCATGGCCCGCAACACTCTCATTTCTTCTACCAGGTTGGGGTCAGCTCGAGGTTCAGCAGTGAGGGCATTGGCCCCCACCCCCTTAGGTGGGGTCTCACTACTTGGCTCAGTCTTAAGGGGGCAAAGGCCAGGGTTTTTAGCGGATTCTGTTGCAGCTTCTTATCTGGCTCTCAGTTTTTTTTAACTCTTTTAGTAGCTCACTGACTTGCTGTGACTCAGAGTGGTCCTCTTTCTCAACATGGCTGTCAGGGGTGGGGCAGTTCATGCAACCTCTGCATATTGTTCCCAGCCATCGTCATTGTTTTCAGCTTCCTGGACCTCCATCATCAACCAGCAGTATTCGGGAGGGTTAGCTTCTATGTCTTGAACTTTAACTTCAACATAAGCACACCTGAATAATGGGCAGACTTATGGATATTTTCCAGCCTGACACAATTCCATTCACTAGCTGAGATACCCCCTGTATGATGTGCTCTCTGCAGGGCCTGTTCTACCTGAGTTATGAAAGCAGACAGTTTCTCATTCTTCCACTGTTTGGCAGACTTGAATTTCCACATTAAATCCTTCCCGGATTCAGTGCTTCCAAATACCCCTTCTAAAGCAGATAAATACTTAGCTGCAGAGGCCTCTGGGTTAGTGGACCAGAGGAACCAGATGGCTTTCCATACAGGGTTCCACAGACTTTTCATAAGTCTCTTGCGTGTCTCCCTTTTAGAGCACTGCCACTCTTGGACCAGGGGGTGGCATAATCCATCCAGGTTCCAAATCATTTTCCCCCCCACTGGCATGGGAACAGCACCCGAAAACAGCCTGAGCCTGTGATAAGAGTCCAGGTGCACTGAGGGTATCACAATAGGGGACGCCACAATGGTAGTGGCCAAGGAGGAAGCTGGGGAGGCCAAAGGAGACTAAATGGGGGTAACCTCCTCAGAGTCTTTCATAGCCCTCTGTAAATCCTTGACTGACTGTCCCTCAGCAGCTAAAACTCTCAATAGCTTGTCTTTAAATCCTTCTACCATGGTGGACCCCTTTGGGGGAAGATGGGTCACTGTGTAAATTAATAACTTTCCACTCCTTCTGGGATCCCTCCAGCATGATAATAGAGGGTACTGTCTCAGGGTCTGTGGGGAGGCTACAGGAAATGAGAGACACCATGATCTGGGCAAACAGGTCTGAGTCCCGCCCTCATACTTCAGCCTTCCCCAGGCACTTAAATTTTCCCACAGTTTCCTCTATAGTGTCATTAGTGGTCCCCATGGGGATATCAAGTAGTAATATCACATGGCAGGGGTTGACCCCTTCAGCCTCACTCCACTCCATCATGTGGTGTACGGCCAGCTTGTGGGGAAATTTTCCAAATGGGTGTGTTGAGGGCCTCCATTTCAAATTTTCCTGACAAATTGCACTGGACTGAAAATCTGACTTTTGGCCACAAGGGGATGCTAATCCCAGTGGTGTCTTCAAAATGTAACCCCTAGGTGGCACTATTCTAAGGGCTACTACCCTAGACTTTATGGCTATGCACAGGTTAAAGGACCTGAGTTCTCTAACAAGGTGCCTCCACCCAGAGAAGTGATATTGGGGTTGCTTTTCTGCTCTGGTATAGCTCTCTGGGAAGCTATAACCACCCACCAACCCTCCAAGTGGCCCAGTATCTAGCACAGTGGTACATTCACAATCAGGAGGATACAGTAATAATATGTTCACACCCTTCACACTTGCCACTAGGGCTGGACTTGCAGCAACTTCCCTGGAGACCCCTGGAAAATAAAGTTAGCAGTACAGCAGTACAATCTTAATACTGTAATCCAACTAATAATATGCACACTAGCCAGGTTAAGCATAAAACAAGACAATCAGGTTTATTTGGGGCCAGTGAATAAGTAAGGGAGTGAATCTAGGCAAATGATTAGCTATATGAATTAGTTCAGTGACTGCATGCTCTCTTCATCCCAACCTGACAGTCACACAACACTGGGTACCCAGGATGGTAAGTCTGGCTAGCCAGAGGTGTTGTCCGGGGTGGCCTGCATTGCAGCTGATGTTGGCACCCTTGATGGAAAAAAAAGCAGCTTACATGCAAAACACCTAAATTATTTGTAATCCGAGCCAGTTGGCTCAGTCCTTTGCAAACCCAAGAAATTTATTTATTTTATTTATTAAGATCTAGGATTAATCACCTTTGAGTTGAGAGCTCTTTTACAAAGGTTCTACATCAGTGGGAGGGAAGACAGTATTACAAAGGATTAAACAACATAGAGTATCAGACATGTACAATAACTACAGTGGTTTATACAAGCAGGTTTATACATACAAGACAAAACAATAGAGGGTAAGATAACCTCGGTTTGCGTATAGAATAAGTTAGCGGAGAGGATAGTGGAAGGTAGGGAGGAAGTTAGCGGACAGAATAGTTAGCGGAGAGAATAGTAGGTGGTAGGGAAGCGAGGGCTAAAATGATGGTGGGCGGGGGGAGGCGGTAAGGGGAGAAAGAGAGTTGCAGCAGTCATGGACCTTGTCAAGGGAGAGGTGGGGGTAAGGGGAATAGAGGTGGCGGTGACCAAGCCAGAGTTGCGAGCCACCTTGTGGTAAGGTAGTAGGAGGAGGGAGGGAGGGAGAGTAGGGGGAGGGTAGAGGTGGCACATGACCATGCCATTACTGGGAGCTGCAAAGAGGTAGGTCAGAGTCAAATGACAGAGGGACTAGTGGAAGCAGTCACAGGTGCTGGATGTGGAAAGCTGCTGGTGTAGTAGTCTCTTGAAAGGGCCCAGAGTAGGTTGCGTGGAGATGGCCTGGCTGAGGGCATTAAACCAGAGGGGTGCTCTGTAGGCAAAGGAACGTTGACCCTGCGTCGTTCAAAGATGAGGAACATGGAAGAGGTGAGTGCTGGCACTTCTTGCCCATTGTGAGTTGCTGCTGTGTGACTGAAGTAGGTTTGCTGTGCCATGGAGAAGAATACCAAGTAGGGCCTTTTTTGGCTAGCAAGCAGATTTGGTAGTGTAACCTCCCACTGAGTTGGAGCCAGCCTATTTGAGCATAGAGGTCACAGGTATGGGTGAGACACTCAGCCCCTGTGAGCAGCCTGCAGGCCTTGTTCAGTGCAACTGATATTCTGCGGAGGACGGTGGGGCTAGAAGCACCATAGATGACCAAACCGTATTATATGACAGAAAGGACAGAGCTGTTGATGGCTAGTCTAAGAGCATCTGAAGTGAGACAGTACTTATGCCTGTGGAGGAGACCTATTTTGTAGTTGACAGTCCTAGCCACATTGCTGATGTGCTGGTCATAGGCCAGACTGCTGTCAAGTGTGACCCCAAGATATTTAAAGTGCTGGGTATGTTCGAGCAAAGCTCCAGATCGGGTACTGATGTTGAGAGCATGTGACTTGTACTTGCTTCGAGTTCATGGTTTTGTTTTTTTGGCTGTTTAGGATAAGTTTGTGGTTTTGGAACCATTCTTCAACAATCCTGATGCTATGTTGCAGCTTGCACTCAAGTTTCTCTGGGTCTGGGCAGCTTGAGGAGATTACTGTATCATCTGCATAGACTAGCATCTGCTGTGGGCAGCAGCATGGTAGTTTGTTGAGAAAGATGCTGAAAAGGAGCGGTCCCAATATGGAGCCTTGGGGGACTCCAGATTTTACGGGCAGATTTTCGAAGTGGACAATGTTGATTTTCACTCTTTGTGTACATTGTCATAGGTAGCTTTTGAACCAGAGGGTTGATTTTGCAGAGAGGCCAATGGAGGTTAATTGGTTTAAGAGGAGGGAGTGATGGTCAGTATCGAAGGCCTTTGAAAGGTCAATGAATACTGCCCCTGCTAGGGTTCCTTTGTCCAGAGACCAGTGAATAAACCCAGTGAGTTCAAGTAGTGCTGTAGAGGTACTATGGCCTTTATGGAAGCCATTCTGCTCTGGGCAATGAATTGAGTATTTTATAAGGTATTCGACCAGCTGATCAACCACTATACGTTCTAGCACTTTGGAGAGCGGTGGCAGAATTGAGATGGGCCGGTAGTTTGACAGAGATGTCCTGTCTCCATTTTGTACACAGGAGTCATGATGGCCGATTTCCACAGCTGTGGGAATTATGAATGGCAGAGTGACATGTTCAGGATCTTAGTTATGGGAAGGAGAACTTCTTCAATAGTGAGGTCAACAAGTTTGAGGTCCAGTGTGTTTGCACTTTGTCGCGATTTCCCGAGCACTTTGAGAAGGTATTTTCTGACTAGTGAAGGGGTAAGTTTCTTGAAGTAAGAAGGAGGGGAACACTGAAGGCGAGCATCAGTAGTAGAGGTATTGGAGTGTGGAGGGTCCTTGAAGAAGTCTGGGGGGAGTGTCCCAGAAAGGTCCAAGAACACTTCATTGAAGGCGTTGGCTAAAGGTATGGGGTCCTGGGTAGGGGTACCCTGTATATTGATTAGGTTCAGTGCTGATTTCACATCCTTCCCTAAGACTTCCTTCAAGTTGGTCCAAAAGGTTTTTCCATCGCCCCAGGAGGTAGTTAGCGACTCCTTGTGGTGTTTTGATTTAGCCTGGCTTATTTCCCAGGTGCAGACATTTCTGGCTTGCTTGTAGCCTAGTACGGCTGAGGGTTTACCCGACTCTCTGGCAAGGTGCTATAGGTGATCACGCTTCTTCAGTTTGCTTATGAGGTCAGACGATAACCATGGGTTAACTGACCCCCGTGCGTTGACCTTTTTGTGGGGCGCATGCACATCAAAGACTTTCGTGAACTGTTTTATGAAATAATCCAAGGCAGTGTTGATGTCAGTAGAGCAGTCAATTTGTGACCAGTTGGTGTTGGCAAGATCATGTTTCAGGGACTCAAGATGCCCAAGAAATGAAGACAATTAGATGGTACCACAAATGATTTAAGCTTTCGTTGCAGGGAGCTACACTGATTTGTACTCACGTTACCAGGATTCTGCTGTAAGACAGGTGATATGAAGACCTCGTGGTGATGACAGGAAAGCTTGGGGGAAACAGGGCCGACATGACACACCTCCTCTTAACAGCCTTTCCTCCAGGTCGCTGCAACCTGCGTGTTGTTGCTGCACAGGGACTGGATCCCCAAGCTGGTCTCTTGCTGTGACAGTCTCTGCTGATAGAGTAGCAGCCTAGGCCAAAGTGGCGGGGCTCAGGCAGGATGAACAGTCTGGCAAAGTTTGTGATCTTCTGCTGGTGAAGCCTCTAGCTGGTGTAACAGGTTTTTTCATTGGAAAACAGGTCTCGACCCACAAAACACATTCAGCACATTTAAAGCAATAACTACTTCAGGAAACAGTTCGGATTTAGTCGGCTGCAATTCAGCAGCTTTACTAAGCAACCATTCAGATCAAAGTATATCTCGCACACAAGCTGGGCCGATCGCTTTAGAAGCAAGTCTTCGGTCCAGTTCACAAGTTGCACTAACACTTCTTCTTCTTCTCTCTACCGCAGTTCCAGGCTGGAATCAGACAAGTCTGACTTCTGCTAAAGGCAGTTCTCAAGCAGGAGAGATGTGACATGAAGGTAAGTTAGGCCTCTTCCCATTGATTCTGCTATGCTCCTTCTTGGAGTAGCTGCTCAAAAGCTTGAGCTGTTCACACTTCAACCTCCAGCTCTAACTGATCTCCTGTCTCATGGTACACAGGGCATTTCCCTTGTAAATCCAAAGGTTCGGTTGGCTGAAGGAGCTGTCAGTCACAGTAAGGGCTCCCCCTCCAGGTCTATTTAGGTGCCAACTGAATAAAACAATAAAACTACAGAATTTCCTTCCCACAGAGCACTGGGGTCTGGATCCATTTTAGGTCCCCACTGATTCTATTGGTCCAATTACTGAAAGTCCCTGACCTAACATGGTGGCTTCCCTCCAAGATGAACGAGATGCAATTAAAGCAGGCTAGACAAATATCTCTATCTCACATATAACTATAGATAAACAGTAAATAAGCACAGTTCCTACATAGGCTCCCTCTGCACAAGTAGCGACTGCAGATTGGAGCAAAACAGCATACTGTCTGGCCAGACACAAGCCCTGAATCGCTTGGACCCAGCACAGACCATTTTCTAAACACAGATTAGCTAGTCTCTTAAAGGGACAGGCGCAGAGTCTTAATGTGGCACTGTCACGCAGATACACAGAATCACCTTAGGATGGGACGCCAGCCTGACAGTGGGCATTAGAGAGCCCAGGAAGATATTATAGTAAACTCCAAATTTGTAGGGGGGTTACAGACAGTAGATAGGGTGTAATTCAGAGTCAGCAAGACAGCCAGAGGTATAGTGGATGCAAAGCTATGACAAGAGACTGATTGCCCTTAAAATGTTTCCCATGGAGAAAAGGAGCCTAAGGAGGCATAGTTCCAATCTTCTGCATACTGAAAGGTACTGACTAGGTTAAACAAATGGAAATATTTGATGTGGTGTGCTCCAGCAAGATGCAGGGACACTGAAGCTCAGTGTTCATAAATCCAGGGGTAACATTAGGATGGATTTGTTCTCACAGATGGCAGTGAACTAATGGAACACCCTTCCAGTGGTGACAGCTGCCATGAAGACAATACAGACCTTCAAGGTAAGCCTGAACAAATGTCTGCTCACTAAGAGACTCACAGGGTACACTGGGTAGTTGGGAGGGTAGGAACTGTAAAAATGAGTATGTTTTGCCAGCATGCATGTTGATCCCTGCTTATGCAGTAGAGTAGGGACAGACATGATAGACCTAGAGTCCCTTCTGACCTTGAGATACTGTAAGACTGTTTTACTGCAGTATGTACATTAAATATAACATGAAATATATTGCTTTTTTATTGAAAGAAACACCAAACAGGGGAAATGTTGACTTTCAAATTATAGCATTCTGAAAATAATCAGGAATGATCAATAACTGAATAAAGCAGCATTGTAAACAAAATACACAGATGGTTAGCATGTCTTCTATCTAAAGTACTATTAAAAAGTAAATCAGTCAGTGGAACAGAAGGCTAAACTGGCATGCTTCCAAACAGCAGGCTTGTAAAACACATTATTGTAAGAATTATGGAAGCCTGCCTTCTACAAATACCAACTGCACATGCCATATGGGCATAAAAACGAACTAGAGGAAATGGGAACAACTGTTTCAGAGCTGAGTGTCCATAGGTTTTTCACTAAATTAATAATTGTTCTTCCAGGTACAGTGCAGTAAATGTTAAATAATGATGCAGAGCTTTGAGACCATTTCAAGGTTTAAGAGAACACAATAAAAATCTGAAAAGTTTGCAAGTTTTGTGAAGTCCCTTGAGATCAAGAATAGCTCAAAGCTATGGCATAACCCTGTGAAAGGATGTCTAAACTGAATAACAAAGAGCCAAATCAGAAGTGGTTTGTGAGGTACAGTATCTGGGATTTACAAAACCTGAAAACAGTGATACCTAGAGGTGTAACCATGGCAAATCAATAAAGATCACAGGATTTCAAATGTGCTCCAATTGGTTTGAAACAATCCCAGTGTTTCAGCTGTGAATGTTGTTTTATTTAGATGTAAGGCTAGGAAGGTTGTTTGCAACCTGGGAAGAGTCTCTCTGGATTTAGTGCTGCCCCTGGATTTATATTGTAGGTGTCAGCCATTGCCCTGGTTGGCTTCTACTATGTAAAAAGCATGTATGCTTTGTGGCATTACTTTGATCTGGACACGACTCACATCTCTTATCTTTACCATAGCAATGTGCTGTACTAGGGATTGTCTGCTAGTCTGATCTGCCCTCTGCAGCTGGTGCAGAATACTCTAGCCCATTTACTTCCACTTGGAGAGCTAAGCATATTTCCAGAACTAGAGAGGCGTGTTCTATTGATTTATTTTAATTGGTGTACATAGTTATTTATTTAGTTTTTACTAACCAGGTAGGGTGCACTAGACAAGCATCTGCCTATATTCAGGTACAACCCGGGGAGTACAACTAATAAGCAATATAATGTATAACAATGACAAACTTGAAAAAATATTACAACGAGGCAGTGCACAATGAATGAGCACATATAGACTCTACGTCATGTGTACAGAACGAAGAAGTGCTGGAGTATAATATACATAGATAAAGTTAGTCATCGTACAAAGCCTAGGTGCAGGTACATACTGCTAACTGATGTAGATAGGAGCTGTATTGGTTTCTAAAGGTGCTATTTATTAAGAATGTTTTTAATTTATTAATGTAGTCAGTTTTTTACTTATTTTATTTATTAAGCATGTGCTATATGAAAAACAAAACTGTATCACTTTTCAGCCTTCCATGATTCCATGATGCCATGCTGTTTGGAGCTGGCATTTTTGGAGATCCTTCATAAGTAATTGAGCAGGAGTGGGTTCTATGTCATAACAATGATTGCAGAATAGCAATCGCCATTTGGGCCAGTGTACATCACTGAAAATGAATTATGGTGATGTACACTCTTGGCAAACTACAAGGTGGTGACAGCAATTATATGTATGCAGGAGGGCCTAAGTCCAGGGGGGTGCATGTCATAGAAACTTAGAAACACAGAATTTGAAGGCAGATAAGGACCGCTTGGCCAACCTAGTCTGCCCATTTCCCAACCTAACGGATAAGCTGCAGATCCTAGTTAACCAACAGCCTACTTCCTCCTACCCCCCACTTGAATTGCCTTATGTCTGTCCCATGCATTCTTGAATTCCCCCACTGTTTTTGACTCTATGACCTCCTCAGGAAGGCTGTTCCATGTATCCACAACCCTCTCTGTGAAGAAATACTTCCTCACATTACCTCTGAGCCATTCACCCTCTGTCTTCAAATTGTGCCCCCTTGTTTTTGCACATCTCTTTTTCTGAAAGATGCTACCCTCTTGGACTTTGTTGACTCCCTTGAGGTATTTGAAAGTTTCTATCATGTCCCCTCTCTCCCTCCTTTCCTCGAGGCTATACATCTTTAGTTCCTTTAGTCTTTCTTCAGATGTCTTCTGATGCAAACCCTGCATCATTTTGGTTGCCCTCCTCTGGACAGCCTCCACCCTATCTATGTCTTTGTGGAGAAGGGGTCTCCAGAACTGTACACAGTAGTCTAGATGTGGTCTTACCAACTGTCTGTACAGAGGGCCAACAACTTCCTGTTTTCTACTGGTGCTGCCTCTCTCTATGCATCCCAGTATCCCCCCAGCCCTCCTTACTGCATTCTCACATTGCTGGCCCACCTTTAGGTCATCTGATATGGCTACCCCCCAGGTCCCTTTCTATTTTTGTTGTTGTCAGTATCTCGCCCCCCATTGTGTACTCATCCACTGGGTTTTTGTTTCCCAGGTGCATTACTTTGCACTTCCTTGCATTGAATCAAAGCTGCCATACATTTGACCATTCCTCCAACCTTGCCAAGTCCCTTTTCATCCTTTCCACCCCACCTTGTGTATCAACCCTGTTGCAGATCTTTGTGTCATCTGCAAAGAGACATACTTTCCCTTCCAGTCCCTCTGCAATGTCACTTAGAAAGACATTAAAAAGGACCGGCCCCAGTACTAAGCCCTGCAGTACCCCACTAGTAACCCTCCTTTCTTCACTGTGGACTCCATTTACTATTACCCACTGTGTCCTGTTGTCCAACTAGTGTTTAACCCAGAATACCACCCTGGGACCCACTCCCAAGCTGGCTAATTTGTTTATTAATCTTTTGTGTGGGACTGTGTCAAATGCCTTGCTAAAGTCTTGGTAGGCCATTTCCACAGCCCATCTCTGGTCTACTGCTTTGGTCACCCAGTCAAAGAAATCAATTAGATTTGTCTGACATGACCTTCCCACTGCGAACCCATGCTGCCTTGGGTCCTGTGCCCCACTGGCCTCTAAGTACTCAACAATTCTTTCCTTCAGAAGTGATCCCATCACTTCCCCTACCACAGAGGTCAAACTGACAGGTCTATAGTCTCCTGCCTCTGTCTTGCTCCCACTTTTGTGAAGGGGAATCACATCTGTCTTCCTCCAATCCTCAGGTACCACACTATCCTCCAATGATTTGTTAAAAAGGGTAATCAGTGGTGTCACTAGTTTTCCCCTTAATTCTTTTAGAATTCTGGGGTGAATTCTGTCAGGCCCCATTGCTTTGTCCACCTTCAGTTTTAGGAGTTCTTTCAGAACCCTTTCTTCTGTGAAAGGACTGGGATTGACCCTCCCCCCCATCCAGAGTGCTTCTGTTAATTGGATTAGGCACCTCTCCCTCCTCCTCTTTTGTGAATACTGAACAGAAGTATTCATTGAGTATCCCTGCTTTTTCACTGTTCCTCTCTGCCCACCCACCATCCTTTCTATTCAACCTCACTGTCCCTCCCAAGGTTTCATCCCCCTTCTTAACCGAGTTGGCTATCTTTTCCTCAGTTTGGACCTTTGCTATTCTGACTTCCTTCCCTGCTTCCTCCTACCTTAACTGATATATTTCTCTGTCCTGCTCCTTCTGTGTTTCCTTATTCTTCCTAAATGCTATCTTTTTCTCCCTAACCTTCCCCTCCACCTCTTTTGAGAACAGTAGTGGCTTTTTCTTTCATTTTGATTTGTTTATTTGCTTCACACAAAGGCTTGTTGCCTCTGTGATGGCAGTTTTGATGTTTCCCCATTGTTGCTCCACCCACCTTCTTGCCTATTTGCTAGTGCTTTTCTAAGGCACTTTCCCATTTTGAAGAAATCAGCCCTCCTGAAGTCCAGTACCTTCACTTCTGTGTGGCTTGACTCTACAGCTAAGTTTATCGTGAACCACACTGTTTGGTGGTCGCTTGTTCCCAGATGGCTACCCACTTCAAGATCAGAGATCATCTCTCCATCCCCATTTGAGAGTACCAGGTCTTAGGTTGCTCTCTTCCTGAATGGGTTCTGAAACTAGCTGTAGGAGGCATGCCTCTGTAGGGTATCGATAATGGCTCTGCTCTTGGATGTGGCTGCAGCAAAGGTGCTCCAGTCAACATCTGGCATATTCAGGTCCCCCATCAGCAATATCTCCCCTTTCTCTGCCATCCCAAGGATGCCTTCTATCATTTCCTTGTCCATTTCCTCCTTCTGAGATGGGGGTCTGTATACAACCCCTGTGCAGGTTGTGGTGCGGATCGGGGAGGTGAATTTCTTTAAAAAAATAACAAGCCACTTGCCAGCATAAAAAAAAATGTGACGCTCTGAACTGCACCCTGCACCCTGCACACTCCAACCAATCACCCTCCCCACCATGCTAGCTGACCAGCTCAGCAGCTGCCTGGCAAACTTCCTCCCACATACCTCCCCTGTCCTCCCCTTCCTCTCCCCCCCATGCATGTGCATGCACATTCATGTGTGTACGCATCCTGTCACCCTATCTAACTCACCCAGGTATCTGGTCGCTACCCTGCCAGGTAGCCCTGATCACAGGCACTGGATATCCCAATAGTGTGCTGACTCTCCAGCCATAAAATGCCTTTTTGAAAGGAATTTGCTGCTTCTCCAGCTGTAGGGAAATGTGAAATGTTATTATGTGCATCCCCTTCATCCTTGCCCTCTGTAACCTTGTCTTTTGCTGGTTTCTTGTGGCAATTGCTGTAATGCCACGGTCAGTAAGCTCATTATAACACTCATCCTGTGAATCACTGGCAATCCACAACTCCATAATTTCTTCTCCTATTTCTAGCTACTCGATCATTTGCAAAAGGTCATCTGTAGCCTCATCCTTATACTCAACGGTGACCGTAGGAGATGGAACCTATAGGCAAGGGGTAGTGGTAGCCCCCCACTTTTGCTCATGAGCATTCAAAAAGGCCCGTTAATGGATGCAAGGTCAAAAGGGAAGCAATCATGGTCTCTTTTGCAATTACTACAGTCCTCCCAATTTTCCCCATGTCCAAGAACCCATGATAGTGACCCTAGGATCAGCAGGAGATGTTAACACCTGGGACTCAGTCCAGCATTTTACCACTATTTCAGTGTGCACTTCTTCCCAGGCTTCTACCAGCAGGTAGCATGCATCTTTGATGCTGAGACAATTATGTCTGAGAGAGTCAGATCATCATTTTCCTCAAACAGTATAGTACGTTGCTGAGGGTATCCTGTGATAAGGGTGTCCGTTACTGAGCACTTACAAAAAGTTTGACTCAGTATCAGCGCCTGTTCACAGGGCTACTGGACAGGGGTGTGAATATGGCTATAGTGACATCCTGTCGCTATATGTATACGTGCATGTGGGAGGGGAGTGAGAATGCCATGCAACAGGTGGAAGGGAAGGGAGGATTTGTGAGTTGTAGTGCTGCGGTGGGCTGCTGAGCTGGCTGTGTGGTGTGGTGGGTTTGTGGCAGGCTAGGGTTGGGAGGGTGCCACGTTCGAAGCTGGGCACATCAGTATTTTTGTGCCGGTCTGTGAATTTTTTTGCTGTTGTTTTCACCCCCCCAACATGCAGCCCCCTGGATTTGAGAATCCTTTAGTGGGGGTGCAAAAACACTATGTTTTTGGTGCCCTTTTGGTCTGCGCCACGAGTGTACATCAGCAAAATTGATTTTTGCAGATGTACACTTGCCTTAACGGCGATCACCTTTCCGCGATCACTGTTATCACATAGAACTATTGATGCGTAGTTTCCTCAGTAAGTACATTTCAGGATAGCACAGATACCCTGGTCCATTGGCTGCAATTTAGCTGTTGTGTTTGGTGAAAGAAAAATACTGCAGATGGAATCATTATCACTGTGCAGGGTTTCAGAGTCTGAGTGGGCACTAGCATTGTCAATGAGCAGTATGGCCCACTGTGGCAGATCAAGAGTACAAAGATGGTAATGGACCGGAGGAACAAAGTGCCTAAAAAAAACACTGCTTAAAAATTGCTGAAGCCATCACAAACCATTTTGAGCTCTGTACAACACAGGCAAGTTATCTATGTTACAGTGCTTGAATTAACTGGTCTGTAGAGACTTGCCTTATCACAAGGAGTTTTGTTTTGCATGTCCCACTGGCATTAGTGCAGTCGAGCACTGTGAGATGCTCCTTGTATTATTTTTTTTTTTGTAATGTGGGGCTGACTTTTCTGACAAGCTGGCAGGTGTTTTCTGTGGCAGTAACATCCAGTTGGAGCCAGTCTCATCAGCACTGTAGAATTATTCAGTGTACAGTCACTCGTTTATTATGATTAGTGACAACTTGTCACAAAATGGTCCACTGGAGTTCTCTTCAGATAGCAGCTCCCCAGCAATGGAAAGCTGGCTGATTGTGAGGCACACTTTAAACCTGTCCAACCACCCCTCACTAGTGGTGAACAAATCATCCTCACTGTTGAGGTTGCAGTGGAACATTAGATCCTGCTCCTTTAGGAGAGGTCTGCAGATAGGTGTACCCTACACCCAGTTCTGCGCAAACTATAAAAAATGCCCTGTCCAGTGGCTCATGCCAACAGCACTTCATGGTTTTGCAATTTTCAGGGCCAGCTTTATGCTCCATGGTGACAGCATACTCACACAGCTTCTCTCATGCTTTTCTACTATCAGACACAGTGGATTTCCCATTGTTAAACTGCACAGTCATATTCTCTGCCCACTCCCCATTCTTAAAACCATCCAGAATTCTAATCTTCTGGGCAATATCCAGGACACTACATTTTCTCTTCCTCTCAGTCATGACAACATAAGCTTCTCTCGAGTACACGGTGATAACAGTGATAACAGCACAGCAGGAAGCTGGGGATTAAAATAGCATCAGCAATCAACAGAATTAACAAAGAACAGCTGAACAGCTGAAACAGCTGAAGCCAAGTAAGCACTAATGAAGAGCTAATCATCCTAACAAAGAACAACTGAAACAGATGAAACTGTTAAGTGCTAATGAACTACGACACATCTGAATTAACTTCCATTGTAAAGTCAGGGGACATGGCTGGGCTCTGATAATCTGAAGGTTCAGTTAAGAGGGGGTCAGATAATCAAGGTTATACTGTATTGATTAAACTAGTCAATATTAAACGTCCAGAGCAAAGTTTTGTTCTGGTTGCCTAGATTCCAGAGCTCTTCCAGTAACCTCTTATCAAGTAGGTAGCATCTATTTGAAAGGGACTCAATGTAGTCAATTATTATTTGTATTTATTTTTGTTACTGTGTTTTATGTTGAGAATTGTGTTTGCCTTTTTCATATTGTACTTCAACTTCGTTTTTAGAAAGGCATGCTTGAATATATGTCTGTCTGTCTACAGGATTAATTTTTCTTACAAAGTTTTTTCCCAGCGTAGCCTGGCTAAAATGAAACATCTCATTTCCAGAGAGGTCTTTCTACCCATTTCCACAGCTGGATGGTCTGGAGTACTGAGAAGTTTAACAACTTCCCAAGGTCCCACAGTGCTTGGCTTTGGCTGAGATTAAACGTTGTTCTCCTTTGTCTCAAGATACAGTAGAGCTGCAGCCACTACACATTGCCTCCAAAGTTGGAATATGGGGGAAGGGACTATATGATGAAGATGTAGATAGTCAGCAGATCATGGCATATGCATGTGGTCTACACTGGTATCCTCTGAGAACACAGAGGCTGTATATGTGGTTCCTGTCCGTGTAAACTCACACAAAACATCTGTAAAATGACATAGGAAATGGAGTTCCTTCAGACATTCGAATCTCTCATATTTAAGGTTCTCTAATAGATGAAAGAACGGAGCATTCACTGACAAAATATGTGACTTAACTGGGAACATAAACTAGGCTACCACAATATAATACTGGTGCTCTGCCATCTGAGATTTCAGATCATCTGACTAGCCACAGTGTTTTGTAATCACTTTCAGTTTCAAAGTGCAAATTTATGTCTTACTCAAAATCCTACAGCTAGAACAAGCAATGCCATATTATTTCTTTCTTCCTATCCCATGTGTTTTGAATGTTTAGTATTGACCAATACCACACCAATGTGTCTAATGTCTAAATTGTTCCTGGCTAAGAAGAACATAAACACAGTTTTGGCTCTGTATATACAGTGTACTGACAAAGGTACTCAGTTCATGGGGAAATCAATTCCAAACGAAATCTGCACAGTGGCAGGAGTCAAATCGGTACACAATAGCATATAGAAAAACTTTTTTTTTACCAGAGGATGGCTTCATTATTAGGCAGGAAAGTGAAACAGTGTTGTGCAAAACCTTCTTGTAAACAATATGCTAGGATTCCTGGTATTTTGCAAACACCAATAGAAGACAATTAGTAACTGAGTGCAAAGGTTCACCAGGAGAACCTTGGTATCTTTATTTATTTACTTTTACTGGGTTTCTCCCATTCCCCTTCAGGACAAGTTTCCCGAACCCATGTGTTGATGTTTCATTTAGGGCCAGGAATTGGGTTAGGTTGAACATTCAGACCATTTGGGTTAGGCAGTGCTTGGAATGGGAGGGCTTTGCCCATGGTTCAATGTGGGGAATAGCTCCTTCCACAGCCCCTACATAAGTCCTCCTCTAAATGCACTTCCCTTGCTTAGGGAGTGTTTTTCCTGGGTGCCCTGTGTGGCTTGTGTGGCTGTGCTTTCTGTGCTCCTGCTGCCTGATTCCTCTTTTCTGTGCTCCCTTCTCGTCTCCCTCCCTGTGTTTCCCTTTTGTGCTGTATGTATTTGTCTGTCTCCTTGACTACTCTGACCGCCTCCCAGCTCCTTTTTTGTTCCCTTTCCTGTTGTTTTGGGGTTTTTTCCCATTCCTGTCTTACCTCGTTGTCTCTCGGGTGTTCTTTTTCCTCCCAGACGGTGTTTGCGGGCATCCCCTCTGCTCCATATTTCCATCCACATTCAGTTTAGTTCTTGCTTCCACTTTCTGCTCCCCATATGCCTTGCACACTTGTCACCAACTGTATATGCCATCGCTAACCAGGTACATCTACAGTTCTCTGGTAACCCACACTCTCACCACCTGTTCCGAAACCCCAAGTAGATACTCCACTCCTTCAATGCATTTTTCATATTCCATTTCTTTGGCCTTTTGGAACCCTGCCTTCTCCATCTCCGCAACACTTGTAGCACCCACTCCTGCTCTGCACTTCCGGCTACTCCGACGTCGCATCCCGCCCATTACCTGCCTAATCCACAGAGACTATAGGTCTCTTCTCTTGCAGCTCATACCACCCCACCAGTAAATACTCCACAGTTCAGTTTTCTCTCTCAAAGTTAATCTGATTCCCTAGCTCATTTTTCCCTACTGACTCTCTCACCTTGCCATGGATTAGTTTCACAGCGACATTACTCACTCTAGGACAGTCCCTCTAGTTGATATTTCCTATGATTACCTAACAGCCTTGCATACTATTACCCTGCAGAGCTATTCCCTTCCCTAAATGTGGCAGGATGAGAATGTCAACATAAAATTAAAATAAAACATTTATTCTTTTCACTCTGTCCTATTCTCTTAAACTTTTCTGTCTATCCTTAATTTCTTGTCAGGGTGGCCAACCTGACAATTCTGTTCTATCTGTGCTGTACCTTTAATCTGTTGTCATTCTAACTATCAAAACTGTCACATGAAGTTAAAAGCAGATCCCCTTTAAAGCCTCCAGCTATGTAGATTCTGTGGAAGATTTTGAATCCCCAAGAATCAAGAGTGTTTCAACACCAGAGCAGATTACCAGACAGCCCCATTTTAAAGCAAGTCTCTGCAAGGCTGGAAGATGAGCAAGCAGGCTGTTGCAGGGAGAAAAAACTCTCCCTGCAGCTGCTTGCTGTAGATCTCACTTTGCTGCCTAAAAAAAACAAAGAGAGTAAATAAAAAGTTAAAATAAGGACTGCAGCATTAGTGCAGACTGTTCCTGTGTATAAAGTCATGATAAGGGGTGTTTGACTTGTTATTGTGTTGTTCAAAGCTATCAAGAAGTGAAGTACAGTATGGGGAGTGAAATAGTGCAATGTTTGCTGACTGCTGAAATGGCAGAGCTGCCATGGGGGTGGAGAAATGTAAAACATAAAAATGTGTTTAAATACAGTCCTCTATAAACAAGTTTTCTTTTCTTGGTTACTTTACCTGAAATGGTGGCAGGTAGCAAAAGATGGCTTCTATAGAGCTGGTAGCCTAGAAAATGGCTGCTAATATAGAAGTGGTGTGATGATGTCAGTAAAGGGAGGGGCTAAAAGGTCCTTGATGATGCTTTCACCACCAATTAAGGTTCCTCTAAGTTAAAATGAGTACCTACAGAGTATTGCTAATATTATGTTGAAAAAAAGACACCATAAGCTTTAGATTTAGAAACTGAAGCCTATCTTAAGTTCAGAGAAGAAATAAGGTTTTGGGTATAATTGATAGTCACATGTCAATGATGTCATGATATTTGTGCTATATTAACCTCCCACCAGGAGGCTAATTCAGGTGTGCTGGTCAGTTTCTTCTGACCAAGCAAGGAGAGGAGGTGTGAGTGCCTACACACCAGGTGGGAAGAAATACTGAATATACAGAAACGAGCAGGGAGTCTGAGGAAAGACTAGCCTGATTATTTTGTTTTGTTTTATTTGTTGTTATTTTGGTGTGAAAGTTTAAAACACCCATTTATTTACTGTAAATATTTTTTTTTGAACAGTTAATTTTTATCATTTTTTGGAAAATAAAATGATAAATGCTACCCAAGCATTTTTTATGCACTTGATTTAAGGACTGGTGTCTGTTATTGAACCCACACGCTTACACTAAAGCACATGTTATCGGCTGTATGGCTCACCTACTATAGTGCTCTGTCCTATCATTCAGGGTATGGGAGGGGTTAGGCCTACCTTCTTTCTTTGCTACAGTATACCACATTCCTTAGCTGTCCCCATTACAGGAACTTAGAACAGCTCTAGCAACAGCTTATCGCATCAGCAGGGTAAGCAAGGCCGCTTCCACAGTCCTTCCTGTACTCTTCAGTAAACTACCTGCTTCTATCTGCAGGTCACTGGGAAAACACAACTCAAAGCTTCAGCTCTGATACAGTAAAGAAAGTGCCTATATTACAGTCACTTCTCCAGTGTCACCCTACCTCTTGGAGTATGAGAACTCACCACGGCTGCATTCTCCATGGCAGGCCTTCATATTATGTATCACCACTACCCTACGGTACAGAACTTCTCTCCAGATTTCACTACCTCAACCTTTCAGTATTCTCCAGTTTTCTCCTCTATGCACACTCCAATTCACTTACCCCAACTACTGCTGCTATCTTCATTTCCCACTCCTATCACGATATGTGTATCTTATTCCCACCACTTCATGTTTAATGTACCTACAATTTCAACTGCAATCCAGTCATTCATTGTCCTATACCTGTTTCATGTCATACATCTCCCCTCTCTCTGAAGCAGAGTCATGATTTAGCCAGCCCATACCAGCAGTATTCCAGACTCCATCCCTAACTCGCTCCTTCTGAGGTGCTGAGTGAAGGTACGCTCCCCCTGTCTACTGGGGTTGGGATTCCATTACTATTACTGCCTCCTGCTACTTGCTACCATTACATCCTCCATCCCTAACTCTGCTTGGGAGCATCGAGTGAAGGTTAGTTTGCCCTGACTACCAGGGATGGGAGCCATGTCTGCATTCTACTGACTTTTACAATACCTTCTCTTCCACGTGCCAGTTGCTGCTTCCCTTTGGGAATAGACATAGAAACATAGAATTTGACGGCAGATAAGGACCGCTTGGCCCAACCAGTCTGCCCATTTCCCTACCTGATGGATAAGTTGCAGATCCTAGTTAACCAGCAGCCTACTGCTTCCTACCCCCACCCCCTAGAATTGCCTTATGACTGTCCCATGCATGCTTGAATTCCACCACTGTTTTTGACTCCACAACTTCCTCTGGAAGGCCGTTCCATACATCCACAACCCTCTCTGTGAAAAATACTTCATTAAATTACCTCTGAGCCGCCCCCTTCTATCTTCAAATTGTGCCCCCTTGTTTCTGCACACCACTTTTTTTGAAAGATGCTACCCTCTTGGACTTTGTTGATTCCCTTGAGGTACTTGAAAGTTTCTATCATGTCCCCCCTCTCCCTCCTTTCCTCGAGGCTATACATATTAAGCTCCTTAAGTCTCTCTTCATATGTCTTCTGCTGCAGACCCTGCACCATTGTAGTTGCCTTCCTCTGGACAGCTTCCATCCTGTCTATGTCTTTGCAGAGAGTGGGTCTCCAGAACTGCATGCAGTACTCCACATGTGGTCTCACCAGCTGTCTGTACAGAGGGATAATAACTTCATGTTTTCTACTGGTGATGCCTCTCCCTATGCATCCCAGTATTCCCCCAGCCCTCCTTGCTGCCCTCTCACATTGCTTGCCCACCTTTAGGTCATCTGATATGACTACCCCCAGGTCCCTTTCCATTTTTGTTGCTGTTAGTATCTCACCCCCCATTGTGTACTCTTCCCCTGGGTTTTTGTTTCCCAGGTGCATTACCTTGCACTTCTTAGCATTGAATCTAAGCTGCCATACATTTGACCATTCCTCTAACCTTGCCAAGTCCCTTCTCATCCTTTCCACCCCACCTTGTGCATCAACTCTGTTGCAAATCTTTGTGTCATCTGCAAAGAGACATACTTTTCCTTCAGTCCCTCTGCAATGTAAACATAAAGACATTGAAAAGACCGGTCTATACTGAACCCTGCGGTATCCACTACTAACCCCCTTTTTCAAGTGGACTCCATTTACTATTACTCACTGTGTCCTATTCTCCAGCTAATTCTTTACCCAGGCTGTCATCTTGGGACCCACTCCCAGGCTGGCTAACTTGTATATTAATCTTTTGTGTGGGACTGTGTCAAATGCCTTGCTAAAGTCTAGGTAGGCCATGTCCACAGCCCCTTCCTGATCAACTACTTTGGTCACCCAGTCAAAGAAATCTATCAGATTTGTCTGGCATGACCTTCCCGCTGTGAACCCATGCTGCCTTGGGTCCTGTGCCCCACTGGCCTCTAAGTACTCAACAATTCTTTCCTTCAGAAGTGATTCCATCATTTTCCCTACCACTGAGGTTAAACTAACAGGTCTGTAGTTTCCTGCTTCTGCCTTGCTCCCACTTTTGTGAAGGGGAATCACATCTGCCTTCCTCCAGTCCTCAGGTACCACCCCATCCTACCATGATTTGTTAAAGAGGGTAGTCAGTGGTGTCACTAGTTCTACCCTTAGTTCTTTTAGAATTCTGGGATGAATCCCATCAGGCCCCATTGCTTTATCCACCTTCAGTTTTAAGAGCTCTTTCAGAACCCTTTCTTCTGTAAATGGGCTGGTAACAACTTCTGTATCCAGAGTGTTTCTACTGTTTGTTTTAGGTACCTCCCCTCTTCCTTTGTAAATACTCAGCAAAAATATTTGTTTAGTATCTCTGCCTTTTCACAGTCACCCTCTGCACCTCCCTCCCCTTTATTAAGCCTCACTATCCCTCCCTTGGTCTTCCTTCGCTCCTGATGTACCTATAAAGGTTTTATCCCCTTCTTAACTGGTTGGCTATCTTTTCCTCGGTTTGGGCCTTTGCTGTTCTGACTGCCTTTCCAGCTTCCTTTTGCTTTAACTGATACAGTTCTCTGTCCTGTTCCTTCTGTGATTCCTTGTACTTCCTGAATGCTTTCTTTTCTCTTGAACCTTCACTGCCACTTCCTTTGAGAACCATAGTGGTTTCTTACCTCGTTTCATTTGTTTATTTGCTTTACACAAAGGCTTGTTACCTCTGTGATGGCAGTTTTATTATTCCCATTGTTCTTCCACCCTCCTTCCTGCCCATTTGCTAGTGCATTCCTTAGGCACTCACCCACTTTGGCAAAGTCAGCCCTTCTAAAATCCAGTACCTTTGTCTTTGTATGGCTTGACTCTATTGCTGTGTTTATTGTGAACCATACTGTTCGATGGTCGCTAGTTCCCAGATGGCTACCCACTTCTACATCTGTGATCCTCTCTTCATCTCCATTTGAGAGAAATAGATCTAAGATTGCTCCCTCTCGAGTGGGCTCCAATACTAGTTGTCTAAGGCATGCCCCCTGTAGGGCATCTAGAATAACCCCACTCTTAGACGTGGCTGCTGCAACTGCAATCCAGTTAACGTCTGGCATATTCAGATCACCCATCAGCAATATCTCCCCTTTATCTGCCATTCTAAGTATACTTTCTATCATTTCCTTGTCCATTTCCTCCCCCTGAAAGGGGGGTCTGTATACAACCCCTGTGCGGATTGTGGTGCCATTGCTTGCCTCCAAATTGACCCACAGTGTTTCTTCTCCTCCCTGTTTACCCTTTTGTTCTGTTGCTTTTATTTCTTCTCTTATGTAGAGAGCTACTCCTCCTCCCCTTTTACCCTCCTTGTCCCTCCTATAGATAGTGTATCCTGGTATGTTTACATCCCAGTCATGGTTCTGTGTACCATGTTTCTGTGACTGCCACGATATCAGATCTTCCTCCTCCATCAAGGCCACTAATTCAGGAAGCTTGTTACCCAGACTACGGGCATTGGTACTCATTGCTCTCCATTTTTGATGGCTTTACCTTCTAGCGGCATCCCCATTGACCTTTCTACCTTGGTCTTTTTCTCATTTAGTACCCTGTTTTGTAGGGGAGGCTGAGATATTCTGCTGCTTATCAGTGCTTTCCCCTTGACTAGTTTAAGGCTTGCCAATTAAGCATTTAAACCGATTGCCAAAAGACTTGTTCCTTCCTGGACAGATGCAGACCATCCTGCCAGTATAGGCTGGTGTCCTCAGGTGGAACCCCAGTCCCCAATGA
Organism: Neoceratodus forsteri; assembly: GCA_016271365.2. NCBI lineage: Eukaryota > Metazoa > Chordata > Ceratodontiformes > Ceratodontidae > Neoceratodus > Neoceratodus forsteri. Next base: position 1,293,861,791 of record CM057456.1, read on the forward strand.
AGCCAAACCCCTGTGCTCCACACCATTTTTTCAACCATTTGTTAAACTGCATGGTAAAAAGTACCCTCGCCTCACCCATGCCACTGACAGGCAGTACCTCCGAGAAGGATACTGTGTGTGCTACTTGTCTTAAGCCCCTCCCAACTCTACAAAGTCCTTCACTGCTCTAATCTCATGATGAGCTAAGTCATTTGTCCCTAGGTGGACAATGACGTCCAGCTCAGACTCCCATACAACTGTTCTCGTGATCCTAAGGATGCGCTTCCTGTCCCTCCAAGCCATGGCACCAGGTAGGCACCTTACTTCAGTTTTCCCTGCTTCCCCCAGTTCTATCTCCCTAATAATTGAGTCCCCCACCAGGAGCTGCTTTCTTTCCCTGTGGTGCCTTCTGCCTCTTTCCTGAGGGCCTCCCTTGTGACAGTTGTCTGCACCCTCCTTAGTCTCCTCTGCGGGTATATCCATAGGGGTACTATGCTCCCCCAGAATGGTGTATGGATTGTGGTGTGGAACAACTGACTGGGTGTGCCTCTGTTCCACCATCCTCACCCTCCCGAGCCAACTGCTTGGTCCAACTGCTGTGCTTTCTTTGCAACCTCTGAGGAAGTGGTGGTGGCTCTGGTGCTCCCTGTATGGGGAGGTTCCCTTCCTACTGTCCAGTGTGGCCTGGGGAAGGTCCCCATACTACTGTCCAGTGTGGCCTGAAGACGGGCAACTTCCTCCCTCAGGGCAGAGAGTTGTCTGCAAATAGGGCAGCATCTCAGCCTCCAGAAAGACTCCCAGAAGACTGCTGCCCCACAGCCATTACATTGCACTACTCCCCACATTTTTTTGTGGGGAGTATGTCCCATGTGACCTCATCATTCTACCTCTACCTGGATGCCTCGAGTCACTGTCATCCACCTCAGCCGTCCCTAACTGGTACCTGGGTATCCAGTCTACTGCTTCAACTTATGCGTTTCTCCTGATACCCGGTTGCTGCTTCCCTTTAAGAAGATGACTTTGTCTGACTTGCCTTCTCCATCTTACTTTGTTGGCTTCAGTTCTTCTCTGTGGTTCAGTTTCTGCAGATGTAGTACCAAGAGTGTCAGCTTCCCAACTGAATGCAACAGGCTCGTGACATTGAGCAGTCCTGCTAATCCTACCTTTCAGTGCTCCTTCATAACCAATCCAATCACTCCCCTCTTCAAATATGTTTACCCATTGTCCTAGCCATCCTCACTGCATCCAGTTAGGATAATCTCGACCGCCAGGGGTAGCCACCTGAGTTTATATTCTACTGCTTCATATGTATCCATTTTTGAGTTGCTATCAGATGCCACATCTCTTCTGGATCTCTGCCTCATCCCAGTCATATTCTCCACTCTTCCTTGCCTGCAGGCTTCCCTCTGGTCTCATCGAACTGACTTCCCTGGTTTAGAGACTGAGCTTGCAGCGCTGATTCCAGTTCCACATCCTCTACCTGATACGGGTCACCGCTCTCCCTAAGAAATAGTACAATCACACTTCAACTACCTAAAACCCCAGCTCTGCCCATCAACATTGACTGTACATCATCTCATTGACATTAGGGTATGGTAGCCTGTTCCTGGAAACGCCGGGTCATTATATCCTCTGTCTCATGCCTGCTTCCCATCTGAAGAACCTGAAGAACTTGTTGGCCTCCATCCTCCTACCTCTGTGGAGTGGTATCAAAGACTATTTGTCTCCTCGTTTCCATGCTGGGAAGCCTGTTTCTTCAATCAACCATTTCAGTATTATTTGCTCTTCACTGGGATGTCACTTAGTGCTCCCTCCTGGTTCTGTGCACATCCCAAATGAGCCTTCACCCTCAACCATCTTCTGGAGCTTCATGTCTGTCATCCCTCCTCACCTACCTCGATTGGGAACCCACGTCCACACTTGTAGGTCCCTCCTTCTTTGATTTCCATATTCTGCCTGATTTGCACTTCCCTTCTGACTCAGGACCCCTTACTCTGACTACCTTCCTTCCTTCCTCATCACTCAACATCCTGTTTATCAATGGACCATCATGCTTGAACCCCTAAGCCTCCTTTCCCCCATGACTTGGAACTTGCCAGCTGGTCCAGTATCTATCTCGATCCTGCTTGCCTGCCCCTAGGATTTCCCTGCTGCAGCTCATCTGTTCAGTTGATGTCTGAGTATGACTCTCCTTCAGATGTGGGAACTTTATCCTTCTTCACTCCAGCACCTTCTGTCCCTTCATTAGTTGGTCGACACCTTCATCTGATGTGGGACCACTGTACCTCTAAATTGCTGCTCTTAGTACTTTTCTTGGCTCTTCAGCCCTCCATGGATCATCATCTAGTGACTGATACAGCCTTCCTGTATTCAGCTGCCATTTGCTGAGGAGCCGACCTGGTTCTGTCCCTTCCTGCACATCTTTTCATCCAGCTTCAACTAGCTCATCAGCTTCCTTGGATAGTTCCTCGAGTTCCTCAGGACTCAATCTGGACTTCATTCCCAACTGACTGGCTGCATCTCCACTCTGCCTTGCAAGCTTGGGGCTTTGTGCTGTTTACTGTGACTCGTTGGGTCAAGTACCTTATCTCCGAACATACTCCTACCAGGTCAACTTCTCTTCCATATTATCCATTTTATACTCCTACGTTGGCCATTCTAACAGTACCCTTCCACTTCTCATTGGATAACTTGTTCATTACTCTGTAGAAATACTACTATCAGCAACCATTCCTTGGCTAATATGCCTCATAGCCTTTTCTGTCATCATTAACAAAATCCCATTTGCCTGGACATAAGACGACTTCTCGGTCTCTAATGGATATCTCCTCCGACTCCTGTCCATTCCATTACTGTGATTTCCCTGTCTACTTTGTCTCATTGTCTATCCTCCTACATGGAAAGGATGTAAATCCCTCTGCTATGCCCTGACTTCATAATTAGTATCCCTTCTATGGATACTGGGAATCGCCTGATAACCCATTCAACTATGAACATCGTCTGTCTTACTTTCTGCAGCTCCTACTACTACCACTGACCCTGTTGAACATGTTACTCTACTCCTTCTCCTCAACAGTCATTGCTTATTTTAAGAATTTCACAGATGTCTTCTGAATATTCGTCATGAGATCTCCACCACCTAGCTGATTACTAACTCCACGTCATCCAAAATACCCATACTTACTTCATGCAGCATCCCAGCAGAGTATTTGCATACAAAGTCATGAACATCATGACCAAAGAAGCCATCCATCACTTATATCAAATTTCCAATGATTCCCCATATACATTAGGCTACCATCTGGACCACTCTGCAAATCATCTATTTGTTTACTAATAACTTATGGCATTACTCTCATCAGCCATTCAAACTCTCCTCTACTCATTTTACTCTGGGATTCTTACTTAGTGACTTATCACTCACTAATCAATTCTTTACCTCCATACTACCTTGAACATCAAACCTTACACATTTGGATTAGTCACCCATAACTTTCCAAATCATCACAAATCCCTCAGTGCACTATCTGGTTTTACATCCTGATGTATCCTGATGGATCCATCATTTTACAGGACCTCCTTGTGAATGAGCTTGCTCAAAGGAGTTTTCCTACAATAAACTTGAACTTGAACATCCATCAAGTTATGCTCTCCTGATTCATTATGCCCCTATAATCCCTTTGGACATGCATATTTTGTCACCCTGGAAATATGAACTACATTAGTCCTTCTTCAACTGAATCTGCTCCACACATAGGATTCTACCATCCCTATGGAAAAGAAGTACCCTTTATCCTCAGGATCATCATTCCATCTGTGTTATCCTTGGATCAGGATTGAATCATTGTCTCCAGGGCACTCAGAGATTCTCTTTTACTCATTTCTACTTCTTGGATGCTTCCTTAATGACTCCTCATTCATTATTGAATTCCTGGCATCCAGACCATACCTTGACAGTCAAACCTTTCACAAGTTGGATCTTTCACCAATGACTTCTTATACCATAGCATTTCCACCATTCCCCATCTAGTAACTTATCAGTCATGTCCTGCTCCCCCTGCTCATTACACCTTTGCAATTCCTTGGAACAAGCATTATTCATCATCTTGGAAACTTGGACTTTCTTCACCCTCCTTCACCTGAATCTACTTCACACTTTGGATCCTATCACTCCTTCAGAAAAGACCTACCCTTCAACCTCAGGATCATTGTTCAATCTGCATCATCCATGGATAAAGGATGGATCATCATCCCTTCAAGAAGCTCACCACCCTCAAATTAGCTATGGTTACTAGAACCTTGGTCCTTCTCCTTTTAGTATACCCAGAGGATGGGCAGACCTCCAGCCATGGGTCCTCAGAGATTTCCTCCAATGGAGGGGTGGTTTCCTCTCCTGAGTCCCAGGGGATCATACCCTTTGCAAGTTGGAGGGGGTATCTTTTTGGGCCTTCTATTTCCTACAAATTATTACCTACATACTTACTACTCAAGGGTGGGAGTAGAGTTAATCTGCAAAAAGTACTACAAATTATACAAGCACTATATACCCCATTGCTATTCTACAAACATTGAATGGGAGGGCTTTGCCCATGGTTCAATGTGGGGAATAGCTCCTCCCACAACCCCCACATAAGTCCTCCTCTAAATGCACCTCCCTTGCTTAGGGAGTGTTTCTTGTCCACTTCCATCCACTCCTTCTCCTTCTCTGGCATTCTTCTCACCCTTGTTCCTGGGCCTTCTATTCCCTACAAATTCCTACCTACATACCTACTACTCAAGGGTGGGAATAGAGTTAATCCACAAAAAGTACTACAAGTTACACAAGCACTATATACCCCATTGCTATTCCACAAACATTGAACTAATGATTGGAATTGAGTTTTACTGTCAAAACCTGAAAAGCCAAAACCAAAATTTTCCCCCAAGCTCCCAATGCACCTGACTGCTTCTGCATGCTAAGCTTGTTTTTTTTTTTCGTTAAGCAGTGAGAGGAAGAGCTCAGGATGGGGTGAGGAGATGTGCTCTGACAGCTTACTCAGCTGACCATTAGGTGGCAGCTGACCACTAGCTACTGAGTCTAAGTGCTGTGGAGGGACATGGAAAAGAAAGTGGAGTGGGACTGTGATTTGAGTGGTAGACAGACAAGAGTGTGTGTGCATGGGGTGGACAGATGGGTGGATGTACCTGATGCTGACACTGTGACAGTGGGTCCTCCCCCCCTCACTGGCACTGCAATGCACAGCCAGCTATCTCCCAGTCACTTCCACTCAGTGCTGATTCTTCCTTCTCACATATTCAGGCCACAGTAGCTGTCCCTGATTTGGAGGGGTTCTACTGTCTCTGCAGCAGACAGTGGACCAGACACACAAAGACACTCTTAATCAGGGATCATGTGACTGTATTAGTGGCAGTCTATTCACAGTGTGCTTTCTGCTCAGATCCTGCTGCTATATGGTGTGCCATAATTGGATTAGGCAGGGAGACATTTTGTGGTTATAAAAACCACTCATGTCAAAGCAGTATATTTTATGTAAGCCTGTGAGGATACAAAATGGCACATATTACTAATACTGTCAGTGTGCTCAGACCTACGGTGAGACTATTGCATTTACCCTCACTGTAGGTCCCTTATCCACACAGTAGGTCCACCACAGGCAGATACTGTACTTACCAGCACCACCTCACCATGTGCACAAACTGCACTTAACTGGAGCTCACTATCACTATAAAGCTCTGAGATCTTCCAAAGGCTAGTTAAACTATGAACTTCTTCAGTGTGAGATTGGCATTCTCCCTAAGAGGTTCTCTTTTTTTTCACATTTTATCGCTATGAAAAACACTCCCAACTAATGTTTACCACTCAGAAAAGACTTTCCTGCTCCTGTTGGAAGCTGAGAAAGTTGCTATACTACAGAGAACAAACTAGAATGCATTTGAGGAACTGGGAACTTGGTAAAACATAATATTGTTGTGGACTAGTTAGGAAGGTAGGCTACGCTTTCTACAGAAAGTTTCATTATTTCCTTATTGGCATTAAGAATTGCAGGATTCCGTTAAAGTGTAGCAATTTTATAACCAGAGGTGGTGAAATACAACTGAAGTTGTTTGACTTCTGTGCTAGACACATAGGATTTGGAAGGATATTTGTGCAATATTTTAGAAGTGTCCTGATGGCTAAGCAGTGAGTTTATCCCTGGTTTCAGATAAAAGGTTTGTGTGTGTATTAGAAGCAGACATAGCAAATTGTCTTCACTGAAAGGGCTGCTTACATCACAGGTGTCACTAGTCAATCAATTGATTCTGGGTGGAGCTTTTATCACTGTGCTGTCAGGCAAACTACAGAGAGAGAAACCAGTCAGAAAAGACTTGCCTGCTCCTGTTGGAAGCTGAGAAACTTGCTATACTGCAGAGAACAAACTAGAACACATTTGAGGAACTGGAAACCTGGTAAAACATAATATTGTTGGGGACTAGTTAGGAAGGTAAGCTATGCTTTCTACAGAAAGTTTCATTATTTTCTTATTGGCATTAAGAATTGCAGGATTCCATCAAAGTGTAGTCATTTTTATAACCAGAGGGGGTGAAATACAACTGAAGTTGCTTGATTTCTGTGCTAGACACATAGGATTTGGAAGGATATTTGTACAATATTTTGGAAGTGTCCTGCTGGCTGAACAGTGAGTTCATTTTTATTCCTGGACTCAGTAGAGTGGTTTGTGTAGGAGCAGTGGTCTAGTAAATTGTAGTGTTGGTTGACTTACTATAAAGTGCAGTACTCACCAGGGTGGTGGATCAGTGGTGTATTTGATTGTTTCTAACAGTCACCAGTGGTTTGTGGCCTACCACCCACCCTTCCCTCACCCGCCCACCCCAGGCGTGGCATTTCCTTTAAGGCCAAGGTTCTGACATCACTTCCTCAACAGGTCTTGGGGCAGAACTGTCATATTCTTAATTACCCAGCACAGTACATAAAGGGTAAATACACACACACGCACAAAAAAAATTATATATTACTCATTGTATATTATAAGGAAGAGGGACATGTGGGGAGTGGTGCAATGCACTGGCTGTGGGGCAGCAATTTTCCAGGAGACATTCTAGAACCTGCATTGCTTCCCTATTTGCAGGCAACTGTCAGCTCTGAGGCAGGAGGTTGTCCACCTCCAGGCTGAACTGGCAAAGACTAAGGAGGCCTCCACCATCCAAAGAGCACCAGTTCCACAACCACTGCCTCAGAGGTTGCCATGTGAGAAGAGCAGATGGACCACAGTAGGTTCTGGGAGGGTGAGGGTGGTGGAACAGAGGTGTAGCCCCCGAGTTACACCTCTACACAAATCATATGTCAGTCTGGCAAATCAAGGTTCCTCTATGATGACACCCTCATTGGAGACCAAGAAGAATGCTGGGGACATCCACAAGGGAGACCCACAAAAGAGTGGCAAGGGACACCACAGGAGAAAGAAACAGCTTCTGATAGGGGACTCAATTGTTAGGGGTGTAGACATGGGGTAGGGAGAGGAGATGGAAGTAAGGTGCCTGCCTGGTGCCATGGCTTGGAGGGACAGGAAGCAAATCCTCAGGATTGCAGAAGCAGCATCACAGGAGGAAACTAGATATTGTGTCCACCTTGGGACAAATGACCTAAGCATGAGATCAGTGCAGTGCAGGATGAATTTGTGGAGTTGGGAGGGGCCTCACACAGGTAGCAAGCACGGTAACCTTCTCAGAGGTGCTGCCAGTCTATGGCAGGGGTGAGGCTAGGGTACTGCACACCATGCAGTTTAATGAATGGTTGCAAAACTGGTGCAGGGTACAGGGCTTTGGCTTCATTGGGGACTGGGGGTCCACCTGGAGAGATGAAGGTCTATACTGGCATGATGGTCTGCATACGTCCAGGAAGGAAAACACACTCCTAGGTGACAGGTTTAAAGGCTTCCTTGGCAAGCTTTTAAACTAGCCACGGGGGGAGGTGCCGATAGGAAACAGGAAAGTTCAAGCCTCCCCCCAACAAAACATGGCAGGTAGTAGGGTAAACACTGAGGTACAGTGCTTGACAGAGGGCAGGACAGAAGTAAATGGAAAAATGGACAATGGCAATAAGAGCAGGAATGGGGTAAAAAAGGATAAAGCCAACATTAAATGGAGGGCAATGAGTACCAATGCCCATAGTCTGGGAAACAAGCTTCTAGAGCTAGTAGCCCTGATGGAAGAGGAACACTTGGATATTGTGGCAGTCACAGAAACATGGTACATGGAGAACCATGACTGGGATGTCAACATACCAGGGTACACAATCTACAGAAGGGACAGGGAGGGTAAAAGAGGAGGTGGAGTAGCTCGCTACATAAGGGAAGGGATCAAAGCTACAGAACTAAAAAGTAAAGGGGGAGGACAAGAGGAACTCTGGGTCACCTTGGAGACAGGGAATGGCATCACAATCTGCACAGGGGTTGTATACAGACCCCCGTCTCAAGGGGAAGAAAAGGACAAGAAAATCATAGAGGGCATTCTCAAAATGGCTGAAAAAGGGGAGATACTGTTGATGGGGGACCTGAATATGACAGGTGTTAACTGGGCGACATGGACTGCAGCCACATCCAAGAGCAGGCTCATTCTCGATGCCCTACAGGGGGCATGCCTTAGACAGCTAGTGGTGGAACCCACTCGGAAGGGAGCAATATTAGATCTGGTACTCTCAAATGGAGAGAGGATCACAAATTTAGAAGTCAGTAGACATCTGGGAACATGCGACCACTGCACAGTGTGCTTCACAATAAACACAACCATGGAGACAAGCCATACAAAGACAAGGATACTGGACATTAGAAGGGCTGACTTTGGCATAATGGGTGAATACCCGAGTAATGCATTAGCAAATGGCCAGAAAGGAGGGGTGGAAGAACAATGGAGAAAAATCAAAACTGCCATCAAGGAGGCAACAAGCCTTTGTGTGAAACAAATAAAGAAAACAAAGCAGAATAACAAAACACTATGGTTCTCAAAACAGGTGTCAGGGAAGGTTAAGGAGAAAAAGGCTGCATTCAAAAAGTATAAGGAATCACAGATGGAGCACGACAGGGAACTGTATCAAATAAAGCAGAAAGAAGTGGGGAAGGCAGTCAGAAAAGCAAAGGCCCAAACTGAGAAAAAAGATAGCCAACTCAGTTAAGAAGGGGGATAAAACCTTTTATAGGTACATTAGGTAGCATAGAAGGGTTAAGGGAGGGATAGTGAAGATTAATACAGAAGAGGGGAGGTGGGCAGAGGGAGATAATGAAAAGGCAGAGATACTGAATGAATACTTTTGCTCAGTATTAACGAAAGAAGAAGAGGAGGAGTTACCTAAACCAAACTGTAGGAGCACTCTGGATAGTGGGGTTGACGCCAGTCCATTTACAGAAGAAAGAGTACTGAAAGAACTCCTAAAACTCAAGGTGAACAAAGCAATGGGGCCTGACTGGATTCACCCTAGAATCCTAAAAGAGCTAAGGGAGGATCTAGTGACACCACTAACCATACTTTTTAACAAATCATGGGAAGATGGGGTGGTACCTGAGGACTGGAGGAGGGCAGATGTGATTCCCCTTCACAAAAGCGGGAGCAAGGCAGAAGCAGGAAACTACAGACCTGTTAGTTTGACCTCAGTGGTGGGGAAAATGATGGAATCACTTCTGAAAGAAAGAATTGTTCAGTACCTAGAGGCCAGCGGGGCACAGGACTCAAAGCAGCATGGATTCACAGCAGGAAGGTCATGTCAGACAAATCTAATCAATTTCTTTGACTGGGTGACTAAAGTAATAGACCAGGGAGGGGCTGTGGACATGGCCTACCTAGACTTTTGCAAGGCATTTGACACAGTCCACACAAAGATTAATAATCAAGTTAGCCAGCCTGGGAGTGGGTCCCAGGGTGGTAGCCTGGGTAGCAAGCTGGCTGCACAACAGGACACAGAAGGTAATAGTGAATGAAACACATTCTGAAGAAAGGGGGATTACTAGTGGAGTACCTCAGGGCTCAGTACTGGGTCCAGTCCTCTTTAACATCTTTATAGGTGACATTGCAGAGGGTCTGGAAGGAAAGGTGTGCCTCTTTGCAGATGATACAAAGATCTGTAACAGAGTTGATACACAAGCGGGGGTAGAAAGGATGAGAAGGGACTTGGCAAGGTTGGAGGAATGGTCAGACATTTGGCAACTTAGATTCAATGCAAAGAAGTGCAAAGTAATGCACCTGGGAAATAAAAATTCAAGAGAAGAGTACACAATAGCAGAGGAGGTACTAGCGACAACAATAATGGAAAGGGATCTGGGTGTAGTCATATCAGATGACCTAAAGGTGGGTAAGCAATGTGAGAAGGCAGTAAATAGAGCCAGGGGGATACTGGGATGCATAGGGAGGGGTATCACAAGTAGAAAAAGGGAAGTGGTTATCCCTCTATACAGACAGTTGGTGAGACCCCATCTGGAGTACTGAGTGCAGTTTTGGAGACCTCATCTACGCAAGGACATAGGCAGGATGGAAGCAGTACAGAGGAGGGCAACTAAAATGGTGCAGGGTCTACAACAGAAACCATATGAAGAGAGACTGAGAGAGCTTAATATGTATACCCTTGATGAAATGAGGGATGGGGACATGATAGAAACTTCTAAGTACCTCAAGGGAATCAACAAAGTCCAGAAGGGTAGCATCTTTCAGAAAAAGAGATGTGTAAGAACAAGGGGGCACAATTTAAAGTTAGAGGGGGGACGGCTCAGGGGTAATGTGAGGAAATTCTTTTTCACGAGGAGAGTGGTGGACGCATGGAACCGCCTTCCTGGAGAGGTTGTGGGTCTAAAACAGTGGGGGAATTCAAACATGCATGGGACAGACATTAAGCAATTATGGTGTGGGGTTGCAGGAAGTAGGCTGTTGGTTAACTAGAATCTGCAGCTTATCCAATAGGTAAGTAAATCGGCAGACTGGGTGGGCCAAGTGGTCCTTATCTGCCATCAAAGTCTATGTTTCTATGTTTCTAATTCCCTCACATCTAACGAACACCAAAGCAGCACACTCCAATACCTCCCTTCCTTCCCATCCCAATTACCAGACAGCCTACCTCAGACCAACTCAAGGTATGAATCCCTCACCGCTCAGTATTCCCACACAAAACAAAAAGCAGGATCAACCAGATAGCACAGCTTGAATGAATTTATTCACAAAACAAAGAAAAAAATATGTAATGGAAACATGACTTCCTTGCTAAGTGACAGCTGCCACCATCTTGTTTTCACAACTGTTCAGTCCACCCCCACACAAAAAATGAGGCAGTGAAATGCTGTTCTGAAAACATAGGCACATAGTGGCCCTAGCTAGCATGCCAGCATCTCTAGATACCTACTATGAGCAGCATAGAAAACACACACAACAAAAAAAATCCTTTTACTGTATACAGTATATATATATGCAAATTAAAAACTACACCAAAAACCAAATTACTCTGTATTACATATATGAAATGTGCCATGGCACAACTGAAAGTATCAATGATATTTCCCCTTGTGCAGGTTGACTTTATGATGTACCTAGTGGCTCTGCTACTCGTGACGTTATAAGGTCAAGTTGCACTTGGGGAAGTTTCACAGATACTTCCAGTCATGAAATGGCAGATTATATATATATATTCTTTATCTGGCTGAAATGAACCTAAATTGGAAAGAGCAAACAGAAGCTCAAAACACCATACCAGTTGTTGGAAGGAATAGGCAAGGAGGGGAACAGGGTCTTTCTGTGATCCCCAAAGTAAATTTAATTAGCAAAAAAAAAAAATGCGGGGCAGGCTATTGTCAATATATTAACAAAAAAAGGATTGGTGCAGGCAATACAGAGCCCATGGAGGGAATGGGTGCCCAAGGCAAGCAGAACATTTTAGTTTACTGGTATCACATCCTAAGGAGGCAAGCTCTGTTTGGTGTTGAAGAGAAATATAGTACCTTACCATGAAGAGAGATCTAGCAGTTTCTTTCTCTCCATAGAGATAAAAAAAAATCTGATTGTTTCTGAGCTCAAATAGTGTACCTGAGTTGTGACTGTCTCATACAAGTAGTGTCACCTGTTAACTCTGACCTAAGGCTGTTCCACTGTGACTGAGCTCGTCAGTGAGACAAACACTTTCTCCTGAAGTAGCAAGACATTTCTGAGCCCATTTAGGTCTGCTCTGCTGTGACTGGGTGTTAAGCAAGTGGCGGCATTATCTGTAAACTGTGACTTGAGGCTATTTCACTGTGATTAGGAGTCTCTGGGTCAGATTTGGGGGTTCTGCCAGGTCAGGTCATGGTGCACCTGGCAAATCAGAACTAGAACCAAAACCAGAACCAGAACCAGAACCACATGTGTAATATATAGTAATAATTAGTTGTGCAATTAACAGAACAACACAAGACTAAAGCTATACAGTAGGTATGAATCTGCTGCACTGAAGAGTTTGTGTGAACTAGTGGCATCATTTTTTTTCTCGGTTTCATCCTACCTACCCTGTTCCACTGGTCACTGGTACAGTTTCACAAGGTGTAATACTGACCTTGTCCGTGCAACAGATGTTTGTTCTCTAAGGGAGAAATGGAATACATGCATAGGTAGATACAATCAGTACTGCCTGTATGCATCTTTGTTTCAAACTCAGTGAAGGGCATCTAACTACCAGTATGTGTGATATCTTTTCGTGGCAGATACAGTAAGGAAGAGTGCTAGTGCAGTGGGCTGGAGCATGCAGTGGCAGCAACAGAATTATGATGAAGAAATGAGAAGAGGAGTCACACAGGGACAATTTACAACAGTAAGATTGGCAGTGGTTTGGGGTATCGAGTGGCAGTAGCCAGCAAAAAATTAATGAGAGAAATGCAAAAAAGAGTGGCTTATGGACAATTTACAACAGGAAGAGTAACAGTGATCTGGGGCATGCAATGGAAGCATCACAGTTTATGTTGGAAATTATCAAATGTCACAGGGCAGGGTTTTTCAGCCAGGGGTCCTAGGCCCCCAGGGTCCCTGAGCAAGGCATAAGGGATCCATGGAATGAGCAGGAAAAATGTTAAATATGAAACTGTAGAAATGGTGTTTAATAGCATCTCAGTGTTTTTAACTGTCTTTCCGTGCTCTGCCACAGCAACCCCAGCGGCATTCATGCTCTTTTTCATAAGATAAGTACTGTATATGGAGGCAAGCAGTTGTAAAGAAAAGAGTTCAGTTGAAACTGTTTATTTGTTTTAACTTGAGCTGCACTTCACTCATAGCACCTAGTATGTAACAGCAGTGTTGCAGAGCAACATCTTTCACCGCATTTCTTTCTCTTCTTCACTCAGTTTCAAGTATAAAAGGTGTCACCAAAAACCCATGTAGAAAGACATTATCCAGACTTGTTCCACCACATTACACAAAATGGGAATATTCCTGACCTGTAGGACTATCCAGACTAGCACCCATAGCTTCCTGGTGGCCATCGTGGATCATCTCTGCAGAATTCAGATCTGGATCTTTTATTCACAACTCTCCACTCTTAACATCTCCCACACCTCCCTTTCCTCAGGGTCACATACTGAATAAGGGATTCAAATCTGGTCTCTGGCCAGAAGTCCTGTACTTAGACACCATACCCCCCATCACCATTTATGCAACAAATTTAACCTCCACCACCCTGCACCCTCTGTCAGCTGTTGCAGGTAGGGGTCCCTGCTACTACTGACATTCGCTCTGGGGCTCTGTGAACACAAAATGGTTGAAAACCACTGTCATAGAGGATTTAACTGCAGTTGGCATAATAGTGGCATCAATAGAAAAAGAAACAGAAGACTAAGATTACAAGTTATTGTTACACTCGCAGCAAGTGTGCTGCTGCCCTAAACAGGCTGATGTGAATGAACCAGTGGTGTCATTTCTGCCTCCATCTGTTCCAACCACCGCCCTCCCTCCTCCACTGGTGCAGTCCCATACAGGTGTAATACTTTGGCCTGCTCAATCAAACAAATTTTTGATCTGTAAGGGAGAAATGGAAAATATGCAGAGATAGATACAACAAGCAGTACTGTATGTAACTTTCTTTCCAAATTGGTGAAGAAGATGCATGTAACTGCTGCCAATATGTGTGATGAATATTTTATGACTTTCAATGACAGAGACAGTGACAGTGGCAGTGACATTAAGGGAACATGTTAATGGGGTTTTTTTGGTACAAAATTAAGGTTTATTTTATTTAGATACAGTGGCGGATGATGTAATGCCTAGCCTATTGGAGGAGCTCAACAGCAGCAGCAGGTAGTAGCAGTAAGGCATTTAAGTAAAGTCTCAAGTTGGCATCCATAGTGCCTTTTCTCATCATGCATTTCTCCAACCAGGAGAAAGTCGGGTAGCATGTAGTAGCTACTTTGTCATCTACTCTTTTGATAACAGACTCTTTTTCATCTTGATGTACATAGTGCAGGTCAGAATTGTAATTCAGGGTGGGCAAGTTGACTTTTAAAAGTGCCAGTTATTCAACAAGTTCAGGGAGGAGGTAGCTCTGGTTGGAGATACAATGTCACAGTGGTACTGAATATTCTTTGGTTACACTAGTGGGTGGACAAGCAAGATAATAGGCAGCACCCTGAATAAGAAGTTGCCAAATGGATCTCTTCAACTTCCAATACAGCAAAGGATGTGCTTCAGGGGTTGGGTCTCAGGGTTTGTTAAGGTATGCAAGGCATGCAGTAAGCATTCTTTCAGCAATGAAGTCCTCCTGTGACAATATTTGAAAATGTGGCCTTGTTTTTTCAATCTGACTTAAACAAGTCCAAATGTTTTTAATCTGGTGTGTTTGACGTTGATCACCTGCAGCTCTGCTACAAACATACATACTCCTGGAGGTTTCAGTATAGAAACTGGCACTTGAAGCCTGTGCCTGATCTGGAAGACAGTTTCTTTGTTGTACTGGAAGAAGCAAAGCTTTCAAAAGTGCTTGCACCTCATGCTGCACCTCTTGGATTATGTGCTATTTATACTGCTATAAAGCAGTGGGATCCTGAACCAGAAGTTTTCTTTAAAGTGTGGATCTAATACTGTAGTCGTGTCATTATTTTTCTTTCAATATATTGTAAACTACCTATGGAGCTCACTATTCAATGTCTGTGCCAGCTGTATTAAATCAGAACAGCAGTCATCACTGCCAAGTGTTTCACTGGTGAAGTTGAGAATATGCATCATGGGGATGACATCACTAACAGAGGCACTGCTGTTGCTGAGTTCTTGGGCAAACATAGTCAAATGGGACAAGGATATAATGAAGCTGGTCCATTGTTGTCCAGCAGTGAATAGTTCCGCCAATGTCATGTGACCTAGCCATTGCATGTATGGCCTTTTCCTGTTCCACTAATCTTTCATTTAACATATAGAATTCAAACTAGTAGTGACGTCCAGTATCAAGGAGTGTTGAGACAGTTTTGCTAACTGCTGGAATGTCTATAGCGTGGAAGTTGTGATCACAGACCTGTGGAAGTGGCTGGTTATTCTATGTGTGGTTGCACTAAGATTGTTGATGCTTTTTTTTTTCTTGTCTAAAGCTAGGTGGACAACTAAATTTAATGTGTGTGCAAAGTAGCTAACATTTACTCTCTCCTCCCTGTCACCACTGTCATTGTCATTGAAAGCCTTTATCATGCTGGCTTCATTATCTGACACTGTCATGCCTACCTGTAATCCATTTTTGAGTATCCTTTCCTGCCACAGTTTGTCTAGGGTGTTACATATATTGACTGCAGTGTGTTCATCATCCATAACACTGGCACTGAACAATGCCATTAACCTGTACTGTCCTTTTTTCTCAGATTAGACTGCTTTTTTGACTGTGAGGAAGAAACCCAATGTGCCTTCACAGAAATATGCCCACAAGATGACGCTCTTGTCCAAATGTGTGTTGTGCAGTGTACAACCCACCCGCTGCCTCCTTAAGTGCATGTGCAATGCAGGTTTTGACTACTTGGTAAATCTCTGGAGTTACTCTGTGGGTAAATGTAATCCTGAATAGCATTTAAATCTCAGCTGTAAAAATGCAAGCAGTCTTCAGAATCCAACATTTTCTACAATGGAAATGTGTTCCAGATCTGTGCATATCATTTCACCAATAAGCTGTGTAATTTGGGAAGCAGTCAGATGCTTGGAATCAAATTTGGTCTTGCAGTCAGTGGACTGAGCTATAGTTAATTGCTTGGCCTTTGGAAAAGGGCTGGCCAAGAAAATGTTGCTACTACTGTGCTATGGCAGGAGGATTGGTAATAGGAGTACTGTGTCAGCTGATGCATCCACAGAAGTTGACCTACTTCTTGTATGTAATGGAGGTGGAGGTCACATAACTGATCACCCTCTGCCACCACAATTACCTTGGTGGGACTGACTGCTAGTACTAGCATGATCCAACTCTGACTTTTCAAAATCATAACCATGATCTGACTCACTCCATATGGCTCAGTAAAATCTGTAGGATGAGCAAGTACATGAAGGTTCTGCCTCATTAGGTGCCACCTCATCGCAGTGATTCCTATGCCACTGAGTTTCTTTCCCCTACTAATGTTTTTTTACGGTGCATATGAGATGCTTTAAATTCATCAGTGGAACTTATCAAAAAGTGATTCCACACCATGTTGGTATTTTTTTGGGGGGGTTTTAAGGTCAGGCAAGAAATATGACTGTGCTCTGAATCTTAAAGGAGATGCAGTAAGAGGCATAATAACTTAACTGGGCTGCTAGTAGCAGCAGGCAGGGTCCTAGTGATACTGGCAGAGTAAGACAGTAGGAGGGAACCTGTGGAGGTAATGGTAGTCTGGTCGCTGTAATCTCTGTGGCACTGTGCAGTGAGGCAGAGGAAGGGATCTTACCCTTGTCGCAACAGGGCGTGATTGTGGCATCGCTGTTTTGATCTGACACTACAACATCATCATCATCATTTGCATCATACACATCATTACCAAGATCAAGGTCAAAATCAATAGATATATTGTCACTGACAGACACATGTGAGGAGAAGGCATAATTGTCAGAGGAATCATCACTATTGTCAAGATGGGAGTCAGACTCAGAATCAGAGAGAAGATATAGATCAGACTCAACTGCCACCAGTGCCAAATCAGTATGTGGTGGAACTTGAGAAGCAGGCACTTGAACTGGAGCAGGAAGCTGGGATGAGGCATAACAAACTGTAGTTTTTTTAATTGTTTTATTAATTTTATTAGAAAGAATCAGATTACATTTACCTTTGAGCTAACAGCTTGTTTACAAAGGTTTCTCATCAGTACAGAGAATTACAGAGATCCAGAAACAAAAAATAATACATTTTGGCAGTAATAATATTCAAGGTGGTAATCAGATAACACAGTGTGAGATCATAGCTAGTTATAGACTAGCGGAGTAAAAAATGCGAACATGTTGAGACAGTTCTTGTCATAAGTGTTGCAGGTGGGGAAGACATAAGTTTTATTTTCATTGGATGGTGGGCCTATTACCAGTACCTGTTGAGAAGGACGGGACCTAGAAAGGGAAGAATAGAAGGTGAGGGCATGTAATCAGAGGGTGATGGGAGTGACCAAACGAGAAAAACATGGGTTGAGGGGAGGAGAGGGGGTATGTTGGATTTACAGAGTGGTGGGCCTTAGCTGCATGGTATGTGGCTAGGAGGAATCGAGGGGGAGTGAACCATGGGGAGAGGAGGACCAATGGGGGGAGAAAGGGAGGTGTAGAAAAACTAGGGGGGTTGTAGGGAAAAACATGGTCAGTGGGCTTCAGAAAGAGAAATGGGGGCATATATTATGTTCATTGGGCACAGATTACTGGTAGTTGTAATACATCAAACAGTACTACAAATATTGGTTGAGGAATTATATGTTATGCACAATACCCACAGTCAAAGGTTGATGTAAGTAAAGCATGAAGCTTGGTTTTGAATAGACCTAGTTTGGTTGCAGTCAGGATTTCGTCGGTCAATGTATTTAACCAATTGCGATATCCATTTGAAGGGGATTAAGAAGGCTTGGCTGATAATAACTCTAGTACTTCTACCATTATAAGACTTGCTGAGTAGTTTCTGAACACCCGGGGAATTTAAGCCCATTGTGGATTTCATGGCCAGGAGGCAAACATGGTACTTTATCCTGCTGTCTAGGTTTAGCCAACTGGACTGTGC
The DNA here is from genome assembly GCA_016271365.2 of Neoceratodus forsteri. NCBI lineage: Eukaryota > Metazoa > Chordata > Ceratodontiformes > Ceratodontidae > Neoceratodus > Neoceratodus forsteri. The sequence continues at coordinate 1,293,879,948 of CM057456.1, forward strand.
ATAAAACTAACAGGTGTGGGAGAGGCGATGAGCTCCTGACACAAGTCCGCATGCCTTATTGAGTGTCATTTTTATACGCTTGAGGGCTGAATCAGTTACAGCACTGGGCACCACCAGTCCATAGTCTATTACAGACAGAACTGAACTAGTCACTACTAGATTTAGCACTTCATTGGTGAGGCACTGTTTGTTCCTGTGGAGAGCTCCTAGTTTGGTATTAGCTGTTTTGGCAATGAGATTGATATGCTGGGTAAAAGTGAGAGAGCAGCCTAGTATAAGCCCTAGGTACTTGAAGGTTTGTACCATTTCAAGTGGTTCATTATTGCAGTTTCTTACATTTAGTCTTTGGTAACTGGGCAAGGCCCACTAAGCACAAGTGCCTGTTTTCAGGGGTGACCTGGAATCACTGGGCAGTTAAGTGACTTGCTCAGAGTCACACAGTATGCAAGTGGACAAACCAGCTTTGCATGACTTTGTGGCTTTGCGCAGCTTTGCACTACTTTTGTATGGCTTTACGTGCCCCTAACCAGTAAATAGTAAACATTGAAAGAATCTAGACATGGAAGAAACATGCTGCACACAGATGGCACTTCCTATGATGCCATCATCTGCCACTGGTCCCAGCCATGCCAGGCAGTAAGTGGTGACCCAGCACCCAGTGGACACCATGACAGTGTGTCCATACAGCACACACCTACTGACTACCCTTTGGTGTATACCAACAGAATCCAGCACACACGCAGCACTGAGGGCATGGAGGGTGTTGAGGGGAGGGTGTACAGGTGGCCAGTCTGCACCACATACTGAGTGCTGCCACAAGGCTGGAACAATACAGACAGTGCAACTGGTCCAGTGCTGGGAATACCCCAACACCTGTGTGCCTGTCTGTGGTATGTGCCCCCCCATCCACATACCACACATCTGTACAGAGACCACAGCACACACAGCCAGCCATGTATATGTCACTATGAGTATCCCATGCCAGTCTTGCAGCATCTGTGGGTTGCACAACAGCATAACAGTAATGTCCACTGTCAGTACACACCTACAAGATGGGCTTGGCACTGTGTAAGGTGCAGCAGTCATTGATGCCCTACACACCATAGGCATCGATGTGTCCCTCACACTATAGGTCCCCATGTTACTTTAGCATTTGCTGTGCACTGTAGCAGGAACTACAGTTTGACAATTGCATGTAGCACCACCACCTGTGCCCATGCTGTGTAGTCCTCTTGGCCACAATATTCTATGCAGTTCTGTACAAATGTAGCCTGCAGCTACCACCATGCACTTCCAGATTGACCTACAGGTGGAGTAGTGTGCAGACCCAGCCCCTGAACTTCCAGACTGACCTACAGGTGGAGCTGTGGGACCCTGCAATAGTCCTGGGCAAACCACATGCACATCAGGACGTAATGAGATGTTAATCTGGATGTTTGCCCAGAGACTGGCTAAGTGGGCTCATTTGCATGTCACTTTTAAATATAACAAATTTTTGCCCCAAGCAAACATTTGCGCTGTGCAAATGTATTTTGTGCTGCTCAAAAGTTTTGGAAACATGGTACATTTCTACAGAATTTCACACGCGCTGGTGCTTGCAGTTTTAATGAATCTACTCCTTTGCTAGCACACACATTGGTAACATGGTTCACCTTTACCTTCCTTCACTTTGCTATGCACTAGGCTGCTGTTGTGGTGTGCACTTCCCAGTTGCTATATTCAGAGCTGTCTTATTTCCCAGGATATTTTTGCACTGCACTCCCAGCCCAGTTTGTCTGGCTTCCTTATCATGCTATATTTAGCAGGTTTTGCACCAGGGCTATCCCTTTTGAATATAGTGGGCTATTGGTTCCAGGCTAATTTAGCATGCTGGGCAGTGCTAATTTAGCTCCGGGGCAAAGTTTTAAATGTCTGGCCCATTTTGTCTTACTGTTGGTTGCACACAACTGTACTTGACACAGATGGAGATATTTCTCTCACTGCACACTAAGTTTAAAAAACAAATTAAATTGCCAAGTGCTTAAACTGCAACAAGCTCCTTGGGAAAACTGTGACAAAACAGTACAAAATTGAATGTGACAGCAGACATCAGCCAGGCACACCAGGTGGCAACAAGCAGAGGCCTTCTACACTGACTGGCTGGTTCATTTTTTTAATGGAAAAATAGCCAAGAGCTAAAATGGAGTTATCTAGCACTTTGGGCAACCGTGACAGAGCAGTACACAAGTGAACCTGACAGCAGGCAGGCAGGCACATTAGACGGCAACAGCAAGGCATACTACACTGACAGACTGGTCCTAAAATTTTATTTTTTAAGGAAAAATAGCCAAGTATTGAAATGGAACTAAATAGCCCTTTAAGCAACTGTGATGGAGCAGTATACAACTGAACATGACAGCAGGCAGCCAGGCACACTAGGCAGCAGCAAGCAAGGTATACTACACAGACTTACTGGTCCTAAATGGTTTTGTTTTGGGGAAAAATAGCCAAGTTCCGAAATGGAACTAAGTAGCCTTAAGGGCAACTGTGACAGAGCAGTGCTCAAGTTGATTTAACAGCAGACAGACAGACACACAACTGGCAGCAAGAAAAGGCATACGACATTGACCGACTAATCCTATAATTTTATTTAACTTTTTTAATGGAAAAATAGCCAAGTGCTTAAAATATAACTAGCCATTCAGGCAACTGTAATCAGGGCCCCTGGTGTTCTGCAGCAGAATTTTATGATTTCTGCGGCAGGGCTTCATGACTTCTGCGGCAGCATTTTCTGATTTCTGAAGCATGATTTATTCATTTCTCTGGTAGAATGCAGTCCTGTCATTGGCTAAATTTGATGTGATGTCATCGATGACATCATATGCTGAGCATAGAGGAGGGGCTTCAGGATAAACGAGGTGGGATAGAAAGCCTGACACTATGGAAAAACAGTATATTTATATGAAAATTCACCCAAAAAAATTAATTCTGCAGCATTATATATATTCTGCGGCATGATGCAAATTCTGCGGCTAATTCCGCAACCGCAGAACCGCAGAATTCCAGGTGCCTTGACTGTAATAGAGCAGTACACAACTGGACATGAGAGCAGCCAGCACCCAGGCACCCTAGGTGGCAACAGACAGAGGCATACTGTACCGGCCAACTGGTCCTACAAATTATTTATTTATGTATTTATGAATTTTTGTTAAGGAAAATTGGCAAGTGATTAAATGCAGATAAGCAGCTTTGTTGGTAACTGTGACAGCAGACAGCAGACAGGCACATTAGGTGACAACAAGCAGAGGCATGCTACACTGATCTACTGGTCCTACAACATTTTAATGGAAATATAGCCAAGTGCTAAAATAGTATTAACTAGTCCTTTGAGCAGCTGTGACAGAGCAGTACACAACTGGACGTGACAGCAGGCATCCAGGCACGCAAGGTGGCAACAAGCAGAGGCATACTACATTGACTGACTGGTTAAAAGCTTTTTTGTGTTTTTTGTTAAGGAAAAATAGCCAAATATTAAAATGGAACTAACTAGCCCTTTGGGAAACTGTAACAGAGCAGTACTCAAGTGGACGTGACAGCATACAGACAGGCATACTACTGGCTCCAAGCAGAGGCATACTACACTGACCAACCGTACCTACTTTTTTTTTTTATGGAAAAATAGCAACAGCTTAAAATGTGACTAGCCCTTTGGGGTAACCATGACAGAGAAGTACACAACTGGAAGAGAGAGTAGGCAGCAGCCAGGCACGCTAGGTGGCAACAAGCAGAGGCATTCTACACTGACTGACTGGTTCAACAATCTTTTTACAATGGAAAAAAGGCCAATTGCCTAAAATGCAATTAGCCATTCAGGCAACTGTGACAGAGTAGTACGCAAGTGGACATGACAGCAGACCGACAGACACGCTACATGGTAGTAAGCAGAGGTGAACTACACTGTTTGACTGGTCCTACAATTTTTTTTAATGCTCCAGTCTCTGTCTTTCTCTTTGATTTTTTAAATATATTATTTTCTTTGAGGTAATTTTTCAGTGCAGTTTAGCTCTAATCCTCTCATGCCCATTGCCCACAGCCTGGACAGCCTCCTGCCAGCAGGTCCTGCTACTGCTCCAGTGCAGCCTCCATCTCTCTCTTAGATTTTTTTAAAGATATTGGGCCTGATTCACAGAGTTCCTTGGAGACCAATGCAAGCTGAGACTAACCACAGCTTGTGTTCGTCCCTGATGCACCAGAGACCCTGCACCTGATTCGCTATGGGGAAGGGTTCTGGTGCCAAATTCCCATAGCTTAGAGCAATGTTGCCATGTGCCAAAGGCAAGACACATAGGAAAGGTTTACCACAACCTGCAGCATGGTCTGGCTGCATCGGCACCCATTGCTGGAGACCCACCTGGAGGCGTCATGCAGGCAGCACCAGGAGACAAAGAGGGCAAGTAGGGGACAGATGCATGGTGGGTGATTTAAACAGCTCCCCAGTTGGGCCACTGCATGGCCACTGCCGTGCCTATGCTTTCCTGGGGGGAGCACCACATACCAGGCATCATGGGGAGCCCTGCAGGCACCACACGATGAACATCTCCTGGTGCTGTGGGGGCATGGGATACAATGGGTGGGAGGCAGCACAGGTCCCCTCCCACACAGCAATGGCTCAGGGAGTGGCACATGGACCATGAGACCAGTCCCGGGCTGTTCTAACTGTCATGAACTATACACCCTGTCGGGGGGGGGTCATGATTCCCTCTGTAGGGGATACTGCAGCTTGTGTGTGATGCAAGCCCCCTAACACTGTGGCGCACCCCTGGATCTGGCACAGGGCTGGTGCAGGCCCTGTTTGTCACAAGGGGTCCTAAGGTTACTGCAGCCTGCAATCCTGAATCACAGGCAGCACAGTTTTGACACAAGGTGCCCCTTAAGTCAAATCCAATTGATGCAGGCACCTTGCATTATTTTTGGGCTTTGTGAATCAGACCCATTATTTTTTTTCAGGTATTTCATTTGGTGCAGTTTAATTTTAGAAAACTTGTACCCAATGCCCACAGCCTGGACTGCTCGAGGGGGTTTGGTCAGGTCAAAAATGGGTTGGACTGGGTCATGGCTGAATTCTGACCCATCACATCTAGCTGGGCAATACCTGTCTGACCAAAATCTCTGACCCAGCCCACTGCACACCCCTAAATGTGATTGATCTCCCCAGTGATAATTTTTTTTTCCAGAAGTGAGAAAATATTTCTTATCCCTCTTAGTGTCACTGTGTTGAGGCTGACTGTCCCCTGAGTGGCAATGTCACTTGTCCGCTATAACGTAAAGCTGTTTATAAAATGGGCACCTTACATAAACACTTCTGACTGACTGACATCCATCACATGACAGTGCAACAATTTAGCTCACTGCATGGTCATCCTGATACCTAGCCCTATCAAAAATCACTACACCGCAGCATTTTAAAAAAACTTCTTTGGCAGCCATTTTGTTTCCTCCACTAAGCAGTCACTGTTATTTTCAAAGCTGCTACCCACAGTAAATGTATTTATACAATAGGGGTGAGGTGACACACAGAAAAATAAAACTATGTATTCGCACCCCCATTGAATAAACGATTCCTGACGTATGCAAAGAGGCATTCCCTTACAAATATACAGTCAATCAATACGTCACACTCCTAATACTAAAGTCTTGCATACGTCACCAACAAGTATAGGTCCGTTGCTAGAACAACAACGTGTAGCCAATTAATCACAGAAAATAACATTCACCTGAGAAGTAGCCGCGAGACACCACAGTGAATCTTTCTATCAGTTTCATTTCAGCATCGCGCTGGCGAGCAGGATCTTTGCGTTTTAAACCATAGCGCTTTAAAAAAAAAAAACGGAATACAAATGCTGTCTAAGCTGTCAACGTCAACCTCTAAAATGTCACTTAAGAAAACCGCGGACTACCCGAAGAACAATACATCATGTCAAAAACGGCCAAAAAAAAGTATAAATATTCCGGAAGAGGTGATGCTGAGCTGTACTCAATTCGAACAAGATGCAGAGCCATTACTGGACCCAAACGAGCCTACAGGCGGCAATATGGATAGCAAACATCCAGCTGACTGCATTATGACTACCACTTCAATGGACACCGCAGAAATTGAGTGCTTCATCAAAAGTACTCATACCGAAAACACCACCACAAAGCGAGTGCAGATATCAATGCCTTACAAAAATTCCTAAAGGACACCCTGCAGATTGAGACACCTATTCAGCATATACCTCCTGAAAACCTTGACAAAATACTATGCCACTACTTCATGACTTCCAAACGACAAGATGGTACAGAATACGAGCCTCTAACACTACGATCCAGATTCCAGAGTGTAGAGATATCTCAAGGATTGCAATTACACAGAATCTATTAGTACTTCTAATAAATTTTTAAAAACCAGACAAGTATTGCTATCCAAACAAAAGCTGCTGAAGGAGATAGGCAAAGGCAATCGACCTCAAGCTGCAGACGAATTAACAGACAACATAATTGAGAAACTGTATGCAGAAAAACAACTGGGACATGATGGCCCTCAAGCCCTTCTAAACACTATGTGGCTTAGTGTCACCTTGTATTTTGGCATTAGAGGAAATACCGAAACACGAAACCTAAAATGAGGAGATATCGAACTTAAAAAAGATGAACATAACACTCAATACTTGGAATATACAAAGGAGAGACAAACCAAAACAAGAATGGCATAAATCCCAAAGACACCAGAGCTGTGAAACCTAGAGCATATGAAACTAAAGATATCAACAAATGCCCTGCAACAACTACAAACTGTACCGTCACAAACGACCAGAGAAAGCAAACCACCCAGATGCACCTTTTTTCTAGCTATAAATTATACACCAACAGCACAATATCCTACTGGTTGGTACAAAAATCAGCCACTTGGTATTAATTCCTAAGCAAAACAGTGAAAATATGGTTGCCAAAGCCAACATCTCCACCGACAAATGCCTCACTAACCATTCAATCCGAAAGCATTTAGTACAAAACTTATAGATAGCATCTCCCCCAGTGATATAATCCAAGTGTCTGGCCACAAGAAATTACAGTCTCTCAACGATTACTCCAAATTAAACGAGGAGAAACATCAGCAGATTTCCCATACTCAGCTCAACAGATGCTGATCCTGGAACATCAAAACCTGTAGTGCTGCAGAACCTCAAAGGAATGCACATAACCTGCCCAGGCATAATGTCTGCATGCTTTCACAATCCTACCATTACTGCTACAAATATAACTTTCAATATTGTTCAAGGTAGACTATCCTGTAAATATTGCACAGTATTAAAAAACGTTTCTTGCACAACACAATCCATTTTTAACACTTCTGCTTTCTCCCCACAGGTCACAAGTACGAAAGCCACTGCAGAAAAAGAGTAAGAGTACTCAAGTCTGACACAGATTCCGACTGATGTACCTCATCAACAATTGCTGGGATCATCTCACATTTTCCTTTTGTTACTTACCTAAAGAGACGCACCTTCTGAAAGCCTCCGAGAAGTGCAGCAAAGTGAAAATAATGCAGCATTTACTAATATCACTCTTTTAACTGTGAGCAGCGTACAAAAAGTAAACAAAAGCACTACATAGTATTTCAATAAATAAATAAATAAAACTTTGTACAGCCAAAACCCCAAAAATATATCTCAACACTGAAAAAAAATAAATAAAACTTTTCTGCCGAGCCCACATCCACCAAACTTGCACGGGCGACCTTGAGCACTGGCGAACACATATTCCACCCGCATACAGCACAACCAATCACAGCACACATAGCGTACCAACAGCCAATCATAACATAGCAGGGAAAAAGCCATTCATACAGCACTTCCATAACGATTGACCAATAACATTTCACTATCCCACATGTAAACCAATAGAGCAAGACTCCTTACAACAGCCAACCACTGCACAGACCACACAAACTAACCAATCAACCGCCATATCAGAACTACCAATGAGCAAGGCAAAGCACACAACACCCAGCAAGACAAACGAACAGCTGCACCACAAAATCACCGCAAGTAAACCATTTCTGACAGTTTATTTTCAATGTGTATCACCTCACCACTACTGTATAAATCGCATACATGATGATGATGAGTGTGATATGGAAAATATTCCCACTCCTGCATCGTGAGGCACAGACATCTCACTCGTGCCTTCGGCACTCGTGAGATATCTATGCCTCACTCTGCAGGAGTGGGAATATTTTCCATATCACACTCATCATCATCATGTATCCCCTATTTATAATACATAGTGCCACCCCAACCAATGAAAACAAAACTCAACATTTCTGAAATAAATACTTTTTTTTCTCCGTGATTACTATCAGCCACAGTCTAATCCACAGTTCGGTTTTATACATAATTGAAAGTGCTGTTTCAGCTGCCATTTCCTTTGCACTCCCACTCAAACTTTAAAGACATGTACTCTTTCAGTCCTGCTTCTAACATCTGTTGTTACCATACCAATTTTAAAAAATGTAACCTCTTATTTACGGTCCTCTCTGACCATGGTGGTGCTGTGGGCAGGAGGGGGCTCCCAACTTCGGTCATGGCTTTCCCGAACCATGTTAGTAAATGCAGCCTTACACTGTCACTGCCATAAACCCACTGAGCCAGAATCTGAAAATGTCTAACACAAACTCACTTGATCTCCTGAGTAATTGTTGATCAATGTGTCTCCTGAAAGATAATCTTCTCACACTGAGCCTTCCTGCCAGTAACACAGTTTCACACACTGGCCCTTCCAGCATGTATGGGACCTCATATAAATATAGGCAACACTGCTGGAAAAAACTACAATTACAGATACTCCACTGGGACAAATCTACAAATACAAAGAAGTCTCAGCAGAGGGAAGGACTATTTTACATAAAAATATCACATAAATTATACATTTTATAATTGTTAAAATAATGTTTTCTAATAGTTATACATTAACAGTAAATGCCCATTTTATAAGCACAATAACAGACTCCAGAGTGCGCATTGTGCTAAATCATTGCACTTCCTGGTCAGTTGAATGCACTTGGCCTGCTGCCTTATGTATCACAACACACCCGGCGCCTGCAGTGATCGAGCACAATGCACACCCTGTCATGTGTTTTTGCTATCTTCTTTGTGATTGGTCTCCCTGATGACATAATTTTCTTTTTCTAAAGTAATAAAACATCTCTGGGAGATCACTTGATGCCATCCCTGGGACAGCAGCGCAAGCTGCTCGCTCCCACTCCACATTCGCTTCAGATCCAACTTTTCTCATAACTGCCTCAAGAAAGCAACCTTTATCTACATTCACCTTACAGTGGTAGCACCAGAGCATCACCCGACTCAAGAATTTTGGACTTTCAACCAAGGAAACCAACTATCTATGGAGGCAGAAATGTGCCATGCCTTCCTGCCGCACACGCCACTGCAGTCACCAGACAAAAGTTCCAAGCAGCCTAAGGAATCCACGACCTCCAAGCCAGCACCACCAACTGCCTCTGCCTCCCCTCTATCGAAGGAAAAATTTCTAGCTGAATTAGCACCCCTAAAATCAGCTTTTACCGGATTTGCCACTGACCTGAAGACCACTAAACAGGACCTGGCTGATTCCTTTTAAATATCTGATGTCTTGGACATGACCATGTCTCTAGAAAATTGACAAAAGTAAACTGATCCAGAACTCATACTTCTGCACCAGAAACTAGCTAAGATGGACCTGAAATTAGAGGATCTGGAGGGCCACAGCAGATGCAACAATTTAGTTGTATTTGGTCTCCCGGAGGACGTGGAGGGTGCCTCTCCTATTATTTTCACCCAGAAACTCCTAGTGAAGATAGCAGACCTCTCTCCCTATAGTCCTGCATACATCATGGAATGTGCCCATTGCTCGCTAAGGCCCAGTCCTCCCCCTGGCTCCAAACCTAGACCATTCATTCTCAGACTACTGAATTACTTAGTCAGTCAACATGTTTTATCCAAAATAAAAGAAATTCAAGACACACAGTGGGAAGGTTCTCATCTCCGCATTGCTCAGGATCTCCCTGGCAACCAGACAAAAGAGGGCTGAATATCACCAACATGTAATAAAGCTAATTGCAGCTGAGATTAAATTTTGCATGCTATATCTGTATCGCCCTCCCCCGGGTGGTGCCTGAAAATAGGCAGAATTTGTTTAGTGCACTTACTCGGTCAACAAAAACTAAATAAATATCCCACTCAGCTTTCTGTCCTATGCAATGTCTCCTGGAAAACATTTGAAAATGTCCATCAAGCCTCCCAGGAGCTGCCAAATATGTTTTCAGATCTCTTCAGTGACCGCTGAAACAGAAGCAGTCATCCAGTAATAAACCTTTTGGGTTGGATCTTATCTGTTTTTCTCTGATTGTGACTGTCTCTACCAGAAGTTGAGTTTGACTCCGTTCATATGCTTGTGGATACCCTGTAGTGGATTCCTGGTCATGCAAGCTTACTGATGGCTAAGAGGACTGTTTCCCCTTCTCTGTCTCCCCTTTTTAATTTTTATTCTGTTCTGGATCATATCTCTTTAAGTCTGAGCAACCTTTGATCTCTGTGTTCCTGCCCAGACTGAACTGGGACCCCCAGAAGAACTACCTGTTGAACTGCAGAGCAAAGGGGTATCTTTCACTCTCACCCTTACAAAACCCAGTCATGGCAACCTCCCTGAGCTTGATCCTTTCCTTTTTGTCCATTTTCTGCTTGAACTGGCAATCACCCTGGCTCTATAACTCCGCAACGGAGATTCCCCATCGAAGACTCACATGATTGCTAGACTCCTCTATGAATGCGGGCACACTCAATGGTGCACAGTATCGTGTAGGAGCCATATCCTATGCAGAAGAAACCCGATTTTCAGGACAACATATCCTTTTTCCTCTTGTGGAACTATAACTAGGGGCTATTATTGGTAGTTTTACTTTATGTGCTTACTGGACCCTCAACCAGACTTACCATAATGCTTTACCAGCTCGGACATGATATTCTACATTTGGACAGTAATAATATTTCTAATAGCACTATATTAATGTCAGCAGTAAAAGAGATCAATCCCCCTTTCTGCCTTTTTTCCCTTTACCCTTCTCTTCTTTTTTCCCCTACCTCCCCTTCTCCCCCTTTTTTTATCCTACTCTCTCTCAGACATGCATATGTAGAAATAGTGATATTCCCTGGGGCATAACAGTTTATATTAGGTTTTAACTGCACCAGGGGTGGTACTTAATTCTTTTTGGTATTAGGGTCTCTATAAAACCTTTAAAACTCACAATTGATGTTTATTGCCTAGTTAATATTTTTCATCTCTAGGATGCAATAAGCTCAAATTGGGTAGTTATCGTGTCATTATCTAGCTTGTTTGCCTGTTAGAGTTTGTATCATATAGACAAGTTAATGCAATTTTAAGACATTCTGTGGGGTTGGAGAGGATGTTTGTTATTGATGCTAGGGATAGCAATCATGCATTTGTTTTTGGGACTGGAATCTCTTTGCAATATGGTTCAGACAGAGTCCTTCTCTTCTTGTTATCATTTAGCTAGCTATTGGAATAGGTTAGTAATTATATCTCAACAAGAAATGGAGGGGGGACTGGGAGGCTGGAGAGGGACTGACACTGGTAGGGATTCCATTAAGAATAAGATATTTCCTCAAGGATGGAAGGTGGGGACCTTACAAAGGATAATTTACCCTTCCCTAATATGGCATCATGGCGACATATTGTATAACCTTGACTCCTGTAATGTCAAGGAAGCACAATCTCCCATAATAGGGTCTAAAATCCTTTTCCATCTTCAAAAGCTACACATTGACATTGCCTTCCTCCAGGAGACCCACCTTCCATTGGACCAGATTCTTCAATGCCGAAGAAACTGTGTAGGACAGGCATTTGGAACCAGTCCCAGATCTTGTAAGGGAGGGGTCTCCATTGTCATTGCCTGTAAAATTCCTGTCTGCTACAGGAAATCACAGACCCACTGGGTCATTTCATTATTCTCCGAGCATTGCTGGGATACTCTGAGCTTATCCTGGGATCGGTTTACAGGCCTAATAGTGATGACCCATCCCTTTTCACTTCAATTGCAACCACATTAGCTACTTGGTCCTCTTTACCTATCATTCTTGGTGGTGACTAGAATTTGTTTTTTTCAAACCAGTTATATAGATCTGGTTACACCCGGGTAATCCTGTCACCAGGTCAATGAGCCATTCAGAAATTTATGAGCTCTTTAATCCAATTAACAGAAGCACTCTTGATAGGGGGGTTGATCCCAGTCCTTTCACAGAAGAAAGTGTTCTGCAAGGACTCCTAAAACTGAAAGTGGACAAAGCAATGGGGCCTGATGGAATTCACCCCAGAATTCTAAAAGAATTAAGGGGGGAACTAGTGAAACCACTGGCTACTCTTTCTAATAAATCATGAGAGGATGGTGTGGTACCCAAGGACTGAAGGATGGCAGATGTAATTCCCCTTCACAAAAGTGGGACCAAGACAGAGGCAGGAAACTACAGATCTGTCAGTCTGACCTCTGAGGTAGGGAAAGTGATGAAGTCACTTCTGAAGGAAAGAATAGTTGAGTACCTAGAGGCCAGTGGGGCACAGGACCCAAGGCAGCATGGGTTCACAGCGGGAAGGTAATGTCAGACGAATCTAATAGATTTCTTTGACTGGGTGACCAAAGTAGTAGACCAGGGAGGGGCTGTGGACATGGCCTACCTAGACTTTAGCAAGGCATTTGACACAGTCCCACACAAAAGATTAATAGTCAAATTAACCAGCCTGGGAGTGGGTCCCAGGGTGGTAGCCTGGGTAAAACATTGGCTGGACAACAGGACACAGAAGGTAATTGTAAATGGAGTCCACTCTGAAGAAAGAGGGGTTACTAGTGGGGTACCGCAGGGTTCAGTATTGGGTCCAGTCCTTTTTAATGTCTTCATAAGTGACATTGCAGAGGGACTGGAAGGAAAAGTATGCCTCTTTGCAGATGACACAAAGATCTGCAACAGGGTTGATACACAAGGAGGCATGGAAAGGATGAGAAGGGACTTGGCAAGGTTGGAGGAATGGTCAGAAGTATGGCAGCTAGGATTCAATGCAAAGAAGTGCAAAATAATGCACCTGGGAAACAAGAACCCAGGGAAAGAATACACAATGGAGGAGAGGTAGTAACAACAACAAAAAAGGAAAGGGACCTGGGGGGTAATCATATCAGATGACCTTAAGGTTAGCAAGCAATGTGAGAAGGCAGTAGGGAGGACTGGGGGTATACTGGGATGCATAGGGAGAGGCATCACCAGCAGAAAACAGGAAGTTGTTATCCCTCTGTACAGACAGTTGGTGAGACCCCATTTGGAGTACTGTGTCCAGTTCTGGAGACCCCATGTCCACAAGGACATAGACAGGATAGAGGCAGTCTAGAGGAGGGCAACTAAAATGGTGCAGGGTCTACAAGAGAAGCTGTATGAGGAGATACTAAAGGAGCTTAATATGTATACCCTTGAGGAAAGAAGGGAGAGGGACATGATAGAAACTTTTAAGTACCTCAGTGGAATCAACAAAGTCCAAGAGGGTAGCATCTTTCAGAAAAAGAGACTTGCAAGAACAAGGAGACACAATTTAAAGATGGGGGCGGTTCAGGGGCAATGTGAGGAAGTATTATTTCACAAAGAGGGTAGTGGATGCATGGAACAGCCTTCCTGAGGAGGTTATGGGATCTAAAACTGTGGGAGAATTCAAGAATGCATGGGACAGACATAAGGCAATTCTTGTGGGGGGTAGGAAGAAATAGGCTGTTGGTTAACTAGGATCTGCGGCCTATCCTGTAGGTAGGGAAATGGGCAGACTAGATGGGACAAGCGGTCCTTATCTGCTGTCAAAGTCTATGTTTCTATGTTTCTTTAGGACTTGCTGACCCATGAAGACTTCTATATTCAGATGATATAGAGTACTCCTTTTACTCAATACCTCATCAATCCTCCTCCAGGATTGATTATTTTCTTTTAAGTCCAGACCTTCTTCAAGGTGTAACCCACTCATTCTACTCTCCTAAGGTCCTCTCAGATCATCACATAGCTATAATTCAAATAACTCTCATCCCTAACAACAATAAAGACAAAACCTGGAAGCTGAACAATCAATTACTTAAATCAAAGGAGCACTTACAACACTTACAATCATTCATCCAAACTTTCATGGAACATAATTCCCCCTCTATGTCTAAGCTGGACATATTGTGGTGTGCCTTAAAATGTTCTTTAAGAGGTGAGCTAATTCAGATGGGCACCACTAGTAAAAGACATAAAGAAGCAACCCTTTCCTCTATTTTAGGTAACATTAAGGAAGCTGAGGCTACAATCTCCCCCACCTCTCCTATTGAGAAATGGGAACATTTGGAATCTCTTCGAGCTCAATACATAAACTCCTAGGGGAAAAGGCAGAATTCATTTTGCTTCATTCTAAGGCTACATACTTTGACAAAGGAGAAAGAGAGGGCTGGAAGGCTTCTTGCCCTTCGTCTGTGAACTCAAATGACTGACAGGATTGTCCCCTCCATACACTCCTTCACAGGCTACCTCCTCACCACTCCACCAACCATAGTGGAAGCTTTCAGAGAATTTTACCAGCAATTATATACTTCCCCATCAACCCCTTTTCAACTTTCCACTTTGAGTCCTTTCTTCGAGATATTACATTCCCAATCTTATCTGAACACCAAATTTCCATTCTTAAAGCTCCTCTATCTCTTTCAGAAGTCCGTGAGGCTATTGACCCCCTCTCCCCTGATAAATCCCCGGGGCCAGACAGCTTTACCACAAAGTTCTATCAACCTCTTTCGGACACCACAGCCCCCATTCTGCTGGACACGTTTCAGTATTTTTTTTGGAATGACATCTCCGACCTCTCCCTCACCATGGCCACCATCATCGTTCTCCCTAAACCAGGCCAAGACCCCCTATTTGTCTCTAATTACAGACTGATTTCTCTAATCAATGTTGACCTCAAAATTCTTGCTAAAGTCCAGAGCTACCAGGCTAAATCTAGTATGGGGCTCAATGATTAGTAGAGAACAAGTGGGATTTGTTGAAGGTAGAATTTCAGCCGAACACCTCACCAAACTCTTTTATCTCTTCTCTGCATACAGGGACTCCAACACTACTGCTGCTCTGGTCTCCCTAGATGCAGAGAAAGGCTTTGACTGGGTGTCATGGGATTATCTATTCACATTTCTTCCCAGATATCACATACCAAAGGAATTCATACAGTGGACCAAAATATTATACTCATCTCCCTCGGCTTGGGTTTTATGTAATGGACAACTTTCTACCTCATTCACCCTTCACCAGGGCACCCGGCAAGGCTTCCCTCTCTTTCCCTATTTATTTAACCTTTTTCTGGAATCCCTATTTAGGAAACTTAATTATTCCCCAATGGTAAAAGGAATTACAATTAGGGATAAAAAATACAAATTATCGGCCTATGCGGATGATATTCTGCTACATATATCTTCCCCAGCTCCCTCCATCCCGTCAGCCATGCAAATTATCTCACAATTCAGTCTCATATTCAAACTACAAATTAAATCTAGATAAAAGAGAGGTGATGCCTCTGAATAAATTCACCCTTTGACCTGAAGTTTCTCATCTGGGTTTACAATGGAATATGAACAAACTAAAATATTCGGGGATGTACCTTGACTCTTCTCCACAGAAGTTCAAACAGCTCAATCTAGATGATACCCTCCATACACTGAAACTGGACTTACAAAGATGGTCAAAACTACCATTAACCTTATGGGGCCGCATGAGCATCCTCAAAATGAATGTTCTACTCTGCCTTTTTTATCCTCTCCAAATGTATAATTGGGTGCTCCCCTAGCATGGTTTGCACAAGGTCATAGGATATTCAGTTCCTTTCTTTGGCAGGGGAAAAAAATCTTCAACTCACACAACATAAACTAGATGGAGGGTTACAGGCCCCCAATATGTACCTATATTACCTCTCTATACACCTCACGAAAACAGCCTATTGGTCAAGTCACTTACAAGAAGGCTGTTACCACCCTCTTTGGGCAGATATTGAGCAAGAAAAACCTCCCCAGGTACCTACAAGACACCACACTTGGTTCTTCACTCCAGATTCAATCCCAGCTTACCTCACTTTTAAAAGTTAAGGCACATAAAAATATTTTGCAACCTCTTTTTCAAAATCCCAACCTCCTGATACAGGGAAAAACAATTAAATCACAATAATTCTGGCCTGACATGGCAGTTGAGAAGGTAGAGGACCTAGTAGATACTCAGAAACTAATGACTTTCCAGGCAGCAAGCACTCTCTTCAATTGGCCCTCATTGAAGATTTTCAAATATCTCCAAGTCTCACATATGCTAGTGTGACACTTTGGTACTGGACCATGGCAAACACCTTACAAAGACATGTTCCTAGAATATTCATTGTCTCTTCCTGTCTCCCATAGAATATCCCATGCTTACAAATTTTTGCAAAATTTAATAACTAAACTAGAGGGTATGCGGGTTTATCGGTGGGATTACATTTTACCACCCCCCCCCCGAGTTCCCCCAGACTATGGCCCAAAATTTGGAAACACTTGTGTATAAAACTATCAAATCGGGACAGATACAGATATGTGCAATTTCAGATAAACCATAATCTTTATTATACCCCAGAAAAACTTCACCAAATGGGACTTCTTCCCATTGTCCGATGTCCAAATGTGTCAAGGACCCTGGATCTCTCATTCAAATGCTTTGGACCTTTGAAAAGATTGCCCCTTTATGGTCCCTTATACAATCCCGACTCGACCCCCTTTTAAACCTCTCTAACATGTTTGCTCCTGAGACCTGCATAACAAGGGAGAATTCTAGTGTGAGCAGAGGCTCCCAGAGAGCACATATTGCTTTGATCTTTGCTTGCACCAAAAAAGTCATACTTAGACATTGGATAGATCAACTTACACCTACTTATGTGGAATGGTACAAAGAAAACATTTTTGCTCTGCAGACCAAAAATATAATAGCAAACATGCGACATAGGTTACACAGATACAAAACAATCTGGGAACCCCTGGCTACACTACTATCCATTCTCTGATCATACACTCCCTTCCTTCTTCACCTACAAATATCAGGGACTCCTAGATAGGGAGCCCCTTCATTAGAGACTAGACATTACTGTAACACAGATCCAAACCCAAATCCTAACCTATTGAATTTCTTTTCAACAATCAGTGGTGGGGGAGGGGGAAGGATGGGTATATGGGGAGGGGGAAGGGATAGGAATGTTTTTCTTATGTTTTGTAAAAGTTAAAACAGAGTTATGTCATCTTCCCTTCCTGTATCAACCATATCACTGGATCCAGGCATGTCTGTATAACCACTGTACTTGGTACTGTTCACTATGTTCTAACTTCAATAAAGTATATTTAATAAAAAAATTAATCTATGCGCCCTTTGTAGTGTAGCTTTGTGCTTGTCCCATAAGTTGCATCACCAGTTTTCTCTGTCTTAAAGCTGTTTCCCTGTGATTGCTCTCCCCAGTAAGATAAGCATAGTTTTCTGAAATGATAAAACATTTCTGAGCCCACTTAGTGTTGCTGTGTCATTGTCCCATAAGTGGTATCACCTGTTAACTCTGACTTATGGTTGTTTCATTGCGATTAATCTCCCCAGTGAAATAAACTTTTTTCTCAAAAGTGCTCAAATGTTTCTGAGCCCACTTAGTGCTTTTGTGCTGTGACTGACTGTCCAGCAACAGGCAATGTCTCTTGTTAACCCTGACTTAAGGTTGTTTCACTACAGTTTTGATCTTCCAATTGAGAGAAACGTTTTTTTTACTGAAATGTTATTTCACTGGGTGTATGAAACTTAGTGAGGAGTTATGATTGTGCATCTTAGTTGATTGTCTGAAGGTATCTGAATGAATGTGTTGTTGATTGTCATAGGCGGATACTTTGGCTGTTCACACTCACTGTCCCGGGGGAACTACCACCTTGCTTGTACCATGAAGACAAGGGAAATCCTCTTGAGGAGGGTTCCACCCCAAGAGGTGCCACAAGAACATACCTCCTTTAGGCTAAAGGTATCTTAGGAAGGAGCCCAGAGGGGAGAGGCATGCCACTGGAGGAGGAGGAGGGGAGGATGATGGGGCAAAGAAACAGTGCTTCTGAGTGAAGCCATGGGACGCTGACTTGAACAGCTCAGGCAGGGTGCATGGCTGGTTGCTCAAACCCATTGAACTGCAGGCAAAGCCTTTGAATTCAATGGGCTTATGCAACTTAGTGAGGAGTTATGCTTGTGCACTTTGTTGATAGTTTGAAGGTATCTGAATGAATGTGCTGTTGACTGTCACAGGTGGATACTTTGGCCATTCACACTCTCTGCCCCATGGGGAGCTGCCACCCTCTTGGGGTACCATGAAGGCAAAGGAACCCACTTGAGGAGGGTTACACCCCTAGAGGTGCCACAGGAACATAATTCCTTTAGACTAAAGGTACCTGAGGAAGGAGCTCCGAAAAGTACTGAGTAGCAAGTGGTGAACATAGAGCCTGAGTGAGGACAGATTGACAGCAACTAGTGAAGACTGGTAACAAAGAGAGACTGAATTGAGCAATTACTGATAGATATTGGTACTGATGGCATAAGAGGCAACTCATATGTAAGGAGAGAGGGAATGGTAAAATGGAAAGAGGGCCACCATCCAACCCCAACTCACAGCGTAAATCTCCTTGGGTCATTGTTATGTTAATATAAATATACTACGTTAGAAACACGTCCTGCAGAGACTACCTAACTTTTATGACTTCCGTCATGGATGAGAGGAAAACTCCCCTATGAGGGGGAAACATCTGGGGGATCCAAGGCCATGGTCACCTTCCTTCCAGGCTTGTGGTAAATGACTGACAGATCAGCTATTGCAATCTAGAATCCCAATTCAAAGGGAAGATTTTAGAGGAAGGGCTTTCACTCTGTAACTCTAATGGGAAAGCCATAGGGGTGTTGTGAGCTGATCTCTGCAGCTAAAGGAGGCTCTTCATGAAGGAGACCTACCACCCAAGGCAGAAGGAGGAGAGCAACAACCACTGAAAGGCAATCACCTGGCCTGCACAAGGAGAGGCCTACAGAGGAAGCTGAACACTTGAGGGGTAAAGTATAGGAGTTGAGTCCTTGAGGGTCTGAGACTTGGATAATTGTAAGGAACACAAGGTACATGAAAAGAGGAGTCAAGCAGGAATAGCGACTGAGAAAAACACTAACCGCAGCCAGAATGGTAGAAAGCAAAATACTGACCTAGAAAGCTGGAGAGGGCACAAACCACACAGAAAGTCCAAAAGCAGAAAAGGAAACCAGGAAACAAACAATGGGAGAAGGCAGGAGGTACAGAACCTCGGCAGAATCTCCAGCTGCAGTAAAGAAACAGTGCTTCTAAGTGAGGCAGGAGGTAGCTGACTTACATAGCTCAGGCAGAGAAATGGTTGGTTGCTTCAGTCCATTAAATTGCAGGCATAGACTTTGAAAAAACATTTGTGAGTACACTTAATACAATAATGGGGAACAGGAGACTCAGAAAAGTAGGCCAAATGTGTCTGCAAAACATGACACCTAGTTCCAAGGAAAGTGACAGCCCCGTGTCCTTATCCAATGTAACCTGAACAAGACCTGGTCATGCAGGTAACCCAAGAGGCTGTTTACATCATTATTTCAAATTACAGAAACAGGTAGTGCAAAAACAAGCTTAGTTTCATAAATAAGAACAAAAAAAAATAGCACAGTAACAACAGACAGAGCCAGCAATTGATCTTTGAATGATGAAGATATGTCCAAGTTAGTGGTGGTGCAACATGAATCACATGTAGGTGCAAATGACATTAATGAAGAAGAATCAGCATTTATGTAGCACTTTTCATACATCCAAAGCACTTTACAAGCAATGCTAGACTGGTAGTGAAGTGACTGAATGTGTGGTGGCAGCCATATAGCACATTATCACCCACACACAGTCTGGATAATTGCATGAACTGGTTTATGGGAAGGGGAATGTTGGCCAGGACACCGGGAATGTTCCCTACTCTTTGCAAAGAGTGCCCTGGGTTCTTTTACTTCTACCTGGACAGCACCAGGATGGGCTCGGTTTAACGTCTCATTCGAAGGACAGTACACCCCAGCAGTACAGCACCCCCAATACTGCACTCGGGTGCCAGTGATTTTTAGGTGCAAGTCCAATCCCGGTGTGGGACAAGAACCCACCACCTTCTGGTCCAGAGGTGGATGTGCTACCAACTGAGCCACACTGACACCTGGTGTGTCTGAAGACTGTGGTGGTGGTGGTGGTGGAAGTGACAATAATGATAATGGTGATGATTACCATCATTCAATATCTTTGCATGCAGTTCTTCCCCTTCTGTTAATGATGTACATGATGATTGCAATTCATCATTATCCACCCCTTCAGTATCAGCAGACAAAATGTGTGCTTTGCTTGATACTAGCCATCCACCATAACTTGCAGTAGAGACTTCACATACTAATGCACATTGTGTTATTCAAAGATATTTTGCCCGGTAAGTCTCACCTCCATAGTGTGCAAACTCCTGGAGACAATACAAAAGGAAAGACTGGTGTCGTACCTGGAGGACGATGGCCTCCAGGATGTGAGGCAGCATGGGTTTGTTTCAGGGAAGTCTTGTCAAACCAACCTGATACAATATTATGACTGGGTGACAGGTGAGCTGTATAAGGGTCATGTGGTGGATGTTCTTTACTTGGACTTCAGCAAGGCCTTCGATTCTGTGCCTAATGGGGGGCTTGGGTGGAAGCTAACTGGTGTAGGGGTAGGGGCCAAAATGATGAACTAGATTACAAGCTGGATGAGTGGGAGGCTGCAATGGTTGGTGGTGAGAGGGAGCTCTCAGCTCCAAGGCCGGTGATGAGTGGGGTGCCACAGGGCTCTGTGTTGGGGTCAGTATTGTTTGGGATCTTCATATCAGACACTGCACATGGGGTGGTGAGCAAGATAAGTCTGTTCGCTGATGAGACCAAAATCGGAGCAGTGGTGAATAGAGAGGAGGGTTGGAAGCAGCTGCAGGGGGACCTAAGCAAGCTAGAGGAGTGGTCATAGAGGTGGCAGCTGGGGTTCAATGCAAAGAAGTGTAAGGTTATGCACTTTGTCGTGATGAACACAAGGAGAGAATACTGACTGGGGGGGGGATTAAGCTGGGGATCACTGAGGAGGAGAAGGACCTAGGGGTAATAACAACAGGGACCATGGACAACACTGCCCAGTGCAGGACAGCAGCTGCAGAAGCAACAAAATGCTGGGTGCATAGTGAGGGGGTTTTCATCAAGACAAAGAGAGGTGATCTTGCCCCTCTTCAGGTCACTGGTAAGGCCGCACTTAGAGTATTGTGTGCAGTTTTGGAGGCCATATCTAAAGCGTGATATCAGGCTACTGGAGGGGGTGCAGAGGAGGGCAACAAAGATGATATGTGGAATGGAAGGGACAGACTATGATAGCAGGCTGAGAGACCTGAATATGTACACCCTGGAGGATAGATGAGACAGGGGGGACATGATAGAGACATTCAAGTATCTGAGGGGAATTAATAAGGATGGGGCAGATGGGGTCTTTAAGTTAAGGAGGGGGAGGGTCACCAGGGGGCATGCACTAAGAATAGAGGGGGGAAAATTTAATAAGGAAATGAGGAGACACTAGTTCACAGAGAGGGTGGTAGCAAAATGGAATGCCCTGCCAGAATGGTTGGTATCATGTAAATCTGCGAACAGTTTCAAAAGGGCATGGGACAGGGAACAAGGGAGTGTGAGGGTGGGAGAGGTGGGTGTGGCAGTGGGATGACAAATGGGAGGAGGGATGGGGAGGCTGCAAACTAGGGGTGGTAGCTGCACACTCGAGGAGATTTAAATAGACTGGGTGGTCTGTTTCTGCTGGCACATTCACATGTTCATATGTTCGTATCTAATATTGTCTAAAACTTCACAATTATAGCCAGTATCTTATTCGTGGCCAAGGAACAGAGGCAGGAAAAGTTATTTTTTAGTATGTAATAATTTCTCTATGTCTCGTTGTGGTACCTTTAAGGTAGTGCACATTCATTTTCAAAGTAGATTTTGCAGGGGAAAGTCAACACATAATACGAGTAATACTTAGCTATAAGGCAGGCAATAGATAAGGCTACCAGGGTATATGTTAGATTGGTTAGGAAAAATAGGAGGAGGAGACCACTCTGGTTGACTAGGGAGGTAGGAGTTCTGGTAAGAGGTAAGAGACTATCCTTTTTGAGCTACAAGAGATCTCAGAAGAAAGGACAGGGTACAATACCTGGAGAAGCAAAAGGAGGTGGGAAGGACAGTAAAAAAGACAAAGGCATTAGTGGAAGAAAACTTACCCTGGTCAATAAATGAGAGAGATAAACTATTCTTTTGGTACATAGGGGAGCAGAAGAAAACTAAGAGAGGGATAATCAGGTTAAAGGGAGAGGGATGGGTCCTTGTGGAGCACAGTCTTAGGAAGGCAGATGTGCTAACCAATGACTTCTGCTCAGTATTCATGGAGGAGGAGGAGACTGAGAGGAGCCAGAACTATAGGACAGGAGCTTGGGGGAGGGTGAAGGGGACACCAGTCCTTTCTCAGTTGATTGGGTCCTAACAGAGCTCAATAACATTGGGGTGGACAAGGTGATGGGACCAAATGGAGTGCATCCCAGAGTGTTAAAAGAGCTCAGGGAGAAGCTGGCTGCACCTCTAACGGCATTAGTCAGCCTGTCATGGGATACCGGGGAGGTACCTAGTGACCGGACAAGAGCAGATGTGGTTCCATGGAAACATAGAAACACAGACTTTTATGGCAGATAAGGACCGCTTGGCCAGCCTAGTCTACCTATTTCCCTACCTACAGGATAAGCTGCAGATCCTAGTTAACCAACAGCCTATATCTTCCTAACCTCACAAGAATTGCCTTATGTCTGTCCCATGCATTCTTTAATTCTCTCACAGTTTTAGACCCCACAGCCTCTTCAGGAAGGCTGTTTCATGCATCCACCACCCTCTCTGTGAAAAAATACTTACTTACATTACCACCGAGCCATCCCTCCTCTATATTCAAATTGTGTCCCCTTGTTTTTGCACATCTCTTTTTCTGAAAGATGCTACCCTCTTGGACTTTGTTGATTCCACTAAGGCACTTAAAAGTTTCTCTCATGTCCCTCCTCTCCCTCCTTTCATCAAGGGTATACATATTAAGCTCTTTTAGTCTCACCTCATATGGCTTCTCTTGCAGACCCTGCACCATTTTAGTTGCCCTCCTCTGGACTGCCTCCATCCTATCTATGTTCTTTCGGAGATGGGGTCTCCAGAATGGGATGCATTACTCCAGATGGGGTCTCACCAACTGCATGTACAGAGGGATAACAACTTCCTGTTTTCTGCTGGTGATGCCTCTCCCTATACATCCAAGTATCCCCCAGCTCTCCCTACTGCCTTCTCACATTGCTTGCTAACCATAAGGTCATTTGATATGATCACCCCCAGGTTCCTTTCCATTTTTGTTGTTTTTACTACCTCCTCCTCCATTGTATAATCTTCCCCTGGGTTTTTGTTTTCCAGGTGCATTATTTAGTACTTCTTTGCATTGAATCCAAGCTGCCATAATTCTGACCATTCCTCCAACCTTGCCAAGTCCCTTCTCATCCTTTCCATGCTTTCTTGTGCATCAACCCTGTTGCAGATCTTTGTATCATCTGCAAAGAGGCATACTTTTCCTTCTAGTCCCTCTGCAATGTCACTTATAAAGACATTAAAAAAGGACTGGACCAGTACTGAACCCTGCGGTACCTCACTAGTAACCCCTCTTTCTTCAGAGTGGACTCCATTTACAATTACCTTCGGTATCCTGTTGTCTAGCCAATGTTTTACCCAGGTTATCACCCTGGGACCCACTCCCAGGCTGGTTAATTTGATTATTAATCTTTAATGTGGGACTATGTCAAATGCCTTGGCTAAAGTCTAGGTAGGCCATGTCCACAGCCCTGCCTGGTCTACTACTTTGGTCACCCAGTCAAAGAAATCAATTAGATTCGTCTGACATGACCTTCCCACTGTGAACCCATGCTGCCTTGGGTCCTGTGCCCCACTTTCCTCTAGGTACTCAACAATTCTTTCTTTCAGAAGTGATTCCATCACTTTCCCTACCACAGAGGTCAAACGGACAGGTCTGTAGTTTCCTGCCTCTGTCTTGCTCCCACTTTTGTGAAGAGAAATCACATCCACCTTCCTCCACTCTTCAGGTACCACACCATCCTCCCATGATTTGTTAAAAAGGGTAGTCAGTGGTGTCACTAGTTCTCCCCTTAATTCTTTTAGAATTATGGGGTGAATCCCATCTGGCCACATACCTTTATCCACCTTCAGTTTTAGGAGTTCTTTCAGAACCCTTTCTTCTGTGAAAGGACTGGGATCGACCCCCCCCCCCATCCAGAGTGTTTGTGTTAATTGTATTCAGCACCTCCCCCTCTTCCTCTTTTGTGAATACTGAGCAGAAGTATTTGTTCAGTATCCCTACTTTTTCACTGTCCCTCTCTGCCCACCCGCCGTCCTTTCTATTCAGCCTCACTATGCCTCCCTTTGTCTTTCTACACTCCCTGATGTACCTGTAGAAGGTTTTATCCCCCTTCTTAATCGAGTTGGCTATCTTTTCCTCAGTTTGGGCCTTTGATATTCTGACTTCCCTCCCTGCTTCCTTCTGCCTTAACTTTTACAGTTCTCTGTCTTGCTCCTTCTGTGTTTCCTTATACTTCCTAAATGCCATCTTTTTCTCCCTAATCTTCCTCACCACCTCTTTTGAGAACCATAGTGGCTTTTTCTTTCATTTTGATTTGTTTATTTGCTTCACACAAAGGCTTGTTGCCTCTGTGATGGCAGTTTTGATGTTTCCCTATTGTTGCTTCACCCCTCCTTCTAGCCTGTTTGCCAGTGCTTTTCTAAGGCACTCTCCCATCTTGCCAAAGTCAGCCCTCCTGAAGACCAGTACCCTCACTTTTGTATGGCTTGACTCTGTAGCTGAGTTTTTCATGAACAACACAGTTTGGTGGTCACTTTTTCCCAGATGGCTACCCACTTCTAGATCTGAGATCCTCTCACTGTTCCCATTTGCGAGTATGAGGTCTAAGATTGCTCCCTCATGAGTGGGTTCTAAAACTAGATGTCTGAGGCATGCCACCTGTAGGGCATTGAGAATGGCCCTGCTCTTGGATATAGCTGAAGCAAAAGGTGCTCCAGTTAACATCTGGTGTATTCAGGTCCCCCATCACCAGAATTTCCCTTTTCTCTGCCATCCTAAGGATGCCTTCTATCATATCCTTGTCCATTCCCTCTCCCTGACATGGGGTTCTGTATACAACCCCTGTGCGGATTGTGGTGCCATTTCCAGTCTCTAAGGTGACCCACAGTGCCTCCTCTCCTCCCTGTTTACTTTTTTGTTCGGTTGCTTTTATCCCTTCTCTTACATAGAGAGCTACTCATCCCCCTTTTCTACCCTCCCTGTCTCTCCTGTAGGTTGTGTACCCTGGTATGTTAACATCCCAGTCCTGGTTCTCTGTATATCATGTTTCTGTGACTGCTACAATATCCAGGCATCCCTCTTCCATCAAGGCCACAACTTCAGGGAGCTTGTTGCCCAGACTATGGGCATTAGTACTCATTACCCTCCGTTTCTTGATGGCTTTACCTCTTTTTGTCCCATCCCTGTCCTTATTCCCTTGGTCATTTTCTCGATTTACCCCTGCCATCCTCCCTATCAACATCTCTATCTTGGTGTTTACCTCACTTACTACCCTGATTATTTTTTGGGGGACTAGGATTTCCCATCTCCTTTCCAGTGCCTCCCACCTTGGCTAGTTTAAATGCTTATCAATGAAGCATTTAAACCTATCACCTAGGATCCTGGTTCCCCTCCTAGACAGATGCAAACCATCATGCCAGTATAGGCCTGCATCACTCCAGGTGGACCCCCAGTCCCCAGTGAAGCCAAATCCCTGAGCTCTGCACCAATTGTTCAACCACTGATTGAATCCCGTGGTGTGGAGCACCCTAGCCTCACCCATGCCATAGACGCCCACTTCACAAAGGTGGGGATAAGGAGGAGGTTGGTAACTACAGGCCAGTTAGCCTAATGTCTGTGGTGGATAAGATGATGGAGTCATTACTGAAGGAGAGAATAACTGGATGCCTCAAATCCTCTGGCCTGTTGCACCCTGGGCAACATGGTTTTATGAGAGGGCGGTAATGCCAGACAAACCTCAATGAGTTTTTTGATTGGGTGACCAGGGTTGTCAACCAGGCATGAGTGGTGGACGAGGCCTACCTGGACTTCAAGAAGACCTTCAACACTGTCCATCTTAGATGACTACCAAAGAAACTAAGCAGCCTAGGGGTGGGTCATAGGATAGTAACATGGGTTGGGAACTGGCTAATTGACAGGAGCCAAAGGGTGCTGGTAAACAGAGTACATTCAGGTGTGGTAGGAGTGAAGAGTGGAGTGCCTCAAGACTCGGTGCTGGGACCTGTCCTCTTCAGTGTGTTCATCGGCGACATTTTGGGTGGGCTGGAGGGGAAGGCATGCTTATTCGCAGAGGATTCCAAGATATGCAATAGAGTAGACAAGCTGGGGGGGGTGGATATGAAGAGGAAGGACCCAAAAAGGTTTGAGGAGTAGTAAGTAGTAATAAAAAACTGTATTCATAAAAAGTTATGAACAGGGATAAATGCTCTTTTTGGGTTCAATGTGAAAAAGTGTAAGATTGTGCACATAAGAAGCAGAATCCCGGGGGCGGCATAAGAATTGGGAGGAGTATAACTGGCAGCAAGAAGCAGGAGAGGGGTCTGGGAGAGGTTATTACAGATGACCTAAAGGTGGCTAGGCAATGCAATGCAGCAGTGGGGAAGACTAGCCATTTGCTTGAATGCATAAGGAGGGGTACTGCAAGTAGAAAGAGGGTGGTCCTATTTCCCTTTTACAAGACATTTGTGAGGCCCCATCTTAAGTACAGCATTCAGTTCTGGCAGCATCATCTAGAGAGAGACACAAACAGACTAGAGAGGGTGAAAAGGAGGGCTACAAAAATGATGTGGGGTCTGTAGCGGATGTCCTATGAGGAGAGACTGGGGGAACTTAATATGTATTCCCTGGAGGCAAGGTGACAGAAACCTTCAAATATCTTAAGAGCATAAATATAGTACAAGGTGGGAGTGTTTTTCAAAGGAAGAGTTGCCAAAGAACGAGGGGTCATGACTGAAAGCTAGAGAGGGAACATTTCAAGGGTAACATAAGGAAGTACTTTTTCATTAAGAGAGTAGTGGATGCTTAGTATAGTCTATTGGGGAGGTGGTGGGGTAGACACAGTTATTAATTTCAAGATTGTGTGGGACAGACACAAAGGGATTCTGGTACTTAGGGGAGGGGATTCTAGCATATGAGTTAGTCTGGGAGTCTCTGGTTAACTGGGGCTTGATTGGGTGGACTAGGTGAGGCCTGTGGACCTTTTCTACCAACATCTTGTATGTATGTATGAATACAGCTGCAGTGATGAGGCATCTTCTGCACAAGTACTAAGCAGTGAAGAAAAAGAATATAAATCTTGATAATGAAAGTGGTGGTGACTTGGATGATGAGGGTGACTTTGATGATGGTCAGTTCATTCGTTTGAATGATAACAATGATAATGGACACATGTGCAATACTCCCACATAGCTTACAGATAGTGAATTGGTTTTTCACCATGTGCCAAGAGAAGTTCTCCACAATCAGAAACAACAAATTCAATAATACGGGACCCCGCGCCACGACCCCAAGAAAGGAAAAAATATGTATATTTTTTAGAGTCAATTCAACACCTAGGTAGTTATTAAAGGAAATTATAACTTTACAGGCAGCATTTACTGAATGAAAAAAAACCAAAACATTTCAACCAGGTCGTCAAACTGCTGTCACTATTGACCACTTAATGGAGGAGATGATAGCACTTAGATTAAGATCTATGTCCCAAAGTAGAAAACGTTGGCTGATGGCAATGGTTACAAGAATTACAGAATAGGTATAAAATGTCTTTATGATGTATTTTTTCAATCATATCATTCCAGAAACATGTGCTGCAGTAGAAAAGGCAGTCTTCAGTTAGTTGGCAGAGGCAGAAGGAGGGGGATTTGTCCATTTCATACTAAACCTTTTGTGATGCTTTGCACTACATGTTTATCTGTCTCTCACAGCTCACTGGGTCTTATTTAAACAGTGCCCAGCAGCACTATCACCAGGACAAACCAACAATGGCAGACACCAGACTAAAACACCTTTGTGTCTTGATGAATTAAAGGGCATGGCATTACTTTGTGCATCTCAAATGGACACAGAGCATAATGCATTAAATATATGACTACTTATGGAGAAAAGCTGCCTAGAATGAATTTTGTCCCAGGGCATCACCATTGGCTTGATTGTGGCAAATAATGATACAAATGTTATCAAAGCTCTCTAGGTTTGCGATGATTGGTGCAGAGTTAATGTGTATTGCTTTACGCAAACTCTCAGTCTGGTTGTTCGCCATGTCCTGAAAAACCAAATGATATGTGCAACCATGGTCAACTCATGTAAAACAGGTGGACTCATTCCTAGATCTGTAAAGGCCACAACAATTTTTAGGCAGTACCAAAGTGAGTACAAGATGCTATCTAACAATTCTCCAGGATGTAGTTACCTGGTGGAATTTGACCTATTATATGTTGAAGTGTTTGCTGCAGCAGAAGTTGCAGTATATAATATGTGCTTAGTTCATGACATTTGGGGCCTGATCACTAATGGAAGTTGTTAGATGAACTTGTTAAACACTGGAACCTTTAGAAATGCTACAATGTTACTTGCTAGTAACAGTGCATTCATTAGTCAGGCCATACCAATGGCATACATCCTTTTTAAAGATGCAATGTACATCGTGGAAAACAATGCAGATGAAGGGCAAGACCAAGAGATTACAGAAGCAGCTACCATTTTAAATACACAGCTGCAGGGATTTATTTTTGTTCTTATGGACAAGAAGTATATAATTGCTGCAACACTGGATCCTGGATTCAAAGACATCTTTTTTTTGTGCAAGGCAGCTTGCCAATAACAGATGTCAATGCAGAAGTTAGTGAAGAGATTCAGAAGACCTAAAACAAAAAATAAATATATGGCATTCAGCAGCAACAGTCGTCTCTATGGCAGCCACTGTGGGACTCGGCTACTAGTTCTCCTGCACTGCTTCTGGCAACAAACTTCAGTTCTCCTTTCCTATGTTGTCCACTTCCCATTAAAGTTAACAGACCTAATATTTAAATAAAACTAAAGGTCCTTGACTGCTCAAGGCCACTAACAGAGCAATCACGTGTGCCTGCTGCTGAAACAGTGCCGAGTACTTATCTCACGAAGCCGTGAGAGACCAGCCTAAAATGTGACCTTCTTATCTACTGGAGAAGCAAGTGCTCAATTTGACCAGCCATGACAGATGTGGCAGCCAAATACAGTATCTTGAATGTGTACATATAAGTGTGCAGTCTGAGTGTATTTTTAGTACTGCTTGTGATGTTGCATCCTCTTCTCAGAGCAGTGTGGACCCTGAGCATGTCAAACAGATGCCATTTCTGAAAATAATCTTGCTGTGCTATTTAATGCACCAGTTCAATGAAACTGGGCAAAAACAATTGACCCTACCTTTTTCACGTTAAATGATTCCATTCATCTTCCAGTTTTATTTGGTGGTACGGTTTTATAATCCTGCCAAAATCAGAGGATTTTATGAATGTTTTAATATAGTTTTTTCTCAAGAAAAAAAGGTGGCTGCCACGTTTTGCATAGACATATTGTAGCACTGTAGGCTTGGCAAGGGATAGGACTGAAAAAAGTAAATAAAAGACTCACAGTAGGCAGCATAGGAGGTACTTAGACAAGTACATTTGACAAACATGATAATATTTTCCCTAACTGTAGCTGAAGCTAGATTTTTTGGAAAAGCATTTTTCATTGCACTGCTGTTTTAATTACAAGTAGTATATTGTATCTCTGCAGAACCATAATATTCTAGAATCAGAGTGCAGCAGTGTGTTCCAAAACAAATGAGATCTCTCTTCTGCTTCTCTTATTGATTTGATTGACAGTTTGTATATGGAATTATTTAGCAGGATAAAATGTGTCTCAGTCTTCATCATCATCTTCTACATCATCATCATCATCATCACCATCCCCCCCATCCTCAGTGTTACCATGAGAATTACTACCTAGGGGAGCAGGGTTGAGTGGGATGGAACAGTGAAGGAGGAAGTTGTTGGCTTTGGTTATACTCCTATTCTCCATAGCCAAACACAATATGCATTTGCCTGAGATTGCCTCAGATTATATCAGTTTTACCACTGCAGCATAGACAATTCTTCCAGGATATTTTATTTTGATGCTGACCAGTTTTTTGTTTTCTCATGCTCTGTCATCATCTTCTACATCATCATCACCATCACTCCATCATCAGTATTGCCATGGGGCAGCAGAGCTGGGAGGGATGGAACAATAAAGAAAGGAAAGTGTCACCCTTGGGTATGCTCCTGTCCTCCATAACCACAATATGCATTTGTCTTGTTTTAACACTGCAGCAGCACAGCTTTCCCTCATTTTTTCAAGTTATGTTATGTTATATTTTTTTGTATTGTATTGTATAGTATCGTATTGTATTGTATTATATCATATCATATCGTATTGGGACACATGAATTCCAGTGGTCATTTCACACCACAACAACTGACTGTGGACTATGAGGTTTGGTGTCAGTCACCTCCCTGAACAATTCATTCTCAATTTGCACACACACACCCCCCCCAGAGTTTTTCTATCATATTTATGAAGGGGGTGAGTTGCCAAGGGATAATTTGTTCAGGGGTGTGGTTTACGCCAGAGCTCACAGGATGAAGCAAGTGCCGCAGACCGAATTTGCTGGCACGAATTATCATGTAGCCATACTATATTGTATTGTACTGCATTGCATTGTATACATTCTTCCTTTTCAACTATATGGAGATATTAAAATCTATGCACATTATTTATTGCTTTATTTGTTTTTCTTTGATCTGATTGAAAACATTTCAATAAAACCATGGGCACCATTCCTGCCATACATAACCTACAACCCCCCCAAGTTCATTAGTTCCTTGCCTTTAAAGTAGTTGGAGGCTGACCTTTGGTGTGCTTTCTGTCTCATCCAGATAGGCCATGAACAAAAGCCACCTAGCTTTATATACTGTAAGTCTTTTTTGTAGCTGGAACTGATGGGTGACTCTCTCTCCTTCATTTGAATTTGTTTACTAATAGCTATTCATGCTAATAACACTGAACACTGATCAGTCAACCACTTACAAGTTATTGCTTCTGTGGCTGTGATAATTAATATCCTCAATAGATATTTAATTTTAGCTTTTTTTGTTTGTTCGTTTTTGCAGTTAATGCTTTTTTCCTCCAGAGCTCAAGCCACCCTTTGGACAATGGGCACTCTGGCCCCTCTTTCACATATTTCCTCCTGGATTTACCTTTGCATGGATGCAGCATGGTCCTGCATTCAAGAGGGTGCAGAGCTACTGGGTGGGCAGGGTCAGTGGTAGCTCAGACCCCCATTATTTTTTTCACATTTTACTCCCTCAGAGAGGTGGCATGCAATGTTGCCTAAACTTACTATGCACGCTTCCATGCATGGTGATTCTGTAGCTGCTGGTCTCTCCACCATGCCCATTTTTCCTGTCCCTCCTAACCCCCAGCTGACACTAGGGTCCAGGTGAGGACCAGGTACTGAAACCCTGCCTCCCAGAGAGAGGACAGCAATCCACTGGATCCTCAGTCTTCTTCCTCCCCTACCGACTCCCATTGACCTGAGTCTGCATCTGAACCCTGGTCTCCAGCATGGCATTAGGTGTGGCATCCAATGCCTCAACCCTCAGTGCCACCAGCTGGCTACTTTTGGCTTTTAACTCACCTTGGAGGTACCAGCAGGATCCACTGTTCTGTCACCACTGGGCCCCATATGTGAGAGAGTTTACTGAGAGCTTGTGTGACCATGGCTATGAAGGGTTACAGTAAGGGCAACCCCAGAAAAGATGTCAATGATCTCCTCTCAGCCCACAATTTCTTTAATATCTGTCTGCTTATGCTATGTTGTAATGGTGTGTGGTGGATGGGTCCTGAGATGTTTACTTATTATTTTCCATCTAAAGTCCCTTGAAATGTTGTCTGCTGTTGTCTGGTGTCCATCTTTCTATATCCTACCCCACTGTTCCTGGGTGAGTTTTTTTTTTAATTGCTGATTCCATGTTTCCTGTATATTTACATCTGTCTTCTCCCTTCCCACCTACAGCTGCTGCATGATGTATGTGATGTGTTTATGTGTTATTAGTCCCAGCCATGCTTTCATGAGGTATGTGCTTAGAGGGTCAGTCAAAAAGTTACTTTGCTACTCTCTACTTTTTTTTCCTAACATCCCCCTCAATTTCATGTATTTTAGATACTTAGGGCTGGATATTCAAACTGCGCCATTCTTAGGCTGAAAGCCCTTGTGCTCTGCCAAAATAGTTAGCATGAGGGTGTGTCCAAGAGCGATATTCAAGGAGTTGCGCTATTGAGCAATTCCTTTGAATATCACCCAACCACAGTCACTGTGCATGGGCGCAGTGGAACTTACACCACCCATGAAGTTGACAAGGGTGGAGCATTCAACTTGCGTTGGCAGTACCGATGCGCCATCATATCGATATTCAAAGGTGACATGCAAATGGGGCTATAATTCATGCAAGGCGCAAGGGGGCCATTTGCATCTGATTATGGCCCCATTTGCATGCCATTAGCATGCAGGTGCCCGATCGAGGACTTGCGCCTGGCGCCCTGCCAGGCAGCAGCCATCGAGGGAAGGGCGCCCTGCAGCCCAGTGCGGGGAAAAGAGCATAAAACCCACCACCACCACCCCCACTGGCCGATCGCGGGCATAGCGTAAATAC
The DNA here is from genome assembly GCA_016271365.2 of Neoceratodus forsteri. Lineage (NCBI taxonomy): Eukaryota > Metazoa > Chordata > Ceratodontiformes > Ceratodontidae > Neoceratodus > Neoceratodus forsteri. The sequence goes on from CM057456.1 coordinate 1,293,913,070, forward strand.
TCCCCCTCACCAGCCCGATCGCGGGCAGCAGTATCTCCCCAACACAGCCCTGGTGGTCCAGTGGACTGATAAGCCAATTGCGGGCTGGCGTAATGAAACACCCCCCACCTCCGGAATATATCCCTGGTGGTCCAGTGGACCGATAAGCCCGATCGCGGGCTGGGTATTCAAACACCCCACCTCCCGATCATATCCCTGGTGGTCCAGTGGACGAAAATCGATCGCGGGATGTGGTTGGCAACCCCTCAAACACATCCCTGGTGACCTGGTGTCCCCACCCCACCACCAAGCCCCACAGCCCGCTCCCCGCGGCGGCGGGCGGCAGCATCCACCCGCCTGCCGCCCGCCACCCGCCGACTGACTGCCGGTAGGGCTACGCCCAGTGGTGCAGAGCAAGAGCCAATGGGTGGGCAGCCCATACCGTACCAGACAGTCAGTTTTGTGAATGAATTTCATTCACAAAATTGAACTGTCTTATGCGGTATGGGCTGCATGCCCATTGGCTCTTGCTCTGCACCAGTAAGCGTGCAGCCGAGCGATCGTGAGGGCGGAGCGGCGATGGCGTGGTGATGCTGCCACCGCCAGCTGCGGGGGGTGGTGGGGCTTCGTGGGGTGGGTGGGGTGGGGGACACTGGGTCACCAGGGATGTGTTTGGGGGTTGCTAACTACATCCCGCGAGCGGGATTTTCGGTCCACTGGACCACCAGGGATATGATCGGGAGGTGGGGTGGTGTGTTTGAATACTCCAGCCCGCGATCGGGCTTATCGGTCCACTGGACCACCAGGGATGTGTTGGGGGCGCATTGCTGCCCGCGATCGGCTGGTGAGGGGGCACAGAGAGCATACCTCTCAACTGTACCACATTACGAAGGCGTTCCTCATTTACTTCACAAAAGCTCCCTGTTCCACATTGTGAGGACTTGTCCCACATTCAGTGTTAACATTTTAAAGCAAAACTCCATAGTAAATGATGCAAAATATATAATTTTAATTAAAAGCAGACTTTCTGAACATAAATGCAAACATTTTCACAGTGTTGTGAGCTTCTAATGTAAAGATTTGATTAAGTGTTCCACATTTTGCCCATTCTTTCCACATTTTGAGAGGCAATGTTCCACGTTTGGGGGACAAAAGGTTGAGAGGTATGAGAGAGTGGGTTGAGGGCCAGCCACAGGTGGCAGCTGCTGTGTTTCACCCTGCAATGCAGCAGCTCACCTGTGGGTGGCCCTCAACTTGACCCTTTTCTTTTTGGCTCAAAGTTGTGCAGGCGCAGGTTGGGGGATTGTGCCTGCACAACTCTGCCAGCCTGGCAGAATATCGGGCTGTGCAGTTTATGCATGGTTCCTCCCCTTCAGTTCAGCATGCATTCATTTGCATTGCGCTGTTGCTCAGCATGTTTTCTGTGGTGCAACTGCCTCCTGCTAAATATCGCAGAATGGAGCAAGTTCGTACTTGCACAGGGACAACCCTATTGTGCATGGCGCAACCCTTTTGAATATCTGGCCCCTAATATTTTGCAGCTGGGACTTTACTTTAAAATCCTCAAAGTCCTTTAGTTGATTGTTGCTAAATAGTTGCCCAGTCATCTTTATGCCTATATTTTCTAATCTCTTAAACTGCATGTTAATCCTTGCTTGAGTGAACCCTGGCAAGAATCTATAAACAGGTTTGCCTCACCTCTGGCACTTGTCCCAGACAGCAGTCATTTTTTCTCCACACCTTCAGAGTCCATTTTTAATGGTGTTGAGATTTTGCTGATCTCTTGGGTTGTGAGCGGTGAGGCCACTAATGTATGTAGTTTGCCAGGTAGTTGCCCTGCTTCTTCCATGCCCAGCCAGCTCACATATGGATCTCTCAATATACATGTTATTTGACCAAGTATCCATATTACTGTCCCCAAGTCTGACAAGTCCTACTGGCCAGGTTCAGTCAGCACCTTAGGAAGGAACACCAAGTTACCCAGATTTAATCCTAACATGAAGACGTTTAGATTTCCATTGTCTGCAGTGAATGAATCTTCACATTTCAGCATGCTAGCCATCATGGAACAGCTCATTGAAAAGATTGGTCTTCTGTGATAGGACTGAAATGGAAGTATGGGGCAGATTGACAACAAACATTTATATGAACATACAAATATGCCTGCAGAAGAAGACCATTTGGTTTATGTCTACTGCAAGCAGAGTTCATGTACTGTATCTTTTGTCAGGTGATGCTTCACCCCCTTCACAGACACTTTGACCTACATTTAACTATATCCCACCCTCTTAAATTCCCCAGTAATTTGTGGATTCACTACCTGCTCTGGTAGCCCGTTCCTCCCTGTCACCACTCTCCATAAAGAAGTGCCTCCTGGCCTCCTTTCTGAACCTTGCTCACGCTCGTTTGTAGGATCTCAAAAGGTTAATTAAGAGTGACCTTGTTTATGCCTTTGAGGTACTTGAAGGTATCTATCATGTCCCCATGTTTCCTTCTCTCCTTTCCTTGAGAGCTCCCCCAGGTCCTAAATCATCTTTGTGGCTCTTCTCTACACTGTCTCCAGCAGGATGATGTCCTTTTACTGGTAAGGTTTCCAATACTGCTGTACAGCACCAGTAGGACCTCTTTCCTTCTGCTGGTGAACCCCCTACTTATGCAAACCAGCATCCTATGGCTAGGTTTTACCTAAAGCTCTATGCAATCACTTATGGGGTCTTCCTAACCCTTGCTACTTCTCATTTGTGATTACTGCATAGTGTAATTGAGCCTATTAGATTGCCCTGGTGTTTGGCATTACTGCAATACTTGCATCTGTAACACCTTACTAATCCTTTGCTTAAACAAGTGTGAGTTCATTACCTGAGAAGTGTTCCTACATACTTGTAGAACTATTAATCTATAGTATCACTACTGCAAAATCTCTAAGAGGTGATTCTTTCCTTGTCACCCTTTTATTTGTGATTACTGTCCACTTTTAGGTACTCTAGTTTTCCCTTCCAGGAGACTGGCTCCTGCTGGGTATGCTGTCAACGCAGCAAAACAATTACAGTGATGGCAATGTGAGTACTGCAACCCGTGTGACAGTCATTCCTTGATAAGTTCCTGGCGCCCACCGTTGTTGCCACCCCAGTGGTGTTGCACTCTTTCCCCCCAACACCTCCAACCTGGAGGTGATAGTACTATTTTCTGGGGGGTGTGGGGGACAAAGACCCCCCCCCGCAAACAGCCAGGATGTGCGCCAGTGCTTTGGGCATGATGGCGGTCGGGCGGCACAATTCCCAGGTGACATGGTCACCGTTGTCATTTTGGTGACGCTGTACTGCTGGTCACCATATCGGTGTTGAACTGACGTGGTGGAACCCTCCTACTACAGGGCCCATCTGAAGCATCTTTACCCTACTGCAAGTCCCCTCTGATGCACCTTTACTGATCTAAGTTATTAAACTCTGCTGGTAAGCACACTCTTGACCTGGCATATTTAGCTGCTTAGACCTCTAGCTGTAATATTCCAAATCCCTTACCAGGATGCCACCTAACTCCTGTCACACTTAATCCTCAGGAAAAATAACAACAACAAAGGAAAATGAACAAAACAAAAGAAAACCATATCTAACAATGGCCATTACTGGAATGGTGCTAGTCATCTTTGCACTAGTTCTTCTATCCCTCACAGAAACTTTGCTAACACTGCCAGTTCCATCTCAAAAGGGATACTACTCAGAGGACCTGCCTCCCACAGCCTATACATTAATGGTTACATCTGTATATGATTCTAGTGCAATAACTATCCACTCTGGAAATAGGAAAGGCATGTTCTACAACTTTACCCACCTGTGCAAGGCTGCAGCATAAGGGGAAAAACAAATTTCTTATGTGGCCTTTGCTTCATTCAGTTGTACTTTTGCTACTGTTGCGAGCAGGAGGGCTCCTAGTCACAAAAGTACTAGAATATCCTCTCCCACTGATCCTAACTGGAGTAACCATAAAGGCCTAAAAGTTGTTCATACAGTATGACCGTTAACTGTCTGTGGACCAATCTGACTGTGTTGGAAGCCTGGGTAAAACCGTATTCACTTGATGTTCTTGGTATAACTGAAACCCGGCTCAGAACCAGTATACTCTCAATGGAAATCAGCTTACCTGGCTACAACATTTTTAGGAAAGACCGAAAGGGAAAGAAAAAAGGAGGGGGAGTGCTTATACTGTATATACTCAACATGGTTCTGCTATCCTCTCTTGACTCCTCCCCTTGTGAATTCCTACTTATCAGATTGCTCCTTGGAAACATTAAGCCATTATACATGGGCTGCAACTATAGCCCCACCATATGGATGCAAAAGCAGTATTGTCCACCCTGACAGGATGCCTAAGGGAAATGTTTCTCCTGATCTAGTACTGCTCAAAGACTTCAACTTTAACCAGTTAGAAAAGATCCGATATGCCTACAAAAGCACAGTCCAGGATGTGTTACTTCACCAGCTCATTGAAGTACTACAAGACAGAATAACAAAACTGGAAACCACATCCTGATAGACTGGATCCTGGTATACAGATATTAACAGCAGGACTTTTCTCTGACTTCTTAAGTAGCATTCTCCAGTAGTTTTCATCTGGAGAAATACCTTCCCTAGGGTCTCCCCAAAACTTACTCTGACACAAGACTATTCAATGCTTTACAGTAAAGCCTTTCTAGCTGATCTCACCCATGTGACTTGGGAAAGCATCATCACCATGCAAGATGTCAATGAAGCCCTTGAATTCCTGATCAGTAACTTCTTAACAATGGTGAACAAGCATGTCCATAAGTACAAAGAAGATTTAAAGGTCTTTGCTCTAAATGGTTCACCCCTGCACTCCATAATCTTATGAAGGAGAGGAACAAGGTGTGGGACACCCATAAAACCTCTGGGCATCAAGATGATCGATACATTTACCTACAACTGCTAAATAAATGTAAGGCATCCCTGAAAAGGCCAAAAGGACCTACATGAAGGGCCTTCAACTAAACAACCTTCAAAAGTCGGCACTACTAATACATCTCCTCCTCCATCTGCACCTTGGGTGAATTGCCCTGATTTCCATTTAGACTGATCTCAGAAAAAAGGAAGTCTGAGATCAGCACCGCAAGTTAAAGCCAGACTAGTCTGCAGGTCATGGTGGCCTCGAAAGTAGACTACTAAAACTTTCAGCTCCAGTAATTGCACACCTCCTGAGCAAAATTTTCAATCTCTCTCTTCTCAAAGAAGAGGTTTCCCAAACATAGAAGCTGGCTTATGTAATTACAGTCCACAAAGGAGGATGCAAGGAACATATCAAGAACTATCATCTCATCTCAGTCCTTAGTGCATTATCCAAAATACACAAAGGCTCATATACAATCAACTGGTGTCCTACATTGAGGCAGTATAGTGCAGTGGGTTAAGGCTCTGAGCTGCAGATCTGGAGACCTGGGTTTGAATCTCACAGCTGCTTAAATGCATACTGTGTACTCCTGAGCAAGTCGCTTAATTTCCTTGTGCTCCCAGGTCGTGTAGCAAAGAAAGTGAAAGCCAAAAAGATTGCATTCAGGCAATACAAAAAGACACAGGGAGAAGTACCAGGAGAAGCGCAGGGAGGTCAGTAAGGGAAGCCCAAGCTCAGACAGAAGAACACATTGCAAAATCAGTGGGTAGAGGGGACAAAACCTTTTACAGGTACATAAGTGAAAAAAGAAAGACAAAGGGAGGGATAGTGAGACTGAAGGGGGCGTGGAGGATGACAACAGTAAAGCTGACATATTGAACAGGTATTTCTGCTCAGTCTTTACTGAGGAAGAGGAGGGTAATGGGTCTGAAGGAGTACAAGGGTGAGAATGGTGCAGAAATGGACACAAGTCCTTTACAGAAAGGGTCCTGAAGGAACTGGAAGTAATAAGAGTTGATAAAGCAATGGGGCCAGATGGGGTGCACCAGGGTCCTTAAAGAACTAAGAGAGGTGGTGGCTGAACCTCTGGCTATCCTGTTTAGCCAATCACTGGAAACAGGAGGTACTCAAAGACTGGAGGACAGCAGATATAGTCCCTTATACAAAAGTGGGAACAAAGAGGAAGCAGGGAACTACAGACCAGTCAGCTCTCACCTTGGTAGTGGGGAAGATCATGGAAGCACTACTGAAGGAGAGATTGGTGGAACATCTAGTTGTCAATGGACTACAGGACCCAAGGCAGCATGGTTTCACCAGGGGAGGTCATGTCAAACCAACCTCATTGAATTTTTGACTGGGTGACCAGGAGGTGGATCAGGGAGTGCAGTGGACATGGCCTATTTGGACTTCAGCAAGGCCTTTGACACTGTGCCACATAGAAGACTATTACACAAACTGGGGAATATGGGTGTGGGCAGGACAGTAGTGTGGTGGGTAGGTAACTGGCTGGGTGGCAGGACACAGAGGGTGGTGGTAAATGGCTGTCACTCCACAGAGGGAAGAGTAACCAGTGGGTACCACAGAGATCAGTGCTGGGACCGGTCCTATTCAACATCTTCATCAGTGACATTGCAGGGACCTAGAAGACAGAATTTCACTGTTTGCTGATGACACAAAGCTCTGTAACAGAGTAGACACACCAGAGGGTGTAGACAGAATGAGAAGCGACCTGCAGAAACTTGAAGAATGGTCAGGGTTTGGCAGTTGAAATTCAATGCAAAAAGTGCAAGATAATGCATATGGGAACAAAACCCTGGCACAATATATCAGTTGGGGGGTGAGGATATAGCATGCATCAAGCAGGAAAGGGATCTTGGGGTTGTCATCTCTGATGACCTCAAAGTGGGAAATAGTGTGACAAGGCAGCAGGTAAAGCAAATAGGATGCTGGGATGTATAGGCAGGGCATCATTAGCAGGAAAAGGGAGGTCATAATTCCGCTATACAAGACACTAGTGAGGCCCACCTGAGTACAGTGTACAGTTCTGGAGACCATACTCACATAAGGACATAGACAGGTAGAGAAGGTTCAGAGGAGGGCAACAAAGATGGTGCATGGATTGCATCACAAGTCCTATGAAGACAGGTTGAAGGAACTGAACATGTACTCCCTGGAGGAGAGGAGGGAGAGAGGGGATATGATAGAGACATACAAGTATCTTACAGGGAGGAACAGGGTGCAGGAAAACACTATTTTTAAGTGAAAAAGATGTTCCAGGACAAGAGGGCATGGGATGAAGTTGGAGGGAGGATGATTCAGAGGACACATGAGAAAGAATTTCTTCACAGAATGGGTGGTGGACAAGTGGAACACCCTGCCAGAGGAAGTGGTGGGGGCTGAAACAATCATGGGATTTAAGAATGCATGGGATAGACATAAAGGAATTCTGGAGGTCAGGGGTAAGGGGCAACAGGCTTCTAGGAAAACAAACTGAACTTACAAGCTCAAATGGGCAGACTGGGTGGGCCATAGGTATTGAAGCTTTCTCATTGCTTACACCTGCCCAACATGGGTTCCAAAAGCATCACAGAGCAGACACATCCCTTGTTGATTTCACGTTGGACATTCTCTGGGCCAATTATGCTGGAAAAGCCAGTAGAGCCATCTTTATAGACCTAACTAAGGCCGTTGACTTGGTAAACCATAATCTTCTTATCCTAAAATTAAAGAACCCAGAGTTTGATCAACTGTCCACTTCCTGGCTGAAAAACTATTTTTCTGACCATGTGCAAGCAATTAAATGGGGTAGCAGCCTCTCATCCTTACAAGTGATATGTGATTGAGTTCCTTAAGGCTCCATACTGTGGCCTCTGCTATTCTCACTGGGCCCTATGCACTAAGCGGGTAGGGATAAGCAGAAAAGTCACGTACCCTTCCTGCGACCCTGTGCCCCGTGGACAGGTGCACCCATACCAGCATTCACCAATGCCGGCCACCTGTTCACAGCTCTCTGCACCCCAATGCACAGGACTCCACAGGGCAGCCGGGGGAAGAGTCATCGTCCTGGGTGGGCATCCAATAGGATGCCCCCCAGGGACCCATAGTGGATGTCAAGCATATGGTGGCGTGGGTCTGAGGCTGTGCATGCTGATTGCAGGAACCCAGACCCATGCAGCACCATCCAGCCCAGGAGCCACTGATACTGCAATTTCTGGGCACTCACCCATCCAACTGCCCCTGCTGCTTCCTGCTGCCCAATGGTCAGGGCAGCATGGTGTGTCCTGTCCCTGTCCCCCAACAACTGCAGGCCTGTGCCCATGGGGGCACACAGTGGGTTACGGCATGGTCTCCCTGGCATACCCTGCACCACTGTCCACTCCCATGCAACCAGCACTGCATGGTTTAGTAAATACTGCATAGTGCTGGCATGCTCCTGGAATGCCCCTTTTGTGGAGAGCTGTCCGCAGATGGGGGGGATCTTGTATGGTAGATCTGCAATCCCCCCCTTCATACATGCTGCATGGGGGGCACCGTGGGTGCAGAGTGGCTACTCACCCCAGATATGGGCACATAACCACTCTGCCCCGATAGTGCATATGGTCTCCTATTTGTAAATAAACTGCCCTCAAACTGTGGTCAGGCACATGCTTTATTGTATGCAGATGATGCTGTCCTTCATAGAACTGATACAGACATAAAAACAATTGAGGTTGGAATAAATATAGACTTTGACATTCTAGAAAAATGGCTAGTGGACAATCAACTTGTTCTAAACACTAAAAAAAAACAAAGTAATGCTTTTAGGGTCCCAAAATCAAGGCTCTGACAAGCCAGATTCTCTCTGTAAAATCCCGTCTGAGGGAATTAAATTTGAGGTGGTAAACACCTTTAAATATTTAGGTATTCTGATTGACCAAGAACTGTCCATAACACCACAAGTGGTCCACACAATTAGATTACTCTCCCAAAAAAATTGACCTGCTATGCCAGTTTAGGTCCTGCCTCACAAAAGAGGCTGCCTATTAATAACTAACTCCCTTCTCCTCCCTGTAGTGTTATATGGGGCTCCTATTCTAGCCATGCTAAAAGAAACTGAGCTAGGCAAACTCAAGCAAGTTTACTATAGAATAGGTAGGTTTGCAGCTGGAATGGATACCAAGGAGTTCCACTGTACTTTATTGTACTCTCATCCATGAAGTGGCCTTTCCTGGAAGGGAGGCTAAACTGCTCTGTTCTCGGCCTCACATACAAAATCCTCATTGGGTCTCTACCTAAACTCGCTGGGATAATGTGAAAAAAAATGCACACAAGAAATCTTCACTCCTTTGATCAGCCTCTTCTAGAGGTTCCTAGAAACTGAGCTAGGCAAACTCAAGCAAGTTTACTATAGAATAGGTAGGTTTGCAGCTGGAATGGATACCAAGAAGTTCCACTGTACTTTATTGAACTATCATCCATGAAGTGGCCTTCCCTGGAAGGGAGGCTAAACTGCTCTGTTCTCGGCCTCACATACAAAATCCTCACTGGATCTCTACCTAAAGTCACTGGGATAATGAGAAAAAAAATGCACACAAGAAATCTTCACTCCTTTGATCGGCCTCTTCTAGAGGTTCCTAGAGGTTCCTAGAGCTAGGACTCTATTTGTCCAAATGTTCTTCTCTAGCAAGGCTTCTCAGCTATGGAATGTTCTTCCAGTCCCCCTACAACAATGCCCCTCTATTGGGTCATTTGAAAACCATCTCAGATCCAACCTTCCTCATGTAACTTCCTACACTTGCTATTCTGTTTGATGCCTCCTCCTCACACTCACTTTTGTCTATGTGATGTAATTCTTGCATAACTTGTTTGCAAAATTTCATTTCCTTTTGCCTATGTGATGAAATACTTGCAACATTGTCTTTGTAAATCCCATCTGTAACTAAATAAAATTGTATTGTTTCCTGTGTGAAATCACTGCTGTATCCATGTTCCATGGCTCTTAATGTTGACGTTAATGTAAATAATTCCAGGTGGCCTCTGAAAAAGAGACAGTTGTCTCAGTGGGCTAACCTGGTTAACAAAATTAAATAAATAAATATAGCTGTGCTGCTCTGGGAGAAGAATTTAAAGGGGGTAGTGGTGGGAACTCTTTCACTCTGTGGATGCATTTTTGAATGCACTGCAGACTATTACAATGAATCCTTTGCATAAAGCAAGTTACTGTTGCCACTGGAATTGAATCATTTGGTTTAATTCCACCCACAGTGAATATAGGCACAGAAAAGTCTTCCTCATTTTACTTTACTAATACTGTAAATCGCATTTAAACCAAAACTAATTGTGTGGTAAAAATGAAATGAAGATAAGCAAACTCATTTGCTTTTACAGTTTATTTACCAAGCATAGCACAGCTGGAAAAAAAAAAACATCCTGCTTCTACTCATTACTACAGCTGAATGGCCTGGAACACTAGGAGGCTAAATTACTTACTAAAGGTCACACAATGAATATTTAGCTTTAGTGGGGTTTGAACCTGGGGTCCTCTGGTTCTCCAACCAGTATGCTCTTACAACTTAACCACACTGCCTCCATTTAATTTCCACTAATATATGTTCCACTTTCATATGCTTGCAATATATTCCTGCATGGTGTGCCAAGGGAGAAACAATCATTTCCCTTTTCCAAGCAAAAGACAAATTTAATAAGCCTTCAAGGTTTATCCTTGACTGAAGGATTCAAAGCAATGGAAATGTCACCTCTTAGTATTGCTGTGGAGCAGGGATGATCAGTTATATTAAAGGTGCCACTATGGAGCTTGAAATACTGTCTTATGATATAAGTACGATACTGGAGCACCCCAGCAGTCAGTGCTGGGTCTGGTGCTCTTTAATATGGTTCTTAATATCTTAGAGGAGTGAGTCAGCAGGAGGTTGCTGAAGTTTGCTGATGATATTACAGTAAATTGATAAGTGTAGACACAGAAGAACAAAGGGATATGCTACTATATGCCACTGCTGATAGCATACTTTCATTCTCAATGTCTTTATAACTTATTTAAATTGATATCTGTTCAGAAGAGCACTTTTTCATACTAGAAAAAATAAAATATGTTAATATATGTCTACACTTTTTAAATAATGATTATTAATGAGTGCAAATATGCCAAGTGGTAGTAATTTATATTTTCGGCTACAGAATGCCCTGCACTATACAGCTGATTTGATATTAAATGGTTGAAAATATGGAATAATTAATGGGGAAGTGTGTGATATGAAAATGCATTGCACACCTGAGGTGCGGGATGCTACATTTATCAAAGCATCCCACACCAAGGGAGTGCATTATATTCTCATATGAACACTTCCCCATCTTTTATATAATATAATTGCTGGTGAACAAGTTTTTCCAGCCTGACTACTGTGTCAGAGCAACAGACAGTCAGTCAGCAGTCACACACACACACACACACAAACACTTTGTCTCTCTGTCTCACACAATTTGTCTCTCCTTCTCATTCCAGTTCAGCCTTGTTTTTATATATTATCTTACAGTTGGAGTCCTGATCACACTTCGGAAGGGTTGAGACAGAATCAAATACAGTCCCGTTCCTTCTTGGCTGCTTCCTCTATTTTTCCCATATGACTAATAGCAGGATCAACCAGATATATAATTTTTTTTAGTTGTAGAACACAATGGAGCAGATAAAAAAGTGTTCTGAGTCAGACTAAGGAGTAAAACAGTGGTGGGCCTGTTTGTTGGTGGCTCCTTGCTAAAAGGGAAGTGGAGATACCATGTTTATGAATGTGTTCAGCCCGCCCCTACACAGGAAGGGAGCCAGTCATGGAGCATTCCTTTTTGAGTGATGGCGTGCTTGTTCACCACAATAACCCATGGGTTATTATGGTGAATATCAACTCAGTGAGCCAAAACAAAAAATTGCACACCAGTTATTATAGTTTAATCAAGAAATGCCCGACAGGGTGGGTGCTATGCTGGGATAACATCCTGGCTTGGGTGGTTGGGTTCAAGGCCGCGGGCGTTAACACCAGAAGAGATGTACTCAACATACCCACCCTGGAGAGCATTATTCCTATTATACAATGGCTTGTAAATTTAACAAAATGAAAAATGTGAAAAACGTAGATTTAAAGTAGATTTTCTCAGTTTTTTTCTCAAAGAGTAAGTTTACTTTTTTTTTTAATTTAGAGTACTTTTTTCCTGCTCTGAGATTGTCAATTTCAGCCCTTGGTCACGGCCCCCTGTACCTCCACCTCCGGTGATCACCGCACTCTCCCAGTTAACCCTGGCTTGCCTGCCAGAGGGTGGGGTTGTGACACTGGTCGTCTTCCAGTGCCGCACTACTGGTACTGGTCAGGAGAGCTGGTACCGGAGGCTGATTGAGGCCACAGGAGAAGGGCACCATGGAGATGACCCGGAGCAGAGTTTTTTGTCCCCTGTAAGCAGAGGCAGGGATGTGCAATGATGACCAGCATCTGCCCCACCCCAGAAGACTTACTTGTGCCGATGTGGTGTGGTGAACCCAGCCTCCATTTGGTGCGGCTGTGCACCAGACACTCAACCCCCCTCCCTCCCAGAGAAGGAGAGCAGTCCTAGGGATGCTTAATCCTTCTCTCCCCAGCCAGACCTCCAAAGACCTGGATCCGATCCCAAACCCAGGTCACAGGTGTCGCAAGCGGAAATTCAACCACTGTGTCGACAGGCCGGCTGTAGGTTAACTTTTTTTTAAAAATAGTGCAGATTTACTGTTTTGGCCAGCAGATAGAGCTGAAGCATTGTAACTTTGCCATAGTGACTCTGCACTCCCGAGTCCCATCAATGAGCAAAAAGTAGCCACTCCACTGCTAATTTTGTGCCGTGGCAAAAACCACAAGCAAACAGCAAAAAATGCATCCAGCACCAAGATGCAGCAAGTAAAACTTTCCTAATGCAAGAAAACAGTATACAAGTAAATTAGTAATGCCTGGCTGTGCTATGCAAAATAAAGTGCTGGACAAACTGGATTAGTGACCCGACCTGGTTTCACCAAAAATGGCTTTCTCATAGGACCAAGAACATGGAAATACGGATATTATTTAAATGCACAGTACTGTCTCGTGTGCATAAAGTGCCTTTAAAGGTGCAGTGTGCTAAAATACTAAAGTACTACAATACTAAAATGTAACTACAACCATTTAAAAATATTACATACTTTTCAGTAGGCACACACTTATTGCTGCTGATGTTCGGACACTGGTAATTACAGGGCATAAATAATCAATTTTAAACAGTTTAATATAAATACTGTAAAAAGTGACTTAGTGCTTCAATGGCTTTGATATCAGTCCAGAGCAGAGAAGATGCAGTCCTCTTTCCCGGATAGCTGCTCTCTTCCATTCTGTGGTTTCTGGGTAAGTGTCCCAAGTCTCTGCAGCAAACTGCCTTCTTGATTTTACTGGTATTCTGTCGGTGTACTGTATGTTATTGTTGGTTTGTTTTAGTTTTTAATTCCTGCTGTTAATTTTTCTGTGAGTTTATCATAGAAACATAGAAGTTGTTGGCAGATAAGGACCGCAAGGCCCATCCAGTCTTCCCATTTCTTTTTCTACATTATAAATGTGCCATCGACCTTTGCTCTGTCAATGGCCTATATATTCATACTCATCTGTATTGCTCCCTTATGCCTATCCCATGCCTGTTTGAAGCCTTGCACTTTATTCATATCCACCACTTCCTGAGGTAGGCTGTTCCATGCATCCACCACCCTTTCTGTGAAAAATAATTTCTTCACATTACCCCCTTAATCGGCCTCTCTCTAATCTCATGCTGTGTCCTCTTGTCCTGCTATTTGTCTTATATTGAAACATGTTAGACTCATTCACCTTGTTAATGCCCTTAAGGTGTTTGAATGCTTTGATCATATCACCTCTCTCCCTCCTTTGCTCAAGGGTATACATATTGAGCTCCGTTAATCTGTCCTTATATGTTTTCTGATGCAGTCCATGCACCATTTTGGTTGTCCTTCTCTGGACTGCCTTAATTTGGTTAATGTCCTTGTGCAGGTGTGGCCTCCAGTACTGCACACAGTACTCCAGATGGGGCCTAACCAGTGTCTTGTAAAGAGGGATTATTACCTCCCTCTTATGACTTGTGATACCCCTACTAATACACCCTAACATCCTCCTAGCCTTACCTGCTGCTTTAGTGGTCTGCTTGGATGATTTCAGGTTATCGGTGATGATGGTGCCCAAGTCTTTTTCTTCCCTTTTGACTGCCAGCAACTCTCCTCCCAGCCTATAGGTGGCTTCAGGGTTTCTCTTCCTGATGTGCATGATCTTGCACTTCTTTGCATTAAGCTCCAGTTGCCACTTTTCCGACCATTTTGCTAATTTATCCAGATCTCTTCTCATTTTGCCCACCCCATCTGGATCATCTACTCTGTTGCAGATCTTGGTGTCATCTGCAAACAGACAAACCTTACCTTCCAGTCTATCTGCAATGTCACTGATGAAGATATTGAATAGGACTGGCCCCAGGACTGATCCCTGAGGCACCCCACTTGCGATTTGCATCTCTTCTGACTGTATACCATTTACTACCACTCTCTATTTTCTGCCCGTCAACCAGTTTGCCACCCAGTTGACCAACTTCTGACCCAGTCTGAGCCTATCTAGCATGTTAATCGATCTTCTATGTGGAACGGTATCGAAAGCTTTGCTGACATCAAGGCAGGCGACATCAACTGTTCCCCCTTGGTCCACCACTCTGGTGTGAGTCCCCCCCCCCATTCTGCAGCTCTCACCCCCACACCTCCATGAATGTTCTGACAATGTCAGGTGTTGGAGATTCATTCTCCCTCTTTTCCTCATTCACCTGCTTTTAGTGCCTGCTCTTGGATCAGGCAAAATATGTTTTTTTTTTGTTTTTGGTTTTTTATCGAGTTCTGAAACCACACTGATTTGAGGAAGCCAAGGGAGCCAGGCTGACTTCTAGTTTTCCCTTCCCAACCACTGACAAATAAGACACCCAGAGAGGTTCTTAGGAGGGGAAAGGGACTGAATATGTGAGTTTTAATTGTGAATAATGAATCATTTAAACTTTAGATGATGGAAAAAAGAAATTATTATTGGCTTTGTTCTGTGGGCTGGTGGGCGGGGACCGATGATTCCGAGCTGAGCAGGGACCACTGAAGCTGCTGGTAGGGAGGGCTGTGGAGCAATCTTTTTTAACATTTTATGTGGTCGTTAGGGAGCTGGGACTAGAGCTGGGATGTTATGCTGTGATAACATCCTGGGTCCAGACCCAGATGCTCACACAAGGTGTTTATTTTTGTTATGTTAATACTGTATAATCTATGCCTTACCATGTTTCATATGCTGTGTTGAATCTGTATCCTCACATGAACTGTAACATGTCTAATTTGTACAATGTTGTTGTATGTACCTACATCTATTATTACTGTACCCTCCCAGGTTGTACCTGAAAATAGGCAATTGTCTTGTCTAGTGTACCTACCTGGTTAACAAAAGCTAAATAAATAAATAGATCACTGCCAGCATTCTTTCTTACCATTGTATAATTGAGAAATGATGCATAGTAAATAATATTATAAGCCCTATTATGTGGGACCACTGTTGCTTTAAGAACTTCACTTAAAAGGAGGTTGGTCTGTTTTCAAGGCAGGCCTGTTTGTTCCATGCCACTGACCAATAGAGGTGACTCAGTGGCTGAGCCAGGGGGAGGGAGCGGGGTGGAGGGAGCAGAAGGTGGGAGGGGCAGGGCTTATAATCAAAAAGTTGATGCTTAACAAAGAGATGAGGTGAGAATGACATCACCAAGAAAGGGGCAGAGCTTGAGAGGGGAACAAGTAATCTGACTGGGTAAAAGAAAGAGAGAGATAGAGGTGGGGACAAGGAGTTAAAAGGATCTGCAGGAAGCAGGCTTCCTCACAATTTGGCTTGCTAGTGAATTTGACTAGTTAGCACATCAGTTGGCAATTTTTGGTGGAAATATTCTTGAATCCAGCTTTTGTTCCTGATTTTTCCAGTGGTGAGACATTAGGTTTCTTCTTCAATTGGTATGTATACATTATGTGAGCTAAAATGGAGGCAGGGGTCCATTAGACGATTTTAGAAAATGTTTTTGTAAGATTGGTTAAAGTAGAGACCTCATATTGTTCATTAAAAAAAAAAAGTTTAGCAAATCAGATCTTAATACAATAGGTTTACCATGCTAGACCATTGCAGAGTAATGCCAACTTAAATGCCTTTGTTAAAAAACAAAAAACCAAGCTGGTCCACCAGCACAACAGTTACATTTCTGATTGCGACACCGATGACCTGGGTTCGGGAATGGACCCAGGAAGTTGGAGGGCTGGCATGGGTAGAAGGATTGAGCATCCTGGGGACTGCTCTTCTTCTCTGGGGGAAGGGAGAGGAAAAGTGTCTGGCACTTGCCAGATCCCTGGCAGGGCCGGGAGTGCTGCAACAACTGGTGCCAGTATGTTAGGGGAGCAGGGTGGACACGGATATCATTGCACATCCCTTCCTTGGGGCAGCAAGCAAGGAAAAATGCTTGCCCCTCCGGCATGATGGTCCACTCTGCTCCGCCGTCCACTGCCTCCAATGCCCACTGGGGAGGGCCCACTCTTGTTGTCCCAACCCAGGGGGGTAATCTGAGTTTTGCCCACAATGCCCATTAGGAAGTGGGAAGCCTCCTTGGTGGCCCCACCCAGGGGTGTAAGCCTGTGCATGGGGGAGGCCGGCGGATGGGTCCAGAAGAGAGGGAGATCGGGCCAAAAAAAAAAACAAAAAACAAAGAGGTAGCTGGGGGATGGTACATGGTCTGAAAATGTGTTTATAAAGATTGTGATAAGCAGCAAAATCGTATTGCAATTGCCAGTTTTCAATTTAGCAGGCTTTGGCAAT
Source organism: Neoceratodus forsteri (assembly GCA_016271365.2). Classification (NCBI taxonomy): domain Eukaryota; kingdom Metazoa; phylum Chordata; order Ceratodontiformes; family Ceratodontidae; genus Neoceratodus; species Neoceratodus forsteri. The sequence continues at coordinate 1,293,929,854 of CM057456.1, forward strand.
GAAAATAGTAGAACTGTAATTCTGTACAGGGCCTTTGAGCTGAGTGCTGCTAAAACCACTGGTTGCATGCTGGGAGTTCTGAATGAACAATCTCGATGAGCACAAACAGAACAGCAAGAAGAAGATTGAGTTTAGCAGTTTCCCAGACAAACAGAATACAGCAGTGGCGGAGAAAGGTCGGTTTGTCTGCTTGGAGTAGCAGTACCAAAAGCAAGGGCAGATTGGCCTACCAGAGCCATGTGAGGGAGGGAGGTAAGCCATGGAGGCAGAAGAGATTACTGGCCATGGAGATATTGCAGTAGATTAGAAGGAGGGGTAGTTTTGTGAAAAAGAGTCTCCATTTTTGATTGCTGGCCCAAGATGGATTTCCAGGGACGCTGCCTCTAAAGCTCAGGGACACGGCTAAAAAAGCTTTCCTGGCTCCTTGTATTTAGTATTTGGGTCTTTTTTGTGACAAGGTTTGAGCATGATATCCAATTAGCACTGAACTGTCGGGGGGAAGTGGCTAATGCAAAACTGGGGCTTCCTTAAAATGCGACTTGCAGGAGCAGTTATACTGCAGCTACAGGGCATGACTGATGCTCTCTCCACCCAATTCCATAAGCATCATAAAAATGACAAACAGGTTATGCTGCAGATAACAGTTTTTTTTTCATAAAATTGTGGCCATAGGGCTGGCTGCCACAAGAAGTTTTGCTGGAGACCATGTGGTAGCTAGCAGGATAGAACACAGGTGGACCACATGGAGAGGCCTCCATTTGGTTTAATTACTAATGGCTCACATGGCGGCTGCCATTTTAGAAGCAGCTGGCGGATCATGTGGTGGCCGCCATTTTGGAAAGGCTCAGAGGGCCACGTGGTGGCCACCATTTTGAAAATGACCAGCAGTGGGGGTGGCGGCTGCCATTTTAGATAGAGATGGGAACCAAATGGTGGTCACCATCTGAGGCTAATGTTTAATTAGAATTAGTTTGTAGTATCGGCCACCAAGCTTGTTAATGAAAGATATTCTGATTATTGGTCAGCTATTGTTGGGGTTGAAAGTTATATTGGGTTTCAGAAAATTTATATTATGATATTGGCCAGAGCTGGGAGCCAGGCAGTCGAGGCTTGGGATGGTAGAATACAAGGTTTTAGGGCAACCAAAATAAAAGGGAAAAGGGAAAAATAGAGAATGAGACACAGGAGGGACACAACAAAAGACAATTTAAAAAAAGGAGGGGGGGGGGCTGGAGGTCACTAAGGTTCCTGGAGGGGTTTTGCTTCAATTACATTGCAAGGGGTTTGTTTAAAAGGTGTAGTTTTTTTTTTTTTAAAAGGAAAATGGAAGAGGCCTAAAAGGGCAAAAGAAAAAAAAAACAGCTACTAAATGTTTTATTTGTATTCCAGCTATCTAGATTTAAGCAACGGCACCCAGAAGGACCAAGACCTCAAAGGAAAAGGCAATGAGAGTGGCAATGAAGCTGGTTGAGAAGGCTAATGAGATGCTAGAGGCTGTGGACAATGACCAGATGGAGCATGGAGAAAAGTGAAAGGGAGGCTAGGGACATGGAGGAAAAGGCAACAAGTAGCCTCCAATGACCTCACAGGTCCCAGAGCAAGCAGCCCCGGTCCCCCCACAGCCACCAAGGCGTGTAACTTCTGTCCCTCCTCCTATGCCTGTGCTGCTGCCTCAACCAGAGTCAACCCTTGAGCTCCAGCTGATGCCTCCACAGCCACAGGCCCCCATAGGAGTTCCCTCATCCCTAGTTCCTCCCCAAGGCCCTTTCCCATCTGACAATGCAGCACCAAAACTGCTAGCCATACCAATATCTGACTCGGTACCAGAGCTAGTGAAGCCATGTAATGTAGATGTAATGCTAGGAAGCAGTATAGAAGAATATGCAGATTAGCTCTCCTGCTGGTGCAGACTGTCTTTGTCCTCGGCCAGCTCTTAAAACCTGTGTTTCTCCCTCTCTCCCCAGCTGAGCTGCAGCTCTTCACGGGCTCCCTGCTCCACAGGTGCAGACACTCAGACACCGGGTGGCCGGCGCTTCTTCAGCCACCACCCGAGACCTCAAGCCCAGACTCCTCATGCTGAAAAGTACGGCAAAAGCCACTAATTTTATGCCCACCCCCAACCCCTACCCCCACCACTTATTAAATACACCATTTTCCTGCCCACTTCTAAAACACACCTACAAAGGTCCTTATCACCCTGTCTAATTTGTCAGTTGTCCCTTGAGGAACACCCAAAGTTTGCCCGCCGACTCCACAGGCATCTTCTCTTGAGACCCCGTTACCCCATCCTGTAGTGCACATTCCCCTAATTTTGTACAAAATGAGGGGTCTGGATTCCACCCTTACAAAGGGATCCCCACTATTATTGGCACTGATCATCCTCTGTTGTGCTCAGGTGGCAATTAATCCCCAAATGCCAGTGCATACAGAGCCTGACCCCTCGGAAACTTGTTATTCATACATCGGTCTACCTACCAGCTACTTATGTGCTGTGCAGTCTGGACTACTGTTAGAATACAATCCAGAAACTTATTGAGTTGGTACTCATACTGAGCAGCCTCCTCATGCTACTCCTTCTGTTCCATACGGTGTTAGCCATCCTCTATACATCTCAGTCAGGGTGTTGCTTCATCTAGCACTAGGGCGGTACACCCCTGAGGGTGGTGATAGGCACACACATCATGTTAAGAACCATAAGCATACCAGGACCAAGCTCCTTAGGCTAACACTAGCTGCCTTAACAAAGATGCTACTTCTACTAATCTGCTCAGGTAATATCAAACTAAACCCTGGTCCTATCTCTCCCCTCACTTCTCCATCAGATACAGCAACCATCAAAGGAATGATCTTCTGGTACGTCAATATCTGCAGCCTCCTAAAGAAGTTCACAATGGTTCAGGCATGGATCAGTCATACCCAACCCGATGTCCTGGTAATTTCTGAATCCTGGCTTAGGCCAGCTTCCTAGGACAGTGAGATTAACATCCCATCCTACCAGCTGTTCAGACCTGACAGGCCTACCAGGGGAGGTGGAGTAGCTATATATATGTTAAGGAAAGATTTGTGATATCCTGCTTAGATTCAAGTACTGCTATAAATGAGTTTGAATGTCTAACTCTCAAGATTGATCTATCCTCCTCTCTGGCCATTAGAGTGATCAGCTGCTATAGACCCCCATCTGCAGGTATTCTACTCCTATTACACCTTAATAAACATCATTTAGAAAAAGAACTTGGAAACTATCATACTTGGGGACTGTAACTTTGATTGGTTCTCCAAGGCCACTTCAACACTAAATATCTTTTGTGACTCTCACGGGTTAGCACAACTAATACAAAAATCTATACGTCTGAATAAGAAGAGCCAATGTAACAGCTCATTGCTGGATGTCATTTTAGTTGATAAACTGCATCTTTACACGCATGTCTGAACTTTCTTCGCTGATGTCAGTGACCACTGCTTTATTGCCACAGTTAGGTCACTACATCACATAGGCACTACAACTAAATTCATCACTAAAAGGACTCGGTGCAACTTTGATGCAGCTGCCTATGCATACGAATTGTGACATTCACCACGCTGGCAAGATTTCTTCCTAGCTACTGTGGTAAACACGGCCTATGGCATCTTTAATGAGATTCTTGTAGGAGCCCTAGACACACACGCCCCGAAGGTAAAAATCAGAACAAAAAGCAAAACCTGTCACTGGTTCACACCCGAACTGAAAATTGCCCTGTAAGGCAGGGATAAGCTGTGGGAAAAGGTGAGACAAACAAAACTGGACCCAGACTGGTGCCAATTCAGAAAGGCATGCAACGCCTGCACGAAAATGATCAGAGATGCCAAAGCATCATTTTACCTCAAGGAGTTGGACTCTGTTGCAAAGTGTTCCTCCAAATTCTGGAGGACTATTAAGGATATGTCCAGTCATACATCAAGCAACTCCTTGCCACCAAAAATCACGTCTGAAGGAAAAACCATATGCGACAAACATGACATCTTAGAAGTCTTCAACAATCTTTTTGCCAAAGCTGGACTGGCCTTTGACAATTCCTCGCAGCCATGGCCTGCACTAAACTAAGTGTCCCCTGTGCTGACACCATTGCTCCAGTCTCTGGCTTCTCCTTCCAACCTGTACAATTGAAGGAGGTTGAAGATCTGATACTTCAGGTGGACTAAAAAAAGAGCGCTGGAGCTGACTCTCTGGATCCTTACTTCATAAAAATCGTGTATCACGTCCTTGCTGTCCCTATTACATACCTATTCAATCTATCTTTGGCACAAGGATCCCTTCCCATCATTTGGAAAACTGCCCATGTTATCCCATTGCACAATCTTGGGATGTCTGTGACCTAAATAACTACAGGCCGAATTCATTACTGCCTATCTTGTCTAAGCTTCTAGAAAAGTTGTTAGCAATCAACTTAAAGCTTATCTGGAAGTTAACAACTTACTAAACCCTATGCAATTGGGCTTTAGGTCCAAGCACAGCACCATCTCAGCACTCACCAAAGTAACAAACAACTGGTACAGTGACCTAGACAGCAGAAACTTTGTCTGTGCAGTTTTCCTAGACCTTAGCAAGGCATTTGATACTTTGGAAAATAGTCTTCTAATCTCTACATTGAAGAGTATAGGTCTTGATCGTGGATCCTTGCAATGGTTTATGGAATACCTGGTAGGTCGACAGCAACAAGTCAAAACTGAGGGGGAGCTCTCCCCTCTCAAACCTTTGCTCAGGGGAGTGCTACAAGGATCTATTCTGGGACCCTTGCTCTTCACAATTTATATCAATAACATCAATTTGGGCACCAGCAAGGCTAAAATACATCTGTTTGTGGCTGACACAGTGGTTTGCATAAGTCATCCGACTGCCCAAGCCGCCTGTGCAGACCTTCAGGAAGAATTTGACCTGCTCCAGACCCAGCTTCTCTACAAAAAGCTTCTCTTAAATGCGAAAAAGATGAAGGTCATGCTGTTCGTACTGTATAGCCAGATGACTAATCCTGCCAGCTCCGGGACATTGCCTCTCATCACTACTCTACTAGGAGAGAAATTGGATTCTACCCCTAAGTTTAAATACTTAGGAGTGTGGCTTGACCAAAACCTTACATTTGAAGAGCATATTGAAGAACTGGTAAAGAAGTTAAGGCAGACACTGGGCCTTTTCTACAGAATTAGCCAATTTCTCACTTGTGATGCCAAACAGAAACTAGTCCAATCTACTTTTCTCTCCCTAATCGACTATGGTGATTTTTTATACAGCCACTGTCCTAAAGTCTTGCTTATCAAACTGGACACACTATTTCACCGAGCCATCAGATACATTACCGGTCTTCCCCTCTCTACCCATCACTGCCTACTATTCAAAGCCGTAGGATGGCCATCGCTTACATTCAGGCATGAAAGAAATGCAGTTCTCTGGACTTACAGAGCTGTCCTAAAAATGCTTCCTCTATATATCACTAAATGTCTCCCTATGGTTGAGCTGGGACAATACGGCTTAAGGAGTTCATCATATCTCTCTGTGCATCCCTAGTGACTCTACCCACTTTGGTAGAATGGCCTTTAGCTTCTTGTTGATGACTCTATGGAACAAAATCCAAAAAATACTAAAACTAAGTTACAGCCACAGTGTTTACGCCTTCAAGGCACTATACGCCCAAAGTGTGTGTGAATACTGCAATTGTCACCTGGCTACTATTCACTAACCACAGTTAGATTGCCCCCAAAGCCCCGTCCTCAATATGTGCAGCAATTTTATTTATTTTATTTTATTTATTTGTGAAATCAGTTTACAACCTTTGAGCCAGAGGCTCGTTTCCAAAGGTACCTCGTCACATTAAAGACATACATAGAGTTTTAGGTTACATAGCATAGGTTTGCAAAACAATAGGCATTCAACAGAGGCGCCACGTCACACTGAGGTCAGACAAAATACATTTAGGTTACAGGGTACATGCAATTGAGAACAGGTGTTACACAAATTGGTATCAACAATTGAGCAATCTAATAGGTATACAATGAAACAGCTGGCACTGGCCAGGTTAGACATAGGTACGGTGTACCGGGAAGCTGTGGTGGGGATGGCTAGGTGGAGAGCCGCCCAGTGGGCGTTGTCATGAGAAGTCAAGGTGGAGGCTACTTTCAGAGACAGGAGCAGCTATGAGTGTTGAGGAGTTGGTTTTGATGGGTGGTTTTGAACTCGGAGATGGTGGTGGCATTGGTGATGGGGGCAGGGAGAGAGTTAAACCAGGATGGGGCTCTGTAGCAGAAGGACCTCTGGCCACGGCTGGTTCTTGATCTGGGGACCATTAGAGTGGTCTTGTTGGATGACCGTGTTGCAATAGTGGGTGGGATCTTGTGGATGGATGCCGTTACCCCAGGGGGGGAGAGCCCGAGCAGGGTTTTTTTTGTGAGGAGGCAGGTTTGATATCGGAGCCGTTCATCCAGGGTAAGGAGTTCAGCCTCGTCATACAGCTGACAGGTGTGTTTGAGCCTGGGGGCACCAGTAATCAATCTGCAGGCTTTATTCAGGGTTTTTTTTTTTTTTTTTTAAACTTTATTTTTTGATTTTATCTTATATCCTTTTACAGATACATTTACCATGTTTAGGACATACCATCAGCATAAATACATGTCAGAGAGAGAGACATAGACCCCCTCATTAATCAAAGGATTAGCGATTCCCAAATATTTTGATACCACATATGGGGTAGATCCAACATTTCGTTTACAAATAAAACTACGCAATAAAGCTGTTTAAATGAGCCCATGAGCAGTGTGGCTACTTCGCTCTATACTCAAGTAAATCATAATCTGTCCAAATATGTGCCCCTATTTCAGGGATTGTTTTTGCCACACTATCTACCTAAAAGTCCAAATCTAGTTATATAATGCAGGCAGCATCCTCTAAGCCCCCTAGTCAAGCTACCGCCTCCTTAAGAACAGAGACAAATGGGTGAGGGGGTCATTATTGCTAACATTGTCAGGGCTACATAAAATACAAGAGGGAAGGAGAAAATGAGATGCTAGCCCCAGTCCAGTAGATTTAATATAAGGGCTAAGATAGGCCTAGCCTTTCCAGCAGCCCCTTTTAATTTTAAACCGAGGGGCCATTTGAGAAAGTGCCTATAGAAACATAATTAAAGCACATATAAAGATCAAAGTCTGGCCTGTCCGATCGTTTTTCAAGTGTCCTCCTGATCTTCTGACCCGCTGGACTCCTCTCCACGATCTCTCCGCTGCTTCCGACTGGATTCGGCAAAACGAGCGGCCCACTTGCCAGCCTCATTGGGGTCCGAGAAAACCCATACTTTCCCTCTGTGCACTATCCTCAGCCGAGCAGGGAACACCAGTGAGTGGGAGATATTTGCTTGCTTGAGTCGCTTTCGATCCCCTGTAATCCTTTTCCGCCTAAGGCAGGTAGCGTGAATCTGATGCCCGAATAGTGAACCACTCGTCATCTTGTAGTATAGGTCCCACTTGCCGGGCATATCGGAGAATTTGGTCCCTAGTGCCCACTCTGTCCATTATGATTAAGAGGGTACGGGGGTCTCAGTGTCCTCACAATACCCCCGAGGAGTAATTCTATATACTTTCTGCAGGCCAAATACAGTGCTGTGGTCATCAGGGGTCAGTTTTTCCACCAGCCACTCTCTCATAAACATTAAAGGGTGATCTCCTTCAATTCTCTCCGGCAGGCCCAAGACTCGAACGTGTGAGGAGCGGGCCTGATTCTCAAGAGTCTCGAGCCTGGCCCTCTAGATGTGCATTTTCCTTAACCAGCAATGATGTTGCAGACGATGCTGCATCCGCTTGCTTCTTAATGCTTTCCGCATCAGACCTCATGTCTTCCACAGTGGATTCGATGGCCGTAACTCTCGATCCGAAGGAATCTATCTTGTTGTTCAGGTCGGCCATGGATGAGAGCAACCTATTCAGTTTGAGGCCTAGAGAAGACATAGTTTCTTCGGAGTCCCACTGAGGTGCGGCCTGCGTCTCGGATGGGCTTCTCATCTGTTGCGCTGTATCGGCTGTCTTAGCGCCTGATCCTCCACCTCTGTCTTTACGAGGATTAGCCATTTTATGATTAGAGGGGTCCTCTTTTGAGTAGTAATGTTAATTAGGGTCTCTTCCCAGCGACTGAGGGTTTTTTTAGTAATTTATGTAAATCAGAGCAGGAGCTGTTGTTGGATGCTGCCATTCTGCTTGGGCACCACAGCGCCCCCCTTTATTCAGGGTTAAGTGAATTTTTTTGAGTGCAGTCGTGTCGGCAGCACCATAGACTGGTAGACCATAGTCTACAAGGGACAAAACGGAGGACGTAACAGCAAGCCGGAGCGCATTTGGGGGAAGGCAGGTTCTATGGCGGAAGAGGATGCCAAGCCATGTGTTAGTGGCGGATGTTAGGGCATCAGTGTAGTCGTGGAATGTAAGGGCTGAGTCGAAGGTAACCCCAAGGTATTTGTAGGAGTAGACTTGTTCCAGTGGCTGTTTAGTACTAGGAAGGATATAGATTGGGTGGTTGCTAGCTTTGTTTTGGGGGTGAGAAAAGAGCATAGCTTTAGTTTTTTTAAGATTGATGATGAGTCTGCGCTCCTTAAACCAAGCTTCGGCATTATTGAAAGACTGCTGTAGGGTGTTCTGAAGGGAGACGGGATTGCAGTGGGTGGCAAAAAGGACAGCGTCATCTGCATAAAGGAGAATTTTGCCAGGGCATGCAGTGGGCAGGGTGTTCAGATAGAGTGAGAAGAGAAGGGGGCCCAGGATGGAGCCTTGGGGGACCCCAGAGTGAATGGGATGGGTATCAGAGAGTATCCCATTGATTTTAACACACTGTGATCGAGCGGCTAGATAGCTTGAGCACCATGCTAGGGGGCCAGCCAAGAGACCAGTGTGGCAGAGAGCATTCAGCAGAAGAGGATGGGAGACGGTGTCAAAAGCCTTTGAGAGGTCGATGAACACTGCACCAGCTAGGGAGCTGGTATCTAAGGAGGAGTGTAGGAAGTTGGAGAATTCAATTGGGGCAGTGCTGGTACTGTGACCAGCATGGAAGCCATGTTGCTCTGGGCATAAGATGTTATGCTTAGCCAGATAATCAGTGATTTGAATGGCCACCACTTTCTCCAGGGCTTTTGGGGGGGGATGGAGATTGGCCGGTAGTTGTTGGCCGACGACCTGTCGCCCCCTTTATGAATGGGTGTGATTATGGCTGTTTTCCAAGCCGTGAGAAATTGTCCCAGGCAGAGCAATCGGTTAATTAGGCTGGTGAGTGGGGCAAGGACTTCATCTAGCACCAGCCTGAGGATACTGGGGTCCAGTGAGTCACTGCCGGGACTGTTGCTATTCAAAGCTTTGATTAGGATGGGTCTGGCTTCCTGGGTGGAAATCTTGCGCAGGTGGAAGCTGGGGTGCTGGAGGACAGGGGGAGGTTGGTTGGGGGGAAGGTCAAAGAAATTACTAGGGAGGACTGAGCTAAGGTCAGTGAAAGCTGTGTTGAGCCAGTTAGCTATGGTGGCAGGCTCGGTGGTGGTAGTGCCATTGCTAGTGAGCTGGGATGGGGCAGGGGAGCATGAATTTCCATTTAGTTGTTTAATATTATCCCAGAAAGTCAGGGCCGAGCTCTAGGAGGAGGTAAGGGTGGCCTGGTAATGGTCGGCCTTGGCTTTCTGGATGGCCCAAGAGCACTTATTCCGGGCTGCATTGTAAGCCTGCCTATCAGACAGCTGACCCATTTCAGTGGCAAGGTGCCAGAGGTTATCCCGATTTCTTAGTAATTGTAGAAGGGCAGGGCTAACTCAAGGTGCATTCTGCTTTTTGGACCGGATTTTGGTGAAGGGTGCAAAGAGGTCACAGGCCATGTTGAAGGTGTTTGTGAAGAAGGTGAGGGCAGTGTCAATGTCGGTTGCACGATGAATGGGGGACCAGTTTATCTGGGTGAGGAATAGTTTAAGTTTTTGCAGCCCACCAGGGTGGAGGCACCTGCGGAGGGTGGTCTGGGCTTTGGGTTTGGGATTGGGGACTGCCCAATGAAATAGGATAGGGGAGTGGTCACTTAGGGAGTCTGGTAGGACCTGGATGTTTTGGATTTTTTAGGGTCAGTTGGTTATAATAACATCCAGAAGGGTGCTGGTTCCTCTCTTAGGGTTTATTCTCGTGGGCTGGGTGATGAGTTGCGTCAGATCTTGGGCGGCAAATGAGTCTCTGATCGCGTAAGAGCAGGTGCTGAGCCAATTTACGTTAAGGTCCCCAACTAGAATTTGTTCCGCCTTATGGTGGAGGGAGGCCAGATAGTCAGTTAAAGATACCAGGGCTGGGTGCTGGTTCTTTGGGGGAACGTAGGCTGTGGTGAGATAGAGAGGGCACCTAGAGGGGTCCAGGGTGAGTTTGAGGGTAAGAGCCTGGGCCCTATTTACTAAAGAAAAATTTTGTTTCTTTTTCCAGCACCAACAAGACACACAAACACAAAAAAAACCTGGAGAACCGGGAGCACAACCCAAAACTGGCTGTGCAAACTATATACAACCCCTATATACACACACACACTGGAAACCCCCCGACCAGGAACAACCCATCACAAGAAAGCTATCGAGAGCCACTGTTAGTTAAAACAACTCCTTCTCTCAAGCTCTCGATTCCCCAATATGCCACTCACAACATTGAAAACCCCAGATCCCAATTATACCAACCAACCAGGGCGGATATCCAGTGTGACCCTGGAAGAGAGAGAGTCCCACCGGCTGAAACCCCACCAGCCTCAAGTAATCACCCCTCGCCAAACCTATATCCCATTCAAATCAATTTAAGCTCCAACACTAACTAACATAAAAACATCCGCACTATAGGGGATCCTTCTAAAAAGTGAGATCCTAGTACTCACTATGCCAATCCCTTTGGTACATCCGCCTTTCTCTGCCTATGACACCTGCTAGCCCCTATCCGACAGACAGGTCTCTGTTATATCACTTATACCCTACTATGAATAAGCTGCATCTAAATTTGCCCACCATTTAATGTAAACCTCTTGTCTTCCCTCAGACATTAGGTGTTTTTTGATCTTGGCCAAGGATCCCAGTAAGTCCTTCACCCATTGTTCGTAAAGATAGACCTGACCATCTTTCCAATGCTTCACAATAAACGCCTTGACTATTGATCCCATTAAAGCAAGATGAAATCTTGGTGTAACACCTTCAACCAGGGAATAGTCACCTAACACACAAACTTCTGTTAAATAACCCTGGTAGCCTAATCTGGGTCCAGGCCTTGCCTGATCTCATTCCATAAAGGAGAAATTTTATCACAGCTCCACAAAATGTGAAACAAATCTCCTGTTACTTTCCCACACCTAAAATAGAGATCTGTCTGTCTCAAACCCCTCGAACAGAGCTTTGCAGTGTATAGTAAATATTGTGGACCACAAAAATCTGCATGTTCCTATGTTTAGGATAACAATATATTTAATAGCTTTCCAGATGGTGTCCAGTTTAACCCAGAAGTCAGTACCTTATCCCAGTAAGAGACAGAGGGAGGTCACTGACACTGGAATTCAAGAGAAGTTTGTATACCTAGTAAGTAAACTAGTTCTGTGCACGGCCTCCTTCAAGCTCCCCACGAGAGAAAGCTATCTGTGAAGTCCCCTTTCCACCAACTCCCTGACTCAGTTGCTTGAGCTGTAACCTTTGAAAAAGGGCAAGCCATCACATTGTGGTGGCAAAGAAATGTTCCCTCCTGTTGCATATCCCTTAAACTAAGACCTCCAAATATACTTCGCCCACCTCTGCCTGAGAGCACCAAACCTCCTATAGTCAAGGTTAGGGTTTCCCAAAATGGGTTGATCCCTGGATTTCCTGACAACCTTTGAACTGGAGTGAGAAACCCACCACCAGGCTTCCAGAGACTTCCTGATTGGGTTCCCTCCTCTTACCTTGCCCTGTACTGTTTTGAGCCCAGCATATAGTAACGAGTCAGGAGAATAATTCATACCCTTCAACTGTTCTCTCTCAATTTGTAACCAGGCAGGACAGTATTCTCCTCACCCAAGTTCACTCGCATTGGGCCCATCAAGCCCAACTGGCCCGCCACATAGTAAGCATGGAGGTCAGGTAGTCTAATACTACCCCTTTCATAGGGCCGACACAACACCTTATATTTAATCCTAGTGGGTTTTGTTACCCCAGAGGAAACCAATCAGCATCTTTCTAATGAGCTAAACCACCTTACAGGGATAGTATATGGAGCCAAGTAGATCGGATAGAGCAGCCTCGGCAGGATGTTCATCTTAATAATGCCTAGCTACCAGTAAAATTCAGAGGTGTTTATTCCACCTTAATATATCCCCCGAGATCTCGAGATAATTCCTCCATGTTGGCATCTGCACCAGATGTTTGGTTTATGGCAATCCAAATACCCAAGTACTTCAATTTATCCTTATTCCATTGCACCTAAGGGGATCAAAATCTGCCTTGAAGACATGGGAGTCAGAGGTAGAATTTGGGTTTGTGAGATTCAGCTTATAATTGAAACCCTAGAATACTGATCTATTAGCTTCTAAGTCCTAAAGCCAGTTGTTGATCTCAAAGATGGAGCAGAATATCGCCTGCAAAGACTGAAATCTTTAAATCCAAGTCATCATCCCAACTCCTGACCCTGACCTCCCTGTTGATAGATCTTAACAAAGGCTCTAAGTAAATATTAAACAGAATCGGTGAAAGAGGGCACCCCTTGTCGAGTACCATTCTTAAGCTGGAATTCTCGAGATAACCATTGCATAATATTCTAGCCAGAGGGAGCCAGATACAGGTTCTTAATGCCTCTAATCAAACCTCTGGGAACCCCATCTTCTATTGTAGTGAACAAAAATAAATGGAAACTCGGTCAAATGCCCTTTTCAGCATCTAGGGAGATCAGGGCCAAGGGAGCCCGAGAATCAGGGCAGAATTTATATTATGATGTATTTTCCTGAGCGCATCTTTTGCTTCTCTCCCGCATAAAGCCTACCTGTTCCTGACTAATTAAGTCTGGGCAACAGTTAACATCCTGTTAGCCAGGATCTTTGTAAGTATCTTAATGTCTTGGTTTATCAGAGCTATAGGCCTATAGCTTCCCATAACATCCCTAGGCTTATCTGGTTTGGGTATTAATGTGACATATGCTTGGTATAAGGGTAGATAGTCGATGCCATCCCGCCTTATAGTATGAAAAAAGTCCTTTAATACAGGAAGAATAGTCTGAATATGGGTTTGGTAAAATTTCGGCGTTAGACCATCAGGCCCTGGTGATTTTCCTACTGGAAGGACACGAACCACCTCGATAATCTCGGAGGATTGTATAGGAGTCTCCAGTTTCTAGCAAGAATAGGGTCCACTGTCGGGAGCTGAATACCTCCAAGTATTCCCTGATCTCTTTGTCCCCCGAGCATTCTCCTGATATATCTTTCAAAAATGAGGCGACCTTCAGCCATATCCTGGGATCTGTCATTAGCCTCCTCATGTGATATCGAGATAATAGTCCCAGTGGCTTCCCACTCCTTACTCTCGCTGCCAGGAGACGCCCTGGACATCACCTCTGGAGGAGATATTTGGCCTTAATCTTATTTAACCAAAATTCAGTCTTCCATACAAAATCTCTGACAACCTTCTTAGGCTTTTTAAGTTCCATATCTATTTTTCTGACGCCCTCTTGCTGCCATAAAAAACTTATTGCGCCTCTAAGAATTCCTCTCTCGCCTCCTAATCAACCTCTTTGGCAGCTAAAGTTTTAGCATGGAGTAAAGAAATTTACAAGGGCCAAGCTAGTTTTTATCTGTCAACGGGCAGTTGCACCTAATAATTTCTTGAAGGGCCCTCCAGCTCATCCCTCTCTCCTCCACCGATAAAAGCCAGTCATGCAGCTCCACCTATAAGGCCTGGGGTAAGGGCTTGGGCTCCCATTGAATCTGGATCAGGAATGGTCAGAAAGAGGTCACCTCAGTCAAAAACGCCTAACCTCCCTAATGCCTCCCTGTTAACCAAGAAAAAGTCTATCCAGTGTGACTTTATGAGCTCAGAATAAATGTCATTTTGGGACCCCATCCGAAAAACTTAGACGGGTCTGTCAGACCAGTAGCCTCCAAAACTTAGCTAAAAGCCACTTGGGCCCTAGAGCTGGGGGCCTTAGACGCAGGCACCCTATCCTCTTTATTGTCCAAGCATAGATTCCAGTCCCTCGCTAATATCAGTGAAAGTGCTGGGAACGTAGTAATCTTCTCTTCTAATGAGGCGAAAATTCAGGTTCCGTAGGAGTTGGCCCATATAGAGGCCACCACTACTGCCTTACCATGTAGGGTGCCCTCACATAGATCCCCTACCATCCTGCCGGGTCAACACCTGTTCACCTCAAAAGGCAGGACTTGTTTATTAAGATCGCAACCCCCAGACGCCTCTCTCGACCCACTCCATATACCTGACCCACCCAACGCTTCTTTAAACTATCTAGCTCATCCGATCATAGATGTGTTTCCTGTAAAGCTGCAATATGGGCCCCCGCTGCTCTAATGCACTTCAGATTGTCAACCTTTATGTCGTCCCTCAAACCCTTAACATTCCAAGAAATGCTCGTACAATACCATCTAATTAATAGCAAACTAGATGAAGAACCATAGACAAAGCCTTCTTGAGGCCAGCTCCCAGGTCTCCCGGACGAGGACTCCTCTCTTCCTCCCTCAAACCCTCCCCTCTCATCCTCTCGTCCCAAGACCGACCAACCACTTCCTGTTGAGTCATGGATGAACCCATTTCCTAGCCCCCCCCAAGACCCAATCTTGGCTTCCGTACCCAGAAACAAGCCCTTAAATCTCCCTTAGACCCTACCGGGCCTGTCACACTTGATTAGTGAAATGATGCCCCGGTGTATTCCATATATACATAGAAAGCCTAAACATAGAAAAGAACCCAACTAAACAATAAGTGAGTCACTTTCCCATCCAGCCTACACAGCCAAAACTCAGCTGACAGCGCCTCTAACCAAAATCAGTAGCGCTCCCTCATAGAACCCTCCCTTAATTGGTGGCAGACCCACCCCGCCCCCTGGATCAGTCCGTACCCCCCAGAGAGTCCGACCCATGTGTTCGGTGGTCTGGAAGTCAATCCTTAGAAGTCTTAAGCAGTCAGTCTTTTCCTTATTGTGCTTTTCATTTACCCTTCCCTATACTCCGTTTTCCCTCCTTCCCTTCCTAAAAAAAAAAAAAAATCCAATTAAGGACCCTTTCAGGGTCGAACCCAGGCTGGCTGTAACTGCCTCAGATTTTGCCAGAGGCCAGCTTGATCTCATCGCTCACCGTGAGTACCCCTATAACCCCACAAGTCCTCTTCCATAAAAGGCCAGTCCTCGTATACAGGACACAATCAGGTTAAAGATTTGAAGAGATCCGGAAGATCGATGCGGAGTCCCTCCCATGCATCTTTAGCTGTTAAGAATTTCTTTTCTCCCAATGACAGCCACACCATAAGTGTAGCAGGGTAGAGAAGCCGAAACTTATCCCTGCCAGGTAGAGCTTCTTCTTAATATCACTGTACTCCTTTTGTTTTCTCAACACCAGGGTGAGATCCTGAAAAACCATATTGAGGCCCCATTCCACTGCAGGGTTTCTTTTGCATGGACATCTGAAGGACATGAGATTTTCTTGAAGTTAAGGAACCCATAATTATAACTCTAGGTCGGGCCTCTGGTGGTGGGGTCTCCCGATGCACGATGAGCCTCTCCAAATTATACCCTTCCCAAAGGGCAAGGGCCAAGCATTTTAACAATAGATCCTGAATAAAGGAAACACAGTCTGGTCCTCAGCCTCTCCGGAAGCCCGCTAATATGAGGTTGTTTCTACGATTTCTGCTTCTTGGTCTTCTAGCCTCTTCTAGCTTTTAACCTTTTTCCGATCGCCACCACCTCCTGATCCAGTGAAGACATTTTTCTTCCTGTGAGAGATCCTGGCCTCTGCATCATTCATTCTTTGGGCCAGTGAATGTGGCCGTTTCACTTCTGAGAAGTCCACCACCAATCCTGAAGCAGGTTTTATCTCTTTAATGTCCTCTGTGCTGACCCCCATGCCCCTTCTGAAGAAGAATCTTCGCCCTGGTCTAAATTAACGGGCGAGTGGGGTTTCAGTCTTTTGGTGATGAGAGCACGCCCCACCAATGAGTTCTATTTAATATGGTCTCCATCTTGCACTCGAGCTCGGGCCCGGCCTGCACGGAACTCCTCTCTGACACTCGGTTACACCTTCTTTAAATCGCCACAATCCCGGTTCTGCTAGGCAAGAGGGCAAACTCGATGCCCCAAATAAAGCACTACACCAAAAAAGAAATTAAAATATCGCCAATATCGGGTGTTTAAAGCTGTAATCTGTCACTTGGGTCTCAGAGGAGCGCGGAGCGTGTCTTACCCGAGCAGGCTCATCATGTGACCCCCAAGCCTGGGCCCTATTTACAAGGGCAGGGTGGGGAACGCATGTCCAAGTATTGTGTCCCTAGTGTAGATTGCACAGCCTCCCCCTCATTTGCCTACTCGGTCCTCCCAGTATAAGGTATAGCCTGGGAGGGAGACAAATGAGTCAGGGGTGGATTTGGACAGCCAGGTTTCAACCAGGGCTATGATGTCTGGTTGATGAGCCATGGCCCAGCACTGTAGGGCCAAATGTTTTCAGCAGGCTGCATATGTTCATGGAGGCTATTTGGAGACCAGTGGGCCGAGGGGTGGGTGGGAGGGGCAGGCCTGGGTTGGGATGTATGTTCCTGTCAGGAGTAGAAGGAGGAGAACTGCTCTGGTCAGAGGGTGGCAGATGGAGAGTTTACTCCGTAGTGATAGGATGAGAAGGGGTTTCATAGCACAGGGGTGGGTAGGCAGCACAGGCAGAGAAGGCTTGTGTGATCAGATGCCCAAGGGAGCGGGGGGGGAGGAAAGGTAATGTCCAGATGGGGGGTGAGGTGGAGAGGAGCATATAGGGTGTGTGGAGGAGGAGGGAGGGGGAGGAGCAGTGGTATAGGAAGAGGGGAGGACAGGAGGGTAGGTAGGAACACTGGAGTAGTAAGGCTGAGGGTTAACAGGGACAATAGGGTTAGTGGAAGGCAAAAGGAGGAGGAGGAGAAGAGAGAGGCAGGTAGGCAGGAGGTGCACATGCATAGTTGGTAAGGGTGGGAGAGCTGAAGTGAAGAAAGAATGGGGGAACTAGGATGATAGAGGGGGAGATAGTAGTGGAGGTCACTTCTAGTGCAGTTGCTGCTTTGGTACAGTGGCAGAGCTGGTGCACAGGGCACTAAGTTCAAGACTTGCCCAGGGTAGCAGGAAGGACCCCAGACAGTGGCTGTAGCAGCAGGGAGCTGGGCTCAAGGTTTGCAGAAACAATCAGATAACAATTTAGCAGTGGCTGAGGGTTAGAGTGTTTTTTATAGTTTGAAATCCTGCAGAAATAATAGACAGGTGTGCTAGCTGAGTGGTGGAACTGCTGACTTAGACAGTGAGGGTTCAAAGGCAGCAAGAGAGAAGTGGTAAAACTTTATATTTTGGCAGGTGGGGGGGTAAGAGACTAAAAGGCCTAGAAAGTAAGAATAAAATAGGTAGACAAAGTGGTTAAGAGGTAGAGCTGCTGACTCTGACTGCAAAGGGTATTAGGTTTAAGCACAGCTTAGGGACAGTGTGTAGAAAGTTTTTAATTCAGAAAAGGAGGGAGGAAGGGTTAAGAGTTTGAAAGTAGAGGAAGATGTTGGCCTGGTTCATTGGCTTAGTGGTTAGTCAGTAGACTTTGGAATAAAGAGTACCAGGTTTGAGGCAGCTGGGTGGTTAGTGATAGGCTGATGGGAGGAGTGAGGAAAGTAGATAGCAGAAAGGATTCAAAGGGAACTGCAGGGACCTCTAGTGAGTAGGTTTGCAAACAGTTGCTAGGAAGGGGTGGAGAGTACAGCAACCCCTTGTGGTTGGTGTCTATAAGCTGCAAATGAGAAATTGGACATTTAGTAAAAAGAAGGGTAGATCATGTGATGTGACATGTGACCTGCCAGCAGCAATAAATGAAGCGCTGACCGTGGGTGGGTGGTAAGTGCTACACAACAGTCAGGCTGTAGTGCAGGTCGCTTTACCTCTTACAGGCTCTGGCAATCCCCGTGTTCAGGCTCTGCTGCTGGGCAGAGTAGTGATTAGCAATTCCCTAAGTCAATCTTGTGCATGCGTTATTAATCTGCAAGTTTTCACTACTTCTAGTCCCTGTGCCCATTGCATATTATAGGTAAGTCTCCCTGAATTTTTTTCTGAGTTTCCTGAACCCAAAATAAGATGTCATACCACTGTGGTGGCTGTACCTTTGCAAGCCGCCTCGGAGTTCTCCTGCCTGGGCTCTTCACCAAGACATTACTGCTAACACCACCAACCAACCAGATCGCGAGCGCCCTCTAGTCACTGCTCCTGATTGGTTGCTGCAAATCTCCCTGGAGATCCGCTGATACCGGTGATATATATCAAATGGTCCACCGCACTCTGATTGTCCAGCTGTCACTGCGTCATCTCTCCCAATGAAATCCCTCCACATGGCTAAAGTGCTTTCATTAGAAGTATAAGTGCTAGCCCTCCACATGGCTAAAGTGCTTTCACTAGATCTATAAGTGTTTAAGCCCTCCTTTGAATCACAGACTCTGTATGGCCACAGGAGGCTGTTGGTCTCACTAGGATCTGCGGCCTATCCTGTAGGTAGGGAAATGGGCAGACTAGATGGGCCAAGCGGTCCTTATCTGCCATCAAAGTCTATGTTTCTATGTTTCTAGGAGCCATATCATTCACATCCTGTTCCTGTGGTCTGTTGGTATGGTGGACTTGGCAAATAGTGACAGCACCTAGTACTGGACTAAATACATGGTAGAGGTTATTCCACCCGTGTCCAGCACCTCACTCATACCCCTCTATAGCATGCCATGGCTCAGCTGGCCACAGCCCTAATGTAAGCATCCATGGGATTGCGGTATTAGTACCCAGCAGGCTACCGGCACCTAGCTCCCTCCTAGCATAGACTCACCTGCCCACTCATTCATCGGCTGGTCAAGAAAAGCTGTATCACTTACAGCTGCCTGCCCTAATAGCACCACCTGGGGCTAGCCTATCCTTTTTCTATGACAATCACAGTATTATGATCCATTTCTGTATATCTCAGGTCTGCCTATTCCATCTGCTTACTGGTTAATGCCTATTTTATCACCGGTATTGCTATGTATGTATGTATGTCTTTGATACGCACTGTATTGTATGTGTGCTTCTTGTTTTATACTTCCACTATGTTTTTATCTCCTCTGTAAATATTGATGTTTGATGTTTGCTTTGTAACATAATCTGACTTAACTAGGTCCATCTTGCAAATGAGCTTGCTCAATGATGTTTTGCCTAGATAAATAAAGATTTTGATTGACTGATTGATTGACATGTTGAACAAATGATAGGATCCATGGGGGATAATGGGATTGGGCAATTTGAGAAAGTCTTGGGAGAAATTATGGATGGAAAAGGGAACATAGAGGACTGTGCCAGGCAAGGAGAATACACAACAAAGGCAGTTAATGATCGAGAAAGTTTCGTAGTAACCAAGAGACCTCGAGGACCGTGGCTCGAGAGGTCTGTTACCACGGAAACCTTGAGATCCTACAACTGCCTTGTTTGTGTATGCTTACTCATACACAATATTTTATAGTGTATGGGCAAGCATAATCAGTGCTCCGTGATCCGCCAAACAAGTCTACCTCTTAAAATAAGGCTTACTTCGGGAGATGTAGCAGCACGTCGACTTTCACATCGCCATGGGCTGCTCAATTACGCATGCGCAAATGCGCTCAATCTTGTTGTGCTGCTCCGGTGACATACTCGGTGCAGCACAACAAGATAGTGACGCACTGAGGCAAGCACAACAATGCTGTTGGGAGCATGGATTTCTATGCTCAACAGCATTCTACCATACACTATAAGCCAGTTGTTGACAAAAAAGGAACTGTGAGTCTGGGGAATGGGGGGGCAGAAGTAGGTACCGCAGGTGTTAGAATTGGGGATCCTGTGTCACTGGCAACGGAAGAAAAAATTATGGAAGGGAGAATATGTAGATGATTTTGCTTTGATCAACATGGAGACAGTTAAAAAATATGATGAGACAGAGAGTTTTGAGAAAAAGGATATGGCAGCAGCAGTAGTGTTGCTAGGAAAAGGGGAGGAGGACAAGGCAACAAAAGGGAAAACATGAGATGCTTAGTTAGTAGGTTTCACCTATATAGCCATAGTGATAAAGAAGAAGCCAGAGATGGCCACTCCATTTCTGGCTTACTCCCTGATAGTAAGTAGTGCCTATAAAATGGGGGGTTGGGATAATTGGCTTCAATACAATGAAATGATCCAACAGAGGATGGCATCCCATGGGGACCTGAGATAGGATAGCAGACACTCGGACATGTGGCTGGAGATGTTGACTGTAGCTGGGGGAGTGAAGAAGAGTGGGAAAAAAGGACAAGGGTAGTACAAAAGTGCTGTTGGGGATACAACAGAGCACACTGCTCAACCCACTGTCATTTCAAACATGCCTGCTCTAGGTGTGGTGAGACCCACCCAGCGTGAAAGTGCAGAACATGCATAGATAAGAGTAATGGAATAATTACAGCAGCCAGTCCTTTCAGGCAGACCACTGAGGATACCAAGGTACAAACTGGGGGTGGGGTGGGGGGAGGGGTTTTGGGGAGAGGGTATGCACAATGAAGGGGACAAACAGGAATGAAGCAGACAGGCAAGCCATATATCAGATGTCAAAAATGCCAATATACTTTCAGGTACTACGACAGTGGGTTAAGGAATACCCGGACTGTGAGACTGCATGGACCTTAAGGGAGGGTTTCCACAAAGGTTTTAATTTACAGTTCCAGGGGCAACAGATAAGATGCAAGGCTAAGAATTTTGGGTTAGTAAAGGGCAAAGAAGAATTGCTAGCACACAAGATAAAGAAAGAAACAGATGCAAGAAGTGTAGAGGGACCATATTGCTCTTCCCTCTTTCAACAACCTGAGGGTATCACTATTGGGTTTAGTACCCAAGAAGCAGCCAAGGGAGTTTTGGATGATACATCACCAATCATACCCAGAGGGAGGATCAGTAAATAACTATATCAATGAAGAGGAGAGCAGAATCAAGTATACTACGCTTGAAGGGGGCTGTACAGCTGACACAAGCTACCAAGGGAGCCTGGTTAGCCAAGACTGACACTGAAGCAGCTTTTCATCTGCCCCCAGTAAGGCCTAAGGGCTGGGACTAGGGGCATGTAAAAATAAAATTCCACCACTGGAATTTCTGCGGAAGGTGGAATTTCACTTTTGCAGAGTTCAGAAACATTTTCCCAACTTCCGTGGAATTTCCACCGACAAGCTTTTTTTTTGTATTAGATGTGGCCTTTTTTTAATTTACTTGTGGGAAAAAAGTTCCTTAGTCCAAAGTGTTCAGCTTCTTTACAGATGCGGAATAATTAGCATTTTATGTGCAATTGTTTTCCCAGAATTCTGCGGGTGCATGCACTTTTTCCACGTTACAAATTTCTGTTTTTTGCAGTCCTGCAGAAAAATTATTCTGCATCTATTAAACAGCAGTCAGTGTGAGTTGCTGAACTTCTTAAGCTTACTTTTACAAAAATCTATGTGTTGGCTGGTGAAAATAGGAAATTTCACTGTTATAGGCTTATTACATTCTAGAGAGAGTTAGATAGTGTAGTAAAGTGTAGGGGATAGAGTGAGAGAAAATGATTTAACTTTGTGTATGTATAATAAGATAGCAGCAAATGGTAGTAGTGGGGAGGATTTAATTTTGGACAGCACCAGCCAGGCCCAGGAGGAACCACAGCAGCAGGATCATGAGGTCTAGAGTGGGGACCAGGGTGGGCAGCCAGTCCAGACACAGCAGAGCCAGGGCAATACAGAGCCGGTCACCAAAAGAAATATGACACCTGCATTTAGTTACAAGATGGTTGCTGTTCTGGTGAAGGAGGTCACCAGCTATGCAGACAAGCTGTTTGGCCCAAACAGAGTACCTATGAAAAAGAGAAACAAAGTGTGGTCATCCATTAAATCCACCCTGGACACAGACAGAGGGACCTGTGCCATGCTCCATCCATCAAATCAAGCACAAGTGGGATGACCTACAATGTAAGGACTAGAGATGCAGCAAATTTAAAATCCATCGGTGAAGTGAACGCGCAGTAGCCATTTCGCATTGGCACTTCGCTACACAGAGTGCCACATAGGAAAGGCTCTCTTCACCTTGTTATTATTACTTTGCATTGTCATTCCACCTTAAACGTGAAGTAAGGTGTAGTGACAACAATACTGGCAGCACCCCACCCACACCGTCACCAGAATTAATGTGCATCCCCAAAGTGCTACTGTCTTGTGTCCAGAAAATGCCCCAGTGCTGACGAAGTGAAATGAGAGAGAAACAAGAAATGCAAAGCCTCCCAGAATTAGTGCTGCACTCAGTCATGTGCACAGACGTCACGCACTGAGTCACCAGAATTATTGTGCATCCCCAAAAATGCTACTGTCTTGTGTCCAGAAAATTCCCCAGTGCTGACGAAGAGAAATGAGAGTGTAACAAGAAATGCAGTCTCCCAGAATTAATGGTGCACTGCAAACACGCAGACAGATTAAGATTGTATTGCACACTCAAGGGATGCATACAAAAAGGCACAACAACACCTAACCAGTGCTCACAAATCACAAATTCATATCTGAAAGGAATACATTTTGCCAACTGGAGGATTAGTGCATGCAGTAACAATCCACTACCAGTTAACATACCACACAGCAGTATAAACAATTCATGCAGGTGCAGTGGATAGCAGGTTCACAGTACTGCAGTTACTCTGTGGCACAGTAAAGGTATCTGATTTAATGGCACGCACACACACACACGCACACACACACCTACAAGTAATGCGAGAAATTGAAAACCTTTAGCAATATAGCCAAATGTTTTTAACAAATTATACACTGCTGCACCACAACTAGTTGTGAGTGAAGTGGGTTCAATCCACTCTGTGAAAGTGATTCGTGAACCAAGGCAGGTCGCGGAGTGTACATAATGTGAAATGAGGTACTGCGTTATAATGAGGAGTGCGAAGTGCATTGGAAACAGCTACTTCACGTTACTCCGCCTCCATTGGTCACTTCTCTTTCAATTTTTAAGGCGAAGTACATTGGTGGCAGTTCACTTCGTCTCACTTCACCTTGTTTTTGAGCTCCAAAGATGGATTTTGCAGTGATTCATGGGAGTTCAGGTCATATGAGCTCTATATTGATCTGCACAGCCTCAATTCAAGGTAGTACGAGTAGGAAGGAGTAGGAGACAGTGTGCTCTGATAGCTGTCTGTAGGAATCTTTTAAAAGCTGTTCAGAAAGCATTTTTGCTTTTTTTGGGGGATCCAACTGTAGTTCATCGATTGTAGGAAACCCTCCTGTGCTCACATCATTGAGCATTTTTGTTTGTGTGCGGACTTTGAATGTAAATTTACAACACTGAGTGTGTGTGGTGAAAGACAGTGAAGTGTGCTGTGTGGGGGAAGGGCGTATCTGTGTGTAGGTAGATTTAAGTTGGAGAACTAGTGATTTCTTTGTGTTTTGGTAATCTTTTGTTATATAACTGGCTGTGTTACTGTACACATAGTAAAATTGTCAGTAATAGTACAAATTTTCTTGCTGCTTGTTGTGTGAATGTGGTGCAGCATTTCATAAGGTCAAGTTGTTTAAATTACAAATTTACATTACGTGGCACTGAGTACACTGAACTTTTGCATTTGCATCACATTCCTCGTTCAGTATTGCACACAAAGGCCCAGATATTCAAAAGGGTTGCACATGGCGCAACAGTGTTGCACCATGCACAACCCACTGATGCACCCAGGTGCGATATTCAAAAGGGAAAAGTGCGCTGCACAAATCCCGATGCGCGGAGCGCATCAGTAATGTATGCAGGCACAGGTGGGGGGGCGTGCACATGCATAACCTGCACAGCCCGATATTCAGCCCGGGATGTGCAGAGTCATACATGCACAACCCCTACCTGCGTCTGCACAAAGTTAAGCCCAAAAAAAAAGGAACAAGTGATGGCCACCCACAGGTGAGCTGCCGCATTGCAGGGTGCAACATGGCAGCTGTCACCTAAGGGTGGCCACCTGAGTTCCTGCCGCACCTGGCGGTGCCCCCCCATGCCCCATCGCAGGCATACATGTAGCGAAAATCCCCCTCCTATATCCCTGGTGGTCCAGTGGACCGTTATGTGCCCGATCGCGGGCATTTGTCTTGAAGAATAAGCCCCCGTCCTATATCCCTGGTGCATTCTGCGATCGTGGGCATCAGTAATATCAACTTCCACGTCCAATATCCCTGAGTGGACCAGTGATTCTCTATGTGCCCGGACACGAAAGTATCGTATTATATCTCTCAGTTCATTATTCAGGAAAGTTCAGTGGACCGATTGCTGCCTGATTGCAAGAGTCTGTAACTCATAGTCATTTGTTGGTTTTCGGTGGGTTCAGTGTACTTCTCTCATTTCCGCTTACCGAGCCCCACTAATTGCCTTCTTCCCGTCAGCCAGCGGCAGCACCTCACCTGCCTGCCATCCCATCGCCTCGACAACTGATAGGCTCGCCGAGGGTTGTGATACTTCCAGCTGGTTCATTAGCATGAGTTAATGGGCATGCAGCCCATAATATATTACTCAGTCCAGATATTCACATTCATTCGCCATATCTGGACCGAGTAGTACAGTATGGGCTGCACACCCATTGGCTGGACGCTGTAAACCAATGAGAGTGCAGCCCTACCGAGCTGTCAGTCGGTGGGTGGTAGGGCGGCAAGCAGGTGGGGTGCTGCTGCCCACCGGCTGACAGGGGGGAGTAGGGCGGTGGGGCTCAGTGGGGGGGAGGGGGTACACTAGACCACCAGGGTAGTAGGAGCATTTTATGAGTTACAGATGACCGTGATTGGGCAGCAATCGGTCCACTGGACCACCAGGGATTTTGGACATGGGGGGGTTATATTACTGATGCCCACGACAGGTATATAGAGGTCCACTGGACTACCAGGAATATTGGACTGGGGGGTCTTTTTAGATAAATGCCGCATTATTGGCTGCAGGGTTGTCCTCACGTGCTGCCAAGCCCTCAAGAAGCTTGTGCTTAAGTCGTCAGATCGGCGCACTCTGCATGCTAATAGTATAGCAAATGGGGTCAGAATGAGATGCAATGGCCCCCTGTGTGCCTTTGTATAAATTATATTCCATTTGCATGTCTCCTTTGAATATCGTGAGGTGCTGTGCATGGTATAATGGTACTTGCGCCGAAGGCAGCTCCATGCTCC
This sequence comes from Neoceratodus forsteri, assembly GCA_016271365.2. Lineage (NCBI taxonomy): Eukaryota > Metazoa > Chordata > Ceratodontiformes > Ceratodontidae > Neoceratodus > Neoceratodus forsteri. The sequence goes on from CM057456.1 coordinate 1,293,955,239, forward strand.
ACTTTGGACTATTTTGCGCTGGTGCAGTGCCACTGCGCTTACGTGCAGTAGATATATGTTGCTGTGCCAAAGCACAGCTCTGTTGAATATTCACGCCCAGGCCACACCCCTGCACAACAGTTGAGCTATGCCCAGGCTTGTACCACAGCTTACGAGTTTGAACATTCAGGCCAAAGTGTTCTGTGTTGTGTGTGCAGTGTTGCGTGGCATTGAATAGGAAATATTAATTTTTCTAAAATGCAGACATGATTACTGTGGTGCAATTGCTTGAGCAGTGTGGAACCTGCTATCCACTGCAGCTCCTGATTTTGTACTGTGATCGTGTTCTCTGTTCTTAGTTTTGCTGCTTGCAGTGCCATAAAAATCAGCACTGTCTGTATTCAGTGCCCCCACTACCCCAACAGCTGAAAAGGTATTTTTGGATCGTGACTGAATTGTTTTATATGATTCACTTCAGCACCACTGGTTACTGAAGTTGTTTTAATTCCCTGACGGTGTCACACCACAGTAGTCCATTATCTGTTGCTGAAGCTACAGTTGTTTATTTTGTTTCACATCCAGCTAGCAAGTAGCTACCCTCCAGTCAGAAAGTGAAAGTATCAAAATCTGAATTTGGTAATAATATTTGTGGTTGATCCCAAAATGCCTGCAAAAGAGACGGTAAGTAAAGCTGTTTCTGGCCATGGCAATGTTGGCTAAGAGGGTCTTGGGCATGGCAGTAGTAAATGAATGGAGAAGTGCATAGCTGATGAGGAAAGGTGTTTCTGCAATGTTTTTTACAGCCCAACTAGTAGCTTACCTGATAGTTGGAGGAGATGATGTTTCTCCAGCCGGTGGTGTTAGTGTTACTGGTGTTAGTGGTGGTGGAGGTAGTATTAGCATTGTTGCATCAAGTTCTAATTCTGACCAGTGTACTTGCATCCAAACATACTGAGTGAAGCAGAATGAGTGATGGTAGATGATGTCACTTGCCAGTAACATCCTATTAATGAACCTGATTGATAGATCATGTCATGATAGCATACAATGATGTTCCATCCATCTGTGGTTTAACATCACTTATTTTCCGTCAACAGAGATTCGTATGTGTGGAAAAACATCAGGTGGTGGTGGTATAGATGATGATGAATTAGAGAGATGCTGATGATGATGATGTTGCTGTTGTTGCAACATGCAGTCCTATGTTAGCATCCAAGCAGAAGATGTGGATGGGTGACAGGATGATGAATATGATGATGATTAAATTGACTTCATTTGGAACTGGAGAAAACAAATTAAAGTGGCTGTGTCTGAAATGTCTGAATTGTTTGCAGGAATCCCGTAAAAACTTGTGATTTACTGGCCAGTGGATGATGATGATGATGATCGCATCCAGTGCTCAATATGATAGGTAGTCGTGGGTCAGTTGCAGTAGGTGCGGTGCGGAAACATCGCCCCCCAGCGGTGCTAAATAATAGACTTGAATGAGCTACATCATCATGGACGTTAAAAGCAGAGCATCACAGTCCCTAGTTTGAAATTTGTTCAAGATGCAAATGTGATTCTGCTGCAATCTGCCAGGTTTGCCATGTGCATGAGTCATGGAAAATGGGAGCCATCTTGGGGCAGGAGGCCAGTATACATCTTAAGAATAGCACTTGCCTCTGATCCACACAAGCTGGCAGCTAATACAGACTTGGTCATCTGCCCATATCACTGGAAGCAGCCATACCAGCATGTTATCCCTTCCATGACCGTTAGCCCAGTGGGAAATTAGCGTGTCCGGGTGTGGTAATAAGAGCATAGAGCATGCCGCCGGCATGATGAGGTGGAGGACCAATTTGAAATGTTGTCTGTGCTGTGAGAGAAGCTGTTTTGTGTGGTGGTGTGGTGGTGGTGAATGCAGTATGTCTAGTGCAGTGGCATCAATCTGGTTGTAATCTGGAAAAATAACATGTTTGGGTTTGTCATCATCACCTGTGCAAACCCTTCTTCATCAAATGTCCACACCCCTGCCAGTGCCATTCATCACAGAGCACAATCATTTTGACTAACAACACACCCTGTAAACGTTTAAGTCAGCCCTCTTAACAGAGTGTTTTTTCGGATAGCTGAATACCCCCAATCATACAGTGTCGTGAATTTAATGCTGTAGAAATGTAGGCAATCGATCTTTGCCCTACTCCTTTGTGGAGAAGTCTTGATTCTGGTGGTTTGCTGCCCGTGGTCTGTTCAAATGGAAAGTCCCATCCAGATATATTTTCATCCTGGTTGTTCTGAGTTGTTCCGCATTGTCTCAGACCTGTAAGACATGTCCTTCAACATTCTCATTCCATTCATCCATTTAAGTATGGTATGTGGACCATTGGCAAACAGTGGGTTCATCTTGTATAACTACACACTGGGCGGGGTGCGGGGTTGTTTGTGATGGTAGTGTAATAATCCCAACGTTCTTTAAACTATCTAGCTCATCCGATAATAGATGTTTCCTGTAAAGCTGCAATATGGGCCCCCCGCTGCTCTAATGCACTTCAGATTGTTGTCAACCTTTTATGTCGTCCCTCAAACCCTTAATATTCCAAGAAATAACGCTACAATACCATCTAATTAATAGCAAACTAGATGAAGAACCATAGACAAAGCCTTCTTGAGGCCAGCTCCCAGGTCTCCCGGATGTGGACTCTCTCTCTTCTCCCTCAAACCCTCCCCCCTCTATCCCTCAGTCCCAAGACCACCAACCACTTCCTGTTGAGTCATGGATGAACCCATTTCCTAGCCCCCCAAGACCCAATCTTGGCTTCCGTACTCAGAAACAAGCCCTAAATCCCCTTAGACCCTACCGGCCTGTCACACTTGATTAGTGAAATGATGCCCGGTGTATTCCATATATACATAGAAAGCTTAAACATAGAAAAGAACCCAACTAAACAATAAGTGAGTCACTTTCCCATCCAGCCTAACAGCCAAAAACTCAGCTGACAGCGCCTCTAACCAAAATCAGTAGCGCCCCTCATAGAACCCTCCCTTAATTGGTGGCAGACCCACCGCCGCCCTGGATCAGTCCGTACTTCCAGAGAGTCCGACCCATGTGTTCCGGTGGTCTGAAGTCAATCCTTAGAAGTCTTAAACAGTCAGTCTTTTCCTTATTGTGCTTTTCATTTACCCTTCCCTTATACTCGTTTTCCCTCCTTCCTTCCTAAAAAAAAAAAAAATCCAATTAAGGACCCTTTCAGGTCGAACCCAGGCTGGCTGTAACTGCCTCATGATTTTGCCAGAGGCCAGCTTGATCTCATCGTTCACCGTGAGTACCCCATAACCCCACAAGTCCTCTTCCATAAAAGGCCAGTCCTCGTATACAGGACACAATCAGGTTAAAGATTTGAAGAGATCCGGAAGATCGATGCGGAGTCCCTCCCATGCATCTTTAGCTGTTAAGAATTTCTTTCTCCCAATGACAGCCGCACCATAAGTGTAGCAGGGTAGAGAAGCCGAAACTTTATCCCTGCCAAGGTAGAGCTTCTTCTTAATATCACTGTACTCTTTGTTTTCTGAACACCAGGGTGAGATCCTGAAAAAACCATATTGAGGCCCCATTCCACTGCAGGGTTTCTTTTGCATGGACATCTGAAGGACATGAGATTTCTCTTGAAGTTAAGGAACCTCATAATTATAACTCTAGGTCGGGCTTCTGGTGGTGGGGTCTCCCATGCACGATGAGCCTCTCCAAATTATACCCTTCCCAAAGGGCAAAGGCCAAGCATTTTAACAATAGATCCTGAATAAAGGAACACAGTCTGGTCCCTCAGCCTCTCCGAGAAGCCCCGCTAATATGAGGTTGTTTCTCTACTGCTTTCTTGGTCTTCTAGCCTCTCTTCTAGCTTTAACCTTTTCGGATCGCAACCACCTCCTGATCCAGTGAAGACATTTTTCTTCCTGTGAGAGATCCTGGCCTCTGCATCATTCATTCTTTGGGCCTAGTGAATGTAGCGGTTTCACTTTCTGAGAAGTTCACCACCAATCCTGAAGCAGGGTTTATCTCTTTAATGTCCTCTGTGCTGACCCCCATGCCCCTTCTGAAGAAGAATCTTCGCCCTGGTCTAAATTAACGGGCGAGTGGGTTTCGGTCTTTTGGTCGTGGGGGCACGCCCCACCAGCGTTCTACTAAGTCGGGTCTCCATCTTGCACTCGAGCTCAGCCCTGCCTCAAATGAACTCCTCTCTGACACTCGGTTACACCTTCTTTAAATCGCCACAATCCCGGTTCTGCTAGGCAAGAGGGCAAACTCGATGCCCCAAATAAAGCACTACACCAAAAAAGAAATTAAAATATCGCCAATATCGGGTGTTTAAAGCTGTAATCTGTCACTTGGGTCTCAGAGGAGCTCGGAGCTCGTCTTACCCGAGCAGGCTCATCATGTGACCCCCAAGCCTGGGCCCTATTTACAAGGGCAGGGTGGGGAACGCATGTCCAAGTATTGTGTCCCTAGTGTAGATTAAGAGCCTCATTTGTTTGCCATTTGGTCCTCCCAGTATAAAGGTATAGCCTGGAGGAGACAAATGAGTCAGGGGTGGATTTGGACAGCCAGGTTTCAACCAGGGCTATGATGTCTGGTTGATGAGCCATGGCCCAGCACTGTAGGCGCCAAATGTTTTCAGCAGGCTGCATATGTTCATGGAGGCTATTTGGAGACCAGTGGGCCGAGTGGGTGGGTGGGAGGGGCCTGGGTTGGGATGTATGTTCCCTGTCAGGAGTAGAAGGAGGAGAACTGCTCTGGTCAGAGGGTGGCAGATGGAGAGTTTACTCCGGTAGTGATAGGATGAGAAAGGGGTTTCATAGCACAGGGGTGGGTAGGCAGCACAGGCAGAGAAGGCTTTGTGATCAGATGCCCAAGGGAGGCGGGGGAGGAAAGGTAATGTCCAGATGGGGGGTGAGGTGGAGAGGAGCATATAGGTGTGTGGAGGAGGAGGAGGGGAGGAGCAGTGGTATAGGAAGAGGGAGGACAGGAGGGTAGGTAGGAACACTGGAGTAGTAAGGCTGAGGGTTAACAGGGACAATAGGGTTAGGCAAAAGGAGGAGGAGGAGAAGAGAGAGGCAGGTAGGCAGGAGGTGCACATGCATAGTTGGTAAGGGTGGGAGAGCTGAAGTGAAGAAAGAATGGGGGAACTAGGATGATAGAGGGGGAGATAGTAGTGAGAGGTCACTTCTAAGTGCAGTTGCTGCTTTGGTACAGTGGCAGAGCTGGTGCACAGGGCACTAAGTTCAAGACTTGCCCAGGGTAGCAGGAAGGACCCCAGACAGTGGCTGTAGCAGCAGGGAGCTGGGCTCAAGGTTTGCAGAAACAATCAGATAACAATTTAGCAGTGGCTGAGGGTTAGAGTGTTTTTTATAGTTTGAAATCCTGCAGAAATAATAGACAGGTGTGCTAGCTGAGTGGTGGAACTGCTGACTTAGACAGTGAGGGTTCAAAGGCAGCAAGAGAGAAGTGGTAAAACTTTATATTTTGGCAGGTGGGGGGGTAAGAGACTAAAAGGCCTAGAAAGTAAGAATAAAATAGGTAGACAAAGTGGTTAAGAGGTAGAGCTGCTGACTCTGACTGCAAGGGTATTGGGTTTAAGCACAGCTTAGGGACAGTGTGTAGAAAGTTTTTTAATTCAGAAAAGGAGGGAGGAAGGGTTAAGAGTTTGAAAGTAGAGGAAGATGTTGGCCTGGTTCATTGGCTTAGTGGTTAGTCAGTAGACTTTGGAATAAAGAGTACCAGGTTTGAGGCAGCTGGGTGGTTAGTGATAGGCTGATGGGAGGAGTGAGGAAAGTAGATAGCAGAAAGGATTCAAAGGGAACTGCAGGGACCTCTAGTGAGTAGGTTTGCAAACAGTTGCTAGGAAGGGGTGGAGAGTACAGCAACCCCTTGTGGTTGGTGTCTATAAGCTGCAAATGAGAAATTGGACATTTAGTAAAAAGAAGGGTAGATCATGTGATGTGACATGTGACCTGCCAGCAGCAATAAATGAAGCGCTGACCGTGGGTGGGTGGTAAGTGCTACACAACAGTCAGGCTGTAGTGCAGGTCGCTTTACCTCTTACAGGCTCTGGCAATCCCCGTGTTCAGGCTCTGCTGCTGGGCAGAGTAGTGATTAGCAATTCCCTAAGTCAATCTTGTGCATGCGTTATTAATCTGCAAGTTTTCACTACTTCTAGTCCCTGTGCCCATTGCATATTATAGGTAAGTCTCCCTGAATTTTTTTCTGAGTTTCCTGAACCCAAAATAAGATGTCATACCACTGTGGTGGCTGTACCTTGCAAGCCGCTCCTCGAGTTCTCCTGCCTGGGCTCTTCACCAAGACATTACTACTAACACCACCAACCAACCAGATCGCAGCGCCTCTAGTCACTGTCTCTGATTGGTTGCTGCAAATCTCCCTGGAGATCCTGATACCGTGATATATATCAAATGGTCCACCGCACTCTGATTGTCCAGCTGTCACTGCGTCATCTCTCCCAATGAAATCCCTCCACATGGCTAAAGTGCTTTCATTAGAAGTATAAGTGCTAGCCCTCCACATGGCTAAAGTGCTTTCACTAGATCTATAAGTGTTTAAGCCCTCCTTTGAATCACAGACTCTGTATGGCCACAGGAGGCTGTTGGTTCACTAGGATCTGCGGCCTATCCTGTAGGTAGGGAAATGGGCAGACTAGATGGGCCAAGCGGTCCTTATCTGCCATCAAAGTCTATGTTTCTATGTTTCTAGGAGCCATATCATTCACATCCTGTTCCTGTGGTCTGTTGGTATGGTGGACTTGGCAAATAGTGACAGCACCTAGTACTGGACTAAATACATAGTGAGGTTATTCCACCCGTGTCCAGCACTCCTCCTTACCCTCTATAGCATGCCATGGCTCAGCTGGCCACAGCCCCACTGTAAGCATCCATGGATTGCGGTATTAGTACCCAGCAGGCTACCGCACCTAGCCCCTCCTAGCATAGACTCACCTGCCCACTCATTCATCGGCTGGTCAAGAAAAGCTGTATCACTTACAGCTGCCTGCCCTAATAGCACCACCTGGGGCTAGCCTATCCTTTTCTATGACAATCACAGTATTATGATCCATTTCTGTATATCTCAGGTCTGCCTATTCCATCTGCTTACTGGTTAATGCCTATTTTATCACCGTATTGCTATGTATGTATGTATGTCTTTGATATGCACTGTATTGTATGTGTGCTTCTTGTTTTATACTTCCACTATGTTTTTATCTCTCTGTAAATATTGATGTTTGATGTTTGCTTTGTAACATAATCTGACTTAACTAGGTCCATCTTGCAAATGAGCTTGCTCAATGATGTTTTGCCTAGATAAATAAAGATTTTGATTGACTGATTGATTGACATGTTGAACAAATGATAGGATCCATGGGGGATAATGGGATTGGGCAATTTGAGAAAGTCTTGGGAGAAATTATGGATGGAAAAGGGAACATAGAGGACTGTGTATGAGCGAGAATACACAACAAAGGCAGTTAATGATCGAGAAATTTCCGTAGTAACCAAGAGACCTCGAGACCGTGGCTCAAGGAGGTCTGTTACCACGGGAAACCTTGAGATCCTACAACTGCTCTTGTTTAGTATGCTTACTCATACACAATATTTTATAGTGTTATGGGCAAGCATAATCAGTGCTCCGTGATCCGCCAAACAAGTCTACCTCTTAAAATAAGGCTTTGCCGGAGATGTAGCAGCACGTCGACTTTCACATCGCCATGGGCTGCTCCAATTACTGTCATAATACGGCCAATCTTGTTTGCTGCTCCGTGACATACCGGTGCAGCACAACAAGATAGTGACGCAATGAGGCAAGCACAACAATGCTGTTGGGAGCATGGATTTCTATGCTCAACAGCATTCTACCAACACTATAAGCCAGTTGTTGACAAAAAGGAACTGTGAGTCTGGGGAATGGGGGGGCAGAAGTAGGTACCGCAGGTGTTAGAATTGGGGACCATGTGTCACTGGCAACGGAAGAAAAAATTATGGAAGGGAGAATATGTAGATGATTTTGCTTTGATCAACATGGAGACAGTTAAAAAATATGATGAGACAGAGAGTTTTGAGAAAAAGGATATGGCAGCAGCAGTAGTGTTGCTAGGAAAAGGGGAGGAGGACAAGGCAACAAAAGGGAAAACATGAGATGCTTAGTTAGTAGGTTTCACCTATATAGCCATAGTGATAAAGAAGAAGCCAGAGATGGCCACTCCATTTCTGGCTTACTCCCTGATAGTAAGTAGTGCCTATAAAATGGGGGTTGGGGATAATTGGCTTCAATACAATGAAATGATCCAACAGAGGATGGCATCCCATGGGGACCTGAGATAGGATAGCAGACACTCGGACATGTGGCTGGAGATGTTGACTGTAGCTGGGGGAGTGAAGAAGAGTGGGAAAAAAGGACAAGGGTAGTACAAAAGTGCTGTTGGGGATACAACAGAGCACACTGCTCAACCCACTGTCATTTCAAACATGCCTGCTCTAGGTGTGGTGAGACCCACCCAGCGTGAAAGTGCAGAACATGCATAGATAAGAGTAATGGAATAATTACAGCAGCCAGTCCTTTCAGGCAGACCACTGAGGATACCAAGGTACAAACTGGGGTGGGGTGGGGAGGGGTTTTGGGGAGAGGGTATGCACAATGAAGGGACAAACAGGAATGAAGCAGACAGGCATTTATATCAGATGTCAAAATGCCAATATACTTTCAGGTACTACGACAGTGGGTTAAGGAATACCCGGACTGTGAGACTGCATGGACCTTAAGGGAGGGTTTCCACAAAGGTTTTAATTTACAGTTCCAGGGGCAACAGATAAGATGCAAGGCTAAGAATTTTGGGTTAGTAAAGGGCAAAGAAGAATTGCTAGCACACAAGATAAAGAAAGAAACAGATGCAAGAAGTGTAGAGGGACCATATTGCTCTTCCCTCTTTCAACAACCTGAGGGTATCACTATTGGGTTTAGTACCCAAGAAGCAGCCAAGGAGTTTTGGATGATACATCACCAATCATACCTAGAGGGAGGATCAGTAAATAACTATATCAATGAAGAGGAGAGCAGAATCAAGTATACTACGCTTGAAGGGGCTGTACAGCTGACACAAGCTACCAAGGGAGCCTGGTTAGCCAAGACTGACACTGAAGCAGCTTTTCATCTGCCCCCAGTAAGGCCTAAGGGCTGGGACTAGGGGCATGTAAAAATAAAATTCCACCACTGGAATTTCTGCGGAAGGTGGAATTTCACTTTTGCAGAAGTTCGTAAAACATTTTCCCAACTTCCGTGGAATTTCCACCGACAAGCTTTTTTTTTGTATTAGATGTGGCCTTTTTTTAATTTACTTGTGGGAAAAAAGTTCCTTAGTCCAAAGTGTTCAGCTTCTTTACAGATGCGGAATAATTAGCATTTTATGTGCAATTGTTTTCCCAGAATCTTCATGGTGCATGCACTTTTCCACGCTATAAATTTCTTGTTTTTGCAGTCCTGCAGAAAAATTATTCTGCATCTATTAAACAGCAGTCAGTGTGAGTTGCTGAACTTCTAAGCTTACTTTTACAAAAATCTATGTGTTGGCTGGTGAAAATAGGAAATTACTGTTATAGGCTTATTACATTCTAGAGAGAGTTAGATAGTGTAGTAAAGTGTAGGGATAGAGTGAGAGAAAATGATTTAACTTTGTGTATGTATAATAAGATAGCAGCAAATGGTAGTAGTGGGGAGGATTTAATTTTGGACAGCACCAGCCAGGCCCAGGAGGAACCACAGCAGCAGGATCATGAGGTCTAGAGTGGGGACCAGGGTGGGCAGCCAGTCCAGACACAGCAGAGCCAGGGCAATACAGAGCCGGTCACCAAAAGAAATATGACACCTGCATTTAGTTACAAGATGGTTGCTGTTCTGGTGAAGGAGGTCACCAGCAATGCAGACAAGCTGTTTGGCCCAAACAGAGTACCTATGAAAAAGAGAAACAAAGTGTGGTCATCCATTAAATCCACCCTGGACACAGACAGAGGGACCTGTGCCATGCTCCATCCATCAAATCAAGCACAAAGTAGGATGACCTACAGTATAAGGACTAGAGATGCAGCAAATTTAAAATCCATCGGTGAAGTGAACGCGCAGTAGCATTTCGCATTGGCACTTCGCTACACGGAGTGCCCCATAGGAAAGGCTCACTTCACCTTGTTATTATTACTTTGCATTGTCATTCCACCTTAAACGTGAAGTAAGGTGTAGTGACAACAATACTGGCAGCACCCCACCCACACCGCACCAGAATTAATGTGCATCCCCAAAGTGCTACTGTCTTGTGTCCAGAAAATGCCCCAGTGCTGACGTATGAAATGGAGAGAGAAACAAGAAATGCAAAGCCTCCCAGAATTAGTGCTGCACTCAGTCATGTGCACAGACGCCACGCATGAGTCAACACAGAATTATTGTGCATCCCCAAAAATGCTACTGTCTTGTGTCCAGAAAATTCCCCAGTGCTGACGAAGTGAAATGAGAGTGTAACAAGAAATGCAGTCTCCCAGAATTAATGGTGCACTGCAAACACGCAGACAGATTAAGATTGTATTGCACACTCAAGGGATGCATACAAAAAGGCACAACAACACCTAACCAGTGCTCACAAATCACAAATTCATATCTGGAAAGGAATACATTTTGCCAACTGGAGGATTAGTGCACGGCAGTAACAATCCACTACCAGTTAACATACCACACAGCAGTATAAACAATTCATGCAGGTGCAGTGGATAGCAGGTTCACAGTACTGCAGTTACTCTGTGGCACAGTAAAAGGTATCTGATTTAATGGCACGCATCGCACACACACGCACACACACACACTACAAGTAATGCGTAGCAAATTGAAAACCTTTAGCAATATAGCCAAATGTTTTTAACAAATTATACACTGCTGCACCACAACTAGTTGTGAGTGAAGTGGGTTCAATCCACTCTGTGAAGTGATTCGCGGAGCAAAGGCAGATTCGCGGAGTGCTTCGCAATGTGAAGCGGAGTACTTTGCGTTATAATGAGGAGTGCGAAGTGCATTGGAAACAGCTACTTCACGTTACTCCGCCTCCATTGGTCACTTCTCTTTCAATTTTTAAGGCGAAGTACATTGGTGGCAGTTCACTTCGCCTCACTTCACCTTGTTTTTGAGCTCCAAAGATGGATTTTGCAGTGATTCATGGGAGTTCAGGTCATATGAGCTCTATATTGATCTGCACAGCCTCAATTCAAGGTAGTACGAGTAGGAAGGAGTAGGAGACAGTGTGCTCTGATAGCTGTCTGTAGGAATCTTTTAAAAGCTGTTCAGAAAGCATTTTTGCTTTTTTTGGGGGATCCAACTGTAGTTCATCGATTGTAGGAAACCCTCCTGTGCTCACATCATTGAGCATTTTTGTTTGTGTGCGGACTTTGAATGTAAATTTACAACACTGAGTGTGTGTGGTGAAAGACAGTGAAGTGTGCTGTGTGGGGAAGGGGCGTATCTGTGTGTAGGTAGATTTAAGTTGGAGAACTAGTGATTTCTTTGTGTTTTGGTAATCTTTTTGTTATATAACTGGCTGTGTTACTGTACACATAGTAAAATTGTCAGTAATAGTACAAATTTTCTTGCTGCTTGTTGTGTGAATGTGGTGCAGCATTTCATAAGGTCAAGTTGTTTAAATTACAAATTTACATTACGTGGCACTGAGTACACTGAACTTTTGCATTTGCATCACATTCCTCGTTCAGTATTGCACACAAAGGCCCAGATATTCAAAAGGGTTGCACATGGCGCAACAGTGTTGCACCATGCACAACCCACTGATGCACCAGGTGCGATATTCAAAAGGAAAAGTCGCTGCACAAATCCCGATGCGCGGAGCGCATCAGTAATGTATGCAGAGCACAGGTGGGGCGTGCATGCATAGCACCACTGCCCGATATTCAGCGGGGATGTGCAGAGTCATACATGCACAACCCCTACCTGGCGCCTGCACAAAGTTAAGCCCAAAAAAAGGAACAAGTGATGGCCACCACAGGTGAGCGCAGCCGCATTGCAGGGTGCAACATGGCAGCTGTCACCTAAGGGTGGCCACCTGAGTTCCTGCCGCACCTGGCGGTGCCCCCACATGCCCCATCGCAGGCATACATGTAGCGAAAATCCCCCTCCTATATCCCTGGTGGTCCAGTGGACCGTTATGTGCCCGATCGCGGGCATTTGTCTTGAAGAATAAGCCCCCGTCCTATATCCCTGGTGCATTCTGCACGATCGTGGGCATCAGTAATATCAACCCCCCACGTCCAATATCCCTGGTGGTCCAGTGGACCTCTATGTGCCCGATCACGAGCATCAGTAATATAACCCCCCCAGTCCAATATCCCTGGTGGTCCAGTGGACCGATTGCTGCCTGATCGTGGGCATCTGTAACTCATAAAATACTCCTACTACCCTGGTGGTCTGGTGCTTGCCCCCTCCCCACCGCCCACTGAGGCCCCACCACCCGCTCCCTCCCGTCAGCCAGCGGGCGGCACCCCACCTGTCTGCCATCCCATCGCCTCGACAACTGATAGGCTCGCCGAGGGTTGTGATACTTCCAGCTGGTTCATTAGCATGAGTTAATGGCATGCAGCCCATAATATACTACTCAGTCCAGATATTCACATTCATTCATATCTGGACCGAGTAGTATAGTATGGGCTGCACACCCATTGGCTGACGCTTAAACTAATGAGAGTGCAGTTCTACCGAGCTGTCAGTCGGGTGGGTGGTAGGGCGGCAAGCAGGTGGGGTGCTGCCCACCGGCTGACAGGGGTAGTAGTGGGGCCCAGTGGGGGGAGGGGGTACACTAGACCACCAGGGTAGTAGGAGCATTTTATGAGTTACAGATGACCGTGATTGGCAGCAATCGGTCCACTGGACCACCAGGGATTTGGACATGGGGGTTATATTACTGATGCCCACTACAGGCATATAGAGGTCCACTGACCACCAGGAATATTGACTGGGGGGTCTTTTTAGATAAATGCCGCTTATTGGCTGCAGGGTTGTCCTCACGTGCTGCCAAGCCCTCAAGAAGCTTGTGCTTAAGTCGTCAGATCGGCGCACTCTGCATGCTAATAGTATGCAAATGGGGTCAGAATGAGATGCAATGGCCCCTGTGTGCCTTTGTATAAATTATATTCCATTTGCATGTCTCCTTTGAATATCGTGAGGTGCTGTGCATGGTATAATGGTACTTGCGCCGAAGGCAGCTCCATGCTCCACTTTGGACTATTTTGCGCTGGTGCAGTGCCACTGCGCTTACGTGCAGGGTAGATAAAGTGTTAAAGCTGTGCCAAAGCACAGCTCTGCTGAATATCGCCCAGGCCACACCCCTGCACAACAAAGTTGAGCTGCGCCCAGGCTTGCACCACAGCTTGGCGCAGTTTGAATATCCAGGCCAAAGTGTTCTGTGTTGTGTGTGCAGTGTTGCGTGCATTGAATATAATACACCTTTCTAAAATTTGTGACACAGATCATTGTAAGTGCAACTAAGCGCAGCAGTGTGAACCTGCTATCCACTGCAGCTGCCTGATTTTGTACTGTGATCGTGTTCTCTGTTCTTAGTTTTGCTGCTTGTAGTGCCATAAAAATCAGCACTGTCTGTATTCAGTGCCCCCACTACCCCAACACTGAAAAGGTATTTTTTACCAGACTGAATTGTTTTAGTGACACCATCAGCACCACTGGTTACTGAAGTTGTTTTAATTCCATGACAGTGTCACACCACAGTAGTCCATTATCTGTTGCTGAAGCCACAGTTGTTTATTTTGTTTCACATCCAGCTAGCAAGTAGCGACCCTCCAGTCAGAAAGTGAAAGTATCAAAATCTGAATTTGGTAATAATATTTGTGGTTGATCCCCCAAAATGCCTGCAAAGAGACGTGTAAGTAAAGCTGTTTCTGGCCATGGCAATGTTGGCAGTAAGAGGGTCTTGGGCATGGCAGTAGTAAATGAATGGAGAAGTGCATAGCTGATGTGAGGAAAGGTATTTCTCCTGCAATGTTTTTTACAGCCCAATCAGTAGCTTCACTGATAGTTGGAGGAGATGATGTTTTCCCAGCCGGTGGTGTTAGTGTTACTGGTGTTAGTGGTGGTGGAGGTAGTATTAGCATTGTTGCATCAAGTTCTAATTCCGACCAGTGTACCATATCCAAACATACTGAGTGTGAAGCAGTGCAAGTGAGTGACGGTGTAGATGATGTCATACTTGCCAGTAACATCCCATTAACTGAACCTGATTTTGATGATCATGTCAATGATAGCATACAATGTGATATTCCATCCATCGTGGCACTTAACATCACTCATTTTCCATGCAACAGAGATTCATAGTGTGGTGGAAAAATATCAGGTGGTGGTGGTATAGATGCTGATGATGAATGAGATGATGCTGATGATGATGATGTTGCTGTTGTTGCAACATGCAGTCCACATGTTAGCATCCAAGCAGAAGATGTGGATGTGGGTGACAGTGACGTTGATGAATATGATGATGATTTAATTGACCCCATTTGGGAACTGGAGAAAAATAAATTAAAAGTGGCTGTGTCTGAAATGTCTGAATCTGTTTGCAGGAATCCCCCCCCCCCCGTAAAAACTTGTGATTTACTGGTTTTAGTGGATGATGATGATGATGACGACCCAGTGCTCAATATGATAGGTAGTCGTGGTGGTCAGTTGCAGTCCAGGTGTACAGTGCCAGAAACATCACATGCCCCCCCCCACTTCAGTGCTTAAAATAACAGACTTAAATAAGCCACATCATCATGGACATGTTAAAAGCAGAGCATCACAGTCCCTAGTTTGAAATTTTTTTGTTCAAGATGCAAATGATGATTCAGTTGCAATCTGCCAGGTTTGCCATGTGCATGTGAGTCAAGGTAAAAATGGGAGCCATCTTGGGGCAGGAGGACAGTATACACATCTTAAGAATAGGCACTTGGCTCTCTGGATCCAGCACAAGCTGGCAGCTAATACCAGACTTGGGCATTCGCCCATATCACTGGAAGCAACCATAGCCAGCATGTTATCCCCTTCCATGACCGTTAAGCCCAGTAGGAAATTAGACGTGTGCCGTAGTGTGGTAATAAGAGCAGAGTATTACTACAGGCATGATGAGGTGGAGGACCATAATGACTTTGAAATGTTGTCCAGTGCTGGTGAGAGAAGCAGTTTTTGTGGTGGTGGTGGTGGTGGTGGTGAATGCAGTATGTCTAGTGCAAGTGGTACATCAACTCCGGTTGGCAAATCTGGAAAAATAACATAATTTCTGGGTTTGTCATCATCACCTGTGCAACCGTCTTCATCAAATGTCCACACTCCACCCCCTGCCAATGCCATTCATCACAGAGCACAATCATTTGTGACCAACAACACACCCCGTGTAAAACGTTTAAGTCAGCCCTCTTAACAGAGTGTTTTTGCGCATAAGCTGAAGTACCCCCCCAATCATACAGTGTCACGTGAACTTAATGCTGCTGTAGAGGAAATGTAGGCAATCGATCTTTTGCCCTACTCCTTTGTGGAGAAGTCTTGATTCTGGTGGTTTGCTGCCCGTGCCTGTCCAAAATGGAAAGTCCCATCCAGGACATACTTTTCTATCCGTGCTGTTCCTGAGTTGTTCCGCATTGTCTCAGACTCAGTAAGACATGCCCTTCAACATTCCTCATCTCCATTCATCCATTTAAGTATGGTTATGTGGACAAGTGGCAAAACAGTGGGAGTTCATATCTGTGTATAACTACACACTGGGCTCAGGTGCCGGGGGTTGTTTGTGATGCTGGTAGTGTGAATAATCAGTGCAGGAAGGTGGATTGTCGCAGTAGTATTATTCTGGGAATTCGCCAGCATGCAACAAATGCTAAGCATAGTGTGACCTGTTCACACACTGGTGAGAACATGTTGGACATGGTACTGACTGAAATTGACAGATTGCTAAACCCTCTGTCCCTGATAGCTGGGTTCATAGCAAGTGACAACTGGTCAAATGTGGTGAAATGCATCACGAATGGTGTTTGTTTTCATGTTCCATGCATGGCCCACTGTTTAAATCTTGTGGTTCAGGAGTTTCTGCAGCACCCTGACATAAAGGAAATGCTGACCATTGCATGACGTATCTGCTTTCACTTTTCAAGGTCTGGAAAAGGCCTGTGACCAACTGTGGCAGTTGCAGATACAAAACAGCCTGCCTCAGCACCACTTGAAGCTGGAAGTTGTCACCCGATGGAACTCTACGTTATGCATGGCAGAGAGGTTGTATGAACAATACAAAGCCATCTCAAAATATCTTGTTATGCACACTAGCCGTGACAGTTCTGGGGCCTGTATGTCTATGACAACTGAACAGAGGCGCCTCATGGACTCTGTAATAGCAATTTTGTGGCCTTTTGAACATGCTACACAGGCAGTAGTGGCGAGTCTGCATCCATTAGCCAATCAATTCCACTGCTACGGGTGCCGAGTCAGACATTGGTGAATGTACAGCATAGCCTTGATGTTGCCGGAGACAGTGGTAGCAGTATGTTGCTGCAACACATGCTGACAGTATTGGACCAGAATCATCACATTGTGAACATTCAGCGTAGTGACAACTTTGCCATGGCAACAATGCTGAACCCATGATACAAACGTGGAATTGCATCAGTACTGGAGGGTGAGTATTAACAGGTAAAAAAAATCAGTGGTCAACTGGTTCGCTTGGTTCATTGGGCACAGAAGTCATGTGCCAAGGTTTGCAAACCTCAGCAGCATAATCCAGCTGAAGGTGTAGCTGGAGGACCAGCAAGCATATCATGCAAGGGTAAGGGGACTGTAGTTCCTGGTGGTCTGCCATCCAAAGTGGTTGGCGTCAACCTGCTTTGGGAGGCTTTGTCCCAAGTGGGTATTTGTGAAATCAGTGATTCCAGGGAACAGGCTGATGCATCAACAATTGGACGTAGTGTGGCACAGAGAATGGTTGAGTAATATTTGTCTGAAAACAGGCATCTGACAAAAAGTGAAGATCCTCTTTTGTACTGGAGTAGAAAGGTCAGTGAATGGCCAGAGCTGACTGCAGTGGCACTGAAGTACCTCACATGCCCACCCTCCAGTGTAAGTGTTGAGAGGGTATTCAGCTCAGCAGGTGCAAGTCAGGGATCATCGGACAAACCTGTCTCCTGCAAATGTTAGTTTGCTAACATTCATTAAAATGAATGAGAGGCATGTACCAACACAGACTGCAACCTTGGTATTCATACCCCGGCCTAGTCAGGGTGGTCTTACTGATGTGGAAATGGAGCATCCTGGTGGCACTGGCAGTGGCTGCCTGAAACGGCCCACCACTGACGTAGATGATGACACAATAGAGAAAGAATTTTCCAGTGGCCAGACATCAGACATCGATGTCTGTGAGGGCAGTTTTCTTTATGAGGATGATGATGTGGTTAACGTTGGTAGGTTTTAACTGCAGTATTTAAAAGGCAGTGTACCCCCCTACCCCGGACCACCACCACCACTGGGACTGATGTTATCCACCTCTGCTGCCACCATGAGTCTGTTTGCCCACCCCAGACCACCACCACCGGGACTGATGCTATCCAAGTCTGCTGCCACCATGAGTCTGTCTGCCCCCCATGGACCACCACCAGCACTGGGACTGATGTTATCCAACTCTGTTGCCACTATGAAGCTGTCTGCCCACACCGGACCACCACCACCGGGACTGATATTATCCAAGTCTGCTGCCACCATAAGTCTGTCTGCCCCCCATGGACCACCACCACCACTACCGGGACTGATGTTATCCAAATCTGCTGCCACCATGAGTCTGTGTGCCCCCCATGGACCACCACCACCACCAGGACTGATATTATCCAACTCTGCTGGCACCATGAGTCTGTCTGCCCACCTCAGACCACCACCACCACTGGGACTGTTGTTATCCAACTCTGCTTCCACCATGCGTCTGCTGCCCAACCCGGACCACCACCACCGGGACTGATGTTATCCACCTCTGCTGCCACCATGAGTCTGTTTGCCCACCCCAGACCACCACCACCGGGACTGATGCTATCCAAGTCTGCTGCCACCATGAGTCTGTCTGCCCCCCATGGACCACCAGCAATACTGGGACTGATGTTATCCAACTCTGCTGCCACTATGAAGCTGTCTGCCCACACTGGACCACCACCACTGGGACTGATGTTATCCAAGTCTGCTGCCACCATAAGTCTGTCTGCCCCCCATGGACGACCACCACCACCACTACCGGGACTGATGTTATCCAAATCTGCTGCCACCATGAGTCTGTGTGCCCCCCATGGACCACCACCACCACCAGGACTGATATTATCCAACTCTGCTGGCACCATGAGTCTGTCTGCCCACCCCAGACCACCACCACCACCAGGACTGATGTTATCCAAGTCTGCTGCCACCATGAGTCTGTCTGCCCCCATGGACAACCACCACCACTGGGACTGTTGTTATCCAACTCTGCTTCCACCATGAGTCTGCTGCCCAACCCGGACCACCACCACCGGGACAAGTCTGCTGCCACCATGAGTCTGTCTGCCCCCCATGGACCACCAGCAATACTGGGACTGATGTTATCCAACTCTGCTGCCACTATGAAGCTGTCTGCCCACACTGGACCACCACCACCGGGACTGATGTTATCCAAGTCTGCTGCCACCATAAGTCTGTCTGCCCCCCATGGACCACCACCACCACTACCGGGACTGATGTTATCCAAATCTGCTGCCACCATGAGTCTGTGTGCCCCCCATGGACCACCACCACCACCAGGACTGATATTATCCAACTCTGCTGGCACCATGAGTCTGTCTGCCCACCCCAGACCACCACCACCACCGGGACTGATGTTATCCAAGTCTGCTGCCACCATGAGTCTGTCTGCCCCCCATGGACCACCACCACCACTGGGACTGATGTTATCCAACTCTGCTTCCACCATGAGTCTGCTGCCCAACCCGGACCACCACCACCGGGACTGTTGTTATCCAAGTCTGCTGCCACCATGAGTCTGTCTGCCCACCCCGGACCACCACCACAGGGACTGAGGTTATTTAAGTCTGCTGCCACGATGAGTTTGTCTGCCTCCCACAGACCACCAGTCCACCAGTGCACCACCACCACCAGCTTCTTAATATTTAAACCATAAAGTGAGTATGTGCACTAATGTTTGTTATGCTGCATCACTTCCTTAAGTTGCCTGTTTTGTTTTCTGTAGCTTTTCAGAGCCACAGTCGCAAAACACATACAGTACACTTCTTTTGTTTCTTTTACAGGAGAACAAAAATAGGCTCCATCGCTATAACTCATTGGGAAAGATGCTGTAGCTATACCGTACAGAGAGGAACCGATGTAATGTCCATGTGAAATCCATTCTGGTAAGTATGAAGATTTTATTTCATCCATTTCATTGCTCTGCTGCAAATATTGCACACAACAGGTTGTCTTAGTAGTTGATAAGATGTGTCTCTGAAATGTAACCTGACAACAGGAATTGAGATTTGAGAACCAGGGAGGGACACATAACAATGAAGTTGTAACTTTTAAGAAGTCATTCATTTATTTTTTTAGGAACATTCGCAATACTTTGTTGTTCTGTCAAAGTGGCCTTATCCATAAAAGTTTGTCAACATGATCAGGCACACCCAACCCCTGACCCAAGCTGGGGCACACATGCAACATGCAGAAGTTGTTTCATTCGATGACTATGACCATCACTAACAACCGGACTCCAGAAGGATGCTGATGAAATCTGTGAAGAAATAAAAAAATAAGAAACCATTACAGACAAAACTGAAAATATAATCCCCCCCCCAAAAAAAATACTTACCTTCATGTGCTTGAGAGTTATCCGTTTAAATTTAAGTGCAAAAAATTCTCATTGAGCACTGGAAGGTGCACAGCAACAGATCCAAGACGGAGTCACATGTGTGATGCAGAACAATAGCATGTGTACATGTCCATGTCAAGTTCAACCCCCCTCATCATCACCTGCAAAATACACAACCATATATCTATACATATCTACTCACTAAGGCTACTATTACTGTACATCCAAAGGGCACCTTTCAGTCTAGTGGAGATGATCACTTTTCACTTTCTGCACACAAGGAGGACGCATTGTGGGCCTGCAGAAAACATCTGGGGACTCTGCTACTTTTGAGCACATGACTGAGTGCTCCATTAATTCTGGGGGACTTTGCATGCACTGAAACAGTCTCATTTCACTTTGTTACCACTTATCAATTTTCTGAACACATGGAGGATGCATTCTGGGACTGCAGAAAAAATCTGGGGACTCTGTGCCACTTTTGTGCGCATGACTGAGTGTGCCATTAATTCTGAGGGACTTTGTATGTGCTGAAACAGTCTCTTTCCACTTGGTTACCACTTGGCAATTTTCTGCACACAAGTAGGACACATTGTGGGCCTGCAGAAAAAATCTGGGGACTCTGTGCCATCACTGCGCACATGACTGAGTGCGCCATTAATTCTTTGTATGTGCTGAAACAGTCTCATGTCAATCTGTTACCACTTGTCAATTTTCTGGACACATGGAGGATGCATTCTGTGCCTGCAGAAAAAATCTGGGGACTCTGTGCCACTTTTGTGCACATGACTGAGTGCACCATTAATTTTGGGGGACTTTGTATGCACTGAAACAGTCTCTTTTCACTTGCTTACCACTTGTCAATTTTCTGCACACAAGGAGGACGCATTGAGGTCCCACAGAAAAATATGGGGACTCTGTGCCACCACTGTGCACATGACTGAGTGTGCCAGTAATTCTGGGGGACTTTGTATGTGCTGAAACAGTTTCATTTCACTCTGTTACCACTTGTCAATTTTCTGTACACAAAGGGGATGCATTCTGGGTCTGCAGAAAAAATCTGGGGACTCTGTGCCACTTTTGTGCGCATGACTGAGTGCGCCATTAATTCTGGGGGACTTTGTATGTGCTGAAACAGTCTCATTTCGGTCTGTTACCACTTGTCAATTTTCTGCACATAAGGAGGACACATTGTGGGCCTGCAGAAAAAATCTGGGGACTCTGTGCCACCACTGCGCACATGACTGAGTGCGCCATTAATTCTGGGGGACTTTGTATGTGCTGAAACAGTCTCTTTTCACTTGGTTACCACTTGTCAATTTTCTGCACACAAGGAGGATGCATTCTGGGCCTGCAGAAAAAATCTGGGTACTCTGTGCCACCACTGCCCACATGACTGAGTGTGCCATTAATTCTGGGGGACTTTGTACGTGCTGAAACAGTCTCATTTCACTCTGTTACCACTTGTCAATTTTCTGGACACAAGAAGGATGCATTCTGGGCCTACAGATAAAATCTGAAGACTCTGTGCCACTTTTTTGTGCATGACTGAGTGCACCATTAATTCTGGGGGACTTTGTATGTGCTGTAACAGTCTCTTTTCACTGTGTTACCACTTGTCACTTTCCTGGACACAAGACAGATGCCTTTTGCAGATGCAGAAAAATGAGGCACCAAAACAGCGCACACACACAAAACACGCAGACACTTAACAGAAGGAAGGGGCCCCAGAATACAAAGTGTAACGCATACTGAAGACAACAAAAAAAGGGCATAATTACATACAAGGGTCAGGGATGGTGGAGGAATACATTTTATGACACAGCAAGGAAGGTGCAGGGGGAGGGGAACATGGTGTGAGGAAACAAAACTAATGTGGGATCCCATGGTAATCCTGCAGCAGTTCCAGCATGAACATAATTTGAAGCTGATGTCCCTTTATGTCATCCAGCCGCTGCTCCACAGCACTCATCCTCTCACTGTTCTCCTCAACAGTACTCCAGAGAACTGCCAAGTCAGACACTGTTACACGCACTTCTCTGGTGTCCACCATACCTCTCAAGTGTCCCTGATTTTCAGGGACGTCCCTGATTTTGCCTCAAAATTTTACTCTGTCTCTCCTAAAATTTGTGTTTTTGTGGCTAAACAGTGGGGACTGTAGGCACAAAACAATGTCAAGCATTAAAGTTACAGACTTGTTCTTCTTTAGAAAATGCATTGTGCACTAAGCCCTATATTCTACCAGCTTTCTGGGTGGATAGCTCTAATTTTGAAGATGTGTCCCTGATTTTGGTCCTTTGTCCCTGATTTTTTTAAGCCTTGTCCCTGATTTATGAGGCAGGAGGTTGAGAGGTATGGTGTCCACTTGTTTGAAAGGCTGACCTGCTGGTGGTGGTGGTGGTGGTGGTGGGGGGTGCTGGTGGAGCAACAGGTGCTGCTGTGGCCTTCCTCTTCTTAGGGATGCCGCTATGCACAGCAGCACCCTCTGCCACAGAACGGCCAGCAGGTGCAGACATGGTCTGTTCTGTGGCAGCTTGCCACTCCAACTGGTGGTGATTAAGCATATGGATGCACTGGCCCCCATTCCCCAGGTGACTCCCCCGGGGCCACGGCGCACATACACCACACATAGGCAACACTTCTCCACACTGCTGTCCCACCCGACACAGTCAAAAAACTGCCATACAACAGAGGTGCAGGGAGGACCAGGCACAAGCAAAGGAGGGCCAGATGAACTGGCAGTAGGCTGCTCACACTGCTCAAAACTGATGGGATCCACACCTGGGCCTGGGGAAACAGGCACATCCTGCTCCAAAGGACCTTTTGCTGGACTTGATGGTGTTGGTGGTTGAACTGCCTCAGAGTCAGGAGGCGGTGCTGGTCCTGCTTCCGGGGGGCTGAACACTCACAAGTTTAGAATGGTCCAACACAAATGGGTGCCCATGCCCCCCCACGCATGCGCAGGGTACGACGCGTACTACCATGCTCTCCCAGAGCTGCCTCCACCCCAGACATTCCCTCACCCTGCTCCATCTCTCCTACTGTGCTCCCTCAGTCTGAGCAATCACTACTCTGTCACACAACACAAGCACAACACACACACAGTCACACACACACAGACAAACAACTAAATAAGTATAGAGGTAAGAAAAATAAAATTTACAGAAAGAACAAATTAAGTAAAACACAGTACAGAAAAGACAAAAAAAAGTAGCTTTTAAATAAGCTGTTGGGTTAACTATCAAATTTTAACTCTCCTCCTCTGCAATCAAAACACTCCTCTCTCTAGTACACACTCCTCTCTCTCATTCTGCACAGGAGAAAGTGAAACTGTCTGTGTGACTCACTTCCTTCCTGCTTGGCTAGAGAGCACGTGACTTACAGTACTGTAAGCCATGTGATGTGTGGGGGGGCTGCCAAGTCTGAAACGCCAAGTGGATCACTTGGAATCATAATGAGGAAGGCGAAGTCCATTGAAATCAATGACTTCACCTTACTTCACATTGTCATTCAGCCCAACGTGAAGTGGTAATGACAAGGCGGAGTGAGCACTTTGCATTACCTACTCCGTGTAGCAGAGTGGCAACGCGAAGTGCCCACTTTGCGAGCACTTCGCCAGCGGATTTTAAATTCGCTGCATCTCTAACCACAAAAATCAGCAAAACAATTTCAAGAATTACTGAAACTATTAATGTGTACATTAACACAGTTATACAAGAAAAATATAACCAAAACAGAAAGACTGCCTTTTTCTCCCAGTTAATGTACCTTCACCACAAATACGCCCTTCCCCTAAACACACTTCACAGTACACAAACTGAAATTCACACACAACAATAAACACTTGATGATATGAACACAGAAGGGTTTCCTACAATCAGTGTGCTAAACGACTCAAAAAGGCATTTTAAACAGCTTTTAGAGGCTTTGAATTGCTGAGCTCTGAGAGCAAACCAATTCCATCTACCACTACACACACACTACCCAGGCCAGAACTGAGGCTGTGCAGAACAATTTAGAGCCCATGTGACCTGCAATCCCATGAATCACTGCAAAATTTCGTTTGGAGCTCAATTACAAGGTGAAGTGAGGCGAATTACATTGATTTCAATGTACTTCGCCTTAAAATTGGTGGAGAAGTGGTTTGGAAAAGGTGGAATAATGCAAAGTCATTGGTTTCAATGGACTTCGCATTCCTCATTATGAAGCAAAGTACTCCACTTCAAATTGTGGAGTATTCCATGGATACTGAGGTACTCCATGAATCACTTCATGGAGTGAATTGGGGTCATTTAGCCCACCACTGCTTACAGTACTGTAACTCAGATGCTGTACAGGAAGGAACGTGAATGCCTATGGCTGTACTTTCCTGATGAGCTGAGCCTGTATCATTACACTCCCCAATTTAAAAACTCTTATTAATGAGTACAGTGGTGGGTTGGTAAAGCCTGTAGAGATACTACAAAATAGGCTTACAATACATCCAAGTAACTAGTAAAAAAATTAATGTGATTTGTGACGTGATCATAAATTGTGATTTGTGACTGCATTTGTGACCATGATGATGAAGAACGTGATTCGTGTCGACGGTGTGAGATAACCAATATGGAACTGTGTTGGGAATGCAAATGCCTACTGCTGTACTTCCCTGATAAGCTGTAGCACAAAACTCCCTGACTTAAAAACTCTAATTAATGAGTACAATGGTGGGGTGGTGAAGCCTGGAGAGGTACTACAAAACAGGCTTACAACACATCCAAGTTACTAGTAAAAAAATTAATGCTGTGATTCGTGATGTGATCATGAATCATGATTTGTGACTGCATTTGTGACTGTGACGATGAAGAACGTGATTTGTATCACAAGGGACTCGTGATGATGGTTCTGACTTAAAAACGCATATTAATGAGTACAATGTTCATGCAGAATTATGCACAACATCAGTCCATTACTCTGAAGGGAAGTCAAAGAAGCAACTGTGACTTAAGTTACAGATGGAGACTGGGCCCTAAAGAGATGCAAATGCACAGACAGATTAAGATTACGCTGTGCACTGAAGAGATGCAGACTCAAAAGCACAACACCTAACCAGTGCTCACCATCAGAAATTCAAATCTGGAAAAGAATACCTTTGCTGGTTGGGGCTGGCCATGGAAGGGGGTAGTGTATTGCACTGCTGCAGTAACAGTCACTAGTACTAGTACCAGTAAAGATACCACAAAGAAGTACAAAAATCACAGCTGCAGTGGATAGCAGGTTTTCATTGCTGAAATTACTATGTGGCACAATAAAAGGTGTCTGATTTGATGACACGCATCACACACATACTCGCATACACACTAAGTAACGTGTAGCAAATTGAAAACTTCAGCAATATAACTATGTATTTTAAACAAACTAAAATTATGCACTGCTGCACCATAACAATAAGCAAAAAAATGGCAATAGTTATTGAAAATATTACTGTGTATACATTAACACAATTATACAAGAAAAATATCACCAAAACAGAAAGAACTGTCTTTTTCTTGCGGTTAATCTACCTACACCACAGATATGCCTCTCCCCCAAAGCAGACTTCCACTGTCTCTCAGTACACAGACTGAAAGTCGTACATTAACATTCAAAATCCATACACATGTAACCCCCGGACCTCTGCCTTTTTGCAAAACGACAGATGGTATGCTGTTGAAGCTGATAGCAGTACTTGGTGGGGACTGGGTTCGGGGAGGACTAGGTTACTCGGCACAAGGGGCCTAGGTTTGGCTACTCTGCACAGGGGCACTCAAGTAAATCCAAACACAGGAAGCAATAACTGTAATGTCCAATACCAGGAATGGGATTCTAAAGTGTGGCTTTTATTCACATCCAAACAGAACAAACAAAGCATAGATGGACCCCCACAGGACTACATTCCTGGTAATGCAGATAAGAGATACAGAACACTTCTTCAACACTTCAGCCCTCAGGCTCTCAACCCACCAGGCACACAGCCCAGACTTGCACGCTGCTTTGGGTACACAGCCCGACTTGTACACTATTTGGGTTTTTCCCAGCCCGGCTTCCTTGCCGGCCACTCGATCCCGGTCCATATGGCAGTGAACCAATTTTCTGTTGGTGGCTCCCCAAACCACCTTAGAGCCTTCGACTCCTTAAGGGAAATTTCCTCTCAATCCCACGTCTGGGTACTTCCCTCAGCACTGGCCAAGTGCCTGAAGCAAAGTAGAAATCCACAGAGCATATCCGTAGAGGTGGACCTGGTTACTAAAGATGGGGGGTCTCCCACCTCCAGCTTCCATAATCTATACCCGGCCATTTCTCTGGGCATTAAACAACTCTTTTGAAAGCTTGGCAATGTAGATTAAAGGGTAGACGTATAGCACATCTCCTCTACATGTCTTGACTTTCCCCTTGTGCTGGACTTGAACATACTTTTACTTTGGCTAAGCCTATTCTTCTAGGCCTCCCACTAATTCAGCAGTCCAATCCCCACTTTAACACAGTTCAGATGAAACATGGACCCTTTGATAAGAGCAGAACTCACCCTTTGGTTGCACATGCCCCACGGGCGAATCTTGACATCTTCTTGTACCACAACCCACTTGGAAAAATGAGGCAGCTTCTTCCCTAGCCAGAACCAGGGGGTTGCCCCTGGAATAAAAGGCAAACCTTCCACCCCCATCCCCTTAGGGATGGGGAACAGAGACCAGTATCAGCAGTCTCCACCACTTCAAGAACAGCTTACTGTGTTCCTCTTAAGGCGGAAACACACACCTTTCCCTAGAAGTAGCTCTATATCAGAGCTTAGGCTCCAAGAGCCTGTGGACAGACTACTGTGCTCCTCTCTTCTTCACTGCTCACTCACAACTCTGCTTTCAAAAACTCTCAACATTCTAACCTAACTCCCATCTGCAGATTCCAATGTGGCTCATGCAACTATGATAGTTCTATGGTGATATCATCCCTCAGTCTCAGCTGAGACTGAGAACAGAGTGAGACAGTGTGTAATCCATTTAACTGGAATTTCACAAGTTGCCTTCCCTGCCTACCACTAGGTGTTACTGGGATTCTAGTAACCCCGGGTAACAGAGGGGTTACACACAAACAATAAACGCTTGATGATATGAGCACAGGAGGGTTTCCTGCAATCGATGAACTAAAGTTTCAGCAAACAAAATTACTCAAAAAGGCTTTTTTAATAGCTTTTAGAAGGTTTGAATCACAGAGATCTCTCAGAGCAGATTGTCTCCTACAGCTTCCTACACACACTACCCTGAACTGAGGCTGTGCAGAACAATCTAGAGCCCATGTGACCTGAAATCCCATGAATCACTGCAAAATTCACCTTTGGAGCTTAAAAAAAAGGCAAAGTGAGGCAAAGTACATTGCTTTCAATGTACTTCACCTTTAGAATTGGTGGAATAGTGGTTTGGGAAGTCGGAGTAATGCAAAGTCATTGTTTTCAATGGACTTTGCATTACAAATCATAACGCGAAGCACTCCGCTTCGCATTGTGGAGCACTCTTCGAATTCACTTTCACTTCGCTATTCACTTCACGGTGTGAATTGGGACCACTTTGCCCATCTCTAGAAGGACACTGAGGTGCTGGAGGCATTTGGAGGCATTTGGTGTTGCAGTGACCATCACTGCAAAGGAGAGTAGCATCAGCAAAAGGAATGCTGAGAAGACCAGCACCAAAACCACTGGATCCCATGCAGGAAAGAGGAAGAGGATGCATATGGAGGATAACAGTGATGACACTAGTGAGTATACTTTTTTCTTTATTTACTCTTTTTCAGCCCCCTTTTCTCTGCTGCAGCACCTACTCTTCAGTGATCCCTCCCTAAGCTGTTTGGCCCCTACTCTAGCCCCGGGTAAATCCTGGCAGAGGCGCTAGACCTTCCCCCATCCTGCCTCAGCCTACCACCTCTGGCAGTGAGCCCAGGTCGTACCACTCCCAGCACATTAGAGTGTTTGACTCTGACTGTGTCAGGTTCAATGGTGACTCTTTTCATGATCTCGGTTGTGATATCTGGGGCAGCTGGGTCCCATCTTCCAGCCACCACAATGCAAATGTGGTTTTCCTTTGTTCTGACTGCATCCCCTGAGAACACCAGTATGCTAAAGTACTGGGAGTCAAGGAGTCAGGGCACATCTAGCTATGCCTCTGCTCCTGCTCCTGACAGATGTCCTCCCCTCCCCATTGCTCTGTGGCCTTGCTTCACCACTACTTGTGGTCACCTGGCTTAGGTGGCAGAAAACTGGTGTGGCCTGCAGCCAACTCTGTCTGGTGGATGAGCGCACCCACTTTAAGGTGTTCAGTCTTCCTCTCCTGGGCTGCACCTATAGCAACCTAAGCTTGTTCATGACCCTGTTGTTGTTGTACTCCCCTGGTTAAAAACATCATGTTCTTTCATACTATTAACTGTCATCATTGTTGATAGTTTTGTTTTCCATTTTGGGGGGGACAATATTAATGTTTAACTGTTTTGATGTAATACTTCCTTGTCATGAGTCATCTCAATTATCTTGTTTTCAAGGTTCAGTTACTTCTTTTCGGGCATGTGGATGGGTGCTGATGAGGTACAGGGCCATGATAATTGGCCAGATCTGGGAAACTAGTAAACACTTAACAGTTAAGGACAAGACCAATGCCCACCTACATTTTTTTAGTTTTTCTTATTTTATGTTGGGGGGGGGGTGCCAGAACAGCAGCAAACTGGTAAACTGGTAAACACTTAACCTTTGAGGACAAGATCAATGTCCACCTTATTTATTTTGGTTTCTCTCATTTTATGTTGGGGGGGGGGTGCCAGAACAGTGGCATTCTTGGACAGTTGAAAGTAATGCTGTTTTATAAGTATAGAACTGCTGGCTGCTGATATCACCGTTGATTATCGGCTTAAATCTGGATGTAGTAATCCTCTGCTTCATCATCATCAACTTTTCTTTTAACACAGCAAGTTCAGACTCGGGCATTGCTGACTGACTCCGGTTGCATGGCTCTTTACTTTTCTGGTAATGTAATTGAAAACACAAGGGGCCCGATTCCAAGATGACTTGCGCATGGTGCAAGGCAATTTACCTCTAACCCCATGGCATAAATTGCACCTGGCGCCATGGAATATACACGTCACAATTCCAAGATGTGGCTTGCACCATGTTGCTTGTGGGTTGCACCAAAGTTGGTCTACGCAACCTGCTATGCCCACAACCCACAGCAGTATGACACAAGGGTGGGTTATGGCAGCAACTGCACCCTATTCTGCAAGGGCAGCTGCCATAACCCACCTACGCCATTCCAGGGCCCGGTTTGGCATAGCGGGGTTAGAACAGCTTGAAGGAGGTCTAAGGGATATCTGTCCTGGCACATTGATTAATACCCCTCGCAGCACCATGGAAATGCCATGTCCGTGCCCCAAGTGCCCCCCTGCTCAGACATGCCCCCAACCCCCCTGTAATTCAGGGACCTTTGGGTCCATTTTCTGTTGTACCCCCCGATCACCAGTGCCAACTGGCCAGCTCTTCCAATGCCCCCAGGTGCATGCAGGTGTATTTCAGAGTGGGGGGCTCTGGGGAGCAGTAGACTGTGTGCCATGACTTGTGGCACCCAGGTCCAGTGTTCCATTCCCTTGGTGCTAGCATGCAGCTGTCACTAGTTAAGGGCATAGGTGCCAGGGACCCTGCCTGTCCTGGAATACAGCGCAGGCTCCCCAGTGTAGTGCCTCATGGTGCAACTCACATATGCCCACGAGTTGCACCCTGCATCTTGTAATCGGGCCCAATGTGTTGTTATGTCTCACAACACTGTCCATGATACCACTAAGAGGGAGTTATAAGGCAATACAAAGCAATGGTGAGAGGAGTCAGTAAAAAGATATAAAAAAAAATTGGTATGCCATGCCAAAAACAGTAAATGCTTCTTGCTTAAGGCTGCTTAGGGCTGATGGAGAAAAACAATGGTGTTCATATGATTGGATCGACCACTGGTGTTGCCGTTTGATTCCTGCTCTGTTCCCTTATACAATCACAGGTTTGGCAGGGTAGATCCTAGGCAGCAGGGACATCATCAGCATCAGCTTCCATTCAGCAAGCCTTATAGAGGCATACCTAGTAAGAAAAGGAAAAATTGTGGAGATAGTTTAAGAAACACCTAAGAAACATGGCATTTGCTAAAACAGTGGAGATCAGAGTCTGTGTGCTATGTCTACACCAAACATTCTGAACATCATATCAATTCACTACCCAGTACCTATTCACCCACCTGTCACTACCTAATGTGCAACACAGTACTGTATTTAATTCTACCACTTTCTTATTGCCCTGTCCACCCTTGCCTACTCCACCCCCATACCAGCCGTATTTCTCTAACTATAAATAACTGTATCTGACTCCAATATATTTTGACCTGTCTGGGGAAAAAGAAGGTCAAAGTAAGGCAAGAACCAAAGATGCTTACCTGTGCACTTGTGATTGACAAATCATGATTCCTCAGGCCTGGCTGTCATGGTACATTCAGGTCAGCTGTAGCCCCAGTAGTGGCACCCTATATAAAAAGTGCTACCCATGCTCGTCTGGACTTTTTCAAAATGACCCCTTTCCTTGTTTTGGATTGATAAATGCATACCCCTAAAATACCAATTCAAGGAGTCCATTCTGGACCCCCAACCCCATTTTTAGCATAACATGAGGAGGCAGATTATAGTACACATACAGCAATGGCATACTACAAGTGTGATCCTGGCCCGAATCAAATCCATCTCAGCTCCAGAGGCATACCCTTCTCTGATTCTCCACATCCCACCATCAGTCTCTATCATGTTACTGATCTATGCACTTGTCTGACTCCGGCACATGCCACTGCTCAGGAGAAACATCAAAAATACTTTTCTAAGTCTTAATTAAAAAAATCCTTTTCAAATTACCCTTTAAAAATAAAATGAAGCCTGCTCCCTTTTTACCCTTAACGCGAGGATCCAGGATTCAACGCTAATATTGGTGGGTCCACAAGTAGCCCATGCTCCCCTCCCAAAAAAACAAACACACCCGTCACATATGTAATTTAACTACACAGTAAAGCCCCTGCAAGGCAAATAAATAAATATGGGTCCTCCACTTTTTTGATTAGGGCTCTCTGAAAAGCTAAAGCTACAACACACACACACCAATCTGCTCCCAACCTCCCCCCAACACATGTGCAAAGCTCACATCACCATGGCCCAGCCCCCCTCCCCACACACAGACAGTCCACCAACCCCAGACACAGCCAGCTCCTCCTCCCCTCCACACATGGCTAGCACTCCCTCCACACACACACACACACACACATGTCCATCCCCACACACACCCCCAGCCCCTCAACCCAACACAGGCATCTCCTCCTCGCAATAGTGGAGTGTATCGGACCAGCGCTATGCTAGTAGCGTAAACCTTTTGTGAATACAGCACATGCTTGCACTTACTGGTGATGTTGTTGTGTCAGTTTGTTTGAGTTGGGGGGCTTCACCCCCCCACCACAAACACCCTTTTTTTAATAGGGGGGTGTTTGGACTGAAGCCCACCAACTCAAATAAACTACTAAAAATAATCCAACGACTGATTTAAGACAGTAGCATAACTTGCTCCCACGCTAATAACGTAGGTCTATTGATGGTCCGATACTCCCCACTATCTCCGCTCCTCCCTACCTCCCCCACAGACATGCACATCTGCGTATGCGCACACACATACAGATACACTTATTCAGTTTTTAGTATTAAAGTCATTAATTGATTTTTTTTCCACCAGCTTGATATACAGTATTGTACATGCAACTTGACCCCCTCCACCTCTCTACCCACTTTAACTGTAACATAAAAATGTGGTGTATCTTTTTCAAAACTTAAATAGAAGGTGCTGTTTTACTGTACTATACCTATGCTGTGATGCTCATGCAACTCAGTCCCTGACTGTGCCACTGTACAGTAGTTTGAAGCCAGACTTGCAAATACCATTTCATGACCTCACACACCAGAAACAGAGCCCCTACATGCTGACATGCTGCAACATCATCTGAACTAATTAACTGAACATTTCTGACTGACATGATTACATGATAGATAGATAAATGAAATAGTACAAACCCGGAGTACAAACATTACAATGTGAACTCATCCGGGGAACTCACGCTTAACTCTCTCCTTGTGGTTATGAGATCTCCAGTTTCCCATTCTGCCCTGTTTCCTGTTCTGGGTGAACCCGGGGGATGAACCTCAAGAGTCCATCTAAAACCCAGCTATAACAAATATAATCGCTGGAGTGAAGGAGAAGTGGAGCAGACTTGTTACTCCAGTCAGCCAGTTTTGTTGCTTCAGTCAGCATGTCGTACTCCTGATCATGCTCAAACAGACTGGCTTGGAGCACTGTTAACACTGTAACCCAGAATAATCTCAATACACAATGTGGAAAAATGTAACCAAAGTAACTGACAAGTGGCATTGAAAAATGCAGACAAACTTAGATATAAATTGTCCCCCCACCCCACCCCTCAGGCCAGTTCTCAGTGAGCAAGCCCACAGTCAGAGCGGCATGACTTCCATATCCATTATGACTCCATCTCTCTCTCTCTCTCTCTCTCTCTCTCCATCCTTCAGGCCATGATGGCAAGTCTGACATCAAGAGCACCAAGACTAATAATAACCGATAGTCATAATATGGGGAGGACAATTATTGAGAGCTGCAATCTGCACTGGCACCCAGATTTTAATTTTAACCCCTCGCAGATTTTTTTCACTTTTCTTTCTGCATTAAACATGATTACATTTTACTCAACTGCCACATTTTGATCATCCCTTGTTTTACTTCGGAGTTCTATCTACACTGTGTCACTGACTGACTGTCATAATAGGGACAACAACTGACAGCTGCTGCACCGGCACCTGGATTTTTATTCTAGCCCATTGCAGATTTTTTTAGACTCCTCAAACAACTAACTCAACAGACTAAATGCCACATTTTGATCATACCCTTACTTCAGAGCACTTCACTGCACTGATGTGTTTAGCAACTCAGAGAGCATGTCTTGTCACTTACTGTGCACTACATGCTTTCTCTGGGTTCCCTTCTTGACAGGACACAGCAGGGACACTGCAATGACCAACCACTCCCACCAGCTGGTTTGAAAATTCTGGGAGAATTCCTCTTCCACTTCGTTCTTCTTGGTTTCCCAGCGACCATGACACCCAACACCTGACCCCGGGCTCATGGTCTAGGTCCCCGGTTTAGGTCTGACCTCACTCCCAGGCCTCACTCCTCACTATTATTCTGGGTATCCTCATCTGACATGTTCGCAACCAGGTGTTTGTAGCCCAAATTCAAGTGGCTTAAATTCCACACCAATCTGTGGATCCCTCACTGCAGATACTTCTGCATGGCCCAAGGACTCAATTGCCCACCCAAAAACATCGCATGACATGTTCTGCAGCTGTGCAGTCAGGAGAAGAGAGACTGGGAATGAGCACCGCCCCAGGGGCCACAGGGGCATGTGCTACTATATGTGCTTCTGCACCTGTGTGGACTGGGAAAGGGTCCTAAAGTGGGTTTGGATGTGTGCTTGCGGATATGCAGGTATAGAGCTCCAAAACCAGATTGACCCACGAAATGTGGGTCACTTGGCTTGGCTGCAGCTTCTCCACTCCCTGGCCACCCCTTATGGGCAAAAAACACTAATCGTTATACATGAAAAAAAAAATACCCAGTCAACTGAAAACACGGAGTAATTCATGCTCGAGCTGCCTATAAAAAGCACCCTTTTTCCTTGTTTTGGCAGATGCAGATCCGTACCATATTGACTATAGAGTGCCACCCCCGGGGCTGTAGCTGAATCTGCATCCATAAAGCATACAGTGGCAAACCTGAAAAAGCAATCCCACCCTGAGTTACAGTACAGAGACACAAGGGAAGGGATTACAATTAGTTTAGTATGTTAAAAACACCTTGTTGACCTGAAAACTCACTCAGAACGTAGTTTCACTTTTCATGACCCACATGCATCAGAACTTAAGCAGCTAATCCTCCACCGTTACTACTACCACTGCCCACATACAGCCAACCATCCGTCCCACCAGCTGTCTGTCTCAAAGACCATCGGCACCTTCACCTATTTCATTATCGTACAAATATATATATATATGTATATTTCTTCGGTTATTAAGTACTTACCTAGGCAGTTGGATGATAAACACATCAGGAAGCAACAGGTCTGGTGGAGTAAGGGATGAACACAGCAGCAATAGAAGCAGCTGCAGCAGTCAGAAAACCGTACTGAGGTAAACATGAAAGGGAAGCACACTGACAGACACAGAACCACAAGACAAGCATGAATTGACATTATTTACAGTAGTTGATGAATAACACCTGTTAGTTATGAAAAACAACCAAGAACCTACTTTATCTTGACCTAGTAAACCTTCCGCTTCAGCACAAATGGTCTGCTGCACCTACAGCAGCTACTACAGTACCACCACTACCACTGTACTGTCCATCCCCACCCAAAACTGAACTCAAAATGCCTGTCTCAAAGACGGTCAGAATCAACACTACATAGAACAAATAAACCAATTGCAAGCTGTCCCTGAAAACAAAAATAAATATTATGTACTTGCCTGGTATGGCCACACCATGAAGTCACAGCAAGGGGTCAGTAAGGAAGTATCGCTGCAGCAGCAGGAGCAGCAGAAGCAGTCAGAAAGCCTTAGGGATTCCTGAGGCAGGCCTGAAAGGGAAACCGCACAACAGTTGCACAAACATATCAGAGAAGCAGGATTGTGAGTTTTTTGTTGAGGCAGAACAGCAGCAGTTAGGCCAGTCCACCTACTCAGAAGATACTGTCATTTTGCCAAATGTAAATTAAGAACAGGTGGTCTGAGCCTGCAGCAGGTAATACACCACTACCACCCCCCAGACGCCCACCCAACTTCTTTGATTGAACTCAAATCTTAATGTATCTTCAAGTGTACCACACTACCATGGAATAAACATTCTGGAAAAGCCAATAAGAATGCAGGTTTCTCCAGGATCAATGTTTGTGTGAAGCACTTACTCCACACATTAGAAGCAGAACGTAAAATATGCATAATCACTTTAAAACACAAATTATTTATTAATACTGCGATATGTAACATTGCTGAAAAGTATTTCTGCAATTCCGGAAGAAAATACCGCTAATAATGTTACTTAATCTGTGTGTATGTATTCATGTAGTAAAAAAAAAATCTGCACGTCTTAAACAGTGTTCCAATTACAACTGCAGAATTTTCTTCAAATTGCGAAATAAAAATCCGTGTTTAGAAAGGCAGAAATGGAAATCGCACATTTCACTGTTTCCTGTTTCCGCGATTACGAGGAAAGGGAGGGAAAGCAGTGGATTTAGCCTGAGTAAGACAGTGAGATTTCATCAAGACAGATACATTTTTATGCATTCAAACAATGGCATCTGTTAAAGAAGCAGGTCTGGGGGAGAGCAGCAGGAGCATGGAGGATGAAGGGGGGAGTCAGAATGTGGCCGGTGGAGGTGCAACAGAGAGGTCAGGTGGAGGAGGAGGAGGTTCAAAGACTGCAGCAAGAGGCCCAACTGGCTGGTCCCTCTACCAGTGGGAGTACTGAGAAAACATTTACTCCTGAATTCAGCCACAAGAAGGTGACGGTCCTCGTAAAGGAGGTCACTGCCCACGTGCGTGAACTTTATGGGTCTGAGAGGCTCCCTCTTAAAGAGAGGGATAAAGTGTGGACTGTCATAAAGGACACACTGGCTAGAGAGGGTGAAGGTGTTGTGTCCTCCACCATTTCCCAGATCAAGCATGAATGGGATGACATACAAGGAGTGACAGGAAGGTGTTGGAGGCCCTTGGGGGAGCAGTCACCATAAAAGGCACACGTCAGGCTTGCAAGCAAAAGGCAACCAAGGCACAGCAGAAGGTGGGAGACATCAACCCCGGATCCAGTCAGGGGAAGAGGGCTAGAGCAGAGGATGACAGCACTACTGATAGTGAGTACATGACTTTTACTATTCCAATAAACTGTCATCAGATATTCTTGCAATAACACTGTACTGCATGATTATTTTACTAGTCTGTGTTTGGTTTCTTGTTTGCCGTGCTGCTTTAATTGTATTATATATATTGTATATACAGAAATATCTTTAATTTTATTTATTAATTGAAGTATCAGAATAAACACATTTGAGGTGTAAGCTCCTTACATAGCTTCAGTATCAGAGGATCAGATAAACAGATAAAATATGGTTTATAGCAGGCAGTAAGCTAGCAATTATAAAATGTTACAGTGTAATAGAGTTAATACAGGACAAATCAAGCTTAAGTCTTTACAAGACACTGGTTAGGCCCCATCTGGAGTACTGCGTGCAGTATTGGAGGCCACACCTTCACAAGGACATTAACCAAATTGAGGCAGTCCAGAGAAGGGCAACCAAAATGGTGCAGGGACTGCATCAGAAGACATATGGGGACAGATTAACAGAGCTCAATATGTATACCCTTGAGCAAAGGAGGGAGAGAGGTGATATGATCGAGGCATTCAAACACCTTAAGGGCATTAATAAGGTAAAAAGAGTCTAACATGTTTAAATATAAGAAAATAGCAGGACAAGAGGACACAGCATGAGATTAGAGGGGGCTGATTAAGGGGAAATGTGAGGAAATTCTTTTTCACAGAAAGGGTGGTGGTTGCATGGAATGGCTTACCACAAGAAGTGGTGGCTATGAATACAGTGCAGGGCTTCAAACAGGCATGGGATAGGCATAAGGGAGCAATACAAATGACTATGAATAGATAGGCCACTGACAGAGCAAAGGCCGATGGCACATTTGTAAGGTAGAAAAACAAATGGGCAGACTGGATGGGCCTTGCGGTCCTTATCTGCTGTCAACTTCTATGTTTCTATGTAATATTAAGTTGTGAAGACACTGAATTGAAAAGTTTTATTTGTGGCACTGTGCGATTTATGACAGAACATAATGTTTATACCTAATTAGTTCTGACACAGCATTGCAAATGAGAATCAGCCCATAATTCCTATTAAAATTGCCACAACTGCTGTGAAATACAGTGTTCCTCTCTTCCTTTTGAACAGGTGCTGCCCCTACTGTACCCATACATGCTGAGGAGTCCAGCATCACAGTGGCAGCCGGGGGGGGGGGTGATGAGGGAGCAGGCAGCAGTGCTGTGCAGACCCCGTCTGGTGGTAAGATATCTATATAATTTTTTCTTAACATACATAATGATTAAATAGGCTCAGCAAGTACGGTGTGCATAAACTGAGTTCTAACATATGTGTGGTTAGTATCTGGGTGGTGTAATGTTAATGTTTAGTGGTTCACTTGGGTTGCGGCTGCGACCTCAGGATCTAGTACCTGGGGTTTGGGGGTGGGCATTCCCTGGCTGAGACCGTGCAAGGTCCCTGAGTTATAACATATGTGTGGTTAGTATCTGGGTGGTGTAATAAGATTGTAAAAGTAGAAATTGGACAGCTGGAGACCCTGCACTCTTTAGATCTCATCAGTTTAAAGGAAGCCCTTTCGGGGGTCTTACCTCGTCACAGAAAAGATGAGATGATCATATCCAGTTGCCAGAACCAAGATTTTGGCAAGGCATAGTTAAACATATTCAACTGGTAAAGGAGGTGGGGAAGAATGTTCATTTTAACAGCACTAGTAGAGCAGTAATGGCCTATTTGTACCGTGGATCCAGCAACGTTGCAAGGACGTATGCCTCTGAGGCGTTCATGTAAATCAGTCTTGGATCATTGTCAAACAACTGCAGAATCCTATTAGCCAGTTCTACCCCTACTGAGTCTGCAGCCACTTGAAACTGTTTCCTGATAATTACCAGTGCCGCCCCTGTATTCTCATCAGTGGTATTTCCTGGCTCAGGCAGGCATTGTCAGAGCTGACCACTTGAGTGGCATTTTCAAAAGGATGGTGTATTTGAATGACACGCAAGCAATAACACACGACGAGGTGTGGTTTATCGCCTGATAAGAGCACGCCCAGGGGTGTACTAAGGCACGAGGCGCTTGCTACCGAAAGTGCCTTATGCCACTGGGCGTGCTCTTATCAGGCTTACAAACCACACCTCGGAGTGTGTTATTGTGCTTATAAAATGGGTCACATTGTAAATAAAACTATTTTAAAAAACTAAAATAAAAGTGTTGAAAAATCAGAATTTTGTTTTAATACAAAAAAAAAATAGTCCCTCAATCTGGTGTGGTTTTCGTGTAGATCAGTCACCAGAGGTCACTTTATCTGTGTTTGTATAGGAGTCTGCCTCTTGTCCCTCCCTGTCGTCTCTCACAGTAGCACCATGACAGGTGAAGTTGTATAGCCTCCCAACCCTTATCTGCTATAGAGCTCTTTATGAGCGCTGTCTGTATAGCTCTGATTCCCAGCATTTTCAAACATCACCGAAAACCACGCCCGAAAAAAGCGCGACCATTACCATTATCGTTGTCTTCGTTTCCACAAACTGTAAAGTCAGTGAGGCACATAGTAAAACAAACACAATCCCTACAAACTGCACAATGAATGTTAAAGCAGTTAGTTTATATTTGGACCGCCTGTTGCGGTTAAAGCCGAGAGTGATAAGTTTGTATCGGGTGGTCGCTGACGAACATAATTAGTCCAGAAGTCAGCCATTTAGCAAATATTTATTTATTTATTTATTTTTTAAATAAAACTGCACCAAAATAAAAAAAATATTTGTAAATGGCTGGCTTCACTGGGAGCGAGCGTTCATCAGCAGCCACCAGAGACAGGCTTATCACGCCGGTTTTCAAACCGAATAGACGGGTCAGGTACAGAAACGAACTGGTTTAATCTATGTGCAGTTTGTAGAGATTCTGTGTTTTCTTTTCAGATGTGCCTCACTGACTGAGCGCACTGCAGTTCAGTGCCAGGAGAAAGAACAACTGCGGGGACAGGACCGATGGCGATCATGGTAGTGGTCACGAGTTTCTCAGCAGGTTTCTCGGCGCCGTTTGAAAATTCTGGGAATGAGAGCTATACACTGGTGGCCAGAGGCAGACGATCAGTGAAATAAAAAAACAGGTGAAGTACAAAGTCCTACTGATTAAAGTAAAATGCAGCTTTGCACTTGGTGGGTGGGGGAGTCGCAAGGAAGGATGACAGCTGTTTGTCCGCAAGGGACGACAGCAATCAGCAAGAGAGCCCAACAGAATTTTTTTCATAACTGGCATGCGTGGATCTCTGGCTGCACTGCGTCTTGCTTGGCGTAATAAGTACCAGTTGCCATATATATCAGCTGATAAGGACACGGCTACTGGTACTTGTTAGCCAATCAGAATGCAGGCTCTCTCTTGCCCATTTTATAATGTTCATTAACATCCACTGAGCTGGACTGAATGACATGGCTGCTTGCGTGTTACAGTCACGCAGCTGCATGACATAATCATTTATTGGCTTATACTGCTTGAATAGTCACTAGAGCATGTACAGGGTTGAATTTTAGCATCTGACCGCATCCAATTTTAATCGATGTTGCAGCACTCCATTTGTCTTCTGTAGATTGGTCAGCTCTGACCTGGCAAGTGCAGAGCGAGTAAAATGGTTGATAATTTTATGGCTCACATACAACACACTGGTTACTGATTCATGCTCTAGAAATGCCTTAATCAAATTAAGAACATTAGCAGTGTCAGTGGCTCAGCAGGTAGCACACTTCCCTCTGAGGCTGGGAGATCAGAAGGCTGTGGGTTATATCCCCACACCAGGCACTTGGTTCAATATCCCAATACTGACACTGTAGTGCAGTATGAGGGGGTGCTGCACTCCTGAGGTGCCATTCGTTTGGATGACATAGAACATAGAAGTTGATGGCAGAAAAGGACCACAAGGCCCATCCAGTGTGCCTATTTCTTTTTCTGCCTTATGAATGTGTCATATGCCTTTGTTCTATCAATGGCCTATCTATTCTTACTCATCTGTATTGCTCCCTTATGCCTATCCCATGCCTGTTTGAAGATCTGCACTGTTTTCATATCCACTACTTCCTGAGGTAGGCCGTTCCATGCATCCACCATCCTTTCTGTGAAAAATAACTTCCTTAAATTACCACTTAATCGGCCTCCCTCTAATCTCATGCTGTGTCCTCTTGTCCTGCTATTTTTCTTATATTGTAACATGTTAGACTCTTTCACCTTGTTAATGCCTTAAGGTGTTTGAATGTTTCAATCATATCACCTCTCTTCCTCCTTTGCTCTATGGTTTACATATTGAGTTCAGTTAATCTGTTTTCATATGTTTCCTGATGCAGTCCCTGCACCATTTTGGTCGCCCTTCTCTGGACTGCCTCAATTTGGTTAATGTCCTTCTGAAGGTGTGGCCTCCAGTACTGCACACAGTACTCCAGATGGGGCCTAACCAGTGTCTTGTAAAGAGGGATTATTACCTCTCTCTTCCGACTTGTGATACCTCTACTAATACAGAGATGTTAACTCAAGGTCCCACCTGCCTGTTCTGGTGGGACCTCAGGGGATCTGTGCTGGTGGTAGTTCAGGTGGATGTTAAAGATCCCATGGCACATATCGAAAAGAGTAGGGGAACTTTTTATTGATAAAACATAAAATAAAATACAATCAAACAACATCACAGCACACTATATCATAACAACAGAAATGAAAAACAAAAGTATGTATTGCATCATTCATAAGTACAAAATTAATCAAAACAACTTGCCACCATCTTAAATCAGAACAAAAACCAAAAGAAGAAAACTGACCGAGTATTAAACATCATACTTCTAGCAAAACCAATTGTATATTACCCCCCAAGTTCATTCAAAAAGAATTCTTATCCCCCCAAAAAAATCCAGGAGTAGAGTCTGCAAGAAACCTTTATGTACTACACCTCCTAATTAAGTTATTGGTGCATCACTGTCTGTCACCCACGGTAAACCTTTCCATAGCTCTAAGAGTATAACTTTAGAATACTTTCTCTTTTCTGCTTTGTACAACTTATTAAGATCCAAGACAATTTTGTTGTATAATTCAATATGACTACTGTCTTTCTGTTGTAACGTAAATCCACATCTAGTGGTCCAACTATTCCATTTTAGAATAACCATTATCACTTGTAATGTATCCCAATTCCACTTAACCCATTCTTTAGTAAAGACACTATACATAAAGTTTTCATGTCAATGTTTTAAATACAGGTTCATTCCAAGACTGTGCTAGAAAATCCAGAAAACCTAAAATAAAAGAGCAGAAAAACAATAGGTGCTGTATAGTCTCCTCCTTCTGTATACTTTGAAGTCTGCTACAATACTGCTCATCCTGCTTTTTATGTTTCTGATTTGCATTAATATTAATTCTCTCATGACAGGCAATCCAATGAAACTCCCATATCTATTCTAGAATTCTAGGGTTATTCAAAAATTGTTTCAAGATCTCCAGATGCTCCTCTGGACATTTTGAAAATATCACCTTTTCAAAACAGACATTAGACAATAAAGAAAAATAAAATGTCTTTCTTGACAGGTTAGTCACCTGTTGAACAGTGACCTGCCATTGTTTTAACCTCTAGAAGGTGCATCTAAGATATTTTGGTAGTATAAATGACTTTTTCAGAACTTTCAAGACATCTGAATGCCATAAGGCCATAAAATGAGAAACCTTTCTAGCCAGCAGAGGTGCCCAGCCTTTAGTTTGCTGCATTACAAGAGGTGTTATATTTGCATACAAAAAAACTATTAAAGAATAAAATAGGAGTTATCATATTCAAACCCCCCTGTTTCAGGGGTAGAGATAAAATATTCCTCTTCACTGGGTTTAATCTACTCCCCCAACAAGCCTGAAAGAACGTATTAAGGAGTTCAGTCTATTTATGCTTTGGGGGCAAAAATATATAAATTAAAAATTAAAAAAAACTAGAATTAAAAATGTTTTTTTATAAGATAAACCCTTTTTTTACTCAATTTACCTCTATTCCATAAACCCACCTTCTGCCTCCCTACTGCTCTTTATTCCTATTTAAATATTCCGGATCACCTTTCCCAAGCCATATACCTAATATGTTAATAGGTTCTGGTTTTATAATAATCCCATCAATACTCTCTATCTGCTGTAAAACATAATTTAGATTTTGGCCAACACATTTATCTATATTTAATGATGCCCCTGATAATTGCCCAAACCGTTTGCATAAATCTAAAACCATACTTAATGAAGATTGAGTCCGGACAAGGAGGGTCATGTCATCTGCATATGCCATGACTTGAAAAGGGAGGTTTTCCTGTCCTATTTGGATTGGCACTACCAGATGATGTTCATTAATTTTCCTCAACAAAGGATCTATAAAGAAGCTATACAATATAGGACTGAGTGGTCATCCTTGTCTAACTCCTCTTTGTAGATGTACCAGAGGGCCCTTCCATCCTTACATCATAGGGGTTATTGTGGCTGTATTGTAAATGGTTTGCAACCATTCTACAAATACCCCAGGGACCTGATAATGTCTTAAAACTTCCCATAGGAAAGTATGATTCACCCTATCGAAAGTCTTCTGTTGATCCAAAGATACTAGATACCCATCCAACTCTGTAGTTTGTCCCGCTTCTACAATATCCCTCAAAAATAACAAATGATCTTGAATTTTTCTTCCTGGAAGAGCATAAGATTGAGCATTAGAAACAACCTGTTGTGCCACCAAGGCCAATCTACTTGTCAATATTTTTGTAAGCAATTTAAAATCAGAATTTAATAAACAAATAGGCCTCCAGTTCTTTAATAATCTCCTGTCCCCCTTTTTATATATAAATGTTAATATTCCCATATTCATGTGGAGTGGCACAGCCTTATTAGTTAACATGTAATTAAAAGCAGATGTTAGCTCTTCTATCAATTCTGGGTCAATCAATTTTAATAACTCATTAGGGAGTCCATCAGGTCCAGGAGCCTTTCCTCCTGCTAACGTGGATAATGCAGCTTTCACTTCTTCCACTGTTATAGGCCTAATTATGTGTAATTCTGTATTGCAGTAAACAGCTGGAATTTGTAAGCCCGAAAAATAGGCGGTTAGACACTCTCTATCAATTTTGAGCAGACCATACATCTGTGCTGTATATTGACTTACAATTCCCAGCATACTTTCTTTAAATGAATAGGCAACTCCATCATCTCCCAGTAGGGCAGACACCCATTTTGCCTGTACCTGTGAAGCATAACATGCAAAGGGACAAACCTCATTGAATTTCCCTTTCACACCAAATTGTTGCTGATGATATAAAATCCTGTTTTTTTGTGCATGATAGTCCCGCATATGTTGTTTCACCGTGTTTATTTGTTGTGTGAGATTCTGATCAGTATCATGCATCATAGAGAGCAACTGTTGCAGAATTTTCCTCTGTTGTAGATAATTAAAGTACTGTAATTTTTGTGTATTTTTACTCATATTTTTACATAACTTCTGCAAATCTCTTTTGGTATCTTCCCACCATAAGGTAAAATCATCAAAAAGGAAGAACACTGATTTTCTTGCTGATAAAAAAATGAACAAGAGTTTGTAGTGTCTGTTCATTGGATAATAGGGAAGTGTTCAGCTTCCAAAAACCTGTCCCTCTCTGTACCTCTGCCTGTAGGCCTATTTTAATGCCCACTATACTATGATCTGAAAACTCCACCAGATATATAGTAGCTGAAAGTATAGATAAATAAGGGGACACAAAAACATAATCAATCCTAGAGACTAAATGCCCTTTTGAAAAGTAGGAGTGGCTACTTTAGTATATGCAAAGAAAGAATCCTTTAGATTTGCTTTTTGTACCATTTGAGCTAAAAGATTTGAATCACAGTACTTTTTAAGAGTAGTAGCTTGTAATGGACAAGTTAAAGTCACCTGAAAAAAACTACATGATGGGCAGTAAACAAAAAAGGTTGTATTAAATGAAGGATTTCACAATGTTCCGCTTTTGTTTGGGGCGCGTACAGATTTATTAACTGAAATAGTGTAGCCTGTATTAACACATCCAAGATCAACACTATGCCTGGTGCTAAATCATATAGTTTTTAAAGATGAACTTCAGGCAATTGAAACAGAATTCCTAGACCTGAACAGGTGTCCTCACCTATGGACCAATATGAAGGCCCAGCATACATTCTTTTGAAGCTAGCAATGTTTCTTTCAAGGAATGAAGATGAACATCCTGGAGAAGGAAAATACCAAAAGATAAGTGTGTCAGAAAGCAAAAAAAAAGACACCTTCCTTTTGCTAGCTCTCTTTATACTACTCACATTAATAATATAAGAGAAAAAGGGAATAAACATGGATACCTATCTTATTTATATTTCCCCCTCCTTGCAGGCTGTTTTTTCAGCTTAGCCTTTCTTTTTTGAGGCCCTTTCCCCTTTCTTGTTTCTCAGTGTCAGTGTTAACTTCTGGCACAGAAGATGCTACAGAGGAGTCATCAGAATCATCTTTCAACAATTCGGTTTCTAGCACATCAAACTTATTCAGTATAGATACTTCAGTTAGCTGTGATTTTAATACAGAAGCCCTAGTATTAGGCCTTGTGGCACTTATTTTAGAACCAATTTCAGAACCAGTCAGGGAAGGGGGGGCATGAGATCTCCACTAGGATGAGTCCCAGAGGTGGAGGTACAGGCTTTAGAAACAACAGACAGAGCATCAATATCTTGAATTGTGTTTTTTCCATGAGTCTGTTCTTCTAAAGAGGTTTCTTTTGACTTTTTCAAGTTATCACAAGTCAATAAAGCTTCAGCAGAGAGGATGGGTTTTGACTGAAAGGTCCAGGGGGGGGAGTCTGCCATAGAAACCTCTTCCTGAGGTTGCAATCTAGAAGAAACCAATTTCTTTTTTTGCATTTAAGTCATTAACAAGTGCTG
Organism: Neoceratodus forsteri; assembly: GCA_016271365.2. Classification (NCBI taxonomy): domain Eukaryota; kingdom Metazoa; phylum Chordata; order Ceratodontiformes; family Ceratodontidae; genus Neoceratodus; species Neoceratodus forsteri. Next base: position 1,294,000,051 of record CM057456.1, read on the forward strand.
CTCTTCCCCATCTGCCTGGTTAGGTATGTTATGTGCAGCCCACTGGCAATTTTGAAAGGTATGGCCTATCTCTTCACAGAGATTACACTTACAAACATTTATACACTAAGAACTTACATAACCCAGTTCTCCACAGATATTATACCTGATCTGATCACAGATGCTACTTAAGTGAGCTACTGAGCCACACTTATAGCACATTTTCAGCTGTCCCACGTAAAATAGAATACCCCCATCCTGTCCCCCCAAAAAAAGAGTTAGGCAAATGAATAGCACCAGTAGCAGTAGTTTTTGTGCAAAACCTTAACCTTCCATCCCCCAGTCCATATGTTCTCTGAGTCCAATATAGCCACTGGTTCTTCAAGTAGCATACATTTCTGTTTCAGCCAATAAGTAAGGTCATTGACACTGACCCCCTCGTTGTGAAATAACACAGTAATAGTCTTCTGTGCAGGTTTTGTCAGTGGTATTGCAACAAATGGTGCCCAAAGGGTAGATTTCTTTAGTGTACTGTACTTAATCCAAAACCTCTCCAAGCCATTGAGAGACTTAAAACCAACATCGAACATAGTTTCTCCAGAAACATGGATCAGTGCATAAATTTCATTGGAAAAGAACTTCATAGAGTCTTTCAAGAGAGTGTTGGCTACAAATAGTCGATCAGGAGGCTCAGACATACCTCCAGTATAGGATAGATGCACCTCAATATGCCTTTTAGCCAGAAAAATAGGAAATTTAAATAAAGAGGAAAATGATCTCAGAACATCTTTATTCACAATATTTAGAGGCAATTCCAGTAAAACAGTAGATATATTGGAGCATCCCCCACTCTGAGTGCTATGTTCTGAAGATTCAGTGTTTCAGGTAGCTTTGAAACTGGATTCTGTGTTAGCTTGAGCTCAGGAGGTACCTCCAAATCCATAACTGGTACAATAACAGGTGCAGAATTTGCAGTTGACTCTGGCATATGAATAGCGATGAGCCTGAAAACCATTGACCTGTATGTTTATTCTGCTCCCACCCTGCATTTTTCAAGGCAGTATCCACTGACCACTCTATCTGTGGAGTAACTTCACCTTCTGCAGCACATCTTAGGCCAGGTGTCTGTTCACCCAAAACTGCTATTCCCGACGCAATTGCAGTAAGCCTTGTTCCCTGCATTTCTTGGCATTCCGCTTTCCTCTACAGCCGCTGCCCAGCTCTCTGAGGAATCCTTTGATGCACCTACATCATGCTTTCTTAGCGGCGCTCCCTTGACAGTTTTTTTCTGTTTGTCAGCTTTAATGTCACGGCGTTTCTTTTGTAGTTGCATTTTTTTAAACAAATACTGTTTTTCCTCAGCAGCAAGCTGTGCCATAATATCTGCAGTTTCAAGACAAAAGTGTGTTTGTTCACCCGGAGTATCCAGTGGAAGTTCACTGCTGTTACTGCCATCAGAAAAACTATCTTCTGGTAAATCAGGTAATAAAGTCATTTGTGCAGAGTCAGGGTCAGTTGGAATATGGTCCACAGCAACAGTCATTGCATTATCAGCACAGTCAATATTCATGGAAGGAATTACACCAATATCCAATACAGCAGTTTGTTTGTCAAGAATCATCTCTTCCTCCTCCTCCATTCCAGTAGTCTGCTGAGCAACCATTTTGGTCCCACAAACAAAGGGGTCCCCTCTGCTCACAGGAAGCAAGGCCTCCTGCAGGAAGAGTAGGGGAATTTTTTATTATAACATCAAAAACAAAATAATTATAAACAGTGTTAAGTCAGACGAAATAATATACAAATCAGATGGCAAACAAAATCAAATAAGTATTACAGTCATACATTATCAGATCAGTATGTGAAAAGAACCATGTATCAGCACCCCTCCCCCACTAAAAGAGTAGGGGAATTTTTATTCAAAACTCAAAAGGGCAATCAAACACAATTGCATTACATCGTACAGGTCATAATAAATGAAAAGAAAAAACATACACAATCAGTACAACATACCAGAACCCCTCAACTGAAAGGAAAAACAAACCTCCTCCCCCTCCCTACCAAAAGAGAAGTGGAATTCTTTATTATGACTGGAAATCAAATTGCACAAACAAAAAGAAATACAAACACCCACCAACAATGCATAGCTAAGAAGAAAACATAATCAAATATATACAGAACACAAATGAATAAACGAGAAACAAAAGTAAAGAAATACAACGACCCCCAAATGCCACCTTTCCGTCTTAGATAAAAATATAACATTCCAGTAAAGAAACACAAAACCACCTTAATCTGTATTGAACATAAAAGCAATAGACATACAGGAAATAATCAGAGCCAAACTGGCAGTATATATCAACAGTGGAACTTTTGTATGCACATAAAAATAGTGATGATGTATACCAGTGTACACCAAGGAGATCTTGTCCTCCCTATAAGGTGAACCCTTTTACCCAAGATTAGGACCAAAGCGTACACAAAGACTCTACCCTGTATCAAGCCAGGTCATTTTCCTCCACCACAATCTAAACAGTTCAGGATGCACCTTTTCTTGTTCCTGCAATCTCCAACTAAAGACATGTTTGTGAATGTTGTGAACAATCTGAGATTCAGAGAGCAATTTCTGCCTAAGTGTGAGATTGCATCTAGCTTGCCATAACTGAAAATCAACATGACCTATTAATAGGCGCAGTGTAATCACTTCGTAAATAATCCAGGAGCTCGGTAGAACCCCCTCCACCCAAATTGCTGTTGTAAGAACCGTAAAAGGATTTAAAGGCCATTCATCATGAAAATGTGACCAAAATGATACAACAAAAGGACACTCAACAAAAAAGTGTTCCATCGTTTCAACCACCCCAATACATGTCTCTTCCCTAGTACAAAATCTTTCTGAAATTTCCTTATGCCTCATATTACCTTTCACCCCTAATTTTTTATGAAGGCAAAGCCATAAAAAAATCCCACATATATTTAGTCACCCTCTTACTCATCAATAATCGTAACTTTGCATGCTGTTCAGAATGAGGCCTATCATGGAACCAGGGATCGACAAAAAAGAAATCTTGCAATATGGCATAATAGAATTGTTGACATGTCTGTAAAAGAATAGATTTTTTAACAAACGCCATGCTTTCAATTTTTGAAACATTGTACAAAAATGACTAGCTAAGACACCTATCTGAACCTGACGAGCCAGAAAGGTCTCCTGGTCCCATTGCGTTAGAAGTGGATCAATACCATCTGCCACCCACGGGGACCAAATCTTATCCATCCCTTTCAGCAAGGGTACTAAATTATAAAAAATAAAAATACTATGTAAAAACACTACCGGATTCACCATCCCCAAACCTCCTTCACCAATAGGTAAATACGTAACACCCCTCTTTAATGGGTTTAATCTGCTGCCCCATAAACAAAGAAAAAATACACCATAAAGAGATGTCTCCAGAGAAATGGGAGGGGGAGAAACCGCAGCAATAAACAAAAAATACGGTAACAGAAAGGTTTTAATCAAATAAAAACATTTAGCTTTAGACATGCATCCCTTATTCCAAAGCTATACCCTGTTGCGAGCTTCCAATAATTGCTTTTCCCAATTATACCGTTGGTCATCCAGACCCCCAAAGTAAACACCTAGTATCTTCCTATATTCAGATTCTATAGGCATATCCCAAATTAATGACACATCAGCTGCATCATACCCCAAAGGCAGTATCCCACTCTTGAGCCAATTTATAGAGGACCCAGACATAACAGAAAATGTGTTCAATAATGCCCTTGCCGCAATAGCAGAATCCTTATCTGACAAAACTAAAATTAAATCATCCGCATATGCCAAAGTCACTATCTGAGGGTCCATGCACCCAACTGATAAACCAACAATGTCATCTGAACCATTTAAGGCATGTAAAAGGGGATCCAAGGAAAGCACATAGAGCAGGGGACTTAATGGACACCCTTGCCGCACTCCCCTATGTACCCCAATCTCCCTACCCATCCAACCATTTATGCTGGGAATCAGAGTAATGCCCCTATAACATGTTTGCAGCCATCGTATGAATTGTGAAGGAAATCCATACCTCTTTAGACTCTCCCAAAGATAAGCATATTCAACCTGATCAAATGCCTTGGACTGGTCTAGGCAAACTAGATGCCCAAACATTTCCCCAGACTTTCCCTTAGAGACCAGTTCCCTAAGTAGAATCAGTGCATCCTGAACCCTTCTATGTGATACACCACTGAACTGTGTTGGATGTAACAGGGAGCCCATAACCCCCCTCAACCGCATACATAAGACTTTCATCAGAATTTTGTAATCCATGTTTAAAAGTGACAAAGGCCTCCAATTACTTAAATCCCCACGATCTCCTTTGTCTTTATACAAGAGAAGCAAAACACCCTGCAACATACTATGAGGGAGAACCCCAGACTGCAACCCATCATTCAAAACCTGGCATAGATCAGCACCTAAAATCTCCCATAGGACCTTATAAATCACATGAGGCAGCCCATCAGATCCAGGAGTAATGCCTGATCTTAAAGACCAGACCGCGAGTCTTTAGTTCCTCCACTGTAATGGGTCGTACCAAATCAATCCGGTCAGCCGAAGACAAGGCTGGGACTGACCTACTAGCAAACCAATCACAAACAGAATCAGCAGAGAGCGCTCTGCTCTGAAATGAGGCAGAAATATGCTCATGAATAGTGTCTAAAATATCAACATTTGTAGTAACCCGCCCTCCCCCTGGAGTGTTTAAATACATCATACCCCGTGAATGTTTAATAATTTTCAAATACTCAAAGGGTAAAGTGTCTTTCTTCCTACCACAAATCTTAAATTAATGCATCACTTCAATATCATGCAGTACCCGAGACTGTGCCTTAGCCAATTCCAGTTTTAACCCTTTAATTTGTTCTAAACAGTCTGATCCAAGAAACTGTCTATGAGTGGACAAAAAATGAAGCCTGTCCCTAAGATGCCTCAACCTAGAATGCGATAACTGCCCATTTAAATGACCCACAACCTTGAAACAGATCTGAACTTCACTTTTAGTGTCCTCCCAACAAAGATTTAAATTATCATATAAAAATAAGACTGACTGCCTTGCCAAAAAAAGAGAGCATAACCCACCTACCACACAGGGGATATCTAATAAGGCAGAGTTCAATTTCCAAATACCTGGCCCTCTCCGAGCTTTAGGAACATCGCTTAAGGCCAGTCTCAGTAATCTGTGATCTGATGAAGCTACTTCCTGCAGGGATTGAGATTGCACAACAACCTCAGGTGTGAGAAAAAAATAATTGGTTCTGGAAGCTCTGGGTCCACAGAAATAAGTGTCCCCAAACCCTCTAGTGGAGGGCTCAAAAGCATCCACTAAACCAGTATCTGTAAGAAGTTTCAATAAACTAGCACCATCGCTATACACCTTTTTCCCTTTCCCAGAAGTCACTTTGGAAGGCAAAGAACAATTAAAGTCCCCCCCAAGATTTATTTAATAAGCGGTGCATAAAAAGGGATATAATGAGTTAAAGAGGGACACCCTTTCAAACTTAGATTGAGGGGCATACACATTTATCAATCGCAAGAGTAGTGAACCCCATTTGATATCCAAAACCAAGGCCCTACCAGCTAGAATTTCTATCTGGTGTATCACAGTAATGTGAAAATGAAAAAAACAAATCCCAACCCCACTACACAAGTCATTCCCTAAGGACCAAAAACAATCCCCCCCATATCCAACCAGCAGTGGCATCCTCTATCTCCTCAAGAGAATGCAATCGTACATCCTGCAGAAAAACACAATCCAGATTTTCATATAGAAAATGTGAATAAGTATTCCAACGTTTTGCAGGAGTTTTAATACTATTTGCATTTAAGGTTGCCACCCGAAAGTAAAAGGGAACCATGAAGCAAAGTGGAGCTAAATTCACTTTACCTTACTGGACGCCCTCATAATCCTACCACATTTACCATCTGGTGGCCTAGGGCCTACCAGGTCTGCAGCAGGTGCAGTAGACTCTAACCCTGACAAGGGTGCAGGAGGCCCAGCCCTGTCTGGGACTTCCACTGGACTTTCCACCAAAACTGAAAATATATTCGGGTCAGCAATGGAAGCAGCAGGAGCAGGTATGGCTGATTTCTTCCCCAACTTCCCCTTTCCTTTAGCAGATTTCCCCTTTTTACTGTTAACCACCACACACCTATCTTCCACAGGTTCCAAATCATTTAATAAGGGAACAAGGCCCGCAACCTCCCCCTGTCCTGTCCTATCCCAGATACCCCTTCTACCCCAACTTCAGGTGCAGCTGTGCTACCCAAAATCAAATCAGAGTCCTCAGACAAACTCGGTTTAGCCAAGGGGGGAGCATTCCCAACAGCACCGGGTCCCCTCCCTCCACTAGTAGGATTACCAAGTCTAACCGCCTCACAGATGTAATGATCCTGTACCCCGTAATCAGCTTCAGCAGTGTTTTTAGCAGCCGAGGGGCAATTTTCAAATGTGTGACCCACCACATCACAGAGATTACATTTAGAGGTCTGAAAACAATGGGCACTTGGATGGCCAGTCTCCCCACAATAAGAGCATTTAAGCACATTACATGAGGTGCTTATGTGAGCTCGAGACCCACATTTAAAGCCAACTCTAGGCTTCACAGGGTAAAAAAGAAACCCCTTATCCCTTCCCAGAAAGAAACAATTGGGCAGATCTAACAACTCAGAATCGGTGGAATGGAGTTTAACCCTAAATTTCCAACCCCCATTCCAAAACTCTTCCGCATCCAGGATAGGGACTGGATTCCCCTGAATGTCACATGATTTAGATAACCATTTTATGATATCCACAATATTAACCCCTTCGTTCCTAAACAATATTGTAATGACTCTATAGGCCTGCTTCGACAAAGGTAACACAATAAAGTCAGACCATAAGGGATTTGTTTTTAAGTTTAAATAACGACTCCAAAACAGCTCCAGCAGAGCAGGGGTACGAAAACTGATATCAAACGTAAACTCCCCTGGAACATGTATTAAGGCGTAGACTTCAGAAGGAAAAAAGCCCATACTTTGTTTTAACAACGTCTTCCCAACAAAAAACCTGTCATGGGATTATCCCTAGGACCCACATAACGCAAACGTATGGCATTTCACCATTTGGCAACTCAAGAGGTTGCCTAAAATGACTAGCATAGGAAGGTTTGTCCACAGGCTCCAGAGTAGGCTCTTGGATGACAGGGGGAGTAGCCACATCCCCTGCTCCCACCTCTACTTGAGTCCCCAAAGACAAATCAAAGTCAATAATAGACTGAGGTGTAGGGGAAATAGCAGTTTCAGCCCCCAAGCCAACACCTGAAGAGTTTCGATATCCACAGTACTTATCTGAATAACCTCCTTGGGAGCCTGTGCATCGCTCTCCGGTTTCCACACATCGCCTGAAATCGGAATCCAGCCTGCCCCACGCAGCGCTTGCTCTGGTGACCAAGATTCTTCAACCAAGTTCCCCCAATCCTGGGAAGTCGCATTTACTTTCCCTTCAGGCCTCTCAGTAGCCAAATTAAGTTTACTGGGTCCTGCAGCCTCCAAAGCACTAGGTGAACTGGACGATCTCTTCCGTTTCCTGTCTTCCTTGACAACTAAGTTCCGATGTTCCTGTATTAGCAGGTTGCTCACTCTCAATAGTTCCTCCTCCAGACAGCGCTGTTTCTCCTCAAGACTAAGGCAAGTTCCATCCGAAAAATCCAAAGGACCGCTCACACCGGCGGTATGCTGACCACCCTGTGGGTGCATCCCAGCCGCCGTTCAGTGGTTTCAATGGCAATAGGCTTCTCAAATTCAGACATGCTCTGGGCCAATGCAGCCCCATGTGCAGCTCCTCCACTGTCCTCCTCCTCCGCCGTCTTGGTCCCACCAGAAAATAGGTCCCCCCTGCTAACAGGAAGCAGGAAGTAGGGGAATTTCCCCAGTGCCCTTGCCAAATTTCCCCCCATTCACAAAAATACCACCAACAGTTTAATCTGGTTAAAGGTCAGTTGGCATTCATCTGTATCCCCCTCCCCTGGGTCGTGCCTGAAAATAGGCAGAATTTGTCTAGTGCACTTACCCAGTCAACAAAAACTAAATAAATAAAGAACATGGGCAAAGCAGGAGACATGTAAAAATGAGCCATTGTGGATTGCTTTAACAGCATTATGAGCAAAATCACTAGCAATGAAGCCAGCAGAGAAACAATGCAGCTTAAACCATCTCATGATAGACTCATTAATTTGTGTCAGTCCCCTTTCAGCTTTATGAGAGCCATGCATGCTCTGCATACTTAGGGTGGCATGATGACGAGGGCCAACAATACTACTACCACTTGACAGCTAGCAAGTTAAAGATGGACATGGGTGCAAGGTATAAACCCTGTTGAAATATGCTTAGTGTGCAGTAATGCACATAAAACTTATCCCAGAGGATGGCCTACTTGTCCATATATCAGTGGTAAGGTGGATGATGGGTACTGTGGAGTGTGACACTGTGTGGGAAATTTGAGTGGCCGATTCATCCCCCAGATGAATTGTCGCAGTCAATAAGACATGTGCATATCATCACGAAGACAAATAGCAGCCATACATTTAGCTGAATTCCAATTTGCAGACATTTCAAGATGTCGCTATTTAACAATGTTGCCGGACAAACTGCCGACCTTACATGGCACCTGCCACAGCACCTGTTGCTCACCACCTTGTTCTTCCTTGTTCCATCACTCCATTGTATAATTTTTGTCCTATCTTAAATGAAAACCTGTCAGTGCTTAGTCAGACTACTGTCTAGGTGCTGCAATACTAAAATAATCCCAGTGGAGCCAGTGGCACAGGCAGCTGGCTACTTTTTGTTGTGGTGTTGTAGGAGATGGAGGTGGATGGAGATGGAAGTGGCAGTAACTTAGTTGGGCCAATACTGGAGACCTAAAGCAGCGAATGCAAGTGACCAAGTTTACACCGGAGGGATTAAAGTTGTTTTACCAGTCAAGTGTAGCCAGATGGCATCTATGCATTCTTTGTGTATATTACTTCAGTGAAAGATTTCATTTTTGTGGGTAGGCGACCATGGAACTGCTTCCAAAACACTTGTTTCTATCACATTGTGGGTTATTTTTTGTTGTTGTTTTTTTTAAACCCCAGCCATTCACATTTTCATTCTGGTAAACATGAAGTTATCCAACTGACAACTCCTAGATCAAGTTCTTTTACACTGCCATCAACTGTCTGAAAGCTGGTGAAGTGATATGCAACCAGAGGCTTAAACATGCATGTAATACGCTTTAGACAAAGTATGGGGTGCCTTATAAAACTGGACATTATGAACTAAAATATGTTTCATTACAGTAATTGTTTCAGGCTAAACATTACTGTGTTTCATACCCCTCATACATACACAGTGTGCCTTTTGACAGGAGCAGGTTCTTAAGGAGTGAGTGTGTCCCTCTACCGCTGCTGTAGTGCAGACCAGCTTTTCTTCACAGCGCTTCATACTGAGTCAGTGCTTTTTTCAGACAGAAGCCACTCAGCTTGTAGGGAATGACTTTCTCAAACAAAGTTAGCACTGGTCAAACTTTGTTTTCCTTCCAAATGTCTTGCACCAAACCTGCCTAACAGCATTTATTGCCTGCAACTTCCCTAAACGACATAGTGACCATCGGTTTTGTCATCACCGGTGATCTGGTTGAGTGACATTTTGCACGTGACTGCTACACTGGCAACAGCATGTCTTTTCTATGAATTGGCCACTATATTGTGTCCACAACTTGTAAAACCTCAATGTTATGTCTGAATGCCCATGGGAAACAATGCAGGAAATAAAGCAGGGACAGCTATTGTGGAAAAGAATGTGCGGCTGGGAAATTTATATATTGGTGCCACTTTTTTCCTCAAGTGAAGAAAGCCAGGTTTCCCCACAAAAGGGTATGGCAGCAGGTCTCTGGCAAGCATACGAGCAATGGCTGTATTCAGCTCATTTGCAACTTGGTGGTCATGGTGGTACTTAATGTGTTTTGTTAGTGCCGATCTCATATCAGTCTGCTTCAGCTTTTGTGTGACTAGGGGGGAGGTTGATGCACTGCGTTTATGAGATTGCCAACTGATTCGACTGCCTTGGGTAACAGTATAGTCATGATGCCTACTTTCAACAGAGGCAGGAGAGTCAAGAAGTTTGCACTGAGTAGTGCTACTACTGGTATCTGCAGAATCAATAAGGGTTGAACTGAGTATAGGGTCAAATGCAAAAACTACTGCTTCAGATTGTTCATCATGAGCAGACTCTAAAGTTGACATTGTTGCCATTTTCTTCTGCTGTGACCAATGAATAGGCTGTTTTGTTTGCATATGACCATGCATGCCAGTGGTTCCATTATGTGATCCCGGCTTGCCACAACTAATTTTTGATTTACATATGTTACATATGGCTGTGCTATCATCATTCTCACACACAGAAAAAAAAAATTCCACACCAGTGACTTGCTGTCTCACACACATTGGATTTTACATGCTGCAGGTGCAGTGGATGGGGATGGGAGATTTGGGGTGGACAACACTATTGCCTGCTGCTGCTGTTCCTGCTGCTTCTCTGTAACAGGGAATGCTACCCTACGTTTCAGATCCCTTTGGTCCCTAGGCTGCAATGGTTCAGTAGACAATCCTTTGCCTTTCCTATCTTTACCCATCCCTACACTTTTTTTCATTTGTTTTTTGGGAGGTTTCCAAATAGGGTCAGTTACTGAATCATTATCCCTCCCCATTAGTAATGACTGATTCAGGCATTTCCTGCACTAATTCGGATATTTCCACCAGGTCATCTTAATCTGCACGATGCACATCACCCTCCACATTATCCCAAGGAGGTTGGTCAGGTTCACACTGAGGAAATTCTTCCTCCTCTGCCTCTCTCTCCACCACTTGCTCAAATTCCCTTTCCTCAGCAAGGAAACTTACTGGTTGGGGACTACCCCTAACATCAGGCCTAATGGTGTTATCAGCCACTGCTGGTGTACTGTTACCAATCAGCTTCTGAGAAAAATCCTCAGAATCATCATGTGGCTGTTCCTCCTCCTCCTCCTGAGACTCCTGTTGCTGGCACAGGGGTGCTGCAACATCCACAGCAGTTTTTCTTGCCAATCTTGTATGAGATACAGCCACAGCTGCTGAGCTTTGCCCACTACACCTACTCAATCCAAAACAACTAGAAGCGGCAATGCCAACTCCTGCTACTGCTGATGTTGGCACATCATGGGCCAGTCCTGTACCTGCACTACCAGTAGCTGTGCTGCTGTTAAGACCTCTACCTATACCCTCTGCACCTCCAGGAGACACAGTTTTACTTGCTGAAACAGCAACTGTTTTCTTCCCAGAGACTGCAGCACACTTTGACTTTCGAGAAGACATGTTCTGTTGCTTTTAGTTGTTACCCCTCCACAAAAAATCAAAAGTAACACAATGAAACAAATAAGATGTGCAAAACTGTCTATGACTAAATATAACTGCTGCACTAATTACTGTCAACAGAACTTCACAGATTGCTTCACTAATCTGAATCACCCTTTCAAGAAATACCAGTTCAACAAACACAAAAGTGAATTTTCTGTCAAAAATCTCACAGAAAAATTACAAATTGTGAGAAGCACAGTCTCTCAGAAGTATCACTAAACAAAACTCAAAAACACTGATAATCTCATCAGGAAAAGTACATCAAAATGATGATCTCAGCAGGAAAAGTACATCCGAACTTTTGCCAACACAAATGATGATTTTTTTTTCAGTGTAAACACTCAAAATAGGATCATCAGACTGAAGAGAGCTCTTTCCTTGACAGTAATCACTTCAGAAGTGAATCTCAGGGAGAGAGACTAACATGCTGAAGCCCTATGCACACCATGTGATCACTGCAGAGCTGCAACCAATTAAAATGCAGTTAGTAATAATTGGGGAGTAATTTGAGATTTCCACGGATTTTCCATGCATAACTATGGAAAATTAATACAGTGTCACAGAACTTAAACAATACATTATTCCCCAATATTTGGGATTATGTGGAATTAATGGAAAACTGTGGATTAATCAAGTCTACCCAAGTGCCTGCAGAGTTGAAAATCATGTGATTTGAGTCAACCATGAGTTAATGAGATCTTATGGCAGAATTATTGTTTTAAACTGTGGAATTTGACGTACAATGCCATGGAAACAAAATCTTGCAAATCCACAGGCTCTGCAGAATTAAAATAAGAAGCCTGCAATAAAGCAAGGAAGGGAGGAAAAAAAAATACATTACCAAAAAAAAAAATGATGTTAATTTCTGACACCACAGTTAAGGTGGTCTACACTATGGGTGCTTACATTCAGTTTCATAGCTTAAGATTAACAATACAATATCTACAGAATCAAATATGGCAATACATTGATGGTGGAAAAAGAAATCCACAGTAATGCCTTGAAAAATGTAAAAAATTACACTATACCATGGAAAAACTCACAGGGCAATTTATTTCCGCATCTAATGACTAAAATTCCACACTTTGTCACTAAATACCTCAGTGTGAGGCAAAAATCTGCAGATAATTGGCAGAAATTCAAAATGTCACCCAAGGCGAAAGAGCAGAAAATTCCACCGAAGTTTTGAACCTTAGCAGAACTTCCACAAAGGTGGAATTCACAACTTTCACCCAGCACTATCTGGGACTTATTAGGATCTGGGTGGGTGACCGATTTTATTTTGACAAAGCAATGCCTATGGTCTGCTCCATTGCATCTGCTACATTTGAAATGTTTAGCACATGGTTACAGTGGGTATTTCGGAACCAGTATGGGTATGGGCATAGGGCCATCATCCATTGTTCTCTTTGATCTTAATCATTGGGTGATTAATGGATTGTTAAAGCACTAACACCTGTTTGCATATGTATTGATGAAGCACTAGGGATCACCTTTAGCCATGCCTCCTAATGAAGGGGTAGCACACCTCGAAGTGCTGAGTCTAGCTTGCACCAGTGTAGGAGTTGGATTATACTTTATTACACTTTTAGTGCACAAGTTCATTGTAAGTTCTGGCCGAATATCAGTAAAAAGTTTTAACCTTCACTGAATCTGTGTCTGTACTGCTGGTTCTTCATTATATATTATATTTTCCTAGCACCCTCTCACTTCTTGTGAATGCTGCCTTCTGTGTCTGGTGGGGCCGTCATCCATTACCTGGATGATTTTTTACTGAATGGGGAAGATTTATTTATTTATTTAGTGGTTCAGAAAATACCTTTGAGCCCAACCTCTTTTATAAAGGTTCCACATCACAGATTTCAAAACAAAGTACGATAGGAGAAAGCAAAGGTACATCACAAAGAACGATACAGCTTGGATTCAGAACTTACAGAATTACTCAAAACATAGGTACAAGTTAAAATAACAAGAAAAACACTTTATGAGGGTGGGGGGGAGGATAAATAGCCACAAAGTGCCTTTTCAGTAGTTCAGAGGGATGGGGATAGCTGGCAGTGGGGTGAAGAAAGGTGGTACGAGAGAGAGGTAGGTACTGCGGTGGAGGTGAAGGATGGGGGAAGAAGGGCAATAAGGTATAGGGAGAAACAGGGGCGTGAGGGGAGGCTGAGTGGAGAAGATGTTCTAGAGTAAATGGTGGGGTGTGAGGGGGCATGGTCAGGCAGCTTGCATTAGTAGTGACTGTAAGGGAAATGTACAAGGCTGGGAGTTGGGGGGGGAGGTGGGGTGGCGGGTGCCGAAGGATCATGATGCAAACTGATTGCTGAGGCAAGTTATGAGAAGGAACAGAGGGAGGGGGTACCTGAGGCCTGCCTAGTGCTTGCTGGGGGGCAGGAGACTGAGCTTATGGTGAGCCAATTCAGGGACATGTGCAAGAAATTAGTGGTACCATTAGCGCCCAGATAAAACTGAAGGCCCAAGTCAATGAATTGAATTCTTGTTAATTGAGATAGACACAGAGGATGGGCTATTTCAGTTGCCAAAAGTGAAGGAAGAAAAACTGAAGGAACTAGTAGGTATTGTCATGGGACACAGGTGGGTACAACTACAACAGGTTCAGCAGCTTATGAGGCACCTCAATTTTGCATGCAGGACAATAGCCCCAGGTGAAATTTACAAGTTGTCTAGCAAGAGCTACAAAAGATGCCATTAGGCCCCACCACTGGGTGGATATATCAAAAAGGGGTCTGGGAAGCCTTGGGGATTTGGGAAGAGTTTCTCAGGGATTATAATGGAATGACCTTTTGGCAGGACAACTGGGCTTTTAACACAGACCCAGATTTATACACGGACACAGCTGGAGGTCTAGGGATGGGGACATATTTCAAAGAAAGATGGTTCTCAAAGCTGTGGCCAAAGGAGTGGATGCTTTTGGGCCTGACAAAAGACATCGCCTTCCGAGAGATTTTCCCCATATGGGTGGCCACCCTAGTATACGGGGAGGAGTTACAAAGTCAGAAAGTAACCTTCTGGCATGAAATCAGGGTAGTGGTAGATCTTCTGAATAAAAGGGGAGCTATGTCAGACACAATGATGAGAGTATTGAGACAGTTAGGGCTTCAGGGGCTAAAACTGAACACGTCATTTACAGCAAAACATACAGAAGGGGTAAAAACGCATTAGCTGACAACCTCTCCTGTCTGCAGTTGGACCGGTTTGGTTCATCGCCCCAAGGGCAGAAAACAAAAAGACATCAGTACCAACATACACATGGGAGATTGAGTAGAGGGAGCTGAATTGTTATTTCGCAACTCTTGGTCACACTGGACCCTGAGGATATATGAAGGTTCTTGGATGGTATTTCAAGCCTTTCGAGAGAACCAAGGCATGGAGGTAAGTGGGGCCGTTATTGAGGATCAGGTAGATAGATTTGTAGTGCATAACTGGAAAAAGGGAACAGCCCACACCACCATGGGGGTACACCTTTTTGCTATAAGCCTCATCAGCAACCTGCGCTGTTGGGGAAAAACAGAAAGTATAGTATAGTAAGGAGGATGATGCAAGGGTGGCTACATGTAAAAGGAAAGTATCAGATGGCAGGTGTCTGATTTTGGAGGCCTTACTGGAATGCCTTTTAGGACTCTTCTCAAGGATATGCTGTTCATCTAATGAGGCATGCCTGTTTGGGAAGATATATGCTGTAATGTACCATGGAGCTTTTTGGGTTAGTGAAGTAGTAGGACACAGGAAAGGGGGATATCAAGGAGGATTTATGAGGGAAGTGACAAACATGGCAGAGAGATTAAATCAACCTGAGACTTAAAAAATCTAAGATCAGGTAGGAAAAGGGGAGACTATTACCTTATAAATGCATGAAAAAACTACTATCTGCCTGGACCACGCAGTCAGCATACACTGCAGTTAGGACCGCTGGGGCGGATCAACTATTCATCCATGGTAATGGTATACAGATAATAAGTATGCAGTTAGTAGCAGTGCTGAAAAAAGGCCTAGAATTGCTGGGTGAAGATCCGGGGGCTACTCATCTCACTCATTTAGAATACTCACAACATCAGAGGTAGTAGCACAGGGAGGGTCAAACAAAGAAGTGAAGAGAGTAGGAAGATGGGTCTCAAATAATTATAAGACTTATGCACGACAATTAAACAACTGAATCATTGATCAAGTCTTCTGTTTTTACTTTCAGGAAAGCACTGGGCCAGGAGTAAGTGTGTGTAAAGTGTATATATAAAAAAAGAGGAGTATAAAGACTGGGGGTAGAATAGATATGTTAAATATTATGTCACACCTTTCTGCTCTACAGGTGTGGATTTGTGAGGATTCATTTATCTATTGGGCAGCATGCAGATCAGCAGTGAAGGACAGCAGCCAGCAACTATATCAATCAATTGATTCCTTTTCCACACTAGCGGGGTTACAAGATGAACATCGACAAGACTCAAGTCATGCCCTTAAATATTCATGTTTCTAAGCAGGAGATTGTGGAGTTGGGCTTGTCATGGGAACCCACAGTGTTGAAATATCTGGGAATCCATTTGTCTCATCTCCCATTGGATCTCGTTGCCTTAAACCCCCCCCCCCCTTCAATCTATTAAGAATTATCAGGCGAGATGGGTATCTCTGCCTTTAATGTTGTGGGGCCGCTCCAACATTATCAAGATGAATATTCGCCCATGACTAATTTACCCACTGGGGATGTCTGGGATTTCCCTGCCAAGCCTGGTTTATATCACTCCAATGGCTTCTGAATCATTTCCTCTGGAAGGAGGGGGAAGTCCACCATCTTAAACTCACTTTCTCGATGGAGAATGGCGGTTTGCACCTACCTAACTTTTTTCTATACTATTTAACTCTACATGGTACCAAATTCTTGCAGTGGGCTGTTACTCCAGAGGAACTGGACAGGGGAGGGCTATAAACCCCTCTGGTTGCAAATTGAGGCTTGTCTTTGTTAATAGGCTGGTACTTGACTTAATAGTCTGCTGTATGTTAACCATGTAATTTGCCAGCAGCCCTGCATCTTCCCCCTGTGGTGTGAACTCTTCAGGCACGTAGATAGAACAATTCCTTCACCTAGACCGGTCCCCCTCCCAACCAGTGTTGGCGAACTCTAATATTCATGTTGGAGGAACCCAAATACCTGTTTCCTTTTGTCCTGTCTTTTAGGGCAGGGTCAGTTCATATCCCTTGAGCAGTTGCACAATCTCTTTTCTATTCCAGTCTTTAATACTTTTAAATATCTACAACTAACTAAGGCTTTAATGTCTGCCCTTGGCCCTGTCCCCTTGGAAACTAGCGACAATGGTATTTTGTCCCAACTTCATTCATTGGCTGCTCAGCCTCACCTGGTGGCTGATCTATATTCCTTTTTACAAATGGTTGATCCCACTGCCCTGAAGGGTATATGTGACTACTGACTGCAAACTTTTAATTGACAACATGATTGCTCACGCTGGTAAACCGTTTGGCAGAATCTTTATAAATGTATTAAGAGAGATAGGTAAAGATGGACCCAGTTCCACATTTTATACGACCTCTATTATACCCCCCATAAACTGTTACAGATGGGTAAGTCAGAGACTCCTCTGTTCACCCATTGTGGTCTTGCTACAGGCCACTTGCTTCATATGTTCTGTGAATGCCCTAAGGTAATCCTCTTCTGGTCAAGAATTAAGGTCTCGTTGGACCCATTTATTTGTCTGGAGGAGGCTTTCACACCTGAAATCTATTTGGTGGGGGACTACCTTTCCACTCTGATTGGCCACTGTACAGCTCTGATTTCTGTGGTGCCGAAGGTTATTATACTGAGACAGTTGAGGGATGATTCATTGACCCTGTATAGGGAGTGGTGTACTGAGCTCCTACAAGTTCATTTGGTGGAAAAACAAATTGCTACATTACATCAGTGGCTTCACCATTTCCAACAGTGCTGGGGGGGGGCTCTGCATACTCTTTTGTCTATACATACAGTCTCAGACTAGTTCTATCTGCCTTGGGTTGCCTCTTGAATATCCATCATTTATCTCAGGTAGTGATAGCTGTCACATAGTGCTCTGGGAGATGGGGGAAGGGGGAGAGTTGGTCAGGTGTTTGTTGTACAGTTTTATTGTTCATGCTTCTCTTTTGTCATTTGTGGATCTGCATATGGGGTCATAATGTTGCAAAATATTATGCTGCATGCATAAAGCACACTTTCTTGCATGCGGCATAAGTCTTTTTTGGGGTCCAGCCCAGTGTCACTGAGGGTTGAGGTGCTGGATGCCACATATCATGCCACACCGGCAACCTGGGTTTGGGAACGAGCCTGGGTCAGCAGGGGAGGAAAGAGATCGAGCATCCAGAGGACAGCTCTCTCTTCCCAGGGAGGGTTTGGGGATGCTGTCATGTATGAGCACTCTCTGTTGGTGGCTGGGGATGCTCAATGCAGCAACGCTTACGTCAGTAAGGGGAAGAGTTGCGGCTTTACGTTGCCTTGCTGGCTGCACTCCAAGGGGCAGGAAAACACAGAAAATTGCCAGTCCTGGGAATAGGTGAAGGCTCCTTAGCCTCTGATGTCCACACTCCAGACACCAGACCCACCCTCCTCTCCACGGCCTACTCTTGTGCCCGGCACTCTATATTTAGATAGAGCACCCAGGGCAGATAGAGCGGCCCTTCCTCCGGGAGTGCAGATCTTGAGGTTGTGCTGGGAGCGCAAGGGAAAGAAAGAGAGCTAGCAGTCACGGTTGGTGGTAGAGACTCGGAGACCTGTGGAAGCCAAAGAGAGTTCCCCTAGGCCCAGTGGAGAAGAAAAAGAGTTGTAAAAAAAAAAAAAGTATTTTTTGGGGAGGCTCCACACCCCGAACTCACCTCAATAAGGATTCTTAACTCGGGGGGGGGGGGGTTAACAGTAAAATCGTACAAAGTGCAGAAAATAAAAAAATGTACTGACATCTGGTACTGGGAATCATACCCAGTCCCAAACACTCTACCTGCATCCCCTGCTGACAGTGGCTTATCTCGTAGAGCCATGGCAGCTGCTCAGTGGAAGCCTGTCCCGGCAGATTTCTTATCCTCTGCCTAGGACAGCGAGAGGGTTCAGTACCACGTACAGAAACATTTGTGGTATTGCACCCTCTCACTCTCATTTATAGTGCTATTTTGGTTTAGTGCTCTTGTCGTATGCTATTAAGCGTAAGACATATTGACCTGGTACTGTGGATCTGGGGTTGGGGGGGGTGTTATTTTTGGTTAGGTTGGTTGTTTCTGTTTGTATCTTGTTATTGTTTGTTTTTATAATTGTGTATTGTTCTGGTTGTATTATTATTAATAAACTTTAAATTACAAAAAAAGAGGATTTAGAACTAAATCTCTAATGCAGAGATAGCAAACATGGTAGAAGGGTGGAGGAGAGAAGAGATCACCAGATAAAAATAAGGGAGGGGAAGGATTTAAAAGGAGGGGGGACCCATCTTTCAATGCAAACTGGAGGTGGGCTAGTGGAAGAAAAAGAAAGGGGGGAGGAGGACAAAGGGAGAACAGGCAGTTCTGGGTGTGCACCCAGAGAGCCTCAGAGCAACGCAGAACAGAAGAAGGGTACAGGTGTACAAACATACCCAACAGAGAGAAGAAAAAGGAAGACAATGGCCCCAGATGTACATCTGGGGGAGAAGATGAATGTTAATGTTGGTTATAATAAATAAAATAAAACTATATAAATATGCTAGAAGGGGTAGGGACAAGCCTTATTTAATTATACATCTTGGGACAAACGACCTGGCTGACAAGACAGTAGATACAGTCCAGAGGAGGTTTGAGGAACTGGCACAATTATGTGAGGGGGCAGGAAGATCAGTAACTTTTTCAGAGATACTTCCGGTGCCAAAGGCAAGCACAACAAGAAAGCTGAGAATAGAGGAATTTAATGGATGGCTAAGAACCTGGTGTTGTGCTAAAGGGTATGGGCTGTTGGGGGGTGGGGAGGGGCCTGGAGGACAGTAGTCTCTATGCCAAGACAGACTACACTTGGTGAGGAGGTAAAGAAAGTGTTGAAACAGAGGATGGAAGAGTACATAGAGGAAGTTGGGAATTTAAACTAGGAGTGGGGGGTTGCAGTTGGGGAAGAGATGTGCAGAGACCACAGGTTGGGAAACCATATGAGCTTACCCCCCATAACAGTGACAAAGGACAAATGGCAAGTACTGTTGGTGATGCTAGGAAAGGAGGGCAGGATGGGAGGGGGGGAAGGGTGGAAGGTGGTTACCCTTAATGCTAGGAGCCTTGGGAGGAAAACTGCAGAGTTACAGGTTCTCATGGCAGAGGGAGAGGTGGACATTGCAGCTATCACGGAAACATGGGCCACCAATACAATGCCCCAGGACCTATCTGTACCAGGGTACAGGTTATTTCGTAGGGACAGGGTGATTGGGAAAGGAGAGGGGTGGCACTATATGTGAAGGAAGGACTGAAGTGTGTAAGGGAGGAAGGGGAGGAGGGTAGTACGGAGTCACTTTGGATGCAAATCCAGGATTCCAAGAATAGGACTCTTAGAATGGGAGTGGTGTACAGGCCACCATCTCAGACGGAGGAGTTAAACAGGGAACCTGTGGGACAGATCAGGAGGACCTGCGAGAAGGGTAGTGTTGTGATTGTGGGGGACTAGAACATGTCAGGAGTGGACTGGAGCACCCCAACAACCAGGAACAGAAGGGAGCAGGTACTGCTGGATGCCTTCCAGGACAGCTTCCTGCTGCAAATGGTCAGTGAACCAACCAGGTTAGGGAATACCCTTGACCTTGTGCTGGCAAATGGGGACTTTGTGAGAGAACTTATAGTGGAGGAACCGCTGTCAGGGAGTGACCACCACTCAGTATGGCTCACATTGGATATGGACAAGAAAGGAGTGGAATCTGGCACAATAGTGCTGGACTTCAGAAGGGCCGACTTTGGGAGGATGGGGGAAGTGGCAAAAGGGTACCTGGCCAGAATTCAATCTAGTATGGACACTAACCAGAGATGGGAACTCATAAAGCTGTGGATAGTGGAGGCAACCAAAACCTGCTGCAAAGCCCAGAGCAAGAAGGCTAGGGCTAAAACCAATCTGGTTGAGCAAGGAGGTCATGGAAAGGTAAGGAGGAAAAGAGCTGCCTTTAGGAAGTACAAGAAAACAGGGAGGGGGAGGACGGGAGGGTACCTGACAGAATCGAAGGAGGTGACAAGGGCAGTAAGGAGCCAAAGCATCTCACGGAACTCAGGCTGGCACAAGGCATTAAGAAGGGGAGAAGGACTTCTTTAAGCATCAGGGAGAAAAGGAGTTGTGGGGACCACATAGTAAGGATTAGGAAGGAGGGTTGGGTGGAAGCAGGGTGCGACAGGGAAGCTCTAAATGAGTACTTCTGCTCAGTATTTACTAAAGAGAAGAAGGGGTGACACCCAAGGTGGGAGAAATGGCAGAAGCAGGGTGGGAAGTGGTGACAGATGGGAAATCATGGAGAGCAGAGTTCGAGAGGGTTTGAAGGCACTGAGGGTGGACAAGGCACCAGGCCCAGATGGCATCCACCCCAGGGTACTGAAAGAGCTGGCAGAGGTCCTTGCAGGACCTTTGGCAGACCTATTTAATGCCTCACTATATTCCGGGTGTGTACCTCAGGACTGGAGGATGGCTCATGTGGTGCCACTCCACAAGAGTGGCCCCAAGGATGAACCTGGAAACTACAGACCAGTGAGCCTCACATCCATTATGGGTAAGCTAATGGAGACTATCCTGAAGGAGAGGCTGGTGGCCCTCCTAGAGGCCAAAGGACTACAGGACAGCAGGCAGCATGGCTTTATACATGGCAGATCCTGCCAAACCAACCTGGTCGAGTTCTATGACTGGGTAACTAGGCAACTGGACAGGGGCCATGCAGTGGATGTCCTGTATCTGGACTTCAGTAAGGCATTCGACATGGAAGGCTGGGAAGGAAGTTAGTAGGCACAGGGGCAGGTGCAAAGCTGGTGAGATGGGTAGGAAACTGGCTGCAGGGAAGGCAACAGAGGATGGTGGTGGGTGGGGAGCTCTCACACCCAAGGGCAGTGACGAGCAGTGTTCCACAGGGCTCGGTGTTGGGACCAGTGTTGTTTGGGATATTCATTGCAGACATATCATGGGACATCAAGAGTAAGATCAGTCTGTTTGCTGATGATACCAAGGTAAGCGCAGTGGTGGATGACCTGGGGGATGGCAGGGGGGTGGCAGGATGATCTGGCAAAGCTTGAAACCTGGTCAGACACCTGGCAACTGGGCTTTAATGCCAAAAATGTGCAAGGTGCTGCATTTTGGGATGAAGAACCCAAGGAGGAGTTACCAGCTAGGGGGAGTGCAGCTAGCCCAGACAGAAGATGAGAAGGATCTGGGTGTGCTCATTACAGGGTCAATGAACAACTCGGCACAATGTAGGAAGGCAGGTGCAAAGGCCAACAAAATGCTGTGTTGTATTGCAAGGGGTATATCCTCGAGTAGGGAGGAGGTGATACTACCACTGTATAGGTCATTAGTTAGACCACACCTGGAGTACTGTGTGCAGTACTGGCATCTGTATCTGAAGAGGGACATTAAGTTACTGGAGGGGGTGCAGCGCAGAGTGACAAAGATGATCAAGGGGCTGGGGGACTTATCATACAAGAGGAGGTTGAAGGAGTTGAACATGTACTCACTGGAGGAGAGGAGAGACAGGGGTGACATGATTGAAACCTTTAAATACATAAAAGGAATAAACAAGACAGGTATAGAGGGGCTGTTCAAAGTAAGGAAGGGGAGGGACACCAGGGGCCATGATATGAGACTGGAGCGAGGAAGGTTCAGGAGGGAGATGAGGAGACACTTTTTTACAGAGATGGTGGTGGCTGGATGGAATGCCTTACCTGCTGAAGTGGTATGCAGTAGAACAGTGGACTGCTTCAAACAAGGATGGGACAGGACAAGGGGGAGGGTTAATGAAGGGGAAGGGTGGAAGGAAGGGGCAGCTGCAGAATGAGGGGTGCTAGCTGCACATTCGAGCAGACTTGATAGACCTCTAGGCCTTTATCTGCTGGCAAATTTCGTATGTTCGTATGTACAGAAGAAAGGAAAGATCATGCCATGTGAATAAATCAGTAAGGTTTAGTATTTAAATATAGGAATAATTTGAATAAATTTATTGCGAACTGAGTACCCACACAACATGTTTTTGGTGTGTTATTAGGAGGGGATCAGGGAATAAGAGAGCTTTCAGTTAATGGACCCTGCCTCCTGACAAAACCCTGAAACATGTTGATGTATTGGGGCATCTATTCCAAATAAAGCTGTGGACAATAAAACATTTTATCTAGTACTGGAAGAATATGTGTGTGGTTTTTTGTTTTCTGTTAGAGGTGCAGTATGATTCATATGGATAGTGCAGCACTTACTCCTTTCCCCTGACACTGTGCAGAGTTGGCAACATGTAGCTGGGGCCCAGTCTTACAATTCAAACTGCAGCTGAAGCACAGACAGTATAAAATGCCAAAGCAGGAGCACACCAACACCTATAGATGGCAGAAAAATCATGGAACTCTTGCAGACGCAAATTACCTTTCATTTTAAAATAAGCTTTTTTGTAGAGAAAAGGGGCGAGCAAAGCACCAGAGAAATATAATTCAGTGAGCAGTAGGAAATCCTACTTTGAGAGAATGGCTGTAGTTGCCAGCAGAAGTCAAAATGTGAGCATTAATACAATTGTTCAGTCAGTCACCAACAGCACTGAATTGAGTTTAAAGCTCAGTTTATTACTCTGTTAATTTATTTAGTCCCCACCTGCCTCTCTCACCATGGAGGGTTTGCATCTCTGCTAGACTGGATGCTCACAAACAGGCCTAATAGAAATATGTTATCAGGAGTGCTTCCTGACTCAGTTAGTGACCACTGCCACACTGGTTCCCTTTTAAATCCCAGGTTCCTAAAGTCCCATCCAAAAATCTTTCCCTCATGGATTTTTCTTATCTTGATCCCACATCCCCCAATGCTGAGCTCTCTAATATTGACTGATACCCAATTCTAGTCACCTCTCATGTCGGTATAGCCCTAGATCTCTACCAGTCCATCATTAGCAGCCTCCAAGTATGGCTCACCCTCCTCATCAAGAGAAGAGTCAGGGGAATAGCAACCCATTGGTTATACTCTGACCTTCTATCCTTCTTTAAACTCAAGGACAAATGCTAAGCAGCCTTTAAGGCCTCTTCCAATCTACAAGACTGGCTCTTGAACTGCACAATAAATGCAAAAAGGACACTTACTTTTCAAAAAGCTCTTTCTGTAAGGAGCAGTTGCTGGCCTTGGCTGGCAAATCATGCAGTTTTTGAGGCCATATCTAGGGTCTACTGAGTGGTCCCTCTAAATCTATCAATAAGGACACGGTACTTGATGGTGTGCACTGCAACAAACTAACTACCATAGCAAATGTTTTCAATGCCCATTTCACTGTCCTCCATTTTTTCCCCTCCCACACCCTTGCTGCTCAAGTTACTGTCTCCAGCCCCTATCGGTACCCTTCCCACTAACCCTCTTTATTCTGGAAAATGTTCTTCAGTTGAGAGACTTTCATCCTACTTAACTCCTTGCCTGTAGGCTCCAGTCCTGGCCCCGGATGGCACAGAGCCTCGAATCCTCAGCTTATGTGCCTCCACACTTGCCCTGCCCATTACCCATATTTGTAACCTCTCACTTACCTCTGGATTTGTCCTCTCCCAATGGAAGGCCTCTAAAAACGTCCCTGTCCCAAGAAACTGTGATCATTATCTAATCACCTAGTACTGCCCTATTGGTCTACTACCTACCCTAAGCAAATTACTAGAAAAGGTTATCTCCCAACTTACCAACTACCTACAATCTCTTCACCTCTTCATACCTCATCAACATCGTTTCAGCAAGGAACACAGTACCATCACCACCCTTGTCCAAGACATGGATGACATTAAAACTGCTGTGGACAGAGGGTCTCTAACTGATACCATCTTCACAGGCTTATGCAAAGCTTTCAGCTTTGTGTACCATACCTTCCTAACACAATAGTTAAACAGATATTGGCATCTCCCACTATGCCCCTGCTGAGTTCTCTATTTGCTTGACAGGCAGCAATTTATCATATTCAGTGATGCCTCCTCCAGCCTATTGCCAGTCACTCATGGCATCCTTGAAGGATCCATACTAGGGGCACTCCTCTTCTTTATCTACATAAACAGCCTTTCCTGTCTCCTCCAAATGCTCTGAAGTCTTGTATACTGGTGATATTGCTCTCTACTTTAGCACCCCAAAACCATCACACATTAATGCCTGAATTAACATTGACTTCACCCACATACAAAACTGACTTGTGGTCAACAAACTGGTTCTTGATGCAACCACAATCCTAGCTATGTTTTTTCAGTCTAATGCTCTGATGGCTTGACTCTCTCTACATTGAGCAAATTTAAGTATCTTGGCATCAGCCTAGACCTTGGCCTGGATTTCTCCTCTCACATCTCTGCCATTGCCTTAGTCCTTTCCTCACACAGGATTCCCAGCTAAGGATTGCAACTAGAACTCTACTACTCACCCTGCTGTATGGGTCACCAGTGCTACTCATAGTAAAAGGTGGGGATATACAAAAACTTAGTACCCTTTATCACAGGGTGTGCCAGTTCACCTTGGGGGCTCAGCCAAGAGAGCACCACTGTCAAGTGCTACAAGCCCTGTCTTGGCCTCGACTGAAAGAGTGTCTTGACTACCCATCTTTATGCCTTGCCTACAAGCTAAGATCAAAATATGCACACAAAGTCTAGCAAATACTTTATCTGCCAAACAACACAACAGGCTTCTTAGATCTTCGAGCCGGCATCTTTTCAGTGTGCCTAAAGTCAGGTCATCCCTGGGACAGGTCATTCTCAGCCAGCATCCCGCCCCTCTGGAACACTCTCCCAGCAAATGTACAGTTTTATAATTCCCTTGGGGGTTCAAAAAGGGACTTAAAGCTCATCTGTTAGAGCTTAACCAATGCACTTGCTACCGTTGAATACTGTACCCTCTTCTGCGACCTGTATTTCTCTACTGCAACTTTTTGTCTGTAACCACAAATGTAGCCTAATTTATAACCTATGCTGAGTGTTGAAAATTGTCAAATTGTAAACTATAATTTGTGTTATAAATGCTGCAATCATCTGATGTACACCATTCTATGCTTGTTGCACTACTGTCTGCTGAAAACTGTGCTAATGTACAAAATGGCAACCTGTACTTGTTGTTTAACTTTTTGGATTGTCTTGCCTGTAATTAACCCAGGGTCACCACTGAAAAAATGACTGTCACGTTCTCAGTGGGTTTACCCAGTTGCCAAAATTATATAAATTAATTAATCAACAAATCCACAAATTCCTGGCTAGACATGGCTTATCTCCTCCACCACTTCCTAACAAGCACTTAGAGCTATATCCCAAGGAATTCTCCCATGCCATTAATATAGCTCTCTAATCCTCACAAACATCCCCAAAATCTCTCTATGTTAATGGGATATTATATACAATAACATCTGCAATTCTGACCTGTCCTCTCCCCACCTAACCCATCATTGCTCACTAGATTCCATTCCGGGCTGGCTCCTCCCCTCTGCATCATGCTCTTATTCTCTAGGATGCTGTCTTTTCAAATTTTTCATGCCCACCTCCCAAGCCACCCCTATCTCACTACTACATGGTGCTTGCCCACTTATTGACTTTGGTGGACAGATACTGCCTCCTTGGTTGTTCCTAAGTGCTCAACCAAAATGGGTAATCAGGCCTACTCCTCGTCTGCCCTGGGGCAGTGGAACTCCCTCCCTACCAACATTTGCAGTTCCTCAACCCTACCATCCTTCAAATCAGCTTGTAGGCTCATAGCCTCCTATCCATGGCCTGTACCTGCACTTAACCTCATCTACCACTTCTTGTTTGTTCAACATTCTTTTGCACTGTGCAGTCAAACTGCCCAGTATATCCAGGATCTGCTTATAGCTAAATGACTATTCTACTTCTAATCCATTGTAGTTAAATTAATGCACTGTTTGTTACTTGCCATCAGTCTGCATTGTTCATAGTTTTTTGTTTTGCCTTTGTTGAATATATGGTTAGAATGCTCCTCCCACTTTATAACCAGTGTGTACTTTGCTTTGCTCAGTACTGTTGTCGATTACTTATCTTCAACCTTTCAAAATCATATCTGAAAATAGTCATTTAGTAGTCTAGTGTAGTTGCACGGGTACCAAAAAACAAATAAATAAATGCAATTTAATTTAAATTTTGGTGACTGGGATAGGCACATCAAGCTAGGACTTCATTCCAGGTGCAACCCAGGGAAGGGGATACAACTGGGAGTCAAACAGCAATAACAAAGTGACAACAGGTGCAAGAACATATACAAGAAAAGCACAGTACAAACATATGAACATATGAACTTGCCAGTGGAAAAAGGCCCACAGGTCTATCAAGTCTGCCTGACTGTGCAGCTCTTAGTTTCATATCACTACAGCTGTTCCACCCCCCCCCAAACTCCTCTCATCTTCCTCTTTTCCATTCCTTCCCCTCTTTGAGTTTTTGTCTGTACTAACCCTGCCCTTGACTCTATCCCAACCCCACTTAAAACTATCCACTGTCCTTTGAGTGATTAACTCCTCCAGCAGTGCATTACAACCTGTCACCACTCTCTGTGTGAAGTACTACCTACTCATCTCCCTCCTAAACCCTCCCCCTTCCAACTTCAGACTGTATCCCCTAGTGACCCCCCACCTTAAGTGGAACAATTCTCCTTCCCTGACTTTGTTTATGCCTTTCAGGTACTTAAAGGTCTCTATCATGTTCCCTCTTACTCTTCTGTCTTCCAGCAAGTACATGTTGAGCTCCTTCAATCTTTTTTTGCATGGCAACTCCCCTAGTCCCATGATAATTTTTGTAGCCCTACGCTGTACCCCTTCCAGTAATCTCACATCATTTTTGAGGTATAGGCACCAGTACTGTACACAGTATTCCAAGTGTAGCCTCACCAGTGATCTATACAGTGGCTGGATGACCTCCCCTTTTTGAGAAGAGCTCCCTCTGGCAGTGCACCCCCAGCATCCTATTTGCCCTTGCTGCAGCTCTCCTACACTGTGCAGATACCTTCATGTCCCCTGTGACTATTACCACAGGTCTCTTTCCTCCTCTGAAGCCATTATCTGCATTCCCCCCAGCCAGTAGCTGTTCTTAGGATTTCTGGCTCCAAGGGGCATGACCTTGCTCTTCTTAGTGTTAAACCCCAACTGCCACTCCCTAGACCAGTGTTCGAGTTTAGCTAGATCCTCTCTGAGTGCCTGCCTCTCTTCCTTATTGTCCGCTTTTGCAAAAATCTTTGTGTCATCCATGAACAGGCAAATCTTACTCTTGACCCCCTCTGCAATGTCTCCAATGAAGACATTGAACAAAATGGGGCCCAGCACTGAACCCAGCGGTACTCCACTCATTACTGGCCGTGGCTTGAATGTCCCACCCTCCTTACAACTACTCTCTGTTGTCCCCCCTGCAGCCAACTCTCAACCCACCTCACCAGTTTTTCCCCAACCCCCATGTCCCTCAGCTTGCTCATTAACCTCCTGTGCAGCACAGAGTTGAAAGCCTTGCTGAAGTCCAGATACAGGATATCCACAGCGTGGCCTTTGACAACTGCCCTAGTGACCCAGTCAAAGAAGTCAATCAGGTTAGTTTGGCAAGATCTTCCCATGACAAACCCATGCTGTCTCTCATCCTGCAGGCCATTGCTATCAAGAAAGGTTATCAATCTCTCCTTCAGAATGGTTCCCATCAACTTCCCCACTATGGAAGTCAAGCTCACTGGTCTGTAGTTACTCGGTTGGTCATGGGTCCACTCTTGTGAAGGGGCATCACTTGAGCCATCCTCCAGTCCCTGGGTACATTCCCTATCTCCAAGGAGGTGTTGAACAGGTCTGTCAGAGGGCCTGCCAACAACTCTGCCAGTTTCTTCAGGACCCTTGGTTGTACACCGTCCGGTCATGGTGCCTTGTCCACTCGCAAGCCTTTATGACCCTTCAAAACTCTATCCTCTTGGATGATCTTGTCTGTTATCTCTGCCCCTCCTCCCTTCCCCCTTTTCTCTGTGGTATTGGGCCAACCCTTTCTTTTGTGAACATCGAGCCTAAATACTCATAGAGTGCCTCTGCATGATCTTCCCATTATTCTACCCATCCTCCCTCTCTCTTGATTCTTATGATGTCATCCCTACAACTCCTCTTCTCCCTTATGTATTTAATAAACCCTTTTTTCCCCCTCTCTGACTCCCTGAGCCAACTTCAGCTCCTTTGCTGCCTTGGCTGCCCTGACTTGACCTGTTCATCTCTCTAGATGCCTTTGAGAACACTTCTCTATCCTCCTCATGCCTGGATTTTTTGAACTTAATGAAGGCCAATCTTTTTTCCCTCACCTTACCTTCCACCTCCTTGCTGAACTAGGTATGTTTTTTTGACCTGGACTGCTTACTCTGATATTTGGCACATGTGTTTGTGGCCTCATTTAGCCCCTTCCTAATGATTGCCCACTTCTGTTCAGCATCCATCCCTGGGTTAATTTCAGTTAAATACCCCTCTAGGATGCTACCCACTTTGGCAAAATCTGCCTACCTGAAATCCAACACTCTTGTCCTGGTCTTAGCAGACTCCCTCCCTGTGTTGAGGAGGAACCACACTGAGCAATGGTCACTTCCTACTAGAGGGTCCTGTACTACCACATCCTGGACTTGGTCTCCATTTGTTAACACCAAGTCCAGTATGATCCGCTCCCTAGTAGGATCCATCACTCCTTGCACTAAGTAACTGTCTTGGAGCCTCCAGCAGCACCTGTTCTCTAGCTTGTACCGTAGTTACTATCTGCCAGTCAATCCCAGGTAGGTTGAAGTCTCCCGCTATAACTGTATTCCCTTTGCCACTGTCCTTCCTGATTTGCTCCCCCAGCTCCCTATCCACCTAGTCGTTCTGTGAGGGTGGCCTGTACACTACTCCCATCCTGAATTTCTTACCGTTAGGGCTTTGGAGCAATACCCATATGACTTCTGGCCTCCCCTTCCTCCCAGGTACACAGTATCCCCTCTCTGACATAAATAGCCACCCCTCCCCCTTCTCCACTCTGGTCCCTGTGGAACACCTTGTATCCTGGGATTGCGAGATCCCAGTCATGGTATGAGGTGGCCCAGGTCTCTGAGATGGTGGCAATATCAACCTCCCTCTCAGCCACCATTGCCTGGAACTCTGCCATCTTGTTTGCTAAACTCCTTGCATTCAAGGATACTACATTCCACCTTGTGTCCTGCCCCTCCTCTTCCCGTCTCTCTCCCCCTTCCACTTTTGTCTTGGT
Source organism: Neoceratodus forsteri (assembly GCA_016271365.2). Lineage (NCBI taxonomy): Eukaryota > Metazoa > Chordata > Ceratodontiformes > Ceratodontidae > Neoceratodus > Neoceratodus forsteri. Next base: position 1,294,029,892 of record CM057456.1, read on the forward strand.
AACTTCTCCTCATTTTCCTCCTCCGTCTCTGGAGGGTGAGGCCTTCCAGTCTCCCCTGGAAGGTGCCTCCTCTATGCTATCTGACTCAGCCACTTCCCCCTCCTCAGTTTAAATCTATGTTGTTTTTAATGTTATTCTCCAGCCCCTGTGTGAATGCCCTTGTACCCTCAATGTTGAGATGCAGCCTATGCTTGGCAAAAAGCCCCTTATTGTTCCATTTCTTGCCCCACCCCCTACTACCCCATGCACCATTTCTGCACACCAACCCTTCAGCCATCCATTAAACTCCTGTATTCTTAGCTTTCTCACTGTGCTTGCCCTAGGTACAGGGAGTACCTCGGAGAATGTCACTGAGCTTCCCACCTGATTTCAGATACCCCCCACTTTCCTGAATGTCTCCTGCACTTCTTCTACTGTACTGCCCTCTAGGTCATTTGTTCCTAGGTGTTCAATGATATGAGGATTCCCTCCCACCTTCTCCACACGTTTCTGAATGCACTGCCCTACTCTCCCCACTGTCATACCTAGCATACACTCCACCCAGGTTTAGCTGTTCCTCGCCCCCTTACCTACCCATCTCACCCCCCCTGAGCATAGAATCCCCAAATACAAGTGCCCACTGCCCCATCTCTTGCACTGCCCCCATGGTTTGCCCACCTATGAACCCCTTTTCCTCAGTGTCCTCTGCTGTCATACCCTGCCCTTTCCGCCTCCTTTCTCTTCCAATTGCACCTCTACCTGCTGTCCTCCTCTGTCCTTTCTGTGCTGGCTCCCTTCCCCAACCACTCCCCCTCCACTACTTTTACATCCTCCCACTGCTCCCTGCATTGTACCACCTCTTCCCCTCCCCCTTCAACATGTTATGGCCTTCCTGCCCCTTTGTTTAGTGTGTTTGTGCCAACTTGACCTACTTCCCTTCCCCTCCCCACTTTTACACCACCATGTTCACTCTCTCCTTGAACTGTATATTACCCTTCCCTCCTGGTCACCTGACTCTTGTTCTGTAGTGGCTTCTCTAACATCCTGCTCTGTTTCATCAACCAGTACTGAGTATCTGTTTTTTGTCTCCAATCTCCTGTCCCTGCCATCCCCTGAAATCTCTTCCTGCCTCTGCTTATTCTGAACCTCTTTCCTACTTCCTCTCCATCTAGCCATATTCCCTACCACCTGCAAACAACCCAATTTGGTGTTCCCAGGACCCTGTGGACTTGGCACCCCTGGCCAAGCGCTCCCTTCCAGCCCATGGCAGCCTGGTCTATCTTGCAATGGAACCCTCCCTGCCCCTGTGCCCCTTCTCCTCCTCAACTCCTCATACCTGTCCCTTCCCCCCAGTTCTTGTCTCAAGTGCACTATCTCCAACGTAAGTTGTCTGAACAACCTGCAAACAGGACAACCCCCACCCTCCACCAGGTTCCCAGAAACAGTGCTGCTCCACACCCATTGCAGCTCACAATTCTTCCCACCTTCCTGTGCTCCCAACCACAGTCATCCCAACCTCTCTATTCCACCCCTCCATTCCCCCACCTGCCTCCTTGCCATGGCCTCCACATCCCTCCGTCTTAGTCTCCAAATATTCCCCAGCTCTTTACAATTGAATCTGTATGTCTATAAGGACTGTAAACCTGCAGCACTGCCCCAAAACTCTTACTCTTTCACCTTCTTTAGGGACTTACTGCTTTTCTCTCCTCCTTTTGTATGTGTCCTTTGGACCTAGTTACTGGCTACACTCTTTGTAATTCAGCCTATATATCAGCTAGGTTAATGCTTGGGCTGCCCAACTGTTTCTGCCTCTTTAAATAGGTATGGCTTGGCCTTCCACCATAAAGGCAGTGCACCTGGGAGTGGTTAGAGAATGGGGTTGGGGGCATACACAGTGTCTACAAAAACAGTCTGTTAAAAAAATACATATTTCCATAAACTACTGGGCAAAAACATAGCTCTAGTTCACCATACCACCAAACAGTTTCTCCTACTCACTCAAAATGGGGATTCCAACTGAAGGTCTGTTACGCGCACACTTGAATTTCAACCTTCCATAATCCCTTGTTGAAATGTGATTCCTGCAGTTAAGGTACAAACCTCAGCCAATTTTAAAGACTTGTCTTCCAGCAACAGTTCCTCCTACTCATTCAACATGGGGACAAATAATGAACATCAGAGAAAGGGAAAAAAAATATACAAAATGTCAAGTAAGTTGGTTATGGTAGCCAGATCGAGACCTAAGGAAGCATACTGCTAATGAAGGGCAAGATATAGAGAATAATGGATGGGGAAGTGTGTGATATAAGAATTTAATGCACATCCGAGGTGTGGGATGCTACATAAACCCCGAGGGCGAAGCGGTTTATCAAGCATCCACACCAGGATAGTGGTCTCATTATCAAATACTTCCCTATCTTTTATTTTATATAATTGCTGGTGAGCAATTTTCCAGTATAAATGCTGTGACCCCCTCCCCAACAGACATAGTCTTCACACACACACACACACACACACTTACTTTAGCTCTCACTCTACACACACACACACACACACACACACACACACACACACACACACACACTCACAGTCTCTCTCCCTCCGTCATTCTCAAGGAATCCCCGTTTGACAGCTTCACTCTATAGTTATCTGGGGCACCAAATAAAGCAGCAGCAGCTCACTTCTCCTGCACCTCCCACTCCAGTTTCCCTAGTTGTGCTGTGCAGCAATCCCCAGAGTACCTTTCACTCTTATGCTACAGCTCACTCTGCTCCCAGTTTTACTCTTTTTTTTTTTAAATTAACAGCTGAAATCGTGCTCATGATTAGGCTCGCGTTTACTGGTGTTCGTTAACTGCAGACTTGTTCTGCTGACTTTCTGTGTTCCCCAAAGGTAGCGAACTGCAGGATCAACCAGATACTTAAAAAAAACATAATATTTAAGGTAGGATTGACCAGATATATAAAAAAAGATACAATGATTCCAGGAAACTGATGGTGAAAGTGAAACAGTGGCAGCCACAAGCTAAGATACAGAGCCGAAGACACCACCTTTTGGGAACTGTTTAGCCTGCCCACATTCAAAACAGGAGCCAATGAGGGAGCGCTCTCTTTTTAATAGACAGAGCGCGTGAATGTTGTAATAACCAACTGGTTATTACGGCAAATGTTGATTCAGTGAGCCCATTGAAAAAATTGCTCACCAGTAATTAAATATACATACAAAACCGATGAGGCATAGAATTCAGAATATGAAGTCCATTGAGTTGAAAGTTATGTGACTGAGAAGGCAAAATTGTGTAAAACAGGTAAAATATCAGGTTGGGGTGGATAGGACATGGGGAGTGAAGAGGAAGAAGCCTAGCTACAGGTGAATTCTTCGTGAAGTGTGTCACTAAGAGTGGTTTGAGAGAGTGCGGAGAGGAGGAGAGACAGATGAGAAGATGAAGGCTGTTCCAAAGTGTAGGAAGTCAGAAAGAGAAAGCACAGCAGACTGCTTCAGATTTATTGTGAAGGATATGAAAGGGATGAACACCAGATGAATGGTGGGAGTAGGAGGAGAAGATGTCAGGGTTAAGGAGAGAGTAGAGGTAAGCTGGAACAATGACAATCCAGTATTTGGCTATGGAGGAAGAAGAATGTGAGGGGCACTTGTCCTCAAGGGTGGGGAAAGACAGATTAGCGTACGTATTGATTGATTGATTGATTGATTGATTGATTTGAAATTGGTAACTGGGAGAGACTCATTAAACCAAGACTTATTTCCAGGTGCAACCAAGGGGATGGGAGCAATGGAACAAAAGCAGCACAATACATAATAACAAGTAAGTCAAAACATTTGATAAAAGTTGGTATAAATTAGAATAAATACAAAAATTGTTGAAACAGAAAATAAAGTGCTGTCACAGCTCAGATAAAAACATTGGGGGGTGGAGGACTTAAAGATGCTTGAAAAATGGTCTGGAACATGGCAGATGAAATTTAATGCCAAGAAGTGCACTGTGATGCACTTGGGGAGTAGGAACAGAAGAGCAGGGTACACCCTAAGTGGGGAGGAAATTAAAGTAACAGAACAGGAGAGGGATCTGGGGATCATAGTCTCCTCAAACTTTAAGGTCGGAATTCAATGTAGCCAGGTGGAGGGAAAGGCCAAAGGAATGTTGCATGCATAGGCAGGAGCATTACTAGCAGAAAGAGGGAGGTAATAATGCCCCTTTACAAAGCCATGGTGAGATGGCACCTGGAGTATGGGGTTGAGTTCTGGAGGCCTCATTTCCACAAGGATATAGATGCATTGGAGAGGGTTCAAAAAATGACAACCAAGATGGTGCAGGGTATGCAGGGAAAGTCATGTGATTAGAGATGTAAAGAGCTGGATCTGTCCACACTGGAGAAACAGAGGGAAAGGGGGGACATGACTGAAACGTTTAAATATGTAAAGGGGCTCAATAAAGTCGGAGAAGAGTATTTACTTAAGAGGAAGGAGGGGGTCAAAACTAAAGGGCACAGCCTCAGACTGCAAGTAAAAAGATACGGGGGCAATGTGAGAGGGAATTTCTTCACAGAGAGAGTGGTGAATCCCTGGAACAGACTGCCAGATGTAGTGGTGGGGGCTAAATTGGTGGAAGAATTCAAGAGGGTGTGGGACAAGCATATGAGGCTGAGTATCAGCTGGAGGGCAGTGGATGGCAGGGAGGGACAGGTGTAAGGGGGAAAAAAGGAGCAGACTAGATGGGCTATTACGGTCCTTTTCTGTGGTCAAGCTTCTATGATTCTATGATATGATTCTATGATCTATATAAGTGCAAGTATACATGTGGCAGCACTACATGGTGAACAAGACAATAATTAAAACAGGCAAGTGACCTGCAGGGCTAGTTATTTTCTGACCTCATGATGGAGGTAGAACATAGTGAGGAAGTGTACCCACAAGGCAGGTAGCCTTCTCTGTGTCTTTTTTTTACATGTACAGAATTAGAAATAATACAGTTATTAGTTAAGCTATCTCAGTAACTTGTTAGCCAGGCAACAGAAACTTCCATCTGTTTCTGAAGGTCATGACTTCTGATGGTCATGCTGATGGCTGGACAGACCTCCACATCCACCACCCCAACTGTTTTGCTAGGATTTCACTAGGAATATAGGAATAGCAGAAGACCAAAGGTCCACAAATGCTGCCATTCCACATCAGTGGTAGTAATCTCTAATTTCTTTGTTAGTCATAAACTATCTAGTTTATTTTTAAAAGGGTTTACTGATTTGCTCTGAAGTATATCAGCTGCTAATCTGTTCCATATTCCTATTACTCGCTGCATAAAATATAGCTTGTGTCTATAGTTTTGAAAGCAACTGGTTTCAATTGTTTTTTTATTCCCCTTGTAATAGTGCTAAGCATACCTTTTTCACTTGCACAAAGTCCCCAGAACAACTATATTGAAAGCTGCAGTACATTAAAACACATTCAGCTCACGGTGGCCATTTTGGATAAGGTTAAACATAGAACCTTTCAACACACATATGTTCTACCGGGCTAAGTGAGATGAACTAATACTGTAAAGTAAATGAAATTTGCAGCAGCATTCAGGGATAGTCAGGGAATGTGTACAGTACTTTTTTCCTCTCTCACCTGGTCTTAGACTATCCAACAAGTCTGGTAGGAAACCTCAAGCAGCCAGCAGGAGAATAATGGTCTGTACTTTATTTCTGCTGCCGCAAATTGAGGCATGCTGCCTGCAGGAGACACTAGAGGAAGTTTCCGAGTGGTGGCCAGAGATGAGTGAGTGATTGAGGGCAGGCAGTTTTGCTAGTGTTTGAGCTACTCTTTGTGTAGACAGCTAGGAATGGAGAGAGTGAGACAGTGACTGGCTGGTCTTGAGATTGTCAGAACAACAACTATACAAGAAAAGGAGAATCCACACAATCGTAAGTGATCTCAATCATGGTGGCGAGGAGATTGTTGCGAGAGGAGCTAGCAGGTGGGATAGCAGTCTTTAATCTTTCAACAATGAAATGATGAAACTGACCCTGAAATGAAAACCTGGTATGTGGATGGGGAAACAACTACAAAAATTACTCTGCAGGTTTTTTCACAAATCACTGCTGTGTGTATTTGTGCTACTTAAAATGAGAAAAGTAATCAACTGCCTGGAGTGGCTGGGGGAGGGGAATCGATTAATGGCATTTCTGATAAAACACTAAGGGAGAGGAGGTTTGTGAGTGTACTGTTAGTGGAGAAAAAAATGGCTACCATTTGAAAACATAGAGTTCTAAAACAGTATAATGGAAGGCACTGACGTGGAACCATCTGAGGCCAGGCTAGCTAGGATGTTTTTTTTTGTCATCATGCATTCTGCTTAGTCTAGGTTATGGCTGCAGTGTGCCATCAGCCGATTAGGTGGCTGCAAAGTGCTAGCTCATTTTATATATGAGCAAACGGTCCCCCCTTTTTCCCATTCTGTGCAAGGAATGCAGATGTAATGTATCCAAGCCCTCCTTGTAACACTTATCCTCCAAACTGCTTAATGTTTCCGTTTCCCTTCTCTGTATCTTTCCTAGTTTATTTTGTTCACCCTTGTTTAATCTGGCAAAAATTGTGAGCAGTAATCAGTATGAGGTCTCACGTAAGGGTGATATAGTGGCATTATAATATTATAATATTACTTATTTTTTTAGTAAAGTGCCTGTTTATTGAATTTATTAGGTAGTTATCCTTTTTAAATAGACTGTCACAATGTTGTTTTGATTTCAGATCATCAGTAACTGTTACCCCAAAATTATTTTCTTCATGAACTGGTGTAAGTGATTGTAGAGATAATATTTGTACTCTGGATGGCTACTGGTTCCATTAACTATGTCCATCAGGCAGTGGCAAACCTTTAAAATGGGCAACACATTCTGCCAAGTTGGCAGACTTTACCCAAACATTCAATGTAATGTATACAATTCTTGTGTAGACTGAAACAGTACAGTTTATTTGTTTTACTGAGGGAGCAGTGAGCAAAATGAGGAGTAGAGCTGCAGTGACATGGATGGCACTGGAAGCCAAATGAAAACTGATATCTGTGACAAAAAAGTGCTACAGGCAACAACTCACTCTTGTAAGAAAGAACACAAAACGGTGGCAACATGAAGATTGGATAGACTACTGGTGCTAGTACGGAATGTCTGCTAAGAAGATTAATGGACACAGAAGCCCTCATCATCCACTTCATCTGCCTCTGTCTTTACAGCAGCTGGTAGTGTATGAGCTTCATCATCCATACACCTTGGAGTTAGATCTTTTTTTAAATGGCTAGGTTAACTTTTTTAAGTTAGTATCTCTACATTTTTTGTGGAAAGGTATATTCTCTTGTTGGTAACTACTACAGTCCCTTCGGCACTGAACATTATCTCTAAGTATATGCTTGCAATTGGGTAGCTGAGGTGCTCAACAGCCACCTTTGTCAAAAAAGGAAAATGTTTATTTTTTTGCATTTGGTACCAGTAAAATACAAGATTATCTCCTTATGCTGTTGCTATACTTTTTTCCATAAAATCCCATATGATGTTGTTTTGGGGCATCTCAAGCCCCGTGAAGTCAGATAATGACTTGCTGTATTTTTGTCGTTGATATCAAACCAGAGACTGACAATTGTTTCCACAATGGTTTTTCATTAGTGGGTGTCTCTTTTCTTTTTGGGGGGGAGGGTGTAGTAGCAGTAGTTATCTGTGGACTTAGGGACAAGAATGAGTAACCCTCCCAATTGTCATCAGTAGCAATGGAAACACCTTGAGATCCATGGACTCCTTCTATCCTCTCCTCCACCTTGCCTGTCAGAGGGCATGCAAGGGATGATGACTTCTCCTCTTGTGCTGTAGTCTCTAATCTTTTTTGTGCCATGTATGTGAAGCCCAGACAGATGAGACAGTTTTTACAGGGCTGTTGCTCCTTACCACATTATTCTGCATCAAAAATGTATTGAATGAATCCTTGAAGTGAGGATGCAAGTGTGGTAAGAATTTAGTGGTTGGTTCTTCATACTGTATTTTGGAGATGCATGTGTCATTCCAGAAACATGCTCTTATTGGGGTCTATTCACTATACCTATCTGCCATGTATGTGCGGCATGTAGGCATGCCTATGACTAAATGCCAGGCAATGAGATTTAGCGGACCCAAGCTACATTCACTACAGGTGCTCTAGCATCTTCTGCACTGGATTCCACAGCTGCTCATGGAACTATGCACCACAGACGGTTCAGGAGCTTGACAGGGGTCATGCACACACTCCACACTTTAGTGCTGGGCCAAGGAGGGACAAGTTACACGATGGGGGACACTGCTGTAACTCTTACATGCCCCCCCATGGATACCTGCCAGCCACAGCAGCAACGTGAGGGTCAATGTTTCTCATTGTTCCTCAGTTTGTGTTTTGGAGCAACTCATTCCAAGCACAAAAGGTTGTGAGGTATTCACCAGGGTGGCAGAGAGGGCTGGGGTCAAATAAAGAAAACAAAGCGGAATAAAAAACCACTATGGCTCTCAAAAGAAGTGTCAGGGAAGGTTAAGAAGAAAAAGGCTGCATTCAAAAAGTATAAGGAATCACAGACAGAGCACGACAGGGAACTGTATCAATTAAAGCAGAAAGAAGTGGGGAAGGCAGTCAGAAAAGCAAAGGCCCAAACCAAGGAAAGGATAGCCAACTCAGTTAAGAAGGGGGATAAAACCTTTTATAGGTACATTAGGGAACATAGAAAGGTTAAGGGAGGGATAAGGAAGATTAATAAAGGAGAGGGAGGTGGGCAGAGGGAGACAGTGAAAGGCAGAGATAATGAATGAATACTTTTGCTCAGTATTCACAAAAGAAGAAGAGGAGGAGTTACCTAAACCAAACAGTAGAAGCACTCTGGATAGTGGGGTTGATACCAGTCCATTTAAAGAAGAAAGAGTACTGAAAGAACTTCTAAAACTCAAGGTGGACAAAGCAATGGGGCCTGATGGGATTCACCCTAAAATCCTAAAAGAGCTAAGGGAGGACCTAATGACACAACTAACCACACTTTTTAACAAATCATGGGAAGATGGGGTGGTACCTGAGGACTGGAGGAGGGCAGATGTGATTCCTCTTCACAAAAGTGGGAGCAAGGCAGAAGCAGGAAACTACAGACCTGTTAGTTTGACCTCAGTGGTGGGGAAAATGATGGAATCACTTCTGTAAGAAAAAATTGTTGAGTACCTAGAGGCCAGCGGGGCACTGGACCCAAAGCAGCATGGATTCACAGCAGGAAGGTCATGTCAGACAAGTCTAATCGATTTCTTTGACTGGGTGACCAAAGTAATAGACCAGGGAGGGGCTGTGGATATGGCCTACCTAGACTTTAGCAAGGCATTTGACACAGTCTTGCACAAAAGATTAATAATCAAGTTAACCAGCCTGGGAGTGGGTCCCAGGGAGGTAGCCCGGGTAGAAAACTGGCTGCACAACAGGACACAGAAGGTAATAGTGAATGGAACACATTCTGAAGAAAGGGGGGTTACTAGTGGAGTACCTCAGGGGCTCAGTACTGGGACCAGTCCTCTTTAACGTCTTTATAAGTGACATTGCAGAGGGTCTGGGAGGAAAGGTATGCCTCTTTGTGGATGACACAAAGATCTGTAACAGTTGATACACAAGGGGGGGTAGAAAGGATGAGAAGGGACTTGGCAAGGTTGGAGGAATGGTCAGACATATGGCAACTTAGATTCAATGCAAAGAAGTGCAAAGTAATGCACCTGGGAAATAAAATCCAGGAGAAGAGTACACAATAGCAGGGGAGGTACTAACAACAACAATAATGGAAAGGGATCTGGGTGTAGTCATATCAGATGACCTAAAGGTGGGTATGCAATGTGAAAGGTCAGTAGGGAAAGCCAGGGGGATACTGGGATGCATAGGGAGGGGCATCACAAGTAGAAAAAGGGAAGTGGTTATTCCTCTATACAGACAGTTGGTGAGACCCCATCTGGAGTACTGCGTGCAGTTTTGGAGACCTCATCTATGCAAGGACATAGACAGGATGGAAGCAGTCAGAGGGCGCAATTAAAATGGTGCAGGGTCTACATCAGAAACCATATGAAGAGAGACAGAGAGCTTAATGTATACCCATAGTATTGATGAAAAGTAGGGACGGGGACATGATAGAAACTTTTAAGTACCTCAAGGAATTAACAAAGTCCAGGAGGTAGCATCTTTCAGAAAAGAGATGTGTAAGAACAAGGGGCACAATTTAAAGTTAGAGGAGGGACGGCTCAGGGGTAATGTGAGGAAATTCTTTTTCACGGAGAGAGTGGTGGACGCATGGAATCACCTTCCTGGAGAGGTTGTGCGGTCTAAAACAGTGGATGAATTCAAACATGCATGGGACAGACATAAGGCAATTATAGTGGGGGGTTGCAGGAAATAGGCTGTTGGTTAACTAGAATCTGCAGCTTATCCAGTAGGTAGGGAAATGGGCAGACTGGGTGGGCCAAGTGGTCCTTATCTGCCGTCAAAGTCTATGTTTCTGTGTTTCTATGTTACCTCTCAATTGTCTCTGAGTATAAGGGTCGTCCCTCTTGTTACCCCTCAAAGCCCTCTGTCCTTTAGCTGTCTTGCATTGGTGTTGCCCACACATAGTAAGTGCTTGGAATTCAGACACTGCAGTTGATATTCATTAACTCTAAGATGTCAAAGCAACCATAACCTTGTTACAAGTATACACAATGGTCTCCACAGTTTCTGAGCTTGTATCTCCATAATTGCAGATTCGTTCCTGTGAGGGTCAATGTTTCTCATTGTTCCTCAGTTTGTGTTTTGAAGCACCTCATTCCAAGCACAAAAGGTTGTGAGGTATTCACCAGGGTGGCAGAGAGGGCTGGGGTCAGCCATTTTAGCATTCACCCATTGGTATTTGCTCACAGGGTCTGCACTTACCCAGGATCCTCTGCATGCATACAACAAGAGATCCATTTCAGGACCCAGGATGAGCATCCAATTAGATGCCCACCCACAATCCATTATCCTCTGCCATGCACTTGTGCTCTACCACCATGCAGCTGCATACCAGGAAGGGCACGGAGAGATGGCCAGCAATGGTGAACACCGGCCTGTGTGTGCCTGTCCCAGGGTGCGGAGCTGCACAGGCGCTGTATGCCTGAATCAAGTGTACATCCTGCACATTAGTGAAAAGAGCCCATTCATTGTAACAGACTGACAGAAGTGTTAGTCTTCCTTTCATAGAAACATAGAATCTGTTGGCAGAAAAAAGTCCCAATGCCCCATTGTCTGCCCATTCCTACCTAACTAATGATAACAATTTTTGAGTAAGAAGACTATAGAGGCTATTCATTTCCCCATCCCCCCACCCTCCTTTCTGGTGTAGTCTCTTTACCAGGCCTTTGCATTTCTTCTACCCTCATTTTCATTCATTTATTTAAATTTTATTTAGCATTGTGCATTTCTCATTATGACACAATGCACTTCCCAACAATACTTCTAAAAACAAATTAAAATACAATATGACTACACAAAACAAATGGATAAATAAACATATTAATTCATCAGTTAAAACACCTGCTAACTGCATAAAAGCTTGCCTAAACAGAAAGGTCTTTAGCTCCTGTTTAAATATATCCAGCATGGGTCTGTCTCGGATATGGCAAGAGAGAGAGTTCCACAGGCTTGGGGCTGTAAAGGAAAAGACACGGGCCCCCAATGTCTTCAAATAAATCAAGGGAACTTCTTGCAATCCTTCAACAGTGGAGCGAAGGGAGTGGGTGGGCCAGTAGGATCGCAGGAGGTCTTGCAGGTAACCAGGCCCCTGAATGTGCAGGGCCTTTTAGGTCATCAAACTGACCTTGATGGAGATCTGCTATCTAACCAGCAGTCAGTGTAGACAGCACAGCACAGGTGTAATATGACATGACCTGGGTAGACCAGACAACAATCTGGCCTCCACATTCTGCACTAGCTGCAGATGACAAAGACCTACCGCTGCCAGCCCCAGGTACAGAGCAATGCAGTAGTCCAGGCATGAGGTAATAAAAGCATGGATTAGTGCTGGCAGATCAGCTGGGGGTATCAGATGCTTAAACCTGGTGATGTTTCTCAAATGGTAAAAAGAGGTCTAGACCATGGCCGACTCCTATGATCTAAGTGTCAGGCCACAGACCAAACCAACAACAAGATCCTCACCTGATCAGAGGTGACCAACTGGGATTCCCCAAGACTCAGCCCTGAGACTCTACCAGATTGCACCCTCACCCTCTGGTAACCAGATTCCAGCACCAGTACATCAGTCTTATCTGGATTCAACCTCAACCAGTTTGCCCATATCCAGTCTTAGATCTCAGCTAGGCAGATGTTCAAGACTGAGACTGTCTCCTGCTGCTCAGGTGCGAAGGACATGTATAGCTGAGTATCAGCTGCACAGCAGTGAAAACTTAGCCCATACCACCTTATAATGTCCCCTAGTAGCAGCATGTACACCTCAAACAACATGGGGGACAAGAAGGAGCACTTTGGGACCCCACATGGCAGGAGCAAGGATGCAGAGGAATAATTCCCACATACCACATGCTGCGATCTGCTGATATCCCATGAAGTTAGTGACCAAAGAACAGCAATGCGTCAGAACGGTGAAGCCATAACTTTTGCGTGATCCTGTTACCACCCCCATTTCCAAGTTGTGCCCCCCTCGGAATTAGAATATATAATGGGGGGGTTAAGGGGGTGTGTGGGGGTTCTCACACATTGCCGTTTCATAGTTGCTATTATGACATGGAACCAATCTGCCAGTGAGAACATTTTAATTTTCCCACTGATTTTGCACAGACCACCTCCTCTGGCAGCCTGTTCCTCCCCTCTACCACCATCTTCATCAAATAGTGCTTACTGGTGTCTCTCATCAACATGCCCACACTCCCAGTTAAATGGAGTTGCCACTGGTGTTTGTGCTACCACACACTATGAACAATTCTCCACTATCCACTTTATCTACACAGTGAAGGTATTTGAATGTTTCAATCATGTTCCCTCTCTCCCTTCTTGCCTCAGTTTTGTACATACTGTATTTAGATTTTCAAACCTGTACTTCTATGTCCTTTCCGGCGGCCATTGGAGCATCTTGGTTATCCTCCACTGTACTGTTTCCACTCTGTCCTTGTCCTTCTTTAGATGCAGACTTCAGAATTACATGTAGTACTCCAGGCAAGGACAAATCAGTGACCTATGCTAGAAGCATCTCCTTTCTTCTTTTGTTAATCATACTTGCTATACACCCCAACATTCTACTGCCCAACCCACTGCCCTGTTGCAATGAACTGTCTGAAATTATCACTACCAAACCCTTTTCCTCTGTAATCCTTTTCACAACAGCTGTACCTCCACCATTCAATATTAAATATTAGGAATGTTGCCACTTATTGAGTCTCCTTGCTCTTCTTGGCATTTCATTTACCTGCCATACTTGTAACTACCTTTCCAATCTACCCAGGTCCTCCTTTATTATTTTGACGTTGTCTTTACTATTCACCTAGCCCAAGATGTTGGTATCATCTGTAAAAAGGCATATCATGCCCTGAATTAATACCTCTATGTTGCAGATAAAGATATTGAAGAGGACAGATCCTAGGATTTATCCATGTGGCAACCAGTTAGTGACTCCCCTGAGTGCCAAGATCTCCTCATTTATCACTACACCATAGGTCCCAGCAATAAGCAAATTTCCCAGCCACCCAGATATCTTGTCCCCTGTTCTAAGGTCCTACATTTTGTTAACCAAATATCCATGCAGGACAGAACTGAAGGGCTTACTAAAGCAAAAAAACAGGATGTTCAATGCCTGTCCCTTGTCCACTGCGTTTGTCACCCAATCAAAAAAAGTGATGATTTTACCAGACATGACTTTCATCATGTGAACCCATGCTGTCTTTTGCCCTGCAATCCATTCTCCTCCAGGAAACTTATTACCCTTTCCCTTATAATTGTCTTCAGTAGTTTGCCCCAAATAGACATTAGGTTGATAGGGCAGTAGCTTCCAGGATCATTCCTACTCCCACACTTGTGCAGGGGAAAACATTTGCCACCCTCCTGTCCCTATATACTATCCCTTTCTCCAGTGAGCTAATGGATATCTCAACTAGCAGCTAGAACCTGCCCTATCTCCTTAAGCACATGGGGATCTAACCCATCAGGGCCCATGGACTTACCCACTTTATGTGCACTAAAGCCCTCCAGTACCCTTCTACAGTAACTGGTTTGGGATCTCCATTGACACTTTCCCTTCCCCCTCTGCCCTGATAGCATCATCAGGCATTGGCCCCTTGTCCTCCATCATGAACTCTGAGCAGAAATATCTTCAGCATGTCACCTTATTTTTATTTCCCTTTCCCACTCTTCTCTTGCTTCTGTCAAATTATTTCTTCCCTTGTCTTCCTCTTTTCCCTTACATAATTAAAGACTATCATGCCTCCCCTCCCCTCTTTGTATTTTTGCAATCCTCATTTTCCATGTCATCCTTGTGACTCTTACATTCTGATTCTAGGCTCCCCTTCCCCCTTTCCTTCTCTCCCCGCACCTTCAATTTCATCGCCCTCTACACTTCCTCACCTGCCTCACTCCTGCCCTCCTACCCCCATTTCACCCCCCTTGCCTCAGCCCAGTTCTGCTTCTCTTGCAGGGCCCTGAAGGTTATTTGTTGCTACGCAGCCTCCGCTCCCCCTCTTCCTCCCCCCATCTACCCTCAAGTCATTGCCCTCCCAACTCCACACTCATCTAATTTCTGCCCTCCTATGGGCCTATAAACACTTCCCTCCTCTTGCTCAGCCTATCTTCATGGTACTTCAAACTTTAGTCTACCTCCTCAGAGAGTTTTCATACACTCAGGCTGCTGCTACACCTGCTTTGTCCCAATCTAGATTTTGATGCCTGCCCTGGTGCCATCTTCAGCTCAGTACTGGTATTGCAGTGTTTTGTATTAGACATTATAGGCCCAATTCCAGAATGCATGGCACAACTCATGGGCTTATGCGGGTTATGCCATGCACCACTACACCAGGGAACCTGCGCCCTATTCCAGGACAGGCAGGGTCCCCGCACCTCTGTCCCGTGACTTGCAGCAGCTGCAGGGTTGTGCCACAGGAATGGCGCAACAGACCTGGGTGCTGCACATGGGAGACTGTGGGGGACAGCTCCTCCTGAGTCCTCCAGCCTGAAACATAACCACAATCCCCTGAAGGCCATAGGAAGTAGGCAGGGTGGCACAGGCACAAAAGGGGGAAGGGTGGAACATTGGCCCGGGTGGCACCCCAAAATGTGGGGGGTAGGTGGCATCACTGTGCTGGGGGGAGTCCGTGGGGCATGGCAATGTGTGACTCAAGGCACTGCGGGGGGCATCCATTGGTATGCCAGGACAGATGTCACTTAGACCACCTCCTTGCTGGTCTTACCTGCAGCACCATTGTGGGACTTGGAATGGGTTACCTGGGTTACAGCAGCTGCCCTTTCAGAATAGGGAGCAGGTGCTGCCATAACCCACCTTTCCACAATACCACGGCGGGTTGTGAGCATAGTGGGTGGTGTAGTCCACCTTTGGCACAACCCGCATGCAGCATGGCATAAGCCTCAACTTGGAATAGCAACTGATGTATCGCATGGTACAAGGTGCAATTTGTGCCATGCATAAATCGCCTTGTGCCATGAGTAAGGTGTCCTGGAATTAGGCCCCATGACATTATGCTGTATTTGTTCTAACTCCTGTTATTCCATTGTTCCCCTACTGCTAATTGTTGCTGCTCTCTGTTTTATTACCTAGGACTGTATTGCAGATCAGTGATCTAAATCTCTTGGTCCATACCTGTACCATACTATTGTGTTTTGTAATTGTGCTGCACTGCTTTGCTCGTGTATTTTGATTTGCTCCTGTGCTATAATTTGTTTGCTGCTCTCCCAACATTGTAACCTCCTCCCCCCAGGATGCTTATGGAAACTAGCTGTTTCACAGCTCATGTTGTCTTTCCTGGTGAAACATTTTCCAAATAAAATAAATAAATAAATACTATTCTGTATGCCTCTTTCATTCTGCTGTGAAACTCCACTTTATTCACCCTGCTTGACTGTTTCTTTGTTTTTTTTTAAATCCACTTTTTTGTCCCTCATGGCCTCTCCTACTTCTCCAGTGAACCAATATGTTTTTTTAAATCCCGTTACAGAAATATAAGTGTGCTGTGTACATGCAGACTGCATGCCACATGCTTAATTGTGCAATGTTTGCATGTGGTTCATATACACAGAGTGAACCTATGTGAACCAGGTCTGAAAAAGGACATCAGGTTCGCACACTGCAAGCTTGACATGTGTGCAGCAGGTAAGAAGATGTGAACATCTTCTAAAAATCACATCAGGTTCACATGTTGCAAACTTGCCATGTAGCAACTATGCTGGTGCAAATCTCAGCTAAACAAGCATTTGTCAATGCCAAATGTTTGCTTGCTGGTATTGGCATTGGTACTGCAAGAGTTAGAGAGATGCATAATTGGAATGGCAGTGAAGTATTGAACTAATGCCACCCCCACACCCACCCTGCAGAGACTGAAAGGCTTTGAAGTGTGCCTTTGGGTCGTCAGGCATAATGTTCACATCATTCCACCAGACCTCACCCTGCAGACACTGACAGGTGTCATGGTGTGCCTTGGGGTCTTAGGGCCTTACGCTCACCCCATTCCATAAGGAAATAAGTTGAGATGGGTGCAATATAAGAGAATGGGGTGAACGTTAGGGTCAAGGACCCCAAGACACACAGTGATTTCTGTCAGTGGCTGCAGGGTGAGGGTGGGGGTGGAATGGCATGAGCATTACGGCCAATGACCACAAGTCACATCCCCGATGCCTGTCAGTCTGTACAGAGTGGGGCTTTACAGTTGGAAACCCTAACGCCCCAGGCGTTTGTTGGTATTTTTGCTCCAAATTTTCAACATGGACTTTTTGGGACCCCACCTCATGAACAGTGGCACTATCATTTTGTTACTCAGTTCCAAAAGGTGGATATACCATTCAGCATAACAGGTGTGAAAACATGTTTTGGGCAGGATGCAAAAAATTACAGCTGTACTGTTCATAAGGAGGTGTGGAAATTTGGAGTGAAAATGTTAAAAATTGTTAAACATTTAAAAAATTGGTGAAATTATGAGCGTGCATACAAACTGCGCAATGCATGCTCGAAACAGTCATTTTTTGGATTTTTTTCACCAGACTTGCAACATGGCTTTTTTGGGACCACAGCTTATGAACAGTGGCACTATCATTTTGTTAATCAGTCCCAAAAGGTGATTCCGTGAAGCAACCAGAAAATCATGTTTCAGGACCAAGACATAAAATAACAGTGCCAGTATTCATGATGTGGGGTCCCAAGAACCCCATGTTGAAAATTTGGGACCAAAATTCTGAAAATTGCTGAAACATCAACCTGAGTTGAAACACCCCCCCAATGACTGCCATTATAGGGCTTACCATGATTTTCTTCAGTTTGCAGTTGTTTTTTGAAGAGTGCAGACAAGTTCCCAGTGCACAGAAGATCACATCACCAGACCTCTGGAGGTAAGTATGGGTGGAAGGTGTGGGGAGGTGGGATGTGCAGAGGGAGGGAAGGGATGGGGGAGGTGCGGTGAGGATAATGAGGGATTGTTTTCTTTTTCTTTAGATTTTAAGAAAAAAAGACCTCGAGGGATGGTTTTCTTTTTTACAGGTTAAATACTATGAAAAATAAAGTTTGGCACACTGGGGTGTGCTCCTGGAGTGCCAGACTAGTGGAGGGCAGGGATCAGTGCTGAACCAGAGATTGGGCACCACGAGGTCGGATGAAAAAGGAGGGGGCATGGGGGGGTGCATCCAACACTGGGAGTGGGCATTGTGGTGTCAGAACAAGATAAGAATTACTTTGGCACACTGGGATGGGCTCCCAGTGTGCCACAATAGTGTCAGGGGGCATGCGGACAAGGGGATTGAGTTCCCCAATGTTGGCTTTGGGGGGAGTGTGTGGTGAGTGGCAGAAGCCACCATTTATGCAAAGTTCTGGTGGGGCTCATTTATTTATTTCATTGGGAAAGGCACACTGAGCAAATGAGTTGCTCATAAGTCCAGCCATGTGCATTACTGTGCATTGTAATGCACACGGTTGGAATGTGCCTGGTTGCCAGGAAGGGGGGGGGTCTGCCACTGCAATGATGAAACTGTCCATGATTGGAGCAGCAGATTTCTTTCAAGCCTGGAGCTCGGTCTGAAACTGCCATCATCGGCAGCTTCCCTGTTGACTGGAGGCTGAGGGATGTGCCCGTGAACGTGTTTGCTGGATTGGCTAAACACTGCCACACCTCTGCAATGCTCTACTCACCTCAAAATGTTTCTTGTGCACTGCGCATGCAAGCAAACACAAAAACATGTCTGTTTCTATTACTCATACTACCACTGGCAATTAGAGACATTAAAATACCTTTTCCATTGATTTCCCATTAAAATTAGGTAAACTCATTAGTTCTGATCCTTTTGCAATTTGATTAATGGCTTTTGATTTTTGTCATTAAATTGCCATTAATTTATAAAGCATTGTTTGCTTACTGAATTAAATGCCTAGGGCATAGTCTGCCAATATCCCTCATTCCAGATGTGCAAAGAGGGGTCTCTGTGTTGTGAAGCCTGACCTTTCTATTTTGGGCCATGCAAATCCTCTTATGTGTATTTAGTGCTACAAATGTGTTTCTCCATGACTGTTATGACTCACTTACTTTCCCTTTGTAATTCTGTATGGAGCATGTACACTATGGCCATGCTCAGTACTCTTTGTGCTGAGTAGAGTCCTGGAAGCATGCACAATACAGTACCTCACATTTTGTCACTGAAATGAAGGACGTGGACACTCAAAATGAGAGACAATGAGGGACACTAAACCTCATGATGATCAGAACACATCCTGAAACATGGAGATACAGTACCTCAGAACACAGTGGAAATTGTGGGATTTACTTGTACTGATGTTAGTCCCTGAGAATTAATTTCTACCATAAAGCAGGGGTGCCATTTAGGTAAAGCAGAGGGGGCAGTTGCCCCTCCACTGCAACTGAGTCTAGGTTGTTCTTATGGTGTGGCAATAATAGCATTAAATTTGCATTTAATCTTTTGCACAATAAATGCCCCTTGACCTGTGTTGCACTCACGCTGCAGATGCACTCCTGACTCGACTGTGTCTGTTTTGTGTTTTCCACTCTCTCCACCTATTAGTGGTGGCACCATCACAAGTGACATGGAGGCATGCCAGTCAAGCAAGATCACATGAGACATGCGAGTGGGACACTGTTTTTCCTGCCATAGAGTAGACAGGCTGCACAGCACAGCTTGGAGGAGTTGGTGAGCACTGAACTCTTAATAGCAGTGTTGTGGTGGCATATTTTTGTTGATTTAATCTTAATGAGTTTCCATCTTCCTTGGTGGCTGAAGGTGCTGGGGGTGAGCTAGAAGATAACTCAAAACTAGGTTACCTTCTTAGTCTGCTAGGCTTGCCTTGCACACAAAAACAGCATGGGCTGGTGGTGGAAGCAAGCTATGCCTCACAGCAGTAGTGGCAGTCATGTAGGTGACCTTCATAGTCCTTGATCAGTGCAGTGCAGCAGCAGCAACCAAGCAACACAAGTTGTGTGGATTCGGTTGGTGAGGTGACTTGGTCACCAACCATGGTGCAGACCTGGTCAGTTATAGCATCCAGCTTCTGGCAGAAGGACTGAGGAGGAGCAGACTGAAAACTGGGCTGGTGGCACACTGGGCTAAGCTGAAGGTTCTGGCCAGATGGCCAGGTAAGTAAAAGTAAGTCATTTTTTTACAGGGTGATTAGGGAAGGAGGAATGATGAAAATATTGATGTGTTCTTCATTTTCCTGCACCTTTGGGAGGCTTCATGACCCATATGAGATGGGTATTGAATGGAATGGAGTTGTGAAGATAAATTGGGACTACATTGTTGTTTTTTTTTGGTGAGAAAAGGGGCAGAACTTGAGCCAGGAAAATAATTGGTTAGGAACTGGGTCGGTCTAAGCCCAACTCTGATGCACTGCTCCAGGGTATAGACAGATGAATCTGATACGTTTGAATTTTCCATGATTTGCATATTATTTTTCAGTCACAACAAATAAGTTTTACCTTTTAGAGATGCTTTAGACATTCCAGAACTTGCTGCCTAGAGGCTAACTAGCACCTGGCCTCTACTGGTTGTTGACTCCACCCTGCTGACATCTGAAATGGTGCTCCTGCCATAAAGTCTAAATTTAGAGGACATCCTCTGTGTGAGCAGCATGTTTTCCATAAGGAATGGATGAGGGGCAGAGCAGTTTTCAGGAGTAAAATAAGGGCTGTCCCCTGCATTCAGGGACAGTTGAGCAGTATGGTATGCACTGACTATTGGAGCCCCACTCTAGTCAGGCTTATGTCCTACCCCACCCTACCGTGATGCTGACATCCACATCACCATGCTCAGGCACATTGTAACATAGGGCAAGGAATAGTGCAGACCATGCCCCGTTGAAATGAATAAGGGTATTTTTCTAATTGCTATTTTATGCATTATTGATGAGGAGTTAGAGATTAATGAAGGCCACTGCTCATCTGAAAAGGGCCTTGTTTGTAGAACAGTTGCCTTCTTTTTTCTCCAACTCACCATCATAATGTATAAAATAGTAATAAAAAATCACTCCATTCATTTTAAGGGTGTATGCCCCAGCACTCCGACCCATGGACTTCATCTCTTAAAGACTGCTAGCTCTGGCTCCCAAGTACTCAGGTAAGATACTCTCAACTTACACCTATATTTGGTGGTTTGTCTGTAGCAGCATGGCTGCATCTGCTACAGTGTGTATGCATGGGAAGGGGGGACTTGTCATGGGTGTTGAGTTATTGCTACTTTTGTGTTTGCCCTTAAAGTCTGTTTGCGTGGAAGCATTTAAAACTATGGAGAGAAAATAGTAGGAGTACAGGCCAGAGAGAAGTAATTAAGTAGTTTTGTGGGTAACTGTGTGTATTGGGGGTGGGAAGAACAACATGTGTTTCCATTGGTATACGTGCTACAGTTCCGCTGTGCAGCTGAGATGAGGGGGGACAAGAAAACTAAAAAGTATATCAGTGGCTGTAAGCGTGCCGCATGCGTGCATATGTACAGTATGCAGATTTGTATTGAAGTACAAGTGAGCCATATGTATGCAGGCAGTATAGCTCAGTGGTTAAAGGCACTGAACTGCAAACCAGGAAACCTAAAGACTTGGATTTGAATCTCCTCAACCCCCACTTATATAAAGTATGATCCTGAGCAAGTCACTTAACTTTTATGTGTGCAGTTATCAGTGACCACTTCCTTTTTGCAAGCATGCCAGATGCATGCAGTCTGTTCCAATTTAACATAAAAGACATGCTTTCTACACTTGCTAGCTGCATGCCTGCCACATGCATGCAATCCATTCCAATTTAACATTTAAATCATGCTTACAGCATGCATATCACATTGGTAGTTTTATATGCACAGCATAAAAACATGTTATATAATTATTTCTGCACTAAAGCTCTGCAGCACCCTTCTACAGTAACTGGATTGGGATCTTCACTGACACTTTCCCTCCACCTCTGCCCTGAAGGCATAATCAGGCATTGGTGCCTTGTCCTCCACCATGAACTCTGAGCAGAAATGTCTTCAGTATGTCACCTTATTTTTATTTCCCTTTCCAACTCTTCTCCTTGCTTCAGTCAAATTATTTCTTCACTTGTCTTCCTCTTTTCTCTTACATAATGAAAGAAGGTCAGGCCTCCCTTCCCCTCTTTGTACTTCTGTGATTCTCATTCTCCATGTCAGCCTAACCACTCTTACTATTCTGCATGCCTCGTTCATTCTGCTGTGAAACTCCACCTTGTCCACCCTGCTTGGCTGGTTCTTTATTTTTTAAATCCACTATTTTGTCCCTCATGGCCTCCCCTACTTTCATAGTGAATCAATATGTTTTTTAAATCCTCTTCTTCTTGCCAGTTAGCCTTACACAGAGATCTGTGACCTCCGTTATCCCATCTTTTGTCAATATCCATATACCTTCCACCCTGTCTGTCACTCATATCCCCTCAGGTTTACCCTTCAAGTGCTTCCTCATTTTTCTGAAATCAGCCCTCCTAGGCTTTAGTGTGGGACCGATTTCTGTATGCCTTAAGTTAGATGCTGTGACAAAAAGCCCAGTGATCTTTGGCTCCCAGTGTGTCCAGCACCACCACATCTCCAACACTGCCTTTGTTGGTAAATGCTAAGTCTAGTATGGCTGCCACCCTTGTAGGCTCCTCTACTCTTTGAACTAGGAATAAGACTTGAAAGACTTCTACCAGCTATTGGATTATTGAATTTGTTGCTATGGGATCCTCCAGTACACATCCAACATCTTCATGTCCCTCAGTAACAGGACCCTCCAAGCACTGCCGCATTTTTGATATCCTTCCAAATTTCACATCTGCTTCCTCCTTTTTAAATAGTAGTCTATAAACAACCACTATTCTTGAGTTTCTTTTCCTTTTGTTATTACTAATATCCATATTGTTTCTATGTGCTTCCCCTGCCCCATATCCTCAATCTCTGAAGCTTTTACACTGACCCACATCTACATTATGAGGTCTGTTCTACCTATATCCCTCCCTTTCTATCCCTCCTGTACACAGTACACTCCTGCATGGTCATGCACCAGTTGTGCTGTGGTACTGGTTAGTCCATGTTACCATGATCTCCAAGAAGTCTAGGTTTGCCTTAGCCACAACTGTCTCCAGATAACTGATCTTATTCATCTTATTTCCCAGGCTTGTTGCATTTGCCACATAGCCCTTCAAATATACTGATCTTACACTGGGCCCATTCCGTTCTTCTTTCTCCCTGATTTCCTATCCATCTTTGCCACTGCTTTCATTCAACCCCCTTTTTTCTGGTTTCCCCATTGCATTTCTCTTGTGACATTTTCCAGCTGTCCTCTATTTCAGCTACATTCATTTTTTATTTCCTCTTCCTTGTTCACTAGCACTTGGGGAAGGTTGTTTAGACCGCTTTCAATTGGGTATACACACCTATCCACTTTCAATCCCACCACTAGTTTTAAGGCTGTCAATGTACTCTTTAAGTCTTCATCCTAGCCTCCTGGTGCCTTTCTGAGAGGTGTGAACATCAGTGTTTTTTTCTGATCAGAAAAAGCAAAGCCTCAGCAATGTGGGAGACTTTGGACTTTTTGAAAATACTGTATATAGATTTGATTGTATGAGTATGTGTTACTGTACATTGTTATTCTTACAGTTCTTTTTTTGAGAACTTTTTATGGCCTTCTTACCAGAAGATATACTTTTTTGGTACTATATAGACGAACACTAGTTTGAATGCAGAAGTAGTAGTAGTAGTAGTTTATTTGCAAATATGTATAATTACTGCCCTTCAACTTTTTCAATGGCGATGGTCAGTTATTGTTTGCCATAATAACCGGATAGTCATTATGGCAAAAACATGTCAACAATCAAAGCAGCTGCTCCCGAGACTCGATGTCTGTGTATCTCAAGCACTGCTGTTATTCCAATGCCAGCTTTTTGTTTGAAATTCTGTGTAAACATTCGCACATACTAACCAGTACCTTAAAAAAAAACACACACAAAAATTACCTCTACAACACAAAAATAACCTAAGGCTTTTGCACAGAAATCAGCTGCACTGTAGACTCGCTGTGTGTCTCAAGTGCAGGAGTGCCACAGTCTGCATTTTTTCCCCTCAGCATATAAGTGCTAATTCTATGTTAGATCGCTGGCACATTCAAAATCAACTAACCTGAAAAAAAATCCTCACTAGCAGCATGATGAGGTAATCCGAGTGTCAAAATAATTTTACAACTGAAAGTGAATTGGGCATGGCTTGACAATGCATCTCAGCCTTTGTGCAAAGGAAAACACTGATGGCCTGTAATTATACAAAATAAATCGTAGGGTGCTAAGCATTACTCAAATTTAATACACACCCTTGGTGTGATGCTTGAATAAACCCTTGAGCTTCACTCTCAGGGTTTCTGTAGCATCACACACCTCGGATGTGCTTTACATTTTTAAAATACTTAGCACCCCATACATTATTCAATATATAAAACCACGTGTCACATACACATATTAAAATCTAATAATTGCACATAATCCATTAAAATATAAACAATAAAAATTTGTACTATCAATAGCAAATTGCAAATCACAGAATACAATACAATAATACATATAAAATGGAAAAACAAGATAAGGTGAATACAGTACAATAAACTGAATTAAACAAAGCTACCACTCTACATCCCCACCAAATATCAAACTGTATAAAGTGTAATTGCAGCAAATTGCAGCATCAAATATATGACTAGTTATATCACAATAAATCAGGCATCTTAAAATGTATTTATTTTCACATGATAACATGTCATTCCATAGCAGGATAAACCATTTTGTCTAGCATTTGATAACAGTGGGCATTCAAAAATCCGATGGATTACTGTCAGTTAGGGGTGGGAGAAGTCGATGTGCTTTGCTCCGTGGAGCACTTTGCTTATATGGATGATTATGCAAAGTACTCCGCAACACGAAGTGAAGTAATTCACCATAATGAGTAACGCGAAGTGCCATTGGTTTCAATTGACTTTGCCTTGACTTCAACTTATTTTGGGACTGCAAGGTAAAGTTTGCGTTGAATCATGGGGGATGGCAGGTCACATGGGCTCTAGATTGTCTTCCACAACCTCAGTTCTGCGTAGTGTGTGTAGTGGAAAGCTGGTGACAATTTACTCTCACTAGCTCTGAGAATCAAACTATTTAAAAAGCATTTTTGACTCTTTTGAACCAATTTTTGTGAGTCAAACAATTTAGTACATCGATTGTAGGAAATCCACCTGTGCATATATTATCAAGTGTTTCTTGGTTTTCTGTGCATTTTGAATGTTATTCTGTAAGATTAAGTCTGTGTACTAATAGACACTGTAGATGTGTACTTCAAGGGAGGGGCGTGATGAAGGGAGAGTCACAGTCAGTGACTCAATGAGAAAGGCAGTCTTTCTAACTGTTTTTGGGTAGGTAGTGAATTAGTATTTCTGTGTTCGTGTACACACAGTAATACTTTTAGTAAGTTTTGATAATTTCAGGGTGTTTGCTGTGGTGTTGTACATTTTTTTAGTTGTTTTAAAAGATTTGGTTGTACTGCACTGAACTTTAAAATTTTCTGCACATTACCTGTAGTGTGTGCGTGTGTGTGCATGCCATCAAGTCACACACATATTATTGTGCCACACCATAATCACAGGACTCTGATTTGAATCTCTAGTCCATCAGCGGTACTTTTTACTGCTTCATTCTATCTTGGTCGGTAGTGGACTGTTACTGCAGCTGCCCCCCCCCCCGGCAAAAGGTATTATTATTCCAGTTTTGGAGTTCTGATTTTTGACCACTGGTTAAAGTGGTGTTGTGCTTGTGCCTGTGCGGCCACATATCTTAAGTGCAATCTCCATCTGTCTGTGCATCTGCATCTCTTTAGTGCCCAATCTCCATCTGTAACTTAAGTCACAGTTTTTTGTTTGGCTTCCCTTCAGAGTATTGTGGTGTGGTGCATATCTCGTTGTGAACATTGTACTTATTTATGTGTGTTTGTAAGTCAGGGCGATCATCATGAGTCACTCACAAAACAAATCACATTCTTCATCTTCACAATCACAATTCACGATTTACAAAACTTTTAAGTTTTTGGGGTGTACGTTATGTGTGACCCTTTTTTTTTTAAAGTCTTCGGTTTCATCACAAATCAGGAAAATGAGTGAGGGGCACCCAGTTATATCATGTCATGTCACTCAAGATCTTTGGTGTACTCCGATGCTTCTGTTTGTGTTCACATTCTGTAGGATGCCCCACTTGAATCATTGTACTCACAAGAAGCTGGCCCTATTTAATCCTATAGATAGTAGCTCAGTTTGACCATTGTACTTATTGATATGTGTTTTCAAGTCAGGGTGTTTGGGGTGGCACAGGTCAGGGAAGTACAGCCGTAGGTATCTGCGTACAGTTCATTAGTCATGTCACACCAGTCACCCATCACAACTCCGAGACAAATTACATTCTTCATCTTCACATTCACGGTTCATGAATTACAAAAGTTTAAGTTTTTGGGTTGTAAGTTGTATGTGACCCTGTTTTGTAGTATTTCTGCTTGGCCATTGTACTCATTGATATGTGTTTTCAAGTCAGGGTGTTTGGGGTGGTACAGGTCAGGGAAGTACAGCCATAGGTATCTGCGTACAGTTCATTAGTCATGTCACACCAGTCACTCATCACAAGACAAATCACATTCTTCATGAATCACAGCAGTTACATTTTTTTTCGGTTCTGATGATATGCTAAAGATCTGTAAAGATGAACAAAACATTAATTAACCTTTTTATACTTTTTTTAAAATTAATACCTCCCCCCCAAAATAAAGAACATTTGAATTTGACAATACCACATTACTGCTACCTCCTGTAGCTTTGCTTCCCACTGGGCACGGTGGTGAACAGGTTGAAGATGGGTGCCCTGACCAACCGTGCCCAGGTGGCTGCCCTTGGGCCCATGGCAGACCACCATGTTACAAAGATTGCAATGCACCATGCTGGAGTCACCAGGGAAGGAAGGAAAAAAAAGGCCCTCACAGGGGAGCAGCGGGCATGGCCCGGTACCGGTGGTTGTGGGGGCACCAGGACACACCTGCAGCTGTGCTGCTGGTGGTTAAGGGTCAACAACCTGCTGTGGTACCTGCTGCTCTTGCTACAGTTCCTCTTGCTGATCCTGCAGGAGCTGCTGCTCCATCTGCTGCGGTGCGACAACCACAGCTGCTGGGCTCACTGTGGCTATGGGTGGGGTCCCCAAAGCCTGACAATTTAATCTAACTGGGCATCCGCCCACATTCGTGTCCCATGATGGCCACCACTTGACTTGGCCTACCATGTCCATGCTCCATCACGAAAGTAAATAAACCAAAAAAAAAGCAGTTACAAGTACTAGTAAAATAAAGAATAGTACCTAAAAATAAGTGCACAAAACAGAAAAAAATTTAACAAAAAAATAAAAGCATTTCTAATTAAATAAAACTTTCCTGAAGGACTACAACAACTAAATACACAAACATTTAACACACACAAAAAGAACTATAGCTTTTTGTGAGCTCCAAACACACAGAGCAGGGGAGGGCATGGTCTGGCACCGAGCAAGATGGATGCTTAATTTCAGAGCTCCTAACTAACATCCAGTATCTAGCGACATCCTCTGCAATCTAAGCCAGAGATAACATTCTACTCTAAAGAACAAATATAAGGAGAGATATTACAACTGTCAGGACAATTATTTTTCATAAGATATCTATACAATTTACAATGGATCTGAAAGAGAACCTGCAAGGCCTCACAATGACTCATTGTGATAAACAATTAAATACACTCGAAAAGATCGAAGAAATGTTCAACAAACTATCTACGGACATGAGCGACCTAAAAACTGCTACTCAACAAAATACACAAATGATGAAAACCATCGATTCCAGACTTGCATTTACAGAAAGTAAAATTCGTCTCAGTGAAGATTCCATAGAAGAGTTAAAAACAACTATCAGATCTCGAGATTGAATGATTAAAGTACTACAATTTAAAATCAAAGACTTAGAAAATAGAAATCGAAGAAACAATCTTCGTATATTTGGATTTCCTGAAGGTGTGGAAAGCAGGAATACCACCACATTCTTACAACGGAGCTACCTAAATACTCGCCTACAAACTGGCAGTGAATTAATAATAGAACGGTCTCACCATTCCTTAGGACCAAAACCTTCGGTGGAGCAAAGACCCAGGCCTATAATTGCTAAATTTTTAAACTATTCAAGTATAGAACTAATCTTACAAAAATCCAGGGAAATTGGGCATCTCAGATGGCAGGATCATGACATATACATATACCGAGACTTTTCTAAAGAACTGTCATTGAAACGGAGAGCTTACACTACTGCTAGGTGAGTTATGCACCAAATGGGGCTCCACTTCACTCTTAGATACCCTGCAACTATGCGGATCTTCATGGAGGGCTCTCATAAAGATTTCTACGACCCAGAGGCTCTAATGGCTTTTCTGAACTGTTACTCAACAACTCAACACAATGACTCTGCGGTCCAAAAAGCTCAATTTACAGCCGAATCCCTGATCAAAATCAACACTGATAAAATGTACAAGAATGGTACCTCGGGGAAAGCTGGCCCTGTTCTGAAATCTTCTGACAAGCCATTGGAAGGTCAGACCAGCCTTGTACGTAACAAGGCAATTCCTTAAACAGCTCACGTAGCAACACAAAGTTACAATTCTGAAATATCAAGTAAAATACCTCGAAATCTGTTGCTATGGAGCCAATTATTCCTAATGTTTTGTGCAAAATAGATATGCCCTACTTCAGGATTTACCTTCCCCTGTGATGTATTCACTATAGAATGGATCATAATCAAGAGATGAGGAAAGCCGCGAACAGATGGATGTCTCCTGGTCGTGTAATGGTGACAGTTCACCCGTTAAACTTAATGAACCCCCAAAAAGGAAACGCCGTGGTAAGAGCAAACATAAAGAGACTCCACACCTTTAAAGCACTTGAGATAAGATACAGGAAATAATACGCTATGCTTCAGGTGAATCAGCAGTTTGACTCGAGATATCGGGGAATACACATCTGGGTCACTCTTACCCACTACATTTCAACATAGATTTAATTCTCATCTATGCTGTACTTTCAGAAGGAACTGTGCAGCAGCAAACACAGGTGGCTGTGTATAAAGATTGTGATATAATGGCTGTGGTGGGACTAGAATATATGATCTAGGGCAATGTGATAATATACTAGCAACCACACATCATAAATAGACTCTAAGCAATTCTAGGGTTGACTTTCTTTTTGCCTTGGCTGATAATATTGTTTAATAGGCAAATTACCTGATGGGATAGCGTGTTTATATAATCCGCCTTTAAGATTAAAAAAAAAAAAGCATCCGGTCTCGATATGAGGGGCTAATTAAGGTCATTATATGGTACAGAATCCCAATTCTTTCGGATTTATACCCAGAACAAGATCTCTTCACTGAATCAGGATTCAAGTTGGTTCCTAATTGGAGAACATCTTTATATGTCTCGATCCTGCAAACTTATAAATGATTTTTGGCAAAATAGATATGCTGGATATCAGTTAACGAAATGAACTGTTGTATCAAAACACACTTTACTTTATGTAGGACAGATAATGGATCAACAGACTGGTATATACTAAAATCCTGTGATAACATATTCTTAATATCCCTGCAACTCGATTTTTCCCTTTTTTTTTTCCTTCCTCCCTCTTCCTTTTTTCAATCTTACTTGCTATTTGACAATATAAAGGTATGGGGAATTCTTTATGATAGATGAAAGAAATACTATATCCATCATAGAATATATGCATCTTCTTTCAATAGATACTAGATCAAATACATTAACTACATGTTTAGGTTGTGCTGAGCAGCCTCTACATATATATAAAGCAGGGTTAAACATAATATACTATATACTACATGTATATAGTATCTTGCACATGAATGCCATCTAACTCATTATAACTGCATAAATGGATATATGCAGATAAAGGAATTAATTTTTTTTTCCCCTTACATTTCATTTGGTCTCTCCTTACCAGAGGTGATGCTAGACCTCATAATGTCCTTGGACTCTATTGCCTCCAATTAGACAAGCGTAAGAGAATATGATAAGTGTTATTCTATTTGAGCTTACTTTAAATTTCAGTACAAAGATACTGCTTGGAAACTCTGATTGAGTCATTGTTTTAAGGAGACTTGGATAGTACTTCTCTTTTATTTTTCTTGGTGCTATCCTATTTCCTGTTTGATAAGCTGCACCCTAGAATATAGAAGGGTGGGCTTGGTCTTTGTTTCCTTTCCTTTTTCCGCTTACTGTTTGGGCAAGTACACTCAGACTGACCTTAACTCCTCTATATTTCCTAGATATCTGTTTTATTTTATTGTTATAAAATTAAAATGTTATATAGTGTTAAGGTTACGTTGGTTAAAGAGAGCTGCATTGTAGGGAAACAGATAGAAGATATGTATCTGTTTGTTATACTAATCCAGGGAAATTTAGTCAACACATTTACTACAAATAACATCTATAATAAGATGTTCTGCACCACAATATTAAATGTAAATGAACATTATAGTCCCTTGACATCACATTTATATCACAACAGATCAATAACTTAATAAAGGATGGCTAATTTAATATTATGTTCATGGAATATCAAGGGACTTAATGCTCCGTATAAACGTAAACAAGTTCTTAACCATCTTAAGAAACATAAAATACAAATTGCATTATTGCAAGAAACCAAATTATTGGAAGAAGATGGTGCTAGACTAAAATGTGATTGGGTCGGTCAGGTGTTCGTGGCCTCAGCCGCATCAAAAAAAAGAGGTGTAGCTACAATAATACATAAAAAATTGAAATGGACAACCTCTAATATTCAGAAAGATTCAGAGGGCAGATGGCTCATTATAACTTTTGATACCCCTTCAGGACCACTTACCATAATTAATATTTATACACCAAATTCAGATGACCAACAATTCTTTCAGAAGCTAACTCAAATGTTGATTGAATTAAATCTAGTCAACTCTCCTATATTGATTGGAGGGGACTTTAATTTCAGCCTAGGCTACAGGAGGGCACACCTCTGCCCTGGAGTGCCCCACCGACAACCCCGAGCCACCCCAATCGAAAGCCTAGGCTACAGGAGGGTGCACCTCTGCCCTGGAGTGCCCCACCGATGACCCCGAGCCACCCCAATCGAAAGCCTAGGCTACAGGAGGGCGCACCTCTGTCCTGGAGTGCCCCACCGATGACCCCGAGCCACCCCAATCAAAATCCTAGGCTACAGGAGGGTGCACCTCTGCCCTGGAGTGCCCCACTGACAACCCATAGCCACCCCAATTGAAAGCCTAGGCTACAGGAGGGCACACCTCTGCCCTGGAGTGCCCCACCGACGACCCCGAGCCACCCCAATCGAAAGGTAAACATTTTTCTCCAGCAAACAGCAACTCACAGCCTTGCCTCCCTTGGTTCTGTTTGAACTTGGCACCTTTTTCACCGCTCGGACTCTGTATTCTTTGCTCACTGCTCAAACAAGTTGATATTTACTGAAAAGTGAGACGGAGCCTCTCCAGCTGCTGCCTAATTGCACAGAGGGTTTTTCGCTAAATAGGCGAGTGAGTGTGGACTTTGCACAAAATCAGGGCTCTATATTTAAAATTGGTGCCAAACCCCCATTTAGAAATCCTCCCTAAGCTGCCTACCGGCCACTAAACTTTCCAAATCAGCAAAATTAATGCAACAGAAAGGCTGCTACTGAGCCAGAAACCAGGACTGTAAAAGTTTTTTTGTCTGCTGTTACCTCGAGCTCTCAAACTCTTTTCCAGTGGTCCCCCAGTGAAATGAGTTGTCTCCCTCGTTCGGCGATTTCAGTTGTAATAGCCACTAGAACTGACTCGTGATAGCGCGAGTTCAGCTGAGGTAGAGACAATATTTTTAAATATACCAGAAATCACTCCCAGAGACAAGGGTCATCCCAGAGATGTGCAGTCGTAACGGCTGTAAAATGGGAGGGAGACTCGATTGTTTTTGCAGCAGTTCTAAAGCGCTGCTTTAGCTCCTTTTAACTTGAGAAATTGGCTCCCACAGACGAGCAGTCTCTAACACCTGTAACTCGGGAGGGAGACTTGACTTGATTTTTTTTCTGCTGCATCTCGCCACATGTGAGTACTGAGCCAGGCCACTGCTCTTTGATTACACAGCGCTTTCCCATGATGGCCATGACTGCTCCTACCTGCCCCCACCACACCCACTTTGGCAGCTCTAGCTATATAGTGTGCGATAGGAAGCCACACCCCGTGACATAGGAAGCCACGCTCCATGCACCACGCCCCATGCACGCCCCGCTCTAGCTGTGAATTAACTTTCTCCCCAGTTTGCCATTAGCTGATTATATTTTCTCACAGCTAGAGGGCGTCTGAAATTTATACCATTTTCAACTAGCTCTAAATCTAACCTTGCAAGCTACATTAAACCTGTACTCCTCTCCCCTGAGACATTCGGCATTTCTTCCAAACTGCACGCTTCTTATGACACTCACTATAAAACTCAATATGGCCATAAAGACACGTGCCACATTTCTTCTAGTGTCAGTCTTCCTTAACCTCTAACTGGTACAAATCCTATACAACCTCCATAGGAAACCACATGGCTGCACCCAAACCATCGACCGTAAGCTCTCCTTGATACAACTGTCATTTCAATATCCCCAAGACACCTTCCCACTTATTATTCCACATAAGCTCATATACCACCTAGCCTTCTCTCTTCATAAATCCTCGGTGATTAACATCACCCTGCCCACTCCTTTCACCCATCGTAAGTTATGGCACCTCCTACTCCTAGCTTTACTGTTAGCAGGGGACATTGAGCTAAACCCGGGACTCGTAACTAACCTGCCACCAAATAATATAAAATGGCACGACTCCAAGGGACTCCGTGTTGCACACATGAATATTAGGAGCCTCCTTCGTAATCTTGCTGAACTAGAGGCATGGGTTGCACAAAATCACCCCGACATCCTCTGCCTGTCAGAGACCTGGCTAAAACCCTCCACTGCTGATTCCCTCTGCGCTCTGCCTAACTACAATCTCATCAGGCAAGACAGGTCCTCATCAAAACGTGGAGGTGTTGTTGCCATCTTCTATAAGCAACACCTGCTGCTAGTCCAAAACGCTCTAGCTACCCTATCTCTCTGTGAAGTGCTCCATGCAACACTACAACTAGGCTCAAAGAAATTACACATAATCTGTGCCTATAACCCTCCTGCTGGAGGGAATAAAGGTCTAGAAGAACTCCTCTTACTAGTAGACAGCACCATTGGCCGCAACGAGGTCCTCATATCGGGTGACTTAAACTTAAAACTGGGCTAGCAAATCAAATCAGTCCTCTCACACCTTGGTAGAAGGCCATAACCTCCATCAGCTGATCTCTGACCCTACTAGGGTTATGGCTGCGCCCCGGACCAGCATTCTTATTGATTGGGTCCTTACTAACTGCCCTGACAGCATAATGAGCGCCGGTACCCTTCTGGATGTAATCAGTGATCACGCCCCAATCTACTGCATTTGGCGCTCTACTAGTAGACCATCTCTGCCTCCAAAACTAATTACATTCCGCCATCTAGCCAACTTCTATCCAATACAGTTTACATACTACCTCTCAATGATTGACTAGACCTCCATATACACCTCAGCTAACGCCCAGTCTGCCCTTGACAGCTTCCTTGCCAAATTCGGTCAGCTCCAAGACACCCATGCCCCTCATATCACCAGACATTTTCGTGGAACCCAGACTCAGTGGCTAACTAAAGACCTACTAACCCAGATAAGGGCCAGGGACAAAGCCTGTTTTAAACCCATAGGGACTCAAACTGACTATTGCCACTACCGCTCCCTGAGAAACACTTGCAAAAGAAACATCCGCTTATCCAAAAGCTCTTTCTGAAGGGACCTTCTAGTGAAAGCCTCCGGTGACTCTAAGAAATTCTGGTCTGCCATAAAAACCCTCCTGGTTTCTAATCACAGGGCCCACACAAGTGACATGCAGTTAAATGGCATACATTGCAACAACCGATTAACTATAGCTAATGCCTTCAATCGCCATTTCTCTGATCTAACAAACTACCTAACCTCCTTCCCTTCTGGTCACACTGCTCCGCCCCCATGCGATACCAAGCCTCCACTCCTACACCCCCCTTTCAGGTTTCGGATCATTACAAAAGGAGAAGTACAAAAACTGCTACTCTCCATTCCTGATAACACCAGCTCGGGGTCAGATGGTCTAGAGCCTAGGCTCCAGAAAGCTGCTGCCCACTTCATAGCCTCTCCTCTAACCAAAATCTTCAACCTGTCCCTATGCTGTGGCACAGATCCAATCATCTGGAAAGTTGCCAAAGTCACCCCAATTCCTAAAAAAGGAGACCCCAAGGAAATCAAGAACTATAGTCCCATTGCCATACTCTCTGTACTAAGCAAAATCCTTGAAAAGCTAGTTGCCACCCAGTCAATAGAATATCTCCAGAAATATAACCTCCTTTCTAGCTCTCAGCACGGCTTCTGTAAAGGTCACAGCACCACCACCGCCCTACTCAAACTAACAAGTGACATCTATACCTCCATGGACTTGGGCCTCTTGACAGGTACGGTTTTCATTGACCTAACTAAAGCTTTCGACCTGGTCAACCACACACTTCTTCTTGCAAAGCTTCACTCCTTTGGTTTCTCCTCAGATACCGTTACCTGGTTTGAAAGCTACCTGTCTGACTGAAAATAGGCTGTGGTTTTCAACTCAGCCATACCACATTTTGTGCCGATCTATGTTGGAGTACCCCAGGGCTCCATACTTGGCCCTCTGCTTTTTACTATATTCTTTGATGACATCCCATTAACTGCACCGAACTGCTCATCTCTGCTCTACGCTGATGACTTAGTTATCTACCACAGTGCTAAACTGCTGCTGTCCTAAACCACCCTATTGCCATGGACTTCGTGAGTATTCATTCCTGGCTCACTGACAACAAACTTGTCCTCAACTCCAGCAAGTCCTACTCAATGCTCTTTGGCTCTCCTGCTAGACTCAAATCAAATCACAATCCCCTTACTATCTTGTGTGCAGATGGATCCCCTCTGACTACTGCCAAATCCTTTAAATATCTTGGTGTTACTCTTGATGAATCTCTTGACCTGGACCTCCACATTTCCACTATCTGCAAGTCCGTAAATGCTAAGATAGGAAGTGCTTATTGCACCAGCTATGCCCTCACCCCCTTAGCCAGACTAGCTGTGGCACAAAGCTTCCTTCTCCCGGCCCTAGCATATGGCTCTGCAATCTACCTATCTGCATCAAAGTCCTCCCTCCATAAATGGGACACTACCTACAATAGCATCTGCCACTATGCCTCTGCATCACCACACTACAAGCACCATTGCCAGCTCTACATGGACCTAAAATGGCTCTGCCCCTCCACCTATTGTCTCCAGTCCTTTGGCTCATTAATTGACTGTTTTGCCAGAGCAGGCCTCCCCCTAACCCTTGCCTCTGCTCTGGAATCACAACCTCTCACCTATGAGCTCCGATTGAATGACAAAGCCCTTCTTCACATCCCAAGATGCAGATCAAACATGGGCACATGCGCTATCTCTTGCACAGCTCCTAAATACTGGAACTCTATACCTGCTTCTATCTGTCAAGCGCCCACCCATGCTAGTTTCAAGAAACTTCACCACGAACACCTGCACACTGTGAACCCCTGCACTTGCTTTAACCCACCTTGAACCTTCACTTCTCCTTGCTTTCTTTTCATCTCTAGATAATCCACCTCCTTGATACCTCTTCCCCTCCTCTCTTAGTCCTATCATGCCCACTCTCTCACCACCTCCCCCTCTTTCTCTCCCTACCACTCTCTCCTCCTCTCCCCTGGCCACAAACCTCTCAGTTTTGGCACTTATTGTACCGTCTTGCACTGCCTGTCTCCTTTTGATTTATTTCTCTGTTTTACCTATTCCAATCTGTAATATAATCTGCATAGTACTGTAACTTTCATTATCATTTTGTCAATACGATTGTCTCTCTATTCCAAGTATTGTTATTTCCTCTGATTTGTGCTGCTTTCATGTGCTGCGTCACATGTATCTTGTATGTCTGTAAACTGTACTCTCCCGGGTCGTGCCTGAAAATAGGCATTTTATGCCTAGCGCACTTACCCGGTTACCAAAAGCAAAATAAATAAAATAAATAATAAATAGATGCATACATTGATAGGAGTAATAGTTCATTAGATTGACACCCTAAAAGTCTGATTATAGTTTCTCAATTAATGAAGGATTTAGGCCTATATGACATATGGCGGCCCCTCCACCCCAGAGATAGAGATTATACCTTTTATTCTCCTCGCCACCAGACTTATAGCAGAATTGACTTTGTGCTAACCTCTCATTCACTAATGACTAATACAATTGAAGCCGATATACTACCGTTAATTATATCTGATCATGCCCCAGTCAAACTCTTACTTAATTGGGGTACTCCTCACATAAATCATCATCGTGGCGATTAGACCCTTTACTGCTCAAAGATCTAGAATTTTTACCCTGGATTAAAATGCAAATTGAAGAATTTATTGATATCAACAACCCAAAAGATACCTCTATGGGTATTACATGGGAAGCACTTAAAGCCACACTACGTGGGAAAATAATTAGTTATGCTGCTCACAGGAGGAAGCTTAGGGAACAACAAATTAACAATCTTGAAAATGCATTAAAAATTAAACAAACACTATATTCAAATAACCCACATCCTGACCCTTCTTCTAGGTTGCATTATGAAATCTTACAATTACATATGCAAATCAATGAGCTAATTTCCAGAAAAACAGAAATAGCATTATTAAGAATAAAACAAACATTTTGGGAAGGAGGGGAGAAAGGAAGTAAAATACTTGCTTATAGACTAAGAATGTAACAAATGGAGTGCCATATAGCCACTCTAAAAGATCATACAGGGAAAACACAAATTAGTGAGTCTGCAATTAACGAAATGATGGCATCCTTTTACAAAAAACTATACTCTTCATCTAGTCCGACATCATCTTTTGACATTTCTTCTTTTCTGGATAAACTAGCACTTCCCTGTCTCTCACAGGAGGTGACACATTCCTTAGATACACCTTTCACTATAGAAGAAGTAAAGAAAGTGATTCACTCTCTTAAATCTGGACAATCTCTGGGACTAGACAGATTTCCTGTTGAATTTTATAAGCTCCTTGTTGAGCAAATATCCCCTTTATTATGTAAGGTTTTTCATGAATCTTTCAGGTCTGGATATTTACCTTTTACTATGACAGAAGCAGTTATTACAATTATCCCAAAAAAAGACAAGGACACTACTAATCTGGCCAACTACCAACCAATATCTTTACTGAATACAGATGGCAAGATATTTGCCAAGATTCTGGCAAATCGTATAGAACCATATATCCCTAAACTAATTCACAAATCTCAAGTGGGCTTCGTTAAAGGCAGGATGGGTTCTGATCATCTGCGTTCACTCTAATCCTTATTCATAAGGTCAAATCACTTAACTCTCCAGCAGTAGCAATTGCAATAGACTTTGAAAAAGCCTTTGATTCTTTGGACTAGAACTTTCTCTACATGGTATTATCCCGATTCGGTTTTAGTAAACAATTTTGTTCTTGGATCAAACTTCTTTATACAAAGCCACATGCGAGAGTACTCACTAATTCTACATTATCACAGTCCTTTATATTAGCAAGGGGTACTAGACAAGGATGCCCTCTTTCCCCATCTCTTTTTATTTTAGCTCTTGAAACTCTTGCCACCTTTCTCAGACAGAATAATAACATAAAGGGCATCTCTATTGGGCATATGCAATATACAACATTGTCATATGCTGATGATATGTTTATTTTGTTAGAAAACTTAAAATTATCAGTGCAACCACTCAATAATATACTTAAAACTTTTTTCAAAACTCTATGGGCTCACAGTTAATTATCAAAAATCTGAAATATTACCACTGGATAAACATTGTAATCTCCTTATGAATAAACATCTCAGATTTCATTGG
Organism: Neoceratodus forsteri; assembly: GCA_016271365.2. Lineage (NCBI taxonomy): Eukaryota > Metazoa > Chordata > Ceratodontiformes > Ceratodontidae > Neoceratodus > Neoceratodus forsteri. The sequence goes on from CM057456.1 coordinate 1,294,067,696, forward strand.
TCCCCACAAGGTATCACCTATCTAGGGATTAAAGCATCAGTTGATTTAGACAGAATATGGGAAATAAACCTACGTCCCTTACTTGCAACTATCAAAACAGACTTGGATAAATGGAAAAATCTAAATCTATCTTTATTTGGTAAAATATGGGTAATTAAAATAAATATTACACCTAAAATTCTTTATCAGTTTGCCTGTATCCCACTTAAAATTTCTCCTCATCTTTTAAACAGTATTGATAAAACTATAGGTAACCTTTTATGGGAAGGTCGCATACCAAAGTTTAGCTGTATTAAATTACGCTGTCATTGGACTCATGGTGGCTTTGGATTACCATGGTATACGGCCTATTTATGGGCTTTTAGAGCATCACAAACTATCAAATGGTTTCTTAAACCTAATCACAATATACCACTATGGTATGATATGGAAGCATCTTTGTCTCCAGGATACATACCAAACAGTTTTATTTACTTTACACTAACCCCTAAGTTAAAAAAAGCATCCCATAATTAATGCATCTGTTTACTATTAGTTCAAAATGCATAACTGGCTTAAATCTAACCCAGCACCTTTTACATTTACTCCAATTTGGGGTAATCTGAAATCTACATCTAGAGAATAAACCAATATATTGCAAATCATGGATGTATAAGAACATTTTATTCTTGAACGATATCTTGACTGATAATAACGGTACATTAAATTCTTTAAGTAATCTTCAAACAAAATGGAATGTCCCCAAAAAAGAATTTTGGAAGTATTTACAAATACGAACTGTTATACTCCCCTACATCCAACAAACAAATAGATCAGTTTTAAGTCCCTCATATATTAATATGTGGGTCATTAATCCCTCTGGTTTAGTTAGTAAAATATATAAACAGGTTAGAGATATGTTACCGAACCAATCCCTTCCCGCTAGAAAAGATGGAATCAGATATTAAATGAAAACATATTAGATGTTCATTGGGATAAATGTTGGAAATTCTGTCATGACTCCATTAAAGATATGCATAGCAGATTAATTCAATTTAAAATCTTACACCTATGGTATAAAACACCATCTCATTTACATAATATAGCTCTATTACCAAATAATAAGTGCTGGCAATGTAATGCTCCAAATGGTGATCTTTTACATATTTTATGGTCATGCAAACCCATATCTAACTTATGGCAAACCATTGAAAATTTAGTTGCTGAAATTATTGACCGCAACATCTCACTTGAACCTAAGTTGTGCTTATTAGGAATCACAAATAACAACATAAATCTAACAAAACATCAACACAAGTGGTTACAGATTTTATTTATGCAAGTCAAGAGACTGATTTTAATCCACTGGAAATCCAATATAATACCTACTTTAACAGACATCTTGAAAAATTTGACCTATATTGCTTCCTTAGAAAGAATTTTGTATTTGACATCAAACCGACTCAATGAATATTATTTGTGTTGGCAGGAATATTTTAATTTCCTTCAAACCCATAAGTGATAAGTATCGATAAAAATTTCTCCTCTTTTTTTTGCCTTATTTTTATTAACAGATACACTTTTCTGTATGGATTTAGTAGTATAATTAACATTATAATGCAACTCCTTAAGTTCTATTACAAATTAGATAACTATGTTAGTCTGATATATTTTATTTTTATGTTATTATTTCTTTTTTCTGTAACATAGTACAGGTCATTGTGTACATACTGTATGAGACAATACATAAGATCTTTTATTAGGAGGCAAATATTCAGTGATTATATGGATAATGGGACATAATGTTATGTTGAACATATTGTTATCTACAATATTCATTATAACATGAAAGTATGTATCTGCTTAAGGTAACATATGCTGTACTATGTGTTATGGATAAAACTTTAATAAACAAATTAACTGCAAAACACACAGAACAGAGTCAGACTGCGCACTGCAGAACTGCCTGGACTGCGAACTCTTTCCACTAGAGAAAGTGAAATTATAAGGCTAATAGAATATTAATGAGGCTTCTTCACACTCTGATTGGTTACTGGATCAGTCATTAATGGCCAGGTAATGATCAATCCAAATACTTCAGTAGCTCAAGGAGCCACTTCACATGAAGGTAGAGTGAACTGTGAAGCCTGGAATAGCTGCAGAGCATGATTCCCCACTTACATGGTAAAAGTAATTGAGCCGCGATAATTCTCCACATATGCAGTGACAGAGAAGCAAATAGAGCCAAATATAGTGATCGAGTGTAAAATGTAATTTAAATGTCAGCTTAACAGTTAAAGGCAGCAGTAACATAAAAAGCACAGTTCTTGTATTTCAATTGGGGTTCCAACTGCTGTTCCTGACAGCAGTTGGAAACACGATCGAAATATAATAAATGCTTTTTAGGTCACTGCTGTCTTTAACTGTTAAGCTGACATTAACATTTTATTTTACACTTGATCACTATCTTTGCGGCTCTATTTGCTTCTCTAACAGAAAATAAGGTAAAAGTAATGGGGTCCTCATCAAATCCATGGGGTCACACTAATTAACATCAGCACAGTGGACACATGTAGTGTCACTATATGTAACCAAACCACAGCTACTGACAAATCATGTGACTGTACTGCAAAGACAAATGGCACAATCAAAGTTAATAAACAATTTTTTTTTAATATTTAAAAATCATCTCAGCTGGATTAGCCTTAGAATTACAATAAATGCCTCGCTGGCAATCATTTAGGGTAACCCAGCCCCCTACATGGTCGTTATCTTCAGGAAATGACCGCAGGCTCGGTCATTATTGTATTAGTAAAACACTGACTTCCTGCCAGTGCCTATTGAACTGCCTCCCTGAATCATGTGACCTGCAGACCTGCAGAGACAGTCAGCCATGTGATCAGTGATCACTGATCAGTGGGCTCTAGGTTGTTTGTTTCTTAATGACTTCACCTTGTCTAATCGCAATGCGAACTAACGCGAAGTCACAAAGGTAAAGTAATTCATTTCAGTGGGGACTTCACGTAGTCCCACACGGATGTGGAGTGGGACACTTTGCCCATGCTTCGCTGACAGATTAAAACTTTGTTGTATCTCTACTGTCAGTCTGTTATCACATCTGCAAAACTGCTCAGTGCCTCCAAGAATCCTCTAATTTCCCTGCTATGTGCTTTTGCTACAATGCCTGCTCTAAATTAACAAAATACATTTCTATGTGATGCCTTTTCAATAAACCCCAAATACTTCTTTGTTTGCCTTGATGACTTCATATAATAATATTCCTCAGAATGGTACATTTCATTTCATTTTCCAGATTCCTCTTGGAAGAATATATCTTCAAGCCTTTTAATTGCTTCTTGCGTATTTTTATTTACTATATATTGCTAATGGCATACACTTCTCAGATTTCAATTAGGCCTGCCTTTTTTAATACACTGTTTAGTTGTATGAACCCTATTTGGTTTCTGTTCTTTTCATTGACCTCCCTCCAGCATTTTGAAAGACTTCTTTTCTCTGGTAGTTTCACCATTTTTCTCCAAAACTTTAGGGCCCTAATTTGGGTAATTAAAATAATGGATTTTATCACTTCTTACAAAGGAATTCAGGAATGTAGTATTGAAAATGTTAAACTTCCTTGTGTCCTCTTTCTACCCATTTGCACTTTTTCCTTTAACCCACTACCTTTTTCACTCTAACCCCATACCTCCCACATCCCCTCCCCCTTATCCCATCCCCATGCATACTGCACCCACCCCTCAACCCCCTTCCCTTGCCTTCCTCTAACCCCTAATGCCCACCCTGTCACCTTCACATCCTCCTCTACCCTTTCCCATCAGTTTTACTAGTGCTGTTTATTGTCCTTGTTATCTTTTTTTCCACATAGCATTTTTCTGGTGGAGGCCCTGCGGGTGGGCTATTAGCCTGTCTCTACCTAGTTAAACTGGCTCACACTTCTCCTGAGCCCACAGGCGTTAACCAGTGGATTCCATCTCTGTGGTAGAGCCAGAAAGATGAGGGCTGTCCTCCAACCCAGGTGCAACAATCCAGAATCTGGTAGTTGGGCGGTGACGTGGGCACAGCAAAGGCAGGCAGGGCTTCATTTGTCTGTAAAGCACCCTTTTTCCATTTTTCTGGTGTCCCCACACCTGCTAAGGACATGCAGCAGTACATGCCATGTGGAGGCAAATGTGTATGATGCCAAACCAGCAGACCTTCCTTTTACATACTGCCCTAGCCTGTACTACCAGCAGGCCTCCACTTGGTGGCAGATGTGCTTAGCTGGTGTGACCCCACCCCCTGAGGAAGAATTGGTAGATTGAAGCACTGGGGTGTTGGATGCTATATTGTCTTACTACATGCTTATGAAGTAAACTGCCACTGCATCTCCTATTTGTCATTTGTGTGATTTTATTTGCCATTTGCTTTAGCGCTTTTTTTTCCTTTGGTGGTTTGCAGTCAACAGCAGGGCTGACAAAGTCTCCCCAACCCAGGAGAGGAGAGTAGCCCATTGAAAGTGCAATCCCCCCCATCAACTCCCAGTGACCTGAGTTCACTCCCAAATCTGGATCGCCAGCATGGTGGGCGGTAGTGCTACTGCCATGTCACTGGGATGGCTGTCCTTGTTACCTTTTTTACTGCACTTGGTAATTTCTCATACCTGGCTAGATGTCACCTATCTGTGATCATTTTAGCCATCATTTGATTTATTATTGCCTTTGTAAAATTTGTTAGAGCCACTTAGAAATTATGAACACATTATTGGTGACCTCTGGTGACTCTAACTGAGGTATTACAGCTATTGTAGCTATACGTCTGTGTCCTCTCTGCTTTCCTTTAACTTAGAGCAGTCATTTAAACAAAGTTGGGTTGTGGGTTTTGTAACCTGTTTCATTTTAGTCTGTATAGAGTTAAATACAGTATATACAATATTACTGTATGCAGGGTCATGATTTAGCAGATCTGGGGGCATTATACCGTTCAATGAATTGCTTGAAAGTGTAGTTCTTGTTTTTAACAATGGGCTGGCTTTGATAATTACCATCACCTATGGTCTACACTGATTCCTGCAGCAGCAGCTCTCATTTTCTGGGGAAGAGCCATAGCACCTCAAAGTGCCAGAGATTTGTTTGTGGCACTGACTGCACTCTAAAGAGACTTACCAGTCTCAGTATTTTCACCTGCTGGATCGTTGCATTCCCCCTGTGAAATGATCCTGCTGCAGAGATTATGAAAATATTCCAACAGGTTAAAAGTAGTAGCCCTCGAACAATTACCCCCACTGGGATCTCCGACTTCTGGTTTCTTAAGTCACCCATGCTCTGCCCCCACACTCAGCAAAGTTATGATGTGATCCCAAGGAAAGCATAGGGATGAGCTCCATTATAGTCTATGGGGGTCAGCTTTCACATTGTTTTATCTATTGTAATGGTCATTTGGTGATGAATCAAGGGTATGAGTTGACTAACAAGGGCCTTGTTAGTCAACCGGGTACCCTTGCTTCATCACCAAATGACCATTACAATAGATAAGATGATGTGAAAGCTGTCCCATAAACTATAATGGAGCTTGTCCCTGCACTCTCACTGGGATCACATCATAACTTTGCTGAGTGCAGTGGCGGAGCATAGGCGGCTCCAGAAACTGGGAAGTCTGAGAGACCCAGTGGGGGTAATTTTACGAGGTCTGCTACTTTTAACCTTTTGGAATATTTTTGATAATCTCTGCAGCAGGATTGTTTCGCAGAGATAAGGCACTGATCTAGCAGGTGCAAATCATACTGTATATAACTAAGCACAGTAGAGCTCTTTAATAAATATTTGGGTATTGTTAGATGAACTGAGTGAGTGCTGTACTTTTTGTTTGAATTACAATGAGGGGGTGTACCAAGCTTGGAAGCTGCATCAGTACTTGCCACCACCATGGCCTCCTGAAAAGGCTTCAGCAAAGTATAGAATGTCTCCATCAGTCCCCACTGATTAGGGGTGATATTTACCACTCCTTTGCCAATACTAGACTCATCTGCATACTGGTGGATGGCCATCTGTTGCTCTAGAAGCTGTTGCATCATGTAATACAGTAGTAGGAATTTTACCTTGTTGGCACGTGTTTTTTTAAGTGATAGATAGATAGATAGATAGATAGATAGATAGATAGATAGATAGATAGAGATAGATATACAGATGGATGATAGAGAGAGAGAGAGAGAGAGAGAGATAGATAGATAGATAGATAGATAGATAGATAGATAGATATACAGATAGATAGATAGATAGATACTTTATTTATATAACGTCCCTTTCCGGGGGACTTGGCATGCTTAGCAATTAAAATTTAAAACATTCATTAAACACAGTACAGTATTCCTAATATATCAAGTGGAGCATGCAACAACAAACATAAAATCTATCATTATTAAAATCAATAAAGATTAATCAGAATACAGTACATATAAATATAGTCAGATCAGTTATTTCTTATGTGTTAAAAGCCTAGTTGAACAAAAATGTCTTCAACCCCTTTTTAAAGGTTTACACTGAGGGTGCCTCCCACGGATGGGTACACAATGAGTTCCACAGGTAGCCACGGCCATTGAAAAAGCACGATCACCTGAATGCCGCAACCTAACCATGGGAACCCCAAGGAGGCAACTCTTGGAGGAACAGAGAGCCTGGGATGGGCAGTGGAGTACAAGGAGATCTTGCAAGAAGTCTGGTCCCCCTTCGTGTAGGGCCTTATAGGTCAGTAATCTGACCTTGAAGACAATCCTCCACCTAACTAGCAGCCAGTGCAGACCACGGAGGACAGGCATAATGTGATCAGAACTTTAGGCACCCATCAATAATCTAGTCGCCATGTTCTGCACCAGCTGCAGTTGGCAGAGGTTGCCTCCAGATTACCCCAGGTACAGGGCATTACAGTAATCCAGTCTGGATGCGACAAAAGCATGCACTACTGAGTCCAGGTCCTCTGCTGGTGTAAGGGCTTGGATCTGAGTGCTGTTCCTCAGATGATGATTGGCTGATAACTGAGCACCATGTGTCAGTCTGCTGTTGAGGATCATGCCCAGATCCTTAATCTGGGCAAAGGGGATTAAGGAACCCCCCCCAGTACTAGATGAGGGGGATCTCCCAACCCCCCCACTACAGTGATGACCAGGCTTCACCATCGGTACCTCTATCTTGTCTGGGCTAAGTCATAGCCAGTTGCAAGTCATCCAAGTCCAGATCTCCTCCAGGCAGTTATTAAACGCAGAGGCTGCTGTCTGGTTACAGGTACAGCTGGGTGCCATCAGCATAGCAATGAAAACCCAGTCCATATCACTTGATAAGGTTTCCCAATGGTAGCATGTACACTGTGAACAATAAGGGCAACAAGACCGACCCCGTGGCACTCCACAGGGCAGAGACTTTGGGTTAGATGAAGCTAACCCCATTGTCACCCTTTGCACTCTACCCATCAGGTATAACCTAAACCAGTTGATAACATTACCGGCTAGATCACACCAGTAGTGCAGCTGGTCCAGCAGCACCTCATGGTCCACAGTGTTAAATGCCACTGAGAGCTCCAGTAGGACCAAGATGGTTTGCTCTCTCCTGTCCCTCACCATTAGGAGATCATTAAGCACCTTCACCAGGGCAGTCCCCATGCTATGCCCAGATCTAAATCCAGACTGGAAGCACTCATGAGTGGCCAAGGAGGCAAGATGTGTCTCAAGCTAGATGGCCACCACTTTTTCTAAAACATTCCCCAAAATGGGGAGCTTTGAGATGGATCTGTAGTTGCTAAGACACTCCAAGTTCAATGCGGGTTTATTCATTACGGGTCTGACCAAGACCTCTTTCCAGGCCGAAGGAAAGACCCCACTCCTCAAGGAACTCCAGACAATCTCAGCAACAAAAGATCCTATCAGGTCCATACATCTGACCAAAGTTTATGTTGGACATGGGTCCAGATCACAGTATGCTGGTCATAGCCTTGAGACTATCTCTGCCACCTCCACCACTCCAACTGGGTTGAACTCAGTCCATACAAGAGAGTTGCTCAGGCACACCTCAGAGTGACTCCACATTCCCTTTTAGTGGTGCTAGAAGAGACCTCCTCCCTGATAGAGGACACTTTGTCAGCAAAGAACAGAGCAAACTCCTTGCACCTCGTGCTAGAACCTGCTCCTCCCACTCGGAGACAGGCTGGATTTAATAACCTGTCTACCATGTGGAAGAGCTTAACTGGTCTATTCTTGTCATGGCAATCTCTCTTGACAAAAAATCTGCCTTCTTTTGGGAGATTTCCCCTTTATCATTACCATAATGTGACCATGGGATCAATTTGTCCTCCATCAGCCCAGATCTCCTCCAGCACCTCTCCAACCTCTGGCCCTTAATCTTTAACTCCAAGAGTTATCCATCAAACCAAGGGGGCCAAGGGATGAGTAGATATGGGTCGGACATGAATATGCATGATTGAGTCGAAGGCGGCAGTGACAGCCTCATTATAGGCTGCAACTGCCTCCTCCAGTCCAATTGCACATGCAGCCTCTACACTCATTAAATCCAGTGCTGCTTGAAGTCCTGTTAGGGAAAATCCCCATAAAGGGTCGTACTGGACCACCTCCACAGAGGATGGACCCTCGGGGGGGGGGCCAAAGCATGAACCTCATGGTGTTATTATCAGACCAAGCCACCAGATCAGTCCTGAGGTCTTCAACCCCAAGGCCCAAAGTAAACACTAGGTATAGCGTGTGGCCACATGAGTGGGTCACTGAAGTGACAATTTGTGACAGCCCCAGTGCTTTCATATTCTGAAGAAGATAACATCCAAATGAAGAGAGTTCATCATCAACCCAGGCACTGAAATCCCCCAGAATTAACCATCTGGGAAACTCCAACACCAGGCTGGCAACAAAGTCTCCAATCTCCCCAAAAAATTCCCTCTCCCTGCCCAGAGGGCAGTAGAGCAGGAGGATCCTATAACCTGCACCAGGACTCCCCAGCAAGGCAACACACTCAAATGACTCGGTAGGTCCCATTGGCAGCACCGTGAGACCTAGGCTGACTTTAAAACAAATGGTCACTCTCCCACCTCTGTGATCCTTCCTCAGGGTGTGTATCATGGAGTACTCAGCTGGCACTGCTGCCTCTTAAATGGGGTCAGCATTCTCGTCCAGCCAGGTCTCCATAATTCAAGCCAGGTCTACTGAGGATACCAAGTCCACTGTTACTTCAGTCTTGTTCCTCATTGACCTGGCATTGCATAACACAGCCTGAGTAGGATGAGGAGAGACTGCTGGATCAGCTACCTGCCCACTTTCCACACAGGAGCCCCTGGGTATGGGAATCAAATAGGGTGGACCCCTTTCCAATTCCCATTTTGCCCCAGGGTATCTCCTTGGCCTCACCACCTGTTTCCATGACTCTCTGGCAGCCACTCGTGTAAACCCACCTCCTGACCCCCTCCCTGGGGTGATTCCCAATGCCCTGCACCTTCTATAGGTTTCTGCAGAAAGTGAGGGGAGCTCAAATAGGAGAAGGTCATCGAGGTAGGCCACTGAGTAGCTGCACCCTGTAGGCTTACTTCCCCAGCACATATTGACTAGTCAATCAAGAACAAAATTACAAATACCCAATTATTAGCACCACCATAAACACATCCAGCCATTCATTCAGCCATTCACACAACACCCCCAAAATCCCCTTACCTACCCAATCCAAATAACAAACCTATCCCACCCAAACCCTCCTGACCATAAAAACTCTTCAGTCACTTCAAGTTAGTGGGGAAAATGTCCAACTCTGTGAGGTGGTCTCCAGCAAGACCTGTTTAGATCCTCTAATTACTGTAACTCCAGGCAGTCACTCTCCTCTCTCACAGTAGGAGACCCATAAAGTATTTTGTAATTTTATAGTCAGTCAGAGTCTGCGAATCCAGATGGCCACAAAGGAAAAGAAGTTCTAGAGAGAACACAGTTAGAGCAGTATAGGGTGCTTCTTTTAAACTCTGGTAACTCCACTGCTGTAATTCTAATAACGATATGCCAGCCAAACATTCATAGGCACTTTCAGATGCACTTGTAGATGGTGGGGGTTGTTCTGCTGCTTAATGTTGCATAGCAACTTGTGTATGTGAAAAGTGTGGCTAAAATGACCCCAAAATCTGTTTGGCCACACCTACAGAAGTCTGCACAGTGGGACCTTCCTCATCTAGGAATCCCTAAACTACCAGATTTACGCAGTGAGCAAAGCATGGAACATGCATATAATCACCATTTTTGACTGCCTTTACAATGTTCTTTGCATTATCTGATACTATAAAACCTATCATTAATGAATGTGGTATCAGCTACTCATCAAACTTCTGCTGAAAGCAGTCTAACAGGTTATCTGTATGATAGTCAGTGTCAAAGTCACACACTTATCATCTTGCTTGCATAAAGAGGTTAGAGAGACCAAACTGACCTGCAACTACTAGTGCAACTGCTACTTAATCCAGGGGAAAATGACAAGAAAGAGAGAAAATTGGCCCAATTGGGCACTTGGGCAATCAGTGCCATGTATTCAGTTGTCTTACCACTTGTCCACATGACAGTGGCAATCTGAACTGTTTTACTTATTTTTTTATTTATATTTATTGAAAGAATCGGAATTACAATCCTTTGAGTCATAGACTCTTTTACAAAGGCTCCATGTCAAAATGATTTCAGTTCATGTTGCAAAGTATTGTAGATACTTTTATACAACTCTGGAAGTGTCACTGTGAGGATACATGTATGACTGGGCACTTGGTACCTTGGCAGCACACTTCCCTTAACAATAGAGATCCTGCATTGCTTACATAAAGGAATGACAGCAAGTCCATGGCTAGCATTTCTGTGACACAATAAGTAGATTGGCAGCTCACACCCACTTGCTGCCCACTGCCCACTTCCTACCTAATCTAAAACCAGGACTCAGGGATCTGCAGATCTTGTTCTGTGAAAATGTTTAGTTTATTAGTCTAGGAGTTAATACCTTTGAGCCAGGGCTCTTTTACAAAGGTTCCACGTCACAAAGAACATTTAACAAAGCACGATACACATTACAGGTAAAACCAGACAGGAAAATTACATCATAAATTTGCTATTAACAGTTTAAGGCAGTAACGTTTTTAAGTTTCATAGAAAAACAAGCTATAACAGGTTCAAGAGTAGACAATTTTGAGGTTAAGGAAACTTCCAGGAGAGGTGATCATTAGGTGCCAAATGGAGGCTAGAGAGGGAGGAAGGTGGTGAGTGGGAGAGTAAGTGAGAGGGACAGGAAAAAGGGGAGTGAGTTTGGGTGGGAGACAGGAAGTAGTAGAGGTACCAGAGGGTTCATTAGTCAGGAGGAAGAGGCCTCAGATGTGAGGATGGACATGAGGAGTAGTAGTCTTTATCTAGCGAATCACAGTTGCTAGTGGTGGTGAGGTGGGCATAGAGCATGGATTTGAAGCTTCAAGCGAGGTTGAGGATAGAGTAGGTGGACTAAGTGCATTGAACCACGTCAGGGCCCTGTGAGAAAGATCTTTGTCCCTGTGCAGTCCGGCATCTCGGAACCAGGAAAGGTTGGCGTTCAGATCTGGTGGAGGGTCGTGAGCCAGGATTCAGTCGGAGTAGGTTTGAATACATAATAGAGTCAGTCCCAAGATAGATTTTTGCCATTGTGCAGGTGAGATAAATAAGGCGATTTGATAGGTTCAACCAGCCTGATTCATAGTACAGATCACACGTGTGAGTCAGTCTTTGATCCCCCGTGAGGAGCCAGCAGGCCTTATTTAGAGTGATTGAGATATGCCTTAGGGCAGTGGAGGTAGCTGAGCCATAAATAATAAGGCCATAGTCAATGATTGAGATTATGGAACTCTATATAGCTATTCTCAATGCCGCATTGATTTAGAAATTATGATTACGGAATAGTATTCAAGGCGTTGGTTCACTGTTTTCGCAGTGTTGTCAATGTGGGTTGCAAAGGTGAGCCCTTGGTCAAAGTGATGCCAAGGTATTTGAAAGTATTTACTTGGTCCAGTGTAATTCCGCAGAGGTTTGTATGGTGAGTGGAGTATGCCTATTTTGTTTTGGTGATTGGAGAAGAGCATGGCTTTTGTTTTATTGTGGTTTAGCACAAGTTTACTATCCAGGAACCATCTTTCAACACTAGAGAAAGCAAGTTGCAGGCTTTTTCGTAGGGAGTTTGGATCCTTGTGGGAAGAGAGAATTACAGCATCATCAGCATATAAGATTATTTTCTCCTGGCAGATATCTGGGTGGGAGTTAAGGAACAGGCTAAAGAGGAGCGGTCCAAGAATTGATCCCTGTGGTACACCCAAGAGAACTGGTTTGAAGTCAGAGAGTTCATTAGAGATTTTTACAGCCTGTGACCAATTGGACAGGTAACTTTTTACCCAAGCACAAGGACCTTCGGCCAGGCCTAGGCTAGAAAGTAGGGAGGTAAGTAGGCCATGATGGACTGTGTCGAAAGCTTTTGTAAGATCGATAAAGACTGCACCTGTTTGGCACCCTTTGTCCAGGGCTGAGTGGACTTCTCAGAGAAATCAAGTAAGGCTGTTGTTGTACTATGCCCTTTCCTAAAGCTGTGCTGTTGATTACAGAGTAGATTGTATTTGTCCAGGTAATCAGAGAGTTGGTCTGCCACTATTCATTCAAGTGCTTTGGAGAGGAGGAGTATTGATATTGGTCGATAGTTTCCTGTTGAGGTTTTGTCTCCCCTTTGTGCACTGGCATAACTATGGCAGATTTCCATTTGTTGGGAAATTGACTTTGGAAAGTGACAGATTGAGAATTTTGCAAGGGGTGAATTACTTCATCCAGGGTGAGAGACAGGATTTTAGATCTAGCGTGTCACTACTTGTTCTGGATTTGGAGCAGGCCTTTCTTATGTACTTGTGTGCCGTGCACTTTGATTTTCTTGAAGTAAAATTGTGGTTTGTCACGAGGGTGTTTTGTGATACTAGGCTAGGCACAGGTAAGTCCGAGAAGAAATCTGGGGGGAGGACCCCACTAAGGCCTGTGAATGTTTTATTAAGCACATCTGCAATAGACTTTGGGTCAAGAGTGGTGGATCCATCAACTTTCATAATGGTGGGTGACGATTTTGATTGTTTACCCATTATGTTTCGCATGTTGTCCCAAAAAGCTCTTCCATCACCCCAGGTGGATTCAAGGGCATTTTTGAAATAGGCGCTCTTCATTTGCCTAATTTGTGAGGTACATCTATTTCATGCCTGCTTGTATTTTAGGGTATCATGAGGTGAGCCTGTGTCTCTGGCAACTGCCCAGAGGTGGTCCCGAACCTTGAGCTCGGCAAGTAGTTTGGCAGTAATCCATGGATTTGATAGCGCTTTGATTTTACGTTTTTTTACTGGGGCATATAAGTCGCATGCAGAGTTGAAAGATTTAATGAAGTATTCTAGTGTGGTATTAATAGCAGTTGATTCAAGGATTGGCGTCCAGTCCTGTTGTAGGAGATGGGTTTTCAACTTGATAAGATTCCCATAAGGCAATACTCTGCTTGTTATAACTTTGGGGGTGGCTTGAAATTTATTAGACCAGGTACAGGACACTGGGGAGTGGTCACTGAGAGTCAGGGAGGACTTTAATGTTTTTATCCAGTCAGGGTGATTTGTGAGAACCCAGTCAATAAGGGTGCTTGTACCAGTTTTGTAATTTTTCCGGGTGGGGAGGTTACCATCTGAGTCAGGTTTGCTGCTAGGATGTCATCTTTGTAAGAGCCAGTGTCAGAGGCGAGCCAGTTTATGTTGAAATCCCCGAGGAGGAGGAGGAGTTCATTTTCAGAAGGCTGCAGACTAACAAAATCAAGTACAGACTTAATACTGGCAGGGTGGTCTTTTGGAGGGATATAGACTGCGGCCACTGTGAGAACTTTGTTTTGTGCACCAAGAAGCAGTTTGATAGGGAGGAATTACATCTGCGTATTTGTGGGGGTGAAGCTGCCGCGTTGACAGGAGAGATTGTCCTTTATGTAGATAGCACAGCCCCCACCTTTCTTGCTTGCCCGGTCGAGTCTGAAAAGATTGTAGCCTTCAAGCGAGACCGCATGAACCAGGATGCTGGGAGATAGCCAGGTTTCCACAATGGCTAGTATATCAGGGTTTTTTTGTCCAGCGAGAGTTTGAAGAGATGCCAATTTGGGAAGGAGGCTGCAGATGTTTAGAGTGATAATGGAGAGACCACTACCAACTTTCCCTGTTTTTGTCGGCTTCAGTGCAACAGGACCAGGGTTTGGGTGTATCCCACCAGATATTAAAAGTAGGAGGAGCAGGAGTTTCAGCGATGCCATTCGTAGTTCATAATAGGTTGGAGTGAGTTTCTGCTTGTACTTTTAAGATGCTTGGATTGTCTTCTGAGTCCCAGTAGAGGTGATCGTTAGTGAGTTATAATGATGTGGCAGTTTCCAATTAGGAAATATGGCTCTTTGCACCCAGGTATTAATTGGGTGATGTTTGTTTAAGACTTCCAGAGTAAAAGCCATGGTACAATGTTTCGGGTAGTAGTATAGAAAGGTGAGAGTAGGTGGAGGGGTAGGGTAGGCGGAGGGGGGGAGTTGGCATAAAGGGAAAAGGAGGGTGATTCACTGAATCAAATGTATGAAATGTATTCACTGAATCAACAAAAAAAGGCTTAAGACCAGTGATTAAAGAGTATGGGGTACAGTTCTGGAGATCTCATCTATAAGATGACATAGATAAGGTGGAGAGGGTCCAAAGAAGGGCAGCCAAAATGGTGCAGGGCATGCACAGGAGGAAATATGAAGAATGGGTGGAGGAGGTTGACATATCCGCTGAAAACAAGGGAAGAGAGAGGGGGACTATGACTGAAACTTTTAAGTTTATGAATGAAATAAACAAGGGAAGGGAAGGAAGCATCTTCAAGATGAAGGAAAACACAGTGTAGGGGACACAGTTTAAAGCTAGATGGTGGTGAATTCAAAGGAAATGTGAGGAGGCACTACTTCACTGAGCAGGTGTTGGGTCCCTGGAATAGGCTGCTGGAAGGGGTGGTGGGGGTAAATTCAGTGGGGGAGTTCAAGAGGGCATGGGATAACTACATGGGTTTAAACAAGAAATGGAAGCACCAAGAAGGGATAAATGATATTGAAATCTATACTGAGATGCAAGGAACAAAAGCAGAGAGTAAGGTGGGAGGACAGGGATACCTATGAGGAGAGTAAAGGGACAGACTGGATGGGCCGATGGGTTCTTTTCTGCTGACAGCTTTCTATTATTCTTATAAGTAAATTAAGAAAATAAGTATTTTTTTGTTGTGGACATTTGCTATGCACAGTAAAGTAGCAGTATAGCCTAGAGGTTTGAGTAATTGGCTGCTAATGACATTGGTACAGTACATCCAGCAGACCTGGGTTTGATACCCACAATCTCCACTTGAATACTGTGTGACTCTTAGCAAATCATTTAACCTGCCTAGTGCTCCCAGATCTCCCCTGAAAATAGGCAGTTATGCCTAGTGGGACTTACCTGGTTACCAAAGAATAGAAAAAATGTTTTCTCCCTTATTTTTCCCCAGGCCTAAGGGTCCAACTTAAGAAAAATGCTATCAATAAATCAGCTAAAGAGGCCCCAGTGCAATAATTATTCCTGTAGTAAGCAAAAAGGAAAAGTATTTTTTGTTGAGGGTAGTTGGACACTGGTAGGCTGCTACCTGCCCATTCCCCAAGTAGAGGCACACTTTCTGCTCTTACATTCCACACATATACTGTAGGTCCTGATCTCAGGGGCCTGTTGCAGCAGTGGATAGTGTGCAGCTCAGAATGACAGTCACAGACATCACTTTTGTCCTACTAATATCCCCTGCTCTGTTACCCTCTCTGTTGCCTTTTAGTTTAGTTTAGTTTTTTCTCTACTGCTGTTAGTTTTATTTACTTTGTTAGCATGTTTTGATAGAAGTAGATTTTTCCTAGCTAAACTACCTGCAGTAACAGGTACCCTAGCTATACCACCTGCCTGCCCAACACGAAGCATGTGAGTGAGTCATCTCACAGCACTCCTGTGATGAATTGCCACCAAACATGGCTTGCACCATGTAACTGACTCTGGCATGTTTCTGTTAACTTTTTTAGTATGTGAACTGCGATTCTCCCATTTGCTCATTCAACTGGTCAAAAGCAAACCAAAACAAATCAGGCAAAGTAAAAGTTTACTGTTTTTCAGAAAAGTTCACCAGAGTCTGCAAGAATTAAACACCCAAAGGGTGTTCCATTCTTGGGCACAACCAAACTTGCAGCTTTATTACAAAACAACATACACTGGTTGGATGAAATATGGACTAGCCTACTCAGTGAGGTAGTTGAGACCAGCACTGCTCACTTTCAAAGCAAGATTAGACAGAGTTTTGAGGACAAATGACATTGAGGGTTGCAGAGCATGAGTAGGGGTAGCATTCCAACTATTAAGCTTGGATGTGTGCCATACTTAAAATGGGAATAGTCACTGACGTGCCAGGAGAGGTGTATAAAATGCCATAAGGTTCTTCCATCATTACAATAATATGTTATTACACTGAAATGTAGTACAATTTGTGGTTGGGATGCCAAGTTATTTAATATTTCTCTTTTTCTTGCATGCTGTTTAAAGAGCAGTTGACACCTTCAACACTTCAACAGAACTTTCACAAAACATAATGCTTAGACACAGTTCAGCTTGTATTTCACATTAGTTCTGTATGTCTCCTCCCCATTATTTATTATTCAGGACCTTTGCATGAAAACAGGAGCTTTGCTCCTAAAATTTTAGTCTGTTCCAGTTGCTTTCTTCCTACCTGAGGTCATAATGTGCTGCTTGTGACATCACAGTTACTTCCATGGCAACAGATTGTAATGTAACAACAGAGGATTATGACTTGAAGTAGGGAGCAAGCTATAAAGGCAGATGGACTCTAAGGGATAAAGATTGTGTATTCATGCAAATTTCCTCAGTAATAAATAAATGGGAGGTGAAATATGCAGATATATATATGGAATGTAAGCTGAATTGTACCTATTTATTATGTTTTTCAAAGTTATCTTAGAGGCATCAACAGCTCTTTAATAATAGCCCATGATGGGTCAGGGATATTTTTGAAATCGTCATATATTCTTAGAAACAGTTCAGCTTATACTATATTTTATATATATCTCTGTATACAGCTATCTGTTTTTCTTTATTACTGTGCCACTTAGCACAATAAAACAGGATCCCAATCGCTTCAACTTCATCTGCTCTGCCTGCTGCTCGATACCTTGCATCATAATCATTTGCCTATAACAAAGTGTGCAGGAGGAGACAGCATGGAACTGGAAGGGAATCTCTTTCAAATGAGATAAAGCTCAAAGACCAGAGGGCATGTAACAAAGCTGTAGTGTGTGTGTGTGGGGGGGGGAGTTTAAGAGCTATGTGAGGAAGTACTACTTCGCTGAAAGAGTTAGGGACACTTGAAACAGACTGGCAGCCGACATCGTGCCAGTGAAAACAGAAAACTTCAATCATGAGTGGGATAAACATTAGGAAATATTAGCAAATAGGCAGGGAGGAGGGAAGGTTGCCAGAGACCAGTTAGTGTCTGCAGAAAAATACTAACATATGAAAAGAGCCACCAGACAAAGGCCTTATGGTCTACCTAGTCTGTTCGAGTTTGCAGACCTCTCAGTATCTACTCAGGGATCTGTCCCCTCCCCACTATCCACTTCTCCCTTCCCTTCTAGGTCCCCCCTCCCACATTCCTACTCCTCCATGCAGTTTTCCCTTTTACACTGTCCCATTCCCTGTTGAAACTATCTGTAGTCTTCAGACAGACAACTTCCTCCAGCAACTAAGTCCACTTTGCCGCCACCCTTTCTGTGAAAATTGCCTCCTCATTTCTATCTTGACGTGGCACATAAACAGATTGAGGCAAAGATCCCTAGTGGTCTTGTTCCTAGTAAGGTTGATTAGACTCCCCACAGAGTGCACTTTGTTGAAACTCTTGTGGTATTTAAATGTTTCAATTGTGTCATCCCGCTCCCTTCTACCTCCAGGGAGTGCATGTTGAGATCTCTGAGGGTCTCCTTGAAGGGCCTACACTGTTATATCTGGGTCATCCTGGTCACCCTTCTCTACCTTTTCTACAGTAAGTTGATGTTTTTCTTAGGTAAGGGGTCAATATTGCACACTGAACTTCAGATGCAGCCTAATCAGTGATCCATAAAGTGGCAAGATGTCCTCTGCCTTCCTACTGGTTATACCCCTGGCTAAACATCCTAGCATCTGATTTGCTATGGCCACTGCTCTCTTGTAGCGTGCCGAGTGCTTCATGTCACTTGTGATGATTACATCCAAGTATTTCTCCTCCATTAACTTGTGATCTGCACAACTGCCAGCCAGTATGTGGTTTCTGGGTTCTTTACTCCTAGGTGCATTACCTTACAATTTTTGGTTTTGAATCCCACTTGCCAAATACCTGACCATCTCTCTAGTTTAGCCAGGTCCTCCCTAATGTCCTGTCTCCCTTCCTCTGTGTTCACTCCCCTTACAGAGCTTTGTGTCATCTGCAGAGGGACATATTTTGCCTTTTATCTCAACTGCAATATTGCTAATGAAGATGTTGAATAACATTGGGCTGAGCACTGAGCCCTGTGGGACCCCACTAGTGACTGGCCTAGCATCCAAAAATTCTCTCCCCACCACAATCTTCTGGTTTCTGTCTCATAGCCAGTAGTTTACCCATCTAGCCAGTCTGGCCCTAACCTATGTCCTCCAGCTTCCTAATGACTCTTCTGTGGGGAACAGAGTCAAAGGCTTTGCTGAAATCTAGACACAGAATGTCCACTGCTTGGCCTTTGTCCACCGTTCTTGTTATGCATCAAATAAATCAATTAGGTTTGTCTGGCAGGACTGCCCTGACATGAACCAATGCTGCCTATCTTCCTGGAGTCCGTTATTATCCAGAAAGTTTACCAGTCTTTCCTTCCGAATGGTCTCCATGATCTTCCCTACTATCAGGATCACATTAGAGATACAGCTAATTTAAATTCTGCTGGCAAAGTCCCCACTTGTCAATCTGCTAAGTGAAGTGGCCATAGCAAAAGGCTCATTTTGCCTTGTAAGTATTACTTTGCACTGTCATTCCACCTTAATGTGAAGTAAGGTGAAGTGACAACAATATTGGCAGCCCTTCACACACACAGTCACCAAAATTAATGTGCATCCCCAAAATGCTACTGTCTTGTGTCCAGAAAATTCCCCAGTGCTGTCGAAGTGAAATGAGAGGGTAACAAAAAATGCAAAGTCTCCAAGAATTAATGATGCACTCCATCATGTGTACAGTGGCCACACACTTATGTCCAGAAAATTCCCCAGTGCTAACGAAATGTAATGAGAGTGTAACAAGAAATGCCAAGTCTCCCAGAATTAATGGTATACTACAAATGCACAGACAGATTAAGATTGTGCTGCACACTCAAGAGATGCAGATGCAAAGGCACAAAAACACCTAACCAGTGCTCACAAGTCACAAATCCAAATCTGGAAAAGAATACCTTTTGCTGGTTGGGAGGGGGTAGTGCACAGCAGTAACAGTCCACTATCGGTAAAGATACCACAAAGCAGTATAAAACATTCATGCAGCTGCAGTGGATAGCAGGTTCAGACTGCTGCAATTACTCTGTGGCACAATAAAAGGTGTCTGATTTAATGACATGCATCTCACACACACACGCACACACACTACAAGTAATGAGAAGCAAATTGAAACCCTTAGTAATATAACCAAATGTTTTAAACAAACTAAAATTATACACTGCTGCACCACAACAATCAGCAAAAAAATTTCAAGAATTACTAAAAATATTACTCTGTGTACATTAACTCAGTTATACAAGTAAAATATAACCCAAATAGAAAGACTGCCTTTTTCTCCCAGTTAATCTACCTACACCACAGATATGCCCTTCCCCAAAGCATACCTCACAGTACACAGACCGACTGTTCTAAATTAACATTCAGAATCCACACATAAGCAATAAACACTTGATGATATGAGCACAGGAGGGCTTCCAATAATCAATGTACTAAATTGTGAGCAAAAAAAATAGCTCAAAAATACTTTTTTAATGACTTTTAGAGGATTTGAATTGCAGAGCTCTGAGAGGAAAATGTCTTCATCTTCCACTGCACACACACTACACAGAAATGAGGCTGTGCAGGACAATCTAGAGCCCATGTGACCTGCAATCCCATAAAGCACTGAAAAATTCACCTTATGAGCTCAAAAACAAGGCAAAGTGAGGTGAAGTACATTGATTTCAATCTACTTCACCTTAAAACTGGTGGAGAAGTGGTTTGGGGAAGGTGTAATAACGTGAAGTCATTGTTTCCAATAGACTTTGCATTCCCCATTAGAACACAAAGTACTCTACTTCACGATGTGAAGTAGTTAGCGGATTCCGCGTTACTTCGCGTATCACTTTGCGGAGCAAATTTTGGCCACTTCACCCATCACTAGATCACATTAACCAGTCAGTAATTAACAGGGTCATCCCTCAGCCCACTCTTATGTAATGGCATTGCATAGGCTGTTCTCCAGTCCAGGGGTACCACTCCCATTTCAAAGGAACTGTTAGACAGGTCTGACAAGGACCTGCCAGCACATTCGTTAATTTCCTTAGAACCCTCGAATGTATGCCATCTGGTCTTGGGGACTTATCCACCATCAGGGCCATTAAACCCTTCCTCACCCTATCGATGTTGATATCTCCTACTGTGACTTCTCCTCACTGTTACCTCCTCCCTCCATTTTTCCCTTAGGGACTAAGTCATCCTTCTCCTTCATGAAGACTGAAAATAAGTACTCAACAAGAACCTCTGCCTTTTCCACACTACCCACCTTCCACTTCTCCTTCTTCAGTCTGACTATACTGTTCTTGATAACCCACTTCACACTGATGTGGTAGAAGAAGGCCTTCTCTCCTATTTTCTTCCCCTCAGCCAGATGCAGTTCCTTCTTTGTGTTGGCCAATCATACTACCTTGCTCACCTCCTTTGCTTTCTGCTGTATTCCTCCCCTATCCTCATCCTTCCTGGTGCTTTTGTACCTTTGGAAGGCAGCCCTCTTGCTGTTTACCACCTGAGCAACCTCCCTGTCAAACCAGCTGGACTTCTTGGGTGGAATATTCAAAGGAGTTGTGCATGGCCCAACAGGGATGCACCATGTGCAACCAACCAATACTCCCCGGCATGGTATTCAAAGGGGAGAATTGCACTACGCAACCTTTGATGCGCTGGGGCACAGCAGTAATGTGTGCAGAGCAAGTGCAGGGGACATGCCCATGCATATGCGGCACATCCTGATATTCAGCCCCGGGATGTGAGGCCCATATGCAGGCACAACCCCACCTTGCGCCACTCAGGGGGGTGCAGAGTTGTGCCTGTTTAACAGGGAACAAGTCAGGGACACCCACAGGTGGGCTGCTGTATTGCAGGGTGTAGCACAGCAGCCACCTGGTGTGGGTGGCCACATGACCCCCCACAACACTGTCCCAATCCCCCTGCCCAGGGAGCATTGTGCCCCCCACCACCCCATAGCCCGATCATGGGCATAAACGATGTATCTCCCTGGTGGTCCAGTGGACTGCTCCCTATCGCACAATCACAAGCATATGTTATGAACATCACTGGTGGTCTGGTGGACCGTGTTCCATCGCCCGATCACTGGGATAAGCACTAATTATCCCAGGTGGTCCAGTGGACCACTTTCCAACACCCAATCATGGGCTTTGGTGTATGTTAACCCTGGTGGTATAGTGGATCCCTTAGCACCTGATCGAAGAGGGTATCAGCATAGCGAAACCCTGGTGGTCCAGTGGGACCCCCTCCCACCCACCCACTGGGGTCCCTGCCACCCAGCACCATCCCTGTCAGTGGCAGGTGGCAGCACCACACCCTTAGGCCACCCGGCTGCCCACCAACTGACAGCATACAGTAAGGATTATGCCTATTGGTCCACTGTGTGGTCCAATGGGCATGCAGTCCATACTGTACTACACAGTCCCAGAATGTGAATGAGAGGTCATTCACACTTCAGGACTGTGTAGTACAGTATGGTCTTCCAATAGGCGTACAGCCCTACTGTATGCTGTCAAGTGGCGAGTGGCCAAGCAGGTGGCTTGTGGGTGGGGCAATGCTGCCGACCACTGACGGGGGGGTGCTGGGTGGAGGGGGCCTCACTGGACAGGTGGGGATGGGGGTACCACTGGACCACCAGGGTTTTGCTACAGTGATTCCGCACATGATCGGGCATGGGGGGGGTTCCACTGGACCACCAGGGATAAGTAGTACTTATGCCCATGAACGGGCATTGGAGAGTGGTCCACTGGACCACCAGGGATAAGTAGTGCTTATGCCCACGATTGGGCATTGGAGAGTGGTCCACTAGATCACCAGAGATATTGACAATATATGCCCGCGATCAGGTAAATAGGAACGGAGCCCACTGAGGGGCAGCAGAACGTTGGTCCCCGATGGCTGCAGCCTGGCAGGGCACCAGATGCAAGTCACCAAGGATCAGCGCACCTCATGCAAATGTGGCCATAATGGCATGCAAATGGCCCCAATTGTGCCTTGCATGCAAATGGCCTCATTTGCATGCCCAATGCTGAATATCACAGTTGATGCACTTAGCGCACTCGCACTTGCGCTGGTGCATCCCCCGGCTCCCCTCCTGCCACTTGTGCTGGCATAGTGCCACTGTGCCATGCACAGTGTGTGAGCCCTCAGTGCCATACTCAACAGTGCTGAGCCATAGAGCAGCACCATTGAATATCGCCCGGTCCCTGTCCTGGTGCAGCCCAGATGCGCTGTGCCCAGGCTTGTGCCCCTGCCTGGTGCAGTCTGAATATCCCACCCCTTGGCTCTATCTTTTTGTTGTTCACTTTGGCACACTCATTAGTGGCTGCTAATAGCCCTTCCTTGATTACTGTCTACTTCTGGTCAACCTCCATTTCTTTCCTGATCCCAGTGAGGTGCCTTTCCTGAATTCCCTCATCTTTCTGTAGTCTGCCCTTCTGAAGTACCCACTCTTGTCTTAGTTCCTATCCTCTCTTTAGCCTTGTCCAGGTGAAACCATTCCATGTTGTAGCCACTTCCTCCCAGTGGTGTTTCCACCCTCATCTCCTGCACATGTCCTCCATTTGTTAGAACCTGGTCCAGTATAGCCCTTTTCCTGGTGGGTTCCAAGACACTTTGCGTCAGAAACCCAATATGGAATGCCTCTAGCAGCACCTGAGTCCTGTTACAGATTATAGCAGGGATATTCCAATCCACCCCAGGTAGATTGACGTCACCCATGATCATGATCTCTTCTTTGCTGCCCATCTCCACAGATTTTAACCTGTGCAAATCCTCCTCTTGGTTTGGTGGCCTGTACACAACTCCAATCTTTATTTTACTGCCTCTCGATGACTGCACCTGTACCCACAGTAATAATGTTCATTCTACTGTCTCCTCCTTCCTAGTGTAGGTGATACCTTCCCCTAGGTGCCAAGTCACTCCCCCCCCCCATCCATCAGCTTATTTCTTCTGCACAGCTTCTATTCCAGGATGGAGAGATCCCAGTCATGATTAGGCATGGCCCACATTTCTGTGATGGCAGTCATGTTCTCCTCCCCCTCTACCATCAGTGAATGTAGCTAGGCAGGGACCATATGGACAGACTGGGTGGGCTAAGTGGTCTTTTTCTGCAAACAAATTATATGTGTCTGTGCTTCTAACACCATAGTCTGTTGCTGCGGAAACTATTATAATGTCACATTCAGAGAATTATGATGTCAGATGTGCACAATCAGCCACACATGATGAAGTCTAACAGAATGTGATCCTATTCCAATAATACTGTGTGTACATAGTAAATATGGAAAAAAAGGGACACTAACAAGGGAAATTAAATGAAATATAAACAGGGATTATTACACTTGCCCTGATTGTATAATTAGATTTCTAATAATAAGTGGCCTAGTCATGACAGTGTAATTAGGTTTGGATGTATGAGTAAACATTGGTTGGATTATACAATCAGGGCAAGTGTAATAATTGTTTTTACAACAGAAAAATAAGTGCTATTATAAATAAATACTTACTCTTGATTGGCTAAGTGGTTGGTGACCTACAGTACATAGAAATAAACAGTTTCTTTTTGGACAAACTTGCTCATAAATGTTTACTGTACCTTTAAGTATGTCTAGCTATAGGTCTAAATATCAAGGTCTATTGTCTTCTGTTTATCCCCACTCTAATTCTATTAACTGAATTATACATATAAATTATATGATTTTTCAAAATTGCCTCTGATACAGCAAGGGCTCCCGAAATGTGTGCATTTGTCTGTTGTGGCTATTTCATAAGGGTGCTTATTATGCCCCTTAGTCTCCTGATTTTTTTTCTACTTTTATAGCCACTGGACTTTTGCCAGCCATACTACTTAATAGAATAGCATAAAGTTTCACATCTAATGTCTCTTTAGTGAGGTATGCCAATCTTGTAAGTATCTGCAAATATTTGTGACATGCCTTCCATATGTGGTAACATTTTAGTAATAGCCATGCAGGTTTTCACACACTTATAGGTTGTAATTTACACATGCTTTTATTTCCTGTCGAAAGTTATTTATGGTAAATTTAGAACTCCTAATGAAGTGATCCATAACTTCATTTGGAAGATGGACTGGCAAACACTGAAAATACTTACTCATGCTAGAACCATCCTTTTGTATAACTAAATCTAATCAGAAGCCATTTCCGAACTGCTGATCTATGATGACATTACCTGAAGCAACATCATTCATCAAGTGACTTAATTAGAATAGTCCCTAATGAAATGTCAAATTTAATAAAAGTGGGGAGTCTAATACAAACTGCACTGTTGTAGACCAAACAAACTACATGCACGTTCACATTATTGTATTAAAGCTCTGCACAGCCTAACAATGATATTATAAGCCCTCCCTTAGGGAATATTGAGTTATGCAATGCTGAGTCTGGAGAGGCTGTGGAAAAAGGACGAGCGTTATTGTATGAGTCCCACTGAACTGTGACAGGCGAGGATGATATAAACATGACTCAGGTTAAGCTCAGAAAAGCTCAGTTAGCACTGGTTATTCCAAAACACCAAAAAACAAGCATTTGTCAATGCCAAATGTTTGCTTGCTGGCATTGACATTGGTAGTGTGGGAGTTACAGAGCTGCATAATAGGAATGGCAGTGAAGTATTCAACTGAAGCCAATCCCTCCACCACCCTGCAGAGACTGACAGGCATTGGGGTGTGTCTTTGGGTCGTCAGGCATAATGGCCAAGCCATTTCACCACACCCTACCCTGCAGACAGCAAGTGTCACGGTGTGCCTTGGGGTCTTTGGCCCTTATGCACACCCCATTCCATCTGGAAATATGGTGAGATGGGTGCGGTATAGGAGAATGGCGTGAACTTTGGGGCCGAAGAGTCCAAGACATACCTTGATGCCTCTCACTGGCTGCAGGGTGTGGAATGGTATGAGCATTACAGGTGAGAATCCCAAGTCACACTCCTGATGCCTGTCATTCTCTACAGGGTGGGGCATTATGGATGGAAACCCAAATTTTCAACATGGTTTTTTTGTGACCCCCACCTCATGAACAGTGGCAATATCAGTTTGTTAGCGGAAAGCTGCTTTTGCACAGTGACTATGGCATTTAGCACCACAGGTGCAAAAACACATTCCGAACAGGATGTGAAAAATGACAGCTGTACTATTCATGGGGAGGTGTAAAAAATGGCAATGTTGAAAATCTGCAGTGAAAATATTAAAAAAACTGGTGAAGTCATGAGCATGCATAGAAACTGTCAACGCACACCCGTAATGTAATTAGTCTGGGGATTTTTTTACAGCAGATTGTCAACACAGGCATTTTGGGACCTCCAATCATGAACAATGTCACTGTGATTTTCTTTATCTGTCCTGAACAATGATTTCCCACAGCAACTACGCATTTCTGCGCTGAAAGTGTGAAAACACATTTTGGCCATGTTGTGAAAAATGACAGTTATACTGTTCATACGGAAGTGTGGAAAAATGCCACTGGTGAAAATCAGGACTGAAAATATTACAAAGTCATGAACTTATGAGGGTGTGTGGAAACTGTGCAATGCTCACTCGCAACACAGTCATTGTATGGACTTTTGTCACTAAATTTTCAACATAGCCATTTTAAGACCTCTGCTCATGAACAGTGTCACTGTGATTTTCGTTATGTGTCCCAAACATTGCTTTTGCACACCGACTGCACCATTGTGCGCTACATGTGTGGAAACACATTTTAGGCGAGATGTGAAAAATGGCAGCTGTACTGCTCATAAGGAAGTGTAATAAAATGGCAATGTTGAAAATCTGGCATGCAAATATTAAAAATTTGCAAACTTGCGAGTGTGCATAGGAACTGCGCAATGTGCACTCCTAAAATAGACATTTTTAGGAATTGTTTCACCAAATTTTCAACATAGCCATTTTAAGACCTCTGCTCATGAACAGTGTCACTGTGATTTTCTTAATGTGTCCCATACATTGATTTCACACACTGACTGCGCCATTGTGTGCTACATGCGCAGAAACACATTTTGGGTGAGATGTGAAAAATGACAGCTGTACTGCTCATAAGGAGGTGTGGTAAAATGGTAATGTTGAAAATCCAGAGTGCAAATATTAAAAATTTCTGAACTTATGAGCGTGCGTAGGAACTGCGTAACGCATGCTCTTAAAACAGTCATTTCTAGGAATTTGTTCACCAAATTTGCAACATAGGATTTTTGAGAGCCCACCTTATGAACACATTGACACTGTTGTTTTGTTAATTGGTTCCAAAAGGTGATTTCATGCAGTGACTGCAAAATCACCCTTCGGGCTCGATTAATGCCATGACAGTTCAAGAATTCATGAGAAGGGGTCCCAAAAACCCCATGTAGAAAATTTGGTGCCAAAATTCCAAAAAAGCCTGAGATAAGCATTAAAGTTAAAAAAAAAAACTATTTATTGCATTATACAGCTTACTGGCATTTCCTCAGTTTGCGGTTGGCTTTGTAGAGTGTAGACGTGTTCCTGGTCCACCGAAGATCGTTGCGCTGCGCTCCGGAGGTAAGTATGGGGTGAGGGGGTGTGGGTAGGCAGGGTGTGTAGTGGGTGGGCATGGGTGGGCTGAGAGACCTCCAAGGGAATGTTTTCTTGTTTACAGTTTTTTTTTAAGGAAGACGATGTGGGACGTTTGCCACGCTGGGTTGGGCTCCCTGCATGGCAGCTGTAAGGCTATTTGGGGGGGCTGGAGCCAACAGGGGATTGGGCACCCCTGTCAGCCATACAGACTTGTACTACGCTGGGGTGGGCTCCCAGTGTGGCAGCTGTAAGGCTGTTTGGGGGGCCTTGAGCCAACGGGGGATTGGGCACCCCCATCTGCCATACGAATGTGTGCCACGCTGGGGTGGGCTCCAAGTGTGGCATCTGGAAAGTTTTTTTTGGGGGGGCGTAGATCCGACAGGGATTGTTCACCCCTGTCGGCCATACAGTATGTGCGTGTGGTGGGGAGGGAGCGCATGAGCACGCAATGTGCGTGCGTGCATGTGGAAGTGGGGAGCGCTGCTCACTGAAGCTGTGCTCTCCCTTTCAACTGCACAGCACTGCATTTTCAACTGCTGTCATCGACAGCTGCAGAGTTGATTGGAGTACTGCGACCGCATCTGCAATCACACTGACTGAATTGGAAGATGGCTGCCACACCTCCGAAAACTCGGATGATTGCACTATGTTTCTTGCACATGCATGCAAGCAAACATAATAAGTGATCACAACTTGTCAGCACGAGATAGGCTGACCTCTTGTCCTGGGCTTAGGAAACAGCTATGTCACAGTGATGAGTACTAGCCCTGAAAATGAATTTGAAAATATTAGCAACATTGCTGTACTACTCTGAACCAAGTATTATGTACAATTTTTCCTGTTTGTTCTCCTATCACTATCCATGCCCCCCTTATACTTGCCTGCCCAGCCCTGTTACCTAACTTCTCTTGGGCTTACCATTATTCCACTATCTCCCTGCCGGCAATCCTCAACTCCTGCTACAAATGGATCCTGAGTCTATAGGCAGGTCAGGTCACCAGTGCAGGATGTATGGGAGGCTGGATATCATCCTGCTTCTGGCCAGCGGTTTTTCCTCTTTTCGTTTCCCATGCACTAATGACTCTGGCAGCTTGGGCGCACATGCACACACATGCAAGGGTCTGTAGCATGACAACAGCTAGCGTTCTTCCTCCCTAAAGCTGCTGTGCCACACTGCCACCTGTGGTCACCCAGGTGACAGTATCATAGCTCAGCCACTGGCCCTCACTCCCCTGAGGAGGGGAGTATTCTCTGGGGTGTTCAGTTCTCCTCTTCCTCACCAGTTCCCAATGACTCAAGTTCATTCCCAATCTCAAGTCAGCAGTGCTCTGAGGAATAGTGCTACTGCTATAAGAGGCGGACAAATACCTTAGTTAGAATATTTGGCCAAATATACATATTCTGGGCCCCAAATATTCAGACATTCAGTATTTGGCATTGTTATTCATGTACCTGTGGAGGGGAATAAAAAAAGCAGCCCTATTATGGTCAGTGTGCACGTGGCAATGTCATCATGTGGCTGTTTATGGACACTTTGCATGCATGCCATATCATGTGCAGAACTAACGTCTGCAAACTGCAGCTGAGGCAGCACAGTGCTGAGTGAAAAAGGACATAAGTCCAATGTCAAGAGGCAGTAGGGTTCCAGAGGACAAGTGGGTGAGGGACAGAAGATTCACCCCTTGTGAGGTGGCTATCTTGGTCAGTAAGGTTCTCAAGAAAGAGACCTCAGTCTTTGGAGTCACAGCCAGCAATGTGCCTAATGGCTAAGGCCTGGATATGGCAGACAGTGGCCAGTATAGGTCTCCCAGGTGCAGGGTCTAGACCACACCCCAGCACAGTTCTGGCACTGCTGGGAGGATCCAACCAGGTATGAGGAGGAGTGTTTTCAACAGCTATGGGCACAGTATGCTGCAAGAGGGATCAGGATATTTAAGCCAATGCCATCTGTTATACTGTATTTGAGCAACATGGCTACAGCTGTTTGGAACTCAGCCCCCCCCCACCCCCATTTTGGACATTACCAACTGATATCAACTATAGGGCAACAATATTGTATTGATTGCTATGATTGAATTTGACAGTGTGATGTATGTATATTTTGTTACGTTTATATATTTATTTATATATATATAGAATATGAACATGACTCTGTACCTGTACTGCATGTGAATGGCACTGTTACTGCTGACGAGTGTCTGCATGGTCCTGAACATGGCTTCACCTAGGGACACCATCCTGGTTGACTATAGTACATTTCCAGTACAACTGTCACATTTCACTGTGTAATTGTGTACAGTAGTCCAGTGTGTCCCTGGGGCTCTGTGCACTGCAGTGCCTGATTCATTGTCCTATTGCTGGGGAGCAGTATAACATCTCATAGTGTATACTGGTCAGTTGATTGTACTACTTCACGATCTGTGCATTCATATGTATTACTGTACTGTAGCATGTACTGTTCCCTGCTGCTATGTACCTTTTAGCCCCTAGTGAAGGTGTCCCACCTGGATGTGAGCCTGGCCTCTGTGTCTTTCATGCCTACTAGGTGTTGCATATATCAGTCACTGTCCCTGTGTAATGCTACTGTGGCACTGCATGTGCCGCTATGATAACTGGTGTACCTCCATCTTAGGTGGCTACCACAGGAAATTCAGTGGTGCCCTGCACTTGAACTAGAGACTGTACTATATGCACACTAAGGTTGACAGCTAATGTACAGCAATGTACAGCATAACTGACTGTTTCATTTAGACCCTTTGGACCTCTGCTCCATGGGATCCTGTGAGGTGTGAGTCTAGTATCCCTGCTGTGGTTGAGCTGCAGTCCCCCAGTCAGGATCAGGGTTCCTTTCCTGCCACCTAGAACAGGCATGTTCTGTGGGAGCAAAATAACTGAAGATGGTAAAAGGCTGTGTAAATGCTATGTTTCAGCTGGCCCAGTGGTGTTGAGGGTTGAGGCACTAGATGTCACCCCCTCATGCCACACTGGCAACCTGGGGTCAGGAGTGACCTAGGGTTGCCGGGGTCAGCAGGGAAGGGAAAGGATTGAGCATCTGATGGTCTGCTCTCCTTTGCCTGGGAGGAGAAGGTTGTCATCCTGCTCCTTCGATTCCCCTGGTGGAGGCTGGAGGGCAGTGTCAAAGGTTGGGAGATACAGAAGCACAGAGACATGACATGTGCGTGCTTCCAAACATGCATATTGATGCTGTGAGGAGAAGGGGGTGTACAGAGGAAAAAAAAATAATACATGGAAAAAAGCAATATGGAAAAAGACATAAGGCAGTCCTAGTGGGGGTAGGAGGAAGTAAGCTGTTGGTTAACTAGGATCTGCAGCTTATCTGTTAGGTAGGAAAATGGGCAGACTAGGTGGGCGAAGCGGTCCTTATCTACCGTCAAATTCTATGTTTCTGTGTTACGAAAAAAAAATGCTATGTTTCACTCCTCCCCTTGGGGAAGGCATCCCACAAAGTTTGTCATCTACAGTCCATAGCCTGTGCCTGAGTGTGAGTCAGAGTGGAGTCCACATCGGACCTTTTGGTAGCTCACCAATGCCCTAGAGCCATGGAGATGATCCACATTTGATGGACTAGGTGATTGTGGCCAACCACTTTGTAAGTTTTATGGAGCATCCCTGTAGCCCCATTTGTGGATGGGTTGGACCCTTGGTTTGGATCCCTCCAGGGTGTAAACTGCACTTGTGCCAGTGTGTATGCAGAACTGTGGAGATGTATTTTGGGTACCTGCATTGCTGTACAGTCTAAATGGTCCACAGCTCCCTGACAAACCTGCCATAGAGGTTACGGGTATGTTATTTGCAGCAGACAAAGGGAAACTGTCATGTTATTGAATGCCACTGTGGCTGGACTACCCACACAGACATGTTCTGGACATTTGTTTTGCTTCCCTCTTCTGCAGACTTTTTTCTAGTGCTGTGATGTGGCACGAGAGACCCTGAAAGACTCTACTGCACAGGGAGAACATACTGTATGTGACATGCTGGACATTGCACAGATTTCTGATCCCTACTACTGCAACATGAATGTTCTGAGTGCAACATTTATTTTTTTTTTTGTGGCTGAAATAAACCCTGCCAAATGATTAGATACTATGGGCCAGATTCTCAAAGCCCACCTGAATGGCACAAGAGGCTTGTGCCTCAAGGAATGGTGCAAGGTGCAACTTGCACCAAAAGATACACTGGGAGAAATTCACAAAAGCAGCCTGTGGCAAACACAGCCTGTGTGCATCACAGGGGGCTTGTGCTGTCCTTGCAACACAAAAAGGACTGCAGCATGGCACTATGGGGCTTGTAACCGATGCAGGCCGCCATATTCCCTAATTCAGGATTCTCAAAACCCTCCTGGAGGATGCATTTCTGAGTACCATTAGACCAGAAAGGGCTGTGGCTATGCAATGGGGTGAGTGTTAGGTCTGACAACCCCATGGCACACCTCACCCCTGCTGCTGCACTGCAGGGTGGGGGTGGGGAGTTAGGGTTGAAAACCATAATGCCACATTTCCCTACTTGTGTTATTTTAACCCTAACTAGTGCATTAAGCTTTTTGCAATTAATATATATGTGTGTGTGTGTGTGTGTGTGTGTGTGTTGTATATACCTACATATATATATATACAGTTTATATATTTATAAATTATATATATATACACTGTAGTTTTCAAGAAAACTTCATTAATGCAGATAATAGGGTTTTAGAACCCAAATTGCACACAGTAAGGAAATGAAAAATATTACAGTTTGGCATCTCAAGAGTCTTGGGGAATCGATGGTGCGGTGTTCCTTGGGTCTGTCAACCATAATGTCAACCACTACCCCAAGTCTTTAGCCTCCTGCTCGAAAGCACAAGGTACAGGTAAAAGCCTGTGTCCCATATGAATATTTTCTTTGGATGTAGACAAGTATGGCTTGCCATATGAGAACAAGAGAATCAGTCATTGCTTATTCATTCAGGCACTGTCTGAAGCAAGAGATTGTTCTTAATATTGTTTGCCAGTGGAGGGGGTAGGCATGTTTTTTCATTTCCTTACTTTGTGTGATTTACAATCTTCAACTCTAATGTCTGCATTAACATAGTTTTGTGCAGTTAATTTCCCTTTTTTTTGTGACAGCAGAATGATACCCTAAGGAACTGTGCAAAATGGAATAAAAAGAATAGGGGAGATATTTCAAGCCCTGCATCACCAATCACCTAACAAGTGAAAGACAACAGTGTCTTAATACTTGGAGATGCACTGTTACACGTTACCATCCTAGCACAGATAATAATACAGAGGTCTCTTACGTGGGTCCTTAGAAGTTTGGGATGGGGTGGAAGGTTCAGGGTAAAGTCCATACCTGCAAAATAAGAATAACAACAGGGTCACAAGGAATCTGCAGCTCTTCACTAATTAACTAGGACAAGGAAGGTAGTATAGACATAAAAATACTTATCTGATACACATGGTCAGTGTCCTTCCATAACGTGATTGATGTTCTGTCATAGCAGTAGTGTTCTAGTAGACCTGTAGATAGAGAAAGGAAAATGGGTTAGTATAATTAACAAAAGTACCAATTGGCTTTGTTGGCTAGGAAGGGCCTGGAGAGGGTTTTTTTGTTGGTTTGTTTGTTTTTAGTGGATTTTGCAGGAGGGAAGATACTGGTGCCACATCAGAGACCCTGGCTTGCAAATGTACTCATGTTGCTTGGGAGGGCAGTATGAGGAAGTGGACAAGATTCAGCTTCACAAGGACTGCTCTCCACTCCCTGTGGGGAGAGTGGAGTGTGGGTGGCTGGCCCATATTGCACTGCTCATTGACTGCTAACAGGGCAGGAAGAAACCACCAGCTGCTGCATGCCCCACAACACTAACAGGGCACCAGAATGCAAAACTGACTGAGAGTCAAGGTGGTGGGATGAACTGCCCTCCTCCAGCCCCTATCCCCACCATTAGGTGGACTTCTTGGAGGTTACAAATGGTTTGAGGTAAGTCTATGGGATAAGGAGTGTCAGGGCTGGGAAGTCAGTGGCAGTACAGTGCTTGTCAGTGATGCAGGGCCTATAGCAACTGTACTTTCATCCTGCCAGTCACTGTTTTCCCCATTTTATATGCCAACCCACTTCTCCTGGTGCAGTGCATAGTCCCATCAGACCTTAATATGCGCATAAACCCCTTGTGAGATAAGGCTTCCTGTCCCACCACAAGGTGTCTTCTGTGTGGCAGAATACTGCACCATCCCTTCACAGGCTGGGAGTAATGGCACACAACAGAGCCAATCTCCATGCTTGCGCTTCCCAGTCAGCTCCCCAAACTCCATTCCCCAGCATGAAAACACAATGAGCTACCTATTGGGTCAATGGGTAGCCCTGAACATAACTCTTTCTTCATAATTCAGTTATTTGTGGAGATTTTGTCCTCACATTTTCAACACACTCTTTTTATGCTCCCACCTTCTGAAAATGACAACAACATCATTTCTGAAATCCTGACCAAAACACTGTTTTGAGTCAAGAGCATGAAGAGAAGTTTTGTGCAGGATGTTATTTGAAAAATGACACCTGTTATGTTCATGACATGGGGTACAAAATGGCTATGTTGGAAAGCTGGAGTCAAAATATAGCAAAGTTATGAGTAAACATTGAAAAAGTTCAATGTTTCTCCACAACTTTGCTGTTTTTTTTTAAGATTTTCACCCCCTATTTTAAACATAGTCTTTTTATTACACCACCTCATGAACCAGGTAAGTAACATTTTTTAATTCCTACTTGAAAGGTGAATTCATGGAGTGACTGCAGAAACATGGTTCAGAGGATTAAAGAAAACAAAAAAAACAACTCCCCTTCATTAGGTAGGGTAAAAAGTCTTGTTGAAAATTGTGGGAAAACATACTGAAAAATTACCAAGTTATGAGAAAGTGTTAAAAATGCATTAAAACGCCTTTGGCCATGTTTTAAGTAAGTTCCTTGTTTCATTGAAAATAGCAGGAGGATCGTGACACAGAGACTGGATGATGACAGTGGATGGTGTTAGGTATATAATTGTTTAATTAGTATTTCGGAAAGACCTTTGAGCGTGAGCTCTTTTACAAAGGTTCCACGACAGGGTGGACAATAAGACAATACACATATTCAGTGGTTACAGAGGCCTGATCATTAGGCATTAAAGAGCGATTACATGACAATTAGACAAATAGGAGAAAAAAATACTGAGCAGTTGTGATTGAATACTAAGCTATTTCTAATCTGTTGCGCTAGGTAGCACACCCCTGGAAACCTCCAAATCCATTGATAGACTATGGCAGAGTAACTGCATAGGGTTTAATGCTATCCAAGATGACGAGAGGCTGAGTGACTGTGAAACAAGGGGGACTGGGTTTGAA
The DNA here is from genome assembly GCA_016271365.2 of Neoceratodus forsteri. Taxonomy (NCBI): domain Eukaryota; kingdom Metazoa; phylum Chordata; order Ceratodontiformes; family Ceratodontidae; genus Neoceratodus; species Neoceratodus forsteri. Next base: position 1,294,102,235 of record CM057456.1, read on the forward strand.
ACCAACCGCACAGAGTGAGAGGTTGGGGATAGTGAAAGCGGGGAGGGCTGTAATGGAGGAGCGGATCCAGAGGCTTTGTCAGTATGGTGTGTGTGGGGGTTTGGGAGGGCAGTACCAAGTGCATTTAAAGAGGACTGATAGTTTACTTAAGCCCTTGGCTAGGCTAGAATGGAGGCAGGGTTCTCTAGGTAGCCCTGCTGGGTGTTACCTTGGGGGTAGGCCTGTCTATCAAGTGGGGCCTGAGAAGCAGGTGCATTTTGAGTTAGACATTAGGTGCGGTTTGATGCCTACTTTGAATTGAGACAGGCTGTTTGTTTGCAATTTCATCGGAAATGCATTTATCCAGAGGGGGGACTGATAGGAGAAAGCACGCTGCCCTAGTGAGGTTCGGTGGAATGGTATGGACAGTGCTCCATTCTTCCTTGAACTGTGAAGGTTGTGGGTGAATTTGGGGTGGAGGGTGCTGAGTGGGGGATCAGAGTGGGGTGGGTGAATGGGTCAGATGGTTGGGGGAGGGACAAATGACACTGATGGATAGTATTCTTTTTTAACAGGTTAGAAATTAAAAAAAAGGAGCAGATCTTTGAAGGGAAGTTTTCTTTTACACAGACACCACTTGGGATTGGGAACCCCAGTCAGTGGGTTATGTGGCAGCATTAGGGATGGGCACCCCAGCATTGAATGCTATCACTGGCAGAAGAGGGGAGATTGCAAACGTTGAGGTGGGGCTCCTTCATATCTAGTGCCACCAAGGGTGAGCACCTTAGTTTTGATAATATTTCAGAGGGGGATGTTAGCCGGCACCAAGGGTTAGGCACCCTGGTGTAGGGAAAAGAATTGGGGAGCCAGTGTGCAATACTACTGGCAGAATTGAACACCTGCTGCCAGCTACCCATAACAACTGAGTCAGGATGGAGTAGGGATACAGGTGGAAGGATTGAGCACTGTTGCCAAATTAAACAATAAAATTAACTGGGGGGCATTAGGACCTTCTAAAAATAGTTGCTTTCTTTCTTAAGCAGTGTGACTGAAAGTGATTTCCTTCACACTGTGTTTGTTTTCCATTAATGCCATGCTAAGGTGACAGGCATGCCTCCTATCAGTGCAGCATTCACAAAAGACAAAAGCAGAGTGAAGGAAATCACTAAGTCACATTGCTTTAATCAAAATGCAACAATCTTTAGAACACTGTATTTTGCAACTGAGTATGCATGAAAAACAGCAGTTTTTTACTCGTATCTTAGAAACTATATACGTGAAAAACTTGCCAGTTACAAAAGTACCATAGCCCAAACTCTTTAAAACCTGCAAGTTTCAGCATTAAAAAAATGTTCTTAGTTATAGGTGAGCAACAAAAAAACAAGTGTAACTTTTGGTGAATTTATACACCTCATCCCTATTTAAACTTTTCCATGCTAAACTGATCACTTTGAAATAAAAAAAAAGAAATTATGCAAAGAATTTATCCTGCTTTTGAAATTATCTTGTGTGTGTGTGTGTGCGTGTGTGTGTGTGTGCATGTGTGCATGCTTGCTTGCATATGTGTGTGTGTGTGTGTGTAAGGAGGACTGGGTAGTAGCAGCAGGGATCACAGCGTAGCTCCTTCAGTAACTTCCTTTGACATTGACTTACTTGCACCAGTAATTATAAAAAATAATGCCTGTGCAAGGTCTATGTTATTGAGGATTTTTCACACACCCTCAATGTGTGATAATCTAATAATATTATTAGTGATACAGTGCATTCAGCTGGTGAAGCCCCTTGAAATTGCTAATGGTACCATAGGGTGTGACCCAGCAGAATAAATTAGAAATATCTGACCCCTCCACAGTGCAATAGAAGTACAATCAATAAGGCAAGATACCCAAAAGTTCAAATGCAAAACCTAGTATAGGTTTATTCTGGGGAGCTGAGAACAAGGTATGGTAAAAAGGAAAATGCAATGGGTAGATAAAAGGTGACATCATGTATTTACACAGTGAAAAATCCCTCACATGTCGGTCATTAGATGTGGAGAAATATTATCCAAATAAATGTAATTCTAGATGGCCTGATGGCCTAATGCTGGCCTTCTGCCCAGACTATCCTATACAGTCTGTGACTAGGGCTCCTGATACCCTACAGATTCTAACTAACTAGATAACAAGTGACTGCAGGGCTTATGTTCTGATCTGTACTCACAGTTTATGTGCCCTCAAGGACTCAGAGTTTGGTTGCCTTGAAGCCACTTCACTCAATCTCCATTTCACCCAACCTCCTGGGCTCCACCTTCCTCCTATCTTGGGCACACCTCAAGGGGAGGGGGGATTTCCAAGGACCAGTGACCTGTGTGACTCCACCCTCTGCTCCATGGTTTCTCCAGCCTAGAGAAACCAACCATGTCACTTAGTTTCTCCATAGCCCTTACCTCTCACTCTTGGCACAATTCCCTCAGGGAAGGAACCAGTCATGTTGTTGGGTGCTCAGCCACATGGGACAATCTGGTTGCTTGAATTGTTCTCACTCTCTTACTCTTTCTTTATATCTTGGATCAGTTGAATGATTGGACTGTGGATGGACACCCACCTTTGTCACTTCTGTAAGTATAGTAGCTGCCAAGAAAATCTCTTTGCCCCTCTCTCTCCCATTGCTGTGGCCCTCTGGTCACATGACTGTCGCACTCATTTACTTATGGCAATCAACATGTCACTCTCAATCTGGCATGCCTTTCTATGCATCTATTCCCCCTGCTTAGAAAACATGCAGCCTCTGCTTTTCCTCTAAGGGCAGACGCTGGATCAACAAGGCACCAAATGGAAACCTCCAAATCATCCAGGTGGTTGCTTGGTATACTGTCCCAGACCCTGTGTTGCTGGAATACCACTTTGTGTAAGGTGGAGCTAAATATTTGGGCAACTGCCACTTGAATATACCTGCTTTTTGCTCACCCCAGGGAGATGCTACTTCTTTATCCATTAGGGGCTTTGAAAAACTCTGAAGTAGTTGCAGCCTGCATCAATGTGCCTCCACTCACCAAGTGGCTCAGTGCATCAAGGGAGACCATTCCCTTAATGATAGACATCCTATATAAAGATATTTGTAGTCTTTTATTTTCATCTATGACTGTCCAACATGCCTGCTTTGTGAGTGACCCTTTGCCTAGAGTGTCCTGCAACCAGATTGGCTAACTACCATGGGTAAATGTACCCCTTTACCCCTGACAACAGCATTTGCAATTGCAAAGTAGATCCTTCTACCCCAGCCTGAGCCATGCATCCAGCCACCTTCTGACACACAGAGTGTGTGCCTGTTCTCCAGATACACTAGGGTCTTTGGCATCCAGTGGCTGCTTTCCTTATCAGGCACCTATGCCCAGGGTGGCCTGATTGCTCCCCATCAGTAAGCATGGCACTACTCCAGAACAAGCATCTTGGACTATTCCAGTCTCTAACCCCTACTCACACCCACACCTGCTCTTTACTGCCTTCCATCACATCCCTTGGAGCCACAAAAGCAACTTCTTCTATTGGCCATGGCTAGTAACAATCTCCTACTTAGACTATATTGAAGGGATTGTTACACAAACAGTTTTGACATATGTGAACACATGTTTGTAAATCCAGTGCCTTACTGGGAGGCTTATGATGCTCATGTTACAATGGTTCCGTGAAATGCCATTTTTGTCACACAGCCCAAAGACTGCCAGTGGGTGAGCAAATTACAAATATTTTTGCACATCTTTTAAAGCTGCTCATATTACATGAGTATGCCTAATGCAGTTTGCATACCTTAGCATGCTGCTGCCTAGCTTAACAGTGGGTGAGGTGCCACCGAGAAATTCCTTGTCTCATACTTGCTGAAAAATTTAGTTTTTTATAACTTTTCCCCATGAAGGGGCACTCATCCTACTGTTTAGAGCTCCACAACATATATGTTCTATTTATTTAGTGAGCTATTCAATAAACAAGTGGCATGAAATGGAAATAAATGGTCCCCAGAGGGAGAGAATCTTATTTTTGAAACTCTTGTTTTGAACTCCAAAACTATGCTAGAGAGTGGACAAACAGAGACTTGACTAAATTGTAAACTGTGTATTCACAGGGATTGTGCTAGGCAAAGAATCAAACACCATACTGACATTTAATGATTTCTATGATGCTTCGCAGGAAGCCAGTGCAACCTCAATGAGATGGATTACATGATTAGCTTTCTCAGATCGTGTCAACATCTGTGCATTAGCATTGTGTATGAGCTGTAATCTTCTCACATAGTTTTGTGACACTCCATTGAAAATTACATTGGCACAATGCTCCAGAAAGATAAATCACAGAATCTGCAATATAGCTCTGTTATGCTCCAAGTAAGGGAAGATTCTGGCTCTATTGCACATATAAAACATGTTTATTTTATGGTAGGACTTGGAGGCCAAAGGAAGGTGTAACCTCACATGTCACTCACATAGCACTAACTGGCATTAAGAGCAATGGCAGTAAACTCAAAAGATTTGCAATATGCTGAATAACACAAGCAAAATGTCAGTCTCTGAAACCCATCAAAGGGATTATTCCTCAGGCAGTGATTAATAGAGTGAAGCATGTCATGCAGCTGCTGCATCAGAAAAGCCACAAAAAGATATGAATATCAGCAGCATAAAGCTACAGCAGTAACTTAGTCCATCATGGTGGAGGCAGACCTGGACATTGTGACCATTACAGAGTCATAGTGCACATGAAACCACAACTGAGACATGGCGATGCAAGGCTGTACTCAGTTCAGGAAAGGTAGGGTGGGAAGGAAGAGGGGTGCTTGATGTAAAGGAGGGTACAAAGGTGATAGAGATACTGGGATCCTGGGGGAATGGAGGGGCTGGAGGTAATGTGGGCCAATCTGGAGACAGGAACTAGAGCCACTGTTCATACTGGTATGATCTACAGACCACCAGCACACAGGGCAAAACTGGAAAAGACACTGGTAGAAGCCATTACCACAATGGTAGAAAAAGGAGAGGTGCTGTTGGGGACTTCAATCTGTAGGATATAGATTGTAGTCTTCAAGCCACAGCTTCAGCTAAAAACAGGGGCATCTTAGACTCCCTGCAAAGGGCATTTCTCTAGCAAATTGTCAGGGATCCCACTCGTGATAGGACAATACTGGACCTGGTGCTCACAATGAGGGGAAGTATTGCAGATGTCAAGGTGGAAAGTCACCTGGGGACCAGTGATCACGGTACACTGTGGTTCAATGCAAGGATGGCAGAAGAATCAAACCATACAAAGACAACATTCCTGGACTTCAGGAAGGCAGATTTAAAACAAAAAATGGTTGAATGCCTCAGAGATTACCCAGCAAGGGGGTGGGATGATTTGAGTGGGGTGGAAGAACAGTGGACTAAGTGAACAGAAGGTACAGTGAAGGCAACAATCCTCAGGCAAAAGAAGTAAGCAAAATCAGGAGAAAAAAAGAGATTGCTATGGTTCTCAAAGGATGTGGCTGAAAAGTTAAAGTCTAACTTAAAGGGTAGCATTTAGGAGGTATAAAGAGATGCAGAGGAAACGTAATAGGGAGGTTTATAAGGAGAAGGAGAGGGAAGCATGGAAAGTGGTGAGGAGTGAAAAAGCATGAACTGAGGAAAGAATAGACCAAGGGGTAACTAAAGAGACAAAGATCTATTTTAGGTATGTAAGTGAAAAAAGGAAGATTAAGGGTGGGACTGTGAAGTTAAGAAGGGCAGGGGGGACTGTGGAGAGGTGGATCAAGAAATGCAGATATCCTGAACAAATACTTCTGTTCCATCTTCACAGAGGAAGGGACAGCAGATGGGCCAAACAAAAGCAGCAGGATCCCAGGGGAAAGAATGTAGACATAAGTCCCTTTACAGGGATTTGTAAATCTGAAAGTGGACAAAGAGAGCTCAGGGAAGTACAGGCTGCACATCGAACAGCCCTTCAACAACTCACTGGAAACAACAGTAGTTCCAGAGGACTGGAGAGGGCAGATGTAGTCCCACTTTATCAAAGATATAGCAGGGAAGAGGCTGGCAACTATAGATCAGTCAGTCTGACATCAGTGGTGGGGAAGTTGTTGGAGTCACTGCTAATGGAAGAGATTTTAAAGTATGTTGAATCCAGTGGGTTACGGGACCCAAGGCAGCAAAGATTCATTGGAGCGGGGAGGGGTCATGTCAGAAAAATCTGAAAGAGTTATTTGGCTGGCTGACCAGGCAAATAGATCAGGGTGGGGTAGTGGATGTGCCCTATTTAGGTTTTAGTAATGCATTTTACACCATACTACATAGGAGACTCATAAGAAAACTGAGCAGCTTAGGGGTGATTCCTAAGGTGGTAAACGGGTAAGAAATTGATTATGGATGGGTGACAGAGGGTGGCGGTAAACATTTCACTCTGGGGAAGGGAGGGTGACCAGTGGGGTACCTCAGGGCTCAGTACTGGGACCAGTCCTCTTTAATGTCTTTATATGTGACATTGCAGGTGAATGGCAAGGGAAGGTATGCCTCTTTGCAAAAAACACTAAAATATGCGATAAGGAAGACTCTCCAGATGAGGTGGAAAGAATGTGCAGAGGCCTGATAAAACTCAAGGAGTGGTCAAGGGCAAGGCAGCTGGGTTTCAATGTGAAAAAGTGTAAAATCACATGCCTAGGACACAGAAACCCAGAGGTGGAGTACAGCATGGGAGAAGAGGTATTGACTGTCACCAAACAGGAAAGGTACCTGGGGGTAATCATATCTGATGACCTCAAGCTGGCAAGACAGTCAGTGCAACAAGGCAGATGGGTGGGCTAGTGGGATCCTTGGATGCACAGGAAGGGGTATCATCAGCACAAAAAGAGAGATGGTTTAGCCACTATATAGATCACTGGTGAGATCTCCTCTGGATTACTGTGTCCATTTCTGAAAGCAACATCTTAGGAAAGACAAAGACAATGAGAAGGGTATCCAGTAGAGGGCAACTAAAATGGTGCAAGAACTGCATCAAACACCCTATGAGGAGAGACTAAAGGACCTGAATATATGTGATGTGGACAGCCAGTTCTGAGCGCTGTAGTATCATTTTTTGTAATATCAAAATGGGTTATAGACTGTCTACTATGAGAGATGCTGAAAATCTGTTGCTCACCCCCCACAGGTTTCAGTTGAAAAGATGAAAGCCATAAGAAAATGCTGAAACAACATGTGAGATCACACTTACACCAGTTTTAGATAACAGGTGTTACATGGCAGGCCTGAAGCTAATGACAGAGTGGAACAGAACTTGATCAAGGATATCCTGTTTTGTCTAAAGTTAAATACAGGCTGGAAGAGGCCTGAGTTGAGACTATCCCTTTTATGACGTTAGGAGACGAAACCAGGTTTAGTAAACTGGTGTGAAATCATAAAGATGCTTTCATGTCCTTGAAGGAGGAAGCTTATCATGAGATCAAAGAAATGTCATTTGGAGGACATGAGTCATACTGAGGTTGCAGAATTTAATACTTGGAAAAGACATACTGTTTTTTATAGACATTTCTTTTATATATTCTGACAGGGAGGAGCTATGTGACCTTATGCATATAGGTGGGGAGAACCAGATTTTAAACATTATTCTGTTTGACTTCACAGAGACACTTTTTATCTAGACTCTGACAAAGAAACATCTGTGAGCACTTTTAAGCAGATATTTAGAGACTAAGTACTTTAGTAAGAACTGCACTATTTTAAAAACATTTGTTCTTTTATAAGATTTGTATGTCTTGCGATATAATAGTTCTGTATTTTGTGTTTTACATATTTTTATCTATTTTAGTAAAACTCTTTTTAGAGCATACTTCATCTGTCTTTGAATTGCTTTCATTTGTAAGAAAAGTATATATGGTTATAGCAGACACTAGGCATAAGCTTGAATGGTGATACCAAACTGGAAAGAGAAGCGTTTTAAATCTGAGGTCTTTATTAAAGTTTTTAAGAGTTCATTTCTGTACACCTGGTTAGGTGCCCATAGGCAAAGATATCTGGCCCCCCAAAGACAGAAATATCTGAGCCTGTGCATTGGGTATGCTAGCAAGAGGTTCACAGTTTGAATCCCTCCCAGACTTGAGATCAAAGGTTGATTTGAACTCACAAAACAGACAAGAGGGTTACTTTGTTCTGTTAAACTGTTCAAAAGACTGCACTCAGAGGGCACTTTAGGAGTAGATGGCCTGACCTGCTTAGTGGGTTTGTGACAGATTGGTTGGCAGCAGTCGCATAATTTTGGTATCACAAGCTTTTATTTTTCTGTGTCAGCTTGAGACTGTAAGTCCTCTTGCAAAGAAAGAAAAAGGAAGAGTTTTATTTTTTATTAACAGATGCCAGTTTTGGGAGCTGTGGAGGAGGGCTTTCGTGGAAGAGTATCTAGTCAAAAGATAGATGCTCTTCTGCACAGTTCAACCCTGCTCCCAGACTTAGCACTGACATTTAAATGTACAATTAGCCTCCCTTTAACTTGGAAATGTTAACATGAACTTCTTTTAATCATAGCGATGGTATGACACACCCTAACCATGTGAAGAGATGGTGATGAATCACAGTAAATTAACATAGGATGGGGAAAGACATTTGCATTCACACGTGACTGCTTGGAAAAGGCAGACACATTCCAGTAGTTCTGATTTTTTTTTTGTTTGTTTCTTTTAAAGCTATAGTGGGCAACTGGATTACTATATAAAACTGATTTGAGAAATCCAGCCTTTTGATTGGCATAGACTGGAAACTACAGCATGGCATCCTCATGTGCTGTGCATGCACCCTGCTATTGCAAGAAGTAGAGAAGAAGCAGGTACATATGAATGGAAGTTGTTAGTAAGTTCTTTTAATTTTATTTTTTATTAATAAAATGTTGCCTACTTGAAGAATGGGTGAAGTCTGCTCACTACATTCACACAGTATTTCCAGCAAAGTAAACTCAGATGTACCAAAGGTGCTGAAAGGCACAATATGTATTTATTTTTTCACTTACATTTTATTGTCCCTAAGGTCTCTGGCTCCCTCTCTCTCTCTCAGTGAGTCCACATGGCACAGGCTAGCTCATCTGGTGTCTATGACACCACTACCTACCACTCCATGAAGCTGGAGTTTGCCTCCTACAGCGGGGTTGGGGGCAGGAGATATACCTCCAAAATTCTAGGTCTCATTAGGCAGCAGGCATGATGGACACACTAGAGCCTGGATGTTCCTAGGGTCCCGTTGCCTTGAGTGCCAGAGCTTTAAATTTTTATTGTTTTCTTCCCAGTTGTCATCACGCAGGAGCCTGAGTATACTCACACATGTACCAAGTCTTATGGTACATAAGCCAGCCAATGACCACCCTCTAACCTGGGTACCTCTGCTGCATGACACCAATGGTCACCAAGTTGGCAGTGTTATAATGGAGGCAGCAACCCTCCCTCCACAGAGGAGGAGAGCAGCCTCTGGGACACTCTGTCCTTCTTCTCCTGTCCAGCACTCAACAACCCGAGCTTGCTTCCAAATCTGGGTCCTCAGCAGCATTAGTGGTAGCCCAACCACTGTGTCAATGGGTTGGCTCAAAATGTATGTTTTAAAACTGTTTACTGACCAAGGATACCCAGCTAGGATGCAATATTTCATTTTTTGAGGCCTCTGGGTTTCCAATTAAGACTACTAGGTGGAGCGATGCTCTTAGTGGTTAAAGGGAACATAAACTCTGTTGTTTTCATTTTTAGTTGTTTATTTGGTCATGCGTGATATAAGAAATAACACCCACTGAGGTGTCTGGGTGTGCTTTCATATATGGACACCTTGGGTGCGTTGTGAGGCATAAGGCATATGCCGAGTACCTTCCATCACTGAGAAGTCCATTTATCATCATATCCAGATACCTTAAAAGGTGTTATTCTGCTTATCAATTAGGTTGGGAATTGATTTTTGAAATACGAACAGTCATTTAGTTCAGAACTGTCCAGGCATGTTCTGATATGCTGACAGTCTGGTGATGCTCTCAACCAATAAGAATGCAAGGCATGGTGGGATTTAAACTTAAATCTCCTGGTTTCCAAATCTTTGCTCCAGTCATTAAACTACATTCCCTCAATACATCATCCATTTATTGATTTCAGTTCAGTCAGTGTTATCAACCTGACACTGATACCTTTACTTGCAGGGGCTTTAATATATTGTACTACTGTGACTTTGAATGTATAAAATGAACGTGGGTGGCCACTTGGTCTCCATGGCAATGGTACAATTTATATGCACCATTGATCCTATCATGCTATCTCTGATGAAGCTTGGGCAGCTCCAAGTGAAATGTCAGGTGTTAACAAAGCTGCCATGGTGTCACTAGTCATTGCTGGCAGCTCTGAGCACCAGACAGCTGTGATTGTGTCTGTTTTGCACACACCAGCTAAATAAATGGTGAGCTATTTGTACCTGATAATCAGTTATGGTCAGTTTTTGCTCTGGGTGCTGTATTTTTATTTTCTAACTTTGTCTCTTAGCATTTTTCTTTCATTCCTATCTAGTGATCTCCCTCATTAGTGTTTTGTACTCTTTTATATCCTCTCTCTCTCACACTCTCTCAAGTTTCTCGGATTGTTTTTCTTCATATTGTCTGGTGCTCTCTCATTGTTTTGTCTTCTGAGGTCATTTACAGTACTGTTCTATTTCCACTTATTGCCATTTCTAAATTTCTCCTTCTTGTCCCTTGCTCCTCTCTAAGTAAAGGTCTATTTCTGTTTGTTATTCATTCTTTCATTCACCCACTTTCTGTTTTTTTTTTGTGGTTTATTACTATATCTCCAATTTTATTTGATTCCATATTTATGTCTACTTTAGCTATTTTTTGAACACCCCTTCTCATGATCCTACCTGTTGACATGGTACTTTTACCCTCAGTCTGGCACCTGGTCACCCACCGATCAGTCATCTACTATGTGCAGGCATGTCTCGCAACTGTCTTGTATTAAGAGGGAGAGTCTCCTTTTACCACTCAGACATGAGCTGTCCCACATAGAGAAGGTGTTATGAGGTAAACTTGGGCGTTTAAAGAGAGATTCTTAATTCTCTGCTAATCAAACATAAACAAGGCACATATATAGGCACTAGTTTATAGTTTTTTGATCTTCAATTGTTGAAGATGTCTGGTGTCTGACAAACAGTGCCAGGATTCCTGGACAGACCTCATGGAAAGAATAGGCAATTTGATGCCCATGCACCCAACCAATCTGTCCAACATGAATTATTGTTCTCTAAGAAGTCTCCTACCACTTCCTCAAACTTTGGAAATCTCTCCCTCTAACCATTCACTCCTCCTCCTCTTCCCAATGTTCTCTCTCTCCTCTCTTCTCCAAAACTTCTCCTATCAGCCCTGCAACTGCACCTGATACATGTCCCTGCTCCACTTCTCAATAACCTCGTCCCCCTCCCTTTCCCCTGATTTTTACTTGTATACCCCATCCTTTTGTTTCCTTCTCCACCCTACAGCTCCTAGCCTTATGTTGCCTCCGCACATTGAAATGTATTTCCTTGAAACCCAATGTGCAGGTCCTCCACCCTGTTCCTTGTATATATTGCCTATATAATGCTTAATTTTAACTTGCTGTAAAATGTATTATTTTGATTGTTTCCTTAAACTCCTTCCCCCCATCCCCACAGGACCCATCAGGAAATGAACTGTTATCAGCTCAGTATGTCTTTCTTGATGAAACTTTTGAAAATAAATAATAAATCAAGAAGCCGGCTGAGGTTTAGTGGTCTGCTGATTGACAACTCACCCCAGCCACTATTTAAAGTAACTGGAATCATCCTATATCCAAGGGTTCTAGCTGATTTCTGTTTTGATTGCTGTGGCCATGCAGGCTAGCTTATTCCTGCATGGTCTCTGCATTTTAGGGCTGCAGTGGGCAGATCCCTGAAGACCTCTTGCTTTCAGAAGAAAAAAGACCTTGCGAACAAACAACATGTTGAGGTGACAAAAAAAGTCACCTCTGCCTCAGAACAATCCGCACTCACATTATTTCCTTACTTTTGTGGCATTAGGGGCCAACCCTAAGTGAAGCCTAAATGTGTGTTTCTGCATGGAATCTCCCTGTGAATGACTAGCCAAGTTCCCTGGTCCCTGGCCCCTTGTTTGAGACAAACTTTTTCTTATTTTTTCCTGCTGCTGCAACAGAACAACGCTGCCCCACAAGATCCTGGATCCCTGGATGTACAGTATATTGTATATCACATGAAGGTTTACTTGTAACAATCACACAGGAGTGTGGTATGCATATTTATGGAACACATACAAACTGAGGTAAGAAAGAAGTAAATGCCTCAGCTAGGACTTGAACCCTGACACCTTGGACTACTGTTCCAATTGTGCTAACCAGCTGCACCACTGAGACAATTGGAACTTGGGCTATCCCCGAGCACATTACTCTTTCTCAAATGCAAAGCCCAAGGGCAACACAAATATTTACTTGTAACAATCACACAGCAGTGTGGTGTGTATATTTATGGAACACGGATGGCCTGGGTTCAAGTCCCAGCTGAGGCACTTACTTCTTTCTTAAATCACAAGAAGGCCAGTCCAATAAAGTGGCCACCAATGGACTTGACTCCCTAAACACTAGCACAGTTAGTGGAAGGAGAATGGTACAGGACCCATATGCCATGAACCCCCTCCTTTTCCTAGTCAGATTAGCACTGTTTCCCACAAACTATGGAAGAAATCGAAAAGAGGAAATACACAGTAAGTTCAGCAAGAGAATGTCACATTTCTTTTAAATAAAACAACCTGCTTAGGAAAGGTTATGGGTATTTTACTGCGCTGTTTCTTATATAGTGAGATACTTGCTCTACATGTGTGGGAGCTTACAAATACAGGACCATATTTAATAATAGCAAATAACTCAGCAACTTCTTTTCTTGGCTAACAGGCATAACATTGCTGGCTGGAAAACTGTAACCTTGAAATAGCTGGGAGCTGAGACCCCCTGGACCCCACATTAATAAAAAGGATCTGCTGCCTGCACGCAAGGTCTGTGGCATTTAGCTAAAAAGGCAAGGCAAATCAAATGGCAGGCAGCTTAAAAGAACAGTTTTGCAAAGAGATTCCCACCAGAGTATATGAGTCTTGTGAAGGGGAAATTCAAAGCAAATTCAGATAAATGCATTGATGCCTAAATTTGGAATGCATCTGTGGCATAAGTAATTTCGAGGGACAATACAGAACTTGAAAGACTATCTAATGGCATTTTTTTTCTCTACAACAAAAGCTTCAGGGATTGTTTTTGTAATTGTGAAAATTGGGACAAGCCACAAGGAAAGTCAGCCCATACATAAGCTTAGAAAGTCAGGCCAGTGATAAACATAGAAAGTCAAGCCCAGCCATAAACTTAGATAGAAAGTCCAGCTATAAACTTAGAAAGTCAGTCCAGCCATAAAATTAATACAGTTCCTCCACCTCTCAAAGTTGTGAATTATTACAGTATGCACTACAAACCCATTAGTCCACAGTGTGGACCAATGAGCTTGTAGCTCCTACTGTAAGCTGTCATTCTGTGAGCAGCCACGGTGGTATGCAGGCAGTTATGCTGCCCGTTGATGACTGGGAGGGAGCTGGGTGGGCTGGGGTTCCTGTGTAGGTGGGGGGATGGGGGTGCCACTGGACCACCAGGGGGTTGGTTTTGTCATCACTACAGGTGATTGCAGGTACCGGTGGGGCAGGGGGGGATCCCACTAGACTACCAGGGCTATTCATATTGGTACAGTTCAGGGATCAGATGCATGGGTGGGGGTGTACCACTGGACCACCAGGGATATGTTGTTTCTAAATATGACGGTGATTGGAGGGTCGGGATGGAGAGGGGGTGCCACTAGACTACTGGGGTAGTTATATGTAGGTTTTTGCAGTGATTGGTGCTATGGGATGGGAGGTGGGACCACTGGGCCACCAGGGCATGGCAGTGTAGTAATATATGGTGATCGGAGGCATGGGTGGGGGGCACCAGTGGACCTCCTCCGATGGCATGGCAAGGTGTGCAGGGTGCCAGGTGGATTTTTCCAGCCAGCCCTGCACAACTCATGAAAATGGAGACATAATAACATACAAATGGCCTCATTTGCACCTTACATGCCTTATGGCCCCATTTGCATATTGGTGACTGAATATCAAGAATGTGTGCACAGTGTATCTCTGCTGTGCTGGTGCAATTCCGATTCCTGGTATTCAGCCCTGTCTGGGGGGATGTGCCAGTGCACTGTATTTGCACAGTTCACATTACCTGATATATTCAGAAGAGATGCACCATGGGTCATCTCTTTTGAATATGTACTTTAGTTGCTCCAGCGGACCTCAGTTGCGCTGCTCACACTCTTGTGCCATTGCCAGGTGCACATTTGAATATCGGGCCCGGTGTGTGGCAAGCATTGAAAATAATCACATCACAGACTCTCAAATCCTCAATGCACCCATTTCAAGTCTTTTTTAATTTCCTCTGAACCCCAGTACAAGATTTCTTCTTATCTGTAAAACAAAAAAATTCCCCTAGGTGGAGCAAGTGCTCTTCTGTATTAAAATATACAGGAAGATAATTTTCGACTGCTCGGACAATGGCGTGTCCCCGAACCACCCCAATCGCTTCCCCTAGACCATAAATGAAACCTGCCTCTGTTCTCCAGTTTCTACTTAATAAAGCCACCCTCATTCTCCCAAAACCACATAACCCCCATGCCAGACATCCTTTTACCTGTAAAAGAAAAAAAAAGAAACTTTTCCACATTGGAGCTAATGCTGTTCTACATAGACATTTCCTATCCCTGCCCACCTGGTCCATCAGCACAATTAAGTGTCCCCTACTACAGCCCCCAAACCATAAATGAAACCACCCTCCCTTCTTCACTCTCTGTTCTAAATACACCCACCAACTTCCTCCCCAAATGCCCCCCAAACCCAGTGCCATACATTGTTTTTTTCTGTAAAAAAAATCTGTCCCTCATTAGAGCCAGTGCTCAACTAACTGTACATATCCTCTATACCTTCCGACCATCTGCACAATGAAGTGTCTCCAAAATGGCCCCACCATTGCCCCGAACCATAAATGAAACCCATATCCCTTCTACAGACTCTAATTAATACTCTCCCTCTCCCCTTCCCCCTAAAGACCACAAATGCCAGAACTATAGATTTTTGTATCTGTTGTACAGGATATATAGTGAGATACTTGCTGTACACATGTGGGAGCATAAAAATACAGGGCCAAATTTAATAATAGCAAATAGCCATGCAGCTTCTGATCTTCTCCGCTAACAGGCATGATGTTGCCAGTTGGAGAAATGTAACCTTGAAATAGCTGGGAACTGAGACCCCCATTAATAAAAAGGATTTGCCATCTACACACGAGGTCCCTGGCATTTAGCTAAAAAGGCAAGGCAAATCAAACGGCAGGCAGCTTAAAAGAATAGTTTTGCAAAGAGATTACCACCAGAGTATATATGTCTTGCGAAGGGGTCATTCAAAGCAAATTGAGATAAACATATTGATGCCTAAATTAGGAATGCATCTATGGCATAAATAATTTCAAGGGACAATACAGAACTTGAGAGACTATCAAATTGCATTTTTTTTCTCTATGACAAAAGTTTCAGAAATTGTTTATTTAATTGTGAAAATTGGGACAAGCCATAAGTAAAGTCAGAACAGCCATAAACATAGAAAGTCAGCCCAGCCATAGACTTAAAAAGTCAGCCCAGCCATAGACTTAGAAAGTCAGCCCAGCCATAGACTTAGCCCAGCCATAGACTTAATCCAGTTCCTCCACCTCTCTGTGGGTGAGAGCAGCTCAGTGACACAGGAATGGGTCTTTGATGACACACTGTACATTGAGATACCTGAGCTGCATAGCTCCGGATTGCCTTTATAATGTGTTACATTTCTTCATTTACTAGTTACCACAGTAGCTTGAATTATTCTGGATTGAATCTCCCTGTGTACTGTATATTTTCCTGTACAATACAGGAGTCCCGGCAAAGCTTCCTTCTCCTTCATTTCCTGATCTCTGTCTCTCTGAAGTGTGTGTGTCTGTCACTCGAGGGCTACTGTACTTTATGTTCCTTTTGTTTCAGTGTCAGCCACTCCTCCTCCTCTGCACATAGACCCATAGAGATGATGCAGTGTTGAGACAGCAGGTTCCACCAAGCCACATCACCAAGAAAGTTGTTGAAGTACAGCTTGGCAACTGAAACAATATCAACAGGTGAAATTTCGCCTTTCCAATATTGAGTGTATGTTTTACGGGGGGGTTGTACCCCATGCAACCCCCATGCAGGGGGGCTTCAGCCCCCCCCCACACTCCATTTCCAATTTAACAAACTCTGAGTCAGAGTTTATTTGAAGGAAGGGAATGCTCAAAATCAGTGACATTTTGCCATCAGGTCCAGTACAGTGACAACCTCGAGGTTGTGTGGATTTCGACATGAAATTTCACTGAAGTAATGTGATTCAGAGACAGCAACAGTAACAGTCCTTCATTACAGCTGAGGCACACATTTTAATAACAAAAAAGTGGCATTAATAGTCCCTTTTAGTCTGTCTGTGTTGCTTTTTTTTGTTTTCTAATACATGGCATTCTGAAAAATGGAGAACTGCTAACGTATCTGGAAGCATGGATCGATGGTACAGCTATGTGACAGCAGCTCTTTAAGAAATGTCCTAGTAAGCTGAGCCAACCACAAAAACAATGTCTGCAGAATAAACAGGGAACAAAATAACAATAGACGGGCAGAATAAAGGCAGAGAAATAAAAACACTAAAACGGAGGTGGGGGAGGAAACCAATGCCTAGAGATGGAGGGAAGCCCTCAGGAAGGCACTGACTAAAAAAAAAATAAATAAACAGAATAGACAGGTACTTACCTGAGGCACATTCTTTTTTAAATCGGAGCCCCGAGAAACAAAACGCCCTTGAAATAAAGTGGCAGACATGGCCTCCAATCCAAGCACAGGCAGTGTAAATGGGGAGAGCAGGTTAACTAATTTGAAAGCTGCAGCTTAACAGGCACAATTTTGATGTAGGGTTGCTCCCTGTTACCAGGTAGCCCCAACCTGTAATGCAGAATTGTAGCCCCAAGGCCTAAAGTCCAACATTTTTCTTCAGAGAAGCTTGATAGATGTTTCCCCTTCGATGATACAGCTAGGACTGGAAAGTTGCTGCTGTCTGGAATCCTCATGTGCCCAACATTCAAAGACAGTTTTCAGCCTTTACACAGATACACAGAAATGTGATGTCAGAGAAAGGCACCACGGCCCATCTAGTCTGCCCAACACCCTACCTCCCCCCTACTGTTATGCTTCCACCCTCTTTTCTCAACCCCATAAATCTATCCCAAGCCCTCTTGAATCCCTCCACTGTTTCAGCTGCCGCTACCTCCTCCGGCAGCTTTTTCCAGGCCTCCACCACCCTCTCCATGAAAAACTTCCCCCTTACATTACCTCTATATTGCTCACCTTCCAGTTTGAGGCTATGTCCCCTGGTGTTCACTCCCTTCTTCAGCTTGAACATGCTGTTACCCTCTACCTTATTTATTCCCTTCAGATACTTAAAGGTCTCATTCATGTCCCCCCTCTCCCTTCTAATCTCCAGAGGGTACACATTCAGCACTCTCATTCTGCTCTCATAGGGTACATCCTGCATCCTTCGTACCATTTTGGTTGCCCTTCTCTGCACCCTCTCCATCAGCTCAACATCTCTTCGCAGGTGAGGCCTCCAGAACTGCACCCCATACTCCAGATGCGGCCTAACCATGGTTCTGTATAATGGCATTAGCACCTCCCTCTTCATGCTATTAAAACCCCTCGCAATGCAGGCCAACATTCCATTTGCCTTTCCCACCACCCTGCTACACTAGCTGCCCACCTTGAGGTCTCACGATACTATAATCCCCAGTTCCCTTTCTGTTTCCTTCTCCTTAATCACCAGCCCCCCAAGGGAGTAAGTTTCCTTTCAATTCTTCCTCCCCAGGTGCATCAGCGAGCACTTTTGTATATTAAACTTCAATTTCCAGGTGTCAGATCCCCTCTCCAGCCCTTTCCAGGTCCCGCCTCATGGCTTTTACCCCACTAGGTGAATCCATCCTATTGCAGACCTTTGTATTGTCTGCGAAAAGGCACACCCAATCCTCCAGACCCTCTACTAAGTCACTAACATAGATGTTAAAGAGTATTGGTCCTAGCACTGATCCTCAGGCAATCCTCACTGGTCACAACCTGTTCCCTAGAATGTGTCCCATTTACCACCACTGTCTGACCCCTTCCCTTTAACCAGTTTTCCACCCACCTGGTGATCCTGTTGTCCACCCCAGTCTGTCCAGCTTATGTACCATTCCACCATGTGGAACGGTGTCGAAGGCCTTATTGAAATCCAGATAGGCCATGTCCATTGCTCCTACCTGGTCCTATTTGTGTCACCCCATCGAAAAACTCTATCAGGTTAGTCTGAGAGGACTTTCCCTTGGTGTTGCCATGCTGCCTGTCATCCTGCATGCCATTCATCTCCAAGTATTCTATCAACCTGATCTTAAGTAGTGTTTCCATTACTTTCCCCACCACCAAGGTAAGACTAATAGGACAGTAGTTTTTGAACTCATCCTTCCACTCCCCCTTATGTAGTGCGACCACCTCTGCCCTCTTCCAGTCCGTTGACACCGCCCCATGACCAAGTGTGACAACCCACCTCTCCCTCTGGGCTGAAACAGCTTTTAGAGAGGTGTCTGTCCTCGGGTACTCGCTGCCACCAGCTGGAGTCATCCAGCGCCAACCTTCAAGTTCACAAACTTGAATAATTAAACGTGCAATGGCACAAATTAAAGTCTGGTAGGGTGTCTCTCTCAGGTGGTGGATGCTACACAGAGTTTACCTTAGTCAGTGGAAACCATATATTACCTTAGAAAAATGACACCACAGTCACAACTGTTGAGCAAATAAATAGCTTTTTACTTAACAGAAAGTGCGCTGAGCATTTACAGGATATATATTTACAACTCAAGAGAATAACACTTATACAGGAAAAGTAAAGAAATGTTTTTAAACAATAGATGGCAAAAGAAAAAGGCTTTTACTGAAATATGTTATCACTAAACTTACCCTTCCCTGTCCTTACAAGATACACTGGACCCTGTTCTAACTGCCAGCTCCCACAGACATAGCTACAAGGGAAGGCTCCAAACTTATGTTTCCCCTCCCAGCTTCAGAAGCAAAAGAGAGCACTTCATTGTCTTTAAGCCTCTTATATATTCTCCTGGGAATAGGTAATGGCTATTCCCCCTTTGAATGCAACAACCATCTAACATGTATGTATTAAATTGTCCCAATCAGACTGAACGCCTCTCAGTGATCAATTATATTCCATTTTAGCCTTCAGTTTATATTTGAATGACCCAATCCATTCAAACTAGCCTGTGTATGTGTCTGCAGATCTGTGTGTGTGTGGAGATGTCCACTCGAGATTTATGACCCAGCTCTTACCTAGCAGCTAGGGAGGACTGCAAATTCCAGCTTGTGGATGCTGCTGGACAGTGGATTTTAGCCTGTGTGTGTTTTTTCCCAAACTGCTAAAAAAACACCAGCTAGAGAATCCAAACCATTAACTCTTTCCTTACCATTTCTGTCACACCAAGGACAAGTTAAACAGCCTCGCTAGATGCGGCACCAGTTCATCCTTCACCTCCTTGAGAACCCTTGGGTGTATTCCATCAGGCCCCATTGCCTTGTCTACCCTAAGTCTACCCAGCTCTTCCTTTACTCCTTCAGCAGTGAACTCTGCCACAGCCACCTGCCTGTGGCAGTCACCCTCCCCACCTGATTCTGGTCTCCAACCTCCCTTTCCTCCATGAAGATTGAGGTGAAATAGCTGTTTAATGCCTCTGCTTTTTTGAAGTCCCCTTCTAGTATTGTTCCACTTTCCCCCCTTATCCTTCCAATCCCATGCTGTGCCCTCCTCCTTTCTCCAACATACCTAAAGAAGGTTTTGTCCCCCTCCTTCTTGCCTGCTTCACTATCCTCTCCTCAGTGGCCTCCTTAGCCCTCCTTATCTTTTCCCTGTTCTCCTATCTTTTTTTCCCTGTAGGTTTCCCTGTCCTCATCCTTTGTGTCCTCCTGTACCTCTTGAATGCTCTAGTCTTCTCCTTGACCCCTAATGCCACCTCTCAAGGGAACCATAGAGGTCTTTTATGTCTTCTATTCTTTCTTACCCTTCTTATACATTAGTCTATGGCTTTAAATACCCCTCTCTTGATGGCTGCCCATAATTCCTCCACTTCCTGCACATCCCCTATCCTCAACTTTTCTTCCCCAACTACCTTCCTCATTCCATGAAAGTCAGCCTTTTTGAAGTCCATTACCTTGGTTCTTGTCCTAACCCTCTCCCTTCCTGCTCTCACCCTGAACATGACAGCTCTGTGGTCACTGGTGCCAAGCTCTTCCCCCACCTCCACCTCCTCCTCCTCCATGCTGTCCCTATTTGTGAGGACCACATCCAACAGGTTTACACCCCTAGTGGGCTCACTGACCCTTTGTTGCAGGAATATGCTCTGAAGAGCCTCTAAGATGTCTCTGCTCCTTGCGGAGATTGCTGTCTGGACCTCCAGTTGATGTCCGGAAGGTTTAAGTCCCCAACTAGCACAATTTCCCCTTTCTGTGCCATCCTCGCTACTGATTCTACAAAGTGTCTATCCCTTCCTCTCCCTGCACAGGAGGCCTATAGACTACCCCAACATGCAGGTTTTCCCCCTGTCCCCTGTCTAGGGTGACCCACATTATCTCTGTTTCCCCCCTCCTCATCCTGCCCTTCCATGGCCGCAATCCCTTCCCTGATATATAATGCCACCCCTTCCCCCTCTACCCATCTAGATCTTTCCTAAACAACCGATACCCTGGGATCACTGTCTCCCAGGCGTAGTGCTCATCCCACCAAGTCTCACTCACTGTTACAATGTCTAGGTTCTCCTCCATCATGGTGGCCTCCAGTTCTCACATTTTTTTCTGAGGCTTTTGGCATTCACAACCAAAGCCCTCCAACATGTAGCCCCATCCCATCCTTCCCTGCTGCCAAGTGTTCCCTTGATGAGTGTTGTGACTTGGGGGGGAGGCTGATAGCATCTCTGCTGTGCCTCATGTAAGGCTGACCCTGTCCTTAGCCACCCCCCCATTTAGTTTAAATTGAACTTCCTTGCCATGAAGTCCCCCAGTTTACTCTTTAGTGCAGCTGCCCTTGGAGAGCTCAGGTGCAGCCTGCCTTGGGCATCAGCTATGCCATTTCTGTGCAGTGCTGCCACAATCCTGTTCTGAGCCCATCTTATTGTATGCAGATGAAGCAGTAGTCTTCTCATCCCATGAAGACCCTTTAACACTGCAACGTACTCTCCAGCATGATTTCAGCTCTGTTGAATCGTGGTTCCACAAGCACAAGCTAGTGTTAAATTACAAGAAAACTTGTAATGGTAATACCCTTGATCAGGTCCAGTCTTTCAAATATCTAGGGATCCTACTAGATCCTTGCCTCACATATGTGGCTCACGTTGACAATGTTGCCAGAGATGCAAATACCCAAATTGGTCTACTCTATAAACATAGGTAACATCTTACCCCCGAGGCACTAACGATTGCCGTACAGAGCTCAGTGGTCTCGGTCATCGACTATGGTCTCATCATTTATTTATTTAGTTTTTGTTTACCGGGTAAGTGCACTAGACAAATCCTGCCTATTTTCAGGCACGACCCGGGGGAGGGGGATACAGATGAATGCCAACCAACCTTGAACCAGATCAAGTGGTTAGTGGTATTTTTAGTGAATGAGGGAAATTTGGCCAGGACACTGGGAAAATTCCCCTACTCTTTTCAGTAAGTGCCATGGGATCTTTAACATCCACCTGAACTACCACCAGTCCAGGCAGATGGGACCTCAGTTTAACGTCTCATCCGAATGGCAGCACCTCAGAAGTGCAGCACCCCTCTCATGCTGCACTATAGTGTCAGTACTGGGATATTGACCCAAGTGTCAGATGTGGAAACTGAACTGACAGCCCTCTGATCTCCGGCCTTAGAGGTGAGTGTGCTACCTACTGAGCCACTGCCACGATGACAACCCTCAGACTGATAGCAGTTACCCTAAACAAGGCCTGTCGATTAATTGCTGGTGCCCACCATCTTACCCACACCTGCGTCTTGTATGCTCAGACTGGTTGGCTCCAACTATCAAGCTGAATCTAGTCTCTCACTTGTACAATGGTGAAGAATATCCACCTCGGCCTTGCACCCCCTGGAGTCATAGCACTATTAACTGAGAACACCAATCAGTGGAGCTCCAGAAAATCAAAGCAGCAGCTTCTGAAAGTTCCCCACTATACTAGCCTGGGCCAATGCTCCTTTGCCTACAAAGCTCCACTCTGGCTAAATGACCTCAGTCACACCATCTCCTCAGCCAAAACACTTGGGTTATTCAAAACCAGTCTCCGGCACTATCTCTCTACCTCCAGCTCCCGTGATTGCTTCCCCTAAACTGAGGCATTCACTTTCATAGCAAGCTGGTGGCACCCACCACACTGACCAGTCTAAACTGCCACACCTCGACATCTCCTTCCCCAAATGCTCTTACTTCCTCTCCCCCGTCCCCTGCCTCCCCTTTTTCTCTTTCTGCCCCTCCTCTCCATCTGCTGCATTATCCCTCCTCTTCATACCCCCTCTTTTCTTGTTATAGTACTTACTGGATATCTCCTCTGACAAAAGGCTTTGGCTGCTTCATCGTCTCACTCTCCACCATGCCGCTGTTCATCATACTAGCAGACCTAATACCTATACTGTCTGTAACCATTGCATTGCTTCACTCTGTGAAATGTTTTGTGTGAAATGTTTTGTCTAACATTTGTATTTCTCTGACATGGAAACTTTGTAAAAGAGCCTTGGCTCAAAGGTATTTGTAATCCTAGATCTAAATAAATAAAAAAATAAATAAATTTCACCTGGTAGGAGTGCACAATACCCACTTGTAAGAGCTACCCACTGACAATGTGGAGTGCTACAGAAATTGCATTTACAGCACAGCCCCAGGCTTACTGAATGTGGCTGTACCCAGAAGGGTGATTGGTCTTGGTCTGGATAGGGCCTGAAGCATATACAGTATTTCCTCAAATGGTCTAATCCCCTTTTCCAATTTAAGGCCTGAGTCCTGATCCAAAGGTCCTTCCTATTTTGTGTATATTTACTGTCTGAACATATCTCAATAGAGTATTAACATGGAGTATAAATACTGCAGTCTCTGGGAACTGTTATTGCATTGTATTGTTTCATGGGTGGGCTGAGCTTGTGAGGAAGTGGAAGGCATTTCATCCCAGGGGGGTTTGCTGTGCTGACACCAGGCTGACTTAAATCATTCTCTGAGTGGAGGCACTGCACAGTTAACTTGACTTTTGATATTAACCCATAATCAGGAGTTTAATGACCCAGCTCTCTCAACCTTGTTTGATCCAGCAAGACAAGGGTAATAAAAGTCAACATCCATGAAGACTCAGTTACAAGAGATGCAGAATCTTACAAATCCTGCAACCTGCCAATCCAGATGAAAACAGGCCACAGACACAAACTGCAAATTGCAGGCAAATGTATGTCGTACAGGCCCCTCCATCATCTGCTGACCAATTCCTAGAAGATCATGCACTGTTTTTTGTTTGTTTGTTTGTTAATTGCACTGCCACAAAGTATAACTAGGTTTGGAAAAGCATACTAACCAACATTCTGTTTATATTGTACAGCTTCTTTAGTCATACAGTATAAGCCTGGCAGACAGAACTACAGTAGTCAAAATGTAAAATGGTCTCAGTCTATTCGAGTGCCCTGACACTCTTGATAAACTGCACAGCTTGTGGTGGGGAAGAATGCCTCAGGTCTGCGGTGTTCTGTGGGTCACTGGAGTGTTTTTTCCATGATACAGCACATATCCTTCTGTTTGGCTCCCTTCCTAACAGATAGACAAAGGTCTGCACAGACAAGCTGCTAAATTTAGATTGCTCTGTTGTTCTTGTATTTCAGCTGTCACATATGGAAGCTTGGCATTCCTGTCTTGCTGATAGAAGTACTATAACAGCAGTGTTAACCATTCAATTGCTAATAATGGTAAATAAATGGCAATTCTTAGTTCGAGTTTCTGCCTGCTTATTATGGATCACCATGCAAGATGCTAATTTGACCAAGGTCAGGCCATCTTCATTGTAGTAAGTCACTTTTTCACTCGACCAGTTTCTTGGGATTTGGAACTTCTGCAGAGCAAATTGTCTGCATGCCAGAGTCCAAAGTGTGCTGTCAGTGTTAATCAGCTTGTGATATATCAGGCCATGACCTGAGAAATCCTAGAGGATACAACCAGATTTTATTATTTTAGATTCTTTTTATTCTCTACTCTTTACGAGTCCCTTCTTACCTTCCTTAATGCCTAGAGATGGAGGAACTGTACTGACAAAACATGAGCCCCCAAATCTTTAGAGGATCAGTGGGTGTCACCACATGGTGACAACTGATAGCAGAGGTAGTCTTCACTACAAGCACTCCCTCAGCAACATTAGGATAAAACATACAGGGATCCAGGAGAAATAAATGTATTTGTTATTAGTTATTTGTTTCTGCATTTTGATCAGGAAAGGCACACTAAGCATTGGCAGCTTGTTTCCAAATACATCCTGGGGGTGGATTACTTGGACCTGTTTTATTAATAGGGGAATTTTGGCAAGGACATCAAGTCATGTGTCATAAAAGGGAGCTACAGTATAAACAGAATAATATATTCTGTTAATAGGACATTTTTGAGAAGGGACACAGAGGACAGATTGATGGTTATACGCTTGCCCTGGATCAAGAAAAAGCTTTTAACAAGGTAGAGCATACATATCTTTCTGAAGTTTTACTTCACTATAGGGTACCACCAATTTTTCTCTAATAGTTCAAAATGTTGTATTCCTGTGCTATATTACTAGCATAAACATAAGTAATTAGATGGGTAGGAAGGGTTAGATAACAATTATGATTATGCCAGTGCTGTCTTCTGTGTTTCCTCCCCTCCTAATCATCCTGTCTTCCCATGCATTCACTGGCGAGTTTGATAATTCTAAGTGACTTCAGCTTTAATTTGCTCTCATCTTCCTCATCATAAATTATTCCAAAATGTAAAATCTCTCCTGCATGCAAGACTGGTCTGTGATCACACCAGACTCAACCCCAAAACCCATAGCCACTCCCTTCTGGGCTGAATCCTCTCATCCCACCCCCACCATGTTGTGGATGCTGCTACCCTCCGTGATGCCCTCAATAACCATCATATGGTCTACTGCCTGTGGTGTAAGTCTCATCACCCCAAAGCCCCCCTGAAATTCATCCAGATTAGATCATTCCAATCTGTGAATCTATCTCCTTTACTTGCTGACCTGTTGGCAATGAGTAGTCTCCCATACTATCTGCCAGCAATATTAACACTGCTACAAATTTGTGTTGGCCTGGGATCATTGTGCCCCCCCCCCCGAGGAAATCTCGAGTCACACCTACAGTACCTTGGATCACAGCAGAGTTGCTGACCTGTTAGTATGTGTGTAATCTTACCATGTGGACCCACATGTCCACTGGCCCCCCAACTGACCTTGCTAAATACATATTACTTCAAAACACTGGTAGCAGAGCTGCTAGGCTTGCGAAGGCTAACTACTTTGCATGCATGCTCCAGAACAATCTTAACCACCCCTCAAAGTTCTCAAGGTCATTCACACCCTCTACTCCCCACTCTCCCAGCTCTTTCTCCCCACCCAAAAGGCGGGTGACTCCACCATTTCTGATCATGCAGCAGTCGCATCATCTTATTAACTCCTTTTTCACCACCTGTGCTCTCTCTCTCCTTCCTCCACCTCCTCCAACCTCATGCCCCCTTCACTTTTGCCTCAACCTTCATCTCCCCCTACCACTGTCTGCTACCCTCAAGGTCCACCTAACTCTTAACCCATGCCAAAGAGGATGTCCTGCTGGCCGTGACCCCAAACTCCTGTCTGTCTCTGCCTCATCCATTGCCATTCCCATCAACTACCTCTTAAATCACTCCTTGTCACTTTCCTCAGACCCTGATCTGTTGAAGCAGGTCATGGTCACCCTCCATCCCAAAGGGGTGACCCCCTCCTTCACTGGCAAGCAATGCCACATCTCCCTCCTTTCTTCCCTAGATAAACTTCAGGAAAACCTGATCCTTTCACAACTCTACCTTTTCCTTGACAACTCCTTCTTCTTCACTCCCTACCAGTACAGCATCTGGAAATCTCACTCCATCACCACCTCCCTCCTTAGACTCACTGACTCCATCCTTTCTGGCATGGACCAGGGGATGATCAAGTCTGCCATCTTTATCGACCTGGCCATAGTCTTCATAACTGTTTCCCTCTCTATCCTCCTGGACAAGTTAAAATCCCCTGGGTTCTTCTCCTCCTCCTTTGAGTGGTTTCATTCATACATTGAGGGTAGAACCCACACTGTCTGTATTGGTGACACCATCTTCCCACCTCCCTCTATCTGCTCTGGCATCTTCAAGGATCTGCATTTAGCCCTATCCTATTTTCCATCTTCGTAAACAACCTGCCCCTTGCCTGCTTCTCTGCTTCCATTCACATGTATGCAGAGGACACTGTTCTCAAAGTCTCTGGTTCATCTGCCTCTTGCCTAACAACCCAACTTCAAGTGGATTTCAACAATATCCAACACTGGTTTGGAGCTAATCAGCTGTCCCTCAATGCCAAAACAAGATGGTCTCAATGACCTTTGGCACTAGGCTGAAACTTGGCAAGCTTTTCCCTCCCCCTGCTTCTAGACCCTTGACAGAGTTGTAATTAAGTATGCCTCCTCCTTTAAATACCTTGGGGGTATGGTTGGATTGTCATAATGACCTCTACTCACATGGATGCCATCCAGAAGCTGCACTGTAAACTTGGGGCACTTTACAGGAACAAAGTAAGTATCCCACTTCCTGACTGTAGAGAGATTGTCACAAAGATTATTCGTCCAAGCTTCAATTACAGCAACATTATACATAGCATTGTTCCCAGGTCCACCATTGCTGCACTGGATCCCTTCTTTCACTACTTCTCCTGCATTGCCGTTGACTGCTTCCCCAGAACCCACTTCTGTGCCCTGTATTCCTCCCTTTCCTTGCTCTCCCTTGATACCAGGTAACGTATTCATTGTGCCACCTTCATCTCCAAATTCTGACTGGCTACTTCCCCCTTCCACCATTCCTCACTCCTATCCTCCTCTCCATCCACCTGCTACTCCCTTCACAGTTCTGACACCCACATTCTTACCCCTCCCCCTTGTAAGATTGTCTGTTGGTTAAGCTGTTTCCTCCTTGCACTTCCCCATACTTTGGAGCACTCTCCCTGTTGCCATTTGCAGTGCTGTCTTATCCCTTTCTGTAAAATTCCTCCTCCGTGACTTCACTAGTCACTCCTGCAGTTGCTGCTGATCCTAATCTAGTCCCATTCCTCCTCCTTCAATATTACTCCCTCCCCCTACTGCCCTGACTTATTGGTCCATTATCCCTCCTTGGACTTGTCCCTGTTGTGCTCGCAAACTCCCTTCTTTCATGTTGCTGGACTGTTGCTATTGATGTGCTGAGTTTTGCACTACTTGAACATAGTGTTTCCTCTTATTTGTCTACCATGTACTTCACATTATTGTTTTTATAATTTTGGTTTTTGACTTAACTTACTACTGCACTCTCCTCATTTCCTTCCCCTTGGGACACATCTGGAAATGAGCAGTGTTTTTCCTGGTAAAACTCTTGAAACAAATACATACATACATACATAAATAGATAAATACTGTAAGTGTGGTTCCTAATGATCCACTATTAAAAAACATACAAGGAAACCAAAATATTCAAGTGAATTCTTGTGCAGCTTCAAGCAGCTATCAAGTTACAGTATGATACCGATGATCTTCTTAGCAAAATAATTTACAGATTATATTTACAGTTTAAAATATGTCCCACGAGGGCGTAGCTTGGCTCCTAAAGTGATGGCTGCCTAATTCATGAGCTCTCTGATCTTGGGGTTTAATTCTCCTTTATAGTGCTGTTTAACCACCTCTATCTTCAAAACACAGCACTTACTTTTTTACCAAGGAACTCAGGTGTACCCCGCTATAATTATAGCTGCTTAACTCTTACTTTTGGTAAGCAAATCTTGGACTGAATCTCGGAGACAGCATGTCGCATAGCAAGGATCCAGACGGTCTCGCAGGCCTCGATGCGAAGCAAGTAAACAGCAAGTTCATGGTCCTCATGCAGCACATGGCGGAGGTTAATATAGCCACTAATAGCACAACAATGGCGATCCAATAACTAGATACTAGAATCTGTAGAGCTGAGACACAGGTTACATCTAATACTGAAGTCATAGAAGCACTTACAGGCATGGTGCAGGAACAAGAAAAAATGACCCTTCAATTCCAAACCAAACTAGATGATATGAAGAATAGAAGCTGCCGCAATAACCTTCAGCTTCTGGGATTCCCTGAAAGAGCAGAGCAGGGACAACCCATTGATTTCCTGTACGACACCTTTCCTGAAATTCTACAGCATGATCTACCACCAGGTATGATAATAGAGTGGGCCCTCAGGATTCTCAGCCCGATGCCTAAGCTAGGTGAATGGCCTTGGCCAATTATGTCGAAAATCCTCAGTTTTGCAGACAAAGAGTGGATTACTGCATGAGCTAGGGAGCCTGGTGCTCTTTCGTGGCGGGGTCATAAAATTTTGATATTCCAGGATTGCTCAAATGATCTTGTGAAAAGGAGAAAAGCCTATACAGAGGCCTGACATCTGATGCACTCTTTATGGCTCCACTTCTCTCTCTTACCCTGTCACAATGCGTCTAGAGGTAAATGGTACCTTTCTTAATTTTGCTACTCCAGAATCTATGTTAGAATATTTACACTGTACATGGCCATCTAACTCTACTAAGGCATATCTCCATACTAAACAGACCAACCCAGCTGCCACAGTTGCAACGCAGTTCTCCATCTCAAATGGTGGATGCTTGAGGTACGTTATAACCTGACTTCCAGTTTACAGGTGCAGGATCTGGCTTTCGAGGTAACGCCAGCAATTGAGGTGACATGATAGGAAAGACCACCCTCAAGAGCGAATGGCAGAACCTCCACAACAGCAGATGGAAATCCCAAACCAAAAGGACACCATAGAAGGTATTTTCACCACTCCAAATAGATGTGCCCTGCTGTCCCCTATTGAACTGGTTGACTCGGAGGATTTTCTGGATTATCCAGAGGAGGACATGGTGCGAGAGGCCTCTGCCACAGAAACAGACTCCCAGCCTCAGATTGTCCTTATGCCTCCTAGCACAGCCTCCCCTCCGAGCTATCATACATCAAGTTCTGTGGATTCTGGCCCAGTCAAGCGGCCAGAACCTCCTCCTGCACTGACAGAAGACTTGCAAGACTTATTGCCAGCTGGACCTACATAGATAAGTGTCCCTGTTTAGTTTTCTTTCTCATACACAGGGCTTGGGTATAGGCTAATAA
Source organism: Neoceratodus forsteri (assembly GCA_016271365.2). Taxonomy (NCBI): domain Eukaryota; kingdom Metazoa; phylum Chordata; order Ceratodontiformes; family Ceratodontidae; genus Neoceratodus; species Neoceratodus forsteri. Next base: position 1,294,131,801 of record CM057456.1, read on the forward strand.
ACTAACCCCAATCGAATAATGTCAGACTGACATCCCTGAGTATGTGCATTGTTTACCCCATTAGTATATGGTAGCATTGCAGGCCATCCCTGCCCTGTAATTTTAAAGAGGAATGCTTTGGAACATTACATGCTTCTTTTTTTTTTTGCACTTAGTTTATTCCTCCTACACACCAAGGCATCTCTTGGAGGTGCCTGCACAACTCTTACCCCTACTACTCCCCACCATAACTCACCACACCGGTTCTCCCTTCCTTCGAGGGAATTCCCAGCACCCCAGATCACCCTCGAGGCAAGGCCCGCCACTCTCTTTGGCAGTGTCTTTCTGGGATTAGAGGGTCCATCCCTCCCAGGAAGTCAACTGTGGATCCCCGGTGTGGCTTGTCCAGTGTTGGGGATGTGAGGGATGTCCCTGAGGCCCTCGTAACCTTCCTAGCATGCAGGGGTGTTTTTCTTGGTTTTGTCCCCAGACGTGGGTCGTGAAATGCTGCCCAGCCTGTGACATGGATGCTCCCTCCCATGTCCAGAAGGCAGCCGCCTGACATCTTCCCCCTGCGTGTGGCCCCAGGCTTTGCAGTGCCTCCGGTCTTCACCGGGGGCCACTGTGTTGCCAGGCTGTCCCTGGATTCCTCCCCAAGAGATGAGAGCAGTCCACTGAATGCTCAATCCTATCTCTCCCCTACTGACCCCCAGAGGTCCGGGCTCATTCTTGAACCCGGGTCGCTAGTATGGTGTGAGGTGTGGCATCCAGCACCTCAACGTCAGTGTCACCGGGCCTGCCTTGACATTACATGCCTTAAGATGTTACAGTCTATAACTTACAGTAATACTGTGTTATATTTTTTTGATAATTCTTCAACAGGTTCTCCTTATCTTTACTGTCTCCTCGTACCAAAGGGGGAGAATAGACTAAAGGACTGGAGGGTAAACAAGTATAAGGCCATTAGAGAGACTGGTAATGGTTACTATCATACTGACCCAACTCCATTTTGCTTAAGATGGTGCTTTGGTACACTCTTTTTTTTCTATGTGCCTCAAGATTGATTCAGTGGATCCAGGTATAAATTCCTGTTAAAAGTTTAAAGAATGTAAGGACTGCTGTTGGAATTAGATGCTAATATGGCCATATCAGTATTACTCTCTCCCTCCCCACCCATCTCTCCATGTACTTTTACATCCACTTTGGTCAAGCCTTATAGGTGCTTACACTTAGACCACCAATAACCCTGGGAAAGACCAGCCTGATAAGGCTAGCTTCATCCACCTAGACTATTACTCTTAAAGGAGACTGTAAAGCCTGTTTGACCCCCTTACCAGAGAGGTGGTTAGGCATGAGAGAATGATGATACCTCGGCCTGTATTACCTACCTCATCCACTGTACGGAAAGATGCAATAACTGTATATAGTTAACTGCTTTTTCTTTTTACTAAATGTTTGAAAATATTTTACTGTTTGAAATTGATATGTTTGATATATGTACTGATGTCAGTAGATAGGTCAGTAAGTAACCCATATGTTGTTTGTGAATTTCACCATGAAGCAGCAGCTGTTATGGTAGTAAAAATTATTCTGGTTATTACCTTCCCCTGTCAGGCTTATGCAATCATTTCTCCAGTCTTTTTGGCTGTGAGCCTTATCTCCTTTGACATATTCCAAACTCCCCCTGGATATGGCTGAACTCGTCTTCACTACCTGGAATGTCTGGGGCCTTAATTCCCCTCACAAAAGGAGGAAGGTACTCACACAGCTGAAGAGAGTGAAGACTAAGATTGTTTATTTACAAGAAACGAAGCTCACCAAAAAAGATCATGCATTTTTGGATAAAAGTTGGGTAGGGACAGAGTTTCATGACACTGCCCCCACCAGGAGGAGATGGATTACCATATTATTACGTAAATCTCTCCCATTGTCCACTGTGAGCACTAGGCTGATCCTCAAGAGTGTTGGGTGATAGGCCCGTTCGATACCCCCCATGGAAGTATTCTACTGGTGAATATCTATGCCCCTAAAGAAGATGATCCCGTTTATTTTAATGGCCTAGCAGCAAGATTAGTTTCCATGGCTAAACCAGGTATCCCCATAATAACAGGGGGAGACTTTAACCTTACAGTGGTGCCCATCCTCAACAGAAGCATCTTTGGAAAAGAAACACACTTGGGGGTTACAGGCAGTGATGCAGTTATGTTCCAAATGTGAACTAGTGGAAATATGGTACCTCACACTTCCCAAAGAAAGACATACATTTCAGTTAGGGGTCTATGGGTCCTTTAACCACCTAAATTTCTGGCTTATCTCACAATCTCTTACCCTCAGAGTTCTGGTCTCCACTAATCTTCATACAGTAATTTCGGACCATGCCCCAGTAAAATTAATGCTGTCATGGGGTACCCCAATCTCTCGCTCCCCCTCATGGAAGTTAGACCTGCTTCTTCTACAAGACCCTGAATTTTTTAAGTGGGCCCAATCTGAAACTAAATTATTTCTTCAAGAAAATCTGATATCTGATACCTCAGAGCAAACCTCATGGGAAGCCTACAAGGCTACTACGAGAGGGAAAATTATAGGGTTTGCTACACACAGATGAAAAAAAAGAGAAGAGGAACAAACTAAATTAGAAGGGGAGCGAGCCACTGCAGAAAGGGCACTAAAAGACATGCCCTATCCATCTCATAACTCTGCATGTTGCTGACATGTATTAATGATTTGTATGGAACTCAATGTACTTTTATCTAGGAACGTGGATTTGGCCATACTTCGGATGCAGCACTTATACTGGGGGGGGGGGGGACAAGTCTGGGAAGATGCTGGTGTATTAGATCCGTAAACAACAAGCTAACAGACACATTGCAGGGCTAAGGGACTCCCAATCAAGGAGCGTAAAAATGAAACCCCAAGAGGTTAATGAGATTATGACAGCCTTTTATACCCAATTATATACCTAATCCAGAGCTGACACCACCCCTGAAACCCGAGACCTCTTAAATATTATACAGCTCCCTAGGCTAACTGTTGAAGAAAGGTCCACCCTGGAAGCACCACTAACCACAGAAGACGTAGCCAAGGCCTTGGCCTCCCTGAACATAGGGAAAGTCCCCTGCAGGGATGGATTCCCCGTCAAATTCCTTCAGTCTCTAGCCCCACTGATAACCCTCCTACTATGTCAAGTGTATGCAGAGTCCAAAACTGTAGGTATACTCCCACATACTCTACGGGAAGCAGTTATTACAGTGATCCCCAAGAAAGGGAAAGATCCCACTGACATGGCCAGCTACTGTCCCATCTCACTGCTTAACACTGATAGTAAGGTATATGTTAAGCATTAGCCACTAGACTGAACCCACTACTCCCTGCCCTGATTCACCCATCAAAAGTGGGTTTTATTAAAGGCAGATATAGTACAGATCATCTTCAAATGCTTCTTAATCGTATTCACCTAGCTAAACAACATAATACGCTTGTTGCTGCCCAGGCAATGGACTTTGAGAAAGTGTTCAATTCTGTAGAATGGGACTATCTTCACACAGTTCTAGAACATTTTGGTTTTGATCCATGTTTTAGATCAGCTATATCTGCCTTATATAACATCCCTCTGGCAAAAGTGTTAACTAACTCTATCCTTTCAAGCCCTTTTCAGCTACATAGGGGAATGAGACAGGGATGCCCTCTTTCCACTCTCCTTTTTGTACTTGCTGTCGAACCCCTAGCTGCAGCCATTCGTCAAGATCCTTCTATTGAAGGGATAAAGGTGGGACATCGATCCTACTCTACCCTAATGTATGCAGATGATCTGCTCATCCTCCTTGAAGATGCACAGGTCACCATCTCCCTGCTGCTGTCCCTTTTAAACTGCTTTACACACATCTCTGGTCTTAAGGTTAATCAGTCGAAAACTGAGATTTTACCCTTTAACTCCCATTGCCAACCACATATTATACCTCACCTGGGCCTAAAATGGGCAAAAGAAAACATTACCTACCTGGAAATCATGGTTGGAGCACACATTGACAAATGGTGGGACACTAACCTTGAAGCACTGATAACAGACTGTAGGGGAGGATTATACCAATGGACCCGCCTATACCTTACACTGGCTGGCAAGATAGCAGCCTTTAAAATGACTATTGCCCCAAAGGTTTTTCACCTAATATCCCATATACCCATTTCTACCTCCAAGATGGTATAAGAAATTAGATTTGCTAATTGGATCCTTCCTTTAGAGTGTTACTAGGCCTTGTTACCACAAACTCACACTCCGATCCCACTGAAAACAAGTAGGGTGGGGGTTGACCTGGATCGAAGAATATAAAATGGCCTTCCAAGGCTCACAAACATTAACATGGTTTCAACCCCAATCCCACAGAACCCCCCAGTGGTTGGAAATTGAACAAACCCTGGGAAATTCTCCCATACTTGCCTCCTTACTATGGGGGTGCTTGCCAGGCTCACTTAAAAGTCACCCCATGCTGGGGCCATCACTTAGATACTAGAAAACTCTACACAAGAAACTGAAAGCCCTGGCATGCCCTCTACACTACTCTCCCCTTCGGGAAAATCCCTGTATCACCAGAGGAGGTAGTCCAATAACCTGATTAAGCTGGAGCAGAAAATGCATCTTATTTATTAAAGATTTCCTTGTCCTGAATTCCCAGATAATGGACACTTTCCAAAACTTGCAAAACCATTGGTCACTACCCTCTACAGATCTATGGAAATATTTTCAGATTAGAAATGCATTTAAATGTATCCTAACACAAGGAGTGCACTCCACTGTGGACTCTCTCCAACTACAGAAATGGCTGAAAGCACCCACAGGTACAGAAGGTCTAATATATGCCTCACTTCAAAATGCCATGCCTAACAATGGAGCTTTCCAAAGCAATACAAATCACACATGCTCAATGGGGGCAATGCTGGCAAGCACGACACACAGCATATCGGGATCCCCGGAGCAGGCTTATACACAACAAAATATTTCATTCATGGTATAGGACTCCTACTATACTTAAAAAAGCAAAATATTAGCTCAGGATACATGCTGGAGATGTCAACAGCTGTGTGGGGGGGGGATTTATACCATATTCTTTGGCAATGCCCCCTTATAACCCTCATCTGGGAGACAGTCCCTAAGATGGCCAGTGACACCCTTAAGCTTCGTATCTCCCCCCAGCCACTCTCATGCTGTTGGGTATGAAATCTTCTGCCCCCTATCTTTCTCCCTATAAATTTCACTGGCTCATGTTACTGTGCATGTGGTCAAGTGAATCATCCTAAAGAACTGGAGAAGCCCCATCACATCAACCATGGAGGAAGTCCTTCCCACACTTACTAAAGTATATGAACTAGGGTAGTACTCCCACCTGATAATCCTCCTGGTCGCACAGTGCCCTATGTTGAAGGTAGGTCCAAACTATTTTGTTTTCTTCAGACTGCAGAAATGACATAATATGATATGTTTAAAACTCCCATGCAGAGAATTTAGTTGTCGACCCATTAGTGCAACCACAGATTGGCCGCCTTCAATATGTATTTAATATGATTATAGACTGCAGAGATTATGTTGTGTACCTTTGACTTTTTATTTATTATTTCTATAAATATGTTCCATGGATTTGTTTTTTGTTTCTTAAAACCAATAAAACATTTAACAACAAATATGTCCCACTGTATTACAGGCTAGATGCAAAGTATCACTGAAACAGATGGAACTGTGACCTAATGTGATATTAAAGCAGGCTGTAAGCGTGCTGTAAACAGATTATTTAAATGAAAAGGGTGTAATGAGCAGAAGGGTCTCTAAGAGGACTTTAAGAAACATGTATATGCAGTACAGTACTGTACATCTTAATTAATGTTCAATTGGTATTGAGGCCATGGGGCTTGCTATAAATAAAGATTGTTGTTTTGTTTTTTGGGGATATTGTACTTGCATCTGCTGTAGAATTCTATGTGTTTTGTGTAAAAATGACAAGTGGATGTATCTTGTGCAAACCTCCCCCTTTGGGAAGGGTTTACCAGGATGCCCGACTGCCAGCCTCCTGATTGCAGCCCAAGTTCTGCTGTGGCTCTCTGTCACACGTGCATGTGGCATGGTGAGAGACAGCCATGGTACATATGATCCTTGGTGCCTTCTGTTCCCCACCTTTTGCGGATGCTCTTCTTTCCCAGTTCCCCATATCCTGGTAGCAGATACAGGGAACAACAAGGACATCATTGCTTTGATACCTCTAGTGCCACACAAGGACAAGGCCTACATCTCAAGCAGGATTGCATGTGCCAGAGGCTCCTCTCTATTGTTCTCACTCCACCACTCAAAAGTCATGTGATACACTCCTCTGCCACACCATGAACCCACCAGCTCAACCAGACAGCAGTCCAGGAGGGCTGCAACAGAATCAAGGGGGTCAGCACACTATGGGGGGGCAAATAAATAACCAAAATTAAAGACTTTGGAGCCTAGGGCTTCTTAAAAAATGGCTGTAGCCATTTTGTTGACTCTTGATCCCCAAGCTCGGCTAATCAGAGGGCTGTAAATACCAGGGAAGCAAGGGATTCTGGGATGATGATGCAATTAGGGACCCTCCCACTGTACTGGTGGCCTAAGAGGGCCAAATCAGAGGGCAAGACAGGGCAGAAAGACTGCTGGACAACCCTGTCTGTCCAATGGGGTACTAAATTGGAGAAAAAAGTTTCTGGGCTCACAAGGAGCTCATAGTTGTCAGAGACAGACACTAAGATGTTCAGAGTTGCTGCTGGTGAGACCAAGTGAGATGCCTAGCCAGTCCAACAATCCTGCTATCCCTCACTAAGGTTCACCCTGCAAACTCACTGTGAGCTGTTTCCTGAGCTTGCCCTGTTCAGAGACTGTGCTTGGGGAAAGCCGCAGTGTAGTGAAAGCTGTGAAGTTGTGCCAGATCATCACATGTTGGAAGAAACCACTGAGAAGTTTGTGACTGTGTGGCATTGCTGCATACCAAAGCTGCTGAGATGTATAGAGCAGAGATAGAGACTTGCATCACACTGAGGTTGCATCAGAGCCAAGTACAGAGTCTGCTAGCCCTTAACTAGTGGCATGGATTGGAGAACAGGGAACCACAGGGTGCATGCACGAGTACATGAATAGTATTGATCTGGAGGGGAGTTAGACCGTAGGGTTGCTCCTGGGGTCTGGGCTCCTTGGGAACTAAAAATCCACTCTGACTGAGTTGGAAGGGCTGTGTATTGAGAGATGTCATCCAGAAGGGCTGTGCCCTGAGTGGTGTGAGCCACATGAGCTGTACTGCTGCAGACTGTCTGAAGGAATCTGAAGTGCTTCATCCCCAGGCCACTGCACTTGTTTCCTGATTGCTGCTCACCAGCTTGCTGTGCACTGTTCCTTGACTCAGCTGAACTATTGCATCCCTGGGTCACGTGAATGCTGCACACAATTGGCAATACAGCTCCACTGGAAAGGGGTGCAGGATAAAATGGTATTGCTAAGTCCAACAACAAATATTCGCACTCCCAGGTTACAATAAAAAGACTTGAGACTTCACTTACCTGCTGACTGACTTGCTGCAGGCTCCGGATCTGCTTTGGCTTCGGACAAGTAAGTTTAAGTTAAAGTTAAGTTAACTACAGTTTTCCTTTTTCTTCAATTCAAGCAACTCAACTCCTGGCTGCTGGCGCTGCTGAATGCTGACTAATTAGTAAGTTCAGTGCCCCCTAATGTACTCTGTACTACTGTGACTGTCTGATTTATTAATTACATTGATTTATTTGTGGTCGCGACCACAGCCTTTGTTATTGTCTTCATAATGGTGGCATTGGCAGCAAAATGCCAGCAGGTAAACAAACCTGTAGTTTCCTAGCACAGTATATACAGAACCGTCACTGCTGTGAATGGTTAATAAAAGTCAAATTATGGGAATCTTGGTACCTTTAGTCCGAAATGCATATTAGTGGTGTTGTCTTATCTAAAAGCGTATAGTACACAATAGCCAGCCCTAAACAGATTGTGTGAATATTGACTGTTTCAGTAGGAACTCTGATGTGCAAGTCAAATACTTTTTCTGCATTTGGAGAAATATCCCGATAGTTTAATTACAGCAAAACTCTACATTTTCTAAGCTACTGGTCTCTGTAAATGTGTGTTGAAAGGTACAGCAAATAAATTTCAAGGGCTGGGAGGCTGTTTAGTTGATGTGTTTTGAAAGGGTAGATTACATATATATTGTTGGATGTTTAATAATGTTAAGTTTGCTTTTTGGTGCAGATGTTTGTGAATAGATGGTTAATTGTGGAATTATCAACAGATGTCTTCTTGCAGCCTTTTTAGTACTGACTGCAGCTAATCGCATTATTATTCCATAGTTCAGTAAGAGTGCATAATATGGATACATTCTCATATAAATTAAGATTGTAAAGGAATATAATATAACATGCCCCTGCTCTCTCCCAGCTTACTCCATATATCATCTGATCTTGCACAGTTTATTTAGGAAGCATTCTGCATGAATAAAAAGTTAAGGCAGTGACCTTGCAAACATTTTAAATGATAATGGCCAACCTGCGAACACTGCTTTTACTCTGGTCACTTTTTGTAAACACTGCTTTCTGGAAATGTGAAAAAAATCTAATACTTACTTTCATCTGCATCGGAATTTATTTAAATGTAGATTTGGAGTGACCAAGTCTCCTGTTTCCATACAAAACCTTACTAGTTTTTTTTTCTCCATTAGAAAAACAAGTTTGATTTGTTCAGCTTTAAGTGGTGGCTCCTGCTTTTGGCTAGTGCAATCGTGTTTTTATTGGGTGTGGTCTGAATAAACAATTAACATTTTATTTTATTTTTCATGAATACACAATCATAGTTACCATATTATATTGTGGTATGGATGTGCTATAATATAGGAGGTGGAATGCCCTTCCCTGAAATAATGAGTTAATATTTCTGAGATATACCAACCGCACCTTCCTGCCAATGACCTGGTTGATTTCAACCTATATGCAAATAAATGAGTGTGTGTGTGTGTGTGTGTGTGTGTGTGTGTGTGTATGTATGTATTATAACTCCCACAGTGTCATGTTTAAAAAGTCAGACATCAGCATCACACTGTCAATAATTTGGGCCTACCACCAGGCCCTCAAGTCCCCCCAAAGCAGCAGTTCACTGAAACAAAGTGCAGTGTCAGAAATAGGCATGGATGCCCATACACTATGTAGAATAGTGGATTGCAACTCTATGCACAGCCAGTGTGTTGTGCCACCTCAGGGATCAGACTCCATTGGACCCCTCAAACATCACTCTCAAGGTCACTGGGTATCAAAACCCCTCAGTGCCGCAAGACACTGGTTGTGCATAGTCTCCCATCCACTGTCCCATGTATAGTGACAGACTAAATTACTTATTGTACCAGGGTGTGCAATGTGTTATTTTTTTAGTAGGAGAAAAAACTGCAGTAAATAAACTTACACTTTTCTGCTTTCCAATGAGTGTAAATGGGTTTGTGAACTTGGTGAATAGGCATCAAATCAGTGGGGAAAAAACTATGCAGGCCCTTCATGAAGCTAGCAGCAGACTTGGGCACAGGGCTGTAATAACCTCAGTTGCCTTCTGCTGAATGCCTATGCCAATGCCACTATCATGTGTGTTTATACAGAGTGACATGGTCTACTGGAAAGCAACAGTCATAGTGTGTGAACAAAGAAGAAATAAAAAAAAATAGATAAATACATAATTGTGCCCTGTCCAGCAGTTGTCATAACACTTAGTGTGGGAAGGAAGGAGGGAGGAGTAAGAGATCCCAAGAGAGGTTAAAACAGGATGAAGAAGACCTAGGGAAAAATACGCAAGTTAATGAAAAGAGACTAAAGACATAAAGAATGGTTTATTCTTTTATTTATTTATAAATTTTAACATGACGGTCTCTTGAGCAAAATCTCTTTTTGAAGGTAGACCTCACCAAAATAGTCAGAAAGTGTAATGGCCTGAAAACATAAAGACTGTTTTTCTTTTTGTAACATCTGTGTTGATCCAATAAAAGGTATCACACCACCATTTACTTCTGGATCTACTTCAAAGTAAACAACTTAAATCCTTTATTGGTCAGTGATGTGCTGAATATGAAATACAGAGCACGGGTGCCATTTGTATTCATTTATACAAAAATGAGATGACAGCAGCTTGTTTTATGGTGTGTCCTGGGGGAAAAAGAGTTAGATGTGTATTTCACAGAAAACTGCACAATCAGTGTATAATGGGTATGTTTTAACCCTATTTCTTGTGGAACATGAGTTCTGGTTTAGTTTGCTGTATAATAACATGCAAGTCAGTCATAACTATTCCCACTGTTAACTGGTCTATTTCTCTGTTAAATACAGCCATCCCTGTAGATCTGGCATCTGGGAGCACTAGGTTTGATAGACCAATATAGCATCATTCATTTTAGCACCATTTGTTATTTATTTTGTTTTAGTTAACAAATCAGCCACACTAGGCTGAAGACCTATTTTGAGGTGTGCCATCAAAACGGACAATAAACAGTTCACGCTGGCTGACACAGCTTATAATAAAAATACTACCAGTTTATGTACAGATATGTACAAATATATACATGGCTGAAACTGTTGATTAAAATAATCTTCCAGTTAAAAACTTAAAGCATGGCATTTACTAGAAGATTGTGCAAGTAAGTGTTTTAATTGTTCTAATTGCTTGGATTGCCAGGACTGACATCTCAGAAATCTAGGGAGCCTTATTTGCATTACAAAGAAGTGATGATGTACAAATGTGTCTATAAAGTGAGCTGGGTATGAAGGAGGCTGCTGTAAGAGTGCTTAGAATGATTAATGATTCATGTTGTTTACATAGTGTGGCACTTGTTCGTGGTGGCACTGGCAGACAATGGCATGGAATCTGCCTGGCATATTGGACTGGACTGGAGTATGGCACTGATGTGTTCAGGGTGGTAAATGAAGTTGGCACTCTGCATGACTTGTGTGAGAAACCACTGTGAGTGGTATAGGGAGCATTGTTAAAAAGCAGTACCATTATGTCAAAGTTCTCCCTGTGGGCACCTTTTACAAAAAACTGAGGTTTGATGTGATTCTCATATTAAAACAATTCAATGTTGGGTGAATAGCATATAGTGCTTGCATGTACTGAACTTTGGTCTTTCTCTGCCCTAACCCTTGGCTGAAGAGCCAGACAGTGATAGGTAATTGAAAACCCAGCAGCAAGGGGAGTAAGCATTTCAGAGAAGGAGGAGTTGGGGAAGCTGGGGGGCATTTGAAAATTCTGTGAGTTGCAGCTGCTGGGAGAGGTTGGCTGATACATGACATATGGGAGAAGGAGGCAAATTTCCCAATGCTGAATCATGGACATAACAAAAGCCCTGCCATTGTAACTGTTGGGCAGCTGAGTAACAACAGTGGCATAAAAAAATAATAGTTTCATTGTCAGTACCAGCCAAATCATGCATTATAAATCTTATTGGACTCTCATGTCTTGAACAATAGTGGTGCAGTACACAAGCATTTTGATGCATGGATCACTAACCAAGAATATCTAATTAAATTAGCCCCAGTAGTTGAGGATAAATATTAACTATTGACAAAGATTGGGGGGGGGGGAATGAGGAAGGACAAGATATAAAAAAATGTTTTTTGGCATAGACATTTTATTGCTATCGTGCTTAATATTGTTCATGCTGTAGTGCCTTATCAGAAGATGGTAATCAGATGAGTTCACTAAACTATAAAGACAAAATTCTTTCTCAGAGCCTACATGGTCTGTGTCATTGCATTCAAATATGCCACGGTCTGACAGACAAAAAGACAGATGGAGAAATAACTGGCTGATATTGCTGCCAAGATGCCAGAAAACTAAATTACTGGTTTGGGAGTTCCCTAGATACCAATATCTTCAGAGCATGCAAGGGACATGCTGCTGAGAATGATACCACTGACACTGCCACAAGCACTGCAGCTGTCAGCTGTAGTATGAAGTGACAATGTAACTGTGCATACTGACTTCCGCTGCCAATGGCTTGATAGAGTCAAATGCAGCCATGTTTGTTTCAAATGCTGCATCAGTGCCAGAACGACATGTTCCTTGCCTGATGAGGATTTTCCTGCAGCTGCTATTCCAGTGCCCCTGGATGGTAAGACCTGCTCTGATACAGAAAACAGAGCTGCAGAGCTGTTCCCCATGAACAGCAATAGCAATGGCTACATCATGCATGTCTCTGAGAGTACCCAGCTCACAGAGGTTAACCCAGTGCCTGAATCTGCTGTCTCTTTGTCTCTCCCCTCCTGTTCTGAGAATACCTGGGTCACTGCAGTTGAAGCAGTGTCTGAATTTGCTGTCTCTTTGTCTCTCCCCTCCTCCTCTGAGAAAACCTGGGCAACTACAGTTGAACCAACAGTGTCTGAATCTGCTGTGTCTTTGTCTCTCCCCTCCTGCTCTTCTGTTTGTTGCCACAATATTAACAGTGTTTTTTAACCAAGCAGTGTTATAGAAACTTCAATCAAACAAGTCATTCTGCAACCCAATGGAAGAACTGAAACAAGAACTTGTCAAACACGGTGGTTTTCATCTTTCAGTTGGCTAACCTACTGTGTTTCAAAAGGATGTGTATTCTGCTACTACTGTCGGACAGCAGTGGAAAGAAAACTAATCACAGGCAGTCGTTGTGGTGAAATGACCTTCATTTCATCAGGATTTAGTGATTGGAAGAAAGCAATTGACAAATTTAAGAAACATCAGACATCATTATTCCACCGTAAAGCTGTTGAGAAGTATACTGCATTCAACAACACAAGAATGAACGTTGGTGCTCAGCTCAGCCAGCATCTTGCACAGGAACAGGTGAGAAACCAAGAAATGTTCCTGAAACAGCTAAATGCAATACAGTTTCTAGTTTGGCAAGGACTAGCAATTTGTGGCAAAGAAGAAGAGGAAAGCAACCTGAGGCAGGAAATGCTGAGTAGGGCAGTTGACATACCAGAACTACTGAGATGGATCCAGGAAGGGAAATATCAGAGTTCAGATATTGTGAATGAAGTCATGGAACTCATGGCACATCAGCTGCTGAGGAACCTTCTGGAAGAAATATGCAATGAATCAAAGCTGCATGCAATCATAGCAGATGAATCTCGGGATATTAGCCAACATGAACAGATGACAATATGTATACGATGGGTTTCCCTGCCCCATTTTGTTATACATGAAGATTTTATTGGATGTATGAAATGGCAAAGACTGATGCATAATCCATCACCAGTTCCATTAAGGATGTTTTAGTAAGATGTAATTTACCAATCAACAACATGAGGGGACAGGCGTATGATGGAGCAACAAATATGAGTGGATGCATTTCTGGAACTGCAACAAGAATTAAGAGAGAAAATCCACTAGCATTGAATGTCCATAGTGCAAATCATTCCTTGGACCTGGTGTTGCAAAACTGTGGCAAAACAAGTGATGCCATTGAAGATGCCCTCAGCTGTGTCCAGAATTTAAGTGTGTTAGAAACATAGAAACATAGACTTTGACGGCAGATAAGGACTGCTAGGCCCATCTAGTCTGCCCATTTCCCTACCTACAGGATAGGCCGCAGATCCTAGTTAACCAACAGCCTATTTCCTCCAACCCCCCACAAGAATTGCCTTATGTCTGTCCCATGCATTCTTGAATTCTCCCACAGTTTTAGACCCCACAACCTCCTCAGAAAGGCTGTTCCATGCATCCACTACCTCTCTGTGAAATAATACTTCCTCACATTGCCCCTGAACCGCCCTCCTTCTATCTTTAAATTGTGTCCCCTTGTTCTTGCATGTCTCTTTTTCTGAAAGATGCAACCCTCTTGGACTTTGTTGATTCCACTGAGGTACTTAAAAGTTTCTATCATGTCCCCTCTCCCTTCTTTTCCTCAAGGGTATACATATTAAGCTCCTTTAGTCTCTCCTCATATGGCTTCTCTTGCAGACCCTGCACCATTTTGGTGTCCTCCTCTGGACTGCTCTATCCTGTCTATGTCCTTGCAGATGGTCTCCAGAACTGGACACAGTACTCAGATAGGGTCTCACCAACTGTCTGTACAGAGGATAACAACTTCCTGTTTTCCGCTGATGATGCCTCTCCTATACATCCCAGTATACCCCAGCCCTCACTACTGCCTTCTCACATTGTTGTAACATAAAGGTCATCTGATATGATTACCCCCAGGTCCCTTTCATTTTTTGTTGTTGTTACTACCTCCCCACCCATTGTGTATTCTTCCCCTGGGTTCTTGTTTCCCAGGTGCATTATTTTGCACTTCTTTGCATTGAATCCTAGCTACCATGCTTCTGACCATTTCTCCAACCTTGCCAAGTCCCTTTTCATCCTTTCCACGCCTCCTTGTGTATCAACCCTGTTGCAGGTCTTTGTGTCATCTGCAAAAAGGCATACTTTCCTTCCAGTCCCTCTGCAATGTCACTGATGAAGACATTAAAAAGGACTGGACCCAATACTGAACCCTGTGGTACCCCACTAGTAACCCCCCTTTCTTCAAGTGGACTCCATTTACAATTATCTTCTGTGTCCTGTTGTCAGCCAATGTTTTGCAGGCTACCACCCTGGGTCCACTCTGAGCTGGTTAATTTGACATTAATCTTTTGTGTGGGACTGTGTCAAATGCCTTGCTAAAGTCTAGGGTAGGCCATGTCCATAGCCCTCCCTGGTCTACTACTTTGGTCACCCAGTCAAAAAAATCTATTAGATTTGTCTGACATAGGCCTTCCGCTGTGAACCCATGCTGCCTTGGGTCTGTGCTCCACTGGCCTCTAGGTACTCAACTATTCTTTCCTTCAAGTGACTCCATCACTTTCCCTACCACAGAGGTCAGACTGACAGGTCTGTGTTTCCTACCTCTGTCTTGGTCCCACTTTTGCTGGGAATCCATCCGCCTTCCTCCAGTCCTCAGGTACCACACCATCCTCCCATGATTTATTAAAAGAGTAGCCAGTGGTTCACTAGTTCCTCCTTAATTCTTTTAGAATTCTGGGGTGAGTTCCATCAGGACCCATTGCTTTGTCCACCTTCAGTTTTAGGAGTTCTTGCAGAACCCTTTCTTCTGTGAAAGGACTGGGATCGACCCCCTATCAAGAGTGCTTCTGTTAATTGGATTAAGCACTTCCCCTCCCTTTTGTGAATACTGAGCAGAAATATTCATTCAGTATTCCTGCTTTTTCACTGTCCCCCCTCTGCCCACCCACCATTCATTCTATTCAGCCTCACTATCCCTCCCTTTGTCTTTCTACACTCGCTGATGTACCTATAAAATGTTTTATTGCCCTTCTTAACTGAGTTGGCTATCTTTTCCTCAGTTTGGGCCTTTGCTATTTTGACTTCCCTCCCTGCTTCCTTCTGCCTTAACTGGTACAGCTCTCTGTCCTGCTCCTTCTGTGTTTCCTTATACTTCCGGAATGCTATCTTTTCTTCTGACTTTCACAGCCACCTCTTTGAGAACCATAGTGGCTTTTTCTTTCATTTGATTTGTTTATTTGCTTCACACAAAGGCTTGTTGCCTCTGTGATGGCAGTTTGATAATTCCCCATTGTTGCTCCACACTTCCTTCTAGCCTGTTTGCTAGTGCTTTTCTGAGGCACTCTCCCATCTTGCCAAAGTCAGCCTCCTAAAGTCCAGTACCCTCACTTTTGTGGCTTGACTCTGTAGCTGAGTTTAATGTGAACCACAGTGTTTGATGGTCACTTGTCCCCAGATGGCAACCCACTTCTAGATTTGAGATCCTGTCACTGCCCCTGTTTGAGAGTACGAGGTCTAAGATTGTTCCCTCATGAGTGGGTTCCAAAACTAGCTGTCTAATGCCTGCCACCTGTAGGGCATCAAGAATGGCCCTGCTCTTGGATGTGGCTGCAGCAAATGTGCTCCAGTTAACATCTGGCATATTCAGGTCTCCCATCAACAGTATCTCCCCTTTCTCTGCCATTCTAAGAATGCCTTCTATCATATCCTTATCCATTTCTTCCCTCTGACATGGGGATCTGTACACAACCCCTGTGCAGATTGTGGTGCCCTTTGCAGTCTCCAAGGTGACCCACAGTGATTCCTCTCCTCCCTGTTTACTCTTTTGTTCAGTTGCTTTTATCTCTTCCTTTACATGAGAGCTACTCCTCCCCTCTTCTCCCTGCCTGTCTCTCCTGTAGGTTATGTACCCTGGTATGTTAACATCCCAGTCATGGTTCTCTGTGTACCATGTTTCTGTGACTGCTACAATATCCAGGCATCCCTCTTCCATTAAGGCCATCAGCTCAGGGCTTGTTGCCCAGACTACAGGCATTGGTACTCATTACCCTCCATTTCCTGATGGCCCTTACTCCTTTGCCCCATCCCTGTCCTTCTTGCCTTTGTCACTCTCCATTTACCCTGCCCTTCTCCTATTGACACCTCTATGTTGGTGTTGCTGCACTTACTAGCGTGATTATTTGGTGGGATAGGGTTTTCCTGCTCCTTTCCAGTACCTCCCCCTTGGCTAGTTTAAAAGCTTGCCAATGAAGCATTTAAACCTATCACCTAGGATCCTGGTTCCCCTCCCAGACAGATGCAGCCCACCATGCCAGTATAGGCTTGCATCACTCCAGGTGGACCCCAGTCCCTAATGAAGCCAAATCCTGGGCTCACACCAGTTTTTCAACCACTGATTGAATCCCATGGTGCAGAACACCCTAGCCTCTCCTATGCCATAGATGGGTAGCACCTCCGAGAAGGTTACCGTGCGTGCTTTGACTGAGGCCCTCCCCAATTCCACCAAACTCTTCCTGCACTTCTCTAATCCCTTTCTTAGCAGGTCATTTGACCCTAGGTGGACAATGACATCCAACTCCCTCCTGTGCAGCTGCTCTGGCAATCCTGAGGATTCGCTCCCTGTCCCTCAAGCCATGGTGCCAGGCAGGCACCACCTCCTACCCCTTCCTCCCCAGTTCTACTTCCCTAAGAATGGAGTCCCCACCAGGAGTTGTTTCCTTCCCTGCAGGAGTCCCTGCCACCCTCCTGTGGGTCTCCTTTGTGGAGGTTCCCAGCATCCTCCTTGGTCTCCACTGTGGGTGCCTCCATAGAGGAACCACACTTTGCCAGAATGGCATAGGAATTGTGGAGGTACAACTGGAGGGATGCACCTCTGTTCCACCATCCTCACCCTCCTGAGCCACTGTGGTCCAACGCTCCTCTTTCTTGGCAACCTCTGAGGCAACAGCAGTGGCACTGGTGGTCCCTGGATGGCAGGAGGTCCCACAAATCCTGGCCAATTCAGCCTGGAGATGGGCAACCTCCTCCCTCAGTCCAGGAGGTGCCTGCAGATGGGACAACACCGCATCCTCCAGAACATCTCCCGAGGAAGACTGCTGCTCCACAGCCACTGCACTCAATTCCACTCCAATCCTGTCTTGTTTGGCCCCTTAACTGTTTGCAATCACTACTTTTCCTCTGTTTTTCTCTCTCCCTTACTTTCTGCCTGTGTGCCCTTTAAGCTCCTGATTGCCCTGTTCTGAGACAAGAATATCCTATATTTCTCAGTAGACCACTTGCTTGCTCAGAGGCAGACCTCCAGCAGCTAGATGGGGCCAGAGGCTACTCTTGCCCTTCTAGGATGGTGGGTCCTTGAGTGGTTCTGTGATCACTCACTTCCTGCCCCTAAACAGGAAGTTCCTGTTGTCAGTCAAATCCTGTGCCTATAAAAATAGAACTAGCTTTGGGTGGCGGGGTGGAGAAAGGAGGGCAATATAGTCCCAACAGAAAGTTCAGTCACACAGCAGTCCTTTCTCCTGGTGTCTTCTGCCAAGCTATTAGCTGAAACTTTCTAAGGCAGTCTTTAAATGTAGCTTCCTTCTAGCTAAGCCCTCCCCTACTTACCAGATCTTTCTACAAGTAATTTTAAACCTCACAGCAGTTAAGTCCTTTCAGTCACCTGAGATTTACACCTAGATAACTCTTCAGATACCCATTCAGTTCAGTTAACCCGAACACACACTTTTTTTTTTTTGGTATGTTATTTTTTTTACCCTAAATTAAAGGTCCAAATACAAAAGTTCTTCTACTTTAGTCCCAGCAGAGAAGTTCAGTCACACAGCAGTCCTTTCTCCTGGTGTCTTCTGCCAAGCTATTAGCTGAAACTTTCTAAGGCAGTCTTTAAATGTAGCTTCCTTCTAACTAAGCCACTCCCCCTACTTACCAGCTCTTTCTACAAGTAATTTTAAACCTCACAGCAGTTAAGTCCTTTCAGTCACCTGAGATTTACACCTAGATAACTCTTCAGATACCCATTCAGTTCAGTTAACCCAAACACACACTTTTTTTTTTTTTGGTATGTTAGTTTTTTACCCTAAATTAAAGGTCCAAATACAAAAGTTCTTCTACTTTAGTCCCAGCAGAGAAGTTCAGTCACACAGCAGTCCTTTCTCCTGGTGTCTTCTGCCAAGCTATGGCAGTCTTTAAATGTAGCTTCCTTCTAGCTAAGCCACTCCCCCTACTTACCAGATCTTTCTACAAGTAATTCTAAACCTCACAGCAGTTAAGTCCTTTCAGTCACCTGAGATTTACACCTAGATAACTCTTCAGATACCCATTCAGTTCAGTTAACCCAAACACACACTTTTTTTTTTTGGGTATGTTAGTTTTTTTACCCTAAATTAAAGGTCCAAATACAAAAGTTCTTCTACTTTAGTCCCAGCAGAGAAGTTCAGTCACACAGCAGTCCTTTCTCCTGGTGTCTTCTGCTAAGCTATTCGCTGTTGATTCGGAGATCACCATAGATGATGGCTCTTTATGAAAATATTGCAGTGAATGACAGTGAGAACCCTTACATGATGATAGAAGGCCTGCATTTACTTTGTGCAACAAGATGGACAGCAAGAACAAAGAGCATCAAGTCAGTTCTCAAAAACTATGGAGCATTCTATGAAACCTTAGAGGAGCTGAAACAAGACAAATCTACGGATGTACGAACTAAGGTCAAAGGCCTGTTGTCAGTGATGGAAAAGTTTCTGACCTATTTTGGACTGGTTAATCATACAATATATTCAGCGTATCTGAACAAGTGGCTTCAATCTTGCAAACAAAAAGACTGACAGCAGAAAGTACAATGATGAGTGTAAACTCCCTGAAGAAAAATTTACAAAGCCAGCGCAATGGCTTTGACCAGGTATATGAAGGCATCAAAGAGAAAGTACAACTACTGAAAAAAGTGAAGGAGCCAAAACTTGCCAGACAGCGCTATATCCCAGCAAAGCTGCAACATGGTAGTGCACCGCATCACCATCCCGAATCTGCTAAGGTCTGGTATCGACAGATGTACTATGAAGCCATTGATGCTTGTCTTGTTGGACTAGACCAACGTTTTGATCAAGAAACCTACACTTTGCTATCATCCATGGAGAATGTGTTGCTTCAAGCAGCCAATGCAAAGATGTTTTCAGTTCCTTCTCAGATCACACAGTTGTATGGAGATGAGGACTTGGACATTGACATTCTAAATGCACAACTGAACTTGCTCCCAGGACTTGTGCAGCAGGTTTTGCCAGAGGTGAAGGCAGTAACTTCAATCAACACCATTATTGATGTCTTAGTGGGAAAAGACTGCCAGCAGCAGATACTGTATTCAGAAGTAGTGAAGCTCATTCAAATTTACCTCCTTGTCCCAATGAGTACAGCAACTGGGGAGAGATCCTTTTCAACACAGTGGAGGATAAAGTCTTACTTAAGAAGCACCATGACAGAGAAGAGGTACAATCACCTAATGCTGTTGAACATTCACAAAGAGAGAACAGACAAGTTGGATTGGACACAAATTGTTCGGGAGTTTGTGCAACGAAATGAAAGATGACGTAACTTTTTTGGAAAAATCTGATACTGAAAATCTTTACTTTAGGGAACAATTCATATGGTGGTAAAGTTGTTGATCGGTTGATGTGGTGGCCACCAGGGCCTGGGAATGACTTGCCCAGCATACCAGCCTGAAATGGTGATCAGAGCATCCAGAGTATTCATTCATGGCAGAAGTACAGATTTGGTGGTAAATTGGTTGAATGGTTGATTTGGTGGCCACCAGAGCCTGGTAATGGCTTGCACAGGCATACCAGCCTGAAGTGGTGACCAGAGCATTCATGGGATGATTTGGTGGCCACCGGGGCCTGGTGAAGGCTTGTACAGGCATACCAGCCTGAAGTGGTGACCAGAGCATTCACGGGATGATTTGGTGGCCACCAGGGCCAGGTAATGGCTTGTACAGGCATACCAGCCTGAAGTGGTGACAAGAGCATCCAGAGGATTAATTCATGGCAGAAGTATAGATGTGATGGTAAATTGGTTGATTGGGTGAGTCTGTGGTATGCAGTTGCAACAATACAGGAATGAATGAGCAAATGGCTTTCCTCTATTGAATTCTTAGGGAACAGTGGCCCATTTCCAAATATACCCTACTCCTCCATCCAGACTTTGCTGTAAAATCTGTTTTATACTCATATTGTTGTACAATAATATTGTTTATTGTCATTGTATACTATGATTCATTAATAAATACATTTTACATTGCACGCTGTGATTCATTAATAAATAAGCTATGTAAACTTAATGGCTCTGTGTCATTATTTCCCCAGCCTCAGGAGTTTACCTTGTCACTGGTGGTTGGGCTTAACTGCAAACTTCTATTCTGAAGTTAGTGGAACCAAAACCTCCTAACTCATTAGTGTGAAGACTGCATGCTTGGGACTGGTGTTGCACATTATTATGGCATCTCTCTGTTTCACCTGGACAACCACTCTAACAGATTAAGAAATGTGTGGTTCAAACATAATGTGGAGCTATTGGAGGGAATGGGTCGACAGCTGCTTTCTTAATATAGCTGCTCACTTGAGCAGACTTAGACTGGGTGGTCTATTTCTGCTGGCACATTTGTATGTCTATAGTTGCATAAATATTCCTATACGGGACTGCATTCTTAATGTTATGAACATCATGTGTGTACATGATTTATTGTATTTTTGCATGGCAAAAACTAGTGTAGAAAAAGCGCCCTTTTTACTCTCATGAATGCCCCTCTGAGCCTCCGCCCCCTCAGTTTTTACTATCTTCCGGCATCTATGAACGTGCTGCCAAAAATCTAGCACTAACAGACCACTGCTGTGAAAACCCTGACTGGTTTTGTGCTCAGCACATCATCAGGGGGAGGTTTCACATTACAAACACAGGTTCCTAAATAGTGCAGCATCTTAAAGAGACAGTAGCACCATCATAAGTTATGAATGTATTACAGCTCAATGTAAACATGGAGGATTGTATATGAGCAGTCATACACAACAAGGATATTCTTGTATCAAGAGGTTTCCTTGGTAATAGATGACCTCGAGAGTGCAGCTCGACAGGTGCTCTGTTACCAAGGGAACTTCGAGATACAAGAATATCCTTGTTTATGTATGACTGCTCATACACAATCTTTTATGGTGTATGGGCAGTCACAGCAAAGAAAATCATACAAAAACCAGCTAGTGAAGACAATTGAGAATAGAAATGTTAACATGTTCTTCTTTTTTTTAACTGTCAGTGTGCTGCAGTTGTCTCTGCAAGTTCAAGTGGAAAAAAAAACTTCCAGCTTAACTGGATAGAGGAAAGCAACTATGTGCAGCATTCCAAGTTGTTCTGCTGTAGTAGTGACATCACTACTACTGCAACAGAACAACATAATGATGTCACTACTGCAGCAGAACATAGAGGATAATGTATGGTCCTCTATTGGTAACCGGTCTGTTAACTGTTGAGAGGTGGCCAGAGTGACAGTGTAAACCGCAAGAGCAAAGCTCGAGAGGTTTACGTCACCATGGCAACCTCGAGACAGTTAACAGTAACCAGTTGCTGATAGAAGGACCATACATTATTTTTTATAGTGTATGGTGCCAAGAAAAAATGAAAACAGCTTCTTACTTTTCAAAATATAGTCACCGCCGCAGCCGTTCTGTCATTCCCTTACCATTGCATGCATCCGTCGGTTCCTGAGTGAAAAAAAGGCGCGCACATGCGCAGACGTATCACCGTTGTTAACCTATCAATGTGACATGGCATCGATAGGTTAACAACATCTCTATGTCACAATGATGGTATAATAACCTTAGGAAATGATGATTTCCTAACGTTAACAGCATTCTACCATACATTATAAGCATGTTCCAGGCATGGAATTCCATGCATAACAGCATTCCACCATACACTATAAACTTTTTCAAATTTTTCAAACCATTCAGTCTAATGTGCTCAGTGCTATACTCCTATATAAACAATAAACCACATTACATTAAATTTAAGGTTTGAATTACTCTTTTCCAGATGGGTCACAAATTCTCCCAATTCTTCCAATGTGCCACGCCATAACATAAATGTCATCTATAAAATGACACCAGATATCAATCCTATCATAGAAAGGATTGTGCTGGTGCCATAGACCATTGTTTTCTCCCATTTGCCCAGATAGAGGCTAATTGGGTACAAAACTAGCTCCCATTGCTATCCCATTCAGCTGTAGACCGCACAAGTCCTGGACTAAAAAGTAGTTCTTCATCAAAACATGTTCAGAACATTCCAATAAGAAACACTTTTCACCTGGGCCCATTCTGAGCTTCCTATTGCACTGCCTAACTAATTTCACCTTTCTCTTTATGTGTCATTTTTCTATGAATTAGGAGGAATTGCCCATGGCTGCCTCACCTTTGGGATTTTAATAAGGATGTACATGGAGTCATGTGATGTCCTCGAGCTGAGTAGTCACATTTCAGCCCAGTTCCATGCTCTTGGCCCTAAAACTGTTGTTCATTTTTAATTAAATGGCCACTTATCTGCACAAAAGAAAGTCAGCTATACTCCTGCACCTATGGACGACCAGTTGCACTCTTCAGTGGACATGGATTTCGCTCCTGACCCAGAAAATGGCAATCAATCAGAAACTGCACCATCACAACTGTGACCTAAACCTCCATTCAAAGACCCATTCCAGATTTTTCTGATCCTGAAGCCGAACTGAACTAGCTAGACTTCCTCCTAGCCGACATGACCGGCATCAAGCTTACCTCGTCCAAAGTGGTGGATGAGCTGCAAGTTCTCAAACTGACCCTGAAATCCCTCCATAAGTACATGAGTGATGCCAAAGTCCAAATTAGTTCATTGGAGGATGCCCAGAACAGAGAAAGTAAAGAACTGTCAGACTGCCAAAAACGATTAACTAAACTGGAGCAAAAAGCAAATCATCTTGAAGTGTGGAGCCACTAAAATAATTCAGTTATAGTGAGTGTGCCAGAACAAATGGAGGGAGCTGATATGCTTCAGTTTATCCAGGGTCTCTTGAAAGAGGTAGCTGGCCCCCCGAAAACAAGTGTGGATTATCTCATTGAATGGGTGCACTGCTCTTTGTGACTGCAACCTCCGCCACAAGGTAAGCCATGGGCCATTATCCTCCGATGCTTGCATTTCCAAGAGAAAGTTCACATTTTACAGCAACCCCACAGTAAATTCATATTAATCTGTAATGACCGGCAAATCTTGATTTTCGACGATGTTACCCCACTAGTGAGAGAATGGCAACTGGCTTACAGGGAAATTAAAACAAAATTATTTAATGCCAGTATCAAGTTTTACAGCAGATACCCAGCAAGATTGTTTGATAATACCTTGAGTGGAACCTTAAAATTCCAATCGGCAAAACAAGCTCAGCCAGGACTTGCCAAACAATTTCCTCATCTCTTCATTGTGGTCTCCAGTACTTTGAATACATGAGAGGGAGCACTATTCTAATTCAGTAGTATTATCTGTAAATTATGGATGGGCAATGCTTTTCTGGTGAGTCCAGAATCATTTTCGTCTTTCATTGCTGTTTATTTGGGAGAATTGCTTTGATCCATTCAAGGAAGACTCTACACAGTGTGTTTTCTTTTTCTATTCTGCTTGTTGTAGTTCTGTTTGTCAGATGTACAGACTGTCTCTTTAACTAAGTTACTATAGGAGCCCAAATGTGAAGTCTTTCGTTTTTGTGGACATTTTCTAACTCCCTGTGTTGTGCCTTTTATTTAACCCTACTACTGGATGCACAATCTATTATGCATGGCTATGCAACCAACAGAAACTATTACATGTAGACTCCGACTCCAGGCTTTTGCTTAACAGAGGACTCCTTTCTTAGTAGTTTAACTCTTATGCAATGGTTTCAAGGATCTCTGTTACGCCTCTTGCGTTTCCATTCTCCCAGGGAGTGACTGATTTATTTAAAAATAGTTGTTTCAGGATGTGCCCTTCATTCATTGATTACTTGGTGACTTTCACTGGCAACATACACAAATTCTGACTGACTCTTGAGCCTTCCCATTTCTAATGTGCACACTCTCAGCTCATGGGCTAAGATCAGCTTACCAATGGACAGATATATTTTAAGAGCACTAAATAGCCATATGACTGCATGTATACAGTTGCATAGACTTCAGCTTTCTTATATGGACTTAGATCTATGTTTAACACTTAGAAGAAGAACCCCTCATGCAGCATTCAACCTAGTTTCATTGTTCATTTTTTTTTCTATTTGGGGGACCACAGAAGCGACCTTACTGAAGTAAGATGCAGTGTGATAAAGGAGGAATGGATTGAACACTTAATGTCTTTCCCCCTTTTTTTATGTTGTCTTGCGCGTGCAGCTCAGACAACATATTGGGGTTGCTTCAGTGGAGAAGTGCATTTAGGAGGTGTGGTCCTGCTACAGCCAATGGTACCACTGGTTTTTGTGGCCAGGCTCTGTGGCGTCAATGGCATAGCACACTGTCTATGACAGTAGTTCAGAAAACATGCCACCACCTTGAAAGAAATTAGTCGCTGCAATCAGGGGGTGCCACGGGGCGATCCCTGATTGAAGCAGCCAAATACTGCTTGTCTCATCTGGTGTTCCCATCAAGCAACATGGCGGTGGCTTCCCCATCAGCTTCTCATAGTTACCACAGAAGCCGAGTGACAGCCGCCACCTTTCACAGTCCCTTTGAAAGCCGATGGGGGTGCCCAATCCCCCTGTCAATGTGCCCCCCTTCCTAATTTAACTTGCTAATGGGGGTGTACAATCCCCTTCTGCATAATGTACCCTCCTCATTTCTTGTGTGCCGAGTGGGTGCCCAATCCCCCTCAGCTCATGTGACTCCCCCTCAACTCTGTATGTGCTGGCTTGGGTGCCCAATACCCATCGGCTACAGACTCCCCTCCCATTAAACACACAGGTGGCACGCTGGAAGTCCACCCCAGCATGCCAAATGTCCCTAGAAAAAAAAAACAGTCCCAAAATGTTTTATTTTTTTGTTTTAACATTGCAAAACAGAAAACAGTCTCTCATTGAGTCCCGACAGGGAACGCATCTGCACTCTTCAAAGCCGACCACAAACTGAAGAAATGCTGGTAAGCTGTATAATGGCATAAATTGGGGTTTTTTCATCTTTGGTGCATATCTCGGGCCTTTTGGGGAAGTTTAGCACCAAATTTTCAACATGTGGTTATTGGGACCCCTCCTTATGAATTCAGTCACTGTCATGGCATTATTCGATCCTGGAAGGTGATTTTGCAGTCACTGCATGGAATCACCTTTTGGGACTGAGTTACAAAATTATAGTGTCACTGTTCATGAGGTGGTCTCCCCAAAAGCCTATGTAGCAAATTTGGTGAAATAATTCCAAAAAAATTACTATGTTATGAGCCTGCATTGTGCAGTTTCCACGCCCACTCTTAACTTCGCCAATTTGTAATATTTTAACTCTATATTTTCAACACTGGCATTTTTTCACAGCTCCTTATGGACAGTGCAGCTGTCATTTTTCATATCCTGGCCAAAATATGTTTTTGCACTACTGGAGCAGAATAGAATGGTTGATGTGGGAAATCAGTGTTTGGGACAGATTACTAAAATCACAGCAACACTGTTCATAAGCAGAGGTCCTAAAATGTCTATGTTGAAAATTTGGTGACAAAAGTCCATAAAATGACTATGTTACAAGCATGCATTGCACAGTTTCCACACGCACACTCATAACTTCGACAATTTGTAATGTTTTCACTCAACATTTTCAACACTGTCAATTTTGCACACATCCTTATGAACAGTATAGCTTTCATTTTTCAGATCCTGCCAGAAATGTGTTTTTGCACAAGTGGTGCACTACAGCGTGGTCACTCTGAGAAATCAACGATCAGGACAGATGAAGAAAATCATAGTGACAGTGTTCCATTAGCAGAGGTCCCAAAATGCCTATGTTGAAAATTTGGTGAAATAATTCCACTAAATGACTGTGTTACGAGTGTGCATAGAGCAGTTTCTACGTATACTCTTTAATTCGAGCATTTTTAATATTTCCACTCAAGATTTTCAACACTGCTATCTCTTCACACCTACCTATGAATGGTTCAGCTGTCATTTTTCACATCCTGCCCAAATGGTGTTTTCCCACATCTGGTGCAGAATGGCACGGTCGCTGGGAGAAATCAACGTTCGGGACAGATTAACAAAATCACAGTGCAATTATTCATGAGCAGAGGTCCCAAACACTTTCATGAGGTGGGGGGTCATGAAAATACCATGTTGCAATTTTGTAGTGCAAATACCAACAAACGGCCGGGGCATTAGGGTTTCTAACCATAACATCCCACTCTGTACAGGCTGACAGGCATCAGGGGTGTGTCTGTCCATTGCTGGCTGTCATGATCACACCATACCATCCCCCCCCACCCTCAAGCCACTGACAGGCATTGAGGTGTGCCATGGACTCTTTGGCCCCACAGTTCACCCCACTTTCCTATGCTTCACCCATTTCAGCATATGTCCTTATGAAATGGGGTGACTGTAAAGCCAAACACCCCAAGGCACACCTCAACACCTGTTGGTGTCTGCAGGATAGGGTGAGGTAAAATGCCATGAATGTTATGGCTGAACGGGGTGAACGTATGGCCAGAGGACCCAGAGGCACAATGCAATATTTGTCGCACTGCAGGATAGGGTGAGCTGAAATGCCATAAACATTATGGCCGATGCCTAAAGGCACACCACAGTGCCTGTCAGTCTCAGTAGGTCAATGAGGGGTTTGATGTCACTTTCATACTTCACTGCCATTCCTATTATGCATCTGTTCAATTCCTGCACTACCAATGTCAATGCCAGCAAGGCAACATTCAGCATTGACAAATGCTTGTTTATCATTGGGCCATGCCAAGCTATGGGCATCTCTTGTTTTAGGGCTCAAGGGTGTGGGCTGTGGATGTCGGAATGCCCACCAGGCCACCATGATCTATAGATTATATGGGGAGGCCCTTCTGCGTGTGTTGGGTGTGTCCACTAACCTCTCTCCCAACTGGAGGGAGTATAAAGGGGAAAAACCTCTGGTTCCTAGATATTTTGTTATGATTGATTCCTGTTGTCTTACTATGTTTGTTATTGATACAGTTATTATGCATTGGTTACCTTATTGGATGGAATATTAGGGAGTACAAGGTTCACAGGCTTATAAGGTGGGCAAGATGCTGGGTGTGGTGCTATGTAATTTGGGAGCATTCTTGTGTTACAATAGCCAGGAAGTCAGGCTGGGGTTTTATAATATGCTCATTATTTTTTCTGCATAAACTGAGTATTACAGCCAAGTGTATACCATGGCCATATATCAATTAACCTGTGTTACGTGGGATATTAAAGGAGGCAGTTCTCCCATAAAGTACATACAGGTCTTGAAGCACTTGGCCACATTCAAACATGACCAAACTTTTATTCAGGAAATGCATTTGGCTTCTTGAAATGCACATTTTTATTTTCGCAGGTTGTGGGTGGGTCTTGCACTTATAGGTGGGGACTAGCTCTTGTAAAGCTGGCATCATTATCTTAATTCAAAAGAATCTGCTTTTTCAAGTAATCAGGGAATATGCTGACTCCGAGGGCTGGTATTTGATAGTGCATGGGATAGTCGGTACCTTGGAGCTCCTGGTGGGTAATGTTTATGGCCCCAATGCTGACACCCCTGCTTTTTTTCATCACCTTTATGAACATTCTTGCAGCTCATGCATCAGTAATCAAAATAAGTATGGGTGAGGAATTTAGTGTTGGATGATACATTAGATAGGTCTATCCCCAGCACAGCAGGCTATGCAGGACCTTTTAGATAACTGGTTTGGTGGACTTGTGGGAGAGTATACTTTCTCCTCCCCAGTCCACCATATCCACTCTCACATAGACTATGCTTTAGTTAGCACCAACTTTATTCAGACTTCTCATTTCTGCGAAATTCATAGCCAATTGATCTCTGATCATGCCCCCATCTCCCTTTCCGTGGACCTGTCCACCTCTACCGAGAGAGACAGGCACTGGAGAATCAATAATCACCTTTTAAAAGACGAATAGTGTTGCAGTAAACTGAAGCAAGCCACAATGGATTTTTCTGTAGTAAATGCCCCATCGGTGCAATCTCTTGCAACATGTTGGAGTGCATATAAATGCGTGATCCAGGAAGAACTCATCTGTATGGCCTCCTCCCCGGATCAAAAGCAAGGAACAATAATCTAAGGATTTATTGCAAACCATTCATAGTCTGGAAAGGAACATCTGCTCAAAGTCCCCAGAGCAAGACTGGATTCAGTTAAATCAAGCCCGAGTGGCATATACAGAATTAAACAGAGAGCAAGCAGAATTTGCTTTGTTCTTGTCATATTTTAACTATGAGATGTATGGGGAAAAAAGTAGCAAGCTTCTGGCCATGAGACTAAAATACATTGAAATGACTCACTTGATTAAAGGCATTCACTCTAGTTCTCATAATGTAGTTTTAACAGCTCCCCAAGATATTGTTGATGAGTTTCATCAATATCACGCTCAACAGTGTCAGTGTCAGTGGCTCAGTAGGTAGCACACTCGCCTCTGAGGCCGGGAGATCAGAGGGCTGTGGGTTCAGTTCCCACATCTGGCACTTGGGTTAATATCCCAGTACTGACACTGTAATGCAGCATGAGAGGGGTGCTGCATTTCTGAGGTGCCATCTTTCGGATGAGACATTAAACCGAGGTCCCATCTGCCTGGATTGGTGGTAGTTCAGGTGGATGTTAAAGATCCCATGGCACTTATCGAAAAGAGTAGGGGAATTTCCCTGGTGTCCTGGCCAAATTTCCCTCATTCACTAAAAAATACCACCAACAGCTTAATCTGGTTCAAGATCAGTTGGCATTCATCTGTATCCCCCTCCCACGGGTCATGCCTGAAAATAGGCAGGATTTGTCTAGTGCACTTACCCGGTCAACAAAAGCTAAATAAAAAAAAAATAAAACTATAGCATGCTGATATAGACTCATTAGAGTCGCAGAAAAACATATCCACGACTACCTGACAGCTGCTAATCTCCCCCGTTTAGCACCAGATCTAACTTCACTTTTATCTAAACTCATTTCCCAATCAGAAGTTGCCAGAACTATCTCAGCCTTAACCCTCGACAAAGCTCCAGGACTGGATGGCTTTTTGCCTAACTTTTACATTGCATTAAAAACAGAATAAAGCCCCTTCCTGACCAAGTTTTATAATTTTTGTTGCCAAAAGAATGCTTTCCCAGCAGAGTTTTTAGAGGTCTTTATCACCCTGATCCCCAAACCCAGTAAGGATCCCTTGGAGGTTGAAATTTATCGGCCCATTTCACTTCTAAATTTGAATGTTAAAATTCTATCTAACATTTTAGAGCAGAGGTTGGCTCAGGTTTGGCAACCCCTAACTGGCAAAGAACAAACAGGGGTCATGCAGGGGTGCCTTGTGACAGATCATATGAGGGAGAGACCTTTCACTTACTTACAGCCTCCAGGGAGTCTGACACCCCTGCAGTGTTGGTCTCCCTGGATGCCAAAAAAACTTTTGAAAGAGTCTCCTGGCCCTTTTTATTCCAATCATTGTTGACATTTGGATTTCCAGACAATTTCATTAAATGGATTCAGCTCCTCTACTCCTCCCCAACTGCCCGTATTTTCTGTAATGGGATCCTCTCAGATGCTTTTGAACTACAGAAAGATGCAAGGCAAGGTTGTCCCTTATCCCACTTCCTTTTTATTTTATATCTAGAACCCCTCACTAGACACTATGCAACACCCTAAGATAACTGGTATTTCAATTGGTCCCAATTCCTATAAACTTTCCATGTATGCAGATGATGTTTTGCTCTATTTATCCTTCCATAGGAGTCGTTACCCTCTGCATTGCATGTTTTATCGGATTATTGTAGATTGTCGGGTTATAAATTAATCTAAAACCATTATCTTGCCATTTAATTCAAGAACATACAAGCAAAAGATCTCATTAGAGCTGCAAAATTGTTGAACAAAAGATAGCCTTAAGTATCTGGGAATCCAATTATTACAAGGCATGAAACAATTGATAGGAATTTCTGGCCCCTCTTAAGCACTATAGGGTCTGATCTTTCCCATTGACAACTATTTCCCCTGTCTTTATGGGGCAGAATCTCAACGATTCAGATGAACATTTTATCAGAAGTTTTGTACCCCTTAGCTATGACTGGTACTTCCATACTCCAGATCTGGTTTAAAAAATTACACCGCACAATCTCTGATTGTCTGTGGAAGGGTAAAAAAACCCACATTGCATACTTTAAATTGTCTTTGGCAAAATGTCATGGTGGTTTGCAACTTCCAAATTTCTACCTGGTACTTTTTGGTCTCTCAGACAATTAAATTTTTAGTTTGGGGCCTTCCCAACATGGGGTCCAGGGACAACCAGTCCTTATTACCTTAGCAGGAAACAGAGATGCACTATTGTAGGGACCATGGTATCTTCCCCGCAGACTCTATCTCACATTTCCTGGGCTAAATTGCCTGTAGTTCTGAGAAATACCCCAGTTGGCTGGTCAGCCAAGAGCAACACACAATTATGCAGATTACTCGACTGTGCAGCACAACGTGATCCACACCAACCGATTAGACAGATTCCTAATTTAAAGGTGGCAGATAGACCTATTCCCATGATCTTCTTACCGAGTTCAACTTTTCATAATATTTCAGACCTGTTAGCCTCAGATAAATGTACTACATTTGAGGAGGCTCATATTAGGTTTTTGGTGCCTAACACGGCAGATTTTCCTTTTACCAGCTTAGATACACCATCTTGGGCTTCTTAGGCCCTCAGCTGTTGTGTCTTCTTGATGCTTCTAGCTTTCACAAGTTGGTAGAGTTGGCTACCCAACTACATACAGTTTCCTCACTGTATACAGCCCTTAGAAATATTTTAGGTCTAAAGACACCAGTAAAGTGTAATTATTGGGCGAAAGAGTTCCCCGATTTGGTATCTGTTTTGGAGTCTACTGCCCCCTGGGACTATATTCACAGGTACATAAAGCTGGATAAATTTAGACTGATACAATGTAAGACATTGCATCATTTTTATTTTACACCTCATCGCTTACACATCCTAGGTAGGACAGAAACCCCAACATGCAAGTGATGTATTGCCCCAGATGACACTTTGAAACACTGTTTGTAGGATTGTACTCCCATCTTTAGTTTTTGGAACCTTATACGATCTCATATGGATCCTCTGTTAGGCCTTCAGGATAGTTTTTCCCCAGAGTTATGCCTTCTTGGGATAGGCATTAAGTAGCTGGTGGGAGAGATCAAAGATTTTACATGGCCTCCATCTCCGCTGTAGCTTAATTGGTGATCTTAAGGCAATGGGTGGACAACCAGCCCCCAATCTTCAGGGAATGAAATGCTGAAATGCTGACTATGTTGCGTATGGAAACATCCCTGGCCAGTTTATGCCACAATTTACCGGTATTCAAGAGTAGATGGGAGAAGCTTTATACCCTTTTGCAATTGATGTAGATATGGTTAACCTTTTATCATTCCTATTTCCCATCTGTCATTTTTTTAACTTCTTTTCTTGCTTGATGTCACAGAAAATCTACATAGCATAAAATATTGCTATCACAGATGTACACCTCCAGATTTGTTCTGTATGGTTGACCCTACTGTGATAATATCTATTCTTGTGTAATACTGAGGTCTCTTGCGTCCCGTACCCCTCAGACAATCAAATGTACTGCTGAAATGGAATGTATGTATGCTTTGTGCTCGTTTTTGGTTTTTCATGTTGTAAAACTTTAACAAAATTCATTAAGTTTTTTTTTTTCAGTTAATCATTTTATTGAGCAGTTTTCCATTTTATACATATGTCATTAAAAGATTTGTTAGACAGTGTATAGTTTCAGTCATACAGTAAATGTACATTCCACACTTGGGCATATCTTGTGAGGTTACTTATGCAGACAGACTGATTTCATCTTTACATTACTTGGTAATATTAGGAACAGAGGAGTTAAACAATGAGTACTTATTTAAAGTGTAAAATAAGAACAGAAGCCTATACTGCAAAGTTAACCATGTAGGAACCATTTACAGTGCCTAACATTCTATTATCTTCTTCTATGGTGTTACAGGGAGATGAGGTTAATACCCGTATGTATCCGGGCTACATATGTATGGGAGTCATGGGGGCTTAAGCAAGTCCTTAAAGTATTTCTCCACATTGAGAGTGCTGCTGGCAGCAATATATTCCAGGTAGGGGGTCCAGTTATTTTGGAACTTCTGCATACATCTGTTGTTAAAACAGGTTATTCGTGTGAGGGAAGCTTGAGACTCTAGGGCTGTATGCCACTCTTTGGGAGTTAGTACAGTGGTAGTTTTCCACTTTTTCAAAATGAGTCACTTGGCTTCTACTGAGGCTTAGATTAACCATTGTTTTTGATAGCCACCAAGCGTTAATGTGGTTGGGAAGACACCCAAGATCCAGATTAGTGGGTCAAGGGGAGTGGGGCTCCCAAGTTTCTCCACAGAGACTGCTGTGATATGTGCCCAAAAGGGGTGGAGGGGAGTGCAGTCCCATAAGACATGCAGTAGATCAGCATTTGGGGCATTGCAGCTCCAACAATTGTCCTGGCTAATGTAGCCCATGACCTTAAGTTGTGTTGGTGTGTGATACCATAGGTGGAGTATATTGTTTTGAATCAAAAACTCCTTGGATCCCCACATGCTTGGTGTGCTAGTATCTACTCTTGTTTCCACTGTTGGTTGATGATCATGGTGCCCATTTTTTTTTTGCCATTTCTCCTTGGCTGGCAGTGAGGGGTCAGGGCCGCTGTCTCTCATGAATCTTTGAATGGTCCCAGCAAGTCCCTTCAGTTCAGAGAGCCATTTGTAAATTTGTATTTTCCCCTGTGGATGGGTTTGAGCCATGGTACATGTAGAGCAAGAGCACTTAACTTTCTGGCATTGCTGGTGCAGGCTTCTGATTTGTAAATACCTCCAGAAGTCGCCCTGCGGTAGCAGGTCCTGTAATTATTTCTGAGGGATTGAAAGGAGCCTAATATGTTTCTCCAAGGCATCTCTATGTCCTTGAATGTGAGTATATCTTTACTTTCCCATCCCAACCATTTAACGGGTTCCCCGTTAATGCACAGATTGTGGTTATTCCACAGTGGAATATCATTATGGGGGTTCAAGCATAGCTTAGCCTTTTGCCCCATCATTTGCCAGGCTTAGTGCATGGCCTGGATTGCAGTCAGGTTTTGGAATTGCTTTGAGAGCTTATAGCCTAGGAATGCTGCAGGTGAGTATCCATGCATGAGGGCATTTTTTGTCTCAAGCCATGCGGGTGGATCTGAGTCCTATTTGCCATACCATTTTAGAGTTTTAGCTGCGATGAAAACATAGGAGTAATTTGTGAAGTCAAGGAGATTCCACCCACCTTTTATTCATGGTGCTCTCAATTTTGCTCTACTGTATCGTGGTGGGGAGGATCTCCATAAGAATTTACATATAAGGGTATGCAATTTTGGGGCCCATTTGGCCGGGAGAATATAATTGGTAAATGTGAGAGTAGGTAATATATCCTTGGGGCCATCATCGTCTTTATGGCAGCTATCTTCCTGGCCATGGACAAATGGAGGTGCTCCCATCTTTCCATGTCCCTGTGTAGCTCTGTCAATAAGGGACTGACGTTGTCATCTGCAAGGTTGGCCAGGCTGGGTGAGAGTTTAACCCTCAAGTATTTTATCCCTCGTGGTGCCGACAGAAGGCCTAGCACATCCTTTGTTATGGATGTAGAGTGTTTATTCAGAGGGAGTATTTCAGATTTTAATTTTATTTATTCTCAGTCCCGATATTGTGCTAAATGTTTCCAAGGTGCTGAGAATCTGGGGCAAGCACTTGATTATATTATTTGTTAGGATCAGGCAATCATCGGCATACAACTTTGCATGGTATTGGGCCTTACCTACACTCAGACCTGTAATCTCAGGGTGAGCCCTGACTGTAGTGGCCAGAAGTTCCATGGCCAATACAAATAACAACAGTGAGAGCAGACAGCCTTGTCTGGTTCCCTTGCAAAGGGGAAAGGGGTCTGACATAATGCTGTTAGTGAGAACCCTTGCTCTTGGCTCGTTATACATGGTTCTGACCCAGGACATAAAATATGGGCTGAAGTTGTAGGACTTCATAACCGCATGCAGGTACTCCCATTACACCAAGGCGAATGCCTTTCAAAATTGATAGCTACCACTGCGGTTGGAGTGGGGGTGCCTGCTGCGGTCTGCATCAAGGAGATCAGGGCCCGAATAAAGTCTGAGCCCTTCCTTTAACAAAGCAGACCTGTGAGGAGTGAATAATTTGTGGAAGGGATTTAGCTAACCTAATAGTCAGAACCTTGGCTAGTTCCTTGGTGTCCGCATTGATCCATGATATGGGTCTATAACTAGCTGGGAGGGCAAGATCCTTACCCTCTTTAGGTAGTACTGTGACAATGGCTTCTTTAGTGTACCTGGCAACTCTCCTGCTGTGTGAACCGATTGCAGCATCTGGGTTGGGGGGGTGACAATGTGATTTGTTGCTTTATAAAAATCTACTTGGAAGCCATCCCCTCCTGGCACCTTAAGTGGCACCATTAGTTGAATGGCTATGGAGACCTCTTTTTTGGAAATGAGGGCTTCTAACTCCTCTCTGGCTTGTGTAGTAGGCATGGTAGAGATAGATTTGTGATAAAAGAATTATATCTGTCCGGGTCCCATTTGTTTTGAGAGGAGTACAGTTCTTTATAGAATTCTGTCATAATCATGTTGATTCCCTTTTGGTTAGATGTGGTGGTCCCATTTTTATTTTTGAGGTAGGGGATATACCTTTCTGCCTGCATTTGTTTCAATCTACAGTATATGCCAGCAGCTTCCTGACTTTTTCCCTCACCGCCAGTATCTGTGTTGTGTTCTCAGTATGTGGAGTTCAGCTTTTCTAGTGGCTATGTTGTTTAATTGGAGTCTTAACACTGTGATTTCTTTTAATTTAGCTGGGTCATTCAACACCTGAGGGTTTTTTTGGTATCAATTTTCCAGTTGTGCTAACTGCTTTTCTAGTTGGGCACATTCCTCTTCCCTTTGTTTATGCCTGTGTGATGCAAAACTTGTAATTCTCCCTTGCATTGTAGCTTTGTAGACTTCCCAGATCCCAGCTGCTGATGCAGATCCTTGGGGATTGTCTTGGAAGTAGAGTTCTGATTCTTTAAAGAGCCATTTAACAAAACTAGGGTTTTGCATTAGAAGGGGGTCTAGTCTCCATAGCTGAGATCTATGCTTTTTAGGGGTTCTGAGCAGGCTCAGTACCACAGGAGCATGGTCAGATAAATGCATTGGGGCAATTGATACATATATTATGGACAAAGTCACTGATGGAGAGGTGAGCCAGTAGTCTAGCCGACTTGTCATTGCCTTGGGGTTGAAGAAAAAATGTGGTCTCGGTCCGTGGGATGGGTAAGCCTCCAGATATCAGAGAGCTTATGTAGGGCTATCAAATCGGTCAGTGAGTGAAGAACTTGGGTGTGTGATTCTGGTTTTGTATTGGACCTATCCATGATGAAGTCCATGGTGAGGTTTAGATTCCCTCCCATGAGTATTTCTGGGTTGTCATGAATCATTTCTAGCATTTGTTGAGAAATGTTGTTAAAAAATTCAGGTGTGTGCGTATTAGGGGCTTAAACATTTACCAGTAGGATCGGCCCTGTGGGAGAATCTACTCGCACCATAACCCATCATTCTTCTTTATCAGATTGTACTTCATTGGGCTTCCAGTTCAGGTTCTTATGGAGCAGAATTGACACCCCTCGGCTAGATGCACCAGAGACATTATGAGCCTCCTATCCCACCCATTCCCATTTGAGTTTCTGGACTTCTACCTTATTGAGTTTTGTTTCCTAAAGAAAGGCTATTTGAGTTTTTAATTCTTTCAGTGTGCCAGGATTTGTTTTTGCTTAGTAGGGGAATTTATGCCTTTGACGTTCCATGACGTCGCAACAATGTCAGGGATGGAAATCATAAGTAGGAGAAATTTGTACACGTAGTTGAAAACTGGCTAGTAAGGAGATGGGCACCATGATCCACCTCTGAGTTGTTACTAGGGCCTCATTCCAATGTCCCTTTATACCCCTGCATAGTGTAGTTTGTCCACCATTCTGTGTGGATGCTTTAACATTAACAACTTGTCTACTGACTGAAAATGGTACCTTATGTGTACTGAAAGCCATTCTCTTTCTTTGCCTGTGATTCTCTACCTGTCTATAGCTACTAGCAAAAAGAAAAAGGTAGCATATTTTATAACAATAACCTTGAACCTACTAAACAGTAATATCAACAGTTGCTAGTCAATCCATAGAGTATGAGTCGACTTGTGTGGATCGGCAGGCTGTCTTTCTCCTAACTTGCCAATGGCCAGACAACTCCACTCCTGGGGAGGTGGGTCAGTTATCTGAACTGGGTTTTGCCCAGATACCATAGAATGAACAAACCAGGGGCACTAGAGCAGTAGTCCAGGCTCTTGGGTATGAGCAACCTTTTCATATTAGGTGTAAGGGTTCCCAGCTTATTCAGGTTCCTGTCCAGCTGGGATTGAGCATTCCTTTGTGTTCATATCACTAAAGATATATTCAGTTTTTTATTTATGAATGCGGGTACCCACTGAGGAGTCATCTTGATGCTATCTTCTGTGGTTTTTGGTTTGGGTGCCCTTAACATCTGCAGTGCTCAGAGATCACATAAATGCTCTTCATAGGAGCTATCTGCCCTCTCTTTGGGTCATTATCTGTACAAGGTTGCAGCCAGTATTGTAAATTTTAGCAGTGTCAGTGGCTCAGTAGGTAGCATACTCGCCTCTGAGGCTGGGAGATCAGAATGCTGTGGGTTCAGTTCCCACATCTGGCACTTGGGTTAATGTCCCAGTACTGACACTGTAGTGCAGCATGAGAGGGGTGCTGCACTTCTGAGGTGCCGTCTTTCAGATGAGACGTTAAACCGAGGTCCCATCTGCCTGGATTGGTGGTAGTTCAGGTGGATGTTAAAGATCCCATGGCACTTATCGAAAAGAGTAGGGGAAGTTTTTATTAAGGAAATCACACATAGCAAAACCGAAAAAATGAACAATTGCAAATTAACATAAATTGAACAGAAAAGGAAACAAAAAACAATTGAACACACGCCAATATATACTTCAAGTAATTGGAAAATCATTGTCAGTAATCCAAGGTAAGTTCCACCAGATGGTCAACAAATGAATCCGTGGAAGAGTCCTAGATTCTGAAAAATAAACTGCATGTATGGACTTAAAAATGTTATTATAAAGCTCATGGTACAAAAGTTCCTTCTATTGTAGAGTAAACATACATCGAGAATGCCAAATAAACCATTTAACAATAGAAAAAATAACAAACAGTGAACTCCTATCACAGGTAGACCAATTATTGGGATAAGCACCATATAAAAGAGCTGGATAGGTGAGATGCAAAAAAAAGGGTAGGTGAGACTTATCATAAAGAAATTTCCAAAAATCACAGATGTAGGAACAAGAAAAATATAAATGCAGCAGAGTTTCAGATTGAGCAATGCATCCTGGTCTGGAACAAATACGTTCTCCCACCCTCTTATGTTTTTGATTAGCTTTGACATTCAATCTCTCATGACAATTTAACCAATGATGATCTCTAAATTTATAAGGGATACAAGATTCAGTTAAAAAGAGAAGCAAGGCCTCATGGTGTAGAATGGGGCATTTGGGAAATACCTCCAAAACACCAAAATGCGTCTCCAAAGCAAAAGTGTATAACTGTTTTTTTGAGAGGGAACTCACATGACGACTGGTGATCCCCCAACTTTTAAGTTTAACAAACACATCACGTAA
This sequence comes from Neoceratodus forsteri, assembly GCA_016271365.2. Lineage (NCBI taxonomy): Eukaryota > Metazoa > Chordata > Ceratodontiformes > Ceratodontidae > Neoceratodus > Neoceratodus forsteri. Next base: position 1,294,170,070 of record CM057456.1, read on the forward strand.
ATACTTGGGAGATTGCACACCCGTCCCGATACGATGCAAGGTTCCTAAATCCCATGCTGCAAACCAAGGAGAAATGGAGGAAACAAAAAGATCACACCAATATTTCTCAGGTGAATGAAACAAAGGTCTAAAATTAGCATACAAAAATGGACAGAAAAAAAACAAAACAAGATTAATCATATGCTGTCCTCCATGTTTATGAGGTAAGTATAAAACATTTCTTTTAATAGGATTTAGGTGGCTACCCAAAGGACTGGAAAAATAAACAATACATTTTTACTTCCCTTGATTTAGGAGAGGAAATACTGAGCTAAGAAATAAAAAGTGGCACCAAATAGGTACAGATCATATAAACCCTTTACCATAACTCATTTTGTCCGGCCCAAGTCTGAACCATACTAGTGCCAATCAACAATTTTTATCCAATTGTCCACATCCATTTGAGGGGACCCAAATTCAATTCCCAAAATTTTTAAAGGACCCAAAGTACACGGAAGACCCGCGACTTGACCCTGAGGGGCCATTTGGTTACTCAAAGGCTTACCAACACATTTCAATAAATTTAAACTAGTCCCTGAGACGGAACCATAATCTGTACAAATAGATAGGGCCTCAACAGTGGAAGAAACATTCCCCACTAACAGAATTAAATCATCTGCATAGGCCAAAGCTCTATAGGGAACGGTAAAAGAAGACAATTTAATGGGGTCAATGCAAGAAGAGGACTGGAGAAGTCTCAATAAAGGATCGATACTAAAAATATATAATAGGGGGCTAATTGGACACCCTTGCTGAACCCCTGTCTCAATGGGAACATGAGGGCCCAAGAACCCATTAATACAGGGATGTACTGTAGCAGTCTGATAGAGAGCTTGGAGCCAATTGATAAATGTAACGGGAATACCATAATGCTTCAATACATTCCATAAAAAAACATGGGTTATCTTATCAAACGCTTGACTCTGGTCCAAAGAAAGAACAAAACCAGCAACAGGAGAAATAGCATCATGAGAGAAAATATCACGTAATAAGATCAATTGGTCAGTGATCGAATTTCCTGGTACAGTGCAAGATTGAACAGGGGAAATCAAGAATTTAGCTACAGATAACAATCTTGCATTTAATAACTTGGAAAGGATCTTAAAATCTGTATTTAACAGACTAATAGGGCGCCAATTAGATAAATCTAACCTGTCACCTTTATCTTTAAAAAGAAAAACAAGAGCCCCAGTAGACATTTCAAAAGGGACTGATTTTGTCCGTAAGATAGCATTATAAACCACAGTGAGTTCCTCCAACAGTTCACCTTTCAAAAAATGATACAAATCAGAAGAAAGCCCATCTAGACCAAGGGCTTTACCTTTAGACAGGGATTGAATAGCAGTAGCAACTTCCTGCACAGAAAGGGGAGCTACTAGGCCTAAAAGATGTGACTGTGGGGCCTGGGGAACTTGAATTTTGTTAAAAAAGAAGAAATCAGATTGTTGTACCGAGGCGACTGAAAACAAGGAGGCCGCAAAATCCGAGGCAATACGGACAATGTTCTGTTGGTCCTCTTGAACCTTATCCTGACCATCATAAAGAGCAGAAATGGTTTGAGACCTAATCATTTTTTGACGATTCAAAATAGGACAAGTGTGAAAAAAAGGACCATGAATTGCATGGTGCTGCCGGGACTCTACATCCGAAAATTGCGTTAGATGATATTATTTCATTTTGTCCTGAAAATGGGCTAATCTGATTCGAGAAATCATGCGAAGTAAGTTGCAAAAGGGAAAATAAATGTTGAAGTTGTTTTCGGTCATTCAAATAAGAAATGTAACATTTTCCTGAGAACGCCTACCCCGAGAAATGAGCAAGGAGCGAAGTTCAGATTTTGTGTCCAACCACCAAACAATGGGGTCCTCAAATAAAGGAAATAATGACTTCCTACAAGACAAAAAATCAGAAACTAAATGCAGGAGGCAGGAGGCAGGAGTCCTGTAAAAGTTTGGAATTTAATTTCCAATATGCCGAACCTTTGGGGGGGCAGCGAGTCCTAAAGAAATCTGAATTAGGCGATGGTCCGAGTAAGGAGTCAGATCAACAGAGACAGAGTGAAAAGGCAAAGCAGAAGACAAAAAGAAAAAATCAATACGTGTGGATAAAGAACCCTTAAAAAAAGTATGTTCCCGTACCCCAGTGTGAAACAAAACAGCATCTTTAAGATGTGCCTCATTTACTACTTTGTTTAGGGCCGCCATGTCCCTAAAAGTTTCAGAGTTTTGGAGGCAGAGCCTCTATCAAGCCAAACTTAAACCGAATTAAAATCCCCCAATCACAAAATAAGCTATATGTAGAAAGGGACTAATGTGCTGAAATAGAAGCGTGCGGTCAGCTTTAGCCTGAGGAGCATAAATATTAATAAGTCTAAAAAAAACAGCATTCAAGAGAAAGTCCACAAGCAGAACCCGACCCGGGACAAGATCCAACACTCTGACTATAGATGGATTAATAAGATGACAAAGGATACCAACCCCTGTACATCATTCAGGGCCAACAGACCAATAGGAAAGTCCTGTATTCCATTCCTTAGTGGAAAGCGAAATTTCAGGGATAGAGTGCAGTCTAGCATCTTGTAAAAAAAATATTCCTGGGGAAAAGGACCGTAAAAAAAGAACACTATAGTCCGTCTCAGGTTATTCTTAATACTGTTAACATTGGTAGTCAAAAGAAGGAAGGGAAGGGAAAGATTCATGGGAAGTCAGAGGGAGAAAGAAGAAGCTCAACGCTTTTTTTTCCCCCGAGACTTACCCTTGCGATGGGGGGGTTGAGTAAACCATCCCCGTCATCAGTCAAGATAGACTCCACATTGTCCTTCTGCATAATAGAATCAGCAGAAGAACAAACCGAATCAGTGTCAGACTGTTCAGTAGTTAAGAGAACCGAAAATCTATTGGAAACATCAGGAAAGGAGGTTTTGGACATTTTGGGGGTGGGTAAAGGCCCCAGAGACCTCTTCCGATTAGAGGATCGCCGGACAGGAGGGTCTTCCAGAGAAGGGGGAGCATAGAGGCAGACAGATTTGTAGGAGCAGGAACTGAGAAAGAGACAGTAGAAGAATCAGGGGAAGAACAGGAAGGGACATCCAAGAGAGTAGAAGAGGGTAAGAGGCACAGCCCTCAGGACCAAGATCACCAACCTCAGAGGGGGAGGGGAGGGGAGGGGAGAGGGTCAGGATCGGGGCAACGGTAAATTTACAGGAGAGACATTCAAGACTGACTATGAATTCAGTGGGTTAGCCACCTTCCTTGGGCCAGTGAAATCAAACGGCGCTGCTCGTCCCTGTCAGCAGAAAGGGATGTCTGATGAGCAGCTTTAGACAGGTCATATAAACGGCCTTCCACCCACAAAGATTACATCTAACCTGGTTTGGACATTGTTTACTAAGATGACCAGTCATTTGACACAGGAACACTTTAGTTGGTTACAAGTGCTACTAATGTGCCCAGAAAGGCCACATTTATAAGAGGTCCGAGGTTGTCCCGGTTAAAACAAAACTCCCCGGTCCCTACCCAGAAAAAAACTATTGGGAAGATGACAGGGGGACCCATCCGTAGTGTGTAGTAGAACACAGATTTTCCAACCATCTGTCCAAATCCCCTCAGAATCAAAGATCGCTTCAGGATGACTGGACACAGTACATCGTTGTTTCAACCAATATATCAAGTCAGTCACACTAACCCTTCACTATGAAAAGAACCGTAATGGTTTTATGGGAAGGTTTGGTAAGTGGAATGACCTCAAAAGGGCCCACAAAGGGGTAGTCTTAACCTGTTGATAACGAGCCCAAACTTTCAAGACCACTATGTAATTTAAAACTGACATCAAATATAGATTCACCAGACACATGAATAAGAGCATACAATTCTGAAACCTGAAAATGTAAATTGTGTTTCAATAACTGACAACCCACTTAAACCCGATCTGGAAAAACATCTAATCCCCCTTTTGTAGATAATTCGAACAGCATTATGTCTTTTAGCAGAGAAGACTGGGGTAGAAAAAAAGAAGCATAAGATTTGGAAGGGGCAACCAAAGGGGGCTGGAGGGCTTCCTTAGGGGACCCTTTAGGAACATTCCTTAACTCTGGAGGAATGGATTTGGGAATATCAGAAAACACAGAATCATCACTAAGGACAGCAGTCTCTTCGTCACCAGGCTGAGTACAAGAATCCATATTCCCTCCCAGTTGAAAATCAGGGTGTATCGCAAAATCAGAGTCTGAGAAGAGGTGGAGTGGAGAGCGCTGAGTACTAGTAACAGGGAGAGGGGAAGCAGGATCCACAGTAATGAGAGTAGAATCAGGAAGAGGGAGAGGGGAATCAGGGTGAGGGACAGCAGAATCAAGTTCAGGCTGAAGAGAATCCATTTGGAGGGGTTCAACAGGTAAACCAGCAGTCAGAGGTATAGAGACAGTACTTATGGGCTGTACCAAAGGGGGAGAGGCAGAGACAAGGTGAACACCAAAGATCTTGATAGGAGAGAGGCCATAGATCCAGGAACCAGTGTCTGGGGAGCGCACCCAACCAGCTGCTTGGAGCGAGTTTTCGACAGTCCAAGCTTCTCCAGCAGGTACCAGGGTGTCTGCCCAACGCAATTTACTAGGGCTCCCTTTTTTAACAACACGCTCCGAATGAACAGAATCCTTGTCAGCTGAAAAAGAGAACACCGTAGTGGTCGCTTGATCCTGACCAGCACGGTGAAAAACAACGCCACTTGCAGTCGGCGTTTCACAGCGAGAGGTTTCCTTGGCAACCCGATCATGCTACATAACAGCGCTCCGAAACAGGAGCAAGGGTAGTAGCGTCCGAAGAATGAAAACGTCGAAGAAGATCCCTTTTGATGTCCAAAAACCGTTGTTCCTCCAAGTGCAAAAGGCAATTCAACTCCGGAGAAGCAGAGACAACATCCAAATCTGGAGAATCCTAACCAGGTATTTCCATGACGTCATTACAAGGCAAGGCAGGTGAAACAGGAGAAGCAACCAAAGACTGAAACTTTCCAGGCTTCTCAGAGTGCAAAGAAACATCCGTGCTAGGCAATAATAAAGCTGAAGAGGAAACCTGTTCCTCAGACGATAACACATTCTTCCTGCCCGACAGCAGCACATCAACTGAGGCAGCCATCCTTCGATGGCTCAAAGGGTCCCCCTACTGGCAAACAGTAAGGGAATTTCCCCAGTGTCCTGGCCAAATTTCCCTCATTCACTAAAAATCCCACCAACAGCTTAATCTGGTTCAAGGTCAGTTGGCATTCATCTGTATCCCCCCTCCCCCGGGTCGTGCCTGAAAATAGGCAGGATTTGTCTAGTGCACTTACCCAGTCAACAAAAACTAAATAAATAAATAAAATTGTGGGGTGCACTTACAGTAAATGAGTGCTGTGCCATTTCAATCCCACCCCTCCCTCCAGTCAATATCCCTACATGCTAGCATTAATATAACTTAAACAGTGCAGAAAACCTGCAAGTCTCTGATGGAGCTCATCACAACATTTGAGCTCCGCTAGGAAAATTAAAAAGCTATGCCACATAGCACCGACTAATCTCATGGTGGTGGCCTAGAGGGATTAACCATACAGCCTTCTTCCTAATAGAGGAAGAGTTCCTTGAAAAGGCTATGAGAAAGATTACTTACAGAGTCAGTATCCGGTAGTCCGCCTTACTCTGTCATTCATTTTCAAGTGAGTTCATGCAGAGACCATGGTGTGGGTCAGCCAGGAGTTCGTCAGGGGCCTCCGCCACACAATCCACCCACTTCTGGTATATTGGGGCCCAAGCATTGGCGGATTCATCTGGTAGAGTCAGGGTATGATTGAGGGGAAGCACTGCATCGGGGATGGATAAGTCCAGGGCTGTCGGTATCAACTCCGGAGGGGTTCACAGTGGTTACTAATTTTAACCAGAGTGTCCCCCGGTATCATGCTGGTGTTACTGGAGAGCTGTTGTCATCTTTGCCTGCTGCATGATCTCACTTTACAGGAGGGAGATTTTTTCAGGGCTGGAAGCTTATTTCTATTTTTCTGTCTCCCTCTTTGGACCTGGTGCCATTCCTGAGATGTGGATGACATGGAGGGAGTTTGCACCATATGCTGCGGGAACTTGCTTGTGGGATCCTCGGAGGTGTCCATATTCTGGATGGCCTCTCCACAAGGCAATGATCTGGGTCGGCTTGGTGGCTGGTCCCTGCTGTCAGTGTCTGCCAGGAACTCCTCGACTTCCGCTGGTGAGTTGAACAGCAAGTATTCTCCCTTATACTGAACTCTGAGTTCTGCAGGATATCTAAGAGATGTAATGCTCATCCGATACAGTTTTTGCTTAACCTTGCCATATGCCCATCTTTTTTTGGGATAGGTCAGCTGAGATATCTTGGTACATTTGCACTCTGCAAACTTCCCATGGCAGATTATTATTTTCCCTGACCGCTCTCAAGTATAGCTCTTTTTCATGGTATCTGGCAAACATGCATAGTATGGGTCGGGGTTTTTCACCCTGACAAGGCCTAGGGGCTAGGGAGTGGTGGGTCCTTTCAAGTTCTGGTGGGGCACCACAGCTGAGTTTCAGTATAACTGGCAGAGAGTTCTTGAGAAAAGCCATCATGTCCCTGCCCTCCGCTCCCTCTGGTATACCAATTATACATAAATATTTCCGTCTTGCCCTGTTTTCTAAGGCGTCAACCTTCTCTAGCAGGTTTTGTTTTTGACTGTGATGTTGTCTAAGTTGGCAGGTATGAGAGTGCTGGGTTTCTGCCTGTCATTTTACAGTGGTTTCTGTAGATGTAACTCTGGCATTTATTTTCCTCATTTCCTCTTTAGTACTATATGCTATTGCTTTTAATTCAGTAGTATCTTGTAATACTCTGTTAAGGAGCAGAGTAATTTTGGTCAACTTGGCTTCCAGGGTAGAGAGTTGTGGCATAAGCTGTGCTGCTGTTGAAGGTAGATACCCTTCCTCTCCAGTGGATACAGTCAGGTACTGTTAGTCAAAATTTACAAGGCTGCTTGGATGTGTCAGACAGGCTGGCAATTTGATAATCCTGTCACAGGTTTGAACTCTGTCCAATATCAGTCCCTTTCAGTTTTACCAGGCAAGACTGGTATTGTACTGACTTCCTTGGCTTGCTGCTCTTGATGCTGGTTGAATGGAGTATCAATTTGCTCTTGCTCTTGTCAGATGTATGAAGATAGGTGGGCCTGATACTACTACTATCAGATTATGCTCCTTCCATGTTGGTTGTTAGTCTCCGCCACCTAAGTTCATTAAGTTTAAAAAAAATAAGGATGTACATTTATGAGATGTTGATAAATATTGAACTGAATTATCTCTTTGTTACAGTGTAATCAAATGTTTACAGCACAAAGGTTTTTAATGTGATGTGGTTTATTGTTTATATAGGAGTATAGCACTGAACACTTTAGACTCAATGGTTTGAAAATGTTTGTTTACACTGAGCACTAATACACTCATGACTTATGTGTGCCACTGTCTCTTCAAGATGCTGCACTATTTAGGAACTTGTGTTTTTAATGTGAAACCTCCCCTTGATGATGTGCTGAGCACAAAACTGGTCAGGGTTTTCACAGCAGCGGCCTGCTAGTGCCAGATTTGTGGCAGCATGTTTTAAATATTTATTTCAATAAAAGCCTTTTTATTGCAACCTAGCAATGCGAATGTGCATATTTGTTGTGGGACTCACTATGTGAATGCTGGCATTGCTGGCTGAGGTCTTTGTACTTTTCCAGTTTTGGATTACAGTTACTGAATTTGGATTCCTAGTTGGTTTTCAAGTATTTTCAATTTGGATTTCAAGTTCTTTATACTGTGGTAGCACACTATAACCTGTTGTTATTAAATTGCAAACTTGCTCATTTTCATCACATGCACCACCTAAAGAACCCATGCAAAATAGCTAGCAGGCCTAAACTGGGTCTCTGGTATAAATCCGGGGCACCCCATGTCATTGGTTATTGTAGCATACTTAAAACTGTAGTTTTATTACTGGTACCAGCTAAAGAGTTACTGTACCCTGTGTACTATAATACTTGTTTTTGTATTCCTTGATTGGGTGGGTGCTTCATAGTGCGGGATCAAAGAGGATGGTAGTGACCCACAGTACAGTGGCTCCCAGAGTGCATTGCTATAGGTGGGAGTGTTAAATGTGACTTGCAATTGACTAACCTTCACTTTTCCTCCAGTTTCTATGACTGGGTTCTTAAATAAAAGCACTGTTAATCTGTTGAATTTTACTTCTTTGTGTGCATTCAGTTTGTTTAACCTGATTGAAGTGTTTCTTGGTGAAGATAACAACTGTCTTTTGGTACCCAGGGGGTGATCCAGTCCAATGTAGGAAGGTAGTAGGTACTGTACTCCAGGGGATAGTGTTGCATGTAACATCTGGCTCACCTATTCTTTCTGGATGGAGGCATAGTGCTGTTTCTTATTTGTTCTTGGAGAATCCCTTGTACTGCAGGAGAAAGAATGAACACAACCCCCTCGGCTAGGTGGGTCCTGTAAAGTCCCCAGGCAGGGATGTTAACCAGACATGATGACCCAAGGGTCTCACACTGAAGGCACTGCTGGGATCTCTTGTTGAATATCTGGACACACCTGGAGGCTTTCAGAGACTTTTTGCCATTGACCGACCCCCCAAAAAAAATAAAAGAATTTATGCAGAAGTATAAATGGCCTTTCAAGAAGTAGAGGACTGGTGTGTGTTTGAGGGTTTGGTATTACTGGTAAAGAATGTGTCTCAGGAGTGGAAAATGGGGTCCATCATGGAAGCACTGGATGAAGCCCCACATAATAGTGGAAATTAAGATGGACTTGGGACTGTGAATCTGTCTGCCAAGGTGACACCTGAGGAGTCTCAAAAGATACGTGTGGTAACAGGCAAAGGGAGTCCTGTCAGCCAAAAACCTCCTTCAACATGTTTGAATTTTGCTGTGGATTTCAAGGACAAATTAAAACTGTTTCTGGCTAGTGAAGGGAAGATCTTTAAGGATGTGCAGACCTTGTTGCCTCCCCCAGCAACCTCTGAAGAATTCCAGCTAACTCACTCTGCTGGTTCAGACTATTACAGACACCTAAGAATTTTTTCTGGCACCATCCCTTACCCCACTGGAGAAAATTATTATGAAACCTGGATAGATTATTCTGTGCTAATGCTCCATGAATGGAAGTACACTTAAGCAGAAAAAAGCAAGAGACTGGTAGAGAGTTTGAAAGGGCTGGCATTGGATGCCAGCAGATCCTTATGGGCCACAGACCCAGAGTCCGAAGCATACCTTTCTGCCCCAGAGAGTGTGATTGGAAGTGCAGAATCCTGTGATGACTTGAATTGTAAGTTGAAGAACATGAAACAACACTGGGGAGTCATTCTCTTACTATCTACACAGACTTGAGAGGGCCTTACAGAAACTGCACCATAGAGGTGTAATAGAGTCCAAGAGCCTGAACAAGGTGCAACTAGAACAAGTACTGAAGGCTACCTGAGTTTCAGAGTTACTGCTGTTAAAGTTAGACTTAAAAGAGAGACTAGTTGCTCCTCCCTCCCACCATGTCCTACTGTAGGAAGTTACTGAGGCTGAGGAACAAAATAAACAGTGGGGACCCCCACATGCTTCCATGGCTAGTTCTTTAGTGCTGGACAGTGAGGGTTCTATTGATGTCACATAGCTACAGAGACTGATTCAAGAAATAAAATGCGTGATAGTCCAACTTGGCATGACCAGTCCCCCCAACCACGGGATCTTGTAACCTTAGTATCCATGACACCTGTGTCAAGTAGTGTTATGTTGGCTGCCTTGCACACTGGAGTGTGAACCTTAAATGCAGTCTCACTGGAGAAAGTCAATACTCAACTGACTGAGCTAAAGAAAATGATGGAAGAATCAATGAATTGCCATGTCCTGCAATCACCTAGGCTCCGGCCTGCGAGGGGGCATCCATGGAACTCTCTGGCTGGAACACCTTGACAGCCAATGCATACTAACATACTAAAACGCCAGCAGAATAGGCCTAACTGTCTTTCGTGTCTGCTCATTTGGTCAGCTCCCACCCTGGGAGCTGACCTTGCTGCCCCCTCATTCTCTCTGGCTTCTCCTGTCCCAGCCCTGGATATTCTCACTGCGCAGAACTTTGCATCCAGAACCTTTCCCCATACCTGTTCCACCCTCTCTTGAACCCCTCCCCCATCTCTGCCTCCACCAGCCCCCTGGGCAGTGCATTCCATGGCTCCACCACCCTCTCAGTGAAGTAGCACCTCCTCCTTTCTCTCCTGAATCTTCCCCCCTCCAACTTCCACTCATGCCCTCTAGTTGCACCCCACTTACTTCGGAGTACCTTGACTGCTTCTCCCCTATTTAACCCCTTCATGTACTTGAAGACCTCTATCATGTCCCCCCTGTCCCTTCTCTCTTCCAATGTGTACATATTTAGTTCTTCGAGCCTCTCCTCATAGGTCCTGTCCCCCAAGCCCCAGATCATTTTGGTTGCCCTCCTCTGGACCTTCTCCAGGAGTTCAATGTCCCTCTTTAAGTGCGGCCTCCAAAACTGTGCTCAATACTCGAGGTGCGGCCTCACCAAGCAATAATACAGGGGGAGTATCACTTCCCTCCTTCTGGAGGTGATCCCCCTAGTGATGCATCCCAGCATCCTGGTGTCCTTGGCCACTGCCCTACTACAAGTCTCAGAGTTGTTCATATTGATATACACCACTACCCCCAGGTCTCACTCAGACATTGAGACTTGTAGCATTCCCCCCCCCCCGGGTGTACTCTTGGCCTGGGTTTCTGGCTCCCAGATGCAGTACCTTGCATTTCCCTGCATTAAACCTCAGCTTCCACTTTCTAGACCACCTTTCCAGAGCCTCCAGGCCCCCCTGTAGGACCACCTTCCCCTCCTCCCCATCCACCACTGCCCCCAGTTTTGAGTCATCCGCAAAGAGACTCATCTCACTCCTGATACCCTTCCTTATGTCACAGACATTGGCATTGAACAGGAGGGGCCCAAGGACTGATCCGTAAGGGATGCCACTAATGACCCTCCTTGGGGATGAGACTATCCCGCCAAACACGACCCTCTGAGTCCGGTTCTGGAGCCAATTGCCTATCCATCTGATCATCTGGTTCCCCACCCCCATTTCTCCCAGCTTATTCAACAGGCCTCCATGAGGAACAGAGTCAAACACCTTGCTGAAGTCAAGATAGAGGACGTCCACCGGTCTACCCAGGTCCAAGGCTCTCGTCACCCAGTCATAGAACTCCACAAGGTTTGTCTGACACGATTTCCCCGGGACAAATCCATGCCTCTATCGTCCAGTCACCCGACTTTTCCAGGTCCCCCAGCCTCCTTGACAATGCCCTCCATCACCTTGCCCACCACCAATGTCAGGCTGATGGGCCTGTAGTTCTCTGCCACCTCTTGATCCCCTTGTGGATAGGCACTATATGTGCCACCTTCCAGTCCTGGGGCATCCACCCTGTCCTCAGAGAGATGCTGAAAAGCTCTGCCAGGGGTTTCACCAGGACATCCACCAGTTCCTTCAGCACTCTGGGATGTAATTTATCTGGCCCCGGTGCTTTCTCCATCTTAAGAGACCTGAGGGCTTCCCCCACTCTCTCTGCTGTGATTTCCGCTTCTGCTACCTCATCCTCTACCTTGCCTTCCCCCCTCCTGCCAGTGATGGCCCATCCTCTCCCCAGACCCGACTATCGGCAAGGGCCCCCCCCCCAAGTTTCACCATCTCCTCCCATGTATGATGCTGCCTCCCCTTTTTCCTTGGTGAAAACTGAGGCGAAGTACTCATTTAGTACCTCAGCCTGCTCCCCTGCATCTAGTGCCCATCCCTCCCCTGTTTTAATCCTGCTAATTTGCCCCTTCACCCTTCGTTTTGCCCCAATGTATCTAAAGAACCCCTTATTCCATCTCCTAATTTCCCTGGCCAGGTTCTGCTCCTTCCTTGCCTTAGCCACCCTCACCACCCTAGTGGCTCTTCTGGCCATCAGCTCATACTCCCCTCTATCCCTTTCACTCCTTGAGCACTTGAAATGCCTATAAGCCACCTTCTTTCCCCTCACCACCTCCTGAACCTCCCTGGTCCACTAACAGGGTTTACGGGCCCTACCACATTTTTGTCTTACTCTTGCACAGGTGCTGGTAGCATCCTGCACCCCCGTCCAGATGATTTCCCACCTACTGTCAGTGTTCATGTCTAGCCCAATCCCATCCAAATGCTTCTTAAGGATCGTTTCCATTTCCATGAAATCTGCCCCCCTGAAGTCGGTTATCTCCATCTTTGTGCAGCCTTCTACCCCTCCTTGATCCAGGCAAAACCAGACCGTGGCATGGTCGCTCCCCGCCAACAGGTCCCTTACCTCCGGGCCCCCAATCTAGTCACTGTCTGCCAGGACCACATCCAGTATCTGCGCCTCCCTGGTCGGTTCCCCCATCTGCTGAGTTAGGAATGCATCCTGGCAGACATCCAACAACCTCTGTTCCCTGGTCACCAAGGATGTCATAGTCTCCCAGTCTGTTCCTGGCATGTTTAAGTCCCCCAACACCAACACCCTTCCACCAGTCTCTCCTCCAGCTCCTCCACCAGCGCAGGGGGCCTATACACCACTTCTATTTTTACTCTCTTGCCCCCATTTGTTATCAAGGTGACACAAATCGCCTCCACAGTTCCCTTCACCTCCTCCACTCCTCCTATGCCAATGCAGTTTTCAACTATTATTGCTACCTCCTCCCCTCCCTCCCCCGTCCTTCCTGAACATGGTGTAACCCTCGAGTTCAGGTCTCAGTCATGCCCTGTGGTGGACCAGGTCTCAGTGGCTGCCACATCCATCTCTCCCTCAGTTAACATCGCCTGGAGCTCAGGCATTTTATTGCCCAAGCTCCTGGCATTTAACAGGACTACCTTCCACCCTTTCCATATGCTTCCATTTCCCCTGCTTGCGTTCCCATGGGGATTCCATCTTCCCCCAGTCAGCACCTCACCAGTCGGCCTTTTCCCATATTCCTCTAGCTCCCCAGGAGGGTGGAGACTGAGTCCCTCCTTTATCAGACCCCCTTTGACAGCCTTCTCTCCCATCCCTCCACCTTCACAAGTTTAAACCCCCACCTTTCACCAACAAACCCCTGTATTTTCAACTTAAGGATTTCTCTCCCCTCCAAATTGAGATGGAGCCTATCTCTAGCATATAGCCCCTTATTCTCCCAGGTCTCCCCCCAATCCCACATCAACCCATACCCTCTGGCCCCACACCACTCCCTGAGCCACTGGTTTATCTCCCTAATCTTTCTCTTGTGTTCCCTACTAGCCCTTGGCACCGGCAAGATTTTTGAGAAGGAAATCATGCATCCTATGTCATGACAGACCCTGGCAAGCTCTCTGAACCTTGTCTGTATCTCTAGCTCACTATTTTCCTCAATGTCATTGGTACCCAGGTGGATCATTATATCCGGGGAACCTCCACAATCCTTAGCCAGCTGATATACTTCATGCTTGGCCCTGTGCACTGTTTGTCCAGGGAAGCATTTTGTTCTAACCAGGCAGGCTTCTCCCTGCCTATCCCATTTGATACCCCTGATCATGGAATCACCCAATAGGATCACTCTGACCACCCCTTTTCCTCCATTTCCCCCTCTTCCATGTCCCTCATCCTTTCTACTGGCCTGTCCCCCCAGCTGACTCCTTTCTCCTCCCCCTATTTGGGTGCCTGCTTTCAATTACCCTAGCCACCCCTCCTTCTGATCCTATGCCTCTCCTCCTCCTCCCGAGTATCCTTTTTTACCCCGCTATGCCCCCCATCACTGCTCGCGACTAATCCTTCCCCTCCATCTGCTAAACTTGCCTGGCTCATCCTGCCTTCCTTCCTGTCTCCATTCAGCCCCTAATTGCCTTCCGTGCTCCCCTGGCTTAAACCCTCAGCTGCCTTTACTGTATCCTCCTAATACTTCTGGTCCCTCTCCTTGCCCTTTCCTCTCAGCTGGTCCTTCTCCTTGCGCTTTCCTCTCTATACCCCCTCCTCCTCCTTCTCTGATCCATCTCTCCCCATTTTCCACGTTCCAAGATCCCCCCTGTTCTTCCTGCTATCCGAACCCTGCCTCCTGCCCTCCTCTCCCTTTCCATCTCCAACCGCCCCGTTATGGCTACATCACTCCTCTCATCCTCAAGCAGAAGAAGAGAATTGAAGCGGTCACTGAGCTTAAGGTCTGATCCATCTCCCCCCCCTTGCTTCCTTCTGTCCTGCCCAGCCATCTGCCTACTTCACTAGGAATGTCCTCCATTTGGCCCCCCTCTGTGGGGGTCCCCAGGTACCTGCCTGCTTCCTTGGAAGTGTCCTGCTTTTTTGGCCCCCTCTGTCAGGGTCCCTATGTGACCCCAGAGTACTCTCCTGCACTCCTTTCCTTATGTCCCCACCCCTAGTGCTTGGTGCAACCCCGTGGAAGAGCCCCTACCCTATTCCCCAACCATACCTCTCCCCTCCCTCCAGCAGTCTCCTAATCCCCTCAACCTCCTCCCTAAGCGGTGCCAGCTGGTGGCACACTGGACAACCACTGAACTTCCAGGCCCAGTCCAGTATCATGGCTGCCCAGTCCCATCCCCCTCTAAGTAGGTTTCCTTGGGTGAAATACCAGGTTTCCCACTAGTCCAATATACACCCCTACCCACTAATCAGGTCACCCACTAATCCTAGATGCAGTCCCACAGTAAACAGGTACCTCTGTTACTAGGTGCAGTACTACACAGTAAACTTATAGGGGAAGTGTACAACTCCCTAAGCTCCTCCCTCTCAGCCCTTAAACCCAGCACCCAGTGGCTAGAACTACATGAGCTGCACCTGAAGCCTTTTCCTTCAGTTGCAGGCCGGGTGTTCTCCTATAAATCAGCCTAGCTCTGGGGAGAGGAGGGTGAAAGAGGGTGGGAACAGCCTGCACCCGACTCTCACGAGAGTGTAACAGCCCTGTGACTGCCCCTCACTGCACCTCCAAGCACTACCAGCTAAGAAAATCTTTCAAGTCTACTTCCTCACAGCATCCAGCTAGAAGCTTCTTTCCCCATTCGCCTCTAACTGAAGACTGACTGAGCTGAGAGTCTCACCTTACTTTCAAACAGCACTAATCCCCTGTAATATGATGCCTGCACTTAGAGGCCAGATAGCAGCTTTTAAACACACACACACACACACCAAATAATCTGCTAGAAACACACAGAAAACCAGCTAAGAAAATCTTTCAAGTCCTCTTACTCTCACAGCCTCCTGCTTTTAAACACCCACAAACACCAAATTGTCTGCTGGAAACACACAGAAAACCAGCTAAGAAAATCTTTCAAGTCCTCTTACTCTCACAGCCTCCTGCTTTTATACACCCACAAACACCAAATTGTCTGCTGGAAACACACAGAAAACCAGCTAAGAAAATCGTTGAAGTCCACTTACTCGCACAGCTTCCTGCTTTTAAACACCCGCAAACACCAAACTGTCTGCTCAAAACACACAGAAAGCCAGCTAAGACAAATCTTTCAAGTCTATTTCCTCATAGCATCCAGTTAGAAGCTTCTTCCCCCATTCACCTCTAACTGAAGCCTGACTGAGTTGAGAGTCCCGCCTTACTTCCAAACAGCACTAATTCCCTATAATATGATGCCTGCACTTAGAGGCCAGATAGTAGCTTTTAAACACACACACACACACACACACACACACACACACCAAATAGTCTGCTAGAAACAAACAGAAAACTAACTAAGAAAATCTTTCAAGTCCACTTACTCTCACAGTCTCCTGCTTTTAAACACCCACAAACACCAACGCGTCTGCTGGAAACACACAGAAAACCATCTAAGCCAAATCTTTCAAGTCTACTTCCTCACAGCATCCAGCTAGAAGCTTCTTTCCCCATTCACCTCTAACTGAAGCATAGAAGTGTTATTTATTGCTTATCACTGTGCTAAGGATGGGAATATACAATGCCAGTGTCAGTCAGAAAGCAACTTTCAGAGGGTCACAGACAAGCTAATCTGAGAGAAATTGGTCACAAACTGCCTGGCCTTTAAACTTCAACAGACCCCAGTAGAGGAGTGTTCTGGTGCCCTGGGAACAAGTCGCTCACTAGCAACCATTGCTAAAGCTACTATCTGGCCAAAGTGTTAGATGATAGGGGCAAGACTGTGGATCCTACAGCAGATGAGGAAGCTCAGTTTGATGGATGACCAGCTCAAGTACTGATAGATAGTGGCTCCTAGGTCACTATAGTGTTCAAAGACTATTACAATAAGTTTCTATATGACAAAAAGATTTGAGTCCCTGGAAGACTTGGACATGTAGGGTCTCTGTGAAGCTTCATATGCCTATCTGGACCTAATTCATATCTGGATCTCTTTCCCGCTGAACACTGCTGGAACTCCTATTGCTGTGGAATCAATCCCCATATGTTCTATAATGCAGGTCAGCCATGCAAAACGTTTGAAGCCTGACAAGGAACAACTAAAGTGCCCCCAAAATGGACTTGTGAGGCAGTCTTACACTCACAGCTTTGTTTGTTGATTGACTTAAAAGGTTTTGCCAGGAAAGCCATACTGAGGTGGTATCTGCTCATTTCCAGATGTGTCCTGGGGGGAGGAGGAACAGAACACAACAGACCCAAAGTAGAATGTGCAAAAATATTACAATAATATGGAGAGCAGTCTAACAAAATATACAAATTACAAGAAAATACTTCAAGAATAAATTGCCTTACAGTTAATTAACATACAATAAAATTCAAAAACAGGCAAAAGAACATTAAATAGTGAGGAACAAAATAATAACATGAGGAGCATGGCATAGTGAGCATGGAGTAGTAACTGATGAACTTGGAGAGGGGCTAACATAGAAACATAGAAGTTGATGGCAGATAAGGACTGCAAGGCCCATCCAGTCTGCCCATTTCTTTTTCTACCTTATGAATGTGCCATAGGCCTTTGCTCTGTCAATTGCCTACCTATTCATACTCATCTGTATTGCTCCCTTATGCCTATTCCATGCCTGATTTAAGCCATGCACTGTATTCATATCCACCACTTTCGGAGGTAGGTCATTCCATGCATCCACCACCCTTTCTGTGAAAAAAGAACTTCCTCACATTACCCCTTAATCAGCCTCCTTCTAATCTCATGCTGTGTCCTCTTGTCCTGCTATTTTTCTAATATTGAAACATGTTAGACTCTTTCACCTTGTTAATGCCCTTAAGGTGTTTGAATATTTCAATCATATCACCTCTCTCCCTCCTTTGCTCTAGGGTATACATATTGAGCTCCGTTAATCTGTCCTCATATGTTTTCTGATGCAGTCCCTACACCATTTTGGTTGACCTTCACTGGACTGCCTCAATTTGGTTAATATCCTTGTGAAGGTGTGGCCTCCAGTACTGCATGCAGTACTCCAGATGGGGTCTAACCAGTGTCTTGTAAAGAGGGATTATTACCTCCCTCGTCTGACTTGTGATACCCCTACTAATACACCCCAACATCCCTCTAGCTTTACCTACTGCTTTAGAGGTCTGCTTGGATGATTTCAGGTCATTAGAGATCATGACGCTCAAGTCTCTTTCTTTTCTTGTGACTGTCAGCAACTTCCCTCCCAGCCTATAGGTGGCTTCAGGGTTTCTCTTCCCTATGTGCATGATCTTGCACTTCTTTGCATTAAACCCCATTTGCCACTCCTCCAACCATTTTGCTAGTTTATCCAGAACTCTTCTCATTCTATCTGGATCATCTACTCAGTGGCAGATCTTGGTGTCATCTGCAAACAGACAAACTGTACCCTCCAGTCCATCTGCAATGTCACTGATGAAGATATTGAAGAGGACTGGCCCCAGGACTGATCTCTGAGGTACCCCACTTGTGACTTGCATCTCTTCTGACTGTATACCGTTTGCCACCACTCTCTGTTTTCTGCCCATCAACCAGTTTGCCATCCAGTTGACTAACTTCTGACCCACCCCAAGCCTACCCAGCTTATTAATCAATCTTCTATGTGGAACAGTATTGAAAGCTTTGCTGAAGTCAAGTTAGGCAACTTCAAATGCTCCCTCTTGGTCCACCACTCTGGTTACCCAGTCAAAGAAATCTATGAAATTAGTTTGACAGGATCTTCCTTTTGTAAACCCATGCTGTCTTGGATCCTGTGCTCCTATGGATTCCAGGTGTTGCACCACCCTTTCCTTAAGGAGTGTTTCCATAATCTTGTCCACTACTGAGGTAAGACTGACTGGTCTGTGGTTCCCTGCCTCCTCCCTGCTACCACTCTTGTGAAGCAGGATCACATGAGCCCTTCTCCAGTCTTCTTGGACCTCTCCTGTGCTCAGAGATTCACTAAACAGCTCTGATAATGGCTCTTCTACTTCCACCCTTAGCTCCTTTAGTACCCTGGGATGTATGCCATCAGGTCCCATTGCCTTGTCCACCCTGAGCTTATAGAGCTCTTGCAGGACCCTTTCTTTTGTGAAGGGACTAGTGTACACCTCCCTCCCCCCTGTGTCCATGGTGCAGAGCTGTGGGCCCTGCCCTACCTTCTCTTCAGTAAATACTGAGCAGAAGTAGCTATTTAGGACAGATGCCTTTGCATGGTCCAATTCCTCACATGCTCCCTTATCCCCTTTGATTGTAGCAATACCCCCTCTGGACTGTCTCCTTTCACTAATGTATCTATAGAAAGTCTTGTCATCTTCTTTTACAGTGTGTGCTAGTGTTTCCTCGGTTTGGGCCTTTGTTTGCCTTACTGCCTTCCCTACTTCCCTTAGGGAAGTTTTGTATGCCTCCCTATCGTCATCCATCTATGTGCCCTTATATTTCCTGAAGGTCAGCCTTTTGGCTCTGGCCTTTTCTGCTACGGTGTTTGAGAACCAAAGTGGTTTCCTTCTTCTTTTGCACTTCCTTTTCTCACTAACACAATGGGATGTTGCTTCAAGTATTGCATATTTAATGCCTGCTCACTTTGCCTGTACCCCCTCACCTGTATTTCTTTTTGCCAGGGCTAGCTTAACTCTGTTGGCCATCTTATCAAAGTCAGCTCCTCTGAAGTCCCATATTTTTGCCTTGGAATGGGATGATTTAGTTATAGTGGCCAAATTGAACCATACTATGTGATGGTCACTGGCACCCAGGTGAGCTAAGCTAGTGTCACTGTAGTGTAGTAGGAAGGCATACAGAGAACAGCAGTAAGTATGAAGGGCTTTGTCAAGGGCAAAGCAACAGAATGAATGAACAAGTGGGCCCAGTCTAGCTAAAGTGGACTTTGGAGCAGCACTGTAAACAATATCTCCATAGTCAAATATGAGGGAGAATCTTTGTAAAGATTTCTCTCCAAACAGGAAGCGGGCTGCATCTCTTATTTCTTTAATGCGCTCCAAGTTTAGAGTAGAGCTTCTTGTGGATAACATCCACATGAACAGAAATATTGAATTGGTGATCAATCCAGACCCTGAGGTACTTGAAGGAGACATCTTCAATAAATGGGTATGCTCCCCTGTACAGTGACACTTCTGCGGCGACATGTGTCGATATCGACAACAGCGTCATGTGACATTAGAAGTGTACCTGGCACCCGGCAACACATTCGCTCAACCTGCACTCCCTCTCCAAACCAACTCTGACTCAGAGGTAGAATCCATATTGATGGGGGGTGCGGGGGCGGACCCTCCCTTGTGGGGTGTCTGAGGACAAAGCCCCCCAAATAAAAAACACAATCCAAAGGGTGAGGCACCATGCTGACTGCAAATCGTGGTCTACATGGAGCCTGGCGCTGTAATGCCAGTCGATGTGTTTCTTGTTGAACCGGCATTGTAGAGCTCAATAGATTAACCATCAAGAGTATGAAAGGAAGGAAAGGGGAGACTCTAGCAAGCCTCTGCCTGGTTCAAAATGGTCTGTGTTATGAAGACAGACTTAAAAGCTTAAACCTGCACACATTAGAATACTGCAGAATGAGGGGGAACTTGTGCCTGGTGTTTTGTGCCTGTAATAGTAATGATCTTTGGGACTGTGTTGACTTGGAATTAAATTACTGCCAGCACAGTGGAGGTTGGAGGTCTGGTGGGAAGTATATGTGGAGAGGGGGTGGCAAAGTATCAGGAGGTGGAAGGGGCTGAGCTAGTGCCATAGGGTGCAAAGTGTTCCTCCACATACTTGTATGGCCATGTGTTGGAGCCTTGGGGGGGTGGTCAGGGGAGAAAATCCATAAAAAATATATATGTGTCCCCATCGGCAGTTGGTGGGAGGAGGCGAAGAGGACCAAAAACTTAATTAAAAAAAAGTAGTGTATATTGTACCGACAGAAGGGCATCATGGTTCTCTGAGAGAATGGTTTCTATGTGAAATAGGCTGCCACTGGAGATAATAGGTAGCAGCTCAGTTAATGAGTTTAAAATAAAACTGGACAACTACTGCCTTGAAAACAACATCCAGTGTTATGTATATTAAAGTGGTTCAATCCTCAGTGAACAAATTGTCTTTCTAACTCATAACTAACCTATGAACCTATAGAGACTGTTTTCTTAGCATTGAGGGACAACTGATATTCTTGGAACCAGGATTGGATGATGTTAAAGTTCAGCTCCAGCTGGTTCACGAGATCAGAAGCAGAGGATCCAGAAGAAAAGAGAACCATATCCTCTGCATGCATATGAATGGACACAGATGAGTGAGCTGTGGGGAAGTCATCCAGAAATATGGAGAAAATAATTGTGCCAAGACAGACCCTTTGGGGACATCCAAACGTATTGGTAGCTGGGGGAGAAGAAGTCTCTATTGCAAAGTCCCTGTCTTACCTGATGATGAGTCTGTGGGAGCTGTTAGGTACCAAGACTTATCTGAAATGGTGTTACCCCTCCAAAATCAGAGTTTACCATCAAGAGAATAGTGTGCTTGAAGCAATCTTGCCACAATCATTAGCTAATGTTGGATAGCCCAGAGCAAGCCAGTTTGCCAGAGGAGCTTATAGTCAAACATATCACACTGCAAGCTAAAGTTCAGGCACATGCCAAACAAGTAACAGTTCATGTGACGAACTTAAAAGACTGACCAGCAACCATCCAAAGGGGATGGGCTCTCACCAGGGTCTATAGTGTTACTCTGTCTATGCAGTCTCAAAAGAGAGTTTGTTCACAGACTAGTGGAGCAGAATTCAAAAGTTTGCAAAGTTAACAGAAATTTTCTCCCTGAACGAATTGGATGGTGGGTATCTCAAGGGTGTACAGAACCACATTTAGGTCACTGATAAGAGTCCTTTACAGGAAGGGTTAAGATGACTAGCCCCCACTGACATATGTATTGTCATAAGCACTTGCAGGAGATGCTAGCCGCAGACACAATTTGAGAAAATAGGAGTCTCCATGCTTCACTAGTTATAGTTGTCAGGATGAAGAGAGGGGCTGTCAGAATGTGTGTGGACTAGCAGATTCTAAACAAAAAAACTGTACCTGACCAACACACTATGCATGAGTCCAAGATGCCCTAGATTACCTGAACTGAAATCAGTGTTTCAATGTAATGGATATGATATCAGGTTATTATCAAATTCTCATGGCCGAGCAAGACAAAGAAAAGGCTGCATTCATCTGCCTCCTGGGGTTCTATTTCCAAATGCCACAAGGGATCTCAGGGGTGCCAGACATGTTCCAGTGGCTGATGGAGAGAATAGTGGATGACATGAACTTGTTGGAATACTTTGCGTACTTGGATGACATATTTTTGGAGAACTCTGGAAGAGTATGGAGCTGGTTATTCAAAGTACTCAGCAAACTAGAAGAGCATGGCCTCAAGCTGTCTATCAACAAGTGCTAGTTCTTCAGGATCTCAGTCAAGTATGTGAATCAAATCATGTACCAAGATGGCATCCTTACTAGCTTTGATTATGGCCAGGTTGTCAACACCATGATAAGACCACCCGACTGAGAGAACTGCAAAGATTCCTTGGATTCTTCCATTATTGCCACAGGTTCATTAAAGACTACACCAAGATCATCAAGCCTCTACAGGACAAGACCCAAGGGTATCGTCTTGTTAACCAGAAAAACAAGCAGGCACCACAGAGTGCATGAACCATTTGGCCCCAGATGGACCCAAGCTTGTGAGAAAGCATTTGAATAATAATCAGACAGTTGCCAATGCCCCCATGTTGGCCTCTGCAACCCCAGAAAGTCATATGTGTTGTACACAGATGCCAATCTCAGTGGTTAGAGTTATATTTTATTTATACATGGCACCCTTCCCCTGAGGTCCAGGGCACCATTACAATTAAAGGGTCTAGTACAATCTCCCAATGACAAATATCCCAACGGCAAAAATCCCATATTTATTTTCCAATTATTACCTTCCCACTCTTACTGTATTGCTGATGAAGATTCTCCCGACACACACAGCTGATCAGTAAAGCTGATCATTGCCCAAGACTATCAACAGAAATTATAAAGAATAGTCATACACATTTTTTTATATTGTTGAGTCAGTGAAATTTTTAAACTAAATATGTGCAAAAGTTAAGAAATAATCAGACAGCTATCAATTTATGTGTGCTGCTACTGTGCTCCAGCTTGCAGCTCCAATTCTATTCCAGCTTGTCATCAAAATTCACCTCGGCATCCTACTCTGTCTGTGGCTATGTGCTTGACTTAGTGGCTAGGGATACATCTGGCTCCTTGCAAATGTTTGTTTCTCAGCATTTGAGTAGTTCCTTTCATACCTCGCTATCCAGTCTGTTCTCCATTTTGCAATGTATCAGGTCTGAATCATCGGTAGGTATCCCACAGACTTTAAAGTAGTATTTCAGGAAATGTCTGCCAGTTGTAGGAGCCTTGAACACCCTCCTTGAACAGCACACATGACAGTGTTTTTAGTCTTGAGCTTTGCATCATCTAACCATTTGGTGACATAGTGAACACCAGACCAGGGCAATACTGACATCCTAGGGTATCCTTTACACTTTCAAGTTTGAAGTTGCCGCTTATGTTGACGCTGTTTGTTGTACTGTATCTGCTCGCAGTATGACAATTAAGTACCTGTTATATGATTTTTGTTCTAAAAGTGCTAAAAGTATGTCCATTACACTTCACTTATGTAGTTTGAAGTTGACGCTTATGATAATGAAATATATATTCAAGCTCTGTAGCAGACACTTGGTATAATATATGTCAGTAAATATTTTGTCAGTCAGTTTGTATTGTTTGCAAGTAAATGACGGGTAATTTCACATCGAGAAGTTTGTATTCGGGCAATCATACTGATCCCCAATTAAATACATCTTAAAACATAAAATACATAAAATATCAAATGCACATCATGACACAGAAAATTCATGCAATAAATATAACAGATATAATTATAAAAGTACCACCAAAACTCTCCCATAGAATAACAGCCATACTAAAATGCAGATTAAAACTATAGACAGATGTGCATACAACATTATATGACCTCCCCAAATGCTTGCTGAAAAAGGTAAGTTTTCATCCCCTTCCTAAATGCCTCCACCGAGGAGCCCAAAAGGTCCTGGGCAAGGAGTACCAAAATACCAGTCCTGCTACTTCAAAGGCCTGATCTCCTGATATTTTTGATTTTGCCCTTTGTACCATAAGGAGGCCCTTGGAGGATGAGTGAAGAGGCTGAACTGAGGTGTACAAATGCAGAAGCTCACTCAGGTAGGCTGGGCCCAGTCCGTGCAGGGCTTTGTATGTTAGGAAGCCTAACTTAAATGAGATACACCACTTCACCGGCAGCCAGTGCAGATCAAGCAGTGCCAGAGAAATGTAGCTAGATCTTGGCAAGCCTATTAGTAACCAGGCAGCTGCATTCTGTAGTAGCTGCAGGCTTCACAGTGTACCTCCATTAACTCCAAAATAAAAAGTGTTACAATAGTCTAGTCACATAGTCACAAATGCATGATTCAGTGTGGCCACATCTTGGGGGGAATTAGAAATCTGATCTGGTGCATGTTCCAAAGATGAAAAAGTCATTATGGACAATGGCTGACACGTGGGCCTCCATTGTTAGGCCATCTTCCAGCATGACTCCTAGATACTTCACCCTGGGTCAGGCCAGTAGCTCTGTCTCACCAAGCAGCAGCCAAGAAGTTCCTGCTCCAGCCGCCAATCCTCCCTTTCAACCCTGCTCAATCACTAATACCTCAGTTTTCTCGGGGTTCAATTTAAGTCATCTAGGAGCCATCCTAGCCTGGATCTCTGCCAGCACCTATTAAACATGTCAACAGCAACCTGAGTCCCAGACACAAAAGACAGATAGAGCTGGATATCATCTGCATAGCAGCGAAAACCCAGCCCGAACTGTCTAATGATTGTCCCAAGGGGTAGCATGTACACCACAAACAGCAATGATGAAAGGATTGAGCCCTGGGGCATGTCACAGGACAGAACCAAAGAGCTTAAGGAATAATTTCTCAGAACTACCCTTTGGGTTCTGCACTGAAAAAAGGACTTAAACCAGCAGATCACAGTGCCGGTGAGTCTGGCGTACTTCCTGACCTGGTCTAAAAGCATGTCATGGTCCATGTCATCAAATGCTGATGAGAGATCGAGGAGGACAAGAATTGATCACTTTTCTCTATCCTTCACCCAGAGCAGGTCATTAAGCACCCTAACCAGCGCCATCTCCATGCTGTGCCTAGATCAAAAACCCAACTGGAATGGTTTATAAATGTAAGAGGCCTTCAAGTTTTCCTGAAGCTGCAGTGCAACTACTTACTCAGTAACATTTCCCAGAAAGAAAGGTTAGAAACTGGATGATACTGTAGTTCACCAAAACATCCAGGTGCACAGATGGTTTCTCCAGCAGGGGTCACACTAGTGCACACTTAAGTGCCTTTTGAACCAGCCCTATCCTGCAAAGAACACTGGACAATTTGGGCAAACACCAGTCCCAGTTGGACAACACAACTCATTAAGCATCACGTAGGGATCTGCTCCAGATCACAACATGCTGTCCGCAGCATCAAGACAACCCAGTATACCTCTTTCATTATACCTGGTCATAATTCACCCCAAGAATATCGCTTGCATTCCCAGCCCTAATGAGGACCATTGCTGTGAACATAGGACCTGGATGGAGTCATACTGGCCCTAGTGGAGGACACCCTATCTGAAAAAAACTGAGTGAACTCCTTACATCTCACAAGTGAAATCTCTCTCTCACGGGCTCTAGACAGGCTGGATGAAGCTGTCTATCCACAGTCCAGAAAAGCTGAGCTGGTCAGTTTTTCTCAGCGATAATCTCTATCTTGACAGCAGTTCTTGGTTGGAAGCAGTGTTATATGAAGAACACCCACAAGGACTCCAGCCAGTAGCTTACTGTCAGTCACAGATTTTTGCCATCAGAAAGAAATTATCTGGTTCACAAACTTGAATTTTTAGCACTCAAAAGGGCAATTGTCAATGAGCATCTATGTACAGTCCACACCACAGTGCACAATGATAACAACCCCCTCACTTATGTGCAGATGACAGCAGTATTAGACTCAGCAGGCAGTCATGGATGGTCAACCCTCTCAGCATAAGTTTACTGTGTGGAGTATCACATGGGAAAAAAAAACATTGGTGCTAACATGCTACCCAGAAGACCCCACCAAGGGGTGCCAGGGCTAGAATGGATCTGAATCCCAGAGACTGCCATTCAAGCTTTACATAAAAGATGTGACCTAGAAGAACTAACAAACTCCAGTGTATCACCTTACCTGGTGGACAGCATGGGCACTTTGTCAGATTGCTTACCTGTGGCCTACTGCAATGTTGTGTCCCTCAGTAAACACGCTTTGCCACAAATGAGTCCTTAGGACTAGAGAAAATAGCAAATAGAGCTCACTGCAATCTGAG
This sequence comes from Neoceratodus forsteri, assembly GCA_016271365.2. NCBI lineage: Eukaryota > Metazoa > Chordata > Ceratodontiformes > Ceratodontidae > Neoceratodus > Neoceratodus forsteri. The sequence goes on from CM057456.1 coordinate 1,294,195,973, forward strand.
ACATTGTTAAATCCCTCCAGTGAGGGGAAATGCCAGAATTAGTAAAAGTGAATCATCCTGAAACCTCCCTATCACTGAATGAGTGGAATGACTTGAGAGTGCATGATGGCAGAATTTACAGAGAGCAACTGAAAAATGATGAACCAAGCCTAAAACAGTTGCTACTGTAACCCGGGCACCAGCTCATAGAAACACAGAAACATAGACATTGATGGCAAATAAGGACTGCTTGGCTCACCTAGTCTTCCCATTTCCCTACCTACTGGATAAGCTGCAGATCCTAGTTAACCAACAGCCTATTTCTTCCTACCCCCCCACAAAAATTGCCTTATGTCTGTCCCATGCATTCTTGAATTCTCTCACAGTTTTAGACCCCACAACCTCCTCAGGAAGGTGGTTCCATGCGTCCACCACCCACTCTGTGAAAAAATATTTCCTCACATTGCCTCAGAGCCGTCACCCCTCTATCTTCAAATTGTGTCCCCTTGTTCTTGCACATCTCTTTTTCTGAAAGATGTTACCCTCTTGGACTTTGTTGATTTGACTGAGGCACTTAAAAGTTTCAATCAAGTCCCCCCTCTCCCTCCTTTCCACAAGGGTATACATATTAAGTTCCTTTAGTCTCTCCTCACATGGCTTCTTTTGCAGACCCTGCACCATTTTAGTTTCCTTCCTCTGGACTGCCTCCATCCTGTCTATGTCCTTGCGGAGATGGGGTCTCCAGAACTGGACTTAGTACTCCAGATGGGGTGTCACCAGCTGTCTGTACAGAGGGATAACAACTTCCTGTTTTCTGCTGGTGATGCCTCTCCCTATACATCCCAGTATCCAACCAGCCCTCCCTACTGCCTTATCACATTGCTTGCTAACCTTAAGGTCCTCTGATATGATTACCCCCAGGTCCCTTTCCATTTTTGTTATTGTTACTACCCCACTCCCCGACTGTGTACTCTTCCCTTGGGTTTTTGTTTCCCAGGTGCATTATTTTTCACTTCTTTGCATTGAATCCTGGCTGCCATACTTCTAACCAGTCCTCCAATCTTGCCAAGTCCCTTCTCATCCTTTCCACCCAACAGGCTGCTACCCCTGCCTGCTGCCCAGAATGCAGGTTGAGAGGCCTGGGTTCTGGTTTGGATGAATAAAAGGGCTCAATACAACAAGAGAACTATTTGTGTGGTGCATCCACCCAGAGTGACTTTTAAGTGGGTTTGATGACAAGCTAGCACAACCCTTTGGGATGTTATACCTACCCACTGCCCCAACCAGTGGTCCCACACATGGATTTGCACAAAACACTTTACTTGTCATTAAATGGTACAATTAGTGGTGAGTGCTAATAATATGCTCACAGTAACCACAAGGTCAGGCCTCCTGGAATACCCCTTGTGTACTTGTAAAGGATGGCTATTAACCACAACAATGCACATTTAAGTTTCCCATGATGAACTAACACTTAGTAATAATATGCTCATGGGCCTGTGTAAAATTCAAACAATACACTGATTTATTTGAGGATTGAACACAGGGAAGGGGATGTATTCAAAATTAGCTTTAAGGCAATGGTTTTGTTATCGAGATACATTCAAGTACATTTAACCCTCTGGACAGTCCAGTTACTACTATCTACTGTAGGTACCCAGGATTTATTAAGTTGCAGGCCTGAAGAGTTGCACCTGGTTGCCAATGTTGCATCTGTTTGGGCCCTTAAGCAAACAAATAATTATGAGTCTTTTGGCACTCGGCTGTGAAAACATCTACACGTTTTACCCCATAGGAATTTTTAATCCTCAGGCCCAATGGCCTGCCAACAATCTAAACACCAACATGAACTTAGAAAGCAAATCAGATATTAAGAAATATTTCACTTTTTGTATTGCGGGGACAAGCCCTTTTGTTACTCACTGAACCAGGACCTCTGGATCTGGGATGGTTGCCAGGCTGGTTCCCTTCGAAACTGGATTCAGCTCTTTGGTTCTTGGCTGCAGGTCTTCATCCTTTTTGGCAAGGACCAGCATACAGGGACCAGGACTAGCATGACTCACCCCCACATCATTGGCTTCACTCCCAAGGGTGGCCGCAACCCACGATGGATTTCATCACAGTAGCTGACTTCCAAATCTGGTCCTCTAGCAGCTTTTGTTTCACAGGCAGCAACTGTCTCTTAGAAAAGTTGTTTAGCATCACAGGTTTACATTTTGGCACAGTCTCAGCTAGGCCATACAGCTTACTTGCTTGCAATCTGTAGTCTCTGGTATGTAAGCTGGCAGAATTAATATTCAGATGTGCCCCTTTGGCAAATGGGCTGATGACAATTCCAGTAGCCCAAGGCTTCAGTTTCAAGTCACAGTCTCTGAGGCAAACACATTTCTCACCACGATACAGCTTAGCGGTTTTCAGATACACTGACACACCTCAGTCTGGAATTTTAGCTCAGTAGAAATCATTTATTTTCACCACTTGGAGGCTTGAAGAATTATCTGCAGGTTTGGCAGTTTCAAAACAATCCACGCAGGATTTCAGGCTGAGGAGAAGCAAACAGGCCTCTCTCCAAATTCTCTGAGCTGAGTACAGAGCCTCCTTCATTGCTGGGAGCTCAAGTCAGACTAACTGTTCAAGAGTCTCTTTCAACTGGCTGAAGATGGAATCCAGGAATCCGGTTGGCTGCCCAGGCTGTCAGACACAGTTCTAGCATCCTGATTGGTTGAAGTGAGTGCCAAGCATACAATTCACAGTATCTCCTGGCAGCAATAATAAAAGGATCCATTAGGACCCCTTGAGTTCTGACTGGCTCGCCAGCAGGGTCAAAGTATCAACATGGCCTCTGGCTGAGTAAAATGTAAACAGTCCAAATTTTAAAGTTCACTTCAAGCACAACACTTCAGATTCAGCAATAAATATTTACAGCATTCAGTAGAGCTTCATCTATACAGTACTGGTAAGCTACTATATAGTGGAACTTGTAGGAGTGCTGCCAGGCCGGTCGTGAGCCTTGTTTCACTTGGTGCCATGCAGACGAAATACTATAAGCACAGAGTTGAACCTCTTAAAAGCACAACGCAATGGCTTGGATTTGCACATTCATGCAGGAACCAGGAATACAGCAATACTTTACATCTGGATTTATATCTTTAGCACTGGACACAAGCCAGGTTCAAAGGCAGAACAAAGGCTGGATACCTGCCAGGCAGAGGGCAATGCAGTGCCCAGGGAGATGACCCAAGGTAAGCCCACTATTTTGATGGGGTAACACTACTGCCAGTCAAGTTTTGAAAGCTGGTTCTCAAAGCCCTGCATGCCAGGATGGGATACATGGGCACTGACAGAACACTGCGAAAGTCAGAAAAACATTTCTATTGGCCCTGGATGAGCAGAAAGGTGGATAACTGTTGTGAGATACATTCAGCAGAAAATACTGCCACCTGAGCAGCCCCTTAGTAAACATTACAAATGCCCCAAGGACTTGATTTGCATTGAAACTTGAGCTAGGACTAGACAAAAAGAACACTGCCAACATCCTGGTAGTGACAGGCCACTACTCCAGGTATGCCCTCACAGTACCCACAAAAGACCAAAAGGCCACAGCTGTAGCCAAGATTCTGGCTGAAAAGTACTTTGTCCATCTGACTAATTAATGCAGAGGTAGCACTACTGCTTGGGATGCCGGTGATCTGGGTTTGGAAATGTATTTATTTTTTATTGAAAACTTTGGAGATTACCATTGAACAAAAGGTTCCACATCAAATACATAGTCACAAAAAAATATATACATGTGCAATAAGCAGTTCCAGAGGAAGTACAGTCTAGTCATGATCAAAACACTTAAGACAGTACAGTTACATACAGCTTTGAAAACAAAATCCATGCAGATCATTGTATAAAAAGTCACAGGATGAGTACAGTGAGAAGCCAAATTAAACAGTGTATTGCTTACAGTTCAATTGGACTGCAAGGGCAGACTACAACAATCTCTTAAACTGATTACTCTTGGGGAGATTCAGCAGTGTATCAGGCAGTTTGTTGAACCATTTAGTAGCCCTGACACAAAATGACTGCTTGCCCAGCTGAATACACAAGAAAGGAGGCTTCAGGACATTTGTGGCCATGCTCCTGGTGTTCTGTTGTTTGGAGATGATGTGGAAGTAGTTCGTTAAAGCTGTAGGCGTTAGGCTCAGGAGCACCCTTCGGCTAAAAAACGGGTCTAAAGCATTATTCTGCTTGGTAAAGGTAGGCAGTTAGTGAGTGAATAAAGGGTACAACTATGAGTGTGGTTATCTGCACCAAGTACAAACTAGCATGTCTTATTATAGATCGGTTTACTCTGTTCAGCACCGTGTCACAGGCAGTAGATGGGGCGGCCATAAACTAAAAGTGACAGAATGGAGCAGAACACAATTAGGCATCTAGTATTCCTAGTGATATTGTTCTGGTTATGGAACAGGGCACCCAGTTTTCTGTTAACTATGGCAACCAGAATGTCAACATAGGGGCAAAAGATAAGCTGTCATCTAGAGTTACTACAATGAGCCTGTCTTGTTTCAGGCCAGCTCGGTTAATGAGGATCAGTCATCTTAGGATGTGCTCTACTACTCCTTGAGGGGAGGGCGCAGTGTCCTGCTGCACTACTGCCTCCTGCAGACGTGTGGGTGGCAGAGTATGTGGGACACATGGGGGGTGCAGTGCTGTGTTTCATATGAGCAAGCCAACGTACACTTATGTTATGGACTATGTCCTTACAGCGGTGTCCCTACAGGGCAGACATGACATAAAGAGGATGGGGAGAAAATAGAAATACACCATGGCTTGAAAGACGAATGTTGACCTTCCATAGATCCTGCACTGGTGACCTAGGCACCTCTTGAAATCAGGACCCATTGGAGGTGAGTCAAGAGACTCCCCAACACCTCACCATGGGGGGCAATCTGTGGGGGACTTGGAAGGGTACGTCTGGGAGAAGCTGGGTGATGGGGCTGGGGGTTTGTGTGAAGGAGGGCCAGTCAGGGAGGAAGGAAGATAAACAGAATAATAAAAAAATACACTGTAAAGTACTATGTTCATTATGTACTGCCAAATAGAATTCATTCCAACCGGAGTCAGGATTTGAAAGTCGGCTGATCAAAGAGTTGTTGTCTATCTTAGGAATTAGGAAGACACAGACCACTCCATACCACCATCGAGGTGATCCACAGTGCAAAAGACTCAATTGAACCTTGTTGAATATGTTTGGAATGTCAGACCCTCATAAAAACTCAAATTTGAGTCAACAAGTGAGCAGCTCATTTGTGCCTACAATTATACTCTCAATGACACAACATGCCAATCCCCATATCTGCTCATGTTTGGAAGGGGGGGGGCAGGCTCCCAGTGGATCTTGCATTGGAGGGTTATCTGATGGAGACAACCTAGAGTATTACAATAAATATATTCAAAAACTGAAACAGCAATTTGAGAATGCCTACAGGCTGGCTGCAGAATTAACTGCAAAGAGAAACTTGGCAAACAAAGCAAGATAGGACAAACATGTCACAGCTCACAAATTACCCCCTGAAGACAGTCCTGATCTGGAACTTTGGGTTATCCTGAATGCATAACTCTGCAGGTCGGTGGGGCAACATCCCCTACCTGGTCACAGAAAAAGTCTGGACTTCCCATTGTACAGAGTTTGCCTGAGAGGTCCCAGTAGAAGTAAAACTTTGCACCACAACCATTTGCTCCCCATTGGATAGGTGGACAATGCCGAATTTGGATAATGGCCCAGTACATCTCCCGAGGTTGGCTTCTCATAAACACAAAAGCCCACCTAGTCAGCTTGCAATCAATCTAGATAATTGTCCACTCAGACCTCCAAAAAGGCCCTCATCAGCAAAAAATGCAACAGATTTGCATGATGAGGAGGATGACCTTGTTCATTATTATTCCGCTGTGGACATTACCCATGTGGAAAATGCTTCTGATGATTGATGGATTTCAACCACTCCACCCATACAGTTAAATCCAGATGCAGAGCCTTTTGAACATCCACTGAGGCCAGTTATCCCAGAACTAGATTGTATAGAATCTGGCCAAGAACTAGATATTGTAATTGAACCAACTCATTGTGAGGAACCTCATTCACTGCCCAGAAAGGAGAGATGTATACCCTCAGTTGCCCTGTAACCTGAAGAAGTCCCATTTAGAAAGGCCTGTTACGACCTATTTTGAAGCTCAGTTATGACACTACAGGTGCCCCCACTGACCTGCCATTTTATGCGGTGCACCGTGGAATCTTAAATCACACTCCAATCCACACCCTGTATCATGTTCAACAGCTCTAGGTTGTAATTTTTGGATGCAGAGAACTGGAAATGTTGATCAGAAAGGAAACAATTACCTACACAGTATGTCTGTGAAACTGTTCTTAATTCTGAAACTGTTGATACTGTTATATTGCTGTGGAACCTGTGACTATCACAATTAGAATGGATTTGTTTAGCTAGAACTTTTAGTTGCTCCTGCCTGTTTTGTATCTTTCAGATAAGTACTGGATTAAACTTGTGGAACACCAATACAACAATTCATTGCCTCAGGTAGAGTGTTACCTCCCCCTCTTTGGGAGGGGCTCATCTGAAGCCTGACTGCTAACCTCCTGATTGCTGTCCAAGCTCTGCTGCAGCTCTGTCTCACCCACATATGTGGCATGATGAGAGAGAGCCATGGTGCAGATGATGCCTTCTGCGCCAATCATCTTTAGCTGATGTTCTGTCCCGGTCCCTCATATCCTGGCAGAGGGGGCAGGAACAACAGGGACATCATTGTTTTGGCACCTCCTGCAGTACACAGGGACAAGTCTGACATTTTTAGCAGAAGGGCATCTGCCACAAGCTCCTCCCCAGTGCTCCTGCTCCACCAACCCCAACAGCCATGTGACACACTCCTCCACAGCACCACAAACCCACTGACTAAACTGAACTGCAGCCCAGGAGGGCTGAACAAAAATCTAGGGGGCCAGCACACTATGAGGACAAAATAAATTATCAAAATTAAAGACTTTGGAGCACAAAGCTCCTTCAAAATATGATGGTGGCCATTTTGATGACCCTTGGCCCCACAGCTTTGCAAACCAGAGGGTGAGAAATTGTAGAACAGGGGAAACAAAAGGATGTGGGAGGATGATGCAATCAGTGACCCTCTCACTGTACTTGTGGGCTAAGAGGGTCATTCAGAGGACAGGACAGGGCACATGGATTGATGGACAGCCTGCCTGTCCAGTGGGGCACTGAATTAGAGAAAGAAGTTTCTGGGCCATCAAAGAGCTTGTGGCAGTCAGAGAAAGACACTGAGGTGTTCAGACCTGCTGCTGGTGAGACCAAGAAGAGGCATAGCCAGGCCAACAATCCTGTTAAACCTTCCCAGGGTTCATCCCAAAAACTCACTATGGGCCTTATCATGGCTTACCCTGTTCAAAGGCTGTGCCAGGACAAAGCCACAATGTAGTGAAAACTGTGACGTTGTGCAAGACAAGCACCTGCTGGAAGAAACTACTGAGATATTTGCACTTGTGAGGCATTGCTACATACCAAACCTACTGAGCTGTACAGAGCAAAGATAGAGACTTACATGCTACTCAGGTTGTGTCAGAGCCAGGTAAGGAGCTGCAAGCCCTTCTCTAGTGGAGTGGATCCAGTAACATGGAGCCACATGGCTCCTGTGCTGAGTATGTGAGTATTCTTGATCTGGACAGAGTCAAACTGTGGGGGTTTCTGCTGGGGTTTGGGCTGCTTGGAAACTGGGAAGCTACTGCATACTGCTCCTGTGACTGAGAGCTAAGCCAAGGCTATGTCTTTAGAGGTGTGAGCCAGAAGAGCTGTCTCCTGAGTGGTGTGAGCCAGAAGAGCTGTCTCCTGAGTGATGTGAGCCAGAAGAGCTGTCTCCTGAGTGGTGTGAGCCAGAAGAGCTGTCTCCTGAGTGATGTGAGCCAGAAGGGCTGTGCTGCTGCAGAACATCTGAAGGAATCGGAAGTGCTTCGTCCTCAGGCCATTGGGACCAGTTCCTGACTGCTGCTCACCAAGCTGCCATTTGATTTTCCTTGCCTTAGCTGAACTGCTGCATCCGTGGGCAATGTGAGTGCTAGCATTGCTGGCTGAGGTCTTTTGTACTTTTCCAGTTTTGGATTACAATTACTGCGTTTGGATTACAAGTTGGTTTTGAGTATTTTCCATTTGGATTTCAAGTTCTTTAAAATGTACTAGTACACTATGGCCTGCTTGGGGTTTAAATTGCAAGCTTGCTAATTTTCATCAAATGCATCACTAAATGAACTCAAGTAACATAGCTACCAGGCCTGCACTGGGACTATAGTGTAATTCCTGGGTACCCAGAGCTTTGGTTATTGTATCCTGCTTGAAAATGTAGTTTTAATATTGGTACCAGCTGTAGACTTACCATACTTTGTGTAATATAATTCCTCTTTTTGTGCCCCTTCATTGAAAGGGTGCTTCATAGACTTCTGGGATCTGAGTGGATGGTAGTGACCCACAGTACGGTGGCTCCTAGAGGGCATGGCTACAGGATGGGAGTGTTAAACATGACTTTCAATTGTCTAACCCACTCTTCCTCCAGTTTCAAGGCCTGGATTGTTAAAGAAATGCACTGTTAATTTGTTGAATTTTATGTGTGTGTGTATGTCTGCACATGTGTGTCCAATTTGTTTAACCTGATTAAGGGGTTTATTGGTGAAGGTAACAACTGTCTTATTGGTCCCCAGGGGGTGGTCCAGTTCACTGTAGGGAGATGAATAGGTACTGCATCACAGGGGGTGGAACTTCACATAGCATCTGACCCACTTATTGTCTCAGAGTGGAGGTGCTGTGCTATTTATTCATTCTTGGTTAACCCCCCTACTGCAAGAGAAAGAATGAACCCAATCCTCTCAATGAAGTGGGCCCTGCACAGTCCCCTGGCAGGAGTGTGAACTCGGACATGGTGACCTGAGGGTCACACTTCTTTAATGTCATATGTATATATATATATATATATATATATATATATATATATATATATATATAAAATATAAAATCACACATGCCCCACAATGCAAAGCATCATGGGCGCATATGCAAATCACCACAGAATGTTATGCTGGTCCAACTTTAAGCAGATGCATGGTGCCGAAGGCCTCTCACACAGTTTGCAAAGGGTGCTAACAGAAGACATACGTGTGTGAGAGGCCTTTCGCACCATGCAATTCTGCTTAAGTTGGACCAGCATAACATTCTGTGGTGATTTGCATATGCAGCCCATGATGCTTTGCATTGTGGGGGCATGTGTGATTTTGTATTTTCTTGAAACCTGGCTTCCCAGCCAAATGCCCTTTGGGGTAATCCTTGCCTCAGTGTTTATGCACGGAGGTTCTTTGTCTATATATATATATATATATATATATGTGTGATTATGAACTAGTGCTGCACACCATAGAATATAAATCAAAGTTCACAGTGTGAGACTAGAATCTCTGACCTTCTGATCTGAAATGAGCTTGCACCCTGCTAAGCCACTGATGCTGCACATATGATCTAACAATCAATTAACAAGGAAAGTGCACTTTGTATCCACTTTAAAGATCAGCTGAAGCACCAGTAAGAACTTTGAAAAAGGCAAAATTTAGACACAATTCCACATGTATTCTGCATATTTCTCCTCCCAGGTGTTTCTCACTTATGAAATCTGCATGAACAGAGTATCTTTATCCCTTACAGTTCATTTGTCTCACCAACTCATTTTTCCACTTGAAGTCACAGTCTCCTGTTATGACTTTACTGTTAGTTGCCAAAGGTATGACTGTGATCTCGCTCACAAGCAGAGTATAATGAGCTCAGGTGAGGAATAAACAATTTGAAAGAGATTACCTTTGAAGGAGTAATTGTCCTGTTTTCCTGTAAATTACCTCAGTAATAAATAATGTGGACAGGGAATACAGAGTTAATGTGTGGTATAAGCTGAACTGTGACTGCATAGTAATGTTTTTCCAAGTTCTGCTGGAAGATTGGCTGCTCATTTTGTCTATGGAACAATTTCTGCAGTTACCTGATTTTAGTTACAATAGTTAAATGATTTTTTTTTCAGTTACCAAGGTATTACTGTTAAGCAGTTTGTGTTTATTATCTAATAATAAGATAAAGCTGACTCCTCCTCCTCCTCTCCTTTCTATGGTTTACAGTTATGCTGCCCTCTTAGCAGGTGAGCTTGAATTTTCACAGTCAGCACAGTGACCTTATAAGGAAGCTTCTGCTGTTCTGATACTCTACATATTATGCGGTCCTGGAGGTGTAGCTGCTTATTGGATCAGCGTGGCAATCAAATGCAAGAGAAATCTGACTATTTCTTCTGTCTAAGAGATTTATGCTGTCTTCCAATTTCAGTTAGTTGCATGGTTTGTCCAGCTTCCCCAGATAGTAATGCAATTTTGAAGCTCAGATAGTTGTGTATCACCTTACCCAGCTCACAAAAGTGAAGTGGGCAGGCTCAGTGGCTCAGAAGCAGAGGGCTGCACTGCCTGATGAGAGTCACACAAACAAAGACAACTCCAACTCAAATGCTGCCCAAATGCAATTTTATTCACATAAAATAGATGCAAGTGATACATACAATAACATGATGTGATAACTGACTGACCATGTAAAAGGGTAAAAACCATCTCTAAAATTAGGGACCTACTGTCCCTTGTCAGTGGGCTGCCCTGTGAGATACCTGAGTTTCGGGATATAAGAACTACTTAGCATCTCTCATCCAATGGCCTAGAGAAGGGAAAAATATGTCATGAAGCTCCTTTAGGGGAACCTTAGAGTTAATCATTTTACATCATCTCTCCAGCACCAGGTTAGGAGTGGGATTAGGTGGGGTATCAGAGTAGACAAGACCTCTGCCCATGCTCTCCACTGCCAATCCAGGGTGTCACATTGACCTCTATGAGTGCTAAGATGTTGAAAGAGGGATCAGGAGGCAAAACCTGGAAAAACAGTATATTTAGCCACAGAAGAAAGGGCATGACATACTGAAATAGAAATAAGTAGGTTTGAGAAACACAACAACACTGTATAGCACATGGGACAGAAAGCACTAAGGAAGTCCATACCGACTAGACACCGCTTCCCTATAAGGGTAACAACTAACGTCGGCTTGAGCTGGTTCACTACCCCATACAGAACCTCCCATAGACACAGAAGCACTTATTCACCTCTCCACCTGACGTCACTGCTGTATTCTATACTATAATGTATCTGTTGCCCGCATCCACAGAAACTGTATGGTGTATTCATAACCCCATATTATTTGTCCACAGAAACTGTATGGTGTATTCATAACCCCGTACTATTTGTACTACTCTCAACACATCAGCGGACCATACATGTACTGCCCTGAATTGCTGTATCTTGTAACAAATGCACTGTACTGTATTATGACTGTACCAACTAATACAATGTACCTCATGCCCTCTTGCACAAAATTGGGATATTGTATACTGTCTTAGCAACCCTGTATGATCCATATGACTCTGTGATACCTGTCTGTATGTTTAAACCTTATGTACCAATCCCCGGGTCGCCCCTGAAAAAGGGATCTTCGGAGCCCAGCGGGCCTACCCGGTTAACAAAATGTAATAAATAAATAAATAATAAATAAGTCAGTGTGTGAAAAATGTAGATCTGTTACTAATTTCTATGGACAACTTTGCTATTTAATTAAATGTTGCTAATCTGTTGTTTTAAAGCAAAAAAGCTCACCATTGGTAGATGGTGGTATTATTAAATATGTTACAGCTTGCCTGTGGTTAAATACATGCCTTCAGTTCCAAATCCCATCAGTACTTACCCCTTTCTTTATTGCATTGATCTGTCCAATTAACTGAGAAAACAACTCCACCACCATGAGTGCCTTCACTTGATACATTGCTAAACAAATAATTTTCTGCAGCTAAGGACCCAAATCATAATGAGGTTATCAAATGATTTGGCAATGTGTAAGTCCATCCTAACCAGAGAAGAACTTGTCAGTCAGTAGACCCAAGAGCATGAACTCCATTGATATAGCTGGCACTCTGCACAGTAAGGCCACCAACACTTTTTTAAGTTGTGTATCACTTGCCTCCACCTTCCCAAATAAGGACAACTGTTATTGATTCAATTAAAAGAAAAGATCAGAAAAGTGTTTGTGAGGACCTGTGCAGAATAGAGAGGCTTCAGGAATGACTATGTTAAACATTGTGAAGTCCTAGCTGTTGCTCAGGGACATTAGTCACTACATCTGGGACATCGGCACTACTCTGCATAGCTCTTGTTGTTGTGCCATTTTGCCACTTCACTAATTTGCTAAAGTTGTACAGTACCTCTCATTTTGGCACACTCTACCTAATTATTTGGACAATTGTACATCTATATTAGGTGTTTGCTGTATTGTGCTTTTTATGTTATATCACTTTCCCATGTCCCTCACCTGAGAAACACCTGAGAATAAGCATCAGATCAGTGTGTGTTTCCTCATTCAGAGCAGCAGATGCCAAATTTACATTCAGTAAACCTGCCGAAATCCAGTGTTTTGGATGCTGAAGAAGGGGGACTTGTTTTCCCTTCGGCATTTCAGCACTTTGATATAGTGACACATCACTTTTTACAGAGTAAACATATAGATTACATACCCAAATTGCTGGCAAGTCACATGACCTAGCACAGCCAATCAGCAATACCTGAGATTAAGATTTAATAACTCCCCATGCTGCACACATTTCAGTGCCTTTCTCCATTCTGTCTCACAGAGGAAGGGATACTGAAGGATTTCCTTCTTTGTGAAGAAGAAGGACTTTTGATCAGAAAAATGTTGAAAAGTATAAGGGGATCATGCATTATCATTACAGTTAGTTAATTCTCACTATATTTAACTGAAGTTTCAGTCAGGCAGGCTAGTAAAATTGTTTTGCAATGAAGATGACAGCGTGCACAGTATAAGCCAGAATTGAGAGCTGCAGACCCTGCTGCAGGAACAGCATAGTGAATTTAGCAGACTAGGAAAGGTGCGCTGGGGATTTCTGAAAGATTTTATTTTATATATTGGAAAGTTAAGTCTGAGGTATGATGGGTGGGAGCAACCAGCCATGCCCTCTTCCTGGGCTATTTAAGCCAGCTTCCTCCAGCCTCATTTGAAGGCTCCATTTTTTTGCTCCCACTGACCACCTCCCCTCCTCCTCCTGCAGCAGCTCACTTCTCTCCTTGGCTGCTTCCTAAAATGCTTTTAGCCTAAAGGAATTATGTTCCTGTGGCACCTCTAGCGGTACACTCCTCCTGCTCCTCCTCAGGAGGATTTCTTTGCCTTATCTGTACCCTGATAGGGTGCTAGTCCCTCTGAGAGGAGAAATTGTGAATAATCAATGTAACTGCATATGCCAATCTAACAAACCAATCTTATAACTAGCATTTAGCTATCAAGATTGTTGCACAAGCATTATTCACACCACATTTGGACATGTTCATTGAAATATTATTTAACAGGATGCTGCTGGTGTAGTGAACAGGGTATCTAAATCCATATCTATGTATATGTTTGCCTTCTGCAGCATGAGCAGGACAGAGTGAACTTAGCAGACTGGTAAAGGTGTGGGAGGTGGTGGTTTAAAGGATTTGTTTGACAAATAATTTGACTCCCAGTGGAGCATACTGGAGAACAGAAAGCCATCTTTATTTGCCTTAATGTTGTACTCCTATAAGTGAAAATTAAGTAAATTAGTCTGCTGCAGTGAGAAACTAGGTCTCTCAGTGAGTGTGGACAGGAGGCTGTGTAAAAGTGAATGATGAGTGTGTGGATGTATGAGTGTCTGGCATCATGCCATGTAGAAACCATGAGCAAAAGATATGGAGGAGAAAGGGGCGAATGGAGGAGGAAGGTTCCACAATGTCATTTCCACAAACTACCAGTTCTGCATGCAAGGGTTGTGGAAAAGGAGTTGAGACAGGGAGTGGGAGTCATAGTGATGAGACTGGGTCTACCCCGGAGAGCATGACTAGGGTTGGTCATTGTGATAATACAGACAAAGAAACCATGCTTCATTAGTCCCCAGAAATCAACTGGTTCGACATCTGCTGTAAGCAGCTTTTCTAGCTGCTTGTCCAGTTCATCTGGCAATGAAGCCACACTGAGAAATGCATAAGGACAGCTGTCTCTCCCTCTTTCTCCTTTCAGTGCTTCCAGTTCCTCTTCTGGGACAGAATAAATGCATCCATATTTGTAAAGGCAACCCCACACCATTTCTTTCTTCTACAAATAACACCTACCTGTAATTTGCTTTACCCCTTGCCAATTACTGTATTGGAAGCTAAAAAGGTTAGGATCAATTCCTAAAGCCGAAATGAATTTATGGGCCCCAACTCCAAGTTTAGCTAAAGTTGTGAATGGCTCTCTTCTCAATAATTTCTTAGTCACTAATTTGTAAATAAATAAAAATGAAATTAGATCAAGCAGAATAGTAATTTAAAGACCAAAAGCTTCTATGATATCTCTTTCTCATCCTAGCTGACCATACAGAGCCTTTAACAGATTTCAGAGAACAGAGCCCACTTAATCTATTTTTTTTCACACACATCATCTCCAGTACTGAAAAGGAGCACAGTATCGGCTGTGGTACACACTCTGTACAGAATATGTTAACAGGTGCAGGAAGGTTCTCCACTGTCAACAAAGTGACACACATTGACAAGATGATACTTCTCAGCATTTCTTGAGGAGAAGGTAGGGCAGGTCCCACAGCTCAGCACCACGGAAACAGGGGGGAGGGAGGTGTGCACAAGTCCCTTTACAAAAGAAAGGGTCCTACATGAGCTCACTAAGCTCAGAGAGGACAAGGCAATAAGACCTGATGGCATACATCCCTAGGGTACTAAAAGAACTAAGGGTGGAACTAGCAGAGCCATTATCAGAACTGTTTAGTTAGTCTCTGAGCACAGGAGATGTCCCAGAAAACTGGAGGAAGGGCTCATGTGATCCCACTCCACAGGAGTGTCAGCAGGGAGGAGGCAGAGAACTACAGACTGGTTAGTCTCAACTCAGTAGTGGGCAAGATTATGGAGGCACTCCTTAAGGAAAGCATAGTGCAACACCTGGAATCCATAGGAGCACAGGATCCAAGACAGCATGGGTTTACAACAGGAAGGTCCTGTCAAACTAACTCATAGATTTCTTTGACTGGGTAACCAGAGTGGTGGACCAAGGGGGTTCAGTTGATGTCACCTATCTTGACTTCAGCAAAGCTTTTGATACTGTTCTATATAGAAGATTGATTAATAAACTGGGTAGGCTCAGGGTGGGTCAGAGGTTGGTCACCTGGGTGGCAAACTGGTTGAAGGGCAGAAAACAGAGAGTGGTGGTAAAGAGTATACAGTCAGAAGAGATGCAAGTCACAAGTGGGATACCTTAGTGATCAGTCCTGGGGCCAGTCCTCTCAATATCTTCATCAGTGACATTGCAGATGGACTGGAGGGTAATGTTTGTCTTTTTGCTGGGGACACCAAGATATGCAACAGAGTAGATGATCCAGATGGGGTGAGAAGAATGAGAAGAGATCTGGATAAACTGGCAAGATGGTCAGAAGAGTGGCAACTGGGGTTTAACACAAAGAAGTTCAAGATCATGCACATAGGGAAGAGAAACCCTGAAGCTACCTATAGGTTTTGAGGGGAGTTGCTAGCAATCACAAGGGAAGAAAGAGACTTAGACATCATCATCACTGATGACCTGAAATCATCCACGCAGACCACTAAAGCAGTAGGTATGACTAGAGGGATGTTGGGGTGTACTAGTAGGGGTATCACAAGTCATCAGAGGGAGGTAATAATCCCTCTTTACAAGACACTGATTAGGCCCCATCTGGAGTACTGCATGCAGTACTGGAGGCCGCACCTGCACAAGGACATTAACAAAATAGAGGCAGTCTAGAGAAGGGCAACCAAAATTGTGCAGGGACTGCATCAGAAAACATATGAGGACAGATTGACGGAACTCAGTATGAATACCTTAGATCAAAGGAGGAAGAGAGATGATATGATTGAAATATTCAGACATCTTAAGGGCATTAACAAGGTGAAAGAGTCTAACATGTTTCAATATAAGAAAAATAGCAGGACAAGAGGACACACATGAGATTAGAGGGAGGCCGTTTAAGGGGTAGTGTGAGGAAGTTCTTTTTCCACAGAAAGGGTGGTGGATGCATGGAACGGCCTACCTTAGGAAGTGGTGGATATGAATACAGTGGAGAGCATTAAATAGGCATGGGACAGGCATAAGGGAGCAATACAAATGAGTATGAATTGATAGGCCATTGACAGAGTAAAGGCCTATGGCACATTCATAAGGAAGAAAAAATGGGCAGACTGGATGGGCCTTGCGGTCCTTATCTGCCATCAACTTCTATATTTCTTTGAGATTAAAAAGGAAGAAGCTGTCCTTGGCAAAAAGGCATATGGTCCTGTCTGTCAATTTTTCCCATCCACAGTGATTCACACAAACCTTTACTCTTTTGCAGTGATAAAGTACTGTACATGTAGTAGTACGCAGTACATTCATGGAATTTTCCATTGCAAATAAACATTTAAAGAGTGACTCTACTAAAATAAAAAGCTTAGTACTATCAGATTTACATTTCACTTTATGTTTTCCAGATTTTGTTCTTATTTTCCTCTGTTCTTAGTCTACTAAATATTTCAGAAAATGCAGTACACGTGTAGCAATCCCTCCTTACATTAGTGGGAGATGTTTGTTACAAAGTAAGCCCAGAAGAGGGAAGGCTGCCATGATACCCCTTCTAAGAACTACGGTGGCCTGCCAGGATCAAGCATAGTGATAAGAATGTTACAGATTCCTGCATGACAAAAGGGATTAACTGCCATTGAATTACACAGTTTCCTGCAACATTCTGCTGAGTTCAGCAGGCTCCTGTGCTTGATCCTGACAGATATTACTGCAGATGGTGTTAGCAGAGATCAGGCAATATATAGATTGGGTGTCCTCATAGTGCCACTGAGTTAAGGGAGAATGGAGCTAGGATTACCAGGGTTCAGGGATGCTTTGTCACAGGTGCCCCAGCCAGGAAAGTAAACCTAGGTACTGGTGAAGAGTCAATGTAGGTGCATTAAGCTGTAGGGTGCCCAGCAAGATAAACTGTGGGCATCCCCAGCCATGTGCTGAGTGACAGAGATCCTAGATGTGTCTGGAAGGTAGGTGCATGCAGTGTTCCATCAGATGGCTTGCTGCAGGACTCAGACAAGGGAGGAACAGGATCACATTCACTTGCTTCCACCTGGAGATGCAGATGCCATGCTGCTCTTAATGTTGGAGGGTGGCAAAAGGTTGGTGACACTTTGCTGCAGCATGGGTGTTAACAGAAAAATTGAGGGAGCCTGACAGCTGCCAGGCAGGACATCAGACACCTGGGATATTTCCTCACCATCCATGGACTTGCGAACAAGAGATTGGGGTGTGTCTATAGTTGGGAACTTCAAAGTGACCACCAGGAGGGTGTGGGATCCTTGAGAAAGCATCCTTCAAGGGATATCTCCTGATGGCCTTTGGGCTGGATGCAGTTCTCTGTAAAGATTGTGGGCATCCTGATGGTGTGGCAACCCAGGGAATGCAACAGAAACTAACTGAGAACACAGAGGATGGTGGCACAGGTATCACCAGAGAATGACCTGGGAAGGGATGATCATGGGGGCCTGTAGCATTCAATGGACTGTCTGAGGCATGGCCAGGCCAAGTGACTGAATCCTAGCAAGTAGCCGGGGATCAGGGCATGAAAAGGGATTGCCAGTTTAATGGGCCTGTTTAAAGCAGTAGCATTTGTTAGTTGGCAAATATTTTCATCAAATAGTTTTATAACAAAAATGTAATTCTGACATCCTTACATTCATTCTCAGTTTAGTTTTAATTTTCTCAGATATTTTTAGAACTCCCTTGATAATTAATTTAATACTTAATGACTCACATCATTAAAGATGGCCATCTCTCGCAATTAAAAAAAAAAATCTCTTCTGCTGAGGTTACCTGTTTAATGTTCATTTTAGATTCTTAGTGTGGATGTATAAGGATGGTGTCCCCCCATGTTTCTGATAGTAGACAGCACAGCATCACACCAAGTTATTTAATGTTTTCAAGGTGAGCATGTCACAGGAGCAGAGATTTTCTAAAACATTAAAATCCTATATAATATTCTAGGAATAAAAGAAGGAAAAAGACAAACAAAAAAAAAGAAATGGCTATATTGATGTTTTTGCCAGAAAATCATCATGCTGAAATCAAATATATGGTGACTAACAAATATTGCTGCTTTAGGGGAAACATATCCTGAACAAGGAATGCCACTCAGGCATGCCATTAAAGCCTTCCAGAGACTGAGCAACATGTTAAGGGCAGCAGGGCAGTACTCCCACAGACAATGCCACAGGTAAAGGGCAGTGAGAATTTACACCCATAAATAGAGCACAGATATTGGTGGCAGTGAAGCATGCCCATAATGTTGATGCAGATGCAGTTACAAGCCTGAAGTTTGAGCAAAGGTGGGGATAGGGATTCCCCCTGCATGAAATGACAGGAAGAGTCCAGGAATGAATTTAAAGTAGAAGTTGCAATGAGTAGTAAGGGGATACAAGCCTAAGAACTGTATATTGCTTTTGAAAGGGTTGGAATACCATTCTAAACTGTATGGCAGCCAAATGATTGTTGCCCATGGGCCAGGAAACCATGTGTTGTACTAATGAATTTAAGTAATACCCTAGTAAACAGAGTCAAGTGCTTGAAACCCAGTTTGTCTGCGTGTTCTGCTCATCCATGAAAGGTGCCCTAATGTCCTCATCCAGAATTTTCTACAGGAAGTCTAGTCAACCCAAAATCTTTAAGTGCAAGGGGCTCCCAGTAAGTGTACCACCTACTGCATACCCTTAGACCTGGGAATTCCTTGGGCCATGCCACCCTCTTTCTGGACAGCAATACATGTCTATTGCCAACCCATACTTCCTTATGGGGGGTAGCACATACAGTATCTCACAAAGCCTTTTAGAAAAAACAAATATCTGGCTGTTCTCAGTCACCTTTCAACTGCTGTTACTATTATAACAGTCTGTTGTAATGGGGAGCACTATGATGTCACAAAGTCAATTGTGCGATCATTTGGGGCAGTCAAATGGTTTCTAGAAAGACCTTTTGGACAGGCAACCAGAATTTATCATACATTCCAGAAAGTAAAATTGAAAATTTAGAAAAAAATGAATCTCCATTAAATTGTAATAGGAGAAACATGTTAATGGAATGACATACTGAAGTACAGAGTATCTTTAATAAACCAATATGGGTTCTATTTTTTGCAAAGGAATATCAACATAATGATTTTCAAAATAATAAAAACAACATACATTGATTATACATAACTGTGTACTAACCTTGGGTGTATGAAACATAGACTGTTATCCAAAGTCAGCTGAATTCAGTTCAGTTCAGTAGATTTTATTGTTCGACAAATTATGTCACTACAATTTTTTTTTGGTTCTGATCTCCCCCAATTCCCTCTAAGGAGGGAGCTCAGCCACTGCCCCAAACTCTGTCCCAATATGCCCAGGCTTAGCCCCTTGGGTGGGGTCACTGGGCAGGCACCCCACTCCCGAAGGACACTAGTGGCATACCCTAGCTTACCCCCCAGGGTAGGCAATGGGAGCAAGACCCCCACAATGGGCACTAGTGGCAGCGGGAATGGCATCGAGGCAGGGCATCATTTCCCGGGGGACTGGAGTTTTTTTTTTAGCTGCAGTGATCCACTGGGAGGTGGGGTGTGCAATGCCACCAGAGTCTGTCCTTTCCAGGTGCTGGACCTCCCATGATTCCCCCAGCCTCCACCAGAGGTCACCTATTGGCTGGACACTGCCCCCCCCAGAGAAAGAGAGCCATCCCTCAGATGCTCCATCCTTCTCTGTCCTGTTGGCCCTTCAACTCTTGGGTCCATTCCTGAACCTGGGATGTCAGCATCACAAGTGTTCGCTTTGCTGCTGTGCCAGCGGGCTAGCCGCCATTACAGTTATAATGCATACACAACTCACTTACAATAAATATTTACTTCTTAATGATTGACAATTCAGCCCATTAAAAATCCATATGTTATCCACTCTATATAAAATACCATAATAATTTACTTTCATTTTATAATATGAAACACATATAAGTGTTAATATTTAAAGCAGCAGTGCAACGAAAATAGGTTAAATTTGACCCAATCTTTTTTTCTTCCTAATTGATGCCAGATGTCTTCCATTTTACTTTGGTGGTAAAAATTTCAATTGTCATTATCATCTAAGAATTTTACAAAAGTTTGAATGTAATTATTTCTCAAGAAAAAAAGATGTCCACCTCATTTTTGCACAGAAAAAAATATTGAGGACCCAAGCAGGGTAACAACCAGACAAAAATGCAAATGTACAGTACAAAGCATAGGAAGCATCCAGAAAACCCAAATCAACAGTTCTGCCAATATTTTTCATAACTGTAGCAGAAAATTTGCTTTTTGGAATAACTTTTTTTATTTGCACTGATGCTTTAACTTGCACGTTTTTAGCAACTCATGTTATAATAATAATATTTAACTTGCCAAGTGAATCCTAACTATATTTTGCACTTTCATTTCACTACCAGATATGATATTAGTCATATCTTAATTAGCTGCACCCTCCCAAAGCAAAATATGTACCAACTTAGCTGCACATAACCTAACACAACTAATCAATGAACCAACCCGGTTAAATCATAAAGCACATAATCATACCCTGATTGACTGGGCCTTCACTTCCCATCCACATAGGGTAATACAAGCTGGCCGATTACCTGATGCTCTAAGTGATTACCATATGATTTATATGGTACAAAAAATCCACATACCTAAGGCAACCCATAAATTCCTGCACATATGATCATACAAATCTTTGGACCTTGCTCCTCTCCTCCTTGACCTAGCCCAGAACTGACTAGACTCCAACCTCCACAACTGACTCAGTGGATGCAGCTCTGGAATATTTCAGACTTAAATTTTTCAATGCCCAGAACCTCTATGCCCCTATCAGGCAGTCTAGAGTTTGGGGTAATCACCTCCCATGGGTCTCCCCCAAATTGCTAGCCTACCAACGAGATCAAGACTAAGCTTGGAAACCCACAAAGCTTCTAAGCTGGAATGGGACTTCACTGCATACCATTCACTACAGAACTCCTGCACCAAAGCCATCAGGTCAGCCAAAGCAGAACACTTCTGCTCAATCTTCCATGCTAATATAAACTCTCCTTCAGAGTTTTGGAAGGTAATACATGCACTGTTCTCCCCCCTTCCAAACCATCTACCCCGCTTCTCAAAATCAATGACTCACTGGTATCTGACCACCCTACCGTTGCCGCTGAGTTCAACTCCTATTTCACCACCTGCACCTCTACTCTCTTATCCACCCTCCCTCCTCCACCCCTACATTTCACCACCTGCTCCCAGTGAATGCCCAATAACCGAGTTCTTTTCTTTCTCCAAAGTCTCTCCGGCTGACACAATGGATGCCCTTCTGGCACTCAACCCCTTTGAAGGCAGCTCCCCTGATGGTCTGGACACTAAGTTACTATACTTATCTGCTTCTGCCATTTCATTTCCGCTGTCTATGATTCTAAATCTCTCTTTCTCTTTGGCAACAGTCTCATCAGCCTGGAAACATACTATCATCCTACCCCTACCTAAGGGTGTTGATCATCCTCACCTGGAAATTACCACCCTATATCCCTTCTCCCCATCCTTGCCAAGCTCCAAGAACACTTGGTTCTCTCTCAACTATTCTCCTTTCTGTCAGAGACTGACATCTTCACACCTTTCCAATCTGGTTTCCAGAAGTATCACTCTACCACAACTTCCCTAATTAGGCTTACTGATTCTGTCTTCTCAGGGATGGACAGTAGCCTAATTACCTCTGCCATTTTTGTCGACCTCACTAAGGCTTTTGACACAGTCTCCCACTCCCTTCTTCTGGATAACCTTGCTTCTGCAGGATTGTCTGACTCTGCCACTAACTGGTTCAGGCCTACCTTGTATGCAATCTGTTAGAATAGCAGATGCTATATCCCCTCCTCTCGCTATTAACACTGGTGTTCCACAGGGCTCAGTGTTAGGCCCTCTGCTGTTCTCCATTTTCTTAAATGACCTCTCATCAGTCTGCACTTCATCCTCCATCCACATGTATGTAGACGATACTGTCCTGTTCACCTTGGGACAGTCCCCCTCTGACGTAGCAGCCAGACTCTGGTATGACTTCCATGAGGTTCAGAAATGGCTTAGCTCTCATCAACTGTTTCTAAATGCCAAGAAGACAGTCTCCATGACCTTCTGTACTAGGCCTAGAGACTCTCTAGCTTCCTTCCATGCCCTCTTTTCACACACTTGATGGGACCATACTTGAAGATACATCATCCTTCAGATAAATTAGGGGTTGGCTTGCCCAACACCTCAGCTTCTCTGGACATGTTGACTCTGCCATAAAAAACTGTGCCTCAAGCTAGGCACCTTATGCAAGAACCGTTGCTGCATACTGCTGATGGCAAGGTGTAAACTAGTCCAGAAGATGATCTTTCCTATTTTTGACTACTGTGATGTCTGCTGTGCTGCTCCCAAGACTTCCCTAACCAGGTTGGACACCCTCTTTAACTTCTTCTGCCATTTCGCAATGGGGCCCCCCCCCAACTCACTCATCACTGCAAACTTTACCACTCTCTTGCTTTCCCTTCACTTACTAACAGATGTCTCTCCCATAGTGTTAAATTCATCTCCAAGTTCTGGTTTGGGTCCCTCCCCTCCTATCTCTCCAACTCACTATCTACCCCTTCCCCACCCTCTCACTCTCTCAGATCAATCGATACTCGCACTTTGGTAGTCCCTCACCAATCCACCTCAGCAGGACATGCAGCGTTCTCATACCACTTCCCTAAACTTTGAAACTCACTACCGCAGCAAATAAGACACTCCTCAACCTCTCACTCTATCTCCTAAGCCCTGCACAACTTCTTCACTCCTAATTGTACCTTTAATTTTTGTTTTTCCCCTCAAAATTAACATTCCCCTACTACCTATCCCCTTTACGTGGCACAGGGATAACTATGTGTGCATACATGCCTCTCCCAAAAAGGGTGATTAATCTCATACCTAGGGGCTTACCTCCTAGTTTTCTCTTTTTGGCATCTCTACTACCCTGATGTTGAAGTTAGCACCTTTTGTGCTTTATAAATCATTATCTCTATAACCATTAATTGCCAAATAGTCACTGTCTGTCTACAATTCACTAAAGTATGCTACTCACTGTATACACTTCACCTTGTTGTAATGCACTTATATGACTTGCACTTGTGTCTGTGTACTATATTTGTGTTGATTTATCATTGTCATTATCTATTGTATCTTGTCTATGTAACTCCCTTACCCTGTCTCCCAGGATGCACCTTGAGACGAGCAACTCAATTGTTCTGTATGCTTTTCCTGGTGAAACTCTTCAGTAACTAAATAAATAAATAAATAAATATTTTTATGAATTCTAATACAAAGTGCATCCCAGCTACTTTTTATGCTTTAGCTTTTTTTTTTACCAAGTGCAATTTCTTTCTTTCGATAACACTGAGGAGGGAAGACACAGATTCTAACATCCTCCTAGATCGAGCCTTTAATAAGTATGTAATCGATTGCTTAGGTTCCATTTCCAAATTACCCAGGATTGCCCCAAGATATTGTCTCCTTTCTTTTCCATTTAAAGGACATAAAATCATCAAATGGTCTAAATAATCATCCCCAAATCTGCAGTTGCACTGATTCCTGCCCAATCTAGTTCTAATGAAGTGATCTGCTACAAAGTTACTAGCAACATATTCAAACCTAAATCTTGTGATTAATTTTCTTCTGTATGGGTCCTTTGCTGCTGTTAAGTAATATTCTAGATTATGACTTCTTTTGTTTTTTGTCACCCGTTTACATATTTTATATTGTTTGCAATATTCAAAATCCCTTTGCTTTATGTTATCCCTTATACTAGTCTTTACCTCACTCTTAACTACAGTACATATACAGGTATAGATATCCTAAATATATCTGTTATGCAATATAATAGTCCATATGGTTTTATAAATTCCTCTGCAATACTTACACTAGGAAAGATTATGTTCTTGTATAAGTATTGGATTATTTCTTCAATGCATAACCTAGGAAATCTTGGTTCCTCAATTCCATAGGCTTTTGGCAGGTAGTTTATTAACATTTCCTGAGTCTGGCACTCAATTGGATATTGACCCAGTTCTGCTAGTACCAATGCCAAAGGAATACCATTCAGGAGTCTTAAAAGTTTTTTGCAAAACTTATTCAAGTACAAGTCTATATATATCTTGGTTTGAGTGCCACAAATTTCTACTCCTTATAATATCTGGTAATGATTCTTAGCATTTATTACCTTAAGACAATCTATTACAGATTAACCACCATATTTATGTAGGAAACTGCTTATTTCTGGTAAAAGATCTTTTTTTCCTAATACCTGTCACTTTCATGTGTTTTCTCCAGCTTAAGTCTTTAGTCATTGTCATACCTAAATATGTGAAGCTGTTGACCACTTATAATTTGTTTCCATGAACAACATACCTATATGTTAGCAATATCCCATGACATGGTGTAAGGCAATGGGGATTTAATGCATGGCTGGGTGCATTGTGAGGCACAAGGCTGCAGGGTTATGTGCAAAACAAGGAAAAAAACAACAAAAAGGGGTTTTCTCCCCATTTAAAACGTATCTTGCCACCTGCAAAAATAGTACCCAATATATATTCCAGCTCTGAGTGCTTTTATGAACATACAAATTTCTGAAATCCAGTAATGAGATGATTTCTGACATTTGTTGTGCATGACAGCATTTACATAGATACATAGACAGTGTCGGCAGATAAGGGCCTATGGCCCACCCAGTCTGCCCATTTGAGCTTGTAAGTTCAGTTTGTTTTCCTAGAAGTCTGTTGCCCCTTACCCCTGACCTCCAGAATTCCTTTATGTCTATCCCATGCATTCTTAAATCCAGTGATTGTTTCAGCCCCACCACTTCCTCTGGCAGGGTGTTCCACTTGTCCACCACCCGTTCTGTGAAGAAATTCTTTCTCATGTTTCCTCTGAATCGTCCTCCCTCCAACTTCATCCCATGCCTCTAGTCCTGGAACATCTTTTTCTCTTAAAATAGTGTTTTCCTGCACCCTGTTCCTCCCTGTAAGATACTTGTATGTCTCATCATATCCCTCTCTCCCTCCTCTCCTCCAGGGAGTACATGTTCAGTTCCTTCCAACCTGTCTTCATAGGACTTGTGATGCAATCCATGCACCATCTTTGTTGCCCTTCTCTGAACCTTCTCTACCCTGTCTATGTCCTTACATAGGTATGGTCTCCAGAACTGTACACTGTACTCCAGGTGAGGCCTCACCAGTGTCTTGTATATCGGAATCATGACTTCCCCTTTCCTGCTGGTGATGCCCCTGCCTATACATCCCAGCATCCAATTTGCTTTACCTGCTGCCTTGTCACACTGTTTCCCTACCTTGAGGTCATCAGAGATGATAACCCCAAGATCCCTTTCCTGCTTGGTGCATGCTATATCCTCACCCTCCAACTGATATATTGTGCCAGGGTTTTTGTGCCCCATATGCGTTATCATGCACTTCTTTGCATTAATTTCAACTGCCAAAACCCTGACCATTCTTCAAGTTTCTGCAGTCAACTTCTCATTCTGTCTACACCCTCTGGTGTGTCTACTCTGTTACAGAGCTTTGTGTCATCAGCGAACAGTGAAATTCTGCCTTCTAGGTCCTGCGCAATGTCACTGATGAAGATGTTGAATAGGACGGACCCAGCACTGATCCCTGTGGTACCTCACTGGTCACTCTTCCCTCTGTGGAGGTCAGCCATTTACCACCACCCTCTGTGTCTTGCCACCCAGCCAGTTACCTACCCACCACACTACTGTCCTGCCCACACCCATATTCCCCAGTTTGTGTAATAGTCTTCTATGTGGCACAGTGTCAAGGCCTTGCTGAAGTCCAGATAGGCCATGTCCACTGCCCTCCCCTGATCCACCTCCCTAGTCACCCAGTCCAAAAATTCAACAAGGTTGGTCTGACATGACCTCCCCTGGTGAAACCATGCTGCCTTTGGGTCCTGTAGTCCAGCTGACAACCAGATGTTCCACCAATCTCTCCTTCAGTAGTGCTTCCATGATCTTCCCCACTCACCGAGGTGAGGCTGACTGGTCTGTAGTTCCTGCTTCCTCTTTGTTCCCACTTTTGTATAAGGGACTATATCTGCTGTCTCCAGTCTTTGGGTACCTCCCTGTTTCCAGTGATTGGCTAAACAGGATAGCCAGAGGTTCAGCCACCACCTCTCTTAGTTCTTTAAGGACCCTGGGTGCACCCCATCTGGCCCCATTGCTTTATCAACTCTTATTACTTCCAGTTCCTTCAGGACCCTTTCTGTGTAAGGGACTTGTGTCCATTCTGCACCATTCTCACCCTTGTACTCCTTCAGACCCATTACCTCCTCTTCCTCAGTAAAGACTGAGCAGAAATACCTGTTCAATATGTCAGCTTTACTGTTGTCATCCTCCACGCGGCCCCCATCCTCCCCCTTCAGTCTCACTGTCCATCCCTTTGTCTTTCTTTTTTCACTTATGTACCTATAAAAGGTTTTGTCCCCTCTACCCACTGATTTTGCAATGTGCTCTTCCGTCTGAGCTTTGGCTTCCCTTACTGACCTACCTGCCTCCCTTTGCTTCTCCTGGTACTTCTCCCTTTCCCCTTCTGCCTGTGTCTTTTTGTATTGCCTGAATGCAATCTTTTTGGCTTTCACTTTCTTTGCTTACCTCTTTGGAAAACCATAATGGTCTCTTCTTCCTTTTCCTCTTGCTAACCTGCTAATGCATAATTCTGTTGTTCTTGTAATCCCATTTTAAATACTGCCTACTGTTCCTCAACCCCTGATTCCTGTCCCATTCCCTTAATGCCTCTTTCAAGTATCTCCCCATTTTCCCAAAGTCTGCCCCCCTAAAATCCAGGATACGTGTTTTTGTGTGGTTTGGTTCTGCTCTTTCTGTGATTTCAAACCACAATGACTGGTGGTCACTGGTGGTTTCCCAGGTGCTCCCCCACTGTTACTCCCATCACACTGTCCCTGTTTGTGAGCACAAGGTCCAGTATTGCCTTCTGCCGAGTTGGTTCCATAACCAGTTGCTTGAGGAAGGCATCCTGAAGGGAGTCCAGGATAAATCTGCTCCTAGTTGATGCTGCTGCTGGGATGCTCCAGTCCACATCTGGAATATTGAAGTCTCCAACCAGTACTGCCTCACCCTTGTCTGCTATCCTTTGGATGGCTAGCATCAGTCCTATCTGTTTCTTCCTCCTGGGCTGGTGGTCTATAGACCACACCTGTGCGGATGGCTGTCCCATTTTCCTTTCCAGCAACCCACAGTATCTCTCCCATTTTGTTCCTCCTGGATCTCTGTGGCCCTATGTCATTTTCACATACAGTGCCCTCCTCCTCCCTTCCTGCCTGCTCTGTCTCTTCTAAATATGTTGTAGCCAGGTATGGCTCATCTCCCAGTCGTGGTTATCATTACACCAGGTTTCAGTGATGGCCACAATGTCCAGGTCTGACTGCACCGTGACAGCCTCCAGATCTTCCATCTTATTGCTAAGGCTCCTGGCATTTGCATACATGGCTTTCCATGATTTGACCTCCCTAGTCTGTTTCACTGTTCTACTCCAGCCCCTTCCTTGGTTGTCATTTATCCCTAGTTCTCCTTGCTGTCTGCCCTTCTGCTGAATTTTGCCCTTTTCTGCTTATCCTCCTCTTGGGCACTAATTCCATCTTTGCACACTGCTTTGCAGAGATAGCCACTCCTCTGGTTCACTGGTTCCACTGCTAGCTGTGGGGGTGAGCAAGTAGGTACCCTCCTTGCTGGCCTGCACCCCTCTTGCTAGTTTAAATGCTTGTCAATGTAGCATTTAAACTTATCATTGAGTGTTGGATTTCCTCCAGGATGGATGCAGGCCGGCCAGGCTTGAACAAACTCCTCCATCCCTCCAGGTGGGTCCCCAGTCACCAATGAATCAAACCCTTCTCCAGCACCAGTTCTTCAACCATGAGTTAAAGTT
The DNA here is from genome assembly GCA_016271365.2 of Neoceratodus forsteri. Classification (NCBI taxonomy): domain Eukaryota; kingdom Metazoa; phylum Chordata; order Ceratodontiformes; family Ceratodontidae; genus Neoceratodus; species Neoceratodus forsteri. The sequence goes on from CM057456.1 coordinate 1,294,224,206, forward strand.
CCTGGGCATGCACTCCTATGGTCTCCTTGCCTCTCACAGGTAGTACTTGAGAAAGTGACAGAAGTAGCTACTTGCTTGAGACCCCTCCCAGTTTCCTAAACTCTTCCTGAACTTCCTTTGGCTCCCCATTTGCCAGGTCATTAGTACCTAGGTGGATAATGACATCCAGCTCACCCTCCCGTCTTGCCTTCCCAGTGTTCCCTTGGATCTTCCTTCCATCCCTCCATGCCGTGGCACCTGGTAGGCACCTCATCTCCCTGTCCTCCCCCTCCTGTGTTCCTAGCTGGATCCCTCTTATGATGGAGTCCCCCACCAGGATTCACTGCCAACACTGTTGAGTTTCTGTGCTCACTCAGACACACATACACATACACATATGATAGACACATGCTGCCATTCAGTTTCATTGCAGGTCACTGTTGCACCAGCTGATCTCCACAGATAGAGAAATATAGAAAGATAGACACAGATGAGCACAGTCTAAGTTGCTAAGGTGACCAATGATTGGCTCCTAAACCTTGACAACAAGAAGCATGTCTGTGGCGTTTTCTTGGATCTTAGTAAGGCTTTCGACTCAGTCGATCACAGCCTGCTTCTTTTCTCCCTAAGCACCTTAGGCCTGGACCATAAATCTATGTGCTGGTTTGCAGACTACCTCAGAGAATGGAAACAGCAGGTTAAAGCTGAAGGTGATCTTTCTCCATTAAAACCTATGCTGAGGGGCGTGCCCCAAGGCTCTATCCTTGGTTCCCTCCTCTTTGCAGTCTACATTAACAACATCAATGACCCCATCAAAAAAGCCAACATCCACTTATTCGCGGATGACACTGTGCTGTACTTGAGTTGTCCCACACAGGAAGCAGCCTGTGAAGACCTCCAAGCTGAACTTAACCTTCTACAATACCAGCTCATAAACAAAAAGCTTTTGCTCAATGCAAAAAAGACAAAAGCCATGCTCTTCTCCCCCTCCTTGCATGCAGCAATTCCTGCTGGGGTGGAGCTATCCCATAAATTACCACTGTTCTTGGAGAAATATTATAGTATGTAGTTAAATTTAAATATCTAGGAGTTTGGCTCCATCATAAACTTTCCTTCGCCGACTATCTCAAAGAACTACAGAAGAAACTAAGGCAAAGATTAGGACTATTCTACAGAATTAATCACCTGCTCACAAAGGATGCCAAGATTCAACTGGTTCAAGCTACCTTCCTATCTTTAATAGACTATGTGGACCTGCTCTGCAGCCACTGCACTGCCTCTGCACTGGCTAAGTTGGACACCCTCTACCACAGAGCTATCAGGTTCATTACTGGCCTTCCACTTTCCACACACCACTGCTCCCTGTACTCATCATTAGGCTGGATTTCCCTTCACTATAGAAGGAATAGAAACACCACCCTATGGGCCTTCAGATCAGTGACCAACAAGCTCCCCTCATATGTCTCAGATTGTATTCCCCAGAATGTGTTAGGCACCTACGCTCTAAGGAGCTATTCCCTAATTGCCCTCCAAGTTCCAAGGGTCAAAACTCGTTCCAGCAAAGCTGCTCTAAGCTTCTCTTTACCCACATTGTGGAGCAGTTTACAAAGGAACTTGAAGCTGAGCTGCCCTGTTAGCCTGAATATCTTCAAGGCACTCTACGATCACTACATGAAAGCAACTTGCAAATGTTTTCCTCACCGCTAGCCTACTAATTCCGCAACTCCATCTTTTCCATCCTGAAGTTCACCATGTTTCTACCCCTGGCTCTCACTCTTTCCCTATTAACTCTTCCTGCTGCACCCACCCTTCCCTGTCTGCTCCAGCCTGGCTAAAGTCCCACCCATCCATAGTAGTGTCCCAATTATCTACCCCTCCTCCGTCATTATCATAATAAACCAGTACACAACAACCATCATCACTTTCTGTGGTTTTAGCTCAATTTTTCCCCCAGTCATCAGTAATATATCCCTCCTCTTCTTTACCTCTCTAACCTGCCACCCCATACACGGCCGTTTTCCCTTATATGTGTAATTGCCGGCTGCCTCACTCAAAAGATCTCTGCTTATAACCCCTGTATGCCTATGGTTGATTGTACATCTGCTGACTTCTTCAATTGTATAGTAATGCTGTTTTTTTTTATTTATTTAAACCTTGTACTGTACTGTATACACTGTGGCCCAGATATTCAAAAGAGTGAGCCATGCGCAATAGGGTTGCACCTGCGCAAGTATGAAAATGCGCTATTCTGTGATATTCAGCAGGAGGCAGTTGCACCCCCAAATCATGCTGAGCAACAGCTCAATGATAATGAAGGCATGCTCAATTGAAGGGGGAGGAACCATGCATAAATGGCTCAGTGCAATATTCAACAACTTGCGCCATGTGCAATAGGGGAGCAAGCAGAAGTTGTGCCATAGTAGAAATGAGCCAGAATAAAAGGGAGCAAGGGAAAGGCACAAGAATGCTACAGGGAAGCTACATATGAGAGCAAAACACAACAGGACACACTGGGCAGCAGGGACACAAAGGGCCAGGCAGGAAAGGGCACCTAGAAGCAATAGCCACAGGGGAAGGTGTGGAGAGACATTGCAGAAGGGGGAGGTACACCACACAGATGTGAGACAAGCACAGGCAGGGGAAGTAGCAGCGAGGACAGCGGGGGGAATACAGTAACAGCTGTCAGGGGGGGTGAACACAAGCCAGGGACATGGCCAGTGCCACCTTCCAGATGGAGGTCGCAGTGAGGGGGGTGATATATGGGCAGCAAGGGGAGTGGCCATAAGGCCCGGCTGTTGTATCCCCCAACAGGCAGTACCGAGCCCACACCAGCTTCAAGCTGTACAGTGATACTGAGATTGTGGGCCAGTACCACCTGAATTGGGCAATTCTGAGGTGGCTCTGTGAGCTGTGCAGTGATGTGATGCAGGCACCCACACGACGGAGCCATGCCCTGTCAATGGAGACCAAAGTGACAGCTTGTATGTGCTTGCTCTCCACGGATACCTTCCAGAGACCAACTGGGGACACCACAGGCATAACTCAGTCAGCCACGTTATGCCACCTCACCCAATTCCTCAGCGCACTGCTGCCACATGCTGCGGAGTACATCCATTTCCCCAGCACACCGCAGAGCGCACAGACAACATACAGGAGTTCCACAGGGCAGCACGTGATGCCTGGCATGCTAGGGGCAATAGACTCACTCCGTGGCCATCCGCACATCACCTGGCCCTGAGGCTGCATACATCAATTGCAAGGGCTATGCCAGCATCAACTGCCAGGTGGTGTGCGATGCCAGGGGGCGCATAATCAATGTCTGTGCCATGCACTCTGGGGGAGCACATGATGCCTTCATCTGGCACCAGTCAGCACTGTGCTACAGATTTGAGAGTGGGGATATCCCCACTGGCCACCTAGTGGGTGAGTATGCAAACCACAAGGACAACCAAAGGGCCTGGGTGGGCATAGTCAGAGGTGACATGGGTAGTGGCCTGCATGGCCCTGGGCAGGGTGATGCTGATCACCAAACTAACCTCCACCCTCTACACACAGGTGACAGTGGATACCCACTCCATCCCTAGCTGCTCACACCCTACCGGTGGCCCGCGACCCCATCACATCAATGCTACAGTGAGGCACATGCCACCACACGTAATGTCATCGAGCGGGTGTTCGGGATGCTGAAGGCACATTTCCATTGCCTTGACACCTCTGGCGGTGCCCTACAGTACAGCCCCTTAAAGGCCTGTGGGCTATTACTGGCCTGTTGCATCCTGCACAACATGGCCAACGAATGTGGGATAGCTGTACAGGTCGAAGAGGGGGACAGTGATGGGGACAATGAGGACGGCGGTGATGATGGGGATGGGCAGCCCCCCCTTGGGCGATGGGACCCCCGACTGCTCTGGCTGGCACAGCTGCACCGGGACACCATCACAGAGGAGCACTTCAGCCAACCCAGGTAAGTCATGGGGCCATGTGCAGCCAACAGTGGCTAAGGCACAACCCACAAACACGCATGGACACACACCCGGGGTACATGTCATCAAGGGAAGTGGCAGGGCATGGAACCACACACACAACCAGGGATGGGTGAGGTCTAACATGCCACACGGATGGACACACACACACAACGCGCCAAACTTGCACAAAGAGTAGGAGGCACACTGACCCAGAACACCACCCCTAGCCACACACATGTCCACAGACCACTATGCCCACTGCCTGTCCATGTGCGTGTGTCAGATGCTGAGCACCATTGCACATTGGTGTACAGTGCAATGCAGGCATCATCATGTACACACAACTGTGGACAGCAGCCAGAAGGGTGTGCAGATGGACTGTGTGTCCGCGTGCAGGGCCGGGTACCCACCCGTGCACTGCCCACTGAAAGACACAATGCACACAGGGCAGCACCAGACAGTAGCCGTGTTGGGAGACAAGTCAGTCACAAGACACAGTGCCCCGGCTGCCATGGATGCATGGGCAGCTCTGCTGAGACCCGCCAGCACTGACAGACCAACCACTGGCCTCATGGGGTGGCACCAATGGTACCCCAGGGGTTCCACTGTGTGAACGCGACCGTGCTCATGCAGGGGTCTGCAGCACTCCAAACATGCCTGCGCCAGGTGTGCCCAGGATGCCCACAGCTGAACCCAGTGTCGACAGGGAGGGTGTCGCATGATGCTGGGAATGGGGTGGACAGTGCACTGCGTGGTGTCCGCAACACATGGGCACATGACTGTGTGCCCATTGTGGCCATGACAGCAGTGAATGCCTGTGCATGCCTGTCAATGGCAGCGGTCACATCCTCCTGCAACCGTCAATTCCTGCCAGAATCAGGAGCAGTGTCTCTGCTGCGACATCTCTCTGCCCGCCCAGAGCCGCATGCAGTGCATCCACTATCGTCGCAAGCAGCTTCTGCCATGGACTGATGCTTGCAACAGGTGGGTGTGCTCATCCAAGAGGTCATCTGCCTCCTCGGCATCCTGTCCCTCAGGGTGTGCATGGCCCTGATGCTCAGCACCCCTTGAGGGTGGGTGCTGTGCACCAGGACCAGGTCTGGGCATGTCCACAGGCTGTGCACAGATGCTGCCACTGGACCCTGTACCCCCAAGCTCATTGGCCGACTGCTGATGCTGTCCCTCCGGCTGCCATTCCCCAGGGCTCAGTGGTACCACTGCAGTGGCTGCAACAGTCCCACTGTCCTGAACAAACACCAGTGCTGCCCCACTGGTGCTGACAGGCACAGGCTAGGTCTGTGCTGACACACAGGCCTCCATGGCAGCACCACTCACAGCAATGGCCACGATGTTACCTGCTGTGTGGCCATCCTGTGGCACACACGTGTCACTGCCCATGCTGTTAGAGACATCATCGGTGACGAACTCGGCACCAGCCCAAGTCACAGCATGCTGGCATCCATGGATGCTGTCACGCTGGGACATGGGCAGGGCTTCCTCCGCACCTGTTACAACAACATCAGTGTGGACAGCCAGGTGGGCCCACTGTTGCACTGAGCCATGTATACCTGTGGAGGTGGATGGGCCCTCCTCCATCTCCAGCTGACTGTCCTCAGTGGACAGACCCACCACCGCTGACCCATGCAGATGCTCAGGATCTGTAAGGGAAAACAAATTCACGTTACTGCATGTGACCTACCCTGCCCCCCCCATTGACAGACTATGACTTACCATGTAGTGATGGGCCACCACCCATCTGGAAGCCACCACCCGGAACACCCTCAATAGCACAACGCTGCATGCTTACAGCAATCCTCTCCTCCTGTGGGGTCAGGTATACCACCTCCGGCTGTCCCCCACCTGTCTCAGCTTGTGCTGCCCTGATGGCAGCCACCTTCTCCTTTATCCTCCTCCTGTCTGTGCCCATCTTCTTCTTGCACTCCTGCACAGAGCACTGGTGGCTGTCATGCAGGTTCACAGCACGTGCCACCTCCTCCCATGCAGCAGCACAACTTGAGGTGTTCCCTGCCATCTGCTGAAAAGCAGCTCCTGATCCAGGTAGGCCTCAAACAGGGCTTCAGTCTCGGCCTTGGTAAAATTAGGCCTCCTCCTCCTCCCACCACTGTGTTCCTCCTCTCCCACAACTTGCTTGGTCATTTTTTAGCCTGAAAGAATGGCAGTTGTTACCTGTGACTGTGCAGTCCCATGCATGTCCCTAAATCCACAGTCCACACTCCCAAACAGCATACAACTCACCAATAGACTGTAGTAACCAACTATGGCCACTGCAGCCCAATGTCACACTTTTATAGTGCAACCCATGCAAATGAGGTGAGGCACAACTTTAAGTGGATGCAAATTGCAGTGCTGCATCATTGCATGGCTGATTAGCTGTTTTGCAAATGATGACTGAATATCACGCTGTTGCGCTTTGTTCAATTGTGTTGAACGTGCTGAGCCAAGGGTGCAGTTCTGTGACATGCATAGTACACACCTCACTGAACATGCCCGGGTTGCTGATGCAGGGGTCTGCCACACTGCTGACATGCTGCGCGTGGGAAGCAATGCAGGGCATGGCCACCATTGTGCCTGTGGTGCTATAGCGATGTTCACCTACATGGCGCTGTGACACTGGGCCAACATAGGCGCACTGGGGCAACAGCGCGGTAGGCCACTACTGGAGGTAGCACACAGGCAGCCAATCACACTACACGCATTGGGTTCCAATAGCACTGTGCGTGTCCATGCGCCAGAGACCCTTGACCCTGTGCCTGACCTTTGCCCTCTAGGCACCATGCGTCAGGCATGGGTGCACCACTATCGTGCTGTTTGGTGACAGCGCAATAGGGAATGGCAGCGCTGTACTGTGCAGCATCTGTACCTGGGGAGCCATGCTGCAGAGCACCATATTTGCAGACAGAGCTGAGAGAATGGCGTGCAGGAGGGCTGCTCAATGGACACAGGTAGAACTGGCCAACCTAGTGGCCATAGTGGAGCCACACCATGGACCACTGTTTGGGGAGGCACCCCTGGACAGGTCCAGGAGCCTGGTGTGGGAGGAGGTGGTCACTGCACTGGAGGAGGCCACTGGATGGGGGAGGACAGCTGAGCAGTGCCGCCATAGGTATGGGGACCTGCGGTAGAGGGAGCCGGACCTGCTAGCCCACCCGCGGCAGGCAAGGAGGGGCATCATGCCACCACCAGGTAGGTGTTACGTACACACACTTTTATCTTCCATATGGGTATCACGTTGTATGTGTCCAGCACATAAGTGAGGGACCCTCCGTGTTGGCTGTGGTGGCATTATCAGTGTGTGGGTGGTGGGTCTGGCTGGGTGGGAGAGCACACACCTGGGGGCAGGGGGGCTTTGCTACAGGATTGTACTGATGTTCCTCTCTCCATGTTTGCACCACAGGGCCGGAGGAGCGGCACCTTCCCCGTGAGCTGCGGCGCAATGAAGAGGAGAGGGAGACCAGGCAGGGCGAGGGTCCACAGTGCCCAAGGGACCGGCCTGATGATGGTGAGTGTCATACCTCCATGATTACTATTGCATGCTGTGTAACAGGGCAGCGGGGCATGGCCACCATCCATTGACACCACTGCCATGCACGCAACTTGTTACAGTCAGCACTGTCCAGTGGCAATGCATGTCTGGGAGTGCATCGATGGTGGTCCATGCGTGCACTGGGTACTTGGCTGTGCCACTGTCTTTGCACCACATAGCCATGTCACTAAATGACCATGGTGGTGCTGTGCGTGACTTGGCTGGTGGGTGTCTGCAGCATTCCGCATGGCTGTATGTGCCTGGTTAGGCAGGTCATGTGGATGTGATCAATGTGGGTGGTCACACACCATCACAGAGGTATGTCCCACGGCTGTATGATATGCACAGTGGGTGGGCTGTATGGGGCTGTGCATTCACACCTATTGACTGTGCTCCCTTGTCCTAGGTGTCCGCCAGCTCAACGACATCTGGGAGGCACTGTGGGAGATCCTGCATGTGGCGAGGGAGTCCCTGGATATCCTTCACCGGATAGATGAAATTGGGGTCCACAAGAGGCACAGGCAGCGGAGAAGCCAGAGTGGGGATTGGGGATCCTGTTGAATGTCCCTCTGCCCCTGATATCCCCTACCCCTCTGGACCCACACTCACACCCCTCCTTTCCTGTCCCATTTGTCCCCCCCTGCCCTCACCCACCCCCACCTTGTTTGTGGCCCCACCTTGTATATATTATTGTACATAGTTACCATTTATATGTTGTTTTAATACAGATATTTTGATATGAATACTGTGGTGGTCTCTGATTTGCAGTGGGCTATAGGTGCTCAGCTACAGTGGTGTGCATGGCATCAGGGGTGGTGCAGTCATGGGTATGTGGGTGTGTCCATGTGGAAGTGACTATGGTGTGAGGGTAGCTATCAGTCAGTGTCTGTGGTGTGTGTGTGTGTGTTGTGCCCTGTGCACTGGATGACTGTGTGCAGTGGTCCATGGTGCATGCTCTGTGTCCATGGTGCCCCTGTTAGCCGTCCATGGCCTGTGCAGCTGACACCCATGCATGTCTCTGACCTGCACAGTCTGCTGACACGTCAATGGTGGCTGTCCATGCAGGGCAGCCACTGTACCCGTCACAATGCTGGGTTGCCTTCTGTCACTGATGTGGTGCATGTCTGCCTCGGGTGACACTATGGCCTCCACAGTTGTTGACCCACCTCCATGCTGTGGCTTGTGTGTATTGCAGGGGATGTGCACCACTGTCTGTGACTTGTGCTCTGGGCAAATGCTGGTGGCGTACAGGTCCACAGTGCCTGCACAGAGTGGCTGGCACTCCTATGCCATGGAGGACTGCAGGTTGTGTGTACACAGTTTACATGGGCCCACGCTGGGGGCTTGGTTGCCTCGCTACAGCATCCCTGTGTTGTTGTGCCCTTGGGTTTGGGTGGGTGTCTGTCCATGCACTGTGTGGCATCCAGTGTGGTGCATGCTTCCGCGCACCACTGTGGGCATCTGTGCTGGCTGTTGTGGTCAGTGCTGGGTCGGGGTGTGTCATTGGGAGATTGTGCAGGGTGCTGTACCACTGGTGGTGGGGTGGGGCATGCCCTGTCACATGTGGGGTACCTCGTGTGCCGACGCATGGTTGGTATCTCTGCAGTACCTTGGGGGGTCTGTGCGTGGTGGCACTGTGTATGCCGTTGTTGCATCGCTGTGTGCTGCCACTCGCTGATGGGTGCTTGTGGTGGGGCTGCCTTGCATGGTTCTGTGGTACACAGGGTTGCATTGTCACAGTGGGGGTGGTGGCATGCATGGGGTTTCCTGCAGTGGTGGCTGCTGCTCCTGGGCAGGGTGTCTAGGGGGTCACAGTGCAGGGTGTGCTCTGCATTGGGGGGAGGGTGTGGCATGGGGTGGTCAGCCCTCCTTGTGTGCCAGTCACAGCTTGCCAGGGGGTGTGATGGGGCACCATGGCCCAGCTGTGGGTTGGTTGCTGGTCTCCATGGGCCGGTGGTTATTCCAGACCTCACCCAGTTGTGCAGTGCATGGGGTGTGGGGGGGCAATGTCTGTTCTGCTGTGTGTTCCTCTGCCCATCTGTGGCATGAGTGGTGGGCCCCTACCTCCCTGGTTGTGGAGTTGCATTGCCACCCTGCTGCTAGGGGGCATCCCTGGTTGTGCTATGGTGCCTCTGGACTGCTCAGCTGGACATCCCTTGTTGTGCTATGGCGCATCTGATCTGCTCAGCTTTCCCTCCCTAGTTGTGCTATGGCACAGGTGGTGCGATATTCAGTCGTCGGCTGTAGGCGCAGTTTGGCTGGCTCAGTTTTTGAATATCGCGCTTCTTGTGCATGGGTACAATGGGCTTGCGCTTGCTCCTGCTATTGTGCACTTTTTGGGTGCAGTTTGAATATCTGGGCCTGTATATACTTTTTCTTCCTTGTATATTATTGCTTTTTTTATACCTGCTTCTGTATTCTACTTTGATGTATTCATGACCAGGTCCACCTTATAAATGAGCCTTGCTCAATGGTACGCGCCTGGATAAATAAAGATTTTGATTGATTGATTGATTGACTGATAGTCATAACTAAATAGAGAGAGAGAGAGAGAGAGAGAGAGAGAGCGCAAGTGGCACACCACACTGCTGCAACAGTGATTGGGTCACCACACCTGCCACACAACTGTTCTGATGTTCGGGACACAAACGGGAGTAGTGAGACTATTTGCTGTGCCTCTCTCTCCCTCATTCTCTCTCTCTCTCTCTCTCTCTGTCACATGTCTACTCCCAGCCCTGATTACAGACTGAGACACCAACTATCGGAACACACGGTGGACTCTCTCTATACCTGCTGGAGCTTTTACACACTGTGGTGCCCTGTCTCTCTCTCCCAATATTTCTGGGCCCTCGCAGCACATTTACTCTCTCACTCTTGATGCACTGTGCCAGGTCACCTGTTGGCCAATCAGACACTACTGTACAGAGAAGTGTGCATGTTTGGAGTCAAAACTTTTTGTTGTAAACAGGTACAATAAAGCTGTCTGTGCACAACTGGGTGGAGGAGGGGACAGAAGAATGAGAAGAATCAGCATTTATATAGCACTTTTCATACACAATGTATCCCAAAGCACTTTTACAAGCAATGCAAGACTGGTAATGAAGTGACTGAATGTGTAGTGGTGGCCATATAGCACATCAGCACCCACACATAGCCTGGACAATTGCATGAATCAGTTTTATGGAAAGGGGAATACTAGCCAGGACAGTGGGAATGTCCCCTGCTCTTTGCGAAGAATGCTTTGGGTTCTTTTACTTCCAGCTGGACACCCACCAGGACAGCACCAGGTTGGGCAGAAGGGACCCAGGTTTAATGTCTCATTTAAAGAATGGCACACCCCAACAGTACAGAACCCACCTAATACTGCACTCAGGTGCCAGTGTTTAGGTATGAGTCAAATTCCAGTGTAGGATGAGAACCCATGACCTTCTGGTCCAGAGGAAGATGTGCTACTGACTGAGCCACACTGACACTAGAATCACAGTGCCATGATCACCATGCAGTGTTGTTTGCTGCTTACAGTGCGGGGCACAACAGTATGGCACAGGACAAACTGGGGCTCTTGCCACGGCACTGGAGGAAGAGGGCGAACAGCAAGACTAGCACCACATGGGACTGGAGGAGGGCAAACAGCAAAACTGACACTATCCATGTGGTGCTGGACAGAAGTGGCACACAGAAAAGAAACCAGCCAACCCACACTGTTGGGGAATCTTCACCTGCCACAATTACTGCTGCACCACCTGCCACCCGCTGACTCCTGAAGAATGTCCGCTTTATATGACTCCCACCGTCTAAGTGCTGCACAACAACATATGTGCCATGATTGCCCTTTTCCTTCACATTGCATTACCTCTGAAGCACTGTGTCCATCTGTGATGTGTCTCTCAGTCAGAGTGAGCAGCAGAGAGCAGTCAGAACACTTACCTCATGAAGCTATCCAGCCCTTCCACCCCCTGTCACTACTGCATGACGCCACAGGATGTGGATTGGCAACCCACTCTCTCTCTCTCTCTCTCTCTCTCTCTGTGCTGTGTGTTTCTGTCAAGCTGTCACCCTGTTTTTGTGGTTGAGGACTCAGAGAAACCCCACAGGACTCACCTCAGTTCCTGTACACAGCTTGGTGTTGGTGTCATAGTGGGGCGGAGGTGGGGAAATGTGCTCCACCTGCCTCTCCTGGAAAGTGGACCCCCACACAAAGAGAGAGCATGACAGAACACCAAACCTGCATCTAGTGAAAAATGAACAGAGAGAGAGAGAGAGAGAGAGACAGAGACACACACATAGCATACTGCAGTAATTGTTAAATATATCTCCTGCCTGCTCTCGCTGTGTTTCTCTCTCATTTTTGCTGTCTCCCACACTGTCAGTGGTGTACTGGAAGATGCACTGTGAATGTGACTTTGGGTGAAAAAATCACATCATTGCTAAGAGACCATCAACTGGCAGAGGTGAGAATGGTACACCAGGAGAATTACATGGTATTTTGCTAGCTGGCACTCTCTCACTTCCCTATCTGGTTTAATGGCTTCCGGCACCCCGTGGCTTTCTCAATCCAGCAATGAGTGCCTACAGCCCTTGCCTTGAGTCCCTCCATGGAACCGTGCATTAAAATGGAATTGAATGCATGGCCACACAGAGGGACTCCACCAATGGGGTTGCATGTTTTTAGCAACCCATGTTATAATGGGTGTTTACTCACCTGGTAAAGGTGATTGTGTTGGTTGGCATCCATGGTACTCCAGACATTACCTCATGGGTTTTAGCCCACCTGATAGACTAGTGATGCACATGACCCTAGATCAAATTTCTAGTATATGCAGGTCCCAGAAACCCCTGCTCTCCAGTTCGAATCTTCCATAGCTGAAATCAAGGTTAGTAAAAATGCAAGAGAAAAAAACAGTGCAAGGAGGACCAAAAATGATGGCATGAAAGAAAGATGCTAGCTACTACGTAGTCTCAGAGGCCAGTAGGCTGAATTTATTATACCTATTATTTACAATCCAATCTCGACCCCGTAGGGACCGACTGTAGACTCTCACTGCAGCTGTCCCCCCCCAACAAGCCTGGTAATGTTTAAAGAACTTTCAGTCCCGGTCACTCTGAGCACTCTGAAGGGAGTGCCTTGGAGTGCCATGGATGCCAACCAACACAATCACCTTTACCAGGTGAGTAAACACCCATTGTGATTGGTTGGGCATCCATGGCACTCCAGACATTACCTCATGGGTAGATAAGAAGAAGAAGTGTAGAACCCAAGGGAGGGAGCAGAGTGGTCTATGAGTGAGGGGAAGAAGTTGCTGCTAGGAGGATCTGTGTGGTGAAAGTAGGCTGGATGGCATGCAGGTGTTTGAGTCTGTAGTGTCTAGTGAACGTGTGCAGGGAACTCCAAGTAGCTGCCCTGCATATGTCTTCGGAGGACACGTTGGCCCTTTCTGCCCAGGATGTGGTGACTGCCCTGGTGGAATGGGCCTTGATACCCTGAGGGGGTATCATTTGCTTTGCTAGGTAAGCATTCTGAATGGTTCTCCTTAGCCAACCGGCGATCGTGGACTTGGAGGCTGCCCTGCCTTGCCTTTGGCCCTTTGCGATGACAAATAATCTTTCCGCCTTACGGAGGGACCGCGTTCTGGTTATGTAGACAAAGAGGGTGGATCCGACATCCATGTGATGTGGGACTGAAAGAGTGCCCTGCTGTGTGTCCGCAGGGAAGGTGGGTAGCTCAATGGGCTGTTCCCTGTGGAATGCAGTGGACACCTTGGGCTGGAAAGCTGGTACCGTTCATAGATGGACTCCTTGAGGGGTGAAAACAGTGTAGAGTTCTGTGCACGATAGAGCCCCAAACTCTCCGATCCATCTGGCCGAGCAGATGGCCACTAGGAAACATGTCTTGAGGCCAACCCAAATAGGTCCACCTCCTGGAGCGGCTCGTAGGGTGCTGAGCTGAGGGAGTCGAGTACCAGTGGGAGATCCCGAGGTGCGCTAGTTGGTCGCGTCTTTGGTCGGAGTATCTCCACTGCTTTCAGGAAGCGCAGGGCATCGGGATATGCTCCCAGACTGTACACGCTGATGGGCCCCGTAGCTGCCCCATAGCTGAAAGTTGTACCCTGAGGGAAGAGTGGGCTAGGCCCTTGTCCACTCCCTGCTGTAGGAATAGCAAGATGGTAGCCATGTCCATCTGTTCAGGTACCTTACCTCTTTCTTGACACCACCTCGAGAATATAGATCATTGTCTACCATAGGTGGAGGTGGTGGAGGTCCGTCTGGACTGTAATATGGCACTGACGAACGGAGTCATGGTAGCCTGCCTCCATTAGTCTCCTCCTCTCAGGAGCCAGGCTGTGAGCTTCAGTGTCCGCAGGGCCGGGTGGACTACTGGGCCCTGGGAGAGGGTGTCTGCTTGGTGAGGAAGTCTGAGGCTGGATAGGGACATCTCGTGAATGGAGGCAAACCATGTCCTTCATGGCCAGTAAGGGGCCACTAGAATGATGGTGTGACACGATGCCCGTATTTTGGCTAGTACCTGGGGGATTAGGGGGAGAGGTGGGAACACATATGCATGATCCCTACCCCAAGGTTGGGATAGGACATCGGTTCCCTGGGAGTGACTCTCACTGAAACGCAAGTAATAATCCTTGACCTGTGAGTTCTCCTGTGTTGCCATGAGATCTATGGTTACGGGTCCCCATGTACTTTTTATCATCTGAAACAGATCGGGGTGCAACCGCCATTCTCCTGGGTGCACCTGTTGTCTGCTGAGCCAATCCACGTGCACGTTGAGTTTTCCAGCAAGGTGTACTGCACCTAGATGGCTGAGGTTGGATTGAGCCCAATTGAGGACTGATGTTGCCTCCCTCAGCATGGCTCTGCTCCTGGTACTGCCCTGCTTTGCGATGTAGGCCACTGTGACCCGATTGTCGGAACGTATCAGAATCGACTGGCCATGTACGAGGGGTTTGAAAACCTTGAGCGCATGGTATACTGCCCTCATCTCCAGGATGTTGATGGACAGCTTGGATTCCACTGGCAACCATAGACCCTGGGCCGTTGAATATCCCAGGCATGCCCCCCAACCAGACAGACTCGCATCTCTCTCTATTGTGGCTGTGTAGGAGGCCTCAAGGGGAATTCCCCTGGTGAGGTTCAACTCCACTATCCACCATGCTAGTAAGAGTCTCACTGACGGTGGCAGCGGGGCAGTGACCTGCAGGATTGGCTCGTTCGGTGCTCCCCGAGTGAGGACGTATGTCTGGAGTGGGTGCTTATGCCACCTGGCCCAGGGTATGAGATCTATGCATGATGCCATGCATCCTAACAACTGGGCTATGTGACCCATGGTCATCTGGTGGTGGCCCTTCATTTGACGGGCCAGGGTCATCAGGTTGACGACCCTCGAGGGGGACGATTTTGCCCATCTGTGTGCCGAGTTGATCAGCACTCCCAGATGTTCGATCTGCTGCGTGGGAATAAAATGGCTCTTTTCCCAATTGACCACCCAACCATGCTCCTCAGGCGCCTGTAAGGCGGTCGCTGTGTCCTGTAGGGCCTGTTCCTTGGAACGTGCTTGAATGAGCCAGTCATCCAAGTATGGTATGATATCCAGTCCGTGCTCTCTGAGTCTGGCCACCAGGACTATGGAGACCTTGGTGAACACTCTCGGGGCTGATGTGAGGCCAAATGGTAAGGCCTGGTACAGAAAATGGTGACCCAAGATGTGGAAACGGAGGAACTGCCTGTGTTTTTGAATGATAGGGATGTGAAGGTAAGCGTCCTTTAGATCAATGGACATCAGGTAGTCGCCTACCCGGAGACTGTGTAGAGTTGATCGTATTGTCTCCATTTTGAATCTGTGGCACACCACATGCTGGTTGAGATGTTTTAGGTCTAGAATAGGTCTGAGTTCTCCTGACTTCTTGGGTACGAGGAAGAAAATTGAGTAGACCCCTAGGTTTTGTTCGGGCCGGGGAATGGGCTGGATGGCCCTGTTCCGGACTAGTTCCAACAAGATACGTTGGACCTGGTGAGGGGTGACCGTTCGTTTGGCTATTGGGGAGGATACAAATCTGTGGGAGATTTGGGGGTGGAACAGCTCTATGGAGTACCCCCGTGTGACCACTTCCCGGACCCACCTGTCCTAGGTTGTGTTGAACCAAAGGTGTGAGAATAATGAGAGTCTTTGCCCTACTGGTGGGTAGGGTCCCTGACTGTGAACGGTTGGAGGGGCGTAGTCACTGTTGCTTCCCCCTGTAACTTCTACCTCGTCCCCCGAGTTTTTGACTGGGGGCTCTGAAGGAGGATGGATAATAGGCCTTTGGGTAGGGGTTACGGGGACTGTGGGATGCCCCTCTGCCTCGAAAGGAACCATTGTGCTGTGCTGAGTCCCTGCAGGGTTGGTATAGCCTATTTCCACTCCGAAATCTCCTCCTCAATGAGGGAAGGTAGTTGTATCTAGCTTTACTCTTAAGGAGGTCTCTACCCTCCTCCTTTTGTTTTAGGTAATCCTGTAGCCCCTCCCCAAACACATCCTTCCCCCCCAGAGACAAATTCTGCAATAAAGTCTTAGATTCATTGTCAGCGTCCCACAGTTTTAGCCATAATGCTCTCCGGGCACGATTGGTGATAGCTGTGGCCCTGACGTGTAGGTGCAGGGTGTCTACCACCATGTTGGCAAGGTACTTTGCAGCATCTAAGGTGCATTCTAAGAGTTCTGCCTCCCTGGATTTTGGGTTGGCTTGTTCCTGAAGTTCTTCGAGCCAACGGATCTGTGCTTGGGCTATGTAGATGGCAGTAGTGGCCGCTTTTGCTGCGGTGCCCTCAATTTCGAATGCCTTCTTTAGCATGTCCTCCACTTTCTTGTCCGTAGGATCTTTGAGAGCTATTGTTCTGCATGGTAGCACTGTACTCTTGCTGAGGACCGCTACCTGAGGATCGATAGCGGGGTCTTTACACCAGGCACCAGACTTTTCCTCTTGAACCGGATACATTCTGTCCAGGTTCTTCTTGTTCGGCATTCTGCCTGGATCCATGGATTGCCATTCTTTATTGAAGACATCCTCAATAGCTGGGCATACTGGAAAAGTCTCTGGGTTCAACACCTTCAATTGTATCATGGGGTCGAGTTTCGACTCGGGCTTACTCTCTTCGATGTCGAACCCCATAGTGGTTTTGATAATCTTCATGAGCCCTGGAACTGTGTCAAAGGAACACAACTTTGAAGTGAGAGACTGTGTGGTCGGGAGTTCCGCTTTATCTTCGTCCAATTCTGCCCCATCCTCCTCCCCTGGGATGTCCTTGTCCTCCTCGTTGTCCTCGCAAGGATTCTCCAGTAAGGTGTCCTCGCTGTCCAGAAGCTCCTCTGGTTGCCCCCCTGCCTTGCCCAGTTCCGGGATCACTGGAATGACTCTGTGTTGGGTGAGGGATTCAAGCTTTTCCATTATTTTCAGCATGAAGTTCTGTTGGCTTTCTATCATGGCGACCCCGGCCTGCTGATTCTGGATCAGGAGGGAGCCAGGGTCCATCCATGTGGGGCCGCTGGGACCCAGGTTGCTGGGCCCCATGGGGGGCGTTTGTTCCATGGATGAATCATCATCGTCGAGTAGACAGGCGGTGCAGAGGGGCCCCGGGGTTTGGGGTAGGAAGGTAGCATTGCAAGCGGAACACTTCTTGGCTTTGACCATCTGGTGAGAGAGAGGAAAAGCCTTAGATTAGAGCTGTGTAATGCCCTGCCGGGGTCCTTTTGTCCCCTGTGATTCAGCATGGAATGGCAGGCAATTGCCTGGCATCTGTATAGATTCCTTGGGAGGCTAGCCAGAGTGCGGGTGGCGCTGTGGGAGAGACCCCGCAGACATGGGATGGGATGGCCAACTCTACCGGGTGGTTCTGCTGCAGAAAACAGGTGCACATGGGTCGCTATGGGGAGGGACCCATGGCGTAGCAGCGTAGGTGGTCGAGGGAGCGCCATCTCCTAACGCCTGGCTCACTGTGGGAGGGAACCAGGAGGAGGAAGAGACAGGCACCTGTGTGCCTTGGTGAGCTGTAAACCGGGGGGTTACTATGGGAGGGACCCCTCAGGTGCAGTCGCGCATACTGCCCCAGCTGCAACTCTCCATTTGGCTGGGTTCTAGATGGGGAGAGAGAGAGAGAGAGAGATATAGAGATGAGGGGCTGCGAGGCCTGGGTCGTCCCCCGAATCCAGGCTGCAAGAGAGGGGAGGTACGTGGGCTGCCTTGCTAAGGGGGTCCTTGGAGCTGAACCGAGCCCTAGATGAAGCAGTTCCCCCAAAGGATCGGTGACTGGCTACTGATAGGGCCTCCTTCCCCCGGGAGAGGGAGGAATGCTGGCTGCAGACGCAGGACCCCCGAGGAAAGAAACACTCTCCGCAGGCACTCTCTCACTGTTCCCGAAGCACCAGACTCCCCCCCCTTTGCTTTCCCTCTTCTCCCTGGAAGGAGTCCTCAAGAGTGACTGCCTAGGAAGAAGGCAGCATGGGTCTACTGCAGGAGGCCCGGGGGAGGGGCAGAGAGCCACGTGGAGTCAGTAGGCCAGATGCCTACCACACGCAACGCACGATACAGGCACGTGGTCATGTAGCGGTGGATCGCACTGGGAACATGAGCCCCAGTGGTCCACGCAGTTCAGGAGGAGTGAGGGAGTCAGGAGGAGCCTCCAGGATGAGCAGGGGCAGAAACAAATGCTAACAGGCAAGTCGTGGTAGGGATAAGGGCCGGGAGAGAAAACAGGAGACCACGTGGGGGGTGAGAGGCTCGAGCGGCTGCCGCAGGCCCGAAGGCCAAACCACGGACATTCTCCTTGCTAAACCAATCAACAAAAAAGAAATTAACCAGAGATACAACCCTTAGTGGGTGAAGACAACCTTTAAATTGGGGATGAAACACTCTTTGTCTGTCTTTACAACAACGCACAATCGCGGCGTTTGCAATATCCTTAGACATCTAACTAAGCATTGCAACAACAAAAACGAAGCTTAGGGCACTGAGCAAATGGTATAAGCTGCAATAAGCCTTCCAGGCTAAATCTTGCCTCTGGTTCTGCAGAGTTTAAAACAACCAGAGACATGCAGACTAGATAGTTGTTCTTGTACCAAATCCCTTCTTCACATTTTTTCTCTTTATAGCCCCATATTGGGCAGTACAAAAAAACAAAACACATCACTTGCATTTCTTTTCCTAGTAAGCCTCAGATTAAATGATATCTTCTTATAAGTTCAAGACCTACCTTTGTATGGAGCAGACAGGGATTCCTGTTGTGCTTGTTGCCTGATCAGATGCACGATTCGAAACTGGAGAGCAGGGGTTTCTGGGACCTGGATATACTAGAAATTTGATCTAGGGTCATGTGCATCACTAGCCTATCAGGTGGGCTAAAACCCATGAGGTAATGTCTGGAGTGCCATGGATGCCCAACCAATCACAATTGCTGTTATTCCTTCCACATACCCTGATTTTGATTTTATTGTAATTTATTTGTAGATCCACCTTATTGCATTCTGTATGGAATTTCTGTAACATTCTATTAACTCCTAAGTAACTTGATAAGAGTACAATGTTGTCTGCACATTCTAAATAAGGGCAGGTTCTACTTGCTATATGGGGCATATGAAAGTCTTCATTGCACATCTGTAGCAAAACTGGATTTAAATATAAGTTAAATAATGTAGGTGATAACGTACATCCCTGATTTACACCTTTGTTTCTTTGGAATTTATTAGTTTTCTCCCCCTTGGAGTTATGTTTAATTTGTGTAAAACTATCCTGATACAAGATTTTAATAATGTTCAATATTGCATTCTCCATGCCTGTTTCTTCTAGAGTTTCCCATGGCATACTTCTATTTATGCTGCCAAAAGCAGCCTTCAAGTCTATAAATGCACAATACAACTTTAGTTGTTTCACTTCTTTATAGTTATGAATAAAATGTGCCAATGTAAAATATTGATCTAATGTTGAATGTTTATTTTTAAAGCCCACTTCTGCTTCATCCAAGTAATGTTTTTTTTTTTTTTTATTTTATTTTATTTGAAATCTTGGATAGCACCAATGAGCAGATGCTCGGTAATTGGTTTCACATTAGTTAACAAGTACAGAGGGATATATAAACATCCAAATACAGAGTGGTTCGGTAGCAAATATACAAACAAATGTTATGGTACAACTACAGATAAAGTTCATGGTTACACTATACTGAGGCATTATACAATTTATGCCCGTGTCAAGGAGAGACAAAAATCAGTAGAGTAGAGTAGATGGAGGGAGGAGAAGAGGGGAGAAGATGGAGAGGTAATGGTAAGAGGAAGGGGTGGGTTGGGATAGGAGGTGAAGGGGTAGGGGTAAGGAGGAGAGGTGGGGGGGCATGGCAACACCATGGGAGAGGATGGTGGGTCAGTGAAGTGCAAGGTTGGGCTACCTAATGAAACAGTGACAGGGTTAAGAAGTGCCAGAGGGTAAGTGCAGACTATGGCAATAGGATTACTGAATTGAGGTGGGGATTTAGTGGGGGCAGGCACAGGTACCCATGGTGAGAAGGTGTTGGCGCAGTTTGTGCTTAAAAGAGTCAATCATTGCAGCATCACAGATGTCCTGAGGTAGCGCATTTTTTCAGAGGGGGACCCAGTATGAGAAACTCCCCACTGAGCCAAGGAAATGCAGCACCTTGGCACATGCAATACCTGAAAGGCAGCACTTCTGGTTTGCTTTGCACTCCAGGAAGGAGGCAGCAGATTCCGTACTCCTGGTGGTAGAAGATTTAAGGTGGATTTTTCAGCTAGGAGGCAGGTTTGGTACCTGATTCTACCACTGAGCTGTAGCCAGTCAGCCATGTTATAGAGAGAACAGGTGTGTGCGTGAGTCTAGCAGCACCTGTGAGGAGACGGTAGGCTGTATTCATTTGGTTGAGATGCAGTGGAGGTCTGTGTCTGTTAAGGATCTGTAGATCACCAGCTAATAATCGATGAGTGAGACAACTGAGCTATTGATGGCAGTGCTCAGGGATTCATGTGTGAGACAATGCCTGTGCCAATACAGAATCCTGATTCTGGTATTGATGACCCTTGCAGTAATGTTGATGTGCTAGGTATTTGAAGTGTCGAACAAGTTTGAGAGTGGCACCCCCAACATTCATAACTGCAAGTGGGAAGGCTCTGTGTTTGCTTTGTGGGGTGAAGATCATCATGGTCTTGGTCTTTTTATAATTCAAGACCAGTCTACGGTCTTTAAACCACTGCTCCGTGGATGCAAAGCCACTTTGTAGATCCACCTCCAGATGTTCAGGCTGTTGGCTGCTGGTGAATAAAACCACATCATCTGCATAAAAGAGCATTTGACATGAGCTAGAGGTTAGGAGGTTATTTAAGAATAAGCTGAACAGCAGTGGTCCTAATATGGATCCTTGCGGTACACCAGATCTGACAGGTCTGCTGTCAGGGATCACATCCCTGATCCTAACCTGCTGATAGCAGTTGCTCAGGTAGCTAGTGAACCAGCCCAAAGTTTCAGAGGAGAGCCCAATGTCAGCCAGTGGTTTGAGGAGGAGCCCATGATGCACTGTGTCAAATGCCTTTGATAGGTCAATGAATGTGGCTCCTACCAGGAGGCCATGGTATAATGCCTGGTGGATGTATCCCGTAAATTCTAGCAAGGCCGTGATGGTGCTGTGGCCACCCCTGAACCTGTGCTGTTCAGGACATAGTAGTTGATGGGGGTTGAGGTACTCCATAAGTTGATCGGCCACGGTCTGCTCTAGGGTCTTGGAGAGCGGGGGGAGTATAGAAATTGGTCTATAGTTATTGAGCAGTCTGATCACCACTTTTATGCACTGGGGTAATTGTTGCAGATTTCCAGCACTGAGGGAATTGTGTGTGACAGAGCGAGAGGTTTATAATTTGCGTCAGTGGGCTAAGAACTTCATCAAGTGCCAGGCTAACAAATTTTAGGTCTAGGGAGTCCCCACTGCATCTTGACTTCCCTAGTACCTTTTCCAGGTATTTTTCTGGCATTGGCTTCAGAGACTATTTTGAAGTGAAATAGTGGCTGGTCATGGGGTGGCAATCGTTTCCCTTGTGGGTCATCTGTGGTGAGGGGATTGAAGAAGTTAGTAGAGAGCACACTGCTTATTTCTGTGAAGGAATGATTTAGGGAGTTGGCAATGAGAAGACGGTCTAAGGACAGCACCCCATCAATAGTGAGCATAGCTGGAGCATTTTTAGGGTCTTTTCCAGTGATGACATTGAGGTTGTCACAAAAGGATTTGCTGCTATTCCACAAACTGGTGAGGGCTTCTTTGTAGTAAGTGCTTTTTGCATGATGGATGGCTTTTATGCAGTCATTTCATGCTTGTTTGTACCATTGGATGTTTACTGCTGAGCCATGTGCTCATGCCACTTGCCAGAGATGATCTCTTGAGGAGAGTTTCTCTAGCAGATCTGGAGTAATCCAGGGGTTGTAGTGTCCTTTGACCGATCTTGTTTTTATCGCTCAGTCTTGGTTTTCTTCTATCCATTTTGTTAATCTGGTGTTTATAATTTTAGTTAATATTTTTTTTAGTACTGTCAATTAGGCTTATGGGCCTTTAACATCCTGGGTCTTTTCTATGACCCTTTTTGAAAAGGGGGACTATTATATTTATTCTACATGTTAGCAGTATAAAGCCAAACTTTGTTATACATTAATTACTAAGCCCACACATTATCAATCAATCAATCAATCAATCAAAATCTTTATTTATTCAGGCGAACATCATTGAGCAAAGCTCATTTACAAGATGGACCTGAGTGGTCATACAAATGAGGATACAAGTATTATTACATAGACAAGAATAGAATAAATAGCAATACAATGGCATGAAATGATTATATACAACAATTTACATATATACAAGTAACAATAGAACCATTTAGCCTGTAGGAAAAAAAGAGGACAAAGGGTATAGCAGTCCTAAAATATAAGTTATATGGTCTAAACTAGTTTTTAAGTGAATATAATAGGTGATTCGGAAGAAAGAAATTGAGTTAATATAATGGATAGAAAAAGGGAGGTTTAGTTGGGTCAGATAGGTGGGGGATTATGCTTTATAAAAGCAATTGCAGAGCTCTGGAAAAAGGGCGGAGAACAATCTTTTGAAGGATGCCAGAGGTAGTAGGCTATCTAGCTTCATGGATTTTTGGAGAGAGTTCCATGCAGCTGCTAATCCATAATCCATGTTCAGCAAACCACTCCCTAATTGATTGGATCCTCGCTTCCCATCCACATAGAATTTTCACTGCTGGTGTATTGGATGCAGCCCTAAATGACCACTGTATTACACACTGCATCAGAAACACTCAACTTCCAAAATCAGCCCCTAAATACATCATTACCCTCTAAATTCACTAAACACCAGCTCTCTCCTGCATGACCTAAAACATGCAGACTGGGACCCTGTCAACTCTGCATATGATATCTACTCAGCCCTGTCCAACTTCCAACATATTAATAGTGTTCCAAAGTAAATACACTCACAGTTAACACGAGATACGCCAGTTTTCATCACTAGCAGATGGATGCACCAGCCAGTGACTTTCACGACGGGCTACAAGCCTTCAAGGCTTGTAACTGAGGTGCTAGGGCTCACACTGATGGATTATTAAATGCAACTAATTTGTTCTTAAATTTGTGGTGTTTTGTGGTTAATTTTGGAGCACATTTACTTTTGGAACCTTACGAATTCAGGGCTAGCTGCCTATGTAATGTGAACCGCCTTTACCTCAAGAGTGCAGGATTTGAACTTGGAACTTATACTTTCAATAAGATCTGGGACTTCTACACCCCCAGGTTAAAGCTAGGGTCAAAAAGTGCCACAACCTGTGGATCTCCAGCACACTAATTGCCATCAGCAAAGCTTGTGACAAGGTCTGGTCCCTATTTAAAACCACACAACATCCCCAATCCAGACAAGCCTACAATTTTGCTAGAAATGCCTGCATCAAGGCTACAAGACAATCCAAAGCTGAATAAGTCCCATTTAAACACCCCCCATCCTTCCTCCTTTTGGAATGTGATCCACTCCCTTATCGACCCCTCCTCTAAGACCACCACTCCAGCTCTCAAGCATAACAACCAGACAATTTCTGACCCTGTCAAAATAGCAGAAACCCCAAACAACTTCTTCACCATCTGTGCCCTTCCTGACCTTACCTCCCCTCTGGGCCCTCTAGTGGCCTCCTAAACCCTACCTTAAACAATTCCCTCCTCACTCCCACCTCACCAGAAAAAGTCCTTAATGCCCTCTACTCCTTGAACATCTCAAAATCCAGCCCTGATGGTATCCACCTAAAGCTTCTGTGTATATCTGCACCTGCAATTGCTGTTCCCCTCACTTACCTACTAAACAGTGTCAGTGGCTCAGTAGATAGCACACTTGCCTCTGAGGCTGGGAGATCAGAGGGCTGTGGGTTCAGTTCCCACATCTGGCACTTGGGTTAATATCCTAGTATTGACACTGTAGTGCAGCATGAGAGGGATGCTGCACTTCTGAGGTGCCGTCTTTCAGATGAGATGTTAAACCGAGGTCCCATCTGCCTGTTGTGGTGGTAGTTCAGGTGGATGTTAAAGATCCCATGGCACTTATCGAAAAGAGTAGGAGAATTTCCCCGTGTCCTGGCCAAATTTCCCTCATTCACTAAAAATACCACCAACAGCTTAATCTGGTTCAAGATCAGTTGGCATTCATCTGTATCCCCCTCCCTCGGGTTGTACCTGAAAATAGGCAGGATTTGTCTAGTACACTTACCCAGGCAACAAAAACTAAATAAATAAAATAAAATCCATCTTCTTCCAAGTTGTGTACTGGGTGTGCTTTGAAACAACTGAGAAGCTGCATGGGATATACTATATTGGACTAGATATCTGTAACTAATCTCTCTGTCTTGCTTACATCTGAGAGAAGTTTTCCTTATTTTTACATTGGTATTGCTTTGTGTGTGATTATTTTAGTTTTTAATTCAGGAAGGGGGTTTTCAAAACTGCTTATCTTGTCAGCATCATCAGAAGAGCTGAAATAACTGCATATTTGATTTTCCTTTGTGGCTAACAAACCACAAGGATGTTTGGGGGCTGGAGAGGTTTACCTGTGTCTGACTTGGATGTCTGGATTTTTCTCTGTTTGATTAGCAGGGTATTTTCTCTGTCAAATCGTTGTGTAGGGCATCTTGCTGACAGGGAGGCACTCATCGCAGTGGTGGGTGAGAGCTTTAGCTGATTGTTTTGTGAGGGCACAGTTTAGGCCCAACCCTTCCCACCCCTCACCCCACCCACCCTGGAAATAGTTCCTTTATACCAGAGGTTCTGACATCATTTCCTCAAGAGTGAAAGATGCATATCACTGTCATATCCTCTCTAGCACACTGCACTGGCAATATAAGCATACACATTGTATAATATATATATTTCTATATAACAAACCAATCACACGCCACACACGACACACACACACACACACACACACACACACAAAAACAAACAAAAAGTAGATAAACATGTGGGGAGTAGTGCAATGTAATGGCCAGGGGCAGCAGTCTTCGGGAGTCTTTCTGAGGCTGAGATGCTGTCTATTTGCAGACAACCTCTGCCCTGAGGGAGGAAGTTGCCCATCTTCAGGCCGCACTGGACAGTAGTAAGGAAACCTTCCCCCAGGCCACACTGGACAGTAGGAAGGGAACCTCCCCCATCCAGGGAGCACCAGTGCCACCACCACTACCTCAGAGGTTGCGAAGAAAGCACATCAGTTGGACCACAGTGGGCTCAGGGAGGGTGAGGATGGTGGAACAGAGGCACACCAAGTTAATTGTTCTACACCACAATCCATACGCCATTCTGGGGGAGCATAGCTCCCCTATAGATGCACCAGCAGAGAAGACTGATGACAACTGTCACAAGGGAGGTCCACAGGAAGGAGGCAGAGGACACCACAGGGAAAGGAAGCAGCCCTGGTGGGGACCCAATTATTAGGGGATAGAACTGGGGGAGCTGGGAAAACTGAAGTAAGATGCCTGCCTGGTGCCATGGCTTGTAGGGACAGGAAGCGCATCCTCAGGATCACGAGAACAGCTGCAAGGGAGTCTGAGCTGGACGTAATTGTCCACCTAGGGACAAATGACTTGGCTCATCATGAGATTAGAGCAGTGCAGGAGGACATTATAGAGTTGGGGAGGGGCCTAAGACAAGTAGCACACACAGTATCCTTCTCAGAGGTGCTGCCTGTCAATGGCATGGGGGAGGCGAGGGTAATTAGCACCATGCAGTTTAATGAATGGTTGAAAAAATGGTGTGGAGCACAGGGGTTTGGCTTCATTGGGGACTGGGGTTCCACCTGGAGGGACACCAGCCTATACTGGCAGGATGGTCTGCATCTGTCCAGGAAGGGAACAAGTCTTTTGAGCAATCGGTTTAAATGCTTCATTGGCAAGCTTTTAAACTAGTCAAAGGGGGAGGCACTGATAAGCAGCAGGAAAATCCCAGCCTCTCCCTACAAAACAGGGTACTAAATGAGAAAAGACCAAGGTAGAAAGGTCAGTGGGGATGCTGAAACAGAAGGTAAAGCCATCAAAAATGGAGAGCAATGAGTACCAATGCCCGTAGTCTGGTAACACGCTCCTGAATTAGTGGCCTTGATGGAGGAGGAACATCTGATATCATGGCAGTCACAGAAACATGGTACACACAAAACCATGACTGGGACATAAACATACCAGGATACACTATCTACAGGAGGGACAGGGAGGGTAAAAGAGGAGGAGGAGTAGCTCTTTACATAAGGGAAGGCATAAAAGCAACAGAACAAAAGGGTAAACAGGGAGGAGAAGAAGCACTGTGGGTAAATTTGGAGACAGGCAATGGCACCACAATCCGCACAGGGGATGTATACAGACCCCCTTCTCAGGGGGAGGAAATGGACAAGGAAATGATAGAAAGTATACTTAGAATGGCATAAAAAGGGGAGATATTGCTGATGGGTGATCTGAATATGCCAGATGTTAACTGGAGTGCAGTTGCAGCAGCCACTTCCAAGAGTGGGGTTATTCTAGATGCCCTACAGAGGGCATGCCTTATACAACTAGTATTGGAGCCCACTCAAGAGGGAGCAATCTTAGGCCTGGTTCTTTCAAATGGAGATGGAGAAAGGATCACAGATATAGAAGTGGGTAGCCATCTGGGAACTAGCGACCATCGAACAGTATGGTTCACAATAAACACAGCAATAGAGTCAAGTCATACAAAGGCAAAAGTACTGGACTTTAGGAGGGCTGACTTGCTTAAATGGGTGAGTGCCTAAGGAATGCACTAGCAAATGGGCAGGAAGGAGGGTGGAAGAACAATGAGGAATAATAAAACTGCCATCACAGAGGTAACAAGCCTTTGTGTGAAGCAAATAAACAAAACAAAATGATGTAAGAAACCACTATGGTTCTCAAAGGAAGTGGCAGGAAGGTTCAAGAGAAAAGAAAGCATTCAGGAAGTACAAGGAATCGCAGAAGGAGCAGGACAGAGAACTGCATCAGTTAAAGCAAAAGGAGGCTGGGAAGGCAGTCAGAACAGCAAAGGCCCAAACTGAGGAAAAGATAGCCAACTCAGTTAAGAAGGGGATAAACCTTTTATAGGTACATCAGGAGTGAAGGAAGACCAAGGGAGGGATAGTGAGGCTTAATAAAAGGGAGGGAGGGTGGGCAAGAGGAAACTGTGAAAAGGCAGAGATACTAAACAAATATTTTGCTCAGTGAAGAGGGGAGGTACCTAAAACAAACAGTAGAAACACTCTGGATACTGAAGTTGATACCAGCTCATTTACAGAAGAAAAGGTTCTGAAAGAACTCTTAAAACTGAAGGTGGACAAAGCAATGGGGCCTGATGGGATTCATCTCAGAATTCTAAAAGAACTAAGGGTAGAACTAGTTACACCACTGACTACCCTTTTTAACAAATCATGGGAGGAAGGGGTGGTACCCGAGGACTGGAGGAGGGCAGATGTGATTCCCCTTCACAAACGTGGGAGCAAGGCAGAAGCAGGAAACTACAGACCTGTTAGTTTAACCTCACGGACAGGGAAAATGATGGAATCACTTTTGAAGGAAAGAATTGTCGAGTATCCAGAGGCCAGAGGGGCACAGGACCCTAGGCAGCATGGATTCACAGTGGGAAGGTCATGCCAGATGAATCTGATAGATTTCTTTGACTGGGTGACCAAAGTAGTAGATCAGGGAGGGGCTGTGGACATGGCCTACCTAGACTTTAGCAAGGCATTTGACACAGTCCCACACAAAAGATTAATATACAAGTCAGCCAGCCTAGGAGTGGGTCCCAAGATGACAGCATGGGTAAAGAATTGGCTGGAGAATAGGACACAGAGAGTAATAGTAAATGGAGTCCACTCAGAAGAAAGGAGGGTTACTAGTGGGGTATCGCAGGGTTCAGTATTAGGACCAGTCCTCTTCAATGTCTTTATAAGCGACATTGCAGAGGGACTGGAAGGAAAAGTGTGTCTCTTTGCAGATGACACAAAGATCTGCAACAGAGTTGATGCACAGGGTGGGGTGGAAAGGATGAGCAGGGACTTGGTAAGGTTAGAGGACTGGTCAAATGTATGGCAGCTTAGATTCAACGCTAAGAAGTGCAAGGTAATGCACCTGGGAAACAAAAACCCAGGGGAAGAGTACACAATGGGAGGTGAGATACTAACAACAACAAAAATGGAAAGGGACCTGGGGGTAGTCATATCAGATGACCTAAAGGTGGGCAAGCAATGTGAGAGGGCAGCAAGGAGGGCTGGGGGAATACTGGGATGCATAGGGAGAGGCATCACCAGTAGAAAACTGGAAGTTATTATCCCTCTGTACAGACAGCTGGTGAGACCCCATCTGGAAAACTGTGTGCAGTTCTGGAGACCCAATCTCCGCAAAGACATAGACAGGATGGAAGCTGTCCAGAGGAGGGCAACTAAAATGGTGCAGGGTCTGCACCGGAAGACATATGAAGAAAGATGAAAGGAGCTTAATATGTATAGCCTCGAGGAAAGGAGGGAGAGGGGGACATGATAGAAATGTTCAAGTACCTCAAGGAAATCAACAAAGTCCAAGAGGGTAGCATCTTTCAAAAAAAGAGGTGTGCAAGAACAAGAGGGCACAATTTGAAGATAGAAGAGGGGGCTGGCTCAGAGGTAATTTAAGGAAGTATTTTTCTCACAGAGGAGGGTTGTGGATGCATGGAATGGCCTTCCGAGGAGGTGTGGAGTCAAAGTCAGTGGTGGACTTCAAGCATGCATGGGACAGTCATAAGGCCATTCTAGGGGTTGGGGGTAGGAAGAAGTAGGCTGCTGGTTAACTAGGATCTGCAGCTTGTCCAGTAGGTAGGGAAATGGGCAGACTGGGTGGGCCAAGCGGTTCTCATCTGCCGTCAAATTCTATGTTTCTATGTTAAAAAAACTGTCCTTCTCCTCTGTCAATGTCCCACGAGCTTGGAAACTTGCTTATATCATCCCACTCTACCAGGGCGGTAACCCTTCAGTACCTGGAAACTATCGACCAATCTCCCTCCTCCCCGCTCTTGCCAAACTGCAAGAATCTCTTGTCCAGTCCAGACTGACTAACTTTCTCATGCCCACAAATTTCATCTCCCCATATCAGTCTGGGTTCAGAAAGCACCACTCCACCTTATCCTCTCTCTTTTGTGTCACCGGACACATCCAGTCCACTGCTGACCAAGGCCAACTAACTGCTGCAATGTTCATTGATCTGGCAAAGGTGAATGGTATATGTTAATCAGAATTATCTCCTTTCCTTTATCTTCCACATAGTCACCAGAATATTATCATAGCTTGTTCTTATCTCTTCAGTTTTTCTATGGCTATCTAGATTGCCAAGTGTTACTAATCCTCCTACATTTATCCTATATTTCTTATATTTTGTTGTAGTATATGAAGCCAATTAAGTTAAGCTAGTTTACCAATCAAGTTTTCTGAAGGCATACATGCTGAAATTTACGTATGTATGCCAGAAAATCTGGCTCAGCCAGTTTTTCCTCTAAGGCTTGAAACATTCCAAGACAATATTCTGGTGGCGCCATATACTGAAATCTCTCCCTTTTGGTGAGGATGATTTATCTGTGCCTTCTATCCTCTACCATCCCTCAGCAAATGTCAACAGTCCATTCCTAGGTCAGACACAATTTCATATTTGTTAGAGGTCTCTACTATAACTTCCCATCTGGCCTATGTTCTGCTACCTAGCAACTGACCATTATCAACATTGTTATCCTGTTGTTCTTCTTCAAGCACAAATCTACCCAATTCATCCTAAGTGTTACTTTTAAATACTAATTGGTCATACAGTTTACCTTCCTTCATCCAAACAGATATATGACTTCCTGCCTCCCACCAGTCCACCTGGCTGAAGTCCCGGCTGCATATATCCATTTTCAATAATGTGCTTAGTGTTTCTGACAATTTTGTTTGCAAATCATTGTGAGTTTCATCGAGGAATTGCTTGACTCCAAATATAGATATCAGTTTATTACCCATATTGTCCCTTTTTCCTTACCCTGAATATAATATTCAGGTGATAAATATTGTAGTGTTAAATTTTCATCCATTTCTATACCCATCTTTTTAAAATCATTATGTTTATTCCAGATAGCTCTTAATGTATAATGTTGGTCTATAACAATTAAAATCGATCAGAGTTCAGTATTGGCATTACTACTTTAATGTGTTCTACGGCATATTTATTCCCTTCCAGAACGGTGCTCGGTAAGCTCTTTATCATACTATTTAACATTTCTTCAGTCTCCTCTAGTATAATTCTGACCCTAAAAAGTGGCAATGCAAAGTCTGTTTTCAGTGTTTTTTTTTTTAAGACTTTCCTAAAATTCCACTCATATTCTCATTTTTCTGGCTCTGGGATGTTGTCCTGCTCTTCTTTCTCATTTGATTTAATTAATTCTTCGGTTTCCTTTCTGGGGTCTTCCTCTCGGTCCACATCCTCTATTCCCGAGACACTTTAGGATAAATGGGCTTGCCCCTAAAAGGCAAGCCAGGTTGTCCTGGGACACAGCCAGGATAATGACCAGGGGGGTGGGGCTACAGGGTGGGAGGTCACATGATGATGTAGAAGAAAGGTGGGGTGCTTGTTGGCTACTGGAAAGGGGAGGGGCCAATAGGGCTAGGGGAGGGCTAGGGCAGGGGTATATCTGGCTGTGCAGCCCTCACAGAGCCCCTTTTCTGCTGTAATATTCTTTCCTGCAGCACATTCGTTGGTAGAGGTAAGGTCAGGCCTAAGGCTGGATTAATTTAAACTGTTGTTGAAATGCACTACTGATGGCAGCGAAGGGTACAAGGCATATGGTGAGGTTGCAAGAAGGAAGAGCTGCTAAGTTTTTCCAAGGGATTTGGTAGTATTTGGGGATGCTCAGATGGCCATGTGGGGCCATCATAGCAGTACACATGTCTTGCAAGCATTTAAGGCAAGATTAATTTAAGGTTTATTGAATGGAGTGGCCGGATAGCACTGTGGATGGTAACGGCGGGACGAGGTGTATTGCGAGGTTGTAAGAAGGAAGGTGCAGGTGTTTCTAAAGATTTTGGTAGTTTCTGGGACACTCGGGTGGCCATGTGGGGCCAGCATGGTGGGACACGTGGCTCACAAGAGGTGAGACGGGTCGCTCGTAGTGGCAACGGCAGGTGGAAGAACAAAGGCTGGAACTGAGGGGGGAGGAGCTGTGGTCCAATTGTTTTCCAAGTTGTCTGGTGTGCCCAAGGTGAGAGGAGCGGGGAGACAACAGGTGGTCAGAAGAGGTAGGCCACAGGCCACAGCAGATGTCAGTGGGGCTGGGAAACAGTAGCAGCAAGACCCATTGGGCCAACAAGCTTGGATGGGCAAGTCCAGGGTATCCATGGAGTGCTCATGGTGAGGGGCAGAGAGCATCACAGTTGGAGAGCATGGTTTAGGACTTATCAAAGTGGCTCGGTATGCTTTCAAAGCTGGGTGCTGGTGGTAGTATGGAGTGTGAGAGGGGCAGACGAAGGGGGGTAAAATGGAATTCACGGCATGGACTTAGGTGGCTTTCAGGCAGATGGGCTGCGGAGTGGTGTATGGCAATGGTTTACCCATCGATAGGAGTAAAAGGAAAGGGGATCAACAGGCTGCAGCGCAAGCAGGGGGCGGAAGGGTGATCGATAGCAGAGAGAGATCAGGATTGCTTTTTCCAGGATGCTAGCTAGAAGTGGCGGTAGGAGATGCTTGTGGTTTTCTGCTGGCGATTGAAAAGGCTTGATGGTTTACACAAGGGTGCACCTAGGCCTCTCAAATGGACACTTCAGCTGAGTCAGGAGAGCAAGATATAGGCCTAACACGGCAAGTGGCCACATGGCAATGAAGTGACGCACAGCGTGGAGGAGCTCTCTACGGCAGTCACTACAGCCCAGGTAGTTGGTGGCACCCTAAGCACCTGGGAAAAGAAAAAAGAAAAGAAAAAAATAAAAGGCTTTTGCCAGTGTGGCAAGATGAAGGGACAGTCGGGTTGGCTGGCTTGACATAGGGACCTGCTGGTGGCGCAGCTGGCGGGGGATCTGGCGCGGATACTGACGGGCAAAAAAAAAATTTTTTAAATAAATAAATAAATAAAAAGAGGTAAACTGGAGGAAACGGCAAAGGGGTAGTAATCTCAGGATGGGGAAGCACAAGGGTGTAGAACCGCCAGAGGCACTGTGGGGGAATTTGAGATGAGGGCCTGGAGGGCTCTAAGAGGGAATCGGGAGAGCTGGACAGCATGCCCACAGCCCATGCTTGCATATGTGGTGTGACCATGTAGATAGGAAATAATTGCAAGGTGCTCCCAGGAGGGACCCGGAAGTAGGATCAGCTTAGTATGTCTCACCAAAAAAAAAAAAACCCCAGCAAATCCATAGTCTGTTTCAGAGTCAAATATGGGGGGGGGGCTGTTTAAGGGGCTGCAAAGAATGCAGGGGTAGCAGGACGGGGTCCTAACGCGGACAGGGCATAAGGCAGGGTGGCATAGGGGAAGGGGCCTGGGGCTAGGAGGAATGAAGGGGTGGAGCGGAAGAACACTAGTAAAATCATAATGAAAGTTTTGTTGTGGTATGATGGTGTCATTTCTTGTACAGTTAGAGTTGGGCAGATAGGATGCTATCCACAAGACCCGCCACATCCAGTGCTGCCATGTTGGCAGATGCAGCAAAGCTGATGAAACAAATGATGGAATTGGTCGAAGCAGCAAAGAAGAGAGAGGCAGAGGAGGAATCACAGAGGAAGCAGAAAGAGACCGAGGACAGGGATGGAGCTGGGACGAGAAACAAGCAACTGAGGAGGGTGGCACCTGACCCACCGGTTCCAGTGACCCTGGGACCAGCAAGGCCACAACCGGGTGGGGTTAAGGAAGTAGAAGTGACTAATGAATCAGACTTGAAGGAATATATAGAGGGTTTGTTAAACATGGGGAGGAAGGGGTGTCAAAGATGGAACGAGCCCTGCTGTCCATCAAAGAAAAGGGCAAGAAGGACAAAGGAGGGGTGGGCAAGAGGGCAGGGGATAGGAAACCATACGATGGGCCTCCTGGGTTCATGCTGTGTGACCACGTACTGGCCTGCATTAGGGAAAAGATTTGGAAGGGAGAATACGTGGATATATTCAGATTGGTAGACGAGGAGCCAGCCAAACGATACGAGCAGTGTGAGTCAGTGGGCAAGTCAGAGATAGCAGTAGCCTTGGCGGTGGTGGGGCACAAAGCTGAGAGGGCTAAATGGAAAGGAAAGAATATTGACACATGGCAGGCAGGTTTCCTGATCTACAGCTCCTTGTTGCTTGAGAAGCAGCCACACCTGGTGATCCCGCTGTTGACTTACACGGCTATCATTAGGGACACGTACAAGGTGAAGATGGGTTTTGGGTGGTTAAAATATGATGAGGCTTTCAGGAGGAGGATGGTTGCGAAGGAAGACTTAAGATGGGACTGCACCCATTCAGAACTGTGAGTGCGGATGCTGCCGGACCCAGCAGTAGGTCAAGGAGTAGAAAAGTCTAGGCGGGTTTCACCCGTCCGGGCAGCGAAGACCTGCTGGGCCTTTAATAGGACATCTTGCTCTTGGCCGAGCTGCAAATTTAGGCACGTATACTCACGATGTGGGGGGGGCACACCCGGTGACAGGGTGTCAGCAAGGGTGGAGGGGTTAGTCAGGCCAGGGAGCAGCCCACTGAGCAGCCCTTTCAGAACGGGCTGGAGGGGACAGCAGGTGGGGTAGTTAGGGCAGGGAGGCAAGCAAGCTCATATGTGGTGGAAAAAGAAAGGGTCATGGAAGGAGAAGTGGGGTATGCACTTGCCCGCACCCCCATAAAGGTGGTGGTGCTGGAAGCCTGGATGGCAGGCTATCCCGAACAAGGCTGGAGCAGAATTATTAATATGGGGTTTAAGAGTTGAGCCTGCTGGTTTCGGCTGAGAGGTGAAGAAGGAAAAAAATTTGGCTTTGATGAAAGGGAAGGAGGACATAGTAAGAAGGAAGATCCAGAAGGAAGTCAAGGTGGGTAGGGTTGAGGGGCCACTGTGGGAACCCCTTGCAACCATTTCAGGGTGTCGCCACTGGGGGTGGTACCTAAGAAACATGAGGATGAGTTCAGGCTCATACACCACCTGTCATACCCAGAGGGCAATTCAGTGAATGAGGGGATACCGGACGGTCTGAGGGCGGTGTCTTATGCCTCCCTAGACCAAGAGATGGAAATAGTGAGGGCAACGGGGTGGGGCATGGCTGGCGAAGACAGACATAGAGTTCACTTTCTGTTTGCTGCCAGTTGACCCCACGGACTGGGACCTCCTAGGTTTCCAGTTCGAGAGGGATTTATACTTCGACAAGGCAAAGCCCATGGGCTGCTCGGTGGCATGCACCACTTTTGAGACTTTCAGCTCGTGGGTGCAGTGGGTTTTCAGGTCACGGTATGGGCATAAGAGGTTAGTGCACTATCTGGATGATTTCTTGTTGATAGAAGCCAGCAGGGAGGAGACCCAGACAATGTTGGGGGACTTCCAGAGCATGTGCGACAGGATAGGAATCCCCCTGGCAGCAGTGAAAACGGAGGGACCAGCCTGCAAGTTAGAATTCTTGGGGATTGAAGTAGATGCAGAGGAAGAGTGCTTCTGTCTGCCAGGAAATAAGATAGCAAGGCTGCGGGGGATGCTGGCACTAATGGGGGAAGGAGGAGGGTGCCACTGGTACAGGTACAGCAACTACTGGGGAACCTTAATTTCGCCTGCAAAGCCATAAGCCCGGGCAGAGCTTTCACGAGGAGATTGGGAAGGGTCACAAGTAAGACAAGACAACCGCATCACTGGGTGGACATAAATAGGGGCATAAAAGAGGATCTACAGGTGTGGGAAAAATTCCTGGAGTCTTACAATGGGGTAACCTTTTGGCAGGAAGAATGGACCTCCAGCAGAGACATGGAGTTATACACCAACACAGTGGGTGACTATGGTCTGGGCTCTTATTTTAAGGGGGAGTGGATGTCAGAGGCATGGCCAGTCAGCTGGCAGGAGAAGGGATGGATGAAGGACATCACCTTCCTTGAAATATTGCCCATTTGGGTGGCCTTGGAAACATGATGAAGGCGTATGGAGGGGAGTAGGATAATATTCTGGTGCGATAACAAAAGCATGGTAGAAGTGATCAACAGACAAAGTGGGTGGACAGAAGCCATGGGGCGGGTCCTCAGGTGCTTGGTACTGCTGGGGCTACAGTTGAACCTGTCTTTCAGGGCACAGCACATCGAGGGCATACAGAACTAAGTGGCTGGCAGTCTCTCTCTCAGTTTCAGATGGAACGATTTTGGGAGCTGGCCCCGGAGGCAGCACCTACTCAGACCAGGGCACCAGAGAGGGTGTGGGAGATTGGAGGATGAGATCCAGGGCACTATTCAGAGGGTCATGGGCACCCAACACCCTAAAGGCCTACGAAGGGGCGTGGGCCAGTGTCCAGGCATTCAGGGCCCGGCAAGGTTGGGATATGAGCGAAAGAGTGAGGGAAGAGCAAGTCAAGCAGTATATGGTGTCAAAATGGGAAGAGGCCATGTAACCCTCTACCATGGGAGTCCAGCTTGCAGGAATCAGCTGGACATGTCAGGATAGAGGGTGGGAAGACATTTCAGGCAGCCACAAAGTCAACAGGATTGCACTGGGATGGTAGATAGGGAGGGGCACCAGACAAGATGGGAGAAGACCCAACATGAGGCCTCTCCTTGTGAGGTTAATTGGGGCATTATTGCATGTTTGTACATCAGTGAATGAGGCCTGCCTGTTCTGAGCTATATTTGCAGTCATGGCAAAAGGGGCTTTTAGGGTAGGTGAGGTGGTGGCCCCTAGGAAATGGGCGGCGGCAACAGAGAGCATCCAGAGGGAGAACGTGAAAGTGGAGGATGGGAGGGTGGTCATAGGGCTGCAGAGGTCTAAAATAGACCAGTAGGGGAAGGGATGCACCATAGTGATCCATAGACAAGAGGTCGAGGGTGTGTGTGTGGTACAGGCCATGCAGGAGTTTGGTGCATGGCATGGCCAGGGGCCTGGGGCTTGGTTTGTACATGGAAATGGGGAACCAGTCACAGGTTTCCAGGTTGGGGTGGTGTTAATGAAGGTTCTGGCATTCTTGGGGGAGAACCCAGAAGAGTTTGCACCTCACTCATTCAGGATTGGGGCAGCATCAGAGGCAGCCATGGAGGGAAAAGGGGAAAGGGGAAAGGGAGATCCAGAAGGTGGGCAGGTGGACATCAAAATGTTATAAGAGATATGTACGACCTTGACAGCTACTAACAGAAGTCCCCCTTTTCTCTCCCCACAGTAGGTACGAAGAGACAGGTTTGGATTGTGGGACACTTGTTCATCTATTGGGCAGAGAGGTTTGCAGCAGCCATGAGGTTAGTGATGCAGCTGCATCCAGGAGCGGAACACACCAAGGTGCAGTGGAAAGGCCTGAGAGGCATGAGGTGGGCACAGTTGCTCTCCCCCTCCAGGTGGAGCTGTGAGTGTGCTGGGCAGCACCGGACGGAATTATTATTCACCTGGGTGGGAATGATCTGGGATCATTGCCATGGGGTCCTTGCTGAAGAACATCCTGAGGGACCTGGAGAAGGTGAAGAGTTGGTGGCCACAAGTAGTCATAGGTTGGTCAGAGGTCATGTCTAGGAGGGTTTGGAAGGGAGAAAAAGGGCCAAAAGGAATAGAGGTAGCCAGAAAGTGGCTAAACATTAAAGTAGCTAGGGCAGTAATAGAGACGGGGGGAGTGCGCATCCTGCATAGGGATATATCATTCGAGTAGGAGGCGGTCTACAGGTCAGACGGGATCCACTTTACCGAATTTGGCATGGGCCTGATCCTCCGGGTGTTCAGAGAGTTGATAGGGGATA
Organism: Neoceratodus forsteri; assembly: GCA_016271365.2. NCBI lineage: Eukaryota > Metazoa > Chordata > Ceratodontiformes > Ceratodontidae > Neoceratodus > Neoceratodus forsteri. Next base: position 1,294,261,137 of record CM057456.1, read on the forward strand.
TTAATAAGAAGGGGCTGAGGATTGACCTTAGGGGAGCTCCATCATCCCGCTGCAAGCGGGAGATGGGTCAGTGGAAAGGCCCTGGGGAGCAAAGGGAAAAAGGGGCAGAGAGAAAGGGGGCAGGTACCATAGGCTGGGGACAAAGGAACCCAGGCACAGATGTAACGGGGAAGGGGGGAGGGATATAGAGCTAGTGGGTGGATCTCTGTGTCCGCACCTATCAGTGGTGAGTGGTCTGGGTAGGGTGGTACCGATGTTGGTGTTTTGAAGGAGGAGGGCTGGATACTGGTGTCTGGACCCTGACAAGAGAAGAAGAGGAAGAAGAGCTGGAGAATAACCACGAGGGAGAAGACAGGACTGCGAGGTCCTGGAAGAGAAGGGGACTGTTATTTCCATATATAAAGAACTTACTGTTTAAAGATATGGTGCAATATGTTGTAAATACAATTATGTTTTAATAAACACTGCCAACGAGCATCCAAATCAAGCAGTAGTGGTCTCAGTCATTCCTGGGTGGGGATCCAGGGACAATGTTCAGCTTTTCTGAGGCTTTCGCTTTCTTCCTTTTTGCATTTTTCTTTTTCACAATTCCTGTGTAGAATTCTGCTTTTTCTTAGTATTTTTAACTTTAGTATTCTATGCTTTCTTTCCCTTTCATGGGAGGAGTACTGAGTTCTCCTTTTTGCTCTTAAGGAGCCTTTTATTTGCCTGAAGCTTCTTGGGGCGGACCTGTGTTGCTTCTGTTTCTATTATGTCGATGCTACTAATACCATGACTCTTCCTTCTGTGACATGTCCTGACTTTCCGAATCCCCTTCTTTCATAGCCCCATCTTCCCTACTTCTCTCCTTCTTCCTATTTTTGTATCCTGGGTTTGCCCATTATAGATTCTTCCTGCTCCTTAATTCCCATTTCCCTTTCCATCATTTCTCCTTTATCCCACAATAATGGGTGTTTCATTTTTATTTCCAAATACTGTCATCCCTTGGACTATTTTGAGGTAACATTATGTATTCTGCATGCTAGCTGGAGTCCTCTTCTGTTTCTATTCATTCCATGTCTGCCTCTATACCATACCTCCCACATCATTTTAATACTAACTTGATCTCTACGTAATGCTTCCTTCTTCTTAATTAAATATATGTCCCTTTTTACCACTTCTATCGTTTTCAAGTTTTTATACATATTCCTTTCAGGAAAGACATTTCTTATTTCAGTTCTACCAAGTCTTTGTACATTAATACATTGGTGGAAAAAGGATCTTTAAGGGTCAGAATAACATATCAAGTAATGCTTTCTATGTCTGGCATGAGCAAGCTTTCTGGACTCATTTCTTGACTCAACACAAATCCTTCCTCTTGATCTTCCCAGTTAGTTCATCTAATATCACTCATATTAGGGTTACTTATTTCCCTTATCACACTTACTTTATTCATTCTATTACCCAAGTCCAGTGTAATCGATTCTCTCATACTTCTTCTTTGTTGAGTTCATCCAGATTACTAAACACTTCAGAAAAATCTATTACAAGGTCTTTGGCATCCCACTCAAAGATAGTATGCTCTTTTGTTTACACTGACTGATTTTATTTATCTAATTCTGGGGTGGAGTTATTGTCCACTTTCTCATATATTCTTTTCTTTGAAGGGGAATCTAAGAATTTTCCTAATTGTCAGTACAGGGGTGGCAGTCAGTTTCTTGCCTTTCCTTTTTTTTAGTTTTGTTGGGATTTTTCTTTTTTTCCTCACTAGTCACATTCTGTATTTTATTTACTGCACTTAGTGCTAGTCACCTCAGTGTATCGGGGTCTTTATAAATTGATAGATCAGAATTCATGACCTCTTCTATATCCATTTTTCAGTTTTAATTATTTTCCCACTTCTTGTTGTGGGCATTGTACATTTCTTACTCCATACTATTTCTATATGCCTTCAGAACAGCAACTTATATTACACTTCATATTGTACTTATATTACACTTTATATTGTACTTTGACTTTTACCTCACACCTGATACATTACTTCTTCCAGGTGTTAGCTATTTAATATCTTAAATACCATAATTATATTGTAAAATGCAATAAAAACACACTGATGTGCTATAAATGTAGCCCTCTATTCAGTGAAGAGAAATAAAATCTGTATTTGAAATCCTTAGGTAGCTTAGTCATCACTAGTTATGAAATTAAAGTCCAGTGAAAAGAAGAAGAAAATGTTTGTTTTTAGTTCTTGCAGTGGCCCAAATTTAAAGGCTTCACCACTTATTTTTTCTTAGTCATCTAATTATCTGATCATCTGGGGCTTTTTCTAATTTCTTTTCCAGGTTCTCAGGGCTGTTTCTCATCTTTTATGTGCTTATTATCACATCATATCTTCTCTTCTTTTCTGTTGCAGTCCTTTTCACAAGTTGGGGTTCCCTTTAATATGCAGTCCTGTTCCCTCTGGATTCCTCTCAGCCCTTCACCTGTACAGTTAAAGTCTCTGTCCTTCACTTGGTAATTGTTGTAAATCTATTTCCAACTTGCAGGTCTATCCCTTTAATTACTAGAAATGAAAAGAGCCAGAATAAGTTCACATAAGATTACAATAGCGTACTGTATAGTGGACCCTTATTGTGCATGGAAACTGGAGGTTCTAAAAATGTTGTTCTGTAGCAGTTCAAAAGGTCATTGAATGTGACTGTACCCTACTGCAACAGAACAACATTTTGAAAACCTCTAGAGGTTCCACGCGCTCAGTCTCCTACCTTTACTCAGCAGAAATGGCAGGCTCCACACTCCCGGCGGCGGCAGTAGAATCAGTCACATCACAGCCTCAAAAGATGCAGGATCAACCAGATATTGTGAAAATGGATGATCAACCAGATATTTTTAGTTTTAACAAAAACAATGACCGAGCGATCCCCAAACCAACTGCCGCTTGCTTAGCGAGAACTACGACTGCCATGTTATTTTTTTTGAAAATCCCTCTCACACCGGAATGACAGACAATAGAACGCTGCTCATTAAACAACATAACATGTGTTCCCTAGCAATCACACACACCACCTAGCAAACATACCCTAACTTGAACAGCAGGATGGAGCAACAAACTTTTTTTTTCTATTTTAAAAATGAAAACCATAATCGAAAATGGGGACTATACACTATAAAAAATAGCGCATGGGGAACCTCAAGCGCAACACTCGGGGTTCTGATTACCACGGACCTCTCGAGCTTTGCTCTCGAGGTCTGAGGTAATCAGAACCCCTCTGTGGTACAATAGGCTGTTTGCGCATGGTTCCCCATGCACTATTCTCTATTTCATGGAGATCTATATTAACTAATTACTTTTAAGTCTATCTTTCTTGTTTTTACTCTTTTCAAATTGAATATACTTTAGTAGAGAAAAGTAACAAGTGAAATGGTGAATACAAATATAAAGTCAAAAGCATATTATCGGATACAGAAGAGGTCATTGAAAGAACTAAACAGCAAGTTCTATATTCTCTTACATGTTACATATAACAACAAACACAACATCAACAAAAGTACCTAACCCTCCCCCCCCCACAGCCCTCTCCAGCACCCACCTACCCAGCCACCAGAAGCATTAACTGACCCTCTAGAAAATATAATTCTAGTTCCTTGACTTGAGGGTACACCAGTCTGGCAGGAAAAAAAAGTTATAAAAAAAAAAATGAAATATGTAATTAAGCAGTAAGTAACACATATAATGGTTCCCAGATATGTGTATATCTGGACAATTTATCTCTCAAGCTTAAAATCAGATGCTCATCCTGTAACACAAACAGGGTCTCTTTCTACCACTCCAGGAAGTTAAGAGTTTCTTGATCCATCTAGTGCTGAAGAACAACTTTCTTAGCACATGCTGAAATCAAAGCCATATGAGCCTTCCGGTTGCCAAACAGGGTATCCATGTATTCACCTAAAATACAGATTTCTGGAAGAAATCTATCAGATAACCCCAACAAGGGGTCTAAATGGGAACAGATCGAGTTCCAAAAGGGGACCACCTTTTGGCAAGTCCATAATATATGGAACAGGGTATCAGGTTCCTTACCACACTTGGAGCAAAAATCATTGGGTAATCGACCCATCCTATGCAACTTAACTGGAGTATAATACAAATTGTGGATGATCTGGAATTGCATAAGGTGGTAGCGATTCCATTTTATCAACTTATATAATTGCCTCCAGATGAGTGACCAGTCTCTGAAGGGTGTCAAAACTGGAAGGACCTTCACTGGAAGCCAGGAATTCTTGTAAAGAACCATAGTAATAAGATATAAGGTGGCCTGGAGGAGCTGCTTGGACAACAGGAAAAACTGACGTACTTGGTGGACTAACCCACAGCCCTGCACCAAAAAACTTCATAAGCATGTGCAACAGCTGAAATAAAAAGGAAACAGGAGGTGGGAGGCCAGTGATATAAAATGCAAGCCTATTAGAAGGGCAACAACCATGATTAAAAGTGAGGTTTGCAATTTTATCCACTCCTATATCAGGCCAGAAATGCTTAGAAATCATCTATCCATCTATCTGCAAATTAGGATTCCCAAACAGAGGTTGGGAAGTATCCTTGTGTACATTGATCATAAGAAGGGAATAGAGTTGTAAATGAGTCTGGATGGATGCTCCAATGGGTGTGTCCTGTAGTGGACAGGGAAACTTCCCTTTAGAAAGATATGACAATGCCTGGATATCCAGCCCCTGGCTGGAACATAGACAGTGTTCTATGTCTACCCATTGGGGAACATATAGTGTGTGACTGCTACTCTCAGGTGGTTTCAACCAATGAGAGAGCCTGGTGAGATGCAAGGCTAAATAATATAAGAAAAAATGAGGGGCCTCTAAACCTCCATCTTGTCCGCTTTGCATTAATTTAGAGAGGGCCTATGGGCTGCTTTGCCTTGCCATAAAAGATAAGCAAGGAACCAGTGGACTTGGGTGAACCATGATTGAGGAAGAAATTAATTAAACATCTGAAGGGGTATCTGAAGCAGGGTAGCATGTTCATTTTAATAATTCTCAGCTGGCACCACAAAGAGAGTGGTAGTCTGGACCAACGGTCCAAATCCACTTTAAGACAAGACACAGTGGAATCTAGGTTAGTTTGCTTCATCTTAAAAAAAGAAGTGGTAAGATAAATACTCACATATTTCAAATTATCCTTCCTCCAGGTAAGGCCAAGGTGTTCAACCTCCACCTTGAAAGTTACACTATTAAGGGGCATAACCTCAGTTTTAGAGAGATTACATTTGTAATTGGAAATAACTCCAGATTGAGAAATAAGATGTAGGGCCACAGGCAAAGACATAGTAGGGAAAGAGACATGGAACAAAATGTCATCTGCATATACAAATAATTTATAATCACCCTTACCTATGGAAATACCAGAAACTTGAGGAGAGGAGTTAAGCTTTTGAATCAGAGGGTCCAAAAAAAGACTGAATAAAAAGGGAGACAGAGAGCATCCCTGCCCGGTGCCCTGATGGTGAGAGAACGATGATGATAACATACCATTACATAATATATGGGCAGTTGGGGAAGAATAAAGCCCTCCAATCCAGTGTATAAATTCTTGGGGAAAACATTATTTTAGTAAGAGAGAAAAGTGAGTCCCATACAAGTCCCAATCTATAGGCCAATATCTTAGAGAGTATTTTAAAATCTACATTGATAAGTGATATGTGCCTGTAGTTGGCAACCAGCAATGGATTCCGACTGGTTTTAGGAAGAACTACAATGGTGGCCATGGTCAAAGAAGAATCTGACAGGCCCTCTTCAAAAATATAATTATAAGTACTTAAAAGAATGGGGGCCATTTAGTCTTTAAAAGTTTTGTAGAAATTGGTGGTAAACCCATCTAGACCAGGAGCCTTATTTGAAGCAAGGCAGTCAATAGCCTAGGAGACCCCAATCAGGGTCAGAGGAGCTCTCAGGATAGCCACCTGACAGTCTGCTGGTTGAGGAAGTGTTATATCCTGGAGGAACTGATTCAAATTGGACTGGGCAAAAAGGAAGGGAGGGTGGAGCATATAACTGCTGGTAGAAATTTTTAAAGGCATCTACGATGTCCCAGTTAAGGAGTTGACCGGAATCAGATCAGATTAAAGAAACAATCTTGTCCACTACATGAGAATGAAGATGAAGGGCCAATAATCTCACGGCCTTCTCGATTTGCTCAAAATATCTTTCCTTGGAATGCAGTATAACATGCTCCGCCCTCTCTCCTAGTACAGTATTATATTCAAATCTAAGCTTCTCCAGCTGTTGATATTCTGATTGAGGGGAAGCCAATGAAATGCGCTCCTCAAGAGACCATATACTGGTTAACAGGGAAGTAAGGGTAGCCGAAGTCTTCTTCTTACATTTGACAGATAAACAAAGAAGTTCTCCCTGGAGGGTGCATTTCAACGCTCCCCATAAACTATCAAATTTAGGCATAGAAGAATAATTAAGCTCCAGAAATGTAGTAATAAAGGTTTGGAGGTGTTGCAATAACTCCTTCGACTTAAGTAGTTGATTGTTCAAGTTTCGCACCTTGTCTCTAGATAATGAAGGGCCAAAATAAAGCTGGATAAAAACTGGGTGATGGTCAGAAATGACCTTGGCAGAGTAGTGACACAAGAGCACTCTGGAGAAGTAGTGTAACCTCAACAAAAAATAGTCATTTCTGGAAAGGGAATTTTGTGGAAGGGAGTGGAAGGAGCACTTTCTAGCAGTCAGATTGAGAACCCTCCATGGATCCACCAAGCCCACTGACTGCATAAAATCCTGAAGAGCAAATTGACTGGGTGAAGAGACCTGTCGAGACTGACTGGCCCTGTCCATCAAATTACATTGAATAAAGTTCCAATCATGTCCAAGAATTATTGGAACAGAGTTCCAAGGGGCCAAGGTAGTCATCAGACTGGCAAAAAAAATGGTGTCATCAATATTAGAACCAAATCCATTACCACCTCCAAGTGACCCAGCAAAGCTCGAATAAAAATGTAATGCCCCTGTAAATCTGCCACTTCTTGAAGAAGATGGAAAGGGATTTTTCTGGCTATAAGAATGGCCACACCCTTCTTACGGGAGTCTGGGGCAGTCCCAAAGGCCTGCCCTACCCAGGTCCTCCTAAAAAGGGGAATCTTGGAAGGGGGCAGGTGGGTTTCTTGGAGAAAGGCTACACCAACTTGCAGCCTGTTAAAATGAAGTAAAATTGTGAACCTTTTATTACGGGATTGGGCACCCTTGATATTCCATGTACAGAAGTTATATGCTGCCATTCCATATTGTTAGCAAGGAATAAAGAGACAGACTGTGATATATATATCCTGCCAAAAGGAAAGTAAAAGACAACAATAACATTGCAACCCATCTTCTGGTGACATCCACCCACAACTCCACCCCCCACCACCTCAATTTGAGTATAAAAATGAATGAAGTAAGTAGAGAAGAAACAGAAAACCCCACTATAACATCATAAACCCCCATCACCACCACCAGGCTGTGTCCCCAATCCCCTCTGAACAACAAATAAAACCCCTCCCACCCCAGCAAATGCCCAAGTATAAATGCCACTGAAAACCATTAAATCTACCAAGTGGGGTGTAGGACCGGTGTAATTGAGGGTTACTAAAGCCAAGTAAATTAACAGTATGCATGTAACTTATATATAAAAGGGTATTCAGAACTCTGAACCAAGTTTCCATAAAAAAGCTGGAAAAACTGTAGCCCACCCCCAACCAAGAACCATAACCAATATTCCCTCAATGCAAATTATATAAGAAATTGTAGAAATACCTTGAACCCAGAGGTGTTAAAAGGAAAAACACCCCTCAAATTCAAAATAGTGGCAGGATCCCATCCCCACTTTTGGCTCATAAGGCCTCCCCTAGATCAGCAACTATAACATCCCCATCCCCCGCCCTGCCTAGCCCTATCTAAAATACCACAATTAAAAAGTAATATAACAGTAACATTTGAGTGATGGAAGAAAAAAGGAAAAGGTACTTCTCCTATTCCTTTAGTATCACATGAAAGGGAATCAATAAACCTCCCCGCGATATATTGAGCCCTTATTAAACATGTGTATTATCAACATATCAGTCTCCAAACTTAAGGCAAATTCAAAATATCCACTTAAACTGGCATGCAAAACCAGTGCATCCTAAAGAGTCAGAATCTAAATACTATATAATAGAAATAGTCTTCAGTGAATTTCCAGGCCAGAAGTGATCTTTTACCATGTACTCAGGTCCGAATCTAGAGAGAGGGAGGCGTAGGCAAATCCAACCCATCCAGCACAGTTTCTTCCAAGTAAATGCCAACTAAAAAAAAAAAGCTAACAGTCATTTTACCAGATGACCAATGCAGGATTAAAGGAGAATCAGTCTCTCAACACAGTGTTCTTGTCAACCTGCTTTGAAAAGATCAGGAAGAAGGTGTTGAAGTTCCTTGGCAGCTTGTTTGTATTCATCAAAGGAGTGCCAGGTATCACTGATGCTGACCTGGAGATGAGAAAGGTATAGCATCCTGAACTTTATGCATGCCAGGATCAGCTTATTCACTGTTGGGTGAAAGACAGCCCTCTTTTGTCTGACACTGATAGATCTTGAGTAACTAGGATCTTATTACCCTCCCATAAAAGCAATTGCACCTTTCAGAGCTTTTTAAGAATATGCTGCTTATCCAGGTAGATCAGCAGCTTTAAGATGAAGGGGAAGGGTGGTGTCCCAAAGGGTGGTATAGCCCGCAAAGCATGTGTTCCACGATGTAGCTCAGACCATTGGGAGATGGGCCTGCCAGCCTCTCCAGCAAATGTTGGGTAAACTAAATAGGAGTAGATCCTTCGGCTTCTCCAGGAAGTCCAAGGATTACCAAGTTATTTATTCAACTCCTACCTTACAAATCCTCTAACTTTAACTCTGACTTGTGCAAATGCTGATGGAGGTAAGAGATCTCTGGATCAGCCTTGTCCTTCCATTTTTCAAGAGAGACAGTCCAGGCCTCTGTATCACCAAACCTACAGGAAATTTCAACAATATCCCTCCTTAGTAAGCCGTCTTTAAGGGGATGCAGTTCCAAGAGAAAACTTTCTTCAGTTAGCGGTACTGCAGCTGATGTAGAAGTAGCACCCAATACGGATTTTGGGCTATGAGTTTTAGATTTTTTGGAGGCCTTGTCTGATGTTTGCGGAGCAGTATGGTGTGGTAAACTTTGTTTCGTTTCCACGTCCATCCTAACTGCAGAAACGGCAAACACACTGCACAAATGAGCCTCTAAAACAAAGAACTTGATGCAGAGAAGGCACCTATCCACAAATTGCGAGGTTAATGGGGGGGAAAAGTAATATTTAGAGCTGAGCGGGCGAGAGCAGAGCAAGGGAGCAGCTTACTCTTAGCTAAGCATCACATGACTCCCCTCTCTCATTTTTACTCTTGCACCACACCCTTTATGTGTGACAAATATACTGCAAATATACTTCTGTGGAATTACTCAAGTTACTAAAGTTACTAAAGTAGAACCTCTAAAAGTTTTAACCACCAACTGAGGCTCCCTTTACAGCTTGAAAACCCTCTTATTATCTCTTTAGGCCCTGCTAAACTTTAACTATCCGATAAGGAGAAGAAATTATTTTTTGTTTTTGAGCCAAACAATAGCAATATCTTAAAGTCAGGGAATGGCCTAATTTAAATCAGTATAGTACTTATCGTGAGCTACATACAATTGCCCCCTGGTACCACAAAAGGAAGTACTCTTATTGTGGCCTTAACAGCTTTGGTTTTAAGGGATATGTACTCTTCTTCCACCTGAAATCTTTGTTACCTCATTTCAACCTTGCCTTGCCCAGGATCAGTTAAAAATGGCTATTTTTGGCTATTGTTCCTTCATCTACGATTTTTTTAAAACCAATTTCTAGTTTTAGCCAAATAGCCTTCTGCTCGCATTGCTCATGTTGCCTGGGTTGGCATTTCTTCTAAAGAACACTAGTGCCTGCATACTCTTAACCTTACACTAATCACATGACTACTGGAGCACAATTTTCAAATTCAACTTGGCTACCTGTTCAAAAAAAAAAGCTGAATAAATGGATATATTTTGAATATTAAACCCCTTGAACATTTATAAAAAAAAAAACTTATTTCTCCTTGTATCCTATTGTTGTTCTTTTCCAAAAGATAAAATCAATGCAAAATAAGATTACATTTCATAGGGTACATATAATATGAAATGTGGAATGTTAAAGTCACAAATCTTTTTTTAACTTCCCTCCAGTTAAGAGCTATAAAACTTCCAGTGCAGGGGTCTCTGTAAATTGTTACTCGTCCTCCTTTCTCCCATTGCAAATAACTGGTGACTCCTTCCCTGTGGTCAGCCCTCCACAGGACCCCCTGCTTCACCTCTCTCTCTCCAGGAGTGGCTCCAATGCCACCAACTGGACTCCAGGCTCCTGGAGACAAAACAAAACAGCAGCAGGGAAAAACTCTCCAAGAACAAACAGCTCAAGAACTTCTGGAAAGAGTACTGGAATCTGCACAAAAGTGTACAATTAATTCAAGGCAAATGTGGTTTACCTTTCACTATACAAATGAAATCATTTCCAGACTCCTGCTTTAACGACTACTCATCAGAGGTTCAGTGTAAAGTTGTTCTCTCATCCGAGCTTTCAGGTCTTCTTTTGACTGCACTAAAGGACTGGTGTCCTATAGAAGAGAAAAGCACCATTCAAACCTAAAAGTCAGCTGAATTGTAGGGAATGTTTGCAAAAGTAGGGTGCTACTGGCAGAGATTAAATCACTTTCCATTTCTATGCTTACTGAAATGTCGGCCAAAGATATTTAAAGATTTTAAGATGAGAAGGGCCTTTAAATTAAGGGCCTCTTTCCAGAGGCCATTCTTTCTAACATTAAATCACAGGAGACTGGACAGGAAGCACATTTATCAGAAGCTTATTTAAACAGTTGGAGAGAATCTTTTAATAAGTGCAAAAATATGGGTTCCGCAAATTCAGAAATAGCACTCTGTAATAATTGTCACTTGGTTGGGTTACAGAGAGCCATAATTTCAATTAAATATTTCCAGTTGCAAAACACCTTTGTTTCTAGCTTAGATAAGGCAGAGCTTATACAGTTACTAAGTTCTTCTCATTTTTAATGTTTTTTTTTTTCAAATGTGGTACAGCTAAAATAACATGACTGCTCTGAGGAAGACCTATGGGACAAAGGTGTAGCACATACATCTTTTACAGTACTCACTTGGTCAAATTGCAGTAGCTTTGTCACAATGCACTAAGGACCATATTTGTCGCACCTTAATTACTTAAAGCAATCAGACATGACAGTGTGCACTGCAGTATAAAGACATGCCTCAGGTGTGTTATGAAGCATAGTGCATCGCCATGTGCCTTTTACCACCCAAAATGTACTGTTCTTCAGCTGCAATGCACAAGCTATGTTGTCTTGTGCTTACTATAAAATGAGTCCAAATGTGACAATAAGCAAAACAAAAGTTTGGGGTTTAGAAAAGTGTTATTATAATTTTAAAATGTATCCTAATACCACAGAGAAAATACCCTTCTACCATTCTATAAGTAGAATTCATCCAGAATGCATGGGTGCCATGGATTACAATGATTCAATCTTCTGCACAATACCACTTGTGGAATTCATAGCCCACACCCACAACCACACCCACAAACTGATACACAACAGAATGCCTCATATGGAGTTATAGACTCTCTTTTATTTGTAGCAGGGCAAGCAGATGAAATTTCCCTGATTAGCAAGAATTGTCCCCATTTAAACTTCAGAAATTCAAACCAAAAGTATTTAATTTTTAGGGCTGCAGTGGGCATAGCCCTGCAGACCTATTGTATTCAGAAAATGACTACGTCATTCTTGCGACCATCCAACTTGATAACGTGCCAATAGTTGCCTCTGAGCCTGAGAACAAGAGGCACTCTGCACTGCACTTTTTTTGTTTAATTTTCAGCGGTCTGCCATGACCGCTGGTTTGGAAATGCCCACGTGCTGCAAACAGTAGCACTGGTTTCAGAGCAGCATTAGGAATGCAATCACAAATCTAACAGTTCAGAAAAGCAATAATTACTGTGAATTTTTATTCTGTTTTTGATCGCTCCTGTCCCTCCTCCATTTTGTCTGCTGCTTGACCCCTGGTCAGCTCTGCCAACATCCGCCATATGGGAAGTGATATGTCATGTGGGGAAGTCACTATCAATGCTAGCAATCCTAAATGTTGCAGACTACACCCGGACTGCTGAGCCGCAACTGCATGTACCTCTAATGGTGTTACTTTCTGCCATATCTTATTTTTGTTTGACATCCACTGGCACTGTTAGCTATTTTTACCTCTAGTCAGTGATGTGTGAACTTGTTTCACTCTTGCTTTAGGTTAAGTTGAGAATGACTCACAGTTTATATCTGTGGTTTGCCTCCTGTGCTCAGTGAGCACTGCTATGTTGTTTGGTGGCTTAGCAACCTGTTGCACAGAACTGCTTCCCCTTACAATATGATTCTATAAAACTGCCTGCATTCTATCAATAGTCATTACCCCAACTCTATCATAGTGGCTGTAACAGACCAGACACATTACCCCACCCCCATCTATTCAATTAGTCCTGTTCCAGGGAACCAGTAAACAGAACCGCAATTTCAGCAAATATGCATTACAGCCCTATGGTGTTGCATCAGTGTTCATGAAACTAACTGCTCTACAGTTTGTGAGCTTCAGGAGACATTTTCTGGATCAACAGGCTCCCAATTCCTTCTGCATCAAATTTCCTTTTAATTACCAGCTTCAATAGTGTCTGTGAGCTTGTATGTTTGGTCCCAATAAAATATATGGAGCCTTACTGGCATCAGTAATGAGTGGGTCACTCCTTGACCCTTAAGCTGCCCCTGAATTGCATTGTTTTCTATTTATTAATTTTTTTATTTATTTTTCCATAGGTACAGTATGTCATGTAAGACAAACCTGGGAAAAGATTCAGAGTTCAGCTGTTAAAATTAAGGTGCCATGAATATCTGGTGGCTTGCAATATCATGTCCCTAGTCAAAATGTTTTTTTTATAACCAGTAGCACATTGCAGGTTCATTCAGCCTGTTAGTACACAGCTCAGGGAGAAATTATTTTAAGTGTACCACTGTAATTCTGTTAATGTACACAATCAGGCACAGATGCAGTAATACTCAACATTGGCATAGTTATAATTGAAGAAAAGTAGGCATCATCTAAATACTATGAGAGGAGGTCAGTATTCAAGAACACAAAAATAAGTCAATGTTGGTGGGAACTTTCCTTTTATCAGGAAAAGAAACAGTAAATGAGTGGAATATATGAAAATGATAACTAATAAAACAATAAACATTTTGTCTATAGCTATTTTTATGTTTTCTGACATCATGTAGAGGTATGTGTAGTTTGAGAAGTGTTGAATTTGGTACATAGTAAGATTTTGTACAGGAATGACTGTGCGCTACCCAACCCCCAGCCCTACAAAAAGAATGACAATCAAATGCTTTGTTGTACATGCAAACATTTCCTAGATTGCTAATATACCAGAAACTGAGTTCAAATGGTTGTTACCCTAGCAGATGTATTGTGGCAGAACACATCAACTCAACTCCCAATGTGATACTAACAGGGCAATAGCAAACAAACAGATTTATATTCCCACTCTGTGAAGGAAAGTAGAAACTGTTATGAAAACAAAAAGCTAGGCAGCAGGTACTGTAGATGACCGTCATGTATCATTCGCTCCAGTTAGGCACAGTAGATTTACACTGCAATCCATTTGTAATGACAATATGCCACACAGAACAGAACAGAACAGAAAAGAAAACTGGGCACTCAGAACCTCACATTAGAAAAGACACCACCTCGAGTCCTGTTGTCTGACATTTCTTTTTTGAAGTACAGGCTAAAAAAATTCTGCCATCATAATCAATATGTCCTTTACACAGAGCGTATGTCCCAGTGCTTAGGTTACATGACCCAGAACAGCAATTTAGGAACAGCTTTTGTTAGTTAGAAAAAAAAATGCTTTCAGGATAGCAAACAGCTACAAAAATGACAGCCCTACCTAATGAATTCTCCAATGCTCAGTTGTCGATTACCATATTTTCCACATATTTTGTTTAGTAGATCCACTTATAGATCTACTAAATTAAATAGCTAATATTTAACACATTTAAAAACATTTGAACTTGATCCTTTAAACTTAATACAGTTCGTCTTTGTCACTTCTCAGTTGGAGCCTACATATTTATCGTGCAAACTTCATGAGCCTTTGAAGCACTGCCACAAGTGAGACACTCCAAACAAGCTCTCTGCAGTAACTTGATGTACTGGAAACCTGAAGTGTAGTTTTAGAAGTTGCATCACACACGGAATCTGTTTTCAAGGATGGCTCAAAGAAAGGACAGTGAACCACAACTCTTTAATTCATTGCCTGCAAGATTAGAAGAAAAGGTCGAGAGTGAACCTTCTGACTTTTCAGACTTGGTTCTGGTATTGTTCAAACTGGTGTGGCTTGGTGCTCATTTCTAGACTCATTTTGTTATTTGAAAGTGCTTTTTAACATAACATTGTTTGGCTTGTACCTCTTAAATATTGAAATGACCCCTCTCAGATAGTTGCACCAATAAGTAATCCTTTCACCACATCAGCTCATAGTCTCTTTTTCCTTGCACTATCTTATTTGTGTGATCGCTACACTAATTTAGGTTTTAAAGATTTGATAAGAGCATATGGAATTTTAAAATGTTTTCAGTACCTGCCAGTCTTTTAGACAGCTTTAAAGTTCTACTAGCTATTTTCTCGCCCTTACTTTGGTCAAGTCAGTGTGATTAATATAGGGACCTAGCTTACATGCTTCTCCCTCCCCATATACGGACATAGCTTTCGTGCTTCTCCCTTCCCATTCCATTACATGTACTGCAGGTGCTAATTAACTTTTTACAAGGGCAAACAGATACATTCCAATAACATTTAACAAATACTTATCAAGCCTTTACTTTTTTTGGTAATAAAATATTTCTAGCAGACTTTTATAACAGCATATAGAACAGTACCCTACTAATACTGTTTTCACTTGTGAATGTGTTCTGCATATGTTGTTTAGCAGGTCAGCTTATGTTGAGATAGCTAAAATTAAGGTAATTAAGTGAGTAATTATACTGCAGACACTCTGATCATTTGTGTACAATAGAAACTACCAGTGATCTGCCTGTCTCCAACATAATTATTCACTTCAATGTAGTTCTATGGCACTAAAAAACAATCCCCTGTCTCCAAGTTAATCTGTCAAAGGGCACTTCACATCTTCCCTGGATGATCATTCAGCAGTGGGCTTTGAACTTTGCCACTGGCACCTTCCTCCCTAGTTGATAAAACATCTCATTCACTTCTCTTTTGTTACGTGTTAAAGCAAAAAAGCAGTGATGAGATGTATTTCAACTCTGCACATGCTGCTTCCTCAGTCCTATTACCAAAGTACCCAAAGTCTACTTTGGATTTACAATGTTTGCTTAATCATAAATGCCATTTTTGTCTATCACTTCAGTAAATGAAATTTTAGAGACAGGCTTGGAAAAAGACAAATGGGATGAAGCTGTAAGGAAGATGTGTGACAAGAATAGCAAGCTACATTATTCTGCACATCTTTAAGGGGCAAGTACTTTCAAAATGTAATGAATGGAAATATCAGGATCAGTACTAGAAGTAGGCAACACTGACGTTGTATACCATTAAGAGTTCATTTTAACACAAAAGCAGATTATATAATCTGACACAGCCACTACAATGATGTTATGTTCCTACAGTAGCCATTCTCTTTTATGTGTTGACTTTACTGTCACATTTCAGTATGATGTCAAGCCTTCTAACATTTCAAACATCTTATATTCAGTTAAAAAAGAAATACAATGTTATGGTGCATTGCTGGGCAGCTATAATGTTACATCTCGCTGGGGCTTTCTGAATTATTTTACTGGTGTTGCCATATAATATTTTTAGATTCAATATGCTCCTCACAAATGAGTCATCAGCTACTTCTAAAACAACTTTAAAGTGGGACTACAAATAAGATCCTGACATACATAAACAATAGTCCAGCTCTGCAAGAATCAGACCAGTTAGTCAAGGATTTGTAAACGTAATAAAACAAAATTCTTGAAACAAGTCCAGGTTGTTGGGTGGATGAGAAATACTTTGTGCTTTGACCATCTTGTTTTCTCCCCTTTAAAATTTGGATTTCTAAAGAAATCCTATATGGTTAGAGATGATCAAGGACTGTATTTAGGTCTTAGTCACATGCTTAACAACATTATTTTATTACTAGTTAAACATTTTCAGGTGAAGTATGTACTTTGGGGTCAAGAATCATACCACCCTTTACTCGCTTTGCAAGGACCCATCAATTGAAAAAATAACTGTTCAAAGTTCTTTACTGTTCAAACGTTGCTGTTCGAACAGTAAAGACTTCAAACATTTAAATAGGACAGGAAATAAAAATGCTAATCACATCACCTGATTCTACAGCAGGCGCAGTGGTTTCACAGTAGTTTCTCCTACCAGGTTCCCCTGTCAGTTTTCCCTTGGCACCAGTCCCAATCTTCTACTTTTTCCCACTAGATCAGGTTATAGTTTTCACCCCATGCAGTGTCTAATCTTAGAACAGTTCCTTAACCATTTCTCTTGCTGCGTTTTGGTGGGAGCGATACTCTTCAGATACTACCTGTAGTAAATAAAGGCAGCCGCTAAGAAACAAAACAAATCCTCAGTACTTGAAGCAACTCGCACACTCACAGTAAAGGGATTCTAGGGAATATGAGCAGCAGCTGCCAGCATGCAATTCAGTACTAACTGCAACAACTAGCAGGTTTTTGTGGCAACCAAGCTTTTGGTGAGTCACTCATACCTGCAGTGTGCCGAGGAGGAGGAGAGGTTGGGGGAGTTATTCATACAAAGCTCCATGTAAAGCATTTTACTCCAGCTATTACTGGAGGGTCCAAGAAATCACTCAAGATTTACAAAGTTAGTCTTGTCTGTTTTGGCTAGATTATTTCAAACCTGAAAACCCTGAACCAGCGATCACTGCACAGGATGATTGCCTTGACAATCCAGTATCAATAAGAGATCCCCTGGCACTGCCATGGGGTGGAGGGAGTAAAATTACATTGGTATATGAAGAAAAACATACAACACAGTCCATGCTGTCGATCGCTGTCTCCTGCACCTCAGAACTGGCAAATGTTTTAGCCATTTCCTCTCCTGTTTCCAAAGATACATGTGTTTCTGGGTGGAGAGCAAATTATGTGGTGTCCATTCCTGCCGAGTCTTGTTTACAGCAAGACTAGACTGAACCCACAACTGCAAGCATCACACCTGTAGTTCTTGCTTTTGGAGCTAATACAGGTCTCCCTCCCCCCTCCAACCTGTTCTATTGGCATTACTGACAAATAGTTGTATAAGAATGCTTCAAAATAAACTGTGATTGCTGTATTTTGATTTTTTTTTGTTAGAAGTGTACTCTGTTATTTGCTGACTTGTGTGGGTGTGTAACTGAAGGCTTCTGATAAAAAATGCATTTGAAGCACATTTTTTATCAGAAGCCACGCAAGTCAGCAAATAACAGAGCTATCCAACCTTTACAAGAAAAATAATAAATAAAATAATAATCCAACCGTTATAGTATAGGACTTTTTATTTCACATCAAGACAGTTTTAAGTGGCCGGCCTGGTTCCCCTGTCAGTTTTTTTGCCTAGGCCCCAACCCCGAACTTCTACTTTTTCCCCCATTACTTTAGGTATAGTGTTCACCATCCATCATGCCATGTCTGATCCCCAGAACAGTTCCTTAGCCATTTCACTTGCTGCATTTTGGCTGGTGCAGTACTCCTGGGATGCTACCTTACATGCGGTACTTAAAGATTTTTAGTCCAGCAATAAGTATTAGTTTGTATGGAGAACTTGCACACTTTTTTGCTGCATTAATTTGACAAGTATTACTGATGATCAGGGTCTCCATTAATTCCGTTATGAAACTAATTGATTTCCCAAATTAAGAGAAAACTTCCCCAACTAAAATGGAGGAGGGGGAGAAGTTAGTTATTTTTTTGGTATGGGAAAAAAGTAGATGATGGGAGGTACAGGCATTGAAGTCCAAAAATATTATTTGTTCTAATGTAAAGATATTTACCTAAATATCTTTACACTAGAAAAAAAATATTTTTAGTCTAGTGGTCCCTACCCCCTCCACTGTTTCCAGACCGCTTTCCCATTTTTTTTTATTATTTTTATTTATTATACTCCCTGCTAGTGTAGTTGTCCCTTCCCTGTTCTCTGATCACCCTCACCCTCCCATATGCTTTTTCTTGTGGAACACCCCACCCTCCAACCACGATCACCTTATTTGGTTATATTTCTCTGGTGTCTAGTGCCCCCCCATTGCAATCCCTGTACTGCATTTTGAATTCCCTGGTGTCTAGTAGCACTCCCTCCCCAATCCCTGCCCCCCATAACTGTTGTTTATTCCCTGGTGTTTAAGGCCCCCCCCATCCCTGAACTGTCATAAAGCTATATAAAAGAAAATGGTCCTTGATGTTTTTTTTTAAACCTGCCAGAAAAATAAAGGACCCTCAGGGCCGATCCGCTGGTGTAGCAGTTGGATTTCTGCTTGCCAAGCCAATGACCCGGGTTCAGGAGTGAACTCGGGTCGCTGGAGGGCTGGCTGGGGGAGATAGGCTTGAGCATCCCAAGACAGCTCGCTTTCTCTGGGGGAAGGAGGGGGCCATTGCCCACCACTTGTCTGACCCTGAGCAGAGGCTCGGGGTACAGCAAGCCCTGCTTGCAGGGGGGATGGCTGGCCACAGACATGCAGTGGACGTCAATGCACTGTGCCTTGACATCAGGGCACATGTTGTCTGTGGGGAGGAAACCAGGAGCAAAATGCCTATTGGCCTCGAGGAGATGGAGTTCCATGAGCTAACCCTAATATGCAACCACCTAACGGGCCACCTGGACCGACGAAAGTTGATTGTCTGGGTGTAGGAGCCCCACCTCATCCCTGCACGGGGGGAAAACCATGGCTCCATGGAGTACCAGCGACGGACCCAGCTAAGGTGGCTTGCAGGAGTAGACTCTGAGGATCTCCCGAGGATGTGGGGCTAACAGGGTGTAGGAGGGGGATAAACAGAATCAAAAAAATAAATAAATAAAGGTCCATCACTGATCATACCCCTCACCCACACCTCCCACTCAGCACCCACTATCCACACCCCCAGTACATCCCAACACAACCTCACTCACCTGATGTTCAAGATCTTCTCTCCGATTGAAGACATATTGCTGCTGGAATTGGGGACTGCAATATGAGAAACTAAGATAAATGCGGTTTTAAAAATTAGCTTTTCTAGGACTTAGCCATAGAGTTTCTCAGCTTATTTCATGTTTAGGGCATTTATACACAAATGTAAGACATCTCACATAGCAGGTTTCATGAATTCATTTTTTTCTTTAATAGATTTTAACAGTATGCAACATATTGGTGTCAGTTGTATCCTGCTTATGCCTTATTTCGCAGCAGAGTGGGCAGAAGCACGGGGAACGGAAAGTCTGATACTTACCATTCTGAAACAAAGCACCCCATTCTGGATATGAAATGTATATAAACATACCTTTATTAGTGGACAAAAGCTAACAGAACCATAGCAGCAGCAGCTGCAAATATACAGACCTCACCACCCCCATGTCTCTGTTTCATGCTATTCTTGTTAATTTTTTTTTTTTTTTTAAAAACATAAGAACAGTAGGAAAAGTCAAGTCATGGCATGGGGTGGGGAGGCATGTGAATTTGCTGCTGTTGCTGTCCTGAGAGTTAGTATTTCCCCCTACTAATAAAGGAACTTTTGCACAAATTTCAAATCTGTAGTAGACAGCTTTGATTCCGAATGGTCAGTTCCAGGAATTTTGTTCTAACAAGCAGTAGGATTCTTCACCCGATGCTTGTTAATAGGTGTGTTTTACCTTCCATCCCTTATCGTCAAACAATTACACTGCTTTTGTTTAATTTCTCAAACCATCCATTCTCTCTCTCTCTCTTTCTCTGTATAGCTACATGGTTTTCTTTTAAAATCAATAAAACATTAGGGCAAAATATCTCTTTTAATCACTGTTACTTCATAAAGAAAATGAACTTTAAACTCTTTCAAAAATATGTGACCTAGCAGATCCATAGACTAGCATTTCAGTAATACAGAACAATTAGCGGACATCACTATTTCTTTGCCATCAATAGATACTGTAGATATATGGATAAATATATAACACACACACACATGCTCACACATGTGTCTCTGTGTTTTTGTATATTTTGATTTGTTATAATCATTTTATAGCTTCAAGGAGTCTTGATAAATATATAGGAGCTAGTTATCTGTAACAGCTGGTTTGAATTTAATCCTGCACTTTCTGTCAGCTTTTAATTGGGGAACCATACATTGCCCTTAAAATTTTCCATACAGCTTTCAGCTTGAGTTGTCAGAAAAGTGAAGAAGAATGCTGACCAGGATCAATCCTCCCTGAGCCCCGAAAATCCAATTTGGGGACTTGGCTGCATAATTGGTAAAGCTAGCAACAGCAGGAAGGTGCAATATGCAGGGCCAGACAGGTCCATCCAGCAAATTGTTTATTGTGAACATGTATTGTCCTTCTCTGAGAGAAGGTAAGTCCTTAGGTTCAGCCATACATTTTGCAATCCATTTTTACTGGAGACTGGATGGAAGTCCCAGTATGAGAGTGTTTACAGCAGTTTGTTTTCTTGCCTAGCTCCAGGAAAAGTTACATTTTACTGTACATTATTTCAATTAATAAGACCTAAACATTATATCTGGTCATAGGTGTGTGTATAATAATCTCCAACCTTGCCCCTCCCCTTACTGAGCCACAGTGTATCATATGAGCTACTGTATACCAATTTCCAAGTGAATGAACCAATGGTACTCCTTTTTAGTTTAGTCAGTCAGTCAGTAAGCATTGATACTCCAAACTGGTTAATTACTTTAGTAATTTATTTATTTCACAATATTGTTGTACTGTTGTTTTAATGCCATCTTTTTGGCAAATAGTGAATAGCCTGATTCTGAAGTTGTTGATTTGTATTCACTACAGCATTACATTGTTTTGTCTGGCCCTTTCCCTCAAAACTTTGGTTTCTAATCCCTTTCCTGGACAACATTTCTAAATAAATAAAAAATACATACATATCTATAGTTGTAACTATAGCTATTAATAACATTTATTTTCAACAGTATAGGCAGGGGGAAATGGGCAGACTTGGTCGGTCAAGCGGTCCTTATCTCTGTCGACAAATTCTAGGTTTCTATGATTTCTATGTTCCAGAAGTGAGGGATAAGACCCAGGAGTGGAAAAGTCACAATTTAGTGTATAAAGGTCATACCACTGGTGGGGGGATAACATGTGTGTCATTCAACTGCAACCTATTAAGTATTTGATTGGTGCCATAATATTTTGTAATGCTTTATTTTATATGCTTTTATTATTACTTTACTTAGTTTCAGCTCAAAGCTGATAATCTTTGTATTGCTAATTCATTATCTGGTCCACTGTTTTTGGTGTTCTTGTTCCATATTCTAAATGGAAATACTGTAACATGTTCTAAGTGGAAAGGAAAAAAAATACTTAGCTTAGTAATTGTGTTTCTGCTAATGGATTCTTGCTGTATTCTGACATTATGCAGTTAGCCCCAGCACTTGAACTGCTCCGGAGAGGAAAGAGTTAACTCTATGCCAGAACATAGAAAGCTGAGCTTGAGCTCGGTTCAAACCTCTGTCTGCTGCACTTTGAAATGTAACCATCATATTTTTATGAGCTAACACTAACTAACTACACCTATTATATGGAAATTGTAAAATTACTAGCCAAAAGGCAACCAAATATTTTGGATCCCCAAAAGACTCAAGTCGAGAAATCCAAAACAAAAAACTAGGTAGTGAACAAATATAATTATCAAAAACATACAACATAACCCACTCCCCCTCTCTGAAAAGGGAACAGTGCCAAGTACATCCCTGAGGTGCAACACTGTGCCTGCTAGCCCACTTCCCATAAACCAGGTTCTGAGAGGGGAGGCAGGAAGGGAGGTCAGAATACAGCAAGACTCCATTAGAAGGAAACACAATTACTAAGGTGAGTATTTTTTTCTTCAAACAACATGAAATCTTGCTGTATTCTGACATACAGACTACCAAGCAGTACCTCCCTGGAGGAGGGTACCAAACCTATTTTGGGAATAGGCTGCGCAGTACTGCTGCACCAAACCTAGCATCACTCCTAGCCTGGATATCCAGAGAGTAATGCTTGGTGAATGTATGGACTATTTTACAGCTGGCTGCTTTGCATATCTCTAGTAAGGGTATATCTCTGGCAGCAGTCAGAGAAGCAGCTGCACCTCTGATCTAATGAGCCCTCAGGCCTGAGGGTGGTACTTTGCCTAGCTTTTCATAGCAGAATTGTATACAAGAGACAATCCACCTGTCAATAGTTCTCTTAGTAACAGGTTTACCCTTCCCCACTTCACCACAAGTGAGGAACAACTGGAGGGAGTCAAACCTAAGTGCCTTAGTATGCTCAATGTAGTAACTATGAGCCCTCTTAACATCTAAACTGTGTAATCTTCTCTTTCCTGAAGAAGAATGATCAGTGAAGAACACAGGAAGAGACATGGATTGATTCAGATGAAAATCTGAAACCACTTTGGGTAAGAACCTCCTGTTGGTTCTAAGGACCACCTTATCTCGATGGAATGAGATAAAATCAGGCTCCACTGACAGAGCTTGTAATTCACGGATATGCCTGGCAGAGGGACTAGCTACCAGGAACACAGTTTTCCAAGTCAAGTACATAAGTTCTGCTGAGGACAAAGGCTCAAAAGGGGGTTGCATCAGCTGAGCAATGCAAACATTAAGATTCCAAGCAGGAGTAGGATCCCTAAAGGGAGGACTGGTATGGAGCAATCCTTTAAAGAATTTACAGAAAACAGGGTGAGATGCCAGTGAGGAGGGCTTTCCCACTGACAGAAATGCAGAAACAGCTGACAAGTATACTTTGAGGGTAGCTGGTCTGAGGCCTAAGCCATTAAGATGAACCATGTAATCCAGAACTGTAGACAAGTCAGCAGTATCTAGGGATAGTGCTTATTGGAACACCAAATGCTGAATCTTTTCCATTTGGAGTTATAAGTTTTTCTGGTGGCAGGTTTTCGAGAGGCTTTGAGAATGACCAGAACCCCTTGAGACAAATGCAAATTTGCGTATTCTAGCTCTTCAAGAGCCATGCCTTGAGAATGAGAGACTGAAGACTGGGGTACCAAATCCTTCCCTGAGAGGAGGTTAACATGTTGTGATTCCTGGGAAGAGACAGGGGAAGATGGACTGCTAGGGACAGCAACAGGGGATACCAATGCTGCCTGGACCAATCTGGAGCAATCAAGATCACTTTACAAGATTGTGACTTTATCTTGACCAGAACTTTGAATAGTAGAGGAAAGGGGGGAAAGGCATACAGACATTTCCCCTCCCAATCCAGAAGTACAGCATCCAGAGGGACTGAGCCCAAGACTGGGGGTCTGCAACAGAAGAGAGGAAGTTGGTGATTGTCTGGGGCTGCAAAGAGATCTATCTCTGGAGTGCCCCACCTTGAAAAGATCACTTTTAACACTTGGGGATCCAGGGACCATTTGTGAGGGCCCTGAATAATCCTGCTCAATGCATCTGCTAGCACATTGTTCTTTCCTAGAAGGTGGACTACCACCAGAGACATCTGTAGAGAATAAGCCAGGGACCATAATTTCATGGCTTCCATGTACAAGGCCGTAGACCGAGTGCCTCCCTGCTTGTTGATGTGCCACATGGTGGTGGTGTTGTCTGTCCTGACCTGAACTACCCTGATCTGTACTGAGTCTGAGAAGGCTTTTAGAGCCAGGTACACTGCCATGAGCTCCAGAAGATTGATGTGCAGAAGAGACTCCTGAGGGGACCACACTCCCTGTGCTGTGAGGACTCCCAAGTGAGCTCCCCACCCCAGGAGAGAAGCATCTGTGGTTAAAACCACAGAATGAGACTGAGTGATGAATGGGATCCTTTGCCTGAGGTTGTCCTGATCCAACCACCATTGGAGAGCCTGGATCAGAGTCTGAGTCACTGGAATTAGTTTGGTTAGAGGATCTTTTTTCTGAGACCAAAAAGCCCTCAAATGGAACTGGATGTCCCTCATCTGAAATCTGTCCCTTTGAACCACTGCAGTGGAAGCTACCATGTGGCCCAGGAGTTGAAGAATATGCCTTGCTGGTCGAGACACCAGAAGGTGAAAAGAAGAAGCCAGGTCTATAAGGTCCTTTACCCTTTCCAGAGGGAGAAAGGCTTTTGCTTGACAGTATCCAACTCTACTCCTATGAAGGTCAAGAGTTGCACTGGTTTGAGAACTGATTTTGGAAGATTGAGGAGGAATCCTAGGGAAGTGAGCACTTTCTGGGTCACGTGCAGGTTTGACTTGACTTGGTCTGGAGACTGACACACAATGAGCCAGTCATCCAGGTATGGGAATATGGAAATGTTTTATCTCCTTAGAAAGGCCACTACTACTGCTAGGCATTTTGTGAACACCTTGGTGCTGATGTTGGGCAGAAGGGCATTGCTCTGAACTGATAATGGCCGGAAGGCAGCTTGAACCTGAGGTACTTTTTGTGGGAGCACCTGATGGGAATGTGAAAATAGCCATCCTTGAGGTCCAGGGAGGCTAGCCAATCCCCTGGCCTTAGAGAGTGAAGAATTATTCCCTGAGTCACCATTTTGAATTTTGGCTTTACTAGGTGCTTGTTAAAATATCTTAAATTTAGGATGGGCCGCCACTCCCCTGTTTTTTGGGGGGTAAGGAAGTATCTGGAGTACAGACCTTTGGCCCCGTGAGATGTAAGAACTCTATGGCTCTGAGAGCCAGCGAGATGAAACCTCTGCCTCTAGGGCAATGGTTACAGAGATGTTTGCAGGTGGAAAACATCTGACCCTCAGTTTTAGAAATTTTTTTGAAACTGAGGGTCAGTCCCTGGCTTACTACCTCCAGGACCCACTTGTCTGAGGTAACAGACTTCCAGGCCTGGAAGTAGTAAGCCAGCCTGCCTCCTACAGGAATAGGGGAGTCAACCCAGGCTGACACATCAGGATGTCTGCTTGGCAGGAGCCTTAGATTGAGAGGAGGATGCAACCCTGCTCATCCCCCTTCTGGCTCTCCCTCTGAAGAACCCCCTCTGAGGAAAAGAAGAGGATGCCTGTGCCTGGTAGAGATGCCTGTGAAAAGGCCTGCCCCTGCTCCTAGATTGCTGTTTCTGAGGAGTTGCCTACCTTTCCTTAGCCTGTGCACTACTGTAGGTGGTCCTGTATTTATCCATTTTCTTCATATAATTCTCTGTCTGCTCCCCAAACAGAGAATTCACCATGACAGGGAAATCCATGGTCTTAGTCTGGGTGTCCTGTGGTAGGCTAGTACATCTGAGCCAAGCCAGTCTCCGAAGAGTCACAGATGTAGCCATGACTCGTGATGATACATCACTGGAGTCCACAGCTGCATGAAACTGGATTTTAGATGCCTCAATCCCATCAGCAGCCACCTCCTCCAGCCCCTTGGCAAGCTGGGGGAAGCCTGTTTAGCCAGTTCCAGAACAGTATCCCACCTGGACTTCTGGTATCTGGCTGTGTAGGCCATGTAGTTAGCCTGCCTGAGTCCCAAGAAGGATGCCATGTACTGTGTTTTAGCCATGGCATTCAGCTTCCTGGAGTCTTTATCTGGGGGGGTGTGAAGTCAAGGGTATGTTAGCCTTATCACGGGCTGCAGCCTGCACAACCCCAACATTGCTGCATTGCTGGTACAAGTACTCTGCACCTGGGACTGACAACATATACCTCTTGTCCATTCGTCTGTCCACAGGAGGCAACAGTTATAACATGCAAAGGTAACATACTGTTAATGAGTATTTCCAGGTAATGCAGTAGCATAACAACATATGATGGTGGTAGTTTTCCTCCTGAACAGTATCTCTAAACTACTGTGTATGTGTCAGATCTATCTGTCCTGCTACCACATGCCTGTGGGGTAGCAGGGATACTTGCAGGGACCCAATTGTTGAATTATGACACATATAAATCAATATTTTCAAAATGTGTACATACTAAGTGTCATTGTATTAAGAAGATATGCCAGCCGTAATGTGTCATCATACTGTACTGGCAGTATAGAGTCGATTATACTGTACTTGCTTTTTTATTACATAGTGTTCTGTGAAATCAGTACAGTGTTGTGATTATTGTGCTTATAGATGTGCTGGAGTGTTATAGTGTCTTGCAATGTTGCATGTGTCTTGCATGTGTGTGTGTATGGAGGTGTGGGGGTTGGAATGCAGAGTTAGGGTTTTGAGGAGGGGCATGGGGTGGGGTTGTGGGGTTGCAACCTTAACGTGGAATTTCCACACTTTTATCAGTGTGGAAACAACTCTAACTGATGCATTAATGGAGTTTTTGCAAAGAATTTCCATTCTTTTTTTAAAAAGTGCAATATAAATAGTAAATGGTATGTGTTAGTGGAGGGCCCTGCGCTCCCACCAAGCTGCCCTTTTCTGCATAATGATATGTGTCTTTGGGAGTGTGAGCCCCTTTGGGCTCTGCACACCCACTTACAAATAAATATGGAGCTATACAGCAGCCCTATAAGGCAAGGAACCCTTGTAACACTAACTGCCTATATCTCGGGAACAGTAGCAGCTAGAAAAAAATTCATGTGTGGTTGTAATCATGAAAGTGAGTAGTTTTCACAAAATAAATCAACCAACTCCATATATTGTGTCATCTCTGAGATACGGGCACTGAAAAGTTGTGTGACTGCTAACTCTGAGGGCATAATACTGGCTTATGCTCATGAAAATTAGCAATTGGAACAGTAATTCCCAAATATATCAGGAACCGAACATTGTAGAAATAAAATTCAAATTTCATGGTTTTCATGGCTTTCCAACCTACTTATGTATTTAGTTTCCCTATTTGGGACTAAGAATTTTTGCAATGAAAGTCTGTATCACGAATTGTTTTCAAGATACAGGCCCCGAAAAGTGTCACGGGTGCCACAAAGTTATCCTATGGGAATATTTCTGAACTTTGGAATGTTTTAACTATGGGCCTATCCAATGTTTCCATACCAAACAACAACAGGGCACATCTGTAGGAATACAGCTTGCCACCCTAAAAATTTCAGGCCAATAGTACAATCCATGTTGCCACAATGAAGTGGCAAAGAGAACAGCTGCTGCAATGTTATCCTATGGGAACATTTCTGAACTCTGGAATGCCTTAACTATTGGCCTGTTCAATATTTTCATAACAAACCACTGAAAGTCACACCTGCAGCACTAGGGCTTGCCATCCTGAGAATTTCTGGCCAATAGCATAATCCACCTTGCCACAATCATGTGACAAAGAAAACAACACATGGCAAAATGTGTTTGTGCAATGTTGCCACGATCACTTTAATGTTTTTGCAATTCTCTTATCTCTATAATGGGAATGTTATTGAACACAGAAAAATGTTGCCGTTGTTACTTTCTCCAGTGAGGATGATTGTTTCGTTACCACAATCAAAAAATGGGGGGAAAAATATATTTCCAGACCAGCTGGTGAAAAACTAATGCCAGGGACATGTTCCTCTGGGCCTGATTAGGTAAACACAACTGTTGGTGTTTACCAAACTGCAGTATTTTTTGAATTACAGCATTTTTTCTCTCTCGCTAACTGAAAACAAAATGGCGGCAGCACAACAACAGTTATGGGCAAGCTTGACAACAAAATATGATCGCAAATGTTTTCACAGTGCACATATACATTTTTCCATAGGCTTTAATGAGACATGAAACAATTGAATAACTTTTGAATGGAGCAATATTTTTTCACCAAATCTTCAAAAGGCACCAGTGCAACCCAGGACACATGTAGATAGACCAATCTGAACCCAATCAAACACATTCTTCAGTCCATTATACCTGGACAAAGAATTTGCAACAATAGGGAAATTTCACTTTCTGAGCATGCTACAGTTCTGCAACTGAAATAAAAATTTCCAGATCCAGAGATCTATGGTAGCTCTTTCCACATTCCAAATTTCAAGCAAATCAGACAAATGGTTCAAAAGTTATTGAAGGGCAAAATCTGAGGTTTAACATTGAAATGGCCATGCAATTCTAACTATAGTGTCACTACCGTGCCACTATAGTACATATATTTGACTGGAAACCTATTCAAGTTAGAACATGTTGGTTCCACCCAGAAAATGTTGCTTTGATTTACTATCTTGAATTACAAAAAAGAGATTTAACAATGGGAAGGGCAGTTTTATGCCAAAAATAAGTCTATTTTCAGTAGTTCTAGGTCATGAACACCATGCTCTCAGGAGCCGACTTTCTATGCTTTCATATGGAAACACTACTAGTCTGTGGATGTGGTGGAATTTGAACCCAAGATCCCTTGTACTGCACTCTTACACTGTGCCCTCCTTAGCAGTTCTGGTTTGCTTGCTTAACTTGAGTGTTTTTCAGATATTAGAAATACTTTCAAGGAGAATAATTATACTCAGAGGTTTTGTTTCCTCTTTTCCAAAGTTTGGTTCCAGTTCTGCAGCTGTTCCATCTTTAGTGGTCTTTGCCTAAATTTGGTGCGTATTTTTGTTTACAGTGATGAAACTGATTTCCTTACAGTGCTATCACTGTTCAGTTGTGTTCTACAATACAATTCTGGGATGAATAAGAATTACAAGCATTCAGTCTTACAATGACATAGCCAACATGTAGATCAAAAGCATCCATAAAATAAGGTTGCTAACGATGGAACAATATTAGAGGGGAACCCAGTATATATCTTTTCTACATACAAAACATGAATTAAAGTTGCAGTATTTGTTAGTAACCACTTATTTTTTTTCTGCAATAATGTTTTTTATTTATTTTATTTTTTTTTGGGGGGTTCTGCCAAAAATATATTTGTATTTTATTTCATCCCTGAACCAAGATACAGGATTTTTAAGTTCTCACTCTGGTGCTATGCCCTCCAAGTAAAAAAAAAATATCTTAGTACAGTGCTATGCAGTTTCCCACCAGAAATGTGGCAGGACTATCCTAATACATCAGCAGCATGAATCTAATATGTACATTTTTACAGGTAAACTCAGTGGCAGAGATGTTCAGAAATGATGAGTGGTAGCCATCTTTAATGATGTTAATCATTAGTTACAAAATAAGCTATAAAAGCTGTTTTAAACATGTGCAAAAACAAAAAAAATACAATGAGGATAAATCTGTGGATATCAAAAATATGTTTTGCCTAAACAACTGTACAGTGAGCTTTTTTACTGACTAATGAATACTGCTGCTTTAAAGGTTAATGGTGTTCTCCCTTATGTTATATTTTGCATGCAGGGACAGTCCTGAATCCTGACTATCTGAGAAACCATTGTAGTCATGCCAGTTTTTTAAGAAATAAACCACACAAAATAAAAAAAAGCCCAATAATAGTGCTCTATTTACTTACCTGAATCCAGGAGCAACCGATCCAGACTTGATAATGCTATCTTGTTCTCCATCCCAGCCTGCACAGAGTGAGATAGCAAGAGATGCTACTGCAGATAGTAGTATTCTGCTACCTCAGCACTGTCGTGGCCTAGCGACCTGTCACAGTTGCTCTTTATAGATTACTTTAGCTCCCTCCTAGTCTAAAGGGTACAGATATCTAAACCAAAGGTAATATTTGTAAGTAAAAAACTGTTCAGGTGGTGTTGGTATAGTGAAATCCATTGGCAGGCAGAGGAGTCACGTCTGAATGAAAGCTGGCAGCAGGTGGGAGACAAGACTCTACAGTGTCTGTCTGAGTCCACTCAGCTGATTGTTCGAGTGGCACAGCTGTTTCTCTGAGATTGCTGGTTGCTTTGGTTTCTTTTTTGGGCAGCAGTGGGCATAGCAAGAGACTCAACACATTCCTTCTGACCAAACAATATGCTGGACTTGCACCACAGACGTCTCTGCATCTGTGAAGCACTTCACTTGTTGTCTCTACTGGAAGTAGCACTGCACTATTTTTACTGTGTCTGTGGCACAGCAGAACACAGCACACTCCACTATGCCACTATATCCAAGATGGATGCCAAATTGTATTGCACATGCGCGACTACTAGTGCATGCGCAGTACAGTGTGGTGGCCAGTTTGGTCATGGAAGTCTGTGCTGTGTTCCACTATGACTGCTGATTTCATTTTTGTTTTAAACTAAACATACTCCCCTCAAACAACCCTACCTCTCAGCAACCCCCCACCAAACATAAGAGTGACACTGGGGGTGTCCAATGCCCCAGTGTCAAGACAAGGATTTTTCTCTTCCCCCGCCTAACCCCCTTCTCAGCACCCATCACTCCACCCCAACCCTGAACCACAACAGTGACACTAGGGGTGCCCAATCCCCCAGTGTCATGA
This sequence comes from Neoceratodus forsteri, assembly GCA_016271365.2. Taxonomy (NCBI): domain Eukaryota; kingdom Metazoa; phylum Chordata; order Ceratodontiformes; family Ceratodontidae; genus Neoceratodus; species Neoceratodus forsteri. The sequence goes on from CM057456.1 coordinate 1,294,291,718, forward strand.
TTATCAATCCTGTTTTTTTTTTTTTTGTGAGCCCCCCTCCACTACCAGATGTGTGGTGATTTCTGTATTTCTTTAATCACCCACCCTACCTGACTCTCCCTCTCAGCACCCCCCACTCCCACCCCCCCAAAAAAATATAAGAGTGATACTAGTGGTGCCCAATCCCCAGTGTCCCAATCCCCAGAAATATAAGAGTGACACTGGGGGTGCCCAATCCCCCAGTGTCCCAATCCCCAGAAACATAAGAGTGACACTGGGGGTGCCCAATCTGCCAGTGTCCCAATCCCCAGAAACATAAGAGTGACACTAGGGGTGCCCAATCCCCCAGTGTCATGATTATCAATCCTGTTGTTTTTTTTGTGACGCCCCCTCCACTACTGGATGTGTGGTGATTTCTTTATTTCTTTAATCACCCACCCTACCTGACTCTCCCTCTCAGCACCCCCCACTCCCCCCCCCAAGAAATATAACAGTGACACTGGGGGTGCCCACTCCTCCAGTGTCGTGCTTGCTGATTTTTTTAACTATGTATAGCCCCCCACTCAGACCAACTTCTTAGCATCCACCACTCCACACACCCCCAGAAACATAAGAGTGACACTGGGGGTGCCCAATCCCCCAGTGTCCCAATCCCCAGAAACATAAGAGTGACACTAGCGGTGCCCAATCCCCCAGTGTCCCAATCCCCAGAAACATAAGAGTGATACTAGTGGTACCCAATCCCCCAGTGTCCCAATCCTCAGAAACATAAGAGTGACACTGGGGGTGCCCAATCCCCAGAAACATAAGAGTGATACTAGTGGTGCCCAATCCCCCAGTGTCCCAATCCACAGAAATATAAGAGTGACACTGGAGGTGCCCAATCCGCCAGTGTCCCAATCCCCAGAAACATAAGAGTGACACTAGGGGTGCCCAATCCCCCAGTATCCCAATCCCCAGAAACATAAGAGTGACACTAGGGGTGCCCAATCCCCCAGTGTCATGATTATCAATCCTGTTGTTTTTTTTTTTGTGACCCCCCCTCCACTACTGGATGTGTGGTGATTTCTTTATTTCTTTAATCACCCACCCTACCTGAATCTCCCTCTCAGCACCCCAACTCCCACCCCCCAAGAAACATAACAGTGACACTGGGGGTGCTCAATCCTCCAGTGCAGGAATCCTTAGTCTTTTTTGGTAACACTTTATTTTAAGTGTCCTTAACTACAGTTAAGTAGTTACACATAATTTACATAAATACACTGTAACTACTGTGTAGATACATGTAACCACTATGTAGTTGTTAACTATTTTCACATGTGGGTATGGTGCAGTTACGCAAGTTACATAGATGTGCAACTACTATAGTCTCCCTTTCAGCACAAATTATTTCATTCTGACAAGTGTACTGTAACTACACATGTAACAGCTGCTGCAAAGTGTTACGGAAAATCTATTATGCAACTACCACTATGACTCTTCTGGCATTGTGTTATTTGTTCATATAAGGGCAACTACAGATGTAGTACTATGAGGACAGGCTGAAGGATTTGAATATATACTTCCTGGAGGAGAGGAGGGAGAGAGGGAATATGATAGAGACATACAAGTGCCTTACAGGGAGGAACAGGGTGCAGGAATGCACTATTGTCCAGTGAAAAAGATGTTCCAGGAATAGAGGGCATGGGATGAAGTTGCAGGGAGGGTGATTCAGAGGAAACGTGAGGAAGAATTTCTTCACAGAAAGGATGGTGGAAAAGTGGAACATCCTTCCAGAGGAAGTGGTGGGGGCTGAAACAATCACAGGATTTAAGAATGCATGGGATAGACATAAGGGAAATCTGGAGTCAGGGTTAAGGAGCAACATACTTCTAGAAAAACATGAAAGGAACTTACAAGCTCAAAGGGGCAGATTGGGTGGGCCATAGGCTCTTATCTGCCGACAGTGTCTATGTTTCTATGTAGCTATGTAATAGCTCTTGCAAATTGTAACAGCAAACCTGTTGTGTAACTACTATGTTACTATTTACAAGTGTAACTACAGGTATATGTAAATGCAGGTCATTTGCACTGTTTCAACTCTGTGTCTAGCTGACATTTATTGAAAAGGTTATCACACAGAAAAATGTTAAAGTGTAATAAGAATTGTAACTAAAGTATGAATACAATGCAACTTCGGTCTGCTACAGTTAAATGCACTGACTGGCAACTCTTCAAATGATGTTCCATGTCTGTAATCCAGTTTTTCATGAATTTACAGGTTAGTAAACATGCAGTCCATTATAGTGTGAACTGATATGTCTAACTACACAAAAATATTTCATTTGCATAATTACTAACTGGCACTATAACAATATTGTGGCTAAGAAATAATGGTACTATTTTCACAGTTAATGCCTAGGTAACATGTATTTGCTGTTGCACACACACTTACATTTACCATATGTCAGTACTGCAGCTGTGAAATAAGTTCTCATTCAGAAATCAGTCCCTCACAAACTTACTGCTTATGAAACATACAATGTAATATTAGACCCTGTTCACATAGGTGGCAGGGTGTGTCCCAAATGTGCATTCCCAGGACTGGTGATCAATAGCAGCCATCCAATCAGATGGACTGACCGGGATCAGACTGGACCCTGTACTCTGTGTGGATAGTGGAATTGTGGGTTATGGGTGGTCTTCCCATTACTGCTCTTTTCCAGTTAGGGGACCTACTGGTCTGTCTATGTTTACTGCCTTGCCCCAGTCCTAATGGTATAGTCAGAGGGCTGGGATAGCTTGATCTGAAAGAGGATGCTATGGCAGCCACACCATTCAGCTAGTGAGAAGGGCATGTAATGGCTAAAGAAGGTTCCCTACCTGTGTATCCAACGCCTCCCACTACTGCTACACACAGCAGGTCGGTGATAAAGCATGGTCTGTAGTCATGCCCCACCCCTAGCCACCCACCCGGGCAGTAGCAGGCCAGGAGTGTGGGTGTAGAAGAAGTGTGGGTCGATGCCACAGAAGCAGCACATTTCTTAGTAAGTACAGCAATGTTACAAACCAGTTTTAAATTTGGTGTAAAAATATTTAAAAAAAAAAGTTATGAGGCCATGCTGAATTTTGCAAATGCAGGCTCACAAATTTAATAATATTCGATATTGTTACCCAAAATTTTTAACATAGCCGTTTCTTTACAGCACCTCATGAATGTGACAGCTGTCATTTTTCAACTCCTGACCAAAATGTGTTTTTGTGTCCCGAAAGTTGATTTCACATTCCCTGCATGACATCACCTTTAGGCCAGGATCTGAACATTTTTTCTGCCCTCTTCATGAGGCAGGGTCATAACAAATCTACTTTGAACATTTGGTGTAAAGATAAAACAAGACAAAACATTTACGAGCACATGTTACAATTTGCAAGTGCAGGCTCATAACTTTGGTTATTTTCCCTGTTTTTTTCCCCAAATGCCTCACCTGCAGCCCTATCAGATCTTGTTTAAAAAGAGTGTTTGTGAGTAAAAGAGAGGCTCATGAGAGGAAAGAACCTTTAGGGCCTCATATTCAAAGCTGGTCATATGTGCTATACAGACAGGAGTGCTGAATGGCAAATAGCACACAGCAGGTTCTGGCGGAATGTTCAGACAGGTAGTGCAGTTCGACCAAAGAATGCTAACTGTCTGAATATGGGGCTGTGTCTGAACAGTTCATAGAGACTGCTCACTGTGGTGACACAGGCCTCAACTAGAAATAGCCCACTGGAGCCCATGGAGACAGAGTGACACAAATGGAGAAGCATCAGGACTCATATGGGCAATTTTCAGCCCTAACATGCCAATGAGCCCACTGAACATGCAAGGAACTACAGGCTATTTGCATGTCCATTATGGTCTTATTAGCATGCATGTGCTGGATGATTGTCCCTGTTTGTTTAGTGGACCGTCCACCCCCAATCACCTATTCTGTTATATAGCGATTGTCCTGTGTAGTCTAGTGGACCCCACCCTTATCATTCATCCTGTATTATAGTTATTTTCCTTGGCAGCATAGTGACCCCTCCACCCTGATTGCCTGTCCTGCAGTAAAGTGATTTTCCATGGTAGTTTAGAGGACCCCTCCTCAAAAATGCATCTGATCCCCCCTCTTCACCCCACTGCTCAGGATCCTCCTCCCCAAAACCCCATCAGCCCATTAGCCAATGCTGTAATACAGCTTTACACTCACCGCCTCAGTCATCTGCTGTCTGAATGGCGATGAGTGACTGGGCATTTCCTGTAGATCACCTATGCCATAATATGTTATCATAGATGGTGACCAGCATAGCTCTCCACTCACAATCGGTTTCATGGCATTGGTGATCAGTGCAAGGGGCACATGGACGGAACAATGCTGTCCAAAATGTAGCAGCTAAATTGCCGTGGACAAAAGGCTTTGTGGCTAAGCAGTCACTAGCTTAATTGCTGCTGACAGAATGTTGCGTATGCTCATTGAGATGTTCTATCTACCAGGCACCGAAGAGTGACATTTCCCCTTTGTTAATGCTACAGTCGACTATTCAGCCACACATGAGATGCCCAGTGCAAATAGTAGTGAACTTGACATTGATCCTTGCAGAATGCCTGGAATAGTTCTGTCATTAAGCTCCATTAAGCTTAATCAATTGTGCTCTGTTGCTGATCTAATTACCAGCCTAAGGCTGTAGTGCTGATGCCCAAACTTACAATCTTTACAGAACAACAGCTCATAATTCATGTTCATTGAATTCCTTACTCATGTCTAAAAAACAGTTCTGCAAAGTAAGTCTTGATTAAAGTGAACACATTCTTGCTGTGGTAATACAGTCCACTCCATTTATATCCCACAGTTAAAATGGGCAATTGGCTATAGCAGGCAAAAGTCAAAAACCATTTGTCATTTACAATAGGATCCAGTGTTAAAGTAGTTGGATACATCGATAGTTGTCTGCCTGCTACAGTGGAGAGATTCTGCAGGTATTGATGGTTCTCACACCCGATAATCAGTTAGCAAGTACTGTGTTAATTGCTAATCTAATGCAAAGCAGTTTGTTGTTCATACATTAAAAGTAGTGGTACAGCATCTTCAGAGTGCTCTCTGTGTCTCCGGACTGCTGTAGCAATGGCTGGAAAAAGAAAGGTGCTGTCCCTAAGCAAAAAAATCAACATCTTTAAAAAGGTTGATGAGCTGCCCAAGATGAGCTAGTAAGACTTGACTCAACACCAGAGTCTCCCAAAGTCAACTGTGGTGGATCTACTGAGGCAAAGAGATCAGCTCTTCACAGAATGAAATGTGAATCAGAACCCCGACTGCAAAAGGAAGTGGGAGGGCAAGGATGGGGAGGTAGAATCAGCACTCCTCTCTGGTTTCAAAATGCCCGCAATCAGGACACACTGATCAGTGGTCTGTTGCTAGCTCAAAAAGCCCAGCAACTTGTCACAGCCCTCAGCTGAGAGGACTTCAACCCTTCAGAAGGCTGGCTTCAATGTTGGAAATCCAGGAATAATATTGGCTTCAGAAGGGCACATGGAGAAAAATTGAACTCCGACGCAGCCAGTGCAGAGCAGTGGCTAGTGAATGTTCTCCCAGGGATCCTGGAGGGGTATAAACCCTAAAATATTTGTTAACTATGATGAAACTGGGCTTTTCTATCAATGTGTTTGTTACTGTACCTTTGTTTTTAGAAGTGAGCCTTTGCTGGGGTCTAAGAAACAAAATGAGAGAATCTCTGTCCTCCTTTGCTGCAACATGAATGACAGAGAAGCTCAAGCCCGTGGTTGTGGGCAAGTCTGGAAACCCATGCTGCTTCTGAGTAATTCATCACTTACTGGTTCTCTATCGTGCTAACAATTCTTCATGGATGACTGGTGACATTTTTGCAGACTGGGTGCAGACATGGGATCCCAAATTGAGGTGGTGCAAAATCATCCTTCTACTGGACAATTTTTCTGGACATCCAAATATTGCTGGACTCAGAAACATAAGACTGGTGTTCTTGCCACCAAACACCACTTGCCTCATACAGCCACTTGACATGGGCATAATTTATAGCCTAAAATACCATTATTTCTGTGCCATGCATGAAAAAGTTTTGGACACTATAGATGTCAGCCCAGATATGAATGCATCGCAGTGTGTGAAGCAGATCACACTGTTGGATGCTGTGAGGTTTCTAAACAATTCATGGGACATGGTGTCGGAGGTGACTATACAGTGCTGTTTTAAGAAGGCTGGATTTTTGCTGCCAGATGCTGCCCCTGAAGAGCAACCTTCACTGTCCAATGCTCCTGACCTAGCTGCCCCAGAAAAGCTGGAAATTTAAAACATACCTGTTCCCAATGGACTGTCTGAGGAACAGTTTCAGGAGCTGTGTCATCTTGACAATAACAACGCTCCACCTGAAGGAGAGATGGATGACATCCAGGAGGTGATTGGAGTGCTTAGAGCTGATGTTGACGCTGAAGAAGAGGATGAGGACCCAGAAGCAACCTGAGTGGAAGAGGAGGCAATGCTTACCACTGTTAATGTTCACTCGGCGCTTTTGACATTGTGTTGTGCCATGGAACAGAGTACAGAGTATGAGCCGAACTGGGATATGTTAAGAAAAGCAAAGGAAACCTGGTGTTCCTACTGCTGCAAACAGACTATCCAGACTTGGATCCCTGAGTTCTTCCCGAGACACAAGTAGGGGTAGCACCGCAGTTCTGTGGCGCTACTGTGCTTTACTATGAATTACTGTACTGTGCTTCAGTTTTCAGTTTTTTAAAAGATTTTAACAAAGTTAAATAAAGTTTGCAGAAAGTACTGGTGCTTTATATGTTTTATATATGTTTTACTGCTTTACTGAGTGTGTTTGCCTGCATTGTGGTAACTATGGGATTAACGCCATTAACTAACAGCCCTACCAGAGTTTAGACTTCCGATAGAAGCCGGCATTTGGTTACATCATCCGTCTAGTGCTGATGCCCAAGCTTACAATCTTTACAGCACAACTGCTCATAATTCATGTTCATTGAATTCCTTACTTATGTCTAAAAAACAGTTCTGCAAAGTAAGTCTTGATAAAAGTGAACATACGCTTGTTATGGTAATACTGTACTGCACTTGAATGAAAAGAATGATTGCAGAAAAATTTAGTAATGCATTGTTATTTATAAATTCTTTCAGTTGCTCATTGGTTAACTTAGCATTTTAGCTGGGACTGACAGGTTTGAGTCTGACAATTATGCAAGTTAGTGTGTGTGTGTGTCATACTTTCAAAGCAGGGTTAGATACATAGCTTATATATGGTAGTGGTAGCACAAGTTACATTGTTATAGGCACTGAATACTATTTTGTCTTTAAACTTCACTTGCTGGACCAGTGTAATGCAATTTGTCTTGCCATTGCGTAAGTTTACCAATTTCCCAAACTATGCAGGGTTACCTGAGGGGCATTTCATGGGATTCAAGACCTAGCTGTCTTAATGCAGAGATGTTTTGTCCTCTACTAAACATACATCATAGCTATTTTAACCATTACATTATGTCCCGGTGACTTTCTGTCCATTACATTCTGTCCGTGACGTTATGGCCGAGGACTATTCAGCTGCACATGGTGCAATGGGGTTCGGGGAGAACAGTCCTAAATGGGTGGATCAAGGAGGGGCAGATGCACTTTTGGAAGGTGGAGGGTCCAGTAGACTACCAGGGACAAGCATTATAATGCAGGACAGGGGATCAGGGTGTCCACTAGACAACAGGGCATTCCAGTATCAAGCCAGATGGGCAATTGTGTGGAACAACCATGCATAGGGATAACGGCAGTGTTTTGGCAACATTAGACAGCACTGCAAAGTGACCGTTTAGTGCTGCTGAAACTGTTAAATAGGGGTACTGTATGTTCTGCATGATCATGTTGCTGTGTCAGTGCTGTGCTCCTAGGGCCACTGAAAATGTCTCCTGTTCCATCGGCTTTCACTATTCTTTGTTTGCACAACACTAACAGGGTTAATAGAATGTTAATTATTTGAATATTGGGTTAATCCTTTATTTATTTATTTATTTTTTAATATAAGGGAATTTTGCTTTTCAAGGTTTAGTTTAAGGTTTTCACTGAATAAAGAGGGCAACCATGTTTACAGTGGCAGGGACGAGTGAAGTAGCTCATGAATTCTGTATATAATTTAACCACATTCCACATCCCAGTGCCTGAACACATTTCAACTGTGCATTTGTGGGGGATTACCATGTGGGGTCTAAGAACAAATTTAGCCAATGAAGAAACCGTACATTTTCAACCCATTTTATAGTTATTTTTTGCTTCTCTAAAACCTGCTTACATACAGTATATGTTTACGTACCTTCACTACTTGTGAGAAATCTATCGAACTACAATCCATATTGCCAATTGATAACCTGAAACTTACTTAATTTAATTCATGAAGTCACCATACCCCTTAGTATGGCGGTCAGCACATTCATTGTTTTCAGGCTTTTGGAATTAGAAGATGTGGTAAGTTTGGGATTGGCAATTTGAGTCCACAATTTATCATTGTGAGCATTTTGAGTGTTTTAAGCAAGAGGAAATGGAATACATACAGAGAAAATATCAGTCCGACAGATGAAGGAGGGAAAAGGGAGACTGAGAGAGAGGGCAAAGACTAGAGCCACTTCAAGTATGGAATATAGGAACAGGCTGGATAAATTGTTCCACCATTCTCTTTTTTTCTTCTTCTATGTTTCATATCCCATCATATGTATTTATATACTGTATTTTTAGCTAAGTGTGAGCGTATGACTATTAAAGCACTCATTTCATTAATGAAGTTTGCTGGATGCTCACAAATAAATCAATGATTCTGTTATTTTGAGAGTGTTTATTGGACAGTTCACTCATCTAATTCATATGCTGGCATATGTACTGATACTGCAAATTTTGAAGACAACAAATGTATTATTTAAACTATTTTCTGAGGTCTAATATGCAGTAAATTTAATATTTTGTTTGATGTACTTATTTCAGCTTATTACATCTGGGCTTCCCTTTTAATTTATTACATTCCTGCAGGAGTCTGAATTTATTCCTACTGGAGTCTCTGGTACACAGTGGTTTGCTGTCTCCAGTGCCATTCACTTTGTTCTAGTAGCAATCATGTCAATGGGAATCATCTTTGTGAGGTTTCTTGTAACCATGTGATAAAACTTCAGTTCCCTTTGCACCTATCTTCCGAACTCATAGATAAGGCAGCAATGATTTGCTAGTCAGCTGGGGACAGATTACGTTGAGAGTTGAGAAAGCAAGAGAAAAAGGGAAGCAAGTACTGTAATACTGTAGAGACTGGAGGCCAGAATGTAATCAGAAACAAGTAAGAGAACAAGAGAGAGACAGAAAGAGAGTGAAAAACAACTGAATGCTACAGAGAAAAGACAAACATACCAAATGCGTTCAAGGGATTTATGACAGGTGATTCAACTGGTGCTGTTGCATCTCTGCTAAAGCTACTGGCACAAAGAAGACACACACATATGGGCCAGGCATCAAAGCGGCAGCTCAAAACGAGATAATAAAAGAGCACAGAAATCATTATTGCAATATTCTTACCCTGGAGGGACATACACAGCAGCCAAAGTACAGTACATAGCTCATCTACGTGAGTATTTCATGATTTAGTTCTTCTCTTCCATATCTTGTGTTCTGTTCTGAAATACACTATTCTTGTTGAAGAATATATATAAAATAAGGGGCCATACAGTACAATGGAAACATGTCTATTTCAAAGTCTGAGCAATACTAGTCTCCTTTTAGCTGGAGGCAAGAAAGTTCTTATCACTAATTCTTGACACTGCTCTTAAAGATATGATATTCAGCAGAATGCTTTCTGGCTCATCATACACTGCCTTTTTTATATGCTTCAAATACAGTTTCTGTGAATGCACTGTGCTGGAAAATGAACTTCAACATAATAACCATTACAGCCTTGTCTCTGTTTTCAGACTCCTTTGGTTTACCATCGGCCAACCTAAACTGACCATAGACTGAGAATTGAATGTTCAAAATCCTTACCTATTACCCTCATGCTAACTTCATTTAACTGCCTTACAATTATGTAACATATTTATATATATATACCCAACATTTACCCTCCTTAGAATTAAGGTATATGTTCAGTTTTCAAATGGTGTGTTGGTCTGGCCCATAACCCTTTTTTTATGCAATCTATCTGTTTTTTTTGCCAAGATCGGGGGAGGTTGCTTAGCTGTCCATATCCAAAGTCTGCCAAAGCATTGTAGCAGACATCTCCATGCCTGAACCCCTTCCCCTGCAACCTATAGTTAGGCAGGTAGGGTTCTGCCCTTGGAGATGGGGATTAGCCCTGGCACCAAACCTGGGGAGGAACCAATAGGACCACCTACAAGGCATGGGGTACCTGGAGGGTGCAGAGATTGAGGGATTAGAAAGAACTGAAGCCCATAGCTCTCCCACACATTGGCCTCTCTCTTCAGATCTCCCACCCAACCCACCCTCATAAAAATAAGGTTAGAGTCAGCCAGTGTAGAAAAGAGAAGTTTTTGACCCAATTGGGGTGGTAGCAGAGGGTATTATGTGAATTTCACTAATGATATCTGCAGCACTAGTGCAAACCAAAGCTTTCTAAGTCTCACTGCCCATTTTGCTGTGTCCAATTCAAGCTCTGCCACCATTCCCACCCTGCATCTGCCACCACCATCCCCTGCAGGAGTTGTATTAAATTACACAGCCTTATAGAGGCATACCAATAGAGAAACTGTTATTTAATGTGTTGGTCTATGAAAGGAAGCACATTGGTGAAATCATTCTGCGGTTCATCCAGTCACTGCTACACATCTGGATATGCCATTTAACTTGACAACCACTTACAATTTCTAAACATATGTTCCCCTGAGATTACACTATCTGTTCAATGTAGAGTATATGCGAGATTCCTACTCTGGATGTAGTAGGATGATATTATCACATGCTTGTAATAGTAAATACCACAGCACCATGCCAATATATTTCATTTTTACACATACCTAATAATACAGAATATCAAGCTGGACCACTAAAGTGGTTCAAAGGGTGGCTCTGTACAGAGCATGAAACACCAAGTTCAAATCCCATGGTCAAACCAGGGCTGAGAGGGTGGCCAAGCCTTATTGATTGCTTCTTGGAAGCAAATGATAACAGTGATGGGCCCCAAAAGGTCCCCACAGATGGTCCTAACATAACCCCAAAAGCGAACACCTGACCCCATAGGGAACTCAGTATTAAGCCTTTGTCCACTACCACCTACAAAAAGCCTAAGATATGAAACACTGTGACTCACTGGGGATAATACACTGGAATATGGCCACACTGAGAAAAAAGCTCCACACCCTGATGGCGGCATCCAAGGTGCACGGTTCTATGTGATAACGGTGAAAGCCTAAAGGCAATCACCGTTATCGCAAAGTCAAAGTGCTGGAAATTTTTTCTGCACTCTGACACCCCAGCGCACAGCAAAATGGCACTGAGGACATAGTTTTTTAATGTTTTCTGTGGGGGTAGTGCCCCCCCACCCCGCCAATAAAGGATTCTCAACTCCATGGGGGTGCATGTTGGGAGGGGGTGAAAACTTTAAAACATTAAGGTTTGGGCCAGGCACCACAAAAATGCACCAGCACCCAGACTGAAACCCAGTACCCTGCTGACCAGCACTGGCAACCAACCCACCACATCAAGGGGTTGGCACAGCAACAGACCGCAGCACCACCACCCACATCCCTCACTGTGTGTGCCCACTCCCATCCCCCCCACGTGCGCATGTACATATAGTGACAGAATGTCACTATAGTTGCACCCCCCCTCCACCCAGCCTCTGTAGCCTCCTGTAGCCATTCCCAAATGCACTGGGGAGGGAGTTGCCATTATTGTTGGTGCCCTTCACCCAGCACCCTCATAACGGGATACCAGGTGCGCACCTTCCTAGTAGCAATCAGGGTGTTTTTCAACTCTCGAAGAGCCTGCTTCTGGAGACAACTGCTCTTAGGAGTCAGGCTGTTACCAGCATTGCTTCTGGGACTCAATGCAGGAAGTGTTCCTAACCTAACTGATCTCCATGACTACATTACAATCTGTCCCGGTAATTTAGCTCTGCAACAGCTTGCACTGGACTATTAGCTTCATCATCAATCATTTCCTATGTCAATTCATCCCCAGAGAATCCCCCCCCCCCAGAGTAAATATTATAAAATAAACTCCAGGTGGGAGCAATTTCCCCACCAGATGAGGCAATGTGCTTGAGGGTTGTAGAAGTGGAAGTTGTTCTGTAATTGTTGTTGGAGTACAGTACGATATGTATTCAGAACAAATTGTCCTGAGATGAAGTGACATGGAAGCCAATTAATGCCGGGGTGAGTTGTGGAGCAAAATGAATGGGGCAAATTGTTGTGACCCCAATCCCCACAAGGAAAGAGTTGAAATAACCTCTGCATTGTCAGATTAACAAGATCTGAGAACCACAATATTCTTGACCACTCCAGTGCTATCTGTGGGAAACCTATTCCTGACTGCTGCTTTTTGTAGCACCCTGAGCAACAGTGGAAGCAGCAGGAGTCAAGATGCTGTGGCGAGGTACCACTACCAAGCAGAGTATCCACTGCTTCTTCCCATGGGTACCAAAACTGGTAAAGGAATCTCTTTATCTGAGTGTTCTCCTTGATGCAAATAGATTGATTGGAGGCCACACAACCCATCTCTGCAGCAGATTGAACACTTCTGGGTTCAAGGACCACTCAGCTGGAAGTACTTTCAGGAAACTTAAGCTGGCTGCTTTTAGCATTCACTTACCTTGTGTGGTGAGCTGCACTCAGAAGAAGAACACTGTCCTTCACCCACAGAAGCGCCTTAGCACTTACATGAATGTGCTTGCACTTCCTGTGCCTCCTACAGTGCTCATGTAAAACATGGCAACAGCATTTCTCACCCTCATCTTTGACACCCAGGATCAAACTCATTCCTGAAAAAGTATGCCAGATGCAAAGTCCTCTTTTCCAAAACACTGACATGAATGCACAGCTTCTAAGGGTTCCGGAACCCTTGTATTGGATTCTGGATTAGAACTTCTTTTAGCCCAAAAGGCTGTCATTGGTAGTCAAAACTGGCTTTGGAGAAGCTTCATAGAGAGTCCCCCTAAAGAAATTCAGGTGGTCCCAATATGCAGGTAATTGCAATACTAGCCTGGATAATGGGATTGGAACTTGGGAGCCCTTCAAGGCCAGTGGTGACATGAAGAGTTGCCTATTCTGGAACAGTCTCAAGTAAACTAAAACCTGATAAAAGTCATATCATTGCTATCATCAGATCAAGAATTTGAACCTCCATGGTACAGAACAACTGTCAGGGACCTGCGCCCCTAAACCTCCTGGACAAGATTTTCATATCTAGCAGAGGACAGAACATTCTTTAGCTTGTCTGTCTGTACAACTGCTCACAGGTGCTCAGTCTCTGAGACAGAGCAGAGACCTATTCTTCTTGCTGATTATCAAGTGATGCAGTGGTAAAACTAGAAAACTTGCCACTGACCTCTCTGGCACCAATGGGGTCCTGAAATCATTCAAGAGGGGGAATACTTGATGCCCTTTCAACCTCTGTTGCCACCAGCCCATTAGAACTTTCAGCAAAGGTCTTCAGCCTAGCTGTTAAATCACATTGAGGAGCTGGAGATCAAACAAGTCACCTCTGGATTGCAAGTCCCAGAATTTCTGGAACAGCTGGAGGATCTGAACAGAAAGCAAGTGTCCTTCAAGCTGAGGAACACCATGAAGATCCCAGTTGAACTGCTCAAATGATGGACCACAGGAACTCCATCTTGAACATCATGGGCTTGAGAACCTGGTCACAGCATTTTTACCACATTGTAGTATTACTGCATAGTGTTCTGGGTGATTACACCTAATAAGTGAGCCCAGGAAGCCTGTTTTATTGAGCAGGCATCTCCTGCTTTGCCACTCTTCTGCACTTGAGCCCTACAAGGAGGTAGGAGTAGAATCTGGTAGTTCTGCTGTTGAAAGTGAACTACCAGATTGGACTAAAGCTCAATTTTTTTATATGGGGGTTGTTAGACACTATACTTGTGCAGGAGCCTCATATGAGAGGTCATTGCACATTTTAAATTGCTGTTGCAAAACATTTGTGCTTTGTTAGTGGTGACCCCAGGGGGAGGACTTTCACATCACCCCTGTACTTAAAACAAGCCCTGCTGTGAGCGGGGTGAACAGAGTGGGGCATGTGTGGCTCTGCACTTGGGGGATCAGCAGGTACAAGGACCCATGTAGATTGTTAAATTATATTGTTATCTGACGCAGGAAAGTGGTAGTGTGCATTCTGCCTTAGTAGTGACTTACTCACTGGTAGCTGTCTTAATGTTTATTGGTAGAGTATAAATGTCATTTAATGTCTGCTCTGGCCCCTACTGGCTCAGAAATGGAGAACCACACTACACAACTAGAAGATGTAGCATCTCAGGAGGTAAATTTTATTTTTACCTCGGATGGGGAGTTGGGAATTAAGTGCTCTAACTCTCATATGTACCAATTAGTTTCTTCCAAACCAGCAGGTAACTGTGTGTTTACCTGTGTCAAATGCACTTCTAACATTCAACTTACTGACAAACTAAACTGCTTTTACACTAGACTTATTGATCTAGAAAATAGCCAAATAGCGATGGCCAATCATTTTAAAAGTCTAATAACAGAACCAGTAACCCAGGTTCACGAGACTGTAGTTACAATGCCTGTCAATAATCTGATTGACATCACTAGCACCCCTGATTTAGAACAGGCCAGCTCACATAAAACATTTCCAACCTCTTATGATACTAATCCTGTTATCCCCCAAATAGCTGCTCGCAACTTTTGAACACTGAAGACTTACCCAGTATAGTGCAAAAAGCCACAGAAGTTATCACTGAGGAAAATAGGGACTTGGCCAAACTTCCACCTAACTTGACTGCCCCAGCGACATCCCCACTGCCTAATCAGGAAAGCATCACTATCACAGAAACATCAGGGGTATCTTTTAACCATTATCTTTGTGGCAGAAATGCTGAGCCATGGTCTGGAACAATTAGTCTTGAGCCCAACTAATAGTAACAATGTCTTAGATCTGGTCTTAACTAACATTGAGGATAGGATTAGGGATATAGAAATAACCCCCCCCCCTTAGGCAATAGCAACCATAACACAGTTCATTTTGATATTATATTGGAAAACATAGTATGCACAAATGACACTGTCAATAAAAACTATCATAAAGCAAACTTTGGGGAAATAAATAAATCCTTAGAACGGATTGATTGAGCATCTTGTTTCACAAGTCTTACCTCTGACCAAGAATGGTTAAAATTAAAAGGTACCATTTCTCAACTTGAAAAGGCATATGTACCAGATGAGAAAAAAAATACAATAAAAAGGGCAAGGTCCCCATTTGGTTCAGTCATTCTGTAAACAATAAATCAAAGCAAAAGAAAAATCAGTTAAAATTCTTAAGAAGAACGCTTTGATAATAACATTAAACTACATAAAGCTATGCTATCTAAACTGAAAAAAAAACTGATTATACAAGCCAAATAAAAGGTGGAGTTTAAGTTGGCACATTCACACGATAACAAGAAATCTCTGTACTCGTAAATAAATGGTAAAAAAGGAACTAATAGTAAGGTTGGTCACTACTGCATGAGGGAAATTTACTGGAGTCAGATATGGAATCAGCAAACCTTTTCAATTCATTTTTTTATTCTATCTTTAAAAAAAAAAATCTAACCAGTGTCCTTCATATGGGGAAAATACAAGTAACATCTATACCATCTCCCCTGAAGAAGTTTTAAAGGTGTTGGGTACTATTTAAAAAAATACCAGTCCCGGCCCAGATAATATTCATCCAATGTTTCTTATTGGTAAGGCAACAACTATTTCACTTCGCTTTCTATCATATTTACTATATCAATGGCTGAAAACAACATATCCTCAGACTGGTTGCTGGCCAAAGTAATTTCAATTCACAGAAAGGGAAGCAAAGCTTCAGTTCAAAATTACCACCCCATAAGCTTAACCTCTATCATCTGCAAGGTAATGAAGCAAATTATTAAATCATACTTGGAAAAGGAAATTGCTGCATTGGGATTAATGGATCATACACAACATTGGTTTAAAAGTGGTTATTCCTGTACCACTAACCTAATTTTATTTTACAACCATATCAGTAAAGGATTAGATATAGGTGTACCAATGGATGTTATTCTACTTGACTATAGTCGAGCCTTGATAAGGTGCCACACCACATTCTAATAAAAAAAACTTTACAGTCTTAGCTTTTCAACATGTCTGGTCGAATGTGCTATCCAAGTTCACTGACAACACCAAGCTCAGTGGCAGAGCAGACAGTGTTGTTGGAACCTTGTGACTTGTTTCCAATCTTAGAGAAATTGAACTATGGGCACTGAAAAATGAAATGGAATTTAATATTGATAAGTACTCAGTTATGCACTTAGGGAAAAAAAATGAAAAAACATGTACCAGCTTAACAACAACTTACTTATGGTATTCAGTTGTGAAAGGGACCTAGGTATTATAGTCAATGACAAGCTGATGGTATCTGATGACTATAATTAAGTAACGCATGTGGCTAATGGCCTATTAAAATAAATTAAATGTACTTTTGTCAACAGAACAGAACAATGTATTGTCCCTACTGTATATATGGATCGTATGTCAGGCCACACCTTGACTATGGTTCATTTTTTTGGAGCCCATGTCATAAGAAGGACATAGACCTTTTAGGGAGGATCCAGAGAAGCATAGGTGTTGCTAGCATGAGATATTGTTTGGGGCTCAAGCCCCAAAACAATAGGCCGGGGGCCTGGGGTCCACCTAGGCTCCCAGAAGCTTTTGAAATTGTGGTGTTCTCTTGTGCAAAATAACACATTTCTGGTAACTTTTCCTTGTTTTTCCCCACCTCTGTAACAGTATAATCCCACACAGCAGCTTACGTCCTTTTTCCCTACCCCAGCAAACACAGCACCACAACCAGTTTTAGAGACTCTGCTGTACACAGAGTAGGATTGACCCACCCAGATACTGGAAAATTTCCAGACAGATGCCACTCTTTTGGGTACCTGACCATTTTCTGAATTCTGTATTTGTCATCTATTTTCTAATTAAATGGGGTTGTTGGGCACTACAAGTAAATTTAAGATGCAAACATTGAGCTAATGTATTAAATGTAAGTGGAATACTGGTAAGAATGTGTCATTCTGGGCCATCCATTATTGATTTTACAGTTGGTCCCATGTACCTACTCTTTAGGTAGGCCCCCTGTACTGTACCCCAATTCAACACTGACTGTACAACATTATCTGAGCACTACTCAGAGGATTCAAATAAAAAGCAGCCATCATGCTGGTTGCTGCTAATTTTTAGATAGCTTCTGCTTCATTTCACCCCACAGTACAATCCCACATAGTAGCTGCTGTCCTCATTCACACACACTCACACACACACACACACACACACACAGACAGACACACACACACACACCACTGCAACCATTTTTGGAGATTCCATAAGTTGGCACAAATATTTAATCCCCTTTGAGCAGCCTAACTGACTACTTACTGGGCCAGTAGAGCCCAACATGACTTTGAGCCCTTGTCTATTCTTTCAGTGTCATTGTCAGACTATTCTGATAGTGATCTTTGACTGGGTAATGAGGGAACTAGATGGGGGCCATGCTGTGGATATGCTCTACTTTGTCTTCAGCAAAGCTTTTGACTCGGTGCTGCATAGACACTTGCTGAAGAAGATGGAGGATCTACGTGCCATTAGGGCCATAGTAAACTGGGTTGGTAACTGGCTAAAGGGGAGGCAACTGAGGGTGGTGGTCAACGGGGTTACCTCAGAAGGGATGGAGGTCATGAGCAGGGGTACCACAGGGATATGTCCTGGGTCCAGTCCTCTTCAACATATTCATCAGTGACATTGGTGAGGGCATCTGAGGCAGGATGTGTCTCTTTACTGATGACACTAAGTTCCCTGGGAGGGTGAATAGATACAAAGGAATAAAAAACATGCGGGGACTTGCAAAAGCTAGAGGGGTGGTGAAGGATTTGGCAGCAGAAATTCAATACCCACAAAAAGTAAGGTTATGCACCTGGGTAACAAGAATCCCAGAACAGAGTACTGGATGGGAGAGGTGAGACTCAATACCACTGCTGAGGAATGATACTTTGGGGTTATCATCAGTGACTCCCTATAACAATTAACTCAGTGCAGCAAGGCTTACAGCAAGGCAAATAGGATGCTAGGATGTATCCAGAGGGGTGTTAACAGCAAAAAGTTAGGTAATACTTTCCCTATATAGATCCATGGTGAGGCCTCACCTGTAGTACTGCACATAGTTCTGGAGTTCTCACCTCAAGAAGGATAGGGACAGGCTGAAAATGGTGCAGTGCAGGGTAACAAAAATGTTTCAGGGTCAACAGGGCAAGTCCTATGAGGAAGACCTCAGGACACTGAACATGTACTCACTGGAGACCAGAAGGGAGAGGAGAGATATGATGGAGATCTTCAAATTCCTAAAAGGAATTAGCAGAGTAAACTGCGGGGAACTGGTTAACTTGAATACTATCTTTCAGTCACGTGGCCATGAGTGGAAGCTCACAGTGGGGGAGGTTCAGGAAGGAAAGTTCAGTGGGGTGTAACAGTCTGCCAGCTGAGGTGATAGGTGTGAAAACTGTTAATTTTAAGCACTTCTGGGACAGAATGAAGGGTATAGTGGGTACTCAAGGCATCAACATATGGGGACAGGGGAGGGGGCAGAGCTAAGATCCTGGGGGAACATTAGGCTCCAGGACTATAAAGGAAACATGGGCAGACTGGATGGACCTGTCTTTTTCTGCCATCATTTTTGTGTTGGCTCGTGCCTGCCCACCAGCCAACATATTGCATTAGTAGCAGATTTGGAGGCGCGGTCACTGTTGGGTGAATGCAGGGCATGCATCAGTAGGTGCGTCCCTCATTCCCCAATAAGCATGCATACGGGCACCACACCAGGAATACATAATGTGGTGAGCACATCTAAGGAAAGGTCCACTGCAATGCATGCAAAGCTCGTCATACACAGCGGCACCTCCCGACGTACTTTCCCTGGTGAAAAATTACATTAAACATGACGGCACAATGCCTGCCATAATGCCAACTTTGGGGTGCCCAATCCCCTGGCATTCCTGACAATGTATGTGCTGATGGGGAGCCCTCCCCATCAGCATAATACCCATTTGTTATGTGCTGAGGGGTGCCCAATCCTCCTCAGCTCTTGCCCCTCGCTTTCATTATGTGCCAATGGGGTGCCCAATCCCTGTCGGCTACAGCATCCCCCAAAACCCTTAGTGGCATGCTGGGAGCCCACCCCAGTGTGCCAAATCCCCGGAAAAAGAAAAACCATTCTGCAATTTTTTTTTTAACCCTGTGAAAGAAGAAAATGGTCCCTCGCGGTCTCCTTGCCCCCTCCCACAACCCTCACCCACCCTCTGCATACCCTGCCTCCCCACACCCGACCTCACCCCATGCTTACCTCTGGAGTCCAGTGCGATGATCTTCAGTGGACCAGGAACATGTCTGCACTTTTCAAAGCCAACTACAAACTGAAGGAATGCCGGTAAGCTGTATAATGGCATAAATAGTTTTTTTTTTTTTAACTATAGTGCATATAGCAGGCATTTTTCGGAATTTTTGCGCCAAATTTTCAACATGGGTTTATTGGGACCCCTCCTCATGAATTCAATCACTGCCATGGTGTTATTCGGTTCTGAAAGGTGATTTCGCAGTCATTGTGCGGAATCACCTTTTGGGACCAAGTAACGAAACCACAGTGCCACTGTTCATGAGCAGGGTCACTGGAAAATTGTGGAAAAGATTACTCGAAATTGAGGAGCATTTTAAAAAATTGAGGAAAATTGTGGGGGTTCCACTATAGACCCTGAGTGCTTCACAATAAATCTTTTAATGTTTTCTGCAGCATATATTAGTCAGTATAAATTGCTAAATGAATACGCTGACACCTGAATATGTTTAAAACATAAAGAAAATTTATGTTCCTAAAAAGAATACTAAACTGATAAGCTATTGTAAGCAGTACCTATCTTCCAAAATTTAAAAGCATCTACCTCCTGCAGTGCTAAATAGATTCTATAAAAGTGAGCCACAGCAAATCAATATTAAATAAAGCCAGAAGAAATATATTTTTTTGTTTCTGGCTGTAGAATAATGCAGCCTAATCAATAGCTGTTTAAAGTGCTTTGCCAGCTATTCACCCACTTTGGTGCTAGAAACAATAAGCAGATAGAGTGGTGAATAATTAAATTTTAGTAAAATGTTGTTAAAGTGTTTAATGGTCATAGTTTTTACTGTAGGTACTGTACGCTATTTTGAAATCACATATTTAAACATTAAATCTGGGGGTTATTGGGGCTGGCAGGATAATCTAGAGGATAGTGTAACAAACTGTGAATGAACTGACAACATCTAGCAGACCTAGGTTCGATTCCCACAGCCTCCACTTGTATACTGTGCGAGTCTGAGCAAGTCACTTAACCTCCTCAGTGCTCCTGGATTGTACCTGAAAACAGGCACTTGTGCCTAGTCGGCCTTACGTGGTTACCAAAAAACGTAAAAATAATACCAATATATTTTTACTGCATCATACAGTAGTCAGGGTGCCATGTAATTTACCTTTGTTTTACTCTGGCTACAATTATTTTGTTTAGTTAAAGATAAATGTTCAGATACAGTTTGTGTTTTATAAGCTTGTTTTTAGACTTTAGTCAGGTTTTTATTGTAGTCTTTGCATGTGAGCATCTAGGGAGTAGTTGCTAAGAATGAGATCACTGTTAGCAACCAGCTTATTCAAGGTTAAAATCGTCAGGGCCATCCAAAAATTCTCAGCTCTTTGAATCCAAAACTAGTCTGAATGAAAGTATGCTCACAAGGAAATACTTGCCCTGTCATTTACAAAAAGGCTTCATAGTTAGCACCCCATTTAAGTGAATGGGATAATTTGCACCTTTTATCCCACCTTTTGTTTCAGTCTGTGTGCCAACAAAACATTTTTTGATAGACTGATTCAGCATAGAACAAATGTTAAGTGTTAAAGTGTACTTATGCTTGGCCAGTGGATTTTGAAACCAAACAAGACAAGGATTCAAAAGAAATCAGTGTCACATAAACCCCTTGCCCTACCTTGCACTGCATTGTTTCAGTCAAACCCAAGTCTGCATGCAAAATTGTCAATATATTTGAGAGTATTTTATTAAAAATGTTAATACTGTAATACTTTTCACACAGTTCAATATAAAAAACTCAAAAATTGCAAGAAATTGCAGAACATGTCAGTTTTTGCAGAAAATGGAGAAAATTGTGGATTCCGCAAAAAAGTTGCAGGCACAATTTTCCAGTGGCCCTGTTAATGGGGTGGGGGCTCTCAAAAAGCTTATGTTGCAAATTTGGTGAACAAATCAAAAAAATATGGCTGTTTAGGTAGTGCACTGTTTCCCTGTACCAGTCGTAACTTTGTGAATTTGTAATATTTTTACTCCAGGTTCTCAAACCTGGCATTTTTTCCACTCCTCCTTATGAACAGTACAGCTGTCATTTTATATATCCTGGCCAAAATGTGTTTTCGCACATCCGGCGCAGAATAGCACGGTTGCTGTGTGAAATCAGTTTTTGGGGCAGTTTCAGAAAATGACGGTGACACTGTTCATGAGCAGAGGTCCAAAAATGCCAATGTAGAAAATCTGGTGCCAAAAGTCCATAAAATGACTGTGTTAAAAGCGTGCGTTGCACAATTTGCATGCACCCTTGTAACTTCACAAATCTGCAATATTTTCATGCCAGATTTTCAACACTGGCACTTTTTCACACCTCCTTATCAACAGTACAGCTGTCATTTTTCACAGCCTGCCCAAAATGTGTTTCCGCATCTATGGCGCACAACGGTGTGGTGACTGTGGGAAATCAACTTTTGGGACAGATTAACAAAATCACAGAGCCACTGTTCATGAGGTGAGGTCCAAAAATGCCTATGTTGAAAATGTGGCTAAAAAACTCCCCCAAAAAATCAGGTTACGGACATGTGTTGCGCAGTTTCTATGTATGCTCATGACTTCACCAATTTTTCATATTTGCACTCCAGATTTTCAACATTGCCATTTTTTACGCCTCCTCATGAACTATACAGTTGTCTTTTTCCAAATCTTCCCCAAAATGTGTTTTCATCCCTGTGTTGCCAAATGGCATAGCCACTGTGCAAAACCACCTTTCAGCTAACAAACTGTTTGTGCAGCTCTTCATGAGGTGAGGTCACAAAAAGCCTATGTTGACAATTTGGAGTGAAAATACCAACAAATGCCTACAACGTTAGGGTTTCCAACTGTAACACTCCACCCTGTAGAGACTGCCAGGCATCAGGGGTGTGACTTGGGATCATTGGCGGTAATGCTCAGGCCATTCCACCCCCACCCCTACCCTGCAGCCAGTAACAGGCATCAAGGTGTGCCTTGGAGTGTTTGGCCCTAATGTTCACCCCATTCTCCTATACTGCACCCATCTCAGTGTATTTCCTTATGGAATGAGGTAAGTATAAGGCCCAAAGACCCCAAAGCACACCACAACACTTGTCAGTGTCTACAGGGTAGGGTGAGGCCCATTCTCCTATACTGCACCCGTCTCAGCATATGTCCTTATGGAATGGGGTAAATATAAGGTGCAAAGACCCCAAAGCACACCAAGACACTTGTCAGTGTCTACAGGGTAGGGTGAGGTAAAATGGCATGAGTGTCTTAGCTGACGCCCCAGAGACATACCCCGGCACCTGTGAGTCTCTGCAGGGTGGGGGTGGGGTTGATGTCAGTCCCATACTTCACTGCCTTTCCTATTATGCATCTCTAACTCCTGCACTACCAATGCCAATGTCAGCAAGAAAACATTCGGCATTGGCAAATGCTTGTTTTCTTTCTATCAGTCCATGCAGCTGTTTATAATAAGTGGTTTAGTGATTAAAACATTTTCGGATGGAGAACTAGATGTTAAAACTAGTGCCTGGTATGTTTTTGTGATTCAAATCTCTGATCTACAGTGGCAAAAATGTCAGATCTAGGAAGGACAGAGGACAATTTGTAATGCAAAATCAGGGACAGATTAGAGGTATGCCATGCACGGTCACCAGGCAGCGCTGTCCTATAGGTGCAGACCACACAGTTCTGGTGGGTGGGGCAAACCAAGACTTAAAACTAGGACTCCCACTCACACAGTGGTGCTGTGTGCCACTAGCACCAGGTTAGAGAGGAATAATTTCCTTAATTTATTTGGGTTATTTTGTTGGGGGTGAGCATGACTGGTGTTCTGCAATTTTCATTCCAAATTCTGTCAAGGAACAATAAAGGTTGCTCAGTACTGGAGGTTAAACTGGGCAGGGGCTCACAGGAACTCAGTTCCACCACCTCAGTCATTTTTCACCATCTAGTAATATAGGGCAGTTCACCACCAAGAAATGACAGTTCCACCACCTAAACATTTCCAATTTAACCACTGCTCAGCACACTCACAGTCCCAGAGATGACTTCAATTAAAGTTCTGCATTTATATTTAATTTCAGTTAACACTTATGTAATATGGTGATTGGGGAGATCGGGCCTTGAATCCATGCAGCCAACCAACTATGTTTCCAATGGATGCCGGAGATGAAATGCCATTGCATAGCTGCAAGAGGTTCGATGCCCACTCTCCCTGAGTGCTGTTTTGCACATGGTTAATTGAAATAAAAGTATGTGCTGCACTTTCATTGAAGCCAACTCCAGGATTTAATCTGCGAGTGCTGACTGACACCTTTTTGTGCCTGGTTAGTTGCATCAATTCGGGTTTGAGCGCTGCAGGTCCAGTGGATGTAGTATGAATTTCCAAAACAGTTTAATTAGGGCATGGAGTTTCATTTCCTTTATTACATTCACAATTCTCTGGATCTTGTACCTTTGGTGAGATCATGTAGACATTGATACAGATTGACATACCCTCTCTCATTAGACACTGTCCCAAAAGTGAAGGGAATATGGCAGCTTTACCTGCTGGGGGCAGACGGCAGGATATACTAACTCAGACTGCTAAATCTAATTTACAAATAACTGAATCACAAGGCATGTTCCAAAACAATCAGAAACAGCTGAAAATCTGAAGCAGCCTTTTCAGAGAGCAACCCTTTTAATTATGCAGTGCCTAATAACCAGGCCTGAGGAATGCAGAACAGTTGGGGCTGGGGAGAAATGGAAGTTTAAAGCAAAAGTTAAAAAAGTAGAGTGGTGCCGGACAAGTTTCAGGGCCCCAGTCAAAACATTCGGGGCCCAAGCCCTGAAGACCCAGCCCTGACAATGCCCCTACAGAGAAGAGCTACAAAACTAGTGCCTAGACTCTCCAATATGGATTATGCTACTAGGCGTATGGAAACAGGCTTATTTTCACTCCAGACTCAGAGGCACAGAGGTGATCTTCTCCTTACTTACAAAATTCTCCACTCTCAATATTTAATGGAACAATGTGGATTGGAGTATTCAAATTGTCGGCATGTAGCCAGACTCCACCAACAACAACTCATTGTTAAGTGGGCAAATACTGTAAAAAGGGATTCTTTCTTCCCTATTAGAGCAGCTACGGCCTGGAATGGTCTTCCTAAAGACATCATAGACTCTAATTCCTTTAATTTATTCAAAGACAGATTAGATGACTGGCTGAGAGACCATTATGAATAAGTCAAGTCCCACTTGTGTGGGGGACAATCACAATGGGGGTGAGCCTACTTTTGTCCTAACATACTAAGTAAATTAAATTAAGTGTTCCAAAGCCAGGTTCAGCCAAGAGTTCCTCTAGTGCTGCTAAACAGTAACACATCCTAAGAGTGGCCCAAAATGAGCAACTAGAAATATAGTGACTTGATTTGGGGCACTTTATGGTGGGCTACCCTGCAGAATAGTGAGGATATGTGAAAGTGAATGTGGGGAAGGGTGAATGGAAGGGGAGAATAGGGGCTTTCAGGGACTGGAGTACTTGCTGCTGCAGAGTAGTGGTGGGTGAAATGGCCATAATTCGCTCCGTGAAGTAATTCGCTTAGTAATGTGGAATCCACGGAGTAATCCGTAACGTGAAGTGGAGTACTTTGCGTCATAATGAGGAACACAAAGTCCATTAAAAGCAATGACTTTTCATTACTCCGCCTTCCCCTAACCACTTCTCCACCAATTGTATTGCGAAGTCCATAGATATCAATGTACTTCGCATCACTTCACCTTGTTAATGAGCTCCAAAGCAAATTTTGCAGTGGTTCATGGGATTGCAGGTCACATGGGCTCTAGATTGTTCTGCACAGCCTCAGTTCTGGGAAGTGTGTGTAGGTAGCTGTAGGAGACAGTTTGCTGTCAAAGATCTCTGAGATTTAAACCCTTTAAAAGATGTTAAAAAAGCCTTTTTGAGTTATTTTTTTGCTCAAAATGTAGTGCATTGATTGTAGGAAACCCTCCTGTGCTCATATCATTGAGTGTTTATTGTTTGTGTGTGGATTTTGAATGTTAATTTAGAACATTCGGTCTGTGTACTGACAGACACTGGAAGTATGCTTTGGGAGAGAGGTGTATCTGTGGTGTAGGTAGATTAACTTGAAGAAAAAAGGCAGTTCTTTCTCTTTTGGTTATATTTTTCTTGTATAACTGTGTTAATATACACACAGTAATATTTTCAGTAATTCTTGAAATTTTTTTGATTGTTGTGGTGCAGCAGTGCATAATTTCAGTTTGTTTAAAATACGTGGTTACACTACTGAAGTTTTCAATTTGCTACGCATTACTTGTAGTGTGTGTGTGTCACTGTGTGTGTGACATGTGCCATCAAATCAGACACATTTTATTGTGCCACACAATAATTGCAGTAGTGTGAACCTACTATCCACTGCACCTGTGTGATTTATTTGTACTGCTTTGTGGTATCTTTACTTGTAGTAGTGGACTGTTACTGCAGTACACCCCCCCTCCCCGTCCCAACTGGCAAATGTATTGTTTTCCAGATTTGGATTTGTGACTTGTGAGCACTGGTTAGGTTTTGTTGTGCCTTTGTGCCTGCATCTCTTGAGTGTGCAGTGCAATCTTAATGTGTCTGTGCATTTGCATCTGTTTAGGGACCAATCTCCATCTATAACTTAAGTCACAGTTGTTTGTTTGGCTTCCCTTCATAGTACTGGTGTGTTGCATACCTCTGCGTGAACATTGCACCCATTAATATGCGTTTTCTAAGTCAGGGCGATCATCATGAGTCATTCATGATACAAATCACATTCTTGATCTTCACGGTCACCATTCACGATCACGAATCACAAAATTGTACTTTTTTTGTTGTTGTTAGTTGCATGTAAGCTGTTTCGTAGTATCTCAGGTCTCAGCCTCACCACTGTACTCATTAATATGAGTTTTCAAATTGGGTAGTTTTGTGTGGCACAGATCAGGGAAGTACAGCCATAGGTATTCGTGTTAGCGTATAGTTTACTATCATTAGTCATGTCACACACCAGACACTCATCACAACTCCGACTCCGAGACAAATCAAGTTATTCGTCTTCACTGTCATGAGTCACGATCACATATCACAAAAATGTCTTTTTTTTGTTGTTGTTAGTTGCATGTAAGCCTTCTTCGTAGTATCTCGGGTCTTGGCTTCACCATTATACTCATTAATATGAGTTTTCAAATTGGGTAGTTTTGTGTGGTACAGGTTACAGAAGTACAACTGTAGGCATTCGTATTCCCATATAGTTTAGTATAATTGGTTATCTCACACCAGACATTCATCAACTCCAACTCTCGAAAATTAAATTCACTTTCTTCATCATCATGGTCACGAATGTGGTCACGATTCATGATCACGTCACAAATCATAAAATTAATTTTTTCACTAGTTAGTTGCATGTAAGCGTGTTTTGTAGTATCTCTCAAGGCTTCACCACTGTAGTCACTGATATGAGTTTTTAAATAGAGTAGTTTTGTGATACAGGTCATTGGGAAAGTACAGCTGTAGGCATTCACGTTCCAGTACAACATGTGACTTACAGTACTGTAAGCCATGTGATGTGTGGGGGCCAAGGTGAAGTGAGCCTTTCATGTTGACCACTCTGCACAGTGGAAAGGCAACGTGAAGTACCACTTTGCAGGCACTTCAGTGGCGAATTTAAATTCACTGCATTCAGTAATCTCACTGCCTCCTCTCTCTCCCCCTCTGCACAGGAGAAAGTGAAACTATCTCCTTGCGTAAGTCACTTCATTCCTGCCTGGCTAAAGCATGTGACTTACAGTATTGTAAGCCACGTGATGTGTGGTGGGGCTGCCAATACTGTTGTCACTTTGCCTTACTTCATGTTAAGGAGGAATGACTATGCAAAGTGATAATTACAAGGTGACATGTATGTCCATGCAGTGGATGTCCTGTATCTGGACTTCAATAAGACATTCGACTTGGTGCCGCATGGGAGGCTGGGAAGTAAGTTAGAAGGCACAGGGGTGGTTGCAAAGCTGGTGAGATGGTTAGGGAACTGGCTTCAGGGAAGTCAACAGAGGGTGGTGGTGGGAGGAGGTCTCACACGCAAGGGTAGTGATGAGCGGTGTTCCACAGGGCTCGGTGTTGGGACGAGTGTTGTTTGGGATATTCATTGCAGACATATCATTGGACATCAAGAGCAAGATCAGTCTGTTTGCTGATGATACCAAGATGGAAGTGGTGTTGGATGACCTAGGGGGATGGCAGGGATTGCAGGATGATCTGGAAAAGCTTGAAACCTGGTCAGACACCTGACAACTAGGGTTTAATGCCAAAAAGTGCAAGGTGCTGCATTTTGGGGTGAAGAACCCAAGGAGGAGTTACCAGCTGGGGGGAGTGCAGCTAGCCCAGACAGAGGAGGAAGAGAAGGATCTGGGGGTGCTCATTACAGGGTCAATGAACAACTCGGCGCAATGTAGGAAGGCAGCTACAAAGGCCAACAAAATGCTGGGTTGCATTGCAAGGGGTATATTCTCGAGGAGGGAGGAGGTGATTCTGCCACTCATTAGTTAGACCACACCTGGAGTACTGCGTGCAGTACTGGTGCCTGTATCTGAGGAGGGACATTAATTTACTGGAGGGGGTGTGGTGCAGGGTGACAGAGATGATCAAGGGGCTGGGGGACTTATCATACTAGAGGAGGTTGAGAGAGTTGGGGGACATGATTGAAACCTTTAAGTACATGAAAGGAATAAACAAGACAGGTACAGAGGGGCTGTTCAAAGGGAGGAGAGGGACACCAGGGGCCATGATATGAGACTGGAGGGAAGAAGGTTCAGGAGGGAGATGAGGAGACACTTTTTTACAGAGGGTGGTAGCTGGGTGGAATGCGTTACCTGCAGAAGTGGTATCCAGTAGAGCAGTAGACTGCTTCAAAAGGGGATGGGACAGGACAAGGGGGATGATCAATGGAGGGGAAGGGTGGAAGGGAGGGGCAGCTGCAAAATAAGGGGTGGTAGCTGCACATTCAAGTAGACTTGATAGACCTCTAGGCCTTTATCTGCTGGCATATTTCTATGTTCATAAGTGAGTCTTTCATGCTGACCACTTCATGTAGCAGAATGGCAGTGGGCACTTTGCCACTGGAATTTAAATTCACTGCATCTCTTCTGTCAAGCTAGCCATGTAGTGTGGTGGTGTGGGAGGCTACCTCTCTCAGAGCAGGTACTGGGTTCAGGACTGGGTGCGGGTTGCATTTTGCAGCAACTGCAAGCTGCGGCACTTAATTTTTTTTTAAATCCGGATTTGGCCCCCCTTCCTGACATGTACCCCCCTGGAGTTGAGTATCCTAATTCAGGGGGGTGCGAGGGCAAAAGCCACCATGAGAGGGACTTGGGGGCACAGCCCCCCCTGCAAAAACACTTTATTTAGTTCCAGAAGTTGGGTCGCCATAGTGTGTATATCACTGATTTGCTTTTTGATGATATACACTCACCGTAATAGTGACCACTGTTTTGCGTTCGCTATTATGACATGGAACCCTGCTAAACTATGACCCAGATGGAATAAAACCCCTGTTTTCCTGATGAAGAGGAACACT
Source organism: Neoceratodus forsteri (assembly GCA_016271365.2). Taxonomy (NCBI): domain Eukaryota; kingdom Metazoa; phylum Chordata; order Ceratodontiformes; family Ceratodontidae; genus Neoceratodus; species Neoceratodus forsteri. Next base: position 1,294,320,895 of record CM057456.1, read on the forward strand.
GGGAAACATTCCTTATCTGTATCAGATTGTCCAGGATCTGGCTTACTGCCTGCATTTGCACATGGTCCAGATGGATCAAGAACTGCAAGAAAAATTACACCTTGGGGGCACCAGGCAATTCTATGTCATATACCTAAGCCATAATTTCTAGTACCCATTCATATGATTCTGTCAGGGCCCATCTCTGAGAAAACATTCTGTCAACTTTCAACATGCAGAGAAGGCAGCAGAAATGGTTCTGTGCATCGTTATTGTAATTATTCCCCTGTATGCCTCACCCTCAGTGTATCTATGCACATGGGGCAATTGTGTTACTATTGTCTCGAACTCCAGAGTAAGCCCATAAACTTCTCTGATTATCCCAGTTCCCAAAAAAAGGATGATATCTGCTCCTTAATTGACTGGAGCAGCACAAACCCTTGAAAACTTCCACTGCTGCAAGAAACTAACAACTAGACCATCATATCCTGGATGTTTTACAGTATCCCATCCAGAAATAGGCTGAAAAAATGGCAAGAAACCTTTTACAGAACCTTATCATAGATGCCTGAGCTACATCCCTATGACACAGCTATACCCTCACATGGCCATCAGAAGAGAGGTACCTGAGCGAGCTGACATATGCAAGCTGTCCAGAACCATAGCTTTCAGAAGGAAAACTTATTATGATAAACTTCAGAATGTGCTGTTGAATCATGAAGGAAAACTCTAAGACTGTGCACCAGTAGCCTAAGATGCTAGAGATAATGAAGGAAGTGCACATCATTTGTAGATTAATGCCACATGAAGCAGAAGCTGTTTTCAGGTCTTGTAATTAGCATTTAATAGAGACACAGAAGCTAGTCCTGTGTATGGCTTTGATCATCATCAGAGGAACTTACCATATCATAAACCAGTCCTCCTAACAGGTAACACTGAACCTTGGGCCTGTGGCAGCTGCTTCTAGATGTCCACCCCAGCACATGTCTGATGTATCATTTGACCACAGTGACAGAAGTTAGGGACCAGGCAGGTCAGGCCAGAGAAAGGGGTTACAAAGATTGCTTGCAGAGGAAATGGTGGCAGCTGGGGTACTGGCAGGCTACACCTACCATGTCCCTTGGACCAGGGAAAGAGCCAGGGAATGGAGTCTGGAGAAGCTTTTCACTTCTCAGGGTAAAGGGAGTGGCTTGGTGAGAATAAGAGCACTCCAGTGTGTTGAAAGAAGTAGGACATCCCTAGAAAGTTAGGTGGAGCTTCAAGTGTCCGATACTTACCAGTGCCGGTAAGGTTTGGGGAGCTTTACGCTTCTGGTAAAAACATTTCAGGCCTGAATTCCAGTAGTCTGTTGTGGTGTTGAGCTGAAAAAAGTATCTGCCTGTCTAATTTCTGCCCTTAAAGAATCTCCTGCTCTGTTGGTTTGTAAAAAAGTTAGCCCCATGGAGCTGTAAAATTTCTTAGAAGTTTAGGTAATGGGACCCCTGGCTTCTTTTAAATCATTGATGGTCCAGGAGAATAAATTTGATTTGTTTCGGAGTTCAGTCTCTGTGTTTGATTTGATTCCTCTATTTTAATGCCTAATGAAATTACTTCTTAGTTTTAGAGATATCCATAAGCCTTATTTTCCATGGGTGTTTTTAAGCATTTCCCAGTTGAGTCTCTTTGGGGTTCCAGGGCCAGAGGAGCAAGTGAGTGCCATCTGTGAATGAATTCTGATTCTCTTGCCAGACAATCCACTGGGGGGCAAAGGGCCTGCATCTGCCTGGTAAGATACAATTATTTGATTCAATGAAATCTTTGAGAGAGTTGTTGGAGAGAATTTCTATGGGTAACCACATTCCTTGGGAACACTGGCCCCTAGACAAATGAGGAAGGGGGTGCGCTACACGTGGGGGCTCATCTGGGATCTGTAGCATCCTCTCCCATATCAAAAATTAATTTAATTCCCAGACCAGAGGGCTGGCAGGTCCATTCCTGGCCTCCCCAGGCCATGTGGTGCAGTGAACATTCAAGTGGTGGTGTGCCCTCCTGTGCTAGGCTTCATGCACTCCCCTGTGTGGTGCTCTCATGTGACTGCAGGTCACACAGTGGTTTTCCAGCAATCTGGTTGGTTGAAGGCTCTGTAAGAGGAAAATAGACCAAAGAGCTGGTGCCATTTTGTAGTAGAGGAGCAGAGAGTACAGTTGTAATCTAAGAGCTCATAACAGTGAGTGAAGTAAAAAAGAAGTTGGATTAAAGTAAGAGCACAGTGCTTTTCCCTCTTGCTACTGGTAGTGAGAAAGGGGGTTGGGCTATGATCAAATGAACCCCTTCTTTAAAATGGCTGTTAGAGGGTTTAAAGTGGAGGATGTGCCTCCCCCTGAGGAGCCAATGTCTATGATCCCTACATCTCTTCTTGCCTGACTGTGGAATGTAGGAGGGAGAGGACAATCAGATGAGCACTGTGTCAGATGTGAATTTAGGGGTGAGGGCATCTTGAGGTTGCCTATCTGAACCCTTTGCTCCAGCTCTGACCCTGCAGGCATTTTTGACTGGGCCCCATCAATATTCCATTTGGGACATTCTCCTAGCACTTCTGAAGGACTGTCTTCTTTGTGGTCACAGGGAAGCTTGGAGCCAGGACTTTTCAAGAGGCTTTCCCTGGAATACCCATCCCAGTAAAGGAAATATTGTCTGAACCCTCCCTGGACGTTGTAGTGGAATCAGTAGAAGAGAAGGGTGGTCCTGGAGAGAAGGGTCAGGGAGGCGATGAGGAGCATAGACATGTGCCCAACCCCTCTTCACTGGCTGACCACTATTCCCATGGTAGAGGGAGGGACAGGGGTCTAAGAAAACCTGTGTATGATCCCTCAGGGTCCAGGGGGTCCCTGACTCGGTCCCTGTTCAGGGGCAGCCCACCAGCTCTGTTGGCATGGTTGGTTGCATCAGCAACTGAAAGAACCAGACCAGTGATTAAGCTAGGAGATCCTGGAGCCAGCCCTTGAGTGACCACTGAGAGAGAAGTGGTCTCCAAGGATGAAGGTTTTGATGAAGAGAAGCTGATTAATTAAAAGTTTCAGTTTTTGAACTATGGGATACATTGTGCAATTCCAAAGCCATATCACTGCCCTATGATCACTTTAACTGACCGCACCCCCCCCACCTTCTGCTTTGCTCAAAGACCCTCAGGTCCAGGATGGATGGACTAAATCATAGTGACCCCATTAAATATAATGCATCACAAGGGAAGCTGGCTGGTGTCCGGTATGGCTCAGAGAACAAGTGTTAGAGATTTGCCTGAGTGGAGCTAGGCCGAGAGGTGAGTTAGAAAGAGAATGCAAACTGAGTACCCACATTTGGAATACCCTTATGTATCTGAGAGATGTTGGGACATCATAGAAGAAAAGCGTGAGGAGTAGGTTTACAAGGAGCAATTGAAAAAGTTGAAATATCAAACAGGAGTCGGAGGACATCCATCTCAGGAACTGTTTCAAAAAGTACGGTCTCTGTGCCATACTGACCCATGGAATGAACTTACATTGTTCAAGCATTTTCCGTTGGTCCAGGATTTGGCTAGGTGTCAGGTAAAGTATTACATCATTGCAAAAGACTGTTTCAGGGACATTACTACCAAGCTGGACCCCAAATTCTATTTCCCACCTGGAGGTGGACCCGCCACTTAAAAGCTCTTTTAAGGACTCTGGGACTGTGCCAGGAAGCTGCTCCTCAGAGCAGGCAAGGGTAACTGTATGAAAAGAAAAAAAGGAAAAAAAAAAGAGAGGACTAGAGATTATTTTCTTAAAGTTATCTATTTCTTACTTAGATTGAGCCTTGATCTTTCAAAGAGTAAAAAATCATAATGTTTGCTGCTATTGTGTGATATGTATGAGTGGTGTATGTTTGGGAGAGTACATGGTGTAAGTTTGAAATGTGTATGGGTATGAATAAGTAGTGTTTTTGCAACTTTTATGGTGGGTGGTATAATCCAGTGGGGTCACAGAAATATTGTTATCAAAATCTATCTCATAATGTACAACCATTTTGAATTTCTTGAATCCTTCGATTGTACGTGCATTAAAAAATCTTAATTCTTTACAGTGGTTGCAGTTATTAAGTGTTGTACCTCCTGGCACAGGCAAAGTTAGGGTGTTGGGTGTAGGGATGGTGGTATTTGGGGGGTTAGGCAGGTTATGTCCCTAAGACCTGTTTCAGACATCTTTGAGGTGGTCTGGTGAGTGTGCATACTCAGGCTACTGCTTGGGGTGCCTGCTTAGGGCCCTTTGCCATCATTCTCAGAAGGGAATGATTTCCTGGGTGGGGGGAGAGTGTAAGCCCCCATCAAATTTAAGAGGGCTTATTCCTCACCTTAGGGCCTTAGTCTAGGTTCCCCCCTTTTTTCCACCTTATTTCCCCCTGATTATGTAGCTGTAAGTGTCCTGGGGTAGTTTTCTGTTGGCCACCACTTGGGGCAGCAGAGTTCTGAGAATCTAAATAAGGGGAAGAGAGCTGAAGAGTGAGAGACAGGAAGCAGTGAAGACATTAGATGGTCTGGCACTGCTAGAGCAATGTGAAGGGGGAGTTCCCCCATCCTTCCAATAGGCAGGATGGCAATGCAGTGGTAAAGCACCAGGTCCTGGGCTGGGCTTTCCATGGGTGGTGATAGGTAGCTACAGGTGCAGTCATTAGGGCCTTGGGTCTCATAGGGGGTTGAGTGGTGAGAGAACCCAGTAGAGTAGGCAGAATGGTAGTAGGCTAGGCCCCTGGGGAATTTTAGGGGGCTCATGGAGGAGTGATAGAGGCCTGGGCTGTCAGGGCTGCAGGGATCATGGCCAGGCTCCTACAGAAGGGGGCTGGTGGCAGCAGCCCTTATCCTTCTTAGTGTGGCAAGGCAGCTCAAGCATGTAAGTGATGGAGCTGGGAGAGCCTTTACCCATAAAGGGCAGGCCTTAGGGCAGTCGGATGAATTTGCCCGGGTGGGTTGAAAAAGGCTCTTTAGGTTCCCAATGCCAGTTTGCTCTACTCAAGCAGAGGACAACATTTTGGGGGAGACTGCCTGTGGCCAGTGGTTCTGGCCACCATAGTAGTAGTTAAGATTTGGCATAAGGAAAGCAATCCTGGACAGCAATAGAAGGGCCTTGGAGTGAAATGGCCTTGGGATCAGGCAGGTTAGACCAGAGACAGGGGTTACAGAGATTGTTTTCAGAAGAAATGATGGCAGCTGGGGTACTAGCAAGCTGCACCTACCATATCCCTTGGACAAGGGAAAGAGCCAGGGAATGGATTCTGGAGAAGCTTTTCACTTCCCATGGTAAAGGGAGTAGCTCAGTGAGAATAGAAGCACTCCAGCATGTTGAAAGAAGTAGGTATTAAAGCAAAGACTGGGGAGGTATATTGCAACAAAGGTGGATTTAAACTAGATGGGGGGCTGGCAAGAGGACAGCAGGTAGGCAGGGATCTGACAGAGTGGAGTCACAGCCACAGGCATGGAAGGTAGACAAGGCACCAATGCTGATTGGTATCCACCCCAGGGTGCTGAGGGAGATGGTGGAGGTGTTGGCAGAGCCACTGGCGGATCTGTACAGCACCTCACTGGAGTCAGGATGTGTGCCACTGGACTGGAGGATGGCACATGTAGTACCATTACACAAGAGCAGACCAAGGAATGAACCAGGTAATTATCAACCGGTAAGTATCACCTCCATAGTGTGCAAACTCATGGAAACAATACTAAAGGAGAGACTGGTGTTGTACGTGGAGGACAATAGCCTCCAGGATGTGAGGCAGCATGGATTGGTTTCAGGGAAGTCTTGTCAAACCAACCTGATACAATATTATAACTGGGTGACAGGTGAGCTGGATAAGGGTTATGTGGTGGATGTTCTTTACCTGGACTTCAGCAAGGTCTTCGATTTTGTGCCTCATGGGTGGCTTGTGGGGAAGCTAACTGGTGTAGTGGCAAAAATGATGAACTGGATTACAAGCTGGCTGAGTGGGAGGCTGCAACAGGTGGTGGTGGAGGGGAGCTCTCAACTCCAAGGCTAGTGATGAGTGGGGTGCCACAGGGCTCTGTGTTGGGGCCAGTATTATTTGGGCTGTTCATATCAGACATTGCACATGGGGTGGTGAGCAAGGTAAGTCTGTTCACTGATGACACCAAAATCGGAGCAGTGGCAGATCAAGGGGAGGGATGGAAGCAGCTGCAGGGGGACCTAAGCAAGCTAGAGGAGTGGTCAGAGAGGTGGCAGCTGGAGTTCAATGCAAAGAAGTGTAAGGTTATGCACTTTGGGGTGAAGAACCCAAGGAGAGAATATTGGCTGGGAGGGGTTAAGCTGGGGATCACTGAGGAGGAAGGAGGAGAAGGACCTAGGGGTAATGATAACAGGGTCATGAACAACACTGCCAAGTGCAGGAGAGTGGCAACAAAAATGAACAAAATGCTGGGGTGCATAGTGAGGATTTTTTTCATCCAGGCGAAGAGAGGTGATCCTGCCCCTCTACAGGTCTCTGGTAAGGCTGCACTCAGAGTATTGTGTGCAGTTTTGGAGGCAATTCCTAAAGCGTGATATCAGGCTACTGGAGGGGGTGCCGAGGAAGGCAACAAAAATGATATGTGGAATGGAAGGGACAGACTATATGACAGCAGGCTGAGAGACCTGAATATGTATACCCTGGAAGACAGAAGGGACAGGGGGGGACATGATAGAGACATTCAAGTATCTGAGGGGAATCAATAAGGATGGGGCAGATGGGGTCTTTAAGTTAAGGAGGGGGAGGGTCACCGAAGGCATGGGCTAAGAAGAGAGGGGGGGAGATTTAGGAAGAAAATGAGGAGACACTATTTCATAGAGAGGGTGGAAACAAACTGGAACACACTACCAGAATGAGTGGTATCATGTAAATCTGTGAACAGTTTCAAAAGTGTATGGAACAGGGAACAGGGGTGAGTGAGGGTGGGGAGGTGGGGGTGGCAGTGGGATGACAAAGGGGAGGAGGGACAGCTGCAAACTAGGGGTGCTAACTGCACACTTGAGCAGGCTTAGGCAGACCGGATGGTCTGTTTCTGCTGGCACATTCATATGTTCGTATGTTCGTACTGCTGCTTGCAACCATTTTTTTGTACTGTAATACAGCAGAACTTGTGTGCATTTACAAATAAAAAAAAATTAAAAGTAAATTGTAGTAGCTCTGCCATAACCATCTCTGTAAGAAATATTTGTGGTTGGGCTGGGGTTTCACGAAAGTCAGTAGCTGCCAGCAGTCTCAGAGGGTAGTCAGCTGACTGCACTCCCACCCCCCACGGTTTAGAGCTAGGTAGTAATGCTTGCAGTGTGCGCACACCCTCACCTGTCCTGCATGCGTAATGTTTGCAGTAATTTTTCTGTGTGAAAATAAAGCAGTACTGCTGCTTGCAACCATTTGTTTGTACTGAAATAAAGCAGAACTTATGTGCATTTATAAATAAAAAAAATAAAAGTGAATTGCAGTAGTTCTGCCATAGAAATCTCTGTAAGAAATATTTGTGGTGTAATCTGAGGTTGGGCTGTAGCTGTCAGCTGTTTAGGAGGGCAGTTGGCTGACTGCACTCCCACCCCCATGGTTTAGGCCTAGGTAGCGATGCTTGCAGTCTGCACATACCCTCACCTGCCCTTCTGCGTGTTGCTTGCAGTAATTTTTCTGTGCTAAAATAAAGCAGTACTGCAGCAGGTGCTGTATGCAATAATTGTTCTATGCTAAAATAAAGTAGTACTGCAGCTGGTGCTGCTTGCAATAATTTTTCTGTGCTAAAATAAAGCAGTACTGCAGCAGGTGCTGCTTGCAGATATTTTTCTGAAGTAAAATAAAGCAGTACTGCAGCAGTTGCTGCTTGCAAATATTTTTCTGTGCTAAAATAAAGCAGTACTGCAGCAGGTGCTGGTGCAGGTGCTGCATGCAATAATTGTTCTGTGCTAAAATAAAGCAGTACTACAGCTGGTGCTGCTTGCAATAATTTTTCTGTTCTAAAATAAAGCAGTACAGCAGCAGGTGCTGCTTGGAATAATTTGTCAGTGCTAAAGTAAAGCAGTACTGCAGCAGGTGCTGCTTGCAGATATTTTTCTGTGCTAAAATAAAGCAGTACTGCAGCAGGTGCTGCTTGGAATAATCTGTCAGTGCTAAAATAAAGCAGTACAGCAGCAGGTGCTGCTTGAAGATATTTTTCTGTGCTAAAATAAAGCAGTACTGCAGCAGGTGCTGCTTGGAATAATTTGTCAGTGCTAAAATAAAGCAGTACTGCAGCAGCTGCTGCTTGGAATAATTTGTCACTGCTAAAATAAAGCAGTACTGCAGCAGGTGCTGCTTGAAATAATTCTGCAGTGCTAAAATAAAGCAGTACTGCAGCAGGTGCTGCTTGCAATAATTTTTTTGGTGCTACAATAAAGCAGAGCTTTTGTATATTTATGAAGTATTAAGTACTTGAGAGTGATTAGAACTTGTTGGCATAGACAAAGACAATGACAGGTAGAGGTGGGAAAACGTACTTGGTACAGCCTAAGCAAATCTACAATGGAGGAACAGGTTGGCGATGCTGAACCTGAACGTGAGCAATGGTCGGCCCGTCTTCGACAACCCAAAATTATTCTTTACCCCTTCCAAGCCTATGTCTTCCAGCTACAGTAGTACTGTGGCTGGCACAGGACAAACTGATACAAGAAGCATAAGCAGAACAACACTGTTCTCGACTCCCACCACAACCGCCAATGTGTACCCATCTCTCACTAGTACTAGCACAATTCACACCACAACTATTAGTGTTTCCCCATCTCTCACTAGTACCATCACATCTGTCATTATCACCACCACCACTACTATAGAGACCCTGTCTTCCTCTTCCACAACAATGGGCAACATGATTACTACATCCAGTCTTGCAACTGTGACTGTCACTCCAGCCACTACAGATACTATGTACCCTACCACTACTGCTGCTACTGTAACATTATCACCACTGTCTGGTATCCCTGCCATGGTGCATATTACCAGTATAACCAGTACAGTTGATACAATTATGCCTCCTGATTCTCAGCTTCTCAGTTCTCCTGAAACCATTGCAGAAGATGACCAGTCAGCTCATTCTGAGTATTTCCCTCTACATGATGAATTGTCCAGTGACACGTCATCTTCTTTATCAGAAGCACATGTGAGTGACTTTGAAGATGAGGCACAGTACGCTATGTACTTTGAGGGCAGAAAAAAAAGGTGGCTGGCAAAACAGCCTTTAGGTGTAGCACTACTAGCAAGGGTAGTAGAAGTAGCAGTAAGGGTAAAGGTCCCCTCTCCCTCTAAGAAGATCAAACAAGCAACACTAATGCTTCTTCAGCAGGCTCCATCACAGCCTGAAAGACAGTCCAGTGATTGCAGCACTGGCATGGCACCTTTGGGGCATTGGTCACAGGGCAAGAACATCAAGACAAGACAGGTACATCTGTTGAAAAAATATTTGGGGGATGTGGTGCTAGCAGAATCATTGGTAACCACAATATTAAAAGTGCTGTGTGTCTGCATTTCACTGTGTTAAAGTAGGACAGAAGGAAGGCAGTCTGTTCTTTTTGCAATGCCACTATAAGCCGAAGGAAATCATTCTCTAAGTTAACCACAACATCATTACAGAACCGCTTGAAGCTTAAGCACCATCAAGTGTATCTAAGCTTATCTGGGTCTCGATCAGGATCCTTGGTTTCACCAAGACTAAACCCCTCATGTGGACAGGCATGCAGAGTTAGCAGTGGTAGTGGTACTGATGACAGATCTGATTTAGAGCAACCCAGTGGTCACAGCACTCCTTCCCCCTCACCAAGACAGAGTCTGGCCTCTACTCTGGTGGTCACTTCTGACTCCACTGATACTAAAAGGCAGAGACAGTCATCAGCACTTCGCACACTACCGTTGTTGAAACGGTCCACATTGATGTCTCCCATGGCACTTCCAATAATGGATGCTCCACATGCACAAACAAAGTATCATGCCTCACATCCAACAGCACAGGAAATCACACAGCTGTTTGCTGAGATGATGGCATTGGATCTCCAGCCTATGTCAGTTCTGGAAGATACTGGCTTCTGATGGCTCCTCAACTATTTGCACCCACGTTATCAGATCCCATCTTGTACTACACTTTCTAGAACTGTATTGCCATGGCTGTTTGATGGCAAGCAATCTGCTGCTGCTGCTGCTGCTCTGCTTGCAGAGGCTGTTGGTGGTGTTTTTCACTGCACATCAGATATCTGGACTAGCGATAACTCCCTACATCCCTGTCTCTCCTTAACTAAACACTGGTGTGTGCAACACCCTGCTGCTGCTGTTTCTGATGCATCACCTTGTGGCTCACCCCTGGCCCTCCCCCATGATCTGGTAGTCTCATTAGGTCAGCTTTGCTGAATGTCGGACTCATGGAAGAAGACCACAAAGCACATAATATTCTTATGTTCCTGCAAGACATGTTGTGGTCTTGGACTAGTGTTAACACCAGCTTAAAAGTTTGTTTTTTTTGTTACCGCCAATGGCACAAACATGGTGAAACTGATCAGTGATGGCCAGTTTGTGAGTATTCATTAATCTGCACACACACTAAATTTAGTGGTGACTCATGCATTGCGTAGCAGCACTAGAACCAACAACATATTATCCACCACCCATTCCACCTGCAGTCATTTCCATCTCTCTGTAAAAGCCACCAACAAATTATGAGAAGTTCAGGAATGCCTTAGTCTGCCCCCACATCGTGTAGTACAAGATGTTAGCACTTGGTGGAATTATTCATACCTGATGCTTTCACGACTCTTGGAGCAAAACTGGCAGTACACAAAATGTCTATGGAGGAAGACATAAGAGGGGTTCTAGGACATCATGATTGGTTAGTTCATGAGGGCTTGGTGAAGGTTCTCACACCATTTGAGAGGAGTACACATGATCTAAGTGTTTCGACAGCCTTACTTAGTCAGGTTATCCCACCTGTGCATATTCTCAAAAGATCATTACAATGGTTTTTGACTGACAGCACACTCAGTACGCAAGAGGTCACTGACCTTGTTAATCATCTCAATGCAGAACTTGATGCAAGGTTCGCCACAGTCATGAATACCTACTATCACGTGTTTACTACCATGTTGGATCCTGGGTCCAAATGTGACTAATTTTAGGCAACAGCTCAGTGAAGAGTTGAATAGTGCCATGCAGGCAGTCAGACACTTGGAAGCAGAGGAAAATGCTCCAGTTCAGGTTCCTGAGGGAGACAGACAGGCATGTGGTGGTTTGCAATCAGATGGTATGGGTGGAGATGGGGAAAGATGGCATAGTGGCAGTGTAGATGAGAGTGACTGAGCATTACTCAGCACATCATTCCATCAACAGCAACACAAATGATCACAGTCTCAGCCTCTCTCTGTGGAACATTTACTTAATGGCTACTTTACAGAAACAATCGAGTCATTTATTTATTTCTTTAGTTTATGTTGATCGGGAAAGGAGGACTAGACAATTCTGCTTATTTTCAGCCTCATCCTGGGTAATAGGGATACAGATGGATGCCAACTGACATTGAACCAGATTAAACTGTCGGTGGTATTTTTCATGAATGGGGGAAACTTGGCTAGGAAACTGAGGAAATCCCCCTACTCTCCTGTAGGGGAACCTTTGTCATCCTGGTCCTTGGCCAAGATGGCAGCTCCCGTGGACTCTGGTGGAGGAGGTGGTCATGAGATGGCTGCTGGTACAGAGGAGCTTGCCTCTTCCTCTGTAACTAATCTGCGTGAGGCTTCTTCTGTCACTGAGAAGATGGAAGTGGTTACTAAGATTTCTGATGTTGACTTTAACTTGCCTAAGACCGGTGTTCCGGTCGTTCATATGGAGCAAGGCTTTACAGATCCTAGAACCTGTAATGCTCTCCCAGTGTTGCCTGATATTTCTGACCACCCGATGTTCGGGTTGGATTTACAACACAGTCATCAGTTTCAGAAGAGGAGTGAGTTTCTGTGGGTGCTACTGGCCGAGGAGCGCCACGAGTCTCAAGATATGGTGAATGGCTCTACGAGTGGTTTACCTTCTAAGACAGGTTTACAGTCTCTGGAGGCTCTCCCTCCAGTTTTGTGTTCTGCTATGATCACTGCAGCACTGTGCAGCCCTAGTTCTGATGTGCCTCCTGCACGAGCTGTTTGCTTTCCGCCTTCTCTGGATGACCAGACTGCTATTCCATCGTCTTCTCTGGAAAGTACTGTAATTTTTTTTGCCTAATATGAATCCTTCTATTGATAAGGAGGTGGGGGATATTAGGCAGGACCTTGAGTCCAGTGATCAAGATTTGCAGGTTTTACAAACTGTTTCTGCTTCTGGACCTTCTTCTTCTACAGCAGAACAAAGCAATGCTTTTCTTCCTGAGGGTCTCAATTATGATCATAATTTCCTAGTGACTGGTCACACGGTGGCTGAGGCCTTACAGGCTGCTGGGTGGGTTAAGTCTGGTCCTAGCCACTCTTGGGTGTCTCCTGCTAGGCCGAGTGATGATCTGGCTGACCCTTTGGAACTTCCATCATCAATGGACTTGTGTGATTCCCCAGTTTTATTTCCTGTTGACCGGGTTCAGCCTTCACCTATCCCTCCTGTAGATATTTCTGCTGCCCCGGATGCCCCCCATGCAAATCTCATACCTGATTCTATACCTGATATTACTGAACCTACCCCAGATCCCTTAGCCCCCCCCACCATTGTCCAGCCACAGAGGGTCCTGGGCCGCAGAATAACTCTGGCCGGGGCTCTTCCCATAGATCCTATGCTGGTCTTTTCCATGCACCCCCAGAATCTGCTAAGCACAGAAATGCAGTTCGCATTAAATATAAGGGGGGGTCTAGACATGTATCCTGACTGGGTGTATGTGGGTCGTACTCTCCTAAAGGACAGTATGGGCTTTTCGGCTCATGAAATTTATGCTTTGATCCACACCTCTAGTAATCCTAACTTTGATGGCATTTTCAAGACTGCTGGTGGGTTGGAGCTGTTTTGGGAGTGTTACCAAGGTGTTCGTAATAATCCTGAATGGAAGGCTTTTGTAGTTATTCCTCTGACAAAACCAGCATTCAGGACTGTTACTGTTTTCTTTAAAAATGAAGGAGTTGCCATTTCAGATATTTTGTTCTGGTTACAGGCAAAATGCTCTATTCTTGGCCTTCCAGATCCTATTATGGATTCCGAAGATATTTGGACAGGGGGGTGGCGGATCCTAGTGAAATTGCCTCAAGACAGAGGCCACATTCAACTTCTGCCTAGCTGCTTCTATCTTGGAAGAGATAGGGGCTTTATTTTTATGCTTGTCAGCGTCAATCCTGCTTTAGGTGTGGGGCACACACTCACCTGAGCAATGCCTGTGACAAGATGAAATGCTCCCTCTGTGGGGGAATTGGTCATGAGGCTTTTGCATGTCAGACCCCGGTGGTTTGTAACCTTTGTGATGACCTTACTCACACTTTCAGGGATTGCCCCTGGTCCTCTCACAATGCAGGAGGGGAAGAATCAGAAGATAACATTGAGGATGACCCCCAGCAGCCTGAGGATGTGTCATGCCCTGACCTTTCAACTCGCACTTGCCAACCCCTGTCTTCTGACATTGCTCCCTCTTCTGTACCTCTTCCTATGGGGTTGGTGGTCACTTCTCCCTCTGTCTCTGCCAGATGCCTTTTGGAAGGAGATATGCTCTCTGATGGAGTTGTCCGGGTACCTGTAGATACCCCTAGGGTCTCATTTCCTCTTCAATCAGATGCTATGCTTTTTCAATCTAATGTACTGCCGGGTCCTTCTTCGCTCCCTATTTCTCGAATACCTCCACCACTGACTGATGAGTGGGAAATGCAAAAGACTAAATGGATGACACGTAGTGCTTCTCAGAAGCTGGGTAAGAGTGGTTGTGAAGGGAGTAATACTGGACTTAGCATTTCTGACAGATTTCTTCCTCTAACTAAATGGAAGCAATGGGAGGAGGAGGACGCCGATTTGAATTCCTTTTCCATGATTTCCTCTCAACCGAAAAAGGTGACTGACTCTGAAGCTCCCCTTGTCACTATGAAAGGAGGAGGTAAGAAGAAGAAAAAATCAAAACACACTGTTGCTAAAGCTTTGACAACTGTGGTTTCTGATGTTCAGGTTGCTCCCGACACCTGACCATGGAGTGGCACCTATCTGTGGGTTCCTTGAATGTCAACAGTATTAAAAATCATAAAAGAAGATTTACCACCTTTTCTATCATTGCAGGTCATCAGCTTGATATTGTCCTGGTGCAGGACACTCCCCTACACACCACCAGAGAAACCTACCGGGCATCAAAGGATTGGTTATGGGGCTCTTCTTTTTGGTCTTTGAGAGAGGAGTTGTGCTCCAGGGTGGGGTTTTTGATTTTAAATCCTGATCTCCATGTCTCTCGCCTTATTGATTTGGTTCCTGGGAGGGTGTGCATATTGGATGTGAGACTTGGGGCACATGACATGCGTTTTATTAATGCCTACAATTTTCAAACCAAATATCAAAGTGTTGCTTTATTACAGAAAGTGCAACCGTATTAATATACTACCAGATTTGTTTTTTTGGAGCTGATTTTAATTGTATTCTATCTCTCTCCGATAAGACAGGCAGGACACAAAAGTTGTACTCTGATTCCAGTTTTATAAGCAAAATGTATATGCAAGCCAGGCTCAAAGATTGTGTGGCTAATTTCTCATGGCTGCCGGAACATATATACTCCAGGGGTCATTTGTCAACACGGATTGACTTCTTGTTTGCCTCTTATTGGGTCCCAGTGTGGTCTTTTTCAGTTTTAACAGTTGAAACCTCTGACCACAGACTGATTAAAACAGTTGTGGGGCAAGTTTGAACAACCTGGCCCCAATCCTGTTTGGAGGATGAATTCAACCTTATTATCAGACAGAGACACCTGGGCTACCATTCAGGAGGAACTGGAAGACAGATTTTCTGTCTATGAGTTGTATGATAATACCCTTTTTTGGTGGCAGGATACTAAATGAGATTTAGAGACTATGTGGTTCTTTAGCCAAGAAAGCCACAAATAACAAGTATATTACTTATTTGCATTTTAGAGATAAACTTCAGTGGCTTTTGTCTTTGTCTGTTGAAACTGGAGAAGACCTCACTGAGGATATTCAAGCTGTTAAGATTGAGATGTGTCAGTTCCAATATGATAGAGCCCATTCTCTGTTTTTAAAATAGAAGTTTGGTACACAAGGTAAAATGCAGAATGTCTATCCTTATGATTGTTGTGCTAGATGGGTTGAGTCTAAATATATGAAAGCATTGAAAACTGACTCTGGATTGGTTATGGACACTGGGGAAGGAATTGAGGGTATTGTTACTGATTTTGTAGAAACCTCTTTTAGTGGCAACTCTCCTCCTCTGGCTGGCATTAATGATTTTCTAGGTCAATTGGATGTGCCCGAGTTATTAGAGGCGGGTAAACAAATGTTGGCCTGATCTATTTCACAGAAAGAAGTAGTACAAGTAATTGGCAAATTACAGAGTGGGTCTTCCCCTGGCCCAGATGGTAGACCTGGAGAATTCTATAAAAAAGCAGTAGGCCTTATAAGCAAATTCTTGGTTCTAGTTTATAATGATATTTTATCTGGTACAGTAGAATTCCCTATGGCACTTGCTGATAGTCTTTTGATTTTTTTACATAAAAAAGGAGATAGATTAGACCTCAGAAACGGGCGACCTATCAGTCTCCTAAATGTTGATTGGAAGATTTTGTGTAAAATTCTATGTAACTATTTGTCCTGGGTGGCTCCGGAAGTAATTTCCTCTGGGCAGACTTGTGTCATTCCCCAGCAAGGTATGGGAGATGCGGCTAAATTATTACGGGAAGCTTTTGATGGGCCTGGGGGTTCCGGGTATTTGATCTCACTGAACCAAGCTGAAGCTTTTGATGAAGTAACTCATGTCTTTTTGTTCCGGGTATTGGAACATTATGGTATTCCTACCATTTTTGTTAATTGGCTTCAGATTATTTATAAATACGTATCTTCTCGGCCTTTGGTGAATGGCAGACTAGGGAGGTCTGTCTTGATTCAGAGAAGTGTTTGACAAGGGTGTCCATTGAGCCCTCTTTTGAATGTTTTTCTTTTGGACCCTTTATTGAGGATGCTGAATATGGTATGTGGCATTTCGCCTATTTGGGGACTTAGGGGTAGTTCTTTTTCGGTTGCTTTTGCTTATGCTGATAATACTACCATTTTAGTAGCTGATCGAGTTTCAGGGGAATGAGCTATGAGGGTGGTGGATTCTTTCTCTGTGGTTTCTGGTTCTAGAATTAATAAACAAAAGAGTAAAGCTGTGGGTATTCATGTTTCTGGTACTGATCCACGAGAGATTGGGGGTATTCCTATATCAGATTTACCTATCAAAATTTTGGGGTTTTGGTTTGGGGTTCTTGATTTAGCTTCTTTGAATTGGGAACTTGCCTTATCTCAAGTGGCTGAGAAAGTGGATAAATGGAAGAGTTATCCTATGACGAAAAAAAAAGGGTATGTATGTACAAAACTTTTATTTTACCTTTATTCCTGAATATTAGTCACCTTTATCCTTTGCCAGTCAAATTAGAGGTAAAAATGTATAGTGTGGCCTTTCAATTACTTTGGGGGAGCCAGCTTAACCCTATTAAAAGAAATAGTACTTATTGGCCTGTCAGTGAGGGTGGCCTGAACATGATGAATCCTGTGCTTTTTCATTTTTCTATGTTCCTGTTTGCAAATGTTGTGCCTAATTTACTGCAGAAACTACTTCATTGGGTTTCCTTGTTAAAAGATAGATGCCTCTATTTTTGGCAAAGATGGGACACTCAGCAATGGGGAATTTTTCGGAATATTCCACAAGATTTGTCTCCTTATCTTTAGGAAGTATGCAAGAAGTTAAAAGTTTGGTGTATTACAACTCATGATCTTTTACATAACACTAGGAACACTAGGAAACTGGAATACTGAAAACATCTTCATTCTGTATGTTTTACAGATCCCTGTCTTGTTCTTCCTGACACAGTGGTACTCTCTGATGTTCTTCACCAGCTGTCAGATCCTAGGCTCCTTCCTAAGGTGTGAGATTCAGTTTGGCTCTGTTGTCATTCCAAATTAAATGTTCGAGGAAATCATTTCCATAAATGTGTCCAGGAGAGATCTTGTTTGAGAGAGGGTTATGGGTTTGAGGTGGATACAATGGCACATTTATTTTTCCAGTGTCCATATATTCTTGGATTATGGCCCCTGTTGGCATCTTCCTGGTATATTCCACAGTTACAGAATATGGATTATAATACTTTGATTTATGGACAGTATAATATGCAGACATGGAGGGGTTTCCATATAGGGATGGGATGTCTTGACTCTTATGAAATAGAGTATCTGGCAAACAAGATGTCAGTTCGTGTTACAACAGAAACAGCTATCTTTATTAAGTTTGAAACTTAAACTTGAGCAAGAAATTCATAATGTGTTTACTAAAGACAGACTTGTTCTTTCTGGCTCTTCTTTCCACTCTTGGTGGAAGGGTTGAGGTTCTCTTTCTTTTTTACAAGAACCTGTTTAATTTGCTGTGGAAATTGTCATTTATTTTTTTTCTGCTCCCTTAGTTTGGGCCTTTTTTTTCTACAGTTTTAACAAGGAGGGTGGGGTGTGAGATGAGATAGCTGTGTCTGGAATATGTGCTTTTCTGTTTCTGATGTTTTTTATTGATTTTTCAGTCTTTACTACGGTACATTATGTGATGCTGATTCTATATTTTGCTTTGATTTTTATCTGACGTCGAATTTTTTTTGGCGCTGCACACATTTCTCTTGTTTAAACTTAGTGGTTTTGGTTTATTAGTTTTGTTTTTGGCATTATGTATTGCTCTTCTTATTTTTGTTTTTCATATTGATTGTTTTTCCTTTATGCCTTTCCTTGTTTTGATTTGCAGTTTTGTCCAATAAGAAATTCCCCTCTTCTGTTGTAGGGGGATACTTTGTTCTCTTGGCCAACTGCCAAGATGGCCACCTAGGATATAGGAGAGGAGGAGTGTATGAAGGCAAGAGAGTGGGTCTCCTCTCCTACTTTAACTCATCTAAAGACCCAGAATGTTTCATCTTGCAATATGGAAACTGCTGAACAAGTAGATGCAGAATCAGGGAATAACATAACTATGTCCAAGGAAACAGGTTTGAATGATTCAATAGATTTTTCAGAAGAATGCTCTTGTGAAAATAGGGACCTAGAAAGTAAAAACTGTGACAGAGCTCTGAATAATACCAAAGAGGAGAAATCTCCAGAAGTGATGGAATTAGAGAAACAGTTTGAAAAAGAACGAGCATTTTTTTGTAAAAATAAATGTGTTTTAAATGGAAATTGCGAAAACTAAATACTGACAGCAGCAAGAAATCTGTCAAAACAGCCCAGCTGAAAGCAAATTATGCTTTAGCATCTAAGGCACCATCTGCAAACTGGGCGGTGGCTGTCGAAATAGAAGAACAACAGAGGCAGCAGCAGAAACGAAAAACAGAAAGCACTAACCGAATGTCTGGTGCACAAGCCTCTACATCGAGATCTTCTCCAGCAGCAATGTCAGGAATGACACATACAGACAAGCAATTATCTGGCCTAAGACAAGCTGGAGAAGGACATATCACAGAAGGGAACACGTGGTCTGTGGAAAATGTGCTGGAAGCAGCTGGATGACAGCAAAATGCTGCAATAGGTCAGTGGAGATTGGAAAACTCCCCGATCAGAATTTTAAATGAAGAAAATGTACAGATAAATAAAAATAAGCATGCAGCAAGCATACCTGAGGTTGAGTTAGAGTTACCCCCAGAATTAGCGCTAACACAAAACCCACAGCTCTGATTACCAGAAACAAGGGTTCGGTCTGCAGAGCCTTGAACACCACTATCAGGGGGATGCCCCGAGACTAAGTCAGAGCTACCACAATGGCCTCTAACTATGATAAGGAGAACGACTGAAAAGCCTTTTTCTTCCTTATTTAAAATGCCCATCCTGCCAGCAAAAAAGACATAAGGTGGTCAGGATTTCATATATGGGGGGCTTTCCTTAGTCTCCAGACAGACTACTTGTATCTTGCACGTTATTAAGAGATACAATGAAATTCTTTGCCAATGAGATCTATGCCCTAATTCATATTTCAGGGGAGTCAACATTCAATCTGAGCTTTAAGACTCTGTCTGGCATAGAGCAATTCTGGACAAAGTACAGTGCTTTAAGAAAATCTACTGTATTGTCCCACTTTGCAGCAATCCCTCTAACAAAACCAGCACAGAAAACAATCATGGTTTTGTTTAGAAACAAGGAAGTCAGCATGCATGATCTTATTTACTGGTAAAAACAGAGATGTACACTGATAGAAAACACAGAGGCAATTCTGGATACAGAGAATATCTGGACTGGGGGATGGAAAGTAAAAGTATTAGTTAAAACTACTGAGACTGGGGTATTGCATTTGCCAAATTCTTTCTTTTTAGTACATGACTGGGATATTTTGTTTTATCCAGGACAGCCAAAAACCTGTTGTAAATGTGGATCTGGTGCTCATTTAAGTAGTGTTTGTGTTACAGCAAAATGCACAGTTTGTGGGGAATTAGGGAACACAGGAAATCAATGCTTAAATGAGTGTAAATGCAACTTGGGTGAGGAACTGGGCCACACTTTTCAAAATTGCAAGTGGGCAGTGCATAATATTAGAGACTATGCGGATGGGGAAGAGCAAAAGCTGCTTATCACATTGACACAAAAAAATAAGTTAGGCCCACAAAAAGGGGACAAGACAGGGGCTTCAGAGACAGTAACGGTAGATTCACCCCTCCCCCATGCCACAGGAGCCTGAGTAACAGCCACAACAGTTACAGATTACAGAACAGAACCAAGCTACTCAAGAGGAGACAGAGGAAACTAGGCAATCTGAACAAGGATGAAACCTACAGCATTCAGATATGCCCCCCCATACCTGAAAAGGAAGCGTTTAGGATAATTACAAGACAGAAAGGTAATACTACCCCAAACACTAGTGGGAAGCACATTGAAGTTCCCACTATGAACAAGTATGAGATTCTACAATCTGAGAATTCTGAAGAAGATTCTGATACTACTTCAATTTCATCTTCCTTGCTAGAAAGTACCATGGATACAGAGATGCAATTAAACTCTTGTGGCCCCAAAAAAAGGAAAGTGAAGATAAAAGTAAAAAGCAAAGAACATGTTACAAGGAAAGGGAAGAAAAAATTACTCACCTTAGTAATGTTGTTTCTTCTAATGGAGTCTTGCTATATTATGACAATTGCAGTATGACCGCAGGTTAGAACTGCTCCGGAGGTGAAATAGTTAACTTTCCATGCAGGCATGGAACTTAGAGCACGAACTCGGTTGAAAACTCTGTCTGTTGTGCTTCAAACGCAAACTGTCAGATCTTTATGAGCTAAAACTCACTAAGGTTCTGTGTGGAAGCTGTAAACCTACACTAGCCAACTGGCTAACATAAACACTCATTTTTGGCCTAAAACAAAGACTCAAGTCAGGAGACCCAAAATGCAAAACACAACACCAATTCACCAAAAGGTAGGTGAAAAACAACAAGGTGGGCATAAAAAAAGTGCCAACCCTGTACTGCCCACCCACATCCCCAAAACAGAGGTTCTGAGAGGGGCAGGCAGGGAGGGAGGTCATAATATAGCAAGACTCCATTAGAAGAAACAACGTTACTAAGGTGAGTAATTGTTTCTTCAAACAACATGAAGTCTTGCTATTTTATGACAATTGCAGACTACACAGCAGTACCCCCATGGAGGAGGAACAGAACCTACCTAGGAAATAGGTTCTGAAGCATGGCTGTGTTAAACCGAGCATCACTCCTAGCCTGGATGTCCAGGAGTAATGCTTGGTAAAAGGTGTGAACTGTTTCCAGGTAGCTGCTTGACATATTTCTAGAATAGGAATGTCTCTGGCAGCAGCCAGAGAAGCAGCTGTACCTCTGGTAGAGTGAGCCCTCAGGCCTGAGGGGAACTTTACCCAACTCTCATAGCAGAATTGGATACAAGAGACAATCCACCTGGCAATGGATCTTTTAGTGGATGGCTTCCTTTACCAACTTCACCATAGGTGAGGAACAGTTGAAGGAGTCAAACCTATGACCCTTGGTACGCTCTATGTAGTAACTAAGGGCTCTCTTCACATCTAGGCTGTGCAGCATCCTCTCCCCAGAGGAGGAGTGGTCAGTGAAGTACACTGGAAGTGAAATAGATTGATTAAGGTGGAAATCTGAAACCACCTTAGGCAGGAATCTTCTGTTAGTCCAAAGGACCAAATTATCTCTGTGAAAAGAGATAAACTCCTGCTCCACTGACAACGCTTGTAATTCACTTATGCATCTGGCAGAGGTGATGGCTACCAAAAACACAGTTTTCCAAGTCAAGTACTTGAGCTCAGCTGAAGACAAGGGCTCAAAGGGGGGTTGCATAAGCTGAGCAATGCAAACATTAAGATCCCAGGCAGGGGCAGGATTCCTGAATGGAGGGTTGGTGTGAAACAACCCGTTAAAAAACTTGGAAAATACAGGATGAGCTGAAAGGGAAGAGGATTTACCTGCTGAAATAAAAGCAGACACAGCTGCCAAGTGCACCTTCAGGGTAGCTGGTCTCAGCCCCAAAGAATTCAGGTGGACCATATAATCCAGGACTGTGGGTAGATCAGAAGAGACTGGGGAAATATGCTTTTCCGAGCACCATATGGAAAACCTTTTCCATTTGGAATTGTAAGTATCCCTGGTGGAAGGCTTCCTTGCAGCCTTCAATATATCCATTACACCTTGGGAAAGGTGTAAATCAGCAAACTCTAACTCTTCAAGAACCAAGCCTTGAGATTGAGAGATTTGAGATTCGGGTACCAGACCCTTCCCTGGGCACAGGTTAACAGATTGTGATTCCTGGGAAGGGACAGGGGAGGATGGACTGCTAAGGACAGCAGGAGTGGATACAGGGCTGTCTGGCCTAATCCGAGCTATCAGAATGACTTTTCATGATTGGGATCTGATTTTGACTAGAACTTTGAACAGGAGAGGAAAGGGAGGGAAGGCATAGAGAAACTTCCCCTCCCAACTGAGGACTAAGGCATCCAGTGGGAGTGAGCCCAACACTGGGGGCCTGCAGCAAAAAAGAGAAAGTTGGTGATTGTCTGGGGCTGCACAAATATCTATCTGCGGGGTGCCCCATCTGGCAAATACTACTCCCAAGACCAGGGGATCCAGTGACCATTCGTGGTGGCCCTGGGAAATCCTGCTGAGAGCATCTGCCAGGACATTGTCCTTGCCTGGGAGGTGAACTGCTGTAAGAGAGCTGTTCAGGGAGTAAGCCAGAGACCACAACTTCATCGCTTCAGTGCACAAGGCTGTAGACTGAGTGCCCCCTTGCTTGTTGATATACCACATTGTAGTGGTGTTGTCTGTTCTGACCTGAATACTTTTGTTCTGAACAGATTTGGAAAAAGCTTGAAGTGCTAGAAAAACTGCTCTGAGCTCCAACAGGTTGATGTGGAGCAGAGATTGCTGGGGAGACCACAGACCCTGGGTGGTGAGGTTGCCCATGTGAGCTCCCCAGCCCAAGAGGGATGCATCTGTAGTAAGGATTAGAGAATGAGACTGAGTGACAAAAGGAACCCCTTGTCTCAGGTTGCTCTGATCCTGCCACCACTGTAGGGCTTGGATCAGGGTTCGAGTTACTGGGATCAGCTTGGTAAGAGGATCCTTTCTTTGAGACCAAAAAGCTCTCAAATGGAACTGGATGTCCCTCATCTGAAATCTTGCTCCTTGCACAACTGCTGTGGAAGCAGCCATGTGTCCTAGGAGCTGCAGAAAATGCCTTGCTGGCCGGGAGACCTGCAGGGTAAATGAGGAGGCCAGGGAGACTACGGTCTTTGCCCTGTCCAGGGGGAGGAAGGCCCTGGCTTCCTGTGTGTTCAGTTCTGCGCCTATGAAGGTAAGTAACTGGACCAGCTCTAGAACTGACTTTGAGAGATTCAGAAGGAAACCTAGAGAGGTAAGCAGTTGCTGCATTATCTGAAGGTGTAAATTGACCTGGTCTGGGGACTGGCCTACTAAGAGCCAATCATTCAGATAAGGAAAGATGGCAATCTTTTGCCTTCTTAGGTAGGAAACTGCTACAGCCAGGCATTTGGTGAATACCCTTGGGGCAGAAGTGAGGCCGAAGGGCATTGCTCTGAACTGGTAGTGGCCTGAGGGCAGCTTGAACCTGAGGTACTTTTGATGGGAGCTTCTGATGGGAATATGGAAGTAGGCATCCTTGAGGTCCAGGGAAGCTAGCCAGTCCCCTGGCCTTAGAGAGGGTAGGATAATTCCCAGAATCACCATTTTGAACTTTGGCTTTAAAAGGTGCTTGTTTAAATATCTGAGATCCAGGATGGGCCGCCATTCTCCTGTCTTTTTTGGGGTAAGGAAGTACCTGGAGTACAAACCTTTGCCCTGGTGTAGGGGAGGAACCCTTTACACAGCTCTGAGAGCCAGGAGAGTAGAGACCTCTGCCTCTAGGGGAGTGCCTCTGATGGAGTTGGAGGTGGAAAAGATCTGGTTCTCAGCTTTGGAAATTTTTTGAAGCTGAGAACCAGTCCCTGGCTTACTACTTCCAGGATCCATTTGTCTGATGTTAAAGACTTCCAGTCCTGGACAAAGTAAGCCAGCCTGTCCCCTACAGGTAGAGGAGAATCAGCCCTGGCAATCCCATCAGGGTGCCTGCTTGGCAGGGGCTTTGGGATGAGGGGTGGAAGCAGACCTGCTTGTACCCCGTCTGCCTCTCCCTCTAAAGAACCCCCTCTGAGCATAGGCAGAGGAGGAAGCTTGGGCTTGGTAAAAAGGCCTATGAAAAGGCCTGCCCCTGCCTCTAGGAAGCTGCTTTTGAGGAGTGGCCTGCCTTTCCTTGGCCTGTGCACTCATATAGGTGGTCCTATATTCATCCATTTTCTTCATGTAATTCTCTGTTTGCTCCCCAAATAGAGAATTTCCCACAACAGGAAAATCCATGGCCTTAGACTGGGTATCCTGAGACAGGGTAGTACATCTGAGCCAAGCCATCCTGCGAAGTGCCACAGATGTAGCCATGACTCTTGATGAAACATCATTAGAGTCCACTGCAGCATGAAATTGCACCTTGGATGCCTCAATACCATCCATAGCCACCTGTTTCAGCTCCCTGGCAAGCTGGTCAGGGACTTGTTGTGCTAGGGCCAGCACAGTATCCCATCTGGATTTCTGGTACCTAGCAGCATAAGCCATATAATTTGCTTGTCTGAGTCCCAAAGATGCTGCCATGTACTGTTTCTTTGCCATAGCATCAATCTTCCTGGAGTCCTTCTCAGGGGGGTGTGAAGCTAGGGGAATATTAGCCTTGTCACAGGCAGCAGCCTGCACTACCCCAACATTGCTGCATTGCTGAGTGAAGAAATCAGTGTCGGAGCCTGATAAGGTATACATCTTGTCCATCCTTTTATCCACAGGAGGTATAGTGTGAGGAGTTTTAAAACTTTTACTGTCTGTTTCCGAAAAGATTTATGCAAAGGAATAGACAGTCTCCTAGACTCTGGAATATCCATCATTTCTACATAGTCTGGCTCCTCTTGGTCATCCACAGCTTCCTCAATAGGGAGCTGGAGAGTTCATCACCTTTTATAAAACATGAAATGAGAAGGGACTCGAAAGCGGAGGAGAAACCCCTAGGGTCTGTCTGGAGAGATGTCCGGATCAATGGGCACATTCAGATCTTCAAAACCATATTCAATCTCCTCATATTCCTCTTCCCCTTCCCCTGGTTCATAAAAATCCTCAAAATCATAATCTTGAACCGGTGGAACCGGCCAAACCGAATTCTTACCTGAAGGTGTCGGTATGGTCGGAACCGGAGAGAGAGACTGGACAATTTGAATTGCTTTAGCTATTTCCTCAGCAGTTGGGGAGAGAACTTTTGGCTGTACACTAGCTGACTTTCTAGTCCTTTTTGCTAGAACCGGCTCCTCAGAACCGGCTCTTCGTTTGCCCGAGGAAGTATCGCCCTGGTCAGAGGGCACTCCCTCCGGTTAGGTTGGCACCGAACCGGGCTGGCCATCCGGGTCAGCAAACTTTTTGGCCTCCCTTTCCCTGAGCCTACCAACTCTCTTATCTATGGTGGCAGCAGGGAAATTGTGACAAATCTGGCAGTCTGAATTGAGGTGGTCAAACCCCAGACAATAGACACATGTGGTGTGTGGGTCAGCCTTAGCAAAAGCTTCCCCATAAACACTACAGTGTTGAAACCCAGTGGGTCCGGTTTTTCTTTTGGGTTTTTCAGACATAATGCCAGCCTAACCAACTTGCCCGTTTATGGCAATCCACCAAGCAAGACACCCTTATCGGTTCCCAACCGTGTCACGGGTCATGGAAAAAACCGTAATGAAATCCGTTTTTTTTAGAACCAATAAGAACCAGGAACCGCACTCTAAAAAAGGACTAGTAGATTTTAAATACAACCTGATCTGTTCAAACCATACCGATAAAGAATTACAAGTTCCACACAGAAAAAATAAATGTAAAACCTATCTATTACTTACATTACCACAGACAGAGCTTGAACCGACCGGTTGCGGTTTAATTTCGGCTAAAAACTGAAAAATAATACTTTTAAACTGACAAAATGAACCGAGCAGAAGGAGAAATCTCCAGAGCGACTGTTCAGTGAGGCGGAGTAAAGAATCTGACAGTTTGCGTTTGAAGCACAACAGACAGAGTTTTCAACCGAGCTCGCGCTCTAAGTTCCATGCCTGCATGGAAAGTTAACTATTTCACCTCCGGAGCAGTTCTAACCTGCGGTCATACTGCAATTGTCATAATATAGCAAGACTTCATGTTGTTTGAAATACCAATAACAGCTAGATGGATGATTTCTTTTGGTACATACTGTTAATGTCAACTGTATTAAAAGGAGATTTAAAAGAAAATGTCATTTTCCTTCCTGTTTTGCTTGCCACTGAGGGTAATTTTCCTTCAGAATGTTAGATTACATACTTTGAAAGAGATACAGGCTGCCTCCAGAGATTGGTTCTTAGGGCCTTCTTATTGGTCAATTGGGCAAAAGACATGTTCAGGAGTTAGGATATTATTTCAGGTACAAAATATCCAGGTGTTAAAAATTCTTGATGTAGTTCCTGGGAGATTCTTACTCATACATATTTTATTATTTTAGACTCCATACAGGCTGATAAATGTGTACACTCCACAAACAAAAGCATCTAGAAGTGAATTATTGAAAATGATTCAACCCTATTTGTGTACTACGCACCACATAATTTTTGCAGGGGATTTCAACTGCTCAATTATATCATGTACAGCAAAACAGTTTTGCCATTCTAACACACTATGCCAAGTAATTAATCAAGCTAGACTACAGGACATCTATTTTAGACTAAACAAAAAACACACACCCACATTTCACAGAGGTAACTTGGCAACAAGAATAGATTATGTTTTTATCTCTGATAATTTAAGAAATTGTTTGGCAAAACATCAGGTGGTAGAATTCTCAGTCCATGATATGTTAGAATTGTAAGTTAGGACTCAAAACCCTGCCCTTAAAGGGCCTGGCACATGGAAATTAAATATGTCCTTATTGTCAGATAATTATATACTGGAAACAATAAAACAGCTCCTACAAGCAAGGAAATCCATATAAATTTTTTATGACAGCCCAATAATTTGGTAGAGGACACAAAAGTGGAGTTATGAAAATTGTATAAAGGCCTAAGTAAAAATAACAGTAAAGACAAATACTTGCAATATTTGAAAAATAGAAAATGGCTACAACAATTGCTGTCACTATCATATGAGACAGGTCAAACTCTAGCATTACAATAAAGAGATACTAAACAAAAAATGCTGGACTTTCATACAGAAAAAGCAAAATCTTTGCACTATAAGCAACAATTTAAAATGAAAGGAATGGCAGACATAGTTTGCCCATTTGATAATTACTCAAAAAAGATGACAGTAAAAAACATGATGGGTATAAAAGATGAAAAGGGGAAAATAGGTACAATAAAAGAGGAACTCTTACACAGTGTCTACATACACCATGAATATGTACGCACCATGAGGGATGGATCAAAATGGACTGTAGGAGTTTTTAAGAAATATAGATAGACCCATGATAGGAGAAGAGAAATTACAAAATATATCCAGGCCAACTGAGAAAAGAGAAATACAAAAGGTTATGTAAAAGCTAGTAGGGGGAAAGTTGCCAGGTCCTGATGGACAACCAAATGAATTATTTAAAATTATAGGTTTAGATTTGTTAGACGAGCTAACTGAAGTACACAACAATATACTTTCTACAGCTGAGATCCCATTAAACCTGAATTCAGGTCTTTTAACTTATTTATGTAAAAAAAGGGACAAATCTGATTTGAAAAACTGGAGACCTATAAGCTTATTAAATACAGACTTTAAAATTTTAACTAAAATTATAGATAATAGGTTGTCTGAAATAGCACAAGATATAATCTCACTAGCACAAACATATGCCATACCGGGTAGACAAATACAGCAACACCTGCTATGTATAACAGGAATCAGTGGAGAGAGAGGGAAAACAGGATCACTAGAAGGATATCTGGCCTCCCTTGATCTTGAGAAGGCCTTTGATAGGATGAACAATACATTATTATGGGATGTTTTAAAACATTATAGGATTCTCAAAACAATAATTAATTGGATACAAGGTATATATAAGACAGCTGCAGTTGCACCAGTGGTGCATGGGTGGAAGGGGCCAATGATTCTTCTACAGAGGGGAGTAAGACAAGGCTGACCACAAAGCCAGATTCTATGTGGATTTTTTTATAGAACCTCTGCTGAGGAAATTAAACACAACAAACTACATAAAACCAGTAGAAGCAGTAGGACAACATTTTCCTTAGAAAATACTTGCATATGCAGATGATATGAATGTTATTGTAAGAGGTGAAGCTCCCCTTATAGAAGTCATTAAGATTTGTAAAGCTTTTGGAACAATGCCAGGAGCATCCTTGAATATAGCAAAATGTGTAGGAAAGTGCTTAAATTATACTTTGAGTCAAAGGAAAACCGTAGAAGGTATTTGTATAAGGCCAGATCAGATTAATATATTAGGTGTGGATTTGGGGAATGGAGAGCTAGACAAAATTAATTGGGAAAAGAAAATGATCATAGGGAAGTAAAAAGTGGCCCAGTGGAATAAATTGAAGCTAAGTAAGAAAAAGAGGTTCTACTGTACCTAATCAAAACTTATCTGATTCCAGTATTCCTTTACATTAGTTGTATCTTTTCACCCCCAAAAAAATTGGAAACAGGAATTTTAAGTTTATTTTTTCAAACTCTATGGGGAAGTCATCTTAATCATTTAAAAAGAAATATATTATATCTTTCCTTGAAACAAGGAGGGTTGAAAATGATAAACCCTATACTATTCTTTATTAGTTTCTTTTTATTCACCAATATAAAACCTCTTCCTACTGGACAACAGTCCAGTTAGGAAAACATGTTATATGAAACATGCTAACTCTGGATACAACAATTTATTTATTTTTAATTAATTATTTATTTTTTTTTTTATTTGTTCTAGGATTACAAATACCTTTGAGCCTAGGCTCTTTTACAAAGGTTCCATGTCACTGGTACAATTGAGACAATCATAAGCAGAGATAACAGTTTATAAAATTAAAAAAAAAAACACATTGTCTTGTAGATGAAAAAAGAACAATAAGGTGAAACTTTGGGAAGGGGAAGGGAAAGGAGGAGGGTGAAATCAGGGAGACTAAATGGATGGGAGAACAGGGGAGGTAGGTTGGTGGGGACAAAGAGAGAAGAGGTGGAAGGCGGATAAGAATAGAGGTAGTGCAGCCGGGTGGCATTTGTCATGAGCCAGCAGGGGAGGCGAAGATGGGGGGGTGCTGGCAAAGTGCAGGAGTAGATGTGGATCCAAAAGGACATCTTCAGCTATGGAACCAAAAGACATGTTTAGCCACAACAGTCACAGAGGTTGGAGGCAGTGAGTGTTAGGCGGAGACAAGTCTTAAAAGTGCTGGAGACAGAATAATGTAAAAGTACTTAACAAATCAGTGTTAATACCAGAATATGTGATAAATATGTTCTTGAGGATAAAACAATGGCATGTGACAGTACACCAACTTTTAACTCAAAATAGGAAACAGTTTTATTATTTTACATTTTCCTCAATGTGCACAGTCAAAACAGTATTTGAGAAATGGCCAGCCTCTTATAAAGACTCATTGTTAAACCTATTAAATAATAAGAGAATTCCAGAAAATATGTGGGATCTTCACTGGATGGCATGCCACAAGAGAATAAATGTAAAATCAAATCAGAAACACAAACAACAGGCTGAGCAACTATGTGTCAGACCAAAATACATACTACAAGAGGAAACACTTGAGAATCTGTTATTTTCTTGTTCATTTATTAAGGGATTTTGGATCTTTATAGCCCAACAGTGTGTGTGTGTGGGGGGGTGGGGGGGGGGGGGTTGTTCTGAGATATCTGAAGTATGAGAATATAATGTATGGGGTATTTGATATACCATGGGCAAAAATGGAATGTAAGTACATTACATGTTATGATGGTGGTTTTTAAATGGAATATCTGGTTGATGAGATGTGCTTTTACTCTACAACAGAAAGAGGGTAACTACAGAGAGCTATTAAACAAAATTGAGAAAGACTTGAGGAGACTGTATTTGAAAGAAAGATTGGCAATGCCTAGAGAAATTGTACAAGAATTATGGAAGGCACTACCATGGATAACTGATAATGATATACCTATAACATGAAATGTAAGACCGTGCAGAATAATAGCATTTTGGGAAAAAATTAGGGAATATTAGTGACATAAGTGTTTAGCTTTGCAGTCAATTCTTTTTTTTTTTTTCTTCTTTTTTTCTTTTGTGATTTATTCTTGATTTCTGTGATGTATGGATTCTGAATATGTTTTTATTTTAATAAATAATTCTCCTACTCTTGCTAGGGAGTGATGTCTCTCTGCAGGAGTCATGGAGGTTCCCAATCCGGAGGAGATAGAGCAAGGAGGAGGTTGTATGCAGCAACAACCTGGAGTAATAATAATAATAATCTTTATTTCTTTTGCACCTTTCAAGATTATCAAGGTGCATTACAAAAAATTATGCTAAAATAAGAACAAATAAAACAGCAAGATATAAAAAAATTCACTAAAATCCAATAAACAGCACTACTAATTAGGGTAAGCTTACATCCATAAAAATGCCTTCAGTGCCATTTAAAACCCCCCACGGTCGAGCATTCCTGGAGCTGAAGTGGTAGAGAATTTCAAAGGGCCAGGGCTGTGTACATAAAAGCACGGGCCCCGGAAGATTTTAAAGATACCCTTGGAATCTCTAGCAACCCCTCGTCATAAATGGAGCAGTCGCTCAGGGCAGTAAGGGATCAGAAGCTCTTTCAAGTAGTCTGGGACAAGACAATGTAGGCTTTGTAAGTCAGTAATCTGACTTTAAAGGTGATCCGCCACTGAATCGGCAGCCAGTGCAGCTTGCGCAGCACCGGTGTGATGCAATAAGTATGGGGAATCCCCTTCAGCAAATGGGCTGCAGCGTTCTGCACTAGCTACAGGTGGTGGATATCAACCCCCAATAGCCCAAAGCAAAGGGAGTTGCAGTAGCCAAGGTGCAAGGTCACAAAGGCATGGATCAATGTAGGTAGGTCACTGGATGGAACAAGATGCTTGATCCTGGTGATGTTCCTCAGATGGTAAAAGGATGTTGTGATGACCGCCAACACCTGCAATTACAGTGTCAGCTCATTATCAAGCATCACCCCCAGATCCTGCACCCATTCAGTGGGAGCCCCCCAGGAAATGCCCCGTGGGCTGCCCAGCCCCAACCCCCCTGTACAGTGACCAGGAGCCACTACCATCACCTCGGTCTTCCCTGAGTTCCCCGAGTTCAACTTCAGCCAGCTAGAATTCATCCAGTCCTGGATTTCAGTGAAGCAGTTATTAAAGTC
This sequence comes from Neoceratodus forsteri, assembly GCA_016271365.2. Lineage (NCBI taxonomy): Eukaryota > Metazoa > Chordata > Ceratodontiformes > Ceratodontidae > Neoceratodus > Neoceratodus forsteri. The sequence goes on from CM057456.1 coordinate 1,294,351,971, forward strand.
TGAGAGAGCACTATCCTGGTTGGGTGCAAAAGACAGGTAGAGCTGGGTATCATCAGCATAGCAGTGAAACCTCAGCCCATACTGTCTTAAAAAGTCTCCAAGGGGCAGCATGTACACCGTGAACAACATGGGGAACAGCATTGAGCCCTGGGGCACCCCACATGACAGAAAGAGAGGGTCAGAGGAATAAATCCCCGACACCACCCTCTGAGTTCTGCCAGTTAGGAAAGATTTAAACCATCTGAGGACAACACCAGTCAGGCCACAGATGAACCTGAGGCACTCAAGCAGCACCCCATGGCCCATGGTGTCAAAAGCTGAGGAGATATCAGGGAGCACCAAGATGGGCTGGCGTTTCTGATCTCTTGCCTTCAGGAGATCATTGAGCACCCAAACCAGAGCAGTCTCATTACTGTGCCTCTTTCAAAAACTGGATTGGAGAGGTTCATAGATGTTATGGATGGTTAAATAGTTCTCCAGCTGTACAGCCACTACCTTCTCAATCACCTTACCAACAAAGGGAAGGTTAGAGATAGGTCTGTAGTTCACCAGACAGTCTGGGTCCAAAGAAGCTTTCTTCAAGGGGGTGTCACCACTGCCTCCTTCAGGGAGCTAGGGAACTCACCCAATTCAAGGGAGCACTGGACTATCTGAGTTAGGACTGGGCCAATGATATCACAACAACCCATAATCAGGGAAGTTGGGCCTGGATACAAACTACAGCACATAGGGTGCATACCCTGGACAATCCACATGACATCCATGAACTCTGGCCAGTCGAAGGTACTCCAAGAGAAGTGAGGGAATGTGGCAGGGCACTGATCACTAACATCCCCATAGATTGTGCTGGTCAGATCTCCGCCCTGATGTCAGCCACCTTATCTGCAAAGAACCGAGTGAGTTCTTCCCACTCCAACTGTGAAAAGGCTCTTCAAACCTGCAGGCAGGCTGGGTTACACAACCTGTCCACAGTTTGAAAGAGATAAGCCAGTCGGTTCTGAGCGGCAGCAATCTCCCGGACAGGAATTCTGCCTTCTTACGGGAGATTGTTGATTAATAGTGCTGATAATGTTCTATCAACCTAAGACAGTCAGCTTCCAGGGAAGATTTCCACCAGCAATGCTCTAACCTTTGTCCCAGTTGCTGCAATTCCCTCAAAGTCCCATTAAACCAGGGGGTACAGAGGACAAAGGGAGAGAGGGCAAACACGGACTGGAGCAATAGAATCCAAGGCCATGACAATGACCTCATTATAGGGCAAAACAAAGGCCTTTGGGTTCCTGCTTGCCACAGGAAACTCTAATAGGTCCAGGACCACCGTTAGGCCTTTGGGGCTCATATCTCTTAAAGGGCAGTACCTGGCTATCTTTACAGAGGTAGGCTTACGAAGGGGGTGCAAAAGTTGAATCTTACGGTGTAATGATTGGACCACCTGACTGGTTCCGCCCCCATATTGGAGGCATCGATCCCCAGGAGAAAAAACAGATCAAGGGATTGACCATGTTTATGAGTAGCAGCAGTAACAATCTGTGTAAGGCCTAGTGATGTCGTCAGCTGGAGGAAGTGTTGTCCAAATTGCGAGAGTTTGTCATCGATCCAGGCATTAAAGTCACCCAGGACCATCAGCCTGGGTGACTCAAATGCCATCTCGATCACGAAATCTGCTACTTCCTGAAGGAATCACTTCTCATCCCCAGGTGGATGGTAGATGAGGACTATCCTACAACCTACACCTGCTACTATGGTACATTCAAATGACCCAGCATCTTCAACTGGTACACTCGTGAGGCCCAGTTTGGTCTTGAAACAGAGTACAGGGGATAGAATCTATGGATATTCAGACAACAGAACCTGAGGAAACTGTGGGTACTGAGGACATTCAAGATGTTAATTTAGATGAACCTAAGCTACAACAAGAACTTGCAGAGAAATGAAAGTATCTATTGACAATGCTAAATGAAGTAGAAAAAGAATTTAAATTAAATAAAGGAAAGTTGGAGAAGGGAAAAAAAGGAAAAGAACTGCACAAAGTCCTATTTATTCCTCAGTTAAAAAAGGGAACTTTGAAAATATGGATGATTTACAAAACGTGAAACCTCAGGCTACTACATCTACTGTATATGCTTCTACTTTCCAGATGTCAGTTACTCAGGATTTTCCCTGTACAGCACAGCAGGTGGAAGGGACACCAGAAAATGCATTACAAAATGCAGGATGGATCTTTGTAGATGGAAAATGGGTAGCAGACCCGAAAATTCCCATACCTGGTTCCCCGAAATTGACTTGCAGGACCTCATCTCCTACATCGGGTGAAGCGACTGAGATGCCCAATGCGGATGATTGGCAAGAAGAAACCATAGGTGTGGATGACAATGTCAGTTTCAGCGGTGCGTTTAGATGATCCTGCATCAGACTCCACCCAGGAGTTCACTACACAGCAGGATGTGGCTACAGTGCGGGCCGAGAAGGAACTGCCCGAAGACATGGAGTGCATACAACACATCGAGACTACTCAGGATGGCAGAAGGACAACATGTACGATGAATGATACATTACCAATTACGGGGGATAATTCTGATACTATGGATAATGCTTTGGCTATGACTGCATTAGTAGAGTCAGAGGTACTACCAGCAAAACCAGCTAGTTATACTAGTTTGTTTAAGCAACCAGCAGAGGCTGCCAAATGGTGCTTTGTGGTATGCCTATGATATAAAGAGGGGCTAGATGTACCGCTAGACAGAAACTATGTTGGCAAGGAACTTATTATTGATTCTTCACATTTTTCCCTGGCAGAGGTGTACGCATTTATTCACGCCTCCGGGGATCAGAACTATGATATTAGCTTTCAATCAGCTAGTCTACTAGATACATTTTGGGCAGCATACCACACTGATAAAGACACCCCCTTATGGAAACGTTCAGTTGATATCCCTATCACTAAACCAACCTTCAAAACTATAACTGTATTATTTCAAAATGAAAGGGTTAATGTGAACGACATCTTATATTGGTTATTACAGTGCTGCACAGTGAATGGGATGCCAGAAGCCATCATAGATGACAACAGGTTCTGGACTAGGGGGATGGAAGTTTAGGATACAGTTGAAACATACAGAAGATGGCATCCAACATTTTTTCTGGGCATCTAAATTAATGCCCCCCATTCCTATGGAGAGTTCCTCTCAGTCTACAGAGGCTGGCCCTTCCCATACCTCAGCTGTTTCTCTCATAACTTCTAATGAAGATTTAACAGTGGTATTTCCTTCCCCAAAACAACGTGGAACTCTTCCTAAGAAATCATCTAAAACTGTTCTGGGGGACCCGATTAGGCCGGAAAATAAATATTAGGTTTTTCAAAGTTGGGGAGAAGCAATGGAGGATGAAGATTCTGATGTTTCCTATCAATCGACTCAAAGTGAACTCCCTGTTGACTTGGGTCCTCAGAAAACAGTGGGTGTCACTTTAAAAGGGAAGAAAAGAATTACTAGATCTAGTAAAAAGAAACTGTGATTGTAAGTTATACTGGCTTTTCTACTTTTTAGGTGAATTAGCTTAAACACTAACAGTATTAAATCTGAGTATAAAAGGAAAGCAACTTTTGCTTTGTTGCAATCATTACAATATGACTTTTTTTATTACAAGACATTCATTTGCATTCATTTTCTGAAATTCAAAGAACCACTGTTGAGTGGTACCAGGGTACTTCATATTGGTCATTACGAGAAGACCAGTGCTCTGGACTGGGTATTTGCTTTACGACAGAAGTTCTATTACAAAAATTGACTGATATGGACCCATGATGCATACTCATATTAGATATTTTATTTCAAGGGTTACCATGTAGAGTTATAAATTTATATGCCCCACAGACCAAGGCCCTATGTATTGAACTTTTACATAAGATTCAACCTTTCCTTTGTACTAGTGGGCAAGTATTTTTCGAGAGGAGATTTTAATATCAGTTTATCACATAAACAGAGTGATGGTAAGAAAAATAAAATCTACTGTGATAAGGCTGCCTTACATAAATTGATAAAAATGGCTGCCCTTAAGGACACCTTTGTCACCACCTCCTTATCCTCTGATACCTTTTTTAAAGGCAAATTGTATTCTAGAATAGATGGATGGTTGGTCTCTCAGTCCTTATCTATTATTTGGACACAGACAAAAATAGTGGAAACATCCGATCATGCATTGATAGATCTACATGTATCATCGCACCCACCAAGAACAGCTGGTAAAGGATATTGGAGGCTTAACACCAGTTTATTACTACTACCACAGGTGTTAACAGACCTTAAAATAATTACTCAAGATAGACAACCTGTCTTGTTTTTATATGATTCTATAATCTCATGGTGGGAGGACACTAAATGTTGTTTAACGGATTTGTTTTAAATAGATTTCTAGACAGATAGCAACACAAAAGCAACAAACATATTTGACACTGTGTGATCGTTTATATGATATAATCTCTTTACAATCTGAAACTAACTTGGATTACTCAACAGAGATAGCTACCCTTAAATCAGAAATGACATTACATCAATATAATAGGCAGCAGACATTAGAAAAAGAGCAGCGGTTTGGGACACAGGGTAGTAATGAACAAATAAACCCTTTTGAAGATTATAAATCTCAACTGCTTGCCAGGAAATTGACTGTAATACAGACTAAAGAGGGAACATTCTTAAATGATAATAAGGGCATTATGAAAATGCTCGAATTTTATATCAAAGATCAGTTTGGCAATGGTGTGCCACAAACAGAAGGGATGGAAACTCTATTGCAAGCTGCGAACCCTCCCTTTTTGGCACAACAACAGATGGATGACATGACTGTAGCACTTTCCAATTCTGAATTAAATACTGTAATTAAGCCTCTACATAACAATACTACACCAGGTTCAGATGGGTTTCCTAGTGAACTGTATAAAATATTATGGAGTGTGTATCAACTGAACTGCTTGCAGTATTTAATGCTTTTCTAAATGATGATAAAATTACAGAAACTATGTATGAAGGTATGTTAATATTTTTGTTTAAAAAGGGAGTTCAGAATTACATTCAAAATTGGAGACCATTTACCTTATTTAATGTTGATTATAAAATTCTTTCTAAACTATTGTGAATTGGCTTACAAAGGTGGCTGTGGATTTATTGCATCCCTCACAGTATGGTTCAGTCCCTGGAAGGAACATTACTGATGCCTTAATTCTTATAAGAGAACTGATGCATAGAGGCACAGCAAAACTTATTTCAAGATATTTGGTGAATTTTGACCAAACCAAAGCATTTGATGATGTGTCCCATGAATACGTATGGCTCACTTTATGTGCATATGGGATACCACAGATTTTTCTCAATTGGTTACAGATTTGCTATGACTTGGCATATGTTTGACCCTATGAAAACAGCTGGTTGGGGAAAAGATGTCTGATTAGAAGAGGGGTAAGACAGAGGTGCCCCTTAAGCCCCCTGTTGTACCTTTTCACATTATATCCTATTATTAGAATTATAAATCAATCCCCTCTGATAATAGGAGTTAGTACATCCCCTGGCTTAGAAGTCAAATCTTTAGCTTACGTAGATGATTTATACCTGGTGGTCTTGGATGCTAAAACAGTGATACTGGCCTTCAAATTTTTGTGTTGCTTACTGTCACAAATCCACTCAGCAGGTCAGGCCCTCTACTCTCAAAGTGCCAACCTTTGAGTGCAGTGTTGTGAAAAGTGTAGCAGACAAAGTAACCCTCTTGTCTGTTTTTGTGAGTTCAGATCAACCTTTGGTCTCAAGTTCTGGAGGGATTCAAACTGTGAACCTCTTGCTAGCATATCCAATGCACAGGCTCAGATATTTCTGTCTTCAGGGGGCCAGATATCTTTGCCTATGGACACCTAACCAGGTATACATAGATGAACCCTTAAAAACTTTAATAAAGACTTCAGATTTAAAACGCTTCTCTTTCCAGTTTGATACCACCATTCAAGCTTATGCTTAGTATCTGCAATAACCGTATACTTTTCTTACAACTAAAAAGAAGTCAAAGACAGACCAAGTAAGTTCTAAAAAGAATTTTACTAAAATAGTTAAAAATATGTAAAATGCAAAATACAGAACTCTTATACCACCAGACATACACATCTTTTAAAAGAAACAAAGTTTAAACAGTGCAAATTCCTATTTACAGTACTTAGATTTGAAATCTTTCTAAATATCTGTTTACAAGTGCTCCAAATATCTTTCTTCAGTCAGAGTCTAGGTAAAAAGTGTCTGTAAGTAAAACAGAGTATTCCTTAAACAACTGTATGGGGCAACCCATTTTTGTATGAGGTCAGCTAGCTCCTCCTCTGTCAGATATGTATAAAAAATATATATATCTTATACAAAAGTATAACATTCTGCAACTTCAGCATAATTCATGTCCTTCAAATGACACTTCTTTTGATCTCATAATAAGCTTCCTCCTTCCAGGACAAGACAGCATCTTTATGATTTTCGCACTTCTATGTAATAACCTGGGTTTTCCTTCCAATGTCATAAAATGGATATGTTATAGCAACTATGGTTGTAATTAACTCAGACATACATGATCCTTAATTAAGGCCTTACATGTAACACGTGGTCTCTAAAAACTGAATGTGTGTGAACTCACATGCTGTCAGCATTTTTCTTATGGCTTGCATCTTTCAGCTGAAACCTGAGGGGGGTTGATGAGTGAGGTCATTCTAAGAGCACCAGATTTTTCAGCAGAGACAGTTAGTAATACATTTTATTAAAAAAAAATGATACAGCACTCAGAGCAGGCTGTCTATGTCACACTTACTTCAGGTTGTTGCTTCTGTTATAAATGCTTCTAAAAGCATTTTGTCTAAATTTACACAATACTGGGGATATTGAAGAAGATATTAATGGTTTACAGGTTGCCACAGCCCCCTGTAAAATTTTGGGAGTATACTTCGGACCTGGAAATATGGCTAAATATAACTGGGAGTACTGTTTAAATAAAGGAAGAGTGAAGGTTAGTAGATGGAATGTGTGGTGAATGGGGAAACTAAAAAGAATATTTATGATTAAGACTTTTCTGGTCCATACTTTCCTTTTTATTAGCTATATTTTTCCCTTTCCTAAGCATTTGGAGACTACAGTATGTTATTAGCCATTTTTTTTTCTGTTTCTGTGGTAGTAGGCTTAACCCTATAAAATGGAATATTCTGTGTATGGATATCAGAGGAAAGGTGAGGAAGGAATGCTGAATCCCCTGTTATTATTTTTAACTACGTTCCTACCTACTAATCTGTTTCCCTTATTAAAAGGGTGTACTTAACCATGGTCACTATGGATATTTCTAATGTTAGCAGATATTTTGACAGAATGGAAGAACAAGGCATTTATTCATAAAAATAAACGACAGTATAAATTGTCTCAATATTTTTAATTAATTTATTTATTTATTTTGGTTAGGATTAATACCTTTGAGTCAAAGACTCATTTTCAAAGGTTCCAAGACAGTGACAAGCAAAGCAATACAAATACAATACAATACAATTAAGAATGCAGTGAAAATCATGATAGGCATCCTGAAATCATTAAAAATGTCACATGAGGTTCAAGACATGTTAGTTTCAGGTACATCTTAACAACAAAATAAATTACATTACATCAAATTGTTGCAGGGTAGGGATACACTAGGAATAGTGAACATGTCAGTAATATGGCCGTGTTATGTTTGGGGGAGGATAGGGGAGGGGGTGTAAGCGGACAGTTTGGCATTGTCAAAGAAACTAGAGGTGTTGTGGGTTGGCAGTAAAGAGGAGGGTAAAGGTGGTATAGGAGGATGGTAAGTCGAAAGGGGGGATAGGGGAGGGGAAGAGGTGAAAGGCGCGGCATAAGGCAGGAGGAATCTGTCACACTATTTACTTGCACAGTTACAGGTGGTTACATTCTTAAGGTGGGATTGTAGCCCCCTTTGAACACATTCAGCTCTGTGTTTCCTGTCAGCATGTAAGGTAGCTCATTATTCCATTTGGGGCCCTTACAAGTAATGGATTTTTGGGCCAATGATGTACGCTTGAAAGGGACTTGAAGTCCTCCTTTTGTCACATTTCTAGTTTGTTTAGTATGCACAGCCTTCTTGAACAGATTGCTTATGGATTCCTGCACGAGGCCTACTTGCACTTTTTTTATGATCAGGCATGTTTGTTATTGGGCGCTTAGGTACAGAGGGAGCCAGCCCATCTTGGAGTAGAGTGCATAGGTGTGAGTCCAGTGATCTGCCCCAAGTGCCAGATGACAAGCCCTGTTAACGAGTGTTTGTATCCTGTTTAGGGCACTGTCTGATCCTGCGATGTATATTGGTAACCCATAATCATCGGATGATAGTACTGTGCTGCCTGTGGCTAATTTGAGGGCTGCAGGTGTCATTGAGTGCTTGTTTCTGTGGAGGATGCCCAGTTTCATATTGGTGGTTTTGACAACTTGATCAATGTGGTGGGAGAAATTCAGAGTGTCATCAAGGTAAACACCCTGATATTTAAACGAGGAGACTTGTTCAAGTGTGTCACCATTTAGGTTCAGAATTCGTAGGAGGCAAAAATTCCTTTTGTTCTGTGGGACCGAGAACAGCATGCTTTTGTTTTTTTTTTATGGTTTAGTAGCAATTTATGTTGACAGAACCAGGTTTCAAGTTTGTGGAAACTATCGAGTAGGCCTTCCTCGATGGTCAAGTGGTCCCTGCCTGGGACCGATATAACAGCATCATCTGCATATAATATGATGCTAGTCAGGCAGGCTTCAGGTAGGTGGTTAATGAACAGGCTGAAAAGGAGCGGTCCAAGTATAGACCCTGGCAGTACTCCAAGGGCCACTACCTTAGGGTCAGAGAGTGAGTCACCGATTCTAATGCATTGAGTTCTTTGTGTCAGATAGCTACAAAACCAGGTGATTTTATCAGGGGCCAGTCCCATAGAGAGCAGTATGTTTAGTAATCGCTGGTGATTAACTGAGTCAAACGCTTTTGTAAGGTCAATGAAAACTGACCCCACCACCATCCCTTGGTCAAGGGTGTTGTAGAGCTTAGTGGTATAATCCACCAGTGCGGTGATGGTAGAATGTTTTTGTGGAAACCATGCTGATTGCTGCAGAGTAATTGGTAATTGTCAAGGAAGACAGTAAGTTGTTCAGAGACTATTCTCTCTAGAGCTTTGGAGAGGGGTGGGAGGAAGGATATTGGCCTATAGTTGGTGGTGAATATTTTATCCCCAGATTTGAAAACTGGTGTAACCAGAGCAGATTTCCAGGCATCTGGGAACACACCCAATCTTAGGGAGGCATTAAAAACCTTGGACATTGGGGCAGCTAGTACATCAAGTGTTATGAAACCAACTTCATATCTATCTGATCACTCCCCATTCTGGGCTTTCAGAGGACCCTCTTTACATGCTTGATGGTCTCAGAGATTGAGACTTGCCTAAAATAGAAGAGTGTCAGTCCTTCCCTCTCTGATGAGGGTATGGTGTTTCCATGAGGCTGGTTATTCATTGGGTTTAGGAGCTCTCTGGGAAGCACCCCTGATGGATCAGTGAACATGGCATTGAACCCTTTGGCAATCAGTAGGGGTTCCTGGATAGACCCATAGCCAGTGGTGAGTAGGTCCAGTGATGCTCTGGAGGTCCTTCCAGTAAGGGATTTTAATGTGTTCCAAAACCCTTCAGAGGACCCCAGTTTTTGTTGAGGGGGTCACTGAAATAGCTTGCTTTCAGCAAGCGAATGATCCTAGTACAGGAGTTCCTTGCAGCTTTGTATGTGGATACATCGTGCAGCTTTCCTGAGTCCTTACCTTTGTGCCACAGGTTGTCTCTATTATGCATGTGATCAAAGAGTGAGGTATTAAGACTGGGGTGTGGGTTCCTTTGACTTTTTTGGTTTTTATGGGGGCAAAAATATTGCAAGCCCGAGTAAACGAATTTCGGAAGAACTCAAAGGAGAGGTTGCCATCAGTTGCAAGGTCAAGTGGTGACCAGTCAATCAGGGATAAGTGGAGTTTGAAATCATTTAATAGTCCAGATCTCAGCACATGATTGGTAGTGACCTTCGGTGGGCACTTTGTGAACTTGTTTGCCCAAGTGCACATGACTGGTGAGTGGTCACTGAGGCTATCAGGCAGAACCTTAACATCTGATATGTGATCAGGGTTGGAGCAGAGTAGCCAGTCAATGAGTGTACTGGTGCCTGTTTTGCAGTTATGCCTAGTGGGAAGGTTAACCATCTGCATAAGATATAGGCCAGCTATTAGGTCCCTGGCTATGTTTTCCATGTTAGAGTGCCAGTTAACATTGAAATCCCCAACAATTACCTGCTCCCACTCTTTTCCAAAATGCTGTAGATTCTCCTCAAAGAGCTTGAGCCCAGCAGCCTGCTTCCTTGGGGGTATGTAGACTGTTGTTAGCAGCAGTACTTTGTTTTGTAGACCAATGATAAGTTTGAGGTGGATGATTTGTGTCTCACTAGTGTGCAGGCTGCAGTCCATCCTTTACACTTTAATGTCTCAATATTGGGAGTATATATTTGATTATGTGAGGAAATGGAGGATATTATATAATGAGGTTTTAATTTTTTCAAGGAAAACGTTATATCTAGAAGTACTGGCAAAAAATGTTTCTCAACAGTTTCTTCTCCATTATCCAAAACACGAAGAAAATCAAATTCAGAACAGATTATTAGGTAAATGGACCCCTCCCAAACTGTAGGATATCCTCTGGTAGGGGTGCATGGAAAAATCAACACCAGAGGAAATCACAAACATAAAGGCATTTCTGAATGTTATTGTTTCCGTCACACTTGAAAAACAACAATTGAAACAATGGATCATTTATATTTGTAATGTCCCTTTATTTTAGAATTTTGGGACCATTTGAAGGAGAAATGGAAACATTCACCCTTTGATAACCTAACATCAAAGCAGTTATATTTTGGTATGTTTCCACCTTCCTGGGTGAAATATAACTATATTACATAAAAGTTTATTTTAGTTTGTTTTTTATATTGGATTTGGCAAATCAGATATAGATTTATTTTTTAGCAACAACAGATCACTGTAACTGAATTGTATCATATAATTATACAAGAACTACATACAATAAAATTGGGGGAGGAAAAACAGTTGGAAAAATCAACTTGGGAAAAGTACTGGTGCAAGTTTCCTTGGTTATAAGAGACGTTATGAACTGTAATGTTAGATTTTGTACTAGTTTGTTGTCCAATGCTTTATTGTATAAATTAGGGTTTTAGTGCATACATATGAAAGTATGATGTAATATTTATTTATTCTCAAGATTTGTTTATGTATCATTTGTTTCATGTGTTGAATAACATGTTTGGATATTTATTTTGAAGTTTCAATAAAAAAAAAAATGCCCCTACACTATTCATAGTAAGCTATGCCAGACTCGAGCAATGCCCAGGACTCCACAGATACTACACCTCTTCTTGCTACAAAAACTGTTGTAAATGATCAAGAAATGCTGCAAGAGGGGCAAAATGTTTTTTTAGAAGGCAACACTGACCCCCCTCCCCAAAATCAGGACAGTTAACAAACGGAGGGTGCAAACCCCAACCCCACATTCACCAGCCTTTTCCACAAACCTGTGGAGATAGCCAATCGACGAAATGCAATTCAGTTACGATATATTGGGAACAGAAAAAATATGCCAGACAGATATTTTATTGGGAACATTTTACGAAACAGTCCCTTGGATTTTCCCCATCGGAAGTTTATACTTTAATACATGCCCCGGGTGAGGCCACATTTGATGTTAGCTTTTGCACACCAGAAATACTTGAATGCTTTAACTTAAAAACAAATTCACTGTGGTCCCCATTCACTGTGATACCTCTTACCAAGAAACCATTTAGAGTTATCACTATCGTATTTTGAAATGAAGGGGTTAATATAACTGATGTCCTATACTGGTTAGAGAAACACTGTACTATTCAAGGAAACCCAGCTCAAACTCTTGATGATGAAGGATTTTGGACAGGGGGATGGAAAATAAAAGTAAAATTGCATCAAAATGTGAATAAGATTGTGCACCTCCCTCATTGTTTTTATATTGGATGAGATAATAGTTTTTTTTTCTATCCCAGCCAGCCAAGAGCCTGTTTTAAATGTGGATCAATCAGGCACATAAGCACAAACTGTGAAATTCTCAAATGTACACACTGTGGAGAAATTGGTCACCCAAGTGCTCACTGCTTTAAAGATGCCAGGTGCAACCTATTCGAGGAACTTGGGCATAACTTCACAGATTATCCCTGGGCCTCAAAAAATAATGAAAATGCCGATTTTGGAATGCAGGACTTTTACATGAAAACTACAAATAAACAACATTTTGCTCGCTCCAGTCAGAACAGGACAGAGAGTCAATCCGCTGAAGAAAGTCATACGGTGCCAGACCCAAATACAACTAACAGCACAGAAGAACCGGCCCCTGCTAACTCAGTGGACTCAATGCAAATCACAAGGATACCTCAGAAGCATATGCTCCTCCCCCAAATGTCTCGATCAGCAGATTCAGAGTACATTCTAGTATCCAGCAAAAAGAGTAAAAAAATACAAGGGAAAACAAAAGAACAAAAAAAAAAGCTCCACATTGAGAACACATGGAGATTGGGAATAACTATGCACTATTACAAGGGGCAGAATCAGAAGCAGATGGTGAATCAGACAGTGCTTCCATTAGATCCATACAACAAGAGAACACTACGGATTAGGAATTTATGGATGAGTCAAGACCCAGAAATCAGAGACCTGCTAGGGTATGGAGATCATCTAATAAAGTTAGCCGAATCTAAACTATGGTGTCTCTCCTATATGCCATAAGACTGACATTCTTAGATGCAAACAGCTTACAATCCGACAGGAAAACACTTAGTAACTATCCTTTTTTTCCCAAAAAATTGATTTGGACTGTGTTCTTTTCCAGGACACAAGCCTTCATTCCCACATGAACATAGAAGCAGCAAGCTGCAGTTGGGTATGGGGCCAATGTTTTTGGTCTCAGGTGGAAGATACCTGTTCAGGGGTTGGGATATGTTTTCTTATCACAGTGCAATCACAAATATAATAGAAATCTTCCTTGGTAGGGTTTTTTTACTAGACATACAAATGAAAAAAACACATTTCTGTATTTTAAATATATATACCCCACAACTGAAATGTGATAGAGTTTCCCTATTTAAAAAAAATCAAACAATTTCTTCTAATATCAACAGATTTCATTATGGATGGAGATTTCAATTGCAGTTTATTAAAATCTGATAGAGGTTTGCACACTAACACAATTTTCTGTGATGGTAATTGTTTACAGGACATAATTAATGAAATGGATTTAATTGATGTTTTTCCAACTCTACATGAACCAGCACCACATACATATTTTTGTGGAAAAAGGTTGACTAGGCTTGACTATTTCTTTTTAGCCGAACACCTACAAGTGCAGGGTGCTAAAGTTATACCAGTTGCCACCTCAGACCATAGGCTCTTGAAAATAGTAGTAGGGAATCACCCAGAACAACAAAAGGGCCCTGGGTTATGGAAATGCAATCTTAGCCTTTTAAATACCCCAATTATAGAACAGGATCTAAAATATGTACTTGAAGCCCAGAAATCTGTACATTTCCTATACAACAACAGCAATAAGTGGTGGGAAGAAACCAAAAGAGAGATATGTTAATTTCTCAAGACGTTGGGAAAACTTAATGGAAAATACAAAACTGATAGACAGAAACACCACAGAGAGCATTTGCAGTACTTCTCTTCCTTACAACATGGGGAGGGTGATTTTGTCTCTGTCCAGATTAAATTAATAAAAGAGCAGCTTCTATAATTATAACAGGAGAAAATGAAAGGGTTAGAAGGGCAACAACAATATAGCATAAAAGGAAAAAAGAGTGACACAAGACCCTTAGATAATTGCAAAACTATAAATGAAAAAAATAATCTCATATTTAAAAACAGCAGAAGGGAATATCATCACAAAGAAAACAGAAATAATACAGGAAATAGAAACATATATCGTGAATATGTACACCAGTAAAAATCTTTCTACACAAAATATGAGAAATTGGCTATGAAACTGTGGTTTACCAACACTTTCCCCCGAACTACATAGCATTTTACTATCCTCCATTACACAAAAAAAAAACAAACTAGGGATATCATTTGGGCTCTAAATTCTGGAACAATTCCAGGGTCTGATGGCCTATCACATGAACTAAATAAAACTATTTTTGAGACCCTTGGGGATGAGTTAACTATAGTATACAATGATTCATTAGAAACAGGCACACTTTCTAGTAGCATGTATACTGGGGTTTTACTATTACTTTACAAATCAGGTGAACGAGGAGAATTAAAGAACTGAAGGCCCATAGCACTTTTAAACACGGACTGTAAAATACTAATGAGAATCCTTTGTAACAGACTCTCTATTGTTTTAGATTATTTAATACACCCCATACAATTTAGTGGAGTTCTATCCAGGAAATTTCACTATACACTTATTTTACTAAGAGAAATCTTAACCGAAGGGGTAAATAAGGAACTAATGAGGTACCTAATCAGCCTGGACCAAACAAAAGCATATGATAGAGTTGAACATCACTGTCTCTGGACAGTGTTAACAGAGTATGGTTTTCCATCAAAATGTATTACATCATTAAAATATACTCCAAAGAAACTTGCATAATGTCAAGTATAAGTAGATGGCTAGGTGAGAACATCTTAGTCAAAAGAGGTGTTAAACAAGGATGCCCACTCAGTCCTCTCCTATACATCCTTACTTTAGATCCCCTGTTATATAGCATAAATCAGATTGAGTAGGTGCAAGGGTTATCTGTGCGTTACGGTGATAGTCCTATTTGTACAGTAGCATATGCAGACGATGTTGGAATAATAGTGGCAGATAAAACATCAGGTATTGTTGTCAAGCAGATAATCACATATTTTGAGAAGGTCTCTGGCTCAGAGGTAAATATAAAAAAGAGTTGTTGCATTCCAATAGACAAGGAGATACTGACATAAAGGAATTCATAGGGTTTCCCATAATATCTGAATACCATAAAATATTAGGTATTCTTTTTGGTGGGGAAAATCTACAACTTTACAACTGGGAGTTAAAATTCAAAGAAGCAAGTAGTACCATAGCTAAATGGAACAAGTGGGTGGATGGGGGAAAAATAATTTCATGATCAAAACCTTTCTGCGTCCCTTGTTCTTATTTTAAAATATTAATCCCCCCCCCCACAAATCATTAGAAACTTCCCTTTTTAGTGTGTTTTTTACATGCTTATGGGGAAGCTGCCTGAACCCACTTAAATGAGACACTACATACAGTGCAGTCCATCAGGATGAGGTGCAGTGTCACAGGTTTACTGCATTACAAAAGGGATTAACTCCCATTGAAATTGCATTGTTTGCTGCAGTAACTCTACTGCAGAATTCTGCAACGCTGCACTTCATCCTGGTGGGCTTCACTTTACCTACCAATATTGCAGGGGGTCTAGGCATGGTAAACCCATTGGTATTTCTTTATTGTACATTCCTGTATCATAATACGGTTCCCCTTCTGCAACAAAAAAAGAAAACATGGAAGCCATGGGTATAGGATAGCATAGGGAATATACAAAATGATTGGGATAATATATCACCCATACCAAAACAAAAATATGTGACAGGATTACCCAGTCATTTTTCAGAAATGATTAGTAAACTGACATTTTGGAAAATAACTAAACACCAACTTATCAATAGCACAAGAAAAGTTTTATACAGTCACATATTAGAAACCCATTATATTGAACCCCCATGGTATGTGGAAAAACCACAACATGAAGTTAAAATCATCTCAGAGAAATTAATATGTTGTAGAACACCTGTACATATGTGGGATTTCATGTGGCTCTGTGTTCGCCTCAAATTGGGGGTGAAGAAGAAACATGAAACATAAAGACAAATCGGAAACAGTGTGCCCAGGAGGTGGGGTTTGCCTAGAAAAGATAGAAACGATGGAGCACCTCTTCCTGGAATGCCCCTTTAAAACATCCTTATGGCAATATCTTAATAAATTATGGATCTTGGGACCATTCCATAATATCACCCCAGATATGCTCTTTTTAGGCATATTTCCTGTGGGATGGAGAAAATTCGAGAAAAGTGCAATGTAAACAATTTTACTTTGTATCACATTTCAAATTTGGCATGCAAGATATGCTCTCACATTAAGACAACAACACAGAACTGTTGAACAGGTTGTATATGCAGTACTACAGGATATAGCTAGTATACAAGAAAAGGAAAAAAAATGCTTTCCTGAATTGCATAGATTGTGGTGGAGAATTTGTCTTGGCTAGACACTGGATAAACTAAAATACATTATCTTTTTACTAGTTGAAGCAGGAATCATAGGAACAACAGACAAAGATTGAATTTAATTTAGTACAGAATAAATACTGCAGTTAAAGACACAAGGGGAAGGACTGAGTGTATAAGGAGCTCCTATGAAGCAATCATAAAGGATTATTGTAACTTCTTTAAGAAAAGCGTATTATACTGTAGGTGTTATTTCATGTTTATGCTCAATGTTTTACATACTTGAGATAGGAAATGGTTGGTTTTAAGCTGATTTTTTTTCCTTTTTGAATACTCAAGTATACAGTAATACCCCTGCATCAAGTGCAAAAATAACATGAAGTATGAATCTTTATGTTTGCATTAGTCTTTTGTAGTTACAGTGAATTTACTTTAACTTTAATAAAAGGGGGGGGAGGCTTGTATAGGAGGTATGAGTAAAATACAGAACATGAACCTTTAATTTTCATTTTCCTTTTTTAGTTTTTCTTTTTATGATTGAAGCATAAAATAATAAATTCAAGGGGGATAAGTAGGAATTGATAGTATATTTTACTTTCAGAATTGTTCTTGTTTTTTTCTGATTACATGGAAAACTTTTCTTGTACTATGATTTGGTTGAAAGAAATGGTTGAAATAATTCTTTGTTTTTCCTTACTGTAGAAGTCTATATTATTTGTAGTGTGCAATAACAATGTTCATTATTATTTGTTGTGTGCAGTCTAAAAAAAAAAAATTCCCCTGCTCTTTTTGAGAAGTGCCATGGGATCTTTATCATACACCTGAACTACCACCAGAACAGGCAGATGGGACCTCAGTTTAACATCTCATCTGAAAGACGGCACCTCAGGGGTACAGCACCCCCGTCATGCTGCACTACGGTGTCAGTATTGGGATTTAACCCAAGTGCCTGGTGTGTGGATAGAACCCACAGCTTTCTGGTCTTCTGGCCTCAGAGGTGAATGTGCAACCTGCTGAGCCATTGACACTGCCAGCCATTTGACGTTGATCCACTGGGCTACTGGGTTCAGAAAATCAACTCCTTTCCTCACCTGGCACAACTTGCTTTAAAATACCTAAGCTGCCCTCCTACAAGTGTGGCATCCGAGAGGATGTTTAGCACTGCTGGTGACATAGTTGAGCCACACTGTTCCAAGCTGGACCCTCAACACGCTGAGCAGCTAGTGTTCCTTAAGTTAAACTTACCAGTAATTGGCTACAAATTTTTATTTATTTATTTATTAAATTCTCGGATTACAAATACCTTTGAGCAGAAACTGCTCGTTTACAAAGGTTCCACGTCAAAGGATGAGGGTCAACATACATACAGAGGTGGTAAAAGAATGCACAATAAACAACCAAAACAACTAAAAGAAAAAATAAAGGTACTCAGTTATAATATACTTTGAGATAATATTCATAAAACGAGCAGCTTGAGTAGGCAGCTGGCTGCGGTAACAATAAGAGAAAGGGCACCATAGGCAGTTAGTATTGCAGGCATCGACCGGGAGGAAGTTGGCAGGCTAATGGGCCACTGTCCGATGGTAGTGGAAAATATTTTGTACCAGTGGAGATGTGAAGCAGGAAAGGAGTCACAAGGAAGGCCCAGTGCCAGAGGGAATGAGATTGGGAAAGGGTGGGCTGTGAGACATGAGTGAGCTGGGAGGTGTTTAGAGATCTCTGTTCAACAAAGCAGTCACATTGAGTGGTAGAGGTGAGGTAAAGTTTGAGATTCCTTTTGAAGGGTCCAAGTGTAGTAGAGGAAAGTGATTCTTTATTGAGGAATTGAACCATTGAGCAGCTTTATAAATAAAGGACCGCTGACCCATGGAGGTACGACATCTGGGAACCTGAAAGGTTAGAGATTGGGCACCACGTGTTTGTTGAGTGCCACTGTAGGTAGTAAGGAGTGAGCTGACACCAGGTGGCATGAGACCAAGGAGAATCTTTTTGGTAAGTAAGCAGGTCTGGTATTGTATTCTGCTGAGTAGGGGTAGCCAGCTGGCCTGTGCATAGAGGTCACAGGTGTGAGTTTGTCGGGCTGCACCCGTCAGTAGTCTACAGGCTTTGTTGAGAGCAACTGATATCCTGCGGAGGGCACTTGTTGGGGCAGAGCCATAGATGGCAAGGCTGTAGTCAATGATAGAGGTGACAGAGCTGTAGATGGCTAGTTTAAGGGCATCCTGAGCATACAGTGCTTGTGTTTGTGTAGTAGTCAATCCATTATATTGGCGGTCTTGGCAACAGTGTCAATATGCTGAGTGTAGGAGAGGGTACTATCCAGGGTAATACCAAGGTACTTGAACTCCTTGACATGTTGAGTGGGTTCCCAGTGTGGTTCTTGATGGTGAGGGACAGAGAGTTGTGCCTGCTCTGTCGGTTACAGAAGGACATGGCTTTAGTCTTGCTGTGGTTCAGGACAAGTTTATGAGAATTGAACCAGTCTTGATCACGATTGAAGTCGAGCTGCAGCTGGGATTCAAGGACTGTAATGTCATGGTGGCTGGAAAACAGGACTGCATCGTCTGCGTATAGTAATATTTTTGGTGGCAGGCACTGGGAGATTGTTGATGAAGAGGAGAAAAGTAGGGCCAGAATAGACCCCTGGGGACTCCGGGCGGACCGGTTTCTCATCCAAGAGATCCCTGCAATCCTTACACATTGGATCTGATTATCAAGGTAGCTGGTGAACCATGGAAGGGCATCACTGGAGATCCCAATGGAGGACAGTTGCTTGAGCAGTAGGGGGTGGTTAACTGTGTCGAATGCCTTGGTAAGGTCTATAAATACTGCCCCTCCACAATTCCCTTTGTCAAGCATGGCATGGATGAAGGTTGTAAATTCCAGTAGTGCAGTGGTGGTGCTGTTCCCTTTTCTGAAGCCATGCTGCTCTGGGCACTGTACATTGTACTTATCCAGGAATTCAGCTAGTTGGTCCGACACTATTCGCTCCAGTGCTTTGGATAGTGGGGGGAGGAGTGAGATAGGTCTGTAATTGGTGTGCAGTGTCCTATCTCCGCTTTTGTGAACCGGTGTGACAGTGGCTTTCTTCCAGAGAGAGGGGAAATGGCCCAATCTAAGCGAGAGATTAAGGATCTTTGTAAGTGGTTCTAAGATTTCATCGAGGACTTGTGCCGGCAGTTTCAGGTCAAGGGAGTCACCACTGTACCCTTGTTTGCCGATGGCCTTTTGAATGTATTTTCTAGCTACTTGTGGTGGGACCTCTTTAAAAAAAAACTTTGGGGTTGTCGTTCTAGTTGGGGGTAACTTGGGAGGAGCTGGAGGGAGGTTGTGAAAATATTTGTGGAAGGACACTGTCCAGGTTTGTAAATGCATTATTAAAAGTGCTGGTGATGATACCTAGGTCGAGTGTAGGAGTGCCATGAAGGTTGAGCATAGTGGGTGGTGCTTTAGGATCCTTGCCTGTGAGTTCTTTCATGTTGTTACAGAATTTGTTTCCCTGGCCCCAAGAGTTGGTCAGAGCCTCTTTGTAATAGCTGCGTTTAGCATTCCGTATTCTTCGTGTGCAATCATTTCTGGCTGCTTTGTATAATTGTATGTTTACTTGCATCAGAGTTGCACGAGCACAATGCCAGAGGTGGTCTCTGTGCTTGAGCAGAGTTAAAAGGTCAGTAGTAACCCAGGGGTTGGTCTGTCCTTTGACCTTCATCTTTTTCACTGGTGCATAGATGTCACAGGCTTCGTTGAAACGTTTGATAAATAGGTCCAGAGCTTTGTTGGTGTCATTGAGGGAGTCAAGCACTGCCCAGTTCAGCCTGGTTAGATGGGATTTTAACAGCTGGAGGTGCCCTTGTTTGATAACCCTGGCATAGATAAGCTTGGGAGGGGGCTTGTGGTATTTGTTTGACCAGGAACAGATGACAGGCGAGTGGTCACTTATTGTATCTGGGAGTACAGAAACATTGGAGATGCGTTCAGGGTGGTTAGATAGAATCCAGTCTAGAAGCGTAGGGAGCCTGTCCTATAGTTACACCTAGTGGGGGCATTGACCAGTTGGTGAGGGTGATGTGCCCGGCTGCATCCTTATAGGTAGCGCCTCAGCGGAGAGCCAGTTAATGTTAAAATCACCCATGACTATGGTTTCAAAATTATGTTGCTGGACCCTTAGATATTCCATGATGCTATGGAAGCCAGCAGCCTGGTCTCTTGGGGTAGGTAAACCGAGATGACAGTGAGGTTCCTTGTTATGTGCACCAAGGAGGATTTTGATTGTGAGGACCTGAGAGGAGTTGCTCAGGCTGGGGATGGGATGATGTGACCCATAAGGGTATCCTTAAGATAGATGGCGCAGCCCCGGCCCCGTTTAGCAATCCTGTCTTGCCTGAAAATGCAGTAGCCAGGGATAGAGACTGAGGTATCAGGGATTTTAGGGTTTAGCCATGTTTCCACAACTGAGAGGACATCAGGGTTGTGCTGTAGCATCCATGTTTGGAGGGAGTCAAGTTTGTTGAGGATGCTGCAGGCATTGATGGATGCCATGTAGAGTGTCCCTGTCCTTCTGCTTGGTGCCACTGCTGGCTGCCCAGGTGGTCCTGGGTTGGGGTGAACATTTCCTGAGAGCAGGAGCAGCATAAGGAGAATTTGTAGGAGAAAGGATTTCAGCATCTTGTAGATACCTGGTGGTTAAGTCATAAGCCAAAAGAAATTATCAACAGCTGAGGTCCAGAGTCACAGAATGTGTTAGAATTCCTGCAGGTGATGAACTGTGCCTGTGCATATGCAGGATGTGAAATCCTTTTGTCTGCATGCTTCTTTGTCATTCAAAGAGGTTGTTGAAAAGCCAACATACAGATCATGGAGCAGGTCAGATGAAAATGTGGATTCAAGCAGACCTAGAGTCACTGAGTTTGTCAGACTTAATTGCTTGACTTATGTTTTGCTTGGGATAGCTTCCAAAAAGTTGATTTTTAAATGAAAAATGCAGATACCTGGTTGTGATTTTTTGCAGAAATCCAGTTCAGGAGACTTTCACGGATGTAGTGAGCAAGAATGGTGTAGTTACTCCAAGCAGAAAACCATGTAAATCCACAAAAACTAAGCTACAGACACAGACAAGCAGCCACTACAAACATACCTCCAGCATAAAGATTATAGGCAAATATGATCTGCCCACATAAAACTGGTGCTACAGTACAGTTCTCAATCTGCCTAACGTTATGAAAGTGTAATGTTACTTTTTTTGGCTCACCATTTCTTTTTTCTATCATGTAAAATATTTAATTAAAAGGGTAACTGAGTCTCCACTCTTTGGCATTAACTGCATGACCACCATGAGGCCCCTGTTTAACTAGACATATTTGAAAAATGTATGTTTTACAGACCTTATTACTGTGTACTTTATGCTACTAATTTTCTGTTGGAAAAGGACCGCTTGGCCCACACACTCAGCCCAGCTTGTCCATTCCTGCCTTATCGGTCTCATCTGCAGACCCTAAAGCAACCCTGATGCCCCCCTGCCAGTTTTCAAATACACCCCAGCCTTATGCCTATCTCACACATGCTTGAAGCCCCACAGTGTTTTTGGCATCATCACTTATGCCTGCAGTCCCTGTCAGTCATCTACCATGCTTTCAGTGAATATTTCTTCACAGCTGTCTTGAACTCCCCCCCTTCAGCTTCATCATATGCCTTCATTGCCCCTGGTACGTGTGCTCTTTCTCATTTGAAAGAGACTCCCCTTATGTGCCCTGTCTTCACCTCGTGACGTACTTATATAGGTCTCTATCATGGCACACCTCGCTCTCCTCTCTTCCAGGGTGGACATACAATGCACTTATGCCAGTGCCATTTTAGTAGCCCTAGGCAAGACACAAGACATCACCTCATCTGTTGCCTTTGCTCAATCTATGATGACCATGGGTCACCTGACCAATGACCAGTGCAGTAGCTTGTTGCCTTTTTGGGTCCCTGAAATGCTATTGGGGAGTGTTCATGTCAGAACTTCCTAGTGTACTTCAAAAGGGAAGAGGGTGATGGAGTTTAACAGTGTTGCAATGTCTTATAAAAAAAAAAACACTTATCTGGGAGGATCAAATAATGAATAGCAAATATCTGGTGCCCGAATATAAATATTCATCCAAATATTTGAATTAAGGTATTTGCACACCCCTAGTAATGGGACCCTTGGCTTCTTTTAAATTATTGAGGGTCCAGGACAATACATTTGATTTGTTTCAGAGTTCTGTCTCTGTGTTTCATTTGATTCCTCTATATTAGTGCCTAATGAAATTACTCATTAGTTTTTAGAGATATCCATGAGCCTTATTTTCCAAGAGTGCTTTTAAGCATCTCCCAGCTGAGTCTCTTTGGCATTTCAGGGCCAGAGGAGCAAGTGAGTGCCATCTATAATGAATTTTGATTCTCCTGCTGGACAATCGGGGGCAAAGGACCTGCATCTGCCTGGTAAGATAAATGTATTTGTTTCAATTAAATCTTCGCGAGAGATGTAGGAGAGAATATCTATGGGTAATCACCTTTTTCGGGAACATCGGCCCATAGACAGATGAGGAAGGGGGTGGATTACATCAGTTTTACCACTGCCAGACATTACCACAGGTGCACCCCCCTTCCCAGTCCAGGGGTTCAGCTTGGGGAGAGCATGACAAAATAGTCATGTTAAGTTACATTACACAGTAAGGACTGTATGACTCCATAAGTGAGTGTCTCAAAGTCTACACAGGTCTTACATCTGATACCAACAATTGGGCTACCTGAAATCATGTTGCTCATACAGAAGTGACAGATGGAGGAGTCCAATACAAAAAAGAAAAGGTTCAGAAGGATCTTTATGTAGGCCACTACTCCTTTAAGGGACAGAAGCAGAGCATCACTACTGTACTGCCCCTGACTGGTTAAGCTAGCTCCCCCAAAATCACCATGCATACGAGCACTGAAAAGCACCAGCCTCACTAGAAGCTGCAGCTAGAGGGATCACACTCTGCCTTCCCTCGCTGAAAAGCACTGTCAGCTCTATGCAGGGCCCACCTGAAAAGCAACCTCATGCTATGCCCTGGAGATAGCTCCCGCTCCACCACTGGAGTGGATAGCCATCTCACATAAACACGCTGATGCCAGGTGCACATGTGACATCATCATGGCACGTCACACATACACACACACACACACACACACACACACACACACACGTATGCTCACTTTACTCCAGAATATAATTCTTCTTTGCATCAGCAAATGAGTGCTTTATGGCATGTAAGCATGCAAAAAATGCTATAAGAAGAGTGTTGGTTGAGGCCCAGCATGCAGTGAGATAGGGAGCTAAAAAGATGATCTGAAGTACCGTGGCTCAGTTGTGTACATTAAACAGTCCCAATAAAAAGCTAATATGCACCTCACACAGAAAACAGCCACAGAAAGCAATGATAAAGTGGTGTCTGAACCAAAAATAGTTACAGCAGACTGCTCCATCTGACTTGGATACCAGCGAGAGGAAAGGGGGTGTTATACAATATTACGGTGCAGAATTAAAGTAACCTGCCTTCTATCAAAAAAAGGCTCAATTTTGCCTAGAAATCTCCATCTTACTAGGAAGGAAGGGGAGGGCCAAATGCACTACAGATGCTAGGGGGAGGGAAGAAAGACACCCACCTAACTAGTGACTAAACCCTCCACAATAATAAAAAATCCAATTTGAAAGCTTCAGCTTAACAGGAATGATTTCTAAATTTAGGGATGCTCAATTTCACCAGGAAGCCACAACTTGCCTTGGAGTCACACAATGCCTGATAAAAATAAAACAGCTAGAAATCAAAAATCTTCCAGCAAGCTCATTCTACACTTACTACACCTTAAGTGATAGAGCAGAAACTGAGGTGTGATATTCAGAATATTAAAGTTCCTAGGGTTCTATGCTGAGGTCACAGCTTTTATGCTGTTCCACTACCCTGTGGTGGAGCACATTACCCATATTTATTAACTACTGCCCTATTGTCAGCATGGAGTAATGCAGAATAATAGATGTATATCAAAACAAATAAGTAAGAAAAGAGACCTTACAGTGACAGATAAAATGTTGAGATGATGCAGTGTCAAAAAAGAAAACAAATTCACCATAACAAAATATAAACACCAGTGATTAAAATAGACTAGAAGGCCATAATGGGCAAAAAAGCCAGATGAACATTCAAAAGAATGAGGAGAGGCAGAAAAAAATTTAAAACTGAAGCATCAAAACTGCAGGCTTGAGGTCAGAAAGGCTGTGAGCAATGATGGTCTATGTTGCCGGCCGCTCCTGTTCACTCTCCATATTGACCCCTTGGCACAAGCAACATGGGAAAGCATTGTAGCAAAAGGAATGTCTCTGTGTGGTTTAGAGCATTGGATCACAGTACGTGTGAACAATGACCTGTTGCATATGTAAGCCTCCCTTTAGTTTCAGGGCTTACTAGAGTAACCGTTTTCTCCCTCTTCCCTGCTCTCCTTTTTAGGAAAATCTGGAAAGGTGCCATTCCTGCCCTTAGGCATGGTTTGTTGGCACCTGCAGGTATTTAATGGGTGGCATTGGAAAGTTTGAGGAGGAGGTCTGGCAGTGGGCTGTGGGTTTGAACCACTTCCCGGGAGATTGACCTGATTTCGGAGCAGCGTGTAGTAATTGCTTGGGTTTTGGTGGAAGGTGTTAGGGACTTGTGGCCTTTGGATTGGGACCCCAGGGTAGGAGGGGAGCAGCATCCCAGAGGAACTGTTTGTGGTTAGGCCCACCTCATGCTCTTTGGCACTGTGGTAGACCTGGGGCCCAGTCCATGTTTGGTGGAGGGATGGTGGGGGCACCCCATGTGGCAGCACCTGCATGCAGCTTTCTGGTGGTGTCAGCTCTAGGAAGACTTTCCCATGTGGCACTCTGTTTCCTCATTGGTGGCCTGCCAGGAGTAAGATTTGGGTCAGTGCCACCTTTCCTATGTTTTGTCTAGGTCCAGGATTGAGGTGGGCACAGTGCCAGTAGGCCTGATTTTGTAGGTCGAGTTGTAGAGAAGTGACCGGCCTTTAATGTGTTTGAGTCAATGGGGAGTGAATTGCCAAGCAAGGTTTGGATCAGCTCGAGGTGGCTTTGTTCTGGAAGCCCAGGTTTGGGAAGGGGTAGGCCAGTGTTTCTGCTCAAGCTATTGGTGCCTCTCCACCCAGAAGTAGGTGGAGCCCACTTGTGAGGCTTGCTCAGGCCCAAGTTTGCTCCACAGCCCTGTGCTGAAGAAGGAAAGTGCTTTATGCCTGTGTGTCTGTTCCCCAGTTCACCTCCAAGCCCCATGGAGCTGTGTTTCTTTTAAATAAATTATTTTATTCTCTTATATTCTGGTCCCCCTGGTGGTTTCTTGCACTACACTGTTCTAACCAGCTTCTCCCCTAGCCTCCAAGACTTGTACCTGCAGTGGCTATCCTGGCTATAGCGCTGTTCCCAAGATGTACAACTGCGAAGTTGGTGCAAGTTGGAGAGCTCATCAGTGAGGTAGACCCTGTTTTCTCCACTGAATTATTCTGGATCTGTGTTTCTGTGGCTTGTGGCCTCCCACCTCCAGTGTATTATACCATCAGCCCCTATGCATGAGCAGGAGGGGTGGGTTATAAACATGGCAGCTCATACAGGATCATCAGCCTTGCTGTGGCTGGTTGGTCATTGGACGGTTTGGTGTCTGCAGTGCTGGGACCCTTTTTTGGAGTAGTGTCTGCGCCATAGAGTGAGGCTGCCATCTTTGAGGTTTTCATGACTCTTAGTGCTCACCCATCTTGGATTGGGCCTATGCATATTAATGAATTCTATGCTGATGTCTGTTGCTGGGGATCTGATTGGATGGAAGGGAGAGCACAGGATTTTGGGAGAACTGCCTGGTCGCCATCTTGACTGTGAGGTATTACCAGGTCCTGCAGACTATGCTGACATGTCGAAGAAAAGTCCAACTGAAGAGCCCCATGGCTGTGGACCACAGCCGGTTGTGGGGCTGCAAATGACTGTTGTGTCTGTTGTAATTTCCAGGGAGTCAGGGTTGTCCACTTGCCCCTGTGTTCAGCCTGTGCACGGGGCCTGTCTGTTAATTTCCACCAGCTGCCTCCCTTTTTTTTGATTGGATGTGGCCTACATTACCTTTGGTGGGGACTGCCTCTCCACTTTCAACCGGGAGCCTGGAGACTTGGAAGAACGTAAAGTCATCTGTTCCTCCTGTGGAGTCCTCTGCTCCAGCGCCAGACATTACCATGGAGTCGGTGAAGGAAGAAAATTTCTACGGTGAAGGAGGGCATTGAAGTCTGTCTAACCCTTCCCCATCATTGCCTTCTGAGCCTCCCTGTGGCAGAGGAAGAGAGTCAAGTAAGGTTGTTACATCTGCAGACCCCTCAGGGCCCAGTAGGTCAGCTGGAACTACCTTGCTCACCAGAGGCAGTAAAACTACTGCAAATCATGGAGAGGCTTCAGGTAAAGAGTCTCCAATTGCTGTGGAGAGCTGTATAGAGGACTGTGATGTAGACATGATGTGCCAGCTGCTTTGCCCCCTGGTTGGGCACCACAAAGCTTTGCTTTTGCTGATCGAGAGATCTATTGGGCCATTCCCCAGCCCTATTGCAGGCCTCTCCTTACATTGCCAGACACCATTCCATGCCTCCCGGTGCAGTTCAAGGCCCTTCGAGTTAAAATGGATGGACTTCTGAGCAATGATCCTTTGAATGTACCATATATACTCACATATAAGCCAACTCGGGTATAAGCCAACCCCCTTTTTATTGTCTGAAAACTTAAGAAACACTGATGACCCACATATAAGACGACTCCAACTTTTTTTTTTAAACCGTATCACAAATAAATCAGGAACATTTTGCCAGTCACCAAGTTAATTTACTTTTTATTTTGTTGCGTATCACCACAGAAATAAATACCGTACAGAAATAAATATTTGGCAGTCACCAAGTGCTATTATACTTGCTGTGCTATGCCATGAATTAATCAGTCCTTTTTTAAGTCCCATTTAAAGTTCCTCAGACTCAGAGTCAGAGAATCCCAATGCAGCTTCATTCTCTGCCATGAATTCTTCAGTGAGAACATCCGCGTATGTGCTGTCATCATTGTCCTCTTCTTCCATTTCCAGCTCCTCTGTCTCCTCAAACAAGGCATCATCCTGTGTGCCATCGAGATTGTTGCTAATGCCACACTTTAGGAACGCCTTCATAACCATTTCTCCTGGGATATCCTTACATGCTTTCTCAACCCACTCGCATACAAGTGCGATGTCTGGCCATTTGAGATTGCCACCCTTTGTGAGCGCACCTGTGCCTGACATCCAGTAGCTCCACTTCTTATGTAGGCGATCCTTGAATTGTTTATTCAGGCAGACATCTAAAGGGTGGAACATCGATGTCAGTCCCCCTGGAATAACACTCAGGTCAGTATGATTCTGTTTGGCTGCCTTTTTCACAGATTCTGTCAAGTGAGCACAGAACATATCCCACACTAGTAGTGATTTCCTTTTGCACAAATCACCAGGTCTGCTACCCCATACTTTTTCTCAAGCCTCACACCAACAAGCTGTTCATCCATCCATCCCTTAGAGTGGGTATACACAAGAACACCTCTGGGGAAAACTGCAGATTTGGGGAGGGTCTTTCTTTTGAACATGATCAATGGCTTTAGTTTGGTACCATTAGCCATGCAAGAAAGCACAACAGTGAAGTGTGTTATTTCGTGACCTGATGTTTTTATCAGGACTTTCTTGCTACCAGAGGGGTTCACAGTGCGGTTGCAGGGGAGGTCGAAATTCATAGGTGTCTCATCCATGTTACCAATTTGAGATGACTCATAGTCATGCAGCTTCCTCATTTTTATAGTGTACTGATGAAAGCTGTCCACCTTTGCCTCTAGATTAGGGGGAGTTTTGGGAAATTTTGGTACCCTGATGGACGGTCAGATTGTTTCGCTCCATAAACCTTGAGCACCAGCCAGCAGAAGCAAGGAAATTTTCAATACCAGCTTGATGATATTTCTTTTGCTTTGCAAGTTTAAGCACCTGCATGTGAATTGACATGCAGGTTATGAAATATCCGCACTGCCAGCATTCGAGCACCCACTCGTTTAAGTCAGTCCAAGTTGTTGAAATGCTGGCCGTTCACCATGGCATGCTGTCTTAAACTCCGGCATCTCATTGAGCTGCTCTCACTGTTTTTTCCACTCATGGACTTGCTTTTCATTTACACTAAAGTGCCTTGCTGGGGCACAGTTATTGGTGCTGTCAGCATGCTCAATCACTCACAACTTGAATGCGGCATCGTATGCACATCGCTTATGTTTGATACTCATTTTCGTCAATGAAAGGGAATGCTGGCAAATGAGCTATCTTTACGTGTCACCTGAAAAGTACCAATGATCACTGATTGACTCATGTATAAGCTGAGTAGTACTGTATGACATGCAGATTTTGGCATAAAAAATTTGGCTTATACACGAGTATATACGGTAAACTACTGGACTAGCATTTTGTAAGAGCCTGGTCAAGCCCATCAGACCAGCGTAAGGGAGATTCCCAAATGGTCCCAAGTAGAGCAGTGGGTACGGCAGAGTATCTAGATGGAATACCCCAGTGAAGACTATCCTTACATCTCGGAACATCTTTGGAATATAATTGAAGAGAAAAAAGGAGATTGGGTGTTCCATGGGGTGGTGAATAAACTTCAGATGAAGACCAATGAGTCAGGATCGCCCTTGGAAGAGGTGATCTGCCTTGCCCACTCCCTGTGCCACTTGACAGCGTGGGCTGGACTGACCATCTTTAAACACTTTGTTCTCATTCAAGATGTGGCTGGTAGCCAGATGAAGAACTACATCATCTCATCTGATATGTTTGCTAGTGAGACGACCTATCTTTTTTTTTGTACTCTTTATTTATACTTAATTCAGCAGTACGAAGGTTGAACCTACACCAGCTCATAACAGGTAAGTAAGTCAAATTGGCATACAGACAGATCATACCATACAAATTATTACTCAACTAACAGAGTATTTACACAGTTCTTGCCACAAATGGCTATGACATCTATATTCTATACATCCAGTCAAGTATTAATCCAGCATTAGGGCGGGGTTCGGGCCTTTTCAGGCACTAACTAGTTAACATTTATCTGTTTCTCCCTCCCAAACTTTATAAAAGCACTTCAGAAAGCCAGAAACCAGGCTTGCAATAATGCCTTCTCCACTAGGGACCATATTTCCAAGAAGATATTCCACTGTCCTCTAACAGTGTATTGTATTTTTTCAAATTTCGTGCAATCTAAGAGGTTGTTAACCCACTCCGATATAGTGGGGATAGAGTGAAGCCTCCAGTGCAGGGCACAAACCTTCAGGCCCATCACATTCCCCAACCTCCAGAGAGTCAAATCCGACTTAATATAATTGTTCCAGCCACCTGGTGTTCCCGGGGGCAAACCAAGCAGAATCTCCACAGGGTCTAATTTAGGAGGTATATTAGTTAGTCTAGGGAGTATCTCCTGTACCCCCCACCAGAAGTTTTGAATTCGGCTACACTACCATATCATATGGTAGAATGTACCATCATGTATCTGACACTTAGGGCATAATGGGGAGTCACTTCGGTTAATCACATGTGCTAGCCAGGGAGTGTGATATGTTCTGTGTAACACATTGCATTGGATGGCTTTGGCTCTGTTATTAACAGAGCATTTTAGGCTATTATTTAAAACAGTTATCCATTCTCCTCCTGTCAGACCATCTGGTAGAATATCAATTTCCCACTTAGCCTTGGTAGCCTCCATATGGTCAGGTAGGGCCCCTATCAACAATTTATAAGTTCTTCTTAAGGGTTTGAATGTGTTCTGACCCGATTGTCCCCAGAATAACTCTTCCAATGGAGATCGAGACACCCCAACTCGGCCCCTTCCTCCAATCAGCCTCTCAAATTCCTCCTTAATTTTAGCATATTGGGTGAAATGAGATTCTCTGAGGATTTTATTTCTGACCAAATACTCAAAAGAGCCCAACCTCCCCTCTTGAACCACCTGTTGGACCTGGGAGATCCCCTTGCCCGCCCACTGATCCAAAACAGGAATGTCCCAGGGTGACAATCTCCCTCCTTGCCAGACAATTCACCTGAAAGAAGCCTCGGGAGACAGACCATCATCCCAATCATGTCATGAGTGAGTTTCCAGGCTCTCACCATGTTCCCCATAAATGGATTGACCGGGACATTCAAGTTAACCACCTCACCCCTCAGGGCCAAGTTGTCATGCTACAGGAAAAATTCCCCAGATCCCTCAATTTTCATCCAAGCCGGCTGTGACTCAGGGACCTTTAAACTATCTTGTATATGGGCTACCTGAGCTGACACCCAGTAATGTCTCACACTCGGTAGGCCCAAACCACCTCCTCTCTAGGGCATCCACAGGAGTGTTTTCTTAATCCTGGGTTTCTTATTATTCCAGAGAAGCTGAGTAATAGCACCCTCAATACTTTTAAAATATTTTAGAGGGACTTTCAGGGGAATTACTTGAAAGAGGTATAAAAATTGGGGCAAGATTGACATCTTTACCAAATTTACCCTCCCCAGCAAAGTCAGCGGAAGGGCCCTCCAAGTCATACAATTATTCTTAATTTTAGAGATCCAACCCTTCATATTAATTTTAATCAGGGAGGACAGTCTTGAGGGGGATCAGAACTCCCAAGTATTTTAAGGCTTTAGGGGGTTGGACCAAGGCCTGGGCAATCGTAATGGGACCCGTATCTTTTCCCACAGGAACCCACTCACACTTACTCCAGTTGATTTTATGTCCTGAAAGAGGGCCATATTTTTCAAAGAGCTGGGACAGTTTCTCCAATGCCTCCCTTGGGGAATCCAGAAATAAAAGGACATCAACAGCAAATAGTGAAATTACGTGTTCCTGCCCCTTCCAACAAAGATCCTTAATCCTTGGATTAGATCTAATACTTTGTGCCAGTGCTTCAATAGTGAGTACATTAATCAAGGTGGAAAGGGGGCAGCCATGTCTGGTTCCCCGTGTTAATGCAAAGGGGGACGAGATAATATTATTAGTAAGGATTTGGGCTTTCGGGGATCGATACAGTACTCCCAACCACTTTAATATTAAGGGACCAAGGCCAAATTTCCATAAAACTGCCATCATAAAGGGCCATTCAATGTGATCAAAGGCCTTTTCTGCATCTAGTGATAATAGGCCTCCCTTCCCACCCCTTGGTCACCGAAAGATTATGTTCAAAGCCCGCCTGATGTTATGTTTGGCCTGTCTCCCCTTCACAAAGCCACCTTGGTCTGGGTGCATAAGTTTGGGGAGAATCTTTTCCAATCCACTTGCCAACAATTTCGCTAAGATCTTATAGTCAGCATTAAGCAACAAAATTGGGCCATATGAGGAACACCACAGTGGGTTCTTCCCATCCTTGGGTAATATTGTAATAGCACCAAGCTCCTGTGAGGGGGGAAGGACTCCTTCCTCCAGGGTCTCCTGTATCATTTCCTTCATTAGATGTCACAGCTCCTCCCACAACAGCTTATAAATTTCAGCCGGAATACCATCGGGACCCGGAGCCTTCCCTTTCTTGGTTTTCCATACCACTTCCTTTATTTCCTCTAGAGTTATTGGGGATTCTAATTCACCAGTTTCTAACTCCCACATTACAGGAAAGGTCATTTCTTTTAAAAACTCCTCCGGATCCAATCCCTGTGGGAATTCGGAGATATATAGGTGAGAATAATAAGTTTTAAATGCGTCACTAATTTTCAGTTGATCATAAGTAATCTCCCCTCCATTAATTTCCACCCCAAGACTGTTCTCTCCGCTCTCTGTCGCTTCACCAAATTCACCAACCATTTCCCAGCTTTGTCCCCTTCAAAATAGGTGTATGATTTGGTTAAGTGTAGGGCTCTCTCTATGTGTTGGGTAGATATTTGATTTAATTCACTTTTTAAAGTTTTTAGTTCTGATAATTTAGTCTGGTCATATGAGGTCATTAATTCTTTCTCTACTTTTTGGATCAGGGCTTCCAACTCCTGCTCCCTTTTGACAGCTGTTTTCTTTTTATACGAGGAGTATGAAATGGTTTCACCCCGAATACTCACCTTAAGTGCCTATCTTCTTGGGCACTCATTCACTGTTCCACCTCGCCGAGCCTTCGTTCATGCGTTTCTACCTGCTCCGAGTTGGCATTTACGGCCTGCTGTAAGTGTTGGATGTGGGCCATTACATTATCGAATCCGGCCTCCATCCTGGTGCCTAAATCATATTATAAATCCTTTATTAGCCTCTCAAGTTGTTGATATCCCTCGGTCATTGTTTGCTGTAAAGGAGTTTCAGAATGTTCTTCCCCTGAGGCACCTCCAACAGGTTGAGTACTCCTATGCGAGTTGTCTACCCACGAGCTCCCCGGAGGGTCTTCGGAGCTAGACAGGCCCTGCGTTGCGGAATCGCAGCAAGCTGTCTTAAACGCAATTTTCTATTGCTTTTTCCCTGATTTTTAAGAGGACGACATCAGATTTACTGATTTTGTTTGCTGATAAGGTATTTTGGAGAATTTGAGTATAAATTAGAGGTGATTCCACGGGATGGTCGCAGAACTCCAAATTCAAGCTGCCATCCGCTCTGCTGCTAGGCCAGCCCCCCCCCCCCCCGAGATGACCTAACTTGATCCTGCTTATTATTATCTCCACGGCAGTAGACCTGCCATCTAAGGGAGAGTGCCAGTATAAACCTTTATGATTTTGTGTGCCAGGCCTAAGTTTGAACACTAGTATGTGCCCAGTGCTGGTGAGTTATTTGAGCTGCCTGTTGCGGTTGGTTTAATCTGTCCTGTGCTTACTTTGCGAGTACTGTGCCCAGAAGTAAGGACTCATGGAACTGTGCCTTCTGTTTTGGACTTGGGACTACTTCTGTGAAGGGACAATTAAGATCAAAACTGCTGAGAATGGACTGTTTAACAATGTAAGTGTTTGTCGGTTTAATATAAAGTTGTTTAGTAGCTGAGTGTAGTTAGCTGGAATTACAGGTGTGGGTGTGAATGTGAAAGTGTGTGTGTGAGTGTGTGTGTGTGTGTGTGTGTGTGTGTGTGTGGCTGAGTCAAAGTTAGCTAAGTTTTGTCCTGGCATTTTATTTGTTAAAATGTTAAATGCATTTTTTATGATTTTCTTTTGGGGGGGTCATAGCATGTATGAGAGTGCTCCACCTAGGCTAGGTAGGGTTTATTTTGGGTCCCCTATTTATCTGCCCGGTGCTCCTTCGGGGAGTGGTTATGGAGATAGTGTACATATCCCATAGCCACTCCACTGTTGGCTAGCCATTTGCCTCATTCCCCTGAGATGAATGTTTTTTTGGGGGGGAGAGTGTAAGCCACCTTTACTTTTGGGTCTTACTAGGGTAACTGTTTTCTCCCTCCTCCCTGCTCTCCTTTCTAGAAAAATCTGGGAGGGGGCCATTCCTGCCCTTAGGCATGGTTTATTGGCCCCTGTGGGTATTTAAGGAGTGGCAATGGAAAGTTCGAGGAGGAGGAGGTCGGCGGGGATGTCTGGCAGTGACCCGGGGATTGAACCGTGGCCTGGGAGATTGACTTGATTCTGGAGTGGCGTGTAGTAATCGCTTTGGTATTGGTGGAAGGTGTGAAGGACTTGTGGCCTTTGGACTGGGACTCCAGAGTAGGAGGAGAGCCGCATCCCAGAAGAACAGTTTGAGGTTAGGCCTGCCTCATGCTCCATGGCATCATGGCAGGCCAAGGTCCTAGTCTGTATTTGGCAGAGAGACAGTGTGGGCACCCAGTGTGGCAGCACTGGCATGCAGCTTTCTGGTGGTGGCAGCTCTAGGAGACATATCCCATGTGGCACTCCTTTTTCTCGTTGGTTGCCTGCAAGGAGCGAGATTTTGGTTGGTGCCGCCTTTCCTGTATTTTGTCTAGGTCCAGGATCAAGGTGGGTGCCATACCAGTAGGCCCGATTCTGCAAGTTGAGTAGTAGAGGGGCAATCGGCCTGTAATGTTTTCGAGTCCCTGGGGAGTGAATGGCAAAGCAAGGTTTGGATCAGCTCAAGATGACCTTGTTCTGGGAGCCCAGGTTTGGGAAGGGGTAGGCCAGATTTTCTGCTCGAGCTATTGGTGCCTGTCACCCCAAAAGTAGGTGGAGCCTGGTCGTGAGGAATGTTTATGCCCAGGTTTGTACTGCAGCCCTGTGCTGCAGAAGGAAAGTGCTTTATGTCTCTGCATCTGTTCCCCAGTTCTCCTTCCAGTCCTATGGAGCTGTGTTTGTTTTAAATAAATTAATTATTTTATTCTCTTATATTCTGGTCCCTCCAGTGGCTGCTTTCACTGCACTGTTTTAACCAGCTTCTCCCCTAGCCTCTAAGACTTGTACCTGCAGTGGCTGTCCTGGCTATGGCACTGTTCCCGGGATGTACAACTTCAACGTTGGTGCCAGTTGGAGAAGTCAACAGTGAGGTAGGCCCTGTTTTCGCCATAGAATTCTTCTGGATTTGTGTTTCTCTAGCTTGTGCTCTCCTTCAGTGTATTATACCATCAGGCCACTAGACATGTGTCAGAGGGGTGGGTTACATATATGATGGACCCCACCACCACAAAAATACTGGATATTTTTCATTTCCTGGATGTCTTCGGCAGGATATGGAACTACCATTTAAATATAATGAAAATGGAGGTCCTCACCCTCCATTGGTTCCACACCACCTACCAATAGTCCAAGTATCCCTCTAAGTGGAATATACAGGAGCTTAAACATATTAGATATTAAAATTCCCCTGTGTTTGGAATGGTTGTATAAAGTAAATGTATGCCCCCTCTCAGTACAGCTGTTGGCTAATCTCAAGGACTGGCACAACTTCCCTCTGAGCTTGATCCATCGAACCGACATAGTAAGGATGGCGATGTCACCCCGCTGCCTTTACATATTTCAGAATGTCCCAGTACAGATCCCCGAGTTGGACTGGAGAAAATAGCAGATAGCCACCTCCAGGTTTGTATAGCTGGAAAAACATCCAGGATTCATTTCTACGCACTGGTGTTACTAAGAGTGAGAGGAGGGCTAGCATTACCTGATCTATGAGTGTATTATATAGCCACTCAATTGAGGATTCTCTTCAAGTGGCATACAGAAGGCCCTGGCACTCAATGGCTGGATTTCGAGCTTGAGGCCCTCCCCTTCTGGGATAGGCACCAGTTCCTATATAGAATGCACCCATGGGACACATATTAGAGACCACAAAATCACTGGATGATGGAAGTGGTGGTGGGGGGGCTGAAGAGAGGCAATGTCCTTGCTGAATCTTATCCAGCTCTTAGTTGTCTCAACCCTAAAGCATACCCAGAGGGGTTTGCTTCAGCCATGCAAGACTCTACATTTTTGGTCTGACAGAGACATAACTTAATATATCTAACTCAGTTCCTAGAAGGCCAGCATCAAAACACTTCCTGAAATTCAAGCCCAATATGGCCTGGGCCACTGGCGCTTTTATCAGTACCTGCAGATACGTCACTATTTAAAATGATGACCCACTGATGCAAGGGCACCTCTTGGGCTCCCCCCTACTCTGTTTGTTGGCAGCAAAGGTCACCTCTCAAATCACCAGACATTTCATCTGACTTATTTACCAAGCCATCCAATGCAATGCATCCAAACATACTCCACACAATATCTTGCTGAAAAATGGAGTGCAAAGCTGGATGAGACATGGATCTTAAAATCTGGGAAAAGGGGCTACTCTGAAGCAGGTAGAGTTACATTGTCTCTCATTTGGAAGGAGATAGAGTGGAACCACCTAGTGAGATATTTTAGGACCCCTGTGGTCACAGCCAATGTGTGGCCTGCTGGAGGAACTGTGGGGAAGCAAGAGTGACACACACGCTTGTCATGTAGGCTTACCCCCTTCTGGTATCTTCTTTCAGAGACCTAGAGGCAGCCACCTTAGAAGTCTTTGGGGTGAGGATAAGGCTGAGCCTGGGAATGTGTCTATTGTTTTCATATACCTGTTCCAAGGGAGAGAAATTAAGCACCTCTTGGGAATAATGCTGCTGGCTGCGATGAAGTATATCACCAGTAGGGATGTGCAAAATTGGAAAATTTCACCCAGTGAAATATTTTGCATAATTAGCTCATTTTGCAAAATATTTTGCAGGTGATATGCAAAATTTGGCCCGCAGTTGGATGCGAAATTTCGTCCCCAAGCCAGCAAAATTTTGCTCGAGGGCGAAATTTTGCACCCGCGGGTCAAATTTTATCACCCGCAGCAAAATTTCTCCACCTGCTGGAGTAATTTTGCCTACTGCTGTGAAATGCTGTGGCCACTGGCCAAAGTTCTCCCTGGTGTCTAGTGGTCACCCCCGCCCCCACCACTAACTGTCCGAAATTGTTTCCCTGATGTCCAGTGATTCCCCCCCAGCCAATCATTGGCCAAAATTACATTAAATAAGCACCCCCCCACACACAAGTTACCCTGCTCCTCATTTATTTTATTTAAAAAAGTAAATAAAATTCACCTGCACTCCCTGGTGTGTAATGGGGGGACCGATCACTGGCCGTAATAACATGAAATAAGCACTCCCCCCAAGTTACCCTGCCGCCTCTGTCTATTTTATTAAAAAAACAAAATTCACCCTCCACTCCCTGGTGTCTAATGGACCCCCACCCCATCAATGGATAGCAGCACCCACCCAGCTCCCCCCCGTAACCCAATCGGACCACTGGCACAGTCTTCCACTCATCTCCACGGCCGGTAGCCTGACTGAGCACCACTTAGTGCTTGAATGAATGAGCGTGTACTGTGCTCATTCATTCATTCATTCAAGCGCTTAGTGGTGCTCAGTCAGGCTGCCGGCCATGGAGGTGAGTGGAGGGTTGTTCCGGTGGCCCGATCAGGGTACTGCGGTGGGGGGGGAAGCTGGGGGTGCTGCTATCTATTGATGGGGTGGGCGGTCCACTAGACACCAGGGAGTAGAGGGCGAATTTGGTTTTTTTTAATAAAACAAACAGAGGTGGCAGGGTAACTTGGTGGGGTGCTTATTTAATGTTATTATGGCCAGTGACCACGGGGGCAACTAGACACCAAGAGAGTGGAGGTGAATTTTTTTAATAAAACAAATGTGGGGGTGCAGGGTAACTTGTGTGTATGGGGGGTTCAACTTACGAACTTGTGGTGGCGGCGGCGATGGGTGAAATTGCAGGCAAAATGTTGCCGCAATTTTGTGAAACATTTCACCGGGAGAAATTGCTGATTTTGCCGCAATTTCAGAGGCAAAATTTTATTTGCTGCATCTCTAACACCAGGAGGATGGAGGGCACTGAATGGTCAGGATAGATCCTACCTTTCTTGTCATGCTCACAGTGCACATCTTCTGAATATAGTGTAGGCACGGGAATGGCAATAGAAGTGCTTTGGTGGGAGCTCACACTGCCCCACTGATGCAAGGGGGGTGAGTGGGGCTCTTGAGGTTTACAATTATTTGACTGAAAAGAGTGTAATTGACTATTACCATGTATTGTCACAATACTGCACAGAATGTAACACTGCACAGCCATGAATTGTTTTTATTGTTAAAAATCCTAATAAACATATATTAAAGCATGAAAGGCTGTGAACAGAGTTGGCCCAGGTGACAGACTGAGTAATCTGTAGCACAGTGGGTAAGGGACCTTGATAAGGTTACCAAAGATGCTGCCCTCAACACTGGGGGTAGGAGTTAAAAGAATAATGGGAAGTATGGGAGGGATAGTGTGGGGCAAGGAGCCAGGGATGGAGGGAGAGGGAAGGTGAAGGAATGCAAAGAGAAGGAAAAGTGGAAAGACAGGGTAGTGTTGAGTACAGTGGGAAAGGAAGAAGTAAAGGAAAAAAAAAAGTGAATGCAACAAGGAAGCATGCAGGGATGGTAAAGGATGCTGGGGACTAAATAGCCAGACTCTACCAAGGTGGATGACCATAGTTCCTAAACAGGGGAAAAAGTCAAACAGATAATCAGTTAACACAATTCAACGGCAGCTGCACATTCATAAAAACAGTACAATGTATTTCTTGTGACACATAGCTTCAATATGGCAGGGTGAATGCTAAGCTCTCTCCCCACCAGACAAAATAGCCTTTAGTTTCTTTTTTTATCATATCAAATTTTATTATTTTCAACTTTCGAAACACTGGTCTCATATGACCACACATAAAGTCAAATTTAATGCAGTTATGCACAGAAAGCACAAAGGAAGTAATAAAAACCAGCCATCCTAGGTGACAAACATACACATAGGTTTGAAATTCTAGAAAATGAACACTGTCTCTTAAAGAGAACAAACAAAAATGTCCAGAATTCGCCTGTTAAGAGGTAGTTAATATTCCTACAGTAAGTGTAATTTAAAGCAGGCTTCCATGAGATAATTCAGACTTGACCTATACATACGATACCTTGCTGTAGACACCACCAGAAAGTTAGATAACTATTAGGTCGGAGGTACAGGATCCAAGAGTTTGCAGACTAGTCACAGGGTTTTTGGGGGAGGTGGGGGGTTATTTGAACACAAATGCGATACTAGGTATGCACTCCATTTGGTATGGAATTTGGCCAGCTGTCCCAACTGTGAAAAAGAGAGTCTCGCAAGTATGGCAGCCTGAGCAAGGCCCGAGTGCCACATGGTCTAGGCGGGGTAGGGCCGCTAAAGTCCATTTCTGTAGAGAGGGTGTGAGTGTATTCAGGGAGGTGGGGTCGCCTAACAGTAACAGTGTGCCAGAGGCCACAATAGGCTGAGCAACTACCTTGGAGCAATCCTCAAGTACTGCACCCCAGAAGGATATTAGTTTGGGACACAACCAGAGAACATGCAAGAGATTCGCATCGGGCTGGTGGCACCTCCAACAGTTGGAATGGGATAGTAAGCCCATGGCTTGTAGAGCCGAGGGGGACCTGTACCACTGCAATAAGACTTTCAGTTGGATATTCTGACTCTTAGCATCCCACTAGGTAGTATGGGCTAGCTTGAGGCAGTGACTCCAGACAGAAGGAGAAAGAGATGTCTCAAGGTCGGATCCCATTTAGTCCTACACGACTCAGTGGGGTCTGGCTGGGCATCTTGTATAGTTCTGTAAAAGCTGCCTGCAAGGCCTTGATGGTAAATCGCTTTATGTAGAGAGTATAGCCAGAGCCATCGTTGGTCTACCAAAGTTTGAACTAGGTATGCCTGGGTGGCGCTACATATTTGGAGAAACCTCCAAAAATCCTTGTTTTGGAGATGGTAGCGGGTTTTAAGTTGCTCAAAACACATCAAGGTAGTTGTGTCTGGTATGAGGAGGTCTCGGGCTACTTTGATGCCCTTGTGCTCCCAGTCAGCCTAGTGAAGTAGTTGATTACCTACAGCAATCAGCTTGTTATGCCAGAGAGGGATGTACACCCATGGGGGCCCTTGGCTTTAGGATGCGTGTGCGACAGGGACATGCACTGACTCCATGCTCTGATAGTCTCCACCATGATTGGGGTGGTCCCCTTGACCACCGAGGGAGGAGAGGTAAGGAGGAACCAGAGTGGAGTATCCTGGAGCAGGTTCTGTTCTAGCTTGACTTAAGTGGGAAGAGAGAGGGAGGGGACAAACCACTTGGTGGCATATGCAGCTAGGTAAGTCACCTGATAACTTTGAAACCAAGGGAGACTCATGCCCCAGAAGACCAGTGTGTCCACAGTTTCATCCTCCCCCACCTAGGGGACTTGCCTTCCCAAATAAGAGAGGAGACCAATTTGTCCAGAGAGTTAAAGAAGTAGGAGGAGGGCCAAATGGGGAGATTATTAAAGAGATATGAAACTCTGGGGAGTGCAAACATATGAACCGCCTCCACCTTGCCATGGAGGGAGAGATAAAGCTTTCACCATCTATCGAACTCCACTGTGAGGGAAGTAAGCAGGGGGGAGAAGTTGGCACTCTCCAAATCTCGCCATCTGGTGGGAATTGTTATGCCCAAATATGAAAAGCCCTGAGAAGCGCAAAAGATCTCCATACCGGCCAGGCAGTTTCTGATCCAGGCCTCATTTAAAGGGTCCAGAATGTTTGTTTTTTTTTGGTTGACCATGAGGGCGGAGAGCTTTGTAAATTCTGGCAGGACTGCTAGGGCCTTAGGTAGGGAGAGGTGGGGATGAGCAAGGGTCAGCAAGAGGTCATCCACATAGGCATTAACTACGTATGATTGGCCTCAGATTTCCATGCCTACGAAATCCCGAGTTTGTATGAGATTATGAATTAAAGGATCAAGCGCAATAAAGAAAAGAAGCAGTGAAAGTGGGAAACCCTGGTGGGTGCCTCTGTACAGCTGAAAAGGGGAGGAGATATCCTTATTGGCCAGTATTCTTGCCGGGGGGCATTGTAGAGTATAGAAACCCAACCCCGGAAATAAGGCCCAAAGTCATAAAGCTTTAGCACCTTGTGTAAATACCCCCATTCTACCGAATCAAAGGCCTTAGAAAAGTCTATAGCCACAGCTGTTATTGGTATCTTAGAGTGCGTGGCCAGCCTTTTGAGATCAAGGAGCAGCCTGAGGTTGTCAGCCCCAGACTTCCCCTTTGTAAACCCAACCTGGGAGGGATGCACAATGGATGGAAAGATTGAGATCAGGTGGTTGGCAAGTATTTTGGCCACAATTTTAGTATCGACTGATAAAAGTGAAATTTGCTGAAAGTTGACGCAGTCAAGGGGATCGTTGGATTTTTTTGGGAGTAGGGTGACCAGGGCCTCCTTCATCACGGAGGGAAGATAATTACATTTATGGGCCTCTTGTAACACCTTTAGGAGGGGATTTGAGATCCCTTCTAACAGAAGCTGGTACAGCTCGACCAGGATCCCATCAGGTCCCGGTGTCTTCCCCTTGGCCATCTGTAAGAGAGTCGAGCATAGCTCTTCAACTAAAAATGGTTGTTCCAATGTCTCCAGGGCCTCCTGCGAGATCTGTGGTAATTCTGCAGAGACGCAGAAGTCAGTTAAGGCTTTGAAAAAGAGCTCAGAGTCTGCACCAGCACGGGATTTGTATAGTGCTTGGTAAAAAAGACTCATGGTCTTATTAATACCTTTGGGGTCTGAAACAATAGTTCCTGAAGAGTTCCGCAGGGCATGAATCCGTGAGGTGACCTGTTGCTTCTGGGGTTGATAAGTCAAAAGTTTGCCTCCCTTATCCCCCCCCAATACTTGTGTTTGGTTCTAAGAAGCTACCATTCTGCTCACCTCTGTAGTATGCAATTAATCCAGTACTTGAAGCCTGTGATGGAAGCAACCAAGGCAGTGTCTTTATAGGAAAGAGGGTGAGGCTTTGAACTGAGCTTCTAAGTGGGAAAGTTCTCTCTGCAAGCGTTCAAGCTCCTAGCTCCGGGCTTTATTTTTGGCTGCTGAATATGAGATAATCCTACCTCAAAACACTGCCTTGAAATCCCCCCACACAGTACCCGCACTAACGTCCCCCTCACCATTGTTCAGAAAGTAGTTCTTAGCTTTGGCTTTAATGATCAACTGAAACTCCTGATCCTGTAGCAATAGGAGATTGCACCTCCACCTAGTATTTTCAGAGAGCTGACCAGCATGAAGGCAATTTAAAAGGGTAGGAGCATGATCGGAAATTACTACATTGTGTATTTTAGTGTCACTAATTCCATGGGCAGCTGGGCAATTGGCTAACCAGAAATCCATGCAGCTGTGAGAAGCATGTACTGAGGTAAAAAGGTATAATCCCTACCATCCGGGTTATTCCTCTGCCATGGATCAGTGAGCCCCCACTCCTCAATTCGCTCCTGTTGGGCTGCCTAGCTTTAGGGTGAGTTTGGGGAGTAGGTTTGGACTTGTCCAAGAAAATGTCCAGTATATTATTAAAATTCCCTCCAAGCATGACTGGTGAATTAGGGTAGTCTTTGGTAAGCACAGTAAGGGCCTGGCTAACCCCCAACAAGGTGTCAACTGAGTCTGTATTGGGGCCATAGATGTTCCCGACTATTGTGCGACCCCCTATGTGGGAGAACCTCACCATAACCCATCTACCCTAGGTGTCTGTCTTGACCTCCTCCCCCGTCCAAGTGCAGGCTTTATGAACCAGAATCGCTACCCCCTTGGTTTTGGTGGGGGCTGTGCTGGCAATAACTTGGCCCACCCACATCTTGCAGAGCCACATAACCATTCTGGTCATGTAGTGGGTCTCCTGGATAAAAGCTATGTCTGCCTTGAGGAAGTGTAGGTGTTGTAACACTTTTGTTCTTTTAACAAGGTGGTTCAGTCCCTTAACATTCCAGGAGACCCTTCGCATAGCACATGGCTGATGGACAGACATCCCCAACCCTTTGAAGATTAGTAAACATCACCTACCTGAGGGCAGTTCACAGTGGATAAGAGGAAAGGAGAATATTACAACCTGCTATGTGTCGCAAAGAAGGAGGCCTATGCAGATTTGGGATGGGGGGTAACTGGAGGGTCCACAGCAAGAATCAGCAGTGGAGAATACTGCACAATGTATTCATTTATTTATTAGAAAATTCAGATTTACAACCTTTGAGTCATGGACTCAAATACAAAGGCACCTCATCTAGGGGAGTAGACTACATAGTGTGGTTACAACAGTGATAACAGTACAGGTGCAGAACATTAAACATAGAGTACACATAGGCCACATAATAATGTTATTTATAATAGGTTACAGTCATATACAAGGTACCCAAGGGTTACATTGGGGGTACAGCCCTGGACATACCTAGATAATACCTGGAGAGGGTGGAGGTAGGGATGGGAAGTGGGGTTGGAGGGAGGAGAAGAGGAGAGGATAGGCTGTCTGGAGGATGTTGTCAAGTCAGGGAGGCCTGACAGGAGGATCCCACAATGGGATTAATTAGGTGCATCTACAGCAACGAGCGTCGAAGAGATGATTCCAGAGGGCGATTTTGAAGGGACTAATTTTGGCAATTAATGTGATGCAGGGTGAGAGGGAGTTGAACCAAGCAGGGGCTCAGTAATGGAAGAACCTCTGGGCTAGCGAGGTCTTGGTTCTGGGCACCAGAAAGCTGGCCTTGACAGAGCTACAGGTGGCAACAGACGAGGACGCACGCCGTAGGGAAGCAGACATCTCCGGGGGGGGGGGCAGATCCCGAGAAGAGATTTTTTGGTGAGTAGGCAGGTCTGGCGGTGCAGACACTCCTCAAAGGTGAGCAGGTTGGTGGTGGAGTAGAACATGCAAGTGTGACTGCAGCTAGGT
The DNA here is from genome assembly GCA_016271365.2 of Neoceratodus forsteri. Lineage (NCBI taxonomy): Eukaryota > Metazoa > Chordata > Ceratodontiformes > Ceratodontidae > Neoceratodus > Neoceratodus forsteri. The sequence continues at coordinate 1,294,395,591 of CM057456.1, forward strand.
GCTCTGGTCAGGAGCCTGCAGGCCTTATTGATTGAGAGCTGGATTTTAGTCAAGGCGGTATTGTCTGCCACAGTGTAAATGGGCAAGTCATAGTCCACTAGCGACAGGACAGAAGAGGTGATGGCCAGCTGGAGGGCAACTTGGGGGAGGCAATCTCTATGATGGTATAGTAGTCCTATCTGAGAATTTATGGTGGAAGATAGGGCATTGATGTGGGCGTGGAAGGTGAGAGCCAAGTCAAAAGTGACGCCTAGATATTTGTAAGAGGTCACTTGCTCCAGTGGGTGCAGAGTGCTGGGGAGAATGAAGAGGGGGGAATTCTTGGCCTTGTTTTGGTGATGGGAGAAGAGCATTGACTTAGTCTTCTTTAGGTTAATGTCAAGTCAGTGGTCAAGGAACCACTTTTCAGCTTGGTTGCAGGTGTGCTGGAGGATACCTGGAGAGAAGAGGGATTGGGGTGGGAGGCAAAAAGAACTGCATCGTTGGCATGGAGGAGCATTTTTCCTGTGCAGGAGCTGGGGAGAGTGTTGAGGTAGAGGTTGAAAAGTGAAGGGCCCAGAATGGAGCCCTGGGATACCCTGGAATGAATGGGCCGGGTATTGGACAGGGAGCCGTTTATCTTCACATGCTGGGATCTAACAGAGAGGTAGCTGGAGCACCAGGCAAGGGTACTAGTGGAAAAGCCGAGTTGGTGGAGGGGGTAGAGCAGGAGGGGGTGACAAACAGTGTAAAAAACCTTGGAGAGGTCTATGAACACTGCACCGGCAAGGTTGCCGGAGTCAATAGCAGAGTGCAGATATTGAGAGAACTCCAGGAGAGCAGTAGTGGTACTGTGTCCTGGGTGGAAACCATGTTTGATCTGGGCACATTATGTCATATTTGGCCAGGTACTCAGACAGTTGACTAGACACTATTTTTTCTAGGGCTTTACAGAGCGGGGGGAGGATACAGATCAGCAGGTAGTTGTTAGGTGCAGACCGATCGCCACTCTTTTGTATAGGAGTGATTTTGGCTGATTTCCAAGCACTGGGAAACTGACTGAGGCATGGAGACCAGTTTAGTTGATCTGTAAGGGGGACTAGGATGATATCCAAGACCAGGTGGAGGATCCTGGAGTCTAGGTGGTCACAGCTGGGGTTGTTGCTAGCAAGAGCTTTTAGCAGGTGTGGCCTGGCTACGTGGGGGGATATAGTATGCAGATAGAAAGGAGGGTGAATCAAGGCAGGGGGGATAGAGGTGGGGATTGGGTCAAAAAAGTTGTTTAGGAGGACACAGTTTAGGTCAGAGAAGGTAGTATTAAGGCAATCAGCTATGCGAGTTGGGTCTGTAGTGACAGTGCCATCAATGGAGAGCTGGGATGGCGGGGGGAGAGGGTCTTCCCATTAAGCTCTTTCCTGCTGTCCCAGAAAGTCCAGGCGGAACCCCAGGTGGATACAAGGGTGGTCTGATAGTGCTCTGCCTTGGCCTATCTAATGGCCCAGGTGCGCTGATTACACGCCGCATTGTAGGCTTGTCTATCAGCCAGCTTGCTTGATTTGATAGCGATGTGCCAGAGATTATCCCTATGCTTAAGATTTTTGATAAGGAACGGGGTGATCCATGCGGCATTTTGTTTTTAAGTGCAGATTCTGGTGTGGGAGGTGAAAAGATCACAGGCCTTGCTGAAGGCTTTGGTGAAGAGGTCTAGGGCAGAGTCAATATCTGGGGTGTGACGGATGGGGGACCAGTCCAGCTGTGCTAGATACAATTTTAGCTTTCTGAGACCCTCGGGGCATAGGTGCCGGCACAAAGTGGCCTGGGACACAGGTTTCAGTATGGTGGATGACCAGAGACAGAAGACAGGTGAGTGATCACTAAGTGAGTCTGGGAGGACGTTGATACCCTGGATTTTATGAGGGAGGTTCGATAGTATTACATCTAGGAGGGTGCTGGAGCCACTTGTCCGGTTGAATCTAGTGGGCTGGGTGACTAACTGGGACATGTCCAGGGCAGCAAAGGAGTCCCTGGTATGGGAGGCACTGGTACCAAGCCAAATGATGTTAAGGTCACCTAGGATGAGTTGCTTGGCTTTGTGTGGTAGGGAGGTGAGGCAGTCGATGAGAGACTGGACCGCTGGGTTCTGGTTCCTTGGGGGTAGGTAGGAGATCACGATGAAGAGTTGGCCCATGGCTGGGTCAGGGGCAATTTTCAGAGTGAGGGCTTGAGCGCCATAGTCAAGCTTGGGAACAGGGAGCGCATGGCTTATAAGGGTGTCCCACATGTAGATTGCTCACCCCCACCACATTTACCAACTCGGTTTTCCCTGAACAGGGTGTATCCAGGGAGGGAAATAACAGAGTCAGGGGTTGTTTTGGAGAGCCAGGTCTCTGCTAATGCAATAATATTGGGTTGGTGTTGTACAACCCAGCACAGGAGTGCAGCAGATTTCTTTAGAAGGCTGCAAATGTTCAGTGATGCAACACGGAGACCGGCTTCAGAGTGGGGTATGGGAGAGCTAGTTGGCATAGGTCTAGGGTTTGGGTATATATTCCCAGAGAGCAGTAAGAGCAGAGTGATTAATCTAAGTAGGGGACACTGGTGATAAGGACCCTTAGAGTGGTGCTGATGTGAGGTCCTGATAGTAGGGTTGCAGGGGATGGGCAATCCAAGGAGGGTAGGTATGGTAAGGAAGAGGTGGGTCCAGGATGGGCCCGGGAGGGCAGAGGAAGTGGTGGTGTTGGTAGGTGGTGAATGCAGAGGAGTTGGGGGGTGTCCAAGGTGGGAGGGGGGCCGAGCTGTTTGGGGGTGGCTTAGGGGTGGGGACACAGGACAGGGGGTGGTCTGAGCCAGAAGGGTAAATGTGAGCAGGCCTAGTAGAAGAGTGATGGTGCCCATTGTTATTTAGTAGGTAGATGGAAGTAAAACTAAACCAGCAATGGTGTGACAGCTGTGAAATTAGCTGAAGCACAGGGCAATTTTGGTAAAACGCCTGGAAAGAGTCACTGTAATATTGCTTTACCGTGTGGGGGTGGCAATGACAATAGTTCTAATTTAGTGATATCATTGAAAATTCAGCTAAGGCAAAGGTGCCAGCTACTGGGATGGTTAGGCTGTGACTGAGTATGTCACCACAGGCAGTGGAAGTGTAAGAATTGAAAGGGTATATAGTCGAATTAGGGTGAGGTCCCTAGCAATAGGGCAGGTTACAGCAGTAATTGAGAGGAGTTAACTGGAGTGGCTGGAGAAAAACTTGAGAGTGAATGTGCAACCCAGTGGGTGAGACTGCTTTGAAAAGGGGTGGTAAGAAAGTGGGTCAAGTCAGGTATTGAAGACAGAGAGGTCAATAGCCATAAGAATGTGCAGCAGTGGAGTGACCAATCAGCTGCTAGGCTGAGAAAAGGGGTGGAGCAAGGGTCTATTTAATACTGTGAGTAGGTGGGGAAGGGGGGCTGAGCGAAAAATTTCAGTCCTTAACACAGCACAGAAAGAGATTTCCACAAGATCAGGAAGCACTAGGACTTGAAAAATCAGCCGAGGAGCAGAAACTGCCAATCAGTGCCTGGCTCCTCCACTGGGCATCCAGTCAAAACAGCGGCATTCAAAATCACGAGTTTTGGAGGTCCGGTGTGTACCTGAATCTGTCAAGGGGTCAGTCGGGCAGTCTGTTAGCTGAGGCCGGCTCGGAGAGTGCCGGGGCCACAGCAGCAGCTTGGGAAGCCCGCAGATAGGCTGCCTGTGGAACAAGAAGGAAAAGACAGAGGATTAAATACAGCTAAAGTACAATAGCAAGCTCAGTGGGGGGCAGGCAATGGGGAAAGACAAAGCACGAGGTAAAGAGGTGGCAAATGCAGAGCAATTATTTAGAGATAAAAGAGGAGTTAACAGGAAGGGGGGTTCTGTGCTTTGGTGCTGGGATGTCTGAGGAGGACAACAGCAGCAGCAGGAGGGGGTGTAAGAGGAGGGTTTGTAGGTAAGACAGAGAAGAAATTAAGCTGTTTAGAGAGACAGCATTGCAAGTGGGGAGGAGAAATTAATAATTAGCAGAATGACCAGTGTGGGACAGGAGTCACGGTTTGGCAGTAGAGGCAGAAATGGAAAAATGCAACAATCTTACTCAGTAGCTAGGTCTAAGCAGTCAAACATCAGCTACTAAACCATACAGTTTGTCCAGCACTAGTCACACAGCAGCAAGTAACACCAAGAGGCTAGATTACAGGCTTGTAATAGACTCGCTAAACTGGGAGGTAAAGTAAGACCAACTGATGCTTAACATAAGTAATTACATTTACAAAAATTCAGCCCAGAACACAGCACAGAAAGGGATTTCCCCCAGATCAGGAAGTGCCAGGAGCTGGAAAATCAGCCGGGGAGCAGAAACTGCCAATCAGTGCCTGGCTCCCCAACTGGACGTCCAGTCAAAACAGCAGCATTCAAAACCACAAGTTTCAGAGGTCCAGTGCGTACCTGAATCTGTCTGGGGGTCAGTCTATATAACTTGAACTGTATCAATAAGAAACAAGACACAACAAGAAAATGAGATTCAAAAGACAGAGCAACACTTAATAACAGTTAAGGCACACAGTAAGCACAAACTAGGTACCGACCCAATAACCTGTGTAACCACTAAGGACGGGGAAGTAAGCATGTTTAAGGATGACTGATAAGTAGGCTGCCCCAGCAACGTTGATTCACACCACCCAAGGGGGGTAGAGAGAGGTTCGACAAACTAGGATCCGTCCCTACCCAGGTCTGTACACCCTAGTGGGTGATCCAGAGAAAGTAGACAAGGTAAGGGGGGTGAGAGAAAGGAGGAAGGGAGGGCCCCAACTGCCATCGGCTGAGGCTAGACTAGAGGCTTGTAATAGACTAGCTAAACTGGCAGGTAAAGTAAGACCAATTGATGAATAACATAAGTAATACATTTACAAAAATTCAGTCCAGAACACAGCACAGAAAGAGATTTCCCCCAGATTAGGAAGTGCCAGGAGTAGGAAAATCAGCTGAGGAGCAGAAACTGCCAATCAGTGCCTGGCTCCTCCACTGGGCATCCAGTCAAAACAGCAGCATTCAAAACCACGAGTTTCGGAGGTCCGGTGTGTACCTGAATCTGTCTGGGGGTCAGTCTATATAACTTGAACTGTATCAATGAGAAACAAGACTCAACAAGAAAATGAGGTTCAAAAGACAGAGCAACACTTAACAGTTAAGGCACACAGTAAGCACAAACTAGGTACCAACCCAATAACCTGTGTAACTACTAAGGGCGGGGAAGTAAGCATGTTTAGGGATGACTGATAAGTAGGCGGCCCCCAGCAACATTGATTCGCGCCACCCAAGGGGGTAGAGAGAGAGGGTTGACAATCAAACTAGGACCCGTCCCTACTCAGGTCTGTACACCCTAGTGGGTGATCCAGAGAAAGTAGACAAGGAAAGGGGGGAAGAGAAAAGAGGAAGGGGGGCCCAACTGCCACGGGCCGGGGTGTATTCGCCCTATAATAGGTACCGTAAAAACCATGTTAGGAGCAGTTATAGACTCCGAGCAGGGGACATGCCAAGTAGTACTTGCACAGTCCAGCATGGGGCCATGTCTGCGACCTACTGGGTTTCAGGTGACTAGGCATGCCTGGGGCTCTACTGAACTGAATTAGCCATAGGAAAACCAGGTCAGGATGCCAGGAGGGGAGGTGCCCCTTTTCAAAGCGCTAAGGTCTTAAGAGGTCTGGCCTGATTGCCCGAGGGTAATCGTGGCATGGGTAAGGGTAGTGGCAGAGGTATGTGTAGTAAATAAGGAGGAGGGGGAACTGCACGCCATTTTCTATCCCTGCAGGTAAAGAGAGGAGGGGGGGATGGAGCTCCCCTTGTACTGCCTAGGTTATCCAGGCCAGGTCCCTCTAGTGTGATAAGGGAGGAGGGGGAAGGGGACCCACAATTAGGCAAGCATACAAAGAAGCATTTATAGCCAATTACAATAACAACAGCAGACACAAAACAAGTCCAGGTTCTTTCACCCATCTGGGCCTGTGGAGGAAGAGGCTGTGGTAGCAAAGTCCTGGGATGAGCGTTGCGGGAGGCCCTTGACCACAGCTACAGCAAAAGAAATGAGACCAGGTTTAATAGGCAAGGGCTTGACCTCCTCTTCTCCTGTCATATGCTCTGTTTTGGCCGCCAAGTCTAATGTGGTAAGAGTATCCATGTCGTCAGCACTCCCCTCACCATGTGGTGGTTCATCCTCCTCGGAAGCAGAATCCCCTTTGAGCAGCTTGGCCGGGGCGGGGGGAGGCAGCAGCTTGGTGTTCGGTTTGCCTCCTATCGCAGCGGTGCCTCTGCTTATGTCCAGTTGAGCGGGGGACTATGGGGCATTGAGAGTCTGGGATAAGTGGTTGAGAGGGTGTTAAGTGCTGCAAAGCAGGGGCTGCAGGAGTGTCAGAAAAGTTGAGTTGTCTTTTTGAGCTTGAACTAGGGGGCAGAGATGTTTGCTGCACAGTCCTGTGTGTATTTGTTCCCCCTGCATCAGCTTCCCTTCAGGTTGGTTCCTCCTCACATGGTCACGCCCTCCTCTAACCCATAGCTTTCTGGGATATGTAGTATTGCGATAGATGTTGGGCCAGAACTTGGCCAGCCAGGCCTCAACCTCTTGTGGATACTGGACAAGCATCTTCTTCCTGTCTTTGGCCACATAAAGAAAGGTAAGGTGTTTAAAGTTATATTTGAAACCATGTTGGAACAGCACTTTTTTAATAGGTATAAATGTCTTGCAACTGAAAGCAACCTCTTGGGAGTAGTCCTGAAAGAATTAAATTTTGGATCCCCTTCAAGTTATGTCTCTCAGGTCTCTGGCTACCAGTAAAAGTTGTTCTTTTGTTGAATACCTAAGGATGCAGGCTATGATGGGCCAAAGGGGAGAGAAGTGAAGGTCTGATTTAGAAAAGAGCCTATGGGCCCATTCCACCTCCACTAGGCTTCTCCAGTGCCATCTGAGAAGACTGGGCAGTAGGTTGTTGAGAAACTTTCCATGTTGGGACCCTCCACACCCTCAGGGACACCTAAGATCCGGATGCTATTCCGATGCCCCTGGTTCTTCTGGTCCTCGGCCCTCTCCCACAACTTTGCCAGCCTTAGCTTATGGCCATGCAGGTGCTTGAGGATCTGGTTCTGGTGATCCCCAGATCCTCCGTGCATTGTTCCATCACATGCACCCTATCTGCAAAGTCCCTTACTGCCGCAACATTCCCAGAGAGAGCAGTGCTGATGCCGTTGACTCAGCTAAGCAGGGTCTCCAACATTTTTGTGATGTGTGTCAATGAGTCACTCTCTGGTACCTGCTGAGGTGGGCCATCTGAAGAGGGGCCAGAGGCAGCATGGCTCGGTGCAGCGGTAGATTCGACTATAGTGCCACTTACAGTGCTCAGGTACGGGTGCTCCCGGGACCAAAGTAGCCAGATGCTTTGTCGGTGGGTAGATCACTTGATCTTGTTTTCAGTTAGGAGTCCCTCAACTCAGGTTGTAGAAGATGTGGCAGCAGATATTGAAGGTCAGAGGCCATGCAGCCTACTGCCAGCTGTGTTTGCTGTGGCAGGAGCTGTCATTTAGATATATTGAATCCGACGTCTGTGACACACAAAAAATGTCTGAGGAAGTCGGTGGGGGGGATTAGCTATCGTATCCCCATCATTAGGGAGAAAGAAAGACCTCTGGTCACATAGGATGCCCGCAGATTGTACCCTGTGTGGAACAGAGCTAAGGGGTTAAGCTGCCACCTTGCAATCTCACAGGCCACACCCCCCATAGCCTTCAGTTTCTGATCATTCTTTTTCTAAATGGATCATTTTTTCTTGTGGCTATCTTTACTGAATGGGAGGCAGGAGGAAAAGATGAAAGATGGCAATTTGTGGATTTTGGCACTTCCAACACAGTCTGTTCTCCCCGGTTGGCTGATCTAGAAGCTATGGCAGCAGATACTGTGCAGCCTTCTAACACTGCCATCCTCAACAAACTGTATGAATTTATCTCAGCATTTCGGGTGCTGCAGATTGAACTTAAATCCTGGATGGCTACTCTTGAGAATAAAATAGGGGATTTAGAGCAGCATACCTCTAACATCGATTCCTAGGTGGATCGTCTGGAAGGGGTAATACTTAAAGTATTACAGGATCAGCAAGATTTATTGGACTATAATGTATGGACACTGCCTATTAACCACTGTTTTCAATCCTTTTATAACCTGATAATCCCATCGTTATGACATCGGTATACTGTAAACCTTGCTTAACTGTGTCATAATGATAGGATTACAGGAAAGAATGTCACCACCTGTCAAAATTCTTGGAAAGGAAAGGTGATCTGCTGCTTGAACATTAATTCAAAACACACACATTCCATTCAGACAGTTACAGACCTGCTAGATTGCAATGGCTAATTTCAGCACTTCAATTGCTCAACATTCAAACCAGAAGGCATTCATAGCCGAGCAGAAGAAAAAACGCACATTGAAAAAAAATAAAAATTTTCCCACAGTGGCTAGTTTTTCCATACATTATAAAATATAATGCCTGAGTAACGGTGGTCAATCATGGATATAATCACCTCTCACAGTTGCCATGACAACTGTAAACCTCTTGAGCTGTGCTCTTGAGGTTCACTTGGTTGTCCTGGCAACTGCTTGAGGTGATTACATTGTTAACCACTGTTGCTCAGGCATTATCCTCTATTTTGTGATGATCTTGGGAACCACTCCAGATATAACAATATTATAACTTATGGGGTCCTGAAGGGGTAGAGAGACAGGATATGCTAACTTTATTACAGGGCTTCTTATCCTCTGTCATAGATATCAAGGATCTCTCACCATTGTTAATTGAACAGGTCCATAGAGCCCTGCTGGCGACACCCACTACATCAGATGAACGTCCATGTTCCACTGTCACCCATTTTGTCAGTTGTGCTACTAAACAAGAAATACTTCCCAGGACTTGGCATATGGGGACTTTGTCTTAGAAGGGACATTGGATCTACCTAGATAATGATTATTCTCCGGCTTTGCTTGCTAAGTGCCAAACTTATGCCCTTATTCTTTGGTTGTTTAAAGCCCACAAAATAAAATTTGCTACTCCATATCCAGCGCGTTTATGCATTCATTTCCCATATGGCTCTAGAACTTTCGAGGACCCTAAATCAGTTCTTCAGGAACTGCGGGCCAAAACATATTATTTCCCCAAAAAGCAGATGGATTACTCTGATACCCGAGAAAAAAGACCAGTAAACTAAAGTCTCTCCTCATAGTAAAAATCAGAGATCAGAACAGGCTGTCAGTGAGATCAAGGTTATGACAGGCATTCTGCCATGAGGAGCACACTTCACAGTGACTCTTTTTTTCACAGTAGCACATTTCAGTTTTTGTAGACTGTGTGCTAAATCAAGATTTTTCCTCTGCCCTGTACTTGCAGAGGAGCGAGTCATGGGGAGGGGGCACAGGTTATAATTTCTTTATTGTCTTCTCTTGATTCTTGCTTTGGACTCTGCTAGAGATGTTTCCCATTTTTCTCCATTCTTTTCCCCCTTTTTCTCCCCTTGTCAGGATCTTTATGGCACCTGTCTTCCTAGCCCTTTCACGACCCTCCCCCTTTTTCTGTGGACTTCCTTTTTTCCTTTCATAGGTGCTTTAGAGAAGTTAGACATAGGTCTTTACTATTATATGGTGGCTCTCTGGCTGCAGTAGTGGTTCTCTTTCATTTGGTGCTTTCCCTTTCTCCTTTCTGACTGAGTGTTATTTGTGCTGTTTGCATGGCTCTGCTTTATGGGGTCAGTCTTGTTCAGCTTTTGTTCCTTTTGCTCCTTGCAACTTTTTCTTTCGTTGTCTTGACTCCGCTATATTAACTTTTTTTCCCCAGCTGCATCTGTGACAAGCTACTGTGATCAAGGCTTTGTCTTTTTCAGCCCCCCACCCCCGTGTTTTATCCATTTGTGCACAAGACTGCTCATTCTGTTTCCTCTGTTACTTTTTGCTTTTCTATCCTCGGCACTTAGATGATGGCTTTTATTTTTGGTTTTTGTTTTGTTTTGCATTCTTTAGCTTCATAGCCATACTACAGCAGTGCATGGCTGCCACCCAGCAGATATCAGCGGCAACTAGAATTTGCTTATGATTTAGCTTTTTTCTTTTTCCTGCTGGGTTTCAGTCGAAGGAAGTAGGATTCTTTCTTAAGTTTTTATTGTCTGACCACTGTTTTGATTTTTTTCTTTACTATTTTAAGTTACCAAGAGACTGCTGTTAGCTGTAGTCATCGAGTTATGATTCTACATAGGCTTCTGTTTTTCAACAATGTCTAGTCAGATCCTAATTGAAAATCTACCGGGGGGGGGGGGGCAAGGTATGCTTCATACTATGCTTTTTTCATACTATGCTTTTTATGTGGGTATGGACAGATGAAGATTAGCAAGAATTTGCATTCTATTAAAATCTCTACTGTGTATTGCCAGTTTTATCTTTTAGATGCCAATTTAGTTTTTCATTTGGGGCTAGTAGTAAGGGAGGATACAGAATGTGTTTCTTTGAATAGTTGGTATGTAGAATTAAATAGTCCTGTATTATTTATGTTTAAAGAAAAGTAATGACTGGATGTAAATATTCTACTCTATCCACCTTTATTCCTCACCCCTTATGGATGGGAGTATGAAGGACAGAGGGGTAACTAAGTAGTGGGGGGGTTGCGCGGGAGAAAAATCGGAGGGTGGGCTGGGGACAAACAATGGGAAAAACTTAATAAAGGGGGATTTTGGTTCTCCCTTGCTTGCCTTTTGTCTTCTCTTGATTTGGTTCTAATATCTCTGGCAGGTTTGGAGACAATATATAAAATAGAGAGAAAGGGAAAAGGAAAGGGGGAAGGGAAGGGAAATCCAGAGGCAATGAACCGCCCTTGCAAAGGATTATTTACCCTTTTTCCAATCAGCCTATGCTGATGTATCAATAATTGAAGAAGGTTTCTCTGTCTCAGAGCAAAAGACTGGTAAGGCACTGAAGAAAAAAGAATGCAGGCAAGATTATCCAATTTCGATAATTCTTCTCTTTATTGTGTAAAAATGGCTGCCTTTCTCTTCAGAGTTGGTGTGGTTTAACCTAAAAAGGAAAATAGGTAGTTAAACAAAAATGAGTTCCTTTTACTGACATAATGGTCTGTTTTGAAAATTATGTTAATAAGATAATCAGCTGTCATCCTGAATGGATGAAGCAAGTGAATGCTTTTGTGTATGTGTTCCTGAATACATCTCCCATTAACCTTTTGCAAGGAGCTGTGTTAGCCTATGATATGCTATAACAATTAGTAAATTATTTATATAAAATGATAGGCTATAACAATAAGTAAATCAATTATGTAACCCCTTTGTTACACGGGGTTACTAGAATCCCAGTAAGACCTAGTGGTAGGCAAGGAAGGCAGCTTGTGAAACTCCAGTTAAATGGGTTTCACACTGTCTCACTCTGTTCTCAGTCTCAGCTGAGACTGAGGGATGACATCACCATAGAACTATTGCAGCTGCATGAGCCACATTGGAATCTGCAGCAAGGGAGTTGGAATAGAACATTGGGAGGTTTGAACAGATTCAGTGTGGAGTTGGTGTTGGGAGCTTGCTGAGGAAGCAGCACAGCAGCTCAGTGTAGGCTCTAGGAGCCTCAGCCCTGACAGAGGGCTACTTTTAGGTAAAAAGGGTATGTGTCTCCACCAAAAGAGAGACACAGAAGATAACTGAAGTGGTGGAGACCGCTGTTTTCAGGTCTCAGTGCCCCCTCTCTCCGGGGATGGGGGCAGGAAAGGGTTTCCTGCAAATTCCTGGGGCAACCCCCTAGTTTTGCTAGTAATGGAGAAGCTGCCTGTTTGTTCCAGTTTATTTGGGGAATAAGAAGACTTGTGAGTCGCCTGTGGGGCACCTGCAACTGTAGGGTGAGTGTTTGCTCTTCCTGAAAGGGCCTATATTCTCACCCTGGGACTTGTGTGACAATGTGGGGATTGAACTACTGAGATAGTGGGAGGCCTAGAGTAATAGGCTAAGCAACAAATTAAAAGTAGGTTCAAGTTCAGAGCTTATTGGGATGAAAATGATATGTAGAGGAGATGTGACAGACATCTACCCAGGAATCTACATTTGCAAGTTTTCAATAAAGGAATTTTTTAGTTTCCAGAGAAATGGCCAGGTATGGACTATGGGAGCTGGAGGTGGGAGACCCCCCATCTTTAGTGACCAGGTCCACCTCTATGGATTTGCTCTGTGGATTTCTACTTTACCTCAGGCACTTGGCCAGTGATGAGGGAAGTACCCAGATGTGGGATTGGAAGGAAAATTCCCTCTAGGAGTCGAAGGCTCCAGTGTGGTTTGGGGAGCCACAACAGGATAATTGGTTCATTCCCCAAATGGACTGCGGATCAAGTGGCCGGAGGGGGAGCCAGGCCAGTGGGGAAAACCCAAGTAGTGTACAAGTCGGGCTGTGTACCCAAAGCTGCGTGCAAGTCCATGTGCCTGGTGGGTTTAGAGCCTGAGGGCTGGAAATAGTGATAAAGTGTTCTGTTGTCTCTAATCTGCATTACCAGGAATGTAGCCCCGTGGGGGTCCGTCTATGCTTTGTTTGCTCAGCTTGTATATGAATAAAAGCCACACTGAAGAATCCCATTCCTGGTTCTGGACATTACAGTTATTGCTTCCTGTGTTCAGATTTACTTGGGTGCCCCTGTGCAAAGTAGCCAAACCTAGGTCCCCTGTGCCGAGTAACCTCATCCTCCCTGAACCCAGTCCCCACCAGGTACTGCTGTCAGCTTCAACAGCGTGCCACCTGTCATTTTGCTAAAAAGGCAGGGGTGAGGGGTTACAAAAATGGAGGCACCGCTTTGGATTTTATTCTGGGAGGAAGGTGCTCGGGCAAGGGGCTAGCGTTTTGGCTATCTGGCAGGGGTAGCCCAAAAAGCTGAAGCAAGTAACTAGTGTGTGTTGCTGTGTGCTGTGGATCTTATGCTGCTGTTTAAAAATGCCAACTGTTTACCAAGGAGCAGTAAAGCCAAAAAGTGTGCCCTTGTCCTGCATCAATTGTTTACAGTGTTTTGCCTGCTTTTAAAATGAACTGTGGTAAAGAAAAGTGTGGAAGACTAGGGGTAGCAACAGAAAAATGGTGCCCTGGATGTTTGAAATGCTTTTAAAATGAATTGTGGTAAAGAAAAGTATGGAAGACTAGGGGTAGCAACAGGAAAATTGTGCCCTGGACGTTGGAAATGCTTTCTGAATGAATTGAGAGACGTGCAGGTGTAATGGCTATGTTACATGGCTGAAATGGGCTCCCGACGTGGAGTCAGTTGGTAAGGAAAAAAAGTTGCATTCTGCAGTTTAAATTTGCCTGCTCGACAATCGCCGTGAAGGGAAGAGCCCTTGCGAGGAAGAAGAGGCTCATTTGCATGGCGTCGTGTGATTGGTGAGGCTGCAATCAGTCCCACCCCTCAGCCAGCTCTATAGTGACTGCCCCAGCATTCGAGAGGGAGTGTGAGTGGAGTGCATGTACTGGCTAGTGGAGGAGCGTTGCGGAGTGTTAAAATTGCTGTAAACTTTGTAAAAATAGACTATCTTGTTTAAAATTGGGCTCAACCCACTAATCGATCATCGGAATTGCAAGAGTGGTGGTTGAAAAGACGATCTGCAGGACTGCCCGCCCATTTCTGTTCTGAGGCCTCCAAGAACTGGCTGCAGGCTGTTTTCCCATCGCAGCAAACTGCTACTGATAACAGTAAGTAACAACCTAAAAACTGCTCAAACAGTGATTTTCTGCCCTATGCCATATAAATGTGTGTGCAGCAGTGTAGTCGCTTTGCAAGTAACGACTGTGTCAAGTCCTGCCAGCAAGTGCAAGTCTGTTAAGCCATTGACTGTGTGCATAGTAATGAATTTAGCCTTAGTTTAAAGTTTGAAGCCAGACAGAGCCTGTGAGTTGTAGCCAAATGTGCAGCACTAGTTATACAGGCAATCCTGTGCTTAAAAAACCTGAAGCTTTAAGGGACTGTGAGTAAAAGAAATGTTTCCAGCATGTAAAAAGTCCATGGAAAATCCTGTAAATGTGTTTAAAGCAAGAACAGTGCAAGTTTGTGCAGTTTGAGCAAAAGTTATCAGTGGTTTGTGTAAATCAGGTGCGCAGTGGCTTGACCCAATTTCTGAATATTAATGCACAGGAGTGCTGCCGCCGCCATTACAGGGTAGGGTAGTAAAGTAAACACAGCAGCAGAGGAGCCATTTTACAACTAAAGAGAGTGTTCAATAAAGTGGGACTTTCAGTTACAGTGAACTTTTGTTTGTTTTTCTGCAGTTATGGCCTCAGGACCAACTCGTTACCCGGATCATGCCCGGGTTGCAGTAACAGCAGCAGTAAATAGACTGAGGGACATTGAAAAGTGGTGCTATGGAGGACAACTGCCTCGTCATGTGGCGATTCCTGATTTTCCAGTGCATGTATGTCAAATATGCTTGAGAGCTGGAAGGGACGTCTTCATGATTGCTCACTGTGCTGGATGCCTAAAAAATATGGCTTGTATAAAGCGCCTCAAATTCGGTTGCCTCCCACATGGACAAAGGTTCAGGAATCTGCAGTTGGCAGCACACAGCACCAGGCGGAGCCTGTGGAGGAAGGCCCCTAGGGGGAGTGTGGCACAAAGCTAGAGGGTGCAGAGTTAGAGACAGAACCAGAAGTTGAAGTTTCGGATGCTGGATCCCAGAAGGAAAGTTCAGATAAAGCATCAGTAGACCCCTGGGGGGGGGGCCTAGCCCAAGTCTCTTAGGAGAAGATGAGATGTGGGAGGCTTTTGAGTAGGAGGTCTCGACCTCCACGCCTAGTGATGAGTGGATAGTCTCAGGAGTGAGGACGACTGCTCACTCCTGGGCTCAGATCCTCAGTGAAGAGGAAGATGAAGGGGAATGTATGTGGCCTTGTGAAAAAGGAACGGGTACACAGCCTCAAGATCTTGCCTCGGAGAAATGCATGGAAGAAAGTGATGATGCCACTGCCCTGGCTTCACAAGAGGAAGAAGTCAGGGATCCATTTCTAATTTCTTTAAGGATGCGTAGCTGGCAGAACCAGGACTGACCACTCCCAAGCCAGGCCAGTGGTCTCAGATTGACCAAAGCAAGTAAAGAGGAGAGACTGGTTCATAGGAAGGCGAATGAGATCTATGGTATGACCTTTCCTACTTTTCCTCGAAAAGTCTGGGAGGAGATTGAGAACAACAGGAAATCCTGGATCTGGGATGAAGCAATGAAAAGTGTGCATCCTGGGGCCAACAAGCATGTAAAGAACAGACTGTTTCACGAGAAGTATACCCAGTGGAAGAGAGGCAGGACACTGTTTATAGACAGAGTGTGAATAGTGGACGGAGAGGGCTGTGAAATCTCCCACTGTGTGAATTATGTGTGCCCAGATGGGGTAATAATTCAAGCTCCTGACCCCCGGTACTATTGGCCTCAGTGCAAGGACCTCTCAGCAAATGTGCCCGTGCCTACTAAATGGAAAGCCGAGCAGTGGTAGTCAATACTGCCACATCAGACTGTGAAGTGCCTTTATTGATCCACCAGTATGGACATCCAGGACTCAGGTGCCCCACATTCATCAGTTCTACTGTGTACTGGCCTTTCCAGAATCCATCGACTGGCCCACCAGATGACTTCAGATCCAGAGAGGACACCAGTCCAGCTGTATCCTGTTAATCACCTGGTAATCGGATGACGTCGGACCAACTGTTTTCTTTTTGTTCCTGTTCTAAGATTCCATCTCCAGAGATGACATCAGCCCAGCAGTTCCCAGATGTGCCCTCCTGTGGTTCCTGGAAGATGGCCACCCAGCTGTATCGGAAGAAATGCTGCCAGGGAGAGTCTTCGTCAGAGGTGCAGGTCGGTGCAGAATTTTCCATTCTACAAGGGGCTGGTAAGTCCGAACTTTTCTATCTTTATGACATTGCAGTACACACCCTACACTAGCAGACTTCAAAATGTGTGAACTGTCTGCAAAGACTCTCCCCTTCTCGACTTTGGCCTGTTAGAACTGTGCTTCACAGGGCTCCGGCCCAGGAGAGACTCTTTACTGGACTAGCCTTCGGGCATTGTGGTCACTAGTTGGGACTTTTAGGGCACTCCATCCCCCCAAATGTGTATTGTAAATAATGTCATTGTTTTCTAATGTTAATACTGTTTTTCTACCTTTTCTAAAAAAAAAATCTTTTTGGGATTCTCCAGTGTTTTGATGGTAGGGGTTTAGGTAGACTGTGTATGCAGATTAGGAGTGTGTGTTGTCTTTCTTTTTCTTACAGGTGTTCCTGGGAAGACAGAAGAGAAGACAAGAAGAGGAGGAGGGGCCCATCGGAGTTCCTCACTAGTACTTTAGTGTGTAGAAATGTAAAGTACTGTGGTGTTATTGTTGTTGTTACTGTATTAACCCTTTCCTTCCACAGGTGTGGTTGTGGGGTAGGGAGAAGGCAGTAAAATGGTATAAAATGTGGTATTCTAATGGTGTGTGGTTGCAGGTTGCTCAAGGTCGGGGAGGTCCCCAGGTTGTTTTTGTTTTCAGAGTATTAGATTAAGGGCAGATAGGTTTTCCCTAGAGGGTTGGGGGGGATAGACAGGCTGTGGTCCTGAATGGCCATTGGGACCTCAATGCTGATCTATCAGGGCTATGCTCTGGATAGTTCTACCAGAGCCACTAGGCATCCATAGTAAGTGGATAGAGTAGAGGCTGATATGTCAGCTAAAGGCCTCTAGGCCCTTAGTGTTGCCTGCCTGTGCTTGCACATGGTAGGAGGGGGCCTGATCACCCCCCTCTGCAGGTAGCACATAGGGTGGGATGGCTAAGGCCGGGTAAATAATGACTGCGGACAGTCATTTTCCTGGTCAAGGGCAAGGGTGTAACCCCTTGTTATCCGGGGTTACTAGAATCCCAGTAAGGCCTAGTGGTAGGCAGGGAAGGCAGCTTGTGAAACTCCAGTTAAATGGGTTTCACACTGTCTCACTCTGTTCTCAGTCTCAGCTGAGACTGAGGGATGACATCACCATAGAACTATTGCAGCTGCATGAGCCACATTGGAATCTGCAGCAAGGGAGTTGGAATAGAACGTTGGGAGGTTTGAACAGATTTAGTGTAGAGTTGATGTTGGGAGCTTGCTGAGGAAGCAGCACAGCAGCTCAGTGTAGGCTCTAGGAGCCTCAGCCCTGACAGAGGGCTACTTTTAGGTAAAAAGGGTGTGTGTCTCCACCAAAAGAGAGACACAGAAGATAACTGAAGTGGTGGAGACCGCTGTTTTCGGGTCTCAGTGCCCCCTCCCTCCGGGGATGGGGGCAGGAAAGGGTTTCCTGCAAATTCCTGGGGCAACCACCTAGTTTTGCTAGTAATGGAGAAGCTGCCTGTTTGTTCCAGAGTTTATTTGGGGAACAAGAAGACTTGTGAGTTGCCTGTGGGGCACCTGCAACCGTAGGGTGAGTGTTTGCTCTTCCTGAAAGGACCTATGTTTTTCACCCTGGGACTTGTGTGACAATGTGGGGATTGAACTATTGAGATAGTGGGAGGCCTAGAGTAATAGGCTAAGCAACAAAGTAAAAGTAGGTTCAAGTCCAGAGCTTATTGGGATGAAAATGATATGTAGAGATGTGACAGACGTCTACCCAGGAATCTACATTTGTGAGTTTTCAGTAAAGGAATTGTTTAGTTTCCAAAGAAATGGCCGGGTACGGGCTGTGGGAGCTGGAGGTGGGAGACCCCCCCATCTTTAGTGACCAGGTCCACCTCTACGGATTTGCTCTGTGGATTTCTACTTTACCTCAGGCACTTGGCCAGTGATGAGGGAAGTACCCAGACGTGGGATTGGAAGGAAAATTCCCTCTAGGGAGTCGAAGGCTCTAGTGTGGTTTGGGGAGCCACAACGGGATAATTGGTTCATTCCCAAAATGGACCGCGGATCAAGTGGCCAGCGAGGGAGCTGGGCCATTGGGGGAAAACCCAAGTAGTGTACAAGTCGGGCTGTGTACCCAAAGCTGCGTGCAAGTCCGCACTGTGTGCCTGGTGGGTTTAGAGCCTGAGGGCTGGAAATAGTGATAAAGTGTTCTGTTGTCTCTAATCTGCATTACCAGGAATGTAGCCCTGTGGGGGTCCGTCTATGCTTTGTTTGGTCAGCTTGTATGTGAATAAAAGCCACACTGAAGAATCCCATTCCTGGTTCTGGACATTACAGTTATTGCTTCCTGTGTTCAGATTTACTTGGGTGCCCCTGTGCAGAGTAGCCAAACCTAGGTCCCCCTGTGCCAAGTAACATTATCCTCCCCGAACCCAGTCCCCACCAGGTACTGATGTCAGCTTCAACAGCATGCCACCTGTCGATTTGCTAAAAAGGCAGGGGTGAGGGGTTACAATTATATAAATGACTGCCTTTTTGAATATGTCTCTAGAAAGGTTTCTCACTAATATATTAGAACAAATGGAGCTGTGCTGGTTTATGACATTTCATAATGATAAGTAAACTATTTGAATAATAGATTAGATCCATTTGATTGTGAATAAATACAATTCATGTGTTTTGTTGAAAAATTACTGGAACAATATTTTAAAGAAGTTCTGTGAAATAATTATGTAATGAAAGGACAAACAGTCTTTATTGTATCTTGTTGAATTTCAGCAAAGAGTCTGAATGAACAGAAAATTATGGAAACAATTATTGAAAAAATCATGTGAAAATTGGGATAAGCTTATATCTCAGAGGTAAAAGATTTGTATAGGTAATTAATTAACCTCAAATTTGACATGTTTATTATAAATGTGGTAAAATGATTGGTGTCGGGGAGCACTATAAACACAAACTTAATTTCATAAAAAGTCAATATGAGATATGATTTTATATCATATATTTTCAGGATTTTGGAAAAAAAACCTGTCATAGAAGAATGAGTTATTGATGAAAGATAAGTTTTGAATCCTGAAATACCACATTTTGTGAGTAGCACCATTGTGATTCATTAGATTTGAATTTGGTTGGGATTCATTTTTTGGTTTAAATATGAAACTGTTTGCAGACAGTATTTTAAATGTTTTCTATTTATGTCTTTTTTAGAGAGGCAACTCTTGAGAAAGCCTATGCAGTAGGTGAAACATTGAGTTCTCTGCCATTTTTATACAATAAAGAGAAGAATTATCGAAATTGGATAATCTTGTCTGCATTCTTGTTTCTTCATCACCTTACCAGTCTTTTGCTCTGAGACAGAGAAACCTTATTCAAAGGTTTGGAGACAGACACCTTAGTAGTGATGTTAATGATTATTTGCTGTATATTTGCATGGATTCACTTTGACCCTTGGGGGCTTGGAAGATTTCCATTATTACCCCCTGTAATGCCTGGGTATTTCTTGGCATTACCTAGAAGTGAGAAGTTATACCCCATTTCCTACCTAGGAAGTCTGTTACTTTTTCTTAGCCATTTTTTTAGAATGGAAGGCACCCACTGCACCAATACTACTAAAGAACTTGATAACTGGCAATTGGTTTAGTTGATTGGGACTTTCTGGTGGGTTCGCCTCCAATTGTACTTATTTCTTGTTCACACCCTTAGCCCGGTCGGCAGGTTGGTACATGGGTTTAGTGTATTAATTTGTGAAGCAGCTTGGTTGATATTTTTTAAAAGGTTGTTCTGGGCCTTTTGGCAGGTATATTTTCCAATAACTGTTCTAAGTGGGTTGTTAGCTATGTGTGATTTGCAATATTTCTTATGGGACAATATAACAATATCTTCTAGAGAATGGAGCAATGCCAGTTAGTAGACATGTTAGTTACCTGTTTTAACAATACTGAAGTGTAACCTCCAGGGGGCACTATCCCAAGGGCTACTACCCCTGTCTGCCCTAACTGTAGCAGGGTGAGGGGCCCAGATCCATTGGCAGGTGCCTCCACCCAGATGTCGGGGTTAGAACAGTCGAGGTTGACTCGGTCACAGCCCTCTGGGTTGCTGCAACCCCCCCCCTTTCTTCCCACTAGAGGCCCACACAGTTCAGTTTCAGTATCCTTATCATATACACTTACCCCCCCGGCTCGATCCAGTCAACTCACTCCGGGGACCCCCTGGAAAGTAAGGTACAGTTACACCACATTAACTGTGCAGTATTTTACCATCAATACACAGACTATCCAGTGTACTTTTGCAAAACAGGCAATCTGATTTATTTGAGGGGGAAATAACAAGGACCGGGGGAAATCAGGGTAAGTAGCTTACCACTACAGTATATGAAAATCTACCTATGGCTCTGTGCACAGGCCTAACCTATTAATTACTGTCTATGGGTACCCAAGCCCTAATGGCTAGTTCTTCGATGCAGCTGGTTGGGGCCCTGACACAAGCAAGCATTTAATTCCTGAGCAGATCAGATGGAGCCAGAAAGCTCAATTAGTGCAGTCAGCAATACAACAAAACGATTTTTGCATTTATTTATAAGCTTTAACAGGGAGTTACCCTGATCCAGTACTCACAACCCCAGCAGAGAACCACTCTTTCACCACTTGCAGGGCTGAACCTGAGCTTCTACGGCTTCCTTACACATTTATATGGAAACAACAGAGGGGTACCATACCAGGCAGCTGCTTCCAGGACCCGACCGAACTCACAGCTATGCTGGCATTTCACTGCAGCTTCAATGTCCTGACAGACCGAGCGCGATTCAGCAGATTCTCCAGTCCTCTTCAGGTGAAACCTGGTAGGTAGCTGTGCTTGTACACAGCCTCCTCTGACCGCAAGCCTACAGATTTAATTCGTGGAGTGCTAGCAATGCAAACGGCCACCTCAGGCCTTTCACGCACTTCCCGTGCGAACACTCAATGGCGCAGGAGCTCAGAGCTCCCTTCTCCTTCACAGTTGCAACGCATCTGCCCCTGACAGCATGGGGCGATCCTCACAGCTTGGGTGCTACCCAATCTCATTGGCTGGTTACACATGCCAGTCACTTATTCTAGCCCTCAGTGGTGCAAAAATGCGCCATGGCCCATAATGACACTTCCAAAAATTACAAGCTGTGTCTCCATTTGTCAGCTGGCTTCAGCAAGAGTCCTGATTCCTGGTTGGTCACCTCCACGCCAGTTCCGATGCCCCTTAGCTACTATTGGACCCCTTTCACACAGTCCGGGTCCAATATGGAGGGGCACAACACAAAGTCCCAGCTGCAATAAAAAAGGCATTAGACAAACTGCAATTTTACCAATACTATACATGTTTTAAGGGGGACAACTATATCTTTCAGATGAGCTCCCTTAGCGCTCCTAGTGACTGCAGAAATGGAGCGATCAGACAGCAGTCCAGGGTGGGACTCAAGCAGGGAAACCCCAGTCCCCTATTTGAACCACTAAAACCTGCGAACAGGCAGCTCTTAAAGAGACAGTACTGGAGGCTTTAAAAGCACTCACAACCCCCACATTTAGCGGCCGTAATGCCGAACACCAGCCAGGCATGGAACATTTTAGCAAGCTCCGGGAAAGGCTCCTAGGAACCCCATTAGTAAGGGGGTTACACCCTTCCTGGCCTGGAAAGAACTTGGTGTCAGCGTCAAGTAGTTACCCTTAGATTACTTTAAGGCAAGCAGCTTAATTAACATTATGTCACACTTTAGATTACATGCATTGATACTGTATTCACAGTTTACTACGGTTCATGCAATATCACCCACACACACAACCTTTTCCCTTTTTAAACCAGGTCATTATTTCCTGCCCATGACACCTGGACAGAGGTAACCTCCTCCCTATCAGCTACTTGTGGGCTACCTAAAGCAGGGGTACCACACTCAAAGGGCAATACTAACAGGCTGGAGTTATCTCCCAAGGCTAGCTTAGGCAAGGAGCTCGGGGACACATACACCCCTTTATGGACCACATTTAAGGGCAGGTCCACAGGCTGACCCAGAGACTCATAACTCAACTTTACTACAAGCCGTACTTCTTGGCTGGAGCATCTAGGGGTTTCGGAAAACCCTGCCACAGGCCCCGATTCCGTTTCAGCCTCATTGAGGTTAGTAGGGGGAACCTCCACAGGGGAAGGGGACCCAGTGCTCATAGTACTTTTGGGTGCATGACCCTCTATATCAGGACCCACACTACTTGGCTCAGCTGGGGACTGTTCAGGCACTAGTAAGGAACCATCAGGGCATTTAAAATATTCTTCAGGTTCCGGCATATCACTGGCTTGTTCCCCCACATCACTTTCTTCTTCTGAAAAGTCAGATAGCTCAGCCAGGCCAGACAGTTTAGCCAGGCTCAAGGACCCCACCCCTTGGGCTTTGCTGCTACCCAATTCATCCTCTGGAAGCATTGGTTCTGGAGACAAAGCTGGGGGCTCAGACAGTCCAGAAAGTCCAACCTCATCTCCAGAGTTAATGAGGGGATTGCCCCGAAACAGTTGGCTCAGTTCATAAGAGGGATAGTATTCAATATTATTTTCATTGTCTTCCAACACAGATTGGTGATCATCTTCATCAGAGGGGTTTGGACAAGGCCATCTTACTTGGCTTGCTGAAGAATCAAGTGGTCTGGGTTTTTTCTTGGCAGCAGATCTAGTCATGGGCCTGGGAAGGGGGCATTGGGAGGTTCAGCTTCAATCAAGATTTGCACGATTGGCAGCAGATGATTTCTGTGTATAGTTTTCACATCTTTTGAATTGTTTTCAGGCCACACTTTATATACAGGTAAATCTGCCAGTTTTCCCACAACAATATGAGGGAGGTGATGCCATCTGTCGGCAATCTTATGTTTGCCATGCAGTCCCAAATTCCTCAATAGCACTCTATCCCCCTCTCTCAGTTCCATTGTTTTCACTTTCTTATCATACCTCTCCTTGTTGGCCAGGTTTCGTTTAGCAGCCATAGTCTGGGCCAGTTGGTAGGCGTGGTTCAATTGGGCCTTCAACTTCTGTACATACTGTAGATGATTTTCTGCTTGCACCCCATCAGGGGAAACCCCGAAACACTCATCCACTGGCAGTCTAGCCTCTCTCCCAAACATCAGCCTGTACGGGTAAAATCCAGTGGCATCACTTTTGGTGCAGTTATAAGCATGAACCATGGTGCTAATCTGCTGGCTCCATCTAGGCTTGTCTTTGGGTTGCAGTGTGCCCAACATATCAAGCAATGTGCGGTTAAACCTTTCAGGCTGGGGATCTCCCTGGGGATGGTATGGGGTGGTTCTTGATTTTCGTACTCCCCACAAAGATAGTATTTCTTTAATCAGGCAGCTCTCAAAGTCCCTCCCTTGGTTGGAATGGATCCTCTGGGGGGGCCCCATAGTGGACAAAGTACTTTAGCCACCGTGGTTGCTTTCTGATCTTTAGTAGGAAAAGCCTGTGCATACCGGGTAAAATGATCAGTGACTACTAGTATGTTACTGAGGTTTTTTATATCTGGTTCTAGACTCAGGAATCAATGCAGACCAGTTCCATAGGGGCACTGGTAGTGATATTGACCATGGGGGCAGCTCTCTGAGGTAGGGCTTTTCTTTGCAAACAGCAGCCACAGGTCTTGACATACTGCTCTACATCTGCACTCATTTTTGGCCAGTAGAATCGGGTCCATACCAGGTCAAGAGTTTGGTCTATGCCAAGATGCCCCATGTGATTATGCAGGGACCTCAAAACCAGTTCTCTAAAAGCAGTGGGCAGCACCAGTTGTTGTTTGTCTACCCGGCCCTCCTTATCCACAGTCTCTCTGTATAGTAGTTGGTTAATCAGTTTTAACTTTGACCCTTCTTTGTATAGCAAGGCAGTTCTCAGGTCAGTGGAACGCAACTTGGACATGTCCCTCCCGGCCTGCAAAGCCTCCACAGCAGCTTTTATCATGGGGTCTTGGGATTGAGCCCATTGGATACTATCATTGTTGAATTGGGGCAGTGAACTAGTGTCTAATGCAGAAAAATGACAGTAAGCAGCAGGTATGCAGTTCTCAGATGGCCCCAAGCAATCCACCATGCAGTCCACAGCATCAGGAGACACCTGTCCCTCCTTGTCAGATTTTTGGCAAAGGGCTCTTATGTCAGGTTCTGACAACCTGACCCAGTCGGTTTGTGGCATGGGCCTCTGAGAGAGAGCATTCACATCTATATGATTTAGACCAGCTCTGTACTCAACAGCATAGTTGTAGGTGGCCAACGCAGAGAGCCATCTATGGCCAGTGGCATCCAACTTGGCTGAGGTCTGCACATAGGTCAGAGGATTGTTATCAGTCTTTACCAATATCTTGGCACCGTACAAATAGTCATGAAATTGATTAACAATGGCCCACTTCAGAGCCAGGAACTCTAGTTTGTGCACTGGATAATTTTTTTCTGAAGGAGTCAGACTTCTGCTGGCAAAAGCTACAGGTCTCAGACCGTTCAAGTGCTCCTGATATAACACAGCCCCCAATCCTTGTAGACTGGCGTCAGTATGGAGAACGTACGGCTTGGCCGGGTCAGCAAAGGCCAGCACTGGGGCATGGGTAAGTTGATATATGATGTCATAGAAAGCTTCCTCACACTCAGTAGTCCAGCAGTGTCCAAACACATCATTTGGCCGAAAATACTTCTTCTCCATCTCAGAGTGCACAACTTTCTTTTTTTTTTTTGAAATTTAAGTTTATTGATTTTCAGCAACAAAATACCAACCATACAACATGACAGTAGTAACAGGCCGAGAAATTACATGGTACAACATAAACCCCACCCCTCCATCCCTCTCCTCCCCCAAACACCCCCACCCTCCACCTCCCCAACCAAGAGTGTGCAAGACCGACAATACATCAAAACTGGATATATAGCATAACCACCCAACCAAACAAACTTCGATCTCCCAATACAGGAAAACAGCCACTGTTAAAGTCAAAAGGGCATCTGAGTTACTGCAGGCCGCAGAGAGAAGTTCATTGAACATTAATGGAGATACAAGGAATACAACTTACCCATTTTTTCTGAAACAGATCCATGCGGTTGCGCAAGCTGGCGGACAATCTTTCGGCATTGAGGCAAGCAGAGAGCTCAGTCAGCCATTCAGCATATGACAGAGTCAGCTGATCCGTCCAATGCCTAAGAACCAATCTCTTGACCAAGAGAAGCAATCAACGCCATGTGATAACGACGTTCTACACTGTCAATACTGGCATAGTCCCCAAGATACGGACCTCGGGAGTAAAACCCAGAAAGACCCAATAGTGGGTCTATATTATTGCAAATAGAGGACCACAGAGGGAGACTTTGCTGCAGCTCCAGAAAATATGCAAGGAATCCCCTTACTTGCATACACCTGGAACAGGTCGGAAGAGGAAGCTTTTTAAGTAGGAAAAGCTTCTTAGGGGTATAATACATGTTACTTACAATATAATATTGGATGAGCCTTAATCTGTCCTGAGTATGGTATTTATAGAGATCCTTCCAGAGGCGAGACCAATTCAAAGTAGAGTTTGGAAAAAGGGAAGACCAAATCTTGGAACCCATCAGAGGCTCTGAAACCTTGTAATTCAGCAGAAACGAGTAAATTGACGAGATGGCATGTGGCTTAGCAGCAAGAGTTAACACATGTGAGAGAAAGGGATGAACTGCCAAATCTCTGTAATGAGTACCAAACTTACTGGCAATAAAGTGTCTCAGCTGGTATACTTTAAAAATATTTGCCCTGGAGATAGCATACTTATCCAGGATGAACGTGGACGAGAGGAGGGATCCGTGACCATAGAAATGTTCTAGACAAGTTTCCTTAATCTGTGGAAGCCAGTCGGGGGTGATCATTGAATTCCCAACCTTAACATTGGGATTAAGCATAATCGGTTGACTCGGATCCTCCTTCGGAAATATTTTAAGAAAACGCATACATTGTGATAGGGACTTGAGGGATAGGAGAACTGTCTGGTCCGTTACCAAGTGTGAAAGTATGGAATGGGGAATGTAGAAAATAGCATAAGGATCGACTCCAGAATCAAGCAGAATTGACTTCTCGATTTGAAGCCAGATCGGGGGAGGAGGGATTAGGGTTAGCCGGCAACCACCTCCCCAATTTAGCCAGATGCGCCACCCAGTAATAAAGCATCACATTAGGAAGCCTTAGTACGCCCTTATCTTTGGGCAGGGATAACTTAAAAAAGGAACGCCGAACCCCCTTACCCTGCCAGAAAAAATTAGAGAACATTCTATGGAACTGCTGGAAGTACGAGACCGGCAACCAAAGATTTAGTAAATTGAGAGGGTAAAAAATACAGGGAAGAACATTCATTTTAATAATATTAACCCGACCCCAGAGGGAGATGGAAAGAATGGCCCACCGTTGCAAATCCTGCTGAATATGATTTTTAAGGTCGTCCAAGTTAAGCTTCCTAAGTAGGGAAGGGTCTGACGAGAAATGAATCCCTAAATATTTAATTGGCTTAGGAGACCACTTCATCCCAAAATTAGCAAGATTTGATTTACATGTATGAACATTCAGCGGGAAAATCTCCGATTTGGAAATATTCAGTTTGTATCGAAAGGGCCCCATACTGCCTGATTACATCCAACGTATGTCCTAAAGACTCAGCAGTGTGCGACGTGCAAAAGAATATCATCCGCATACGTCGAGAGGACCAACTCCGCTGGTACACTAGGCATCCTGTAATAACTGGTGAAGATTTAAGTTTAATGAGAAGGGGTTCCAAATAAAGGTTAAATAGGAACGGTGAGAGGGGCAGCCATGCCTGGTGCCAGTATATAACCGGAACTGCGAGGAAAAAGCCCATTACAGTATATCCTAGCTCGAGGACATTTGTAGAGGTCTGGATCCATTTAAGAAAAGAAGCCAGAAACCCCATCCTAGCCAGCACTGCCCAGAGAAAGGCCCAATCCACCCGACCGAAGGCTTTCTCAGCATCAAGTGAGACCAAAGCCATTGGAGTTAGAGCTGCGCCGGCATATTGAGAAATATGGGGGGGTTGAAATTGGGTTTGTAAATAACTACAGTCAGTATAGAGAGAAACTGTACTCCAGGGGAAAGGGACTGAGAAAAGGGGGTGTGCTATTATAAACAGAGAGGGATAATCAGGGTGGCCATATTCCACCATGGCAGGCATCTTCGGAAGGGTTGTAGGCTGCACAGGCTGTGGGATGGCAATAATTCTAAATTGGGCCTGGAGAGAGGGAGGCTGCCCACTCTGTAGACAGCTATCTTGTATCAGGAGTGAGGTATATTGGTTAAGGAGTAAGCTGTGGGAGCTGGGGGGGTGTCCAAGGATAAGGGGTGTGGATATGGGCAGCAGAAGGGTGGGACTGAGGGGAGGCTGGGGCAATGCTCTGAAATTACAGGACATTATGCTACAGCAAGCAGAAGGGGGGATATTAGGGACAGAGGACCCTTAGATAGGGAAGTTGATGCTAAGGGGAAAGCGTACAGGGTGAAAATTCTGAATTCAAGGAGACTGGAGGGGGAAGAGTCAGGAGGGGCTGTTGTGCGGAAGCCTAAAACAGCAGACTGTGGGAAGGGAGCTCCTAAGGTGAACAGTGCAAGAGTGAAGAAGAGGGTCAGTTTAGAGATGCAGTCAGGGAAACCTGGGTTACTTGATGGAGGCTGACATAGAGTGTCACAATAAATTTGAGATACTAAGCATCCCAGAGGGGAGGAAGGGCTGGTGAAATGAGGAAACTTATACAGAGGCAGGCGGGAGGGAGCCAGATACCCAAGGGCATCACAGAACAGCTATGGAAAGGATAGACATAGTCCCAGAGGAGAAGGGGAAACATATATGTTAAGCAAATGGGGAGATGCAACATATTCCAGACATGAGGGAGGAGAGCATGATTGGAGAGGAACTGGGAGACAAGGAGGTGGAGAGGAGCCCCTTCAGCAGGAAGGTCAGGTACTGGATGGGGCCCTAGCTAAAGGGGACCCACAGAGAGCCCCTGGAGACAGGGGTACTATCTACAAGGGGGGATGAGGGAAGGGAAGGGAACCATCAGGGCCAGGATAAATGGTTCAGATAAGAGAGGGTTGAAGGGACACCTATTCAGAGGGGTTTGAGTTAAGTGGGCAAAATAGCAAGGAGGCAGAAAGGGAGGGTGACAAGGGGTCTCTAATAAGGCAGGAAGACTCCCATGAAATTGTGATCATGAATAAGTGGGGGAGGGGGGCTGAGAGGGCATAGTGGAGGTAACCATAAGGATGATGGTGGTGTTAAGGTTCTGTTACTGGAGACTTCAGATGATTAAGGTATCCATTGGGAGGACAGGGGATGGATGCCATAGCCAGGTGAAGGTAGTGAGTATCTCTGGCTGACAGTGCACAAAGCAAAGTTCATGGTGTATGAAATGGTTAGGGATTGTGGAGGGAAACCGGATTTCCTGGTGCATTTGGGAACCATGATCTAGAGGGAAATAGCATTATGGAAATCCAAGCAAGGTTCCAAGAACTTGCCAGAGTCTGTCGGGATAATGGATGCAACATTTTCAGAGATATTGCCAGTACCAAAGGCCTCCAGTGGAGAAAAATGAAGCTCACAGAGGCTACGAATGGCTCAGGAAGTGGGGTGAAGAGAATGGGTTGGGGTGTTGGGACCTGGAATGGAGTTTGGGAGGATAAGGGACTATATGCCAAGGACAGGTTTCATCTTGCCCCATTAGGGAAGGGAGTCCTTAAACAGGGATGGCTGACTACATACAAGAAAGGTGGGGTTTAAACTTGTAAGGGAGGAAGGGATAAGGAGGGGCTGACTAGAGCCCTCCTCCAGATGAGGGGAGTAGCCTCAAGCCCAAGGGGGGAGGGGAAACAGACTGGAGGTGGAGGTTTCAGGAGGAGCAGGGGAGGATGGAAGTATAAGGAATCTGGATGGGGTTCACAAAAAGGATCAGGATAAGGGTGGGGGTTATGTAGTAAATGCCAGGAGCTTGGGAAACAAGTTGCCAGAGTTCCAGGCCATGCTGTCTGGGGTGGATGTGGCGGCAGTCACGAAACGTGACCAACAAAACCATGACTGGGACCTAAATGTGGGGGTACACTATGCTTAGGAAGGATAGAAAGGAGGGCAGAGGGGGTGGAGTGGCTATGTTCATTAGAGATGACATAGAAATTGCTATGGTAGAAGAGGCAGAGGGAAACGTGGAGGCCTTATGGGTCACTTTACGATCCCCAGCAGGAGATAAGGTCAAGCTGGGAGTAGCATATAGGCCCCCCGGGATGAGTGATGTTCTAGAGGATGGTTTGCTGGACAACATCATTGCCCAGTGTGGTCCAAAGGGAAGGAGTGGTGTTGATGGGGACCTTAATATGCCAGGTACAAACTGGGGAACCATGTCCCCTAAGGTGGCCAAGGAGCAGAGGCTGCTGGATGGCTTCCAGGATGTGTTCTTAACACAGCATGTGATGGAGCCCCAAGGGAGGGCATGTCCTGGATGTGGTTCTGGCAGATGGGGATCTGGTAAGGGACATGGTTGTACAGGACCTCTGACTGGGAGTGACCACAATACTGTCTGGTTTCAAATAAGCATTGGGGGAGTGGGGTGAGATCTAGGACACTGGCAGTGGACTTCGGGGGCAGACTTTATGGGCATGGGAAATATTCTCAAGGATCACTTGAAGGATTACCTCAACAACAAGTGTGGAAAGGAGATGGGAGGTCATAAACGGGACTTCATGAGGCAGTCAGGATCTGCGCCAAGTTGAAACGTAGGAGCAAGGTCACATAAACCATGCTGGTGGTCCAGTGAGGTCCAGGTAGCAGTCAGAGAAAGAAGGCGGCTTACAAAAATATAAAACAACAAGAGGGATAGGGATAAGGAAATGTACCAGCTTGCATCTAGAAAAGTCACCAGTATGGTGAGGGGAGCTAAGTCCAGTAAAGAGCAACGGCTGGCACAGGGGACAATGGAGGGAAAAGGGTTCTTCCGTACATTGGGAGCGGAGAAAACTAAGGGCCATCTCAGCAGATTGAGATCAGAAGGAGGGTGGGTGGAAGAGGCGAGGACCAGGCAGAGGTATTTAATGAGTACTTTGCCCTGTGTTCACTAGGGAGGGGATGGGATATCTACAAAGCAAGGCACAAAGGGGATAGAAGCGGCAGGGAGTGGATCAGGGCAACAGAAATGGAGCAAAAGGGAGGGAAAGGACCCAGGGGTGTCACATCTGGATAAGGATAAAAAGACCAGTAAGGTGGAGGGGACGGATGATGCCATCCCCACCAAAAGGGTGTGGTTTGCCCTCAAGGCCCTAAAGAAAGACAAATCTGCTGGGCCGGGTGGCATTCATCTGAGAGTACTATGGGAATTGGCGGACATACTGGCTGCACCCCTGGCGGAGCTTTCAACAGGTCACTTGAGACAGGGAGGGTACCTAGGGATTGGCGAGAGGCACATGTGGTACCAATCCATAAAGGGGGTCGAGGGAAGTACCAGGTAACTATAGACCCATCAGTTTAACCTCGGTGGTGGGAAAATTAATGGAGAGTATACTAAAGGAACGATTGGGGGTTTACTTGGAGGAGGTGGGAGGTCTGGATAGTCGGCAGCATGGGTTTGTGCCAGGTAGATCATGTCAAACCAACCTTTGTGGAGTTCTATGAATGGGTAACATCAGAACTGGACAGGGGTAAGCCTGTGGATGTATTATTCTTGGACTTCAGCAAGGCGTTTGACTCTGTCCCCACAATGGTCTGGTGGAGAAACTGATGGGGTTAGAGTAGGCCCTTTGATGGTCAGATGGATTGAAAACTGGATAGCTGGATGCACTCAGAGAGTAGTGGTCTGTGGGGAGCTCTCGAACCCTACAGAGGTTGGTAGTGGGTACCACAGGGCTCGGTCCTGGGTCCAATCCTGTTTAATGCATACATATCAGACATCAGGATGGTATAGGGTGTGAAATGAGTCTCTTCGGATGACTCCAAGATGGGAGCAGTAGTTGAGGAGAAGAGGGAGGTTGGCCTCTGGAGACCTGGACACCCTGGAAAGCTGGGCTCACACATGGAAATTAAATTTCAATATCACCAAGTGCAAGGTGTTGCATCTTGGTTGGGGAAACCCTAAACACAGGTACACCCTGGGAGGGGAGGTGCTGGAAGCCTCAACAAGGGAAAAAGACCTAGGGGTCATGGTGGATACATGTATGAATAACTCTGAGCAGTGCAGGAGAGCAGCTAGCAAGGCAAACAGGATGTTGGGATGCATCGTAAGGAGGATCACCTCTAGGAGCAAGGAAGTGATTCTGCCGCTGTACAATGGACTGGTTAGACACACCTTGAGTACTGTGTACAGTACTGAGACCACACTTGAAGAGGGACATACAGCTCCTGGAGAGGGTACAGAGGAGGGCAACAAAGATGATACGAGGGCTAGGGATTTGACTTACGAGGACAGACTTGAGGAGCTCTGCCTGTTTTCATTGGAGGAGAGGAGAGACAGGGGGACATGATTGAGGTCTCATGCACTTCAAGGGAATAAATAGGGTAAACATGGAGGGGATCTTTAGACTAAAGCAGGGAGGCATCACCAGAGGGCATGGTTTGAAGTTGGAAGGTGGAAGAGTGAGGGGGGAAAAGAGGAGGAGGTTTTTCACTGAGAGGGTGGTGGACCCTTGGAATGCTCTGCCTGGTGAGCTGGTTCAGAGATCCACAGTGAAGAGCTTTAAGAGAGGGTGGGACAGACACAGAAAGTGGATGTATCAGATGATGGCCTGTCCCGGGGGGGTGGGGATGGATGATAGGGGTTTCTGGAGCACAAGGGATGGGAGGGTCTCGGCACCCAACTAAGGATCTAGGTTCGAGCAGACTTGATAGACCATAAGGCCTAATCTGCTGGCAAATAGTATGTTAGTATGTTAGTATGTTAGAACTCTAAGATGGTCCGACGGAGATCAGGAATGCACAAATCCAACCTGTTCTGGACTGAGAAGGTGGGTCCAAACCCCCTTCACCCACTCAGCCAAGATCTTAGAGAGTATTTTCATATCATAATTTTGGAGAGATATAGGCCGGTAACTCGCCGGGTCAGTAGAGACTTTGCCCGGTTTGAGAATCAAAATAACGGTAGCTTCAAGAAGCGTAGAATCTATGATGGGAGAAGAAAAAAGGTGTTCATAGAGTTTAAGGAGCATCGGGGCAAGCTCCTTCGAAGACTTTATAAAAATTGGCAAGAAACCCAACTGGGCCGGGTGCCTCATCCAAGGCCAAGGAGGCAATGACATCTTCTATCTCGGGGAGAGAAATTGGGACAGTTAGGGACCTCTCATGAGCCGGCAGAAGCTGCGGGATATCAATGTCAGCCAGATATGTATCTATGTCTAGGGAAGATGCAGGGGATGTGGGCAAATTATACAAATCCCGATAGTAATCTTCAAAAATCTGGACGACTTCCTTAGGGGAAGTTTGAATGGAGCCAGCAGGTGTTTGCAAGGCCGGGATTAGTCTAGAACCCTCTAATGTACGAAGCCTTAAAGCCAGCAATTTCCCAGCTTTCTCCCCGTGGTCAATATATTTAGCTTGCGTTTTAACCCAGCAGTATTCGGCCTTCTCTTTAAGAAGATCATTGTATTCATTTTAATGCTAAAAGGGCCTCCAAAGATGATAACGATGAGGTAGGGATTGGGCAGCCTCGATTTCCTGATTTTGCTCATTAAGAATTGCCCGCCTGCCGAGCCTTTTCCTTGCTGAGGCTAATTTAATTAGCTCACCCCTAAGGTAACATTTTAAGGAGCACCAGACCAGATCAAACCTTGAGACGGATCCAAGATTATCCGCCAAAAAAAGGGAGATTAAAGATTTAATATGCGCCACCGTATGAGGATCTTTAAGCAGCTGTGTATTGAGCCTCCAGGTAGTATCCCGATGAAACTCAGGATCTAACGAGAGTCTAACCCAAACACATGCATGATCAGAAAGAATTATCGGCTCAATACTAGCCTGAAGGTAGCCTGAAAGAAGACTCATACTGAGCAGGATATAGTCTATCCTGGACCATGACCTGTGGGGCTGAGAAAAAAACGAGAATGCCTGAAGAGAAGGATTAGAGAGCCGCTAAGGATCACATAATCCCAACATCTGTGAAAAATCCTGCAGAGCTCTCTGCGAGGAAGTAAGGGAACGGGCAACTTGAGGATCTTTATCTAGGGAGGGAGGGTGGAATATTCCAATCTCCCAGGGTAAGTTGAGATGGAAGCAAAGCACTAACTTTATCTGAGAGAGCCATTAGAAACTCAGGACTTCCTCCAACGGGGCCATAAATAGAACCCAGGACTACAATGTTCCCATTAAAGGAGCCTCTGACCAAAACAAATCTCCCCTCTGGGTCCTCTACTACCAAGTCTTTCAAAATAGGACATGTTTTTAATGAGTATAGCTACCTCTACTAGAACTAGATCCACTTGCCGCATAAATTTGCAAAAGCCAGACCTAGTTAGCCACTTATTCTCCCGACTGACCAAATGGGTCTCCTGTAACAGTAATACATCTGTCTGCAGCAACGCACAGTGCTTGAAAATTTGAGTTCTTTGACCTTCTCTCTGATCCCATGCACATTCCACGACACCACCTTAATCATGCACATAGCCATTTTAAGATTTGTGTTGTAGGAGAAAGACATAGAAATATCCAGAACCAAGGCAAGAAAATGAGCACACTTAACCCCCACCCCATCCCAACGGAAACTCTTTAAAGTTGATCTAACAGAGCAGGAGTTATTATTGAGATATAACACAGAACAGAATGCAACCAGCCAGCCCACTCTCGGCCCTCCCAACCTCTCCCCAAAAAATTACCTACCCCAACCCCTAAGCAACTATATACATTCTGGCACCAGAACTGGAAGGCATCAATAACATCGCGGGGCAACCCAGGTTCCAGAAGCCAGTCCCTCAGCGCAAATCCAGTACCTTCCAACACGCAGGGTTCAAATAGCAGGAGAAGAACTTTAGCACTTATCCCTTTAGACTGTATCCCCCACCTAACCCATACCAAGAGGGACAGCAAGAACCCCGCTGCTGGGGCTGTATTAGCAAACCCCCCCTTCTGTCGGTTCGCGACTCAGCTACCTCAGGTAGTTGGGACCTTCAACCGCCCCCCCTCATCAACCAACTGCCAATCTACACAAATAGCACATCGCCTAAGAAATCTACTTGTATCGAGCCCCAAGCTCCATATTGCTTCCCAGGAAAAAAAAAGGGGGGGGCAGACCCAAAACGGAAGCAAAGGTTTGAAGACTCACCCCGAAATGGGCAGATACACGATTCACCCGAACCGGGCTGACTAGGCCTCCAGACTATGGGGCTAATTGATACGAGGCGGCCGTTTTGTTTCCAGGGGACCTCAAATGCTAGCCGGACCTATGCCCGGTCCCGCACTCAACGTATACCCCCCGGAAACCCAACCCCAGACATATAGTTCCGGGAAGGATCCGGAGAACCGCAAGCACGGCCCAGCTCCGCCTCCATCCAGACAGCATGGATCCACACACCCCAGGGCCTAGCGGCCTAAACAAGGCAGGTAAGAGGCCTTCAAAAAACCAATCGGGGAAAGGGAGTGACAGGGGTAACAGGAGGCGAATACAAAATATCTACACTGCAAACATTAAAACAAAACAGAGCACTCCAAAACTATTAAGTTCGTCAGCTCAGCACAGTCCGCATCTGCAGCAGTCTCAATATGTTTCAGCCATTCGACTTAAACAGGTCGGGAAGTTTAATGGCAAGATCCTTCTGAGCAGCATCTGGGGACTCAAAACTGTAGCTGATATTGCTAACCGTGACTTTGAGAGTAGCAGGATAGACCATCCTGAAGGGGATGGAAGCAGCAATCAGTTTCTGTACTATTGGGTGAAACGCAGCCCTTTTAAGCCTCATCTCTTTGGGTAGATCCTGGGCAATCCATATTTTAGCTTGCCCCCACGTAATCTCCTGTAGATCTCTAGCTTTCCTGAATACATGTTGTCTCTCTATATAACTCAGGAATTTGATAATTATGGGTCGAGGGGGGGAATTAGGTGGTGGTCGAGGCCTCAATGATCGGTGTGCCCTCTCGAGATGATAGCTAGGATTGATTGGTGAGGGCCCAACTAGCTTCACGAAGAAGCGTTGCAGAAAAGCCACCAGATCAGGGCCCTCTTCCAGCTCCGGCAGGCCCAAAACTAACAGGTTGTTCCTTCGATTGTAGCCTTCTAAATCCTCCGCCTTCAGTTGGAGTTGCCGCACCTGCTGGGCCAGCCCGGACATCGCTGTCTCTGTCTTCTCCCTCCATTGCTCCAGCGAAAACACCTTGGCCTCTGAGTCCGACACCCTCACCGTGAGAGAAGAGAGGTCTCCCTTTCAGCTCGGCCTGCAATATCCTGGAAGCATACTTCTCATAGGGGCGTAATCCCAGCATAAATTTTTCTTCCGTGAGCAGGCCTGATGATAGGGGCTTTTCACCGGCTTTCCCGGGCCCTGTGCCCTCCTGGATCCGTGGCTTTTTCGGCTGCTTGCTGGGAGACGCAGGCGGTGTGTGCTTGGCCGCGGCCTGTATTCTATCGACCTCCATCCTTCCACAAATCGCTCAGCCCAGCAGGGAATCAATCCTGAGGGTCAGTAAACAGGCTTAGAGTGCTTCAGTAACGGCGATATGCTTAGTTTAGTGATCAAAAAAAGAGCAGAAAGTGGCAGTTGGGATGATTGAGGGAGAGAGCACTAAGCCCCTACCGCCATTCAGCAAGCTGCCATCACGTGACTCCCGCACAACTTTCTTATACTTTTTGTGTGTGGGAGGGTACCCCTGAGTAAGGTTGAGGAGGGGGCGGATCACTCGAGAATAATATTTGACAAACTGCCTATAATATCCACAAAACCCCAGAAACCGTTGCAGCTCTTTCAAATTCTTGGGCCGAGGCCAAATAGTCAAAGCCTCCACTTTGCTGGGGTCAGTCTCTATGCCTTCAGTGGATACTATGTGGCCCACATACTTCACAGAAGTTTGAAAGAACTGGCACTTGTCTATAGATAGCTTGAGGCCGAAATCCTCCAGCCGATCCAGGACCTTGAACAATCGATGTTCATGCTCTTCCAACGAGCAGCCAAACACTATGACATCATCTAAGTAAACCAAACACTCGAGCAAATTCATGTCCCCCACAACACATTCCATCAGGCACTGAAAGGTAGCTGGGGCACCTGAGGGACAGGGGCGCACAACACACATGGCAGAGCCACTGGCGCATGGGTGCTCACGCACACACACAGCACTGGTATGCGTGCATACACACACACACACACACACATTTGCTGAGGAACATGGCATGGATCAGAAGCATGACACTGGTGCACAGGCACAGCCTGCACAGAGCTTCCCTCATCACACACATGCCACACATCCCAGAAGCATGGTTCGCACACACAGGGGGCATGCTGCACAACACACATGCACATCACCACATGCATGCTGCACCACCACCACACACGTGTGCATGGGGTAGCAGCAGCAGATGGCAGGTCAGGGCAGCAGACACGTCATTCCAACCGCTCAGTCCCACAATGGCCACAGCCATGTGGGCAGCCATGCTGGAGCCGATCGGCAGAGTGGGCTGCGCATCAGCCATGGGGGGGTGTGTCAGGTGCCCCCAAGGGGATGATGTCCAGGACAAGGACCATGTCCTTGCAGGGGTGTAGAGATGACCAAACAGGCCGGCTCTGGGGTGCCTGGGATGCCTACATCTGAGCCCGGCATCTGCTGTGAGGAGGTCGTCAGATGCCGGGACTGTGGGGTAGACACTGCACTGCAGAGGGTCATCTGCGCACTGCCAAGCTCAGTGGCTGCCACTGACGCAAGCCCAGCTGCAATGGTACTGGTTATGCGGTCCATTGCTGCAGCTGTGGCCTCCCACATCTGGCAGAGCTCATCAATAAGCCTCACATTGCCCCTGTCCTGCTGCTCGACCAGCTGGTGCACCACTGCCTGCAGTGTGTGCACCTCAGTGGCAAGCAAAGCCTGGTTCTCCATGGATGCCCACTGTAACTGGGTCTGCTCTGGTGGATGCTGCACAGTGGGCCATAAAGGGGGAATGGTGTCACCGGGTGCCCCAGTGGTGGGCACCGTGTCGAGTTGCCCATTGGAACTTGCATCCTGCTGCCACTGCCCAACTGGCTGCTGGGCATTGCCCTGTACTGCTGCTGCCACAACAGCACCACCACCACCTACGTTGGACACAATAGTGGTGCCACACACCACCGCGCAGATGGGGATCGGTGGCAGCTGTGCAGCAGCGGGACCAGCACTGGGCCCGATGGTGCCTGTGAAGCAGGAAGGGGTGTCAGGCACCACCACTCCTATGCTGTCCAGTATCAGGGTTATGTCATCATCGGTGTCCAAGCTAGGTCTCTGCACACAGCAAACTCAGGTTGTCATCATTTAGAAGCCTATCCAGGGCATCATCCTACCTTATGCCTAGCACATCCACCTGCCCAACACCGCCAAGACATGTCCTGTCCCTGCTCTGGATGCCCATGGATGTGGAAGATCTGGCATCCAGTTCCTCAGCCGCCTCTGCCTGGTCTTCCACACAGAGGCGTGATGGTGCTGCAAGACAGAAACAGAGGGTTAGTGATTGACCACAATCCATGTCCCACCGTGCATGTCACTGTTGCCACATGCCACCGTGTCACACTGCAAGGCTGTGTCCACACACGCTTGTGGCATGCAGCACGGCATCGGGCACACCTGCACATGTCCCCCATACCTGGCATGCCTGTCTATTGAGTACATACTCACCATGCAGTGAGGGGCTGCCACCCATCTGGAATCCACCACCAGGCACACCCTCCACTGTCATGCAGCTGATGGTGGCTGCCACGAGCTCCTCAGTGGCCATCAGTGATGGCATTGTAGGTGGGCCACTTCCAGTCACCCTGCAGGAGCCACATATGGATGCCACCTTGTCCTTAATGTGCCTCTTGTCCATGCCCATCTTCTTCTGGAACTCCTACATGGTGCACGGGTGCCTACTGTGGGCATTGACATATCACGCCACATCCTCCCAGCCAGCTGCCCACTCCTGCAGCGTGCCTGTGGCACCACTAAGTAGGCCCTCCCTGTCAATGTAAGCCTCAAACAGGGCATTTGTCTCTGCTGACAAGAAGTTGGGCCTGCGCTTATGTGCAGGCTCCTGCTCCTCCTCTCCATCATTAGGCAACATTCCACCACCTGTAGACATGAACAGTACAGTGGGTCCGTGTAAGCATGGCCCTGAACAGTCCTCTGTTGTAGTGTTGTATTAGGCTTCTGTTAATCCATGGTACCTGGCACTTACCTCAAGGGTTGCAATACCGGTCTGAGGCCTATGCTGTTCTGTGGCACTTATAAGGCACAATGCATGCAAATGAGCCTTTGCGCAATGGTAATGATATGCTAATGGAGCCTAGTGTGCCGCGCATTGGCTGATAAGGTGATTTGCATATGGCATCACAATATCGCGAAATTGCACCATACGCAATAGGGATGTGCTGGTGCAACTCTGTGGTACAATACCTGTGCATGCACAATGCACATGCCCACAGTGCACATGTGCGCAGCATGGAGCTCATGGCAATCACATGCCTTGCATAGCATGCATGATGCTGTAGAACTGCACATGCAGCACTGGTATGGCGTCACACATGTGCACGTTTCCTGTCACTGGCTCCTATTGTACACGTTTGATTTGAACACCTCATATTTGGATAGATCATTAGTACATATAGTACATAGATACGTTAGTACTTGCAGCTTCAACAACCTCCCCCCCCCCACCCATTTGTCCTATTTTCTCAGTTCTTGCTGTATCTCTTCCAGACAAGGCCCCTGTTTGGTATCTGACCACGCTCCTCCCTTTATTCCCCTTGCTCACAACTCTAACAAGCTCAGTGGCCCAAAAAGGTGCTAGGAAACAGTTTTTAAACCACTAGATGCCCTCTGTTGTTCTTTTATTGGCTACCCAGTATTCTGATATGCTTTTGATCTTTTTTGTTAAATTAATAATCTAATTTTGTTGCTTTTGTAACTACCCTGAATCCCTCTCTGCTCAGCAGTTGCTGCTGTCTTTTCATACTGCCTGAACATTGTATGACATAACAAACACAATTCCAGGCCATTCAGATGAATTACGTGCAGTGAGAGTTACTGACGTCATAGAATGTACAGTATTAGGAATATGAAAATCAAGAGCAGTAGCTGGTGAGGAGAGTGGAACTCAATGTAGATCTGAGGACACCCCCAATGCTAGATTATTTATTTACCAAAAATAATGAAAGCATATCAGAATACATAACTGGCATGGAAAGGAAGATGGAAGAGCAGTTAACTATGTAAAAATAATTTCCTATCTCCTTTAACATTGAATCTCCTTTTCACTAATAACCTGCTGACTTTTTTGTCTGCCTTTTTCCTATCCCTCTCCTTGGTGTTGCCTTTTTGGCTTGATCCTGCCTAATGACCAGCCCACAGCCTCCTCTGGTTAAGTCATGTTTCTGTGCTTCTTCCAGGGTTGAAAACTGATTTACAATTAAGACTGTAGTACTTTTATCTCACCACTCTCATGCCTTGATGTAGGCAGCCATCCCCCTACTACCTTACCTTCCCTTGATCAAGGGGCCTCTAGGGAGATGAGCAGTGGGTTATGGTTGCAGACTCCAGTCCAGCTATATCTGCAGTAGGCATATATCATTCCATGCTGCTTCTAGCTACTGATGTTGTGAAGTTAAAATTCGCTGGTGAAGTTCTGGCAAAGTCACAAACTCCGCCTCTGTGGAGCAATCTGCAAATTTTCACTACAGTATTAGTTTAAAAATTCACCTATGTGACTTTGGTAGGAATTTCACCCGTGAATGGTGGAATTTTGCCCACGAATGATGGAATTTCACCAGTGAACAACAGAATTTCACCTGTGGAAGACGAAATTCCACCATTCATGAGCAAAATTTGGCTGTTCACGGGTGAAATTCCTCCATTCCTGGGCAGAAATTCGCACTTCGCAAATCGAGCTGTACTCTGTGAATTGTGGTAAATTTGCAGATTAATTTGTAACGCGAATTTTGCCAACTTTGCCCATCTCTGCTTCTAGCTGGGCCTGAAGATCTGCAATCTTGTAAATGGGGCAGTGACTGAACCTCCAGAGCACTGTCCTGGAGATGGTCAGCCAGCAGTTTCTGCAACTGTCTAGCCCCCGATTATACTAATCCTCCATACTGTCTACTTCACTTAGCTACTTTGTACTCCTTAAATACTCTCTCTACAATACTAGGCTCAATTCTACCTTTCCTATTTGTTTTATTATACTACCCTAGGTAAGGTGTTTAAAGCTGTTTGCTATTGTTAGTGCATTTTATCTCTGTGCTATTTATTTATTTATTTTTATTTATTTATTATGAACATACGAAATTTGCCAGCAGATAAAGGCCTAGAGGTCTATCAAGTCTGCTCGAATGTGCAGCTAGCACCCTTTATTCTGCAGCTGCCCCTCCCTTCCACCCTTCCCCTACATTGACCCTCCTCCTTGTCCTATCCCATCCTCTTTTGAAGCAGTCCACTGTTCTACTGGATACCACTTCTGCAGGTAATGCATTCCACCCAGCTATAACCCTCTCTGTAAAAAAGTGTCTCCTCATCTCCCTCCTGAACCTTCCTCCCTCCAGTCTCATATCATGGCCCCTGGTGTCCCTCCCCTCCCTTACTTTGAACAGCCCCTCTGTTCCCATCTTGTTTATTCCTTTCATGTACTTAAAGGTTTCAATCATGTCCCCCCATCCTTCCTCTCCTCCAGCGAGTACATGTTCAGTTCCCTCAGCCTCCTCTCATATGATAAGTCCCCCAGCCCCTTGATCATCTTTGTCGCCCTGCGCTGCACCCCCTCCTGTAACTTAATGTCCCTCTTCAGATATGGGTGCCAGTACTGCACGCAGTACTCCAGGTGTGGTCTAACCAATGACCTATACAGTGGCAGAATCACCTCCTCCCTTCTCGAGGATATACTCCTTGCAATGCAACCAGGCATTTTGTTGGCCTTTGCAGCTGCCTTCCTACATTGTGCCGAGCTGTTCATTGACCCTGTAATGAGCACACCCAGATCCTTCTCCTCCTCTGTTTGGGCTAGCTGCACTCCCCCCAGCTGGTAACTCCTCTTTGGGTTCTTCATCCCAAAATGCAGCACTTTACACTTTTTGGCATTAAACCCCCAGTTGCCAGGTGTCTGACCAGGTTTCAAGCTTTGCCAGATCATCCTGTAACCCCTGCCATCCCACTAGGTCATCCACCACCGCTCCTACCTTGGTATCATCAGCAAACAGACTGATCTTGCTCTTGATGTCCAATGATATGTCTGCAATGAATATCCTAAACAACACTGGTCACAACACTGAGCCCTGTGGAAGACCGCTCATCACTACCCTTGGGTGTGAGTGCTCCCAACCCACCACCACCCTCTGTTGCCTTCCCTGAAGCCAGTTCCCTACCCATCTCACTAGCTTTACACCTGCCCCTGTGACTTCTAACTTACTTCACAGCCTTCCATGCGGCACCGAGTCGAATGCCTTACTGAAGTCCAGATACAGGACATCCACTGCATGGCCCCTGTCAAGTTGCCTAGTTACCCAGTCATAGAACTCCACCAGGTTGGTTTGGCAGGATCTGCCACATATGAAGCCATGCTGTCTGCTGTCCTGTAGTCCTTTGACCTCTAGGAGGGCCATCAGCCTCTCCTTCAGGATAGTCTCCATTAGCTTACCCACGATAG
This sequence comes from Neoceratodus forsteri, assembly GCA_016271365.2. Lineage (NCBI taxonomy): Eukaryota > Metazoa > Chordata > Ceratodontiformes > Ceratodontidae > Neoceratodus > Neoceratodus forsteri. Next base: position 1,294,437,286 of record CM057456.1, read on the forward strand.
ATGTGAGGCTTACCAGTCTGTAGTTCCCCGGTTCATCCTTGGGCCCACTCTTGTGGATGGGCATCACATGAGCCATCCTCCAGTCCTGAGGTACACACTCCGAGTGTTGTAAGGCATTAAATAGGTCTGCCAAAGGTCCCGCAAGGACCTCTGGCAGCTTCTTCAGTACCTTGGGGTGGATGCCATCTGGGCCTGGCTCCTTGTCCACCCTCAGTGCCTTCAAACCCTCCCAAACTCTGCCCTCCATGATTTCCCCATCTGTCACCCCTTCCCCCCTTGTTTCTGCCATTCCTCTCCCCTTGGGTGTCACCCCCCTCTTCTCCTTAGTAAATAACGAGCAGAGTAATCATTTAATGCTTCTGCCTTTATACCTTCTCTTCCCCACCCAACCCCCCCCCCTAATCCTTACTATGTGGTCCTTACAGCTCCTTTTCTCCCTAATGTACCTAAAGAAGTCCTTCTCCCCCTTCTTAATACCTTGTGCCAGCCTGAGCTCCGTACATGCCTTGGCTCCCCTTACTGCCCGAGCCACCTCCTTCGATTCTGTCAAGTACTCCTCCCTGTCCTCCCACCTCCCTGTTTTCTTGTACCTTCTAGAGGCAGCTCTTTTCTGCCTTACCTTTTCCATGACCTCCTTGCTCAACCTGCTTGGTTTCTTAGCCCTAGTCTTCTTGCTCTGGGCCTTGCAGCAGGTTTGGGTTGCCTCCACTATCCCCAGCTTTATGAGCTCCCACCTCTGGTTAGTGTCCATACTAGGTTGAATTCTGGCCAGGTACCCTTTTACCACTTCCCCCATCCTCCCAAAGTCGGCCCTCCTGAAGTCCAGCACTCTTGTGCCAGATTCCACTCCTTACTTGCCCATATCCAATATGAGCCATACTGAATGGTGGTCACTCCCTGACAGCGGTTCTTCCACTGTTACTTCTGTCATAAAGTCCCCATTTGCCAGCACAAGATCAAGGTATTCCCTATCCTGGTTGGTTCACTGACTATTTGCAGCAGAAAGCTACCCTGGAAGGCATCCAGCAGTACCTGCCCCCTTCTGTTCCTGGTTATTGGGGTACTCCAGTCCACTCCTGGCATGTTGAAGTCCCCCACAATCACCACACTACCCTTCTCACAGGTCCTCCTGATCTGTCCCACTAGTTCAGTGTCTAACTCCTCCATCTGAGATGGCGGCCTGTATACCACTTCCATTCTGAGAATCCTATTCTTGGAATCCTGGATTTGCATCCAAAGTGACTCTGTACTACCCTCCTCCCCTTCCTCCCTTACACACTTCAGTCCTTCTTTCACATATAGTGCCACCCCCTTCCTTTCCCAATCACCCTGTCTCTACGAAATAACCTGTACTCTGGTACAGACAGGTCCCAGTCATTGTATTGGGTGGCCCATGTTTCTGTGATGGCTGCAATGTCCACCTCTCCTCTGCCATGAGGCACCTGCAACTCTGCAGTTTTCCTCCCAAGGCTCCTAACATTAAGGTAACCACCTTCCACCCTTTCCCACCCTCCCATCCTTCCCTCCTTTCTAGTATCACCAGCAGTACTTGCCATTTGTCCTTTGTCACTGATATGGGGTAAGCTCACATAGTTTAACCTGTGGTCTCTGCATATCTCTTGCCCACTTCCACCCCCGCTCCTAGTTTAAATTCCCTACTTCCTCATGTACTCCTCCATCCTCTGAGTTCAACACTTTCTTTCCTCCTCACTCAAATGTAGTCTGTCCTTGACATAGAGACTACTGTCTTCCCAGGTCCCTCCCAACCCCCCAACAGCCCATACCCTTTAGCATAACACCAGGTTCTTAGCCATCCGTTAAATTCCTCTATTCTCAGCTTTCTTGTTGTGCTTGCATTGGGCACTGGCAGTATCTCTTGAAAAGTTACTGATCTTCCTGCCCCCTCACATAATTGTTCTAGTTCCACAAACCTCCTCTGTACTATATCTACTGTCATGTCAGCCAGGTCGTTCGTCTCAAGATGTATAATTAAATGAGGCCTGTCCCTACCCCTTCTAGCATATTTCAGAACAGATTGTCCCACCCTTTCCGTTGTCTTTCCTGGCATGGCCTGCACCCAAATGCGACTATGCCTCTTCCCCTTGCTACTCCACCTGACTCCTCTTAGTATTGAGTCCCCCAGCACTAAGATTCTACCCCTCTTACTCCCTGCTTGCTTCCATTCATCTCTATCTCTCATTTCCGGCTCCTCTTCTTCCTCCTGCATATTATTTCCCCCTTTTGCCCCTGTTGCAATTCTCCAAGCAGAACTTCCCCCCACACCGGTTTGGTCCAGGCATTTATCAATTACTCCTCCAACTGCATCATTTCCCTCCTCCTTCTTCCTCTGTAGCAGTGCAAAACTATTTTCTGAAGACCCTTCACAAATGCCCACTCCCTCTCTCTCTCTTCATAGTGACCTGTTCTCTCCTTTCCACTCCATGACTTTTGCCACTTCTTCTCCTCCTCTCACAAATCCCTATCTCCTCCTTCCATTTGTCTTTTGTCTACTGACCTGGTTTCCCTGGCAATCGTTCTTCCTGGCCTGGGCCCCTTTGTCTCTGCTTCCCTTCTTCTGACCCTCTGCTCACCACTGTTGGCTCAAATCACCCTCCCTCATCTCCCTTCCTCCCTCTCTCCAGTACTGGGCTAAACCCACCCCCAGTCTGCCTTGCCTGTCTTACTTCCTCCTGCAGACCCTCGATCTCCTTTCTAAGTTTCTCTGTGTGGTTGCACACTAAACACCCCCCCCCCACACACACTCCAGGCAATTTTTAGAAAGATTGGAGCACCGAAATTGTTGCAGCCTACCACCCTACCCATTGCTGTCGTTGCCCACCAGCGACTCCCCACCCTTCCAGATGCAGGATACCAAACACTCTCCCCAAGTCTCCCCTCTCCCCCCTCTATCAGTGCAAAACATTCTTTTCTTAATTTCCCTTACCCCCTTTGTTGTACATGTTTAGATAGATTGAGCAACTGCTTTTTACTTTCCTATCCTTCCTATACACACCCAAAAAGAGACTTTAAGTAACTATTGAACAACCTTTTTCAAACTCCTACTCCACCTTTCCACAATGCAAATAGCAATGCAAAGAAGTAACAATGAAGGCTCCTTGGTTTGCAGTTACTTCCCTTCCACTGAGATAGCAGTCACCTCTTCAGTCGCTACTGTTCCTTTCCTGGATATCTGCTTCTGCTATGCCAGGTGCATGTCCTTTGCCCATTTGAGGAAGTGATGTCAGAACCCCTAGCATAAAGGAAATCATGGATCTGGGGCAGGTGGGGTGAGGGGCTGGGAGGGTGGGACCAGCCCAAGTCTTCCAGAAACAATCAGGTAGCTGAGGCCCCTGGTCAGACCATTAGCACCCTTCCCCCACTATGCACTAAACTTTGCAGCTAGTGAAGCCAGCAAAAAGAATCACAATTCTACTCAAAGGCCCAAAAATAGGTTTGCTACCAAAAGAAACAGGTCTCCAATTCAAACAGCTTCACCAACAACATATCAAAATTGGCTTGAATTTAGAAGATATAGGTCTCCAATTCAAAGAAACTGCCCCAATTAAATCACACAAAATAGGTTTTAAATCAGAAGTAATAGGCCTGCACAAACACAGCCTGCTGCACAGTGAAACATCAAACAAATGATCCAACTTATAGCCACCAAAACAGGTTTCAAAATTCCAACAGCCCCAAAACAATACCCTTAGAAGTAGTAAGAAAGAAAAGAAATAACCTTCTACCAAGTAAAATCCACAAGAAACAATGTAAAAACAGCAAGAAGAAGCTACTATACTGGAACTGATCTGATCCCTTCCCCTTCTGGATACTTCTGAGAAGCCAGGTATTTAAAAGAGTAAAAAAGTTTCACCAGGAAAGACAACAGTGAGCCAAAGGCTCATTTCCAGATGTGTCCTGGGGAAAGGGGCAGGGTAGTAATATGTAAGATAACACAACATAGTATACAAAATATATACAATGAGAGAGACAAAGGCTCTTTAGTAAAATTAATCACAATGTCAAGGAGACAATAGAGACAGTGCATCATGCAGTGCAGAAATAGCAACCAGATTACCACGAAGGAAAGGAAACAATAGGGGTGCAGAGGCATACAGACAATTAAACCAGTAAAAACAGCAATGATGACAGGCAGAAGGGGGAAACATAATATAATAGTAATAAGTAACGGAGATGAAAGAAGGAAGAGAAAGAGAGGAAAGTGGGGTAGGAGGACTGGTAGCTAAAAACAAAGTTTTGGATAATGTGGGGAGTAGGTATTGAGGATGGAACAGAAAAAGAGGGAAAAAAACTTAAAGGCATTGACAGGATGATGCAGTGTGGACCCAGAGGAAAGAAGAGATAGAGCACTTAGAAGGGACAGCATTGATAGCTACCGGAAGGGAATTCCAGAGATTAGGAAGGCGATATGAGAAACCAGACTGACCAGCTCGGGATTTACAAAAAGGAACTTGAAGTGATCAGGGCCCAGAGGAATGGAGAGCGTGCAAAGGGGAAGAATTAGGAGAGAGAAGATCACTGAGGTATGTAGGGAGAGAAGCTAGCCAGAAGTTAGAGATAAAAGAGGCACAGTGAGCAAGTCGGCAGTTGCTTAAGGAAGAAAATGATAGCTGAGTGTTAAGGGAGCAGTGGTGGGTATGCAAAAGACATGCCAAGGCAAAACAGCAAAATGAGTGGAAAAGGGGATCCAGCCGGGAAAGGGAGGTTTTAGGGGCAGGACTGTATACATTTTCACTGTAATCAAAAATAGGCAGGATCATCTTAGAGATAATTTCACGACATACAGCTAAAGTGATATTGCTTTTATTCCTGTAAAGGGTGCCGAGTTTCAGGTGCAGTTTTTTGTATATGGCGTTAATATGATTGAAGAAGCTAAGGTGACGGTCAAGCCAAATACTGAGATATTAAAATGAAGGAACATCATTAATAGGACACTCATCTAAGGTGTGGAAGAAGGGAAGGGAAGGAAATTTTGAGAGTTTATGCCAACTTCCAAAACACATGGAAAAAGTTTTTTTAGCATTAAGAGATAATTGGTTTGATCTGACCCATGTCTAAATACAGTCGAAATCACATTGTAGATTGGATGATAACTAGCAGGAGAGCAACCAGAGGTAAACAGGATGGTATCATCTGCATCCATGTGAATGGCTGCAGAGGAGCAGACAGAGGGAAGGTCATTAAGGAAAATGGAGGAGAGTAAGGGACCAAGTACTGAACCGTGGGGAACACTGCTGTGAATGGTGAGGGAAGGGGAGGGGAAAGGGAATCACTGATACAAACAGATTGAGATCTCCCTATAAGGTATGAACTGAACCAACTAGTGGCTGACTCGAATAGACTCGCTGATTTTAACTTGCATAGGAGTAGTAAGGGAGAGACAGTGTTGAAGGCTTTTGCCAGGTTGACAAAAATACTGGCAGTGAGGCGGCCCTGATCCATTCCAGAGTGGACAGAGTCAGTTAACCTAAGAAGAAAGGTAACTGTGGAATGATGTTTCTGAAAGCTGGACTGTAATGGAGTGAAGAAGTAAGTAGATTCAAGGAAGGAGGAGGACAGTTGGGACAGGACAATATGTTCCTGAAGCTTGGCTAGGGTAGGAAGGAGGGAGATAGAGTGGAAATTACCAGGAGAGGAGGAGTCACCTCCTTTTGGCAGTGGGATGACTGTGGCATGTTTCCAGGTGTCTGGGACAGTGGCAAGAGAGAAGGAGAGGTTTAGCAGGGAGGAGATGGGATGAGCTATAGCAGGAGTGGAAAGGTGCAAGAGCTTAGGGTCGAGGCCATCTGGGCTCCTACCTTTCTGTGGGTTTAGACCTTGTAGAGCTTCCAGTGCTGAAGCTGGGTAGACAGGCGAGGAAAAAGAATTGAGATGGGAAGGGGGGAATCGGGAGGGCGGAGAGGAGAGATGAGGCACTGATTGTGAAATATGTATTGAAAGCTAAGGCAACAGAAGGAGGATCTGAAATAGTAGCATCATTAATCATAAGGACAGGAGAGGGGGAATGGGAAGGAGGGGTGAAGAGGGAATGAATTACTTTCCAGAACTTGGAAGGGTTGTTAAGATTGTTTTGGAAGGATGTAGAGGAAAAACTCTGCCTTAGCTAACCTTGTGGCTCTTGTGCAAGAGTTCCTCAGAGCATGGTACTTATTTAGAGTATCTGCAGTGCTAGAAGATCTATAGTATTTCCAGGCTAAGTCACACACATGATGACAGGCCAGCAGTTTGGCAGAGATCCAAGAGAGATGAGAACCCCTAACCCTGGTTTTCCTAAGGGGGGCATGTTAATTTCACATCGCTAAAAATTTAGAATGGAAGTAAGTAGAGCGGAATTGATATCAGTAGCAGAAGAGATTGGGGACCAATCGATAAGAGCATAGATAAAAGTGTAAAGAGGATGGTTCTGTAGACCTGCAGGACCTCAGGTGAATAATTTTAGGGGGGAGCCTTGGGGCGATGAATTTTGCACACACAGTAAACTTATGATCCCTTCTTAAAAAGTTCTTGTAACTCTCCCTTCTCTACTTGTTTTTATTTACCCTACTTTCAATAGGTTTTATGCAATTTAATAGTTTCAATCATTAACTAAGTTACAAAACCCTGCAAATAGCACTTCTTTTCACCCACCCTTCCCATCTACTTCCTTAACTTACCCTGGATAGGGAGTAAGATTGACACATCAACTACAGACACCAATCTCATCTTGCTGTTACTGCTGCATTGTTACCCCCTTAAAGCTGTTTATTTGTGTTCCTGCCCTGGGCAGAGTTCCCTGCTGGTCCTCTGTGGATTCCCCTTCAGATGCCACACTCCTGCTTCATAACACTGATGCTCATATGTAGGGATGGTTGCCCAGCCCTGGATTCAAACTCTTTCTCCATATCTGTTAGGCCAACACAGCATAAAACTACCCTCCCACCTGATGCCCCTTCAATCTTGTAGCCCAAGACTGTGGCTCAACAAAACACCTCTGCTACGCTCGCCTTCACCACACTGCCTCTGCCCTGAGGCTCAGTGTGCCTAGATCCTCACCCAAACCTGTGGAGATGGGGGGGCGTATACTGTAGGTAGATCCAGAGAGCTCATTGGAGTTCCACCTCTCGCCTCACAAGACTGTCTATAAAACACATATTCACAACTAATTCTAACCTCCAAACAATTCATGGGCAACAAAATAAGCAGTGCTGGTGTCCCAGATCCATGATAGTGACAATAGGTAAACTCTGGTCACTGACCTGGGTCCCCTTTCCTGCATCAGTGTTTGCATGCTGAGGTGGCAAGCATGAGGCATGATTAAGTGTTCTGTGAAGAGATGAAGATTAGTGACTGTGGTAGGAGAGGGGCTACCCATATATACACACATACCTTCCATAAAAGAGCTATAATCTGCTGACAGACAGAAAGACAGCAGACATTAAACTGTTCACAGGTTAATTAAAATCATTGAACTTACTGTAAATCAATGCTTCTTGCTAATATTGCCCAATCTCTTTCTTGCAGGCATTATGCTGCTGCAGAAATCCAAACCCACTTCTTACTGTGTAAATCCAGTCTGCTTCTTGCTGGTTTTCCCTCTTCTAGCTGTAAAAGTGCCCTGCTTCCTTGAGTTACTAGGTGTCTGTTATGATTTTTGCCCCTGCTTAGAGAGAAACGTGCATTTTTTTTACCAGTTTACCAGACCAAGTCAAAATGCCAATAGCACTGGGCGGTGCCAAGGTTTGAATGACAGTACATATATAAAAACACATACGCATACAAATACATACTTGAATACACATTCATACACACACCATTAAAACATGTACTACACATTCCAGCTTGCATAGGTGGTGCTTTCCCAAGAGATTTATCAGTTTCGCAATACGCAGTTGATTCTCCTGCTCCTTGAAGTTTTTCTTGATATTACCAGTGGCAACAGTTGCTCCCTGCCACAGAAGGCCTTTATCAATGTTGCCACCAGCTGCAGTGACTTCCATGTCTGACAGTTACCTAAACTGCCCCTCCCTTTCAAGAATAATATATAAAACCATAGAAACAAAATTTGTCAGCAGAAAATAACTATTTGGTCCACCTATTATGTTCAGACTGGTCTCCAGTGACCCTCCTAACTACCTGCCTATTTGCTAATATTCCCCTGCGTCTGTCCAATACATTCTTGAAGCCCCTCTATTCTTTTCACCTCCGCTACTTCCAATGACAGTTTCAGAGATCTACCACCCTATCAGAGAAGTAGTACATCCTCACATCCCTCTTAACCCCTCCCTCACTTCCTCACATGCCCTCTGCTCCTGGAGCACTTTCTCATTTGAAAGAAACTCCCTTCCTGCACCATATTAAGCCCTGAAAGGCACTTGTAGGTCTTTATCATGGCCCTCTTGATCTCATCATCCAGGATGTATGTGTTGAGGTCCTTCAGTTTCTCCTTGTAGAGTTTATCATGCAATGTATGCACCATTGTAGTTATCACCTCTTGACTGCCGCCACCCTGTCTATGTCTTATGATGTGTGGTCTCCAGAACAGGAACAAATACTCCAGGTGGGGTCTCACCAGCAAGCGATACAGTGGCAACACCACCTCCTTCTTCTTGCTGGAAATACCCGTCTCTATGCACCTCAGCATCCCACTAGCAATACCCACTGATTTGTCACACTATCTAGCCACTTTGAGGTTGTCATTTAGGATAGCCCCAAGGTTAATTTTCTGCTTAGTGATTGTCAGTACTCCCCCCATCCTATACTCAGCTCCTGGATTCCAATGGTCTCGGAGCATGATTTTGCACTTTCTGGCATGGGACTCGAACTGCCTTGCTCTTGACCACTCCTCATGTTTCCCAAAATCCCTACACGTTCCCACCACCCCCTCCTGAATGTCCATCCTATTGCAGACATTGGTATCATCAGCAAACAAGCATACCTTTCCTTTCATTTCTTCTGCAGTGTCACTTATGAAGACACTGAATAGGAATTGTACCAGTACTGAACCCTGCAGCACCCCACTGGTTACCTCCCATCATCATAGTTAATGTTGTAACCACCATTCTTTGATGCCCATTTGTTAACCAGTTTCTAACCCAAATCACCACTTTGGATATAACCCCCTGGACTGTTTAACTCATTATCTCCTGGAAACACCTGTAGATGGCAGCCAAATCATCTCCTTTGTCTCCCACAATGACTTCAATCGGCAGACAAATACTTCCTGTGTGCCCTGGATACTTCTCAGGTTGTCAACAGTATTTCTCTGTGTTACTTGCAAACCAAATGGATTAGAATTGACTGCATAGCACCATCAGAAATGAAATTTTCTGCTGTACAACTTTGCCACTGATACTTTATGTGTATCACATATAATTTAGGAGTTATTCACATTTGTTTATGGGATGGTGTGTGTCACTGACATTTGTCCCTCACGCCTCAACTAAGCATCTTGAACAAAATGGGAAAAAATATATGTTCTATGTTAGAAAAATTGCTTTTTGGTAAAAAATTACTTTTGTGCCTACAGCTAATGTATGGATGCTTAATTTGGTGTTGATATGTTACATATTTTCCTACCAAAAATGGTTTATGTTGACTTTTTTATTGCAAAAAACACTTCTTTTTGCTATTTCGACTAATATAGAAAAAACAAAATTTCTTAAAATTAATTGCATAGCACATTGGAAGGGTAATTTTGTGCTGTACAACTTTGCCATTCATACTTTGTGTGTAGCACTTATGGTTCATGAGATATTCACATTTGTTTGTGGCATGCTAATTATGGCTTGATTTTGCTTAGAAAGGCCCAGGATGCAGTGTTAAGAGTATACAGGACACAAGTGGTGGAACTCTCAAAGAGCTCCTGTAGAGTGAATGAGTTAATTCATTTGTCAGACTCCTATGCAGCAGTGTCGAAGGCCTTGCTAAAGTCCAGATAGGCCATGGTCACTGCCTTTCCCGATCTATTTTCCTGGTCACCCAGTCAGCTTCATCTGGCATAACCTCTCCCCCATGAATCCATGCTCTCTGTGGTCCTACAGCCCTCTGGATTCAAGATTCTCTACTAGTCTTTCCTGGGCAGGGTTTCCATTAATTTACCTACCACTGAAGTGAGACTGACTAGTCTAAAGTTGCTAGCCTCCTCCCTGCTGCTACTCTTGTGTAGAGGTTTCAAGTCTACTCTCCTCCAGTCCCCTGGAACCATTCCTGTTTCCAGCGAGCTGTTTAATATGGCTGTCTGTGGGGTAGCTAGCACTTCTCTGAGTTCCCTTAGTATTCTTGCATGTGTCTCATCCGGCCCCATAATCTTGTCCACTTTCAGAGTTGCAAGTCCCTTCAGGACTCTTTCCTATTTTTTTTTTAAATAGTATACTTTATTAAGATGATAATAGAGAAACAACACATACAAACAAATGTAAATATCAAGTATCAATGCACACAATAAGAACTATGAAACCAGAACATCCTCCCAAGCCCCACCCATATATATATATATATATATATATATATATATATATATAATGGTAGCACGGTAGTGCTACCATAGTTAGGGTTGAGTAGCACTTTTAAGGTTAAAGGGTCAAATTTTGCACCTTAATAACTTTGCCACTGTTCAACGGATTTGCCTGAAGCTTGGCAAGCATGATGGGACCTAGTAGATCTTGGGATCTGCCAAGTTTTGTACTGGTCAGTTATATGACTGCGGAGTTATTAAGCAACAACGAAGTCAGTAATTATGCTTTGTTGCAAATTCTTTGCTCTCTCCTTTAGGTCACATGGTCTGAAAACTTCAGGGAACATGCGGCCAGGGTCCCCGATGTGCCTTTTGAAGATTTTGTGAAAACATTTTGAACGGTTCAAAAGTTATTCAAAAAACAAGTTCCCATTATAAGTCAATGGGAAAAGTTAACAAAAAGTTCAACACTTTCGCAAATGTACTTTTTAGTTTCGCAAATCCGCCATTTTGTTTTCAGTTGGTGCTCAGATAAATGCTTGGCATTTAAAATTGGGACCATCTAGGAACACAATTATTTTTGTGTTCACCTAGTTGGACCCTCAGGGTGCTAGCCATGTCTTTATTTTGGGGTTAAACACCCTAGAAATATGTTTTTCATGTTTCTGGAAAAAGTAGTGTTGCAAAGTAGGGTCACACTTGCAACACTTTTGCAAAATTTTGAGAAAGTTTTCGCAAATTGTGACACTACTTTTCCAGACTATTGCCAAAATGACAGGAGTTCTTTGCCACCCTGCAGCTAAAGAATGGTTTGGTCTTTTGGGCTCAAATTTGGAGGGAATGCAGCCAACATGAAAAAATATTGCACAGATGGCAAGTTATGGTACTCGGAAGTTAAGTTTTTTCCCCATAGACCAACATGGTGGCGTACACCGCACCTTTCGGGGCTCGTATCTCAAAAACTATAAGAGATACAGATTTTTTGTTGCTAGTTACATAGCTCTGTGGGCTATGTAATAGTAAAAACCTAGCCAGGAAAATTGAGATTTTTGTGAAATTAGAATTTTTTTTCTACGTCGTGTGGTTGCTCAGATATTAGCAATTAAGTAGTTCCAATGCTCATTTTAAGCTTCGATCCCCATTACAATGCATGCATTCTTTGTACACACTCTATTTCTGTATGCACCTGTTTGTCAAAAACAGGGTATGCGCTACTGTTACTGTTACAGTTACTGTTTCCACTTTCGTTTATGTCCCCATTTGTGTTACCATTCCTGTGTACGCCACTGTGTGCGTTACCCTTTGCGTTGTCATTCGTGCTTGAGTTTTCATTACTGTTACCATTTGCGTTTCCACTACTCTTTCTGTTTGCGTCACCATGCGCATTGCCATTTGCATTTCCGGCAACCCTTTTGTTTGCGTTTCTGTTTCTCTTTCGTTTTGCATTTTCCTTGCTGTTACTGTTACCATTTGCATTTGCAATTGCGTTACAGTGCCCATGCACATTACGGTTTGCATTTCCATATGCACTTGCATTTCCTTTTGTGCTTCTGTTTCCTTTGCTGTTATTGTTGCTGTTACCATTACCATTTGCATTTACAATTGTGGTACTGTGCCCGTGCGTGTTTTGGTTTGCGTTTCCGCACACACTTCTGTTTCCATTTCCATTTCTCTTTCCTTTAGCATTATTCTTCATGTTAACTTTACCATTTGCATTTACAATTGCGGTACTGTGCCTGTGCACGTTACGGTTTGCATTTACGTGTGCTCTTGCATTTGCGTTTCTGTTCCCTTTCATGTTCTTTTTGCTGTGACACTTAACATTTACATTTAAAATACCACTGCCATCACTGTTCGCATTACCAGTTGCGTTTTCATACGTGTCAATGTCCGTTTGCATCACTGTTTGCTTCGGCGTCACTTTGCGCTTGCGTTTCTATTAACGTTTCCTTTACCATTTACGTTTGCATTACCATGTGTGGCACTGTTTGTGCTTCTCTTTGCATTGCTGTTCCTGTTACTATGTCACAAGACATCAAGTGTCAGCAGCCCGCCACATTACATTCACTATTTCTCTTCATCATTCTCAAAAAGAAGGGAAATTAGAGGCAAAAAAATCCATGTAATGCATTAGTTAGGGTTGTTCCATAGTGACAAAAGTGAAGAAATTTGGTGTTAGGGTTGAAAGCCCCCTTGGACTCCCCAGCCCACCCCCAAAGTGGCATCAGGGTGCACATTGGGGTCATCGGTCCTAACTCTCACCCTATTTTCCTATACCTCTGGCCTTCTTTACAGATGTGATGGGGTGAGAGAGTTAACACTGATGACCCCAATGCACCTGATGCTGGTTGGGGTGGGCTGGGGGTACCAAGGGGCTTTCAACCCTAACACATCGAATTTCCTCATTTTTGTTGCTGTGGAACAACCTCTAACTAATGCATTAAACAGAGTTTTTTTGCCATATATATATATATATATAACCTTGCTACCAGCCCAAATTTACAAAGTAGTAAGGTGTGCAGAGTTTCCCAGTGGAGATCTAAATGTGGGGGGAATGGTAATAAGTGGCTATCGCCTTCTTGACAGTGAGAACAGTACACATCTTTTCAAGCCATTCAACCCTCGTGGGAGTTGAGTCCTCCAACTAGTGTCAGAGAATTATAAGTTTTGCAATGACTGAGATAAGGGCTATATGTCCCTAATGTGGTTCCAGGAGATGGTCGCCATAGTCACCCAATGATACATAAAACACTCAGGAGTAAATGCATCCTGGAGATCCCAAAAGGTGATCTAGACCATTTTTAATAGACTCCCAAAAGGGATGAATTTTAGGGCATTGCCAGAACATATGACATAATGTGCCCTCTGTTTCAATGCATCTAGAGCACCAGGGAGAATGTCTCATACCCATCTGGTAAAGTTTCATAGGAGATAGATACAAGTTATGCACGATTCTGAATTGCTGAAGCCATAACCAATCTTGTTTAATAAATTTAGATAAATCCATCCAAATCTGACACCCCTCGCTTATCAGAATAACCTATACCAAGAGAATTGGACAAATAAAAAGCTTTCGGTGAAAGTTGGGAACTAACAAATGAGGTCAAACACTTATAAATGGCTGAAATCAAATGCTGCTGCTGAGAAAGTTTGGCCATATTCTCAAAACGCAAACCTGTCTGATCTGAACATGGTGGGGGACCCAGGAAATTGGAAATACAATGCAATACTTGATGAAATTTAAAACAATCACTGGTATGAACCTTGTGCTATACCAGAAAATCCTGGAAGGATAAAAATGAATGGTTTGAAATAAATAAAGCCAGACTAGTTAAAGGGAGGCTCGGCAAGAAAGAAGGGTGGATTGAATTTTTGTCAATTAAAAAATTAGGATTTAAAAGTAGAGGTTGGTGACTGTCTATGCAATGTGAGTGGGCTAGGTAGCTATAGAGCTGGCCATGTACATGGACCGCCCATGCAATCAGGGTGTCATGGAGTGAAGTGGGAAGTTGTGTTGGGGAAATAAATACCAAAGAAGAAAGTTGGAGTTTTTGTTCTAATTATCTTTTTGTCTGTAGCTAGGCAGGGACACAGGGGTATTCGGCAGAAGTGTCATTCGAATGGAACCACTGAAAATATTTGGCCCCATGCAATGCCAAATAGTAACACAAAAAATGAGGAAGTTGTAACCCACCCAAGTGTTTAGGTCTGACTAATTTGTCATATGCTCCCCTGGCTCACTTGCTTAACCACAGAAATCTGCTTAATAAAAACTACAACATTTAAACCAGGTTAGAGGTAGGACGACGTTTATCATTCCCAGAGGGTACATTATGCAAGGCAGAACATTCATTTTGATGATTGTTGCTCTGCCGCAAAGCATCAAAGGGAGTCTTCGCCACCACATCAGATCCTTTTCAAGTTTTTGTACCACTGAGTCTAGGTTCAAAGATTTCAATATTGTAGGGTTGGGGGAAAGTTTAATACCTAAGTAATTAAGGGATTTAGATTCCCATAAGAGTCCAAGGGATTCAAGCTGTGATCCATCCACCTGGGAGAAAAGCGGGAAAATGATTTCTAGAGGTTAAGCTTGTAGGCTGAGAAGGAGCTAAATTCCTCAATCACTTTTAAGGCATCAGAAATAGAGTTCTTGGGCTCTGATAAGTAGAGAAGAATGTCATCTGCATATGTGGATAACTTATATTCCTGCAATCCTATATGGATACTCCGAATTCCAGGGGTAGCATTGATTTTTCAGGTTAGGGGCTCTATATACAAATGAAGAAGCATAGGGGAGAGGGAGCCACCTTGTCTAGTTCCCTTGCTAAGGAGAAAGGGATCTGAAAGAGTACTGTTACACATGACTCTAGCAGAGGGGGATTGGTATAAAAGCAGAAGCCAATAGACAAAAGAATCAGGGAAGTTATATCAGCCCAAAACCATAAAAAGATAATTCCATGAAACCCCATTGAATGATTTTTCTGCATCCAGGGAGACCAAGACCATGCCAGTGTTGGTTTCCTGGGATGGGAAAATATGATGGTGGACCTTACAAAGATGATTGCTGGATAATCTGCCAGCCATGAAAGCCACCTGTTCATGGCCGATTAGACTATGCCATACTTTGCTCAGTCTAGTGCCCAAGAGCTTAGATAAAATTTAAATATCCACGTTGAGCAAAGAAATGGGCCTATAACTATCTGGTTTCATCAGGTCCTTACCTGGTTTAGGGATCAAAGAAATACATGCTTCAAAAAGTTGGGGTTCCTTTTATTTTTTATGTGTAGAGGTACTTATAAACCTGAGTGAGAATTGGGCCTAATTCAGCCAAAAAGTTTCTATGAAAATTAAGGGGAAGCCACCAGGTCCTGACACTTTGTCCAGAGTCTGGCCTGAAATGGCAATGCAGATGACTTCTTCACTGATGGGGCCCTCTAATAGATCCTGTTGTGCTTTAGTAAGCCAAGGTAAGGAGAGGTTATTTAAAAATGTAAACATTTTCTGTTCAACTGAGGAGGAGTCTGAGTCTAAAGCATAAAGGTGTGAAAATGAGCACCGACCGTACGCTACCCGAGGAAGGGAACCAGGAGCTCGGCCGCTCCCTGGTACCTTGTGCCGCTAAAGGCGCATAGCCTGCAAGGTACGTTTACTTGACTTCCCTCCTGCCGGCTCTCTCCTGCTGGGTTTGGAACTATACCTAGTACCATCCTCCACAGAAAGCGGCTGTTCTCACTTTGTAATTTTGAATCTAGCTGCTATTTAGAACTCCCAGGGATGGTGAGCGCCGCCACTGTGGCTAAGTAATACAGCTCCCTGAGTAAAATTGTTGCAATACCTATTCTTTACTAGAAAAGTCATTTATTGTGTCTCTAAAACTGTAAAACCTTTGCTATAAATTCTAAACCTGCTGTAGCAAATTTAAACTGTTTCTCTGCTGCCTTGTACTGTCTTCCCGCCTTTTCTGTTTGAATCTGCTATCACCCATTGTTCACTTAAAACCTAATTAAGTGCTTTCCTCTTTACCTGCCTTTAACCTGTAACCTGTAACTCTACTCCTCTGCCATCCAATCTCCTCCTTTCTCTCACCTACACCCCTGCCCTTTGTTCTGCTTGCCTTCTTAATCTGTCTCTCCTTGCTACCCCCTCAGGATCCCTCCAAGCCCACCGGGGCTTCAGACCCCCTCCTCCAGGATCAAGGAACCAGTCTCTGGACCAAAAGATGCCTCTGGGGTCCCCGCTGCCCCCACTGAAGACAAAAGCGCTCCTTCACTACAACTGTAGCCAGGGGCCGCACCGACTGTACGCCACCCGAGGAAGGGAACCAGGAGCTCGGCCGCTCCCTGGTACCTTGTGCCACTAAAGGTGCATAGCCCGCAAGGTACGTTTACTTGACCTCCCTCCTGCCGGCTATCTCCTGCTGGGTTGTAACTATACCTAGTACCATCCTCCACAGAAAGCGGCTGTTCTCACTTTGCAATTTTGAATCTGGCTGCTATTTAGAACTCCCAGGGATGGTGAGCGCCGCCACTGTGGCTAAGGAATATAGCTCCCTGAAGACTCTTCCCGCCCTCCCCCCACCTCACCCACCCTGGTCGACCCTTTAGCTTTATAGACACCAGGGGGTCATATGACTAAGTGTCTACTTTTCCATTGGCTCCTTATACTGTGCTTCCACTAGGGGCAGCCTCCTATCTCCTCAATCTAACGGCTCTGTAATTTCTCTTGCCAAGCCCGCCTTCCTGGGCTGTTCCATAGTGTCCCGTCCCTCTCTTATACACAAGTCCAGGCCTACCAGTATCTTCACCCTATAACGTTTTGCCACACTCGGCACTGTTCTATTTCACTACTCCTCTTTTTATGCCCATATGACCAGCTCCACCTATACTAAAATGACCCCTTATCTAAGCATATATCACACAGGCTTGACTCCCTTATTCTGCCTGTGTCTCCTGTACGGACTAAACAGTGTCTTCCTCTCTCTGCCTCTTGCCATTAACAATAAGGCCCAATTGATCGATGACTTTAGTTTCGCTAACCTCCTCCTTTCACACTGTCACCCCTTACCTATTTTTCAGTTTGTACTCCTGAAGAAAGGATGTACCTACCTGTCACTCCTGTTCTACCTACAGCTTAGTGTTAAACGGAAGAAACATGACATATTTCCTATAAACTTGCCTAAGTTCCTAGCCCAAAGACTACTCCTGTTGGCTGGTGACATTGAATCAAATCCAGGTCCACAACAAAATATCCCATTAACAGCCACAACCAAAACAAATAAAGGCCTATTACTAGCCCATATGAATATTAGAAGTCTACTGGGGCACCTAACTGAGCTTGAAGCCTGGGCAAGATTGGTTAACCCTGACATCCTGTGCCTTACCGAAACATGGCTCAAACATAATATCCTGGATGCACACTGCACCCTACCTGGGTATGCCATCATTCAGCAGGATCGAAATGGTTCTAAGAGGGGTGGGGGTGTTGCGATCTTCTATAAAAATCATCTTTCTATTAAAGCGGTTCCCAATCCTGGTCCCAATATGCGCTGTGGATTGCTACATGCAACACTGTCCCTAGGAGCAAAATACCTGCACATCCTATGTGTGTACAACCCACCCACCGGCGGGCTGGACAGTCTCCAGATCTTACTCCAACATGTGTCACAAACTGTGAAAACGAATGAGTGTATCCTGTTAGGTGACATTAATTTGAACTGGCTAGGACCTAATCACAGTAACCTTGCATCTCTGGTCCAAAAATATTACTTTCACCAACTCATAACTGAATGCACGAGAATGACTAACATGCAGTCAGGAACGCTCTTGGACTGGATTCTCACCAATAGGCCTGACCATGTAACCATATCAGCTGTACTAGTGGACTCTCTGACAGACCAGTCTCCCACGGTCTGTCACTGGCGCTCCTGCCCGCCGCCTACTCCTCAATCCCGCCTTATCACCCTTACCAACTTTGCAGCGCTGGATGTACATGCATTTCTTTCTGACATCTCTAATACGGACTGGTCCAAAATTTTCCATGCAACTAGTGCTGAGGCCACCCTGGATGCATTCCTCAACAGGTTTGGAGAGGTACAAAGGAGGCATGTACCAAAGATAAAGAGAAGGGTCAGGGGGCAACAAACAAGGTGGCTGGACAAAGATCTTCTACATAAGCTCAAAATCAGGGACAAACTCTGGAAACATTACAAAACCACTAGCCTGCCCTGTGATCATCTTACATACAAGCGACATAGAAATGACTGCAAGAAGCACATCAGGCTTGCAAAGAGCAGATATTGCCAGAACCTGTTAACCAGCTCCGCAAATGATCCTCGAAAATTTTGGAGTCAGATAAAAAACCTTCCTCGGAACCCCCCAATCAATCACCCCCTCGGAAATGATACTCCAAGGGGTCCACTGCAATGACTATCTCACCATTGCCAATGCTTTCAATCAGCAATTCTCGGACCTATCTGCCATTACATCCTCTCTAAAATCTTTGCCAGTTGACTCCCAGACATACTCTTCCAAGATGAGTACCGATCCCCAACATGCCCCTAAAAGGCTGTTCTATTTTAAAGCGGTTACTGGAAACCAAGTTTGCAAACTCCTGTCTGTCATATCTGATAGCACTAGCCCTGGCTCCGACACTCTGGAACCACGGCTTCTGAAAATGGCTGCTCATCTCATATCCCCACCCACTTGCCAGGATCTTCATGCTATCTCTCTCCACAGGCACTGTCCCTGAGATTTGGAAGGCCACCAGAATCACACCAGTTTTCAAGAAAGGGAGCAAAAATGACTTATCAAACTATAGACCTATAGCCATACTTTCGGTACTTAGCAAAATTCTCGAGAAGCTAGTAGCCACCCAGGTCACTGAATTTATTGACTCCTCCAATGCACTCTGTGAAGCTCAACATGGCTTCAGGAAACACCACAGTACTACAACTGCACTGTCAAAATTCACCTTGGATGTTCTCTCAAACATGGACAGTGGGCAGCTAACGGGGGCTGTGTTCAAAGACCTCACAAAGGCCTTTGACCTCGTTGATCACCCACTGCTGCTCACCACCCTCAGGAACCTGGGCTTCTCATCCCCAGTAATAACTTGGTTCAGTAGCTACCTCACCAATAGGTCTCAAGCAGTAAAACTTAACTCGGCCATCTCTGACAGTGCCACGATCAACATTGGTGTGCCACAGGGCTCTATACTCGGTCCTCTCCTCTTCTCACTATTTATTAACAACCTGCCCAACATAATAACATCAGGCAACTCACTACTTTATGCTGATGATCTAGTAATCTATGCTCACTCTGACAACATCTCCCACCTGAACGCCACTCTGTCATCAGCTTTCCACCTGGCACAGCACTGGCTAGATGCGTATCGCCTTGTACTCAATGCGAGCAAAACTAAGGCCATGCTCTTTGGATCACATCATAAGCTTAGAACCTGCACATCTCCACTTAACATTCCTGACATTAACAGAACCCACCTTGAGACTGTAAGTTCTTTCCGCTATCTTGGAATACAGCTTGACCAAAACCTTGACCTGAAGCAACATATCCAAGAGTCTTGTAAAAATGTCAGCTGTAAGCTGGGGGCTGCCTACAGGACAAATCACATGCTCACTCCAACTGCCAAACTTGCCATTGCCAGGGGAATCCTATTACCCACTCTGTCCTACTGTGCTCCCATCCTCACAATGGCAAACAAAACGGTTCTGCAGAAATGGGATATCACCTTCAATAATGTCTGTAGGTATGCAGCTAAAGCGCTGGGCCTAACGCAACCACTGCCAGCTCTATAAAGAGCTAGGCTGGCTATCCCCATCCTCCACTAGACAATATTACCTCTGCTGCCTCTCAGACTCCATAATTAGAGTGGCGAAACCAACCACATTTTCTGAACTGCTTCGACCTGTGATCCCATCGCGTGAGCTGAGGTCATCAGACAAGTCTTTTTTATCAGTTCCCCTCTGCCGTACTTCCAAGGGCGCTGGTGCTTTCAGGCACGCTGCCCCCTCACTCTTGGAACTTGCTTCCTATGGACCTGAGAAATGCTCCATCACACCTAGCTTTCAAGCGTGGACTACGCTCTCACCTCAACTCTATGGACCAATGCACTTGCTTTGACCCTACTTAAACTCTGGAACTACCTAAGACAATCCTCCCCTTTCTTCCTATATATTCATTAGCCTACCTCCCTCTAATGCTCTGTTGTTATTTACAAATATTTGTTTTCTCTGCCTGCCTGCACTTTAATAAAATGTGTACAAATCTGCCTGCACTTTATGAATTGTTTAGAAAGTATTCTGTATGGCTACTCTATCCTGATCATGCTGCTAATAATTGTCTCAAGACTTGCCTAATTACTTTAATTCTATGTATAGTATCCTGCTTTGATATTACTATGCTGTATGTCTAAAATCGTTCCTCTCTCTGACTCTGTGTATAAATTAGCAATAATCCTGCTATTGTTTTGATACTCTTTTCATCCTACTGTGTTGCACTAAAACATATGTTTTACTTACTGTAAATGGGTACTGGTCCTTCCTGTTCCCTCTCCACTCCCGCTTGCTCCCCTACCCCTCTGAGCCCTGCCGGGTTTCAGTTCCATAGCCCCGGGTCTTTTTTGCGCCTTTTCCCGCTAAAGCCGTAATTAGCCGTACTTTGCCGTAAGCACCCTCAGGCTGGCTGCTTCCCCCGTTTTCAGTTCCATAACTATGGGTCTTTTTTGCGCCCTTCCCGCTCATGCTGCACTTTTCCTTAAAGCACCCCGCCCCCGTTTTTTCCACTGGGTCCTTGTTTTGCTAACCTGAGTGCTGAACCATGCTTTTCCCTGCTCTCCTGCCTATCTATGGCCATCCTACCTCCACGGTAGGTACTTGTCCCTTCCCTCTCCCCTGCCTGTTGCTTACCCCTCTTTATTACCTATCTCTCATATCTCTCATACCTACTATAGTCCTAATCCTCTGTTTCATCCTCTCGCCTTTTCACTTAAACTGTACTCCTCTCCCTACCTACCAACCATCCCCGTCTTGCTCTGCTGCCCTTCGGTTCCACAAGCCCAGCTGCAGATCTCTACCGGGCACCGCTAAGCCATCTTCACTGTAATTTTTCCTGCTCATTTTCTGCCAAGCCCTTCACCCCTCATCAGTGTCTCACACCCTCCCTGCCTGCTTAATCTCCCCCTCACCTCCCCTTCCCTCTCCATTCCTTCCCCCTCCCATCTAAATATGTGCTCCCTCCAGTACCCTCTGCCCTTTGCAATTGTATGCCTGTACTTGTACCAATGTACCTTTGCCTGTATTGTGTATACCTAAACTGTCCTATCTTGTACTGTAACTGTGTCTCCCGGGTCGTGCCTGAAAATAGTCACCTGTTGGCTAGTGCACCTACCCGGTTAACAAAAACTAACTAAATAAATAAATAAAAAAGTATTCTCTAAAAATATGCACCATCTGCAGGGGGAAGTCAGCAAATCCTTTGTTGACAGGTCTTGTATAGCTTGAATCCATTTAGACATCTCTTGTTGGTGGAGGCAAATGGCCAGCAAGTGACTGTCCCACTCTCCCTGCCCCAAGCAGGGGGCCTTCATCTTGGAAAGGTGCTTGCTGGTGAGATCCAATAAAATGCCTACATACTAAGAATGTAATTATGACAAGTGGGAGCGTATCTCATCAGTGGTCAAGGGGTGGAGGTCTTTCTTTAAGGCTCTAATAGATTGTAATAAGTGTGTGAGTTCTTGTTCTTGCTTCTTTTTACATATAGTAGTTAATTTGATGAGTTCCCATGCCAGGTACATTTAAGCGTGGCCCACAACTGGTCTAAAAATGGAATGGAATACCAGTTCTCCTGTACAGAGGTGAGAATAAGTTGTTTTAATTGAGAGACTACAGTGGGATCTTGCAGCAGTTGGGTGTTAAAAAGACCAGGAGTGGTCTCTGTCCATAGAATAAGAGACATCAAATAGTAAAGAAATAGAGGCATGAACGGTAAGGACTTTAGTCTCAATGGAACTAGAATATACAGCGGGAAGTAATTGTTTGCTAACCAAAAAGTAGTCCAAATGAAAAAAGGAATTGTGCAGTATAGAATGAAATGTAAACACTTTTGCACTTGGATACATAAGCCTCCATGGGTCAATCAGTCTTAACCGATCCAAACATTCACTAAGCACATGCTGTGCAGGGGACAGGCTTGTTTGAGGTCTGTTGGAGTGGTCTAGATCATTTTGAAAAACAAGGTTCCAGTTGCCACCTAATATAATCAGTAAATGCAAAAAGGGGGCAAAAACAGCAAGTTTAGGGAAGAAGAGGGGGCACTCAATATTAGAGCCATATATTGAGCCAAAAACAACTTCACATTGACCGAGCCTGCCATGAATAAAAAATATATCTCCCCTCAGGGTCTGCCAATTCATTTAGAAGAACAAATGATAAGGTTCTACTTATAAGAATTGCCACTCCTTTCTGCCAGATACTATGACCAGCATCATACACATATCTGACCCATTCTTGCCTGAAGAGAAAAAAATCTTCTGTTGAGGTATATGAGTCACCTGTAAAAAAGCTATTTACACTTATTGTTTCTTTAAGTGTGTCAGTAGGCAGTGACACTTCTCTACAGATGCCCACCTTTAATATTTCAGGAAAATAGTTTAAATGGACCGTTCATATTACCCGTATACAAAATATTACAGATAAATGTCAAAGCGAACAGTTTCGGTGTCCTGCTGGGGAATAGAAGAAACCCTCACCCAAAAAAAAAACAACCCAAGAACCTCAAATTATTAATAACACTACAATGACTGTATATACAAATGGGCTACAGAGCCATTCAACAGTCCCAGGCCCAGAAGGCCTCCTCCGAGTCAAATGAACCTTGATGCACCTGTTGCAGTTCAGCCCCCTAGAGACTTCACCTCTGTTGGAAAATGTGGTCCACCAAAGAATAAATAAGTCCCTCAGGAAGAATCAAAAGTTGATCAAACTGTTGAATAAATGGGGGAGCATCTTGGAGGTAATAAGTAATAATGAAATTGGGCACAGCAATAAAGGATGAAGAATCCGTCTTATGCCAAGCCATTAAACTGGATGATTACAAAGTAAAAAGACTGAGGTTTGGGTTCACGACTCATTCCACTATGATGAGGTCCGAGGGGATCAAAGAAGCCACCCGAATACATGGGATACCAAGTAAGGGACAAAAAAAAAAAAAGGGTAGAACCGAGGAAATAGATGAGGGTGGGGAGAGTCGTTATCCCTTCCATACAATTGAAAAAGGCAGGCATTAATAATTTATAAGTTAAAATAAAACAACGCCTGTAAATGGGAGAGAAAAGAAAATACCAGCATGCCAAGGGGTCTCCCATATACAGTAAACAAGGTAGCTATTAAACATTCTGCAATGGAATACAAGTGTACATGAAGGAAAAACCCTTCTTAAAAACACCAAAGGGTATATAGAGAATAACAAAAGGCTTAATCCAGTCACCCCAACAACAATGAACATGTAAAGGCTAAAAGGAAGGGGCTAAAGAATGTAGAACATAGCCAGTATCCCCAGTAAATATTTAAATTTGATCTGACTCAAAGTTGCTAGGGGTTAGGAATATTATAAATGAAAGAAAACTGCACAGAAAGGAAAATCCTGCATTCCCAGCTGTGGCAGGACTATACTAAAACAAACTGTGGGGCTTGTGATCAAGCACAGGACTGGAGAGAGGAGACGGCACCATAATTATTGCACAGTTACATAAAATGATATAAGGCTGTTGATTATATCAAAAATAAAAGGAAGTGCCACGCTGAGTATAGATTTCCTTGGAGTCAAATAAGAATAGGACTAACCCTATATAAAAAAAACCCAAAAGCCTGTTAACAAATCTTATACGACAACAAAACTTGTATACAATAGTACCTTAAAGTAAGCTGAATTAACATCACTGCATGATACCAGTTACTGTTATCAGTGGTATTATGCCCATAGGGTCTGGGGGCATGTGCCCCCCCAATATTGTTGTGAAGGCTATTCAAAAAATGTATTTAGTATTTTATTTTTTTATTGTCCTACGGGCCGAAAAAAAAATTGGTGTTTTTTCAAAGTCTTTTGGTAGGGGCCTGGGGGTGGGGTTCGAATCAATTGGTATATGTGGGAAGACTGAGACCTGCAGCAGTTTTAAAAAAAAAAAGCGTGCCTCCTTGCAGGCTGGTAACTGGCTTCAGGGTTGAGCGAGCACCTGTAAAAACAAAGAGAGAGATAGACACAACAGACAGTTGATTGGTGGTAACTGCCAGCCAGCATCCAATCACAGTTGAGGTGCAAAGAAATAGCTCACGCAGCAAATTGGTTCTCATTCATCATCGTCGTTCAGTTGAACATCATTCTCTGGCCTGACAGTCGGGCATTCTGTTTGAGTCGAGACGAGTCATCAGTCAGCACTGAGCGAGCATGGTCGGTCGGTGTGTTCCTCCAGACCAGAACACAAGAAGGCTGAAGTTCCTGGCTGCTTCCTAGTTTAAGCAAGAAAGGTCAGTACCTCAGGGGAAGGAATCAAGACTAGGAAGCAGTTTTTTAATTTCACCCAGCATTGCCAGACCACGCCAACCCATCCCCCACCTCCCTGTATCACAGCAGAGGTACTACTGAACCAGGCCAAGCGTGGCCCACCATAACACTCACTTAATTTCAGGATCTTTCACTCACACACCCCACTTTATTTAGTTTCATTCTTTCCTGATTTATTATTCTGTTTGAAAGGAGGCTATATTGACTGTCAATATAAACTCCTTTCAAATAGAATAATAAAAGAATTGACCATATCGCTATTGCGGCACACCTCTCCCCTGTCGATGAGTCCAACCGGGTGAGGGTGCAGACTAGAGGTAGGAATCACAGGGCTTTGCCTTCTTCTGAGCAGTAGTAACCAGTCCTGAGTGAACCGGGTGAGAAAGAGGGAGGGAACAGGACAAACAAAGCCAAGGTGGCAGTGTGGTGGTAGCCCCCAGACCTTATAGTAGGCTTCGCTACCACAGAAGTCTTTCCCCTTGAGTTTTCTGCACATAGAAAATCCATTTGGTAAGCACTGGGGGACTGTACGTGACCTCTGTCCAGGACACAACAGAACAATTTGTTGTCTGGATTGTCCAGTACCATAAAGTAAAAAGCAAAAATTTTAAAGCTGGTTTTGTCCTCTGTGACTGTACACCAGCATCATTCTCTTAATACTGTCTGCTGCTCCACTAATTTATTTTTTTTGGGGGGGAGGAGGGTTGTCAAAAGGCACTGATCCTATTGACCTAGCTAACAAAGTGAGAGGTCTGCCAACCCCTTGGCTCCTCCACCTTTGGCAGTGAATGGGAAATGCCACGATTTCTGACCGCAACATTTTGTTAACATAACCTTATGCATTCTCTCCATTAAAAAGGGTATATCCGTGTAAGTTAGGAGCTCATCCTTATCAGAAGAACTTAGAAGTCTATAACTGTGTGAAAAGGACACCAGTCATTTTTTTTTAAGCATGGCTTTTGCCACTTGCAAGGTAAAATCATTCTCATTCTCTACTAGGCTGTAGACCTGCATATTTGGCACAGACTGGGAGAAGCCCTTTTCAAATATAGGCCCCAATTAGTGCTTAAATTTGGAAATGTTTAGGAGGGATAAATGTCAGATTTGTAGGGGAACTCCATCACTGGCAGATGCAGCTTTACTGTAGAATTAAAGCTGCAGTATTTATAAGTAACTGTATAATTTTTTTTCCAGCAATGTTAGTCTGACAAAAACATCAAGCTACACATTTTTCTTTTTGTTTCCTTTCATTGAACCAAGATACAGGATTAATGTTCCCAGTCTGGTGATGGCGTGCTGAGGCAGGTGGGGAGGCAGGCAGCAGTAAGTATCTCGCCATCTCTGCTCACTGAGATTCAAATTGAAATGTCTCCTAAGTGCATGCTTTCCCCTGTCAGAGCAACTGTCCTAAGGCGCTGAGGCTGCTGGTACTACCAGCCGCCCACCCACCAGCCTCTGAGCCTTAGGACAGCTGATCTGACAGAGGCTGCTCACATAAAGAAAGACATTGAATCTCGATAGTGCAGCTGCCTCCTTCCTCACATATTTCTGCCGGTGTAATACAGTATAGTCTGCATGCCCATTGGTCCACACTGTGCACCAGTAGGTGTACAGAGCATACTATACACTGTCATTCAGCGGGTGGCCAGGTGCTTTGCAGGTAGGGTGCAGCTGCCCGCCAATGATGGGGAGCTGGGTGGACAAGGTCCTCAATGGGTGGGAGGAGGGTACCACTGGACCACCAGGTATTGCGTATCGCTATCAATGCCCACGATCGGTCATACGGGTGATAGGGGGGCCACTAGACTACCAGAATTGTAACATTGCATGTGATTGGGCATACAGGAGATGGGGGGCACCGGGCTGCCAGGATTGTAACATTGCCCGCAATCGGGCAGGTAGGAAAGGGAGCCTACTGGACCACTGGGGTGGGTGGGGGTGCTTGCGGATGGTGTCCTTGCTGGGCTGGTGGCCAGCCACGGCTGGTGGGTGCTGTGTTGCACCCTGCAATACAGCAGCCTGCCTGTGGGTGGCCTGGCTTTGAGCCTTTTTTTTTTCCATCTCAACTTTGAGCCGAATGTGGCTGAGGTTGTGCCCGCATATGTGCTGCACATCCCTGGCACATCAGGACTTGTGCTGCGCAAGTCCCCCCTTTCAATATCACACTGGGGTGCATTACTGGGGTTGTGCTGGTGCAACTTGTTTACCCCAGGCACAACCCCTTGAATATCTGGCCCAATGTCATTCCAGTTTCTCCTCTGCATTTTGCATCTAGCAAGCTCTTGCATTACGTGGTTTATCTTGCAGGGGCTTTGGGGTTAAATTGAATACCTTGATCCTGTCATTTAATGTTTTTTGTTTTATCTACTGCAAGTCCACTTGATCACTTCATATCTAATTGCATCAGTTTCAGCATCCTAGGGCCCCTTCCCATAGATAGAAAAGGAGCTCTATTTTACAGTACAGGTTATTTTGGGGATTTTTTTGGCACAGTGTCCTTCACACAAAGTACACTTTAAACAGCTTCTCAGTGGGGTTGGCTCCAGCACCTGCTGGTTGGGGGAAGGCAGAACAGCTGGCACTCAGGGCCCCCTACAAATGTTTTTTCTATGTTATTAGCTCTACAACAACTGGGGCAGAACAATTTTTTTTTCACCACAGAATGTGCCTTGGTGTCAAGCCACCACAGAGTGGGGTTGCAAACAATTAGAAAATACTGTGAGTACAATCAGAACACTGTATTACAGCAGGGAGACTGTTTACAGACTGTATAGCATTTGGGCACTTTGTAGGTTAAGGCAGCAGTACTCGCTCAAGTCGCTAAAAACAGAAAGAAACAAGAAAAGGGAAAATAATAGTGACTGCAGAGGTAAAAAGTAGAAATTATCCTCATTTTGGCCCATCTAGTGTGAGTGCGGTGAGAATCTGTAACCAGTGAGGAGTGGTGGTGCCCAAGAGTGCGGGCATCATTCCTCTGTATGTGGGGCACCAGTAGGCAGCCAGGAGTGGTGGGGCATGGAAATGCTGGCATCATGCAGCTGTGTGGGGGGCCAGTGGGCAGTGGGAGTGGTGGGGCCCAAGAGTCCTGGCATCATGCTGCTCTGTGGGGGACCCATGGCAGCTGGGAGTGTTGTGACCCGAGTCCTGGCATCATGTTGCTGTGTGCGTGGGGGGGGACAGTGACAGTCAGGAGTGGTGGGGGCTCGAGAGTGCTGGCATCATGGTCTTGTGTGTGGAGACCAGTGGGAGTGCTGTGGCCTGAGAATGCTGGCATCATGGTGCTGTGTGGGGAGATCAGTGGGCAGTGAGAGTAGTTGGGCTTGAGAGTGTGGGAGTCATGCTGCTGTGTGTGTGTGTGGGTGGACTCGTGTGCAGTTGGGAGCAGTGGGTCCCGAGTGTGCTGACTTCATGCTGCTGTGTGGGGGGGCAGTGGACAGTCAGGAGCAGTGGGGCCAAACAGTGCTGACTTCATGCAGCTGTGTGTGGGGGACCAGTTGGCAGTTGGGTACGGTGAGACCTGGGAGTACTGGCATCATGCTGCTGTGTGGGGGTACCAGTGGGCATTCAGAAGGGTTGGGGTCCAAGATTGCTGGCTTCATGTCACTGTGTGTGTATGTGGAGGAGGCAGTGGGCAGTCAGAAGCAGTTGGGTCTGAGACAGCTAGCTTTATGCTGCTGCTGTGTAGGGGGGAACCTATGGGGCTGTTAGGAGCATTGGGGCTAAGGGTGCTGGCATCATGCTGCTGTATGGGGGGACTGTGGTGAAGCCCGCGACTGCTAGATTCATGCCACTTTGTGTGGGGGCCAGTAGGCAGTTAGGAGTGGTGGGGCCCATAATTACAGGCTTCATGTTGCTGTGTGGTGGGAACCAGTGAGCATTTGGTAGTTGGGAGCGGTGGTGCCGACTTTATACCATGGTGTCTTGCTTCGGGGAGGAGATTCAGGGAGCAGAGACCATTGTTTCTACTTTTCTCAGTGCATCATGGCATGTAAGATAAGAGGATTCATGATACAGGTGAAATAATGGATGCCCATAAGGATGTGGGATGGTTGAGATGTATCTCAAGACCAAGGGAGGGATAGTGAGGCGTAATAAAGGGAAGGGGGGGTGGGCAGAGGGTGACTGTGAAAAGGCAGAGATACTAAACAAATATTTTTGCTCAGTATTTACAAATGAAGAGGGGGACGTACCTAAAACAAATAATAGAAACACTCTGGATACAGAAGTTGATACCAGCCCATTTACAGAAGAAAGGGTTCTGAAAGAACTCTTAAAACTGAAGGTGGACAAAGCAATGGGGCCTGATGGGATTCATCCCAGAATTCTAAAAGAACTAAGGGTAGAACTAGTGACACCACTGACTACCCTCTTTAACAAATCATGGGAGGATGGGGTGGTACCCGAGGACTGGAGGAGGGCAGATGTGATTCCCCTTCAGAAAAGTGGGAGCAGGGCAGAAGCAGGAAACTACAGACCTGTTAGTTTAACCTCAGTGATAAGGAAAATGCTGGAATCACTTCTGAAGGAAAGAATTGTAGAGTATCTAGAGGCCAGAGGGGCACAGGACCCAAGGCAGCATGGATTCACAGCGGGAAGGTCATGCCAGATGAATCTAATAGATTTCTTTGACTGGGTGATCAAAGTAGTAGATCAGGGAGGGGCTGTGGACACGGCCTACCTAGACTTTAGCAAGGCATTCGAGACAGTCCCACACAAAAGATTAATATACAAGTTAGCCAGCCTGGGAGTGAGTCCCAAGATGACAGCCTGGGTAAAGAATTGGCTGGAGAATAGGACACAGAGGTAATAGTAAATGGAGTCCACTCTGAAGAAAGGGGTTACTAGTGGGGTACCGCGAGGTTCAGTATTAGGACCGGTCCTCTTCAATGTCTTTATAAGCGACATTGCAGAGGGACTGGAAGGAAAAGTATGTCTCTTTCCAAATGACACAAAGATCTGCAACAGAGGTGATGCACAAGGTGGGGTGGAAAGGATGAGAAGGGACTTGGCAAGGTTAGAGGAATGGTCAAATACCAGAGGGAAGTGGAGTGCACACTTCCATCTTGAGTCTCATTTCAGTGTTATTTCACTCCAGACTGACAAAGCACTGCTTTTCATCAGTGCACTGTTAATACACTGCATTGACTTTCTGCTACACTGTTGTACCAGTGCTCAATCTTTCTTATTTTTAGATGCAGACTGTAAGAGCACTGCAAATAATTATTAGATTTTCATGCACACTTCTTTAGCACTGTATTTCATTCACAAATTTTTGATGCACACTGCAGTAGTACAGGCAATACTTTATAATTTTAGCACACTTCTTTACCACTGCATTGTCTCAGCAATCTGGTTACCCTTACTGAATTTGTCACAATGGCATTACAATGGTATAGAAATGGCAATACTGTGGTCAGCTGAAAAATTCACAATGGTACTACCCAGTGGTACTTTGGTATCACAGTGGTAGGTGATATATAGATTTTCCTCTGTGCATTGGTAGTGCACTGGCAGAATGGTATCCCTATTTTACCATTTTCTCTGTCTCTCACACATACACTGGTACTAGAATGGTATCACAACATTTTGAGATTTTTGTCAGCTCCCACAAATACTGGTACACTGGTAGTACAATGGTACTGCGTTATTTTGACATTTCAGTATTTGGTACCTCTCACAGCAACCCTAGACTCATGTGGTAGCACAATGCTACCAGTAATAATCTCATTATACTCTGTACTCTAATGCATTGTTAAGATAAATTACATTATCAACCTCATGGAGAACAACTCTCAATTCCATATTTTTATTTGTTCACTTGTCTTTATCTTACTGGTAATGGACTGTTATTGTTCACATAGACCAGAACATTCAAAGAGCATTTGCGATCGCTAAATGGGTAACAACACTTTGCACCCCAAAAACAGGGTAGGATCACAAAATGATATCTTGAATAGCATAATTAGTGAGTCTCTGACCAGTTGGTGAATGGCTCTAAAAGATGTTGCCTCCCTAAAGCAGGTATTATCACCTCTGCCTCCTACCCCTGCCCCTTTGAGCTCCCACCATCAGTAATATCACACTTCCCCTGGTGTTCAGTGGTGCTGCTGTCCATTCTGTACATTGGAAACTGCCAATACCTACCTGCCCACCCAGTCCCACCACTCCCACCATTCATGGCCCCACCATATGTTTATGCACTCTCCACACAGTGGCAATTGGCAGAGACACTCTGCTAACCTCTGTGACCAACTGAGGACAGAATGCTAGTTTTGTGCTCATGTGCCTACTGTATAAACAGCTGTGTACAGTCAGCACATGATTGTGAACTATCATCCATTTTGTACCTGATCAAAGAGCTGAGAGGATGGTCTGTGCCGAATGTGGAAAGGTGTCAAATATATAGTAAGCCTGGAGACCAGGGGATAGTATTTGCTGTAAGAACTAACTGGGTCATGGTGGGGACTTTGGATATACAGGGGGCAAGGACTTTGACTCAACACACCACTGCTCACTCTATCAGGCCCTGGGCTGGTTTCCCCCATCAGCCCAATGGACCTATCTCCTGGCCAGCACAGTCAATAAGGCCATCCAAAACTGAGTTACCTCTCCGCAACCCCACCTCCTTTAGCCAAAAGTGTTTGCTTGAGAGCTCTGCCTCACTGCTGGCCCCATGCTTGAGTGCCCCCTAGTCTCCACCTGTATGGGTAAACGTGCATTCTCATCTGCAGCCCCTTTCCTTTGGAACAACCTGCCCACTCCACTGAGCACCACTGACTCTCCAGGACTCTTCCATTCTCTCCTTGGATCTCACCTTCTGTCCTCCACTCCTTGCTCCTGCCCTCCCAACTTATTATCATGCCTCTACTTCCCTTCCCTCTTTTTCCTTCTTGGTCCATACCTACACTGCCGTGATGCACTTTTTCCTTTACTCATCTCAGATCATGCCTAATTTGTATTACACCTTATATATATCTTCATATAAATATCCTGTATATTTTTATTACTGTCTATTGTATGCCTTGTCCCATCCTCCTTTGTACTTGCCTGTATTCCTGTGCCATCCTCAATGGCCCAGGTCATGCCTGAAAATGGTTCTCGGACCAATGCATCTACTCGGTAAACAGATGAATGAATAAATAAATAAATGGGAACCACTGGACATCAGGGATAGTAACAATCTACTGTATATCTGTGGGGTGATTGTAGGATGGGGTAGGACTGGAGAACAGGTAAATTAAGAACCTGGAGCTGTGGGATAATTAGGGAAGGGGGCCCAATGTAGACTGACTGTTTCTCAGGAGGGTGCTTTGGTGGTGTAATTTCCAGGATACGTTATGCCTGGTGCTGTAATGTGGCCTGTGCTGTAATCGGCATCAGCAACATGGCTGTCACACCAGCATGGGTGAACCCTTTCTCCACACCCTCCTGAGTGTCCACCCTATAACAGGTTTTGGTGACATCTGCAAAAAGACATACCTTCCCATTCAGTCCTTCTCTTATTTCACTGATGAAGACATTGAAGTGGCCCACTCCTAGCACTGAGCCCCACCCCACACCATGCCTTTAACCAACTGCTGAAATCCGGTGTGGCGAGTACTATCTTCTCCCCAGATGTATATAGGCAACCTTTTGGCAAAATCCACCATGCATGCTTGAGGACCCTCCCCCTATCCCTGAAATTTCCCTGCACTACCCCTACCCCATCCCTTGCTAGGTCATTTGTTCCCAGGTGGACAATGACATCTAGCTCCCTCTCATCTCCTGCTGCCTAGTGATCCACTTTATCTGCTCTCATCCCTCCAAGCCAAAGTACCTCTCAGGCATTTCACCTTCCTCTCCTGCTCACAAGTCTATCCCCCTAATTAAGTCCCCCACCAGCATTTGCTTCCTACTCAGCTGGGGGCCTCTTCCTCCGTCCTTGTAACTGTGGAATGGTCCATGGACAGTGTTTTCCTTAGGGAAAGGTTTCTCCAGGGGCTGAAAGGGTGGTTCAGCTGCAGAGAGAGTGGTTGGCTGGGCAGGGCCCATTTCAGATGCAGGGAGAGTGGTTAGTAAACAAAGCATGTGAACTGGAACTCTGACAATCAAACCGGCACAGGGGCAGAAAATGCAAGCCCCATAGGAAAGAGCACAGTGAGGGCTACAACAGATCATTTACCAGAGAAGTCACAGGCTAGGGAACTACAGCTAAAGAGAACATGGAGAACAGGCAGGCATCAGAAAATGATGCATGGAGGCAGTGGACGGACGTGCACTCATGACGGCATGCATGGGAACTACAGGTGCCACGATGCCAATGATGGGGGGTGCAAAGGCCAGCTTAGGAAGGTGGACACTGATCTATAGGTAGAGTGCACAACACACAGGGACCCCTGCATGCTGGACAGCAGGGAAGTGTACCATGGAGCATAGCCCCAGTGCAGCACAGTAGCTGATGGGGGCCCAGGACACTGTGGACACAGAACTTGAATGTGACCATGGTGCACAGCACAGCCATGAAGCACTGGGACTGTGGGCAGACAGTGGCGCTACAGTACTGGTACAAACTGCCCACAGACAAGTAGCAGCTGCCACAGGTGTGGCCCATGGAGTGTGCTGTGAAAACAAAGTGCAATCACACCAGCGTGCCTGAGCTGGAACCAAAGCCAGTCAGTGTTGCACAGTCCTCTGGCACAATGGAGGACAACATGGAAGCCATGGAGGGGCCAGGGTGCTCAACTGCAACCCCAACAACAGGGATAATCTGTGAGGTTGTACCATCCAGGAAGGGAAAGTCTAAGCTGAATGTAAATGGCTACCTCCTGGTCCATGAATGGAAATGCAATGAGACAGTGTACTGTTTTTTTATCATATCATATTTTTCACCTGCTGTGGCACACACTCCAGCTTGGGGCATCCAGTCAGCAGCTCCACCCACCTGGAGAGCTGGGTAGCTCAAACTGCACCCAGGAGGATCAGGGACAGCCATCATGCCATCCTGCTGGAGGGCTCCCCATCTGCCTCTACCAGCCAGAACAGCCCCGGACCCTCCCTAACAGGACTCCACCAAAGTCCTCCGGGTGGCTCGGAGCACAGCCATCAAGCTGCAAGGTCATGCCCAGCCATTTTCCTTTGATTGGCCCCTGTAGCACGGACGTGCAATGACGTCCAGGCGCAAGGTGCTGACATCCACCATGCTCCCCATCTAGTGTCACCGACACTATTAGTGCCCCTGGGCATCCCCAGGGGGCTGCTACAGCATGGTGAAATTCCCCAGCCCACCCCAGGACTGGGAGAGCAGTCTATGGATGTTCGATCCCAGTCCTCCCCTGCCGACCGCTGACGGCCTGTGCTCATTCTTGAACCCAGGTCACTGGCGTGGCACAAGGTATGGCATCCAGTGCCTCAACCCTCAGCACCACCAGACCAGCCTGAGACAGTGTACTGGTGCTGCCAGCACCATAAGTCCAAGTACTGCCTCGGCCAGGCCATCACACTGCTCCAGGATGGCCAGCACCACCTAAAGAAAAAGAATGAGCACAATCATGCTCTGGAGGTGAGAGATGCTCTACTGGCACAGGCACTGGCTGGCATCAAGTAGAAGGCACACAGCACCATGGCTAGCCCCACATAGCTACTGCAGAGTGAGGCAACTGTGATGACCACTGAGCTGCGGAAACAGTTGCCAAGCAAGAGGGCTCTGCTGCAGATTGTGAACAGGACCCGCCACAAGGAGCTCTCACCAGAACCAGTGACACTGGCTGACTTTACTATCCCCAAGCAGCTACAGACGGTGACTGGATGGCCATGGTACAGCAGGATTACTGGCAGCACCACCCACCAGGTCCTTCTACTCACCACAGAGGACAACATCAGGGACCTGGCACAGGCACACTACATTCAAGACTGTGCCACACCTGTTCACTTAGTTGTACACCATCCATGCACCCATGGGGATGGGCCCTAACAACCTCATCATGTCATTGGTGTATACACTGATGACGACAAAGAGCTTGCAATGTTACTGCACCTTGTTCCAGGAGCTGAATAAATATGCCAGTATACAGTCCTGCACCCTCAAACCACCTACGATCATCACTGACATTGAGCAGGCTGCGATCAATGCCTGCAAGAAGGAATTTCCGCAAGCCATGAACAAGGGTTGCCTGTTCCACTTTGGGCAGATTGTGTGGCGGAAGGTCCAGAGCTTTGGCCTTGCACCACAATAATGGAAGTGACTCAGACTTCAACCTGCAGATCCATGAACTCGTGGCCCTCGCCCATCTCCTGGCACAGGACATTCTAGCAGCATTCAGCCTCCTGAAGCCAACCATTCTGCCCAATGCCACCACACTCCTCTATTGTTTTGAGCAGACACATGTGCTGGGCAGGATATGGCTGTACAGTAGGGTGGCCAAGTTGCCCATGAGATACGACCCCATGTTCTCACCTCAGCTGCGGTTGGTTGCGGATCTCAATGAGCGAGGTATACCGTGGACCCAAAGCAAAGTCGAGACCTGGCACTACTATCTCCATGCCCTGCTCAGGAAGGTGCCTGTAGGGGTCATGACAATGCTAGCAGAGCTCCACAGGGAACAGCAATAGACCAATGTCACCAGGGAAGGCATTCGTTGTGGACTGCCATGGACACCACCCAAGAAGAGCTATGAGGAGTGGATAAGGATGGTACTGGCATCCAAGGGCAAGGGCAAGCTGATGAAGTTTCTCTGTGGCATGGCACACAACACCACCCTGTAGGGTTTCCATGGTGACATGGCACCTGACAGTTGTACACTCATAGTACACATCATGCACAACCACCAGGTTGCCACTGTGGCACCCTACTGTTGAATAAAGTTTCACCCCCACATTTCACATGCACCCCAACCTGGTGGCCATGTCTCATCACAACACTGCTGGGTATCTCCAAGCAGCCCACTGCACACTGCCACGTCTGCACTGTGTGTGGCATGTTGCACAGGCCTAACTCTGTGTGAGCCCCCCCAAACTCCTTTCAGCTGTTCATGTGTGCCACATGTTGCACAGGCCTGAAGCTGTGTGAGTGCCCCCAATCCTTCCAGCTGTGCAACTGTGTGGTAACAGCATTCCTGCAATGGGGCCTTGTGGAACCCCCCACAACACACCTGGCAGCCTTCATGACACAATGGGTTCCTGTGGCATAGGCCCCCCCAAACACCTCCAGACTTTTTTCTGTGTGGTTCCTGCATGCCCATAGTGGGCTAGCATGTCACGGCCACATGCACACATTGCACGATTGGTGTGATGGCATGCTGCTCTGTGTCCTGGCATCCACATGTGGTGTTGCTGTGGACCATTTCCTTGTGCAGCTATCCATGCTTTCACTGTGCCACTCTGCTGTGTGCCTGCAGTGTCATGCATGCACCGACCAACAGGCATGGTACTCCAACTCCTTCATGCATGCCCAGCTGGCTGGCTGTCAGCTGACATCATCATGCATGCAGGGATACACGGACAGTCCACCATGCTGCCTGGGATGGCTGGTCAACACACTGGGCATGCAGGCTATTTGTTTCATCCCTGTCCCAAGGATGGTGAGACAGTCATCCTTACCAGGGGTCTGTGATCAGGTCAGTGTGTCCTCGGAGGGTGCACCACATAGGAGGTGGGTGTTTTCACATTGTCTGTGCTGTTCAGTAGTGCTCCAGGTCCTGGGATAGGTGGCATAGGTTGGGATCGGGTGCTTCATGTGTTTGTGGAAAATCCACTCAACAGCCTCACAGCATCCCAACCTCCTCTGGCCTGACAGTGTGTCAGGTGCTGTCCTGGGTCAGGCCACTGTATGTCAGGCTGCTGAGGCTGTTGGGTTGTTGTGTGTGGGGTGCAGCATGTCAGACTAGTAAGCATCAGGATTATAAAAGGGTATCTAGCAGAGCAGGGTTTTCTATCTGCAAGGAGAGTGGTCAGTGGTGGGATGGGCAAGTGGTATGTGGGCAAGATGGGTAGTCTGGGTGGGTCCAGCTGCAGGAAGAATTGTTATCTAGGGGCTGCTGGTCCAGCTCTAAGGAGGGTGCTTTGATTGCTGAGGTTTGGAGGTTGGTCCAGCTGCAGGAAGGTGGTCTATTGAGGTGGGGAGTCAGGCCTGGTGGGGTTCCATCTGCAGGGGGATCTTGTCTGAGTGTAGGAAGGATGGCCTGGAGCAGCCAGCTACAGGGAGGGTGATAGTTGATGGGAAGAAGCTGGTTTGGGGCTTGTAGGGTGAACTAGCTGCAGGCAAGGTACACAGCTTGGGAGAGGTCTGTTGGGATGTTGATATGGTTGTCCAGCTGGGTGGTCATCTGGTTAGGGGTATTCAAGAAGTGAGTGGTCATGGGGGGTGCAGGCCCAAAGGACTGTACTTGGGAACCCTCACTGAGGTCAAATACTAAATTTAGTATTAAAGCATTCATTAATTTGCCTTCAAATACTAATTTTTGTCATTTTGAAATCTTTAATCATCATTCAAAATTCAACGTCTAAGAATACTAAATTCTGAGAAGTATTTCAGCAGACTAGTTGTTCAAGAGTAAGTTATTGCTAAATGAGGATTAGAAATAGGTCTGCAATGCTCTTAAAAGTACAATTTTTTTTAATACTACTGAATCATAAATGAAGATTATAGTCAACGGAGTAGTTTAGGATTTTAATTAACCAATCAAGGGTGGGTACATTACGTGCATTTCAATTCTACTAAGCAAGGAGACAGATAAAACAACCAACACCAATGAATTTTTAGAAGGTAAGCAATCATAAAATGTGGTTTTACCTGGAAATAATATGGTGCAAAAAAAGTTGCAGTGTCCTTAAAAGTCTATTCTAAACTACATTTTTCATAAGTCTACTCAGTCAGAGACCTACATTTCCCAGCTCACTTCCTGTCTGTGTCCAGCCTGATGAAACTGCACGAGCACTCTGTGGTCTCCATTTTTGAACAACTGGGGTTTCCTACAGCTCAGATTTACATGTTAAGGTAAGAGCTTATGTTTAAAAAGTACATCTTTGTAACTCCCTGAAATGTTAAATACAGTAAGGGAATTATCACTCAGGTGTTTTTTTTTTTCTAAATGAAATGCTGTGCAGGTTTCACTATTAATATTTTGTCTTGAAAACATTTTCTCTTCTCTGAACTTGTGGCTAAACTTTGAAATACACTTTTTATTTTCAATCAAACCGGCCCCCTTTAAAGTGTCTAGGATGCATTGTGCCTCTAGATTACTTGTTATATGTGGAATTTTTGCTGATTTAGTTACTTTAAAGTAATGGGGGGTGGGCAGGAGAATGAACAGCAGGAAGATTGTATAACTGAGCAAATTCAGAATGCATTTTCTGTGTGTATCCATTTAGTAACCTATTTAACTATACTTACAGAGAAAATATTACAACTTTTATAATTTGAGAAAATCTGGAGTTACCTGCAGATAAAGGAAGAATTATTTAGTGCAGATATTTGAGTGTGTTTGTGGGGGAACTGTTTTTTTGCATTTAATATTTGTATTTAACAGTTGCATGTGTTAATCCATTTTGTAATCTGGGGATCAGTGTATTTTTTTTTCTTTTGCTAAAGACTGCATTAATTTACATTTTATTTCATTTTTGTTGACCGGCTAAGTGCACTAGACAGATTCTTGCCTATTTTCAAGCACGACCAAGAGGGAGGGGGATACAGATGAAATCCAACTGACCGTGAATCAGATTAAGCTATTGGTGGTATTTTTAGTGAATTGGGGGGAAATTTGGCCAGGGCACCAGAGAAAATTCCCCTGCTTTTTTTGAGAAGTGCCATGGGATCTTTAACATCCACCTGAACTACCACCAGAACAAGCAGAAGAGACCTCAGTTTAACGTCTCATCTGAAAGACGGTGCCTCCGGAGTGCAGCCATTCCTGTAATGCTGCACTACAGCATCCATATTGGGATATTAACCTATGTGCCTGGTGTGGGAATAGAACCCACTGCCTTCTGATCTCCCAGCCTCAGAGGCGAGTGTGCTACCTGCTGAGCCACTGACACTGCAATATGCAATATGTTAGTGTCACATATTTATTTTTTTTAATACTACGTTGAGAAGTATGGGGTCCATGGTTGAGGAAGGGTGATCGGGGGGGTCTAGGTGTAGGGAGGTTCTGCTCTGGATGGAGGGTGTGTCCAGCTTTTGGAAAGGGTGTCTGGCTCTGGGGAGGTTACTCAACCTGCAGAGGGAAGGGGGGCTGGTCTGTGGGTGGGAATGAACACAGGGGTCCAGCTGCAGGGAGGATTGTTTGCTGGGGGAGGCTAGTCCAGGGCATGAAAGAGTGAGCTAGCAGCAGGGAGGGTGGCTGGTGGTGGTGGGGCTAGTTCAAGGTTGGAAGTGAGATCCAGCTGTAGGTTGAGTGGTTGGGTGGGGGACTGCTGGTCCAGGAGCTTGGAGGGACAGCTTCAGATATATGGTCTGTTAGAGTGGAGGTTTGGGGTGGTGCTCCAGCTACATGGAGGTTGTATAGAAAGTAGTTGGAGTCTGGTCCAGATGTAGGGAGGGTGGCTGGCTGGGTAAGCGGCTGGCCCAGAGCCTGTGTGGTGTTCTAGCTCCAGTGCTCATTATGTGAAAGGCTGGGGCTAGAAGGGTTGTCCAGCTGCATGGAGGATAGTCTGGTGCCTGGAAGGGTGATCTAGCAGAGAGGAGGGTGGTTGACTATTTTGGTGGGGGGGTGAGGTTAAAGACATTGACCAGCCTAGGAGGGATCCAAAGTGGTGAAATCAATTAGAAACTGGTTAACATGTCTGCCCTTCAGCTTAGCAGTAGCGTTATGACCTGCAGTAGAGGTGACCTTATTTCAGGAATGAGCTCACGTCAGGGGTTCTCTGGGGAGAGGAGGAGGATCAACTGTTATACAAGAGGCTCTCTTCTGGGGAAGGAGGACAGCCAGCTCAGCTGTAGTACTGCCAACTGAGTGACCACAAGTGGAAGTACAGGCGGGAGCAGCACATGGGTGGGCCAAGACATTGACTGGGGGTGCTGTGCCACATATGTCTGTGCACGTGTATGTGCACCCTTGCCGCTTATGTGTCATAGGGGATGGAAGAACATGCAAATGTGTTACAGCTGCCCTCAAACAGCTCCTCACATATTGATTCATTCACGGTGGAGCAAGTCCTGGCAGATGCCAGAGTGATGGTGTTGTGGTAGCTGAACAGAAGGGGGGGCGATCAGAGATGCAGGTTGGAAAACAGAGTAGTAGCTGGGGTTGGGGGTTAAGGTGTCAGAGGGTGATGGTTAATGGCACTCATTACAGTGAGCAGTTCAGCTCAGTACTGGCGCAGATCCTCTTCAGTGTCTTCATAAGTGACATTGCAGAAAAACTAACAAAGAAGGGAATGCCTTTTTGCAGACAATACCAAAATTTGTAAGGTGGGCACTAAGAAGGGAGCAGAGAGGATGCACATGCCTCTTGGAGAAACTCAAAAAGTGGTCAAGATCGGGGCAGTTGGGGTTCAATGACAAAGTGCAGAATCATGCACCTAGGGCATAGGAAACCAGGACCTGCTTTATAGGGTTGGGGGTGGTACTGATGATCACTAAACAGGGGGGGACCTTGGGGTTATTATGATCTTAAAGAGACTCATCAAGATACTGCCCTGCACCATAGCCATCATGCCTTGCCGCCAGAAGACCCGAAGGAAGTTAATATGCCTAAATTTATAAGCCGTTAAAAGTTCTGTCGCCTTGTAAAAAATATACAAACCGGGTCCCAAGGACTTCTTTGTTTTCTGCTTGCCTCAGCTCACCCCCCATGCTCACCTATGGGATGGCCAGAAGATGCCAGTGATAGTGTGGGGACGCGCTCCATTATATGTAATGGGTGGCAGCATTTCTATTGATTTTAAATGATATAGTGGCTACCTGGCAATACAATGTGGGCACCGTTCAACTAACAAGGGCCTTGTTACTTGACCGATGCCCACGTTTCATTGTCAGGTGCCCACTAGATCATTTAAAATCATAAACTCATCATTACAGATAATGAAGAGTGACCCCTACTCTTACTGACGTCTAAATCCTAACAGTAACGTCAGAGGCCACAAACAGAGGCATTTCGCTAACAACTAAAGTCCTTGGGACCATGTTTGTATATTTTATGAGGGACTGCAGAACTTTCATGACTTTAAAATTTGGGGACATAATAACTTCCTTGGGGTCCTCTGTGCAACAAGGCACCCGATGGGTATGGTGCAGGGAGCTAACTCAGTTACCTTGATGGTCTCTTCAAAGTACTAGACGTGTGACAAAGCAGTGGGTGAAGACTAGGAGGATGCTGGGGGCCACACAGGAGGGAGTATCACCAGCCTTGAGGAGGAGGGAGGTGGTGGTGTAGTAAGTAATCCCTTATTAGTGAGATCAACTTGGAGTACTGTGTCCAAGTTTGGAGGCTGTTCCTTAGAAAGGCCATAAAGTGGAGGCAGTATAAAGGAAACTAAAATTGTACATTGGCTGTGGCAAAAGCCCTGCTGAGAGGAGACTGGGATCTCTAACATATAAACCCTGAAAAGAGGAGGACATGATGGAGAACCACGGTCTAGCAGAATACCCAGAACCAAGGACACTCCAACTCGGCTCCCCTATATAGTGAAGCAGGTAGGTCCTAATTACTTAACTGCCTTAGAATCATAGAAATCTGGTGACAGAAAGGACCATTTTTGTGTCCAGGTCTGCCCCTTACCCCCACTCATCATCTTTGTCCAAGAGACATCACTCTGCCACTGGTCAGCTCCTGGTCTGTCCCATGCCCCCTTGAATCCTTTCACCATTTTTGCACACACCACCTCTTCCGGTAGTCTGTTCCAGGACTCCACCACCTTCTCAGTGATGTAATGCCCCCTCACATTACCCTTAAACCTTCCTTCTTCTAATCTTAGTTTATGATGCCTAGTTCTAGCACTTATTTTCCTTGCAAATATGCTGCCCACTCTCACCCTTACTAGTCTCTAGCGGGTACAGATCAGTTCATCACCCCCTCTCTCATAGGGCTTCCCTATGCATACGTGCACCATCTGGTTGCTCCTTGTCTGAACACCTTTTCAATCCTGTCTTATGTCCTTGTATAGGTGGAGCGCCAGATCTAAACCCCATATACTCCAGGTGAGGCCTCACCATGGATTTATAAAAGTAGCATCAGCACCTCCTCTTTCTGTTTTATACCCCTCCCACACCAGCACTCTATTCTCTTTGCCCACCACTGTGCTGCTCTGGTTCTCCGCCTTGAGGTTATCTGAAATTATAATCCCCAGAACTCTCTCCTGCTGAGTTTCCTTACCCCCACCTCATGTGTAAATGGTTTGTGGGTTATTACACCCATGTGCATTACTGTACACTTTTTGGCATTAAATTTCAGCTGCCAAGTTTCCGACCACCTCTCCAGAATCTTTCAGCCTTCCCTCACTGCCTCCACCTCCCCTACCAGGGTGTCTACCCTACTGCGGATCTTCGTATCCTCTACAAATAGGCAAACCTTCCCCTGCAGTCCATCCACTATATCTAACATACTAAAAGCCAGCAGAATACCCTGATGGTCTGTTGTGTCTGCTCGGTAGCCAGCCTCCTAATGGGTGCTTTCTTTCCCACCCAGCCCCAGAGAGGTTCATCCTCTGCTTCAGTTTACTCTTGTACCAGTCTTACTCCCTCTTGAAGCCTTCTGTCGTGCCCTCCTCCACCAGACTCCTGGACAATGCATTCCAGGCCTCTGCCACCCTCTCAATGAAGTAATGTCTCCTGCATTCCCCCCCTGTAATTTCACCTCTCAAGCTTCCACTCATGTCACCTGGTTGTTCCCCACCTTCTTTAGTCTGAACATCTCTTTGGCACCGCCCCTGTTTATTCCTTTTACATATTTGAAGACCCCTATCATGTCCCCCCTGTCTCTCCTCTCCTCCAGCGAGTACAGCAAAAGCTGTTCTAGCCTTTCCTCATAGGACCTTCCTCCCATGCCTGAATCATCCTGGTTGCCTCCTCAGGACACTCTACAGCAGTGTTGCCTTGTCCTTCTTGAGTGAGGTCTCCCAGAACTGCATGCAGTACTTTCGAGATGTGGTCTGAACAAGGCATTATACAGAGGAGGATCACCTCCCTCTCCTGGATGTAACCCCCTGGCTATACAGTATCTGGTTTGCTTTGGCGCAGTTCTTCTGCATTTTCAGTGTTATTCATTTGACATCTACCACCACCCCTAGATCCCTCTCACTCGTTGTGGTTTCAGCATGATGACCCCAGGGTGCATACATGGCCCGGTTTCCGGCCCCAGATGCAACACCCTACATTTCCCTGCATTAAACCTCAGTCCCCACCTCTTTGACCACCCCTCCAGGGTATCCAGATCCCTCTGGACTGTCTCTCTCGCTTCGTCCCCGTCCGCCAATGCTCCCAGTTTTGAATCATCCGCAAATAGACTCATCCTACTCTTAACCGCCCTCCCCATATCCAAGACATAGGCACTGAACAGGAGTGGCCCCAGTACCGAACCTTGGGAACCCCACTGGTAACCTTCCTGGGGGAGGAGACTACCCACCCACCACTACCCTCTGTATTCGCCCATTAGCCAATTTTCTACCCATCTGAGCAACTGTCCTCTTACCCCCATCCCCCCAATCCCAGGCAACTGTCCTCCACCCCCCACCCCAAGCTTTGTGCTTGGCCATTTTGGGGTACTGGATCAAATGCCTTACTGAATCCAGGTATGGGACTACTCTGGTCTATGCCAGTCCAGGGTCCCAGTCATAAAAATCTATAGGTTGGTCTATTCCACGATCTCTCCAGGATGAAACCATACTGTTTGTCATCTAGTTGCCCTAACCTTGCTCAACTGCCTCCTCAGCCTATCCTTGATAATGCCCTCCACATGCGCCACCACAGACGTTAGCTGACAGGCCTATGATTCCCCATCTCCTCTCTAGACCCCCCATTTGTGGATAGGCACCACATGAGCCACCTTCCAATCTTGAAGAACCCATCCTGTCAGCAGAGAGGTGTTAAAGAATGCTGCCAGTGGTGCTGCTAGCTCATCCGCCAATTCCTTCATAACCCTCGAATGCAGCCCATCCAGCCCCAGTGCCTTATCAGTTTTTAGTGTCCAGAGGGCCTCCCTCACCCTTTCAACTGTGATTTCTCCTTCCCAGCCCACCCCCTCATTTAACCACCCATCCCCTTCTAGACTTGGCCCAGCTGTACCCCAACTTCTTTCAGTCCTCTAGACTCCACCTGACCTCTCGACTCTGCTGGCTCCCCTTCCCTCCCATTGGGCTGGAGGGATCCCCTGCCTCCCCCCATAAATATCAAGGCAAAGTACTTATTTAGCACCTCTGCCTGATTCCCCCACCTCCTGACTCCATCTCTCCTCAGTCCTAATCATGCTGATCTGTGCCTCTCTTTTCTCTTCTCCCTTGTGTATCTATAGAATCCCTTTTCCCTCCTCCGG
This sequence comes from Neoceratodus forsteri, assembly GCA_016271365.2. Taxonomy (NCBI): domain Eukaryota; kingdom Metazoa; phylum Chordata; order Ceratodontiformes; family Ceratodontidae; genus Neoceratodus; species Neoceratodus forsteri. The sequence goes on from CM057456.1 coordinate 1,294,481,253, forward strand.
ATATCCCTAGCCAGGTTTTGCTCCCTCCTTACCTTGGCTCCCCCTCACCACTGTGGTGACCCTTCTATCCATCAACTCATACCCCTCTCCCTATCCCCCTAGAGTGCTTAAAACATGCAATACAGCCTTTTTATCCTCACCGCCTCCTGCCTCCTGGTCCCACCAACACAGCTTGTTGGCTCTACCGCCCTGTACCTTTGTACAGGAGTTAGTAGTCTCCTGCACCCCCTTCTTAATGGCCTCCCACAAGCTGCCAGCATTCATGTCCAGCCTAATCTTGTCCAAGCTCCCCTGTAGAATCCTGCCCATGCCCACGAAGTCTGCCCCCGAAGTCCACTACTACTGTATTAGAATGGTTATCCTCCTCCCCCCCCCCCAGATACAGCAGAAACCAGACCGTAGTGTGGTCACCACCTGCCAGTGGGCTGCATACCTCCAGGCCCTTTATCTGGTCACTGTCTGCCAGGACAACGTCCAGTATCCGCTCCTCCCTAGTAGGTTCCCCCACCTGCAGGACCAGGAAGGCATCCTGGAACACATCCATCAGTCTCTGTTCTCTAGCCACAGAGGATGCCATAGTGTCCCAATCTGTCCCTGGCATATTAAGGTCACCCATGACCACCACCATACCTTTTCCACGGTCACAGTGCCCCTTGATGTTCTCAACTAGTTTGCCCTCCATGGCCTCTTCAATCGTTGGGGGGGTCTGTACACCACCCCTATTTTCAACGTTTTACCTCCCCTCATTTGTAGGGTTACCCAGGTCTCCTTCACCTCCCCCTACAGCCTCCTCCACTCCACTAACCACTATGTCATTTTTGACTGTCAGTGCTACACCCCCTCCTCTTCCCTCTCCTCTGTCCTTCCTGAATATTTTGTAGCCCACCAAATTTAGGTCCCAATCATTTTTCTGAGTGGCCCATGTCTCAATAATTGCTATCACATTCACTGATCCCTCAACCAGCATCGCCTGGAGCTTGGGCATTTTGTTGCCCATGCTTCTGGCATTGATCAGGACCATCCTCCACCCCGGCCCCTCTCCCTTCTCCAGTCGTCTTGGCCCTGAGCAGTCCCTAGATGCCCTTTCCTGCACAGCTCTGGATGGATTTACATCGCAGTCACCTGCATTCTTTTCATGCCCTAGACCTGGACCCTCGAGCAGCCCTCCTGGAGCCACTCTTTTACTTAACCCCCCCCTTTACAAGTTTAAACTCCATCTCTCAACTATGAATCCAGCAAGTTTTAGTTTCAAGATCTCCCTCCCCTCCAAGTTGAGGTGTAGCCTATCCCTGGCATATAACCTCTTGTCCTCCCATGTATCCCCCAGTCCCCCACCAGCCCATACCCTTCTGCCCTTCACCAGTCCCTGAGCCACTGGTTCACACCTCTAAGTTTATGTTTGGTCTCCCCAGTTACCCTAGATACCAGCAGAATCTCAAAGAAGGAGATTGTGCTTCCTATAGAGTGGTAAACCCTTGCCAGTTCCTGGAATCTCACCTGGATTTCTAGTTCACTGTTCCCCTCTAAGTCATTTGTTCCCAGATGTATTAGAAAGTTTGGGGATTCCCCGCATTCCAATGCTAGCGAGTATAGCTGGAATTTGGCCTTGTGCATGGATAGGCCTGGGATACATTTAGCTTTGACTGGGCTGCTTTTTCCCTCCCCAACCCCCTCCCACTGGATGCCCCAGGTCATGGAGTCACCCAGCAGGATCACCTTCACCCCCACTTTACTGGCCCATTTGATTCCATCCAGGCTCTTCCTTCTGTCATCAACCCCAGCTTACTTCTCTTCCCTCTCAGCCTGAGGATCCAAGCCTGCTTGCCCTACCATGCTCATTCTTCTACTTGTAGCTCCCAGCTTGCTCCTCACCCCCAACCTCCTGGGTGCTTTAGATTGTCCCCAGATCTCCTGGACTCTCTTTCTGGGCTGGTATCCTCAGATCCCCACCCAGGTTCCTCTACTGCTTCCTCCTTGCCTTCCCCCAAGTTCTGCATCCTTCACCCCATCTGCTGTGTTTCTCCCTACCCCCCATCTCCCCTTCTCTTCACCTCATCTGATTCTCCCTCCAAAGCTGGCCTATCTAGAGTAGTTCTTATCCTTGGCTGACTTCCCTAACCTGGATGCTTGCCTGACCCTAGTCCTCCTTCCTCCCACCCTGGCTTCACTCTGCACTCCCCATCCTCCCCACCTCCCTCCCACCTAGGCTAATGTCTCCCCCCTCCTTTCAGAGGATCTGGCTCTCTCCTGCCCCATCCCCAGCTTACTGACAAAACGCTCTCTCTGCCTGCTCCCTCTTCCCGTCAGCCTCTCCACCTCATCTCCTGGATATAGCAGGGTGAATAGATTAGTAAGTGTGATGCTTGCCTCCGACTTTGCTCTCTTCTGTCCCCCTCCTCCTTCTGGTCAGCCACCTCCCTACGAAGTGATATCCATACATTGCTTGTTTCGTGCCCCACCCCTCCAGAGTAATCATATGATCCTTGTCCACCTGATCCCTGGGTTATGCCATATTGGCCTCGTCTACTCTCATGAGGTCCTTTCCACACCTTTCCTCCCCACCCGTCCTGCCTTCCAGCTGCTTTCTGATCCCCTCTACCTTCTCCCTAAGACCTGCCAACTGAAAATACACTGGGTTACTGGGCAACCTCTGAACCTCCATGCCCAATTTAATATTATTGCCGCCCCGCACCCTGTACACCCAATCACTCTACCGAAGGTACCCACTTTGGCCACCCCCAAGTCTACCCTCATTTTAGGTGAGCAATGCGGCCTTCTAACAGAAATAATTCAGTCAGTGTTACACTAAAACCAAAGCAGTTTGCCCCCCTCCAATTACAGCAATTTTCCCTCTTTCTTGACAGTAGCTAGTTTTCTAGTCCTAGCAGTAGACAGTTCACAAGCAAAATTAGCCCACCACAACACTAGCCAGCTCAGAGGCCGTAGCAGTAATCAATTCACACACAGTTTGCCTACTTCCTTTGATGTAGTTGGCATACAGTCATTTATACAGTCTGCTTCATTATGTCCTTCCCTGGTAGTAGTCAAATGTTGCCCAAGCAGCACAGTGTACAGGACTCTTTTCCCCCCAATCAATAACAATCCAGCTTCCTAGTGTTCCAGTTCACCCAATCTTGACTTGTCCTCCTCCAAGGCTCCACCCTCACCGACCATTTAATAGAGGTAGGGGCCTTGGTGGGTGGTGCGGAACAAAGAACATCTCTCCTCCTCTGATTATGACTAGACTATTTGCCTTTTCTGGCCCAGTCACACAGTCAAAGGTTTGCGCCCTATTTGCTAATTGGCTGCTTCTTCCTGAGTCGCCGGCTTGCAAAGTTGTGGCCGATGTGGCCCCGGTATGCATGGCCTGTCCCCCACCAAGAGCTTCCTTGTCAATCACCAATGTGATCCCATCCTCTCCCACCACCGATGCAGCCCCAGAATGCCTGCCCCGACCCCTTCCAGTGACAAGCTCCCATCTGGAAAGAACAGCTGTCCTCCCCTGATTGCAACTGGGCTAATCGTTGCTATAGATATTAAAAAAGGATGGGTCCCAGCACCGACCCATGGGGCACACCACTCCCACGCTGGAATGCACCCCATTTACCTTGCCACCACCCTCTGGTTTCAGTCCTTCAACCAATTCTCCACCCACCTTATTATTTTCTGTCCTTCTATGTGGCAAAGTGTCAAAGGCCTTGCTGAAATCTGGGTAGGCCACATCCTCCCGCATCCACTTTCCTTGTTACCCAGTCAAAAAACTCAGTTAAGTTTGTCGGGCACAATCTCTCTCCTATAAAACCAAACTGCCTTGGGTCTTGGAGGCAGTATAGCACATTGGGTAAAGGTTCTGAGCTACAGATCTGGAGACCTGGGTTTGAATCCAACAGCCATCTAAGTGCATACTGTGTGATCCTGAGCAAGTTACTTAACTTCCTTGTGCTCCAGGTTGCATCTGAAACAGCTTCAGCATAGTGTGCTACTCCTGGTTAAACAATGTTCCCTTTCCCCACTTCCCCTGTAGACCATTGACAACCAGGTGTTCCACTATTCTTTCCTTCAGCAGTATTTCCATTACTTTTCCCACTGTTGTGGTCAGGCTGACCAGTATGTAGTTCCTGCATCCTCCCTGTTAACACTTTTGTATAGTGGGACCACATCAGCCCTCCTCCAATCCCTGGGCATGTCACTAGTTTACAAAGACAGGGTGAACAGGGTAGTCGGAGGCCCTACTAACACCTCCCTTAGCTCCCTCAGTGTCCAGGGGTGCATCTGTCTGCCCATGGCCTTATTGCTGCCAGTTTCATGAGGATCCTTTCTTTTGCAAAGGGACCTGTGTCCTTTTCTGTGATCTCTCTCTTAATGCTGGCCCATTTCCTGCCCCCTTCTTTGTAATAACTGAACAGAAGTATTTGTTCAGTATTTCTGCTTTTTGGTGGTCGTCTTTAACCCTCCCTCCATCCATCCACCCTTTTCAGATGCTCAATATCTCCCCTTGCCTTCCTTTTCTCCCTGATATACCTGCATGTAAAAGGTTTTGTCCCTCCTTACCACAGTACCCACTGGCTGGCTTGTGCCAAGGGTCCCACACAAGTGTGGGTCTGGTGCCAATGTGCATTTTGCATGTGGAGCCATTTTGGTTTGCCTGCTGTGTGCTGTAGTTTAGTGGATTATGATGAACTGGTTTTGCTTGATTCTGCACTCACAGCTTCATTTGCAGCAGATCCTAGAGTCCTTTGTGGTGGGAGATTGTCCTACAGTGCATGTTAAGAGTTTATATAGGCTCTCATCTTTTCTTTTCTGGCCCCACTGTACTCCCTGGGCTAAGTTCTGTCACAGACTGACTTATCTCCTGGAGAACAGCAGAAGTGGAAAACATCTGATCAGAGATTGTGGAAGCTCAAATGTGCACTGCAGGCTATTGGAACTTCTATTGCCTGTTGCTCTGGTGCCAGCTGCAGGGAGTTCTGGGACTGGTTGTGGCTGCAGATATCTGCCTAGAGATGGTCACAGTTGGCCTGCTGCTGTGTGCTATACTGCAATGGATGGTAGTTGGAAATTCCAAATCGGGGAGGGGGGGAATTTAGAGGAAGGATTAGGAAGTACTTTATCACTGAAAGGGTGGTGGACAATTGGAATGGGCTGCTGAGGGAAATGGTGGGAGGGTTCACGAGGGCATGGGATAAGCACAGAGGGCAACTGGCACGGGATGGGGGGAGGACTACAGAAAAGGCCTAGTGGATATCTAGGCAAACTGGGCAGACTAGGTGGGCTTTCGGTCCCTTTCTGCCATCACATACCTATGTTCCTATGTATTCTACAGGTAGATCGGGAAAAGGAAGGGGGGATCCACTACACCACCAGGGAAGCATTCATTGTGCCTTGAACATCTGTTCCTTGGTGTCTTTATCCTGCCCTGTGTTGGTTGATGTGTGAAGCAACATGACCTCCTACCCCCAAAAAAGATCAGTTCTAGAGGCACAGGGGCAAGGAGTCTTCCTCCCGCCCCCAACTGTGACATCCCCTGAGTGACCGAGTCCATTCTAAAAGCCAGGTTGATGGTGTGGTACAGGTCTGGTATCCCTGCCCCAACCCACTTTTTTTTTTAACCTTTACAGAGCCTTCTCAACTGACCCAGCTGATCAGTATTTTTATTTTTCATACTGACCCATTTTTCCTTTCATATCTACAGGCCTGAGAGGACATTGACCAGAGGTAGGAGGAGATTGACCATATGTATCAGATAAGTATTGTTTTTTTGTTTACCCTACATCGTTTGTCATATAGTAGTTCGTAATGAGCTGCAGATCCTTTGTGAGCCCATTGCTGTTCTTGTTTTCCAGGTACGAATGACTGCTATGGGAGGCACTGGGTTGGAGCTGTACCTTGTGCTTTAGAAAGAAGGCTATGGGCTGTGGGGTATGGGATGGGCATTAAGGTTGGGAACTCCAGGGAACACCACACAACCAATTTGCCAAGACTCGTGAGGCTCAAACCCTGTTTTTCGTTTTCTTGCTTTGTGTGCTTTGCATTCTAATGCCTGCATTAATGTAGTGTTTTTGTTTTGCAACAAGTACTATCTCATATATGTGTGTGTATGTATGTGTAATAGATAACCCATTGTAGGGTGTGCAGTCATGCTCTGATATACGCACGCCTTGGTGTGCTTTTACACATGAGGCCACAGGCCGAGTGCATCAACCACCCCAGCCATGCGTATATCATTGCGCGACCACACACCCCACAGTAGGTTATCTATCTTATAAAATGGCAAAATTGTTTTGGAGGGGGATAAAAGTGCAGGTGTGTGGTCACACTGTGATATATACGCATGGTCACCTGATGGTGTTTGTCCAATGTGATTGATAATCCCATTATCGATATAATATATATATATGTGTGTGTGTGTGTATGTATATATACACACATTTCACTTGAACAGCCCCTTGATACTGAAAATCATTTTTATCACCATGCAAGTGCTCCCAATCCGAAGAGTATCTCTCTTCTCCTTTTGAAGATAAACCTGGAATACTGGTGAGGCCCTGCATGTCAGGGAGACTCCCATACCATTTTCTGTAGACCAGAACCATCCATTTTTCACAATTCCATTTTTTGCAAACCAGAACCATTTGTGGTCATTCCTTTAACTAAATGTCCACCCCCTTCCTTGTGACTTTGAGTCAAACATGGGGTAACAGACTTTAGTACCTCCTATAGACACAGCTCCCAAGATCTCCATCTTCTTTGGAATTCACAGACAACTTTCTCACTCAGGAACCCTTAAGCAAAGCTTCCTCTGCTGACGTTGCAGATACTTGAAGATTAATACTTGTGTTTTTATTGAATTTTATGCGACGCCATCTTTAATGCAGCCTAATACACTTAAACAGAACTGCCATATTGCTGACAGCAGTGTTACTAAAATCACACTGCACACTGAAGTGCACTACAGGTGTTGATGCAGTGCTAATTAACATAATTCGCACACACTGAAAAAGCAATGCAACACTGCTTCAGGCAGTATTGCTACACCAACACTGCTTCAGGCAGTGTGGATGACAAAACACTGTTACTTGCAGTACTTTTACAGTGAGATTGCAGTGCTAATTAGCATAATTCGCACACACTGTGTCAGCACTGCATGCACACCAACAGAAACCTGCAGGTGCACTAATTAAACACTGATGGACTGCACTATGGAATGAAGTGTGCAGGAAGTGTACACTGCTACTGTAACACTGAAATAACACCATATAGTGACTATTTGAACACTTCACTTCCCTCTGGGATGTATGGCAGCTTAGATTCAATGCTAAGAAGTGCAAGGTAATGCACATTGGAAACAAAAACCCAGGGGAAGAGTACACAATGGGGGGTGAGATACTAACAACAACAAAAATGGAAAGGGACCTGGGGGTAGTCATATCAGATGACCTAAAGGTGGGCAAGCAATGTGAGAGGGCAGCAAGGAGGGCTGGGGAGATACCGGGATGCATAAGGAGAGGCATCACCAGTAGAAAACAGGAAGTTGTTATCCCTGTGTACAGACAACTGGTGGGACCCCATCTGGAGTACTGCGTGCAGTTCTGGAGACCCAATCTCCGCAAAGACATAGACGGATGGAAGCTGTCCAGAGGAGGGCAACTAAAATGATGCAGGGCCTGCACCAGAAGACATGTAACGAGAGACTTAAGGAGCTTGATATGTATAGCCTTGAGGAAAGGAGGAAGAGGGGGGGGGCATGATAGAAACTTTCAAGTACCTCAAGGGAATCAACAAAGTCCAAGAGGGTAGCATCTTTCAAAAAAAAGAGGTGTGCAAGAACAAGGGGGCACAATTTGAAGATGGGGGGTGGCTCAGAGGTAATGTAAGAAGTATTTTTCACACAGAGGGTTGTGGATGCATGGAACGGCCTTCCAGAGGAGGCTGTGGAGTCAAAAACAGTGGTGGAATTCAAGCATGCATAGGACAATCATAAGGCAATTTGAGGGGGTGGGGGTAGGAAGAAGTAGGATGCTGGTTAACTAGGATCTGCAGCTTATCCATTAGGTAGGGAAATGAGCAGACTGGGTGGGCCAAGCGGTCCGTATCTGCCATCAAATTCTATGTTTCTATGTTATCTTGTGTCTGTGTATAGCATTTGAAATGTTCAGACTGAAGAAGTGATTGTCAAATTGTTAAACAGTGAGGTGACACCCAGGCTGCAAGAGTTCAGATTTGCTTATTTTTGCAGTAAATCATGTGTGCTCCTCCTTTCTTGGGTCATTAAAATGCCACCCGCCAGGGCCCATAGCTAACAGGAAAGCATTTTTTGGTATCTGAAGCTATGCTATTCTGTCTTAGCAGGAGGACGATCGCTGCTGGGAATGCGCCTGATTTTTTTATTAAACCAATGCAACAATGGAATTTAATGATTAGGTAAACCATCAGGTTATACTGTACGTACTTATTTACTATGGGTTCATGCGGGGGGGGGGGGCATCATAGATAGCCCAATAAACAGTGTGTGGTTTTCAAGCCTTCCTTGCTGCAAACATCCACCACCCATGAAAGATGGACATCTCACATAAATTGGTGGGGAAGCCTGGTAGCTGATGCCAACAGCAGGACATGCCTGGCATCTGAAGAAGGGGGATGTGCTTGGGGATGGACATAAAAAGATATGCCATATGGTCAGAGCATGGGTGACAACGAGGCAGATATTTGATTTTCTCGTGGCCGTGAGTATGTTCAAAGGAAAGATAATCCTTCTGAAACCTTTTATTTAATGCAAACGTACAGGTATATTGGACTGCTCAGGACTTTCTGGGGAAACAAATTGCTGAGCTTTTTCTTCCATTTGGGTTAGAATTTATCAGAGGTGCGGCCTGTCATGTTGTGTTACAATTGGGTATTTTGAAGTATTTTGCGAATAATTATATTCTATATCTTGACCCTTCCTCAACTCTACTATGTTCTGCATGGGTCATGGGTCTCCGTTCAGAAGATCAATCAACTCTGATTTCCTCTACACTGCTTGGGTTTAATAAATGCAAAGTTAACCAGTAAAAGTGCAACGGAATGGATTTTTGTATGGGCAACACCAGTGTTTCTTAAGTGTGTATGCACATGTGTGTGCGGTGGTGGGGGGGGGCAAGTGAGCAAGTGCAAGTGCCACAGAGTATCTTTCCTAATTGGCACTACTTGTGTTTTCTGAATAGGAGGACAGCAGGAGAAAACAGTAGATCAAAAGCCTTTGAACAGCTTTCATTACGTGTAGTTACTATCACTGACAATAACAAGCATTTGTCAATGCCGAACGTTTGCTTGCAGGTATTTGCAGTGTTATTTGGCACTTGGACATGGCTTAAAAAATCAGTGACAAAGAAGTACAAGCATTTGTCAATGCCGAATGTTGCTTGCTTCTATGTGCTGTTTAGGTATTTGGAAGTCATTGGAGTGCAAATACTGAAAATTCGCAAACTTACGAAAGCATGTTTAGAACTGCGCAGAACGCATCGCCAGAAACAGTCATTTTAGGAATTTTTTTACCAAATTTTCAACATAGCCATTTTAAGACCTCTGCTCATGAACAGTGTCACTGTGATTTTCTTAATGTGTCCCATACATTGAGTTTGCACACCGACTGCACCATCGTGTGCTACATGGGCGGAAGCACGTTTTGGGCAGGATGTGAAAAATGATAGCTGTATCGCTCATAAGGAGGTGTGGTAAAATGGCAATGTTAAAAATCTGGAGTGAAAATATTGAAAATTCACGAACTTACAAGCGTGCGTAGGAACTGCGCAACGCACGCTCTTAAAACAGTCATTTTTAGGAATTTTTTCACCAAATTTTCAACATAGCCATTTTAAGATCTCTGCTCATGAACAGTGACACTGTGATTTTCTTAAAGTGTCCCATACATTGAGTTTGCACATCGACTGTGCCATTGTGCGCTACATGGGCGAAAACACATTTTGGGCGAGATGTGAAAAATGACAGCTGCACTACTCATAAGGAGGTGTGGTAAAATGGCAATGTTGAAAATCTGGAGTGAAACTATTGAAAATTCGCAAACTTACGAGCGTGCATAGGAACTGCGCAACGCACACTCGTAAAACAGTAATTTTTAGGATTTTTTTCACCAAATTATCAACATAGCCATTTTAAGATCTCTGCTCATGAACAGTGTCACTGTGATTTTCTTAATGTGTCCCATACATTGGAGTTCATTGACCGATCAAGCGCCATTGTGCGCTACATGGCTGGTAAAACACGCTTTGAGCAGGATGTGAAAAAATGTCAGCTGTACTGCTCATGAGAGGTGTGGTAAAATGGCAATGTTGAAAATCTGGAGTGAAAATATTGAAAATTCGCAAACTTACGAGCCTGCGTAGGAACTGCGCAATGCACACTTGTAAAACTGTCATTTTTAGGAATTCTTCCACCAAATTTTCAAAATAGGCTTTTTGAGCGCCCACCTTATGAACGCTGGCACTGTCATTTTGTTAATCAGGCCCGAAAGTTGATTTCACGCAGTGACTGCAAAATCACCCTTCGGGCCTGAATAACGCCATGACAGTGACAGAACTTATAAGAAGGGGTCCCAAAAACCCCATGTTGAAAATTTGGTGCAAAAATTCCAAAAAATGCCTGAGATATGCAACAAAGTTGAAAAAACCCCATCTAGCCCATTATACAGCTTACCGGCATTTCCTCAGTTCACGGTCAGCTTTGAAGAGTGCAGACGTGTTCTCGGTCCAGCGATGATCGTCGCGCCGAGCTCCGGAGGTAAGTATGGGAGTGAGGGGGTGTGGGGAAAGCAGGTGAGCAGTCGGTGGGTGCGGGTTGTGGAAGGGTGGGGAGACAGCGATGGGCGTTTTCTTTTTACAGGTTTTTTTCTCCAGACGACGCGGGACGTTTGCCACGCTGGGGTGGGCTCCCAGCATGGCAGCAGGAAAAGCTGTTTGGGGGAACGTGGAGCCGACAGGGGACTGGGCACCCCCATCAGCAGACGACGTGGGACGTTTGCCACGCTGGGGTGGGCTCCCAGCGTGGCAGCAGAGAAAACTGTTTGGGGGAGGTGGAGCTGATGGGATTGGGCACCCCATTGACAGAGCGACACAGACATTGCCACGCTGGGGTGGGCTCCAGCGTGGCACCAAAATTTAGGCGTGATGCACTGCAAGCACAAGCGGTGGTTTTCTTTGAGGAGAAGACCACCGCTGTCATACACAGCACCGCATTGATTGGTGCAGGACAGCCACGCCTGCTCAACGGAGAAGGGAATTGCACAGGACAGGCACACCTCCAAAGTGTCCCATTCTCCCAAGACGTTCCTTGTGCACGCGCTCAAGCGAACGTAAAAATGGTACACATGCTTAGAGACGATAGTTTAAACTATTTCAGATTACAAACTACTGCCAACAGTCAGTGACCTGTTTCCTTAGTTTGAAATTGACAGATTTATTTCTCTTCTGTCTGTGTACACTATTTTGTATTTTTATTCACTACCTGGCTGTGAGGTAGCACCTTCAATGGCACTGGCATGTGCCTATCTGTTGTTCGCTCTTGGCTTTCATGACCTGCACTGCCTACATTTGTGTGTGTTTGTCAAAGGGGAGTCAGGAGAACAAATGTCAGTGCTACAGACTAGAGTGATTTTCATAACCAGTGCCGCAGCTTTGCCTTTTTCTGAGGTGGGGACAATAGAAATTGGTCCTTGCCTTTGCTGACGTGCTGCCATCTGGGTGACCAAAAGTGGAAGAGCAGCAAAAAGGCACTCCTACCTTAGCACATCCACTGCCTGATGCAAGACAGAGATTTGGGAGTGCCCCTCCAATGCTTTCTGTTCCCACCAAAGAGATAGAGACAGAGCTTTCACTGCTTGTTGTAAAATAATCACTGTTTCTTACTTTTATTTCAGATCATAACAGCTGGAGCAGTACATAAACGGCGAACAGTTTTGATTTGTTAAAGATGAACCCCAGAAGGAGAGGAAAGTGTTGATATCTAGAAGACTTCTTGTTTGCTGCTATTGCAGAGATCCTCACCTTCTCAGACACACACTGTAAGTTCATTTCTTTTTTTTTGTTTATTTATACTTTTTTATTCCGCTTGTGACAGCTGCCAGTACCTTCTGCCCAGTCACGGTCCTCGCCACCTCCCACACTCCTACATGAGACTCTACTCTTCCCCGATACCCGCTGGCTTGCCACCCAGGGTGGGGCCACGGCTCCGGCCCAAGTGCTGTGAATGTCAGATTAGGTTGGGGGAGTCGGCCTGGGAGCTGGGTATGGGATGGTGAGGTGAGCATCAAGGCACTGGCTGAGGTGGTTTTCCGGGTTTTTCTGTGGGGCAGATAAGTGCAATGATGCTTTGTGTCCATATGACCCCCTGAGCATGCTTGATGCCAGTTGCAGCGGTATCCCCGCCTCCGCCAGGGATCCATCATGCACCAGGCATCCTCCCCCCCGGAAAAGGAGAGCTGTCCAAGGGATGCTCCATCCTTCTCCCCCACGGTGGCCCTCCGATGACTCAGGTCTGTTCCCAAACCCGGGTCACTGGTGCCACAAGCAGAACTCCAACTGCTACACCGGTGGACTGGCCTGTAAGTTCATTTCTGATAATTGGTGGTTGTGTTTTACCCTTCCTTGTTTGTTTATCCTGATAGTGCCCTGACTCCTGAACAACCCACATTGACTGGTTGTCGGTCATGTTTGGTTCCTCAGCCCTCCATACTGTGTTACTACAGTTTATAAAGTACTTGAGAGGGGCCACAACAGGGTCTGATGAAAAAGATGCACAATATGAATGGGGCTTTCAGTCAAGTCAAAAGGGGGTAATTTCAGATGAGATGTTAGTAAGTATTTTGTGGAAAGTGTGGTTGATTCATGGAAAAGTGTTCCAGTTAGGTGGTGTTGGAAAAGCAGTTCTGCACACAAGCAACCATGGAAGAAGCATAATGTAGTACTATTGGGGGACACAGGATGGGTAGGGAGTGGGACATAGGGTATGCTCTGATGTGAGAGGACAGGATATACGAGTCACAAATGTTTTTTTTTTTCTCCCCCATCCCTGGGGAAGGAGAACAGTCCTTTGGATGCTCAATCCTTCCCCATCCCATCCAACCCCTGATGGTCCATGTCCATTCTCAAACATGGGTCACCAGCATGGCACGAGGTGTGGTGTCCAGCGCCTTAACCCTCAGCGCCACCAGGCCTGCCCTACGAGTCACAAATTGGCAAACCATGCATGCCACTGCCAAGTGATCCTTATTGGGGATTCTATTCCGTTTACATGCATGTTCTAGACAGATTGAACTTAAGGGGTTTACTGTATCTGGGTTCTTCAGTTCACCAACTGACTACAATTCCATCCATGGGGAATAAGTTTCCTTCCGCCCCGTTGTCCTTCCAGTGGGGTGGAGTGTCTTCTGTTGGTGAACTGCAAGGTCTGGGAAAGTCCAAAAGATGACAAGTGACACAGGGCTGTACTGGAAAAGCAGCGAAAATTTTGAATAAAAATGGCAATTCAGTATGCTTGTTGAGTTTATGGTTGCTGAGGGAGTGAATTAGCTGAAGAAGGGGAATGAGGCTATACCTGTAAGCTAAACTGAACCTTGATTTAACTGTGTTAAATGTTTCTTTCAGGAGAGTTCTTGTGATCCCTACACTCTATATCTGATGTGTACCTTGCGGATGATATCAGAGTTGCACAGCAAAAGATATTCAGGTGCTACAGCAACTAAGGAGTAAGGTAGGGTCACATCACACTTGTCTCTTCATTCATAGTGGTCAAAATCAGGGATCAATGGTGTGAATATTAAGATTTTTTTATTTTTATTTTCCATGTAGTCCTCCTACTAATTGTGAAGATGTTTTTAACAGCAAAGTTCTGTAGTGCACACATAGCACATGCATTGTGTTTGAATGGGTAATTTAGTTTCTGTTCTGTGGTGGACATAACCAACCTTTGGAAGAAGTATCTATGGGGCAGGATATTCAAAGGGGTTGGATGACTTCCTTCACATATTCGTGCCTGTGTAGTACAGTATGGCCTGCATGACTAATAGTCTTACAGTCCATACTGTAAGCTGTCATTCGGCAGGCAACCGGGTGGTATGTGGTTGGGTTGTTGCCTGCCAATGACTGGGGGCTGGGTGGGATGGGGGTCCTGTGGGGTGGGGTTACCTGGTCCACCACGGGCTGTCATTCATGGAGTCAACATCAATCGGGGCTTAGTGGGAGGGGTTCCACTGGATTACCAGGGATTCATGGGGCATGTTTCTGCCTGTGATTGGGCTACTGGGTGGGAGGGGGTTCCAGTAGACTACCAGGGACTGTAATGTACTGTTGTTACAGCGATAGTGGTTACGGGGCAGGGGGTGCCCCAGGACCCACTCAGTCCACACAATGGTCTGTGCAGGGTGCCAGGCACATGTCGCTGGGCTACCCTGCACAATGAATGCAAATGAGGCCACAATGACATGCAAATGGCCCCATTTGCAACATGCATACATGATGGCTCCATTTGCATGCCCAAGTCTGAATATTGCGGGTGATGCGCAGAGCGCAACTGGAGTTGCGGTGGAGCATTCCCAGTCCTCCCTGTCCGGTGAATGCACCAGCACATTGTCATTGCACCATGCGCATTCTGTGCCTTATTCGATGGAGATGCGCGATAGCACATCACCTTTGAATATCACCCTGTCTTGGACCCGGTGCATCTCTATGCGCTCCGGCCCCTCTTGCGCCATTGCCTGGCACAGTCTGAATATTGGGCCCATAGTGTATAGTGGAGTGTTGTTCAACTTCTATATACAATTCCATTGGTTTAGAAATGTTCTACCAAAGTCCCAAGGTAAAGGGTAATGTGGTAGAACAGCATTCTAGAACCTCAGACTGCACAAGTCAGTTTCATTTTGAAAGAAAACAATCCAAAACACATATTTCACTCAGTACTATACAGTATAGTTTCCCATCCAGTATTCTGTATGTCTCCCTTACAATCACTTACATTTCCACTATGTTAACCTTATGTAGTATAACTTAATCTTAGTGGAATGCAAGTGATTGCGATTTAGACAGATACCGATTAGCATCTGATCTGAAGTGACAAGACAAGTAGGAGTAGAAATGAGAAGATGGGGCAGAGATAATTGTCCTTATTTTGCATCAGATTCTGTTTATATGCATGTTGATCAGCATAGAATGTACATACGCTAGCTGTATGTAAGGATTATTATAAGAATGAAGTATAATGAAGGTGTATGAACCACCCACTAAACTGAACCTTGAACAGAATGTATTTGTTTTCATCAGCAGTGTTCATTAGATTACTACGCAGTCAGGACATCACTGGATTCTGATGAGTCCCTGGTGTATCATGCTCACCAGAAGAACACACCAGTCAACAACTATCTGCATGTAAACTGATCTGAACTGTGTTGTGCCACATTTTCCTTAGGTAGTGAACAAAATGAGTAACAGTAGTGAAAATTAAGTGAACAACAGTTACCCCCCAAAATACAGGACAATCAAGGATGTGCATTGTCTCGTTTGAAACAAGACAATATAATGCCTCCTGCTGCATAAAATATGATTTTAAGTATTGCTGGCTGGCTTGCATATTTTTTTCCTTGGCAGTTATGCAGTATGGCAATTATATAATATTACAACTTCCTTACTAGTGCGCAGCTCACTTGTGAGTCAGTTATAATATAACTGACTCATAAGTGAGCTGCAAACTAGTAAGGAAGCAGTAGCATTGTATAACTGCCATCTTGTTAGAGAGTGGTGGACTAAACAAGTCACCTGGATGCCTCACTCTACAGTAGTAATCATCTGGTTCATGCAGTGTAGAATTTAACATTGTCATCAGTAACATGACATCATGTGTCAGGCAGTATGCAAGATGCACAGGCTGAGTTGCATAGCCATCTTGCATAGTACTGCCAACCATATTGCATATTGCTTGTTTATAGTGAATGATTACAAGTGGGGCAAAGGTCAAAAATATTCAGGCATCAATGTATTGTGACTTATGATCATCATTGGCCCAGTCAGCCTCATTCCTAACATGATATGTACTTTACTGTGTGCAAAAGTCATACGTCATTTTTCAACACAAAATGTTCCACCACTTCAGAAAAAATACGCAGTTCAGTGAAGCATGGATGATGGTCATCCAGGAAACTCACAGTCAAGTCCTTCCTGTCAGTGGGTTAATATGACTTGTTTCACTCACTGGTAAAATAGGCAGCATCATTTAATCAACATAGTTTTTACGCAGTACGCATATCACCAGTAGTGTGACAAGGTTTACAAATTCCCTGGTGCCTATTTATATATGTGTCTTTTTGATGTGTGTATGACCCCACCAAAATAACTACTGCTAGGGTATGCTCTTATTTAAGTGCCCTATCCTATGAACCTGCTGTCAGGAAGGAATAGAATGTGGGTTCAGTAGATGACATTATCAGACAGGTAGTCTTCCCTGACACTGGCTTTTTTAATAGGGCTAGAAATAATGGTTACATTATAGCAAATAACTAAAATTAAGTAACCTTCAAGTACTTCAGGTACAAACCTAGTTTGTGGTTTTAGAATGGGGGTCGGTTAAAACTATACTTAGAAACATAGAAACATAGAAGTTGATGGCAGATAAGGACCGCAAGACCCATTCAGAATACCCATTTCTTTTTCTACCTTATGATTGTGCCATCGTCCTTTGCTGTCAGTGGCCTACCTATTCATACTCATCTGTATTGCTCCCTTATGCCTATCCCATGCCTGTTTGAAGCCCTGCACTGTATTCATATCCACCACTTCCTGAGGTAGGCCGTTCCATGCACATACCACCCTTTCAGTGAAAAAGAACTTCCTCACATTACCCCTTAATTGGCCTCCCTCTAATTTCATGCTGTGTCCTCTTGTCCTGCTATTTTTCTTATATTGAAACATGTTAGACTCTTTCACCTTGTTAATGCCCTTAAGGTGTTTGAATGGTTTGATCACATCACCTCTCTCCCTCCTTTGCTCTAGGGTATACATATTGAGTTCCTTTAATCTGTCCTCATATGTTTTCTGATGCAGTTCCTGCACCATTTTGGTTGCCCTTCTCTGGACTGCCTCAATTTGGTTAATGTTTTTGTGAAGGTGCGGCTTCCAGTATTGCATGCAGTACTCCAGATGGGGCCTATCCAGTTTCTTGTAAAGAGGGATTATTACCTCCCTCTTCTGACTTGTGATACCCCTACTAATATAGCCCAACATGCCCTTAGCCTTACCTACTGCTTTAGAGGTCTGCTTGGATGATTTCAGATCATCGGTGATGATGATGCCCCAGTCTCTTTCTTCCCTTGTGACTGCCAGCTACCCTCCCAGCCTATAGGTAGCTTCTGGGTTTCTCGTCCCTATGTGCATGATCTTGCACTTCCTTGCATTAAACCCCAGTTGCCACTCTTCTGACCATTTTGCCAGTTTATCCAGCTCTCTTCTTATTCTGCCCACCCCATCTGGATCATCTACTCTGTTCCAGATATTGGTGTCACTTGCAAACAGACAAACCTTACCCTCCTGTCCATCTGCAATGTCACTGATGAAGATATTGTACTTTATTGTGTTAAAAAGTGTGTTAAAAGTCATAAGTCATTTTTCAACACTAAATTTTCCACCACTTCAGAAAAATAGGTAGTTCAGTGAAGCATGGATGATGGTCATCCAGCAATCTCACAGTCAAGTCCTTCCTGTCAGTGGGTTAATATGACTTGTTTCACTCACTGGTAAAATAGGAGCATCATTTAATCAACATAGTTTTTACGCAGTATGCATATCATCCGTAGTGTAACAAGGTTTACAAATTCCCTGTTGCCTATTTATATATGTGCCTTTTTGTTGTGCGTATGACCCTATTAAGATAACTACTGCTAGGGTATGTTCTTACATAAGTGCCCTGTCCTATGAACCTGCTGTCAGGAAGGAATAGAATGTGGGTTCAGTAGATGACATTATCAGACAGGTAGTCTTCCCTGACACTGGCTTTTTTAAAAGGGATAGAAATAATGGTTACATTATAGCAAATAACTTTAAAATTAAGTAACCTTCAAGTACTTCAGGTACAAACTTAGTTTGTGGTTTTAGAATGGAGGTCGGTTAAAGTTGTTCAGAAATGTTAAAATTCAGTGTGTTTCAAAATTTTAAGCTCGCTGTGAAGGTGTACATTGCAGTCACTTTAAGTTTTCCCTTCCATATGATGGTTATGTGATGGGCATACATTCAGTTCTTCACTTATTCAGTACACGGTGTACTGAATAATTGAAGACATGACACAGAACAAATGATGTCTTACTGCTGGCTGTTCAGATATTGGTTCACAGTCACTGTCAGTCTTTCAGGTCAGTCTGCGTGCATGTGCATCTATCATCTCCTTACGTGGTCCATTATATGTCTATGTGTTCACAAGCTACTAACACAGCAGTCCTCAGTCATCCCATCTGTCCTACCATGCTAGTACCACTACTTGTTTTTGTAGTCATGGTAATGCTGTGAAAAATAACTGTTACAGATAAAGATATAATCTTCAGCACAGAACCCCACCCCTACCCCCCACTAACATGTACGAACAGAATAACTGCATTACTTCATCCGAGCATTCTACCTTGAATGTTGCAGTGATCCGCTGTATTGCTTATCAAGACTACTACATTGACCAAATGGCCATCATCAAGCTCATACTGTGTGACTGGAGTGGACTCGTTAAACGTGCCAGCCAATATTGGATCTCTCATTGAGAGATGGTCTTGTGGCATGCAACAATTGAAGGACTGAAGCTGGCAGGTACCAGGACCACTCTGAAAACTTCTAGCTAGCAATTTATTCTGGGGACTAACACCTGACGTTGCTCCATTCCAGATGTCTGCTTATGGCTCCTTTCCAGCCATTGAATAGTGCACTTCTGCTGTGCTGACACCCTATGATTTAGTACCCCACCATTTGGCATGCAATTACCCACTCTTTATTATTTTAATTGGTAATTTTACTAGCCATAAATGTCTTTGTATATGTTCTCCATCTTCCTCTATAGAGCAGCAGTGGACTTTTTGTTTGTGGAAAGCAGATTCCATCCACAGGTAGGGTCTCCCATATTGGAACTCTTTGCATCCCTTCTCAGTACCAAGTGCCCATTTCCTGTTCTGGAGATCCAGGGCCTGATAGTTTATGTCGAGACACGTTGGCCCTCTTCAGGTCAGGGAAATCTCGATATGCCTTCCCTGCATTGCCGCAGGGACTTCTTAAATTGTAGTCACAGCACACAGAGATGATTTTTAATAGCCCTGTAGTGGACACTCAAGATGTTTTTGTCCACTACTCTGCCAGCAAGTAGCAGTGGTTGAACATCAATTTGCCACTACCTTGTGATCCAACTTGCTTTTCCAGAAATATTGTATTCAGTTTACGTGGGTGTAATAGGATAAGATAACCCCCCCCCTTTTGAAATAAAGATCCTGGATGTACTACTTCCCCTTGTCAGTGTCATAATTGTATTGTTCTCTGTTTGTTTGCTGGGCTGGCCACCCACTTTGTTTATATGTTTTGTATTATCTTTGTGTGTCCATATGTCTATCTCTCCTTTTCCAGTACATCCTAGGGACGTTTTTATACCCCCAAACAAACCCTGTAACTGTATTCATGATGACAGGACTGCTACTAAGTTTTGAATGCAGTCTGTACGTCTGGAGCCTGTATGAACTCCCTTTAGTGAAATAATAAAATAGATGCGTATCTAGGCAATTTATAATTTAAAAGAAAAAAAGGGTTCACAGGCTCCCTATGTTCTGAAGTGCTTGCTTTATGCCCATTTGTTAGAGGGTTCAGTAAAGAAAGCCCTCTGTAGTTCAAATTGTCAGTGCGCCATGTTAAAATGCCCTGAAAAAGACCCGTTGTGCTCCGCTATTCTTCCAAGGGCTTGCTTGCACCTTGCAAGCTTCAGAAATAATTGAAGAACCTCTGAGTCCTTTTCATTTATCCCTGCTATACTTATGATTTGTACGAAAGGGCTAAAGCACCAAGAATTTGTGTAGTGCAATGCGATAGTGTGAGTGCTGGTAAGATAATTACCGCACAAATGCTGGCACTATCGCGAAGGAGTTTTAGTCATCAGCACTTCCTACACTAATGAGTGTGCTACAGAAACAAGCAGGATATGCTTTACATACCCTCCGGAGTTGGAACAAGGAGGTCATTTGCTGTTTTAAGAACTTCTGCAAAACAAAGATTTCCCCTGTTACAAAACACGTTTCAGAGCACCATTAGAGCTCCTCCTCCAGCTGCAGCAGTTCCCCTAAGAGCTGGCCAGCCAAATACTAGCTATTTTTATGCTACAGCCAGGAGGGGCGGTGTTTCCTAATGCCAGTCTGGGTGTTAAAAAAACCCAAAAGAATGTAATCATTTATGAAACTGCATTTATGTTGTTATATTGATTTAATAATGTTTAAACATTGTAAATACAAATTTTTGGTACAGAATTTAAAGGTATAATGTTTAAAATAAAGACTCAGGGGCAGAGTTAGAGTATCACATGTCCCTGAGCAGAATATAACTTGTTCACCTTGAACAGTTAGTCAGTGTGTAGGAGGATGTGAAGCTGTCAACATCCTGTAGTAAGCTAGCTGCTTCTGGCTGTACTGTTTTACTTTATTTTGCTTCTCTTTGATTTTGCCGCCTTAAGTCCGCTTTATAATTGTATAAAATAAATCTTTTATTTTGCTGCTATTTTGCCTCACTGGTCCATGATTACCCACACAATCTCACATACGGTGTGAGAAGTGAGATACAGTGGGCTCTGGTGACCTGCCAGGTGGATCTGTGCTCAGATCCTGGTGGACATGTTATGCAACAGAACAAGAACAGTAGTTCAGACTGGGATTGTGACAAGGTCTGTTGTACAGAAGCTACAGCTATCCTTACTGATGGGTTTGGACCCCGCGGTGCACAGAAAGGTGGCAAGGAGAGAGGCAGAAGTGGACAACCTAATGATGGAGGAGAAGAAGCCTATGGAAGGCGCCCAAGCAGGTTGGCTGGAGATGGAGGACCCTCCTAAGGATACCCATGTACTGCTCCGCTGGTTGTGTATCAGACAGTTGGAGATGGAGAGAGAAAGAGATAGAGACTGAATGGAGAATGCAGCCCATTGGAAGAATAACCTGTGTGCCATTCAGGCTATGGGCACTGCCAGCCCCCCCACCTGCACCTGGGGTAGGGCAAAAGGACATAAAACTGGTGAAGATGTTTGATTCCAATGATATACAGTAGAAGCATATCTTATGACATTTGAGAGGGTGGCCACGGCCTGCGCCTGGCCGAGTAACCAGTGGGTAATTCAGCTATCCCCCTACCTAACCAGGAAGGCCAAGCTCACCTATAGTCATGTGGATGTCACCCATGCAAATAACTATGACCACATCAAACAAGCCATCCTAAAAAGGTACGATATATGTACGAAACATATATAGACAATGTTTTAGAGCCTATAAATTTCATACCTCTGACACTCCCCAAGATGTGTATGCACAATTAAAAGATCTATGCATTAAATAGTTGCAGACCAATATTAGAACTGTTGCACAAGTTCTAGAAAGTATCATCCTCGAACAATTTATTTGAATATTACCACGAGATGTACAGCTGTGGGTGAAAGAGCATCGCCACGAGTCATCTGAAGTAGCCATAAGACTGGCCGAAGACTACCTGACGGCTAGACCCCATAGACTAAAGATGTTTGGGAGCTCCAAGGTTCAGCAAGCTACGGTAAGACATCCACCACCTAATCTTATACATCACCCACTGAGTAGGTACTATTGGGGTTAAAGAATACAATAAAGCTGGAAAGGGGTATAATCCGGACATAATATGTCATGAGTGCAAAGGAAAAGGCCATATTGCAAGATTTTGTCCAAAGAAGAAATCAGAACCCATACATTTGGCCCTTGACAACTGGGGACATTATCTAACACCTGTACAAATTGGGGAGACAGTGGTATCCAGACTTGTTGATTCAGGCAATAAACAGACACTAGTACATGCATTACTGCTAGAAATAAAACCTGAACCTGGGGAACCAACCACTGGAGTTAAGTGTATCCATGGGAATGTACACTGGTACCCCTTGAGAGAGACTGTAATACAGGTGGATGGAAAGTTACAGAAAATGAAGGTGGGCATAGTGCCCCATTTGCCGGTACCTGTTGTGATTGGGCATGGCTATCCCCATTTTGAATCCCTACTAAATACAAATGTAGGGGCTGTTACCACCTGAGAACAAACTAAACAGAAAGAGGATTTGGGACAATTATTTCCTTTTGAAAATGGCATTTTTGAGAAAGCAGGAAAAGATAGGAAAAGCAGAACTTAGAAAAGAAAAGACAAGAAAGCATGGACTCTTAAAGGGAAACATTGGAAAAGACAAAGATTTCCTTAGACACTGCAGAAACTCTCAATTAGTGCTGTCAGACAGTAACAACTTTATTTAATGATTTAGAACAGCTACCCACAACTTCCACTTCCTGTTGCTGGCAGCAGCCATTTCATGAGCAGCAGTGAGCTTCCTGAGCTCACTGTATGCTAATATGCCTGTTTGACCTCAGCTATTGGTTGGCAGGACATATTAGCATAAAGTGAGCTCAGGAAGCTCTCTGCTACTCGTGAAATGGTGGCTCCCAGCAATAGAAAGTGAAAGTTGAAGGCTACTGTTTAAATCACTAAAAAATCAATTAGAGTTATTTGTTACAACATGTTACCATCTGAAAGCACTAATCAGGCATTTTTGCAGTGCCTGGGTAAAGCTGTGCCTTTTCCACTGTTTCCCTTTAAAAACTCTGAACTTGAAACAACTAATATGGAATGTAAACCTATGTTGAGTAGTAGAGAATTTCAAGACGCTCAAAAAAATGATATAACACTAACCCCATATTTTTTACAGGTGAATGTACAAAGTAAGCCTCACCAACATCAATACAAAATGGAGAATGATTTATTGCACAGGGTCTCTACCAACCCCTGAACTGGGGAAACTGTAGAACAATTAATGGTGCCCCTGCCCTACAGGAATCAGTTACTGAATATAACACATGATATCCCATTGGCAGGATATTTAGGTAGAGACCGCACCCTGAGTCATCTTTTGTACAGATTCTTTTGACCTGGCATTCACGAGCAAGTGACAGAATATTGTAAAAGTTGTTGTGAATGGCAACAAATAGCAGGAATTGGCCAGAAAAATAAAGTACCACTATTACCAGTGCCCTTGGTTACTAACACATTCGAACAAATAGCTACGGATATAGTAGGGCCCCTCACTATGAGTTCTAAAGGGAATCGTTTCATTCTAGTGGCTGTTGATTATACAACAAAATATCCAGAAGCTATTCTCCTTCGAGATGTTGCTGCTTCTAGAATAGCTGATGAGTTGGTAAAGATTTTCAGTCGTATGGGAATCCCCAAAACCATTTTGACTGATAGAGGTACCAACTTTTGCCCTAGTCTGTTGCAATGCTTGTACCAGGCTTTAGGCATAGAAGCCATTTTTACTACACCATACCATCCTCAAATGGATGGACTGGTAGAACGTTTCAACCAGACTATGAAAAGAATGTTAAAAAAGTTTGTGTTAGAAGAAGGAAATAAGTGGGACTCACATCTCCCCTACCTAATGTTTGCCTACATAGAAGTTCCCCAAGCATCTACAGGTTTTTTCCCAATTGAGTTACTATACAGCCATAATCCAAGGGGCCCTCTAGACATTATAATAGAAGAATGTGAGGATAGATCATGCAACCAAAAGACACTACCCTTAGAATATTGGCAACAATTACGCCAGTGACTAATGACATATGTACAAAAAGCCCATCAAAATAACTTACAACAGCAGATGAAACAAAAGGGGTATTATGACAAGGAACAGGACCTAATGAATTT
Source organism: Neoceratodus forsteri (assembly GCA_016271365.2). NCBI lineage: Eukaryota > Metazoa > Chordata > Ceratodontiformes > Ceratodontidae > Neoceratodus > Neoceratodus forsteri. Next base: position 1,294,505,213 of record CM057456.1, read on the forward strand.
GTAGAGGGAGATAAAGTATTGCTTTTATTGCCTTCCTCAGATAATAAATTATTTATGAAATGGCAAGGCCCCTATATGGTTACAAAACGGACAGGTCCAGTAACCTATGAAATAGAGTTACCAGACAGAAAGATTAAAATCCGTATTTACCATGCAAATTTGTTGAAACCCTGGGGTAGATAGACCTCCCCATTTATGTAGTTATGTTCTTCCTGAGCCTTCTGAAACTGAATTAGAACTGGCCTACCAGAGATTAGAGAGTATGGGAAAATTGTCTGATATACACATAAACCCAGACATAACAACAGACCAGGTTGCTGTGTTACGCTTGGGTTATGCCCCTATTGTCCCTCATACACCTCACATACACCTCACACTGTATTCCTGGTCTATTGTACTGTAATACTGCTATTTTGCACTAACCTATAGTTATGAGCACCAATCATATAAGCATGGGTGCTAGGCATGTGCTTTGCTGCTAAAATATGCTAATATTGTCATACATGATATATTATACCTCACTATAATACATTTATCTAGATTAGATTATCTTTCATAAATATTCCATATATTATCTACCTAATCACTGATAAGATGACTCAGAGGGATCATCAGTGATTATTGTATACTCATATTCTCTTATAATTATATGTAGTGTATTTTACACTCAGATATGCCATGTAATAGGCCTGTCAGCAGTTCTTTGTCTCTAAGCAAGCTGACAGAGACAGAAGGCTTTTGTTATGTCTTTATGTTTTATAACTGGTGTAAGCAAGAAACGTAGGTTGAACTGTCAGCATGTCTTTTGTCCAAGCTATAATGCTAATGGAAGCATATTCTGTCTCATCTAATACTCATTAGTAATTCTGTCTCCTAAGTCATTATCCAATAGAGAATGACTTAGGACCAAAACATAATGTTTCTCATATCTGTAACTATGTTGTAATCTCTGTTGCTATGCTGTTATCTGTAGTATTTAGCTGTCTGCAACCCATTGTAGCGCTCTTGAGACACTACTGTAACTTCTCTAAAAGGGCAGAGAGCTGGAGCATGGGGAGAGATAGAACAAGATCTTAGAGAACCTAAGATCTACAATTCTGAAGATTATGTACATTCTTCAAGAGTGATGAGAAACCCATCTCCCTTGTGATTTTCTTTGTCACATGCTTGGCGTAAGTAGCATAATAAACTTTATTAGTACTCCTTGCTTGTTTATGAATCTTTCTTGGCAGACTCCGAGACACAAGAATCTGTATTATTATTATTATTTTTATTGTTTACCCTAAACACCAAGAGTTTTTAAACAACATAATGGCGACCGCGAAATGGAGTCTGAATGTTTTTGCCAAGTTTCATTTTAATTTCCTCTGTAAATTAAAACACTGGGCAAAAAATCCTCACTAAAAACAAGCTGAAAGTGTCTAATGTTTAACATTTTTCGATCAGATGTGTGTTCTACAGTGCAAACAAAACAATCTCTTGGCAAATATATTTCTGTGTAATGAGTTGTTTTATTTTTAATTTTTTTTCCTATTCTGTCTCTGTAAACTACAGACTGTATTACGACCCTTTAAAACTACTTTTACAGGAACCCCTGGGAGAGCCAAGGATGCTGTCCATCACATTGTAGTAACAGAAAATGTACCCATCAGACAAAAAGCATACAGGATCCCTGAAAGAGTTCGAAAATAAGTCATACAGGAGATCACCAAGATGCAAGAATTGGGAATAATTGAGCTATCACATAGTGAATGGAATTTTTCTATGGTGGTGGTGGGTAAAAAGGAAGGGTGTATCCGGATCTGTCTTGATTTCAGGTGCCTAAACGTTGTTTCAAAATTTGACAGTTATCCAATGCCATGGATTGATGATATACTAGATCACCTGGGAAAGGTTAAGTACATTAGATTTAACTAAAGAGTACTGGAAAATTCCCCTTGACCCTGAAGACAAAGGTAAAACAGCATTTAGTACACCTATAGGCCTGTATCAATTCACTGTAATGCCTTTTGGGCTACACGGTGCCCCTGCAACTTTCCAATGAGTTATGGATAACATACTAACCCCCCATGCTGCGTACAGCGCAGCATACCTAGATGATGTGATCATATTTAGCACCCCTTGAGAAGAACATATGCATCATCAAGGAGCAGTTCTATCTGCCATTTCTGAGGCTGGGTTAACCATAAACCCCTCAAAGTGTTCCTTAGGAATGCAAGATACAAAATATCTTGGATTTCTGATTGGAAATGGGCTGGTAAGACCAGAGATAACTAAGGTAGAGGCTGTGGCTAATAGCCCACATCCCATCGCAAAAAAGGATGTGAGGTCATTTCTAGGACTTGTTGGGTACTATTGGTGCTTCATACCTAATTTTTCTACATTAGCTAGACCCTTAACTGATTTGACAAAGAAAAATAAACCAGAGAAAGTAATATGGACAGCAGACTGTGAGGAAGCGTTTCACTTTATAAAAGCCAGGATATGTTCCTCACCTATCTTGCACACCCCAGATTTTACACAACCATTCATATTGCAGAATGACACCTCTAATTATGGTATAGGGGCTATATTGACACAAATAGAGCAAGGGAAGAACACCCAGTAATTTTTATAAGTAGAAAATTACATGAGAGAGAAAGGCATTACTCTGTCATAGAAAAATAATGTTTAGCCATCAAATGGGCAATAGAAGCTCTACGATTCTATTTATGGGGAGTAGAATTTGAGTTGTGGACTGTCCACAATCCCTTATGCTGGTTACATGTGATGAAGGATAAAAACCCTTGCATTATGCGATGGTACCTTTCACTATAGCCTTACAGGTTCAATATAAAGCATCACAAAGGTACGGTTCATAGTAATGCAGATTTTATGATTTTATGTCCATGTATGGGATGGAGGACATACATACCTGTCATCAGATTTTGGGGTAAAGTTAGGTATGGGACTATGAAGGAAATAATCCTTCATAGTTGTTTTAGGTAAAGATATTAAGAGGAACCCCGAGATGGAGCCTTGGTGAGGGTGGGCTATGGCTCCATCTCTCCTTGTGAGAGATCTGATGACAGGTACTTTATCACAGTATTATTATAAATCAAAGCTGTGTGTTTGATTTTAGTTGGGGAGGAATGTGATAGGATAAGGTACCCCCCTTTTTGAAATAAAGATCCTGGATGTACTATTTCCCCTTGTCGGTGTCATAATTGTATTGTTCTATGTTTGTTTGTTGGGCTGGCCACCCACTTTGTTTATATGTTTTGTGTTTTCTTTGTGTGTCCATATGTCTATCTCTCCTTTACCAGTACATCCTAGGGACATTTTTATACCCCAAACAAACCCTGTAGCTATATTCTTGATGACAGGACTGCTACTATGTTTTGAATGCAGTCTGTATGTCTGGAGCCTGTATGAACTCCCCTTGGTGTAATATAAAAATAGATATGTATCTTGGCAATTTATAATTTGAAAGAAAAAAAGGTTTTGCAGGTTCCCTATGTTCTGAAGTGCTTGCTTTAAGCCCATTTGTTAGAGGGTTTAGTAAAGAAAGCCCTCTGTAGTTTAAAATTGTCAGGGCGCTGTGTTAAAATGCCTTGAAAAAGCCCCGTTGTGCTCTGCTGTTCTTCCGAGGGCTTGCTTGCATCTTGCAAGCTTCAGAAATAATTGAAGAACCTCTGAGTCCTTTTCTTTTATCCCTGCTATGCTTATGATTTGTACTAAACGGCTAAAGCACCAAGAATTTGAGTAGCGCAATGTGATAGTGTGAGTGCTGGTAAGATAATTACCGCATGAATGCTGGCACTATCGGGAAGGAATTTTACTCATCAGCACTTCCTACACTATTGAGTGTGCTACAGGAACAAGCAGGATATGCTTTACATACCCTCCGGAGGTGGAACAAGGAGGTTATTTGCTGTTTTAAGAACTCCTGCAAAACAAAGGTTTCCCCTGTTACAAAACATGTTTCAGAGCACTATTAGAGCTCCTCCTCCAGCTGCAGCAGTTCCCCTAAGAGCCAGCCAAACAAATCCTAGCTATTTTTATGCTACAGCCAGGAGGGGCAGTGCTTCCTGATGCCAGTCTGGATGTTAAAAAAAAAAGAGTGTAATCATTTATGAAACTGCATTTATGTTGTTATATTGATTTAAAGATGTTTAAACATTGTAAATAAAAATTATTGGTAAAGTAGTTAAAGGTATAATGTTTAAAATAAAGACACAGGGGTGGAGTTAGAGTATCACATGTCCCTGACCAGTATATAACTTGTTCACCTTGAACAGTTAGTCAGTGTGTAGGAGGATGTGAAACTGTCAACATCCTGTAGAAAGCTAGTTGCTTCTAGCTGTACTGTTTTACTTTATTTTGCTTCTCTTTGATTTTGCCACTTTAAGTCCGCTTTATACTTGTCTAAAATAAATCTTTTATTTTGCTGCTATTTTGTCTCACTGGTTCATCATTACCCACACAATCTCAGAGTGAGCCACAAGCCACTGTATCTTTATGGATGGCTCCTGATGCAGACTTCACAATTGCCCACTTTTGGGTTTCTTTAGAGTGTGCTGATGCCACATTGGCTGACAGAAAGCCTTTGGCAAGTACCACTTATGCAATGCTGTGGAAGTGATATTGTGTGTGGGCATCACTGAACATTTGGATCCATTGAACAGTTCATTGAATCTCATTCTGGGGTACATCCATTCACAATGGTCTCTGGTCAGAGATACTCCTCACTTAAAATGCAAACTTTATGCAAACTCTGCATGCCGTTCACCTGTTGTGAGGGCAAAACTGTTGCCTAATTGAATTTATTGCACCCCCTTCTTGAAGGGTATTCTTCACCTGAAAATTATTTGTACCATTAAGGTCCATGTGACCATGTCTCCAAATGGGATCTTTTGTTTACTTTGGAAAGTTTGAGATTTTCATTCATTGGAGTTGCAGAATTCTGCACTTGTTTACATTTTACACACCTAACAACTGAAAAATATGTCCATGGCAGTAAGGGTAGCTACCCTATAAATTTCAAGCCACTACCACCATGCAAAACACTGTCCATAAAATGTAAACTGTGCCATGTGATATCTCCACAACATATCTATTTTGCAAGACCTAAACACCATAATTCACATCTACAGGACATCCCGTCAATACCCTCCAAATTTTAAGTTAAAAGACCAAACCATTTCCAAGATATTTAATTTTAAAAGTTGTTAAAATTGTACTATATGGTTCCTCCAAATCTGGCCATCTAGTCCCTCACTCGCGAACAAAGATCGTGATCAAAGAATCTCAAGATCAAAGAATTTGCTGGCTCATGACCAAAGAATGTGCAGGCTCATGATCAAAGAATAAAAAATGGTAAAACAACATTTTTTACACAGAACTACATGAAACCACAGCCATACCTTGATAGAATGAAGCTCCCTATGCAAAAACACATCCTAGTTTTACTTTACGATCAAAGATCACGGTCAAAGAATTTCACAGTCAAAGAATTTGCAGGCTTGTGACCAATGAATTTGCGATCAAAGAATAAAAAAAAGTTAAAACTCACTTTTTACACAGAAATACATGAAACCACAGCCACACCTCGATAAAACGAAGCCCCCTGAGCAAAACCATCCTAATTTGACTTTATAAGTCACCCCAGGCTGAGAAATTAGATTTTTTAATCTGGCCATCTAGTCGCGCCCTCATGATCAAAGATCGCAATCAAAGAATCTTGCAATAAAAGAATTTACAGGCTCATGATCAAAGATCTTGCACACTCACAATCAAAGAATAAAAAATGTTAAAACTAAATTTTTACACAGAAATACATGAAACCACAGTCATGCCTCAAAAGAATGAAGCCCCCTGAGCAAAACCCATCCTAATTTGACTTTATACGTCACCCCTGGGCTGAGAAATAAGATTTTTTAATCTGGTCATCTAGTCACGCTCTCGCTATCAAAGATCGCGGTCAAAGAATCTCACGATCAAAGAATTTGCAGGCTCACGATCAAAGATCGTTAGTGAGCCACGATCAAAGAACTAAAAACTTTAAAACTCTATTTTGTGACAAAATTACAAGAAACTACAGGCATGGCTCAATAGAGGGAAGACCCCTGAGTAAAACCCATCATAGTTTTACTTCAGAAGTCACCCCTGAGCCGAGATATTTGTTTTTCTTCGACCACAAAATGAAAACAAGATGGCGGCCATTGCAAACAAAGAATTCCTTCTAATCAAATATTCTTTGATCATAAGCCTGCAAATTCTTTGTTCATGAGGAGGGATCAGATGGCCAAAACCCCATTCTTCTTTCGCAAAATAACCATATAAATGTTCCCATAGACTCATAATTGGAACTTAAAAGTTTAATAACTTTTGAATGGATTAATATTTGTTCACCAAACAAAAAGCAGCATATTCCCTGACCCAAGCTCTTTCAACATGCCAAGTTGCAGAGCGGCACACCACACAACTGCCGTGCAGCACCATGGACAAAATCCAAAAAACTGCCCACAGAACTGGCACAAAGTTCATTTTTCAGTGTTTTGGTGCACAAAAACCGTAAGTCCAACTGACACAAAATTTGGCAAATCAAGAGATCTACCATGCCCCACTGAGCATACCAATTTGTGTGCAAATCCAATAACTGGGTCCAAAGTTATTAACGCACAAAATCTTGAGTTTAACATAGAAGTGTCTTCATAATCCTAAATATAGGGGTGCGACCGTGCCCCTATAATATATATATATATATATATATATATATAGTTAAGACTATATTTATCTTCCTTAACAGATGCAGCTACTGACATGCAGATGGAGAGATGGAGACAGAGTTCACAGTACCTAAGGATTGTCTAGCTAGGCAGGAGTACATAAAGAAAGGGCCAATTCAGAAGTGTTTAGACAAGTGTCCGCAAGTATCCACAAACAAACTTTGGAAACAGAAAAAAATCTTTTAACAAAGGATGGTTCTCAAAATATAACTGGTTAGAATATAATAATGCATCCGATGCAGCTTTCTGCTTCACATGCAGAGTTTTTGATATTGATACAGCAAACTATGACACAACATTTTTTCTTGAAGGGTTTAAAGACTGGAAAATAGCCTTGGAGTCAGGCAGAAGTTTTAATTGACATAATAGCAGCAAACAACATCTTGAAAATGTTGAAAAATGGAAACTCCATCTTGTTACTAAATCGCTAGATGAGCAGTTATCTGAACAGAGGAGAAAACAAATAAATCTGAAATCTAAAATCAAATCAGAGACAGAATAGGTACAATGCTGTCACCTGATTTGTTAATATTACTGCTACGCTGGCTCACTTGAGACTACCATTTAGAGGACATGATGAGTCTAAGGAATCAGCGAACAGGTGTGTATTCAGAGAAATTGCATCTTTACTTGCAAGATATGACCCAGTGCTTAAACAACACTTAGAGTTGACTTCTAAAAATCTAAGGGCTTCCCAAGTTACCTGTCAGCTCAAAGTCAGAATTACTTAATCATGAGTATTGCAAGACATGTGAGGACTACAATAATTGATGAAGTAAAACGGTCTGTGTATTTCACAGTTTACCTTGATACAACTCCAGACTCTTCAAAACAAGACTAGTTATCCATGGTTTTACGCTATATTGGCAGAGATGCCACAATTCATGAATCATTAATTCATGTCATTCATGCAAAAACAGGAACAGGTGACAGTTTAGCAACTATCTTTGTGAAACATTACAGTAATGTGACCTTAGTATTTCTAATGTAAGGGGGCATGGATATGATGGCTGTGCAGCAATATCTGGGGCTTACAGAGGGATACAGGCCAGAATTAGAGATACTTGCAATAAAGCATGTTACGTTCTTTGCTATGCACATCATTTAAATTTGGTAGTTGTTGACACATGCATCAAAATTACCCCAAATCGTAATTTATTTGGTGTCTTTGAGCAGTTATACATATTTATTGAAAATTCCACTAAAAGACACAATCTCTTTCTTGCTGTACAGGAACAGTTCTTAACTGACAATGCTTCACAAAGTTCTCAGAGAATGCATACTCTTAAATCACTTTCTGTGACTCAGTGGTCTAGTAGAATTGATAACTGTAGAGCACTGTTTGCAACCATTGAGTCTGTGACGCAAACTCTTGCAAAAATTCAAGAAGATGGCTCTTTTGATAGGGAGAGCCATGGCCCTCAGCAGATTTGATATCATGTGACAAGATTTTGTCCATTATAAATGTAGCCTCAAAATATCTTCAGTCTATTGAATTAGACATATCTGTGGCAGCTGAGATGATTGAGGACTGCATAGCTGAGCTATTGTCATTAAGGACTGATGAAAGCTTTGAGCAGATATGGCTTGAAACTGAGATGCTAACATCCAAAATAGATGTAGAACACGTTGAGCCACATATTAGAAAGGTGTCTAGAAAATTTGATGCAATCTGGCAAAATGAATCCAATTCATCTGGAAAAGATAAAATCCACTGTGAGTTCTACTTTGCAACTCTAGATCTCTGTATACAGGGAATAACTGACAGATTTAGCTCTGAAACACTTCCATTGCTAAAACATGTTAGTTGTCTAACAAATCCTTCTACTGAAAAGCTTGACAACTTGAAACAGCTAATTTTATTTATTTAGCTTTTGTTTCCCAAGTAAGCACGCTAGACAGTCAAGTGCCTATTTTCAGGAGCGACCTGGCAGAATTACAAAGGTACAGGCAATAACAATTCAGAGACAGAGTAATAGTAAACAACAAGGTGAAGTCCGAGGACTCATGTAATATACAGATACAGAGACAAGGCCGCAGCAATCAACAAGTTACAGATAGTATGGGAAGAGGGCTACAGCCAGGTATCATCAGAGAATAAATATAATGCAAATACAGTGTTAAGGCGAAACAAACACAGGAGGCAGTCAATGAAGCAAATCAAAGAATCAGCAGGGCATTTTTGATGAGAGCACTAAAGGAGCACTCAATCAGTCAATAGATGGGCAATTTGTCCACTGTGGAGGGTGGGACAACTAGGAGCAAAAGCAGGCAGAAGGCATATGCCCACACTCGGTCTAATAACATATAATGCAGGAGACATAAATGCACATTTGGTAGAACAGGAATATAAACACCCGATCCATAGACTATCTAGAGAAACAACACCACCAGTTACAGTAGTTCTTGTTTATCGAATTATCTGTGATTGTAACCTGCAAGACGTATACTGTCAAGTACAAACACTTTACAGACTGGTTCTCACTCTCCCTGTAACATCATGCAGTAATGAAAGAAGTTTCTCTGCTTTGAAATTTATTAAAAATCATGTAAGAACAACAATGGGACAAGAACACCTTAATGACCTTATGGTTATTGCTGTGGAAGCTGAGTGAACTCAGTCTGTGCAACTTGGCAAAATCAGATATTATTTCTGGAACTCGACCGATCTACGGTAGGTCACACAGTTGACCACAGCTTAAGACAGATGCAAGCACAAGACTGATTATTTAATACTGAACTAAGGGACTGACAGTGGGTAGATCATGGCACAGCAGTGTGACATGACAGATCAGCTAGCAGTAAGAGCATCATTTTAAATTAGTACCCCAAAAGTTACAACTATAATTTCAAACAACATGAAGTCTTGCTGTATTCTGACTATATGCAGTTAGTCCCATCACTTGAACTGCTCCGGAGAGGAAAGGGTTAACTCTATGCATGAGCATAGAACGTTGACCTCAAGCTCGGTTTTCAAACCTCTGTCTCTGGCACATCTCAGTTCAACTGTCGGATTCTTTACTCCGCCTAACTGTGAAGTCACTCCGGAGATTTCTCTTATGTGCCTGTTTGGTTCTGGTAAAAATTGATCAGTTTAAATCAACCCGTTTTTCTTTACTTTCGGTATCGAATTTTTATCTACGGTACAGGTAGTGTAAGTAGGTAGATAGTGGTTGATTTTGTGTAGAAATTGTTTTTTCAATTCCCATCAGTTGGTCCGCTTGGGAACCAAGACAAATTTGTTTCTTTTGCTTATTTGTGTTTTTCTCTAATTCTCTTGTGGGTCCCGGTTCAGACTGGTTTTAAAAAAATTGAGATGTTACTTGTTTTTTTCCACAACCCGTGACATGGTAGGTAACCGATCGGATAGTGCTGCCTGACTTGAAAGCTGAAAAGGGTAACTTTTTTCAAGAGAAGTCCATGTCTAAGAAACCCAAGAAGAAAACAGGTCCCACTGGTTTCAACACTGTACGGAGTGTGGAGAGGCTTTTGCTAAAGCTGATACCCACCTCATATGTGTGTATTGTTTGGGGTTTGAGCACCTCAAAAGAGACTGCCAAATTGGCAAGAATTTTCCTAAAGCCACTTTAGAAAAAAGATTAAGTAGCCTGAAGGAAAAGGAGGCTGAGAAGTCTGCTGATTCAGATGGCCAGCCCGGTTCAGTTCCGACTGAACCTGAGGGGGAGCCTACTAACCTGGGTGATACCTCCTCGGGCAAAAGGAGATCTGATTCCGAGGAATTGGTTCCATCGAAGAAGAGAAAAAAGTCAGCCTGCTTGGATCCCACACCGCAGATACCAACTGCTGAAGAAATTGCAAAAGCAATTAGTATAGTTCAATCGGTTCGCCCAGTTCCATCCGAACCAATACTTTCCAGTAAGCAATCAGTTCGGATGGTTCCAACTCCATCAGATTTAATCCAGATGTATATAATGAGGACTGGGAGGGAGATGAAGAGGACCCAGAGGAAGAGGATGAAGATGAGGATGTGTTTGGTGGGCTAGATGAGCCTGTAGAGCCTGACATCTCTCCAGACAGGCCTACCAATGTCTCCCCTCCCAGGTTTTCTGAGTCCCCCTCCCACTTTTTGTTTTACAAAAAAGTGACTAATACTCTCCAGCTCCCAGTTGTGGAAGCTTCCGAAGAGGCAGAGGAACCTGATTATGTAGAGATGATGGAAGTCTTTAGGGAAGCAGACTCAGAAACTTTTACAGATGCCTACTTCTATACCTCCAGTAGATAAAAGGATGGACAGGAGGCATATGTTATCAGGTTCTGGTATGGAGTTTTTGTACAATTATTGCAGCCATGTTGGAGTAGTGCAGGCTACAGCCTGTGACAGGGCAAATATTCCTTTGGCTTCACACCACCCAGATAAAGATTCCAGGAAGGTGGATGCCATGGCCAAGAAACACTATTTGGCATCCTCCTTGGGACTCAGACAGGCTAATTATATGTCCTACACAGCCAGGTAATAGAAGTCCAGGTGGCATACTGTTCTGGAGCTGGCTAAACAGGCTTCCCCCCAGCTGTCCAAAGAGCTGGAGGAGGTGGCTGCTGATGGAATTGAGGCATCCAAGGTACAATTCCATGCTGCTGTGGACTCCAATGATGTGGCATTAAGAGTCATAGCTACATCTATATCTCTTAGGAGATTTGCTTGGCTTAAGTGTACTAGCCTTTCACAGGATACCCAGACTAAGGCAATGGATTTCCCTGTGTCTGGTAATTCTCTGTTTGGGGGAACAGACAGTCTTACATGAAAAAGATGGATGAATATAGGACCGCATACATGAGTGCAGTGGCCAAGGAAAGGCAGGCTACTCCTCAGAAGCAGCAGTCTAGGGCTGGCAGGGGCAGGCCTTTTTACCAAGCCCAGGATTCCTCTTCTTTTCAGCAGAGGGGTTTCTTCCAAGGGTGAGGCAGAAGGAGGATGAGCAAGGCTGCATCCTCCTCTCAGTCCAAAGCTCCTGCCAAACAGACACCCTGATATGTCAGACTGGGTCGACTCCTCTATCCCAGTAGGGGGGCAGGATGGCTTACTACTTCCAGGCCTGAAAGTCTATCATGTCAGACAGCTGGGTCCTGGAAGAAGTAAGCCAGGGACAGGCTCTCAGCTTCAAAAGATTCCCCAGAATGAGGGCTAGAACATTTCCACCTGCAACACCCTCAGAAACAATTGACCTAGAGGCCGAAGTTTCCTCCCTACTAACCCTCAAAGCTACAGAGAGAGTTCCTCCACAACACAGGGGCAAAGGACTGTATTCCAGATACTTCCTTACCCCAAAGAAGACAGGGGAGTGGCGATCCATCCTAGACCTGCGATATCTGAACAAACATATCACAAAGCCAAAATTTAAAATGGGGATTCTGGGAATAATTCTTCCCTCTCTGAGACCAGGAGACTGGCTAGCTTCCCTGGACCTCAAGGATGCCTACTTCCATATACCTATAAAGTGCTCCCACAGAAAATAACTCAGATTTGAGTTGCCTTCAGGTCATTACCAGTTCAGAGCCATGCCCTTCGGCCTGACTTCAGCCTCAAGGGTCTTCACAAAATGTCTTGCAGTAGTGGTAGCCTTCCTCAGATGGCAGGGCATCTCTGTCTTCCCTTATCTAGATGACTGGCTGATTGTAGGCCAGTCTCCAGACCAAGTCAAGTCAGCTCTAGAGGTTACCCAGCCTCTTCTCAGTTCTCTAGGGTTCCTTCTAAATCTTTCCAAGTCAGTTCTTGAACCAGTACGGCTCCTTACCTTCATAGGGATAGAGCTAGATACTCTTCAGGCAAGAGCCTTCCTCCCCTTTTCAAGGGTAAGGGCCCATACAGATCTGGCTTCTTCTTTTAAAACCCTAGTGTCTCATCCAGCCAGACATTTCCTCCAACTCCTAGGCCACATGGCAGCTTCCACAGCAGTGGTTCAAGGAGCCAGGTTCCAGGTGAGGGACATTCAGTTCCATTTAAAGTCCTTTCGGTCTCGGAAAAAATATTCTCTCACAAAACTGATTCTAGTAATTCAGACTCTTGTCCAGGCTCTCCAGTGGTGGTCGGAGCAGGACAATCTCAGGCAGGGTGCCCCATTCCTCAGTCAAGCACCTTCAATGGTCCTGACCACAGCTACATCTCTTCTAGTTGGGGGAGCCCACTTGGGAGCCCTCACTGCACAAAGTATCTGGTCTCAGCAGGAGTCTCTCCTCCATATCAATTTTCTGGAGTTCAGGGCAGTGTTTCTATCCCTCCAGACTTTCTTGGAATCAGTCAAGGGCAAGGTGGTGCAGGTCAGGACAAACAACACCACTACAATGTGGTACATAAACAAGCAGGGAGGCACTAGGTCCATGGCCTTGTGTACAGAAGCCATGAAGCTATGGTCTCTAGCTTACTCACTTCAGATGTCCCTGATAGCAGTTCATCTCCCAGGGAAGAACAATGTGCTAGCAGATGCCCTAAGCAGGATTTCTCAAGGTCACCATTAGTGGTCCCTGATTTTTAGGTCCCTCATGTAGTTTTCAAAGGTCTGGTTCACATTAACCCCCCCTTTAGAGAGCCCACTCTGGCCTGGGATTTGAATATATGTATAGCACAGCCTATGCAGCCCCTTTTTGAACCATTATCCTCAGTTGATCTTAAGTACTTGACTTGGAAGACTGTGTTCCTGGTAGCCATCACTTCTGTTAGGAGAATCGATGAGTTGTAGGCCCTGTCAGTGGAACCTGACTTTACTTCCTTCCAAAGGGATAAGGTGGTTCTAAGGATGAACAGAAAGTTTCTTCCTAAAGTGGTTTTGGATTTTCATCTGAACCAGTCTATGTCTATGCCTGTCTTTTTCACTGACCACTCTTCTTCAAGAGAGAGAATGTTGCACAGTCTGGATGTTAAAAAAGGGCTCTTAGTTATTACATAGATCAAACCAAGGCCAATAGGAATGATTGCACTCAGCTATTCCTTACTTATGGTAAAACAGGTAAGGGTAGGCCTGCCACTAAAAGATCTATTGCCAGGTGGCTTGTCTCCTGTATCCAGTTCTGCTGTTCAAAACTAGGCAAAGAACCACCCTCAGGCCTGAAGACACACTCAATCAGAGGTACAGCTGCTTCCTTGGCACCTGCAAGGGATATTCCCTTGGCGGAAATTTGCAAAGCAGCCACCTGGCAAACAGTCCATACATTCACCAAGCATTACTCCCTGGATACCCAGACTAGGAGCAATGCTAGTTTGGCACAGCAGTACTGCAGAGCTTGTTCCTAAAGTAAGGTTCTGTTATCCCCTCCTCCAGGGGGGTACTGCTTGGTAGTCTGCATATAGTCAGAATACAGCAAGACTTCATGTTATTTGAAAAAAAAAATTACTCACCATAGTAATGTTTCTTCTAATGGAGTCTTGCTGTATTCTGACTTCCATCCCTGCCTCCCCTCTCAGAACCTAGTCTTTTGGGATCCGGGTTGGCAGGTACAGTGTTGCACCCCAGAGATGTACCTTTTTCCATCAGGTGTTTTTTTTTTCTTTCTGAAGTTATTTATTGTTATTATATAGATATTTTCACTATCTACACAGATTTTTTCTTGGGTTCTCGACTTGTGTGTTTTGGACCCAAGCATTGTAGCCTATGGCTTAAAGTTTTTAAAACAATTTCTAGAGCTATTAGTTAGCATTGATCATAAGAATCTGATGGTTACACTGAGATGTACCAGAGACAGAGGTTTGAAAACCGAGCTCAAGCTCAGCATTCCATGCTCTTTCATAGCATTAACCCTTTCCTCTCTAGAGCAGTTCAAGTGCTGGGGCTAACTGCATATAGTCAGAATACAGCAAGACTCCATTAGAAGAAACAACATTACTACGGGGAGTAATTTTTTCTTTTGATCCATGTGAAAACTGATAGAAACTTTAACAGAACAGATTTATGTTACTGTTTTCATCATATGTTACACAAATTCCAATGCAGTTGCAGACATCATTTGTGTCCACACATAAACAATAGATACTTGAAATATAAGAAGTGATAGCTGACTGCATATGAACGTTACAGTTCATTGCAGGCAGCTTGCAGTCAGTATTAGCTTTTTAAGTAGATGTAGTGGTAAATATTCATCTTCAGAAGTCTGTCGAGACCACTAAATGTAGCCATGTTACATCACTGACTGTTAAGACAATTTCAACATAGAATGTTCATTTTTTAATGTTCAGCTGTATAGCATACTTGTCTAATAAGCATAAAGGAAACTGGTTACCACAGCAGTTATCTTGATGCATGATAATAATATAATATTGTCTAAGCTGGATAAATAGTACAGAAATTAAATGCAGTGGAAAGGAAGTTAACGTACTGTATATGTCAATGAAAAGACAAACTGTATGTTGAAAGAAAATTAGTTTCTGTTCTGTAACATAGCATAGCATATTTTTGCTTTCTTTAATGAAGAAAACTGGCTACTCTATAGCATTTACCATACATGGTATTATCTGGCAGATAAATAGTAAAGAAATATACAACCGGAATGCTCTTCAAAAATATGTCATACGTTTCATACTTGTCATCAGGCAGCTTTCTTCGTGGCATACCTTTCATATGCATTGATGTAGCAACATACTGTTTAACAAGTGTATAGGGGATGGTGCACCAACTTAAATTGTATTTCATGATATAATATAACTGGGACAATAAAGTTAGCATTGTATTATACAGTGTCTGCAGTATCCAGCAGCAGTGCTAGTCAGCTCAGTACTTTCATGTGCTATTTATGAATACGAAGCACCATACTTCTTTACAATTATTAGAAAAATTCTTCATTTTATGTTTAGACCCCCTGAGTTGAAGGAGCATAGCACACCGAATTTCTGTGCAGTTTATTTACATAACAATTAGTTGACCAACAGAGTTTAATGCAGTGCTCAACAACATTAATAGAACTGTTTACTGCAAATATAACAGTATGAGTAAATAAATAGCACATAAAAGTACTCGGCTGAGTTGTACTGCGTACACTTTTTGAGTATGACACATGATTGATAGATGCCTTTTGTGAAATAATGGCCCCTCTTAGGCCACGGTGTGCACATAGTTTCAACAATTGGTACAACTATACCTACTAGTCAAGGGCCTTTACGACTCTTTCACACATCTAATGAACACTTCTAAATGCAACTGGCATGTTTGGAATCCCAAGACAGATCTCATCTCCTCCAGTAGTACAGTGATCCATGTATCTACTACCCTCTCTGTGTAGAAAAACAGTACTTCCTAACATTTCCCCTTTGACTGCCCCTTCTAATTTCATCATATGCCCAGTAGTTTTTAACCACACCTATATGTCCCCCATGCACACTGTTTATGACTTTAAGGTTCCGGAATGTATCTGCCATGTCCTACCAAATAATCCCTCATCTACTACAGGGAGTACATATTGAGGTATTTTAATGAATCTGTACTCATGGCTTCAGCCACTAAAAGACCTGTACAATGTAGTCACCATTCTGCGCACAGACTGCTCCACCCTGTCAAAGTCCTCACAAAGCTGCAACCTACAGAATTCTACACACTTTGTGTGACGCTTCACCAGAGTTTATATAATAATTATATCAATATCTCCCACTATCTGCTAGTGTTACCTTTGCCTATATGCACCACAGTATGCCACTGACCCGCCCTGCAGCCTTAGCACTCTGTGTAGACACAATGCAGGTCCCTTTCATCCTTGGCGATCATCAGCAACTCCACCAATCCTGTAGTTATTCCTAAGGTTTTATCCTCCTATGTGCATTATTTTGCAGTTCTTTGAATTGAACTCCAATTGTCACTCTGCAGATCATTTTCAAGATTCCACTGTAACGTGCATCCACTTTCTCCAGTCTGTCAGAAGTTTCCACACTATTGCAGATCTTGGTGTCATTTGCAAACAGGCAGACCTTTCTAGACATCCATTCAACAATGTCACTAATGAAGACATTAAACAGAAAGGGCAAAAGTATTGATCACTGAGAATCTCACACACACACACACACACACATCTTACTGCTACCCTCTGCATCCTGGCAGCCACTTCCTACACCAATTTACTACATTGTGCAACATGCTCAGACTACTCATCTTGTTGAGCAACCTTTTGCAGTATGTGAGACGGTATCAAAAGCCTTGTTTTACCATGTTTTTACTGTTACCATACTTGCCTCACCTGTTAATCAGTTATAAAATTATGACTGATTATTTTAACTGATGTGACACAATGAAAATATCAAGCAGTAATTGTAACTGCCTGTCCTACTGCAAACATTTTTGTTTTCAATCTGTATCTGTATTATTATTATTATTATTTATGTTTTCTTACTTACCTTACTGAGACTGGACTGTGAACTTTTCATTGTTAAAATCTACCCTTTCCATGGTCGAACCTGGGAACGAGCTGATGTTCAGTCACTGTGCTTTTTCCAAAGTACAGAATTTTACATAAATAAAAAAACAACAAGAACAGATGATGTGTCATTAGTATTCAAGTATAACATTTATGGTTGACTAAAATGAAATGAAAATTGAAATGGTGAATTCCTATCATTTAGAAGTTAATGGATCAGCTACAAGTGGACTAAGTAGTTATGTGATTATATATGATTAAATACTCACAAAATGCACAAGTTCTGACTAATTCTTAAAAAAAGTTAATACAAAAGGTAACACTGTAAGTAGAATGAATAAAGGACAAAAACAATTGACAGGGACCCTGGTTTTCCATTTTTACCAGTAACATCAGTAACAATCACGGAATCCTGCTTGGTTTGTGGATTTTGAATTCTTGTACCGGTGCCTCACGGAAATTGCATGTCACTGCACAGAATCTCTAAGATTTCAGCATCGTTTTACATTTTTTTATTTTCTCTTTCTATGTCCCCTTCTCACAGCATCAGTCTTGACTTTTCAGAGATCCCTAGGCTGGGTATCCCCTAGCTTCACCCCAGGTAATGCTCAGGAGCTCCTGTGGGCCTGCCCCTACCCTGCCTGGATTGTATCCCCCCCCCCAGGTGGGAAGAGAGGGAACCCCAGGTCACTCCTCCACACTCCGTTAGTGTGTGTCGGGCAGTTCAGTGGGTCCCTCATGGCGCCTGGTTATGAAGTCTGGGGCACCTGAATCCCTTCTGCCAGTGACCGATGTACGGTGATTGTTCCTGGTTTTCTGGTCTCTGTCCCTGAGGGCACTGGCACTAGAGGAGATCCAAGGAGGTAGGTCACATAGAGACATGTCACTGCTCCAGATCCTGGCTAGGGTCCTCCCCTCCTGATCATTCTGCAGCACCATTACACCACCACCCATGGTCACACAGGTGGTGGTAAAGCAGCAGGACCTGCAGCCCACCCTTCCCAGAGGAGGAGAGCAGTCCCCCAGGTGCTCAATCCTACTCCCCTGGCCAGACCTCCAGCACCCCGAGTTCACTTCTGACCCTGAGTTACTGGCATTGCAAGCAATAGTGCTAACGCAGCACCAGCGGGCTGACCCAGATTTCAGCATCTTAAAATGAATGCTGCTGTGCTTTGCATTCTTTCTGCTTTGCTGCATATAGAGTCAGTAAGGAAATCACTCGCGCTGCTTTGTTGTAATCAGCCATTCAGTTTAACCAACCATGCCTAGTGGTTAGAGTAACACACAGTGATTGAACTGGGTACATCCAGTAGGCTTGGGTTTGATTCCCACAACATCCACTTGCACACTGTGTGACTCCAAGCAAGTCACTTAACCTCCCCAGTGCTTCTAGGTCACTCCTGAAATCAGACAGTTTTGCCTAGTGGGCCTTACCTGCTTTATAAAGAATATAAAAAAAATACCAATATATGTTTACTACATCATAGAATAGTAGTCAGGGTACCATGTAATTTGCCTGCGTTTTACTTAGGCTGCAATGAGTTTATGTAGATAAAGATAACTGTTCAGATATATTTTATGTGTTTTATAAGCTTGTTTTTAGATTTTAGTCAGGTTTTTATTGTATTCTTTGCATATGGGCATCTAGGTTGTAGATTGCTAAATGCAGGATCACTGTTACCAACTAGCTTATTCACGTTTATACTGTAATCAGTAGGGCCATCCAAAATCCTCAGTTGTTTGAATGAAAACTAGTCTGAATGAAAGTATGTTCACAAAGAAGAAACTGCCTTACTACTTATGAAAAGACTTCACAGTTAGCACCCTATTTAGGTGACTTGGATGATTTGTACCTTTTCTCCCACCTGCTGTTTCAGTCTCTGTGACAACAAAATGTTTTCTGACAACTGCTTCTACAAAAAGCAAAAGTTAAGTATTTAAGTGTACATATGTTTGGCCAGTGGATTTTGAAAGACCAGTCAATGACATACATAAGGTAAGACCCCAGGGGCTATATGATGCTGGTAGGCAGAGTGGTGCTCAATTCACATCTGAACAAAGACATGAAAACTGGGAGACACCCTTTTCATGGACACCAAGTGAAAAAAAAAGCATCCACATGTCTGAGAGATGCATGAATCCATTTGAAGGTCCTCCACTAATCACTTGTGAATTTTTTCAGTGAAGACACTTTATTTCAAAGAAGCAAATTCAAGCAGTTTTTTTTTCTCCTCCTACCCCCTGGCCATCTACTCCTTCAGGCCTGCCAAGGCCTCCCTACCACTGCTGCTGAGTCCCGACCACCATCCACTGCCCCTTACTGCTGTGCTACCAGGTAACCCAAAGTAACCCTTCATTGAGTGGGCCCCTACCCTGTGGGAGGCTTCCAGGGGAGGAGAATTACCCCAAAGAGCTTCCTGTGTATCCTGAGCATGGCAGGGGTCAGAACGGACACGTGTCTGGGGCTTCCAGCTTATGGAGGGACCAACAGTTGTCCTTCGGTTGGCCAGCGGGTGTTTTCCCATTTTCTTGATAAGCCACATGATGTCAAGGCACAAGCTGACATCCATCACGTTCCCTCCTGCAGTGAGGGCTGACATGTTGTTGTGCCTCTGGCCTCCACCAGGGGCCAGCAAATGCTGAGCTGTGAACCCACCCTCCCTCCCAGGAGAAGGTGTGTGGTCGTTGGACAATCAAGCCTTCACCCACCAGCTGGCCCTCCAACACCCAAGTCTGTTCCCTAACCCTGGTCAGCAGTGTCACAGGCAGAAATCCAATTCAGGCAGTTAAATTATAGACCGGAAAAAACAAAGGTAGTCCACCTTAATGGTGATGGTTCAGATTAATTCACATCTGAGTTCTAGGAAGCAAAGAGACCAAGTCATTTGTAACTTGTGCATGTGGGGTATGGGTGTTGAAGAAAGGGGATCATAGTGCTGTCACAACTACCATTAACCCTGAGGGATGTGGACTGCATTGTTGCTACTGCCATCACACTGAAGGGGTGGGGGCTGTAGTGATTCTGCCATCACCACTGGTGGATGGGGAATGTAGTACTGCAACCATCACACCTAAGGGATGGGGGCCACAGTGCTACTGCTTCTGTCACACCTGAGGGAGGGAGGTCATAGTGATGTTGCTGCTGCCATCACACTGAGGGATGGGGGCCGTAGTTCTGTTTGTGCTGCCATCGCACTTGAGGGATGAGGCTGTAGTGCTGCTTCCATCACACCTTAGGGATGGGAGCTGTAGTGCTGCTGCTGCCATCACATCTTGTACTAAAATAACTTTAAATTGATACAAGGATGTGCAACAGTGGAGGTCAAAATTGTTAAAATGCATGTTAGCAGAGTTAAAAATTGTTAAATAAAGTACAGAGAACCAAATACCAGTAAAAACGGATTTAGGCTTAGCAGACACCGGTGGCAATATCGTTTTTTACAATGTGCAAAATGGAATATGCCCTTTCTCAATACTGGTAAACCAGTGTCCCTGACAATTGATCATTTCTCTAACCTATATCAGTATTATGGCATTTAGCTTGTTGGGGAACAGCTTTCTGGACTACTAAAAGTCACCAAAATGCAGCATTTGACTTCAATTTTTCAAAATTTTCCCTGGGGGGCATACCCCCTGACACCCCCAGAGAGGTTGAGATTTTGTGCCCCTCCAGAATTTCTGACTGCATGACACCCCTGACTGCTACTCACACTTAGGAGAGATAATAGGCAGTATTTCAGAACAGGAGGTAAACATAAAGGAAAAGCATCCACTGTATCAGTCAGTTAAATGGAACTGAAATGGCTATAGTGACTGAGCACCAAATATGCCAGGCATCAGAAGCAGAAGAGTAAGACTGCACAACCACCTCAGGTGCTGGCCAAAGATCCTTTAGAAGGTAAGAACAGGCTAGGAAACAACTGGGGTATATTCTGTGCAGCTTCAGATGCCGATTCATATTGTTTTTTCCAAGCTGGGGTAGAAACATCTAATCATGCAGGATATAGCATTTGAAATTTAATTTGAGCAGCCCAAAGCTTAGAGGTGAGAGACTGGTATTCTGCATGGCTTTGGTGGACTGGCAAAGGTAAGTCCTGAACAATGCAGATCCTATGGCTCTCCCAATGTAGGGTTTATGTGTCCCTGATTTTCCTTAAAATGTGAGCCTGATCAAGATAATTGAAGAGCCTAAAGATGGCTAGCTCAGGTGGATCTCCAGGTATTGGTTTAAGATGGAGCGTGTAGTGTATGCGTTCAATGATGTAAGAGGGACCATTCGTCGATAGATCTGCTATTTTTGTACCTAAATTTTTCAGACTCTCTTCTGCCTCAGGGAGCCCGAGTAGCACCAAATTATTTCTTCGGCTATGGCCCTCTAAATCTTCCACTTTCTCCTCCAGTTTAGATACCTTGTGCCTGAGGGATGTGAGTTCGGGATCTGTTCTATTTTGCCAGTCCTCAACTGAGCTAATGAGTGCTTCAGAGTCAGATACTCGCATAGTTAGTTCTTGTAAGGCAGGTTGAAAGTCTCGGAAGTCTACCATTAGTGGAATAATATCCTCCTTAATGGTCATGAGCTCAGAAAGAAATGTTCAGCCGATAGATCAGTAGGCATCACTGAAGCTGGTGGAGTCAGGGAGGTGCTGCGTTGAACCTGCTTAGGTTCCAGAACCCAGGCCTGCATAGTAGAGGACTGCTTCAGGTTGGATGGTGAGGTGTCTTCCACAGAAGTTGACTCACCTGAATCAGACATCCTGTTATTGGAGACAAAGTCGGAAAGTCAGAGTATATAGCAGATAGGGTTGTCAGAACTAGTTCGGCAAAGATTTGAACCCTTCTCGAACCCTGGTGTTCAAGTTCTAATTTAGAACTAGAACACTAGAGGGTTCGCAAAGGGTTTGAGTTATTATAGTTTTCCCCAGTTACATGGACATGGCTAATTAAAGGTATCTGGTCAAAATAGCGCATCTGTAATAGCATTAGCCAAAATAGCGTGTACATTACAACGTGTTGTAATTATAGCACATTACACATAAGCGCTATGTAGAAATACCACTGCAATGAGAGTGTGATCATTTAATTGTATCAAAACCTTAACCTTTTGAATTCTGCAGAATAGAAAGGGGGCATTTTCGCAGGAAAAGCATAATTTTATTACAGTGCCACTGAATTTGAGTGAATGCGAACAATAAGGAAAGACACTTCATCAGACAGAACTGCATGTGCATAAACTAACAGTGTGGTATGTATGTTGTAAGAGCAAAGCCACCTGTCCCGTCGGAACTTCTAAGGCTGTTGAATCTGTAACCATGCTCCTTTACATTTAAAAAAAAAGTGTCAAAATAATGTATTTTAAATTCATGTTCACTTCACTCCAGTCTTTCCTCCTGAGAAAGCAGCCTTCACTCTACTGTACTATGTTGTCCACTTCAGGGATGAAGTGACTAACTACATGCAGTGATCTGTACCCGTTATCAGCCTTACAGACTGACTTCAAACACTTCTGCATTTCTGATGTGTGCAAGCGATCCGCTCCGAAACCAGAGTTAACGTTCACCATTTCCACCAACCCTGATTCTTGTTGGTTCATCGAGTCTTGCGCCCTTACGCCAAGCCCTGTACTTTCGCCCTCCCATTCCAATCTGTCTGACAGCCACTCAGAAAGGGTGCACAGCAGGCAGAATAACCTCCGATTTTTGTCAAAAAAAAAACAAACAAAAAAAAACCTTAAGTTTAAAGAATTGGGTTTGGGCAGGAATATCCGTAATGAATTTAGTTGAAAGCATGTTGCTTTATTTATTGAATATGGCTTACAATGTATAGAGTAAGGAATATATCTGCATGCATGGGGACAATTTTGTCTAATGTGAGGGTGGGAGGAAGTCACTAACCACCCATGATAATGGCAAAGTGGCAGCTGGTCAGCCTTAGGCTTTCAGCAGAATTCAAATGCATGTAGAAATAGCGCTGCAAGCTGTGCCATCTATTTAATTGCGGTATTGCCAGGCGCTAAAATGATAGCACTCTTTTTTCTGTAAGCGCTAATATGTATGCGCTTAAATGACTAGTGCTAATATTGTTGCACGATATTGACACTAACTCCTAATTAAATAGCGCTGGATTTACTACCTGTACAGAGTAGACCCTCCAACCGTACTGATCTGGCCGGCTTTCTTATGCGGTACCGGATCCTGAGGAGCTCTCTGTTTGTACCGAATTTCAACTGCCAGGAAGTAACTTTAATTTTGTACTGTGTTCCCGAATTCTTTCTCTGCAGTGAGTGCAAAGCCTGATGTGGTATCTGTCCATCCCCATGGCAACCGGCACTACGGACATGCGCAAGTGACCCCTGGAAGCAGCTGCTGCAACCTTGTGTTTCCCATGATGACACATTACTGGCGGGCGTGTTTGAATGTCACCCGTGTGTGTCCAGGAGTCACAACTGCATCTCGATCGGATCCTGCGGTGAGACACTCGGCTTGCTCCGTCCACTTTTGCAGTAGCGCTTTTTATCACACAGCTGTGTGTTTTATTGTGTTTATGTTGCCACACAAGATTTGAATGAACTCCACATTCAGTCTGGTCATCCCCATCGTCGATCATCGAGACCAGAGCCCGGTTATTCTAAGCGCCAGCCCAGCATAAGAGGTATTGTTCTGTTATTGTCTGCCCAGTTTTTCCACTCGACCAAAGACAATGCAAGCATCCAGTACAAAGAGGACTTGCTGTTTGCACATTATTTACAGTACTGAAATGTGTCTGTGTTAAGCTCAAGTACAAGCCTTAATCTACAGTAGATAAGAATACAGATCTCTTTTTCTTTTAACTGTTTGACATGAGAAGAGTCAATCAGAGGAAAGGTGGTAGCTTTTTCAATATTGGAAGGCAGGCAGAAGATTTGCAAAAACTTGACTGAGACTGCCTTCTTATATTATTGAAAGTTTGAGTGTGATCCAGTTATTAATGTTATAATTAACATTCAGAGGGTTCCCATTAATCTGCAGTTAGGTTGAGTAGCATTTTGGCGCTCTAAGTGAGCTGCAGTTCTAACAATAGGTGTTTATCAAGAAACAGCCAGAAAGTATTTTAGGTGCTTGCTGTTGGGAGGCAGGGCTACACAACAGGTAGCAAACAGTGAGTGAGACAGAGAGAGATACGGTCAGTATTAGCCTTGCAGCAAGGGCTTCATGTGCTGGAGTAGTGTGGTAAGGAATTATTCCAGCCATGGGCCCTGCTCACAAGATATTTAGGAATAGATGGGAGAAAGTAAGTTTTGTGAATAAGGCCCATGTTTGTTTGTGAGGAACTTGGTAGGGGGTGATTGTTGGAAAAGACCAGGCTTAGAAACTAAAAGGGGGGATCCCTAATCCATTCCTGTCAAGCTGCCCATAAAGGAAAAAATCCAGTAAAAAATATGTTGAGGAGAGGCAGAAACTCAGTTTCCAACTTCTCAGAAAAGACTTTTACAAGAAGAAGCAGGTGGTAGGAAATGCTGAATGCTGTATGCAAGCCTAGGTGTGGGAAAGAGGATGGCCCACCGGAGGCAGAAGCCAGATAGAGCCAGTCAAGAAATCTGTTGGTTGTGGGAATGCTAAAAGTGATTTGTATATGCTTGCTTTTGTGTAATATTGTTTGTAGATTAAGGTGTCTAGCAACACTTTTAAGTTTGAAAGGAGAGCAGACTATCGATCCTGGTTTCAACCCCCCCCCCAGAATTTCACAGCTGCAAGTCTGAATTGATGTACCTGTACCTATTTTTATCTGTCAAATGTTGGAGGGTCTGCCTGTATTACACATCCCATACTTGTTTGCATAAGGCCTGGGATTTTGTGTCAAACAGCAAATCAGCTGCCTGTGTGCGGCATGCTCACGCATGTCCGGTTGTTGGGGGTTTACATGCGTGCGTGCCCATTTACTACACTGGAACCAATTGCCATTGAGATTTGTGGTGTTTTAAGCCATGCATCAGAGTGCATCCCATTCCAATCATGGAAACCAGTGAAAAAGCAAGTTCGGTGGCTGATCAGCGACTCTACCAAGTATTTAGGTGGGCAGCGAGTTGGCGTTGGGCTGCAAAAAGTCTGCACAATAAAAGAACATGTATGCTTAAGTTAAGCTTCTATTCATTCTTTACAAACTGTTGTGGTTGGTTATTTTGGTTTGTGCCCATTATTTTGTGTGTGGGAGGTGCTCTGGCCTCTGGCATTTGTTCTAATTTTTAAATACATGCCAGAAATGTTTCCATGTTGGAAGGAGAGACAGAAAAATCTGAGTACAAAAATAAATAAATATATCTGTGTGTCACTGTGTTGTGTGACTACATCTCCTATGTGGTGTACTTGCCAGTCCATCATCCTGTTGTGTGCCTTTGACTGCACTGTACCCTATCTAGTGTGTGAGCATGTGCAGCCCAGATCCCATTTCTGTGGTATCTGTTAATACATACCAGAAATAGTTTCTGGCAGGACTTTGGGAGGAACAGATTTAATTTTTCTCTCAGTTTCATGTGCATTTCACTATTCTCTTCATTATTGGCAGCACAATTGAAAAATAGGGTTCGAGTTCTAAAAAGTTCTAAAAAAGATTAGAACCCTAGAACTTTTCCAAAAGTTCTAGACTAGAAGTAGAACCCAGAACTTCAAAGGGTTCTGACAACCCTAATAGCAGATAACAAGAAAGTGCAGGAACAAATGCTGAAAAATATTATTATAGAGGCAAGTTCCATGGAGCTGAAAATCCAGGATGCTACCACTCCTTACACATCACGTGACTCCAGGACTCTTTCCTCTGAAAATGGACTTGTGTCCTCCCACCCTTTGTTCCTGCTGCTCCCTGAAGGTACACACCCCCCCAAACCACTGTGAAGACTGAGCAGAAGTACATCTTCAGGATGTCTGCTTTTACTTGATCCTCTTCTGTGCAGTCACTCCCTGTTGCCCTCCTTATCCTCACTATTCCTCCTCTTGTCATTCTGTTATCTCTTATGTACTGTACCCAAAGAACGTTTAATCCATTTTAGCTACCCCTTTGGCTATCCTTTCTTCTGTCTACATTTTTGCTCTCATCACTTCCTTTTCTGCTTCCTTCTGTTTTAATTGGTGCACCTCCCTGTCTTTGTCTATCTGAGTTGCCTTGTACCTACTGGATGCACCCTTTTTCTCTTCATCACCATAGCCACTTTACTAGTGAGCCATGATAATCTTTTTTTCCTTTTGCTTACTTCATTCGCAAAGCTGCTAGTTGCCTTAATTATGCCTCCCTTGTTTTCCCCACTGTGCCTCTGTGCCTCTATCCCTCCTTGGCAATCTGTTATAAGGCAGTTTCAGAGACAGTCTCCCATTTTATTAAAATTCACTCTAATAAAGTCCAGGATCCTCATCCTCATGTGGTTAGCCTCTGTTTCCATCTTAACGTTAAACTACACTTGATGATGATCACTGGTACCAAGGGGACTGCTCACTGTGTATTAATCTTGACAAAATTAATATAAAGCACCAATGGGAGTAATCTATGTTACTGAAATAAAATACTTCTGCTTTGATTTGTAATATAAGTAAATGGGGCTCAGGAGATGTCTCTTGGCCAAATAAGAGTGTCTCTTCATGATGGGATTGATTTTTAAAGGGCGACAGAGGGCTTTCCCTAAGATGCTACAGTGGGATGTTCCTAATTAGCCAAATGACAAATCCAGAGCCCAATTTACTTTTTATTAGGCATTTCTTTTTGCCTATTCAGATTTGATTACAAAAAGGGAAATATGATCGCTTTGGACTAGTACGCAGTGAAAAAGAATGGAAAGCTATTCAGCTGATATACATAAGGAGCAGGATCACGTATACTAATCACCTCTGTGTCTGGGTTTCATTTAGTGTCAGTGCTTCAGCTATTTTTAGAGCTGTGGGCAGAGCCTATAAGCCTATTGGGATCGCTTAGTACCTTTAAAAATGGTTTATTATGGAACCTTCTGCTGGACTTTTGGAAATATCCTTCTGAAAGTCCAACAGAGCTTAAAACACTCCACCACAATCGGCCACTATGGAATAACAGCCAAACTATTTTGTCTGTTACTTCCGCATTCCATGGCATGAACTGTGCTGCGTGCATGTGTAGTTCT
Organism: Neoceratodus forsteri; assembly: GCA_016271365.2. Taxonomy (NCBI): domain Eukaryota; kingdom Metazoa; phylum Chordata; order Ceratodontiformes; family Ceratodontidae; genus Neoceratodus; species Neoceratodus forsteri. The sequence goes on from CM057456.1 coordinate 1,294,532,444, forward strand.
GCTGGCGCCATCATGTTGTGAATGGCAAAATGCCATTCACTGCAACTGGGCATGCACGTGTGCTGCGCATGCGCAGTTGCATTGCCACTACCAGCTCCATGGCATTCTGTGCCCCACCAACAACTCAAGCGGAACACTGGGAGCCCACCCCAGTGTGCCCAAAGAATGTGTCCCCCCCCAACTCTTGTAGTACACTGGGAGCCCACTCCAGTGTGCTCAAAGATGTGCACCCACCCCAGATTCATGCCACACACTGGGAGCCCACCCCAGTGTGCCTAACGTTTTGTTTTCTTTCTCCCACCCCCCACCAAAATCAGGGTGCCCGATCCCCATGTCAGCCATCTGTACATCCCCCCCATCATGTGGCACACTGGAAGTCCACCCCAGTGTCCCCAAATGTTTTAGTTTTCTGTAAAAATTAAAATGGTTCCTCTCCGTCGCTCCACTTGTATTTTTTTTCTTGTAAAAAAGAAAATGGTCCCTTGTCATTGCTCCATTCCCCCTGCTCCATCCCCACCATCCCACTGCACACCCACTTCCTCACACATCCCATACTTACCTCTGGAGATCGGCACTGTCTTCTTCTCTGGACCGGGACATGTCTGCACTCTTCAAAGCTGAACCGCTATAATGCCATTCAGTGGTTTTTTTTAACTTATGCTGATAAATCAGCCATTGTTTGGAATTTTTGTCCCAAATTTTCAACATGGCGTTCTTGGGACCCCACCTCATGAAAACTGTCACTGTCATTTTGTTACTCAGTCCTGAAAATTGATTTTGCGTTTGCTGTGCAGAATCACCTTTTGGGACTGATTCACAAAATTACAGTGCCACTGTTCAAATGATGGGGTCCCAAAAAGCCCATGTTGCAAATCTGGTGAAAAAGTTCCAAAAAATGACTGCGTTATGAGCGTGTGTTGTGCAGTTTCTATGCACGCTCCTAACTTCGCCAATTGTTAATATTTTCACTCCACATTTTCAACATTGTCATTTTTGCACACCTCCATCAAAACAGTACAGCTATCATTTTTCACAACCTGTCTAAAATGTGTTTTTGCACCTCTGGCACAGAATAGCATATTCGCTCTGTGAAATCACCTTTCGGAAAAAGTGAACAAAATGACACTGGCACTCTTCATGAGGAGGGGTCCAAAAAAGGCCTTGTTGAAAATTTGATGCAACACCTCCAAAAAATGGCCAAGTTATACTTGGGCGTTTAATAATTTCTATGCACATGTGTAACTTTGGTCACTTGGTAGCTCTTCACAGCTCTATCGGCTATGGCTGGAGTTTGTTATTAAAGGCACTATCTTTTGTTTTTGAAAAACACAACTTTTATGATTTCAAGTCATCTTTCAATATGGTTGGTTTAGGGTTTCATCAGTATTTTCTGTTATTTTTGAACACCCGTTGTTTAACATAACTTTTCTTTTGACTAAAATAAAATAACATGCTGAATGCAGTACTCCCTGACCTTATGTCACAACAAGCATACAACAACAGCTGAGAATACTGACAAAAACTGGTCCAAATCGTGTTAAAAGAAACACTCCTTTTATTATATTGAAATGTAAAGCAAGTGCAAAAGCCAACTTAAAATGGAGAATAAAGGATGTCATGTAAGACAGGAGTTTGGGGCAATTTAAAATGGGATAAAAGAAATATAGGTCAATATTTTCACCTTAACATGTACAGCTGCATTTGGTCGCACTCAAACACACAAGCCTCAGCTGAAACTACTGTAATTAAGGATACAACAACTGAGAATTAACAGTCCCATCATCTATAAGCCTACCTCAAGCTAGCCCTATCACTGGCATCAGCAATGACATCAGAACTGACTAACTCTACATGGAGGTAACCCTAATCCATAGAAAAAGTAGAAAAGAGTACACATGACTATAATAGGTGCTACTGCATAAATGTTGCTTGTTGGTACCTAAAACTAAACAGCAAAAAAAAAGGATTAATGAGGTATAAATGAAGGGTTAGAATATCTGTGCTTTAAAAATGGGCTTCTAAATGGCATTTGAGTGGATTTTGTGTACCAAAAAGGACTTTTTTTTTTAGTTATCTTTTTACCTCCTACAATGCTACGGTACCCACTTCTCCTTCAGGGCCTCCTAGTATCACCACTCCTGGCCATTCTCTTCCCGAGCACTGCTCTCATACCACATATTGCAGCCGACTCCACAGAGGGGGAAGGCACTGGGGGGTGGGGAAACCCCAGCACTCTATTTCTTTCCTTACAGGACTCGTGGGTGCTGCTGTGGAGGAGCAGGCTCCCTGAGGTTCCCGGAGATATGGAAAAATGGAGGCCATCATCCGGTGGGTGCCGAAGTTGTTTTCCAGCTTTCTGGTTGTCCCTCCTGTGCCGCTGCATGTAGTACCCCTGGTCTCCACCGGGGGCCACTACTAGAGCAAGGCTTCCCACCTGAACCATCCCAGAAGAGGAAAGCAGTCCTCCGGACACTCCTTCCTCTCCTTCCATGGCCAGCCCCCGATGTCCCGAGTCCATTCCCGAACCTGGGTCGCCAGCATGTTTCGAGGTGTGACAACCAGCACTTCAGCTCTCTGAGCCACTGGGCCGGCATAAAATGAAGGGTTTTATAATGAGGGGTGAAAATGGGAAAGTGAATGGTTAGATTGTACTCATACTAAGAAATAAAGGAACTCTGAAAACAAATTGACTGAAAATGTAGCTCTCATATTCTGCATGGGAGGGGATATTGTGATTGTAGAGGTTATGAAAAGAACATTTAAATTGTTTGTCTGACAAACATGATTTTGAATTTTAAGATTTGATAGAAACATATAATTTGTTAGCAGAAAAGAACCATTTGGCCGAGCCAGCCTGCTCATGTATTTGCTGCTTTCTACCCCTGTGGACCCTACCTGGTATCCATCAACTCTCCCCCTCCTTGCCTATGCACTGATATGACCATGTGTCTATCCTAAACATGCTGGAAGCCTTCCACCATTCTAGCCTCCACCACTTTGGCTGGCAGATTGCACATCCTAAATCCATGTGCAGTATCCTGTGTTTGTATTGTTTTGCAGCTACTGTAATATCAGTCTCTGTGTTAATCAATGATCATCACGAGAAAGCACACAGCTATGACTAAAAGAATCTATTCCTGGTGCATAGTTTTGCAGACCTGGGAATATAATAAAAGTACTCATAATTCATAAGAACAGACTAAGGTTCTTCTTCAAAAACTGTGCAAAACAAACAATTTCTGAAAAAAATTATCTGGGGTTAAAATTATGTGGTGTTTCCTTAATCCATAATACCAACTCCAGTCAAAAACTGTAAAATATTGGCATAATTCTGAAACCATCAATGTGCATTCAAACACCTCTAGTTTTAGCATGCTTTTACAGGAAATCATTCAACCTCCCCTTATGTAAGCTAGCACAAAGAGTATTACAAGTGTTTAATCATCAGAACATAGAAACAGAGAAATGTTCGGCAGATAAGGACCGCTTGGCCTTCCTAGTTTGCCCATTTACCCTACCTACTGTAATTATGCAGGCACTACTTGATCTCCAGCTTTACCCTCAGTTTTCTAATCATGAAGGTTCCTTTATACCTGTCCTATGTATTTTTTGAATTCTGGTACCATTTTTGCTCCCACCACCTCCACTGGAAGGCTGTTCCATGCATCCAGCATCCATTCATTGAAGAAGTACTTCCTCATGTTTCCCCTGACTCTACCCCCCCAGCTTCTTTTCATGACCCTTGTTCTTGAGCATCTTTTTTTCTGAAAAATGCTTCCCTCTTCTACCATATTTATACCCTTGAGGTATTTGAAAGTTGCTATCATATCCCCCTTTCCGTCCAGGGTGTACATATTGAAGTCCTTCAGTCTGTCTTCATAGGGCTTTTGATGCAGTTTCTGCACCATTTAATTGCCCTCCTCTGGACCACCTCTACTCTGCCTATGTCTTTCCAAAGATGTAGCCTCCAGAACTGGGCACAGTGCTCAAGGTGAAGTCTCACCAATGACTTGTACAGTGGTATCACACCTTCTTCTTCCTGATGGTGATACCCCTCCCTATGCACACCAGCATCACACTGGCTCTCCCCACTGCCTTGTCACACTGCTTGGCTACTTTTAAGTCATCAGATATGATTACCCCCAGGTGCCTTTCCTGTGTGGTAGCCATCAGTACCTCTCCTCCGATCATGTAGGCAGTCATCATCAGGGAGGCAGTATAGTCCAGTGGTTTAAGGCTCTGAGCTGCTAATCTGGTGATATCCAGTAGGCCAGACCTGGGTTTGAATCCCACAGCTTCCACTTGCATACTGTGTGACCCTGAGCAAGTCACTTAACTTACATGTGCTCCTGTAAAAAAGCTTTCAGCTTAGTGTGCTACTCCTGGTTAAACAACTAAATAAATGTACTCTGCCCCTGGGTTTCTGTGCCTCAAGTGCATAATTTTCTACTTCCTCTTGCTGAATCCTATTTGCCACATTCTTGATCACTCTTCAAACTTACTGAGAGCCCTCCTCATTCTTCCTACCCCCACGGAGTGTTAACCCTGTTCCAGATCTTGGTGTCATCTGCAAAAAGGCATACATTCCCTTCCAACCCTCTGCAATGTTGCTAATAAAGACATTAAAAAGGACTGGCCCCAGTACTGATCCTTGTGGCACCCAGCTGGTCACCTTCCCCTCCTTGGGGTAAACTCTGTTTACCACCACCCTCTGACATCTATTACTCAACTAATTTCTAACCCACTTTGCCACCTTAGGACCCACTCCCAGACTTCCCAGCTTGTTTATAAGTCTCCTACGTGGAACGGTGTCAAAGGTCTTACTGAAGTCTAGGTAGGCCACATCCCCCTCTCCAACCTGATCTTATTCCCTTGACCCACTGTCAAAGCATTTCAGAAACTCAGCAAATTCTCATGACATGAACATGAACTGTGTCCCATTGTTGAAACTGAATGCAATCAGGTTTGCTTCTCTGATAATAACAGAAGTTAAGAAATCGAATAACAGTAGAAAGGCAATTTTGTACAGTAATCCAAAAGGTGTAATAGTATATTGACAGACAAGCAGAGTAAACTTAAAAGGTACTAGAATATTAATATATAGTATACAATATGGAAAAAGGTACACGTTCTCTCAGTAAAGAGGGGGACAGGCTATTTGTACAGTATTTACAAAACAAGCACTGAGTGGTGGCAGTAGCACTTTGCATTACATGGAGTTTATAGTACAATGAATATATTAGTACACTGCACTATTTGACAGAACAATATTGCTTTTGAATGCTTCATTGAGTTGTAAGCCCTCTTTAAGAGCTTACCAGCTGGGAGTTCCCCCTTATAAGTGGTGGTTTCGGCTCCAGTAGAGGAGGCAAGGGCCTGGGAGCTGGAGATAGGGGTCCTGGGTTGAGGCAGAACAAGTTTGGCTGCAGGGCCGAAGTTTGGGGCTGGGTTGGGACTATTGCCATCCTGGTCCACCCCCATTTCATTCTCGACCTGTCAAGGTTAGTGGAGTGGTCAGGCGTGGGGTTGTTTTTGTGCTGCTGTGAGAAGCCCCCCCAGATAGGAGGAGATGGGAGCTGGGGCCCGGTGTTGTAAGGTTCAGCCTACCTCATGACCCCTGGCACCAGGATAGACCTTGAGGTGGTGTCCTTTGTTTAGCCACTGTCAGCTGTAGGTTGGACCAAGTGTGAGGTGAGAGACCATATCATGAGGGACAGTGGTGGCAGCCTGTCCCTGGTAACCCTGGTTTGCCTGCATGCAGTAGCCCTGTACAGTGAAGAGGAGGAGGATGTGGCATCTCAGGATTATCCCCTGGCCTCTGGGTCAGTATGGGGGGAAATTTTGTGGGGCACCATGTGCCTTGGGGTTGCTGTTTCCTAGGATGTTAAGTGGGAGCAGGACAGCCAGGCTGGTGAGAGAGAGAGGGAGAGGGAGAGAACTGGAACACCTCGCACATTCATGAAGCCATTGGGACTGAAGAGAGTGGTGCAGCAGGAAAGGCTGTAGAGTGTTTCGGGGATTGTGCTGCCACTGCCATCGGTGAGGGAGTCTTTGCTCCTAGGAAATTAGTTTTAAGAATCTGTGCCATAAAGATCATTTGGTCTACACAGAAGCTGTACCTGTCTGCTCCATGGAGCTGTGATTGCCTTTTTTACTTATTAAATTAATTGTTGGTGATGCTTTATCTATGCCTGGACAGTGGACTTATTTTGTACTAACTAGCTGGCCCCCTAACTCTCCATTAGGACCTGTTTGCACCCCACTGGCTGTTTAATAAAGTCATCCTCTTGGCTGCACCCCCTGAAGTCGCCTGCTCAGTGGCACGTCTGCACCCAGGTATAAACTTTTATTCTTTTGGACAGTATTGTTGTGTTGTGGAGTGTCTACTCCTTATTTTACTACCTGGAAGACCCCAGACATGGGAGAAGGGGCTTAAAACATGGGAACCCTTCTGAGATATTTGTTTTTTTGTGGTGCAGCCTTTTATTCGGGAGTGGAGGAGACTCCAGTTTGGCCGGCTTGTGTTTCTGGACTGTAAGGGGAAAAAAAAAAACATAAACAAAAAGTACAGACCACATTTTTGTTATTAGTACTGGTGCCCTTTTCACTGCTGTAAATGGAGGGAAGTGTGACTGCTTTAGACAGCCCTCTATGGATTGGAGGAAATGAGAGGAAACAGGTCGGAGTCCATTTGTGCCATCTGGTCAGGACTGAGAGGCTGTGTTGGAGAACCTGTAGATTGGGATAGTTGTTCCTGAGTAATATCTTAAGGGCCTACACTGTTTCACCATGACCGATGCTGCAGAGAGACTGGGAAAGGAGGTGCCGGTGCCTGCCTGCCAGCCTCCCTCCTGTCCTGGCTTCGGGAGCAGGTAGAGAAGAGCAAAATGGCAGACCAATGTATGATCTGCAACAGAGCTGGAGGTGATGTTAAATGGATGCTTGTATGTTTTTATTGCTCCCACGGTGCCGCCCCTCCCTTGTGCCAGCCTGACACTCCTTTTGTGTTATCTTGGTAGTGGCCTCCTATGTCTGTGCAGCTTAGTACTCACCCTTCAAGCCTGAAGAACTGTTAAGAAATGGAAAGGACTGTGAGTGAAGTGACCCCTGAGGAGAAGGGTGCTAGATGTCTGCCCTGCCCTTACCCTGCATTGGACCCTACTCCTCCCTATGACAGAGGAAGAGGCTGTGGTTGGGTAAGGAGCCCACCCATATAGTAGCTTCAGCTGCTGATGTGGTCCCTATGGTGGCAGTGACCAAGAAGATCACCCCTAGCACCCCCGTGAATGGTAAGGAGGGAGACTAGCCTGATGTGCTAATTGTGGAGGTGCTATCAGACAAGGGTACCAGTCAGCAGTGAGAGTGTGTGGAAGCAGTCGATGCTGTGCCCTTGGTGCCTGGTGCCACTCCAATATCCATCATGTTTGAAGACCAGCTATGGGAGAGGGATATCCGTAGGCCATACAAGTTCCCCAGTCTGCGTTATCCAGACAATATCCCATGGCAGGCTCAAGTGTACAAGCAAAAGGGGACAAATATGAACTCCCTTAGGACCTCTGACCCTCTGTACCATCTTTACACCTACAGGAGCTAGCTCATGAAAGAGACCAAACCCAGTACCAGCTTTAGGAGCATCCCTAAGTGGTCCCAAGCTGAGAGGTGGATCAGGAGGCACATAAGGAAGGAATATCCAGTTGAGACCTATCCTTATATTTGTGAGAGGATCTGGAATGTGATAGAAGAGAAGCAGGAAGACTGGGTGTTCCAGGGTGCCCTGGACAAGATTCAACAATGCAGCCATGTGGATCCCTCTGACACCAGACCTCGCCATCAGCTGGCCATTGACCATGCCAAGAAACTGTACATCACTGCTGTGTGAACTGGAGTGACTCTGTTTAAAACCTTTGCTATGGTGCAGGATGCTGAAAGGCTGGGCACAAAATACTATATCATCAGTGAAGACTCCTTTGGTGAAGAGATAACTAAGACAGACCTCTAGCTGTACTTTCATTCAGATCCTGCTTTGGTGTAATACTGGACCTCTCGTGTTCATTCTGGGCTGTTGGTTTATAGTTTGGACTGACCCCTCTGTTTGAGGGAGCTGGGTCACCTCTGTTCAGGTTTGCAGAAAAGTACTGCTAATAGTGTTAATGTTTGTTAAAATGCTCCTATTTGTTCCACTGTGGGGTTTGCCTGGAGGTGTAATGGACGGCCTATCCTGTCATGTTATGAATTTCAGCTTTGGACTTCTATGGACATTTTTTGGTGCTTGTAATCATTTTAGCACCACTTAATTATTTGGACTGTACTAAGCTAAATTATGTGTATGAGTGTGTGGGTGTGTGAGTGTGTGTATGGCTGGTTGAGAGTGGAAAGATGTGTGGTTGGAGTGTGTGAGGTGCCTGGAGTGCTTGGCTGGAAATTAACAGCCTTAAGGGTCTACACAATTGTGCCATTGCCTGTTCCAAGTGTCATTTGCACTTTTGTTAGGTACAGTTTGAGGGGGAAAAAAACAGAGGACTGTTCCAGAATTTTTATGGTTTAAATGTGTACTTTCCATGCATTCTTTGCTTAGTTTAGCCTGATGGTGGCAGCAGCACATTTGGCAAGTGGGTTTAGGTAGTTGGCTTGGGACGCTTCCCCTGTGCCTAGACCGGTCTCCTTGGCATAGTGGGTGGATCAGCAGGCCTTGGGAGAGTAATTGTGTTGGGATTCAAGTAATTAATTGAGTCTGGCCCTTTATTGTTTACTGGGTACCCACCATTGTGGTGCTGTTAGCAGTAGTGGCCAGGGCCTGCCCTGGGGTGAAGAGAGTGCATATCCTTCCCCACGATTGGGACTGTGGGGCAGCTTCTTAGTTGTTCACCAGGAGGTAAATGGCTTTGGGGGGGGGAGTGTAAACCCACTTTGGGAGATTATCAGATTAGAGCCCTTTACATTTGGGCTGGCCAATGTTTGGGTCCATCTGCTGGCAGGTGGAGCTGGGTGTCCCCATTATATGGGGTGGTTTTGCCTCCAGTAGAGCAGGTAAGGGCCTGGGAGAGGGAGGTAGGAATTCCTGGCCACAGTCAGGATAAGTTTGGCTGCAGGTCAGAGGTTCGGGGCCAGGTTGGGCTGATTGCTATCCCAGTCCGCCCCTGTTTCATTCTCGGTGTGTTGGGGTTAGGGGAGCGGTTGTGTGTGGGGTAGTTTTCATGCTGCTGTGAGAGGACCCCCAGGATAGGAGGAGATGGAAGATGGGGCTTGGTGTTGTATGGTTTGCCCTACCTCATAATCCCCGGCACTGTGGTAGGCTTCAGGGTGGAGTCCTTTGTTTGGCTGCTGCTGCAAAGGATCAGGCATGGTGTGGGGTGAGAGGCTGAATTATGAGGGACGGTTGTTGCAGCCTGTCCCTGGTAACCCTGTTTTTTCCCATATCCAGCGGCCCTGTGCATTGAAGAGGAGGAGGAAGAAGTGGCATTGCAGACTTATCCCCTGGCCTCTGGGCCAGTATGGGGGGAAATTGTGTGGGTTATTGTGTGCCTTGGGTTTGTTGTTTTCCAGGACATTAAGTGGGAACTAGATGGTCAGGCCAGTGAGAGAGATAGACCTGGAACACCTTGAACATTCATGAAGCCGTTGGGGCTGAAAAGAGTGGCGCAGTAGAGAAGGCTGTAGAGTGATTCAGAGATTGTGCTACAACTACTATCAATCAAGGGAGTCTCAGCTCCCAGGATATTTGTTTGAAGAATCTGTGCCATGAAGATCATTTGGTCTACACAGAAGTTGTACCCGCCTGCTCCATAGAGTTGTGATTGCCTTTTTTACTTATTAAATTAATTGTTGGTTATGCTTTACCATTGCCTGGACAGTGGACTTATTTTGTGCTAACTACTGTAGCTTGCCCCCTAGCTCTCCATCAGGAACTGTTTGCACCCTGCTGCCTGTTTCATGAAGTCATCCCCTTGGCTGCAACCCCCAAAGTTGCCTGCTCAGTGGCACCATCTGCACCCAGATATGAGCTTCTTTTGGACAGTATTGCTCTGTTGTGGGGTGTCCCCTCCCTGTTTTATCACCTGTAGTACCCCTAGACATAGGGAGGGGGGCTTACAGAGTATTTTGGAATCAAGGCAAAACCAGTAATTGGGTTAAATAGTTATTTTATGTATTGTTTGTTACATTTTTCAAAAAATGCTCTTCTGATGGTGGAACATTAATTAATTTATATTATTCTTAACTTTTTGTACAGTTAAAAAAACCTTGAAAAGATCTATTTGGGAGTGAAACATTGGGGTATCTAATAAAACTAAGTGAAAAGCAATATGGGAGGAGAAAGGGTGTTTTGGAAGTATACAGTAACCTCAACATACGTATTTCTCAGGAGTTCTACGAGCACCTCGGGGGAGCTGGTTGTTTAAAGCAAGAACCATTTCCCACAGATAACACTTCCTTTGATAATTCTGAAACCCTCAATCTGCATCCAAACACTTCTAGTCTTAGCATGCTTTTACAGGAAAGCATTCAACCTCCCTTTATGTAAGCTAGCACAAAGAGTATTACAAGTGTTTAATCATCAGTGTTTCAGAAATTCAGCAAATTCTCATGACATGAACTCAGTCCCATTGTCGAAACTGAATGCAATCAGGTTTGCTTCTCTGATAATAACAGAAGTTAGAAATCAAATAATAGCAGAAAGGCAATTTTGTACAGTAATCCAAAAGATGTAATAGTATATTGACAGACAAGCAGAGCAAACTTAACAGGTAGTACAGTACTGATTATCACTTTCTTACAAGCATATCCCAAAAAGAAGACGACATGGATGGGCGTTACAAGAGTTGGTGCTTTGCTGTCTACAAAGACTACAGCCTTAAAGCAGAAGTATGTATTAGCAAGAAATGTCACACAGTCGGTTTGTTTTTTACAATACTATATTTCTGGTAAAAACATCAACAGACCCATTTTTGTTTTGTTTGTTTGTCTTTTGTATTCCTGAAGTAAGTATCTTTGCATTTTCTATAAATTTCTGCTCTTTTACCATACCCAACATGGAAATAAATAATTATTAAGCATCTTGGTGTGGTGCTTTGCTGTTTGCCATCAGAAGTGTGGAGAACTTCAAATGTTAAAGATGGAATCTGTTACATGGAAGGCCCCCAAATTAAACTAATTCCAGTATATTTTATTTATTGCAAGACCATAACGATGATGTCTTCCATTTCTTTTGAAAATACTTTTTTGAAATGTTAGCATTAATTAATTTACTGAACTTTGAAGATAGTTCTGATTGTTCTTTTGATCACATCTACAATATGTGATTCGTACACAGTGCCAGTACATGTATTTAAGTACTTTAAAATGATTATTTTCTCCTCTTACTTGCTGCTGCATGATACTTTATTTGTTTTTGGGAATGCTTACTTCTATTGTAAAATAATGAATACTTTCAAGATCGGATAGTTCTCACCAAATACAAGGACATGTGCTAAGAAAGATAATTAACTTAATGTACATGATAGTTACTATACTCCAATTTATAAAATGGATAGAACATTGTCTGTATCCTGATTGGCCAAGGGGGTTTGGAACCCATTGCCTTATGGGCAGACAACCACTGGTTTGTGAACTGTTTCGGCAATCAGGATGAAGAGCACCAAGAAATCCATGCTTGCCAGAATTTTCTTTAAAAAACATTTCAGGCAGCCATGTTTGTTATGTAAAAAAAAACAGCCACACCACTTGTCTGTTTGTTTTTTGAATTTTGTTGACCCAGTAAGCCCACTGGGCCTAGAAGTCACTTTTTCAGGGGCAACTGGGGGATACAGATGGTAAGCAACTGAAATTGAACCTGATTAAGCTGTTGGTGGTATTTTAAGTGAATGAGGGAAATTTGGCCAGGACACCGTGGAAATTCCCCTACTCTGACAGCAGGGGGATCCTTTGGCCGTCTGGTTGCTTGCCAAGATGACTGCCATCCCGGACCCTGGTGGAGGTGATGGAGATGCTGCTCTCTGTCCCCAGGTTTTTGTTCTAGATTTCCAGCCTGATCTTCAACTTTATGTCTGCAGAAATAGTCGTTCAGTCTCTGTGCCTAGCCTGGAGTTATCATCTGTGGTGCTCCAGTTTTCTACTGCTGCTATTGCATCGGATTTTGAACAGTTTCCTTTCAACCACCCTCCAGTCACCACTTCTGGGGCCTGCACCACTCCCTTATTCGCTTCACATTTGCACCTTCTCTTTCACAAGCATTGCTCCCTACTACGACGCTTTGTACAAGAAGAAGATGCTCTATGGAATGACCCGCCACCTGCTTCTGCTCAGTCAGCCCTTCTGACTGCACTCCCTCCTGCTGCCTTACACGATTTGAGTACTGTTCCTACCAGTTCTGCCATGCCTGCTTCTGATCCATTCATTCCCGAGACCATCCGTGGAACAGCTTCCTCTTCTGATTCTGTCTGGTCCCCAGCTTCTGCTCTCCGAGCTGCGGGTTGGATGCAACAACTTCCTGGTGCACCGTGGACTTCTTCTCATGCAGCCGGTGCCTGAGATATCATGCGGAACAGCTCAGCCCCTGTTTTGTCCACTGCTGCTAGCCCTCTGCCTGTCTTGTCTCCTCAGTTGGAGTCACACCATGATTCTTCGACTCCCTCCCGGGTCTCCACTGTTGGCCACCACCACTTCCTTTTCCAGACACTAAACTCATTCAGGATTACAATTCAGCTTAGAACTTCCCATTTCAGTGCACCCCTCCTTGGATGACAATATCCAGTGATGTACAGATGACTCTGCCCTGCCTTCTCTACCTACAGGTGAGACTTTGCAGGATCATTCCTTTCACCTCAGTGACCTTTTTCAAAACTTGGGTGCATCAGCTCGGCATAGGAATGCTGTTCGATGAAAGTCTTTTGGTGATCTTTCTACTGCACCCGATAGAAAAACGATATTGCATTCAATGTTATGAGACTTTTTGGGTATTTGAGCTAGTGTACTGTTTGCCTTTATTCATGTTAAGGGGGAGTCTATATGTAATTGAAAAGTTTTAAGAATGTGTATACTTTTGAAATATTTTGGACCAAATACGAAATAGTGAAGTCTCAGCCTTTATGGGCCCCCTTTATGCTCATTCCCCTTACTAAGCCTATGGTACAAAATATTACCTTCCTTTTTCGTAATGAGGGAGGGAGCATAGTGGATGTCCAATATTGGCTTAAGCAGCATTGCGACATTCTTAAGGCTCCTCATCCTATTTTGGACGAGGACCTCATCTGGACAGGGGGTTGGAAGGTTAAGGTGCAATTAAGGCAGACTGACCTGGGTATTACACACTTGCCCGGTAGTTTCTACATTGGTAGAGACAGGGGTTTAAGCTTTTACCCTGGTCAGCCCCACACTTTTTATAAATGCAGTGCCTGGACACACCTCAGTCATACCTGCAACAAGCCACGGTGCTCTATTTGCTTAGCCTTTGGTCATGTTAGCCTTGGCTGCCCTGACCCACAGAAATGTAATCTCTGTGACGAGTCTGGTCATACCTACCACCAGTGTCCATGGGGAGACCATAATTGGCTGGATCGCCCCCCCTCAGGACCAGGTGGCCTTTATATCTGGCACTCAATCTCAGGTACTTCATCAGTGTGACGAGGAACACCAGAAAGTGCTGCTCCCCCCCTTCGAATGCTTTTATCCCAACTTCTACTCCTGAGATTTGGGTAGATGGTTCTATACTGCAGAATCGCATCCCTCCCTGTGAGGACCCGGCCTCAGAGGTTATTACCCCCTCTGACCCAATGCCACCCCCTCCTCCTCAAGACCATGACCCCTTCATGGAAGTTTCTCAGGGTAAGAGGGGTAAGTCTAAAGGCAAATGGAAGGCTCCAGGTCCCCCCCCCGACAGTCCATTCTGCCAGAAATCGTTATCAGGCCTTGACTAAATGGAAGCAGTGGAGTGACATAATGGATGAGGAAAATGATTCTGAATCCTCACAGGCCTCTTCTCTCCATATGGACTATTACTCTGATTCCCAGCAGGATCCCTCCCCCTCTTGATCTGACACCAGGCAGCAATCTGTGGTTACTTAACTCATTTCCTTTTTTTTTCACTTTCTCCATTTTTCCTATGCCTGTGAGTATGAGCCTTCGCTGCTTCACACTTAATGTTTGCAGCATGAAATCCCATAGGAAACTTTTTACCTCCTTGCAATTTCTTTTGTAACTCCCACATGATTTTTATTTGATCCAAGATACTAGGTTGAATACCCATTACTAGCTGTCCCAGGCTTTTGCTGGTTGGACCAAAGGCCCTTCCTATTGGTCCTCTGGTGAGGATAAATGTGATGGCTTGGGTATTTTATTTTCTGGGTTTGATTGCACTGTTACGAGATTGGTTGACATAGTCCCTGGCCATGTCTTACTGCTTGACTGCACTTTTCGTCGCCTACAGCTCAGAATTCTGAATGTTTATGTGCCTCAAAGTATTGCTGCTTGTTCTGAATTGTTCCAGTTATTACAACCTTATCTGCACACCTTCCACCATCTTTACATGGGGGAAATTTCAATTGCAGTCTTACCTAGCAGACAGAGGGGGTTCCACTCAGAAACTTTTCAGAGACTCTACTGCATTGTGTACTATTCTTCACACCGCTTCTCTTAAGGATGGCTACTGTGAGGTGAATCCCGAGGGAGCTGACACCTATAACAGAGGCCTTCTGGCCACTCGTATTGATTTTTTCTTCCTTTCTCAGAATGTTCAGGTTCACCAGGCTATAATTATTCCTTGTGAAACTTCAGATCACATGGCCATTTCCTTCCTATGCTCTCCTTCCACAGCTTCCCATCCTCTGGTGGTTTCATCCGTTGGAAATCAAATAGCTCTTTGTAATCTGATGGTTGCATTGTTTGGGATTGTTGAGACTTTTTGTTGGCCCGCATTTCGGTTCTGGATGCTTATGCTTCCCCTTTACATTGGTGGGAGGACACAAAACTGGATCTCAAATGTTTCATTCTTAGGCATGCTAGGAGGAAATCAGCCTCCTCTTATCATCAGTATCTGCTTTTGAGGCGGCATCTACAAGATACTATCTCTAGAGTGTGTGGGTCTGGTCATGATTACTCCCCTCTTATTGCTTGTCTGAAGACTCAGATGGAAGTGCATCAGTATGATAGGGCTCATTCCTTGAGTCTTGAGACTTCTTGCGGCACCAGTTCTTCTAAGGCCTCTTTTGATGTCTATAAGCGTTGTTCTGACAGGGTGTCAGCCACGCATATTGAACATCTTGTTGACCCAGACTCCTCGATGATTTATGATACTATGATCTCTCTCCAGCACAAGGTTTTTTCCCACCTGGACAGTGTCTTTGGGACCCCTACAATGACCTCGCCTGCAGTTGCTTCTTTTCTTTATTTCCAGCTTCCATCTCCCCCTCCAGATCTCTGCACCAGGTTGACTTCCCCGATTTCCTTGTTAGAGGTGCAGACAGCCATCAAGAAGCAAAAATGGTGTGCTTCTCCTGGGTTGGATGGCCTAACGGTGGAACTTTATCACATGTTTTCTGATCTTTTTTCTCTTATCCTTACCATGCTTTTTAATACTATTATTACTACTCATTCTGTTCCCCGACATTTCTCAGATGCTACAATGTTTCTTTTGTTTAAGAAGGAAGATAGGACGGATATTCGGAATTGGAGATCATTGAGCCTCTTGAACGTAGGCTACAAGATCTTTGCATCTGTCCTGCTTTACTGGTTCCTTCCTATTGCGTCTCATGTTATCTTAGAAGTTCAGACTTGTGCTATCCCTCATCGCTGTATTGTTTTGAGTCTTTCTCTTCTAAGAGATGTCTCCACCTTCAGCTCATCTTCTTCTCCCTTGCATCTCCTTTCTCTGGACCTGGAGAAAGCATTTGATAGGGTGAACCATGACTACCTCTTTCACATCCTCTCTCACTATGATATTCCACGCCATTTTATCCAATGGATTAGATCATTATATTCTACTGCTTGGATCCAGCCTTTTGTGAATAGCGCCCCTTGTCCCTCTGTTTTGAGTCCTCTTCTTTACATTTTTCATATTGATCCTTTGATTTGCAGGATTTTATGCCATCCTTCTATTCTTCATCTCTCTTTTTCTTCTGAGTCCCCTATTCCTATGATCTTGGCTTATGCAGATAACCTTTGTATTCTCACCACTCCTCAACTTCAAGAGACGGACTTGCTCATCCTCCTCATGGATTTTGAACAGGTGTCTGGTTCTAGGTTGAATTACAGCAAAAGCTCAGCTTTATACCTCCCGATGTTACCGTCCCCTGATTCTCCTCATCATATTGCTGGGGCACCTTTGCACTTCACCCCGATCAAGGTTTTAGGACTGACTTTTGGTGCTGCTGATGATGCCCTTGCCAACTGGACTGTCGTTCTGGACAAAGCTTTCCACATGGTTGCTTTCTGGAAGGGTCATACTATAGCAAAACGGAAGTGGGTTTTACTGTTGAAAACTTTCATTCTTCTTTTGTTTCTTCACTTAGCTTCCATTTTCCCAGTTCCTTTTTCCTTGGAAGCCCGTTTATATAATGTTTTGTTTCAGGGCTTCTGGAGTAGTCATTAAATCTGGTTAAGCGGAATTACACATATCCTGATTATTGCCATGGTGGAGTTTGGATGTTGAACCCTTTGGTATTTTTTCACTGTTTGTTTCTAAAATCCATTATTCCTTACTTATTACATACCCCGACGGTCTTTTGGTCATCTCTTCTCCATTATCGTGTTGCTCCATTGGGCGGGCATGGTGTCTTCCTCCTACAGAGATTCCTCGAAACTTTTGAAAATATAATCTTCCCCATTATATTATTCCCACTTTTTTAAAGATTCGTCAGTCATCTTCAAATCCTACGATGATTCTTTCTTCCTCATGGAAGCATTTGTATCAGTCTATTTTGGGGTCATCCTTTATGGACCTTCCAGTGTTACAGGACTCCCTTGGCACTATTTTGGACTCCTCCTGTGTTTTTCACCAATTGACTGATCCCCACATTCCTCAGCGGATTTGGGATGTTACCTGGTTATCATGTCATGGAAGGCTTGGTGTTCATGATAACCTGAAACATAATGCTCAGGAGAAAAGAACTTGTCCTTATGACTTGTGCCCTTCAATTCCTGAAACGATGTTTCATTTTTTTATTGTTTGCCCCTATACACAACCTGTCTGGACCCTTCTCCTCCATAAGTGGAATGAAAAGGCCCTTCCAACTCTTACATGTGATATTTTGATTTATGACATTTATCCTCCTGGTCTGAGTCAATATCATCCCAGTACTCTTATGTTTGATTTTTGCATTTTGTCACTATTATTTGTGGCAAGCCAGATGTGCATTTTTGCTGCAACAGAAAATGTGTAGTCCTACTCAGTAGTCTGTCAGATTTTACAAGGTCTACACACTGTCTATTGTTCTGAGAAGACCTCAGTACCTCCTGGGGTTTTCTGACGATACTGGGATTTATGTTCATGGATTTTTCCCTGAATGTTAGTCTTTTGTTTTTGACATGTTGCTTATTTGCTTTTTGTGTTTGTTTGTTTTTTTCTTGTTAGGCACTGAGTTTGCTATTCTTTGCTTTTGTATTTTTTAAGGTTTACTGTTTTTATTTCTCTTATTTTATTTTTATATGCCATTCCTTTGTTTTATATGTTTTGCTTCCTGTTTAAGGATTGTTTTCTTTCTTACATTTTTATGTTTGCTTGCCCACATGCGCAAGAAACATTATATGACAGCTTAGGAGAGAAGCAGATTGTGGAGGCACAGCACTGTTACAGTCAAGGGAGGCACTGCATTTGGGGGCTTGGCACTGGTGGACCAATGGAGGCACAGTGTGTCGATGACACTGGTCTCCAAAAGTGCACCAAGTACAAATGTTTTTGCCACAGCAATCAGGGGCCCCCTCATCATTGCAGCATCAGTCAGTCTGCTGCAATGAGGGAGTAACCCACCATTGCAGGGCAGAATGTTAGCTAGCCTAATACTGTTTGTGAACATGGCGGGTGGCTTGCTGCCATGTTCACAAACAGTATTATGCAGCTCACATGCTGAGGGGGTTCCCAATCCCGCTCAGCAGCATGTGCCCCCCCCAAATAGTCTTTCTTTGCTGATGGGGGCCCCAAGCCCTGCCGGCTTCAGTCTGTCTGAGTTTTTCCATGTGCCAATGGGGGAGCCCACTCCCCGTCGGCATAATTCCACCCCCACACACACACACAAAATGTATGTTTGTGCCGAGGGGGTGCCCAATCCCCCTCGGCTATTGCAGCCCCCTATATGCCAATGGGGTGCCCAATCCCCCATCAGCTACAGTTGCCTCCCCAACAAAACACTAGAGTGGCACATTGGGAGCCCACCCCAGCATGCCAAATGTCCTGTTAAATGTCCCTGTAAAACAAAACCGCATCGTGATTTTTATTTTTTTCCCTGTAAAGAAGGAACGGTCCCTGGCAGTCTCCCTGCCCCCACAACCCGCACCCACCCACTGCGCACCTTACCTCCCCACACCCCCCACCCCATACTTACCTCCAGAGTCCGGTGTGACATCTTCGTGGACCGAGAATACGTCTGCACTCTCCAAAGCCGACCACGAATGGAGGAAATGCCGGTAAGCTGTATAATGGAATAAATAGTTTTTTTCAACTTTGATGCATATCTCAGGTATTTTTTGGAATTTTGGCACCAAATTCTCAACATGGGGTTTTTGGGACCCCTCCTCATGAATTCTATCACTGTCATGACGTTAATCGGCCCCGAAAAGTGATTTCTCGGTCACTGTGCAGAATCATCTTTCAGGACTGATTAACAAAGTGACAGTGACAGTGTTCATGAGGAGGGCTCTCAAAAATTCTATGTTACAAATTTGGTGGGAAAAATCCAAAAAATGACTGTTTTATGAGCGTGCATTGCGCAGTTGCTACGCACGCTTGTAACTTCGTGAATCTGCAATATTTTCATTCCAGATTTTCAACATTGGTATTTTTATGCATCTTCTTATCAACAGTGCAGCTGTCATTTATCACAACCTGGCCAAAATGTGTTTTCACGGTTCTGGCTCAGAATAGTGTGGTCGCTGTGGGAAATCCATGTTTGGGACACATTACAAAAATCACAGTGACACTGTTCATTAGCAGAGGTCATAAAATGCCTATGTTGAAAATTTGGTGAGAAAAGTCCATAAAATGACTGTGTTATGAGCGTGCATTGCGCAGTTTCCACGCATGCTCATAACTTCGCACATTTGCAATGTTTTCACTCCAGATTGTCAACAATGCCATTTGTCAACACCTCCTTATGAACAGTACAGCTGTCATTTTTCACATCCCAGCCGAAATGTGTTTTTGCACTTCCAGCGCAGAACAGCACGCTCACTGTGGGAAATCCATGTTCAGGACACATTAGGAAAATCACACTAATTTTGTTCATTAGCAGAGGTCCTAAAATGCCTATGTTGAAAATTTGGTGATGAAAGTCCATAAAACGACTGTGTTACGAGCGTGTGTTGCGCACTTTCCACGCACGCTCATAACTTTGCACATTTGTAATATTTTAACTCCAGATTTTCAACATTGCCATTTTTCCACACCTCCTTATGAACAGTGCAGCTGTCATGTTTCACATCCTGGTCGAAATGAGTTTTTGCAGTTCCAGCGCAGAATACCATGGTTGCTGTGGGAAATCAGCGTTCGGGACACATTAATAAAATCACAGTGACACTGTTCATGAGCACAGGTAGTAAAATGCCTATGTTGAAAATCTGGTGACAAAACTCCATAAAATGACTGTGTTACATGCATGCGTTGCACAGTTTCCACGTATGTTCGGAAGTGCGAGCATTTTTAATATTCCCACTACAGATTTTCAACATTGCCATCTATTCTTACCTCCCTATGGATGGTACAGCTGTCATTCTTCACATACTACCCGATCTGTGTTTTCGTACATGTGGCGCAGAATGGCACTGTCACTGTTGGAAGTCAGTTTTCAGGACACATTGACAAAATCACACTGCCATTCTTCATGAGAAGAGCTCCCAAATGCTTTCATGAGGTGGGGTCACAAAAAGGCCATGTTGAAAATTTGTGCTTTAAATACCAACAAACGCCCAAGGCATTAGGGTTTCTAGCCATAACGTCCTACCCTGTACAGACAGACAGGCATTGGAATGTGCCTTTGGATTGCCAACTGTACTGCTCAAGCCATCCCACCCCCCAGCCACTGACAGGCATCGAGGTGTACCTTGGACTTTTTGGCCCAAGACTTCACCCCACTCTCCTATGCTGCACCCATTTCACCATATGACCTTATGGAATGGGGTGACTGTAAAGCCAAACACCCTAAGGCACACCTCAACACATGTTGATGTCTGCAGAATAGGGTGAGGTGACATGGCTTGACCATCATGGTCGACGACCCAAACACTTTCCCCAAATCTTGTCCGTCTCTACAGGATGAAGGTGAGGTTCATGTGAAGTTCAATACTTCACTGCCATTCCTATTCTGCATCTGTCTAACTCCTGCATTTCCAGTGCTAATACCAGCAAGCAAACATTCGGCATTGACAAATGCTTGTTATGTATGATGTAATACTTATTCCTGTTTTGACCTCTGCTGTTATGATTTGTATGACTTAATACACTATTGTATGTTTTGTTTTGAAGTTTTTGAATAAACAATTCCCCTACTCTCCAGAGGAGGGCCACACGGCCGAAATGATGGCCACTTGGAGTGAGACTCCAGTCCGAATGGACGTTGCTGAGGTAGGGGAGCTAGTCTTCTCTCCTACCTTTAATGCTTCAGAGACCGACAGTGCTGTTATGGATGTACCTGAGATTATTGAAACTGAAGGAGAAGCAAGTGATTTTTTTGTATCAACGGAAGCTCTAACCACTGCTGAAAGAGATTTTGTTGTGGTAGAGGAATCTGATAAACTGACTTGAGTCACACAACACCTTGACAATGAGGAGAAATGGCATTTGCAAATGCAAGATGAGCTGGAAGCCCAGCTTGTACAATGTGAAAATCTGCTTCTGTCTCTAGATTGCAAGCTCTTGCTCTGACTGTCAAACTGCCTTCTGACACAGTCACTTCAAAGGCTCCGCTTGGACCAGGTGAGTCAACTGAAAGAATGCTACTTCTCCATATACTGCTGTTTTATTTCCTGTGGTATAGGCTGGCATTTTTTGTGATGTTAAAAGCGCATTCCAACAGCCTTCTTTAACTTTGCAAGAAAAAACTGACGCAGTTCTTTTTACTTCTGATGGAGGTTCTCGGGCTGGCAGTTTGAACAATGATGTGGGTGTGTGCCTTGAGCCCATTGATTCTGATTCTGATTCTCATTCTCCTCTTTCTGTCTCTACTACCACAGAGGGGTGGCTGGATTCCCCAGTGAATCCCCAGATTGGACAGGGAGGCCCAAACCCTTTTCACCCTAATGCAAATATTAAAAATCATAAAAATATGATGCGGGTGTCTGGCTTTGTTTTCAAGCAACCTGCTGGCCCTATGAGGGTTGAGAATCCCTTAGCTACAGCCCATGAGGTAACATACCAATCCAAACTGGATTCTCTGGAAGGGGTTACTGCCTTTTCTTTTTCTAATAAAGATGTTACACTGAAACCAGGGATATCAGAATATTTGAAGGGGAAATGAGCTGCAATTATTTCTGCTAATAGGAATATTGAGATGGATTCTGAAAGTAGACAATGGCACCACAGGTGTTATACCATCATTGATAAGGTTAATGGTTAAAGGACCAGGTAATTATATATATAAAAAATACATTATTTCAGATGAAATGTTTCTTAGATATTATTCTGAGCAATTCTGGTCTAAAATATTTTTTTAATATGTTTTTGCATTACAATGTTCATTTAGGTTAACTGCTGATTTGATTCTGTGCTATCTATTGTATTATGATGCATTTTATTTAATTTTTACATTTTTGAGGTGTTGTCACTTTAATTGTAAGCTTTTTTTAGTGGTGTGGATTGTAGGTAGACCATCTTCCTGATGATGCATGGATAGTGTGAAACTAGTTGAGGTTGCAAGCCTGTACTGCTGGGCGGCTGTGCTTATTATATGCACTGATTAAATCTTCCTGTCTTTATAATGCCTGCGGTGCCATTGTTCTTCTTTTTCTACTGATCATTCACTACAAGTTGGCATGCACGAGTGGAGCTGAGGATTTGTTTTATTTGAATGTTAGTATTCCTTAATGCTTACCAGCTGGTATTTTATATGCGTTGATCGTGGTGTCTGACGCACTTTGGCCGACCCGATTACAGCAGAGTGTCCATGTAGAGCATCCACTGGATTGTGCTTCAAGTATTCGAGATCACATTGGAAATGGAACTGTGAGTATTATTTCTAAGATATTTGTCTCAAGACTCACTACTTCTTGTGACATTGTGACATTTACATCTTTGTTTGAATATTGTGACACACGCTTGTCTCTTGATGTGCGGACACTTCCTCTCCATTTTCATTATATTTTTGGATTTGAAACAATAGCCGGAAAGTAGAACTCTTGCATTGGGTATGTCTCAAGAGAATTACATGGCGTTTCAGTTAACGGAGGTTACAGGACTTATGTTTACTTCCATATTCGCTACTAGGGGAGAAGCGGATTTGTTTAAGGAACAACCAAATATTGCTACTGTGGAAAATCCTATTGAGGAGTCTGGATCAGACATTAATAACACTAACATCGGTATAGACCTGGCCTTCATCCAATTCGAAAGGGCCACTCTTAAAGGCAGATGTCACTATTGGAATCGGGTGTCTCTAGAAGCCTATTTGAAAGTGGGCAGATCTCCTTGGGGGTTATAAGCCCTCAACACACAGGGTTATGGTACAGACCGACCATCCTTTGTTTCAGATTGGAATAGGGGGTTACAATTAGGCACAGATGCCTTGAATCAAGCAGTAATTAAGGACTATGTTACTCAGCAACCTGCCATTTAGACAGATATTAAAATTAAAGAGGAGATCATATTATGCTATAAGGAAGACCCTGGATTCCCTGTTTATGAACAGAAACATCAGGAAACAATCAATAAAGAAGAAAATAAAATCAAACAAAGAAAACTAAAGACATTTGAGCAGGATAAACAAGATTATCTTTTGGACCGGGTTTTTATCTGGAACAGGAAACCTAACATGCCAAGGAGACAAAAAAAGTTTTTTGGCAATAGAGGTGGTTTTTATACTGGGCAACTTCAGGCCCGAAATCAATTCTGCGCAAAAGAGGTATCTCCCCATATTCCTCTAACTATACTAGCACAAGTGATTCCGATAATGCTGAAGATCCATTTCTGGAGGGTGAGCAGGAAGAACTACCAGTAAGATCTATCACCTCTACCCCCCCGACATCCTGATATTTCCAACCTAGGAGAAGTGAGAAATAAGTACAGTTTCAGGAGCCAAGGAATCTGGTGGTGAATATACAAGAGAAACAGGAAAACTCCAAGCACCCATACTACCAATATTATCTTCGGAACCCAAACGGATGCGAAGGGGGGGGTAAACAATACCAAACAAGGAAAAGGAAATCGAAGAGGCAATCAGAGGGGGCGATAGTAACAGCACATGTATCAGAGAATATTGTGATAAACATATCTCAGGTAATCTTAACTGATATCGAGATTCAGGTGTTACAGAAAGGGCTGACTTATGTATCTACTGTCAATATTATCCACTTTGAGGTCTATCTGGACATTATTCACCTTTCCAGAACTTTGAATCTTAAGACATTTTTACTGCAGATATGGGTTATAATACTGCTGTTAATATAAATGGCAACTCTGTGGATATAGCAGGTGTACCATCAGTAACATCTGGGGGTATCTCCCCTCTAAGAACACTTTCTACATTTAATCCACCTTATTCTGACTTAGTTAGAACTTTTGAAAGAGCTGTGCTAAGTGATGTGGAAGCTAGTAGTACAAATGAGGGGTCTAGCTTTGTGAATTTATCTAATAATGAAAGGGTAGCAATGAAATCTTTACAGGATAATCCATTGTTGGTCATTAAATCTGTTGATAAGGGAGGTGCCATAGTTGTTATGGATACAGTGAAATATGTCAACAAAATTAAAAGACAACTGGCAGATCAGAATTTTTATAGTAAACTTTGGGGGGATCCCACTAATAAGTTTAAGTCAGATATTGATCAAATGCTTGATTTAGCCCTTTTAGAGGGGACGATAGACCAAAAAGAACATTCCTTTATGGTGGTAGCACATCCTGTAAGGCCAACAATTTATATACTGCCTAAAATACATAAAGATTTGGAGAACCACCCTGGTAGACCAATAGTGGTGGGCATTGGCTTAGTCACAGAACCATTATCTCATTATGTTGATGTACATATTAAGCAGTATGTACCTAAATTATGTTCCTGTGTAAGAGACTCAGCTGACACATTGGGAATACTGCAGGAAGTTCAATTAGATCCTGACTCCCTCTTAGTCTCAATGGATATAGGGTTTCTATATTCAAATATACCCCATTCACAGGGATTACTGGTACTGGACCATTAGCTTAATATGGATCCAATATTGGATGAACAGAAAAAGAGGTTTATTTTAGATTGTGTTGAAAATGTACTTGAAAAAAATGTGTTCTTGTTTCAGGGGGAGTATTTTCTCCAGGTTAAGGGTACAGCAATGGGTGCTACATTTGCATCTAATTATGCTAACCTTTATTTGGGACTCGGGGAGAAATTGGTGGTCTATGACGCACAGGTCAATCCATTTTACCATAGGATTGATCTGTGGTGTCATTTTATTGACGATATTTTCTTGATCTGGAAAGGCACTGTCTGCGAATTAAGGGAATTTGTTACATACCTGGAAACCAGTAACTCTAACTTGAAATTTAGTGTGACAAGTGACAAAAATATGGTCACCTTTTTGGATTTGGAAATTAAAAGAGATATCAACGATAGTATTCAGAATTCCCTTTTTAGGAAAAATACAGACAGGAATTACCTTTTAAGTGAAGGCAGTATAGCACAGTGGTCTAAGGCTCTGAGCTGCAAATCTGGTGACATCCAGCAGACCAGACCTGGGTTTGAATCCAACAGCTTCCACTTGCATACTGTGTGACCCTGAGTAAGTCACTTAACTTCCTTGTGCTCCCAGGTCACTTCTGTAAAAAAGCTTTCAGCTTACTGTGCTATTCCTGGTTAAACAACTAAATTAAAAAAAAAAGTGCATCCAGTTGCCATCCGAGATTTATGATTAATAATATTCCCAGAGCCCAATTGCTTAGGGCATGGAGAAATTGTAGCCTGGATGTTGATTTTGTGAAACAAGGCACAGATATGTGTAAGAGATTTTTAGACAGAGGGTACTTGAGACAACTGGTGGAAGATGCCATGGATGATGTCTCTGTTAAGAACCATGATGAAGTTATGAAACCTAAGATTAAGCAGGAGAAAACTGATAATCCAGTCCATTTTGTCACCACATACTGTAAACAGTTGGGTGTACTTGGGGACATCATTAGAAAACATTGGCCACTTTTAAGTTTGGAACCAAAACTCAGGGAAGTCGGAAGTAATTTGCCACGTATAGTGTATCGTCGTGGTAAAAACACTGGGGACATTGTCACCAATAGTTATCAATCTACTCCAAAGGTGGTAAGAGATGTTAAAACATGGCTACTGTGCAGACCCAATGGTACTTTTGCATGTGGAAATTGTAAATATTGTGCTTCCATTTCAAAAAGCACCACATATACATCGGTCAATGCTTCCAAAATATACACAATGGGGTCTTTTTTCAGTTGTGTTACTGAAAATTTGGTATACTTGGCAACATGTACATGTGGTGCATTCTACTTTGGTAAGACTACACACCAAATTAAGGTAAGAATTGGAGAACACATGCGTAGCATAGAAAAAAGTGATGACAGAAGTGCACTAGCTGTACATTTTTGTAAACAAAGGGCAGACAGTACAAAACATGACTTCAAGTTTTGTGGAATCGAATGGGTTAAATTAGGTCCCTGAGGGGGAAACATCAATGACTTGCTACTAAACAGAGAGGCATACTGGATATACACCCTTGGTGGTTTAAAGTTGCCAGGTTTAAATGAAAAATTTGATTTTGTTCCACTAATAAACATGAAAAGGAAAAAATTATTTATAATTCTGGTGACTGGTAGCCACGTCATATTACTGTTTTAAATGAGTAGGGATATAAGATACATCTATTTCATATATATATATATATATATAACTATATAGCCTTTTGTGGTAATGTACATAAACAGTTGGATTTTTGGTGTTTTACAATTGTTTTTCTTCTTTTTCTCCCCTAGATGGCACAGATTGTGTGTATATACACTTGCCTGAGAATATTTTTTAAAACTACACAAATGCAACATATTTGGACTTTGGCTAGTAAGTCTATGAATTCAACTGGTCATGATGGTTAATGGTAAGGCTAATGGTTAAAGGATCAGGTTTGATATAAGTAGATGCACTATATCATTGTGGGGTATTCAGTTGAATAGTACTATCAGTATATATATATATATATATATATAATAAATAGCAATATATATATATATATATATATATATATATATATATATATATATATATATATATATATACAAGAATATACATTTAGGCATTATATTTAAATATACTATTTCAGGTGAAATGTTTTGTAGATGTTATTCTGAGCAATTTTGGTCAAAAATGTTTTTTTAATATGTTTTTGCATTACAGTGTTCATTTAGGTTAACTGCTGATTTGATTCTGTGCTCTCTATAGTATTATGATGCATTTTATGTAATTTTCACATTTTTGAGGTGTCGTCACTTTAATTGTAAGCTTATTTTAGTGGTGAGGATTGTAGGTAGACCATCCTCCTGATGATGCACGGATAGTGGGAAACTAGTAGAGGTTGCAAGTCTATACTGCTGGACGGCCGTGCTTATTATATGCACTGATTAAAATTTCCTGTCTTTATAATGCCTGTGGTGCCATTGTTCTTCTTTTTCTACTGATCTTTCACTACAAGTTGGCACACACGAGTGGAGCTGAGGATTCATTTTATTCTGAAAGTAGGCAGGTTAAGTTTGCTGCCAACATTTTGTACGATGTGGTTGTACAGCCTGAAATTAATTACCTTCTGCCAATTGCTCCTGACGATACCTGGTCCCCTCAGAAAGCCTTGCAAAATGCAGACTGGTTACAGACATCCAGAGGGAATTGGTTGCCTGACCCAGCTTGGGATCCCGCCTCGAATTTCTCTCAGACTTCTCCTGAATGGAAGCCACAGGTTTTTGGACATAGTAGTGCAGAACTTTCTAGGCCTAAGCCTCCCATCATTAGTATTGTTACAGGGGGACTTAAACAGCTAATACCTGAACTTCCTCTAGGCCCTATGAATGTAGGCCAACAGCATGATAAAATGCCTAGGCAGCCTGAACAGGCTTCTGCTGCCAGAAATCCTTTAATAAACTTACAGGAGGCACCATCAGATGATCTACCAGCTCAAAAACCACTTCTTTCTGACTTATTTTCTAAAGTAAAAAAAGAAGCTGCTCCGAGGCGGAATGCAGTTCACATCCATTGTAAAAGGGGGCTGGCTGAAAGACCGGATAGGTTATTTTGGGGAAAAACTCTAAAAAAGTCTTTGCATTTTTTTACCTAGGGAAGCTTATGCATTTATAAATATTTCAGGAGAGGGTAAATATGATGTAAGTTTTAAAACTGCTTATGCATTAGAATTATTCTGTGAACGTTATTCACAGGTAAAATTTTCTCCTACATGGACCCCCTTTTTAGTGATTCCTCTTACTAAACCACTTATAAAATATGTTACCATCATGTTTCGTAATGAGGGAGTCCACGTTGTTGATATCACGTACTGGTTGTCCCAGAAATGTGACATCTTAAGTGAGCCTGAAGCTATATTAGATACAGAATTATTTGGGGCAGGGGAATGGAAATACAAGGTTAAATTGAGGCTTTCTGACTCTGGTATGGAACACATTCCTAATTCTCTTATGCTGGGTAGGGACTGGGGTGTGTGTTTCTATGCTGGGCAGCCTCAAGCTTGTTATAAGTGTGACTCCAGGACACATTTATCCAGCACTTGTGATAAATCTTGCTGTGACAATTGTGGGGAATTGAGACATATTACTTTGCAATGTGCTAACCATACAAGGTGTGACCTGTGTGAGGAGTATGGTCATATTTCCTTGGGCTGCAAAAAATAAGGCTTCTTGTATCAGTCCTGAGCTTTTGATTCAGCATACTCAGGACTCTGCCTCTGTTCCTAAAAATCCTCCTCCAGTACCTTCCTCTACTAGCCCAGTTTCTGCTCCCCCCCCCCGCCCCATTCCTCCTTCTCAAAGTCTGGATGGGTCAGAAATTGTAGTTATCTCAGATGACCCCCCTCCCCAGGTCGCTCTTCAGGAGTTCCAGGACCCTAGTGCTTTGGCTAGCCCTGAGTTACTGGTTCCTGTCTGTTATACAGAACCTAAAATCACAGAAGGGGGTCATTGGAATCCTGTAGTGGTACAGCCCTTGCCCAGAAGATGATCTGCCAGAAATTTATGATCAACCCCCCACCTCTGTATCCTTTGAATCAGACAATGCTTATGCTGCATTGTTCTTATCTGAGGGTGACTCCGAGATGGAGCAAGGGGATCCTGTCTCTCAATCGGTGGGGCTTGATCAACCTCCCAGAGGGGTAGAACAAAGTGACTACAAAGGGAAAAAAAGAGAAAACATAAAAAGATTGTATAATTGGCTCCTTGCTACACTTTTATTTTTTTTGTTGTGTTCCTTTTCCATTGGTTCTTTAAATGTTCATAGATTATTGAATAGTATAAACGACAGCCAGTTTTTTCCTATGTACATGAATTTAAATTCACTGTTTTTTTTCTTCCAAGAAACTTAGATGTGTTCTAGGGAACAGGTAATGATTTATAAAAGAGAATGGATATGGGGCCCTTCATTTTGGTCCTTTGGCCCTGACTGTTCTGATGGGATGGGAATTTTGTTTGGATCTTACAATTTTTCTTTAACAAAACTGGGGGATTTGATACCGGGTAGAGTACTCCTAATAGATGGTGTTTGGAAATCTATGGCATGTTGTTTTATTACTACATATTGTCCACAACTTAAAGCTAATAGAGTAGCACTTTTACAAACTATACAGCCATATTTAGTCACTTTTTATGATATTTTTTTGGAGGGGATTTTAATTGTGATATTATCAGGGTGCAGCAACCAAATGGGAAAAGAAAAAAGATTTATTATGATTGCAACATGCTAATTAAAGTTATCAATACTGCGGACCTTCTGGACTGTAGTGTTTATAATAATGGCCCTCATTTTACATATATCCAGAATAAATTTAAGACCACTATAGATCATAGGCCAGATATTAAAAAGGGTTGCGCAATGCGCAATAGGGTTGCTCCAGCGCAAGTCCAAAAATGCGCCATTCTGCGATATTCAGCGGGAGGCAGATGCACTCCCCCAAATCACACTGAGCAAGAGCGCAATGATAATGAATGCATGCACAACTGAAGGGGGAGGAACCATGCATAAATGGCGCAGTGCGATATTCAACAACATGTGCCATGCATAATAGGGAGTAAGCAGAAGTTGCGAGATAGCGGAAATGAGCCAAAATAAAAAGGAACAAGGGAGAGGCGCAAGAATTCTACAGGGAAGGCACATGTGGCTGAACTCTAGCCAGACACACAGGGTAGGACAGAGAAAGGGCACCCTGAACCCACAGGCACAGGGAAGGTGTGGGGAGCCACAGCCAAACACAGTGCAGAAGGGGGAAGTGCCACGCAACACTGAGGCCACCACAGGAAGGTGTTCCAGGTGCAGGGAAGTAGCAGCCAGGACAGGGGGGAACACAGAAACAGCTCAAGTCCGGGGATACAAGCCAAAGATGGGCCAGTGCCACCATCCAGATGGAGGCAGTAATGAGGGGGTGAGAAGGCAGGCAGCAGGGGGGGCACGGCTGTGGAAGGGCCCGTCGGTGGTATGCCCCTAACAGGCAGTACCGAGCCCGCACCAGCTTCAAGATGTACACCGATACCAAGATCGTGGGATGGTACCACCTGAGTCGGGCAATTCTGAGGTGGCTGTGTGAGCTGTGCAGTGATGTGATGCAGGCACCCACACGACGGAGCCATGCTCTGTCAGTGGAGACAAAAGTGACAGCTTGCATGTGCCTGCTCACCATGGGTACCTTCCAGAGACCAACAGGGGACACCACAGGCATAACCCAGATGGCTGCATCATGCCACCTCACCCAATTCCTCAGCGCACTACTGCCACATGCTGCAGAGTACATCCATTTCCCCAGCACACCGGCAGAGCGCACAGCAAACATACAGGAGTTCCACAGGGTAGCACATATGCCTGGTGTGCTAGGGGCAATAGACTGCACCCATGTGTCCATCCGCACACCACCTGGCCCCAAAGGGGCCGCATATATCAATCGGAAGGGCTATGCAAGCATCAACTGCCAGGTGGTGTGCGGCGCCAGGGATGCATAATCAATGTCTGTGCCATGCACCTTGGGGGAGCACATGATGCCTTCATCTGGCACCAGTTGGCACTGTGCCACAGATTCAAGAGTGGGGACATCCCCACTGGCCACTTAGTGGGTGAGTATGCAAACCACACAGACAAACATAGAGCTCGGGAGGGGCATGGTCAGAGGTGACATGGGTATTGGCCTAGATGGCCAAAGGCAGGGCGATGTTGATCACCAAACTAACCTCCACCCTCTACACACAGGTGACAGTGGATACCCACTCCGTCCCTGGCTGATCACACCATACCGGTGGCCCACGACCCCAATCCAGCAATGCTACAGTGAGGCACATGCCACCACATGCAATGTCATCGAGCGGGTGTTCGGGATGCTGAAGGCAAGTTTCTGTTGCCTGGACACGTCTGGCGGTGTCCTACAGTACAGCCCCTCAAAAGCCTGTGGGCTATTCCTGGCCTGTTGCATCCTGCACAACATGGCCAACGAATGTGGGATAGCCATACAGGTTGAAGAGGGGGACAGCGATGGGGACGATGAGGACGCTGGTGAAGATGGTGATGAGCAGCCTCCCCTTGGGCGACAGGACCCCCGACTGCTCCGGCTGGCACAGCTGCACTGGGACACCGTCACAGAGGAGCACTTCAGCCAACCCAGGTAAGTCATGGGGCCATGTGCAACCACCAGTGGCAAAGGCACAACCCACAAACATGCAAGGACACACACCAGGGGTGCATGCCGTCAAGGGAAGTGGCCAAGCATGGAGCCGCTCACACCGCCAGGGATGGGCAAGGTCTAACATTGCATGCAGTCATACACACACACACACACCTCACAAAACATGCACAAAGGGTAGGAGGCACACCGACCCAGACCGCCACCCCTAGCCACACACACATCCAAAGACCACCACACCCATTGCCTGTCATTGTGCATGTGTCAGACGCTGGGCACCATTGCACAGTGGCGTACAGTGCAACACAGGCATCATCATGCACACGCCACAGTGGGCAGCAGCTGGGAGGGTGTGCAGATGGAACGTGTGTGTGCGTGCAGGGCCTGGTACCCCACCCGTGCATTGCACGCTGAATGACACAATACACACAGGGCAGCATCAGACAGTAGCCGTGCTGGGAGACAGGTCAGTCACGCGCCACAGTGCCACGGCCACCATGGATGCGTGGGCAGCCCGGCCGAGACCCGCCAGCAGTGACAGGCTGACCACTGGCCTCATGGGGTGGCACCGATGGTCACCCAGGGGTTCCACTGCATGAACATGACCGTGCTCGTGCAGGGGTCTGCAGCAAACCGAACATGCCTGCACCAGGCGTGCTCGGGATGCCCACAGCTGAACCCAGTGTTGACAAGGAGGGTGTCACATGATGCCAGGAATGGGGGGTGGACATTGCACTGCGCGGTGTCTACGACGCATGGGCAAACAACTGTGTGCCCATTGTGGCCATGACAGCTGTGAATGCCTGTGTCTGCCTGTCAATGGCAGTGGTCACATCCTCCCACAACTGGTCCATCCCTGCCAGGAGCAGAGCGGTGTCTCTGCTGCACTGCTCCTCTGCCTGGTGCAGAGCCGCACTCAGTGCATCCACCGCCATCACAAGCCGCATTTGCTGATTGACTGATGCTTGCAGTATGCGGGTGTGCTCATCTAAGAGGTCATCTGCCTGATCAGCATGCTGTCCCTCATGGTATTCGCAGCCCTGATGGTCATCACCCCTTGAGGGTGGGCACTGCACACCAGGGCCAGGCCTGGGCATGTCCACAAGCGGTGCACTGATGCCGTCCCCTGACACTGTACCCCCATGGAAATTGGCCGACTGCTGATACTGCCCCTCCAGCTGCCACTCTCCAGGGCTCAATGGTGCCTCCGCAGTGGCCACAACAGCCCCACTGTCCTGGACACACGCCAGTGCTGCCCCACTGGTGCAGACAGGCACAGGCTGGGACTGTGACGTCATGCAGGCCTCCACGGTGGCACCACCCACAGCCATGGCCGCGATGTCACCTGCTGTGTGGCCATCCTGTGGCCCACACGTCTCACTGCCCATGACATTAGCTCCATCATCATCGGTGATGGATCCGGCACCAGCCCGAGTCTCAGCATGCTGGCATCCATGGACGCTGGTACACTGGGACACGAGCAAGGCCTCCTCCGCACCTGCTCCACCAACATCAGTCCAGACGTCCAAGCGGGCCCACTGTAGCCCTGACCCCTGTATGCCTGTGGAGGTGGATGGTCCCTCCTCCATCTCTATGCTACTGCCCTCAGTGGAGAAGCCCACCACTGCTGACCCATGTAGATGCTCAGGAGCTGTAAGGGAAAAACAGTAGCATTAATGTATGTGACCTACCCTCCCCCCCATTGACAGACCAGGACCTACCATGCAGTGATGGGCTACCACCCGTCTGGAATCCACCACCCGGAACACCCTCGATGGCGCAATGCTGCATGCTGCCAGCAACCCGCTCTTCCTGTGGGGTCAGGCGTTGCACCTCCCGCTGTCCCTCACTGGTCGCAGACTGAGTTGCCCTGATGGCAGCCACCTTCTCTTTAATTCTTCGCCTGTCC
This sequence comes from Neoceratodus forsteri, assembly GCA_016271365.2. Taxonomy (NCBI): domain Eukaryota; kingdom Metazoa; phylum Chordata; order Ceratodontiformes; family Ceratodontidae; genus Neoceratodus; species Neoceratodus forsteri. Next base: position 1,294,565,577 of record CM057456.1, read on the forward strand.
ATGCCCATCTTCTTTTTGCACTCCTGCATGGAGTGCTGGTGGCTGCCAAGCAAGTTGACAGCATGTGCCACCTCCTCCCATGCAGCAGCATGGGCCTGTGGTGTTCCCTGGCATACGCTGAGCAGCAGTTCCTGGTTGAGGTAGGCCTCAAAGAGGGCATCTGTCTCTGCCTTTGTGAAGTTTGGCCTCCTCTTCCTCCCACGACTCTGTTTCTCTTCCTCCACCTCACGATCGGTCATGATTCATCCTGTGAGAATGACAGGTGTTACCTGTGACTGTGCAGTCCCATGCATGTCCCAAACACCACAGTCCACACTCCCAAACAGCATGCAACTCACCGCAATAGACTGCAGTAACCGACTATGGCCAGTGCAGCCCAATGTCGCATTTTTATAGCACAACCCACGCAAATGAGGCGAGGTGCATTTTTAAGTGGATGCAGATGCAGTGACTGTGCCATTGAATGGCTGATTGGATGATTTGCATATGCCGGCTGAATATCGCGCCGTTGCATTTTGTGCAATTGTGTTGAACGTGCTGAGCCAAGGGTGCAGTTCTGTGACATGCGCAGTACACACCTAACTGCGCATGCCCGGGTTGATGATACAGGTGCCTGCCATGCTGCTGATGTGCTGTGCACATGAGGCAATGCAGGGCACGGCCACCATTGTGCCAGTGGCGCTACAGCGCTGTTCACATATATGGCACTGTGGCACTGGGGCGTCGTAGGCTCACTGGGCCAACAGCGCTGTTGGCCGCTACAGGAGGTGGCACACAGGCACCCAATCATGCTACATACATTGGGTTCTAATCGCCATGTGACTGTCCATGCGCCAGAGACCCTTGACCCTGTGCCCGACCTTTGCCCCGTAGGCGCCATGCCTCAGGCATGGGTGCACCACTATCGCGCTGTTCGGTGACTGCGCTATAGGGAATAGCAGCACTGTACCATGCAGCATCTGCATGTGGCAGTACCACGCTGCAGAGTGCCATTTTGAATCCACCACACTGATGAGATGGCGCGGAGGTGAGCAGTAATGTGGAGCCAGGTTGAGCTAGGCATCCTAGTGGCAATAGTAGAGCCCCATGCTGGGGCTTTGCATGGAGATGTACCCCTGGACAGGGCCTGGGGTGCGGTGTGGAAGGAGGTGGCCAATGCCCTGGAGGAGGCCACTGGTATGGGGCGCATGGCGGAGCAGTGTCGTCACCATTATGGGCACCTGAGGCGCAGGTACCCGGACCTGCTTGCCCCCCTGTGGGCATGTGCCAGGAGGGGCATGGTGCCACGGCCAGGTAGGTGCCACATCCATACACTATTATCGTCCATACAGGTATCACGGTTGCATGTGTCTGGCACATGGGGGGGCCGTCCAGTGTTGGCCGTTGTGGTGGTATCGGGGTGGGGGGGTGGATGTGTATGGCTGTGTGGGATTGCACACATGGGGGCGGGGGACTTTGATACTGATTGTACGATGTTCCTCTCTCCATGTTTGCACCTTAGGGCCCGAAGAATGCAGGCAGGCCAGGGAGTGGAGGCGCCACCTGGAGGAGCAGCAGGGCAGGAGGGATAATAGCGGTCAGCGGCGCATGGACCAGCCTGATGATGGTGAGTGCCTTACATCCATGATTACTATTGCATGCTGTATAACTGGCCGGGTAGCGGGGCATGGCCACCATCCACTGACACCACTGCCATGCATGCGACTTATTACAGTCAGCACTGTCCAGTGGCACTGCATGTCTGGGAGTGCATCAATGGTGGTCCATGCATGCATGAGGCACATGGCTGTGACACTGCCTTCACATTGCATAGCCAAGTCACTGTACGGCCATGGTGGTGCTATGCAGGACATGGGCAGTGGGTGTGTGCAGTGGTCCACATGGCTGTGGCTGCCTGGGTAGGCAGGTCTTGTGGACACGGTCACTGTGGGTGGTCTCACACCATCACAAGGGTGTGGCACATGGCTGTATGCCATGCACAATGGGTTTGGCTGCAGGGGGCTGGACAGTCACACTTATTGACTCTGCTCCCTCGTCCTAGGTGGTCAGCAACTCCAGGTGCTGGAGAGGAGTGTCCGGGAGCTGCTCCAGGTGGCAAGGGTGACACTAGAGATGTTACAGAGAATCCACCACCATGGGGTGAGGAGGAGGAGGAGCGGCAGATGTAAGCGCTATGTGGAGGAGGACCGGGGTGCACAATGAGGACTCCATGCCCCTACTACCACCTTCCCCCTTTGACCCACCCTCACATCCCTTCTTCCCTCTCCCATATGTTCACCCCTGCCCCTTACCCACCCCCACCTCTTATGTGATCCTTCCCCCCCCTTGTAAATAGTTGTAAATAGATTTTGTTACTTCTTTTAAATATAAGCATTTTGTTATGACAACTGTGGTGGTCTCTGATTTGCAGCGGGCTACAGGTGCTCAGCTGCAGTGGTGTGCATGGCGTCAGTGGTGGTGCATGCATGGGTGTGTGTGTGTGTGTGCAGAGGTGAACTGCCTATGGTGTGGGCAGGGGGATCAGTCACTGTCTGTGGTTTGCGTGTTGTACTCTGTGCACTGGATGCCTGTGTGCAGTGGTCCACAGGGCCTGCACTGTGTGCATGGCACCCCTGTCTGACCATCCATGGCCTGTGCAGCTGACACCCTTGCATGTCTGTGATATGCACAGTCTGCTGGCATGTCAGTGGTGGCTGTCCATGCTGGATAACAACAGTACCCAGCACAATGCCAGGTTGCCTTCCGTCACCAGTATGTTGCACATCTGCCTCTGGTGGCACTGTGGCCTCCGCTGTTGTTGTCCCCCTCCATGCTGTCGCTTGTGTCTATTGCAGGGGATGTGCTCCAGTGTCTGTCCCCTGTGCTCTGGCGGCATGCTGGTGGCATACAGCTTCATGGTGCCTGCATAGGGTGGCTGGCACACCTGTGCAATGTAGGGGTGCTGGCCGTGTGTACACATCAGCAGTGGCCACACGCCAGTGGCTTGGTTGACCCGCTACTGTGTCCCTGTGTTGGTGTGCCCTTGGGTATGGGTGGGTGTTTGTCCATGCACTGTGTTGCATCCTGTGTGGTGCATGCTTCCATGCTACACTGTGCTTGTCTGTGCTGGCTGTTGTGGCCAGTGCTGGGACAGGATGTGTCCTTGGGAGGGTGTGCAGGGTGCTGTACTGCTGGAGGTGGGGTCTGGGGCATGCCCTGTCGCATGTGGGGTACTTCCTGTGGCAAAGCATGGTCAGTCTCTCAGCTGTACCTCAGGGGGAGACATACAGGGTGGCACTGTGTATGCTGTTGTTGCACTGCTGTCTGCTGCCACCCACAGCAGGGTGCACATGGTGGGGATGCCTTGCATGGCTCTATGATGCACAGGGTTGCATTGTCACAGTGGGGGTGGTGGCATGCATAGGGTGTCCTGCACTGTTGGGCGCTACTCCTGGGAAGGGTGTATGGTGATTGTGGTGCAGGGTGTGCTTTGCATTGGTGGGATGGGGTGCCACGGGGTGGTCGGCCCTCCTTGTGTGCCGGTCACAGCTTGCCAGGGGGTTTGCTGGGGCACCATGGCCCGGCTGTGGGTTGGTTGCTGGTATCCATGGGCCGGTGATTATTCCAGCTCTCCCCCGGTTGTGCAGTGCATGGGGTGTTGGGGAGAATGTCTGTTCTGCTGTGTGCTCCTCTATCCATCTGTGGCATGGGTGGTGGGCCCCTGCATCCCTGGTTGTGCTGTTGCATTGCTGCCCTGCTGCAGGGGGCATCCCTGGTTGCTCTATGGTGCATCTGGACTGCTTCTCTGAGCATCCCTTGTTGCACTATGGCGCATCAGATATGCTCAGCTTCATATCCCTAGTTGCACTATGGTGCAGGTGGTGTGATATTCAGTCGTCGGCCGTAGGTGCATCTTGGCCTGCGCAGTTTTTGAATATCGTGCTTCTTGCTCATGGGCGCAGTGGACTTGTGCTTTCTCCTGCTGTTGCGCACTTTTTGGGCGCAGTTTGAATATCTAGGCCCATATGTTTATTTCCAGTCATTTGTCTAAAGGAACCTTTAAAGTAGTCCCTATAGAATTTTTGGACCATTTGATGTTAATTTTAACCATACCAACAATTTATAGTAATTCTAAAACCAAGAATAGATGGAAGTTAAACACTTCAGTGTTAAATGCTTTTCAGGTTACAAAATGTATTTTGTCCCTTCTTATAGCTAGACTATCGGTACTATGCTTGTACTCCACTACTGGGGAATTGTGGACAGACACCAAGACAGATTTAAAGTCATGGTTTATTAATTATGGTAAACAGTCAGGGAATCATAGATTCCTGAAATATTTATATCGCCATAAACATTTACAACATCTTTACACAATCTCTTATTTTTCTAGACATAATTACTCAGAACAAATTTCACAACTAAAACATGATATGCAAGCCTACCAATATGATAGAGCCAAAACTATTCAGGCAATGCTTTATGGCAGCACCCAGAAAACACCAGTGGGCGACCCCATTGATGTATGTAAGCAGCTGCATGACAATATGAGTATATAATTTTTAACCAATTCAGAAGGGAAAAAGATTGAGGCAGTTAGTGACATAGAGTATGTTATGAAAGCACACTATCAATCCCTGCTTCCAACTGAGTTTCCTCTGGAACGCAGTGTATAGGATTATTTACAGGACATACGGGTCCTGGCTTTTCCTGCAAAGGCACTTCTTCTCCAAAATAAAATTACCATTGAGGAAATAGAAGGTGCTATAAAAACTCTTCAGGCAAATACTTTACCGGGTCTTGATGGTCTCACAAATCAGTTTTATAGAGTCTTTGCTTCTGAGATTGCAATTTGCCTAGAACATGTATATCATTTTTTTTCCCCAATCTGTAATATCTCTCTGTCCTTTACTGAAGGTTTGTTGGTATATTTATACAAATCAGGAGACAGGGCTAAAATACAAAATTGGAGACCCATTATTTTATTAAACTCTGATTATAAAATCCTTACACATATTCTTAATAATAGACTGAAGCAATATAACCCTGTTGCAGATCTTTGTGTTGTCTACAAAGAGACATGCTTTTCCTTCCAGGTGCTCTCCAATGTCACTTATAAATACATTAAAGAGGACCGGTCCCAGTACTTAACCCTAGGAGGGGCATCACTTGCAGAATGAGGGGTGCAGTGATACCCCCGAACATGTTGCGAGTCAGACCCCATCAAGAGTACTGTGTCCACTTCTGGAGACCACATCTCCAGAAGGACATAGACAGAGTGGAGGTGATCCAGAGGAGGACAACTAAAATGATGCAGGGTCTGCACCAAAAACCTTGAGTTCTGGTGGTATTTGCAGCTCAGAAACACCAATGTGCCATGTTGCAGTCCCTTTCAGAGGCAGGATCTTCCTTGAAATGTCATCCTCCACCCAACTGGCTTTCTCAACACAAAGGGAGAGCAGGACTAATTTCCTCACTCATTTGGGACCAAATCCCTGAGCAGACTTCTCAGGCCAGGGCCTCATGGCCAACAGCCATTGGAAACCCTATCCCTAATGAGGAGTAGGGCATTAGCTGAAAGGTGGCCCACATTCCTCTACAGGACCTACACAGTAGACTCTTGCAGAAGAAAGTGCTGCACCATTGATGTTGTGCCCCTGAGGTGCTACACATTGCACACTGCCCGTGTTATCCCAGAGAATAACTGCTGGAGATGTGGCATACCTGAGGGTAATCTCCTGCATATCCTTTGGTCCTGTCCACAGCTGACTCTGCACTGCAACAGAATCAGACACATTCTTTGCCAAATTTTGGGCTGTGAGATGCCTAGCTCCCCAGCCCTCTTGCTGTTGGATTCCCCCATAAGGCCCACTTTCTGTCCAAGAACCAATTGGACTGGCTACCAGTAGCCAGCATTGAAGCTAAATGTCTGCTGTTAAAGAGATGGGGAATCACTGAATTCCAGCCTAGCAGGGAATACATGGCATGTCTGGTCCAATTAGCCAAATTTAAGAGACTCTCACCTGGCTTGAAGCTCCATGCAGGAATATCAGATGCCCAATGCTCCCATTACTTGGGCTCCCTTCAGGGTGCAAATGATGGAGCCAACAGAGTTTCCTCTAGAACACCTAGAACTAGTGTAGAGTGACCCTACCACTTTTGAGATGTTTCAGTATTGCCTCAGACTCCACACAACTCCACACTTATCCCAGCTCAAATAAAAATTATTGCTCACCACATTTGAAGGTGCTCCATTTTAATAGTGCCAGTGTGCACAATGGCATTTTATTAAAATGGAGCACCTTTAAATGTGGGGAACAGTCATTTTTATTTGAGCTGGAGTAAGTGCAGAATTTTTAAAGCCTGAATTCTGTTCTCTATTCCTGCACCTCCTTCCATGTGCAACCTCTGCTTGTGACTTTGCCAGAGACAATGCAGTGAGACACCACCACTAGCCATGATGTTACCTTTCACTCCTGTATTTGGTAATTTCTGTAGCTACTAGACACCACTGTATAGTCTCCTCTATCTGTATATAGTTCTATCTTAAACGTTTGATTTACATAATGCCTGCTTCTTATTCATGGATATACAGCCCAGGTACAGTATGCTTGGTAAAGATGGGCTCTTTTCTGATGCAGAACAATAAGTTTCAACCTTCTCCTACCCAGCACTAGACCACAGACAGTACATGTGTTACCTAACTTTTTGCATACTGTTAAGTATGACTTGTTATTAATATTCTGTCAATGCCTTTGGACTGCATAACATGCGGTGACGTTCTGTTAAATTGTAGAAAAAATCTCAATAAAATGTTTGACTACCAAAAAAAAAAAAAAAATACATAAAAACATATAGAAACATAGAAACATAGAAACATAGAATTTGATGGCAGATAAGGACTGCTTGGCCCACCCAGTCTGCCCATTTCCCTACCTACCTACTGGATAAGCTGCAGATCCTAGTTAACCAGCAGCCTACTTCTTCCTACCCCCACCCCCTAGAATGGCCTTATGACTGTCCCATGCATGCTTGAATTCCACCACTGATTTTGACTCCACAACCTCCGAAGGCCATTCCATGCATCCACAACCCTCTCTGTGAAAAATACTTCCTTAAATTACCTCTGAGCCACCCCTCTATCTTCAAATTGTGCCCTCTTGCTCTTGCACACCTTTTTTGAAAGATGCTACCTCTTGGACTTTGTTGATTCCTTGAGGTACTTGAACGTTTCTATCATGTCCCCCTCTCCTCCTTTCCTCGAGGCTATATATTAAGCTCCTTTCGCCTCTCTTCATATGTCTTCCGGTGCAGACCCTGCACCATTTTAGTTGCCTCCTCTGGTCAGCTTCCATCCTGTCTATGTCTTTTGCGAGATTGGGTCTCCAGAACTGCAAACAGTACTCCAGATGGGGTCTCACCAGCTGTCTGTACAGAGGATAATAACTTCCTGTTTTCTACTGGTGATGCTCTCCCTATGCATCCCAGTATCCCCCAGCCCTCCTTACTGCCCTCTCACATTGCTTGCCCACCTTTAGGTCATCTGATATGACTACCCCAGGTCCCTTTCCATTTTTGTTGTTGTTAGTATCTCACCCCATTGTGTACTCTTCCCTGGTTTTGTTTCCCAGGGCATTATCTCTGCACTTCTTAGCATTGAATCTAAGCTGCCATACATTTGACCATTCCTCTAACCTTGCCAAGTCCCTTCTCATCCTTTCCACCCCCCTGTGCATCAACTCTGTTACAGATCTTTGTGTCATCTGTAAAGAGACATACTTTTCCTTCCAGTCCCTCTGCAATGTCGCTTATAAAGACATTGAAGAGGACCGTCATAATACTGAACCCTCGTGTACCCCACTAGTAACCCTCCTTTCTTCTGAGTGGACTCCATTTACTATTATTCTCTGTGTCCTATTCTCCAGCCAATTCTTTACCAGGATGTCATCTTGGGACCCACTCCCAGGCTGGCTAACTTGTATATTAATCTTTTGTGTGGGACTGTGTCAAATGCCTTGCTAAAGTCTAGGTAGGCCATGTCCACAGCCCCTCCTGATCTACTACTGTGGTCACCCAGTCAAAGAAATCTATCAGATTTGTCTGGCATGACCGTCCCGTGTGAATCCATGCTGCCTAGGGTCCTGTGCCCTCTGGCCTCTAGATACTCGACAATTCTTTCCTTCAAGTGATTCCATCATTTTCCCTATCGCTGAGGTTAAACTAACAGGTCTGTAGTTTCCTGCTTCTGCCTTGCTCCCACTTTGTGAAGGGAATCCACATCTGCCCTCCTCCAGTCCTCGGGTACCACCCATCCTCCCATGATTTGTTAAAAGGGTAGTCAGTGGTGTCACTAGTTCTACCCTTAGTTCTTTTAGAATTCTGGGATGAATCCCATCAGGCCCCATTGCTTTGTCCACCTTAAGTTTTAAGAGTTCTTTCAGAACCCTTTCTTCTGTAAATGGGCTGGTATCAACTTCTGTATCCAGAGTGTTTCTACTGTTTGTTTTAGGTACCTCCCCCTCTTCATTTGTAAATACTGAGCAAAAATATTTGTTTAGTATCTCTGCCTTTTCACAGTCTCCATCTTCCCACCCTCCTTCCCCTTTATTAAGCCTCACTATCCCTCCCTTGGTCTTCCTTTGCTCCCTGATGTACCTATAAAAGTTTTATCCCCTTCTTAACTGAGTTGGCTATCTTTTCCTCGGTTTGGGCCTTGCTGTTCTGACTGCCTTCCCAGCCTCCTTTTGCTTTAACTGATACAGTTCTCTGTCCTGCTCCTTCTGTGATTCCTTGTACTTCCTGAATGCTTTTTTTCTTGAACCTTCACTGCCACTTCCTTTGAGAACCATAGTGGTTTCTTACATCATTTTGTTTTGTTTATTTGCTTCACACAAAGGCTCGTTACCTCTGTGATGGCAGTTTGTATTATTCCCCATTGTTCTTCCACCCCTTCTTCCTGCCCATTTGCTAGTTGCATTCCTTAGGCACTCACCCATTTTGGCAAAGTCAGCCCTCCTAAAGTCCAGTACTTTTGCCTTTGTATGGCTTGACTCTATTGCTGTGTTTATTGTCAACCATACTGTTCGATGGTTGCTAGTTCCCAGATGGCTACTCACTTCTACAGCTGTGATCCTCTCTCCATCTCCATTTGAGAGAACCAGGTCTAAGATTGCTCCCTCTCGAGTGGGCTCCAATACTAGTTGTCTAAGGCATGCTCCCTGTAGGGCATCTAGAATAACCCCACTCTTCGAAGTGGCTGCTGCAACTGCACTCCAGTTAACATCTGGCATATTCAGATCACCCATTAGTAATATCTCCCTTTTCTGCCATTCTAAGTATACTTTCTATCATTTCCTTGTCCATTTCCTCCCCTGAAGAGAGGTCTAAAACCCCTGTGCGGATTGTGGTGCCATTGCCTGTCTCCAAATTTACCCACAGTGCTTCTCCTCCCTGTTTACCCTTTTGTTCTGTTGCTTTTATTCCTTCCCTTATGTAAAGAGCTACTCCTCCTCCTCTTTTACCCTCCCTGTCCCTTCTGTAGATAGTGTATGCTGGTATGTTTACGTCCCTGTCATGGTTTTGTGTGTACCATGTTTCTGTGACTGCCACGATATCCAGATGTTCCTCCTCCATCAAGGCCACTAATTTAGGAAGCTTGTTACCCAGACTACGGGCATTGGTACTCATTGCTCTCCATTTTTTGATGGCTTTACCTTCTGTTGCAGCATCCCCCACTGACCTTTCTACCTCTGTCTTTTTCTCATTTAGTACCCTGTTTTGTAGGGAGAGGCTGGGATTTTCCTGCTGCTTATCAGTGCCTCCCCTTTGACTAGTTTAAAAGCTTGCCAATGAAGCATTTAAACTGATTGCTCAAAAGACTTGCTCCCTTCCTGGACAGATGCAGACCACCCTGCCAGTATAGGCTGGTGTCCCTCCAGGTGGAACCCCAGTCCCCAATGAAGCCAAACCCCTGTGCTCCACACCATTTTTTCAACCATTCATTAAACTGCATGGTGCTAATTACCCTCACCTCCCCCATGCCATTGACAGGCAGCACCTCTGAGAAGGTCCATAACCATCCACCCTGTCAGCCACACAACAGAGGTAACTGACTGTCATGAGGAAATATGTACAGTACGTGCCCCTAATAGGGCTGTGCGAATACCTTTTCCCAAATATTTGGTATTCAGGTCCCAAGTTTTAGGCCAGAAAAGGTGTATTTTTTTAAGGAAACTTTAAAAAAGCACTTCAGTAACACCATTAATCACCCATTGAACCTGGTATACCATATACACCTCAATGACACTTCAGCTACCAACATTGAGCTCTCACTAATGCAACACAAGCTTCTTGCAGCACTCTTGATCTACCACAACACACACATAGCACTCTGAAAACAATATCAAGCATTGCATTGGGTCAGCACTAGAGGGTGTTTATGGTCACAGACATGGTGTAGAAGGTGCTTCAGCCATGGGCATAGGAATAGTGGTAGCAGTGGCTGCAGTAGTGGTGACAGCTGAAAAGGTGGCTGCTGCAAGAATGGCACTGGTGATGGTGGGAAGCACACTGGCTGTGGATGTAGCAGCCATAATGGTAGCAGTGGGGACACTGATGGTGGTGTCTGCTGCTTGCTGCACAAAGCATGTATTCTCTAATTCCCCTCTACTACTTCACAACAGGATGTGACAGTGAACGTACAGATGGACAGGTGGGGACACTAGCAGTAGTAGTACTGCTAATGGTATTAGTCATGGTAGTAGTACTATTACCAATGCTACAAGAACTAAAAGGCTTCCTTGGGGAGAACAATATTTGAGCCCATCGAATAGAGACACCTGTATGTCATTATCTATGTAGTCTATCTCACCACCTTCTCTGGAATTGTATTATGTATCAATAATTTACAGTGGAGCAAGACAAGATACAATTCAGTACTTTGCAGTAAATGACATGCCACAAAATATTGGATGACTGGAGGGCTTAATTGCCATTAAATTACACTGCTCCTTGCAGCATACTGCAGCATTTTACAGCAATTTTGCAAGATACTGCATTGCGTACTGTCTGGCACCACAATATGAACTATGTTCTATAATCTTGGATGCAGTGTTTCATCCTTGGGTATGTTAGTTGTGGATTGTTTTATTACAAGAGCATCTCAGTCTCAGAAATCACTGTCTCCTGTCTTCTACCAGCTCATAGTGAGGAAGTCACATGGTGTGCTTGCCTTTGAGCTCAAGAAACAGTTTTTAATTGGCCAACAAAGCTCTGCGAGGTTGGAAATCTCACCGAATAGTAGTTCCCAAATAGTGGCCAAATAGTGAACTAGTCAGAAAATGCATCTGAATATTTGGGAAGCCTACTATTCATGGTATTTGGAAAATACTATTCGGCCCATGCACAGCCCTAGCTCCTAACACTTTTTGCTTGTTTCGACCATTGCATTTTTAGACCCATTCACCTCTGCAGCAGAGTTTGATGGTGAGCAGCTTGGGAAGTCAGCCACATGCCCACTGTCTTCTTTTGTCAGCCGCCTCACCCCCTTTAGTTGCCCTTACTGCACCACACCACCACACCAACAGCTGGGAGCACAGCACACAGGGTGGTCCATACCGAGACCTGAGACACATATGGGAAGCATTAACCACCAAACATTCAAGCCTCTCTCTCTCTCTCTCTCTCTCTCTCTCTATGTCTCTGTCTCTCACTGTTTCAGACATGTTAAATAAAATAGTGAAACAGTCAAACTGCACTATCTCCATGGCACTCTCATTCTCTCTTTTGCACTTTCACGTTGGTTCTCTCTCTCTTAAGCTCATTACCACTTCATCTTATTCAGTCTAATTACTAAAACACTGCCATTAACACTCTCTCACCCTAACAAATAAATAAAATGGGTAGAAATAAAAATTAAAAATCAATGACCCTACACACAAAACAAACATTCTTAAAAGCATGTTATTGCCACAAAATACACAATGGCATAGAACAGTGCCACATAGAGCCATTAATTTGTACTAGGCATCCATCTGCAGCAAAAACTATTTTTACAGAAAACACATTTTAAACAGATTTTTTCTTTGTAGCTGTTTGATTTGTTTTATCATTAATTTATTTTTTTTTACAAGAAACCCATTTTATAATGGCAAAAACACATTTTAGGGTGTTGGTTGTCTGTGGTTAGAAAATGGGCTTAAGAATGTGAGGATTTTGACTGGCTCCCAGTCATGCCAGGGGGTGCATGAACTACCAAAAAAAAAGCCATATAAAAAAATACCAACTGTGCCAAACCTGCCATTGGTATCCTGGTGCCAGTGGCAATTTTCAAGTATAGAAATCCAACATTTTTTTCTCTGCTCACTTAGTGAGGGTGTGATCCCCACCCCCACCCAGAACAAGGTCACTTCCCCATCTCTGTACACAGAGCCAAAAAGCAACAAAACACTCTTTGCTATGTAGTGAACCATTTGTCAAACCCACATGTTTTTCAGAAAGGTGTTGTCCAGACAGCCGTCACATACATTTTCTGTCAAACGGCAACCCCCCCTCGCTCTGTTCCTGTACTGCTTCAGTTCAGTCTGTTAGCCACGCAAAAATCACAGCTTCATTGCCATTTATTTTTTTCCTCAACACAGTGAAGTCTTTTATCCTTTAAAAAAATGTTGTCTTTTTTTATTGAAAACAGTAGCACAAGTAGGTTACATGCTCAGGATTACTCTGGGATGCTCATGCTGAGTGAAGTCACACTTGCCAAAATGCAGAAACACCAGGAACATTTTGTTTTTGTAAAAAGAAAATCAGTTACCTTCCTTCACCCTCTGTCTCTACCCCCACCATACCCACTGCAGTCTTCTCCGGTGCCTTGTCTGGTCTCCATGCAAATTCAGAACTCATGATTGTTACAAACTCTCCCTTCTGGGTTGTAACAGCTTGCAGAGAGTTGTCTGTGCCTTTTCATTTGATTGCCACCACCTGGGTTCCCCAGGACATTTACCCTCCCCTTAACAGAGCTGGGAGGTCACCACAGGTCAGATCTGGTAGAGTGCTCTTTGGCTGACGGATGCCAGACAGAGATCCCTCTTTGCCAGTAAAAATAATACAGTTACCTTTGAAAAATAAGCCACAGTCACTGCTTCTTTGTAAATAGAATCTTTACTGCAAAATTCAGGTTTCAAAATAACAGGATACATATAATACAAAAGAGAGAAAATGCACTTTCACAGGAAAACAAATAAATGGCCTTGAATAACAGGTGTCGGAAAGGAAAACACTACAGAATAATTTAGTCTATAAAATACTTGCCTTCCAACTACACTCAAACAGAGCTGGACACCTAATTTATCTCTACATCTCCCCCACATGAGCTGGAATGTGGGCTCAGTGCTTACCACGACCCGCCCTCAAGGCAAAAGACATGCAAAAGCCTTGTTTGTAATTAAACCTCTGAATGTATAACCTAAGGCTGAACCCCCATCTGATGAGCTTATTTTCCAATCCACTAAACATTTTACATTTTGTAACAAGTTTGTGTTCAATTGTACCAATCAGCTTAAAACCTATGTGTGTCCAACCAGGTTAGTTCTGCACCCAGGTTTATTCAAATGCTCCAGTCACTTTATAATGTGTGTGTGTGTGTGTGTGTGTGTGTGTATCCTCCTTGGACACTCGCTGAGATTTATCACCCTGTACAGAAGCATCACTTGCTAGTGACATAGAATCCCAATGTTTTTTTCCATGTTTGTTAGCATGACAGGCAGAACCTGTCTGGTGAGAATAATGAAGTGCAGAAAAATAGTTTCACTAACAAAAGCAATTAACTAATCAGTTCCCATTCCTGTCGCATCCCCCCCCCGGTGATGAAGGCATGCTTCCTTTAGGCCATCCCAAGGGACACGGCCATTCACGCAGAGACTAGAAAATGTGTAAAGTATCCAGCCATGCTGTTAGCTCTGCCTAGACAGCCCATCCACTCTGGCATTCTGTTTACTTCTGTGGTGCTGGATGGTCATGTTATAGGCCTGCATTACCAAGCTCCAGTGCAGTACAGTAGTTTTCTATTTTGCCAGCTTGACCTAGTAAGCCAGATCAGGGGATTATGATCTGTGACCTCAGCAGATTCTTGTCCATATAGATAAGGTTGCAGCTTTTTAAGGGCCACACTGTCACCAAGAACTACTTCTCAATCATAGCATAGGCTTCCTCTGTGGGTAGCAGCCTCTGGCTGAGATACACCACAGGGTGCTCCTCCCCCTGCAGCATAACCTGGCTCAGCACAGCTCCCAGCCCATGGTCTGAGGCATCCACATGAACAATAAACTTTAGATTATAACTGGGGCTAGCTAGCACAGCCAGCCCACTCAAGGCCTTTTTTAGTTTCTGAAAGGCAGACTCACAGCACTCTGTCCAATGAATCTTCTCAGGCAGTTTCTTTTTTGTTAGGTCTATCAGGGACTTGGCCTTATCACTGTAGTGAGGGGAAAAAACTCCTGTAGTGCCTATCTGTAACTAGAAATGCCCTTACCTGTTTTTAGTAGTAGGAGTGGGCCAGGCCATAATAGCATTGACCTAGGCAGGCTCTGGATGGATGCGTCCACTGCCCACCTGGTGCCCAAGGTAGGACACTTTTGCCATACCTATCTGGCATTCTTCCACTTTGACAGTCAATCCTGCATCCTTTAGCTGTCAGAACATCTCCTGCAAATGCACAGTGTAGTCCTCCAAGGTCTGGCTGTAAATGGCAATATCATCCATATGAGCCAGCGCAAAGCCACCTGCCGCAGAAAGAATATGATCCAAAAGCCGTTGAAAGGTTGCAGGTGCATCCTTCATCCCAAAGGGCATTACTTTGAACTCATATAAACCTACTAGGGTGATGAAAGCTGACCTTTCTCTGGCTGTAGTGGTCAGAGGGACCTGCCAGAAGCCCTTTGTTAAGTCTATTGTGGTCAGCTACTTGGCTCCCCCCAGTTACTCCATGGTCTTGTCTGTTCTGGGCATGAGATAGGTGTCTGACTGTGCAGTTGTTAAGCTTCTGGTAGTCAACACAAAACCATATGGTAGTATCTTTTTTAGGGATCAGGACTGTGGGTGAGACCTGGGGGCTACTGGACTCCTGGATCACTCCAAGTTCCAGCATCTCATTTAGCTCATAGAAAGATAGCTGACAGCAGATAAGGAGCTTGTCTTTCATGGTCTGCTTAACCCGCTCTGGTGCCCTATAGAGGGACTGTCTCGGGGCATCTGGGTCCCAGTATCCAAGTGATGCTCAGCCAGTGCAGTGTACCGCAGCTTCCCTGTGAACATGTCCCCAAATTCTCTCAGCACACCCCAAATCTCCTGCATGGCATCAGCTGATCCAAGAGGGTGAGGTTGTCCACATAGGACCCTACTGGGGCCTCCCTGAGGAGGTCCACCAGGGGATCAGCCTCAGCTCCCTCTTCTGGGGCACTGCACACAGCGAGAACCATTTCCTCTTGATTGTAGTAGTGTTTCATCATGTTAACATGATACACTCTCTGCCTGCATCTCCTGCCAGGTAGATCTATCACGTAATTAATGTCACTCACCTTTTGGACAATGGAGAATGGAGAATGGACCCTCCCATGCTGCCTGCAGTATATTCTGTTGGACAGGGATGAGTACCATCACTTGCTGTCCCAACTTGTGCTCTTGGGGTCTGGCTCCACTGTCATAATAGACTTTCTTTCACTGTTGTACAGTGGCTAATTGCTCTCTGAGCAAGCCCCATGAGCTCTCTGAGCCAGGAGCTAAAGTTCAAGACATACTCCTCAGCAGACTCCCCTTGGGGAAAAATGATCACCCTACCATTCATCCTGAACTAAGTCTAGTGGCCCCCTCATCTTATGGCCAAACAGGAGCTTGAAGTGTGAGAACCCTGTGGACTCCTGCGGGACTAAGATTCAATGTGAAGAAGTGCAAAATCATGCATTTGGGGTTCTGGAACCAAGGGGAGGATTACATGATGGGTGGGGAGTCATTATTGGCCACCAAACAGGAAAGAGATCTGTGGGCAATCATATATCAATGACCTAAAGGTGGGCCAAACAATGTGCCAAGGCAGTAAAGAGAGCTAATGTGATGTTGGGGTGCATAGGGAGAGGTATCACCAACAGAAGACAATAGATGGTGATGTCACTGCATACATCATTGCTGAGATCTCATTAGGAGTACTGTGTCCAGTTCTGGAGGCTGCATCTCCGAAAAGGCATAGACAGGGTAGAGGCAGTTCAAAAAAAGGCAACAAAAATGGTGCAGGTCCTGCACCAAAGGTCATACAAGGAGAGATTGGAGGAGCTCAATATGTATACCCTGGAAGAGGGAGAGGGGAGACATGCTAGAGACCTTCAAGGACTAAATTGGAGTGGAGAAATGGTTAGAGGTAGATGGCTTGTTATTGTCAGTAGCAAACAAGTCAGATCTGGAAGACTGTTCTTCATCTGACGGATGCTAGAAAGAGATCCCTTTTTGCCAGTGAAAATAATACAGTTACCTTTGTAAAATAAGTGACAGGCACTGCTTCGATGTAAATTTATTTATTTATTTAAAAAGTTTTACCAGGAAGGCATACTGAGCAGACTACTGCTCGATTCTAGTGCATCCTGGTGGAGGGGATGGAGGAGAATACATGTAGAATACAGTGTACAGTGAACAAGCAGGCAAAACATACAGATACAGATACAGATACAGTACAGCACAGTAGGTAGTTGTGCAAAGCACAGACAATATAGGTTCATAATACATTACATATTAGCAGACACAAAAGGAGAAACAAGGCCCTTGTGCTAAAACTTAGTTGCATGTGCAGGTAGAAGAGAAGTGTTCTTTGACGAGGAAGCTGAGGTGCAAGGGGGGACATGCTTAATGTCCTCAGGGAGGGAGTTCCACTGTTTAGGTATGCAAAATTTAAAGGCTGCCTGGCTTGCAGTGGTGAACATGAGTGGAAGAGACAAGATACATGAGTCGTATTTCCTGAGTGAGTACACGGGAGGGGTTTGGGCTGTTAGGACTGAGGCAAGGTAGGGGGCAAGGACTGGGCCCAGAACTTAGCTGTGATTCTAGCGCAGTGGGCCTGTCTGTGATCCTGAAGCGAGGGGAGGTCCAGGGTCCGGTAGAGGATGCAATGATGGGTAAAGGAAGTACAGTCAAAGGCAAAGCAACAGAAGGAATGAAAGAGGGGGTCCAGTCAGGCTAAGGTGGATTTGGGAGCGGCACTCTAGACTATGTCACCATAGTCAAAATAGGGAGAATAATTTTCTGCACAATTGCAAAGTGAGCCGGCAGTAGGATGCAACCATGGTTGCAGTATATGGCACCTAACCTGGGGTGAAGCTTTTTGTGGAAGGCATCGATATGTGCATTCAGGTTTCAAAATAACAGGGTTTATAGAGTACAAAATAGAGAAAATTCACTTTTACAGGAAAACAAATAAATGGTCTTGAATAACAGGTGTCGGAAAGGAAAATTCTACAGACTAATTTAGTCTACAAAATACTTGCCTCCCAACTACTCTCAGACGGAACTGGACACCAAATCTATCTCTATGTCTCCCCTACACATGCTGGAATGCAGGCTCAGTGCTTACTATGACCGTCCCTCAAGGCAAAAGACACGCAAAAGCATTGTCTGTAATTAAGCCTCTGAAATGATAGCCTAAGGCTGAAACGCCCTCTGAAGAGATAATTTTCTAATCCACCAAACATTTTAAATTCTGTAACAAGTTTGTGTTCAATTGCTCCAATCAGCTTAAAACCTATGTGTGCCCAACCTGGTCAGTTCTGCACCCAGTTTTATTCAACTGCTCCAATCACTTTAAAATCTGTGTGTATGTGTGTGTGTCCTCTTTGGACACTGTCTGATATTTATCACCCTGTACAGAGGCATCACTTACTAGTGATGTAGAATCCCATGGTATTTTCCCTTTTTGTTAGCATGACAGGCAGAACCACTCTGGTGAGAATAATGAAGAGTAGAAAAATAGTTTCACTCACAAAAGCAATTAACTAATCAGTTTCCATTCCTGTCACAATAATGACATGATCCCCCCCACCTCCCCAACTACAGAGATCACTGCTGATGATCAGCACCAAGCTGGAAGACAGCCCAGTTAAAAAAAAAAAAGATGGTCAGACTTTATGAAAAAAATAACATGATGGGACAGTATAACAGTACTAGATTACGGTTCACAGAAAAACAACTGTGAAAGACTACAGTGCCCTCTACTGGCAAGTTATCAGTGTCAGTGGCTCAGTAGGTAGCACACTCGCCTCTGAGGCTGGGAGATCAGAGGGCTGTGGGTTCAGTTCCCACATCTGGCACTTGGGTTAATATCCCAGTACTGACACTGTAGTGCAGCATGAGAGGGGTGCTGCACTTCTGAGGTGCCATCTTTCAGATGAGACATTAAACCAAGGTCCCATCTGCCTGGATTGGTGGTAGTTCAGGTGGATGTTAAAGATCCCATGGCGCTTATCGAAAAGAGTAGGGGAAATATTTTATTAAATCATAACAAAATATATACATATCAGTATTATGTCATACAAAATGAGTGAAAGAAAACAAAATCAAACATAAATAAGTATTCAGTCATACAAAATCCCAAAACAAAAGAAAAACATAATGAACAATATAAACAACTTAAATTCCCCCCCACCCCACTATATGAGCAGGGAAATTTTTTATGAAAATCTAAACAAATCATACCAAAAATATACACACCAATGTTATATCTCACATTGTTATAATAAGAAAAAAATCAACCAACATAAATATTAGTTCATACAAATACCCTAAACATAAAAGAAACAATATACACCCACCCCCTCTCCCTCCCCACTATAACAGTAGGGGAATTTGTATTAAAATCATAACAAATCAGAAACAAATCATATACAAAGCAATATTACATCATACACTTTTGTAAAAAAAATAGAGACAAAACAAGAACATAAATAAGTATTCCATACATTAACCCCAAAATTAAAGAAAACAATCGAAACGACCCCCCTCTCCCACCCCACTAAAAGAGTAGGGGAAATTTTATTTGAAATCAACCCTAAAACACAAATTTATATACAAATCAATTTTAACTTTCACCAAACTATAGAAGAATTTTTTTAATCATTACTATAGAAAAATAACCCTCATACCTCAATAATACTAAAAAAACCCATACCTTCCCCATAAAAAAGTCCAAAAAAAACATTATATTTCATTTGTTCTGTCTGCTTCAAATGACGTAAATCTGAACATAACATAAAAAATAACTCCTCAGTAGAAATCAGTTGCTGTTCTAATAACAACCTACATCTACTAATCTACAACCAATATAAAAAATGCCCATGTATCACTCTTAAAGTACTAAGATTATCTTTCGACAGAAAACCTTCGTGAACACCATAAAACAATAGTTCCAGGGATGGCGGTATAAAAAAACTATTTTTCCATTGATTCTTAACCACAACCCAGAAACTAATTGCATATGGGCACTGAAAATAAAGATGCAACATAGTTTCTAATTTTAATTGGCAACATTCTCTTGGACAATAACGTTCCTGTAAACTTTTATGCTTCTAATTACTACGGACATTCACCCCATTATGTAGTCCTAACCAAACTGTATCCCAAATATGTTTTGGCAACCGCTTATCCATTACGTAAGCTGAAATTTCTTGTTGGTGTATCACAGAAAATCCAGAAAAAGGAGAATCAAAAAAACATCTTTGTAAAACATCTGCATAGAGAGCTTTCCTAGCAATATGACCAACAGATAACCAATTTATATGCCAAGCTTTTATTTTATCAAACACACCTTCCCATCGCATAGCCAATCTTGGGAGTCTTTTGTTCTTATGATGAAAAGAATTTAATCTCCATTCTGTAAAAACCCCAGACAAATGCTGTTTTACAAAAAGGCTCCAATTATGCGAACAGTTAGGTACAATATTACAATATACAACATTAAAGGTACAATATTACAATATAAGAAAACTGTGAAGAAAAATATTACCAGATGAATCATATTAACCCCTCCCGCCTGTACTGGTAAATATAAAACATTCCATCGTATTGGATTCAAACGACTCCCCCAAAAACAACTAAAAAAACAACCCATCAAATGAGTCTCTAAGTGTAGTGGTAACAAAAAAATATAGCTCAAGAACAAAAAGACAGGAAGCAGGAAAGTTCTAATCATATAAATTCTTTTCAATTTCGATAACTTCCATCGATTCCAACCTGCTACCGTCTTTTGTCCTTAAAGTGAAGCATTTTGCCAATTATATTCTGCCATATCTGAACCCCCAAAATAAATCCCAAGTATATGACATGGAACCCTATCAACTTGAAATCCTCCCACCATTTTACTCATACTCGGGAATCCACTTAGACACAGACAATGTGTTTTCACCAAATTAATTCTAGCTCCTGTAATGCTACCAACTTCTGTTATTAAAGTACACGCTATGCTGTTTGACTCACTGTCCTTTAAAATTAAACAAAGATCATCTGCATATGCTACAATCTTTGTAAAATTCCCTCCTATTTCCTTAATTCTAAGAAACCTAACCACTAATCTTAATAATGGGTCCAATGCGAAAACATATAGAAGGGGACTAAGTGGGTACCCTTGATGAATGCCTCTTAAAATCGGATGTCTGGAACCCAACCTCCCATTTTCATATGGTAATACATATGCCAACGCATAACATAATTTTACCCATTGCACAAATAATGTTGGAATACCATAAACTTCTAAACAATTCCACAAATAAATGTGCGAGACTTCATCAAAAGCTTTGGCCTGATCCAAACTCACCAAATACCCTAAATTTGAATCCACCAAACCTGACTCATTCTGATATTCCATCACTTCTCTAATTAACAACAACGTTTCGGTAATTCGCCTACCTGGAACAGAACAATATTGATCCCTACTTATAAGATCCGGCATAACTAAAGATAGTCTATTCCCTAATAACTTTGAGAACATTTTGAAATCAACATTCAATAATGTCAGTGGCCTCCAATTGTTGATATCAGCCTGATCCCCATTTTTGAAGAGAAAGACCATTAAACCTTCATACATTTGTGTAAGCAAAATCATATCCGTTATAAAAAAAATTATATAACAGTACCAACACTGATGGCATCAAATGCCACAAGAGTTTATATAGCTCACTTTGTAAACCATCTGAATCAGGAGAAACATTTTTATGTAAAGATTCAATTACCATTTCTATTTCTTTAAAAGTAAAATCCTGAAGCAATGCTTGCTGCCAATTTCTAGATAAACATGGAAGGTTTGCTGCCATAAACAACTGATGAAATTTATCAGAGTTTCCCACTGGTATCCCAAATTTCTGTTCAATATAATTATCCACTATTGCCATTATACCTGTATTATCCCAAACCTTTTCACCAGAAGGGGTTACTAAATAAACAAAAACTCTTTTCTCTCTCTCCTATCCTTATAAGCCAAAAAGGGATTAACATATGCAGATTTCTCTTGCGTCCCAAAAGACTGTTCTTTATGTAACGATGAATATATATCATATTGATATTGGAACATAGAATGCTTAACCTGAGAAATTTCATCAGTCAAAGCTTCCTTCCCTTCTTCTTGTCTTGATAATAAATCACTTAACAAATTTCTAAAAGAAAGATACTCCTCCATCCTTGTTCTAGCCAGCGATTTCCCTACAGCCTGAAAAAAACCTATCAAGCAGTTTTTAAAATCTTCCCACCAACATCCAATATTCTCATATAATTCAAAAGTTGTAATTTTGTCTTGAATAACAATCTTTAAATCTTCTTCTATACCTGGTAATACTAAAAGAGAATTGTTGAGTCACCACACTTCAGAGCCTTTCATCCACCTTGGTGGATTCTCAACACTTATCCCTATTAAAGTATGATCAGATGTTTCTACAGGCATATTCTTGGTTTTAATAACTGTCAAAGTTTTTTGCACAAAAATAAAATCTATCCTGGAATGCAAAAAACCCTTAGAAAATGTTGAGTTTCCTTTTAAACCCCTTTAGCATGTGCATCCACTAAACCTGCTTGAGAAAGAACATTCTGCAAAAATAATTTATCACAATATTGTTTGCCTTGCTCCGTTCATTCAAGACAATTAATATTAAAGTCCCCACAAAAAAAAGTCTATCTACTGGTGTATAAATATGGTTGGATTTTTTTCAATAAAGCTATTCTTTGTACCTTAGTCTGTGGCCCATAAAAGGAAATTAATCTACATTATAAACTATTAATAACCCCATCCAATAACAAAATTCTCCCTGGTTCAACATCTACTAATCAAAAAATCTGAACATCCTTTGATAAAAAACATATCCCTATACCGCAACAGGAATCTTCCCCCATAGACCAATATGTTTTTCCCCCAAGGCCAATCTATAATAGCCTGGGTTACCTCTCTGAGTATGTAATCTGGTATCCTGTAATAAAAAGACATCATAATCTAGTTGTGATAATTCCCCAAAAGTTGCTAATCGTTTAACTGTAGACTTAATACTATTGACATTTAAACTTGCTACATGTAAAGAGGATGGCTCAGGGAGGGGGTTTAATTATTTTCTCACTTGATCTAGTAATCCTCTTTTTCACCTCCAAACTCTGGGCCTTCTGAGGAGGTAATTTCCACCCACCTAATACGTCAACAGTAGATTCTTGACTCCAATTTACATCTAGCAAAGAACTTTCATTGTCCACTTGGTCACCCCAAGTAGAAAACATAGAAAATCTATTGGATAAGGGCAAGGGGGACAGAGAAGGACCCGGACTCTCAAGCCAGTTTGTACTCTCTACCTCAGACTGTACCTGGGCCTCCTCTTGGTCCGACATTGCAGACTGAGAAAGTACTCCACTTACTGAGGTAACTACCAAATGACTTATTCCTAACAGAGAAGCCAACAAATTCCTAGTACCTCGTTGAGGAGAACCCTGTGGAGTCACAAAGGGAGTTTCCCATTCTTCAATCCTGGAAGATTCTACAGAATGACTGAACTCCATATTTGTAGCCTGGGAAGAATCCCTAACTATAGAAGGCATGGTTATAGGTGGTACTGGAACCCCTCTCCTATCCTCCCTAGCCCCTCCACATCCTCTGCCTCACCTCCTACCTCTCCCTAAATAATCTACCTCTAACTCAGTGGGCTGAACTGGTCTTCTGGCCTGATACAGGAAATATTCCTGGTCAGAAGAAGCATCATTATCATGCATAGCTCATGGGCACTCAGCAAAAAGTGTGGCCCTCATCCCTACACAAATGACAAACCGGGGAAGCAGTACAATGCACAGCGGTATGACCCAATACCCCACACAAAAAACACTTTACTTGGTCACAGGAGGTATTCAGGTGTTGTAAGGAGCCACATCTATAACAGCTTTTTGGCTGGCCTACATAAAAAACAATACCCCTATCTCGACCCAGAAAGAAAGAACTCAGAAGATGTTGAATACTTTCCTCCGTTTGGTGAAGCTGTACCCTTATTGTTCACCCCCCGGTCCAAAAAGCATTTTCATCTATGATAGGCTTAGGTTGATCATACACAGAACATTTTTTTCTAACCAAAAGATAATATTAGCAATATTAACTCCCTCATTTCGAAAAAGAATAGTTACTGTTTTTATAGTAGGTTTAGTAATTGGAATGGCTATAAAATCTTTCCAAACTTCAGTGTCTTTCACCCCATAACATTTTTTCCAAAATTTGTCCAAGGATTTCATTGTTACAAAGCTAACATCATATAAATGATCTCTGAAGTGAATGAATACATACACCTCCGATGGTGAAAACTTAAGAGTCAACTAGAAGCATTTTCCCCACCCAAACTCTGTCTGGGACTACAAGGGCCTTCCCTTTATATTTAAGCCTGACCAAGAAACACCGCTTCACCGCTTCTGCTGGCTTGCGAAGAAGTCCTGCATATGTTTTTGGACTAGAGTCCTTCTGTGGAAGGGAATCTCCTCCTGATGTATGATTTGTAGTCATATCTTCCAATGGGACAACAACCTGTTCAGTTTGTGTCCTATCTGTCTCATTCTCCATTTCAGGGCAGTTTTCTAAACCCACAGTATCCAGCATACGGTTAGTACCTACAGTTCCTCCCTGCATATTAGGTATCATGGCCTGGGGGATCGGTATTTGAGTTTCCACCAAAGTCTCTTTATCCACGGGAAAGCTCGACACCTCCCTCTGCATTTCCCTATTCAAAAATTCTGTACTTACTGACCCAGGCAACGGAATTTGTGGATCAGGAATCCAACGTCCATTCGACCATAGCCATCCTGCTTATTGTAATGCTTCTCCCAAAGTCCAATCAGGTAATGAACATCCCTCATCTGTCTCTCCGTGAGATGTATGGGAACAATTCGAATCCAAAAGTCTAGACTCAACAGAAGTTGAGAGTGTTACCTCTAAAGGTATCCGTTTCCCTCCGTCTTGCGTAGGACTTGCCGCAGAACGCTTCCGCATATTCCGTTCCGCCTCCAGCTGTTGGCAGCAGGATTGAAAATCATTTTCAGTCAACGAGATAAGATTTAGTAACTGCGATTTTTTTAAACTCCAGCTCATTCTGTAAGCGTAGTTCAGCAGCTGCATCCTCCATATCCATTGTAGAAGAAACACTTTGTTCCAAAACAATCACATTCTCATCATTCCGTGTGTGCCCACCTTCTCCCTCAGATGTTGAGGGTTGCATCAAAAGCTCCTGTGCCTCAGACACACAACCATCCTTTTCCACTACCTCCGTCAAACTGAGGTCCGCCATCCCTGCAGACAGACGGACAGCTCCACCTGCCTACAGAGTAGGGGAATTTCTCCGGTGTCCTGGCCAAATTTCCCTCATTCACTAAAAATACTACCAACAGCTTAATCTGGTTCAAGGTCAGTTGGTATTCATCTGTTTTCCCCTCCCCCGGGTTGTGCCTGAAAATAGGCAGGATTTGTCTAGTGCACTTACCCAGTCAACAAAAACTAAATAAAATAAAAAATAAAAATACATAAAGTATACCAGTAATGGGATTACTTTTCCACTTAAACAAATTTCTATATACTGTATTACAATCATTTCTTATAGGTTTCTTTGTTTTTTTTTTTTGCATAAAATTATCACATGTAGCCCATTTTCTAAGCACAATAATGCTCCCCAGTGTGGGAGGTATGGGCAATACCAGACCTTCCAGGGGCTAAAAGGCCCTCCGCCTATGATGTCAGGTCTCATAATGCCCCTGGGCAGTCCAGTATTCCCCAATGCCACCCACCCTGTTAGGTATTATTGCTTGCTTAATGTACTTCTAGATGCTAAAGTCACCTGGAACAAGAGCCTCATGCCTCTCTACACATCTGAGCATGCCGTAACCACAGCCAACCAATATCCTGTGTTCTATTGCTTACTTATCTGCAGGAAGGTACTGCATGACATGTTTACCACAGAATGTTGCATCCTGGCTGACTCCGCCATATACAGTTTTAGTACTATACTCCAAGCTTAGCTTTTAACCTAGGGAGTATTTCTAACTTCACATACTGTAGATACACCTTTACTATCTTGTTTTGTCAATTTATTTATTCTCAGAAGTCTTACCAGGAAAAGCATACTGAGTTAGTAACAGCTCATTTCAAGATACATAGGGGGTTGGGGGTGGTGTAAACACAATCAATACAATAACAAGGAAAAAAGAAAG
Organism: Neoceratodus forsteri; assembly: GCA_016271365.2. Lineage (NCBI taxonomy): Eukaryota > Metazoa > Chordata > Ceratodontiformes > Ceratodontidae > Neoceratodus > Neoceratodus forsteri. The sequence goes on from CM057456.1 coordinate 1,294,591,281, forward strand.
TGCAAATGATCATGACAACGATGAAGTAAACCAGATAAACTAAATACAGCACACTTGCAAAGCAGAATAGTATTATAAAATAACATGTAATGCATATGGAAATTTATACTGGGCATGGTAGACATCAGTTTTAATGCTTAGTATAAGCAAAACTGAATCTATACAGAAAATACTGTTATATAACATAATTGAAGACAACGTACAAGAGACAACTGCACTTATTGGTTGTCTGGTCATTGGGAAGGAGTTCCAGAGTTGAAGAAGAAGGACCAGAATCAAAAAGAGTGGGAAAAATTTGGTGGAAGCATAAAAAGGTGTCATCATAACAAGTCTTATAGTCCATCCTGTTTGCCTATTTTCCTGACAGAGCTGTACCTAGGCACTCTTGGTCATACCCAGGCTGAAGGCTCATTAGTAGCTCACCTTGCTCCCTTTGCTCTCCACCACTTCTCTGTTTTAATTTCCACATTCCCAATGATGTCCAATACCTCCTTGAAACCTGCCACTGTGCTGGCAGTATAGCCTAGAGGTTAAAGTAATGAGCTGTGAATGAGCTTCATACTGTATGTTGAGCAGACCTACCCTTTGATTCACACAACCTCTCCATATGTACTGTGTGATCTTAAGTAAGTAACCTAACCTCCATGTGTTCCCAGGGTGCACCTTGAAATGAGCTTCTGCTCAGTGTGCTTTTACCCACCAACATTTATTAAAGAGCAGCTGATGCCTTCAACAGAACTTTCACAAAACATTATGTTTAGACACAGTTCAGCTTGTATTTCACATTAGTTCTGTATGTCTCCTCCCCATTATTTATTATTCAGGACATCTGCATGAAAACAGGAGCTTTGCTGCTAAAACGTTCATTCATTCCAGTTGCTTTCTCCCTACCGGAGGTCATAATGCACTGCTTGCGACATCACAGCTACTCCCATGGCAACAGATTGTGATGTAACAACACATGACTGTGACTTGAAGTAGGGAGTAAGCTACAAAGGCAGATGGACTCTAAGGGTTGAAGATCATGTATTCATGCACATTTTCTCAGTAATAAATAAATGGGAGGAAACATCTGTAGAATATAAATGGAATGCAGGCTGAATTGTACCTAATTATGTTCTTCAAAGTTTTCTTTGAGGCATCAGCAGCTCTTTATATGTTACTGTTTGGGTATCAACCACCTCCCATGGAAACCTGTTCCTTCTATCCACAATCCTTTCTGTGAAGAAGTGCTTTCTTACATTCTTACTGAATCTACCCCAACCAGTTTATGTTAATTTCCCCTAGTTGTTGATTCTGTGCTATGCTTAAACAGGTCATGACATGCTACTTGTTCATCCCTCTCATATACTGTACTTCGTTTTCAAAAAAACACTTTTTATCTTCTTGACCAAAGCAGGCATGGGCTCCCTTCAGCCCTATCTCCATTGACTCACCATTCAGCACCTCCTAAGGGCTTATCTCTGTGGCACAAATACCACCATGGATTACCCCAATGTCAACATTAAGAGGGGAGGGCTGTCCTCCCCCATCCCAAAGCAAAATCCAATCTTGGCCACCAATGCCCGTAGTTTGGGCAACAAGCTCTCTGAGCTGGTGGACTTGATGGAAGAGGGATGCCTGGATATAGTAGCAGTCACAGAAACATGGTACACAGAGAACCATGACTGGGATGTTAATATACCAGGGTACATAACCTACAGGAGAAACAGGCAGGGAGAAGAGGGGGTAGGAGCAGCTCTCTATGTAAAGGGAAGGATAAAAGCAACTGAACAAAAGAGTAAACAGGGAGGAGAGGAGGCACTGTGGGTCACCTTGGAGACTGAAAAGGGCACCACAATCCGCACAGGGGTTGTGTACAGACCCCCATGTTAGGGGGAGGGAATGGACAAGGATATGATAGAAGGCATTCTTAGTATGGCAGAGAAAGGGGAGATACTGTTGATGGGAGACCTGAATATGCCAGATGTTAACTGGAGCACATTTGCTGCAGCCACATCCAAGAGTGGGACCATTCTTGATGCCCTACAGGTGGCAGGCCTCAGACAGCTAGTTTCGGAACCCACTGATGAGGGAGCAATCTTAGACCTCGTATTCTCAAACGGGGGCAGTGAAAGGATCTTAGATCTAGAAGTGGATTGCCATCTGGGAACAAGTGACCATCAAACAGTGTGGTTCACGTTAAACTCAGCTACAGAGTGAAGCCATACAAAAGTGAGGGTACTGGACTTCAGGAGGGCTGACTTTGGCAAGATGGGAGAGTGCCTCAGAAAAGCACTAGCAAACAGACTAGAAGGAGGTGTGGAGCAACAATGGGGGAATCATTAAAACTGCCATCACGGCATTATTAATGTATCTGTATATGTAATGTTGATGTCCTGCTATTACTCACTCTGCTGGAAAATTAATAAAGTTTAAATGGAAAAAAAAAACTGCCATCACAGAGGCAACAAGCCTTTGTGTGAAGCAAATAAACAAATCAAAATGAAAGCAAAAGCCACTATGGTTCTCAAAAGAGGTGGCTGTGAAAGTCAGGAAGAAAAAGATAGCATTCCGGAAGTATAAGGAAACACAGAAGGAGCAGGACAGAGAGCTCTACGAGTTAAGGCAGAAGGAAGCAGGGAGGAAGTCAGAATAGCAAAGGCCCAAACTGAGGAAAGGATAGCCAACTCAGTTAAGAGAGGGATAAAACCTTTTATAGGTACATCAGCGATAGAAAGACAAAGGGAGGGATAGTGAGGCTGAATAGAATGAGCAGTTGGGTGGGCAGAGGGGACAGTGAAAAGCAGGGATACTGAACGAATATTTCTGCTCAGTATTCACAAAGGAGGAGGTGCCTAATCAATTAACAGAAGCACTCTTGATAGGGGGTCGATCCCAGTCCTTCACAGAAGAAAGGGTTCTGCAAGAACTCCTAAAACTGAAAGGTGGACAAAGCAATAGGGCCTGATGGAATTCACCCCAGAATTCTAAACGAATTAAGGGGGAAACTAGTGAAACCACTGGCTACTCTTTCTAATAAATCATGGGAGGATGGTGAGGTACCTGAAGACTGGAGGAAGGTGGATGTGATTCCCCTTCACAAAAGTGGGACCAAGACAGAGGCAGGAAACTACAGACCTGCCAGTTTGACCTCTGTGGTAGGGAAAGTGATGGAGTCACTTCTGAAGGAAAGAACTGTTGAGTACCTAGAGGCCAGTGGGGTGCAGGACCCAAGGCAGTACAGGTTCACAGCGGGAAGGTCATGTCAGACGAATCTAATAGATGTCTTTGACTGGGTGACCAAAGTAGTAGACCAGGAAGGGGCTGTGGACATGGTCTACCTAGACTTTAGCAAGGCATTTGGCACAGTCCCACACAAAAGATTAATAGTCAAATTAACCAGCCTGGGAGTGGGTCCCAGGGTGGTAGCCTAACTAAAACATTGGCTGGACAACAGGACACAGAAGATAATTGTAAATGGAGTCACTCTGAAGAAAGAGGAGTTACTAGTAAAGTACCATGAGGTTCAGTACTGGGTCAGTCCTTTTTAATGTCTTCATAAGTGACATTGCAGAGGGACTGGAAGGAAATGTATGCCTCTTTGCAGATGACACAAAGATCTGCAACAGGGTTGATACACAAGGAGGCTTGGAAAGGATGAGAAGGGACTTGGCAAGGTTGGAGGAATGGTCAGAAGTATGGCAGCTAGGATTCAATGCAAAGAAGTGCAAAATGATGCACCTGGGAAACAAGAACCCAGGGGAAGAATACACAATGGGGAGAGGTAGTAACAACAACAAAAAAGGAAAAGGACCTGGGGGTAATGATATCAGATGACCTTAAGATTAGCAAGCAATGTGAGAAGGCAGTAGGTAGGGCTGGGGGTATACTGGTATGCATAGGGAGAGGCATCAGCAGCAGAAAACAGGAAGTTGTTATCCCTCTGTACAGACAGTTGGTGAGACCCCATCTGGAGTACTGCATCCAGTTCTGGAGACCCCATCTCCGCAAGGACATAGACAGGATAGAGGCAGTCCAGAGGAGGGCAACTAAAATGGTGCAGGGTCTGCAAGAGAAGCCGTACAAGGAGAGACTAAAGGAGCTTAATATGTATACCCTTGAGGAAAGAAGGGAGAGGGGGGACATGATAGAAACTTTTAAGTACCTCAGTGGAATCAACAAAGTCCAAGAGGGTAGCATCTTTCAGAAAAAGAGATGTGCAAGAACAAGGGGACACAATTTAAAGATAGAGGCGGTTCAGGGGCAATGTGAGGAAGTATTATTTCACAGAGAGGGTAGTGGATGCATGGAACAGCCTTCCTGTGGAGGTTGTGGGGTCTAAAACTGTGGGAGAATTCAAAAATGCATGGGACAGACATAAGGCAATTCTTGGGGGGTAGGAAGAAATAGGCTGTTGGTTAACTAGGATCTACGGCCTATCTTGTAGGTAGGGAAATGGGTAGACTAGATGGGCCAAGCTGTCCTTATCTGCCATCAAAGTCTATGTTTCTATGTTTCTATGTAGGGCCCTGGTGGTGAGGTGGGTGGGAGAATCATGCACAGATCATCATGAAATCCTGTCCCGCCACCATTTTTCCACAACTTTTTTCTCCCCTTATTCCCTGCTGGAGTGTGCACCTCAGTGTGCCAGTGTGAAGGTATGTGCATATTACAGAGTCCTGCAGCATCCACCTTTCCTCTACTGCTTCCAGCCCACTCTGTCTCCAGGCCTCCACCTGGTGGCAGTTGTTCAGCAGAGTCAGAAGTCCTCCCTTCCTGTGAGAGAAAAGTAGTCTCTTGGATACTCATTCCTCCCCCCCCCCCGCCAACTCATGGCAACCTGTGCTTGTTCCCAAACACAAGTCACTGGTGTGGAGCAAGGTATGGTGTCCAGGACCTCAACCCTCAGTGCCACTGGGACTGCTCCCTTTCAGATACTTAAATATTTGCATCATGTCCTTCCTTTTCCTTCTGACCTCAGTGAGTACTGTACATGTTTATGCTGGCTAAACACTCTCATATCATTCTCCTTGCTGACCCTGTATTCACCTTTGAAGCCCACCCCTGGACAGATTCTATGCAGTCTATATCCTTTTCAGGTGCAGGCTCAGGAGAACCCTTGATCTGCATCAAGAGAACCTGAAGCTGAAAGCAGATTGGCCTGCTGCCATTTTTATTTGGGGGGATAGACAGACCGAGAGAGCAAATGTGTCAGATTTGTGGAGGGCGTTGAAAGTGGTAGGGGAACAGGAAAGTAAGGAGGTGAAATAGGAGGGTGGGTTCCAAACCAGAATGTAGTTACTGAAGCACACTGAGTGGGATACCTACCCTCAAGAAAGGGGAGTAAAAGCGAGGTATACAGGGAGCAATTGTGAGTATGGGGGGAGGGACAGCCAAGAGAAAAATGACAGAAGGTGTGGAAAAGTGGTCCAATGTAGCAAGGGTGGATTTTAGTACAGCACCATATACAACATCCCCATAATCTGAAATCAGGAGGATCATGTTAATGATGAGCTCTCAATGTGCAGACAGTGGGATATAGACTGTGTCCCTGTAAAGCACATCAAGTTCAGGGGGATAATGTTGTGGGGGAATAACCACATGGCAGAAAAAGTCAAGGTAATTGGCTAGCCCAATATTAAAGTACTTGAAGGACATGACCTCCTACAGTTCAGCACCATCCAAGGTCATGAAGACAACTTTGGGACTGGGTTTTGGCTAGCTGCTGCCTTGTACATTGAGATCACTTTTTTGGTATTTAGTGTAAGTTGATTAGAGCAGAATTAGAAGTGGGTAACCACCTGGGAAAAGCAACCATCACATAGTGTGGTTCACGATAAACACAACCATGGAGTTAAGCCATACAAAAGCGAGAGTACTGGACTTTAGAAGGGCTGACTTTCACAAAATGGTGGAGTACCTAAGGAACGCGCTAGCAAATGGGCAGGAAGGAAGGGTGGAAGAATAATGGGGAAAAATCAAAACTGCCATCATAGAGGCAACAAGCCTTTGTGTGAAGCAAATAAAAAAACAAAACAAAGCAAAAAGAAACCACTATGGTTCTCAAAAGAGGTGGCAATGAAGGTTAGGGAGAAAAAGATAGCATTCAGGAAGTATAAAGAATCAAAGAAGGAGCTGGACAGAGAACTGTATCAGTTAAAGCAGAGGGAAGCAGGGAAGACAGTCAAGACAGCAAAGGCCCAAACTGAGGAAAAGATAGCCAGCTCTGTTAAGAAGGGGGATAAAACCTTTTATGGATATATTAGGAAGTGCAGAAAGACCAAGGGAGGGATAGTAAGGCTTAATAAAGAGGAAGGGGGAGGTGGGCAGAGAGCGACAGTGAAAAGGCAGTGATACTGAATGAATGCTTTTGCTTAGTATTCACAAAAGAAGAAGAGGGGGAGGTATCTAAACCAAACAATAGAAGCACTCTGGGCAGGAGGGTCAATACCAGTCCATTCATAGAAGAAAGGGTCCTGAAAGAACTCTTAAAACTCAAGGTGAACAAAGCAATGGGACCTGACAGGATTCACTCCAGAATTCTAAAAGAAGTAAGGGAAGACCTAGTTTCACCACTGACTACGCTTTTTAACAAATCATGGGAGGATGGTGTGGTACCTAAAGACTGAAGGAAGGTGGATGTGATCCCCTTCACAAGAGTAGGAGCAAGGCAGAGGCAGGAAACTACAGACCTGTTAGTTTGACCTCAGTAGTAGGGAAAATGATGGAATCACTTCTGAAAACAAGAACTGTAGAGTACCTAGAGGCCAGTGGGGCACAGGACCCAAGACAGCATAGATTCACAGCAGGAAAGTCATGTCAGATGAATCTAATCAATTTCTTTGACTGGGTGACCAAAGTAGTAGACCAGGGAAGAACTGCAGATATGGCATACTTAGACTTTAGCAAGGCATTTGAAACAGTACCACAGAAAAGATTAATAAACAAGTTAGCCAGCCTAGGAGTGGGTCCCAGGGTGGTATCCTTGGTAACAAATTGGCTGGACAACAGGACGCAGAGGGTAGTAGTACATGGAGAACACTCTGGAGAAAGGGCAGTTACTAGTGGGGTACCACAGGGTTCAGTACTGGGACCGGTACTCTTTAATCTCTTTATAGGTGACATTGCAGAAAGGCTGGAAGGAAAAGTATGCCTCTTTGCAGATGACACAAAGATCAACAGCTGGGTTGACACACAAGGAGGGGTGGAAAGGATGAAAATGGACTTGGCAAGGTTGGAGCAATGGTCAAGAGTATGGCAACTTAGTTTCAATGCAAAGAAGTGCAAAGTAATGCACCTAGGAAATAAAAACCATGGGGAAGAGTACACAATGGGGCAGTACTAACAACAACAAAAATGGAAAGGGATCTGGGGTACTCCCCACTGTCTTATCACATTGCTTGGCTACTTTCAGGTCATCAGAAATGATAATCCTTTCCTGTTTTGTGGTTGCTGCAGTGGCATCACCATGTTGATTTTGGGGAGGCTACAGCCCCCCTAATCTAAGTTAAAGCCCCCCCAATCATTTGCACTACAAAATAAATTAAATTCCGTTTCTTAATTGTTTAAATTCTGCAGCCGCATCTGATGCGGCTGCAGAATGTAAACAGTTAAGAAACGGCAATCAGGCTAAGTAGAAGCATTAAACAAATGTTAGTTATAAATAATAGGGAACTGTGAATTCATAAAGGGCAGAAGCCAAGCAAGTTGCAAATAATATTCAGCAGCAATTCATCGGCTGATCTTACCAAGCGTGTGTTTGTGTGAGAACTGAAACAATCACTGCCGGTTAGGTGTTTTGGAGGTATACAACCACGTAATCTGCAGTACAAGTCCTTTGTTTAGTTGTGTATTGCCGGTACCGGAATCAGCACAGCCAATTAAGAGAATAAGCGGTCGAATGACATTTGACTGCAGTGAAACAGCAACAGCAAGTTTGTTGTGCTAAACTGTGATTTGTAGAACTTGGTAAGTATCTGTTCCAAATGAAAAAAGGGGAGTCTTGAAGTTGTAAACAATCTTAATAAGATGGGAAGTCAAAGTTCTACTAGAAAATATGTCGCGTTAGTGATGTTGAAATGTTTGGCTATCGTAAAACTAGAGTGGCTATATTTACACTGAATTGAATTTCAATAACTGGCTAAATTGTCCCTCCAGTAAAGGCAAATTGAACCTTCCATGCCTCCATGGAGAGGCGTTTGATAGAGTCGTGGAATTTTAAGGCAGCGGGCCAAGTGTCAGATTTTTGTGGGAATTTAAACCTTTAGCATCTGTTTTCGTACTACATTAAGTAGCTCCAAAAACCCACATGTCAGTATTTCTGTTGATGGGTAAACTGCTGGAGTTGTCCCGGTGTCTCTGTCTAGGGGGGATGGGTTATGGGATCAGTGTTAGGGGGGACTCGGGTCTATTTTTGTTCTCAGCTGTGTGAGCACTGCAGTGTCAACACTGACCGCTGTCCTACGTGTTTTAAAAAAAGATTAAAACCTAGAAGAAAAACAAATACGCGTATTATAAATCAGGTACAGTCTTCATTTCGGTATATTGGTTCAAAACGTTTAAAACTGGGTTCAGGGTTTTCACTTTGGAGACGTTCACGGAGCTGTTCATATTAATATGTTACTGAAAAGTAGCAAAAAGACGTTGCATTGGTAGTAATCGAAAAAAAGACTAAAAACAAATATACATAGCAGTAGACAGAGAAAGGAAAAAAGCCAAGAACTGTGCTTGTTTGACAGGTATAAAAAAAATAACAACGTGTTATGTGTTTGAATGCTTTGAGGTCCCGGTACTGAAAACTGATTGGAACTTGAACTTAACCTTCATTAACAACTTTGTTTTTTTTAAATCAAGATCACATTTTGTAAACCCAAAGACATGTAAACAATACTGTGGGCATGGATATTTTTGGGGAAGACATGGGAGTCGGGCACGGTGGGTTACAACGGACACTGGGAGAGAGAGAGAGAGAGAGTGAGACACAGGAGGGATGGATTCAGGACAGTGCACAGGGGGATTTTATTTGACTCAGACAGCAGCCTGCCCTCAACCTGCACTCAGCAGAAGCACTTCGTGGTGGAGGAGGCTCCTGGCTTGCATGTCACGCTGAGCAAGCCAAGGACCGGAGTCGGTCATCAGCGCGAGTTGTCTCTGGTGTGTGTGTGGGCGGGAGCAGCGCCAGCAGATCTGACAGACTCATTGGGAGATAATGAAATGGCGTCAGTTGTTGGAGGATGGGGGGATGATAGACAGAAGGAGGCGAGCAGGGAGGGTTCATTCTTGTATTCTGTGACTGGCACCCACCTCATACTCTGCCTACCAACAGCACAGCAGCTTGCTTGCACAGAGAGCCAATCAGTGGACAAACACGTGGTGTGCTTCTCCAACACCACGTGGTACACTAAGTAGTCTCATTGTGTGCAGTAAGAAAAACTAGTGACGCAGTTGTAGTTGGTAGAGGCAGAGCGAGCAACAGAGCAGAGGCACTATTTGGGAGATTCAAATTGGAATTCAATCTATATTTCTAGAAAGTTATTATCAAACATTGAAGACTCAGTTCACTTGTTGGGCTAAGAGGCTTGAGAGCTAAATAAAAGTGTAGTGTTTATTTTTTTTACATTTTTTTCTCTGAGTGAAATACAAGGGGGTTGTGTTTGTGTGTGTCTTGGGGTAAATTGAAAAGCTCAGACACAGACAACCTGCTGTGAGTGCTGCCATACAGCAGCATTACTAACTACTGCATATATGTTTATTTTTTTTCTTACTTGCAACTTATTTCCACATTTACTATTTTACTGAGTAAACTGAGTGAGTACTAGTGAAGAGCTGACAGCTCAGAAAGACTGAAGAACATCACTTTGGTGGTTTATGTTTTTAGGCTCACAAATTTAGAATAAAAATAGCAGAACTTTTCTTTTCCTAAATTGTCTTATACCCTGACCCATGCCTCGGGTTTGTATTGTGGCAAGCTTAACATCACAAGCAAGGAGTTAGCCAGTTCAATTTCAGACACTTTTTTTTATGAACAAGGGGAACCTTCTGCACTAGCAAGCATACTCATTTTGCTTCACATACTGTGAGCCCTGTGTGTGTTAGACTCCGTCTACTGTATCAAATAGCAGTTTCCAGTAGGTGTTTAATACTCATTACTTCGCATACTGTGAGCCCTGTGTGTGTTAGGCTCCGTCTACTGTATTAAATAGCAGTTTCCAGTAGGTGTTTAATACTCATTACTTCGCATACTGTGAGCCCTGTGTGTGTTAGGCTCCATCTACTGTATTAAATAGCAGTTTCAGTAGGTGTTTAATACCTATTACTTCGCATACTGTGAGCCCTGTGTGTGTTAGGCTCCGTCTACTGTATTAAATAGCAGTTTCCAGTAGGTGTTTAATACTCATTACTTCGCATACTGTGAGCCCTGTGTGTGTTAGGCTCCGTCTACTGTATCAAATAGCAGTTTCCAGTAGGTGTTTAATACTCATTACTTCGCATACTGTGAGCCCTGTGTGTGTTAGGCTCCGTCTACTGTATTAAATAGCAGTTTCCAGTAGGTGTTTAATACCTATTACTTCGCATACTGTGAGCCCTGTGTGTGTTAGGCTCCATCTACTGTATCAAATAGCAGTTTCCAGTAGGTGTTTACTACTCATTACTTCGCATACCGTGAGCCCTGTGTGTGTTAGGCTCCGTCTACTGTATTAAATGGCAGTTTTCCAGTAGGTGTTTAATACTCATTACTTCGCATACTGTGAGCCCTGTATGTTAGACTAAGTCTGTCACATAAACATTTCATCCCTGTGTGCCAGACCCAATAAGAGGCATTTTCTTATAATTTACTTTTAGTTAGTTCTTGTCACACACTCATCAGCCTTGTTAAAAATGAGTATCCGTGACTTCTTCCGTCCAAAATCAAAAAATCAGAATAAAGAAAGTAACTTCCTGGACCTCAGTGATGCTCAACAGCTGCAACCAGAGCAGCCATTAAGAAATGAAGAGGAAGTTCCACCAGTACAAGAAGATGTAGCAAACACATCATCATCTCCCAGAACATCTCATGATGCACTTGAATCAGTAGCAAGATTTACGTCTGCTGCTACTGTTGTACCTAATGATCTGGGAACCAAAGAGGCTGGTCCTATGCAGCCAAAGCTGTCTAGTTTTCCCCAAAGGGATTTTGGAAAGCAAAGCGTTCATTTTCAAGCAGCTGGTATGCATCATTTAAATGGCTTGAATATAGTGCAGGCAATGATGTCATATTTGCTTTGCCTGCAGAATGTTTTCAAGTTGCACTGGTCGGACACTGCTTTCACGTCCAGAGGTTTAACAACTGGAAGAAGGCAATAGAAGATAGAGAACACCAGCAAACAACAACACATACAGGAGCAATGGAGGCCTGGTCTACTTATGTGAAATCTAAAGAACGAGGCAATATTATACAGCTAATGGATTCAGCAATGATTGCAGATATTAAAAAGCGCAGGGAGTACCTGAGAAGAATAGTTGAGAGTGTTTTGTTGTTTGGCAGACAGGGAACTGCCTTTCGAGGCCATAGGGATTGTAACTCAAACAGGGGTAACTTTTTAGAGACTTTTGATCTTCTAAAAAAGTTTGATCCTGAATTGCAAAATTTGCAGATTCACATGCCAGGAAATGCCACCTATCTCTCACCTCTCAGTCAAAATCAGATGATAGAATGTTGTGCAAAATTAATAAGAGAAAATTTTAAATGAGGTAAAAGAAGCAAAGTATTTTGCAATACTTGCTGATGAATCTAGAGATGTTGTTGCAGAGAACAAATGAGTATTTGCCTTCGTTATGTTCACCATGGTTCCCCTGTGAGAAATGTTTGTGCTTCCATCAAGTAACAGCATTAGATGCCCAGAGTCTGACAAATGAACTGTGTTCAAAGCTGACTAACTGGGACCTCCATGAGAATCGGTAACATGTAGCTCAGACTTATATTGCATCTATTGTAAGCGGCAACTTAAATGGAGTCCAGGAACTATTTTGTCATAAGCATCCACATGCTATATATGTTCTTTGCTATGCGCATATTCTGAATTTGGTCCTTGTAGATGCCTGTTCATCACTTCATCCTGTACGTAAATTCTTTGACATGCTTCAAGAGATACACACGTTCTTTTCCAAATCTGTCCTGACTCACCAGGGGTTCTTAAATGTTCAAAAGGAGCTTGGGTTGACTAGAATTCTTGAGATACGGAGTTAAGTTCTACCAGGTGGGCTTGTCAAAGTGAGCAACAAAGACAGTAATAGAAACTTATCCAGCTCTTCTAAAATATCTTTCAGAATGTGAAGAAGGAGAAACTGCAAAGGCCAGAGGACTCCACAGCAAGCTTCTAGAATTCAACAATATCTTTCTCCTTAAAATGTTTGACAAACTACTGTCAGTGGCTGATGGAACAAATAACTTACTTCAGACTCAGGCTTTGGACTTCGGATGTGCAGTGACTGCTGTATCTGCGCTGAGAGACACAATTGCACAATTTCGTACTAAAGAGACATTTCTAGTTCTCTACAGGGAAGCTGAAAATATGGCAGAAAAATATGGGACACAGACACCGAAAAACACTCAGGGTCCACAGAGGCAAAGGAAGCTACCTCATGCTTGGGGCACTTTGTTCCAACTTCTACGAACTGGAACTGAACAAAGTGCATCAGCATCGCATGAAACAAGAACTGCTGTGCATTTGAGAATCACTGTTTTTACCGGTGATTGACAAAATGATTGGAGAGATTGACAGAAGGTTTTCAAGCATAACCAAACACTGATGGTTGCTATCAATGCTCTCAGACCACAGTCTAACACATTCTTGGACCAGGACAAACTGAGGCCACTTTGAGAGATGTATGACTGTCCAGTTCTGGAAGAGGAACTGGTAGTAGCAAGAAACTTCATTTGTCGGCTGCCAGAAAATGAACGTCCACACGATATGACCAATCTTTATAATGTACTTCCAGAAATCATGTATCCGATGCTACATAAATCACTGCAGATTGCTTTAACAATCCCAGTTACCACATGTGTGTGTGAGCGCTCCTTTAGTTCCATGAGTCGCATTAAGACATATCTGAGAAACAAGACAGAAAATGACAGATTGAGTTCACTTGGAATTCTCAACATTCAGACTGAAGAAAGCAGACAACTTGATGCTGATGATGTGATTAACGAATTTGCATCCATGACAAACAGAAAGGTTGAGCTACTTCTCCCAAAATCAGCACAATAATTGTAAAACCTGTATGACACTGATATCCAGCAGATCTGCTGGGATAATGGTGTTTCTGGCTGTTCTGGTCTCTCATTTGCTCTGGGGTCCTCCTGCAACCTTCCCAGCAGATCTGCTGGGATAATGGTGTGTCTGGCTGTTCTGGTCTCTCATTTGCTCTGGGGTACTCCTGCAACCTTCCCAGCAGATCTGCTGGGATAATGGTGTGTCTGGCTGTTCTGGTCTCTCATTGGCTCTGGGGTCCTTCAGCAACCTTCCCAGCAGATCTGCTGGGATAATGGTGTGTCTGGCTGTTCTGGTCTCTCATTGGCTCTGGGGTCCTCCTGCAACCTTCCCAGCAGCTCTGCTAGGATAATGGTGTGTCTGGCTGTTCTGGTCTCTCATTGGCTCTGGGATCCTCCTGCAACCTTCCCAGCAGATCTGCTGGGATAATGGTGTGTCTGGCTGTTCTGGTCTCTCATTTGCTCTGGGTCCTCCTGCAATCTTCCCAGCAGATCTGCTGGGATGGTTGATATGTCTGGCTGTTCTGGTCTCTCATTTGCTCTGGGGTCCTCCTGCAATCTTCCCAGCAGATCTGCTGGGATGGTTGGAGTGTCTGGCTGTTCTGGTCTCTCATTGGCTCCGGGGTCCTCCTGCAACCTTCCCAGCAGATCTGCTGGGATAATGGTGTGTCTCGGTGGACCAGTAACCAGATTGTTCCACATGTACCATATTAAATACATGGCTGATAATTAGGCTTCTCAAACATATTTTTCACCACTAATATGCAGGAAAACCACCATTTGAAGGTAAAATTTCAAAATTTTCCGGGGGGGGCATGCCCCCAGACCCCCCTAGATTTGTTAGGATTTTGACTAAAGGGCATCAGCCCCCCCAACTCTGTACCCCTGGTGACACCCCTGGGTTGCTGATACCTCCCTGCTCAATAGGTGCATTGCCCCTAGGTTTCTGTGCCCCAAGTGCATGATTTTTCACGTTTTTGCATTGAAACTCAGATGCCATTCCTTTGATCATTCTTCCAGCTTTTTCAGATCGTCCCTCATTCTAGCCATCCCTTCCCCCCCAGTGTATCCACTCTGTTGCAGATTTTTTCTGTCATCCATGAACAGGCATACTTTCCCCTCCAGCCATACTGCAATGTCACTAATAAAGACATTGAAGAGGACCAGGCCTAGTACTGATCCCTGTGACACCCCGCTTGTCACCTTGCTTTCTCCAGAGTGGACCCCATTTACCACCACCCTCTGACTCCAATTGCTTAGCCAACCTCTTACCCATTTTACTACTTTTGGACCTACTCCTAGGTTGCCCAGCTTGCTCCCAAGTCTTCTATGTGCAACAGTGTAGAAGACCTTATTGAAATCCAAGTAGGCCACATCTGCCTTTCCTTCCTGTCCACTTCCCTGGTCACCCAGTCAAGTAACTTGATCAGGTTTGTCTGGCAAGACCTCCCCCCAGTGAACCCTTGTTGTCTTGGATTCTATAATCGACAGGTTGCAAAGTATTCCCCAATCCTTTCCTTCAGTAGCGATTCTATTACGTTACCTAGTACCAAAGTCCTGTGTAGTGCCCCAAAGTTGGGGGCACAACAGAAGAAAAGTGAGGTGCCCAGCAACTCCTGAAAGGTGTCCCAGAAATGCCCAGGTGCCCCAGCTTCTGATATAGCCATCACAAACCTGTTTTAAATATTGTAAATAGCTAAAGAATTGTAAAAAGATTTAGCCCTTTATGCCAGCCTGACATGTGTAGGTAGAATGGCTCAAGATGGAATGCCAGGCTGATGATATAGAGTGCCGTTGTACTGTACATGCCCTGCCCTCTAGTACCAGAACCCAGAGTGTTAGGGGTTTTGATAAAATTATCTGTTGGGGAGAATTGTGGTAGCTGTATAGGAGAGATGATGCAAGAAGCATGGCGGGACAAGAAAGTGCTTACCTGGAGGGTAGCAGCTGTCCCTGAGGGCTTGCCTGCATGCCCCTTCTGCCTCCAGCTGCTGAAGACTTCCCTGAAGCTGTTGTGTGGTCTGCAGTGCCACTGTGAGGCACCAGAATAAGTGAACCTGTCCCATCTGCCATTGCAAGGGCTTAGTGCCCTGTTTTATTGTTTTTGTTTTAAAAAAGTAAAGTTGAGGTCCCCCAGAGGTGGTGGGAGCAGTGCTGCATTGTTTGTGCCAATCCCAGGAATTCGCAAGGTCCTCTGTTGCACAGTTTCCTACCTGAAACCCTCTCTCTGCCAGAAACTCCACCCACCCACCTCCCAATTCAGCATCTCCTCATCCCGGTTTGGTACGGTGTGTCAGCGGCAGCACACCAGCTAAGTGCTGACTGCCTAAACAAGAGTCAGGTGTTTTTTTTTTTTATTTGTTAGTGCTAGGTGCTCAATGTAGCGGCCGATGGCCAAGAGTGGGCAGGGCCGGATTAGCATAGCTTGGTGTTCAGGGCATAGCGACGCACAGGGGAGGAGTCTGAGAGAGAGGCTTTGTGTAGGAATTGTTAAATATTCATAAGGGGAGTTCCCCAAAGGTGGAGTTAGAGCGAGCAGAAGCAAGGGAGGACTGTGCCAGTTCTTACAGCAACTTAGCAGTGGAGGTCTGTGCCAGTTTTTTACAGTGGCCTACCAGGGGAGGCCTGTGCCAGTTCTTAAAGCAGTCTAGCAGGGGAAGCCTGTGCCAGTTCTTAAAGCGGCCTATGGGGAGACCTGTGCCAGTTCTTAAAGCGGCTTAGAAGAAGGAGGCCCAGATCTTAAAAGGGCCTAGTTGGGGGCCCAGTATTTAAAACGCTCTAGTCTTCAGGCCAAAAGTTAATTTAAAGGGGCCCAGAGCGAAAAGGGTGACCCAGGTTTTAAAGGGGCAAATAAGCCCAACAGAATCAGCAGGGCACAGCCAGTTAGGGGCCCAGCAACCATTTAGGCCACAGTTATTAAGGAAGCCTAGCAGCAGAGTAGGCCTACAGCTACTTTAAGGGGCCCAGTCCCAGAAAAGCCCAAGTTGTTAAAGGGGCAACACAAGGCCCGCAGCTAGGCATTCAGGCCCACAGGTGTTATAGGGGCTCAGCAGCATAACTGACTACAAGTGTTATAGGAGCCCAACTAACCATTCAGGTCCACAAGTATTAAAAGGGGCCTGGTCAGACATTAGGGTTCATAGCAGTTTGAGATCGTCTATTCCCCACTGCAGTGTACCCATAGTAACAGGAGAGCCTGATGTAGCTAGAGGGACTCCTTGGTAGTTAGGTCCACTGAAGCTAGGGTTCACCCAGAATAATAAAGTACTTGTTTATTTATTGTGGTCTGGACATTGAGACTGTGCAGCTGACCACTACAATAGGAACAGAGACATTTATTGCATTGTTATCATTCCTACGAACAGTGTAAGTACCAGAACTGTCCTGGTATTGCTTTGTTGCCAGCATTTCAGTGCCAGAAAGTGCGTGAATCAGTCTTCAGCAATTCTCCAGAGTCACTTCACCAATGTATATCCATATTAGTCTTCAGTAATTCTTCAGAAATCATCTTCCAGTGCATCTCAGAAACAGCCAGCAGCAAGTTCCTGAAGAACCGTGCCACAGTCATCTCAGTTGAAACGTCCAGTTTGTTATTTTCCTCTATCAAGTTCCCAGTTTACGGCCAAGCCCAGTGCAAAGTCTGCCATCTGTTTTCTTGTTTTGTTGTCCACACTGAAGTGCCATCTAGATCTTCTGTTCCAGTATCCTGAGTCATCATCCTGTTTATTATTTTACGTCAGTCCTTGGCTCATCTGGCCATGGTGCCCAGAACCCTGTTGTTCTCCCACATTCAACAGACTTCCTTCTCCCAGCATCTTCTTCTCCTTCCAGCAGTCCAGAAGTGGACTGTGGCAGAGTGTTTTGCATCTTCATCATGTCCCGACAGTTCAGAAGTGGGCTGTGGCAGGGTGTTCTGCATCTTATTCATCTCCCGGCAGTCCAAAAGCAGGCGTGGCAGGTGTTCTGCATCCTCTTCATTCCCCAGCAGTCCAGAATTGGACTGTGGCCAGTTGTTCAGCATCTTCCTCTTCTTCCAGCAGTCCAGAAGTGGGCTGTGGCAGGTGTTCTGCATCTTCTTCATTCCCTGGCAGTCCAGAAGTGGGCTGTTGCTGGTTGTTCAGCATCTTCTTCTTTTCCCAGCAGTCCAAAAGTGGACTGTGGCTGTATCTGTTCTGTCACAATTCTGGCAGCCCTCATTGGGTTTTGAGCTGAGGAAATCTTTGTGTTGTTCTTAAATTCCAACTACCGTAGAGAGGTGGGGTGTGGCTGACAAACTCATGGCCTGTTCAAAATCCTCTCTGCAGTCCCTTAGTTTTAAAGAAGCCCCAGAATCATACTAGCCAGTCAGCCAAGTTGTTCCCTTTGTGCCTCCATATCCCACATCCCAGTTTCCCTCTCGATGACAGAGAAAGCTCAGCCATGCACAAACTACCTTTTATTATATATATATAATCTTATAGTGACATGCTGTAGAGTTTCTTAGAGTAGAGTACTCCAGGCAATAGGCCTTAAGCAGAGGTGCACCTCAGGGTAGTATTAGAGACTGCATAGTGATTCGCTGATCTTAGAAGACAGAACGCTCCTAAAGTGGAGCTGTTACAGCTGATTACTGAAAGGGGTTTGCATAGAGTCACCCTCGTACAGGTATAGAAGGTAGAACGCTCTTAAAGCGGAGCTGTTACAGTTGGTTGATTTAGAGTCCTCCTCGTACAGGAGATTAGGTGTAAGAGATTCCCTGTGACCGTGTTCCCTTTCTCTGTTTGCTTGAATAAAAGCCTGTCAGGCATTTGGAATCTATTTCTGACTCCCACCTCTCTTTCTCAGGTGGCAACATCAACCTCCTTGGAACCTGTGTTCATAATTTGTGTGCAAGTTACTGGAGTCATCTCAACGCAGTTGCTCTAGTTACCCTTTTATATTTCTGTAGAGACCCACCACATGTTAACATCCATTTTACCACCATTGGGGCACCATACCTGCATCCTCCTTATTTCCACTTGTGTGTAGTGGGACCACACCTCCTCCAGTCCCCTGGAACCACTCCTGTTTCTAGTGATAGGTTGAATAGAGCTGTCAGAGGTGCAGCCAGCTCCTCCCTGAGCTCCCTCAATATCCTAGGGTGCACCCCTTTCTGTCCCATTGTCTTGTCTACTTTTAATTGCACTAGTTCTTTAAGGACTCTCTCCTGTGTAAAAAGACTAGTGTTCACCTTTCTTTCTTTAATGCCCTTGTCCCTTATCTTTGGCCCTCACCTACCCTATTCTCCATAAATAGTAATCAACAGTTTAGAATAAAATACCCATATTGTTAGCCATATTGTTAGAGAAAGCATTCCATGGTGGTCTGGTGTAAATGTAGTGCTGGTCATAAAAAGCTCTCTCTTACTACAGCATGCTTTAATTTTCTTCGGGGTAACTGGATCAACTCCCAAATGAAAATGATAGGCTGCTGCAGTATGTGGTGCTACACTTGCTGTAGCATTTCACAACAGTTGGAAACTTTTTGGGGACCACCACTGTGTAAGTATGTTTGAGAAGAAATACACTTTGGGTAATCCTTAAGGAAAATAGAGAATATGATGGGGCCAACGAGATGCCTAGTGGAGTAGAGTGAGGAAGCAGGAGGAGTCCACAAAGGTTTCATTTTAATACAGCGATGCAATATGAGTGACTGTCATAACAGCAGCTTCATAATAACGAAGCACATATCAGTGCCTACCAAGTATATTGACCAACAATAACGGCGATAACACCTCCAATACATCTTAGTGTCAACTTCTTTATCCCGGCGGTATAAAAAAACACTGTGTAGTACAAAAAGCATCCTCTTCTGGCTCCGTATGAAATCCATGGACATCCTCACCCCTTGATGATCAGGTGTAAGCGCAGTTTCCTAACATTGGCACCTATTTAAACACAGGTGCACAGGTATCACCTGTTTAGGTTCAGAGGTCTCCGTCCCTGCATCCCCCATTCGAGGCTATGCCCCTGCCTCCCCATCTCTAGGATTACTATTCCAAGGTGCACCTGGATACTGGAATAGTGAGCCACACCATTTTCTCCATTTCCTTCCAGTCACCTATATGAGATGGCCACTATTATTGTGGTGCTGTTAGTGGTTCACCTAAATTAGTTCGCCATTATAACTTTGCTATTATTATGTGCTACTGTCCACAAAGGGGTAGAGTTGGTACAGAATCAGATGCTTCTGGAGTTTAACAAAGACTTGTAAGAAGGATATAGGGCAGTATTTTCCCAGAATGGCTAGGTCACACATTTTTGGGTTGGGGATAACTGCAGCCCTCTTGCATGTGTCAGGAACAGTGCCCAAGAGGAAGGAGAGATTTAGGAAAACAAAGATAGAAGACACCACAGCAGGAGCTGTAGGGCAACATGTGGGAAAACTGGTCTAATTATTGTTTTTATTGTGTCTTTGGTATATCCTCCCTTATAAATACCTGTATTGTTAGAAAAATAATTCCATGGTAGTCTGGTGGCTCCCCCAGTGACATCCCCTACAGCTCACTCCTGGTACCAATGACATCCATTATTCATGCTTCACTGACCTCTGCTGCCAGTTGTCTTCTCATTTATGTAAGTCAGTCACTTGCATTGTCAGTCACTTGCATTATAGAAATAACTGTATTATATTGCACTCACATATGCACTACATCAGTACAGTTACTTATACAATACAAGTAGCTGACTTGCGTGAATGAGATGGCAGCTGGCAGTAGAGGTGAATGGAGAGTGAGTACCACCCACAATCTCGGGTTGTGGGTAGGAACTTGGGGGTGACTAACAGAGGATGGCACAAAAGGGGGTGCACTGGTTGGGGAAGGGGTACCACTGTCAAGAGGGTCTTCTCTCAAACAGATTGAATGATGGAGAGGGTGCACTGGCACCAGGGATGTGCTTGAGGCCAAACCCCAGCAGAGCCAAATGCTCATTGTGTGATCTTGAGCAAATCACTTGAACTTTAGTGTACCAGCCCACTGACCTATGCTGAAGCAGAATAGCACTGGAAAACTGTTTTCTGCAACTCAGCTGGGCTATTCTGAACTGAGTCAACAAACTACATAAAAATACATGAGTTATGCTTGGTTATGTTACATCAGAGTGATCAGCCTCCATGTAATCCAAGGAGCAATGGATTGTTCCTCACACTGAAATGAGGAAAAAATAGAATTCAAATGACCTACTAAAAATGTGGCTATGGAGAGCACATGGAAGAGCCACTAAGGTAATGACCATTTGAGAATGGACAGCTGAAGCCGTTCTATAAAATCCTTTAACTATAGCCTTTTCAGTGCATCCTGTTATCCTTGAGTTCAGTAACAATCCATAGTACATGACAAGACCTACACTGCTCAGTATGTATTTGCCTCAGACTCAAACGGATGTGCTGGTCTTTAATGGAAGATTTGCCTCAGACTTCCTCATACAGCATTGTAAATGGTGACCATGGCTATGCCATCCTGGCATGGTCATCACATCAAAGTTACATGGAAGGAATAAAATCCAGGCTGAATTTTCTCCTGCAGGACATACCTCATCTTAAAAATACTGTTAATAACTTAGGACAGAGAGTGGAGGAAGTGGAATATTGGGTGACAGATGCTGAGCTAAGCACCCCCAGGATGGACACACAAGTCTCCATTCAATCAGACAGAACATTGTATCTGGAACAACAAATTAGCCAGCTCTTAGCAAAAGTGGATGACCTCAAAAGCCAAGATTGTCATAATAATGTCAGAATAGTGGGTCTCCCCAAGGGTACTGAGGACAAGGACATCAGTCTCCTTTTGCAATATGTGATACCTACGTTTCTGGACTTCTACTGGGATGGCCCATTAGAGAGTGAAAGGGCCCGTCGAGTGCTGAGTCCCAGATCGCCTCATGGAGCTCCCCCAGACCTATTTTGGCATACCTTCTGTGGTATATAATAAAGGAGCAAATCCTTCAGCTAGCAAGGGAGACGGGGATCCTAAAATGGAATGGGCATAAGATCTATATTTTTCATGATTTCTCCAAGATCTTAGCAGACAGATGTAAGGTGTATGATCCTGACAAAAAGGACCTTACCAAGTTAAACATCTAATACTCTTTTTTTTCCATATTCGGTTTATTCTCTCTGGTCACAACAGGCTTGGCTCCCATATGCATTGTCCCATCGTCCCCCACCAGCCACAATCTCCCCAAATTTACCTACTCAGCTGGTAGCCCCATGGATTGTCCTCCCCCATGGTGTGGTTGAGGGGGAGGCAATCCTCCCCATGAAACCTGAATCAAGTCTGCTGATGAGTCCCCTGGTGATGAGACAGGTGGAGACATGCTGTGTGAGTGTCATTAATGCCTGCCACTTCATTTTTTCCTTTTTCTCCCTATCTCCCAGCCACAGCACACTCAGGCTGACTCATGCATGTAGAGGTGCACATGAATCCCTGGACTGTGGCTACCACCCCATGCAGAAATTAACAAACATAGGGACTGGCACCTGCTGAAAGCTCATGTTTCTACATTGCTCCAAAATAAACTAATTTGTAGATCATTATGGTTACCTGTGCAAAGTCACTTTATTTCAAGCAGGAAATCAAAATGGAGATGGGGGGGGGAGAACAAGTGGTAGAAGAGGTGGAGCCACAAGAGGCAAATTATGGATGGAAGAAGATCTAGAGGAAAATATTCCCATTGAACATTATAAATCTATCTAATTATATGTTAAACTAACATTACGGTTTTAAACTGGGGACTATCTTTTACTCTCACTAGTAGATTTAATTTGTTCGAAACTATTATTGATATTAATACATTGTCATGGACTCTAAGTCTAAAATCCTTCTTTAATAGAAAAGAAAGTTCAGAGGACTCTGAAGGAACATCAGGGATAGGTGAAGTGAATGGGATTGATACAGCTGCCACTGATTCCAAAAGCTTTAATTGAAAGTCACATTTTTGTCCTCTGATGACTCCAGCACTGCAGACTGTTTTTTAAATGCTGTCAGGAGGATCTTATTAGACTTCGTGATGAAACAGATAACATGTTTTTCATAATTACAGACTGATCACCTTGCTCTCTGTTCTAAGGTCTTGGAAAAAAGAGTACACCATCAGCTCACTCAGTATCTGGAAGAAAACCAGATACTGACAGAGTATCAGTACTGTTTTAGGGCAGGGAGGTCCACGGACACCGTGGATTTTAACAACTTATTGCCAACTTCCCTAAATCAGGGGAGGAGCACTGGGGTGGTGTTCACGGACCTCAGTAAAGCCTTTGACCTGGTCCAACACAAGGGCCTGTTGGAGAAATTGAGCAAGGTGGGAGTACAAGAGGAGCCACTAAAGTGGTTTCAATCTAATCTGGCAGGCTGCAAACAATGTGTAACCTATGGGGCTGCTGTTTCAGGCCTGGTAGAGCTTAACAGAGGAGTCCCTCATGGCTCAATATTGGGCCCTCTGATGTTTAATACATATGTGAACGATCTGTCAGCATTAATAAAACACAGTGGGATAAGACTATACACAGATGACACAGTACTTGTGGCATCTGCAAGTGACCTCAAGGGCCTGGAACAGCAGCTCTAGATGGATTTGTCACTTATGGAAAAATGGATGGGAAATTCTGGTTTGCTATTCAATACAAAGAAAACCCAATGTATGGTGTTTTCCATGGGTTATACTCATGGTAGAAATTCAGAATTGAAGCTTCAGTTTGTTGATGGAACTTTTATTAAAAATATTCCAAACTATAAATATCTGGGAGTTATAGTGGGCACTAGATTAACATATGTTGACCATATTCTACAGCAATTTAAGAAAGTGAGCTAGAGATTGGGGCACTGAGAAGAGTGTCCGGATTACTTACAGTAGAAGTAAGGAAACAACCGATACAACAATTAATAATACCAGTATTAGCATATGGTTCCATTGTAATTATGAACTTTACTCGGTCAGTTTTAGGCAGATTGGATAAAATATATTATAGACTGGGGAAGTTTATCACAAAAGGTGCTTATAGCACACCTCATTGTGATATACATGATAAGCTTGGGTGGGTTAAACCAGAAGAACAAAAAGCTTATCAGTGGACAATATTTTGTCACAAGCTCATTTATTCAAAGGAAACACACCCACTAACCCATTTGCTAGAGGTAGTACCTCACTCAAAACAGTTGGCTTATTTAAGAGTAACCTCCCAGAAAATCCCTTTGATTAAATCATGCAACAGACTTGGAGACAATACTTTACAAAACAGTTTGGCTAGACATTGCAATAATCTCCCGTATGATTTGAAATCAGTAGTTGGTTTACCAGCTTTTAAAATATTACTGTATAATCATGTCAGTTCAACTTGTTCCTGCTTTAGATAGTTTATTGTGACGTGATGTTTCTGATGATTCTGTTGTCTGTGTATGTATTTTGTATAATTTGTACCACAGGACATTGTTGGAAATGGGGTTACAACATTAACAGTTTGTATCATGTATAAAAATTAATTTTTAATCAGTCAATCAATCAATCACTAATATAATGTAAAAGGAACTAGCAATAGGCAATAAAAATGAAATTATGATTAACTTGCTGATGAGGGTGGGGCAGTTGTGATTTTAAATAGTGCTAAATATGATGAGGAGGTTTATAGGCAGTTAAACAACACTGAGTATTATGTAACACTGCAATATGATAAAACCTATATTTTTGAGGTATTATTAATCAATACATAGCACTAGTCAAAGAAAGGAAATGGTTACCTATGCAGGTGGTAGAATATTTAATGCTTTAAGCTGAATTTTACTGTTTACTTAAGATCCAAAAGGATCTTGTGAATCTCCCAGGAAGACCAATAGTTTCTGGGAATAATTTGCTGTATAATTTACTGACTGAGCCCCTAGCGAAGTATGCTGATTATACGGACATACAAATGTGCCAGCAGAAACAGACCACCCGATCTATCTAAGTCTGTTCGCGTGTGCAGCTAGCACCCCTAGTCTGCAGCTGCCCCACCCCCTTCATCAACCCACTGCCACCCCCAACCTCCCCCACCTCACTCTCCCTGTTCCCTGCCCCATGCCCTTTTGAAGCTGTTCACAGATTTACATGATATCACCCATTCTGGTAGGGCATTCCATTTTATTACCACCCTCTCTGTGAAATAGTGCCTCCTCATTTCTTCCTAAATCCCCCATTCTTAGCCCATGCCCCTGGTGACCTTCACCCTCCTTAACTAAAGACACCATCCTTATTGATTCCCCTCAGATAAGTGAATGCCTCTATCATGTCCTCCCTGTTCCAGCGTGTACATATTCAGGTGTCTCAGCCTGCTGTCATATAGTCTGTCCCCTCCATTCCACATATCATCTTTGTTGCCCTCCTCTGCACCCCCTCCAGTAGCCTGATATCACGCTTTAGGTATGACCTCCAAAACTGCACACAATACTCTATGTGCAGCCTTACCAGTGACATGTAGAGGGGCAAGATCACCTCTCTTTGCCTGGATAAAAACCCTCTTGCTATGCACCCCAGC
Organism: Neoceratodus forsteri; assembly: GCA_016271365.2. Lineage (NCBI taxonomy): Eukaryota > Metazoa > Chordata > Ceratodontiformes > Ceratodontidae > Neoceratodus > Neoceratodus forsteri. The sequence continues at coordinate 1,294,616,035 of CM057456.1, forward strand.
ATTTTGTTCACTTTTGCAGCCACTCTTCTGCACTGGGCAGTGTTGTTCATGGTCCCTGTTATCATTACCCCACTTCTACTCCTCAGTGATCCTCAGCTTAACCCCTCCAAGCCAGTACTCTCTCCTTGGGTTCTTCACCCCAAAGTGCATAACCTTACACTTCTTTGCATTGAACCCAAGCTGCCACCTCTCTGACCACTCCTCTAGCTTGCTTAGGTCTCCCTACAGCTGCTTCCATCCTTCCTCTTAATCCACCAATGCTCCGATTTTGGTGTCGTCAGTGAACAGATTTATCTTGCTCACCACCCCATGTGCAATTCCTGATATGAAGAGCCCAAACAATACTGGCCCCAACACAGAGCCCTGTGGCACCCCACTCATCACCAGCCTTGGAGTTGAGCGCTCCCCTCTCACCACCACCAGTTGCAGCCTCCCACTCAGCCAGCTTGTAATCCAGTTCATCATTTTTGCCCCTACCCCTACACCAGTTAGCTTCTCCCCAAGCTGCCCACGAGGTACAGAATCGAAGGTCTTGCTGAAGTCCAAGTAAAGAACATTCACCTCATGACCCTTATCCAGCTCACCTGTCACCCAGTCATAATATTGTATCAGGTTAGTTTGCCTAGACATCCCTGAAACGAACCCATGCTGCCTCTCATCCTGGAGACCATTGTTCTCCAGGTATGACACCAGTCTATCCTTTAGTATTGTTTCTATGAGTTTGCACACTATGGAGGTGAGACTTACCGGGCGATAATTACCCGGTTCTTCCCTTGGTCTGCTCTTGTGTAATGGTACTACATGTGCCATCCTCCAGTGCAGTGGCACACATCCCGACTCCAGTGAGGTACTGTACAGATCTGCCAGTGGCTCCACCAACACCTCTGCCATCTCCCTCAGCACCCTGGGGTGGATACCATCCAGCCCTGGTGCCCTGGCTACCTTCAATGCGCTCAGTAACTCTAGGACTCTACTTGCCTCAATTCTTCCATCTGTTGCCTCCTCTCCCCCTGTCCCCACCCTCCCAGCCCATGGTGGTAGTGGTCCCACCTTTTCTTCCATGAACACTGAGTAAAAGTATTCATTCAGTGCTTCTGCCTGCTCCTCACCCTTTTCGGTCCACTCCCCACCTCTTTTTATCCTCACTATTGTCTCCTTGCACTTCCTTTTCTCCCTGCTGTATCTGAAAAAGTCCCCCCGTAAATTCCTTGCGCTAATCTCAGCTCCCTCTGGGCCTTGGCTTCTCTCACTTTTCTGGTCACCTCCCTGGATCATCTTGCATGCTTCTTCCTGTCCACTTCCTTCCCCGTCCTCCTACACCTCTGGTGCACCTCTCATTTTGCTTTCACCACCTCCACTACCTCACTGTTCAACCAGCATGTTTTTCTTGCTCTGCTCCTCTTACTCTGTGTCTTGGTGCCTCTGTAATCCCCCATTTAATAATATCCCATTTCTGCTCTGCATCCATCTCCTGCCTTATGCCCTCTAGTTTCCCTTTCAGAACTTCCTGCATCCTCCCAAAGTCTGCCTCCCTGAAGTTTACCACCCAAATAACAGATTTCTCTGGCTCCCTGCACATCATGATATTAAACCACATCATTTGGTGATCTATATCGGCTTGTGGGTCCTCCACCTTTATTTCCCTTACTCCCTCCCCATTCGACAACACAGGATCTAAAATGTTCTTTAGCCTAGTAGGTACACTGACCAACTGTGTCAGGAGACCCTCCTGGATCGCGTCCAGGAGCACTTGCTCCCTAGCACTGGAGGTGACAGGAATGCTTCAGTCAACCCCCAGCAAGTTGAAATCCCCCACGATGACCACCTTCACTTTTCTACATACCTTTCTGATTTGTCTTGCTAATTCCCTGCCAAGCTCCACAGACTGGGACGATGGCCTGCATACCACCCCAAACCTCAGTTTCCTACCTCTTGAGTCTAGGCGCTGCAGCGAGATTGCTTCTGTTCTCATTTCTTCCCCCTCATCCCTTGTGCATTTGATCCCATCCCTCACATTGTATCTCAAGCTTTGTTAAGAAACTGCCATCCTATATAAAGGATGCAGGGGACATCCTTCAAGTACTTGAGGATTTGGCAATTGATCAGGATAGTTGGCTGGTCACATTGGATGTGGCTTCCTTGTACTCTAATATTCCACACAGAGATGTATGGGAAACAATGAGGTATTACCTCTATACAGGCCCTGTAAATGACCCACTGACAGAGGTTGTAATCCAGCTAGAAAAATTTGTGTTCGAGTTTGATACCTGTTTTTTTATAAGGAGAATGTTTTCCTTCAAAAAAAAGGGCATTGCGATGAGTGCGAAATTCACACCAAACCATGTCAATCTCTATATGGGCAGATGGGAATCTGAAGTAGTGAGTAAAGAGGAACAAAATCCCTTCCTCTTAAAACTGATTTATGGAGATATTTTATACATAATGGGCTGGATATTCAAACTGCACCATTCTGTGGCGCAAGCCCTTGCGCTGCTCAAAAAGGTTGCGCAGGGGTGTGGCCGGGGCGCTATTCAACGGAGTTGCGCTATTGAGCAACTCCTTTGAATATCGCCCCCTGGCCACAGCCACTGTGCATGGCGCAGTGGAACTTGCACCACCGCAAATGGTCAGAGTGGAGCATTCAGGTGCTGTGGCGCAAGCTCCATTGCGCCATGTGCAAATTTCCGATATTCAAAAGATGACATGCAAATGGGGCCATCATTTATGCAAGGTGCGCGTGGGGCCATTTGCATCTAATTATGGCCCCATTTGCATGCCATTAGCATGCAGGTGTGCCGATCCCCGACGACTTGCGCCTGGTGCCTGCCAGGCAGCGGCCGTCCGGACCGACGCCCTGCAGCCCAGTGCGGGCATGAGTAAATCTCCTCCTGACTGGCCCGATCGCGGGCATAATGTAAATGACCCCCCACTGGCCGATCGTGGGCATAATGTAAATGAACACCCCCGACTGGCCCGATCGCGGGCAGAGCGGAGTTCAACCCCTCAAGACCAATATCCCTGGTGGTCCAGTGGACGCAAAGCCGATCATGGGCATAAGGTCAAACCCACCCCAAAGTCCAATTTTCCTGGTGATCCAGTGGCCCCCCGCACCCACCCACAGAGCCCCACCACCCGCTCCCCATCAGCGGCGGCGGCAGCACCCCACCAGCCTGCTGCCCGCGCCCGCTGACCTGACAGCTCGAGAGGGCTGCCGCCCGTGGTTCAAAGCAGAGCCAATGGTGCACGGCCCACACGCTAGAGCAGTCAGATATGGAATTCATTCATTCACATATCTGGACTGCCCCAAACATGAGCTGCACCATAGCTCTTGCTCTGAACCAGTGAGTGTGCAGCCTATCAGCAATCAGTCAATGGAGACGGAGTGTGAGCTGAGTGGGGCTGCCACCGGCCCGGCGGCGAGGCTTGGAGTGGTGGGCTCGTCGGTGGGTATGGTGATCTAGATCCCAAGAATGGACTTGGGGTGGGGTCGACCTTGCACATGCATCGAACCAGGGTCACTGGACCACCAGGATATTCTTGAGGGGGTTGAACTGTTCTGGCCCACATTGGGCCAGCTCGGGGTGTTCATTTACATTATGCCCGCATGATCAGCTGCAATGGGGTGTCTATTTGCTACTTGCCCATGATCGGGCCAGTTTGGGGGTTCATTTACATTATGCCCGCGATCAGGCCAGTTGGGGGTTCATTTACATTATGCCAGTGATCGGACCAGTGGGGGTTTACTTCATGCCCACTATTGGGCCAGTCAGGGGAGTGATATCTGCCCACAATCGGGCTACAGGGGAGAGTGTGTTATGCCTGTGATCGGGCTATGGGGAGTGTGTTCTGCTCGCAACCAGGCTATGGGAGGCTACTTATGCCCACAATCAGGCTGCAGGGGCACAGGGAACAAGTGGAGGGCCACCCACAGGTGGCAGCTGCTGTGTTGCGCCCTGCAATGCGGCAGCTCACCTGTGGGTGTCCCTCGACTTGATCCTTTTTTTTTGGCTCAAAGTTGTGCATGCACAGGTAGGGGGTTGCACCTGCACAACTCTGCACAGCTGGCTGAATATCGGGCTGTGCAGTTTATGCATGGTTCCTCCCCCTCCGGTTGAGCATGCCTTCATTAGCATTGCGCTGTTCCTCAGCATGACTTGGGGGGCGCAACTGCCTCCTGCTGAATATCGCAGAATGGCGCATTTCGGACTTGCGCAGGCGCAACCCTATTGCGCATGACACAACCCTTTTGAATATCCAGCCCAATGTATTTATGTAATGGAAGGTAACTGAGGATGAATTGTTTGATTTTGTACATTTCCTCAAAAACAGTAATCCCAATCTTAAATTTAGTGTGTGTTTCAGCCAAACCCAGATTAATTTTCTGGACTTGATAGTGATGAAGGATGGCAAAGGTGGTATTACCGCCAATCTATTTAGAAAATCTATGGATAGAAACACATTATTATTGGCCGTCAGTAGCCATCCTTGACATGCTATCACTGCCATCCTGAAGGAACAATTTATTAGGACTAAAAGGAATTGTGGAGATGAGGACAAATATCAAGATAGAATAGTGAAGTTTGTGGAGAGACTAAGTGACAGGGAATATAACAGAGAGAGATAATTTTCAAAGCCAAAGATGAGGTGGGTAAGATACCTATACAGGATCTCCTGCAGGAAAAAGCAAGGAGCATTACCTATGATCCACAAATAGCTTTTGTCTCCACCTATAACCCACAGTCACAGAAAATTGTAGCCATTGTTAAACAGACTCTGGCTAGAGCCGATATGGTTGTGGAAAGCTTTTAGGAGTGACAAGAGTGTTAAAAAGAACATGCAGTGCTCTCACTGTGCCAGAGTCAGCCTAAGTAATACTGCAGCGATCACAGTAGTGTGCATGCATGATACCCACATATGTGCAGTTTGCCCCAGAGTCAGCCATGTGCAACATGGCAGTGCTGACATAACTATGTATGCACGGTGGACATGCATGCACAGTTTAAGTCAGTGCCACCATGTTGCGTACAGGGGCCAACACTTCTGCAGTTGCGGAAAGGAAAAGTAGTGCACCCTGGTAGTTAGTATGTTTATGCGGCCCATGGACAGGAAGGGCTGCATAAACAGAATTACTGGAAACTATGCTGGAGGACTGTGGCAGCACAATGGTAAGGCAGAATTGCAGGCAGCTTCTTCAAGCATAGAAACATAGAAAATGACCCCCTCCCCCTCTCCCTTCCTCCTGAAACAGACCCCTAAAACCGGCCCCTCCCTCTCACTCAACTCTTCCTTTCTTTACTAGTTAGAAATCAATTAGCCTATTTCTGTGGAAGGTAAATGCAGGAACCAATCAAACAAAGGGAAATTGTGCAGCTAGCAAAAAAAAGGGGGACACAGAAACACTTGGAAACAACATAATATATAAAGATTTGATTTTGCTCAATCTTAGGTAATCAGTAGGGTTACTTTTGCATATTTTTGTATTTATCCACACTTTTACTTTGGAAATTTGTAAAGAAATATGAAAAAAATACACTTGACCTTTCACACAGGTCTTGACCTCCCATAAAGGGAATGACTTACAACTTATTTGGGAGTCATTCAAGAATAATCCCAAGGTCAAGATTTACTAAGCTTACATTCAATGCATTTTAATAATAGAAGTTGCCAAAGAGGACATAACATAGAGGACTGTGTATGAGCAGTCATACATAACAAGGATATTCTTGTATCGGGAGGTTTTCTTGGAAACAGATGACCTCAAGAGCGCAGCTCAAGAGGTACTCTGTTACCAAGGGAACCTCAAGATACAAAAATTTCCTTGTTTGTGTATGACTGTTCAGACACAATCTTTTATAATGTCTGGGCAGTCACAGCATAGAAAATCACACAAAACCAGCTGGAGAAGACAACAGAGAATAGACATTTTCACATTTTCTTTTTTTTTAACTGACATTATGCTGCAGATGTTTCTGCAAGTTCAAGTTTAAAAAAAAACAGCAACTTCCAGCTTAACTGGATTAAGGAAAGCAACTATGTGGCAGCATTCCAAGTTGTTATGCTGCAGTAGTGACATAGCTAGTGCAGCATAACAGCTGTGATGACATAGCTGCTGCAGCATAACAACTCCATTCTAGTTATGGATTTCTATCCATAACAACATTCTACCTACACTATAAAAGAATAATCAGTGCTACAGCATTTATGCCTAAAAGTTTCACAGACAGCCTTGTTTGTGCACCAGATCTTCCTCATGTGTATGAAGAGAACTACAAAAGAACCCCAGAGCAAATGCACTGGGGCATGGGTTATTCCAGAGCATATTGGCCTTACAGCCAAACATTATTGGGATATGTGCAATTTGTGTTTTCTGCATGTGAGCATTGTTTTCTTCTATGTCTTACTTCTTCCCACATCTGATCAGCATCAGGATCTGCTGTTAAATTAGGCATGACAAGAGATAAACAAGGTGGTGTAGTATTTTACTTAAGGGGCACAGTGATTTGCAAAAATGAGGCTTTTTAGAAGTGCAATAAAAGTTATGCCAAACAAATGTAAATGTCTCTAAAGGTATACGTGTTACACATAAACCATCATATGAAAGTTGTTCAGGACAAAAAGACCTTTCAAATAAGCCTATTCATTAAACTGCACTAATTATATGTTTTAAACTAAGGCCATCTCTTCACAATGTTCACCGTTCAGATGGCTATATTTAAAAAAATCTAATGAATTCAGATTAGTGACTACCCTCATTTGAAAGGTCATTTTGCCCTGAACAACTTTCATGTTGGTCGTGTATTGGTATCTTGTATACTTTCCGATATATTTACATTTGTTTGCCATGACTCCTACTGTGTTCACTCAAAAAAATGAGGTTGTTTGGAAGACCATATTTTACAAAAATTAAAGAATTCAGATTAGTGACTACCCTCATGTGAAAGGTCTTTTTGTCCTGAACAACTTTCATGATGGTTTTTTTTGTGCACTTGAATACTTTTCAAGATTTTTAGATTTGTTTGGAATGTTTGCAAATTTGCTCTCAGAGAAAAGCAGCTTGGAGTTCTGTGCCCAGTATATTCTAAACAGAAAGAAGGGAGTATTTCTTTAACTGCCATAGTGATTTGCACTTATGGAAGGATACACTGAAAAGTCCAAAAATGCATTCCACAGTATGCCATTTTTCTAGCTAAAGCAATATGGCTGTAGGCTCCGCCAACTGCCATTAAAACACTAGCATTTGGTGAGGTAGGACCTGGGACTAAGGGAGTTGGAGACTAGTGGCCCTAGATTAGTGTACCATAGTGGTTAAAATGTCAAAGATGTAATTGTACATTCTGTGCAACCCTTATCAGATAAACCACATATGTGGCAGCCAGAAAAAAATTGAGGGCTGCTATAAATAAGGTAACTGTAAATACTGCCCTGTTGTGAGAACAACTAGGTCCTATAACAGTCCAGTCACAAATAAGGAAGTTAAAATATGAGGGTTTATAACTTGTAACACTAATGGCATTATTTATATAGCACAGTGTAAGTGTGGGAGGTGTTATGTTGATAAAATGTAAAAAGCCGTTAAGGTAAGGATTGGGGAGCACACTCATGCAGTTGAAAAGGGGGATCCAATCAGTGCATTGCTGGTCCATGTGTGGTAATCAAGAAACAAATCAGAGCTTGAGTACACCTTCACTGGGATTGAAAAAACAATTAAAACTAGGAGGGGAGAAAATTATGACAACATACTGTTAAGGAGGGAACAGTATTGGATTGTTTCCCTAGAGGCTATGGAAAATAGAGGGCCTAATGATGGATTGGAAATAAGCACCTTTTCATATAACTGAGTAATCCAGGGTTTTTGGTCAAATGTTCTTTGGGCTAATGCATTAACTGTTATGGTGAACATCAACATTTAAACTGTAATGTTTAAATTTCTATGTGTCTTCATCTTTCAGACATGCACCTGACTGACCCATATATTGAGAGTTAATGGATCTTGTAAGATGGATATGCAGAATCATCAGTTCTGCAAGCTGGTTAAAAAAATAGCAGCATGACTGATAGTTCTTTACATATGGGTCCAAATATATACACATTCTTGGTGCCCTTGAGTTGTGGTTCTTGGCGGCACAAGAAGCTTTAATTAAAAATTGCTTTCTATAATTTGTTTGTTTGTGTAGTATGTTGTTTTCTCTTTCTGTTTGTTATATTGTGTAATTTTGCAGTTTTTCGTTTGCTGAGTACAAAACTCATTGCACATGTCACTTTAAATGAGTTTTGATAAATAGGGTGCATGGTTCTATGGACATCAGCCTTTCAGAAGTGCCTCTTCCATGAAACACGTCAAGTGACATCATTCCTAAGGAGGGATTTGAGCCATCATGCTAGCCGGCATCACAAATCTGTGTGAACAGCTATGGACATTGTGCTCTAGCAGGATTTTATGGTGTTTTGCTTTGATGTATGAAGAGTGATTTTGCCAGTACTTCGGATGATTTCCTGCTTGAAATATAATGACTCTGCACAGGTAACCATAATGATCTACAGATTTGTCTGCTGTACAGCAACATAGAAACACAAGCCTTTAGTGGGTGCCGGTCCCCTTTTTTGTTAATTTCTGCTTGACTGTACATTGACCAAGGCACTACATTTCCCTGGTTACCATCATATCAATCGATTTGTCTGAGTCCCACCCCTACCCCTGACTAACTTCTACAGCTAATACTCCCATGGGCTACCACCAGTCCTCCACCAGATGGCAGCCAAGACCCAAGATGGCACACCACCCCAATGTGGAGAGGACAGCTACCATGTAGCTGCTCAATAATCTCCCAGCTCTTCCCCACTATGCTAACACTTGGCAACTCATGCTCATTCCCGAACATGGGTCACAGGCAAGAGGTAAGGTGTTTAACATCTTAGCCCACCATGCCACCAGGCTGAACATTTAATACTCTTTCTGTTACTCTTCAACCCCTGAAGTCCGGCGAGGTGAAAAATGGTATGCCTTCAGCACCCCACAGGAAGCTGAACAATTTCTCTGGGGAACCATAAACAAAACTGGGTGGAGACAAAATCCAGCATTCCAAGCAGCCCTAGCACAGAAAGTGTCTGGTACCCACCACAAACAATGAACAGCTCAATCTCTGCAAATGGACAGAGACCATATAAGTGAGCAGCAGGAACCATAGCAGGTAATAAAATCCAGACACCAGTGAGCCAGAGATTGGGATCAAACTCCCAAATTGGAAGAAAAGCAGAGTCAACAATTCTCCAGGAGCAAGAGCTTCCAATAATCAGCTCTTGAATCCAGCCCTCAGTTATCTGAAATAGAACAATCCAGCAAGGTACCCAGGGATCTACTGACTTTGAATGAATAATTGAACCTGCAACTGCATCAAGACTGGGAAGATAAAGTGGAGATGAAATACTCCTTCAGCACACCACCCTAGGAAGAAATGTCTTTACATCTGAGCTGGGTATGTATAGTGGAAGGAACAGAGAACTCACAAAAGCGCTGTCGCATCCTAATCCTAATACCCAGAATAGGCTTAGCAGATGATAGAAATCACTGCATTTTTCTGCTGAGATGAACATTCTACTTGGTGACTGTTTTGTCTAACGTCCCTGTTACTGATGCCCCATCCCATGTTGTTCTGTATTTTTGTGTGGGGTGGTACTGTCCTATAGTTCCAGTCACAGCTAATTAGATTCAACCTGACTGGGCTGGTGGTTCTTAAGTCTGAGAACAAGCTGGTTCAGTGTAACCCACACAGAGTGCTGCCTTCACCCCGGTCTCACTAGCTATGTCAATTATTTCTCTACACAATGACTATTGGAATGGGTGCCTTGCACACAAGGTCATCTGTTAACTTAAGGCTCAGTCTGAGGCAGCTATGGCTCAATGGCGACTATAACAGGAAGGGAGGGAGGGTACTGGGTGATAGATAAGACATTGACACATAACTTTTCTCCCAGCTAACTAGCTTGTGCTTACTAAATGCATGTTTATGAATATTTAGCAGGTGCATTTGGTATAGCTGGGATAATCCAGGCACTTACCTGAGTAGCCTAAATGGAAATAGCCACCTGTGGGTCAGAATTGATTTTGGGCTGGGGACAATAGCCAGAGGTGAATTTATAAGTATACATATTTACTGTTAGTGGCTGACTGACTTAATTTGTTCCTTAGCCCCTTCCCACACAGAGTGTTACTGACTCTCACTTCAAGCTTTTGGCAGGAACCACAGTTGAATAACACCACCATGCTACATGATGGTGCAGTCTTGGGAAGGGAAGGCACAGTAATGAGAGGATAAAGTAACTAGAGATACACTCCTTGTTTGGGCTGACAATCTCTGACAGCACTTCCTTGGGTATTGACAGCCAATGGTGGATCAGAAACTATCTCAGGCTTTACCAGATTAGCTGAGTTATAGTTTACTACTGGCTGTTGATAGACTCAGGTATTCTCCAGAAGTTGACAATGCCTTCAACAACCAGCTTTTGGCATGAACGACCATTGTTTTGGGCTGCCATGCTGCATGGTGGTGTGACTTTGGGGAGGGAGGGCACAGCGAAGAGTTGGTCTCTTAGTGGTGAAGGCTTTCACTGTCCTCTATTTCTTCACTGCTAAACCTCCTCCATGATCCCATTTGTGGCTGATTAAAAAGCCAGGCAGATCTTGCGGGAAAGTCCATTAAACTTGCACAACTGTGCTACATGGATGTGCGACCTTGGGGAGGGAGGGAGGCACAATGCCAGTAAACAGAGTTTCCTGGTAACTCACACGCTTGGGAAGCTGCTACAATAAGAAGTGACAGTGAAGGGTTTTTAAAGTCTCAGGAGATGCGAGGTGGATAGTTGTCTCACACTCCCAACTCCCAGAGCATGAACTAAGTGGCTGGATCTTTCAGTTGGGGGCTGATATTTCTTCAAGAAACTGGAGCTAGTAATGATGGTTAACAATGACCATGAGTATGAGCTGGGTAGGCTAAGGTACACCAGATTTCTACTATGGGTCATTGGATAACATTCTGCATCTAACACATGAGGGAGTGCAGGTATTGGGTCTTACAACAGGGGTACTATCAAGCATGTTGATACTGCCACTCAGTTACAGTGGCATGAGGGAGGGAGAGATCACTGGGGAACCATGCTTAATCACTCATCCTGGTATGCACACTACTCCACCACCTGATAGGATATTTTGGAGGGACTTTGCTACCCTGATCTGGCTGCTAAGAGCTTTGTTTACTTACTAAACTGGATCTCGGATAGCAGTACCCCAGACATAACTGCTCAAAAGTACTAAACAGAGGTAAAACTACTATCCTGCACACTACAGGAAGGGGCTGTGAAATCACCTAGCCATTATAACCAAGGGACACTTGTATACATCTCCTGCACATGGGGTGGTGGGGCAGTTTTAATGATCCAGCCTGTTGTCCAGGGAAATCATCCTTGGATCTAGTTGATTGTAGTCCTCTTTGAAAAACTAGTCTGAGCATGCTTAAATAGCAGATGAGACTACTGCCTCCAATACACTAGGTATTTGCTTAAATGGTTATATACAAAAAAGATATCCATTTCTATCTCTTTCAGTGGATCAATTGGATAAGCACATGCATTTCTTATAATGCATTAGGCAATAGACTGAAGCTCAAATAGCGAAGGACTAGTAGAGATAGGTATGGTTAGAAGGGTGGTGGGAAGGGGCAACTGACTGGTTGCTGTTCAATGCTGTTCACCCTTTGGATCATCCTTAAGGTACAGTGCAGGGTTTTCTAGTTTTCTTATAATACAACCTTCTTTGGAATGTACCAAAACTAAAGACAAGCTTAACTCATCAATATGCAGGTATTCTGGTGTGGTTAATGTGGTATTTTGTGTTCATATGGTGTTTTCATGTTCACAGACATGTCTCCTCTTCTCATTGTGCATTCTTTCTGTGTTCCCCTCTTTCCTCAGTAATTGTGTCTTTGTACACCATGTCTCAGGGACACATCTTTGGATTGGAGTAAGATCGGGCTCAGAAAAGATATGTATGGGATCCTGGTGGATGCACTTTCCACAGTTGCTCATAAGGATCATTAGGGAAAACTTTGACAAAATAGGAGAGTGCCTCAGAAAAGCACTAGCAAACAGGCAAGAAGAGGGATGGAAGAACAATGGGGAACAATCAAAGCTGCCATCATAGAGGCAACAAGCCTTTGTATAAAGTAAATCAACAAAACAAAATGAAGGAAAAGGCCACCATGGTTCTCAAAATAGGTGGCAGGGAAAGTTAAGGAGAAAAGGATTGCATTCAGGAAATATTAGGAAACACAAAAGGAGCAGGACAGAGAACTATATTAGTTAAAAAAGAAAGTGGCAGGAAAGGCAGTCAGAATAGCAAAGGCCCAAACTGAGGAAAAGACAGCCGACTCTGTTAAGAATGGGAATAAAATCTTTTATAGGTACATTAGGAAGCGAAGAAAGGCCAAGGGAGGGATACTGAGGCTTAATTGGGGGGGATGTGGGCAGAGGGTGACAGTGAAACAGCAGGGATACTGAACGAATACTTCTGCTCAATATTCACAAAAGAAGAGGAGGGGGAGGTACCTAAACCAAACAATAGAAACACTTTGGAAAGGGCGGTTGATACCAGTCCATTCACAGAAGAAAGGGTTCTGAAAAAACTCTTAAAACTGAAGGTGGACAAAGCAATAGGACCTGATGGAATTCACCCAAGAATTATAAAAGAATTAAGGGTAGAACTAGCAACACCACTGACTACCCTCTTTAATACAAATCATGGGAGGATGGGGTGGTACCTAAGGACTGGAGAAGGGTGGATGTGAATCCACTTCACAAAAGTGGGAGCAAGGCAGAGGCAGGAAACTACAGACCTGTTAGTTTAACCTCAGTGGTGGGGAAAATGATGGAGTCACTTCTGAAGGACAGAATTGTTGAATACCTAGAGTCCAGCGGGGCACAGGACCCAAGGCAGCATGGATTCACAGTGGGAAGGTCATGTCAGATGAATCTAATAGATTTCTTTGACTGGGTGACCAAAGTAGTAGACCAGGGAGAGGCTGTGGACATGGCCTACTTAGACTTTAGCAAGGCATTTGACAGAGTCCCACATAAAAGATTAATATACAAGATAGCTAGCCTTGGAGTGGGTCCCAAGGTGGTAGCATGGGTAAACAATTGGCTGGACAACAGGATGCAGAGGGTAATAGTAAACAGAATCCACTATGAAGAAAGAGGTTACTAGTAGAGTACCGCAGGGTTCAGTACTGGGACCGGTCCTCTTCAATGTCTTTATAAGTGATATTGCAGAGGGACTTGAAGGAAAAGTATGCCTCTTTGCAGATGATATAAAGATCTGCAACAGGATCGATACAGAAGGTGGGATGGAAAGGATGAGAAAGGACTTGACAAGGTTGGAGGAATGGTCAAATGTATGGCAGTCTAGATTCAACGCAAAGAAATGCAAAGTAATGCACCTGGGAAACAAAAACTCAGGTGAAGAATACACAATGGGGGGGGTGAGATAATAACAACAACAAAAATGGAACGGGACCTGGGGTAGTCATATCAGATGACCTAAAGGTGGGCAAGCAATGTGAGAAGGCGGTAAGGAGGGCTGGTGGGACACTAGGATGCATAGGGAGAGGCATCACCAGTAGGAAACAAGAAGTTGTTGTCCCTCTGTACAGACAGTTGGTAAGACCCCATCTGGAGTACTACTTGCAGTTCTGGAGTCCCCATCTCCACAAGGACATAGACAGAATGGATGCTGTCCAGAGGAGGGCAACTGAAATGGTGCAGGGTTATCATCTGAAGACATATGAAGACAGATTAAAGGAGCTTAATATCTATACCCTTGAGGAAAGGAGGGAGAGGGGGGACATGATAGAAACTTTTAAGTACCTCAAGGGAATCAACAAAGTCCAAGAAAATAGCATCTTTCAGAAAAAGAGATGTGCAAGAACAAGGGGACACAATTTGAAGATGGGGGGGGGGGGACGGCTCAGTGGTAATGTGAGAAAGCATTTTTTCATGGAAAGGGTTGTGGATACATGGAACAGCCTTCCTGAGGTGGTAGTGGAGTCAAAAACAGTGAGGGAATTCAAGAATGCATGGAATAGACATAAGGCAATTCTAGTGGGGGGTAGGAGGAAGTAGGCTGTTATTTATGTAAGATCTGCAGCTTATCCATTAGGTAGGGAAATGGGCAGACTAGGTGGGCCAAGCAGTCCTTATCTGCTGTCAAATTCTATGTTTCTATGAAAATGGTTTATATAACGTGTGTGTCCTGGAATGTACAAGGGGTCAATCACAAAACTAAAAGAGAGAAATTATAGCTACTCTCAAATGCCACCCAAGTGATAAAGTCATTCTGCAGGAGTCACACCTCCTTAAGACAGAACAGGTTAGATTGAGGAGCTGTTTCTCGAAGAAGAAAAGGGAGTATCCATCCTTGTAAAAAGGCATTCCCAGTTTCAGGTGCACCAATCAGAAACAGATGGGGAGAGCAGATGGGTATTGCACGGGGGGGGGGGGTCAGGTGCAACAGAAGGAAACTACTCTGGTTAATATTAATTGCCGAACAAGGGTAATGGTGCACAAAGATTGCGACGCACCTAGGCAGGTTGTGCTCAGGTGTAAACAGTAATAATGAAAGCAGACAGAAAACCAGCACTGTAACCAAGGCTCATGTAAACAAAGTCTCACTCGAGACTAAAAGTTCTTTAAATGTCTCACCGACTCCAGAATCATAAATGACTGTGTCCACACTATATTTTAATGATCCAAAAAAGAGTAAAATCCACGGTGCAATACAAAGAACAAACAACTCAGCACAAAGAAAGCCCCTGATTGGGCGAAACGCGTCAGGTGACGAGACTTCACACCACGAAGTATATAGCTGTGTGCTGAGTTGTTTGTTTTGTATTCACCATGGATTTTACTCTTTGAATAAATAAAAATACTGTGGACACAGTCATTATATTCAAAAGAGTCATTTAAGAACACAATCTCGAATAATTTGTTTACCAAAACCTCAGTTATAATGACTGGTCTGTTCTTTCATCGAACAAGGAAAATGCAGACTTTTTCAGTTTTAGCAAATGACCCTCTGCTAGACAGAACCCCCAGGAACAAGGACACCCAGCACATAGCAGGTCATTGCTTGCCATGCATAAAATGGCTAGGTAAGGCAATTTTATTTATAGTGCCCATATCCTGGGGCTCCAGAGCCTACATAAAAGAGTTAAGGTCATAACAAGCAATACAACACATGCAAAACTATAAATAACGGCTCAGATATTCAAAAGGGTTGGGCATGGCGCAACAGTGTTGTGCCATGCGCAACCCACTGATGTGCCCCGGCGCGATATTCAAACGGGAATTTCACCTGGCACAAATCCCAATGTGCCGGAGCGCATCACTAATGTATGCGGCGCAGGTGGGGGGTGTGCACATGCATACTCCGCACATCCCGATATTCAGCCCGGGATGTGCTGAGTCCATGCATGCGCAACCTCTACTTGTGCCGCACAAAGTTGATCCAAAAAAAAAAGGAACAACAGCTGGCCATCCACAGGTGAGCTGCCGTATTGCAGGGCGCAACATGGCAGCTGCCACCTGTGGGTGGTCACCTGAGCTCCGGAAGCACCTGGCAGCATCCCCCCATGCCCGATCGTGGGCATACATACAAAAATGATCCTCCAAACACCCTGGCGATCCAGTGGACCACTGTCAGCCTGATCGCGGGCTTAAGTAAAATAAAACCAAATCCAATATCCCTGCTGGTCCAGTGGACCGCTGTCAACCCAATCGCGGGCTTAAGTAAAAGAAAACCGAATCCAATATCCCTGGTGGTCCAGTGGACCGCTGTCAGCCCGATCACGAGCATTTGTAAAAGAAAAACTTATCCAATATCCCTGGTGGTCCAGTGAAACACTGTCAGTCTGATTGCGGGCATTTGTAAAAGAAAAACTTATCCAATATCACTGGTGGTCCAGCAGGCCCCTTCCCCACCACCACTGAGTCCCACTGCCCGCTGCCCCGGTTGCGGCGGATGGCAGCACCCTGCCTGCCGACCGCCGCCGGCCGACTGACACCATCAGTAGGGCTGTCGCCCATTGGTCCACAGCATGATCCATTCACATATCTGGAATGTGTAATGCGGTATGGGCTGCACACCCATTGGCTCACGCTGTGGACCAGTAGATAACCCTATGATGGTTCAGTCAGTGGGCGGGGTGGCAGGTGGTGAGGTGCTGCCGCCTGCTGCTGACTGGGGGGAGCGGGGCGGTGGGGCTCAGTGGGCTGGTGGGGAGGGGGGTCTGCTGGACCACCAGGGATATTGGATTCAATTTTCTTTTACTTAAGCCCACGATTGGGCTGACAGAGGTCCACTGGACCACCAGGGATATTGGATTTGGTTATATTTTACAAATGTCCGTGATCGGGCTGACAGCGGTCCACTGGACCACCAGGGATATTGGATTCAGTTTTCCTTTACTTAAGCCCGCGATCGGGCTGACAGCAGTCCACTGGACCACCAGGGATATTGGATTTGGTTATATTTTACAAATGCCCGTGATCAGGCTGTGGGGCACATTGCCGCACTGCAGGGGGCATCGGTCCCCAATGCCTGCTGCCTGGCAGGGCACCAGGTTCAAGTCATTGGGGATTGGCGCACCTGCATGCAAATGGGGCCATAATGACATGCAAATGGCCCCATTTGCACCTTGCATACATTATGGCCCCATTTGCATGTGCACTTTTGAATATCGTGGTTGCTGCGCATAGCGCATCCCCTGCTCCACTTTGGCCACCTGTGCTGGCACAGTGCCAATGCACCATGTGCACTGCGGGTGACTAGGGTGCGGTATTCAATGATGCTGAGCCATGGCGCATCTGCATTGAATATCGCCCAGTCAACGCCCCTGCACAGCCAAGTTGCGCTGCGCCCAGGTGTGCGCCACAGCCTGGAGCAGTTTGAATATCTGGGCCAACGTATACAAATCAATAAATATTTAAAACAATAAATAAATCTCAGGATGATTAAAATAACTGATGTAACTAATGCTGGTCAATTGCCTTTATCAGGGAAAGCCAAACAGAACAAATGAGCCTTTAGACCATTTTTAAAAGACTCGACTGTCAGGTCCTCCCTGACAGCAGCTGGAAATGTGTTTCACAGGGTCGGCCCAGTGACACTAAAAGCACGGTCGCATTTTTAATCTGACCCTAGGAACAGCAAGGAGGCCCCTAGTTGAGGAGCAGAGGGAATGGACTGAGGTGGCAGGTGTAAGGAGATCAGCCAGATAGCAAGGGCCCAGCCCATATAGGGCCTTTGTAGGTGAGCAAGCCCACCTTCAAGATGATCCTCCACCTGACAGGCAGCCAGTGTAGAACCCACTGGACTGGGGTCATATGACTAGACCTTGCCAGGCCTGTCAACAACTGAGCCACTGAGTTCTGCACCAGCTGCAACTGGTGGAGGGTGCCTCCAGTGACCCAGAAGTGCAGAACATTACAGTAATCAATTCTCCATGTAACAATGGCATGCACCAGTGATGGCAGGTCTTCAGGTGGAACTAGGGGCTTAATACTGGCAACATTCCTCAAGTGGTTAAAAACACTTTTGACCACAGATGACACCTGAACTTCAAGTGTCAATCTGTTATCCAGGATAACGCCAAGATCCCACACTGTAGGGGAAGCCATCAATGGAGCGGATCCCAGAAACAATCCTGTACTGTCTCTGGAGGCACTCCCATCATGCCCGTGACCTGGCTCAATCATCAGTACCGCCATCTTGTCCGGGTTCAGTCGCAACCAGCTGGAGGACAGTCAGTAATTGATCTCGGCCAGGCAGTTGTTAATCACTTCCATGGCATTGTGTGTTCTGGGGCAAAAGACAAATACAACTGGGTATCATCTGCATAGCAGTGAAAACCCACACTTTAATGCCGAATGAGCTCTCCCAGGGGCAGCATGTGTACCGCTAATAACATCGGCAACAAGATCGAACCCTGAGGCACTCCACATGACAGGGGCTTTGAGGAGGAGGAGAAATTCCTCATCACCACCCACTGCTCCCTGCCAGAGAGATAGGACTCAAACCAGTTGATAACAGTACCGGCGAATCCACAATATTCTCCAAGGTGATCAAGAAGAGCACAATGTGATCCACGGTATAGAAGGCTGATGAGAGATCAAGGAGAACAAGAACTGATCTGTCTTCTCTATCTCTAGCACTGAGGAGGTGGTTGCTATGCACCCTAACTAATGCCATTTCAGTGCAATGCCTGGCCCTGAAACCCAGTTGGAATGGCTCATAGATATCAAAGGACATGAGGTGTTCTTTGAGCTGTTGCACCACTATTTTCTCAACAACCTTGCCCAGAAATGACAGGTTAGAGATTAGATGGTAATTCACCAGGATGTCAGGCTCAAAAGATGCTTCTTCAAGAGGGGTCTCACCAGAGCCTCTTTCAAGGCATCTGGAAAGACTGCCTCCAGCATTGAACACCAGACAATCCCAGCGAACACCAGACGGGTGGTCCAGACACATCATATCAAGAAACAGGTCAGGGCCAGGTCCAGTTCACAATAAGTGTGCTTGAGCTTCAAGATCACCTCAATGATCTCAGCCACCTCCACTGGTTTAAACTCATGGTTAAAATGTGTAAAGATCTAGCTATTCAGGACTTCTGGCATTCATGGAGCAAGACTATACATTAAAGTCCCCCATATTCACTTTGAAAAGTAGGCTTGATTATTTTCTCCTTACTTTGAATGCCACTGCAGAGGTGGTTGTGGTGAAGATCTATCCTATGATTGTGTCAGACCATGCCCTAGTCTCACTCTTATTGATTCTCTCCAATAAAATAGACAAAAACACCCAGATGGAGAATAAACCCTCTTATTTTTCAATCTACTGACTTTGGGACTTGGCTTAGAGGGGAAATAAAAATATAATTTTAGCTTAATAGGCAACTGGACATAAAGAAACAAATGCTATGGGATGAATTCAAGTCCTTCATCATAGGCCAAATGATCAGTTGTTCAACAAACCTGAATAAGCAGCAAAAGAAGGAGACCACCCTGCTCCATCAGTAGCTTAAGAATTCAGAAAAAGAAGTATACAGTAACCCCAGAGACAGTGGCTTCAACAGACACTCAATTAAAATTATTTTTTTTTTTTTACTTTCTCTCTTTATCCCTCCTATCTCCTCTGGTGCCCACTCCTTC
This sequence comes from Neoceratodus forsteri, assembly GCA_016271365.2. Classification (NCBI taxonomy): domain Eukaryota; kingdom Metazoa; phylum Chordata; order Ceratodontiformes; family Ceratodontidae; genus Neoceratodus; species Neoceratodus forsteri. The sequence goes on from CM057456.1 coordinate 1,294,635,289, forward strand.
CGTCTGCTCATTTCCACCATTCCACCTTTCTTGGGATCTGCCCCTAGAGTGCCTCCTCTCACCTTCTGCATAGTGAGGTCTGTCCCTTTCTTGGTGGTCTTGGATGGAACCAGAGCGGCTTTCATCCAGGACTGCCGAGAGGTGTTTTTCCATTTCTCTCCCCTTTTTAATCCCCCCTACCCTCTGAGAAGTCCGGCGCTTGGGACGTACATCCCGAGTGGTGGCTTGCTGATGCATGCCTTACCTCTCATGCACAGTCCGACGTCTCCCCTCCCCGACTCCGCCAAACGGAGCCACTTCCATCCCTTGCTACTGCCAGTGCTTCCACTGGCTATTGCAGGGGATGCAGAACGCAAGTGCGTTCTTGGTCACCCACCCCTGAGGGAGGAGAGCATCAGTTGGGACGCTCGATCCTCCCTCTCCCCTGCTGACCCCCAGCCACCCGAGTCTGTTCCCAAACCCGGGTCACTGGTGTAGTGCCAGGTGTGGCATCCAGTGCCTCAGCCCTCAGCGCCACTGGGCCGGCCACTCAATTAAAATTTAAGCAAAATAAAATTATACATCAACAGGCAGAGAAGGCATTGTTTTTCCTGCAAGAGCATTATTAGAAAGGCAGTCAAGGGCTTCAAAACTTCTGGCCAAACATCTTAAAAAGTGTGCAGCTGAAACCTACATACCGGTGATCTATACTGATGTGGATCATGCCATCACAGATCCTTGGCAAATTAAAGACAACTTCAAAGAAGTCTATGAAACTCTATAGGCAGGAAGACCCTGGCCACCAGTGGATAGCAGTAGACATTTTCTAAATGGACTGGATATGCCAGGTATTCCTCAATAAATCAGACAAGACCTAGAATCCCCATCAGCCTACCTGAGATCAACAGGGCAATCCATTTGTTAGCTAAGAGTAAGACATTGACTCCTGATGGCCTCAGTGTGAATTTTTCCAAGTTTTCTATCAGAATTTACCCCCCTTTCACCTTTACCACCTTTTCAAGAGATAGGCAAAGGAGGGGGACTTCCCCCACCATGCAAGAAGCCACTATCATGGTCTTGCCAAAGCCACACAAGAACACGACAGAGTGTGTAAATGATCAAACCTACATCTCTGCTATATATGGATGCCACGGTCCTGGCAAAAATATTGGCCACCTGTTTGGAAATGATGTTCTCTCACCTCATCCACTCAGCATAAACAGGGTTCATGAAGCAGAGGCAGGGCCCTGATAACCCTAGGGCACTAATCAATTTAATAGTAACAGCACAGAAGGGGCACACAACAGCAGCTTTGGTGGCAATTGATGCTAAAAAAGCCTTTGACTTGGTGTAGTGAGATTACCTGTTTGAAGTCCTCCATTTGAGGGCCACACCATGAGCATGTGAGTTATTATTTACATTTATGCTCTTTTGTCTGTATTACTCATAATAAAGCAATAGTAGCATTCTTTCTGTAACTGGTGCAGGTTTTTCTGCTCTAGTTAATTTTTATGGCTACAGTGGGCAGAGCCCTGTAAATGTTTTGCTATTACAGTAGAAAAAGAGAGCTGTCCAGATTCTGAATGGACTAGATAAAACTGGAGGTTTTATTGAATTACTTTGCTGTGTTTATTCAGCAGAGCAGTGTTGCACTGGATTTTTTTGTGTGATGACTACTACCTTCAATTTGGCTAGTATTCTCTTTCAAGAAATGTTCATAGCTCATAAACATATCAGCTTAGTCACCCTTTTCCAGCAACAAAACTCATAAAAAGATTTACACTGTTTTTTAACCTCTTAAGACACTCTGATTAGCACTGTCCCAGACATAGTTTACTATAACAGAAGACATCTGTTCCTATAACCCCTAAGACAAATAAAGAACTGTTATCTTTTGTTACTACTTTTACTATGCTTTTGGAAAAAAAAAATTGCATTCTTATGTTAGGTTGCTTGCTGGTTTGTGAAATAGTAGTAAGGACAGCATCGACTGTGACACTTGCTCTGTCAGGGCTCCAGTCTTATCTGTCTGGTGAACTGTATAGTACAGAGATTGCTTACAGGGTAATTTATGAAGCGCTGGGCAGGACATACATTTCTTTGCATCCCTAAGGTATACTCTTAATTGGGGGTGCTTTCTCCATCTGACAGGTCGCTAGAGTAGTCAAGGGGACGCAGGAAAAACTATTTCCTCCTGTTAGGCTGTTGTGGTAATATTATAGGGCCCCATCCCCATCTGTCTGGCTGAAAATTATTGAAGAGAGTTTATTGTCAGGGCAGGTGATATGGAGATCAGCACTACATATAATAATTCATTTGTAATTCATAACTAATAGGAAATGGGGCTCCTATTTTTGAGGGCTGAATTCTAGTTGATATTTTAGGATCCATGTAACATGTTGTAGTATAAAATACTGAGTGAGCCCCATATAACAATCTATACTCCATACAGTGCTGTTCACTGAAAAGCCATATGTAATAGTAACAGTGCATTTATCTGTGCTTTCTGTCAAGGGAATAAATAAAGAGTATCCCAGTAGTATTACTGGAAGCCTCACAGCAATTTCTGAAGGCACAGTACAGTGCAAGCTGAACTGGTACATCATTTGTACTGCTGCAAAAAAAAAATATATTTATATTAGGCATTAGCTGGCAAACACATTATGAAACTTTTAGCCATGAAAACAGCCACCTTTTCTGGTTTTAAATCTAGGTGAATATCACAACCAATTATTTTAAACTTGTTAGAGCTTTCAACAGTATCTAAAATGCATGTTAGTATAGCAGAAGACAACTGCTTCTTTAACCCCTAAGAAAAGTAAGGAATGGTATCTTTTGTTACTCCTTTTACTATGCTTTTTGGGGAAAAAAACATTTATATTAAGCTACAGTATAGCTGGTAAGCACATCCTGTAACTTGTAGCCCTGTAAACAGCAAATTTTCTGGTGTCAAATATAAATACGTTACAGCATCCAGTACCATGTCCAGCATGGTTTATTATATCAGAAGACAGTTGTTTCTTTAACCCTTTCACTCAAACACATACACATATACACCATCCTCATGGCCACAACATTCAAAATGAATATTGCAGGCTACTGTGGTATGCAACAATAAAGAAACTGTTTCTTTATGTCAGTCTTGGTTATATGGAACACAATGAAGTTCAGTTTACAATGTGGAATTTGCTACAATGGTAAATATAATTATTATATATTTATATTCAGCTGTTTAATGATTAAAATAACATATTCATCAATTTAGCCTCTTCCCCACTTCTGCCACAACTTGACTGCATGATTTACATAATGATAGTATAGAAAGAATTATAGATTTCCTTTAAATATTTCCTGTCCTATATTTTGTATCCTGGATAGCACAGGGGAGATATTACATCTCATTCTCATAGGGATCTTTATTTTATACATTTTTCCACTTTATTTACTCAGGATATCCCAGATTAGATGCAATATTTTACTTTCAGTGGGATCATGATTTTACCCATTTTTACAATGTATTTATCCAGGGTAGCCTAGTTCAGATGTAAAATATTGTTTTCAGTGTGTTCTGATTTTATGCAATCAACATAATAATGTGTACATGCAGAACCACACTGACAATAAGATGTCACTTCTTCTATGAACTATCCAGGCTAAATACATAGCAATCAGCACACATATTCTAGGAAAATACATTGTAAAAATGTGTAAAAGGAAGGCTACATTGAAACTGACTCTCAGCAGATCTGCATTGTGCAAATACATTAGAAAAATGGGTAAAAGCATCACCACACTGTAAATGGCATATTGAATCTCAGCTGGCATATTCTGTAAAAATTCAGTATTTTAAAATGGGTTAAATGCTTTACCCAAATGGAATAAATATTTTAAATATCAGCTTGGCTAGTCTTTCCTCATATGTCTTATCCCACAGGCCCTACACCATTTTAGTTGCCTTCCACTGCACAGCCTCCACCCTATCTATGTTCTTTCTCAGATGGAGCCTCCAGAACTTGATGCAGTATTCCAGGTACTGTCTCCAGAGTGTCCTATACATGGGCAAGATGACCTCCGTCTTTTTACTCCTGATACCCCTCCCTATGTATCCAAACAGCTGGCTAGCCTTTCCAGCTGCCTTATCACACTGCTTAGTTTCTTTTAGGTTCCCCAAGATGACAACTCACAGGTCTCTTTCCAGCTTCATGACTGTCAGTACCTTCCCACCTTGTTTGTACTTTGCCCCTTGGTTCTTGTACCATATGTGCATGATCCTGCACTTCTTTGCATTGAATCCCAGCTGCCGTTCTTCAGACAATTTCTCCAGTTTTTTAAGGTCTTCCCTCATTCTTTCAACACCCACTGGCATGTCCACCCTATTGCATACCTTTGTATCATCTGCAAAGAGGCATACCTTCCCCTCCAGTTCCTCTGCAATGTCCTCAATGAAGACATTGAAGAGAAATGGCCTCAACACCGACCCCTGTGGCACCCTGCTCATTACCTCTCCCTCTCAAGAGTGTATCCTGTGATCTGGGCTAGTCACAAGTGGTTGCCTACCAAAATGGTGATCCACTTGCGGCACATACCCAGACAGTGAGGGAGTAGGGAGGGCAACCGGATGGGGAGGGTTTGCGAATGGTGACAGGATGTCACTATACATACATGTGCGTGGGGGAGAGTGAGCACACTGAGCAAGGGGTCGGAGGGTTTGGGAGGGGTGGTGCCATGGTCAGCAGTCGAGCTGGCTCTGTGGTGTGGTGGGTGGGTACTAGCCTGGGGTGGCTAGGATGCAAGGTTCAGGTCCGGGTGCAGGTATGTTTTGTTGTGCCCGGCCCAAGTAGGTAAACCATTTTTTTTACACTGTTGCACCCTCCAACATGAACCCTTCTGGAGCTAAGAATCTAATAGGTGGGGGGGTGCAGGGGGCACAGCCCCCCCCCTGCATAAAAGTAAATTTTAGTGTCCCTTGTGCAATTTTCTTTGTCGCCGGGGGGTGTACATCACCAAAATTGAATTTTGGTGATGTACGCTCACCGTAATGATGATCACCTTTTGGTGCTTGCCCTTATGACAGAGAACCCTCAAGAGTTGTCCCTGTTTACCACAACCCTCTGACTCCTGCTATTCAGCCAGTTCTCTACCCACAGAATTATTTTAGGATACACCCCAAGGCTGCACAGTTTTTTAATATGCCTTCTTTGGGGGATGGTGTTGAAGGCCATTCTGAAGTCCAGATGCAGTAGGGCAAATCCACTGCACCTCCCTGGTCCTCTGCCTTAGTTACCCAGTCATGCCATAGATTAGTACAATGAGTTAGTGCAAAATACAATGCTTATTCTTAATACAGTAAAAGTTAGGGTTAGATTTATAAGTAAATAAATGCCATATAAGGCTATGTTTGTGGCAATGCTCTTTGTGTGTAGACAGTGCACTGCTATGTTCTACTGGAATATAGTTACATATATGTGTATGTGTATTAGTGTGTGTGTACAGTATATCACAACAATTAGAAAGTGCAGTTAGAGAAGCTAAGTGGGCCTCAACAAGTAGCCTTTATGCAAGGTGGTCTGGCTATTGATCACCTTCGGAAACTGGCACACATATTTTCTGCATCCAGAAAATCACGCAGTCCAGCTGTGCTTCTTTCTCTGGATGCAGAGAAAGCATTTGACAGGGTATTATGGATTTCCTTATTTGAAACACTGTCTGCTTTTGGCTTCCCTGATTCTTTAGTTGATTGTGTCAAACTATTATATTCCCACCCCTCAGCTAAAATATGGTGTAACTGTACTTTGTCCCCCTATTTTCCATTAGAGAAAGGCACAAGGCAGGGTTACCCCCTACTGCTCTACCTATTTTACCTGCATTTAGACCCTCTAATCATATGCATTATAGCAAATGAAAATATAGTGGGTATCAAAGTGGGGTGTGAGTCATATAAGATTTCCACATATGCTGAAGATGTGTTGCTCCACCTCTAGAGCCCCTCTCAATCAATATCCGCTGTTTTTAAATTATTACACAAATTCAGTCACCTATCTGAATATAAATTAAATCTTGCCAAAACATGTATAATGCCCCTCAATTGCCACACTCACAAAGACCAAGTTCTCCAATGGGGGGGGGCACTTGGTGTCCGCACTCCATCAAGTACTTGGGGGTGCATGTTGCCCAGAGCTCCAGCTTTATGCATAACCAAAACCTGGAACCCTTATTAGCTAGAATCAAACAAGGCATGAAACACTGGCAAGCCCTTCCATTAACACTCTGGGCAAGGATCAGCATAATTAAGATTAATGTCCTCCCCAGAACACTGTATCCCATTGGGTTCTGTCAAATGCCTGGTTTACTCAGCTTCAATCTGCTGTTTCATTTTCCTCTGGGGAGGCAAAACCCCTTGTAGGGCCTTTCAGAAGCTGACCCGACTGAAGGAGCATGGTGGCTTACAGCTACCGGACTTTAAAACTATACTATTTGGCTATTAGGGTGAGTCAATTTCTATGGTGGAGGAAACACACTAATCAAACAGATCACGTATCTTACCTCTCACAATTGAAGGTTATGGAAGGTCATTTATGCACAAATGCTGGTATCAATATCAAGGTCCTTCTTAGCATACCCTATACCAAACTCCCAAAAACTCTTAAGGCCATTCCTATTGGAACTTTGGTGTGGTTTAGTAAACAGCTTCACAAGCTGCTAGGCAAAAAATTTGTCTATGATCCATAGCAGCCCCTTAATGGGAATCCAAACAGGTCAAACAGGAGTTCAGCATGTTTATGATTGATTTGCATCACCAGGTAAAGAAAAAGGTCCAGGTAAAGAAAAAGGTCCAGGTAAAGAAAAAGATCCAGCTCCCCATATGATGCACAGGGGAAATGCTGGACCTCGCCCAACAACTAACACACTGAAATCAGACCAATGGAAAATCATGTACACAAATGCTCGCAGTCTGGGAAACAAGATCCCAGACCCACAGGCAATAATGACAGAGGCAAAACTGGACATAGTAGCCATTAGCAAGACATGGTTTACCAGTAACCACACTTGGGAGACTTCAGTACCTGGCTATGTACTGTTCAGAAAAGACCAAGGTGCAAAAAGGGGGGTAGTGTCGCCCTTTTTGTCAATGAAAATATCAAAGCTACAGAAATTCAGAATACACTTAAGGAGCCAGAAGAACTGTGGGTCACCCTGGAAACAGAAAATGGGACAGACATAAGAACTAGGGTTGTATACAGGCCTCCAGACCAGGGAGAGGACATAAACATGTTACTGTTAGAAGATACACAAAACATGACAGCTAAAGGGGAGGTTCTGATAATGGGAGACTTCAACATGCCAGATACAGATTGATCAATACCAGCAGGGACATCTGCCAGAACTAGACACATGGTGGATTCCCTGCAGGTGAAGGCCTCAAACAACTGGTACAATAACCCACAAGAGACAGGGCTATCCTATATCTAGTACTGACTAACAGGGAAAGGATCATAGATCTCCATGTAGAAGGTCACCTGGGGGCCAGTGACCATCACATGGTATGGTTCAATTTGGCCACTAGAACAAAATCATCCCATTGCAAGGCAAAAATATGGGACTTCAGAGGAGCTGACTTTGATAAGATGGCCAACAGAGTTAAGCTAGCCCTGGCAAAAAGAAATACAGGTGAGGGGGTACAGGCAAAGTGGGCAAGCATTAAAGATGCAGTACTTGAAGCAACATCCCATTGTGTTAGTGAGAAAAGGACGTGTAAAAGAAGATGGAAACCACTTTGGTTCTCAAACACTGTAGCAGAAAAGGTCAGAGCCAAAAGGCTGGCCTTCAGGAAATATAAGGGAACGCAGCAGGATGAAGATAGGGAGGTATACCAAATTTTCCTAAGGGAAGCAGGGAAGCCAGTAAGGGAAGCAAAGGCCCAAACCAAGAAAACACTAGCACAAACAGTAAAAAAAAGGTGACAAGACTTTCTGTAGATACATTAGTGAAAGGAGAAAGTCCAGAGGGGGTATTGCTAAGATCAAAGGAGATAAGGGGGCGTGCGAGGAGGAGGACCATGTAAAAGCATCTATCCTAAATAGATACTTCTGCTCAGTATTTACTGAAGAGAAGGTAAGGCAGGGCCCACAGCTCAGCACCATGGACACAGGAGGGTGGGAGGTATGCACTAGTCCCTTCACAAAAGAAAGGGTCCTACAAGAGCTCGATAAGCTCAGGGTGGACAAGGCGATGGGACCTGATGGCATACATCTCAGAGTACTAAAGGAGCTAAGGGTGAAACTAGCAGAGCAATTATCAGAACTGTTTAGTGAGTCTCTGAACACAGGAGAGGTCCCAGAAGAATGGAGAAGGGCTCATGTGATCCCGCTCCACAAGAGTGGTAGCAGGGAGGAGGCAGGAAACTACAGACCAGTCAGTCTTACCTCAGTAGCGGGCAAGATTATGGAGACACTCCTTAAGGAAAGGATAGTGCAACACCTGGAATCCATAGGAGCACAAGATCCAAGACAGCATGGGTTTACAAAAGGAAGGTCCCGTCAAACTAATCTCATAGATTTCTTTGAATGGGTAACCAGAGTGATGGACCAAGGGGGAGTAGTTGATGTTGCCTACCTTGACTTCAGTAAAGCTTTTGATACTGTTCCACATAGAAGATTGATTAATAAGCTGGGTAGGCTCAGGGTGGGTCAGAAGTTGGTCAACTTGGTGGTAAACTGGTTGGCGGGCAGAAAACAGAGAGTGGTGGTAAACGGTATACAGTCAGAAGAGATGCAAGTCACAAGTGGGCTACCTCAGGGATCAGTCCTGGGGCCAGTCCTCTTCAATATCTTCATCAGTGACATTGCAGATGGACTGGAAGGTAAGGTTTGTCTGTTTGCAGGTGACTCCAATATCTGGAACAGAGTAGATGATCCAGATGGGGTGGGCAGAATGAGAAGCGATCTGAATAAACTGGCAAAATGGTCAGAAAAGTGGCAACTGGGGTTTAACGCAAAGAAGTGCAAGATCATGCACATAGGGAAGAGAAACCCTGAAGCCACCTATAGGCTGGGAGGGAGTTGCTGGCAGTCACAAGAGAAGAAAGAGACTTGGGCGTCATCATCACCGATGACCTGAAATCATCCAAGCAGGCGTCTAAAGCAGTAGGTAAGTCTAGAGGATGTTGAGATGTAATTAATAGGGTATCACAAGTCGGAAGAGGAGGTAATAATCCTCTTTACAAGACACTGGTTAGGCCCCATCTGGAGTACTGTGTGCAGTACTAGAGGCCACACCTTCACAAGGACATTAACCAAATTGAGGCAGTCCAGAAGGGCAACCAAAATGGTGCAGGAACTGCATCAGAAAACATATGAGGACAGATTAACTGAACTCAATATGTATACCCTAGAGCAAAGGAGAGAGAGGTAATATGATTGAAACATTCAAACACCTTAGAGGCGTTAACAAGGTGAAAGAGTCTAACATGTTTCAATATAAGAAAATAGCAGGACAAGAGGACACAGCATGAGATTAGAGGGAGGCCAATTAAGGGGTAATGTGAGGAAGTTCTTTTTCACAGAAAGGGTGGTGGATGCATGGAATGGCCTACCTCAGGAAGTGGTGGATATGAATACAGTGCAGGGCTTCAAACAGGCATGGGATAGGCATAAGGGAGCAATACAGATGAGTATGAATAGATAGGTCATTGACAGAGCAAAGGCCTATGGTACATTCATAAGGGAGAAAAAGAAATGGGCAGACTGGATGGGCCTCATGGTCCTTTTCTGCTGTCAGTTTCTATTATCCAACAAAAGTCTTCACCTAGAAATATACTGGGAAAAGTCCCCTTAGATAATCCTAATATGTTTTTAGATGGGTGATTACTTGTTTCGTATAACAAGTTTAAGCAAATACAGGTATCAAAACCTGTACTGGCTTTCACCTTCCTCCAGATACAACAGTCACTGGCTGCCATGCTAGGCCGCAGACCCTGGGGAGCTGGTGATTCCAGGTAAAAGAGATGAGCTGGAAGCATTAGCGAGTCAATGTCATGCTACCTCTTTACTATTTAATAAGCTGTTAACTCTGACCACTCCCAAGAGTGATTCAGCTTCTTTGTATTGCAATTTGAACACCCTGAATTATCTGAATCTATGACTATAGTTACGTGGTGGAAAAAGAATCATAACTTCCTCAAATTTGATGGACTCAGATTAATGCAGTTTAAAATTAATTATAAGCCCTATTGGTAGCAGGTCAATTCAGCGAAGGAATATTAGCAACAGCAGTTTCAGCAACTGCAATTACAGCATCCATACATATGGGCGAGCACCGTTACAGCAACTAACGTATTCCCCCCCTCCCTGAGGTGCTATAAGCTCGGGGTTGGTTATTTTAGTAAGGGGGTCTGGGGGGCAAAGCCATCCACAAAGGGGGTGTGGGGGCAAAGCCCCCCACAAAACAAGCATTTGCAATATTGTCACCATAACGGTGCTCGTCCATATGTACAGGTGCCATAATTGCAGTCACTGTGCTGCCATCGCTGATATTGCTGTCACTATTATTCCTTTGCTGGAATGACATGGAGCCATCTCTTCTCTATCATACCCTGTGAAATTAACAAAACAAGCATTTGTCAATGCCGAATGTTGTCGCGCTGGCATTAACTTTGGTAGTGCAGTGCGGGAAAACAGTTTGGGCAGGATGTGAAAAATGACAGCTGTACAGTTCATAAGGAGGTGTAAACAAATGCCAGTGTTGAAAATGTGGCATGTAAATATAGCAAATTTGCGAAGTTACAAGGGTGCGTGGGAAATATGCAATGCACGCTTGGAACATAGTCATTTTATGGGCGTTCGGCACCAAATTTTCAACATAAGCATTTTAGCACCTCTGCTCATGTACAGTGTCACTGTTATTTCCTTAAACTGTCCCAAGAAGTGATTTCGCACAGTGACCACGCTATTCTGCGCCGGAAGTGCGAAAAACACATTTTGGGCAGGATATGTGAAATGACAGCTGTACTGTTCATCAAGAGGTGTGGAAAAATGCCAATGGTATAAATCCAGAGTGAAAATATCACAAATGCATGACAGTACGAGTGTGCATGCAATCTGCCAACGCACGCTCATAACACAGTCATTTTATGGAGTATCATCACCAAATTTTCAACATAGGCATTTTAGGACCTCTGCTCATGAACTGTGTCACTGTCATTTTCATAATCTGGCCCAAACACTGATTTCCCACAGTGACCGCACTATTGTGTGCCGGAAGTGTGGAAACACATTTTGGGCAGGATGTGGAAAATGACAGCAGTACTGTTCACAAGGAGGTGTACAAAAATGACAATGTTGAAACTCTGGCATGAATATATTGCAAATTCGTGAAGTTACGAGCCTACGTAGCAACTGCGTAACGCACGCTCGTAAAACAGCCATTTGTTGGATTTTTTCTGCCAAATTTGGAACATAGGCTTTTTGAGAGGCCACCTCATGAACACTGGCACTGTCATTTCGTTAATGGATCCTGAAAGGTGATTCTGCTCAGTGACTGCAAAATCACCTTTCGAGGCCGACTAATGCCATGACAGTGATATAATTCATGAGGAGGGGTCCCAAAAACCCCATGTTGAAAATTTGGTGCCAAAATTCCAAAAAATGCCCCAGATATGTAGCAAAGTTGAAAAAACCCTATGTATTCCATTATACAGCTTACCGGCATTTCCTCAGTTTGTGGTCGGCCTTGAAGAGTGCAAACATGTTTCCAGTCCACCGTAGATCATCGTGCTGGACTCCGGAGGTAAGAATAGGGGTGGGGGTGAGGACATGTGTGGGAAGTAGGGTGCACAGTGGGTGGGTGCTGGTGGGGCAGAAGATTCTGAAGGACTGTTTTATGTTATGGGGAAAAAAACTAACATTGGGGCAGTTTTTTAGGGACTTGGCACTCTGGGTGGGCTCCCAGCATGCCACTAACTATTTTGGGGTTGCTGCAGCAGGCAGGATTGGGCACCCTCATCGACACACAACAGGTGGGGTGAATTTATATAGCAGGGGACTGGTTTCCACTGTCGGCACACAATGAAAGGGAAGGCCAGAGCCAAGAGATTGAGCACCCCTCTGCATATAAGAAATGGGGGCTTCTTTATGCCGATGGGAGTGGACTCCCCATCGACAATAATGTGTACAGTAAGCGGCAAAGGATTAGGCACCCGAAGTCCAGCCATTGTGGCAACGCCCGACCCTCCATGCTTCTAATGTGGTGAGCAGGTAGGAAGGATCTGCTGCATCTGATGAGCTTTGCTCGGATTGCAGCAGACCTTTCCTTAGATGTGCTTACCACATTAGCATGCGCAGTGTGGCGCCAGCATGCAGGCTGATTGGGAAATGAGGGACGCACCTACTGATGCATGCCCTGCATTCGCCCAACAGCAGCCATGCCTCCAAATCCCCACTGTCACAAGATGTTGGCTGCACAAGAGTGCCAACATAAAAATGGGTAAACGTGAAACAGATATTTGCTCAAGATGCAAGTTGCACAAAGGTACACTTAAGCATATTCTGTGGGACTGTCCCAAAGCACAACCTCTGTGGGAAGAAATCAAAGATAGAATGGACCCCCCTACTGGGATTAACAGAAGCCTTTACTCTCCAAATTTGCTTAATTGGGCTGAACCTAGAATCTGTACTTGGGCCAAGAAAATTTCACATTTCTCTAATTGCAGCTATGGTTAAAAAACAAATTCTCAAACACTGGATTGATGAAGCTTTAGCAACATACAAAGAATGGAATAATGCTATTTTAGAAGCTTTTCGTATGGAGTGCATGATCTGCTGTATGAGAAATGCCAACACGCTGTACTTAGCACGATGGGGAGCTTTAGACATCTTACTGGTCAATGCAAGTTGAGCTTCTCAGGGTGGCATTGTTTCAGCTACATGATGGAATTCCTATACTCATGTCATACTTTTCTTTTATGAATTTTATATAGAGAATAATGGATATGTAAGTGTGTGTTATGAATATTTTTTTCACACCCGAGGTGTGTGATGACCCATAAACCTCGAGGGCCAGGCTCGAGAGTATGTAGTCATCACAGACCGAGGTAATAAAATATCATCGACACACTCACATATCTTTTATTTTATATTACTGGTGCAGAGTCTTACCTGCCATTTTTACAGTGCGCCAAGCAGGAAGTGTTGGTGTGGCAACAAAGATCTTCCGGTTGCTATGGTAACCTATAGTAAAGAAGAAAAAACTGCAACGGAGTGTGTTAAAACTGGCGTTGTTGCACAGTGTTTTTGTGTCCTGCAAAAAAACAGAAAATTGAGGGATTCTGAAGTGTTTTTGCAGGTTATTTGTGCCCAAGGGTACAGCTGTGCTGAAGGGTGGCAGTCAACGGTAAGCAGAAGCGCTTTGCGGGAAGGGAATTTCCGAGTTAACGTGTGAGCTGCCTCGAGTGCAGAGTACCGCTTGAGAAATCTAAAAGTGACTGCAACTTTGTGAAACGCCGTAATAACTCAATTTCGAGTTATTACGGCATTTGTACTGTGTCTGAATTCTGGTTATTAAAGGGGGTCATCAGTAATTATATAATAATATATCAGCACATATCTTTTTCATGCTTACTACCTGCTCCCTGAATGTTGATGGGACAGGTAGGCTTCCTTTTGTATGTTATTTGTGTTAAGTTTAATAGTTCGTAGTTGTTCTGTTCTGTTTTGTTTTTGAAAAATAAAGTTTGCTATTTAAAAAAAGTGCAGCTGGTGGCTCAGTGGTTAGTGCAAAAATTACTAGTCTACATTCCACAGCTATCTAGATCAGTTTCAGCCTTATGCATGTCACTGCTGATTTAAATGAGGTGTCTAGTGGCAACCCCTCACCCTCCAATATCCTTCAGAGCCTGAAAAGAAGAAAACTGTCCCTTGATGTCTTTTTTTTTTATCTGAATGTGTATAGATGATGAACTGCCATGTTATACTGGAATATATAAGCATATATGTGTATATTTATTAGTCAGCGTGTGTGTAAAAAAAATTATAAAGTGCAGTTAGGTGTCTCAGTGGTAAGTGCAAAAATTGCTACTTTACACATTTCTCACTGCCCCCAATAACATTTTTTTGTAGCCATATTGGCTCTTGCAAGAACTTGTTTAACCTGGCACAGTAGTGGTGTACTTCCCATTTCTGTTTGACTTGTGTAGGCATTGGCCCTCAATTCATCTCCTGGGTTAAAAGATTGTACTCGGGATAAACAGCTACAGTCCTGGAAAATGATCTCCTGGCACTCAAATTCCAACTTTATGGAGGCACAAGACAGGGCTGCTGTCTTTTGCCATCTCTGTCTGTAACAGCTATGGAGCCTTTAGCAATGGCTATACTCAGGGATCCAGGTATCCAAGGGATACAACCAAAACCCGAGCCAACTGCACTTCACCCACCAGTTGCACATTAAATATATCAAAGGCACACAGCTTACTGCATCATCACGCTTTATTAAAGTGCATAGAACTGTTATACCCGCAGCAAAAGTAGAGTGCAAAAAAGGTGACTACTCACTTGGTTAAAACAAAAAAAACGAAGACACCTTCATGGTGTTGTAACCGTAGCAGGACTTTGACCAGGCCGACCGAGCAGACAGCCCAAGTGTGTGATGACGCACAGGATCAGCTGATGTTTCGGCTTACGCCTTCCTCAGAGCTGATTGGTCAAGGTTCTCATTATCTTTTATACATAAAAACATACGTATTCATGATACAAACATGTTACAACCTCCCTCTGCTCATTATTATGCACGTCCATTCATCCACCACATACAAGCACATGCACCAACAAATAAAATTTTTTATAAATAACAGTGTAATGATAATTCTTCATTTAATCCCTTAGGTTGTAAAGTCCCAAGTTTAAAAATCCAAAAATATTCTCTTTGGTCCAGCATATTTGTTAAACTCCCACCACAGGGCCCAACACAAATCTTCTCAATTCCAATAAATTTCAGATTAGCAGGTGATCCATGTCCCACAGCAAGAAAATGACTAGCCATATTTGTCTGTACATTATTTCGAATTGCTGATTTATGTTCGAACAGTCAGTGCCAGCTGTACTTGCCTCAAAGACTCACTTTGAGGCTCTATCTGGACTTCATGTCAACTGGTACATGTCTAAGTTATTGCCACTGGCATACTTCCTGGAGTCACCTCCATCCTTACTAGCAACGAAGATAACCTAGGTGCTGAATGGCATGAGACACATTAGAATGCATATTTCTTTTAAACCTGAGGATTGGGCTACAGCCAGGCTGCAACCCCTGATATCAAAAATGGTTAAGGACATGGATATGGAAAGGTGAAAAAAATTAAACTTCACTCTCTCTGGCAAGCTTTCTGCCATTACGACAATGGCCTCCCAAAGACAAATTACTGCACCAGTAGCTGTGTGGTTAGAGTAATGTGCTGTGAAGGAGCTTGGTATATCCAGCAGACCTGGTTGTGATTTTCACAACCTCTGTTTGCATATTGTGTGACTCTGAGCAAGTCACTTAAACTCCCTAGTGCTCTTGGGTTGCCCCTGAAAACAGGCATGTGTGCCTCGTGGAGCTAGCAACAAATGCTCTGCATCAGGATGCAGCAGAATCATGACTAGTTTATTAAATCGCAATAAAATCATGGCAGTACCTGGCTGTACTGTGCTTTAAAGTGCAAGAGTCTCAGATGAGCATTTTTTGCCAGCTGTTGCATGGTTGTATGCTTAAGCACAGCAGAAGTAGCAGAGCAGCTATTTCTTGTATCCAACTTGTGCCTAGTATGCCCAGCTTGGTTCCTTTTGACTATACACAGACTCAGGTGGTAGTATAGCCTAGAGGTTATAGTAATGATCTTGGCACATCCAAAAGAACTGGGTTTGAGTCCCACAACTTTCACATACATACTCTGCAACTCTAAGCAAATCACTTAACCACCCCAATATTCCTGGGTTGCCCTTGAATACAAGCACTTATGCCTAGTGGGCCCAACCTGGTTACCAAAGAATAAAAATAAAAAATTAAATTAAACTTGCTAATATGACTTACAGAAAAGTGGTGGCAGAAAATTGTCAAGCTCTTCTCTTTTTTTTTCATGGGGCCATCAGGTACCAAGATTTGGGAAAGAGATACAAGAGGCTGGAATGTACCATGGGCATATTACCCAACTCATGGCATGAAAAGTGGTATTTATGGGCACAACAAGAAGGGCACCCTGTTGTGTCAGACTAGAGCAGGACCTGCAAATCACTGCAAACCCTGTTTTGGGTCAAAGATAAGCATTTGTCAATGCTGAATGTTGTCGTGCTGGCATTGGCATTGGTAGTGCAGTGTGGAAACACATTTTGGGCAGGATGTGAAAAATGACAGCTGTACTTTTCATAAGGAGGTATAAAAAAATGGCAGTGTTGAAAATGTGCATATAAACATTGCAAATTTGCGAAGTTGCAAGGGTGTGTGGGAAATGCACAATACACGCTTGTAACACAGTCATGTTATGGACTTTTGGCACCAAATTTTCAACATAGACATTTTAGCAGCTCTGCTCATGTACAATGTCACTATCATTCCATCAAACTGTCCCAAAAAGTGATTTCACAAAGCAACCATGCTATTCTGCGCTGGATGTGCGAAAACAAATTTTGAGCAGGAGATGTAAAAAGACAGCTGTACTGTCCATCAATAGGTGTGGAAAAATGTCAATGGTGAAAATCTAGAGTGAAAATATTACAAATGCACAACATTACGAACGTGCATGCAAACTGCGCAATGCACACTCGTAACACAGTCATTTTATGGAGTATCCTCACCAAATTTTCAACATAGGCATTTTAGGACCTCTGCTCATGTACAGTGTCACTATCATTTCCTCAAACTGTCCCAAAATGTGATTTCACAAGCGACCATGCTATTCCTGCGCTGGACGTAAAACACATTTGGGCAGGATATGAAAATGACAGATGTACTGTTCACAAGGAGGTGTAGAAAAATGACAATGTTGAAAATCTGGTGTGAAAATATTGTGAATTCGCGTTATTACAGCGTGCATAGCAACTGCACAACATGCGCTCAATAAAACGAACATTTTTGTTTTTCCACCAAATTTGCAACATAGACTTTTTGAGAGCCCACCTCATGAACAGTGCCACTGTCCTTGTGTTAATCAGTCCGGAAAGGTGATTCCACGCAGTGACTGCAAAATCACCTTTCAGGACTGATTAACGTCATAACAGTGACAGAATTCATGAGGAGGGGTTCCAAAAACCCCATGCTAAAAATTTGGTGCAGAAATTCCAACAAATGCCTGAGATATGCATCAAAGTTGAAAAAACCCTATTTATTCCATTATACAGCTTACCGGCGTTTCCTCAGTTCGTGGTCAGTTTTGAAGAGTGCAGACGTGTTCCCGGTCCACCGAAGATCATCGCGCCAAACTCCATAGGTAAGTATGGGGTGAGTGGGGTGTGGAGAGGCAGGGTGCACAGTGGGTGGGTGGGTGCAGGTGGGGGGATAGGGAGACTTGAGGGACTGTTTTCTGTTTACAGGTGGTAAAAAAAAAAACATTGCGGACCGTTTTCTTTTTTTACAGGTGTTTTTCTTGGGGGATACAGTCACCGACAGAGTTGAGCACCCCATCAGCTATAGAGTAGAGGACACTAGCTGAGGGATTGGACACCCCTCAGCACAGAAGAAGGGGACATCATGCCAATGGGAGGGCCCCCATCAGCACGCTAAAGTGGAAAGGGGGGACGGATGCTGACGGGGTTGGGCACCCCTGTCGGCAAACAACAAAAGTGAGGAGGAGCATGAGCCGAGGAGGATTGGGAACCCCCTCGACAAGCAAAAAAAGAGGAGGATGAGACACATTATGCTGATGGGGAGTGGGCTTCCCCGTCGGCACATTCATGAGGGGCAGGGTAAGCCGACTGGGGGATTGGGCACCCCCGAAGTCAGCAGTTTAGCGGCCACTGTGCCACCATGTTTGTAGCTGGCAAAGCACATAGGAAGGACCTTTCCTTTGATGTGAATGCCACATTAGTATGCATGGTGTGGTGCCGGCATGCAAGCTGATTGGGGAATGAGGGACGCACCTACTGGTGCATGCCTTGCGTTCTCCCAACAGCGACCGTGCCTCCAAATCTCCTCTACCGCAAGATGTTGGCTGCGCAAGCACACCAACATAAAAAAGAGAAAAGCCATCACCATCTGCTGAGTTCACAAGATATTTTTTAAGAAGCTGCAGGCCCTATTTGAATGAAAATATTTCTCTCTGGGTTTCTCTGAATTATTATGGGACAATCCCAAACTGCAACTAGCAGGAATGGTTGAACACTGGCCCCACAGGCAGACACAAGGAATAAGAGTGCTTAGAGATGTGATATGTCCCTTTTCCAAGATTCTTAATTCTTTTCACCAGTTAAAGGAACCCTATTACCATCCCAACACAGATCAATGGAAATTTCTAGAACTTTGGCAGGCTTTCAGGAACTGGTTGGGCCCTGAATTGAGATATCAGCCTAGTGGGATGAATGAAATTATAAACCAATGGGCTCTCCCCTCTGGGAAAAAGGTAAATTGATGTATGCCCTCATACAGCAGCTGCTTCTCCCAGATTGTGATCCTCAGAGGCAGAAGTGGTCCTCAGATTTGCACGTGAATTCATACTAGATGTCTGGCACTGGCAGAGCTGCTGAAAACTAGTCCATCAAGGTAAGTGCTAGGCTGGTGGCACTGTACTCCAAAATGACTGGTCAAAATGTGGTTGGCCATTAAAAATGAATGCTGGAGATGTCACTACACTTTGAGACACATAGGTCACATATTGTGAACGTGTCTGGTGGTGAAACCATCTTGAGATGGGATCATAAATAAGGCAGAAAACATATTAGGGATGAAACTTCCCACCTCCCAACTGTGGTGGCTATTAAGGGATACATCTCTTCTCAGAGGCATAGCTGCTAGGTTCAAGACACTAACTTACACAATGGCCATTGAGGCCAAACAACAGCTTCTCATGAAGTGGTAGCAGTCTGCAATACCTACAAATACAGAATGGGAAATGAGAGTTGAACCACCTCATGTATTATGGCATTCCAAAATAGAACGGGAAATTTATTCAAATTTGAACAAGTGTGGAGCCCATGATTTTGGACTGATGTAACACAAATTTGCACTGGCATAGGGCAGAGTGATTGCAGAATGGAGTGGAGGGTAATGGGGTCTGAGTGAGGGAGGTAGGGAATGACAGAATTGGTCAATATAGCACTTACCTCTATGTTCTCCTCTCCCATCTCATACACTATCAGGGGAATCACACTCTAAACAGTAAATTTCCTTCCCAATATTTACTTGACTTGAAGACACCAGGAATGCCAGCCAGTATGCTTTAATTACTCACTAGGTTGAATAACCTTATGGAGCTGTTTTCATCTTTGCTCTTCCCTTACATTAGCAGGTACCAGAAGGACACAGACTGAACATCATTGTCCATGCTGTTAAGTAGGTTCCAAGTAGAATCAAAACCTGTGTTATAGTGGTGCTTACGTAATTCATGTTACAGAGGATTGTTATAAAAATGTAATAAGCTTCAAGTAAAGGTTTGTTATTCTCTTGAATTGTGAATTAAAATAGTATTTCAGTTGTAGAAGGTTTTCTATACCATTTATGACAAGTTAAGTGTGTATTTTCTTGTTAATTTTTTCAGTTTGTTTTGCACACTTTCAATTGAATTTTTATAACTCACTCACTCACTCACTCACATGTATATTAATGAATTCCTTCTTATTTCAGCTAAATTGTTCTAATAATTTCTTAATCTTTTTTAGAGTTGTATTTCCATGGAGTTCCCCCGGCTAGGGTGGAATAAGTATGCATACTGTAATGTGATGAGTTTTTGTTATTATACACTGAAACAATAAGAATTGTTTTTGAAAAAAAAAAAGGGAACTTTGTTGCAGTAACAGGTCATTTGCATTGGGATCTTACATATAACAATTTAGTGTAATGCACTAACAGGTTTGGGACACCCAAACCAAGCTTGCTCCTTCACATGCCATATGTTTTCCAAAGCCACATTATCTCTTTGTGATCAGCAGGAGAATGTGAGTTGTTCCAAGTGACCATTTAATTACCTCAGTTAGGGCTTTAATCTATGGAGCTATATTCAGAAATGTTATGGCACTCACACTTTGCTCATACATGTCTGAATATTTCAAATTTAGGGCATTGTGCTAATATATGCTCAGGACAGGGATGTTACAAGAAGCAAACTGAGACCTTTGAATATGAGGCCCATAGTGAACGTTATGAAATTACTATAGAAATGCCTCTTGAAGTGTGAGCTCTTTAGTAAAGAAGTGAGTTTAAAATGCAAATGAGAAATGTAAAAATGTGGATATGTACTATGGAACAACTTTAAGAGTAGGATTTAGTTTGCCAAGGAGCAGAGTACAATAGCAATTAAAGAATTACTGTACCTGTACAGACCTGCACCAGAATGTTACAAATTACTCTGCAGCTCCTGTAACTTGTCTGCAGAAGCTGTTCTCCTACCTCCTCTACTGCTATACCACTGGAAAAATCACCTTGCTGCTGCACCCCAAGAGTGCAGCATCTAATCTTTGGTGCATCAGTCGGACATTTGAAAATGCCCAATTTCCCAATCCTGTGGAGGCGGACCACAGGCAGCGTCACAGAAGGAGGAAGAGCAGGTTTAAAAGCCCATACCACACACCCATAAGCAGACCTGCACCAAAACGTTACAAAACTGCTCAGTGGCACCTGTACCTTGTCTGCAGAAGCTTTTCTCCTACCTCCTGTACTGCTATGACCACCGTAAAAATCACCTTCCTGCTGCACCCCTTTGTCGGCTTGCTTGATAATGAGATTTGTGTCTTCTTTTAATATTTTTAGAGCATCTCTTTCTTTATTGCTTAGGTTGTTAAAATTATTATTCATGGGATTTTTAAAAAGTACTTCTAATTCATTTTAAATTAATTCTTAAAGGCCGGCCCAGTGGCACTGAGGGCTAAGGCACTGGATGCCTAACCTCGCGTTCTGCCAGTGGCCTGGGTTCGGGAACGAGCCTGGGCCATCTGAGGTTGGCAATAGGGAGTAATGCCAGAGCTGGTTGGAGCTGCCAACAGGCACGTTCTCCTCTCAGAGGAGGTGGGATGGCTCCTTTTGGCTGATAGCTGCCACCTGGTGGAGGCTGAGGACAGCACGGGCCAAGAAAGGAGCCAGGTGCTAGGTCAATAGGGTGGGGGGAAAGGGGCTGTTACTGGGGCCATGGGACTAATGTGTACCTCCACACACATGCGTACCCACTTCTGGGGCCCTTGGGAGAAAAATGGTTGGGAAACATCACCAGCAGCAGGATGGTGACTGACTCTCCACAGGCAACGCTCCTGGGCTGGGCATAAGGTAAGCCCTGGTAATTCTGGGGGACAGGGCTGGGGGGGTTGGTCTGATGGGGGCTAGCCAGGCGGAAGGTGAGAAAATGTTACATGATAAAAAAAATTAATTCTTTAAATACTGTCACTGCTGCACAATGTGGTGGGCAAACAGTGGAGGGATTTTTAAATTCAGTGCAGCTATGTGTGTATGGCTCTTGGTTCGCCATGTTCTTTTTTATTAAAAAAAGCTTTTAAGTCCAACTTCCTGAAGGCTAAGTTTAGATCTATTATAGTTTGCACTGGGTCAATATTTCTTGTGGGTGCAAAACATAGCCCTTTACTCCGTAAATCTTCTTCTTCTTTAGTGAGCAAGTTTAGATAGGTAGACAGAGATATAGAGACCAATCCTGGACCACCACAACACACTAATACTGTTAAAATAGCCTATGACAATGCTAGAAGCTTAGTGGACCAACAGGTATCTTTTGAACACTGGATAAATGGAGGGGATTGTGATGTTGTGGGAATTTCAGAAACATGGCTCTCAAAAGAAATTTAGACTCGGAGATTTCTATGAGAAATTATAAGCTATTGAGATATGACAGACCACGGGGTGGCATAATTCATTAAAAGTAATTTAAGGCAAACAGAAATGCTTTTCTCTGGAAACATAGAAGGTGTTGATTTGATTTTGCTACATATTTTAAAGTTAAAAATGTGTGTTGCAGTAGTTTATTCCCATCCCAAAGTAATGGTTGCTGCCTTTGAGTCACTGTCCCTGAAAATGACATTAATTGGACAAAAGTAGATAATTTTAATTGGAGATTTCAATGCAGCATGGGGAGCTGCTAGAGGTCTTAAACTTGAGACTGAATTCAGTCTCTAGGTTTAACACAGATTATAAATACTCCAACTCATAAAAGTACCCACTCAAGCAATGAAAATATCCTGGATTTAATAATCATGACCAGGGATATTAAAACTACTGAATTATTTATTTTTATTTATTTTATTTAGTTTTTGTTGACCGGGTAAGTGCACTAGACAAATCCTGCCTATTTTAGGCATGACCCGGGAAAGGGGGATACAGATGAATGTCAACTGACTTTGAACTAGATTAAGCTGTTGGTGGTATATTTTTTTTTTTAGTGAGTGAGGGAAATTTGGCCAGGGCACTGGGGAAATTCCACTACTTGCTGTCAGTAGGGGGAGCTGCTGGCCTTTGTTATAGCCACTCTGCAGAAGTCGGTGGACGGTATGGATGTGCGTGAGCCAGGGGAAAGGGTCTCCTCCCCTGGGCTCGAAAACCTAGAGGCTTCCTTGAATTTGCAAGACAGAGATATTTTTTCTGAAGAGGAGATGATTGGTTTTCAAGCTACAGCATTTTCGTCGGAAGGAATTGTCCAAGTTTCTAACTCCGAACATCAGATAAGTACCAATGCTTTACAAACAGACATTTCAAAACCCTTGTTCCCTCCAGATACTCTTAATAAAAACCCTGGCAATATTACCTTTTCTTCTGTTAAACCCGATGTGATAGACTCGGGCTCGACTCGCAGCTCTGTCAAACATGATGACGCAACTGCATCAAATGGCAGTGCCGCCTTTGACTTTGAAAGTTTTTCCTGTCAAAATCCCTCAGAGAAAAAGCTTGAAATAGGGGAAGATTTGGTTGGCAGTGGAGTCGCTATAAGCAGCGAGTGCCAAAAGCTGATCCCCTGTCAGAAAACCATCCCTAAGGAAATTGTTTCAGGAGTTAAACAGGGCCAGTTCTTGCGATCAGATTCTTTTTCTCCTCCGGAGCTTAGACCAATTGTCAGTAGGCAGACTGACAATGAGCAAACAAAGCTCTTCATGATTGGCTCCAGTAGCACTGTGGATAAGGGAACAAGGGCGCAAGTGGAGTATGCAGTGTTTCACAGGGGATCCTGTTTTTCAGATTGATGCTTCTAACCAAGCTCAAGCTACAACCTTTTCATTTCCAACAAAAACCAAGATCTCCCCGGAAGTTATAAAAAATAAAAGAGCTGCATTGACAGCAGCTAATTGCAATTTGCTTGCAACACCTTGGTTACGAAAACTTGATGATAATTCTAAGACTGCTCAGGACCCCTCTACTTCGGCACTTATTCAGCAAGCCTTTTCTCTCCCCTCTGATGTTACAGTTGATGCTGATATTTGGTCCCCTGAGAAATCCTTACTGGAGTCAGGATGGAAATTGGGCCCCGCAGGGATATGGATTCCAGACCCTGACTGGTCTTCTGTCTCTCCCCTTTCATCAAACCCCACTGAATGGTCTCCTGCTATACTTGGCAATGAGGATATGCCCATCTTCAAGCTTTTAGAAAAAAAAAAAACTAAACTTATGACAGAATCTTCCCCACCAGAGCCAGAATCAGTGGACAATAATCCACCCAGGGAGAAAGACTTTAATGATGCTTCTGAGGCTCTCCCGCAACCTAAACCTCTCCTTTCTGACCTTTTTTCACAAAAACGTAAAGAGGCAGCCCCCCAAAGGCACGCTGTGTGGATACGATATAAAGGAGGACTAGCCGAAAGGCCTGACTGGGTATATCTAGGGAAACTTCTTTTAAAGGAATCCCTACAGTTTTCACCTAAAGACATCTTTGCTTTATCAACATTTCAGGGGAGGACAATTATGATATTAGTTTTAGATCTCCCTTCTTAGATTTATTTTGGCAAAGATATAATCAACTGAAATGTTCCCCACTGTGGTCTCCCGTTATTGTTACCCCTCTAACACAATCTTTGATTAAATATGTAACTGTGATGTTTAGAAATGAGGGGATTCACATTGAGGACATCTCTTTTTGGCTTTCCTAGAAGTGTAATGTCTTGAGCGCTCCTGAGGCTGTGTTAGATACTGAGTTGTTTTGGACTGGTAGCTGGAAGTACAAGGTGAAATTGAGGCAAACAAATAATGAGGTTGATCATACTCCTCTTCTACACTGGGGAGAGATAGGAGTGTGTGCTTTTATGCAGGGCAGCCCCGTGCCTGCTATAAGAGTGGGGCTAGGACACAACTCTCAAGTTCCTGTGACTCCACTAGGTGTGAAATCTGTGGTGAGCTTGGGCATGGTAGTTTTCAGTGTTCTAATTTAGTAAAATGTGATTTATGTGAAGAATCTGGACATGGGTACAGGGATTGCCCATGGGCTGCCTCAAACAAAGCATCAGTTATTTGTCCTGAGTTATTGATCCAAAAAGCTCAGGATGAAGCTCTTTCAAAAAATCAGAAGCAAAGGCCTTACCCCACTCCCTCAGAGAATGCAGCAGCTGCTGGGAACAAAGATGTTCTGGACCCTAGCCCTCCCCCTAATCCAGAGGCAGGAGCAGCCCCCCCAGACCCCTTTAACATTGATGATTTTCCTCCGGTTTGTTACCAGGAAGCTGTACAAACAAAACTCCTCAGTTCTGCTTCAACTGAGAAAAGGGTTACCAGGAGCTCAAGCCCCCCCCCCCCCGATCCATATGGAACCCCTACTTTGAAATGGAAAACTCATATGCCATTTAGACACTGTAGGAGGTGACTCCGACATGGATACTGGCACTCCTGTTCTTTCCCAATCATCAGAGAGTAAACCCCTCAAAATGACTATAAAGGAAAAAAAAAGAAAGAAAGGAAAACAAATTGAATTTTTATGGCCACTCTAAGTATTGGGTCCCTAAACTGTAGTAGTCTTTTGAATAAATTCAAAAAGGCTGCACTTTTTCATTTTCTTCACCAGATTAACCTTGATATTTGCTTACTACAAGAAACATGGGTTTACACTTTGGATCAATGTTGTTTTTTAACCTCACAATGGATTTGGGGACCATCTTATTGGTCCTTCGGCCTAGACAGGGCAGATGGTATAGGGATTCTCTTCGGCTCCTTTAATTTCACACTTAGGAAATTGATTGATCTAATACCTGGGAGGCTTTTTATAATTGATGAGATCTGTAAACAAGCTGACTTCCGATTTATAGTAGTTTATGGACCCCAGGCAAAAGCAGGAAGGGTTAAACTGTGTAACACCCTCTTACCCTTCCTGGCCACTACTTGCTATGTTATCCTGGGAGGTGACTTTAACTGTGAAATCTCAAGTTTTTGTAGAGGTAAAGCTGGTAAGAAAAAATATTGCGATACGATAGCCTTAGAGAGAGTCATTAACCTTGCAGGGTTCAGGAATGGCAGGAGTTATCAGAATGGGGGGGGGGGTTGGCTTATACCTTTAGAAAAGGGAATTTGACATCTACTATTGGCTACCTTTTTTTTCAAAAAATCTTTCCCCTCCTGTCCATAAAACCCATATTAATGAATTTTCCGATCACTTGCTTATTACTATCTCCTTTGGTATTTCCCCCCATAAGACTATGAACAAAAATAGATGGAAACTTAATATTTCAGTTTTAAAGGACCCCAGGGTTGTGAAGGGTATATCATCTTTATTTTGGGTCCGAACATCTGTTATGGATTTATATGATGACTTATGGGAGTGGTGGAAGGATATTAAAAGTGATGTTAGGAAATTTTTTCAAAGCTATGGGAAGCAAAGGGTTACAGTTAAATTCTTGCAATATTTAACTTTACAGAAAAAAAACTTCAGTGGTTGTTTTCCGATGCTAATACTTCTAGAAGTGATTTTTCTACACAAATACATCAAATTAAGTTAGCAGTGAGGGAATGCCAATATGATAGAGCACAGACATTTTATTCAGAACTTTCCTTTGGAACCCAAAAAAGCCCAATAGGTGATCCCTTTGAGGCCTTTAAAGAAAAGATCAGATCATCAGGTTTGGAGGTTTTACAAAATGAGGAAGGTGAGCTTAAAACTTCCCATATAGACTTATTTACTATTATTCAGAATCATATAAGGGAACAGGAGGGTTTGGACATTCCACATTTAGATATTCAGAGATTTCTTCAGGATCTTAACATCTCCCCCGGCCCGGATCTATATAAATTAGCAGACCCTAATTCAGGACAGAAGATTCTCAAAGTTGTATCTTCCTTAAAGTTAGGGGTTTCCCCAGGTTTAGATGGTCTGCCTTATGAATTTTACAAATATTTCAGTAACAACTTTGCTCTTTGTCTCGAAAAAGTCTTTTCTTTTCTTTTCTCCAAAACATCCACTGCCTACCCTTAAAGTTTATGTCTGGATTATTGGTGTATATTTTTAAGGAAGGGGATAGAACCAAATTAAGTAACTGAAGACCCATCACTATTTTAAATTCTGATTTTAAGATATTGTCCCAAGTATTAAACAATAGACTTAGAACTGCCTCAAGTGATTTATTATATCCTCTCCAGTTTTGTGGGATTCCAAATAGGAAAATTCAGTCTGCCCTAATTATTATTAGGGAAATAATTGAATTTTCAAATAGGTATCCAGATTGATGTTGTATTTTATCCTTAGACCAAAATGAGGCCTTTGATAGGGTGTAGCGACCATATTTATTCGCTGTATTAGAAAAGTATGGTATCCACCATGAATTTATCAAGTGGATTAAGTCAATGTATAATGTGGTTTTAGTCTACCCTGTTATTAAAGGGCAGTTTTCTCTCCCAATTTCAGTTAATTTTGGAGTATGGCAGGGCTGCCCTTTAAGCCCTTTGTTATATGCATTATCTCTTGACCCTTTACTTTTGAGTCTGGACCAAATGGATGCCCTGCCAGGCATCTCTGGGAATTTGCAGGAAGATACTGTGGTTGTTCAAGTCTATGCAGATGATATTTGTATTTTTTTGACTGACGTGGTTCAAATTTCTACTGTTTTAGATTGTATTGGTAGATATGAGAAGGTCTCAAATTCTAAAGTTAATATCAAGAAATCAAAATGCCTTCTTTTAGGGCCTGTAACTCAAGATCAGTTTGAGGTATCTGGTATTATTATTTCCTCTACACCATGCAAGATATTAGGAATAATTTTTGGATCTCAGAATCTCCCACTGGAAAACTGGGAAATAGCCTTGTAAAAGACAGAAACAAAGGTTCAGAGGTGGAAAGGGTGGAGACTGTCAAAAAGGAAAATAATTTTTGTTATTAAGAAATTCATGGAGATCACGTGATGTGCATGTCCGACTAGCAGCACCTCGTACTGGCTCCTGCCCAGAAAACAGCCATTCTGGTGGAAAAGCTATCTAATCAGAGTATTATTCCTTTACTAATCGGTCATTGCCGTGCTTGGAGCGGTTTAAATGAGATCAGCAGTAAGGATCTACTGAAAGCAGCAGTGTTGTGGCAGCTTACTGGAGGTCGGACAGCAAGGCCTACTTTCCTGATGGAAGCAGAGATGCGCCAGGTGCCCCCTTCTCATAATCCCCCGTAATCACCTGAGAAAGGGCTGAAAAGGCCAAAAAGTCATACCGGGGCATCATCTAAGATGCAAACTGCATTGGCTACAGCACCTGCCTCTCCACCCCTCACAGAAAATTTTTTTTTAGAAGAACTGCACCTCTTCAAAGTAACATTGCAGGAAATTACTGCAGAGCTAAAAAATATACGTGGGGAATTGGCAGACACTAACCAGGCAATTGCGGATACAGCTGCTTGAGTATTGTCATTAGAGGGATGGAAATCCTCAACGGATCCAGAGATCACCTTGTTAAGGCAACAATTTCATAAAATAGAAGGGAAACTAGAGGATTTGGAAGGCCGAAGCCGAAGGAACAATATTATTATCTTCGGCCTTCCGGAGGAAACAGAGGGAACGGCACCTATTCTTTTTCTGCAGAAAATGCTCACCAAGATAGCGGGACCCTCTCCTAACAATACCACTTATATTATTGAGAGGGCACACAGCTAATTGAGACCAAAACCTGCCCCTGACAGACCACCTTGACAGCTAATAATAAAATTTTTGAATTACTTAGACAAAATAAATGTTTTGGGGAAGGTTAGAGATCTGCAGCAAGTGCTTTGGAAAGGTCATAAACTTAGTTTTGCACAGGATTTGCCTGCCACAGTTCGACAACATAGGGCAGAATATCATCCTCTGGTATCCAAGCTTATAGCTGCAAGCATAAAATATAAAGTCCAGTATCCATCAAGATTTGTGGTATTTGTCTCTGGGTCCTGGCATAACTATGAATCAGCACAACAAGCCCTGTCAGCATTGCAATCTTTACTTCCAGATCTCTTTCCTCCTTGTTGAGGATATTGGAGTAAAAAAGAGACTAATGTAATAGGGTGTTTCACTACAGTCTGTAAGTGCGATGTTTGCAAAGTGGTGAAATAGTGAAGTTACGCTATGACCACTGGAGGCAGCACAGTACCATAGTACCAACTCCACGGTTCCTTTTTTCTTTACTTTTTATTTTTATTTTTGCTGAGGTGAGATAAAAATAACACTCGGATCTACACTAACGCGGCGATGTAGAAGAGATCCATTGCCTATCTTCTTAACAAGGACTAAGATGTCATTAGTTATGTCTGAAGGAGGGGAGTGGCTCACGTTTGTTGGAAGCATATGATACTCAATTTTGAGTAGATATGTTACTAGTAGTTGCTGGCAAGGAAATTGTTGATGTTCCTTTCTTTTGGTTTTTCCTTTTTGAATCTGTCTTTGGGCTGTTTAACGGAGCAGGAGCCGACTGGCAGTTGTTAGCGGGTTGCAGAGCATCATGTGCTATATAGGAGGGTGGGGGTTGCTACAGTTATTATATATATATTTTTTTATTTCAATTCTTGTTGCGCTTATCTTTATGTGGCCAACCTCGAGTGCTGACAGAGCATTTTTGCAGCCAAAAGAAGGCTTTTATTATTTCGCTATGGCTAATTATATAGTTAAGATATACAGTACGCATATTTTCTGCTTTCAATTCTCATTGGGTTCATCTTCACCTGGCAAATCTCGAGTGCTGGCAGAGCGTTACTGCAACTGAAAGAAGGTTTTTATTATTTTGCTGTGGCTAAACAGGGAAGGAAGATAGTAGGAGGTAGGGGGTTTGGTAGGAAGAAGTATTGGGTTTTCTATATTCAGGATCTCATATACTGGTGGGATTTATGTTTCAGGTGAGGATGGCATTATAGGGGATGGGACAAGGGGGAGATAAGGGTACACACATGGGTTCAAAGGGTCTAATTTGGGGAGAAAATGTTATAATGGTGTCAATTATTTCATGAAAAAAATTTTAAACTGGTTGAATTTATATGGCAGGGTATAAAATATGTTTCTGGAATGTGAGGGGCACCTAATCTCCAGCAAAGAGAAGAAAAATACTTTTATATCTACAAAAACTAGAAGAAGATATAGTGTTTCTTCAAGAAACCCACTTGCCATCTTCCCAAACACTTCTTTTTAGAAGGATCTGGGTGGGACAAGTTTTTGGAACAGCACCAAACTCTCGTAGTGGTGGTGGTGTAGCTATACTCATAGCACACCGACTACCTTTTCGTTTACTTGATACAATAGTAGATGCGCAACACAGGTTCATTATAATCAAAGCCATAGTTGGTCATTCTGAATTGGTACTTGGTTCAATCTATGGTCCAACAACAGATGACCCTGTGTTTTTTACTCGACTTATGCAATATTTGAATTCGTGGTCAAATTAACCCATGTTGCTTGGGGGTGACTGGAACCTGGCTTTTTGCAATATTTTGGACCGGTCCGGTGCTAGTATCTCCACACTTTCACAGGCACAACTAGCCATCCGAGAACTGATGGATACTCTCGGTCTAATTGATCCTTGGAGTGCCCTTTTTCCCTCTAAGAGAGAATATTCCTTCCATTCAATCCCCCATAACTCGTTTTCTAGGATAGATTATTTTTTGGTGGATATTGGGCATCTTTCCTTAGTTACATCTTGTCTGTATCTCTCCAAGGTCATCTCAGATCACCATCCTACTTTGCTACACTGGGGTCCGAGCCCTAATACAGTTCATAATAAAGTATGGAGGTTTAATCATCAGTTGTTAAAATCCAAAAAACTTCAATCTCATCTCCAAAATGTCCTAAATAATGTACCATCCATGCGTAAACTAGATATTCTTTGGGGAGCATTAAAGTGTACTCATAGGGGTAAGATAATTAGATTAGGTACAATTAGAAAGAAAATAACTGCACAGGTAATGTCTCGTCTTCTCCAAGAGATAAGATCTGTGGAGTTATCACTTCCTCCCTCCCCGACAGAAACCTCCCTTACCAATTTGGAAATTCTTAGGGATCGTTATAATTCTCTACTGACAGATAAAGCTGAATATTTTTTACAAAGATCTAAGTTCCGGTACTTCGATCAGGGAGATAAAGCGAGCAAACTACTTGCTCTTCGTTTAAGGGCTCAAACTGCAGACAAAATAATTCCTTCTATTTACAATGCATCCGGTCTCATAGTTACCTCCCCTCAAGATATTCTTTGTTGTTTTCAGCAGTACTTCTCCGGTCTGTACTCCCAGTCCAGTACTCTATTTAATTCTATAGAAGTGGAACATTTTCTACAAAAGGTAACACTTCCTTTTCTAGATAATCTTCAAGTGGAATATCTAAAAACTCCTTTATTGATGTCAGAAATATGCTCAGCTATTGATGCATTACCACTGAACAAAACTCCGGGACCAGATGGATATACTGCAGAATTTCATAAAGCTTATAAAAGGCAATTAGCCCCTATTCTTCTAGACACTTATAATTATATTTATGAACATGGTGTTTCAGATTATTCCCTTACAGAGACCACAGTGGTAGTTCTTCCTAAACCAGGGAAAGATCCTCTTTTTGTTACTAACTACCGACTTGTTTCTTTGATAAATGTTGATCTAAAAATACTGGCAAAGATTCTAGCCAACAGACTGGTGAAAATATGGCAAGGTCTAATAAGCTCAGAGCAGGCAGGATTTGTGGCTGATAGGCATTCCTCGGACCGTATGCGGAAGCTCAGCCACCTTATTTCAGCATCCAGGGACTCTTCAGTGCCCACTGCCCTGGTGTCCCTGGATGCAGAAAAGGCTTTTGATTGGGTGTTGTGGGACTTCTTGTTTTATCTCATGCCTAAATATCGTATTCCTCAACAGTTTATTCAATGGGTAAAGGTTTTATACACCCGACCGACAGCTCGTGTTCTCTGTAATGAAATGCTCTCTAATACTATAGTTCTGAATCAAGGTACTAGACAGGGTTGCCCAGTTTCCCCCTTTTTATTTAATCTTTATTTAGAACCACTCTTTCATTATATTAATATCTCCCCTTCAATACAAGGTATTACGGTTGGACCTCATCAATACAAGTTGTCAGTCTATGCGGATGACATACTACTTCATATCTCACACCCCTCTACTTCAATAAAATCGGCTTTAACTGTTATTGAGCAATTTGGAAAATTCTCAAATTATAAGCTTAATATAGCTAAAACGGAGGTGATGCATTTAAATAAATACACTTACTCCTCAGAGGTATCCCGATTAGGTTTAAGATGGGTTAAAGATAATATGAAATGTTTGGGGATATAACTCTCTACCGATAGCTCACGAATGAAACAATGCAATTTAGATAAAACCCTATCCCAAATTAGTAAGGATCTTAATCGCTGGTTTACACTTCCTCTCTCTTTGTGGGGAAAGATTAATGTAATAAAAATGAATGTGCTTCCCCAATTATTATATCCCCTTTGTATGACTAATTTGTTTCTCCCTAAATCCTGGTTTCTCCAGGTAAATCGTATAATAGCAAATTTTATTTGGGCTAAAAGAAAACCGAGAAGAGCGATAGCAAAGCTCCAGTGTAGCAAAGTAAATGGTGGTCTGCAGTTACTGGATTTCCTCCTTTATTATTATGCAATGACATGTTCGGTACTACTCAGATGGAGTCAAGAGATGTTGAGTGAGGACTATCACAGCTATGTTTCACAATGGCTTCAAATCGAAAGTGCACTGTGTGCCTCCCAGAGAATAGACATAGGTACTCTCATCTATGTAACATCTAAGAATATTCCTAGAACTTTATATTGTATGTCCATTGGGACCACTCTTTAGGTCTTTAATAGGATAAATGCCAAACTCTAAATATCCGTGGAGAAAGACACCTCACAACCAATTCTCAGAAATCCCAATTTTAAGACTGGTGGTAAGCCTTTAAATAAAAAATTCTGGCCTTTTAATTATAAAGTTAAAGTGATTGATCTATTAAATGATCAATGCTTATTGACATTCCAAGAGGTAAGGAATAAATACCAATTCTGGCTGAATATGTTTTTAAATATCTTCAGTTGTCCCATATGCTTCATTCACACTTTGGGTTGGGGCCCTGGAACCAATATCTATCGGGACCCGTACTACAAACTATCTCATCACCCTCTACATCGAAACGTATATCTTACTTTTATCATCTTTTGAGAGAACATCTGGAGTTACAAAAATGTCACCCACGGTACGTGTGGGACCAAGTGTTGCCTATCTCTGCTCCCGAAGAGAGGTCTTGGGCTAATATTAGGCAGCATTTAGACCGAGATGTGAGGTGGGATAGATTTAGATTATTACAATTTTTTGTCATTCATGACTTATATTATACCCCGGTGAAATTATGTAAAATGGGGCTACTTGCTTCAAATCTATGCCCTAGATGTGGGGAAGTGCCCGGTAACTTATTGCATATATTATGGGAATGTAACAAGGTAGCACCCTGCCAGACAAATATTATAGATAATTTGGATCCCCTGTTGGGCCTTTCTGATGCATTTAAACCTGAAATTTGTATTTTGGGTAACTATGGGTCAGCACTACTTGGAAAATAATGTAAACATATGGCTATGATATCTTTGTGTGCAAAAAAAAATATTTTACAACACTGGCTCAACCAGACAATACCTTCCAGAGCTGAGTGGATTAAAGAAATTCTCTTTGCCTTACAGGCTGAAAAAATTATAGCCCAAATGTCGGACAGATTACATTATTATAATGAAGTATGGGCACCTCTGCATACCTTACTAACAATTTAACTACTTTAATAATATGGATAGTTGAAAGGGGAGGTGAAATTCTCCTCATTAATTTCAAGCGTTGATGTGTACCCGGAGGGAGGGGGGGGTTATAGGATGGAAGGTGGTGGGGAAGGGGAGGGATCAGAGGAGGAAAGACTAGGTAAGGGACAGTTGTGTTACAATAAGAGTCATTGTATTAATCTTTCTTTGCTATTTCCCCGCTTTTATCTCATTTTGCTTTTTTGTCAGTACTACAATACTTAGTATAGTAAATAGGTTTGAATTATAAAATGTGGATTTCTGAAGGAGAATCTCAACATAACAGATGTAAGCAATGTTGGTAATTTTTCTGTTTTCCTTTTTTTTCTTATCCTTCTCTCTGCAACTGTAATCATACAGAATGTTTCTTATGATTGTAAAAGAAATAACTCAATAAAGTTTACTTAATATTAAGAAATTAATTATTCCAGGGCTATTATATACTACTATGTTATATCCCCCTCCATTAGCCTTAGAAACACGCCTGTATGCTTGTTTCTTTTCCATGCTATGGGGTAGTAGGCTTAATCCTATTAAGCGGTGTTATACCTATCTCCCTATTTCTCAGGGTGGATTAGGTATGGTGGACCCTCTAATTTTCTTTTATGCTCTATTTCTTTCCCTGAATTTTAATTTTGATCTCCTCTACCCTATGGCTGTACAGCAATTATGGGAAATGAATAATTTCAAGTTTTTTTCATAAGGTATGGGAGAACCCCACCAGGTCCCAAAGGGTGTCTATATACCATTATTTTTTAAGCCTTGTGCCCAGAAATTATTCAACTAGTCTATTTCTTCCCAGTGTGTGAAAGATAACATAGGTACCAGATCATATCATTTTATTCTTGGGAAAATTTATCCTTGTGACCCTGAGTTTGTTAATTGTCCCCCTCCTTGTAAAAGGTATGCCATTAAACAACTAAATTACCCTAGGATCCCTTCCCAGATGTGGGAGGTGTTATGGCTGTCAGTTTATGGAAGATTGAATGTTAAAGAGAATGCGAAACATAAGATGATGAGTGAGAGATACTGTCCCTATTCCTAATGTCAGGCTATAGAAGAAACCATGGATCATTTTCTTTTCCAATGTTCTTATGCTGCAGGGTTATGGCACTTTTTAAGTGTCAAATTACAGTTTCAATGGTTGCAAAAACTAGATTATCAGACTTTGATTTTAGGCTTTTTTCCCCCACCTTATTTTCTCCTTTGATTGGGGTACGTTAGTAGTGTTTTTTTTTTTGTTGTTTAAAATATTATTTATGGCAGGCTAGATGCCAGTGGGTGCTACAGCAGAAACTTATGTCATACGAGACCTTTTATGTGTTATTAATGGAAGCTATGAAATCAGTTTATATGGAAGATAAAGGGTTTGGTACTTCAAGGAAAGTATTTAAGTGATGGAAAGGCTTACAGGTTTTCATTAAATATAAATAAAGGGATTCATGGGAGATAGTTCATATTCCCAAAATGATGTAGCTTGAATGTAATTTTTACACTGTTCCCCCCTTTTTTTCTAGTTCTTTATCAAGAGATAATCTTTTATTTTCTATGAAGCTCTTCTTTGGTTTAAAAAAAAGAGGGAATTACAAGTTTTTTCTGATGTTATTAATTGATGTATTGTTAGATGTTTCAACAAATGGTTTTGTCCTTTCTGTTTAATCTTGTATTATGTCTGTATAATTATACATTGACCTTATGTTTCTTTGATGTATTTTTAATAAAAACTCCCCTACTCTTCGTCAGTAGGGGGAGCTGCCACTATGGAGGACGGTATGCTGGAGAATCATTCTGCTGGTGTATCTGTGGGTGAGAAGGTCTCCCAACCCACAGGTCCAGCTCAGGAGACCAAGTTTGAGAAGGTTGATACATTGCATCAAGTATATATGCCTGATATGTAAACTGCTGATTCCCAGAAATTGGAACAAGCTTCTCACGGATTATTTGCATCGGATGACAATTGGCTAAATAACATTTTGTTGCAAAACAAAGAATTACGTGGTACCGTCACGAAAAGTGCAACTCGGGATATCGCTTTGTTTGACACAACTATTTCTATGCAGTCTGTTGATGTTTCAGAAGAGATTTTGCAAGAAGCTGCTAAGGTAATTATTGAGCAGGGAGCAGCAGTGTCTTCTACTGTTTTGAATGGCAAACCTCAGACAGGTAATGTCGGCACTCTGAAAGCATTCCTGCAGCCTGAGTCACCTATGATTACAAACCCCTTGACATCGCAGCAAGAACCCCTGACAGAAACAATGTCTACGATACTATCCTTGCACTCTACAAACTCAGTGAGTACATTGAAATCAGTACCTGATCAAGTATTGTCTCTACTGGCTCCTACGTTAGGGCTACTAAAAGGTAGGGAGGCTGAACAAGTTATACAGCCTGCTCGCGGGTCCTCCCCGATGTCCTTAGAATGCTCCCTGCTTGCTGCTGGGTGGCAGTGGGGAAACGCCGGTGTTTGGATTCTGGACCTATCCTGGGAAGTTCTTCCCCACCGCAAGTGACTGTTCCCAAGGCCACCACCTCATTACTGTCTGTCCAGGCCTCAGGCTCTGAGTGTAACCCGGCTAATCAAGGATCGAGTTCACCTTCTGTTTCTCAGAAAAAAAAAGACAAGGACTCCTCAGCTTCAGAGGAAGAAGCAGTGCAATTGGTTCCGTGGGCTGATTTGGTGGAAGACGTTCAAGGCACTATTCAAAAGACTCCAACCTTGCAAGAACAATTAAAATCTACTTGGGAGTCCTTTCAGAGGAAGGACCCTTTTACAGGATCCCCCCCCCCCCACAGAGGCGAAATGCAGTTCATTTGGAATATCTCGGGGGGGTTAGAGGTGGCCCTTGACCAATTATATGTAGGACTTACCTTACTAAAAAGTCTTTTTTTTTTAACTGAAATTCATGCCCTGATTCACGTCCCAGGGTCGATTTTATATGACATAAATTTTACTTCTCCACAGGGTTTGGACCGCTTTTGGACTAAATATGATGCTTTAAATATACCGAATTATGGTTGCCATTTAAAGCAATACCTCTAATGAGACCCTCTATCAAAAATGCTACAGTTTTATTTCACAATGAATCTGTCTTAATCCATGATATTGTTTACTGGTTGCAAAAAGATGTGATGTCTTGTGTAGTTCCAGACCAATTTTTGATGAGGAATGTATTTGGAATGGGGGATGGGTTATACAGGTTCATTTAAGAAATAACAACTTGGGCCCAGTTCATCTCCTTAATAGTTTATTTTTTGGTAATGAGAGGGGTCACTGTTTCTACCCCGGCCAACCAAAAACTTGCTTTAGGTGTGGGGCCTATACACACCTGGGCTCTGCATGTGACAGAATGAAATGTAACCTGTGTTTATCATTTGGCCACCATAGCTCTGACTGCACAGAGGAGCCCCGTTGCAATCTATGTGATGAAAATGGTCATACTTATCGAACCTGTCCACGGGCTACCCACGATAGAAGTGATCGTACTAATCAAGATTTTATATTACAGGATGCCCAGAAAAAAGAAATGCAAAAAGGAAAACAATATTCTGGTCAGGCTCCTCCAGAAAATGTGCATTCCCTTCCCCCACCAGCAAACCCCCCTCGGATCCCCCTGAAATTGAGGTTCAAACTATGAACATAGAGACAGCTTATACCACCCCATTTTACTTCCTAAGTCTTCAGCCCCAGCTTCTTCTTGTTCAGCTGCTGCAACATCTAATGATGGTAATGAAATTGTCCAAATGCCCCCCCTCCATTAGTCAAGAGTAGTGCAAAAAAAAGAAGTATGAAACAAACTAGGCCCAGATCAAAGGTTGCAAAGACAAACATCCTGGGGGAGGGAGGACTTGTTCTGAAAAATAAATGTGATGTTCTTAGACCCTCTGTGTTAGACTCAGAGCAAGGGGGTGACTTAGAGGCATCCTGTCTGACTCCCTTCTCCTCTGAATCAGAAGGAGAGAGGATCGAGGAAGTAGCTGAAGAGGTGAAGTCCTCCAGGGTTCATACTCAGATATGTAGAAGCTCAAGGTTGAGGAAACCACCTTAAATGTATCATATTCTACATCACAAGCCATTCCCTGTTTAAGGGTAGCAACTGTCAATGTGAATAGCATTAAAAATGCTAAACATAGACTAATCACATTGTCAGTACTGAATGATTTAAACTGTGATATCTGTTTATTACAGAATACTAGACTAAACACTATTACATTGGTCCGTTCGGCCCACCAATTGTGGTGTTGGGGTCCTTCCTTTTTTTCATTTGGTACAGGGGTATGTGAAGGGGTAGGTGTTTTGTTTAAGGGTGATGGGTTTAGGGTGTCACACCTAATGGAAATTTTAGTAGGTAGGGCATTATTATTAGATTTTACTTTTAAGGGTATAGGGTGGAGGTTGATTAATATCTATGGCCCTCTTACAAAAAAAGAGCGGATTGACTTATATCGGAAAGTTAGCCCTTATTTATTCACTACTAAAATGGTGATTTGGGGAGGTGATTTTAACTGTGCAGTGGATAGACAGGACAGGGGGGGCTACTACAAAGAAAATGTATTGTGACTCCAACTATTTAAATAGTATTATTCAACAGAGTGGGTTGCAAGATTCCTTTCAGGAAATCTATTATGAAGGAGGTCACACTTATTTTAGGGGTACACTTTCTACTAGAATAGATTTTATATTCACAAAAAAAAAATCAACATCTTGAAAGCAGACACAATTCCTCTTGAAACCTCAGACCACACAGTCCTCCTAATTGTTATGGGAGGAGAATGTGGACCACAATATGGCTAGGGGTATTGGAAGTTAAATACAGCACTCCTGAAGGAGCACACAGCGAGGCTTAAGATTATTGAATTTCTTAAGGCAAAAATGTCAGTGGCATGTCTAGCAAAGAATATTAGTACTTGGTGGGAAGAAACAAAAAGAGGTTTAAAAGTGGTGTTTCAGACACATTCTTCCAAAGTAAGGCTGAGTCAGTATAAGGAATACCTTAAACTTAGACAGCAGCTTAGTAGGCTATATTCAATCATTAATATTCAACATATCAGGTTAACGTCACAGGTTCTCAACTTGAAAAAGGATATGTTGAAATTATAATACTCTAGGGCAAGAGCCATGTTAAATGAACATAGGATCTGTTCTCCAGGAAAAACTGGGTTTGGTGATTCATTTAAGACCTGCTCACATAGGGCCTCTGAGAGGTTTATGGAAGCAGTAAGGAGGGTGGATGGTGTTACAGTAACTGATGGGCCAGCTATATTACAAACTGTAACAAAGTATTTGACAGAAATGCATACCAGTCCCCCATTAATGACTCACAAGTGACTGAATTCCTATCAGCCTTTGAGATTCCTAGCATATCTAGTGACCTTTTAAGAGATCTTACTAGACCTATTACTAAGGCAGAAATTGGGGAGGTTATTAAACATTTCAAACAATCAACAGCCCCTGGTATAGATGGCCTCCCTTCAGAATTTTATGTGCCTTTTACTGAAATATTGCAACCTATATTAATGGTGGTTTTTAATCTGTCTTGGATAGTATACAAGTAGATATGCATTTATGTGTTGCAATACAGATTTTGATACATAAGAAAGGTAATAGAGCTATTCTTGATAATTGGAGATCACTAAGTTTATTGAACACTAATTATAAAATTTTATTGAAAATTTTACATACTTGATTACTTAATATTGCTTCATCACTTATCATATCTACTCAAACGTACAATTTTGGGATGTTCTATTTCACATAATCTCTTATTGCTCTGGGAAATTTTAGAAAGGGTTAAAAATGGTCAATCACATGGTTTTGTTATGTCTCTAGATCAGGAAAAAGCTTTTGACCGTGTACCGTATCATTATATTTCATTAATTTTAAAACACTATGGTCTACCTGCTAGTTTTGTAAACTGGATCTCATTGTTATATAAGAATGCTCGGGCACTACCTTTTGTCAATGGTCATTTTGTTACTTACATTGATATATCTAGAGGGGTAAGACAGGGATGTCCGCTTAGCCCTCTACTTTATGCGTTGTGTTTAGACCCATTACTTGATTTTATACAATATGATTCCCACATAGTTGGGATTCCAGTACCAGGAGGCGATATGGAAATTGGAGTGACTGCCTATTCAGATGATATATGTATTCTTGCAGCAGATTACACTTCTGGTATCCAAGCCTTTGATTGTATCGAAAGATTTTCTAGGTTATCAGAGCCTGTCTTAATATGCAGAAAAGTATTATATACCCTTTAAGTAATTTGAGTGTGTCCCCACCATCTTGGAAAGGAATTCATGTATCCTCTGACCCCTTTCAGTATTTAGGGATTTAAGAAAATACAAAGTCACACATGCCCCCACAATGCAAAGCATCATGGGCTGCATATGCAAATCACCACAGAATGTTATGCTGGTCCAACTTTAAGCAGAATTGCATGGTGCGGAAAGGCCTCTCACACAGTTTGCAAAGGGTGCTAACAGAAGACATAGACATGTGTTTGGTCCCACCAGGACCCAGTGGACTGGATCTGATCTGATCCAGTCCACTGGGGTGTTAAACAGACGCAGGCATAACTGATGAGTCCTGTGGGCTAAACACGTGTCTCATGTCTTCTGTTAGCACCCTTTGCAAACTGTGTGAGAGGCCTTCGCACCATGCAATTCTGCTTAAAGTTGGACCAGCATAACATTCTGTGGTGATTTGCATATGCAGCCCATGATGCTTTGCATTGTGGGGGCATGTGTGACTTTGTATTTTCTTGAAACTTGGCTTCCCAGCCAAATGCCCTTTGGGGTAACCCTTGCCTCAGTGTTTATGCACAGAGGTTCTTTGTCTTTTAGGGATTTAGTTTGGAAGGGGGGACAATGGTATGTATAATTGACAACAAAAAATGGACCTTGCAAAATCTAAGGTACACGTGTGGAAGACATGGAACCAGTCAAAAAAGGAAAAAGTAGCAGTAATTAAAACTTTTTTTGCTTCCAATATTTATTTTTCTCAGTGCAGTTTATCCTTTACCTCGGGCTCTGAAAACTTCTCTGTTGGGTTTAGTATTACAGGTCCTGTGGGGAAGTCATCTAAATCCCATTAAAAGGGAAGTAATATATTTACTGGTAGCGAAAGGGGATTTGAATCTGATCAATCCGGTACTTTTTTTCTATTGCAACTTTTTTCATGTTAATTTAGTTGATTTGTTGAAACCTAGCTTAGCAGTATGGACTATATTTGCTAGCGAGTGGTTACGGCCTCTTTATAACATCTGGGGGAAACAGGGTGAGTTAAAAGCCCAAGTGAAGACAGGGTGTGTTTTCTTTAGACCAGCTCTTGGTAAACTGAAAACCTGGAAAGTCCAGTTAAATATTTTGTCTCTTACCTCCTCCAAAGCTCTATATTCAACAATCTTCCATACCATCAGTCCACCAACAATTTCCTTTAAGGAGGTTGACCCTAGTTATAATAATAGCATATTGGAATCCTTGAAAGACCCATATATTCCTCCTCGAATATGGGATATAAGCTGGTTGTGTGCACATGGTCATTTATATGTGAAAGGTAATGCAAAGCACAAATAAATGGAGGAAAAGATGTGTCCGAGGATGTCTTGTATAACACTAGAAGAAACAATGTCACATTTTCTTATCAACTGTCCATATGTTCATGCTGTATGAAATATAATAGCTACCCAATGGAACAATAGGTATTGGAAACATTTATCATATGCAGAAATAGTGGGAGGTTTTAGTTTACGTAACCTGGTTATGCAAAAGGGAATGATATGTCTGATTCTTGCTTTTATAAAATTTGTATTATGGCATACAAGATGTAAGTTTGTTCTGCAACAAATAGATCAAGAACCTGAACAAACTGTTATTACTATAGAGTCTGAACTCTTTAAACAATGTATGTTTGAGAAACAGCATATGTCTTTGGACGTTTGGGCCCTTCGGTGGACAGAAGTGCCATTTCTTAAGGATAAAATAGGATGAATATGTTGTGATATTTTCTTGTGTTTCCTTGTTACTGTGATCAATGTATAAGTAATTTTTATTTGGGATGTTAAGTGCAGTTTTTTTCAAATAAAAATTTCCCCTACTCTATAAGTGCCATTGGGT
The DNA here is from genome assembly GCA_016271365.2 of Neoceratodus forsteri. Taxonomy (NCBI): domain Eukaryota; kingdom Metazoa; phylum Chordata; order Ceratodontiformes; family Ceratodontidae; genus Neoceratodus; species Neoceratodus forsteri. The sequence goes on from CM057456.1 coordinate 1,294,676,743, forward strand.
CTTTAACATCCACCTGAACTACCACCAATCCAGGCAGATGGGACCTTGGTTTAACATTTCATCAGAAAGACGGCACCTCAGAAGTACAGCACCCCTCTCATGCCGCACCACAGTGTCAGTACTGAGATATTAACCCAAGTGCCAGATGTGGGAACTGAACCCACAGCCCTCTGATCTCCCGGCCTCAGAGGTGAGTGTGCTATCTACTGAGCCACTGACACTGACTATAGGTAGGGACACCCAATTTAGGGGATCACTGCTACATAGAATGTGAAATAGAATGTTGTCATGAAAAAGTAAATTCAATAAAAGCTAAACTTACTAGAGACTTCAAAAACTTTAACAGACTGTCTTTCCAACAAGAGTTAGGGCAAGAAAACTGGGAATAAATAAAACTAATACCAGATGTGGATTTAGCCACTAGAGACTTCACAAGCACATATGCGGAGATTTGCAATAAACATTCACCATTCAAAAAAGTTAAAGACAGAGTCCAACATCATCCATGGGTAGATATCATATCATAGGTATCATAGGTATATACAATGCCAATATAGATTTTTGTCCATTATGCTCACCATATGTTCATACAGTGCATGGATGTCATTGTTCTCTAAAGAACTCATCTAGTTTTGTCTTAAAGAGGTGTGTGTTTGAGCTACTAACCACCTCTAGAGGGAGCCCATTCCAAGTATGTACCACCCGCTGCTAAACCACTTTTGACATTTAACTGATTTGGGTTTTCTATCCTCTAATTGAAGGAGTGTGCACAGGTGTTAAACACCAGGTCTCTGATTTCCAAGCCTAGATGTTCCCACAGTTCATCATCAGACCATGCTTTATGAACCAGACACATGTCTTCTCTTCTTCTCTTGTATTCTAAGGGAACTAGAGCTAAATCTCTGAGTCTTGTCTCGTAATGAAAAAAATAAACAACAAATTAGATGGAAGGGTACAGTATGGAAAAAATTCAAATTGAACTTTGAAATTTGAGGACTGGGAATTGTTTTAACAAATTTAAAATAAATGCAAAAGTATGATTAAAAAGGCCAGGAAAATACACTACCAAAATAAAATAAACCAAACAAAAAACCTGCCCAATACTGAAAACTAATAAAACAACTTGAGAGAAACACAAAGAAAGAAACAAATAAATATAAAGAATGAGAAGGGCATAGAAATGACAACCCATCAAATTGCAAACAGCTTAAATCACTGTTTTTGTTATCTTCCGGATATAAACATAAAATGTTCAATAGATGATAATACAAATACACAGGGAGCTATAAAGAAAGAAACACAGTTTGACAAAGAAATACCACATTTTATTTTTGAGCTATAAAACTGAATGAGATCTAAAAACAAATAAGCAAATTTAATTCACAAAGGGCCACTGGGCTAGATCAAGTAGAAATTAAATTCTTAAAATATTCAGTAGAACAAATAACTCCAACCCTGTCTGGTTTATTTAGTGCTAGCCTACAACAAAGGACTTAACCTGACTTCTGGAAAACTCTAAAATCGTTCCAATTTCAGAGGAGGAACCAAGGACAATCTAACAATTTACCGCCCAATAGCCCTGCTGTCTACCATCTCAAAGGTAATCAAAAGATTGGTATGTGCACAAATATATGAGTACCTTAAAAAATATAAACTGTTATCAGACTGCCAGGTGGGCTTCAGGGTGGAGAGGTCAATGGACAAAGCTCTAGCAGACTTCATCGACACCGTCTGTAATGGATTGGGGTTGACGGAGTCTGTTAGTGCTGTGTTTGTTGACCTCTCAAAAGCCTTTGATTTAGTTGACTATAATATTATGATGGAACAGCTTTTACTTCTTGGCATGTCTGACCAGGTAAAAACATGGATGCTTTCTTATTTAACAGAGCATACACAGCAGGTATGTGAGGGTGGTACGTTGTCAGAAAGGGAGGGGATTTTCAGGGGTGTACCCCACGGCTCAATTCTGAGTCCCCTTCTGTTTTTAATATATTTAAATCCTTTGCCACAACTGATAGAAAGATGTAAGATGTATCTATATGCTGATGATATGGCCTTAATAGGAAGGGCCAAAGACATTACAGAAGTACAAGGCATACTTCAGTCTGACTTTGACAACCTACAGCACAGATGACAAGAGTCAGAAATGGTTTTGAGTAAGAAAAAATACAAGTCATGTTGTTTAACACAACAAAGGCACCAAATCATGGCTTAGACACACATGCTTTAGATAAACGTAAATTGGAAGAGGTAGCTTGTTATAAGTACCAGGGGGCACAAATAGATAATACGCTTACCTTTGAGGAACATGTAACCAGCGCCATAGGTAAAGTCACCGTCAGATTGGGGGATCTCCGATGGAGAGTTTCAGTATTACCTAAAGATACCACAGATAGGATTCCATAGCAATTACTCCTCCCTGTATTGGAATATGTAAGTATAATATACGAACATGCCACAAAGAACTTGATAAACAAGTTAGATAAAACTTATTACAGGATGGCCAGGTTTGTCCTAAAATGTCATTATATACACACCATTGCTTTTTTTTTTTTAAATTCAAGTTTATTGAGTTTTATTATTAACACAGCAAGGAAAAATGCATCTCAACAGAAACATGTGTCATCATAATACCTTTTACAATGTGAGAGAAAAAAATGAGACAATTTATTTTATTCTCTCCCTTGTGATCTTCCTACCTTCCCTCTCAATCCTCCCTCCTCCCTCCCCCTACTAGTATACTTTAGGAAGATCTGTTCATCAATATTCTTGCCAGGATCAAGTTACCTTACAGTACTCAGCTTGGATTGAATTAAGTAAAGTGTTTGAAAGGGGCTCCATATCCATTCGTATTTTGAGAGACTATCCGTTCTCATGGCCCCAAATTTTTCCATATTTAAGTTAAATAGCAGCTCTTGTAACCATTCAGTGTAGGTAATTGGTATGTCATCCAGCTAATGCTTTAGCACCACCTTCTTGAGCGAGGATGAAATCAAAGCTATATAATGTCTTCGACCCTTAACTGTGATACCAGTATAATCACCTACCAGACAGATGTCTGGGGTAAAATACTGTTCAATGCCCAATAATGGATATGCTTTATGTTTAATTTGGTCCCACAACATTTTTATAGGTGGGCATTCCCAGAAGATATGGTATAAATCCCCAACTGCCTGGTGACATCGAGAACATGACTGATCTGATCTGCGCCCAATTTTATATAATTTAGAAGGGGTCCAAAACACATTGTTTAAAAAGTGAAACTGCATAACCCGTAATCTATCCTGGGGGACATATTGGTATGTGTGGCACCAGATTTCATCCCAATTCCTCTCTTGGTGCCCCAGTTGACCTAGCCAGAATCTGGGTTTGTTATCAATATCTACATATGCCTGGTCGAACAGTGTCTTGTACACTTTGGAAACCGCATGCGGTTCCCAGACCGTCTGAGCCAGAGATTCAAACCAATCCCCCGATATATGCCCGTTTCTCAGTCTATGCTTAAATTGCTCAAGTAGATGCTTGAGCTGATATACTTTGAAAATCTGATTAGGTCCCATACTATGTTTAGCTAGTATCTCTGCAATTGGAAGACACCTGTCCCCCTGTACGATAGCCTCAATCTTTAAACCTTTCAATTGGGGAATCCAGGATTCTCTTATCATTCTTCCTCCGATCTTCAAATTAGGGTTGTGACATAGTGGCTGGTGTCTATCTGTACTCGGGGAATATAGCAAGAAAGCGCATAACTGAGTATGAATACGTAAGGACACCCTTATTGGGGTGACTGCTAATTTAGGGGGAAAAGTTCTTGGAGAGGAGTAGAGAAGAGCTTTTGGGTCTATACCAACTTCCCTTATCAGTTCCATTTCCAATTTAACCCAAGAGGGTACGTAGGGACTCAGGTTCAGTGGAAGGTGCAAGCCATCGTAAATATTTACAGACATTACTTGCCCAATAATATAATCCGAAATGTGGTAGTCTTAACCCCGCTCTCTCTCTCTGGGGGTGGCCAACTTATGATAAGCTCTACGGGGAGTTTTCCCTCTCCAAATAAAATCTGAAATAATTGAGTGTATTGCTTTATGCCACTTTAAAGGTAACCACACATTAAGCATATTTAGAGGATAATAAATCCTAGATAAAATATTCTTCTTGATTATATTAATCCTCCCCCAGAGAGAGAGTGGAAGCCTGCCCCATCTATCAAGGTCTTGATTTATATTGTTCTTAAAAGCATCCAGGTTAAGTTTCACTAATTTTGAGTCCATTCTTACCAGAAAAATTCCTAGGTACTTCAATGTATGTGGAGCCCACTGCATGCCCATGACCGCCACATCTGACCTGTAAACCTTCATGTTAAGTGGAAATATCTGGGTTTTCCCTACGTTAATTTTGTAGTTGGATAGCTTGCTATAGTCTGCAATAATTCTGAGCACAGCCGGAACTGAGGTCTGAGGATGGATGACATGGAGCAAGATATCGTCCGCATATGCGGAAATCTTAAACTCCTGCGACCCAATTTTTATCCCCATAACCTTAGGGTCTTGTCTGATTTTACACAGGAGGGGTTCTAAGTATAAATTAAACAAAAAGGGCGATAGGGGGCATCCCTGTTTGGTGCCCGAATACAGAGGAAACCTTGATGAGAATACCCCATTGCAATATATTTTCGCAGACGGGTGTCTGTATAGAGCAAACACACTATTAATAAAAGAGAGCGGAATGCCAAATTCCTCCATAGTCAAGGACAAAAACCTCCAGTCCACTCTGTCAAATGCCTTCTCGGGATCCACCGACATCAATCCACTTGAAAATTTACTATCCTTGGATGCTGAGAAGATGTGAGACAACTTACGGAGGTGGTCTGAGGCCAATCTACCATTCATAAACCCCATCTGATCCTGATGGATTAACCTAGGCATGACCTTTGCTAAACGAGCTGCTAAAATATTTGCTAAGATTTTAACATCATAGTTGATTAATGATATAGGCCTATAATTTGAGACCTTATCAGGTTCTCTCCCTGCTTTTGGTATAAGCACTATCAGGGATTCAAAAAGATGATTATCAACTGTGTCAGAAGTAAGTATACTCCGGAATAATCTTTTTAACCCTGGGCTTAACTGGCTCGCAAAGCATTTATAAAGATTCGGTGAAAAACTGTCCGGTCCCGGAGCTTTATCTATTGAGAGCATCTGGATTGCCTTTAATATTTCAGTCTCTGAAATGGGGGATGAGAGCATCTCTTTCTGATCCTCTGGTACCAGAGGCAACTTACAAGAGGAAAGATATGCCCTTACTTCTTCACTACTAGGTCGGGAGGTCATAGGGCTATATAAGTCCTTATAATATTCTTCAAATTCTTAAACTATTTTGTAAGGGGAGGTTTTAATGGACCCATCTGTCAGGGAGGTGATACTTTGGATAATTCTGGATGTTTCTGTTGCTTTTAAATTTATTTATTTATTTATTCAAGAGTTTAACCAGGCAGGCATACTGAGCGGAGGACCACTGCTTCCAGATGCGACCTGGGGAAACAAGGGGGAACATAAGGAAGGAACAGTAATTACACAAACATACAATTATAGATGAGGAGGCACTGTTATGGAGCCTATACAGTAGGTAGCTAAGGTAGGCATGAGCTTAAATCCAGGTATTAAGTGCAACAGCAAGTTAGAACTTAGGTATGAGAGAGGTGAGTGCCACCATAGATTATTAGCTAGGTTAGGAGGAAGGTTGAGGAGGAGCACCAAGTGTAGCTAAGTAGCCGGGTGGTTATAAGGTGCTATGTTAACCTGATTGGTAGGCCATCAGGAAATTAAGGAAAAATTGAGGCCTCCTATGGGGCAGGGCGGGAGCAAGAGCAGACCAAGAGGAAATGCTCTAAGAGGCGGGCGTTGAGGTGTCTGATATTGGAGTAGTGGCGGATATCTGCTGGTAAGTCATTCCAGAGCTTCGGTATATGGTAGCTTAGTGCTGCCTGACCCATGGAGGTGCGCATAAGAGGGATTTGGAATAGCCTAGCATCAGAGTGCCGAAGCGAGTATGCCGGGGGGAGCTGAGAAGTTAAGGATGAGGCCAGGTATGGGGGGAGAGAGTGGGACCAGTATTTAGCAGCAACTCTGGAGCAGTGGATTAGCCGGCGGTCTGCTAGTGAGGGGAGGGACAGGGAGCTGTAAAGGTCGCAGTGGTGGGTAAGTTTTGGACAATCCAGTATGAACCGACAGAAGAAGTGGAAGAGGGTGTCCAGGCTGGACAGAGTAGATGGTGAGGTGGTGCCATAGACCACATCCCCGTAGTCAAAGATCGGAAGAATAATTTTTTGTACGAGTTCCCACCTGACCGTGGTAGACAGGCAGCCTTTGTTGAGGTAGAGGGCCCCTAGTTTAGGATTAAGTTTTTTGTGCAAGGATTCCACATGTGTAGAGAAGTCTAGGTTTTGGTTGAGCCAAACACCTAGATAGCAGAATGAGGTACAGGATTCTAAGGGAGAGCGATCCAGGGTTTCGAAAGGGGGGTGCTCAGCGAGCCGAGAGAGACGTGGCTTCGAACCGAAAGTTAGAGAGACAGTCTTTTTTGCATTTAGGAACAGCTGGTTTGTAGAGAGCCAGTGTTGAACAGCATTGAAGTCCTGTTGAAGGTGGCCGTGTACTGTTGCCATGGAGGGGCCAGTGTTGTATAGTACCGTATCGTCCGCGTACATTTGGATAGATGAGTGGGAGCAGGATAGGGGGAGTTCATTAAGAAAAACCGAGAATAGGATTGGGCCTGCATAGCAAGAAGATGTCCTGCTTTCTCGCCTTGATCTAAATATAAAGCTTTCATTTTACCAATGGCGTATTCCGCTTTATCTCTCAGAATCTCATCATACTGATGCCTCAGCCTAATTAACTTTTCCCTAATCTCCACTGATGTGGACTTTGAGAGGGTGTTTTCTATTTCTCTGATCTGGGTCAGCAGCTGTCTGGCCCTACTCTCTCTCTGTTTCTTCCTAGCAGCTGCAATTTGAATAAGTTCACCCCTTAATACACATTTCAATGCGCTCCATTCTATGTCTCCCCTACCTGTTGAATTGTGGTTCTCTTTCTCGTATTGTTCGATTCTCTGGACTATACGATCTCTAATCTCCGCGGAATGGAGAAGTTGGTTGTTTAATTTCCAGTTAGATTGGTGCAGGTAACCATAGAATGATCTGAAATGATCCCTGGAATAATATTGCTTTGAACTAGTCCAGGAAGCATACACTGGCTCATCAGAAAATAATCAATATGAGACCTGGATTTGTGGACTTCCGATAGGAATGTATACTCCCTACGGGAAGGGTATAACACCCTCCATGGGTCACACAAACCCAGATTATCGGACAGGTCTCTAATAGCTCTCTGGGCCGGCGAAAGGCCCTTACCTCGTTTACCATCTTTATCCATTTCTGGAGTGAATAGTAAATTCCAATCTCCACCCAGCAATATAGGAAGGTGAAGAAAAGGGGACAGAGTGCTTAATAGTTCCATAAAAAAGCCGGGTGAATCTCCGTTTGGGCCATACACACTACCTAACACTATCCTTGTTTGGTTTAAGAGACCTATTATAAGTATGTAGCGACCCCCAGGATCTGCCAGTTTTTTCTCACACACAAAAGCAATATTCCTAGTAATTAATATGGCCGCCCCCCTACTAGCTGTACTATCTCCAGCAGTATATACCTGGCCCACAAACTGACGCCTAAGTACATTAGATTCTCTTTCAAGTAAATGTGTTTCTTGCAAACATATTATTTGGCCCCTTTATAATTACAAGTGTCTCAACACCTTATATCTCTTTATTTTCTTCCTGGCCCCTTTGATGTTCCACGTGATAAATTTGTGTGTGCTAACCATCATCCAAGTGCCCAGTATAATATCATCGAATACTAGCATCCGTCACACTTCTCCCTTTTGCCCTTAGCACCACCTGATGAACAGATCTTCCCGTGCGCTTTCCCTTTAACCCGCGTCTGCTTATCCCCCTGCCCTCATCTCTATTTCCCCTTATGATACCATATATTCCCCATTTAATTCCCTTATCCCTAAATACACCTGCAACATTGAGCCACATATGTTTCAGGTGGAATCTTTCCTCCCTCCCTCCCCCAACAAAACAACCTTACGGCCCATGATTCCCAAAGTTCCATTCATCCTGATCTCCCTCCAGCCTCCCCCTCTAACCAATATATATCTAGCTTCCTAACCGGTGAAAGCCTTTAATATTGTCATACACGTGTTACTCTCTCCCCAGGAACCTGAGTCTAAAAATCAAAACAAGAGAAAAGCGACCCAGCTTCCCCCTATAATTTCACCTAAGGAGGTCCTTAACCATGAACTGTGAAACGTCAAACCTTTGTTATTAAATAAGCAACCACATCGACTGAACTCCAGTCTCAGGGAATCCATTCCTTCATTACCACATTGGTACAGATATCAACTTCTTAAAATTCAAATCTATCCCTTTAAACTCCCACATAGCAGAGCCTCTTCCCCATTCAGCGAGTGTTTTTAAACAAACGTGCAAACGAGACCTCCTTAGTATCCAATTACAATGAACATTAAATGAGGCATGTTTATACTGAACATCCCCAATGTTTGTACCCCCACCTCCAAAAATATGAGGAAGTGCAAGAAAAAATACTCCTTAACCTATATATGTGCCTTTCAGGTCACTGCTTCCTATGTTCACAGTTATTCCCCGAACCTTATCTGGGGATACTATTTACGAAGAAAAAAGAAAGAGAGAGAGAGAGAACTGGTCCAGCCTGCACTTCAGTCCACACTATCAAAGTCACTTTCATTGATTGAAGGGAAAAATGGTGTGGAAGCTCCCTCTTGTGGTCGAAGTGCAACACAGTCTCAGTCCCATTTAAATAAGTAACTTAAATGTTCCCAACAGGGGGATTCAGTAATTAGTGACGGTTTTCATTCAGACTTCAAACGACTGATTAGAGAAATGGGGCTCTTCGGGTAGATTCCACAAAGACCTCCTTCTGGACTTCCCAAACAACAAAATGGATCGCTCATTGCGAAATCAATAAAAAGCTAAACCCAGTCAGGAGTACTGCTTCCAAACACCAATGCAGAAAAGCCGAAACCACTTACAGGAATAGAAGCTTTAACAGTATCCATAGCCCCCTTCCACTGCTGTTATCTAAAAAGAGGTGGGGGTTATGTTCTTCTGCTTTTTCCTTGGTTGTTAAAACATATTTACAGTCCAACTTGATGTACTGAGATCCTATCATTCAAAACCTTTCCTCGGTTCTCCGGATTTCTGCAGGATCCTGTCGGCTTCCAGATGCGGCATTCCTTTTAGGTCCCCAACACAGAAAATGGGATCCGTACTAACAGATCTGAAGTAAGCCAAATTAGGAAAACCACGTCACACTGGGAGTACGAGGAGATAGAGCCGATTACCAGATTAACAAGTTTAACACTTTTTCTGTAGCCCCTTGACTCTGCTTATGTTGGGAAACCAAGAATTTTATTTCCTCTCTTCTCATTATCTGTTCTAAGCTTAACTATTTTGTGTTTCTTTTCAGTTTAAAATGATTGATAGATAGCTCTCGCCTCATTCAAATCTGGAAGGGCTTCCCGCAACCCCTTCGTCGCTGACTGGGCATCCTCAAAACTGGACCACTGGCCAGACAATAACACCTGTAGTCTCACTGGGTACCCCATTCTGAAGCGGGTACTTGAGGCTATCAGTTTAGTTACAATCTGGTGATATTCAGCTCTCTTTTGATGCACCGATAGCGGCAAGTCTTGTGTAATTCTTAACGGGGTTCCCTCCCACTACACTTCTTTAAGTTCCTTAACCTTGGATAGAATGAACTGTCTTTCCTGAAAGTTCAGAAACCAGAAAATCAACATACGCAGTGGGGACCCTGGTGGAGGCATTGCCTGTAATGCCCGGTGAGCCTGCTCGATCGTATAGTTCTCTCTGAAGGGCGTAGGGCCTGCAATCTTTCGTAGGAGTTTCTGGACGAACAAAATTGTATCCGTTCCCTCTTCCTTTTCCGGGAGACCAATAATTATCATGTTGTTCCTTCTACTTCATCCCTTCAGGTCCTCAATTTTCAGCTCCATTTTATTTATTTTTTGCTTCAGGTTCACTATCTCCGGTTCTTGTTTAGCCACTTGCTTCTCCAATGAGGTGACTTTAATTTCTGTGTCCCCCGTACGATGAGATAGATCCTCTAATGCCTGAGTTACAGCCTTCAATTCCTCCATTACCAAGCAGAACTCCATGCGAAAAGGTTTGAATTCGGCTAGAAATTGTGCCAATGTCAGGGGCTCCTTCTCCGGACTGTTAGTTTCACTTTCTGGGCCTCCTGTGAGTATGGAGACCCTGGCTTTTTTCGGCAAGGCCTTCGCTAGGGAGACAGGCGGGGTATGTTTAGGTGGGGTTCTTCTCATCTCTGCCTCCATCTGTCTCCAATTTCCATGTAGGACGTTCTAGAGACCTTTAGTTAAATTAGTCCAAGTCAATTATTGATGTAGATCCTCTGAAGTAAATGTGATAAAGGCTTATATTGGAGTAGGAGGCTGGAGCAATTCAACCAGGCTGCTACCACGGAACCTGCTTCACGTGACTCCCTATATACACACCATTGCTGTCTTCTGCAATAGTTAAACTGAGACTCCCTTGAAATCTGAAGGAAAAAGCAGATGGAGTTAAAGGCATAAGCAGAGTTTGGTGGTGAAAACCTGAATAAAGCCAAAAATGTACAGAAGTCAAACAACAAGCACAACTTGAGGGACCTAAAACATAGGTGTCTAATGATCACGTTTGTAAATAATGTGTATAGTAATATGCAAAGGAGGTTTTACCTCTCAAAAATATGGAAAACATTAGATCCTGAGATTTGAAATGCAAAACAATTGGGATAATTCAATGCTGGCATTGATATAGTGTGGAAAGACGTGTATCTGTTTAGGATAGCAAATAGGGTCATTATCTGTTGGGGGGGAGGAGGGTGGGATGGTTGTATACCTTTTGTCTTTTATAAAACCTCTTCTTGTTTTTGAATTTACATCATATTTATTTTCTGTATGTTTAACTATCATGTGTATGCTTTGTTAAAATTTAGATTTTGACATGTGTTAAACAATATTATTTGTAAAGTATGTCTGTCCATGTGGAACAAATATTAATTTCTGTACACAACCTATTCATGAAACTGTTTGCTTAAACAGGACAACATTGTAAAACAGGGTCTTTTATAGTCCTAAAAGATTTCTCCTGTCAAAAAATAAAGCTTTTGATTATCTATCTATCTATCTATCTATCTATCTATCTATACGTCCAAAATAATGATGTACCTGTATGTTCTTCTGAATAGAGGTCATAGTCTTATGTTGAATGGGCACTTAAATCCCAGTGTATATTTTTGTAATGTTTTTTAAGTTCATGTAAATATGCATGTGTTATCCTTTATGCTTCAAAGTGACCTGTAGTTCTGTAAGGTTTGTGTTTCTGGTGTGCATTTGTAAAGGCAAGGGGTTACTAAGAAATAATATTCTGTCATTAGACATTTCTATGCAGCTTATGAAACTCACTCATCCAACCACGAAGGTGACAGGCAGTTAGATTTTAGAATAAAAGTTATTCTCTGACAATGTCACTTGATAGCTATAGAGCTGCCAAGCTGTTTCCTTTCCTCAAGTTAAGCCATGTTCCTTGCATTGACATTGCTTTTTGGCACAGTCCCTGAAATTTACTTTAGAGCAATATAAACATGAATTTAATTTCTATTTCTTGTGTATTTTAATGTTATGCATTTTTTCATTGAGTTATTATATGTTTTATTTATATATTGATTACCAGTAATGACATTTAGGAGAGTATGCTGTATGTACATTGTTGACCCCTGAGAAAGACTGTAGCAGCATACAAGCAGTATAGCGCAGTGGTTTAAGACTCTGAGCTTCAAATCTGGAGACCTGGGATTAAATCCCACAGCCCCCACTTGCATACTGTGTGACCCTGAGCAAGTCGCTTAACTTCCTTGTGCTCCCAGGTCGCACCTGTAAACAAGCATTCAGCTTAGTGTGTATCTCCTGGTTAAATAAATAAAAAATAAATAAATACAAACATTATTTAGTTTACAGTACATGCAGTACAATTTCTTAAAAAACAGACATGTACAAAATATGGAATACCGTATGTGGTTAGATTCATTCAAATCTCATCTCAACCAAAGTTTGATAACCAAGAATCCCTGTTGAAAGCATAAGCAGTAAGAATGAGAACTGAAATATAAATATTCCATCATAGGCCTTTTAAGGCAATATGGGGGGGCACACTGGATATTACCTGTTTATTGATACTAGCTACAACTTGGAGCACTTCTGAAAATAATTAAGATGATAAAACAATCCAGAACTGAGCAAATCACACTTTGAATTTGTTTATGAATCTGATAAGGGGAAGAAGTGGATCTTTCCTAATGATTTGCTTCCAGCCACAGCCAGGGTACCTTATAAGGCTGCACTCTATAAATGTGAGATAAGGAAGCTGGAGGGAGGTGTTTGTACACAGAGGGAATGAAATAACTGGACTTAAGTCAGATCAGTGAGGTGAAACTGAAAATGATATGTGTAGGACCTAACCGTCTGAGGTCACCATGAAGAGGTGGTTAGATTCATTCAAATCTCAGCCGAAGTTTGATAACCAAAACCCCTCTTGAAAGTATAAGCTGTAGGAATAAGAACTTAAATACAAATCCTCCATCACAGCCCTTTTAAGGTAGTACAGTATTGTGGGGGGGGGGGGGCACACACAAATGCCACTATTGAGTACATCACACTTTGAATTTGTTTATGATTAGGGAAATAAGTGGCCCTTTCTTAATCATTTGCTCTCAGCCACACCAGGGTTTCTCATAGGCTGTACTCTATAAATGTGAGTTAAGGTGCTAGAGAGATCTTTGCACACAAACAGAAAGAAACAGCAGGACTTCAGCTCAGATCAATGAGGTAACACTGGCAATTGTATGACTTAGGACCTAGCCAACTGGGGTCATCGTGAAGATGTAGTTAGGTGCATTCAAATCAAAAGTTTAGTTTGGTAATTAAGAACCTCTCTTTAAAGCATAAGCAGTAGAATTGAGAATTAATATAGAAATCCTCCATCATAGGCATTTTAAGGTAGTATTTTGGGGAGAACACTGGATTTGAACTTTTTCTTATAGAGATACACACAGCTATATAAAGCCAACATCAAGATCATTGGGAAGGCCCAATCAAATTACTTTTCCACAAACCTCCAGAGCAACCTTAACTCCCCCAGTAAGTTCTGGAAGCATTTTCAGAGCCGAAGTATCAGGACTAGGATGACGAAATTTGCAGACAACACCAAACTAGGGAACAGGTAAATCCACCCAGTTATGTGCAATTATTACAAACAGACCTTGGCAATGTTGTAAACTGTGGCAAGAAATGGAGAATGAGTTTTAATTCTGATCAATGTGTCTTGATACATCTTGGAAGTGGAAAGCAGGGTGCTGAATCCCAAATGGATGGTGTAAATTCAGGAGAGACACTGGTTGAAAGTGATATAGTGGTTATGATCACTGCTGACCTCAAAAATAAAACTATTTATGAGTATTTAACAAACAGCACCAATGGAATACTGGGGTGTATCCAGAGAAACTTTGTCAGCAGGTCCATGGATGTGCAATCTCCCCTGTACCAGCCACTGGTAATGCCAAACCTGGACTTGCCATAGAATAGCAGAAAGAATGGGAGTTCAACTCCTGCATATATACAATAGGTTTCCACCAATAAAGACAATAAATCTTTTGTCAGGTGCTCCTTCGCTTTTTTAGTGCAAAATAATGCATCAGGACTGTTATCATCAGTTTTGGGCACCGTACCAACAAGGTGTTGTAGATATGTCAGGAAAAAGAGGAAGTGTAGATACCATATAGTGAAGACAAAAGTGGGGAAGGGAGTGGGTGGAAAAGGATAAGAACAAGCGGAAGTACTAAATTAATATTTTTGCTCCATTTCTCATAAAGGAGAATGATGGTCCACTACCACCATGGACTGGGAGGGTGGGGGTGGGAGGAGGAGATGACAGATGGAATGATTGAGAGGAGTAGAGTACCAGAGGGTCTGAGGGATTAAGGGTGGACAAGGCACCAGGTCCTGATGGCATCCACCCCAGGGTGCTGAGGGAGATGGCAGAGTTGTTGGCAGAGCCACTGGTGGACCAGTTCAGCACCTCCCTGGACACGGGATGGGTGCCTCAGGACTGGAGGATGGCCCATGTGGTGCCCTTACACAAGAGTGGCCATAAGGATGAGCCAGGAAATTATCGGCCTGTCAGTCTCACTTCCATAGTGGGTAAGCTTATGGAGACGATACTGAAGGAGAGGCTGGTGTCGTTCCTCAAGGGTAATGACCTCCAGGAAGGGCGGCAGCATGGGTTCATCTTGGGGAGGTCTTGTCAGACTAATCTACTAGAATATTATGACTGGGTAATAAGAGAGTTGGATATGGGTCATGCTATAGATGTCCTGTACTTGGACTTCAGCTAGGCATTTGATTCAGTGCCTCATGGGAGGCTGGGGGGGGGGAGCTGACTGCTGTGGGAGTGGGAATGAAGCTGACAAACTGGATAAGGAACTGGCTGCAGGGGAGGCTGCAACAGGTGGTAATGGGGGGAGCTATTGACACTTAGACCGATGACAAGTGGTGTGCCACAGGGCTCAGTGCTGGGCCCGGTGCTATTTGGGCTCTTTATCTCAGATATTGCACATGGAGTTGGGAGCAGGGTTAGTCTGTTCACGGATGATACCAAATTGGGGGCAGTGGTGGATCAAAGCTACAGAACTAAAAAGTAAAGGGGGAAGATAAGAGGAACTCTGGGTCACCTTGGAGACAGGGAATGGCATCACAATCCACACAGGGGTTGTATACAGACCCCCCGTCTCAAGGGGAGGAAATGGACAAGAAAATGATAGGGGGAATTCTCAAAATGGCTGAAAAAGGGGAGATACTGCTTATGGGGGACCTGAATATGCCAGTTGTTAACTGGGCAACATGGACTGCAGCCACATCCAAGAGCAGGGTCATTCTCGATGCCCCTACAGGGGGCATGCCTTAGACAGCTAGTGGTTAAACCCACTCGGGAGGGAGCAATATTAGACCTGGTACTCTCAAATCGAGAGAGGATCACAAATTTAGAAGTCAGTAGACATCTGGGAACAAGCGACCACTGCACAATGTGCTTCACAATAAACACAACCATGGAGACAAACCATACAAAGACAAGGATACTGGACTTTAGAAGGGCTGACTTTGGCATAATGGGTGAATACCTGAGGAATGCATTAGCAAATGGCCAGAAAGGAGGGGTGGAAGAACAATGGAGAAAAATCAAAACTGCCATCATGGAGGCAACAAGCCTTTGTGTGAAACAAATAAAGAAAACAAAGTGGAATAAAAAAATCACTATGGTTCTCAACAGAGGTGTCAGGGAAGGTTAAGGAGAAAAAGGCTGCATTCAAAAAGTATAAGGAATCACAGACGGAGCACGACAGGAAACTGTATCAATTAAAGCAGAAAGAAGTGGGGAAGGCAGTCAGAAAAGCAAAGGCCCAAACTGAGGAAAAGATAGCCAACTCAGTTAAGAAGGGAGATAAAACCTTTTATAGGTACATTAGGGAGCATAGAAAGGTTAAGGGAGGGATAGTGAAGATTAATAAAGGAGAGGGGAGGTGGGCAGAGGGAGACAGTGAAAAGGCAGAGATACTGAATGAATACTTTTGCTCAGTATTCACTAAAGAAGAAGAGGAGGAGTTACCTAAACCAAACAGTAGAAGCACTCAGGATAGTGGGGTTGAAACCAGCCTATTTACAGAAGAAAGAGTACTGAAAGAACTCCTGAAACTCAAGGTGGACAAAGCAATGGGGCCTGACAGGATTCACCCTTGAATCCTAAAAGAGCTAAGGGAGGACCTAGTGACACCACTAACCACACTTTTTAACAAATCATGGGAAGATGGGGTGGTACCTGAGGACTGGAGGAGGTCAGATGTGATTCCCCTTCACAAAAGTGGGAGCAAGGCAGAAGCAGGAAACTACAGACCTGTTAGTTTGAGCTCAGTAGTGGGGAAAATGATGGAATCACTTCTGAAAGAAAGAAAGAATTGTTGAGTACCTAGAGGCCAACGGGGCACAGGACCCAAAGCAGCATGGATTCACAGCAGGAAGGTCATGTCAGACAAATCTAATCAATTTCTTTGACTGGGTGACCAAAGTAATAGACCAGGGAGGGGCTGTGGATATGGCCTACCTAGACTTTAGCAGGCATTTGACAGGTCCCACACAAGATTAATAATCAAGTTAGCCAGCCTGGAAGTGGGTCCCAGGGTGGTAGCCTGGGTAGCAAACTGGCTGCACAACAGGACACAGAAGGTAATAGTGAATGGAACACATTCTAAAGAAAGGGGGGTTAATAGTGGATTACCTCCGGGCTCAGTACTGGGTCCAGTCCTCTTTAACGTCTTTATAGGTGATATTGCAGAGGGTCTGGAAGGAAAGGTATGCCTCTTTGCAGATGACACAAAGATCTGTAATAGAGTTGATACATAAGGGGTGGTAGAAAGGATGAGAAGGGACTTGGCAAGGTTGGAGGAATGGGCAGACATATGGCAACTTAGATTCAATGAAAAGAAGTGCAAAGTAATGCACCTGGGAAATAAAAATCCAGGAGAAGAGTACACAATAGCAGGGGAGGTACTATCAACAACAATAATGGAAAGGGATCTGGGTGTAGTCATATCAGATGACCTAAAGGTGGGTAAGCAATATGTGAAGTCAGTAAGGAGAGCCAAGGGGATACTGGGATGCATAGGGAGGGGCATCACAAGTAGAAAAAGGGAAGTGGTTATCCATTTATACAGACAGTTGGTGAGACCCCATCTGGAGTACTGCGTGCAGTTTTGGAGACCTCATCTACGCAAGGACATAGACAGAATGGAAGCAGTCCAGAGGAGGGCAACTAAAATGGTGCAGGGTCTACATCAGAAACCATATGAAGAGAGACTGAGAGAGCTTAATATGTATACCCTCGATGAAAGGAGGGACGGGGGACATGATAGAAACTTTTAAGTACCTCAAGGGAATCAACAAAGTCCAGGAGGGTAGCATCTTTCAGGAAAAGAGATGTGTAAGAACAAGCGGGCACAATTTAAAGTTAGAGGGGGGACAGCTCAGGGGTAATGTGAGGAAATTCTTTTTCACGGAGACAGTGGTGGATGCATGGAACCGCCTTCCTGGAGAGGTTGTGGGGTCTAAAACTGTGGGGGAATTCAAACATGCATGGAACAGACATAATGCAATTATAGTGGGGGTTGCAGGAAGTAGGCTGTTGGTTAACTAGAATCTGCAGCTTATCCAATAGGTAGGGAAATGTGCAGACTGGGTGGGCCAAGCGGTCCTTATCTGCCATCAAAGTCTATGTTTCTATGTTTCTATGAAGAGGATGGATGGAAACAACTACAAGAGGACCTAGCCAAACTGGAGGTATGGTCGGAGAAGTGGCAGCTGAGATTCAATGCAAAAAAGTGCAATGTTATGCACTTCAGTGCAAAGAACCAAGGATGGAGTATTGGTTGGGAGAGGTCAGGCTGGGGATCACTGAGGAAGAGAAGGACCTAGGGGTGTTGGTAACAGGGAGCATGAAAAACTCTGCCCAATGCAGGAAAGCAGCAGCTAAGGCAAATAGGATGCTGGGCTGTATCACAAGGGGTTTCTCATCCAGGCATAGGGAGGTGATCCTGCCACTCTACAGATCTTTGATCAGGCCGCACTTGGAGTACTGTGTGTAGTACTGGAAGCCATATCTGAAGAGGGATATTAATTTACTGGAAGGTGTGCATTGGAGGGCAACAAAAATGTTACAGGGGATGGAGGGCAAGGCCTACGAGGACAGACTGAATGAACTGAATATGTACACGCTGGAGGAGAGGAGGGATGGGGGTATATGACTGAAACGTTCAAGTATTTGAAAGGGATAAACAAAGCTAGCACTGAAGCTGTGTTTAAACTGAGGAAGGGTAGGGACACAAGGGGGCATGGACTAAAATTGGAGGGCGGAAGATTTAGGAGGGAGATGAGGAGGCACTACTTCATGGAGAGGGTGGTGTCTAAGTGGAATGCTCTACCAGAGGGGGTGGTATCATCAAAGACAGTAGGAAGTTTTAAGAGGGTGTGGGACAGAGCACAAGGGAGGGTCTGGGTGGAGGGGGCTGAGGCTGTCACGGGAATGACAGATGGGGAGGGGGTGGGGCAGCTGCAATCTAGGGGGCCAGCTGCACACACAGGCAGACATTGATTGGCCAGGTGTTCTGTTTCTGCTGGCAGATTCATATGTTCATATAAGCTAGAATGAGTTCAGAGCATGGCTACCAAAATGATCTGTGGAATGAACAATTTAAAATATGATAAAAGGCAAACAGACTAAGCCTTGGGCCACCCGATGGCTCAGTTAATGGTACATTATGCTCCCACTCTCATGACTCATGTTCAGGAGCAGACTTTGGAGTCAGCTGGGTAGCAGGTGGGGGCTAAAGAAATGCTACTGCATAGCAGCATTCACAGTTGGGGAGGGATGGTGGCAAGTTTCCCTACTGCAACATCCTCTGAAAGGGACTAGGAGACTGCCTGCTCTGCAGTGGGATGCTGCATGTAACTGTGGCCTGTGTAATACTGTGCAAGTGGACAGGGAGTGGGCAGAGTCAGATAACTAAGGAAAAATATTATGAACCCGGAGCACCTGTATTATGGAACTCTCAGGTCCTTTTCCATGTTGATCTCCGCTGGCCTTAAAAGCGGAAGGCATGGCAGACGGGGCTGTAGCTCATCAGGGGAGTGCATGACAGGAGTAGGCATTGGAATGGGTGCAAAACAGCTGTCTGAAAAAAACTAGGCTAGGTCTCATCAGGCCAGAATGGAGAAGGATTATGGGTGAACGTCTTCTACTATGGGTACTCATCCTTGCCACAACATTTCACAAAACCATAGAGGGTGCTCAATCCCACTACCTGTACCCCTCCCACCTGAACCATCTCTTTCACAACACCAGTGGGGAAGGGTGCTCAATCCTGCCATTAGTATTCCCTCCTCCCATCCAACCTAGCATTGATATACAACAGGCAGTGGCCTCTTACATTTTGCTGCAGGTATTCCCCCTCCCGCCTAACACAATAAGAACCCAACACCAGTGTGCCCATCTCCAGTGGTGGCAAACAACAACCACCTGCACACAAATAATCCCCCCAGGACACACTTCCAACACTGGGGAGCCCAGTCGCCAGTGCCAGCTAACACCTCATCACTGTATGCAATACCAGGGTCCCACCGACAGTGATGCCTAATTGCCCAGCAACATGAGGGTGTCCAATCCCTAATGTCTGTCCCTGTAATAATGAAAACCATCCATCACTGTCCTTTTCTTTTTTTCCCTCTAAAGAGATTTGAACAGTTTGTTTGTGGGTGGCTGTAGCAATGGTCTAGTGCTGTGGGTTACTATTGCCTCCTGGTCTGTGTAACATTTTAAATAAGGAACCTCGTATTGCTTTCATTTCTTGGAGCACCTGTTTATTCCAACAAAGGAAACAGGAAGGAAGAGATCTGTAGTCCAGGCTGTAAACAGCTGGACTACGAACTCTGCTGGGGCACTAACATTTTAATTTAATATCACTCTCCTGGCTGCTTGTCTTGCCATTTCCCCAGATGAGGGGTTGTCACAAGGTTTTTATTTTAAAAAATAATATACCCCAGAGGATCTTTTGGGGAAGCAAAGTGACCCAGTGACAACTTCTGGTTCAAGGACATAGATAAAACTTGCCCCTCTGCAAGCAGGGCAAGCGAACAGGGCACTCGTGGTGTCACACAGAGCTGGAGGATAGGATGCCATGAGTGTTTAGTAGGTAAAACCTACTAGTACACACATCAAAGGCTGAGTTACTGCAAGAAATAAAATATTACTGTCCATACAAAAGCTTAAAGTGAAATAATAAGATGGATACAGCATGCACTATGTTAAGTAACAGAGGCATAGATAGTTCATTTATACAGTGCCACGTATATAGAATGTGTACTGAAAACATTGGGCCTGTAGAGAAGAAATTTCACTGTAATAAATGTACTGAGCATGAAACAGTCCAATGCAGGCTACAAAATGCCCTAAGTAAAATCCAAAACCTCAGAGAAATAATACAGTTAAATAATAAAAACAGCACATCTAATCAAATGTATTTTGACCCTAGTACATCTAACACAAGGAACAGAAGCAGAGAGGTAGGCCCACTTGAAAACAATACCCAGGATATTACCTCCAACATAAAAAACCTAAAGAGTCATCACAATTAACAAATGACAACTGGTACACAATTGCTAAAGGACACGGCAGCAAAAAAAGGAGCAGTGCATTATCAACAAGTAACATTCGGAAAAAACAACAGGTTTAGTGTCAGCCAACCAAATTAGTATGGATCAGAATATTCATCTTTTGGATGAGTTGCTAAACTGAGGTCTCATCTGCCTGTTCTGGTGGTAGTTCAAGTGGATGTTAAAGATCCCACGACACTTCTCGAAAAGAGTAGGGGAATCTTTTTTTATTTACAAAGATATTATACAATACAAATAAGAAAAACCAAAAGCAAAACAATTTGGTACATATTACATCATATGATCAGAGATAAGAAAACAAAAAGAAATACAATAAAAAAATGGACAGTTTTACTGCCCAATAAAGTAAAGGAAGGTAGTGCACAACTGAAAACAGTTGAAGTCATAAAACTGAAAATAAAGGAAATACTCATATAAGACATAGCACCCTTAAACCAAGCATATTACCTCTTGAAACTGCAAAAAAAAAAAAAAACACTTGCAATTCCTCCAAAGATTTCGAAAGGCAGCCAGTGGTAAGGATTTTTTTCTTTGTTATAATCCAAAGCAATACTATGGTTCACTTGTGCTAAAATTGAATACACAGTAAGTTCCTTTTGTTGTAGCACAAAAGCACATCTACAGTAGCTTGCCAAAAATAATACCTACAGGATGCAAAAATGAAATGTGAAGTACCGGGAAGGCATTTAGATAAACATAGTGGATATAGCCCTAGAATTAAAACTTCATAAGCGAGAAGAGGAATGTTCCTGTCCCCCCAAACATTACATAAACTTTGCTAAAATGCTTGTGAAAATGGGAAAATTAGAAAAAAGTGGGTCCTGGTCTCTAAAACCCCAGGACAAGTTGCTCTAAGGTAAATTCACTCCTCAATAACTTTGTTTATTTGTATTCTGTACTCCCAATCTACCATGACAATTTAGTCATTTCACATCCCAGAACTTTTGTGGTATTTGTTTGTCTTTTAATTGTAAAAAAAAAAAAACAGTATGTAAATCTTCCTCCTGTGCACCAGACAATTGTGGGGCAACATAGAACTGATCCCATAATACTGTAGACTAGAAGGATTTCCATGAATTTGTTTGTTAAAAAAAAGTGTAACTATGCTCCATCGTCTTAGTTTCAATAAAATGGGTGTCACAAAACTTGGTAGCCGCAAAGAACAGAAATTTCTGGTTATAATCTGGGGTTCTGAATTTCATATCCCACACAGTTTTTGTAACCAGTAACTCAAAATTATGTACCGGGGAGAGTTACCCCTTGTAAAACTGGCAAAATATTCTAGTAGATACATAAACTGCCTGAGAAGAGGATGAGGTGTACCATTTTCACCCCTCCATAACCATAATCATGGTACATGGTCATGTGTTTCATGGGGTTTAGATGACTGCCTAAAAGTCCAGTAAAAATAAATTGTTTATTTTAACCTCTAAGCTTAAAGGAAGGGGAAAAACATGTCAAGTGTAAAAATAAGGGCAAACTAAAGGTTTTCAATAAATAAACTCTTTTCTGCTTTGTTATAGTTCTGTATTTCCATGAGCTGATGATGCCTGTGGCTTTGTCAGCCATCTGCATCCAGTTTGTGGTGGCATCATCAAGGTTCTCAAAAGATAGACCTAAAATGTTAATGGGTGCTGATGAAACCACTGTATTCACTTTTTTTTGGGGCTACCTCAGTTGGCTTGTCTGAAGCCAATATTAAGCCACAACTTTTGTCAAAATTAAATTTTGCCCCTGAAGCTAGTTCATATTCAGAAATAACCAACAGGTCAGCATCTTGAACCTCTGTTGTAGTACAGATGTAAACATCATCAGCAAAAGCACAGGCCATGGGAGCATTGTGTGAATAAGAGACTACAACTGCAGGTATACTGGGGTGTGCCAATATTTTCTGCAAAAAGGGGTGTGTTTGAATCACATATAGTAGGGGGCTTGGGGGCATGCCAGTCGGACCCTTTTTCTCCCTAAAAAACTCTTATCCGGATACCCATTAATAAAAGGCTATATCCATGAATGACTATATAATAAAGCTATCCAAGCTATACCTTTTTGAGGGATATGGTAGGCCTGCAGCACTTCAAGTAGAGACCTGTGATCTACTCAATCAAAAGCCTTGGCCTGATCAAGGGATAGAAGCAAAGTTTGTGACTTAGTCTCTCTACTAATTAACAGGTCTATGATAAAAATTAGATTATGGAAAATAGAATAGTTCAGGATGGTGCAAGATTGCACCAGTGAAATAACCGTGTCTGCTATTTTAGACCATCTGAGTAAAAGTATTATGCAAGAAGCTTATAATCACCATTCAATAAACTAATAGGGCTCCAATTTGTCAAGGTGGTCCTGTCTCCTTTTTTAAACAACAGTATCATTATGGCATGAGCCATAGATTTTGGAAGTCTGTTAGTACTCAAAATATTGTTAAACACTAAAGTCAGGATCAGAGCAAGAAAAGAAACAAAGGTTTGGTAGAATTCGGATGTTAGTCCATCCTGTCCAGGAGAAGTATTTTTTTTAAAATTTTTTATTACTTTAGTAGTTTCTTCTACACTAATATCTGTTGTAAGATTATGTTGTAAGTTTTTGGGGATTTCAGGGATGTCTAGGTTAGTTAAATAATTCCCACCTTCTACAGCTGAGGAGGGAGTGCAAAACATATGTTCTAAATATTTTTGTCTCAAATCCTGGATTCCCTCCTAGGTGTCTATTTTAACCTTTGTTACTGGGTCTTTCAGAGACTCAGTGTGGCTAGCAGCGACTCTGTCTTTACAACTTTTGTAGAGGTGCAGGGCAGGTTTTGAGCCCTGGGTCTGATATTGAGCCTCTATATTTAAGGTTGCAGCTCAGTTATACTGATATGCTATCATGTCAGCCCTTATGGCATCAATACGCTGTTTTAAGTTCAACTTATATTCATGGGCCATAGAAATTAACTTAACAAGTTTTTTTCTCAGGGACATATATTCAAAATACTGGGTCTTTTGTTTATTCTGAGCAAAGGCTAAGAAAAATGTCACCATATCTTTTTTCTGTGTCCATCCACCAGTCAACAAGGGAATCAATCAATCAATCAAATCTTAATTTATCCAGGTGATCACCATTGAGCAAGCTCATTTACAATGTGGACCTGCTGTGGTCAAGGACAAATATACATACATACAATAAGGTGCAGTATACAAAATGAGAAACAGGATACAAAAAAACAATCTTACAGCAACATGTTAGGTGCAATATATACATTCCAATTGTTCACAGATAACCTACATGTGTTACATAACATTATTGCAGTATTTACAACCTTCATATGCATAGAAGTTGAGGTATCATGTTTATTATTGCCTACATGGAAGGGTACAATTATTTTCATTTCAGCCCTCAGTAATTGTTTACGTGCTTGGGTGAGGGTCCTAGGTTACAGAGGGACCCACAATGAAGACTGTGTCTCCTGCTTCAGAGGCGGCAGGAGAGTAGAAAAAAGAGGTGCCAAGGTGCCAAGGGTCAGTATGGCAGCTGGTTAGTGACTAGTTAAATGGGGAAAGATAGAACTAGGTTCATGGCTGCGTGTGGTGGAACCAGAGAGGGAACCATCTGCAGGACTGCTAGTGACTGTGGAAACACTTACAGTTTTCGGTGAATGCTTTGTCATAAATAGTCCTAAAAAGGGCAATACTGACAGGAGAGCTAAGTCTCAACGATCTTTGTATCTTATTCCAGAGTGTGGGCAGCGAGTGGCTTATGGCACCCCTACCAAAATGGTTACTGATCCTGGGTATTTTCAAAGAAATTAGTGAATGGCTTCGTAGGTCATAGTTACTCATTGGATTTAAGGGGAGACAGGCAACAATGTAATCTGGGAGCTTGTTGGTGAGGGCTCAAAGTGTCCAGAGGGCTGCATCATAAGCTTCTATTATGGAAATTCATGTTCTAAAATGATTCTAACATTTATTTTTAACCAATTTGTCTAATAATAGATCACTATTTAATTTCCATCTAGATTTTGGAGTAGCGCCGCTCACCCCTTCTACAATCCCACAATTAAAAGAAACCGCTCTATGATCAGAATTCTCACATGGAAAAGTTTGTGCATGAGTAGTTTGAATATTCTTGGACAAGAACAAATAGTCAATTCCTGTGGCTAATGAACCACAATAATACGTTTTAGCACCCAAAGTAAGTATGTCCAAATAACCATCCTGCAGACCAGCTGTATTTAAAATACTTTTCTAAAGATTTGTATCAGCACAAAGCTTTGAAGTGCTGCCACATTGATCTGAGGTAGCCAAGCCGCAATTGAAATCTCCCCCCATAATGATATGCTTATTTGTATGCAAAAAAGGTTGAACAATATGAACAAGTTCAGTCATTGCAGCAATGCTCTGAGGTGCAAAAATATTTATTAAATGGAATTTTTCCATATACAGTGCCATATCGAGCATCAAAGCTCTACCAGGGAAAATGTCCACCACCCAAGAGATGTGAAAACAAAGCTTTTAAATAGGATTCCCACTCAATGCATAAATCCTTCCTGTGTATTAGAGCCCCACAGGCCATGCCTGCTTAACCTGGGAAATCTCTGACACCAATTTTAGCCTGGTGTCTTGTAAAAAAATTACATTGTGCGACAAATCCTTCAAAAATTGCAAAGTGGCTAGGCATTTTTTGTATGACTTGATATTGCAAGTATTAAGTGTGAGGGATGAGATCCATATATTTTTGGACATATAAAAACAAGAAATCAAATGGGGTCTGGTTTCACTTTATCCTGCACCCTGGATTTTTTTGGGGAGGCAGATTCTGCCTGAGAGTCATAAGAAATATCTAGCCTGGAAGAGGCAAAGGAAGAGGTATCTGATTCTTCACCCTTCTCCTCAGTATCACCCCATTGCTTCCTCCCTGTTAGCTGTATGAGAGTTTGACATTTATTTCCAGTAATGACCATTGGTTTAGAAGGTGTATATGCCTTCTGTTTCCCTCTCCCATGCCTGGAAGCTTTCATCAGTTCCATCAGTGCCTCAATAGGTTTTTGGGGGGAGGGGGCATCGGGGCAGTCACTGATTCTGTATGTTCTATAACCATGCTCTGGTCAGAAGCTGGTGTTAGCTCAGTGGTAGAAAGCCCTGGGCCCACAGGGTCAGCTGTGCCAGGAGAAGAGGGGGTATGTTATATGCCAAGTCCCTGATCCTCAGGCTCCACCAAGGACTGTGAGGCAGCCTGTTGCGCTTTAACCTAGGGTGCTGTTATGAGTTGCTTCTGATCCTGACGGGCTTTGTCTGCAATACTAACCCCCTCATTTTGAAATAGTAAGGTACTGTAATGGTCTTAACAGTGGATTTGGTAAGAGGGATAGGAAATAAAGGAGCCCGTAAGGTGGTATGCTGCACTTTAGGACACATCTGCCAACATTTTTCAAGGGTATGCACATTTTTAAAATTTATATCATAGATGAATTCACCCTTTACATGAATTAAAGCAAACAAATCTGAAGCAGGGATGCCTACAGAGCAGGTTCACCAACCTGCTGAAACAGATCAGCCATCCTAAAGATTTTTTCCTGCCCAACAGGCTCCTAAGTCTCAGCATTTGTATTGTTTAGTGCTTTTCATTGAGAAGTACTGCCAGCTGAAGTGGAAGCCTCACTATGGTTTCTAGAGTGTCCAGGCCCCATATGCTATAAAGAATTGGGGCTAGGTACCGGTGTTTTGTCAATTTCTTCTGCCGAGAAGTTCAGTGTGTTGCTGGTCTGCCCCTGCCCAGAAATTTCTACTACAGTATCAACACCCTGTTGTTACTGCAAGGGATAGAGAGGAGAATTTAAGTGGCTAACAGAAAGCTCCTCACTCCCTTTGAATGCAGCCGAACCACAAGAAGCTCTGGGAGCATGGTCTTCAAGGTTCCAAGATATTGCACTACTCTAGGACAAAAGGCCTTTGCCCACCAGGCGCCTAAATGGACTAACAACCTTCCACCAAGCCTCTTTGCTAATCCAACGCTGGTCCCTTTCAAATGTGGGCTACGATCATTTCTGGTTACCAAATGCAAGTTGCAACTGTTTCCACTAAGGCCTCCAGCCCCTGACAGTTCATTGACTCAAGTACCTCCTGGCACCGTCTATACCCCATTTCTTCCCTCCCTAAACTGTGCCACCCTCCTCCCCTTTGCTTCTACCCCCACACTGCTGGGCGCCTCTCCACCCCCTACTACTTCCCTCCTTAACTGACCCAACCTTCTCCTCACACCTTCTACCCTCCCTCCCCTCATCCACTCTCCACCACTCTCCTTCTGCTCTCATTCCCTCTTCCCCTTCTTATACTGACATCCTGCTGTCATCCTGCACCACCCCCTCACCCTCTCACCCGACACCCTATGCTAACACTTCCCACAACTGGTACTGCCAGTATGCTTAGTGCAAGCCTCCCTCACCAGTGACAAGGCCCACCTTCTGGGTTGATGTTCAGTATATATTCTCTCTCTCAGGTTTGTCTTCTTACTATTACCCCTCTCTTCCTGAGCCAACCCCTCCCCTTGTTCACTCTCTCTCCCCCTCCCTTTTTTTCTTTTGTGTTGGAAAGCACCATTGTATATAGTGTTTGCTTATTTCAGTCACACATGTAACCTCTTGCCTAATTTGCCTTAATTATTGTCCTCTTACAGTTTCCTGTAAGCTGTAGTTTTGTTTGTTACTGTAATGACCCTGACATGGAACCTATGTAATGAGCCTGTACTCAAAGGTTAATCCGAGATCTTAATAAATAAATAAAATAAAAAAATTAAAATGTCTACTTTTACCCTTATTTCCTTTGACAAAATCTATGGCACGGATGGGCCACAGGGAAGTCTAATGCTTCCTGTCCTCAGTCCTGTGCCACCCAGCTGTTCGATGTGCTCTCCATACAGTCCGCTCCGTTTCCAATTTTCTCCCCTGCCTGAGCCTTAAAGTGGAGACAGGAGAGCCTGGTAGGGAGAGGTCCTCAGGTTCATCAACTGGTATAGCAGTGTCTATCAGCTGCGAGGGAATAGGGAGGGAGGATTGCTACTGTCATGGCACAGATGCAGTACTTTCTTTGTTTAGCAGTTTAAGCAAAAAATTCCTATGAGTTTTCATTGCTTGTCTCAATAATACTTCTTGGGCGTCAATTACAGAAACAAGTACAGTGCTATTTTCAGGAACAGTATTAAGAACCCTGCTCCCAGTGGTTGCAGAAACAGTTTGAGCAAACCCAGAGTTATTTCCATAAGCCCCTACATATACCTGTGCAGTATTTTCAGTCCTAGGTTCAATTCCAGCTCCCAGTAGATTTGTTTATAGAGTCTGGCAGTGTTCAGCCATAAACTCAGGCATTCCATGCAGACCTTCTGTTTCCATATCTTCTGAAACTGTTCTTAAAGTTGCCACATTAAAAGAATTCTCCATAGCAGAAATTGCTGGAATATCCAAACCAACAGTGTAGCCGAACTCCTGTCCTCCACCTCCTTCACCGTGCTGCACACCATCAGCCATTTCAGACTCCATTGCAACTGAAGCCAAGACCAGATTTTCTGCTAACTCACTGTGTTCACCTCCTACTCCTCCTCTGTTCAGCTCCAGAACTGGCTCCTCCATCCTGTCTAGAGGAAGTGACAACACCCCTTGCAGCCAGAGTATGGGAATTTCCCTGGTATCCTAGCCAAATATCTCCCATTCTCTAAAAAAAATAGCACAAACAGCTTACAAAATCTGGTTCAATTTCTTTTTTTATCATGAAACAATTTTATTGAATTGTTAAATTTTGTAACAGAACAATTCACCCTTTACAGGCTTACATCCATGCAGTATCATGAAGTACAATATCCAAGTCAGCAAAAAAGAAAAAATAATTCAATAGATTGAGTCACCAATATCATCCCAGCCTCACTATTATCCAACTAAAGTAAACAGTCATAACTCAAACAACAATATGTCTAAACAGCAACACAGTCAGTAAAGTAATGAGCAACAAAGTACCTCGATATCTCAGTGTCCAGCAAGCTGTACTCCTGAATAGCTTCATATGAGAAACAATGGGTGTCAGTGTGCCAGGGGCAAACAGCTTGAACCTTCCGTTCAGAGCCACCTGCAGATAATAGAAATTAGGAGTAGCAAGGGGAAGTCACAATGGAGAGTTACCAGGGGTAGTCAGTGGACCTTTGCACAGGGGGAATGAAGGAAGGGACCCCTCTTGTTTAGATATGCAGCAGTTTGGTTCAGCCTTACATGGAAGAGTCTCTCAAAAATAGCTAGTCTTGCCAGGGCAGCATGCCAGGCAGAAATAGGAGGATAGAGCGGTTTCCTCCAGTGCATCAAAATGAGTCTTTTTGCTTCCATCACCATACTTAAAACTCATTGTTTTAAAGGGGTGGTAAGGTGGTCTAGACAGTGGGCATCTCCTAAGAGGACCATAGGGGAAATAGTGGTCAGCCTACAGCCCACCACACAAGAACAGTCATCTGCTATCACATCTCAAAAAGGGTTCGGTCTGGGCATAACTATAGCATGTGAAGAAGATGAGCTGGGCTCTTATGGCACCTCCAACAATTCTCATGACTAAGGAAGCCCATTGAATGAAGTGTGGAGGGAGTTCTGTACCATCTGAGTAGAATTTTTAATTGAATAACCTGGCTCCTGGTGTCTCTGTAGTGCGTAGTGCTAGAGACATCTCATCCAAACCTGGGGAGAGATCTCAATCTGAGCCTCTTTCTCCCATTGCCTCCTGCTGTTGTCCGTACTATTGGGTTGAGCGTCCCATATAACCCAGTAAAATCTACCCACCAGGCCCATCTGCATTCCCGGTTTCTTCAAGTCCCGGTCCAGGACCATTGATTATCCACTTTGCTATGAGAGAGAGAAAGGTACGAACAGCGCCTCTCAACTGGAGATACCTCCAGAAGTCCTGAGTTGGTAACCCATAATGGGTTTTCAGCTGTTCAAAAGATCTGAGCACAGAAGTGTTGGGGATGTATAAATCTCTCATCACTCTGATGCCTTTGGAGGCCTAGCTCTGCCAAGATAGAGGTCTGCCATCCACTAGAATGCAGTTATTGTTCCATTGGGGAGTAAGGTCAGGATGTGGGGTTCAAGCCTCTGGGGGTGTACGAGCCACAGCCAGACCTGACCTCCAGGATGCCACTGTCTTTACCATGATGGGAGATAGCCCCAATAGGGGACATCGCTTGTGTGCTAAGAGGGACCATAAGGGTTGCCTTCCGAACAAGGAGACCTCTAGAGAGACCCAAAGCAGAATGGGGGAAGTGAACGATATTACCCATTTAGATGCCTGGGCCATCCTATAGGCTCATTGGGACATCTGAAACCATGGTAGCCCCAGGCCCTCTTTCATACAGTGGGCCCTCAGCTTGTTCCATCCCCAGCAAGTTGGCTTGCCTTCCCAAAGGAGGTGTGCCACAATACCATCCAGGGACCTGAAAATCTTTGGAGATAGCTTAATGGGTAGATTGTGAAACAAGTAAGACACCCTCGAGAGGAGAAACATCCTCACCGACTTGATTTTCCCTTTAACCGAGAGGTTTAGTCTGCACCAGCGCTCAGTTTCTGCTGTTAGGGAGGTGAGCAAACGGGAAAAGTTAGCAGTCTCTAGCTCCCCCCAATTTTTAGGGATGAAAACTCCAAGATAGGAGAATCCTTGTGAGGCCATGAGATGCTGCTTCATCGGATACAGTCGCAAGAGCAAGCAAGATTCCAAAGTGAGACTGTAATTTTCTTTTTATTAATGGTAAAGCCAGATAAGCAAGCAAACTCTTGCAAAACCTCCAGAATGTGAGATAGAGATTGTGCTGGATTAGCAATTGTAAGGAGTATGTTGTCTGCATACGCACTAACTAGGAATGATTCTCCCCCTACTAGTATTCCGGAGATGCTTTGGTCTGACAGAAGTATCCCTACCAGGGGATCTATAGCTAATAGGAAAAGTAGAGGGAAGAGGGGACAACCCTGCCTCATCCCTCTCTGTAGGGTGAATGGAGCGGATATATCTTTGTTGATGAGGATCCATATGGTAGGAGAGTTATACAGACTGGGGACCCATCCAAAGAAGTAGGGGGGCAAAGCCATACCCATGAAGAACCAGATGGAGGTAATGCCATTCCACTGAATCAAAAGCTTTGGTAAAATCTATGGCCAAGGCAGCCATGGCAGTGGTGGATTGGTGAGCAAGCCATTTCAAGTTCAGAACTAACCGCACGTTATCGGCACCGGATTTCCCCTTGGAGAAGCTGGTCTGTGCAGGGTGGATTAGGTGCAGGAGTATATTCATCGACCTATTTGCCAGGGCTTTGGCAACTATTCTACTGAGAGGAGGGAGATTGGGCAGAAATTTGTGTAGTCAAGTGGATCCGAAGACTTCTTGGGAAGAAGGGTGAATAGGGCCTCTTTCATGGTGGGGGTACAGAGCCATCCACATGAGCGGCTCACAAGGCCTGAAGGAGGGGAGGAACTATCATATCCTGGATGGCTTGGTAGAGCTCTACTATCATCCCATTGGGGCCAGGGGCCTTCCCTTTAGCTAGCTGTGATAGAAAAGATTGCAGTTCTGCTTCGGTGATGGGGGATTCAAGTCCCTGGACCAGGTCTAGAGGTAGTTGCGGGGTTGAAACACCCTGGCAAAATTCATCTAGTCCTTTAGCTAAGCTGGGCCTATCCAGCTGAGCACTGGACTGGTACAGCATCTGGTAGAAGGCCTGCATGGTGGTGTTTATGCCAGCCGGATCTGAGATTACACTGCCCCCCCCTTGTCCCTCAAGGCATGGATTCTAGAGGCCACCTGCTGTTTCCTCAGGTGGTATGCTAAAAGTTTGCCACCTTTGTCCCCCCCACCCAGTGGCAGTGCTTGGACCATAGCAGCACCCATTCTGCTTTTCTGTGTAGGAGTGTGCTGATATGGTACTTCAGGCCGACTGTGGCGTTCAGAAGAGTATGGTCTGGCTGATTAAAATCTTTGAACATATTTTCTAGAACTGTAAGCTCTGCCTACAGTTTAGCAATCTTGGTTTGACTAGCTTTGTTTTTGGCTGCAGAGAATGTGATAATATGGCCATGCAGTACTGCTTTAAAGGCCTCCCACTCTACACCTGGGCCCACTTTGTCCCCCGAGTTATTTCTGAAGTAGTCCCTCGCCTCCTCCTTAATAAAGGTGCGGAACTCAGGGTCTAAGAGAAGCAATGGATTGTATCTTCACCTGGTGGAAGCCCCCCCTTTGCATGGCTAGTAGGAAATTGCAGGGAATGGGAGCATGATCTGAGATAAGAATATTTCCGATTCCTACCTCCCTCTATGTAGTTGGCCGAATCTCTGTTTGCCAGCGAAAGATCTATTTGACTATATGTGCTGTGTCCTGGGAAGAGAAGGTGTAGTCCCTGCCCGTTGGATTGTCCCTTCTCCACAAGTCAGTTAAGCCCCACTCCTCCAGCAACACTTGTAAAGCTGCCCTTGCCTTGGGATGCGCTTGGCGGGGGGGATTGGCCTAGATTTATCCAGAAAGGTGTCAGGTGCCAAGTTGAAATTCCCTCCTATGAGGATGGGAATGTCTTTGTAGCCATCAGCCAGAGATTCCACAGACTGTCCCACCTCAACCAGGAAATCTGAGGAGTCATTGTTGGGTCCATAAACATTTATCACAATCATTCTACCCCCTGGGTAGGCAAATCAGATGCTTACCCATCGACCCTGAGTCGTATTTGACCACCTCTTCCACCAAGGTGGAGGCTTTATGAACAAAGATGGATACTCCCCTCGACTTGGTGGGGGCTGAGCTCACCAATACCTTGCCCACCCAGGTTTTCTTAAGCCATTGCACAGATTTTGCTTTGAGGTGTGTCTCCTGGAGCAGGGCCACATCAGCCTGCAAGGAGAGAAGATGTTGCAATACTTTGACACACTTTACAGGATCATTTAACACCTTAGCATTCCAGGAGACATGCCTCCAGCCCTCTCCCAGGTTGCTGGCATTTCTAGTGCTGAGAGTCAGGACTGCACTTACCTCTTATGTGGAAGACCAGGTGCCCTAGAGAAATATGGGGTTGGAGACTGAACAAACCAGCAGAGTTCTATGTAGGGTCTTCCTGAGCTAAAAGTTCAGTTGTTGCACCAAAGAGTATTGGAAAAGGTGATTGGCAATTAGACAAGTCCTGAAAGTGTGAGAATAAAAGAAAAATAGTGCACTGTGAACAATAGAAAATATGTATAAGGCAATAGAAAACACAGTAATGTATCAAAAATACACTGAAAATTGTAGATTGAAGTGTCACCCGTCTCCAGGAGGGAGCTATTAGAACCCTAATGGGTCCAGCGGATTGCTCTGAGTAGGAGGTAGTCAACAGTAACCAGGATAACCCTAAAGGTGCAGAGATAACCACGCACAGAGGGATGTAGCCTAAAAGTGTGCTAGCTCACATACCAGTGTGGGGAGTGGTAAGTGAGAAAAAACTCAAATCATAATCTGACCCCCCCGGACAGTGTTGTCTCCTCATGAGTACCCAGGGGAGCCTGGTTCCATATGATAATGGTGACTGCTTAAAGGCGATCATTGTTATCAAGAAGTCAGAGTGGCAAAAACCTTTTCAGCACTCTGACACCCTCGGCACACGGAACAATGGTGCTGGGATTTAGAATATCATGCTTTCTAGGGGGATTGCACCCCCCCACCCCAGCACCCCCCTACTAAAGGATTCTCAACTCCAGGGGGGTGCATTTCGGGGGGGGGGCACAATTATGAAAAATAAAGTTTTGGGCCGGGTGCAATAAAATCGCACCAGCGCCCAGACCAGAACCTGGTACCTCACCCACCCCAGCCACAGGCCAACCACTGACGCCATGGCACTGCTTGGTAACCCAATACAGCACTACGCCCACATCCCCCCCTCCTAGCCCATCATTGCTACTACCTCCTCAACGCCAAGATGTGTACATAGTGACATCTTGTCACTCAAATCACCCATCCCCACATCTGGTCACCATACCCTCCCCATCACCATTCAGGATTTCATCTAATAATAATAATAATAATAACTTTATTTATCTGTGCCTTTCTAAAATCAAAGCGCATTACAATAAAATACAGAATAAAACATATTAAAACATATTAAAAACTAAACTGGGAACACACCAATTTATCAACATGCTAAGTTATCAGCAAAAGCCTTGCTCCATAGGAAGGACTTTAAACCCCTTTTGAAACCCTCCATCGACAAGCACTCTTCAATCCAACATAGTAGAGAATTTTAGAGGGTCAGGCCAAGAACATAAATGCTCGGGCGCCGGAAGATTTAAAGTAACCTCGATCTCTAGCAACCTCGCTGGCAGAGCAGAGTGGTCGCATCGGTCGGTAAGGCACCAGAAGCTCTTTCAGGTAGTCAGGGCCCAACCCGTGTAGGGCTTTATAAGTCAGCAATCCGACTTTAAAGGTGATCCACCACTGAATCGGCAGCCAGTGCAGATCTCGGAGCACCGGTGTAATATGGAAAGAACGAGGAGTCCCCATTAACAACCGGGCTGCCGAGTTCTGCACTAGCTGCAAGCGGCGGATATCAACCCCAGACAGCCCAAAGTAAAGGGAGTTGCAGTAGTCCAGACGTGAGGTCACAAGGCGTGGATCAGAGTGGGAAGGTCGCGGATGGAACCAGGTGCTTGATCCTGGCAGTGCTCTAAGATGGTAAAGGACACCTTGACAACCACAGACACTTGCGCATGCAGTGTCAGCTGATAAGTCAATAATCACCCCCAGGTCTCGCACCCGTTCAGAGGTCAGGAGCTCCTCATCCCCAGGAATAAACCCGAGGTTTGAAGTTCCCCAACCCTCAATCCGCGGCGCGTGATCCACACAACCAACACCTCCGTCTTCCCGAGTTCAACTTCAACCCAACTGGACCTCATCCAATCCTGGATCTCACTGAGACAGCTGTTAAACACTGAGAGTGCTCTATTCTGGTCAGGCCGAAAAGACAGATAGAGCTGAGTATCATCGGCATAACAATGAAACACCAGCTCATATCGTCTAACAATGTCTCCGAGGGGAAGCATGTACACCGCAAACAACATGGGGGACAGCACAGAGCCCTGAGGCACCCCACAGGTCAGAGCGGTGGGATCAGAGGAAAAAATTCCCGATACCACCCTCTGAGTTCTACCTGTGAGGAAAGAAGTAAACCATCTGTGCACTAAGCCCGAAAGACCACAGATGCATCTCAGGCGCTCAAGCAGTATCCCATGGTCTACGGTGTCAAATGCTGCTGACAAATCCAAAAGGACCAAAATGGACCGTTTTTTCTGGTCTCTCACCATCAAGAGATCATTGAAGACCCGAACCAGTGCAGTCTCCGTGCTGTGCCTCTTTCGAAAACCTGATTGAAGAGGATCGTAGATGTTATGGATGGTAAGATGGTTGTCCTACTGGGCTGCCACCACTTTCTCGATTACCTTCCCAACAAAGGGAAGGTTCGAGATAGGTCTGTAGTTAGCCAGGGAGTCGGGGTCCAAGGATGCCTTTTTCAACACTGGTGTCACCACCGCTTCCTTCAGGGAGAGGGGATATTCACCAGTGTCTAGGGAACATCAGACTATCCTGGCAAGAACCGGAGGATAACCTCCCCACAGGCCCTGATCAGGCCTGTGGGGCCCGGGTCTAAACTACAGCTAGTGGCACGCATACCCTGGACAATCCTCACAACATCCTCGATTTCCGGCCTTATGAAGGAACTCCAGGTAAACGGTGTGCTAGTGACCATAGGCTGGGCCACCGCAACTCCCATGGAGGGAGCAGCGCAAATCTCGGCTCTGATGTCAGCCACCTTATCTGCAAAGAATCGAGCGAGCTCCACACACTGCATCTGTGAAAAGCACGACGAACCTGCAGATAGGCTGGGTTGCACAGCCTGTCTACGGTTCGAAAGAGCTGGGCCGGTCGGTTCTGAGCAGCAGCAATCTCTCCGGACAGGAACACTGCCTTCTTATGAGTAATTGCTGACTGATAGAGTTTATAATGCTCTAGGAGTCTAAGATGGTCGGTATCTAAGCCAGACTTCTGCCAACATCTCTCCAACCTGCGACCTACTCTCCGCAACTCCCTCAGATCTTGATCAAACCAAGGAGATCGGGGGTGAAGAGAGACAGGCCGCACACGGGTGGGAGCAATTGAATCCAAGGCGGAGGTGACAGCCTTATTATAGGCTAGCACCATCGCCTCGGGATCTAAGCTCGACCCAGGAAATTCTGATAGGTCAAGAACCGCAGATAGACCAATGGGAGTAACATCCCGTAAAGGGCGGTACTTGACCATCTCCACTGGGGTAGGTCTACGAAGGGGGGTGCATAGGTTGAATCTCACAGTGTGGTGATCAGACCATCCGACTGGTTCCACCCCCACATTTGAGGCCTCCAACCCCAGCAGGAAGACCAGATCAAGAGAATGGCCATGTTTATGGGTGGCAGAGGTAACTATCTGTGAGAGGCCCAATGAACACATCAATTGGAGGAAGTGTTGACCAAATTGCGAGAGTTCGTCGTCGATCCAGGCATTGCAATTGCCCAGCACCATCAACCTAGGCGATCCAAATACCAGGTCGACGACGAAATCCGCCACTTCCTTTAGAAATAGTTTTTCGTCACCGGGTGGACAATAAACAAGCACCATTCTATAGCCCCCACCTGCCACCACGACACATTCAAAAGATCTGGTCTCCTCCACTGGAACACTAGTGAGGTCCAATTCGGTCTTGAAACAGACCGCAACCCCCCCAACCCTGCGATCCAATCTCGGGCAGTGAATTACCGAATACCCAGCTGGAACTGCAGCCTCCAAGAATGGGCCAGCATTACTATCAAGCCAGGTTTCACTAATGCAAACCAGATCCGCAGTGCCAACCAAGTCCACTACAATAGCAGTCTTGTTCACAACGGACCTGGCACTGCACAACACCGCCCAAGTTGGATAGGACTCTGGAGAAGCCCGGACCACCTGCCCACCATTTAGAAGATTGGTGGTGCCCTTGGGTACGGGAACCAAACAAGCAGAACTATGTTCAGTACTCCATTTCGACCCAGGGCGTCTTCTGAACTTAACCACACAAATGCAAGCACCCCCCTCCTCCATCCCCCGCTGTTCACGCCCCCAGCCCCTCCGAACCCCACCACGCGCAATTCCCAGGGCCCTACAGCATTGATAAATAGGGAAAAGCAAAGGGGGGGGTAAAGAAAGGGCAGAGGGCATGAAGAGCAGGATGAGTAGTGCATGACGGGGGATAGAATAATCTCAAAACACCGGAAATCTCAATCAGAATAAAATATTAAAACATAAAACACAAATCAACTTATCACAAATTAAACTATACAGTCAAAATATCTAAATAAAAAACAACAGACAATAATAATTCTATAACAATAATAGTCATTCGGATGGATATTAAAAGAACAATTTAAAACAGTGGAGCTCCCACCTTCCACTGCAAAAATGTCCATGTATAACACCCTGGACTCTCACTCCAAGTTTCCAAAATGACCAGCAAAACAAATTAAAATTAAAACAAAACCCCAAAAACAAAAAGAATTCCCCCAACGATTTGGACCCCACAAAGGAGCTCTCACCACCCAGTGGGAGTCAAAATAGGCAGAAAAAGAAAAATATCCAAAATAATAAACTAAGGTGAACAAGTCCCAAGAAAAAACAGTTAGATTTACAATCCCACATGGGCTCTCACCACCACGATGAGTTGCTGCTCAAACTGTCTCGTTCTTCAAGAGCCCTAAAGAAGTCCGACTCAGGAAAACTTTACCAGCATCTGTATATTAAAATTTCCTTTCCTTTTTACAAACAAGAAAAAGTTTCCAAGATAGATCCATGAAGAGGGAAGGAACACAAAGGCCACTGCCAGTTACTGTGAACTAACCCTAAGAACAACCCTCCTCTTAACGGACCCTACCGCCGCCAGGTCAGCTCTCCAACTGTACCGGTGCAGATCAGAAGAGCTAGGAGGTCTGCCGCCAAAATAGCCGCAGCCGCCCAGCCCATCACCTAACAGAGGATAGGTGTCCAAAAGGCAGCGCACTGATATGGGCCAAAGGCCTGCAAGGCAGCCAGGAGCTAACAGCCCCCAGACTTTATCCACGACACAAATAACTGAAAGCAGATCCAATACCA
Organism: Neoceratodus forsteri; assembly: GCA_016271365.2. NCBI lineage: Eukaryota > Metazoa > Chordata > Ceratodontiformes > Ceratodontidae > Neoceratodus > Neoceratodus forsteri. Next base: position 1,294,714,355 of record CM057456.1, read on the forward strand.
GGGAAAGTCCTCTATCAAGTTCCACAATCCTTCAGGATCAGGACAAATGCCGCAGGTCCAATTCAAAGTAGAAGAACAATCAATCCCCACGATACCAGTCCTCTGCTCCACTCCACTACACCAGTGACGCCAGTCCCTTAATCCAACGGAAGAGACCTCCAATAAAGCGCTGAAACTAGTCCAAACAACAGCCGGCGCTAATGGAGGAAGGGGGGGATTCGAAACATAGAAACCTGGCCGCAGCTTTATCGTAGCAAGATAATACAGTCTATCACCAAGTGGAATTCAAAAATGCAGGGAGAATACAAAGAAGATATTAAAAAAACCCTCAGTTCTTTCCTGAGGAATGAGCACAAACCTAAAAAAAAAAAAAACGTAAAAAACTAAAAACGAACGCACACAATACAGATTTCCCGGGGCAGCGTTAAGACGCTCTGAGATCGCGGCACAGCATCGCCGCCATCTTGCCCTCTCATTCATTGGAATCTGAAAGCATTGCTGTTATGGACGGTGCCCTTCTACATGGGCCCACATCACAGGCTACCGGGGAGCCTAAGCATGAAGGGAGGAATCACATAATATCTACCCCCTCTAAAATTGGTGATGGGGGGGAGATAAAGTGGAAAGGTGAAGGGGGAAGAGGTAAAGGGGGGAGAAGAATTCACCCCGTTAGAGACTGCCAAAGCCAAACAAATAGATTTCAGCTGTAATAGGGTCAGCAACGAGCCCCATAAATGGGGGGCCAACAACCCATAGAACCTAAGAACAGCCCCAGAAAATGTGAAATGCAAGCTATTTCTACATCTGGCCCAAGCCTGGTCTAAGTCTAATAGCCCACCCCACTGCACCCACCCAGCTGCATTTGGATCCAGTACAGAGTGCTAATCCTCAGTGGGCAGGAGGGGGGAAGGGGAGAGCCAATGGGAGTAGTACCCCAGCGATCTGGATTATTCCTCAGAGGAGGAAGGGGGGGAGGTAATAGGGATGGGGGCAGTGAGAGGTCTATGGGAAAGTATGCCAAGTAACACTACCATCCTATTACAGGAGCCCACCCAAAGGTTAAATATCCTTTATGGAGCTAGGCTGTTCCCTTCAACCCTCGTACTAAAACCCTCCACCTAAAGTTCCCCAAAGTAACATGAAAATGGCCTCTGCCTTTAGAATAGCAGTCCATAATAAGTTCAAGATGGCTAATCATCAGTTTTAGAAGCATGTCAGCCTGTGCCATCCATGGGCATGGGTCCACTCAGTCAGCTTCCTACTTCACTTTCTCCTGGCTTAGGGGTGACGACAGCTTCTGCAAACATTTTCCAGCCAGGTTTAAGAGGGATAGCCGGTATCTCCTCTGAGTCCAGAGTGCCTTCTGCTTCCATTGCCCAATCCAGGGAGGTGGAAATGTCCATGTGGGCTTCCTCGTGCATGGTGCCCTCTTCACTGTTGTGGGAGTCATCTCTGGGAAGCTTCACTGGGGGAGAAGTAGGAACTTGGGAGCCCCATGATGGTGGGGGGCTCCTGGATCTAGGTCATGGTCTGACTTGGGAAGGGAATTTGAGTGTCGCTCCCTGTTGGTCATCTGAGTTGGGACCTGGGTCAGAAGTAGTGGCCATGCCCCCTGGTTTATTCAAGTGCCTCCCTTGCATCTGATAGTTGTTCCTGGGGGACCTCTTTTCTGTAGGACTGGTCCACCTAGCTTCTCTGTCCCTCTGCAATGCCTTCTCCTACCTGTGTTCCTTTTCAATACTTCAGTCATTCCATGCTCCCAGAGGCATCTGGGAGCAGTAGTATTTTTAAGACTGAGTGCCAAAAGTTGTGGATCCAGGCCTTGGCCTCGTGGGGGTACTCTGCTAGGAACTCCTCCCTATCCTTGGCCATCAACAGAGCAGTCAGCCCCCGAAAGCCATAGTGGAAACCATTGGCTGCAAGGATCTTCTTTAGAGAGAGAACAGCCTTTCTTCAGGCTGCTGCTTCCTGGAAGAAGTCACGAAAGATGGAAATGCACCCACCTCGCCAGGTAATATCACCCTTCTCTCAGGCCACTCTCAAAATTTTTTTTAACTGTACAGTAGCATAGCAGATAGGCCACGATAGGTCTGGGAGCTGCATTTTGGGACTTAGAGAGATACGTCACCCTGTGATCCTTCTCAACTTTGGTTGGGCTGGTCCAGGTATCCCACAACCATTTCAGTAGCCATTCATTCGGGAACCTTTCCATACAAGCGCCTTCCAAGCCTTCAGAGATGCCCAATATCTGCAAGTTATTGTGGTGCCCCTCTGTTTTCTAGGTTTTCTGCCCTCTCTCAGAGCCTGGCCAGCTTTATTTCATGATCATGAAGCCACTGCCAGATAAGGGCCTGCTGCTTCTCCAGTTCTTCAGTTCTCTGCTCAGACATGTTAAATTTGTCCTCAAGCCTTCGCACATCTGCTACCGTACCTGTCAGGGCAGTACTGACCCCTTTAACTAAACCAGAAGGGCTTCTAACATCTTAGTCATGTGCTGGAGTGACTCCGAGACTGGGACTTGTGAGTCAGGGCCTGGTGCAGACTCCTTGGGCTGAGGATGGGGGAGAGGCAGCCATACTGATTGGTTTCCACCAAGGAAGGGGACGCACTCACTTAATACTAAACAGGCTTTTCTCAGTAACTACTGCCACTCAGAGCTGTTCTGAAATTAGTAGTGGACAGTCACTGCTGCCACCAGTGTGGATGTGGGGATAGAGGAGACTCGAGGCTTAATCACACCCGTCTGGCCTAAGGGTGCATCTCACACCACCAAGCGCTACTTGGATAATGTCTCCCATTGCAGACAGTTAGGCCGAACAAAAGGTCATCTGGCAGTCTTGAGTGGTCAGAAAAATATGGGCAGCTGCAATTCATTGTGGGTACCCCCAGGATGGCATCGCAAATTCGCAGATGTTATCTAGGGAGGGCAGAGCAGAGAAATCAAGCTTCCATTAGCTCGGTGTCCAGGCCATGCCCCAAAATCTGGTTCAGTTTCAGATGGCATCCATCTGTTTCCCTCTCCCCCAGGAATGAGGCTGAAAATAGGCAAAAATGTGTCTAGTCCTCCTTCCCAGTCAACAAAAACTAAACAAATAAATACAAAATAGAACCACCACAGTCAGAACAAGTACAAATGATCATGGTTGGTAATTCCATAATAAGAAAATGTGATTCAATAATTTGTAATCCAGACAAACTAAACAGAATGTTACTTTGCTACCCAGGAGCGAAAACTGAGGATATAAAAAATGAAACACCAAAAATTATTAAAAATACAGCAAATCACAAAATAGTCACACTTCATGTAGACATAAACAACATAGGTATTAATCATGAAAAATATATTTGCTGTGACTTAATTGAAATAGCCAGCAACCTAGAAAAAAGAAGGGCCAAGGTGATCATTTCCGGACTTTTAGCAGCACCCAGAGCTGTGCATGGAAAAAAAATACTATTAAAAGGATAATCATTAGACTACAAAACTGAAGTAAACAAAGGGGATATTTGTTCTTAGAAACCTGGAACCATTTTTTTAGTAAATCAAATTTGTACAGTAGAGATGGACTACATTTAAACAAAAAAGGTTCCGATGTATTGGGTGGTCTAATTAAGTTTACAACTGAATCATTCCTTTTAAACTGATAGAAAGGGAGGAGGGACAAACATATATACTTAACAAAAAAACTAAACCATGCAGTGAAAACACTAAAAATACATAAATGAAATGCCTTATAAGTAATGCAAGAAGTTTTAACAACAAAATGAGAGAACTTTCAGAAACATAGAAACATAGACTTTGATGGCAGATAAGGACTGCTTGACCCACCTAGTCTGCCCATGTCCCTACCTACTGGATAAGCTTCAGATCCCAGTTAACCAACAGCCTATTTCTTCCTACCCCCCACAAGAATTGCATTATGTCTGTCCCATGTATTCTTGAATTCCCCCACTATTTTGGACCCCATGACCTCCTCAGGAAGGCCATTCCATGCGTCCACCAGCCTCTCTGTGAAAAAATACTTCCTCACATTGCCCCTGAGGTGTCCCCCCTCTATCTTCAAATTATGTCCCCTTGTTCTTGCACATCTCTTTTTCTGAAAGATGCTACTCTCTTGGACTTTGTTGAGTCCCTTGAGTTATTTAAAAGTTTCTTTCATGTCCCCTCTCCCTCCTTTCCTCAGGGGTATACATATTAAGCTCCTTTAGTCCCTCCTCATATGGCTACTCTTGCAGACTCTACTCCATTTTAGTTGCCCTTTTCTGGACCTCCTCCATCCTGTCTATGTCCTTGCGGAGATGGGGACTCCAGAATTGGATGCAGTACTCCAGATGGGGTCTCACCACCTGTCTGTACAGAGGGTAACAACTTCTTGTTTTCTACAGGTGATGCCCTTCCCTATACATCCCAATGTCCCCCCAGCCATCCCTACTGCCTTCTCACATTGCTTGCTAACCTTTAGGTCATCTGATATGATTACCCCAAGTCCCTTTCTATTTTTATTATTGTTACTACCCCCCCATTGTGTAGTCCTCCCTGGAGTTTTTGTTTCCGGGGTGCATTACTTTGCACTTTATTGCACTGAATCCAAGCTGCCATACTTCTGACCATTTCTCCAACCTTACTAAGTCCCTTCTCATCCTTTCCACCCTCCCTTGTGTATCAACCCTGTTGCAGATCTTTGTGTCATCTGCAAAGAGGCATACTTTTCCTTCCAGTCCCTCTGCAATGTCACTTATAAAGACATTAAAAAGGACTCTACCCAATACTGAACCCTGTGGTACTCCACTAGTAACCCCCCTTTCTTCAGAGTGGACTCCATTTACTATTACCTTCTGTGTTCTGTTGTCCAGAAAATTATTTACCCAGGCTACTATACTGATACCCACTCCCAGGCTGACTAATTTGTTTATTAATCTTTTGTGTGGGACTGTGTCAAATGCCTTTCTAAAGTCTAGGTAGGCCATGTCCACAGCCCCTCCCTTGTCTACTACTTTGGTCACCCAGTCAAAGAAATCAATTAGATTCATCTGATATGACTTTCCCACGGTGAATCCATGCTACCTGTGGTCCTGTGCCCCACTGGCCTCTATGTACTCAACAATTCTTTCCTTCAGAAGTGGTTCCATCATTTTCCCTACCACTGAGGTCAAACTGACAGGTCTGTAGTTTCCTGCCTCTGTCTTCCTTCTACTTCTGTGAAGGGGAATCACATCTCCCCTCCTCCAGTCCTCAGGTACCACACCATCCTGCCATGATTTGTTAAAAAGGGTAATCCGTGGTGTCACTAGTTCTCCCCTTAGTTCTTTTAGAATTATGGGGTGAATCCCATCAGGCCCCATTGCTTTGTCTACCTTCAGTTTTAGGAGTTCTTTCAGAACCCTTTCTTCTGTGAAAGGACTGGGATTGAACCCCCCATCCAGAGTGTTTCTATTGATTGGATTAGGTATCTCCCTCTCCTCTTCTTTTGTGAATACTGAGCAGAAGTATTCATTCAGTATCCCTGCTTTTTCACTGTCCCTCTCTGCCTGTTCACAATCCCCTTGCAGCTATGATACAAATTGAAGGTTGTGACATTGCTATGTTAACTGAAACATGGTGGGATGAGAAATATTTCTGGAACAAAAAGATACCGGGCTGCAACATCATAAACTGGTCAGGCACAACAAGGGGGGGCGGGATAGCAATTCATACAAGTGAGATAATGAACATAACAGACATCTCAACCAAAATCAAGAAGATAGACTCACAAAATGAAACTTTATGGTTACACATTAATAACAATACAAATTGTAAACAAATCCTAGGACTATTTTATAGACCACCTGACACATGCGAAGACAGAAATAATGAAATTATTGAAGAAATAACTACAGCAATAGACCTAGGTAACATAATACTAGCTGGTGATTTTAACTACCCAGATATAAAATGGCCCATGCACACAGCTAACACCAAACAAAGTAAAAATTTCTTAGAAGTCTGTCTTGAAAATAACCTGGAACAATATGAAAGGAGGCCACAAGAGGTGGAAATGTACTAAATTTGGTCTCGAGTTCAGAAATCATTGTAATACAAAACTGCACTGGGACCACACCAATAGGTAATAGTGACCACTCCACTGTCATATTTACTATTAACAGTAATTACATAAAATAGAAAGGATGTAAAGAAGTATATCTGTATAAATCTGCAAACACCAAGGGAATAAATGCAGACATTAAAAACACTGCATGGAATGCAGTATTGAAAAATAAAACAGTTAATGAATGCTGGCAATATATCAAAACTACTGTACACAATGTTATGAAAAAACATGTTAAATGAGTTAAAAAATACAACAATAAATGGAAAAAACAAAATGGTTAAACAAAGATGTTTTGAAGCAAATCAAGACAAAGAAAAAGGCATATAGTAATTACAAAAAACACAGTGGAAAACTGGGAAAAATTCAAAGCAACTCAAAAAACATGTAAATATACAATAAATAAAGCTAAACACAAATATGAATTGAAACTGGCACAAACAGCAAATAAAAATAATAGTAAACAATTTTATGAGTATATCAACTAACTGAAAAAAATGAAAATTAACTAACATTAATGAACAAGGAAAATAAATTAATAACTTACCCAATTGCAATGGCAAATGCTTTCAAGAAATACTTTTGCTCAATTTATCACAAACCAGTTTCAAATACAACTAAATCAGAAAGTAATATTAACATTGAAAAACACACTATTGAAGTTACAGAAATAATATCAAAAATTGAAAATTTAAAAACATATAGGGCACCAGGGTTAGACAATATAACACCACACTTGTTAAAAATTATGAAAGAAAGCATTAGTATATCGTTAAAACACTTATTTGAATAATTCTTTAAATATTGGTATCATACCAAGTGAATGGAAGATGACCAAGGTCACCCCACTTTACAAAAAGGGTTATAAATAGACCATGAGCAATTATAGGCCAATAAGCTTGATGTCCGTACCATGCAAAATGCTTGAGTCAATAATAAAAGATAAAATAAATGACCATCTTACAAACCAGATTGGGTTTGACAGTAATCAACATGGTTTTACACGTGGATGATCCTGCACCGCAACCCTAATTTGTTTTTATGAACACATCAGTAAGCACCTAGACAAAAATGAACCAACTGATGACATATTGCTTAATTTTAGTAAAGCATTTGATTCTGTACCACTTTAGGCCATAATCAACAAATTAAAGAAATATGGAATTAAAAAATCCCTGATAACCTGTATCATAAACTGGTTAGACGGGTGTACACAAAAAGTGTCTATCAGTGGATATCTGTCAGAAGAGGGTGAGGTAACTAGTGGTGTGTCACAGCTGGGCTCCATAATCTTTCAACTATTTATAGTAGATTTAGAGGAACAAACAAACAATTATGTTGTTAGATTTTTTATTTTATTTAATTGTTTAACCGGGAGTGGCACACTAAGCTGAAAGCTTGTTTACAGGTGCAACCTGGGAGCACTGGGAAGTTAAGTGACTTGCTCAGGGTCACACAGTATGCAAGTGGGGGCTGAGGGATTCAAACCCAGGTCTCCAGATTTGCAGCTCCACTGTGCTGTAATGCCTATATGCAGAGGATGCTAAACTTGGAGGTCCCTGCAAAACACCTGAACAAATAAAAAGCCTTCAGGATGATCTTAAATCTGTAGCAAACGGGTCCCTGAAGTGGGGTATGTCGCTAAATATAGCCAAATGCTGTTTCATACACATTGGAAAAAATAATCCATTAAATAAATATTCATTAGGAAATCAAGAAATACACTCAAAGCAGTCTGAAAAAGATCTTGGGGTAATAGGGTACAATAACCTGGATTGGAAAGAACACTGCATAACTGTAGTCAGAAGGACTAACCAAAAAAAAGAGCAATAAAAAGAAACATTACAAGTAGAGCTCTAGAGGTTGATGCTATTGTATTTGTCGTATGTAAGGCAGCGACCAGATTTTTGCAGCCAGATTTGGTGCCTTTACAGAAGCAGTGAAATAGATAGACTTGAAAAAGTACAGCGATGGTTCACCAAATCTATAAAAAACCTAAATACACTACAGTAAATGAAAGTAGATTAGTACACTTGGGGCTGCATAATCTGGAAACCAGAAGAAAATGCAGGGACTTGCTGCTTTATTATGATATTATGAATGATATACAGATGTTACATGAAATAAATGTACAATACAAAGAAATACACTCTACCACCAGATCACATCCCCTACAAGTTAAAATCAACACATTTTGAACAAAGAAGAGAAAATATTTCTTTACTCAAAGAGCCAGGAACCTCGGGAATAGACTTCCTGAAAACATCATAATTAGCAAAAATAAACAAACCTTTAAAGTAAATCTAGACAGATACATTGCCAAAGGAGTAAACGTAGATTATTACCGTCTGTACAAATAGGAGCTATACTTGGGCTTTGACCTTTGACATTAAAAAAAGAAAACTGTCCTGTGATGTTTTTTGCTCACCCAGACCCACTGGCCAACCCCGCCTGATCCTCCCTTGGCACTCACACCCCAACCCTCTGCACCACTCATTTACCTTCCTGGTCCATTAACATTATCCTGCCTGGTAGCAGAGAATGTCTTGCTGCTACTGAGGCCTTCCACAAACTGACTGAAAATAATGTACTATAACAGTGTTTAATATATAGGATAAAGTATGGGTCTCGGTGTGTAATGAGAATTTACAGACACCCGAGGGGTTTATGCATAGCATCAAACCCCGAGGGTGTGTGTAAATTCGAGTTTACACACCGAGACTCCATATTTTATTTTATATAATTGTTAGCTTCTTTTCACCTCAGCAATTATGTAAAATAAAAAAAGACTGCTGTGCCGGCGCAGTCAGATTACCTCAGTGCGTGAGGTCCACTTTAACTTTATTTAAAATATTTTTAGGGTGGTCAATTCAATAGCTGTGTGGAACATTTCAACTAATTGTAAAAATTACTTACTGCCAAGTGTCCATGGCAGTTTCTCTCTACCGTGGGTTTGTGGTTTCTTGTTCGGGAAGGATACAGCAAGCGAGGAGTTCGAGCACGCGCAGTGTGGGGAAAACTGCGCGCGTTTGCCGTTATAAATGCTCCTTTATAACTGCAGATGATGCCATGGTTTCCCTATGGGAAAAAAGGAAGACCATTAATCATAGCTTTTTAATGCATTTTTAACTTTTGCTTATAAACACAGTATTTCGTTTTTAAACATTTTTGCCCCAAATTTTCAACATAGCCTTATTTTACCCCACCTTCTGAACAATACATGCATAATTTTTCAAATTCTCTTCAAACCATATTTCCACAATCACTCAGTGAAATCACATTGATAATAAGGTAGGGTCATAAAAAAAATTGTGTCAAAATGTCAAAGTTTTGAAGAAAAGTTTGTATTTTTCAGTGTTTACTCATGACTATGCTGACGTGGAACCTATTTAAACAGCTTCTACTCAAAGGTGTTAATCCAAGATCTAAATAAATAAAATAAATGAAATAAATCTTTGCAGATTTTGAGCCTAGATCTTCCATGTAGCCCTTTTTTTTATCCCAACTCATGAACACAATAGATGTCATTTAAGAAACATTGAAATTCTCCAATGTTTATTCAAAATTTTGATATTTTTCCCAGACTACAACACCAAATTTTGAACAAAGCCATTTTATACCCTGTGACAGACTGGTCTCACCCAGACTCAGCCTGTACACCGTTGCCAGCTTTTGAACTCTTCATATGTCTGCAAGGGCCCCTCAGTAGTTGCCACTACTCAGTCACAGCCTCAGAGTATCTCTGGGTCTCAATCCTACCAGAGCCACTGCTCATACAGTACAGTACTCCAGCAAACGGGCAAGCAGCCCATCCCTACATCACAATTGAGAATCACTTTTCTTTAGAATCAAAGTATATTAATTGTAGTCTTCTCTACAGAGACGGAAGACAAGTTCTTGTAAGTTATAACCCTGTAATGTGTACCTCTAAGGACTCAGTTACAGAAACATGAAGTATATAAAAAATATTACAATGTACAATATATGTAATTAATGAGCCATAACAGGGTGCAAATTAGCCTCAGGGGTGTGCTAAAGCATGAATCAGATGAATACGTTTCCTTACATCCCTGGGAAGTGCATTAAAATCCTTTCATTTACACCCTGGAGAGACTTATCACACTTATAATATGGCACGCTTGTTTGTTTGTACTATGTTTATAGTAAAAGGCTTAAAAAATGCTGTGTATTGCTTACTTATTACAAAACCTGTAATTTGACTCATTTTGAATATTAGAAAAGGATACTTTGTGTTTGATAGTGCTATTGTACACTTTTGATGTTTTTAGCCAGCATATGGCATTGTTAGCAGAGTGAGTAACGAGTCACTGCAGGAATAACATGCAATGCAATGCTTTCTATTTCAAGCTTGATCATTGCTATTCCACCTCAAGAACTCTCCAGATTGGATTAGGGTTGTAAACAGAAGGCGTTTGCTCACTCTCCTAGTCTGGAAAAACATTGTACATATTCAAATTTGCCACACGGTTGGAGCCGTGTGAGAACTCACTCTCCTGCAACTGATCAAAGTTTATATAACAGTGTCAGTGGCTCAGTAGGTAGCACACTTGCTTCTGAGGCTGGGTGATCAGAGGGCTGTGGGTTCAGTTCCCACATCTGGTACTTGGGTTAATATCCCAGTACTGACACTGTAGTGCAGCATGAGAGGGGTGCTGCACTTCTGAGGTGCCGTCTTTCGGATGAGATGTTAAACCGACGTCCCTTCTGCCTGGATTGGTGGTATTTCAGGTGGATGTTTATTTACTTATTTATTTATTTATCAAGTCTAGGATTACATATACCTTTGAGCCATGGCTCTTTTACAAAGGTTCCACGTCAGAGAAATACAAATTATGGGGAACATCAAGACAGGCATTACAACAAAGTGGACATTGCAAACAGAGTACAGATTAATACAGTTAAATACAGTTCAAGGGTAGCATTGTAACAAGGCAGCCAGCGGCATTTGTCAGAGAAAACAGGCAACAGATAAGAAGTGCCAGAGTCATAGGGAGAGGGAAGAGGGTAGGGGGGAGAAGGAATGTAGGAACGGTGTCAAGAGGGTGAAAAGTGCAGCATTGGGTATACCAAGATGTGAGGGTAGAATCCAGTGAGGAGGGGAGGAGAGGGGGACAACTAGAGCAGAAAGGGAAGTGGAGAACAAGGTTAAATTGGGCAGTCACAGGAGCTGTTGGTAGTGAGATAGTCCCGGAGCCTAGTATTAAACATACCAATAGTTGGGGCAGAGGAGATGGTTGGGCTGAAGCCATTGAACCAAAGTGGTGCTCGATAAGCAAAAGAGCATTGTCCCTGTGAAGTGTGACAGTGGGGGACTTTCAGTAGCTGTAGCGTGGATCTCCTAAGGCACCGTTTGTTAATTCGGTGTTGTAACAGAGTTGAGACCCCAGAAGGTGCAAGGCCAAGGTAGATTTTTTGACCATGGAGCAGGTGAGAAACTTTATGCGGTTTGATAGTTGGAGCCAGCTGGTCTGAAGTGTACAGGTCACATGTGTGGGTGAGACGGTGAGCACCAGTGATGAGCCGACATGCTTTATTTAAGGCAGTTGAAGGCGTCTAAGGGTTGTGGTTGTGGCGAGCCATAAATGATGAGACCATAGTCTATTACAGAGATCACAGAGCTCAGGACTGCAACCTTCAAAGCTTCTGGCATGAGGTGTGGTCTGTGTTTGTAGAGGAGACCAAGCCGTGTATTAGCAGCTCTAGCTACATTATCTACATGAAGTCCATAGGAGAGATTAGGGTCAAGCTGAATCCCTAAGTATTTGAAGGACACCACCTGATCTAGAGTGTTGCCCTGGGTGGTGGAGATTGCCAAGTGGTGTAGCTTGTGTGGGTTATGAGAGCTGCAGAAGAGCATAGATTTGGTTTTCTTGTCATTGAGGACCAGTTTATGATTAAGGAACCATGACTCTACAGAACTGAAACCAAGTTGAAGGTTGTGTTGAAGAGTTGCAGGATCTTTGTGAGTGGAGAATGCAACAGCATCATCGGCATATAGTATGATCTTCTCAGAGCAGTGGTAAGGGAAGGAGTTTAAGAAAAGGCTAAAAAGGAGGGGTCCCAGTATGGATCCCTGTGGGACACCTGAGCGAACAGGCAGGGTGTTAGAAAAAGCGTCTGCAATTTTTACTCTCTGTGACCGGTTTTCTTAGTAACTTTTAAACCAGAGAGAAGAGTCAGGTGATAGCCCGGCATTCAGTAGTTGGTGTATTAGTAGTCCATGGTGTACTGTATTGAAGGCCTTGGAGAGGTCGATGAAAACGGCCCCTGTGAGAAGGCCGTTGTCAAGGGATTTGTGCAAAGCTCCAGTGAACTCAAGGAGGGCTGTGGTGGTGCTGTGACCTTTCTGGAAGCCGTGTTGTTGTGGACCAGGTATATTGTATTTATCCAAGTGGTCGTTAAGTTGATCAGCTACGATGCACTCAAGTGCCTTAGAGATGGGGCAGTATGGAGATAGGGCGATAATTTGAGTGAATCGTCTTGTCCCCACTTTTATGGACAGGTGTCACTGTGGCTGTTTTCCATAGGTCCGGGAATTTTCCACAGCTGAGAGATAGGTTTAGGATTTTTGTTAATGGATGAATTACCTCATCGAGGGTGAGCAACAGAAGCTTAAGGTCCAGGGTGTCGCTACTAGATCTAGATTTAGAGATAGCTGCAGTAATATAGTGGCGAGCTTCATTCAGCCTTACCTTCCTGAAGTAGAAGAAGGGATGGTTAGACTGAGGGGCTGAGGTATTTGGGGAGCAGGCCCTATTTTCGAAAAAGTCATGGGGTAGGACAGCACTAAGGTCTGAAAAAGCTGTGTTAAAGATGTTTGCCATCACCTTGGGGTCAAGGGTTGAGGATCCATCAACCATTAACATGGCCGGAGAGGTTTTTGGCTGCTTCCCTGTGACATCCTTGATATTGTCCCAGAAAGCAAGACCATTCCCCCACGTATTGGTGAGAGCGTCTTTGTAATAGGTGGATTTCATTAGCCGTATGGCTTTTGTGCAGGCATTTCGTGCTTGTTTGTAATTTTGGATGTCCAGTTGTTTGCCAGTGGCCCTGGCAACTGCCCAGAGGTGATCCCTTAGTTTCAGTTGTGAGAGAAGAGCCGCGGTGACCCATGGGTTAGAGAGAGATTTTGTTTTGCGCCTTTTAGCAGGGGCAAAGAGGTCGCAGGCTTTGTTGAAAATTGAGATGAAGTGATCAAGAGCCAAGTTAACATCTGTTGCTTCATAAATTGGTAGCCAGTCTTGTAGAAGCAGGTGTTGTTTGAGATGTGGAAGTTTTCCACGAGGAAGGACTCTGCTAGTGATAATTTTGGGAGGGGGCTTAAGGAATTTGTTAGACCATGCACACATGACTGGGGAGTGGTCACTGAGTGAGTCTGGGAGAATGGTCGTAAGAGAAATCCTTGTGGGGTGAGTGGTGAGGACCCAATCCAAGAGGGTACTGGAGCCAGTCTTGTAGTTAATCCTAGTAGGGGGGTTCACCATTTGCGTGAGGTTAGCAGCTGAGATGGAGTCTTTATAGGCACTGGCACTCGATGCCAACCAGTTTATGTTGAAATCCCCAAGTAGAATAAGTTCAGCTTCGGAAGGATGAGAGTTGATAAAGTTTAGGACGTCATTGAATCCATGTTTAGGGTCCCTGGGTGGGATGTATCCAGAGACAATAATCAGGGCTTTATGGTTGGGACCTAGGACGATTTTTATTGGCAGAATCTGGGCTGAGGCAGAAAGTGATGGAGTTGCTACAGGGTGCCAAGACAGGGAGTCTTTGATATAGATTGCGTAACCACCGCCTTTTTGGATATCCGGTCCAGCCTGTCCAGCCTGTGGACATTGTAGCCCTGTATTGTTACTGCTGAGTCAGGAACTTTAGGTGTCAGCCAAGTTTCCACCACTGCAAGGATGTCAGGTTGTGTTGGCACATGAAGGCTTGGAGTGCATCCAGCTTTGGTAGTAGGCTGCAGATATTAATAGTTGCAAGGATAAGGGCACCTGGAGTTTGTGTGTGGCCTGAGCTTCTAGGGCCAGTATTGGGATGGATGCTGCCTGAGATGAGAAGGAGGAGGAGTAGAAGTTTTAAGGAGCAGAGTCGCAGCTCTTTGAGAGATAGTTTTGGTTGTTTTTTCCTGGAGTAGAGGTTGCAAGGTTCCAGGCGGTGTCCCACATGGACCGCAAGGTGGTACAGTGTAGAGAGGTGGTCACACTTATTGAGAGTAGTGGTCAGGTTAAGTAAGCAGGAATATCCAATCGGTGCACCAAGCACAGCACTCGAGTGGAAGTGGAGAGATTCCCTTGGAGTAGCAGTGGAAACCAGAGTAGAGGGTGGCGGGGAGGGGTGGGGGTGGGGTGGCTAGGACCAGGAGAGAGAAGAGGGAGCCAGAGCAAGGAGGGAGGAGGAGAGGCAAGAGAAAGGCAGAGAGAGCCCACATGGCTACGTACTAGATAAAGAGATAGAGATATAGCCCTCTAGTGGTGAGAGGATATAATCTGCTAATGGAAAAGTCAACAGTTAAAAAAAAAAACCTCAAATTCACTTCTAATATCACCTCAGAACTTAAAATGACTGCAAGGATTAAACAAATTATTAAACACTCAGTACATAAATTCAACTAGAGACACAGAGGGAGATACAGTAGTTAGAGATGTGTTCAGCAGGAGATAGTGGGCCACTTGGAAATCAGCTTCCACTGGTACCAAATCCAAAGTCAGGGCTAGTACCTTGCAGTACAGAGGATTTCTGAAAAACTGTTTAGGTTCCAGAAATTGAGGGGTCCGGAGCCTGGTCAAGGCACGCTGTATCCCTTGCAGTACAGAGGATTTCTGAAAAACTGTTTAGGTTCCAGAAATTGAGGGGTCCGGAGCCTGGTCAAGGCTGTTAAAGATCCCATGGCACTTATCAAAAAGAGTAGGGGAAATTCCCCAGTGTCCTGGCCAAATTTCGCTCATTCACTAAAAAAAAAATACCACCAACAGCTTAATCTGGTTCAAGGTCAGTTGGCATTCATCTGTATCCCCCCCTCCCACAGGTTGTGCCTGAAAATAAACAAGATTTGTCTAGTGCACTTACCCGGTCAACAAAAAATAAACAAAAATATTCTTTCTCCTGCCCACTCACTGGAGCCTGTTCCAGTTCCCTCTAAAGTATTATACTGCTTCTTTCTCCTGCCCAACCCCATCATCCATCAAAGCCTGTTCCAGTCCCCCCTCTCAGTTTTGGCCAATCTGGTGTGGGTCTTACTGGAGTATTTCTTTATTTCTTTATTTATTTAACAGATTCATAAATAACCTTTGAATATGACCTCTTTTACAAAGCTTCCACATCATGGATACAGAATAAAAATACAAACAAATATACGTTAACAATAAATAATGTAACAAGCATGATATAACTCAGGGTATCATTCCTAAAATAATCTAAGCAGCATGCATATTTATTAACAACAGGAATGAGGTACTAAGAAGGGGCTAGAATTGAGTGGCCTAAGGGGCCTTGTCAGAAAGGCGGGGAAGGGAAGAGGAGGATGGTGCTGAGTAACAGCGATTAGTCAGAGGGGGTGAAGAAGGATGCTGGGGCAGAGTGGGGGTGGCAGAGGGAAAGGGGGAGTAGTGAAGAGGTGGGCAGTGGGGCAGTAAGGTGTATGAGCTAGCCTCAGAGGGAAGGGGTCAGGGTAGGGACAGGTAGGATGAAGATGGGTGGGTGGGTTAAAGTTATGCATACTTGGGAGGGATAGATGCAGTAAGGTGGGAGGGACAAAAAGGAGAGACAGCTGACTGGAAGGAGGGTACATGAGAGTAAACAGGGAGGAGGAGCAAGTTGCCCGGGAGGGAGATTGTGACTCAGGTTCGATCGCTGGAGGCAGAACATGATCAGGAGGTGAATTTAGGTAAACAGCACAAAGCAGGGGGAGTTTTTGTTTTTTTTAAAGCAAAAGCTGAGCAGAGTTTGATCGCAGAAGTAGCATGCCCCTGCTGTTGCATAGTAACCTGCATCTGCTCAGTGATTCTCACTTCATTTGCAGCCCCTCCAGCAGGAGCGGAGATATTTTTTAAATGGAGTTTAATAGCTGACTTCTGCTATTTCCTGCTATGAAGCAGCTCCCACTGCATCTGTGTAGCCATGCCATGCACCTGTCTTCAGCCACGTTATTTACTGTGTCCCATGCCATGCCCATCTCCTACCTCAGAGAAAGGTGGCTAATCATTTTAATATGTTTCTCTGTTTGTCACCAGTATAGTAAAATAAAACAAGCTTTTTTAAAAATAGTTTCTGTTAGAATGGGAGTGTATTTTGAATGCTAAAGTACTGTAGAAACTGGTTACACTGCACTGGACACTGCAGTGCTGGGTAGCGGGAGATTAAGGGAAAACTGTAGTTTTTAAGATAGAGGCCACATACTTTATTTTGAGCTGTGAGGAAGTGCTTTATTTATTGTAAATAGCAGGGAAATATTTCAGAATGTGTAGTAAATAAGGAGTACTAGTTTGTTGTTATATGGTGCAAACATTATGTAAACTATATTTACATTTTGGCAGTAGTACTGTGAGAGATTTTCAAGACGGTGGCTGCTGGATTTTGTTTCTGTTTGGAGACTGCTTTAGCTGCAACTACCCTGCCCCCCCAACCCCAATGCCCCCTTCATCCACCCTATCCCGCTAACACCACCTCCCCATAACTCATGCACCGCTGCAACTCACTTTCCACCAAGTATCTTCTTACACCGCTCCCCCTCAGATGACTTCCTGCTTAACCCTTCTACGGTGCTCCCGCGCAATGCCAAAATCCCCCTACTTACAAGAAGGTGCAAACTGCCAGCCACCTTCTCAATGTTCCTTCTTATTCTGCTCCTAGCAGGGGATATCAAACTAAACCCAGACACCCTTGTAGGACAAATGCAAGCTTGATCATTGCTGTTCCAGCTGAAGAACTCTCCAGGTTGGAGGCTACATCCCAGAAAATCCTTAATATCATGCAAATCAACAATAGGAGTCTTCTACCTAAGCTTCACCTGCTAGCTGCTTGGTGACTCAACACTCCCCTGATTACCTCTGACTCAGAGAAACATGGCTTTCCACCAAAACCCCTGAGTCCTCCCTATCCATAACAGATTACACCCACACCAGCAGGGCCATGGCAAAAGGGGTGGAGGTGTAGCGATCTGTGTAAAACAGCCACTCTTGCTCAGTCATCAAGAGAAAATCTTGCTCTGGCTCACACAAACTGATTCTATCCCAACTCACCCTCCCTTCTACCATACCAATTTTCATCAGGGTGATCTATGCCTCTCCATGCCATGCCCAAGATGCCCTAGTTTCTTTCTTGTCCTCCCTACCTCTCCTCTCTGCATCCGGTGAACTAATCCTACTATGGGACTACAACCTTGACTGGCTCTCCTCCTCCACCAAAACTGCCACATCCAAATTAGAGGCTCTTAACCTCACCCAATTAATTACTTAGCCCACCTGTTATAATCCTCACTCAGCAAACCACTCCCTAATTGATTGGATCCTTGCTTCCCATCCACATAGAATTTCCACTGCTGGTGTATTGGACTCAGCCCTAAGAAACCAGTGTATTACACACCGCACCAGAAAAATTCAACTTCCAAAATCAGCCCCTAAATACATCATTACCCATCCTCTAAATTCACTAAACACCAGCTGTGTCCTGCATGACCCAAAACATTCAAACTGAGATCCTGTCTACTCCTTATCTGACGTCGACTCAGCTTTGTCTAGCTTCCTACATACCGTACTGTCAAAAAGGTATGGGACTTCCATACCCCCAGGTTAAAGCTAGGGTCAGAAAGTGCCACAACCCACTAATCTTCAGCACATTAATTGCCCTCTGTAAAGCTCATGACAAGGCCTGGTCCCTATTTAAAACCACACAACCCCCCCAATATAGACAGGCCTAAAACTTTGCTAGAATTGCTTGTACAAAGTATATAAGACAAGCAAATGCTGAATACTTTAAGTCCCATTTAAATACCACCCATCCTTCCTCTTTCTGGAAGTGGTCCACTCCCTTATTGACCCCCTCTCAGATCACCACTCTAAGTTTCAAGCATAATGACCAGACAATTTCTGAACCTGTCAAAATAGCATAAACCCTAAACAACTTTTTCACCACCTGTGCTCTTCCTGACATGACCCTCCCTGGCCCCTCACACGCCCCCAAACCCTACCCAAAGCAATTCCTCCTGACTCCCACTTCACCGGAAGAAGTCCTTCATGCCCTCTACTCCTTGAACATCTCAAAATCCAGCCCTAATGGTAGTCACTCTGAACTTCTGCATACAGTATATCTGCACCTGCAATTGCTGTTCCTCTCATTTACCTACTAAATTTGTCCTTCTCCTCTGGCAATGTCCTCCAAGCTTGTAAACTTGCTTATGTCATTCCTCTCTACAAGAGTGATGACCCCTAGTACCTGGAATCTACTGACCATGCTCTCTCCTCCCAGCTTTTGCTAAACTGCAAGAAACTCTTGTCAAGTCCAGACTGACAAACTTTCTTACATTCACAAATTGCATCTCCCCATATTGGTCTGGGTTCAGAAAGCACCACTCCACCATACCTTCCCTCCTTCGCATCACTGAACATATCCAGTCTGCCGTTGACCAAGGCTAACTAACTGCTGCAATCTTTGTTGATCTGGCTCCATGACAAACTCAATGTAGCTGGACTTGCCCCTCCTGCAATTCAGTGGTTCAGACAGTGCATTGAAAATAGGCTCCAGTCAGTCTGGATTGCTTAATCCACTTCCCATACTAGCTGGTGTCCCCAGGGCTTGATTCTAGGCCCCATTCTGTTCTTCCTATTTATTAATGACCTCCCATCTGTCTGTTCAAGATCCCTCATCCACATGTACCCAGATGACACCATCCTTTTCACATCTGGCCCAGTTCTAAGCGATGTTCAATCATGGCTTCAACACGATTATCACAATATGCAGTCTTGGTTTCACGCAAACCATCTCGAAATAAACTCATCCAAAAAAGTTTCCATAACTTTTGGATCTGCTCAAAAACTTGTGAGAATATCCTGTTCACTTGCTATCACCTCCCTTGATGGGACCCCATTAAATGCTGTCTCCGCGTACAGATATCAGGAGTATGGTTCAACCCCCAGTTAAACTTCTCGAATCACATGGATGCCATCATATCAATGCTCCACCCTATGCTAAGCCTTCTATACAGAAATTGTGATGCCTTCCCACTATCCATTAGATGCTTATTATTAACAAAATTGATCACTCCCATCATCAACTACGTTGACACAGTGTATGGCACTTCCTCCTCCTCATTGTTATCCAGGCTCAACTCCCTCCTCTATGCTTTCTGTTGCTTTGCCACAAATAGCCCTCTTAGAACCCACCACTGCAATCTCCTTTCTTCCTTCTGAATACCACTCCTATCCCATCATCACTTCAGCCAGTCCATCTCCTTCATTTCCAGATTCTGGTTCAACCTGCTAACCCTTTACCTGGCAGAGAGGCTAATACCAGCTGCCATTTCCCCATACTCAGTGCACTCAAGGGACTCCCATTCATTCTTCTCTTTAAACCTTCCTCATCCACTAGCAAATCTGCCTTCACCTACAGACTTCCCTCTTTATGGAACCAACTTCTACCTGTCCTAAGAAACTCACCATCTCACAACTGCTTCAAATAACAAATCCTACAACTTCCACTCCCCACCTTTACCTGCACCTAGTGACTCACAGGCCCAGCCTCATGCCAAATGTTTTGTTGTGGATAGTAATCAAATCCTCAGAATTGTGTGATACTATCTGTATATAGTCCATACTTTGCTGTATAACTTATGCAACTGTATATTTATCTTATGAAACACAGAAACATAGAATTTGACGGCAGATAAGGACCGCTTGGCCCACCCAGTCTGCCCATTTCCCTACCTAATGGATAAGCTGCAGATCCTAGTTAACCAGCAGCCTACTTCTTCCTACCCCCACCCCCTAGAATTGCCTTATCACTGTCCCATGCATGCTTGAATTCCACCACTGTTTTTGACTCCACAACCTCCTCCGGAAGGCCGTTCCATGCATCCACAACCCTCTCTGTGAAAAAATACTTCCTTAAATTACCTCTGAGCCACCCCCATCTTTAAATTGTGCCCCTTGTTCTCGCTCATCTCTTTTTGAAAGATACTACCTTTTGGACTTTGTTGATCTCTTGAGGTACTTGAAAGTTTCTATCATGTCTCCCCTCTCCATCCTTTCCTTGAGGCTATACATATTAAGCTCCTTAAGTCTCTCTTCATATGTCTTCTTGTGCAGACCCTGCACCATTTTAGTTGCCCTACTCTGGACAGCTTCCATCCTGTCTATGTCTTTGTGGAGTTTGGGTCTCCAGAACTGCACGCAGTACTCCAGATGCAGTCTCACCAGCTGTCTGTTCAGAGGGATAATAACTTCCTGTTTTCTACTGGTGATGCCTCTCCCTATGCATCCCAGTATCCCCAGCCCTCCTTGCTACCCTCTCACATTGCTTGCCCACCTTTAGGTCATCTGATATGACTACCCCCAGGTCCCTTTCCATTTTTGTTGTTGTTAGTATCTCACCCCCATTGTGTACCCTTCCCTGGTTTTTGTTTCCCAGGCGATTACCTTGCACTTCTTAGCATTGAATCTAAGCTGCCATACATTTGACCATTCCTCTAACCTGCCAAGTCCCTTCTCATCCTTTCCACCCCACTTTGTGCATCAACTCTGTTTGCAGATCTTTGCTCATCTGCAAAGAGACATACTTTTCCTTCCAGTCCCTCTGTAATGTCACTTATAAAGACATTGAAGAGGACCAGTCCTAATACTGAACTCTGCGGTACCCCACTTGTAACCCCCCTTCCTTCAGAGTGGACTCCATTTACTATTAATCTCTGTGTCCTATTCTCCAGCCAATTCTTTACCCAGGCTTTCATCTTGGGACCCACTCCCAGGCTGGCTAACTTGTATATTAATCTTTTGTGTGGGACTGTGTCAAATGCCTTGCTAAAGTCTAGGTAGGCCATGTCCACAGCCCCTCCCTGATCTATTACTTTGGTCATGTATCTATTATGTATTTTCTGCTTTATATTTCTCCCTTCTCCAGGTCACACCTGGAAATTAGCCTCGGCTCTGTGTGCCTTTCCTGGTTATCAAATGTTTTAATAAATAAATAAAAAAACGTTCAGAAAGTCTTTCTTTGGGAGGTGAGGTAGAGTGACATTCAGCAGCTGTCCATGCATTTATAGAGCTTTATTTCATGGTCAGCTGACATCTCACAGCCAATTACATTTCTAGATTTTTCCTGATATTTTATTAATTGTACGTATAATACAGAATACTACAATAAGACTATGGGGAACAATAATTCTACAGAGCTAAAAAGAAAATGTTTTGAATGGGAGGGAACACACAGAAAAACCTATCTCACTCTTCTGGGTCTGACAAGTCCTCAAAACTCTTCAGCTGCCAGCCCCCCATAATGCCTCATCAAATATGTCACTCTGACTTCATAGATTCAACAACTTCTTTGTGTTCTGGCACACTTCCCATGTTGAAAACTGGTCCACTCTGACATCACAGATTCAACACCTTCTTTGTGTTCTTGCAAATCCCCATCTTGAAAACTGATCCAAACTGGATATGTACGCCAGAGTCTGGTTTTGTGGATTGTATTGTCCTTCCACCTTCCCATCTGGTAAAGTCCATGGGGTTTCTTTCTCCCTTGCTCTGACTTTGTTTACACCCAAAACAGAGCCTGTAGGTATGAAAGCAATCCACCTCTTTGAAGTGTAAGCACCCTTCAGCAGACAAGAACTCTACTGATTGCCCAAATGATCCCCTATCAGAGTGCCTCAGGCTTGGGCTCCAGTTGCAAGAAGCGTTAGATTCATCACACCATTTTATTTCAACTGAAATACTTACAAGAAGTCTAGCTGATAGTAAAAATTAAACATGACTGAAAAACAATTCCTTTGGCACCAGTAAAGGACGTTTATTTTTCATAGGAGATGACTGGCTCAGATCCACTACAGGAGTCTGACAGTATTTCTGTCGAACGTCCTGTCAGCGACACTGGCAGATCGACCGCATTCTGCAGTCGGCTGCCAGTTCACTATCATTATCTTTGTCTTCTTCGGGGGGCTTCACCCCCAAATCCCCCAAGCAGGGGGCTGCATCCCCCACACACCCCCACTCAAAGATTCTCAACTCCAGTTGAAGCTGATTGGGGGGTGCAGGACACCCGACAGGCACGCCGGGTTCCAGCGGGTCTCCCACCACGGCTAGGCACTGTAGTCGCTATGGAGGACCTCACTGGTGAAATGTTGCTGCAAGGGGGGTAAACGGGCTGGCTCCACCTGCTTTGCTGTCGGTGCACTCTCTGGGTGAACCCTATATTAGTTTCTAATAGCGCCTTTCCTACTTAAAAGGGGCACTAACTATTGAGTGGCAGTCCGTCCACATTGATATGCTGTGACCCACTGTGGGACCTAATGTCCACATTTTAGGACTGCAGCACCAGACTCCACCTTACCAATTTTAGGTTCTGGACAGTGGTCTTTTTTTCAAGTAAGGTTCCCAATAATATCTCTAGGACAGCATCCATCTTGGACATGGGGTTTTGTTGTTGAACTTGTGATAGTCGATGCAGAGCCTTATGGTCCCACCCATTTTGGGGATCAATATCACTGTTGAGGTTCAGGGACTACTTGACTCATGAATGAACCAGAGGGCCAGCACCTCCATGAACTCCACCTCTATGGCATGTCTTACTTCTTCTGGAACTCTGTAGGGTGACTGTCTCAGTGAGGCTTGGGACCCTGTATCCACTTTGTGCTCTGCCAGTGTTTTTTATAACCCAGCTTTTCCGTGAACATTTCAACAAATGCATGCAGCACCCCATACATTTCAGCAGCTTGTGCTGGTGTCAGCTGGTCCGAGAGGGTGACAGCATCCACTGAGGATTCTCCCATAACCTCTCCCAGCAGATAAATCAGCAGGTCTGCTTCAGCATCTTCCTCTAGATAGCTGGACATAGCCAGGACCATCTTGACCCACTCATGATAGAGTGTCATCATGTTTACATGGTAGACTCACTGTTTGTACCTCCTGTCAAGTAGCACCACCACATAACTGACATCATTCACCCTCCTGACCAATGACTAAGGCCAACCCCCACTAAGCCACCTGTAAGTTGTTCTGCCAGATGGGGATGAACATCATCAACCATTACTAGATGTCACACTCCCAGGCTCTGGCCCCATGATGGTACCATGTCTTCTGCCTCTGTTGTGCAATAGCTAGATGCTCCTGGTCAACCCCGAACTTCTTGAGCCATGACCTGAAGTTTAGTGCATACTCCATAACTTATCTTGAGGAGCAAGCTCACCCACTCATTCATCCCTTACCAAATCTAGGGGACCCCTTACTCTATGGCCATGGGGTAACTCAAAAAATGAGAACCCTGTGGACTTCTGGATGACTTCCCTATATGTAAATGAGAGATGGGTTAAGTACTTGTCTCACTCTCTCACATGCTGGTAGGCATATGGCCTTAACATGGTCTCTAGATACCCAATGAATTGCTCCACCAGACTTTTAGTATAGGGGTAGTATGGAAAGGCCTGGGCTGCCTTACTGCACACTTTTTCCAAAGATTAACCATCAGATCAGATATGAATTTTGCTCCCCTTGTCCAAAAGGCTCTCCTGGGGATAGCACACTGGCTAAATATCCCCTGCAGTTCATCAGCCACTTTCTCCACCTCGATGGAGGACAAGAGCAGTGCCTCAGGTTACCTTGAGGCTTAATCTATGGCCACCAAAATGTACTGCTTGCCTGCATGACTTCAGGTGCTGAGTGACCTCACAGTGTCAATGGCAACTTTTTCAAATGGATCTTCAATAATAAGCAGGGGGAATCCAAGTTACCTTAGCCCTGTCTGGGGTTGTCAGATCTAGTTCGGGAAAGATTCGAACCCATCATGAACCCTGGTGTTCGAGTTTTAATTCAGAACTCAAACACTAGTGGGTTCGCAAATGGGTTCAAATCAATCCATTTTTTTTTTTTTGACTTAAGAAGCCGCAACCACAACGCAGGCTTGCCTAGCCCTATAGTGTCGACTCCAAAGTGATGGAAGATAGGTTGAAGCAGCAGGATGGGATTGGAAGGCAGCACAGTGCCACAGAAGGCAGAAAGGAGGTGGAATGAAGGGAAGGGTGTATGACGGCATACACAAACTTGTGGGGGCTGAATGGTGTGGACTGCACTGGAGTTGGAATGCGTGCCTGTGTACTTCATCCCCACAGTCCGGTTACCACCTGACCATCTGCTCTGCAGTCAGGTGGTGGATGGTAGACGTAAACCAGTGTGCGGTTGCAGCTCTATTCATTTTACCCAGCCAGCCCAGTGCCATAAAGGAGTTTCAGGCTGCAGCAGCTTGTGCTACTCACTTGCTCCCTCTGTCTGGGCTAGCTCTGCTCTCTGGCTCTGGCAATTGTTTGCTAATTAAATCATCGTGTGTGTATTGCGCAAACTAAAAAAATAAATAAAAAAGCTAAGGGGTGGGTGGGAGTGAAAACTAAAGGTAGGGGCTGGGGGGGACTCAGGGTTGGGAGTGGGAACCGAGTAAAGGAAAGGGTCCGAACTTGGGAACAGTTGGTGAGAGGCTTAGCCTCAGGATGAGACAGACAGAGTGAGGGAAGTTAAAGTTGCTGAATATTTGAGTGAAACTGAGAGAATTTTATCATAGTCTCAAGCAACAGTTCAAAAACTTCATTTCAGCATGGCGTAGTTGTTTCACACTGGGAAGAAGGTGAGATCATCAGATGGCTGGGGGAAGGGTGAAGAAATTAAAACAAACAGATTGTGACTCGAGTTTAACTTTAATGTGTGAATCTTTGAGAAGTTGAAACATTTGAATTTGATGGCATTTTTACTTACTACTTTATACCCTACTCCACAAAATAAAGTAAAATAATCAGGAGGATAGGGAGGGGAGGGGATTCTGTGGTACTGTGCTGCTGAGCGTTCTTCGATTCCACCCTATAAAATTCCTGATAGAACAACACCAGGCTGTTTTATTTATTTATTTTTTTTACACAGTACTCCCAACTTATGTGTTGAGTGTGTGACTCCACTACACTGTATCTCTCTATTCTCCTGTGGTGTTCCCATCACCCTGCTGCAGCTGCTGACTGTGTACCCTACCCATTGTGTGTTACTGCGAGAAGCCCATTGTTGGGCAGTCGTTTGGTGGCATTATCCTTAAATACATGACAGAAGCCTAGAAATATATTTCCCTGTTGGGAGAAGAGACAGAAAAATCTCTTTCCTTGGGTTGTGTATGTGTGTGTGACTCCGTCTCCTGTGGTTAGCCCATCTGCTGCGTGCCTTTTGACTGCACTGTACCCTACCCAGTGTGTGTTACCGAGAGAGGCCCAGTGGCCAGTTGTTGTGTTGTGGCATTATCCTTAAATACATGACAGAAGCCCAGAAATATTTTTCCATGTTGGAAGGAGAGACAGAAAAATCTCTTTCATTGGGTTGTATATGCATGTGTGACTCCATCTCCTGTGGTCAGCCCATCTGCTGTGTGCCTTTTGACTGCACTGTACCCTACCCAGTGTGTGTGTTATCAAGAGTGGCCCAGTGGCCAGTTGTCGTGTGGTGGCATTATCCTTAAATATGTGACAGAAGCCCAGAAATATGTTTCCCTGTTGGGAGGAGAGACAGAAAAATCTCTTTCCTTGGGTTGTATATGTGTGTGTGACTCTGTCTCCTGTGGTCAGCCCATCTGCTGTGTGCCTTTTGACTGCACTGTACCCTTTCCAGTGGGTGTTACCGACAGAGGCCCAGTGGCCAGTTGTCGTGTGCTGGCATTATCCTTAAATACATAACAGAAGTCCAGAAAAATATTTCCCTGTTGGGAGGAGAGACAGAAAAATCTCTTTCCTCAGTTTACTCCATCTCTTGTGGTCAGCCCATCACCCTGCTGCTGTGCACCCCTTCACTGCTATGCGTATGCCTATGCCCAGCAGCCCAATCATTCTGTAAGCCTTGAACCTGGGATCCTTAAGTTGTAAACTGTCATATTCTTCAATTACTTTCAGTCCACTGCATCACAGTGTCACATAGCCTGCCAAAATAAAATTTTGGAGTTGTAGCCAGTGATCATAGATCACGTTGCTTTCTTACACAGGAATTGTGTGGGTGCATTCACTGCAGTATACTGGTTCTGTTATGGCTGACACCAACATAGACAAAGCATCTAGTGCTGGTGTTGGAGCAGGTGTTGGTGGTAGAGGTAATCCTGGTGCTAGCAGAAATAACCAAAATGTTTCATGTGATAATAATTCCACAAACAGCAAAAGAGCAACAGCGAAGTGTGGTAAAGGGGGACCTTTAAAGAAAATCTGTGCAGCTGCTGGGGTCATACGGATAGGCACCATAAGGTATGCTGTCAATGCTGTTAAAATCCCTGTGACTAGCAGTAATAATGCAAGTGACAGTGAGTCCCTCTCTGACTCAGACAGTAGCTCTTTGTCTGAGTCTGACTTTGTTGTGTCTTGTGACGTATCATTACTTCCTCAACAAAGTGAAATGAGCGAGTCTGCTGACAATGAATCAGGTAGTGCACTTGCAAATACATCCAGCACTGTTGGCAATGAAAAGGACATATCCATTCAATCCACCACTTCTGTGTCGGCCAACAATGAAAATCCATCGGAGTCTTCTGCCCACTCTTCTAGCACCAAGGAGCATGTCCCGGGTTCTGTTAGGACAGGTGAAAAAACAGTCTTTAGCTATCTTCCTAGCACTTGAACAAAATCTGTCACATCTGAGGTGTGGAATTATTTCTCTGTCAGTAAAACTGATCCATGCAGAGCAGTTTGTTCCCTGTGTAAACGGAGTGTAAGCCGTGGTAAAGTTGTGTCATGCCTTAGCACTATAGCTCTTAAACGCCATCTGAAAAAGCATTCAATTTTGCTTGATCATCCAAAACCCATGTCCTCCATCTTTCAGACCACACGTGAGAAGGGTCAGGAATTTGAAATGGATACTGAATTGTCTGAACTCGATGCGGACAGAACCACTGCCAGCCCTAGGATCACTGTTACCTCCAATGCCAGCACTATTAGTACCAGTTGCACAGCCAGTGATGGCGCTGAATGTATAAGTCCTAGTCCACCATCTCCACGTCCATCTGCCCATCGAATCACAGTGTATAATAAACCAACAGAGACATGTTGTAAACAGCTAACACTGTCTCAGGCATTTGAAAGGAAGAATACCTTTACTAGAAATCATCCAAAGACCCTTCATCTTAATCACAGAATTGGTGAACTGTTAGCTGGAGCCCTTCTCCCATACTCTTTGGTAGATCATGAGGATTTTAGGGAGCTCATGACATTAGCAGAGCCTCATTGCAATGTGCCTCATCGAAGGTACTTTTCCTATGTTGAAATGCTAAACATTTATCAGGCTTTAAAAGCGACAGTGATGCTTTCACTTAAAACTGCAGAGGGTGGGGTTATTCATGTCACAACAGATATGTGGACCAGCACTCAAAACATGGATTACATGTCCCTTACCGCTCATTGGGTTACGTTTTGTTGTGCTTCTTCAAAAACAAAGACACTCCAAAAGATGGCGTTGCTGCATATAAAGAAGTTTGGGTAAAGTCATACTGCTACAAACATCTTGCAGGAGCTAAATGACCTCCTTGATGAATGGGTTTATTCTCATGGTCTAAAATGTGGCTTCATAGTAAGTGACAATGGAGCCAACATCTTGAAAGCAGTACAGGATGGAGGATTTCTGTATGCTTCTTGCTTTGCACATTGCTTACATTTAATTGTCACAGGATTTCTCAGCAATGAAACACAAGTGGATGGTTTGATTGCTGTTTGCAAAAAAATTGTGACTCACTTTTCATATTCAACAAAGGCTATACGGACATTGTCCGAACTGCAAAAAAAAACACAAGCTGCCCCAACAAAAGCTGATTCAAAATGTTTTCACTCATTGGAACTCAATGCTTTATATGCTGTAGCACGTCTTGGAGCAAAAGCAAGCTATACATGAGTATTGCTTCAGTTACATTATTGGAGATGGCATGTTGCTGTCTGTGCTGCAGTGGAAATTAATGGAGACAGTGTGCTGCATCCTAGCTCCTTTTGAGACAGTTACAAGGGACATGTCTTCTGAAGGCGCATCTGTGAGTCAGGTTATCCCACTCATAATGCTAATTTCACATCATCTTAGTGCTCTAAATCTACAAATAGAAAAAGACAGATCTGAAGCGCAGACAACAAGTCGCCTGTATCATGGGAATCTTGTAAAGAGAATGAGCGAGCCCTTCAAAACCAATGACAAATTAATTGCAGTGACGAAATCAAAACACTACATCCTTGCAACTCTCTTAGATCCCAGGTTCAAGGCTAAACATCTTCCAAAAACAGATGATATAGAGCAGTACAAATGTCTGTTGCTAGATGAGCTGCAGCACTCACAGGAGTCAAACACAGACATGCACAGTACCCTTAGGTTATCATCACCACAACATGCAGGTTCATCTTCACAAAGGGATACAGAACTAGAAAAGTCACCAAACACTGACAGTAGCTGTTCCACAACTGCCACTTCTTCAACCCTTAGTAGCAATCTAAATCGGTGGCAAAACCTTTCCAAAATTGCTGCCATACCAGCTTCTGCTGATTCCTCTTCTGAGCGGTCTCTGTCCATCATGGTAGACAGTTACCTGCAAGAACTGCCTATTCCTATTGATGCATGCCCTTTTGAATACTGGAGATCAAAAAAGTTGATTTGGACAGAGCTGTATGATGAAGCCTGTAAATATCTTGGTTGTCCTGCAACAAGTGCCTCTTCAGAATGCATGTTTAGTACAGCTGGCAATATTGTGACAGACACCAGAAATAGGTTGCTGCCAGAAAATGTACACACGGTAACTTTTATTAAAGTTAATAAGTCAAGATTTTCGTATCCCTACAAGAGTATACAAACTGATCCTGAAGTGATTGATGTTGTGGATGTTGATGGTGATGACAACTCAGATGGTGGTGGCTGGTAAATACTGTGTGGGACAGAGTCTCTCTGCACTAAAAAGGAAACTTTTGCAGACTGTGATGACTTTGGTTGTCTCTCACCTTTCTCGATCTACCACCTTGGACTACATACCCCCAAAAACTTTCACCATTTCATGGCACACTGCTTTGTAGCTAGGGTCTAAATTAAAGTCAACAAGTTTTATATACAGGGCAATTTTAACATCAGTGGAACAGGCCCAAATTTGGCATAGAAGGGACACTGTCACGTCAATCCTTTCTGTATCATATTATTTATAGTTAAAGTGGAAACATATATTTTAGGATTTACCTTCTGTGACTTTGTGGTGCATCAGTATGGGCTGGGACTGGGGACGTTCTATTTTTCAATTTTAAAGAGGACAAAACAATGAGTTCTAATTGGTAGCTGTTTATTATTTTTTCAATTACAGAAATGTTAGCCATAAACCAAAATGGATGCTAGTACATGGGTGATGGTTGGGGGACTGGGTTTTAACATGGTTGAGGGACTGAGAAGGGTGACATGAATGGTAGTTCATGACTAAGTGTGGGGTAGTTTAAACATTTGGGTGAGGGAGGAGGGTGGAATACATGCTCGAAGGGGGTGAGGGTTGTGGGTTGGTTTTAACATGGGTGTAAGGGTGGTATGGATGCTACAGCACAGATGAGGGTGGTGGAAGAAAAGTGGAATGGGTGATGGGGTGAAAGTTGGGTGTTGTTTTAGTCCATTCATTTACAGATTCGTGATTGGCTGGGGATGGTGAGGAAAAATATGATGACAGACCGAACCTACTATACATATATATATATATATTTTTTTTTTTTCTTATTAAATACATTGCAAACTGCTGCCACCTAGCACAATTGTCCTGTTCCCTTTAAAAAAAGAATAAAGGAATCAGAAATAAAAGAAAATCTGCATCAGCAGTTTTCACAGAATGTGACCTATCATTTAGTGTTTTTGCTTTACAAGTAGTGATAATTTGATACCTAATGGGGTTGACTGACACTGTCCCTTAAGCATCACATGCCAACTGCTGCAGCTACATTAAATGTTCCTTAAGTTAGTATGTGGTGAGGAAACCACTTTTTTTAATTTATGTGACTGAAATACAGATTTTATTGATGTATCAGCTACAAAAATGCATCAGCTTAGAAAGTTGTATGTATTACTTAAATTTGCCAACTAGAATGTTGGTATATGTATGCACTATCTTAGAAAATTGCATGCATTTTTTGCCAGCAACAATGACTGGCATATTTTTTTTATTCAAATGTCATGACTGACTATGTTATGACATAATGGGCCAGATATTCAAAACTTTGCCCCGGGGCAAAATTAGCACTGCCCGGCGGGCAAACTTAGCCTGGAGCACAGAACAAGCTATATTCAAAAGGAATAGCCCAGGGCAAACAGCTTCCGAATATAGCATGGTAATGAGACCATGCAAACTGGGCTGGGAGTGCAGGGCAAACATAGCCCTGGAATAAGACAGCACTGAATAAAGCAACCAGGAAGTGCAACCCACAACAACAACACAGTACACAGCAACGTGAGGGCAGGTACAGATGAACTACATGGCTAATGTGTGTGCCAGCAAATGCATGGACTAAGTACAGTTGCAGGAAGCAACAGATGTGAAAGAACAGTGATCAAAACTGTATAATATTCCCCATACCATTAGCGCCGCACTAATATGTGGAGCTAAGCAGTTAGCCCAGAGCAAACACGTTTGCCCAGAGCTAAAATGTGTCTTATTCAAAAGTGCCATGCAAATGAGCGTACTTGGGTAGTCTCTGGCAAACAACTGGATTAGTATCTCATTATACCCTGATTTGCATGCAGTTTGCCCAGCGTTACTGCAGGGTCCCACAGATCCACCTGTAGGGCAGTCTGGAAGTACAGGGGGCTGACCAGGTCCAACCGCAGCTCCACCTGTAGGTCAGTCTGGCAGTGCACGATCATAGCTGCAGGCTACATGTAAACAGTACAGCATAACATAGCATATTGTACCCCAGGGGACAAGACAGCATAGGCACAGGTGGTGGTGGTGCTGCATGCAACTGTCACACTGTAGGGCACGCTACAGTGCACAGCAGAAACTACAGTAGCAAGGGGGCCAGTAGTGTGGACAGCAATGCCTATGGTGTGTAGGGCAGTGATGATGATTGCACTATACACAGTGAGAGGCCCAACCTGCGTGATGTTTACTGACACTGGACATTACTGTTATGCTGTTGTGTGACCCACAGATGCTGCACCTGTGGCATGGATGCTCACAGTGACATGTACATTTCTGGCTTTGTGTGCTATGGCAGTTGTACAGCTGTGAGGTATGTGGCCGGGGGGGGGCATATATTATCCGAAAGGCACACTGGTGTTGGGGTATTCCCAATACTGGCCCATGTACACTGCATCATGTGTCCCAGCCTTGTGGCCACACCTGGTCTGTAGCACAGCCTCGCCACCCATACATGCTCCCCTCAACATCCTCCATGCCCACAGTGCTGCATGTGTGTGCTGGCATATGTTGGTGTCCATGGAAGTGCGGTCCGCAGGTGTGTGCTGTATGGCCACACTGCCATGCTGTCCACTGGTGGCAGGGTCACCATTTACTGCCTGGCATGGCTGGGACTGGTGGCAGATGATGGCATCATTGTGATGCCATCAGTTAGCAGCATGCTTCCTCTATGTTTGGCTTTATCTATGTGTCATATTTATTTGTTAGGGTCGCGCAAAACCCGCGCTAAACCCATGCAAACACTGTGCAAAGCCATAGTGTCACGCATAGCTGATTGCCCAGGATTAAGACAAGCTTTTCCTGGCGGTAATGTGCACTGCTAATTGCTGCGCTTAAGTCGCACAAACCACTTTAGTGCGCGGCGCTTAACGCTGAATATAGCATTGCGCTTGTATTCATGTCAGTTTGCCCCTTGCATACATTATAATTTTGCCCGGTGCTAATGCAGTTTGCCCACGCAATTTGGCCTTTTGAATATAGCAGACCCGCGCTAATTCCGCACTAAACCTGTGCAAATGGTTTTTGCCCAGCACAAAGTTTTGAATATCTGGCCCAAAATGTTTTGCAACAGTTCCACGTGCTGCTGCTGCAGTACCTTGGCTTGACTTTGTTATAAAAGCTTTCTTTTAAACATAGCAACTTTTGATTTACTCATTTAAAACAGAAAGCACCAAATAGCTGAGATTAGGTAATAGTTATTTTTTCTCATAATTCATGACAATTAGTATATATAACTGAGTACATAAATGGCTAATGTGCCTCTTTCTTTCACTAAGGAACTATGATGCAGCTGCAGCAGGAAAACTTTTAACATATGGGTGGGTGGGTGGTGGGCCTGTTATGTATGAAGTTGCTGGCTTTAGCAAACAGAAGAAACCATAGATAAACCTAGTTGTATTCCTATCAATGTCACACATGATAATTTCTCTCCCCCTTATATTGAACAGTTTTTCCTTTACATGTATTTTTATTACTATCTTCATTACTGGCAGCACAATAAAGAAATAGGGTTTGAGTTCTAAACAAGATTAGAACACTAGAACTTTTTCAAAAGTTCTAGACTAGAACTAGAACCCAGAACTTCAGAGGGTTCTGACAACCCTAGCCCTGTCCCCAACCTTTACCACCCTCTGGCACTGTGGACAAGTCTAGTAGTAGTTTACCATGTCTTTAAAAATACTGAACCAGTAAAAATTATTAGTCGGCTCTCTTTTTGTATGTCTGACCCTTAAGGTACCAGCCTGTCACAGTGTAGCAATTTTATACCCTGTGACAGGCTGGTCTTTCCCAGACTCAGCTTGTACACTGCTACCAGCTTTTAAATCCTGCAGATGCCTGCAAAGGTCCCTCAGTACATATCACCATTCAGTAGGAGCCTCACTCCAGGTATCTCTGAGTATGAATCCCACTAGAGCCACTGCTCACACATTACAGTGCTCCACCAACAGGGCAAGGGGCACACTCCTGCTGCACAGCTGTGAATCATTTTGCTTTGGAAACAAATTCTGGTAATTGTAGCCTTCACTTCAGCGATGGAACACAAGTTCTTATTATTTATAACCCAGTTATCTGTACTTCAAGGACTCAGTCACAGAATCATGAAGTATATAAAAAATAATACTTTAATACTTCAGGTTATTTACTTATATAATACAGAAGACAACACTAAGACTATCAGGAACAGTAATTCTATAGAGATTAAAAAAAATGTTTTGAACGGTAGATAAAACACAAAAAAGAATACCTCATACTTCTTGGTATAGCAAGTCCTCAAAACCCTTCAACTGTCAGTCCTCGTGATGCCTCATCAAATATGTCACTCTAACATCATAGACTCAACAGTTACTTTGTGTCCTGTGAAGCTTCCCATCTTGAAAACTAATCCAGACTGGATATGTACTCCAGACTCTGATTTTGTGGATTGCTGTGTTCCTCCTTTTGTCTTCTCATCTGGTAAAGTCAATGGGGATTTTGTCTCTGACTTTGTTTATA
Organism: Neoceratodus forsteri; assembly: GCA_016271365.2. Lineage (NCBI taxonomy): Eukaryota > Metazoa > Chordata > Ceratodontiformes > Ceratodontidae > Neoceratodus > Neoceratodus forsteri. The sequence goes on from CM057456.1 coordinate 1,294,748,062, forward strand.
CCCAAAACAGATCCAGTGGTTATAAAAGCAATTCAGCTCTTTAAAGTATAAGTACCCTTGGCTTTAGCTAGGAACTCTATTGTTTGCCCGAGCAACCCCCTATTTGACTGCATCAGGCCTGAGCTCTTGTGGCAAGAGAAATTAGATTTGTTAGACAGTTTTATTTCAGCGGAAATACTTACAAGAGGTCTAGCTTATAGTAAAAATTAAATACAGACACATGAAAAAAATGCACAAACATTGTTACATACCCCATGTCATGAACATAGTAGGTGTCATTTTCAAGTACCCCTCTGAAACATGTTTTCTCAGTTCTGCAAATTCGTATTTTGGGTGGCAGTTGGTAAATGACTGCTGTCATATTCATAAGCCAGGGTAATAAAAATACAGCACTATCTTGACATTTATTCATAACTAGGTTATTTTTGCAGATTTTGACCCAAACTCTTCAACATGGTCCTTTTGATACCTCATCTCATGAATACGACAGGTGCCATTTTTTAAATCCTGCCTAAAACAGTCTTTAACATTTGTGATGCAAAAATCACATTTTGACCACGGTTTCATAAATAACACCTGTCACATTCATAAGATGGTGTAATAATAAAAAAACTATGTTGAAAATTTGTGGTCAAACTCTCAAAAAAAAAAACAAAGTTATTAAGAAACATTGCCAGTTTTGATGTCTACATGTAAGATTGCAATTGTTTTACTTTTTGAAACCACATTTTCGGCATAGTTACAGTTTTATCCCATCTCATGAACATGGCAGGCATCATTTTGAATTTCCCCTTCAAAACCTGTGTTTGCAGCTGTTCAGCAAAATCATGTTTTTGGTGGCATTCAATAAATGACACCTGTCATGTTCACATGCTGAAGCAATAAAAATTACTATCTTAAAAATTCATGGTCTGACTCAAAAAAAAAACATTATTTGTGAACCTCTTCATGTCCCAATCATGTCAGTTTCACTGTTATAACTCATGTTATTAATGTATTAATTTTAATTGATGTGTTATCTATTCCTAACAACTGCACAGCAAATACAAGCAAGTGAACATTTGGCATTGACCAATGCTTCTTTGAACTGTGTATGTGCAAGGAGTGGATTATAAAGGGAAGGAACATTTAATTAATTTGATTAATTTTAATTATAGGGAGTTTTATTTTTAAGGCCTAATAAATGGTGTTTAGTAAGTGAAGGTGTTAGCTACATATGAGATGGCAATTAGGGATGAGCTATTAAGAATATTGGGGGCTGGTGTATTATGATTTTTTTTACACAACCGATGTGTGTGCTGTCCATTAACCTTGAGAGTCAATTCTGAGACAGTTATCTAGACAACACACAGTGAAGATATAAAAGAAAAAAAATCTTTACAGCAGTCACTATATTTTATTGTTTTATAATTACTGGTTAGAGAGTTTGGGGCTGAAAAGTGGGCAACTCTGTGAGTCTGTGTAAATGAACACAGAGATTAATGAATTAAGTATAAACTTGAAGTTCATGTAAATATATTTGAACACAATGAACTTAATTTTTCTATTTTTATAGGTCATAATGATATTAAACAGTTTAGTTGTAGGTAGTAAACAGAAGTGTTACTGCTGCATCTAATGAAAGCAAAGTAGCTGGGGGTGTCAGGGTTGTCACATACACTGTACAATGAATTACTGAGGGAAATGTCATAACAATGGATACCAATATGGAGCTGCTTTGGTTTACTATTACCATTTTAGTCAGGAAGAAGAAAGTGCTGAAAATTGTAAACAAGTGTACAGCTCACGAGAGTCATTATTATAAAGTAAGATTTGTTTATGACTGTGTGGATTGAGGTACCAATGGGGTATTTTAACAATTTCTGTGGTTCAGGTTGGAACAAGAGTGAAACACAGCACAAGGATGAGTTTTAATTTAGAAAAAGATGAGATTACAGTGAGTGTATGGCAAACCCCATATTAAATGTGTGATAAAACACATATGTCCTGGAAGTCGACCATCATCATTCCTCACTTGTTTGCTAACTGTTCTGATCCACTAAAAATTTTCAACCAGTCTGCCCATGGTTATTTCTAGTCTAGGCATGTTCTCTCCTCCTTTTAGCAGGGCTGAGCCCTTATTTTCTCATAAGGGATGCAACTATCATGGAGATGGGGTTATTTTAGTTTCACATACCAGTTCTCTAACACCCTTTGCAGATCTGGCCAAGTTGTAGTGTACCAGAGGTCAAGCATCATAGCCATATAGCAACTGTTCCTACTCTTCTCAGTGGGCTCTTTGTTCCTACCATTCTTCATCTGACAGAGGCCAAGCTCCTTAGCCTCTCTTGGAGTGGGGTCTTCCCTGGATGGTGGACTCTTTGGTCATATTACCAGCTCAGTGGCTTGTTAGAGGTTTAACACATAAGAGGAACTATGTGTGATATTCTATAGCTTACGCTGCCTCTTAATTGATTCTGCTTCCCATCAAAGAACTGCTTGTACCAAATTCTAAATTCTATTGTACATAGACATTCACCTTCTTGTCTGAGCTTTCATGTCACAGTGATGTAGGACTTTTTTTGTTTGGAGGAGTTCAATAATAATATTAACAAATAAAAAGTCCAGGAGGATGGCACCAAAGGCTTTGGTTCCAAGAGATTCCTCTGCAGGATTTATTTCCTCACCTCCATGATGAAAATCATACAATGTTCTGCACAAGCTGTGCAAGGATGAGGACTTTTTATGTCACAGAAAATGACTTTGTCTATTAACATAGAAACAGAAAATTTTTTAGATACATTCAAGAAAAATGGAAGAAAGGGGGAGGGATCGCAAAATTGTTGGAGGGGGATAGATTGGTAGAGGATGATGGTCAAAAGGCTAATGTCCTAAATAGCTTTTTGTGCTTGGTATTTACCAAGGAGAACACCAGGCCAATGCCAGATAATGGATTAAGGATGGCAGATAGAGGCATCCAGATACTGGAAGCACCAATATTAACCATGTATAGGGTCAGGAAGGGCCTGGCTGACCTCTGGCCAGACAAAGCACAGGGATCAGACAAAATGCATGTAAGAGTACAAAAGGGACTGGCTGAGGAGTTAGCTGAACACCCAGCATACGTATTCAATAGCTGTCTGAGAATATTAGTGGTACTAGAAGTCTGAAGAAAGGTGGACATAGAGCAACTCCAGAAAGGAGGAGGGAGAGAGGAGGTGGGGAATTACAGACCAGTTAGCCTCACTTCTGTTGTGGGAAAATTAATGGAGATCTTAATCAAGCAAGACTTTGTGCATTACCTAGAGGTAAATGGGCACCAAGACATAAAGCAACATGGGTTTATGCCAGGAAGGTCATGCCAGATGAAACTTATCACTTTTTTCAGTTGGTTTACAAAGAAACTGGATAGGGGTCACACCCGTTAGCCTTCTCTATTGCAATTTCAACAAGGCATTTGACTCTGTGCCACATAGATGCCTTTTGAACAAGCTAGAGGACCTGGGGACCACAGAGAACATAGTTAGATGGGTGGGTAACTGGCTCATGAACAGGAAGCAAAGGATAGTAATCAACAGAGTAAGATCAGGTGAAGAAGAGGTCATGAGTAGCATCCCTCATGGATTGGCGTTGGGCCCTGTCCTCTTCAACGTATTCATAGGAGATAGTATCCAGAGCAAGCTTGTCCAGTTTGCAGATGACTCCAAGCTGGGAGGGGGGAGCAAGGAAGGGGTTAAGGACATGCAAATGGACCTCCAAAAATTACAAAAAATGGTCTAATCTGTGGCAGCTGAAATTCAATGCAAAAAAGTGCAAAGTTATGCACCTGGGAAAGGAGAACCCTAGGAAGGAATACTAGCTGAATGGGGTTAGACTGAGCACCTCCCAGGAAGAGAGGGACCTAGGGGTCATCATTACCAACACCATGAAATAGGTAAGAAAATGTAATAAAGTATTTAGCAAGATGAATAAAATGTTGGGATGTATAGGCAGAGGGAGCAATAGCAGAAGTAGGGAAGTGATCGTCCTCATCTACAGATCTCTGGTAAGACCACACCTGAAGTACTGTGTTCAGTTCTGAAGGCTGCACCTGAAGAAAGATAGGGACAGACTGGAGGCAGTGCAAAAAAGGCAAAGAAGATGATCCAGGGTCTATGAGGACACACCAATGAGGATCGACTGGCATCACTGTATATGTACTCGCTGGAAACAAGAAAGGAAAAAAGGGACATGATAGAGACATTTAAGTTCCTTAAAGGCATAAACAAAGTGCCACACACAGAAAATCTGTTCAGTAGGATCCCCAGCTCAACAACAAGGGACCATGAATGGAAACTGGGGGGAAGGATCTAAGGAAGCACTTCACTGAAAGAGTGATGGAGCTATGGAACAGTCTACCAGCAGAGGACGCAGGAGCTGTGATGAGTTTCAAGTATGGGTTAGAGAGAGCTAGAGCTCAATTAAAGGAGAACACAACAGGTACATAAAAGTAAAACTGGGTGAGGGTAGATCCCATGATTATCGAAAGGTCCTATATACTCTTGGGCAGACTTGATGGACCCTCAATCTCCTTCTGCCATCATTTTCTATGTTTCTATGTGTGTCTCTTGCTAGGAAAATTATTAGTGCCAATCCTCTGCACTGGGTCATAATGTCATACACTTAATAGCGCACGGCATTATGGCAAATCCCGGACCTATACACACTCCGAGTTGGACCCCCCCCCGGAGTTGGAATCTTTAGTGTGGGGGTCCGGAGGTGCAGCCCCCTGTAATGAGGGGCATGGGGGGTGGAGCTCCCAACAGAACAATAAATTACATGAAATTGAGCAACGCGATTCTGCAGCACGGCATTCTGCCATGTGACATTATGACCCGTGCCACCAATCCTCAGTTTAGTTTTAGCCATCATTCTCACTTTCCTTAATCAAAGCAGGTACACCACACCTTTGGTTCTGTTATTTAGGGCATCATTTGTGAGGAACCATTAGCCTAAGGTGACCAAATCCCTGTGTCACCTCTACAGGCATACCTGGGCATAGAAATTGACACTATCCCAAACTTTGAGATACACATTAAATCAGAAGTCAAGAAAGTAAATGCCAGAGTAAGATCAATCCACTGCAGCACTGATGCCATACCTAAAAAAGCCAGACTAACCCTAGCCACCCAGTTGCTGCTTCTGCCAGTATTAGATTACTGACATAGGACCTGATTCTAGAAGGGTGGCACAAGTTGCCGCCGAACACGGCTTGCATCACCTGCAATGGTGACATTGACCCTGCACCCTATTCTAGAAGGGCAGGGTCTCCGTAGTAAAGTCCTGCAACTTGCGCTATGCAGTCAGATATGCCAAATTATGGGTGTAGCTGGTGAGCATTCCGCAAGCCGCACCAGTGGGGCAGCACGGTCAACCCCTCCACCCATGACCAGACCCCTAGTCACCAGCCGCAAATGCGGCAGATACCAGGTAGCCCTGGTAGTCTAGTGGCCCCCCAAACTGTTTAAAATTAAATAGACTGCTCCCATATCCCTGGTGGTCTAGTGTCCCCCTGAACTGTATCATAACTATAGATATGAGTCCAATATCCCTGATAGTCTAGCACCCCCCCAAACTGTAATATAGATACAAATATGTTCCTCTTATCCCTGGTAGGCTAGCGGACCCCTCCCAAACTGTATTACAATAATAATTATGAGACCTTTATCCCTGGTAGGCTACTGGCCCCCTGAACTGTGTTATAATAATAATTATGTGTCACTGTATTTCCTGGTAGTCCCTAGTGATTACACCCAACCATGCCTGCCCACCCAGCACCCCAACCTGTCTCAGATGGCTACTGGCACAGCCCACCACACACCACACTGTGGCCAGCTGCCGGGTTCAGTATCAGTCGCGTGCTATGAAGACACGCTCAGATATTAACATCTGGTGCGTCTTTTCAGTCTGGCGCTGATACTGGACTCAGTCGGTGGCTGTCGTGGTGGTGAGAGGTGAGCTGTGCTAGTCACTGGCTGGGGAAGGGTGGGGGGTGCTGGGTGGGCAGGCATGGCCGGGTGGGGATGAGGCAATGAACTACCCAGGGATATGGGGTGCATAGTATTATTATAATACAGTTAGGGTGAACACTAACCTACCAGGGATAAGGGCTCATAATTATTTTTGTACAGTTCAAAAGCCTTACCAAGGATGAAGGGCACATATTTATAATCATACTACAGTTGGGAGGGCGCCAGACTACTGGGGCTGGCATTTTGCCTCATATGCGGCCAGCGACCCATGGTTCAGGGCACGGGTGGGGGGATGGCAGAGCTGCCCTGCAGGGCATCTGCCAATGGGTGTTTCAGGGGGCTGAGGGTATGGGTAGCCCTGTGGGGCCCCACTTGGGTGTGCTGGACATGGGGAGAGGAACACCGTGCACTGTACGCTGGACAGCTGATGGGTCTACAGAACCCCAAGGTGCATCTGTAAGTTATACCTGCTAAATGCTGGTATAACTTACGTTGCCGGATTTCCTCTGGGGGTTCTTGCAGAATCCCAATGTGGACACCTTATGGCTGACCTTCCAGAATGGGGCATAACTGCTGCCGTAAACCCCTTAGTGCCATGTCACAGGGGTTTCTGTGGCGTAACTGCTGCTTAGCGCAAGTGGCCTGCACCATGTCACAGGCCACTATGTAGAACTGCGCATGTAACAACTGCTGGCATATGTTGCTACATGTGCCATTCTACTTGGCACAACTGCAGTTATGTCAGGTATAACCCTTCTAGAATCGGGCCCATAGTCTGTCAATATGCAAAAAAATATTTATTAGAAAGACTGGATTTAACCTACCACAGGATGGTAAGATTCACTTTCAGTATACCCATATCACACACCATTGTGAAATGCTCAACAGGCAGCACTGAAATTCCCTCAAATCCAGAAGAAAGAAATCCAGTGCAATCATGGCCTACAAATAGATAAGGGCCAGATGACCAGTTATCAAAATCTAGTAAACAATACTCCTAAAAACAAGTATGACAGGTGGCAGATAAAACACAGAGGCCTACACATTCCTTGGGTCTGAACCAAGTACAGGAAAATGTATCTATTTTATTTTGTTTTATTATTATTTCGGAAGACACCTTTGAGCCAAGGCTCTTTTACAAAGGTTCTGTGTTGGGGAAACAATACAGAACATAGTGAGGACAATAACAAGTACAGTAGTTTCAAGCAGCCATAGGCTTTGTCAGATACATTAAAGCTTTCATATGGAATTACTGTAATATGTACAATGATTCACAGTATGTATGTTAAGTTACAGTCAAGTTACAGTAATTTGTGTATATTATTCAAGAACACATGTACAATAAAAAACACAGTTGTAATATTGTTCACTAGAATAAATTAAAAACTGCAAAGAGAGATGGTAGATACATGTAGAGGAAGCTGTGGGGAGAAAATGTAGATAATAGTGGGGAAATAAAAAGGGAGGAGAGAGGAGATAGTGGGGGGTAAATGTGGGAGGGACTTGGGGGGAAATTAGAGGGAAGGAGAGTAAGTTTAGTTAGGAGAAACATTCATGGGAGGCCATTGTGACAAGGTGCTGATGCAGGTTGCACTTGAAAGTGCCCAGGGTAGTGTCGTTGGTAACAGCAGGTGGAAGCGAGTTGTATCAGCAAGAGGCTCTGTACGTATATGAGCATTGTCCTTGGGTAGTGTGGCAACGTGGAACAGAAAAGTAAGATATTCTGAGCTCCTGGTTATGCAGGGGTTACAGCAGGGGGCCAGTAAGGACTGAACCCTTGAGGGTTGGAGATTTAAGGTAATCTTTTTTGCTAGCATACAGATCTGGTACTTGAGTCTGTCGGGGAGTTGGAGCCAGTTTGCTTGCTTGTAGATGTCACAGGTATGTGAGAGGTGTAGAGCAGAGGTCAGTAGATGGCATGCCTTGCTAAGGGCAATGGCTATTCGTCAAAGTGCATTGTCAGTGGCAGAGCCGAAGACCACAAGCCCATAGTTGATTATTGATATAACAGAGCTCTGAATGGCAGTGCTTAGGGCTTCATTCTCTCGGGGTTAGTGTCTCCAAATGTTTAGGGATTTCTAATACCGTGGCAAGAATGGACTCCATTCTTTAGCCAGGGCATATTCAAAACTCAAGAAATTCATTGGTGAGGCATCTCCTATGTCTAAAGAGAACTCCTATGCAGGTGTTCATAATCTTGGCAATGCTCTTAATGTGTTCAGAGTAAGACAAGGTGCTGTTGAGGGTAACCCCCTAGGTATTCAAACAGTTGAACATGTTTGAGCAATATCCCTTCACTGTTTGTGATAGATACACGTTTGTTTTTATGTTTGTTATGGATGCCATGAAACATCATTGTTTTAGTTTTTTTGTAATTTAGTATGTTTTTTGAGATTTAAACCATTCTCCACTTACATAAAGCTTGTTTGCAGTTGTAGTTGTAGTTGTAGGAGGGAGGGGTCAGGGTGGGAGGTGAAAATAACTGCATCATCTGCATATAACAGGAGTCTATCAGGGTATGATGCAGGGAGATTGTACAGAAAAATACCGAAAAGCAAGGGACCCAAGATGGACCCTTGGGGAACTACAGAGCGAATCAGACAGGAGGGTGAGAGGGGCTCAACAACTCTGACCTGTTGGGTTCATTTCGGTTGCTAAAGTAGCTTTGGAACCAACGTGTGGTGTCTTCTGAGAGGCCAAGGCAAGATAATTGTTCAAATAGCAGGTAGTGGTTGACAGTGTCGAATGCCTTTGTCAAATTGATGAAGGTGGTGCCGACAAGATGTCCCTGATCCAGAACATTATGGATGTAAGTGGTGAATTCAAAGAGAGCTGTTGTGGTACTATGTCCTGGTTTGAAAACCATGCTGACGTTGCAGGTTGTGGTTAGCAAGGTATTCTGTAAGCTGATCAGCAACTATTCTCTCCAGTGCTTTTGAGAGAGGGGAAAGAATGGAGATGGTCTGAATTTAGAGGTTAGGGTCTTATCCCCACTTTTTTGAATTGGCATCACAACAGCAGATTTCCATATTTGGGGGAACTGAGAAAGCATTAGGGATTGGTTGAGGATTTTGGTGAGCCGGGTCAATGGTGAGGGCAAGGAGTTTCAGGACTGGGGAGTCACCACTGAATCTGGGACTCCCAATCACTTTGAGCAGTTGTTTTTTGACTAGGGCCTCTGAGACAGTTTAAAAATAGAAACATGGATGGCCTTGTGTTATTCATGCTTTGTCCAAGCCTGGAAAGTCCCGGTGGGGGGTCAAAGAAGGTTGGAGGAAGCACATGACTAAGATCGGTGAATGCTGCATTAAAAGTGTTAGCTATGGTGACCTGGTCCAGAGTGAGGCTGCCATTTATTTTGAGCATAGGGGATGGTACTTTGGGGAAATGCCCTGTAACCTCAGAAAGTTTCACCCAAAACTTCTTCTCGTCTTTCCATGAGTTAGCGAGTGCACTTCTGTAGTACTTTTTTTTCCAATTGTTTAACCAGGTGAGACACACTAAGCTGAAAGCTTGTTTACAGGTGCAACCTGGGAGCACAGGGGAAGTTAAGTGACTTGCTCAGGGTCACACAGCATGCAAGTGGGGGCTGTGGGATTCAAACCCAGGTCTCCAGATTTGCAGCTCAGAGCCTTAAACCACTGTGCTATACTGCCTCCCGTTGCCTTTTCATTTTGCATTGCTCTAGTACAGGCATTTCTTGCTGCTTTGTAAGCCTGGGCATCAGCCAGGGAGCCAGACAAATTGGATAGATGCCAAAGATGATCCTGGGACCTCAGTTCTTCCAGAAGATCAGACTTAATCCAAGGGTTGTTGACGCCTTTAATCCTGTGTTTTTTGAATGGGGCATGGACATCACAGACGCTGTTAAAGCTGTGGATAAAGTATTCAACAGAAGTGTCAATGTTGGAGGCTGTGTCTATTAGAGACCAATCATGGTCTCGTAGGACAGATTTTAGAGACCCAAGATGACCAGGAATAAGTTTCCTGCTGTTAATAGTTTTGGGATGAGGCTTAGTGTATTTGTTCGACCAGAAAAAAAGGATTGGGGAGTGGTTACTTAAACTGTCAGAGAGAACTACTGTTTTCATTATGTGATCTGGGCGGTTCATGAGGACCCAGTGCAGAAGGGTGGTAGTACCTGTTCTGTAGTTCACCCTTGTGGGTGACTGTAGCATTTGTGAGAAGTTAGCATCAGTCAGTGCGTCCTTATATTTGTTCGCACTGCGGGAGAACCAGTTCACATTGAAGTCACCAAGCAAGATTGTTTCTGCATTTTGATTAAATGAGTGTATGAAGTCTAGTATGGGGTTTAGCCCTTAGTTGGTCAGCTTGGGGGTATATAGATTGATGCCACTGTCAGGTTTTTGTTTTGTGCTCCAAGCAGTATCTTCATGGCAAGGACCACATTCTTCATCTTTAAAACTTGGAACTCCTTGTTTCTTGAATCATGTGGGAATAAAACTCTGTCTGAATTATGTATTTATTTATATATATATATATATATATATATATATATATATATATATATATATATATTTATTTATTTATACAATCGGAGATGCACCTTTGAGCTCAGGAGCTCATTTGCAAAGTTACCTCATCAAACGAAAGAAGTTGCAAACAAAATGTAAAATGAAGGAAGTAACAAAGCAAACAGGTATAGTACAAGAGCAGCATCATTTGAGCCTTGTCGTAATAGGTTAGAGTGGGTACAACAGCAGACACAGAACAATTGTATGTATAAGTACATAAGGTACTAGTTACTGCATATGCACTCCATAATGAAAATCATTAAAAGGGTGCACTGCCAGTTCAGACTGTTTATGTAATCCAGAATGAATAGCTTAGAATGGGCACACTGTCATGTCTTGTAGCAGTCACAACTGGAGCTTACGAAGGGGACTTTTTTCAGCCCAGCTTTGAACTGGGCTAGATTAGGTAGGTGAAGCAGGTTGTCTTGTACCTCATTTAGCCAAAGATTAGCTCTGTAGACAAAGGAGCATTGAGCTAAGCTGGTCTTACAGAGTGGCACACTTAGTGCTTTCCTTGCCATTATTCTTGTTGACGGGGTGGAGGAGATTTTGGATAGCGGGGGGTGGGACCAATTGCATGCCTTCAAGCCTTGCATGCAAACCTAGTACTTGATTCTGTCACATAGTGGGGGAGCTAGCCAGATTGGGAGTACAAGGTGTAGGTATGTGTGAGCCATCAGCATCTAGGATAAACTGAAAGGCCTTGTTTAGTACCAATCTGACCCTCCCAAGGACCATGTCAGTGCCTGCACTGTAAACTGTGAGGCCATAATGCAGCATTTGTAGCATAGAGCTGGATACTGCTATGTGCCGAGCTGCAGGTGTGAGGTAGTGCCTATGGTTGTAGAGTGTCCTTAACTTTATGTGAGTTAGTTTTACTGTGTGGTCTACGTATGGGGCAAATGAGAGTGCTTCATCTATGGATACTCCTAGATACTTAAATGAGGATACTTGTTCAAGGATGTCACCTTTTCCATTAGTGATGGTGAAAGGAGAAGCTCTTTTCCTTATAAAGAGACTAGAGAAAACCTGGTCTTTGTTTTTTTGTAGCTAATGAGAAGTTTATTCTGACTAAATCACCTTTCCAAAGCCTCAAAGCAGCTTTGGAGTTCCTGGGTGAGTGCCTTTTGGTTAGGACAGCTGACATAGATGATTGCATCATCTTCATTAGAGGAGGAGGACATCTGAAGGACATGCTGCAGGGATGTTATTCACAAATAGGCCAAGTGGGAGAGGATCTATATGAATCCTTTGGGCACAGCAATAGTTACATGTCTGGTGTCAGATAGCGTATTATTAATCCTCACACACTGGGATCACTTGGAAAGGTAGCTTTTAAACCAGGACACAGTATCCAAATAGAGGCCAAAGGTATAGAGTTTGGTGAGTAGGAGTGAGTGGTTGACCAGGTCAAATTCATTCATTAAGTCTATGTAAATGGACCCAATCAAATGGCCACTACTGAAGTTCTTTATATAAGAAACTTTTGTATTCTGTTGGAGTAGTGTTAGTGCTGTGAAGTTTACTGACTTCATATTGTTGTGGGCATTGCATATTACATTTCCCTAGAAAATCTATGAATTGATCTGATACTATTCTCTCCAATCCCTTGGATAGAGGGGAGTAGATAGATAACATAATCAGAATTCACTGAGAACTATAACTGTAATTAAATTGTAATTGATTGCTTGTGTAGTCTTCGAATAGTGTATCAGCTTGCATTGTATTGATCTGAACTTTATGCTTGTGCTGCTATTGTGAATGTTAAAAATAATGTAGCTTACTTAAACACAGGGCAACTTTAAAATTAGGCCCATGGGATCTTCATAGTTCTTATCCTGTCTAAAAATAAATATTTTTTTAATACTACTGCTACTTACACTTCTTCAGTCAAATAATCAAGTTCTGTAGTTCCACCCCATGACTGACAGTCCCAGTCATGGGACAAAGATCATGAACAGCCAAATCAGTATTGCATAGGCACAACTATTATGCATACAATGTGTCTGCTAACTCATTAAATTAATAAATATTAAAGCAATTTGGGCAGAAGGAATATAATGACTGGAACAGATACTTAAATATTAAGCCCACTGAGAATGCCCTAAAACAGCAAAAAGACTGGGCACAGGATCAGGGTAGCACATGCAAACAGTTCATTCTATATTACATAAATTCCAAAAGAACTCACAGCACAAAAGTGAGAAAACATGGTCATAGAAGCCACCCCAACATTTTGAGTAAATATCGCTTTGGCAGGAGGATACTCAGAATGCCTGCCTGCACCTTTTGGGTAATGATTATTTCTCAATACCTTCCAACTATTTTACAGTGGCAAAGACAGGATGTAGTACAGTAATGCTGCAGTATATCACAAAATGCTGCATTATACTGCAGGCAGCAGTGTAATTTGATGGCAGTTAAGCCTTTTTTACATGCAGGACCTGAGTCCGAGACATATGTCGCAACTCACTGGCACTAGCAAGTTGTGACATGTGCCGCTATGCTGGAGACTCTGTGCCAGATCCCAGAACAGGCAGGGTCCTCAGCGACTAGGTCCTGTGACTTGCGACACCTCCATTATTGCGCCAGAGAAGGATGCACCTATACAGAGTGCCACAAGCCACATTACCACTCTCCAACAGGGTGCAGGTCCTGCATGGCATGGCCCCCCAAAGCCCCACTCCACAACACCATGGCAATGCCTCGCAGGACTAGGAGGGGTGGGGGGGGCCACAGGACAACCATGGAGTGCTTGGCATGCATGCCAATAGAGGCATGTTGGTGCACGGGGATTTGCACAGCCATGCAGGGCAATACCTAGGAATGGGGGTGTGGACTGCCAGCAGCCCTCAGAGGACTGCCCTGACACAGGGGAATAGGTGGGGGCCTATGTGGGACAGTGGGGGGTGGCTGTTGGGGCAACACACATAGAGGTGCACCTCCGGTGGATGTAGGGTACAGTTAGACCAGCTAATAAATAGTCTAACTGTTCTTAGACCACTGTATTTTGAGTCCATCTTGGAATAGCACATTTGCTATTCCATCCACCACCTTCCTGGAATTGGGTGTAACTACTACCATAAACCCTCTTCTGCCATGTTGTAGGGGGTTTATGGCATCCCCAGTGGCGTAGCTTACCTTTGGCACAGGCAGCCTGCGCCATGTCGTAGGCTGCCTTCTGGAATACCAGTTGGCGTAACACATGGTGCAAAGTGCTATTTGCACCATTGGGTTTGGCACAAGTTATTTTGTGACATGTGTAACCTGTTCTGGAATTGGGCCCAGAGTATTTTATTTACTGCACTATAGCATGTTTCTATGGTATATACAGTATGGATAGTAAGTGTTAAAACTGTTTGTCTAAGGTTTCATGATGCTTAATTATTTTCTTCTCTGAACATCTATCTCCATAGCAACAATATTGTTTTCTGGGCATTATATAGTAATTATGCAACTAAAGTCTATGAGAAACAGATTGATATATTAAAGTAACTTGTACTGTATACAAGTGGTGCAAAGGGAAATACTAAAGCTGATTTCAAGATATCATAATATCTTGCATTTTGGGATGCATCACAATTGATATCTAGCAAACACAGAAACATAGAAATTTGTCAGCAGTAAAGAACTCCTTGACCACACAGTCTGCCCAGGAGGTCCTGGCCTAGTCTGTCTCAGACCCTAACTGGTCTCCGCCAACCCTCTGCTTATTTATTAATATTCCCCTATGTCCAGCCCATGAATGCCAAAAACCCCTACTGTTTTCACCTCTGCCACTTCCACTGGCAGTCTGTTGTAAGAATCCACCACTCTTTCAGTGAATTAATACTTTCTCTGCATGCCCTTTAATCCTGGTGCTCTTTTTCATTTGAAAGAGACTCCTCTGCTGCACCATGTTGAGCACATCACAATGGGAATACAAACCAAATCAAATGGCAGCTTTTACAATGCTGATGACACCACAATAGCTATGTGCAGCATTGAAGCCAGCAGTAAAACTCAAAGAGAAAACAATAAAGTCTTCATACAAACAGAAGCTTTAAAAGCTATAACAAGTAACATGATGTATTATTTGAATGTGCAATAGACTGACTCCAATTATGCAATTTATCATCACTTTTGAGGGGGCATGACTTTTATAACTCAATTGAGGCTCTGCCACTCATAAATTACAGTCCTTACACCTGCTCATAAAAATGAATTGCATATTTTTAGTCAGACTATTGCATCACCCCTGTTTATAAAATGGGTTGGGAAAATCCATTGTATAGTGGTGGTTGAATCTGATCGCATGACAACAATAAATCCTACAGTGACTTATGGCAAGCCATTAGGGACATAATTCAGAATCCCTGGCTGTATAGTAAAACACACACTATATGGTGAAATACATACATCATATAGTGAAATATATACATTATATAGTGAGATACATACACAATGTAGTGAACCACATACATTATCTACTGAAATATATACATCGTATAGTGAAATACATATACTGTATACTGAAATACATATATTATACAGTGAAACACATACACTATATAGTGAAATGCTTACATTGCATAGTGAAATACATACACTATCTACTGAAATCCACATACTGAATACTGAAAATCCACATACTCTATATACTGAAACAAATGTACTATGTACTGAAACATATAGACTACCTATTGAGATACATACACTACAGACTGAAACATCCACATAAACTATCTACTGAAACAAATACCCTATAGATTGTAACACATACACTATACATTGAGAAAAAACTGCATACACTATATACTGAAACAAATACACTATATATTGAAATACATACACTACACACTGAAAAAAGCGCATACTCTATATACTGAAACAAATACACTATATATTGAAAAATCTTCACTTTATATTGAAATACATACACTATCTGTTGAAATAAATACACTATGCACTGAAAAATCTGCATACACCATATACTGAAACAAATACACTACATGGTGAAACACATACACTATGTACTGAAACACATACACTGTAGACTGAAAAATTCACATACTCTATATACTGAAACAAATAAACTATATACTGAAATGGACTATGTTCTGAAACTACCCATCCCTCTGCCCCTCCCCATGAATGTCCTAGAGTTGAACTCATTGCCTGCTGCATTCAGTTAGCTGCTAGCTTGATGAGAGGATCTCTGAAACTGCAGAGCTGAGGTAAACAAAAAGGGCTATCTCTTATTTTACTTCTTTATGGGGTTTTCCTTTTGTTTTGCTTGCACACCTTTAGTCAAATATCAGACCATTGTGATGTGACAAGAAACTTTTAAAACTAATTTAAATGCTGTAGTTTATTCTTTTAAATAAGTGCTGCCTTCATTTACTGTCAGACAACACATTTGTATAGGAAGCTAATACAGGATATTCCTAACATACCTGTATACATAGGGAGCTGCATGCATTTTTCCAAGTTAAAGTGTTGATTTGTTTTATGTGTAATTAATTACTGTGTAAGTCCAGCAACTTATCTGAGTTGAATGCTTGGGAAGCACTTCAGGAGCTGTGGAAGTGTAAGCCAAAATCATTGCTAGTTTGTACTCTATGGACTATGTTTTGATTAAGTTTTTATTTTAATGTTTTGTTTAATAAATGTTTCTTGGTTAAGAAACAAAAATATATATTTTTGCTGCAATCCCTCAGTATTCAATTCTCATCAGGAGTTTAGCTGGCATATGCATATAATTTGCATTGTTTTACTGAATAACTTTACTGTGAATCCTCACTGAGGCATGCACAGTCTGTTTTGAGTTTGAGCTTCTCAAACTGTGTTGTATTTTTTTTTTCCCATAGGATTTTTATCTCCTTAGTCACCCTGCTCCCTTTGCCCACTGACATCTCCAGCCCAATCACTTACCATCCACAGGACATATTTGCTCTGAGATCCCCCCCACTCACATCCCCGTGTTGGGGCCAGGAGGGGGAGGGCCATTGACAAGGAGACACATATTCCGATATGAGCAGAGCCTGGTTAGCAGTGCTAAATCTGCAGCAGGTTGTTGGATCATTTTGCCATTAGGGGGTTTCTACCTTTTGTTTCATCCCCTGGGCAGCCAAGCATGGAATTATGCAATTGCGTATAAAGACACATGCTTGCTTTGTGCCTGCCTGAGCCCTCCCCCTTATGCAACTCCACTGCCCTGCCAACCCTCCTCAGCTAGGTGGATGTTGAAGGCGGGGTGGTCAGACTTCCCATCACTGAGAGAGGCATTCCCGAGATGCTCAATAATATCTCCCCAGCTAACCCTGTGCAACTCAATTCCACCCCCAAAACTGGGCCACTGGCATGGGAGGCAGTGCAATCACCACCAAACTGCTAGGCCAGCCCACCAGACTGTGTTTTTATAAGTAAATAAAGACAGCATATAGGTAAAAGAAGAAAACAAACTGTGTTTTAACTAGTCTGTTATAAACATTTTAAGTCACATCACAATGTTTTGAAATTGGATAAAGGTTTTGCAAGCAAAATACGATAAAACAATACATAAAGAGATAGATAAGATAAACCTTTTATGTTTACCTTCTGCATCTTAGGAGGCATTGGCCAGGATTTTTAGTCAATTGGGGCCCCATTTTCAGAAGGTTAGTGTGTAGAGCTAAACATTACACTGTGGGAACAGCATGGTTGGATCGGTGTCGTATTCAGCATCACTTGATGCTACCCTGATCATGTGCATGTGCATATATACTACTACGGCCATGTAAATGAGCAATCCTCTCCTGCATACCGAGCACCGTGCTGTATAAAAGGTTTCCTTAGTGACCATACCTCCCTCTACATTTTATACTCAGCCTCTAGGCTTCTAGTACCTAAATGCTTGATTTTGCACTTTTTTGGCTTTGAACCCGAACTGCCATGTCCCATAGCACTCCTTAAGTTTTCTAATGTCCCAACTCATTCTCTCCATCTGCACCTATCAATGCTATTACAGATTGTAGTGTCATCTGCAAAAAGGCATATCTCCCCTTCCAGTTCTTCTGTTATGCCACTTATAAAGACACAGAAGAGGATGTGTCCCATTACTGAACCCTCCGGCACCTTACTGGTCACTCTCTCCTCACTGGAGTGAGTGCCATTTACCACCACCTTCTGTGGCTGTGCGCTATCTCAGGTGCAGCACTTAGGAGTGCACAACACTAATCTGAAAATGGGGGCCCACATACCACTGTAACAGGACTAGCACTGCATTGTGATAAGCATGGTTGATACTATTTTAAAAAGCATTCTTCTGTGCAGTGCTAACCTGTTAATGTGGCACTATTTTTTTTTTTTTGCACAGGATTACTAATTGCAACCATGTGCTCATACAACTGGGGGTTACTCTAAAGCATATAAGGTGTACAGGTATATTAAATGCTTTCTTGAAGTGTTAACACACTGCGTGGTTAGTGCTAGTTAATGATTCTGGGAATCGTGTTTTAACTGCACACACGGAGCCTGCCATCAACCCCCCACACACATACACACACAGTCAGTTCTCGACACAATAAAAAAACAAGCATTTGTCAATGCTGAATGTTGATTGCGTTGGTCCGTTAAGCTCGCTCACTGGCCCTCTGTCACTCGCTTGTTCTGTTTCTCCTGGTGTTGCAGGCTGCTGTTTTGTACTGAGCTCCTTCCTGCGTTGGCACCTTTTCTGTCCACAAAGAAATCTGCAGATGGCCTGACAGAGCTCCGCTGAGATGGGTCACTCCCCCCTCTGACTCCCTCATTCTGTTTCTCCTTGCGCTGCAGGTTGGCCTTTTGTACTGGGCTCCTGTGTGCATTGCTGCCTTTTTCTGCCCACAAAGAAATCTGCAGCAGTCCCAACACAGCTCCATTCAGCTTGCTCTCATTCCCCGTCTCTCACTCACTCATTCCATTTCTGCCAGCGCTGCAGGCTGCCCTTTTGTACTGGGCACCTGCCTGTGTTGCCGGCTTTTCGTGCCCACAAAGAAATGTGCATCAGTCACGATAGAGCTCCATTGAGCTTGCTCACTCCCCGTCTCTCACTCGCTTATTCTGGTTTTCCCACCACTGCAGGCTGACCTTTTGTACTGGCCCCCAGCATACATTGCTGTCTTTTTCTGCCCACAAACAAATCTGCAGCAGTCCCAACAAGCTCCATTGTTCTCACTCACTCCCTCTCCCTCACTCACTCATTCTGTGTCTCCTGCCACTGCAGGCTGCCCTTTTGTACTGGGCTCCTGCCTGCATTGGCGGCTTGTTCTGGCCAGAAAGAAATCTGAAGCAGTCCTGACACAGCTCCATTGAGATTGCTCACTCCCTCTTTCTCGCTCACTCATTCCGTTTCTCCTGGTGCTGCAAGCTGGCCTTTTTGTACTGGGCCCCTGCCTGCATTGCCACATTTTCTGCCCACAAAGAAATCCGCAGCAGTCACAATACAGATCTGTTGAGCTCGCTCACTACCGCTCTGTCACTCACTCATTCTGTTTCTCTTGGTGCTGCAGGCTGCGCTTGTGTACGAGGCTCCTGGCTGTGTTGGCACCTTTGTCTGTCCACAAAGAAATCCGCAGCTGTCCTGACAGAGCTACGTTGAGGTCGCTCAGTCTCCCTCTGTCATGCGCTCATTCTGTTTGTCCTGGCGCTGCAAGCAGCCCTTTTGTATGGTGCTCCTGCCTGCATTGATGTCTTTTTCTGCCCACAAAGAAATCCACAGCAGTCCTGCTTGAGCTCTGTTGAGTTCACTCAGTCCCCTGTCTCACTCACTCATACTGTTTCTCCCACCGCTGCAGGCTGGCCTTTTCTACTGGGCCCCTGCCTGCTTTGACACCTATTTCTGCCCACAAAGAAATCCGCAGCAGTCCTGACAATGTTCCGGAGAGTTCACTCACTCACCTCCTCACTCGCCCTCTCATTCTGTTTCTCCCAGTGCTGCAGGCTGCCCTTTTGTACTGGGCTCTTGCTCTGGGGCCTTTTTCTGCCCACAAACAAATCCGCAACAGTCTCGACAGAGCTGAGTTTAGCTCGGTCACTCCTCCCTCATACTTGTTCGATCTTAATCTGTCCCAAACAGTGATTTCCCACAGCGACCGTGCTATTCTCCAGCAGGAGTGCAAAAACATATTTAGACTGGATGTGAAAAATGACAGCTGTACTCTTCATAAGGAGGTGTGAAAAAAGTGCCACTGTTGAAAATGTGGTGTGAAAATATTACAAATGTGCGAAGTTACAAGGGTGCGTGGAAACAGTTCATCGCACGCCTGTAACACGGTCATGTTATGGAGTTTCGTCACCAAATTTTCAACATAGGGCTTTTAGGACCTCTGGTCATGAACAGTGCCACTGTCATTTTCTTAATCTGTCCCAAACACTGATTTCCCATAGTGACCGCATTGTTGTGTGCGTCAACTGTGAAACCACATTTCAGTCAGGATGTGAAAAATGACAGCTGTACTGCTCATAAGGAGGTGTGAAAAAATGCCACTGTTGAAAATCTGGCATGACAATATTACAAATCTGTGAAGTTACAAGGGTGTGTGGAAAGTGTGCAACGCACACTTGTAGTACAGTCATTTGCTGGGCTATCATCACCAAATTTTCAACATAGGCATTTTAGGACTTCTGCTCATGAACAGTATCACTGTCATTTTCTTAATCTGTCCCGGACAGTGATTTCCCACAGCGACTGCTCTATTCTGCGACGGAAGTGCGAAAACACATTTTGGCCAGGATGGGAAAAATGACGGATGCACTGTTCATAAGTAGGTGTGGGAAAATGGCAATGTCGAAAGTCTGGAGTGAAAATATAAATTCACGAAGTTACGAGCTTGTGTGCAAACTGTGCAACACATGCTCGTAACACAGTCATTTTATGGAGTATCATTAGCAGATTTTCAACACAGCCATTTCAGGACCTCTACTCATGAAAAGTGTCACTGTCATTTTCTTAATCTGTCCCGAACACCGATTTCCCACAGCAACCGCTCTATTCTGTGCCAGAAGTGCGAAAACACATTTCTGCCAGGATGTGAACAATGACAGCTGTACTGTTCACAAGGAGGTGTGAAAAAATGGCAATGTTGAAAATCTGGCATGAAATATTGCAAATTCATGGATTCTGGCGTGGGTAGCAATACTGGCCTGCGGCTTGTAAAACAGTCATTTTGCATTTTCCACAAATTTGCAACATAGGCTTTTCGAGACCCACCTCATGAACACTGGCACTGTTGTTTCGTTAATCGGCCCCGGAAGATGATTCCGCGCAGTGACCGCGAAATCTCCTTTCAGGGCCAATTAACGCAATGACAGTTCAATAATTCATGAGGAGGGTCCCAAAAACCCTATGTTGAAATTTGGTGAGAAAAGTCCCAAAAATGCCTGAGATATGTACTAAAGTTGAAAAAAACACTATTTATTACGTTATACAGCTTACCGGCATTTCCTTAGTTCACGGTCAGATTTGAAGAGTGCAGACGTGTTCCCGGTCCACCGAAGATCGTCGTGCCAAACTCCGGAGGTAAGTATGGCGTGATGGGGTGTGTGGGGAGGCAGGGTATGCAGTGGGTTGGTGCGGGTTCAGGTGGGGGCCAGGGACACTACGAGAAACCGTTTCCTTTTTTGCGGGTAAAAAAAATAAAAATACTTTTGCAGGACCATTTTCCCTTGCAGAGGGCATGTGGCATGCTGGAGCAGACGCAGCATGCACACCAATGGCACACCTCTTTGGGGAGCATCAGCAGTAGCCGTGAGGTTGGCACCCGTCGGCAGGAATAAAAGTGGGGGTGTTACAGAATGCCGACTGGGAGTGGATCCCCGTTGGCACCAGAAACAATGGGGCACCGAGGCCAGCGGGGTTTGGGGACCCGTTGCACATAAACTCGCAGTGGGGGGTTATATTGTTTGTGAGACACGGTGGCAACCTGCTGCCGTGTTCTAAGCTATGCTATCAGGGTTTCATCCCACCCTGCAATGACGGTCCTCCTCATTGCAGCGGATATCTGATGCTGCAATGATGAGGCCCCTGATTGCAGCGGTGAAAGTGTCAGCAGTTGGTGCAAATGTTCCAAACCACTGTCACCGGCAGCCTGCAGATGGCATTGGGGGAAGCAGGACAAGCCTTTGCAGGCTGTGGGAGCATTGGCCACAACAGTGCTATGCCTCCACAGCTTGTTACTGAGAAAGCTGCCGCAATATGTTATTTGCGCTGTGTGCAATCAACATAAAAATGGTACATCTAATCTGCCCCATTTCCCATATTAAACCTCAGAACCTACTGTTCATGCAGGGTAATAGCCTTCACTATCCACTCCCTTGTACCCCTCCCTACTACCCTACTACTATCAGTCTGAGTAACTATTATACCCTTCACTTTGTCACAGCCATTCTTGAAACCATTTATGGTTTTGGTGCCTGCCATCTCAGTTGGCAAACTATTCCACATTTCCACCACCATTTCTGGAAAATAAAACTTTCCAATATCCCTCAGACCTCCCTCCCATCAGTCTCTACTTGTGCCCACATAACCTTGAACTGTTACTCATACTAAGTGGTTCTCCATTCACTTTGTTTATTCCTTACAGGATATGAAGGTCTCTATCATATCATTCCTCTCTTGTCCAGTCTCCAGTGAAGACATGTTCAGTGCCTAGAGCAGATCCTCATACGATCTGTCCTGTCAGCTCTGAATCATCCTGATCACCCTTTGTCTTATCTTTTCTGAGGTGAGGGTCTTCAGAGTTCAGAACTCTGAGCAGATATACCCAGTGCAGCCTCACCAGCGATCAATAAAGAGGCAGTAAACCTCTTTCTTCTACTATCAGAACCCCTTCTGGCATCCTAGTATCCTATTGGCCTTACTAGATGCCTCACTGTACTAGCTTGATTGTTTAAGGGAGCCACTAATGACAAATACTGGGTCCCTTTCCTCAGCTGTGGTGCTCAGCTCTGCCTTCCTATCCAGTACTCTGTCCTGGGGTTCTTGTCCCCCTAAGTGAATCACCTTGCACTTTTTGGCATTGAATTTCAACTGCAAACAACCAAACCACCTTCCTAATCTTTACATGTCAGTCTGCAGTTTCCTACTTCCCCATCACTCAGCTACCCTCCCATGAGCTTGGTGTTATCTTCAAGAGACACAGCCCCAGATTCATTCTCAAACGTTATTAATCAAGCATATTGGAGAGAACAGAGTCAGGATGGATCCCTGTGGCATTCCTCTTGACTTCCCTCTTTTCTGATTTGACACCCATAATCACAACCCTCTGATGCCTCTCATTCAACTAAAGCCCCTCACTCCCCACAAAACACTGCTTATATTTTCCTTCAGTCGGGACCTCACCCCCTTGTGCTGTGACCTAAGTCACTCTGATTAGTCCCTATCTCATTGGTCTGCTCCACTGATTTCCATGCCTAACATATTTCAAAACAAAATTACTCTAGTATATATTTTTCTTTTTAGTTGTTTAACAGGAGTAACACACTAAACTGAAAGCTTTTTACAAGGAGCAACCTGGGAGCCAGGGAAGTTAAGTGACTCCCAGAGTCACACAGTAGCAAAGTGGAAGCTGTTGGAATCAAACCCAGGTCTGGTCTGCTGGATGTCACCAGATTTGCAGCTCAGAGCCTTAAACCACTGCGCTATACTGCCTCCCCTTTATGGGACTGCCATGCCCCCCAGAGCAGGACATGAGAAAAGGTACACCACCTCCCCTAGATCATGGCTGACCTCATAGCTTACTTGCAAGTGCAGGATTTGGTCTGGTCAGAAAATAAACGTAACCCATCCCCATGGCTTCCAGAGGTATCATCATCTCTGCAGCACCTGTACCATGGCAATAAGCTTGCCAAAGGTGAGAATTTTACATCTAACTTCAGTACCAACATTGGTTACCTGTCTAAATTTTGATAGGCTGCCACAATCTCTTCTCCCCTCCCACTCCTTTGCTTGTCCTCAGAGTCAGTGACACCCCTGTCTCTAACCTCTCCTTCATCACCATAGAGTTGTAATTCCTTTTCATTACCTGTACCTGTACCTCTTCTCTCTTCTCCTCCCTCTACCCTTCCTCACCTCCCTCTCACCCCTGCCAGCCTGCATGATTGTCATCTCCTTCATTCCCACTATTGTTTTTTTCTCTCCAGAAACTCCATCCTTTCATTCCCGACACACTTCCATTAATCCTTCCAAGGGTAGAGCCCAGATGGCTGGGATGTAAGCTCCTCCATCTGACCGCTTGCAATCTCCCTCCCCATTGGATGACCTCCCTAACCTCTCTTTCTGGTGTTCCTCCATCCTTCTGACTGGAAGCTGCCACTCTTCCTCCTCCTCAAAAGATGGTGACACCGTCAGTATGACAGCTTCACCGACTCATTCTCTCCTCCTCCTCAAATTACAGGAACAAATTATCTTGTTACAGCTCTCTCCCTTTCTGGACTCCTCTTCTATTTTCACCCAATACAAGTCTGACTACCAAAATCACTCCACCATCTGCTCAGGCTCACAAAATCCATCCATAATGGTATGGATCACAGCCTATTCACTTCTACTATCTTCATCGATCTAGCCAAAGCATTCCAACCCTGTCTACCACCCAATTATTAGCCAAACTCCAGGCTGCAGGCCTCTCTGACAACCATCAGCTGTTCCACTCCTACCACAGGGGTGAGGTCCCAAGCAGTCAAAAGTGGTGACCTCTCTCCTCCTGCCTGTATCCACTTGGGTCCCAAGGATCTGTGTTAAGCCCACTACTTTTCTCCATTTTCCTAATGCTCTCCCCTCCATGTGCTTGTCTGCATCCATTCACATGTACATGGATGACATAGGTCCTCTTCACAGCAGGCCCACAGACCCCAGCTGGACTTTGATCAGAGTTCAGCCTGACCACCACCAAATCAACTTTTCCTCATGTCAAGAGAGACTCTCCATGTCCCTTTGGCACAAGGCAGAGACTCTCTAGGCTCCTCCCTTCCTGCTTTCCATACCCTGGATGGCTCCTGTGGGAGGATCATCACCTTAGTTATCTTGGTATCTGGCTAGAATCAGCACCTAAAACGTTTCTGAACAAGTGGATGCAAAGTCAAAAAGCTGCACCACAATTTGGTGCACTTTACAGGAACTGTGACTGTATCCATCTCCAGCATACCATGTTATTATCAGAGAATGATCCTCCAAATCTCTGACTATGGTGAGTTGGTCTACAGCATAGCCCCCTTCACTACCCTTGCCAGACTGGACACACTCTTCAACTATTTCTGCCATTACACTCTCGATTATCCTTCTTGGACTCACCATTGTTCTATATATAAATCTCTCTCCTTTTCTTTTCTTGCGGATAGACACCATGCCCACTGTGCCAGCTTTGTGGGCAAATCTGGTTTGTTTCCCTAACCTCCTATCTCTCCGATGGCCCCATTATAGCCATACCATCAGAAGCTGAAATATTCGAATCCTAGCAGTCCTTCAGTTTCCATCGCACCATTAGCGAAAGTCACGTTCAGCCACGCTGCCATAAAATCTGGAACTACCTACTGCCCAGCCATTCACCAATCTCCCTCCCATGGATTCTTTCAAACCACTTCGGTGTCTCCTCTCCTCCTGCACTTGCTCTAGTTTTCCCTCTTGCTCTCCTATTACTTGTTTCCAGTTTGAGGTACAGCTAAAATTTGGCACCTATGCTTCCCACTGTAGGCATTATGCACAAATGTTTATAGTTAATGTTGAGTAAAAGCCTCTCAGCCCTTTGCGTATCAGTTGTGCAGATGGAACTCCCCTCTAACTATGAACTCATCAAATACCTTGGGTGACATGACCCCCAGTTGGACCTGAGGTCATATCACAAATGTCTGTAGAACTGTGAACTGTAAATTGGGTCTGGCCTATAGGGCCATAAATAACCTGACACCTGCTGCTCATCTGGCACTTGCTAGAGGTGTACTACTTCCCTCCCTTAGCTATGGTCTCCACCAATTTGTCTGTACCTCCAAAGCTCTTCTTACTAGGTGGCACACAACGTACAGTAACATCTGTCACTTTGCACTGGCTGCCCTCCGTCTCACCCACCATTGTGAGCTTTATGATAAGCTAGGTTGGCTTTCCCTTGCCAATCACCTGAACTTTGGGCTGGGATTCCTCGTGGGCAAAGTGATGAGAACTGGAACCCCCTCTGGGGCTGGCACAGCATCTGTCACCTCCTGACCCCTCCTCTTACCCACTCAGGTCCCAGGGTCCTGGGATGCTAAAAATACCCCTCACCCGAACCCTTATGGGGGACAGAAACTTTGTTGCATGTGCTCCTAGGCTCTGGAACTCCTTTCCTGACCATGTTCATTCCGCCTCCTCCCATCAGTGCTTCTAGGAGTCCTGTGGGGGCATCTGACTCAGCCCAGGCGTGTAGATATCCCAAGCCTCCCTAGCCTAATTGTACTTGGAGCCCAACTGTTCTGAGGACCTGCCAATGATCTTTTGGTCATTTCTCATGATCAAGTGCTCTCCTCAGGCATCTGACTGCACTATGTATACTCTAGACTATATATTGTTGATTATATGTACTTTATAAATTTCTGTCATAGTAGTTCACTCCATGCCTTTCCGTTTGTGACTCAATGCATTTTGTTACTCTATGTACTAGCTTTACTTCATATTTATGTTCTGATGTATCTCTATTACCTGTTGTACTCTCTCTAGGAAGTTCCTAGAAAATAGGCATATAACTTGTCTAGTGTACCTACCCGGTTAACAAAAGCTAAATAAATAAATAAATAAAACTGCTCTGTGTTTGATCACAAGCATGGTGTTGTGGCTCCTGACTGTGCTGTATATGCATTGTGAATTGTTTGCTTATCACTCAAGTTCTCACATCTTGCATGAATTATTCCCAATGTAATTTGTGGTTGTGTCCACTCTGCTCCATGTATGTTATGTATTTTGAACTATTGTGCTACCTAAGACCCACTTGGTACAAGATTCCCCTTCCCAGGATGCATCTAGAAATGAGCCCAGCTTTGTATTCCTAGGTGGAGCACTGGACACCAAGGATCATTTTACTATAATAATTGGAGCCACTTAAACTGCGATCAGGGGTATAGAACCTTTACATGCCTAGGATCATTTTGGTATACTACTTGGGAGCATCATAATGGTGACCACAGGTAGGGTCACAATATGCACCACTGTGTGCTCAAATTCATTTATTTATTGAAAAGTTTCACCAGGGAAAGTACAGTGAACAACAAATTGCTCATCTCCTGGTATGACCTGGGGGACAGTGTGGTGGGAGTTACATAGTAACAATGAGTACACACAAAATACACCATATCATACAAAAACATAACTTTACAACTAGAATCACACATTAGCATGAAAAGCAAATAATTACAAGGGTAAGAAGTGAGAACCAGTTGCAGTGAGCTTGGTGGAGACATACAGAGGCGTAATGTAATAAGCAAGTGTGAGACAATGGCCTGCACTACACAGACTAAGAATAGCTCAGGGTGGCAAGGAAGTGAGTCAGCAGGGCAAACAGGTTGTAGGACAAGAAAGGGAGCTAGGGGCAGGTGCAATTTACAGAGAGGAAATTATGAAGAGCTTGATTTAATGAGCCAGGCGAGGAAGAGGGATCCCGGATATGTAGCAGGTGAGCATTCCACATTTTCAGGGAGATGATGGGAGTAGAGCCTGTCCACTAGCGGTGGATCTCCAAGGAACAGACAGGAGTTCTATGGTCATGGGCTCTTAGAGTTGAGAGGGAGTGGGTGGGGGAGATAAAATTTAGGTAAGGAGGGTGTGCAAGCCAGTACTTAAGTGATGGATTTGCACAATGATGCAGTCGCCTATTTATTAGGGATGGGAAGGCTAAGCTCAGTACAAGTGGCAGCGGTAGGTAAGGTGAGGTGCATCCAGAGCAAACTGACAGAATGAGTTGAAAAGAGTATCCAGGTTGGCTAAGGAGGTGGCAGGAGCAGAGCAATAAACAACATTGCAATTGTCGAAAACCGGGAGGATCAGTTTTTGGATCAGTTCGCGTCTTGCCTGTGGCGGGAGGCAGGCGGTTTCTAAATAAGGCATCAAGTTTGGAACAAAGCTTTTTATTATGGCATCTACATGGGCCAAGAAAGGTGAGATGTTTATCCAGCCAAACACCCAGATACCTGAAGACCTAGATGCATGAATTACAATTGCTCTGTCAAGGTAGTGAAGGTAGGGGCAGAAGGAGCACCTGACAGCTACAGTGTGACCAAAGTCATGGACACAGTTTTCTTGGCATTTAGAAAGAGTTGGTGACATTAGAGAGCCAGCTCTAGGCATTATTGAAATCACGTTGGAGCCTGGAGGCAACATCCAGAGGAGAGGCCCAGAGGAGAATAGAACCGCATCATCAGCATCCTATATGAATAGAAGATGAGGTACAGATGGATGGAAGATCATTCAAGAAAGATGGAGAAGAGAATTGGGCCTAGTATGGACCATGGGGGACTCCAAGTATATGGGTAGAGGAGGAGTATGAGTCGGATATTTTTATAGACTGTGAGCATTCATATAGGTATGTGCTGAACCACTTAATGGCATGTTCAGACAGCCCAGCTGATGAGAGAGTGTGGAGCAGGAGGGAGGAAACCATGTCAAAAGCTTTACTTAAGATCAATAAAATGGCAGTGGTTATGTGACCGCAATCCTGCGCCAGTCAAGGATCGCATCAGTGATTCAAAGCAGCCGGTAGTAGTAGAATGATGTTTACAGACCAGATTGATATTGGGTGAAGAAATTTCTGTCTGAGAGGTACGAGGATAGTTAGTCAAGGACTAGATGTTCTTGTGTAACCCCCCTATAAATGGGTGTTCCTAAAAGCTTTAAAATCTTGTTTAAGTGCTCCATGCTTGGCTGGTGTTCGATGCGTTTAAGCCATTTAAATAGTTGTAGCTAGTGAGCGCTTTTAAAGCCTCCGTATACTGTCTCTTTAAGGACTGCCTGTCATGATCATAAATAATAATTAGAAATGGGAGGGGCTGTGTGGTCCTATGCCAGAGTCCTGCCTGGGCTGCTGAGTAAGCTCCATTCTGCCATCACTAGATGTGTCAAGGAGTTCTCTGAAAGGATGTAACTATTTGCTGGGGATAGCTTAGAGTGGTAATGATAATGTAGTTGTTCTAACATAGCTTCCTTTGCAGCAAAAGACTGTTTTGATTATTTCCTCCATGTTGGTCCTGAACTGCTGACTCGGAAATCAGTACCTCAGGACTCTCATGGAGCAATCTGACCCAATAGAGGGACTGCTTGTAACTTTGAAAAGGCATTATGGGCTATGGCACTTCTTTTCCAGCCCACTGAGGGCCAGAGTAATTGACTGGCAGGTGGCGTCAGCCAATGGAATCGGGTAGCACTTGAGCAGTGGGAGTGCCAGCCTGCTAGAGGCAGATTAAGCTGTAGCCAAGAAGAAACGAGCTCTGAACTTCTGGCCATTTTGAGTGTTCACTTGGGAAGCACGTCAAAGGCCTGAGTCGGCCGTTTTGCCTTTGTCAAGTGCTTGGTTAAATCCGACGTGCGGTTGGAGAGGCTGTGTGCGAAGCAGCTACCTACCAGACTTTACCTGAAGGGGACTGGAGAATCTGCTGAACGAGCTTGGTCCCATTAGAATGGTTGAAGTGGCTGCCTACTGCCCGAAGTGGTTGTGAGTTCATTCGGGTCCTGAAAACCACTGCCCGATACGTAAGTACCCTACTGTGTTTGCCATATAAATGTGTGAGGAGGCTGGTGAAGCCCATGGTCCAGCCCCTGCCAGTGGTGAAGGAAGGGTATTGCTGGAGTCGTGAGTATTGGATCAGGGTAGCTCCTGGTAACCTGGCTTGATGGCCAGAGCACCTTTTCGTTATACTGTTGCCTACAGTAACTGAGCCTTCACTCATTCTACAGTCTGCTCAGGGCAGTAAATGTTCATTTGTGTCAGGACCCCAACCAGCTGCCACGAGGACTAGCCATTAGGGCTTGGGTACCCAGGGACAGTAACTATTAGGTTTAGGCCTGTGCACAGAACCCAAGAGTAGATAAGTATAGTGATAAAGCCAATCACCTTGAGTTTCCCCTACATTGTTATTCCCCTTAAATAAATCAGATTGTTTGTTTTGCAACTACACTCTGGCTGGATTGTGTTTTGCTGAAGATATACTGTACAGTGAAAGTGTAATAATGCCGCTTACTTTTCAGGGGTCAGAGTGAGCTGAAGATCCAGGCTGGGGGGTAAGTGTGCAAGGAAAAGTATTGTCGATACCTCTTGTGAGCCACTAGTGGGACAAAAGGGGTTGCAGTAACCCAGAGGGCTGTGACTGAGTCAATCTTGACTGTCATGCCCCGACCTCTGGGGGAGGCACCCATCAATGGATCTGGGCCCCTCACCCTGTCACAGGCGAGGCAGACAGGGGTGTAGCCTAAGAGCACCCCTTGGGGTTACACCTATGGTTGGCCTACGTCAGGAGGAGAGAGATAGGGCGGTAGTTCTCAGGAGGAGGTCGCCACACTTATGGAGAGAGGACAATAGCATGTTTCCATGACGAAGTTTTGGCCAAGTGAAACGAGAGATTGAAAAAAACAGTGAGTGGGGAGCAATGGCAGAGGCAGACAAGTTGAGTAACTTTGGGTCCAGTCCATCAGGGAACTACTTTGCTCGGGTTTAGGGCTTCCAAGGCCGCCAGCATGTCAGTTCTCAGAATTTTAGAGAAGGAAAAGCTATGAGGTGGGGCTGGAGGACTTCTAATGGGTGCGGAGAATAACTGGTTAATAGTTGGGAGGGAGCCTAGCAGAGTAGAAGCACATGATGTAAAGTGCGAGTTGAAAGCAGCAGCAATGCTAAGGTGGTCAGCAATGACAGTATTGTTTATTTGGAGGAGGGGGGAGGGAAGGGGAGCCTGTGGGGAGAAAAGTGAGTGGATTACTTTCCAGAATTTGGATAGGTTATTTTTATGAGTTAGAAGTAGAGCTCAAGTAATCAGCCTTGGCCAAATAAGTAGCTTTGTGCATTTGTTTCTGATGACCCGTAGGCCTCATAGTCTTTAAGAACTTTTAGTGCTTTTATGGAGCTTCCAGGCTGTATCCATGCCCTTAGACCAAGCAAATGAGTTCTGGGGAGATCCAGGGAGGTGGTTTCACGGACACACACAGGCGTGGTGGTACATGTTCATTCCAGACTTCAAAGAATTGTTCTCTGAAGTAGTTAGCTGTGACATCTAGGTTACTGGCAACAGTTATAGGTGCCCAATTAGTGTTAGTCAAATCATAAAGAAGTGGGTCAATGTTCAGGGATTTGTATGATCGGATTTGTAGAGTTTTATAGGGGACTTTGACTTTGTGAATTTTGTGCACCAGGAAAGTCATGCAATGATCACTGAAGGCATCTGCTAGAGTACCAGAATTAATGACCCCATGGGTGTGAGTTGAAGGGCCCAGTAGATGAGGGAATGGTTTCTGTCTTGTAGTTAGCCTAGTCGATCTTGATAATTGGTTAGGTTGAGCATGTATGCATTTAGCACTTTGCTGGGTACAGGTATCAATTTGTTGAACTCTCCCATAATATATATCCTGCTGCAGAAGAGTGGCTAATCAAGGTGGTTATGGACTCAGTAGCAATATTGGGTTGTGAGCCAGGACAGCAGTAGACACCTGCTACAACAAAGATAGGTTTTGAGAAGGGAGCTAGATTTGCAACAGCAGAGCCTTGTAAGCTTTTGGTAGAGCACTAGAAAAGATGAAGTGAAATGAATGGAAGAGGAAGACACAGAGGAATACTGGGAGGTAAGTCTGGGGAACAGGTGATGGGGCTGTGGGTGGAGGTAGGGCCAATGGGGGCATTTGGGCAAGAGAAGAACAAAAGCATAGTAAATATATAAAAAATATATATATATATATATATATATATATATATATATATACACATATATACAGTATATATATCATGTCCTTCTAAGAGAACACACACTGTAGGAAATTATGATAATTTCCAATGTTAGCAGACATCCTACATTGTAAATTTAGATGTTTGCTTATGAGAATTCTTTTTTAACCTCTTTATTGAAATTTTGTTGCAAAGTACATACACACATACAGCCCAAGAAGAGACGGCCCACACCCAAAACTGGTGCGGAAACTATGTACATCCCCTTAACTATATACAATCACAGTTACCCAATCCAATCACAATACCCACAGCTCCCAAACACATTGTGGTGGACTAAAAATGCATGCACTACCCCCGACCCAAATTAGGCCCGGTTAGACCCTTCTACTTAACAGCCTGGATTATAGATAAGGTGAAAAAAAAACCCAGGAAAACTAACCCAGCCCACCCATAGGTAACTGTGTCCTAGGAAAGAGAGAGAACTCATATGTCCGACTCACAGCAAAAACCTTACAGTTAGACAAGCCTCATACAAAGGAATAATAGGTTAAATCTGTCTAAGGCCTATCACACAATCATCAACCAGGTCCCATCACCGAAAAGCCCCATAAACCCTAAAACATTGAAGATACTTCCACTACTCCTCTTCAGACAGACAGACCCGAACCTCGGACCTTTCAGCTGGATTTCAGACCACCTCTAAGGTCCTCCAGATCCGGTTGTAAACATTCTCCTTCCGTCCATCAGCATGAATAATTTAATTCTCTAAGACCTGTATAGGTCCTCACCCACTGATCATAATCATAAACTAAATCCTCCTTCCAATGTCGCAAAACAAATGCTTTAACCACAGCTGACATTAGGGAGATATGATGCTTAGCCACACTCCCCCCAATCCTTTCCAGATCCCCTAAAATACATATCTCGGGACTGATATATTCCGAATAGTCTAACACCGGGTCCATTTTATCCACAATCTGACCCCAAAGTGGCTGAATGCGAGAACAGTTCCAAAAAATATGCAAGAGGTCCCCTGGGAGCAAAACCACACAACGAAAAATATAGGTCTGTCTGTCTGAGTTTTCTGAGTATAGTTTGACAGGGGTATAGTAAATATTTGAACAAATAAAAAATTGCATCATATTATACTTCGGTATAGGCAGGTCATTCATATGTTTCCAAACTTCAGACCAGTTAGGCCTCAGGGGGAATAAAGCTTTCTCCCAATATACAATATGAGACTCAGCATCTGAACCCATATAGTCTATTAATACCTTATAGACTTTGGAGAGAGGGTGCTGTGAAAGATCCAATCCCTTTAAATTAACCCAAGAAAACACGGACTCTTCCCCCCTATCCTTGTGGTCCCGTACAAACTTCTGAAGTAAGTTGGTGATCTGGAACTTCTTAAAAAAATCCCATCCCCTTGCTTGAGTTGGCAAGAAAACTTTGCCCTCGACTACCAGTTCTGCAACGGAGAGATCCTGCAGCATTAGTTCCCACTGACCCCTCAAAATATTGTTACCCAGGCGAAAATTAGGATTTCCCACCAGGGGCTGTTCCTCTGCCCTTTTCTGAGCTTTCTTCTGGGCTGGAGTCAACCACTCCCACCAAGCTCTAACAGATTTATATATTGGAGAGTGCCTACCTATGCCCGGCAAAGTCTCCGGGTCCACATGTATTAATGCCCCTGGCCGGAGCTTAGCCCTTTCCAGGAGCAATTGCTCAATCCGTAACCAGGTAGATGTATATTCCCCTTCACGAGGACAGCTGTCCCATCGGCCCATATATCCTAATTGACCTGCCACATAGTAAGTGAACAAGTCAGGGAGCTTCACCCCACCCTTGGAATAGGGAAGACTTAAAATATTTTGCTTCCTCCTGGAGGTTTCGAATCCCATAAAAAATCCGAGATAATCTTCTTGGATGCCAACAAATCTAATCCTAGGAATAGAATAGGGGAAAGACAAATGGGATACAGCAGGTGAGGCAAAAGATTCATTTAACAAGACCCAACCTAGCAGTGAAATTCAACGGAGCCTCCTCCATCTTACAATATCCTGTTTAACTTTAACCACAATATTGCCAGGTTCTCATCCACCCCATCCTCAGACTTAGCCATGATCCAGATCCCAGATACTTGATTTTGTCAGATGCCCAATTAACTCGGAAATGCTCAAATCTGCCCTATGAGTATGAACTGTAGCGGAAGGACCTGGGTTTTAGCCAGATTTAATCTATAATTGGCAACCTTAGAGAACCTACCAATGATTCCCAGGGCACACTGAAAACTCTCTGATGGATTAGATAAATGTAGTAAAATATCATCCGCAAAGACCGACATCTTAAGCTCTAACCCCAAGACCTCAATCCCTTGTACCCCAGAGTCCCTCGAGAGGGCCCTTAGAAGAGGTTCAAGATAAATATTAAAAAGAATTGGTGAAAGGGGGCACCCCTGCCTCGTTCCATTCTTAAGAAGAAACTCCTTTGAGAGATATCCATTACACAGAACTCGAGCAGTAGGCACCTCATAAAGGTTTCTAAGGCCCCTTAAGAAAACCTTAGGAAACCCCATCCTATCCATTGTTAGGAAGAGAATTGGTGAGAAACGCGGTCCTAATGCCTTCTCGGCGTCCAACGAATTAATGCCATAGCCGAGTCAGAAAAAGCCACTCTCTCTAAGATATGATGGAGTTTCAGCATCAGGGGCCCTCCTGGCATAAACCCCACCTGCTCCTGACTAATCAAATGTAGGCAACCTTGAGAACCCTATTAGCTAATATCTTGGTAAGAATCTTAATATCTTGATTGATTAAAGCTATGGGCCTATAGTTGCTGGAAAATGCTTGGGCTTATCTGGTTTGGGGATCAAGGTAATATAAGCCTGGTATAACGGGAGGTGGGAATTCCTTCCTGCATGATAACTAAGAAAGCTCTTCCAACAGAGGTATTAAGGTCTCAGCATGAGCTTTATAGAAACTAGCGAGAGGCCATCAGGTCCCAGTGCCTTCCACTGGGAAGTCCATAATGACCTCCCAAATTTCCTTACGTGATATCGGGTGGCTAGGGCCGGCCTGTTCCGGGCTCAATCTTGGAAGAGTATTCCTCCAAAACCCTTCAATTTCCGCCACTGAGCACTGTACCCCATCTTGATATATTGCCACGTAATAGTCGGCAAAGGCATCAGCTAAACCCTGTGGCTCTGAGATGAACTCATCACCAAATTTCACAGCCAAATCGTTCTTTCCACCTCCCTCTCTTTAATCCTATGGGCCAGTATCCGACCTGGCCTGTCCCCCTGCCATAAATACTTAGCGTTCAACCTCTGTGCCCAGGAGTCCACCCGATAACCAAGTATACCCTATACTCCTCCTTTAGCTCTCTCAGCTCCATCTATCTCTTCAGAGGTGCCTTCTAGAGCGCCTTGAGTTTAATGGCCCTAGTATAAACTCCTCACGAGCCCTATTCAACTTATTCAGCCTGGCAGTATATTCCTGAACCCATCCCTATACAACACCTTACAGAGGCCAGGCTAAATTCCATCCTCGAGAGTTGGAATCTGCATCTGAATAATTTCTTTAAGTTTACCCTCCATCTTAAGTAAAATCTTGTTGTTCACTAGCACCCTGTCGTCAAACGCCAGCTAACTGGCCTGGGAGGAATATTGTCCAGTCTCCATACCAACTGTACTGGGAGTGGTCAGAAAGAATCCTATCAAAAGTGTGCAAACCTACAACCCCTTAAAACCTCCCTATTGACCAAAAAAAGTCAATCCTGGAAAAACCTTATGAGCCCTGAATAAAAAGTCATCTCGGTCTCACCTTTCCTGTAGATCCGATATGGATCCACTAAGCAGTTCCCTCAAAAATCTAAGCAGTGCCGCATGAGAGGAACTTGAAAAGTTGTTGGAGGAATCTATCCATGCTATTGTCCAAACAAATGTTCCAATCACCACTTAAAATACAAGGACCCTGGGGGAGCGTAACCATATCAGCCTCCAAGGAGGCAAAAAATTCCGAGTTAGCCGGGGTGGGCCCATAGATAGAGGCACACACCAATGGACTACCCAAACACAAACCCACTATGTAGACTCCCCTGCCATCCTCCCTCGAGGTGATGCCCTCGATCTCAAAAGGGCAGCCTTTCCTAATTAGCAGTGCCACCCCACCCAACGCCCTTGCAGTGCCAGACCCAAACACTTTACCCACCCAGCCTTTCTTAAGCAAATGCAGTTCCTCAGTCAGCAGTGGGTTTCCTGAAGAGCTGCTACATGAACCCCATCTGATTAATATGTCTAAGAATGACTAATCTTTTCCTCCTACCCTGAGACCCTTAACATTCCATGACAAAATTCTATGACCCCATCTAACCCTTCCACACCCTGGGACCATCCCCTATGGCTTTTAAAGGCCTTAGAATCACATAGCTTAGTCTCTCTCTCTTTCCCACCCCCAACCCCCATGAACTACCCCAGATCCTTGATCGCCTCCTAAAACCATCCGGAGCGTGCATGAGCCTCATGCATCCTGAGTCTCCCTTCAGTCCCCGGTCCAAACATGAATTCCTACAAAACCTGCCTCCCATGCCTTCTCTTAAAAGCCAGTTCACCAAAACCCACCCTCTGAAACACTGATGAAAAACTAATATCACCAGCACGTAAGCCATTGCCTTCTTGGCTTTTCAATACCCCAACCTGTAACAAAATACGAAAAAGAAAAAAAAAAGGGGGAGAAAAACAGTCCAGCAGCAACAAATCAGTCCCTTAAAGTCTTAAAAGTCTCTTTTACATAGTCCTGGACATCCGCTCCTATCTCGTCTCTTATAGCTTCAGGTCACTGGCTTAAATAGGTCAGGTAGTTCCACCTTAAGGCTTTCTAAAGCTTCTCTGCTGAGAGGTATTTTCTGTCACCTTTTCCAACTTAACCACCAAGGTAGCAGGGTATTGCAGCCTGAATTTCAGACCCGCCATATAGCTTCTTCTTAATGCCCGCGATTTCTTCTGTTTCTCCCTCACCGAGGGACTAGATCCTGAAACAGCCACACGAGCCCCATTCCAATGCAGATTTCTATTAGCCTTGGCTTTCATCAGAACATGGGATTTTCCTTGTAGTTTAGAAATCAGCATTATGATTACTCTAGGCCTCGGCGTCGGGGGGTTCTCAGTACCCGATGGGCTCTTTCAAGGTTGTAACAATCACCAAACAGAGTGGGCCCAAATAACTTAAGCAGCAGATCCTGCATGAAGGCAACACAGTCCGAGCCTTCAGCCTCTCCAGGTAGCCCAGCCAGTATTAAGTTATTCCTCCGACTTCTTGCCTCTGGTCCTCTAGGCGATCCTCTAATTTTCTCACTTGTCGTTTAATATTAATCATATCCTGATCCAAGGTGGAAGATTTCCTTTCCTCTGACCCGACTCTGGCTTCCAAATCCCCACTCTCTGAGAAAGCGCATTCAGTGCAGGCTTTAAAATGGTGAAGTCAGCTACAAGCCCCTCAGGAGCTGCTTAATCTCAAGATGTCTTCTGAAGTTGACTGGCCCTCCAGGATCTCCCCTCACGGCCTCCGCGTCATCTGGGACAGGGAATGGGGCTTAGAGCGCTTGGCAGACGGAGATCTTGCTGCGAGAGGCTCGGGACTGCTCAACTGCGTTTGACCATTTTCGGCTGCCAAGATGCGAATTGAGTGCGATACTCCTCCGATGTCGTCGGCCCCAAAACAGATCTCGAGCAACACTAACTACGCTGGTCAGGTAAGTGTGCCTTCTAAACCACTGGTATGGCCCAAAAAACAGGAAAATAGAAACAAATTCGGTCGCGGGACTCGGGAGCCTCGAGGGAGACGTCCGCTTCTCGCTAGCTCATCACGTGACCCTGCTTATGAGACTTCTAAGGACCCAAGAAGAAGTACATAATGGAAGCTTATTGGTGTGGAGTCAGTCCAAAATTAGTGTTGTGCAATAAGCCATTTCTTCATCACCCTAAAACAGGACACTTGAGTGAGTTAAAACAGAATCTGTGCAGATTACTGACTGAGCATTAATGCTCAATACTAAACTGCTAACTGGGAGTCTTGGGTTTGGAAGTGTCCTTGGATTTCTCCATTGGAGAAGTGGAGCATGCATACATCATGCTGCTTCTATCACTGTGTCTGTGCATATGGTACATATTGCATGGCACAAATCACCTTTAACAATTCTGAAAGACAGCCTTACTGTAGAGAACCATTTGTTGTAATTTTTATGTTTGGAAAGAACATCATTAAGGAAATCAGTTGGCCTTTTTTATTTGACATACTTGGGTAGACCTATGTGGTAGACTGAGCAGAAAAATAGTTTGTTATTGCGTCAGGTGCATCCTGGAGAAAGGGAGTTGGACATATTATACTGAAAAAAATGCAACTAATAATATGATGTATTACATAGAGAATAATACATGCAAGTGTGTGTAATAAGGTATTTCTACACACCTGAGTTTCATGAGGTCATCACACATGAAGGGTGTTTAAAAAATCTCATAGACATATACAATACACCAAAGCTGGTGTCCTAGTGCCCCCAGTACTGTGCCCCAGTATCAATTAAAGCTCTGGTGCCCTATTTGACCTCAGCTGAATAAGGTGTCAGGAAAGGGGAGGCGGTAACAGAGAGCCCACAGTAAAACTACTAAACATTTTTTCAACTGTAGTTTTTCCCTTAGCAGTTTCACATCCCCTGTATAGCATGAGCCTAGGGCCAGCTCTTTTTTTCTTAAATGCTGACAGGTGACCATGGCTCATTGGTTGCCTCCCTCCCCCATCCTGGTAGGGACTTAGAGTTCCAAATGTTGAGGAGCTATAAAGTCTAGTACAGAGGCAGGAAAATGGTTGGAGTAGCAGTCCAGTGAATGCTCTCAGGTGCTATGAAGTACATTGTGGTTGGACCCTGTGAAGAAGGGTTGAGGGCAAGAGGACACATGAAATAAGTAAAAGAAGGGCTTATCAGCAGTCCTCCTCTCATCTTTCTTTCAGTCAGCCAGAGTTGTTTTCCTTCCCACCTTAGTGCGGCAGTAGTTGGGAGCATCAGGTCTAGTCTGCAGTTGGAAGGTACAGGTGGCAGTTCCTGTGCCAGGACCAAAGAGTTAGTGGTCACAAGTAGTCAGTCAGCCACAGTGGGCTCTGTATAGCCCTGTTTTCTATTTTATAAAATGTAAAAGTTAGTTTGTCACCCTTCATCACCAGTAAGAAGTGAGCCCCAGTGGTGAGAAGCCAAGAGGGAGCAAGTGAGAGTGGTGCCAGAGTGATGCTGCAGCAGTGAAAGGGAGTTTTAAAAGCATAGTCGAGCCCTCTAACAGAGACCATCCACCATGATCCATGCTCTCAGCAGCCACCAGCGATGCAAGGTGGAAAATGTCAGCCCAGGAAGGCTCCAGCACGACCACCCACTGTGCCTAACTCCACGATAGCACCTCATCCAATCAGCAGCATCCAGTCAGTAAGCCTAACAATCCACATCAGTGCTGCACCCCGGGTCAAGGCAGTGAGTCAGTGGCAGCACCACTGGGCAGATACTGATCACCGATCATTTATTTAAAAAAGTATATATTTTAAAGGCCGGATGGTGCAATGTGCAGCACTAGAGCCATGGGGGGGGAGGGCAAGGCCCCAGTCAAACACCAGAAGACGGATCAAGTGTGTTGCTTAGCTCAGTTCTCAACTTGAACTAGAATGTAAACATCTCATTTTTACTTTACACTTTATTCCTGCTGCCTGTCTGTACCATTACCATATTGATCAAATTGTCTGCACTTGTCATTTCCCTTATTGTACAGATGCACTGTTCACCCCGTTACCCTTCTCCTTTGTTATACATGGAAACAAGCCTAGGCTCAGTGTGATTTTCCTGGTTACCAGCCTTCAAATAAATACAACAATAAATAAATAAATAAAAGTGGGCAGGGCAGACCAGTTTAAATATGTCAAGCTCCTGTTGAGCAGGCCCTAATTAAATAAAAGCAAATGCCAGAGGGCAGAAGTAAGGGCAACACAAGCCCCACTTTATAAAAAGTAAAACTCACACAGGGCAGAGCCCAACAGTAGTAACACTGTAACACCAGCACACCCAAGCCAAGGACTAGTTTAAATATTTAAATAATGTTATTCAAAATACATTAGTTCCAACCTGGAACTGGGGAAGGGGAGGGGAGCAGACAGGCCCCCAGTAAGCTACTAAACAGTATTGCTGCCACAGCCCTAGCCAAGGGATAGTCAGTGTTTTAAAAGCTACTTTACTGTACCCATAGCCCCTACCCACGGATGGATAGTGGGCATGGAACCTCAGTGTACTGGCACTAGCTGATTGGCCACAAGCAAAGAGGGCAGGACTGCCATGTAAACATTAATGTTAAATTGGATGCCTGTTAAAGTGAGGGCATAGGCAGTAGTCCATGCTGTAGCTGGATATTCTAGCCATTTTTTCCAGGTATTCCCTTATGCAGTGTCTGTCCTGATTTAGTGCCCTGGTTACAGAATGAACATGTTAAAATGAATGTGCAACTGTTACTCAAGTGAGTTTGCTAAATCTTGAATGAACATTTTAAAGTGCAAAGTGTCAGTGCGTTTAAAGAAACTGTGCTGAATTGCATTTGAACATATTTGAAAGGCAAGAATTGTTTTATTGGGGACTGCTCATTTAAAGTGGCAGCATCCAATGTGAATGCATGCTCTGAGACTGTGAGACTGCCCTGCATCCATCAAATTTGCCCTGTGTGCCCTAAAATTGCTTTTTAGTTTCAGTTGCCTTGTATTATAAACGATGCTCCAAGATTGAGAAACTGCCCTTGCATTCTTTGAACTCTTCCAGATTGATTGCACTTGCTCCAAAATGACTTGCCCTGCATGTTCTTTTAATTGCATTATAATGGTTGCATGATCCAATGGCTGCCAAATCCAACAACCTCCAAGTAAAGAGGCAGTGCACCAGAGACTCAGTTTTCTTTCAGTTCATTGCATGTCAACAATTCATCTTGCATGATCCAGAGACAGTTCCATCCAACTGCATCCTGACAAACCTTGGGCCAGCTGTCAAAACTGGAATAGTGTTGTAAGCTAAAGAACTCCTTTTCACCCATTTTCAGATGCTTCAGGTCAACCCCTCCCCACAACAGTGAGTTAGGTAGTGCAGGGGACCACACCAGTTCACTGTGGTGTTTTTTTTTGTAGGTTGTTCAGTATTTCTCCTGAAGATAACAGCCTATCAATGTTAGAAATCTTTAATGTCATCCATGTCCAGTTCTTTTGATTCTTTCCTGCAAACGATGGTGTAGGCCTGGAGGTTCTTCAAGGTTTTGTCCAATGTGTCAGTGGTCTAAGGTTCAACAGATCCTTTTCCAGGAGCAGTGGTGACTGCTCAGAGGTTCTTCAGTTTGTAGTGCCCAGTTCTTGATTTTCCAGGGTCCATTGTGATGGCCTGGAATCTCTTCAGTTTGCTAAAGCCCCTTGGAATTACAAGTGTTTTCTTTCTTCACTGCAGTCCATTGTGATGACATGGAGACTCTACCTGTGGAGTAAAGGTTTGTATGGTTCCTATCCCTAGGTTTTGTCAATGCCAAGTTGTTCAAATCCTTTACTCTTTATATAAGTTAAGTTTTTTAAGCTAGCCAATAGAAAGCACGTGTTCAGAGGTTCCTCTGTTTTTATTCTTCTCAACTGCATCGTACATGGTGCCCAATAGAACCACATAAACTCTGGAGTGATAGCACCAATTTTCGAGTTGTGCATTTTATAGTGAGTATAGTAATATTTATAGAGTGATTTTAGAGTTCACTAATAGCTACAGTACAGAGTGATTTTAGTGTTCAGTAATAGAATGATTTTGAGTATTGTAATAATTATAGTCTTTATTGCTCACACTTCTCTTGTTGCAATTTATGTGGTGCCATTGCTTAATAAACTGGTTCATTTTATGAGTTGTGTCTCCTGCCTCTCCATTTTGGTGAAAACTTCCATAATGTAGCCAAATAGTAAAATAATTGCCTTATACAAAATCTGACAAAGACAGCACGTCTTAGTTCAAGACCTGACAGGTTGGCAAATCTCATTCAACACAAATCTCTCAGATCACTTCTCGCCTTGTGGTGAACATGTTTGCTGGGATTGCCTGTGTTCGATGTCAGAGGGAGTCTTTCCAGATGCCTTGAAATAGGCTCTGATGAGACCTCTTAAAGAAGCCATCTCTAATTCTGATGTTTTGGTGAATTACTATTCTGTCTCCAACCTGCCATTTTTGGGCAAGGTTGTTGAGAAAATAGTGAAGCAATAGCTCAAAGAACACCTCATGTCCTTTGATATCTATGAGCTATTCCAGTTGGGTTTCAGGGTCAGGCATAGCACTGAAACAGCACTAGTTAAGGTGCATAATGACCTCCTCTGGACTAGATACAGAAGACAGATCAATTTGTGTTCTCCTTGATCTCTCATTAGCCTTTGATGTCATGGATCACACTGTCCTTCTTGATCACCTTCAAGAGTACTGTGGACTCACCGGTACTGTCATCAACTGGTTTGAGACCTATTTCTCTGCTGAGTGCAACAGGTGTTGATGCGAATTTCTCCTCCTCCCTGAAGCCCCTGTCATGTGGAGTACCTCAGGGTTCAATCTTGTCTTCAAGGTTATTCACGGTATACATGCTGCCCTGGGAGAGTTCATTCGCAGTACAGTGTGGGTTTCACTGCTATGTAGATGATACCCAACTGTATTTTTCTTTTTCCCCTAGAACACACAGCACAGTAGAAGTGATCGATGACTGGATGTCATCCAGCTGGTTGTGACTGAACCCGGACAAGATGGAGGTACTGGTGATTGAGCCAGGTCACGGGCATGATGGGAGTGCTTCCATAGTGAGTACAGGATTGTTCCTGGGATCTGCTTCATTGATGGCTTCCCCTAGGGTGCGGGATCTTAACATTATTCTGGATAGCAGATTGACACTTGAAGCACAGGTGTTATCTGTGGTCAAAAGTGTTTTTTACCACTTGAGGTATATCGCAAGGATTAAGCCCCTAGTTCTGCCCAAAGACATGTCATCACTGATTATATGTATTGGTTACTTTGAGGCTTGATTACTGCAATGCTCAATACCCCTCTGACAGCTACAACTGGTGCAGAATGCAGTGGCTCGGTTGCTGGTGGGTCTGGCTAGGTCGAGTCATGTGACCCTAGTCCTGTGGGCTCTACACTGGCTGCCTGTCAAGTGGAGGATCCTCTTCAA
This sequence comes from Neoceratodus forsteri, assembly GCA_016271365.2. Lineage (NCBI taxonomy): Eukaryota > Metazoa > Chordata > Ceratodontiformes > Ceratodontidae > Neoceratodus > Neoceratodus forsteri. The sequence goes on from CM057456.1 coordinate 1,294,790,705, forward strand.
TGTGGGCTTGCTCACCTACAAGGACCTATATGGGCTGGGTCCTGGCTATCTGCCTGATCTCCTTATACCTGCCACCTCAGTTCATTCCCTCCACTCCTCAACTAGGGGCCTCCTTGATGTTTCCAGGGTCAGGCTCAAAATATCTGGTGGCCATACTTTAAAATGTCACTGGGCTGACACCCTTTCCAGCTACTGTCAGGGTGGTGCTGACAGTGAGTTGTTTAAAAAGGAGCTAAATTTGAATTTGTTTTATCTGGCATTCACCGATGATGGTGATTGACCTTCAGTAATTATATAAGTTTATTGTAATTATTCTGAGTCTTATTTAATGTTTGATATTCTTGCTGTTTTGCATATGTTTTATAGAGTGTGTGTGTGTTGTATTGGCCTTATCTGTTTCTACTATAAGGCACCTTAAGACCCAGGTATTGGGTGCTGTATAAATAAAATTGCCGTTCCTTGCCTTGTGTTGGAATCTTGTTTGGATTCCTGGTTGTTTCATCTGGTTCAAGCAATTTTTGGCTCACTTCACCTTGTGTAATCAACAGGATATGTGTATCTGATTGGTTCAGGATACTGTAATTGGAGACAAAGGCAGGAAGCAGCCCAACAAACATGGAATCCAGAAGGCTGGGGACTGCAGAAGGAGGAGTTGGTGAGGGAGCATGACTGAACCCAATTACCAAACTTACTATTTTATAGCCCCTAGTTGCTTACATTTCTGGAGATCCAACAGATGCATCACCACAAACTTGGGAGAACTCAGATGCAGAATACATTCCATGTTCCAACTCTAACACATTCCAGAATGATGGCAAATAGAGATCCTGCACCAATGCAGCCCGTCATGAAGTTAGTACTTGGCCAGAGCAAGAAAAGGTACCAGTGGAACATATTTTCAATAGACTTTGAAGAATATTTGATACCTCCATGCTCAAAGATTAAAAATAAATTATTTTCCAGGGTGCAAGGGTTAACAAAACCCTAAGTGAGTATGCTCTCTGTTTGCAGGAGGCCATCAAGGCAGTTGAAAAGTTGGGCCCCATGATCTTTATGACCCTGGTGAGCTGCTGAAAGATGAATTTACAGATGGTGTGAGGAGCAATACTTTCCATCAAGAATTGGGATTGCTGTCAAACAGAACCCTGAGATGAACTTCTTGAACTGCAAATAAAAAGCCAGTGAGCTCCTGGGTCCAGAACAACCATGACAGACCAAGTTCCCAAAAGTGTTGTGAGACTGCGAGGAGAGATGCTGGATAGGACATCCTGTCTGCTGCCAGACTTTTGTTACAAGTGACTGACCAGAAGTGACCTCAGAAAAGAACCAGATGTGGAAACCACAGAAAGACCTCAGGGTCCAACATTCATCATTGGAGAAAAGTGAGGAATCCAGGTGGTCCAGTACCAAGGAGCCCTAGTAATGACTTGATTTATGAGGGACAGAAAGCTAAAGAGACTGAACTATCAGAATGTATGTAGCAAGACATGAAAAGTGAGCTCCAAAATATCACTGAGGACTTGAAGGGAAATAGGATCATTTGTCCAGGGGACCTGGATGGTAACTACCAAGGTGTATCATACTCAGAAATGCTGAACAAATGCCATCTGAGCAATTTGATTTAACTCATTCACTCCCCAGGAGCTCTTAGAGAGTTCTACCACCTGTGTCCTGTATACTGTTAACACTGCATCCAGGACCTTTTTAAGTAAAATCAAGCCATAATCAGCACATCACAAACAAATGAGAATACCTCATAAACCACAAGTGCTACACACAAAGTATGAGTGGTAAAGTTGTTCAGCACAAAATTACCTTTCCAACAGGGCTATGCAATTAATTATAAGCAATTTTTCTATACTAGTTGAAACAGCTAAACAGCTTTTTTTACAATAAAAAGGCAATGTAAACCATTTTGGTAGGAAATATGTAACATATCAACACCAAATTAAGCTTCCTTACATGAGATATAGGTACAACAGTAATTGTGTACTAAAAGCAATTTTCTAATATAAAACATGCATTTTTTTCCCCATTTTATTGAAGGTGCTTATGTGAGGCTTGAGGACAAATGTCAACCATACACCATACCATAAACAAATCAGAGTAACTCCTAAAGTATATGTGATAAACACAAAGTATCACTGGCAAAGTTGTTCAGTACAAAATTACCATTCTAATGGTGTTATGCAGTCAATTCTAATCAATTTGGTTCACAAGTAATACAGAGAAATACTGCTGACAACCTGAGAAGTATCCAGAGCAAGCAGGAAGTCTTAGCTGCCTACTCAAGTCGTGGGTGACAAAGGGATGATTTGGCTGCCACCTACATGCATTTCCTGAGATAGCAAGTTTACTTGGAACCCCATATGTTGAAGGTGCAGAGTCAGTTGTAGTGTTGAAAGAAGGAATAAAACAAAGGAATACCCAGAGTGAACTCACAAAGTGTGGCTTTAAACAGGAAGTCCCCAGGGGGACAGACTGAACCTCAGTACAATCAGCAATAGGTTCACCAAGAGGCCTGTCTACAGCCAGAATCATTGGAATTGCCTCACCATAACCATAATGATCAGTGGAATTGAACTGGATGCTGTACTTGATACTGGCTCACAAGTAAAAACACTTGAAAACAAATCCTTCTTCAAGCACTGGACAAAGGACCAAGTGGCACAATCCCCTAAGAGATGGATGAACCTCACTGCTGCCAATGCCCTGAACATTCCTGTTATAGGATAAAAGGAAGCAAATATCATACTGGCAAAGACCGAACACCAGAACCTGCTGATCTTGATAAGTAATCTCTGTGAAAACAACTTACTTATAAACCTGCTCCAGCACTGCCAGGATAATCTTAGAATTATAAAATAAGTCAGCAGAAAAGGACCATTTGGCCAATCTAGTCTGCCCTATTTTCCCTGCCTAACACTACTCTCTGGACTCTGGTCACTGGTGACCTCCATTCTCCCTTACCACTCTTTATTATATCCATGTGTGTATCCCACACATATTTGAAACTATCAACTCTCTTCACCCCTATCATGTCTTCTGGCAGACTGGTCCAAGTGTCTACTACCCTTTCTGTGATGAAGTATTTTCTCATATCCCCTCATAAATCTTTCCCTCAAGCTTCACAGTATGTCTCCATGTTCTGCTGCTCTTCCTCGTGTGAAGGAGACTTCCCTTCTGAGCCTTGTTCATCTCTATAAAGTACAGTACTTATATGACTCAGTCATCTCTCCTCTCCTCTCCTCTCCTCTTCTCATCTCACCTCTCCTCTCTCTCCTCTCTCCATGGAATACATGTTGAGTTCCACAGCCTCTCCTCACATGGTTTCTCATGAAACCCCACACCATTTTGGTAGCCTTCCTCTGGACCACTTCCACTTGTATCTTTGTGGTGGTGGGGCCTCCTAAACTGGACACAGTTCTCTAGGTGAGGTCTCACTTGTGAGGTCTCACAAGCTAGAGATTCCCCTTCATATGCACCCCAGAATTTGGCTTGCCTTGCCCACTGCCCTAGCATAATGCTCTGCAACCTTGAGATCGTCAGATATGAACACCCTGATGCCTGCCTCCTGCTTTGTAATGGTAAGCACCCCCTCATCTTATACTCAGTCACCAGGTTCCCCTTCATGAGTGCATACATTTACACTTTTTGTTGATGAATCCCAGCTGCCACTCCCTAGACCATTTCTCTAGTTTCCTCAGGTCCCTTTGCATCCTCTCCACCTCCTCCTGGGTGTTCACCCTGTTGCACATTTTCATGTAATCTGCAAAGAGACACACCTTCCACTCCAGTTCCTCATCAGTGTAATTTATGAAGATACTGAAGAGGACAGGACCCAGCACCAGTCCCTGTGAAACACCACTGTTCACTCACCAATCCTCCAGATGACTGCTGTTTATCACCACCTTCTGTCTCTTACCTTCCAACCAGATGGCTACCAGTTTGCTACCTTCTGTTCACCCCTAGGCTACTAAATTTCTTTATTAGACTCCTTTGAGTTACAGTGTCAAAGGCCTTACTGAAGTCCAGATAGGTCATATTCACTGCTTTCCCCTGATCCACCACACTAGCTACCCAGTGAAAGAAATCTATCTATTCATTTGACATGACTTCCCTCCCATGAAACCATGCTGCCTGTGGTCCTGCAGCTCATGTGTCCAAGTACTCCATCAGTCTCTCCTTCATTAAGGATTCAATTACCTTAACCACCACAAATGTGACACTGACTAATCTGCAATTGTTGGCCCCTTCTTGCTGCTTCTGTTGTGCAGAGGACCACATCACCCTCCTCCTATCTTCTGGAACCATTCTGATCTCAATGAGGCATTAAATAGTGTTGCCAGGGTCGGGGTTACTGGGCAGGGTATTAGAGATGTTTAGTACAAGTGAACCTATATACCTCCTGGTTCCTATCAATGTTTACTGTCTTTCCTGCCTGTATTTATAGGACCTGTATATTAGTTATATGGAATATATTTGCTTTTGTGGTTCTTCAATAAAATTTATTAAATTAAAAAAAAAAAAGTAGTGTTGCCAGAGTGGGACCACTATCATGCTCAGTCCCTTAAGTAACATAGGGTGCATACGTTCTACCCCAATGGCCTTATGTTCCTTTAGGTCTCCCAACCACTGGTGGACCCTCTTCCATAGTTGGACTTGTATCCACCCCCTCACACCCCATTACCTGTTACTGTACATCAGCCCATTCCCCTTTCCACTGTGAAGACTGATCAGAAACATTCATTTAAAATTTTTACATTTTCTCAGTCCTCTTCTGCACAGTCCACCCCCCCCCCGGTCTCTTGATTTTCACTATAGCACCCCTTGCCTTCCTTTTTTTTCACTCAGGTACCTGCCCATACAGAAAATGAAGGATAAAGTTCCAGTCACTTTGCAATCAAAGTCTCTTATTTTCTCAGTATTAGTACAATTCTACTATTCGGTTTCCCATTTTCACCCTTCATAGGTAAAACCCTTCATCAACACCCTCAAATATCATTCAAATGCAAATTTTAAAAGCAGAGATATTCTATCACTTCCTTTATACTTCATAAGGAATCTTTGGTAAAGATTACTACTGGCATCCTTCTACCCACCTTGCTATAGGGGTCCTCGGTACTACATTCTGTCAGAAGCATGGAGATGCAAAAGCTTAGAACATTATACCACAGGATAGGATGCTTTGCAACTGGAGACCCTCCTATGGAGCTGTACTGCAATGTGCTACAATCACCAAATCTGGCCATCAGTTGAAGACCAACTAAACTATTCCTAACCAAGGAGCATGGATGCAGCCCGATCCTGTCCCCTAGGACAGTCCAAGCCAGCAGCAGGTGACCGCAAACTGGATGCTGTTACATTCAACTGCAGGGATTCAGGAGGATCTGCAGACTGAGGTGGGTTGCATCGCCAATATGAAGTAGGACCATGAGCAGCGTGTGGAGGTTTGACATGCAGAGCACGTGGTATTATTGGATGGACTGGAGCAGTCCCCATCAGCAAGCCTTGATGCTGGCTTTGGGAGGCTGGAACAATCATGTTTGGCAGGTTTGGGTGGGTGGCTGCCCTGGTGCTGGAGGCGATGGCCTCAGTCTCCTCCAATGCAGGTACTGGCAGTAGCACTGATCATTCTGATGGGGAGATTGTCATCCCAGGAGACACCCTACGGTCTGGCCACCCAATTCAATTGTGGGTACAAGGACACCAAGGACACACTGCAGCCCTTACATGCCAGCACATGGAGGCCAGATGACACACCCCTAGCCATGGCCTGCTCCCTCAGAGTGGTCAATGCACTCTGCAAGGCCATGGCTGTGGTATCTCATGCCATTCACACTTGTCCCCCATTGTGAGAATAATCCACCCCCGCCACCTAACAAACACTTTGCATGCACCATTCCAGTGTCCATGGTGTAGATACAGGCTGCACCTAGGGTGCTTGTGACATCTTAACCCCTACCTCTACTTTGACACCTCATGCACTCCTTCTCACAAACCATGTTTCCTTCCCAGATGGTTTATTTAACATTGCATTCCCTTCCTCTCTTGTCAGGATGGCTGTTAGTTTTGTTGGCTCTCTCCCCACAGGGATGGCTCCCATTTTGTTGGGCTCCCATTTCATGCCTCTACTGGGATGGCCTCATTTTTGTTTGCCCCTCCCCCAATAACATGCTGGGTCTGATTTTGTCTCTCACCTCCGGCAGGATGGCTCACAGTTTTGTTTGGCTTTCTAACCCCAACCAGGATAATTTCATTTTGATTGCTCCTCCATCTGGGATGGCACTACTTTTGTTTGCCCCCACTGGGATGGGTCTTTTTTTATCTTCCCTTCCCCACCAAAATGACTCTAATTCTGTTTGCTGCCCCACCTGTATTTCTATTTTGGTTTTAAACCTTTTTGTCAGACACATTTATTTTATCTTTATTTTTACACCAGTACTCTCCTGTATGATCTGTTCTCATGATGTGGGTCTGTGGTAGTCTGTAAGGAGGTGGTATCTGTACTCCTGACCTCCTCGCCATCCTAGAGTCAGGCATATCCATTAACCCTGCATCCCTGATCTGCTGGCTAAGCATCTGCTGAAGTTCTTCCTCTAGGGCCAGGAGGCATATTCCATAGTTGAGTGCCATATTGTGTAGCATGCAACAGACAAGGGATACGGCACAGTCCTTCGGAGGGCTATGTTGTAGAGCACCACCAGAATGATCAGGTATTTCTGCTCAGTCTTTACTGAGGAAGAGGAGGGTAATGGGTCTGAAGGGAGTACAAGGGGTGATAATGGTGCAGAAATGGACACAAGTCCCTTTACTCGAGAAAGGGTTCTGAAGGAACTGGAAGTAATAAGAGTTGATAAAGCAATGGGGCCAGATGGGGTGCACCCGAGGCTCCATAAAGAACTAAGAGAGGTGGTGGCTGAACCTCTGGCTATCCTGTTTAGCTGATCACTGGAAACAGGGGAGGTACCCAAAGACTGGAGGACAGCAGATGTAGTCCCCTTATACAAAAGTGGGAACAAAGAGGAAGCCGGGAACTACAGACCAGTCAGCCTCACCTCGGTAGTGGAGAAGATCATGGAAGCACTACTGAAAGAGAGATTGGTGGAATATCTGGTTGTCAATGGACTACAGGACCCAAGGCAGCATGGTTTCACCAGGGGGAGGTCATGTCAGACCAACCTCGTTGAATTTTTTGACTGGGTGACTAGGGAGGTGGATCAGGGGAGGGCAGTGGACATGGCCTATCTGGACTTCAGCAAGGCCTTTGACACTGTGCCACATAGAAGATTATTACACAAACTGGGGAATATGGGTGTGGGCAGGACAGTAGTTTGGTTGGTAGGTAACTGGCTGGGTGGCAGGACACAGAGGGTGGTGGTAAATGGCTGTCACTCCACAGAGGGAAGAGTGACCAGTGGTACCACAGGAACAGTGCTGGGACCGTCCTATTCAACATCTTCATCAGTGACATTGGCAGGACCTAGAAGGCAGAATTTCACTGTTCACTGATGACACAAAGCTCTGTAACAGAGTAGACACACCAGAGGTGTAGACAGAATAAGAATGGACCTGCAGAAACTTTAAGAATGGTCAGGGTTTGGCAGTTGAAATTCAATGCAAAGTGCAAGATAATGCATATGGGCACAAAAACCCTGGCACAATATATCAGTTGCAGGGTGAGGATATAGCATGCACCAAGCAGGAAAGGGATCTTGGGGTTATCATCTCTGATGACCTCAAGGTAGGGAAACAGTGTGACAAGGCAGCAGGTAAAGCAAATAGGATGCTGGGATGCATAGGCAGGGGCATCACCAGCAGGAAAAGGGAGGTCATAATTCCACTATACAAGACACTAGTGAGGCCCCACCTGGAGTACAGTGTACAGTTCTGGAAACCTTACCTACATAAGGACATAGACAGGGTAGAGAAGGTTCAGAGGATGGCAAGAAAGATGGTACATGGATTGCATCACAAGTCCTATGAAGACAGGTTGATGGACCTGAATATGTACTCCCTGGAGGAGAGGAGGGAGAGAGGGGATATGATAGAGACATACAAGTATCTTACAGGGAGGAACAGGGTGCATGAATACACTATTTTTAAGTGAAAAGATGTTCCAGGACTAGAGGCATGGGATGAAGTTTGAGGGAGGATCATCTAGAGGAAATGGAGGAAGAATTTCTCAGGAACGGGTGGTGGACAAGTGGAACACCCTGCCAGAGGAAGTGGTGGGGGCTGAAACAATCACAGGATTTAAGAATGCATGGGATAGACATAAAGGAATTCTGGAGGTCAGGGGTAAGGGGCAACAGACTTTTAGGAAAACATAAACTGAACTTACAAGCTCAAATGGGCAGACTGGGTGGGCCACGGGCCCTTATCTGCTGACACTGTCTATGTATCTATGTATCTATGTATGATCATGGCATCTGAACCACAACTTGAGCATGCCAAAGACCCACTCAATGACACTGCACGTAGCAATGAACGCCACATTGTACCTGTAATCTGCAAAGAATATGGGTTGTAGGAGAGGTGTCAGCAGCCAGGGAAGAAAGGGATATGCACTGTCCCAAAAGTAGGGCAAGGGCATAAATTAGTGTCATCAGGGGCAGCTATGGGGGGCCTTGGGTGCATCCTCACCAAGGTGCCCACTATATATATATATATATAAATATATATATATATATATATATATATATATCTCATTGCCTTCAAACTTCTGGCACAGAATAGAGTTGTGCCAGATGAAGGCATCATGGGCACTGCTGGGGTACTGTGCCAAGACGTTGATGATGCACCCTGATATGTCGCACACCACATGACAGTTGATGGAATGGAAGCCCTCTTGATTCACACAAGCCTCCACCCCATCCCCTTGGGGTGCACAAATGGCAACTTGGGTGCTGCCAATGGCATTCAGTATGGCCAGTGGGAGCACAGACTAATATAATTGCTGTATGGTTGCTGTTCACTCTACTGGTGTGGTGGAGAATACAATGAACTCCACAGAAGGGCCAGCATGGTATCTAGGAATTGGCCCAGCAGATGTGAGGTAGCAAACTTTGTGTTACCAGAGGTATCACCCACCAGTATCTGTAATGATGTGATGGCCAGGAAGCACAATTCTGATGTCATCTTGGGCTCTACAGACATTGCATGGTTGTGGAGGGTATCTGTCCAGAACTGCTCATGCAGCAACTCACACAGCTGCAAGATCATGGGCCTGTTGAGCCAGTACCAACCCACGATTGTTCATCACTGAGGACTTTAAATGTGACTCAGTGATGGTACTGTCTGTCTGAAGCATAGAGCCTCTGGGGCCTGCATAGAGGCATGGGGGGCACTTGCCTGCTCTGCATCCTGCATGACACCCTACATGAAGCACACAATGTGAGTCATATTTTGCATTTTGCAGGACTGCTCCCTGCCACTGAGTTTGTCCCAGATTAAGACCTGCTTGTTAGAGGCCTTAGTTTGTGTAGTGCTAAGTTACAGTAAATGTGATTTGCACAGTGCAAAGCCATTGAATAACATGCTGTGCAGTATATTCATGTCACCCCCCCTATTTTCATCACTGAATACATTAACTTTGCATTCAGGTACTAGTGCTTCTAACGGCACAGAACAAATGGCTGAATATGAAATTCCAGTGCAATTTGCAATTTGTGCCATTGCCAACTGGTTGCACCAGTGCTAACTTTTGAATATGGGGAAATTATGTCTGCGCCAGGTGCAAGTGCCAACTTACTGTGGCAGCACAAATGGCTGACTATTGCATTGAGGCACAATTGGCCATTTTCTCCAGAGTATGCAGGTTGCATTAATGCAAACCATTTGAATATGGGGTCCTTGTTGAGCAATGTTGTTTTCCTCATCAACATGGGGACTTGAAAAACTGCCCTGCTGGGTACTCTTTGACATTAGCAGCACCTCCTACACACACACACACACACACACACACACACTGGTATGGATATCAAGATGTTTTGTTTTTTGATTAAATAAATTGTTTTTTGTTTCCAAAACTGGCAAATCATGTATTAGAAGCAAGCAAACCATTGTCTGAAAATCAGGGTTGCTACAACACTTTAAGCCTCTAGTGACACTATATTACCACTACATCACTTCTTTCGTTGTTCTGTGATGTCACAATGATCCCTCTGTGTCTTAAAGGAGTAGTACACCCAGAAAGTAAAAAAAACATATGTTATGTAGAGTGTTTTGATATGTATGTTAAATCCTAGTGTGTCCTTCCCTCTGTCTGCTATTTGGAGTTTTTCCTAAATTGCCTGCTAGCTGTATGGTAGTTTTACTACCCCTGAGGATCTCCATAACAAATAGTTTTATTGGCTTTCTTTCTCCCAGGATGCCCCCTGTCTCATGTGACAGTGATGTAGCCATGCCCTTAGATTTAGCATGTGTATTGCTTTAAAATTCAGTTTAGCAACAGCAAAGCCTTGTAACTTCTTATCCAGGGAGCACAAATGGCAACAGTTAGTTTAGCAGATACCAAGAGCCTGCTAACTGGGGTTTCTGTAAGACAACAGCTACTAAATTGCTCTAATTCATTATTTTTGTTTTCTCTGTGCATCAGGTCTAGCTAGCAGGAGTGTTGTAACATCAAAAACACAAATAATGAATTAGAGCTATTTAGTAGCTGTTGTCTTACAGAAACCCCAGTTAGCTTGCTCTCATGTATCTGCTAAACTAACTGTTACCATTTGTGTTCACTGGATAAGAAGTTACAGGGCTCTGCTGTTGCTAAACTAATTTTAAAGCAATACACATGCTAAATCTAAGGGCATGGCTACATCACTGTTGCATGAGACGGGGGCATCCTGGGAGAAAGAAAGCCAATAAAACTATTTGTTATGGAGATCCCCAGGGTCGTAAACCACCATAACAGCTAGCAGGCAATTTAGAAAACTCCAAATAGCAGACAGAGGAAGAACACACTAGGATTTAATATACATATCAAACACTTCATATAATATATGTTTTTAGCACATTCTGGGTGTACTACCTTTAACAACCCTGTTCTTCACAGTAAAAATTAGTTATTTTACATCTAGTAATATATAATAAAATTAACCCCTAGATTTTACTATAGTCTCACATACAATACATTCTGAACCTGCACCTTTGTTCAATAACTCTCAGTACAGTCAAATATTTTCTGAGTAGTGGGCCTTTCTAGCCCTGATATTTAATGATGACATCTGGCAGTTCTTATTCTTTATTAGTGCTGAAGTGCATAACTTCATGCTTAAACTATGTCATACCATTAGTCACACACATTTTTCATAATAGTTTCTGCATAGAAAGCATAAGGATCCAAGGATTACTTTGAGGATACCTTAGGTATCATACTTTCTTCTAAGTTAATCATCCATATGTAGAGTAACTGAATCTTCTTCTAATGAAAATAGCATCGTGTTAATATTTTGTAAATAAACCTATTAAAGTAAATGTGCTGGCTTTGGTGAATACTTTCTGTCTCGTAATCTGTCAGATATTGGCAGGATTAAAGCAGTCAGTCCCTTGCTCACAGCCTTGGAGACTGTATATGAAGCTTTACTGAAGTGAGTATATGTACATAGCAGTAAGAATGACAAGAGATTGGAATAGTTTTCTATTTTTCCTAGATTCAATATGCTAAAACTAACTAGAGGAGATTTTGCCTTGGGTTAGAGTTAAGAGTGCAGAACTGTGAAACTGGAGACCTGGGGTTGAATCCTGCAGTCACCCATACACAATGTGTAACCTAAGCAATCACTTACCTTTCCTAGCTGTGCTTAACCTCTGTAATCACTTCATAGTTCATATCTCTGGTTATGGACCTCCATGCCCACTGGAAAATAGCAGTAACATTCTCTTCTGTCTTGGATTGCAAAGTACAATGGCAGTCATCACCATCAGTAAGCATATCACTGGTGATGGCATGCTAAGATCCTGCAGTATATCGATCACTGAAGCTGCATGCAACTGAATGCATTATAATAATATCAGTCATGTGATAGGAAACATGCTGGCATGCTAATGCTCTCTGTGGTACCAGCTACCACTGTACGGTGGGGCCCCATGTCAGGATCCTTGTTGTCAAGTCCTGTTGTTACACTATTGTCATAATTTCTCTTGTGATGCCTAGACATAATGATAGGACACACAGCAATTGACAGTGATGGCTCAGTCCATTCTTGTCAAATCATGTCTGAATGTACTGGCTGACATGACTAGACATGAAGAAACCTGAAATGAGCAACACTGTGCATTAATACAGTTTCTACAGTATGAAAGGTTCTGTATTAAACTTACTTGCTCCCTCCCTTCTTTCTTTCTTTCTTTCTTTCTTTCTTTCTTTCTTTCTTTCTTTTCTTTCTTCTTTCCTTCTTTCTGCCTCTCTCTCCCTCTTAATATGGATTATAATCCACTGTGTTCATAAACAATGTGTTGAAACAGTTTCCTTCATAAAACATCACCAGTAATTTAAAATAAAGGCACAATCCAGGTCAACCCCATAGTATCACTGACAGTGCCAAACACAGCAGACCTTAGATTATCTCCAAATTCTGATTCCCTATCCCAGGTTAAGGAGCACAAGGCACATAATGGATGTTATGCTATCAAGATGTTATGCTATATGTTATGTTTTGCTATTTAGGAGGCAGTATAGCACAGTTGTTTAGGCTTCTGAGCTGCAAACCTGGAGACCTGGGTTTGAATACCGCAGCCCCAGTTTGCATACTGTGTGACCCTGAGCAAGTCACTTAACTTCCTTGCTCCCAGGTTGCACCTGTAAATAAGCTTTCAGCGAGTGTGTCTCTCCTGGTAAAAGATAAATAAAAATTCCTGAGGAAAATGATAGTACACTGTGCAAGCAACCACTTCTGACAGGCTCAGCCCTGATGTAGAGACAGTTACCATTGACTCAAGAAAAAGACAGCTTCAATACAATGCATTGGGGTATTTTGGTATTAAGGAGGAAAATACTCCAGTCATTAGCATAGACTCCTGGGTAACTTCCCAGCTCATCTTACTGCATCAGCAGATCTTGAGACTCTGAGGAGAGTTGTAAGATGGTTAAACTGTAGTTTAATATAGAGATAGGAAGTGAGAAGGAATAACCTTGTGCTAAATGTGGAAGCTAGTTCTATGTCATAATAGCGACTGCTATTCCGTGATACGCCATTAGGCAAGTGTATATCCCTGAAAATGAATTTTGGCAATGCACACTCATCACAAAGCGGCAAGAGGGTGTCAAGATATAGGATTTTTTAATGTGGGACTGCTCCCCACACCCCCATCGGGGGCTCCCCCCCACTCTCCCCTACTAAAGTTCTCAACTCCAGGGGCATGCATGTTGGGAGGGTGAAATACTTACAAAATAAAAGTTGCTTGTCGAAAAAACGCAGTGTCGGACGCAACCCTGCACCTCTCAACCCACCACCCTCCCCACCATGCTAGAGAACCAGCTTGGCAGCTGCCTGCCACACCCCCTCCCACATACCTTCCCTCCCCCTCCTCCCCCCTGTGCATGTGCATACACGTATACCCACGTAATTTCCCGTCACCCTACCTCGCCCACCCAGGTATCCAGTCATTACCCTGCCAGGTAACCCTGAACCCAGGCACTTTGTGCCAGAGTCTGCTCTGGCTCTATCTTTTCTCCCACCCTACCCTACCCCTAACTCTCCTCCTCCCAGGCACTGTAATTGAGTCGCCAATTTTGTAGGTGCTCAATTGCAGTCATCTTGTTCACAGGATACCGTGGAAGCTAGTAGGGGGTAAAAATTGGAAACTAATTTTAAAAATGGCTGTTTCATTAAAAATAAATAAGATTTCTTTTCAAATTTTATTTCCAGATCCAAGAATACTAAAACTGTTTTGTGATACTTTATTTTTTTTTTTTTTTGCTATACGCTGTCAACTGTAATCTTTTCATTTGAGAAACAACTGCTTTATGGAATAACAAAAAGTATCTCAGAAGTGACAAGACACAAGGGGCTAGAAATTCAGACTGTGCCAGGCAATGGTGCAAGAGAAAACTCAGTACAACTGGGGTCAGATGGGGGGAATATTCAAAGGTGATGTTCCATGGCACCCCCCATGTGCCATGGTACCCCCACCCCTTCCGAAGCTCTGATCACTGTATCAGTAAATAAGTCCCCTTCCCTGGTAGTCTAGTGGTCCCCCCACCCCACCTGATGCACCGATCACTGGTGCTCTGTACTGACACATATCCTGGTGGTCCAGTGGCACCCCCACCCCTCAGGACCCCTGCCACCAGCTCCCCCACCATTGGTGGGCAGCTGCAACCTGCCAGCATACCGCCTGGCCACCTACCAAATGACAGCTTACAGTATGAGCTGCAGGGCATGCTATACTGGACAGTCGAAAATATGTGAATGAACTTCATTCACATATTTTGACTGTCTAATACAATATGCCTGCAAGCCGACCAATGGGCTTACAGCTCATACTGTAGCTGTCATCGCCGGGCAGCCAGGCGGTACATGGGTTGGTTGCAGCTGCCTGCTGATGACAGTGGGGAGCTGGGTGGGCAGGGTCCTGTGCGGGTGGGGGTGCCATTAAACCAGGACATGTGTTGCAGGAACACCTGTAATCGGCATCAGGTGGGGTGGATGGACCAGTAGGACCAACAGGGAAGGGACTTACTGACTGATACAGTGATCAGAGCTTTAAGAAGGGTGGGGCTACCACCAGATCACCAGGGGCTTCGTGAGCAGTATTACACCTGATGATCATGCTAAGGGAGGAGGGGGCTATCACTATCCTGCCAGGGCATTTTAGTTTATTTCATAGTACCCATGATTGGGCTAGCAGGAAGGAGGGAGTTACCACTAGACCTTTCAGGGCATTTTATTTTATTCATAATGCCGCCAATCGGGCTAACAGGAGGGAGGGGTACCACTGGACTACTAGGGACCAGATGGGTGCTTATGGATGGTGTTCTGTGTGGGTGGGTGGCCACCCATGGCTGGTGTTGCTGTGTTACTTCCTGCAATACAGCCTGCCTGTAGGTGGCTGACATTTGAGCCTGATTTTTCTGGCAGCAGCTTTGTGCCCTGTCATGCGGTGCATCTAGTGGTTGTGCCAGCAGATGTACCACACTTCCCAGGCTGAATATTGGGATGTGCCGCATATGCATAGGCACACCCCAGTCAGATGCACTGCATACATTACCACTGCGCTTCCTTTATTAGGACTTGGGCTGCTAAGTACCCCCTTTTGACTATCGCACCGAGGCGCATTGCAGGGGTTGCGCCAGTGCAACCCCTTTGAATATCTAGGCCAAAATGTGTTTAGTGATTAAAAACAATGGCTGTTTAAAAAAAAAAAAAATAGTCAACTTTAGACAATCAGTATGCAGACAAATGCCCAGGCATTCCTCCACCCATGGCCGTAGCCACAGGAGCTGCTCCCTGCCCCCTCAAGGGCTGAAAACAGGTACACCTGCTCAACTGATAAGAATGCCCTCCTTCAGCTGTAAATTTTAAATTTGGCACTATTTCTCGGATCTTTGTGTGAGCCTGAGCATTGACTCCATCCTTGAACCTAAGAGCTGTGAGGTCACCTGCAATCCCTAACTTAGCAACTCAATATTTAAGAAATAGTTTTATTCCCTCCTTAAGCAGCTTTTTAAATCAAGCTAGTTCGCACTGGGGACCTTTGTGCCAGAGTCTGCTCTGGCTCTATTTTTTCTCCCACCTTACCCTACCCTACCTCCCACCCCAATCCTGGACCTTTATCTGCCAGCCCACCCAAATCCTGTACCACTCACCGGTCTCCGCCTTGCATCCCTTAACATATGTAACCTCCTAAAGAAAACAGATGCTTTCCAGTGCTGGGTCACCCAGCATCAATCTGATATTCTTGCTCTGGTAGAGTCTTGGCTCTCTAAGTCCGCCCCTGACTCCACTATCTCCCTCCCTGGATATACCTTATTCAGGGAAGACCACGTAGGCAAATGCGGTGGTGGGTGTGCTATATTCTTGTGAGACACCCTAATAGGCCATGCACTCCCTGCTCCCTAACTTGACTATGGTACCCAAGCCCTCACACTAAAAGTTATCCCTGACCCCACCAGAGGCCCTCTTTTCCTCACTGTCTCCTATACACCCTCAAGGAACCAGAACTCAGCAGTACAGTCCCTCATCAACTTCACCACATCCCTCCGCAACAAAGTCGAGCAAGTCATCCTTGGTGATCTTAATGTTAATTGGCTTGCTTCTTCCACCTCCCAAACCAGGGACTCCTTCACTATCCTGGATATGTCCCAACTAGTCTCACAGCCCACCAGGTTCAACTGATCCAGTGAAACCAACACCCACCTAGAAGTTATCTTATCAAACCGCCTTTAAAATCTGGGGCATCACTGTCCTCCTCAGTTCACGTGGTGATCACTCCCCAGTCATCTGTATTTGGTCATCCTCCTCCTCCAAAACCAGTGTCTCAGGCTACACTCGCCGGCAGCTACACTCTGGTGGCATAAAAGTTGAAACAGCACCAGCCCAGCTAGACTGTTCCCCCATCCAACATGCCCCAAGATATCGACTCAGCTCTTGACCTCTTCACAAGTGTCTTCAAGGCCTGTGACTCTTCGCCCCCACCAGGATCCATAGAAAAACGCAACACCCTGGATCACCCTTTCCTCATCCAGAAACTTAAGAATAGGGATAATCTCTGGTGAATTGCTATAGATTCATTACAACCATCTTAAAGACAAGCCTAATTTACAGGCGCGTGGGTGCACCTGGGTGTCAGGCGGGCTGGGCGGAGCACTGCAGGCCACCCTCACCTCCACCTGAGGCTCGGCCTGGACCTCCTGGGATAGCATGAAAGAACTAAATGGGAAGACCTGCTCCCCTCCACCATCTCAGCTCATCATCGATGGCACTGCCTTCTCTGATCCACTAGCTATAGCTGACTGCCACAGCACCACTTTCTATGATCTAAGCTCTGTCCTCCCCAGCAACATTTTTTATCCAATCCCCTCCTCACTCCCCCCTGCCCTGCATCACCCCCTTTCTACCTGTGCACCCTACCCTTCCACAAAGCTAGGCCACACCTGTTAAAAACCCTTGGAGGTAATAACCCCAGCAGTGGCCCCCCTCAACTCCAGGATCCTCCACCTTGTTCTGGACGTTGTCCTAGTCCCCCTGATGGACCTACTCAACCAGTCCCTATGTCTTGGACAGTTCCCTAGTGTGTGGAAAACTGCTGAAATCACTCCAATACACAAGAGTGGTGATCAATCCACCCCCAGCAACTATCGGCCAATCTCCATCCTCCCCCAACTCTCCAAAGCCCTCAAAAAAGTGGTGTATATCCAACTATCTGAGTACTTGGCTAAGTATGACATTATGTGCCCGGAGCAGCATGGCTTCTTCCCAGAACACAGTACAACCACTGCTGTCCTGGAGTTCTCCCAGTATCTGCACTCTGCTCTTGACTCCAGCAACCTGGCTGGTGCAGTGTTCATTGACCTCTCCAAAGCCTTTGACACTGTCCATCACCCCCTCCTACTTGACTGTCTCCACCTACTCGGTTTCTCTGCTGGTCTCCTTGCCTGGTTTTCCAGCTACCTCTCTGCTAGATCCCAGCATGAAAAGATCAATGGCTCCCTCTCCAACACTCAACCTATTGGCTCTGGGGTCCCACAGGATTATCAATCCTGGGTCCCATTCTTTTCAGTCTCTACCTCAACACTCTCCCCAGCTCCTGCAATAGCAAAATGCTCCTCCATGCAGATGATGCAGTTCTCTTTGCCTCACACCCAGATTCCTTCACTCTCCATTCATCCCTTCAACTCACCTACAACCAAACAGAAAGGTGGTTTTGATCACAGACTAGTCATAAACCTTGATAAAACAAAATTAATGCTCTTCTCTACCACCAAACTGAAGCTAGAAGTGCCCTCTTCCTGATTACCTCCAACTCTCAGTCTCATTAGAGCAAGTGCCCACATAAATACCTAGGCAACACTTTCAATACGGCCTCTACCTTCCATACCCACATCAACACTTTTCCTCCACCATAAACTCTCAGATTGGTCTAATTTACCACCATAGGGATTGTCTGTCCCTCACTGCCCTCCGCTGGTCATCCCTCCTCCATCCTGTCCCTAGTGGACTATGGCTTGCCCATCTATGCTGCAGCTGATAACACCGCCCTCTAAAATCCAGCTCTCCATCAATAAGGCCTTTAGGTCTGACTGGAGCCTCCAGCTGCACCCACACCTGCCTGCTCTATTCCTCCACCAACCTGCACAGCTTTGAGGAACGTCTGCAGCATCAGACCTACCTTCTTGCTAAGAAATCCCTGCTCAGATGCTCCCCCAGAGTCTCGGCCTCCCTATCACGGTCAACCTCATCCATTTTCACCCACAGCTCTGTTAAAGCCACCTTCAAAGTGCCCAGAACCAAGACCTCCCTTACCTAGATGTCCTTCTTTATTGAGCCCTGCCTGGTTCAACTCCTCCTACCTGCATCACCAACACTGCCAAACTTGATCCCTTCAAAACCGCTCTCCAGAACCATCTCTTTAATGTCCACTGCTGCAGGTGCAACTAACCCTGCCACCCCAATCCCACTGCAGGACCTTTCCTGCCTGGCCCCTAATCTCTACAATGTTCCTGGACTGCCGATCCATCTTTCCCCATCTCTTTTACCTATCCCTTAGGTTTATACTAGGATGTATTCACTGCAACACCAGAGAAATTGTGCATCTTTAATTGTAAACCTGTATTTTATACCAACATGTAACTAAGTGTATTCTGTGTTCATTGTCTGCACCTGTAATGTTGTTTAATGTTGTATCTGCACAATGTTCTATTGTCTTGCCCTCCCTCTTAAGAGGTGCCTTTGTAAATGAGTCCCTGACTCAAAAGCTGTAAATCCGACTTGTACAAATAAATAAATAAAAATAAATAAATATATACATTAACACATGGGCTTCATTTAGGAGACTCTTACAATTTAAATATTCATGCAATTGGCAACTGCAGTTTGTTGCCATTGAATTATTTGAATTACGGTATTCCTCTGTGTATGGATTTGCAAACCACAAATACACTATATGCTAGAAAAGTGTAGTGTGCAATGACATAATTCAGTCAAGGGGGATAACAAGCTCATAATCCACAAGCCAAAAGTGTGAATTGATTTATGTGCTCTAGCCCCCAAATGGCATTATACAATGAGCACTCAGCACTTTTCTAGCATTTGTTTTATATAATGCTTTAGATTAATTGAAAATGACTTTATTTAAATTTCTTGTCAGAGATAAGAAAACTTTCCAGCAGTGCAGTAGCTAACCTTATCATGCATGGGAAGGAACATCAAGGAAGTCCCCTTTTTAAAAAAACAAAGAGAAAATTAATGACACCATTGATTCTAGACTGAATCTAAATAGTGTTGCTCTTGGGACAACCAAACAACTTCAGATACACATCAAACTAAAAAAGACAGTTGATTCTCCATTTCTCTTTAATAGTCTTTATTTTATATTTCAAGCATCATACCCATAACTACAAGCGTGATGTTTAGGGACCCTTCACAGCTTTGTCCTGACCACTGGATTCCCCATAGCTCAGCAGTAGATAGCTGTACTGTGAGGTGAATTCCCCAGGAGTGAGGGATATTGTAGTCCCCAAGGTTACAGCATGACCAAATAAGGGCAGTTACCATTTAAGGAAAAGGACTGTGAAATGGCAAGATGAAAGAATATCTTTAAAAATTCAACACTGGAAATAAAAGCACATACTCTAGTGGACCAGGATGAAGTGATGAGGGGCCATGATTGAAATGTCACCCTTGTGCTTATATATGTGTAGGTTGAAAATAAAATAAAGAATATTTGGAAAGAAATGAAAATCATCCATCTTTTCAGGTTTGATATGAATCCCTTATTGATCCAATTAACCATGAGGGAGACAGACTTAGTCACCTGACTTGCAGATCATATGATCGTGAGCACCACAACATGGCTGCCATCAGTGGTTGAAAATGGTGTGAAACCCTACACAGTTGTAAGGTACATAGTTGGTTATAAAAAATTACATTTAAATGATTAATTTTAAAATGCTTCTTGCAAAATGTGCTTGTTGTGAAGTAATCCCTTTTTAAGGAAGTCTTTTTATAACATCTACTAGTAAAGTATGATTTTTAGGAAGTAAACCTAAACTGTTTAAATATTTGTTTTATAAATCTCTTTTAAAATGTGTTTTTTAGGAGAAGGAGTTGGTGAGTGCAAACTTGAGAACCCTTTTCTGTATGAAAGTGCATTGTTAAAAATTTAAATGTGCTTTAATGTGAACTAATACTGTACAGTTGAGAAACCTTTATTTTATAAAAGCCTTTTTAGGTTAAAGGCATAAATTTTAAAAAGCCAGTTGGTGATGTGATAATTGATTAATTATTGTATGTGATGATGTAATTAGTACTATAACAGTTGCCATAGTAAACCATTAGTTTTCCTATGGAAAAGACCTTACTACATATTTTGTTTATCTAAAATGATCACTAAATGGCAAATATTGCTTTCAAAACTTAACATCTGTTTACTTCATGAAACATTAACCAAACCAATGCTATGATATTTGATCTATACAGATTACTTTATAATAATAATAATATAAACATTAATTATATCGTGCAGTTCATAAATATCAAAGCGCTTTACAACAATTAAAATAAAAGCCATAAATAATTGATTAAAATTCAAGTTATAACAGCTAAAATCCAAAAATGTCCATTACAGAAAAGTCTAATTGAATAGATAGGCTTTCAGTGTGGCTTCAAAGCTCTCCACCATCAGGTTCTCCGCACCTGATGAGGTGAAAGTTCCCAGGGTATGGGCTACATAAGCAAAAGCTCGGCACTGAGTGTATTCAGCCAAAGCCTGGGAATCTCTAGCAATCCCTCGTCGATGGAGCAGAGTGGTTGAGAGGGGCAGTAGGGACACAGATGCTACTGCAAGTAGTACAATCTCTGTCCATGAAGGGCTTTATACGTCAGCAAACTGACCTTGAAGGTGATCCTCTACTGAACTGGCAGCCAATGCAGCTCACGCAGCACAGGTGTAATATGGCTAGATCAAGAGAACCCAGTTAGTAACCTGGCTGTCACATTCTGCACTAGCAGCAGCTAGTGGATGTCCACCCCCAGCAACTCTAGGCACAGGGAGTTACAGTAATCCAGGCAGGAGGTCACAAAGGCATGGACCAGTGTCTGTAGGTCGCCAGGTGGAACCAGGTGTTTGATCCTGGAGACATTCCTCAGATGGTAAAACAAGGTTCTGATGACAGATGACACCTGAGCTTACATGGTTAGCACCTCAAGAAAATGCCCAGACTCTGCCCATTCAGAGGTCCTCAACTAGCAGCCTCCTAGCACAAGACCAGTTGCCTCACCTGCCGAAGACCCTCTACTCAATGACCCGGGTCCACCACCAACACCACAGTCTTTTCTGAATTCAGCATCAACCAGCTGGCACACATCCAATCTTGGATCTCGGATAGGCATTTGTTAAATACCAAAGCAGCCATATCCTGCTCGGGTGTAAAGGACATGTACAGCTGAGTATCATCTGCATAGCAGTGAAAACTCAGTCTGCATCATCTTACAATGTCCCCCAGCGGCAACATGTACATTGTGAACAACATGGGAGACAGCACAGAGCCCTCTGGTACCCCACATGGCAGGGAGAAAGCATTGGAGACACAAATCCCCGACAATATTCTCTGGAACCTGCCAGTGAGGAAAGACTGAAACTATCTGAGGACTGTACCTGACAGTCTACAGATTAACCGCAGGTGCTCTAGCAATATCCCATGGTCCACAGTGTCAAATGCTACTAAGAGATCAAGGAGGACCAAGATGGAATGGCTCCTCCAATCTCTCGCTATAAGGAGGTCATTGAGCACCTAAACAAGGGCCATCTCAATACTATGCCTCTTCCTAAATTCTGACTGGAAGGGATCATAGATGTCATGGAAGGCAAGATGGTCCTCTAGCTGCAGTGCAACCATCTTCTCAATAACCTTCCCCACAAAGGGAAGGTTAGAGACCATCCAGTAGTTAATGAGACAGTCTGGGTCGAGAGAGGATTTCTTGAGGAGCAGGGCCACTGTTGCCTCCTTCATGGAGTCAGAAAAGTCCCCAGTCTCTAACAAACACTGGACAATCTCATCTAGGACCAGGCCGATGACCTCCACACATCCCACAAGGAAAGGGGTCGGGCACTGATCCAAACCACAGTAGGTCAGCCGTATATTCTGGATGATCATCATGGATCCGAGATTGCCACCAGATCAAAAGCTGACCAACTAGCCTGAGGTGTTGCGATTTCCATCGATCACCGTCACTCCCATTAGAGTGGGCTGGACTGATCTCTGACCAGATGTCAGCAATCTTATCTGCAAAGAAGTGAGCAAACTTGTCACACTTCTCCTAGACAAAGCTCTCCATAAATGCAGACAGACTGGATTGCACAGTCTGTCCACAGTTCTGAAGAGCTGGGCTGGTCGGTTCCATGCATCAGTAATCTCCTCAGACAGGAACTCTGCCTTCTTACAGTAGATCACCAATTGATAGTCTGCATAATGTGCCAACAATCTAAGTTTGTCAGCATCAAGGTCAGATTTCCACCAGCGATGCTACAATTTTGCCCACCTCTCGTCCTCAAGGTCCCATCAAACCATGGGGCTGGGGAAGAATGGAGAGAGGGTGAACATGGACTGGAGCAATGGAGTCCAGAGCCTCCACCATGGCCCTGTTATAGACCTGCAATAGGTTCTCTGGATCTGAACTTACACTCAGAAAACCAGAGAGGTCCAGGACCACCATCAGGCCTTCTGGAATCAAACTCCTTAATGGGCGGTACCGGGTAATCTCCAAAGGGGCAGGTCTATGAGGGGGTGCCTGGATATTGAACCTGATAGTGCAATGGTCAGACCATCCAACCAGCTCCACCACCAGGTCAGCACTCTCCATATCCAGTAGGAAGACCAGATACAGTGAGTGATCCAAACTATGGGTCACAGAGGAGACCACCTGTGTGAAGTCCAATGAATACATCAATTGGAGGAAATCTTGCCCAAAGTGTGAGAGTTCATCGTTGATCCAGGCATTGAAGTCACCCAGCACCATCACTATGGGGGACTCCAGCACTGTGTCGACAAAGAAGTCCACAATTTCCTGCAAAAATTGATTCCCATCCCCAGGTGCACGGTAGATGAGAAGAATTTTGCACCCCACACCTGCGCCAAGATACACTCAAAGGATCAGGTCTCCCCACCAGTACATCTACCAGGCCTAATTCCATTTTAAAACAAATGACAACACCCCCTGCATTCTATGATCCAACCTTGGGTGGTGTATCACCAAGAACCCATCCAGAACTGCTGCCTCCAAATTGGCCTGGCATTCTCATCCAGCCAGATCTCGGTGATGCAAGTCGATCTGCTGACCCAATAAGATCTGCAATAACTGCCATCTTGTTCTTAATGGATCTGGCATTGCACAACACCACCTAGCTTGGATGGGAATCCGAGGCTGAATGCACCATCTGCCCACTCAAGGTGGAGCCCTTGGGTATGGGGACTAGTCAAGGAGGACCCCTCCAATCTCCATTTTGCCCAGGGTGTCTTCTTATCCCCAATACCCCTATTTGGCTGTCCTGATACCCTTCTTCCTGAGGTCCCACTCCCCATCTCCTACATACTAGCCCCAATGCCTGGCAACAACCATACACATCAGCAGACAAAGGAAGGAGTTAAAGCAGGAAGATGCCTTGGAGTTCAATGGAGGAGTAGTGCCAGACAGGGAGAGACACTGGCCAACATATACTCTCCTATTAACCCAACGAGCCAACCCCCACTAACTTAACAAAAAACAAAATACATAATCTCCCTACCCTAAAAATAACTAACAATCCCACCCCACAATCAAACAATAACCCTACTCCAATTAGCCACCCCACAGCTCTACAAAATCCCACTCAACCAAATAAATAAAATAAAAGGTGCTTAACAAGTCCCAAATAATTCAAAATGCAGGGCCGAAATCCAGATCAGTGTTCAAAAATTGCTCTCGTTTCCCACCAGCAGTATTACTAATTTTAATGCAGTTCAGAAAAATCTTCGGAGGTACTTTCACTACCTCTTCAATAGTGTCTTGAGTTCAGCCACAATTAGCAAATGAGCCATCAGACTGTGGTCTCTGTTACAGGCCAGCACTTGTCTAAACATCCATACCGCTTTGCCCGCATCTCCCCCTTTCAACCCCTCAGAGCCGTATATAGCACCCCCTGGGGCAGCAAACCAGCATCACCAGTAACCAGCAACTCATGGGTCACCAAGGAAAGTCCACCTGCTCTATCCCTGCTAAATCTTAGGGTCACTCAAGGGTGCACCCCCACTGTTCTGTGCCCCTGTCCCCCTCTGGATTACTGACCGGACCAGACTGCAACCTCCAGGTACAATGCTACGACTCTGAGCAGCAAGTACTGCTTTTCCTTTCCCCCAGATGACAACTGGTAGCCAGAGGCCAACAACAGGCCATCCAGAACAGGGGGAAACTGGAGACCTGGCCACCCACTGATGGCCAAAGTCCCTCTGCTCTAAACAGTATCGGGGGGGTCAAACCTCCAGCTGAAAACTGCCAACACTGTCCCCCCCAAGAAGCCCATCATGGCCCACAACCCCGTTTGCCCCCCAAAGAAAGAAACAGCAAGTACCTGGATATCTGGGGAGAGAATAGCAGGCCAAAATGCAATCCACCTTATAATCCGAGTGCTGATCATGCTCACACCACGCCAGCAGAATTCCTCTTCAATGCAACCTCTCCAGCCTCTACAGCAGACACCTCTGTCGAGCTCGCTCCCACCTTTGACTAGTCTCTCTGCTCCAAGTCTCCACACCAATAGCCCCAGTAAGCACAGAGCTCAGGATCCAGGTCACCACTCACGGCAAACTCCAAGACTTTCAACTCTGATAGGAAAGCGAGTCACGGCTCTCAGCAGAACAGTCCACCATGACTAAAAAAATGAAAAATGATAAAACTAAATGCTCTGGTTTTCAAAGTTGCATACAGTGGGAGCAAGTAATCAGTGTAACAAGATAAATGTACCCGCTGGCAATACTGCAGAGAATTTAGCTAGCAGTTTGGCATTCCGGGACTGTCCCCCTACGGTAATAAGCACCAAACCAAAAGCTACCTACAACCCAAAAATTAATGCTGCCTCACTACCTTATTCACTATATATGCCCTAAATATAACTAAATTATAAACTAACTAAAAAACAGATAAAAAAAAGCATAATGAATGAAACATAATCTAAAAAAAGGGGTGTCTCTACTAAGAAAATCAGGCAGGCTCACACACAGCTGTCATCTTGAAAACATTAATGCTGAGCTTAGTGAAAGTTATTTTTAATTATGAACCAGCAAATTCCCATTTACATATCACATTATATAGTAATGTAGTTCCCCAGAAGGTTGGATCTACTTTTCCAGGCTCACAGACCCACAGCAACTGCCCTTGGCCAACTGAGATGATCTCTTTACCCTCAGATCCCCTGGGATCCATGAAATTCTCAGGTGGGGACTGACAGGAGGGACTGGCAGGGACACATTCAGTAATGTGATAGGAAAATTGGTAGGAGTTGCACCTGTGAATCTTTTAATCTTTGTAGCCACTGCAGTGCACCAGATCCCATTATCCTGGTTCTGGCCAGGGCTGCAGTGCCATTGCCAGATCTGGTAGCACTTTCAGGTGTGGCTCAAAGCTTTAGGACACAAGCGACATGATGTCCATAATGTCTCCCTAGAGAATAAGTGGTTTGTCTAAACATGGATTGCAGTGCCAGCCTCAGGATAGGACACAAAGTTGGGACAGGAGAAACTGGAGACCTGAAGGCATTTACAAAACAGCTGGAGCTACACTACAGTCTCAGACAGCATGAAAAAAATGCCATGACCATGTTATAGAAATTTACCTGCCCGAACAACACTGTTAGGTCAGGGTATGGGACACTGAACTTTTCCCAAGTGATGCAGGAACCACTTCTGAGCTCAGGCTTGCACAGCAGCATGTATACAACCTGGCTCAGGCACCAGAAGTGTGTTCGCTTATGAATAATCCAATAATCTTGACAAAGCTTGTACAACTATATAAAGTAAGACCTTTATAGCTAAGAATCTGGGCTCAGACTCACTAAAGCAGAATGTGCTGTGGAGCCAGCAGTCTTACCACTGGAAGGCATAGAACTCTGATTGCACTGCCAGGGCTCATTTGGTGACTGGCATATCTGAAAAGTACCTGTTCAGCTTGAGTACTCCACAAATGCAAGTGTGACTTTTATTGAAACACAGACACAGACTATCTTTGGAAGGGAGAGCTGACTTGCTCTGAAGCAGTGTCCCAGCTGGGATACATCCAACCCATTAGGCCTAGAGTCACGAGAACATTACCTGAGGAGAGGCAATGTTTTAACCAGATCCCGGAGAGGAAAGAAGTAAATCCCATTTTCAGGTTTTTCCTGTCTGTAGCCAATATTGTGTGATAACTCTAGCTATCACTCATGCTCAGTGGTGGTGTCTGATTCTTGAACATACAAACATACAAAATGCCCAGCAGAAACAGGCCTCGCAGTCTATCAAGTCTGCTCAAATGTGCAGCCAGCCGCTCAACTTGCAGCTGCCCCACCCTCCTCTCCCCATCTCTTAACAATCCCATGACTCTGCTCCAACCCCTCTTAAATCCCTTTCATCATCCCTACATGATACCACTTCCTAGGGCAGAGTATTCCACTTGTCTGCCACCAATTCTGTGAAAAACTATCTCCGGACTTCCATCCTGAATCTCTCTCTTGGGCAGGCTAGGTGGGCCAAGTGGTCCTTATCTGCAGCCAAAGTCTATGTTTCTATGTTTCTATGTTCCCCCTCCACTCTTAGTCAGTGCCCTCTCTTGTCCCTCTTCCTTCTGATCTGAAGAATCTCTTCCATATTAGTCTTGTTTATTCCCTGTAAGTATTTAAAGGTTTCAATCATATCCCCATCCCTCCTCTCCTCCAGGAATACATGTTCAACTCTCCCAGCCTCTCCTCATAGGATTTTCTCCGTCCCTGGATCATCTTCATTGCCCTATGCTTCACTCCTCCAGCAATCTGATGTCCTTCTTCAGAAATGGATACCAGTACTGCATGCAGTATTCCAGGTATGGTCTGACCAGTGACGTGTACAGGGGAAGGATTACCTCCCTGTGCCTGGCAGTGATTCCCCTCGCTATGCGCCCAAGTATCTTGTTTGCCTTTGCATCCACCTTCCTGCACTGAGCTGAGTGGTTCATACTCCCTGTTATTAGTACCCCTAGATCCTTTTTCCCCATAGTGCTTTCCAGTTGTACCCCTCCAAACTGATATTTCCTCCACTGGTTCCTTGCTCCAACGTGCAGGACCTTGCGCTTCTTGGCGTTGAACCCCATCAGCTCTGTCTCCGACCACTCCTGTAGTTTGGTCAGGTCCTCCTGCAGCCTCCTCCACCCCTCTATGTCATCTACCACAGCTCTGATTTTAGTATCATCTGTAAACAGACTGATACTACTCCAGATACCATTTGAGATATTGGCTATGAATATCCCAAACAGTACCGGTCTCAGAACCGATCCCTGGGGCACCCCGCTCATTATGTCCCTTGGTGATGAGAGTTCCCCCACCAGCACCACCCTTTGCTGCTTTCCCCTCAGCCAGTTGGTGATCCATTTGACCATTTTTGTTCCCACCTCTATATATTTCAGTTTTCCACCAGCCTCCCATGTGGCACAGAGTCAAAGTCCTTGCTGAAGTTCAAATACAGGCCGTCCACTGCATGATCTCTGTCCAGTTCCCTGGTAACCCAGTCATAGTACTCGACTAGGTTTGTATGACAGGATCTGCCTGAGACAAAACCAAGTTGATGACTGTATTGGAGACCATTATCTTCCAAAAAGGTCACCAGCCTCTCTTTTAGGATTGACTCCATGAGCTTCCCCATGATTGAAGTGAGTCTCACCAGTCTGTAATTTCCTGGATCATCCTTCTGGCCACTTTTATGAATGGGTACCACATGGGCCATCCTTCAGTCCTGTGGCATGCATCCTGTGTCCAGTGATGTATTGAACAGGTCTGCCAGTGGTCCTACCAGGATCTCCACTGGCTCCAAGTACTCTAGGGTGAATGCCTTTTGGTCCTGGTGCCTTGTTCACCCTCCGTGTCCTCATCCCTTTCAGCACCCTGTCCTCTGTAATCCTAAAATCAGTCACCCCCACCCTCTCACCCACTCCATCCTTCCCAAGGGGTATCTGCCCCCCCCTTTCCTTCATGAACACAGAACAGAAGTACTCATTCAGAGCCTCTGTCTGTTCCTCTCCCATCTCCACCCACCACCCATCCTTCTTAATCCTCACAATCTGGTCTTTGTTCCTTCTTCTCTTGCCACTGTAGCAGAAGAAGTCCTTTTCCCCATCATTGATTCTCTGTGCCAGTCTCAACTCCCTGAAAGCCTTGGCTTCTCTTACTAGCCTGGTAACCTTCTTGGTCTTCTTTGTGTACTCATCTTTTCCCCTTCCCCTCCCGATTTCCTAAGTGTCTGGAATGCCTTTCTCTTGGGCCTCACTCCATTCGTGACCTCCTGAGTCAGCCAACTTGGCTTCTTTGCCCTACCCTTTTTACTCTGTGTCCTGGTACCAGTCTCAGTTGCCTCTGCTAACCCTTTTTTAATGATATCCCACTTACGGCTAGCACTCTTGCATGTCTGAAATCTTATCAGGTGCTCAACCAAAATTTCCCCCATCCTTTTGAAGTCTGCTCCTTTAGAATAGATCACCCTAGTGCCCGTGCTCTCCATTTTCTGTCCTGACTGAGTGTGAACCACACCATGTGATGGTCACACCCAGCCAGGGGTCTCCACCCCAGATCCCTACAGCCTCCCGTGCTGTCAATACCAGGTCCAGAGTCCTTCCCACCCTAGTCCGCTCACAGACCAATTACACCAGGAAGCAGTCCTGAAGTGCATCTAGTGACACCTGCTTCTTTGCACACGTGGTGGTTGGGGTGTTCCAGTCCACCCCAGGGAGGTTGAAGTCCCCTACCACTACTGTGTCCCCCTTCCTACAGACCCTTCTAATCTGCTCGGCCAACTCCCTATTCAGGTCATCCCCTGAGCTGGTGGCTGAACACTACACCCACAATCAGTATCTTTCTTTTGGAGTCTTGAAACTACATCCATAGGTCCTCTGTCCTGCCCTCCACCCCCTCCTCCCTTATGCACCTTATCCCCCCCTCATGTAGATTGCCACCCCCCTTTCCCCCTAGCCCTGTCCTTCCTGAATATCCTGTACCCTGGGATCATCATATCTTAGTCCTGGTTCTGGGTGGCCCATGTTTCAGTGATGGCTGTGATGTCAACCTCCCCACAACAAGAGCCTGAGCTTGGCTAATTTGTTGCAAGCTACTAGCATTCACTTGGACCACCCTCCAACCTCTGTCTTTCCCCCTCCCACTCTGGCTTCCCCCCCGCTACTCCCACATTGTGTCCCCACTCCAAATACAGTACCTCTCTGATAGCTCGTGGGGTGGTAATGTTTGGCTCCCCCCTCTGGGATCTCTGCCTACTAGCTGTCCTCAAGCACCCCACCTAGTTTAAATCTATCCTTGATGCTATGTAACCCTCTAACTTCTGCTTTAATACTCCCTTCCCCTTCCCGCTCAGGTGCAGCCTATCTTCTGCATATAGATCCTTATTGTCCCAGGTTCTGCCCCAATCCCCCACTACCCTGTACCCCTTAGATCGGCACCATTCCCCCAGCCATGTGTTAAACTCCCCAATCCTCCCTTTCCTTCCGTACTCACGCATGGTACTGGGAGCACCTCTGAGAAGGCTTAGGCCACTGATTCAACCACTTCCTCACATAGCTCTCCTAGTTCCTCAAACCTCCTCCTCACAACTTTCACTGTCTCCCCCACCAGGTCATTAGTGCCCAAGTGCACCACTACATGTGGTTTCTTCCTGCCCCTCCTTGCACACTTAAGAACTGCCTCTCCAGCCTTGTCTGCCATTAGCCCAGGTACAGCCTCTACCCATATCCTACTATGCCTTTCCCTGCTGCCCATCCGATCCCTTTAAGTATGGAATCACCCAGCACTAGCATACCCTTCCTCATTCCTTATCCCCCCCCACCTTTCCCACCCTTTTCCCATCATATCCATTACTAGGGCATGCCTCCCCATCCTCCACTTCCTCCCTCCACCTCTGGCCCCCTCCTATGCTTTGCCCTGTCATCCTCCCCCAGCAATGTTTCTCTCCCTTTCACCCTGTCACCCTCCTCTGACTGGCTCCTGTTCCTTGTGGATTTCCTCCCTCCCCTCCTGCCCCCGAGATTACGCACTCCTCTTCCACCAGTGTCACCAGCACAGCAAACCTGTTTCCTGCCCTTCCTGACTGGTTGTGCTTTGGCCACTTCCCTCCAACCCTAGTCTGCCCACTTGTGCTAGGCACATTGTTTGTTCCACTCCTGCCTTCCCTCCCCATCCCTTCCTTTGAGTCTCTGTTCCTCCCATGTGGTGTCCTCATGTAAGTCCCCATATGAGCCCCTCCTGCCTCAAGACCCCCCTATCCTCTCCATCTCTCTACCTAGCCACAGAACTTCCTCCTCCAGCTTCTGCAGCCTGCTACAGATTGGACACCCTCCTAGCCTCCACAATATGTTCATCCAAACTGCTGCCCAACATTCATTGCATCCCACAATCCTACCTGCATTGGCCCTTCTTGCCTCCTGCTTCCCTATCACCCCCCACTGACCCCAACCACCCTCACTGGACCCCCACCCTCAGGTGTGCCCATTACTCAGACACTCCACCTGTTCTCCTCCTCCTCTTGAGATACCCACAATGGTTTTAAAATCCTTATGCTGCTGCCTTCAGAGCAGTCTATGCACTAGTAACAATGCAAGACTTTACAATCCTAGCAGTGTCCCTTTCTGAGACAGTTAAATCTGAATAGTCCTCCAGCCCCAGTGCCTTTACAAGCAGTGCCCCTAACTTCCACCCCCTCCTAGAAGAAAAACAGACAACACAGAACCCACCATGACTTGATCACCCCCTAAGTCCCAAGTGTCCTAGAACAACCACAGTGGTCAGGCTTGATGGCCCAGGCCAGAACTGGAACAGCCCCAGTACCTTAACTCTGAAAACAGCTGAAACTTAAGAAAAGAAAGTCACCATACCTTATCTCAACACTGGGTCCCTCCAGTCAGTGGAGTTCTAGTCCACAGCTCACCTTGGGGTCACTCTTTCCTTGAGTTCCTCCAGCTGTCCTTACCTGCTAGTTGCTCCTCCCGTGTCCTCCTTCGATGAACAATATAGTGATCAGCTCTTTTTTGATATCCTTCTAAAGCTCTCCTTCACTTCTGCCTACTAGAGGGCAGTGATCCCTCTTAGGTCTGCAGGTTCACTTTGGTACTGGCTCATCCTCCTTCAGGTATTTAATAGAGCACGGGGCCAGGGAGGCAGGGTGAGCTGAAAAATCCTCTCCCTCTTCTGGGATGGCTCCTGCCTAATCCTTCCACTGCTTTTCCCCTTCTTTCTTTTTGTGGCAATGGCTGACTGGTCTCCTCGCTCCCCAGACCTTCTGAGATTTGAGAGTGTAACCTCACCAAAACAGGAGGATTAGTTACCAAGGCTCTCTAGTACAGATGTAACCCAAGTACTGCTATATCAGCTGGACTGTCAAAAGGCCTGAGAGGTAACATTTTCAGAATGCCTAAACCAGTTCTGGTGAAGCACCCACCTTAACTAACAAAAGAGCTCTCAAGGCTTTTAGTGGGAAGTTTGGTGAATCCATAGCTGGTTCTTAGTTGACTGGTATGGGTTGGCATGGAGAGAGTGCATATATATTACAGATGTGTAGAGGATAAGAAAATTGCTATCCTCACACCCATTTTCTCATCACACCCCCCTTGTTCCTTTCCTACTCCCCTTTTGTTAAATCTACTGTGTTTGCTTTTGAATTCAGTTGCATAGCTATTCAATGTGTGGTCACAGTTATTTGCGTAGGATTCACTCTGTGATAGAGAAATCCCAAAGTGATTTTAAACTGCATTATGGTAGAAGAGGGGCCTGTGCCAGTAGGTTCCCTAGCCCATGACAAGTGACCCCAGGTGGAGGAACCATGTTACTTTGCCATTATTCAAACAGCTGCCCAATAACTAAGAACACCCTTGCCGGCCCCCTTGGTGAGGTTGAAGGAGCTTCTCCAAGGGCCCTAGACAAGCGTTAAAAGTGACTAATACTGTTCCTGACATATGGAAAATAACAACAGCAAAAGTTGCACCACTGCACAAGAAGGGTAAGAAGACATTACTTGAAAACTACCACCCTATTTCAATCCTGTCAGCTATAGCTAAGTTACAGGAGAAACTCATGCACACTCAATCGATTACCTTGAGCAGCATAATTTGCTTTGTGGGGAACAACATGGGTTTAGAAAAGGTCATGGCACCTATACAGGCCTGGTTGGGTTCCCAGATGCTATTAATAGTTCAACACACAAGGGCTTGGTAAGGGGCACCATGTTTGTGGACCTGACCAAGGCCTTCGACTTGGCTGACCTCAATGTATTAACCCATAAACTATTCAAACTCTGTTTTTGATCATCTGCTGTTGACTGGTTTAAAGATTAAGTGAACTACAGGAAGCAGATGGTGAAAACTTATAACGTGGTCTCTAGTATTAACATTATCCACAGTGGGGTCCCTCAAGGTTCCATATTGGGGCCTCTCTTGTTTTCTATTTTCATTAACAATCTGCCAACAGTCTGCAAACCTGTGCATACTCTTCTTTATGGAGATAATGTGGTATCATACACCCATAGTAAAGATATCAATGAAATCAATGATGCACTGGGAAACAGTTTCAAAAACTTACAGGAATAGTTTGCACGAGAAAAAATGTTCCTAAACCTTCCAAAAACCCATCAAATGCTGTTTGGTTCTACCTTTGGTCTCAAAGCTTTTTATTAAAGTAGTTAATGGCACCTTTTTGGAAAAAGTAAGATGCATCAAATATCTGGGTGTACAATTAAACGCTACTCTTACCTTTGATACTCACATCCAAAATACCACTAACCTGCTTCATCAAAGGCTTGTCTCTCTATATAGAATCCAGAAGTATTTAATGCCTGAAACCAGAAACAGAATAGCACAGGCAAATCTGCTCCCTATACTGGTCTATGGCTTGCTGATCACTGATGCTGAAAGAAAACAGTATTGCAGAGGAAGCATACTCTCTGTGACAAGATTGATATGCAACTGATAGTGACAATCAAACATCATTGCTTTTCCTTAAATACCTTAAGTTGGCTACTACTAGAGCTTCAACTCCAATCTGACATTTGCCAGATTTATTAAAAACTATGTTCACAAATGCTTCCACTTCCTTAGCTGAACAACTCATGCTTATCAATATCCTTCCTTTCGGTCATCTTTCAGAAATAGCATCAATATTATTCTGTTTTGAACATAGTACAATGCTCTATTAGTTATCATGCCTCCTTATTATTCTGCCTCCACACTCTGAAACACAATATCACCCCCCATCAGAGAATCATTAACTGCCTTTTCTTTGACAAAGAAGTTGAAAGACTTTACTTTACACTCTGTTTGTGAAGGGTCTGTGAGCTGATGGCTAATATTGACCTTAGCTCTGTTTGGTTTGAATTAGCTCTTGAGGATGTCAAATCTCAGTCCAGGGCAGAAATCTTAAATTTCAGAGGGACTAATTTTGACAAATGAGGGATCTAGCCAGAAATAGACTATCTAAGATTCATGAGCAGTTGGAGGTAGAAGGCATTTGGGGACCAATTAAACAAGCCATCTTAGAGGCTAAAAAGACATGCGTAAAGACAGAAGCAAAAGGGAAAAAAAATCACAAACACCCCATAAAGTCAAAACTGCCATTAGGGCCAACAGAGAGGCTTTCCTCAACTTTTATAGGAAACAAGGTGACAGTAAGTTGGAAGATTATGTTCAGAAGAATAAGAAGGCTAAAACAGCAATGAAGCAAGCAAAGGCAGTGGTAGAACTTCAGATAGCAAAGGAAGGAATAAGCAATTCTTCCAGTACTTACAGGAGAAGGGAAGAAAGGGGAGGATAGTTAGACTTAAAGATGGGGATGGGGTCATGAAAAGACAGAGAAAATGCCACCACTCTGAACAAATACTCCTGTTCGGTGTTCACCAGTGAAAATAGTGGCCAAATGCCTGACAGCTGCATTACAGCACAAAGGAGGGATGTCCCACAAATGGAAACATCAATAACTACCACAGGCAGGGTTAAGGAGATGCTCAAGTGAATAAAACAAGACAAATCTTCTGGACCAGATGGAATACATCCAAGGACAATAAAAGAGTTGGCGGGTGAGTTGGTGGACCCCTTGGCTCATTTGTTTAACCATTCACTTCAGACAGGAGTTGTGCCAAGGGAATGCAAAAGAGCTGACATGGTGCCACTCTTTCAGGGTGGAAGCGGGGAGGAAGCCAATAACTACATACCAGTTAGCGTCTCATCTGTGTTAGGAAAACAAATGGATGCCCTGCTTAAGCAAGTCATAGTGGATTCATTGAATAAAAATGGCCTTCAAGATAATAAACAGCAAGCATTTGTGGCAGACAGATTATGCCAAAGGAAACCAATTAAATGTTTTGATTGGGTGACTAGGGAGTTAGATACGGGCCATCCAGTGAACCTCCTATATTTCAACTTCTGCAAGGCCTTTGATTCGGTCCTGCATAATCACCTGCTGAAGAAGCTAGAGGACTTGGGCATAGCAAACTGCATTGTCAGGTGGGTACGTAACTGGCTAGATGGCAAGAAGCAGAGAGTAGTTCTCAACAGAGTAAAGTCAGAGGAGGGGAGGTGATGAGTGGAGCCCCTCAGTGCTCTGTCTTTGGTTCAGTCCTGTTTAATGTGTTCATCACACATAGAGCAGGTATCCAGGGTAAACTGCACTATTCGCAGATGACACTAAGCTGGGTGACAGGGTGGAAAGTGAGGAATAAATAGGGAAGCTACAAAAAGACCTGCAAAGGTTGGAGAAATGGTCTAGGGTCTGGCAGCTGAAGTTCAATATCAAGAAGTGTAAAGTGATGCATCTTGGCAAAAAAGAAACAAGAACAGCCTATTGGCTTAATGGCGTCAAGCTCACTGCCTTATAGGAGGAAAGGGATCTAGGAGTTATCATATGAACATACAAAAAGAGCCAGCAGAAGAAGACCACCCAGTCTATTGTGTCTTCTTGGTAACTGGAGCAGGGTCTGGCCTTACAATTTACTCCAGTGACCCTGTCCCACCCCCAATGGTCCCTACCCCCCCTTTCTTGGTCCCAAGGGTTCCCATTGTGCTTGTCCAAGGTTCTCTTGAATGCTCCAACATTCTTGCTGATACCACCTCCTCTGGCAGCTCATTCCAGGTGGACACCACCCTGTCAGTATAGAAATGCTTCCTTACATCCTTCTGAAACTCCCCATATCAGTTTTAGGAAGTACCCTCTATTTGTGCTGTTGTCCCTCATTTTAAAGAGACCCTCTTTCACTCTGTTAATTCCTTCATGTACTAGAAGTTCTCTATCATATCACCCTCTGCCTCCTCTCTTTCAGGGAGTACATCCCCAGGGCTCACAGCCTTTTCTCATATGACCTATCATGTAACCCGTCGATCATCTTGGTTGCTCTCCTCTGGATCCCCTCCAGCATACTGATGTCCTTCTTAAGATAAGGATACCAGTACCACACTCGATATTCTAAATGTGGTCTCAACAATGACCTGTACAATGGTAAAATAACCTTGCTCCACCTACTACTGAATCACCTTGCAGTATATGCCAGAATCCTGTTAGCCTTTGCCACTGCCTTTTGCACTGAGAGATGTATTGCAGGTCACTCATAGTCAATGACACTAGATCTTTTCCACTTGAAGGCTGTTACCTGAGCCCTTCCTATGTAATACTCTGTCCTAGGTTCTTGGCCCTATGTGCATCACTTTGCACTTTTGGCATTGAAATTAAGTTGCCAGATTCCTGACCATCTGCCTAGTCTGGTGAGATCCTCCCTTAGGTCCTATATTCCCTCCTTGGTGTCCACCTTCCCACATAGTTTGGTGTCATCCACAAACAGTTAGATTTTGCCTTTAATGCTTCCTCAGTGTCACATATGATCATATCATCTATGTGACACCCTAAAACATGCCAGCCAAATGCAACACAGCATACAGCAAAGCCAATAAAATGTTGGAGTGTATAGGACAAGGATTTGACAACAGGCACCTGGAAGATTCTGCCATTGTACAGATCCCAGATGAGACTCCACCTGGAATACTGTGTCCTGTATCTTAGGAAGGACAGGGACAGGCTGGAAACTATTCAGCCAAGGGTGACCAAAATGATACATGGGCTCCAGGGGCTACCATATGAAGGGTACCTTGGGCATTGAACATGAACTCACTGGAGACAAGGAGGAAAGAGGGGACATGATAGAAACTTTCAAAACCCTGAGGGGAATTAATGCTGTGCCCTACACAGAATTGTTCAACAGGGTTTCCAGTTCAAATATAAGGGACATACATGGAAGCTGAGGGTGGGATCATCAATAGGGAACTCAGGAAACACTTTTTTCAGAAAGAATAGTGGAGCCATACAATAGGCTTCCCATGGACGTGGTCGGAGCAAAGACAATGACAGCTTTCAAATGGGGTGGGATAGAGAGTATGCTCGAATTCAACCTGCTGGTATTTGCATAAGCTAGGTCCTGGTTTCTCCAATAGCCCTGGAACTCAAGGGCAGACTTGATGGACAATTTGGTCTCCTTCTGCTGTCATCTTTCTATGTTTCTATGATTGTTATGTGTAAATTCTCCTGTGTATCTACTCTGCATTTCTACTTATTGCTTTGTCTGTACCAATTATTGTAACTTGTACTGTCTGTATTTAAGTTTTGTATTTTAACTTGCACTGTCTGTATTTAAGTATTGCACTGTATTGTTCTTTTGAACTGTTGATATCAATTATTGTAACTTGTGCTACCTGTACTCAACTATTATAAATTCTATATTTGATGTCCATGCTCTTGTACTCGGGTTGTTCATGAAAAAAGGAATTTGTTGCCAGTGTACTTACCCTGTTACCAAAGTGAAAGAAATACTTAAATAAAGAAATAACTAAATAAATAAAGTAAGCAATCAAAATATTCAATACCACTTTCTAGTGCCACTGCTGTAATCACAACTGATCACTCATTCATTTCATCGTAAACTTGTATTGCCATGTAAGGACCATCCTGGACTATGATCGCAGTCTTATGCAAGATAAGTCAGTAAAGAAATGGACAATTCATGTATTTTATTGGATGGGGAGTTAAATCAAGAAATTATCAATGGCAAATGCTTCAGCACCAGAAACTAATTTTTAGGAATACAATAAAATGCTAAATTGAGCTAATAGTACAGTTGACAGTGATATTGGGCCCTATGTATTACACACAGAAACATAGAATTTGATGGCAGATATGAAATGTTTGGCCCACCCAGTCTGCCCATTTCCTACCTACTGGATAAGCTGCAGATCCTAGTTAACCAGCAGCCTACTTCTTCCTACCCCCACCCCCTAGAATTGCCTTATGACTGTCCCATGCATGCTTGAATTCCACCACTGTTTTTGACTCCACAACCTCCTCCAGAAGGCCGTTCCATGCATCCACAACCCTCTCTGTGAAAAAATACTTCCTTAAATTACCTCTGAGCCGCCCTCCATCTTCAAATTGTGCCCCCTTGTTCTTGCATGCCTCTTTTTTTTGAAAGATGCTACCCTCTTGGACTTTGTTGATTCCCTTGAGGTACTTGAAAGTTTCTATCATGTCCCCCCTCTCCCTCGCTTCCTCAAGGCTATACATATTAAGCTCCTTAAGTCTCTTCATATGTCTTCTGGTGCAGACCCTGCACCATTTTAGTTGCCCTCCTCTGGACAGCTTCCATCCTGTCTATGTCTTTGCGGATATTGGGTCTCCAGAACTGCACGCAGTACTCCAGATGGGGTCTCACCAGCTGTCTGTAGAGAGGGATAATAACTTCCTGTTTCTACTGGTGATACCTCTCCCTATGCATCCCAGTATCCCCCCAGTCCTCCTTCCCGCCCTCTCACATTGCTTGCCCACCTTTAGGTCATCTGATATGACTACCCCCAGGTCACTTTCCATTTTTGGTTTTGTTAGTATCTTACCCCCCATTGTGTACTCTTCCCCTGGGTTTTTGTTTCCCAGGTGCATTACCTTGCACTTGTTAGCATTGAATCTAAGCTGCCATACATTTGACCATTCCTCTAACCTTGCCAAGTCCCTTCTTATCCTTTCCAACCCACCTTGTGCTTCAACTCTGTTGCAGATGTTTGTGTCATCTGCAAAGAGACATACTTTTTCTTCCAGTCCCTCTACAATGTTGCTTATAAAGACATTGAAGAGGACCAGTCCTAATACTGAACCCAGCGGTACCCCACTAGTAACCCCCCTTTCTTCAAACTGGACTCCATTTACTATTACTCTCTGTGTCCTATTCTCCAGCCAATTTTTACCCAGGCTGTCATCTTGGGACCCACCCCAGGCTGGCTAACTTGTATATTAATATTTTGTGGGACTGTGTCAAATGCCTGCTAAAGTCTAGGTAGACTATGTGCACAGCCCTCCCTGATCTACTACTTTGGTCACCCAGTCAAAGAAATCTATCAGATTCGTCTGGCATGACCTACCCACTGTGAATCCATGCTGCCTTGGGTCCTGTGCTCCTATGGCCTCTAGATACTTGACAGTTCTTTCCTTCAGAAGTGAATCCATCATTTTCCTGTCACTGAGGTTAAACTAACAGGTCTGTAGTTTCCTGCTTCTGCCTTGCTCCCACTTTTGTGAAGGGGAATCACATCTGCCCTCCTCCAGACCTCGGTTACCCCCCCAGTCCTCCCATGATTTGTTAAAGAGGGTAGTCAGTGGTGTCACTAGTTCTACCCTTAGTTCTTTTAGAATTCTGGGATGAATTCCATCAGGCCCCATTGCTTTGTCCACTTCAGTTTTAAGAGTTCTTTCATAACCCTTTCTTCTGTAAATGGGCTGGTATCAACTTCTGTATCCAGAGTGTTTCTACTGTTTGTTTTAGGTACCTCCCCTATTCATTTGTAAATACTGAGCAAAATATTTGTTTAGTATCTCTACCTTTTCACAGTCACATCTACCCACCCTCCTTCCCCTTTATTAAGTCTCACTATCCCTCCCTTGGTCTTCCTTCACCCTTGATGTACCTATAAAAGGTTTTATCCCCTTCTAACTGAGTTGGCTGTCTTTTCCTCGGTTTGGGCCTTTGCTGTTCTGACTGCCTTCTCAGCTTTCTTTGCTTTAACTGATACAATTCTCTGTAAAAGTTGCCTATCGCCGTGTATCTGAGGTGCACCGACGTATAAAATGGGCTGCAGCTCAGTGGGGTCCTTGGACCCTTGATGGCATTAACTAAGGGCATGCAAGGCACATACACACCCACCTCCCAGGACATTCAAGGAGCACTGCACTGGAGGTATGTCGGGGGCATGCCTCTACTACATGGCATTCACAGAGCTGTTTAGTGCCAAGACCAGGCATAACCCAGTACGTGCCCCCTTGTTCTCCAGCCACCGGGTTGGTCTACACTGGTCAATAGACACCTATGCCTCCCCAGCCCACTAGGCTGCAGGGGAGAGCTGGGGCAGTGGCTCAGGCGTGTGCTCAGTGGACGGTCTGATGTTTCTGCAGCATGCAGCATCCTCCTGGACTGTGCGCCTGCCACATGGGTGCAAGGGATCCACTGCTGGACCTGGTATGGGCATCCGATTGGATGCCCGCCCCAGTCTGCCACTCTGTCCCTGACCACCCATATGACCCTACATGCCAAGGGGACACGGCCATGGATAGGCACCCCACAGATGCTAGCAGTCATACCGTGTTCCCCTGCACCTGTCCAGGGCCACATTGGTATGCGGGCGGGGTACGCACCTCAGGCACAAATTACCCACCTGTCAGTGCACAGGACCACTGAGTGTAGCATGTCAAAAGTAATTCATCATATTAAGTAATGAAGTGTTGTACTGAAACAAGAATGTGTTGTGTCATTTCTGTACAACCCTGAAATAAGACATTTTAATTAAAATGTTGATTTTTTTTAGTTGGCTGGATAATGATGTGTTGTTTGTATTACACATACATACATTCTCAAAAACGCATACCATATAACACATTGGGCAGCAACAACATCTTTGCATGTTAATTGATGCAATGGTTTTCACAACTGCAGCTCAGGGAAGTAGTCATCACCTGATACAGTTGCACTGTTCATCACTAATACCACCCATACATTGTTTGCTACCATTTGTATTAGGACTGTGTATGGGGCATTTATTTTTGTATTTATCTGTTTATCCCCTTCTACATGCTCTGAATCTGCCTCTCCTTCAGTCCGCCATGACCACAGACATCCACTTACTATCTCCCCCTCAGTCACCTACCTCATATCTGCAACCTTCATGGGTAGCCCAGTGTAACCCTTTCACCGGTGGGTCCCTTCCTCCGAGGGAGAAGGCACTGGTGGGGCAGACCAGCACACTATCCTTCTTCAGTTCTGGTTGCTGCTGAGGCATTTTGTGGCTTCCAGAGAGTCTTAGGAGGTGCCAAGGATTGGCAGCCATCATCCGGCTGTCTGCAGAGCAGATGCCTGTTTTCAAGTTCCCCCAACGCACCACTTGTGTAGTGCCCCCAGTCTCCACCAGGGGCCACTACTGAGCGAGGCCATCCCCAATCCCACCCCAGGAGAGGAGAGCAGTCTATCGGAAGCTCAATCCTATCCTCCCCCTGCCGACCCCAGTCAACCCGAGTCCATTCCCGAACGCGGGTCACCGGGGTGGGTCGAGGTAAGGCAGGGCTGATTTTTGATATTTGTATTTATGTCTTTGGTATTTCCATCTGTATTTGTTTGCATATCAGTGTTTGCAAAATATTTTACATTTCAGATGTCTTTCTATTGTTAATGAAGACACAAGACAAACTGTTTGAGAGTTTTCAATAAAATATGCAGTCATCAAGAACATATATATATATTCATGTAATGAACAGTAGTAGTCATAGTTGTTTCACATCAGCCTAAACCAATGTCTAATACTACTTTATGTGGTCCGCAGCCAATACAAATATTTAAGCTTGATATT
Source organism: Neoceratodus forsteri (assembly GCA_016271365.2). Classification (NCBI taxonomy): domain Eukaryota; kingdom Metazoa; phylum Chordata; order Ceratodontiformes; family Ceratodontidae; genus Neoceratodus; species Neoceratodus forsteri. Next base: position 1,294,832,026 of record CM057456.1, read on the forward strand.
TGTATCTGTAGTTGTAACAAGTGCAGTTTTTGTGTGTATATGTCCCAAGTAGTATTTGTTTTGCACAACCCTAAATTTATATATTAGCTGACTCATGTAGGTACGTCTTCATTTTAATGAGCTGTCCTTTAACTGAAAATTGGGTTCCAGCTTCCAGTTCTGTCAGTCTTTCACATTGTGTAACAAATGTCCTACCACAGATCTCCTTCTTGCTTCCTGAGGGCCAGCTATATACAAACTTTCCAACACTGCCACAAAGGGACAATGACACAAGAATTCAGCGGTGCTTCAATTGTTCTTTATTGTGAAACCGAAAAGACATAAGGAGGCTCTGGCCTGGCAGTGTGTTGGCCCAGCTGTAGAGCTACCACTTGTGATGCCAATAACCTGGGTTCAGGAATTAGCCTGGGTCACTGGGGGCTGGCCATGGTGAAAAGTATTAAGCATCCCTGTAGATGCTCCCTTCTTCAGAGAGTGAGGGTGACACCATCACAGTAGCACCACCTCCATGTCCATGGGTGCAGCTATGGGTCAGTGTGCCTTATTGGAGAACATATGCTCAGACTCATGCTTGACCATCACTGCCTCCAGCATATTGAGTGAAGGGGATAAAAGCAGGGAAATGGCCCTGGCATCCAAGATGATAGACTCTGTGTACCCCAGCCCCACCCTGCCTTTCCGCCTCCTGATAAAGAACTGCATTTAAAGTAAATCTGTTGACCCTGCTTGAGGGGTAAACCATGGCCCTGCTGAGGAATGGTGATGGCAGGAAGGCAGGTGGAAAGGCTGATGTACTCTGGGAGATCCTAAGAGAGTCATGTGTCAGGCATTGGAAGGAGGGCATAATGTACTGATTAAAAAGGAAATAGGAGGCTGATACACAGTTGCTGCTGACTTGGGGGCAGGCTTTAAGATGCAAAGAGGCCCCATAGTCCACCACCCAAGAAAGTTGCTATACAGAAACCATAACTTAGCTGCTGAGGGAGGAGTCTCCACAGACACGTGAGTCACAAATGTGCATGACTGCACCCAGATATTTGAAATCACAAACAGGGTTTGATCACAGACGCTATATTGTGGCCACTGCAGACTTCTGGACATGGAATTGAGACAGTCACATAATTAAATCCCATATTCAGAGGCTGTGGCATGAGGCAATACTGCTCCCAGCCTGGTGCCTTATGGTCTGCTTGTAAGCCAAGTAGATTTTTAATTTTTACACAACCTGCTGGTCGTATGTAGTATAACAGTGAGAGATGTGAGCCAGAGCTAAGTTCAGTTTGGCTTCTACTGTAGGTGGGGTCTGGACGTTTGTTTCAGCTTTGCTAATTTGGCCATACCACTTTGGATCCCAATGTAACAATAGGCATAAGGTAAAGCAGACTACAAATAGAAGAGTAAAAAAGGTTAATTAAAAAATGGAATTACTGTTCTTTACTTACGGCAGGTGCTGTTACATTCATCTGCTGTAGATTACTGTTTGTGATATTGTGACAAATCTGCAAAACCCACTAAGACTTATATGACCCAGTGTGAGCTATACTAATAATTATTATTGATTGCTGACCTCAGGACATATAGCTCCCTGTAGTCAATGCTTTACCTCTATGCTGTCTGGCTACATTGCTTTTCAAGTTACAGTATATATTCCTCCCACCAAGTCCAAAAAGAAAGTTATGCATAACAAATCAAAAGTCACAAAAATAAACATGCATTAATTGTAGGGCATTACATTAGCTTTCACAGTATTGCTCATCAACTAGTGTATTTTCTTACTTTTTTATTTTAATATTCTGATGTTGTGATGTCTCATAGTAGTGGTGATGTGTTACCGTGAAGTAGGGCTGGTTGGTAAGAAGACAGAAGACGAGAACATTTATTTTAAAATGTGCTATAGGTCCGTGCACTTAATTAAATAAGGACTTGCAGTCACTGGACAAAAAAATAAATAGTTCAAATGGTGGAAAGCTAGAACATCTGTATTGTGTGCACTGCCTGACTAGTCAGAATGATCTTGAGCTGCTATAACAACTGGTTTACAGGGCTGTCAGCTCCCATTCAGCCAATAGGCTCACGTGGACAAGGCTAGTACTTGAGAGTGATCATACCTGCACCAGCATCTCTGCAGCCCACACTTCAGTTAGACCAGTCACCTTCCAGCTGCTTGATTCAGCTCTGGTCCAAACATCCCAGCCTTGGCTAGCACTGACACTGGTCAGTCTGTCTGGGACTGCCGCTAGCACCAATTACTCTCCTTATGAATCAGCTGGTTTTCACCTTGCAGAGGACTACTCCTTCCACAGGTCAGATCTTATCTTTCTCTCATCCGACAGACTGTGCTCAGCCAGACCTTTTATAGAGTAGAGATCATGAGACCTGCCAATAGGGCCTTAACTTTTAGTTAAATGTTTGCAACAATTTTCAATATAGCTGTTTCATACTGAAAAGTAAATAAAACATGGAAACGATGTAAACACATACCTGCTTTTACACAATTACAAAATAAGGTAAAAGAAAAATAAGGAACTCCCAAGCAGGAAGTCCCATCTTTCTTGTTTCCCGATTTCCTCATACTAGGGTTCTATAAAGCCCACTGAATCCAACTGGCCTGAGCCCATAAGAAAGCACAAATGGAGGCCAGCAAACGAAAAGCACATGGAGTCAGGCCTTTCTTAAACAGGTAAATTTTCTCAACATATAGCAATGTGTGCAGTTTGGGCTTAAAGAAACATTTAGTTTAGTATCAAGAAAACACATATAGGACCAACAATGTGAAACAAAAGGCATTGTCTAATGCATTATTTGTAGCAGTTTGTAAAACATGGCCAGGATTCAAAAAAACATTGCCTGGGGGCAAACCCCAGTTTGCATGAGCAAACTAGGATTTGTGCTGAGTTCCCATTCACAGAAGCCTGGTTTGCATGGTCAGATCAGGTTTCTGCATGGGCAAAGTTTGGAGGGGCCGCAATGCAGATGAGGGGGAAGGAACCTGAGTATCAGTGCTAACTGATTCACAGAGCATTTTCTCTGAGCAAGGGCCTCTTTCACAGTCCCCTTGAATGGACCAAGTGCTGCTGACCGAGATCTTGCCTTAATCCCGCACAACCCTAGTGGCTGGTGGACATACTGTGGTGGCCCACCTGCCGATCACCTGCCCAAGAGTAAAGAATGATGTTTCCCTGGTGCTAGTGGTCCCTCCCCATTGGTCGCCTACCTAAGAAATGTGTTCCCCTCCACTGATTGCCTGCCCGAGAGTAAAGAATGATGTCATGGCAGAAGACAACAGGAGAAAGGACTGCTGTGTGACTGGACTTCTGGGACTAAAGAAGAAGAACTTTGTACTTGGACCTTTAATTTAGGGTAAAAACTAACAAACAAAACAAAAAATAAGCTTGTGTTTGTCTGAGTTAACTGAACTGGATGGTTATCTGAACAGTTATCTAGGTGTAAATCTCAGGTGATTGAAATAACTTAATAGCTATGAGGTTTAAATTACTTGTAGAAAGATCTAGTAAGTAGGAGAGTGGCTTAGCTAGAAGGAAGCTACATTTAAAGACTGCCTTAGAAAGATTCTGCTAATAGCTTGGCAGAAGACACCAGGAGAAAGGACTGCTGTGTGGCTGGACTTCTCTGCTGGGACTATATTGTCCTCCTTCCCACCCAAAGCTAGTTCTACTTTTATAGCACAGGATTTGAATGACTACAGGAATTTCCTGTTTGGGAGCAGGAAGTGAGTGATCACAGAGCCACCAAAGACCCACCATCCTAGAAGGGCAAGAGTAGCTCTCTGCCCCCCCAGCTGCTGGAGGTCTGCCTCTGAACAAGTAAGGGGTCTACTGAGAAATATAGGATATTCATGTCTCAGAACAGGACAATCAGGAGCTTAAAGGGCACACAGGCAGAAAGTAAGGAGAGAGAGAAAAAAAACAGAGGAAAGAGTAAGCATTGCAAACAGTTAAGGAGCCAGAAATAAGACATGATTGGAGTGGTGCAGTGCAGTGGCTGTGGAGCAGCAGTCTTCCGGGAGACGTTCTGGAGGATGCAGTATTGTCCCATCCGCAGGCACCTCTCTGGGCTGAGGGAGGAGGTTGCTCATCTCCAGGCTGAGTTGGCCAGGATTTGTGGAACCTCTTCCATCCAGGACCACCAGTGCACTGCCGTTGCCTCAGAGGTTGCCAAGAAAGAGGAGCGGTTGGACCACAGTGGGCTCAGGGAGCGTGAGGTGGTAGAACGGGTGCATCCCTCCAGTTGTACCTCTCCACAATTCCTATGCCATTCTGGCAAAGTGTGGTTCCTCTATGGAGGCACCCACAGTGAGAGGCAAGGAGACTGAAGCACAGGAGAGGAGCTGATGTCATTGTCCACTTAGGACAAATGACCTGGCTAAGAAAGGGATTAGAGAAGTGCAGGAAGAGTTTGTGGAATTGGGGAAGGGCCTTAGACAAGTAGCATGCACAGTAACCTTCTCGGAGGTGCTGCCCATCTATGGCGTAGGAGAGGCTAGGGTGTTCTGCACCATGGGATTCAATCAGTGGTTGAAAAACTGGTGTGGAGCTCAGGGATTTGGCTTCATTGGGGACAGGGGGTCCACCTGGAGTGATGCAAGCCTATACTGGCATGATGGGCTGCATCTGTCCAGGAGGGGAACCAGGATCCTAGGTGATAGGTTTAAATGCTTCATTGGCAAGCATTTAAACTAGCCAAGGGGAGGCACTGGAAAGGAGCAGGGAAATCCTAGCCCCCCAAACAATCACGGTAGTAAGTGTGGTAAACACCAACATAGAGGTGTCGATAGGGAGAAGGGCAGGGTAAATGGAGAAAGTGATAAAGGCAAGAAGGACAGGATGGGGCAAAAAGAGTAAGGCCATCAGGAAATGGAGGGTAATGAGCACCAATGCTCAGAGTCTGGGCAACAAGCTCCTGAGCTGGTGGCCTTGATGGAAGAGGGATGCCTGGATATCGAGCAGTCACAGAAACATGGTACACAGAGAACCATGACTGGGATGTTAACATACCAGGTACATAACCTACAGGAGAGACAGGCAGGGGAGAAGAGGGGGAGGAGTAGCTCTCTATGTAAAGGAAGGGATAAAAGCAACTGAACAAAAGAGTAAACAGGGAGGAGAGGAGGCACTGTGGGTCACCTTGGAGACTGGAAAGGGCACCACAATCTGCACAGGGGTTGTGTACATACCCCCATGTCAGGGGGAAGGAATGGACAAGGATATGATAGAAGGCATTCTTAGAATGGCAGAGAAAGGGGAGATACTGTTGATGGGAGACCTGAATCTGCCAGATGTTAACTGGAGCACATTTGCTGCAGCCACATCCAAGAGCAGGGCCATTCTTGATGCCCTACAGGTGGCAGGCCTCAGACAGCTAGTTTCAGAACCCACTCATGAGGGAGCAATCTTAGACCTCATACTCTCAAACGGGGGCAGTGAGAGGATCTCAGATCTAGAAGTGGGTTGCCATCTGGGAACAAGTGACCATCAAACAGTGTGATTCACATTAAACTCAGCTATAGAGTCAAGCTATACAAAAGTGAGGGTACTGGACTTTAGGAGGGCTGATTTTGGCAAGATGGGAGAGTGCCTCAGAAAGCACTAGCAAACAGGCTAGAAGGAGGTGTGGAGCAACAATGGGGAATCATCAAACTGCCATCACAGAGGCAACAAGCCTTTGTGTGAAGCAAATAAACAAATCAAAATGAAAAAAAGCCACTATGGTTCTCAAAAGAGGTGGCGGTGAAAGTCAGGAAGAAAAGATAGCATTCTGGAAGTATAAGGAAACAGAGAAGGAGCAGGACAGAGATCTGTACCAGTTAAGGCAGAAGGAAGCAGGAGGAAGTCAGAATAGCAAAGGCCCAAACTGAGGAAAAGATAGCCAACTCAGTTAAGAAGGGGATAAAACTTTATAGGTACATCAGCGACATAGAAAGACAAAGAGAGGGATAGTGAGGCTGAATAGAATGAACGGTGGGTGAGCAGAGGGGACAGTGAAAAGCAGGGATACTGAATGAATATTTCTGCTCAGTATTCACAAAAGAGGAGGGGAAGTGCCTAATCCAATTAACAGAAGCACTCTTATAGGGGTTGATCCCAGTCCTTTCACAGAAGAAAGGGTTCTGCAAGAACTCCTAAAACTGAAGGTGGACAAAGCAATGGGTCCTGATGGAATTCACCCCAGAATTCTAAAAGAATTAAGGGAGGAACTAGTGAAACCACTGGCTACTCTTTTAATAAGTCATGGGAGGATGGTGGTACCGAGGACTGGAGGAAGGTGGATGTGATTCCCTTCACAAAAGTGGGACCAAGACAGAGGCAGAAACTACAGACCTGTCAGTCTGACCTCTGTGGTAGGGAAAGTGATGGAGTCACTTGAAGGAAAGAATAGTTGAGTACCTAGAGGCCAGTGGGGCACAGGACCCAAGGCAGCATGGGTTCACAGCGGGAAGGTCATGTCAGACGAATCTAATAGATTTCTTTTACTGGGTGACCAAAGTAGTAGACCAGGGAGAGGCTTGTGACATGGCCTACCTAGACTTTAGCAAGGCATTTGACACAGTCCCACACAAAAGATTAATAGTCAAATTAACCAGCCTGGGAGTGGGTCCCAGGGTGGTATCCTGGGTAAACATTGGCTGCACAACAGGACACAGAAGGTAATTGTAAATGGAGTCCACTCTGAAGAAAGAGGGGTTACTAGTGGGTACTGCAGGGTTCAGTATTGGGTCCAGTCCTTTTAATGTCTTCATCAGTGACATTGCAGAGGGACTGGAAGGAAAAGTATACCTTCTGCAGATGACACAAAGATCTGCAACATAGTTGACACACAAGGAGGCGGGAAAGGATGAGAAAGAACTTGGCAAGGTTGGAGGAATGGTTAGATGTATGGCAGCTAGGATTCAATGCAAAGAAGTGAAAATAATGCACCTGGGAAACAAGAACCCAGGGAAGAATACACAATGGGGGAGTAGTAACAACAACAAAAAGGAAAGGGACCTGGGGGTAATCATATCAGATGACCTTAAGGTTAGCAAGCAATGTGAGAAGGCAGTAGGGAGGGCTGGGGTATACTGGGATGCATAGGGAGAGGCATCAGCAGCTGAAAACAGGAAGTTGTTATCCCTCTGTACAGACAGTTGGTGAGACCCCATCTGGAGTACTGCGTCCAGTTCTGGAGACCCCATCTCCGCAAGAACATATACAGGATAGAGGCAGTCCAGAGGAGGGCAACTAAAATGGTGCAGGGTCTGCAAGAGAAGCCATACAAGGAGAGACTAAAGGAGCTTAACATGTATAGCCTTGAGGAAAGGAGGGGGGACATGATAGAAACTTTTAAGTACCTCAGTGGAATCAACAAAGTCCAAGAGGGTAGCATCTTTCAGAAAAAGAGACGTGCAAGAACAAGGGGACACAATTTAAAGATAGAAGGGGGCAGTTCAGGGGCAATGTGAGGAAGTATTATTTCACAGAGAGGGTAGTGGATGCATGGAACAGCCTTCCTGAGGAGGTTGTGGGGTCTAAAACTGTGGGAGAATTCAAGAATGCATGGGACAGACATAAGGCAATTCTTGTGGAGGGTAGGAAGAAATAGGCTGTTGGTTAACTAGGATCTGTGGCCTATCCTGTAGGTAGGGAAAGAGCAGACTAGATGGGCCAAGCAGTCCTTATCTGCCGTCAAATTCTATGTTTCTATGTTTCCCTGGTGATCACCAGCCGAGAATAAAGAAATAGGTTTCCCTGGGGCTAGTGGTCCCCACACTGCTGATCGCCGGACCGATGTTAACACACATCTTTCCCTGGTGTCCAGTGGTTCCTTTGCCCACCTGATCCCAGGCCCAATATTAAACATTTTCCCTGTTGTCCCATGGTCCCTCCCCCCACCTGAACCCATGGCCAATATTGTTAAACATTTCCCTGGTGAGCAGTGGTCCCTACCCCTAACTTGATCCCCTGTATATGAAAATGACACCCTTCCCTGGTGTCCACTACCCCCTTCCAGATCCCTTGCATAAGAACAGGACACCATTCCTGGTGTCTATCAGACCCCCCTCCTGATCCCTGGTCCCTTGTAAAAGAAGGAACATCCATTCTGTGAAGTCTAGTGAACCCCTATCCCCTCATCCTGGCAGGTAGTGCCCCACTACCCTGCCCCCCCAACCTGACCCTGAGCTGGTGACTGGCACAACCCTCAGCTCTCCACCACAGCCAGCCACCAACTGAGCGTAGATCCCTTTGGGGCCTACATGAACAGATGCAGATGCACAGGACCCTCCAGGCCCTGCACCAACAAAAGAGTCTACCTGCCTGCAGAAGCACTGGGCTTTCCAGGTCCTGCATTTTTGTGTGGCCAAAGATTAAAAAAAAAATCTGTGATGCTATCTGAGAGGCTGCAGAAGTGCAGGGCCCTCTGTGCCCTGTGCTTACATATGGCTACACATGCAAATGAGCAGGGCCAATAATTCATCTGGGTATGGAAGCACAGGGCCCTCTGAGCCCTGAGCTTCTGTACAGCAACAGATGCAAAGATGCCCTAAGCATAAGAGAAGAGTTCTCTTGAGTACATGTTAACTTTTTTTGACTGCCCTGCTCAGGCTGAGAGTGATACCATAGGTTAGCACCATTCCCATCCTGCCTTTCCCCATCCAGCTGGCTCACTAAGCTCAACCCAAGCTCAGCTAATTGGCATGGGACTTTCAACCCACTACCTGCTGGGCCAATTACTGGTCCAGCTTACATTTCTTCCTAACATCTATTTTGACATTTTGGGCCCTATTCTCAAGTCAGGCTTGGATCAGCACAAGCTGCAGCAAACAGCAGCTTGTGCTGAAGCCCAGTGTGTCAGGGACTCTGTACCAGATTCTGGTATAGGAGGCATCCTAGTGGCTAAGTCCTCACTGTTAGGCAACCCCTCCTGTGCAGCAAACACATGGTGCTCAGGAGGGTTTGCCACAAGCCCCTTGCGGCAAGGACAAGTGGTGCCCAATCCTCAATGTCAGCGGTCATTACATGTCCTGGGTCCACCAGTATTGGTGAAATAAATACTGCCCCCCATCTCCGATGCCACCTTACTATTACAATATTAAAATGGTACCCGCAACCTGCTCCAATCCATGCCACCATATTAATGTATAATCATTGTGCTGAATAGAATGCCCCAATCCCCAGTGCTGCTGCTACCATAATAATGCAACTAACCCCCATTCCCTGGTGATCTAGCAGCCCCACCAGCCACCCACCCCAGCAGGCGCAGTGTCCACCACCCAGCTCCCCCCATCCCATAAGAGAACTGGCACAGCCCTCTTCTCACCTCTGCAGCTAGTGCCGACTGAACTGTCATTTGCTGTGCTGTACAGCAATGTAATGACAGCTCAGTCAGTGCCGGACGCAGATGTGAGAGGAGAGCTATGCCGATGCCGACTCTCTTATATGATGGGATGGGGGGCTGGGTGGTGGGCACTACCTGCTGGGGTTGGGGCTGGGGGTCCACTAGATCACCAGGGCATGGGGACCAGTTGCATTATTATGGTAGCAGTGGCATTGGGAACCAAGGCATTCTATTCAGTACAATGATACGGTGGCATCTGGGATGGAAAGGGGGTATTTTATTACGTAATTAATATGGCTGCATGGATCTGGGTAGGGTGCAAGTGCCATTTTTTATATTGTAATAGTAAGGTGGCATCAGGGATGGGGGGGGACACTGTGCACCATGAGGGGGAGATGGGTTATTTATTTAGTAATATGGACTTCATGGGGTTCTGGAAGGGGACCACTAGACCACAAGGGAGGGCATTGGTAATTCAATACAGCAATATGTGCAATATACTGGGATCAGGAAGGGGCCACAAGACCACCAGAAAGGGTGGCTTAGATAGCAATGACCTGAAGGAACTTACTGCATTCTTAAAATGGGTAAATTGAGAAAATGTTTAAAAATACAAATGGCAATGTTTTACTAAATAAAATAGGCATTTTCTTTAATTAAAAGTAACTGGTAAAAGTAATCCATCCATCCTCAATCATCTGTTTTTCCCACATTCCATAGATGGAATGTTTGTTTATTATTGAATACGGTTATTCAAACTGATGCAAAACACATCTGGCAGAATGTTCACCCCTCAACACACAACAAATGGTGTTATACAGAGCAAAGGTTTCAATTTTATTTCTAGAAAAATATGTAGCAGAGATTGCCCTCATGATGGTAGGATAGGAGGGATTGTTCTTGGTCACCTAAAATAACCGGGAACCATTTCCAATTGCTGGTTCTCATTTATTCCTCCTCATCTCTTCTCTCTCTCTCTCTCCCAACCATTCCACTTCTTATGCACTTTGCTGCAGGGACTAACTCATCTTTACCATTCCTTAGTCTAAATCTGCTGTTGGGCAACCTGTTTCTCCTCCAGTCTTCCTTTTAGATTGAACAATCTCCCCTCCCACTTTGTATGTCTCTGCTCTCATTCTTTCATACATCAGCTCAAACTCCTTTTCACTCCCTCATGCTCTTGCCTAGCCCTAGCTAGTCTGTCCCATACCCTCATCTTCTTTGGTTGTTTGTGCCCTCTGTTCTCATTCTCCAAATTTACACCTATGACCTTCTAGCCTTACATGGCTTGGGTGATTTCTAATACTCCCTTGTCATTCTTCCTGACTGTGCTGCAACTATTGAAAATATATTTATTATACTGTACATCCAGTACAACTTACCTACATTGTTTGTTAGGACATTGCTCTTTGTACATACAGTATTTCTATCAATTGTCATTATTAACTTTTTTTTTAATTTCACTGTACTATTGGCTGTATCATTCTACTAGCATGAATGAACTTTACCATTGTGTTTTGTCTCTTGTACCTTTCCCCTCAGATCACACCTGGACATGTGCCTCAGCTCAGTGTGCACTTCCAGTGAACAATTTTCAAGAAAAACATAAAACTGTGAATAGTATTTCATTTTTAAATTGTTTTTGTGTGGAAGGAGGTGATCATGGGGGAAAGAATAATTATTTATTTAGTTGTACAGTATATATATATATATATATATATATATTTATGAAATGGTGTGTTAAAATGACAAAAATCCCACTAACATGATTGGACACATTAAATCACATGACTGTGCATTATTTCCCAACGACCGCACACCTAGCATCGCGACCGCACGCCTGAACTACTTCCCACTGAGACCAAAACCTCATCACAAAGCCACAGCAGTATCACTCCACAAGTGTAAACAATAGCATCACTCACAGAGAGACTACTGAAAGAAAAGCAGCACATCACTGCCTCACTCTAACAGAAATACAAATATCTGACAGAAAAATTTTAAAAAATGGCAGAATTACCACATACCTCAAAGGAGCTGACATCAATACTCACCAAAGATGACTGGTACAACGATGATCTCTTCAAAGAACTTGAACAGCACTTACCTGAGCAGGCACTTCAGAATCCAGCACAGCAAACAGTGAGTAGACATGCCAGCCTTCACCCTGAAGAAATAGATAACATAGAAGAAAACAAAGCTGAAAAATACTAAAAGCAAACTGTCTGGGCAACAAAAGTATTTACAGACTGGGTAACAGAAAAGCAAATAGACCTGGATTTAAAACAGTAGCAGCAGATAAATTAAACACAACCTTGAGAGAATTTTATGCTACAGTTAGAAACTCCTCAGGCGAACAGTATGGCATTTCAAGTTTTATTGGCTTAAGAGCAGGACTCAACAGGCATTTAAATTCACTGGCTCTATCACGACAAATGAATCTTGTCACAGACACAGATTTTCAATCTGCAAACAATGTTTTTGTCTCCATCATAAAACAATACAGAAAAGAAGGCAGAGACTGCACTCAACACCATTAATGCCTCACAGAATCAGACTTCAAAAAGTTAAAGCACTCTCCAGCACTATCACCGAACACAGCTGCAGGACTAGTCAGAAAAGTCTGGTTCAACCTACAAATATTCATGGCTCGTGAGAGGAAGAAAAGGACAAAGAGAACTAAAAGAGACTCTTTCCATATAAAACTGATGAAAATGGATTACAGTACATAACCCTAAAATACAACCCAGACAGCAAAAATCATAAAGACGTCAGAGAGCTAAACCAAGCCACTTTAAGAGGCTTTGTTTTTGCACAGCCAAATGATCCTCTCTGCCCTGTACTTTCTTTCAAAAGTAACTTCACTAAATGCCCACCTGAAACGACAGCTTTTTCCTACACCCCAAAAGAGCCTCACAGGACATATTAGACAAACAGACAATCTGGTACACTAAAGAGCCCATGGAATTAATTACCTATCTTCCCTCATGCCTCACCTGTCTATTGAAGCAGGACTCTCTAAAGATACACAAATCACTGCTTAAGATCAACTGTTGTTCAGATGCTCTCCCAGCAGGTCTGGAATCACGCCGATCATGGCTATAACAGGGCACAAATCAGAAATAAGTTTAAAATCTTACTGGGCACCCACATTACAAGACAGAAAAAACTGGTCAAACATATTGGCTGGCACAAGCCCATCAGATTGCCAACCATCGCCAAAAATACAACTGTGCTGACCACTGGATTCATTCCGTTACAGCAGCCAACCACTGCAGAGCCCTGTACCACTGCCAAGCATCATGAACAGCAACCCGCCTTCCCCGAGATATGTGAAGAAACAACATTAATTTCACCGACCACATCAACCAGCTGCCTCACAAGAAGACAAGACAAAGAATCTCACCCCATCCACATCCAAACAGAGCAAGAAAACGAAGAAAATTTTCTGACAGACTACGAAGAGTATTTCCCGGCTCAAAACTCACCCGGAAGCTCCGTACACATAAAAGTGCAGCCCGAAACCGCAGCCGTCGTCCAACGATCCCCCACAGACCCACAATCCCAAAAATGCCAGAAATCACAAATAAAAGCCAAAACGAAGAGAATGAAGCAGTGAATCAAGCAGTCCCTCAACGCTTACCAGCAGGATCAAGATCCACTTGCAACCATACACGCAAACGTCACGGTGCATGGAATCTACAATTCAACATATATTACAAATAAAAATAAAAAACAAGAAACAGTTCAACCTACTAGTATTAAAATCTGACAAAAATTTCAGCATTTCAGCATTTCTTACACTTCTCTAACCAGTTCTTCCCCTTGCAAAACATAAGCACTTCCTGTTCAACAGACGCTTTCCTCCCAAAATGAACCAGTCTTAAAGTCACAGTACTCATTATTCTTCAAGTGTTTCTAAATGTTCAACTGTTGCCTTCACCTACAGTTTCATCCAGTTACATGTTGTTCAACTGTTGTATTCACCTACAGTTTCATCCAGTTACATGTTTATGCATTAAAATACTTCAAATTAAACTGCCTATTATGAACTATTTTTCCTCCATCCAGTTACATGTTTATGCATTAAAAATAACTACTTTTTCCTCCACAGGGGCCATTTTATAAGATAGATATACCACTCTTGGGTGTGCGGTCGCGCTCTGATATACGCACGCCTTGGGTGGTTGAACGCACTCGGTCTTGACCTCGTGCGTCTAGCGCACACCAAAGGCGTGCTGTATCAGAGCGTTACCCCATAAAAATGATATATCTATAATACAATGGGGTGAAGGATAACACTATGAATAAATGGTGTTATTTTCACAGCCATTGTATAACCACTGTGATGACATCACCACTGTGGGGTTATTTTCACATCTGTTGTATAACCACTGTGGATTTATTTCCTGATAAACCCACAGTGTCTACATTACCAGCAAACATACTCACAATGGTAATGTCACCAGAGTGAGACTATCTACACTGCAACCTACATTTAATAGCTTCACAATTTCTCTTTCTCACTGAATCCTGCAACTAACTAAATTAGCTTTGTAAAAGACAATCACCTGTGTCCCATAGTTATTCTGACAATCCTAGCCCATTACTTTGCTGCTCTAATCTTCAAACCAGCCTCCTTCATAAATCAGTTTCTCTTTCTGAGTGCTGACTGCAAAAGTTTCTCTGTCTCAGTGAAGCCTGCAACTTACAGAATAAACAGTCTGTTTCTCACTCCTAGCAGTAAGTAACACAATTATAATTGCAAATCACGTGCACCTGTTTGTCATAGTGTCTAATACTCCCAGCCCATTCAGAAACACTTACACACACTCAGACCACTCGCAAACAGTGCTGTTAGTATAGCCTAGAGGTTAGAGTAACAAGCAATGAACAAACGTCCTACATCCAGCAGCCCAGACCAGTGTTTGATTCTCACAACTTCCATTTCAATACTGTGTGACTCTGGAGCAAATCACTTACCTGCTCTGTGCTCACAGGTACCCACTAAAAACTTATCCAGTTGCCAAAATAAAAAAAACAGAATGAACAGGGAGAGAACACAGAAAAAATTGTTCCTAAAGGGTACTAGCCCTATTATATAAATCACACACATGATGTGCAATTTGTGGAATACGACAAACATTTGCACTCGTGCAGAGTTAACTGCAATAATATTACTCGTGATATTATCACAGTTCATTCTGCACTAGTGTAAATATTTTCCATATTCCACAGTCACCCATCATGTATCCCCTATATATATAAATAGATATATACATACATGTATATACATACAGTGGCGCTCTCAGGGTGAAACATACTATTAAGCACTTTGCGATGACGCTGCAGCAGGCCTTTTCAATAAAGCATTTAATTTCAAAGGCAATTAGTCCCTTTGTTATGCAGGAAACTGTGGCATTCACTTAATCGTGGCAGTGTCACATTTTTCTGAATGACAAAGGGACTAATTACCATTGATATTACATTGCTTTATTCAAGTAGGTTCTCTGCAGAATTCTGCAGAGTGCTGCAAAATGCTGCAGAATTGTGTTTCATTCTGGGGATGCCACTGTATATACACACACACACAAACACACATATATTGATATGTGTATATATAGGGATACATGATGGGCATGAGTAGATATGCAATATTGTAATCTCCTGCAGAGTGAGCTCTGATATCTTCACGAGTGCCAAAGGCACGAGTGAGATATCCAAGCTCACGATGCAGGAGTGACAATATTTGCCATAGCACATGATCTGCCCATCATGTATTTGATATATACAATAGGGCCAAGAGTTTCAGAAGTTTTGTTATGCTGTCTTGTGTTCTGTTCCTGTTAATGTGTTTGCTCATTCTGTGTGTGAGCTTTTCTGAATGGGCTGGCAGTGTTATAAACTCTGAGAGACACATGAGTGTGTTTTGCAATGCTAAATGAGTTAGTTTTAGATAGGAATGAGAAACATACTTTTGTGAAGCTGTATTGTTTAGCAGTCTGGCTGCAGTGAAGTTAAAAGCATCACAGTAATTGTAATGAACTGAGAGGCAGAGTGTCAGAACAGCTGATACTGTTTTCAGTGGTAATTAAGTTAGCTGCAGGCAGAGTGCAAAGTGTTCTGTGAAATTGTGCTCTTTAGGATTCTGCTCAGTGAAGTTGAAATTGTCACAGTAATTGTAATGGGTGAGAATCAGAGTTTGAGGAACAAGTGAGAGTGTGTTTCAGTGGTAGTTGAGTTAGCTGCAGGCAGTAGTTTAGACTGTTCTGTGAAGCTGTGCTGTTTGGAATTCTGGCTGCATCAGTTGAGAGCATCACAGTAATGAGCTGGAAGTTGGGGGATAGGGTGTGTTTTGTAATGCTCACTGAGTTAGCTGTAGGCAGCAGTGAGACCTCTCAGGTAGTTCTGCATTTGTGTCTATGGTAACAGCACAGGTGTTTCTTTCATGCTGAGGGAAAGCTGCCTAGGGTGATGATATCAGTGACCTTTGTGACCTTGTGTGTAAATGTCTCATATCATCGCAGTAGAGCAGAGGGTAAAAATATCACACTGCAGTGGATGATACGAGTTTTATCTCACTCATTTACCACTCTCCCTATTGTGTATATATATATATATATATATATATATATATATATACAGCACTGTGAAGTGTGACACGTTAGGTAGCTGTAGCTCACAGCCTTTGGAGCTTTGTTGTTTTTGTATCTGAGACACATTTAGTAATAAAGGATATTGCACATGGATACTTTTCCCTAGCTATTTCTATGATTCATGGGTGATGAAATACATGATAGCACAACTGGTTTGTTTCTGCAGCATCATGGTCTCGTGGTATAAGACTTACTTTGATTTTTTTTATTTAGTCAGTCTTACTTTTTGAGTTATCATTATTACCTGATTTGTTTTTCCATGGTATTATTGTATGTCTCATTCTACTGCTCATTTTGCACTGGTAGCTGATACTTGCCAGTCTGTTGTTTTGTTAGCATGATTGTACTTTATCATTGTATGTTTTGTCTCCTTGTACAGGACCTTTCCCCTCGAATCACATCTAGAAATGAGCCTTGTCTCAGTGTGCACTTCCTGGTCACCAATTTTCAATTAATCAATCAATTAATCAAGCAATAGCATCTGTGAATGGTATTTAATTTTCTAAATTGTTTTGTGTGGAAGAAGGGACTCGTGAGAGGAAAGAATGTTTAATTATGTATTTCTTTTTCTTAATTTTAGTCAGTCTTGCTTTGTAGGGTTTTGCTGAAGGTTTTCAGTGAGTAAAAGTGGCAGCCATGTTTTGATGGCATTCAAAGATGTAAAGTTAGTTATGAATTTTGTGTGTTATTTGTCCAAATTCTAAATCACTCTGCCTAAATTTGTTCTAACCTGTGCATTTCTGAGGAAGAATGTAATAGTCTTGGAAATTATTTATCCAGTCAGAAGCAGGAGATTTTCTATCCATTTTATATGGCTCTGTTCTGCATTGATTTTTAGCCTAAGATACTGCTGTTCCACAGTTCAAAGCTGATGGAATGCTGCTCTATCCTTGTGTTGTAAAAAATATATATTTTTAATGAGTATCAAAATTGATGCACCTCTGTCCTCTATTTTTCTAGAATGCTGCTTCCGTCAGCACAAAATAACACACTGAACCCAAATATTATGTGGGCTCCCTTGAAGATGCCAAAGGTAACCACCAAAATCTGGTGAACACTTAAATCTGTCAAGGGCCATTGAACTCCCTCTTCCATCCCCAATAAAATCATCACCGATACTATCATGTTCTTCGATCATGGCACCATATTAGAAAAATTAAATGCTAGTGCAGGTACTCTCTATTTGTATTGCTGTACCATTCAAGTTTACTGTCTTTTTTCTTTAATTGTACAATTTATATTGTAGTTCTTAATTATTTGAGCCTAGCTCTAGATTGCTGCCTGCTTCCACCACTGAAAATAATTTATTTTGTTCAGATTCAGAAAAGCTGAATGTAGTTTGCATGGTTACTAAGCTAGTACCGATTTCTGCAAAGCTATCCATGGCAAAGCTGACCACAGTCCTAAAGTCACCACACATTATACAATGGCAAGAAAAAATTCTGGACTCTGATTGGTCAGTCTTGGGCTGGACCTGAGATGTTATCCCAGTACAACATCGCGGGTCTAGTCTCAGCCTCACTGTGAACCTATAGATGATTTTTTGGAGCTAGATGATTTTTTTGACCTAGAGCTCTTTTTTTGCATCTCCTCTTAAGAAACAAAAATATTTTTCCACACTAATAAAAACATTCTTTAAAATATATTTTTTAATTTTATATATAATAACATGCCATTGTATAATAGCAATAATGCCCTCCAGGGTGTGTGTCGTTTGGGATAACGTCACGCCTCAGTTGGACGCACTCGGCCTGCGGTCTTGTGCCCAACCACCTGAGGCATGATGTTATCCCAGCACGACACACACCCTGTTGGGCATTATTGCTTAAATGTTTAATCTGTACGTCTATAATCCAATAATCACTCACACAATTAGCATTAGTGTCCAAAGCAAATGTTGGTTGTGGTCAAATGTTTACCCATAGGAACATAGTTCCCTTAAATAATCCTTTTCTTTGAGTGTGAAGTCCTTCTACCTAAGTGTGGTTATTATTATATCACACAAAAAGTCCAAAGCAGAGCGGAATGTTCAGGTGGGTTCCCTTCAAATTTAGGTAGCGATAATATCACTTCCGGGACTGGTGAGACAGAAATGTCCATATTCTTACACATTCTAGAGATCCAGCCACACAAGTGTTTTTCTTGAAATGAATATTTATTGTAAATTTTTGTTACTACAGTGATCCTATTTGCCCAACATTTCACCCAATTGGGCTTCATCAGGGGCTAGGATCTGCATTAAATACATAAATATGCATTTCAGGAAAAACACTTGTGTGGCTAGATCTCTTGAATTTCTTAAAACACTGTGACTGTGCCACATGTGGACAAGGCTTCCTGTTATGCCATGGATAAATGATGTACAGATTGGTTTCATGAGCAACGTTGCCCAAAAAATACTTATTGGTCCTGTGTAGACTTACCAAAAAAATCACACGACATTGATCTGAACAAGAATGAGTGAAAATAACAGTGCACCATCCTACAATGTAGGCTACCAGTTCCAAATATTGTGTGTCCATTAATATGGGACAATGCCATGCATGGACAAACCTTCCCAGTATACTATGGATAGATGTTGTACACATTGGTTTCATAGGCAATGCTGCCCCCAAAATTATTTATTTCATTTGTGTAGGCCTGGAAAAACTTCACAAAACATTAATCTGAAAATTTCTGAGAGAAAACAACAGTGCAGCATCCCAGAATGTAGGCTTCTGGTTCCAAAAATGGTGTGCCTAAAGGGGCAGTGCCACACATAGACAAGGCTTTCCATTATGCCATTGATAAGTGTTATACTGACTAGATTCTGATCAGTGTTGTCCCATAAATTATTTATTCAGTCTGTGTAGACCGGCCAAAAATTTACAAAACATTAACTCACAGAAGATTGAGTGAAGAAAACAGTTTCACATTCCACAGTGTGTGTATAGGCTACAAGTTCCAAAAAACTAATAGACACAAAAGCCCTCCCATTCCACCTCATCCTCCTCCTCTTCCATTTTTAACCCAGTTGGAAGTGTAAGAGATTTGCCGTCCATAAACTGTAGTAAAAAGGGCTTTGGAAAGAGGGCCAGGTTATTTATTTTTTTTATTTTTAAGTGAGTATCTCTACAGTCCAGGTCAAAAAGGTGTGTTCTCCTTTTGGTGACAGTATTTCCTGCAGCACTGACAATTCTTACTGAGTGTGTACCTGCTGGTGGGCAACTGAGGTGCTCAACAGCTAACTATGTCGAACAGGGCCAAGCTGTTTTTTTGTGATTCCATTACAATAAAGTATCCTCTCCTTCTGCTAGTGGCACATTCTGATCCAGATAATCATGTTTCATTTTGTTTACAGGCATCTCGGGTACAGCTGCATCAGAAAGTGACTAGTCATGTTTTTTTTTTTATCAAACCATAGTCAGACAGAAGTTATCACAGCAGTTTCTCATCAACAGATGTCTTTCTGCAGTACCAGTAGCAGCAGCAGTAGTAGTACCAGGTTGACTTGAAGAAAAAATTCAGTATCTCCTGTGATGTTCAGAAGTAGCAGTAGAAAGACATTTAGATCCTCCTTCTCTCTCTCCTCTACCTGGCCTGTCAGTGCAAATGCAAGGGATGATGATGAGTGTTGTTTTTCTGCTCCGTTTGTGTTCCTCGTCTTGTTTTGTGTCATACATACAGTACAGAGACCAGATGGCTAAACCAGGCTTTATAGAACTGCTGATCCTTACAGCATTATTGTGCATCAAAGAATGTCTCAAATGTGTCTTTAAACCAAGAGTATATGAGAGTGGCAATGATGTACACATTTTTGAAATGCACGTGTCATTGCAGGAATGTGATCTTATCCTTTCTGCTTGACTGAGAGCAGTGGTATCCTCCTTTCCCTCATATTAAAATGTCATGTGAAGAAGTCACAGGTAAATGAGGGCAATAAGGGGTGCCTGGCCTAAACCAGCTTCATCAGCACTTACCACCATTGTTGCCTCCTCATAAGGCTTTAGCACAGTACAGAGGGTCTCCATCAGGCACCACTAACTTGGGCTGATGTTTAACTCTCCCTTGCCAATAGCATGCTCAATGGCATACTGATGGACAGCATTCTGTTGTTCTGGCAGCTGTTCCATCATGTAATAAGTAGAATTCCATATTTTTGCCATATCTTGTTTCAGGTCATTGCAGGGAAGGTGGTTCCACTGCTTAATGTTTCACAACAGATTCTGCACCTTTACAGAAAGGCTAAAATGACCTCAAAATGCTGTGGCCAGACTGGCACGTGTTTTCACAGTGGTGTCTTCCTTATCTAGGAATCCATGAACTTCCAGATTTATAGAGTGAGCAAAACAAGGAACACGTGTATAATCCCCATGGTCAGCTGCCTTTAAAATGTTCTTTGCATTATCTGATACTATAAAACCTGGTGTTTATGAGTGTGGTGTCAGCCATTCATCAAACTTCTGCTGAAGCAACTGTAACACATTTTCTGCATGATAGTCACTGTCAAAGCCACCAATACATAAACCTGCCTGCTTGTGAAGGCTCGAGGGCTCCATTGACTTATGGCTACTGCTACTGTTGCTGCTGGCGCTAGAGGAGAAAGAGGAGGAGGAAGAAGATGAGAACAAATGGGAAAACTGACCTAAATAATAATAATCTTTATTTTTATAGCGCAGTTCACAAGTATCAAAGTGCTGCACAAATTGTAGTTGATAAAAACACAATAAAACAGTAAAATAATAAAAAATACCGGTCTAAACTTCTGCATCAAAACTATTACACTCCCATATAAAGAGATAATTCACTGTATAAAATCCCCAAAAGCAAGCTGAAACAGGTAGGTTTTTAAGGCCATCTTAAACCTCTCCATGGTCAGGCACACTCAAATCCAATGAGGCAGAGAGTTCCACAGGGTGGGGGCCACGTGCATAAAAGCTTATGACCCCAAAGTTTTCAGCTGTACCCTGGGAACCTCTAGCAACCCCTTGTCGGCTGAACGGAGTGGTCAGATGGGACAGTAAGGCTTCAGAAGCTCTTGTAGATAGTCCAGACCTGCTCCGTTCTAGGGCTTTATAGGTCAATAACCCAACCTTGAAGGTGATCCACCATTGTATTGGCAGCCAGTGCAGCTCATGCAGCACAGGTGAGATGTGACTCAAATGAGTCCCCATCAACAACCTAGCTGCAGCATTTTGCACTAGCTGCAAGTGGTGGATATCAACCCCCAAGAGCCCTAGGTAAAGGAAGTTACAGTAGTCAAGGCATGAGGTCACAAAGGCATGGATCAGCATTGGGAGGTCACTAGACAGAACAAGATGCTTAACCTGGGTGATGCTCCTCAGATGGTAGAAAGAGGACTTGACTTCTGCCGACAGCTGAAACCGCATTGTCAGCCCATCATCAAGAATCGCCCCCCAAGGTTTGGCACCTGTTCGGAGGACAGCAACTGGTCACCTCTGAGCCAAAGCCCCAAGGGAGATCCTGCCACCGTTCCCTGTATCCGGTGACCTGGTACCACCACCAACACCTCAGTCTTATTGGAATTCAACTTCAGCCAGCTGGTCTTCTTCCAGTCCTGAATCTCTGAGAAACAGCTGTTAAAGACAGAGACCACATTATCCTGGTCAGACACAAAAGACAGGTAGAGCTGGGTGTCATCTCCACAACAATGAAACCCCAATCCATACAGTCTCACGATGTCTCCCAACGGCAGCATATACACCACAAACAACACTGGGGACAGCATGGAGCTCTGTGGGACCCCACATGGCAGAGAGAATGAGTCCAAGGAATACATCCCAGACACCACCCTCTGAGATCTGACAATGAGAAAAGATTGAAACCATCTGAGAACCATCCCCGACAGGCCACAGATACCCCACAGGCACTCCAGCAACTCCCCATGGTCCATGTTGTTAAAGGCTGAAGATAGATCAAGTAGCATCAAGATGGAGTGGTACTTCTGATCTCTCCCTATCAAGAGATCATTGAGCACCTGAACCAGAGCAGTCTCAGTACTATGGCTCTTCTGGAAACTGGACTGGAGAGGATCATAGATATTCTGGATGGTAAGGTGGTTCTCCAGGTGCAGCACAACTACTTTCTCAATCACCTTCCCTACAAAGGGGAGGTTAGGGATTGGCCTGTAGTTATCAGGACTGTTCGGGTTAAGAGAAGATTTCTTAAGGCGGGGTGTCACCACTGCCTCCTTCATGGAGTTCAGAAACTCACCTGATTCTAAGGAGCACCAAACTATCTCTGCAAGGACAGGGCTGATGATATCCACACACCCCATTGTGAGACGTGTTGGGCTCGGGTCCAAGCTACAGCAGGTTAGTCACATACTCTGTACAATCCACATGACATCCATGATCTCCAGCCAGTCAAAGTATGCCCAAGAAAACCGAGGAGTGCTAACCATGCACCGACCACTGACAACCCACATAGGATGAGCTGATCAGATCTCTGCTCTGATGTCAGCCACCTTATCAGCAAAGAATCAAGCAAACTCATCACACTTATCTTGTGAAAATGCACTTCAAACTTGCAGACAAGCTGGATTGCATAGCCTGTTCACAGTTCGAAAGAGATGAGCTGATTGGTTCTGAGCTGCAGCAATCTCCCTGGACAGGAACTCTGCCTTCTATTGGGTGACTGCTGATTGAGAGTCACGATTATGTTCCATCAGTCTAAGCCAGTCAGCATCCAGAATCGATCTCCACTAGTGCCCCTCTAACCTTTGTTCAACTCACCTCAACTCCCTCAGGGTCCCATCAGACCAGGGGGACTGTGGGCGAATAGTGAAAGGATGAACACGGACAGAAGCAATGGAGTCCAGAGCTCCCACTACAGCCTTATTATAGGCCTGAACCAGGTTCGCTGGACCCTCACTTTCACCCGGAAATCCCAATAAGTCTAACACCACCAGAAGGCCATCAGGGATCACATCCCTCAAAGGTCGGTTTCTAACCACCTCCACAGGGACAGACCTATAGGGGGGAGCCCGGAAATCGAACCTTATAGTGTGATGATCGGACCATCCAACTGGTTCCATCACCAAGTTGGAGGTCTCCATCCCAAGGAGGAAAACCAGGTTGAGTGAGTGACCCTGATTATGGGTTGTTGAGGCAACTGCCTGTGTGAAGCCCAACGAGATCATAAGTTGGAGGAAGTCCTGACCAAATTGCTAGAGTTTGTCATCGATCCAAGCATTGAAGTTGCCCAGCACCATCAACCTAGGCAACTCCAACACCATGTCGAGTACGAAGTCTGCGACCTCCTGCAGGAACAACTTCTCACCCCAGGGTGGATGACAGATGAGAATGATCCTACACCCACACCTGCAACTGCAGTACACTCAAACCATCTGGATTCTTCAACTGGCACCTCTACAAGGCCCAATTCTGCTTTATACCAAATGGCTACACTCCCGCCCCTACTGCCCAATCTCAAGTGATGTATCATCCTGAACCAAGCAGGAACTGCTACCTCCAAAATGGAACTGGCATTCTCATCCAGCCAGGTCTTGGTGATGCAAGCTAGGTCTGCTGTCCCAACAAGATCAGCAATAATAGCCATCTTGTTCTTAATTGACCTGGCATTGCACATTACCACTCAAGTCGGACGAGATTATGGGCCCAGCCAAGCTAACAGCCCTGTAACGCTGGAGCCCTTGGGTATGGGGACCAGATGTGGAAGACCGTGTTCTGGAACCCATTTCATCCCAGGGCATCTCCTGGTCCTCACTACTCCAATCTGGCCACACAGCTCAAACTGTCCCCTCCCCCCGAAGTTCAGGGCCATCCCCCCATGTCTCCTACTTACTATTCCCAATGTCCTGCAGTGCCTGTAGACTGCCGCCAGCAGTGGAGGACAACTAAAGGGGCAGAGGCCCTGGAGCTTGGAGGAGGAGTAGTGCCTGACCAGGAGAGCTATCTGCCAGCACATCCCCACACCAGCCAGAGACTGCTAACAAAATCAAAAATAAACAAAACAAAATAACCAAATCCACCCAACCTAGCATATAAAATCAAGTCACTCAACACACCCACTCTCACAAACACCCACACACACTCCACAGCCACACTCAACACAATCCTACCACAACTGTGCAAAATAGCCAGTCCTTATTGCTGCATATAGTTAATAAGAAGAAGAAGGCCAGTCACAGCATTTAAGTCCAACTTGAAAATTCTGAACCCGAAAGCTCCCATCATTCAGGGTGAATGTCAAAACAAAGATCCAGCCCAAGCAGTACCTCTCACACGTAAGGGAGGAATCAACAGTAACTTAAAAGTAAAGAAAATCAATGTGTTAGGCACTCTCACTGCCCATATGGAACCAACAATAAAATCGAGGTGGAATGGGGCTGTTAATTTCCAAAGTCAATGTTCTTAAAGCCTGGCTATCAACCTGTCGGTCCCTTGTTCATCAGTTTACATGTTTGTATATCATGGGAGAGTGTAAAATAAAGATAAATCCAATTCCACAATCCTTCAGATGTCTCCTCACCCACAGCTGGGCAACAAACAGAGGAAGAAGATAGTTCCACCAACGGCTAATACCACATTAGTGGCATCTACCACTGAGAACAATTCTGAGTCCTAGGGTCTGCTTTTCTTATTCTGACTGGGCCAACACTGTCTGGTACTATCCTCACAAGCAGACTCCACAGCCTGCAGGGGACAACTGACAGTAAGATGACCTGAACAGTTAGTAATAATTGGGGAATACACGGACACTCCTAGGCTACACCACCAGGAGCTAACCACACCCACAACATGCCCCGACCCATGGCTACAGACACTTAGGTGAATCAGCCTTCTAGATGACCCCAGGTGACTTAGGAGGTGCCACAATCTCCTGCCGACTCTCCGGCAGTCAGTGCCAGTGCCTCCTGCCCGGTCCCATGGACACCAGTGGGCGAATGCCCCTGGAGAATAAAGAGGATCCCTCACCCAACACGACTCTTCAGCGCTCAATGGAACCCCAGACCTAGAAAGGCATACTTCTACTCAAGGTCAGACTCCACACAAGGCCGCACAATCTGGACTGCAGTACATCCCAATTGTATTCCAACACTCTCCGATTGACAGTTACTCTGGCAGTAGGCACCAACCTTCAGCAAGTGATCCAGAAGATCCAGCACCCAACTCCCACCTCGAAAACAGAGCAGTGACCAAGCTCCTTAAATCAACATCTCCTCAAAGCAGCACAGGTAGCTGTAATCTTCTCATTCTTTTAAATGTAAATGTAGTCACTGTCATATAATCAGTAGTTTGACAACTGGTCGACATGTTAGTGGTGATGTGAGCAACTGGAACAAAGGATGTTTTTAGGACATGTGACACAGTTTTGTATGGCTGGGCACTTGATTCCATGACACTGCAATTTGCATTAGCGTGCAAAACCTGCATTCCTCAGAATGAAGAACTGCAGCAAATTATTGCTAACATTTCCATAGGGCTCTTTTGACTCATATTTCTTGTGGGGACTCAGCCAGGAAGAGTGAGAGACCTGTCAGAGTTAAGTCTTTTTCCATGGATATGACAGTTGGCCTCTATTTTTGCCACCACTGGGGGCGGAAGTGGCTGGAGATTTGTAGCCCTTGGAGGTGTGGGAGTCAAAGGGCTCAAAAACTGATGAATGGAAGATGTTGGAGTTTTGCATCAGCTACCATTTCAAAGACTTTCTTCCTCTTCCTCTTTACCTGGTCCCCTAATGTTCTCCTGTCCTTAGCTATCATCATTATTATCAGCGTCACTGCCTGGTGGCGCTAATACTGATGCCATGCATTGGCACATCTTCTCATATTGAGATCTATGGGACTTCAGCAAATTCCTTATCATGGTAGATGCTCCCAGCCGTGTTCCCTCCTTACCCTGACTTGACCTGTCTTTATGTAAAAGACACACTATATGTGTCCTTGATTCTTTGTCCAGTCAAAAGAAATCCTACTCCACTGACATCACTAGTTTGCTCTTTCCTCCTGGTACTCTCAGTTCTTCTTAATGGGTGGACAACTGTGGCCTGTTTCCACATGATCAACTTCATCATCTTCCTCCAGCAGTTCTTCATGGTCAGGGGTACTTCTTCTTCTACCATGTGACACAATCTGTATTTCTGTCCCTAGGCTCATCCAAATTACTTTGCTCCTCCTCCTCTGCCTGTGTCACCACCTGATGCACTCCTTTCTTATTCCTTTTTTCTACAATGATTGTTCATGTTGCATCCCTTGCAGTGCCAATGCGAGCGGTTTCCACAATGTGTGATACTTTGTGGACTGTTCAACCACTACTGTCATCTTCATCCCCACTTGTAGTTTCTAAGTGAGGCAACTAACCTATGACCAACTCCACTCTACTTTGTTTTTTAAGTTTGCTTGCATGCATGCACAAGAAACATGTTCTGACAGCTTGCTGGAGTAGCAGGTTGTGGAGGTGTGGCAGTGTTGTGGCCAGTGCCCCCACTGCTTTTTGGGGTTTGTCTCTGTGGCACCAATGAATGAGCACACTGTCTATGACAGCAGCTCAAGCGTGCCACCAACTTGAAAGAATTTTGCCACTGCAGTGAGGGAGCACTCCTCATTACAGGGCATGTCTTGCCTGGTCTAACATTTCAGTAAATATGGCAGCGGATGTTGACATCTGCCACTCACAGTCCCCAACAAGCTGACTTTGGGGGTGCCCAATCCCCCTGTTGGCATGCCTCCTCCCCAGTTTGTTTGCAGATGGAGGAGCTCAATCTCCAAAGGCATATGTGCCCCTTTTATGTTTTTCTCTGCCGAAGGGGATGCCCAATCCCCCTAGGCATCATCCTCCCCAAACACAGACACGCTTGTCGATGGAGGGCCCAATCCCCATCGGCTTCAGTGCACTGTCCCCAATCTGCCGAGTGGGGTGCCCAATCCTCCCGACATCATCCCCAGACATGCTTGCCAACGGGGTTCCCAACCTGCTGTCAGCATGTTACCCCCATTGCATTGGCATTTGCCTGCCCCTGCCCCACCCCATTGTGTGCCACACTGGGAGCCCACCCAAGTGTGTCCAACATTGTCCATACACCTGTAAAAAGAAAAGGTCCATGGTGTTTTTCATTTTTTAAATAACCTGAAAAAAAGAAAATGGTCCCCTGCCTTTGGGTCCCTCTCCCAACCTGCACCCACCCTCTGCGCACCCTACCTCCCCACATACTCCTCACCTCATACTTACCTCCAGAGTCCAGCATGACGATCTTTGGTAGAGCAGGAACACGTCTGCACACTTCAAAGCCGACCGTGTACTGAAGACATGCCGGTAAGCTGTATAATAGCATAAATTGGGGGGGGGGGTCAACTTAGGTGGCTATCTCAGCCATTTTTGTGACTTTTGGCCCCAAATTTTCAACATGGGGTTCTTGGGACTCCACCTCATGAGTTCAGTCACTGTCATGTTGTTATTCATTCCCAAAAGGTGATTTTGCAGTCACTGCATGGAATCACCTTCCAGGACTGATCAATGAAACGTCAGTGTCACTGTTCATGAGGTGGGCTCCCAAAAAGCCTATGTTGCAAATTTGGTGAAAAAATTCCAAAAAATGACTGTGTTATGAGTGTGCATTGCGCAGTTCCCATGCACACTCATAGTTTAGAGAATGTTTAATATTTTCACTCCAGATTTTCAACATTGCCATTTTTCCACACCTCCCTATGAACAGTACGGCTGTCATTTTTCACATCCTGCCCAAAATGTGTTTTCACACATCTGGTGCACAAAGGTATGGTCACTATGTAAAATCAATGTTCAGGACAGATTAAGAAAATCACAGTGACAGTGTTCATGAGGAAAGGTCCCAAAAAGCCCATGCTGTAAACTTGGTGAATAAATTCCAAAAAATGACTGCATTACCAGTGTCCTTTGCACAGTTTCTATGCAAACTAACTTCGCCAGTGTTTTATATTTTTACTCCAGATTTTCAACATTGCCTTTTTTCCACCCTGTCTTATGAACAGTATAGCTGTCATTATTCACATCCTGCCCAAAACATATTTTCGCACCTGTGGCACACAATGGGTGCAGCTGCTGTACGAGATCAACTTTCAGGACAGATTAAGAAAATCATAGTGCCACTGTTAATGGCGGCGGTCCCAAAATTCTATGTTAAAAATCTGGTGTAAAATCCCACAAAATAATTGCATTACAGGTGTCATTATGAGGTTTCTATGCACACTGTGACATCACCAATTTTTTATATTTTCACCCAGATTTTCAACATTACTATTTTTTGACACCTCCTCATGAACAGTACAGCTGTCATTTTCACATCCTGCCTGAAATGTGTTTTTGAACCTGGGCACCACATGGCACAGTCACTGTGCAAAATCACCTTTCAGCTAACTAACTGATAGCATCACTGTTCATGTGATGGGGTCACAAAAAGCCCATGTTGAAAACTTGGAGTGAAAATACCAAGATACGCCTGGGACATTAGGATTTCTGACCATAACGCCCTACCCTGTAGGGACTGACAGGTGTCAGGGGTGTGACTTGGGATTGTCGACAGTAATGCTCATGCCATTCCAACCCCACCCCCACCCTGCAGCCAGTGACATGCATCGAGGTGTGCCTTGGACTCTTCAGCCCCAAAGTTCACCCCTTTCTCCTATACTGCACCCATTTCAGCATATTTCCATATGGAGTGGGGTGAGTGTAAAGCCTGAACACCCCAAGGCACACCTCAACACTTGTCGGTGTCTGCAGGGTAGGATGAGGTGAAATGGAATGAGCATTATGGGCAACGATCCAAAGGCACACCCCAATGCCTGTCCATCTCTGCAGGGTGGAGGTGGGGCTGACATCAGTTCAATACTTCACTGCCATTGCTATTCTGCATCTGTCTAACTCCTGCACTTGCAATGCTAATGCCAGCAAGCAAACATCTGACATTAACAAATGCTTGTTCTTTGATGTGATTGGATGATTTCACGTCACTCTCTTCTTGTCTTCTCTCTTGCTGCATTTCGTAATATGTGCTACAGAATTTAACCACTCGGGTGATGAATAATGTAGACTAAGA
This sequence comes from Neoceratodus forsteri, assembly GCA_016271365.2. Taxonomy (NCBI): domain Eukaryota; kingdom Metazoa; phylum Chordata; order Ceratodontiformes; family Ceratodontidae; genus Neoceratodus; species Neoceratodus forsteri. Next base: position 1,294,861,050 of record CM057456.1, read on the forward strand.
TTTCATTTCATTTATTTGTTTTTTGGATTATTTTTTCATTTTAGTTTTTTAATTTTATTAATTTTTGTATTTTTAATTTCTAAATGAGATGCCACCAAGGACTACCAGAGGCCAGACATCGAGTCGCTGCCAGGTGACACAGACTTGCTGCCCTGTGGCCAGATCACAATACAACAGCACAGCTCAGGATGACATGCACATTGGCTGCTTTAGGACTGAGGAGGAAGGAACTGCAACAACTTGGGGGAGTGTGAAGAATTTCAGTTTGAAAACTGCCACAAAAAAAATATCCCCCCAGTTTTTTATGGGATACCACCAAGGTGGCAACTACTAGAGACCAGGCACTGGTATGCTGCCAGCTGCCATCTGACATACATTTGTTGCCCTCTGCCCAGTTCACAATGCAAAAGGATGCTTCATGACTCAGCAGGGAAGAAGAAGGAATGGCTATAAGCAAGCCTATAACTTGTGAAAATGTATGAAGAATTTGAAACTGCCACAAAAAGAAATGTAAAAGTCTGGGGAAAAAGTGAATGATGAATTATTTAAATGATTTTATGGGATGCCACCAAGGTACCAACTACCAGTGGCCAGTCACTGTCCTGCTGCCAGCTGACACACACTTGATGCCCAGTAAAATTAGTAAATAAATTCCACCCCCAAAAAAAAATATATATTCACATCTAAAGTTTCTGCCAGGGTTTCAGCCATCTGTTTGTATGCCCTGCTAAATGCTAGTTCTCCTCATAAACAAACGTGTGTGCTGCACTGTTGGGATTAGGCAACAAGTGAGCACTTGCAGACTACCTCATGCCCCATCTAAGCATCCCAATCACACTCCTCCAAAGTCCATCCTCTCCTCTCTCAGCTTTCTCAGGCAAGCCCCTGGTCCCAGAGGATTGCTGAAACACTATTCAGCCTTTTCTTTTCTTCTGTTTCATTCTGAATATATCCCTTCAGTGGCCCAGCCCTTTGGAGGAGTAGTACAGGTTGAAGTTTTTGAACTTTTGAAGATATTCTGATTTTCTTTTGCTTTTTGAAGAATTTCTTAACTAATCTAATTAGAAGTGAATCACAACCCTTCCTGAACTACCTAACAACCCGACAATGGGCATGCAAGTGAGCCTTCACACTGGCTCATGTTGTCAAGCTGAGTGAAGTATAGCTTCAGAATGAGGCTGTGACTCACACTGTGCCCTTGTTAGCTGTTTCAGATGTGAACTGTAGTTCATGGTTCAATTAGTTCACCTGGTCTGCATCATTTGGACCAGGGCAAATCTGCCGAAACGTAAGTCCATCCAGTTCCCCTAAAAGTTCACGACAGTTCAAAAGAATTGAACACCTGAAATCTAAGGTGTTCAGTTTTTTTGTAGAAGTGGACTTGCAGCCTTACTTTTCACTATGAAATTCTAGAAGTGGAACTGTTCATGGTGGGCACTATGCACAATGACAACGTGCCACGTAAACCAGGGGGGTTGGCATTGATATACGTGAATCCCATGGAGCGGGGTCCCGCGAACCCCATGTGGCATTCACAAATGGGGCACAAGGCAGGTACATGTCCACCCCCAGCCACAAGACTGCAAATGTGCCAGGGGTGTTCCAGGGGTTTGCCACACCACGCGTGGCATGCACAAAGAGCACAGTGCCGGGTGCAGGGGTGCAGGTTATGGCAGTCGGGACCCTGCCATACCCATGTGTGCACCCCATGGATGTCACCCACCAGTCATGGCGGGCCGTATACAACCCTGTGCTCCCACAGCCTACAGTGCCACTGCAGGTGGTGGACTTGCCATCAGGATGGGTGCCATACACCTACCATGCTGGCATTGCCATAGATCTGCAAGGGGCTCATTCACTATTGTCCCATGGGTGCAAGGGATCCACTATGAGACTCGGGTCGGCATTCGATTGGATGCACACCTGGGTCCACAACTCTACCCATAGCCTCCCTGAGGACACCTGCATGCCAGGGTGGGGCTGTGGACAGGTGGCTGTCGGTAGTGAATACTGCTGGGCACACCTGATTGCAGGTGAGCAGCTGTGGTGGGGTATGTGCCCCATTCGCGTGGTTAAAGGCTTTGGGTATTAGTAACTTACCTGAGTGTGTTGATTAATGTAAACAACATTTGAAAACTACAGATATTTTTGGCAGAATTAAAAAACTAAAAAACCAAAAACATAGTATGCAAAAGAGCAAAAAGACTGTGCTGTCACCTGGGGTTCTAATTACATCAGACCTCCTGAGATTCTTTCTCAAGGTCAGTGATGTAATCAGAAATCCTTTGTTGCAACACAGGCTTGTTATGCAAGGCTGACCATTCATTATTTACTACCCCATACCCCTAATCATTTCGGTGGCCCTGAGTTGCACCATCTGGTCTACTTATCCCTTTGGTATTGTCCAGCACAGAACTGCATGCAGTACTCCATGTGGAACTTGAGCCAGGCCATGTAAAATGGTATGATTACTTCTGCTGCTCTGCTACCCACTATTACTCTGCTGGCCCTAGACAGTTGCTGCAAACTGCTTGCCATGCTTCAGCTCCCAACCATTATGACTCCACATCATTTTCCTCCCTCTGCAGCTGTTGCTTTAATCTATTTCAGCATGTCTCATCAAAGACAACAGCCACAAATACTGTATACTATTCATTCTGGTTTAAATCAGTTTTCTTCCTACATAACTACACTATCGCAGGTTAATAAAATTACTTCACCCCACATGTATTTTCGGTTAATTTAAACCATTTACTCAGCTAGCAATTAGAAAATGTAGTTTCTCTTACATTTGTTTTTCAAATATGCTATTTTTCAAGCAGTTTTTTTAAATCTGCTGAACAAGCCAAACATTTTCCATTTATTTTTTGAGAACTTTTGTTCAAGAGGGATCTGGTGAGCTAGTTAGCTCATTTTCGTATGTGCCCTATTGGCAATGGCCGAGGGGTGCAAAAAGAAGAGAGAGGTTGCAAAGTAAGATACAGTAACATAACACAAAGCTGGCTGTGTAAATAATCTTTATATGCAATATATTAGACTAGCAAGCATTTAGCAATACGTGGAACCATTTGAAAGTGGACACCACAGAGGAAAAGCATGAAATGGTGCAAGTGTGACATAGATCAAAAACAACTGCAAGAATAACTTCAGCCATGATATCACTCACGCTTTCCTCAAAACTGATACTTTGTCGGGGCTTCACAAAGCCTCAGTTTTAAGGTGACTTGCCAAGGTATTACAACTATTGTCTTATTCTTTCCACGATTAAATACCTGCAGTTCAGCTTTGTTTCAAGTTTATTTTCTTCAGCTCAATAGTTGTGTGTGTCCATGTCTGTGTGTTGGTGTCCAGGCTATATACTGTGTGTGTATATCACATCTATTGTACAGACATCCTCCAGGTTACTAATGCTACAATATGATATGCAGCTTGACCCTGAAAGTGGTCTCCCTCTTGGTGCATCACGGAGATCTGGAGTAGGCAGCATTGGGTAGCAGTTACAAAGTGGTATGGGGTGGATCACTGGAGGGCCAGCCATGTGAAAGGATTCCTTGTGATATCATCCAACCTTCTCAATGGGTGCTGATTTCATTGGAACATAGACACATAGAATGTGTCCACAGAAAGGACTTGTAGGCCCATCTAGTCTCCCTAATTTAACTTCCTAAAACTACACCCTAGACTCTATTTGGTCACAGGTGTCCTGCCCATCATCCGTTGCCTCTATTTATTATACACATGTCTATCTCATGCATGTTTGAAGCTCCCTATGGCTTTTTGTCCTCATCACCTCTTCTGGCAGGCTGTTCCAGGCACCCATCACCCTTTTCTTCGAAGAAGTATTTACTCACATCCCTCTTAAACTTTCCCAGCAAGCTTCATAGCATGACTCCGTCTTCTGATGCTCTTCCTCCTGTAAAAGAGACTTCCCTCCAGCACCTTGTTTACCCAGTGAGGTACTTATGGGTCTCAATCATGTCCCCTCTCACTGTTCTCTTATCCAGGGTGTACATATCAAGTTCCCACAGCCTCTCCTTGCATGGTTTCATGTGTAACCCTGCACCAGTTTAGTAGCCCTCCTCCAGACCACTTCCACCTTGCTGATTTTCTTACAGAGTGTTGTTTCCATAAGTGGATATAGCACTCAGGTGGAATCTCACATGTGAGCATTACAGAGCAACTTCACCATCCTTCTTCTGCTAGAGATCCCTCCTTATGCACACTGGTATCTAGCTTCTTGCCTACCGCCTTGTAACACTGACAGTTTTTATTCCTGTGTTTTGTGCTATAGCTGAGCATTGAAGCTACACCCTATCTGGGTGAGCACCAAGTTAATTTAATCATCTGTTTGTAATTTAGCTTCTTTGATAGACCTTTATTGGGATGGGGTTCAGAGGGAGGCAGTCAGTTGTGGTGGCTGTGGGACATCCTTCTAGGGATGTGCCTGGAGGAGGAGTACTGCTCCAAACTGCAGGACCATAGCAGAGCTCAGGCGGCTCAGTTGGTGGCAGCAAGGATAGAAATATCTCAGCTACACAACCAGCTGAACTGCAGCCCACCACCACATTCTCTGCTCCCCAGAGACCCACTGGCCCAGGGGGATGGAAGTGAAAGCAGGAGGGGAGGAGGGCATGAGTACTGAGTGCTGAGAACTAGGGGTCACCAATGAAGTTGGAAGGGGAGTATGAGGGTGAATGTTAGGAAGCATTTCTTCACAGAGAGAGTGGTGGAAGCCTGAACCGACTCCTGGTGGAAGTGGTGGTAGCTAAACAGTCACAGGCTTTAAGAATGCATGGAATAGGCATTAAGTAATCTAAGTACTGAAGCAAACATGGGGGAATCTGAGGACTTAATAGGGGTAGAGAAGGTACTATAGGCAGAAAAAACAGAGCAGACTGGGTGGACCAAGTGGTCTTTATCTGCCAACAGTTTCTATGTTTCCTGTTTCTGTGGGTAGCCAGAATGAGGTTGTCTAGTCCATCATCATCAGGATGATGAACCAACCTGCACCCATGGAGGAGGCTCAGGCACCTGACTCCACTGGGGGACTCCAAGTCAGTCAATGGGAAAGTTAAGGAAAAATGTATGGCCAAGGGGAACAAGTCTTCCAGGACAGCCTTAGTGGTGGGGGACTCCATGATTAGGGTGATAGAGTGAGTGGTGGGGGGCTGGATGGGAGGGGGTGGGCCAGTGCCTGGGATTTAGATAGGACAGGAGGGATAGTGGAGAGGGAGTGGATGAACTGGGGGTGCTGGTAGACTTGAGTACCAATGATCTGATGAACCTGTCAGTGGAGATGGTGAAGCAGAACTTCCATAGACTGGAGGACAGATTGGCAAAACACTCAGCCTCCCTGGCCTTTTCAGAAGTCCTCTCTGTGTAGTGCAGGGAGGAAAAGCAGGATAGGATTAGGAGTGAGATAAGTGAGGAGTTTAAAGGGTGACTTAAGGGATGGTTCCAGGAGAAGGGGTACCACTTTATGGGAAATTGGGGGGACTTCTGACAGATGAGCCTCTCAAGGGTGACACACTTCACCTGATGAGAGATGGAGCCAAAGCTAGGGCAGAAGTTTGACATCTATAGCAGACATTTAAATTTACTGCAGGGAGACTGGGTCTAGGTGAAACAGAGTGGCAGATGAAAGAAAGAGGATCCAACTAGTAGTACCTCACATCTGGGAGCCTGTAGCAGCTCACAGCGGGTAGAAGAAGAACTGTGGCCTGAACTGAGCTAGGTGAGGGGCATTAGAGAAGGAATGAAAAGTGTACAATCACTAAGAAAAACTTAAGGAAGAAAGAGCAAGAAAGCACAAGGGTAATAGTAGTAGCATCAGGAGTCATATGGAAGGGGGTATGCCTTAACTCAGGAGACTAGGTAACAAAATCAATGAACTCCATGTGCTAAAGCCTGGCACTGAAATGGACCTAGACCATCACAGAAACATTTCCATAGGAAAATAATATCTGTGAACTGATCGAACCTGGCACCCATTGTTCAGGAGGGACAGAGGAACATGTAGAAGAGAAGCATTAGCCATTTTTATCAAGGATTGCATTGAGATGGCAGAATATGGGTGCATCAGGGACGGTAAGGGGGAAACAGAGTTGCTGGAAGTGCAACTCACAGCTTAGGCAAGGAACTGCACTTGTGGGTGATCTACAGACCACCAGGACAAGGGGAAGAGAGAGACAGGTAGCTCAGGGAAGAATTTGAAAGTGTGATGATAAAGCGGAAAGTAATGGTGGTGGGTGATCTGAACCTGCCAGACATCAATTGGAATGTTCCAGTAGTCAGGATTACCAGATGTCAACTCTTGCTGGACACCTTCCAGTCTTGTCTACTGTTACAGCTACTTGAACACACCTGAGCCTGCTGTAACCCCTTATAAATGGGGTTCCCTAAAGCCTTCCTTGGGTGTGCCTAAATGCCCACTGCCAGGCTGGTGTTTTGTGTCTTTACAGATTTAAAGGTGTCAGCATGTGAGTGCACCATTAGCCTCTGTGCATGTCTCTTTAAGAGACATCAATTTTGTAGTCTATAATTAATCTGGGTGGGGGCCGAGTGTTCCCAGGCTCGAGTCCCACCTGGGCTGCAGCATATTTGCTTCATTCTGTCATCGCTAATTGCATAGAGGGAGCTCTATCAGTAGTGGATCCATGATTTTACAATGGGGATGCTGTGGTGGTATGCGTACTTGAAATGCAACTTTTGGAAATGTTTTTAATCCTTTATATTATCTTTTCCATTACATTTTTTACTAATAATTTAAATGTAATCTATTGTTTTGATTGTAGATTTTCTTGCAATCAATATATTAGACTTATCCAGCATAGTGAAATGAAGCTGTGGCAAGCAAATAAGTTACAATGGTGGGTGTACCTGCACCCATTAAAACCCCCTAGATCCGCTACTGAGATCTGTTAAGAACTGTGATTGTTTGCCGATTATCTATTTTAATAATATTGATAATGTAGTTTGTCTAACCTGCCTCCCTTTGCAGCATGGACATTTCAGTTTTGCACCACCATTTTGGTTCTGGACTGTCAGTTTGTATCAATCAGTGTCTTTGGGGGCTCTAAAATGGAGCCTGCCCCCAGGGTCTCATTTGATTAAATTTCTATAGGAACTGTAGTTTTTGCATTTCTGAACCTAAATGGGCCTGGAGGGGGAGCCCTTGCTGTGACAGACAGATGGTTCAACTAACTGAATCTTTTGGATCACTAGACATCCCAGTGCTGCCTGCAGCAGAGACAGTTTGTAGTTATAGTTGGGAGAGAGAACAGCTTGAGTAATTTGAGCAGCTGCTCCTGCATAGTAGTGCGGGGGAATCATCGGAAGGCTGTGTTTGGTCTGCCTGCTACCATCTTCCTAAAGTGAAGAGACTTAATCCAAACATTGGACTTTATCCGTACTTGCAACCTTCCTTAATTGTGAATAATTTCACCTGAAGAGGACCGAAGACTTGCTTTTGTGCATTTGGCCTGTCAGGACTTTCAAAACAACTGCAGAGCATATGGTTTGCACAGAGACACTGTGAATTGCAACTGGACTGTCATCCGAACTGCGGTATTTATCTGCCTTTACTATAAGTGTGCTGAATATGGACAGTGGGTCGTGATTTGTTCCCCACTTTGCTTCTATGTGCTTGCTGGAAGCTTCATCCAGCAATGTTACCGACTCTATCCAAATTTTCCATCCGGTCTGGGCATCAGAACCTCAGCCCTGACTGCCACTCATGCTGCAGAGTTTCGATTGATGAGAGATCTGCTTGGAATTCAGCTCCCTTCTCAACACCAACGAACAGGAATGACACCATGATGAATCATGTGGGCCCTGCTTCTCCTGGCAAGCCAGCACTTCATTCTGAAGTCTCCATTTCGTCTGTCCTGCAACCTGGTCTGGGTATCATGAGTAACCATCAGGGTTGCTCCCTGCAGCAGAGCTCAAAATCACAGTGTGTTATTTGATTTAATTGTTTTGATTGATTTTCACGAACTGAGTCCTCCGGCTCAATACAAATATCGGGTTAAAGTGCATGTTGTGTTTCTTTTCCTAAGGGCCCCAGCAACAGCTGCAATGCCGGCCTACCTGGCAACACTTCAGGCTAGCCTGTAACTCCAATTGGTACACAGAGTGTGTGACTGTAATAGAGGGACTCTTAGAGGCATGCATGCTTAACCTGATTTTACCAGTAATAGAATCAAGCACCAGAATACACCCCTTCCTTGTTCATGCCCCAAATAAATCAGATCTGAATCTTTTGCACTTAACTGGATGTGGTGTACCTCTGTATAAACAGCATTGCAATACTGTTTGTTGTTGCACCAAACCTTTTTACAGGGGGTCTCCAGGGACAGCCAGCTGAACTAGCCCTGATGGTAAGTGCAAAAGTGGGGTTGAAGCTGTATTCAACATTAATTGCAATTGTGTATTCAGTGAACAGTCTAGGCCACTAGGGGAGAAGAGGGGGTAACAGTGTCCCAGAGGGCTGTACCCAGGACAGCTATGCTACCATAACCCTGTCCTCCAGGGGAGGCACCCTCCACAGAACTCAGGCCCCTCGACCTCCTTGGGGTAGCACCATCTAGGGTTATAACTCTGAGCACCACTGGGATTAGCACCTCCTAGTAGCCAAAATCAAGAATTATTGTCAAAGCTAATGGCTACCGAATAGAAGTGGCTGTGTACCAGTTGGTGGGGTGGTGTATGGGGCAGGGGATTGACCCCCACAATGCCTTGCTTATACTGGACATTCCCTTCAGCATTAGTAAGGACACAGTAGAAGGAGCACTTTCCCAAGCTGAATGTTTGAAAAATGCTGTGGTGGTGGATCAACAGGCTGATTTGACTGCCTAAACTTTCATGGCCTTGGTAGAGTGTAGTGACCCCTTGGATAGCTATAGAGTGCCACAGACTATTGCCTCAGAAGGAGTCCCAGCCACCTGAGAATGATAACTAAAGGCACTAAAGCCCCTGGAAAGGATGAGCTCCACCATTATCTGAGACCTTTGATGAGAAGTTTGCTAAGTTGTTGCTGGAGGAGGGAAAGACTGCAGAGGACTTTAAGAAACTATTTCTGCCACCTGGGGTGTTCCTTCCCCAACACCTCTGCTCACTCCAGTACGGTACCTGCCCTGGCTCCTGTGCCTGCTCCTATGCTGGCACCCACATCTGTGCCTGCAGTTAGTCATGACAAGTACCGCAAGTTGAGAATGTTTCAGGTACCCTCCCACCTCAAAGGGGAGGATGACTGGGAGACTTGGATTGACTATGTTGCCCTTTGGTACCCAAGTGGCAGTGTGTGGAAGCCAAGAAGCAAAAAAGAATCATGGAAAGTTTGAGTGGTCCTGCCTCAAAGCCATTAGATTATTGAGGTCCACAAATCCTGATGCATCTGTTCAAAAGTACTTGTCTGCACTCGAAGGCGATTTCGGAATCATAGAGTCTGGGGAGACTTTGATGTGGCAATTCGAAGGTACCAAACAATGGAAGGGGAAGGTTTGTCTGTGTATGTTACTCACCCAGAGAAGGGCCTGCAGAGAGTTCACCAAAAGGGAGGGGTAGCCGCCAGTGACTTAAACAGTGTAAGATTGGGTCCAGGATAGGAGAGATAACCCACCTGACTATTGCAACCTGATAAAAGAACTGAGGGGGATTGAAGGCGAAGGAGGAGATTGAAATTCTAGGGTGGGCTCAGCCCGAGTGACCATGGCACAGGAAGGCATTTCTGAAATGGAGACCACTAAGGATGTCCTGCCATGGGCTGAGTGGATGAGAGTCAAGCTGCTGCAGGAAGTCAGAAAAGTACAAATGGGTGCCTTTACAGAGGTCTTCACTACTTACAAAGACCCTGGTCCCTCTCAGGACGTGACTACTCTGGGGATGGGGTGTACCTCTCAGGCACTCTCTAGCGAGGGTGGCTCCCAGGCTGAGATCAAGGAATTGACTGCCACTATAAAGGAACTTTTGAGACATGTTGCACCACCTCAACACAACCAGCAGAAGTCAGACCATGGTCCCTTGTTTATGCTCCAGCTACTTCATGCATGTTTTCACCAAGGATGACCCAAGAGCCTGTCATTTGCCACAACTGCAGATAGGATGGCCACATGAAGAGGGAATGCCGATCTCAGAAGGACTTAGAGAAAGTGGTAAACAGGCTTCAAGGGGCAAAGGAAAGCAAATCAGTAGCTAAGGGTATGTGGAAATGGCCGCAGTGAAGGCTCAGAAATTCTAACTCAAACTTCTTTGTAAGCTAAATCATTTTGAGCCTCTGCTACTACTGTCCCTGAGACTGGTATAAAATGATAGGCCCTTGATGGACACTACTGTGACAGTCAATAGCATCCGTGCTCGGGCTGTGTTTGACAGTGGTCGCAAATGACCATTGTATTCAGGACTAGTATGACAAACATTTATCTAATGCGTCATTACAGTCTCTGAAAGGCCTACATGTGTGGGGCCTGAGTGACAAGTCTTATTCCTACCTAGGATATGTCCAGCTTTGGCTGTGTTTTCCTGCAGCTGTCACTGGTGTAGATGAACAAGTAGAGACACTAGCTCTGGTGTGCCCTCCTACAAGATTATATGATGGGGTTCCCTTACTCATTGAAACTAATGCCCACATGTTTAGGAGACTAGTGCAGTTGTGTCAAGAGAAACAAGGACAATGGACTGGGAGGGTCCTGAGAATTCCCACCTCGATAAAAAGAGCCTATGACCTGCAAAAACAGACTACAGAAGCGGACAGAGATGAGCCGGTGGGGCTAGTGTGGAAGAAAGATTCCGATTTTCTGGTACTACAATCCAGTGCTCAGTATACCATTCATGGAGAAGTCCACCTTAGAAAGGACATGAAAAATAAAATATTGATGCTAGATGCACCCAATGAAGGGAAGTTGCTGGAGGGCTTTTTGGTTAAGCCCAGTATGTTACCTGCTCGTGCCCATGCCTATGCCTGGTCAAATACAGAATGTGTCTGATCGATAAATTCGAGTGAACCAGAGGTGTATGTTAGCTATGATACACTGTGCAGACACTGCAGTGCTGCCCAGCAACAGATATTCTGGTGAGAAGGTGGAGGTGACCCAAGACCTATTTGACTTTGTAGAATCCCCACTGTCTGCTGAATGGAAGACTTGAGTCAGTAGGAAACTTGCTTAGAGGAATCAAGTGTTTTCCCTAAAAGAGTGGGATGTGGGGTGCATCCATGGTGCTAAGCATACTATCAGGCTTCACGATGACCAGCCTTTCTGGGAGAGCTCTCGACACCTTGCACCAGCAGACATAGATGACATCCGAAGAAACCTTCAGGAGATGCTAGCTGCTGGCATTATTCAAGAGTCCCAGAGCCCCTACGCTTTCCTCATTGTGGTGATGTGTAAGAAGAATATATCCATCCAGATGTGTGTGTCGACTATTGGACTTTGAACAGAGGGACTGTACCTGATCAAAACACCATGCCCTGTGTACAGGATGCCCTGGACTGCCTGAATGGGAGTCAATGGTTCTCAGTACTTGACCTACGAAGCAGCTACTATCAGATTCCGATGGTGCCGGAGGATCATGAGAAGACTGCCTTCATCTGTCCTTTGAGTTTTCATGAATTTTTGAGGATGCCTCAGGGACTTTCTGGAGAGACTGCCACTTTACAACAGCTGATGGAGCGAGCAGTGGGGGACATTAATTTGTTGGAGTGACTGGTATATTTGGATGATGTCATCATGTTTGGACGCATGTTGGAAGAACATGAATCCAGACTATTTAAAGTCCTTGATCAGCTGGAGGAGTGTGGCTTGAAATTATCCATCAACAAGTTTCAATTCTTTCAAACTTCAGTTAAGTTTGTGGGGCATATAGTGTCAGCAGAAAGATAACAGACCAATCCCAGTAAAGTAGAGTCATTGACCACCTGGCCTCAGCCCAACAACCTCAAAGAACTTCAATGGTTTCTAGGTTTCTGTGGTAATTACAGGCAATTTATCAAAGACTATTCCAAGGTAATCTGCCCTCTTCTTAAACTTGCACAGGGTTATCCTCCTACCAACCAGTAGCACCGAAAGCGATCCATCAAAGATGAAAAGAAAGTGCATTTCAGGACAGGAGAGCCATTCAGGGCTCAGTGGACCAATGAATGGGAGGCAGCTTTCCATGAGATTATCCACCAATTCACCCATGCCCCAGTGCTTGCATATGCCGACTTGGCCAAACCATATGTTCTCCACACCAATGCTAGTCTGAAGGGGCTGGGGGCTGTGCTGAAGCAGAACTATGACGAAGGGCAGAGACCCATAGCCTTCGCTAGCTGGAGCTTGACTCCATTTGAGAAAAACTATCCCATCCACAAACTGGAAATTCTTGCCCTCAAGTGGGCCATAGTTGATCAGTTCCATGAATACCTATATGGGGCCAAAATACTGGTAAGGACAGATAATAACCCATTAACTTATGGACAGACTTCAGTGAAGTGGGATGCCACGGATCACCGGTGGGGGTATGGAGTCAGAACCACACCCTACCACCCTCAGAGGGACCCACAGCCTGAACATTTCAATCAAATCCTCTTAGATATGCTAAGCACACTTCATCCCAAAGATAAACCTAAATAGAGCCAGCAGATTAGCACCTTAGTACCTGCTTACAATTGCACCAAAAGTGATGCTACTGGGTTTTCTCCCTATCATTTCATGTTCAGGAGTGAAGCCCAATTGCCTGTGGATGTCTGCTTTGGAGTGTCCCTGGATGGAATCCATGCTGAGAACTACCTGCAATAAGTACAAAAGATAAAAGCCCGGTTGACCATGCTTTTCAGTTGGCCCAGACTATGGCCGCCAAGAGAAACCTTGCCAACAAAGAGAGGCTCGACAGGAAAGTGAAGGCTCAAGAGCTACTGCCCAGAGACCATGTGTTGTTGCACAGTCTGGGACTGAGAGGAAAGCACAAAATTGCTGATAGTTCACCTCATCTTCCATACATAGCGATCAGTAAACTGGATGAACTGCCTGTGTATAAAGTGCACCTGGAGAACAACTCTCGAGCTGTCAAGACCATGCACAGAAACCATTTACTACCTATTGGGCAAATAGTGATTGATGCTGAAACATCAGATCCTACCTCTCCTGGGCCAGTGACTTGTTCCACTGCCAAAAGGTGACAGAGTTAGCTATCTCTGACAGTGCAACAACCCAGGCTTTCTCCTCAGCAGACCAAGCCTGATAATGACAATCAATTTAAATCGGATGACAGTAAGTGTGAGACTCCTTACTATCCTTCTTTTGAACTGAATCAACTGTTTCAAGGTAATCCTATGTGTAACTATGGGGATGAAACTGGAATGTCAAGACTGCCTAACCCCCCCAGCTTCCTCCCTACAACCCATGCCCCCTGAAAGTGAGGTGCAGAGTATAAGATCTGAAATAGCAGATTCTTTGTGTCTGGTAGAACTATTTGAATTATCTGAGGAGGAATCTGAAGCTATGAGTATCCCTGGTGACATACCAGAGCTTGAGAGACAGTCTGATAGTGTTGATGGTCCCAATCCAGTGACACTAAGTCCACATTTGTCCGAGTTCTCTCATAATGATTAATCTGGGCCATCTGCAGAGTGCAATGATGAATTAAATGATGTGGAAACAGAATCCAAAGGGCAAAGAGCTGACAATGTTCCATTACTGGAGTCTTCACCCTATGCAGAGGTACCCCCTTCTTACTGGAGAAGAGACTACTGCCAATGCTGATACTCCAGAGTCTGTATCTGTTCTCCCAAGAAAGACTTGAAGAGCTACTAAACCAGTAATACATCTCAGCTATGGCTGCCCTGGGAGGCCAGTGAACCTCCCTTTAAATGTTGCCCACAAAGGTGTCTAAATTTCTTAAACCTTACTGCCCAAACTGAGCCTTTCTGCCACTTCCAAGTTAATTGTGTATCCCTCAGAACATGGTGCCCCTGCCCCATCTCGCCCCAAGTTAGCTGATAAGGATGGGCCCCCACCTTCTATGTCCTTTAGAGTGCAGGAAATGGTTACCTGAATAGGTACAGTAATAGTATTGTATGAATCATAGTAGAATAGTAATGTATATGAAGAAAAAATTGCATAACTGTTGTTGTTACAAAACACCTATAGAGTATTTTGAATAAGTATAGCAAATGTTACAAGTTTACCTTTACTGAGGCATCAGTTTTGTTTTGTCTCGCATAGTAATGCTAATGAAACATACATGTTGTATGAGTACAATGTCTTCAAATAACATAATTGTAAGAATAGACTTGACACGGAAGCCAAGTTCTTTCCAGACTGGAAGGGTGTAATCCCCCTATAAATGGGGTTCCAAAAGCCTTCCTTGGTGTGCCTAAATCCCCACTGCCAGGCTGGTGTTTTGAGTCTTTACAGATTTAAAAGTGTCAGCATGTGAGTGCACAGTTAGTTTCTGTGCCTGTCTCTTTAAAGGACATAATTTTTGTAGTTTATAATTAATCTGGGTGGGGCAGTGTTCCCAGGCTCGAGTCCCACCTGGGCTGCAGCATATTTGCTTCATTCTGTCATCACTAATTGCAGAGGGAGCTCTATTAAGAACTGTGATTGTTTGCTCGATTATCTGTTTTAATAATAATGATGATGATAATGTAGTTTGTCTAACCTGCCTCACTTTGCAGCATGAACATTGCTGTTTTGCACCACCATCTTGGTTCTGGACTGTCAGTTTGCATCAATCAGTGCTTTTGGGGCTCTCAAATGGAGCCTGCCCCCAGAGGCCTCATGGAGTGAATTCTGTGGAACTGTAGGTTTTTGCATTTTGGCACCCAAATGGACCTGGAGGGGAGCCCTTACTGTGACAGACAGATAGATCAACTAACTGAATGTTTTGGATCACTACAGTTCCAGGTGCTGCCTGCAGAAGAGAGGTGTGTAGTTAGAGCTGGGAGAGAAGAGAACAGCTTGATAGTCGAGCAGCTGCTCCATAGTGGTAATGGGGAGAATCATTGGGAAAGCTATGTCTGGCCTGCCTGCTACCATCTTCCTAAAGTGAAGAGATTTAATCTGAACAATGGACTTTATCCGAACTTGCAACCTTCTTCCTGAATTGTAACTAATTTCACCTGAAGGGGACCAACAACTTGCTTTTGTGCAATTGGCCTGTCAGGAATTTTAAAATGGCTGCAGAGCATATGGTTTGCACAGAGACACTGAACTGCAGCCGGACTGTCATCCAAACTGTGGTATTTATCTGTCTTTACTATAAGTGTGCTGAATGTGGACAGTGGGTTGCAATTTGGTTCCCCACTTTGCTGAATGTGTCATGCTTGCTGGAAGCTGCATCCAGCAACATTACTGGACCCTAACCAAATCTTCCACCTGGTCTGGGCCTCAACACCTTAGCCCTGACTGCAGCTCATGCTGCAGAGTTTCAACTGACGAGTGTGGTGGGGGCTGAAACAATCATGGGATTTAAGAATGCATGGGATAGACATAAAGGAATTCTGGAGGTCAGGGGTAAGGGGCAACAGACTTCTAGGAAAACATGAATTGAACTTACAAGCTCAAATGGGCAGACTGGGTGGGCCATAGGCACTTATCTGCTGACACTGTCTATGTATCTGTGTATCTATGTAAATACTGTACACCCCGGGATTCAGCTCCCTGCTCAACATCAAAGAGTAGGAATGACACCATGGTGAATCGTGTGGGCCCTGTTTCTCCTGGCAAACTAGCACTTCATTCTGAGGTCTCACTTTCGTCCATCCTGCAACCTGGTCTGGGTATCGTGAGTAACCATCAGAGTAGCTCCCTGAAACATAGCTCAAAATTACAGTGTGTCACCTGATTTAATTGTTTTGATTGATTTTCATGAACTAGAGCCTCTGGCTCCGAAATACAAATATTAGGTTAAAGTGCATGTTGTGTTTCTTTTCCTAAGCCTTAACAATAGCTGCAACACACGGCCTACCCAGGCAATGCTTCACGCTAGCCTGTAACTCCAACTGGGTACCCAGAGTGTGAGTGACTGTAATAGATGGATTCTTAGAGGCATGCATACTTAACCTGATTTAATCAGTAATAGAATCAAGCACTAGATTATGCCCCTTCCTTGTTCATTTCCCCTAAATTAATCAGATCTGAATTTTTTGCACTTAAACTGGTTGTGGTGTACCTCTGTATAGACGGCATTGCAATACTGTTTGTTGTTGTGCCAAACATTATTTCAAGGGGTCTCAGGCTGAGCCAGCTGTACCAGCCCTGTAGTAAGTGCAACAAGAGGGGTTGAAGCTGCATTCCTTCGTTAATTGCAATTGTGTATTCGGTGAACAGTCTAGGCCTCTGGGAGAGAAGAGGGGGTTAACAGTGTCCCAGAGGGCTGTACCTAGGGCAGCTATGCTACTACTAACCCTGTCCTCCAGGTGGAGGGACCTACATACAGAACTCAGGCCCCTCAACCTGCACTTGGTCCTGTAGGCAGGGTAAGCATCCCTTGGGGTAGGGCCACAAAGGGGTTACACTGGCATTGCCATTACGCTGGCAGTATAGCCTAGAGGTTAGAGGAACGAGGTGTGAATGAGCTTGATACATCCAGCAGACCAGACCTGAGTTTGATTCTCACAACCTCCAACTGCACTGTGTGACTCTGAGCAAGTCACTTAACTGCCCAGTGCTGCCAGGTCTCCCCTGAAAACAGGGACTTGTGCCTAGTAGGCCTTACCTGGTTACTAAAGACTAAAATAAATAAAAATAAACAAAGAAATTGCAATTCTCAATGCGGTGCTCACCAGCTCAGAGGAACAGTGATCATAACTCCATTTTGTTTGAACTGGCCGTGGGTCTAGAAACCCCAACTGAGAACTAAAGTCCTTGGTTTTAGAAGCCAGACTTGGTCAGCAGAGGAGCTGCTCAGGGAAAAGTTAGTTGGGGTGAACAACATGCTGTATGTGGGGTTAAAGAGAGATTGGGGTAAGTAAGGGGGCCATTCTTGAGGCATCTAACTTGTACATGAGAACGGTAACAAAAAAGAACAGGTGCAAGAGACCATTATGGTTCTCAGAAAGGGTCAGGAGTGTGGTGAGGGCCAAGAAAAGGTTTTCTACAAGCATAAAGAAAAGCAGGGAAGGAAGAATGGGTAGAATATTTACTGAAAACAGGAAGCAAAAACAGCAGTTAGGGAAGCAAAAGCAGACACAGAGCTGAGTATTGTTGCAGACGGGTCAAAAGTGGAGAAAATAGTTCTTCTGATATATTATTGACTAAAGGAAGAAATGAGGTGGAATTGTAAAACTAGCTGAGGAGCTAGGGTGATAGTGGAGGACGGGCAAAGGCAGCCATCCTCAATGATTAAGTTCACTCAGTTTTCACTAGGAAGGACGGTGGGCCTGCCAGGATTGGTATCAAGGTGGCCACTAAGGGGTCCAGGAGATGAGGCAGCTAACATTTTCAAGTGAAAGTGTCCACAAAGGACTGGCAGCTTTAAAGACAGATAAGACCTTGGGACCATGTGAGTTGCATCTGAGGTTATTCAAGGAACTGGCAGTAGAACTAGATGAACCCCTGGTAGGTCTATTCAACAGCTCACTGGGGGGGGGTTCCAAATGACTAGAGGGTGGGGGATGTGATTCTCCTCCATAAGATGGGGGGCAGAGGCACAAGGAAAAAGTAGTTAACTACAGACCTGTTATTCATACCTCTATTGTAGGGTAAGCTGATGGAGTCACTGGTCAAAGAGGACCTGGTTGACTACTTGGAGAACAGTAGGCTCCAGGAGAGCTTACAGCATGGATTTGTGGAAGAGAGGACTTGTCATATTAATCTGATAGTTTTCTTTGATTGGGTGATAAGGGTATTGGATAGTGGCCATGCTGTAGACTTGCGCTACTTCAGCTTCAGCAAGGCTTTAGACTCAGTGCTTCGCAGGCACTTGCTGAAGAAGATGGACGATCTGGGTGCAGCTAAGGTCATAGCAAACTGGGTAGGTAACCAGCTAAAGGGGAGGCTGCAGAGGGTTGTGCTCAATGGGATTAAATCACAGGAGAAGGAGGTCACCAGTGGTGTACCCCTGGGATTTGTGCTGGGTCTGGTCCTCTTCAATATGTTCATTAGCAACATTGGTGAGGAAATCTGGAGCAGGTTGTGCCTCTTCTCAGATGAAACTAAGCTCTGTGGGAGAGTATATAGTGATGAGGGAATCAGGGAAATGCATAGGGACTTAAAAAAGCTAGAGGGGTGGTCTAACATTTGGCAGTTGAAATTCAGTGCCACAAAGGGCAGGGTAATGCATCTAGGGAACAAGAATCTCAGGATAGAGCACTGGATGGCTCGGATGAGACTCAGCACTATGGATGAGAATGGGACACTGGCGTTATCATCAGTAACTCAATCATACAATCGTGTCTGTGCAACAAGGTGCATAGCAAAGTGAGTAGGATGCTGGGCTGTGCTGGGAGGGGAACTGATAGCAGAAGGGAAGAGGTAATACTTCCCCTATATAGATTCTTTTTGAGTCCACACCTGGAGTACTCCATCCAGTTCTGAAGTCCTCACGTTAGGAATGATAGTGATAGGCTGGAGATAGTACAGTGTAGGGTGACCAAAATGATTCCAGTCCAACAGTACAGGACCTATCAGGAGCTCATCAAGGCTCTGAACATGTACTCACTGGAGACCAGAAGAGAGAGGGGAGATATTATAGAGACCTTCAGGTTCCTTAAAGGAATTAATAAAGGAAACTATTTATCTTGAATACTAGCTCTTGGTCACGTGGGCATGAGTGGAAACTAACTGGATGGAGGTTTAGAAGTGACATGAGGAAGTATTATTTTACAGAAAGGGTGGGGGAGTTGTGGAACAGTCTACCAGTGGAAATAATAGGTGCAACATCTGTTGTTTGTTTCAAGCACAGTTTGGACAGAATGAAGGGCATAGTGGTTGCTCAGGGTGGCAGAAACTGAGAGAAGAATGGGGGGAGGTTGGGAAGCACTAGAACCCTGGATGGATAGTAGGTCCAGGCTAAACAGGGAATCATGGCAGACTGGATGGACCATGGGTCATTTTCTACTATCACTGTCTATGTTTCTATGCTCTGCCACCTTAAGATCATCAGATACTATTGTACCAAGGTTCTGCTCTGCTTGGTAACTGTAAATACCTCCCATCTTATATTCAGCCCATGGATTTCCACCCTAGGTGCATGACTTTGCATCTTTTGGCATTGAAACCCAGCTGCCCTTTCAGAGATCCCTTTGAATTCTCTCCACCCTTTTGGTGTACAACCTTTGCAGAGTTTTGTGTCATCTGCAAAGAGACATACCTTTGCCTCTAATACCTAAGCAGTGTCCCTTAAGAAGATATTGAAGGTGAGAGGGCCCAGTACATATCCCTGTGGTACTCCACTGGTCACTCTTCTGTCCTCCAAGAGACTGCCATTTACCACCACCCTCAGCCTCCTATCTTTCAACCGGCTGGTTATCCAACTCACCACCTGCTCCTCCTCCTCAGCCTTCTAAGTTTCTTTATGCATCCTGTGTGGTACTGAGTTAAAGGTCTTACTGAAATCAGATAGCCAAAGCCACTGCCTCCCTTGATCCACCTCCCTAGTTACCCAGTCAGAGAAATCTATAGGATTTGTTTGACACGACCCCACCCCCCGCTGCCAGGGTCCTGCTGCCCACAATTTTTTTTTTTAATTTAAAATGTTGTCAACTTTGTAAGTACACTGGGCCACATGGCCATATTACAGACACAACCTGAAACATGCAAAAACAGGTTTTATAACATGCTAAAATACATAGAGGACAAACATCAGCTTACTGTATATAAATAATGTGCAAAACAGAATACAATGATTTATACAGAAAGAAGCTACTGCTAAAAGCAGTTGCAGCTGAACTAACATATCAAGTGAGTTTTGTCACGTCTCCAGGTACTCTATCAGTCTCTTCTTCAGCAGGGATTCCATTAGCTTCTGTATCACTGATGTGAGACTGACTGGTCTGCAATTGCTGGCCTCCTCCCTGCTGCTGTTCTTGTGCATAAGGACCACACTGACCCTCATCTAATCCACTGGCACCTTCCCATCTCCAATGAGGAGTTAAATAGTTCCGTCCAGTCCATTGTTTTGTTTTCCTTTAGGGCTTCCACCCATGTCAAACTCTCTCTTCCATAAATGGACCTTGTGTCCAAACCCCCATTTCCCATTTATACATGTAGGCCCACCCTCCCCTTGCACTGTAAAGACCAAGCAGAAGCAGTCATTTAAAATGTTAGCTTTTTCTTGGTCCTGCTCTGCACAGTCTCCTCCTGTTAGTCTCTTGATCTTCAGTATAAAGATGCAGCGAAATTTAATTTTGCCAGTGAAATTCCAGTGAAATCAGGAATTTCTCAAAATTAGCACATTCCACGAAATATTTCACAGGTGCAAAATGCAGAATTTCACCCATGAAATGCAGATTTTTCTGGTGAAATGTGAATTTTGCCTAAAGTGGCGAATTTCTGCTGTTTGCAGGCAAAATTCTGCATTTCTTGGTGGAATTTCACATTCTGCACCTGCAAAATATTTCCCAAAATGAGCAAATTTCACAAAATATTTGTGGATTTCACCCATCTCTACTTCAGTATACCACCACTTGCCTTCCTCTTTTAACTCATGTACCTGAAGAAAGTCTTGTCCCGCTTCCTGACCGCCTGAGCAATCCTTTCTTCAGTTTGAGCCTTTGTTGTCCTTACCCTCCTTCCCACCTCCCTTTGTTTCTCTAGATATACCTCCCTATCCTCCTCCATTTGGGTCTCGTTATATTTCCTGGAAGTCATTATTTTCTCCCTTCCACCTTAGTCACCTGCTTTGAGAACCACAGGGGTCTCTTAGTCCTCTTTCCTTGCTTATTACCTTTAAACAGCTTACAGTTACCTTAGTTATTCCCTCCTTTATTCTATTCCATTTTGTCTCAACTCCCCTCATGCACCCCAAAGTATTTCCTGAGGCAGCCTTCCATTTCTTTAAAATTTACTCTCCTGAAGTCCAGGACCCTCATCCTAGTTTTTTTTTTTTCTCTTGCTTCATTTGTATCCCAAACCACACAGTATGATGATCACTAGTACCCGGGGTACCACTGTGATGTCTACAATGCTTTCCTGTTCTAAAGTACCAGATTCAGTACAGCCCCATGCCTTGTGGGATCTGTAACCAGCTGTCTGAGAAATGCTCTTTGCAGGAGTCTATGGATGACTGCCCTAGCTGCAGCTGTGGCCAGAGTGTTCCAGTCCACATCTGACATACAAAAGTCACTCATGATATACTTCTCCTTTCCTTGCCATTTTGCCATAGGCCTCCCCAGAACTCTGTCCAATTCCTCCCTTGTGTGTCGGTGGCCTGTGTACTACCCACACTCATATCAAGGCTCTGTACCTCATCTCTAATCCAACCCAAAGAACTTCCAGACCCTACTTTTCCCCACTGTGTCATTGTATTTATGTGCCCTTAATACCTTCTCTTACATATGAAACCCCCTCTTTCTTCTTGCTCTATCTTCCAAAACATGTTGTACCCCAGTAAGACCACCTCCCAGCCGTGTTTGTCTGTGCACCATGATTCTGTTATGGACACCAAATCTAGGTCCGCGTCTGCAATGTTAGCTTCAAAGTCAGAAATTTTGTACCCTAGGCTCCTTGCTTTGGTGCACATGGCTTTACACACCTTTTGTCCCTCATTGCCCATACTTTGCCCTGCCTTCCAAGTCCATCCTTCACATATCTGTTTCACTGGTACTTTCCACCCATGTGTTGTCGCTGATACTTTCCTTCCCTTTTTGATCCTCTCTCTGCCCACTCTCTGCAGTATTTTTCTCAGCCTTCATTCCACCTCTTGACCCACCCTATCCCATCGCTCCCCCCCCCCTTGCCACTATTCCCCATTACCTTAGGAGAGTTTACTTCTGCTGGGCTTTTCTTCTCTGCCATTCTGTTATCTGGGGGGAGATGGGTAATTCTCTGTTTCCCTCATTTATTCTGCCTCCCTACTGTAGCTAGTTTTAATTCCAAATGAAGTTTCGTTTAAACCTTCCACCCAGGACTGCCATTCCCCTCCTGAATGGATGGAGGTAATCCCATTCCCCCATTTCTCCCCATCCACTTCCCCCATCTGAGCACACTCATGATGGCCTAGGAAGGGATACCCAACAATGCATTTAACCCTAATGGCCTGGGGTATCACTACCAACCACCATCCCTGGGAGGGAGGCATCAAAATAATTTTCTGGATCCTTCCAGCCCAGTTTGTTCCTAATAAATCAGGGTTACTAACATACTAATGTGACCCCTTACTACAATGGAGCTAGCTACAAAGGTTGTGAATGTCTCTGTAAACTAGCTCACCTGGAATACTGTGCTGAGTTCTGGAGTCCTCACCTGAAAAGAACATTGATGGATTGAAGTCACTTCAGCGATGGAACATCAAAATGATTCTAGGATAGCAGAGCAGATCCTATTAGGAATGGCTGGATTCCTGACTGTGTACAGTATTCTATGGAGACCAGATACGAAAGGTGGACAAACAGACATAAAATTCCTAAAGTGAATAGTAAAGACCTGTTTGTTAGAAATAGGACACAGTCCTTTTAACCATCATGGGAACATCTGAATCACCCAACATGGATCTATCTTCCTCCTAATGTTACTGGTCAACCGCACCCTATCTCCAACATATATAAGAATTGCAGACCATTGACACTCAACTACCTACTAGTATATGCCACTATTAGGTTAATGCTTTATCACTGCCCTCTTAATTGATTTCTGGCAACAAAGTGGACCAACTTATATAGATTTGTTAAACAAGATTGCTTGCATCTTGTACAATTTAATATTATGAACAACTTATATTTTACTCTCCAGAAACTTTACAAAATTGGTAAAATATCCTCTCCTCAGTGCCCCTCGGTGTTCTGCTGGAAATGGGACCTTACTATATGTTATGGAAGTGCCCTAAAGTACAATTGTTTTGGAGAGCTATCAAGAACTCCCTGGACCCTCTGCTGGCCTTAGGCCCATTATTCTCTCCAGAAGTTTGTTTACTTAATCATTACCCAATAGGAACATTGAAATCTAAGAAATACTTTATGGCTCTCATCTCTGCTGTTGCTAAACTTATACTCACGAGACATTGGATTGATGACTCTTTGCCTACAGCACTAGAACGGCATAGAGAAATGTTGCAGGCCCTACAGTTAGAAAAGCATATTGCCAGTATGGATAATCGATTGCAATGTTACCTAGATAGATGGGGCACTTTAGATGCTTTATTAACTGCATGGAAGCCCTGACTACGTAACGCACTGTTTGAACATATTATAAATTGTTTCTGGCTTTTAGTGAGGAAAATCTATATACTTGATGTCTTTATGAGGATTTAAGTTTGAAGTTTTAATTGAGCCTCTGCTTTGTAGTAGTATACTTCTACTTTAAGATGGTATACACTTTAGATTTTCATGATACAATAATATCATTATACAGTCTAATAAGTGTACTTGAGTATTGAAACTATGGTTATGAATGTCTTTATATCTCTGTATACTATGTATACTACATTGTATCTTGTTTTCTTTTTAAAAACAAAACAAAACTAAATAAAGTTTATTGAATTAAAAAGAAATAGGAACACAGACTCAAGGGGGCACGATTGGAGACTGGTGAAGGGAAAGTTTAGGAGGGATGTAATAAAGTTCTTCTCATTAAGAGAGTGGTCAAGCTATGGAAACAGATTGCCATCAAATTGGTGGGGGCAGGTGCACTGGGTTGAAACACAGCTGGAACAGAGCAAAGGGGCTCATATTTCCACTAGATAGAACCAGGGAGAGAAAGACAAGAGGTAGGGCAGGAGGATAACCCCTTCATGGCACTAGCCCAGGATCTTCAAAGGAAATTAGCAACTGCAAAACAGGTTAGTGGTTTACTAATACCACTATTTGCCCCAAAGCAGGAAAGAATAAAACAGAAACGTAAAAGGTGATTGGCAGAGAAAGACCAATTGTCTATGCAGTCTGACCATGGTTCTCTAAAGAATCCTGTGACCTGGTATCAATTGGGGGATTTACCCCTCCTCAACAGTTATCCTATTCCTTCCCTATCCTTTTCCCTACTAATGATGACTATCCCCTCCATTCTATCCCTAGCACATTTGAAACCACCCACAGTTTCAGCTGCTACCACCTTGGCCGGCAAGTAGTTCAACAGTTCCTCCCTCCTTTCCATAAAGTAATACTTTCTCACATCCCTTCTGAACCTTTCCCCTGTCAGTTTCAAGTCAGGCCCCCTTGTTGTTGAGCTGGTGTTCCATGTAAACAGTTCCTCAAAGTCCACCTTGTTTACTCCTATCAGGAAAGTGAATGTCTCTATCATAAACCTCCTCTCTCTTCTATCTCCAGTAAACAGATATTCAGTGTCCTAAGTCATTCCTCATAGGGGCTTCTCCTGCTGACCCTGAATCATCTTCGTTAACCTGCGCTTTACTGCCACCAACCTATCCTTGTCCTTTCTAAGGTGAGGGCTCCAAAACTGGACACAGTACTGCAGATGTGGTCTCTCCAGGGTCCTATAGAGGGGGAGTATCACCTCC
Source organism: Neoceratodus forsteri (assembly GCA_016271365.2). Lineage (NCBI taxonomy): Eukaryota > Metazoa > Chordata > Ceratodontiformes > Ceratodontidae > Neoceratodus > Neoceratodus forsteri. The sequence goes on from CM057456.1 coordinate 1,294,885,638, forward strand.
TTACTTCTACTGTCAATACCCCTCCTTATACATCACAGCATCCTGTTAGCCTTTCTGCAAGCCCTGTCACATCGGCCAGCCTGCTTAAGGCTGTCGCTAATAATGACTTTGAGGTCACAGTCCTCTGCCATAGTATTGAGTTTTACTCCAACCATCAAGTATTTTGTACTGGGCCTTTTTTCCCTAGGTGCATTACCTTGCACTTTGTGTACTGAAATTCAACTGCTAGACCCTTGACCATATCTCTAGCCTCTGTAGGTCCTCTTCTAGCTTTCAAATTTCTTCAGCGCTTTACACTCTTCTGCAGAGCTTTCTGTTTTCTGTTAAGAGACCTAACTTACACAAGATCCCTTCTCCAGTGTCACTGTTGAACATGTTAAAAAGACCGGGCCCAGGACAGACCCATGCAGTACCCGACTTGTGACCTCCCTCTCTTCTGATTTTGTACTGCTTACCATTACCCACTGCCATATCCCTTTTTACCAATTCTCAACCCATTTGACTACATCACTAGCTGCCCAAGGTCCAAAAGCTTCTTCAACAGAAGTATGTGAGGCACACAATCGAAAGCCTTGCTGAAGTCAAAATATAGCAAACCATATCATGGCCTTTATCCAATTCCTTGTAACCCAATCCAAAAAAACAAATTAAGTTTGTTTATCACGACCTCCCTGCCACAAAACCATGCTGTTGGACTTTTGATGATGTCATCGAAATGGTGGCAGCAGCTTAGCAGATCTTAAACTCCCTAGCCTGATAAACCTTATAACATCCTCAGTGGTCAAGCACTGATCAGCACTGCAACTCTATTTTCACCAACAAAATTATGGCAAGTCACAATCACAGCTTTATGGGGCTCTAACAAGAGCCACAGACTAAAAGAAACCTTAGATGTCAGGTCAGCAGTGTAGCCTTCTCCACAACTGGCAGATACCCTGAGCAGCCTACAGATAGTGACCATGAAGAAGAACAATTTACTATTACTTCACGTACGTTAGTCATAAATTCAGAAATATTAGTGTCAAATTATCAAAACTGGAAGAGGCGATCTCCAGCTTGCAAAAACACATTCAGCAGCTGCAAGAGAAAAATGTTGAAATTGAACAGGGACTTAGTAATACCATGGTCCAAACTGACATACATAACTCAGATTTCCTGTATTTTTACTGCTAGGACCAAGAAATAGCAAACAAATTGGAGGACCTTGAAGCCGGTCCCGATCCAATAATATTCATATTTATGGGCTGCCGGAAGATACAGAAACCAGAGGAATAGAAGTTTGTGTTTGCATCCTTCCTAAAAGAACTCATGTACTTCTCAAAAGAGTTGGACCTAGGAATAAAGAATCTCACTGGCAACCTGTGACTGCTACCACTAATTTGCCTTTACCTTGCTCCTACCATTTGCAATATCTGTGATCTCTATTGATTAGTAAAATGCTACGCTTCATGTCCATTTTTTGGGCTCCCAGTCAAGTTAACACTTTCAAGGGCTTTCTACCCCTGCCTAAATTATTTATTTTCCCTCCTATCTCCCTCCACCTCCCCTTTCCTCTTTTTCCCCTCCGTCATTCCATATATCTCTTCTCCCTACCACTTTACTACACCTTCATCATCACCTCACTACCTACACCTCCTCTTCCTCCTTACTCTTCTCCACCCCTCCTTTCCCCCACACTCCTCCCCTTTATTCCACTTTGACTACATAGCTGTTCTTCCCTTTCCCTCCTATATATCCCCATCCTACCCCCATCTCTGCTTGCCTTCTCCCTCCCTGCACTTTCTTCCTCCCTCCCCTGTCCCACCCTACTGGTATGAGCCCTTCCTTCTTTCTTTGACTCAGGCACAATCCAATTATCTGCCTATGTTGTTAGTTACACAATTCTTCTTTTTAAATCAGTGTCCTCATGCTATGTTACCATTACCTAGTGAAATGTTAGCCTTTAGTTTTAACTCTGCACCCTGTACATGCTTAGATTGCATAACTATTGTTAGAATTCATGCCTGGAGACAGTTTTTAATTGTTTCTTGCTGTATCTGTATCTGTGGAACATATCTGTATTCTTGTTTGTGTCATACCTGATGTGGAACCAATGAAAAAGCTTTCTGCTTAAAGGTGTCAATCCAAGATCTCAATAAATGAATAAAAAAATAAAGAGGGCCCACCAGGCGTTAGCACCAAAACCCAAAGATAAAAATCAGAAGCCAGGTTCAGTGGTTTTTCACTGTGTCAACTATCACACAAAAATGACAATTCTTAAAACAGCCTGGTCTTTGGTGATGTGAAGTTATTTTTTCACCATGACTTTATTCCTAGTATTGTGGATAAACAAAGGAAGATCCTAGCAATTATTAAAGCACTACAAGAATAGAATGCCAGAGCCCACCTCCTATCCCCAGCACAAGTCTATATCTTTATAGCCTCTTGTACCAAATTCTTTCAATCCCTGGAAGAAGATCAAGAACTTTTCTCTGTCTTAGGCATCTCACTCCTGACATTGAGTACTTCAGATCAAAATGACACCATAGCTCAGCTCCAGCACCATAAATAGTCACCTGCACTGGCCTCACAGGGAAGAAAATGAAAATTTCAGAGCACTTTAAATGCAGCCTGGAGTTGGATCAGCTAAGCACTGAGAAGCCATGATGGGTCCCTGAGGTGCTACACAGCATGGTTGAAAAGTAAGTAAATGTGGGGATATGCACGGTGTGAGTGAACTCAAGATGGAGCTTTGAGGAGAAGGAGAGTCTGCGCTCCCAAGATTGGTAATACAATGGCAGGGGTTCCTTCGCAACTAACTTCAACCCCCTGAAACCAAGGGATTTCTGTGGTAAAGTATTGCCAGGACTAGAACGCATAAGGAGGTCCAGGAATGACAAACCTTTCAGAACGTATTTTGGATCATGCTTGCAGGAGATTTAAGAACGCCAGGTATATGTTACTGCAGGGCAATATACTGTAAGTGCTGTTTAAACACTCATGGTGGTTTGGTTCTCACTCTCAATTCATCACCATTATTACAAGTGATCTGATTCAGGAATCTTATTTTGGCACAACCCTTACTCCTGATACCTTTACGCTACTATTTTTCATGAAGAGTCTGGAGAGAGGGATATCAGGTGGAATTACAGGGTCAGGAATTCCCTCTCCCTTCTTTTGTTTCTGTTTTTGAATCAAGTGGAAGTCCTTTGATTACCTCATAGTAGCTAAGTTGTGGTGGTCTGTCGGGAGGAGGGTAATCAAAGAAATTGCCCAGTGGGATAAAAACACTCATTTAGGTGCTGGCTGGAATGCCCGAAGTTACTACAGATGTTATTTAAACACAGCCCTACCACATAAAAGGTTGTAGTAGCCTTGGTTCTATCGTGGTCTTCACTACAGTATACTGTCATAATGGTGATTGAAAGAGAGCGACTCAAACCAGACCAAAAAATTTTTATGAAATAAGAGCTTTTTTCCTCAAAGCAGATTTGAAGCCTAAAAATAAAAGAAACAGGAAACAAATGGATAAACTTCCAGAGCGGGGACTTTTTTCAGAAGACAAGGGATTGCTCTTCTCTCTCTCTCTCTTCTTTTGTCCTCCTCCACTTTTCCCCCCAAATATTGCTCAAAATACCAGTGAGGAAAATGCAGTAATAGAATCAGAAGCTACAGAAGAGATTACTTTAAATGAGCCCCGGCAATAATTCCAGGATGAAATAAGTGATGCTCAACTGGGATAGAAAATGAGAACCATTTAACTAACTTTGAAAAAGTCATAGGACATGAAGACATACAGAGTGAGGATGTTAGCTTCAGCACAGCATACAACTCTCAACAAGCCAGAACCTCTGGTAACAAAGCCCCAGAAGACACAGAAGAAGAGGCACATGGGGAGGAAGGGTCAACCTGTTTGAAATCTAAAAGAGAAAGCAATGTAAACTCAGATTTTCAGGCATACTAAAACCAAGAGAATACCCCAGACAATATTATTAGGAGAGTATCTGAAGAAATTCCAGTAGTATGCTGTCCCGCCCCTGGATTTTCTCCGAAAAGGGTTGGTACAGGGATGAAAATATGCTGCTATGAAATATCTTACAGCAGACGGAAGAAGGCTTTCAGAAAATTGAGAAAAAGCTGGAAGACATTAATAATGAGATGAGAGGGGTTATGCAAGAAATCAAAGATTTGAAAAAACAGAATGCGTCACTGTAAGGAAAGGATCTCAGGAATTGAGGATGAGTTACCAATGCTGAAAATGCAGGCAGGTAACCTAGCTGATCAGATGGTCTCTCTAAAAGAAAAAGTCCCGGACCTTGAACTCAGATCAAGGAGGGATAAACTGAAGACTATAGGGGTCCCTGAAGGTTCGGAGCATAATGATATTCTGAGTTACTGTGAAAAAATGTTAACAAGAATTCTGGACAGGAGATACCCTGAAAAGAATGTGGAGCTACAAAGAGCTCACATATCTCCAGCTTTTACTAATCCCAATTTTTAATATCCAAGGACAATGCATGTAAAATTCCTGAAGCAACAGGAAAAAATAAGCTATTATGACTATTTCTAAGAAACAAGGGACCAGATATTCAAAGCTTTGCACCCAGTGCAAATCTGTAGCACTGGAATAGTGCTGAATTTGTGCTGGACTGCAATATTCAAAAGCTCTTTAAGCACCAACGCTGTGTGATAGCGCCAATGCAAAAAGTTAATCTATGCAGGGGGGGGAGGTAGGGGAGTGGCCATGAATGTCAGCGCACTGGCATATTCAAAATAGTAGCGCCATGCTACAGGTTGTTGTGCCATTGGTAGCATGGCTAATTACTGCCTGCAAAAAGCATGTGGTAAGTGTCGTGGAAACTAGCATTTGAGTTTACACTTCAAATTACTACCATAGTAATTTGAAGTGTAACCTAATTACCACCAGGTCCAATCCTGGTAGTCTAGTGTCCCCCTTCCCCCGCCAGCCAACTTTTATTGCCAACAGGGATGCCCAATCCCTCTGTCAGCATCATGATTCCCCCCAACTCATGTGCCACACTGGGAGCCCACCCCAGTGTGCCCACCTTTATTTATTGTTTGTTTGTTCCTGTAAATAAAGAAAACCATCCCCCAATGTGTTATTTGTTTTTTTAACCTGGAAAAAAGAAAACGGTCCCTCATCATCTTCCCAGTCCTCCCTCCCCCATCTCTACCCTCCCACTGAGCACCTATCTCCCCACATACCCCCCATACCCCATACTTACCTCTACAGGTCAATGCTGTCATCTTCGGAGGACCAGGACACGTCTGCACTCTTCAAAGCCGAACTGCAAAATGAAGAATCAAAGTTAAGCGCCATATAATGGCTGTCAATGGGGTTTCAACTTATGATGATAACTCTGCCATTTTTAGGAATTTTGACCCCAAATTTTCAACATGGGGTTCTTGGGACCCAAGCTCATGAACACCATCACTGTCATTTAGTTACTCTGTCCAAAAAGGTGATTCTGCGGTCACTGCGTGGAATCACCTTCCGGAACTAATTAACGAAACATCAGTGCCACTGTTCATGAGGTGGGTCCCAAAAAGCCCATATTGCAAATTTGGAGAACTAATTCAAAAAAATGACTGTGTCATGAGCGTGTGTTGTGCAGTTTCTACACACACTCGTAACTTTGCCAATGTTTAATATTTTCACCCCAGAGTTTCAACATTGCCCTTTTTTCACATCTCCTCATGAATGGTAAAGCTGCCATTTTTCACATCCTGCCCAAAATGTGTTTTCACACCTGTGGTGCAGAATGGCACTTTTATTGTGCGAAATCAGCTTTTGGGATGGATTAACAAAATCACAGTGCAACTGTTCATAAGGGGAGGTCCCAAGAAACCCTGTTGACTATTTGGTGAAAAAATTCCAAAAAATGACTGGGTTATGAGTGTACATTGTGCAGTTTCTACATACGCTTTTCATTTCTCCAATTTTTTATGTTTTCACTCCAGATTTTCAAAATTACCATTTTCCACCACCTCATGAAATAGTACTGCTGTAATTTTAAAATCCTGCCAAAATGTTTTTCTGTACCTGTGGCACAAAATGGCATTACAGTAGCGCAGAATTATATTTCCAAAGGGATTTGAAGGTTTTTTGTACTGGATGCATGCGGTGAGGTGATAAGAAGGTTACCTTGAACATGTGGGGTGAAAATTATTTAAGATGGCACAATTAAGATTATTTGTTGCAATTCCGCTATGCCTGCTCGTAACTTTATGTGTGGAAGCGCAGGAGCCAGAGACCTCTGTGTTTCCACAGCTAGATACATATATGCATCTATGGAGGGATGGGAGTGCAGGGTCCAAAGAATCCTGCACTCCCACTGTGACATATGGATACTGTTGTACTATCTGGATTCAGATCCTGCGCTCCCACAGCAAAATGAGGATACAATTACACTATCTGAAAAAGAAGAGAAATTCATTGCAAAAAACTTCATTAGTGCATCAGCTAGGGTGATACTATAGCGACAAAAGCAGGGGAATGAGGCATTAGGGTTTCCAACCCTAACAGCCCACCCCCAGTGTTCTCACCCCTACCACTCTACCCCAATCTCTCCACCCTCCACACACCAACAGGCGTCTGGGTGTGCGTTGGGGTCATCAGCCTAACTGTCACCCCATTCTCCTGTACTGCACCACCTCAGCTTGTTTACACATGGAATGGGGTGAGAGTTAGGGCGTCAGCCTAACACACACCCAGACACCTGTTGGTTTTGACTGGAGGTGAAGGCCTGAGTGTGGGGCCCTGAGTGGAAGGAGAATGAGGTTGGACACCTAATGCCTCATTTCTGATTTTGGCACTATATTATTCACCTTAACTGATGCATTAATGGATTTTTTTATATATATATATATATATATATAGAGAGAGAGAGAGAGAGAGAGAGAGTCAGGTACATACACACAGTTATACAGTCCTCTACAGTGCCCCTCAGCATAGGGGACATCCCTCTGTGTTCCTCTCACTATAGCCCTGACCTGCTTCATCCATCCTGGGAAAAGTGGTGCACACACAGAGACTGTACTGTGCCTCCAGACTTTCAGGCAGGGAGTTATATTATTCTATGGTGCTACATAACTCTTACCCTGTGTACATATGAATGTAATGGTTTCCATGTTTGCAGATGTGCCTCTCATTATTAGGATCAGTGTGGCTCTTTGTTCCACATTCAGAGTGTCTGTGTCCCTCATTCAGTGCTGACTGGATGGGAGGTATGCACTGTGTATACATGCCGACACCCATGGCCTTCAGCTAACAAACTGTTTCTCAGGCTGGCATACAGATGGAGCTGTGTGCACACCCTGCCTGTGACTTTTAGCCTGTATGTCCACTTTGATCTACAGGTGGAACTGTGAGCACCATCCAGCCTCCAGTCTTTGACCTGTAGTTCTAGTCTGACCTAAAGGTGGAGCTTTGTGCACCTTGGAATAGCACCGGGCAATCTTCATGCTAATGTATGCTAAGCAGGCCTTAATGAGATGCTAATGTGGCTGTTTGCACCTGGATTGCCTAAGTAGGCTGATTTGCATAGGAGCTTTGAATATAGCAAACTTTTGCCCTGGGCTAATTTGTTTGCACTGGGCTAATGTGTTAGCACTATGCAATCAGGTTAGCCCCGGTCAATCCTCTCAAAAGCATAGCACAGTTCTGCAGTGCGTGGCCTGCATTATTGTTTGCAGTTGTTGTGCAACACTTCATTGCTATCACACACATTGTCCATCAACTTCTGCTGTGCCTTACTCCACCTTTGTGTCCACTAGTTGTTGCATTTTGCACTTCCCTGTTGCTATATTCATAGTTGCCTTATTTTCTGGGCTATTTTAGCACTGTACTTCCAGCCCTGTTTGCAGTGTTTCCTTTGCATGCTATATTCAGCAGGTTTAGCCTTGGGGCTATTCCTTTGAATATAGCTTGCTACTGGTTTAGGTCTAATTTAGCATGCCACGTAGTGCTAATTTAGCCCCGGAGCTAAGTTTTGAATATCTGGTACCAGAATCTCTAAGTTATGACAATAACAATATCCTGATCTTTCCTGACCTGGGACCAGAAGCTAAAAAAAAGAGATCATCCTTTAAAAATATGAAAAGCTTTCTATGGGAAAAACATATCCACTTCTACCACCCGACACCCACTACTCTCAAAATAACATACTTGGGAGTTGGGAAAACCTTTTCTACAGCTGAAGATGCAGAAAACTATATTTACAAAGAACTGAAACTAAAATCCACTACAAATAGTACTCAAACAGGGAATGGCCCACCCTAAATGAAAAAAAGGTGTAAACCTAATATACTATCTATAAACCTTTTTATAGGCTTTAAGAGAATAATTGTTTTGGTGGAATTCTGATCAGGGCATTATTGGCTTACATATAAAAGGATGATTTTGTTGATTCTATTATATCACATGCTTTTTGTATAAGCTTTAAGGGAACTCAACACATAAAGTTTAAGATGGGAGCGTAGACTAATGGGGTGGTGGCATCTTGTAAATGGGGGTACAGGATCATAGGTAGGTTACACTCTGTGAGGCAGGACAAGGGGATACATTTACAAGGATGAACTACTGAAAGGACAGGAGAATCTGGCTGTGTGTGTGTGTGTGTGTGTAGGGATTTGAAACATAGTTTCTTGTGAATTCCACAGATTCATCAAGGTGGACGGAAACTTGCCTGGCATTATAGGATTCTTAATGAAACCTAGAACATGGGGCCAATATGGAATAAATCTTTTTGTTTAAAAAAATGGAAGGTACTTTAAACATTATGGTATGGAATGTCAATGGAATAAACAACCCTGTAAAAAGGAAACAAAATAATAAACTTTACTAAAAAGAAGCATATTAACTGTCTTTCTTTACAGGAAACCCACCTTAACCAAAAGGAATTTGAGAAAATTAGAAAAATGTTGGGGGCTCAGACAACACTTGACACCATTAGGCAAAAAGCATAGAGGGTGGCCATTCTTTCTCTACAAAATTGAATATAATAATCAAATAATTCTTTATGGATATAGAAGGCAGTTATATAATTTGCAGGGTAGATCTTAAAAACAAAATCTAACTATTGCCTGTCTTTATGGACCCAATAAGAGGAATCAAATTTTGTATAGATTTCTTCCTTAATTTTACAAAATATGCCAGCCCATACATAATAGAGGGACCTTAATCTGATCTTGAACCCTTTTATGGATAGACAGGTTCCAGTTCCACCATGGCAAAGGCCTTACATATTTTAATTAGAAACATGAAGGAGATAAACTTAGAAGATTTTTGGAGACTAGAGAACCCTTATATGAAATAATTTTCTTTTACTCTAACCCCACAAATCACACTGTAGCGTAGAATTCATTATAAGCTCTAAAGAGCTACAGACTAGAGTAATATTTAGTCTATATGAAGGTATGCTAATCTGAGACCATTCCCTCTCAGATTAGAACTTCAAGGAGATCATGAAACTAAACAAAGGAGATGGACAATGGATATACTGTATGTTCATTACAAAATCCAGAATTTTTGAAATGTGTAAAAGATAATGTATAACTTATAATAACAATCTGAATGCAGAATGTTCTATAGCTAATATCTGGAAAACTTGGAACTCATATATTAGGGAGGGATATCATATTATTTATATAATAAACACAAGAATAGAAAATATAATTTAGCTCAGTTAGAAGAAGTGGTTAAAAGAGCCAAAATGTGTTATTTACATTCCAAAAGAGATACAGATCTCAAGTATTGAGAACATTTTAAATGGAGATATAATAAATTATCCAACATAAAAACAGAAAGAATTACAATGAAAACCAGATTAAAATACTATGCCCAAGCAGAAAAATCAGGTAAAATTCTTCCATATCTTCTTCAAAAGGAGAGAGCTAGCAAAACCATCAGAGAACTAGAAATCTCGGGTAAAAAATCCACTGACCCACTAGAGATCAACAAAGCCTTTAAAACATGTTATCAAGAGTTATACACTTCTGAAACACTAGCAGTTAATCACAAAATAATGGCCAAATTTCATATCCCTGAAATAATCTTGGAAGATCAGGCTAAATTAAATAGACACATTATGGAAGAAGAAGTAGCAAAGCCATTAGAAGTCAAAAAATTAGAAGCACCTTGCCCAGATGGGCTCCCTGTAGAAATATGTAAATTATGGGTCACAAATCATACCCTTAGTATTAGAATTTTATAACTCCTTTTGATCAGAGGGTCAATACTCTGGAATTTCCTTGAAGCTCTGGTGGTATTGGTTCCTAAAGAAGGGAAAAACCCAACTTATTGTGGGTCATATCACCCAATATCACTATTAAATTTAGATAATAAGATCTTCACAAAAATTCTTGCTAAAAGACTGGAATCCATACTTCAAAATATTATCCAAAAAACAAACAAACTGGGTTTATGAAAGGACAGAAGGGGTTCAATAATATCAGGAATGCCTTAAACATTTTGGGATACTCAAAAGTTAATGATTACTAGAAAGATGCAGTGATGTTATCGCTCAATGCAGAAAATACCTTTGACAGGGTGGAATGGAGGGTACCTTTTTATAGTTTTAGAAAAAGTAAATCTAGGGGAACATTTCATTACTTGGGTCAAAGTAATCTATTCTCACCTCACAGCTCAAATTCTAACCAACCAAAACATTTCTCAAAAATTTAATTTATGTAGTGGTACAAGACAGAGGTTGCCTTTATCCCTCTACTTTTGCAATGGCTGTAGAGGCCCTTAGCCAATGCAATTACTCCCAAGTACCATCACTAGTGCACCCAAGATTGCCCATTTCAAAACCACTCTTCGCAACCACCTCTTCAATATCCGCTCCTGTAACTGCTTCTAATTCTTTCACTCTCTTACCTACTCTGATCCAATGTTCTCTGACAAAGTCCATTATGGATTGCAACCTCCATCTTTAATACCAAACCCATGATTAGGTCTGACTACTATGTTTAGATGCCTTCTCAAGCTTATAATGCCTCGCTGCTGTTATGTTGTAAATATCGTCATCCGAAGGTTATAAATAATGTCAGAAAATACCTACTTCCAAATCTTGTAAATATTGTCTGTGACAAATGTCTGTAACACATACTTAATGTAACCACTATTATACCATGTATCTCATGTTTAATGTAATTGTTGTTATACCTACTCTGTGTTTCCATCTGTCTTACATTTGACGAGGTACCTTTGCAAATGAGCCTCTGGCTCAAAGGTTGTAAACCGATATATCAAATAAATAAATAAATAAATTAGAAACACTGTGGATTTTAAAGGCTTTTTTGTGACTCGAGAGAATCCTTGAAAATCTCGCTATACGCTGATGACATTCTACTCTACACCACTGAACCAGATAAAGTCCTCAGCCAAATATGGCAACGATTCAGGAATTTGGGCAGCTCTCAGGCTACAAAATAATAATAATGATAATAATAATACTTTATTTATATTGTGCCTTCAAAAAATCAAGGTGCCTTAACAGTAAAAGATAAAATAGAAAACAATAAAACACTTAAATACACATGCCATAAAATTCATATCTTCAGTAAATCAAACATGGAAGGCTTGGTTTCAGAGGTGAGTTCTTAAGGCCTGTTTAAATCCCTCCATGGTCGTGCACTCCCATAACTGATGAGGTAGAGAATGCCAAAGGGCTGGGGCCACGTACATGAATGTACAGACCCCAGATGATTTTAATGATACCCTTGGAATCTCTAGCAACCCCTCATCAGCTGAGCGGAGCGATCATCCAGGGCAATAAGGAACCAGAAGCTCTTTTAGGTAGTCTGGGCCCTGTCCGTGTAGGGCTTCATAAGTTAGAAGTCTGACTTTAAAGGTGATCTGCCACTGAACCTGCAGCCAGTACAGTTCACACAGCACTGGGGAGATATAACAAGTCAGGGGCTGCAGCATTCTGCACCAGCTGCAAGCAGCAGATATCAACCCCAGGATGCCCTAGATAAAGGGAATTGCAGTAATCAAGGCATGAGGTCACAAAGGCGTGGACCAGCGTAGGAAGATCACCAAACGGAACTAGGTGCTTGACCCTGGAGATGTTCCTCAGATGATAAAGGGAGGATTTGTTGACTGCTGACACCTGAGATCATAGTGTCAGCCCATCATCAAAAATCACCACCAGGTCCCACACCCATTCAGAGGTAAACAGCTGGGAGTCTCCTAGGAAGAATCCTGAGGGCAAACTCACTTCCAACCCCCCTATCCAGTGACCTGAGTCCACAACCATCACCTCACTCTTTTCTGAGTTCAACTTCAGCCATCTGGAATTCATCCAACCCTGGATTTTGGCAAGGCAGTTATTAAAGACAGAGAGAGCTCTATCCTGGTTGGGTGCAAAAGACAGGTAGAGCTGGGTATCATCAGCATAGCAGTGAAACCTCAGCCCATACCATCTTGCAATGTCTCTGAGGGGCAGCATGTACACCGCAAACAACATGGGAGACAATACCAAACCCTGAGGGACCCCACATGACAGAGAGACTGGGTCAGAAGAATAAATCCCAGACATCACTCTCTGAATTCTGCCAGTAAGAAAAGATTTAAACCACCTGAGGACTGTACTGACAGGCCACAGATGAACCTCAGGCATTCAAGAAGAACCCCATGGTCAACAGTGTCAAACGCTAATGAGAGATCGAGAAGAACCAAGATGGAAAGGTTTTTATGATCTCTTGCCATCAGGAGATCATTGAGCACACGAACCAGTGCAGTCTCAGTGCTATGCCCTTTTCAGAAACTGGATTGAGAGGTTCATAGATGTCATGGATGGAAAATTAACTGGTAAGTCTATAATCATGCCTATAAATCCTACTGGTTCTATTCAAAGAAAAAGAAAATTAAATATTTAGGAGTCATCCTAGCAAGAAATAGAGAGAAGCTAACAGAATACAATCATGAATAGATTTTGAATAATACCAAACATATCTTAGATTCATGAACAGAGCTATCTATAACCCTATGTGGTAGAGTACAAGCAGTAAAATTGTATATATTGCCTAAACTTCTCTATCAGTTTCAAGTCTTTCCAATAAAAATAGATAAAGATTGGTTCTCTAAATTAGATAAAATTATACAAAATGTTTTATGGAAAAAAAAAAAAAAAACAGAATTAGTCTGGAAAAATTAAAAGCTACAAAATCAGTTGGAGGTTTGAACCTCCCTGGTTTTAAAAATACAAGTTATCTGTAGGAAGTCAATTAGGTTAATATTATGCAAAATGAAACTGTAATAACAGCCCACCAGGTCTCGGGTCTTGGGTATGATACAGGAGACATTGAACAGAGCTTGGAGCAGTGGTTGGATCACATAACCTGTTATTGGATGTATAAAAAGTGGCTATTTTTATTTAGGGGGAAGCTGTGCTGAACATGAAATTGAAAACCTACTTATAATAGGAACAGTGACGAAATATTGAGTAAGTGAAATATAATGGCTTGCTTTTTTTTCATATTTACATTTTATAAGTGATTGTCGTAAATTTAGAACATTATATTTTTATGCATTACAGAATATTAACCAGAAACTCTGATGAAGGTTCTAACCCAAAACATAAGGATTAATTTGTTCTGGATGTAATACAGAAAATAAAAAACATTATATACAAACAAAAATGTTGAGGGCTGGGTGGCCCATCATTACAGTTTCCTCATTTTACTGTCAAGCAACATAATTGGTGTTGGCCTCTCTCACATTTACTGCTGTTATTTCTCTTTTATCTGAGGTTGGCTGAGCTGGGAATTCATTATTCATGAATATTATTCAGTAAATCCTGCCTGGTGGGTATTTTATGAGAATCTAGATAGTGAATATAACAACCCTATACAAACTTTGTGTTCCAATCAAAACAAATCATACAGAAAACAAATTAAAAATTGCTTTTTGAGATCCAGCCTAGAGGAATGGTTGGAATACCATAAACTCTCTAAAGAAAACTTAAGAGTTAACTTAGCAAACCCCATATATAAAAATGCTAGGCATGTACCCTCCAACAATCCTGTATACAAAAAATGGATGCAGAGTGGCATCACGTGTCTTGAGGACCTATACAATAGCTATGGACAGTTTATGTCTTTTATGCAAATGAGAGAAAATTTCGTATTCAGACACATTGTTTCTTCATGTTTTTACGAATAAGATCATATTATAGCATAGAACTAGGTTCTAAGTTAGTGTCACCTCCCCTAACAATCATTCAACAATGTTAATAATGGATAAGCCAAATTAAATTCCAAGGCCTACAAAATATTGGTTGGCATAGTTTCATCACCAGTAGTAAAACTTAAGAACATTTGGGAAGCAAAACTACAGACAGTTTTTTCTGTTAAAAAATGGGAAAACATTATTTCTGGTATTTATACCACAATCAATAATAGACTCAATCAGACACAATTTAATGTTTTTCATAGATTATATTATAGATTATATTATACCCCATATATTCTCAATAAAATGAATCCAGCATTGTCACCTTTGTGCAGCAAAGGATGCTGTGTAATTGGGTCACTAGAACACGTGATTGCCTCCTGCCCAAAAAGTATTCCTTTCTGGGAAAGGATTTTCCAACTATCAATAATATCCCAAGAATCAATATTCATGGAGAAATTGAAATTTTCATGTTAAGCACCAGTTCCACTCAAATTCTCCAACAAGGTCAGCTAGGCAAATTATTAAATATAGTTTTACTAAATGCAAGATGTTGCATTGCCAGGAACTGGGAAAATGTCGATTTTCCATCATATAGCCTATGGAAACTTATTTTTCTGGACTGTATGAATTTGGAAAGGTTATATTACATCAATAGAGGCTTGCTCCAAAAGCTCAATTTAATTTGGGAACCCATAGAACAGTTACTACAAACTGACAGAATTTAACTTTGATCAGAAACTTTCCCTGCTTAAGCCCTACATGCACACAGAAAACCAATAGGGCAAAATCTTACTCTCTTCTTAGCTACAGTATGATAGTTAGTTCACCCTAATTATTTTTCTCCATAATACAGTATATGGGGGGGGGTAAAATGGTAGGGGAGGAATACATTTCCAGATAGTTTGGCGCTACCTGGTCTCTTCCCTGTACATTTACCTTTAACAATAATTGGTCATGAACAGAAATTGGGTCTTAGGTAGAATAGTTAGCTTAGGCATGTACAGTTAGGAGAGGTGGTTGGTGTGTTGATGAAAATTATCAAAATGCAACTCAGAACTACCACTGGTAAGTGGAAGTGGAGACTCAAAAGTCAACTGATGCTTCATTGATGTGTCTGAAACCCCTTCCCCCCAATACATTGAAAAAAAAAAAGATTAGGTTCATTTACATTGTTGAGGACATAGTTAATGAGTGGTATTTACCACTCGGCTTCCAACTGAGACAATACTTTGCAGAATCTTTTCCTCAATTGCGAGGCTGGGCTGGTCTGTACCCCCCACCCATTTTCAAATTAATCTAGATGCCATATAATAAGACTGTTCTAATTTTAAAGGGAAATGTCCATGTATGATTAAATTTATCAATATTGTTACCAGTGGAAATCTGCTTTACTTAAGCTATTGACCAAACCTGTAACACTTTTAGGGCCAGAATTATAACCCATTTAGTTGCCCCTCCCTTTATATCTGCAGGCTTCCATTTTCTAAATCACAGGCACAGGGAATTACATCACATCAGGGAAAACACATATAGCTGATAAATTGTTTAACCAGGAAAGGTACGCTAAGCCAAGGCTTGATTCCAGGTGCAACCTGAGAGCACAAGAAAGTTAAGTGACTTGCTCAGGGTCACACAATAATGCAAGTGGGGACTATGGATTGCACCCCCTTGCGCTCTCCTTTGCTGAATGTCATAGCTCGGGGTGTGTTCTTGAATGGGGAAGTAAAGGAATCGGCTACCCAGTGTTTTGGGGCAAAATATGATCTCTTATATCTAAATACAAGCTCCACATTGAATACTAAAAGTGGGAAGAGATGAATTTCCCCACCATTAGCTATCGAATGATGTAAGTCATTTTTTATTAAAACGATGTGAGAAAATCACTTTAACTAAACATGACTTGCACTACTGAGTAGAGCTGAGTGGACTCAGATTTCTAGTTTCTAATGGCAGCTATGTCACAGACTCCAGTTCTGGCTGCTTTGACATCCTCAATATGTTCTTTGATTTGCACTGCTCTTCGGAGAGCTCTGCGGCTGTCTCGCTTGCTGGCTAGACATGGAATGCTATGTGACATACGAAGCATGCTTTTAAACTATTATTTTGTAGTATTAATACAGTGTTCCTTTAGGGATATGGAAGGGCTGTGGACATTGTCTCCATAAAAACAAGTATTTGTCAATGCCAAATGTTGCTTGCTTGTATGTGCTGTTTAGGTATTTGGAAGTGATAGTTCCATGCCTTCCTTCCAAGTCATCCACTGTGTCTTTCCACTCAGTATTCACAGAAGAGTGGGAGGCAAAGGAGCCACAACAGTACAGCAGTTGCCAATGGGGTGAAGAGGTGGACAATAGTCCATTCAAAGCAAAGGAGTCCTGCAGTAGCTCACTAAATTGAAGGTGGACAAAGCGATGGAACCAGATGGCATACGCCCAAGGATATTAAGAAAACTGCAAAGGGAGATACCAGTACCTTTGGCAGCCATGTTCACTGAGTCATTCAACATGAGTGAATTGGAGGAGGGCACATGTGGTCTGTCTACATAAATGCAGCAGCAGGGAGGAGGCAGGGAACAATAGGCCATTCAGCCTCACCTCAGTAGTGAGGAACATCATGGAGGCATTGCTTAAAGAAAGGATAGTGGGGCATCTAGAAGCCATCGGAGCCCAGGACCATAGACAACATGGATTCACAGTGGGGACATCATGTCAGACAAATCTGGTTGATTTCTTTGACTGGGTGACAAAGGAAGTGAATCAGGGTGGGGCAGTGGACAACGCTTACCTTGATTTCAGCAAAGCCTTTGACACCATCCCATATAGGAGGCTGATAAACTAGCTGGGTAGGCTGGGCATGGGGAAAGGGTGGTAAACTGGGTTAGAAACTGGCTAACAGACAGGAGGCAGAGAGTGGTGGTAAATGGTGTGCAGTCTAGGGAGAGGGTGACCAGTGGGTGCTGCAGGGTCTTCATTAGTAACATTTGGAATGGCTGAAGGAAATTTTTCACCAAATTTTCAACATAGCCATTTTAAGACCTCTGCTCATGAACAGTGTCACTGTAATTTTCTTAATCTGTCCCAAACATTGATTATGCACACTGATTGCGCCATTGTGCGCTACATGCACAGAAACATATTTTGGGCAACATGTGAAAAATTACAGCTGTACTGCTCATAAGGAGGTGTGGTAAAATGTCAATGTTGAAAATCTGGAGTGCAAATATTAAAAATTTGGAACTTACGAGCGTGTGTAGGAACTGCGCAACGCACGCTTGTAAAACAGTCATTTTTAGGATTTTTTTCACCAAATTTTCAACATAGCCATTTTAAGACCTCTGCTCATGAACAGTGTCACTGTGATTTTCTTAATGTGTCCCATACATTGATTTCGCACACCGACTGTGCCATTATGCGCTACGTGGGCGGAAACACGTTTTCGGTGAGATGTGAAAAATGACAGCTATACTGCTCAAAAGGAAGTATGGTAAAATGGTAATGTTGAAAATCTGGATGGTGAAAATATTGAAAATTCATGAACTTACGAGCGTGCGTAGGAACTGCTCAATGCAAGCTCATAAAACAGTCATTTTTAGGAATTTTTTCACCAAATTTTCAACATAGACTTTTGAAACCCACCTTATGAACACTGGCAGTGTTGTTTCATTAACTGGTCCTGAAAAGGTGATTTCACGCGGTAACCATGAAATCACCCGCCAGACTGATTCTTATCATGACAGTGCAAGAATTCATGAGGAGGGGTCTAAAAGCCCCATATTGAAAATGTGGGCCAAAATTCCCAAAAATGCCTGAGATGTGCAACAAAAGTTGAAAAAACCCTGTTTATTCCATTATACAGCTTACCGGCATTTCCTCAGTTCACGGTCGGCTTTGAAGAGTGCAGACGTGTTCCCGTCAACGAAGATTGTCCGCCGAGCTCTGGAGGTAAGTATGGGGAGGGGTGTGGGGAGACAGGGTGCGCAGTGGGTGGGTGCGGGTGTGGGGGACAGGAGACTACGAGGGACCTTTTTTGTTTACAGGTTTTTTATTTGGACTCTGCTGGGACATTTGCCACGCTGGGGTGGGCTCCCAGCATGGCAGCTGGAAAGGCTGTTTGGGGGGCTGGCACCGATGGGGGTTAGGCACCCGTCAGCCATAACAAGCTTTGCCATGCTGGGGTGAGCTCCCAGGCGTGGCATCTGGAAAACTTTGAGGGGGCATACAGCCGTGGGGCCTGGCGGGGATTGGGCACCCCGTCGGCTATAACAGTTTTGCCACGCTGGGTTAGGCTCCCAGCGTAGCACCTGGACAGCTTTGTGGGGGCATGGGTGATGGGATTGGGCACCCTGTCGACCATACAGTGTGTGAGTGGGCGCATCAGCACGCGGTATGTGTGCTAACGTGCATGTGTGTGTGTGGGGGAGAGCTCTGCTCACTGGGCGGAGCTCACTCAACCTGTATGCCACTGCATTTTCAACTGATGGCATTGACAGCTGCTGGCAGTGATTGTGAACTGGTGCCGCACCCGCAAACACACTGACTGAATTAAAGACGGTGCCACACCTCTGAAAACTCGGATGATGGCACTATGTTTTTGCACATGCGTGCAAGCAACATAATGACAATAGTAATGGTAAGACTGCCTGTTTTGGTGGCCGATTCCACTCAGCACTACAAAACCTTTAATTTCAGATTGGGCTGGGAAACAGATTGGAAGTGGTAGTGATGACAGATTTGCAGAATTGGCTATGATCAGATAAGCAAGAGCGCCAGGTTCTCTCTGTGCTTGAATATGGCAAAGGAGGGGAGATACCTAAAGTGAGAGGGCACAAGATTATCTGTTGCCTTACGAGCCCTCCCCTTTACACCTTGAAGTTACTTGTTCTTTACTGTTGTTTTGATTGTTATATAGAGTAATTGGTCTGTCATGCAAACTAGATTTTTTTTTTTGAAATTCAACTTTATTAGCTTTTTAACTATAAAGGACATATAAATAAACCATTCACAGGACAATAAAAGGTACAACACTATGATATACGACAAGACAACCTAAGATGCAAACTAGATTTCAAGAGAGTGGAATGTCTATAGTACACCTAGGGTCCTTGATGTTTATTTTTCTAACAAATATTATTATGATGATTGGTAGTGAACCGATGGTGGTCACCTACAAAGTGAAAGGCTTCTTGAACCTTTTAAAAGAATGTTCCTACAAGAACTACAAAGGCAGAAAATCTCTGTTGCTCTCATACAACAGATGCATTTTACTCAGGAGGATCACAAAATGCTAGCACAAATGTGGGTGGGTGAATGTTACTCTTCCTGTTATATAAGGTATCCACACTAAAGGGTGACAATTTTGATTAGGAAGGGTCTGCCTATAAGTGTTAACAAAGTGGTAACTGACAAGCAGAGCACATACATATATAGTAGGTGATTATTGAACCACCCTTTGCTCCTCTGAACATATATGCCCCTGCTCAGATTAGGAAACGGTGGTGTTTTATTAGGAGGTCCTGTTGAGATTCCCTATGACAGCTAGGACTTTATGTATTTTAGGGGAAGACTTCAGCACAACTCTTAAATATGTGTTGAACAGAAGGGCAAGAGGCCACAAAGTAGTTGATCAAGATAGGAGCTCAACAGTACTTAAAAATACTCCTTTGAGAGCCAGGTTTAGAAGATGTGTGGAGGTACTGCCATCCAAGGGATTATGATTTCACTTTCTACTCTGCCCCACAGAGCTCTTATTCAAGGTTGGCTATGTTGTTTCTCACCCATGAGTGGTTATATACAATATAAAATACTACCTCTGTGCATATTACACTTTCAGATGATGCACTGGCCTTGCTGGTACTGAATATCAGGCAACAAAATAAAGCCACATCATGGCAGATGAATAAATCCCTCCTAAAAAAAATCTGAATTTGTTTCTAAGTTAAAAACACACACTGAGGATTATTTGCTTCAAAACTGGGAGAGAGACATCTGAGGATGTCAGATGGGATGGATTAAAAACATTTTTTTCACTGGACAGATTATAAATGATGCTTCTAAAAAGAAAAAAAGAAGAGGTAGCCAAATGATTGGCTTTAGAACAACACCTATTGGATACAGAAGACACTCATAAACTAACCTTAGATAATACCCTACTCAAAATATGAGAATGTAAAAGAAGATTACAAGTCTATTTAGAACAGAAAATAGAAGGGCAACTTTGTTTTGCCCAGCAATGGTTTTACGAAATCGGAAATAGAACTGGGAAGTTACTGGCTTGGCAAATTAGAAAACAACAAGCTTGCAGAGCAAAGCTGAAATTTCAAGAAAGAGGAGGGCTGTACCAGCTAGTCAGTCACCCAGGTCAAATAACAGCAATTTTTGCAGACTACTATACACAATTATATAACAAGGAGAAGCTTCCAGACCATGAGACCCAAGTGCAGGCTATTTGAATAAGATCAAATTACCAAAATTGTCATAGCAGGCCCAGGAAACCCTAGAAGCCTCGATTAAGGTAGCAGAGGTGGAGGGGGTCATTAAAATATGCAAAAATAGGCTGGCCCACTAGCATAGCAGTTAGATTTTTGCTTGCGATGACAACGACCCGGGTTTGGGAATGGACCTGGGTGTTGGAGGGCTGGCCAGGGGGAGATGGCTCAAGTGTCCCACAATGGCTCGTCAGTTCTTGGAGGGAGAGGGAGTCCATGGCCTGGTGCTTACCGATCTCTGGTGGAGGCTGGAGGCATGGCAGCATGTTGGGTCAGGTTGTGTCGGGAGCATGGTGGACATCAGTTCTTGCCTTCACATCCTGGATGCCACACGCCTCGAAGGAAAACAGGAAAAATGGCTCTCTGGCCAGCCAGATGATGGTGGCCTGCCCCCCACCGCCATGCAGCCCTCAATGGCCTGGACCTCCTCAGCAGCACCCAGGCCAAGTATTTAGCACTGGCTGGTCCCCACTCATGCCTTCCTCACTGGAGGGGGGACCCGTCCGACAAAGGGATATGTCAGGATACTGGGGGGGGGGGCTGTAATGTAGGGTGGTGGTTGGTGGTGGGGTAGGAGTGCCGGTGGAGGTCCTAGGTGATCCGAAGGAGTGGCCAGTTGAGTAGCATGGGAGGAGTAAAAAAAACCCTTAAAAATGAAAAATCTCCACGGGGGAGTGGATATACAGCTGAATTTTTAAGGCCTTGTGGTAGACTCTGACACCTATTCTGTGCAAGGTGTTTCAGACAGTGAAGGGGTGGAGGCACCATGGACCTGCTTGAGAGCACAGATGTCTGTCCTGTTAAAACCTGGGAAGGATAGCACAATCTATAAATCTGATTACCCCATATCATTGCTCCCAGTGGACCGTAAGATGTTTACCTCTGTTTTAGCACATAGGTTGCAGGGAGTGGTTTGAGGCCTGGTTCACTCAGACCAAACTGCGTTTATCAAAGGACGCAGTCTACATGATAATATTAGATTTTTACTTAACATTTTTTTGTCACAACAAGGAAATCCCCATTTTCAAATGGCAGTGCCAATGGATGCCAAGGAGGCTTTGGCCAGATGGACTGCACTTTCTTGACATACCCTAGTAGCAAAGGGGTTTGGGCCAGTATTTCTTGGCTGCTTTGATGCCTTATATGAGTCCCCAGAAGTGGAAGTAAGGGTCAGGGGACATCTCCACCAGGTTCCTGTTGCAGTTAGTTACATGACAGGATATCCCTTCTCACCCCTCTTCTTTGCCTCTGCATTTAGCCCTTGGCAGTTGCTGTGTGGCAGAAACCCAGACATAAGGGAATTTGTGTGGTGGTACAGAGCAAAAAGGGGACTATATGTGGATAGTGGTGGGCCATGGGTTTGACCTGTTTCAAGTAAGGATTCGCCATGGAGCAAAGACGGAGTCATGGAGTGCTCCACAATGAGAAGCAGAGTACTCAGCGTTATAATGAGGAACGCAAAGTGCATTGAAAACAGCTACTTCACGTTACTCTGCCTCCACTGGTCATTTCTCTTTCAATTTTTAAGGTGAAGTACATTGGTGGCAGTTCACTTCACCTCACTTTGCCTTGTTTTTGAGCTCTGAAGGAGGATTTTGCAGTGATTCATGGGAGTTCAGGTCACATGGGCTGTATATTGATCTGCACAGCCTCAGTTCAAGGTAGTATGAGTAGGAAGGAGAAGAAGACAGTGTGCTCTGATAGCTGTCTGTAGAAATCTTTTAAAAGCTGTTCAAAAAGCATTTCTGCTTTTTTGGGGGGGATCCAACTGTAGTTCATCGACTGTAGGAAACCCTCCTGTGCTCACATCATCGAGCGTTTTTGTTTGTGTGTGGATTTTGAATGTAAATTTACAACAGTGAGTGTATGTGGTGAAAGACAGTGAAGTGTGCTGTGTGGGGGAGGAGCGTATCTGTGTGTAGGTAGATTTAAGTTGGAGAACTAGTGATTTCTTTGTGTTTTGGTAATATTTTTGTTATATAACTGACTGTGTTACTGTGCACATAGTAAAATTGCAGTGATAGTACAAATTTTTCTTCCTGCTTGTTGTGTGAATGTGGTGCAGCATTTCATAAGGTCAGGTTGTTTAAATGACAAATTTACATTACGTGGCACTGAGTAGACTGAACTTTGCATTTGCATCGCATTTTCATTCAGCATTGTACACAAAGGCCCAGATATTCAAAAGGGTTGCGATGGCTCAACAGTGTTGTGCCATGCACAACTCCTTTCTCCGACACGATATTCAAAGGGGAAAGTGAATGGCACAAATCCGATGTGCGGAAGCGCATCAGTAATGTATGCAGGCGCAGGTGGGGGGGCGTGCCCATGCATACTCTGCACAGCCCGATATTCAGCCCGGGATGTGCAGAGCCATGCATGCGCAACCCCTACTTGCGCCAGCACAAAGTTAAGCAAAAAAAAAAAAAAGGGAGCAAGGGCTGGCCACCCACAGGTGAGCTGCCATATTGCAGGGCACAACATGGCAGCTGTCATCTGTGGGTGGCCACCCAAATCTGGCTGCACCTCCATGGTAGCACCCACCCCATGCCCTATCGGGCTTCAGTAAAATAAGAGAGTAATCCCTATATCCCTGGTGGTCCAGTGGATGCTGCCCACCCGATCACGGGCTTCAGTAAAAGAGAGTAAACCTATATCCCTGGTGGTCCAGTGGACCAAAGTCTGCCGATCGCGGGCTTAAGTGAACTAGTACTGACTCCCATATCCCTGTGGTCCAGTGGACCCCCTCCCCACCCGCCCACTGATCCGCTGTCCCACCCCTGTCAGCGGCAGGTGGCAGCACCCCATCCGCCTGCCCCGCCACCCGCTGGCTGGCACCATCAATGGGACTGTGCCCGTGGTCCAAGCGTGAGCCAATAGGCGTGCAGCATACCGTACTACACATTCCAGATATGTGAATGGATCCATTCACATATCTGGGAATATGTATATATTTATGGGCTACTGCCAGTAACTCATGCTGTCAGATATCAGCCGAACAACACAGCAGTGTCAGTCGGTGGCGGCAGGAAGGTGGGGTGCTGCTGCCAGCCAGCGACAGGGGCAGCGGGCGGTGAGGATCAGTGGGGCGGGTGAGGAGGGGTCACGCTGGACCACCAGGGATGAGACGTAATCATTTACTTAAGCCGGCGATCGGGCAGACATCGGTCCACTGGACCACCAGGGAGATTGGGGACTTTTATTTATTACTTATGCCCGCAATCAGGCAGAAAGTGGTCCACTGGACCACCAGGGAGATTGGGTTTTTTATTTACTGTACTAATGTCCGCGGTCGGGCTGTGGGGCATATTGCCATGCTGCAGGGGGTGTCGGTCCCCAACGGCTGCTGTCTGGCAGGGCGCCAGGTGCAAGTCGTCGGGGATCGGCGCATCTGCATGCAAATGGGGCCATAATGACATGCAAATGGCTCCATTAGTGTTTTGCATAAATTATGGCACCATTTGCATGTCAACTTTTAATATCGCAGTTGATGCGCCTTGCGCAATGGAACTTGCGCTAGCGCATCAACTTGGTCCACTCTGGCCACTGGCACTGGCGCAGTGCCACTGCGCCATGCGCACTGTGGGTGGCCAGGGTGCGATATTCAATGATGCTGAGCCATGGCACAGCTCCATTGAATATCGCCCAGTCCACGCCCATGCACAGTCAAGTTGAGCTGCACCCAGGCTTGCACCACAGCCTGCGAGTTTGAATATCTGGGACAAAGTGTTCTGTTTTGTGTGCAGTGTTGCATGAATCAAATATAATACACCTTTTAAAATTTGTGACACAGATCAGTGTAAGTGTAACTAAGTGCAGCAGTGTGAACCTGCTATCCACTGCAGCTGCCTGATTTTGTACTGCAATCGTGTTCTCTGTTCTTAGTGTTGCTGCTTGTGACATAAAAATCAGCACTGTCTCTATTCAGTGCCCCCCATTGAAAAGGTATTTTTCCAGACTGGATTGTTTTGTGACCCCATCAGCACCACTGGTTACTGAAGTTGTTTAATTCCATGACAGTGTCACAACACAGTAGTCTCTTATCTGTTGCTGAAGCCACAGTTGTTTATTTTGCTTCACATCCAGCTAGCTAGTAGTGACCTCCAATCAGAAAGTGAATGTATCAAAATCTGAATTTGGTAATAATATCTGTGGTTGATCCCCAAAATGCCTGCAAAGAGACATGCAAGTAAAGTTGTTTCTGGCCGTGGCAATGTTGGCAGTAAGAGGGCTGTGGCGTGGTAGTAGTCCGCGGATGGAGAAGTGCATTGCTGATGTGAGGAAAGGTTTTTCTCCTGCAATGTTTTTTACAGCCCAATCAGTAGCTTCACTGACAGTTGGAGGAGATGATGTTTTCCCAGCCGGTGGTGTTAGTGTTACTGGTGTTAATGGTGGTGGAAGTAGTATTAGCATTGCTGAGTCAAGTTCTAATTCCGACCAGTGTACCGTATCCAAACATATTGAGTGTGAAGAAATGCAAGTGAGTGACAGCATAGATGATGTCATACTTCCCAGTAACATCCCATTAACTAAACCTGATTCTGATGATCATGTCAACGATAGCATACAATGTGATATTCCATCCACCGTGGCACTTAACGTCACACATTTTCCATGCAACAGTGATTCACAGTGTGGTGAAAAAATATCAGGTGATGGTGGTGTAGATGCTGATGATGAATGTGATGATGTTGATGATGATGATGTTGCTGTTGTTGCAACATGCAGTCCACATGTTAGCATCCAAGCAGAAGATGTGGATGTGTGTGACAGTGACGTTGATGAATATGATGATGATTTAATTGACCCCAGTTGTGAACCAGAGAAAAGAAATTAAAAGTGGCTGTGTCTGAATCTGTTTGCAGGAATCCCCCCATAAAAACTTGTGATTTACGGTTTTAGTGGATGATGAGATGATGATGACCCAGTACTCAATAGGATAGCTAGTCGTGGTGGTCAGTTGCAGTCCAGGTGTGCAGTGCCAGAAACATCACGTGCCCACCCACTTCAGTGCTTTAAATAACAGACTTAAATAAGCCACATCATCATGGACATGTTAAAAGCAGAGCATCACAGTCCCTTGTTTGGGATTTTTTTGTTCAAGATGCAAATGATGATTCAGTTGCAATCTGCCAGGTTTGCCATGTGCGTGTGAGTCGAGGTAAAAAGGGGAGCCATCTTGGGACAGGAGGACAGCATACGCATCTTAAGAATAGGCACTTGGCTCTGTGGACCCAGCACAAGCTGGCAGCTAATACCAGACTTGGGCGTTCACCCGTATTACCGCCGGCAACCATAGTCAGCATGTTATCCCCTTCCATGACTGTTAAGCCCAGTAGGAAATTAAACATGTGCAGTAGTGTGGTAATAAGAGCAGAGGATTACTACAGGCATGATGAGGTGGAGGACCATAATGACTTTGAAATGTTGTCCAGTGCTGGTGAGAGTAGCAGTTTTTGCGGTGGTGGTGGTGGTGGTGGTGAATGCAGTATGTCTAGTGCAAGTGGTACATCAACTCCTGTTGGCAAATCTGGAAAAATAACATCATTTCTGGGTTTGTCATCATCACCTGTGCAACCGTCTTCATCAAATGTCCACACTCCACCCCCTGCCAATGCCATTCACCACAGAGCACAACCATTTGTAACCAACAACACACACCGTGTAAAACGTTTAAGTCAGCCCACATTACAGAGTGTTTTTGCACATAAGCTGAAGTACCCCCTCCCAGTCATACAGTGTCATGTGAACTTAATGCTGCTGTAGCGGAAATGCTGGCAATCGATCTTTTGCCCTTCTCCTTTGTGGAGAATTCTGGGTTCCAGCGGTTTGCTGCCCGTGCTTGTCCAAAATGGAAAGTCCCATCCAGGACATACTTTTCTACTCATGCTGTTCCCGAGTTGTCTCGCACTGCCTCAGACTCAGTAAGACATGCCTTCAGCATTCATCCTCTCCATTCATCCATTTAAGTATGGATATGTGGACAAGTGGTAAAACAGTGGGAAGTTCATATCTGTGTATAACTGCACACTGGGCACAGGTGCTGGGGGTTGTTTGTGATGCTGGTAGTGTGAATAATCAGTGCAGGAAGGTGAATTGCCATGGTAGTAATCTTTCTGGAATTCACCAGCATGCAACAATTACTATGCGCAGTGTGACCTGTTCACACACTGGTGAGAACATGTTGGACATGGTACTGACTGAAACTGACAGTTGGCCAAACCCTCTGTCCCTGACAGCTGGGTTCATAGCAAGTGACAATGGGTCAAATGTGGTGAAATGCATCACGAATGGTGGTTTTTCTCGTGTTCCATGCATGGCCCACTGTTTAAAATCTTGTGGTTCAGGAGTTTCTGCAGCACCCTGACATAAAGGAAATGCTGATCATTGCACTACATATCTGCTGTCACTTTTCATGATCTGGAAAGGCCCGTAACCAACTGCGCAGTTGCAGATACAAAACAGCCTGCCTAAGCACCACCTGAAGCTGGAAGTTGTCACCGATGGAACTCCGTTATACATGTCAGAGGTTGTATGAACAATACAAAGCCATCACAGAATATCTTGTTATGCACACTAGCCGTGACAGTTCTGGGGCCTCCATGTCTATGACGACTGAAGAGTGGCGCCTCATGGACTCTGTAATAACAATTTTGTGGCCTTTTGAACATGCCACACAGGCAGTGAGTGGTGAGTCTGCCTCCATTAGCCAATCAATTTCACTGCTGCGGGTGCTGAGGCAGACATTGGTGAATGTACAGCATAGCCTTGATGTTGCTGGAGACGGTGGTAGCAGTATGTTGCTGCAACACGTGCTGACATTATTCGACCAGAATCATCACATTGTGAGCATTCAGTGTAGTGACAACTTTGCCATGGCAACAATGCTGGACCCATGATACAAATGGGGAATTGCATCAGTACTGGAGGGAGGGCCTGAACAGGTAAAAAATATCAGTGGTCAACTGGTTCACTTGGTTCATGGGGCACGGAAGTCACGTGCCAAGGTTTGCAAACCTCAGCAGCATAATCCAGCTGAAGGTGTAGCTGGAGGACCAGCAAGCATATCATGCAAGGGTAAGGGGACTGTAGTTCCTGGTGGTCTGTCATCCAAAGTGGTTGGCGTCAACCTGCTTTGGGAGGCTTTGTCCCAAGTGGGTATTTGTGACATCAATGATTCCGGGGAACAGGCTGATGCATCAGCAATTGGACTTAGTGTGGCACATAGAATGGTTGAGTCATATTTGTCTGAAAACAGGCATCTGACAATAAGTGAAGATCCTGTTTTGTACTGGAGTGGAAAGGTCAGTGAATGGCCAGAGCTGACTGCAGGGCACTGAAGTACCTCACATGCCCACCCTCCAGTGTAAGTGTTGAGAAGGTATTCAGCTAAGCAGGTGCAATAGTCAGGGATTGTCGGACAAAACCTGTCTCCTGCAAATGTTAGTTTGCTAACATTCATTAAAATGAATGAGAAGCACATACCAGCACAGACAGCAACATTGGTATTCGTACTCCCAGCCTAGTCATGGTGGTCTTGCTGATGTGGAAATGGAGCATCCTTGTGGCACTGGCAGCAGCTGCCTGAAACGGCCACCACTGACGTAGATGATGACACAATGGAGAAAGAATTTCCCACTGGTCAGACTTCAGACATCGATGACTGTGAGGGCAGTTTTCTTATGAGGATGATGATGTGGTTAATGTTGGCAGGTTTTAATTGCAGTATTTAAAGGTGGTGTACCCCCCACCCCGGACCACCACCACCGGGACTGATGTTATCCAGCTCTGCTGCCACCATGAGGCTGTCTGCCCACCCCAGACCACCACCACCGGGACTGATGTTATCCAAGTCAGCTGCCACCATGAGTCTGTCTGCCCCCATGGACCACCACCACCACTGGGACTGATGTTATTCAAGTCTGCTGCCACCATGAGTCTGTCTGCCCACCCTGGACCACCACCACCAGGACTGATGTTATCCAAGTCTGCTGCCACCATGAGGCTGTCTGCCCACCCTGGACAACCACCACCGACTGATGTTATCCAAGTTCTGCCACTATGTGTCTGTCTGCCCACCCGGACCACCACCACTGGGACTGATGTTATCCAGTCTGCTCACCATTAGTCTGTCTGCCCACCCAGACCACCACCACCAGGAATGATGTTACCAAGCTCTGCTGGCACCATGAGCTCGATCGCACCCAGACAGCCACCACCGGCCACTGATGTTATACAAGTCTGCTGCCACCATGAGACTGTCTGCCCACCCCGGACCACCACCACTGGGACTGATGTTACCCAAGTCTGCTGCCACCATGAGGCTGTCTGCCCGCCCCAGACCACCACCACCGGGACTGATGTTATCCAACTCTGCTGCCACCATGAGTCTGTCTGCCCACCCCAGACCACCACCACCGGGACTGATGCTATTCAACTCTGCCGCCACCATGAGGCTGTCTGACCACCACGGACCACCAGTCTACAGTGCACCACCACCACCACCAGCTTCTTATTATTTAAACCATAAAGTGAGTATGTGCACTCATGTTTGTTATGCTGTCTCACTTTCTTAAGTTGTCTGTTTTGTTTTCTGTAGCTTTTCAGAGCCACAGTGTCAAAACACATATAGAACACTTATTTTGTTTCTTTTACAGAAGAACAAAAACAGGCTCCATCGCTATTACCCTTTGGGAAAGATGCTGTAGCTATACCGTACAGACAAAGAGGAAGTGATGTAATGTCCATGTGAAATCCATTCTGGTAAGTAGAAGATTTTATTTCATCCATTTCATTGCTTTGTAAAGACTGCTGCAAATATTGCAAACAACAGGTTTTCTCAGTAGTTGACAAGATGTGTCTCTGAAATGTAACTTAGTTGACAATAGGGATTGAGATTTGAGAACCAGGGAGGGACACATAACAATGAAGTTGTAACTTTTAAGAAGTCATTCATTTCTTTTTTTAGGAAAATTCACAATACTTTGTTGTTCTGTCAAAGTGGCCTTATCCAAAAAAGTTTGTCAACATGATCAGGCACATCCCTCCCCGACCCGAACTTGGGCACACATGCAACACGCAGAAGTCGTTTCATTCCATAACCATGACCATCATTAAGTACTGGACTCCAGAAGGATGCTGATGAAATCTGTGAAGAAATAAAAAAAATAAGAAACCATTACAGACAAAACTGAAAATATGATTCCCCACCCCCAAAAAAAAAAGAAATACTTACCTTCATGTGTTTGAGAGTTATCCATTTCCATTAAAGTGCAAAAAATTCTCATTGAGCACTGGACGGTGCACAGCAACAGTTTGGAGATGGAGTCACCTGCATGTGATGCAGAACAATAGCATGAGTACATGTCCATGTCAGGTTCAACCCCCTCATCATCACCTACAAAATACACAACCATCTCTCTCTTTCTCTCTCTCTCTATATATACAGTATAAATATATATATATATATATATATATATACTCACCAAGGCTACTATTACTGTACATCCAAAGGACACCTTTCAATCCAGTTGAGATGATCACTTTTTACTTTTCTGCACACAAGGAGGATGCACTGTGGGCCTGCAGAAAAAATCTGGGGACTCTGTGCCACTTTTGTGCGCTTGACTGAGTGCGTCATTAATTTTGGGGGACTTTGTATGTGCTGAAACAGTCTCATTTCACTCTGTTACCACTTGTCAATTTTCTGGACACACGGAGGATGCATTCTGGGCCTACAGAAAAAATCTGGGGACTCTGTGCCACTTTCGTGCACATGACTGAGTGTGCCATTAAGTCTGAGGGACTTTGTATGTGCTGAAACACTCATTTCACTGTGTTACCACTTGTCAATTTTCTGGACACAAGACAGATGCCTTTTGCAGATGCAGAAAAATGAGGCACCAAAACAGTGCACACACACAAAACACACAGACACTTAACAGAAGGAAGGGGCCCCAGAATACAAAGTGTAACGCATACTGAAGACAACAAAAAAAGGGCATAATTACATACAAGGGTCAGGGATGGTGGAGGAACATATTTTATGACACAGCAAGGAAGGTGGGGCCGGGAACATGGTGAGAGGAAACAAAACTAATGTAGGATCCTATGGTGATCCAGCAGCAGGTCCAGCATGGACATAATTTGAAGCTGCTGTCCCTCTATGTCATCCAGCCGCTGTTCCACAGCACTCATTCTCTCACTGTTCTCCTCAACAGCATTCCAGAGAACTGCCAAGTCAGGCAGTATTACATGCACTTCTCTGGTGTCCACTCCTTCGACATGCTGACTTGCTGGTGGTGGTGGTGGTGGGGGTGCCGGTGGAGCAACAGGTGCTGCTGTGGCCCTCCTCTTCTTAGGGATGTTGCTATGCACAGCGGCACCCTCTGCCATGGAATGGCCAGCAGGTGTAGACATGGTCCATTCTGTGGCAACCTGCCACTCCAACTGGTGGTGATTAAGCATATGGGTGCGCTGGCCCCCAGTCCCCAGGTGACTCCCCCGAGGGCCACGGCCCACCTCCACCACACATAGGCGACACTTCACCACACTGCTGTCCCCCCACAACACAGTCAAAAAGCTGCCAAACAATGAAGGTGCAGGGAGGACCAGGCACAGGCAAGGGAGGGCCAGTTGAACTGGCAGTAGGCTGCTCACACTGCTCAACAGTACTGATGGGATTCACACCTGGGCCTGGGGGAACAGGCTCATCCTGCTCCAAAGGACCTTGTGCTGGACTTGGTGGTGGTGGTGGTGGTTGAACTGCCTTAGAGTCAGGAGGCGGTGCTGGTCCTGCTTCCGGGGGTTGGACGCTCACAAGTTTAGAGCAGTCCAACACAAATGGGTGCCCATGCCTCGCCACGCATGCGCACGGTACGTCGACACATACCACCACGCTTCTCCAGAGCTCCCCCCCCAGACATTCCTCATCCTGCTCCATCTCATGACACAAGCACAACACACACACAGTCACACACACACAGACAAACAACTAAGTAAGTAGGTAAGAAAAATAAAATTTACAGAAAGAGCAAATTAAGTAAAAAACAGTACAGAAAAGACAAAAAAATGTAGCTTTTAAAAAAGCTGTTGGGTTAACTATCAAATTTTAACTCTCCTCCTCTGCAATCAAAACACTCCTCTCTCTAGTGCACACTCCTCTCTCTCAGTCTGCACAGGAGAAAGTGAAACTGTCTGTGTGACTCACTTCCTTCCTGCCTGGCTAGAGAGCATGTGACTTACAGTACTGTAAGCCACGTGATGTGTGGGGGGCTGCCAAGTCTGAAACACCAAGTGGATCACTTAGAATCATAATGAGGAACGCAAAGTCCATTGAAATCAACAATTTCACCTTACTTCGCGTTGTCATTCAGCTCAACGTGAAGTAATGACAAGGCGAAGTGAGCACTTTGCATTGCCTACTTCGCGTAGCGAAGTGGCAACGCGAAGTGCCCACTTTGCATGCACTTCACCAGCGGATTTTAAATTCGCTACATCTCTACATGTGGATGACATGGTCTTTTTCCTTAGCGACCTAGTGATGTCCACCCCAGCCTTGTGTAAAGAACTGGAAGTGTTCAGAGCACTCTTGGGTTACAAAATAAATTGAGAAAATGGAGGTGATCTTGGTTTCAAGACATTGCCCCTGCAACTTTAATGACTCCTTTTTGTTTAGGTGGGCACTACATGATACTATTCGGTACCTCGGAGAACAAGTTACCCCACAACTCTATAAATTATACCAGATTAATCCTCTCGCCTCCTACAGGAGATTGCAGAAGACTTACGCACCTGGACGATTCTTGTTGGGGGTGGGGGAGTGGATGTATTAAAATGAATGTACTACCCAGGCTTTTATTCTTTTCCAAACAATCTCAATAACACTCTCAAATAATCTTTTAGGAAAAACTGAAAGGACTCACACTTAAGTTTCTGTGGCAGGGAGATCACATTCGGGTAGGAGCATGCACACTTTCTCTGCCAGGGGATCAGGGGGCTGAGGCTTCCTAATTTTGAGCGGTACAGTTTGGCAGCCCAAGCAGACCAAGTAGCACCACTGGCAAAACAAAAATTGGAGATGGGCTGGTGCATACTGGAGAATAGGAAAACTTTACCAGGGCCAAAGTACACCTTCCCTTTTATGCACTGGATCCCTCTATGGGTACAGGGTATAAATAACCCCTGGACTAAAAATTCAGTGAAGATTCTGTTGCAGCTATGTAAACTTACACAGACTTGGGTAGGAGTGAATCCCCTAATAGTAATTATAGGAGATCCAGTCTTCCCACAAGGTGGAACTGACCAGGCATTCCAAAGATGGAACTAACATGTGCTTACTTCTTTCTCCCAGTTGTTGCTAGGTGAGGTGTGCTTATGTTTTGCAGATTTACAGGATAAGTTTCAGTGTTATGTGATAAGGTCGGAAGTTAAAGGGTGAACCAGAATTGCGAGGCACAAAGGCCGAAACTGGAATGCCAATTTTCTCTTTTTTGAGGGGGGCTTTGCCCCACGCCCCTTACTATTATAACTAACTCTGAGGTTGTAGCACCTCAGGGAAGGGGAAAACATTTGTCACCATTCTGGTGCTGACTTTTTTGTTTTCACCCTCTTCATGTGCTACCTAAGATTCAGTCAGCAAATCAGAATCATTACAGGTTTCTACAGATCAGGCAAAATATTCTCATTGGAGATAACAAGCAATTGTCACAAGGATTATCTAAGCTCTAGCAGTGGTTAAAATGGGCCATTAAGCTTAAAGATCTTGGGCAGTCCATATCTAGTATATATCATTTAATCCAGGGAGCCAATGCGTGTAGCATCAATAAAGTCAGATGTAGTTGGGGGGAGGAGGAGGCAGGTGTCCCAATATCAGATATGGACTGGGCCCATATTTTAAATAGAGGGTGGGAGACTACAACCTCCTCTAGCTAGCGAGAACATAGGTGGAAGATTCTGCTATGTTTCTGTCACACTCTTACAGTCACAGTCCATTTTAAAAATACAACACAGACTGATACTGGATAGGATGTTTGGAGAAGGGCATGCATTATCAATTCTTCTGGTTTGTACCCATCTGCAAACATATTGGAGAGGAGTTCATAAGGACTTATAAACTGTTTTAGGAATTAATACACTTTTTCAATATGAAATCTTGGTGTTAGGACTAGCCCCACCAGGTCTACAAGGGCAAAGATTCAGGAAGGTGCACCATGCTATTAGCTTGATGACACTGAACGCTACCTCTTGCCATTGGCTTTCTCCCAATATTCCCATTCTAGCCGAATGGAAAAATAAGGAACAACAATTGGTAGAGCTGGAGAGAATTAGTATCCACCTTTGGTTACATAAAGAGAAATATATAGACAAATGGAGAACATGGAAGGCATATTGTTGCATTCAACGTAATTGTTATTTTTTTTTTTCATTTTTTATCCATGCTATATTTTTAGGACACACAGGAGAGCCCTTACGTACAAATAAAGAGGTATGACAGACATTGCACAAACTCTGGTACTTACATAGAAACATAGAATCAGTCTGCAGATAAGGGACCATACAGCCCACCTAGTCTGCACATTTCCTACTCACTGCTGCAGCCCCAGATTCTATTTGATCTATGGCTCTCCTGCTCTGCACATCTCCAGGGTACCCTTATGTCTATCCCATGGACTCTTGAACCCCTGTATTGTTTTCACACCCACCACTTCTGATGGGAAGCTGTTCCATGGCTCCGCCACCCTTTCAGTGAAAAAGTTCTTCCTAACATTACCCTGAGCCTTCTACCCTTCAGCCTCATATCATGCCCCCTTGTTCTTGTGCATGTGCAGAGTTTCACTGAAATATGCTTTCCACTTGTACCCTGTTTTTTCTCCTAAGGTAATTGAACATCTCTAGCATATCTCCCCTCCCTCTTTTTTTCTCCAGTGAATAGATATCAAGGTCCTTAAGTCTTTCCTCGTCGGGCTTTTGGTGCAGTCCATGTACCATCTTCGTTGCCCTTCTCTGGAGTACCTCTATTTTGTCAATGTCCTTCCAGAGATGTGGTCTCCAGAACTGGACACAGTACTCCAGCTGAGGCCTCACCAGTGATCTGTGCAGTGGCATCACCACCTCTTTCCTCCAGCTTGTTACATTCCTCCCTATGCACGCCCAACATTCTATTTGCTCTCCCACTGCTTTTTCACACTGTTTGATCACCTTCAGGTCTTCAGATACAATAACCCCAGGTCTCTCTCTCTGACTTGTGGTGGCTAGAATGTCCTCACCCATCCTGGCTACCAACTGGCTTGTTTTAATTGTTTTATAGTTATGTAAACACATGCAATACAGAAAACGAGACATATCATGATATAAAAAAATGTTAAACAGTGCTTCTTTGTTGCTAGAAGGCTCAATATCTTTAAGAAGTCTGGACTTTAAATTTTATGCAGTGAATGCAACAGACTAATTTAATGAAGTTAGATACTGTGTAATTTGAAATGTATTTCAAGACAAAAGAGGTCATGGTGAAATGCTGTATGCGTTACTCTATTGGTACATTTGTTGTACGCTGTACTATGCTTGGCTGTCTCAATAAATATCAACCTGCAAAACAAATAAATAATAATAATGCTGTTTACTGTTCCCCAGACCATTACCCTCTAAGTAATCCACAAGGTCTGCTTTGATTAGTGACTCCATCAGCTTTCCAACAGTAGAGGTGACACTAGCGGGTCTGTAGTTGACAGCTTGTTCTCTGTCAAAATGCCATATTGGTTGGCATGGTTAACAAGTCACTAAGCTATTACTGATCAGCCCTAAAACATGCTTGTGCACTTACTGTATGCAAAGCAGCTGAAAACACCTTGTATATAGGTGCACTGGCATGCTGGTAGGCTTGGAGAGGTGGTAACTATCCATTACTGCCATACTACCTACCACCTCCTGAACCAGGTCTTACAACCTGCACCCCCAAACCACCCCCGGTCCCCAGAATACCTGGCCATGACAGAAATGTGTTTACCCTGGTGTCCAGTTGTCCCCCCCGATCACTTTTCTGGTAATGCTACTTAATTTCCTTGGTACCCAGTAGTCCAATTCCCACTGTGGTAATGTTATTTACAATCCCTGATGTCCAGTGGTCCTCCCTTCCCCCTGTATGTTTAAAGTCTGCCTCCGTGTCCTCCTGCTCGGTGCCCACCACTAGCACCATCAAAGTCTGGACCCCTTGCCTACAGTATTAGAGCCCCACCACCAGTGACTGGCACTGACCCTCTGCTCACCCCTGCTTCTGGCCACCAACTGACAGTTCACAATCACACACCTACTGAAGAAATAGCCGCTTACAGTAGGCACGTGATCATGAACTGTTAGTCAGTGGCTAACTATGGAGGTGAGCAGATGGTCTCTTCTGGTCACTGGCAAGTGGGAGTTCAGGGACTGTAGGAAGGCAGCCAGTGGGTTTTAGCCACGAGGACTGAGTGAGCAGGTGGGGGGCTACAAACATACAGGGGAAGGGGACAACTGGACACCACAAAAAGAAAGCAACAGTTCTGGAGGGTTGATCAGTGAGGTAGGGGATCACTGGACACCAGGGAAATGAAGTAACAGTACTGGACTGATACGGGGCAGGGGATACCACTTGACACCAGGCAATATTAGGCACATTACCTGAGAGGTGATCTGGTGCAGGGGGGAACCACTGGATCCCAGGACACATTATGCACATTACTGGAGAGATGGTTGGGGCTGAGAGGAGCCACAGGGCACCAGGAAACATTATGCACATTACCGGAGGAGAGACTGGGGTGGAGGGACCACTGAACATCAGGATCAGGTACACTGATTCATGTCACAGCTAGCTATTCATTTAGAGAACCACTGGACACCAGGGAATTTATATAACTATACTGGTGGGATGATTGGGGGTGGGGACCACTGGACACCAGGAAATCTATGTAAGTATAGCAGCATGGTGATTGGGGCAGAGGGGACCACTGGAAACCAGTGCTGAGTTCTGCATGTGATAGTTGACAACCCTGAGTGGCACCTGGGGGTGTTGCAAGACATGTGTGTTCCAGGCCTTTAATTAAACCCTATGGATGTAAATGACCTCATAACACCTTGCAAGTGGTATAGGTAAGAAGGTGTTGCATTATTAATATGTCAGATTGCTCCAGTGGAGCAGTTGCTATTGGTGTGCCCTAACAGTCAGATTGCTGCCACAATCTACATAACACCCTATTGGCCACATAACTCCTTTGACCAGTGGGGGTCTGAGGATTGAAAGCACAATCAAGATAGTGCCTGACTGGTATACTGGATCATGCCTTTAGTGTTTGCAAAGTGGCCAAGCACATTCAGACGTACCTCTGGTTTACTCCAGGCACCAATTTTCTCCTGGAGCAAATACCTAGCAGGCCCAAACCAGGAACTTTGAATATCCTGGCCTAGGCTGAAGTTGAGGTAGCTAAACTATAAAGACAAGACAGTCTATCAGTTTCTTTCTGCTGTCAGAGTCTATGTTTGAATGTTTCTAAACTGCAGGTTTTTTATCTTTCCTGTTGCATTTTTCTACAACTTAAGCAAGTGCAAACTGTAGGATTTATGAAAACCACATGCTTTTCCCCCTGTGGTTTACATTACATTCTATCATTAAAGCAGTTTTCATTCTTTAAATGCTGAAATTCCACAGAAGGCATTATTCTTGGAAACGTGAGATGTTTAATATTTTGCAAAATTCCACAAAAGCAAAATCTGAAAATTTGGGGCACAAACTGGGGTAGTCATCATGGCAAGTGGCTCCCTCTTCTTCTGGGCTGTCAAGCCAGCCAGTGTATGTTTAATAACATAAATGATGCCACAAAGTACAATCCATACGAACTGCTGTCATATTTTAAGTAAACAAGGCTGTCCTCAGTGTCTACAGAATGTTCCTGTGATCAAAGATCATAGAGTTCCTTTAACTTGGGAGTATTAAGTATACGATTTCCACATAGCACTCAGGGACAGAATTCAGAAAATATGCTATATTACGATGGAGGTTTCCAGGATTTTTTTCTCTTCAGTGCTTGCTTGTTTGTGAATGACTAATAAAGCATTCCTGCAGTATCTATGGTTATTATCAGTTACGTCTGATCACTCATTCACAGAATATATATTCTGGATAAAGATCTCTCAAGCTGCATGAACATGAAGTACAGTACTTCAATTTTTTTAATTTGAAAATAAGATTCAGTAGGAGTGGTGCATGTTCCATTTCCTGAGGCCCTTTAAGAAAGTGGCATTGCTAAGTGGCAGCCATCTGGAGCTAAGAATTCAATTTAACATGGAATTATAAACAATTAATTTTGCCTTGCTGTGTCATTGCAATCTATTAATCTAATCCTTATGTAGCAGAACCTATTTATTGTAAGGGTCAGCACTGTTAAGCATCCTTTTAAAAGATTTTTAATTTACGCATGTCTGATGTTTTTGAAGACTTCAGATATACTGTATATGCAATGGACTGACTCAAAACATGTAATTTATCTTCAAGTGTGAGGGGGCAGAACCATAACTCATGAGTGGCAGAGTCACGAGTGAGTTAGGAAAGTCTTGCCCACTCACAAGTGATGATAAATTGCCTATTTTGAGTCAAACTATTGTATATTTGAAATATACAACAGTAGTTGACAAGTTAGAGCTTTTAAAACAGCAGTTTGTCTGAAGATTTTGCTACTTTTCTTTGATTTTACCAGCTGGCTTCAGTGCTGCACTAGGCATTATGGTATCATCAGCTTTGCAAAAGCTGCTCTCTGATTGGTTCAGTATTTTACTGTGATAACAGTAACTTAAAATATCCAGTGACAACAGTAACAGCAGTATGTTTTCATATGTTGCTGTTTCTGATGTCTCTAGCTAAGATATCTTTTTATTTTGTCATTTTTACCTCCAGTCCTGTTGTATATAATCATATAGCTAGAGATGTAACTAGTAGTGGTGAGGAAATTAGCCATAGGTAACAGAAGTACTGTATACACAATACATTATTATAGTAGATTTTTTTTTAAATAGATAATTAAACATTTGGTTTGCAGCAGGGATGTGTGAGTAATGGTGTACTTGATACCATACATGGGCACCTCTTGGGTAGATTACACTATCCAATATGCTAGTAAGTGATAAGATTTCTGATGAAGTAATGCACTTATATTTAAATGAAAGTAATCAGATAGTCTGTGAAGCATCACTCACTGACTAGTAATAAGTTTTTTAATCCTTTTTTGTACTAGTAGTAGCATATTAAGAGTTTAGGGATGGGGTTTAGGGAAGGTAAATTTAGGGTTAGGATTAGGGTTAAAGGAAGGTGTGGGGGCAAGGCCCTTCCCCCGATTACAACAGTAGCATCTGATGGTTGCCATAGGCACACGCATCATATCTCAGCTGCCATCTTTGAACATTGGGTGTGTGTCATACACCATAGCTGAACTCATCCCTTCCACAATCCAGTCATTTCTTACTCTCCTACATTATCCCATGCTTTCTGTATAAAAACAAAATGACAATCTCCTGGCACAATATCAAGAGGCAACAATAGTGATTTTGTGTTGTCTAGTGGTTAGTGCTCCAGCTTGGGGACTGGGAGATTAGAGGTTTGACTCCAATGGGGCTAAATAAATACTGGGAAACCTTTGGCAAGTCACTTAACTTACCAGTGCTCCAGTCCATCTAGCAGTGAAATGGTAGAAGCAGGTCTCTACTAGACTTGAGATGTTGACCTCACTTGGGCTAGTCTTGCTAAATACATTGTAAAATAAAATGTCAAGTTAGAGACCCCCCTTCCTAGCCTAATCGCACCCCAGGCCCCAAAGGGCAATTTCCTGCACAGTAACTGCCCCCCCTCAAGCTTAAGCCATGATTTGAATGAACAGTAGTAGTCAAAATTTAACTTGCCAGTCAGTCTTGCACCTCACCCACAGCCTGGCTTGGTAAAGTAAGACATTTAGTCATAGAGGTAAGATTGTAGCAGCAGGGTACACAATCATGAGAGTGAGTGAGGAGACATGGGGCCTGATTCATGAATATATCAGCACAAGCTGCACGTAAGGCAGCTTCCACCAGCTGCTCCGTGGCGTTATGCTGTTTTTTTTTAACTTACAGCTCTAGATTGTTCAACAACCAAATAATGTGGGAAAGTAAATTTCATGTGCAAAAGAGTGGTTGGACAATTTATTTATTTATTTTATTTATTTGAATTTTGATGACCGGTGGTCCACTGAGACAAACATGTTCCTTTTCAGGGATGACCTGGGAACAGACTCATTCCATACAAAGAGAAATATAGCACTATACAAAAGTAGCCAGGGGCAACTGTACAAGTACAATGTATAACAATAAAATCAGTCAAGTGAGGACAGTGAATTGCAAGCAGTAAGTCAACAATGTCATAGCATTCTATCATAAGGAAATGATATTAGGTGCACATGCATAGTGAAATTAACCAAGTAGCAGTTACAAATAAATACATACATATTTTACATATGTACATGCAGTGAGGAGGAGATAGGTGGAGTCAATGGGCGGGAGGTGTGGAGAAGATCAAGGATCAAGTAGGGACAGGTGAGAGAGAGAGAGAGAGAAGGGGGAGAGTAGATGCAGGTTGTCAGGAGAGAATTAGTTGTAGTTACAGTTACAAGTCGGAGATGGAAAGAAAATTTCTTTTGAAGTGTCTTCTGAACTGGGAAAGAGACGTACATGATAATAATGTATGTGGGAGGTTATTCCATTTTTATGATCCCTTAACAAGTTCATGATCTGCCAATAAAAGGTATTTTGAACTGGTTCAATCTCTTTAAAACTCTTGGTGAAGAACTATACTTCTACCCCCTACAATATCAAATGTTGTCCTTTTTGCATTAAAGGCTGTCTGGGGAACCTTACATGCATTTCTCCTCAATCAACTAGCAAACCTTATGAGGCTAGAATAGCTTTCCTTTTAGTATCAGCTAAATGGGTTTTCCATATATTCTTACAATTAAGATTAATTCCTAAGTATTTATATTCTTGTTACTTCAAGGTCAGTAAACTTCTAACATTTAGCAACTAATGGACTACTACCCAGAACTATAACCTTTCATTTTTTGTTATTTAAGCCTTAAGCTAGACTTCTAAAATGTTGTATAGTGCATTCTATAGCCCTTCTCAGACATAAGGAGTTGTAGCACGTTAAACCAAATCATCCGAGTAAAGCGCATTTGGATTTTTCTGAAACAATTCTTGGAGCAGGTTCTGACCTTACAACAACATCTCTAGATAGAGTTTCCATGTAGTGGATAAATACATAGGGTGCCAATAGTCAAACCTGTTTCACTTCTCTTTCAGTGTTAATTTCTCTGACAGAGTGCCTTCAGTTCTGATTATCACTCAGGCTTTATGTCCAGAGTGTAACATCTTTAATATAGTAAGAAGTTTATTTTCAACACCCCACCCTTCTACGATGCCAAAGCTGGGCTCTGTTTACATTGTCAGAGGCTGAGTGTTAATCCAGAAAGGCCAGATAAATTACCTTTTTGTACATATTTGCTTATCAAATATTTCAGGTAAAAATATGACCAGTAGTCTTTTGGCCTTTCCAAAATCCTGTTTGATTCTTGAACTAATACTGTTGTCATTTATCCGTTGCTCTAGTCTTTGTAATATAAGTCTACAGTATATACTTTGGGTCATACACATTAAGGAGATGGGGTGATAATTTTGGGTTTGTTCATATCCCCTTTTTCAAATGAGGGAGTAA
Organism: Neoceratodus forsteri; assembly: GCA_016271365.2. Taxonomy (NCBI): domain Eukaryota; kingdom Metazoa; phylum Chordata; order Ceratodontiformes; family Ceratodontidae; genus Neoceratodus; species Neoceratodus forsteri. The sequence continues at coordinate 1,294,927,059 of CM057456.1, forward strand.
TTTTAGTCATGTCCCAGTCCTTCAGTAGATGTCACACTCTGTCAGTAAGATTATTTAAGTCAACTAATGTTTATACCCACTAATCAGGGTTTGTCTGAAATAATTCAGCAGCCACATCCTCTTTACCAGCTGCTTTGTCCATTTTTGTGACAAAATGGCAAACCTAACCTCTTCTGTTGAGAACCACCAGCTTTCACTCACTGTTATCCATAGTGTCATCATTATTATCTGTTACCCCTTCCCAAGATTGTACAGTAGCATCATGGGTCCTATATTTCTGCCACAAAAAGATTCTGTCAGACATCAGCACTAATTATAGCTGGAATATTACTTTGCTTATTAATAGACCCATACGCAACTAATACAAGCAGGCTCTAGTATCATTTTTTTCTCTTGCCATTTGTAATTTAAGTCAAATTTGGATCTGATAGGCTAATTTTGTTTTGTCCATTAAGAGTAACCTATATTCTGTACAGGTATTGATTAAAGCTAATCTGTACTCATATTGTAAGTTTTTCTTTGCAAATCATCCTAACTTGAATATCACTTTCCTTTGTTTTTACAAGCTTTGTCATACCATGTCTGCCCAGTTTTAAAAAAAAACTATGGCACAGAATAATATATATAGGATAGTGTATGACTCACAATACACAACAAGGCTATTCTCAACTGAGTGGTTACTATGCCAACCGGATGACCTCTAGAGCAAAGCTCAAGAGGTCTCTCGGTCGGCATAGTAACCACGAGGTTGAGAATACCCTGGTTTGTGTATAGTGAGTCATACACTGTTCTTTATAGTGTATGAACAAGACATTGCACCTCTACAACATATGTGACACAGTAAATGAAAATCATTTTCAGAACACAGCAATTTTGAGAGACCACGTGATACAGCTCCTCTACATCGCTCCAGCCACCTGATTCCTTTCTATCTCATTCATTACTTGAAAAACCTCTAATAATTGCCCATCTTTTATACTGTGCAGTAGAGCTAACCTTTAGTCACCAGTTGAAGCCGCCAGAAATGTTCACGGAGGTCGAGATGAGGAAGGCGCCTCCTTAACACACTCTGCCGATAACTCCGGAGAAGGCCCTGAAGAAACCACGGCCTCTGGCTCAACGACAGGGCCAACCATGGTGCTAATATCTTCAGATCAGGAACCACTAACACTCCACAGGTTCCTGGAGGAGTTTAAACCCATCTGGGAAGACCTGCACAACATTACTTCTGAGATGAGATCCCTTACCCAGGCAATGGAAGATGTCTCTCAGTGGGCTTCAGATAATACTGCCAGAATTAGTTCTCTCAAGAAGAGGGCCAATAGACTGGACCCAGAGCTAGTGGCCACTAGACAAAGAATGTCCCATCTAGAACTAAAGGTGGAAGACCTAGAGAGCTGCAGTTTTCGTAACAATGTGGTCTTCATAGGTCTCCCAGAGAGAGAGGAAGGCCAGGACACTATACTGTTTATATATAAAATGATTGAGAAGATTGCTGGCACCTCTCCATTCAGGCCTAAATATATAATTGAAAGGGTGCACTGGGCTCTCCATCCAAAACCAACGGTAGGGGCTCCACCACATCTCCTAATCTTTAGATTCCTGAACTTTCTTGAGTGACAGCATTTTTTACTTAAAATAAAATAACTGCAGGAAGTGCAGTGGAAAAGCAATAAAATCCGAATTGCACAAGACCTCCTAGCCACAGTGCAGCAAAGGAGAACAACATTTCATCCCTTGCTGTCCAGAATTATAGCAGCTGGAATAAAATTTAAGATGGTGTATCCCACAAAACTCCTGGTCTTAATAGTCGGGACCTGGACATCCTATGAAGATCCAGAGGCAGTGGCAATCGGGCTCAAATCTGCCCTGCCTGATCTCTTCTGTGACCCCTGAGTAGTATGAGAAAATATGGGGACCAGCTTGAAGGAGAGGATGCAGTGACCTGTTTTTGATTTAATATTTGTAATACCACATGCTCTTTCTTTTTACTAATTATCAATGTATTGGTAGTGACTGGCTTTACCTAATTCAACAGCTGACAAATGGCTCCTTTATTCTATGCTCACTGCTTGTTGATGGGGCAAGGCTATGGACTGAAGAGAGCTAACCGATATATTGGATTTCCAGGATTTCTTTTGCTGGAAAGAATCTTCCTTTTTGCCAAGTGACTGGGGTTTCAAGCGGTTCCTCCTTCCCTTCATGACAGTGCACATTGCCAAGTGGCCACCTCTGCGAGTTGTCCCTCATCTGCAGTACATGGCTAGAACCACTTGGGGGGGGTGTGTGTCACATTCTTGCCTCACCAGCCTGTTTTGAGTACCTGGTGCATAGCTTGTATGTTGCAGCTTGTTTTAGAAGAGTGAGAGCACTCTATCAGAAGTCAAAAAGGAGATTCAGCTGCTCCAAGTTTACTATTTCTTTTTTGTTAAGAACACCATTTACTATTGTATGATTTTTGAAGAACTAAACCCGAGGTGAGATCTCACTTATGTCTAGGTCCTCCAAGTGCAATACCTTTGCTCCCATTTTCTACACACCTGTTTGAACTGTCAGAAATGTACTACTAGACTAACTGTCTGGGAGTAAGCCAAGGAGGTGTTCTTATAGTATTTTGAATATTTTCCACTGACTTTGCTTGGAAGAAAGCCCTCAATATTTACTTTTAGTCTTGAGTCTGGTGACTGTCTGGTTCCCCAATCACATGTAGGCTGCAGAATTTTGTTTCAGTTATTTGTTTTAGGATTTCATAATCTGTTAGTGGTTTTTAAAGCTCCCTTTTCATAAGCTGTGATAATTAAAGTTATTAAAGGGAGCTTGCTGTTGCGAATATAAAGTATATAGTTTACTGGGGACATGTAGATCTTGTTAGAGCCCCACCCTACTTTGTTGGAGGGTAAAGCCAGAAAGTTATGTGCAACAGCCTATCTTTAGGTAATAACACATTTAAACTATTTTGATTATTAATAACTCTTTAGTTTCTACAGATACAGGGGTATGGTTTTGACAAACTGCATCGACAGATCGTTTGCTTTTAGCAATGTTTTCCTGGGGCTATTTTAGCCCTTTATTGACTATAAGGATATTTTAGTTCACTCAAAATGTTGGTCCGTGGATGCACAATTTAGGGGTTTATCTCTGCCTGTTCCTTATGACTTAATTATGACTTTTATTTGTTTCCTTCTAGGCTATATGGTTTAAGGGTTGGCAGAGAGGAATATAACTACACCGGGGACTTTTTTTTTTCCTTTTGTTTCCTGGTTTGTGCCACCGAAAAGGTTTCAAGCTATCTTCTTACATTTAAGGGGAGTAAATATAGGGTGGCTGGAGGGAAGGGGAGAAGTAATGTGATGTGCTGCTTCTCGCAGTTTGAAGTGAAGAGGGTGGGGAGTGGCTTGGGGATTTATGGGAACACAGGGACTCAGCACTTATGATTGCAGAATTACAGGGTTTCTTGGGGGGTTGGGAATTCTTTACTTGGAAGGGCTGGGGGGAGGGTAGCACAGAGACAATGCAAACTGAGGTACAAGGGTGGATTGGGTATATTACCTGCTCAAAGAGCCTACTAGATAGAATATTCGGGACACATGGCTAGGGATTTAAGAATTGCTACTTGGAAAGTTAAAGGGGCCCAGCAGAAGAGCAAGCAGTACAAAGTTTTAAAACACTTAAATCTGCTGAAGGCCGATATTGTCTTCATGCAAGAATCCCATTCAGTTAATTCTGAGTCGCCTCAGCTGAGAAGGCAACAAATAGGGCAGGTTTTCTCTGCAGGGAGAAGTACACAAAGTTCTGGTGTTATGGTTCTAGTAAATATATTGGTTCTATTTTCCCTGGACCAGACCATTTGTTGCCCTCCAGGTAGATTCCTACTAGTTAAGGATAAACTACATACATCAGACATTCTTCAGGGTAGTATATACAGTATGGTCCAAATATTGACACGCCTGGATTTTTTACAGTTAATTACAATGCTGACTCTCTTTCTGTCCATCCCGATAATCATTGGAGGGGATCTGAATTTAACCTTTGACCCAGATTTGGACCGCCCTGAAAATTCCCAGGAAGGTCTTTCACCAGCTCAGTGGGCACTTCGAGAATTGATAGAGCAGGTCGACCCATGTGATATTTGGCAAGTCCTTCACCCCAATATTAGAGAATACACATTTACATCTCCCGTACATGGGACTTCCTCCCGAATTGATTATTTCCTTATTTCACAAATACTTATTCCTGGGGTGTTAGCCTCGTCCATTTACCCAGGGCCTCCCTCTGATCATTCACTGGTCACCTGCCAGATTTTCTTCTCATTTCTTCCCAAAATGGGAGTGTGTTGGAAGATTAACAACCAACTTCTCAAAGATCCAGGACTGGTCAAATACATTTTGGACCAAATTACTCAGTTCATTTCTGTTAATCAAAATTCCACAGGTAACCAAATGTGGAATGGTGTGATTTAAAAGCTTATTTGAGAGGGTTACTGATTGGTTTGGCCTTCAAAAGAAAGAAAAAAGTGAGGGCCATCTCATGTCACTCCTCTCACTAATTAGAGACATGGAGACCAACCTCACTCCTTGTTCTACTGAACAATACAGGCAGGACCTGGTGAGACTGAAAAATTCCTACCTAGAGCTTCTAAGAGAGAAGGCAGAATGGGCAATTCTGAAAGCTAAGGCTTCTTATAATGATCTGGGGGAAAAAGCTGGCCAACTACTTGCCTTAAGACTCAAGCAGCAAGAATCCTCCAGGTTAGTTCCTGTTATCTGTTCCTGAGGTGATGATTCTTTATTAACATCCCCAAAAGACATAGTTAACAAATTCAGGGATTATTATAAACACTTATATAGTCCCATGGCTCACCCTCCTACTGAATAATACTTGGATACCCACATATCGGGATCTCATCTGCCCTCTCCAAATCGCAACAGCTTTCCCTGACAACTGACATTTCTGAGGCTGAATTACTTAAAATAATTAAAGATCTCCCCATGGACAAAACTCCTGGACCAGGTGTCTTTTCCCCAACTTTTATAAAGTCTTTGCAAAACAATTACTTCCTGTCCTAATACCTCTTTATCAACATATTCTTTCTGAAGCCAGTTCAGACAAATCTCTGTTTGAAGCCCTGATTGTCCTCCTACCCAAACCTGGCAAGCCCCTGAATTAGTGACAAGTTATAGACCAATTTAACTTCTCAATCAAGATATTAAAACTCTGTCTAAACTTCTAGCTGGTCATATTAGTAAGGTTCTCCCAGATCTTATAGGACCAGAACAGCTAGGTTTTCTGAAGGAAGGTCCTTTGTTGATCATTTGTGCACTCTGGCACATGTCTTCTTGGTCTCTAGGACACCAATTATCCAGCTGTTCTGGTCTCCTGGATGTCAGAAGGCATTCCACAGAGTTAATTGGCACTATCTATTACGCACCCTGAATGCATTCCATTTCCCCCTGGCCTTCCAGAAATGGATAGGTGCTCTGTACAAATCTCTAACAGATCGTGTATCCAGTAATGGAGTGATTTCAGATCTGTTTCCTCTACAATCAGGCAAAAGGCAAGGCTGTCCCCTGTCCCCACTTCTCTTTAATTTATATTTTGAACCCTTCATCTGTAGACTGACTGATTGTCACGAAGTTCAGGGCATAACTATTCAGGGTCAAACAGTCAAAGTTTCAGCATATGCGGATGACCTCCTCCTTCAACTATCCAACCCAACTTTGTCCATCCCTCCCATATAGGCCATTATGGAGGCCTTTAACAAACTTTCTAACTATGAATTAGACATTGAAAATACAGTTATGTTCCCCCTTAACCATAAGGTTATGAGGCACATAATCACTGTACTGGGGATCCCTTGGAAATCTGATTCTTTGAGATACCTAGGAATAGAACTAGTGAGGACCGTGGTCAGCCTTCAGAAGTTAAATTTGGATTCCTTATTCACAAAGTCAATCAGGATTTGAAGAGATGGTCCGCTCCCTATATTCCTTTGGAGTGAAATTAAGTTGATTAAAATGAATGTTTTCCTCACATTTTTATCCAATTAACCTTCCAAATATTAGGCTTCCCTTTCGTGGTTTAAAAAGTTCATGGGCTCATCATAGATTTTATTTGGGCATGCAAAGACCATGGCTGGCCTTCCACAAATTAGTTGACCCTAAACTGAAGGGTGTTTACAATTGCCTCATATAGGGCTCTACTATTTTGCCAGCCATGCCACCAAATATCTCAGATGGATATCTGCTGAAGACCCCAAGTCTCCTCTCCCTTTCCTTCCTGTCTGGGTCAAGATCAAGCTAACTCAAATAAAAACCCATGGTCTTTCCCCTTCAGCTCTTTTATTCATGAAACTGAGCTCCCTCCCTTCTCAACTGAAGGGGTCCCCAACAGCAACATCCATTAGTATTCGCTCCCAGCTTTGTTCTTTCTTAAAATATAACCATACTCGGGATCTGGCTCAAACCTGGAGGGGTAGCTCAAACATTAAAATAGCAGGTCAAACTCTCTCATTGGGATGGCTATCACAGTTAGAGGATTGCCCACTCACATACTTTGTTAAGGAAGAGAGGACATGGCTTTCTTCCCTAGAAATCTTGAACAAAGCTAACATCTCAAACTCTAACATTTTTAAGGTTTATCAGTTATGTCATCTTCTGACAAAAACCTTTGGAGCCGTAGCCCTGCATTCCCCAAGCCTATGTTTCCAGGCTGAACTGAGTTCCCTGGCTGGCTTCCTGCAAGCAGTATCCAAGACATATGGAACTCTCCATGATTGGATCTGTCCAGACAGTTTTGGATCCACTGCCCACTGGTCTTCCCTTTTCCCAAACACAACCATAAATTGGCCTCTCCTATGGCATAATTGTCAAACATTCATCCCCCAAGACAGGCTCTGGCTCATGCAGTTCCAAATATTGCATAATCTTTATTACTCCCCACAAAGACTGGCCAAATTTGGTATTGCACTTTCCCCCATCTGCACTAGGTGCATGCAAGGAGAGGGTAATCTACTTCACATATTCTGGTTTTGTCATAAAGTGGTCCCTTTGTGGTCTCTCATTAAACAAAGAGTAGACTCCATCTTAGGCCTGGCTGATTTATTCTCAGTGGAGTCTTGCGTGTTAGAGGACTTCTCATCTATTTCAGTTCTTAACCGAAAATATCACATGGCTTTAATTTCGATGTCTGTTAAAAAAATGGTCCTGAGGCATTGGAAAGACAGTATTGAAATCACCTACACAGAATGGCTTCAAGAACTGCTGGAAAACCTCAGAACGGAAATGGCTATAGCAGTCCTATACAATAGACTTAAAAAGTTTAACAGAATAAGGGGTCCCCTACAATCCCTTTATTCCCTACAGCCAGTTGGCAATGCTACCTCAGACTTATCTGGTTGAAGCATATATCTGTACCTTTGTGCTGGGGAGATGGGGGGTGAGTAGAGATATGGGGCTGGAGTGGGGGAGGACAGATCTCTTAAAGACTCCCATACTATTGTTCTGTGCTTCATGTCAGATGTGGATCTATTCTCTGTATTGTTTTGTAAAATCTTTAATAAACTTTGAATGGAAAAAAAGAACAGCAATTTTATTGATTATTTGCAACCACAAACACATTCATTTATGACTAATAAAAAAGAAAAATATAATGTCCCAAGTAATGCGAGTTTGGTACAGTTAACATGGAGGCATCTTCTCTTCCATCCCAAGGTCAATGAACCTGGGGAGACAGAAATCAGGGGAGGAAGGAGAAATTAAGTTAGTTTTATGGATGTCTGACTTACTTCTGATACAGCAGTTCTAACCCTCCTGTTGCTAACTCTATAAGGAAATCCTGATAACGCTGCTACTGTGATGCAGCGGAACTATGAGAAACCAAAAAAAGGGTTTATCGTATGTGATTGCCCTCTGATCTCTGACATTATTATATAGAGGATTGTGTATGAGAAGTCGTACACAACAAGGATATTCTTATACAGAGAGGTTTCCTTGGTAACAGATGACCTTGAGAGCACAGCTCGAGAGGTGCTTGGTTACCATGGAAACCTTGAGATACAAAAATATCCTTGCTTGGGTATGACTGCTCATACACAATCTTTTATAGTGTATGGGCAGTCATAGCAAAGAAAATCACACAAAAACAAGCTATTGAAGGCAACAGAGAATTTATTTTTTCATCTGAAAAAAATTTTACTCAACCACAAGTGAAGAATTATCAGACACAACAACACATAGCGTCTGTCCAGATGTACGAGCTTCTAAAAACTTTTCGGCAGCATTCCAAGTAATTCTGCTGCAGTTGTGACATCACTATGCAGCAGAATAACATAATGATGTCACTACTGCAGCAGAACAAGCATATTTCAGGCATGGAATTCCATGCATAAGAGCATTCCACTATACACTATAAGTACCTCCCACACCCCGCCTAATTCAGGCACATTTGCATACATACAGCAGGCTAGAAACAGTGCAAAGCAAAAAAAAAAAGTAAGATTGATCAGTATGGAAACCAATCAGGCTTACCTCACTTTGAGTCAGAGGAGGAGTCTTTGATTACAGCCACATGCTTACGTTTTTTCACTCCCAAGGGGTTAAGTATTTTCACCACTACTGACTTGTTGAAAACAACACCACTGCCAAATATCTGAACATTTTAAAGTTCAGTTAAGGGGTGCCAAATTGACTGTGTTGAGGTTGAAGGTGCCACTTCACATTGAACTGATTGGTAGGCAACAGATTTGGTAGCTGCACTGTAACAAAATTACTGAAGTCCTTTTTTGCTTCACTTCAGAAAGACTGGAATAATTATTGATGGACTGCAAATTCTTACGGCCTGACACTTCAGCCACCTCAGTTGCAGATTTGTTTTTGTCAGCTAACCACTGGATGGAAATTTTCCAAGTTGAGTGATTGATAATCTTTTAGCCTCTGGTAGTTCTGATGCTATTTTAATGCTCTTCATCATAGATCTAATTTATTCCCACCGACTGTCATCACATGAAGCCAATGCGATATGCCAGGTCTGTGGTTTACATTGGGAGGAGATAAAGAGGGTGTCTGGGTGTAGCATTTTGGAGGTCTTTCGGACTGATTCTTTAAGTATGCAGATATAGGGTCTCTATTGGAATCTTGGTCTTGACACATTCTCAGCTTAACTTGTCCAACATCTCTTGGGTTCCCACCAGACCTGGTCTTAGTATGTCTTTCATTATATTCCAGGTATGTTGCTCTGTCAGTATCCTCACACAGTACCAGGTCACCCCATTCTAAATGATTATGTCCTCAATGCAAAATAGAGCTCCACATTGAAAAATATTAGATTAAGGTGTGCTGCTGGATTATGCTGGCCAAGTGTCCCTGTGGTGTATAATCTGTTTATATATGTGTCTGTTAGAGGCTCCACTTGATTAGGCTTATTGCCTTTCCCCATTTGTTTTAGAAATTTCTGTTTAGCAGTCAGCATTTTGATGGTGTCAGGGAATGATGTTTCTGCCGATTTATAAATAAATTGTTTACATCCATGCTCTTTTAAGTGACTGTCCATACTCTCAAGCATGCCTCAGTGTGGAGGACTAATACTCTATGCTGTCTAACCTTCTTGCTGTAAAATAAAATCCCCCAGCAGGAGGTCTAGCTCGGGTGCTGTAACATTTTGGATTGCACGGTGCTTGTTGCTGTCTATTAAAAAGCTATGAATTTGACGCAGGTCATTTTTCATTTTTTTACTATTTTCATATTTTCCTGCTCCAGGATGAACTGTTGCCTTTCAGACTGGGGTTTAGATAACACTGCAGTGGACACTGTTACTGAGAGGTATGTCAGTTTGTTAAACTACACTGACTGTATGCTTGTGATTACACTAACATTTTTTAAAACCTCAGATGTTCATTGTAGCCAAGGAATGCCATGCAATGTGTACTGAGCTGCCTACTTGGTTTGTTGCTTTGCAGCATTGTTTTGTGGACGTCCGAGTGCAGCAGAACAAAAAGTCATTCTGCTGCACTATGGACATCACTACTGCAGCATACTGCAGCAAAACAACATTTAGATGTCACTATATCCTATCTGTAACAATGTCTTGTCATACACTATATCTGTTTTAGTTAGATTATTATGTAAATAATTTATGACCTCTTCATAGAATTACATAGTGTCATATACATATTCAATATCATTTCCATTTTACCCTGCTTCTTAGAGTTAAAGTTGATGCTCTGCATATTAAATCAAAACCTGATCTAGGCAAGCAATAATACCAAACATGGTGTGTGGTATTGGCTATGCCCATCCAGGGACATAATGAGGCCCAGTGCCACATGGAAAGCATGATAGCCCCTAGAAGGACAGGTATAGCCCAATACCTCCTAACCTGTTGGGCATTATTGCACTTGGAAAATGGGTTTTATGTGAAAAATGACATAGAGACAAAAATTAACTTCAAAAATTTGAATAATAAAGTTTATTAAAACTTTTAAACAGTGAAACAACAAATAGTCCCCGAAAAAACAGAAAATAATAAAATGCATTTGCATCCACTGTCGCACATTCTGTTAATGAAAAGGTTTAACAAAAAAAAAAAAATTTACAAAAGAAAAAACCCACTATTTTGTGTAGAAGATGAAATTAATTGGAGTGAGGAAAATACAGTATCTTGGTCTGGAGTTATTCATGGAGTTAGCGGTGTCTACAGGTGGCAGGGTAGAGCTGCTTTGAGTATACATTGGAGTTTTTTCTTTATCTGGCTGACTGTTACACTTCTTTTCTTGCTTACTTACTTACTACTTGCTGGCAGATACAGGCCACGTGGTCTATCAAGTCTGCATGAGTGTGCAGCTAGCACCCCCATTTTGCAGCTGCTCCTCCCCCTTCACAATTACCCCCCACAGAGATGAATGCCAAGTGAGATTGAACCAGATTAAGCTGTTTGTGGTATTTCCAGTGAATGAGGGAAATTTGGCTAAGACACCGGGGAAATTCCCCTACTCTCCTGTAGAGGAAACTCTGGCTGACCAAGATGGCATATGACAGTCCTGGAGTGAGGATGGAATCTGTGGAGGAGGGAGAGCAAGTCTCCTCTCCCACCTTGTCAATGCCAGAAACTGCACTACCTAACAGTTTGGAAAAAGAAAAAATGGACTTCAATTAACAGAACAAGTGACAAGTAAGAGTCAACCTCAACTAATGCCAGGAAAAACCCAGGAACAGGAGGATTTAATGGATTTGAGTGATGACTTGGATTCTCCCTATGAGAGTGAGCCTGAACAGATTTTGGTCCAGGATACAGCAGAAGCTCTAGAACTGCAATGCTTGCTAGAAGCCGAGAAGCAGAAATTCCTATACAGAAAAAGGACCTGCAGTAGAAGATTCGGCAGCTAAGGTCTGACAGCTGTGGACACTGTCAGCAAAAATCAGCTGAGCACCGGAATCAGGCCTTTAAGAGAGCCACCATCTGCCTGTGGACGCGGTGAGAAGGCTACCTTCCATACCTCGGATTCGCCTTTACTGGACACAGTGAGTAATCCTACAACTACCAATTTACAAACTGTAGCACAAAAATCAGGCAATTCTTCTCCAGGAAAAGCAACCATTGAATCTGCACTCTGGACAGTTGAAACTGCACTACAAGGTGCGGGCTGAGAGAGACAGTCGAACTCAGCCCATTTGAACCCTGGGAAATCTCCAAATCGTATGCCATCTCTGGCAGACTTTCCAGACCTTATGCCACTTAAAACAGGAGGTTTACAAGTGCAGACAAGTAATGAAAAGTGTACTGATAGTGACCCATTGCCTCTCCATGAAGATTTCACATTAACCCAACACCCAGTCCTAAACTTGCAGCAATCAAGATTCTACCTCCACAGCCTAATGTTACGAGGCCACAGATTGAATCTCCTCTAAGCAAACAACCAGACAGACAGAAAAAAAAAACTTTCCTCATTTTTTTGACTGCCCATATTACCTGCCAAATGCCACAATGCTTCAGGTTGTCTTATGTGGGCTGCATGACTGAACCTCCAGACCTGTTGTTTGTGCAGAAATCTTTTAAAAGACTCAATGAAATTCTTTGCCCATGAAATAAATGCTTTAATTCAGGAGAGACAACCTTCGACATCAGCTTTAAACCTCCAGAGGCCTAGAGAGGTTCTGGTCAAAATATCACTCCCTTAAATGTACAGCTCCGTGGGTCTGCTTTTGGCTATACCCCTGACCAAACCAGCATAAAAGACAATCTCCACTTTGTTTCAGTAAGAAGGAGTAGACCTTTTGGATGTGTTATATTGCTAAAACTATGACGTACAGTCATTGGAGAACCTGAAGCTATACTTGACACAGAAAATATATGGACTGGAAGGTGGAAAATAAAAAGTGTTGTGAAAACTGAAGATTTAGGGGGTACATCTACCTAATTCCTTTTTTGGGGATGAGACAGGGGAGTATTATTTTATCCAGGCCAGCCTAAAGCCTGCTACAGATGTGGGGACCCCACTCATCTGAGCAGTGCCTGTGACACTGTTAAATGTAATCTTTGTGGGGATTTAGGCATCTGAGCACAGCCTGTCTGAATGAGTGTAAATGTAATCTGTGTGATGAGCTTGGCCACACTTTTCAGAACTGTACTTGGGCGGCACACAGTCATGGGGTGCTGATCAGCATTTTATAATCTCCCAGGCTCAAGAAGCTAAAATAAGGAATAGACCTGGCCAGTGCAGCCTGGAAGGTCCTTCCACCTCTGCTAGCTTACCACCCCCAAGCCCCGGAGGATCCTCCTGCTGTAGACAGTATTACTGTAGATCCCCCTCCCATGCTACCAGGTTCTACTGCAGAGATCTCTGAAACTCAGTCTACAGCAACGTTAGACATGCCCACACTCAAAGAGCCTGCACAACCAGGCTGCAGATGCTCAGCCCAGACAAAGTTGAAAGCTACCCCCCCCCCCCAAAGCTATCAGGAGCTCCCTTTCCATTACTAACCAATATGAAATCCTACAGGAAACATCAGCAGACTCAGGAGATGATTTTGATTTCCTCCTTCATCATCTCCTCACACCTTGAGGGCACAACTGACACAAAAATTGTACAAAGGGAGGGGGTCACAAAATGGAAAGCAAAGTCATAAATGAAGGAACAGCCCTGGCTGGTAGGAAAATAATATTGATAGGCAAAGCAACCCCCTTTAGGAGCTTTCCTTCTCTTCTGGTATTAACATGTTACACAGCACCTTCACATGCTGTACTATTAATGTTAATAGTAATAAAAGGACAGAGAAGAGGAATATTGTCTTTTCCTTTCTTACATCCCTGCATCTTGGGCTTATATTTTTACAAGACACAAGGTTCCACACCTCTCATGAAATAAAAACAAGCCCAGAGGAACTGGCTTATGGTCCCTCTTTCTGGTCCATTGAACAGGACACCTGTTCTAGTGTAGGTATTTGGTTAATAACCTGGATTTCAGGTTACTGAAATTATATGACTTATTCCCTGGCAGAGTGCTTATTTTAGATGTTCTTGTCCAACAAATACCTTTTGCCTTATCAACCTATATGCACCCCAAACTAAATCAGCAAAGACTGAACTCCTGTTTCTCATCCAAACACATCTGCACACCTCCAAACAATTGAATTTTGCTGGAGATTTCAACTGTGGTCTAAGTCTCCAAGACAAAGGCATTCATTCTAAAACAAACAAAAAAAATATTTTGTGATTCATGGGCATTAATAACAATCTTACATACAGCACAACTATGAGATGCATACTTGGACTGTAAAAAACAACATACCCCTACCATTCAGAAAGGTGCCCTGGCAACCAGAATAGACTGTATTTTTTTGTCCCAGAACCTATCCATCTTCGTGGCCTGTGTCTCCCAGCTGGAATTTTCAGACCACAAGATGGTGTCTAGTACCCTGGGCAGTAATTGTTCTTTTTCCAAAAGTCCAGGACTGTGAAAATTTAACACTGATCTTTCAGTGCACAGCACTTTTCTTAGTCTGTTGGTACAATTTCTGGCAGCTAGAAGTCTGTTTTGATATGTTATGAAAACTCCATTAACTGATGGGAAGACACAAAAACAGACTTAATTCACTTTTTAAAACAATACAGCCGAAACAGATGTAATGTGGCCTACCTCACATATCTACAACAACACCATCATCTACAAAATTTATTTACAATTTCTAGTACTACTGGTCAAGATTTGAGTCAGCATATACAACTGGTACAGAAAGACATGATGTCCTTTCTTAAGCAAAAGCTGCACAACTATATCACCAGCAGAAGTTTAGTACACAAGGAATGGTACAAGTTACTTGCCCCTTTGATCAAGTAGTATATGGCAAAAAACTTTGTCTTGTTTAACTGACCAGACCGGAACTAAGCATTGTTCACAACATGTAATTCTAGATATGGTCACTGATTTTTCTCTCAAATTGTTTGCTGCCATCCCATCAGAATCCTAGAAATGCCAGGAATACTTTCAGGATGTTCAGGTTCCATCAGTCCCACCCTCATATATTTACTAGAGCCAGCTAACCAGTTACCCTTGGGGAAGTTCTAGACGGCATCCATCACCTAAATAATAACATCACACACGGTCTCCTGAATGAGTTATATAAAATCTTATGTGAACACCTGGGTACTGAGATCACTGCTGTTATTAATGCCATGTTACAGACAGGTAACATACAGCTCACCTTTATTAAAGGAACTTTAATCTACTTATACAAAAGGGTGAGAAAGCGGACTTGAATAACTGGAGGCCCATCTGTGCTAAATGCAGACTTTATACTTCTAACTAAAATCCTGACACTACGACTGCTCTTGTTAGCAGAAACAGTAATTTCCCCAGAACAGACCTGTGTTATTCCTCAGGGGAAGATTCAGGATCATCTAATCTTACTGCAAGAAATAATAATGCAAGATTATTCTAACACTTGCCCAGGATATGTTATTTCACTAGATCAAAGGAAGGTCTTTGATTCTATTTGTCACAACTTCTTATGGGCAACATTACACCATTATAAGATTCCTAATATAGTGATAGGATGGATAAAATCTCTGTATAAAACAGCTACAGTAGTCCCTATAGTGAATGGGAGGTTGGGCCCTATGATACCAATGCAGCAGGAAGGCAGGCAAGGGTGCCCATGAGCCCCCTTTTAAATACACTTTTTATAGACCCTTTGTTACGAAAATGAAATGAACATCAATCCATTAGTCCAGTAGCCTGTCCAACTATACAAGCTACCTCCACGGCCCTAGCATATGCAGATGATTTGTGTCTCTTGGTGGCAGACAAGGCCTCTATCTGCACAGCAATCTCAGTGTGTGCTACTTTTGGCTCTCTGTCAGGGGCTTTGTTAAATTTAGACAAATGTGTTGGACTCCCACTAGGGAACTCCCCTAACCAGGAAATCAGCATAGGTCCCATTTGACTTACAAATAGCCCTGTTCCTATTTTGGGTATTAAATTTGGTCCTCCAGGATTGGAAATATTAAATTGGGAAGATAAATTAGCAATAGGGAAATATAAAGTATCACAATGGAATAGGAGTAAAATAGGTAAAAAGAAAAGAGTATTTTTGAGTAAAACCTTTTTGGTCCCTGTCTTTTTATATTGAAGTTATGAATTTGCAGTTCTAATGCAGCTGGAAACATCTCTCTTGAGTTTGTTTTTTCAGGCCTTATTGGGCAGTCGCCTCAACCCTATTAAAGGGAACATTACCTACTTACCATTTAAGAAGGGTGGCATAGATATGCTTAACCCTATACTGTTCTTTAATAGTATTTCTTTAAAACTACTTTTAGTTAACACACAGAGGATGGGAACAATGGTTATATAATAACTGCAAGACTTGGTTTCACTAATGGAAACATCTACACTACAGTGCTGAGAGGTTTCAATACAATATCATAAGGAGATTTTTCTCAGGATAAAACAATGGAATTTTATGACCCAGCAGGTTATTTCTACCTCCTCACATAAGGTTTTATATAGAAATCTTCTGGCATCTCAGTGTTCGGTTCCAGAACCCTTCAAACAGTGTCCTTCCCCACACCTGGAGTCCCTCCAGACCCTCTTAAGTAATCCGTGGATACCAATCCATATGTGGGATTCCCACTGGTTGTCATGCCATGGAAAAATAAATATAAAAAGTAACCATAAGCGCAAACAACTTCAGGATAGAATATGTACCAGACTTCAATGTATTAATACTATGGAGACAATAGAACACCTTTTCTTTTTTTTATTGTTCCTTTATTAAAGATTTTTGGGCCTACCTGGCGAAACAATGGCAAGAACCACTGTTTGAAAAAATTAGTTGCACTAACATTATGTATGGTCAAGTTACTACTCCTTGGCAGAAATGGAATTTAAGTACCTTATGTCTACTTTTTACAGTTATTAAGTGGAATATTTGGATGGCCAGATGTTTATTCACCTTGCAACAAAAAGAAAGTACATATATTGAACTGACTAGGAAAATTGTTAAAGATATACGTTACATATTTATTATAGAATGCAATCAGTTGTCACAATCGAGATATTCTAGAATTATGGAAATGACTGCATTGATAACCAATACAGATGCAGTAATCACATAAATTGTAACACTGACCGTAGTCAGACCGTTAACAAAGTGTTTAGTTTTCTTTGTAGAAATGTTACATGGTTAATTTTCTTTTGTAATTTTGTAATTGTGTTTTGTATTTGTGTTGGATGTTTTCTGATTTTGTGTCTAATAAAACTTTCCCTACTCTTTTCGATAAGTGTCATGGGATCTTTAACATCCACCTGAACTACAACCAATTCAGGCAGATGGGACCTCAGTTTAACATCTCATCCAAAAACAGCACCTCAGATGCAGCACCTCCCCTCCCATGCTGCACTACAGTGCCAGAATTGGGATATTAACCCAAGTGCCAGGTGTGGAAAATGAACCCACAGCCCTTTGATCTCCCAGCTTCAGAGGTGTGTGTGCTACCTACTGAGCCACTGACTCTGCCCACCCAGTGTACTCCTTCAGTGCTTCCTGTCTTCTCATCTTGGAGCCCAGTAATTGGCCAGGCTGCTTTCAGCTCTGTGCCCAGTTACACTAGTTATTTCTCTGCTACCTAGGCCAGCATCAGATAGCAGTTGCACTGCAGTGGCATTGATGCATGATTGGTGTAACATTTGGTAAGTTGTGCCTGTTCACTTAATCTTGCCATCATTGTTCCCAAATAATTTTTTTCCCATAGGTTCTTTTGAGAACCAGTAGGACAGGGAATCCGGGGTGCATTGTAGCTGCATGAGAGGATGGCAGTAGAATGCTGTGGAATCTTTTGGAAGCTTGGACATGTACTTTATCAAAGATTTTACAGGGCACAAAGGATTGCAATGATCTTCATATATAAATCCCATGTTCTTGTGTTGATTTGCATCTGTGGAGTTTTTGTGGTTATTAGCTGGCTCATTGTGGCTCAACAAAACATAGCAGAGTCCATGCTCATTAGTGTGGACACTGAACAATGCTGGTGTCAGTTCCCTTAAACCCTCACTTCATGTTTCGACATATATATTTGCACGTCAAACCAAATTTTCTTTATTAGGCCAGGTGCAGTATCGGGACTTAGAGCTGGTGAGTTTCTTAGTTTCTGAAAATCACTGTCGGTCAGAGGAGGGTGGTGGGCAGCACAGTCCTATCATTGTTTCCTCATCTTTTCCAGTACCGAGTTAAGGACATTGTTAGATCATTTGAATGTGGGGTCACTGATGCAGCAAACATTGCAGCCCACAGACTGGCTGTTTAGGTGCCTGTTGAGGCTGGCTTGGAAAGAGCAATAGCTGGACACAGAGTACTGTTCTGTCTGCATCTCAGCACGGAATTGCTGAAAAATTCTATTTAGCTGGTGGAGAGAGTCAGTTTTCCAGTCAACGTTAATGTTTTTGGATGCACTCCACTCAGACACCACTTTCAGTGCCCGGTTTGTATTTTTCTGAGTGTTTACCTCTTCATGGACTGCTTCTATTGTGTCGAGCTCTTCAAAAGTTACAGTGTTGAAATGGGTGTTTTCTTTTGCCTTGGTTTTTATTTTTTGGGGCCAGAGGTTGTGGAAGAGCTATTTCGGTTTCTTCAAACATTTTGTTGAACTGTTGACTGGTGACAAGTTAGAAATGAAAGGTGATCCTGTCTGACATTTTTTTTTCAGTTACTGCTGATCACTTCATGGGTATACAGAAATGGCACATTTGAATTTGACACCTGGCTGGGGGATACCAGAGGATGGTGGGCAGCAGACACAGGAACTTGTTTTAGGTGAGCATTGTTGTCTCATAAATGGCCGCCTAAACATGCTTCTCAGCCAGTTAGAATTCAGGGTCTGTTTTACCCATTTTCTAATAGTTGATTAAATCTCTCTAGGAAATAAGGGACCCAGATAATTATTTTCTTTTAATATATGGATCTTCAATTTAATAGGTGTGTAAAGCATACAAAAAAAAATCCGGTAATACCCTCAAAGCTTCAGTGATAGTAGTATTGTCAATCACTTTTAATACTATTGTCAATCACTTTTAATAGTATCATTTTATGCTGGCAATAGTATCGTTGCAACTGCATGAAAAGATACCTCTTTCCCCTACGTCCTAAGCATGCCTCCTCATTGGCGCTTTCCTGAGAGGGTGGGCAGAACACTGTAAAAACATGGCAGCCAGTCTCTCGCTTAACGAGAGTAGTTACCTCAAAAAATTACCCATTTTATTTTATTTTTTAATGGAGATATCTGGTTGATCCTGTGTTCCCATTCCCAAAAACAAGAAAAGGTAGGACTGCTTTTACTGCAAGTGAACCGAGTGGAGTGAGGAGGAACTAGCGAAAGTGAGTGAGCGGGTAGGCAGGAGAAAAGTAATTGCAGCGCTATACAGTGTGGCACTCAGCCAGGACTGACTCAGTCTTTAAGGACAAAAAATAAAAATTGAAGATCCATATATTAAAAATAATGGATAAGTCACTGGGCATTACCGTGACCTACCATCTCAAGGTTCTGGACACAAGAACGTCTTCAAGCTTTCACTCGAGGTTCCCATGTGTCCAGAACCTCTCAATGGTATTACTCACCTGTAATGCCCAGTGACCTATCCGTTATTCTCGTTGTATCTTAATTTTGTATTCTGATTTGCATCCATTTATGCCTCTACATCTTTTTTTTATTGATCAGTACAGATTGTATTCTTAATGAAAGAGATACAGAAAGATAATCACAATCTCATTGATCCAAGGTATAAAAATGTACAAAAGATTTAAATTAGAGTGGCCCCTCGATGAAGCTCCGAGAGTGATGTGTCAGGGCAGGTAGCTGGAGTGAGGTGTCAGTTTTTCTGTCTTTTGATAAATAAATATATGCATTGGCAATAAGAACTTTTACATTTGTGTTCCACTATGAGTGCACCATCCTTTAGTTTGTATTCAATAACAACAGGCTTAACATATTCTGTTTTTTTTTCTGATTTTTCTGTGTATTTTCAGCTTCTAGTGCTTTGCTGTTCCTTTTTGCTTTATCAAACCCTTTTCTACACTCCACTGACTAACAGGGTTAATTTTAATGGTATCTTTATCTACCTCCAGTTTTTTTAGATTATTGTTAATAATTCCTAACTTCTCTAATTCCTTCCTAACTGATAAAACAGACAACCTAACTACTATATTTCTCAAAGTCAGGCAGCTATTCCATTTCACCTCATCAAGATCTATATTTGTAAACTGTTAAACCATCATGCCATCTTAATTTGTTCCCAGAATACCCTTACACAGATTGTACATCATTACTTTTAAAGACTGTTCTCATTTCTAGACTTCAGTACCCCTTTTACAAAAGCTGTTGGCAAAATAAGACTGCTCAATTTTCCTCACTCTTCTAACTGCATAGTCATATGCTGAGATAATCTTTTAGCTGACATAGGAGCTTTACAAACTCCTCCTCCCTTGAGGTTCCAAGTCCTGAATTTATATTCTCATTACCTTCAGCTGCTGCTAGTTAATGTTTTAGTTTCTATTAAATCTAACACTCTTGGATCTTGTTTTTAACTTTTTGTTTCCCCTTTCCTCATCTTTGCCCCATTTAGCCATATTTGGCTTATCCAGAATTTTATAACTTATATCTGAAGTTTTATTCTTTTATCTCGCTAATGTCAAATTTTAACTTCTTTTTGGATCTCATTCTACTAAGCATTTGTTATTGTTCAGTGGTCTCTGTGATAGATTGTTTGTTCATACTGAGGTTCATACCGAGGAAGACTTAGGAGCAAAAGGCATTTGCCCATGATGGTTCATATCACTAAACCTGTAAAGTATTTTCCCAGGCTTATTTAGTAACCACTCATCTAATCTTTCTTTTTAAAATAGTTTTTGATTTGCTAATAATAGTCTCGGGGGGGAGGGGATTTCAACTAGAGACCAACCTTTCCGTGAAGTTATATTTCCTTTATTTAGTAATACGTCTTTAGTAGGAAAGCTGTAGAGGATGACCTCTGGTCTCTAATGGATTTTGCTTAAAGTTGAAACCCATTTCAGAAAAGAGGTATGGATTGTTTAGTGTATCCCACCTAAACAGGAGATCTCCTATATGTCTCCTCATTTCTAATTATATTTAATTGAAATTTATTAATCTGCCTTCATAGGTCAGATCTCCTAAACCTTTTATTCTCCTTGAGAACCGTTTCTGAAATTTTCCAAACTAATAAATTTTTTTTAAATATGGGGACCAGAATTGGGAGCAATAGTCCAAACTCAGTCTTATATAAGACCTATACAATGGTAACAGCACTTTGGGGTCTTTGGAATTAATATTATTTTTTATGGTCCATCTGAGTTTGTTTGCTTGTTTTACTGATTATTTCATTTATATGCCTAGTTGTCTTTAAAATATTGGAAATATATATACCAAGGTCCTTTTCAGTTTTGCTATGGTTAACAACCTGCCATCGAGATAGTATGTATTTATTGTATTGTTATAGCCCAGATGCATAACAGAGCACTTCTCAATGTTCAAACTCATGCCCGTCTTTAGCCTCATTATCAATTTACATTATATCTTCTTGTAATCTGTTTTATTGTCCATTGAGCTGCATGCCCTACCAGTTTTTATATTGTCCACGTATTTGATGGTCATGTTGTTTAAGTTTTCTGCTATGTCATCTATAAATAAATAGAAGATGTAAGGCCCAGTACTGAGCCCTGAGGAACATCACTAGTAACCATTCCCTCTACAGACTATAACACATTTAAAACCACCCTCTGTGTATGGTTCATTAGCCAGTTTGAGATCCATGTCACTAATTTAATATTTACTCCTCTCAGAAGCAGTTTTCTATGATTGCATCTTGTGGGACAGAATTGAATGCTTTACTAAAGTCAATATATGTGATGTCACATTGGATTTATTTTCCAAATTGTTGCTTATGTACTCAAAAAAGCATACCAGATTGGTAAGGCAAGATCTTCTTTTGACAAATCTGTGTTGTTCATTATCAGTGTCACCCAGGACCAGACTAAGACGATCCTTAATTATTCCTTCCAATAATTTTCCAGTTAAGGATATGAGGTTGATAGGTCTATAGTTTTCAAAGTACTGTCTGTTACTTTTTTTGTGTAGTAGAGTTATGTGTGCCCTTTGGGTAACCATTGCCTCAGTGCTTGCGAGGAGAGGTGATATGATCGAGGCATTCAAACACCTTAAGGGGCATTAACAAGGTGAAAGAGTCTAGCATGTTTAAATATAAGAAAAATAGCAGGACAAGAGGACACAGCATGAGATTAGAGGGGGGCCGATTAAGGGGGAATGTGAGGAAATTCTTTTTCACAGAAAGGGTGGTGGATGCATGGAATGGCCTACCTCAAGAAGTGGTGGCTGTGAATACAGTGCAGGGCTTCAAACAGGCATGGGATAGGCATAAGGGAGCAATACAAATGAGTATGAATAGATAGGCCACTGACAGAGCAAAGGCCGATGGCACATTTATAAGGTAGAAAAAGAAATGGGCAGACCTTATCTGCCATCAACTTCTATGTTTCTATGTTTCTTGGTCTTTTAAATAGTTTTTTGTTTTAATTGGGTTCATCACAACATAACCCAGATAGACTATCTTGGGGTGGCTGGTTCATTCCACTGGGGTGCCGGACAGACGGGGCATGCTGGTGAGTCCTGCTGGGATGGGGCAGATGTCTGTGTCTTCTGTTGGCACCCTTTGCAAACTGTGTGAGAGGCCTTTTGGCACCATGCATTTCTGCCTAAAGTTGAACCAGCATAATATTCTGTGGTGATTTGCATATGCAGCCCATGATGCTTTGTATTGTGGGGTCAT
The DNA here is from genome assembly GCA_016271365.2 of Neoceratodus forsteri. NCBI lineage: Eukaryota > Metazoa > Chordata > Ceratodontiformes > Ceratodontidae > Neoceratodus > Neoceratodus forsteri. The sequence goes on from CM057456.1 coordinate 1,294,949,401, forward strand.
GTGTGTTTTTATATTTCTTTGAAACTTGGCTTCCCAGCCAAATGCCCTATGGGGTAACCATTGCCTCAGTGCTTGCACACAGAGGTTCTTTGTCTTATGTGTGAAGACTTCAAGTCACTGGGGACTATGCCACTATTTATGCTTTCCTCAAATCATAGCTTTAAAGCATATGTTAAGTGCTTGGACATTAATTTAATCATTTTGCAGGTGGTCAAGTCTGGTCCTGGTGAGCTGTCTTCCTTGATTTTTTGTATCCTGCAATTGATTTCATCCTAATTAATATTCAGATATTCAGAGTTTGCTGGCTTTTTTATGAGTGCTGTGTCATGCTTGCCCTGTAGATACTGCAGAAGTATTTGTTCAAGAGTTCTACCATTTGTTGTGTGTCATTTATAAGACCATTATCAGATTTTACGTGGCCCACATTATTTTTAGTTTTTTTAGTGAGCTGATACAAGCAAATAATTTTGTATTTATATTTTTGGAGGCATTTTTGGCTAATTTTAATTCTGTGTTTGCCTTGGCTTTTTTAATTGAAAATTTGCATGTGTTTTGGAGGAGCTTGCATTTGTTTAAGTAAAAATCTGTTTGTGTTTTTTTTAGGGCATAAAATGATTTTTGTTTTTTAGAGATAAGCTTTGGAAGTTTTTATGTAGCCAGCATGGCTTTCTGTTGTTATTGCTATTATTTGTTTGGTAGCTTTGAATGCATTCATTACACACAGAGAACATTGACTTTCCAATTTCTCCCTGATCTCATCCACATTACTATCAGTGAAGAAAACATCTCAGTTAACAGATGTTAGTATTTGATTAATTTTACTTGTCAACATTTTTATAATCATAAAAGTAATTTCTATGTGCACATGGAATAAAAGTGAAAACTTAATCAAACTTGACAGAATTGTGATCACTAGAACCTAGTGGCATGTCAACCTTACAGATGTTTATAATGAGGTTGTTAGAACTCAATCCAGTGTCTAGTATGTTAGTACCTCTTGTAGGTTTAGTAACATTCTGTTCCAGCATGAGTTGTTCACACATTGATATGAATTCTATGACTTTGCCAGTCAATATTGCTGTAATTAAAATCCCCTATTAGTAAAACTGTACCCTCTTCACATGCATTACAGATATCATTAATAATGTAGGAGTTTACTTCTGGTGTATTGTCAGGTGGCTAGTAACATAGCTCAAGTATAAGTGAGTTTGGGGAACTGGTCATAAGTCATATCTGTAATGTTTCAGTATCTTCAACTGTTTTTTAATTTAGAATGGGTTATATCAATTGACTTGAGATCAAAGTTTTCATACAGTACTATATGCCACCTCCTGTTCTGTTGATCCTAGATGAACTGAATAATTCCAAGCCTGGAATGTGTTTATTCCAATTGTTTTTATCATACCACCATATCTCTGTTATGCCTACAATATCTGGTTTGTTACAGGCGATATAAAGCTGGAGCTTGTCGAATTTGTTATTCAAGCTTCTGGTATTAAATTGGTTTCATTGTACAGCATTAACTCTTTTTTTTGATCAAGTGGTTTAGTAGATGTCTTCTTTGTTAGATTTTTTTGCCTTCCTATTCTTTCCATCTGAGGTATTAGTTTAAATTCTATGAGTTGAATAGATTTTTGAAGGTTTCCTCCAGGATCTTTGCCCGTTTTATTCAGATGTAGTCAGTCCCAGTAATACAAATTAGATTTCCTCCAGAAGGCACCCCAGTTGTCTAGAAACATTAGGCTTTCATTCTTATATTGAAAGTTTGTTTAAACTAGTTTTATCTGCCTTTTCTGTTTGACAACTGCATGCTCTTTCATACTGTATTAGGATTCTGATGTTTATGCTTATTTTCTAACTGTATTAATAGTAAAGTGACCATCTGATTTAACAGATAATCACTTTTTTATATCCATTTTCATTTTTGCAAGCCCATAGCTAACAGTTTAATTTCCAGATCACAATTTACATGATCAATTCTATGTAATGAGCATACACACTCTTGTAGGTGGGCTATATCCTTGTTCTACTGGCATACCTAAGATTTACTCTAGAGATTTGGTATATCAGGGAAGGGTAGACTAAAGGTGGCTCAAGACTCTTTCTCCGAACATAAGGGGAAATAAAATTATCAAAATCCATGAAAAAGGATTTCAGTAGGTTTCCTTTGCCTTTCTTGCTTTCTATAAATGGTGCTGCATGCTCTGTGATGTTAATATTAATTTATTTGGTCCTTTTAAACCTGTCTGAATTATGAAGGTTGTTGTTATCATCTAATTTTTTGAAACATTTCTGGGCATACCACACTTTTACCCTGTGTCTTTTTAGTTTCCCCATTTTTGTTGTTGACATTTTGTCTTTCCTAGAGGTGTCCAGTCACATGGACTCATTAAGTTCCCTTATTTCTAGCAACAAGTGGTGTTCCTGGATATTAGGCAGAGAATGCCCTTTCATATTGGTGATGATACACATTTAGGCAACATTGTTCCTTTAATATGCACAGTACCATTTTTTCCTACAAGGTCAAGCTGAGACCCAAGGATCACAAGCCAGTTTGAGACAGTTTGAGATCTTTTTTAACACCTTCTAACCTTTATCAATAGGCTCCTTCTTTTGATTTTGACCTTGTCTGGGGTTTTACCACTAGATTAGGCAGTTTTGTTTTTACTAGCCATAATACTCACGTCAACACTATTAGAGCATAGCTGTAGATTTGGAAGAATAGATAACCAATAACAAAGTTACAGTACAAGCCACAGTAGTCAATTACTGTAGTCAACCATTAACAACAGAAACTCCATTAGATGAAAATTAAAAATGCAGAAGAGAGTTCATAAACAAATCTTCAATGTTGAAATATTCCAACTTATAGTAAAAATAGGTCACCTTGTTTTAATTCAGTAAGTCTATACAATGGCAGCAGCGAGAGAAGTGTGAGCTTGATTTTTCACCAAAGCATAAAGGCAGAGACAGTTCACTAGCCTTCAACTTTCTTTTAACCATCTCATTTCTATTTTCTCCCCAAAAACCTTTCAAATGGCTTTCCAGAATACAGACTGGTTGAGTTACAGGGTCAGAGGTTGCCAGTATGGCTGCAGCATGTCTGGAAGTAGCCTTCATCGTAAACAGCTTTGTTTTGTATCACTGCCCCCAATTTGTGTGCTGGTCCAAGAGTTCATTGTAGCTCCCTTAGGGCTGTTATCTGGTAGTGCCCATTCACCCATGCCAGTACACAAACAAAGAGTGCTTGGTAAATGAGAGTGCAGGCAAAAGGGTGACATGATAGGTTAGTTGCATTAAACTGGTCACCCCCCCAGCCAGACCACAGATGGTGACTGCAATGCCCCCCATGCCCCCATAAACTATGTATAACAAACTTGGGTTGGGCATGCCAAGAAGGGTGGGTGAACTGTGGAGATGACAAACACTGTATGAGTGTGAGATGCTTTAAAATCCAGAACACTCCTGTCACTCACAACCTTGTTACCGCACCTACATGACAGCTCCCTAATCATGGCACCTTAACAATGGCATACTAGTATTGCCATTGCTGTCCTTAATAGGTCAGGTCAAGAATAGTGGGTGCTGTGGTCAGGAGAGCAGGACCACTTGGGAGGAGACCTTATAAAATGCACTCCAACTCCTAGCCATTTGAACTATTTGTGTGGTGCAGGCGGTGCCAGAGAGAAGGTGTGGCATGGGCTTGGTTGTCCTAGTCCCTATGCTGGATCAAGTGACCAGAAATGAAGAAAACAGTTACAACTGCCAAAAAAGTGTGCAGTAGGTACTGAAGATCTTCCTGTACTGCTGCTCTCTCACCATACCACACACATGACTGAGTGAGAGAAAGAAGAGAGAGAGTCACTGCAGCTTAAGGTAACCATCCTGTTTGCAAGCAGCACTTGAAAATGCAACAAGTGCATGCAATGGAAGCCTCCTCCTGAAGAGGTTACATATGATGTGCCATTCTCTCCTCTTTTTGAGGATACACATGTACATGTCCTCTAGCCTTTCCTTGCATGTGTTATTTCAAAGGTCATGTACTATCTTGGTTGCCTTGTGCTGTACTGCCTCCACAATGTTGTAGTCTTTTCCAGGTGTGGACTCCACCTTGTACAATATTCAGGTGTAGTCACACCAGAGACCTCAATGGTGGGAGGATCACCTCTGGCTTTATTATGTATTCCCCTTGCTATGCAGCCCAGCATCCTGTTTGCTTTACCCACCACCCTGTTTCAGTGTGCAGTAATTTTTAGACTCTACAATATCACTACCCCAGGCACTTTTCTTTGTGGTGCTATCCAACATCCCCTCCCATTTTATATTGCAATCTTGGTTTTCTTTTCCTATTGTGCATCACTTTCCATTTTTTAGCATTGAACCCCAGCTGCTAGATCTTTTACTGGTTCTCCAACTTGCCCAGATCCTCCTCCCTTTTTGTCCAAGTCTTCTCAGGAATCATTTTGTCCCCCATCTCCACCTGTAACTAGCCTGTTCCTTCCTTATTTCTTCCCTGCCAGGAAGCATATCCATATCTCAACTCCATCTCCATCTCCTTCTCTATATCTCTATCTCTATTGCTATGTCTATCTGTATCTGTATCTAAAAGTATATCTATATCTCTATATATTTTATAACGCTTTTCTCCTTTGTGAGTGTGTCATTGGCTGCAGCCCTGTCAGTGCAGCCCCTAGCTCACTTCTGTCTCCTCAGCCCTTCCTGCTAGTAAATTCTCAGTGGCGCAGGAGGTGACAGTCATTCCCATGGCCAAAACCCAGATATGCACATGGTCCAGCTATGGTGCATGCTGCAGGCAAGCAGTCAGGACTTTACAAATTCTGCTCTACTTCCTTTCTCTGTTTTCATCCCTGCTCACATTCCCTTGACATCAGGGGCAGCCATTGCAGGCACTGGCACAACACTGGTGTCACCTGTGAAAGAGATGCACACTAGCCCTGCAGAGGTCACCAGGGTGGCAGAACCTGATGTCATCCCTCCTTGGGCAGGGACCCTGCTGAGCAACAGCATTTCCCAGATTTCCAAGCTTGCTTTCAAACTCAGGTCAACTGCTCAGGAGTACTTTGTGTTACCCACTGGGCCTTCAGCAGCCTACTACCTGTGAGGCTTGCTGCAGTACCCTCCCAGAGTTTTGTCACCTCTCTTGCATAACTTGCATTCAACTTTACCCATTGCATTTTGTCTCTTTCCTGTCATATCCAGTTCCTTAGCACCCATAATTGTTAGCATGGTGTCTGCATTTTATTTGTGTCATTATATTATTGCAATTTTTACAGATCTCATTTTAAGCTACTGCTCTCAGCTCTAAGCTGAGAATTTCCAGTGTTTTTTAATGTTATACTGTTGGTTATGTTCTCTTTATGAAGCCTTGCTCCAAGCTGCACCTGTAAACAAGTTCCAGCACAGTGTGCCTTTCCAGGATATCAGTTTTAAATAAAGAAATCAACATATTGTCCGAGTATGCAATGGTGTTTATGATTCAATACATTTTGATTTTCTGTACTGCTTTTTGCACAAAGTATCACAAAATGCTTGAAGAATCATTGTTTTAATAGGACCCTTTTAAAATCACACGTATGTACCTTTCAGCATATTGTATATGTGATATATTTTTCCCATTGAACTTCTCATTTTCACTACAACTCTTCACATTTACCTGAAAACATAACACTCTACAAGACTTTAACTATGTTGTTTACACACATGATATCATAATCCTTTATGTATGACATCATAATAATTTAAAAGTAAGAGAGTCTGACATCCCAAGCTGAAGATTGTGATGTCGGGGGTAAACAAACAGCCAGAGCAGTTGATGGCCAGGGGAGTGATCCAGTGTTCTTGCTAAGGTACAGAATTGTGATAAAGGAGAAGCTAGATGCAAAACATGAGTAAAGAACAGATCAGAAATGTCAAACATTCTTTTTTTAAGGGTCCCTTTAAATGTCAGTGACTCTGTAACAAAGCAAAGAAAAAAGAAAGTAAAAATATATGTAAAATGCCAAGTCCAGTAACAGTAAGCAGTAAAAAGCAACTGAAGAGGAGTGCAAGCATGATGATTTGCAATCTGCAAGTGTGTACTCAAGCTTTGTGGGCACCGGAGGGTCAGGAGTCAAGCACAGAAACATAAAAACACAGACAATAATGGCAGAAAAAAACAGAGGTCCATCCAGTCTGCCCATGTTCTCTATAATCCCTGGAACCTTCCCTGGAACCTACTGTTCCTCCAGGTTACTATCCCTCCCTGTCCTATACTCATTCTCCTCCCTTGTCCTGTTGCCATGGGTAACCATCATTCCTTTCATTCTGTCCCAAATCTGCTTAAATCCCCTAACTGTATTCACAACCACCACCTCAGCTGATAGACTGTTCAAAGGTTCTATCTCCATCACTCTTTCCATAAAGAAATACTTCCTCATCCCTCCTGAACCTCCATCTTGTTAGTTTCCACTTGTGACTATGTGACCTTGAATTGATATTTAGGCTAAATAATTCCATGCAGTTTACTTTGCTAATTCCTTGAAGGAGCTTGAAGGTCTCTATCATATCTCCCCTCTCCATTCGGCTTTTAAGTAAGCACATATTTAGTGCCTTGAGGACAGAGATGGGCAAAATCTCTGAGATTTCATTCCATGAAATATTTCTTGAAATTTACACATTTTGTGAAAATTTTTGTGGTGCAAAATGCAAAATTCACTGGTGAAATGCACAATTTTGGCCATGAACAGCAGAATTTTGCCACTTTCAGGTGAACTTCCACCATTCAAGGGTGCAATTTCTACATTTCGCCAGTGAAATTCTGCATTTCACACCCACAAAATATTTTGTGGAATGCTCAAATGTCACAAAATATTTAATGTGGTGAAATTCTCAATTTCGCTGGACTTTCACCAGCAAAATTACATTTCACTGCATCTCTACTTGTGGAGCTCCTGATAAGGGATAAGAGGTGAGTTTTTAGTAAGGATGTGAAGATTATTGGGTATGTTTATTGGATGTAACTACAAAGGATGAGTATTCCAGATAGAAGGGCATTGATGGTAGCTGGGGTGACATGAGGAACAGACAACATTCAGTTCAGTTCAGTTTACTGTAAGTTCCAGTATTTATAAAAATTGCATTTTGTTACATACTTTTTTTACAACACTTCTTAAAATCACGCATATAAGTACTTACAATTTTACATATAAACAGTGCAAACAAACAGCATACATATAGTATGAAATTTATATTAACACCTCATCAGATCATATTTTCAGGTTAATGAATTACTAAGTTGGTCCTCCATCCTTGGTATTCACATAAATCTATCTCCAATTTATATTTATTACCTCCAATTTAGTTTTATTGCAGGCCAGCCCAGTGGCGCTGAGGGTTGAGGTGCTGGATGCCACACCTCACACTATGCCGGTGACCCAGGTTCCGAATGCGGACTCGGCTTAGCAGGGGTCGGCTGGGGGAGGAGGATACAGTGTCCCAACGGATGCTGTCCTCCCTCGAGGTGGGATGCCAGGGGTGCATTGGAGTGCCTGATGTCCTGAGAAGGTCGGTGGGTGCACCTCGAGGGGCTCGGCGGCTTCGTATACTGGAGCCGGGGAGGGGGGACGTCGTTAGGCACTTGAGAGATGTGTGTGTCAGCATGCAGACTCTCTGCACTGGTGTCTCAGGGAGCGGGGTTGGGGGGGAAACTACTTGGAGGAAAAATGCCCTCCAGTTGCCTAGATGAAGTCCTTCGGAGCCAGTCTCACCACCCACCAACCAGTGGCAGACCCCAATGTGCAGCTCGCTGCAGGGGGAAAAGAGGGGGGTAAGGGAGGGTTCTCCCCTCGCCCCGCCCAGGGGGTAATCTGGGCTGTCAAAGGGCCCCAATGGCAGTATGGCACTCTAGGGGCAGACCAAGCTGGTCAGTAGAGGTTGGGAGGTCGTCACTCCTTGTAGGACAGAAGGAGTGGTAGGTTGGAAGGGACAGTAGGAGTGGATAAAGAATAAGTAGAAAAAAAATTTTGTTTTATTGCAATTTTATGTGCAAATGTTCAAAAGCATATACTTGTAAAGGTATTTCTGTAATGAAAATCAATTTTAATTGTTTGTTTTTATCTAGAAAAGACAGATGCTTAAAAATGGCAAAATTCAATGATTTTCTTTCTCCTATAAAGGCTGCACATTCCAGTACCAAGTGTGCAGTGCTCAACAGAGCATTGGTACATCCTGGGCAAGTCTGACTCATGGGGCTGGATATTCAAACTGCGCCCAAAAAGTGCACAATAGCAGGAGCAAGCACAAGTCCATTGCACCCATGTGCAATAGATGTGATATTCAAAAAAGGAGCAAGCCAAATTGCGCCAACAGCTAACGTCTGAATATCACACAACCTGCGCCATAGCGCAACTAGGAAAGGGAAGCTGAGCAGATACGATGCGCTGTGGTGCAACAAGGGCTGCCCAGCTGAGCAGCCCAGAGGCACCATAGCACAAGCAGGAGCCCCACAGCAGCAGAGCAATGTAACTGCACAACCAGGGAGGTAGGTAAGGGCCCACCACCCATGCCACAGATGAGCACTGGAACACACAGCAGAACTGACAATGCACCTCCACACCCTAAGCACACACAACCGGGAGGGTCGAATATCCACCGGCTGATGAGAACAAGCAACAGCACAGCTGGGCCATTGTGCCCCAGCACACCCACCAGCAAGCTGAGACTGCCACACAAGGAGGGCGGACCACCCTGTGCCACACCAGCCCCTCCAGTGCACAGCACACCTTGCACTGTGACCTCCAGACACCCCCCATGAGCAGTGACCACCACTGCAGGAAACCCCATGCATACCACCACCCCCACTGTTGCACTGCAACCTCATGTACCACAGAACCATACAAGCCAGACCCACCATGAGCACCCAGCAGTGGGTGGCAGCATACGGCAATGCAACAACAGCAGACACAGTGCCAACATGCACAATCCCCCTGAGGCACAGCTGACAGACTGACCATGTGTCAGCACAAGAGGTACCCCACATGGGAAAGGGCGTGCCCCTGACACCACCACCATTGAGACAGCACCCTGCACAGTAGACAAGTGTCACATCCCGACCCACCAAGAGCCACAGCAGCCAGCACAGACACCCAGTGGTGCGTGGAAGCATGCATCACTGGATGCAACACAGTGCAGGGCCAAACACACCCATACCCAGGGGACAATAACACAGGGCGCAGTAGTGTAGCCAAGCCCCAGTGTGGGCCCATGAAAACTGAGACACACAGCCTGCAGTCCCTCCATGGCACAGGGTGACACCCACCCTGTGCATGAACTGTGGTCCCATATGCCACCATCATATGCCTGGAGCACAAGTCACAGACAGTGGTGCACAGCCCTGCAACACACACAAGCCACAGCATGGAGGTGGGACAGCAACTGCGGAGGCCACAGTGTCACCCAAGGCAAACATGCACCACACCAGTGACAGGAGGCAACCCAGCATTGTGACAGTCACAGTGGATGACCTGCAGGGACAGCACCACTGACAAGAGCAGCAGACCTTGCAGGCCACAGACATGCAAGGGTGTCAGCTGCACAGGCCAAGGACAGGTTGACAGGGCACAATGGACACAGGGCATGCACCATGGACCACTGCACACAGTAATGCAATGCAGAGGGAACACACACACACCACAGACACTGACTGATAGCCACTCCACACCAGAGACACTTCCCACACACACACACACATACATGACTGAACCACCCCAGATGCCATGCACACCACTGCAGCTGAGCACCTATAGCCAGCTGCAAATCAGAGACCACCACAGTACTCATATCAAAATATGTGTATTGTAAAATATAAAACACAACTATATACAGTGAACTATGTACAAATGGGGAGGAGGGACAGAAACAAGGTGGGGGTGGGTAAGGGGCAGGGGTGAACATATGGGAGAGGGTAAGTGGGGTGTGAGGGTTGGTCAAAGGGGGGTAGTTGCAGGCAGGTCTTGCAGACATCGTCGTCCAGCCTGGTCCTCCTCTGCCTGGGGCTGTCACCTGGACCGCCTCCTCCTCCTGACCCCATGCCACTGTAAGTCCCTCAATATGGTCAGGGACTCTTGTGCCACCTGCAGCAGCTCCAGAACAGCCTGCTGGATCCACAGGAGTATCCGTACACCTAGGACGAGGGATCAGAGTCAATAGGTGTGACTGTCCATCCCCCTGCAGCCCACCCATTATGCATGGCATACAGCCATGTGCCACGCTCCTGTGATGGTGTGTGCCCACCCACAGTGACCGTGTCCACAAGACATGCCCAACCAGGCAGCAACAGCCATGTGTACCACTGCACACACCCACCGCCCATGTCCAGCACAGCACAACCAAGGGCGTACAGTAACGTGGCTATGTGGTGTGCAGGCAGTGCCACAGCCATGTGCCCAGTGCACGCATGGACCACCATTGACACACTCCCAGACATGCAGTGCCACTGGACAGTGCTGACTGTCACATGTCACGTGCATGGCAGTGGTGTCCATGGATGGTGGCCATGCCCTGTTTCCCACCCTGTTACACAGCATGCAATAGTAATCATGGTGTCATGGTACTCACCCTCATCGGGATGTTGTTGTCATTGGTTTTGGTCCCCGACACACCCGTGTGCAGCATCCTCCTCCCTCTGCTGCCGCTCCACCATCCGCCTCTGCTCGGCCATGCCTGTGGGAGAAAAAAGGAGAGAAATACATCAGTACAAACCCAAAGCAAAGTCCCCCTGCCCCAATGTGTATGCCACCCACCCCATACCCTGTAAACACTGCCACAGCCAACCCTAGACTATCCCTCCCCTATGTGCTGGACACATAAGACAGTGTTACCCATATGGATGATACAAGTGTGTAGACGTATCACCCACCTGGATGAAGCACCATGCCCCTCCTGGCATGCTACCGCAGACGGGCAAGTAGCTCCTGCTCCCTCCTCCTAAGGTCCCCTTACTGGTGCCTGCACTGCTCTGCTCTCCTCCTATGGCCAGTGGCCACCTCCAGGTCAGTGGCCACCTCCTGCCAAACCTGGGTCCTGGCCCTGTCCAGTGCCTCTTCTCCAAAGAGTGGGCCATAGTGTGGCTCCACAATGGCCACAAGGTTGGCCAGCTCAAGGGCACCCATTGAGGGGCTCTCCAGCATGCCATCTCCACTGCTGTAGTAGGCAATATGGTGCTTGCAGCGGCACCTCACGCGGAACTGCTGCACGCTACAGCGCCTGCCATTCCCTAACGCGTTGTTACCGAACAGCACGATAGAGGTGCAGCCATGCTGGACGATAGCGCCAAGGGGCAAAGGTCGGTCAGAGGGTCATGGGTCTCTGGTGCAAGGCCACGCAAGCGCCATCAGGCGTCTATGTGTCTAGTGCGATTGGTTGCCTGTGCCAGCACCCCAGTGAACTATCACGCGGTTGGGCCACGCGCCATGTAGTGACCCTCGCCATAGCACCACTGGCATAATGGTGGCCATGCCTGAATTGCCTACCACGCGCACATCATCAAGCGCAGCAGACGCCTGTGTAAGCTACTGGGCATGCACAGAGAGGTGTACTATGCATGCCACAGAACTGCGCCATTGATCAGCACGTTCAACACAATGCGCAAAGCGCAAAAGCGTGATATTCAGCCATCATATGCTAATCATCCGATCAGCCATGCAATGGCGCAGCAGCGCGATTTGCATCTCATTAAAGTTGCTCCTCACCTAATTTGCATGGATTGCGCTATAAAACTGACACTGTTCTGCAGTGGCCATATTCGGTTACAGCAGTTTATTGGTGAGTTGCATGCTGTGTGGGGTTCTGGACTGTGGTATCAGGGACTTGCTTTGTACTGCACAGTCACAGGTAACCACTGTCATCCATACAGGCTGAATAATGACCGAGCGAGGTCTGGGTGAGGAGGACTACGATGGTGGGAGGAAGAGGAGGCCCAATTTCACCAAGGCCGAGATGGAGGCACTCTTCGAGGCCTACCTCAATCAGGAGCCACTGCTCAGTGGATGGCGGGGCACCCCTCAGGCCCGTGCTGCTGCATTGGAAGGGGTGGCACGTACTGTCAACCTGCACGGCAGCCACCAGCGCTCCGTGCAGGAGTGTAAGAAGAAGATGGGTACCGACAGGAGGAGGGTGAAGGAGAAGGTGGCTGCCATCAGGGCAGCATGTGCTGCAACAGGCGGGGGCCAGCCGGAGGTGGTGCAGCTGACAACAGCAGAGGACAGGCTCACTGCAAGCATGCAGTGCAGTGCCATTGAGGGCATTCCAGGAGGTGGCTTCCAGACAGGTGGTAGCCCATCACTGCATGGTACGTCATGGTCTGTCGGGGGGGAGGGTAGATCACATGCACTAACGTGACCTTACTTTCTGTTACAGATCCTGTGCATCTGCAGGGGTCAGCGGTGGAGGGCCTGTCCACTGCGGACAGTCATCTGGAGTTGGAAGAGGGACCATCCACCTCCACAGGTATCCAGCGAGCATTGCAACAGTGGGTCCGCCTGGCTGTCAACACTGATGTCGTTGAAACAGGTGTGGGGGGAGGCCCTTCCTGTGTCTCAGCATTCTGGCATTCAAGGATGCCAGCACGCTGTGGCTGTGGCACAGACCTGCACCAATGATGATGACACGACCGTTATGGGCAGTGACATGTGTGTGCCACGGAATGGACACACAGCAGGCCAGCTCACGCCCATGGACCTGGCTGGTTCTACGTGTGTGCCAGCATGTCAGCACAGTCCTAGGCTGTGCCTGTCAGCACCAGTGGGGCAGCGCCGCTGGCTGGTCAGGACAGTGGCACTGTTGTGGCCACAGTGGCAGAACAACTGATCCCTTGGGCACAGCAGGTGGAGGGGCAGCAGGAGCAGTTGCCCACCAGGACTGGGGGTTCAGGGTTCAGCGGTGGCATCTGTGCACCACCTGTGGACTTGCCCATACCTGATCCTGGTGAGCAGCACCCACCCTCAAGGGATGCTGAACATCAGGCCCTTCCATACCCTGATGGACGGGATGCAGAGGTGGCAGATGACCTCTTTGATGAGCACACCCGACTACTGCAGACATCAGTACAGCAGTAGATGCGGCTTGCAATGTCCGTGGAGGCACTGTGTGTGGCTCTGGAGTGTGTAGAGGAGCGACACAGCAGGGACACCGATAGGATCCTGTCACGGATTGACCATTTGTGGGAGGATGTGACCGCTGCCATTGACAGGCAAACACAGGCGTTGATCGCTGTCATGGCCACAATGGGCACACAGTCAGATGCCCATGTGTCGCTCACACCATGCAGTTTGCTATCCACTCCTGTTCCCGATATTGTGTGGCACCCACCCTGTCAACACCGGGTTCAGCTGTGGGCATCCCGAGCACTCCTGGTGCAGGTATGTTCAGTGTGCTGCAGACCCTGTGCGGGCACGGTCGCGTTTGTGCAGTGGAACCCCAGGTGGACCATCGGCGCCACCCCATGAGGCCCGTGGTCAGCCTGCCAGTGCTGCTGGGTCTCGGCGGGGCCGCCCACGCATCCGAGGTGGACATGGCACTGTGCCACAAGACTGACCTGTCTACCAGCGTGGCACTGTCTGGTGCTGCCCTGTGTGCATTGTGTGTTTTGGTGGGCAGTGCATGGGTGGGTGCCCAGCACTGCACGCAGACACATGGTCCACCTGCACACCCTCCAACTGCTGTCCACAGGTACATGTGCATGATGATGCCTGCATTGCGCTGTACACCAAAGTGCGATGGTGCCCAGCATCTGACACACACATAGACAGTCAGTGAATGTGGTGGCCTGTGGACATGTGTGTTGCTAGTGTTTGTGTTCCGGATCTGTTTTGCACCTGACCCCTGTGCACTTTGTGCCTATTGGTGTGCGTGTGTGTGTGTGTCCGTCCATGTTTATTTTTTTTTATTTTATTTTATTTTAACAGCAGTTTGGAAAACCTTTGAGCCATAGGCTCATTTACAAAGGTACCTTGTCACAGTAAGACAAACCACAATACACAGTATAGCAGTACAACACATAAGTATAACAGTAAATTATGACATAGATACAAACAAGCTGGTACAGGTAGGATGGATGCAAACAATACCAGAGTTATGTTGTCCTTAGCAGCTTAGTAATAAGCTTTGTCATAAGTATTGAGTGCGGCTTTGACTAGCGGCAGTTACAGCATCGGGTGTTAATAAGGTGGTTACGTAAGGAAGTTTTGAAGCACGATATAGTTGGAGCTTCGGAGATGGAGGGGGGCAGTGTGTTGAACCAGGAGGGGGCCCTAAAGCTGAAGGCTCTTTGGCCGTGAGAGGTCCTAGCTCTAGGGATAACAAGAGAGGTTTTCCCAGAGGTCCGAGTATGAACTAGTGGGACAGAGCGGCGTATGGTGGTGGTCAATCCTGGTGGGGAAAGCCCAAGGAGGGTCTTTTTTGTAAGGGTACAGGTAGAATATTTGAGGCGCTCGTCGAGATCAAGTACCAGCACTTTAGCATACAGTAGGCAGGTGTGTGTCATCCTAGGTGCTCCAGTAATTAACCTGCAGGCCTTATTCAGAGTAAGAATTTTATGGAGTGCGGTCTGATCAGCAGCACCATACACCGGCAGTCCATAGTCCACTAGGGACAGGATAGAGAGGTGACATGAGTCAAGAGCCTCTGGGAGGCAGTGTTTATACCGGCGTAAGATGCCCAATCGGATATTAGTGGCAGTGGCTAGGGCAGCGATGTGTCCATGGAAGGAGGGGAAGGGGTCAAAATGGATCCCTTGGTATTTATAGGAGCAAACTTGTTCGAGTGGGAATGAGGACCCAGCGTGAATGAGGAGTTTGAAGTTGCAGGACTTGTTTTGGGGATGAGTGAAGAACATAGTTTTTGTTTTTTTAAAGATTTATAACCAATCTATGTTCCTTGAACCAGCCCTCGGCTTCAGTGAAGGACTTCTGCAGCGAGTCCTGGAGGGCAGTAGGGTTACGATTTGAGGCAAAGATGACTGCATCATCAGTGTACAATAGAATGTTCCCGAGCAGAGCGTGAAGGTGTTAAGGCAAAGGGAGAATAGTAAGGCCCAGAATGGAGCCCTGGGAACCCAGAAAAGATGGGACAGATGTCTGAGTAGGTCCCATTAATTTTACTACACTGTGAGCGGTCAGACAGATAACTGGTGCACCAGGAGATAGGCCCAGCAGCAAAACCAGAGAGACTAAGGGCATCAAGAAGGAGGTGGTGGAGACAGTGTCAAAGCTGAGAGGTCAATGAAGACAGCACCAGCCAGAGAACCAGTGTCTAAGGAGGAGTGGAGAAAGTTGGAGAACTCTAGAGGGCTGTGTTGGTACTGTGGCCCGCTCGAAGCCATGCTGCTCAGACAAAGGACATTGTAGGTGGAGAGGTAGTCAGAGATTTGAGAGGCCACCACTTTTTCCAAGGCCTTGGAGAGAGGAGAGAGAATGGAGATCGGTCGATAGTTTCCAGTTACAGTCCTATCACCACCTTTAAAGATAGGGGTGACAGGGCGACTTTCCAGGCAGTTGGAACCTTCCCAGGCAAAGAGAGTGGTTGATGAGGCATGTGATCGGGTAAGGACTGTGTCTAAGACCAGCCGAGAATACACGGATCCAGGGTGTCACTGCCTGTACTATTACTCTTGAGGGCAGTGACAAGGTGTGGCCTAAGTTCTTGGGCAGAAACACGGTGGAGGAGAAAATAAGGGCGAGAAAGATTTACGGCAGGTGCTGGGGTAGGAGGGTCAAAAAAATTTGTAGGGAGGATAGGGTTAAGGTCAGTGAATGAGGTGCTGAGGTGGTTGGCTATGAGGGCTGGGTCTGAGGAGATCACACCATTAATGTTGATCTGGGTGGATGGGGGGGAGTGTGCACTCCCATTTAACTGTTTAATGTTATCCCAGAAGGTTCTGGGATTCCCCCATGAGGCAGTGAGTGAGGAACCGATAGTGCTCAGACTCTGCCTTTTCTGATGGCCCGGTGCACTTGTTTCGGGCGGCAGCTATAACTGCTCGTCATTGGGCCGGGCCAGTCTCAATGGCACGGTGCCATAGGTTGTCCCTATGTTTGAGCTGGTGGATCAAAGCTTGGGTAACCCAGGGGCTTTTCCTTTAGAATGGCGGGTCAACACTGGGGCAAAGATATCACAGGCATTATTAAAAGGTTGGGTAAAGAAGGAGAGACTGTGTCGATGTCAGAGTTGCCTGTATAGGAGACCAGTCAATTTGGGACAGAAGTTCTTAAGTTTTATCAGTCCACCAGGTATTAGACCCGCGGCATGTGGACTGTGCTATGGGTTTGGGACTGAGGTTGACCAGTGGAATAGAATGGGGAGTGATCGCTGAGAGAGTCTGGGAGGACTTGTACATTGGGGATCCAATTAGGGCGGTTGGTGAGTACCACATCAAGCAGGGTACTGGAGCCTCTTGAAGTTAGTCCTGGTAGGGTGGGTAACTAGTTGTGTTAGGTCTATTGCAGAAAAGGTCTTGGTAGAGGAGGAGGAGGGCTGAGCCAGTTGACATTTAAGTCACCCACCAGAATTTGATCAAGTGGAAGGAGGTAGAGAGGTAAGGTATTTGCAAGAGAGGCAATGGCCTGCATTTGGTCCCTGGGGCACGTATGCAGTAGTCAGATAAAGGGATCCTTTAAAGGGTCAGGGGTTAGTTTCAGCATAAGCGCCTGGGCCCTGGAGTCAAGGATGGAAGTGGCAGGGCTAGCACGGGAGAGATTCCTTGACATAAATAAGCGCACCGCCGCCCTTCTCCCAACACGGTCAGACCGAAAAGGGTGAAACCAGGAAGGGAGACTAGGGAGTCAGGGAGGATTTCGACAGCCAAGTCTCAACCAGGGTGATGACATCAGGGTTAATTGATGTGACCAGGCATTGTAGTGAGTCAAACTTTTAGGAGGCTACAGATATTCGCGGAGACCATGCATAGGCCTGTGGTGCGAGTTGGGGAGCTCCGGGAACCGGCCAGGGTTTGATGAATGTTCCCCGACAGGAGTAGTAGCATGACTAACACCCCTGGCTGGGAGATGGTGAGACGTTTTCCTATGATTGACATGGGGAGGGGAGGCTAAGGGAGCAGGGGTGGGCAGGGAGGTACAGGAGGGAAAGCAAGAATAAGAAGACACCCAGATGTGCCTGAGGTGAAGAGAAAGCTAGGGGAGGGCAGGGGATGGGGACACACAGAGGTCCCAAGGGGCAGGAGAGGAGGTTCAGGAGCAAAGGGAGGGAAGGGTGCCAGGGCACAGTGTGGACTAGCAGATGGGTAAGTGGGTAAGTGCACTGCTAGTGGGGATAGGCACAGGCAGAGCGTGAGGCAGGGCCAATACATTGTGGTGAGCAAGATCCCAGGGAAGTAGTGCTGTACAGGTAGGAGTAGGAAGTAGTGAGGGAGCATAGGTCCCTCTAGTGGCCAGCAGGTATAACCTGCAAATGGGAAAGTGGGGAGATAGGTTCTGGGCAACAGGACGGATGTCACAGGGTGGATCTCATATTGACAGCCGCCCTGGGTGGAGGGGTGGTTGGGCGGAGGGCAGACATGCCACCGCCAGGCTAGCACCCTCTGCAGGTGTCCAGACTAAGAGAAGAGGCCTCTTTACCTTGAAAGTTATCAGGCTGGAGATTTGGCTTCATCAGCTACTCAGGTGAGCTGCTTGTTGCTTCAGTTGCTTGACTGTGGCGTGTTACTGTTCACCCCTCCCTGGTTGTATGTGTGTGCTTCTGTGCCCTGCCACATCCCTTGCCAGCATGCACCTCTGGTGTGTTTCCATGCGTGTATGTGGGTTGTGCCCTAGCCACTGGTGGTTGCACATGGCACCATGACTTACCAGTGTTGGCTGAAGTGCTCCTCTGTGATGGTGTCCCAGTGCAGCTGTGCCTGCCAGATCAGTCGGGGGTCCCATCGGCCAAAGGGGGGCTGCCCATCCCCATCTTCACCGGCGTCACCGTCATCCCCATCGCTGTCCCCCTCTTTGACCTGTATGGCTATCCCACAGTCTTTGGCCATGTTGTGCAGGATGCAACAGGCCAGGAATATCCCACAGGCCTTTGAGGGGCTATACTGTAGGGCACCGCCAGAGGTGTCCAGGCAATGGAAATGTGCCTTCAGCATCCCAAACACCCACTCAATGACGTTGCATGTGGTGGCGTGTGCCTCATTGAAGCATTGCTGAGATAGGGTCGTGGGCCGCCGGAAGGGTGTGAGCAGCCAGGGATGGAGTGGGTATCCACTGTCACATGTGTGGAGATAGTGGAGGTTAATGTCTTGTTCAGGCTTAGACTGCCCCAAGCCCTGTGAGCCACACCCATGGTACTTCTGGCTTACCCCCCCTTGCCCACGATATGTCATTTCTACATACATACTCACCCACTAGATGACCTGTGGGGATGTCCTCACTCTTGAATCGGTGGCACAGTGCTGACTGGTACCAGATGAAGGAATCATGTGCTCCCCCAGGGTGCATGGCACAGACATTGATGATGTGCCCATTGGCATCACACACCACCTGGCAGTAGACACTGGCATATCCCTTCCGATTTATGTCGGCAGCCCCATCGGGGCCAGGTGGTGTGCGTATGGCCACATGGGTGCAGTCTATCACCCCTAGCACACCAGGCATACGTGCTACCCTGTGGAACTCCTGTATGTTTGCTGTGCACTCTGCCGCAGTGCTGGGGAAATGGATGTACTCCACAGCATGTGGCAGCAGTGCACTGAGAAATTGGTTGAGGATGCATTACATGGCCGACTGTGTTATGCGTGTGGTATCCCCTGTTGGTCTCTGGAAGGTACCCATGATGAGCAAGCACATGCATGCTGTTACCTTTGTCTCCACTGAAATAGCATGACTCCATCGTGTGGGTGCCTGCATCACATCACTGCACAGCTCACAGAGCTGCCTCAGTATTGCCCTGTTCAGGCGGTACCAGCCCACAATCTCAACATCTGTATACAGCGCAAAGCTGGTGCAGGCTCGGTACTGCCTGTTGGGGGCATACCGCCGACGGGCCCTTCCATGGCTACGTCCCCCTGCAGCATGCCTTCTTACCCCCCTCATTACAGCATCCATGTGGAAGGTGGCACTGTCCATGTCCCTAGCTTGTGTTCCCCCAGCAGATGTTGCTTTGTTCCCCCACTGTCCTGACTGCTACCTCCTGCACCGGGTACACCTACTGGCCTCTGCACTCTGTGGCCCCACACACCTTCCCTTGCCCCTCTTCTGTGGTGTGGTTTCCCTGGCCTGCCCTTTTTCTCCCTGATTCCCTGTGCCTGTCTCTGCCTCTGTCTCATGTGGCTTCCCTGTAGCGTTCTTGCACCTCTTCCTTGCTCCTTTTTATTTTGGCTCATTTCCGCTATGGCGCAACTTCCGCCTGCTCCACTGTTGCGCATTGCGCAAGTCTTTGAACATCACACTGCGCCCTTTATGCATGGTTCCACCCCCTTCGGTTGCGCATGCCTTCATTATCATTGCGCTGTTGCTCTGCATGTTTTCAGTGGTGCAACTGCCTCCTGCTGAATATCGCAGAATGGCGCATTTTCTGACTTGCACTGGCACAACCCTATTGCGCATTGCGCAACCTTTTTGAATATCCAGCCCATGGTTCTCACATATTCCAAAGTCTCCCATTTTGTAAAAACTACAAATCTTAGTTTGGTTAAAGCTTCCTCTTTTATGTCATCACATGTCAATAGATATTTTTCCACATTAAAGTTCCTGTCAATTACTTTTAGGGAACTACAATTCCAGCTATCTCCTATGCTAGACATATATTTTTGTTTTGCATTATCAGTAATCCTCTGTACTGCTAAAGACATAAAGCTGTCTGGCTCTATGTATTTCCCAAAATATAATTATATTGCAAACCATTTGATTTAATTCATGATTTAGTTTGCCAAACCAAGTTAAAATATTATAGTCATTTCTTGAGACTGCATCCATCCAACAGTTATAAATTAAAATATCCAAAGGTGCCTTGCTCAATTTTCTCCCAAAAAAACACATTTTTTAATTACTGTTGTATATAATGAGATTGTACCTGTTCCTTCCTGTGTTGCAGCATTTGAAGTTGCTTTCAATACACTCAGTAGGTTTTTCCAGTATTGATTTTAAATTGTTTCAACGTCTTTAAAGTTAAAAAAAGCCCCATATCTTAGCCCCATATTAAAGTTGGGAATTCACCTTAGCTACAAAGCAACGGTGTTGAGCAATATATGATTGTTTTGCTATAGAGTGGGCAATATGATTTATATAATTAAATGTCTTAACGGCATTCTCCTTATTTTTTTTCAATATACTTGTTCCATTTCAGATTGTTATTAAGACTAAGGCTGCTCAGATGGGAGCTGGGGAGGATGGTATGGGAAGTCAGAGGAGCAACGCAGTGAAGGAAAAGGTAGAGGCTGATGCCCAGGTGAATAACAGCATCAGACAGGGGGTGGGGAGAAGCACCCAGTATAAAGGAGAAGCTCTTCCTCAGAGGAATAGGGTGCCCAGGTTGGAGGAATGGCAAGAGGTGAGGGAAGGGGTGGGAATGTGAAAGTAGCATCAGGGTGGGAAATTCTAAAGGGTGCCTTTATTGACTAGATTTAAACCACTGTCTGGAAGGAGGGGCAGCAGGAGGTGAGGTAGCAGATCAGGTTGAGCCAGGGCCTGAGAAGGAGTACATAGGAGTGGGAGGAACTAATCAGGATGGGCAGGGAAGAGAAGACAGGCAAAACAGAGTGGAGGAAGGGGGGGAGAAAAGGAAAGAAAAAGGGGAGGGAAAACTGAAAGCAGATACAGATAGCCAAAAGGGGAGGGGCAGATTGGGAGATGGAAAAACAGTTAAGGGAATAAATTGTGGATGTGGAGATAAGTTTACCAGGTTGCAGAGGGAGCAGTTTGGTGGTGTAGCAGCTAGCACTGAAGGTAAGAAAAGAAGGTCAGGGAGCAGGGATGCAGGGGATGGAAGAGTGGCAATCATAGGTGCCCCCATTATTAGGGGTATTCACTGGAGAAGGAAAGGGGACTCAAATGAAAGCAGGATGGTGGCTTGTATGTCAGGGATGACAGCAGGGAAGGTGGGCCTAAGAATAAGGGAACTAGTAAGTGAGGTTAGAGAACAACCTAATTTAGTTACACATTTGGGAACCAACGACCTAGCTGGGGAGAAGGTGGAGGTAGAAAAGTAGGTTCAGGGAGTTAGGGAAGATCTGCAGGAAGGAAGGAAGTTCACTGGCCTTCTAGAAGTGATACCAGTACCAGGGCCAGCACAGCCAGAAAAAGAAGCATAGAGGATTTCAATGACTGGCTGAGGAAATGGTGCAGAGAAGAGATGTTCATCTGTATTGGGGACTGGGAAGAGACCTGGTTAAACAAAGCACTCTTCATCAGACAGGCTACACCTCAGTAGGGAGGGTACTCAAGAACAAACTGGGGGAATGCATACAACCACTACACTTAATTTAAACTACTGGGGGCAGGGCATGCAGGCCCATAGATTCTGAGAGGAGGAGGTAAGTGAACCTCCCACCACAGTGATGGAAGAGGTCTGGAGAGAGGTGGAAGGGGCAAGAACACAGTCAGCAAAGGGTGGAGGGGTAAGAACACATTACAAGGGTATGTGGAGGGTGCACAGAAAAGGAATAAATGTGAATAGAAGAAGAGAGGAAGAGAAGGAAGGTCAGATTCAAAGTGGAGGGTGGTCTCTGAATGCGGAGTCTTGGAAACAAGATGGAAGACCTGCAGGCACTATTAGCGGACAGGAGGGTGGACATAGCTGCAGTAATTGAGAATTGGGCAACCTCGCACCATGACTGGGACCTTACAGTCTCTGGATATAAACTATACAGGAGGGAAAGGATAGTCAGAAAGGGGGGAGGGTGGCAGTTTATATCAGGGAGGGAATAACTTGCACAAGGGAGGAGTTGGAGGAAGGGGAGGTGGAGGCATTATGGGTTCAGTTAAGGTCAAATAGAGGGAGAAAGGTGGGGATGGGGTGATTTATAGATCACCCAGTCACGGTGAGAAGAGGGACAGAGAACTGAGCTCACAAATATCGGAAGCTGCGGGGAAAGAAGAGGTGGTAATTGTGGGGGACTTCAACCTGCCCATGGTGGACTGGAGCACACCATCCACAACATGTGCTAGGAGTCAGATGATCCTGGAAGGAGTGCAGAGTGGGTTTCAGATGCAGGGCATCACTGAACCAACAAGAGCTGAGGCAATTCTTGATTTGGTGCTCACAAATGGGGAGCATGTACAGGAAATAATGGTCAGAGAGCCACTGGGAGGAAGTGACCATTGCACAGTGTGGTTCCAATTGGATATGGGCAGGGAAAGCATCCTGACTAAGACCAAAATCTTGGATTTCATGAGGGCGGGCTTCAGGAAAATGGATGAAGTGCTAAGGAGCCATCTGGTGGGCATCAAAGCAGATATGGGGGTGGACCAATGGTGGTCCATCATTAAGGAAAGAATGCTGGTTGCCACAGATGAGTGGGTTAGGCTCAGGGGGAAGAACACAAGGGCAAAAGTAACCACCTGGTTCAGTTCTGGGTTTGCCCAGGCAGTAAGGGAAAAGAGATTAGCCTATATAAAATTCAGGAAGACCAAGAGAGAGGTGGATAGGGAAAATTACCTAAGGTTGGCTAATGAGGCAAGTAAGAAAGTCAGGCGAGCAAAGGCACAGAAGGAGCTGCAGATAGCTGAAGGAATTAAGGAGGGGAAGAAGGCTTTCTTTCGCTATATAAGTGAGAAAAGGAACAAGAAGGAAGGGATTGTTAGGCTTAAGAAAGGGGTGGAGTGGGTGAAGGATAATGGGGGAAAAGCTGAGATACTAAATTAATACTTCTGTTCCATCTTCACCAGAGATAATGGGGGGGAGACACAGATGTAGTGATAGAGGAGGATAGACTGGGGAAGGGGCTGCTGGCATTGAAGGTGGACAAATCACCAGACCCAGATGGAGTACATCCAAGGGTACTAAAGGAACTGGCTGAGGAGCTGGCAGGGTCACTGGCAGACCTATTTAATAGTTCACTACAGACAGGCATAGTACCGCAGGACTGGAGAACAGCACGTGTAGTGCCGCTCCACAAAAGTGGTCACAAGGATGACCCAGAGAATTACAGACCAGTTAGTCTGACCTCCAGTGTGGGCAAGCTCATGGAGCCTATACTAAAGGAAAGGTTGGTGGAATATCTAGAGGAGAATGGTCTCCAGGATTTGAGGCAGCATGGGTTCATGGGGGAGAGATCGTGTCAGACAAATCTGATTGGCTTCTTTGACTGTGTCACTAAGACAGTAGACAGGGCCAAGCGGTACACATCCTCTGTCTTGATTTCAGCAAGACCTTTGACTCTGTGCCTCACAAAAGGTTAATCAGGAAGTTGGTGGATCTCAGGGTTGGGGAAAGGATGACCAGATGGGTGGAATACTGGCTGAAGGACAGAACCCAGAGGGTGGTTGTGGGGGGAGAGTTATCTGGCACAAGACAGGTAACCCGTGGGGTTTCACAGGGCTCAGTGCTGGGCCGGTGTTGTTCATTGTCTTCATCAATTACACTGGAGATGGCATTAAGGGCAAAATGTGCTTATTCATGGATGACACCAAGTTCTGTGGGAGAGTAGACACAGCTGAAGGGATAGAGGACCTACAGGAAGATCTGGAAAAGTTAAGGATGTGGTCCAGGATCTGGCAGCTTAGCTTCAATGCCAAGAAATCCAACTTATGCATATTGGAACCAAGAATCCTAGGACAGAGTACTACCTGGGTGGAGTCCGAGTATCTGCATCAGAGGAGGAGAATGACCTGGGATTGATGATCACTAGTGACCTGAGGCACTCCACACAATACAAGAAAGCAGCAGCCAAGGCAAAAAGATGCTGGGATTCATATCTAGGGGAATCAGTAGTAGAAGACAGAGAAGGTTATACTGCCCATGTACAGGTCATTGGTAAGGCCACATCTAGAGTATGGAGTTCAGTACTGGTACCCACACCTCAAAAGGACATTAAACCTGCTGGAGAAGGTCCAGAAGAGGGATACCAAGATGATATCTGGTCAGCAGGGAAGGCATATGAGGAGGCGTTCAGGGCACTGAACATGTACTCCTGTAAGACAGGAGAGAGATAGGGGACATGATTGGGATCTCAGGTACTTGAAAGGGGTAAATAAGGTTGATAAGGAGAGTCTCTTTAAGCTGAGTGGCAACCATAACATGAGGGGGGCAGTCTTAACTGGAGGTTAGGAGGTTTAAGAAGGAGGTCAGGAAGCCCTTTTTAATAGAGAGGGTGGTAGACACTTGGAATGAACTGCCCGAAGAGGTAATCTCATTGAAGACAGTGGGCAGCTTTAAGAGAGGCTCGGACATGTATGGAGGAAGGTAAGGGTCATGAGTAGGGTGGATGGGACGAGTGAGGAGAGGGGGCAGGGACAGAAGCTCAAGCTGTGGACCCTGCAACAGCAGGAGACATGATAGACCAAATGGCCTTCCTCTGCTTGCTTCTTCGTATGTTCATATATAAAAGTAACCCCCAAATATTGGAATTCACTTACTTCTGTAATATTAGTTCCATTTACTTTCTATACTGGGCAGTTTAATTTCTTTTCACCAAGGACCACTATTTTTGTTTTATCTAAATTAAGGACCATGTCCAGTTTTTTGTAAAAGTCTCCATTGCAGATGTCATGGCCCTTTTCAGGCCAAGTGGAGTCTGTGATACATATGGAACAGACAAGATTCCCCGAGTTAAATGCATGAAAAGCATGTGCTGGAGAGTGAGGTGTGATAGGCCAGAGAGATAAGGGTTATAAGACCATGGAGTGTACTGTGAATCAAAAGGCAATTTTGTCCTGTATGCAAAACTGGATTGGAAGTCATTGCAGGTATCTTATGAATGGGACACTGCGGCCTTGTCTTTGAGTAGGTGAAAAGATGCACAGCTTCATTTTATACAGATTGAAACTTTGCGGGAAAATACTTGAGATGATCATACAGGAAGGACTTGCAGTAACCTAGCTAGGAGATAATGAAGGGGTGAATTTGCGTTTCTAATGCCTGAAGGTTGATGTCATATACGGACAATGTAGTGGAGGTGGTAGCCGGTAGACTTACAGACTATAGGATGTGGAGAGGCAAAAGAGAGTACTACAGTAATTTATTGATTGGAGGGCTATATAAACAGAACTGAGACAGAGCATGCTTACTCTTGACAAAGCAATTTATAATGCAAAACACTGGGTTTTTGTGGTGGCATTCATGTCCTCCCTCACTGCTCTAGATGTAAGTAGCATTTTTTGCACTCTTATAAAATCTATTGAAGTGTTTTACTGTAACCAAATGCAGGTTTGTTGGCTATGCTGTGCACCTTTTTTTTAGAGGCATTAGTCTTGCACCTCTTTTGTTTTGAGTTTAATGCCAAATACCTAAAGTGCCACACAGTCAGGAGGATCTCGGTCTTTATAAAATTGGATGGAAACTTCCTGCTTCTTGATTGGCTAAACAGGTTTTCAGACCCAAATCTTAATTTTCCACAACTGCACAGCTTTGAACAAGTTCAGGCAGATGCATTTGGAATTTGGACAACTCACATACAGAGTTCCTGAGCCACTTTGCTCATTTCTGATTGCCATCACAAACAGGACTGCCACATTTATTCATATACAGTATAGAAACCATCAACTAGGCCCTGAAAATAAAACTCCCTTAAATGAAAAAAAAAAAATACATATATACATTGAAAGTTCTTTCCACTCATTAGCCTCTCCTTATTCACATAAATAAAAAAACAAATCAATTACTGTTCAGAGTTTCTGTCTCTTGTGCCTTGTTGATAACCATAAAAAAAATTCTCCTCCAACCTTGCCAGTTTGCCAAGGAACTCTCACCTCCTTACCATGAAACAAATGATGTTCAGGCATCATTTGATGCCTGTGTGTGTCTGCATGTGTATGCCTGTGGAATTCTGCAGAATTCTGAATGTATGTACTCCAGGTTACAGTACTATTCCATGTGTGTCTGTGTGTGTTTGGGGGTAGCATTCACTACTGGAATACTGCAGACATTTTAATTCTTGTATTCCATGGTAAGAAACACAACATACACTGAACGTGTTGAAAGACAGATGACTGATGGATAAGTGGAGACCATCAGCGGAGGGACTAGTTTACAGTTTTAGCAATATCTTATTACATAGGTAAGGTAAAGTTTATTTCAAAGTATGTATAAAAATTATTTGTTACACACAAAAAAGTTAAAATCACATATCTTATGTATGACCTTTTCCAATTCTTATAATACATATACTTTCATCTCCAACAGTTTCAAAGATTTAATATAAGAGTTAATAAAACCCTATACACATTAATCTAAATCAGATATTCCACTTCATTTTTTTAAGCCACTCTATGTGCAAAATTTGCTAAAACAAATATTGTTTCCAGTTTTTACAGTTTAGAATCTCCTTTATTTGCTCCTCTTTATTTAAGCTTATAAGATTTTGAAAAGAATGCTCAATGCCTGGTCTCCTTATATCACTATAAGCTTCACACTCAAGAATATCTTATCATATGTTTTGTAGCTTTTAACATTTTATGAATGTTTATTTATTAAAAGCTGCCTATGAACTCATTTTATAAGCCCAATAAGACACTTGGGGATATTGGCTGTGCTGGTTGTACCACACTTCTAGGGTCTGAAGGCACTTAACCTATGATCTCATGCCTTTTATTTGTTTATTGAAATATTTCACTAGGAAGGCACACTGAGCAAGAGGTTGCTCAGTTCCCGGTATGACCTGGGGGGAAGGGGTACAATTAGGGATGAGACATTTTACATTGAGGCCCAGAAATTCAAACTGCACCATTCTGTGGCGCAAGCACCTGCACCACTCAAAAAAGTTGCGCTGGGGTGTGGCCAGGGCGATATTCAACAGAGTTGCGCTATTGCGCAACTTCTTTGAATATCGCTTCCTGGTCACACCCACTGTGCATGGCGTAGTGGAACTGCACCAGCGCAAGTGATCAGAGTGGAGCACTGAGATGCGGTGGTGCAAGTTCCATTGCACCATGTGCAGTACCTGCGATATTCAAAGGGTGACATGCAAATGGGGCCATAATTTATGCAAAGTGCAGGGGGGACCATTTGCATCTAATTATGGCCCCATTTGCATGCCATTAGCATGCAGGTGTGCCGATCCCCGACGACTTGCACCTGGCGCCCGCCAGGCAGCCGCCGGGGACCAACTCCCCTGCAGCCCGATCGCGGGCAGAACAGTATTCTGTCCCCTCCCAGCAGCCCGATGCGGGCATAATGTAAACTCCTCCCCAGCAGCCTGATCACGGGCATGATGTAAACTCCCCACCCCGAATAGCCTGATTGCGGGCATAACATAAAGGT
Organism: Neoceratodus forsteri; assembly: GCA_016271365.2. NCBI lineage: Eukaryota > Metazoa > Chordata > Ceratodontiformes > Ceratodontidae > Neoceratodus > Neoceratodus forsteri. The sequence goes on from CM057456.1 coordinate 1,294,976,809, forward strand.
CCCCCCACTGGGTAGCCCGATCGCGGGCATAATGTAAACTTCCCCACCCCAATTGCCCGATCGTGGGCATAATATAAAGGGCCCCCAGTAGCCGATCGCTTGGGCAGCATCCTCACCCCACCAGTCCAGAATCCCTGGTGATCTGAGTGGCCTGCCTCTCATCCACGGATCCCCACCACCCCACTCCCCCACTTGTCAGCGGTGGGAGGCAGCACCTGCCTGCCACCCACACTCACCAACTGACAGCTCCCATGCCAGTGGTCTGCTCGGGAGGACCCAATAACAGGGATTCCTGGAGAGATGACTTACTCCTGGGACAGTTTGGGGCAGGTTGGTGGATTATTTTTGCCATTGAGTTTTCACCTTGACTTATCCCCTGAGCTGTCAAGATGCTGGATATACCAAAGGTGGGCAGTGCTAGGCCGCCTGAGCCCTGCCAGCATTCCTCACCTAGGGTGGCTGTTAAAGAGCTGGGTGTAGACTCCTCCTGAATGGAGAGCAGTCCCAAGATGCTCAGTCATCCTCCTAAGCTAACCCTGTTTGACCAGGTCCTCCGCAAACCAGCCACTGCATGAGGCAGCACAGAACCACCAAGCCTAACTAAACCACTAAACCAGACTGTATTTTGTAAGTAACTAAAACACACTTGGATGAAAAAGAAAATAACATAAAATACATAAAGACTAAGAATAATAATTTTCTTACTTCTGCATCTTAAGAGGCCTGTAGGGATTTTAGTCAATTAGGCCCTGTTTTCAGAAGAGCGAGGCAACATCTACACTGTGCCAGGGAGAACAGCATGGTTGAACAGGTATATATTTTAGCACCCCAGATACTAATTAGATCATGTGCATGTACATATACTACTAAACCTTGCAAATGAGGGACCCTCCTGCATACAGAGCACAGTGCTATATAAAAGGTTGACAGTGCTTAATAACTGAAACTGCACACTGTTTACTGCTTGCAAATCCTGCCTCATTTGATCTGCCATGCACCCCAAGCGGCGCCCAACTGAAAAGGCAGTGCCTCGGCTGCCACGCTGATGGGACCTTACATCTCCTGCCACCTCCTGAACTCGCCCACGGATCAACTCCCAGATCTGCCGAGCGCCCTGAGTGGTGCCTCCAACCGTGCTGCTGTGCTTCCTGGCCACTGCCGACTTGACCCGGCTCTGCCGTCTCCCTGAACTCGGACCTGGACTAACTCCCAGGTATTCACCGTTGCTTGTATTTGATCGGCGGAAGTACTATTGGTTGTAGTCTTTGCTACGGGCATCTATTGACTGCAGTAAGCACGCTCACCGATTGGCGCCTTTTGCACTCGGTTCAGTTCAGCCTGCTCATTCTTCACTGTGATTTTTCCTCCCTCCCACCCTCCCAGGCCTCCTTTAAATACACGATGTTTCTTGCCTTCCTCCTACTGTGCCTGTTCTCATTGGCCTCCCAGAACCCTTGTTGCTCCACTGACCTACTGAGCCTAGTACAGCTTTTCTCTCTGACTCAGCCTCATCCTCCGTGACCAATACCCTGTGTTTAACCAAGATGCTGCCCTACACTTCACATTGCACTTATTCTCCCCCCACCTAATCCCGCATCCCCTCCTCTGAAATTAGATGATATCCCTCCCCCTATCTACAATCAGGGTAACTCCCCCTCTCCCATTACCATATCCTGGTCTCACTGACCCACTCACCCCTGCGCCTCTCTCGTCCAGCTGCCTATGCACGTTACTCTTATATGGCTGCTTAGCCCTGGTCACCCTTTGCTAATACCCAAAGCCCTAGCTCCTACTGCTACGCCAGAACCACTCCTGGTTCAAGAGTGCAAAGCTGCATTATATTATTATTGCCTCCTACTTTATCGGCTGGTGACATAAAACCCCAACCCTGGCCCAGCTCAACCTCCTGTAGCCAGCACTGAGCCACGCCTCAGCTCTTCCAAATGGCCTTAAAATACTATATCAATATACGTAGTCCCCTCCCTAAAGTGGACTTCATACAGCCACTGGCGGTTGTGCTCAACCCTGATATAATACTTGAATCACAAATAAAAAAATCAGCAACTCATCTCCTACTCTCCTGGCTTCACAATACGAGACAGGACCGACTGGAGAGGAGGTAGGTAGCCATCTATGTCTCCTTCTTCCATCCATTTCGCCTGCCTTTTCTAGTGCTTCCGCCAAAGCTTACAAGGCTCTGCTGCTGCAAATCTCGCTCCTTCAAACTCTGCCTTGTTGTGGCAGGTGTCTATTGCCGGTCCTGGCTCAAACCAATATTGCTAATGAACTCATAACCACCTTAGTTAGCCACCTTCTGCTGGCGAATTATATTATGGGAGAGTTCAACATAAATTGACTACCATACCCAGCAAAGTCCAAATGCTATACGTGTCAACCCAACCCAAATTATGCAAGATCCGACTAGTTAAATCACAGGACAGGAAACCATTCCTCATTGACTGGGCTCTCACAACCCACAATCTATAGGGTCATTAATCTGGTACTCTAGCAGATGCCTCAGTGACTGCTATACGACTTTCCTGGTGCACAAAATTACAAAGTCAAAGTCCCCTATAAACTCTACAAATCCAATCATACAACCCTGAACATTGACCCACTTTTATGATTTGACCAACACTAACTGGCACCATAACTGCTAGCTGTAACCTAGATGTCACAGCTAACTTCAGAGAACGATTCCTTGAAGTCTGGAATCAACATGCACCACCACGCCTGCACGTGGTCCATGGAAACCACTCCCCTGGATCTCCTCAGAACTCATTGCTTGTCTAAGGGCACGTGATACAGCCTGAAGCTCCATAAAGAACAAAGCTCTTAAAGACTATGAGGGTCATCGGGTCCTCAGAAACAAATGCACTAAAGCTAATTTATTTGGCCAAGGCTGATTACTTCAGCTCTACTTAACTCTAATAAAAATAACCCATCCAAATTCTGGAAAGTAATCCACCACTTTTCTCCCCACAGGCCCCTTCCCCTCCTCCAAATAAACAATACTGTCATTGTTGACCCTTACCTTAGCATTGTTGCTGCTTTCAACTCGCACCTTACCTCATGTGCTTTCTACCTGTTAGGCTCCTCCCAACTATTAACCAGTTATTCTCCGCACCCATTAGAAGTCCTCCGTAGCCCTGCCTCATAGCTTTTCCTTCTAGTTCTGAGAACTGACATGCTGGCGGCTGGAAGCCCTAAACCTGAGCAAAGGTAGCTCCTCTGATGGACTGGACCCAAAGTTACTAAACTTGTCTGTTTCTCATTGCTCCCCACTCACTGCTCTTTTCAATCTCTCGCTTCACTTGGCCGAAATTCCCGTCGGAAACATGCTATTGTCCTCCTCCATAAGTGTGGTGGTACTCCTTCCTGAGAACTACCGCCTATATCCTCCTCCTGACGTTAGCCAAACCACAAGACCATCTAGTCCCTGACTATCCTTGCACCTCTCTGACAGAAATTTTTTCACCCAATATCAATCTGGGTTCCGTAAACATCACTCTACTACTACCTCACTGCTTTGAATCACTGATGTGATCCTGACAGGCATGGACTGTGGTCACATAACCACTGCCATTTTTATTGATCTTGCTAAAGCTATTGACACAGTTTCCCACTCCCTCCTGCTCCACTTTCTCTCATCAGCTGGGCTGTCTGAACATGCCATTAAATGGTTCAGCACATACCAATATGACTGCTCATAGTCCGTAAAAATATCCGACTACATCTCCCCTCCTCTACCCATAGATTTTGGAGTCCCCCAAGGGTCCATACTAGGCCCGATTCTCTTCTCCATCTTTCTGAATGATCTTCCATCCATCTGTACCTCATCTTCTATACATATGTATGCTGATGATGTGGTTCTATTCTCCTCTGAGCCCTCACTCTTGGATGTCACCTCCAGGCTCCAACGTGATTTCAATAATGCCTAGAGCTGGTTTCAATCTCACCAACTCTTCCTAAAATGCCAAGAAAACTGTGTCCATGACTTTTGGCACACATCAGAAGCTGTCAGGCTCCCTTCTGCCCTCCTTCACTACCCTCGACGGAGCAACTGTAATTGCTACCAGTCTTTCAGGTATCTGGTGTTTGGCTGGATAAACATCTCACCTTCTTGGCCCATGTAGATGCCATAATAAAAAAGCTTCATCCCAAACTCGGTGCCTTACATAGAAACCGCTCCTGCCTCCCGCCACAGGCAAGACGTGAACTGATCCAAAAAATGATCCTACCGATTTTTGACTATTGCAATTTTGTTTATTGCTCTGCTCCTGCCACCTCCTTATCCAACCTGGATACTCTTTTCAACTCATTCTGTCGGTTTGCTCTGGATGCACCTCACCTTACCCCCCGCTGCCACTTGTGCCGAGCTTTAGCCTTCCCATCCTTAACAAATAGGTGACTGCATCATTGCGCAACTCTCATCTCTAAGTACTGGCTTGGCACACTCCCTCCCTACCTAAATTCCCTAATCCACCCCACCCACTCCCTCTCAACTTCTAAGAGCCCATGACAGCAGAACTTTGTCTGTTCCCAGGAGATCCACCGCTAGTGGACAGGCCTCCCACTCCTATCGTCTCCCCAATCCTAGTCCTCACCTGGCTTATTAAATCAAGCTCTTCATAATTTCCTCTCTGTAAATTGCACCTGCCCCTAGCTCCCCCCTTTCTTGTCCTACATCCTGTTTGATGCCCTGCTGACTCACTTCACTTGCCACCCTGTGCTATTCTTAGTCTGCATAGTGCAGGCCATTGGTTCACACTTGCTATTTCATTACGCTCTCTCTCTGTGTCTCACCACAAGCTCACTGCAACTGGTTTTCACTTCTACCCTTGTAATTATTTGCTTTTCATGCTAATGTGTAATTCAGTTGTATCCTATGTTTTTGTGTGATACTGTGTATTTTGTGTGTACTCATTGTTACTATGTAACTCCCACCACCCTCTCTCCCAGGTTGTGCCGGGAGACGAGCAACTTGTTGTTCAGTGTATCTTCCCTGGTGAAACTTTTCAATAAATAAATGAATTTGAGCACACAGTGGTACATAGTGTGACCCTACCTGTGGTCACCATTATGATGCTCCCAAGTAGTATATCAAAATGATCCTTGGCATGTAAAGGTTCTACATCCCTGCTCGCAGTTTAAATGGCTCCAATTATTATAGTAAAATGATCCTTGGTGTCTAGTGCTCCCCACCCAGGAATACTAAGCTGGGAGCTCATTTCTAGATGCATTCTGGGGAAGGGACCTTGGCTACAAGTGGGTCTTAGAGTATACAATAGTTCAAAATACATAACATACATGGAGCAGTGGTACACAACCATAAATTACATTGGGAATAATACATGCAAGATGTGAGAACTTGAGTGACAAGCACAATCGACAACGCATATACAGCACAGTCAGAGAGACACAAACCTATGCTGGCGATCAAATACAGAGCAGTTTTATTTATTTATTTAGCTTTTGTTAACCGGATAGGTACACTAGACAAGTTACTATGCCTATTTTTCAGGAACTTCCGGGAGAGTACAACAGGTAAAACAGCTACATCAGAACATAACAGCAAGTAAAGCAAGTACATAGAGTAACAAAATGCTTTGAGTCACAAAACGGTAAGGTATGGAGTGAACTGCTATGACAGAAATTGTAAAGTACATATAATCAATCAATATATAGTCTAGAAGCATACATAGTGCAGTCAGATTTCTAGGAGAGCAATTGATCATGAGAAATGACCAAAGATTATTATCGGGTCCTCAGAACAGTTGGGCTCCAAGTACAATCAAGGTTAGGGAGGCTTGGGGACGTTCACGCTGGAGGCAGTTTCAGATGCCCCCACAGGACTTCCAGACGCATGATGGAGGAGGCAGAATCGAACATGGTCAGGAAAGGAGTTCCAGAGCCTAGGAGCACATGCAACAAAGTTCCTGTCCCCCATAAGGGTTTGGGTGAGGGGTACTTTTAGCATCCCAGGACTCTGGGACCTGAGTGGTAAGAGGAGGGGTCAGTAGTGACAGAAGCTGTGCCAGCCCCAGAGGGGGTGCCAGTTCTGATCACTTTGCCCATGAGGCATGCCAGCCCAAAGTTCAGGTGATTGGTCAGGGAAAGCCAACCTGGTTATCATAAAGCTCACAATGGTGGGTGAGACAGGGGGCAGCCAGTGCAAAGCGACAGATGTTACTGTACGTTGTGTGCCACCGAGTAAGAAGAGCTTTGGAGGTACAGGCAAATTGGTGGAGACCATAGCTAAGGAAGGGAAGTAGTACACCTCTATCAAGTGACAGATGAGCAGCAGGTGTCAGGTTATTTTTTGCTCTTAGGGTACCCAATTCTACACTCACAGTTCTACAGACATTTAGGATGACTGACTCTAGGGTCCAACTGGGGTCAAGTGTCTACCAAGGTATCTGATGGAGTTTACAGTTAGAGGGGAGCTCCATCTGCACAACTGATACGTAAAGGGCTGAGAGGCTTTTACTTCAACATTAGCTATAAACATTTGTGCATAATGCCTACAGTGGAAGCATAGGTGCCAAATTTTAGCTGTACCTAAACTGGAAACAAGTAATAGGAGAGCAAGAGGGAAAACTAGAGCAAGTGCAGGAGGGAGAAGTGAGACCACTGAAGTGGTTTGAAAGAATCCATGGGAGGGAGATTGGTGAATGGCTGGGGCGAGGGAGTTCCAGATTTTCGGGCAGCGGGGGATGAACATGACTTTGCCGATGGTTGTGGAAACTGAAGGGACTGCCATGGTTCGAATATTTCAGCTTCTGATGGTATGGCTATAACGGGGCAATTGGAGAGATAGGAGGGTAGGGAACAGTCCAAATTTGCCCACAAAGCTGGCACAGTGGCATGGTGTCTTGTCCACAAGAAAAGAAAAGGAGAGATTATATATAGAACAATGGTGAGACCAAGAAGGATAATGGTGGAGTGTAATGGCAGAAAGAAGGAAGAGTGTGACCAGTCTTGCAAGGTACTTGAAGGGGCTACGTTGAAGACCACATCACCACAGTCAGAGATTTGGTGGATCATTCTCTGGATAATAGCATGGTACGCTGGAGGTGGGATACAGTCACAGTTCCTGTAAAGTGCACCAAATTGTTGTGCAGCTTTTTGACTTTAGCATCCACTTGTTCAGAAACATTTAGGTGCTGGTCTAGCCAGATACCATGATAACTAAAGGTGGTGACATCTTCCACAGGGGAGCCATCCAGGGTATGGAAAGTAGGAAGCGGAGGGAGCCTAGAGAGTCTGGTGCCTTGTGCCAAAGGACATGGAGACAGCCTTCTTGGCATTGTGGAAAGCTGATTTTGTGGTGGTCAGGGCTGAACTTGATCAAAGTCCAGCTGGAGTCTGTGGGCCTGCTGTGAAGATGACCGTGTCATCCATGTACATGTGAATGGATGCAGACAAGCACATGGAGGAGGAGATCATTAAGGAATACGAAGAAAAGTAGTGGGCTTAACACAGATGCTTGTGGGACCCAAGTGGATACAGGCAGGGAGGGAGAGGGGGTCACCACTTTTGACTGCTTGGGACCTACCCCTGTGGTAGGAGTGGAACAGCTGATGGTTAAGTCAGAGAGGCTGCAGCCGGAATTTGGCTAATAATTGGGTGGTAGACAGGGTTGAATGTTTTGGCTAGATAAGGTCGATAAAGATAGCAGAAGTGAATAGGCTGTGATCCATACCATTATGGATGGATTTGGTGAGCCTGAGCAGGTGGTGGAGTGATTTTGGAAGTCAGGACTTGTATTGGAGTGAAAAGAAGAGGAGTCCAGAAAGGGAGAGAGTTGTAACAAGATAATTTGTTCCTGTATTTTGGGGGGAGGAGAGAAATGAGTCAGTAGCTGTTCGTACCTGACGGGTCACCATCTTTTGGAGGAGGAGGAGTAACAGTGGCAGCCTTCCAGTCAGCAGGGATGGAGGAATACCAGAAAGAGAGGTTAGGGAGATCATCCAATGGGGAGGAGATTGCAGAAGCAGTCAGATGGAGGAGCTTGCTATCCCAGCCATCTGAACTCCTGCCCTTGGAAGGATTAAGGTCGGGAAGTGTGTCGGGGATAAAGGATGGAGTTACTGGAGAGAAAAAAAACAATAAGGGGAATGAAGGAGATGACAATCATGCAGGCTGGCAGGGTGAGAGGGAGGTGAGGAAGGGTAGAGGGAGGAGAGGAGAGAGGAGGTACAGGTGATGAAAAGGAATTACATCTCTATGGTGATGAAGGAGAGGTTAGAGACAGGGGTGTCACTGACTCTGAGGACAGGCAAAGGAATGGGAGGGAGAAAGATTGTAGGCTTTCAAAATTTAGACAGGTAACCAATGTTGGTACTGAAGTTAGATGTAAAATTTTCACCTTTGGCAAGATTATTGCCATGGTACAGGTGTCATGGAGATGATGATACCTCTGGAAGCCATGGGGATGGGTTACGCTATTTTCTGACCAGACCAAATCCTGCACTTGGTAAGTAAGCTAATGAGGTCAGCTATGATCTAGGGAGGTGGTGTACCTTTTTCATGTCCTGCTCTGGGGCATGGCAGTTCCATAAAGGGAGGCAGTATAGCTCAGTAGTTTAAGGTTCTGAGCTGCAAACCTGGTGACATCCAGCAGACCAGAACTGGGTTTGAATCCCACAGCTTCCACTTGCATACTGTGTGACTCTGAGCAAGTCACTTAACTTCCCTGTGCTCCCAGGTCACTCCTGTAAAAAAGCTTTCAGCTTAGTGTGCTAGTCCTGGTTAAACAACTAAAAAGAAAATTTATACTTAGAGTAATTTTGTTTTGAAATATGTTAGCATGGAATCAGTGGAGCAGACCAATGAGATAGGGGACCAATCAGAGTGACTTAGGTCACAGCACAAGGGGGTGAGGTCCAGGGATTTGAAGGAAAATATAAACAGTGTTTTGGTGGGGGGTGAGGGGGCTTTAGTTGAATGAGAGGCATCAGAGGGTTGTGATTATGGTGTCAAATCAGAAAAGAGGGAAGTCAAGAGTGGAATGCCACAGGGATCCATCCTGACTCTTGTTCTCTTCAATATGCTCATTAACAATGTTTGAGAATGAATCTGAGGCTGTGTCTCTTTGAAGATGACACCAAGCTCATGGGAGGGTAGCTAGTGATGGGGAAGTAGGAAACTGCAGAGTGAGATGTAAAGATTAGGGAGGTGGCCTAAGGTTTGGCAGTTGAAATTCAATGCCAAAAAGTGCAAGGTGATTCACTTAGAGGACAAGAACCCCAGGACAGAGTACTGGATAGGAGGAGTAGAGCTGAGCACTACAGCTGAGAAAAGGGACCTAGTATTCATCATTAGTGACTCTCTTAAACAATCAAGCTAGTACAGTGAGGCATCTAGTAAGGCAAATAGGATACTAGGATGTGCCAGAAGGGGTTCTGATAGTAGAAGAAAAGAGGTTTACTGCCTCTTTATTGATCGTTGGTGAGGCTGCACTGGGTATACTGTTCAGAGTTCTGAACTTCTGAAGACCTCACCTCAGGAAAGATAAGGACAAAAGGTGCTCAGGATGATTCACAGCTGACAGGACAGATCGTATAGGGATCTGCTCAAGGCACTGCACTTGTCTTCACTGGAGACCAGACAAGAGAGGCATGATTTGATAGAGACCTTCAAGTTCCTGTAAGGAATAAACAAGGTGAATGAAGAACTACTTAGTATAAGTAACAGTTCAAGGTTATGGGGGCACAAGTAGAGACTGATGGGAGGGAGGTTCAAGAGGGATATTGGAAAGTTTTATTTTCCAGAAATGGTGGTGGAAATGTGGAATAGTTTGCCAACTGAGATGGCAGGCACCAAAACCATAAATGGTTTCAAGCATGGCTCTGACAAAGTGAAGGGTATAATGGTTACTCATGCTGATAGTAGTAGGGAGGGAAACAAGGGAGTGGATAGTGAAGGCTATTACCCTGCATGGACAGTAGGTTCTGAGGATTAATATGGGAAATGGGGCAGACAGGATGTACCATTTTTATATTGATTGTGCACAGTGCAAATAACATATTGCAGGCTGCTGGTGACAGTAGTTTGGAATATTTGCACCAACTACTGACAATTTCGCCACTGCAATCAGGGGCCGCCTCGTCATTGCAGTGTCAGCCATCTGCTGCAGTGAGGGAGTGACCCATCATTGCAGAGTGGGATGTAAAAACCCTGATATTGTTTGTGAACAGGGCGGCAGGTTGCCGCCCTGTTCACAAACAATATAACACCTCCCACCATGTTTATGTGCCAACAGGGTCCCCAAACCCTGTCGGCCTCGGTGCCCCATTGTTTATGGTGCCGACGGGGGAGCCCACTCCCCGTTGGCATTCTGTAACACCCCCCCACTTTTATTCCTGCCAACTGGGTGCCCAATCCCTGTAGGCTACTGCTGCCCCCCAAAAGATAGCCATTGGTGGCACGCTGGGTGCCCATCCCAGCATGCCACATGCCCCTGTAAAGGGAAAAACGGTCCCGTGAAGTTTTTTTTTTTTACCTGCAAAAAAGGAAACGGTTTCTTGTAGTGTCCCTGGCCCCACCTGCAACCCGCACCAACCCACTGCACACCCTGCCTCCCCACACCCCCCTGTCACCTCATACTTACCTCCGGAGCTTGGCGCGAAGATCTTCGGTGGACCAGGAACACATCTGCACTCTTCAAAGCCGACCGTGAACTGAGGAAATGGCGGTAAGCTGTATAACGTAATAAATAGTGTTTTTTCAACTTTAGTACATATCTCAGGCATTTTTGGGACTTTTTTCACCAAATTTTCAACATAGGGTTTTTGGGACCCTCCTCATGAATTCTTGAACTGTGATTGTGTTAATCGGCCCCGAAAGGTGATTTTGCGGTCACTGCGCGGAATCACCTTCCGGGGCCGATTAACAAAACAACAGTGCCAGTGTTCATGAGGTGGATCTCAAAAAGCCTATGTTGCAAATTTGGTGGAATAATCCAAAAAGTGACTGTTTTATGAATGTGCGCTGCGCAGTTGCTACCCACGCTCGTAACTTCGTGAATTTGCAATATTTTAATGCCAGATTTTCAACATTGGCATTTTTTTACACCTCCTTGTGAACAGTACAGCTGTCATTGTTCACATCCTGGCAGAAATGTGTTTTCGCACTTCTGGCACAGAATAGCGCGGTCGCTGTGGGAAATCAGTGTTCAGGACAGATTAAGAAAATGACAGTGACACTGTTCATGAGTAGAGGTCCTGAAATGGCTGTGTTGAAAATCTGATAACAATATTCAATAAAATGACTGTGTTACGAGCGTTTGTTGCGCAGTTTGCACGCATGCTCGTAACTTCGTGAATTTATATTTTCACTCCAGATGTTCAACATTGCCATTTTCCCACACCTACTTATGAACAGTGCATCCGTCATTTTTCCCATCCTGCCGCTTGCAGTACCAGGACAAACAGAATGAGCGTGTGACAGACGGAGACTGAGCGACCTCAACGTAGCTCTGTAGGGACAGCTGCGGATTTCTTTGTGGACAGACAAAGGTGCCAATGCAGCCAGGAGCCCCGTACACAAGCGCAGCCTGCAGCACTAAGAGAAACAGAATGAGTGAGTGACAGAGCGGTAGTGAGCGAGCTCATCAGAGCTGTATTGTGACTGCTGCAGATTTCTTTGTGGGCAGAAAATGCGGCAACGGAGGCAGGAGCCCAGTACAAAAGGCCAGCCTGCAGCACCGGGAGGAACGGAATGAGTGAGTGAGAGAGGGGAGTAAGCGAGCTCAATGGAGCTGTGTCGAGACTGCTTCAGATTTCTTTCTGGCCAGAACAAGCTGCCAATGCAGGCAGGAGCCCAGTACAAAAGGGCAGCCTGCAGTGGCAGGAGACACAGAACGAGTGAGCGAGAGAGAGGGAGTGAGTGAGCACAAAGGAGTTCTTTTGGACTGCTGCAGATTTGTTTGTGGGCAGAAAAAGACAGCAATGCACGCTGGGGACCAGTACAAAAGGGCAGCCTGCAGTGGCGGGAAAACCAGAATGAGCGAGTGAGAGGGGGGGAGTGAGTGAGCTCAATGGAGCTCTATGATGACTGCTGCACATTTCTTTGCGTGCATGAAAAGCCGGCAACACAGGCAGGAGCCCAGTACAAAAGGGCAGCCTGCAGCGCTGGGAGAAACGGAATGAGAGAGTGACAGAAGGGGAATGAGAGCAAGCTGAATGGAGCTGTGTCAGGACTGCTGCAGATTTTTTTTTGTGGGCAGAAAAAGGCAGCAATGCACACAGGAGCCCAGTACAAAAGGCCAGTCTGCAGCGCTTGCAGAAAAGGAATGAGTGAGTGACAGAGGGGGAGTGAGCGACCTCAACAGAGCTGTGTCAGGACTGCTGCAGATCTCTTTGTGGGCAGAAAAGGCTGCCAATGCAGGCAGGAACCCAGTACAAAAGTGCAGCCTTCAGCGGTGGAAGAAACAGAATGAACGAGTGAGAATGGGGGACTGAGTGAGCCAGCTCAATGGAGCTGTATTGTGACTGCTGCAGATTTCTTTGTGGGCAGAAGAAGGTGGCAACGCAGGCAGAAACCCAGTACAAAAGGGCCGCCTGCAGCACCGCTAGAAACGGAATGATCGAGTAAAAGAGGGGGGAGTGAGCGAGCTCAACGGAGCTCTGTTGGGACTGCTGCAGATTTCTTTGTGGGCAGAAAAAGGTGCCAAGAGAGGCAGAAGCCAACTACAAAATGGCAGCCTGCAATGCCAGGAGAAACAGAATGAGTGAATGAGAGAGACAGAGTAAGTGACCTCAACAGAGCTCTGTCAGGACAGCTGTGAATTTCTTTGTGGGCAAAAAAAGGTGCCAACACAGGCAGAAGCCCAGTACAAAAGGACAGCCTGCAGCAGCGAGAGACACAGAATGAGCGAGTGAAGGATGGGGAGTAAGTGAGCTCAACAGAGCTCTATTGGGACTGCTGCAGATTTCTTTGTGGGCAGGAAAAGGCAGCAATGCACGCAGGGGCCCACTACAAAAAGGCAGCCTGTATTAGCGTGAGAAACAGATCGAGCTAGTGAGAGGGGGGACTGAGCGAGCTCAACAGAGCTCTATCGTAACTGCTGCAGATTTCTTTGTGGGCAGAAGAAGGCAGCAATGCCGGCAGGAGCCCAGTACAAAAGGGCAGCCTGCAGTGCTGGCAGAAACAGAACAAGAGAGTGAGAGAGGGAGAGTGAGCTAGCTCAATGGAGCTCTGTCGGGACTGCTGCAGATTGTTTTGTGACCAGAAAAAGGTGCCAACAGAGGCAGGAGCCTAGTACAAAAGGGCAGCCTGCAGCGCCAGGAGAAAAAGAATGAGCCAGTGAGAAAAGAGGAGTGAGTGACCTCAATGGAGCCCTGTCGGGACAGCTGCGGATTTCTTTGTGGGCAGAAAAAAGCAGCAATGTAGGCAGGAGCCCAGTACAAAAGGTCAGCCTGCAGTGCAGGCAGAAATGGAATGGGTGACTTAGAGATGGGGAATGAGCAAGCTCAATGGACCTGCGTCAGGACTGCTGCAGTTTTATTTGTGGGCAGAATAAGCCAATGCAGGCAGGAACCCTGTACAAAAGGACAGCCTGCACCCACAGGAGACACAGAACCAGTGAGAGAGTGAGGGAGGTGGAGTGAGTGAGCTCAACAGAGCTCTGTTGGGACTGCTGCAGGTTTCTTTGTGGGTAGAAAAAGGCAGCAATGCACCCAGGGACCCAGTACAAAAGGACAGCCTGCAGCGGTGGCAGAAACAGAATGAGAGAGGGGGGAGTGAGTGAGCTCAACAGAGCTCTGTCGTGACTGCTGTGGATTCCTTTGTGGGCAGAAAAAGGTGGCAACGCAGGCAGGAGCCCAATACAAGAGGCCAGCCTGCAGCGCCGGCAGACACGGAACGAGTGAGTGACAGAGGGGGAGTGAGCAACCTCAACGGACCTGTGTTGGGACTACAGCAAATTTCTTTGTTGGCAGAAAAAGCCACCAACAGAGGCAGGAGCCCAGTACAAAAGGCCAGCCTGCTACACAAGGAGAAACAGAATGAGGGAGTCAGAGGGGGGAGTGACCCACCTCAACGGAGCTCTGTCAGGCCATCTGCGGATTTCTTTGTGGACAGAAAAGGGTGCCAACGCAGGAAGGAGCTCAGTACAAAGCAGCAGCCTGCAGCACTGGGAGAAACAGAATGAGCGAGTGACAGAGGGCCAGTGAGCGAGCTCAATGGACCAATGCAATCAACATTCAGCATTGACAAATGCTTGTTTTTTTATTGTGTCCAGAACTGACTGTGTGTGTATGTGTGTGGGGGGTTGCTGGCAGGCTACGTGTGTGCAGTTAAAACACAATTCCCAGAATTATTAACTAGCACTAACCATGCAGTGTGTTAACACTTCAAGAAAGCATTTAATATACCTGTACACCTTATATGCTTTAGAGTAACCCCCAGTTGTATGAGCACGTGGTTGCAATTAGTAATCCTGTGCAAAAAAAAAAATAGTGCCACATTAACAGGTTAGCACTGCACAGAAGAATGCTTTTTAAAATAATATCAGCCATGCTTATCACAATGCAGTGCTAGTCCTGTTACAGTGGTATGTGGGCCTCCATTTTCAGATTAGTGTTGTGCACTCCTAAGTACTGCACCTGAGATAGCTCACAGCCACAGAAGGTGGTGGTAAATGGCACTCCCTCCAGTGAGGAGAGAGTGACCAGTAGGGTGCCGGAGGGTTCAGTAATGGGACACATCCTCTTCAGTGTCTTTATATAGTGGCATAACAGAAAAACTGGAAGGGAGATGTGCCTTTTTGTAGATGACACCACAATCTGTAATAGCGTTGATAGGTGCAGATGGAGAGAATGAGTGGGGACATTAGAAAACGTAAAGAGTGCTATGGGACATGGCAGTTCAGGTTCAAAGCCAAAAAGTGCAACATCAAGCATCTAGGTACTAGAAGCCTAGAGACTGAGTATAAAATGTAGAGGGAGGTACTTATGGTCACTAAGGAAACCTTTTATACAGCACGGTGCTGGGTATGCAGGAGAGGATTGCTCATTTACATGGCCGTAGTAGCATATATGCACATGCACATGATCAGGGTAGCATCAAGTGATGCTGAATATGACACCGATCCAACCATGCTGTTCCCACAGTGTAATGTTTAGCTCTGCACGCTAACCTTCTGAAAATGGGGCCCTAATTGACTAAAAATCCTGGCCGATGTCTCCTAAGATGCAGAAGGTAAACATAAAAGGTTTATCTTATCTATCTCTTTATGTATTGTTTTACGTATTTTGCTTGCAAAAACCTTTATCCGATTTCAAAACATTGTGATGTGACTTAAAATGTTTATAATAGACTAGTTAAAATACAGTTTGTTTTCTTCTTTTACCTATATGCTGTCTTTATTTACTTATAAAAACACAGTCTGGTGGGCTGGCCTAGCAGCTTGGTGGTGATTGCACTACCTCCCATGCCAGTGGCCCAGTTTTGGGGGTGGACCTGAATTGCACAGGGGTTAGCTGTTGGGGGGGAGATATGATTGAGCATCTCTGGGAATGCTCTCCTTTCAGTGAGGGGAAGTCTGACCACCCTGCTCTTCAACATCCATCTAGCTAAGGAGGGCTGGCAGGGCAGTGGAGTTGCATAAGGGGGAGGGCTCAGGCAGGCACAAAGGAAGCATGTGTCTTTATATGCAATTGCATCATTCCATGCTTGGCTGCCCAGGGGATGAAACCAAAGGTAGAAACCCCTGATGGCAAATGATCCAACAACCTGCCGAGATTTTGCACTGCTAAACAGGCTCTGCTCATGTATGTGTCTCCTTGTCAATGGCCCTCTCCATCCTGGCCCCAACACGGGGGATGTGAGTGGGGGGATCTCAGAGCAAATATGTCCTGTGGATGGTAAGTGATTGGGCTGGAGATGTCAGTGGGCAAAGGGGTAGCAGGGTGACTAAGGAGATAAAAACCTCTATGGGGAAAAAAAAAGAAATAAAACAGAGTTTGAGAAGCTCAAACCCCAAAACAGACTGTGCATGCCTCCAGTGAGGATTCACAATAAAGTTATTTAGTAAAACAGTGCAAATTATATGCATATGCCAGCTAAACTCCTGATGAAAATTGAATACTGAGGGATTGCAGCAAAAATATATATTTTAAAATAAAAACTTAAAACATAGTCCATAGAGTACAAACTATCAATGATTTTGGCTTACACTTCCACAGCTCCTGAAGTGCTTCCCAAGCATTCAACTTAGATAAGTTGCTGGACTTACACAGTAATTAATTACACATAAAACAAATCAACACTTTAACTTGGAAAAATATACAGGTATGTTAGGAATATCCTGTATTAGCTTCCTATACAAATGTGTTGTCTGACAGTAAATGAAGGCAGCACTTATTTAAAAGAATAAACTACAGCATTTAAATTAGTTTTAAAAGTTTCTTGTCACATCACAATGGTCTGATATTTGACTAAAGGTGTGCAAGCAAAACAAAAGGAAAACCCCATAAAGAAGTAGAATAAGAGATAGCCCTGTTTTGTTTACTTCAGCTCTGCAGTTTCAGAGGTCCTCTCATCAAGCTAGCAGCTAACTGAATGCAGCAGGCAATGAGTTCAACTCTAGGACATTCATGGGGAAGGGACAGAGGGATGGGTAGTTTCAGAACATAGTTCATTTCAGTATATAGTTTATTTGTTTCAGTATATAGAGTATGTGAATTTTTCAGTCTACAGTGTATGTGTTTCAATACATAGTGTATGTGTTTCACCATGTAGTGTATTTGTTTCAGTATACAGTGTATGCAGATTTTTCAGTGCATAGTGTATTTATTTCAACAGATAGTGTATGTATTTCAATATAAAGTGAAGATGTTTCAATGTATTGTGTATTTGTTTCAGTATATAGTGTATGTGCTTTTTTCAGTGTGTAGTATATGCATTTCAATAGATAGTGTATGTATTTCAATATACAGTGTATTTGTTTCAATATATAGTGTATGCAGATTTTTCAGTGCATAGTGTATTTATTTCAATAGATAGTGTATGTATTTCAATATAAAGGGTAGATGTTTCAATATATAGTGTATTTGTTTCAGTATATAGTGTATATGCTTTTTTCAGTGTGTAGTGTATGTATTTCAATATATAGTGTATTTGTTTCACTATACAGTGTATGCAGTTTTTTCTCAATATATAGTGTATGTGTTACAATCTATAGAGTATTTGTTTCAGTAGATAGTTTATGTGGATGTTTCAGTCTGTAGTGTATGTATCTAAGTAGGTAGTCTATATGTTTCAGTACATAGTACATTTGTTTCAGTATATAGTGTATGTGGATTTTCAGTATTCAGTATGTAGATTTCAGTAGATAGTGTATGTATTTCACTATGCAATGTAAGCATTTCACTATATAGTGTATGTGTTTCACTATATAATATATGTATTTCAGTATACAGTATATGTATTTCACTATACGATGTATATATTTCAGTAGATACTGTATGTGGTTCACTACATTGTGTATGTATCTCACTATATAATGTATATATTTCACTATATGATGTATGAATTTCACCATATAGTGTGTGTTTTACTATACAGCCAGGGATTCTGAATTATGTCCCTAACGGCTTGCCATAGTGACTCATGATTCAACTTTAATGCACTTTATTACAATATTTTTGTACTTATGCATTGATTTCTCCTTATTAGGACTTATCTATTCACTTGTAATTTTTTTTTCATATATTGTTAACATGTGTTATGCCTTTTCCTATTGGCATTGTTTTGATCTTGTTTGTATCAAAGTGCAAAATCATGCACGTGGGAAATAAAAACAGATGTGCTTCATATTCTTTGTATGGAAAAAAGACTAGTGTAACAGTGCAAGAAAGAGACTTGGGAATATTAGTATCAAATAACTTATCCCACACAGAGCAATGCAAGGTAGCAGCTAGCAAGGCAAATAGGATTGTGGGTTGCATAATAACAAAAATTATGAGTTGTGAAAGGGATGTGATAACTGCTCTTGTATACATCCCTGGTGAGGCCCCATAGTGAGTACTGCATTCAGTTCTGGTCTCCACATAAAAAAGGGGAATATGAACAGGCTGGTGAGAGTCCAGAGAAGGGCAACAAGAAGTACCAAACATCTAAAAGAGGTACCATATGAAGGAAGGTTAAAAACCCTTGGTCTTTTTAGTCTGAGATAAAGGAGGTTAAGAGGTGATTTGTATATGGTATACAAAGCACATAATAATCCAGAGTGTTATGGGAATGTATGGGTTTAGATAAAAACAATTTGTGTTGTAGCAGGCATCATGACATGCAGTTGAAAGGAGAATTCTTCAAGACAAATATAAGAAAAGGCTGGTACTGTAAATCAGAGAGTGGTGGAGAGTTGGAACAGACTCCCAACAGAGGTTGTGACTATCTCAACCTTTGAGTTATTTAAGTCTTTGAATTCTAGTGGGCAAGGGAATCTTACTTTTCTCCTTGTGTTCTTTTTTCAGCTCCCTGAGGTGCTGTAAAAGCTAATCTGGGAATGAGATACGGGTTCCTTTAAATAATTGTTCTCTGACGTCAAAGTTCTCCTGGATTTATATTTTCCCTTATTGCATCCCCCTATGTTTCACTCTGTTCTAGGCTTGTTCGTGTTTTTTTTTCTAAAAAATATACACAAATTGTTAATTATTTTCATTGTTTCAGATTCATCCTATTTCATTTTACATTCTGTTTTTAAAACATTAATATTTGTTCACATTTACCACTCTGTTTTGCTGAAGCTCTTATATTCCTTTTATACTTTGGCCCAGATATTCAAAAGGGTTGCACATGGCGCAACAGTGTTGCACCATTTGCAACCCACTGATGTGCCCTGGCACGATATTCAAAAAGGAAAAGTGTGCGGCACAAATCCCGATGCGCCGGAGCGCATCAGTAATGTATGCAGGCACAGGTGGGGGGGGTGTGCCCATGCATAATCTGTACAGCCCGATATTCAGCCTGGGATGTGCAGAGCCATGCATGTGCAACCCCTACCTGTGCCAACACAAAGTTACACCCAAAAAAAAGGGAACAACTGATGGCCACCCACAGGTGAGCTGCCGCACTGCAAGGCGCAACATGGCAGCTGCCACCTGTGGGTGGCCACCCGAGTTCCGGCTGCATCTGGCAGCACCTTCCCATGCCCGATCGTGGGCATTTGTAAAAAAATAGAATAATTCGTCCAATATCCCTGGTGGTCCAGTGGACCTCTATCTGCCTGATTGCGGGCATTTTTTAAACAAATGGAATAATTCGTCCAATATCCCTGGTGGTCCAGTGGACCTCTAGCTGCCTGATCACGGGCATCTGTATGTAAAAATAGTCATAAGTCCAATATCCCTGGTGGTCCAGTGGACTGCTATCTGCCCGATTGTGGGCATCTGTATGCAAAATAGCCATAGTTCAATATCCCTGGTGGTCTAGGGTACCCCCTCCCCACCCACCCACTGAGCTCCACTGCCCTCTCACCCCGGTCAGCTGGCTGGTGGCAGCTCCCCATCCACCTGCTGACTGACAATTATCGGCAGAGTTGTACTCCATTGGTTCAGCATGAGCAATCGGGCATGCAGCCCGCACTATACTACACATTCCGGATATGTGAATTCACATATCTGGAATGTGTTGTACGGTATGCTGCATGCCCATTGGCCATGCTGTGAACCAATGGGCGACAGCCTCACTGACAGTGTCAGTCGGCAGGCGGAGGGGCAGGTGGGTGGGGAGGGCTGCCACCCGCCGGCTGACCGTGGGGGAGCGTGGGTGGGGCCCAGTGGGCGGGTGGGGAGGGGGTACCCCTAGACCAACAGGGATATTGGACTTATGCCTATTTTATATACAGATGCCTGCAATCAGGCAGATAGCGGTCCACTGGACCACCAGGGATATTGGACTTATGCCTATTTTAACATACAGATGCCCCCGATTGGACAGATAGTTGGTCCACTGGACCACCAGGGATATTGGAGGGGATCTTTTTTTTAAACAAATGCCCGTGATCGGGCATATAGCGGTCCACTGGACCACCAGGGATATTGGAAGGGGATCTTTTTTTTTAAAACAAATGCCCGCAATTGGGCAGATAGTGGTCCACTGGACCACCAGGGATACTGGAAGGAGACCTTTTTTTAAAAACAAATGCCCGCGATCGGGCTCGGGCATATAGCGGTCCACTGGACCACCAGGGATATTGGACTTATGACTATTTTTACATGCAGATGCCCACGATAGGGCAGATAGAGGTCCACTGGACCACCAGGTATATTGGACGAATGATTCTTTTTTTTTACAAATGCCTGTGATCAGGCAGCTAGAGGTCCACTGGACCACCAGGGATATTGGAAGCAATCTTTTTTCTCAAATAAATGCCAGCGATCGGGCTGCAGGGAGCATCAGTCCCTGATGGCTGCTGCCTGGCAGGGTGCCAGGTGCAAATCGTCGGGGATCGGCACACCTGCATGCAAATGAGGCCATAATGACATGCAAATGGCCCCATGTGCACCTTACAAACATTATGGTCCCATTGCATGTCAACTTTTGAATATCGCTGTTGCTGTGCATGGTGCAATGGAACTTGTGCTAGCGCATCCCCATGCTCCACTCTGGCCACTTGTACTGGCACAGTGCCACTGCGCCATGCACACTGGGGTGGCCAGGGTGCTATATTCAATGCTGCTGAGCCATGGTGCAGCTCCGTTGAATATCGCCCAGTCCACACCTCTGCGCAGCTAAGTTGAGCTGTGCCCAAGCTTGCACCACAGCCTGGCACAGTTTGAATATCTATGCCTTTTTTATGTTTTCCTTTCCTAAGATGCCACCTATGGGTTACAAAAATATTACTGTTCCCATTTGGCTTCTACTTTCCTTTTTCATTTGATTTAGATGTGTGACCCTTCACCATTTAACAACACTCTGCATGCTTTTATGTTTCTTCTGTTTAAATAACCTGACACCCCATTCCTGTGGGCATATTACCTCATGAGCTTTCTGTTTTGCTCATATTTACTTAAAAACATCTTTACCTCCATTTTATTCTATGACCTGAAAGATCTATGTCATTTGTTTCATGTAGTTATTTTCTGTTATTAAAAGCTTATTCTAGATTTTGGCCAGATGACATTGGACTCTGGTTCATTTGGTCCAACTTGGCCTCTTGGGGTCAGACCTGTGTTGGTGGTGTCGTACTGCATCTGGTACCATTCTTCATAAATTGTGGTAATGGGCTTATTTAGGATCGTGGTGGAAAGAAATTCACTCTTGTGTGGAAGCAGTGTTGATGATTTCTGTTAGAGACTCCCCACTTTTTGGGGTTTTGGCTGATCCGGGTTTACTAGATCAGCATTCTCTTCCATATAAGGGTTTTTTGTTTGCTGTGGCCCTGGAGGATAAGAGATTATTATTGTTGAATTGGAGGACACACAATCTGCCCTCAATCCATAGCTGGAAACAAGCTTTAACTAGAACAGCTGCTTTTTAGCAGGTGATTTTTCAGAAAAGGTCAGCATAACTTAAGTTTTACAAACTGTGGGGGAGGTGGTTAGATTACTGTGGCATTACCCAGGCTGATTTTCTTGATATTGCTTCCAGTGGTTAGTGGATTTCTTCAGGGTATTGGGATACTGGTGAGTGTTGGGGTGGGGGAAGGGTTAGCCAGTGCCCGGGATCTATTTTTGAGATGGGTGTTAGTTGTGCAAAAGGCCTATTGTTAGATTGGGGGGGTATGCATTTAGTGCTTTATTGTGTTCTCTATTTGTCTGTTTTTTCTACAGTGTTGTTGCCACCTTTGCTGTTATTATGGTATGTTATGTTTTTTTGGTGCATTTTGTATAGTTTTCTTCTCCTTGTAGCTTTCTGTAAGTACCTCAATAAAATGTTTATATACAAAAAAAAGCCAATTTCAATATAACATGATGCACTGAATCCTACTACAAATGTTTTTATGTAATAGCTTACCTTCTGCTCATGTTACAAACTGCATGTGGCTTCCTGGAAGTTTCAAAATGGTGTGTGTATGAAAGCTGAGGTGCTACCTTCCTCTTGGTCCACTCATGAAATCCCATTGGAGTGATGTGTCACTTCCTTGAACTACCGCATGAGCAGGACATTGCTTAGCAACAGTACACCTCTAATGTTACCTGTAGAATGGGTTTCATGAATGGACCATTTCCTGCCAGAGTGTTGATGAAGCTATTGTGTTAGTCATTCATTTTCCTTCCCTTTTTAGGTAAACATCTCTAATGCCCAAATGAAAGGGGTACCTTACAGCCTGAGCAATACTCACATTGCATTTACTTCCTTTATTTGTATTAACAGAAGTTCAAGCTGGATATGGACTGAGTATGAGACATAACTGGTTGGGGGTGGAAATGTACGCAACCATTTCTGACCATCTGTTTCTTAGTTATTAGTGTTAGTTTATGCTGGTTACTGTTTTAACCATAAATGCACTCTGTTAAACTGTTTTAACCTGCCATTTTTCTTAGTTTCTGGGCTTGTTGGTTCTGTTCCCCTCAAAGCCCCTGGACCAGTTGTCATTATTCTGACCTGCTCTTTTTTCTTGTTTCTTGGCCTGCTGATTCTTCTTCCCTCAGAGCCCCTGGACCAGTTATCATTATAACACCTCTTCCTCTTCCTCTTGTCTTCCTTCTCCCTTCCCTTCACATCTTTTCCCTCTCCCCACTGTCCTATCCTATGTCCCATATGGCCTGACCAGTGGCTTTAGCTATGGCTATAAATGCTGGCATGTATCCACCAACCTCCTCACTTACCCCCTACTGCACTTCCAGCCTCGATTCTCTGCCTACCATGTTACCGTAGAGTAGTTGCTGACATGTATCTAGTTATATCTTTACACCATTGTCATTTAAATCCTTGTTCGATTTTCTCTACTCCATGTAACAATGTATTTAATTCCTTTTTCCAATGATTCCTATGTTACTCCTGCTTCATGTTCTGAGGTGTTATATTTATGTTCTGATGCATAATTAATCTGTGTAGTTCGTTTCTATGTACAACTGTATACTGTTGCTTTCCTCTGTATCTCCCCTTCCCCAGGTTGCACTGTAAGACAAGCATCTTTTTGCTCAGCATGCTTTCCTGGTGAAACATTTCAATAAATAAATAAATGTGTGGCCCTAGTTTCCTTCAGGTGCACACCTGCCAGTTACTGTCAATATTCATTCTTATACCCCGTTGTAATGTTTTTAGATACAAAAATCCATTTCATTTCTATATGTTCTAGTTTTCTTTTATAATCACCCTCTCTCTCCAGTCGAGGGACCACTTCCAACCCCCAAAATCTGAGCAACACTCCTGTATGCCCTTCTTGATTGAAATATTGTGCTACTGGTGAGCGTTTATCGTATATTTTAATGTCCTCCTTGTGTTCTTGTATTCTAACCTTGAGGGCTCTTTTAGTTTGCCCTACATATAGTTGGTCACATGGGCATTGGATAATGTACATTACCCCTTCTGTTAAGCAATCTATATGTTCCTTGATGTCACATTCCTGATTTGTAAGTGGGTGGCTGAATGTGTTTTTTTGCTTGTATGCCCACATACTGATCATCGACCACAGAACATCATTCCTGGCTGTAACAGGCCCAGCAATAGTAATCATGCTTTCTCTTGAGGTTTAAGCTGTGTCTTAACCAGCATATCATTCATATTTGAAACTCCCTTAGCTGCCACTATAGGTTTCTGTTGCAGCACCTGAACCTGGGGGTTGACTATGGCCACTAGATGCCAGTTTTTGTTTATCATCCTCCTAATCTCTCTCATCTTGCGGTTATAATTGAGTGCCAACACCACTCTCTCAGGTTTTCTCTCTTTCTCTTGTCTATCGAGTAATATTTTCCTTTCCTAGTTTTCTATTCTGAGATCTGCCTAAGTATATTCCTATCATATCCCCTTCCTCAAAATGTATTTAACATTTTTTTGTTCATTGTGAAGTCCCTCTCTTGGCTTCAGTTTCTTTTCACCTTTACTAACTGTGAATAGAGGATACTTTTTTTAAATCTCGGTATATGGTAACTTCTACCATGCAGTAGAGTGTTATGATCAGTCTTTTTGTGACTTAAGGTTATTTCAAATAATCTATTTTTAATCATAATCGGTAGATATAAATACACTATTTCCTCTTTACTGTAGTTCATCAAAAATGTCAAATTGTCATCCCATTCATTCAGCTGATCATGAAACTCATGTAATTCTTGTCATTCACTTTCCATTAAAAAAAAATCACATTGTCAATGTAATAATTGCAAACAAGTAGTTTGTCTCTGTGTATATTATGCTTTTCATTCAATATTGCTGGGATTTCAAAGTTGTACAGGTAGGAGTTGGTGTAGGCTGGTGCCATAGTGCTGCCCATAGCCATTTCCCTGTCCTGATAGTACTGTTGATTGAATTCAAAACAATTACATTGTGGAATATAGTTTGCTAGTTCTTGCAACACTTGAGTCATAGGTTTGGCTCATGGTTCCCTTCTGTTTAGGATCTTGCCCATGCTAACTATCCCTTGCCTATGGGGTATCACAGTATACAGGTTAGCCACATCAAATGTATCCAACCAGACTCATTGTAGTGTTATTTAATTTGCTACTTGGTTTAGTTTACTCATAATATCTCATCAATCCTATGTGTATGTCTCTGTGCCCTCAACCTGTGGTTGTAAATAGTAATTTATGAATCTTGAGATAGGTTCAAATACAGAATTAATACCCAACACTATATGCCTGTATTATATTGTAAGCAAAAGAGTAATTTACTGCCAAAATATCAACATTTAACACAACAACAAAGACAGATATTAAAGGAACTGAGAGAGGAAAGGAAATAGTTATAAAGCCTGCAGACGGGGGGGGGGGGGGATAGTACAGCAAAATAAGGAACAATACAAAAGTATCTGCATGAATTTACTAGATGACAGGAACAACTATCAAATCCTACTCAAGGACCCAATAAATTATACAAAAACAGAAATAGGAGAAATGCTTAACAAATATGTAGACATGCACTGGCTGAACAAGTAGGAAGCAGAAGTACTAGTAAAAGAACATCCAAGAATGCCTACATTCTATTGTATACCAAAGATACATAAAAATGCCCAGCAACCCCCAAGCAGGCATACAGTGTCAAGTATCGATTCTGTATTTGAACCTATCTCAAGATTCATAAATTACTATTTACAACCAGAGGTTGAGGGCACAGAGACTTACATGAAGGATTCATGTGATATTATGAGTACACTAAACCAAGTAGCAAATGAAATAACACTAGAAGAAGTCTGGTTAGTCACAATTGATGTGGCCGACCTGTATACTTTGATACCCCCTAGGCAAGGGGTAGTTCACATGGGTAAAATGGTAAACAAAAGGGAACCATGAGCCAAACCTAAGACTCAGGTGTTGCAAGAACTAGCAAACTATATTCTGCAACATAATTATTTTGAATTCAATGGACAGTACTACCAACAGAACAGGGGAATGGCTATGGGTAGCACTATGGCACTAGCCTATGCCAAGTTCTACGTGTACAACTTTGAAATGCAAACAGTATTGAATGAAAAGCATCATATACACAGAGACAAACTACTTATTTTGTATCATTACATTGAAAATGTGATTTGTTTATGGAAAGGGAATGAACAAGAATTACTTGAGTTTCATGGTCAGCTGAAGGAATGGGATGAAAATTTGAAATGTGTGATGAACTACAGCAAAGAGGAAATAGTGTATTTAGATCTACTGATTATGAAACAACCTTATATCACAAAAAGACTAATCGTAACACTCTACTGCATGGCAGAAGTTACCATGAACCGAGATAAAAAAAAAAGTATGCCTTATTCACAGTTAGTGAGGGTGAAAAGAAACTGCAGCCAAGAAAGGGACTTCACAATGAACAAAAAAGAAATTTTGAGAACGGGGATATGATAGGAATACACTAAGACAGGCAGATCTTAAAATAGAAAACCAGGAAAGGGAAATATTACTCAAAACACAAGAGCTAGAGAGAAAACCTGAGACAGTGGGGTTGTCTCTCAAATATAACCACAAGATGACCGAGGTTAGGAGGGTAATAAACAAAAACTGGCATCTAGTGGCCATAGAGAACCCCCAGGTTCAGGTGCTGCAACATAAACCTATAGTGGCAGGTAAGAGAGTTTCAAAATATAAAAGATAAGCTGGTTAAGACACTGTTTAAACCTCACGAGAAGGCATGACAACTACTGCTGGGCCCGTTGCAGCTAGAAATGACGCCCTGTGGTCGATGATCGGTATGTGGGCATACAAGCAAAAAAAACGCATTGAACCACCCACATGCAAATCAAAGATTTGACATCAAGGAACACATAGATTGCTCAACAGAAGGGGTAGCATATGTTATCCAATGCCCATGTGACCAACTATATGGAAGGTAAACTAAGAGAGCCCTCAAGGTTAGAATAAAGAATACAAGGGGGACATTAGAAGAAATGATGAACGCTTGCCAATAGCACAACATTTCAATCAAGAAGGGCATACAGGAACATCGTTCAGATTTTGAGGGTTGGAAGTAGTTCCACCCTGGAGAGAGGTGGTGATTATAAAAGAAAATTAGAGCATATAGAAATGAAAGGATTTTTTTATAGAAAAAACATTACAGTGGGGTATAGGAGTAAATATATACAGTAACTGGCAGATGTGCACCTGAGGAAAACTAGGCCCATACATATTATACTGATAACTGGTCCAGGGGCTCTGAGGGGAGCAGAACCAAAAAGTCCATAAACTAGGAAAAAGGTCAGGTCTCAATAATGTCTACTGTGCCAGGGGGCATTGAGGGAAGCAGAACCAACAAGCCCAGAAACTAAGAAAAAGGGCAGGTTAAAACAATAAAACAGGGTATATTTATGGTTATAACAGTAACCAGCATAAACTAACACTAATAACTAGGAAATAGATGGTCAGAAATGGTTGTGTATGTTTCCATGCCCCCCCCCCACTATGCCTCATACCCAGTCCATAGCCAACTTGAACTCCTGTTAATACACATCAAGGATGTAAATGAACTGTGAGTACTGCTCAGATTGTAAGGTACCTTTTCCTTGGGTATTAAAGATGTTTAGCTAAAAAGAGAAGGAAAATGAATAACTAACACACTAGCTTCATCAGGACTCTGGTAGGAAATTGTACGTTCATGAAACCTATTCTCCAGGTAACACTGGAGGTGTACTATTGCTAAGCAATGTTCTGTTCATGCGGTAGTACAAGGGAGTGACACATCACTCCAGCAGGATTTCATGAACAAACCAAGAGGAAGCACCTCAGCTTTCAAACGCACACCTTTTTGGAACTTCTAGGAAGCCACATGCAGTTTGCAACATGAACACAAGGTAAACTATTGCATGAAAACATTTGTAGTAGGATTCAATACATCATGTTGTATTGAAATAAGCTTTTAATATTAGAAAATAACTACATGAAACAAACAACATATGTCTTTCAGGTCACAGAATAGAATCAATTAATCAACATCTTTATTTATGCAATAGGTGTGGAACCAAAAGCAATTGCATAAATCCATTTATTTCCACATATGTGGGATAAATGCAAACTGTCAATCAAAGCTTTTTTGTTCACTTTTTTTGACAAACAAATGTGAATAACTTTAAAACGAAAAATGATAGCATAGTACTGTGAGCGTGAAAAATGTTTAAGACAAAAATATCTACAAAATGAGTGGTGTTTCATTTATAAATACCTTTTAGCCTCTTTTATAATTAGGAAAAAACAGCATAAAATCAAATTTTCTTTTCACTTTTCAGACAAACAAATGTAAATAACTTTAAAATGAAAAATTATAGCATGGTACTGTGAGCACAAACAATGTTCAGCACATAAATATCTACAAAATGAGTGGTGTTTCATTCATAGATACCTTTTAGTTTTTTTCATAATTAGCAGAAAACAACAAAATCCAATTTTCTTTTCACTTTTTCAACAAACAAATGTGAATCATTTTAAAACTAAAAATGATAGCATGGTACTGTGAGTACAAAACATTTTCAGTACAAAACTACAAACAAAATGAGTGGTGTTTCATTAATAAATACCTTTTCGTTTTTTTTTATAATTAGCAAAAAACAGCATAACATTCAATTTTTGTTTCACTTTTTCATCAAACAAATGTGAATAACTTTAAAACAAAAAAGGTAGCGTGATACTGTGACCATGACATTTGTTCAGCAAGAAGTTCTCTACAAAATGAGTGGTGTTTCATTTAATAGCAACCACCCCGCTAGGCGGACATACACTAGTAAAGTTAACCGAAAGTCCCAGAAAGTCCCGGAAATTATCATTTTAAAAAAAGAAGATAAACAGTCAAAACCAAATGTTCCTGCACTGATAAGAAGCATCACCATTGCATAAATGAAATATACAATGGTGAGCTGTCAAATAAATGATTTATCTACACTTGTGCTGTTTGACCTCGGACACCTCACTCGTGGCTTATGCAACTCGTGAAGTTACCCGAGGTCAAACAGCACTTGTATAGATAAATCATTTATCTGCCAGCTCACCATTGTATATCCCTTATCTATCCAGGCAGGCACCATTGAGCAAGGCTCATTTGCAAGGTTGACCTGGTCATGAATACATCAAAGTACAGTACAGAGGCAGGTATACAAAAAGCAATAATATACAAGGAAGAAAAAGTATATACAGTGTATACAGTACAGTACAAGGTTGAAATAAATAAAAAAAAACTGCATTATTTTACAATTGAAGAAGTCAGCAGATGTACTATCAACCATAGGCATACAGGGGTTATAAGCAGAGATCTTTTGAGTGAGGCAGCCGGCAAGTACACATATAGGGGAAAGAGGCCATGTATGGGGTGGCAGGTTAGAGAGGTAAAGAAGAGGAGGGATATATTACCGATGACTGAGGGGAAAGTGAGCTAAAACCACAGAAAGTGATGATGGGTGTCATGTACTTGTTTATTATGATAATGACAGAGGAGGGGTAGATAATTGGGACACTACTATGGATGGGGTGGGACTTTAGCCGGGCTGGAGTGGACAGGGAAGGGTGGGTGCAGCAGGAGAAGTTAATAGGGAAAGAGTGAGAGGCAGGGGTAGAAACATGCCGAGTGTCAGGATGGAAAGGGGGAGTTGTGGAATTAGTGGGCTAGCGGTGAGGAAAACTGTTGCAAGGTGCTTTCATGTAGCTATCGGAGAGCGCCTTGAAGATATTCAGGCTAACAGGGCAACTCAGCTTCAAGTTAATTTGTAAACTGTTCCACAGTGTGGGTAAAGAGAAGCTTAGAGCAGCTTTGCCGAAATGAGTTTTGACTCTTGGAACTTGGAGGGCAATCAGAGAATAGCTCCTTAGAGCGTAGGCGCCTAACACGCTCTGGGGAATACAATCTGAGACATAAGAGGGGAGCTTGATGGTCACAGCTCTGAAGGCCCATAGGGTGGCATTTTGTATTCCTTCTATAGTGAAGGGAAGTCCAGTCTAAAGATGAGTACAGGGAGCAGTGGTGTGTGGAAAGTGGAAGACCAGTAATGAACCTGATAGCTCTATGGTAGAGGGTGTCCAACTTAGCCAGTGCAGAGGCAGTGCAGTGGCTGAACAGCAGGTCTGCATAATCTATTAAAGATAGGAAGGTAGCTTGAACCAGTTGAATCTTGGCCTTCTTTGTGAGCAGGTGGTTAATTCTGTAGAACAGTCCTAATCTTTGCCTTAGTTTCTTCTGTAGTTCTTCGAGATGATCGGTGAAGGAAAGTTTATGATCGAGCCAAACTGCTAAATATTTGAATTTAGCTACATACTCTAGTGTTTCTCCAAGAACAGTGGTAATCTGTGGGATAGCCCCCCAGCATGAACTGCTGCATGCAAGGAGGGGGAGAAGAGCATGGATTTTGTCTTTTTTGCATTGAGCAAAAGCTTTTTGTTTATGAGCTGGTATTGTAGAAGGTTAAATTCAGCTTGGAGGTCTTCACAGGCTGCTTCCAATGTGGGACGACTCAAGCACAGTACAGTGTCGTCCGTGAATAAGTGGATGCTGGCTTTTTTAATGGGGTCATTGATGTTGTTAATGTAGACTGCAAAGAGGAGGGGACCAAGGATAGAGCCCTGGGGCACACCCCTCAGCATAGGTTTTAATGGAGAAAGATCACCTTCAGCTTTAACCTGCTGTTTCCATTCTCCAAGGTAGCCTGCAAACCAGCACATAGATTTATAGTCCAGGCCTAAGGTGCTTAGGGAGGAAGGAAGCAGGCTATGATTGACTGTGTAGAATGCCTTACCAAGGTCCAAGAAAACAGCACAGACATGCTTCTTGTTGTCAAGGTCTATGAGCCAATCATTGGTCACCTGAGCTTGGGTGGTTATGGTGCTGTGCTTTGCTCTGAATCCTGACTGAACCAGGTTTAATAGGCTTCTGGATTCTAAGTATACCCCAAGCTGGCCACACACTATTTTCTCTAGTAATTTAGACAGGATGGGGAGGAGGGAGATCGGTCTGTAATTATTTAGATCGCAGGGGTCACCTGCTTTTAATAGAGGGATGACATGGGCTATTTTCCATTGAGAGGGGAGGCTACCCTGGGACAGTAACATGTTGAATAGGTGGGTGATTGGCACCGCAAGCACATGGTTGGCACATTTCAGATAGTATGGCTCAATGAAGTCAGAGCCTGCTCCCTTCCTGGTGTACAGTTGCAGCAGTAGGCCTTCCACCTCTTTTAGGGAGACAGGCAGGGGGCAGAAGGCCTTTCGGTAGAGGGGGACTCATGGGTTGGTGGGCCCTGAGCTGTACGGAGGTTATTGGAAGGAGAAGTATCAAATACTAGCCCTGCCATTGCAAAATGGTTATTGAGGATTTCCAATATCTCCGATCGGTTAGCAATAATGCTGCCACCGGACTTAATTTTTACTGAAATGGAATTACCAGGTGCATGTTCAGACATGTCTTTTAATGTTTTCCAGAGCTTTGAAGGATTTCTTGAGGCAGAGTCTAGCTCTGAACGATAGTAGGCGGCCTTGGCTGCTCTGACAAACTTGGTGCACTTGTTACGTGCTCTCTTAGAAAGACACCAATCCATGTCGTTCTTGCTTCTTTGGGCTTTTTTCCATAAAGTACCCCTTTCTAACAAGGAAGATTTGAAGGTAGAATACATTTTATATATAAATAAGAGCAAAACAGAAAGCTCATGATGTAATATGCCCGCAGGAATGGGATGTCAGGTTATTTAAACAGAAGAAACAAAAGCATGCAGAGTGTTGTTAAATGGTGGGTGTCACACATTTTAATCAAGTGAAAAATGAAGGTAGAAGCCAAATGGGAACAATAATAATTTTGTAACCCATAGTTGGCACCTTAGCAAAGGAAATCACAAACTATAAAAGGAATATAGGAGCTTGAACAGAACAGAGTGGTAAATGTGAACAAACATTGTTTTATAAACAGAATGTAAAAATGAAATAGGATGAATGTTAAACAATAAAAACAATTAAGGATTTGTGTATATTTTCTGGAAGAAAAAAAACATGAACAAGCTCTAGAACAGAATGAAACATAGTGGATATATTAAAAGAAAATATAAATTCATGAGAACTTTGAAGTCGGGGTACAATTAGTTAAAGGGCTCCCGCATCTCGTTCCCAGATTAGTTATTTATGGCTTCCCTTGAAGATTATATTTGTAATGAGAAATTTGTCTATTAGGACAGGTCGGTCGAGTCACTATGGCCTATGGCTGCTGATACGTATCAATCTATGATTCTATCATTTTTATTCTCCTGGGTCATGCCTGAAAATAGTCAATTGCTTGCCTATTGCACTTTCTTGCTAAACAGATGTAAATCCCCGGAGTCCTGGGGTTACTAGAATCCCATCAGTGTCAGTGCTAGGTGAGGAAGGCAGCTGGTGAGTAACTGGTTAAATGGTTTTCACCTGATCCCTCTCCATTTACTTGGTCTCAGCTGAGTTGAGGTAGGTGATGTGATTTAGAACTCTTGCAGCAGCATAAGCCATGGTAGCTAGATGTGAGTGAGGAGCTTTAGAATTTTCAGTTAGTTCTGAGTCAGTATTCAGAGTGAGCAGTTAGAGGAGTGAGGTGCTGCAGTGTGGGCTCTGAGAGGAGAGTCTGTTTTTCTCACCCTAGTGCTGAGGACCATCTACCTGCCAGTAGAAGTAGTGGAGACCATCTAGCAAGAGTTCTTGATTTTTCTCACCCCCGTGAGATGAGAAGGACTGCAGAATGGATCCAAGGGGCAATCCCCCTACTTTGATCCAGGATATTGAAGCTGCCTGTTTGTGTACAACTGTGAGTAATCTGAATTTGGGTATCCCAGGAGGAATGTATCTGTTTTCTTTTGTGGTGTACTCTGACAAAGGGACATATACACCAAGTTCTGTTCAGTTTGAGACTGTTCTCATCCTTTCCTAAAGTTGGCTGACAATTGTGGAGTCCCCAGTGAGACTTGACACATTGTTCAGGACTTTAATTTACACTCAGAAGTAGTATGTTTCTTATGCTGAATATGACAGACATTACATGATGCGTAGTTCTACTGTTTTACTAAAAGCTAGTGGTGTAACTCTGAAAGAATGGCTGGGTATGGACTGCGGAAGCAAAAGGTGGACAATTCCCCATCTGAAGTGACTAGTTCAGCACTACAGGTTCTGTAAGGGTGCCTGCTTATTCAGGACATGGTGGCCAATGCCTGAAGAGAAAGTTTATCCCCTGGTATGGGCTGTTCTAATTTTTAGCACCAGTGTGCTCTGTCATGGCCAGTTACACGTTGTCAAATGTTAAATCCTATGCCATATGGGAAATGTTTTAAGTTGTATCCAGCGCCACTAGAAGAAATTTATGTTTCAGCTGATGCCATTGCCACCGAAGAGAGTTCAAAGTCCTATGCAATATGGGATGCTTAGAGTTTCTGTCCACTACAGACTTTTGTTCTTCTCCATTGCCTTGTGCCATGGAGTGTAAACCCTTGGGGGTCCACCTTTTCTTTTGTGTACTATCTTCAGAATAAAGCCACGCTCTAAGAACCCCAACCTGGTTTGGACATTCTTGTTACTGTTTCCTGCATGGAATTACTGGGTGCCCTCCAGAAGTACATACCCAGCATAGCCCCTAGCAAAAGTTCTCTCCTCAAGACCTGGGTATAATGGTCATGTTGTGTGTGAATTTGTATTTGTACACCCCAACCCCTTTCTGACCTCTAGAAGTAACAAACCTTGTATACATTCCCAAAGCTAGGGATGGTAACACCAAAGTGTCCAAAGTAGTTTAGGTGCCCAGTCGAGGGTACCAAAGGGTAGCTTTCTGTGCAAAGTAGCTGGGGGGAGGTTACACATAAAATGTGTGTATATATATATATATATATATATATATATATATATATATATATATATACTGTATCACTTCGATTTAAAACCTCGGCTAATAATGCAAATTGTAGGTAAAACTAGCAGCCTATATTAGAGGGTGGTTTGTAATCAATTGATCAATTTACAGATCCGCTTTTAAGTGCAATAATCTATTTAAAAACTGCAGTTTTTTTTGCCTCTGTGTAACAAACAACAGTCACAATGTCAAAGCACAAGTCTTTTGATCTTGAATTTAAAGTTGCAGCCGCTCGAAGAGCACAAGAAGAAGGAAATATTCCAGTTGCAGCAGCACTACATATCAGTGAGAAGCAGTTGTGGGACTGAAGGAAGAAACTGCCTTTTCTCAAAGAGAAGGTTACTGTGTCTGGATATATGGGCTCCAATTGTAAGATAAGATGGCTTGATGGTGGTGGTCGGTGACCCGAGTACCCTGAAAGTGAATCTATTCTAGAAGTATGGATAACAGAACAAAGGGAGCAGCACTACAGGGTAACTAGAAAAGCAATTACTTTAAAAGTGATGTTGATAGTGCAGGATCCCTCGTTTTCTGCCAGCCAAGGTTGGGTGGACAAGTTTTTGTGGAGATGGGGCTTCACCATTCATTTAAAGACCACTGTTAGGCAGAGACTGCTGAAAGATTTTGTGCCCAAAATAATAGACATTGCATGTTATTGCAAGCGACAGATTGAAGCCTCTGACCTCACACCATCCATGATAGGCAATATGGATGAGACTGCTATCTGGGCTGACATGCCTAGAAATAGAACAGTGGATCTCACCGGGTCCAAATCAGTCTCTCTGATAAAAACAACGTATGAAAAACAGTGGGTGACCATATGTCTTGCTGCAATGGCCGACGACCGTAAGCTCCCACCTTTAGTGGTTATCAAGGGT
Organism: Neoceratodus forsteri; assembly: GCA_016271365.2. Classification (NCBI taxonomy): domain Eukaryota; kingdom Metazoa; phylum Chordata; order Ceratodontiformes; family Ceratodontidae; genus Neoceratodus; species Neoceratodus forsteri. The sequence continues at coordinate 1,295,011,116 of CM057456.1, forward strand.
AAAAGGGTGCCCAAAGAGATAATAGGCATTACTGATGTCATGGTTGCCATGTCCCACAATGATTGGATGGATGAATCCATCACAATTCAGTGGCTGGACAAGGTCTGGGGGTCCATGGCATTCGGAAAACGAATGTTGGTATGGGACACCTTCAGGTGCCACATTTGCCCTGCAGTGAAAGCTAATGCTAAATTAAAAATATATATATAGGGAGAGAAAGAGAGAGAGAGAGAGAGAGAGAGGAGAGAGAGAGAGAGAGGGATAAATGATCTGGATTCTTGCATTCAGGCCAGCAAGAATACTTTTGTCTGTTTTTACATTTTAAACTTTTCAAACTGGATTCACTGTACAGTAGCAGTTAGGTACAACAAAGTGTGGTTTATCATTGGGTATACTAACTTAATGGGTGGCCTAAGGAATTAGGTTTCATCTCATGCTAAACACCTAAGTGATAGATTAATCCTGCCATGACCCTTACCCTATTGTGTCTTATTACTTAGAATGCTGTAAACCCTAAATACATCTTACTGCTCATTTCCTAAAGTTCTTCCAGGAAAGCATTATTGTTTTAAAAGGTGTTTGACTGATCATTTCTTTATTTTTGAATCTGTCAATCATGGCAAACCTTTTCACTTCTGATCTGTCTGCCAGTCACAGGTGCATGGTGATTGCTATGGCAGGGATGGGGTTGTGATATCATTGCTTCTTTATGGAAAAACCATATCAGTTCTGATGGGAATCTGTTAGTGTACACAATGATTCGTCAATGTTTTTAAATACATTTTCCTAAGTATGAGAACTAGTGATTAATAATTAGCTAATTTTATAAAAAGACTATTTAGAACAGAGAAATAACATTCAATGCCAATGTACTTTCCCAGTCCTATTTTATGTTTTGCTTTAAACAACCAAGCTACGGCAAATTGCAAACCAACTTAGCATTAACATATCCTTATGCAGCTCCCAAACTAACCTGGCATAGCCAATATGGCCACTATTATACAGCCAGGAAACCTCCCCCAAAACACAGCCTTTCTAAAAGACATGTTACCTCAACTCCTACCATTCAGCTGTTAAAACTTGTTTTTAATGTTTTGATTTACAAGTAAAGTACCTTAATTCAGCAATCATAACAGAAATTAAACTTGGCTCACCAAATAACTAGTTAGTTGCTGTATTATTTATTTTTTTAGGCATGACCTTTTGCCTTCTCACTGTCACTTAAAATGCAACCAAGGTTCAGGGGTCTCAGTCAGTTTCTCATGGTGGTTGGTAAGTTTTTACCTGTGTACAAAACATAATCAAATTCATTTTTTTATAAAGTACATAGTATCAAACTGAAAAATAATTGTCATTGTATTAAGAATAATCCTGAAACTGCATATCTATTTACTGTATACAGTAAGGTCAATTTCACATTCCATGCCTTACTAACATACTAACATACTAAAATGCCAGCAGAATAGGCCTAACGGTCTTTCGTGTCTGCTCGTTTGGTCAGCCCCCACCCTGGGTGCTGACCTTGCTGTCCCCCTCACCTTCTCTGGCTTCTCCCTTCCCAGTTCCGGATATTCTTGCTGCATTGGATTTTGCTTCCAGAACCCTTCCCCTGAACCTGTCCCACCCCCTCTTGAACCCCTCCACTGTCTCTGCCTCCACCAGCCCCTAGGCAGTGCATTCCATGGCTCCACCACCTCTCAGTGAAGTAGCACCTCCTCCTTTCTCCCCTGAATCTTCCCTCCAGCTTCCACCCATGCCCTCTAGTGGCCCCTTCTCCTTCCTTCAAGCACCTGACTGTTCCTCCCTATTTACCCTCTTCATGTACCTGAAGACCTCTATCATGTTCCCTGGTCCCTTCTCTCTTCCAATGTGTACATATTTAGCTCTTCGAGCCTGTCCTCATAGGTCCTGTCCCCCAAGCCCCAAATCATTTTGGTTGCCCTCCTCTGGACCCTCTCCAGGAGGTTAATGTCCCTCTTTAAGTGTGGCCTCCAAAACTGCACGCAGTGCTCAAGGTGTGGCCTCACCAAGCAGTTATACAGAGGGAGTATCACTTCCCTCCTTCTGGAGGTGATCCCCCTAGCGATGCATCCCAGCATCCTGTTGGCCTTGGCTGCTGCCCTCCTACAAGTCTCAGAGTTGTTCATCTTGACATCCACCACCACCCCTAGGTCCCTCTCAGCCATCGAGACTTGTAGCATTCCCCCCCCAGGGCGTACACTTGGCCTGGGTTTCTGGCCCCCAGGTGGAGTACCTTGCATTTCCCTGCATTGAACCTCAGCTTCCACTTTCTAGACCATCTTTCCAGAGCCTCCAGGTCCCCCTGTAGGGCCACCCCCCTCCTCCCCATCCACCACCGCCCCCAGTTTCGAGTCATCTGCAAAGAGACTCATCTCACTCCTGATTCCTGTCCTTATGTCAGATACATAGGCGTTGAACAGAAGGGGCCCAAGGACTGATCCCTGTGGGACCCCACTAATGACCCTCCTTGGGGATGAGACTATCCCACCAACTACGACCCTCTGGGTCTGGTCCTGGAGCCAATTGCCTATCCATCTGATCATCTGGTTCCCCACCCCCATTTCTCCCAGCTTATCCAACAGGCCCACGTGAGGAACAGAGTCAAATGCCTTGCTGAAGTCTAGAAAGAGGACATCCACTGGTCTACCCAGGTCCAAGGCACCTGTTACCCAGTCATAGAACTCCACCAGGTTTGTCTGACACGATTTCCCCGGGATGAATCCATGCTGTCTATCATCCAGGCACCCTGACTTATCCAGGTCCCCCCTAGCCTCTCCTTGACAATGCCCTCCATCACCTTGCCCACCACCGATGTCAGGCTGACAGGCCTGTAGTTCCCTGCCACCTCCCTTGATCCCCCCTTGTGGATAGGCACTATATGCGCCACCTTCCAGTCTTGGGGCACCCACCCTGTCCTCAGAGAGATGGCGAAAAGCTCTGCCAGGGGTTTCACCAGGACATCTGCAAGTTCCTTCAGCACTCTGGGATGTAATTTATCCGCCCCGTGCTTTCTCCATCTTAAGGGAGCTGAGGGCTTCCTCACTCTCTGCTGTGATTTCCACTTCCGTACCTCTTCTCCCTGCTTAGCCCCCCCCACCTGCCAGTGATGCCTCCCCCTCTCCCCAGACCTGCCGATCGGTAAGGGTCCCCCCCTCCTCAGTATCTCTGTCTCCTCCCATGTATGATGCAGCACCCCCATTTTCCCTGGTGAAAACTGAGGTGAAGTACTCATTTAGTACCTCAGCCTGCTCCCCCAGGTCTTGTGCCCATCTCTCTCCTGATTTAATCCTGCTAATCTGCCCCTTCACCCTTCGTCTTTCCCCAATGTATCTAAAGAACCCCTTGTTCCCTCTCCTAATTTCCCTGGCCAGGTTCTGCTCCTTCCTTGCCTTAGCTGCCCTCACCACTCTAGTGGCCCTTCTAGCCATCAGCTCGTACTCCCCTCGATCCCTTTCACCTTGAGCACTTGAATTGCTTATAGGCTGCTTTCTTTCCCCGCACCACCTCCTGGACCTCCCTGGTCCACCAACAGGGTTTTTGGGCCCTACCGCATTTGTCTTACTCTTGCACAGGTGCTGGTAGCATCCTGCACCCTCTCCTGATGATTTCCCACCTACTATCAGCGTCCATGTCTGACCCAATCCCATCCAAATGCTCCTTAAGGATCCTTCCCATTTCCTTAAAATCCGCCCCCTGAAGTCGAGTTACTTCCGCCTTGTGCAGCCTTCTACCCTCCTAGGTCCAGGCAGAACCAGACCTGGCATGGTCACTCCCGCCAATGGGTCCCTTACCTCCAGGCCCCAATCTGGTCACTGTCTGCCAGGACCACATCCAGTACCCGTGCCTCCCTGGTCGGTTCCCTCACCTGCTGAGTTAGGAATGCACCTTGAAAGACATCCAACAACCTCTGTTCCCTGGTCACAGAGGATGTCATAGTCTTCCAGTCTGTTCCTGGCATGTTTAAGTCCCCCAACACCACCACCGTTCCTCTGCCCAGTCTGCAGTGTCTCCTAACATCTGCCATCAGACTATCCTCCAGCTCCTCCACCAGGGCAGGGGGTCTATACACCACTCCTATTTTTACTCTCTTGCCCCCCCTTGCTATCAAGGTGACCCAAATCGCCTCCACGGTTCCCTCCGCCTCCTCTACTCCCCCTATGCCAATGCAGTTTTTGACTATCATTGCTACCCCTCCTCCCCTTCCCTCCCCCCTGTCCTTCCTGAACATAGTGTAACCCTCCAGGTTCAGGTCCCAGTCATGTCTTGCAGTGGCCCAAGTCTCAGTGACCGCTGCCACATCCACTGCTCCCTCAGTTAGCATCGCCTGGAGCTCAGGCATTTTATTGCCCAAGCTCCTGGCATTTAGCAGGACTACCTTCCACCCTTTCCCTATAGTTCCATTTCCCCTGCTCGTGTTCCCATGGGGATTCTGTTTTCCCTTGGTCTGCACTTTGCCAGTTGGCCTTTTCCTGCAATCCTCCTGGTCCCAAGGGGGGTGGAGACAGAGTCCCTCCTTTATCGGCACCCCCTTGACAGCCTTTTCTCCCATCCCACCCTTCACAAGTTTAAACCCCACTTTTACCAATGAACCCTCTATTTTCAACTTAAGGATTCCCTCCTCCAAATTGAGATGTGAGTCTATCTCTAGCATACAGCTCCTTATCCTCCCAGGTCTCCCCCCAACCTCCCATCAACCCATACCCTCTGGCCTCACACCGCTCCCTGAGCCACTGGTTTATCTCCCTAATTTTCCTTTTGTGTTCCCCACTAGCCCTTGGCACTGGCAGGATTTCTGAGAAGGAAACTGTGCATCCTATGTCATGACAGACCCTGGTGAGCTCCTGAATCTTGCCTGTATCTCTAGCTTGCTATTTCCCTCAATGTCATTTGTACCCAGGTGGACCAATATGTCTGGGAACCCCACAATCCTTTGCCAGCTGATATACCCTAGTGCTTAGCCCTGTGCACCGTTAGTCCAGGGAAGCATCTTGTTCTAACTGGCCAGGCTTCTCCCTCCCTATCCCATTTGATACCCCTGATCATAGAATCCCCAGCAGGAGCACTGACCACTCCTTTTCCTCCATCCCCCTTCCATGTCCCTCATCCTTTCTACAGGCCCCTCCACCCAGCTGGCTCCTTGTTCCTCCTCTATCTGGGTGCCACATGCCACCCTCCATATTTACCATGGCCACCCCTCCCTCCAATCCTATGCCTCTCCTCCTCCTGAGTATCCTTCTGTACCTTGCTAATTCCCCCCTCACTGCTCGCAACTGGTCCTTCTCCCCCATCTGCTAAACTAGCCTGGCTCATCCTCCCTTCCTTCCTGTCTCCATTTAGTTCCTCCTTGCTCGTCGTGCTCCCCTGGCCTAAACCCTCAGCTCCCTTTACTGAATCCTCCTTGTACTTCTGGTCCTTCTCTTTTACCTTTCCTCCCAACTGGTCCTTCTCCTTGCGCTTTCCTCCCTCTTCCCCCTGCCCCTCCTGCTCTGATTCACTGCTCCCCCCATTCTCTTGCATTCCAGGTCCCCTGTTCTTCCTGCTATCTGGCCCCTGCCTCCTGCCTCCCACTCCCTTTCTGTCTCTAACCACCTCTGTTGTGGTTACATCACCCCCCTCATCCTTGAGCAGAAGAAGAGAATTGAAGCGGTTACTGAGTGTAAGGTCTGATCCACCTCCCCGCCTTGCTTCCTTCTGTCCAGCCCTGGCCATCTGCCTACTTCCCTGAGAATGTTGTCCCTCCGTCCCCCCTTTGTGAGGGTCCCCAGTTACCTGCCTGCTTCCTTGGTAGTGTCCTTTTGGACCCTCTGCCAGGGTCCCTATGTGACCCCTGAGTATTCTCCTGCACCCTTTCCCTATGCCCCCACCCCAGTGCTTGGTGCAACCCTGTGGAGATTCCCAGCCCCTTCCCCAACCATACCACCCCCTTCCTCCAGCTTTCTCCCTAATCCCCACAACCTCCTCCCTAGCTGTGCTAGCTGGTAGCACACTGGGCAACCACTGAACTCCAAGCCCAGTCCAGTATCATGGCTGCTCCACACCCTGTGCACCCCACCACCCTCCCAAGATGCTGGCCCTAATGATGTGTGGTTCCATCCCCTTCAAATAGGTTTCCTTGGGTGAGCCACCAGGTTCCCCCTAGTCCAAGATACCCCTACTGCCTAATCAGGTCACCCACTAATCTTAGAGAAGTCCACTGTACACCAGTAACCCTGTTACTAGGTGCAGTACAACACATTAAACTTAGAAGGAAATGTACAACTCCCAAGCTCCTCTCTCCCAGCCTTTAAATCCAACCCCGTGGCTAGAACTACATGAGCTGCACCTGCAGCCTTTTCCTCCAATTGCAGGGCAGGTGTTCCCCTATAAATTCGCAGACTTCTGGGGAGCAAGGAGTGGGGGAGGGTGGGTCCTGGGCAGACACCTGACTCGAGAGAGAGTGTATCAGCCCTGTGTCTCCCCTCCAAGCCCAGCAGCCAAAGAACCAGGCCCAAGCAAATCCCACCAAATAGGTTTTAAATCAGAAGAAATAGGCCTCTACCAGCGCAGCCTGTTTCACAGTGAAACATCCACAAAATGAGCCCCACTTACAGCCACCATATCAGTTTACAAACATCCAGCAGCCCCCAAAACAATACCCTGCTAGCCCCTTAGAAGTAAGAAAGAAAAGAACTAACCTACCAAGTAAAATCCACAAGAACCCTGTGAAAACAACAGCAGCAGCTACTGTCCTGGAATACAACTGATCCTGTCCCCTTCCAGTTCTTTCTGAGAAGACAAAGCAGCTAACACCTCAACCTGATTCAGCTCTGCCTCCAGTCAATTGGCTGAGTGAGACCTGGCCAGACCATTAACACCCTCCCCATTATGAACTAACCTTTACAGCTAATGGAGTCAGCACAAGGAATCAAAATTCAAGTCAAAGCCCCCAAAATATGTTTGCTGCCAAAGGAAACAGGTCTCCAATTTAATCAGCTTCACTAACACCACATCAAAATAGGCTTGAAATTAACAGATATAGGTCTCCAATTCAAATAACCATCCCCAAGCAAATCCCACCAAATAGGTTTTAAATCAGAAGAAATAGGCCTCTACCAGCGCAGCCTGTTACACAGTGAAACATCCACAAAATGAGCCCCACTTACAGCCACCAAATCAGTTTACAAACATCCAGCAGCCCCCAAAACAATACCCTGCTAGCCCCCTAGAAGTAAGAAAGAAAAGAACTAAACTACCAAGTAAAATCCACAAGAACCCTGTGAAAACAACAGCAGCAGCTACTGTCCTGGAACACAACTGATCATGTCCCCTTCCAGTTCTTTCTCATCTTTCTAATCTTTGTTTTCTTTTTAATAAAAGCATCTGTAGGGATGTGTAATGAAGTATGAAATGTCCTTGTACCCGTACAAGACTGCATGTACTTACTGAGTAAATTAAGTTTCACAGTTTGTTTACTTTTTTTCTCTTATGGCTACCCCTCCTCTTTATTTCATCTGTTTCAGTTCAAATTGTAGATACTAGGTTGTAATTTATCAAATAAAGTGATTGATATCAGACTTTCAAACTCCTATTATTCTCCATCCTCCTCTCTTGCAGCTGCTTTCTCATGCCCTTCCTCCTTTCCTAAGTTGCATCTCACCCCTGATAAATGCTGTAATTTATCTTTTTCAACTACTGTACAATCTTTCCAGATACATCAAAGAAAAGAAAAGGTAGGAAGAGTAAGAAAAAAGGGAAAAATCTAAAATATAAAAAAAAGAAAAGGAAAAATCATACAGGACAAAGTTAATGAGATTATTGGAAATCAGATAGCAACAGTAAACGTAAGGAATCAAGGATCATTTAAACAACAGACAGATATAGATTAAGCAGAGAAGAAACTGGCACAAGAAAAAGCAATTGATAGGAAATAGATGAAAAACCTAAAGAACCAGAGTATTGATACTGAGCAACCAGATACATCCACTGAAAATAAAGTATTGGTATCTCCTTCCCATAACAAATCTATAATTACCATAAAACCAGATATACGATCTCATGCCCACCAAGCAGATATTGAGAGTGCAGGTAACTAAGTACAGATGAATGCATCAGCAATCTAAATTTTATGGTAACAGGAGGGAGACCTTAAACCTGTGCAAGGACATACTGTAAATAAAGTGGAGACTATCCAGAGAAGGGCGACAAAGATGTGCAGGGCTTGCACCACAAAACATATGAAGAGAGACTAAGGGACCTGAATATATACTCACTGTAGAAGAGGAGAGAGCAGTGGAACTTAATTGAAACTTTCAAGTACCTCACATGCATAAACAAGGTGCAGGAGTGGGACCATTTCCAGTGTAGAAAAAGTGCTAGAACAAGGGGGCACAATATGACATTGGAAGGGGATAGATTAAGAGGTAATGTGAGAAAGTTTTTCTACACAGAAAGGGTAGTCAACGCTTGAAATAGTCTGCCATAGGAGGTACTGGGGGCAAGCACAGTGGAGAGGTTTAAGCATGCCTGGGACAGGCACAAGGGAACCTTGAGAGGGAAGGGAGTGATGAAAAGCCATTGATCACATAGGGTCAGTGGCCACATACAATGTATAGGGCTTATGGGCAGACTGGAAGGACCTAACGGTCCTTATCTGCAACAATTTATATGTTTCTGTGTTTCTATGAGAGAGTGATATGCTTGTCGAGTATTTTTTCAATGAAAATGAGACTCACCAACCTTTGCAAGATTTAGTCCTACTTTTATTTCAAGTGGAACTAGAGGTGACAAACTCATGGGACAGTATTATTACAGTTCTTATAGATACAGAGTATAGTGACTGTCCAGTATATGTGGTGGTTACAAATATTAACTATGAAAAACAAATATGGTTTTAAAGAAAATGGCACAGTTAGGAATAACCATTGAAGCCCCAGTCACATGGAATACAACTGGTAGGTTAATTTTCAACCCAGAGCACTCAAGGAGTAACATAGATGGTGGACGCCAAGAGGGATGGTACCTTAGATTTATACCAGTCTTCTCATCTCTCTCAACTAACTCTTTCTTTGACTTTAAAATCAGTGATCTGATGTTTGATTCCCACCTGTCTTGAACTGGAATGTTCAAGGAGCATGCTGACAAACTTTGTAATTATTAGGACTATCCCTTCATGGAAATATTGAACGCTGAGCTGCAGACCTCTAGAAATTGATAGGTCACCCCAGCACCTCATGGCTGGCATCAGAACAGTACAATGACAAGCTGCAGCATGGTGGCAGGAGGAAAGCCTGTTCCCCTCTGAGGGCATGGAGCAGATGCCGTTGGGGTACATCACATCTCTGCTGGAGACATTGGTTGAGGATATGGCAGGATTAAAACTGTCAAACAGGGCAACAGCTAAAGAAACTAGAGCTGAACAACTGCATGCATGCCAATGATTAGTGGGTAACAGACCTGGAAGACATGCAGCATGCTGTCATGAGGCAACTGAAGGAGCATGAGAGGCAACTGATCAGACTATGCAAATGGACAGATGACCAGGAAACTGAAGCCATGGAAACAACATAAGAGTGGTTGAAAGACAATGAACCTCTGTACACAAATACTGAGGCAATGGTTAACCCAAAGGGCATTTGGCGTGGAAGACAAGTTTCAAAGAAATACAAAATCTCAAAAGCCCCCACAATGCAAAGCATCATGGCCTGGATATGCAAATCACCACAGACAAGTGGTTGGTGTTACGGAAAAAGTTGAAGGAGGGGATATGGAGCAGTTTTGGCTGAACCTGCTCTCACAGCTGGCAGGCCTGAGATGGAAAGAACCCATCGAGGTGGAATGGGCTCACAGAACTAGAGGCCTGCCCACAGCACAATGATCCCAACCCTGACCCATATAGCCTTTTTACTGCAATATTCTACAAAAGAGAGACTGTGTCATGTGCTCAGAGATCAAGGGGAGCTGTGGTGGAGGGGGCATGCATTTCTGTGTACCAAGATATTTCATATGAAGTGGTCCAGGTGCATAAGGCATGTAATCCAGTTAAGTTCATATTTAGAGAGAGTGGTATCCAATATAGATGTAAAAATCTGACCAGCTTAAGCATCACCAGTAATGGGCAGACAGTCAAAGGTAGAACCCCAACTGAACTCTCAAACTTAGTCCAAAGACAGTGGCCAGACATAAAACTCCCTTACCCAGGACACAGAAAGTTATGAGAGAAGAACCAGTGCAAGCAGCATGGTACGACGAACCTCCCAGAGACAACAATCACCACGGCAGGAGACTGGCAGCTTGGAATTAAACAGCCCCATACTTATACAGGAGGATATACTGCATACCAAACAGTCATGTCTGGAGCGAACCACAGAAGGGAAAAAGAATGCAGAAGGACCCATTCCTCCCACCACCAACCACCACAAAATGAGGTATAGAAGCCCTCAACCCTGACATCCAAATATAGAAGCAACTTTGGTATTCCAACCTTCAAAAACTCCTAGAGACTCACAGAAGCACCAGTACATTAGAAGGAGGCTGACTGAACAACAATCCCTAGGAGCTGAAATTTTACCTGGACACAATTCTGCATCATGGGCAGATTTTTCTGAAAGACTTATCGGACATTGAATGCCTATTGGGGGCTGCAGAGTGCCTGGTACTGGGGGACAGGGGTTGTTGCCAACTATGGGATTTGAGTGATTCCCTTCCAGGTGATAGTATCCATGAGAAATGATGGAACTGTGGAGCTGGAGCATGGTCAAGCTGAAGATTTCCATATCCTTTTTTGATCTAACTAATACTCTACGTTGTTTATTTGCTGAATGTTGTTCATGTATCTATAGCACTTATGCAAGTAAGTTTTTCACATAGATAAGGTGCCCAGAACATGTTAATGCCAACTGTGGAAGAGACTGAAGGGGTTGGAGTGGAGTGTTTATATTATGCAGTTCTGAATTATGTTTTGAACCCCAGGTCTTACCTTTGGCACCTGGTACATGGGAGAAATAACTTCCTATAGACTAATGACTGGATTGCTCTGCATGCCGTCAATCCCCACCTCCCCTCACTGGCTCTGCAGTAATTCTTACACCACTGCTATATTGAGGGGGCTAGGGATAAACACATGAGCATGACAAAAATTTGCCATTCCAGTAACACCTATTCTTTGTGCTGCCACTGTGTGTGGAAGTCCAGCTTGAGAGGAAAGAATGGCAGGATCAACCAGATCAATTGTTGAGGTTGTGAAGGCAGGAAGAAAGAGCCCAATATTAAAAAATATGTAAAATGTTACCTGTCTTCATTTGTGAGGCAAAGGATGAGTGTGGGTGCTCAGTTACAGAGGAACGAAGCCAAAGAATGGGGCCACATTGTTAGATGAAATATTTGGCCTACCCATACATGGACTAAGGTCCAATGATGTTAACTTATTTTATTTATTTATTTATTTTTATTTTGCTTTTGGCAACCGGGTGGGTTCAGTAGGCATAGTAATGCCTATTTTCAGGCATGAGCCAGGAGGGTATAAGTAGGGGTACAATGACAACAAACTATTTATAAAAGTACAACAATAGGTGAAACAGTGGGTATAGGTCCAATCCGTCTTTTGGATGAGATGTTAAACCGAGGTCCCTTCTACCTGGATTGGTGGTAGTTCAGGTGGATGTTAAAGATCCCATGTCACTTATCGAAAAGAGTAGGGGAATTTCCCCCAGTGTCCTGGCCAAATTTCCCTCATTCACTAAAAATACCACCAACAGCTTAATGTGGTTCAAGGTTAGTTGGCATTCATCTTTATCCCCTTCCCCCGGGTTGTGCCTGAAAATAGGCAGGATTTGTCTAGTGCACTTACCCGGTCAACAAAAGCTAAATAAAATTAAAAAAAAATACAATTTTACAGTAAAATAGAAATACAGTTTACACCAATCAACAAAAAATAACAAGAAATAACATAAAATAATGAAAAAGAGCAAGTGCAAATTCACCCATTTTTCAGGATACAAAATGGGAGAGATAGCATAACAAAGTACAAAAAGTACAGTTCAAAACTGGAGACAAGTTTAAAACACAATAGATCAATCTGAGCAAACCAAAGGACAAGAGGACCAAAGAAGGTAGTAGAGTGACAGTTTAGACAGAAGTCACTTTTACACACAGGTTTCCCTGCCGAAAAGATCATTACCTGTGTAGTGCCATTGCAGTCTGTTCCATTGTGCCTTCAGTTTACATGCACAGCAACATGTCAGCACACCCTGTCCCACAGTTCCTATCAGAGCAGTCATCTTACATGAGAGCTAGTGCATGGGACACACAGCTGTCAGAATGGCCTTTTCACACTGCGGGATGCAACGGAAGATATCAGGAAGAACCACTCCAACCATGGAATGCGGTTCAGGTGAGCGTTCACTTTGAATAGGAAGGCCTGCAATTTACACGACAGTGGATGGAATGGTAAACTAGTTCTGTAACGGTCACTCCATTACACATCTGGTAGTGTAAAAGCACCTAGAAATACAAAGCTAAGAACAGGGATGTATATGCTGTTCTTTAGGTGAGGGGAAGTAAATAGTAGGGGGAGAAAATAGGAGACTAAAGGGAGAGGAGGGAGGGTGGGAATGTGAAAGCCCAGAAAAAGGGCAATGGTTCAGAATGGAGCATGATTGGCAGGCACTGATTGCAACATCTTGTCTTGTAATGGAAAATATCAAACAGGAGGTTGCAACAAAGAATAAACCTATGGTTATCTGTATGGTCATCCATAAATAAAATATGATGACCATTAATTAAAATATCTTAAGAGTTTAAAAACTGATGTAGCCCTCCTACAGGAGATGCATCTCACCACAAAGTGTGTCAATTGGCTTAAGAAGGTCTGGGTAGGGCACATAATACATAGCTCAGCCCTCTCGAAATCTAAGAAGGGCGGCAATCCTGATACATAAAGCTCTATAGTGGAGGGAAATAAGAACCATGACAGAGGCACAGGGTAGAGGCACAGTGATGATTTTATCAACTCCAGGAGGACAACTCCTTGTAGCAAATGTGTAGGGACCTAACACTGACTATCCATAATTCAATCACAAGCTAAATCAAATCATAACAGACATTTTGGGAGATACCTTGTACATACCCATGCTTCTTGGGGGTGACTTAAACCTGATCCCAGACCCCTTACTAGACAAATACATAGTGACTCCAGACTCACACCAAAAGACCAGACAAGCGTTGCAGACTCTTATGACAGAATGGGGACTAGCAGACCTATGGAGAAGAGACAACCCCACATGTAGAGACTACACATTCTTCTCCCCATACACAATTCATACAGCAGAATCGGTGCCTGGTTTGCTAACAGTGCAGAAGCAAATAGCAGCACAAATCTATCCATAGAGTCTATACTGATTTCTGATCATGCCACCAAAGGACTCAGTCCCCCCCCAGGTCTCTCCCAAATCACCCAGATGGCACTGCAGACCTCTCTTGCTTAATGACCTAGCATTTCATGACTGGATCAATAAAGAAGCCCAGTTTTACTTCAAGAGGATTGCCACTGTGGAGATATTACCAGGGACGGTGTGGGAGACATTCACAGCTTACCTAGAATAGACTCATACTCTGCTGCCAGCCACTAATAATACAGGCTTTTGAGGTGGAAGTACTTCAAACTGCCCTCTGAGCTAAACAAGCACTATGTAAAAATGAACCCCACCTTCTTAAAGCCATGGCAGCAAAATTAATTGGGCTCAAATATAAGATCAATACGATACTACAGCACAAAACTGGGTGGCTTCTCTTGCCCTTCAAGCACAATTAGTGGGATGTGGGGGACAAAGGAGGGAAACTATTGGTGTACCACCTCAAAAAAAAAAATGAAGATTCAGAGATAACAGACCTCCACAACAAACAAAGGGAGATAGTCACTACTAACACAGGAATAAATGAGATCATGTGTCAGTTCTATAAAACACTGTATTTCCCACACACGCCCAATGGGGGAACACCCTCTCTTTCCCTAGGCAGTTTCCTAGGTGACACCCATACTCCTGTTCTGGCCATTGAAATATGGGAAGCTCTAGAGAAGACTTTGACTGAGTCAGATTTAACAGATACATAGATACATAGACAGTGTTGGCAGATAGGGGACTGTGGCCCACCCAGTCTGCCCATCTGAGCTTGTAAGTTCAGTTTATGTTTTCCTAGAAGTCTGTTGCCCCTTACCCCTGACCTCCAGAATTCCTTTATGTCTATCCCATGCATTCTTAAATCCCGTGATTGTTTCAGCCCCCACCACTGCCTCTGGCAGGGTGTTCCACTTGTCCACTACCCATTCTGTGAAGAAATTCTTCTGCACGTTTCCTCTGAATCGTCCTCCCTCCAACTTCATCCCATGCCCTCTAGTCCTGGAACATCTTTTTCGCTTAAAAATAGTGTATTCTTGCACCCTGTTCCTCCCTGTAAGATACTTGTATGTCTCTGTCATATCACCTCTCTCCCTCCTCTCCTCCAGGGAGTACATATTCAGTTCCTTCAACCTGTCATCATAGGACTTGTGATGAAATCCATGTACCATCTTTGTTGCCCTCCTCTGAACCTTCTCTACCCTGTCTATGTCCTTATGTAGGTAAGGTATCCAGAACTGTACACTGTACTCCAGGTGGGGCCTCACTAGTGTCTTGTATAGTGGAATTATGACCTCCCTTTTCCTGCTGGTGAGGCCCCTGCCTATGCATCCCAGCATCCTATTTGCTTTACCTGCTGCCTTGTCACACTGTTTCCCTACCTTGAGGTCATCAGAGATGATAAGCCCAATATCCCTTTCCTGCTTGTTGCATGTTATATCCTCACCCCCCAGCGGATATATTGTGCCAGAGTTTTTGTGCCCCATATGCGTTATCTTGCACTTCCTTGCATTGAATTTCAACTGCCAAACCCCTGACCATTCTTCAAGTTTCTGCAGGTCCTTTCTCGTTCTGTCTACACCCTCTGGTGTGTCTACTCTGTTACAGAGCTTTGTGTCATCAGCGAACAGTGAAATTCTGCCTTCTAGATCCTGTGCAATGTCACTGATGAAGATGTTGAATAGGACCAGTCCCAGCACTGATCCCTGTCATACCCCACTGGTAACTCTTCCCTCTGTGGAGTGACAGCCATTTACCACCACCCTCTGTGTCCTGCCACCCAGCCAGTTACCTACCCACCATACTACTGTCCTGCCCAAACCCATATTCCCCAGTTTGTGTAATAGTCTTCTATGTGTCACAGTGTCAAAGGCCTTACTGAAGTCCAGATAGGCCATGTCCACTGCCCTCCCCTGATCCACCTCCCTAGTCACCCAGTCAAAAAATTCAATAAGGTTGGTCTGACATGACCTCCCCCTGGTGAAACCATGCTGCCTTGGGTCCTGTAGTCCATTGACAACCAGATGTTCCACCAGTTTCTCCTTCAGTAGTGCTTCCATGATCTTCCCCACTACCGAGTTAAGGCTGACTGGTCTGTAGTTTCTCTCTTCCTCTTTGTTCCCACTTTTGTATAAGAGGACTACATCTGCTGTCCTCCAGTCTTTGGGTACCTCCCCTGTTTCCAGTGATCGACTAAACAGGAAAGCCAGAGGTTCAGCCACCACCTCTCTTAGTTCTTTAAGGACCCTGGGTTGCACCCCATCTGGCCCCATTGCTTTATCAACTCTTATTACTTCCAGTTCCTTCAGGACCCTTTCTCAAGTAAAGGGACTTATGTCCATTTCTGCACCATTCTTCACCATTCTCACCCCATGTACTCCCTCCACATGCACTAAGACAGCTCAAACCCAGCAAGACCCCATGCAACAACAGATTCACTGTTGACCTATACCAAACAATGTCACAAACTATAGTCCCACACTTGTTAGCAGCTCTGGGTAAAGCCAGGCAGCTGCAAATATTTCCTTCCACCTTGACAGAGGCACATATTATTTTATTCCCTAAAAAGTTCAGTGACTCCCTGGATAGTGCTAATTACAGACCCATATCACTTATCTCAACAGACACCAAACTCCTGAAGAAAGCATTTACTAACAGGCTTGAAAAAGCTCTACCAATGCTGGTGCATCCTACCCAGGCTGGGTTTCGTAAATGTTGAATGGGTGCTGACAACATGCATGCACTGCTAAACATCAAGTAGATAGCAGGGAAAGTGAACACTCCTATGGCAATGATGGCCATGGATTTCCAAAAGGCCTTCAACTCTGTTCTATGGGAGTACTTACACTCAGTGTGTTGTAGGCCTATGGGATATGTCCATATTTTAGAAGCTGGATATCAGCATTATACAATGAACCAGCAGCCTCTGTTCTGACCAACAATGTCACCCCCCCATTTGTACTCCATAGGGGTACCCATCAGGGGTGTTCATTGCCCCTCTATCTTTCTTGCTAGCCCTGGATCTCCTCACCAGGAAATTGTTGTATTTGCCTGGTATTCAAGAGATGTAAGTTAACCAGTCATCCAATATAACATGGGGTTTGATTATTACAGGTGATTTTAATTATAGGATGGGCAACATGACAAACTTAACAGATGATATGATAGATGTCCTAAGTATAAGAGAGAATGACAATATAAAATTAATTAGGGACTCCAAAGAGAGAAAAAAGACAAGCCAGGGAGAAAAATATTATAGAGCTATGATGGAAAATAATCTATTACTGCTCAATGGAAGAACTAGATCAGATGAAAGTGGGAGTTTTACTCGTATGGGAGGCATGGGATCCTCAGTAATAGATCATATATGGATAATTATGGATATTTTTGAAATATGTCTGGCTCTTAAAATAGAACCAAGGGCAAAAAGTGCACATTCTGGATTAGAGCTGTTTATTCAAGCAGCAAAAGGGGAGAATATTAGGAAGAAACATATACCATTGAAAATTAAAAAAAAATGAGTAAGTAGGAAAAGGACAGAAGGGGAAGAATTCCAAAATATATTAGAGGATAAAGGAATATGGAATAAAATGGAGAAATGTATTAAGAATGTATTATCAGAGACAATGCTATTGAAAGAATACCAGTATATAATGGGAATTATTTCTCAGTTGATAACTAAAGACATTAAAATAAATAATAATAAGGAGCCAGAGTGATACACTAAAGAATGCAAAAAAAAAAAAAAAAAGCAGTGAACAAACAGATAAGAAAGCTTAAAGAAGAAGGAAATATAATAAATAAGAGGACCCTTAATAAATTAAGGAAGGAATATAAAAAGGTAGTCAATAAAAACAAGACTCAATATACAAGACATTTATGGAAGAAGTTAGAATTAGAGGTAGAAGAAAAGGATAATAAACATTTCTGAATAATAATAAATAAAGGATTAGGTGATTATAAAAATGAACCAGAAACGAATAAAGAACCACATAAATGGGTAGAAAATTATAAAGATATATTTCAGTCAGACGAAAATCCTCAGAGGATAGTCAGAATAGAGGAATGGACAAGGGTAGAACTAAATATAGGTCTATTGGAAATTCAGAGGACAGTAGAATCCTTTGCCACACATAATGCACCCTGACCAGATGGAGTCCAATACAGGTAATAAAACAAAATATAGAAATATGGACTTTGTTATTATACAAATTGTTTCAAACAATTATGATAAACGGAATATTCCAGAGAGTTGGAGGTGTAACGTCATAGTACCTTTATTTAAGAAAGGAGATCGGAATGACCCAAGCTGTTATCGAACAATAAGCTTGATAGATTGCACACAAAAAGTGTTTTCAAAAATAGTGAACAGTAGAGTGGTGGAATGGATAATTAAGAAAGGTAAGTTAGATGAAGCACAGGCAGGTTTTCAGCATACATACATACTGAACGATAGATCAATGCTTTATATTAACGCATTTAATATATAAAGGTGAAGAAACAGAATTTTTATTGTGTGTTTATGGATTTGAAATCAGCATTTGACAAGGTAAATAGAGACAAATTATGGGAGGCAATGGTAGAAATAGAAATGGACACAGGATTAAGAGCAATTATTAAAGGATTATATTGCAATAACCTTACACAAATAAGGTATGATGCAAAAAGAAATAAAAGTAAGCTGTTTGAACCTAATAGAGGGGTGAGACAAGGATGTACTTTATCTCCGCCATTATTTAATCTGTATTTAAATCAAATATTAAAAAAATGTACAATACAAATTTTCATCTTCCAAAAATTGGTAATCAGGCATGTGCATATTTGGCTTATGCTGATGACATAGTATTAATGTCTACCAGTTATCTGGGTATAAAAAGAGTGTTGGGTAAGTTCAAAGAAGAAAGTAAAAAGGCAAATCTAAAATTTAATTACCAAAAGCCAAAAGCAATGGTATGTGGTAAAACAAATAAAAATTATACTTGTAAAGTGGAAGAAGACTTAGAGATAGTTAATGGATTTTGTTATTTGGGAGTAGTAATAACAAAGGACTTAAATTGGGGGAGACATGTCAAAGAAAAAGTGTTAAAAACTAAAAGATTTTTACCAGCAGTGAACAAATGTTTATATAAATATAGGGGACAGTCAATAGAAGGATATTTGAGAGAGGTAAAAGCAAAAATTGGAAGCCAACTTCTGTATAGGGTGGAGATTTGAGAACAAGATAGAGGTCAAGGAATAGATAAATGTTTAAATATTCATTACAAGGAACTGTTGGGAGTATCAAACAGAATACCATCGGCTGTAGTAAGGGCAGAACTGGGTCAATACTCTGTGGAAAGTTCAAATAAAATAAGATGTATAAATTACTGGTTAAAACCATATATGACAGAAGAGAACAGATGACCAAGAAAATGCATCATAGAGGAATCAATAGAATATTTAGGAAATAGCATATTATTCCCCAGTATAGATATTACAGAAAAAAATGATAAAACCAAATGGATTACTTCACAGCTTAATTGATATCTTTCAATTACCTATAGAAGTGAGAAAGGATATTAAACTAAGAATACAAGATATAGAGGCACAGAAAGATATGGAGTATTGTAAACAAAATAAGAGATGCCTATGGATGGCAAAGAACAAACAATTACATAAATTGTAGAGTTATTTAAAACAAATTAAAGATCTAAAAAACAGAGAAGTACAATGAGATTCCGACTTGAGACATATGAAAGTAATTGGCATAACACAAAATGTAAGCAGTGGGGGGGGGAGTGAGAAGGGAAGATGTTAATGTAATTTGGATTATGATAACTTACAACATGTAATGGTACTTTGTCCCCATACAGTAAAGAAAAAGTATCTGGGAGCTATATTAAGCAAATTAGAATATGAACCAAAGGATATTATGACATATTTACTTAAAACTTGTAAATACATGGAATTGGATCTTGTGGCCTCCTTCCTCCTTTGAATTGAAAACAAAATAAATGCCACATAAGACAGGAGTAATGATGCAGTGAATGAAGGGGAAAAGTCCCATAAATGGAGAGCTTGGTTTAAAATTTAGGGAATGTGCAAAATAATGGGAAAATACAGTAGAAATGGAAAGATTTGGGGAAGTGTAATAGATATATAAGTAATAAGAATTGTCAAGGTGAGTGTTAATAGGATAATAATGGCTACATTAACATGGGAATTGTAAAAGGAGAACTGTATTGTTAATTAATGGATGCAAATTAATTGTATTATGATGATATTTATGATAATATTTAAGATGTAAAATGCTTTTAAAACTGTAACAGCATCATCAATGTCAAGCAATAAAGAATGATTGATTGATAACCAATCAACCTACTTAGTGAATTCCCATGAAAACAGTATGCTCCTAAATTTGACACATCCTACTGGTACATTCCCATTGGTTATGCAGGTGCTGGAGTTCTTTTCAAGCACCTCAAAGTACCAGAGGATGTAACATAGTCTGGACCATAATGGATTTCATATATTTGTGAGTTCACATCCCTGCAAAATGGGAGAGAATCCTCCCAGAGAACTATTTGCCTTTATTACCGGTGCTTGAACAAGACTTTAATAGACGGGGACAGATGTGTCTCTTACTCAGAGGCAAAGTGGAGCCCATCAGGATGTTTGTTTTGATAAGGTTGGCCAATTTGTTCCTGAATATCCTTCTTATTATCCCAGACACTATTCTTCAGAAGTTTCAAAAGTTAATAGCACACTTCCTTTGGGACAACAAGAGACCAAGTTTGAGTAAAGCTAAGATGTGGGCACACTGGAAAAAAGGGGGACTTGGACTTCTTTGGCTGCAAGGGTACATGTATGCATATCTCATGGCACAAGTCACTAAATGGTATCTTCCAGAATTTGTCTCCACTACAGGCAGCTAGCTAATACATACCGGCTGGGAGTCCTAGTAAGACTGAAGCCTAATTAAACACCAGGAGACAACCTCACACTGTGAAACATAAAATTAGTCTGGGTAAAATGCCTCAAACTGTCTTTCAGCTAAGGCATAAGTCATACTCCCCTCCAGACATTTCACAGCTCTTTAGAATAATTCTAATATCCTAGTTGATGGGGCGCCTGTACACTAGGGCAATTGGAAGTGAAGAAATATACAGACAGTGGCAGATACATCCATCCCTAACTTGGATATCATCCTGTCTTTTGAACAACACCAAGCCAAATACAGTCTTAAAAAACAAGATTTCTGTCAATGTCTCCAGCTCATAGGAGTGGTGGGCTGTCTCTATAGAACGGTGTCAAATTTGCAAGAATCGACATGGCATAACTTGGGCAATAAACAAAATGCGGCCAAGAGACTTGCTTGCAGAATATATGCTACCCTAAGAGATGCTCATCCAGACACCCTGAGCAAATGCAAGGTAGGCTGGAAAGAAGACTTAGTCCTGTCTTGCAAGCAGAGAGAAGCATGTATACACAAGGCCCACACTGCATACAGGGATGTAAAAAGTCTGCTAATCCAGTTTAAAATACTACACAGATGGTGTAGAACCCCCAAAGTATTACAAAGGTGAAGAATTCTCTCACACTCCCAGTGCTGGAGATGCCAAGACCCTAATGTTGACTTGTTACACATCTTGTGGTACTGCCCCAAAATCAAGCAATTCTGGGAGGATGTTATTATGAACAGCACCAAGGTCCTACATATTCACATTCTGACCCATCCAGTTCTCACTATCCTGGGAAACATATCGATACTCACACAAGGATTACCAGCGGAGGCTAATTGGCTTCTGCTAGCCCTGATGGAAACTAATGTAAAAGGGCTATCCTTATGAAGTGGAAACAGTCCATACATCCATCAATCATACAATAGCACTCCAACCTGGCCAAAACTGCTCTGTATGAAAGGTTTTCTTTCCAGACCAAAGAAAAACTTCATGCCTACACAAAGAAATGGAGTCCCTTCCTGAGGTCCCATCTGTGTTTGGTTCCTTCTCTGGCACCAATGAACCCAGCCAGTTAACAAACAAAAGGAAAATGTCATCCTCAAGTCATAAGGATGGGAAGCATGGGCCAAAATGCAGGTCATATATCGAGGATTATAACTTGCAAGAAATTACAATAAAGAGGTGCATTGGACACTAGACCCCAGTTAGTCAACACACTTGTGGGAGGAAGGGTTAATGACCGGAATTCTAGCACCTGATGCCCCCCCCCCCCCACACACACACATACTGATCACTTGTTTCTGATTTATGTAGTCATGGGCAAATCAGACAGATGACTCTATACATGCATGACACAGGTTGGTGGACCTGAATGCACCAAACTGGGGCTATTGGAATATATCTATGCATTATAAGCACTGATCGTTCATGCTGTAGCAGAATCTCAGTCTGAGTTTTAATATTGTAGTAAACTGATAGGTTGTTCAGTATCCAATTATCAAGGTAGTTTTGTATGAAGCATACTATAATTTATATTGCTTACTTGTTTGTTAAAAACTGAGTACTTAATAAACTTTTACAACTTAAAGAAGTAACATAGATTACAAAATATTACAATATGTACTTTTATCCCTGTAATGGAACTTTAAAGAGAAAAGCAAAATACAGCAGGTGGCTCAAACAAGTGATGTAAATGGAGCCATACTATTTATATGTGGCTTGGAGAAAATAGAAAAAAAATCTGAACAAAGAATTCTTGCAACTAAAATTTCTTGTTCTCTAGGGAGCTTAATATAAGTGTTAATAAAAAAGATATAACAACATGGTTGCAAAACATAGTCTGTCTTAGAAACTAGCCAGACTGTCATTTACTTTTAATCAAAGGCGTTACAATTAAGAAAACTGGAAAAAGCAGCTCTGACTGACCACTTGAATATAGTATTCACTTTGTAGAGTTGAATAATTTAACACATACTACTCACAGAATTGACACAGTAGCTTTAATGGCACACTTAGTGAGACAGTGGATCATAAAGACAAGCTCAGAAGTATCCTATAATTTCATCTCAAGAAACATGGCAGGAACAGCATCCAAAGTTATTGACATGTAGTGGTGTACATTCATTCAAAAAAATACAGTTATATTTTTGCAAGAGACATGGGTGAATACACCTATCAACATAAATGGATATGAAGCAACTTGGATTCTTAATGTTAAGTTAAACAGGTATGGAAGACACTCTGGTGGGATATTCACATTCATTAAAATTATTCCAAGTTTAAAATCATTGAAAAACATTATTTAATTGCAATTTGGCATTATGGCAGTTATTAAATGGGGCACACAAGAATATATCATATCAAATGTATACTGCACATGCCACCAAAGAAATCAAAAAGCTATAATGAAACAATTGCTCCATACTGAATAATCATATCATGGAAATGCTCATAAAGTACTCATCTATGTGTCTAATCATAGCCAAGGATTTCAATGCAAAAATAACTAACAATGATAATTTACCAGAATATGAAATGTGCATAGGGAACCTTAATATACTCAACAGAAAGAGCATTGATCTGATCAGTAGTGAAGCAGGAAAAAGTTATTAGAATTGACTGCAGATAATTTACTTCTTTTTGATACCTATTTTAGGCACCATTCTATGGCTGGGTACTTACCCCTATCAGCCAGATACACAGGCACTCAACTAGTCCCATCAGTGGCCTCTGCCTCAACTGGTGAAGCAGGGAGGACTGTAGCTTGTCCCCTACAGAGAGGCCCCCAGTGACGGGTGAACCGGGAAAGGAGACCACATCATCCTGGAGCCCCCACCCTGACTGTCGGGCTTTGTTTGGTTTAGGACCAGTCATCTGTCAGTGACTTAATGATGCTGCAGAGAGGGAGTTTCTGTGTTTTTTTTTGCCCCTAGGGAGTTGATGTGAAATGACATCGACCATGCAGTGTGCACGCTCTTGTGTGCACTTGCAGGACACCTGCCACTTCCAGCCCCCTATTGTAGAGTTGCTGATTACTGCTTCCCCCAGTCTGCACTAGGGGCAGCCAATGCAGTGAGCAAAGCCGCTAATCCTCCCCAGGAGAGGAGAACTGTCCTCTGGATGCTCAATCCTCCCCTACCCTGCCAACCTCCAATGACCTGAGTCCATTCCTTAACCTGGGTAGCCGGCATGGTGTGAGGTACAGCAGCTGGTGCCTCAGCCCTCAGTGCCACTGGACCTGTGATAATTTACTTCTTATAGTGAATGAAAGATTACCCATAGATTTGAATGGAAACACCATATATTTTGGCCCAAATGGTCATAGCCTTATGGATTACATTATCTGTAACCCAGGAAATTTTCATCTTTTCTCAAAACTTGAAATAGAGATGAGAGCAGAAAGCTATCACGCTGTAATTAAAGTAAACATTGTCATGATGTCCATCTCATGTTAATGAAGATCTTCTGAATCAACCAACCTCACTGTGAGAGGAAATAAAAGATTAAAACTATAAGGATTAGTACTAGATAGAGTCAATAATTTATTATACAGGGATACCATAGTAGAGAAATAGGCATTGGTTATGCATAGCCAAGATCCAGTGATACCTTACAGGAGTTTTGAAGAGGTATTTAATTTTTATTATCCAATTATGTATGTTACTAGAGCAACATCTGATGTAAAACCTTGTACATCAATTAATAAAACTTGCAAAGTGGCAAAAAAAAAAAAATCTTGCCAAGCACGTGAGATGGCCCAAGAAGCATCCTTCCAGGAAAAATGTCAATATACTAAACAAACAAAGGAAGCATTATGTTCTAACTCATAAAAGGGAAAAAAGAATGTACAAAATACGATATGGGATGACATGTATAAGGTCATTAATCAAAAAGACAAAAAAATACTTTTGGTCCTTGGTGGCAAAGGGTACTTTCAGTTACTAATCATTGCTTCCAGTATTTATACCAGAAGAATATTGGATCCAGCATTACCAAACAAAACCAAAAATTTCACAAAAGTTCTGTTGTCATGATAGAGCCATGCAAATATCCAGAACATCACTATTGATCCAGCATACAAACCTATGAGTAATGCCGTGTGGGAAGTTGAAAATATGATTACAACCTTTGCTTCTGATAAAGCTCCTAGTCCTGATTTTATTCTAAGTTAAATGTATAAGAACTTTAATCTGGGGTACCCATCTTGACCATTTTACTTAATGATGTCTTAGAATATAAATTTATTCCATCTTCATGGAGGAAAAATATAATAGTACCTACATGCAAGAATGCTTAGTTTGTGACACAAACAACTATGCAAGCAATATTATCCAACAGGGTGGGCAATATTGGGCAATACTGGACAACTTAGGGGGCACAGGCAGAGGGCCATATAGCCTTTTGAAAGACTGGTATTGCCCAATACTGACCACCCTTGTGGGTATTATTGCACTTAGAAAATGGGCTGGGCTACTTTGTGAAAGAAGAGACAGAGACAAGTCTCAGTTTAAAATTGAACAGAGAAAATGTATTGACTGTTCAATGCTGGGAGAAAAAAAGTCCCTTTTTTGGGAGAGGTTTGGAAAGTAACTGAAATACTAAAACCCAACTGTAGCACTTTTTCAATTATGAGTTGGGCAAAATAACAAATATGAGGCCACTGTTTATTGTAGGTTATAAAGTTTACTGGGTGGTTGAATAGGATTAAAGTTGGGTTTCTGTTCCAATACTCCTGGGTCCTATAGGTGGCAGGCTGTAACTGCAAGTTGTACTGCTTTCTTGGGGTTCCTGTTCTTTGTGTGTTTGTTTTTTGTTGAGCTCCTGAAGTCTGTGGTTGATTTCTTCTGTCTGTCACCCCTCCCCCTTCCCTGGATTGAACTCCAGGATTTGCAGTCGCTTGCTGGCACTCTCCAGTAGCTTGCTAAGTTGGCTTCAGATCTATGTCTGGTTACAGCCATGATCTCTCAGTTTGTGAGACCTGCATTTGAAAGTAGCTGCAGTTCAGTTTCCCAAATACTATGGTTCCTATAATGGGTGGTAAGTCATGCTGCCTTGCTCAATTTCACCATAAGGGAGCCTAAATAGTTTTTTTTTTTCCCATAGGCTGTACTGTGTACCAGTATGACTCATTCTCTAGAAATTGCTGAGGGAGTTGATGTGGGTACAGACAGAATGATTGGGCATGTGGTGGCATCTTAGAGAGGAACTTTTCAAAAGATTTAACAGGGCAGAGAGGGTTGCTTGGGTCCTCAAACATACATCCCCATGTGTTTTCTTTATTTTTTTCTAGAGGATCTTTATTGAATTTACTGTCTTGGTTGTACATTAGCATGACATATTTTAATCCTGTCTCATCCATTTTTGATTGTGAAGGACTCTTATCAGCTCTCTAAGTCCTTCCTCTCTATGCCTGGTTATATGCAGCCAAAACACAAACCATAACTTTCTTCACGCCAGGTGTGGTCTTGGAAGAAAGTGCTGAGCTGTGTCCGTGTCTTTCTAGGTCACTAGCTGTGATGAAGTGATAGTGACAGAGCTTTTGCTTTTGCTCTTTTCTGAGTCTTTTCAATACAGACTGTAGGAAATTGTTGGATGATCAGAATGTGGGGTTATAATACTGATGTTGTGACCTATTTGCAGGCTGTTTACATGACAGTTTATACTGGCACGGAGGGCATAGTAGTTTGCTATTGAGCATCACTCTGTAGTGGTGTTTACCACCTCTACAGAGAATTTGAAGTTGTGATTGTTTAAATTGTCAAAACTGTTTGTCTTAGAGTTAATTTCAATATTATTGTGTGGTGCCCATTCATTAAACACTGAGACTGCCCATTTTGTATTGTTCTGTATGTTCTGCTCCTGTTGCTTATGTTCAATGTGGTCTAACTCCAGGTACTATATGTGACAGACACAAATCTCTCACTTACATTTTTTTCTTTATTTTGAGCATTTTTTAGGTGGTGAATCATGCTTCAGTCAAGGTTTCCTGTGGAAATATGTTCTCTACAGTCTCCTCTGCTCTGAGGTCAAAGTTAACTCTCAGGTAATCAGACATTGTTTTTTCTCTTGTTGCTACAGTGGCCTCTACTAGAGAAATGGTAGGCAGTCAGTTGTGGTGGGCACAAGAATACCTGACTGAGTGACTGGGCATTTAGGATGGCACTTTTTATTTCTTGGTCTTCTATAGAAATTTGATGTACCCCCTGGTATGGGTACCAGACAATCAAAGATCAGGAAATAAAAAGCCAATTTTCTAACAAAAAACAATTTGTTTATAGGACTCAAAGTCCAAAATAATCTCAAAGATTCTCTTGGAATAAAATGGTTTTAT
This sequence comes from Neoceratodus forsteri, assembly GCA_016271365.2. NCBI lineage: Eukaryota > Metazoa > Chordata > Ceratodontiformes > Ceratodontidae > Neoceratodus > Neoceratodus forsteri. The sequence continues at coordinate 1,295,037,779 of CM057456.1, forward strand.
AGCTTAAAGAAAATAAGATAGTAGCTGCAGTGCAAGCTTGCTTTGGATCACACTTTTCAACGATTGATAATATTTTGTCTTAAGCCATTATATAGAAAAATACTGTATATTAAAATATGCTAAGCTTTATGCTATTTTTGTCAACTTATCCTCAACTTTTGAGTCACTAAACAGAAATATTTTGCAGGAAAAGATGAAAAATCTAGCAATTTCATATAACAATACCAATTATTCAAACAAGAAAAACACAACCATGATTGTAGATAATAATCAGGTTAACCTGTCATTCTCATTCTCATCCAACAAAGGAGTGACATAGTGGTGTTTATTGGCCCCAACCTTATTTTACATATATGGGAATTCATTATTACAGTATAGCTCAAATTCTTTCATTGACCCACCAGCTATATATAATGCTCCAGTTCCAATACTTGCCTATGCTGACGACATGGTTATATGTTCTCTTTCACCAAAAGTTCTACAAAAAGGCATTAACACTTTTAAGATAGCTTATGATATCTGATGCTAAATATGAATCTTTCAAAAACTAAGGAAATAGAATGTGCTACTAATAAACAATATTGTTTTTTTGTTGTTAACAAAAAGGAGAGGATGTGGGACAAACATGCAAATCATGGAGTTACATTTGCTTCAGAGGGGATGAGGTATCACCATATGAAACAACAGGATCTGAAGGCTTCACATATAGCAACAGGCCTTCTAAAATGTAATAAGAACTGTGGAAGCAAAACAATCCTCTCTGCAATAGTAGCCAAGGACATGAAATTGAACCTAGTATTATTATATGGGGAGGAAGTGTGGGGGGTAACTATGTGAATGTATTAGAAACAAGTATTTTATATCATTATTATAAAGCATTGCTCAAAGCACCAACATCCATAACCACAACAATTGTAAGAGGTAAATTGGGTAAGATAGATGTGTATTTTCATGGCAAATGTTTACTCTCTTACTAGTTATGTTTAATAAATAACTCTAGCAATGACATGCCATTAAAATGTATACAAGACAAAATCAAGTGGTTAAATTTGGATGCCCCTTCAGTATGGCTATTTTCATTGCTAAGTACTGTACAGGAGCTAAGATTATTTGATCTGTAGTTAGAACACAGGAAAATATTATCATTTTACCATATTATAGCAACATTATTAAAAGCAAGCTACATTCGTTGAAACAGAGAAAAGACAGAACATCTAAAATTACAGAGATCTTCTCAGTAGTATAGAGAAAACAAATTTTTCATGGTCTGGAGGAACATCTAACACTTCCAGTCAAACATGATATAAGTAGAGCTTTCACATTTATTAGATTTTAATTATCTTCCTACAAGTACTTGATTAATAAGGATAAAGTAAATGCTCATACAGTGGAGCCTGCCATGATGCAAATCAATAACTTGCAGTAAATGGCGTGTCACAAAATTCTGCAGTTACAAAGGACTTAATTGACATTGAATTACATTGTTCCATGCAGCATACTGCAGCATTTTATGACATACTGAAGCATTACTGTGTTGCATTCACACTGGCCACACTATAAGTCATTTTCACAGTCACTCTGCCATTTAACTTAAGTCATGTTTAAACCTTAAATCATGTAGTTATTCAATGTCCTGTTTATGTATTGCCACACATCTGAAAATATATTCAAATTCCTTAAGTGATCTTCACTTTGTTACTGTTGCACCCAAGAACAGTTGTGTCAATCTGGTGGCCAAATTCTTTATAATAATAATCAGAGGAGGAAAACAGGTTTAACTCAATATTCCCAGAGAGGTCAGAAGTGATTGTATTTTTAGCTTAAAATAAACACTTGTCGGTATATACATTATCTGACCACTCTGAATATGGGAAAAGAAGGCTGTGGAGCACCATAATTGTGACCGTCAGATTTACATGCCACTTTCTGTGTGGCATTGTCCCCGATTCCCCCCTTTCCCCCACAAAAGACAGAGATCACTGTATGTTGTTGTGCTCAGATTGGCAATTAATTTATTATATATCATAATTCCATTTTCCATTTCATCATCTTTTATTATTATATCTTTCACAATTGAATTTTTAATGCATCCATGTATCAATCTCTGATCATCCCTCCTTCTTCCTATTCTCGCGCCCCCAGGTGAAAACCTGGGTGCCTTCTTCTTCTCTTTTCCTGTTAGGTAACGGTGAGAGCCGAGACCGCTTTTTCTCCTTCAGCTTCTTCTTCTTTCATCCTATTCCTTTTTCTTTCCCCCCTCCTCCTTTTTTCCCCCTCTCTGCCATCCACCTTTGGCAGTCCAATAACCATCCTACCAGACCATTCTGTCATCCACCTCTGACAGATCTACCATGCAGCCCATTTCTAACTGCCTTCTGCTCATGCTCTATAGTTCAAGGGTTAGTGGGAGGGATCAAAACTCCAGCAAAAGTGGCTGAACCACTCATGTGCTGCCCATTATGTACCTCCTTTAGCCCCTCCCTTTCCTGTTGCCTTCCTATTGTTCTGCCTCCCTGTCCCTCCCCTTCCCTTCCCCACTCCCCTTCTGAGCACACCATCTCCAGGTAAAGGGAAGGGGTGCACCAGGACAACTTGGTCTGCCCCTTAAAGGGCAAACTCCATTATCTAATATTTCTTCCTTCTCCCCTTTCTTGGAAAAAATGAAAACCATTTAAAACAATAAGATATCATCTCCCAAACACAGCTTTTTTATAAGCAACTATAGGATTCCATTAAATAATATCATAATTTAATGTTAATGAATTAGGGCCTGAGCTCTTCTGTCATTTATGTATCAGAAAGTTTGAAATTCTACAAATAGCAATTGTAGTAACTTATTTTAAAGCTGTCCTATTTATAGTATTTTAAAATGTATGCCGGCCCGCCGGCGCAGCGGTGGGATTTCCGCTTGCGACGCTGGCGACCCGGGTTCGGGAGCGGACTCGGGTCGCTGGAGGGCCGGCCGGGGGGAGAAGGATAGAGCGTCCTATGGACTGCTCTCCTTCTCCGGGGGGAGGGATGGGGTAGTGCTCGGGGTCTGCGCGACTCCTGGTGGAGACCAGGTGCAGTGCGACTACCGACCTCAACAGTGTGTGTGTCGGAGGCGGGGCAGGACGCTCCGCGTCATTGCACGTCCCCGCCTCCTGGAAAAAGGAAAAAAGGGAGAATACCGCCTGGGCCCTAGATGAAGCCGGTCACAGCTTCAATTAGCCCCCTCAGGCCAGCCCTCTGACCTAGTCTGACGCCTGCGGCATGTGTCCCCAGTGCCACAGCCCCACCCGTGGGGGGTAAGCCCGCAGGGGTATCGGAAGGTGCGCAGGCCGATTTGGGGTGGGAAGGACCGCAGATGGTTCGCTACCTGCGTAGGGGTAGAAAGAATAAATAAAAAATAAAAAAATGTATAATAGTAAAGTACTTAAAGGGATGTGCAAATATACTGTTTTTATCTTATTCAATTTTAATACATTGTAATAACTGATGTTAATATTTTGTGTATTTTCATTGTCAAGCAATAAAAGATTTACTTACTTATAGACGCCTGATTCTTCTCTTGTCAGACTTCTTTCTCCTGCCCCTTCTTCTCCATGAATGCATTGTGTGCTTTCATGTGTCCTTTCTCCTACTCCTCATGTGCTTCATTGTTGCCTACTGTACCTCCACTGTCTCACACCCCTTCTCTGTCAGCTGCACTACTGTATCCTTCTCTCTGGCCCTCTCCATGTGTTGCTTTGGTGGCAGTGCTAATTGTCTGCTTTTGTAGAACTGCAGGATTGGTACAATATACTGTGCTCTGCCCCAGCCTTGACTCATATGCCCATGAACAACTGTACTTTTTTCTTAATGCCAAGCTAATTCTAGTTCCCATGACAAACCCAGGATTCATTGTCATCTTCCTTACACAATAGCTCAGCAGCAGCACTGGGTTGAGGGGGTACAGCTTCCAGTGCATAATTTTGGGGGCAGGGGCATCATATAGTGTTTCAAGGTTGTATCATATAGTACTTTCAAGGGGAAATCTCAGTTCCCCTGTAGACTTCCTAGGTGACAGTGAGGTCCTGATTAAGCAAAACACACTGAAAAATAATTGTTTTGCTTACTTACTGAGTGTTTTATTTAGTGTTTTATCTGGTTGATCCTGCGACCAAACCACCTGCAATGTTCATGAACTAAAATTCACAGTGTCTCCCATGGCCAGCCCTCTGATGACATGAATGATGGGCTAAGGGGTTGTCTATGTGCCAGCACTCCTGTTTGCTAATATTGTAACAGAGCTCATGACTTTTTTTTACTGTACCTGCACCAATCATGCTGCTCCAGGACAATTGCCGCCAGTACAATAAGTGCACTCATGCACTCTGTTGCTATATTAGACAGCAAACAGGAGTGTCAGCACATAGACATCCCCATAGCTTAGCTTGTTGCTCAAGTTTGCAGAGGCCGTGCTGTGGGAGACACTGGGAACCTTACTTTGTGAACATGATGGGGGGGGGGGTCACTGAATCAAGCAGAGAAAACTATAAACTATCTTTCAGTAAGTAAGCAAATGAAACATTTTTCATTGTGTTTTGCTTCATTGGGAGCTCACAGTCCTGCAACACGTCTACAGGGGAGCTAATAGTTCCCTTCAAGATGAACTGTCTATCATCCTCCCCATGCACATGCAGAAATGGCTGTGGTGTAACTGTTTTATGTTGCTTATAGGAGATGGACAGGGTGTGGGTTTGCCCTTACATATCTGAATGGGGTCTGGTATGTTTGCCTGACTCCTGTAAGACCGACTCTCTTAATCCTGAGTCTGATTTCCTGACTGGTTCACAAAACTGATGTCCATTTTACTGACAGTCAAAATCCTGATTGTTGAAAGACCGATTCTCCCACTGCGAGGCAGTGATTCAGTATTTTTATATCTGAACCGACTTTCATTCAGCACTTAGTGCAAAAAGTACATTAACTGGCATTCACAAGTTCAAAGTCGGGTTGGGCATCTAAAAGAATAAACAGCAATATAAATTTGGCAAAAGTAATGTTTATATAATATGTTTGTGCTTACCTTACTTCTCAAAGTTGGGTAAGGAAAAACATATTACATATACATTAGTTTTGCCACTTTTGCCCATTGTCTTGCAAGTTAACAGGGAATCCAGTTTTTGCAGTACTTGTTGGTGACTTGAACTACTGACCTTTGGTTGGTTTAGTTATGTCTGTGAAGATCTGGCATTCCAATTTCATTCTGCTCATATTCCAGCATTATTTACTTTTTACTTTTTATTTTTGGATCTTTGACTCAAGTCACAAAACCTAGTTGTCTTTATCAACCGCGTGGTAGAGCAGCTGTGCGCGTTCCATGTAGACGTGTTCATTCCCGACTGCTGATTGACAGCTGGAAGTTGTGTTTCTGTGCTATAAAGACTGCAGTAATTGGTTAGCCTGGTGTAGAGTATGAAATAGCTATTAAAACTTGTGAATGGAGCTATTTTGTTTTCTTGCTTAATTTTTTTTTATGGTGCAGGTATCTGATGGGCTGACCGAAATGCTGAGGAGCTGTGGGTATTTATAACAGTTCACTGTGGTCAGAAGTCTTGAATAACATGATTACTTTGACCAGGATTAGATAGATTTTGTTGCTTTTTTCACTGTTGTTTAAATGCTAGCGAAATAATAATTTGCGACTAACAGACACTTTGTGCAGCTAGCTATTTTGCTTATCCACTGAGCATTTACTCTTACTACTGTATTTTGTGGGCACTTTTTCTATTGAGTATTCTGTATCATAGTAGTTCTGCACTGTTGATTGTTGGAGAGGTTCATTGCCCCTGTGTGTTCACATCTTTCAACCTCCTTGCAATTTCTCAAATCAGAAATACCGGCAAACTACTGAAAATCATGCATCTGTGCTTCACTTTCTCACTTCATAGTCATAATGTGAATTACACTGACTGCAAAGTAGTCCGAGATTCACAAATTAATTTTTAGCCAAGTACTTTTAAAATTGCGGCCTAGATATATGTAATATCCTGCGTCGGGCTCTCGATAGGTACATTTGCCTGACTCTAAGATTACATCGGTTGTGATGGGAGTATATCATTCGGTCTTGTGTGTGCTGGTCTCTTGATCATATCAGGCTATTGGAGATGAGCTTATGATTGTCAGGATTCTCAGCATCAGGCTGTCATACAGATCCCTCCAAAAGGATCTTTCCTTTCCTTTCCAAGGTAGGGTAATGGAACATAAGGTAATTAGGTAGTGGGGAGACTGCTATGCTTCTGGGTTGCTTAATGTGGTTTCAATACCAGATGAACTTCACAGCCATGTGGGAAATCTGCTTGCAGTGGGAATAAAACCAGTGGGATTCTGAGGCTTAAATAACTATAGTTTCTTTAGCTAGCTCTACCACCAAGACTGCCAGTCCCTGTTATTACTCCCATACCACCACTGCTTATTGAATATGTACTTGGTAAAACTGATATGTACAGTAGGAACCTTTTTACTATACCATACCAACAACACTAATCACTTCGGTGCTTCAGGATCCTCTGCATTTTCATCAGGAGTTGAAGCAGCCAAGGACTATTGCAACTTACATAGTGCTTATTTTTTATAATTACAATTTTTATTGGTTTTACAAAAATAAACATAATTTATTTATTTATTTGTGATCTAGGATAACTCCATTTGAGAACAAGCTCATTACATAGGTTCCATGTCATTAAACAAAAAAACAAACAAGACAATACAGTATACCTTGAGAACAAGCTCATTACCTAGGTTCCTATATAGTGTAAGAAAATAAAACAGGCAGTACTGACTGTAGATACAGCTAGGAAGGGAAAAAACAAACAAGACGTAATTGTAAAACTGATTTGGATAAAAAGAAAAGTTAAATTTCATGCCTTCAATAATGAGACATGATGCAGAGATTTTCATACAATATATGTACTGTAGCCCTGTGAAGGCTTTACACTTGTGTTGTCAGATCATCTAGCTGGGGGATACCACCCTTGGAAGTACAGATCTGAAAAAACATTCTTGAAGTAAATAACAGTTGTGTCAAGGGTTATAGAGTGTATTGCCATTGTGTGATGGAGAATGCTGGGAATGCAAGGTAGGCTCACATGCCTAAACGTCTATGGAGGTGACAGTCCTGTGCTCATTCTGGTCTCTAGGGTGTCTTGTGATGCAGGGCATAATTGTTAGACTGACACGTTCTCTTCAGGCTCCTTGTTGTTGGCAGTGGGGATGCTGTGATGTAGGTAATTTGGGAAGTAGTAGCAGACAGGTATCCTGCAGTAATGTGAATTAAGGTGTTTTTCCCAGCCGCTCGCATATTGCTATTCTTTGCTCTTGCAACTGCTAGGACCCTTTCAAAGTTGGCCACTTTACCCAGTTCAGTCAGTCATTCCTGTATGGGCAGGGGTTCTGGTCCTTCCAGAGTTGAAGTATGGCCCTTTTTGCTGTAGTTAAGGTGTTTGCAGTCCACCATGTTGTGAGTTTGCTAACCCCTTTCACCCTCCACTTCTCCAAGTTTAGTGGAATGACCAACATTACCCAGACCTTATCCAGAGTAAAGTCCTCTGTGGCCACTTCCTAGCATATTTGTTGCACCATTTCCCAGTAAGTGGTCAGCTTCAGGCAAGTGTATATCAGGTGTGTCAGAGTCCCTTCTTGCATCTGGCACTTCTAGCAATTTGCTGATGTGGGGAGTATCCATGAGAGGAGAGCCATAGGCATCCTATGCCATCTCAGTAGTATTTTCTGTTGTGTGAGTCTGTTTTTTGTGTCTTTAAAACTGGCTTTTATGGTACTCCAGCACCTGTTCCATGTGGGTTGCAGGATGCCTATCTGCAGCTCCCTTTCTCATTTATTCATTGTGGTGTTAAATTAGTCTGGGCTCAGATTTATTAATAGGCAATAGAGGTTTTCCACCTTTACTTGTGTTGGAGACTGTGGGAGGAATATCCTATCCAGTGGGTGGGCCTTGGGGCCTCAAAGCCATTGGCCCAAAACTGAAGACAGGGTGTGTCTCAGCTGTAGGCACCTCCAGTGGTGCTGCTTCAGGAGGTCATACCTGTCCTGAAGCTGCTGGAATGATTGTAGTACCCCAGAGTTCCAATCCAAAACATGGTGGAGTTTCTGAATGCCCTTTCCAGCCTAGTCTTGCCAGTTGATCATTGTACCGCCAATCTGGAGAAGAGGGTTTTTCCAAAGTGAGAAGGCCCTTGTTTTCTATTATCCACATCCCGATAGTTTGGCTATTTGTCACCAGTTTGTCACAATGTTTTTAATAGTGGGGTGTCCCTTCCCTGTCATCGACACTCTGTTGAAGTAGATGGATGTCACCAATGGTGCTTCTAGTACACTTTCCACAGAGCCAATCCATTTGTATTGGTGAACGCTGGTGTTTGCCATTGCTGTCTTAGCTAGTAGATGGAAGTCTGGTAGGTAGAACCCTCCCTTGGTAGCCATATTTTGTCATTTTTTGTGGCTGAGGTGTCTCATTGCCCCTTGCCAGAAGAAGGAGCGCATGTCCTCATGGATGCGTGCAATGAGTTTGGACATTATGGGGACATGAATATTGTCTAGGATGTACTCAGTCCTGTGAGTTGCCATCATCTTGTGTGCATGGACCCACCCCAAGAGTGATAGATGCTGGTGGCTCCACCTCCTTCAGTCTTTTATCAACTCTTCTTTGAGTGGGTTGATGTTCATTCATTCCAACCACTTTAGGTTCCATGCAAAGTTGATGCCAAGAAACTTGATTGAGTCTTTGGCTATGGTCATTTCCCAGAGAAATCCCAGCTCTGTGGTTACTGAGGGGTGCAAGGGAAGTAGCATGGACTTGGCTATATTGACTTTCTATCCTGATAGTTTGTCGTATTCTAGTAGCAACTTAACCAGGTGAGGTGTGGATATCTCTGATTTAGTGAGGGTGAGCATAATGTTGTCTGCATATGCCATGACCTTATGTTCTCCACCCATATAATCCCCTTGTATCTGTGAGTGTTGCTGGATTGCCTGCAGAAGATGTTTCAAGGTGAGCATGAATAAGAGGGGTAAGAGGGGGCAGCCCTGTTTCACCCTCTTCCTAAGGAGAATTCCTCTGATGCAATCCCATTTGTGAGTACCCTGGTTTGTGCTCTAGCATACAGCACTGAGATACAGTGTCTACAATTGGGGCCCAGACTGAACATTATTAGCATACTTGCCAGGAATTTCCACTTGACTCAGTTAAAGGCCTTCTCTGCATCCAATGATAATTGGACTGCCCCAAAGTTAGATTGGGACACTTTCCATATGTGGCTAGTGAGGCATCTGGTATTGTCAGAGCCCTGTCTACCAGGATGAACCCCACCTGATCTGCATCCAGCAGAAGGGTGATGACCTTCTTCAGTCTGGTAGCCAGAACCTTGGCAAGGATTTTGCAGTCAACTGGAATGAGGGAAATTGGCTTACAGCTGCTGTATAGTTGCGGGTCCTTACCTTGTTTGGGAATTAGGGAGATTTCAGCCAATCTAATTGATGGAGGGAGGATGCCTTTCTCCCTAGCTTCCTTTAGGGTATCCTGCAATGGGGACAGGAGCACCTCTTTAATGCTTGGTAAAATTCTGTGAGGTAGCCATCTATACCTGGGCCTTACCGTTCAGCATGGATCCCAATGCCTCCACAAGCTCTTGTGTTGTGATGGGTTGTTCTAGTGCTTCAGCTTGCTCTGGTGTCAGGGCCAGTAGGCACAGTTTGTTCATGAAAAGCCTTATCTTCTCTCCAGTGGATGCCACCTTGGAGGAGTATAATGCTTTGTAGAAGTCCCTGTAGGATTAATCTCCTGACCTTCTGTGATTAACTTTCCTGTGGGCAGTTTCACAACATTTATTTATTTATTTATTTATTTTTTGCTGGGCCAAGAGCCTTCCTGGTTTCTCCCCAGCTTCCCAGAAGGCCTGCAGCGATCTGAATAAGGCAAATACAGATACTCTTAAAGAAGCTGAAACACAGGGACCACCTCTGGGAACTAGTCAGTGAAACAGGAAAACAGGGGGACATCCAAAATTTCAAAAGAGCTAGAAATGATTGCACCAAATCCATACGCCAACAGAAATCTGAATACTACAAGACTGCACTTGCTGACACAGGGGGAAATGCAAGAGCATTCTGGAATAACATTAAAGATGTTACTGGGAAGGAGTCCAAATCACCCCCTACTGATATCACAGTAAACAGGAATACTATCCTGGACCTAAAAGTCATAGCCAACACCTTTAATGATGCCTTCACCGACCTCAGCATGATCCTCCCCCCTGACTTTTTCAACAACAGCGACTCCCCCTTCCCACCCATCAGTCATCACCAAACAATTATCCCCCTTTCTACTTCAGAGCAGTAAACAAAAATACCATCAGGAAATACATTTCCAAAGCCATCAAAAACACTAGAGCAAGTGCTGACACACTGGACCTCAAACTTCTGTCCCTCACTCTAGACGAGGTTCTGGGGCCTCTCACCAGGATCTTTAATCTCTTCCTCTCTCTCAGCCAATTTCCTGACAAATGGAAGGCAGTAACTGTCACACCTATTCATAAAGGTGGTGACTGGACCTCCCATGTGAACTACTGACCTATCTCTATCCTGCCACCCCTCTCTAAGGCCCTGGAATGGATAGTAGCAGACCAGCTCACTAATCATCTAGACAAGTACAACATCCTTTGCCGGCAGCAACACGGATTTAGAAAAGGACACAGCACTGCCACAGCACTTCTTGAGTTTATGGGAGCCATACACAACTCCCTTGATCAGGGTTACCTAACCGGAGCTACATTCATAGACCTGTCAAAGGTTTTTGACACTGTCCACCACCACCTCCTGCTTCATCAGCTACTGAACACTGGCCTCTCCACGGAATCTGTGAAATGGTACAATAGCTATCTTGACAACAGGTCCCAATGTATAAAAATATCAGGCGTGGTCTCCAACACTAAACAGGTTCGCTCCGGTGTCCCCCAAGGCTCCATCCTGGGCCCATTGCTGTTTAGCCTGTTCCTCAACTCCCTCCCTGACTCCACCTATCAGCAAATCATACTCTATGCAGATGATAAGGTGATTCTTGCCTCTCATCATGACCCAAGCCACCTGCAACTAACCCTTCAACACGGCTTCACCTCTGTTGAAAGTTGGTTCAAAGAACATAAGCTAATCCTTAACCAAAAAAAAACGAAGACCATGATTTTCACCAGCCAACAAAACAAGCACAAACACCACCAACTCTCCTTAAACACCTGCCTTGGGGACTCTCTGGAGCAGGTTGACTCCTTCAGATACCTAGGAATCGCCTTAGACCCACACCTGTCCTTTGGAACCCATATAACCAATGTTGCTAAAACTGTGAATACTAGACTGGGCTTACTCTACCGGCTTCATCGGCACCTGACTAAAGAGGCCCTCTTTGCCCCAGTTCAAAGCTCCATCATCTCCCAGATTGACTATGGTCTTGTCATCTATGGCACTGCCACTACCACTGCACTCAGAAGGATTACTACCACCCTGATCAAGGCCTGTCGACTCATCACTGGGGCCGAATGGCTCACACACACCTGTGACATCTACTCACAAGCTAATTGGCTTCAGCTTGATAATAGAATTCAGTACCAAACCTGCATGGTTGCTAAGAAAATACAGTTGGGAACTGCCCCTCCCAGGGTCTGTTCACTCCTTCAAATGAAAACCAGCTCCAGAATTACTAGGGGATCAAAGCCACAACTTTTCCATATCCCTCACTGCTACACCACCATTTGCCAGTGTTCATTCGCTTACAGGGCACCCACTTGGTTTAACAGTCTTGCCAATGATACTATCAATACCACTGGGCTAGGGGCCTTCAAATCCAGGCTCCGAAACACCCTGATCACTTCCAGCATCTGCGACTGTCATGGATAATGTCTATGCAATACGCTCCACTACCGCTCTTCCTATATCTAGCCCCTTACATAATGCACTTGCCCTAGTTTGGCCTCTGCCCCATCTGCTCTACAGCACCTGACAATGCCACCTTCCTGGCTGCTTCACCCCACTCCCCACTCCATATCCTTACCTACCCCCCACCTCTCCTCTCTACTCACTTTCTTACCTCACACCTTGCCCCTCCTATTTCTTTCTACCACCCCGCTTGTCCTCTTCCTTACCACTTTACTCTCTCCCTGTCAGTTTGGAATTAATTTGATATCCTTTACCCTTATTTGTGTAACAATTTTGTCTATTGTCATGTGATACCAATGTCTTGACATGGAACCTTTGTAAAAGAGCCCTGGGCTCAAAGATAATTGTAATCCTAGAATTGAAATAAATAAAATAAAATAAATAAATACAGCCTTCTGGTGGAGGTGAAGATTAATTTTGTACTTCACTCCTATAATTTGTGCTAGCAAATCTTTGCTATTGCAGCCTGTCTCTCTATATTCTCTCTCCAGCCTTCTGAGCATGCCCGTCTGCTTCGGGAGATCTTTCTCCTTTGCCCTTTGTATTTTAGCAGCATAGGATATACATCTGCTACTAACATATGCCTTGAGGGTGTCCCAGCACATTGCCATAGATGTGTCTCTGGGTTTACTTGATTTCCAGGAAGTCTGTAATCTCACTGTGTATTTGTTCACATAATTTCTGGTCCTTCAGAAGGGAGGTGTTAAGTCTCACTTTTATGAGAAAATTTTATTAAAGAATACTAATACTTTTAAAAAAGTGAACAAAAAAGTGGAATCTGGAAGCTAATATCAAACTTTCTAAACAACAATGGCAGAACATAAGGATAGCAAATAATAAACTATACTTACTGGCAAAGAACAAAACTATCCAAAATAAGCTTAATAATAGCGCTTACATCACCTAAAACCAAATAGCCAAGATAAATAAAAACTATTCTGAGCTTTGCTGGCATGAGTGTAATCAAAGAGCAACTATGTTTTATGGTTGGTGGTCTTGTAAAGGAATCAACCAATGGTGGCAATTTGTTAATACAAAATTATCTAATTGGTTTAATATACTGTACATATTCCACGCATTCCAGAGGTTTTTATATTTAATGATTTTTCTCAACTATCCTAAACATCAACTCAGTCAAAAATAGTTGCAGTAGCCTCTATGACATTAAAAAGAATAATTTTGAAGAACTGGAAATCAGACCAACTCTCCAATATTGAGATGCAACAATGGTGGGTCATGTTCTATGATACCTTATTGCAGAAAGGTTAGTATATGAAGTGGATGATAACCTCGATGATATATGTGGATAGAATTGGAAGGAAATAATGATAAACTTACCTCCACTTATGAGTATATAGAAAAAATAATAAATGTATTACTTTATTTCAATACTATTGGGGAAGGGGGGACAGAGAGAAATAATGTACCAGTACTCTACAATCATTAATTTGTCTACTATGAACAGTCATTCAATGATATGTATTGTCTACATCTTTGTAAATGCTAAAAATTATTATGGGAGGTATTAAGTCTCCAGGTTGGTCTACCCTCAGAGGTGGAGCTAGTGGAAGCCACGTGAAGGTTATGTGACTATGATCTGATATAAGGGTGTCCTCTATAGAGGCCTCAGTTATGTCCCCTAGCCAGTTTGCTGGGGCTAGCCAGAAGTCTATTCTCTAGTAAGTGTTGTGTGGGGTAGAATACGTATAGTCCAGCTCTGTAGAGTGAAGTAACCTCCCAACATCTACAGAACCCATTTCCACTGCCATAGTGTTGATGGCAGAGCCCCCTGCTTGATTGAGATTAGTAGGTGATTTACTCTTGTCTAAGAAAATGTCAAGGACTAGGTTCATGTCCGCTCCTATCAGTGTCTGCCCTTCGCCCACTTCTATCAGATGCTGGGTAGGTTCCGCAAAAAAGGATGGCACTGCTTGTTTGGGGGTATACACAGCAGATTGTGATTGTTCTCTCCATTTATGGCCCCTGTCACTATCAGGTATCTCCCTGCTTTATCCACTATAATGTTGTGCGGCTGGAAGGTTATGTCCTTATAGATTAGTATTGCCACCCCCTGCTCTTCTTCTTGTACAAGCCGCTGAACGTCTGCCCCACCCAGACTGACCTGAGCTTGTCAGCGTCCAGTTTCATTAGGTGTATCTCCTGCAGGAAGGCTACCTTTTTACCAATTCTTCTAAGGTGATTGAGTATTTTCCTGTATTTGACAGGGGGATTTATCCCTTTCACATTCCATAAAATGAACTTCAGCTGTGTGCTAGCCATGGTCTTTGAGAGTTCCAGAGTTCCCATACTGGTCACACTGTGTTCTTGCATTGAGTTTCTCAGTTCAAGGTTCCAACCCCCTGCTGTATATTGTGTCCCCTTTTGGGCGCATGGCTGTTTAGGGTTATCCATTATGGATATCACCCACTGCCTCCTATTGAATTTGTATCCCTTTTTTATGGGGGATTGGTTTTCCCACCAATTTTGATTCTTTTTGTACAGACTTACATTCCATGTGAGCACCCCTGCATTCCCTTTAGTTCTACTCAGTCCTGCTTTTCAGGTCTCAGGACTGTGTGCAGGCAGGAGTTCTATTCTCTGGACCTGCCTGACCCATGGCCCTGAGCTAAGTTCGATTCCCATTCTATCTTGGGACCACTAGCCTTTAATCCCATACTAATGCTGCCTGATGTGTCCAAGCATCTGCCTGCTGATTGCTAGTAAGTTTGTTATTGGAGTTGGTTTCTCTCAGGAAGAGTTGCCCTTTACATAGTATACTCATACATCATCATGTATTCAGTAGGTGTATTACTAGGATGGAGCACCTTAATTTGTTGGTCCCCTCTTCCCCTTTCCCTTGTATCCCAGTCCTGTCATAATAGTTTGTTAATTTGCCATGTAACAGGTTATGTATTAATGTAAGAGTGGCTCTGGGTGTCAATTCTTGCCTCCCTGGGTCGCTGTTCAAATAGTCAGCTAATCCCATTACTTAAATCCATCTCCCACTAAGAAGGGTTAGCCAGATTAAGAGATTCAGCTGCCCCTTATTCACAAGGTTTTGTTTCTATCTGGTGGATGGATTTCCCTCTGTCCTATTCTTTCATAGTGTGTCTGTATGACAAGTGGGGCGGCAGCCCATGTGTTGTGGTCATGAGCTAAAGAAATTTGCCTATGCCATGCCTTCCCTGTGTCACCCCTTTTCCACTCGCTTTTATTTGTACATATGGGATGTGGCTGATATATCCCCCTCCGTGGCTATGTCAGTAAGGTAGAGGTCCCATTAGGCCCCCCCGATAGTCCCGGATGTCTCCTGCTGCCTATGTGGGGAAGGGAGGTCTTGATTCTATCTACCTACTGTGTAGTGTCTAGGATTTTGATGTACTATCAGTCTACCCTCCAGATACCTTGGTATACTCTGCTACCTCTTTATTTGTGTTTGATTTCCCATTCACAAATTGTTTGAGTGGCTGTGAGCTGTTTGCGCGTCCCTCCCCTTCTATCAGCCATTGCTCCCCCTCCCTCCTCCCACTGTCCCCCTGTCCCAGAACAATGATTGTTATTTAAACATGGAGTGGCACAAAGCCGCCACCTAGCTGTGTAGGTTTGTTCTGGGCTCCTTTGTCCTGTGTAGTGACTACTGTATTTATCATTGTTTATGAATGGGAGCACCACCAGTCCTTTTCCCCAGACATTCCCTGCTTTGATATCTGCTGTACTCATTCATTTCACCCTCTAGACATTTTACCTCCCATTATGTGCTGTCCCACCCCGATTTATGCATACATACACTAAGAAGGACATTGACAAATCAACAGTTTACCTTACTGATCTTTGGTCCCAGTGGGGTTGCATTGGGTCTGGGTATGCCTTTGGTTCCATTTTCTCCTTCCCTTGGGGAGCTGCACTGGGGGGGTTGTCAGCCACCCTATTTCTGTGGGCTAGTTTTATTGTGGCAGAATCTCCATTCCCTTTGCAGAGGCTTGTTCAAATGCCTCTCTATAGCAGATCTGGGGTTTGGATATGCCTGGGGGGAGGCAAAAGCCATAAGAAGTCCAACAGCTGGTACGCAAGTCCATTGTAGTTGTACCCTTGTGGTGACCTGTTATTTCATCACTCTGCCCATTCTCTTTGGTGTGCGGTGCTATCCCACGTATATGTAAATCTATATCACTCCATCATTGTGTGCGGCAGAGGGGGATTCCACCAGTAAGGGAGGTGTGCATAGCCCCCTGTGGTTGTTGGCTCTTTCCCTGGCTCTGTGCTGCAGCAGGAGTACAAATTCTCCCCACAATTACATCTCCACATCAGCAGACTGCCTTGGCAGCTAAATTAAATAACTCCGCTATCTATGGAGAGTCCTTTTTACCAGTCCTACTTCTTCATTTTTCTTGGCAGGACCTACCCTCCCACCTTCCTTCAGCAACCCATCTCCTGGCTCACCCCAGGGCCTCAGTATCCCCAAGTGTGGGAAGGGGATCAGAAGGCTGGGACGGCAAAGGAGCTGGACATATTTGTTTACCTTGTGGAGCATGATGAATACCATTTATTATTGGGAGAGGTGGTAGAATAGGGGGCCCAGATGCAACATTAATTACTGATCTGCAGAGAGAGGGGTGATTCAGAATAACTTCAATATATATATACAGAGTCTGAAGAATACAAATCACTGGAGAGATTGTGCCTGACAGTTCTTAGGTCATTGTTCTTTCTTCTGAATTTCTGGCTTGCTGCTACATTGTTTTGCCCTTCCGTCTTTCAGCATGGCTTCTGGGATTGTATTTATCCATTCTCATGGATCTCTGGTGTGTTCACCCTGCTGATGGCATGAATCAGGTTCGGATCTGGTTCTGGATGCAAATGTTGTGGTTTGGGATGCAGGTGCCACTGTCGCAGGCACTCTGCTGGTCCCTCTTGTTCTTGCTCAGGTTGTTTTGAGTGGCGAAATCTTGGTATGTGGAGCTGGACTCTGGGTTGCCCTCTTTGCTGCCATCTGATCGGTGCTGTCTGTTCCCCTTCCCTCATTTTCTCTATGCTCTTTGTCCATGTAAACTGCCACTCCATTTCCTCTTAGACTTTTATGCTACTCTGTTGAGCTGTGTGCTGCAATTTGTCAGTGTTGGGTTTACAGTCAGTGCAGCATGTGGACCCACTTCTTGCACTTCTGTGGGGGGGGAGAGGAAGACTGTTTTGTCTGGCTAATGCCTTTGGATGAAGTTGGAGGCTTCTCCTCGGGACTTGAACACATGTGTTGCTCCATTCCTGATATTTTTAAGTTTGGCAGGGTCTTGTAGTTAATAAGGCACCCCACCTCTTTCTGTTTCTCCACAAATTTTGTTGAAAAGTCATTGAAGATCATGATTTTTTCACTTTCCCAGTTTAGATTCTTTACTTCCCTTGCCAAGGTTAGGATCTTCTCTTTGTCTGTGTATCAGAGAAAAGACACAATGAAGGGACGAGTGCGCTCCCCTGGTTTGGGTGCATGGGCTTGCATTCAATGGGCCCTTTCTGTCTCCAGTGCAGGGTTCCAGGAATATACAAGCAACTTAGGGAGGACCCTTTGCATCAAGCCCACAGCATTTTTCTTTTCAGAACCTTCTGGGAAGTCTAAGATCCTCAGATTGCTGTCCAGCTTCTATGTTTGGAATCCTCTACTTCTTCCCACATTATTTATTTATTTTATTTATTTATTTAGAGTCTAGGATTACAAGTACCTTTGAGCCAAGGCTCTTTTACAAAGGTTCTACATCAATTGAGGTACAATACAAACATTACATAGAGCTGAGTAACAATGCAGAAATCGTGTAGACATTTTTAGCAGCTAAAACACATCACATTTAGGGAAAGTGGGTACCAGAAGGGGCAGGGTAGACAGAGGTAGCTAGGGCTTGGAATGGACACAAAAAGAGCAGTGCAACCATGGGCATTTGTCAGGTCTCAAAAAAGTGCTTGGGAGGTAGGGCCAAAAATGGGAGGGTAGGCTCTAGGATGAGGGAGAGAGGGGTAGGAGTAGAAGTGCTAGGGGGGAGATCAGATTATGAGGGACAGTCGCAGAAGCTAGAGGCAGCTAGGTGGAGGTGAAGGTTGGCTTTGAATGGGTCTAGCTTAGCAGAGAGGAGATGTCTTTGTTGAGTCCATTAATCCAGCTAGGAGCTTGGTGTGCAAAGGATCTTTGGCCCAGTGTGATGCAGCACCAAGGAATGTGCAGCATTTGATTTTCTGAAGCCCTGGTGAGGCGGGGGTTGCGTGCTGTATGGAGAAGAGTTTGGACTCTGGGGGGAGAAAGATGTAGCATAATTTTCTTAGCCATTAGACAAGTTTGGTACTTGATACAGTTTAATAACTGGAGCCACCCTGTTTGGGCATAGAGGCCACACATATGGGTGAGACGGTGGGATCCTGTGATGAGTCGGCAGGCTTTGTTTAGGGCCAAGGATAAGCACCTGAGGGCTGTGTCAGTTGCAGAGCCATAAAGAATCAGACCATAGTCAATTAGCGAGACCAACGAGCTCTGAACTGCTATCTTTAAGGCATCTGAGGTAAGGCATTGCCTGTGCCTGCAGAGGAGACCAGTGCATGTGTTTGCAGCTTTGGTGACACTATCCATGTGGATGCCATAGGACAGGTTGCTGTCTATGGTGATTCCCAGATATTTAAAGGCATGAACCTATATGAGGACAGCACCATGGCAGTTTGTAATATTAAGGGGGTGAAGCTTGTGTTTGTTGTGGGAGCCATAGAAAAGCATTGTCTTGGTTTTCTTATAGTTGAGAACCAGCTTTTGACTACTAAACCATGTTTCATTGGAGGCGAAGCCCTTCTGAAGCTTGTTTTGGAGTAGGTGGGGATCCTGTTGTGTAGTGTGAATGACAGCATTGTCAGCATAGAGTAGGATTTGTTCTGGACAGGATTGTGGAACATTGTTCAAAAACAGGCTGAAGAGAAATGGCCTGAGAATGGATCCCTGGGGGACTCCTGAGCGTATGGGTCTACCATCTGAAAGGACATCAGCAGTTTTCACTGTTTGGGAATGGTTTTCCAGGTAGCTCTTAAACCAAGTTGTAGACTCAGGGGAGAGCCCTGCTTTTTGCAGTTCTGTGAGGAGTATTCGATGATGGATGGTGTCAAAAGCCTTGGTCAGGTCTATGAAGACCGAACCAGTGAGGTAATTATTGTCCAGGGAGTTGTGGATTGCTCCTATGAATTCAGGGAGAGTAGATGTAGTGCTGTTGCCATTTCTGAAGCCATGCTGTTGTTTTCAAAGGATGTCATACTTGTCCAGATATTCCGTTAGCTGGATACCAGACTTTCAATGGCCTAAGGGGGGGGTAGTATGGATATAAGCCTATAGTTTTCATGAAGGGCCTTATCCCCAAACTTGTGAACTGGTGCTACGGTGGCGGATTTCCATCTTCCGGGGAACTGGCCTAGGGTGATGCAGAGGTTGAAAATCCAAGTTAGAGGAGATAGCACTTCATCAAGAGTAAGGGACAGCAGTTTGAGGTCAAGTGAGTCGCCACTTATTCGAGATCCAGCAATTGCTTTACTGACGTATCTATGGACTTCATGTGTCCTGACTGCTCTGAAGTAAAAAAGGGGGGTGATTTGATAAAGAGGTGGGGGGGTGAAGGAGGGTACAGGAGGGAGGTCTTCATCGAAGAAGTCTGGAGGAAGAACACTACTGAGGTCAGTGAATGCATTATTGAACATGTTAGCTATAGTGGAAGGGTCAAGAGTTATAGTCCCATCCACATCCAACACTGAAGGTGATGTTTTGGGCAGTTTCCCTGTAACTTCCTTGAGATTATTCCAGAAGGACTTCCCCTTTCCCCAGGTGTTTGTGAGATCATCTTGGTAATAGTTACTTTTCTTCAGGTGTATTTCTTTGGTGCAGTCATTTTGGGTACGTTTGTAGTTTTGTATATCTTCTTGCCTACCAGTGGACTGAGCCTGAAACCAGAGGTGGTCCTTAGCTATCAGCAATGTTAGGAGATCAGCAGTGAGCTATGGATTGCTAAGGCCTTTTACTTTCCTCTTTTTGAAGGGGGCTTAGACATCATAGGCAGCACTGAAGGAGCTGATGAAGAAGTCAAGCGCAGAGTTGACATCCGATGCATGGAAGATAGGTGACCAGTCTTGTTGTCTAAGGTGTGATTTGAGGTGCTTCAATTGACCACATGGAAGGATTCTGCTGCTTATTAGTTTGGGTGGTGGTGGGCTGAATTTGTTAGACCATTCACAGGTTACTGGTGAGTGGTCACTTAGCGGAGACTTTTGAGATGCGGGATGGGTGGCTGATCAGTATCCAGTATCCAGTCTAGGAGGGTGTTTGTCCCAGACTTATATTTGAGTATAGTGGAGGAGATGACCAGCTGGGCGAGGTTAGCAACTGAGACAGCATCCTTGTAGCCACCCATACCTGATCCAATCCAATTTATGTTAAAATTTCCCTTTAGGATTATCTCAGTGCCTGGTGGTTGGGAACGGACAAGGTCAAGGATGCAGTTGAGACCTTTACCTTGATCCATGGGGGGATGTAGACAGCAGCAAAAGTCAGTGCCTTGTTGTGAGCCCTGAGTAGAATTCTGATGGGTAGTATCTGGGTGGTAGAGACTGATGTGGGGGGGTTGAACACGGTGCCCCAGGAGAGAGTCTTTGAGGTAAACAGCACATCCACCACCTCTTTTAGTGGTCCTGTCAGTTCTGAATACATTATATCCTGGTAGGGTAATTGCACTGTCAGGTATTTTTGGAGTGAGCCAGGTTTCGACAATCGAGAGAACATCAGGGTTGTGTTGGTGTGCAAATAATTGCAGGGCATCAAGTTTGGGTATAAAGCTACAGATGTTAAGCATTGCAAAGGTGAGTCCCTCAGTAAGCCAACCATTCTCTCCACATCCTGTAGTCATGCTTCTTGTCACATGTCCATCTCATCCATGCCCATAAGGTAAGAGTCTGTGTCCCTCTGGTGATGTTCTAGTGTTTGGACTCTGTCTTGTAAGTCACCAATAGAAAGTTTGAACACCGTTATTCATTGCAATACTTGTTGTAGTAGGATTTTAATCTCATTTCATTTTGTTTCATTTTTATTTGTTAACTGGGTTAAGGCAACTGGGCCGAAGCACGTTTTCAGGTCCAACACGGACAAATAAGAACATACAATACATAAATGCATAAAAAACAAATAAACATACAGCACAATATAACAAATAACTGACTAATACAATTCAAACACAGATACAATTCATCAAAGACAACAAATACTTTTTAAATCTAATTTTAAAAGTACAACGTGATTTCAGTACACACAATGAAGTGGGTAGTTCATTCCAGATTCTGGGGGCTCGACATGAAAATGAGCAAGAGCCATAAATATTCTTCACAGAGTAACCCTCCAACATAATGCCCTCAGGTGACCTTAACGAAGATCTCATCTCCCGAATCCTAACCAAATCAGAAAGGGGAGAAAACCCATCAGAATGGACAGCCTGATGGACCAAATTACCCAAAGCATACCTAAATCTAAATTGAGGAGATAACCAAGTCAAAGAAGAGTACAACAAACAATTATGAGTCAAACTTGGCACATCCAATACAAAACGACATATGTTATTATAAACAATGCCTAATGTCTGCCTCTCCCTAACACCCAATTCCACATACAAAGAAGAGACATAATCCAGGTGAGGCATAAGAACACCCAGAGTAAGTTGCCTCCGAGATTCCAAAGGCAAATAAATTTTAAACTTATAAAGCAATCCTAACTTAGAAGGAACTTTATTCTTAACCATTTTTACTTGAGAAGCAAGAGTTAATGATGAATCCAATAATACACCTAAGCATTTAAATTCAGACACCTGATCAATCAAATCACCTTGAGTATCATGAATAAATAAACTTGGACTGTCCTGCAAATGAACAGAACTACCAAATAACATCACTTTAGTCTTACACGAATTCAAAACCATCTTATTAGAAAACATCCACTGGCATAACTTCAAAAAATCAGTTTCCAAAGTTGAGTTTATAAAGTCGACAGACTGACTCTGACAATACAGAATCAGATCATCAGCATATAATAAATATTTACACCCCTGAAATATGGATGGAACCTGAATAATAAAGAGTGAAAATAACAAGGGGCCCAATATGGACCCCTGCAGAACTCCACAACCAGTAGAACATACATCAGAGGAAACAGACCCAATAGAAACATATTGAGATTGATCCTGCAAAAAATCCCCTAACAGAGCAACTGCTGAATTGGACAATCCCAGATCAGATAGCTTCTGACAAAGTAAAAAATGATCAATCAAATCAAATGCCCTGGACAGGTCCAGGAACACCGCTCCTGTTAGCAGACCACCATTGTATCCCTGAAGAATGGTGTCCGTGAACCTGACCAGGACTGTGCCCATACCATGGCCATGGTGAAACCCATTCTGCTCAGCAGAGAGGACTCTGCCACCATCCCAAAAATCATTAAGCTGATTGGCCAACAGCTTTTCGAAAATTTTACTCAAAGGATTTAATATTGAGATGGGGCGGTAATCCTCAGGGCTGACAGCATTTGCCTTTTTTTAGAATGGGCACAACACGGGCCTGCCTCCAAAAGGAGGGAAATCCATTAGTAGAAATACACAGATTAAATACCTTACAAAGAGATTCTACAATGTAGGGAGTGATAAGCTTAACAAATCTAGCATCAAGCCCCCTCCCACAATCACAAAAGGTGTCTGGTAAAGAATTCAACAATTTTAATACTTCTAAAGAAGTTACCCAGTGAAACAAAAACCTAGAGGTACTACCATTACCCATCTGTCCAATAAAGCCACTAGAAGGACACTCAATTTCATCAATATTCTGCTTCGTATCAGAGAACCTAAAAATTAAATCAGAAACATCAGAAAAACACTGATTCAAAACAGTTGCCATCTCAAATGGATCAGAAATAGTTTGTTGAAGATGTTGAAGTGAAGAACAGGATGATCTAGATCTAGAGAACAGTAAATGGTTCACAGTGTCCCAAAACTTTTTAGAACCCTGCGAAGCACCCTCCAATCTAGACCTAAAAAAATCAACCTTTGCCTACTTTACCTTACTACACAACAAATTCCTGGCTGCCCAATAAGTCAATAAGTTATCCAAGGAAGATGATCTTTTATAAGTAAACCAAGCCATTTTCTTTTGTTTAATGTACTGTTTTAAATCAGTGGAAAACCAGGGATACAATACACCCCTCATTCATATTGACCGTAATGGAAATATTTTGTTTTGAACAGTCAAGAGTTGCTGGCAAAAAAATCAAGAGCACAATCTGGGTCAGGTATGGAATCCAAATAGGACCAATCCAAACTCATTAACTCATTAAATAGAACATCAGGATGATATTTTTTTAAATTGTGAGTATGGCATACCCTTGATGGAATCTTACTACGCCTAAAGTTTAGGACATTAAAGGTGACCTGATGGTCACTCACTGAATCCCCTAATACTCCAGCAAAAGAGACAATGTTTAAATTATTTGTAACAACCCAATCTAAAAGAATGTGGTACATAGAATCAGCATTCAACCTGGTTGGATCAACCAAAAGCTGTGACAAACTATATGATCCCAATAAACATTCCATAGCCCTATCAGCTTTTAGCCAATTCAAATTTATATCACCTATCATAATAAAATCATACTTATCCAAAAATGGGGCCACCTTAGCAAAAAAATCCTGTAACCCAGACAAACCAGCTTTTGGTGGATTGTACAAAGCTCCCACTGAAATGTGTTTAACCCCACCCAACAACACATCCAATAGCAGCCAATCACTGGATACATCCAAAGTTACACTCGACAAATGAATAGATACAGTCTGTTCTGGATGTATGCACATGCCTGGGAACTGCTAATTTTGTGCACACATCCGAAAATGTACATAGCCGAAAATGCGTTAAAAAATTATCTTGGGACTGTCTGTGTGTGATCAGGAGATCGCGGTTATTCAAGAAAACAGAAAACTTAATGATTAAGGTGGCACAGTAAATAACAGAGCTGTAAAAAGAATGATTTAACTACAGCATGTTTAATTTACAGAGTAATAAAATACAGTACAGCATTAAAAGCAGTAAAAACGTTCAAAAAGTGCAAGTGCTAGTGTTAGTTCGCATAACTGGAGTCACTGTGATAAAAGTCAGTAATGCTTGCCTGCTTCATGTTGTGATTTCGGAGTGTCTCCATTTTTTTTTGAATGAGTAAAACCATGCAAAGACATCGACTGAAAACTCGGACGCAGGCTCCTTTCTAGTAACCCTGGAGAAGAGCACCTAATCAAGAAGCTGCACTTTCTGCTCCAGAGTGAGCACTGTTCATGTGAGTTTCTCCATAGTGACTTCTGCTCAGGATTAAGCAGGTTATTAAACTGATGTTTAACACCTGCTTACACTGATTTACTGAAGGGCATTCAAGCCCAAGTGAGTACGTGATGAATGAGTCTGACAATTATCTTTCAAGTGAAGCTAAAGTAGCTTCTGACTGCAAGATTCAGCCTGAAATGTGTGCATACATCCGAAAAACTTGTGCACAAAACCGAACAGTTTAACATGGAGAACTATAGGCAATGAATCGGGACCCAGCAATTTTGTGCACACAAGCGGAATGTGCACACAACCGGAATTGACTGTACCTCTAAAGTGGTCAAGATAATAAACAGCGCCCCCCCTAATTTGCCACATTTACGATCAGCTTTTAACAGCTGGTAACCAGGAAATAAACATGATCCATCTGGAATAGAAAGATTTAGCCAGGATTCTGTAACCACCACCAAGTCAGGTTGGTACTGTAACATAAGAAATTCCACATTAGGCAATTTGGGCAATAAACTTCTCATGTTAATATTTAATAATTTAAGTCCATGCAAATGAAACCAATCTGGCCAAAATGACCCCACAAAGCCAGACAAACTTGCATGAGGTCCAGGGTTACTCTATATCACCAGATAACATTAATAATAAACCCTCAAATAAGCACATTTTGCATGTACACAAACTAAACAATATCCCCTTTACTGCTAAGGGCACAGTAACACTTAAGGAGCGGCCAATTACCCAAACTGATCATTTCTCATTAGTTAACAAACTAATCACATTTCCTCCTAGTCAACATATTAGACATTGTAAAATCATTAAGACTACCCCTTCACAATCACATTTCCACTATTACATAATACAACCAAATCACTACATACCACACAACATTTTAATAACAAACTCCACTTACACAATACTACAATACTTAGATTAGTTACAGCTGCCATAATATATCTAAACTATATCCAATGGACTAAACCTGTTCTAACACATTTAATGCCCACATCCACAGTCCTCACAGATGTCTAGTATCCTGCACTGGTTCTGTCGGTCTGACTCCGGTCAGACTCCAGATGATGATACAGTTTTCCCTGCACTTCTCCACTGCCACTGAAATGCTGCCACATTCAGAGAAGCTGTGCTAATTAAGTGCAGTTACTCTGTCTAACCCCAATGCTGCCATCAATGGGAGTCAGTCAGAGGAACACACACAGCTAATACTACTATCAGCAAGTAGGGCAGTAACCGTGGCAATGGGCACTGAAGGGGAGCAACACAACAGAGTAGATCAGTGCAGCAGCATATAAAATAAAACTCGGAATGTCAGAATACAGTTTCCAAGAGCCTCACAGCAGAGCATCCAGCAAAACAGGCTTGTTTCACACAAATATCAAGATTAAAAGTCACAGCAGCAGTAATAAATAAAACAGCAGAAGAAAAGAATCATTTGCCTCACAGCAGAGTGTCCAGTTCACAACTTTAAGCACCCCTTAAGCACACTTCACAAAACAAGCTGTAGATACTCCCATTAATCACAGGGCTGTTTCAGCAGGGGATGAGAGCCAGACCAAATGGAGCCTGCCATACTCTGGTCAGACTACAGATGATGATACACTTTTCCCTGCACTTCTCTGCTGCTGCTGCTGAAACTATTCTCAGACCCTTCTCTTGCCTTCATTAGGGCATCTTTGTCTGCTGCAGTGGTCAGTTTGGCACCACTGGTGATCTGGGATTTTAGTTGGAGTTTTCCAGATAAGTACCGATCCCAGGTCCCATTGGTGACAGCTCCAGTGAGTCTTGGTCCTGATTGTAATGCCGCAGCAGAGCCAGTGCTCTGTGGCAAGCTAGTTGAGGCCCTTTTATGGATGTAGTAGGATTTTTGTCAATAGACTAGTGGAGCTATGGGCTTAGCAGCCATCCTGTTCAGTGCTTGTGCATGCACTCTTACATAGTGCTAATAATTTAAATACAGTGCAGGAGCTAGTCATTACACATAAGCCTTAAAAGTGACTAACCCATTGTTAAAACAGGCTATGAGGTTACACAGAACAGTTTTCCCTCACCACTCCAGGTTCATTAGTTTTTATACTGCTTAGTGTTTGTTTCTGGGGTTTTTTGACTGTTAATTAAAGTTGTCACATTCAGAAATCATTATTTAAAATAATTTCTCACTGGGGGTCACGTGACGCCAATGGAGGAGTAGCAGCTGCTGTTTGGGGCTCCCGATCCAAATCAGCGAATTCGCCGTTTCTCTACGTCCTTAAGCCGGTTTACCTTGCTCTCTCCTGACCACAAAGACAGCGGATCCCTTCTGGACAGTATTGGTGACGATCGACGATCGTGATGCAGGCGAGCGAGCAGGAGTTAGAGCCGAAGCGGCCACGCTGCAGTTCTTCACCGCAGCATGAATCGGAGGAGGTTATGCCTGGCAAAATTTATAGTGACCTCTCTATCATTAAAGAAGCATTGTTTAAGCTGGTGGATGAAGTGGCTATTAAACCTGCCCTGACCCAACTGGCCCGACGTGTCACGGACACTGAGGCTCGCATTTCATCAATTGAGCGAGCGTTTGAGAAGTCGAGGCCTACTATTACTGACTGCAAAAGGATGGTTACGAGATTGGAGGAGTGGCTGGACGACCTAGAGGGAAGAAGCCGCTGAAATAATTTAGTTCTTTTGGGATTGCCAGAGGGGGAAGAGGGCTCCAACATGTTGATGTTTCTACAAAAGCTGCTTAAAAAATCTGCTGGTCCCTCACCAAATGGGCCGGAGTACATCATCGAGAGGGGGCATCGAGCCCTAAGAGCTAAGCCAGCACCAACAGAGCCTCCACGTCCCATTATTTTCAAGCTCCTCAACTTTTTGGACAGGGAGCATATTCTGAAGGAAATAAAAAAATTATCTTCCTTTCATTGGGAAGGCAAAAAGCTGCACCTTGTCCTTGACCTGACATGGAAAATGAGACAAAGTAGAGCCTCATTCCGACCTATTATTTCGAAACTGTGGGCCGCGGGGATTCGCCATCGTATTTTGTATCCAGCTAAGCTTGAGGTCACTACTAAAGAAGGGGTAAAACGATATGATTCGGCGGACGATGCTTTAACTTCCCTTCACGTTTTGATGCCTGATCTATTCCCTAAAGGCTAAGTCATGGGATGGACTGTGCTGTGCTCTAGATCCTAAATAGCCCTACATAAGTTTATCTTTGGCCTGCTTTACTAGTCTGATTTACTTTGGACTACAATTTTAATAACGTGGCTATGCCACAAGATTCTTGAGGACATATTCAATATCTGGTTAACCCTAAACAGTAATTTTTTTGTATGGTTTAGATAGTTATTAGTTAATGCAGATCTTTCAATACAAGAGAATGTTTGTTATTTCTCTCTATGTCCAGCAGAGGGGGTTGTAAGCTGATCCTTCATGTTATAGATAGCTTTACCTTTTACATTTCTGATGCTATCGTTGTTAGAATTGGTCATAAAAACAAAGTTTGGCTATGTGGTAGGAGGGCCATGTTGATTATGCTGGCAAGCCCCTATTATATCTGTGGTATGAGAACTAGCGGGGCAGGAGGATTTGCCATGTTTTATGGTTTTCTATCCTATGGGGGTACCACCCTTCTTTTCCCTCCTTTGTGCGGTTTATACCTGCATGCATATTCAATTTTTCATACGATACCACCCCAAGGTTGGGCCAGGACTTAACCATTATTTGGATTGAGGTGTTCGTGCGGGTGGGGGAAGCCTCAAATAGGTATGAGACACTCTCTTATTAGGAGTTGGCTCAATTCTTTTTTGAGTTCTTCCCTTTTTCTGGAGGGGTTGGAAGGAGGAATCCTCCGTTAACAGCTAGATCCCTCATTCTATATAATGGTGTGTAACAAGGGTCTCCTGCTAATTATTTAAATCTGTTGTATTTGATATAATGATAGATACCATTACCACTTGTGGGGCGGGGGCTATAATTGGGTAAGAAAGCAGTGTTTTTATATTCGGCGGGTTTGTATGCCTATTTTTGCTGATCTGGGACTGTAATGGGAGGTTAGGGAGGCCCCACCTCTATGGCTCACCTTGAACCAGTGTAAGAGGAGTGGGCTTCGGGCCTGGGGGGCCGTAGTTTGGCAGTCTGGTTGGGGGGGATACTTTGGGGGGGAGGGGGGCTTGGAGTGGATGGGTTTAGTTTTTTGGGGGTTTATGTGGGGGGAGGGGCAGCTATCCGTATATTGTTTCAGGGGCAAAATAGGACAAATGGTCTCTAACCTGAACCTTTTTTCATGGAATATTAAAGGGGGGAAGGATAATTGTAAGAAATATGTAATTTTGAACCACTTGGAACGTTATCAGCCGGCATTTGTATTTCTACAGGAAACTCATGTTTTGTCAGACCACCTCTCTCACTTTAGGAAGAAATGGGTAGGCCAAGTGTTTGGGTCTGGGTACTCTTTCTCTAGCCGGGGGGTGGCAATTCTGATAGCTAGGGGTGTCCCCTTTGTACACTCAGACATATTTGATGACCCGAATGGCAGATACATTATTGTTTCTGGCAAACTTGGAGGGAAGCCTCTTGTGTTGGGGTCTATTTACAGTCCCAATGCTGAGACCCCCTCCTTTTTTGCCCATTTGGCAGTGGTTTTATCTCCCTTTAGGGACGTGCCACTTATATTAGGGGAGATTGAACCTAGTTCAATCTGACAAATTAGATAGATCGTTAGTAGGAAATCATATCCTCTCCGCCCAACAGGCTCTGTGCTGTATGTATATCCTTTTCAGGATTAATAGACCCTGGAGATTGTTTAATCCTTCTGCTCGACTATACTTTTTTTCACCAGTTCACAAATCCTTTCTAGGTTAGATTACTTTTTGGTGAGTCGACAGGTCATTTCCGAGGTAACGGAGGCCGAGTTGCTCCCTAGGGTGATTTCTGACCACTCTCCAGTTAAACTTGTTTGGACTCCGTCCTTCATTCCCAAGAGATCTTATACATGGGCCCTAAACAACAGCATACTTAAAGATGTTTACACTTTAAACAGGTTTCGTATTTTTTTGCAAGACTCTATTAAATTCAATTGGGGTACTATTTCTGATACAGATAAATCATGGGCTGCTCTTAAAATGGTGTGGAGAGGGGAGTTAATTAGAGTAACTACAGTGAGGAAAGTGAAACATAACCAGAAGATGTCTACCTGTTTGAACAAGATCAAAGAATTAGAGGATATCCCCGAATATTTGAGGTCAGCTGACCAAGATCTGGAGCTGTCCACTTTAAGAACATGGTATGCCACGACACTGAGGGAGAAAGTGATTAACTCTTCAGTTAAATCTAAAGCCCTATATATTGGGCAGGGTAGTAAGGCTGGGAAATTATTGGCCTGGCAGTTAAAACAAAAATCTGAATCTAGGTGGGTGCCGGCCTTAAAATCCCCCCGACTCTAATACTCTGGTTACTGATGCTAAAGGTATTTCACAGTCCTTTGTGTCATTTTACAGGGACCTATATTCGAGCCAGCCACCCTCTGTACATGAACTTTCCAATATGCATAGGTTCATGATGGACTTACCACTTCCTAATTTATCACAGGGCTCTAGGTCGCGGCTAATTTCTCCCATAACTAATGAGGAGGTAATGTCGGCCATTGACTCACTTAGGGCTGATAAGGCACCTGGCCCAGACGGATTTATGCCATTTTTCTATAAAGTATTTAAAATTGAAGTTGCCCCATTGTTGAATCAACTTTTTACCTTTTGGTCTGAGGTTGGAGTTAGGGATGCGTCACTTGAAGCCAGAATAATCTTACTGCCCAAACCAGGCATGCCACAGATTCTGTTGGTAACTATAGACCTATTTCTTTGCTGAATTTGGACGTAAAACCTTTGCTAAGATATTAGCTTCTAGGCTAAAGAGCGTTTGGCGTGAACTGATTAGTTCGGAACAAGCTGGCTTCGTGGAGGGACGCACCTCGTCTGACCATTTTAGGAAATTGTTTTATTTAATTTCGGCATCAGCGGCCCGCAGTATTGAAGCTTCTCTTATCTCAGTGGATGTGGAAAAAGCTTTCGATCGGTTGGAGTGGACATATATGTTTGATATTCTTGCTAAATTTGGAATTCCCCAACAATTTATCAATTAATTAAGATCCTCTACTCATGTCCAACTGCTAGAATTCAGTGCAATAACTTAATTTCTGTTGCTTTTCCGTTACAGAGGGAACTCGTCAGGGTTGTCTCTGTCACCATATTTTTTAATCTGTATTTAGAACCTCTAATTAGAGCAATCAAGACCGACAAACAAATACATGGTATCCGATTGGGATCAAGAACATAAATTGTCGGCATTCATGGACGACATATTGTTGCATATTAGGGACACAACCCTATCCTCCTAGAGCCTTAAACCTATCGAAGACTTTAGCGGTTTTCAGGCTTTAAGCTCAATCTAGCAAAACAATATTTTTCCCTCTCTCTACTAATCTTGTAAAAGGATGGTGTTTATCCTTAGGCCTTCAGTGGCAACCTAAGTCTTTGGTATATCTGGGCATCCAAATCTCTAGGAATCTGGAAGAGCTGGCCCAGCTGAATTTGAAACCAGTCCTTAAATCCATTAGAGAGGATCTGGAGAGATGGTCGAGACTCCCCCTATCTTTCTCTGCGAGGATCAATACAGTGAAAATGGTGGTCCTGCCGAGAATTTTATACCCCCTTCTCAATCTGAATATATACATTCCTAAATCCCTGTTCAACAATTTAAGTAGGCTTTGTTCAGAGTTTATATGGAAATATAAACCACCCTGCAGAGCTTATTCTAAACTTTGTCGACAACGTAGATTGGGTGGCCTACAATTACCTGATTTTTTTAGATATTACTAGGCTATACATGCGGCCAGGGCTGTTTTATGGACCGGGAAAATTGATTCTCCTGCTACTGGCCTAGACTTAGACCAGGCAACGTTAAGGACTTAAAGATAGATTTAGAATCCTTTTATATACCCCTTGGACCAAAGTACCTAAAAGTTTAGAAATACCCCTCTGGGTGGGATATTAGGCTATTCATCAATTATATGTTGGCTAAAAGTCAATCCAAGGTTCAATTTTTCACAACCCTTACTGAGGAACCCAAATTTCCTAATAGGTAACCAACCCGTTAGAAATCTATTTCTATCATCCCAGTCTAAGGTTCGGATTTTTGATCTCTACGAAGGTAACTCTTTGCTACCACTTTCATCACTAGCTTCAAAGTTTGGAGTTAAACCTCAGTATATGTTAAATTTGGCCCAAATCAGGAGTTCTATCTATTCTTCATTGAGGAATGCCAAAAGATCGGACCTAGTGGGGGATCTATGGGCGCAATTGTCTGATTCTTGTTTATCTGGGAAATTGGTGTCCAAAAGTTACCAATATATGGTTAAGAAGTTTGACCTGAATTCATCTCCTATTCCTTATTATTGGAAAGTTAACAAGTCTTTGGATTGGCCCGAAGAAATTTGGGAAAAAGTCTGGATTGACATTTATACATATACTAAACAAGATCGGTTAAGAGAGATCCAGTTCAAACTGTTGCATAATATGAATTGGTCTCCTGCCAAATTGCACCGCTGGAATAACAATTGTTCTCCAGCCTGTGAGAATTGTAATGGTTCTTTAGCTACTACTTTTCACAAATTATGGTCCTGCCCAAAAAGTACTAAATTGTGGGAGGTGGTCAAGTGGGGGCTGAAACCTTTCTATGATTTCACAGCATTTTTTACTCCATAGATATGCATCTTTGGGATGTATAAATCTATCCCAAGTAACACTTTAAGAGTCCGGATGGCACTAGTGGCATCGGTCACTAAGCTGGTGATTCTACGCCATTGGCGAGATGAATGGACTCTCTTTTAAGGAGTGGTGGAGGAATTCTTGACTGTTTTATATGCCGAAAGAACAGTGTATGCATTGGCTAATACTCAGCAGAAATTTGACATCTATTGGAAGAAGTTTAACCAATGTTTAAGGGATAAATTCGGCTTTTAGTAATGGGTGTATTTTGTGTATATTTGGCTTTATTAGGTCTCTTTATCTAATTCCTCTACCTTTTATACCCCTCCCTAAATCTTGCTTACTTCTGTCTCCCTTTTGTTCTCTCCTCTTTTATTTAGGAGGCCTTTACGCTGTAAATTTTCTTTATTTCTTTGTAACTTTAGCCTCCCCCTCTTTTTCAGTCGATTATTAATATTCCTCTCCTCCCTTCATTAAGGCTCTGATTTGGTTCATGGCAATGGTTCTGATTTCCTATCCCTTAACAACGGATACACTTACCTTTACGGATAGCTGCGGGGGGGGGATGGGTTGGGGGGGTTGGTAGGGCTGGGGGGGTTTGTATTATGTTTTGTTATTCCTTTATTATTCCAGTAATTGTATTTTTTTTTACTGTGCACAAACTCTTAATGCAGACTGTGTAACTGTCTTATCTGTGTGCACTTTGTATGGTTGATGTATATTTTTTTCTTTTATAATAAAATAATGTTATTGGCAAAAAAAATAAATAAATAAATTCTCACTGTTTTGGAAACTTTGGAAACTTCACTTTATGTAACTTATGAGCACTATTTCAGTTACAACACTTATTGCCTGATTCAACCGCCTGAGGAAGAGGAAAAGCATTATTAGAACAATAGGTTAGAATATAATTTGCTTATTATGGGCACTTGGCTATGTCTCAAGCCTGCCTCATAAACCATATAAAACAATGTAAGACTGGTTCAGGTCTTACTTCACCACCTATTGCATATAAAGGTTCAGATAATTACAAACGAATTTGCATGAAGCAACCTTGAATTTGTATATTAAAATGAATGTTATTATTCCTGTACAATATACACTAAAAACGAATAACTGTTGCATGAATATCAAGTCCTGTAAGCACTGTAGAAAGCAGAATAAATACGAAATGACAAGGCTTTCAGAAAAGACACAAAAAGCAAGACAAAAGTAACCAGACAAACTATGCAGTCTTACCAAACTTTTGTAAATAACATTATTTTTCATTCTTAGATACTTAAACGTTTCTTTGCATTTAAGAGTTTCTTTGTATAGGTATTTTAAAGAATTTCTTTGTATAGATATTTCAAAGAATTTCTTTGCATAGCTTTTTAAGAATTTCTTTGTACATCCATGTTTGAATATGTTAAGATTAGTTTCTTCATGCGACCACACTGGGCTAAGTCACTCCGAAATATTATGCAAATATTAAAGTAAAACTCAGATATTTGGTTGGTTGCAGAATGTGGGTTTTCTTCATAATTCAAAAATGTTGGTGAGAGAGCTTCCTTCCATTGCTGTTAAATGTCCTTTTAATCCTGCTGTCCTCTTGCTCAATTTCTGCATAGGTGTTGGTAGTCTATTGTGGTGCAGATGCATGAAGATAGAGCAGCTTCTTCTGGTGCAAAACAGGAAGGAAGGCATGGTTCCTTCTGGAACAAACATAGAGAGGCAATCCTAGTATTTGGCGGGAAATGTTTTCTTTGCCATGAAACACAGGCTCAACAAATATAGTTCCTCACAACATCGAGGTTAGAGAAGTCAGGATGTCTCCCTAGGAGCTGAATGTTTATACAGTTTTAATCACAGCACCATCATGACTTCATATCATGCAAATTCACCAGCTTTGTTTGGATCTTGCAACTGAGTAGAGAATGTTAAGTTTCTGTTCTTTAGGACCACCCCTCTTCAAGACTTGCTCACTCTTTACAGAAATAAAATCCAAAGCTGTTTTTTCTCCTTGCTTTTGAATGCAACCAGGTATAATTTTAATACACAGATTGTAAGA
Organism: Neoceratodus forsteri; assembly: GCA_016271365.2. NCBI lineage: Eukaryota > Metazoa > Chordata > Ceratodontiformes > Ceratodontidae > Neoceratodus > Neoceratodus forsteri. The sequence continues at coordinate 1,295,071,901 of CM057456.1, forward strand.
TATATGTTCTACAAGGCAGTTAACTATTTTAGCACCCAAAAGGAATAGCATTTAAACTCACCACATTTTGAAAGAGTTGCAGATTTTGCTTATATAAACAACAGCTAGGCCTTTCTAGTCATAAATACAAGACGAACAGAGACTTAATTTGATTAAAGAACAAGAGAACATAGTAAGAACTGTATATAGTAAGCCACTAATTCTAAAATGCATTGTATGAAAGGCCATTTATTTGAAACAGGCAAGTCTGTGAAAAAAAATTGTTATGGTAAGTTGCTCAGGTTGTATGACTAAACAATTAAGGATGGAACAGAAATGCATCTGCTTTGTTCAGAGGGCACAAATATTTTCAGGATAGGGTTAAACAAGGTTGTCTGATGAATTCATCAATATTTTGAAAGCATGGTACTGTATTTCTGGTCAATAAAATATTGGTGAGCTGTGTCTCTAAAAGTTCACTGGGAAAATGTTATGGACTTTTATGAACTGTTAAGTTCAAGAATATTCATGAAGCCATTCTGTCAGTGCAGCAGTAGTACTACCACCAATGACACAGACATCTTGAGTTTGAGAGTAAGTCTGGGTTGTCAGGGGCCAGCAAGGGGAGCAAGACCGAATATCTCCAAAGATGCTCTCCTCCTCCATGGAGAGAAAGTCACCACCCTCACTGCTATACATCCACCTGGGTGACCAGAGATGGTAGTGCAGTGCAGGGCACTAGGAAGTGGTCATGTAAGCTGGAAGCCATAGCAATGCCCCTACTCTGTGTGTGCTTGCCCCTTGGCCCCACTAGTGTGCATCTGTCTCAGTCCAGGAGGAAAACAGTGCAAAAAGACCACAACTGGGCATGATGACACCTGACCTCAGCTTACAGGCCTCATACCATCGACAATGGCACTGCTCCACTTATGCTGGCTTGAGTTACTTTGAGGGAGATTGAGACCTCCCTAGGACCCTAATGAAAGAGCTGTGCCATGCACGGTAAGCCATGGGGGTCAAAGTGGGGACAGAGTAAGCCCCAGAGAATGTGTGTGATGGTGCTGGAGTTCAAGAGGGATGAAGGAAGCAGGCTAGTGGTAGGGGGCATGATAAACAGACAATGGAATAAAAGAACATTCATGAACAAAATTTTCCTCTTTGTTGTTCTTGCCCAATTCATGAACATTCACAGACATGACTGTTGAACTTTGATGTGCATTCATGGACTCTGTTCATGAGCTATTCATGAATAATTCATGTATGTTTAATAACAGTTTATGATCACTTCACATAGGAGCCTTTCCCTGCTCCTCTCCTCCTTCTGCATCCATATGTTTTGCATCCATATCTTCTCCAGTTATTTTCCTCAAGGATTCTAAATGACAACAGATGCTCACATATTCCCAACACTCACTGACATGCCCTCCTCTTAACCTCTCTGAAAGATCCAGTATCTCACCGCAGTAACCTCATTCACGTAGTTTTCAGTTCCAGGCAAGAAAGAAAGGAAGGAAGGAAGTAAGGAAGGAAGGAAGGAAGGAAGGAAGGAAGGAAGGAAGGAAGGAAGGAAGGGAGGAAAGGAGGACGATGGATGGAGGGAAGGATGGAGGGAAAGAAAGAAGGAGAGAATTTCTGTGGACTGCCTGTATCACCAGCAGTCAGAAAAAACTGTATGTCAAATAAATACTTCAAAATTCCCCCTGCATCTTTATCGGCATGAAACATGCATTGGGCCCGATTCCAGAAGGAACCCATGGAGTGACATAAGTTACACTGCTCCAGGGGCTATGGCAATGCAGGGTGCACCAGGAACCCTGTGCCATATTCTGAAAGGAAGCAGAGTCCCTGCACCAAATGCCCCATCATTGCTGTAAGTGTGGGACTGTGCCTGACCAGTGGCGCACCAGCAGTACATGATGCAAGGCTGCAGCACCCCTTACGATAGCGCAGAGACATGCAGCCAGCACTGGTGGCAATGGTATGGGAGGACATAGGTGCCCAATGGGTGTGGGGTGGGTGGGGTCATAGGGAGGGTCAGTGTGACAGCAAGGAGTCAGGTATTATTGTGGCACTCGACATGGTGCAAATGCCCATGATAAATAGAATCAGGGGCATTTGCACCCCCTGGGTGCCACAGTGATCCCGTACATCCCGGCTGTCACACCAACCCCCCATGCCCCTCTGTATCCCTCCTGACCATGGATCCCACCTGTAGCCCTCATGTCATGGTGTGCCAGTTGGTCGCAAGGGGCTTAGACCATCTCCTGGCAGGTCTAAGTGGAGCCCCTTGTGACATCCATGGCAGGGCTCTTGGAATCAGAATTGTGTCACAGGTTGAAAGGGTGGTGCAGTGCCTGTTCAGTGCAGCAGAATCCCCGTTTGGCGCAGGCCACATTCTGGAATGGGGAATGCTGCAATGGGGGACAGAAGGTGCAACTTGCAACATTACTCTTTGTCGCAAGCATGTTGCTTCCACTGTAACGGCTTCTGGAATCAGGCCCATTCTGTTCTACTCCTGCTAAAGGGCAAAAATAAAGATGCTGTACATTTTTTGTGCCCTCTAAACCACCAGCACTATAAGAACAAGTGTATCAAAATAATCCTGCAAAACTCTTTCCTGCACCTTTCCTAGTATATTGTACTTCCTTCTTCTGTAGCAAAAGGGCTGTGTGATGCTAATTTGTATGACTGCATAGTGAGAGCAATGCATGACATAGTGTAAGTACTTTGAGAATCTGGCTCTAGTAGCACATGACTGTGAACACACCATGGCTGTCTTCATCCACTGAGTGGAGCTGAAGCATATCTCTCTGCATCCTTTCCATTCAGTACACTGTGATTGCTTCCTCCCTTCCCCCACCACATTATTTTCTTTTTCATGACCCTGCTGGTCATACCTCTGTAGTGGCTGTTCTCTGTCCCTACCCCACCACCAGTGCTAGCTTCTTTTGCTGCCTCTCCTCTGTTTTTCTCCCAGGTCCCCTCATGAAGTCCCGTATGTCTAGTGCTCTGTCTCTCCACCGCACTTTTTTCTTTCACTGCCACTACCCCACCCAGTCTTTCACCCAGGTCCCACTAGCTGCTCTCCCCACTCAATCTATCTCATAGGTCCTGCTCCTGTCCCACTTCTGAAATCCCTTACTTGTAGCGCTTAAGCCAATGCTTTTGCTGCCCCTCCCTTGTCTTTTTCCTAGGTCCTGCTCCTGAAATTGCTCATGTCTGGCACACCCCACAACACTTTTTTCTTTAACTGTTTCTCTCCTGCCTTATCACTCTCCCACTCGCTGCTTCACCCTTGACTGGTCTTTCTCCCAGTTCCTGCTTGCCTCCAGCTCTTAAAATTCCTCATGTTTTGCACTTAAGTCAAACAACTGCTGCACATGAAATCAGAGAAATCCATTCTTAGCTATCTAGATATACAAATAAAAAAAAATAGATTACTGAGTTAAATCCAGAACTAAAAAAAAAATCTAAATATGAGATAGAGATTATTCAACATAAACAGAAAAAAAAACTGGACAGAATTGATAGCAATTACAAAGAAGGGAGAATACATAGCTGGACAAGGTTTTCACTGTCCAAGACCAGATGTAGATTGAATCAATGTGCAAGGTCAAGGAGGAGCCAATCACAGAGTGTGATGTCATTTGATGAAAATGAAGAGTCCGCAGAGAATTTGGAAAGACCAACTAAACTGGTTAGTTTTGTAGGACAAACAGAGATTGCAGTAACAACAAAGGATCCAAGGATCAGATTGAAAAGGAGACCAACTAAGGAAGACAACACAGGGCAGGAAAGGAGCAAGGAGAAGAAAGGAGTTTATGCAGGTTAACCAGAAAGAAGACAGCACATCCTGTGAAGGGAAATAAATAATTAATTTAACCAGTAAGCCACCTGCAACTTCAGAAGCATCCTTACTCTAATAGGGACTCAGTTTTGTATCGGCAGCAAAAGCAAATCAATTCAAAATAGAGGTAGATGTTTTCAAGTCCATCAGAAAATTACAGCGGAAAACATATTTTGCTATGTATTCACAAGAGTCAGCTTATAGGTTTTGATACAGAACCAAGTGACGTTCTAAACATGAGTGAAAACAACTTGATTTTTTTTAATAGCAGCCTTAGAATAAACAGTGAAGCAGCCTTAGAAGAAACAGTGGAAGAAGGAATATATGCTATCAATACCCTAACTGAGGATAGGAATTTGGATCCAGAATCATTCGCTATCTCACTGAATATTTTGAGGAACAACATGGGGGTACCTCAACTTCAATTTTTTTTATGCCTCCATGGTGGGAGCGGACTATGTTTCTCTCACTGCAAAAAAAAAAAAAACAGGATCCCCAGAGCTAGCCAGGTGCCCCGCTGCAGTTTGTGCCACTGCATGCAGCTGTCAAATGTGCTGTGACTAGTGAATGGGGCATAGTAGTATGGGGTCAGGATGAATGCCAGTGTCTGGGTGGTGGTTTTAGTGAACTAACTGGCCCTTCCTGGGACCAGTTCCACTGGGTAGAGTATGAGTGACTTATAGTTTGTTTGGGGGTACAAGAAGATTATCACGTGGAGACTTTTAAACTGATGACTCCCCAAAAAAGGAGGACAAAGACATCTGAATTATCTCTAAAGTGAAACATTTTAAATTTGGATCCTGTCACCCTGCAATTTATCTGCCATGTCACCTTGCTTCACATCCATTTTACAGTTCCTCTGTCCCACCACTTGTGGTATACCTCTCCCTTTCCCTCTCATTTTTATGCATGTGCACGCATACTACTTCAATACTATTCCAATAGCAGCCATTGTGACTCTGACCAGATACTGTTATGTAATGTAGCCCATTCTTGTGTCTGTGTAACCTAGTTTCAACTTGTCACTACATCTGTTGTTATCTGTAATTAATTCTGGGTTGCATCTGAAAATGGGACCAATGTGTCAGTGCGCCAATCCAGTTACCAAAATCCAGTAAATAAACTTTTCCTGCTAGTGAATTTATGTGGACCTGTTCTTGCTGCAGGGGTTGCAACTGCCATGGTAGGCTCACACACACTGTGCACTCTTCTCTTTTCTGCAACATGATGTCACTGGTGTGCCTGCTTGCCAGAAACCAACTGGAATGATAATGCATGATTCTCTGACAAAGTTTCTCCAATCAAAAGTCACTATTTTTAGCAAAAAATAAGCTCATTTCAGTAGCCTGGTACATCCCCTGTGAGACTGAGATGTAAATGGCACTCAGATATGTGCAGCACAAGGAGTTTTGGATAGCCAGCATTACTGATTGGCTGTTACAGGCCATGTGACTTGCCAACAGGTTGGATATAGGGTATGGTGGAACATTATTCTAGGAAGAAATTCATCCCTAGAATAATGTTACTGTGCTGCAGTAGATATGTAATTTTGCTGTGGTTCTGCACTAAGTATGTAGCTTTGACAGCACAATAACATGGAACACATTTGCGCACAAACCCTGCTCGAGACGTATCAGCAATTGCTAGCACTGTGTGAGTAAAAGTGACAGTTTGACAGCTCACACAGTACTAGCAAATCTCACAATGGCAGCTGTGATATTTTCCAAGCAACTGAGCAATAGGGAAATTCATCAATTTGTAATGCAGCGATCATCAAGTGGATGGAGTTTCACAATTACAGAACTGCCAGAATGACTACAGAAGCCATTGTAAAAAAAAACAAACAAACAAACAAAAAACTTATTTTTCCATTGTAACAAACTAGCTTAGACTCATGTTTGTTGTGTGGTAACCCATGCACTATGAATGACAATGTATGGGCTAATATGCACAACGAGCCTCAGAAGCCATCTCCAGGTTGCCATGGCAACCGATTAGACCTCTTGAGCTTCGTTCTCTAGGTTTAATTGGTTGTGATGGCAGCCTCTTGATGGCTTCACAGGCTTGTTGTGTATAGTAGCCCACACATTCTCCTCTATATGCTCAGTCTGTGTTCCCTATAAAATGTGAAGTGTCATGATGTTAGAACGATGAAGTGTTAAAGGGAACCAAATCCTTTGGACTGAATTCACTGTTCTCAAAAATGTTGGATTTTGACACATTCATCAGTGTTTGGCACTGGCTTTTCCTTGGGCTGATATTGTATAATTTCCACCAGACATTTTATAATTAAGGGGATCATGACTAGCGGATTGAAACATGTGGCATAGCAGCACCCACCTGCCCCTTTGGCTAGAAAATAGCAGTTGTTCAAGCTTAAACAATGCTTTGAAAGGGACTGTTTTATATGTTTTTCAGTGGGGAATGTGTTGCCCTTTGAAAATTATTGTTCTCCCCTTGAGAAAATCTAGATCTGGCCCTAGGGATCCCTGACCCTAAATAGCACTATATAATGATTCCATCAAGCTAACAGATCAACCCTGACATCAGTGAAGCCAACCTCCATTGCAAAGACCAAACCTAAGGTGCAGCGTGGGTGATTCAAAGAGCATAGAAATATATGAGAGAGAGAGAGAGAGAGAGAGAGAGATTATATTTATCAAATAACTTGTTCAGGGCCACAATGTAAGTATGTTCTGGTTGTGGGATTCAAAAGCAGGTCTCCACATTCACTGATCTGAACTCTTAAATACTCCTTTGAAAAAAAGGCAAAATAATAAGGCACCAGAAAATGGAAAAAACAAGATGATTTAAAAGAAGACTACACACATGCTTAATTTCTAATTAAATTAAATCAAGGAAAGCGAAGTTAATGTTCCCTTGTAATGAAGAATATTCATTTGAATAAAGGAATATAACAAAACTGACAAATGTCACTACACTTGAAGTACAAAGCAAAAACACAAGGAAAGACAAATGTGATGTTTCCTGTCATGTAATATGTGATTAAAAATGAAAAGCAAATGCTATCAGTTCATCATCTTTAGATCACTATCACTCATACTGGCTTCTCCGGTATAAACAGAATGCCCAAGAGGTGCACTTTCACTTGCACAGCATAAATTCTTTATTTTCTGGTTGCCTCAGCACAAAAACAAGATGTGCAGCAAGGTGAGGGGAGAGAACATTGTTAATCACATTTACATAAAGTAAATTAACCAGTGAGGTACCACAGTGCTCACACGTACAATTCAGTAGAATGCTAAAATAAACACCCTTTAAAAGTAACTTTTATCCATGTACCAGTTTCACAATAAACATTTTTGCAAGCATGTTTTTTTTAATCCTTCATGTTCTAATGGCGAGATATAAATACAGTAATAACACTTTTCCTCCAAGGTACTTTTAATGAAGTATACTTTTCTCTGTATTTTAGTACATGTACTATCAGCACTGAACCCTGAAGGTGAAAAAGGCTATGGGACTAGATGGGATACATCCAAGGGTACTGAAAGAGCTCATGGAGGTGTTAGCTGCCCCGATGTGACAGCCTCATTCAGCAGCTCACCTGAAACAGGTGTGGTTCTGGAGGACTTCAGAAGAGTTGATGTGGTCCCTCTATATAAACGTGGCATCAGGGAGGAAGTTTGCAATTATAGGCCTGTCAGTCTAACTTCAATGGTGAGGACATAAATTAAAATGCTACTGAAATATAGACTGGTTGAGTACTTAGAATACAGTGGGCTACAAGACCACAAGCAGCATGGAATCACAGGGGGGAAGGTCATGCCAAATGAATCTGATAGATTTATTTGACTTGTGACGAGGGAACTAATTCAGGGAAGGGCAGTGGATGTGGCCTATGTGGACTTCAGCAAGGCCTCCAACACTGTGCTGTATAAGAGGCACAGTGTGTTACAGTGCCACACAGGAGGCTGATTAGGAAGTTGACCAGCTTAGGAGTGCAATCAAAATTGGAAAATTGGCTTAGAAACTAGGTAATTGATTGGAGGAGACAGAAGGTGGTGGTTAACAGCACTCAGTCTAAGGACAGGGAGTGACCAGTGGTGTAACACAGGGTTCAGTACTGGGACCAGTCTTTTTTCAATGTCTTCATAGGGGTCATTGCAGAAGAACTAGAGGAGAAGGTATGCTTTTTTTGCAGATTGCACCAACATCTGCAATAGGGTGGACACTTAGAAAGGGGTGGAGAAAATATGTAAGGATCTAGGGAAATCTAAAGAGTGGTCAAGGGCATGGCAGTTGAGTTATGGTAAATTCTGAAAAGTGGTAAATCATGCACCTAGGGCATAGGAACCTAGGTGCTAAGTATAACATGGACTGAATTGACAGTCACTGGACAGGAAACGGACCTTGGGGTTATTATATCAAAGGACCTCATGGTGGAAGTACAGTGTAACAAGGCCATGGTGTAAGGCTAATGGGATACTGGGATGCATAGAGAGGGTTATCTTCAGCATGAAGAGTGAGGTGGAACTGCTGTGGTATCACTCACCTGATGTAATGTGTCCAGTTTTGGAGACCACACTTCAGAAAATATATATGCAGGGTGGAGGGAGTCTAGATGAGGTCAGCTAAAGTGGTACAGGGTTTGCAATGGAAGCCCTGTGGAAAGAGACTGAGGAATATGCACATGTACACCCTGGAAGACATGAGCGAGAGAAAGGTGAAATGATCAAGACCTACAAGTAGTGTACCTAACAGGGTGAACAGGATAAAGTGGGAAACATCTTTCAAATACTGATGTGCACCAGAACTAGAGGGCATGTGATGAAACTGGAGGAGGGGAGTTCAGGAGAGATATAAGGATATATTTCTTCACTTAAATGGTGATAATGCCTAGTACAGACTGCCAGGTGTCTACCTTCCTTTCAGTGAAGAAATATTTCCTCATGTATCTCCTGTGGGTGGAGGCTAGAACAATGATGGGCTTCACACATGCATGGGATAAACATAGGGTTATATATACTGTAGGAGCAGAGGCAGGAAGAAGAGAACGTTGCCAGAGATCTGATAGGATCTGCGGATGTAGAATAGGCAGGGTACACTTGAGTAGACTGGATGGGCAAAAGGGTCCTTTTCTGCTGACAAATTCTGTTTCTATATAGAGGATTTTCAAGGCCTTACTCAAAATATGCATGTTCTCTTTAAGTGTAAGGGGGCAAGATCATAACTCATGATCAGTGGAAACATGACCAAGTTATAAAAGTCCTATTTCTTCACAAGTGATGATAGAAAAAAACATGTTATATTTTGAGTTAAGCAATTCAGCTTATGGATGTTTGCTACTGCTAGTTAAAATGTTCAAATCTGCTATCTGTGTGAAGATGTATTACACAGTAGCTGCCTTTCATTTCAACTGCTGTCTTCAGTGTTGCAATGGGCTACTGGGTTGCCATTATCATCCCAAAAGCTGTTCTTAGATTAGATCAGTAGACCATTATAAAATAGATTTCAAAAATGATGAAACCTGACTGGCTGAGGGCCAACTTTACATTTGCTGTTGTCGCAGCACAACAGTACCAGTAATGACTCAGCTACCTCATAAGAGTAAAATCAGTACTAACCACACATTCCTCATTGCCATCACAAACATGGCCACCAGATTACTCACTTAAAACTTGCAGCTGGATCCCCAATACAAAGCTGCCTTAAAGCAGCAGTGCAACAAAACTGTGCAAAGAATTTGACCCATCATTTTTGTCACTACAAAGGATTCCATGCATCTTTCACTTTTATTCAGTGGTAAAATGTTCTAGTTCCAATGAAATGTGAGTGTTCCATGAATGTTTTAATTTAGTTTTTTTCTCAAGAAAAAATAATAGCCACCACATGCTGCTTAGAAATAGCATAATAGATATGTCAAGGGTTACGATCAAGGAAAAAAAAAATCTATGATGCAGTGCACAGGAAACAAAAACAAAGTAGATATGGCAGGTATACTAATATTTTTATTCACTGTAGCTAAAACTAGCTTTTGGAAAAAAAAAATTCTATATTGCAGTGCCACCACAAATTAAAAGAAAAAAAAAACTATTACATGTCACTTTCATTCATATTCCTCTTCTTATACACACAAACACACATATTAACCAAGGAAGTACTATGTCCAGTTTTAATTCTGGAGTTTCTTTGCTGAACATGAAAAATCCACCTCCTATGCACCAGCTTACCATTTATTTATTTATTTTTTGCTTTATCTACCACAGATAAAATGGAAGCCCTGGCTCTATATGATGCCTTATGTTGAGAGAGAGAGTATGTGTGTGTGTGTGTGTGTGTGTGTAAGGTGAATATTCTGCCAGTGGAACCGATCAGAGAACTGATCTATTTTATTCAACCCATAATAAACATTTCATGTAGAGAATTTGGAAAGGATAAAAAAAGAAAAAGGGTGGGGAAGGGTAGAAATTAGATAACGAAAACAGGGGACATGTAAAGAAACTGGTAAATGTGGATGGAGTGGGGAGAATAGAGAGTTTACAGGCTAATTTAAAGTATATATGTGTGTATTTCATGGGGTATCATATCTGAAATAGAAAGGGTTTGCCAGTGATGGGATATGTTGGAACCATTTTTCTGGGATGGATGAACTCAAAAAAATCATTAAAATGTTCTAAATTATTTTATTTCTGTGCATTTGTTTAACCCTTCCCCCAAATACTTGACCCATTCTATAATCAGAAAAATACACTTTATTGTGTGCAATGAGGTGGGATAACAGCATTTCTGGGGTGGATGGAGGTGCTTGGCAATGCCTCATGCCTCCCAGTGCACAGAAGCCGTGCCATTCTCCCATCAAAATCCACACCAATCACATTGGTTTGTCTTATTTTCATATATCTAACCTTCAGGGTATTGTTTGTGGCCTGCCCAACAGTGATGATAACATGTGATCTTGGATGTTTATTTGTCAACAACAAAGATAGCACAATTTATGTAACAGGTGTGAACAAAAAAGACTGCTGATAAACAAACTAGACTGCCTGAACCCGTTTGTCCCGGATTCCCCCCTTTTCCCTCACAAAAAGACAGAGACCATTGTTTGTTGTTGTGCTCAGATCGGCAATTAATTTATTTATATATCATAATTCCATGTTCCATTTCATCATATTTTATTATTATATCTCTCACAATTCCATTTATTTCCATCCATATATCAATCTCTGATCATCCCTCTTTCTTCCTCTTTTGCTCCCCCCCAGGTGAAAACCTGGGTGCCTTCTTCTCCTTTTCTGTTAGGTAATGGTGAAAACCGAGACTCTTTTCTCCTTCAGCTTCTTCCTCTTTTCGTCTTATTTCTTTCCCACCTCCCCTCCTTCCCCCCCTTTTTCCCCCTTTTCTACCATCCACATTTGGCAGTCCAAGAACCATATTATTTTCTGCCATCCACCTTTGGCAGTCCAATAACTATATTATTTTCTGCCATCCACCTTTGGCAGTCCAATAATCGCCCACCGGACACATCTGTCATCCACCTTGACAGACCTACCATACAGTCCCTTTTTGACAGTCTTTCCCATTTGCTCTATATTGTAGGGTGGGTGGAGGGATCAAAACTCCTGCAAAAGTGGCTGACCACTCTTGTGTTGCCCATTATGTACCTCCACTTGCCCCTCCCTTCCTGTTGCTTGGCCATTGTTCTATCCCGGCCCTCCCCTTCCATCCCTTCTGAGCATACCCATCTTGATGAAAAGGGAGGTACACCAGGACAACCTGGTCTGCCCCTTAAAGGGCAAACTCCATTGTCCCGGATTCCTCCCTTTTCCCTCACAAAAAGACAGAGTTCATTGTGTGTTGTTGTGCTCAGATTGGCAATTAATTTATTTATATATCATAATTCCATGTTCCATTTCATCATCTTTTATTATTATATCTCTCACAATTTCATTTATTTCCATCCATATATCAATCTCTGATCAACCCTCTTTCTTCCTCTTTTTGCTCCCCCCAGGTGAAAACCTGGGTGCCACCTTCTTCTCCTTTTCTGTTAGGTAACGGTGAACATTGAGACCGCTTTTCTCCTTCAGCTTCTTCCTCTTTTCATCTTATTCCTTTTTCTGCCCCCCCTTTTCCCCATTAGTCAGTTTCCAGCTTGCGTTGGATAACTGGATTTCCACTCACTTAGGGTATTGTTCCACCATACCTCAGGGAACCTCCTTCCCAGTCCTTTTTTTTTTTTTATACTCCATTATTGCATGCCTCCTCCATGCATCTATAAAACCCATCATTTCTGTATTGAACGTGTCTATGGCTAGATTTGACAGATGCACTCCATCCGACCTGTAGAAATCTGTCTACCCACTCTTCCACACCCCGCAGTATAGCCTGTCCTCCCATTTTCCTTATCAGTGTCTTTACCCTTCTGTTCATCTTTCTCCTTGCCCTATCCACAGCTCTATGGCTGTGCTTGTGTCTCCAGACCTTCCTTGGCATCATATCCGACCAGGCAAGACATACCCTAGGCCACCACTGTTATATTGTCTCTAGGTCCCTTTTTACCTGCATGTATGTGTCCACCCATGGCTTACCCCCAAGGTCATTACCTCCTAAATGTATAATAATTACATCTGGAATGGGTCACCACTCCTTCAGCTCCTTCAGGGTAGGGAGCAGTTGTGCCCATCTCATCCCCCATATGCCACACCACACCAATCTATATTGTTTCACATCTTGGTAAAGCTGCTTTACCCCAGCCTTTTTATCAGCTCTCCTTTCTGCCCTATAAATATAGGAGTGGACGCAGATCCAGACTCCCATGATCCTCCCTCTTCCTATAGGGTTTAAACAAAATAAATGTTTTATATATGGTCTTAGTTTCGTTACCATAATATTACGTCTCCCCATCCCTCCCCCCAATGTGGCTCCAGATCTGAAACAAAAACATAGGTGATACTTCAGTCTCCACACTGCAGTGTTCGAATGTATCTCTTATAACTGGCAGACCACCAGTGCTCCTGTTCCACAATGTTATTTACAGTCTCGCCTGCCGCTGCCCACTGTGAGGCAGCCCCTATCCGTAAGGAGTGGGATGAATAATTAATTGGATCCTCCCCCAGGAATTGCATGCCTTTTCTGAGTAATGCTGTGACTTGATAACTTGTGACCCTTTTTACATTACCATGCACAAATAATCTCCCTGTCCTATTCCCATGCTCTGAGGCGAAAGCCCACAAAGCCTGCACTGGGCACACTGCACCCTCTACAGGCTTCCTTAGTGTTACCATGCAACCCTGTCCCATTTGATCCGTCTTTGACCTCTTAATCAAGAGCTGTATCTCCTTCATCCCCCAGCTTATATTTTCCCATTCTAACCCCCCCTTCCTTGTCTTTCTGGCCATGGCCTACCACCTCACTCACTCTCATGGCCCCTGCAAACATTATAACATAAATTGTGTGAAATAGCTGGGCCTCAGCCTTTGATCTGCATATTGCCAGTAACACATCTTTTAGTTTCACAAACCACTGTTCCCCTATTGGTCTTCTCTTATCCACCATCCCTTGTTTTAATCTATCCCAGCCCTGCATCATTCTTCTAATGAACATTGATTTTGTCGGGTCCTCCATCCTTTTAACCTGCAAATAACACTAATCCCTGCCAAATAGACCCCCATTGTAGTGTGGGCTGTTCCTTTTTGCCATTGCTCCACGGTGAACCTCCCCAGTTGTTCTTCTGTGAGTGGCCTACTTACCTCCATATGGTGTATTGCCCTGAATGTTTGAAACACTCACCAGGCCCCATCGTAGGCCTTCAGAGTCTGTGGTGCCCGTGAACTGCGAAACAACAGTTCTGCTCCTTCTTGCCAATATCCCAGGTGTTCGTTGGTATGGGCATTTTTGTTCCTCCACTGTTGGTGCCAGCCTCTGGAAACGATCCAGTTGCAGACGGGAAAGGCTGTCAGCCAGGGTATTGTGTACCCCTTCTATGTGTTTCGCTCTGAATGACATGTTCAACTGCAAGGCCCTTAGCACCAAAAGTTGCAAGTCTTGCATTACCATTTCTGACCTGGCTCCACTGTTGTTTAGGACCTCTACCACTGCTCTATTGTCACACCAGAATGTTACTTCTGATTCCATAATTCTTCCCCCCAAAGCAGGGCGTATGCCCAGATGGGCATGATCTCTAGCAATGTTATATCTTTTACCTTACCATCCCTCACCTAGTCTGATGGCCATGGTTCTGCAAACCATCTGCTCCTCAGATAGCCCCCCCATGCCTAGGCCCCCAGCTGCATCTGTGTAAAGATCGAGGTCTGTGTTATATACCCATTCCTCCTGCCAGAAGGAGCAGCCATTATATTCCCTGAGGAATTCCTCCCATACTTTAAAATCCTCCTTGACCCCCTTTGTCATGTCTACCCAATGGTGTGGTCTGGTCAGTGTCTGGTTGTAGCCCTTGCTAACCTTTTGGTGAAAGCCCTCCCTGGCCCAATAGCCCTGCATGTGAAGTTCAGATGTCCCAATACTTGTTGTACCTGTTTTAGTTGTACTCTTTATCTACTGGTATGTATCTGAATCAGGCCCTTCAGTTTTTCCACTTTTTTGTCGGGCAGCTGAAATATTTCCCCCGGAGCATCTATCTCAATACCCAGAAATTCTAACACTTTACTGGGCCCTTCTGTTTTTTCAGGTGCCAATGGAACCCCTAGTTCTTTACATAGCTCTGGGAAGCTGGCTAACATTTTTTTTTTTGTCTCTCTTTTCCCACTGCCTATAAAAAGAAAATCATCCAAATAGTGACTCCCTGTTATATAACCAGTTCTTTCTTGAAATATCCATTGCAAACCTATGCTGAAAGCTTCAAATGTCGCACATGCGATAGAACAACCCATAGGCATGGCTCTGTCAAAATAGTACTGTCCCCCAATGTTAAACCCCAACCGGTCCCAGTCCTCTTTCCTATCAGGAAGTAATCTGAAAGCAGACTCTATGTCTGTCTTTGTCATCTATGCATCCGTGGTTGCCCGGATGATCCGGACTGCGTCTTCCAAAGTGGAATATGTCACTTTACTATATTCCTTCTTGATAAAATCGTTCACCGAATTGCCTTCCAGAATGGACAGGTGATGAATCACCCTGTATTCCCTTTCCTGTTTTCTGGGGACTAAACCCAATGGAGAAAACCTCATATTCTGCAATGGGGGGGTATCATATGGTCCCTCTACTCTCCCTGCTGCCTTTTCCTTCTCTATCTTTTGTCTTAACATTTCTTCCTTCCCTTATTGCTAAACCCATATTGTTCGCCTCTCTGGCTTGCCTTTGGCCATCATTCTGCAATGAGAAACCTGTGCAAAAGCCTTCTTTAATCATCTCTGCTGTTTTCCTATTTGGGTATCTGTCTAACCATTCTTTCCATGCCTCTATCCTGATGTGGGTTCTAGCTTCTTTAAATTGCTCCCTTGTCTTCTTTTCTTTTTCTCTGCCAAGGTCTCCCGTCTGATTGATGTCTGGCCTTGCTGATCAATGATTCTGACTCCCTCTATTTGCATGTCCCCTGCCCCTCCCCCCTCTATTCCAAGTCTACCCTTTATATCATTGGCCTTCAAGAAAAAACTGTTGACCTGACCCTTGCCTCCCAGGTCCTTGGGCTCCCTGGACCCATGTCATCCTGCATTTGCTCGCTGGATGTGATCCCCCACATTTCGAACATGCGTGCCAGAAATGGCATTGCGGCCAGGAGCAAAAGGCCCTATTGTAGGCCCAGCAACATCTCTGTGGCATGGCACCTTTCTTCCCAAACTCTCTCTCTGGTGTGGACTGATCAGTTACATGGTCTTTCCACAAGTCTAGTTGTTTCGTCTCCCATCTTACATCCCCATATGTCGCCATTCTCTGCCGAAAGAATTCATCCTAGTATATCCACCCTACACCCCCTTTTGCTTTTGCTCTCCATATTATCAAGGACTATGTGATGAGTGAGATGCCCAACTCAGGCCTCTTTTCCAATACTATGGCTGATAATGTGGCAAAACTTGCAAACCACCCTTCCAAGGTCTTCCCTTTAGTGAATTTGTCCTCCTCCTTCTTGCCTAACAAAAACTACCGCTGCTGCCATTTCACTCTTCCCTATATGCTCTGCCTTGTCATATTTTGCTGCTGCTTCCTGGCTTACCAAGGCAAAGATATCAACATGCTCTCCCTTCCATATTTTCTCTTTCATGGCCAATGGTATGTGTTCATCTATCCTCATCCCAGGAGCTCCTATCTCCCTTGTTCCTTTTCCTTCTCTCTCCACCCCTCCTTCCTTTTCTTTTGGCACTTCTTTTTTTGACCTAATCTCTGCTAGTGCTGACTCCATCTGACCTAAACCCCCTGTCCTAGTGCCAAAACAATTTGGTTTATATACACTCTAAGATGCTGTCACCCATGGAGCCAGGTATGTTACCTGTGGCCTTGTCCACTTCTTGTTGCCCGCCGTCCTACTGGCGCCCAAGTATGGTGCCCTGTGGTAGAAGGGGTGGTATCTCTAGTAGTGGCTGTGGAGGAATTACTATGAGCTGGGGATCTGGTCTGGGTTCCACTGGGGGAAACCCCAACTGGTCCTGGGAAGGTACTGGTGGCACCGGGTCAACAGGGTGCAGGGGTACTGGACTAGCCACCTTGTTGGGTCCCACTATCGGTGGCTGTATCCTGGCCGGGATGCTTGGACCCTCAGCTGGCTGTTTCCCTCTTGCCCTCTTTACCCTTCTCCACTTTACTTTTCTCTCCAGATCTCACTGGTTCCTCCCCTCCCCTTCCCCCAACTCCCACATTATATTGGCTTTTTCTGGCCAGCTCCATTATAGCCCTGTAGGTGTCTTCCTTTGAAGGCCTGCTCTTCTTTGGTGCCATGCTCCTTGCTCTTGCAACTGTGAAGACAACTGAAGAAAAGAAAAGAAGAATTCCATTATTAAACCTATGCTTGCGGTTGTGCCTCAAAATGGCTAGGCCCGCTTCCCCAATAGACAGTCGACTAACGGTGATGAAATGTGCCTTTTTAGCCCTGCCGTTACTCCTGAACATCAGATTATTCATACCTAGCCATCTAATGCTGTCTGTTGCACTTCTCCCCTAAATGCTACGCCTTCTCCTTCCCGTGCTTGTAGCGATGCTGTGAGTGTGTGTCCAACCCTCTTTGTACCCCCCCCACCTTTTGCGGCTGCGTAGACCTCCTACTCCACCTTTGGAGCCTCTGTCCCTCTTTCACTGTCTTGTACCCCCTCATGTCCTAGGTTCCTCTGCCCTCAGCCATCCTGCCAGGTGGTGGTTGTCCCTGAAAAGTGTTATCCCCCCAAAGCCATGATCCCTAAAAATCCTATTTCTGGGCCTCCTTAAATTGTTAGACCATCCTGGCATGTGACGTCATGTCACATGGCCAGGCCACTCATTACCTGCCCTCTGGCCTGCTCCTGCTCGTCCTTGCCTCGTGGCACCCATGTGCTTCTTTCTTTTCCACAAGACACACTTTCCTGTATCCTGACTGAACCCTCATCCCATTGTCATCAAGCAAACCTTCCCCTGCCTCAGGAACTGGCCAGCTGCTCGCTTTTGGCCTACACCCTTGATGTGTGACATCACGCCATGTGGCCTCTCGTCACCTTCACCTGCTAGGCCTTGTCATAGGCCTGTCCTTGCCCTACTGGCTCTGCAGCATTCAAATGTCCCCTTCTAAAATGCTCTGTAGTGTTTTACTGTCCCCTTCTGAATCGCTAGTCCCTGTAGAGTTCCACCTAGCCATACGCGTAGGCCCTTTCAGGCAGCATGGATCCAGCCGCGTCACCCTATGGGGCAGCAGGACTGCTGCTGGCACCTGAGTAGCCTCCTCAGTGAGGAAGCCTTGAAATCCCCCAGAGAAAAAAGGGGGGGATGCAATCTCCACCTGGGGATGCGAGGAGGTAGCACGGTGGTTGGGGAAGGGGGAGGGGTCCGTTTTCAAGCCATGCGGTAAGGTTGGTGTGTGTAAAGCTCCATGGAGAGCTGCACAGCCCACATAACTGGAAGCATCAAGGGAGAGATTCTCCCCAGACTTGGCCACTTTGGGACTTCTTTAGGGAAAATGAGTACAAAAGGCTCTGTTATAAGGAGTGAGTGATGCTCCAGTTGTACCTGCAGACCAGGGGGCTCTTTTCCATTAAATTCCTGGTGCCCAAACAGCTGAAATCCCCCAAACAATTTAGAGTAAGAGCCTACTAACACTGTAAGGCTTCAAAAATCCTATTCCCATCGCCTAGCACAAGCTCTACTCAACAATCAATTTAAAAGGCCCCTGTGGAGTCCTAGTCTACCAGCTTCTTAAACAATCAGGCTTTCACCATAAAATAAGCTCAGCTTTTTAGCTGAATGGCCCTTATCTTGGCCCAAAGCACTTTTTCAACAAACCTCACTCATTAAAACCAATTTGCCTGGCAATTTAAAAGCCAGAGCAGACAAACACAGTAAAGCTTCCAAATTCTGCTCCAACTAACTAAAATCACATTTACTCGAGCCATCAATGCTAAAGACCAGTGGAGGCCTATTTAATACTGCTTCCTAGACAATCTGCATTTAAAAAGAAAACTAATCTCATGGAGAATCTTCACACACTGCTCCCAACAAACCATCTCCACCAAATTTCATTAAAGCGACATCATAACATTTTTTTTTTACTTGTCTAACCTGTCGTAGCTGTTATTTTCTTACCTGCTGTATGCTGTTGCACAAAACTTCCAAACAATACGTCAATCTGATGTGCTGCAGTTTTTGGTAGATCAAAACTCCAGCAAAAGTGGCTGACCACTCTTGTGTTGCCCATTATGTACCTCCACTTGCCCCTCCCCTTCCTGTTGCTTGGCCATTGTTCTATCCCCTGGCCTTCCCCCCCTTCCTCCCTCCCTTTCTGAGCACACCATCTTGATGAAAAGGGGAAGGAGTGCACCAGGACAACCTGGTCTGCCCCTTAAAGGGCAAACTCCATTATCAGACACACTATACGAATAAATCAGAGACCACAGATTTATTCTTATAGTAAGGTTTTCATCACCAATATTTTCATATACAGTGCTCCCTCGCTATAACAAACAGAATGGAAGCCATAACATGTGTGCGTTACAGCTCCCTGTTCATTATATCAAGGGATGTTGGGTATTCAGTGCACTACAGTAATATACTGTATTAAACAGCACTATATATTTCTTCTATCTCTTTCTCTCTCCCTTTATTGCACAAACGATTATGGTAGTAATTTAGGTTATATAGCAGCTTTAGTTTTTTTTTCTTTTAAATACTATAGTTGTCTGTACATCTCTCAGCCATAAACAATAAATTTCCATTCACCCATCCCGCTCACATAGACTGTGCTTAGAGAGACTTCTCTGCTGCATACCACCACACTATCTTATCTCATGGCTTTGTAGTTGTTAAATGCAAAAAAAGAACTGCTGCACCAGGAGTTGAATGTGCCAGGTCAAATACCAAATATACTCTGAATATTGTGACAAACAGTCCCAGGAGACCAGAACCACTGATAAGGCCATACGCTCGCATATGAGGTGTTTGCTTATTCACAGTTCTGCACTTCACATCCAGATAATCAGGAGTAACTCACCACTTCCTGTAAACTGGTACAACATACGTTATTGGTATCCACACACAGAATTCATTGGTATCCACACATTAATTTCTAGTAGCACAGGATATCCATAATAAAAAGTTCCAAAAGTGCATTTGAACAGCAAAATGAACCCACTTCTCCAGCACAGTGTTACAATTTACATGGGCACGTCAGCAAATCACCTGACATGTTTTGCTCTCACAAGCTTTTTCAAAGGTGAAAGGATCAAGTAAAGAGACCACCTAAATACAAGTGCTCTTAAAATGACATCGCCCTTAACCCTAATATACAGACGTAGTAAAAACAGTTCAAAAAACAAACAGGCCAAAAAACAAATAACTACTAGTGCTTCTACTTAATAATGGTATTGCATTCAACCCCATGTCTTAATTCAGTACTTTCAAATACAGATTTCATAAATAGGGGATCGCAGTCCTCCTTATTTTCACACAACTGTCCTTGATTTTTTTTTAGTGCAACCAATACTTTAAAACAAATATTATCGGCACATATCCAGCATATCAAGGATTATCCCTTGTATTCGGACAGGTGTTAGGGATAGCTGAATGGACAATCCACTTCATAAATATGGCTCACACCATCATATCAATTGGATTGCCAGTCCCACTCGTGTACAGTATGCAGTACAGTAAGCATGAATGGAGTTCAGTAGCTGGTCATTTGTAGAGATGCAGCAAATTTAAAATCTGCCAGCGAAGTGAATGCGAAGTGGCCACTTCACATTGACACTTCACTACACAGAGTGCCCCATAGGAAAGGCTCACTTTGCCTTGTTATTATTACTTTGCATTGTCATTCCACCTTAAATGCAAGGTAAAGTGGAGTGACAACAATATTGGCAGCATCCCACCCACACAGTCTCCAGAATGAATTTGCATCCCCAAAGTGCTAATGTCTTGGGTTCAGAAAACTCCCCAGTGCTGATGAAGTGAAATGAGAGTGTAACAAGAAATGCAAAGTCTCCCAGAATTATTGGCACACTCAGTCATGCGCACAGTGGTCAGGACACATACAGAATCAGCAGAAGTAATGTGCATCCCCAAAATGCTACTGTCTTGTGTCCAGAAAATTCCCCAGCGCTGATGAAGTGAAATGAGAGTGTAAAAAGAAATGCAGTCTCCCAGAATTAATTGTGCCATGCAAATGCACAGACAGATTAAGATTGCGCTGCACACTCAAGGGATGCATACAAAAAGACACAACAACACCTAACCAGTGCTCACAAGTCACAAATCCAAATCTGGAAAGGAATACATTTTTCCAGTTAGGGGATTAGTGCACTGCAGTAACAATCCATTACCAGTAAAGATACCACAAAGCAGTATAAAAAATTCATGCAGGTGTGGTGGATAGCAGGTTCACACTGCTGCAATTACTCTGTAACACAATAAAAGGTGTCTGATTTAATGGCATGCATCGCACACACACTCATAAGCACACTGAAGTAATGAGTAGCAAATTGAAAACCTTTAGTAATATAACCAAATGTTTTAAACAGACAAATTGTACACTGCTGCACAACACAAACAGCAAAAAATGTCAACAAATGCTGAAAATATTATTGCGTGTACATTAACACAGTTATACAAGAAAAATATAACCAAAACAGAAAGATTGCCTTTTTCTCCCAGTTATTCTACCTACACCACAAATACACCCCTCTCCCAAAGCACACTTCACAGTACACAGACTGACTGTTCTAAATTAACATTCAAAATCCACATACAACATAAACACTTGATGATATGAGCCCAGAAGGGTTTCCTGCAATCAATGTACTAAATTTGGAGCAAAAAATATTACTCAGAAAGGCATTTTAAACAGCTTTTAGAGGTTTTGAATTGCAGAGCTCTGAGAGCAAACTGTCTCCAGCTACCACTGCACACACAATACCTAGGCCAGGACTGAGGCTGTGCTGAATAATCTAGAGCCCATGTGACCTGCAATCCCATGAATAACTGCAGAATTTCATTTGGAGCTCAATTACAGGGTGAAGTGAGGCGAATTACATCGCTTTCAAAGTACTTCACCTTAAAATTGGTGGAGAAGTGGTTTTGGGAAGGTGAAATAATACAAAGTCATTGGTTTCAATGGACTTCACAATCCTCATTAGTAAGCGAAGTACTACACTTCACATTGTGGAGTTGTCTGCAGATTCCACATTACTTAGTGAATCACTTCAAGAAGCAAATTGGGGCCATTTCGCTCACCACTACTTACAGTACTCTAACTCACATGCTATACGGGAAGAAACGTGAGTGCCTATGGCTGTACTTCCCTGATGGGCTGTAGCACAAAACTCCCAGACTTAAAAACGCTTATTAATGAGCACAATAGTGGAGTGGTGAAGCCTGGAGAGATACTACAAAACATGCTTACAATACATCCAAGTAACTAGTAAAAAAATGAATGTTGTGATTCGCGACGTGATCATGAATCATGATTTGTGACTGCATTTGTGACCGTGATGATGAAGAACGTGATTCGGTGTTGATGGTGTGAGATAAACAATACAGAACTGTATTGGGAGAGGAATGCAAATGCCTACAGATGTACTCCCCAAATGAGCTATAGCACAAACTCCCTAACTTAAAAGCACTCATTAATGAGTACAATGATGGGGTGGTGGAGCCTGGAGGGATACTACAAAACAGGCTTACAATACATCCAAGTAACTAGAAAAAAAAATAATGTTGTGATTCATGACATGATTGTGAATAGTGATTTGTGACTGTGATGACGAAGAATGTGATTTGTATCAAGAGTGACTCATGATGATGATCCTGACTTAAAAACACATATTAATGAGCACAATGTTCATGCAGAATTATGAACCACACCTGTCCAGTACTCTGAAGGGATGCCAAAGAAATAACTGT
The DNA here is from genome assembly GCA_016271365.2 of Neoceratodus forsteri. NCBI lineage: Eukaryota > Metazoa > Chordata > Ceratodontiformes > Ceratodontidae > Neoceratodus > Neoceratodus forsteri. The sequence goes on from CM057456.1 coordinate 1,295,094,216, forward strand.
GACTTACGTTACAGATTGAGATTGGGCCCTAAAGAGATGCAAATGCACAGACAGATTAAAATTGCGCTGCACACTGAAGAGATGTAAATGCAAAGGCATAACACCTAACCAGTGCTCATCATCAGAAATTCAAATCTGGAAAAGAATCCCTTTGCCAGTTGGGGAGAGCCACTGGAGGGGGTGGCAGTGTACTGCACTGCTGCAGTAACAGTCACTGGTACTTGTACCAGTAAAGATACCACAAAAAAGTACAAAACTCACACAGCTGCAGTGGATATAAGGTTCACATTGCTGAAACTATGTGGCACACTAAAAGGTATCTTTTTAATAAAAGAAATGGGCAGAATGGATGGACCTTGTGGTCCTTATCTGCCGTCAACTTCTATGTTTCTATGTTTCTTTGTCTGATTTGATGACACGCGTCACACACACTAAGTAATGCATAGCAAATTGAAAACTTCAATAATATAACCACATATTTTAAACAAACTAAATTTATGCACTGCTGCACAGCAAACAGCAAAAAAATGGAAAGAATTATTGAAAATATTACTGTGTGTACATTAACACAGTTATACAAGAAAAATACAACCAAAATAGAAAGCACTGTCTTTTTCTCCAAGTTAATCTACCTACACCACAGAATGCCCCTCCCCCAAAACATACTTCTACTGTTTCTCAGCACACAGACTGAATGTTGTATGTTAACATTCAAAATCCACACACAAACAATAAACGCTCGATGATTTGAGCGCAGGAGGGTTTCCTATAATCGATGAACTAAAGTTTCAGCAAAAAAATAGTGACTAATAAAGGCTTTTCAACAGCTTTTAGAAGGTTTGAATTGCAAAGAACTCTCAGAGCAGATTGTCTCCTACAGCTTCCTACACAAACTACCCCAAACTGAGGCTATGCAGAACAATCTAGAGCCCATGTGACCTGAAATCCCATGAATCGCTGCAAAATTTGCATTTGGAGCTTAAAAACAAGGTGAAGTGAGGCAAAGTACATTGTTTTTAATGTACTTCGCCTTAAGAATTGGTGAAGTAATTGTTTGGGAAGGTGGAGTAATGTGAAGTGATTGTTTTCAATGGACTTCGTGTTACCCATTATAACGAGAAGTACTCTTCTTTGAGTTGCGGAGCACTCCGCAAATTCGCCTTCACCCTGAGAATCATTTCGCAGAGCGAATTGGGGCCATTTCACCCTTTTCTAGTCACTGGGAAATCTCAAACCTCAGAAAAAAGAAATTCAACACTTTCCTCAAGCAACTTTGTTTTCCAAACCACAAAACAAAAAAACAGAATGACTGAGCAGTACATAGACACTGTGGAAACAACACATTTAGATAACAGTTTTGACATGGAAATGGAGGAAATTGTAACAGAAATTGAACAAGAACAGAGCATTTGGAGAAACCGACAGCAATGGTTTCTAACAGCCATGGCTTCCCTACTATGACAAGCAGACTTCTACGAGTCTGACAGTCATAATCCATGAAGATGCCATCCCAGGATTTATGGAATCTGGCAAGAACTAAAACACTGTCTTAAAAACGCAAATGGGTATTCAAATATTCAACAGCTATCTATGAGGCACTTTTCAAATCGAAACACTTCTTCACGAAATAACCTCAGCAGAACTGGATAAAATGCTCTCTCACTACTTTTTGTTCTTTACTATGAAAGACGGCTGCAACTATGAGCCACTGACTGTAAGGGCAACCTCTAAAAGCATTGACAGGCACCCTAAAACTAAACAATACACAGCATCTTTATCTACCTCTGCTATATTAAAAAAAAACAAGACAAATGCTCGAATCTAAACAAAAATCATTGAAAAACACTGGCAAATGCATTAAACTACGAGTTGCAGGTGAGTTAAGAGACAACATCCTAGACAAGCTGTATAACTACCGGCAACTAGGCCCAAACACCCCAGAATCTTTTCTCAATGCCATGTGGTTGGTGGTTAGTTTATATTTCAGTGTCCAATGTACCACTGAAATGAGAAACATATTCTGGGGAGCCCCAGAATTAGCATTTGACAAAAATGGACATTCCTTCCTGCAATATAATGAAAGGCAAATGCAAACAAGACCATGAAGCAACCGTAAGGATACCAGAAAACCAAAACCAAGATTATATGAAGTAGAAAATTGCACCAGCAGATACTATGTCACCAATTACTGCATGTTCAGAAACTACCGACCAGCAAAACGTAATGATCCGGACTCTCCATTCTTTCTGGCAGTCAATGCTAGTGCTAAAAATCAACTATTTGGCAGCTGGAACAAGGATCAGCCAGTTGGAGTAAACAAACTTGCATAAGTAGTAAAAAGTATGATTGAAAAGAAAGGCTAAAATAACTACAGATAAATGCCTAACATCTAATTCAGAAGCTGTCAAAGTCAAGCACAGCACTGATGGAGGTAATACAAGTCTCTGGATATAAGCATGTCCCCACTGCCCCACAGCTGTTATCCTATACCAACCTACCACTTATGGACTACAAACTGATTCCTCCCCTTACCCAAAACTTTTAACAATAATTACCCCCATTACAATTTCTTAATATTTTTTTTTTCTCTTTACATTCAGCAAACTACTATGATAACTACACAAAAAAGACCAAGAGTGATTGGCACTGACAGTGTGTTTGATTAATAAGGTAAATCTAACAGCTAAAGCAAAAAAAAAGCTACAGAACCCCACCCCTGAACTTACTATTCACATCAAGATTTTACTTTAAATATATTGCAGTTGTATAAGCACAATACAATAAATAAATCTTACAATAACCAATAAATAAGATAAATATTAGCATAAGAATTTATCTTAACTGTTTATATTTAGCAAACCCATCCCTCTCATGATTTAATTCAATGACAACACAGATTGGTGCAAATAATTTGAAATACTGGTGCCAAAGCAGTATCCTGAAAAGAAAAATAGATCTAGCACTTAAACCTAAAGCACAGTAAAGTGTGAAAACTATGTAAAATACAATAACATAACCACGGTTTTCTTACAGGTGTATCCATGTTTTTTTTTTTCTCCTCACAGCTCCAAACCTGTCATGAGAATGGCACCTTATGCTGCAATGTAGCAATAACCTGAAAAATCCAGACTGCCTAAATATGTATACTTCTGAAATGGCAATTGTTGCCTATTTTTTGTCTTAACTTACCATCCAGATTTTTGATGTACCTGTTAAAAAAAATAATAGCCTAAACTATTTTTCTTGTATTGCCCAAAAACTGTATTTCTTTTTACAGATTTTGACTCTTTTCCTTCCACTGTGTTCTGTGTTGTGTTATGTTCTATGTTCCATTGTGCTCCTTGTTCTGCTCCTATTCTCCCTAATATCTGATGTACTAAACTCACTCCATTGCTTCTCTTCTTCCATTGGTGGAACCTGAAAACAAAAAATCTGAAGTAACACAGTAAAAGACTTCTAACTAACAATTTCAGTGTTTTCCTATTAACCTACAAAAGAACCCTACCCAACATCCCATTCTAAATACCGTATTCTGTATAACAGTTTATGAGTTACAGTTGTTAAAAATACCTGACTACCTGACATTTCACATGAATATAGCATTTTTGAAAAGTCCTTACCTTTCCTTCAATGACTCCATCCAGTGATAATCCATGAAGTAATCCAATATTCGATAAAACAACCTGCCCAAAAATGATAAACAAAAATGAAGAAAACAAATAACGAACTGTCTAAAAAAAAAAATAAGTACAACTACTGTTACAAAGCAATGACTTAGATCCACAGTTCAGTAGATAAATTCCAGCTCCTGTAGAAAATCCATAAGGAATACCATTAAATAAAAAAGCTCCCCTGCAAAAAAAAAAAACCTAAAATAAAAAATAATTCACAAGGTAGTGAATCTTCATATCATAGATCTCAGGGATAAATTCAAGATGTTAATGATATTCAGTAATTCCTCCTGAAGACATCCCAATGACACTGACTCCACCCAGGAAAAGATCTCCCATCCAGGGTAATGATCCATACTTAAAATTGATGGTAAATTCCAAGCAATCTGATAACTCCACCTAAGTCTTCCCTGCTAAAGAAGAACCACCTCCAACATCTGAAGATAATGCCTCTCCACTGGACACTGATCCTTTGGCCCTCCAATGAATTCTCTGTTAACCGACAATCTTTGACCTAACACCACTGCTGCTTCATCTCTGCTAGTTGTCTGCCTTTCCAACACTGACTCTGGTAATCCTCTCCCAGGCTCCAGTCACTGTCTTCTGGATACTTCCAGAGGCCTTCTTCCCTTCCATCAATGATCTCCACATGTGGCTGCCAACTCCCCGTATGCTACCCACAGGATCCTCTTCCAAACACGCCTCCTGGCCTACTGAAAACAAACTGCATCACAGACATCAGCCACACTCACCACATACAGAACCATGCTTCTCTGTCAATCACGTACATTTTCCTATGCCATTTTAAATAAGCAGTGCACACACGCAACATTCATTCACATACATGGCCAAATCAAAACCTGCAACCCATTCCACATAGCAACCCACTGTTAAAGTAGCACATGTTAAAAACTGAAAAAAGTCCCATAAACTAAAATGTAAGTATAGAAAAAACTCTTAACATAGTGGCCAAGCTCAGACAGGACCTACTCAGAGAGACAGGGACTTGGAGGTGTTCTGTAGACAGTGTAGACTTAGCTGATGAACCTGCACCCAAGAGGCTGGAACTGAATCCATGATCACCCTAAAAGCCGCAGACAGCACTCAACTCTCAAACTAAACTGGCTGTCTTATATGCCACAACTGCAGGACACCATGGACGCTCCTCAACAGACATGAGGAGACATAGTGGAGGGCCAGTCACTATTACTACCATCAGCAAATGTGAAACATAGTTTACTGCCTCAACCCGCTAACTGAGCTTTCAGTTCAGAGCTGCAAACTGTTTATAACACTGCATGCTATGCATAGGTACCTTTCCTTTAACAGTTATCAAATATTCTATCTGTACTCGAGGTTTAGTATGGTCTGAACCTAGGCACCCACTGTTCTGTATCCTTCTCCTTCATAGTTTCTACTTCACTGACCTTGAATTGGTTGATCACTGAGTACATGTGTCACATGCTCCCTTGACAGTTATGCTGCACAGTAACCCTATCAATGGAACTTGTGGGAGAGCATGCTGGTGGCATCACAATGACACAGAGAGTGAGTTTAAGGCTAGACCACAAGGCCCAGTACTTAAGCATTGTGCCTTCAAATCAAAATTCTTTGACCATGCTTGTGTAAAACCAATGCACTGTACTGTTTTTCTTCCTATCAATCCCATTCCTGTTGGTAGAGCCAGGGTTCATCCATGAACTGGACCTGGACTGAACACAAACTTTTTGATTTTCACCCGCCCGATCTGAACCAAACTTGAACCTTAAGAAACAAAAAAACAACAGATAAACCTGAACCGAACATGAACCCAGACCATGTAAGATGAGGAGAACCCACATGGAGGCAGTAGGGTGAATTCATTAGAACTCAAACTTGAACTGATAAATTACACAAAAAAAATTCAAACTTAACTGAACTCAAACCCAAACTTCTACTTATCAAATCAAACTGAACCGAACCTGAACTATACCCTAAAGAACCCAAACCAAACTAGAACCCTAAAAACACATCAGAACCTCCCTCTACCTGTGGGTAATGCCACTAGTAGGGCCCTGTTTTCCTACCCTCCCACACAGCCTTCTACTACTGATAATCGTAATTGCAACACAAGGCGTACGCCTTTATCCCCACATGTCCTTTTAAATTTCAAGTCTTGTCTAGGTCAGAAGATGGCTGGCAGTATAGAAGGTAGATTTCCTCTCCATTTGAGAGCAAATATGTGAATGGGTCTGTCAAATGTACCTAGCATCTGTCACACCCCAAGGGGATCCCCTGGAGAAAATCCACCATCCTCTCATGCCTCCTGCTTCCTTACAACAGTCAATTGTGGATGGATGTATACTAGGCATTAGGGCCCTCTCCCCCCCACCTTCTTCCAACCATCCTACCCAGACTGCCCCCCCACATTGCACCTACAGAACCTCACACTGTAACAGCAATGGATAGCATGAGGTGCACATGGTTCATGAGAGCCATCTACTTGGTGTACATAATTCTGGTGTTGTTGAGAGTTGTGGCCTCGCTGAGCCTCAGGAATATCCAGTGGACACATGAGGTCAGGTACTTTTCTGACAGAGCATTACCATGCCAGTTGGTGGTATGGAAGGTGAAGTAGGCTAGACATTATTCACAGGTTCTTCCTGTTTCTAGTGGGGTTTTCTTCCTCCAATGAGCAAAGCAGCCATAGCAATAGTGATCCACCCTTCCACTCCTTCATGCCAATGCTCACAGTTTCTGGTAATATGAAAACCAATCACATGACTGGTTCCCTTTCATGAGCTGGCAACACCCCCACTGCCACCTTCTACTGGCAGTGTCAAAGTGCATCTCAGGCTCTCTATGAAGGGGAGCAAATGTGCATCCCACAAGAGCCAGATATATGTTCTTGCACCATGTAGGCTCATTTCTATGCTCCTTTTACAGGAGAGTATGCCTAATTAGTATGTGTCTACTTCTCCTCTCGGTACACTGCTGCACTAATCCCAAGCTCACACTAGCAGGAAGAGGAGGAGGAAGTAGGCTGTTGGTTAACTAGGGCCTTCCACTTATCCGTTAGCTAGGGAAAAGGGCAGACTAGGTGGGCCAAGCGGTCCATATCTGCCATCAAATTCTATGTTTCTGTGTAGCACAGGTGCAAGCTCCCGCTCTCTACCCCCCCCACAACCCAGCTGCTGACAGGTCCCCAGAGTATATCAGTGCACATATGAATGCAGTTTTTCAGATATCTTTGGGCCTGTGGCCAGTAACTACCCAATATTTATATCAATGCCTTTCAAGGGAATAGTTTTCAGACCTAACGTTCAGCCAGTCAATTATTTGGATCGAAGACTCACTTATAGACCTGATGGTACAAATTAGTGCACACTCAAGAGAGCAGGAGATTTAGTGTGTACTTATTCTGTTCTAACAGAGCACCCCTGCGGCATAAAGTTTTTTCTCTTTATTAGTTGGAATTCTTATGAGAACCAGTATTTGTGTGTTGGAAGGGCTTTTGTGTAACCCTTTGTTTCTTTTGCTATTGTTAAAATATGAGCCAGTACTTTGTGGTCTCATAGTAACTAGAACAGCTGTCTTGCTTCTTGGATGATGGAACCTGCTATTGACACTGTTACACATGGACAGTCAGTTCTGAGTACACTATAATTTTTTTGTAATATAAAAATGTGTTATGGACTGTCTCTCATGAGAGATGCTGAGACAACATGTGAGATCACACACACACACACAGGTTTTAGATACAAGGTGCTACCTGGAAGGCCAGAAGTTAATTATAAACTAGAACAGGGCTTATTCAAGAATCTCCTGTTTATCCAAGTTAAATATAGCTTTCACTGCTAAGAGGGAATTCAGTATCCATTTTATGACATTTCAAGGAGGAAACCAAGTTTGGCACACTGGTGCGAAATCATAAATGCTTTGATGTCTGTGTGAGAGGGGATACTGCTCATAGATGAAAGGAAATTTACAGACTTGATTGGGGAATTCACATGGGGAAAGGAGTTTCTGCTGATGTAACCTTAATTAACTTTCCTTCTAAAATAATTTTTAATAAACAGAGGAGGAGCTTAGTGACCTCACACAAAGGGGTTGGCAAAGACAGTTTTTTAAACAGTATTCTGTTTTCCTTCAGATACACTTTTATCTACACTCTGACAAAGAAACATCTTTGAGCACTTTAAGCAAGTATACAGGTAGAGAGAGACAAAATCTAAGTACTGTAGTAGGAATTACACTGTTAAAACCTTGTTCTTTTAAAAGATTGTATGGTTCTTGTGATAAAATAGTTCTGTATTTTATGTTTTACATATTTTATCTATTTTAGTGAAACTCTATTTTTAGAGCCTACTTGGTCTGTCTTTGAATTTCATTTCTTTAACACATGAAGTATATATGGTTAAAGCAGACACTGTGCATAAGCTTGAATGGTGATACCAAACTGGAAAAGGTAAGAGTAATCTGTGGTCTTTATTAGAGTATTTAAGGTTCATTTTGTACACCTGGTTAGGTGCCCATAGGCAAAGATATCTGGCCCCCCAAAGACAGAATTGTCTGTGCATTGGGTACATTAACAAGAGGTTCACAGTTTGAATCCCTCCAGAGCTGAGACCAAAGGTTTATTCAATCCCACAAAATAGACAGGAGGGTTACCCTGTTTCTGTTAACTGTTCACAAGACTGCACTCGGAGGTTGGCACTTTGGGAGTAGAGGGCTGACCTGCTGAGTGAGTTTGTGACAGATTGGTTGGCAGCGGTGTGCATAATTTTGGTATTACAAGCTTTTATTGTTCAGTATGTCAGCTTGAGACTGTCAGCTCACTTGTAAAGAAAGAAAAAGGCAGTGATTATTTTTTCCAAAAAAGGAGACAGAACTATATCACTTGGCGTACAGTCAAGTTCCTACCCATTTAGTTTTTTTTTCCTAAAGTGCAAGTCAGAGTAGCAGTAATTAGGAAAGATGACTTTCAACTACAGCAGGCACACTGTAGACTACTTAATGCAGTTGTGTGGGGACAGAGGAGTCCTGTTCGAGGTGAAAGCCAGCAAACAGAACCTAGTGGATGCCCTGATGGTAGCAGATACCCAGAGCACTGAGTCACAGACAGTGACTGAAAAGGATCAAACCTCATGTGTGGCAGGGCTAGCAGCCAGTGCAGTGTCTAGATCCGATGAGGAGGGCAACAGGGCCACTGTCAGTGAAGGACCACAGCAGCAGGGGAAGGTCACCAGTATCCTGGATCCAGAAGTACTCAGGCTGCAAATTGAGTTGCGCAGGAGGGAGCTGGAGTTCCAGAGGGAGAGGGAGTGAGAGAAGTGAGAGGTGGACTGTGAACAGTGGGAGGCAGACCATGAGAAACGTGAGCACCAGCAAGCTGCAGAGGAGAACAGAGAGCAAGAACGTCAAGACGCAGAATGTGATGAGCAGAAGCACCACAGATGATATGAACTGGAGAAGCTATGACTCCAGCCAGCAGCACCAGAGCAGGTAAGTGGCTTGGGTTTAACTGGAACTGCAAGACTGGGTTACAAATTGAACTCCAAATTGGTAGCTGAATTTAAAGAGGGGAAGAATATGGATGCCTTTTTAAATTCTTTTGAAAAACTTTGTATTCAGGCTAAAATTTCTAGAGAGTCCTGGAGCTTCCAGCTATCCCCGCTACTTACCGGGAAAGCTCAGACTGCATTGGGTCAAATGGACAATGAGGACAGTGATGATTGTAGCAAACTTAAAGCTGCACTGTTAAAGAAATTTGAATTAACTACTGAATCAAACAGAGCTAAATTCCGTAAGCTCAGGAAAAGTCCTGATATGAGCTACGAGGAGCTAGCCATGAAACGATGTCAGTCTTTAAAACGTTGGTGAGAAGGAATTGAGACAAACTCTGTTGATAAAATTGAAAATGTGATTTTGTTAGAACAGTTTTACTGGGCATGCCCAGCAGAGCTAAAAACCTGGCTGGAGGACCGAGATCCCAAAACAGTGCAAGAGGCTGCTGAACTCTCAGACTGCTATGCCAAGAGCAGACCTATTCTGAGAGTGAATGGAGAGGGTGTAGCAGCGCAGAAAGGGAAAAGCGTGCCTTCAGGGCAGCTAAAACCCTCACTGCCTCCACTGAAACCAGTTAGCCCCAGGTTTCAGAGAAAAGATTTCTCTGAAAAGAGAAGAGAATGTTGGTTATGTAAAGAAACTGGGCATATTGCAAGACAGGGTCCCAAAAGAATGAGCAATAATACGCAGAATGGTACTAGAAAAGAAGTGGGTTGTTTGTGTGTCCCTGAAAGCATGATTGTGGACATGAGGGAACACATGCACCCAGTCATGGTGAATGGTGTACAGATGCAAGGGTTAAGGGACACAGGGGCATCGTTGACCTTGGTAAAGGGAATCTAGTAGAGCCTGGTCAGCTTATACCCAATAAATATGTCACTGTACAGGACTGGGGTAAAACAGGGGGAACTGTGCAACAGGTGGCTGTAGCCAAAACATTAGCAGTGGATGTGATCCTGGACAACGATCTCAAAAAGGGGATGATATGGGCAGTTACCCATAGCCCAGCAGCAAGGGAAAATTGTAGTTCCCTGAACCCCACAGAAACCATTGTGGAAACCACTGAGAGGCTGGTTCCCCAGCCTGTGTCTCCAGATGGGGAGACCAATGAAAAGGGGGAAGAAATTTCCCCAGCAGCAAGTAATCACACAGCTACAGAGGGTTACTCCAAAGAGGGAGGGGTGACCCATTGTCAGAGGGTTGGGATTGACAGTAATCCTGAGTGCCCTGATGCTAGTACTCCCCAAGCCTTCTGGAGCAGAAACACAAAGTTTTGTGAAAAGTTTATTATTTTTATTCCTATTTAACTGACAACTGTAAAATATAGGGAACCCTGGGGGTGGAGGGACTATTTTTCCTTTTTGTTTTCTTTTGCAGTAAAATGTTCCTATATTTTTTTAAAGTTTTACTTTTTTTGAATTTATTTCAGAAAAAAGAACATTTTATTTAATCAATGAGGGACTCCAGGGAATTGGTAGTGCTAGACTTACCCCAGGGTTTGAAGGCACTTGGCTTCACCTCATGCTTTACTATGCCCCTCACTGTGGTGTAAACCTGGTACAACAAATGCCTCATTGTTATTATTGCTTAAATAAATTCTACCACATGGGGAGGTATTTCCCCTTCATTCACTTCCTGGACACTGACAGCAGGGGCTCCAGAGCATATGCACACAACTGACAGAGTCAGCAAACAAACGTGTGCTGCAAAATTAAACAGATGTAGCTAAACTAAGTACTGAACCTTTACATTTTTGTTCCTCTGTTGATTGCCTTTGCAGATGGGGCCTTTAAAAGGTCTTCTCATTCTGCTTGCAGCTGTGCTGCCTGTAATATGTGCTATATGCCATGGGCCTGATTCACAAAATGCCCTGAGACCTCTGAAAACATATTATATGACTCTATCCGCTGCTGATTATGATACAAATAAAATATACATTACATATTCTTATCTTTATTCTTTATTCTTTATACCATAAACACTGGAACAATTCAGCATATATATGTTTGAAGAAGCTGGACAGTGTCTGCACACACAGGAAAGTACACTGACTGCACACATGCAGTTTAGCACAGTAAAATTGCTTTGCTCAGTCCTGTTTTTTAACAAACACTTCATGATACCACGACAGAAAGTAAGCAATACTGAGGCTCTAAAAATATTTATTTTTGGAAATAGACATTATGAAGTTGGAATATAACTAGCAAGGGAATTAATTAATAGTGCAGTCAGTGTTGAGCGCAGTGTTCACACTCAGTCACCAGAATTAATGTGCACCCCCAGAAAGCTATTGTATTGTCTCCAGAAAATCCCCAGTCCAGATGAAGTGAAATGAGAGCATAACAAGAAATGCGAAGTCTCCCAGAATTAATGGAGCACCGAGTCATGCATGCAGTGTTCACACAGAGTCACCAGAACTAATATGCATCCCCAAAATACTACAGTCTTGAGTCCAGAAAATTCCCCAGCGCTGACAAGATGAAATGAGAGCATAACAAGAAATGCAGTCTCCCAGAATTAATGGCGCACTCAGTCATGCACGCAGTGCTCACACACATTCACCATTAGTGATGGGCAAAGTAGCCCCAATTCGCTCCGCGGAGTGATTCGCAGAGTGAAGGTGAATTCGCGGAGTGCTCCGCAACTCGAAGCGAAGTACTTTGCGTTATTAATGAGTAACGCGAAGTCCATTGAAAAGAATGACTTTGCATTACTCAACCTTCCCAAACAACTACTCCACCAGTTCTTAAGGTGAAGTACATTGAAAACAATGTATTTTGCCTTACTTAGCCTTATTTTTAAGCTCCAAATGCTAACTTTGCAGTGTTTCATAGGATTTCAGGTCACATGCGCTCTAGATTGTTCTGCACAGCCTCTGTTTGGGGTAGTGTATGTAGGGAGCTGTAGGAGACAATCTGCTCTGAGAGCTCTCTGCAATTCAAACCTTCAAAAAGCTGTTAAAAAAGCCTTTTTGAGTCATTTTTGTTAGCTGAAACTTTAGTTCATCAATTATAGGAAACCCTCCTGTGCTCATATCATCGAGTGTTTATTGTTTGTGTATGGATTTTGAATGTTAATGTACAACATTCAGTCTGTGTACTGAGAGACAGTGGAAGTGTGCTTTGGGGGAGGGGTATATCTGTGGTGTAGGTAGACTAACTTGGAGAAAAAGACAGTGTTTTCTGTTTTGGTGATATTTTTCTTGTATTACTGCGTTAATGTACACACAGTAATATTTTCAATATTTCTTGCCATTTCTGTTGCTGATTGTTGTGGTGCAGCAGTGCATAATTTTAGTTTGTTTAAAATATGTGGTTATATTACTGAAGTTTTCAATTTGCATGCATTACTTAGTGTGTGTGTGTGAGTATGTGTGTGATGTGTGTCATCAAATCAGACACCTTTTATTGTGCCACATAATAATTTCAGCAATGTGAAGCTGCTATCCATTGCAGCTGTGTGATTTCTGTACTTCTTTGTGGTATCTTTACTGGTACTAGTACTAGTGACTGTTACTGCTGCAGTGCATAATTTTAGTCTGTTTAAAATATGTGGCTATATTACTGAAGTTTTCAATTTGCTATGCAATACTTGGTGTGTGTGTGTGTGTGTGTGTGTGTGTGTGTGTGTGTGTGTGTGTGAGTGTATATTTGTGTGACGTGTGTCATCAAATTGGACACCTTTTATTGTGCCACATAATAATTTCAGCAATGTGAAGCTGGTATCTACTGCAGCTGTGTGATTTTTGTGCTTCTTTGTGGTATCTTTACTGAATCTAGTACGAGTGACTGTTACTGCAGCAGTGCATTACACTGCCCCCACATGGCCCACCCTAACCTGCAAAGTTGTTCTTTTCCAGATCTGAATTTCTGATGGTGAGCACTAGTTAGGTGTTGTACCTTTGTGTCTACATCTCTTCAGTGCACAGTGCAATCTTAATCTGTCTGTGCATTTGCATCTCTTTAGGGCCCGATCTCCATCTGTAATTTAAGTCACAGTTGTTTCTTTGACTTCCCTTCAGAGTACTGGACAGGTGTGATGCTTAATTCTGCATGGACATTGTACTCATTAAAATGCGTTTTTAAGTCAGGACCATCATCACGAGTCACTCGTGATACAAATCACATTCTTCATCATCACGGTCACAAATGCAGTCACAAATCACAATTCATGATCATTCACATTACGAATCATAACATACATTTTTTTTTCTAATTACCTGGATGTATTGTAAGCCTGTTTTGTAGTGTCTCTCCAGGCTTCGCCACCCCACCATTGTACTCATTGATACATGTTAAGTCTGGGAGTTTTAAGCTGCAGCTCTTCAAGGAAGTACAGCATAGGTGGTAGGCATTCATGTTTCTTCATCATCACAGTCACAAATGCAGTCACAAATCACAAGTCACGATCACTTCACAAATCACATTATTTTTTTTTTAATAGTTACTTGGATGTATTGTAAGCCTGTTTTGTAGTATCTCTCCATGCTTCACCACCCCACCATTGTACTCATCAATGTTTGTTTTTAAGTCAGGGAGTTGGACAGTGTCTGCAGTACATACACAGACTGGAAAGAAGACTGAATGCACACATGCAGTTTAGTACAGTATACTTGCACTGCTCAGAATACAAAGTGTCATGCACACAGAAGACAACAAAAAAAAGGCATAATTGCAAACAAGGGTCGGGGATGGTGGAGGAATGCATTTTATAACTCAGCAAGGAAGGTGTGGGGGAGCACATGGTATGAGGAAAAAAAAATGTGCAATCCCATGGTGATCCAGCAGCAGTTCCAGCATGCACATAATTTGCAACTGATGTCCCTCTATGTGATCCAGCTGCTGCTGTACAGCACTTGCCCTCTCATTGTTATCCTCAACAGCACTCCAGAGAATGGCCAAGTCAGCCTATTTTGCATGCAGTTCTCTGGGGTCCACACATTCTACAGGCTGACCTGCTGGTGGTGGTGGTGGTGGTGGTGGGGGTGCTGGTGGAGCAGCAGGTGCTGCTGTGGCCATCCTCTTCTTAGGGATGCCACAATGCACAGCTGTACCCTCTGCCACAGAATGGCCAGCAGGTGCAGGCATGGTCCATTCTGTGGCAGCCTGCCAGTCCAACTACTGGTGATTGAGTATATGGGTGTACTGGCCCCCAGTCCCCAGGTGAGTCCTCTGGGGGCCATGGCGCACCTCCACAACACATAAGCAGCACTTGACCACACTGCTGTCCCCCCAACACAATCAAAAAACTGCCAAACAATGGAGGTGCAGGGAAGAGCAGGCACAGGCAGGGGATGGCCAGATGAACTGGCAGCCAGCTGATCATGGTGCTGAACAGGGATGGGATTCACACCTGGGACTGGGGGAACAGGCACATCCTGTTCCAGAGGATCTGGTGCTGGACTTGGTGGTGGTGGTGGTTCAACTGCCTCAGAGTCAGGACAGGAGGCGGTGCTGGTCCTGCTTCTGGGGGGGGGGACACTCATAAGTTTTGAGCTCTCCAATAGGAATGGGTACCTATGCCCTCCACACATGCGCACAGTACAACAGTTACCACTACCATGCTCTCCCAGAGCTGCCCCTGACCCAGATATTCCCTCACCATGATTCACCTCTCCTACTGAGCTCCCTCAGTCTGAGCAATCACTACTCACACTGTCACACAACACACACACACAGTCACACAGACACAGACAAACAACTAACTACTTATAAAGGTAAGAAAAAAAATTTACAGAAAGAACAAATTAAGTAAAAAAAAGTACAGAAAAAAACAAACAAAAAATGTAGCTTTTAAAAAAGCTGTTGGGTCCAAATCAAAGTTGAAATCTCCTTCTTGCTGTGATCTCAAAGTATCAGCAGTCGCAAAATACACTACTCTCTCTCCGTCTGCACATGAGAAAGTAAAAGTGTCTGCTTGTATGTTTCACTTTCTTCCTGCCTAGCTAAAGAGCATGTGACTAGCAGTACTGTAAGACATGTGATGTGGGGGTGGGGACTGCCAAATCTGAAACACCAAATGGATCACATAGAATCATAATGAGGGATGCGAAGTCCATTAAAAACAAAGACTTCACCTTACTTCCCATTGCCATCTGTCTTAACGTGAAGTGGTAATGACACATGAGTCACCACTTTGTACTGCCCACTGCAATTATTGAGTGGCAATGCAAAGTGCCCACTTTGTGTTCACTCATCGGAATTTAAATTCGCTGCATCTCTAGTCACCAGAAATAATGTGCATCCCTAAAATGCTACTGTCTTGTGTCCAGAAAATACCCAGTGCTGATCAAGTCAAATGAGAGAATAAAATGAAATGCAAAGTCTCCCAGTATTAATAGCACACTCAGTCAAGCGTGCAGTTGTCACACAGTCACCAGAATTAATATACATCCCTAAAATGCTGCTATGTGTCCAGAAAATTCCCCAGTGCTGATGAAGTGAAATGAGAGCATAACAAGAAATACAGTTTCCACACTCCACACTCCAATAAGAACTAAGTGCCCTGCTGCTGCTGTTGGAATTACATGAAATGCTGCACATGACCTGTCTGTGATGGGATGACACACAGTGTCTTGCCAAACAGTGTGCAAGAAGGATAACCTGACCATTGAGTTTACCATCCAAGATGATGAGACTGAGAACACTGTTGATTGCCCAAAGTGGGCTGCACTGATCCCAACAGGAAGGATGCCCTTTGTGTGTACACTAATACTGCCTTAGGTAAGTTGATTAATGTACCTGCCTGGCACCATCATTGTTTTCAACAGAACGTGACCTTAACTGTGTGACTGATATATATATATGTGTATGTGTGTATATAAAACATTTGTTTTATATATATATATATATATATATACACACACAATAGGGGTGAGCATGTAACCTTGACAATAAAAACATGTATTCTCACTGCAGTGGAATAACTCCGTGATGATACAGACACTGTGATTTTATTTCTGGATAAGCCCACAGTGTCTACATCACCAGCAAATATACTCACAATGGTGATGTCACCAGAGTGAGACTATCTACACTGCAGCCTACATGTAATAGCTTCACAGTTTCTCTTTCTCACTGAATCCTGCAACTAACTCAATTAGCATTGTAAAAGACAATCACTTGTGTCCCATAGTTATTCTGACAATCCCAGCCCATTACTGTGCTGCTCTAATCTTCAAACCAGCCTCCATCATAAACCAGTTGCTCTTTCTGGGTGCTGACTGCAACAGTTTCCCTGTCTCAGTGAAGCCTGCAACTTACTGAATAAACAGTCTGTTTCTCACTCCTAGCTGCAGGTAACACAATTATCATTGCAAATCACGTGCACCTGTTCCTCATAGTATCTAACACTCCCAGCCTATTCAGAAACACTTACACACACACTCAGACCACACACAAACAGTGCTGTCAGTATAGCCTAGAGGTTAGACTAACAAACAATGAACCAACTTTCTACATCCAGCAGCCCAGACCAGTGTTTAATTCTCACAACTTCCATTTCAATTTTGTGTGACTCTGAACAAATCATTTAACTGCCCAGTGCTCCCAGCCCCCCCAAATAAAAAAAAACTTACTCAATTACCAAAATAAACAGGGTGAGGACACAGACAAAAATGTTCCTAAAATTTACTAACCCTATTGTATAAATTGCACACCTGATGTGCGACTTGTGGAATATGGCAAACATTTGCACTTGTGCAGAGTGAACTGCAATAATATCACTCGTGCCTTCGGCACTTGTGATATTATCACAGTTCACTCTGGACTCATGCAAATATTTGTCATATTCCTGATCACTTCATCATGTCTCTCTCTCTCTCTATATATATATATATATATATATATACAGTATATATATTAGAGGCACAAAACTCAGTTTAATGCATTAGTTAGGGTTGTTCCACAGTGACAAAGTGAGAAATTCGAGTGATAGGGTTGAAAACCCCCTTGGTCCCCACCCACCCCCAACTGGCATTGGGGTGTGCATTGGGATCATCAGCCTAACTCTCACCCCATCACATGTGTAAAACAGCAGAAGAATAGGAGAATGGGGTGAGAGTTGGGACGATGACCCAATGCACTAACCGGTGAGGTGAGGCAGGTATCAAGGGTTTTCAACTGCAATTTCACCTGTCACTGTGGAACAACTAACTATCATTAAACAAGTTCTGCCCTCTAATTTCCCTTCTTTTGAGAATGATAACGAGAAATAGTGAATGTAATGCAGCAGCGGGAGCATGGGGCCCACCACGTGATGTCTTGTGGCATAGTAACAGGAACAGCAATATAAACAGAAGCGCTAACAGTGGCGCACATGGTAATGCAAGCACGAATGAGAACAGAAAGCGTAATGCACACGGTGGTGTAGACGGGAACCATCTGTCACGTGATGTGTTGTCACATAGTAACATGGTGCCTGCAAATGGAAATGTCAATGGGCATGGTGACACAAAGTGAAACAGAAAGAGAAATAGTACTGTAGACACAAATGGCAAAAAATAACAGAAACGCAAGCGCAAATGAAAACACAAAGGATAATGCACATGGTGGCGTAGACGTCACCGGTAAGAGAAAGCAGTGCGGAACATACCAGAAAAGAACAACGGTAACAGTAATGTAAGCGCACAGGCTGGTTTTCCCAAAACCTGCATAGAGAAAGACAGTGAGTACAAAGTATGTATGCATAATAATAGGTATCGGAGCAGAAAATGAGGACTTGGAATACTAAATAAGTTATATCTCAGGAACCGTACGATGTAGAAAAAACATTTAAAAGTCATATGATTTATGACTGTCCTGGCTAGTTTTGTACTTAGCCCCCAATATTGGGGGCTAAGCATTTTTCCGACTAAAAGTCCGTGTCTCGCACCGTTTCCGAGATATGGGCCCTGAAAGGCATAGATGAACGCCGTAATGTTATCCTATGGGAAAAAAGAAGTTTGGAGCACCATAACTTGCCTCCTTCAATATTTTTTCACCAAACCACTGAAAGGCACATCTGTGGGCTGTTGGCTGTATTCCCTCCAAATTTCAGGAAAAAAGACCAAACCGTTATTTTGCAGCAGGGTGCCAAAGGATTCCTGTAATGCGTAGGGTGCCGTAATGTTATCCTATGGGAAAAATGGTCAACTTTGGAGTGCTGTAACTTTGCCATCATGTAATATTTTTTCAACACACCACTGTGAGGCACATCTGTGAGATGTCGGCTGCGTTCCCTCCAAATTTCAGCCCCAAACTCCCAACCGTTCTTTTGCAGCGCAGTGCCAAAAGTGCTGTCATTCCCACAGACTAGAAAACTACTGTCACAATTTAGAAAGCCGCTCCAAAATTTGCGACACTTTGGGTGAGTTACGAAAGCACTTTATGAAAGTACTTTTCCAGAAATTTGAAAACATATACTTGGGGTGTTTTATCCTCAAAATAAAGACATGGCTAGCATCCTCAGGGTCCAGCTAGGTGAATGCAAAAAGAATTAGGTTGCTAGAGGGTCCCAAATTTAAATGCCAAGCATTTTTCTGATCACTAACTGAAAACAAAATGGCGGATTTGCGAAAGTAACAGGGCCATTTGCGAAAGTAAAAATGCATTTGCGAAAGTGTTGAACTTTTTGTTAACTTTTCCCATTGACTTATAATAGGAAATTATTTTTTGAATAACTTTTGAACCATTTAAGATTTTTTCACCAAATCTTCAAAAGGCACATCGGGGACCCTGGCCGCACGTTCCCTGAAGATTTCAGGCCAATCGCGCAAACCGTGCGACCTGTAGGCGCGATCGTAGAATTCCAGAAAAAGCGTAAATGCGCGTGCAGATCACGCTTAATAACTCCGCAGCTGTATATCCAACTGGTACGAAACTTGTCAGATCCCAAGGTCTATGGTTCTTGATCATGTATTCCAAATTTCAGGCAAATCCGTCAAACAGTTGCAAAGTTATTAAGGTGCAAAATTTGGGGTTTAACGTAGAAATGGCTCCTCAGCTCTAACTATGGTAGCACTACCGTGCTACCATTATATATATATATATATATATATATATATATATATACATGTTACTCATTGTTTTGTTTGTGTCACAGGTCACATAGTTGCACTTGGTGTGTGCACTTCTGTGCTTGATGAGGAATTGTGGCATTGGAATACTGTCAAGCCAGTGAAGGTACATATTTTTTTGGGGGGGCACTTCAATTTCAAGCAAGGTTTTATCTGCATCCTCCTCCTCCAGTCTAAAGGAGATGATGAAGGAGTTATTAGTACTTCATTGCAGTAGCACATTATGTTTAAAGTATGGCTATTCCATCCTGTCATATATGCTGATTAACAGATAACAAGCGGTGTCACTAAGCCAAAGTCACATGAAGACCAACTCATCATCACAATTATAAATTCAGTACCTGTAACCAATATACTGTGTCACTGTACCTAATTATGTCAACTCAAGTTACATTGAAAACACATCTTGTGAAGTCATGACCTGGATCAAACATTGTTCACACTGGCATGGCAGCTGCAGCGATACAATGTGTGATGTGCATGACAAATATATTATGTGATGTCATGTCATGTCACCTACTTTATTTGACCTGTCAGTCGGATTTGCACTGTTATGAAAAAATGAAAACCAAAAAAGAACTGATGAAATAAAATTGATATACTTACCAGTCTGGAACAGGAATCTAATCATGTAGGTGGCTGTAGACAGTACTGCAGTTCCATAGTCATCCAGTGAAGGAGAGTGGTAGGTTAACCTTTGAAAAAAGAAAATAAGTTGTGTATGTATCTGACTACTGCATCTCATAAAATCAACAGGACACATAAAACATCTAATGGAAATTCCATAGTATGAAACATTAGTACACATGCTCACTTTAAAGTATTGATAGTAACTAAGCCTTGTGGTTGTGGCTGATGTATGTGGTCTCCTGTCCAACTCTGTCTGCATGGAATGTACAGGACACAGAATGGAAAACATTGATGTACTGGTGGTGGTGGTAAATGGTCATGGGGGCACATGATTTTGATGTTCCCTCTCACATTCGTTTGCATCTGGTGGCTTTGGCTAACAGTGCTTTTCTGGTGGTGGTCATGGAGCACATGATTTTGACATTCCCTCTCACATTTATCTGCATCTGGTGGCTTTGGCTAACAGTGCTTTTCTGGTGGTGGTCATGGGGGAACAGCTGCAGCCTGCAACACATTCACTATCACTGTCAGACACACATAGGTGGGTGGTGGGCGGGACACAGTATGCACTGTGTTACAAATATAATTTGAGTCATTCTGAGTGGGACACTGCTTTAACTTTATGAAAAACAAAACCTGTACCATAGAAGAAAATGTGAGAGCCTTTTAACAACTTCACTTAAAATCTACCAACATCAACCTCATCACCATCCTCACACAGAAATCTGCCTTTGCAGTCATCAATGACTGAATTCTACCCACTAGGCAATTCATACTCCATCATGTCATCATCTACCTCAATGGTAGGCCATTTAATGCTGCCAGTGCCACCAGGATGGTCCATTTCTTCAACATCAGCAGCACAACCATGACCATGCTGGGGCACGACTACTGAGGTTGCAGTTTGAGCTAGTATGTGGCCCTTATTCATTTTTATGAATGTCAGCAAGCTGACATTTGCAGAAGAGAGATTAGTATGATGATTCCGAACTATTGCACCTGCTGAACTGAATGCCCTCTAGACACTTACACTGGAGGGTGGGCATGTCAGGTACTTCAGCGCCACTGAGATCAGCTCTAGCTATTCACTGACCTTTCCACTACAGCATAAAAGAGGATCATCATTTATTAATAGATGCCTGATTTCAGCCAAATATGAGTAAACCATTCACTGTGCTGCACGAAGTCCAGTGATTGATGCATCATCCTGTTCTATGGAATCATTTATGTCACAAATCCTCACTTGTGACAAAGCTCCCCAAAATAGGCTAATGACAACCGCTTTTGATGACAGACTACCTGGAACTGCAATCCCCTTACAGGAAATGCTTGATACTACTCCAAACTGACCTTCAGCCTGATGATGCTGCTGAGGTTTGCTGACCTTGGCTCATGACTTCTATTTCCCACAAACCAAGAGCACCAGTTGCCCACTGACATTTTTTACCTGTTCAGACCCTTCCTCCAGTAGTGAGGCAATTCCATGTTTGTATTGTGGATCCAGCATTGTTGCTATTGCAAAGTCGTCACTCTGCTGAATGCTCAAGATGTGCCGACTTCGCTCGAATAGTGTCAGCATGTGTTTCAGCAGCACACACTGCCAGCACAGTCTCCAGAACCATCAAGGCTATGCTGTAGATTCAGCAATGTCTGCCTCAACACCCACAACAGTGGAATTGATTGGCTAATGGAGGCAGACTCACCACTCACTGCCTGTGTAGCATGTTCAAAAGGTCTCAAAATTGTTATTACAGAGTCAATGAGGTGCCACTGTTCAGTCGTCATATACATGGAGGCCCAGAACTGTCACGGCTAGTGTGCATCACAAGATATTCTGAGATGGCTTTGTACTCTTCATACAACCTCTCTGCCATGTATAAAGTGGAGTTCCACTGGGTGACAACTTCCAGCTTGAGGCGGTGCTGCGGTAGGCTGTTTTGGATCTGCGACTGCCAAAACTGGTCACGGGCCTTTACAGAGCGTGAAAAGTGAGGACTGATACGGCATGCAACTGTCAGCATTTTCTTTATATCAGGGAGCTGCAGAAACTCTTGCACTGAAAGATTTAAACAGTGGGCCATGCATGGAACCCGAAGAAAGCCACCATTCGTGATGCATTTAAACACATTTGACCCATTGTCACGTGCTATAAACCCAGCTGTCAGGGACAGGGGGTTCAGCCACTTGTCAATTTCAGTCAATAACAAGTCCAGCATGCTTTCGCCAGTGTATGTACAGGTCACACTGCGCATAGCAAGCGTTGCGTGCTGTTGAATTCTGGAAGACTGCTGCCATGACAGTCCACCTTACTTCACTGATTATTCACACTACCACCAGCACAAACAACCCCTGGCACCTACACCCAATGTACAGTTACACACAGATATGAACTCCCCACTGTTTTGCCACTCATCCACATATCCAGATCTAAATGGATGAATGGAGAGGAGGAATGTTGAAGGGCATGTCTTACAGAGTCGGCCACAGTACAGTATAACCCAGGGAAAGCATGGGTGGAAAAGTATGTCCTGGATAGGACTTTCCATTTTGGACAGGTGCATGCTGCAAATCACAGGAATCCAAAATTCTCCATGAAGGAGAAGGTCAAAAGATCAATTGCCAGCATTTCAGCTACAGCAGCATTAAGTTCACATGACACTGCATGATTGGGTGGTTACTTCAGGTTACAGGCAAAAACACTCTGTAATGTGGGCTGACTTACACGTTTTGCATGGGGTGTGACAAATGGCTCTGCTCTATGAATGGATGGAGGGTGTGAACATGTGATGAAGAGGGCTGCACAGGTGACATATCCACAAATGAAGTTATTTTTCCAGCTTTACGCACAGGGGTTGATGTACCACTTGCACTAGATGTACTTCACTGACTACCACCACTGCTGCTACTCTGATCACCACTTGACAAGATTTCAAAATCATTATCCTCCACCTCATCATGCCTGTAGTAATCCATTTCATAGCTAGTGCAGATATTCCTACTTGCTGTTACAGTCATGGAAGGGGATAACATGCTCATTAAGGTTGATGACGAGGGTGAACTCCCCACTGTGGCATTAGCTGCCATCTGGTGCAGGGTCCACAGTGCCATGTGACTGTTCTGAAGATGTATATGCTAAGCCGGCCTGCCAGCGCTGCAGTTGGATTTCCACTTGCGATGCCAGTGATCCTGGTTCGGGAATGAACTCAGGTTGCTGGAGAGCCAGCTGGGGGAGAAGGAAATGAGCATCCGACGACGGCTCGCCTTCTCAGGGGGAGGGTGGATACATGGCTCGGCGCGTGCTGACTCATGGTGGAGGCTGGGAGTATGGCAGGACATCGGCCCCAGTACACTAAGGAGAGTGACGGACATCGGTGTATGCCTTGACATCAGTGGCACACTGCTTCCCAGGGGAGCAAAGTGGAAAATGGCACCAGGTCAATCGGGTGATGGCCCTTCAGAACCCTCACCACTGGGCTTCCGGACCTCCATATGCCATCCAAGCAGCAGCACCCCAGGATCATTGGTTGGCCACCAGGGCCATTCTCCTATGGATGTAAGATACCTGCTTGGTGACGGGATACACCGGGTTTACCTAGGGTTGGCTGTGATATAGGGTGGTAGGGGTTGGAGAGTAGCCATGGTTGGGAGTTCGCGTGGGAGCCCAAAGGAGTAAAAAAAAAAAAAGATGTGTATGCTGCTGCCCCATGCCAAGATGACTCCCCTTTTTACCTCGACTCACACGCGCATGGCAAAGCTGGCAGATAGCAACTGACTCATCATTTGCATCTTGAACAAAATGTGCAACATGATTTTTCAGGCAGGAAACACTTGGACTACAACTGACTACCACGGCTACCTATGATTATTACTGGGTCATCATTATCATCATCAACATCAACTGGAACCACTAAATCACAACTTTTTTCAGATGAGGGGTTTAATGCCAACAGACCCAGACACAGCCACCTTGACTTTCTTTTTCTCTGGTTCCCAACAGAGGTCACTGACATCATCATCATATTCATCAACATCGTTCACATCCACATTTTCTGCTTGGATGGTGTCATCTGGACTACATGTTGCAACCACAGCAACATCATCAATCAATCAATCAATCACTTTATTTAACCAGGCATAAACACCATTGAGCAAGCTCATTTTCAAGGTGGTCCTGGGCATAAATACAATACAGTACACTTCATAAGATTACAATTACGGTGGACAATGGTGCATCATCATCATCATCATCACCTGATGTTTTTGCAGCACACTGTGAATCATTGGATGGCAAAGGCATGACCTCAACCACAGTGGAAGAAATGTGACATTGTGCGTTATTGTCGCCATGATCAGAATCATGTTCAGTTACCATGGGGATGTTACTGTGGACGGGGGGGAGTATGACATCATTTGCACTGTTACTCACTGCTTTAGACTCAAATATATTTTTTGACACAGTTAAATAGTCAGAAGTGGAACTTGAGGCAACAATACTTATGCCAGCAGAAACTGTACTAACAACACCAGCTGGGACATCATCATCCCCTTTAACTATGAGTGAAGCCACAGCTTGCGCTGCAAAAAAACATTGATGGAGAAATCCCTTTCCTCACATCAGCTATGCACTTCTGTGTACTACCACACCCACAGACAATCCTACCACTGGCAGAAGTGCCATGGCCAGAAACAGCTTTGCTTGCATGTCTCTTTGCGGGCATTTTGGGGGATCACCAAGAAAATGTTATACCTATTTAAATGTAGAAACTTTTACTGTGGCCCGGTGGATGTAATGTGTGAATCCTAAAAAACAACAGTGGCTTGCAGATGTAGATTGTGAACTAAGCAGATGCAAAAGCAGGCACAGACAGATTAGATTGCACTGCGCAATCAAGAAAAAGATGCAGACGCAAAGTCACAACAACACCTCAACCACTGCTGCTCGCAACACTCACAATCCCAAATCCAATATGGAAAAGAATATATTTTGCCGGTTGTGGGGGAGGAGGGGGTAGTGCCCTGCAGTAACAGTACAAAATCAATATACCACAATCCCGACCACAGAGCAGTACAAAATCATGCAGCTGCAGTGGCTAGCATGTTCACGCTGCTGCAATTACCCTGCGGCACAATAAAAGGTATCTGTGAACTGTGATTTGATGGCACACATCACACACATTCACACACACACACTACAAGTAATGTGTGGCAAATTAAAAACTTCTGTAATATAACCAGATATTTTCAAAAAACTGCAATTATGCACTGCTGCAACACAACATTCTGCAAAAAAATATTAAGAATTACTGAAAATATTACTGTGTGTACTTTAACACAGTTATGCAACAAAAATATAACCAAAACAAAAAGACTGCCTTTTTCTCCCAGTTAATCTAAATCTACCTACACCACACAGGTATGCCCCTCCCCCAAAGCACACTTCAACTGTCTCTCAGTATACAGACTGAATGTTCAAAATTAACATTCAAAATCCAAACACAAACAATAAAAACTCAATAATATAAGTACAGGAGGGTTTCCTACAATCAATGTACTATATTTTAAGCCAAAGAAATGGCTCAAAAAGGATTTTTAACCACTTTTATAGGGTTTCAGTCACATAGCTCTGACAGCAAACTGTCTCCAACTACCACTACACACACACTACACAGAACTGAGGCTGTGCAGAACAATCTAGAGCCCATGTGATCTACAATCCCATGAATCAATGCAAAATTCACCTTGAAGCCAAAAAACAAGGCAAAGTGATGCGAAGTATACTGGAATCAATGTACTTCACCCAAAAATGGGCACAGAAGAGGATGGGTAAGGCGGAGTAATATGAAGTGTATTAAAATCAGTGACTTTGCGATCCTCATTACGATGTGAAGAACTCCACTTCACATTGTGGAGTATTTCGTGGATTCCCCACTACTCCATGAATTGCTTCGTGGAGCGAATTTTGGTCACTTCACCCACCACTAAATGACAGTGACCTTGTCCTGGCAGCAAAGGAGGGCACTTGAGACTATTATTGTGTTGTTCATTCACAAAGCTTCAAGTCAATGGATAGTACCACAAAGCTGCTGAATAAGATATTTGATCCAAAGTTTAATTCAGACTGTATTAAAATTGAAACAATTGTAACTGATGTACTGGCTCCTACTTCTCAGGAAGAAACCAGAGCTGAGTTGACAGAGGCGACATTCCTAAGTTCTGCCATAGGCACATTTGACCACAAGCACATCAAGATGGTTCCAGTTCTTATGCTATGCTTCAGTCCTGTCAGTGGCATACAAACAAACTTACTGGAGTTCACCAATTTGCCAGAGGAAACAACAGAAACACTTGTGAATTTCCTCATCACAACTCTTAGGAAAGAAAACATTCAGAAGAAGTGCATAGCCTTTTGTGGTGATAACACCAACATAGACTTTGGAGGACTCCTTCGAACTAGAAAAGGCTATGTTTAGTACAAGATGAAAGCTATCACAGGGCAAGAGATTCATGGCATTGGTTGTACTGCTCGTATAAAGCACAATGTCATTCAAACTGCTGCTGACATGTTGCCCATTGATGTGGAATGCATAGTCATAAAATTTCACAAGTACTTTTACAGGTACACTGTCCAAGTGCAAGAACTGAAGATGTTTTGGAACTTCATCAAAGTTTGTTATAAGGATGTCCTGGGACATAACAACACTTATCGGCTATTGCTGCTTCTGGCTGTGGACTGCATCCTGCAGATTTATGAGGTTCTGAAGTCAAACTTAATGTTGCAAGAAAAGTTTCCTATTTAGAATTATGGGGTATGCCCATATGAGTTAAAAAGGTGCTTAGGCCTTCTACCTGTTCTGCTGAATGACTGAACTGATTACAAGGTATACTAATACTACCACAACAATTTTACATTGCCTGACACTACAGTGACAACAGTGCCAGGTTGCTGTAGTGTCAGCGTGGGACACTGGCACTGCTTTCTGGGGGTATTGCAACTCCTCCCTGAAAAAACTCCAACTCGGAGTTGATTATTTTAGTAGTGGGGGTATGGGGGGCAGAGCCCCTCACATGGGAGGTTCATGGGGGTGAAGCCCCTTGAAGAAAACAATGTGTCTTGTGACTCTCTTTATGCCAACTGCAAATGCGGTCAACATAAAGGAGCCTCTGTAACATCGGCCGACAACTGAATTGTCAAACCACTGTCATGGAGCCTGATTACAATATCACTTGAATCAACAATGAGGCTCAATTTTACTGCATTTCTTATCTTGCTACTAAATGTGCTTCTTGCTCTCTTTATCTTGCATATAGTGAACACACCAGGATACACTATCTACAGGAGGGACAGGGAGGGTAAAAGAGGAGGAGGAGTAGCTCTTTACATAAGGGAAGGAATCAAAGCAACAAAACAAAAGGTAAAACAAGGAGGAGAAGAAGCACTGTGGGTAAATTTGGAGACCGGCAATGGAACCACAATCTGCACAGGGGTTGTATACAGACCCCCTTCTCAGGGGGAGGAAATGGACAAGGAAATGATATAAAGTATACTTAGAATGGCAGAAAAAGGGGAGATATTGCTGATGGGTGATCTGAATATGCCAGATGTTAACTGGAGAGCAGTTGCAGCAGCCACTTCGAAGAGTGGGGTTATTCTAGATGCCCTACAGGGGGCATGCCTTAGACAACTAGTATTGGAGCCCACTTGAGAGGGAGCAATCTTAGAGCTGGTTCTCTCAAATGGAGATGAAGAGAGGATCACAGATGTAGAAGTGGGTAGTCATCTAGGAACTAGCGACCATCGAACAGTATGGTTCACAATAACCACAGCAATAGAGTCAAGTCATACAAAGGCAAAAGTATTGGATTTTAGGAGGGCTGACTTTGCCAAAATGGGTGAGTGCCTAAGGAATACACTAGCAAATGGTCAGGAAGGAGGGGTGGAAGAACAATGGGGAATAATAAAAACTGCCATCACAGAGGTAACAAGCCTTTGTGTGAAGCAAATAAACAAAATGAAATGATGTAAGAGACCACTATGGTTCTCAAAGGAATTGGCAGTGAAGGTTCAAGAGAAAAAGAAAGCATTCAGGAAGTACAAGGAATCACAGAAGGAGCAGGACAGAGAACTATATCAGTTAAAGCAAAAGGAAGCTGGGAAGGCAGTCAGAACAGCAAAGGCCCAAACCGAGGAAAAGATAGCCAACTCAGTTAAGAAGGGGATAAAACCTTTATAGGTACATCAGGAGCAAAGGAAGACCAAGGAGGGATAGTGAGGCTTAATAAAGGGGAGGGAGGGTGGGCAGAGGGTGACTGTGAAAGGCAGAGATACTAAACAAATATTTTGCTCAGTATTTACAAAGGAAGAGGGAGGTACCTAAAACAAACAGTAGAAACACTCTGGATACAGAAGTTGATACCAGCCCATTTACAGAAGAAAGGGTTCTGAAAGAACTCTTAAAACTGAAGGTGGACAAAGCAATGGGGCCTGATGGATTCATCCCAGAATTCTAAAAGAACTAAGGGTAGAACTAGTGACACCACTGACTACCCTCTTTAACAAATCATGGGAGGATGGGGTGGTACCCGAGGACTGGAGAAGGGCAGATTTGATTCCCCTTCACAAAAGTGGGAGCAAGGCAGAAGCAGGAAACTACAGACCTGTTAGTTTAACCTCAGTGGTAGGGAAAATGATGGAATCACTTCTGAAGGAAAAAATTGTCGATTATCTAGAGGCCAGAGGGCCACAGGACCCAAGGCAGCATGGATTCACAGCAGGAAGGTCATGCCAGATGAATCTGATAGATTTCTTTGACTGGGTGACCAAAGTAGTAGATCAGGGAGGGGCTGTGGACATGGCCTACCTAGACTTTAACAAGGCATTTGACACAGTCCCACACAAAAGACTAATATACAAGTTAGCCAGCCCGGGAGTGGGTCCCAAGATGACAGCCTGGGTAAAGAATTGGCTGGAGAATAGGACACAGAGAGTAATAATAAATGGAGTCCACTCTGAAGAAAGGGGGGTTACTAGTGGGGTACCGCAAGGTTCAGTATTAGGACCAGTCCTCTTCAATGTCTTTATAAGTGACATTGCAGAGGGACTGGAAGGAAAAGTATGTCTTTTTGCAGATGACACAAAGATCTGCAACAGAGTTGATGCACAAGGTGGGGTGGAAAGGATGAGAAGGGACTTGGCATGGTTAGAGGAATGGTCAGATGTATGGTGGCTTAGATTCAATGCTAAGAAGTGCAAGGTAATGCACCTGGGAAACAAAAACCCAGGGGAAGAGTACACAATGGGGGGTGAGATACTAACAACAACAAAAATGGAAAGGGACCTGGGGGTAGTCATATCAGATGACTAAAGGTGGGCAAGCAATGTGAGAGGGCAGCAAGGAGGTCTGGGGGGATACTGGGATGCATAGGGAGAAGCATCACCAGTAGAAAATAGGAAGTTATTATCCCTCTGTACAGACAGCTGGTCAGACCCCATCTGGAGTACTGTGTGCAGTTCTGGAGACCCAATCTCTGCAAAGACATAGACAGGATGGAAGCTGTCCAGAGGAGGACAATAAAATAGTGCAGGGTCTGCACTGGAAGACATATGAAGAGGTCTTAAGAAGCTTAATATGTATAGCCTCAAGGAAAGGAGGGAGAGGGGACATGTTAGAAACTTTCAAGTACCTCAAGGAATCAACAAAGTCCAAGAGGGTAGCATCTTTCAAAACAAGAGGTGTGCAAGAACAAGGGGCACAATTTGAAGATAGAGGGGCTCGACACAGAGGTAATTTAAAGATATTTTTCTACAGAGAGGTTGTGGATGCATGGAACTGCCTTCCAGAGGAGGTTGTGGAGTCAAAACAGTGGTGAAATTCAAGAATGCATGAGACAGTCATAAGGCAATTCTAGGGGTGGGGCAGAAAGAAGTAGGCTGCTGGTTAACTAGGATCTGCAGCTTATCCATTAGGTAGGGAAATGGGCAGACTGGGTGGGCCAAGCGGTCCTTATCTGCCGTCAAATTCTATGTTTCTATGTTTCTATAACTATTTTTTGATATGTGGTTCTTTCCCATCTGTTTTTAGTTTTAAGTGATAAGTTATAATATTTTTTAAGATGAGAGTATGCTGCCGTGTTGGTCCTTGGACAAGGAGTTGCTGAATACTGGCAGACAGGCCTTTAGAGATCTAGTCATGTAACACCAGTCCCACATGAACTGCTCTGGCTGCCAGTGAAGTGGCATGCTATCTTTAAGGTTGATCTGTTAACCTATAAGACCCTATACTGGTTGGGCCCTAGCTACCTGTCTGAGCTCCTGAATCCCCACCGATCCTTCCACCCTCTCCACTTCACCAAGGAGGGTTTTCTGTAAGTCCCAAAGGCCAGGCTCAAGTCTTCAGAAGACTGCTGTTTTGAGGTTGCTGGCCCTTTACTTTGGAATATGCTGTCCAGGACACAGAGCTTGGGAGGCCCCCTAATCAGAGGCCTTTAACAGGGGTTTAAAGATGTACCTGCTCAGAGAGGCTTTTGGAGATCAGAGATGGCCTCTATTTATATATTATGGCCAATTCTGCTGCTGTTTATTTATTTGTCTGTTTATTGATCTTCTGTTTTAGATGTTTGCATACGGATTTATTTATTAATATTCATATTTTCACCAGCCCTGTAATTACTTATTGTTCTATGTTCAAGAATAGGCTTATTAAATGGTTGAATAGTTTGATTGATTGTAATTGTAGTTCCTAACATAATACTGCACTTTATATGTCATTTTCATGTTTTGATATTGTAGTTTGTATGTTTTTGCATTAATGTTTTATATGTCCTTACTGTTTATTTCTCAACTTGTCACATGTGAAAACGGGCAGTTTTCTCGTCTTGCTAACAAGTATAAAAATTAAAAATGAAATGAAAATGTTACTTGTTAAGTAAGGTGCCCTTAGCCTCTGTGTAAGGGTGCCCTATAAATAAATTTACTTCTACTACTAGTGCTACTGTAGTTTAGTACATCTTTTTGGTCAAACATATGCATTGTACAAGGACTGGGTAGTATGCAAGCTTTCAGGCCACACAGGTCCCTCCTTCAGGTGCACCAAAAGCTTGTGTACAATACCAGCCATCTTTGTACAAGACATACTGTACTTTAGTCCAATAAAAGGAATCAAACTAGTCAGCAAATAATGTTTAAGAAAAACTTATCTTAATTTGAAGAATCATCTAACTACCATACTGCTGCAAATAAACTATTTCTGTCAAAGGTACTGTAGTGCGTAGTTGCTTTCCCTGTTTCTCTGCATATCATCATAAAATGGGCATGAAAAAATTCTGCTTCCTGTTTGGTCAGCAGCCATGTATAGTGAGATAATTGCCCACAACTATGAGCAAACTCTGTCCAGAGCTGACATGACTATGTTGGAGCTCTCGAGGCAGCTGAGGCTGCTGTCCCCAAGACTGCCACCATGACAGCACTGCATATAAGTGCTACTCACATATGTGTAGTCACAGCACGGTGGCCATCTTGTGCATGGCAAAGTGTTCCTGTTCTTCCAGCAGATAAATAGTGCCTCTACTGGAGGGGGACAGCGGGGGGGGGGGGTTCTGCAGACACGGACATGGGGGGGATGCAGGACAACCATTACACCACCAATGACAGGGCCACTGTGGACGGTCAACCACAGTACTGTGGAAGCACACAGTGACCAATTCTAGTCACATGCTTCCACAGTCCTTTTTGCAAGTAATAGCAAAATGTCTACTTGGCTCCACCTATGCAGTCATAAAAAGAGCTGTAGCAATCAGGGTGCAGCACAGAAAAGAAATGAATGTGCCAGGATTAAGAGTTTAAAAATAAAAATGGGCACTATTTTTAATTCCCTGTAGATTAAATTAAAGAACGCCATAGTACACAAATCTGCTATACTGATTACTGTGATCCATGTCACCATTTTTCTAGTTCAGCATCATTTTTCATCTCAGTGCATTTCTAATCCATTGCATTTCTTTGTTTTTTCACACTCATCCTGCTGAACCGATTGGTCACACATTCCACTCTCCTTCACTTTTCTCCCACAGTTTATTCACCTTCTCAGTCTCTCCCCCAACCCCATGTTACTGTAATCAAATGTTTTTCCTTCTTGTAGACTTTTTTAACGTATTTTTTTCTAGCTGTCTCACGTGACAACCCATCATCTTGCTCAGTACAACCACAGACCTTTTCTTTTACTCTAAAACTGAGCAGTGACACCCCCCACTTGACACATAGACTACTTTTGTTTTATGAAGTTATATGCCCACAGATGGAGGCAAACTCCCAGCTAAATTCATCCTCTACATTGGTTGCAATCGCAGGTTCTGATTTGGTGCTTACTAGTCTGATCCCATTTTGCAGCATCCTCACAATGTTCCAAGAAAGACATTTAACACTGACTGGCTCATATCCTTTTAATTAAAAATTAAACCAACAACATTGTCAACAAACATTTGCAGTAGGGGATTGGGGGTGACATAAGTCACAGACACAGAGCTACAGTACTTCCCACACCAATATATGTGGAGGGATTATTTTTGCATAATTGTTAGCATTATTTTATTATTTTTATTTATAGTTTTATAACTTTCCTTCATTTTGTTCTTAAATATTTACCTAGGTGCCCATTTTATACATGTAATAAGACACTCCAGACTGTTGGTAATTGTGCCACAACCACACTTCTTGGGGCAGAAGGCACTAAGACTTCAGTCTCACACCTTAGTACACCACTGGGACATGCTTTTGTGGCACAAATAATGTACCAAAAACCTGTCTTTTTTTTTTGCCTGCATGCATGCATGATGAATAATAATTTTTTTTCTTCTATTTTTTCCATGTGAGATAGCTGACAGGTGAATCCAGCTCTCCCCTTTGGTGGGCTCCCCTATGCCCATGGCCACATTGCTCTCTCCCGACCCTCCCTTCACAGATCCTGCCAGTGACATCCCACATTTTCCACTTTTTTTCTGATTACATGCGTACGCTGCAGAGTGCAGCAGCACCTTCCCTTCCCTTCTCTGGTGTCCCTGACCAAGTCTGCCCCCGGTCTTCACCTAGGAGCAGTCATTCATCAGGACTTCCAGACCAACCTCCCTTGGAGAGGAGAGCTGCCTCTGGATGCTTGATCTTCTCCCTCTCTGGCTGACCCCCAGCGACCCACTCACACTGTGAACACAGATCACTGGTGTGGCAGAAGGTAAGGCACGATGCCTCAGCCCTCCGCACCATTGGGCTGCCCCCCAGTAACAAATTATTGCAGTCAACATTCATGAGTCCAGAGCAGCAGTAAATGTGCTTGGCTATTAGTGATAAATGATTTCATTAGAAGTGATGAAGGGTCTCTATATTGATATTATTTAATGGCACATCAATTTTTGATTTCACAAACTACAAAATATTGTTGTCTTGCTTAGCATCAGCTGATGTCTGGCTATAAAGCCTAGTAGAGTTAACTCTTATGTTTGTGATCATAACTAATTCATAGCTCCTGCAGGCTGCATTTTCTTAGTCATTTTGGTAAATCAGGCATACATTAAGGCTTGGTGTTTACCCTCCTTTTATTCAATATTATGCTGCCCCTGTGCCAAGATATTCACAAGCATGATTAACTTTCCTTTGTAGACTGATGGTGATAACCAATTTTATATCATCCTTGAGCCAATGGATACTGAAAAGATCACTTCATTATTGCCATGTTTCCAGTCTATCAAAGCATGGGTGTCTCCAAATTTTTTCTTTGTGTATTTATTTGCAGTTTTTGACCATGAAATGCACACTGACCTGTAATAGCTTATTTTCAGGTGTGTTTGTATGTGTGTGTGTGGGGGGGGGAGTTACATGGTCTTATTTATGTTGTCTGGGTGGAAAATCCTCATCTCTTACAATAAATACGATGGGATCTTCAATTTCCATTAGAAAGCCACAAGAGATGGACAGCAGGGACCTTGGTTTAATGTCTTACCTGAAGGATGAAACCTCATTTTTGTAGCACTTGCACTGCACTACATTATTAATATTTGGTATTAGATCAAGTTCTTTGTGTGGGACTAGAACTCAAAATCTTCCCATCTTCTGTGTCCAGAGACAAGCATGCAACATGCTAGCCCATGATCTAGAGAATGAGTTATTCATCAATGAAGCAGTGATGACTAAATTGAATAAGCTAGAACCCCATAAATCTCCTGGTGCTGACAACATTCATCCACATGTACTAAAAGAGCTAGCAGAACCATCAGCAGCCCCACTGTGTTATCTATTTATAACCTCTTTAACATTTAGCAGAGTTCCCAATGACTGCAGAGAGACTATGGTCACCCATACCCATGACAAGGGTATTAGGTGGCAAATGCAGAATTATAGACCCATTAGTTTGACATCGATCATAGGGAAAGTAATGGAGACAATCTTAAAAGACTACCTAATAGACACAGCAGGTACAGAAAAAGTAACTGATGATTCACAGCATGGGTTTACTAAAATACACAAATGCAAAACCAATTTAATATGTCTTTATGAACTGGTCATAAACCTATTAGATGACCACATCCCTAGTGACACAATGTATATGGATCTCTGTAAAGCATCTGACAGAGTCCCTCACAGGATGATTATTTTTAAAAGACAGTAAGCAGTATGGGCACTGCTTATACAGTAGTGGCATGGAATCAAAATTAGCTATATGACAGAAAACAAAGAAAAAGTGTAAAAGATAATGTTTCTAACAAAATCATAGTAACTAGTAAGGTGCTACAGGGTGTGGTCCTTGGACTAATTCTTTTAACCCTTTATCTAAACGACATGCACAGTAAACTTACTGGACATGTGAACAAGTTCGACAACAACACCAAAACAGCTGTCCCAGTACTGACAAAAGAAGACATAAATTTCATTCAGTCAGATTTTAAAAAGTTGGACATATAGGCAAGTGACTGGTGAATGTAATTTAATGCAGAGAAGTACATAGTCCTTCACATAGGTAACAACAGCCATGTACTACATACAAATTGAGAAGTACTGAACTCAAGTCAGTTATGGAGGAGAAAGATCTTGGGGTTGTAGTATAATCCAACCCTTAAAGGGTAAACAGGGAGGAGAGGAGGCACTGTGGGTCACCCTGGAGACTGGAAATGGCACCACAATCCACATAGGGGTTTTATACAGACCTCCATCTCAGGGGGAGGAAATGGACAAGGAAATGATAGAAAGCATCCTAGGGATGGCAGATAAAGGGAAGATATTGCTGATGGTGGACTTGAATATGCCAAATGTTAAATGAGCACCTTTGCTGCAGCCACATCCAAGAGCAGGGCCATTCTCAATGCCCTACAGGGGGCATGCCACAGACAGCTAGTTTTGGAACCCATTCGGAAGGGAACAATCTTAGATCTGGTACTCTCAAATGGGGACAGAGAGAAGATCTCCAATCTTGAATGGGTAGCCATCTGGGAACAAGCAACCACCAGACAGTGTGGATAATGATAAACTTAACTGTAGAGTCAAGCCATACAAAAGTGAAGGTACTGGACTTCAGGGGAGCTGATTTTGTCAAAATAGGGGAGTGCCTCAGAAAAGCACTAGCAAACAGTCAAAAAGGTTGGGTGGAGCAACAATGGGGAAACATCAAAACTGCCATCACAGAGGCAACAAGTCTTTGTGTGAAGCAAATAAACAAATCAAAATAAAAGAAAAAAACACTATGGTTCTCAAAAGAAGTCGCAGGGAATGTAAGGGAGAAAAAGATAGCATTTAGGAAGTATAAGGAAACACAGAAGGAGTAGGACAGAGAACTGTACCAGTTAAAGCAGAAGGAAGCTGGGAAGGCAGTCAGAATAGACAGGGCACAAACTGAAGAAAAGATAGCCAACTTGGTTAAGAAGGGGAATAGAACCTTTTATAGGTACATTAGGGAGCAAAGAAAGACTAAGGCAGGGATACTGAGGCTGAATAAAGAGGAAGGTGGTTGGACAGAGAGCGACAGTGAAAAAGCAGGGATACTGAACAAATACTTCTGCTCATTATTCATAATGGAGGAGCAGGGGGAGATACCTAATCCAGTCAATAGAACCTGGATATGGAGGTTGACATTAATCCTTTCACAGAAGAAAGGGTTCTGAAAGAACTCTTAAAACTGAAGGTGGTTAAAGCAAAGGGGCCTGATGGAATTCACCACAGAATTCTAAAATAATTAAGGGAAGAACTAGTAACACCACTGGCTGCCCATTTTAATAAATCATGGCAGGATGGTGTGGTACCTGAGGACTGAAGCAGGGTGGATGTGATTTCCCTTCAAAAAAGTGGGAGCAAGACAGAGGCAGGAAACTACATACCTGTCAGTTTGATCTCAGTGGTAGGGAAATGATGGAATCACTTCTGAAGGAAAGAATTGTTGAGTACCTAGAGGCCAGTGTGGCACAGAACCCAAGGCAGCATGGATTCACAGCAAGAAGGTGATGTCAGACAAATCTAATTGATTTATTTGACAGGGTGACCAAAGTAGTAGACCAGGGAGGGGCTGTAGACATGGCCTACCTAGACTTTAGAAAGGCATTTGACACAGTCTTGCACAAAAGATTAATAAACAAATTAGCCAGCCTGGGAGTGGGTCCCAGGGTGGTAGCCTGGGTAAAACACTGGCTGGACAACAGAACACAGTGGGTAATAGTAAATGGAGTCCACAGTGATGAAAGGGGGTTTACTAGTGGGGTACCATAGGGTTCAGTACTGGGGACGGTCCTTTTTAATGTCTTTACAAGTGACATTGCAGAGGGACTGGAAGGGAAAGTATGTCTCTTTGTAGATGACACCGAGATCTGCAACAGGGTTGATATGCAAGGTGGGGTGGAAAGGATGAAAACGGACTTGGCAAGGTTGGAGGACTGGTCAAATATATGGCAGCTTAGAGTCAATGCAAAGAAGTGCAAAGTAATGCACCTGGGAAACAAAAACACAGGGGAAGAGTACACAATGGGGGATGAGATACTAACAACAACAAAAATGGAAAGGGACCTAAGGGTAGTCATATCAGATGACCTTAAGGTGGGCCAACAATGTGAGAAGGCAGTAAGGAGGGCTGGGAGGATACTGGGATGCATAGGGAGAGGCATCACCAGTAGAAAACAGGAAGGTGTTAATCCTCTGTACAGGTAGTTGGTAAGACCACATCTGGAGTACTGGGTACAGTTCTGGAGACCCCATCTCTGCAGAGGCATAGACAGAGTGGAGGCTGTCCAGAAGAGGCCAGCAAAAATGGTACAGAGTCTACAGCAGAAGACATATGAAGAAAGACTAAAGGAGCTTAAGATGAATAGCCTTGAGGAAAGGAGGGAGAGGGGGGACATGATAGAAACTTTCATATACCTCAAGGGAATCAATAAAGTCCAAGAGGATAGCATCTTTCAGAAAAAGAGATGCACAAGAACAAGAGGGCACAATTTGAAGATAGAGGGGCGATGGCTCAGAGGTAATGTGAGGCAGTATTTCTTCACAAAGAGGGTTGTCGATGCATGGAATGGCCTTCCTGAGGAGGTTGTAGAGTTAAAAACAGTGGGTGAATTTAAGAATGCATGGGATAGACATAAAGCAATTCTAGAAGGGTGTTGGAGGAAGTAGGCTGTTGGTTAACTAGGGTCTACAGCTTATGGTAGCACATGAGGTAGGTGCCTGAATTAAGGCACCATCCAAAACGACGACACGATGTGGGCAAAAGCCCAAATGGTGATGGTGGGTACGGTGACCAGATGTGGTGGGGTGGGCGATGGCAGCGACAGGATGTAGCTATATGTACATGCCGGGGGGGTGAGCGAGCATGGGCTGGGAGGGGGCAGAGGGGATGTAGGGTGTGGCGCTCCAGTTAGCTGCCGAGCTGCACCATGGCATCAGGAGTTGGCCTCTGCTTGTGGTGCATGGGGTACCGGCTCTGCGTCTGGGCACTACTGCATTTTTTTTGCGCCCCAGCCCAAAACTTATGTTTTTTTTTTCTTTGGCCTGCCTCCTACATGCACCCCCCTGGAGTTGAGAATCTTTTAGTAGGGGGGTGCAGAGGGTGCAGCCCCTCCACAGAAAGCAAGTAATTTAAGTCCATGGCACTATTCTTCTGTGAGCTGAGGATGTCAGGGTGGCAAAACTATATGTTTCTATGTTTCTGTGTTTATCTTTGTAAGGCTATTCACCTGAAGAAGGGACCAGTGCGACCCCGAAAGCTTGTGTATAATTTCACCTTTTTACAAGACACTTGTTGGTCCAATAAAGGTATCAAACCTTCCATCCTCTCCTCTTATGTTTATCTTTAAAACTGATAACAACTTGGCAGTAGCAAAATCTAAAAGGATACTTGATAATATTAAGAAAAATTTTGTTAGCCACCATAAAGAAGTTCCATTCTATAGGGCCTTGGCCAGACTACACTTGGACTATGGCTCCAGTTGTGGTCACCGTTATCACAGGAAGAGGCCAAACAGATGGAGAGGATGCAAGGAAAGTTTACAAAAATCGTACATGGTTTGATGGATAAAAGTTACAAGGAAAGACTGGTACATCTGGAGCTACACAGCTTAAAAAGGAAGATGGTCGGGGGGACTTTATTTTAATGTTCAGTCTCATTAAAAATTACTACCTATTTGCAGATATGTGTTTCAATAAGAAGGAAATAATATATCATAAAAAAGGGGACACAACAAGCAACTCAAGGGTAGACCCTACAAAACCACCAAGAGAGGGGCATTTTTCACTCAAAGAGTGGTCAGATTGTGAAAGTGTTTGTAGACACACCCGACACTGAAAATTTCAAGAAACTGTTAGAAAAAGAGATGGACAAATACGAAGGTGTGTTTGATACTACTGAGTAGTGGGAGGGTATGCTCAAAGTGCTATCTGGTGCATTTCTACCCTCACTCTATCTAATTGTCTAAGTATCTAAGTAGCCTACTGATCAACTGATGCTGCTAAATATACTGTTACTGTAGATTAATATACAGAAGGTATGTCAGAATTCATAAATAGGGCAGGGTAGGGTAGAATATATTTCTGTTTTGCATATCACCTCTCATACACACATATACCAATGAATGAGATGATGGCTGCAGAGGGAATATACAATATGCAAAAAAAAATGGAAGTCACTATTAATTATTTCTAGCTTACTGAAGTAACTTATTAATTTATTTAAAATTTGGTGCCCGGGATGGGCACACTGAGTCAGGGATCATTTCCAGGTGTGACCTGGGGCAGTGGATAAAGCAGGAAGTTAAACAGCAACAAGAAAGTGACAACATTAGGTGCTTGAACATGTACAATAAATTACAGTACAAAAAATGAATTTCAGTCAAACAAAAGCAATATAAAAAGTGTACATGTGTGTCGGTTTTGGGGTTGGCAGGTTGAGAGCTGAGGGAGTTTGCTGCCAATGTATGGCAAGATATTTGTACATAACTAATGAGGCAGGAAATTAAGATTACAGAATACGCTGATTTGTAAGCTATACAACTGAGTAGGCAAATTGGGGAAAACAGGTAAATTAGCAGAGGGGATGGATAGAACATGAGAGTGGTTTTAACTTGGAGAGAAGAGAACGAAGCCTAGTTGCAGGTGTATTCTTTTGTAAAGTGTGTTATTGACTAGATTGAGAGAGTGCAGGAAGTTAAAGAGATAGATGTGGAAAAGGAGGCTGTTGTAAAGTGTAAACAGTCAGCAAGAGAAAGCAGACTGTCTTGCTGCAGATGTACTGTGTGTGACATGAAAGGAACATGCAGCAGATGAACAAAGGGAGTAGGAGGAGGGGATGGCTGGGTTAAGAAGAGAGAAGAGGTAGATATGAACTGTGGCAAGCCAGTATTTGACCATGAAGAAGGGACCATGTGAGAGATGCCAGGCTTCAAGAGGGGGGAAAGAGGGATTAACATATAGAGAGCAGTGATGCGTGA
The DNA here is from genome assembly GCA_016271365.2 of Neoceratodus forsteri. NCBI lineage: Eukaryota > Metazoa > Chordata > Ceratodontiformes > Ceratodontidae > Neoceratodus > Neoceratodus forsteri. The sequence continues at coordinate 1,295,134,059 of CM057456.1, forward strand.
GATATGGAACACTAAGGGAAAAGCAGCAGAAGGAATGAAAAAGTTGGTCCAGCCTGGCAAGTGTAGACTTTTGTGCCAGCAATGTAGATTACATCTGTGTAGTCAAATACCAGGAAAGAAATGCATATTTTATTTTGGTTCAGCTCACCAAAACTTGAGCAAAGTTTCTTGTCCATGGATTCAATGTGGGTGGAAAAGCTGAGATTCTGATCCAGCCACAATCCTAAGTACTTGAAATGGCATACCTGCTCCAGCAGGTTGTCATCCAGTGTTCCTTTTCTCCTTGAAGCAAACTGTATAAAAACCTCCGTAGCTTTTTTAGACCCACCGCTGTCAGCATACAGTCCATAATGTGCCTCACTAAGCCATCTATAACTCAAAAACAACAGCAGTCCTATATCCATTCCTTTATGTTTTCATCTATTTCAAAGGCATCTGGGCTTAAATACAGGTAGCTCTACACCAGGGACTCTTCTGAAAGCATTAATAAGAAATAGGTAGTTCTATTTTTGCCTAGCAGAGGTAGGAACAGAATGAGAGTTCTGCCCAGGTTAGAGGGGTGGTTGACACAGATGGAAAGGATGAGAAGGGACTTGGCAAGGTTGGAGGAATGTCAGAAGTATGGCAGCTTGGATTCAATGCACAGAAGTGCAAAGTAATACACCTGGGAAAAACCTAAGGGAAGAGTACACAATGGAGGGAGGTAGTAACAACCACAAACATGGAAAGGGATCTGGGGGTAATTATATCAGATGACCTAAAGGTTAGAAAGCAATGTGAGAAGGCAGTAGGGATGGCTAGGGTATACTGGGATGTATAGGGAGAGGCATTACCAGTAGAAAACAGGAAGTTGTTATCCTTCTGTACAGATAGTTGATGAAACCCCATCTGGAGTACTTCATCCAGTTCTGGAGACCCCATTTCCACAAGGACATAGTTAGGATGGAGGCAGTCCAGAGGAGGGGAACTAAAATGATGCAGGGTCTGCAATAGAAGCCATATGAGTAGAGACTAAAGGAGCTTAATATGTATACCCTTGAGGAAAGGAGAGAGAGGGGAGACATGTTTGAAACTTTTAAGTACTTCAAGGGAATCAACAAAGTCCAAGAAGGTAGCATCATTCAGAAAATGAAATGTGCAAGAACAAGGGGACACAATTTGAAGATAATGGGGGGACAGCTCAGAGGTAATGTAAGGAAGTATTTTTTCACAGAGAGAGCAGTGCACGCATGGAACAGCTTTCCTGAGGTGGTCTTGGGGTCAAAAACAGTCAGGGAATTCAAAATTGCGTGGGACAGACATAAGGGGGTAGGAAAAAACAGGCTGTTGGTTAACTAGGATCTTCAGCTTATCCAGTAGGTAGGGGAAATGGGCAGACTAGGTGGGTCAAGCAGTCCTTATCTGCCATCAAAGTCTGTGTTTCTACGTTTAATATAACTTATGCCTCCTTGCAATCACCAGTGCCCAATAAAAGGGCACAAGCAGATGCACTAATAAAACCAGCTGATCTTGTGATCAGCTGGTTTTACTATAGCAAGCATGAGCATGTTCATTCATGAGAAGGCGGCCAGCAATGGAAGAGGGCAGGTTGAGCTGGTCACCTTCTCAATTTATATTTGACAACTGGGTGCTGGTGGGTGTAAGTAAGTAGGATCAGGTACTGTGTAGGGGGGCATAAATTATATATTTCTAAGCACAAAGAGCATTTTACATTAAGAAGGTGACCAGCCGTGGAGGCGGGCAGGTTGAGCCAGTTGCCCAATGGGGGATCTTCTTAAATGTACTAAAAGAAATTGGGGGTGTTGGGGGAGGAGGTTGCGATTGTGCTTTTGATAGAGGGTTGGGGGGATGGTGTTACAAGCTGGTCTTGGGCTGGGGAGGTGGGTTGTTTCTCCTTTTTTCTCTCTCATTTTTTTTTTCCTGCGACCAAATAATTTTCTAAATATGAAAAGTTCCCTATTCAGGAAGGACTGATGAATATTTGGGAGTCCTACTATTCATGGTGTTTGGGAAATAATATTCAGACCCTGGACAGCCCTAGTGAGAGCTCCTAGCTGCCAGTGGGTGGTATGTTCAAAAACCCAGCTCCCCCCTTCCTGCACACAGACCGCCCACCCATGAGTATGGAAATACAATCCTACCCATCCACACATGTATGCATGGACCCCTTACAACTATCCATACTCATATCGATGTACACATACCCTTGCATGCCCACCCATTGATGCACACACATACCTTTATGTATACATGTACCACTTACCTCTGCTATTGATGAGGCCCCCTCCTGCTACTCCTTTCAGCAGTGAAACCATATTTGTAGCTCCCATTTGCAGGGAGGTTGGTCCCACCCCTGTGGCCCATTCTAGTCTACCTTAACTGTCAGCAGAAACTTGCAGCTACTGACCAGGTCACCCTACTGCCTGGTGTGGATTGTTTTACTCAGACTAGCTCAGCTGAGATACAGTACAACATCTTCTTTTCAACTGGGTACTGATTTTCTGCAGCTTGAAAGATGGAGTCACTGAGATGCTAACTGACTTGTTTAGGAGTCAGAGCAAATAATTCTCTTTGATGGGATTCAATCATGTATGCCAACCTCCAGGATGAAGCATTCTTATCACAGTTTCTGCTAGTGATGTGGTACCTTGCAGGATCATGTAACAACAGAATGTTATCAAATGACAATTACTTCACTTTTTCTTACCGGAAAGTATGACATGTTTATCAGAGGGCTTCTTCGCAATAGCAGGCACTGCACAATACAGTACACGTCACATTAAACTGTTCCTCCAGCTCAATGGTATAGCATTTTTCACTGTTGCTTAATGTGTGCACCGCTTACCGCAGTGAATTAATAACAGTTTTCTAATGGTTTGCCTCTAGCTGATATTCAGTTTCAGCCTCTTTTGCAGCTGTCAGGCTACTTTTATTAATGCAGTATAACATATTAAGCAACCCATTAAAAAGAATAAACCTCTGAGTTCAAGTCCAATTTCACAACTGCATTGTGCAGTACAACTTGATTGGCATGTCATTCTATGGCTCCAACTGTACTACAGTAGCTAAAGAAAACTGCTGCTGTTTACTGTATTCAGGAACAGCAAAATTCCACAGCTCATGGGTGAAATTCTACCATTTGTGGGAAACATTCTGCTGTTCACAAATACAACAAACCACAGCAGTTTTATTCAGCTATTACAGTACAGTTGGAGCCAGAAACTGTGGCATTTGGGGGCATAAAAGGATGAAAGGGCAGAAATAACATGACATGACATGAGTGGAGTCCTCATAAGCAAGGAAAACAACATGGGAGGAGGGGTGGAGTTTTCAATCCAAATACAGGATTGCTATAGGCTGGAATTGAGTGAGAGCTTTTTCATGGGATTGGATGAATGGAGTGAATGCAAGTAACTACTGTACTTCAGATGCATTTGAAAATGCATTGCAGGAACACTGGATGGGAGATGAAGGGAGTTTACATTGGTTAAAAGTGCATTGCATATGAATTGCATATGAGCTGATGATTAGATGATCAATCAGCTGATGAAACAGAGTTTGTATTTTAAGCATTTAGATTTGCTGGTGCATTGTCAGCACAAAAAAATAATGAAAGAGCAGTGAGCTTGAGGAACAGTTTAATGTGACTTGTACTGTAACTGGTGTTTTTTCAGGTGGGTGTTAAAGACCCCTAGGCACTTTTCGAAAAGAGTACAGGTACTTTTATTAGAGTAAAAACAACAGTACATATATTTTCCATATGTAACATAGGAAAACCAAATCAAAACAAAGAGCTAAACACAAAAACGATGCAAAATGCAGAACTTGATATGCCATCACTCAACTAGTCCTCTCACAATATCAGTCCTGCTCACATTTCGTGAACTCAAGTAAAACTGCTAAAGCACATCCAAATTTCTATATGTACACACATAATACAAAATAACAGGAAATATTCCCTATCGTTTTATTTTTGCTGTTTTCACCAGTTTCATATTAGCATGAAAATAAAAAGGCAGTGAATATTATTAGGTGAATCATTATATAACAGCAGCACTATTGCTCCACCAGTGAAAATAAGATGACATAAATATGTCGGATGTGCTCGGAGCACTAAATGTAATGGGTATGAATTGAAACTGTTATACAGTATTATAAACAATCTGATACAAGTAAGGAGCAGTCTCAGTCTACTTTCATTGTACTCTTTTTTAGTGGACAGGAATCCAACTATTATATTTTCATAGTTGACTTTAGTCCATCCTGGGTTGGACTTCCAGTGATATCATGGCTGGAATAGTAGCCTAGAGAAAGAGCTCCTCTCCCACCCAAGATAAAAACTCCATTCCTTTTAGCTAGAACTGCTTCAAAACATTGAAATATGCCAGAAAGGGAATAAGAAGGTGGCAGGAATTCAGGATTTTGGTCTGCATAGGCAAAGCAGACTGCAGATGGCAGCAGATAAAAAGACACAATTTCAAACAGCAGCCACAGTATGTCTCCAGATAGCATATGAGATCTGCCTATAATACAGATCGGCAAGAGGAGCATCTCATGAGGAACTTGTCTCAACTTTTACTTCAGGAAATTAAAGCCTCCAAACAGGATAACAAGGGTGAATTTAGAAAACAGAATGAGTGATTGAGTAGGATGCAGTGGAGGCTAGAAGAAGCTGAGGAACGAGTGGCAGTGGTGGAAGATGGGGCCCTGCAATTTGGGATGGCCCTTGACACTTTGCTGTACTACACAGAAGCACTTCAAAAAAAGTGCCTGGCCCTTGAGGAATGTTCTAGGAAAGACAATCTAAGAGCTACCAGGCTCCTGGGGGGAGTTGAAACTGGTCATACCTGCAGCTTCCTGGGATGTCCTGGCATTCCCTGACACCATGTCATTCCGAATGGAGTGCACTCACTGTGCTTTCTCCCCAAACCCAAACCTACTACAAGGCTGAGGTTCATCTTAATGAAGTTTTTGAGTTACAAAATGAAAGAAGGTATCATCTGGCTCACCTGGTACAAAAGAGGATATCTCTACCTCGATCAAGACTACTCACCAGACATAATGAGAAAGCGACTATGATGTCTGGATGTCATTAAGGCCCTTAAGTTAAAATAAATCAAGTTCCAGACTCTGTATCCAGCCTGAGTCCATAGTTTGTGGGAAAACTTTGTGCAACTCTTCAACACTACCCCCAAAAAGCAATGGCAGTACTCCAGGCCCATGACATCCAACTTAAATGGTTCAAATCAGTCCAGCAGCAGGCCCAGTGGATGACCAGTAGAGGAGACAGGACTCTGCAATGGTGCAATAAGATCCGGGCTTTGGATAATAGAATGGCTCACCCTACCTTGGGGGACATCAGCAGTCTCCTACAGCAAGTTCAACATAAAGCTCCAGGCATTGCAACAAAGCAGTACCATATCTGATCCCCAATGCACCATCCTGCTTTAAGAACTTTGAAAGGAGTAGGGAAAACACCACTGGCAGCTAGGACAATTTTGGATGCTACTGAGCAGTAGGCCTATCATATTTAAATAAACTGCAGTTTTGTTTTAATTTTTTGTTTTGTTTTTTACCTGACACCACTTGGAAGGCCTCTCTTTGTCCCTGAAGCCCCAGCATGAATGGCCCAGAGGTCCCAAAAGATGCAATTCTGCTTTAGACTCCCAAGACACATTTACTTACCACTACTCTGAATGATGCCATTGCTTTCACAGAGTTTTGCTGCAGGGTATGCTAGACATGAATGCAGCACTATGGTGAGTACGTCTGCGATGCTTTGTCTAAGGGTAAACTTTTTGAATAACTACTACAACTCACTGGGTTCCAGGGACAGGGGAAATGCACTGAGTTTTGGGGACAGGGGAAGTACTTACTGGAGTAAAATTATTTAATTTCATTATAAGAGGTTATAATGGGATAGATGAATTGTTCTACCTGCATAGAGGGGGAGGGTTACAGACTATTGCTAATGGTAACAGGTGGGATCCTCTCCTTGACATGAGTGGTCCAATCTATGGGTCCTGTAGGGTTCAGGCAGCATGTTAACACAGGAGTACGGATAAACTCCAAGCAAATCTTGAAGCTGAACTCAACTCCCTTATAGAATGCTCCACAATGCAAAATTTGTGATCAAGTGCAACTATCAGAAATTCAATTTGGAAAACTAATAGATCTCAGGAACATAAACTGGCAAACTTTTATCTAGCTACTTCAGTAGATGAAGCAGGTGGCATTTTTACTACAATGCCATTATCACTAATAAATAAACATGCTTAATTTATAAAATCTAGAGTTAAACAGGGCTCCCAGCCATGGGTAACACATGGCCTGAAAAAAGCCCTAGCAGCATGGGATGAACTTTGGGTCACAGCTAGACTAACTATGTTACCCCTGAATTGGTTGGCCTTCAAGAGAGCAAGAAATGTCTGTATAAAACTCCTTAGGACAGCAAAAGTCAATTTTTAAGTGAATGCACAGGAACATGCTAAGGAAGATTCAGCAAAAATGTGGTGCGCAATTAAATCTGTTGAAGGACATAGACCACCTCCATCAATCCCATCAAAAATTATGGCCCAAGGAAGTAAAATTTTGGACCAAGCAATAATTCTTGAAAAACTGAACTCTCATTTTGCCACAGCTGGACTAGCATTTGACTCCTCTCTGGCTGAAAAACTAGTGAAGAACACCTCACTGGAGGATACCCCGGCTAGCCCACAAATCCTGAACTCTCTCAGCCTATCTCCAACAACTTTTAAACAAGTCAAAGACGTGTTAGTAACATTAGATACCAAGAAGAGCCCTGGTATGGATGGGATAGACCCCTTTTTCCTTCAAGCTGGCTCATATATCCTTACTGCACCTATAACTCATTTATTTAACATGTCAATTACTTCAGGCTCTGTTCCAACCCTATGGAAAACAACCAACCTACTCCCTTTGTTCAAATCAGGTCACCCTTGAGATCTGAATAACTATAGGCCCATTTCAATATTACCTGTAATTTCTAAACTTCTTGAAAAAATAATCAATGCACAGCTAAGGGATTACATAGAAAAAACTGTAACTTTTTAATCTGCTCCAATCAGGCTTCTGACAGCAGCATAGTACAGTTTCAGCCCAGGCTAAAGTGTCAGATGACTGGCTCACTGCCCTCGACCACAAACTTTTTACTGGAGCTGTGTTTCTAGACCTAAGTAAGGCATTTGACATGGCAGTACATAACCTACTGTTGCTGAAACTTAAGGAACATGGACTAAATCACTTATCTGTTAGCTAGTTTGCTAGCTACCTATCAGGGAAAGTCCAATGTATTAAAACAGATGACCTACTGTCCCCTCCTTTGCCACTTCTGAGAGGTGTGCCCCTGAGATCCATATTAGGTCCCCTCCTCCTTTCAATCTATATTAATTCCTTAAGTAGTAATATTTTTAAAGTGAAACTGCATTTTTCTGCAGATGATACTGTCCTTTACAGTATATCTCTAAACCATCATTAAATGAAGTCAGCGCCATACTCCAAACTGAATTCAACCAATTACAATTGAATCTCCTTAGTTCAAAACTCATGCTAAATGCAAATAAGACCAAGGTAATGCACTTCACTCCCATCTTATCTATATCACCATCATCAATGCAGGACAACATAACTATACAATCAAGCCAGAACATGGGTAGCTCCAGTGACCACGGTGTGTCATAACAACCGAGAGTTCAATAAATTAAATAAGTCAACCACACTCAAGAGCAATGTTGCATAATGCCATAACTTTAATATGCAATGAAAGCCCATACATGTAGCTGTGCCCCTACATAGACAAAATTTAGACGTTTGCACTGACCGTGCTTTAACAAGAAGCTCATAGCTATACTAACGTTACTAGGAGATTCACTGGAGATTGTACAAAAATTTAAGTATCTTGGGATGTGGTTAAACAATCAGCTTTTCTTTACCATCCATACTGAAACACTAGTGAAAAAACTGAGAATTAGGATAGGATTTTTCTGTATAAATAAATCCCTATTTCCTACAGAAGTCAGGAAACGGTTAGTCCAAGCAACATTTCTGCCTTTACTAGATTATGCAGACATTCTGTACTCCAACAGCGTAACATCTTGCCTTAACAAATTGGACATACTTTACCATCAGTCTCTACTTTATATCTTAAATGCCCCTTCAAGAACACATCATTGCTCATTATATTCAGTGGTGGGATGGATGCCACTTGCCACTAGAAGGAGGATGCATAGCTGTACCTAGGTGTACAAAGCAATGCTGAATAAAATCCCCTCTTATATTTCTTCCCTATTTCACTGATCGCTTAGTTGCTACTCACTTAGGAAAAACTCCATAATCTTACTAGACATTCCCAAATTTTGCACTCATTTTGGAAAAACCACAATCAGTAATACTTTATTTTCTGCTTGGAATAAACTCCAAAACACCCTCAGGCTCTTTAAGTACATCTCTCTGAATGTTGTCAAATCTCTTATAAGCAATTCCATTAAAGAGCCCCTCACAGCAGTTGGAAAACTCTGAAAAAAAGTAAGATTTATATTCAACACCATCTCATTGTCTTTATTACTTCATATATTTTCAGTAATTAGTTCCCCATTTTCTTTATTACTGAAAGAGTTGTATGACAACAAGATCCTTGTCTCCAAGACTTCATCTTCTCTGCCTGCTTTCCTACACCTGACATCACAATCCCATTTATGACGTAAGTATCTCAACAGCAACTGATTATGATGTCATAAACAGAATTGTGATGTCAGGTATAGGCAAGCAAGCTGAGGTGAAAGGGTAGAGATACTGTTTTCATGCAAATACCCTTACTAATAAGGGAATAAGGGTGAGAATTACAGACTAAAATATGAAATATAAGCTATATTTATGTCTCAATATTCCATTTTTTCAAAGTTGTCTCAACTGCTTCAGGAGCTCTTTAAGGAGGATTGTCACTGTTACGCTACCTAGCTGGGCCCCTGGATTCTTTTGTTACCCAATTATGCCTGGGTTTAAGCATTTTACCAGCTATAGTGAGAATCTCTGTATCTATTACTGTGCACTGTTCTACTCCCACCTAATCCGCTGGCTGGAACTTGACTGTCTTGCACTGTATTTTGTATTTTTGTTGCTCATGGCTAATTCTATGTTTTGTACTATGCTTTCTATGCCCTTTTGTTATCATCCTGTACAACTTGTTCTGCAGTGTGTGCCATCCTGTATTTGTATTTGCCCTGATTTATGCTTTGTATGTATCTGCTGTTGGTGTTTTGCCTGTGGCAGGGCTTTCCTGTAAATGAGCTGGCCCAATGGAGCTTTCCTGATGAAATAAACTTGAACTTGAACTTGAGAAGAGGTGATGCAATTTGTTGTTTAGCAGCAGTGAGAGGGAGGGGGCCTGCAGGTGGGCCACATGGGTGTGCCTCCCCTAAGAGATTGCACTTGTGGAAGAAGGGGCTGGCTGGAACATTGCCAGACTGCATGATACCTGTGGGGCAGCTTTCACCAGAGCCACTTAGTTGTCTCAAACTCTGTGTCCAAAGGAAACACTAGGAAGCTGACTTGACTTGTCCTGCCCTGCAGAAGATGGCTTGCCCATAGCTCATAAGGCAAAATCACATCATTTCTGCAGCTGAGGGGGCCACTCAATTGCTACCTCTGAATAGGGTGCCTGAATTTGTGAAGCTTCTCTCATTGTCTGCCATGCAGTGTGGGGGGTGGGCCACCCAACCACAGGACTCTTAGTGGCCTGTGCATGGGAATGCCCCACCTACCACATAATTCCAGCCTTCTTGAGCTTATGAGCTTCACAAAGTGTACTCCTTAGTTGCAGTTCAGCCTCAGAGAATGAGGAATGCAACAGATTATCCACATCCCAGTTCACATATTTTCACATGCTGCTGAGGACTAAACATCCATAAGCCATTGCAAAGTCAGAAACCTCTCTCTGGTACTGTTCTGACATGGACTAGAAAGGTTCTTTTTATATCACTGATTTTGTTCTGATATCTCATTGGGGGGATGGATTCATTTAATGTGGCAGATGAACCTTCTGTCCTGGTAGCGGCATTTTCTTTTTTTATTTAACTCTGCTGTTTTCCTTAGTATATTGAGCTCTTCCATTTTGGAGAAAGCTTGAGTAGTGGCCTTTGTTTATAGGGAAGTAGTTACCATTACTACTATCTGGATGTGGTTGTCCTCTGACTTGGTTAGGACTATACTAGGAGAAAAGGACAGTTTTGTAACAATACTCAGCCTTCTAAATGTTATACTGTAGGTTATAGTTCAAAGTGCTTTGAAGCCCAGCTGGCTATTGGCTTGCAATTTTTGTTACAACAAGGCTACAACTTGAGGCAACTTCTTGTTCTGCCATGGAGTGGTGGGAAGAGGGGGCAGAATTGGAGCACTCTGATACAGCCATTACCCAACATAAATCAGTCAGTATGACATCTCAAGGGTATACATATTAAGCTCCTTTAGTCTTTCTTCATATGTCTTCTGGTGCAGACTCTGCACCATTTTGGTTGCCCTCCTCTCGACAGCCTCCACTCTGTCTATGTCTTTGCGGAGATAGGGTCTCCAGAATTGCACACAGTACTCCAGATGGGGTCTCACCAACTGTCTGTACAAAGGGATAACAACTTACTGTTTTCTACTATTGATGCCTCTCCCTATGCATCCCAGTATCCCCCCAGCCTTCCTTACTGCCTTCTCACATTGCTTGCCGACCTTTAGGTCATCTGATATAATTACCCCCAGGTTCCTTTCCATTTTTTTACTGTTGTCAATATCTCACCCCCCATTGTGTACTCTTCCCCTGGGTTTTTGTTTCTCAGGTGCATTACCTTGCACTTCTTTGCATTGAATCTGAGCTGCCATAAATTTGACCATTCCTCCAACCTTGCCAAATCCCTTCTCATCCTTTCCACTCCATCTAGCGTATCAACCCTGTTGCAGATCTTTGTGTCTTCTGCAAAGAGACATACTTTTCCTTCCAGTTCATCTGCAATGTCACTTATAAAAACATTAAAAAGGACAGGTCCCAGTACTGAACCCTGCGGTACCCCACAAGTAACCATCCTTTCTTCACTGTGGACTCCATTTACTACTACCCTTTGCGTCCTGTTGTCTAGCCAATTTTTTATCCAGGCTACCACCTTGGGACCCACTCCAAGGCTGGCTAACTTGTGTATTAATCTTTGGGACTGTATCAAATGCCTTGCTAAAATCTAGGTAAGCCATGTCTGCAGCCCCTCCCTGGTCTACTACTTTGGTCACCCAGTCAAAGAAATCTATTAGATTTGTCTGACATGACCTTCCCATCATGAATTCGTGCTGCCTTGTGTCCTATGCCCCACTGGCCTCTTGGTACTCAACAGTTCTTTCCTTCAGAAGTGATTCCATCATTTTCCCTACCACTGAGATCAAACTAACTGGTCTGTAGTTTCCTACCTCTGTCCTGCTCCCACTTTTGTGAAGAGGAATCACATCTACCCTCCTCCAGTCCTCAGGTACCACCCCATCCTCCCATGATTTGTTAAAGCGAGTAGTCAGCGGTGTCATTAGTTCTACCCTTAGTTCTTTTAGAATTCTTGGGTGAATCCCATCAGGCCCCATTGCTTTGTCCACCTTCAGTTTTATTAGTTCTTTCAGAACCCTTTCTTCTGTAAATGGACTGATATTGGCCCCCGTCTTCAGAGTGTTTCTCTTGTTTGGTTTAGGTACCTCCCCCTCCTCTTCCTTTGTGAATACTGAGCAGAAATATTCATTCAGTATCCCTGCTTTTTCACTGTCACCCTCTACCCACATTCTCTCCCCTTTATTAAGCCTCAGTATCCCTCCTTTGGTCTTTCTTCACTCCCTAATGTACCTATAAAAGGTCTTACCCCCCTTCTTAACAGAGTTGGCTATCCTTTCCTCGGTTTGGGCCTTTGCTATTCTGACTGACTTTCCAGCCTTTTTCTGCTTTAACTGATAAAGTTCTCTGTCCTTCTCCTTCTGTGTTTCCTTATATTTCCTGAATGCTATCCTTTTCTCCTTAACCTTCCCTGCCACCTCTTTTGAGAACCATAGAGGTTTTTTCCTTCATTGTGTTTTGTTGATTTGCTTTACACAAAGGCTTGTTGCCTCTGTGATGGCTGTTTTGATTACTCCCCATTGTTCCTCCACCCCTCCTTCTTGGCTGTTTGCTAGTGCTTTTCTGAGGCACTCTCTCATTTTCCCAAAATCAGCCCTCCTAAAGTCCACTACTCTTGCTTTTGTAAGGCTTGATTTTATGGCTGTATTTATCATGAACCACACTGTTTGGTGGTCTCTTGTTCCCAGATGGCTACCCACTTCTAAATCTGAGATTCTTTCTCCGTCCCCATTTGAAAGTAACAAGTCTAAGATTGTTCCCTTCCGAGTGGGTTCCAATACTAGCTGCCTGAGGATTGCCCCCTGTAGGACATCAAGAATGATCCTGCTCTTGGATATGCCTGCAGCAAAGGTGCTCCAGTTAACATCTGGCATATTGAGGTTCCCCTGTGGAATGTTATCAAACAGGTCTTGAAGATGGTACATCAACTAACTGGCAGCCAGTGAAGAGCCCAAAGCACAGGTGTGATGTGGACACTATGAGGAGTTCCCACCGACAGCTGAGCAGCGGCATTCTGGACCAGCTGAAGTCAGCACACCTAGCTCCCAGACAGCACTAGGTAAAGAGCATTGCAGTAATCCAAATGAGAGGTGACAGAGGCATGGACAATCGTCTCAAGGTTGGCTGACTTCAAATACAGTTTGATTTGGGTGATCTAACGAAGATGGTAAAAACCAATCCTGACTACCGACAACACCTGTTTTTCAAATATCAACCTGCAGTCAAGAATGATGCCCAAATCCTTTACTGCATCCATGGCTCAAAGACTGTGACCATCCAATGATAGAAAAGAAAGCTCATCACTTGTCATTGCTGACCCAATCTGTCCTAGTTCAATGACCATCACTCTGTCTTCGCTGGGTTGAGATGTGACCAATTGTTGATTTATTGAAGGCAACTTCCAAGCACTGACTCTGCTTTTACCTGATCCAGCATGCAAGACAGATTTAGCTGAGTATTGTTTGCATAGCAGTGAAACACAGCCCCATGCCACCTTATGCTATCATCCAAGGGCAACATGTACACATTAAATGATGTAGGTGCCAAAACTGATCCCTGAGGAACCCCACAGGTGACCACCATGGGTTCAGAGATGGAATTGTCCAAGGACACCTGCCTGTAATGTAGGACTCAAACCAGTGCCAAACAATACCAGCAAGTCCCACATAGTTTCTCAGCCAATCAAGCAAAACACCATGATCCACCATGCCAAATATTGATGAGAGGTCCAAAGGGAGCAAGATGGAGCAAAGTCCCTGATCTCTTGCTATGAGAAGAACATGCACCTCTCTAACAAGTGCAGTCTCAATATTATGACAAGGCCTACATCCTGACTGGAAAGGTTTATAGATGTTAAATAACTCCAGATGAGCATCTGGCTGCATCCCCACAACCTTCTCAATTATCCTTCCTAAAAGGGAAGATTTGAGACAGGCCTGTAATTTGCCAGGACCTTGGGATATGAAGATGTTTTTTCAGGAGGGGCCTTAACACAGACCTTTTAAGAGTCACCTGAAAAAAACCTTCCCTCAATGAACACCCTATGATGCTCGCATACACTGGTCCTAGAAAACCAGGGCTATAAGGAGCCAGGTTGGTCCAGGATCAAGTGAACAGCATGTAGGGTGCAAACCAGAGATCATTTGGACCACCTCCTCTTCCACAACTGGAACAAACTCAGCCCAGGTTGACAGATTGTCATTGTCCCTCCTTTCTTGGATACAGTTGCCCATAACAGGCCACTTACAGTGATCACCCTTCATACTGAGGATTCCTTGTCGAGGACAAAATGGCTAAGTTCCTCACACTTTTCTGGTGAAAAAGCTTTGACAAACTGCAGACACACTGGATTAATCATTCTGACTCCAGTGTGTGAAAAAGCTGTGCAGGCCTGTTCTTACTTGCAGCAATTACCCCTTAACAGGAACTTTGTCTTTTTCAAGGTGATTACCATCTGATAGTCACTGTAGTGACTCTTTAGATCCAATTTGTCTTCAATGGAGTGAGATCTCCTCCAAGAATGCTCCAACCTCTGTCCCTTAGTCTTTAACCATCTCAGCTCCTCACAGTACCATGGGGAACTGTGACTGGAAGTTAAGGTATGAACCAGACAGATGCCAGGTAGTCTGAGGCAGCAGTGAGAGCCATATTATAGTCCTCCATGGCCTTCTTATCTCCCTCAGCACAAGCCATCTCTATGCCTGAGATGTCCAACAGAACCTGGAGTATCTCACAAATTCCCAGGAAAGCATGTGTAGTATAGAAAAAATGTCAAAACGCTCCTCACCAAAATGGGCCTTCAGGATGCTTAGCAGTTCCTGTATGGCTCTACCCATGGTTTCATGTATTACTACCATGACCAGAAGATTTGATCTAGACTTAATGTCTTTCTCCTCTCAAAAGAGTCCATGACTTGCCTGAAGAAGTGTGTGATTAGACCTATTACCATATCTGATCATTCTCAGTAATTCTGGAACTGGATATGCAAGTGCAAAACAGGTCAACATTTTGGATACTTAACATCTCCTTCCCTCTTGTAGGAAAGGGAGGTAAGAGACCAAATCCTACAAATAATTTTCCATGCAGTTCAAGACAAGTCAAGTCCTGACATCAACCCTGGAATCTTAAGAGATACAGTAAAAACAATCTTATGGGGTAAATGTATTATGCTAACAACCGCAAAGAAAAAACAAACTCTGGCCAGAGCCGATAGGGCTGCAACTGAAGTTGCAATGGGGCTACCAGAGGGAACAACTGATGTTTTTATTTTGGGGTACTGAAATGCAGCTCTTTGGAGTCAAAAGAGTGAATATTGAAAATCATCAAAGTTATGCGTGAATGCTGAAATAGTGTAACATTTAAGTCATAACTTGGGTATTTTATCGTATTTGTACACCAAATTTTCAGTATAGCAGACAAGAAAAAAAAACAATGATGGAACAGGATATTTAATATACTGCATCATGTAGTTTGGTCAGTTTCTTGCAATTACTGAAAGCCACTAATGCAGTGCTTCATCCCTCCCCGGAGTTGCTCTAATAACAGCAGTGATCAATGAGCACTGCAGCCTCACCTTCTTTTAGGGGGCTAGCAGGAGGCATAAGTCAAGCTGGATCATGTTTTAGGGGATAGGAGGGGTGGGAGACCAGGAAATGCTTCCACTAACTGCAAATTCCCCAGTCCCTTCACTTGATTTCCTATTGTCACTACTGTAAAAGTTATCTTGTGCAACAGTGCTACTGTATATCAAATGTGCATTTTCCACTTTTTTGGGTGCCTTAAATGAAATATACAAAAAACATAAACTGTCTCCTAATAATTTCAAACACCTGTGATAAAGCCAACCAGGTATGTTGCACTTTAATAATTATGTAAATGAATACAAGGGGTTCAATAAAAAATAATTTTTATATCTCTGCTTATAAACTGTGTATAAAAGCAAGTGCACTGGGCAGTGTGTATCAGTGCAGTTTGGGTATAGTGAGCCAAGAGCAAAAAGCACAGCTCCAGGACTTGATCCTTCAAAGAGCAAAAATTACTGTGTGATCAAATGGCTGATGCGGCTCATCAGAGATTCAGCAAACATCACTTCCGAACATAGCAGCAGTCCCCATTGACAACTGGGATCTCAGAATCATCAGCATCATCTCTCTTCCATTTTGACAGTGTTGTACTCCACAGTTTACAAGTTACACTTCAGCTTGTGAACTTTAGCATTTTTTTTTTAATAATTTTCAGTAGGGAAAGGCACACTGAGACAAAGCTCATTTCCAGGTGCAGCCCCTGAACATAGCTGATTAAGTGACTAAATAGGGTTGGCAATACAGTATACAAGTGTGGCTGTGAGTTTTAAAAGCCAGGTCTGCTGAGTCTCCAGGTTCAAATATAGATTGGTCCTTTAACTCTCTAGGCTGCAATGCCAGATGCAATGTTTCTTTGTTGTGTCTGTCATGTGTTTGTAGGTGGAACAACTGCAGAAAGTGAATGACAATAGATCAGATCCCAAAATATTTGGAGAGTTTGAATGAAGATCCACACAGAGTGAGAGATGATACATTTCACTCATGATAGCATATTCTTTTCTAAGCAAAAAAGTAGTTTTTAAAATGCAGTTAATGTAGTTCTTGGTAACACATTACAAAGTGGCTCTATTACAGTAAACATTTTCTTAGCTTTGTACTCTGAGTTATTGTGCAGTGCAGTAGAAACATTCTGAAATAAAATGTTGCTTTTAATCTTGAAGGAAATGGGAATGCTTACATTAACAAAACAAGAAAAAGTGATAAATGCTGGTAATCGTGCAAAGGGGTAGTTAGTTATGGCTGCTGGAGCTAATTTGGAAGATAAAACATTGCTAGGTAGTATGCATAGTTGGGGGCCCTGGCATGAGTGATGTCTACTTCATCATCTGCTGAGAGAGTACTGAATTGCACTCTGGCCAGAAATACCAGGGCATGGTCAGACAGATGCCAGAGGACAGTGCATAGCGTGTGAAAGGATACAGGCATTTGGTTTGAAGAGATGTAGGTTTGGCACCCGAGCAGCAGGGCAACATAACAAAGAATCATATACAGACCTTTCTAGGTCTGTGCTATAAATATCACAGTCTCAGATAAGACGGTTCTGCGAGCAGTAAAATATGTATTTGGAATGATTAAATATTATACTAATAAACTTCTCTCCTACTTGATTATCTAACTTTTTCCACATATACTCAGGTGATAACAGCAGCTGTCACATACGTTAGTTCATATTGTGTCCACTAGGAGTGTAGGTCAGATGGGCAAGAAGTCATGTGCTACTTCCAGCCAACCATGAAATGCACCAGTGGGTATGGTAAGGAACAGGAGTAAAAGAATGAGGAAAAGATCCAGGACAGTCATATTTAGTAGGTACAGTAAGTGATGATGGTATAAATTTATCTGGCTTGAAGAGAAGTACCATCACAGCTTTTTAAGATCTATGCCATAGATTTCTGTGAGCAACATAATCAAGAAGCAATGAAGTTACAGTTCAGTAAATAGACTGAGTAGTCCATAATAGAGCGACTCTTTTACAGACAACTGTGTGCAGAAGATTTCATTAATGGTAGGGACCTGATAGTGTATGTAACGTAGATAGTGTTAACGTCGCTGGTATTATGCAGGATCCTGTTACATGGAGAGGCCCTGGCTTAGCACTTTGATGGTTTAAATGTAAGCACTAAGGTAAAACTGTTTGCATGGCAGTAGCAAGTGGGATATCAAGGAGGGCTCCTGCATAGCTGAAGTAATGTGTAGCAATGTTTGGAGAAGAGTAACTGAGAAAGTGTAATGACATGTATCTGCTACCTGAATTCTCCAGTACTGACAAGATCTGGAAACCTGCTGAGCCATGTGAGTGTTCCAGCACTTCTGTTACTGTGAGAGAAGCTGAATGAAAATAGGCAGGATTGGAGTGCCGTATGGTGTCCCTGGCTTGTTAGTTATCTCCAGTTGTAGCTACTGCAGCAGGCCATAATCAGAGAAGCCATTGAACCTAACAAAGCATGTTGAATGCAGCGGTACAAAATAATTCCCAGCAAGTGTATCTGGTCTGATCTGGTTGTGTGGCAGACCCAGAAGCACAGATAGCTTGGAAGGAGTGAAAATGGCTCAGTGGACAGAGTGAGGATGGAAGAGAGAAGCCCAAAAAGAAGAGAGCAAGGCAACTGAGGTGGGCACAGATGGGAGGGAGAGCAGAGAAGCACACCAGGGAAAGGGAATGAAAATGTGAGGGGGGGGCTGCTGGAGGAAGCCACAATGCTTTCAGTAGCTTGGCTGACAGGCTCCTGACATTGAAAGCTATTCAGCTGTTTGCTGATGTGGCTTCATGCAAATCCAGTACTGAAGCCTCTCTGATTGGAGCAACTTTGTTCCCTTGAAGTACTCAAAATTTCTGCCCAGCAAGCAGAGAGTGGCATCACAACCACAGTGTGTGGTCAGTGGAACAGACTGCTGAGCCCCTGCTGTTCTGAACTGCAATGGGCTCAGCAGTGACACCCCCCCAAAATCCCTTTCCACTGGTCACAAAATGTTTGGCTCACAGGCGCATCAAATGTAAAAGAAAGGGCAGACTGTGTGGGCCAAGCAGCTCTTATCTGCCATCTGATTTTATGTTTCTATGTCATGCCACTATTATATGTACTACTACCATAGTTTTTAACACCAGCACTATGTGCAAAGATCTTTTCTTAGTAAACAAGTACAGTTCTGTCTACATCTTTACTGGCAATCATCCGTATAATTTCAAATAACAAACATACTAATTTACATGCAAGACAATAAATACAAACAGCAGGTCATACATACACACCCCAATGAAAATACCATGAAATGCATAGAATATATATAACCCCTCCTCAGTAAAATTATTAAACAAATGGTCTCTCCACAGTCACCTGAAATTCTAACCAGTAAACCATGTAAAGCTAAAACTATTAGTTTACTGTAGCAGTGGTCCACACTGGTCCACACACATGTGCACACACACACACACACACAAACATGCACAACTCGTCAATACTAGAGGTGGTCAATTTTTAGTATATACAGTATGAAACCAGATCAACATGAAATCCGTCCAGAACACTGAACAGATCAACTCAGTCAATTTGCTATAAAGGAAATGTTTACCTTTATGGTGGTGTTTTCAAATCTCAAATCCTCTCCAATCAAGTAAACCTTTGGTGACATTATGGCTGATACCTACATTGTCTAAAAAGATTCATTTTTAGTTTTACAGAATAGGATACCCCAGAAACAGAGAACTATTTCATAGCAGCCTTTATCACACAGAGCGATCTTAAGTTGTAGTACGTATGTGCCTTACCTGCAAGGTGATCACATATCTCTATATTCGCTAGTGTTTTCTGTAGGTGTAATAGGCAGCAGCTGTCTGACATAAGTTGCTCTTTTAATAAAGTCTAATTATAGAATACTTCCCCTGCCACATGTCTTCATCTCATTCAATTGCTGTATGCAAAGTAGACAGACTACTTAAAAGGGCTTACAGTGCTGACAGCTGCTGGGTAGAGTGCAGTTACAGAAAAGCCTAGTAAGCACAGAAAGAAATATACACTCTCTTTGCTAATCAGGCACATACATCATGTACTTCAACCTATAACCACTCAGTGCAACCAAAGGTGCTATAAAATGACACTTTGATTTAGGGGGTATCGTTCTCTGCAGAACTCTTTGATGTATACTGAATTTTACCTGACCTGACAATCCTCACTGTTCTTATTTATGCTTGAAAGCATTAGACGCAATGTAATTTCCCAGTGATGATACTGTATGTGCACTTGGTATGGTGCGGTGCTTGGTTCGAATTAGATCCTGCATTACAATAATGTTTTAACTACTTATGTCTATTTACATCAGATCACATTTTTTAATATGTCTCAGCATACACACGTGTGTACACACACGCACACACACACACACACACACACATACAACATGTTATTGTGTTACCAGTTTACAGTGTTTATTCCAAAGGCAGCTAAGAAATAAAACAAGTTATGCTGCTAAGTTGAAAACCCCATTGAAATACATTGAACTGCATACCTGTGCCTACAGCTCATGATTCAGCTTTGAAGAGTGAAGATGTGACTGTGGTACAGTGAAGATTATGGTGTTGGACCCCCAATGGGTAAGTAAGGGCTTGGGGGGTGTGGGGTGGTGGATGATCAGTAGGAGGGTCAGGTGTGGGTAAGGAACATTGATGTACCATTTTTTTACAGGTGGAAAATAAAAAAGAGACTGACATTCCTGGATTGTGACACTGGGGGACTGGGCATCCCAAGTGTGACAGTTATGTGGGGGAAGACATGGATGGAACTTTTTTTTTAAACAGGTGAAAAAAAATACAGAAGATTCCTGATCATGACACTGGGGGATTGGGCACCCCCAAAGTCAGAAAAAAAGACTGACAAAGGGGCCGGTCATGACATTGATGGATTGGCAACCCCCAGTGCTTATTTATTTATTTAGTTATTTATGACTTTGATAACCAGGTAGGTGCATTGATCCAAGGGACCGTTTACAGGCATGACCCATGCAATAAGGCATGAGCAAGAAGAGATACAGAGTAGTGAAAATGAACAATACAGAAACAGAGACTACAAAAGTACAATCCACGGTGAAAATCACCAAGGAACTATAACAGTAACAGTAGTAAATGTGATAGTGGTTAAGAAGCATAGACAAATCAAAAAGTGGTACAGTACAAAGTAACATTTAAAAAACAAACAAACTGTGGTAAAAATGTAAATAACATTTCAAAAACAAGCAGACATGGGTAACAGCAATCCAAGGACAACAAAATATTCCCCCCACACACACAAACAATTACATACCCAACCAAGCAAATAACCCCACCGGGAGCAGGAATTAGGTGAAGCATCAGGCCATAGCAGGTATGGAGTAAATGTAGGGGAGGTGGTGCAATCTAGGTGGACAGTTGCAACTGTCTCTGGAGAGGAGCCATGATTTAAGATTATGTTTAAAGGCCTGAGGCATGTTAGACGATCTGAGCAAAGAGGGAAGCCTATTCCAAAGTTTGGGGGCCATTACCAATAATGCATTACCACCCATATTCAGAGTGGTTCATGGAGTTTCCAAGGGAGTGACAGCAGAGGACAAGAGACACCTAGGTGTGGTATGGGGCTTGAAGAGTATGGATAAGGGGGAAGTGGGGCTGCTTCTAATGATAGTATCAATGAGGCAACCAAGGGTAAAGTCAAAATGACCTTGCAAGGGAACCAGCCTAGACTCTGGGGCGGACAGGGCAAAGTGGCAAATGCTGTTGTATACGACAAGAATCTGGCTGAAGGGCTGTTGAGACATGAGTATAAATTGGGGAACAGAAGTCCAAAATAGGAAGTAGATCACCTCTGTCAATAGTCAGATTTGGTGCGGTAGGCAGCACTGAGTTTCTGGGTGACCCTACAGACTACTACGTTAACATGGTCAATAATGGAGAGGGTGGGGTCTAGTGTGACTGCCAAGTATTTGAAAGAGGGGATGATTTCCATAGCAGGGCCTTGGGGAGGGTGGGTGAATTTAGAGGGAAGTGTTAGCTTTAATGGTTCTGGCAAGGTATGGTTTAGACCCAAACAGGATTGCCTTATTTTTTGGCATTAACCAGCATCAAGTTGTCAGTGAACCAATTGTGGGCAGAGCAGTAGTTCAGGGTGAGTACAGAGGATATATGGGGAAGGGATTTGTCTCTGTGAAAGATAACAGGGTCATTAGCATAAAGGAGAGATTCGCAGGTGAGGCAATCAGAGGAGAGGGTGCTGACACATATTGTAAAGAGCAGGGGTCCCATGTTGGAGCCCTGGGGTACCATTGTGGAGATAGGAGGGGCAGGAGAAGTGGCTTGCCCAATGTACACTGATTGAGAGCGGTTGGAGAGGTAGCTCTGAAACCAATTTGTGGTCTCCCAGAATAACCAATCAGGCTCAGTTTGGAGAGGAGGAGTGTATGGTTTACCAGATCAAAGGCTTTAGATAGCTGTACAAAGACATCACTGGTGGCATGCCCTTGATCCATATTTGTGAGTATGTGATCTGTAAATAGAGCCAGGGCAGTAGTATTGCTATGGTGCCTATGAAAGCCATGTTGCTGGCTGTACAAGATATTGTAATATGTGAGGTACTCAGATAGATGTTGGTGCACAATTTTTTCAAGGCGCTTACTAAGGTTAGGGATAATAGATATAGGTCGATAGTTGTCAGATGAGAGGGGGTCACTAGCTTTAAAGATAGGAACTACCTTGGCAGATTTACAGGAGAGAAGTATACAGGAGGTAGTCAAGGCAAGATTGAAAATGGAGGTGAGAGGTTTGGCAATCACTGAGGAAACAAGTTTGAGCACCACAGAAGAGAGGTCCTCTGAGCCTCAGTTACCCCAGTTGGGTAGGCTCATAAGGAGTTTAAGGATGTGCATAGGGGAGGTGGTCTTGAAATAGATAGGGGGATGAGGAGGGGTGGCAGGAAGTGTGGAGGCAGAGATCAAGGGGGAAGAGTAAGGCCTTGAGTGGGGAACTGACAGGTGGGAGGGGGCGGGGTTCAGGGTTGGGAAGAGGGGTGGGAGAAAGCACAGAGACTCTGGCTGGTGGAATTTCTAGAGGGAGTTCACTGAGGAGGGCTGACAGATCAGAGAATTTATTGTTAAAAGCCTTTGCTACCTCAACAAGGTCAATCAAAGGGCCAGATGGTGAACTTAGCTATATAATAGTGCTGTTAGTACAAGGGGTGAGAAGGGTGCTAATAGATTCCCAGAATTTTCTGGTATTACAAAAGCTATCCCTCTGCAGGTTAATGAAGTAATTTCATTTCAGAGTTCTGATCAGATGCTTGCATTGATTGTGTGGGTGATGGTATTCATTCCACAGAGTAGGGGAAGGTGTTGATTTATGGGTGAACCAATTACAGTCCCTCTCCTTCATGAGGGAAAGGAGATCCTTGGAAATCCAATGTGTACAATCACCACATACTCTCAGAGTTGTGATAGGAAAGTGTCGGTCCTGTAGGTCCAGGAGAATATTTGTGAAGTGAGTGACAGCAGGAGTCACATCCAAGAGAGCACAGAGGCCCTGCCAATTTATGGCTCTAACATCGTCTAGTAGGAGGGAAGTGTCAGGGTGGTTGAAGTTGCAGAATGAGAGCTATTTTGGGGGGGGGGGCCTTAGAGAACCAAATGGCATAGGTAGGAGATTGGTCACTTAGGGAGTAAGATAGTGTGCCTGCTTGTAGGATATGATCCCCACAGTTGATTATCACCCAATTGATAAGGAAGTGAGTGGAGGTATGATGGTTTAGTCAGGTAGGGAGGGTAATGATTTGCAACAGGTTGTGCTGCTTGAGTAGGATGGGAAAAGTCAGTTTCTTGGGCACCAGCCAGTTGAGGTTATTGCCACCAAGAAGGATAGTTTCTCTGGTTGGAGGGAGAGAGACTCTAATCCAGCGAGCAGATTTTAAAAGCCTGCTATACCCCTGTTTGGGAGGTTGTAACAACATCCCCAGTAGAGTTTCTTAGATCTGCCCACAATAACTTCAGCAATGAGCCAATCACTGGGGGAATCAGTGTCAGCACAGAGGATAATGGAGGCAGAGAGTAGTTCCCTGACAAGGATAGCAGCACCACCTCCTTTCTTCTTGCAAGGTCTGTCTTTGTATAGAAGCGTGTAACCAGCTGATTGGAACATGGTGTCAGTATGCTGGGCTTCAACCAGGTCTCTGTAAGACAGAGTATGTGGGAATTATGAAGGGAAACCCAGGGTTCAAGTTCAGAGAATTTAGCAGGGAGACTGCACACATTCATGCGAGCAATCTTTAGTCTAGGCACGTTTACCCAGATATCACAGGTTGATGTGATGGGATGTTGGCAGGGCTCGGATTCATTTTGATATCCCCACCCAGATTGAGCAGGGAGAATAGGAGGTGATAAGGGCACAGCAAGCCCAGCGATGAAGGGGTGAAACAAAGGGAGTATAGAAAAAAGCCTAGCAAATGATGCTCAAGGTTGGGAAGAAAGGCAAGTGTGATGGGGTCCAAATGGGGTGCTCACACATCTTGATTGATTGGAGAAGGGATGAAGGAGATATGGGGCTTCTGTGAACTGTTTGAGTTCAGCCTGGTCATAGGCAAGAATAGAAGCACAGAAGTCAACTGCCAGAAGGGTGCATAAAAGAGAGACAGCCACAAGGGGCAAAATTAAAGACTTCATATTAGAAATGGATAGGCTGGTTAAGGACACCAGTAGTATCAATACTCTGCCAGCCAGGATGAGAGGGGAACTAGCTAATCAAAAAAAGGCATTCTAGAGCAAGGTGGTTAAAAGGGGATTGAGCCTTTAAGAGAAAAACATTCCAAATAGACAACCAATCTCAGAGAGGGTTATGGGGTGGGGAGGAGATGTCTGAAAAAAGTCAATTTAAAAGAGTGCAGGGCTGGGGGTGGGTGGGCGGGAGAAAATAAAATTGAAGAGAGCAAAAATTCAAGTAGAGAGATCAGTGAGGAAAAGTCTATGGTGGTGACTGAGCTTCAGTTTCAGAACTGGCTTGTAGGCGTCAGCCAATGGGGAGCTCAGGCTGGGAGAGATAGCCAGTTCAGGGCTTCCACCAAGCAGGAAGCTGCCAAACAGAAAGCCAATGGAGTCACAAGTAATAGATGGTGCCCAAGCTACTCAGGGACTGTACCTGGAAGGAAGGTTGGTGTGTTGGCTGTGAGTTGGAGAGTCGCCACAGTTGAGCTGCATCCTCCTGTCATTTCTTTGTTTCTAGGGGGTGGTATGTGCTGAGAGGGAGGTTTGGGTGGGGGAATTTCAATCATATAACAAAAAAAATATAAAGAAATAATTGCCAGTGATCACGGCAGAACACGGCCCACTCGGCCGTGACTGAGATGACCACCATATGCTACTGCACATGCATGACTGCTTGCACATGTACAGTACAGTGCTGTGACCATCTTGGACATGCCTGAGTGTGCTATGTTCCACTGTGACCACCAGACCTGAGAAATAGTGTAATGCTGCAGTCATTAGGGGCAAAATGGGCAGACTTCTTTACATACACGGAGGCAACTGTGATGCAATCCAACATGTTCATTCAGAAGGAATGTGGCATCCTTTTTCTCAGTGATCATAAAAAGACTGCAGGGCTACGCCCACTACAGCCCTAACAAAAGAAGCAGGAATGACAACAACAGCTAGAAACCCAGGTAAAACTGCTGAAAAGCCAGCAATGGATTAAACTAGATCTCCAGTGAGGGAAGGACCTCCTGAAGATTAAAAAATAACAACACTTTATTAGGCCATAGAGTAGAACTCAGTCTTAAATACCTTCAAGAAAAGTATTATGATGACAGCCCCAGAGTGCTAAAACTGTTAGCTTGCAGATTAGTGGCACAGAAAGCCATGATGCATATAACAAATGTTACCCACCAGGGTACAGGACTCTGAGTAACTACAGTGGAAGATAAAACTGGGGCTTTTAAATATTACTGTAAGAAACTATATAGTGCTAAAGCAACAACTTCAAAAAAACCAGAGATGAATATTTAAAACAGCTTAACCTTCCACAAGTTACTGAGGAACAGAATAAGGCTCTCTGTACCCCAATTAGAGTAGAGGAAATTTCACTGGCCATAGCTAACAGCAAAACAAGGAAATGTCCTGACTCAGACAGGTTCCCAATGGAATTTTATAAAAGATTTCAGAAGGAAACAGTACCACTACTTAAAGCAGCAGTGTATTGAAATGCATTACAAATTGATGATAGTAAAATAAACACCACATTGCATGTATTTAATTCTCCATTTTTGATGTGTGTTGGTACTGTGGTGAAACTCTACTGCGGGGATGTGTTTTTCAAATTAATGTGGGGTTACTTCGCAAGAAATAAGTAAAGGTATTCCACTTTTTTTAAACAGTCTCCAGCGATGATTCAGTTGAAGCAGATGCCATAATGCTTTACGTGCTCGCCCCCATTTGTGAATGCAGGAAGTAAACAGTGCTCTAAAACCTGTTACTGTAGCACTGGTTCACCCACTTTAAATGGCAAAATTAGTTATGCGCAAGTTATTTTGTTCAAAACAGATGGTAATTTGCCATTAAAGTGTAAAGTTTGTGACCTAGCTTACCAATTTCACATATAGTTCTTATCATGTTTGTACTGGTATGATGCTGAACGATAACGCTTGTATACAGACTTGTGCTTTTACCAAACATCCTTTCTTGCTCTCCTAGATGCATAGAAACCAGTTTACTGTCTGCTCACCATTTTTATAGTTCAGGGAGGGTCAGTGTGTTTGTTGTGAGCCTGGATAACCCACTGTCACTCATGATAGCGACATCCTCGATCACCCAATTCTGCCATAATAGCTTGGACAACCGACATTGATGAGTTAATGAGATATTTTCATTTGCTCCGGGAAACTGGCATTTACAGTACAAACCATTGCTGGATGCTAGACATAGCATAGCAGATAGGAGTTGGGGAGAGGAGCATAGTCCAGAAGCACAGAAAACATACAACTTCAAGAATTATGGGGTCAAATTATAACTAGTCCTTCTCTCCAAGCTATTTATCAGTCCATCCATAACTACCATAAGTCACAGAATAACATTGCAGGGACCCAGTAAAAAAAAAAAAATAAACAAATTTCAAAGAAATGGAGGCGCCATTTTGGTTTTTTAATACATTTCCCTGCAATGTTGAAATAGCTGTATTATATGCCATATTGTGTTTATGGTAGCTGGTTACAAACTTGCTCCTCGCCAGCCCTTTTTTTTTTAACAGTACTTATATCCAAGAAAGATAAGAGAAAGTTTTATCCACTTTATTTCAATATATCTTCTGTGGTGTAGAGTTTAGTAACAGACTTTGGTAACCTTGGTATTTCTTTTATGCTATCATGAGTTCGAGTCTCTCTCATTCGTATTCCTCAGTATATATATATATTTTTTTTAAACGGATCTTGTTTGATTCACTAGCTCATTTTTTGGTGGGATGTTATTTGGGGTGTTTATTCTGTCTCATCCTGTCTTGAATGTGCTTTGATATTTTGAAATGGTTTGAATACTGCAAATGAGACTGTGACTTGGCCATAATCCCATGGATGGTTGTTCCCCACGGTATGCTTACTAATATTTATATTATGAGAAGCAACCAATCCTCCTTTCCTCCCATCAGTGTTTCCTGATCTGTGTCTTGGCTTCATGGTGATATAAACTGAATGTGTTTGACCCATCAAATTTCTTTTGTATTGGTCAACATGCATATTTCTTTTATGCACATGATTTACTTTTGTGCATTTAAATAACATCAAGGTGCAGTTTTTATCTAATCTTTAGATCCCATTTTGAAACTGTTATGGGTAATGGTACATTTTATCTATCTTTATGCCATACCCCAATTTTTTTTTCTTTTTTTAGTGCAGTGCTGATCTTTATGATATGAGAATATAATATCAAATATCTTGCAAGCAGAGTCTTTGGTGTAGTGATTAGTGCACTTGGCAATGAAAGTTTTTATTTTCATTCCATGATACCACTGGTTCGAGACCAGCTTCCATCTGCAATTTTTATCTGCTCTTCCCTAAACTGTATTTATTTTTTTATTTGTTGTGTTTATATTGTGATAACCTTGTGTCTTGACTGTTTTTTAGCCTGTTGAGAACTATTGTATTATGACTCGTGAGCTTGTGATTTGCTGATGAATCTCAACTTTACTGTGATGCCCAGACTGCTGATTATATCATGATATGCAGCACACACTCCTCCCCTCCCATTTCCTTGATAGTAAACATTGATCTGTCCATTAGGTGATAACACACACACATATAATTTTATAAATGCTGTGCATATGACATTGAGGATTGGATCCAAAGGCATATATAATGTTTTTTTCAGCCAAATATCTTTCTCTGCATTTTGCATCAAAAACTGTTATGTATATCTCAATTTGTGTTGTTCATGTGATGCACATCAAGTAACAAGTCTTACTGAATTTTTATGGAACCACAGTTTTAAATTCCTATGTGTGATCACTGTTCATAATTCCTTATATTCCATTTATTATTTTTTTAACACTGCAACAGTGCTCTAGATTATAAGACTAACTTTCAACAATATAGCTTTTGCAGGAGCTGTTATGGTGCTGTAGTTAAGGCATTTGCCTTTTGTGTATTTTGGTGCTCATCACACAAAGACACAGGTTTAAGCCTATGTCCTTCCATCCTTTTTTATTTATTTTTTATTTTTATAGTTCTGTAAATAGTAATTATTATGAGGCAATATTTGGAGTGCTTTTGTGGAGTATTAGCTACTTGACTGTATTCTGATTTGTTTAACGTGGGGGGTATTTCTTAAGAGTTTGTGTTTTTGCAATGGACACTAAGATATGCGATAGGGTAGACACTCCGGGGAGAGGAGGATGGCTAGATATTTAAGAAAGTAGAGACTGCTGTATAAACACATATTGAAACACGTTTTTAAATATATATTACATATGCACTTTGGTTATTATTGGTTTGACCCACGTCTTGTTTTGTTAATTGGATAGGCCTTATGACACACTAAGCAAAACATGGGTTAATTACACAATAACCCATATATTTGGTTACATAACTGACAATTATATTTTGTGTCTGTTCACATTATACTTAGTTTACAAATGAAATATTGTGAAAAAGTCCAAACATTGTCTACTTATCTTTTTTCAATAATTCATTGTTTTAAAGATGCCTCCCAAGAAAAGATGTGGACAACCACCTACATATTCCCCAGCTACTGCTAAAAGAAGGAAATTGGAACAGGACTGTGCAAGATGCAAAAAAGCAGTCAAACTCAGGAATGCCTACACGTCCTGGATGAACTAGAAAGACAAAACTGAGTATGGAATCTGCTAGAGATATCGCAATGTTTTTGATAGCCTCATACAGGTAATGTGAAAATGTGTAATTCCAAGCATATTCAAGTATGATATTTACCTATTGTGATGATTACTACTCTATTTCTTTTTTATGGCTGCCACTACTTATATTTGTGTGTGCCTGTTTTGACTTTAGAAAATGGGACCAAGGGGGAAGAAATTGTGTATCACCAGATATGTGAGGCAGTCACTTTACAGTGAATCAGTTGAACACTGTAATATGTCTCATCCTCTGGCACCACATACCACATATGTTTAGTTGTACATGTTGGTAGTCAGCAGTCACATTCTGTCTGTGAAAAAAAGTAAATGAATAACTTGGTATCTCCATGATGTTTCTTTAAAAAAAAAAAGTAAAGTGCTTTCTTCTTCTTGTTGTTGTTGTTTTGTTTTTGTGAGGGGGGGGTGGCCCCATTGGGATTAGCTCTGCAGCATATCTCTCACTCACATATCCTGCCAAACATCATAGGACTATTTAACCTACAGGAAGATAACACACCTTAAAATCAATAATAAAAAATATTTTTTTTTGTCTTTAATTCTTTAGAATTTCTTTATATTCCTTCAATTTTTCTGCATTGTATTATTGCAATATCCTACCTGAGGATGTGGATGATGGCTGGTTTTGCCCACGAGTGGTGTGTTCAGTTCACTCAACTTGCTGCCTCATGACCCCCCAAAAAAACAAAAAAGTGGGTAAATCATGTCTTCACTTACATCCTCTAATTGTATGTTGCTTAAATAACCCACAGCTGACATTGCATTATTTACTAATTATGTTTAATGTATAATCTCATACACATTACTAATTATTTTTACATTTTCAGATTGAAAGACTGTAATGACAAGTCACATCATCAGATTTATGGTAGGTTCATACAGTTTTATTATTCATTTTTTAGTTTGGAAAGACATTGGGCTTGGTGAAGGACAGATGGGTGGGGGAGGGCAGTGCCAAGAGTGCAATACAGGACTGCTTACTATGGATTGTCAAAGGCTTGGTCTGTGTGAGGAGGGGTAGAAGCTTCCAGGTGCTTTCATAAGTCCTGGGGCATCAAGGGTTGGTGGGATGAGCCTTATATGCTGGTGCATTCTTAGAGTGTTCTCATTTCATATTATTATTTATTAGAACTTAATACAATTGTCCTAATTTGCTGTTTTTCTAATTTTCCCTACACTACTGAGATGGCTTCATCCAACACATCATCGTCTTGTTCATCACTTGTTTCCCCATTTGAATCTATTCCTGTTCATCTCATGTCAACACCTTTGATTAGAGCACGGGAAGAAATAAAATATCAATCATAGTAAGACATTGTTTGGGAAATTTTCTATTATGCGATGGAGTATGAAAATCCTATCACCTCATTGGTCAAAACATATCACATGACAGTGATAAATCCTCCAGTATACCCACTGTAAAAGTTTTATATCACTATAAAACCAAAAAACAAGTTGAACATTGTATAATAGCACTATACCATGACAGAGAGTGGATATATGGTTGGATTTATCACTTCTGGTGTGGTTAAGTTGCTCAACTGCACCTCATGACAGAACCACACCAGGCTTAGTAAATCCACCAATATACCCACTCCCTGTCATGGTATATTGCTTAATTACTAAACAGCATGTGGGTTATTTAACCAAGTTATCATGACAGGGTCTGGTTGATGTCGGGATTTACTCATGTTTGGTGTGATTTGGACATGATGTTGCATGCCATGTGAGTATTCCACACCATGCGTTTGGTAAAACTTTGCATCACCCAAATACACCGATATTGATTTTAACTCTGATGCTATTTCGACCCACTGGCATTCAGTCTGTGTATCTATGTAAACTGTTTTCTTACATGATGATATTACCTTAGTGTAGATTCATTATTAAGGTAAGGCAACATTACACAGAAATCAGAAGGTTACTGTTGGTATATGTACTGACATTTGAATGGCCTGTTCACACCATTTCTCATTTTATCTTTGGAGTCACTATATTGTGTTTCTAAGGCTTATTTGTACAACTGTGTTAGATCAGCCGTTGTACAACTACGTTATTGATTCCCATGCAGAGTTGTCGCTGATCAGGCAGACATATCATCATCCCCGGAAACATCCCAAGATGATGTTGACATTCATGATACTTCATATGACCCCAGAAATGACAGATCAGAACATGAAAAGCATAGCTGTTACATTTGGATGATTCAAGGGAGCACACTATTGACAGATCTGCTGATGAATACTCACTTCTAAGGTGATGAGAGTTTGACAAGGAGGGGACAACGAGTCATGTACCTAAGCAATAAATCATGAGTGGGTGTGGGTTATGCTGGGGTTTACCCCTGGGTGACATAACTCCAAGCATAAACCACACCCAGTCATGGTTTATAGTGACTGTAGAATGTCCCTCTTCACTTATTGGAAGACGGTCGCAGCAGCAAATTACATAGAGTTAGAGAGGTTGTTTATTTTGTGATGAGGCACGAACATCTAGAGTCACTAGCCTGTGTCAGGAGAGTCAGCATTCAAGCTGACTTTACAGTGAGATGGGACTGCAAATTAAAGTGGTCAATTTTAAAAAACAACACACAGATGGTGGCGATTCAAATGCTACTTGTGACAGGTATTGGGATTTAATGCATGATTGCTGTGTTCAGTTATTGAAATACATAACAGCATGGTTCAGGGAATTTTTTTTGTAATGGTACATGCAATGGGAGTGTGTCAGGAGGACTGTTTGCTATGATGTTACACGGTAGTCATCATGTTTGGTTTTCAGTTAGACTGATTTGTTTGAGGGTGGTCCATATGCGGCCGACTGGCATCTTTTGCATTGGTAATGCCAGGATGTATGACAGCAGACACATGCTAGTCAATCAATCATGAACTCTGATTCTTGGACCCCATTTTATAATCAAATAATTATTCATAGTAATACATGCATAACCAGTCAATCATTATAGTTTTAGCACAAATGTATCTCATTGTAGATTATTGTAATGAAACATGCCATTTCTCAGTTGCAGCTGCATTGATTCTGATAATGAAATGTCAATGGATGAAGATTACCTTTCTGGTTTAAACTATGAAAGTTACTGCCACAACATATGTCCTGATAGTAATTGCATTGAGCATGTTAATATACATGATAATTCTTGCATACAGAAATTAACTGCAGGCATTGTTTATGATTCCTGTTTAATGCAACTTGCAGTTAAAGCATTCAGAATTTGTGATACCAGAGGCTGCTTCAAGCAAGTTCATGTAACATTGCACAAAATCGGTACAGCATTCCAGATTAAGGTTATTTGTGATAAGGGGTACATACATTACTGGTACTCACAACCATTTATTCAACGAATGACTGCCGGGAATTTTTTACTAGCAACAAATATTTTGCTATCAGGGAATAATTACGGCAAGGTTTCTCTTCTGTTAAAATTCATGAATATGAAATCTGTTACCAAATCTATATTCTATGCAATTCAAAGATAGTATGTTTGTCCAACCATCAACTGTTTTTGGGAGAATATGCAGAATGAAATTGTATCAGGACTTACTGATGAAGTGGTGTTGATGGGGGATGGCAGGAATGACAGTCCCGGGCATTCGGTTAAATATGAAACATACGCTGTGATGCATTATGCATCTAAAAAGGTTATTGATGTTCAAATAGTGGATGTCAGGGAATGTAGCGGAAAATCTGCAAACATGGAAGTTCTAGCTTTTGAGCGAAGTTTGAACAACATTCAAGCCAAAGGGATACAAGTTTCAGAAATAGTGATTGATGCCCATGTCCAGATCCTTTCTCTAATGAGTATGCAAATCTGATGAACTACTTTGTGTAAAGTCATAACCATAACTTGTTACTGTCTTTCATTGTTTAAACAACTGCTGGATAATCAGTGTATGCCTTGGTCTTGATGGTCAGATTGCACAATTAGATGTCATTTATTGTCACTCAGTAATCATACGTACTTGATTTTGTTTTTCAAAAAAGAGAGAAAGTATACAGAAATTGAACATCAGCTCGATTTATGACATGGTAGCAAGGCCCTAAGCAAAAGATTACGTAAGGTATGACATTTATTGACATGTACTGTTCACAAGTGTTTATATTCTGATGTTGAACTTTATAATAGTGTATGGTAGAATGTTGTTATGGATAGAAATCCAGAAGTAGAATGGAGTTGTTATGCTGCAATAGCTATGTCATCACAGCTGTTATGCTGCACTAGCTATGTCACTACTGCAGCAGAACAACTTGGAATGTTGCCGCATAGTTGCTCTCCTCAATCCAGTTAAGCTGGAAGTCGTGTTTTTTTTTTAACCTTGAACTTGCAGAAACATCTGCAGCACATTGTGTCAGTTAAAAAAAAAAGAAAATGTTAAAATGTCTATTCTCTGTCTTCTCCAGCTGATTTTGTGTGGTTTTCTATGCTGTGACTGCCCATACACTATAAAAGATTGTGTATGAGCAGTCATACACAAACAAGGACATTCTTGTATCTTGAGGTTCCCTTGGTAACAGACTACCTCTTGAGCTGTGCTCTCGAGGTCATCTGTTACCAAGGAAATCTCTCAATACAAGAATATCCATGTTATGTATGACTGCTCTTACACAATCCTCTATGTAATATAAGTGGGCTCTTAATGTAATATCCATGCATACTTACTGTATAATTAGACAAGATTATATAATTAAGCAATAAGCCACAATCCTGTTGTTGAGGAAGAGACCATCTGAGGATTCACTATTTCACAGAAAGTGTGGTGGAAGGGATGTAACGCTGTGCCAGAAGAAATCGTATTGCTGCAGAGTGGAGAGGTGGTGTGATATGGTTTCAGTGTAATGTATTGAAATGCTGCACACTTGAGCAGACCAGATAGATTGAATGGCCTGTAACTGCTGGCAATTTCATATTTATATATGTTCTCTGTATTATACAAAAATTATAGGTCACTTCTCAGAAGAAGAACAAAGAATTATTGCTGTGGTTCAGGGACATAATTAACCATTTCTGGTATTCATGTGTGCAATGTGAAGGAAGTGTGATTTTACTAAATGTAAGTATCAGCATATCAAATTTATTTACCTTATGAATGTAATCTGCTGGTAAGCCATTCAATTTAGCCACCATCGTGAAACCTACTTTTTGACACAGTCTTATCTCCAGTCAGGAGTAATGGTCAGATGTCTCCCAGGTACATCAGCATGGAGAGACACTGACCACATTGCTAAAATTGTTCAGGAAGCAAAAGAAAACGCTGATGTCCTGGTACACATAGGGACTAATGATCTCACCAGCCAGTCAGTTGTGGAGACCAAGGAACACCTGACCAGGCTGGGTGACAAACTATCATCTATTTCATCTGGCATCTCCTTCTCTGAGATCCTGCCAGTCTGGGAGAGGTGGGCAGATGGACAGAAGGTCAGAGAAGGGGAGATAGGGGAGCTAAACATGTGACTCAAAGGGCTGGTGCCAGGAAAAAGGACACAGAATTGTAGGGAACTGGCAAAAGTTTTGGGAGCGAAAGTTCTTTAAATTTAATGGACTGCATCTGACTAAGGAGGGAGTCAGTGCATTGGGGCAGAAGTTTGACGTCTTTGCTGAATATTTAAACTAGCAAATGGGGAGAGGGGTGCAGCACCCCATACGTCAAATGGAAAGAACACCCCTCCCCCCTCAGCTAGTGGTCAAACAGGGATTCAGCATGTTTACAGTTCATTTGCATCACCAGGTAAGAAAAAAGGTCCGTCTTCCCATACAATGCACAGGGGAAATGCCAGACCTCACCCAACAACTAACACACCGAAATCTGGCCAATGGAAAATCATGCACACAAATGCTTATGTCCTGGGAAATAAGATCCCAGACCTGCGGGCAATAATGTCAGAGGCTAAACTGGACATAGTAGCAATTAGTGAGACGTGGTTTACCAGTAACCACACTTGGGAGACTTCAGTACCTGGCTATGTACTGCTCAGAAGAGACTGAGGTGCAAAAAGCAGGGGTGGAGTGGCCCTGTATGTCAATGAAAAAATATGAAAGCTACAGAAATTCAGAACACACATAAGGAGCCAGAAGAACTGTGGGTCACCCTGGAAACAGGAAATGGGACAGCCATAAGAACTGGGGGTGTCTACAGGCCCCAGACCGGGGGCATAAACACATTACTGATAGAAGATATAAAAAACATGACAGCTAAAGGGGAGGTTCTGATAATGGTAGACTTCAACATGCCGGACACAGATTGGTCAATACCAGCAGGAACATCTGCCAGAACTAGACACATGGTAGATTCCCTGCAGGGGGAGGGCCTCAAACAACTGGTACAAGAACCCACAAGAGACAGGGCTATCCTAGATCTAGTACTGACTAACAAGGAAGGGATCACAGATCTCCAGGTAGAAGGTCACCTGGGGGCCAGTGACCATCACATGGTATGGTTCAATTTGGCCACTACAACTAAATCATCCCATTCCAAGGCAAAACATATGGGACTTCAGAGGAGCTGACTTTGATAAGATGGCCAGCAGAGTTAAGCTAGCCCTGGCAAAAAGAAACACAGGTGAGCGGGTACAGGCAAAGTGGGCAAGCATTAAGGATGCAATACTTGAAGCAACATCCCATTGTGTTAGACAGAAAAGGAAGTGAAAAAGAAGAAGGAAACCACGTTGGTTCTCAAAAGCAGTAGCAGAAAAGATCAAAGCCAAAAAGCTGGCCTTCAGGAAATATAAGGGAACACAGAGGGATGAAGATAGGGAGGCATACCAAACTGCCCTAAGGGAAGAAGGGAAGAGAGTAAGGCAGGCAAAGTCCCAAACTGAGGAAACACTAGCACAAACAGTAAAAGAAGGTGACAAGACTTTCTATAGATACATTAGTGAAAGGAGAAGGTCCAGTGGGGGTATTGCTAAGCTCAAAGGAGAAAAGAGAGCATGTGAGGAGGAGGACCCTATAAAAGCATCTATCCTAAATAGATACTTTTGCTCAGTATTTACTGAAGAAAAGGTAGGGCAGGGCCCACAGCTCAGCACCATGGACACAGGGGGAGGGCAGTGAGCACTACTTCCATCACAAAAGAAAGGGTCCTACAAGAGCTCGCTAAGCTCAGGGTGGACAAGGCAATGGGACCTGATGGCATAAACCCCAAGTTACTAAAGGAGCTAAGGGTGGAACTAGAAGAGCCATTAGCAGAACTGTTTAGTGAGTCTCTGAGCACAGGAGAGGTCCCAAAAGACTGGAGAAGGGCTCATGTGATCCCACTGCACAAGAGTGGTAGCAGGGAACTACAGACCAGTCAGTCTTACCTCAGTAGTGGGCAAGATTATGAAGGCACTCCTTAAGGAAAGGAGAGTGCAACACCTGGAATCCATAGGTGCACAGGATCCAAGACAGCATGGGTTTACAAAAGGAAGGTCCTGTCAAACTAATTGCCTAGATTTCTTTGACTGGGTAAACAGAGTGGTGGACCAAGGGGGAGTAGTTGATGTTACCTACCTTGACTTCAGCAAAGCTTTCAACACTGTTCCACATAGAAGATTGATAAACAAGCTGGGAAGGATCTGGGTGGGTCAGAAGTTGGTCAACTGGGTGGCAAACTGGTTGATGGGCAGAAAACAAAGAATGGGTGGTAAATGGTAAGCAGTCAGAAGAAATGCAAGACACAAGTGGGGTACCTCAGGGATCAGTCCTGGGGCCTTTCCTCTTCAATATCTTCATCAGTGACATTGCAGATGGACTAGAGGGTAAGGCTTGTCTGTTTGCAGATGACACCAAGATCTGCAACAGAGTAGATGATCCAGATGGGGTGGGCAGAATGTGAAGAGAACTGGATAAACTAGCAAAATGGTCAGAAGAGTGGCAACTGGGATTTAATGCAAAGAAGTGCAAGATCATGTACATAGGGAAGAGAAACCCTGAAGCCACTTATAGGCTGCGAGGGGAGTTGCTGGCAGTCACAAAGGAAGAAAGAGACTTGGGCATCATCATCACCAATGACCTGAAATCATCCAAGCAGACCTCTAAAGCAGTAGGTAATGCTAGGGCGTTGCTAGGGTGTATTAATAGGGGTATCACAAGTCATAAGAGGGATGAAATAATCCCTCTTTACAAGACACTGGTTAGGCCCCATCTGGAGTACTGCATGCAGTACTGGAGGCCACACCTTCACAAGGACATTAACCAAATTGAGGCAGTCCAGAGAAGGCCAACCAAAATGGTGCAGGGACTCCATCAGAAGACATATGAGAACAGATTAAAGGAGCTCAATATGTATACCCAAGAGCAAAGGAGAGAGAGAGTCGATATGATAGAAATATTCAAACACCTTAAGGGCATTAACAAGGTGAAAGAGTCTAACATGTTTAAATATAAGAAAAATAGCAGGACAAGAGGACACAGCATGAGATTAGAGGGAGGCCAATTAAGGGGTAATGTGAGGAAGTTTTTTTCACAGAAAGGGTGGTGGATGCATGGAATGGCCTACATCAGGAAGTGGTGTCTATGAATACAGTGCAGGGCTTCAAACATGCATGGGATAGGCATAAGGGAACAATACAGATGAGTATGAATAGATAGGCCACTGACAGCAAAGGACGATGGCATATTTATAAGGTAGAAAAAGAAATGGGCAGACTGGATGGGCCTTGCAGTCCTTATCTGCCGTCAACTTCTATGTCCTGCTTACTCCTATCATGTAATTGAAAGTCTGGATAACGTCTTACAGAACATTCCTAAATTCCACTGATTACATGTTAAATTATATTGGACTACAGTAGGGACATCACCCTCTCATTCTAGATTGTAATGTATGGTGGAGTGCGGTTTTGTATGCAAATCCATACACCATATAAAAGTTGTTCTGCTGCATTAGTGACATCCTCACTAATGCAGAATGACTCTTCATTCTGTGTTAGTGAGGATATCATAATACTAGGCACTGCAGAAGGCATTGTATCCACTGGTCGAAGAATAGCCTTGTAGTGTAAGGTTATCCATACATTATCCTATATATCTCATTTTGTTTTACAAAGCATTTTAAAACTTGTTAATTTTCTCTGTCTTGTTTGTTATATTACATGTAAATTTAAAGTCTTTGTGGAGAGGAGTTCTACATCACATAGTAAATGTTTACAGCTGGCAGATGTTCATTCCAGATCACAGCATGTGCACATGAAGAGATGACTGACCCATTAGATGGAAAGAGCTGGCTAACCATCTCACATTTCGCTGAGAGATGTAGTATATGACCCATGAATTCATAGTAAACTTGAGTATTTTACACATGCAAGGTCTGTATGAGTCCTCTATGGATGACAGTGTATGGGTTAGTTTTATGATGTTCATTGCGATAAGGTGTTATAGAATAAATTACCTGATATGACAATTAATGAACAATTTACTTGTCTAATAAATGAAACTATATAATTATGTAGAATAGCTTTTTTTTTCTCATTCTAGGTGATCAAGAAACAGTTTGAGTGACATGACAATTGCATGACCAGGGCTAACTCTATGTAAACATCTGACATGTAGAGTAATAAGTGGTTTTGTGTTAGAGATGTCACATAACGCTTCATGTCGCGACAATTTATTTCTGAAAAATACTATATTGGTACATGTGTTGTGGTTATAAATATAACGAGTACTGGAACTGATAAATATTGGTGTTAGTATAATTTGGCAATTACACACATAAATATGATGTTCATGCTACATTTGAGATGAACTATATAGAATGGTACACAGCAGATAAAATTATAAGCAGGAAAAGTAGAAAGATATCACTGTGGGTGATGGTGTGAGGCAGATAAATAAACTCTGAGCTCCCTGTTGGAATCCTAACAGCCAATCCGATTGCAGCATTTCTGAGACCCTTTTTATAATATAAGATGCTCTATCTCTGGTCTTTAAATATTGTGATTAATATTGTTTCTGTAACATTTATAATAATAATATAATTGTTATTACTTTTGCACAGAACGTCTGGTGAATTGGAGAACTTCAATAGTCTGATATTCCTATTTTCATCAAAGAGACATGCGTAAGGATAAGAATTTATATTAAAGTACTAGCAGGCTCAAATCCATCACAGCAAAAGTTGATGAGATGGATAACTGCTTTATATGATTAGTACTGGCTGAACAGACTACAATGACATGCATTACTGATATTATAAAAAAAAGTTGTGTTTTAAGTAGTTGTAATCCCTGTTTATGATGCGATTAAGCTGTACTTGTATGTTTATCAGGCCAGTCTCATAAACACAGTAAATCAATCAAGTGCATGGGTTATGCTGCTTCAGAACCAGCATCATGGCCGGCAACAGTTGGATATCCGCCTGCGACACCAGCAATCCAGGTTCAGGAACAGATACTGGTTTTCAGAAGGATGGCCGGGGAAAAAGGACTGAGCATCCCTAGGACTGCTTTCCTTCTCCAGGTGGGGAAGGGGGTGTGTGCTCAGTGCAGGAGTGACACCCAGGGGTGGTGCGGACACTGATTGTCATTGAACATAGCCACCCCTGCTTATAGGACAGGAAAATTGAATATGGCAGTGGAGCACTCATTTATGTTCTTTATTCTTCATACTCATCCAATAAATTGACTGTAGTCACAATATCAGTTTCATTCATGACACAAGTCATTCATAGTTTTTCTTGTTTCCTTAGATATCAAGCATACGAAGCCAGGAACAAACTTGCAGCTATTGACCACAACTGTCATATAAATAGGGAATACCTAAAGGACATGAATGGGGAAGTATGGTAAATCTGCAAGATAGGTCAGGTTCCTCATTGATCAAACAATGTACATACATTGTTAGTTGTTCAAAGCTTTTTGTACTATAATTAATTGAGTACTGTACTAATAAAGGAAGGTTTGTAATAGTGCATTGCAAGAATCAGAAACGTCACACTTTAGATAGGTCTTAAACATCTCAACAGCCTTATGCTATTTTATTGCTAACATAACCACTGATCATTCCTTATGGCGTAAGTATAAATCTTTGCAGATGTCACAAAGACTTGTAACAGGGTTGTCAGGCAAGCGTTGTAGAAAAAAAATGATAAGTTACTTGACAGAGTTGTTACAAGAGTTGTCAACAGTAGCGTACATTGGATATAATTTCTTCTATAGACATATGCTTGATCACGACTAATATATACAGTTGGTAACTGGTCCAATTCTCAAAGCTCGAAATATGATGAAATGCACATGTGCAACAAAATATATGGTGCAGTATGTCATATGTGTGACACACAGGAGATTTTGTTGTACTTATGGGTACCTATGCACCTGAACCACTGCTGTGTCTGTATCAGGTATGGGGTACCTGGCGAATGTGGTTTTGTCACAAGTTGCTGTTTACAAAAGATTGAATTGAACATAGTCCACTTTGGGAAGTGGACTTGATGGGATGGATTTTCACAGCCATCCTCACAGCACCATGGATGGACACTGTATCACCTGCCAAGAGTGCCAGCCATGGTGGTGTAAGGAGGGCTGTGTTGGTCACCAGATCGGGGTACGGAATGGTGGTGGGAGTGAGAAGATGGACACTGCCTGTAGAGTGTTGGGGTAAGGGGCCACATGCAGCAACAGGGACAAGTCCCAGAACAGTGTACTGGTAATCAGGGTGGGAGGAGGGCAAGAGGTACCCTGCAGTGCCAATACAGTACCATATGGATCCTCTGGGGGGCAGTGACACAATGTTGGTGCAAGCTCCTTAGGCACATGCTGTTTGATGCAGGCTGCATTTGAAAATAGCCCCAAGTTCAACGCTTGGAGCAAGGTGCCTGTTGCATCAGACTCGTTCGACGCAAGCACCTTGCGGCATTCTAAAGCCTTTGAAAATCTGGTACCATATGTTTAAATAAAGTATTGCATTTTAAAAATAATATACTTAAGCAATAAGGCACAACAGAGTGTGGGTTATTGGGGGATTTACCCACACCTTGGGTGGTGTGTCATGAGGGTAAATCCCCCAATAACCTCCCACACCTGAGTGTCTTATTGCAATTATACAATGGACCAATATGTAAAATAAATTTTAAATGTGTTTAGGTATGTTTTTTATAAATTCCATTTCTCAGCCGGGGGTTATTGCTGGATATATCACTGTCATGTGATGTGTTTTGACCAATGAGGTTACAGGATTTTCATACCCCATTATATAATTTTTAAGATATTTCACTCCACTAATATCTAATATTCAAAATTTAGGCATACCCGGCACTACTCCAAACATACAAGAGAGTGGTCAGTAGTAGTAATCAAAGTACCGAAGACCTGTTACTACATTCCTGACCTTCAATGTCAGATAATCAAAAGGCTCATGTCTGACAAAGAACATGTCATGCGACCCATGGAACTACCACACATACATCCATCAAACATTGCAGCAACTACTGCTCAAATACAGCCACTACCTGTCTCACAACTGGCTGCACATCAGAAATGTAGGTCAGGACTATCGTGTTCATTAAAAGATCACCGTATTAATGAGAATGAACAATAATCAGAATTGCAAATTTTGCAACGCCACATCACTAAGTGTGAGTCAGAGCATATTTTTTTATGACTGGTAAACTGTATGTCTTAATTAAAATGTAATTAAATGTTTAATTTCTCATATATTATAAATGTTAAACTGTGTGTCTAATTCTACATCCAGTTGTACCCCAACACCACCCCATCCTCCCAGGTCTCACCGGGAGTCAAGCAACTTGTTGTTCAATTTGCCTTCCTGGTGAAATATTTAAATAAATAAAATATAAATAAATAAAACTGTTGACTACTTTATGACAGTGTGAATAATTTTGAAAATATTTGATGTTATTGAATGTTATTGGTGAAGTTGCTGTATAATAATACTTGTTTCTGATAAAACAGCGGCAACGTAAAATCTGCCCATCTTGATGTTGACTAACACCTTTTCATTTTAATTCTTGGGAAGAGACATCCCACACTCTACACACTGTACCACATTTTCACTGATTATATATTGGTGAAGCAACATTTATTTCTTACAATTGTACAATTAAAAGATTAACATAAATAAATGTTGTTATTGTATTCATCTCATCTGCAAGTGGTTTGTGTGTATAACATGGATAGATTTTTTTACAACAAATAAAAAACAGTAAACTATGTTTCTATGTCACTGTGATACATGGTGTATAGTGGCCAATATTCATTTTAACAATGTCTTTCAACAAAACACTGAAATTATCATCATGCAATACTGGCTGTAAGTTTGTCAGGCTTGGTACAAGTTACTAACACATTTCATTTTATTTTTATTATTTGAATCACCTAAAAAGTGAAATATTGAGATAAACAATGCTAGAATAAAATATCAAG
The DNA here is from genome assembly GCA_016271365.2 of Neoceratodus forsteri. Classification (NCBI taxonomy): domain Eukaryota; kingdom Metazoa; phylum Chordata; order Ceratodontiformes; family Ceratodontidae; genus Neoceratodus; species Neoceratodus forsteri. The sequence goes on from CM057456.1 coordinate 1,295,176,036, forward strand.
ATAGTCTGTGTGGTATAAAACCAACATATATGCCATTCAGGTCAAGAAATTTGTCCCTGATTCTCCAGACACCGCATGAAGGAATAACTCTTCTATTACCATTACCAAGCTGACCGTACTGCCACAATATAAATTGTCTGTAGGCAGCAAATCTCATTTCACGATTATGGTTATCTTGCATATAACATTGCAAACCAAATAAATCATTACGGTATGCGACTGCAACAGCTAACATTGGCTCAGATAGACATAACAGATCCATTGTTTGGGTTAAAGAAACACAATGCGCAGGTATCTTTCCACAGCATGTGCATTCCAGAATGGTTGTCATCTCACGACATTTACCACAGATGCACCACTGAGGTTGAGGTCCAGTACAGTGGACTACCACATTGTTCTCATTGTTGTCTTCCAGCAGATCAAATATTCCACCAGGTCTCTGAAGAGTGAGATGAATTGCATACTGCTGCACAGACCAATAATCCATCCTATTTATCAATGTCTATTAGGGAGAAGAAAAAAAGTGGTTATTACATAGATTTCACTTAGTGTAAAGTAACATCATTTTCAAATGATGGAAATCAATAATTATTTGTGTATAACAGATAGATAAGTGTGTATTACAAGGCAGTATGAGTAAAAAGATGCAGCCATGCTTGTGATGTGTGCTAGGAAATAGGTGGCTTATGAATTCAGTGAGTTGCCCGTCTTGGCAGGAAATTGTTTTTGCCAGTGGTTGCACTCTCTTATTGCAATGGCTAGAACCAATTCTCATCAACCCAGGACACAAGGGTGTCTTTGCCCATTTTATATACAGAAATAATTTGACTGGGCCATAAAAATATAAATCCATTCAATTAAAGTAAGTACATAATTATTCTATTGCGTGGTAAACAATCACACAATGTATTTACCGTGAAGAAATACAGATGACTGACAGGTGAAAAACATGTGAAAGGACTATTTTACATTATACAAGCAATAGGAGATGGATGTGTTTTGGTATTACCGTGTCACACGCGCACCCAGAGGCTGAAGGCACTCGACCTGTGGTCCCATGCTTAACTATGCCTCTGGGGGTGCGGGTATCTCAGGACCACTAAAACCCAGCCATCTCTTATTACATACATAACCAGATGATAATCATGGTGTAATCAACTCGAGTGGTTGTTAGGGCATCAGCAAACCTCTAGAGTGCTGTCAAGGTCACAGGGGAATCAGACCCCTCTGTTGTAGAACACAATGGCTCTGCATGGGTTAACCCATCCTGTATTTTTTTATAGTGTATGGTGCCCCTCAAATTATTTTAAAAACATTTTCAGGCTTAATACATGTATCTAACTCATGAAGAAATAATTGTTAACTCTCAGTGTCAGTAAACAGAGCTGTGTGGTTGCTTAGGACTGGGCATCCTTATGTTAGCAGCACACACTCTGATTGATTGCTGCTATACTGTGGGAGAGATTAAGGAAAAAAACAATGGCGGACAGATGTCTTGGTTAGCAAGGATAGAAACTGTCCAGGGGCCAAAACATGTAAGTAACAAACAGTTTTTCGGCACCAATCTGGTATATCTGAATCTTCTGAATTTTTAATGGTACAACAGCAACGTTAGCGAACATGCTGGCAGTAGCGACCACAGTTCTAAATATAGGACTCTGCTGGGAAAAGCATTCTAACTTGCTATGGTACTGTTGTGATGTATCAAAGCACAGTTAACAAGCTGCTGATGTCACAGCAATACCGTAACAACAAGAGAAAACTGGCAATTTCAGTCCATTATAAGGCTCTCCCATATACATTATAGTACTCTAATCTGTTGTTATTCATAACAATCAGTACACACTTGTATTTCTTGTTCCTGAGATGCTGGTTCCCTATCAATTATGCTAACACTGTTTGTAATGGAAGATGATGAAGGTAGGCCACATCTCCCCCTACTACCTCTACATCCACCACCTGTCCTCACACGGCCACGCCCTCTTCTGCAGCAGTAGCACATGTACCAGTTAATGATGTTTCCGAAGTGGAGTCAGTACTGGAACTACAGTGAGAGAAAAAAATATATATAATACGGTTAATAATCAGTTATCAATTATGGTTAAAAATACTCATATCAGAATGATGGGAGGGTGTTTAATATGTCTCAGGATGAATATGTTGGAGGAGGAGGTGAGGAGAATTAAGAGGGGACTCGAGTAAGTAAAGAAAAGGAGGACAAAATCAGAGGCAATGTAAATGTGTGTGGGCAGGTCGATTGGGACAGTTAATCTAGTAACTAGAAGGAGGTGAGAATTATGGAATTAAAGAGATCCTGATGAATAGGTGCCTTACCTCCACATCATTATTATAATTGAGTGTGGGTGAGGAGAATAGTGGAAGGGAGGGTGTGCAGGCACTGAAAGTGCACAAATTAGCAGGCCCGGTCAGAGTACATCCAAGGGTATTAAAATAGCTGACAGACGAGCTGGTAGGGCCACTGGCAGACCTATTTAATAGTTCAGTAGACTCAGGCATGGTACCGCAGGTCTGGAGAACAGGGTTCTGTGCTGGGGCCAATGTTGTTCAATGTCTTCATCAATTACATTGGGGATAGCATTAAATGCAACATGTGCCTATTCATGGATGACAGCAAGCTCTGTGGGAGAGTGGACAAAGCTGAAGGGATACAAGACCTACAGAAAAATCAGAAGAAGATGGGGGGATGATCATGGATCTGGCAGCTTGGCTTCAATGCTAAAAATTGCAAATTTATGCATATTGCAAACAAGAATCCCAGTACATCATACTACCTGGTTGAAGTCTGAGTATCTGCATCAGAAGAGGAGAAGGACCTGGGAGTGATGATCACTAGTGACCTGAAGCACACCACGCAATGCAAGACAGCAACAGCAAAGGCAAACAAGAAGCTGTGATGCATAGCTAGGGTTATCAGTAGCAGGAGAGAGAGGAGGTTATAGTGCCTTTGTACCAGTCACTGGTACAGCTGCATCTACAGCATGGAGTTCAGTACTGCTGCCCACACCTCAAAAATGAAATTAACCTACTGGAGAAGATCCAGAGGAGGGCTACAAAGATAATAGCTAGTAAGCAGGGCAAGGCATGCAAAGACAGGTTGAGGGTACTGAACATGTACACACTGGAAGACAGTAGGAAGAAAGGGGACATGATTGGGACCTTCAAGTGCTTGGAAAGGAGAGTCTCTTTATGCTGATTGGCAACCATAACACGAGTGGCATAGTCTTAATCTGGAGGATGGGAGGTATAGGAGGGAGTTCAGAAAGCACTTCTTCAAAGAGAGAATGTTGGACAATTGGAATACGCTGCCAGAAGAGTTCATCTCAATGAAGACAGTGGGCAGCTGTAAGAGAGACTGGGACAGGCATGGGGGAAGGTAAAGATCATGAGCAGGGAGGACGGAAGAAATGGGAAGGGAGGCCAGGGACATTAGCTCAAGATGTGGACCCAGCAATATGAGCAGACTTGATAGATCAAATGGCCTTCTTCTGCTGGCTACTTCGTATGTTTGTATGGACAGGATGGAGGGTGGTTTCTGTGCATGCGAGAACAAGCCTAGACAACACGTTGGCTATAGGGAGGGTGGACTTTACAGCCATCGCAGAAACATGAGACACAGATTACTGGGACTGGAATTTGACCATCGCAGGGTGCAGTCTGTAGAAAAAGGACCATGAGGATGGGAGGGGTTGTGGCTATCTATGTGAGGAAGGGGATCAAATGTACATATGATGAAAGGAAGAATGGTGAATGGAAGCAATCTGGATACTGCTCCTGAACTACAAAGGAAGAAAGCTGCAATCTGGGATGGTGTACAGGCCACAAACCCAGTAAGTGGAAAGGGACATAGAACTGGCTGCCCAAATCAGGTAAGTATGCAGGAGGGGGACATGATCGTGGTGGGTAATTTCCACCTGCTGGGGTTGGAGGGAATGGGCTGTGAGACAAGGCTGAGGGTACTGAATCTGTACACACTGGAAGATAGGTGGGAATAAGGGGACATGATTGAGACCTTCAATTACCTGAAGGATATCAACAAGAGGGCGGGAAGGACAGGTGGTGTTTAAGTTGAGTAGAGGGAGGAAAACAATGGAACACAGATTAAGAATATGGGAATGGAGATTCAGGAAGGACGTGATAAGGTATTAGTTCATAATAGACACTTGGAATAGTCTGTTGCAGTAGGTAGTGGGGGCAAATGCAGTGGATGGGTTTAAGCATGCCTGAGACAGGCCAAAAGGGAAATATGAGAGGGTACAGTGTGATGAAAGGTGATTGATCACATAGGGCCAGTGACCACTTACAATGCGTAGGGCATATGGGCAGACTGGATGGGCATAGAGGTCCTTATCTGCTGATAGTTTAAATATTTGGGTGTTCAACAGCAAAATACAAATAGTATTCATTAGATAGAGTGTCGCAACCAATCTTGGAGTCAACAACACAAACTTTCGAAATACTGTGATAGGGCTATTACTTTATTACTTGGAAAAAGAGGAAACAAATGTTCTTATCCACTTTTCTTTTTCAGGATTTCCTTTTTATCTAGTTCATTATTTATTTATTTATTAAATTTTGGTGACCGGGTTAGCCCACTGAGCTCCAGATGTCCCTTTTTCAGGGGCAATCTGGGAATTACATAAGACAAGAAGTAAAATACAGCTTTAGTGCGGGTTACAGGAGTCACAACAATGCAGTTAAGATATCAGAGTAGAAGAATTGCAGCACAAAAGGGATGAGTAGGTTGTACAACAGTAATAGCATTGAGCAATTATTAGCAGATTGACATATAGTTAGGACAGTGGTGTGGGATAGGAGCCAGATTAGTCATTTATCTCCAGGTTCATGTCAGGAGTTGGTACAGCGGCAGGAACTGGTGACTGCAAGGTGGGCCTTGTGCAGACATTTTTGCTTGAAGGGGCTTCCTGCACCCCAGGTGGGAGCTGGTTCCACAGTGTGGGAGCAGTGAGGGCAAATGACATACCACCTACTTTGGTTCTGATCCTGGGGATGTCTAGAAGAGTTTGGCTAGATGTGCAGATGTGTCAGTGATTGGCCTTAAGAGCAACAAGGCCAGAGAGGCTGGGGGGGTAGGGCCAACTAACTTGTATGCTAGGCAGAGCAGGGGGTACTGGAGGTGTGCATCCAGTGAGGGCCAGTTTAGGAAGGATAGGGAGTCACAGTGGTGATCCCTAGGGTTGGCCTGGAATGTGAAGTGAGCCACCTTGTTGTAAAGCACCTGAAGTCTGTGCTTCTGCAGCTTTCCTAACCCTTGCATGACTGGGGCGGCGTTTGTGATTGTCAGGAGGAAGGCACTGGTGGCAATTGAGATTCTAGCTTCAGGTACAAGCTGGTCTTTCAGCCAGTATAGTATGCCTAGTTTCCCATGTAAGGTTTTGGTGACTAAATCCATGTGGTTCTTCAGGGTGAGACCCTGGTCCAGGGTTATACCGAGGAATTTCAGAGAGGGCATTACTTCTAGGCTGTTGCCAGAAGCAGTGGTGAGTTGTAGGTGCTGTGTTCGTCCTGACCAAGGGATCTAGGGCCAAATAGCATTGCCTTAGTTTTGGACATGTTGAGGACCATTCTGTTCTCAGTGAACCAGTGCTCCAGTGCCTTGAGGTCATCTTGGAATTCATGGCTAAGGCCTCCCAGATTGGCAGTGGACCAGTAGATGACTGCATCATCCATGTACTAGACGACAGAGCTCCCACCACAGTGGTCTGGTAGTTCATTAGTGAACAGGGAGAAAAGGAGGGGGCCAAGTATCGACCCTTGAGGTACCCCCTCTTTTAGTGGTAGTGGCCCAGAAATGGCATCCTTCCACTTTACAGTCTACATGAGGTCAGTCAAGTAACTCTCAAACCACTTTAGAGCATGGCAGTCAAGGCCTATAATGCACAGATTAGTGAGTAGGAGATTGTGGTGGACCAGATTGAAGGCCTTGGAGAGGTCAATAAAGACCGCTCCAGTAGGGGTGCCCTTGTTCATGTCTCAGATTACGTCTGTTGCAAATTTGGTCACTGCTGTGTCTGTCCCATGTCCAGTTCTGAAGCCATGTTGGGAGGGTGCCAGGATTTTGTGGACTTCCAAATAGTCACAGAGTTGCACATAGATCAGCTTTTCCTGGATTTTGGACAGGGTGCAGAGTAGGGAGATTGGTCTATAGTTGACAATAGACTCGCGGTGGCCAGCCTTGTGGATTGGGACCACGTGGGCCTGTTTCCACTGTTTGGGGACAGTGCCCTATTTCAAGGAGCAGTTGATGTGCCAGGATAGGGGACTGGCTAGGGGTCTGACTAGAGCTAAACAGTTAGAAATGGCATAAGTATGAGTAGCTTAACATTGTACATCATCTTGAAGTAAGAGCAGTTGACTGACTTATAACTAAATCTTGTATTTTATGTACAACTGCTGATATCTTATGGATTGGATGAAGCTATATATTGTATAATGATAAATTTAAAAATTTTTGAATAAAATCGAGTTATAAAAAAAAATAGAGTTAAGCCCCCACAAAAAAAATTCAGAATACAATTGAGCAACAAAGACTCCAAAAAAATGCTCCAAATACAGCTTCATAATAATTACTATTTACAGAAAAATAACTAAAAAAGTTTGGAAGGACATAGACTTGAACCTGTGTCTTTGTGTGATGAGCACCAAAGTACACAAAAGGGAAGTGCCTTAAACACAACACCATAACAGCTCTTTAAAAAGTTATACTGCTGAAAGTTAATCTTATAATCTACAGCACTGTTGCAGTGTTAAAAAAATAATAAATGGACAATAAGGAATTATGAACAATGATCACACATACAAATTTCAAACTGTGGTTCCATAAAAATTCAGTAAGACTTGTTACTTGATGTGCATCACATGAACAACACAAATTGAGATATGCATAAGAGTTTTTGATGCAAAATGCAGAGAAAGATATTTGGCTGAAAAAAACATTATATATGCCCTTGGAACTAATCTTCAATGTCATATCCACAGCATTTATAAAATGATATGTGTGTGTGTTATCACCTGATGGACAGATTAATGTTTACTGTCAAGGAAATGGGAGGGGAGGAGTGTGTGCTGCATATCATGACATAATCAGCAGTCTGGGCATCATGGTAAAGCTGAGATTCATCAGCAAATCACAAGCTCATGAGTCATAATACAATAGTTCTCATCAGGCTAAAAAAACAGTCAAGACACAAGGCTATTACAATATAAACACAACAAATATCAAAAGAATAAATATAGCAAATAAAAATTACAGACAGAAACTGATCTTGAACCAGTGGTATCATGGAATGGAAATAAAAACTTTCCTTGGTAAAGGCACTAACCACTACACCAAACACTCTTCTTGTAAGAAACTTGATATTATATTCTCATATCATAAAGATCAGCACTGCATTAAAAAAAAGAAATAAATGTGGTAATGGCATAAAGGAAAATAAAATTGGCCATAACACATAATTTCAAAAATGGATCAAAAACAGATAAGAACTGTACCTTGATGTAATTTAAATGCACAAAATTAAATATTGTGCATAAAAGAAATATGGATGCTGACCAATAACAAACAAAGTCGATGAGCAAAACACACAAAGTATATGTGACCTTAAATCCAAGACACAGATCAGGAAACACTGATGGAAGAGAAGGAGTGCCAGTTTCTTCTCGTAATATAAATATTAGTACACCATGGGGAGCAGCCATCCATGGGGTTATGGCCAGGGCACAGTCTAATTTGTTACATTTCATGACATTTTCATAAAATTAAAGCACATCCAAGACAAAGATGCAGACAGAATAAATACTAAAAATAATATACCCTAAAACATATGAGTTAATTTATCAACCAAAATCATTGAAAAAATAAAATGAAATATCGATGAAAGAGACTCAAACCCATGACAGCTTAGACAAAGCACCAACTTTACAAAAGTCAGAAACACTAATCACTACAGCATAATAAACGTCCGAAAACAAAACACATAAAAGATTATCTTATCTTTCTTACACCTAAATACAGATTACAAAAAAAAGCAATGGTCTGGGAGCAAGTTTGTGATAATCTATCATCTACACAATCTGTCATATAATACCAATCACTACAGGTCTAGTAAACTATTTCACAGTGCATTCCTTTGTGCATTAATGATTGTTGTAATTGGCTCATGTTGTGAGGGGGGAGAAATGGGTGATGCGAAAGGGAACATTATTGAGAGAAGACTGATGTTAGGATACATGAATGGACCAAATGCCATTGATAGTAGCAAGCACAGTCCATCCACTCCACCACCACAAACACGCTAGGAATATTGACTTTGTTATGCTGTGTAAGCATAACAATCATGAATTTACTGCTGTCATCATTCAACAGGGCAGGCGTAAATACATACATTCTGTCTGGGCAGCTGCCTCACTACAACGGAAATTGATAATTTCTCTGCTTACTCCTAAGAGAAAGTTTTTGTGCAAACCTTTATCGAAACTGCATTCTAATCTGCCCATCATCTTTACTGACAGCCATCTCAGGATTCGCATTTTGTTTATATGAGTTAGCCACAGTGCAGCTGTCACCCACATAAGTGTTTTCTTTTTTTTATGGATATTGTAATCCTGTGTCCGGTTCTTTATTATAACTACTAGCCACTTCATCATATTACAGTGCTATTGTAGGAGACTGTGTGTTTGTTTCTTGTAACTTTTCATTTTTTGGGAACTCATTCAATTTAACCAGGAATGGTTTGGTGAACCAGGCAAAGCACAGTAATATATAAAGGCATGACCAGAGCTTTGCAACATGTCCCCTTTTTGAATGTGTACTGACATTCCCACACTGTATAACGACTGATCTAACCTATACTTCAGCATACATAATAACAATTCAAAATAACCTACTCTGTATCTGAGACAGTAGAAGAAGTGACACTGCTGTTTGAACTAAATTGAGCCATTGCTATGACGAAATTTATAAATGAATTCAGTTGTGCGCATATACACAATGTACTGTCTTCTGGGAAAAACCCATTGCATTATGGTAAGCAGTATTGCTCACACTGATACCAAGATGCAACAGTTTTAGTTGTTTTGTAAATGGCGATCTGGGTGAAGGTGCGTTAGCATTGGGAGATATTGCCAACATAGATATATGGGATCTGTTGCCATCTGATCAAAATAGGTAGGCTTTTATGTATTTAACACACATTTTCAGCTATAAAAATTTTTTTTTTTTACAACCAAGATCCATTGCACTGCTGCTTTAAGGGACCTTATACAGCAGCACTTCCCACTTGAACCTAGGCAGTGATATGAGTGATATCCAAGCCTGGCAAGGACCCTCCCCTCTGTCCATCATATCATCCCCCTCCATATTAAATGTTCATTATACTGTAAGTACCTGACAATCATCTGACTAAACAGCTCAGGGGCATCATACCACATCTGGTCAATATAGATCAGACAGGCTTAGGTCATCAGGCCACTGATAACGTGAGGCGTACTTTGCATATTATCAACCTCATAAACCATGTTAAAACACCAGCCCTAGTGAGGTGTTTGAATGCCAAAAAGACCTCTGATGAGATTGATTGGTATCACTTATGTAGGGTACTTGCTGGGTTTGGCTTCTCATCACAATTTGTAGATAATATAGATTCTATCAATAATGAACCTCAAGTTTTTGTTTGAGCCAGTGACTTCATGTCCCAGAGCTTTGCTCATGGTCGTGGTAACAAGCAGAGGTGTCCACTCTCCCCTGTTTTTTGTCTCACAGGATTATGGAAAACAAATGACAGGTGCACAAAAAAAAAATACCAGAATATAGATGCTGTAAGTGCATTTAATGGAATTGTGTGCAAAATATACAAAAATCACACTCACTCTCTGGTGCTTCGGATCACACTGATCCTTCCTCAAAGGGGTGAGGTAACTCATTATAACATACAGTGGTGTTCCCCAGGATGAAATCCACTTTTAAAGCACTCTGCAGTATGCTGCAGCAGATCTACTGAATAAAGTAATATAATTTCAATTGCAAGGTCCCTTTTGTCAATCAGGATACTGTGGCATTCATTTCATCCTGGAAGAGTCACATTTTCCTAAATGACAAAAGGGACTAATTGCCATTGAAATTGCATTGCTTTATTCAGGAGGTCTGCTGCAGCATTCTGCAGAGTGCTGCAAAATGCTGCAAAATTTGGTGTCATCCTGGGGAATGCCACTGTACATTTTATAATCACAGCCTTAGGTGTTATGACTTTAACTGCTCTAATACAAATAGAGTACCTCTGCTAAATCAGATACAAAGTTATCCAAAGAACTAGATCATTATGTTTCATTTTTACTAACCCCAAAGTGCATACATGACATAAAGTGCTAACTATATTTATACATAAATTTAAAACACCAGTTTGGATTAAAAATAAGTATTACTGGAGAAATAACTGTCAAAACATTTTTAGATTTTTATTTTTATTTATTTATTTGAATTTTGGTAACTTGGTAGGCCCACTGAGATCATGCATTCCCTTTTTCAGTGACGACCTGGGAGACAATTACTCTACAATAAATCATGAACACATGGACTTATTGTGTGCAATTAAATGCACAAGGACAGAAGGGTTAGTCAAAAACTTCAGGATAGTTACAAAGCAACCTTAAAAATGTACATTACTTTGGGTTAAATAAGGAGTTAAAGAATATATATATATAATTAAATACATTTGAAGTACATAAGATTTTAAACTAGTTAAGTTAACATTTATGCATAAAACATTTTCAGGTATGGCAATACACATTTTTATTCATTCTATTTTGGTTAGGATTTCAAAAGGCAATTTCTTTATGACTACACAGGACTTATGTGGAAACAAGAGGAAAAGATACATACAATTAAGGACAGATTCAGAAAAAAAAAAAACATGGCTATTTACAATATATGTCATAGTCCAAAAAGATTCTTTGCAATTCCACTATTTAATATAATGACTTTTATGGTTTTATTTTGTTTTCAAATATATATAATTAAATTATTTTTATTCATCGAGACATAATATATGGAATACACCAGATGATCACATCAAACAATATGAAATATCAGACAATTGTATAACTAAAAAATAGTAGAAAAATCTATGTGAGTACCTAGAGTGATGGGGTGGGGACAGAGATGAAAAATGGAGGGAGAGCTATGAGATGATAGAAGGGGGATGGGGTAGAAGGAGAGGGAGAAAGGGGGAAAATGAGAAGGGTGGGGAAAGGATACAAAAAAAATCTATGAAAGGATTTACTACAAAAGACTGAAAATTGCAGTATTGAGTGTCAGGATCCAGAGACTGACATTCCAAAACTTGGAATCCCGATGCTCGGTACTTGCCTGCAGCAGAGGTTTTCAGGGGGCTTCACCCCACATACTCGCTAATTTGATATAACAAACTCCACTGTGGGCAAATACCAAATGTCGGGATTTTCTAGTTTCAGGATATCAGTCTCGGGATCCTGACACTTGGTATTGTGCATTTCAATCTTTTGTAGTGATACCCTATAAAATATATTCAAGCTGATGTCTAAAGATAAGGGTAAAGGTCCCAGTCATCGTTTAATCCCCCTATTGTACATCCACTTAACTTAAAAATCAATCTCCCTTCTAGTTGGGACAATATTTTAACTCTGTCTCCCCTTCAAATTTGTAGTTGAACATGATCAATGCCCATTAAATGAAAGTCAGAGGCATCATAATTGCATTTTGTATGATAATGTTTGCCAACTGGGGTGTCACTGACAGGATTTATGATAGAATGAAAGTGTTTTTGAATTTGTTCCCTAAACTGCTGTGTCGTTCTCCCCATGTACAATTTTGGGCACGAGCACCAGAGGGCATAGATAACAAAAGAAGAAAAGCAAGTCACAAAGTGTTTTACCATATGATATATTTAATTCACTGGGTTTGCGAATCTTGTTTCTTGTGAAGTGTGTTTTCATATGCTGCAGTTGCACAGTGATAGAACCCTGAGGAGGGGGTACTACCAAAAATTGTTTGCACATGAGTGTCCCGATAGTGACTATGCACAACCCATCTCCTATATTTTTGCTACTTCTGTACATCACCCTTAATCCCCTGTTCTTCCACATCAATGAGATCTTCATCTGCTTGTAATGTATGCCAAAAATCACTTAAAGGAGAACTATGCTGAACCTGGAAGTCATTCTTCCCCTATAGAAACTGTTTTTTTTAAGTAATAGTTAAAACAGTGTTATTGTTACAGCTATAAATGCCTTTTAGGAACATCAGTGAGTGTTTCTGCTTTACAATCTGGAGGTAAGTACCATTTTTGAACTGTGTAATGTAGTTCATGTCCCTTTCAGCAACAAAGTTCTATAGTAGAACGTGATTGCATTATGCCAACAATAGAAGAGTAGAACAGGGATATAAAGTACATCATACAGTTCCAAAATGGTTCATACCAGCAACATGTAAATCCAAAATAGCCACAAGGATAACTTAAAAGCCTGAATAGTTAGAACAATAACACAATTTGAGCCATTATTTAAAAAACTGTTTCCACCAGAAAAAATACTTAAATATTCAGTGCAGTTCTCCTTTAAAAGCCCCAGCCCCTCTCCTAGTTGCTGAACTGTATTCAGAAATAAAGTTTATATGTTCAAAACATTCCTTATCTTTCACATTTGGTTTCAACAATTCTTGTCAATCCCTGGCTCTTGCTTTGGCACATGCTGAATCTAATAAATTCTCTTGGTAACCCCTTTCTATAAATCTATTAGTTCTCCTGCTTATTGTTCAAATTTGATAAAATCTAAACAGTTTCTGTTAATGTGTAAAAACTGGCCTTAAGGAATGGCCTTTTTCACATGTGGTGGATGGTTGCTATCAGTTCTCAGAAGGGTATTCTCTGAAATAGGCTTACAGGACCCTTCAGTTGAAATAGATCCATCTCTTCTGCCCTGTAAGGTGAATCCAGGAAATGAATGCATTCCCTGTCACCTAAAAAAGTAAAATAAAGATTTAAATCATTAGTACTGATAAATTCCCACAAAAGTCATTGCTTCTTCTTTAGTACCCTAACAGATGCAGAGAATGTCATCAATAAAGCGCATCCCAAATTTTATTTTGGATGCAAATCAATTTCTTTTGGGGTCATCGATTGTCACCTCCTCCCACCATGCCAAAAAAATGTTAGCATATGAGTCGGCACCGATGACCCCATTCCTGTAAATAAAATTTGGAATCAGAACAGATATAATTATTTGTCAAAATTAACTCTAGTGCTTGAATGACAAAATCTGCATCAAGTATTTCAGAGGTATCGTTCTTATTCGTAAAGTATTTTAACTCCCTCACATCCCATATTATTTTGGATACTAGTATAGAGTGACAACACATCTATAGTGAGCCACATATAACTAGTGCCCCATTTAAAGTCTTGTAGGGCATCCAGCACCGCCATGGAATCCCTTAGGTAAGAAGGGGTGTTTTTAACTATAGTTTGTAAAAACAAGCCCAAAAATATGGACAATTTCTCAGTAATGGAATCAACTGAAGACAATATAGGTCTTTTGGATGGATGCTGGGTGTCCTTATGAACTTTTGGTGTTGTATAAAATGTAGGGACTTCTGGTGTTTCATATAGTAAGAATTCCCATTCATTTTTAGTTATCAGTCCATTCTGTAAAGGCTCATGTAAGAAAGCATGACATGTTGTTGGATGTCTGTGGTGGGGTCTTTGGACAGGAGTTTTTACAATTTTCTGTCATTAAGTTGGTTAATTATTTCAGATTAATACAATTCTCTGTCCATTACCACTCCAACTCTCACCCCTTTGCCTGCTGGCATGATTATTACATCCGACATTTTACTTAATTCATCTAATGCTGTCTTTTCTTCTTTGGATAGATTGTGGATGGTGATTTTGTAAAACATTATCTACCTCTTTTTGAACCAGTTTTTTATAAGTCTGAAGTGCTGGCAAATGCATCCGATTGGGGCAGAAAGTAGATTTCTTCCTGAAGGTTTTCCTTGTAGTAGTGAAGTCTGATGCATTGTAACCATCTCTGTTAAACTGTTTTGCAAAATGTAAAGCTGATTCCTCATCTCATTCCTCTGATGGTTCACTCTTTCTCTCCTCACTAGGAACTGTATCCAGGGTTATTTCTGTATCCATTTCAAACTGGGTTGTCTCCTCATATGTACTGTATGTATTATAATCAGAATCTGCACTTACTGCATTCCATCCACTCTGGTTGTTATGGGACACCAACAAATCTTGGATGAACTCCTGTCCCATCCTTGCTCTGTTATTAAAAAACTGCTTTAAGTGCAATTTTCAGAAGAACTTTTTTAAGTCCACTTGTAACTGAAACATGTCAGTACTGGTCAGACAAAAAGTTCAGACCGTGAGTCAAAACACATATATGCTCATTTTTTAATTCTCTTTTAGAAATGTTCAAAACAGTTACCATTTTTGAAGATTGTGTTGTCCTTCTTGTTGCTTCTGACCTTGTTTGGTATTTGTTTCTTCTTGTGCCTGCACTTGTGCCCCTTTTTTTTTGCATTTCTGTTCACTTGAGGTCATTTTGATATTGCCCCCATTCGGGGTCCTTGATCTAAAAGGATGTCCTCTGAGTTTTCAGAGAAGGAGACCATTTTGCAATCATCTTTTTTATTGTTTGTGTTACTATTCTATTCTGTTTTTTTTATTGTTATTGTTTTTATTATTACTTCTTCATGAGGGGGAGTGGGTTCATGATCGATTATTTTACCGGTTGCCCTAACTGCCAGAACAAGCTCAACTGTATATATCAGGAGGATGATCCCACTTAAAAATTCTATGGTTCTGATAATCTGTATTATCCTTATTGAATGTATGCTGTTTCCTGGCATTAATAGTTTTTTCAAAGGCAGTCATGGAATCAATCAGTGTTTTCCTGAGAGCCTCAAAATCAATTAACTGTTCAGAATCAATTAAATCTTCCTCTAAATCTTAGATGTCCTGTAAAATCTCATATTTTTCTGTGTCTTGGTCAACAAGAATTTGAACTAAAGCTGATGAACACATTTCTAGGGATTTTTCCCAGCATGTTTTATAACAGTCTTTGTAAATTCCCCTGGATTGACTATTATCTATGTGTAGACCTCGTGGAACAAGCTTATTATCTGAGTATTTAGCTATGCGTATTTTGTTTTAATAAAGGCTGATCTCTGATAACTTTAAACATTCAAGCTTTACAAATTTCTCTTTTAATGTATCAGCCAATAGGGGGGTCTTATAGAAAATCATCAGAAAAAATATCTCGAGCCTCCTCTCTGCATCTAACTGACACTGTTGTTTTAATAAAAGAAGTGGCTCTTTTGTCCTGATCCTGTATGTCAGCTGCTCTATCTATTATCTCAGTTATCGTTTCTATTTCATAATCTTGTTCTTGACTCATGACTCCATGCTTTTCAGCTCAGGAGTAACAAAACACTGTTAACTCACTCTCACAGTGTTAACAAGTTCTTTATTTAGGCACTATGCTGAACAGTTATGGACTGGAAGGTATTCTGTAGTATAACCACCAATGTATTCCTTAAAAAATACTCTCAGATCCACCTTCAAAAAATACCAATGTTCCCCAATTTAAAAAAAACACAACTAGTGGAAAAAATCACAGTATAGTACCATGCACTTACCTGCATCAGGTAAAAGGTTGCAAGGAAAGGATCTAGCAACAAACTGCTTCACTCATATCAGTAACATCTCAATAAATCCCACACATTCAAGTCAGTAACAGGCTGCTGCCCGAGTTGTAATACATCCCAAAAGATGCCAAACAGTCACTGTAAGCACAAACAGGAAAAGCAGTGCTGTACCTCCTAAACTGGGTATATGGAAAACAAATGACAGGTGCACAAGAAAAACAAAATGTACAAGAATGTAGATGCTGAAAGTGCATATAGTGGAAACAGGTGCAAAAAATACAAAAAACACACTCACTCTCCAGCACTTCGAAATGCACTATTCCTTCCTCAAGGGGATGAGGTAACTCATTACAACATACATTTTATAATCACAGTCTCAGGTGCTATGAGTTTAACTGCTCTAATACAGATAGAGAATCTCTACTAAATCAATCAGATACAAAGTTATCCAATGAACTAGATCATTATATCTCAAAGGATTAGACTGAACTTGGACATATAAAGGGTCACAGTGGATGGGCACAAGCATAAAATTACATTATATGCAGACAGTGAGCTACTCTATCTCATAAAGCTCAAAATGTCCTTTCCTCAAGTGATGTTCCCGGATCTAACGATGCTGGTTCAACAACACTTTCTTTGACTGGCATCACAGTAGTGGGATTTATGTTGCCCGCAAGTTGTGGTTGACATATATCCTGATTGTCTCTCGGTCCTGTTTTTTATAGGGGGATTTGCCTCCAAAACCCCCCATGTGGGGGGCTCTGTCCCCCACACTCCCTGTACTAAAGATTATCAATTCTGAGTTGGAGTTGATTCAGGGAGGGGGTGCAGGACTGGGCGACAGTGTGCCCCTGTCTAAAGTGCATCAACACAGCAACCTATCAGCAAACTGTCGATATGGGGGTTATTGGTGGTCGGAGTGAGATCACAACTCCTCCATTTTGCTGGGCAGATTTTGCCTGACTGGCGAGCAAGGATATCACGCAGCTTCTCTGGAGTATGCACCCCAGCTTACTGTAGTTTAGATCTGGACCCTAGTCGCCTTTTTATGGGGTGCATAAATGTGATCGACCCAGTTCTAGTAGAATAAATCTGCTATTCAATGGAGTTGGAGGAGTTTCCCAGTTCTCTGAAGAAGGCTGTGGTTACCCCTTTCTCAAGAAATCATCTCTTGACCCTGATTCTCCCGAAAACTACAGACTGATCTCTAACCTTTCCTTTATAGGGAAGGTTATTGAGAAAGTCGTTGCACAACAATTGGAGAACCATCTTACCATCCTTGCTAGCTACGATCCTCTCCAGTCTGGTTTTTGCAAGAGACACAGTACTGAGACTGCTCTGGTTTGGGTACTCATAAAAACATAGAAACATAGAAACTGATGGCAGATAAGGACCGCAAGGCCCATCCAGGCTGCCCATTTCTTTTTCTACCTTATGAATGTGTCATTGGCCTTTGCTCTGCATATGGCCTATCTATTCATAGTCATCTGTATTGCTCCCTTATGCCTATCCCATGCCTGTTTGAAGCCCTGCACTGTATTCATATCCACCACTTCCTGAGGTAGGCTGTTCCATGCATCCACTTCCCTTTCTGTGAAAAAGAACTTCCTCACATTACCCCTTAATCGGCCTCCCTCTAATCTCATGCTGTGTCCTCTTGTCCTGCTATTTTTCTTATATTGAAACGTTAGACTCTTTCACCTTGTTAATGCCCTTAAGGTGTTTGAATGTTTCGATCATATCACCTCTCTCTCCCCCTCCTTTGATCTAGGGTATACATATTGAGCTCCGTTAATCTGTCCTCATATGTTTTCTGATGCAGTCCCTACACCATTTTGGTTGACCTTCTCTGGTCTGCCTCAATTTGGTTAATGTCCCTGTGAAGGTGCAGCCTCCAGTACTGCATGCAGTACTCCAGATGGGGCCTAACCAGTGCCTTGTATAGAGGGATTATTACCACCTCTTCTGACTTGTGATACCCCTACTAATACACCCCAACATCCCCCTAGCCTTACCTAGTGCTTTAGTGGTCTACTTGGATGATTTCAGGTCATCGGTGATGATGATGTCCAAGTCTCTTTCTTCCCTTGTGACTGCCAGCAACTCCCCTCCCATCCTATAGGTGGCTTCAGGGTTTCTCTTCCGTATGTGCATGATCTTGCACTTCTTTGCATTAAACCCCCATTGCCACTCTTTCAACCATTTTGCTAGTTTATCCAGATCTCTTTTCATTCTGCTCACCCCATCTGGACCATCTACTCTGTTGCAGATCTTGGTGTCATCTGCAAACAGACAAATCTTACCCTCCAGTCCATCTGCAATGTCACTGATAAGATATCGAAGAGGACTGGCCCCAGGACTGATCCCTGAGGTACCCCACTTGTGGCTTGCATCTCTTCTGACTGTATACTGTTTACTACCACTCTCTGTTTTCTGCACATCAACCAGTTTGCCACCCAGTTGACCTGCTTCTGACCCAACCCAAGCCTACCCAGCTTATTAATCAATCTTCTATGTGGAACAGTATTGAAAGCTTTGCTGAAGTCAAGGTAGGTGACATCAACTGCTCCCTCTTAGTCCACCACTCTGGTTACCCAGTCAAAGAAATCTATGAGATTAGTTTGACAGGACTTCCTTTTGTAGACCCATGCTGTCTTGAATCCTGTGCTCCTATGGATTCCAGGTGTTGCACTATCCTTTCCTTAAGGAGTGCCTCCATAATCTTGTCCACTACTGAGGTAAGACTGACTGGTCTGTAGTTCCCTGCCTCCTCCCTACTACCACTATTAAGGAGCAGGATCACGTGAGCTCATCTCCAGTCTTTTGGGACCTCTCCTGTGCTCAGAGACTCACTAAACAGTTCTGATAATGGCTCTGCTAGTTCCACCCTTAGCTCCTTTAATACCCTGGGATGTATGCCATCAGGTCCCATTGCCTTGTCCACCCTGAGCTTATCAAGCTCTTGTAGGACCCTTTCTTTTGTGAAGGGACTAGTGCACACCTCCCCCCCCCCGGTGTCCATGATGCTGAGCTGTGGGCCCTGCCCTACCTTCTCTTTAGTAAATGCTGAGCAGAAGTATCTATTTAAGATATATGCTTTTACATGGTACTCCTCCTCCTCACATGCTGCCTTATCCCCATTGATCTTAGCAATACCCCCTCTGGATTTTCTCCTTTCACTAATGTATCTATATAAAGTCTTGTCATCTTATTTTACTGTGTGTGCTAGTGTTTCCTCAGTTTGGGCCTTTGCCTGCCTTACTGCCTTCCCTGCTTCCCTTAGGGAAGTTTGGTATGCCTCCCTATCTTCATCCTGCTGCATTCCCTTATACTTCCTGAAAGCCAGCCTTTTGGGATGTTGCTTCAAGTATTGCATCCTTAATGCTTGCCCACTTTTCCTGTACCCCCTCACCTGTATTTCTTTTTGCAAGGGCTAGCTTAACTCTGTTGGCCATCTTATCAAAGTCAGCTCCTCTGAAGTTCCATATTTTTGCCTCGGATTGGGATGATTTAGTTCTAGTGGCCAAATTGAACCATGCTATATGATTGTCACTGGCTCCCAGGTGACCTTCTACCTGGAGATCTGTGATCCTTTCCCCATTAGTCAGTACTAGATCCAGGATAGCCCTGTCTTTTGTGAGTTGTTGTACCTGTTGATTGATGTCCTCTCACTGCAGGGAATCCACCATGTGTCTGGTTCTGGCAGATGTTCCTGCTGGTATTGACCAATCTGTATCTGGCATGTTGAAGTTTCCCATTATAAGAACCTCCCCTTTAGCTGTCATGTTTTGTATATCTTCTAACAGTAATGTGTCTATGCCCCCCCCTCATCTGGATGCCTACAGACAACTCCAGTTCATATGGCTGTCCCATTTCCTGTTTCTAGGGTGACCCACAGTTCTTCTGGCTCCTTATATGTATTCTGAATTTCTGATATTTTCATTGACATATAGGGCCACTCCACCCCTCCCCCTTTTTGCACCTCATCTCTTCTGAACAGTACATAGCCAGGTATTGAAGTCTTCCAAGTGTGGTTACTGGTCAACCACATCTTGTTAATTGCTGCTATATCCAGTTTAGCCTCTGTCATTATTGCCTGCAGGTCTGGGATCTTGTTTCCCAGACTGTGAGCATTTGTGTACATCATTTTCCATTGGCCAGATTTCGGTGTATTTGTTGTTGTGCGAGGTCCAGCATTTCCCCTATGTATTGTGTGGGGAGCCTGACCTTTTTCCTTACCTGGTAATGCAAATAAACTACAAACATGCTGAACTCCTGTTTGACTACTAGCTGAGAGGGAGGGGTGTTCTTCCCATTTGACATATGGGGTGCTGCACCCCTCTCTCCATTTGCTAGTTTAAATATTCTGCAAAGACATCAAACTTCTGCCCCAATGCACTGAGTCCCTCCTTAGTCTGATGCAGTCCATCAAATTTAAAGAACTTTCACTCCCAAAACTGTTGCCAGTTCCATACAAATTTGTGTCCTTTTTCCTGGCACCAGCCCTTGAGCCATATGTTTAGCTCCCATATCTCCCCTTCTCTGACCTTCTGTCCATCTGCCCCCTCTCCCAGATTGGCAGGATCTCAGAGAAGGAGATGCCGGATAAAATGGATGATAGTGTGTCGCCCAGCTTGCTTAGGTGTTCCTTGGTCTCCACAACTGACCGACTGGCAAGATTTTTAGTCCCTGTGTGTACAAGGATGCCAATGTTTTCTCCTGCTTCCTGAACAATTTTAGCAATACAGTCAGTGTCTCTCCATGCTGATGTACCTGGGAGACATCTGACCATTTCCCCTGGCTGGAGATGGGAATCAACTCCCCGAATCAAGGAGTCTCCTATGATCAGAAGTTTCCTGGATTTCCTTTTTGCTTTTTTTGTTTTGGATCCTGTTTTGGGTGAGTTTTATTTTGCTAGCATCTGTGCTGCAGTATCCTGCTCTGCAGTGTCCTCTGCCCCTTTGTTTGATTTTGGAGATAGAGGCAGATTGTAGTTTTTATATGCTTGGTGGAGGTAATATGTTGGAGAGGACCGAATGATGGGGCACTCAATTTGCCCCTCCTAACCACCTGCCAACCTCCCAGACCAACTACCCTCTGCAGTTGAGGTGCTTCTGTTGGATGCTGGAGAAATGGTGGGCAGTTCTTATATTTCCTCTTGAATATGCATTTTGAGGTGCACAATCTCTGAACTCCTGATGGCCAGAGACCAGAAGCGAGGCTGGATCTTAGTGCTCCTGGATCTCTCTTCAGCTTTTGACACAATGGATCATGGGGTACTTCTTGATTGCCTGCAGTTCATCTGTGGCCTGTCTGGCATAGTTCTCAGATGGTTCCACTCTTTCCTCACTGACAGGTTGCAGAGGGTAGTATCAGGGATTTTTTCCTCTGGCACCTACTCCCTGCCATGTGGGGTCCCACAGGGTTCAGTGTTGTCCCCCATGTTGTTTGCAGTGTATATTCTCCCATTAGTAGACACTGTAAGATGGTACGGACTGAGTTTTCACTGTTACACAGATGATACTCAGCTGTACCTGTCTTTTATACCCGACCAGGATAGTGCACTCTCAGTCTTTTCTAACTGTCTCACTGAAATCCAAGACTGGATGAACTCCAGTTGGCTCAGTTGGCTGAGATTGAACCTTGACAAGATGGAGGTGTTAATGGTGGACCTGGGTTGCCTGATGAGGGGATCGGTTTCTGGGCAGCCATCCAGGCTCTGGTTTGGAGGCTCCCAGCTTCTGACCTCTGAACAGGCATGGAATCTGGGGTGATATTTGATGGTGGGCTGACACTTGTTGATTGTTGTTGTTTGTTGGATTTTGTTGACCCGGTAAGCTCACTGGGCCTATAAGTCCCTTTTTCAGGGGTGACTGGGGGGTGGGGGATACAGATGGTAAGCAACTGAAATTGAACCAGATTAAGCTGTTGGTGTTATTTTTAATGAATAAGGGAAATTTAGCAGGACACTGGGGAAATTCTCCTACTCTTTTTGATAAGTGCTATGCCATAGTTAACATCCACCTTAACTACCACCACTCCAGGCAGATGGGACCTCAGTTTAACGTCTCACCCAAAAGATGGCTCATCAGAAGTGCAGCACCCCTTCTCATGCTGCACTACAGTGTCAGTATTGGGATATTAACCCAAGTGCCAGATGAGGGAACTGAACCCACAGCCCTCTGATCTCCCAGCCTCAGAGGTGAGTGTGCTACCTACTGAGCCACTGACAATGGCTGACACTTCATTCACAGGTGTCAGCTGTGGTCAAGTCCTCTTTTTACCTTCTGAGGAATATCGCCTGGATTAATCACCTTGTTCTGTCTGGTGACCTTCCAACATTGGTCCACACTTTGTGACCTCGTGCTTTGACTACTGTAACTCCCTGTACCTAGGGCTTCCAGGGGTTGATATCCACCACTTGCAGCTAGTGCAGGATGCTGTGGCCAGGTTACTGTCTGGGTCAAATCTATCTAGTCATATATCACTTGTGCTGTGCTGTGCTCTCTGCACTGGCTGCCTGTTCAGTGGTGGATCAACTTTAAAGTTGGCTTGCTGACTTTTAGAGCCCTACATGGTTTGTGTGCAAGTTACCTACAGGTGTTTCTGAGCCCCTACTGCCCCCTCAGACTGCTCTGCTGAACCGATGAGGGATTGCTAGAGATTTCTAGGGTGTGTTTGAAGACCTCAGGAGCTCAGGCCTTTGCTTTTGCTGCTCCCTCCCTACAGAACTCTCTACCTCGTTGGGTACGAGAGTGCCAGACAGTGGAGAGCTTTAAAACTGCCTTAAAAACATATCTGTTTACATGTGCCTTTCCTGACTTTTAGTATGTCTAATTGTACATTTTAAATCTTTTAATTGTTTTATTTATTTGTTGAATTGTTTGGTTTTTAGAAAATTGTATGGCTCCTTGACAGTTTCTGATATTGTACTTTATAAATAAATTTATTATTATTATTATCAACAGCGACGTACGTCACTGTGTTGGTGTCGCTGTCGGGGGGCATACCATGTTGGAGGCAGAAGAATTTTCTGCCCTAGCTGATTACACTAAATTTTACCAAAACTGAGGTCCTTACTCTCAGCTACTCCCAGTCAAGAGATCTTTTTTTATCACCTCTGTATTTCTCCTTGCTCCTGTATGGCCCCCATCTGACCAACTCCCCCAGCTTTGTCCCCCAGAATTACTGGGACTTACCTTATGCCCAGTCCAGAAGTGGTGCCTGCGGAGAGACAGTCACCATCCTGCCACCAGTTGCCTTTTTCCATTTTTATTCCCATTACCTGAGGACCCCAGGAGAAGGACACATGCATGTGGAGGCATGTATGTGCCTTACAGCCCCAGTAATGGCCCTCCTCCGCCTGCCCCATTGACCTATCACCAGCACCCTTGTTTTGCAGCCCCTTGGCCTCCACCAGGGGGTAGCCATGAGAGAGAGATGCCACCCCACCTCCCCGGAGAGGAGAGCTGCCTTGATGGCCGCTCCATCTTGCTCCACCCACCACCTCGTGCCAACCTCCCAATGACCCAGTCTCTCTCTCGAACCCGTGTTGCTGTTGTGCAGCGAGGTGAGACATCCAGCACCTCAGCCCTCTGTGCCACTGGGCCGTCCCAGTCCAGAGATCTGAAACCCACTTTCCTATGAAATGGACCTTACAAAAATTAAAATATCTTGGAATTATACTGCTTAACACAATCACACACTTATGCCAAGACAATTGCTCCCTGTTCTTACATCAGATAAAGGTAGACATGTAAAGATGCTTTCTCCTGCCCCTACCACTTTATGCTAGAATTCAATCAATACAAATGAATGCCTTACTCATGTAACTATATGTTTTCTAGTGTGCCCCTGTCTACTTCACAAAAAGTTGGCTGGGAGAACTGCAGAAGCAGATTTTTAAATTCAGTTGGTCTAATGCAAAGCCACATATCAGGAGAAGCTTACTACTGGCCAAAAACACGTGGGGTGGGTGGGTCTTCCCGTTTTTTGAAGAGTACTGGATAGCAACTCTAATCTGGGGAGCCTTTTTATGGAATGATCCACAATATCAGGAGTATTGGAAAAATATGGAAGATGAGGTATCAAAAATGATGCCTCTTACATGCTCTATTTATGAACTGAGAGATTCAGAAACAGGAGAAAATTCACATATAGCGCTCAAGAAGTCCAAAATAAAGCATGGGAAAGGTTTGTCAGCTACACTACACAAAGACAGAATTATGGTCATATAAGTGGGTAGCATGAGCCGATAACTTCCCCCTCAGCAGCTTAGACCCCTAGTATATTAGACAGATGAGACATGGGTTAGATACCCTGATCAGATGCTCAGTGGGATGGTTATCAAGACCTTTGAAGAATGCAAAGGGAACTTAGCTGGACCAACAATGACTGTTTTAAATACTTCCAACTACAGAACTATATACAAGCACAACTTCCAACTACAGAACTGTATACAAGCACAACTTCCAGCTACAGAACTGAATACAAGCACAGGTGGAGGCATCTGTGGAGGGGAGGGGTGGAAGGAGAGTTACAGGGAGATCAGACTCTGGGACAGTTTGTGTACAAAATGGGACAAAATAGGGGCGATGTCCAAGGTTTACCAATACCTTCTCCAACATATGAGATTTGCAGCAATGTATATTACTGGACCACTAAATGGGAGCAGGATACAGGTGTTACCTTGATTGGAAGAGGACTACGGTTTGCAAAGGCTCATTTAAAACATCCTCTTCCCACAAATGACCTGAGTATGGCTGGAAAATGAAAACTAGATATTTCCTAACTACATCACACAAAGGTAAGTTGGACCAGGTGATCACAGCAGCATGCTGGAAGAAACGTGGGGAAGCCCAAACCTTGCAGACATATAATTTCTACAAATGCCCAGCCCTGGCATCATTCAGGGAAAGCATCACCCAGAGATTGTTGGGTCTATGTACTATAAGTACACAGATCAGTTTTTATTCCAGAACCTGTTCCTAGGGCTCCCACCCCCATCATTAAAGGTAGTGCGCTCCCTGTACAGAAGGTATATTTGCATTGCAGCACTAGGAAAGGCCATAGGATATGGTTAAAGGCAGACCCACCCACACTAGCAGACTGGAAGAGTATAACTGAAAGCATTGCAGGAATGAAAAGACCAACTCACAAAGTGCAGGACAGAACATAAAAATATCTAGAACAATGAACCAGATGGAGTCTGGTGGATGAAATATCCCAAGACCCAGAGCTGGAAGAGGATGAATTAATTAAGCAATAAGGCACAAGTAGGTGTGTGTTATCATGTAATAACGTCACTCCTGGGGTGGGTTGAAGCACGAGGTGAAGTCAAGTGCTTCCACCACCCCAGGAGTGTATATGTTATTTATAATATTATTATTCTGAGTGTTTACGGTTATACAATGGCCCGATGTTATACAAAACAAAATAAAACTAAATAGGTTTTTAGTAGATTTTTAGTGAGGTAGTATATCTTTGTTTCAGAAAAAAAAATCCACAAAATCCATATAGTCATCCAAAAAGTCAACACAGTGATGTTATTGTGTAATATCATCACTGTCTCAGGCTCACACTGACCAATCAGGTTCCAGGAAATGTTCTTGCCATTGTATAATGTTAATTATTATTGCAGCACTAGGAAAGGCCATAGGATATGGTTAAAGGCAGACCTTTAATGTTAATTATACAATGGCAAGAACATTTTCTGGACTCTGATTGATCAGTGTGTGCCTGAGACAGTGATGATATTACACAATAACATCACTGTGTTGATTTTATGGATGATATGGATTTTTTTTTTTAGAAAGAAAGATACACTGCCTCACTAAAAATCTACTAAAAACATTTTTATTTTTGTTTTGTATAACATCGAGCCATTGTATAATTGCAATAAGGCTCTCCAAGGTGTGTGTATCGTGTAATAACGTCACTGCTGGGGTGGTGGAAGCACTCAGCAATGCCTTATTGCTTAAATAACTATCTTACAGTCCTTCATAACAGTGGCTGTGCAGCATAACATAGGGATAGCATGACTGGCTGTCTGTTACTCAAGCTCCAAATAACAAATTAAATACCCCCTACCCCAAACTGGGAGACCAAGCATGAAGTACATTGAACTGCTGAAATTTCTCAAAGCCTTGTACTGTTAATAGTAGTACTAGAGATGTTTTCACTGTCCTTTTGCATTTTGTTTAGGGACTTTGAAACATTCCTTAATAGATACATAGACAATGACAACACATTCACAAGGATATTAACCAAATTGAGGCAATCCAGAGAAGGGCAAACAAAATGGTGCAGGGACTGCATCAGAAAACATATGAGGACAGATTAACTGAACTTAGTATGTATACTCTAGAGCAAAGGAGAGAGAGAGAGGTGATATAATTGAAACATTCAAACACCTTAAGGGCATTAACAAGGTGAAAGAGTCTAACATGTTTCAACATAAGAAAAATAGCAGGAGAAGAGGACACAGCATGAGATTAGAGGGAGGCCGATTAAGGGGTGATGTGAGGAAGTTCTTCTTCACAGAAAAGGTGGTGGATGCATGGAACGGCCTACCTCAGGAAGTGGTGGATATGAATACAGTGCAGAGCTTCAAACAATCAATCAATCAATCAATCAATCAATCAAGTCTTTATTTAACCAGGCGTTCATCGTTGAGCAGAAGCTCATTTGCAAGATGGACCTGGGTGGAGCATGAACAATTGTATATACAGGTCAACACAGGTATTTACAAGGCAATACAGATAATACTCTTTACAGAGAGGAAGAAAAAGAAGTTCATATGTACATAGAATTATACAGATATTGGTACAGATTACACGGTATTTACATACATAAAAGTGTCTATAGGAAGATAAAGCAGGTTATCTAAGGTTGCAGGAGGAAGTAGCGGAAGAAAAAATAAAAATAAAAATATACACCAGGTAGAGGTGAAGGTAGGGAAAGAGGGAGGAAGTAGGGAGAAAGGCTAGGAGGCACAGTGCATAGAAAGGAGTTGGTAAAGCTGGATGTAGAAGGTGGATGGAGAAAAGGGTATATATGAGCGGGAGTTGAATGCTATAAAATGCGGGCATGGTAGGATGTCACAACCCAGGGTAGTGAGCTCCTATCCGAGGTGAGGAAAGGAAGAATAAGGGGATGGATGGGCCTAGTGTTGATAAGACAGGGGGATAAGAGAGAGAACAATTAGGCTGGTGAGGAGCAAGCTGGGGGGGTCAGTACTTAAAATTGGGTCTAGGCGTGGCTATATACCAGTACTGGGTCTGAGTGGGTGAAGCAGTTACATACTTCTACGATCTACAAAAAACCCTCAAATTAAGCACTCTAATCGGTATAAATGCTTTCAAGATGTTTTATTTCCATACAATCAGAGAAGTATGTAACTGCTTCACCTCAGACCCAGTACTGGTATATAGCACGCCTAACCCAATTTTAAGTACTGACCCCCCCAGCTTGCTCCTCACCAGCCTAATTGTTCTCTCTTATCCCCTGTCTTATCAAACACTAGGGCCCATCCATCCTTATTCTTCCTTTTTCCCAACCTCAGATAGGAGCTCACTACCCTGGTTGTGACAACCTACCATGCCCTTGTACTTTATAGCATTCAATCCCGGGCTCACACATACTCCTTTTCTCCATCCACCTTCTCTACATCCAGCTTTACCAACTCCTTTCTGTGCACCGTCCCTCCTAGCCTTTCTCCCCTACTTCCCTCCTCTCTTCCCCTACCTTCACCTCTACCTGGTGTATATTTTTATTTTATTTTTTCTTCCTTACTTCCTCCTGCAACCTTAGATAACCTGCTTTATCTTCCTATAGACACTTCTATGTATGTAAATACGTGTAATCTGTATAATATCTGTATAATTCTATGTACATATGATCTTCTTTTTCTTCCTCTCTGTAAAGAGTATTATCTGTATTGCCTTGTAAATACCTGTGTTGACCTGCATATACAATTGTTCATGCTCCACCCAGGTCCATCTTGCAAATGAGCTTCTGCTCAACGATGAACGCCTGGTTAAATAAAGACTTGATTGATTGATTGATTGACTTCTCTGATTGTATGGAAATAAAGCATCTTGAAAGCATTTATACCGATTAGAGTGCTTAATTTGAGGGTTTTTTTGTAGATCGTTCCATAAGGTAGGTAGCACGAAGCTTATGGCTGCCCTGCCGAAGCGGGATTTTGCTTTGGGTACTTTAAGTGTAATAGCTGAGTAACTTCTTAATGCGTATTTCCCAATTATACTCAGGGGAAGACAGCAGGAGATATAATAAGGCAGCTTATTAGAGATGGCTCTATAGGTCCAGAGAGCAGCGTTTCTGTGGCGCCTGAACTTTAGTGATGTCCATCCCAGGCAAACAGGCATGGGATAGGCATAAGGGAGCAATACAGATGAGTATGACTAGATAGGTCATTGACAGAGCAAAGGCCTATGGCACATTCATAAAATAGAAAAGGAAATGGGCAGACTGGATGGGCCTTGCGGTCCTTATCTGCTGTCAACTTCTATGTTTCCATGTTTCTATGACAACAGAAAAATACTAAAAGTCCATCCAGCCTGTCTGAGTTCCATATTTATCCCAGGGGCCTACTCTTCCTCCAGGGTTTTAGCCCTTCCCACCTCCAACTCCATTCTATCCCCTGATTTAGAAGCCCTGAGCAACCAGTATATAATTAATTATGTCCCAGCCATGCTAAAAGCTACTAATCGATGTTTTTACATTCAACACCTTGGCTAGAAGATTGTTCCATGGCTCCACAACCCTTTCTGAAAAGAATATTTCCTCACGTCACTGCTGAACCTCCTTTCTGTTAGCTTTCATTCATGACTACATGACTGCAAGCTGGTATTCAGGTTAAATGATTCCCTGCAGTTCACTCTGTTAATTCCTTTTAAGAATTTAAAGATAATTATCATATCTCCTCTCTCCTTTCTGGTCTCCAGCAAGAACACATTCATTGCCTTAAGGCAGTCTTCATAGGATATGTGATGCTGGCCTTGAATAATTTTTGTTGCCCTGTGTTGCACTGTCTCAAGCTATCCCTATCCTTCCTGAGGTGAGGACCCCAGAACTGGGTGCAGTACTCCAGGTGTGGCTTCACCAAGGATCTATACAGGAGAAGTATTACCTCCCTTTTATTGCTATTAATAATACCCCTAATACATCCAAGCACCCTCTTTGCCTTACTATAAGCCTTGTTTCACTGATTCAATTGCTTTAGGGAGTCACTGATGATAACTCCAAGGTCTTGTTCCTTAGCCATGGTACTTAGTCTAACTCCTCCCATCCAGCAATCCATCCTGGGGTTCTTGTTGTCTACATGCATCACCTTGCACTTTTTGTTATTGAATTTCAGCTGCCAAAGCCCTGGCCACTCCTCCAATTTTTGCAGCTCTCTCCACATTTCTTTATTCCCTCATCACTATCCACCCTTCCACAGAGCTTAGTGTCATCTGCAAAGGGACACAGTCTGCCCTGGATACCCTCACCAATATTGGTGATGAACATGTTGAAGAGGACTGGACCCAGAACAAATCCTGCGGAACCCCACTCCTGACATCCCTCTCTTCTGATTTAACCCTTATGACCACTTCACTCCACTGCCACTCCTTTAGCCAGTTACCTACTGAGTTTTCTATGACCTTAGCCACATCCAGATCCTCAGTTTTCTTCAGCAAGCATCTGTGGAATACCGAGTCAAAAGCCTTGCTAAAAGTTGAAGTAGAGCAAATCCACAATGTGGCCCCTATATAAATCCTTTGTCAGCCAGTCAAAGAAAACTATAAGGTTAGTCTGACAGGACTTTCTTGCCACAAATCTGTGCTGCTTACTATCATGGAGACCGTTACTCTCCAAATAGTTGATGAGATCTTCTTTAATCAGTGACTCCTTCAGTTTTCCTACAATAGAGGTAAGACTGTAGTGTCCTGGATGTTCCTTACCCACCCCATGGAACAGAACTACATCCACCACTCTCCAGTCATTTGGAACCAAACCTTAATAAAACAAGCATAAAAAAAGTCTATCCTGGCTTATTCCAATTTCTTGCCAAAACTGATTTTTTTTTACAAATCAACAGTCTATAAATAGATCTTACATATCCTCCAACTGCTGTATACATTCCTCTCTTGGACACATTATTTTAGAATCACTACTGTGCTTTGAGTTTCCTTTTATGCTTGATATTCCATGGCAACTGAGCCTTACATTGTCCCACATTCTTTGGGGAGTGCTGTTGCCCGGTAAATATGTTACCACTTCTTGAATATTTAGTGGCTGAACCCCATTAAATTCTGCCATGGCCTGAAAACTTTGGTTTTGGTTTATGTTATAAATGTTATCTCTAGTCACAGCAGATAACTGTGGGATTTCTCAACTTTCGATTACTAATTTGTTCTAACAATGGTATAACGAATCTTGGTATACCTTTACTTTTTTAACATCATCAATTTTATCTGCCACTTATTTATTATTGAGGAGAGCAAGTAGTCCGCCAAGCATGCCGATATTTTGTTTCTGATCATAATATGGGCAAAATGTTCCAAAATAAAAATAAACTATAAAAGAAGGCAATAGGGTTTAACAAATTCAAACCTCCCTGCTTCATTGGAAGGTTTAGAATGAACCTTTTGATGGGGTTTAGTTTACTATCCCAAATAACTTGAAACATTACAGAAAGGATTTTTGACCAGTTCTTTAGATAGCAGAAATACCATATTCATATATGTCATAGTCGGCAAGAAGAAAGTTTTTATCAATAATAACTTTTTCTTTTCTATTTGTTACCAAGCTTTCCAGATCTTAACTTT
Source organism: Neoceratodus forsteri (assembly GCA_016271365.2). Classification (NCBI taxonomy): domain Eukaryota; kingdom Metazoa; phylum Chordata; order Ceratodontiformes; family Ceratodontidae; genus Neoceratodus; species Neoceratodus forsteri. The sequence goes on from CM057456.1 coordinate 1,295,206,594, forward strand.
GTCCTTGTGTGTCTGAGTAAGGAAATTGTATTAACACAAAAAAAATACAGAAACAAACATAAAGTACATCAGCTTTTTGTCAAATACAGTCTGAATGAAAAACAAAATATCATACAAATCAGAAATAATCAAACAGGAAAAAAAATAGAATTAAAAAGGTAAAACATCATTCAGCATTGCAGTATCCCCCTTATTACATGTCATTTCAGCATTAAGATATCATTAATTCTAAAAGGTATGAAAATGACTGTTAGGAGTCTCCATTTCTTACATAAACTAGACTTGGACAATCTCTTACTCTTTGTCAGATAAAGAGATGCTAATTCTCTTGAAATTATCTGTATCAGTGGTACTGACTGCAAAACATTTTGCTGAAACAATAGTGCACATCTAGACTGCCACAGATAATTTATAGTAGTAAAAACAGTCTTATAGTATTATGATCATAGTTTCTACTGGAATGCAAGTGGTCTAAAATAATATTAACATATGTAAACCTTGCCCAAGATGGATCTCCCCATTGGTGAGTCAGTGTGGCCCAAAAGGTCTGGCCATAATGGGAGTCTAGAAAAAAATGTTCCAAAGATTACAATGTTTTATCACAACCTTGCTGTGAACAATTTTGTTCAGCACACTCCTATGGTTAGAGTTGGCCTTAACCTCGAGGCATCCATGACAGCTGAGCCAGACATAATCCCACATTTTTGAAGGTGTTCTTTTGTCAGTCAGGTAGTCACTCACGAAGGAATGGTCAGACGGGGGAATTCCTTTAAAAAACACAGGTTCTGTAAAATTCTTGTCCATCATCTGCCAATAAATATTTTCTCTGGTGGCGGATTTAATTTGTGTTAAGTCCACTTTCCACTGTCTCTGTTTGTCTAAAAGGACATAAATGAAACTAGGGGTAATAGCTGTTTATCTCAGTGTGTGAACATCCACAGTCCAAGTTGTTAATAATGGGATTACCCATCTGTTCATCCAGGTGTGCCATATTTTGTGGATATGCTGAAAATACCTGGAAAAGTTCCCTTTTGCAAATAAAGTGAAGTAAAAAACTATAAGATTTAGGAGATGTAGTCCACTCTGTCTGCTATCTTGGTAGAAAGTCATTCTTTTAATGGGGTTCAACCCACTGCTCCATACAATTTGAAAAGTGTTACTTAAGAGTGCTATGTCTAGGTGTTTTGGTAAGGGATAAACTACATTGAGGTAAGTGAATATAGATAAGATAAAAGTCTGAACTATAGCCCATTTATTTTTCTTTGTCTGTAGCCAGAGTTTCCATACTTGTACCTTTCTGGCACAAATCTTCAACACCCCCTCCCCCCCAATTTACAGTGGCCGAATCACTATTGCCAAAAGTGATACATAAAATTCTAATTGGAGAATTAGTCATGGTAATCCCTCCCAAAGCATCACTCAGTTCAGCACCTGACTCTATAATAACATTTTTGTATTTTTGTATGTTAAGTGTTGCGTCAGATAGGGGTGTAAATGACTGAAACACAGCAAGTGCAATAAGGCCTAACTGGGGGTCTTTAACAAATTAAACAACATCATCAGCATAAGCTGCTATTTTTACAGTGGTGGAATCATCTTTATCAAGTTCAAGTTTATTGTAGGAAAACTCCACTGAACAAGCTCATTCATAAGGAGGTCCTGAGAAATGAATACAGACAAAGGAAATTACATACATAAAAGTTTGGTACCTAAAGCTATATGGTAGATGTGGTACATAGTGTTCAAAATAAGACATAAAAAGGTAATATTTATAAACATAACCTGGAGAAATCATTAAAAGTAGAGAAACTACAGCCAAAATAGCTGGAACAAGAGCAATAGGATGCATAAGGTGAAGGGAGAGTATATGATAGGTGCAAAGGGGGAGCTGAGAGGGAGGAGAAAGGGAGGATCTTGTGAGGGAGGAGGGAGAGGGAAAAGGAGGAAAAGTGTGATGGAATATCATAAGTAAGGATGAATGAAACAGAGTAAAGGGAGGTTGGGCAAGGAAAAGGAGACATAAGTAGAACTAGAGAAGTAGAAGAATTAGGGAGGGGAACTGAGTTTGCTGATATAAAAGCCAATGGTCAAGTAAGGACTAGAAACAGCTGCAGATATTTTTTAATTTGGTTGCAGCAAAGGTTTTAAAGAAGTTGACAGAAACAATGCTAGAGAGTTTCAGTATAGAGTGGAGCTGGTTCAGGATGTTGGAAGTGCCTATGAGATGGCACGTTTACCAAAGGAAGTACAAGTCCTAGGCACATCTAGAAGGATAAAGTCAGACTTCCTAAAGGAATACAAACTGTGAGGGATGCGAATAAGGGATGTTATATAGCTTGATAGTTTGTTCAAGAGGATTTTGAGAGTTCAAGTGCCATACTGAATCAAATGTCCGGTAGTAAGTGACGTCCAGTCAACAGCTGCATACTGATCACAATGGTGGGTTTGAAAGGGGGAGTTAGTAATGAACTGTAGTGCACAATGGTAGAGGATGTCCAATTTGTTCAGGTTTGTGGCTGAAGTAAAATTGTAGATAATCGAGTGAAGGCAGGAATGTGGCCTGAACAAGCCTAGTTCTAATCTTAATAGGGAATAGGGACCTGTTTCTGAAGAAGAAACCTATTCTGGATTTTAACCTGCTAGTCAAGTTATCAATATGGTCATTAAAGGTGAGCTCATTATCTAGCCATATACCTACATATCTGAATTTGTAGGCAACCTCAAGAGATTCATCTAGAGAGGTGACAAAAAAGTCATTAGGCAGGTTTAGAGAGGCAGTGGTGGTGGTGGTGGTGTTGAGAGTAAAAATCATGACCTTAGTTTTTTTTGGTGTTAAGAATGAGCTTTACGTTAATAAGGTTCTGTTCAAGCTGTGCAAAGTCAGCTTGTAGTATGTCTCTTACTTCAAACAGAGTTGAGCTAGAAGTGTACAAGACTGTGTCATCAGCAAAGAAATGCAATTTGGAATTAGTTATGTTATGGTCAAGATTATTAATGCAAAGATAAAATAGGATATGGCCTAAAATGGAGCCTTGAGGGACTCCCCTAATGATTGGTAGGGAGGCTGAAAATAGGCCATCAGCCTTGACTTTCTGAAGCCTCCCTGTTAAATAACTGGTAAACCATTGAGCAGCGGAGGGGGTTACACCTAGGCTAATAAGGCTACTGACAACTAAGTTGTGGTCTATGGTGTCAAACACCTTACTGAGGTCTAGGAAGACTGCACCAGTGATCTTTTTGGAGTCCAGAGCTAAAACCCAGTCATTAGTAACTTTAGCAAAGGTTGTGATAGTGCTATGATTTGGCTGGAAACCAGATTAAGCTGACTTGAGAAGGGAGGTTTTGATATGCCATTTTAGTTGGGAGTAAATACATTTTCCAAAGATTTTGGAGAAAATGGGCAGGATAGAGATTGGCCTATAATTATTTAAATCACTTCAGTAGCCCAATTTGTATAAAGGAAGGATATGTGCAGATTTCCAGCAAGACGGAACTGTGGCAGTGATAATAGAAAGATTGAATACCATTAATCTGAAGATGTACTAATATTTTATGTATAATAGGGTCTATATAGAACATTTACAACAACGGACTTGTGGGACAGCCTTGCCTAACTCCTGTTTTGATGCTGATTCTGTTTCCTAGGTGTCCATTAATGTTTGGGATAATATTGGCTGAACTTTACAGTGCCTGAATTCAGGTACAAACATTCAATGGGATCCCATAGTGTCTAAGTACATCAAACAAATATTCATGGGATACCTAATCAAACATTTTTTCTTGATCTAGGGATAACAGGTGTCCAACATCAGTACCCAGTTTTCCCATTTGAGCTATTTCCCTAAGCAATATAAGACTGTCATATATGCTTCTCCCCTTTATTAAGCATGTCTGATATTTGGTAATTAAATGTTGTGCTACGTTGACTAGCCTGGTATTCAAAATTGTCATCAGTATTTTCTTTTTTTTTTCAATTTACTAAATTTTATTAATTTTCAATAATACAACAACAAAATACACAAACCCCAAAACATGGCGGTGAATACTATGGTAGAAAGCAGAAATAGTCCAACAACCCCTTCTCACAAAAAAGACAACCCTCACCCCTCCTAACCAGAGCGCACCTAAGACATTACACCTAAATAAAGACATAATAAGGTATACAACAGTTATCTATTTGCACATTACCAAGATGGAATTTAATGAATATTTCCTTCTGATGAATAAGCAGGGAGGGATCCCATGAGCCAACTGAGATAAATATTAGGGCATAAAGCAGATCTCAATGAGAGTGAAAGGAGAGAGGCCTAACTTGCCTGAATGTTATCTATTTTTGCATCTTGAGGGGCAACTGAATCTCCTCGTGCCACTTCCTAAAGGACGGGATGGTATCATCCAACTGGTGCTGACAGATAATTAACTTCACCGTTATAAATATCAGGGACATATATGCATGGTGGTGTCCAAAAAGCTCCTCCGGGTAAAGATCAACTAGACAGATCTCCAGGGTAAAGAAAAATTCCAACCCCAGAAGTGGGTCAAGGGAGGGCCGAATAGAATTCCAAAAGGGGCGCACCCTCAGGCAATCTCAAAGAATAAGCATCAGATGGCCCTCTGTCACGCCACAGCAGAAGCAAGTTGGAGAGGCACATTTTCCCTTCCATTAGAGCCTGGCAGCATGAAAAAGAGATTATGCAGGATACGCAGCTGCAACAGTTAGTAACGGTCCAGCTTAACAAATTTGTATAGGAGTTTCCAAACACCCTGCCAGACATTAACCTCAGCCTGGAGTTGTAGTGCCTGCTTCCAGTAGTAACAGATACCATCCAGGCTGGCTGGGTCCATCAGTTGGAAGAACTGATAGAAAGCAGAGACAACATGGGGCTAAACCACCATATAATGGAGTTCAGATAAGACCTCCACAGGAGAGGAAGGCCAGGGATGAAGGCCCAAAAAGGAGGCAAGAGCACTGGTGAGTTGCAGGTATTTGAAAGGATGAAACAATGGGAGGGCAAACCAATATAGGACAACAGGGGGTGGGACCATCACATCTCCATCAATCAAAAGACAAAAGAGGGGCAGACCAGAGTCGAGGGCAGAACTGAAAAGGGATGGGAAGGTGTGCAATCTGGATATTGGGATTCCCTGAAATGGGCTGAGACAAGTCCTTTTGCCAGTCCAAACCCATATACAAACAAAGTTGCCAAAGAGCTCTTAGTGACCACCCCAGGGGTGTACCACGAAGCTCAGGAGGCAACTGGGCAAATTTTAGATATAGGAGGCTGGGAAGCTGGAGCCCCACTTGTGCACAAAGGCATTGTTCCAAAGACAACCACAGCAGCCAGTAATCCATGGCGTCAGGAGGGATCGGGGAAGATGCTGAAAGGAAACATTTAGAAGCTTGCAGGGCGTAATAATATAAAACAAACTGGGGAGGTGGAGGTCACTCCTGTCTCTACATAAGGTAAGTTTAAAACAGGCTCTCCAGGAGGCCCCCTGCTTACAGAGAAAAGCAGAAATAGATGAACAAAGCTTAACAAACCAGGTCTTAGGTAGGAAGAGATCTAACATTCCCAAGGAGTATAAAATGCGGGGCATAATATTCATTCTGATAACATTCTTCCTACCCCACAGGGAAAGGGGAAGGTGCAACCATCTTTGAAAGTCAGCAGAAAAATCTTTCAAAACAGGGCAAGATTCACTTTTTCTAGAGCATCTAGGTCCCGGGTAACCCTGATACCCAAGTAGGTAACAGCATGATATTCTTAGAGCAGACCCTAATCTGAAATTTGCTGGTGAGGGACATACGCACTGAGTGGCATGACTTTGGTTTTATCAAGATTAAGTCTGTAACTGGCCAGCTCTGAAAACCTGTGAATTTCATCAAGTGTAGCAGGAATAGAAGAGTGGGGATTTACTAAGTGAAGGAGTAAATCATCGGCATCGGCCAAGAGTTTACAACTAATGCCACCAACCGAAATACCTTCAACTGAAGTGTTGTTCTGTGGCTTATGTAACAGGGGTTCAAGGTAAAGATTAAACAAAAATGGAGATAAAGGGCATCTTCATCAGTAGTTTCAAATCTGTATTCATTAAACATAATAGTCACTAATTCTTTAAATCCGTCACCTCACCCTTTTTATACAGAAATATTTGAAGGGCTTCTCCAAAAGAGTCTTGTGGATGACCCTCCTCTAGGATCCAATTAAAAACCTCTACTAACATATCTGCCAATTGTGTGGAATATTATTAATAACATTTTGTATTTAAGTCGTCAGGACCCAGGCTGTATTACTTCTTAACTGTTTTATAGCAGAAACTATTTCCACAGTGGTAATGGCATTTGTAAAGGATGCGAAATCTTGTGATTTTTTTTTTTATCACAGAAGATTTTATTAAAATTTTCAAATTTTTACATCACACTTCCATACTCATTTCTCTCATACATGTAGAAAGATCCTCAAGATCCATAAGCTTACAATATATGGTATATAACAAGAGGCTAGTCACATATAATCAGAGTATATACATTAATACGTATATATAGCCTATCTTTACTAATTGTAGCTGCTCATTCATTATTGAGATAACTGGGGTATGTAAATAGGTCTATCTAAGGGCCAGTAGGAGGAGGGTTACACAGAGGGGGAGGGATTTTACACAGTGGTGAGTTAAAATAAGAATCCCACTTTTTATGGAAGTAAACCAGTTGACCTCTATGAGCGTAGGTCAGCCTTTCCAGCAATGCTAGTTTAGCTATAGCTGAGTGCCATAATCCTATGCTTGGACTGTTGACTCCATTGCATTAAGAGGAGCCACTTGGCCTCTAATAGGGCCAACATGACCCACTCTTGGAGGGCCTTTGGCAACGTAGGAAGGCTAGACATATCCCCCAGCAATAGTTTAGGGTCTAGGTAGAGAATCCTTATACCCAAGACTAAACAGCAGTCTCATCTAATTGCATCCCAGAAAGTAGAGAGTTGTGGACATTCCCACAGTATATGAAAAAGGTGGGCTCCGGGTTATTGGCATCTTCAGCAGTTGGAATGTGGCAATAGTCCTGCTGAACACAAAAAGGCCAGAGCTCTGTACCAGCACAGCAACATTTTCAGCTGTATTAATTGGCTTTTAGAATCTTTATACAACTTATGCACATTTTGAAGACACCCGGTCCATGTAGTGCTAGGTATAACTACACCCATCTCGGCTTCCCATTGGATTCTGCAGTGTTCTATGGGGTCGGATTGAGAGTCACTACCTATAGCATAGAATTTACTTATATGACCACGTGAGGAGGCTTCCTTATGTAGAGTGGTAAGCCACTTCCATTTATTATCTGGCTGTATTTGGGCAGAGAGGGCATAGATAAGACTACGTATTTGGAGATACCACCAGAAATCAGTGTTTGGAAGATTAAATTTATTCTTTAACTGGCCAAAGGATAATAATGTATTCGAGCCAGGCATCATGAGGTCCATCACATAGCAGATGCCCTTATGCTCTCAAGCAGGCCAATTAAGAGGTTGTCCCGCTAATGTAGTAAAGGTGCTGTGCCATAGCCCTGCATAAGCCAGGGGAGGGGCCCACGCATTCTTGGGGGTATGGGAGAGAGTCATAATGCGACGCCAGGCATACCGGAAGTGACACATGACCAGAGAGAGGCCCTTTCCTGTAGAGCCACTAGGGCTCAGCAAGGACCTAAGTGGGGTTGGGGCTGTCATGTCTGTTTCAAGGCCAACCCACACTGGACAAGATGTGTTAGGCGGTATGAACCACTTTGTTATTTGTGCAGAAGTACATGCTAGATGATAGTTCTGAAACCAAGGGGCCCCAAGGCCTCCTTTAGTCCAATATGCCCTAAGCTTGTTTTTCCCCCATCTATGTGCCTTCTTCTCCCATATTAGAGTGGATACCATCTTCTCAAGAGAAGCAAAAAGTTTGGGAGTGATTCCTATTGGAAGATTATTGAATAAATATAAGACCCTCGGGAACAATAGCCTTCGTACCGAAGCCACTCTACCCATCAGAGATAAGTGCAATTTTTGCCATCTCTCCAGTTCTACATTTAATTGTTTAACAGAGGGGAAAAATTACTTGATTCAAAATTTGCCCAGTTAGAAGGTATGGAAAACTCCAAGTAGGAAAATCCTTGCAGAGCCCATTTGAGTTCTGTGCCATGAAGGCATTCCCATAGGCAGAGTGAATTCAATGGGGTCAAGACAGTCTTCCGCTGATTAACCTGTAAGCCTGATAATGCCGCAAAGCTTTTAAGGACTGAGAGGGCTATTGGTAACGAATCTTGGGGATGAGCTACGGTAAGTAGCAGATCATCTGCATAAGCTGCCACAGTATAGGATTTACAGTGTCGATATGCCTGTAAGCCCCTTTGTAGTGTCAAGAGCACAGAGTAGGGGGTCCAGGGCAATTAAAAAAAAGGGGGGATAGGCGACAGCCTTGTCGGGTGCCCCTGTATAATGGAAAGGAGGAAGAGATGGTGAAGTTAGTAAGAATCTTGGCCTTTGGGGAATTGTAAAGGGTCGAGACCCATAAGCAGAATTGGGGACCAGATCCATATATATATATATATATATATATATATATATATATGAAGAACCTCATGGAGATAATTCCACACTATGGAATCCAAAGCCTTTGCAAAATCAACCCCTAGGGCAGCCATAGGGGTTTTAGCTCTACTTGCCAGCCACTTCAGATTCAACAGCAATCTGGTATTGTCTGAGACCACCTTTCCAGGCATCAAACCAACTTGTGATGGATGGATAATAGAGTCAAGGATATTCTGCAATCTGGTAGCCAATATTTTAGCCAGGCTCTTTGTCTCCACTGGCAGTAATGATATGGGGCAAAAATGAAAGCTATTCAGGGGGTCGTCAGGTTTTTTAGGTATTACTGTAATTAAAGCCTCATTCATTGTGGTGGGGAGGGAGACTGAAGAGTGGGCACATTGCAGAGTGAATAATAAGGAGGTCACAATTTTCTGATCCAGGGCTTGATACAGCTCGACAGTCATTCTGTCTGGCCTGGGGCTTTCCCTTTGGCCATGCGAGATAGGGTCAGTCGTACCTCAATCTCTAAAATAGGGTGGTCTAAAAGGTCAACTTGCTCCTGAGATAATGAGGGTATTGTGAAACCTTGGCAAAACTGATGCAGTTTATGTGAAAGCTGTTCCTTCGTGTCTATGGATCTAGATTGATATATGGTCTAATTTTTCATGGTCTCATTAATGCCCTTCAAATTGCTAACCACGGAACCTGTGGGAGTGCGGAGGGCATGTATCTTTGAAGAAGCTTGCTGCTTCCGCAATTGGTAGGCAAGGAGCTGCCCCCCTTTGTCCCTTCCTTCCCAATATTGATGTTTGGCCCTAAGCAAAGTCCATTCTGCGTTATGATGTAAGAGTGAGTTTATATGCTATTAAAGCCCTACAATATGCTCATCAATGAGGGATCTCTAGTAGCAGTGGTCTGGGAGGCTTTAAAACGGCCCTCTAGGGTAGTGAGTTCTGATTGTAGCAGCTCTATCTCTTTTTTCGGGTTTTATTCTGGTTTGCAGCAAAAGCAATGATATGGCCTCTTAGAGTGACTTTAAATGCCTCCCAGATCGTACTAGCTGAGACTTCTCCAGTCTTGCTGAAAGTAAAATATTCCCAAGGTGGTCTTTCTGCATCTCTTGTTGAAATTCAGGATCTTTAACTAAAAGGGGGTTACATCTCCATCTTGTACCAGTGTTTCGACTTTCAGGGGCGGGGTAAGTAAGCGACACCAGTGCATGGTCTGATATAATTATATTGCCTATGTCATTATTCGAGATGTCACTAAAAGCTGGCTGGTTAGCTAACCAATAGTCAATGCGACTATAGGCGTCATGCGGAGAGGAGTAGTATGTGTAGTCACGTCCCGATGAGTAATCATGCCTCCAGACATCCACTAAGCCCCACTCTGTAATCATTTCTTGCAAAGCAGTGCTTACCTTCGTATGAGTTTGAGGTGTAGGATGGGATTTATCCAAAAATATGTCTGGTACTAGGTTAAAATCTCCTATTATCAAGGGAATAGTAGAGTCAAACTGTGCTAGCCCAGCAATAGTTTGGGTCAAATTTGGAAAAAACTCTGCTTGGTCCACATTCATGGCATAAAGGTTGCATACTATCAACTTGTCCAGGCCAGATTTTAGTTTAACTATTACCCACCTCCCCTGTTTGTCAGAGCGAGACTCCTCCATTATCCAAGTACTGGATCTCCGAATTAAAATAGCTACTCCCCTTGATTTAGAAGATGCTGAGCTAGCATATGTAGTGTCAACCCATGATTTCTTGAGGCAAGGAATGGATTTATTGAGGAGATGTTTCTCCTGCAAAAGAGCTATGTCTGTGTGCATGGAGCGCAAATGCTGAAGCACCTTGGTTCTTTTTATAGGGTGAGTAAGGCCCTTTACGTTCCATGACACTAGACACAGACCCTGTACAATAGATGGGGACATTGTAATAAATATGTCAGGAACCTATGAACTTCCTCCAATATGTTCGAAAGGGATAGACCCCAATACCCTATTTGAGAGCTACTACCTAAGAAAACCTGCTGTGACCTGTTATCAGTATCTAGAGGACACTCTGAAACACAAGAGAGATTATTAATTGTCAATGACAGCCTCAGGAAGGGTATATGCTTAACAATAGTATCTAACACCAACTAGAACTGAATACTAATAAAAACAGAAAGCCTGTGCTACTCAGGCTTAAGTACACAATGCTATAGCCAAAGCAAAGAGTGATTAAATGCTAACTGCTACAGGCATTTCAGGGAAGAGGATAAACAAAAACAGAATCCTCAGCTCCACTTACATCTGTGCACAGGCGTTATCAAGGAGAGTCACAACTCAAACTGGGCATATCCATCCTCATCCGAGGAATAATTCCCAAGGGAAAGTATAATCCTGGGGGGGGAGGACATAAACCAAATAAGGAGGGGGGAATTAATGGCGAAAAGTAAGGTGGGAGGCAGTAGTAGAGATACTACCCTAATCAAAAACATAAGGGCCAAGCACTCTATAGCATTTGCCCATACAGTGCAGGTTCATTACTAATCTAAACATAGAACTATAAAGATTCAGCAGCTTCAACATTGTTTATACTTCCCAGTTACCAGACTTAGAAGGTGGTGGTGTGGGGGGGAAGGGAAGATCATGGGGGGGAAGAAAGACCCTTCTTCGTCAGGGCAACATATCTCAGGGAGTTTCAACAGCCACAGAGAAAAGAAAACTCTGCTGTATCTCTATACTATCATTAAACAAAGCAAGTGAGACATCATACAGTAAGGTATTGCAAACTGCAGTCAGTAAAGTCGAAATTCAGCCAGAGGATTCTCCATCATGAGTCCTTGTTTGCTGGGAGCAGCTACTAAAAACAGGAACTTTTTTGGAAGCTACCGCTGCTGCATGTGATTCAATCCCTGGTTTACGCTGACTGGAAATGTCCACCACTTCCAAAGGAGAAGATTCTGGGATGCTGGCCCAGTCTATGTGATTCCCTTGACTAGGTGAGGAGGGCTCTGTTATATCTGCAAGACACTCTGAGCAGGACTCCAAAGGCTCATCTCTAGGCGTCTTCACTGGTGGAGTCTTTTCTGCAGCTTGGGGGATGGCTGTTTGCTGCTCCTAGATTGCTGTTGCTGTCTTGAAGTCGAGCTAGTGTTCCTGGGAGGAAGGAAAGTCTGACTCAGACCAGCAGCCACTGCAAGTGCAGGCATAGTGCTTGCGTAGGAGGATCTCTCTCTGGGGGACTCATCGAACCAAGGACCTGGTCCCATAGCACATTGGCCTTCTGGATTCCGTGGCTGGTGATTTTGATTCTTAGTTCTGGCATTAGGGGGTACCCACAGTCTTCTGGGGGATGAAGTTTGAAGGGGTAGGTTGGGCCAAAACTTAGAGACTCATCTTTCAATCTCCTCAGGAGTATCCGCTAGCAATTCTCTCCCTTCTTTAGAGATCAACAGTCTGGTAAGACCCTTGAATCTGTACTGAAAATTATGGTCTGACAGTACTTTCTTAATAGGGCCATAAGCTCTGTGCTTATTTGCTGTCTCCTGTGCAAAGTTTCTCCATATATAGAAATCAGCGCTCCTTGCCATCGAATTTCACCCAGATCTCAAGCAGCACTTAGAATATGTTCCTTTGTAGAATATCTCAAAAAATATGCCACGATTGGCCTTGGAGCTAGTTGCTGTTTCTCTTTCCTTCCAACGATCCAATGAGCTCTTTCAATTTCAGTTTCAACTGGGCCTCTCCAGCACTTACCTAGCATCTCATTGAGAAACTTTTCCATGGATGTTCCCTCAGAGTCCTTGTGAACTCCAACAATTCGGAGGTTGTTACATCTCCCCCTATTTTCCTGATCTTCTGCTCAGTTAAGCAATGTTTCCAACTGTAGATCTTGCATTTGCACTCTCTGTATAAGTTTAACTCGCTGCATTTCCAGAGTTTCCACTTTTTGCTCTGCTACATTTAACTGATCTTGTATCACATGTACCTCTGCAGTGGTATTTGTTAGTGTAGTATTGATGGTATCGACTCGCAGCAAAACCGTCTCCAGCATACGGGTAATATACGTTAGCGATTCAGTCACTGATGGCGATTGCACACTCGTACCTTGTATTGGAGAGATTAAAGGCAAAGAAACCTCAGTCACCAACTTATTTGGGGTTGATTGGGCTGGGAGGAATGTTGATGCAGACTCCATCTGTAGGCTGTATGGAGCAAATACAAAAATACACCGTGAGTCTCGAAGATTAGGCCTGCAAGTTCTGTGGCCTAGCTGAGCAGCACCACTCGCGGATAACCGGTGCAATTTAGCAGCTTTACAATACAGTTCTATCTGAAAAAAACACACCAGACTATTCAGAGCAGTTTCCCAAACAAGTATTTAGCAACGAAAGAAGATTCACATCCTGGGATTAGACCAACCCGCCATGGGTTTTTCTCAGAGAGGAAGGAGCCCAAGAATTATGCTGCCATTCCCTTGGCAATCAAGCCATGCCCCCTTGTGATGGTTCTGGTGGTACATTTAAACTGCTCAAAAATGTATGAGCAGGATAGTATGGTTTTCTATTGCCGAACATATCTGCTAAATACTGATTTATGACTGACAGAATTTCGTCCTTTTTGGTGACTACTGTTTTTGTGCTATTTTATACATTAGTTATGTTTTAGCATCAAACTCTGTCCTTACAACTTTCAAAAATGTTTCCCTTGCCTAATTTTCCTTGGGTACTAATGTGGTGTTCCATATAAAAAGGACCTCTCCCTGTTGTATTGTAATGCTATCATTTGCTCGTTAATTGAAATTTGGTAATGATAGTCTCCTGTACCTGAGTGTGCCACTGTTAATAACTTCAGTAATTGTATGCATAAGTCTAAGTATTTCATATAGTCAGATCTCTTTCCTTTAATGGATTCAGACTGCAAGAGCCATTTTAAATCTGCTTTTGTTTCTTCCTACCAAACACTATAGTTATCATACAAACAGGCTACAGATTGTCTAGGCAAAAACAAATCTCAAATGTTTGTGTGTAATTTATGATTATCTAAGGAAGAGATGCTCAGCTTGCAAAAACCTTTTCCATTTTTAATGACCTTAGTTCCACAAAAATTGACACCCTCCAGTAGATGGTCTAAGATCTCTTTGGGAATTAACTGGATATCATTGGTTTCAGTATGTCATGCTGTAAAAATAAAATCTATTTTTGTAGCTAGAGGACCAATATTCCCACATGTGCCTGCAATTGCGCAAATGGGTGCACAGTGCAACTGTGTTGCTCTGGAGTAACCAAGGGAAATATTCAAAGGAGATGAGCCATGGCACAGCCCCAATGAATATAGCAGGGACTACACACCACCACTACGATGATGGCTGGTGCATTCCACGCAGATATGGCTGAATACCAGGAATGGATCTGCCCCTGTGCAACGGAGTTATGCGGTGCACAAATTCCTGATATTCAGCCAGCTGTATGCAAATGGGGCCATAATGTATGCAAGGTGCAAATGGGGCCATTAGCATGTCATTCTGGCCCCATTTGCATGATCTGAGCAGGGTTGGTCAGTGCAATACTCATGGCATCCTGCACGGCATGAGGTGCTGCCAGAGGGAGCCAACCGGTACAATCCTCCCCCAGCTGTAGGTGCAATTTCCAAAACAATATGTAGTACACCTCCCTGGCAGTCTAGTGGGACTACCACCCTCCCTGTAGCCCTGATCACCATACAATAAATAGTTGTAACTACCCTGGTAGTCTAGTGGCACCCGCCTCCCTCCTGATGCTGTGATCGCTATAAATATACTTATTCACATAGTCCCTGGTAGTCTAGTGGTCCCCCACCCCATCCATATCCCCAATCACCAGTATGTGCATTGACACTGTCTCCCTGGTGGTTCAGTGGCATGCCCCACCCACACAGGACAGCCTGCCCACCCATCATTGGCGGGCGGCACAAACCCACTTGCATGCCACCCCACTGCCCGCCAAATGGCAGCTTACAGTAGAAGTTGTAAGCCTATTGATCCACACTGTGGATCAGTGGGCTTGCAGTACATACTGTAATAGCCATTTACATAACCGTGAATGAATGACTTCAGTCACAGTATTCTAAATGACTATTACAGTATGCAATGCAAGCCCATTGGTCCACAGTGTGGACCAATAGGCTTACAGCTGCTACTGTAAGCTGTCATTTGGTGGACAGCTGGGCGGTATGCGGGTGGGTGGGTGCTGCCCGCCGATGATGGGGGGGAGCTGGGTGAGCAGGGGGTCCTATGTGGTTGGGGGTTGCCACTGCACCGCCAGGAAGATAGTGTCAATGCACACTCTGGCAATCAGGGATATGAGCAGGGTGGGGTGACCCCTAAACTACCAGGGAATATTTTAATAAGTAGATGTACAGTGATTGCAGCATCAGGAGGGAGGGAGGTGCCACTAGACTACCAGGGTAGTTGCAACTATATATTGTACAGTGATTGGGCCTACAGGGAAGACGGGGGTCCACTAGACCACCAGGGCAGATGTGGGTGCTTCAGCTTCTGCACAGTGTTCTGGGTGGGTGAGTTGCCTCCCACAGCTGGTGGCTGCTCTGTTGCACCTTGCAGTACAGCAGCTCACCTGTGGGTGGCCACCATTTGAGCCTTTTGTTTCTGGCTCAACCTTGTCCAGTGGTATGTGGTGCATCTCAGAGTTGTTCCAGCATATGCACTGCCCATCCCTGGCTGAATATTGGGATGTGCCGCATATGCATGGGCACGCCCCATGGGGATGCACCGCATACATTATCTTAGCACCCTGGTGCATCAGGACTTGCGCTGTGCAAGTTCTGCCTCTGAATATTGCCCAGGGGTGCATTTCTGGGGTTGCACTGGCGCAACGCAGTTCAGCCAGGTGCAACCCCTTTAAATATATGGACTGCAGTGTTTTTGTAATAGGTATAACCCCCCGGACTCATATTTTGATCTGTATGCATCCTTCAAGGCTGCATCCTTAATCAGTCGATTCAAAAAATTAGTATCACAGAAAAATGTAGAAGTCTTAGCTCCTCTATAGTTACTGAACATCCCCAATTAAAATCTCCTCTAAATAATAAACATTTAGTGGTATACTGGTAGGGATTAATTTTTTTCATCAGATCTATTCTTTTTTTTCTAAGTCTGTGGAGCATAGATGCTGATAAAGTGAAACCTTTCTCCTTGGTATATGACATCCATCACCTTTGTTGTTACATTTTGATGGTAAAGTGAGATAGAAATTATATGTTTTTGAATTTTATAGTTAGTTTATAGTTATGTATAACTGGAGGCTAGGAGAAGCTGGGCTGGGAGGATGTGGGGGAATAGGTACATGTATGGGAAGCAGAAGAGTGGTAAACTGCAATACAGTAGCTTTGCAGCAGCAGTCTTTCTGGGGGTGTTGTGGAGTAAAGGAGGCTCTCCTGTGTGTAAGAGCTTGGAGCAGCTAAGGGCTGAAATAAGGCTGCTCAGATGGGAGCTGGGGAGGATGGTGTGGGAAGTCAGAGGAGCGGTGCAGTGGAGGGAAAGGCAGAGAGGTGATGCCCAAGGGAGTGAGGCAGGAGGCAGGGGATTGGAGGGGAGAGGATCACCCAGTATACAGGAGTACCTCTTCCTCAGAGGACTAGGAAGCACAGGGTGGAGGAATGGCATGTGGTAAGGGGAAGGGGTGGGAATGTGAAAGTAGCATGAGAAGTGGAAAATTCTAAATTCTTTATTGAAAAGATTTGCACCACTGTCTGGAAGGAGGGAGGAGGCAGCAGCAGGTGAGAAGGTCAGGTTGAGCCAGGGCTGAGAGTAGGAGTACAGCGGAGGGGGGAGGGAACCAATCAGGGTGGGCAGGGAAGAGGAGGTAGGCAAAATGGAGTGGAGGATGGGAGGGACAGAGAAAAAAGGAAAGAGGGGAGGGAAAACTGAAAGCAGATACAGACAGTAAGAAGGGGAGTGGCAGAGTGGGAGATGGAAAACAGTTAAGGGATACATTGTGGATGTGGAGGTAAGTTCACCAGGGTGCAGAGGGAGCAGTTAGGTGGGGAAGTAGCTAGTACTGAAGGTAAGAAAGGAAGGACAGGGAGCACGGGTGCAGGGGATGCAATGGTGGCAATCATAGGGGACTCCATAATTAGGGGTGTTCACTGGGGAAGGAATGGGGACCCAAATGCAAGCAGGAGAGTGGTTTGTATGCCACTAATGATAGTGGGGAAGGTGGGCCCAAGAAAAAGGAAAATAGTAAGGGAGGTTGGAGGAAAACCTAATTTAGTACATTTGGGAACCAATGACCTAGCTGGGGAGGAGAGTGAGGTAGTGCAAAGAAGGTTCAGGGAGTTAGGGAAGATCTGTGGAGAGGAAGAAAGTTTGCTGGCCTTCTCAGAGGTGATACCAGTACCAAGGGCCAACACAGCAAGGAAAAGAATAGAGGATGTTAATGACTGACAGAGGAAATTGTGCAGGGAGGAGATGTTTATCTGTATTGGGGACTGAGAGGAGACCTGGACAAACAAAGCACTCTTTCACCAGACAGACTACACCTCAGTAGGAAGGGTATGAGGGTACTCAGGGACAACCTGAAGGAATACATAACCACTACACTTAATTTGAACTACTGGGGGGGCAGCAGGCATGTAGGCCCACAGACTCTGAGAGGAGGAGGTCAGTGAACTCCCCCCCTCCACAGTTATGGAGGAGGTCTGGAGGGAGGAGGTGGAAGGGGTGAGAACACAATTAGCAAAGGATGGAGGGGGTGAGGAACACATAACAATGGTACATGAAGGGGTTCATACAGAAGGGGATAAATGTGAATCGAAAAATAGAGGGAACTTGGGAAGACAAGGAAGGTCAGATTCTAGGTGAAGGTTGGTACCTCTGAATGCACGGAGTCTTGGAAACAAGATGGATGACCTACATACACTATTAGCAGACAGGAGGGTGGACATAGCTGCAGTAACTGAGACTTGGGAAACATCATACCATGACTGGGACCTTGCTATCCCCAGCTATAAACTATACAGGAGGGACAGGGCAGTCAAGAAGGGGGAGGGGTGGCATTTTATATCACGGATGGAATAGCTTGCATGAGGGAGGAGTCAGAGGAAAGGGAGTTGGAGACATTATGGGTTCAGTTAAGGTCCAGTAGACTGAGAAAGGTGAATTAGGGGGTGGTTTACAGACCACCCAGTCAGGATGAGGAGAGGGAAAGTGAACTGTGCTCACAAATATTGGAAGCTGCAGGAAAAGGAGAAGTGATAAATGTGGGGGACTTCAACCTCCCCGAGGTGGACTGCAGCATATGCTCCACAACATGTGCTAGGAGTCATGTGATCCTGGAAGGACTGCAGAGTGGGTTCCTGACTCAGGGTGTCACTGAACCAACAAGAGCTGAGACAATTCTTGATTTGATGCTCAAAAATGGGGAACATGTACGGGAAATAATGGTCAGGGAGCCACTGGGTGGAAGTGACCATTGCACAGTGTGGTTCCAGTTGGATATGGGCAGGGAAAGCATCCTGACTAAGAACAAAATCTTTGATTTCAGGAGGGTGGACTTCAGGAAAATAGACGAAGTGCTAAGGAGCCATCTGGCAGGCATCAGAGCAGATATGGGAGTGGACCATAGGTGGTCCATCATTAAGAAAGGAATACTGATTGCCACAGATGAGTTCATTAGGCTCAGAGGGAAGGACACAAGGGCCAAATAGCCCAGCTGGTTCACTTCTGGGGTTGCCCTGGGCAGCAAGGAAAAAGAGTTTGGCCTATTGAAAATTCAGGAAGTGGATAGGGAAAATTACCTGAGGTTGGCTAGTGAGGCAAGTAAGGAAGACCGGTGAACAAAGGCACAGAAGGAGCTGCAGATAGCTGAAGGAATTAAGAAGGGGGAGAAGGCTTTATTTTGCTATATAAGTATGAAAAGGGACCAGAAGGAAGGGATTTTTAGGTTTAAGAAAGGAGTGGAGTGGGTGGATGATAATGGGGGAAAAGCAGAGATTCTAAATGAATACTTCTGCTCAATCTTCACCAGGCAGAAGGATGGACCAGTGCCTTCAGGAGGGAAAAGAGGAGCTGGGGGAGGGACACAGATGTAGTAATAGAAAAAGATAGAGGGAGGGGAGGGGCTGCTGGCATTGAAGGTGGACAAATCACCAGGCCCGGACACAGTACATCCAAGGGTACTAAAGGAACTGGTTGAGGAGCTGGCAGGGTCACTGGCAGATCTATTTAATAGTTCACAAGAGTCAGACATGGTACCGCAGGACTGGAGAACAGCACATGAAGTGCCCCTTCACAAAAGCAGTCCCAAGGAATTACAGATCAGTCAATCTGACCTCCATTGTGGGCAAGTTTATGGAGACCATACGAAATACATGCATACAAACATATGAAGAAGCCAGCAGAAGAAGGCCATTTGGTCTATCAAGTCTGCTCATATTGCAGGGTCCACAGCTTGAACTAATGTCCCTGCCCTCCCTCCCCACTCTTCCCATCCTCCCTACCCATGACCCTTACCTTCCTCCTATGCCTTTCCCGGCCTCTCTTAAAGCTGCCCACTTTGGGAGGAGTGGGGAAGTAGGGCAGGGACATTAGCTCAAGCTATGGACCCTGCAATATGAGAAGACTTGATAGACCAAATAGCCTTCTTCTGCTGGCTTCTTCGTATGTTAGTATGTTCATATGTCTGCCAATTTTGTCAACGAGAATGAAGTTTCCTGGAATATTATGCCAACTCCATCACATCTGTCCTCTCCAGAAGACCAAAACAAAGGTCCTCGGTGCCAAAGGCAAGAAGGACAGGGATGGGGCAAAAGGGGGTAAGGCCATCAGGAAATGGAGAGTAATGAGTGCCAATGCCCGTAGTCTGGGCAACAAGCTCCCTGAGCTGGTGGCCTTAATGGAAGAGGGATGCCTGGATATTGTAGCAGTCACAGAAACATGGTACACAGAGAACCATGACTGGGATGTTAACATACCAGGGTACATAACCTACAGGAGAGACAGGCAGGGGAGAAGAGGGGAAGGAGTAGCTCTTTATGTAAAGGAAGGGATAAAAGCAACTGAACAAAAGAGTAAAGAGGGAGGAGAGGCACTGTGGGTCACCTTGGAGACTGGAAAGGGCACCACAATCCGCACAGGGGTTGGTACAGACCCCATCTCAGGGGAAGGAATGGACAAGGATATGATGGAAGGCATTCTTAGAATGGCAGAGAAAGGGAGATACTGTTGATGGGAGACCTGAATATGCCAGATGTTAACTGGAGCACATTTGCTGCAGCCACATCCAAGAGCAGGACCATTCTTGGCGCCCTACAGGTGGCAGGCATTAGCTAGTTTCGAACCCACTCATGAGGAGCAGTCTTGAGACCTCGTGACTCTCAAGCGGGGCAGTGAGAGGATCTCAGATCTAGAAATGGGTTGCCATCTGGGGACAAGTGACCATCAAACAGTGTGGTTCACGTTAAACTCAGCTACAGAGTCAAGCCATACAAAAGTGAGGGTACTGGACTTTAGGAAGGCTGACTTTGGGAAATGGGAGAGTGCCTCAGAAAAGCACTAGCAAACAGGCTAGAAGGAGGTGTGGAGCAACAATGGGGAATTATCAAAACTGCCATCACAGAGGCAACAAACCTTTGTGTGAAGCAAATAAACAAATCAAAACGAAAGAAAAAGCCACTATGGTTCTCAAGAGAGGTGGCTGTGAAGTCAGGAAGAAAAGATAGCATTCCGGAGTATAAGGAAACACAGAAGGAGCAGGACAGAAGCTGTACCAGTTAAGGCAGAAAGGAGCAGGGAGGGAAGTCAGAATAGCAAAGGCCCAAACTGAGGAAAGATAGCCAACTCAGTTAAGAAGGGGATAAAACCTTTTATAGATACATAGCGGCGTGAAAAGACAAAGGAGGGATAGTGAGGCTGAATAGAATGAACAGTGGGTGGGCAGAGGGGGACAGTGAAAAAGCAGGAATACTGAACGAATATTTCTGCTCAGTATTCACAAAAGAGGAGGGGGAAGTGCCTAATCCAATTAACAGAAGCACTCTTGATAGGGGGGTCGATCCCAGTCCTTTCACAGAAGAAAGGGTTCTGCAAGAACTCCTAAAACTGAAGGTGGACAAAGCAATGGGTCCTGATGGAATTCACCACAGAATTCTAAAAGAATTAAGGAAGGAACTAGTGAAACCACTGGCTACTCTTTTTAATAAATCATGGGAGGATGGTGTGGTACCCGAGGACTGGAGGAAGGCAGATGTGATTCCCCTTCACAAAAGTGGGAACAAGACAGAGGCAGGAAACTACAGACCTGTCAGTCTGACCTCTGTGGTAGGGAAAGTGATGGAGGCACTTATGAAGGAAAGAATAGTTGAGTACCTAGAGGTCAGTGGAGCACAGAATCCAAGGCAGCATGGGTTCACAGTGGGAAGGTCATGTCAGATGAATCTAATAGATTTCTTTGACTGGGTGACCAAAGTAGTAGACCAGGGAGGGGCTGTGGACATGGCCTACCTAGACTTTAGCAAGGCATTTGACACAGTCCCACACGAAAGATTAATAGTCAAATTAACCAGCCTGGGAGTGGGACCCAGGGTGGTAGCCTGGGTAAAACATTGGCTGGACAACAGAACACAGAAGGTAATTGTAAATGGAGTCCACTCTGAAGAAAGGGCGGTTACTAGTGGGGTACCGCAGGGTTCAGTATTGGGTCCAGTCCTTTTTAATGTCTTCATCAGTGACATTGCAGAGGGACTGGAAGGAAAAGTATGCCTTTTTGCAGATGACACAAAGATCTGCAACAGGGTTGATACACAAGGAGGCGTGGAAAGGATGAAAAGGGACTTGGCAAGGTTGGAGGAATGGTCAGACGTATGGCAGCTAGGATTCAATGCAAAAGTGAAAATAATGCACCGGGAAACAAGAACCCAGGGAAGAATACACAATGGTGGGAAGTAGTAACAACAACAAAACAGGAAAGGGACCTGGGGTAATCATATCAGATGACCTTAAGGTTAGCAAGCAATGTGAGAAGGCAGTAGGGAGGGCCGGGGGTATACTGGGATGTATAGGGAGGCATCAGCAGCAGAAAACAGGAAGTTGTTATCCTCTGTACAGACAGTTGGTGAGACCCCATCTGGAATACTGTGTCCAGTTCTGGAGACCCCATCTCCGTAAGGACATAGACAGGATAAGAGGCAGTCCAGAGGAGGGCAACTAAAATGGTGCAGGGCCTGCAAAAGAAGCCGCATGAGGAGAGACTAAAGGAGCTTAATATGTATACCCTTGAGGAAAGAAGGAGAGGGGACATGATAGAAACTTTCAAGTACCTCAAGGAATCAACAAAGTCCAAGAGGGTAGCATCTTTCAGAAAAGAGACTTGCAAGAACAAGGGGACACAATTTAAAGATAGAAGGAGGGGCGGTTCAGGGCAATGTGAAGTATTATTTCACAGAGAGGGTAATGGATGCATGGAACAGCCTTCCTGAGGAAGTTGTGGGGTCTAAAACTGTGGGAGAATTCAAGAATGCATGGGACAGACATAAGGCAATTCTTGTGGGGGGCAGGAAGATATAGGCTGTTGGTTAACTAGGATCTGCGGCCTATCCTGTAGGTAGGGAAATGGGCAGACTAGATGGGCCTAGCGGTCCTTATCTGCCGTCAAAGTCTATGTTTCTATGTTAATTTCTTTACTTGAACAATATCCGTAGTATTGTATAATCTTATTTCTTTCACTAAGAAAACATCATATGGAAAATCATTGAAAGTAGAAAAAAGTAAGTCACATCTGCTAGTATTTTTAACACTTAACATTTAAAGTGGCTACTTTTCTTGATGAATCCATTTAAGAATATATGGTTGTATTTCCACCCACTTATCAAGTCATAATATCAATCATACTGGAACTTCTCGTGATCATTTTAAATTTTTTTAGTGCAATTGATGTCTTCTTCAGTATCCAATTGGCTGTTGGGATGACATAATAGAGAAAGATTGTAAATTTAGGCTACCCTATAAATCAAATTTCTCTTGGTCTAATATGTCAAATCTATTCTCTGAATGCATAGTAGATATCTTAGCATCAGGTCATAGTAGTTTTGGTTTCAACTGAAGTGGCTGCAAAGTTTTCTTTCCTGTAACTGCTGTCCTATCAAGGAGAGGCATGATCTCATCTGGTAGTCATATCAGCATCAGTGTAATCATGGTCTTGCAGTATAGTGGAAATTGTAGGATGCTCCAGTTCTAGTACAATGGCAGGATCTGCTATGGAAATTGAAGGAGCAAGTTCTGTCCCATTTATGTCATCCCCCCCCCCCCCAGATATTGTTGTTCTGAACATCAACCGTGTGTGCAAGATGTCGAGCTACATCTTCTTGTTTTTTGTGAAGTAAGGCCTTCTGGGTCATGTTCAGAATATAGTCTTGTGGAGGTCTGTCACCAGGGTTGTGCATGGCTCATTTACAGTTTCTATAGGAATGACTCCCCTCTTCATAAAGATTACATCTGAAAGTATGATTGCAGTTAGTGCTGATCTAGACAAAGGTTTCATCTTAATTTGTCACAAAGGTTGCTAAAGTGATTTTTAGAGCCACATTTAAAGCACTTTTCATCTGGCCATGGTAGAAGTATTGCCCTCTATCCCTGCCCAGATAAAAAATACCACACACATGTTGTAGACCTGTGAGTCCATGTCTCAATTTAACCTTAAATTTCCAGTTTCCTGTCCAAATTTGTTTGGTATCCATCACTGGATCAGGGTCTTCAGTGATGTCACAGCGTTGGGCCAACCCATACTAAACATAATAAACATCAACTCCTTCATTCTTAAGGATGATTGTAATTGTTTTCATTGCAGGCTTAGTTAGTGGTATTGCTTAAAAAGGCAGCAACAGTGGATTGCTTTTAAAGGCATTTTACTGTTTCCAAAAGTGATCCAGGCCACCTAGGCCCCCAAAAAATGTTTACAATTTGGTGCATTCTGGTGTACTTTGGGGGTAATTTCAAACAGAATTTGCTATCCTGTTACACCCTCTCCATGCCCAATAAGTTGCATCCTTGTCCCTTCCCCAAAGTCCCCACAGTCTAGTATGCAGACAAACCACCATCCCCCATCATCATTGATAATGATAACAAATTGTCAAATTACTCCCGAACACAAAGTGTGGGTTGCAGAGCTGTCAGAGCAGTGAGATCCCATTAAACACTTTACTATTTGCTATGCCTGATATCTAGATAGGGAAGGGTAAATAAAGTACACAACAAGGAGGCATGGAAGATTAGGTTACCATATATATCTAATATCTACTACACAGACACACACACACACACACACACACAGCATGGGCAGATTATGGAATACATAAGTTGCAGACAGTGCGTAGGATGCAGAAGTAAGGCATGTGTCTCCTTTACAGAGTGGAAAAAAAGACCCATAACTCAGGAGTGGCAATGCAAACAGTTAGTTATGAAATCATGGTCTTACCACTCATCTGGTAGATACATATTGCACTACAAAGTACAATCCATTATGTATTTGATCTCTACCACAGTATATTGATAGTGTACTATTGGTTAGCCTTAAGCTGCCTCATTCCATTCTCCACTGTAAATTATATGAACCATAGTCCCCTCTCGTTTCCACATTCTAAGTGGAAATAACACATTCTAAATTAAATAAGTGGAATAGATATATCATATGTTACATGTATCCCCAAATAACCTAATTTATTTGTGGTTTATAGCATGTCACTTGAAACTTGCTGACCTGCAAGTTTTGGATGGGGGGGATTATTTAGACTAACAGGGATAAATGATCCCAAATTATCAAGCCACCTTTTTGTAGATCTCTTTACTGGGATATGATTATTTCATTATTTTTGTAATAAATAGCATTTATCTCAACTTTGCAACCAGTTCTGGGGAAGGGGACTCAAGTCTAATACTGAATGCTAATGGCAGAGAAAAGAACTGTCCTCACATCCACATCACCAGGCTGGCTTTTAAGCCAAACTCTGAAACATATGCCTAATGCCTTCCCAAGTCCCAATATACAAAGAGACTCCCTGTCTGCAGTTGCAGCACCCATCCAATGAGGATTGTGGGCACTGAACAGCCCCGGCTCTTGGATTTTTTATTCACTCGTCTCAGTTATTCAAACTATAGTCACACAGCTTGCTTAATTCCTCCAGATTGCAGAAGTGCTTACTGGCACTGCTCACTGAACAAGTCTCTTCTCTTTGATGATCATGTTCTGTCTCTGTTATGTTACCCCTTACCTCACTCTCTCATGCTGCTACCCGGTCATGAGTACACTGACCCATCACTACACTCTCTTGGTTGCTGCGGGACCTAGTTGACCCCCAATTCGATTCCTGCTGAGCTGGTTCCCTTCCCCATCTGAAAATCTGCTGGTTTGGGCAGGCACTATTCTTTTTTCTTCTTCCTGGGGCCGTCTCTGCCAAAAACTAAAGCTGGGAACTCGCTAGCCATGTCACCAATGACCCGACAAGACCCAACCAATTACCAATCACCATCTGCACGTTCTAGCAGCAGCAGCAGCAGCACATGGTCATGCTCTCTTCTTGGTGTGAGTCATGTGGCAGTGACGTGTGTGCATGGGTCCTCTCCTCCTTGGCTCAGTTCCACCCTCCACTCCACAGCCTTTTGTTTTTTTTTTTGCGCCTCCCCTTCTCCCTGGCTGCCCACTCCTTCGGGTCTCTAATGCCCCTCCCTACTGCCTGCCCTGGCTCCCATACTGGCTATCACCTCATATGGCAGTCCCCCTGGGTAACCCGGCGTAACTCTTCACCGGGTGGGTCCCCCTCCTCCGAGGGGGAAGGCACCGGTAGGGGTGGCCAGCGCACTTTACCATTGGCCCGGGGTACTGCTGAGGCGTGCCGGTCATGGGATCGGCTGCAGCGGAGGACAGAGAGACCATCATCCGGCCAGCCAGGAAACATTTTCCTAGTTTTCTATGGGGAGTGACGTCCTGATATCATGGCATATGCCGACGTCTGTCACTCCCCTTTGAGCTTCGGACCAGGAATCACTGCTGTGCTCCCAACCTCCTCCAGGAGTCAGCATACACCGGTATGCTTCCCCACCCTCCCCCCGGAGAAGGAGAGCTGTCCCTGGATGCTCCATCCTTCTCCCCCGGCCGACCCTCTGGTGACCCGAGTCCATTCCCAAACCCGGGTCACCGGCATCGCAGATGGAAATCCAACCGCTGCGCTGATGGGCCAGCTTCCACAGCCTTTTTGCTTCATCCTGCCCTTAAAGAAAACACTGTACACTGGGGAAAATAAAGAGAAAAAAAAATGCTGGCATCTCTGGTGGGGTGTGCCCCCAGCAGGATGTGGCCCTCAGTCTGTGCCCAGTAGCCCAACTTGTTAGTCCGCCCCTGCACTTAGTGTATTAGTGCATAAATCTCATTTGACAAATAGTGCATGAGGTCTTTCAATAATGCCTCCCATACATATGCTGTATCTGGGGGTGTATCAAGTCCTTCTATGTACATTAACTGCTCAGCATTTCTCTGGTGCAGGTGTGTAAGGGAAAATATTTGATTTTCTAAAATTCTTTCATTTTTGGGATGAGTCTTGTGGGGTTGGCCTCCCTGGTGTTGACAGTGTTCAAAAATTGTCTGTTACCTCTGCTTGTCCCACCCAATAGGCCAAAGAACTATTGGTGCCTTCTCCAGCCAGGAACTGGTTAGTGTCTCTGTTAAAGTCTACAGCTCCATTCATAGTACAGCTTGTATATGAGCTAGAGGTAGTTTGTTCATTAAGCACTATTATATCCTGTGTTTTGGGAAGATCCTCATTAAATTGGGACAAGAGTCTGTATCAAGAATCCCATCATTTACTACTGGAGAAGTAGTGGCAGCTGCAGTAAAGCATAGGGCAGCTGGAATGTCTTGTGCTGGCTGCATTGTAAAGGGGAGCAGGAGCACTAATGTCAGCAGGCAGGGAATAATCAGGTACAGTAGAGGAATGTTCAGCCTTCTCCTTAGCAAGATTATCATCAACAGTGTGAAAAGCAGGGTGCTGCTTACCTGATTGCAAAGGACTCGACTGCACTTGGAAGGTTTATAGGTGCCAGTGTCCCTCTTCAGTTCTGTATCAGCCTGCACCACTTACAGCCAAATACATTGTGCATACAAGCAGTGGGTAATCTGGTGTAGAAGCCCTAGTATTCACACGGAAAACTCCCAGTGACTTTCCAAATGGTAGTTTAGGCTGTGTCTTGGCTGGTTGTCTGGGCCCAATCAATCCTTTTGAAGAGGCAGCTGTAGGTTGTTGAAGGTGGCAGTTGTACAGAGCTGATCACAACCCTGAAATACAAGAGGTGCCACTTTAACATAAATTGACTGGTGCAGCAGTACTGTGAGGTTTGCACAAGTCATTAGTGTCAGTAGTGTGTTCCCTGGGATTCAAACGTTTGGTGGAGCCTCTATATGCTATAGTGGAAGGGCCATCACCAACAATCTCTATAGTACATTGGATTAGCGGCTGCTCCTCTGATGCAGCTGAATCGTTGAGCATGACAACTTTCAATGAAATGTCAGGCAGGGGAAATGATACTTGGAACTGAGACTGTGCTGTACACTGGGTCTGCAGTTTCTCCATATCTTTCAGGAAGGATGCTTCCTTTTCAGTAATTAATGGAAGTAAGTGCTTTTTTCTTATTTTCTGATGCAGAGTGTAAGCATTAATCAGCATCCGTAAATTCTAAGTCAGTAAAGTTCTGCAAATTCGATGATTGCACAACAGTATCCATGGAGGAGCCCAAAGATTCTTCATTCTGTTGATTCTGACTTTCAGGTAGTCCATCAGTAGGTAAAGCCTCAGAAGAGGCACTGGGGAAGTAGGCTTGCTTCCCCATACCTGAAGCTGCTACTCTGTCATCCTCTAAATCTGCCATCTTGGCAAGATTGCCAGTGTTGCCCATACTGTAAGAGTGGGGAAATTTCCCTGGCAACCTGGCCAACCTCCATTCACTAAAAATGCCACCAGCAGCTTAATGTGATTAATTATATTAGCTTGCTTCTGTATCCCCTAGGACAAGGCTGAAAATATGCAGAATAGGCAGAATTGCCTAGCCCTCCTTTGCTGGTGAACAAAAAAATAAATAAAAAATATATATTTTATTAAAAGAATTTCTGCACTCCTTTATATCTAGCTGCCTCATACAGCCACTGGGTACCAATTATATACAAAAATGGCTAAAGGCTTCTTGGGGTCATCTTAGTCTGTTATATAAGGAGCTGCAAACAGTGCTTTGCCAGATTGGAATTCTCATCAACTAAGATGGGATAAGGACTTGGGGTATTGTTCTAGACTCAGAAACGTGGGCACATTACTGGACTGATGCACATAGGGGATCCCCGGACCCCAAGCTTCGGTTGATCCAGAAGAAGGTGCTCAGTCATGTTGGTAAAGGATTGGTAGGCTGATATTATTCTTTCTTTGGAGAATACTGTGCAACTTGCTATCCCTAAGTTCCCTCCTTTTTGGATTTTGGGGGTTCCTCCACTTTAGACTTACCAGTCTTGGTCTATAAGGGACTTCTTTTTGCAGCTGCCTTGGAAGCCAAGAGGCTTTTATTAATGCATTGGAGGACAGTAGAGGTTCTGTCTATTTCTCAGTGGAAGCAAGCCTTACTGAAGGTGACTTCTTATCATAGGGTACTTTATTGGAGGAAAAAGGCACTTGCACATTTCTGTAAGGGATGGGATAAATGGGTGACCTCTATGGCTAAGTCTAATGGGGAATTGGCAGAGTGTACTTCAGCACTAACCTGAAGGGTGAATGTAAGGTGTTATTTCTTGTGGGCAAGGGTGGATGTCCCTGTTGTTCAGGTTTCTATCCATAGAAATGTCAATGTTCTTGCTAATTATACTGTTTCTGTCACTATTAATGTAACTGTTAATGTTAGTTCTACAGTATACCAATGTTGTAATATCTTATTGGCAGATATTGTCTATGGGTTTTGCTGTATGCTGTTCTTTCTTCTTGTATTTGATTGTCCTATTGACTTTCTGCTGATTGATGTTGGTGTTGCTATTGACTTATCTTTCAATAAAATGTTTATATATGAAAAAAGAATTTCTGTACTCCTGGATATCCGCACTTATGCTGCTGTATGAATATAGTTTTCAAAAGGGTTTCAGGGCACAGTCACAGCAGCAGTGAATTACATTCAATAGAACAAAACTTGCAGTTGCCACAGTGCTCAAACAGGAGGAAAGGGTGCAGGGGCGAGATGCGGCACACCTTAGAGGACAAACAACAAAACAGGTCAGGTAGAAGTCAGGTAGAAGTCCATAAAGCACACAAAAATGCAATTGTACTGAAAAAGTGTTGAGGTTTATTCAAGTTGTATCCAAGCACATCAAGACAACAATGGGATCACCATAACCCAAAGCCTCGGCGCTTCGCTCCAGTGAGCTTTGTCAGGAGGTCTACTTGACCGCTGGAATGCAGGGTGTTCCATTGTTTTGCTGTTACATTCAATAGGCCTGATTTTCAAAGAGCTGGAAATGATGCCAGTGCCTGCATCAAAGAGATATGATGCAAGAGGCATACTGCACCGCACCTTTACGTCATTCCCGATTTTCACATGATGCTTTCAGCACCAGTGGGACCACATGCAGCTGAAAGGCTTGCACCAGGCTTGCAGCAAGGCACAGGTTGTGCCATGGCACTGAGGGAGCTTGTGGCACACCATGGCTGCCATATCCCCAACTGCAGGATTTTCATAGCCCTGCACAGGCTGCATGCCATGGCTGTGGTTAGACCAGCAAAGGCTGGTCTAACAGCCTCTGTGCTGCCACTGCAAGAGCAGAAACAGCCCATCCTTAAGATGGATGTGCTCAGTACAGGATATATATTGGCTTGTGCTTTCAGTACAAATCTGTAGTAGGGTAGGTTTGTACACAATCCCATCACCCATACATATGGTTGCAGGTAATATGACATACAGAGATTACTTCCCCATCTGGTGTTGGTATGGCTCACATATGTATACTGTAACAGATCATCAATATGGGTTGCCATGTACTGTCAGTAGGACAAAGTGTTGCACAGCTGGAGCTCATAGCCTGCCAGCCTAACCGTTGCCTGCTTGTCAGAGATGCCCACAGTACAGACCAGCCACTGAAACAGTACAGAGGTGCCACCAGGTACTGGTGCCCAGGCACCTATGGATGTTGGGTGGGCACTGTACAATTGCCCATTGATCCCCATGGATCAGTAGTACAGCCACACAATAGGTAGCCCTATGGCATCATGATATGCAGCCCACACTGTGCACATTGGGTGACCAGTCATTCATACTGGAACACTACTACTAGTGCACACTGTCCCTCATGTGCAGGAGGGCACAGGTGTCCAATGCATGCCAAACAGTGTGGGTCTACTCTGGGTGAGCTGTGTGCCTCTCACTACATGCAACATGATGCCCTACAGACTGCACATGTACATATTCTGCAGTGGTCAGCTGTCCCCATGCATCGCACAGTGTTTCATGGACCACTTGCAGCAATTCTGGGGCCTTTGTCATTAGGACTGCAGTTGTACCAAATACAATGCATGGTCCTTGGTGCACCTGGCTTTGCAGCAAGTAGCCCCATGACCCAACATGCCTTGATCTATGGGATCTTTGAAAACTGAGCCCAATGACTGCAGCCTCTGACTGGGTGGTTCCCCAGGACCCCTCTCAATGAGGCAAATATAGCATCCAATCAGGCAATCCTCCTGGAATCTCTCTAAGATATCTTAACTAAATATAGGAAACTCTAATTTAGGGGCCACTTGCCAGGTGATATGAGCAAAGGAGTGGGTTTTCCATATCGTCTTCAGTGGTGACCAAATACTCTTTCTGTTAGCCTTGGTCTCTTGGACATCTGGACTTTCTCCACCTCAGCCCATGGTGTTGACTGCAAGCTTACACTGCTCTCTAGCACTGTATGTGTTAGCTGTTCTAAACTCCTTCTGCCTGGGTAACACCACTACCCTGATTTGTGGTAATAAATCATTGCTCAAGGAAAGGGCCAAAAAAACTTCTGCTCTAGGAACAGTAACCTTCACTCTCCCCCCGCTCAGTGACTGGAAATACTGAGCTGTGGCGATGGACTCTGCTTACACAAGCAACTCTCCCGGTGTCTTACACTGGCATTCATCCCTGCAGAAATTACCTCTCTCCTTAGTCACACAGTAAGATGTATACATAGAAAGGAATGAGAAGCAGCTATATGAAAAATAGCACCAGTGCCACAGTGTAATCTAAGATTCACAAGCACTGTAGAGGGGCTACTCGGTGTACTGACAATGAAGATGTTAACGCTAGGTTACGTTAAAAAATACATTTATTAATGTTAAAATGCACACAGACAAGCAGTGATTGTGAGTGCTGCTAGTGTGTGTGTGCATTTTAACATTAATAAATATATTTTTTAACGTGGCCTAGCGTTAAGGTCTTTATTTTCATTACATCAAGTAACCCTTCTACACTGCTTGGGGAAGATGTATACATACTTATCTGATGGGTAAGGTGTAATGTCTGCTTAAACATATAAAAGAGAGAAATTTAAACTTTCTTTGGCTACAGTACCTTTCTGCTCAGCCTCAGCAGCATACAAAAAAAATAATCAGCTACAGTTCTGAAAACCCACAACCACATCACAATGTAAGAACATAATCCCCCCCCTTAAAATTGAGCATTAATGGGTGCATATTAGCATACCACTGTTCACATAAAACAGTGAATGGTACAGCAGACACCCACTATATTGAAAGAAAGTGGTGTGCATGGATGTGCCCTATGTAAGAGGGCTGCACTGTACATACAGTATGTATACATATTCTTTTCCCTTTCATTGTAATACCCCACTGCTGATTTCAGCTGTGACCTCACTTTATGCTATTTAACAGCCTGAAAGCCATCCTCATCATTGTTCCCCAACAGAAGCCAGCAAACAGATGATGGAAACACTCAATTTCTTGGTCCAGTGGATACATATTACTACCTCCCCCAGTGTAACCTAGAAAAGTGGGTATGGGGGAGGGAATTCTCTGGGCCCCATGGACCAGTTATGTACCTTTACCCAGCCAAAATATGATCCTGCCCCTGAAATGTTCCTCATGATCCCGCACCTGAAATACTGTGCACAGTTCTGGAACCCCCATCTCAAAATGGACAATGACCTCTTTAAGACGGTGCAGAGACCTGTCACAAGAATGGTGCAGGGACTACTGAGAACATTTTAAGTGGAAAAGCTGGGTAGCATAAACATGTATTAACTGGTGGCAAGAACAGAGAGAGAGAGAGAGAGGAGATATGACAGAAACTTTTAAATATCTCAAAGGGAGCAACAAGGTAGCCAGGAACTCACTCTTCAGACACAACAAAGGGTCATGCATAAGAGCCGTGAGTACAAACTGTGGGGGTTGGGGGGGGGGCAAATTTAGGAGAAATGTGAGAAAATATATACATTTTTTTTTTTTCATAAAGAGAATGATGGACAACTGGAATCACCTACTGTATTAAGAGAACTGGTAAGGGCAAGGACAGTCTCTGGGTTTAATGTGAGAAGTGGCAGATGTATGAGCATATGGGACCTGGGGGAAGGGGAACACAGCTGTATAACAGACCTACCTCACAATAGAAGGCTCAGTCTAAGACTTCCCAGCAGGAGGCTGGAGTTGTATTGTAACCTGCCTATTGCAACTAGGGGATACTAGTTTAACCCATTGTTAGCTGTGCTGAAGATATTATATTAAAATGACATGGTAATACCCATTAAGCGAGCATAATGGACAGAAGTCTACCTAGCTCTGTAAAACTCCTATGACTCCTAAAGGTTTAATGTTCTAATCATTGTTTAGAAATGTAAAGAATGTGTTTTCTTTTGTACTTTTCTGCTTAATGACAAAGTGTTTCATGCGCTATGCATGGCCTGTACCCATTGATGCAGCTATTTCCCCAATTATGCACCATTCTAATTTTTAGTGTTGCTGACATTTTCACCTGTAGTTATTACTCTTACTCAGTGGCAGGGAGTAATAGGACTTGGTCATGATACATTTCCTGGCTGAGAATGTAACAGAGTTGAATGAAACCCCACCCCATTTGTTATGTATAGAGAGTTAAAAGCAAGGATCTGTTCAGCCATTCCTATTTCTGCCACTTCTCTTTCTCTCTCTATCTCTGTCTCTCTTTTTCTCTTTCTCTCTCTCCCGTCTGATTGTGCAACCAACTTTTCTTGTAGTATCGAAGATCTAGCCAGTCCAAACAGTCCCATGCTTTCCCCCTGCAATCTCCTTGCCTTTACTTGCTATTTCTATTTTTTACTTCTCTCCTTTGCTTCTCTGGTGTTATAAAATATATGTGGATCTTTGTGTGAGACTGGGTTTCCTGGTTTGCAAATGTATGTACTTATAGTGTTGAATGTTGCAGACAGTTATTTGAGTTCTTTAGAAATGATAACAAGTGGCCGACCCAGTGGTGCTTAGGGCTGAGGCGCTGGATGCCTTACCTTGCGCCATGCCGGTGACCCATGTTCGGGAATGAGCACTGGTCATTGGAGGTCAGCAGGGGAGGAGAAGGATTGAGCATCCAACAGACTGCTCTCCTTCTCTGGGGTGGGGGTCCTTTACTGTCAGTGCCCATTCACCCCCTGGTGGAGGCTGGGGGACAGATCACTGCAGTTACTTGGGGAGGAGCTAGGAGCAGATGCCTGGAGTGACCACGTGTGAATGCGTGTGCACTCCCCTCCACCTGGCATCATTGCACACCCCAGCTTTAGGGCCAAAGTGAAAAAGGAAAATGTCATCCTTGTTGAGTGGTTGGATGGCCATTCAGAAGATCTCCTGCTCCAGGAGGGCACCTGATATGGATCCATTCAGGTGGGTGAGTTGGGGGCTCCCCACCACCTCTCTGCAGGGGGTAAGTCACAGGAGAAAGGTGGACCTCATCAAGGAGTGCAGGAGTGTGGATGGTGGCTGGAATCCCAGTGGGTTGTCAGCAAGATGGGAGCAGACAGGTATGGCCAAGGAAGAAAAAAGTACAGCAAAAAAAAAAAAAAAATAGCAAGCTGTAACACAGACAGTTGACCTTGAAAAGGTGTCAGGTAAAAAGATTGAAGCAATAACAGTAAGAAAAAAAGTGCATGCCATTTCAGCCAAGTGGTATTTACAGCATGTGGTATTTCAGCAAAGTAGGTGGTATCGTTGAGTGATACAGAGCACTGTGGCTTCCCGACTGAGTGCTGCTTCACTGTCCTTCAACTTTGGCTTAGAGGTCAGAGTCACAGTCTGTGACTGGCATTGCTAGGTCTAGCTCACGATGTTAGTCTTTTTTTCTTGTTTGCCATCGTGCCCCAAATCCCAACTTTCCCCCTACCCGAGTTCGTCCCCCAGGTGATAATACTTAATCTGCACCCTCCAGTTTGTCCCCCTTCTAAGTTGTATCCCTACTGGAGTCAATTTAATAAATCTGCCCCTTTCTCAATGTCTCCTACTCCCTGAGTTGCATCCCCCGCTAGAATCAGTTTAATAAATCTGCCCCCCACCCAACTGCCTCCCACTCCCCGACTTGTGCACCCCAAGTCAGTTTAATAAATCTGCCTTCCTCCTAAATGTCTCCTGCTCCCCAAGTTGCACTCTGCCAGAGTAAGTTTAATAAATCTGTCCCCTCCCAACTCCCACCCAGTGGAATTCCCTTCGTTCCACTGGTTGTCTTGTGCAGTGCCTTATTTTGCTGACAGTTTTGCCATTAGTACCCCTTACCATTATTGCTGGTCGCTCTTTTACTTGGCTCTGATTTTCCTTCACTGTTTTTGTCCTCAACATTTTTTTCTCACTGTTTTCACCTAGTACCGTTTGAGAAACATTTTGACTTCCTCAACTTGTTAACAGAATTACAAACAGGAGACCAGCTCAGACAGCCTGTTCTATTTTGTTACACCTGTGGAGCCTGGATTTATTTATTTTGCATATGATTACAGGGTAGGTGCACTGATACAGAGAATCATTTTCAGGAATGACCCGGGCCATAAACATGGTGCAATTATAAGATACGGGTATGTAACACATTGCAGTAACATCATAAGAACTGAAGATATACAACTAAATCCAAGTGCAACAGTCTGAGTAGGATACAGTACAGTAGTTATGATGGTGTACATACAAGCACGGTATGAAAACAACAACACATAGTGGAGGATTTTGTTCAGAATGCAGGGTAGTATAAAACCAATACACAGATAAACATTATACAGATGGAAAGTGCACAGTAGATGTTCTATATTTGTGCAGGAAAGAAACTGTTACATTTCATGAAAAACAAAATGTAGAGTTCAAAAGCTGTCAGACAATGACACCTATTAAAAAAAATTCTGGTCAGAGCCTATGGCAAGCCGTTAGGGACATAATTCATAATCTCTGGCTGTATAGTAAAACACACACTATATGGTGAAATACATACATCATATAGTGAAATATATGCGTTTTATAGTGAACTACATACACAATGTAGTGAACCACATACAGTATCTACTGAAATATACACATTGTATAGTGAAATAAATATACTGTAATACATATATTATATAGTGAAACACATACACTATATAGTGAAATGCTTACATTGCATAGTGAAATACATACACTATCTACTGAAATCCACATATTGAGTACTGAAAATCCACATACACTATATACCGAAACAAATGTACTATGTACTGAAACATATACACTACCTATTGAGATACGTAAACTACAGACTGAAACATCCACATAAACTATCTACTGAAACAAATACTCTATAGATTGTAACACATACACTATATATTGAGAAAAAACTGCATACACTATATACTGAAACAAATACACTATAGATTGAAATGCATACACTACACACTGAAAAACGCATTATACACTATATACTGAAACAAATACACTATATATTGAAACATCTACACTTTATATTGAAATACATACACTATCTATTGAAATACACTATGCACTGAAAAATCTGCATACACTATATACTGAAACAAGTACACTACATGGTGAAACACATACACTATGTATTGAAACACATACACTGTAGACTGAAAAATTCACATACTCTATATACTGAAACAAATAAACTATATACTGAAATGGACTATGTTCTGAAACTATCCATCCCCCGCCCCTCCCCCATGAATGTCCTACAGCTGGACTCATTGCCTGTTGCATTCGGTAAGCTGCTAGCTTGATGAGAGGACGTCTAAAACTCACTGTGTTTTTATAAGTAAATAAAGACAGCATATAGGTAAAAGAAGAAAACAAACTATATTTTAACTAGTCTGTTATAAACATTTTAAGTCACATCACAATGTTTTGAAATCGGATAAAGGTTTTGCAAGCAAAATACGATAAAACAATACATAAAGAGATAGATAAGATATACCTTTTATGTTTACCTTCTGCATCTTAGGAGGCATCGGCCAGGATTTTTAGTCAATTAGGGCCCCATTTTCAGAAGGTTAGCATGCAAAGCTAAACATTACACTGTGGGAACAGCATGGTTGGATTGGTGTCGTATTCAGCATCACTTGATGCTACCCTGATCATGTGAATGTGCATATATACTACTACGGCCATGTAAAAGAGTAATCCTCTCCTGCATACAGAGTACAGTGCTGCATAAAAAGTTTCCTTAGTGACCATAAGTACCTCCCTCTACATTTTATACTCAGCCTCTAGGCTTCTAGTACCAAGATGCTTGATTTTGCACTTTTTGGCTTTGAACCCGAACTGCCATGTCCCATAGCACTCTTTAAGTTTTCTAAGGTCCCCACTCATTCTCTCCATCTGCACCTATCAACACTATTACAGATTGTGGTGTCATCTGCAAAAAGGCATATCTCCCCTTCCAGTTCTTCTGTTATGCCACTTATAAAGACACTGAAGAGGATGTGTCCCATTACTGATCCCTCCAGCACCCTACTGGTCACTCTCTCCTCACTGGAGGGAGTGCCATTTACCACCACCTTCTGTGGCTGTGAGCTATCTCAGGTGCAGTACTTAGGAGTGCACAACACTAACCTGAAAATGGGGACCCATATACCACTGTAACAGGACTAGCACTGCATTGTGATAAGCATGGTTGGTACTATTTTAAAAAGCATTCTTCTGTGCAGTGCTAACCTGTTAATGTGGCACTATTGTTTATTTTTTTTTGCACAGGATTACTAATTGCAACCAGGTGCTCATACAACTGGGGGTTACTCTAATGCATGTAAGGTGTACAGGTATATTAAATGCTTTCTTGAAGTGTTAACACACTGCGTGGTTAGTGCTAGTTAATGATTCTGGGAATCGTGTTTTAACTTCACACACGCAGCCTGCCAACAACCCCCCACACACACGTACACACACAGTCAGTTCTGGACACAATAAAAAAACAAGCATTTGTCAATGCTGAATGTTGATTGCGTTGGTCCGTTGAGCTCGCTCACTGGCCTTCTGTCACTCGCTCATTCTGTTTCTTCCAGTGCTGCAGGCTGCTGTTTTGTACTGAGCTCCTTCCTGTGTTGGCACCCTTTTCTGTCCACAAAGAAATTCGCAGATGGCCTGACAGAGCTCCGTTGAGGTGGGTCACTTCTCCCTCTGACTCCCTCATTCTGTTTCTCCTTATGCTGCAGTCTGGTCTTTTGTACTGGCTCCTGCCTCTGTTGGTGGCTTTTTCTGCCAACAAAGAAATCTGCAGTAGTCCCAACACAGGTCAGTTGAGGTTGCTCATTCCCCCTCTGTCACTCACTCGTTCCGTGTCTGCTGGCGCTGCAGGCTGGCCTCTTGTTTTGGGCTCCTGCCTGCGTTGCTGCCTTTTTCTGCCCACAAAGGAATCCACAGCAGTCACGATAGAGCTCTGTTGAGCTCACTCACTCCCCCTCTCACTGACTCGTTCTGTTTCTGCCACCACTGCAGGCTGTCCTTTTGTACTGGGCCCCTTAGTGCATTGCTGCCTTTTTCTGCCCACAAAGAAATCTGCAGCAGTCCCAACAGAGCTCTGTTGAGCTCACTCACTCCACTTCCCTCACTCTCTCACTGGTTCTGTGTCTCCTGCGGGTGCAGGCTGTCCTTTTTTACAGGGTTCCTGCCTGTATTGGTGACTTATTCTGCCCACAAATAAATCTGCAGCCGTCCTGACGAAGGTCAGTTGAGCTTGCTCACTCCCCCTCTCTCAGTCTCTCATTCCATTTTTGCCTGCGCTGCAGGTTGGCCTTTTGTACTGGGCTCCTGCCTACATTGCTGCTTTTTTCTGCCCACAAAGAAATCCGCAGCTGTCCCAACAGAGCTCCATTGAGGTCACTCACTCCTCTTGTCTCACTCGCTCATTCTTTTTCTCCTGGCGCTGCAGGCTGCCCTTTTGTACTAGGCTCCTGCCTCTGTTGGCATGTTTTTCTGGCCACAAAACAATCTGCAGCAGCCCTGACAGAGCTCCGTTGAGCTAGATCACTCTCCCTCTCTCACTCTCTCGCTCGGTTTCTGCCAGCGCTGCAGGCTGCCCTTTTGTAGTGGGCTCCTGCCGGCATTGCCGCCTTCTTCTGCCCACAAAAAAATCTGCAGCAGTCATGATAGAGCTCCGTTGAGCTCGCTCAGTCCCCCTCTCTCACTCGCTCATTCTGTTTCTCACACTAATGCAGGCTGCCCTTTTGTACTGGGCCCCTGCGTGCATTGCTGCCTTTTTCTGCCCAGAAAGCAATCTGCAGCAGTCCCAACAGAGCTCCGTTGAGCTCACTCACTCCCCATCCTTCACTCGCTTGTTCTGTGTCTCACGCTGCAGCAGGCTGTCCTTTTGTACTGGGCTTCTGCCTGCGTTGGCACCTTTTTGTGCCCACAAAGAAATCCACAGCTGTCCCGACAGAGCTCTTTTGAGGTCGCTCACTCCGCCTGTCTCATTCGCTCATTCTGTTTCTCCTGGCATTGCAGGCTGCCATTTTGTAGTTTGCTTCTGCCTCTGTTGGCACCTTTTTCTGCCCAGAAAGAAATCTGCAGCAGTCCTAACAGAGCTCCGTTGAGCTCGCTCACTCCACCTCTCTTACTCGGTCATTCCGTTTCTGCCAGTGCTGGAGGCTGCCCTTTTGTACTGGGTTCCTGCCTGCGTTGCCGCCTTCTTCTGCCCACAAAGAAATCTGCAGCAGTCAAAATAGAGCTCCATTGAGATGTCTCACTCACTCCCCCTCTCTCACTCATTCGTTCTGTTTCTCCCGCCGCTGAAGGCTGCCCTTTTGTACTGGGCCCCTGCATGCATTGCTGCCTTTATCTGGCCACAAAGAAATCAACAGCAGTCCCAGCAAAGCTTCGGTGAGCTCACTCACTCCCCCTCCCTCACTCGCTCGTTCTGTGTCTCCCGCTGCTGCAGGCTGCACTTTTGTACTGGGTTCCTGCCTGCATTTGCAGCTTTTTCCACCACAAAGAGATCTGCAGCAGTCCTGACACAGCTCCATTGAGGTCGCTCACTCCCCCTCTGTCACTCGCTCATTCCTTTTCTGCAGGAGCTGCAGACTGGCCTTTTGTACTGGGCTCCTGTGTGCATTGCTGCCTTTTTCTGCCCACAAACAAATCTGTAGCAGTCCCGACACAGCTTCATTCAGCTTGCTGTCATTCCCCCTCTCTCACTCGCTCATTCCGTTTCTGCCAGAGCTGCAGGCTGCCCTTTTGTACTGGGCTCCTGCCTGTGTTGCCGGCTTTTCATGCCCACAAAGAAATGTGCAGCAGTCACCATAGAGCTCCATTGAGCTCCCTCGATCCCCCTCTCACTTGCTCATTCTGGTTTTCCCACCACTGCAGGCTGCCCTTTTGTACTGGGCCCCAGCGTGCATTGCTGTCTTTTTCTGCCCACAAACAAATCTGCAGCAGTCCCAACAGAGCTCCGTTGTGCTCACTCACTCACTCCCCTCCCTCACTCACGCATTCTGTGTCTCCTGCCGCTGCAGGCTGCCCTTTTGTACTGGGCTCCTGCCTGCATTGGTGGCTTGTTCTGACCAGAAAGAAATCTGAAGCAGTCCCGACACAGCTCCATTGAGCTCGATCACTCCCCCTCTCTCACTCACTCATTCTGTTTCTCCCGGTGCTGCAAGCTGGCCTTTTGTACTGGGCTTCTGCCTGCATTGACGCATTTTCTGCCAACAAAGAAATCCACAGCAGTCACAATACAGCTCT
Source organism: Neoceratodus forsteri (assembly GCA_016271365.2). Classification (NCBI taxonomy): domain Eukaryota; kingdom Metazoa; phylum Chordata; order Ceratodontiformes; family Ceratodontidae; genus Neoceratodus; species Neoceratodus forsteri. The sequence continues at coordinate 1,295,246,347 of CM057456.1, forward strand.
GCTGAGCTCGCTCACTAACGCTCTGTCACTCACTCATTCTGTTTCTCTTGGTGCTGCAGGCTGCACTTGTGTAAGGGGCTCCTGGCTGCGTTGGCACCTTTGTCCACAAAGAAATCTGCAGCTGTCCCAACAGAGCTCTGTTGAGGTCGCTCAGTCTCCCTCTGTCACACGCACATTCTGTTTGTCCTGGCACTGCAAGTGGCCCTTTTGCACGGTGCTCCTGCCTGCATTGCCACCTTTTTCTGCCCACAAAGAAATCCACAGCAGTCCTGTTAGAGCTCTGTTGAGTTCACTCTGTCCCCCCATCTCACTCACTCGTACTGTTTCTCCCACCGTTGCAGGCTGGCCTTTTCTACTGGGCCCCTGCCTGCTTTGATGCCTTTTTCTGCCCACAAAGAAATCCGCAGCAGTCCTGACAGTGCTCCGGTGAGTTCACTCACTCACCCTCCCTCACTCGCTCTCTCATTCTGTTTCTCCCAGTGCTGCAGGCTGCCCTTTTGTACTGGACTCTTGCGCTGAGGCCTTTTTCTGCCCACAAACAAATCTGCAGCAGTCCTGACAGAGGTCAGTTGAGCTCGGTCACTCCCCCCTCTCACTTGTTCAATCTTAATCTGTCCCAAACACTGATTTCCCACAGTGACCGTGCTATTCTCCAACAGGAGTGGAAAAGCATATTTAGCCCAGATGTGAAAAATGACAGCTGTACTGTTCATAAGGAGGTGTGAAAAAGTGCCACTGTTGAAAATGTGGTGTGAAAATATTACAAATGTGCTAAGTTACAAGGGTGCGTGGAAACAGTTCAACGCACGCTTGTAACACAGTCATGTTATGGAGTTTCGTCACCAAATTTTCAACATAGGGCTTTTAGGACCTCTGCTCATGAACAGTGCCACTGTTATTTTCTTAATCTGTCCCCAACAGTGATTTCCCACAGTGACCGCATTATTGTGTGCCGCAACTGTGAAACCACATTTCCGTCAGGATGTGAAAAATGACAGCTGTACTGCTCATAAGGAGGTGTGAAAAAATGCCACTGTTGAAAATCTGACATGACAATATTACAAATCTGCGAAGTTACATGGGCGTGTGGAAAGTGTGCAATGCGCACTTGTAATACAGTCATTTGATGGGCTATCATAAACAAATTTTCAAGATAGCCATTTCATGACCTCTACTCATGAACAGTGTCACTGTCATTTTCTTAATCTGTCCCGAACACTGATTTCCCACAGCGACCGCGCTATTCTGTGCTGGAAGTGCGAAAACACATTTCCGCCAGGATGTGAACAATGACAGCTGTACTATTCTAAGGAGGTGTGAAAAATGCCAATGTTGAAAATCTGGCATGAAAATATTGCAAATTTACAAGTTACGAATGTGGTAGCAACTGCGCGGCGCTGCGTTGTCGAAAGTCATTTTGCGATGCTCACTGTTTCAGAATATAGCTTTTTGAGACCACCCTCATGAACACCGACACTGTCATTTTGCTAATTGGCCCCAAAAGGTGATTCCGTGCAGTGACCACGAAATAACCTTTCAGGGCCGATTAATGCAATGACAGTTCAAGAATTCATGTGGAGGGTCCCAAAAACCCTATGTTGAAAATTTGGTGAAAAAAGTCCCCAAAATGCCTGAGATATGTACTAAAGTTGAAAAAACCCTATTTATTACATTATACAGCTTACTGGCATTTCCTAAGTTCACGGTCAACTTTGAAGAGTGCAGACGTGTTCCCGGTCCACCAAAGATCATCGGGCCAAGCTCCGGAGGTAAGTATGGGGTGACGGGGGGGTGTGGGGAGGCAGGGTGCGCAGTGGGTTGATGCGGGCTGCAGGTGGGGGACAGGGACACTACAAGAAACCATTTCCTTTTTTGCAGGAAAAAAAATCTTTGCGGGACCGTTTTTCCCTTTACGGGGCATGTGGCATGCTGGGATGGGCACCCAGCATGCCACCAAGGGCTTTCTTTTGGTGGGGCAGCAGTAGCCTATGGGAATTGGGCACCCCGTTGGCAGGAATAAAAGTGGGGGGGTGTTACAGAATGCGCGTGAGCAATCAACATAAAAATGGTACATCCTGTCTGCCCCATTTCCCATATTAAACCTCAGAACCTGCTGTCCATGCAGGGTAATAGCCTTCACTATCCACTCCCTTGTTCCCCTCCCTACTACTATCAGCCTGAGTAACCATTATACCCTTCACTTTGTCAGAGCCATGCTTGAAACCATTTATGGTTTTGGTGCCTGCCATCTCAGTTGGCAAACTATTCCACATTTCCACCACCATTTCTGGAAAATAAACTTTCCAACATCCCTCTTGAACCTCCCTCCCATCAGTCTCTACTTGTGCCCCCATAACCTTGAACTGTTGCTCATGCTAAGTAGTTCTCCATTCACCTTGTTTATTCCTTACAGGAACTTGAAGGTCTCTATCATATCATTCCTCTCTTGTCTGGTCTCCAGTGAAGACATGTTCAGTGCCTTGAGCAGACCCTCAGACGATCTGTCCTGTCAGCTCTGAATCATCCTGATCACCCTTTGTCCTCATCTTTCTTGAGGTGAGGTCTTCTGAAGTTCAGAACTCTGAACAGTATACCCAGTGCAGCCTCACCAATGATAAATAAAGAGGCAGTAAACCTCTTTTCTTCATCTATCAGAACCCCTTCTGGCACATCCTAGTATCCTATTTGCCTTACTAGATGCCTCACTGTATTAGCTTGATTGTTTAAGGGAGTCACTAATGACGAATACTAGGTCCCTTTCCTCAACTGTAGTGCTCAGCTCTACCCCTCCTATCCAGTACTCTGTCCTGGGGTTCTTGTCCCTTAAGTGAATCACCTTCCACTTTTTGGCATTGAATTTCAACTGCCAAACCTTAGGCCACCTCTCTAATTTTTACATGTCAGTCTGCAGTTTCCTACTTCCCCATCATTATCTACCCTCCCATGAGCTTGGTGTCATCTTCAAAGAAACACAGCCCCAGATTCATTCTCAAATGCTGTTAATGAGCATATTGAAGAGAACAAGAGTCAGGATGGATACCTGTGGCATTCCACTCTTGACTTCCCTCTTTTCTGATTTGACACCATAATCACAACCCTCTGATGCCTCTCATTCAACTAAAGCCCCCTCACCCCCACCAAAACACTGCTTATATTTTCCTTCAAATCCCGGGACCTCACCCCCTTGAGCTGTGACCTAAGTCACTCCGATTGGTCCCCTATCTCATTGGTCTGCTCCACTGATTCCATGCTAACATATTTCAAAACAAAATTACTCTAAATATTTTTTTTTTTAGTTGCTTAACCAGGAGTAGCACACTAAGCTGAAAGATTTTTTTATAGGAGTGACCTGGGAGCACAGGGAAGTTAAGTGACTTGCTCAGAGTCACACAGTATGCAAGTGGAAGATGTGGGATTCAAACACAGGTCTGGTCTGCTGGATGTCACCAGATTTGCAGCTCAGAGCCTTAAACCACTGCACTATACTGCCTCCTCTTTATGGGACTGCCATGCCCCCCCAGTGCAGGACATGAGAAAAGGTACACCACCTCCCCTAGATCATGGCTGACATCATAGCTTACTTGCAAGTGCATGATTTGGCCTGGTCAAAAAATAAATGTAACACATCCCCCATGGCTTCCAGAGGTATCATCATCTCCGCAGCACCTGTACCATGGCAATAAGCTTGTCAAAGGTTAGAATTTTACATCTAACTTCAGTACCAGCATTGGTTACCTGTCTAAATTTTGAAAGGCTACCATAATCTCTTCTCCCCTCCCACTCCGTTCCCTATCCTCAGAGTCAGTGACACCCCTGTCTCTAACCTCTCCTTCATCACCATATAGATGTAATTCCTTTTCATCACCTGTACCTCCTCTCTCCTCTCCTCCCTCTCCCCTTCCTCACCTCCCTCTCACCCCTGCCAGCCTGCATGATTGTCATCTCCTTCCTTCCCACTATTGTTTTTTTTCTCTTCAGTAACTCCATCCTTTATCCCCAACACACTTCCTGCCCTTAATCCTTCCAAGGATAGGAGCCCAGATGGCCGGAATAGCAAGCTCCTCCATCTGACTGCTTCTGCAATCTATTCCCCATTGGATGACTTCCCTAACCTCTCTTTCTGGTGTTCTCCATCCCTTCTGACTGGAAGGCTGCCACTGTTACTCCTGCTTCTCCAAAAGATGGTGACCCGTCAGGTACGAACAGCTACCGACTCATTTCTCTCCTCCCTTCAAAATACAGGAACAAATTATTTTGTCACCTCTCTCCCTTTCTGGACTCCTCTTCCTTTTTCACCCAATAAAAGTCTGACTTCAGCAAAAATCACTCCACCACCTGCTCAGGCTCACCAAATCCATCCACAATGGTATGGATCACAGCCTATTCACTTCTGCTATCTTCTTCAATCTAGCCAAAGCATTCAACCCTGTCTACCACACAATTATTACCAAACTCCAGGCTGCAGGCCTCTCTGACTTAGCCATTAGCTGTTCCACTCCTACCACAGGGATAGGTCCCAAGCAGTCAAAAGTGGTGACCCCCTCTCTCATCCCTGTCTGAATCTACTTGGGTCCCACAAGGATCTGTGTTAAGCCCATTACTTTTCTCCATTTTCCTTAATGATCTCCCCCTCCATGTGCTTGTCTGCATCCATTCACATGTACACAGATGACACGGTCCTCTTCATAGCAGGACCACAGACTCCAGCTGGACTTTGATCAAGTTCAGCCCTAGCCACACACAAATCTATGGTCATGGGATCTTAGAAGCTGAGAGGGAGTGGGTGGGGGGGATTAGGGAATTTAGGTAGTGAGGGAGTGTGCCAAGCCAGTACTTAGAGATCAGATTTGTGCAATGATGCAGTCACCTATTTGTTAGGGATGGGAAGGCTATAGCTTGTTACAAGTGGCAGCAGTGGGTAAGGTGAGGTGCACCCAGAGCAAACCGATAGAATGAGTTGAAAAGAGTATCCAGGTTGGCTAAGGAGGTGGCAGGAGCAGAGCAATAAACAACATCACAATAGTCGAAAACCGGGAGGATAATTTTTTGGATCAGTTTGCGTCTTGCCTGTGGCTGGAGGCAGGAGCGGTTTCTATATAAGGCGCCGAGTTTGGGTCAAAGCTTTTTTATTATGGCATCTATATGGGCTGAGAAGGTGAGATGTTTAACCAGCCAACTGCCCAGATACCTGAAAGACTCTGTAGCAATTACAGTTGCTCAGTCGAGAGTAGTGAAGGTAGGGGCAGAAGGGAGCCTTGGAAGCTTCTGACATGTGCCAAAAGTCATGACACAGTTTTCTTGGCATTTAGGAAGAGTTGGTGAGACTGAAACCACCTCTGGACATTATTGAAATCACGTTGGAGCCTGGAGACGACATCCAAGGGTGAGGGCCCAGAGGAGAATAGAACCATATCATCAGCATACATATGTATAGAAGATGAGGTACAGATGAATGGAAGATCATTCAGAAAGATGGAGAAGAGAATCGGGCCTAGTATGGACCCTTGGGGGACTCCAGAGTATATGGGTCGAGGAGGGGAGATGTAATTGGATATTTTTACAGACTGTGAGCGATCATATAGGTATGTGCTGAACCATTTAATGGCATGTTCAGACAGCCCAGCTGATGAGAGGGAGTGGAGCAGGAGGGAGTGGGAAACCAAGTCAAAAGCTTAAGCAAGATCAATAAAAATGGCAGTGGTTATGTGACTGCAGTCCATGCCTGTCAGGATCGCATCAGTAATTCAAAGCAGCTAGGTAGTAGTAGAGGGATGTTTACAGAACCCAGATTGATATTGGGTGAAGAAATTTCTGTCTGAGAGGTACGAGGATAGTTGGTCAAGGACTAGATGTTCTTGTAGTTTGGCTAACGTCAGGAGGAGAGATATAGGGTGGTAGTTCTCAGGGGAGGAGGAGTTGCCACACTTAGGGAGAGGGAGGACAATAGCATGTTTCCACTCACGGGGAATTTCGGCCAAGTGAAACGAGAGATTGAAAAGAGCAGTGAGTGGGGGAGCAATGGCAGAGGCAGACAAGTTTAGTAACTTTGGGTCCAGTCCATCAGAGGAGCTACCTTTGATGCAGTTTAGGGCTTCCAAGGCTGCCAGCATGTCAGTTCTCAGAATTTTAGAGAAGGAAAAGCTATGAGGTGGGGCTGGATGACTTCTAATGGGTGCGGAGATTAACTGGTTAATGGTTGAGAGGGAGCCTAGCAGAGTAGAAGCACATGAAGTAAAGTGCGAGTTGAAGCAAGCAAGCAATGCTAGGGTGGTTGACAATGACAGTATTGTTTATTTGGAAGGGGGAGGAGGAGGGGAGCCTGTGGGGGAAAAGTGAGTGGATTACTTCCAGAATTTGGATGGGTTATTTATATTAGAGTTAAAAGTAGAGCTGAAGTTATCAGCCTTGGCCAAATGAGTGACTTTTGTGCATTTGTTTCTGAGGATCGGTAGGCCTCATAGTCTTTAAGGTGCTTTGTGCTTTTATGGAGCTTCAGGCTGTATCACGTGCCCTTAGACAAGCAATGAGTTCTGGGGAGATCCAGGGAAGGTGGTTTCCATGGACACGTACCCGGCGTAGTGGTGCATGTTGATTCCAGACTTCAAGGAATCGGTCTCTGAAGTAGTTAGCTGTGACATCTAGGTTACTGGTAACAGATATAGGTGCCCAATTAGTGTTGGTCAAATCATAAAGAAGTGGGTCAATGTTCAGGGATTTGTATGATCGGATTTGTAGAGTTTTATAGGGGACTTTGACTTTGTGAATTTTGCGCACCAGAAAAGTCATGCAATGGTCACTAAAGGCATCTGCTAGAGTAGCAGAATTAATGACCCTATGGGTGTGAGTAGTAAGGGCCCAGTCGATGAGAGAATGGTTTCCTTTCTTGTCATGTAGCCTATTCGGATCTTGGATAATTTGGGTTAGATTGAGTGCATGTATAGAATTTAGCAATTTTCTGGGTATGGTAGTCCAATTTATGTTGAACTCTCCCATAATATATAATTCGCCAGCAGAAGAGTGACAAACTAAGGTGGTTATGAGTTTAGTAGCAATATTGGGTTGTGAGCCAGGACGGCAGTAGATGCCTGCTACAAAGATAGGTTTGGAGAAGGGGAGAGATATTTGCAACAGCAGAGCCTTGTAAGTTTTTGGTAGAGCACTAGAAAAGATGGAAGTGAATTGGATGGAAGAGGAGACATAGATGGCTACCCTACCTCCTCTCCCAAGTCGGTCCTGTCTCGATATTGTGAAGCCAAGGAGAGTAAAAGATGAGCTGCTGATTTTTTTATTTAGCCAGGATTTGGAAATTATTATTATATCAGGGTTGAGCATAGCCGTCAGTGGCTGTAGCAAGTCCACTTTAGGGAGGAGACTGAAGTATTGATATGTAGTATTTTAAGGCCATTTGGAGGAGCTGAAAAGACGTGGCTCAGTACTGGCTGCAGGAGGAGGTTGAGCTGGGCCAGGGTTGGGGTTTATGTCACCAGCTGATAAGAGTAGGAGGGCAATAATAATATAATGCAGCTTTGCACCCTTGAACCAGGAGTGGTTGCATAGCAGTCGGGAGCTAGGGCTTTGGGTAATAGCAAAGGGTGGCCAGGAGCTAAGCAGCCATATAAGAGTAATGTACATAGGCAGCTGGATGACAGAGGTGTAGGGGTGAGTGGGTGAGTGAGACCAGGATATGGTAATGGAAGAGGGGGAGTTACCCTGATTGTAGATAGGGGAGGGATATCATCTAATTTCAGAGGAGGGGATGCGGGATTAGGTGGCGAGGGGAGAATAAGTGCTGTGAAGTGTAGGGCAGCATCTTGGTTAAACTGGGGAGTATTGGTCACGGAGGATGAGGCTGAGTCAGAAGAAAAGCTGTAGTGGCTCAGCAGGTCAGTGGAGCAGCAGGGTTCTGGGAGAGCCAATGAGAGCAGGGACAGTAGATACCTCCACAGGGACTTCCAGAAGCACTGATGGGAGGAGACAGAATGAACATGGTCAGGAAAGGAGTTCCAGAGCCTAGGAGCGCATGCAACAAAGTCCCTGGCCCCCATAACGGTTCGGGTGGGGGTACTTTTAGCATCCCAGGACCCTGGGACCTGAGTGGGTAAGAGGAGGGGTCAGGAGGTGAGAGAAGCTGTGCCAGCCCCGGGGGGGTGCCGGTTCTGATCACTTTGCCCATGACACATCCCAGCCCAAAGTTCAGGTGATTGGTCGGGGAAAGCCAACCTAGTTTATCATAAAGCTCATAATGGTGGGTGAGACGGGGGGGGGGTGAGCAATGCAAAGTGACAGATGTTATTGTACATCATGTGCCACTGAGTAAGAAGAGCTTTGGAGGTACAGGCAAATTGGTGGAGACCATAGCTAAGGGAGGGAAGTAGTACACCTCTAGCAAGTGCCAGATGAGCTGCAGGTGTCAGGTTATTTTTGGCCCTATAGGCCAGACCCAATTTACAGTTCACAGTTCTACAGACATTTAGGATATGAGTCCCTAGGTCCAACTGGGGGTCAAGTGTCACCCTAAGGTATTTTATGGGTTCACAGTTAGGAGGGCTCCATCCACTGGTGATCGTAAAGGGCTGGAGGCTTTACTTCAACATGGCTATAAACATTTGTGCATAATGCCTAGAGTGGAAAATATAGGTGCCAAATTTTAGTTGTACCTAAACTGGAAACAAGTAATGGGAGAGCAAGAGGGAAAGCTAGAGCAAGTGCAGGAGGGAGAGGTGAGACCGCTGAAGTGTTTTTTAAAGAATCCATGGGAGGGAGATTGGTGAATGGCTGGGGCGAGGGAGTTCCAGATTTTAGGGTAGCGGTGGCTGAACATGACTTTGCCGATGGTTGTGGAAACTGAAGGGACTTCTAGGGTTCAAATATTTCAGCTTCTGATGGTATGGCTATAAGGGGGCTGTTGGAGAGATAGGAGGGTAGGGAAACAAACCAGATTTGCTCACAAAGCTGGCACAGTGGGTATGGTGTATGTCCACAAGAAAGAAAAGGAGAGATTTATATATAGAACAATGGTGAGTCCAAGAAAGATAGTCGAGGTGTAATGGCAGAAATAGTTGAAGAGTGTGTCCAGTCTGGCAAGGGTAGTGAAGAGGCTATGCAGACCACATCACCATAGTCAGAGATTTGGAGGATCATTCTCTTTATAATAGCATGGTATGCTGGAGATGGGATAGAGTCACAGTTCCTGTAAAGTGCACCAAATTGGGGTGCAGTATTTTGACTATAGTATCCACTTGTTCAGAAGCGTTTAGGTGCTGATCTGGCCAGATACCAAGATAACTGAAGGTATTAACATCACTCCACAGGGAGCCATCCAGATATGGAAAGTAGGAAGGGTGAGGTCTAGATAGTCTGGTGCCTTGTGCCAAAGGACATGGAGACAGCCTTCTTGGCATTGAGGAAAAACTAATTTGTGTGTGGTCAGGGCTGAACTTGATCAAAGTCCAGCTGGAGTCTGTGGGTCTGCTGGGAAGATGACCATATCATCCATGTACATGTGAATGGATGCAAACAAGCACATGGAGGGGATGATCATTAAGGAAAATAGAGAAAAGTAATGGGCTTAACACAGATCCTTGTGGGACCCAAGTGGATACAGGCAGGGAGGAGAGAGGGGGTCACCACTTTTGACTGCTTGGGACCTACCCCTATGGTAGAAGTGGAACAGCTGATGGCTAAGTCAGAGAGGCCTGCAGCCTGGAGTTTGGTTAATAATTGGGTGGTAGACAGGGTTGAATGCTTTGGCTAGATCGATGAAGATAGCAGAAGTGAATAGGATGTGATCCATACCATTATGGAAGGATTTGGTGAGCCTGAGCAGGTGGTGGAGTGATTTTTGTGAAAGTCAGACTTTTATTGGGTGAAAAAGGAAGAGGAGTCCAGAAAGGGAGAGAGATGTGACAAAATAATTTGTTCCTGTATTTTGAAGGGAGGAGAGAAATGAGTTGGTAGCTGTTCATACCTGACGGGTCACCATCTTTTGGAGGAGGAGGAGTAACAGTGGCAGCCTTCCAGTCAGAAGGGATGGAGGAACACCAGAAAGAGAGGTTAGGAAGCCATCCAATGGGAAGGAGATTGCAGAAGCAGTCAGATGGAGGAGCTTGCTATCCCGGCCATCCAGGCTCCTACCCATGGAAGGATTAAGGGTGGAATATGTGGGGATAAAGGATGAGTTACTGGAGAAAAAAAAACAATAGGGAAGGAAGGAGATGACAATCATACAGGCTGGCAGGGTGAGAGGGGAGATGAGGAAGGGAGAGGGAGGAGAGGGAGAGGAGGTTACAGGTGATGAAAAGGAATGATATCTCTATGATGATGATGAAGGAAAGGTTAGAGACAGGGTGTCACTGACTCTGTGAGGACAGGCAAAGGAGTGGGAGGGAGAAGAGATTGACAGCCTTTTAGGAAACTTAGACAGGTAACCAATGTGATACTGAAATTAAATTTAACATTCTCACCTTTGGCAAGCTTATTTGCCATGGTACAGGTGCTCGATGGAGATGATGATACCTCTGGAAGCCATGGGGGATGGGTTACGTTTATTTTTTGACCAGGCCAAATCATGCACTTGCAAGTAAGCTATGAGGTCAGCCATGATCCAGTGGAGGTGGTGTACCTTTTCTCATGTCCTACTCTGGGGGGGCATGGCAGTCCTATAAAGGGAAGGCAGTACAGCACAGTGGTTTAAGGCTCTGAGCTACAAATCTGGTGACATCCAGCAGACCAGACCTGGGTTTGAATCCCACAGCTTCCACTTGCATACTGTGTGACTCTGAGCAAGTCACTTAACTTCCCTGTGCTCCCAGGTCACTCCTGTAAAAAAGCTTTAAGCTTAGTGTGCTAGTCCTGGTTGAACAACAAAGAAAAAAAATATTTAGAGGAATTTTGTTTTGAAATATGTTAGCATGGAATCAGTGGAGCAGACCAATGAGATAGGGGACCAATCAGAGTGACTTAGGTCACAGCTCAAGGGAGTGAGGTCCCGGGATTTGATGGAAAATATAAGCAGTGTTTTGGTGGGGGTAAGGGGGCTTTAGTTGAATGAGAGGCATCAGAGGGTTATGATTATGGTGTCAAATCAGAAAAGAGGGAAGTCAAGAGTGAAATGCCACAGGGATCCATCCATACTCTTGTTCTCTTCAATATGCTCATTAACAATGTTTGAGTATGAATCTGGGGCTGTGTCTCTTTGAAGGTGTTCAAACTCTGGAGGAGTAGATAGTGATGGGGAAGTAGGAAACTGCAGACTGACATGTAAAGATTAGAAGGTAGCCTAAGGTTTGGCAGTTGAAATTCAATGCCAAAAAGTGGAAGGTGATTCACTTAGGGGACAAGAACCCCAGGACAGAATACTGGATAGGAGGGGTAGAGCCATACACTACAGCTGAGGAAAGGGACCTAGTATTCATCATTAGTGACTCCCTTAAACAATCAAGCTAGTACAGTGAGGCATCTAGTAAGGCAAATAGGATACTAGGATGTGCCAGAAGGGGTTCTGATAGTAGAAGAAAATAGGTTTACTGCCTGTTTATTGATGGTTGGTGAGGCTGCACTGGGTATACTGTTCAGAGTTCTGAACTTCAGAAGACCTCACCTCAAGAAAGATGAGGACAAAGGGTGATCAGAATGATTCAGAGCTGACAGAACAGATCGTATGAGAATCTGCTCTAGGCACTGAACATGTCTTCACTGGAGACCAGACAAGAGAGGAATGATATGATAGAGACCTTCAAGTTCCTCTAAGGAGTAAACAAGGTGAATGGAGAACTACTTAGCATGAGTAACAGTTCAAGGTTATGGGGGCACCAGTAGAGACTGATGGGAGGGAGGTTCAAGAGGGATATTGGAAAGTTTTATTTTCCAGAAATGGTGGTGGAAATGTGGAATAGTTTGCCAACTGAGATGGCAGGCACCAAAACCATAAATGGGGAACAATGACCACCAGTCATTGTGGTTTGAAATCACAGAAAGAGCAGAACCAAACCACACAAAAACACGTATCCTGAATTTTAGGAGGGCAGACTTTGGGAAAATGGGGAGATACTTGAAAGAGGCATTAAGGGGAATGGGACAGGGATCAGGGGTTGAGGAACAGTGGGCAGTATTTAAAATGAGGATTACAAGAACAACAGAATTATGCATTAAGCAGGTTAGCAAGAAGAAAAGGAAGAGGAGACCATTATGGTTTTCCAAAGAGGTAGCAAAGAAAGTGAAAGCCAAAAAGATTGCATTCAGGCAATACAAAAGACACAGGCAGAAGGGGATAGGGAGAAGTACAGGAGAAGCAAGGGAGGCAGGGAGGTCAGTAAGGGAAGCCAAGCTCAGACAGAGAACACATTGCAAAATCAGTGGGTAGAGGGACAAAACCTTTTACAGGTACATAAGTGAAAAAAAGAGACAAAGGGAGGGATAGTGAGACTGAAGGGGAGGATGGGGCTGCTTGGAGGAGGATGACAACAGTAAAGCTGACATATTGAAGAGGGTAATTCTGCTCAGTCTTTACTGAGGAAGAGGAGGGTAATGGGTCTGAAGGGAGTACAAGGGGTGAGAATGGTGCAGAAATGGACACAAGTCCCTTTACACGAGAAAGGGTCCTGAAGGAACTGGAAGTAAGAGTTGATAAAGCAATGGGGCCAGATGGGGTGCACCCCAGGGTCCTTAAAGAACTAAGAGAGGTGGTGGCTGAACCTCTGGCTATCCTGTTTAGCCAATCACTGGAAACAGGGGAGGTACCCAAAGACTGGAGGACAGCAGAGTATAGTCCCCTTATACAAAAGTGGGAACAAAGAGAGCAGGGAACTACAGACCAGTCAGCCTCACCTCGGTGAGTGGGAAGATCATGGAAGCACTACTGAAGGAGAGATTGGTGGAACATCTGGTTGTCAATGGACTACAGGACCCAAGGCAGCATGGTTTCACCAGGGGAGTCATGTCAGACCAACCTCGTTGAATTTTTAACTTGGGTGACTAGGGAGGTGGATCGGGAGGGCAGTGGACATGGCCTATCTGGACTTCAGCAAGGCTTTGAGACTGCCCATAGGAGCTACTACACAAACTGGGGAATATGGGTGTGGGCAGGACAGTAGTGTGGTGGGTAGGTAACTGGCTGGGTGGCAGGAACACAGAGTGGTGGTGGTAAGTGGCTGTCACTCCACAGAGGAAGAGTGACCAGTGGGTACCACAGGGATCAGTGCTGGGACCGGTCCTATTCAACATCTTCATCAGTGACATTCGTCAGGACCTGAGGGAGCGAATTTCACTGTTAGCTGATGACACAAGCTCTGTAACAGAGTAGACACACCAAAGGTGTAGACAGAATGAGAGGGACCTGCAGAAACTTGAAGAATGGTCAGGGGTTTGGCAGTTGAAATTCAATGCAAAAGTGCAAGATAATGCATATGGGGCACAAAAACCCTGGCACAATATATCAGTTGGGGGTGAGGATATAGCATGCACCAAACAGGAAAGGGACTTTGGGTTATCATCTCTGATGACCTCAAGGTAGGGAAACAGTGTGACAAGGCAGCAGGTAAAGCAAATAGGATGCTGGGATGTATAGGCAGGGGCATCACCAGCAGGAAAAGGGAGGTCATAATTCCGCTATACAAGACACTATTGAGTTTACCTGGAGTACAGTGTACAGTTCTGGAGACCATACCTATGTAAGGACATAGACAGGGTAGAGAAGGTTCAGAGGAGGGCAACAAAAGATGGTGCATGGATTGCATCACAAGTCCTATGAAGACAGGTTGAAGGAACTGAACATGTACTCCCTGGAAGAGAGGAGGGAGAGAGGGGATATGATAGAGACATACAAGTATCTCACAGGGAGGAACAGGGTGCAGGAATATACCATTTTTAAGCGAAAAAGATGTACCAGAACTAGAGGGCATGGGATGAATTTGGAGGGAAGACGATTCAGAGGAAACATGAGGAAGAATTTCTTCACAGAACGGGTAGTGGACAAGTGGAACACCCTGCCAGAGGGAAGTGGTGGGGCTGAAACAATCACGGATTTAAGAATGCATGGGATAGACATAAAGGAATTCTGGAGGTCAGATGTAAGGACAACAGACTTCTAGGAAAACATAAAGTGAACTTACAAGCTCAAATGGGCAGACTGGGTGGGCCATAGGCCCTTATGTGTCAACACTGTCTATGTATCTATGTTTCAAGCATGGCTGTGACAAAGTGAAGGGTATAATGGTTACTCAGGCTGATAGTAGTAGGGAGGAACGAGGGAGTGATAGTGAAGGCTATTACCCCTGTATAGACAGTAGGTTCTGAGGGTTCAATATGGAAATGGGGCAGACAGGATGTACCATTTTTATGTTGATGTGCTTTAGCAGCAAAATAACTTATAGTAGCAGCTTTCTCAGTAGCAAGCTGTATAGGCATGGCACTGTTGTGGCCAATGCTCCCACAGCCTGCAAAGGCTTGTCCCATTTCTCCCAATTCCATGGCATGCTGCTGGTGACAGTAGTTAGAATATTTGCACCAACTACTGACAATTTCACCGCTGCAATCAGGGGCCACCTTGTCATTGCAGCGTCAGCCATCTGCTGCAATGAGGGAGCGACCCATCATTGCAGGGTGGGATGTAAAAGCCCTGATATTGTTTGTGAACATGGTGGCAGGTTGCCGCGTGTTCTCAACATCTATAATCCCACCACCATGTTTATGTGCCAGCGGGTTCCCCAAACCCCGTCCGCCTCGGTGCTCCATTGTTTCGGTGCCGACAGAGGCCACTCCCGTCGGCATTCTGCTACTGCCCTCGCTTTTATTCCACCAATGGGATCCCAATCCCCATTGGCTACTACCCCAAAAGAAAGCCATTGGTGGCACTCTAGGTGCCCATCCCAGCATGCCACATGCCCCTGTAATGGGAAAAACGGTGCCTCAAAGTATTTTTTTTTTTACCTGCAAAAAAGGAAACGGTTTCTCGCAGTGTCCCTGGCCCCCACCTGCAACCAGCACCAACCCACTATGCACCCTGCCTCCCCACACCCCCCTGTCACCCCATACTTACCTCCAGAGCTTGGTGCGACGATCTTTGGTGGACTGGGAATACGTCTGCACTCTTCAAAGCCGACCATGAACTGAGGAAATGACGGTAAGCTGTATAACGTAATAAATAGGGTTTTTTCAACTTTAGTACATATCTTGGGCATTTTTTGGACTTTTTGCACCAAATTTTCAACATAGGGTTTCTGGGACCTCCTCATGAATTCTTGATCTGTCTTGGTTATCGCCCTGAAGGTGATTTCGGCGGTCACTGCCACGGAATCACCTTTCAGGCCCGATCAACAACATGACAGTGCCAGTGTTCATGAGGTGGTCTCAAAAAGCCTATGTTGCAAGACTGGATGGAAAAATCAAAAATGACGTTTACTGACGTCGCTTCTTGTAGTTGCTACCCACTCTCGTAACTTCATGAATCTGCAATATTTTCATGCCAGATTTTAACATTGGCATTTTCACACTCCTTGTGAACAGTACAGCTGTCATTGTTCACATCCTGGCAGAAATGTGTTTTAGCACTTCAGGAGAGAATAAGGCGATCGCTTCGGAAAATCAGTGTTAAGGACAGATTAAAGAAAATGACAGTGACACTGTTCATGAGTAGAGGTCCTGAAATGGCATGTTGAAAATCTGCTACTGATACTCCATAAAATGACTGTATTCACGGGCGTGTGTTGCGTGGTTTACCTTGCCGTCGTAACTCGCTGAATTTATATTTTCACTACAGATTTTCAACATTGCCATTTTCCCACACCTACTTATGAACAGTGCATCCGTCATTTTTCCCTTCCTGGCTGAAATGTGTTTTCACACTTCCGGCGCAGAATAGAGCAGTCGCTATGGGAAATCACTGTCTGGAACAGATTAAGAAAATGACAGTGATACTGTTCATGAGCAGAGGTCCTAAAATGCCTATGTTGAAAATTTGGTGATGATAGCCCATCAAATGACTGTATTACAAGTGTACATTGCACACTTTCCACTCACCGTTGTAACTTCACAGATTTGTAATATTGTCATGCCAGATTTTCAACAGTGGCATTTTTTCACACCTCCTTATGAGCAGTACAGCTGTCATTTTTCACATCCTGACTGAAATGTGGTTTCACAGTTGCAGCACACAATAATGAGTTCGCAGTGGGAAATCAGTGTTGGGGACAGATTAAGAAAATGACAGTGGCACTGTTCATGAGCAGAGGTTCTAAAAGCCCTATGTTAAAAATTTGGTGATGAAACTCCATAACATGACTGTGTTACAAGCGTGCATTGAACTGTTTCCACGCACCCTTGTAACTTCGCACATTTGTAATATTTTCACACCACATTTTCAACAGTGGTACTTTTTTCACACCTCCTTATGAACAGTACAGCTGTCATTTTTCACATCTGGGCTAAATATGTTTTTGCACTCCTGCTGGAGAATAGCACGGTCACTGTAGGAAATCAGTGTTTGGGACAGATTAAGATTGAGCAAGTGAGAGGGGGGAGTGACCGAGCTCAACTGACCTCTGTCGGGACTGCTGTGGATTTGTTTGTGGGCAGAAAAGGGCCCCAGCGCAAGAGCCCAGTACAAAAGGGCAGCCTGCAGCACTGGGAGAGACAGAACGAGAGAGCGAGTGAGGGAGGGTGAGTGAGTGAACTCACCGGAGCGCTGTCAGGACTGCTGCGGATTTCTTTGTGAGCAGATAAAGGCATCAAAGCAGGCAGGGGCCCAGTAGAAAAGGCCAGCCTGCAGTGGTGGGAGAAACAGTAGGAGTCAATGAGACCGGGCACTGAGTGAACTCAACAGAACTCTAACAGGACAGCTGCGGATTTCTTTGTGGGCAGAAAAAGGCGCCAATGCAGGCAGGAGCACTGTACAAAAGAGCCGCTTGCAGCACCAGCACAAACAGAATGAGCGCGTGACAGAGGGAGACAGAGCAACCTCAACGGAGCTCTGTCGGGACAGCTGCAGATTTCTTTGTGGACAGACAAATGTGCCAATGCAGCCAGGAGCCCAGTACACAAGCGCAGCCTGCAGCACCAAGAGAAACAGAATGAGTGAGTGACAGAGCAGTAGTGAGCAAGCTCAACAGAGCTGTATTGTGACTGCTGTGGAATTTTTTGTGGGCAGAAAATGTGGCAGCGCAGGCAGGAGCCCAGTACAAAAGGCCAGCTTGCAGCACCGGGAGAAACAGAACAAGTGAGTGAGAGAGGGGGAGTGATCGAGCTCAATGGAGCTGTTTCGGGACTGCTTCAGGTTTCTTTCTGGTCAGAACAAGCCACCAATGCAGGCAGGAGCCCAGTACAAAGGGCAGCCTGCAGCGGCAGGAGACACAGAACGAGTGAGTGAGGGAGGGTAAGTGAGTGAGCACAACGGAGCTCTGTTGGGACTGCTGCAGATTTGTTTGTGGGTAGAAAAAGACAGCAATGCATGGTGGGGCCCAGTACAAAAGGGCAGCCTGCAGTGGCGGGAAAACCAAAATGAGCGAGTGAGAGAGGAGGAGTGAGCGAGCTCAATGGAGCTGTATCGTGACTGCTGCACATTTCTTTGTGGGCATGAAAAGCCGGCAACACAGGCAGGAGCCCAGTACAAAAAGGCAGCTTGCAGCATTGGCAGAAACGGAATGAGTGAGTGAGAGAGGGGGAATGAGAGCAAGCTGAATGGAGCTATGTCAGGACTGCTGCAGATTTGTTTGTGGGCAGAAAAAGGCAGCAATGCATACAGGAGCCCAGTACAAAAGGCCAGTCTGCAGCACCTGCAGAAAAGGAACGAGCGAGTGACAGAGGGGGAGTGAGTAACCTCAACGGAGCTGTGTCAGGACTGCTGCAGATCACTTTGTGGGCAGAAAAGGCTGCCAATGCAGGCAGGAACCCAGTACAAAAGTGTAGCCTGCAGCAGCAGGAGACACAGAACGAGCGAGTGAGGAAGTGGGAGTGAGTGAGCTCACCGAAGCTTTGCTGGGACTGCTGTGGATTTCTTTGTGGGCAGATAAAGGCAGCAATGCCCGCAGGGGCCCAGTACAAAAGGGCAGCATTCAGTGGCGGGAGAAACAGAACAAACGAGTGAGAGAGAGGGAGTGAGTGAGACATCTCAATGGAGCTCTATAGTGACTGCTGCAGATTTCTTTGTGGGCAGAAGAAGGCGGCAACGCAGGCAGGAACCCAGTACAAAAGGGCAGCCTGCAGCACCGGCAGAAACAGAATGATCGAGTGAAAGGGGGAGTGAGCGAGCTCAACGGAGCTCTGTTGGGACTGCTGCAGATTTCTTTCTGGGCAGAAAAAGGTGCCAACAGAGGCAGAAGCAAACTACAAAATGGCAGCCTGCAATGCCAGGAGAAACAGAATGAGCGAATGAGACAGGCGGAGTGAGCGACCTCAAAAGAGCTCTGTCGGGACAGCTGTGGATTTCTTTGTGGGCAAAAAAAGGTGCCATGCAGGCAGAAGCCCAGTAAAAAAGGACAGCCAGCAGCAGCATGAGACACAGAACGAGCAAGTGAGGGATGGGGAGTGAGTGAGCTCAAAGGAGCTCTGTTGGGACTGCTGCGGATTTCTTTGTGGCAGAAAAAGGCAGCAATGCATGCAGGGGCCCAGTACAAAAGGGCAGCCTGCATTAGCGTGAGAAACAGAATGCGCGAGTGAGAGAGGGGGACTGAGCGAGCTCAACGGAGCTCTATCATGACTGCTGCAGATTTCTTTGTGGGCAGAAGAAGGCGGCAATGCCGGCAGACACCCAGTACAAAAGGGCAGCCTGCAGCACTGGCAGAAATGGAGCGAGAGAGTGAGAGAGGGAGAGTGATCTAGCTCAGCGGAGCTCTGTTGGGACTGCTGCAGATTGTTTTGTGGCCAGAAAAAGGTGCCAACAGAGGCAGGACCCTAGTACAAAAGGGCAGCCTGCAGCGCCAGGAGAAAAAGAATGAGCAAGTGAGATAAGGGGAGTGAGTGACCTCAATGGAGCTCTGTCAGGACAGCTGCGGATTTCTTTGTGGGCTGAAAAAAGCAGCAATGTAGGCTGGAGCCCAGTACAAGAGGCCAGCCTGCAACACAGGCAGAAATGGAATGAGTGACTGAGAGAGGGGGAGTGAGCAAGCTCAACGGACCTGCGTCAGGACTGCTGCAGATTTATTTGTGGGCAGAATAAGCCGCCAACGCAGGCAGGAACCCTGTACAAAAGGACAGCCTGCACCCACAGGAGACACTGAACCAGTGAGAGAGTGAGGGAAGTGGCGTGAGTGAGCTCAACAGAGCTCTGTTGGGACTGCTGCAGATTTCTTTGTGGGCAGAAAAAAGGCAGCAATGCACCCAGAGGCCCCGTACAAAAGGACAGCCTGCAGTGGTGGCAGAAACAGAATGAGTCAGTGAGAGAGGGAGGAGTGAGTGAGCTCAACAGAGCTCTATCATGACTGCTGCAGATTCCTTTGGGGGCAGAAAAAGGCGGCAATGCAGGCAGGAGCCCAACACAAGGGGCCAGCCTGCAGCGCCGGGCAGACACGGAACAAGTGAGTGACAATGGGGGAGTGAGCAACCTCAACGGACCTGTGTTGGGACTACTGCAGATTTCTTTGTTGGCAGAAAAAGCCACCAACAGAGGCAGGAGCCCAGTACAAAAGGCCAACCTGCAATGCAAGGAGAAACAGTATGAGGGAGTCAGAGGGGGGGGAGTGACCCACCTCAATGGAGCTCTGTCAGGCCATCTGCGGATTTCTTTGTGGACAGAAAAGGGTGCCAATGAAGGAAGGAGCTCAGTACAAAACAGCAGCCTGCAGCACCAGGAGAAACAGAACAAATGAGTGACAGAGGGCCAGTGAGCGAGCTCAAAGGGCCAACGCAATCAACATTCAGCATTGACAAATGCATGTTTTTTTATTGTGTCCAGAACTGACTGTGTGTGTAAGTGTGTGGGGGGTTGCTGGCAGGCTGCATGTGTGAAATTAAAACACGATTCCCAGAATCATTAACTAGCACTAACCACGCAGTGTGTTAACACTTCAAGAAAGCATTTAATATACCTGTACACCTTATATGCATTAGAGTAACCCCCAGTTGTATGAGCACCTGGCTGCAATTAGTTATCCTGTGCAAAAAAAAACCAAACAATAGTGCCACATTAACAGATTAGAACTGCACAGAAGAATGCTTTTTAAAATAGTACCAACCATGCTTATCACAATGCAGTGCTAGTCCTGTTACAGTGGTATGTGGGCCTCCATTTTCAGATTAGTGTTGTGCACTCCTAAGTGCTGCACCTGAGATAGCGCACAGCCACAGAAGGTGGTGGTAAATGGCACTCCCTCCAGTGAGGAGAGAGTGACCAGTAGGGTGCCGGAGGGCTCAGTAATGGGACACATCCTCTTCAGTGTCTTTATAAGTGGCATAACAGAAGAACTGGAAGGGAGATATGCCTTTTGCAGATGACACCACAATCTGTAATCGCGTTGATAGGTGCAGATGGAGAGAATGAGTGGGGACCTTAGAAAACTTAAAGAGTGCTATGGGACATGGCAGTTCGGGTTCAAAGCCAAAAAGTGCAAAATCAAGCATCTAGGTACTAGAAGCCTAGAGGCTGAGTATAAAATGTAGAGGGAGGTACTTATGGTCACTAAGGAAACCTTTTATACAGCACTGTGCTCTGTATGCAGGAGAGGATTACTCATTTACATGGCTGTAGTAGTATATATGCACATACACATGATCAGGGTAGCATCAAGTGATGCTGAATACGACACCGATCCAACCATGCTGTTCCCACAGTGTAATGTTTAGCTCTGCATGCTAACCTTCTGAAAATGGGGCCCCAATTGACTAAAAATCCTGGCCGATGCCTCCTAAGATGCAGAAGGTAAACATAAAAGTTTTATCTTATCTATCTCTTTATGTATTGTTTTATCATATTTTGCTTGCAAAACCTTTATCCGATTTCAAAACATTGTGATGTGACTTAAAATGTTTATAATAGACTAGTTAAAATATAGTTTGTTTTCTTCTTTTACCTATATGCTGTCTTTATTTACTTATAAAAACACAGTCTGGTGGGCTGGCCTAGCAGCTTGGTGGTGATTGCACTGCCTCCCATGCCAGTGGCACAGTTTTGGGGGTGGACCTGAGTTGCACGGGGGGTTAGCTGGGGGGGAGATATGATTGAGCATCTCGGGGAATGCTCTTCTTTCAGTGAGGGGAAGTCTGACCACCCTGCTCTTCAACATCCACCTAGCTGAGGAGGGCTGGCAGGGCAGTGGAGTTGCATAAGGGGGAGGGCTCAGGCAGGCACAAAGCAAGCATGTGTCTTTATATGCAATTGCATCATTCCATGCTTGGCTGCCCAGGGGATGAAACCAAAGGTAGAAACCCCCTAATGGCAAAATGATCCAACAACCTGCCGCAGATTTTGCACTGCTAACGGGCTCTGCTCATATATGTGTCTCCTTGTCAATGGCCCTCTCCATCCTGGCCCCAACACGGGGGATGTGAGTGGGGGGATCTCAGAGCAAATATGTCCTGTGGATGGTAAGTGATTGGGCTGGAGATGTCAGTGGGCAAAGGGGTAGCAGGGTGACTAAGGAGATAAAAATCTGTATGTGAAAAAAAAAAGAAATAAAACACAGTTTGAGAAGCTCAAACCCCAAAACAGACTGTGCATACCTCCAGTGAGGATTCACAGTAAAGTTATTTAGTAAAATAATGCAAATTATATGCATATGCCAGCTAAACTCCTGATGAGAATTGAATACTGAGGGATTGCGGCAAAAATATATATTTTTGTTCCTTAACCAAGAAACGTTTATTAAACAAAACATTAAAATAAAAACTTAATCAAAACATAGTCCATAGAGTATAAACTAGCAATGATTTTGGCTTACACTTCCACAGCTCCTGAAGTGCTTCCCAAGCATTCAACTCAGATAAGTTGCTGGACTTACACAGTAATTAATTAACATAAAACAAATCAACACTTTAACTTGGAAAAATGCATGCAGCTCCCTTATGTATACAGGTATGTTAGGAATATCCTGTATTAGCTTCCTATACAAATGTGTTGTCTGACAGTAAATGAAGGCAGCACTTGTTTAAAAAGAATAAACTACAGGATTTAAATTAGTTTTAAAAGTTTCTTGCCACATCACAATGGTCTGAAATTTGACTAAAGGTGTGCAAGCAAAACACAAGGAAAGCCTCCATAAAGAAGTAGAATAAGAGATAGCCCTGTTTTGTTTACCTCAGCTCTGCAGTTTTAGACGTCCTCTCATCAAGCTAGCAGCTAACTGAATGCAACAGGCAATGAGTTCAGTTGTAGGACATTCATGGGGGGCAGGGATGGGTAGTTTCAGAACATAGTCCATTTCAGTATATAGTTTATTTGTTTCCATATAGAGTATGTGAATTTTTCAGTCTACAGTGTAGTGTTTCAGTACATAGTGTATGTGTTTCACCATGTAGTGTATTTGTTTCAATATATAGTGTATGCAGATTTTTCAGTGCATAGTGTATTTATTTCAGTAGATAGTGTATGTATTTCAATATAAAGTGTAGATGTTTCAATATATAGTGTATTTGTTTCAGTATATAGTGTATATGCTTTTTTCAGTGTGTAGCATATGCATTTCAATATATAGTTTATTTGTTTCAGTATATAGTGTATGCAGTTTTTTCTCAATATATAGTGTATGTGTTACAATCTATAGAGTATTTGTTTCAGTAGATAGTTTATGTGGATGTTTCAGTCTGTAGTGTATATGTCTCAATAGGTAGTGTATATGTTTCAGTACATAGTACATTTGTTTCAGTATATGGTGTATGTGGATTGTCAGTACTCAGTATGTGTTCAGTAGATAGTGTATGTATTTCACTATGCAATATAAGCATTTCACTATATAGTGTATGTGTTTCACTATATAATATATGTATCTCAGTATACAGTATATGTATTTCACTATACAATGTATATATTTCTGTCCATACTGTATGTGGTTCACTACATTGTGTATGTATTTCACTATATAATGTATATATTTCACTATATGATGTATGTATTTCACCATATAGTGTGTGTTTTACTATACAGCAAGAGATTATGAATTGTATCTCTAACAGCTTGCCATAAGAGCCACAACAGCTGCTAGTGCATTAATGTGGTAAGAGATTTATTTATGTATGTGTGTATGCATGTATGTATGTATGTATGTATTTCAAAGGTTTTAGCAGGAACACACATACTGAGCTGATACCAGCTCATTTCCAGATGCATCTTGGGGTTATGAAAAGGGGAAATGATAATGGATACAAATATAGAGAATGTAATACATAAAAATGAATAAGTATAATGCAAATGAAAAGGGCAATTATGCCTAAGAATAAATTGACAAAAATAAGTTAGCAAGCTGCAAGTTGTAGAACTCACCAAAGAACAATAAAATAGTTATCAACATAACAAAATAAAAACTAAGGAAATTACTTATACTGCAGACAAGATATAGAATTAATATGTGACTTAGTTGTGCTTCTATTATTGTGATGTAAAAGTCCCACATTTACACCACAATAGCAGGGCATTAACTTTGCAGTGTGAGTCGGCTTCTCATGTGATCAATTTGTACTTTTGGAGGGAAAAAAATGCGATCCATTCTGTAACCTTCCCCCTCGCATCTCAGCCCTACTACTCTCAACACCCATATCTGCACAGATACTAACCCACAAGTAGTTCACTTCTCCAATGACATGCAGTGTGCTTTCTATAGTATACTAACAGTCTCAGCGCTGTGGCTGCAAATGCCAGAATTAATTCCCGGTAGTGCTTTGCAGTAACACAAGCAGTTGTCACCATTCAGGCTGCAGTGGTGAGACTATTAGCAAACTATTGGTGGTACTCTGTAGACCACTGGAGAACAGTTAACTACTTTTGGTTGAGTGTCTGTGGGGACATGGTTGGGGAGGGTGGAGGGGCTGAGATTGGTGGGGCTTTGGTAGTGGACGTGAGTGTTGAGGGTAGTGTTACTAAAATGGGTGGGGGAAGGTTTTACAATACATGGGATTGGGGCTTTTATAATATGGCTTAACTTTTAACCATTTGTCACTAAACTGAGGGACACAGGCCCTCAGTGTGAAGAACACATCCTTAAAAATGAAATACAGATCAAGGGAGCTCTCCCAATCAATAGGAACACTTTTTTCCTCTGCACATGAGGCACTCTTATTCTGTGAAAAGCATATCTTGCACAGATGCCAAGGAAATGGGTGCATTGTGGGACAGTTTGGAAAAAATAATATATTATTGATCATGCTCAATCAATAATATATTAATTCTGCCGCAGAGATCACTCTTACACTTGTAAAAGTGGTCTCACTTACATTCTTTGGATACCAGAACTAGTCACCTTTGGTTTGAGGTTCTCCTACCCTATGAATGTGCATGAATTTGCAAAGCTGGGTATGAAAGTAGTGCCCATGGCAATTCCCCTTATCTGGAGGTAATATTTACCCCCCAAATACAAACATGTTAAATGTAAGCATTTTCTCTGCCAAATCAATCAATAAATAAATCAATCAATTAATAAGTTAGTGGTTTTCTGATTCTTCCCGTAGGTCTAAATAATACCTTATAGTGCCCAGCTTTGAAAATTTATTTTTGGCAGAGTGGGAGTTGGATTTCATGTGAGGTGCCTCCACAAATCCATTTATTTAGTATCTGGATTTGTGGAGACGTTTAATTGATGATATCCTTATTATATGGAAAGGTGACATTTCTACACACTGGAAACATTTGTACATTATTTGAACAACAGTGATCCAGATGTAAACTTCAATCTAACTTTGGGAGGGATATAATTAAATTCTTAGCTGTGACACTATAGAGAGATGAAGAAGGAAATGTCCTGTCTGATTTATATACCAAGAAGACAGATCACAGCACACTCTTGTTAGCAGACAGCTGTCACTCAAAGCACACGATTGGGGCCATACCAAAAGGACAACTAATTAGAGTTAAGCATAACTGTACAGACTCAGAGGTCTATAAAATAAGGGAACAACAGCAAGTGGATAGATTCACATTGAGAGGGTATAGCCAAGAAGGGATTCATAAAGCAGTTAGTGAAGTACAGACTTTAGAAAGAACATAATTGTTAAACAGTACTTCGTCAACTTGTACAAGATTTAACAAATATACTTATTCTGATTGTCCTAGATTTGTTACAACCTATACATATGGTGTGAACAAATTAAAAGAAATCATTCTTAACAGATGGTCAGTCTTACAAAGTGACCCAAGCCTAAGGAACATAGCTGAACAAAATCCTAATTTTGTCTACAAACATGCAAACAATACAGAAAACATGGTGGCATCAGCTTTGTTCAAACCACAAATAAACACAACAGCTTTCTGGAAAATTCCAGATATTAACGAAAACTGTGATCAGTGTTTATATAGTGATATCTTAGTCCAGGGGGCACCTATAGAACATCCAAGGGGCAAAACAGATATTTATCGTAACACTTTCATTAACTGTAATTTGGAAGGAGTAATGTACATTTTAAAGTGTCAATACAAGGCTTTTTGTGTAGGGAGAACAATAAGGAATTTAAAAACTTAGATTGGTGAACCTGTCAGAGCCTGGAGAGATTGTAATGACAAGTATGCAATAGGACAACATGTGATGGGGAAAACCAAAAATGAACATAAAATCCAATTCTTCGTTATCCGAAACATTAGAAGGAGTTATGGGGAGGGGGGGATAGTCAGCAGTTCTGAAACCAGGTGAACCTTTAAAACATGGGCCTGCTGCCTACTGGGATCAAATGTATCTATAGAATTGGTACATTATTTGTAAGATTCATTATTCCCTTTCCCTTCCCCAATTCCCCACATTCTCCCTCCTCCTTCTTTCTTCTCTCCTTCCCTTTCTTCCTTTCTTGCCCCCTCCTCCTGTTCCTTTCCCCCACTTTCCTTCTTCTTCCTTTTTGGTGACTGATAATGTAAGATAGTTTGCTATTTGTCATGCCTACTTGGAAAAAATTGATTCATTTTGTTTCTGTATTTTGTATTCTGTATATTTATATTGGATATACTGCATTTAGCAGTTCTCAAAGAATACATTTGCATCATTATGTTGCACAATATGTCTATATAGGGTCTTAGTGCACTTTGCTTTGCCTTTTTACCCCCGGCCCCGTATTCTGAATTTTGCACAAAACAGTAGCAACTGGCACCTTCATTCAGCATAGTGTCGGAATATTGAAATCTAGGATATCCCCGAAGTCTGTGACAGCTATGAATTAAGAAACGCAACGGGAAGATTTTACAAAGAGATGACATGTTGAAACAACAGAAGAGAAAAAAAACTAATACATATGGTGTATGTTTCTGAAAATGGGACATTGTTTACACTATTTTTAACTATATACAGTTCATTTATGTGTGGCAATAGAGAAAACAAGTAGAGTTTGAAGTGACAATGTCAACAAATTAATTTTGTATAATTCTGGGTACTTTTGAAATGTCCTGCTTTGGAACTTAACATGTACCAGAATAATAGCAAGATGTTAGCTGTCTAATTAACAGGACTAGGGAATTTATCTTATGGAGGGGTATAGTATAATGTATTGATCATAGGTACTTTGATTGGATTTATATGATAAAGGCAAGTCTGAAAGACCACCGATCAAATAAAGCGACCTCAAAATAGCCCATAGTCAAAAGGGCGCCTGATACTGTAGCGACTGTCACAAATAGCAATGGTCACTACAATACATAGAATCCACAGAGACAGCAAGTATTTTAAGCAGAGGGATATGCCCCCCCAGACCCCCAAACTAAAATAATCAACTCCAAGGGGGGTGCAGCCTGAGGGGCAAGTTATTGTTTTTTTTTAACCAAAAAAATTCTGACCAAAGCCAAACCAGAACCTGGCTCTGTTAGCATTGCAAGCGGTGGTGTACACCACTTTGCTATGTGGCCAGCTCAATGAGAATCAACCACACAGGATCCTATATCCTGTACTATCAAATATAGCTCCTTGCTATACTCACTGTACAGGATATAGCGATATAATACAGTACGCGTGCTCAGTGTAAGCGGTATTATTGAGTCTCACAAATTGAAGTGCTCAATAATATGCACTCATAATGGGTGCTACCACTTTGATTACATCTAGCCCAGCTAAAATAAAATTTGTATTCACTTGACATTAGGACTGATGTAATTAAGAATGTAATTTCTTACAGGCATCAGTGTCATATACATTAAATTAACTTTGATGGCCTTATATTTATTGCCTTTGATCTAGCGTTTAACTCTAGATGCTTGTTAGACCATTTTTAATGTTTTCTATGGTGTGTCTAATTTTTTAATTATTTATGTAATATTTTCATGAACACTTTGTAATTTAGCATACTATTTCATTGGGTACTTTGGACCACATGATCATCCTGTGAAGAAGCTCCACACAGACTGAAGGAAACATAAGGGTATTTTTTTTTCACCAGGTTTCTGGTGAGGCTGGTAGCTCATGGGTCTCTCCATCTCCTGTTTTTAATTTAAACCTTTTAATGTCTTGCTGCTTTGTAAGAGCACTTTTTTACAACCTTGTTGCCACAAATGAGAAGTGGAAAATAAAATGTGAGTACATTCTATACTTTATCCTCTGTGGCCAGTTTATTTATATGTAGCTCATTTCTAGTTGCAATTTAAGTGCTTCTATATTGGTCTGTGGTGGGTGCACCTATTTTTGTTTCTACTGATACTGTAATGATAAATGTTTCCTTAACCTCAGAACAGACCACAGAAATCTGTAATTTGGTAAAGAAATTTAACAGTACTTTTATCACAGTGCCGGGCTGTGCAATACAGTCGAGTATATAATAATGACAGGGAATGCTCATCCTGTCAGGCAAAAAACATACAGATTACTAGAGTGGTTAAGAGCAGACATGGTTAAGAAAATACAAAAAAATGAAAGAGTGGGATATCATTCAATAATTGAGAAGTGCTTGGTCTTCAGCAGTGGGAACTGTAAATAAAAAAGAAGAGGTGTAAGAATCTGCCTTGATTTTAGGAAACTTACTCTAATGTTCAAATTTGTCAGCTGTCCTATGCTCAGGATAAACAATTTGGTGGATAGAGTGGGACACATCAAGCACTTCAATACCCTTGATCTCACCAAGGGTTACTGACAAATTTCCTTAGCTAAAGAATCAGGAGACAAAACTGCTTTTTCCACTCCTACTGGATTCTATCAGTTCACCACCCTGCCATTTGATTCACATGGCATACCAGATACATTCCAATGGTACATGGATGTAATTCTGGTCCTTCACACTGGTTATTTTGTTGCTTACCTGGACAACATTGTGGTGAACAGTCCAGACTGGAAAAGACACCTGGAACACCTACTATACCAACAGTTATCTAATCCATCACAAATGCAGGTCTCTCTGACTATTAATCCTACCAAGTCTGCATTAGGCATGCAGGAAACCAGATATCTGGATTATATTTTGGGAAATGGAGAAGTAAAATCAGAGATTTCCAAGACCCAAGCTGTTGCTAGCATTCTTATCCCTAAAACAAAGAAACATGTCAGGTAATTTTTAGGGCTGGCTGGTTACTACCGGAAATTCATTTCCAACATTGTCTAGCTTACTAGCCCCCCCCCATTGAACTCACAAACAGTGTCCAAATAATGTGAAATGGTCCCCAGAGAGTGATGAGTCTTTTCAAGCCATTAAGACTGCATTATGTTCAGCCTCTGTTTTAAGAAGCCCAGACATTGATAAATAATTTCTGTTACAGACAGATTCATCAGACGTAGGCCTTGGTGCAGTCCTGGCTCAGAATATAGATGGGAAGGAACATCTCATTTTGTATATCAGTAGGAAATTATATGACAAAAAGACACTGTAGTCCATCATTGAGAAGGAATGCCTTACTGCAGAATGGGCAATGGAGTCCCTTAAGTTTTATTTGCCAGGAGCTGACTTTGGGTTTATGACAGATTATAATCCTCTTTGTTGGCTTAATGAAATGAAGGATAAACATTCCAGAATCACAAGGTGGTACCTAGTATTACAGCCATTTTAAATTCAGTTGTGCACAAAGCAGGAAAAGAGAAAGTCAATGCAGACTTTTTGTCCAGATATGGTTCAAGAACTGTGACTTCAGAAAGTTGAAAAAAATGTGTGTGCTTCAAATAAACTGTTTTCTGTAACATGGGGTATGGAACAGGGGATACTGCATATGTAGAGAACTGTAAATGTTATAAGGTAATTTATTTATTGATTGATTTATTGGTATATTTGGAGTAACACCTTTGTGCAGAGCTGGTTTACAAAGGTTCCACGTCAGAGATACGGGTAGTGTACAGGTGCAGGTGCAGTTGAATGTAGAAACATGCTGTTGAATGTAGAAACATGCCTGTAAGGACTATGCAAGATCCAAGAACATTTACAATATTTTCAATATTCAGATGATCAATCAGAAACTAGGTCCTATGCTCAAGAATACTACAAGGTGCAGTAGCAGCAGGTGATGAACTGTCCAAGGCAAGTGCAATTGCAGGGAATCAGCTTTGTCTATAGTAATCCAGGCATGCCAAGCAGCACAACTTGGAGAGATATTGTTAGAAAAGCCTGTCTAGTGATAGCACCGGCATATGTATTGTTGAATGAGGTATCTTCTCAGAGGTGATTTAAATTAGTTCAATTTGGGTAACTCCAGAAGTGAGGTGGGGAATTCATTTAGCCAGGTTGGTGCTCAGTAAGGGAAAGCCCTCATGGATTGACTGGTCCTACATCATGGAACATACAGTGTATTTCTTGCAACACTCCTAGTAGAGTGGTGGTTAAAGGAGGTATGTAGCAGGGATTGGAGGTGGGGTGGGGGTGAGCCTTAGTAGGGCTTTCTTCACAATTAGGCAAGTTTGGAATTTTATTCTGAGGTGTAAGCCAATTTGTACTCTGATAGAGGTTGCATGTGTGTGTGTGTGTGAGCCTGTCCGCATCAAGTACGAGGCAACAGGCCTTATTTAAAAGGGTTCTGGTTTTGTTGAGGTTGGTGTCTGTTGCAGATCCATAGATTACCAGTCCATAATCCAAGGAGGAGAGAACTGAGGAGGATACAGCAAGTTTCCTAGTCTCTGGTGTCATAAAGTGCTTTTATCTAAAATGGTACTAATGACATGGTCAATATGCTGGGTGTATGTTAGTGTACTGTCAAAGTGTATACCTAGGTATTTGAAGGAGTTTACTTATTCTAATACCTCATTATTTTGGTTATAGATGGAAAGGGGGAAAAGTTTATTCTTCCTCTGTAGGCTGGTAAATATAATTGTTTTAGTTTTTTTGTGGTTGAGAAGCAGCTAATTCTAAAAGAACCAATGCTCAAGGGAGTAGAAGTTGTGCTGCAGGGTATGGCTGACAGCTTGCTGATTAGTGCTGCTGGCAAACATAACCGCATCATCTGCATAAAGCAGAATGCAGGGTCCATCACAGGCATTAGGCAGGTCATTAATGAACAGTATCCTGTGAGTTCGGAAACAGTGATTGGGTACTTACCAAAACTATGACTCAATTGCGGTGCCTCACATCACAGCAAAGAGGGAAGGAGGGAGTGCGACCAGATGAGGGGTGCGTAAATATAATGAAATCCTGTTGCTACACATATAGGTGCATGAGGGGAGTAGCATGCTGAGAATGGGATAGGAGGGAGGGAGGGAGGGAGGGATTGTGATGGGTGGCACCATGGTGAGCTGCCTAGCTGCTCCTGTGGCACGGTGAATGGGCTCAGGGCTGGGGTCTGAATGGTGCAGACTTTGGGTCCAGGCAGAGGTGCCTTTTGTTGCACCCAGCCCGAATATTTTTTTTAAGTGTTTTGCACCCCCCATGACATGTACCCCCCCTGGAGTTGAGAATCCTTAAGTAGGGGCGGTGTGAGGGGTGAAGCCCCCTGTGGGGGCTCGGGGGTGCAGCCCCTCCACATTTACAATGGAAATGTAAGTCCCCAGCACCCTTTTGCTGTGTGCTGGGTACTGCATTGGCAAAAACAACTTCCGTCGAATTCCATTCACCTTAACGACCATCGATATTCTGCAATTGCCGTTATCGCATAGATCCTTAATGAACAGGCTAAATAGTAGTTGACCCAGTATTGATTCCTGGGGAACCCCTACTGACACTGCCTTAGAGTAAGAGAGAACTCCATTATTTTTGGCTTTTTGGGTGCAGTCTGTTAGGTAGTTCTCAAACCACCCCACAGTTTACCTAGATAGGTCAATCCCTATGAGGGAATTTCCATTAGCAGTGTGTGGTTCACGAGGTTGAACACCTTGGTTAGGTAAATGAAAACTGATCCAACTATTTTGCCCTTGTCAAGTGACTCATGCAGTGGGTTGGTGAATTCAAGAAGAGCTGAGATGGTGTTGTGCTGCTGTCTAAAGCCATGCTGCTGGGAGCAGAGTACATTTTAACTATTGAGGTAGTCCACCAGCTAGTCCATAACTACTCATTCCAGTGCCTTGGATAGAGGAGAGAGTATGGAAATTGCTCTACAGTTTGTGATGCATGCCTTATCACCTCCCTTGTGTATTGGAGTGATGATCGCAGATTTCCAGAGGGCAGGGAATTTGGAGTAGCGGAGAGAGAGGTTGTAAAGTTTGTTAACTGGGGTTTTCAGGATATCAAGTGCAGAGGCAATGAAAATTGGCATGGGGTCATAATGTCACAAGACATTATGCTGCATCAGTATACCGCACTGCCAATACAGTGATATATATTGCAAACGGCATAAGTCTTGCTTTGTAAAGGAGGCCCCGACACTCCGTTATGGGGAAGGTCCTCTGAACTCTAACTAAATGATCTAACTCGGGGAGCATCAGTAAAATTGCTACAAAGTGTGAAAAAGTAAAATTCCATGTGCCTGGGACCAGAGTCCTAAAATCTACCCATTCTCCTATACTCAGCTTGCTTACACATGTGATGGGGTGAGAGTTAGGGCTGATATTTCAATGCACACCCTGATGCTGGTTGGGGTGGGCTGGGGGTGCAAGCAGGGCTTTCTAACCCTAACACCGAATTTTCTCACTTTTGTCACTGTGGAACAACCCTAACTGATGCATTAAACTGAGATTGCCAGAAAAATATATATATATATA
Organism: Neoceratodus forsteri; assembly: GCA_016271365.2. Taxonomy (NCBI): domain Eukaryota; kingdom Metazoa; phylum Chordata; order Ceratodontiformes; family Ceratodontidae; genus Neoceratodus; species Neoceratodus forsteri. The sequence goes on from CM057456.1 coordinate 1,295,278,488, forward strand.
TAAATATTTATCTATATGCATTATATCTTCATTTTCCATTCTCCCACCAGATGTACATCTGGGGGCTGCTGTGCTCCTTTTCTTCTTGCTGGTGCTGGTGTACACTGGTACTGACACTTCATTTTCTTTTTAGTTCTGGGCCTTCTGAGTCCACCTGCCCTCCTCCACCCCCACCCTCCCACACTTGCTTGCTTCTATCATTCCTCTTCCTTGGTTTTTTTATTAGCCATCCACTCCAGCTGTCCTTTTTCCATAGTTTTGATACCAAACCCTGCTTTTCCATTAAAGCTTATCAGTTCTTTGCCTTCTGCCACCCACCTTTGGCAGTCCATCTATGCCTTGAATGCCTTAGTGTCCCTTAACTTCCTTGTAGGGTGGGTGGGAGGAAAATATCCAAGAAGCAAGTAAAGGAGGGCTTTCCCAGGCCAGACATCCCTTAAAACCCCTGGCCAACCTTCTCTCTCTTTCTCTGGGCCAATGGGCTGCCTGGGTTTTCCATCTACCCCTCCCTTTGTGAGAGCATGTCACCTACTACTGATAGCTCTTCCACCTCTGAGTCACTCAAAATCCCACCCTCTCCCCTCCCTACTCCCATCCCCCGCCTGAGCCAACTCCATTGGCCGGAGCACTGGGATAAATGTGTCTTCCTTTACAACAGGCAAACTCCATTGCACAATCAACATGTCTTGTGGCACTGAGGATCTGGCCAATCCAAACAGTCCCACACTTACCTCTGCTTTCTCTCTGCCTTGTAACCTCCTCTAGCTTGTTAACAGAATTGCCAACAGGAGATCAGTTTGGAGAATCTGTTATGTTTTGTTACACCTGTGGAGCCTGGATGTTCTATTTTGCTGCAGGAAAGAAATAGTTACATTTTATACAAAAAAGGATATAGAGTTAAAAAAACTGGCAGGCAAAGACACCTTAAAACAAGCATTTGTCAGTGCTGAATGTTGTCTTGCTGGTGTTGACATTGGTAGTACAGGAGTTAGAGAGATGCATAATAAGAATGGCAATGAAGTATGGAACCGACGTTAACCCCATTCTACCCTGCAGAGAGTGACAAGAATTGGGGTTTGCCTTTGGGTCGGCACCAATAACGCTCACGCCATTTCACCTCACTCTACCCTGCAGACACTGACAAGTGTTGAGGTGTGCCTTGGGGTGTTTGGGCTTTACACTCACCCCATTCCATAAGGAAATACACTGAAATGGGTGCAGTATAACAGAATGGGGTGAATTTTGGGGCTGAAGAGTCCAAGGCACACCTCGATGCCTGTCACTGGCAGCAGGGTGGGGGTGGAATGGTGTGAGCATTACTGTCGACAATCCTAAGTCACATCCCTGACACCTGTCAGTCCCTACAGGTTAGGGCATTAAGGTGGGAAAGCATAATGCCCTTGGCGTTTCTTGGTATTTTCACTCCAAATTTTCAACATGGGATTTTTGTGGCCCCAGCTCCTGAACAGTGACACTATCGGTTTGTTTGCTGAAAGGTGTTTTTACACAATGACTATGCCATTTGGCACCACTGGTGCAAAAACATATTTCGAACAGGATGTAAAAAATGACAGCTGCACTGTTCATGAGGAGATGTAAAAAATGGTAATGTTGAAAATGTGGAGTGAAAATATGACAAAATTGGTGAAGTCGCAAACATGCATAGAAACTGTGCTATGTACATCTATAATGCATTTACTTGGGGGATTTCTTACACCAGATTTCCAACATAGGGATTTTGGTAGCTCCGCTCATAAACAGTGGCACTGTGATTTTCTTAAACTGTCCCAAACGCTTTTTCAGGCAGCATATGAAAAATGACAGCTACACTGTTCATCAGGCAGTCTGCAAAAATGACAATTTTGAGAATCTGGAGTAAAAATGCAAGAAATTTGTGAACTTATAAATGTGCGTAGAAACTGCACAACCCACGCTGGTAACACAGTCATTTTTGGAGATTTTTTTCACGAAATTTGCAACATGCATTTTTTGGGACCTCTCCTTATGAACACTATCACTGTGATTTTCATAAGCTGTCCAGAACATTGATTTTGCACAGTGACCATGACATTGTGTGCCACATGTGCGAAAACACATTTTGGGCCAGATGTGAAAAACAACAGCTGTACTGTTCGTAAGGAGGTGTGGAAAAATGGCAATATTGAAAATCTGGAGTGAAAATATAAAAAATTCTTAAAATTATGAGTGTGTGTGGGAACTGCACTACACAGGCCCGTAGCAGTCATTTTTGGGAATTTTTTCACCAAATTTGCAACATGGCCTTTTTGAGAGCCTACCTCATGAACTGTGACACTGTCATTTTGTGAATTGGTCCCAAAACATGATTCTGTGCGGTGACAGTGAAATCACCTTTTGGAACTGACTAATGAAACGGAAGTGACTAAGTTCATGAGGTGGTGTCCCAAGAAAACCATGTTGAAAATTTGGTGCAAAATTTCACAAAAATTGCTGAGCCATCCACATAAGTTGAAAAAAAAACATTTTTGCCATAATGCAGCTTACCGTCATTGCTTCAGTTCGCAGTCGGCTTTGAAGAGGGCAGACATGTTCTTGCTCCACTGAAGATCATCACGCTGGGCTCTGGAGGTAATTATGGGGTGAGAGGGGGTGTGGGGTGGTGGGTGTGCCGAGGGTGGCTGCTGGTTGGGGAGGAGGCACCGAACTCAACGAGGGACCATTTTTAATTTTACAGGTTTTAAAAAAAAAACAACGAAGGAAGGTTTCCAATTTTTGCAGGTACTTTTGCACACTGAGGTGGGCTCCCAGCAAGCCACCTGAGTGTTTTTTTGTGGGTTCCATAACCGACGGGGATTAGGCACCCCCATTGGCACATACAGAGTGTGGGCGCATGAGCCAAGGGAGAATTGGGCAACCCCCTTGGCACACAAGAAATAGGAGGGCATTATGCCAATGGAGATTGGGCACCCCGTCAGCAAATTAATTTGGGAGGGGACATGCCAACAGGGGGATTGGGCACCCCATTGGCTCTCAGGGGCACTGTGAGATGTGGTGGCTATCCTTCAGCTTCTTTGAGGACTGTGAGAAGCGACGGGGAAGCCACCGCCATGTTTCTTGTAAGGAATAACCAGATAAGGCAAGCAGTAATTCGCTGCTGCAATCAGGGACTGCCCTAGGGTGCTCCTTGATTGCAGTGGCTAATTCCTTTTAAGTTGTTGGCACGCATCTCAACTGCTTTCATAGACAGTGTGCTGTGCCATTTGTACCACAGATCCCCGCCAGAAAAAGCAGTGGTTCCATTGGCTGCAGCAGGACCGCATCTCCAAAACCTGCTTCTCCACTCAAGCAACCACAATATGTTGTCTATGTTGCATGCGCAAGACAACATGACAACATTAAAAGGAAAGTAATGTTTTTGGTTTCCAGCTTAAGATTTGGAAATGTACTCAGAAGAAGGGCTTTTGTTTGAACTGCTTGTACTGAAAAGCCATCCGGTACAACATTTATTTTTTATTTTATTGTATTAATAATAAAGTGCTACTTGTAGATGTTATAACTTCTCATAGACTTCTTAAGCTTCCTGACCTTTGTCCCTACAACAGAGAGCTAGGAGATGAAATGACTGTTTAATCACTATAAACGGTTTTGGAACTGCTTTAGTCTCTAGGATTTGGTGCTGCTTTCAAGTGATACTCTAGGGCAGCACCCATTAGCATCTGACATTCATCTGTATGGACTTTTATCCAGAAGCTTTGCTCTAGGGGAGGACCTGAAGTTTAAATTTACAAAGGTTTTGCTTGCACCACATCATTTGGATTTTGTTAAATCTGTAATTTGTTTTGGTTAATTGTGTTTATTATTTGAATGAGTTGGGAAGTGAAAAGTGGATAGAATTTGTTGTATAGAGTGTGACTTGTGCAGGTTGGTGTGTTTATATGGTTGGAACAGGAAGGTTGTAACAAAGGGTGGAGAGGGGTGAAGGTTAGGTGGAGTGGGTTGGGTTGGATAGCAGTTGGGAAAGTTTTGGGGGTTTGGGTTGGCTGTGCTGGTAATGTGTCATACTGTGCAGACCGCTAGGCTCAGTTACTCACCCTCTCTGCTCAGGGATTTGCACTTCTTCAAGGAATCCCTCTGCCAGTGTGCATATCGTCACTGTAGGGAGGTGGGAATTAGTAAGAGGAGTAGAGATGGGTAAGAGACTGGGGGAGCACTAAAACATAGAAGCATAGAATTTGACAGCAGATTAGGACCACTAGGCCCATTTAATCTGCCAATATACCCTACTTGTATTAGTGGCCACTGACCCTACTTGGTCATTGGCTTTAGCTTCTCCTTCCCACCTCTAGGGTTCCCCATGCCTATCCCATGCATATTTGAATCCTGCCACTGTGCTCACTCCTACCACCTCCTAGGGCAGGCTATTCCATGCGTCCACCACCCTTTCTGTGTGAAAAAGAACTTCCTCACATTACCCCTTATCATGATCCCCCTTTGTTCTCATATTGTGCCCCCTTGTTCTTGTACCTCTCCTGTACTGAAACATGTCATCCACTTTCACTTTGTTTATGTCCTTAAGATACATAATGTCTATCATTGACTATGGTATTGTATTTTATGGTGCTACCACCACCACTGCCCTCAGAAAGTTAGGAGTTACTCTTAGTAAAGCCTGCAGGCTAGTTACTGGTACTAGTAGGGACACACATACCTGTGACCTATATGCACAATCCAGTTGGCTCAACCTCCAGAGCAGAATCTCCTATCACACCTACCTTTCTGCCAAAAAGATCTCTTGAGGGTTAGCCCCCCCTGTCTATCCAGCAGCTATTCAACAGGGCCCACACTAACATGCGCTACACAAGAAGCGCACAGAAACTATCTTTTCAGATATGCGGACATCTCAAGGACAAAGAGCATTTATGTACAGAGCACCTAGCTTGTTTAACAACCTCCTCACACACCTTTAGTCTACTCCCAAAATTAGTCCTTTCAAAAACTGTCTTCAAAAGCAACTATCCAACCGCAGCAGCTGTGACTGCCCCACTTAACCCTGGTGGTCCTCTGCTTATACCTATCCTGTCATATTAATGATTACGCCCTCTTGGGCTGCTATTCTATATCACTACTCAGTCTATGGTCTTCTGCAACATTTCTCACACTATAACCTGGAAAATCACCACTATTATCCCCTGTATAAAGTCAACCTCCTTGACTGCTTTTTCTTCTTCTTTTCTTCCTCCACCTATTGACCTGTTATGCCTCATAACTCATCACTAATCTAGTTTGCTTTGAACTGACTTTCTCTGCCTGTACACCTGCCCTCCACCAACTTCTGGTTACCTTTTTCCCTAGCACTTAATATCAGTATTATTATGTATTGTATGTACTAGGTTTATTTTCAAATGTCTTCTGGGTTTATTGTACCTCACCCAGCATGCTTATTTGTAACGAATGTACTCATGTTTGTTACTCCCACCTCTGTATAATTCCTTGTTGATGTGGAGCCTTTGTAAAAGAGCCCCAGGCTCAAAGGTCTTAATTTTGAGATTTAATAAATAAAGAAAATAAACACATGAAGGTTTCTATCATATCTCCCCAATCCCGCCTCTCTCCCAGTGTATACATAGTGAGAGGTCTTTTAATCTCTCCTCATGAATCTTCTGTTGCAAGCCCTGTACCATTCTAGTCATCCTTCTCTGAACCACCTCCAACCAGTCTACATCGTTACAAAGATGCAGCCTACAGAACTGCATACAGTACTCCAGATGAGGCCTCACCAGTGTTTTGCATAGTGGCATCACTATCTCCCTCTTTCTGCTAGTGATACCCCTTCTCATGCACCTCAACATACCACTGGCCCTCCCTACAGCTTTTGTACTCAGCTTGGCCAAATCCTCAAATCCCTTTGTTCCCTGGTGACTGTCAGCAGCTCCCCTCCTCCATCCTGTAGATCTCTGCAGGATTTCTGTACCCCAGGTGCATGGTTTTGCACTTCTTTCATTGAACTTCAGTTGTCACACTTCAAACCATTTTTCCAGCTTTCCTAGGTCTCTTAGTATTTTATCCACCCCATCTGGAGTGTGTACCCAGCTGCAGATCTTGGTGTCATCTGCAAACAGGCAAACCTTCCCTTCCAGCCCTTCTGTAATGTCACTAACAAAGATATTAAAAAGAACTGGCACCAGGATTGATCCTTGAGGTACCCCACTGGTCATCCCTCTTTCCTTGGATTAGATACCATGTACCACCACCCTCTGCTTCCTGTCCCCCAACCAGTTTCTAACCCAGTTCACCATATTGTGGCCCATGCACAGGCTTCCCAACTTATTTACCAGTCTTTTATGTGGAACAGTGTTGAAGCCCTTGCTGAAACCCAGATAGGTGACCTCTATCATCACCCCCCGATCCCTCTTCTTCATCACCCAGTCAAAAAAATCTATCAGACTTGTTTGACACAACCTTCCTGCTGTTAATCCATGCTGCCTTGGATCCTGTATTCCATTGAATTCCAGGTGTTCCACAATCCTTTCCTTAAGCAGTGCCTCCACAATCTTAACTGCTACTGAGGTGAGACTGACCAGCCTATAGTTTCCTGCCTCCTCCCTGCTTCCTTTTTAATGGCTTCATGGTAATATTACCATGCTGATGTATTGCTGTGAGTAGGGGATTAAGGACTTAAAGAACTTATACAAGTTAGCCAGCCTGGGAGTGGGTCCCAAGATGATGGCCTGGGTAAAGAATTGGCTGGAGAATAGGACACAGAGAGTAATAGTAAATGGAGTCCACTCTGAAAAAAGGGGGGTTAGTAGTGGGGTACCTGAGGTTCAGTATTAGACCAGTCCTCTTCAATGTCTTTATAAGTGACATTGCAGAGGGAATGGAAGGAAAAGTATGTCTCTTTGCAGATGACACAAAGATCTGCAACAGAGTTGATGCACAAGGTGGAGTGGAAAGGATGAGAAGGACTTGGCAAGGTTAGAGGAATGGTCAAATGTATGGCAGCTTAGATTCAATGCTAAGAAGTGCAAGGTAATGCACCTCGAAAACAAAAACCCAGGGGAAGAGTACACAATGGTGGGTGAGATACTAACAACAACAAAAATGGAAAGGGACCTGGGGGTAGTCACATCAGATGACCTAAAGGTGGGCAAGCAATGTGAGAGGGCAGCAAGGAGGGCTAGGGGGATACTGGGATGCATAGGGAGAGGCATCACCAGTAGAAAACAGGAAGTTATTATCCCTCTGTACAGACAGCTAGTGAGACCCCATCTGGAGTACTGCGTGCAGTTCTGGAGACCTAGTCTCCGCAAAGACATAGACAGGATGGAAGCTGTCCAGAGGAGGGCACCTAAAATGGTGCAGGGTCTGCACCGGAAGACATATGAAAAGAGACTTAAGGAGCTTAATATGTATAGCCTCGAGGAAAGGAGGGAGAGGGGGGACATGATAGAAACTTTCAAGTACCTCAAGGGACTCAACAAAGTCCAAGAGGGTAGCATCTTTCAAAAAGAGATGTGCAAGAACAAGTGGGCACAATTTGAAGATAGAAGGGGGGCGGCTCAGAGGTAATTTAAGGAAGTATTTTTTCACAGAGAGGGTGGTGGATATATGGAACGGCCTTCCAGAGGAGGTTGTGGAGTCAGAAACAGTGGTGGAATTCAAGCATGCATGGGACAGTCATAAGGCAATTCTAAGGGGTGGGGGTAGGAAGAAGTAGGCTGCTGGTTAACTAGGATCTGCAGCTTATCCATCAGGTAGGGAAATGGGCAGACTGGGTGGGCCAAGCGGTCCTTATCTGCTGTCAAATTCTATGTTTCTATGTTCTATGTTTAAAGGATTGTGAGAGTGTAGCCTTCCACGTAGTAGTTTGGTTTGGCTACATTACTCATATTACTCACTGTTCTCTTCATTTACTACATTGGTATGTGTCTGCACCCCTGCCTGCAGTAGATAGCAATATTTCTAGAGTGCCTTTAATAATTGTGCCTGTTAAAAAAGCTTAATGCAGTAATGACTGTAATTCCTATTGAAACACATTCCTTATTTTAAGGGCATATAAGATAAATAGCTTTGGAAAAGCTAACTTCCATAAACAATGAAAATATAATTTCCTTTCAATGGTACTCTGCACACTGGCACTGCATTCCATTGTGTAGTATTCCAGTCTGTGCCTCAGTTTGATTCAACATTGCAAGATTCTGTCTTTAAAGATATTGCTCCTTAATTCGTACATTTAGCAAAGTGTTTTATTACCTTGGATGCTACCATTTTTAAAGTGATTCACAACCAAACACCCAATTGTCTACTATCATTCAGTCACTACCTTTCTTAGTGGATTCCTGTTTCAGCATACAGTACTTTTTGAAGAGAGTTTGGCAGCCAGCATGATGGGACAAATGTCATTCATGTTACCCCTAACCATTCACAACCATTAGCCCTTACCTTAAGGTGCAGAATTCTTATTCTAGCATCAGACGTCTATCAGGGCAGCAGACCAGGGATTTTTTTTTTTTACTTTAAGGTCTGGGATGACCCAACACAGTTCTCAGGCTCTCAAGTTCCCAGGTCCTGACAAGGGTGCAGCAGTCCGAGTTGGTCACTTCTGTGGGCTTAACAATGGGATGGCAGTTGCTCATGCTGCTAGTCCATTACCACTGCAAACATATTTCTGTGACTCTGAACTTCACCCCAGTCCTCACAAAAATGGCACCAACAATGAAACAATGACCCTCCAACCAATAGGGTTTGTCTTTCCAACGCTATCTAGCCATTCAGAAGCAATCAGAAAGGCAAAATCCAATCTCAGTGGCCATGAGATTCTTGGCAGCCATATTTGAAACTGGCTGCCTAGAATCTCATGGCCACCGAGATCAGGATTTGGCCCTTCTGATTTGTTCTTCCTTAGCGTGTTGCCATTTCACTAGAGATTGCCAATACGTAACAATGATTAGTAATGACTGCTAATCAGGCCTACCATTGACTCATGAACTGCAGTTCTTGGGTTGCAAATTGTGATGCGAAACTGCTTATTTTATGCCTCGTTGTTCAGACCCATAAAGGCATTGTGTTTCCACAGAGTTTTTAAATTTTCTCACTTCTTTCATTTTATTTTGCTGTCCACTGTCCACCTCCACATTTACATTTTTTATTTCTATTTGATCAAGCATCATAGTGTGTGAGGGTAGCAAGGAGGAAGGTTCACAGCTGCAGCTATACCATTCTGTATATTGAGGGCCCAACAATCCTCAAACAGTTCACTGCCACTCTGTGCATGTAGATGTCTGGAACAACTTGTCAGTGACTCTGGGTCCATCATGTCCAGCCCATTAAGGTAACATAGTAATTTAATATTGTAAGTGACCCTGGATCCATCATGTCTAACTCTTCACTGTAACATAGTAATTAAATGTTGTAAGGGACACTAGGCCCATTAAGGCCAACCCCTCTCTGTAACATAGTAATTTAATCTTGCAAGGGACTCTGAGTCCATCATGTCCATTCCCTCAGTGAAACATAGTAATGTAAAACTGTAAGGGACTTTAGGTTAATTATGTCCCACCCCTAAGTGTAACATAGCAATTTAAGGTTGTCAAGGACTCTAGGTCCATCATGTGCAACCCTTCACAGTAACATAGTAATTTAATGTTGTAAGGGACTCTAGGTCCATCATGTAAAACCCCTCAGTGTAAAATAATAATTTAAGGTTGTCAAGGATTCTAGGTCCATCATGTCCAGTCTTTCACTGTAACATAGTAATTTAATACTATAAGGGTCTCTGGGTCCGTCATGTTCACTCCTCACTGTAAAGAGAATAATGTATAGTTTTGTGTATATTACCAGTCAGTAATACCATTGAGAGGTTTTGGACATGTAGGAACCTTGAGAGCAAAGCTCGAGAGGTTCCTACATGTCCAGAACTGTGAGATGGTATTGCTGACCAGTAATACACACAGAACCATACATTTTTTTTAATATATGGATCCAAGTATGTTTTGGGGTCTTTTGACACAGGTGGTTCGCCAGTTCAGTTAAGGACTGTCTGGGTCATGGAGAACTGCCACACTGTCTCGTGCTGTATGTTGAGCTGTCTGCTCGCTCCTGACAGTTCCCAGCCTCTGCCTGTTTCTTTTTTTTAATTCTGATCCTACCTGCTCTTTATCACCGGATCGGCAGGATCAACCAGATATTTTCATTTGCTGACAGGGGAAAAGTAAATAAAAATGGAGAAGCGCGATGACCGAGTTCGCTCTCGGTAAGCGAGAGAAGCACCGCCATATTTTTTCAACTGTTCTGCCCACCCACACAGGAAAATCGGCCAATGAGGAGGCACGCTTATGAAGTGGGGGCAGGAGATACAGTATCTTTTCAGAAACTTGGAACGATATTATTATCAGCACAAAACAATAGTATTACCAGTGATTGACAATACTATTACCAGTGATTGACAATAGTATTATCATTGAACCTTTGAGGCTATTACCGGATTTTTTTTGTATGCTTTACAGACCTACTAAATTGAACATCCATATATTAAAACATAGTAATTTAAGGTTGTCAGGGACTCAGGGTACATCATGTCCAATCTCTCACTGTAAAACAGTAATTTAATGTTGCAGGGGACACTAGGTCCATCATGTCTGGACTTGATAGTTCTGCCATTTAATGGTTCACCAGCTACCTAACCAATAGGTTACAACAAGTCAAAGTCATAGGAGATCTGTCCCAACAAAAATCCTTGTTACGAGAAGTCCCACAAGGCTCCATCCTGGGCCCTATTCTCTTTGCAATATACATCAATAATCTGGACTCGCAGCTGGGCACAGCAAATGTGCACTTATTTACAGATGATACTGTACTCTATATCACAAATTCATCCTTGGATCTGACCTTTGAGTACTTACAGAAAGACTTTGTCACCCTCCAATACAACCTTCTCACTCATAAGCTCCTCCTCAATGCCAAAAAGGCTAAAGCAATGATTCTCTCACCAAAGTCTACTTCCAGATGTCCACATATCACACAGATCCGAACACTCTTAGATGAACCCCTTGAAGTAGTTGATACAGTACCTTTAAATACCTAGGGTTCTGGCTGGATAACAAGCTCAACTTTCTGTGCCACTTAAATGAAACCTCGAAGAAACTAAGACAGTGATTAGGTTTATTCTATCACATTAAACACCTACTCACGTTAGAATCCAGAATGAGACTAGTACAAACTACATTCCTACCTATACTGGACTACGCTGACTTCCTTTACAGTCATTGCCCATCAACGTTGCTAAACAAACTGGACTCCCTTTACCACCTGGCTTTAAGATTTATCTTAAATCTACCCCGCAGTACACATCACTGTCATCTATACCAGGTTTCGGGATGGACCACACTCTCAACTAGAAGAAAAAGGAATGCGCTCCTCTGGTTTTTTAGAGCATTATCTGATAACCTCCCTGCATACATCTCGAACATCTTCAATTGGGCTAAAGGTTCCTATGGCCTGAGATGCTTCTCCTTAATCTGCTTCCAGATTCGTACAGTGAAAACTACCCTTGGCTCAGCAGCAATCAACTTCTCACTTCCATCACTTTGGAACACTATGCAAGACTCATTAAAATTATCCTCACTTCCAAGCATTTTCACATTCAAAGCTCTATTAATGGATTATCTGAAGGAATCATGCAACTGTTTCAGACGCCGATGACCCTTAAGACCCGGGGTGCCACTCTCAAATCCTACGCCTAAGTATCTCATCCACCCCACATTCCTAACAACAGAAACCTAGGACCTACAAGCCTAGTTCCCTTAATGCAAGATGGCCCTGCCTATTCTCTACCTTTTACCTATTCTGGCCTCCCTTTTGGCTGCCTACCCTTTCACTCCAATTTCTACCCTATTCCTTAATACCTCCTTATTTTTTATCATTTAGGTATGAGCTCTTACTTAGCGGAGACTATATGGGATTGTTGTCTCTTCTCATTTCAGTAAAGCTTATCATTATGTACCTTTGCATGTTAATTATGTTGACCGGTATGTATAGGCCCACATTGACCGACACCTTCACAATGTTTTTTCTTATTTTTTTTTTTTTGCAACATTGTCCACCATAATTGTAATCTTATGAAGTGTACTGTATTGTATTAATGCCCAGGACCACCTTGAAAATGAGCTTGCTCAATGGTGTTTATGCCTGGTTAAATAAAGTGATTGATTGATTGATGTCCAACCCCTGACTGTAACATAGTAATTTAGTGTTCTAAGGGACTCTGGGTCCATCATGTCCAACCCCTCACTGTAACATAGTAATTTATGTTGTGAGGGACTTGAGGTCCATCATGTCCAACCCTTAACTGTAACATAGTAATTTAACATTATCAGAGACTCTTGGTCCATCCTGTCCAGCCCCTCACTGTAACATAGTAATTTAAGGTGTAAGGGGCACTAGGTCCATCATGCACAACCCCTCACTGTAACATAGTAATTTAATATTGTAAGGGACTTGAGGTCCATCATGTCCCACCGCTCACTGTAACATAGTAAATTAAGGTTGTCAGGGACTCTAGGTCCATCATATCTAACCCCTCACTGTAACATAGTAATTTAAGGTTGTAAGGGACACTGGATCCATCATGTTCAACCCCTCACTGTAACATATTAATTTAATGTTGCAAAGAATTTTAGGTCCAACCCCTCACTGTAACATAGTAATTTAATGTTGTAAGGGACTCTAAGTCCATCATGTCTAGCCCTTCACTGTATTGTAGTAATTTAACATTGAAATAGACTCTTGGTCCATCATGTCTAGCCCCTCACTATAACATATTAATTTAATGTTGTAAAAGATTCTAGGTACATCATGTCCAATCCCTCACTGTTTAGCAAGAGGTATTATAGGTCTTCAGAGGTATCTGTATTCCAAAGGAGACTTGTTACTTTATTTTAATTAACTGAAGAAAAGTCAATCCCTCCTGCTACAGAGAAGTAAGTGGATTGCAATTTTATAAAACCAGACACACATTTCACCTCGGGTTTGAACAATCAGCCTCAGCTTGATGCAGGGGACTAGTGACTGGTCTTCAACTATCCAGGAGTCCAGGTCATACCACTTTTACTGAGAGGGCTGGGTGTGGGCACAGGAAATGGGGAGGGGCAAACACAGGTGAGGGTCTGTGGCATCCAGGTGCAAGAGGCATGCTGATTAAGACACAGGTGGAGGATCTGTGACACAAACACAGAGCAGTCAGAGGCATGTGTAACTTGCTTCTGTTAGAAAACCTGAAGCTGTCATTATTAATATAGCTAGGCAGTCACCAGGAGCCAAACCTGAGTGCAGCTCCCCACCCCCAACATTGGGTTGGATGGTAAACTATAATGAAAAAATAAGTAGACATTTGTTGCTCAACTCTGGTGCCACCAAACTCCCCCTGACATTCTGACACCAATTGTCCAACCCTGGAGTCCGACAGTAAATGACAAAAAGTAAGTGGACAATGACAGCCAAACCCCGGTGCTGCCAACCTGCCATTCTGACAAAAGATGCCCATCTTCCAGGTCCAAGCACCAATGAAAAAAAGTAAGCAGACAATGAGAGCACAACTCCAGTGATGTTTTAGAAAGAAACATTAGTTGTTTTCTGTACTAATACATTGCATCATTGCTCCCTGCTCTTCACTGTACTATTGCACTTTTGTGTACTTTCCACTGGTACATTAAATAAAAAGCAGCTTTATTCCATATTCAGCATTAAAACTTTAACCAGCTTCATAAAAAGATATATGCGAATTTATAGGATGAATACTAAAAACAACAGAAGTGCAGTAGTGCAATGAATAACAGGGAGCAATGCTATGACACATTGGGGCAAAAACAACTAGGGCAGGATTCACAAAAGAAATGCACCAAGCGCAACACAGATGCGCCAGTGCAAGTCTGAAATGTGTCAAAAGCCGATTCAGGAACAGGGCAAATCATTGGTGCAAATGAGATGCCCAGTGCCAAAAAACATGTGCCATGGGCACAACGTAATGATATGTAGTGCATATGCACGTACCCTTAGATACACGGTGCAACACGATCCACAGAGCACAACCAGGGTGCATCAATGGGCAAAACCAGTGCAAATCCAAGATGCACCAAGGAAAGCTAAGTACAAAGATGTGTACTTATGTCCAGTACACCAGCAGGCCATCAATGGAATGACACCTGGAGCACACAGGCACAAGTAGAGGGGAAGTAGAAGCAGACAGAGGGACAGGCACAGGCAGACACACCACCAGCCTAAACACCACACAGCAAGCAACAACAGAGGGACACAGCAACAGTGGGGATGACCCCAGCTGCAGTTGCCAGCGCTGGTGCCCTAATGAAGAGGAGGAGGCAGGGTGCCGAAAGGAACTGTAGGCGGCCAGCCCTATGGCGGTACCATGCCCAGCTGTCATTTGAGCAGCTGACAGAGATGGAGACAGTCGGACGTTACCGCCTCAACAGGGCCATGCTGAGGCAGCTATGTGAGCCGTGCCATGATGTGATGCAGGCACCCACCACACTAGGTCATGCCATCTTGGAGACCAAGGTGACAATGATCATGTGCCTGCTCACCATGGGAACCTCCCAGAGGCCTACCGGGGACATTACTGGCATATCACAGGCCTTAACGTCTAGCCTCCTCACACAATTTCTCACCACACTGCTACCACATGCTTTGGAATACATAAAATTCTCTAGCATGCAGGCAGAGCAGACTGAAGCCATGCAGGGGTTCCACAGGGTGGCACGCATGTCAGGTGTCATAGGGACCATTGACTGCATCCATGTGGCAATCCATGCACCACATGGTGAGGAGGGCATCACATACATGAATGGAAAGGGGTACCACTCTGTGAACTGCCAGGTGGTGTACGATGCCACAGGTTCATCACCAATGCCTGCGCCACACACCCTGGGAGTGCACATGATGCATACTTTTGGCACCAGTAGGCACTCTGCACAAGGTTCGAGGCCGGGGGACACCCAGAGTGAACACCAGTTAGGCACATGTGACTGACAGTGAAAAGCACAGGGAGGCACAATAACTGGTACACATGGGGAGGGCTGTGGGCAGGCAGTCACAGGCATGGGGGCACAGGGGTGTGAAAGGGTGCATAGGCAGATGCAGGGTGGCACATGACCCATGTGCACCACAAGATGGAGGGGGGGTTGGCCAGGGGGTCGAAGCATGGATGCAGGACTGCCAGGCATGTGGCTGCATGGGGGGGGAGCAGGACAGGGACACACAACACAGTGAGCAGGATGGGGACAGGGCACATGCCACAGTGTAACACAATGTATTAATGGAATCATGTCTACTCCCACAGGTGACAACGCATATCCATTGCAACCCTGGCTCCTCACCCCCCATCCGATGACCTGGAACAGTGGTGGAGGAATGCTACAATGAGGCACACATCGCAACACGTGCCATCATTGAGCATGTCTTCAGCATGCTGAAGATGCATTTCCAGTGCCTGGGTCGGCTAGGTGGTGCCCTACAGAATAGCCCTGAGAAGACCTGTGGCATATTCTTGGAATGTTGTATGCTACACAACATGGCCCATGACCATGGGATACCTGTCAAGGCTGGTGAGGGCAACAGTTCCGGGGAGGAGGAGGGGATGGCCAGGGCACACCCCGAGGGACATGAAGGTGAGGGCGGCAATGGCCACCAGGATCCCAGGCTGGTGGCAAGGACGTGGGCATACCACACACGACTGGTGGAGGAACACTTAGGGACATGCAGGTGCATACGCGGGTTGGTATGTGTGCAGGTGTGGGCAATACAGTGTAGGAACAGCATGTCACTGGAATGGCGGGCACCAGACACCACACAAGGGAGCACACGAAGGCATATGCACACAGTGGGAGACAACACACTCACACACAGGCACCATGCATGCATCACCCTGGAACCACATAGGCCATGGCCAGACTGTCACAGGTCAGTGTGCTCTGTGGGCAACAGCTGGTCACTGCAGGCACTGTACCACACTCATCATTCCCATGACACATGGCACAACAGCGATACACACAAACACACTGGGCAGCCTGCACAGGCAGCACGGGGGGGTTCCAGGGCAACTGTGTGGCAGGTGGCCGCCACACACAGCAGCACTGGTACCACCTGTAGGGCAGCTGGTACGCACAGGTATGCCACCCACCACCACAGGCCCATGGGCATGAACATCACAGGACAGCCCCACGACCACCACGGACACACAGGTGGCCTCTGCCATGGCTGCTGGTGACAGGGGTGCCACCGCCGGCCACAGAAGGTGTCCCCAGGGACCCAGGAGGGATGCTGCACTGTGACCATGAATGGGTGCCCCATGGTGTGGCTGTCTGATGCCCACCTGCTGAGCCATAGCTGGGGGGGTGTGGATGCCAGTGGTGACAGGGTCAACAGCAGGGGGCTCACCAGGCCCTGCCATTGGGGTGTCTGGGATGTGCTCCTGGGCATCCGGCTGGATGCACACTGTCCACGGCATGCTGTGGATGCAGCCCCTGCCTCTGCAGCAGCTGCTATCTGCTCCATGACTGCGGTCATGCCCACTCACATGAGGCGTGTCTTAGCCAGCATCTGAGCATGTCACGCTGCAGTGTACTCATGCACCTGGACCATGACAGCCCTGTGGCTCTGGAACTCCACCCAGAGTGCCTCCTGACCATCCATAGTTGCCCACAACAGGACAAGGTAGGCACCCATGTCATTGGCAGGTGATGTGGCACAGTGGAGTCGCAGATGTACAGGGGGATGGGTCAGCCTCAACAGGATCATCGACAGGCAGTGGACGCACCCTGTCAGACTGTGATGTGTGTGGGTCTTGGCTGGGCACTGGTGCTGGCTGTCCATGTGTGTTCTCCGATAAGCCCACTGTACAGGTGCGTGCACACTGGTGCCCTATCTGGATGTCACTGATGTCACCAGCATTGCACTGGGCAGCAGTGCAGGGGGCATGGCACCCACTGCCCCGGGCAGCTGTCCCACAGCTGCACCCATGTCAAGCACTGTGGGACCATCAAAGGCATACATGGTCCCCTGCACAGGCATCCCTGAGCCATGTGCATTGCCATCAACCATCACAGTAGCGCTGCTGACTGTGACACATGCATCTGTGCTACTACCCACACCCCCTCATGCCACTGGTGAGCATGATGGGTGTGTCTGCTATGTCCGCCGCCTCATCCAGGTCTGCATCTGCCAATCCAACCAGGTCCCCCAACCATGCCATGAACCCACCAGCAGTACTGCAATCGCTGGTGGAGGGTTCTGCAGGACTCTCTGCTACAGGGACCAGGACCGTTGGTTCATGGAGCATGGATGTCGCAGGTGCACACATGTCCACGTCAGTGTCAATGGCCCCATGGGGTGGGCCCGCATCATCGCCCGTGAGGGCTGCACAGTCAGCCATGGCCGTGCCTTGGAGTCATGATGGAGCTAGGGAGAAGGGAAAGGAACACATGGTTAATGCACAGGGCGCATATGACACAGTGTCAGCATCACACTCAGCACAGTCGGCGACACACTGCCAGGTACACACACCTGTCCATGACAGGGCCTAGCCAAGTTGCACAGCTACTCACCATGCTGCCACAGACTGCCCCCCATCTGGAAGGCACCTCCTGGGACACCATGCACGGCCATCACTGACACACTGGTGGCCAGGAGGGCCTTGTTGGGGCTGAGCTGTGGTGCTGTGCTGGGTCATCACCCTGTCCACCACAGGGATGCATGAATGCTGGTCACCCTATCCTTGGCCCTCTGTCGCCATCATTCCAATGCTTACAGCACTCCTGCACAGTGTGGTTGTATGGTGCCACCATGTTCATGTGCCATGCCACCTCCTCCCAGCCCTCTGCATGCGCCGTCCGGCTGTCTCCCCTGCCAGTGAGTACATCCAGGCATAGGTGGCATGCCTCGATGAGAGTCCTCTCCTCATCTTTCGTGAAGTTTGGTCACCGCCTGGTGGCAGCACCTGCCTCCTCAAACATTTCGACTACTGTGGGTGGAAGCAACCTGGTGTCAGACTCGCTTGTGTGTACACATGGACCCAAACCCTTCACCTGCAGTCTGTGGCATCGCCACGGTATGTGTTGCTGGAGGCCGGTGCCATGGGAAGCATGTGGGCAGCCAAGCACAGGTGGACATGGACTATATTATGTCGGCCATGTGGGATGACACATGTGCCACTCACAGAACACAGGCCACAGTGGGGGGAATGGTATAGCTACACCAGGGGGTGTGACAGTGGCCTGTCTGCCTTGGGCAGGTCCCAAGACCCCTGCAGCATGTGTGCTACCACTGTGGTGCCTCATCCAGCCTGGGTGCCACCCCTGCATCAGCTGCAGGGCAGCGGGTGACTACCATGTGGTGGCAGGCACTGTTGGGTTGGCGGCCACATGCAGGTTGGCTGCGGTGACAGTGTGCCTGTGCGGGTGTCACTCTGTGCACCTTACCTACCTGGAGCATGGTGTTGCATGCACCACACTGAGCAGGCCACCCCCAGCCATATGTCCCAGCCTGGTGTCCCTGTGTACATTGGGTGGACTTACATACATGTTGCAACCCCTCCTTGTGCACATCCACACCTTCTTGGTGCACTGCCATCCACACCAGTGATCAGCGACGGTGCTCCATACATGCTGTGTTGTGTGGGCCACAGTGGCCCGGACATCCTCTGTGAACATGGCAGCAGCAGGTCCATTGAGGCCCCGAGGATACTGCCCTGCTGTAGTATGTCACAGTTGTCTGTGGGGGCCACCGGCTGGATGTCTGGCCCCACATGCGGGGTACAGGGGTCCCACCTGTAGTGCATGCACCGCTGCAGGCCCACCAATGTGTGCAGTCGATCTGTACACATGGCTATATTCTCACCCTGTAGGCACTGACTCCTCTCAGTGTCCTGGATTCAGCCTGCTGAATTGGGAGCATTTATGGTTAAGGGTATGCAAATGAGGCCTGAGCACCTGGTAATGAGATGCTAATCTGCTGTGTTTGCCATGAATGGTTGATGATGTGGTTTTTGGCCCATTCTCTCTGAATAGCATAGTTGCTCCCAGCTCATTTCACTTTGCACGGAGCATCTGTGTGATGCACCACTTACTGTGCAGTGCATATCCAGCACATGCGTGTCCTGCTTGGTGCATCTGCATGACTATGGTGCATTGTACATGGCGCATCCTTCATGCATGTGTGGTGGCCGTGAGTTGCGGCACTTCCACCATGGTGTGCCGTACCCCACTGTACCATTGTGCCATTACGGGCCTGACATTTGTGGTGCCATGGGCCGTATCACGCACTGTGGCCCACAGTGTGCTGTCCATGCTGCTCTGCTCCAGCCCTGGCCACAGATCATGCACACCATGTGGTAGACGGTCCTGGCACATGGCGTGCACAACATGGCACCTGCACACATACCACGCATGTGCGACCATGACCTGTTGGATTGCACATGCGCAGGTCCATCGCCAGCGGCCATTCGAGCTTCACATTCAGTGCACGCTGTGCTGCACGTGCCTCACTGTTACACATGGTGCATTACAGTTGCTAGATGGCGCTTTGCCTGTTTCCACCTTGCCACTGTCTAATCACTGTTTAGGATGTCTAGAGCTGGGAGATTGGCACCTAAGGCCATGAACTGGTCACAGCTGGAGCTGCTGCATCTTGTAGCACAGGTCATGGCTCTGGAGGGGGTGCCTGTTTGGTCAGGAGGACCTTCACGTGCCCAAGACCCAGGTGTGGGCCTCCATAGCATCTAGGATTGTGCACAGTACTGGGGTGTCACGCACAGGGAAGCAGTGCAGGCATTGCTATGGTGACCTCCAGAGGTGGGACCCAGAGAGGCTTGCGCAGCTGGGGCATCATGCACGCAGGGGTGCACTGCCACGTCCAGGTAGGTGTTGTTCATTTTTCTCCTTGTGTGGCACATGCTGGGTGTGTCTGTCACTGCCCTCATGGTGCTCCCATGTTGCAATGCCCTGGTGCCGGGGGGGCAGGGCATGGTTGTATGTGCCTGCTGACACCTGGTGCTTCATGACCAGGTATCACTGTCTGCTGCATGGCCATGCACTGCCCGGGGGGGGCTGCATCTTTCACGGTGGCAGTGTTTGCTCACGGTGCTGTTTGTTGTGTTTTGCAGGACCAGGGGCCATGTGGCAGGCTGTAGCCACAGCTGAGGCACGTCATTGGAGGTACATGGGTGCCAGGCCTGGTGCCCTGCCAGAGGTAGGTGAGTACCACTTTCTATGAGTGCTGTCTTAAGTGCTGTTATACTCGTTCTGTACAGCCGTTGATGGGTGGGGGTGTGTTCCAGGTTCTGGCCCTCAGTGTGTGTTGTTTCTGTCATTTGCTGTAGGTGTTGTGGTTCATCCAGCTGTTGCGGGTTGTGATGGTGGTGGTGCTGCACCTGTGGATGTGGATCAGTTCGTACATGTGGCCATCCAGGCTGCCCTGTGCCCTCTCCAATAGACTGTTCAGTGCCTGTCAACTGCCCTTGGGGTGTCATGATGTGCCTCCCGGTCCATGACAGGGTGCTGCATGGCAGGGAATGGCACCACTAGTGTCCCCCTACCACTTTCAGGGGGGCACCCACTGTATAGAGTTGACTTAAATCTGTCCCCTGTTTCTGTCCCTTTCCTGTCCTCCCTTCCGTTCCTGATACCCCTCTTGCTCATATGTTGCTCCTGTTGTTGTGCCTTTTTCTGCCTTATTACGTACAGTTTTTGTGCTCTTTGCCTTTTATAAACATATTTTACTGTACACTTGTGTCCGTGGGTCTGTTTGTTACAGCTCTGTTGTTGCTCCTCTGGCCCTGCTGTTTTGCTCCTGTTGTTCTGCCTGGCTTACCTGTGTGTCTGCAGGCCTTCCTGCTTGATGTGCTGGCTCATCTGTGGTTCTGCTGTCGCATCCTGTGGCGATTCACAGTGGTGTTGTGCTTGGCGCCTGGCATGGCGCATGCCACTGTGAATGGCAATGCGTGGGCTTGGCGCATCTGAGTTGTGCTGGTACATCTGGTTTTCGCCAGGCGCATCTTCTTTGTGAATCCAGCCCCTAATGTTTTACTCCAGAAATGGAGCTTCATCAGAGTCAGTGAATTAATGCAGAAATGCCCTTATATTATCCACCACCAGTGATGTGTACAATTAAAAATTAAAAACAACAAATGTGACGCATCGTCAGGATACAGGAGGCACTTATAAAATTACAATCGACAATTAAAGGCATATTTTCACAGGTGGTTAGTGCATGTAACTAGAAAAAAGCTTTACATATAAACTACAATATCACAAAATATAAATGTATATTAAAATCTATTTTGTGGATGTTGGAATTAAGGTATTCATTTATATATCCCTTCCCTCGGTGCACCCCTTCAGGTCGACATCCCCGATGGTGAAACATGAAAAAAGACCATTACCTCACCAGCCTATCCTTGTCTCCCTGAAAATGGGGCCTCCAGAATTGAACTCCATACTCCAACTGTGGTCTGACCAGTGTTTTGTATTAGTGGCATGATCACCTCCTTCATCCTGCTAGTGAATCCCCTTCCAGTGCATGCCAACACCCTTGTTGCTTTCCCAGCTGCTCATTTACACTGATTTCTAACCTTTAATGTGTCCATGATTAAAGATCCCCAGGTCCTTTTCCTGTTCTGTGACCTGCAGTGATTCCCCCCTGAGGCAGTAGGTGGCCCTTGGGTTATTCCTCCCTATGTGCACTATTTTGCACTTTTTTGCATTAAACTGCTATTGCCACTTTTCTGCCCACTCCTCCAGCCTGGCCAGATCCTGCCTCAACCCCCCCCCCCCACTCGCCTGGAGCATCCACCCTGTTTTAAATCTTCGCATCATCTGCGAACAAACATGCCTTCCCATTTAGACCCTCCGCTAAGTCCCCTATATACACATTAAACAGTATGGGCCCCAACACTGACCCCTGTGGTACTCCACTCAACACCCCCTGATCCCTGGAGTGCTTCCCATTGACCACCACACTCTGGGTCCTTCCATCTATTCAATCCTCCACCCATTTTGTATGCCTAGCTCCCATACCCAAACTGCTCAACTTACTTACCAACCCTTTGTGGGGGGATGGAGTCGAATGCCTTTGTCAAATCCAGATAGACTACATCCACCACTCCCCCCAATTGAAGGCTTCCGTAACCCTGTTGAAGAATTCTATCAAGTTAGTCTGACAAGACCTACCACCTGTGAACCCAGGCTGGTTGTCATCCATCAAACTCTCCTCCTTAAGGTACCCCACCAGTCTTTCCTTTATGAGTATTTCCATCAGCTTTCCCACAGCCGAAGTGAGACTAATTGGGTGGTAGTTGCCAGGCTCATCCTTTCTCCCTCTCTTGTATAGAGGTACCACCTCTGGCTTTTTTCCAGTCTCTCAGGACCCTCCCCAATTTCAGGGAGAAAGTAACCAACCTGGCCAGAGGTCCTGCCAGATCCACCCTTAGCTACTCAAGCACCCTTGGGTGTATTTGGACAGGTCCCATGCTCTTGTCTGTTTTTATTTTTCCTATCTCCTCCAACACCCTCTTGACTGGATTCTATCCTGGTCCCAGTTACCAAGCTGCTCAACTGCTCTCTGTGCCTGGGGCAGTTCCCCAGCACATGGAAAACCACCATTATCACTCCTATCCTAAAGAGTGGCGATCGACCGACCCTGGGTAACTATTGACCTATCTCCATCCTTCCCCCAATCTCTAAGGCCCTTGAAAAAGTTGTTGCCAACCAGCTAGCTGAATACCTGGCCTTGCATAATATCCTGTGCCCTGAACAGCATGGCTTTCATGCAGGTCACAGCACCACAACCGCTCTACTTGAATTCTCCAACTTCCTGCACTCTGCTCTTGATGCCGGAAGTCCTGCCGATGCCATGTTCATTGACCTCTCCAAGGCCTTTGACATGGTTTGCCATCCTTTCCTGCTTGACTCCCTCAGATGCCTTGGTTTCTCCCCTGGCCCCCCTCTCATGGTTCACCAGCTACCTCTCTGCCAGAACTCAGTGTGTAAAAATCAATAGCACCCTATCTGACACATGACCTGTCCACTCTAGGGTTCCCCAGGGCTCCATTTTAGGCCCTATCCTCTTCAGTCTCTACCTCAACACCCTCCCCTTGGCCTGCCCAAGTAAGATCCTCCTCTACGCGGATGATGCTGTGCTCTTCACCACTGATCCCGACCCCAGCACACTCCAGTCCACACTCTAACAAGCTTTTGATAGAGCTGAGCATTGGTTCACATCACGAAGGCTAGTCCTGAACCTAAAAAAGACCAAAGCTATGCTCTTCTCGCATCGCCAAAGAAAAGCCAGTGATGCCTCTCTCGGGATACTGCCTAGCACACTAAACCCCATTGAGCAGGTTTCCTCCTACAAGTATCTGGGCATTACCTTTGATTCAGAACTCTCCTTCCATTCCCATATCAATGCCCTTTCTGCTGTCACCAATGTCAGGACTGGACTGTTATAACACCATAGGGACTGCCTACCATGAGAGGCCCTTAGATTGGCAATCACCTCCTCTGTCCTGTTGCTAATCGACTATGGGCTGCCCATCTATGCTGCAGCTGACAGCACTGTGTTTGCAAGAATCTAGCTCTCTATAAACAAGGCCTGCAGGCTAATGCTGGGAGCCCCTAGGCGCATACATACATGCCTGCTGTACTCCACCACCAACTTGCTCAACCTTGAAGAAAGGCTCCACTTCCAAACTTGCCTTCTTGTAAAAAAGACCCTGCTAGGGCTCTCCCTTCCTGGGGTCGCCACCTCCCTGCAGCGTGCCACCCCCTCAATCTCCACCCACAGCACTGTCAAAACCTCCCTTATTGTCCCCAGGGTAAGGACCTCTATGGCCAGAGATCCTTTTGCTATTGGGCTCCCTCCTGGTTCAATTCCCTCCCAGCCAGTATAGCTGATTCCACTAAGCTTGGTCCTTTCAAGGTCTCCTTCAGAAGCCATCTGACAAGCACTTGCTGCTGCAACTGCACATAATCCCCCCCCCCGCTCCTTACCTTCACCCCATGGCTGGGTCTGCCCTGTCTACTTTTGCTATACAGTATGTACCTGGAGTCTCATGAAACATCTGCTGACTAATGTAATAAAATATCTCTGGTTGCTACCTGACATGGTACTCATGTACCTATATTATGACTACTGTGATCTACATATTACCAAGCGTGTACCACCAGTGAATACCTGTAACACTGGTTGCTTTTTCACTCTAAGCGTTATGTACTGTACTCTTTGTTTGCTGTAATGTATTGCTCTCTTGATGAGGTGCTTTTCTAAATGAGTCTATGACTCAAAGGTCTGTAAACTGATGATCTAATAATAAATAATAAATAAATAAAGACTGCCAAGAGACTTGTGTCTACCTTCACAGCCTCCTTCTCTTTATTACTCAGTACAGGCCCTTTCCCTTCCTTTTCGGTCATGAACATGGATGCGAAGTAATCATTTAGGAGGGCTGCCTTCTCTTCATGTCCTACAGTAATTTTACCCCCTCCCCCTAAGTCTTGGTATCCCTTGTCTGTTTTTCCCCTCATCACTCACATACCTATATAATCTTTTCTCTCCCCTTTTCATCTCCTTAGCTATTTTCTCCTCCATTGTTGCCTTTGTCTTCCTAATTCTTCTTCCCGCTTCCATGAGTTTATCCTTATAGACCTCCCTTTCCCCTAGCCCCTGTGAATTTTGGTGGCTTCAAAGGCCTTTCTCTTCTCCTTGACTGCCTCCCTAACCCCTGCTGTGAACCACATGGGTTTTCTTCCCCTTTTGCATTTGTTGATTCTCCAGATGCATTGCTCCATGGCCTTGAGAATTCCCCCCTTTATTGCCTCCCACAGCTGCTCTACCTCCTCCACATTTTGGATCCCTGCAAGCTACCTCCTTAAGATGCCCCTCATCTTATCAAAATGTGCCCTCCTGAAGTCGAGCACCCTGGTGGTTGATCTGCCCTTTTATACCCCTTCCTGGATGGAGAACCTGATCATCCAGTGATCACTGTCTCCCAAGTTATCCCCAACTCCTACCTCCCCCCACTCTGTCCCCATTTGTTAAAATGACATCTACAATAGTGTAACCTCCCCCCCTAGTAGGTTCTATAACTAGCTGACTTTGTAGCACATCCTGCGGGGATTTCAATAAGCCCCTGCACCTTTCTGTTGTGGTCGATGGAATGTGCCAGTCTACATGAGGTAGGTTGAGGTCCCCCACCACTAGGATTTCCCCTTTCCTGGTCCTTTCCAGTATGTCCCTTGACAATTCCCAATCTACTTCCTCACTCTGATGTTGTGCTCTGTAGACGACCCCCAACCTTAGCACCCACCCTCCTTACTAACCAATGTAACCCAAATAATCTCTATAGATCCCTTCCCCTTCATTCTCTCCACCACAACTATCCCCTTCTGCACATACAGTGCTACGCCCCCCTTTTTTTACCCTGCCTATCCCTCCTAAAAAGATTGTACCCCTATAATTCCACCTCCCAGCTATGGCCCTCTGTCCACCATGTTTCTGTTACTGCAATCAGATCTGGGTCATCCACCCCACCACTGCTTCCAATTCTGCCAATTTTTTTCCTTGGACTCCTGGCATTGGCAAGAATTCCCATCCATCCTCCCCCCCCATCTTATCATGCCCTTTCCTCATGCAGTCCCTTGTCCCTCACATTGGGGGAGTGCAAGCTGGGTTGTCCCTGCTAGGCTGAGGATACTCTTTGCCCCTAGTGTCACACTCTCCCCTGTCTAGTTTAAACTCCAGTCAACCCCCAGCCTCTCATCAATGTACTCCTGTAATTTTGCTCTTAGCAACGTAGCCTCTGTGTCGCTTATGTGTAGCCTGTCCCTTGCATACAGGTGCTCCTCCACCCATGTATTCCCCCAGTCTCCCAGACATCTTAAACCCTCTTCCCCACACCACTGCCTTAGCCAGAGGTTAAATTCTTTTACCCTGAGTTGCCTGGCCATGCTAGTGCAATGCACTGGCAGGACTTCTGAGAAGGCCAGGGAGCTGACTAATCCCCTTGCAGCCCTCCGCCAGCTCCCTGAACCTCCTTTGAACCACCTCCACCTCTTTCCCCACCAAATCATTTGTGCCTAGATGCACTATTAGGTGTGGCTTACGTCTGACTAAATTGACAGGGTCTTTTATCCTGGGGAGTGCCCTTCTAGCCTCCATTCCTAGATCACAAAAAAGTGACCTACCCTTGAAAGCTACTTTCCTCCTTTGTCACCAAATCCCCTTAATGATTGAATCCCCACATAAAACCACTGCCCCAGACCTTTCTGTTTTCAGGTTTGCCCCTTCTCCATTGACCCACTCATTCATGCCCCCTCCTCCAGTGCAGGCACCTTTCCTCATACTCTGTCCTCTTCAATTTGACTACCCCTTGCTGCGTTCTCCTTGTTCCCCCCTCCTTGGTACCGGCTGCCCTCCTTGTCCCTTTGGACTAACCTCCCCTGTATGGGTTCTGCCTCCAGATCTTAGTTCTGGCTCACCTCTCCCCGATGCCTTACCCTTTTCCAAGCTGTCCTCTTGGCTCCTCTCTCATGCTGCATATTCTCCTTTACCCCCATGCCCCTACCTCCTGTTCGTGTGCTGCTTATGCTAGTTCCCCTCACTTCCCTTCCCATGCACCCTCTCATTCCCCTCCCTGTATTGCCCTCAATTTCCTATGCTCCACTTCCCCTCCATCCTTCTTTGTCTCTCAGCCCAGTTAGAAGACAGCACCTCTTCAACTTCACTGTGTAGCTCCTGTCTATTACAATTTCCTCAGCTCCCTTCTGTTTATAGCATCCTTGTCCTCTTCTGGCTCTAAGCCCCCCCCCGTCCCTGCTCCAGGCCCCCTAGTCCCCTTCACCTATCATATTCCCCCTTATTCCCTTCCCTTGTCTCCCCACTGTCCCCTTATCCACTTCCCTCCCTGTCCCACCTATCAAGGTCCCTCCTCAAGCTTGTTAGCTCAGCCTCCATCCTCCCTAGCTTTTGGCAAATAGGGCATCCCCCTAGTTTCCACAGAGCGTTCATGAAAACCTCAGCCACACAGCTGCTACAGCCCACTGTTCTCCCCCATCATATACCTTGCTTCCTTTCAATGCCTGGTAATTATAATTTTGATAATTTGGATGATTTTGATTATCAACACTTCTCCCCCTTCAAGGTGGCACCTGCTGTTGCTGTCCCTACCCCTGCCAGCCCCATTTGTTATGATTCCCACCCCTGGTCCAAACCTGTTCACCTCTATCACCCCACATGTTTCCTTCCTTGTCAGGAGCCCCCTCAAACAAGCAGTAACTGACCCCTTAGTTAGCCAGATTGCAGGCAAACATAAATGACTATTTCGATACAAGCAAAATTTGCCAATTCAGCAACTAGGTGACAGGCAAGAGCCCCCACTAACAAGCAATACTGCCCCCTTAGTGAGCCATCTTGCAGTAACTAGGTGCCTTATATTCTGGCCATTCAAGAGTCCCCTTGAATGAGCAGTACCTGCCCCCTTAGTGAGCCAGATGGCAGGCTAACATAACTATTTCAATACAAGCAAACATAAATAACTATTTTAATTAAGCAGTATTCACCCTTTCAGCAACTAGGTGACAGGCCATCATAAACAGAACCTGCCCCTTCAGTATAGCGCTAGAAGCAAGGCATGTTAAATGTATCAAGGCAACTGCTACCCATACAGATCTCCCCCCTCTTTGCTCAGCTTTTAGTTCAATTATCCACTCCTCTCTCCTCCTTCCAATCTTTAGTTCCAGCACAGTTTTTAGTTCAAGTGCACAGCCCTTTTATGCATATTTGTGTGGTCCTTGCTGCCAACCTATGTTTATGTAAAGCTTTTTTTAATAATTACATCTACTAACAAAGCAAACAAAGTCTGGTGGTCCAGTAGGCTTAATATAACATTTAAGGATAAATCTGTCATCCTGACACTTTACGGAGCTTATATATGCCCCCTCTTAGATTACTCCTCTCAATTATGGTGCCCCTCTAAAAAGAAAGATATTATGTGTAGAAAAAATAAAAATAAAAATTAAAAATATGTATGTGGAGCAGAAGATTTAAGCTACAAACAAAGATTAGCTAAATTTGGCCTTATGTCACTAGAGAATAGAAGACTGAGAGGGGATCTTATGTTGGTAAAGGAAGTTGTTAATAATGATTACCTGATGACATATATGAGCTTATAATTTAAACAAATCAATGTCAATACAAGGGGTCATCCCTTACAATTAAACTGAAAACAGTTTTCCACAAATAAACGTGGATATTATTTCTCTCAAAGAATAATTAAACCATGGAATGCATTACCCACTGAAGTGGTTATACATGAATCAAGAGACTTTCAAAAATAGACTAGATAGATAGAAGTTGTTAAATTGCTCCCTTTCTTATTAAGGGTAATTGACAGACACATATATGGGCTCTCAACCTTTTGCTCTTCCCTCTTTTTTAGTGAATCTTGTCCCCTGAGACCCCAGCCAATGACAGACACAGAAACCTATTGTGGGTGCCCGGATTAGCAAACAGTTTTATTACATCAAAGTTCTTAGTCTCATACATTTCTTTGTCATCATCGTCACCAACATCAACATCATTCTTGTTTCCATAACATTTATTTACAAGACTTCCACTTTTTCAGTTTCATATTTCCCCATCCTATATATGTATATATATATATATATATATATATATATATATATACATATATCTTTATATTCATGTCTTATAATTCTTTCCCATTTATCTCTTCTTTATCAATATTCCTCCATTTCGTTTCTTCTTCTTCTCCCCATATATACACATGGGGGACAGCTGTCTTCTATTTCTATTTCTTCTCCAGGCACTAGTGTACATTAGTGTCCTATGTTTGCGGCCTACTGTGTCTACCTGTCACCCCTTTTTTCCACCTACGCAATTCTTAACTGCCTTCCCCCACTCCAAGTTTACTTCTTTTCTGACCCTCCACCTTCAATCGGCCCTGCATCCCCCCTTGACATACCCACAAAAATGTTATCCACACTTTAACCAAGACCTCCACTCATCTACCTTTGGGTGTCTGCCTCAGGCTTTCAGTTGGGTTGGTGGGAGGAAAAAAACTCTATAATTAGCAAAAAAGTGAGGTCTGAGGCCCTCAACACCTGGTTGTAACCCCCCAAAGCCCCTCTCCTTTAGCGCATTTTTTACCCAGTCAATTAGTTCTCTTGTCCCTTCATCCCTACCCCTTTTGTGACCTCGCTTCTGAGGTCACTGGCCCCCTAGTCCCTCCTAATTTGCCCAATTTTTATCAAATTAGTGTTCTCCCACCTTTTATCTCCACCCCCCCAGTAACCTCACTTATGAGGTCAATGGCCTCACCACCACACCTTCACTCCCCCTCCTTAAAGTTCCCACTGGGCCATTCCCATTGGCTAAGGCCCTGGGAACAACAGGGCCTGCCTTCTGAAACTGGCAGACTTCATTGTCTCCAGAGACCTCAACCAATGAAAGACACAGAAACATGTTGTGTGCGCCCAGATTGGCAAACAGTTTTATTTCATCAAAGTTCTTAATTTCATACATTTCTTTGTCATCATCATCACCAACAACATTCTTGTTTCCATAACATTTATTTATAAGTCTTCCACTTCTTCGGGTTCGTATTTCCCAAACCCATTCTTTGTTATATACATATCATGTATATACTATACTTTTGTGCCTTATAATTCTTTCCCATTTATCTCTTCTTTATCAATATTCCTTCATTTCATTTCATTTCTTCTTCCCTATATGTACACATGGAGGACAACTCTCTTCTTCTTCCATTTCTTCACCAGGCATTAGTGTACACTAGTGTCCTGTATTTGTGGCCTTCTGTGTCCATTTGTCACCTCCTCACCCCTTTCCTCCCTCAATTCTTAACTGTCTTCCACTTGTCTTCTTGCAGCTCACAAAGGACAGCAGGCTTCCCCCTATTTCTCAGGATCTCACATTTCTCCAACCCTTGATGCACTCTTTTATACCAAAATAAATATATCATTCCCCATTGCTGACAAATGGACCCCATCTCCCCTGTAGTACTCATTGTCCCTTACATCTATATTGCTCCTAATGACCCTTCTCCCACATACTTAGGAACAGTGCCCCTACTTTCTGGTTCATCCTGTGCCTGGCTTTATCTATAGCTTTGTGGCTATGAGAGAATCTCCACACACTTCTGGGTACCATGTCTGACCATACCAGAGTGACCCCGGGCCACCATGTTTTGATTTTTTGTTGTCATCCTTAATTTCATAAAAAATGCCCAGCCAAGGTCTGGATCCGATGCTATTGCTCCCGAGATGAATGACCAGCATGTCAGGCTGTGGGTGGGTCTCCCTCATCTCCCACAATGTCAGTAATAGTTGTGTCCATTTCATTCCTCTGACTCCTATCCACATCAACCTACATTGCCTGCGGTCTTGATATAGCTGTCGGCACCCCAGACTCCTTGCTGCTCTCCTCTCCACCCAGAAAATGAATGAATGCCCACCTCTCCAAACTTCTGTGCTCCTCTTGGACCCTGTTAACAACAGAATAATTATGAGAATATGTCTGACTCTTCCCTCTCCCTTCCCCCAAACCTGTAGTTTTTTTTTATACTTAACCTGTAAAGATAAAATAGAAAAAACAGTTAATACATCAATCATGTAATGGTCTCACATATTTTTTATAAAAATTTGAGGCACACTGGCCTAGTGCCTTTAGTTCCTCTTGAGATCCCGCTTTTGCTTCAGCCTATGATGCTGCCCCAATCCGGAAAGAATGTGAGGAAAACCGATTGCGATCCTTCCCCAAAAACTGTATGCCCATTTTTAACACTGCGTCCACTTGCATGCCCATGACGGCTTTGTCATCCATGTGTTTAAATAATAGCCTGGATTTCAGCACGTGCCCTGTGACATACATCCACAGAGCATGGATCGGACAGATGTTGCCATTTTGGTGTTGTTTCAAACCTACTGTAGCCCCTTGCCCAATCCAATTCATCTTTGACTTCCTAATGAATAGCTGAACCTCTTCCATCCCCAAATCATGTCTTCTCTTTATAAACCCCTGGAGATGTCCCCCCTGCCGCAGCCTACTACTTCACTAATTTGAAAAGCCCCATGGCACATTACTTGGAGTGCTGTTGAGCTTGGATCTATGTGGATGCATTTGTGTGGGGCTCCACAGTTGAAGTGCCAAGAAAAAGCCATACAAAACTTTTATTAGCTGCTAAAATGCTCATATTTTTATAATGCATGTAACAAAGGTTGTATGAAGATTCTGGCAGCAAATATCAACAAGTTTGTATCCCCAAAAATAACAGGGAGAGGTGCTCCAGCCCAAGGGCCTGCTGGCTCTCTTGGAGCAGCAGGAGCAGGGAACTCTCCTGCTGCAATGATATGCCTCAAAGTGGGTGTAAAATCCAAGGCAACTACAAAATCAGTATTGTTTCAATACAAAACCTACTGACCGATTTCCAAAGTGAAGTCAGACTATCTACCTCACGCATTGAAAACACACTTTCTGAAATATCCTCTCGATGCTCAGCAATTGAAAACAGGGTGGAAGGCATGGAGAAATCAATCAAAAACACTGATACAGGAATAAAAATGGTTGCTGCAAGAACACTTACTCTTGAAGGGATGGCACAGGCTGCTAGACTGGAAGGAGTAGAAAATAATATGTTCTGTAGCAAACTTAGATTTGATAGAGGTAGTGCAATTGGCGCTGGCAGCTGTTTTCTCAATGGACACTGTGCCTGTACTGGAGACAGTCTTTCATCCTGCTTCTAAACAAAAGAAGGAACCAATCAATGAACAAGTGAGTGGAGCTAGTTATATAATATTAACATTTCAGAATCATTGAGAGAAATAAAATTCTCCAAATGGCAAGACAAAAGAAGCAAATTTATTATGAAGGTAACAGAATACATCTATATCCAGACTTGTGTCTACAGACACAGTGCAGACACCTACCAGGTCCCTTTGTCATATGCTCTACAGCGTATGACAAAACCGTACAACAGGAATAGTGTGGTAGGGAAGAGCGAGAGGGTGCAAAATGCAAAAGAGTGTATGTACAGTAATGCACCCTCTCACTCTCCCAGGCAGAGGATAAGACCTCCGCTGGGACAGGGGTCCACCGAGCAGCTGCCGTGGTTTGACAGGATGAGCCACTGGAAGCAAGGGAGTCAAGCTGTGCATCTGGGACTGGGTTTTGATTCCCGGTAACAGATGCATGGGTTTTTGATTGAAATTTTTTTTATTTTCGGACATAAGGTATACAAGATACATTATACATCCAGAGATTTGTTCCATATAATTAATCATTCAGCTAGCAATACTCATTTACACATGTCCAGGAAGCATAGGGAGGGACGATGTAGCTAGACAAAGACGGAAGAAAAGGACAAGTGGGGGGGAGGAGGGAAGGGGGGGATATGAAGTTCGAAGGAGAGAGGGTTAGGGAGTAGTACAGACATCAATTAATATACTCTCAGAGGTGTGCAGACCATTAATTATACTTACAGTGCACAGGAGGAAAGGACATACATCAAGTCTGAAAAAACATTCAGATATCCGGTTGTAACCAGATTATAATAATTGGCTTAGCCTTTTTCCCATAGGGGAACCGTGGCATAATTTGCCGTTATAAAGGAGCATTTATAATGGCAAACATGCGCACAGTTTCCCTCTCTCTGCGCATGCCCCACTGCTGCTTTTCCCTTAAGAATGCACGCAGCCGCTTTGCCGCAGAAGACTGAACCGCCACTTACAATCGGACTCGGCAGTAAGCTTAACTTAAAAAAAAATAACATTTAACTTTTAAAAATGGCCTGTTTCTACAGCTCACCCCTCCAAAAGAGTTTTACATTTATTAAAAACGGCACCGCAAGTCACTCTCACCCTACTTACCTACATTCATTTTATATAATTGCTGAGGCGAAAAAGACAAACCCAGCAATTATATAATATAAAATGTGGGTCTGGGTGTGTGAAAATTCGAATTTACACACACCCTTGGGGTTTGATGCTACTCATAAACCTCTCGGGTGTGTGTAAATTCTCATTACACACCCAGTTCTAGTCAGTCCTTTTCACGGCTCCAGGAAAAAGATTTGACCAAATATCTGTATGCACTGCAAGCTCCGAGTATAACCTGGGACAAAAATGTAGGTGGATCCCAAAGCTCGAGTTCTTAACTTTAAGTACATTATAGTAGAAGTATCATATGCAGAGTACACACTGTTTAACCAGTTGGAAGCATGCTGTTCTTATCGAGCCATATTCCCATTGGGGGGAGTGGGAAAAGGAAGACAATAACCACCTTGCACATCACTAGGTCAACCACTAACATTTCCAGTCAAACACCTTTTATCCCACAAATGGTTCAAGGGAGGGGTCATCCTATGCCTGTCTGTGGGTGGATATCTTTAAGGTAATTAAGATAGGGTGCCCAGCAGATTCTAAATGCGGACATTTGAGATGTTTGAAGATGGGAAATTCTATCTAGCTTTGCCAGGGCTGTAAGAGATGTCATTATTTCAGTTACTGTGGGGACCAGAGGGGACTTCCATTTACATAGAATAGATCTCTTGGTTTGCAGAGTAAGCAACGCTAGCCTACTATATTGTGGTGGGGATAACTTCAGTAAATCACTACTTATCCCCAAGAGATAAAACAGAGGGCTGAGAGGGATCTGTTAATGCATCACCTCTGAGGCAACCTTCTGTATTTCCTGCCATATTGGTTGGATCATAGTGCAGGACCATAGAATATACAATAAATCTCTCCCTGGTAGCTGGCATCTCCAACAGCTACCAGACTGCAGTAGTTTGGCTTTATAGAGGACAGTAGGGGTTCTATACCATGAGTGGGCAATTTTATTCTGAATTAATTTGGACTTGGCATCTTTGAACCAGCTGTGTACGTCCTTCCAGCCCTTATCCCAGGCCTAAGGTAAAATATGGATTTGCAGCATCTTCTCCCATTTACATTTAGCATTGGCTGACTGGGAAGGGAGAGTGTTCCTAATAGAGGTATATAGCTGATCTGCCAGTCCCTGGGGGTGTAGCATCCATGAGTGCAGGCCTGAGGGTTTGTCACATATCAATTTAGGGGGTAACAGATGTTGAGTGGCATCTCTAAGTTGGAGGTATCTCCAGAAATCAGATTGTGGCATGCCCCACCTCTGCCTCAGAGACTGAAATATATGAAAATCTTCATGGTTAGGGGTTAGCATATCTCCCATTTGGGAGATGCCCATATCCGCCTATTTTTTCCATCTTACCTCAGACCCTCCTATGGTGATAGCAGGGTTTTGTCAGAGAGGCATCTGGGAGAGAGGGATAAGGTCCATTTTCATTTTCAGGTGTGTGTATTAAACCAATTAGTTCGGGATGTGATCACTGTAGGTGAGATAGGGTCTGCATTTGACATGTGCTGTGAGCCAGTGTGAGGACTAAGCCTTTTTACAAAAAGAGAGGAAGGGTGAATGGTACCCAGAATGTCTATTTCAAGTTGTATCCATTGTGGAGAAAGAGGGGAGAGTAGGCTTGCCCACTTAACTGTCTGGGCCAGCAGAAAAGCCCGCCGGTATCCTTCTGGCCATGGAAGATTCCACCCTCCTTGTTTCCAATGAGATCTAAGTTTGGAGTGACTGCATCTAGGTTTAGAACCTTCCCAAAGGAAGCCTCCCAATAATTTATCAATGGGCTGGTGCCAGTGTTTAGGCAAAGGGGTAGGCAAGTGCATAAGAAGGTAAAAGAGTTTAGGGGCTGTTACCATTTTTACGGATGCAATTTTCCCTGCAACAGTGAGTTTTAATAAACTCCATCTGTCAATGTCTGTCTTGATGGAGGAGAGAAAGGGCTGTATATTAGCCTGCCATATATCCTCCAGAGATGGAGTTAAATTAATACCCAAGTACGTAAGGCCATTCAGAGCCCATAGGAGATCAGCTGCTTCTACCAGTTGCTGTGAGCAATGGGAGTTAAGAGGGAGTACCTCGGTTTTATTCTGGTTCAGTCGTAGGCCTGAGTGCTTAAAGAAGACTGTTAAGAGATTAAGCGGGGGGGATGGCTTGGTGGACATCCTCTAGAAGAAGAAGGAGATTGTCAGCATACATAAAGGTTGTGTATGTTATACTTCCCATTTTCAAACCCGGTATATCAGGGTGACTACGAATCGCAGCCGCCAGAGGTTCAACTGCCAGCATGAACAAAAGGGGGGAAAGGGGGCAGCCTTGCCTCACACCTCTTTCTAATGCAAAGGGGGGAGTACCGAAGTTGTATTAACTCTGGCTGAGGGTCTCTCACATATAGCTTGTATCCTAGCTAGAAACTTTTCTTCCAGGCCAAAGTGCTTTAAGACCATGTATAGATATCCCCATTCGACTGAGTCGAATGCATTTTCGAAGTCTATGGCAATGGCAGCTACCAGTGTAGAGACTGTTTTCAAAATTGGCAGATAACTCATAAGAGTTCTCAAGTGATCCGAGTGACGCCCAGGTACAAAACCTGCTTGGGATGGGTGTATAAGACCAGGCAGTAGGGAGCTGAGTCTAGTAGCTTGAATTTTGACGTACAGTTTGCTGTCTAAGTTAATAAGTGATATCAGGCGGTAGCTTCCAGGGTTGGTAGGGTCTTTACCCTTTTTGGGAATAACATCAATGGTTGCCTCATGCATAGATGGAGGTAAGGTCCCCTTAATTTCAATCTCTTGAAATACCTGAGTTAAGAGAGGTAGAACAACCGAGACTAATGCCTGGTAAAAATCTGCAGTGTAACCATCACTACCTGGTGATTTCCCCTTTTTCAAATCCCGAATGGCTACTGCCACTTCCTCTCAAGTGATCGGAAGGTCCAGGCATTGCTCCTGTTGTTTCTGCAGTTTGGGAAACTGCTGAGCATCTAAAAAACATTGAGTATCTCTGTTTGGCCCTGTGTGCGTGAAGGTATATGGTGATTTATAGAAAGATGTCGTAATTGAATTAATGTCCTTTGGGGAAGTACCCAGAACTCCTTGTGTGTTCTTCAGCCCCGGGATATAGCTAATAGTTTGTTGTTTACAGATCTGATACGCAAGCACTTTGCCCCCTTTATCTCCACCCTCCCAGAAGGTGTGCCTGAGTCAAAGGATGGCTATTTCAGCCTTCCTATTTAGGAGCTGGTTGATTTCGAATCAAAGGTTTAATATAGTTTTGCCCATGGGGGACTGAATAGATGGAGAGGGCATGAACTTAAAGACAGCTTCCGCTTCGGCCAACTTCTGTTCCAGGGTCACTAACTGTTGTTCTCTTTCTCTGTGTTTAACGGCAGTAAAACCCATAATGTTGCCCTGCATCGTGGCTTTGAAGGCTTCCCATGTGGTACCAGCAGAGGTGTCTGCTATACTATTTTCAGCCAGGAATAGAGAGGCCTCATTCCTAGCCCAGGGGATAAAGTCCGGGTCTTTCATTAGGAGAGGGTCTAGCCTCCATTGTCTAGGTGGAGGGGCCATGGGATCCCACTGTATGACGAGTTGGACTGGGGCATGGTCAGAAATAGCACATGGCAGTATTGAGACCTCAATAGTTTTGGCTGTAAGGAAGGGAGAGCCTAGCCAAAAATCTAGCCTACTATATGAATCATTAGCTTCTGAATGGAAAGTGTAATCTCTCATTCTGGTGTGAAACAGTCTCCATAAATCAGTAAGCCCCTGATCCAGGATCATTTGCTGAAGGGCCTTCACACTTCTAATGTGTGCCTCTTTGCCCTTGTCATTTCTATCTAGGGAGGGCACCAGTGTTAGGCTGAAGTCCTCACCAATGAGCAGAGGGCAGTCTGGGGGGTTAAACTCCAAAATCACCTCTGCCAGATTATGAAAGAATTGGGGGGCATCCACATTCAGGGCATATATATTACATAGAGTAAGTGGTCCTGAGGGTGTGTTATATGTGGTAATTACCCATCTGCCTTCGTGATTTGAAAGCGTCTGGACTAAAGTCCAGTTAAGAGGTTTATGCACAAGAATAAGAACACCATGCTTCCTAGTTGGAGCATTGGAGTGTACCTGTTGACCCACCCAGTCCTTATTCATTCGAGTGTGATCATCCCCCGAGAGTTTGGACTCTTGGAGAAAAGCCACTTTGGAGTGTAACCTTTTCAGATGTTCCAGGACTTTCTTGCATTTCACTGGGGAATTCAGCCTTCTGACATTCCAAGTGTGAAGTGCAGTGTCTGTCATCCTGGCTTACGGACACTCCAAAGGGGACTGGAGGAAATTCACTACCAGGTACAGTCCACCCCTACCTCTATACCAGGTGGGTTAATTGTTTCTATCCTCTCCCTTCGAGCATATATCAGAAATAATAATGTGCAGAGCTTACTTTTAATTACTGTACCTATGTGCATGCTGAAGGTTTAAATTGCTTAACTTGTCAAACAGAACCAAGGGAAAAGATGCAATGAGACTAAACCGGCTGGAGCCCCAGCCAATGGTGTGCCCAATCACCCATGGGGGATGTGAGGTAATTAAGCTCCAATAAAAAGAGGAACTTCTTTTGCCTCTAAGTTCAAAGTGACTTATCTAGTGCTCTACTTGTACTATCACTAATGTGAGTAATATGGTATTCCATTGCCCAGAGTCTTATCCAGGTGTACTGGGCCATAAATGAGCCTCTCTTAAGAGGGGGCAAAGGGGAGCACTTGGTGGCCTCTGATTAATAGCTGGGCTGTTGGCTAACTGAAAGGTCCAGGCGTCCTACCGGAAAAGTAACACAAACAGGAAATTTATCAACATCTTATTAGCTCTTTCCTACGAAATGAGAAAGAGGGACTATGGAGTTATTACCAGGAATCCCAATTATTGGGGAAATGTAGAATGCTGGCTGTCCTATCATGTACATCTAGCAACCTTCACATACTTCTCATTCTTGTATCTCTGCTGGGCAGTATAAAGAGAGGAAAGGTGGGGAGGGCCCCTTAACTACGTTCTAAACTAGATCTAGTTAACAATAATAACATCTACCAAACACCCTGAACCGGTATTTTGTATCAGGTCTATATCTAAATAACGTATCTTTAATTTTGTTATGCCTTCCCTGTAGGGTGTATCCTTCCATGGGCGTGTCCTCAGTTGGGAGGGATAATGGGGGGAAGGGGTGCACATAACTGTAAGAGAGGGCTAACAGAAATGTACCATCTTGAGCGAAGCTCAAAAAACTCTGTGCCATACATCCTCTCTTACTATCCACCCTTCCCTAACTCTCTGTTTTTCCAAACGACCTCCAGCAATTAGTGTCTGTTAAATCAAATAGAGGCAGATACATAACACTCTATGCCCAGCCCACATTCTGGATGTGAGTACTACATGGCATCATAGCAGAATTCCTCACCGCGTCATCTGCTCTTGAGTGCTGTAAGGCCATGCAGACAGTGGGGTCTATTACGATTCTATACACAATGTAGCCGTCACTTGTTATCATCCACACAGACCTGGCCCCACACTATTGCTCAGTAACTTAGTAAGAAGAGGGGGGGCAGAAAGGGGAAGAGGTTCTGGAGTGGTGGAACAGAAAAACAGTCGGAAATCATTTTCCCCTACCTTTCTGGATAGATTATCCTTGCACCGTACAGTTCTGTTATATAATTTTATATAAATGCCCTCCTAACCTTGTTATAACCCCCGTTATTAGTACCTCCGAGTATGCGTCTGGGAACACTGATAACCTGTGTTGGACAAACTAGTACTCTGTAGCTAATGGGGTTTGCCCCATCAGGAGGAGGCCCTGACTGTTGACCTTTAAAGTCAAGCAAAATTTATATTCTAGGCTGCTAAAAGCCACTAAGGCCACAATTATCCCCCCTGCATCCATTTCCCAGTTCCCCGAGACATCTGTCCCTCGGTACCTATCCAACCTGTACATAATCTGCACAGAAGTTCATGGCAGGACTACAGGGTCCTTTTCTATTCTGCGGCCTGGGGGTGAACCGGGAGCCTGGGTTCGTGTTTCTGGGTCCTGCAAAGGCAGCGCAGCATCTGTAGCATAAGCCCAGGAGGTGTGCTCATCTGCAGAGTCATT
Source organism: Neoceratodus forsteri (assembly GCA_016271365.2). Classification (NCBI taxonomy): domain Eukaryota; kingdom Metazoa; phylum Chordata; order Ceratodontiformes; family Ceratodontidae; genus Neoceratodus; species Neoceratodus forsteri. Next base: position 1,295,317,575 of record CM057456.1, read on the forward strand.
GCAATTAAGGTCCACCACATTAGTATCCATCTCATCCCCCTGATCGGTATCTGATAAATTCTTCAATGCCGCAAATCGGTTGTATGCAAAATATGGGCTGACAAATTCCGGCTCTACTACACTCACTGCACTTAAGTGCTGGGTCTGTTTTCCTGGGGAGTGTTTTCTATCGTGTGGGTGGCTGCATTTAGAATTAGACGAGTTCGGCGATCATTTCCTAACTTTGGAATTATGAGGGTCCAGGCCATTTTGAAGAGGTGTAGGAGGTGCCATCGCTGTGGTGTCAGATGAATTTCCTCCCGCTGAATGTCACTGAGCTTGGCCTTCGACCAGGGTAAGAGATGAGGAACCCGAGTCAATCAGCCACATTTTTGCAATAAAGTCCATAGCTGTGTCTGGAGAGGCAAACTGATGCACTGTACCGTTCACAGAAATCTGTAGATTTGCAGGGCATCGCAGAGTGAAGGGAACTTGCAAAGTGTGGAGTTTGCATTGCACTTCAGAAAAGGCTTTCCGTTTGGCAGCTAAATCCTTAGAATAGTCTTGAAAGATCATGATCGAGTTGCTCTCTCCAACATAATTGCCCTAATTCTCTGGCTCTAGCTTGGATAGCTTCTTTCTCAGCATAGTTTAGGATTCTGACAATGAAAGGTCAAGGCCTGTCTCCCTGCATAGGTCTGGGTTGTAAGGAATGGTGCGTCCACTCGATCGTATTTCTTGTTCCTTTAGGTAACTGAAGAATATCTGGTAGCGTTTGCTGCAGGAAGGTTAACGCTTTCCCATTTTCGCAGCCCTTAGGGAAACCACGGATTCTTAAGTTGTTACGATGACTTCTGTTTTCCAAGTCTTCCAACTTGTCTTGGAGAAGACAAATCTGGGCTGCCTGTTCCCGCATATTATCACAGTGACTTTGGAGTACATCTTCTTGGGTTGTTGTTTTTTGTTCCAGTCGGTCCACTCTTGCATCCATTTGCTGCATAGAAACTGCTGTAGTGTTCACTGCTAGTGTTAGGGAATCTACACTGGTCATGATGGAAGTGAACATATCTCTGACTGAGGGTTCTGCCCTCTCCGGTGCTGAGTGCGCCATGTGGCCTACTGTATGAACGGTTACAGCTTCGGGATCGTTTTACTAAGTCGTACCTTGACAGAATCTTCCCAAATTTTGCCGATGCATGGGTTTTTACAGTTTTCGCACTTTGTGCGATTTTAACTGTTAATCTCCCCTCCCTCCAAAGTAAGATATTTTAGTTGGTGGGGTTCTGGGGCACAGCCCCCTGAAATGGCTCTGCCCCCCCACAAAAAAAAAGGCTTATGCCACTAGCAATATATTACGCTGTATTGGCAGTGCAGTATATTGCTGCTGCATAATGTCTTGCAACAGTATGACCTGGTGCCACTCAGACATAAAAGGTTGATTCATATTCTCTCTGAATTCAAGGAAGGTGGTGTTTCGACTGCATTACTTGCTTCTGCTCATCTTAAGGTGCAATTTCAGGGAAAAGTCAATTTTTCTGAAGATTTGGATGCTGCTCTCGCTTTCTATGACAATAATACCAAATATCCAGAAGACTGTGGTTCAGATTTTAAACAAGAAGCTGAGCTAACTGAATACCATCCTGTTTGACTGAGTGCCTGTACTGTCACACCCTGGAAGGAATGACTGTTAAAGAATATATGTTCTTTATGGTTTGATTTGACTCTGGAAAAGAAGGAGGGGGGTTATATCAGAGTTTATGTGCCTTTGATTTAGTTTCTGACTTCAGACTCTCTCTGGGAAGTTTAATCTTGGAGCACACACTCATTTAGTATTATTTATTTTTTCTTATAAGAGGCTTAGTTAAAAGCTTTCATTAATTGTCTTTTTTAAACCCTCCCAAAATTATAGGCTTTATTTTGATTTATCTAGTTATTCTTGTGTCTGATTTTACACATCTAAATGTGTTTCTATGGCTATTTTATTGTAACCTGAGCTTTTCTTTATGAATAAAAAATAAAGTTTACAAAAAAAAGAAAAGCCCCATGCCACATCACTTTAAATATGGCTGAAAATAGTGTCACTTCATCCCTTGATCAGCACACCTTAGGCATCGTTTTTTAACAAGTCTTCCAACATCCCCTCTGAGATGGGCCTTCTGGAGTCCCCTTACCTTCCCTTCATTCTAAGCCACCCTTGCATCATTCGCTGCACCAACATTCCTTTCATGGGGTCCCCCATGGTGGCATGGGGCTATCCCTTTCTGGCAACCGTACACTACAAATTTCTCATCTTGGTCTTCTTTCACGGCCCTACTTACCTTCATTTGGTGGCCCTCCCTGAAGGCCTGAAACACTCACCACAACCCTTCGTATGCTCTTAGGGTCCTAGGGTCCAGGAGTTTTGGAACAGCAACTCAGCTTCCTCAAGCTAATTTCCCAAATGAAAGTTGGTACAAGTGTCCTCTGTGTCTCTGCCCTTGGTGCGAAGGCACGAAATCTGTCCAGCTGCAGACGGGACAGGCTGTCAGCTATATCATTCTTCAATGTGTCTAGCCCTAAATAACATATTCAACCTGAGTCTTTGCAACACTAGCTGTTATAGCACCATCATGAACGTCTCTGAAATAGCCCCTTTTTTGTTCAACACATCTACCATTGCCCTATTATCACAAAAGAACGTGACTTTATGGTTCCTCCCAGAACAGTGGGCTAACCCATACAGCTAGAATTTCTAGCAGGGTGATGTCTTTTGTGAGGCCTGCTGCCTTCCAGTCTTCTGGCCATGTTTCCAAAACCCACTTTCCCCTAAACCCCCATCTACGTCCAGGTATAATTCTAGGTACATGTTATAAAGCCAGTCATCCTGCCAAAAGGTTTTCCCATTGAAGTCCCTTAAAAAGTCTTCCCAGACTAACAGATCAGCCCTGGTGTGCTTGGATATATCCATCCAATGATGCGGCTGCGTCACCCCCTTTTTTGCCTTGGCAAGCCGCCTTGTAAATGCCCGGCCTGGGCCCATTGCCCTGCAGGCAAAATTTAGGTGCCCCATTAGTTGCTGTACTTTCCACAGCTGAACCCACTGATGCCTTTTTGTGGCTTGCAACAGTTGCAGCAACCTATCCACTTTCTTGGATGACAGCTGAAACAGTCAATCTCTATACCCAGACATTCCATGTTCTAGCTGGGGCCCTCCATCTTGTCTGGGACAAGTGGTACCCCCAGCTTATGACACCTTTCCTGAAAACAAGTTAACATATGTTCTGTCTTGGCCTTCCCCTTACCTATCAGCAACAAATCATCTAGGTAATGTATGATAGATTTATATTTATACCCGTGCTGAAAAGCCCATTGAAGTCACCCACTGAACAATTTGAATGTACGCAGGCAAAGGAGCAACCCATCGGCATGGCTTTGTCAAAGTAATAATCTTCCCCTATTTTAAAACCCATCAAATCCCAATCCCCAGGATGGACCTGCAGCAGCCAGAATGCTGCTTCAATGTCCATTTTCTCCAGCCATGCCCCACTAGTTGCTCTGATCAACTGTACCACCTCCTTTAATGTGACATAGGTAACCTTACTGTCTTTCTCGGTGATACAGTCATTAACTGACTCACCCTCGGGGAAGGACAAATGGTGGATTACCTGGAATTCCTCCAGCTGCTTCTTCAGGACTAAGGTTCTCTAGCGTAGGCATTTTGAAAGGTTCTTCAACCCTTCCTGCAATGAGTTCTTTGTTAATTTTTTGTACAAGCATGTCCTCTTTTCCTTTTACTGAACCCTAATTTCTGGGTGTTCTGTGTCCTGTGCCCCTGAACATGTAACCTGAAACCCCCCTTGAAACCTTCTAACCTCTTGGCTGCCATTCTCTCAGGGTAATCTTTCAACCATTGTGCCAAAAACTTGAGTCTGATGGAGTGATTGCCATGGGATATGTCTGTCCTTTTAACCTATTGGGCCTATCCCTGTGGGTTTCACGGATTGTAGCCCGTCCACCCACTTACCCCCTTCCCCTGTGCCCCCTAACCCACAGTTGGCCCAGATATCCTAACTGCCCACCCTAAAAGGGTTGATTGCTCTCTGTCCCAGTCGCTATTCCATTGCTCATGTTAAACCAGGTGGTTCTACACTTTGAGGCTGGGTGGTTACCACCACATTTGGCGCATTCATGCCTGAAGCTGCACAGATGACACAAACAAAAGGCTCTGTTGTAGCCCCAGCAGCATTTCTGGATCAGGCTCTGTTTCTTTTCCTCATCTTCTTCAGTGTTCCCAGTTCCCATAAGGCAGTCCAGCCATAGGTCCAACTACCATGTGTCCCATCTAACGTCCCCAGAAGTTGCCATCTGCTGCCTGAACTCCTCAACGTACTGTAGCCCATTGTTACCTCCCTACAGCTTAGCCTTCCTTATAATTAGTGAATATGTCAGTAGCGGTATGGCCAGCTCAGGTTTCTTCTCAATTACTATGGCTGCATAAATGCTGAAACCTACCATCCATGCATCCTAAGTTTTGCCCTTGTTAGCTTTGTCCTCTTCCCCCTTTCCCAGCAGCACCTTTGTCGCCATATCCTTTTTCCCTATTCTTTCCTTCTCATCATATTTCATAACGGCCTCCTTGCTCACCAGCGCAAAGTTATCCATGTATTCCCACTTCCATATTTTTTCTTTCATTGTTAGTGGTATATGTTCAGCTATTCTCATACCTGGTGACCATAACTCCCTCTTGCCCAGCCATTACCCCCCAGCTGGGTCCTGATCCACCTAGCTTCTTCCTTCTTGTAGTACCTTTCGTAATCTCTACTAGGTCCTTCTCAAACTGCCCCATCCCATTCTCCCATAGCCCCCAAAATTTGTTCAACATATTCCTTACTACTGCTACCAAAATTGGAGGGGGGGTTCATTACCTGGTTGGAAGCTGGTTCTGGAGTAGGGACTGGCACTGGCGCAGAAAGTCCAGCTGGCATGTCATCATCCAGAGGGGTCAAAGGTGCTGTGGGAGCTGGAGGTGACAGCGGGCCAACCGGAGCTCTGGGCTGTGGAGGCACTGGTGTGGGTAAAGCAAGGGTATGGGCTTGGGGGATGGCAGTGATGGCAGAAGCAAAGCAGCCAGAGTCGGTAGGCTAGAGACTGGCATCACTGGCTCCTCCAGCTTGGGAGGGACAGGGGCCCTTGGTCATCTCTTGTTAACCTTCTCCTTCTTCCCCCGCTCCATCTTCTGCTTGTCCCCATGCCCTGTCTCTAAGCCCTCTGCCAATTCCCAAATTTTGTGCACCTTGTCAGCCAAGTCCAGTATGGCTTTATAAGTGTCTGCTTTAGTCAGCATATTTCACTTACGAGCCATTCTTCCCCACCCTTATTGTAGCTGACACTGCAACACAAAATCCACATAGCTAAATCTCATCCGACACTGTACTCTATGTCCTGAATTGCTTGTGAGCAAAGCGCAAAGCCCTGAGGCTTGTGCCCCTGCCCCCAGCCTCATGAGGGCTATGCTGCGCCTTCATGGGTAACCGCCTCCCCCGTATCATCATATGTTTCATTTCCTTTTTATTATATTTATTTATTTTTTACTTTGTTTTATCCCTGGTACATTCTCATCATGTTCCACACTCATGCTGTCTAAATGAATTTACACTTTTCTTTTTAAAAAATATTATAATTTGTATTTTGTATCATAAACCTCCAGGACAAATACTTCTGGTAATTTCCCAAAAGGCCTGCAGCTCCCCAGCTGTGTCATGTCTTCTGCACTGTCCTCATGGTGCACCTTTATGGAGGAGGCACAACCCATAGTTAAAATGGCAGCCACCATCCGACCTGCTCAAGTTCTCTCAAAAATGGTCGCCAGGTGCCTTCCCAAAATGGAGGTCATTAATACTGATGGCTACCTGCATCCTGGCCTATCCAATACCTAGATGTCTGTGGATGTCCTCTTTTCCCAACAGTTCCCACTATTGGCCCAACACCAAGAAAACTTCCCACAAAACTAGCTCTTGAGGCTGAATGATAACCATATCTCTGCAATTCTGGTCCATGGGACCAATATGCACAAAAGACAAAAAGACCTCAATGAAACAAAAAAAAAAAAGAATGGTTTGGCAGTATCACATACACTTTTTTCACCCCTCTCTCCTGACAAAGCGAATCAACAGATGGATCACATAGCCATGTGAGAGTGTCTCGGCCTGCTTTTTGTTTCAGTCAGGCAGCCTGTTCACGACAGAAAAAAAGCTGCTCTGCAGCTGCGGGTCACACACCCATGCAAAACCTCCACCCACGGACTTACAGCGAGCCTGAAATGTGAGACAGATTCACCTTTTTCTCCCAGGCCATCCCTGCATGAATTCCTTTACCCCTGGCATCGCTCTGTGTTCCTCCCCATTTTCTTTTTTTCTAAATGCTGTGGTTGCTGAAGTCACTGCTCACTCCTGTCCCTTTGGATGCCAAAGGGGGCTTTCAATGTCCTCTCCCCTGCACCTGCCAGTGATACTTAAAGTGTTTTTGCTACATTGGAGCCTGATTCTGTATGGGGAGCCAGCGTGTGCGCAACATGCCCGCCAAGTTTAAATGCCTCTCAGCCACGAGCCACCTCACCCACTACCAGACATTCTTGTTGCCACATCAGAGGAGCTCAAGACAAGGTAAGGAGCTATTTCTAAAACAAACTGCTGCCATCTAAATAAATACTCTATCCTCAAACCTGAAAACCTCCCGCACCTCTACTTATTATCTTGGCTCCTAAGTGGACAAATTGAGCCCAGGGCCCAAGATAAACTTTGTACCTCAACAGCTGGGATAAAGGGACCAACACTCCGTGAAACAACAATATGCCCAAACAAACAAATCACACTTGACAGCAGCAATTCAACATTTTTCCCTCATTTCTAGCGCAGCCCACCAGCAGAGACCGAACTGAATAACTTACCTTAGCTGAAGGCTCACCTGTACTAGCTGCTTCAAGAAGGCTGGAATACTAATTTTAAAAGTAAAAAACTAAGGCTCTTCGGTTCTCTGTTTGAGAAAGGAATTACCCACTATCAAAAGACAATCAAATTAACAAAATGGATTTTAAGTTAAATTTGTTTGCCGATTGGACGTGCTGATATCAGAGCTAATAAAACTCTATAATTAGCAAAGAAGTGAGGTCTGAGGCCCTCAGCACCTGGTTTTAAACTCCCTAAAGCTCCTCTCCTTTAGGCCATTTTTACCCAATCAATTAGTTCTCTTGTCCCTTCATCCCCACCCCTTTTGTGACCTTCCCTTTGAAGTCACTAGCCCCCTAGTCCCTCCCAATTAGCCCAATTTTTATCCCATTAGTGTTCTCCTCCTCTATCTCTGCCCCTCTAGTGACCTTGCTGATGAAGTAACTGGCCTCCCCACACCCTTTCACTTCCCCCCTCCCTAATGTTGACGCTGGGCCACCCCCCATTGGCTAAGGCCCTGTGAACAACAGGGCCTGCCATCTGAAACTGGCAAACCTCATTAGTGAATCTAACCAACTGTTGAAAACATGCCTTGTGGGTAGTTAATACCAGGTTTTATGTTGTACTTTTCTTTACCTTTATTACCAAATTATAACTTTATGAGCCTCCTCGTATGTTAAGGATGTGTCACATTAGTAACAGACTGCTAATGTCTTATTCATTTATCACACTGTATGCCATATTACATGTAATATGACAAATTTTAAATAGAACCTTTAACAACAAAACACTACTAATTCCTGATATCATGAACATTCATGATCATTCACTAAAATCATTTTGTAGCTGAATCGGCTCTGACTAGAACTTGTTGTGAAGAGCGACTACATGTGCCCTCCTCCAGTACTCTGGGTCTACTCCTGTATTGAGTGACTCACTGAACATGGCTGCCAGTGATGCTGCTAGCTCCATCCATAGTTCCTTTAATATCATTGGATATACGCCATCTGGTCCCATTGCCTTGCCTACCCTCAGTTTTTTGAGCTCCTCTTGGAGTCTCTCTTCTGTAAATGGACTGGTGTTCACCTCCTTCCCACCCATGTATCTGATGCTTAAATGTGCTCCCAGTCTTTCCCCTTCTTCAGTGAAAACTGATCAGAAGTATTTATTCAATACTGAGGCCTTTTCCAGGTCTTCCTCCACATCCCCCCTTCTCTTCTCTGAGCCTTACAGTCCCACCCCTGGTCTTCCTTCTCTCTCTGATATACCTATAGAATGTCTTCTCCCCTTCCTTCACTGTTTATGCTAATCTTTCCTCTGTTTATGCCTTTGCACTTCTAACAGCTTTCTCTGCTTCCCTCAGACAGCTTATGTACACTTAGGTATCCTCTTCCTTGTGTGTCTCCTTGTATTTCCTGAAATCTCTCCTTTTGGCTCTTACTTTTTCTGCTACAACTTTAGAGAAAGATAGTGGCTTGTTACTTCTCTTGCCTTTGTTTCTCAGCCTAATGCATTGGTTTGTCACTTCCAATATGGCTTCTTTTAGGTGTGCCCACTGCCCCTCAACCCCACATTTTGCATCTTTCCTTGCCAGGGCTTCTTTGATAGCTAGCCCCATCCTAGCAAAGTCTGGTCTTCTAAAATCCAAGACCCTTGCCTTTGTGTGGCTTGAGTGTGATCCTGTACCCTTGTTAAACCACACTGTGTGGTGGTCACTGAATCCCAGGTGCCCTTCCACCCAGACATCTGTGATTCTGTCTCCACTGGCATAATTAGTACTATGAGGACCAGTAGACACACTGGAGCAAAATGGGGAGTTGGGAGAGGCCAGACATGTTTAATGTCCATAGCCAGGGAACCCACCAGACCATGTGGGTAGGTAGCTAATGGGGTTGCCTGTGCTACATATCCTCTTCAAGTGATGTTATATAATGCCAGATTGATGACAAATAAGGCTGTTATTATAGTGGATTTTAAACCTTATTCCTCAGTTTATCTGGCATGCTGCAGGATGATCTGGCTTGGTGATGAAGCTGGTCTGGCAGCTGTACCACCTGGGTTCTCCATGGTGCAGTGCCTGAGGAAGGATCACTGGTGGGGGTGGACATCTGTTTTAGATCTGATCTGAATCTTGTGGTGAACTCAGTGGGGGGATGCCTTGTCATTTGAATATGTGACTATGTGTGGGGTCCTGTTGCAGATTGTAGGATCCTCCTTATTTACCAGCCTCTGGTACATGAGGGTGATTTTCTGTGGGAAATCATAGACTTTATCGTTGGCAAGGTGTTGCAATCACCAAGATGGCTTATTCTGGGGGACTTTAATGCCTGGGTCAAGGACAAACTCTTTCATTTCAGACAGGATTTGCTCCAGAGAATGGAATCTCTGGGCCTTGCACAAGCTGTTGCTTTTGTGACCCACCAACATGGGCATACATTTGACTTGATATTCTCCCTGGGTCTTGAGGTAGAAAACCTCAGGTCTTATCTGAACAGTTGGTTTGATCACTGTGCCATCAGGTTCAGTTTCAGGGCACCTGTCTGCGGTCCATGCCCTGTGGAGATTGTCCAGTATCACTCTTTATGAGGGATCAGTCCAGATGGTCACATGGTGGTGCTGGACACTTCAAGTATGCTGGTGGCAGGTGCTGGGGGATCAAAGAAGGCAGTAGTGACATACATAATAGAGTTGTTGGTGCAACGTTTGACCTCATAGTGCCAGTTAATGTATGCCTGCTGGTTTCATGTCTTGGCTCACCATTGTATGATGGCAGGCTGAGGAAGATGAAAGCAGAGGAGCAGAGGTTGGAGCATTGTTTGAGGAAATTATGGGCCTGGGAAGACAAACTGGCTTTGAATATTCACTATGGTAAATATCAAAGGGCAAGCTCATGTAAGAAGGCAGAATTCCTATCCAGGGAGATTGTTGCTGGAAGGAACTGACCAGATCAGCCTTTTTGAATGGTTGACAGGTTCCCCATCCTGCCTGTTTGGAATCCATGAAGGCTGCATCACACAACAAATGCAAGGAGTAGAATTTGCTTGGTTCTTTTCAGACAGTATTCTCCATTCAGGCTGGGATCTCACCAACTCAACTGATACAGCAAAACCGTGTCAAGCCAGTGGGATGCAATAGCATTCAGTGGTCTTGAGAAGAGTTTTTGCAGTAATGATGGAAAAGGTTGGTGAGATGATCCCACAGTTCCTGCCAACATTTTTCAAACTGGATTCAGGCTTAACTTGTCTACCCGTGAACTGTGTAGGGTAGCTGGGCCTGATGTTCACTGAGATTGTCCAGTGCTCCCTCTCAGAGGAGATTTTTCCAATTGTGTTGAAAAAAAAAACACATTGGTGAAGCCTCTCTTGAAGAAGCCATCATTGGACCTGAACATCTTGGTGTATTATTGACCTGTCTGTAATCTTACTTTATTAGGCAAGGTTATTAATAAGGTGGCTGTTCTGCAACTTGAGGCACATCTCACAGGTCAAGGCACATTAAAGACACTGTGTTGGTCAGGGTGCATAATGACCTGCTTATGGAGATACAGATAGAGAAGAGTGGTGAATTTTTTGTTCTCCTCTATCTCTCCTCAGCATTTGACACCATGGACCATGGGCTTCTATTAGATCAACTCAGGGAGTAAGTAGGACTCACCACCAAAGTCATCTGCTGGTTTGGGTCTTACTGTATCTCATGGGTAGGACACTGAGGGTAGTGCTGGTAAGTTTTTCCTCACTCCCAATGGACCTGCACTGTGGTGAGCCCTAAGGATCAGTCCTTTCACCCATGTTGTTCGCAGTGTACATACTGCATCTGTGTAGGGTTAATAAAGAGTATGGAGTTGGGTTTCATTGCTATGCAGATGATACTCAGCTCTATCTGTCTTTTGCATTTAAGACATCTGGCATGGTGGATGTGCTCAATAAATGCCTGGCTGAGGCCCAAGACTAGTTGTCATCAAGTTGGCTGAGACATATCCCGGATAAAACTGAAGTACTGCTGATTAAGCTGGGACAGAAGGGAGCAGTGGCAATTGCTGAGAGGGAGATGAGAGTTTGACTCACCACCTCTAGACTTGTGGCTGCTGCAAAGGTGAGAAATCTGGAAGTCATTCTGGACTTGGGTTGACATTTGAGGCTCAGGTGTTGACAGTAGTCTGCAATGACTTTTACTATCTCATGAACATCAGCTGGATTAGCTCTCTTATCCCTCTAGATGACTTCTCCTCACTGGCCCATGCTTTTATGACCTTCCAGCTGGATGACTATAATGCTCTATACCTTGGAGTCAGTGGAGGTATATTGTGGCACCTGCAGTTAGTTCAGAATGCAGACGCTAGGTTGTTAAGTGATTTTTTGAGGTTGATTCATATTCTTCCAGCAGTGCGTGAGCTGCACTGGCTACAGGACAAGTGGCATATCTCTTATAAAGTTGGGTTACTAGCTTCCATGGCTCTACATGGGCTGGAACTGGCCTAGCTAAGTGATCTCCTGTGCCCTTACATGCCCTCACACCACCTCTGCTCCACTATGGAGGAGCTCCAGGTTGTTTCCAGGCCAGGTTTTTGGTAGAACGGACATTTGAAATCACAGGCCTGGTCCTTTGGAATTCTTTCCTAAGGGTCATAAGGGAGGCCCCCCTTGGTGGAGGCCTTTAAAAGGGGCCTTAAAACCTATATTTTAGCATTGCCTTAGGGTTAGTCTAAGTCCCTGAATGCCATCCTGGTACGATTTTAGATAGCTGCTGAAAATATTTAAATTTAGAATATTTACATTTTATTTTAAATTATTATTTATTTAATTGGGATGTAGTGTTTCATCTGTTTTGTATTTACTGCTTTCTCTATGTGTTGTAATGGCACACTGAGCCTCAGGGAAGGGCACCATAAAGAAATAAAATCTACTACTACTGTTACTACTTTTGCCCATGTATTTTTCCCAGCTACCCAGGGCTTATTAAAGGGACCCTGGCCCTGCCAGAAGTGAGTTCTAGTTCTTCCAACTCTAAAAAAGTTTCTGCATCACAGCCCCTGACATTCTGACCTCCTCTGGGTGCAAATTCTCTGTCTGTGACCAGCAAGTGGGGGCTTGTGGGTCCAGGATGTAGCAAGGTCCTGGGCCCATTGTGGCTCAGACTCTCTCTGATGCAGGTCTGGGTTTGGGGATGTGATGAACATTTGGTAGCTCAGTTTCAAGTAGGGTTGCTTGATGATGCTCATGCTTCCATCCCACTCACTAGTTAAGAAAGAACTGTGAATGTTACTATCAGAGGAACCAAGGCTTACAAGAATGGTGAAAAAAGTAAAGGTTCACAGAAGACCAGTGAAGATATCTATACTCCAGGGGAAAAAGGGAAAGTATGTGGTTAGCTGTGGTAAGCCTCTGTATCTGTGACTGCAATGAGCTGTGACACTGAACCCTCAGAAGTCTAGGTGTAGATGCAGTGGCTGACTATCTACCTGAAAAATGCCATGTCTATGCTGGGCACTACTACCCATCTCAGGAGGGTAAAAATATTCTGTTTTAACCTCCACTTAAGGCACCAAGAAAAAGCTGTGCTTAATGGGTATGGGTACATCTGATGGTCTGCCTCTGCTTCATGGCTGCAAGGAGACGTCCCTAAACAATGGCCTGTGTCACTGAGTCACATCATGTAAATTTGTTTAGAAAGATGCTGCTAAGTGTTTGCATGAGGCTGGTTAGCCCAGGAGTTGCACAGATTGGCAAAGACTGTTAATTATTAATGCTGATGATAACTGTTTTCTTGGCGGGGTATCAGCAGGGGCTCCAGCCGTGTAAACCCCTGTTGCTAACCACTGTGTGCATACACAGATACATAGACAGTGTCGGCAGATAAGGGCCTATGGTCCACCTAGTCTGCCCATTTGAGTTTGTAACTTCAGTTTATGTTTTCCTAGAACTCTGTTGCCACTTAACCCTGACTCCAGAATTCCTTTATGTCTATCCCATGCATTCTTAAATCCCGTGATTGTTTCAGCCCCCACCACTTCCTCAGGCAGGGTGTTCCACTTGTCCACCACCCGTTCTGTAAAGAAATTCTTCCTCACATTTCCTCTGAATCATCCTCCCTCCAACTTCATCCCATGCTCTCTAGTTCTGGAACATCTTTTTCGCTTAAAAATAGTGTATTCTTGCACCCTGTTCCTCCCTGTAAGATACTTGTATGTCTCTATCATGTCCCCTCTCTCCCTCCTCTCCTCCAGGGAGTACATATTCAATTCCTTCAACCTGTCCTCATAGGACTTGTGATGCAAGCCATGTACCATCTTTGTTGCCCTCCTCTGAACCTTCTCTACCCTGTCTATGCCCTTATGTAGGTAAGGTCTCCAAAACTGTACACTGTACTCCAGGTGGGGACCTCACTAGTGTCTTGTATGGTGGAATCATGGCCTCCCTTTTCCTGCTGGTGATGCCCCTGCCCACTGCATCCCAGCATCCTATTTGCTTTACCTGCTGCCTTGTCACACTGTCTCCCTACCTTGGGGTCATCAGAGATGATAACCCCAAGATCCCTTTCCTGCTTGGTGCGTGCTATATCATCACCCCCCAACTGATACATTGTGCCAGGGTTTTTGTGCCCCATATGCATTATCTTGCACTTCTTTGCATTGAATTTCAACTGCCAAACCCCTCACCATTCTTCAAGTTTCTGCAGGTCTTTTCTCATGCTGTCTACACCCTCTGGTGTGTCTACTCTGTTACTGAGCTTTATGTCATCAGCAAACAGTGAAATTCTGCCTTCTAGGTCCTGCGCAATGTCACTGATAAAGATGTTGAATAGGACCGGTCCCCACACTGATCCCTGTGGTACCCCACTGATCACTTTTCCCTCTGTGGAGTGACAGCCATTTACCACCACCCTCTGTGTCCTGCCGCCCAGCCAGTTACCTACCCACTACACTACTGCCCTGCCCACACCAATATTCCCTAGTTATTGTAATAGTCTTCTATGTGGCACAGTGTGAAAGGTCCAGGTAGACCATGTCCACTGCCCTCTCGGATCCACGTCCCTAGTCACCCAGTCAAAAAATTCAATGAGGTTGGTCTGACATAACCTCCCCCTGGTGAAACCATGCTGCCTTGGATCCTGCAGTCCATTGACAACCAGATGTTCCACCAATCTCTCCTTCAGAAGTGCTTCCATGATTTTCCCCTCTACCAAGGTGAGGCAGACTGGTCTGTAGTTCCCCACTTCCTCTTTGTTCCCACTTTTGTATAAGGGGACTACATCTGCTGTCCTCCAGTCTTTGGGTACCTCCCCTGTTTCCAGTGACCAGCTAAACAGGATAACCAGAGGTTCAGCCACCATCTCTCTGAGTTCTTTAAGGACCCTGGGGTGCACCCCATCTGGCCCCATAGCTTTATCAACTCTTATGCTTCCAGTTCCTTCAGGACATTTTCTCATGTAAAGGACTTGTGTCCATTTCTGCACCATTCTCACCCTTGTACTCCTTCAGACCCATTACCTCCTCTTCCTCAATAAAAGACTGAGCAGAAATACCTGTTCAGTATATCCCAGCTTTACTGTTGTCATCCTCCATGCGGCCACCATCCTCCCCCTTCACTCTCACTATCCCTCCCTTTGCCTTTCTTTTTTCACTTATGTACCTGTAAAAGGTTTTGTCCCCTCTACCCACTGATTTTGCAATGTCGTCTTCTGTCTGAACTTTGGCTTCCCTTACTGACCTCCCTGCCTTCCTTTGCTTCTCCTGGTACTTCTCCCTATTCCCTTCTGCCTGTGTCTTTGTATTGCCTGAATGCAATCTTTTTGTCTTTCACTTTTTTGCTACCTCTTTGGAAAACCATAATGGCCTCCTCTTCCTTTTCCTCTTGCTAACCTGCTTAATGCATAATTCTGTTGCTCTTATATTTCCCATTTTAAATACTTCCCACTGTTCCTCAACCCCTGATTCCTGCCCATTCCCCTTAATGACTCTTTCAAGTATCTCTCCATTCTCCCAAAGTCTGCCCCCCTAAAATCCAGGATACGTGCTTTTGTGTGGTTTGGTTCTGCTCCTTCTGTGATTTCAAACCACAATGACTGGTGGTCACTGTTCCCCAAGTGCTCCCCCACTGTTACCTCCATCACACTGTCCCTGTTTGTGAGCACAAGGTCCAGTATTGCCTTCTGCTGAGTTGGTTCCATGGCCAGTTGCTTGAGGAAGGCACCCTGAAGGGAGTCCAGGATAAATCTGCTCCTAGTTGATGCTGCTGCTGGGATGCTCCAGTCCACGTCACAAAATATTGAGGTCTCCAACCAGTACTACCTCACCCTTGTCTGCCATCCTTTGGATTGCTAGCATCAGCTCCCTGTCTGTTTCTTCCTCCTGGACTGGTGGTCTACAGACCTCACCTGTGCAGATGGCTGGCCCCATTTTCCTTTCCAGCTTAACCCACAATATATCTCCCTCATTTTGTTCCTCTTGTATCTCTGTGGCACCTATGTCATTTTTCACATACAGTGTCACTCCTTGTCCCTTCCTACCTGCCCGGTCTCTTCTGAATATGTTGTAGCTAGGAATGGCCATCTCCCAGTCATGGTTATCATTACACCAGGTTTCTGTGATGGCCACAATGTCCAGGTCTGACTGCACCATGACAGCCTCCAGATCTTCCATCTTGTTGCTAATGCTCCTGGCATTGGCACACATGGTTTTCCATCATTTGACCTCACTGGACTGTTTAGCTGTTCTACTCCAGCCCCTTCCCTGGTTGACCTTTATCCCTGGTTATCCTTGCTGTCTGCCTTTCTGATGATTTTTGCCCCTTTTCTGCCTATCCACATCTTGGGCACTAATCTCCATCTTTTGCACAATGATTTGTTGAGAAATCTACTCCTCTGGTTCACTGGTTCCACTGCTAGCTGTAGGGGGTGAGTAAGTAGGTACCCTCCTTGCTGGCCTGCCACTCCCCTTGGCTAGTTTAAATGCTTGTTAATGTAGCATTTAAACTTATCATTGAGTGCTTGGTTTCCCCTCCAGGATGGATGCAGGCCATCAGGCTTGAACAGACCTCCATCCCTCCAGGTGGGTCCCCAGTCACCAGTGAATCCAAGCCCTTCCTCACAGCACCAGTTCTTCAACCATGAGTTAAAGTTCCTGGTGCATGCACCCTTATGCTCTCCCATGCCTCTCACTGGTAGTACTTCTGAGAAGGTGACAGAAGTAGCTACTTGCTTGAGACCTCTCCCCAATTTCCTAAACTCTTCCTGAACTTCCTTTGACTCCCCATTTGCCAGATCATTAGTACCTAGGTGGATAATGACATCCAGCTCACCCTCCCGTCTTGCCTTCCCAGTGATCCCGAGGATCTTCCTTCCATCCCTCCATGTCATGGCATATGGTAGGCACCTCACCTCCCGGTCTGCCCCCTCCCCCTCCTGTGTTCCTAGCTGGATCCCTCTTATGATGTAGTCCCCTACCAGGATTTGCTTCCTCCTCCACTGGGGTCCACTACTCTCTCCGCTGAGGTCACCTGCTTGGCTAACCTCCACATCCTTTCCTTCCACTTCTCTGGGTACCTCTATTTGGTTGCTCCCATTTTCCAGTGTGGCATATGAGTTCTTGAATGGAATAGGATCTGGGACGTGCCTCTGCCTGACTGTCTTAACCTGCCCTGAGCCCACTGCCATCCAAGTGCTCCTCCTTCTCAGCATCCTTTGAGACAGCGGCATTGGACTGAGTGGTCTTTGGATAGGGGTGATGGTACTCCTGACCCAGTTTACTTCCGCTCTGAGTCTGGCTACCTCATCCCACAGTCCAGAGAGATGCATGCAGATAGGTCAGCACCTCAGTGTCCAGAAGGTCTGCCTGAATATGGCTGCCCCGCTGCCAAGATGTAAATAAATTATTGATGTTTTTCAAGCAATATTAATGCCAATGTGGCATGCCCTGTGTCCTGTGTGTAATTCAAAAGGGAACAAAGTTAAACTGCTAATGCAAACCATAAATGACGTTAACAGTTTAGAGTTTAAAACAAATTTTCTTCATTCTGAGTGGCCTAAATGGGATCTGAATGTTTAGTGGGGTGTTGCATTGGAATCTATGTTTTCAGTAACCAAGGACACTCACAAAAAATACCACCAGCAGCTTTATCTGGTTCAAGGTTAGTTGGCTTTCATCTGTATCCCCCTTCCCCTCGGTCATGCCTGAAAGTAGGCAGAATTTGTCTACACTTACCCGGCCAACAAAAACTAAAAAAAAAAATAAAGGGTGGCTCCATTTTTTTGTGGCACCAAGACCAAGAAGACAGACCATCTACAGATCACCAGCCCACCTTGAGGTGTGAAGCCAGCTTATGTGTCACTCTTTGCACTATATTTTGGGAAACCAAAGACAAGGATGAAAAAGACAGTGTACAGTTTTCCCCCAAATGGGCCCAGGTAAGGTGGCTTGATCAATTCCTCCAGGGTGGTGCAGCAAATTTTATAGATGGTGTCCCAGTGGGTCCTGCCTACTGGTGTTGAGAAAAGACAAGCCTTGAGAGTGTACAGTATCACAGGGGATGGTTCTCAGCAAGAAAGTCCATCCAGATACCCCTATACATATGAATCTGCTCCTGAGTTATTGCTCATCCCTCTCCTTTTCCTAGACATGGTAGAAGAGTAGGATGAAGGGTGGTTGTGTACAGTATGGTATATAACCAGTGCAATGTTGATGTTTCTTAACCAGCAGCAGGAGCCATATCAGGGTTTAGGCCATGTAGTGCACCTGGAGGCCTAAAAGGGTAGTTCCTCCCACTCGTATACAGCAGAAGTCAGGATTGGCATGCAATGGGGATATATGAAGGGCCTGGAGGCCTCAGTATGTGCTCCCACTGCTTTCCATAGCAGGAAATGGTACCAGAGCAGTCTGATTGCTCACTGTTTTGATCATCTCATTGGCAGCAGGCTCTGGGATTGAAGGAGCTGGGGATCTGCTGAGCTGAGGGCCTGGATGCTTGCTTTTAATTCTCATCTCAGGCATCAGGATCTAAGTAGATAGTCCAGCAGCCTAATTTCTTGCTTGTATCCCTCCTCTCTCCACTGCTGGCATCAGTAGCATGAAAGGACTGTCTCAAATGCTTAGTGGTCAAATTGGTTGATCCCTACCATCAGTCCTAACTTTATAGGCTATAGGAATCAGGGCCAACAACTGTACTGCAGGCAGCATGCACTTAAGTAGTGTTGCAGTGGCACAGCTTAAGAGCTATTACATGTGCAGTCATTGTCAGGCAAGCTTGGGGGATGCCACAGTCTCAGGAGGCAAGTCCACAACTGCTTCATTATTTGTGTTGCCACCAGATGCCTATGAAACAGGCTCACTGGGTCCACAGGCATGATTGGTTACCCCTGCCTGCTTGTCTCTTTCTTCCAGTACTGTAACCATGCAACCAACTCAAAACAACTGGCACATCACCTCAGTCATTTAGTACTACAGATGTTTATTGGCGGAGCAGTCTGTCACGCCACGCATTTGATGAAATCTGCAAGAACAAAGTGTCATATTGCATGACTAGCTGGGGAAGGGGGCACCACTCTACACAGCTAGGCCAGATATGTCTCACAACCTAAAATCCCCCAGAAAACTTCAAAAACAAAGCTCTTTTTATAGAGATAGAATTCATTTTAAATCTCAATTTTATAATAAAAGAAAGGCCACAAGCCGGTTCCTCACTTTCTTTCATTATACAAGCTTCAGCAAGAAAATGTTATCTTTTTACCTTTTGGAGACATGGATATGCTTTTTACATTACATATAGGAGAAGCACAAAACAAGAGAGGAGATACCTGTAATCAGCCTCAAGAACGGGGAAGGTGTGAGATGGAGGATAAAAGGAAGACAGACATATTTAAACAATTTTTTTGATTGGTATCCACAGGGGAAGATAAGAAGCTGTTGCCTGACTGTGTCATCCAAGAAATGGGGAGAAGGGAGGAGGGCATCAATATTGATCCAATTTCAGAGGCTAGCATACTAAAAGGATTAAACACACTAAATATGGATAAACCAATGGGCACATAAGGGCTGTGTTTATGAGTGCTGAAAGAGATGAGAAATGTTCTAGCAGCATCACTGACCCTTTCATTGCTCACTGAAGTTGGGGGAACTACCGAGGGACTGAAGGATAGCCGAGGTAAATCTTCTGAACAACAGCAGAAGTAGGGATAAACCAGGGACATACAGACCTGTGGGCCTGATATATATAGTAGGGAAGTTACCAGAAACCTATGGACCTGTGAATTAGACATATATAGTAGGGAAGTTACCAGACACCATTTTAAAAGGGAGACTAGTGAGTGTGCCAGAGGCCAATGGACTTTGGAATATTTGAAAGAATGGGTTTACAGGAGGAAGGTCATGTAAGATGAACCTGACCAACCTCTTTGATTAGGTGACAAAGGTGTTGAAAAAGAGTAAGGTGTGCCAGCCCAGTGGTGCTGAGGGTTGAGAGATGCCACGCCTCACACCATGCCAGCAACCCAGGTTCGGGAACAGACTTGAGTCATCAGGGGTCAGAGGGGGGAGTGAGGATTGAGCATCCCAAAGGATGCTCTCCTCCTCCGGGATGGAATCCTGGGTTGTCTCACACTCCCGAAGCACCTGTGCTGGTGGAAGCACAGGTGCTGGTGCATTAGGCAGCTCTTCAAGAGAGTCGGGGAAGGGAGGAAGTTGTGGGCATTTGTCAGCAATGTACGACAACAAGCCATCAGACTGAACATCAGTCCTATGTGCCGATGTCCTCAGAGGGTTGAGGGACTAAGGGAAGAAAAATGAAAAAAAAAAACCCAGGCCAAGATGATGACCGATCCACCTCTGGGATCACCAACCCAGGACAGACCCCGCTGTGCAGGCACTCCAAGGAGGAAGAGTAGGTAGGAGGGATATTGGAGTAAGCCTGGCACTCTAGGGGCAGATTCTGTGGGAGGACCTAAGAGGACTGATCAATGGTCTGAAGGAGTGGGTCAAGGGGACAGGAAGGTGGGATTAAAAGAAAAAGAGTAAGGCACTAGAAATCCTACACCTTGACTTCAGCAAAGCCTTTGACTCTGTCCCATGGGGATGGCTGGTCAAAAGCTGTAAGACATGTGGGTGGGGGACAAGCTTGCAAGATGTATAGAAAATTGGCTCAGTGAGAGAACCCTGAGGGATATTCTTAATGGGGAAATCTCAGAGGTCAGGGGGTCAACAGTGATGTGCCAGAGAGAATAGACTTGGAATTGGTCCTCTTCAACATCTTAACCTGTGATATTGGGGTAGGGATTCAATGGAAGAGCTGCCTGTTCGAAGATAATAATAACATTTGTGGAAGAGTTGTGAGGAAAGAGTAAGACATATGAGGGAGGACCTGGAAAGACTTAAGAAGTTGTCAGGATTATGTATTTGCAATTCAACAACAAGAAACGCAAGGTAGTACCCATAGGGCAAAACTCCCAAACCAGAAGAACACGGGGGGAGTATCAATGGAAAGTATGGCCAAGGAGGGGACCTGGGGTAACAATACTGGACAATTTAAAAATGTCAATGCAGAACATTAGGGTAGTAGGGAGAGGGAATATGATGCTGGGATGTATAGAAAGGGGATCAGTACCCAGAGTGAGCAAATTTTGTCACTGCACAAGTCTCTAGTTCATACTCTCCTAGAGAATTGTGTGCAGTTTTAGAGCCCACACTTAAAAAAGGACAGGTACATGATGAAGACACTGCAGAGGATGGTAACTAAAATGAGCAGAGGTCAGCATTAGGGCTGGGCAAAATAAGCAATTCCCAGATTTACAGAATATTTGCTAAATTCCACAGAATTGTATAGCATTTCTTGTTGCTGAATTGCCAGTTGCTAACATCTGACAACTTCTTAGTTAGCTGTGTAAAAAATAAGTTACAGAAGTTCACAAAAATGTCACTATTTATTTGTTGAATTCTATGATCATTTTTTAAATATTTAGATGTTTTTAACACCACTGTTATTGCAGGTAAACACTCAAGATTTAGCATGCATACTAATGTAAATATATCCAGAAATCTAAATAAACTGGATAAATGTGGTTTAGTAGATTAAAATTTACTGTGAATTCTTTAGAAATTTCTAATTGGCAAAATTTACTCAAACATTCATGAATGAATGATAGAATGCCACTAGAATTCCACTTGGGTAATTTAACTTTCACCCTAGCAATTAATTACTGTTAAATCTCCTTAGCACCATCTCTGACATCCCCCCACTACCCTACCACTTCACCTTTTCTCCCCTCTACCTAATGCCCCCCCCCCTCCCTCCTGTCTGTCCTGACAAGGCCTGTTAGCAGATTTCAACTTACCTTATGATTTTACTTGTAACTGACAAAGCTTGTTTTGGCTGATTTTCAATTTACTGTATGCATTCCTGTGCATGAAACTGCTTAGCATTACTCATTTCTATTCTTTAATTCTCTGTGAATTTCAACTATTGCTTTCTTTTCTTGTTTACAATTATTTTACCTTACTCTGCCTGATCAGTAAACCTGTTGATCTCCTTTCTCTATGTATACTGTTTTGCCATAGTTTTTATTCTGTTAACCTGTTCTATTATGCTTTGTAAAAGAGCTCTAAGCTCAAAGGTATTTGTAATCCGAGATCTAAATAATAATAAAAGAAATCATTCACAAAGTACAGTACTTATAACCACTCCATCACCTTACCTGCTCTAGCATCATAGCCCTGCAATATCCGTCCAACACACCTGTGGCAGTAACGCCCAACATCATGCTCCATCATGATAAAAGATATCCAGATACTTGTGTTACAGTGACCTAAGCCACAACTAGTGTTAAGGCTTGTAATTACTTGGTGCAACTGTTTGAAGTAGTACAAATATAAATTTTTATCTACAAGGTTGTTAAAGAATCAACAGGTGACATTGTACAGAAACAGTGCTGCATGTGTTATGTGCTTCCACACGTCATTAAATCAGTGAACTCAAGTGTTTATCTGGCATATTGCAAGAATTCAGGCTAGTGCACAATGATGCCCATGACTATTCTTCATGGAGCTTCCTATAAATGCTACCTTATTGCCCCTTTATCCAGCCTTTACATTCCTCTACAATGGGTACTGGAGTGTATGACTATGCAAAATGTGTGGACATGGCTTCAACGAATGTATCACAACATTCCACAATTTCACAGAAGCTCATGAGATTCAACTTTAATTACTGATGTTACAGTATTTTGGACTCTTACTACTTATAATTTGGCCAGCCTTGAACAAGAGATTAGAGGGCTGACACAAACAGCCTTTTTTTTCTCCATATTGTTTTTTCTCCTGGCCAGTAACTCATCTCTTAGGGATATACCCTGAGATATACCCTGATCATGCTGAAACCAACAATCATTCAGTTGCCTTCTCGGTTTTTGGGATTCTCTCCAACATTCTGTTTTGGTCCCATCATCCCTGGTGGTGGTGGTTCCTCTGTGAGATTTACACAGCCACAGCTTCTCCTGTGGAAGAAGCAAGCTCCCTGGCCCAGCCGCAGGGGTCAATGTGTGGGTAGAACCTGCTGCCAACCCTCCCCGACCAAGGTGCAGCGACAAGTGGAAGCTGACTCAGCCATAGACTGCCTCCCAATATGACTTCCCATGCTTACTTTTGAATCCAGGTAATAAGTATGGAAGCACAATGCTCTTCTGCAGGGCCATGGGGGTGGCCTCAAAGAATAATACTTAGTGTCAATGAACCTAACAAAATTGCTGCAATTCCATTCTCTAGTTTTAAAGTTATAGGGGCTTACAATTCTGCAGTGTGCATAACTGTGAAATGTAATTTTAAAATTTCTCAAAGTCCTGATGAGATGGACCACAAAGGTAACAGGCAAGGAGGCAGTGATCCTCAGTCTGGATGCCGAAAAAGCCTTTCACTGCATGGAGTGAAGCTATATGTTCTCAAAGCTTAAAAACTTTGACTTGAGAAACAAAATGTTGAAATGGATAGCCTCCTTGTATCAACAGCCTATGGCGTAAGTTTTGGTAAATGATAGGTTGTCTCAACCCTTCATGTTATCACGAGATACCAGACAAGGATGTCTCCTTTCCCCACTTCTTTATGTGCTATCCTGGGAGCACCTGACGGTGGTCATTTGGGAAGATCTGTGGTCCTTGGGTTTCAAACAATAGGTCATCACTACAAAATCTTGCTGTTCACTGAAGACTTATGGATTTTCCTGGAGATACCTGCTGAATGTATCCTAATGGTATGCCAAATATTGTCAGTTTATAGTAAAAAATCTAGTCAAAAGATTAATTGAACAAAAGGTGAAATTTTACCAGTGGGTAAGGACCTCATCAGAATTTGGTCAATAGCCCCCTGAATATGAAGGTTGCTAGCTTCCTCAAATACCTTGGCATTTGCATCAGTAATAATGGGCCAAGACTATTTCAAGACAAATATACCAGGCTTCTGTTTTCATTAAACAAGACTATGAGAGGTGGGAAGGGCTTCCCCTAAGTTTAATTGGTCCAATTAATACCATCAAAATGAATATTCTCCCTAAAATACTTCTATCTATTTCCAAACCTCCCTGTAAGGATCCTAGAAACTTTTTTTTTCAAATCCCTCAACAGTATTGTACACAAGTTTTATGGGGTGAAAAACCAGCATGCATTCCTAAATCTATCCTCCAGCTTCCCTTAAATAAAGGTAGATTAGTGATGCTGAACACGAAATATTATTGTTGGGTGGCTCAGTTGACTCTCTTGGCAGAGGAAGCTAAGGGCAACTCCCTCGACTGGATGACCTTTGAGGGTAAGACTATGTTGATGGTCTCCTTCACGGTCTTCTGCTGCCAACATTGAATCACCTTTCCTTTCCCCATAAGGGCAATCTTTACACTCATTAACTAGCTAGAATCTGGGTAGGTGCCCATAAATTAACACAACACTCCCCGGAATGTCTTAAGGGTGGGCCTACTGGCCACATTAAAAAGGTCACAGTGCTACAATGTGCCTTTACACAAAGCTTTGCTAAGGTGAAGAATGAGGGGACTAATTGGAGTGTCTTATCTTTATGATGGTGGTGTACTAGAACATTTCAGCTCTATCAGACAGAAATTCTCATTATGAGAAGGGGACTTGTTTGCTTACCTAATGTCATGCTTTGATTTTTATTTATTTATTTATTGAAATGTTTCACCAGGAAGGCATGCTGAGCAACAAGTTGCTCGTCTCCTGGTGTGACCTGGGGTGTAGGGGAGCTTGAGGATAGTACACAGAGATTTGGTACACAATATAGATATACAGTTTGATTACATTCAATAAAGTGAGCAGACTGTACAGGAGTACTGAAAAGGAGGAATGCTAATGGGTATGAACTAGATGGATACAATGTTACAGTCTTGAACTAGATAGATACGATAGCACAAATATCTTTTGCAAACACTTGGTGGGACATAGCTTTGTAGTTAGAAAATAGCTGGATAGAATACAAGGAGGTTGAACTAGGTCAAGATTGTGAGGAGAGACACAGATAGAACAGAATTTGCAAGGTATAACAAAAGTGCAAGGTTGACTATAAGTGCATTAGAGATTAGCGGTTAGCCAATAACTATGGCAAGGAAGGGGGGGGAGGTGGGTGGCTGGGGGACATATAGGCAGAGAGCAAGGGGTAGAAAGGGGGGATTTGGAGAAGAGGAAGGCAAAGAGTGGAGGAGGAGGGTCTGCCAGGGCCTGACCCCTCCAGAATGCTAGGGACTCTCTCCCATTATAGAAATTCTCTTTCAACCACAACCAGAGTCCAAACTTTTGACCTCCATTTGTAAACTCTTTGTTGGAGCCACTTCCTCTCCTAGAGTAAAGGCGTGAAAGCACTGAAGTGAGAACTTGGTTCAGGTCCTGGGGGAAGAGGAATTGCAATTTGCCATAAAATATGTCCATAATTGTTCTTCTTCAAATAAGCTAAGAAGGATACAACTCAATTTTCAATACAGGTCCTATCATACACCAAAAAGGCTTCACCAGTTTAAGTTTTCATATGCCCTAAATGTCACACAGAAGAGTTTTTTTTTTCACTTATGGCCCTTGTGTGTCTCAAGGCTGCCCCATCCTGTATCCAGGACATCAGTGCATGAAAAAAATATTGAAATGTGTTCTCTCTGGGTCACCTTCAGAATTCATGTTAGTGGTGGGTTCTGACCTGCTCACAGGCAATTGTGCTGGAGCCCATCACAGGCTCTGGGGTATTGTGTGGTCAATGCCCAGAAGACTAGCCCAGCATTGGCTAAGATCTACACCTCCCACTATTGCTCATTAGCTTAATAATTTGCTATTATCCATGAAATTTAAAAGCTTCCAACTTAAAGTCACTGGGCAGGATGCTGTATTTCATCAAACATGGGACCCTATGCTGTGTGCCAACAGCAACAATTAAATTGCAATATAGTGAGTTCTGGTCTTACTGGGGGCTCATACTTTCTCAGTGTTGGTGGGCAAATGAAACAAAGTTACCATCTTTTTTTCTGAATGGACCCAACAGTATTAGTATTATTGGAACAGTAATGTATGAGACTATTGTTATTGGGATTATGTTCTCAGCCTGATGTTTTCTACTGTATGACTGTAGTGGTATGTATGTACTACATAATGCCATACAGTACTTTATTAATCCTGTTATATGTTTTACTCATGTCTGGATTGATGGTCGTGTCATATCTCAATAAAAATACCTTTACCAAAAAATAATTCTGAAAGATAGGAGGCTCATAATTCAGTCATCCTTAAAGATAGAGATCTTCAACTTGGTACACTTCTATGTTGTCCATGGTACGGTTAGCATACCAAACTTCATGAAATGTGGACAGATGTATTTTATATTAGATGGAAATAACTGAAATCACAATTTTGGCAGCATTTCACCCAAAATTTTAGGAAATGTCTTGAAAATTTTGAAGAAGAGAAATTGGAATTTTGCCAGAATTTCACTGGTGGTAGAAATATTTCTCCCAGTCCTAGCCAACAGGAAAACAAATTACATGGAGATGTTGAAAATTCTCAACGTACACACACTGGAGGCAAGAAGGGGAGTGGTTAACATTATTGAGAGTTATGAATACCTGCATGGGTAAGTAAATAAAGAGATTTTTGCATGCAAAGAGGGAACACAAGCACCATGGGAACCATATGAAGCAGCCATGTGGAAAATTTTAGATGAATGTCAGAAAGTGTTTCTTCATGGAAATGGTGGTAGAAAGATGGAACAAACTACCAAGAAGATAGTCTGTGCAGAATCAGTGAAGGAGGGTTAAACAAGGGTATTATAGATACAGTATATGGGACAGATAAGAAGATTAGCAAAAAGGGAGTGGCAATGGAGGAATGAAGGACCACTATGACCCTCATAATCAACAAAAGGTAGTTCTGGGCAGGCTTCATGAGGCACAGGACCTTTTATGGCTGACAACTTCTACTACTTTGGTTTATTGCAATCTAACCAGCACTAAAAAGTTGACCTAATTCAAGAAAAGAGTATCAACCATTCCCAGAAACAAAATAGCTGACTTACAATCAGCTTCTTTCTTTTACTCTCTTGCTCTCTCTCTCTCTCTCTATCTGACATCTGCCTTTTTCAGTCTGTCTGGACACTAACCTGAGCTTCAAAGAGCAGCTCATTAAACAGGAGAGAATCAGATCAGGTGCACTTCTGCTCACATTAATCAGCAGCAGAGTGTTTTTTAGGCTCCACACACTTGTAGTGTAAAGCACCCAATCTTCCTACAGTTGAGGTTTACAGATTTAAGTGCCTCCTACAACCTTTGTTTCTGCCCTGCAAGGATAATTGTGCTTCCCCATTAACTACCAAGTAGCACTTTGCAAGTACGACCAGGAAGTGAGGCTGAAGTTGGATGACACCAGTCTTCTTCAGGCCCCGCTCACAACTATCTGGGCTAGTCCTGGATAAGGTAAGTCCCAGAGGATGCTGGGGTAATGGGGCTGTGTGGACAAGTGCATGTGGGCTGGTCAGATTAAGGAGCGTAAAGAGAAATAATAAAAAAACTTTTAAATGTTATTAACTCAACAAACAAAAAAAAAATCATAATGTTCTTTTTATGCCAAATAATTCCAAATTTTGTTGTTCATTAATACCTCACCAACTAATAATAAAATGGAAAGTGTAGAATTGTTTAGATACACATTACTTCAGATAATCAAGTAATGGAGGGCAACTCCAAAAGTGGTAATTCAACAGTAGTAACAATAGTATTAAACATGAAAATTAAAGTGATGATGATCTATAAGGGTTCACAGGCAACCAGTTCCCATTCAAATCCCATATTTAGCAGAGTTAGATCAGTGCTCAGTAACAAAGTGGAACTTATTGATCAGTAATATACTGCCAAATATTTAACAAGCTCTCAGGCATTAAAAACTTGTATCCTTACTCTTCCTGTCCCATTCATTTTCATTGAGGACCAAATTTAACAACCGCCTCTACAGAACCTGTTAGAACCCCCTTCAGCACATTACTGTTACTGGTAGAAAGCACACATCCACAAGGTGACAGACTTTAGCTGGCAGCCACTCACACTGTAAACAATATTTGCTTACAGTTGCAGCAATTAACATGTCCAGACAGTTCTTGAAATTCCTCTACTATCTCTACAGAAATGTCTTGCCTCTCTGCAGTGCCTCTGTGGGACAGCAGAAAGAATCTCTTAAGCAATCTTGTGAAATAGCTAGAAACATCTGGACAACATGATGGCTACAGCCATACCACTGGGGTGGAATCCATAGCTGTTTTTTATTTATTTATTTTATTTTCAAAGTTATACAAGTGTTTGCAATTTTACATACTGCACTTCATACAGGAACAATACAAACAAGAACAACAAAGGCTAAGGTGTGTAGGATTTGTTCAAAACAAAAAGTTCTTATTACCTCTGCATATAGCAGGTGGACACTTGAACTCATTCAGTAATACACAGATTCATTACAGTCTATAGAGGAAAAAGCTACTGTGCTCCTCAATTCTCACAGCTTAAAACAACTGACTATGAAACCGTGACTTACAAAATACTGTGGTTTTATTAGTGAGCATCTAAATAAAGAGCATACATAATAGCAGCATCCACAAATAGCGCCATATAAAAATAGAGATGGGGGGGGGGGGGGAGACAGGAGGGGGATGCCACATATCCACCAGCGCATATCGGTCAGATAGGATTCCTGTGCCTTCTGCATCTGCTGCATTTATTTTCCCCACAGCTTCACCCCCATGTTGTAGCCTTGAATAAATCTACTTGATCGCCTCACATGGATGCAGGCAAGGAAATGAAAAATCGTAAACTCATTTACATGTACTGTTCAGAGTGATCTGCTGTGTGTAGCACAGGCCATTCTCTCTTATTCTTATTCTCAAATGTATAGTAGCGGCACCACCAAATTGCACCATGTAATGACATACAGACACACATAAATACACTATGGGGACAGGCTATATTGACTCTGTATAAACTTAACAGCAGAGAAAATACCTTTCAGAAGGTGATTAAGCAACTCTCTGTGTTCCAAAGGATTGAAGACTGGAATCAGCATTCTATCACCAACCAGCTTTGCAACTTCCATTTGGGAAGGTCAATAAGAAATTGTGCATAAATGTAGATTCCCAAGTTGAATAATTCATGGGAATTAAAACAAAATTAAAAGTTTCAGCAACTTGTCTGGTGGAGCTCACTAGTGCGGTCAGAAACTGAGAATTGCTATTATTTGTCTTTCGCGATTATTGGTATCACTATGGCAGTGATTGTCGCTGTTATGTCATCCACGCTGTTATTTAAAGTCATGGAACATGGAGTCACTGTGATTCACTAGCGATTTTTTATGTTTCCATTTTGTAGTCGGATTTTCAAGGGATACCAAAACAACCCTTGACTAAATGTTAGTGTGTGTGGGAGATAGCATGGGTATGGAGTCTGACATACAGTACAGAGTTGCTAGTGATGGTGCTGCAATGGTCTCTATCCACTTGTACTGGGTCTGTTTCCAGCGCCTGGTGGCAAATAATCAACAATGGACAGGAAATGATTCCCACAGCAGATTTTTAATATCTTCGGGTAGATACTATCACTATCAGCTTTTTTGGTTGAATCAGAAGACTTACGCTTAAACACTTGTTTTTGTTGGACTCTCTTAAAATTAATTGTGACTGTATCCTGACACTGTATATGTAACTGTACTTGTATGTTTATGCTATACTATCGTATCCTATTGTATACTGATTGTGTTCCTGCGGTATGCTCTCCTCACAGTATATGTAATTGTATTTTGATGCTATACTACCCAGTTATTGTTGTGCTTTTTTTATCTGTATCCCTGTCATACCCAGGACCTCCTTGTAAATGAGCTTACTCAACAGATCCTTTTTCTGGTGAAAAAAAATGAAATGACATTAAATTAAATTAAACTGGCCAGTCAATATTACAGGGTACACTGTTCAAGTTCAAGTTGGGCAAGTTGGTGTCCATGTACTTGAAGGGCTTGATCCACAGTAGTGGTCTGGCTATGCAGCACAGGTATATATCCTGGCCACACAGCCCAGCATTGGGTGAGGTTTTCACCAGATGCCTGATTCCCTTTTCTCATTCACCATCAATGTCCCTTGCTGTACTTAGAGAAGAGTGTGGATGGGCCAGGGACATGCCATAGGTCTTGGGATCAACAGTGGGCATCCAATCAGGTGCCCGACTCAACTGATCACATTGAGCAAGGAATGGTTGTATGGCAGTCCTCCAGAGATTGTCATATCCCTTAAGGAAGGTTGACAAATGCAACTAAATTGCCACCAGTCCTCTATCGCCTTTCAGAAGGCCTGAGGCTTCTGCTACTGGTGTTGCACAGCCCCCAATATTGAATTTTATCATGCATGGAGGGTGGACAGCCATTATGATGGAGTCACCCCTTACATTGTACAGTCTCCCTCTGCACCCCTTATCTGGCACACACAGTGTTCTGTGCATCACCTGTATGCATGTCCCTACCACCTGAATGATCCAGACACAACCACTGGCTTAGAAATGTGGATGGCTTACAATCAGATAGGAAGAGGGTGCACATCATGCACTGTGGATGCCCTAGAGTGCACCCTTGTGCACATCATGGATGCAGGGGCATTCCACAGCTTTTTTCAGCCCTCTGCACTAGTGGAAGGGCCAATAACATTTTTTGAATAGGGCCCTAAGTGTGATGAATCATTTTAAAATAAATAACATTATGGTTATGAATGTACTAATTTATTTTTTTTATTTACATTTTCTCCTCACCAGCCTTTTGCCTTCTCATTGGGCTCCAACAAGCTACCTTCTAGCCCCATCTACTACTAACTCACCACTGCCTCTGTCCCCACTAGATTCTTTACATGGAAGAAGGGGTTAGAGGGAGGCCTGTTCTTTCCCTGACTTAACTAGGATCTGATAGCAGGTGGCTACCAAGCTGCATGGCATAGGTGCCCGATCTTGTGCCTGTAGCTATCAGCCAGGCAGATACTGGGATTTTACATTCCTGGTTTTCTCCCTGCATCCTCTCCACTCCCCACTGTTATGGGTCAAGTCTCCATCAGCCTCATACATGCAGAGCCAACCCTGCAGGAAAAGCAAGCTCCCTGGCCCAACTACTGTGGTGCCAGAAGCGGCTGCCAGCCTTCCCCAGGCAGACAGCTCAGCAGCAGTTGCCTCAGTCTGCTTCCTGACATGACATTCTAAGTTTGATTCATAACCAGCACAATATGTTGCTGTTGGCTCTCCAAAGTTAAAGGGAAAGTCCCCTTAACCTTTAATTCTGTTTCCCTGTATAGTCTGTAGGCATGTACAATGATTGTCTCTGTTGCACCCTCCTAATTTCATTAGGATTTAGATGTAAATGAAGGAACTTAAGTCTGGTGTGAGAAGCTGTGTGACTCGATTGCAAAGGTCATGACCCGAGTCATGTAAGGCATTCAAGAATTTTATATTTAAGTGAAAAAGCCTGCATTCTAAAGCCTGCAGTAGTTACACTGTATAAGTCAGTCGTTTTGCTATCCTTTGCAGTCTTTATATTCTTGTCTTATGTTGGCAATTAAACTTTTCAAGGCATAGTAAGTGCTCTGGTATTTTCTACAGTTTAAAGTGTAGCTAAGCTAGAAAAAAAGCTTTTTGAGAATACAAGGACTTCACAAGACATATAACAGAACTGAATGAAAGTATAACTTCTGCTGGGTGTTGTAGTATGCATCATCAACTCCCATGATGCCTTGCATGAGTGGGGTTATGACCTTTGGTAAGAAGACAGACAGGTTTTCACACCAGAACAAAACAGAGAGAAGCAACCTCAATTGTATTTTAATTAGGATGATGTGAGTGGGATGCAAGGTAAGGAATCATTGGTCATGCCTACAAACTACACAGGTATACAGAAAACAGGCTGACAGGACTTTCAATTTAAACTTTGAAACTCTTATCCCATTTACATTTTTGGCTTCCATAGAAGAAAAGCAGTTAGAAATGGCATGATATTTTTTATGAGCATATGTTTCTCAAGCTAACTTTTCACGTCATATAAAATCTTAATTTCTCCTTTGGGTAACCCCAGATTCTTCCTATTCCTACACAGGCATAACTGCAGCATGTAAGCGCACAAGAAGATTTCTGCAAGCACTGCCTGACTATGAGTGCCGGAGAAGGTAAAAATTAGTAGTACTCTTAGTTTGAATTTCAGTGATCCTTTGCTGACCATGAAAAATCCCTTCCTATCACTATCAGCTTACCCTACAAATCTCTGCTGCTTACCCTACCACAGATAATAATGAGTAGCTGGCACACTATGAGGCATTTTTTTAGGGGTGAGCATATTTGCAGAGGGATTGTGCAGAATTTTGAGGTCTTCTTTTCTATATGGTAAATAAGTCAATGTATTTTACAATGGATAAGAGAAAAAGTAACAGGTTGTCACTCAATACCCCCACCCCAACCCAAAGTTAAAGGGTGGCACTAGGAGCTCACCTCCAGTGCCACTGACCACTGTCCACCTCACGGAAAGATAAAGTGTGGCACCAGGAATTCAAATCTGGTATTAGCAATCCTCCATTGCTTAAATGAAGAATGTGATGCCTATCCCCAATGCTGCTGCCCCCCCAAGTCAAAGTGTGGCTGCATGAGCACATCCCCAGTGATGCAGAACATAACCCATCCCATGGCGACAGGCACAGACTCTTCACACACCTCTACAATTAGTCATATCAAACAATTTCTTCTACAGTTATTTACACTAAGTAGACCAGAATGCATGATGTTAAATATCAGGGACCAGAGAGGTAGGGGATGGGGTGGCACTGGACACCAGGAAGTGCTTTGCACATGAGGAATAAGGGATGAGAGTTCTATTGTACACTAGGGAATATGAGGCAAGTATAGGTAGAGGAAATGAGGAACAGAGGGGCCATTCGTGTTGGTGGAGTTAAATTCTGGCACCACAAATGGACTCCCCAATACAGCCAAGTGAAGCTTGTACAAAAAGTAAGAACATTTATTGCAGAAACTACAGTACAGTATGTGAGTGTAAAGTTATGGTGTAGACAAAGCACAACAAAGTTAGGAAGTTAAAAGATGTAATGCTCTGGTCAATGTTCTTTATGAGTAAGGTGGTAGGGTTTCATAGTGTATTGGCAACATACATGTAACCAACCAGTCCCCTGGGGTTACTAGAATCCTGTCAGTGTTAGTGTTAGGTAGGTAGGTAGAAAAGGCAGCTGGTAGGCAGCTCACTAGGGCCTGCTTACACAATGACATCATTATTTACTCAGCTAGCCTGAGGGAAGGATGATTGTATCATTCAGAACTCTCACAGCAGTATAATCCTTTCTGCTATAGCTGCTCTGGAGAGCCTTAGAATGTTCAGTTAGTTGAAAGTTGGAGGTGAGAGTGGCAGGAGGTCTGCCAGTGGCCTCTGAGTTCAGGACCTTGGATTTTTGACCCTAGTGTAGATTACAATTTCCTGCTTCCAGTGAAGTGGTTGAAACCATTTCAACAGCAGGATTTCTTGATTTCTACTCCAAGTGAAGTGGAAGGATCTGCTATCTCAGTGAGTACCAATGGGCAATCCCCTGAAGATCCTGGATTTCTTTCAGTTGCCCTTTAGAAAGTTTCTTGTGTGAGAAACTGATTTACATGCTACTCAGGAAAATGAGTCTGTTAGTTGTAGAATGTAAAGAAGATGTAAACACATTGAAAATAAGGCACTAATTTGGGCATTTTTGTTTCCCCTCTAGCATATACATATAAGAACTCAAAAACACCCTGATGTATACAGATATGGAGATTTTAATTCATTCCCAGTGTATAATTGTTAACACACACAAACAAAACTTTTGGAAATTAGCTCAAGTAAAAGGAAAATGTAGAGAGTAGTGTTTCTTTGTGTTTTAAATAGAGCACTCCAGTCGTAACATTCCAGACAATGACTTACAGGTACAAAATATTTAATACAAGAGATTATAACAAGGCATCTAGTAGAGCAAAGTAAAATGACATGACATGACATTTGTTTATGATAACGTTTAGAAACCTTGTTTATCTACATATAGGAGTTGAATTTTAGAGATGTATGTGGATAATTTAAGCATTAGTTGTTTTTGCTAGCTAACATGTTTGAATGAGCATGAATGAATACTGGAGAGACATTTAAAGACACATTGAAACAAAAAGAGGGAACACATCAGATTGTTCTGTTGCTATGAGTGTTGCATACAATTTTATGTAGAATTCAATCCTTATGAACAAAGGGTGTTCTTAGCCTTACTAAATTGGAACGTAAATAACATGTTAATAACTTACAGTGTATTTTATGTAAACGTAAAGCAAACTAGCCATAGGAATTTACATTTACTAAAAGGTATACTGGACCCATTTGAAACAGGTGCAGTTGTGTGGAGAGTCACTTTATATTTTTTTTACCTTTTAGGAATTTGTGTTTAAACAGAAAATCTTATGGCTATAGAAAACCACAAGTTAGGAGTTATAAGGGGTGAGACACATTGTGAAGATTATTAATTTTGTATTGCTAGATAAAAATATGAATTTTTTTGTGAAGTGGTATAAGAAAAATTCCATATGTTAAAATAATATATTAATTCATTTTTGATCATTCTTGATATAGAAACAGTGTTTACTCACTGAAGAAGGACTGTATATCCAAAGCGTTTGGGTTTATGAACACTGTATTTCATTTTTGGAGAAAAATATAAAAAAGGAAAAAAATACTGAATTCTGATAAAAATAAATTAACCATTTAATTTTTTTTTTTTTTACATTTGGTGAGTGGTCTCAATTACTACCAATTTGTCTCTTCTGTTCATTAGCCTTGATTGGTAGAGAGCTACTCCCTTAACGATGTATTCTGTATTTTAACTGAGGTTGGCTGTTCTGGATCTTGATTTTCCAAGGTGCAATCTCCTGAATATCCTGGATTGTTTTCAGCTGCCTTTTGGAAAGGACTTGTGTGAGAGACTGATTTACATGCTACTCAGGAAAAGGTGACTGTTAGTTGTTCCCTGCCCAGTGAAAGGAAGAACGGACTGGTCCTTAACTACTGTGTTCGGAGACATGTCCTCCAAAATTTAGGGCTTCATTTCTGGGGTATGTGTGCCCTTAGAGAAGGCTAGATTGCACCTGTCAGTACCCCTATGTTCAGCCAAATGTGTGAAGGAAATATTTTGTTTCACCCAAGTGTGTGAAAGGAAATTTAATGTTCACCCAAGTGTGTGAAGGAAATGCTTAGTTTCACCCAAGTGTGTGAAAGATAGTTTAATGTTCACCCAAGTGTGTGAAGAAAATGCTTAGTTTCACACAAGTGTTTGAAGGAAATGCTTAGTTTCACCCAAGTGTGTGAAAGGTAGTTTAATGTTCACCCAAGTGTGTGAAGGAAATGCTTAGTTTCACCCAAGTGTGTGAAGGGAAGTTCAATGTTCACCAAAATGTATGAAGGAAATGTTCAATGTTCTCCCAAATTAGTGAAGAACATGCTCAGTGTTCACCCCAGAGAGTGAAATAGTTCTGAGTGTGTAGCTTAGCTTCCACATGACTACACTCATGGGAAGAAAATGTGTTCGGGTGTGTGGCTAGATCCACGTACGTTCACCACTGGGAATGGGAAGGATGCTTTATGTTTTTGAGCTGTACTGCCTGCAAGGAGAGTTCATGAGTTGTACCTGTCTTGCCTTGACTGACCCATGGGGTTCCACTGCTTGCTTTAATTTGCCATCTGTTAAATAAAGCCATATTGCACAATCCCAGTTCCTGTTCTGGACAATCTGATTCTTGCTTCTGGCATAGAATTACTGGGGTCCCCTCAGCAGTTTAGATCTAGCATATGCCTAGCATCCTCTGTCCTGGACCTGGTTGTAATTTACAAAGGTTCATGTATTTTGTTCTGGTACTTCCACCCCTCTTCCTCTAGAAATGAGCCTGGTATACATCCTAACACCAAGGGTGGTACCAACCTTTGAAGTTCCTGCTAATAGTAAATGGTATGCCATATGTGGGTACTAGTTTTGTGTTTTATGGGGGTGTCCACTAGCAAAAAGTGGCATGGGGTTACAAAAATTGGGGGCTTGTCCAAAGGGATATGTTTTGGGTAAGAGGTAATGCTGAGGGTATGTCTAGGATCTTTCTGTCTAGCAGCAGTGCACCCAAACAGAAGATCATTGCCAGAAAAGCAAAACTGTGCCAAGAAAAATGCCATCTGAGAATCTTTTGCTGCCTGTGTTTCTGTGAGACGATAGTGGAAAAATGTGCTGCTTGTGTGTTTATCTTGGGAATATGGACTGTAAAGCTGAGCAATGATTGCCCTTGCCTTGTCATTTAAAGTGCTTAAAATTGTTACAATTTGTAAATTCCCCAAGAAAAGTATTTGTGTACTTTAAATACAGTTTTTTCTAAGTGCCCAGAAAGTTTTATGTTTGTACAGTGACTATTGGGGGAGTCACTAAGGAACATACACAATGGACTGAGTGAAAATGCTTTAAAATGCTTGCTCCACTGAAATTGTCAGCAGAAAAAAGGTGACAGTTTGCATTTTAAATGTTGCCTTCCCAACGATCGTCATGCAGGAGTGCAGCTGAGAGAAAGAGAGAGAGAGAGAGAGAACTCATTTGCGTGGTGTCATTTGATTGGTCCAGTGAACCTAAACCCCGCCCATTGCCTGAGTCTCAGAGTTGTGGAACATTCTAGAAGGAGCAGCCAGCAGTGTACAAGCTGTGTGGTAGTTCATGCAGTAGCAGGAGGAATCGTTAGTGGAGAAAGCATTTCCAAACCAGTATTATTTTAAACTTTTCACAGTAAAACCGGGATGAACCTGTTTTCCGACTGACAGTAGCAGTGGTAGCGGTACTTTTGTGACTGTTCCATGGGTCTGCCAGCCTGATCTTTGTAAAGGCCTACAAAACCATCAGCAGGCCATTCTGCATCCATGGAGGGAACCAACTACTGCCCAGTAAGTACCCTGTGCAAAAGTAAAGTTGGACTGTGGAGCCAAAAGTCAGAAAACTGTGTAAGAACTGTAAAAGCAAATCCAACAAAGTAACTGAGACAGAGAGTGTGGGAACTTTAAAATCTTGAACTGTGCAAGTGAAAATAGTTTCAAAGAAAAAGCTCTAAAGACAGAAACGATCCATAAATGTGCTGAGTAGTGCAAAACTTGTGCTTTGAGAAAATCAGTTAAATTGCAAAAGATCCAGTAAGATTGCTAGCAATTTTGAACCGTGCGTAATGAAAAATAGTGCAGTCACCATTTTGGGGTGTGGGCAGCAATGTAAACAACGCAGCGTCATTTTGGACAGAGTTTCAGATCCAAACAGAATTTCAAGTGGTTATGCTAAATGTTGTGGAAAACAAATGCAAAAGCCAGGCAGCCCATTAACAAATTGTACAAGTGTGTTTTAAGATGATTCTCCACGTGATTGTAAAAGCATTAATTTGGTACTAGTGTGTTTTTTACAGAAAATGGCACGTCAGCATCCCCACTACCCACTTCACGCCAGAATGTGGGCAGCCCAGCAAGAACAAGAGTTAACTAATTTTGAACATCACTATAACTGTGAGTCAGCATCATCCAAACTGATTTTGCCGAACTTTCCAGTTGATGTGTGTGTGTTGTGTGTCTGAAGCCAGGGAGAAATGTTCTGCAGGTTCCACATTGCACAGACTGCCGAAAACAATTTGGAATGAGTAAGTCAGGTGGCACGATTGTAGCAAAACAAAACACATCTGTTTAGCTCCAGCTTGGGCACTGGCAGGGGACCCTGTCAGATCAGAGCAGCAGCAGGCTGGGTGCAGTCAGAGAGACCCCATAGAGTTTGTCAGGGAGTTTTTGGAGAATGCATGTGCAGATTCTTTGCAAGGCCAGGAAGAAATAGAATTTTCTATGCCACAGCGGGTGGATTTGGATGCTGCAGGTTCAGCAGATCCTTGGGTGGAAGGCCCAAGCCATAGCATTGTGGGAGAGTCTGAGGTAGAAGAGGCATTGTATTGGGAGGACAGTGCCTCCAAGGGCAGTGAAGAATGGACAGTTTTGGGAGTTGGTGCCACTATCAGCTCCTGGGCAGAAAATGTGGAAGAAGAAGAAGCTGCAATGGCTATGGTGGAACCCTGTGAGTTGCCAGGAGCATTAGCTTCAGTGAAGCCTTCTGTGGAAAAAATGGAAGAGGGCTCTAGAGATGTGTTGATAAGTGTAGGGGTGGACTGCTTTTACTCTGCATTGTGTGCTTGTAGCTTGCTCAACCAGGAATGGCCACCCCTAAGCCATGCTACTAGTTTGAAGTTGGTCAAAAGCAGCAAAGATGAAAGAATCATTCATAGATGAGCTGTGGCTGAGTATGGACCTTCATACCCTTTCTTCTCTTGCCAAATCTGGGAAGAAATTGAAGCATGCCTGGTTATGGAAGAAAGCTTGTGCCAACCTGCACCCTAGAGAAAACATGTGGGTCAGAATTAAAGTGTGTAATAAAAGACTGCAATTCTGGAAGCATGGCAGGAATTTGTTAATTGATGCAGTAAGAACTGTGGACAAATCTGGCCAAGAGACATTCTACAATGTTCCTATGGTTCGTCCAGGTGTGGAAACAGTCTATGCCCCACATCCTGAGTGGTACTACCCTTGAAAGATACCACTCATCAGTAATTGTGCCTGCATACCAAGAAAATGTAACAATGCCAGCCCAGCAATCTGCCACTGAAGAGGCAGCAACCCAGGATAGAAGTGTCTTTCTTCTGGTGATCCAGGTTCATCTGCAGCAGCATCCAGGTTCAGCTCCAGCAGCTTCCAGGTTTGTTTGCAGCAACATCCAGGTTCATCAGCCCAGCAATAGGAGAAGATTTCCAGTCTGGTTCTAGTAGGAGGTTGTGGAAGCATCTGATCCAAACAGCTCATCTGTCTTGCAGCAGAAGATCATCAGACCACAGGTCCAGAGAGGTGATGTTGACATCCATTTGTCACCTAGAGACTGGTAAGGTACTTTTTTCATTTTAATTTGACTGTTTTCCTGCAACTGAGGATGTCCTTGGAACTTTTATTCACACATTAGACTTTCTTAAACTGGACTGCAGTGCTAGCAGATCATGTACCTGTCCAAGAACTGTGCTTCAGCTGGCTCCGGCCTAGGAGAGAGTCTATTTGTAGTGCCTTGGCACTCTGGACTCCTACTTAGTCATCAGACTTGTAGGGATCACCTCCCCAAAATGTTTTTGTGAATGTTTTTGTGTTTTCTATTTTGGTACTTTTATAGAAAAATCCTTTTGAAAAATACTTTTTGGGCTTGTGCAATATCTACAGTGGGAGGGTTTGGTCACTGTTTTGCTTTTACAGGTTGAGCTGTTTGCAGAATGTGTTTTGGCAATGTTGTTTTGCAGGTGTTCCTGAAAGAAGACAAGAAGATCAGAAGATGATTTTTGGGGCTCATCGGAGTCCTCTTTTGTGTAGAGTTGTTAGGCTTTGTGTAACTGTGTAGAACAATGTCTAACCCTTTCTCCTTTGCAGGTGTGAAGTGTTTTGTAGTTTGTAGATTTTAGGAAATGTAATGTACTGCATGTTTCTAAAATTGGGCTATGGTATTTTTGGTGTAAAATGGTTTTGGGTATGGGCACCTGGTAGGAAGTATAGGTCAGATAGTTTTCCCTAGAGGGCTAGGAGGGTAGACAGGCAGGGGGTCCTGATCCATGGTAGGGGCCTCTAGTGCTGGTCTATTAGGACATGCTTCAGGTAGTTTCTTGAAGCCACTGAGAACCCATAGATAGTACAGTAGTAGGATAGAAGCTGAAGTTCTTCAGCAGGTCTCCATCCTTTAAGGTTACCCACCTGTGCCTGGCACATGGTAGGGGAGGACCTGATTAACCCTCCCCCTAGGGAGCACAGAGGTGGGATGTCCTGTTACTGGGCCATAACCTAACTGCGGACAGCCAGTGGTCTGGTCGTGATGAGTGTAACCACCTAGTCCCCTGGGGTTACTAGAATCCTATTGGTGTTAGGCAGGTAGAAAAGGCAGCTGGTAGGCAGTTCACTAGGGGCTGCTTACACAATGACATCATTGTTTATTCAGCTAGCTTGGGGAAGGGTGATTATGTCATTCAGAACTCTCACAGTGGCATAACCCTTTCTGTTACAGCTGCTCTGGGGAGCATTAGAATGTTCAGTTAGTTGAGAGCTGGAGGTGAGAGTGGCAGGAGGTCTGCCAGTGGACTCTGAGATGAGGGCCCAGGATTTCTCACCCTAGTGTGGATTACAATTTCCAGTTTCCAGTGAAGTGTTGGAAACCATTTCTACAGCAGGATTTCCTGATTTCTACTCCAAGCGAAGTGGAAGGAATCGCTATCTCTATGGGTCCAAGGGCCAATCCCCTGAAGATTCTGGATTGTTTTCAGCTGTCTTTTTGGAAAGGACTTGTGTGAGAGAGGGATTTTCATGCTAGTCAGGAAAAGGTGCCTGTTAGTTGTTCCCTGCCTAGTGGAAGGAAGGACTGATCCGTAAGTACTCTTTTTAGGAGACAAGTTCTCCAATATTCAGGGGATTCATTTCTGGGGTGTGTGTGCCCTTAGAGAAGCCTAGATCACACCTATCGGTACCCCTTTGTTCATACAAGTGTTTGAAGGAAATGCTTAGTTTCACACAAGTGTGTGAAGGAAATGCTTATTTACATCCAAGTGTGTGAAAGGTAGCTTAATGTTCACCCAAGTGTGTAAAGGAAATGCTTAGTTTCACCTAAGTGTGAAATGAAATTCAGTGTTCCCCAAGTGTGTGAAGAAAATGTTCAATGTTC
Organism: Neoceratodus forsteri; assembly: GCA_016271365.2. Taxonomy (NCBI): domain Eukaryota; kingdom Metazoa; phylum Chordata; order Ceratodontiformes; family Ceratodontidae; genus Neoceratodus; species Neoceratodus forsteri. The sequence continues at coordinate 1,295,357,772 of CM057456.1, forward strand.
ATCCAAGAGAGTGAAGGACATGTTCAGTGTTCACCCCAGAGAGTGAAATAGTTCTGAGCATGTGGCTTAGTTTCCATGTGACTGCACTCATGGGGAGAAACTATGTTCAGGTGTATGGCTAGATCCACGTATGTGCACCACTGGAAATGGAAAAGATGGTTTGTGTTGTTGAACTGTACTGCCTGTAAGCAGAGTTTATGAGATGTACCTGTCTTGCCTTGACTGACCCATGGGGTTCCACTACTTGCTTTAATTTGCCATGTGTTAAATAAAGCCATACTGCACAATCCCAGTTCCTGCTCTGGACAATCTGATTCTTGCTTCTGGCGTGGAATTACTTGGGCCCCGTCAGCAGTTTAGATCTAGCATATACCTAGCACCCTCTCCCTTGGACCTGGTTGTAATTTACAAAGGTTCATATGTTTTGTTTTTGTACCCCCACCCCTCTTCCTCTAGAAACAGGCCTGGTATACATCCTAACACCAAGGGTGGTACCAACCTTTGCATTTTCTGCTAAAGTAAGTGGTATGTCTTTTGTGGGTACTAGTTCTGTGTTTTATGGGTGGCGCCCACTAGCTAAAAGTGGAATGGGGGTTACATACAGTTTTTTAATTTACTGCGTCTGCAGAATTGGCACAGCAAGTGCTATTAGGGTCATCTAATTCAGCACCCTAATTTTACATTTCCTGACTTATTGTGCTTTGACAGCCATGCTAAAATTTACACATTAAATGGGCCCGATATTCAAAAGTTGATGCAGGGCTTGCATCAAGCCCTACATCAGTCCTGTTGTTCGGCACAGCTGCATCAAACTCCTTTGCCAGAACTGTGCCCAATTTTTTTACATCAATTGCAGCTGCAACATATTCCACTGTTTATAGCAGCTTGCCCCAAATTTTTGTCACAAGCCCCAAAAAGGGGTCCCTCAAATGGTACAAGTTAGACTAGAGGGGAACTGGCCTACCTTGTGGCATTGAGCGCACAGGGATGAAAATCCTGATTGGCACTGAGAGAATGCTTCAAACCCCCTATGCCATAGGATCAGTGCACCAAGGGCTTGTGGCATTCTCAGGGCTTTTGAAAATCAAGTCATTTTTTTTTGCACTAAATAACATGCGTGCTGCAAAGCATATGACTTGCACAATTTGATGTTTAATACTAGTTATTCATTCTTCCAAAATAATGCTGAAGCAGGAAACCCCACAATATGTTGGTTCAATTGAGTGAGATACTGTACAAGAGTTGGATTTTTTTTAGTCAAGTTTAGTTCTAAACTTTAAAATAAAAAGCCCAGTGTAAATAAGTTTCTAGGATTAGAACAGTGCTAAAAGCCTTTTCTTGCTATTTGTTATTTCATACTTTTCAGTGAGCCAGTTTTGTTATTCCCTAGGTGCCTGTGTTTGAGATCTCTTTAATGCCCTTGCTTTGCAGATCTTACTGGTGTGTCAGGAATGCTACAATCATTTTTGTGTCTTCCACTTTCAATCAGAAGACCTGTAACAAACAAGCAGCAAAGTTTTAATCACAATGCAGTCCTTCTCTTTAAAAGTTACTACTGCTGTTAGTTGAATGTCACTGCTCAGCCCAAAACATCGTCAAAAAAGAGAGACACTTTGAGAAAAATGTGTTATTTTCTTTGCTGTTATTTTTACCAGTGATGTTTTAAGCAAAAGCTTGCAGTACAATTGCCATTTATTTCTTGTGAATATGCAAAGTTTGTAAACAAATAAGGATGGGACTTTGTGAACATTCTTATTTTGTTGATGGATGTATCTATCTATCTATCTATCTATCTATCTATCTATCTATCTATCTATCTATCTATCTATCTAGCTATCTATCTGTCTTTCTACAGTATCAATCTATCATTGTCTCCCTAGATATAGATATATAGATAGATATAGAGAGATAGTCATTCTTTGATAAGTGGGTAACACCCACTAGGCACAAGTGCCTGTTTCCAGGGGCAACTGTGGAACACTTAGGTGGTTAAGTAATTTGCTTAGAGTCACACAGTATACAAGTGAAGGTTATTGGAATCAAATGCAAGTCTACTGGATGTACCAAGCTCGTTGTTACTCTAACCTCTAGGCTAAACTGTGAGCTGAGTCTGTGTATAGTCAAAAGGAAAAAAGCATAACTGTTTATTAACAACATAGTATGCCTAAACAAGCAACATCAGGAGAACAGGACTTTATTCCCCTGGCACATATCACTGCTACAGAGGGGAAGCCACACTGTATGTAGTCTTCAAGAGTGCAGTACGACCCATGCAATGTGTTCAGAAGGAATGTGCTCTTTTGCTAAATATGCAGTACCATCTGCAAAAATGGTTAAAGGCTTTTTATAACCAAATCTGGATTGCATTTGAAAATGGGCCTCTGACTTACTGACATGACAGAAAGAAGGGATGGTTAGCATTAACAGGTTGGGGCCACTGAATACCTCAGCATACAAAAGGCCCTATGTATAACCTGAGTAAACATTTACTGTTACTGGAAGTCTGGAGGAAATTAATTTGATATATCTAGTTTCTCTTTAGCAGAAAATGTGAAGCAGCTGCTATGTAACAACTAGAACCTAACAGTCTTTCACTTTGACTCACTCAAATGTTCTTTTAGTATGATTGTGAGAGAGAGGTTAGCGATGACAATTATTTCATGACATTATTTGTTTTATTTTACAATTGTTGTCTAGGAAAGACACACTAAGGCAAGGCTTATTCCCAGGTAAATTGCGCAAGCACAAGGAACTTAAATGATTTGCTCAAGGTCATACAGTATGCATGTGGTGAAAGTAGGATTCAAACCCAGTTCTCCACGTTTGCAGCTCAGTGCTGTTAACCACCACACAATACTGCCTCCTCAATTATGAGGGTGTTTATATAATGGTGACACTACACTGTGCTGAACTATGCTACACAGTGGGGTTCTTCTGCATCTGATAGTTATCACAAAAAAAATGATACAAGCAGTCGTTATAGAAAAACTGTAATATCTATCTGTATTTCTCATTCTTATGTTCATATTGATTTGGGTATTCAAGTAGAATCACTTCAAGATTTTTAGTGTATTTTCTTCACTTTTTAGAATACAATACCACAATAATTGCAGTCATGTCAATGAATGTCAACTACATATAAGTGGTAGTTTACTCACCTGATAAAGCAGATTGTGTTAGTGTATATCCATGGCAGTTCAATTCCCAGTTGATCTTGTGCACCTGATAGTCTGATAGATAAGATACACGTGTAACTTAGAATCAATTTTGACCCACCTAAGCTCCCAGTGCTCCCATATTCATCAGTTATCTTCCCAAGCAGTTTACATTTGAGAATAATGAACTTTGCAGACTCATACATATTGAGACCAGGCCTTATAATATCATTCTACCTTCAGTAGTCCTTATTTCACACATTACATTCAATACCAGCCCATATGGCATGCTGGTCATGTGCAAATGCCCTTTTACTGACTCCAAGCAATTCACTGTCTTGTCTGGGTAAGCCCTAGGCTGCCTTGGGTATACATTAACACAATCACCTTTACCAGTTGAGTAAACTACCATTGTGTTTTGAATATACCTGTGGCAAACCAATTCCTTGCAGACTGGGCAAAGTAAGAAGCAGTACAGTATGCCATCAAAAGAAAGGGAAGTGGCAACTACCAGAACTTTGCTTCCAAAGGTTGCCCTTATTGGCATATTAGTGTCCAGTCTGTTGTGTCCTGTAAAGGAAGAGATATGCTTCAATAGGTCAAGGCTAAAGGGGAGCTCTCCCCACTCAAACCATTAAAAAGAGGCGTACCACAGGGATCCATCCTGGGGCCTGTTTTGTTTCAATCTACATAAACAATATTGATGTTGGTATTAAGGAGGCCAATATTCACCTGTTCGCAGATGATACGGTGCTATATCTAAGTTGCCCAACTCTGGAAGCTGCCTGTGGAGATTTGCAAACCGAATTCAACCTGTTGCAAAATCAGCTCCTAAATAAAAATTTTATTACTCAATGCCAAAAAAAAAACAAAAGCATTGCTGTTCTCACCTGCTACTCATATGGCTTACCCTGCCATCATCGGTTCCCTACCTCCTATAAACACCTTATTAGGAGAAAGGTTGGAATTTGTCACGAAATTCAAGTACCCAGAGGTCTGGATAGATTACAGACTCTCCTTCGTGGATCATGTCGAGGATCTGCTGAAAAAGCTGAGGCAGAGGCTTGGTCTTTTCTTTAGGATAAACCGCCTTCTGACCAAAGATGCCAAGATGCAATTAGTTCAATCCACGTTCCTATCCTTAATCGACTATGCTGACTTCATTTATAGTCAGTGCACCATCTCCTGTCTTGTTAAACTGGACACCCTGTACCACAGAGCCCTGGGATTCATAACTGGCCTACCGTTTACCACTCACCACTGTTCCTTATATGCAGCTGTGGGGTGGAATTCCCTCCAGTTCAGAAGGAATAGAAATGTGGCTCTCTGGATCTACAGAGCTATTATCAACAAACTACCCCAATACATCTCCGACTGTCTGCCCTTAAGTGTGCTAGGCAACTATGCTCTGAGAAGTTACTCTCTGATTTTCCTGAAGGTACCTAGGGCCAATACACATTTTGTGAGAGTGGCCATAGGCTTTGTGTTGCCCTCACTCTGGAACAAACTACAGAAATCTATAAAACTGAGCCTCTCCGTTAGTCTTACCATCTTCAAGACCTTGTACGACAAGGTGGTTAAGGAGTATTGTAACTGTTTCTCCCACTCTTAGTACGTTAGGGTATCTGTTGCTTACCTGCCCTCTCATTACCACAAAACCCATCCCCCTGGTTGACTCAACGAGTATCCCCCAGCTGTTTTTCCTTTTTTCTATTCCACTACCCTACTCACCCTCTGACCCATACCATATGTTGTCCCTGCCTCCTTACCCTAGCACCCCTCTTAGAACACCTGTTGTCCTGTATTTCTCCCCCATGTCAGCTCTTTGCAATCACCACCTTAATTTCAATTCCTAGGTCTTGACCTATGCTATGCTGTAACGTGTTAGAGTGTTTAAATTCCCCCTGCTTATACCTCTCTCCTGAACCTTGATAACTCATTTCTTGGGCCTACTTGTTTTTGCTTTGTGTGTATTTTTTCTTTCTTTATGTTATTGTATAAGTATGTCTATTTATTATCTGTACACAAATGTATTATTCTTTGACCCCGTGTGGAACAGGTCCACCTTGTAAATGAGCTTGCTCAATGATGTTTGCCTGGATAAATAAAGACTTGATTGATTGATTGATAGTGTGAGCCGTTATGCCCTTTGGTAGAGTTCTGTTGCACTGCTCATATGCCTCATGTATTGCTCTCATCAACCAACTGGCTATGGTTGCTTTTGTTGCAACCATGCCCTTCTAATAACCTTGACTGATTATAAAAAATCATTGGGACTTTCAGAAGGTGTTCATCCTGTTCAGGTATGTTGACAGTGCATGTTTAATGTCTAATGTGTTGAGTGCTTTTTCCCTGTCATTACAGTGTTCCATGTAGAAAGTTGGAAGCTCTATTGATTGGTTGATATGGAACAGTGATGATACTTTGGTGGTGAATGCCAGGACTATCCTTAATATTACCCCATGTATGAGTTTTATGAATGGTTCTTTGAATGATATGGCACTTACTGTAGTTCCCATATTCTGTGTGCTGAACATATGGCTATAACAAATGAGGTCTTCAGTCCCACCCAGTACAGATCTGTGTCGATGGGGTGGTCTGGGAGGGCATTTAGGACCAGTGTTAGATCCCATGGTGCTACAACCTTCTCACCAAAAAAGTCACATTAAATCTGCTTCCAGCAGAGGTGCAGAATCTGCTGTCACTGCCTATGAATACCAGACAAACCAGAAGCTCCGCCACTCAAATTTTCCAAGTGCCCAGATGCCGCACTACCATGGCACAGTGTGCGTTCTCACAGCATGCACCCCTCTGGGTAAAAGCACTGCCCCCTGACATCTCTGGCTCCACAACGATTGGCTCTTTTAAACATAGACTGCACCAACACCTCATTGATATGCGTAACTGCATGTGCTCCATCTAAGGCTCTGCACACAGCAACAATCTGCCTCTAGCACTTATCTTTGCCTGTGTCATGACAGGTTAGTCAAACTGCAGCACTTCACCCACCTTCCTACCCCTCCCAGTCTCTGCCCCTTGCCCCCCTTGACCTATCCCTACCCTCCTCCCTCCTTTCCCTCTGTGCTCTGCTCACCTAGCCCTCCCATTCCCAGTGTATTCTTCCCTATCCTGTCTGCTTATCTTCTTGATGTGGGTATACATTGTACAATGCCTTAGCATACCTAGTGCTTTATGTTTGAAATCTGTAACCTCCATGTATATTTTTCTCAGTATTTGTATATTTGTCCACAGTATTGTACCTTGTTGTCTAATGTACCTGACGTGGAACCTATCAACGAGCATCGGCTCACAGGTATTAGCCAAGATCTCAATAAATAAAAAATAAACAACCATTTTGGAGCATTGGTTGATGTTGGTTACAATCTTCAAAAATCTTAGTATGCCCAGGTGGGTTTGAAAGCTATAACTCCTACATGGCCCATTGCTTTTCCTATTGGTGACAACTGTACCCTCAGGGCAAAGGGGATAACCCTTTATCCAGTACTTGTTGTAATATAGAAGCATTTCTGAGATGGATCCTGTGTCTGGTATGATGTTATGTGATTCACACCATTTCCTGAAAATTCTGTACTATCTATCATAAGTGGATGTGGTTGAGAGCCTTCTGGACTACATAGTGTTTTTGACAGATTGGTGACATGCCACTTTTGGTACTCTCTCTCCCTTTCAGGAGTCAGGCTGTAAGTTTCAAGTTTTGAGGGCTGGGATGTGTGAGTGGACCCTTTATTAGTATGTCAGCTGTAAATGGTAGGTGCTATTTGTCTAGTCATTGCTACCATTATTGCAAACCAAGCTCATCTGGGTCAGTAAGGTGTTGTCATGATTATGAACCCTTTGGATTGTCAGATTTTCCTGAGGACCTGTGAGATCAGGGTAAATGGTGGCAACACACTCTGTTGTGGGCCAATGGAAGAAATAGGGCATCCATGCCCATTGATTTCTGCTACTTGAATATGGAGAAGAATTGGCTGACTTGTGAGTTTTTGCTGGTTGCTGTGAGGTCTATATTTACTGGTCCCCATCATTGTTGTACTAATTGGAATAAGTGTGGGTGGAGTTTCCGCTCTCTCCCAGGTGTACTTGCTGTCTGCTTAGCTGGTCCACTGTGGTGTTTAGCTTCCCAGTTAAGTGTATTGCTGTTAAGTGTAATAGGTTTTTCTGTGCCCATGTCATTAGTTTTGAGAACTCCTTCAATAAGTTCTTGCTTCAGGTCCTGCCTTGTTTTGTTATATAAGCCATGGTGGCCGTGTTGCCAAAGCAATTTAGAATTAACTTCCCCATCATCTGAGATTTGAATGATATCAGGGCATTATATAGAGCTCTCAACTCCAAGATGTTCATGGTCATGGAGGCCTCTGTGCTGCTTCTCTTTCCTTGTACCACTCTGTGTACCATGAATAGGCTGGCATCCATATCTATCACCATGTTGTGCTGAATCTCTAGAGGCAAGCATCTTAAGGGGCTGTTCTGCTCCATCCACCATTATAATTACTTGATGATTCTGTGGGTATGTTTTAGCTTGGTATACAAAATGCCTTGCATCCCAGCACTTGTGCAACTTTTGACATCATTGCTGATTGTTGTCTACTCAGCTACTGAGTTAGCCTTGACATGCTCTCTCTTCTCTTTCAAGATGGGTGCACCTGTTCTCTGAGAGTGTATATTTTCACCCACATGGGTGCAATTCTTTGTGATAGGGTGAGACAGCTCTTTTTTTCACTGACTACCCATCCATGAGAGGCCAGTGACTGCAGTAATTCTCTAATGTCTCTATCCAGTTGTACTTGTGATGTGGTTCTTATCAGCCAGTCATCAAGGTACAGATTATACATATGCCCTGTTCTCAGAGACTTGCTGCAATTACCACTGACAAAACTGTGAAAGCTGTTGGTGCTGATGAAAGACCAAATGGTAAGGCCTGGTATTGAAACTTGTCCCATTATGTGGAATCTTAGGAACTTGAAGTGTGTTGGGCATATGGGAATGTGAAGGTATGCATCCCTCGAGTCGATGGATATTTGGTTTGAAAACATATGTTAGCATTTCCTCCAACTTTTCATCTGCTAGATCCTTCTGCATATTTTCTTACTCAGTGCTACAACCTGTGAGTCTACTGAGGGTGTGGTGCACCATAATTTGACCTTGTACTCCTGGCTCGGACATATGTGATGCAGGGACATGCTTTCTAGGATACGTGCTAGGTCTGATGCTTCCCACTCTTTTGTCATTGCTTTGTCTATGGCTGGGCAAATGGGATGAAGTCTGCTTGCTTCTGCTTGGGCTGAATCATAGGGTCTGGTTTGCCCTTGGAGTGAGGTGGTGGTGGTAGTGTGAACCCCATGGTCATCTTAATAGCTCTATTGGGAAATGGTACAGTATCAGATGATCATAACTCGGAGGCGAGATTTAAGTGTATGGCTGTTTTGTGCAATAGACTGTTCTGTGCCCATGTCATAAGTTTTGGGACCTCCTTCAATAGGTTCATGATTCAGGTCCTGCCTTGCTTTGTGATGTAAGTCACCATTGCCTTGCTGTTCAAGCAATTTAGAATTGACTTCCCCATCACCTGAAATTTGAATGACATTAGGGCATTGTATACTGCCCTCAGTTCTAACACACTGATGGACATTGAGGCCTCTGTGCTGCTCCACTCTCCTTGTGCCACTCTGTGTACCATGGATGCTCACCATCTGAATAGGCTGGCATCCATATCTGCCACTGTGTTGTGCTGAATCTCTAGAGGCAAGCCTCTTGAGAGGATGTTCTGTACATCTCACCATTATAATTAATTGATGACTCTGTGGGTAGGTTTGAGCTTGTCATGCAAAATACATTGGATCCTAGCACTTGCGCAACCAGTGACATCATTGCTGATTGTTGTCTACTCAGTTGCTGAGTGTCCCTTGACATGTTCTCTCTTCTCTTTCAAGATGGATGCACAAGTTTTCTGAGATTGTCTATTTCCACCCACAGGGTTGCTAGTCTCTGTAATAAGGTGCGGGAGCTCTTTTTCTCACTGACTACCCATCCATGACCGGCTGTTGACTGCCTCTGTCTGATTATACTTGGGATGTCATTCTTATTAGCCGGTCATCTAGGTATGGATTATACGTATGCCCTGTTCTTAAAGACTTGCTGCAATCACCACTTACAACATTGTGAAGGCTGTTGGTGCCGATGCAAAATCAAATGATAAGGCCTGGTATTGGAACCGTTATCCCATTATGTGGAATCTTAGGAACCTGAAGTTTGTTGGGCATATGCGCATGTGAAGGTATGCATCCCTGAGGTTGATGGATGTCACGTATTTGCATTGTATGATGGCCTTTAGTGTAGATCTTATGGTTTCCATTTAAAACTTTCATGTTTGTCCAGACTGATTTAGAAACTTGAGGTCTAACACTGGCCATAGATCTCACATCTTCTTCAGCACCTTAAAGAAGACAGAGTCAATTTCTTTCTTCTGTCTTCCACCAGTACCGGCTGAATTGCCCTTGTTGGTCAGGAATTTCTTCAGAATGTCACTTACTTGTTGAGGTGTTGTTTTCCTCTTTAATATGGGAGACACTGTAGTATCACTCTGTCTCTGATCATCTTTCTTTGAACTCTATGGCATAGCCTTGCTCTATGACCTCCCCTACCCGTCTGTCCATTGTGGTGGCCCACCAGTTTCTCTCCCTGCATTCTTTGCTCCTAAACCTGTAGTTGTTGTTGGGTGAGTATGATCATCTGTTGTTGTTAGATCATCTGCTCTGACAGCTATTGTTCAGTCTTTTGGTCTGATGATATCTATTATTCTGAAATTGTTTCCTGAATGATGGAAGATAAGTAAATTTTGTCTTATCTTTGTTAAGATTTTTCCCTCCATCCTTTTGCGTTAAGAATTCCTTGATGCCATCTCCAAAGAAGTGCCCTCATTTAAATGGGAGATTTTGTAGTAGTGTTTTGGAATTGTCTGCTTACCATAAAATATTCTACAATGACCTCCTTGCCCTATTCACCACTGCTGTAGTTCTGGCATTGAGTCTCAGCATGGCCACTGCCATGTCTCCCAGATACTTGGCCATCTGAAGAGCACAGTCTGATAGGTCAGCTTCAGGAGATTTGGGGGCTAGGCCTTTGGACAGTTCTTCCAGTCAACTGGTTTAACCCTTGATGCACAGATGGATGTAGTGGTGGCTCTGGGAGGCAGCCTGGTTATTTTGAATACATCCTTAAGGATTTATTCAAGCTTTTTTGTCTGCTGGATCATTTAAGGCAGCCTCCCCCTTGGCTGATAACATAGTTTTCTTACTCAGTGCTGCACCTGTTGGTCTACTGAGGCAGTGGTGCACCATAACTTAAGTTTATCCTCCTGGATAGGAAACATACAATCCAGGGGCATTCTCTTTGGGATGCATGCTGGGTGTGACACTTCCCACTCTTTTGCCATTGGATGTGAGAAAGGGTTCCTTTAGCACCATGGACTCCTCCTTTCCTTCTGACTCATGTTCTAACTTGTCCCTCGAGTTTGGCCCCCTTTATCATCTGGGGCTGGACCTTCTGATTCTGCTGATGTTCTAAATAGAGCTGGTGGGGTAATATCTGGTTTACTAGGGTGAGAGACAGAGCCTTGTTTGGGGTCTGGGGTGGATCTTGTGGTTTAGGGTTTAACATTGCCTCCAGACTCTCCATCATGCATAGCATGAAGTTCTTCTAGATGTTGCTCATGCTGCTGTGGCCTTGTGAGTTTGGATCATAAATGCCATAGCATCTATGTGCCATTCTGGGATGAGGACTATTCATTTGATGATTCAGAGTACTTAGCTTCACTGGGCATTGTGGTCTGGGCTGGTGAGGTAGATGGGATATGTTACAAGTTGGTCTTTCTTGTCCTTGTCTCTCTGTCAAGACATGAGGGTTGGAAGGGAGAGGGGAGAGAAGAATATACAGTGGTGTTCCCTAGGATGAAACCCACTTTTAAAGCACTTTGCAGTATGCTGCAGCAGACCTACTGAATAAAGCAATGCAATTTCAATGTCAATTAGTCCTTTTTGTCATGCAGGAAACTGTGGCATTGACTTCATCCTGGCAGTGGCATATTTTCCTGAATGACAAAAGGAACTAATTGCCATTGAAATTACATTGCTTTATTCAGTAGGTCTGCTGCATAGTGCTGCAGAATTGGGTTTCATCCTGGGGGACACCAGTGTATGGCATAATCAGTATAGTGTATACACAAAAGGCATTCAACATTGCTGTGTGTGATCAACAATAAACTTCACCTGTAGAGGATAGAGCATGCATTTAAAATTTTCACTGGCATAAATCTGGAGCATTGACGTACTGTACTTGGTTCCTCCTCACCACATCAATGAGCCATGCCAAAAGTAGCTGTTTCCTTGTCCATACTTACAAAATAGCTGCCTTAAGTTACTCCCAATCATTACTACCCTAAAAGGGCCACCAGAACTGACATCATTGCATTTCTTACACAGCTCACGCTGATTCCCAAAAATCATTGTTGGACTGTGGCAGTTATCTGTATAACTGATCTCACCCCTGTGGTATTATTTTTAGACAACTCACAACCGCTGTCAAATTATGGCCCCATACTCTGGGCAGCCGACTGTGATCAACACAGGTGGGATCACACATGTGTAAACATGACATAAGCATCTGGTCCCCTAGAAATATGGCCACCAGCTGAGAACTATACTTGTGTGACTTCGTCATGCACCCATCTCAAGAGCATGCTAGGAGGCTGAGTAGAAGGTGACACCAGAGTGCCATGCAGGCAAAAGACAAAGGAGGGGGGACAAGCATAGCATAACATGGCAGCTGTTTCCAACTCTGACCAATGTGTGAATGCATAGGTGAAGTCAGATGCCTTGCGGCATACAGTTAAAACAGTCCAGAGTAGAGATGGGCAAAGTTGTAAAATATCGCTCCACGAATTAATTTGCGAATTCACCATGATCTGTGAAGTTAATCCCCTGGGTGAAATCCAAGTACACCTTAGTCTGGTAACCTCATGGACAGTGAAGCTGACAGCTTCACTGGTGCATTAAAACTTCTCCAATTTTGCCAGTGAATTAAAACTTTGGCCTATCTCTAAACTTCTCCTTACTCCATCTTGCACATAACATCTCTTTACACCCTCCTGCCCATAACTTCTTCTTACACCTTCCCACCCACAAACTTCTCCTTACTCTCTCCTGCCCATAAACATCTCCTTATTCCTTCCTGCCCATAGCTTCTCCTCATTCTTATGCCCATAACTTTTCCTCATGCCCTCATGCCCAAAAACGTCTCCTTACCCTCTATGATGCATAACCTCGCCTTACTATCTCCTGCCCATAAACCTCTCCTTATTCCCACCTGCCCATAACTACTTCTTACATATCTTCTGCAAAAGACTTTTCCTTACTCCCTTCTTCCCATAATGCCTGCTTACATATCTCTCCTGCCCATAACTTCTCCTTACTCTCTCCTGCCCCTAAACTTCTCCTTACTCCCTCCTGCTCATAACTTCTCCTTTTTCCCACTTGTCTGAAACTTATCCTTATGCCCTCTTGCACATAACTTCTCCTTATACCATCCAGCCCATATCTTCTCCTTACTCCTTCCTGTCCATAACTTCTTCTTTCATATCTTTCCTGCACATAACTTCACCTTACTCACTCCTGCCCATAACTTCTTCTTATGCCCTCCAGGCCACAACTGCTCCTTACTCCCTGCTATTCATAACCTCTGCTTATGCCATCCTGCCCATAGCTTCTCCTTATGCTGTCTTGCCCATAATGTTTCATTACACCCTCCTGCCCTTAACTTCTCCTTACTCTCTCCTACCAATAAACTTTTCTTTACTCCATTTTCCCATTACCTCTCCTTAGGCCCTCTTGCCCATAACTTCTCCTTACGCCCTCCTGCCTTTAACTTCTTACTCTTTCCTGATAATAAACTCCTCCTTACTCTATCCTGTCCATAACTTTTCCTTATGCCCTCTTGCTCATAACATCTTCTTATTCTCACCTGCCCATAAACTTCTCCTTAATTCATCCTGTCCATAACTTCTTATGCCCTCTTGCCATAACTTCCCCTATGCCCTACTGCCCATAACATCTCCTTATTGACTCCTGCCCATAACTTCTCCTTATGCCCTCCTGCTCAAAACTTCTCCATACTCCCTGCTACTCATAACTTCTCTTTACTCCACCCTGCCCATAGCTTTTCCTTTCACCCTCCTGCCCATTACTTCTCCTTACTCTCTTCTGCACATAAACATTTCCTTAATTCCTGGGAGTAAGGGGAAAGGATAAGTTATGGGCAGGAGGGCATAAGTGGAAGTTTTAGACAAAAAGGTAAAAGGAAAACTTATGAGCAGTAGGATGTAAGGAGAAATTATGGCAGCAGGGCATAAGGATAATCTATGGGTAGGACAGACTAAGATGTTTATGGGCAGGAAGGAGTAAGGAGAAGTTATGGGAAGAAGGGGGTAAGGAAAAGCTATGAGCCATAGAGATATACAAGAAGAAGTTATGGGCAGGAGGGAGTAAGGAGAAGTTATGTGCAGGAGGGCATAAGGAGAAGTTCTGGGCAAGTGGGCAAAAGGAGGGTAAAAGGAGAAGTTATGAGTAGGAAAGAGTAAGGAGAAATTATGGGCAGGAGAGCACAGGGAGATGTTATGGACAGGAAGGGCTAAGGAGAAGTAATGGGTCAGAGATATCTAATGAGAAGTTATAGGCAGGAGAGAGTAAGGAGATGTTATGTGCTGGAGGGTATAAGGAGAAGTTTTGAGCAGAAGAGATATATGTAAGGAGAAGTTATGGGCAGAAGGGCGTAAGGAGAAGTTATGGCTTGGAGGAAGTATGGAGATGTTTATGGGCAGGAAAGAGTGAGGAGAAGTTATGGGCAGGAGAGAGAAAGGAGAAGTTATGGGCAAGAGGGTGTAAGGAGAAGTTATGGCAGGAGAAATTTGTAAGGAGAAGTTATGGCAAGGAAGAGTTAGGAGAAGTTATGGGCAATAGGTTATAAGGAGAAGTTATGGCAGAACAGATATCAATCAATCAATCAATCAAAATCTTTATTTATCCAGGTGAACATCATTGAGCAGAGATCTTTTACAAGATGGACTTGGTTAGAACAGGGTCAGGTAACATTCATCATAAAAACATATAAATAGCCGGCCCGCCGGCTCAGTGGTTGGATTTCTGCATGCGATGCTGGCGACCCGGGTTCGGGAACGGACTCGGGTTGCTGGATGGCCGGCCGGGGGGAGAAGGATAGAGCATCCTAGGGACTGCTCTTCTTCTCCGGGGGGAGGGAGGGGAGGTGTCCAGAGCTCAGATGACCCCTGGTGGAGGCCAGGAGTCATGCAGCTGCCGGCACAGGCACGAACTGGAGGCGGGGCAGGATGCTCCGCATCATTGCACAACCCAGCCTCCCTCCAAAAAAGCCAAAAATGGATAAAGTTGCTGGTCGCCCTAAATGAAGCTCACCACGGCTTCAATTAGCCCCCCAGGCCAGCCCTCTGACCTAGTCTGATGACTGCGGCATGCAGGCAGAGTGCTGCAGCCCCACCGTGGGGGGTAAGCCATGGGTATCGGAGGGCCGAGGCCGATATGGGGGGTGGAAGTCAGTGGTCCGTGACCGGGCTGAAAGTAACGGGTGGCCGGCAGCTAGGGTAGGAGGAGAAAGAATAAAATGGAAAAAAAAAATAAAAATAAAAACATATAAATACATGTAAATAAGTATATAAACACAAACACAATGGTGCAGTAATAGGGGAGTCAAATGATATGTAAGGAGAAGTTATGGGCAGGATGATTAAGGAGAAGTTATGGATTGGAGTGCATCAGGAGAAGTTATGAGCAGGAGACATATATAAGGAGAAGTTATGAGTAGGAAGGAGTTGGGAAACATTATGGGCAAGAGGTCATAAAGAGAAATTATGGCAGGAGAGACATGTAAGGAGAAGTTATAGGTAGGAGAGAGTAAGGAGAAGGTATGGACTAGAGGGTGAAAGGAGAAGTTATGGGCAAAAAAGATAAATAAGGAGAAGTTATGTGCAGGAGGGAGTAAGCAGAATATATGGGCAGGAGGGCATAAGGAGAAGTTATAGGCAAGAGGGTGTGAGGAGTAGTTATGGCAGGAGAGACATGTAAGAAGAAGTTATGGGTAGGAGAGAGTAAAGAGAAGTTTATGGGCAGGAGAGATATGTAAGAAGATGTTATGGGCAGAATCGAGTAAGGAGAAGTTATGGGCAGCAGGGCGTATGGAGAAGTTATGGACAAAGTGGCATAAAGAGAAGTTATGGCAGGAGAGACATGTAATGGGATGTTATGGGCAGGAGAGAGTAAGGAGAAAGTTTGGGCTAGAGGGCATAAGGAGAAGTTATGGGCAGAAGAGATATGTAAGGTAAAATTATGAGCAGTAAGGCATAAGGATGTTATGGACAGGGAGGATTTAGGAGATGTTATGTGCAAGAGGTCATAAGGAGAAGTTATGGCAGGAGAGACATGTAAGGAGAAGTTATAGGCAAAAGAGAGCAAGGAGAGGTGTGGGCTAGAGGGTGTGAGGAGAAGTTATGGGCAGAAAAGATATGTAAGACAAACTTATGGGCAGGAGGGAGTAAGCAAAAGATATGGGCAGGAGGGCATAAGGAGGAGTTATGGGTAAGAGGGTGTAAGGAGTAGTTATGGCAGGAGAGACATGTAAGAAGAAGTTATGGGAAGGCGAGAGTAAGGAGAAGGTATGGGCTTGATGGTGTTAGGAGAAGTTATGGGCAGACGAGATATGTAAGGTGAAGTTATGGGCAGGAGAGAGTAAAGAGAAGTTTATGAGCAGGAGAGATATGTAAGAAGATGCTATGTGCAGGATCGTGTAAGGAGATGTTATGGGCAGCAGGGCGTATGGAGAAGTTATGGGTAAGATGGCATAAAGAGAAGTTATGGCAGGAGAGACATGTAAGGAGAAGTTATGGGCAGAAGAGAGAGTAAGGAGAAAGTTTGGGCTAGAGGGCATAAGGAGAAGTTATGGGCAAGAGGACATAAGGAGAAATTATGGAAGGAGAGTCATCTAAGGAGAAATTATGGGCAAGAGAGAGTAAGGAGAAGGTATGGGCTAGAGGGCATAAGGAAACTTTATGGGCAGGATGGGGCAGGATGGAGCAAGGGTTTTTTTTGGGCAGGAGAGATATGTAAGAAGAAGTTATGGGCAGGATTGAGTAAGGAAAAGTTATGGGCAAGAGGGCATATGAAGAAGTTATGGGCAAGATGGCATATGGAGAAGTAATGGGCAGGAGGGAGTAAGGAGAAGTTTATGGGCAGGAGGGAGTTAGGAGAAGCTATGGGAAGGAGGTGCAAGGAGAAGTTATTGGCAGGAGGGAGTAAGGAGAAGTTAATGGGCAGGAGGAAATAAAAATATGTTACTGATTAATTTCCAAGCCTATGGGAAAACGGCATGGATTGCTCCATGAAGTCGAATTTTGCAACTTCTCCAGAACTTCACCAGTGAATTAAAACTTTACCCTATCTGTAGTTCTGAGGACTCCAGCTCAGTTCTGTTTCTCTTTTCTGCTGCCTAGGCAAAAATATTTGTTCAGCAGCTGTTGAATTGTTGGTTGAGAAAGACCTACGCTTTTTTACCACGTAGCCTGATCACTACCTCCCATGCGTCTAGCCTTGAGTATTTTCCTAAGAAAGTTTAGTAGCATGCAAACTGAGCCCCCAATTAAATTTGGACATTTATTATTTCTCTTTTCTGTGCGGTCTGGCTTCCTCACTTGTTACTTATATGAGCATTTCAATTCTCATAGATGCTCAGTGAGGAGCCGTGGGAGAAACGTGGGTACAGTGCAACTCTGTGCCATGCTGGATGCCCCACTGGAGTAGGGGAGCATCCATGATAAATGTAGCACAAGCTCTTACTACAGCCACTGAATTAGGGGCTGTATAAATGTGTACACCAGGGCCACTCCCACTCATAATGGGGAATGGCTAGAAGCATGTAACATGCCAGCATGTGTGAGAAGTATTACGGTTCATTTTAACTGATAAAGAGCACAAGCAATATCTTGCTAAAATTAAACACTGTATGAAAACTTAGCCAAGAAAGTCTAATAGAGATTTTCTATCCTTACAAGTGAGTTCCTGTGGGCAGCTACAGTAGATTGTAACCACAAGTTGATACATAAAGTTAGTGAAAATGCAGTACATTTGTTAGAAAAAGATCAGGTTTGCTAGAGTCTAATTAATGCAGTTCATAAAATGAGATTGGAGCTGTTACCTTAAAATGCAAATATAAATCAGTAATGCAAGCTGAAAGATGGGAGCTTGCTGCAGTCTCACAGATGTACAAGATTAACTGAATTGGAATGACATGGATATACACAAAACACAATGGGTGTTTGTCAGCAGTTCACATGGTATTGACATTGAGTGGTAAACTGCTAAATAAAGCCACTATTTTTCTAAGTAACAATAAAATATACTTTAAAAACACTTGGGATGTAATTCAGCTTGTAATACTGTATCAATACAAATAAACACAAGTATGAAATACCGTAAGTCAGTTTTTCATCCTTTTTCTAGAATACCTGGTAGCAATTGCAGTATATAACACATATTAACTAGGGCCCAGATATTCAAAGGGGTTGCGCCTGCTGCAACAGAGCTGTGCCAGCACAACCCCACATTGTGCCCTGGGGGTATATTAAAAATGCTGCCTGAGGGGGCGTTAAAGAGCAGCTAAACCAGACGCACGTGTTTTCATTCTGCTCTCCCTCACTAGCCGAAATAAAAGCAAATAATAAATTTTAAAATACATACTTTGGCTCTCTATCGACCTCGGATAACAGTATGGATGAATATCTGATGCCAAATCCAGTTAAACGTCAGTGACTCACCAATAAAAGTACCACAAAGATGGCAGCTGGTATGGCAGGAGAAAACATGGGCCTCGTATCACTGTCGGCAGTGGAGGTTACGGCGCTTGGCCGTGAATTAAGGGGCAGGTGATGGTGGCTTTGGAGCCATGATTGATCAAGTTAGAGGGGAAACCGGACTCAAACCTGCAAGAAGTTCAGGAGCAGCAAGCGGCACAGGCCAACCATATAGTGGAGGTGGAGGATTGTCTCTCCCGGCTGGAGGACAAGATGACGGCAGTCCCTGGACAAGTACTGGCACTTCAAAAAGAGTTGACTGAGTTTGAAGAAGCATTTGACTACCAGGAGAATTATCACCGACGCCTCAATCTGTGTTTAAGAGGACTACTGGAGGGGAGAGAAGAGGCTAGTCTACTGGACTTCTGCGCTCGGATACTGCCAGAGCTACTGAGTCTACAGCTAACAAAAGGGCACTTAAAGATGGAGCAAGCTCATCGAGCAGTGATGCCCCGACCACCTGCAGACCAACCCCCGAGGCAAGTAATTATGCATTTCCATAATTTTCAAGATTGGGAAGAGGTTTTGAAAGCATATAGAGAGAGAAGGGGAGTTTAATATATGAAGGGCATCAGTTATTTCTATCGCAAGACTACTCCACATGCCTCCTAAAGAGAAGAAAAACATTCAATGGGATCATGCAACAGCTGAGAGAGTTAAAAATAGAAAATTTCCTGGTGTACCCTGCCACATTGAAAATAAAGCATGAGGGAGCGACCTTCTCATTTTGGGACTTTGAAAAAGCAGAGCAATTTGTCCGTGGCTTGAAGCACAAGCTGAGCTGAATGGGGTAACCGGAGTATCATGGGCACTTAAAGGTGGAGAGGAGGGACTGACTGTACTCGTATGTTTTTTTTTCTAAACTTTTCTTTTGTTTGCCTCTCCTGTATGCTTTCCATTTTGTCTTTTGGATTAAGACATTTAAGTTCTAGCAGGAACATCTGCGCTACTTGCATGCTTTTGGGTGTTACAAGCAAGGTGATCTCTGTCTGCTGTTTCTTCTTTTCTTCTGGGCTGAACGAAGAACGTGCTGGACTATGAGTGGACTGGAGGGACTCAAAACTTGTGGGATACATAATGGGGCCCAATGGAAGCAGGTCTCTCACGTGCCACCAGATTTTCTTGTGCCACAGAATATATGATAGGGAGTGAATGTATGGAGCGAAGACAATCTGTCAGACCGAGTGGAGAGACTATGGACTACGTAAGAAGAAAGGCAGCAATGATCAAAAGGAGTAAAGAGGAGGCTGATGGCTGGGAGAAGGGCTCTGCATGTGAGTTTGATGGCGTGGCCCTTTGTTCCATGCACTTTCTTCTGATGGAGAGATCCAAGCCTGATTTAAAATGTGGAGCACAGGGAAGGGTGAAAACATTGCATATTGTATATGTTTATGTCCGAGACTAGGAAACGTTTAAGGAACAAGGGAGCAGTGCATGATGGGGCTAGCCCGAAAGAAACCATGGATGCACTCGAAGGGGGTAGAAGGTGCCCTGCATTAGAACATGCAAGGAAAGGGTGGAGAAGGAAATGGACAATACTTCAACCCATGAGGATTATTGGGAAGCTGGGGAAAGAGTCTGAGCAATAGGGGTGGGAAGTATGCATTGTCTAGCAGGGAATGAGAAATGGAGTGGGATGATTTTCTTTCTCTAGCTGGTGTCTGGGGAGGGAAGGGGAGGTGGGTGATGGAAGTAGTATGGAGGAGGAGGAGATGTGAGGTGAAGGGGAGGTTAAGATGGGTGAAGGTAAAAGACAAAGCAAATCGGCTATGGGGGGGCTGGGGACGCAAGCATCAGAAAGGGGACTATTTAGGACACTCTTGCTGAAGAGGCAATTAGTGTCAAAAAAGGGAGTCAATAGAAGGGTAAGTGAGGGGAGGGATCATGGCAAGGGGTGCCATGGGAGCTATGGGAGTAAAGATGGAGATGTATTTATGTAGTGGGAAAGGAAAAAGGAAAAGGAGAGGGAGGGATACAGGGGGAAATAAGGGGACGAGGAGAACTGGGGAAGGTGGGAGGAGGGAAGGAATCATTATTAAAGATAGTAGGAAGAAGAAAGGATGGGGGGTAGGTAAAATAGAGGTTATACTTGTTACTGTTGTTGTTGTTACCTTTGTTATGTGTGTTGGTGCAATCATTCTGTTGTGCGCAATGACAGGTTCTACATGTGAGGGGAATAGGGAGAGGTATAGTGATATTATATGGCAAATAATCGGGTCAAGTGTACTCGACTCTATTAATGGTGGGGAGCTGAGAGAAATGTATGTATATATAAATGGCTAATACACAAAATCTCAATGTAGTCTCGTGGAATGTACGAGGCATCGCAAACCCAGTCAAAAGGACATCGTTACCGACGGCTCTGAAAAGAGAAGGGGCACAGGTAGCTCTGATACAGGAAACCCATTTAACAGACACCAAGCATGCCAAAATGGCATGGAACTGGGTGGGGAAGTGCTATGCAGCATCCTTTTCAGCGCATAAAATGGGAGTAGCCATATTGGTGCACAAGGTTCTCCCTCTGGAAATCACTAAAGTAGTTAAAGATCGCAAAGAGGGGGATATATATTTATCTCAGGAGAACTTAAAGGGGAAAAAGTAACATTTGGGTGTATTTATGCCTCGGCGGTACATGAGCCACAATTCTACATGTCCTTACTGCATTTGTTAACAAGGGAACAATTCCCAGGTCTTATCCTGGGTGGAGATTTTAATTGGACAATGGACCCAATAATGGATCATTCAGAAGGGAAGGGGAGGAGGAAGGAGATAATGAGACAGGGAGATGGGTATGGTGGACATGGATCTCGTAGATAGCTGGCGCGCAGCCAACTCAGGAGAAAAGAATATACCTTTTTCTCTAACCCGCATAAAATGTGGTCCAGGATCGACTATATTTATCTACCCAGGGGATGGTATGCCAGATTGCAAGATGTAACGCACAGCCCTATACACGTGTCTGACCATGCAATGGTTATTCTGAAAATAAAAGGAGGTGAAAAGCAGAGAGGCCCTACACAATGGAAATTCCCAACATATATGGCAAAAAATAAAGAGTTTAAAGAGCACCTGACAACCCAGTGGTGGGGGTATATGGAGAATAATGATACGGGGGAGATATCTAAGATTAACGCTGTGGGAGGCGGGTAAGGCATATATGAGAGGGATCATTATAGAATATATGGCCAGACTGAAAAAACAGAAAAAGGAGACAAGGATGGAACTAGAGGGGAAGTTGAAGGAACTGGAAAAAAGAGTGGCAGGTGGAGAAAAGGGGGAGGCAGTTAAGTTGTTAGGGACAGCGAGGGAAACCCTGAATGCCCATCTCAAGACAGAGGTGGAGAACACATGGCTCTACTGGAAATGCCACATATTTGAACGGGGGAACAAACCTAGTCCCTTACTAGTTAAACTATTGAAAGGGGGTAAGGCTACAACACATATCATAGGGGTGAAGGATGGAAAGGGGAAATCTTCATAAGGATATGAAAGGCGTAAAAGAAAATTTTAGGGCCTTCTACCAGCAACTATATCAAGCAGAGTATGAGAGTAATTATGAGGAAAAGCAAAGATTCTTGAATAAAGTAAAGTTACCGGAGGCTACACAGGCCCAGAGAGAGATGCTTAGCCAGAAGATTACAAAAAGAGAAATAATGAATGCGATACAGAAACTGCAGAGTGGTAAAGCTAGCGGCCCAGACGGATTCCCCGCAAAATATTATAAAATGATGGGAAGTCAGGTAGGAGAACTGCTAGGAGAAGTGTTTCACCAGAATGAGGAGACAGGGGAGATTAATCTGCCCAAAACATCTTATGACGCCACTATAAACTTAATACCTAAGGTGGGAAAGAATATGGAGGAATGTGCCTCCTACATACCAATTTATTTGCGTAACTGCAACTTGAAAATCTTGGCTAAGGTTCTGGCACTAAGGTTGGAGCAAATACTCCCGGACCAAACCGGGTTCATTAAAGGGTGACAGTCATATCATAATATGTGTCGTCTCCTCAATATTATATGGAAAGCGAATCAGGTAAAGAAAGCAGTGGGAGTTATATCCATGGATGCTGAAAAAGCATTTGACAGAGTGGAATGGGAATACTTATTTGAGGTGATGTCCCGGTTTGGTCTGGGTGAGCCACTTGTTAGATGGGTAAGGGCTATGTACGCAACACCTAGAACACAGGTCTTGGTAAATGGAGAGCTATCAGAAGGAATCAGATTGGAGAGGGGTATGAGACAGGGCTACCCTCTCTCCCCCCTGTTTTTTGCAATGGCAATTGAGCCATTGGCAATAGTCATAAGGAGTTGCACAGCGATTTTGGGAATTGAAGGGGCAAAGGAATTACAGCATAAGCTTGCTCTTTATGCGGATGACATGTTAGTGTTTGTGAAAAACCCAAAACAGTCGGTGCCTCCCCTGCTGGTTTTGGTAGAGGAGTTTGGGGCCTTCTCAGGGTATGTGATTAATTTAAGGAAGTCAGAAATAATGTGTTTTCCTGAGACAGGGAAAGAAACAGAACAGTGGGGATTGAAACAGGTAGGGAAGTGTTTTACCTATCTCAGTATCCAGGTGAGCAGGTTGTTGGGTTCCCTTTATAGCTTAAATTACACAGAACTGTTGAAAGTGATAGGGGCAGATCTTAGGAGATGGGAACAGTTGCCAATTTCATGGATGGGCAGACTAAATACTGTCAAAATGAATGTGCTCCCCAGGATATTGTACCCACTACAGATGTTGCATGTAGGACTTACAAAAGGGGACATAAGTAAGATAGAAAAGGCTATTTCAAGTTTCATTTGGAGTGGTAAACGCCCGTGGGTTAGCTTACAAAAATTAAAAATGGAAAAGGGGAAGGGAGATCTGGACCTACCAGATATGCATAATTATGGACTGGCAGCGCAGCTAAGATATATAGCGGACTGGATGTATCAGCCCAGTGAGGCCAGCTGGGTAGAGTTAGAGCAAGTGGGAGTATCGGGGTGACTCACGGCGTACCTGCACTCCAGGGGTGCAAGAGCATACCGAATTGGAGGGAATAATAATCCACTAGTGGAACAGGTCTTAATAGCTTGGGGACAGATCAGAAAACAGGGATGGACGTGGCAAGGGGAAACCATACTATTACCTGAGGCAAACAACCCCTTTTTCTTGCTGGGATTAGAGGATAAAGGCTTTTACGAGTGGTAACAGAGGGGAATCCGGAGCTTAGGGAACCTCCTGGTGCAAGGAAACCTTTGAACCTTTGAAACCATGCAGAAGGAATTGGGGGTGGAGAAACAGCATCTATTTCGATACTTGCAGGTAAGGACATTCATGCATAGGTTGACAAGGGAAGAGGAAAGGGGACTTAAACCAGATGAGGTAGAAAGCCTAATATACCAGGCTAAGGTGGACCCCAAAGGTTTTATTAGGAAAACGGTCAAGAGAGGAAATCAGAGACTCCCAGATAGAACAGGGAAAACAAGAATATTGTGGGAAAGGGATCTAGAGAGACCTATTACTGAGCAAAATTGGAGTGTAGTACTCCCAATTCATTCAGGAATCATGGCATGTAATAGATACAAGGAAGCATATTACAAATGTCTTCATCGATTGTATTACCCACCAGTGATAGTCCATAAAGCACACCCTTCAATATCACCAGTATGTGGGAGGTGTGGCGTGGGAAGAGGCACATACATACGTACACTGTTTTTGGACCTGCCCCATTCTACAACTTTTTTGGGGGGAAGTGGCTGCAATAGCAGAAAGGGAGTTGGAGGTGGGAGAGGGAGAGGAATGGAACCCACTTCCTAGATGGATGAGAGTCTTATTCATCCTGGCCCACCATTGCATACAGAACACATGGGTGTCCCATGTAAGGCCAAATCTTAAGCAATGGAAGCAGATGATATTACAAACATTGGTGCTGGAATGGCTGACCTATGTATTGTGTGATCGGGAGGAGGTCTTTATAAGAACTTGGTTACCCCTTTATGTCCTCTCTAAACCCAGAGGAGGAGATGTTATTAAGGGTAGGGCTAGGATATTGAGAACGGTAGTAGGACCTCAATGCCTACCAATAAATTAAAAGGCTGAGTTCAGAAAGCTGTATTAGAACCATAAGTTTATATACCTCAGTATTCATGATGTACTAAATGGGTGAAAAAATACTAATGGAATGCGCAAATGATTGCACCTGTTGATGTTGTTTTTAATGTGTAATGTGATTTTCATGTTTGAAGGTCAGTATGTTTGTATGCTATGTGCTTGATGTCACTATGTGTGAAAATCAATAAAAATATTACACAAAAAAAAGAAAAGGCTGCCTGGCGCAGTGCAACTCCCAATGCACCGGGGAACAATGTAATGGTATGCAGAGCAGATGCAGGGGGCGTGCCCATGCATATGCGGCACATCCTGATATTCAGCCCGGGATGTGTGGTGCATATGCTGGCACAACTCAGCATTGCACCACATAGGGGGGCTCAATGTTGAGCCCTTGCAGAGTAGGAGCAACTCCTGGCCACCCAAAGGCAGGCTGCAGTACTGCAGGGTGCAACACAGCAGCCCAGCCTTTGGTGGCCACCTGCCCACCCAGAACACCATCCACAAGCACACACTGAACCCGGACTCCCCCCACCTGTAGCCACAATCGTGTGGTATACATATGAAATGAAATCCCTGGCAGTGTTGTGGCCCCCCAGTCCCCGATTCCCCAAGATATATCATTCATGTCCATCCCTGGTGGTCTAGTGGTCCCCCTTCCCACCTGATTCCCCTATACATGCTATTATGACTGTCCCTGGTGGCCTAGTGGAATGCCATGCCCATTGCCATGATTGCAGTAAATGTAAATTACAACATTCCCTGGTAGTCTAGTGGAACCCCTCCCACCCAAGTCCCTGATTGTGGTAAATAGCCCACACATACAGTACTTCCCTGGTGATCCAGTGGCACCCCTCACCTTCCTGCCCAAACAGGACTCCTTAGCCACCCCACTCCCCCCCCCCCATCATTGGCAGGCAGCTGCAGCCCACCCACATACCGCCCGGCCACCCACTGAATGACAGATAAAGTATGGGCTGTAAGCACATTGGTCCCCTGTTTGGACCAATGGGCTTGCAGGGCATACTGAACTAGACAGTCCCAAATATGTGAATGATTCAAAAAGTATGACGAAATGCTGAAGGTCGAGATCCTGACATTCAGGATCCTGAGTTTGGCTGCTTGACACACACCTGTCTGACAGACGGATGCTGTTGCCGGCAGGGGTAAGATAGCGGATGTGACAAACTGCTACCCTGCCTCTAGCTGTGCACCACAAGAAGGGGAAAAATCCAGTGGCTGGCTGAGCTGCTCCCATGGTGTGTCGGGCTAAGCCACTTGCAACTTGACTACCAGTGTGTGTGCTCAGACCTGGGTTCTATTCCCAGGTCTCCACTTTTGCGCAGCACTCTTTTGTCCTCTGTAAACTGTTTTAACCTACTCCAAGGTCCACTCCCCCTTGGAATTAGTTATTTTAGTTATGGGGTGTGGGGTGAGGAGCCCCCCATGTGTGGGGTGCAGGGAACTTGCCCCCCACTTTGCACCAACACCTTGTTGGTCTTCAGGCAGTCGGTCTCCTAAACTCTAGCTTATGGAGTTCAGGAGGTTGACTGTTGGGATTCAGTAGTAGATCCAAAAATCATGTCAGTGGCAAAAAAAGTAACACCTGTAATGGTCCCCAGATTTTCTTATAGGATGTATTGAATCTGTTATACTAGCAATAATTTTTTCCGCTAGAAGAGTGAACATAATTTCAATTTACCATTCTAAATATGTTGTAGCATTCTGATTGCACCAATGCCTTAATACAATCTTCTTGGCACAGGCTAAAATCAATGTCATATGATAACATTGATTGTCAGTTAACTTGTCATCAAAAGACCCAAGCAAACAAACTTCTGGCAAGAATGCATTATCCAATCCCAGAAGAGGGTCTAAGTGATAATGAATTGAGTCCCACAGGGGTGCTGCTTTGTCACACTCCTAAAGAATATGACACAAAGTACCAGGTGCTTTGATACACCTGGTACAGGTATCATTCAGCAGTCTACCCATCCTGCATAACTTGACTGGAGTATAGTAGAGGTTGTGAAATATGAGAAATTATGTGTAATGATATCTGCCCCATTTTATAAACTTCTACAACTTAAGCCATAATCTGGGCCAGTCATATGGTTTTCTAGAAAGGGGTAACACTGTATCCCAGTAATGCACATTGCTGGGTACTTTGAAAGGAAGCAAGTCATAAAAGTGATTATTTAACACTGAGATCACATGAGGCATGGAAACTTTATTGGCCAGAGTAAGTATCGACCTGCCATATATGTTAGACCAGGGTCCCTGACCAAAATGACATAATAGTAAATGTGAACGCTGAAAAAATTTAAAACAATGTTTATTAGAGAAATGGAACTTTTGTTGGGCATCATAAAATTTCATCTTAAAGCCATCTGTAAGGAAATGCTCTACTAAATGAACTTCTGGGTAGGGCCAAAAAACAGAATTGAGGGTCTGTGCCGCAATAGTAAAGTTGAGATTTCCTAACAGCAGCTGTGAAACATCATGCTGTGGATCAAGGCGAAGAAAAGTGCACAACTGCCTGTGTGCTCGAACCAATGTGGCAATCACAGTGACACATAACAGCTTAGGAAATTGGTTGCAGGAGATTAAATGAAAGGAGTGGCAAACAAACTGCTCTAGCTCTAGCCATTGAGGAATATATTCCTCAGTAAGGTTCACCAGGGAGACCCTATGCCCTTGAAGGAAAGGTACCACATGAATTGATAAATAATACAGATAAAAATTAGGAAAATGAATTCCCCCTTCCCTCTTGGATGCCATCAACTTACTAATTGCCCAAAGGGATGGCTTGCCTTGCCAAAGAAAGGAAGAAACAATATGCTGTATTTTATTAAACCAAGATTGTGGGATAAAGGTATTAAGCATAGTGAACAGGTATAATATTATAGGTAACAATTTCATTTTTATAATATTGACACGTCCCCACAAGGAAACAGGCAGGAGGGCCCATCTGTCCAAGTGTAATTTAATTTGGTCCAAAAGGGGGTCTATATTGTAATATTTCATTTTGTCAGGAGAGGTACTGATTTGCATACCAAAATATTTTAATTTGTTCCAAACCTATACCAACCCGAGAGTTTCAAAATCAGCCTTGTGTGTCAGGCCATTAAGGGGCATAATCTTGGCCTTACTCAGATTTAGTTTTTAGTCAGAAAGTGATCCAAAATTTGTAATTATCTCCAATGTGGCAGGCAGAGACACAACAGGATGCAATCAGTGCAGCAAAATATTGTCTGCATAAACTGACATTTTATATTGATACTCGCCCACCGAGATGCCCTGCATCTGCAGGGCGTTATCAGTGCTCCTAATTAGGAGCTCCAAAAAAGGAAAGAGAAATGGAGATAACAGGCATCTCTGTCTGGTACCTCTTCTCAAATAAATGGGATCTGAATGGACACCGTTACAAAACACATGGGCCAAGGGGTTGGAGTAAAGAACGTTGATCCACTGAAGGAACTCAGGTGGGATCCAATATCTTGGTAGCAAATTAAATAAAAAAGTCCAGGATATCCTGTCAAAAACTTTCTCTGCATCCAAGGAGACCAGAGTTGCTGGTATATTGGTATCCCGGCTGTGGAGAGCAAATGGGATAGCTTTCTGAGATGATCTGCGGATCTCTCCCAGGCACAAACCCCACCTGTTCCCTACTTAACAAAACCCCCCAAACCTTGGTGAAACGGTTGTCCAAAATTTTAGATAAAATCTTAAAATCTACATTAATTACAGAAACAGGTCAATTACTGCATATCCATAATGGGTCTTTCCCAGGTTTTAAGAGCACAACAATCAGGGCCTCCACCAATGTCGGGTCAGATGTCCCATGTGCATAAATATAGTTAATAGTACTTAACAAAACTGAGGCAAGTAAATCTTAAAATTTTTTTGTAGAAGTTTGGTGTTAAGCCATCTGGACCCTGGGCTTTATCCATTGACAAGGAGTTGATGGCATCCCTAACCTCTTGAAAAGACAGTGGGGATTTTAAATGCTCTACTTGAGCTTCCATCAATGTGGGTAAAACTATATCCTGGAAAAAGTCCTCAAAACATGTGGTAGTAAGTGTATCCAAATCTGGGGTATATAGTTTTTGACAAAAATCTTTAAATTGGCTATGATATCCCGAGGAAAGGAGAAAATGTGGCCCGAGTCAGAACAAATGGAAAGAATGATGTGGTCCATAAGCTGAGACTTCAGACGAAGGGCAAGACGTTTGCCTGCTCTCTCTCTCCTTGATCAAAATAATTGGAGTTGGTGCGCATTAGCAAATGTTCCACTTGTTTGTTTAAGAGCTCATGATATTTAGCGCAAAGAGATTCCACCTGCATCCACCTGTCCTCTAATGAAACAGGCAAAAGTTGAGTCTCTAAAGTTCTGATCTGACATAAAAGATAACTAGCAGCCTGGGCCCTTTGTTTTTTCTCCTTTTAGAGGATAACTGTATAATTTCTCCTCTAAGTGCACACTTTAACGCACACCATAATATATCCCCATGAGACATGGAGGGAGGGTTAATTTCAAGGAAAGATGACATGAAACTACGCACATGTGCCACCAACTCTGGAGATTTCATCAGTTGGTTATTACAGCTCCAAGATGTATCCCTTCTCGTAGTGGGAAGAACCTAGTCTGAAAAACAACCAGGGTGGTGATCAGATAAGACTTTAGCCCCAGATTGCCAAATCTGAACACACTATAGATGTCCAGTCCCTACCAAAAAATTAATCTATTCAGGAAAAGGAATTTTGTGCGGTTGAATAGAAAGAATATTCCTTCCTAGTAGGATAAAGAATTCTCCATGGGTCCACATGGCCTAATGAATGCATGAACTTTCTCAAAGCCACTTGGCCCAATGATAGACTGTGACGCAGTGTCCCAGATCTGTCCAGATCATTATACTCCACCAAATTCCAATCCCCAGCTAGTAAAATGGGGACAGTGGACCAAGGGAGCAGGGAATTCACAATAATAGTGAAAAAAGCAGGATCATCACTGTCTGGCCATATATAATGCTCAAGACAAGCTCCACATGACCCAGCAAGGCCCTGTGGAGAGTATGTCTACCATGGGTGTCATGTAACTCTTTCAGCAACCTGAAGGGGACTCGTTGTGCTATTAACACTGCAAACCTTTGCTTGCGGGTGTCCAAGCCCACCCCAAAAACTTGGCCCATCCAGGACTGCTGCAGAAATGACAATTGAGATAAGGGAAGGTGAGTTTCTTGAAGAAATGCTATGTCGGTTTGTAACCTGTGTAAATGGAGCAAAACCTTAGATCTTTTTTGTTGGGGATTGGGCACCCTTAACATTCCAAGAACTAAATCTATAGCCACTCAGTGCCATGTACTTTATAACAGCCACAAACATGTAAGATGTCCTTACTAACAACATCAGTAAAAACAGAAGAATAAACAGGAGAAAAAACAAGTTCCGGAGTACTACCCCCTAACCCCCCACCAGCCCCCACAATATACCCCCTATCCCTTCCCAACCCGTATAGTATAATAAAATCCTGAAAAAAACTTACACAATAACCCCTCTCCCCCTCCCCCACTACCCTGCCAACAACAAGCACCTGGTGCATGAAAACCCACAGCATGCAATAGCAGTCTTCTCTGGGAACCAACCCCCCGCCTCTCCCCTGACAGATAAATCCCCATATACATCTACCTATTCTAAATAAGTACAACCTTACTCTGGCCCCCTAAGTCCACATTCTCAAAACCTAATCAGGTGAAAAAGTAAAAGAGAAACAGCAACCTGTAACCACAACATGAAGATAATAATTATCTAGTAAAAAAAACCCTGAAAACTTCCAGCGATATAACATCGCCTACTAACTTTCAGAGTAAGGACTCTATTAATAGTAATGTCCATAAAAGATGGTGGAGCTGTTGTGTCCCTTGTATACCAGGCTCCTCTATGTACAACAGGTCCAGCAATTAAAATGAACATGCAGATCCCAAACAACCAAAAACTCTTGACAAAGGGGGTGGGTGCAGGGAATAACAGTATTGTTTATAGCAGCACTTCTGGAAGCAAACAAATAAAAAAAAAGAAAAAACTGGTCCTTGCGAGTGCTGCACAGAACTTCAATTAATGTACATTCCATCTTGAGCCAGAGAAAACAGGATGGTAAAACTGAAGATCAGTCCACTCTGAAGTGTATCTCCAAACCTCAAACTTGGTAGATAAAATTCCATTCATATCAGCAGGTCATGAATGCATGCAGGTCACCAGGTAGAGGGGCTGCAGGAGAATAAAATGAAAAAGTGTCCAGCAAGGCGCCCGCAGTGGAAATGATACTGATTCTGGGCAGCATATTCTCAATGGTTCAAACCCAGTAAAGTCCAATATTGTCCTATAGTGCGTCTGTAATGATAAGGATACTGGATTTAGGTGGTATACATTCAGCTGTTTCAGCCCAAATATATCCGGTATAGTATCAAATCATGCTTCCCTGTCAGAATTTGCTTCCTGGTAGCATAATCTGATAGCAGGGTAACGTCAAATTATGCTTCCCCGTCAAATTTTGCTACCCAGATGATACATTAGTACAATGATGTAAAAAAACACTGTCAGTTGTTGTAATTATGGATTTTGAACTGTAAAATGGTTTACGCACACACTCAGCAATATAATTAATACATAATTTAAATTTGACTAATATGAATGATATATGTAAATGAGCAACATATAAACAAAATGTTTTCATGGTGGGATTGCAAATGACAGCGAATATAAAAAACTTTGTTTTAAACCTAGTTAAGAAGGATATTAATTGTATTTAGTTGGCATATATCAAAATAAGGTGCACATAAATCACACTGTGCTAACTGCTTTCACTGCTTGTATCTATCAGGGTGCGCTACAGTCAACAAGACAGTACCCAACCACATGACAAACAAAACATCTGCCCTTTCATCACAGCAAAATCATTATTTCCAGTTAGTTTTAATTACTTTTCAGTTTTGCTGTATATTGGGTACTCCATTCCCTCAAAATACCCCTAGGCAGCAAAATCTGACAGCCAATCGCATCTGTCAGATTTTGCTACCCTCAGTCTAAGTATCACCTAGGACACCAGAATGATAGAGCAAGAGCCCTTATATCATTGGCTAAGCATTTTTCAACTTTCATTTAATTAATTTTCAGTTTTGTATATTGGATACCCTATTTCCTCAAAATACCCCAGGCAGCAAAATCTGACAGCTCTTCACATCTGTCAGATTTTGTTACCCTCAGTCAAAGTATCCCCCAGAACACAAGAATGACAAAGCAGGAGCCCTTGTACCACTGGCCAATCTTTATTTCTACTTTCTTTTCAATACTTTTCAATTTTCCTGTATATTGGGTAAGCCATTCCCTCAAAATACCCCAAGGTAGCAAAATCTGACATCTATTCATATCTGTCAGATTTTGCTACCCTCGGTCTGAGTATCACCCAGGACACCAAAATAACAAAGGAGGAGTCCTTATGTCACTGGACAAGCTTTTTTCAACTTTCATTTAATTACTTTTCAGTGTTACAGTATATTTTGTTCTCTATTCCCTCAAAATACCCCTAGGTAGCAAAATCTGACAGCTCCTCGCATCTGTCAGATTTTACTTCCCTCAGTTAAAGTTGAATCCATTTTTCTTTCCCTTACCCTTGGCACCATTAAGAAACTTTTGGTCGGATGTGTTTACCTACCCCCCAAGTTAGCTACTTCCAGTCCCCCCCCACCGATTTCCTCCCTCACAAATCTTCCTTGCTACGCTCTAGTAATATGTGAGGACTTTAATATAGACTGACTTAGCCCTCGCTCCTACAGAATGCGTTCTGAGCTTGCTGATTTCAACCTGGTTCAACTTATTAGGACCCAACTAGAATCAACAACAAGTCTGGTAAGCACACCCTACTTGACTGGATGGTCACTAACTGTCCCAGCAAGATTAAGGCAGTGGGTGTGCTTCCTGAAAGCATAAGCGACCATTCTCCTATGTTTTTGCATATGACGCAACAATTCCCCAAACATTCCACCCAGAGTTATCCAGGTACGGGATATGCGCAGGTTCGACCCCACTACCTTCTCCACCACAATCCGTGACACTGGAGCCCTATAAATACACTGAGGGATGTCAATCAAGACCTTGATGTTTTGGTGTCCAAGTTCACAGAGATTGTTAATCATCAGACTCCCATGAAGTCATGCCGGATAAAGAGTTCTAAAGCACTTTGGCTATTGAAGGACTTAAGGAAACTCATGTCTACTTGTGATAAAGCTTGTCAGACATATAAGTCCAGTGAGCTTCCATCAGATTGGCAGTCTTATAGGCAACTAAGAAACTGCTGCAAGAACGCCATTCAGAAAGCCAAATGACAGCATTATATGAATCTCCAAGCAGATCATCTTAGGATCCCTAAGGAATTCTGGAAGTAGGTTAATTCACTTCTGAAGGGCAATACCTCAGAAACCCCCTAGTTCCATCACAGTCACAGGCACTGTGCTCAACAACCCCTCTTCCATTGCAGATGGCTTTAACAAATTTTTTACTGATCTGCATAAATATACATCACTCTTTTCCAGTGCTCCTTCTCCCTGTCCTGAACCCCCTTTGTCCTTTGATTCCTTAGCCTACCCTTCCTTTCATCTTAAGCTGGCTACTCGTAATGTGGTGCATCGTCTTCTCAAAAACATGAAGGAAGATAGTTCACCTGGTCACAATACACTTGAGCCAAAATTCCTCAAGCAGGGGGCTGATGCCCTTGCTCGTCCCATTTGTGACCTTCTAAATCACTCATTCCTATCTGATGCTGTCCCAGAGAAATGGAAGATAGCAGTGATTGTACCTGTTCATAAGGGTGGTTCCAATACAAGTGTTGAAAATTATTGTCTAATCTCGATTCTTTGCCCCATAGACTTTGACGGCAGATAAGGACCGCTTGACCCATCTAGTCTGCCCATTTTCTTACCTACACTATAGGCCGCAGATCCTAGTTAACCAACAGCCTATTTCTTCCTAACCCCACAGGAATTGCCTTATGTCTGTCCCATGCATTCTTGAATTCTCCCACAGTTTTAGACCCCACAACCTCCTCAGGAAGGCTGTTCCATGCATCCACTACCCTCTCTGTGAAATAATACTTCCTCACATTGCCCCTGAACCGCCCTCCTTCTATCTTTAAAGCCCTTAGCCAAAATCCAAGATCGAATACTTTACGACCATCTGCAAGATTATCTAGCACTCCATCTCCTCTCAAATTCCCAGCATGGATTCAAAAAAAACTACAGCATACTCACAGCCTTGATTAAAGTTATATCATACATATTACAAGGAATGGACCATGGTAAATCCACAGGAGCCATCTTTTTGGACCTGACTGAGGCCTTTGACCTGGTCAATCACAGTCTTCTGTTACAACAGCTGTGCCTCACTGGCCTTGATGCTGGTGCCCTTACTTGGGCTCAATCCTACTTCAAGGCCTCACCCAAAGAGTAAAGTGGGCAGGATCACTATCTGATCCTTGAGCCATTACCCATGGCATCCCCCAGGGATCTATTCTGCCACAGTCACTTTTTTCACGCTTTATCAACGACCTCCCAGATAACTGTGGAGGAGCCACTGTTTATCTGTATGCAGATGATGCTATACTTTACCATTCCTCAGCCGAGCTAGACTGGATCAACTCAATGCTAACCTCTGACTTCCACAAGCTCAAAGACTGGTTTCTGCAAAAACAACTCATACGTAATACTAAAAAAAATAGGTGTATGGCTTTTTCCAAACCTACCTTGAGCCCTCTCCCCCTTGGTTGTTTCCTCTCAAACTGGGTCTGTTCTCGAAATGGTTAAGTCCTTTAAATACTTGGGTGTCACCTTAGACTCCTCTCCTCTCCTTCTCTTGACATGCATGTATCGGTCCTCACCAAAACCCTAAATCAAAAGTTTGATGTATTATACTGAATTCATCTCTTCCTCACTCTGTCCTCCTGCACAAGATAGCATCGCCCGGCCTGTCGGCGCAGCGGTTGGATTTCCACTTGTGACACTGCTGACCCGGGTTCGGGAATTTACCCAGGTAGTCAGAGGGCCACCCGGGATGAAAATGATGGAGCATCCTGTGGACAGCTCTCCTTCTCCATGGGGAGGGTAAGGGAAATGCTCGGCATTTGAGGGACTCCTAGTGGAGGCTGGGAGTCCCCACATAACCAATGTTAGACAGATTCAGGAGGTGTGGTGGATGCAGGATGTTATTGCACATCCCCGCCTCCCATAAAAATGGGGAGGAAAAACTGTCTGGGGTGCTCTGGATGATGTCACCTGTGCCTAGCCTCTATCACTCCTCGCCGTGCTGCCAGCAACTCAATCCTGCTTCCACCGGGGTCCACTACTATCCCTGAACCCTGCCCTGGGGGGGAAGCCAAGGAGGCAATGTCAGAGAACCGACACCTTACCTGTAGCGGATGGAGGGTTGTAGAGTAGGTGGTCCCACCCTGGTGGATAAGCCAAGGAGTATCACTGGCAGTTGTCAGCCATTGGGAAGTGAGGCAGGTGCAGGAAGCAGTGCGGCTGATGACCGAGTGGCCGAGGGGCGCAAAAAGTATAAATAAAAAAAACAAACACAAAAAAAAAACAAGATAGCATCCACCACCCTCCTCCTGCTCATAACTGATGCAGCCCCGGTACTTCTCTCTACTTCCACCACCATCATGTCTTGTCTCACTCAGGTCTACCATAGAGTGGGTAGGTTTGCTTTGGGGGGTCAATGCTTGACATCACCACTGTGATGTACTGTCTTCCCTAGGATGGCTACCTTATGATTCAAAACTATGGTATTCTACCCTAAGCTTCACTCATAAGTTGGTACACCACTATACTGCACCCTGTCTTGCTGATTTAGTACAAAGTAAGTGCCAAAGATGCCCTCTCAGATCTGCCTCACTGCCCCTACTCCTCTTGCCTAACACTTGGCTAGCCATGGTCCGGAGGTCTTTTGCCTTCTCAGATGTATCCTGTTGGAACTCATTTCCCCCAGCTGTTCTGGCTGTCACCTCTCTTCCTCTTTTTCAGGTGTCTCTGCTTCCTCTCCTTGCTGCCACACAATGCAATTGTTATCACAGACTCATGGAGTCTGTTAACTCCCTCCTGTCATCCTGTATTTCCTTGATATATTTTCCTCTATCTTACCTAATGCCTGGTTACCTATACTGCCAGTTATATATGCTAATTGTGTTTAGTACATGATATTTAGTGTAAGCCTGACTTAATTTGAGATTTCATGCACGGGGTATCTGTGTTCACTAACTACTGCCTGATTCTGAATTTAATATTACTGTATTTGCTCTAAATTACTGTATTATTTGTTTCAAATGTATCCAGCATCTGTATTGTTTGTTTATAAGCATGTGCAGTTTTTAATGAGGTGTTATAGTGAATGTGTTGTTCTCAATGCAAGGCACTGTCAATGTACTGCACATCTTGGGTTGCCCCTGAAAAAGGGCCTGTCTTGTCTCACTGGGCCCACCCAGTTACCAAAATTCAATAAATAAATAAAGTATCACCCAGGACACCAGAATGGCAAAGCAGGAGCCTTTATATCACTGTTCAGGCTTTATTTCTACTTTATTTCAATTACTTTTCAGTTTTTCTGTATATTGGGTACCCAATTCCTTCAAAATACCGATAGGTACCAAAATCTGACAGTTATTTGCATCTGTCAAATTTTGCTACCCTAAGTCTAAGTATCATCCAGGACATCAGAATAATAAAGCAGGCACCAGTATATCACTAATTAAGCTTTTTTTCAACTCTCATTTAACTACATTTCAGTGTTACTGTATATTTTTTACCTCATTCCTTCAAAATACCCCTAGGTAGCAAAATCTGAAAGCTATTCGCATCTGTCGTATTTTGCATCCCTCAGACTATCACTCAGGACACAAGAATGACAAAGCAGGAGCCCTTATAGAAACATAGAATTTGACTGCAGATAAGGACCACTTGGCCCACCCAGTCTGCCCATTTCCCTACCTAATGGATAAGCAGCAGATCCTAGTTAACCAGCAGCCTACTTCTTTCTACCCCCACCCCCTAGAATTGCCTTATGGCTGTCCCATGCATGCTTGAATTCAACCACCGTTTTTGACTCCACAACATCCTCTGGAAGGCCGTTCCATGCATCCACAACCCTCTTTGTGAAAAAATACTTCCTTACATTACCTCTGAGCCGCCCCCTCTATCTTCAAATTGTGCCCCTTGTTCTTGCACACCTCTTTTTTTGAAAGATGCTACCCTCTTGGACTTTGTTGATTCCCTTGAGGTACTTGAAAGTTTCTATCATGTCCCCCCTCTCCCTCCTTTCCTCGAGGCTATACATATTAAACTCCTTTAGTCTCTCTTCATATGTTTTCTGGTGCAGACCCTGCACCATTTTAGTTGCCCTCCTCTGAACAGCTTCCATGTTGTCTATGTTCTTGCAGAGACTGGGTCTCCAGAACTGCACACAGTACTCGAGATGGGGTCTCACCAGCTGTCTGTACAGAGGGATAACAACTTTCTGTTTTCTACTGGTGATGCCTCTCCCTATGCATCCCAGTATCCTCCCAGCCCTCCTTACTGCCCTCTCACATTGCTTGACCACCTTTAAGTCATCTGATATGACTACCCCCGGTTTCCTTTCCATTTTTGTTGTTGTTAGTATCTCATCCCCCATTGTGTACTCTTCCCCTGGGTTTTTGTTTCCCAGGTGCATTACCTTGCACTTCTTAGCATTAAAGCTAAGCTGCCATACATTTGACCATTCCTCTAACCTTGCCAAGTCCCTTCTCATCCTTTCCACCCCACCTTGTGCATCAACTCTGTTGCAGATCTTTGTGTCATCTGCAAAGAGACATACTTTTCCTTCCAGTCCCTCTGCAATGTCGCCTATAAAGACATTGAAGACATTGTATCATGGTCCAAGCTTTATTTCAACTTTATTGCAATTACTTTTTAGTTTTACTGTGTATTTGGTACCCCATTCCCTCAAAATACCAATAGGTAGCAAAATCTGTCAGATATTCGCATCTGTCAGATTTTGCTACCTTGAGTCAAAGTATCACTCAGGACACCAGAATGATAAAGCAGTGACTAATATCACTGGCCAAGCTTTATTTCAACTTTCATTTAATTACTTTTCTGTTTTACTGTATGTTGTGTACCCCATTCTCTCAAAATACAGAAGGAAGCAAAATCTGATGGCTATTCACATCCATCAGATTTGCTACCCTCAGTCTAAATATCACTCACAGCACCAAAATGACAAAGCAGGGGCCCATATATTAATGGACAAGCTTTTTTCCACTTTGCTTTAATTTCTTTCCAGTTAACTGCATTCTGGACAACCTATTCCTTCAAAATAGTCCTAGGTAGCAAAATCTGGCAGCTATTTGCATCTGTCAGATTTTACTACCCTAACTCTAAGTATCATCCAGTGCACCACAATGATAAAGTGGGCACCCTTATCTCATTGCAAAAGCTTTATTCAACTTTCATTTAATTACTTTTCAGTTTACCATATATTGGGCAACCAATTCCCTCAAAATAACCCAAGGTAGCAAAATCCAGCAGCTATTAGCATCTGTCAAATTTTGCTACCCTAAGTCTAAATATCACTCAGGACACCAGAATAATAAAGCAGGTGCCCTTATATCACTGCACAAACGTTATTTCAACTTTCATTTAATTACCTTTCAGTTTTACTCTATATTGGGTACCCCATTCCTCCAAATACCCCTAAGTAGTAAAATCTGAAAAATATTCACATCTGTAAGATTTTGCTACCCTTAGTCTAAGTATCACCCACAGCACCAGAATGACAAAGCAGTTTAACTGGACAAGCTTTTTTCAATTTTGTTTTAATTACTGTTAAGTTTTGCTGTATATTGGGAACCCTATTCCCTCAAAATAACCCTAGGCAGCAAAATCTGACAGTTTTTCACATCTATCAGATTTTGCTACCCTCAGTGTAAATATCACCTAGGACTGCAGAATGACAAAACAGATGCCCTTATATCACTGGCTAAGCTTTTTCAACTTTCGTTTAATTAATTTTCAGTTTTGTATATTGGTTACCCCATTCCCTCAAAGTACCCCAGGAAGCAAAATCTGATAACTAGTCACATCCATCAGATTTTGTTACTCTCAGTCTAAGTATCACCCACAACACCAGAATGAAAAAGCAGGAGCCCATATATCAATGGACAAGCTTTTTGTCAACTCTTTTTAATTACTTTTCAGTTTACTGTATATTGAGCACCCTATTCCATCAAAATAACCCTAGGTAGCAAAATCTGACAGCAATTCGCATCTGTCAAATTTTACTACCCTAACTCTAAGTATCACCCAGGACATCAGAATGATAATGCAGGCTAGCACCCTTATCTCATTGCACAAGCTTTATTTCAACTTTCATTTAATTACTTTTCAGTTTACTGTATGTTGGGTACCCTATTCCCTCAAAATAACCCAAGGTAGCAAAATCTGACAGCTATTAGCATCTGTCAAATTTTGCTACCCTCAGACTGAGTATCACCCAGGACACCAGAATGATAAAGAAGGTATCCTTATATCACTGCACAAACTTTATTTCAACTTTTATTTAATTATGTTTCTGTGTTACTGTATATTGGGTACCCCATTCCCTCAAAAATCTTGAATAAGCAAAATCTAATAACTATTCACATCTGTCAGATTTTTGCTACGCTCAGTCTGAGTATCACCCATAGTACCAACATAACAAAGCAGGAACCCTTATATCACTGGGCAAGCTTTTTTTTGACTTTGTTTTAATTACTTTTAAGCTTTACTGTATATTGGGAACATTCTTCCCTCAAAATAACCATAGGTAGCAAAATTTGACAGTTTTCACGTCTGTCAGATTTTGCCACCCTCAGTGTAAATATCACCTAGGACACCAGAATGACAAAGCAGGTGCCCTTATATCACTAGCCAAGCTTTTTTCAACTTTCATTTAATTAATTTTAAGTTTTGTTTATTGGGTACCTCATTTCCTCAAAGTACCCCAGGAAGCAAAATCTGATAACTATTAGCATATGTCAGATTTCGCTACCTTCAGTCTAAATATCATGCATAACACCAGAATGAGAAAACAGGAGCTCTTATATCACTGTACAAGCTTTTTTTTCAACTTTCTTTTAATTAATTTTTAGTTTTACTGTACATTGGGTACCCTATTCTCTCAAAATACTCCAAGGTAGCAAAATCTGACAGCTATTCACATCTGTCATACTTTGCTATCCTCAATCTAAGTATGGCCCATGACACCAAAACCACAAAGCAGGTGCCCTTATATCACTGCACAAGCTTTATTTCAACTTTCATTTAATTACTTTTCAGTTTTTCTCTATATTGTGTATCCCATTCCTGCAAAATACCCATAGGTAGCAAAATCTGACAGTGCTTTGTATCTGTCAGATTTTGCTACCCTCATTCAAAGTATCACCCAGAACACAAGAATTACAAAGCAGATGCCCTTATATCACTGGCCAAGATTTTTTCAACTTTCATTTAATTAATATTCCATTTCACTGTATATTGGATCCCCCATTCTCACAAAATACCCCCTGGTAGCAAAACCTGACAGTTCTTCGTATCTGTCAGATTTTGCTCCCTTTAAAGAATCATCCAGAACACAAGAATGACAAAGCAGGAGTCCTTATATCACTGGTCAATCTTTTTTTCAACTTTTGTTTCATTACATTTCAATTTAACTGTGTATTGGGTACATCATTCTCTCAAAATGCCCCAGGGTACTATAGCAAAATTTGACAGCTATTTACATTTGTCAGAATTTGCTACCCTCAGTCTAAGTATCACCCAGGACACCAAAATGACTAAGGAGTAGCCCTTCTATCACTGGCCAAGCTTTTTTCAACTTTCATTTAATTGTTTTTCAGTTTTACTGTATATTGGGTACCCCATTCCCTCAAAATATCCCTAGATTGCAAAATCCGACAGCTCTTCGCATCTGTCAGATTTTACTACCCTCAGTCAAAGTATCACCCAGGACACCAGAATGACAAAGCAGGAGCCCTTATATCACTGCCCAAGCTTTATTTCTACTTTATTTCAATTACCTTTCAGTTTTTCCTTTATATTGCATATCCCATTCCCTCAACATACTCCTAGGTAGCAAAATCTGACAGCTATTTACATATGTCAAATTTT
Organism: Neoceratodus forsteri; assembly: GCA_016271365.2. Classification (NCBI taxonomy): domain Eukaryota; kingdom Metazoa; phylum Chordata; order Ceratodontiformes; family Ceratodontidae; genus Neoceratodus; species Neoceratodus forsteri. The sequence continues at coordinate 1,295,398,192 of CM057456.1, forward strand.
GCTACCCTAAGTCTAAGAATCATCCAGGAAACAAGAATAATAAAGCAGGCACCCTTATTTCAGTGGGCAAGCTTTATTTCAACTTTTATTTAATAACTTTTCAGTTTCACTGAATATTGGGTCCCCCAGTCCCTCAAAATACCCCTAGGTAGCAAAATTTGACAGATATCTGCATCTGTTAAATTTTGCTACCCTCAGCTTGAGTATAACTTAGGACATAAAAAATGACTAAGGAGGAGCCCTTATATCACTGCCCAAGCTTTATTTCAACTTTATTTCAATTACTTTTCAGTTTTTCTGTACAGCGAGTACCCCATTCCCTCAAAGTACCCTAGATAACAAAATCTGACAGCTATTTGCATTCGTCAAATTTTGCCACCCTCAGTCTGAGCATTACTCAGGAAACAAGAATGACAAAGAAGGAGGCCTTATATCACTACTCAAGCTTTATTTCAATTACTTTTCAGTTTTTCTGTACAATGGGTACCCCATTCCCTCAAAATACCCCAAGGCAGCAAAATCTGACAGCTATTCCCATCTGTCAGATTTTGCTACCCTTAGTCAAAGTATTACTCAGGACACCAGAATGATAAAGCAGGAGCCCTTATATCACTGGCCAAGCTTTATTTCAACTTTCATTTAATTACTTTTTAGTTTTACTGTATATTGGGTACCCCATTCCATCTAAATATCCCCAGGTAGCAAAATCTGACAGATATTCGCATCTTACAGATTTTGCTACCCTCAGTCTAAATATCTCCCAGCACACCAGAATGACAAAGAAGGAGCCCTTATATTACTGGCCAACCTTTTTTCAACTTGAATTTAATTGATTTTCAGTTTTACTGTATATTGGGTACCCCATTCTCTCAAAATACTCAAGGGAGCAAAATCTGATAGCTATTTGCATCCATCAGATTTTGCTGCCTTCAGTCTAAGTGTCACTCACAACACCAGAATGACAAATCAGGAACCCTTATATCACTGGACAAGCTTTTTTTTCAACTTTATTTTAATTATGTTTCAGTTTACTGTATATTGGGCACCATATTCCCTCAAAATAACCTTAGGTAACAAAATCTGACAGCTATTAGCATCTGTCAAATTTTGTTACCCTATGTCTACTGTAAGTATCGGCCAGAATACCAGAACAATAAAGCAGGCCCCCTTATTTCACTGCACAAGTTTTATTTCAGCTTTCATTTAATTACTTTTCTGTTTTACTGTATATTGGGCACTCCATTCCCCAAAATACCTCTATGTAGCAAAATCTGATTGCTCTTGGCATCTGTCAGATTTTGCTGCCCTCAGTCAAAGTATCACCCAGAACCCAAGAATGACAAAGCAGGAGTCCTTATATAACGGGCTAATCTTTATTTCTTCTTTCATTTCATTACTTTCCAATTTTACTGTATACTGGGTATTCCATTCCCTCAAAATATCACAAGGTAGCAAAATCTGACAGCTATTTGCATCTATTAGATTTTGCTATCCTCGGTCTAAGTATCACCCAGGACACCAAAATAACAAAGCAGGAGCCCTTATATCACTGGGGAAGCTTTTTTTTTCAACTTTCAGTTGATTACTTTTCAGTGTTACTGTATATTTTGTACCCCAAGCTCTTAAAATACCACTAGATAGCAAAATCTGACAGCTTATTCACATCTGTCAGATTTTGCTTCTCTCAGCCTAAGTATCACCCAGGACACCAGAATAATAAAGCAAGGGCTCTTATATCACAGCAGAAGTTTTATTTCAACTGTATTTTAATTACTTTTCAGTTTTGTTGTATATTGGGTTCCACAATCCCTCAAAATCCCCTGAGGAAGCAGATTCTGACAGTTATTCGCATCTGTCAGATTTTGCTACCCTCAGGCTAAGTGTCAAAGAGAACACCAGAACCACAGAGTAGGAGGACTTATATCACTGCACAAGTTTTATTTTAACTTTCTTTTAATTAATTTTCAGATTTTCTGTACATAGGGAACCCAGTTCCCTCAAAATCTATTTGCTCAAGCTATTCAAGCTATTTGCCGCTATCAGTTTTTGCTACCCTTACAATTAGTGTCTCCCAGAACACTAGAATGACAAAGTTGGATCCCTCATATCACTACACAAGTGTTAACTCAAATGTCTTTTAATTACTTTTCAGTTTTGATGTATATTGGGTACACCAACCCCTCAAAATCCCCTGAGGGAGCAAAATGTGACAGTTATTTGCATCTGTCAGATTTTACTACCCACAGGTTAAGTGTCAAAGAAAACACCAGAACCACAGAGCAGGAGGTCTTATATCACTGTGCAACCTTTATTTCAACTTTCTTTTCATTCATTTTCAGTTTTTCTGTTCACGAGGCACCCCATTCCCTCAAACTCCCCCCAGGAAGCAAAATCTGACATCTATTCGCAGCAGTCAGATCTTGCTACTCTTCATATTAAGTATCACTCAGAACACCAGAATGACAATGCAGGAGCCCTTATAGCACAGCACAAGCTTTATTTTAACTGTCTTTTAATTACTTTTCTATTGTACTGTATAATGGGTATCCCATTCCCTCAAAAAAATTCCAGGAAGCAAAATCTGACAGCAATTTGCAGCTCTCAGATTTTGCTACCCTCACACTATGCATCACCCAGAACACCAGAATGACTCAGCAGGAGGACTTATATCACTGCACAAGCTCTATTTCAACTTACCGTTTATTAATTTTCAGTTTTCTGTACATGCCTTACCAAGAATGAAGGAACTTCCCTCACAATACCAGTAACCAGTGAGGAAATAGAAAATGCCATTAGCTATTCAAAGACCCAAAAGGCTCCAGGACCTGATGGTTTTGAAATCAAATTTTACAGTTACCTGAGAACACCTTATCCCGGTCATGCTCTGAAATTTTAATGAAACACTGCAAGGGGAGCCACCCCCTTTCTGGTTGTACGGCACTATATCGGTAATTTCAAAGCCGGTCAGAAATCCCTAAATCTGTACCTTGTATAAACCAATTTCCATACTCAGTGTTGACTGGAAGTATTTTATTGAATTCTAGCTCATAGATTGGACTGTGTTCTCCCATCCTTGATCAGTCTTGACCAAGCTGGGTTTCTACACACCTGAACTACTGAGGATAATACAAGGTGGACCCTGCATCTTATCCATGAGATGCAGAAAGGTAACCAAGAATCAGTCCTGGTCAGCCTCGATGCCAAAATAGCATTTGACCAGGTCTCCTGGCCATTCCTGTACAAGGTGATAAGGAGGAGGTTAGGAGTAATGGTCACCTTAACCCAAGTACTACAGAATATCTATGAATCCCTGAAGGCAAGCATCAGGGTGGTGGGACATCACTCTATTTTCCCCTCTGTAGTTGAACCAGACAAGGCTGCCCCCTTCCCCCCTCCTTTCTGCTATATATATCGAACCCTTGGCACAACTGATTTGGGAATCAGAGGTGATTAGGGGTAATTATATGCCTATGATGTCCTATTGTACTTACAGGATCCAAACAGTTCACTCCCAACTCTGGCCTACTTCTTAGAAATGTTTGGGAGGGTTTCTGGAAACAAACTCAACTTCACCAAAATGTAAACACTCACATTTCATTACAACCCATCCCAGGAGAATAGGAGGCAGTTCTGTTCCAATGGGATACTGACAAAATAAAGCACTTAACAATATACATAGAAACATAGAAATTGTCAGCACAAAGGGATTGCTAGGCCTATCCAGTCTGCCGTAATCCCTGTACTCGTTTACTGCTTCTGACCCTTCCTCTGCTTTACTGCTATGGTTCCCCTATGCCTGTCCCATGCATGTTTAAATGCAACCACAGTGCTCACTCCCACCACCTCCTGTGGCTGACAATTCTACGCATTCACCACCCTCTCTGTGAAGAAAAACTTCCTCACATTCCCTCTTAACCTGCCACCCAGCAATTTCATGTCATGCACCCTTGTTCTTGTACTCCTCTAGTATTGGAAGATGCCTCCCCTGGCACCTTGTTTATGCGATTGAGGTACTTGAATGTTTCTATCATGTTCCCTCTCTCCCTTCTCTAGTGAGTACATATTGAGGTCCCTTAATCTCTCCTTGTAAGTTTAGGAGGCAGCTCCATTCCAATGGGATAATGACAAATAAAAGCACTTAAGAATACACCTTTACATGACTCTGGCTCATTCTTACCACAATGATTCCCCCACCCACAGTGTAACTAACACAAGACCTTGAGCATTGGAATATGCTACCACTATCCCTCTCTAGGTGGAAAGAAGTTATCTTTATGGTCATGCTACTCCATCTATTATGCTTATTCCAGAATATGTTGATTCCTCTTCCTATTACAGATTTCTGTAAGTGGAGCAGAGAGATATCTTGGTTTCTCTGGGTGGGACAAAGGCCTCGGATCTGCCTGCAAATCTTAAGCATAACTAAGTCTACAGGGGGACTTTCATTGCTGAATCTATAACTTCCCTATTGGGTGGCACAACTCGGCTACCTTGTGCTGAGACAAATGAACACCCCACGGTCACATTGGTGAGAGGTAGAGGAGGCACTGTTCTCACTTGCTGACTTCAGCACAAACCTCTACCATGCTGGACCACAGGTTAGAACTTGGCCAGCAGCCAACTCTTGGCTTAAATTTTAAGTACAAATCTGGCACTTTCTCGGTAAAGTACTACACCTCTTTTCCTTTTTATCTTTATTATGTCCCATCCCCTACCTGGATGTCTTTCTTGCAGCCACTAATGACCCCATCTTTAGGGAATGGGAATGGTACTCCCTCCAATATCTCTACCAGTTTACATGAGGAAACACCTTTATAGCCTGCCCAGAGATCCTGGCTGAACATAGTCTTCAACAGTCCGACTTTTTCAGATTTCTCCAACTATGACATTTCTACCAGTCCCTCCAGATGCCTCGGATACCAACCACAAACTCACCACTTCATTCATCACCCTCATTTGTATGGGATACTCTGAGCATATGATTTTCTACTTATACAGAGCTCTGGTATACTCCAGCAGAGACTTGACGCAAGACATGTGGATGCATTAACAGGTGAGTTAGACATGCAAATATTGGAGGAGTGTTGGCACAAATCCTGTCAGAATGCATCCAGAGTGACAAGCTACTGTCAGTGGAGACACTATGCGTGGAACAGTTAATCCAATACTTTCTGACCCCAGTAATCACTGGTAACTATCTGCCTACAAAGGACATATCTAAATGGAGGGGATAAGGGGAGCGGAGGGCCCATCACGGTCATGTCATGTGAGGCTGTCTGGTCCTTTGCCCCTTCTTCTAGGCTTAACAAGAGGAACTAGGAGAACTATATAGGAGACCATTCAACTTAATGACTGAAGGGTTCTTATTACTACAGTACCTGAGGAAATTCCGAGACTCAATGCTAGAGATTTATTAGGCATCCTACTAATGACTCCAAAAAAGTATGGCTCAATCCACAAACCTCTACCCTGATGGCCTGGTGCAAAACTAATAGGATTTCAATGTGCCTACACACCTTGGCATAGTATTATGATTGTGTAATGTAGATAATCTTTGGATGTTAGCCCCTCTATCATACCTCTCATGCTCACTCTCTTCCCCTCCCCTCTCCCACTCCCTCAGATCCTCTGACACTCGCACTTTGTTGGTCCCCCATTGAACCACTCTCATCAGTCAGTCAGGCTTCACCCATCATTTCCCACAAATCTGGAACCCCCCCAAATACAGCATTCCTCCTCCTCCCTTGCCTCTGCCTTATGTAACTTTCTCTTATCTAACTGCTCCTGCCTTAACCCTCCTTAACCATCCTCCTATATCTCTGCCCCACTCCATTCCTCACATCCCCTATTAAACCTTCTTCCCCCTGAGTCTGCTTCCCAGCATGCTCTCCTCTCCCCTCACTGCTTACCCCCTCACTCCTACCCCTAACCCTCTTCCATTCACTTGCCCCTGCTTAGTTTTAACCTCTGGCAGTGTTCTCAGCATCCTGGAGGGGTCTAGCGCTGAGCAAGCCTCTTCCTTCCCATCCCCCCCTCTCTCCTTTCTACCCAACTTGTCCTCACCTAAATCTACCCTCTGTCAGGATTCTTACCACTCTGGCGATGTTTACTGTCATGTAAGTATCTTTCCTTTCTCCTTTTTTTCCTCTCCTCTTCTGTACCTCCTATTCCCTCTGCCCAACTTATCCTCACCTAATTCTATCCCCGGCAGGATTCTCTGCATCCTGGAGGGGCCCAGCACTGGGCAGTTACTCTTCCTTCACTCCCCCTCTCTCTCTCTATCCTTTCTACCCAACTAGTCCTTTCCTGACTGCACTCTGTCAGGGTTCTCAGCATCCTGGAGTGGCCTAGTCTTAGCTTCTTCCTTCCCTTCTCTTCCCTCCTTTCCCTTCATCCATTCTTTTCTCTCTTCCCAACCTGTCCTCACCATTGTTCTGCCCCCTGGCAGGGTTCTCAGCATCATGGAGGGGTCCAGCAGTAGGAAATGACTCTTCCTTCCCTCCCCTTTCCCCTCCATAATTTCTACTTAACTCATCCTCGCCTGACTCAGCTCTCTGGGAGAGTTCTCAGCATCCTGAAGAGGCCTAGTCTTAAGCAAGTTTCTTCCACCCCTCCAACTCCTTCCCTTTACCATCCCCTCTACTATCTCTACCCAACTTGTCCTTGCCTACTCCTGGCCCTTATTCTAAGTCCTCACCTCATTCCGCCACTGGCAACAATCTCCACGCTCTGAAGGGGCCAGTTCCAGGTATGACTCATCCTTCCTTGCCTTATCCCCTTACCCCACCTCTCTCCTGCCCCCCTCTCTACCCCCTGCACTCAAACAAAGGAATTATTTCACTTGAGCTAATAACTTACACTTTTTGTTCTGTCTGAGGTGCTCCCAGATTACACTAGCCATGTGTTAACTTGCCCCTTGCAACTGATTTCTTGCTCACTTTGCTCAGATAATGTTCCCTCTATCTTTATCTTCTTCCTTGTCTACACCTCTACCCTCCTTTATGTCCCTTCACTGCACCTCATTCATTCAATAATTGCTAAATAATCTGCCTTTTAAATGTGAGCCATTCTTGGAAGGAGTTGGCTCCAAGGCTACAATAGATTGTTGCACTATGTTTCTCAGATATGTCAATTGTAATTAAATGCATGTTCCACAGGTATGATCTATTTAACTGTATGTTATGTCACAAATACAATTGTAAGATTACTTATGATATTTTGTAACTGTATGTCTTGTTACAAATGTAATTGAATGTTTAATTTCTCGAATATGTTAAATGTTAAACTGTATGTCTAATTCTTCATCTATTTGTACCCCCCCAGTCACACTGGGAGACGAGCAAGTTGTTGTTCTGTGCACCATACTGGTGAAACATTTCAATAAATAAATAAAAATAAATAAATAAAATATATTACGCTGTAGGAGTATGAAGGCAAGGAACCCTAGAGGAGGGATCCACCCCTAGAGGTGCCGTGGGAGTGATTCCCTTGGCTAAGGGTACCTTAGAAAGGAACCCACAGGAGAGAGAGACATGCCGCTGGAGGAGGAGGAGGGGTGGATAGAGGGTCAACAAAAGAAATGATCAAGGGAGGAGTGAGGAGGAGCAGCCTTCATATGGCCGAGGGGCATGGTTAGTTGTGCCACCCCACTGAACTACAGATATAGCCTTCCAATTCAATGTGCCTACACAAGTTGGTATAGTGTTATGCTTGTGTAATGTAGATAATCTTTGGCTGTTCACCTCTCTATCTGTGGGATATACCTCCCTGTAGGGGTATGAAGCAAAGGACCTAGAAGAGGGTTTCACCCCTAGAGGGGCCACAGGAGTGATTCCCTTGGCTAAAGGTACCTTAGGAAGGAGCCCAGTGTCAAGCAGTGCTTATGGGGTGCTGAATGCTTGTTGGAATCAAAGACCTGTATTTAGGTCAGTTGGAGGTATGGTCAGGGGCTTGAGCAGAGTAGGCAGGAGATAAGGAGGAATAGTGACCGGTTTGTAGGTCTGAATGTAATCATGGAGGCATGGCTTCCTAAGGAGACAGGTAACAGCTACAAGGGAGAGAGGGGATAATTACAGGGATACCACCCAACTCCATTCAACAGCGTAAACTTAGCTAGGTGATGTAGGGAATATTACTACACCTATCTAGGTATTATGACCATTGGCATGGAGGAGAGGAAAAACTCTGTTTGAAGAGGAAACCTCTGGGGATCCAAGGTCTAGGTCATCCTCCCTCCAGGCTGCTGGACAATTTTGTTTAGTGATGGCTTTGCTGCTGCAATTCAGTAGATCAATCCAGGGGAGATTACAATTTGGGGAACACTCTCACTCATTCCCTCTAACAGGAATGCCATGGAAGGTTGTGAGCAAACTCTGCAACACCAGGGCACTCGGTGCCAACCTCCAAGGTGGGAGGAGGAGGAGGAGGAGAGTAACAACTGCCGAGGCGCTCATCTGGCCTACTGATCTAAGAACAAACTGAGTGAACCAGAGGCAACTGTAGAGTGAATAGCTTAAAGGGCACCTCTGAACCCACTGGGGCAGCTAAAGGGGCCCTTCCTGTGAGAGCCTCACCCCTCACCACTAGAGACTTGAATGCTGCATGAAGAGGTGCCATCGGTATGGTTGCTGAGTAAAGGTCCACCCGGAGGACATTCTCAACTATAGGCCAGGTGAATGACCCCGCCCCAAGCTTCGAATGCTCAAGATGCAGACTTCAGGGTGCAGAGAGAGACCATCAGCCACAGGGCTAGTTCTGAGTCCTGGAAGTAATGGATACAGTCGGCATGTCTTAAAAATGTGGAGAGAATGCAGTCATAATGTAGCATGGGATCCATATGTGGGTCAAACTTGGATGATCACTGATGTGGAGATACCTGTAAGTAAGTCAGGCTGAGCAATGTGGACCCTCACATGGGTCTAGTTGAGGCAGAGAGCATTTATCAACCACAGGAATGCATGACAACCGAGTCCATTAGGAAGCCAACTTAGGAGTGAATTAAATCAAATGCCATGAGTGACAGAACAGTTAGGCTGGGTGAAACCCGGGGGCAGATGGTGAGGTAGGATGAGGCTGCAAGGCTGTTATGATGAGAGGTGAGGTTAAAAATGAATATACTTGATATGCTGATTGCATGAATGCTATGAAGGCTGGTATAGTGAGGGTTGGGTGCCAGTGGCCGATGGGTAGGGAAAATTGACTGAAACAGTGAATGACATGAAGGCTATGTGGAGCAGCAGGAGAAGACCCTGCAAGCCAATGAATGGTTGAATATATGATAATCATAAAGCTGCTCTTGCTGCCTGGAGCCACGATGCCCACTGTTACAATGCAGTCCCCTGCTGTGGGCAAGACAAAGAAGCCACAAATGAGGCACTGGGACACCAAACAGCTAATTAAACCAGTAAAATAAATTGAGTCAATTAATAACCAGCAATTGGGGCTGGACTAACAACTGCACCAGGACTGATGTGCTGGCTGGATTTGAGATATGGAGTAACTAGGTGGCGCTATAAATACAGACAGACCAGCTGAGTGGAGGAGTACTGTACATTACAGAGCAGGTAATAATATATACCCACAGTGGCAGGGGAAACCCCAAAAGAGCACAGGGCTGAAGCTGGGCAGAAATGAGAGAGCAGCAAAGCTCTGGCACAGGCATGCAGCAGAGCGCCTACAGCAACATGCATAAGCAGGAAGGACAGACCAGAAGCGCATGCCCAAGCCATGCTGTGGACACCAACAGCAAAGAGAGCAAGAAACCAGGACTGAGGAAAGTGAAAGGAACGAGCTGGGAAGGCTCACTCAGGCAGAGAGCAACAGAGCACCACCAAGGTACACAGATGGGATGGTGGGCAGAGATGACAACATGGGTAGGACTGGATGAAGCAGCCACAGGGAGCGGCAACCAAGACTAGGAAAGGAGGATGCAGAAAGGGATGGAAAAGCATCAGAAATGGGAAGGAACGGGGGCAGGAGAGAAAACATAGCAGTGGGGCAAGCAGCACAGGGAGAAGGAGGCTCAAACAGCAGCAGAGCAAATGAGGGACAGAGGGGGCAAAACGTGAGGAGAAGGAACCGGTGGCCAGAGGCACAGCAGAAAGTCAGGACGCAGCACAAGATGCAGGAGAAACAGGGAGGGAAGGAGAGGCTGCGCCTCTGGCCACAATAAAAGAAATGATCAAGGAAGGAGTGAGGAGGTACGGCCCTTATATGGCCGAGCAGGGGCATGGTTAGTTGCACCACCCCACTGAACTACAGGCACAGCCTTCCAAAACTGATTATCTCAACAACAAATTGAAGTGTTGCATGTCACGGTTGACTGGGTGGCCCCTACATGTGATGGGTAAGAACAGGGAGTTTGCTCCTTAAACCCACTGTCTAACAAAGCAGGACAACCCCAGGGCCTATTCTAACACTTCCCTATTTGGGAGCCACTGAATAGCTAATGGATATGCTCCCACCCTTATGCCTCTCTGTACCCTTCCTACAAAGGAATTTTAAACTCCTGAATAATAGCTTCCCCCTCAATAATGAGGGATTCAAGGGGGTGAGTAGATTGTATACTACACTAAGGGGGCCCCATATTCAGAAGTCCCAGGCTGTATCGTGCAAGTGCCTGTGTCATGCAACTGAGGTGTGCTGGCACAAAATAATGATATATTCAGAAGATGTGCCAAAAGATGCGATCGCGCATTTTCGGCCATCTATCCCAATATGCACTGGCCAACTGAAAATGTGCAGCACATCACAGGCAGGGGAACTGCACACCACAGTCAGGGACATATTGAAATGCACTGGAACAGATGAGATGGGTATAGAGCAACTATGCAATATTTAGCCAGGATATGCAAATGACCTCACTGCACATTCATGCATTTGGGTTGTCGCCCATAACGTTCATGCCATTTCACCTCACCCTGTCCTGCAGACAATGACAAATGCTGAGATGTGCCTTGGGGTGTTCGGCTTTACAGTCACCCCACTCCATAAGGACATACGCTGAAATGGGTGCAATATAGAATGGGGTGAACTGTGGGGCCAAAGAGTCCAAGGCACAGCTCGATGCCTGTCAGTGGCTGCAGGGTGGGGGGTGGGGTTGGAATGGCATAAGCATTAAAGCTGGCAATCCAAAGGTACACACCTGATGCCTGTCAGTCTGTACAGGTTAGAAACTGTAATGCCCAGGGCATGTGTTGGTATTTGCAGTACAAATTTTCAACATGGGCATTTTGTGGCCCCTACCTCATGAAAGTATTTGGGACCTTTTTCTCATGAACAGTGGCACTCTGATTTTGTCAATGTGTCCTGAAATTTGAGTTTCCACAGCAACCATGCCATTGTGCGCCAGTTGTATGAAAACACAGATCGGGCAGGATATGAAGAATGACAGCTGTACCATTTATAGGGAGGTGTGAAGAGATGGCAATGTTGAAAATCTGTAGTGAAAGTGCTAAAAATGCTCAAACTTCCAAGCATACGTGGAAACTGCGCAATGCATGCATGTAATACAGTCATTTAGTGGAATTATTTCTCCAAATTTTCAACATAGGCATTTCATTACCTCTGCTCATGAACACTGTCACTATGATTTTCTTAATCTGTCCCGAACATTGATTTCCCATAGCAACCGCAGTATTCTGCGCCAGGTGTATAAACGCATATTTCAGGGAGGATGTGAAAAATGACAGCTGTACTTTCCATAAGTTTATTTATTTATTTGATCTAGGATTACAATTACATTTGAGCCCAAGGCTCTTTTGCAAAGGTTCCACTTCACATGTTTCAAAGGATTACACAGATTGCAAAAAAGGAACATTTTGGTTACATACAGTATTAGAGAACACAGCAAGTAAAATACATAAGAAGCTGTGAAAGGGAGTGTAGTAGTGGTGGAAGGGGGTAGGATGGAAAAAAAAGAAAGGGGGACAGTAGCAGGAGGTTAGAAAAGGAGCAGGAGGGAGAAAAAAGGCTTGAGGTGGGAGGGTGGATAGTGAGGGGGAGGCAAGGAGAGGTGCAAGGTAGTCAAGGTGGCATTGTCAATGTCACAAGTGTGGGAGAGAAAGGTGGCCCTGGAAGGGCAAGTGGGGTGGGCGGGGCCCAGCAAAGGTGAGCACAGGAGGATGGGTGCTGACATTATTAGCCATGGCAGTCGCAGGTGCTGGAGGCAACAAGGGTGTTACGAAGTCTGGATTTGAAGGCACCAAGTCCGGTGGTAGTGGTAGTATCATTGACAAGACCATTAAGCCAGGTGGGGGCTCTGTAGGCAAAAGATTGTTGGCCTTGGGTTGTGCGGCAGTGGGGGATTTGAAACAGTTGTGGCTTTGAACCCCTGCTGACTCTTGAGTTGTTTTTTTTTTGAAGAAGGGTGCAGACTCCTGGGGTGGCAAGCCCCAACTGGATTTTCGTTGCAACTACACAGGTTTGGTACTTAATTCTATTTTCAAGTTGCAGCCAATTTGCTTGTGTATAGAGGCCACAGGTGTGCGTGAGATGTTTATCACCAGTGATGAGGCGACATGCCTTGTTTATGGTGGTGGTTACCCTTCTGAATGCCGTGGCAGTGGCGGCGCCATAGATAACAAGGCCATAGTCAATCTGGGAGATAATGGAGCTTTGGACAGTGGCAGCAAGGGCCTCTTTAGTTAGGTGTCGCCGTAGGCAACAGAGTAGGTCCAGTCTGGAGTTCGCAGATTTGGCAACATTAGTTATGTGGGTGGCGTAGGACAGGTGGGTGTCTAAGGTGATTCCTAAGTACTTGAAGGATTGGACCTCCTCCAGGGTGCTGCCCTGGCTGGTGTTTATAGAGAGTTGGAGATGTTTATGCTTGTTATGGTGGCTGGTGAAAGTTATGGTCTTGGTTTTTCTCTGGTTAAGAATTAACTTATGATTTTTGAACCAGTTTTCGACCGAAGTGAAACCATGTCGAAGAGTTAGTTGAAGGTGGCTTGGGTCCTGATGGGAGGCTAGGATGACAGCATCATCTGCATGGAGTATAATTTGTTGAGGGCAGGAGTCGGGGAGAGAGTTGAGGAACAAGCTGAAAAGTAGTGGGCCCAGGATGGAGCCCTGGGGAACCCCAGAGTGAACCTCTTTAGTGTTGAAGAGTACATCAATTATTTTCACACATTGGGTTCGGTTACCAAGGTAGCTTTTGAACCATGCCACAGATTAAATGGACAGGCCAGCATTCAGTAGTTGACCAAGCAGGAGGCGATGGTGGATGGTGTCAAACACCTTTGACAAGTCTATAAATATAGTTCCAGTTAGGAGACCGTGGTCTAGGGAGTTGTGGATGGCACCAGTAAACTCAAGAAGTGTAGTAGCAGTGCTGTGACCCTTCCTAAAACCATGCTGCTGCTGGCATAGGATGTTATATTTTCCAGATAGTCAGTGAGCTGGTCCGCTACTATCCATTCCAGGGCCTTAGATAGGGGAGGAAGGATAGAGATAGGGCGGTAATTCCCGTGAGTGGTCCGATCACTGCTTTTATGAACTGGAGTGACTGTTGCTGACTTCCATTTATCAGGGAACTGGCTGAGAGAGAGGGAGAGATTAATAATTCTGGTAAGAGGCCCCAGTACTTCCTCCAGAGTGAGAGACAGAAGCTTGAGATCCAGTGTATCAGTTGTTGCTCTGGTGTTGCTGATGGCTTTAGAGATGTATTTCCTGACTGTATTCCTATTTACTACTTTGAAGTAGAAGGGGGAGCGGTTTATGGGTGGAGACTGATGGGTGGGAAGAAGACTATCACTACCATTGAAAAAGTCATGGGAAGGACGCTGCTGAGGTCTGTGAAAGCATCATTGAAAGTATCGGCAATGATTTTATGGTCCAGTGTAGTACTCCCGTTAATCTGGAGAACAGTTGGGGGTGATTTGGACTCCTTTCCAGTGATATCTTTTATGTTATTCCAGAAAGTTCTTCCATTTCCCCATGAGTCAGTGAGTGCTTTCTTGTAATAGTCAGATTTCTGTTGGCGTATGGATTTGGTAGTCATTCCTTGCTCTTTTGTATTTTTGGATGTCTGCTTGAGTCCCAGTTGATCTGGCCAGTTCCCAGAGATGGTCCCTATGTTTTAACTTCTTTAAGAGGGAGCCTGAGAGCCATGGGTTGCAGAGAGATTTAACTTTGCGCTTTTTTAGCGGGGCAAATGTGTTACAGGCTTCATTGAAAATGAGGATGAATTGGTCCAGGGCTGTAGTTGTGTCTGTGGCCCAGTTGTTGGGAGACCAATCTTGATTAAGTAGGTGTGTTTTTAAGCGGATTAGCTGTCCACAGGGTAGGACTCTGCTGAGGATGATTTTAGGTTAGGGTTTACAAAATTTATTTCACCAGGTACAGCTGACGGGGGAGTGATCACTGAGAGAGTCGGGCAGTATAGCGGTTCTTGTGATCCGAGTGAGGTGACTAGTCAGGATCCAATCCAGTAGGGTGCTGGTTCCAGTTCTATAGTTTTTTCTGGTTGGGGAGTCCAGCATCTGTGTGAGGTTAGCCGATATGACAGTCCTGGGCAGCCCCTGCCTCTGCTTCCAGCCAGTTTATGTTGAAATCACCGAGTATGATGGTTTCGGAGTAATCCAGCACTGCGTTGAGGCCAGATCCCTGTTCTTTAAGAGGGATATACACGGTAATGGCTGAGAGGGCTTTATTCTATGCACCGAGTAGGATTTTGACGTGCAGTAGTTGGGTAGTGGGTGTCGGTTGTTCAGTGTGGATGGGGTGCCCCACCAGATTGTCTTTTAGATAGAGTGCGCATCCTCCTCCTCTTCCTCTTTTGGATTTACAATCGAGCCTAAGGATATTATAGCCTGTGAGGGAGATTGCTTGATCAGGCACTGAGGGGGTGAGCCAGGTTTCTACCACCGCCAGAATATCGGGATGGTAGGTGCTTGCGAAGGCTTGCAGTTGATCAAGTTTAGATAGTAGGCTGCAGATATTCAGGCAAACAATTGAGAGAGTGCTAGTGCTCTTGGTTTGGGTGGAAATCCTTGCTGTCTTCGGGCCAGTGTTGGGGTGAATATTTCCTGATAGTATCAGGAGGAGGGGTAAGAGTTTCAGGGTGGTCAGGTGTAATTCACTGTAGGAGAGCTTGCATTTCTTTATTGAGAAGGAGCAGGTTGTGGTATTGCTTCATGGGTACAGAAGGAGCATTGTGAGCTTAGATGACAGCGGGGCCCACCACACCCCGGAGTAGAGAGGTGAGATGGTAGCAGGTGACCCTATGACTGACATAGTTTCACTATGAAAGTGACAGTGTGGATGTAGGAATAATTCAACTTGTAGCTTTGCAGTGGGGAGGGGAAGCAGGATGTAGGGGACTGGAGCATTGGAGTGAGGGCAAAGAGGAGGAGTAGTAGGTAGAGCATAGTGGGGGGGATGCACATATTAACTGAGGAAAGGAGAAAATACAGAAGGCAATAGGAGCAGCATCAGAAAGACAGGCAGGGGGTGGTGAGAGGAAGTAGAAATGAGGAAGGCAATAGAGGCAGCAGTGGAAGGATAAGCGGGGGTGATGAGAGAGTCCGATGGGATTAGGAGAGAGGAGGGGCAATGCTGGTGGGGGATGAGAGAGAGAGAGAGAGAGAAAGCTGAATGGGAGTAGGAGAGAGGATGGGCACTACCAGGGGGCATGGCAAAAGATCTATTTAATTGAGGTGGGAGGTGGGGAAGGGGGTGGGCATAAAAATCAGGTAACACTCCGTTTAAGTCTATGGGCACAATGACCCTAAACCAAGACAGAAAGTCAGCAGGAGATGCAGCCAATAAGGGCTCAGCGGAGTAGACAGAGTCCAATCAGGGTTAAGCATTGAGTGCGCTGGGCCAATGGTGGCACTCACGACTTCACCGTTCAAAGGAGGACTTTCTTACCCAGCTCAGTGGTTCCAGATAGCAGCCAGGAGGTGAGCGGCAGAGCATCAGGATCCGTAGCCACGGCCACGTGTTCGGGGCAGGTGCAGCCCTGTCAAGGGCTCCGGAATCTGACTCAGTGGTTCCAGAGCTGCCAGGAGGCGAGTGGCGGAGTGGCAGGATCTGTAGCCATGGCCGCACGTTTGGGGCATGTGCAGACCCATCAAGGGCTCAAGAATCATAAGTAGGTCT
This sequence comes from Neoceratodus forsteri, assembly GCA_016271365.2. Taxonomy (NCBI): domain Eukaryota; kingdom Metazoa; phylum Chordata; order Ceratodontiformes; family Ceratodontidae; genus Neoceratodus; species Neoceratodus forsteri. Next base: position 1,295,414,293 of record CM057456.1, read on the forward strand.
TAAAAAATGGCAATGTTGAAAATCTGGAGTGAAAATACTACAAATTTTCCAAGTTACGAAGGTATGTGGAAACTGCATCATGCACACTTGTAACACAGTCATTTTATGGACATCTGTCACCAAATTTTCAACATAGGCATTTTAGGACCTCTGCTCATGAGCAGAGTCACTGTGATTTCACATACGAACATATGAATCTGCCAGCAGAACACACCAATCGGTCTATGTAAGTCTGCCTGAGTGTGCAGCTAGCACCCTAGATTGCAGTTGCCCAAGCCTCATTCCCCACAGTTCCTCCCCCGCTTGTCCCAGCACCTGCCCCCCCGAGTCTTCCTCTTGCTTTATCCCACTCCTCCTTAAAGTTATTGACTGTCCTACATGTTACCACCCCCTCTGGCAGTGCATTCCAACTAGACACCACCCTGTCAGAGAAGTAGTGCCTCCTCATTTCCCTTTTGAAACGTCCCTTCAACCTTAGTCTATGCCCATTCGTCTCGCTTCCACTTCTCAGTTTAAACACCCCCTCAGTGCTAGGTTTAGTTACCCCCTAAGGTATTTAAACACTTCAATCATATCCCCCCATCCCTCCTCTCCTCCAGTGTGTACATGTTCAGGCCCTTGAGCCTAACTTCATATTTCTTCCTTCCATCCCCTTTAACATTTTTGTTGCCCTCCTTTGCACCCCATCCAGTAACTTTATACCTCTCCTCAGGTATGGCCTCCAGTATTGCACATAGTACTCTAGGTGCAGTCTGACCAATGATCTGTAGAGAGGTAGGATCACATCCCTGTGTGTGAATGAGAACCCCCTTGTGATGCACCCCAGCAACCTGTTTGCCTTCGCTGCTGCTCTCGTGCAGTGGGCTGAGTTGTTCATGCTCCCAGTTACCAAGACCCCGAGGTCCTTTTCCTCCTGTCTGATCCCCAACCAATAGTCCCTCTTCTGGTTCTTAGCCCTGGAGTGCATCACCTTACACTTATTTGCATTGAATCCTAGCTGCCACTTCCCCGACCATGTCTCTAGTTTGGTTAGGTCCCCCTGCAATTTTTCCCATGTGTCCTCTTCATCCACCACCGCCCCCAAGTTGGTATAATGTGTGAACAGACTAACCCTGCTCCCCACTCCATGTGCTATATCAGAGATAAAGGCCCATATAGCACCGGGCCCAGCACTGACCCCTGCGGCACCCTGCTTGTCACTGCTCTGGGTGCCTAGAGCTCCCCCACCACCACCTCTGCACCCTCCCCTGTAACCAGTTTTATATCCATTTAGTCAGCTTTTTCCACACCCCCACTGCTGTCAGCCTCCACCCCAGTCTCCCATGAGGCACTGTATCAAAAGCTTTACTGAAGTTCAAGTACAGAACATATGCCACATTGCCCCTGTCCAACTCCCTTGTCACCCAGTCACAATACTCTGTTAGGTTGGTTTGACAAGACCTTCCTGAGATGAATCCATGCTGCTGCCCATCACGGAGGCCATTACTGTCTGGGAAAGCCACCAGCCTCTTCTTCAGTATCGGCTCCATAAGCTTACCCACTATGGACGTGAGACTTACCGGCCGATAATTTCCTGGCTCTTGTGTATGGGCACCACATGGGCCACCCTCCAGTCCTGGGGCACACACCCCGTTTCCAGGGACGTGTTGAACAGATCTGCCGGTGGCTCAGCCAACAGCTCCATCATCTCCCTGAGCACCTTGGGGTGGATGGTATTGAGACTTGGGGCCTTGTCCACCCTTACTGCCCTCAGCCCCTCTAGCACCATACTTCCTGTGATCATTTTGTCCGTCACCTTCTCCCCTTTTTCCCCACTGCCCCAGCCCATTCTGGTAGTGGGCCACCCCTCTCCTTTGTGAAAATGGAGCAGAAGTACTCATGTAGAATTTCCACTTGCTTCTCCCCCTTTTTCAGCCAATCCCCTTCCTGTTCTATTCTCACAATATGTTACTTGCACTTCCTCTTTTCCCTGACACACCTAATAAAGTCCTTTCCCCCTCCTTGTATGCCCTGTGCAGAACTTAATTGCCTGGATGCCTTAGCTTTTTTCACCTTCCTGGAACCTCCCTTGACCAACTCCTGAAAGCCTTCTTATCCTCTGCCTTCCCTGTTCTCCTGTACTTCTGGTATGCAGCTGTCTTTGCCCTCACCCCTTGCAGCACTTCCTTGTTCAGCCAGCACAGTTTCTTGCCTCTGCTATTCTTACTTCTGGCCCTGGTGCAGGCTACTGTGGCCTCTGTTTACCCAGTCTTTATGGTGCCCCACTTTTGTTTTGCATCCATCCCTGGCCTTATATCCTGGAGTCTTCCTTGCAGTATTGCTCCCTTCCCCCCAAAGTCCATCCTAATAAAGTCCGCCACCTTAGCACCCGTACCTTCTCTCTCTGCCCAGCATGACAATAAGCCACACTGTTTGATGGTCACTACCTGCTAGTGGGTCCTCAACCCTTACCACCCTCACCACCTCCCCATTTGCCAGTACTAGGTCCAGAGTGCTACCAAGCCTTGTAGACCCACTTACCAATTGCGTGAGAAGGCTGTCCTGGAATGTATCAAGGAGCACCTGCTCCCTGATACTGCTAGTGATGGAGTGCTCCAGTCAACCCGTAGTAGGTTAAAATCCCCCACTATCACCACACTCCCCCTCCTACACACCCTCCCTATCTGCTCTGCCAACTCCCCATCCAGTTCCCCAGACTGGTATGGTGGTCTGCACACCACTTCCATCCTCAGCTTTCTGCCCTTGGAGTCCAGGAGCTGTACCCAAAGCACCTCTGTCCTCTCCTCTTCTCCCTCATCCCTTATGCATTTAATCCCTTCCCTCACATACAGTGCAACCCCTCCTTCCAACCCCTGGTCCCTCCTGTATATCTTGTATTCTGGGATTTCCAAGCCTCAATCATGATACTCTGTGGCTCAAGTCTCTGTCACTGCAGCAATGTTCATCTTCCCCTCTGAAAGGAGTGCCTGAAGCTCTGCAGTTTTGTTCTCCAGGCTTCTTGCATTGAGAGAGACCACCTGCCACTCGTACCCTTCCTTCTCCTCACTCTTCTTCTCCTTGGCCTGTGTCCCTCCTGATGGTAGTCTGCACCCTTTCTTCTCCTTATTCTTACCAGGTGATGGTGCCTTCTGTATTAAAATCACAACAAATAATAAATATTACAAAAAATAAAAGCAGGGAGTTAACGATGTTCTTCTACTTCAATGAAACACTTGACAAGTGTATTGAAGTTCTACTCCTTTAATAGAATATCAGCCCCCTACGTTTCACTCCTGAGAGCTTGTTCACGGGATATTTTGAAATCTGTTTAAAACAGAAACATAATTTCATTTTAATTACTAATTTAAATTCAATATACTCAAATTTAAATGTTTTCACAAAAAACTATTCAACAGTCGACAAACATATAACTATAATAACATACATATATTGTATTCTTGGCTTCTGAAATTGGAAAAAGGTAAAATTGTTGGAATGAATTTAAAATATTAACAGAATAGGTTTACAGCCTTTTATGTTTTTATTTTTGTGATTTAAATATTGGGCACCTTCAAGGGAGTTACAATTTACATATTTTCACCATTTCCCAAATTGTGCTTGTTGTGTTTGTCTTTTGAATGTACCTTGAGGGTGGGTTACATTTAATTTGGATGTTGGTGTATAAAGATTTGTAAAATTTATTAAGGGTAACTTTAGAGCTCTAGGCTTAATAGTCAGAAACAAATATAAGGGACATTGTTTCTACCATTAAAAGTTGGTTGTTCAAAATGGAGAAAGTTTTAGCCGCATTTCAAGATATTGGAAATAGTGTTCAAAATACTCTACAATTTACTACGTATTTGGAAGATGAGAGAAAAACATTATTTCAAACCATGAGGGGAAGCAGAGACCTGACAACGCAAATGGGGGAAACTCCAAGAAATTTAGTACAAAAAAATGAAAAATGCCAATTTAGAGATACTAGTTTAGAATGGCATGGACTTACTCTTACACAGTACTTGGAGAATAGCAGGAGTCCCAGAGGTCTTAGAATAGCTGTAGAACCTAATACTGGTATAAATACACATACATTATTTACAAAATGGGATTGTATTCGTAACAGGGCTAGTTGCGACTTTGTGTATGCTTTGATAGAAGCAATTATTGATGAAAGAAAGATATTAGCAGGGGAAATACAAAGAAATCAAGATATTTTAAAACAACAATTAGAAATGGAAGAGTTCACATGTAATAATGAGGAAATTAAGAAGAAATTATTGGAATATGAAAATAAATTAAAACAACAAAAAATCATAAATTTATTAGAGACACAAATGATTATAAAGATAATAGGGTTTATACATATAAACAATATAATAAAAGGAAAATATCAGTATATTATACAGAGAGTGGTACTGGTGACAGTGATAACTGTTACACAAGGGATTCATATTCACGAACAGATGATGAATATCAACACACAGGCAAGTTGCAACAGCCCAGTACATCCACAGAAGACACAGCAGAACCTAGATATGATTTAAGAAATATTAATACTAATAGATTTTTTCTGAGACAGCAGGTGGGTTTTCAAGGGGCCAGGAGGGGAGGGGGTGAGGAGGAACAGGTGAAAAACCAATAAGAACATTAAATGTGCACAGGGGGATAGCCAGACACACCCAGAAGTAATTCCTATCTTTAATTTAAGTAAAAGAAAATGATCTGAAATAGAGGAATATGTTTTGGGTCTGGGACTATCTTTTGCCCCCTCACAACCAGTTAATTTATTTGAGTTGGAAGTTGATTTACAGTGGTTTTTCAGAAGTTTAAGATTAAAAAATCTATTTGCATCAGAAACCTTGTTGAATAATGAAGAAAGACAGTTAAAAAAAGCATTGAATATTAAATCAAAATTCACCCTTCCCCAGGACAGAAATCATGGGATTGAGATTTTTAGTAATGTACTGTAGTTGAAAATAAAATTATGCAACTGTATAAAAATAAGACATCCTTATGGTCCAAACAACATAATTTAACAAGAGAATAGAGACACACTCTGAAAGATTTAAGTGAGGAAAAATAAATAGTAATAAAACAAGTGGATAAAGGTGGAGGAATAGTTATTCAGAACAGAGATAAGTATAGAAAAATGTTTGTGAAATTATTAGATAACAGGACAAATTATTCACAGTTAATGGGTGATCCTACCATATTATTACAAGGGAAGTTGAGAGAAATGTTAGCAGAATTTATAGATTTAAATTGGTTACAGGAATGGGAATTGAGACCTTTAATGAAGGAATATCCGAGAATTGCTACATTTTATGGCATTCCAAAGATCCACAAGGATTTATTAGACCACCCCGCGAAAGACCGATAGTTTCAGGAATTGATTCTGTTTTTGACCCGGTTTCAAAATATATCAATTATTATTTACAATCACTAGTTGAACAAAATGTAACATATACACAGGATTCTACAGATATTATGAAGCATTTAGAATTTATTTCAGATAAGATAGACCTAAGTAACATAATTTTAGTTACTTGGGATGTATCGGATCGATACACCTCCATTCTCCACAGGGAATGTATTATAAATATGGGAAAAATCTTAGATAAAAGACCAATTGGAGCAGTACCTAAAACTGTAATGTTACAGGAATTAGCTTTATTTGTTTTACAAAACAAGTATTTTGAATCTGATGGTGTATTTTACCAACAGGATAGAGGGACTGCGATGGGTAGTACAATGGCCCCATGCTACACTAATGCTTATATAAGTTTTGAAGATGAAATGGTGTTTAATAAAGATAAAAATACATATGTAGATAAGATTAAATTATGGGAAAGATTTATTGATGATATATTTTGCATCTGGGCAGGAAAGGAAAAAGATATTCGAATTTAATAACATTTTGAATTTGTTTGATACCAATTTAAGATTTACTTTAAATTACTGTTTATCCAGTATTCCTTTTTGGATCTCTTAATTAAAGTAGAAAATGGACAGTTTAGTAGGACCATTTATAGAAAAAATACTGATAGAAATACATTGCTTCATAGCAGACATTTTCATGAACCTAAATTAAAAAAATAGCATTATGTATGCACAATTGGTGAGAGTGAAAAGAAATTGTAAAGAAAGGGATGATTATCAAAAACAGAACAAGGATATAATTAATAGATTCAAATTTAAGGGATACAAAACAGCAGTTTTTAAACAGGCAAGTTGTAACATAGAAAATAAAACTAGGGAGGAGTTACTTTATGATAAATTAAATAAGGAAAAGCAGGACAGAGTAGTATTAGCAGTTAAATATAATCACAAAATGTCAGATATTAGAAAAATAGTTAATAAACATTGGCATTTGGTAGCCTTAGATAACCCCAAAAACAAATATTTGCAGCAGAAACCTATTATAGTGCCAAAAAAGTGAGTAACATTAAAGATAAGTTGGTACATTCACAATTTAAGACTTTGGAATGTAAGGGCTTTTAGTTATTACTAGGCCCTTTACAACCAGGCATGACGAGATGTGGAAAATGCACAGTATGTAATAATACCAGTAAAAAAGTATTTTTAAACATCCACATATTAATGAAGAATTTGTCATAGGTGAACATATAGACTGTAAAACAGAAGGGGTTGTATATGTTATAGAATGCCCTTGTGACAGACTATATGTTGGTCAAACTATGAGAGCTCTCAAAAAAAGAATACTTGAACATCAAAAGGATATTAGAAATAAAGATGAACAATCACCTGTAGCCTTACATTTCAATCAGGCAGGACACACGGGCGCCTCTTTGAGGTTCTGGGGGGTATAAGTTGTTAAACCCCACCAAGGGGTGGAAATTATATAAAACTATTGGAGAAGACAGAGATGAAATGGATATTTTTATTAAAAAGATTGGAACCTACAATAGGTATGAATCCGGAATGTAATTGGCAGGTATGTTTCTAAATAAATATGGGGAGACAAATAAATTCCTTTCAGTAGGGGACATGGGGTGCCTTGCAGTTTTGAATAAATAAATAAAAAATATAACACAAAAATTAGAACATAATAATATTTTAACATGGTCATATCATTTGTAGTACAATTCTATATATTTCTATTGGAATTATATCCATGTCAAACTGTGAACTTTTAAGTGATGTTACATATATGTATATTATCATAGTTATATGTTGTCAGGTTAGCTCAGTCTCCTTTGATATGGTTTTGAAATATTAACAGTTCATCATGTTTGAAAAATGCTGACCATAGTTTTGATTTTGCATATAAGAGCCGCTTGGACTACCGTGTCTACCTCTTTGATGGGTAATGAATGTATAGTTGCTTAGCAACACTTTTGCAATGCGAGAGTCACATGGAGTGATACATCACTCCCACAGGAAATCCAAGCGAGCTCAAGAGGAAGAAGCCCTCTGAGGGAATTTTTAGAGCGTTTGGGAAACGCCATTACAGCTTACAAATATTTAGTCTTTAGTCGTTTAACAAGTGATTTAGATTCGAGTCGTAGAAAAGGATTCAAACATTGGCTTCTGAAATTGGAAGAAGGTAAAATCATTGGAATGAATTTAAAATATTAACAGAATAGGTTTACAGCCTTTCCAGTAAATGAGTATATTTGCTTTGTAGGGTCAGGTTGTTGTGTGGTACTAACTACCTGATACGCCATAAGGCAGTGATTCAGAGGCATAAGAAAAATGAATATATTTCCCAAGGTATGCATATGGTTATGGGGGGGGGTTCAAGTTTTAATACTGATGTTAAAAGCAGCAATATCATCTAGGTCAGTGTTTTCCTGTGCACTGAAGGATATACTTACATCTTTTATTTATTTGTATTAGGATAGAAAATTTGTTGACTGTTGAATCGTTTGCACAATATATGAAGTAATTTGGTAGACAAAAAAGTTAATGGTAATATTCAAATACATTGTTTTTTGAGAATACATTTAAATTTGATAATATTGAATTTGAATTAGTAATTAAAATAAAATTATGTTTCTGTTTTAAACAGATTTCAAAATACCCTGTGAACAAGCTCTCAGGAGCGAAACGTAGGGGGCTGATATTCTATGAAAGAAGTGGAACTTCAATACACTTGTCAAGTGTTTCATTGATGTAGAAGAACATCGTGAACTCCCTGCTTTTATTTTTTGTGATTTAAATATTGGGCACCTTCAAGGGAGTTACAGTTTAAATATTTTCACCATTTCCCAAATTGTGCTTGTTGTGTGTGCCTTCTGTATTACCCTCCGACCACTCTTCCAGACCCCTCCCAGAGTTACTGTGCCTCTGCCGTTACCTATATCTAGGGGGTGAGCTCATTAGGCTCCCCTGTCTGGACCTTTCTACTATCCTCAGTCTTTTGGCCACCCCCCTCACTAGTTTAAATCCACCTTAGTAGAGATATACCCCTCTAATCCTGCCTTTAATACTCCCTTCCCCTTCCTGCTCAAGTGTACGCTGTCCCCCGCATACAAGTCACTATTTCCCCAGACCCTAGCCCAGTTAGTCACTAACCCATAATTTTTGGTGTGGCACCAATCCCTCTGGCCCTCGTTGAACTCCTCAATCCTACCCTTCTTCCACATGCTTGCACATGGTGCGGGGAGTAACTCCGAGAATGCCGCCGACTCCCCCACTCCCTCACACTGCGTGCTCAACTACTCGAACCTCCCCCTCACTAATTCCACAGCCTCCCCCCAAGTCGTTTGTACCCACATGCAACAGTAAATGAGGTTTCTTCCTCCCCCTTGCTGCACACTTGAGCAGTGCATGCCCTGCCCCTCCTGCAGTCAACCTGGGGATAGCTTCAACCCAAATATGGCTGTGCCTTCCCCCCTTCTGCCCCATCTCACCCCTTTCAGTATACAATCCTCTACGATGAGTACCCCCGTCCCTTAGCCCTTTTTCCTTCTAATGCCCCTTCCACCACCCCAGTGTTCTATCTTCCCTGCCACTTACCCCCGCCAGCTGCACTCTCTGTGAATTCTGTATCTGTACCCCCTATTTCCACCTCACCTCTTTTCTCTGCCTTATTCCTCCCATCCTCCTTGAACCCCTTCCCAGCCTGACTACTTCCTACTGGGCTTCCCATGTCAATGTCCCCTCCTCCACTGCTGATTTCCAACCCATCTCCTATCCCCGCTGTTGTCGATTTAGAGCCCCATCTCTTCTACCCCAATAGTGATGCCCCCATCCTTCCCCCTTCCCGCAGCCTTCTCTCCTTCAGTCACCACCCCCTCCTTCCTTACTAGCCCACCTTCTACCCTTTTGTCCTAGCTGTCTCTTCCCCTAGCTTTTGCCATCAATCTCATGCCCAACTTGTCCTCCACCCTTCAGTATGGTCCTGCCCCCCCTCTCCCATAGCAGAGGCTCAAATCTATTCCTAGTTGATACCCTTCATACATCTCATTGGTTCCCCTCTCCTACGTGTTCCCCTCCGTGCCATTCCTGGTCCCACCCCTGGTCCCTCCCTACCCACAGTCATCTGCTCTCTCCCCTTGTACTCCTCATGGTTTCTTCCTCCCCCAACAGGAGGCCCCCCTTCTACCCTTTCATCTTCGCAATCTCTTCCCCCTAGCAGTTGCCATCCCTCTCATGCCCCGCTTGTCCTCCCCCTTCACTATATTCCTGCTCCCTCTCTCCCATAGCAGAGGCTCAAATCTTTTTCTAGTTGATACCCCTGCTGCATCTCTTCCCCCTATCAGTTCCCCCCTCCTACTTGTTCCCCTCCATGCCACCCCTAGTCACACCCTGGTCCCAACCTACCCACAGCTAGCTACTTTCTCCCCTGGTACTCCTCGTAGTCTCTTCCTCCAGCAACAGGAGGCCTCCCCTTGTCTCGGGCACCCCTCCCTTGTCATCTCTTTTCTGCTAGTGCTTCTGATACTGGGGTCTGTTTCAGTCCCTAGTTGTTCTTCCGCCGTCCCCCTTGCCTTCCCTTATTCCCCTCCCAGCCATGATGCCTACCATACTCATCTGCCCTGCCACTTAGACTCCTCCCTAACCTCCATAGTTCCTCCCTCAAACTAGCCAGTCGTCTACAGACCATACACCCTCCATCCTCCAAGCCCAGTCCAGGATCATGGTAGACCCACAGCCTGTACACCCCACCACCCTTCCATAGATGCCTGCTCTATTGACATGTGGCACCTGCCCCATTTTGGCCCCCATCTTATGTTACGGGCTCTTACTCCCATGTTCTGTACCCTACTACAACTGTTAGGCCCCTATTTACTGAAATTCCTGTTCCCCCTACACTAGTCCCCCTACTGGCCCCTTGCCAACTGGGGTAATTCAGTCTCAAATCTGATCCGTTAGATACTGTATTACTGTAGCAATCCTAAAGCTTCCTTGTATGTTTTTCACCCCTCAGCTACCATACTTTTTGTTCTCAGCTCTCATATAGTTTCACTTAGCCCAGTTAGAAATCCTATTGCACTCCAAGTATTACTCAGCTCAGTTAGAGAAATAAACAAAACAAATAAATATGTATTATTACAGCAATCATAACAGTATAGCTCAGCACTTAGCTTAGCTAGAGAAGTAAACAGAACAACTAAATCTGTATTATTACAGCACTCCTCAAAGTATCCAATCAATGCTTTGCCTCCACCCCAGAGACCCTGCTGTAATATAGGACCACAGAGGAACCTGGGTGGAAGGGTGGGCAACTCTAAAGTTCCGGCAGAGCTTCGTTGAACTCGTTCACTCCCCCGTCTCTCACTCACTCGTTCTGTTTCTTCTGGCTCTGCAGGCTGCCCTTTTGTACTGGGCTCCTGCCAGCTTTTTCTGCCTACAAAGAAATCTGCTTGCAGTCCTGACAGAGCTCTGTTGAGCTCGCTCACTCCCCCTCTCTCACTCGCTCATTCTGTTTCTCCCGGCGCTGCAGGCTGTCACTTTGTACTGGGCTCCTGCCTGTGTTGTCACCTTTTTCTGCCTACAAAGAAATCTGCAGCAGTCCTGACAGAGCTCCATTGAGCTTGATTACTCCCCCTCTCTCACTTGCTCGCTCATTCTGTTTCTCCAAGTGCTGCAAGCTGCCCTTTTGTACTGAGCTCCTGCCTGTGTTGGCTCCTTTTTTTGCCACACAAAGAAGTTCACAGCTGTCCCGACAGAGCTCCGTTGAGCTCACTCACTCCCCCTCTCTCACTCACTCCTTCTATTTCTCCCAGCGCTGCAGGCTGCCCTTTTGCACTGGGCTCCTGCCTGCATTGATACCTTTTTCTGCCCACAAAGAAATATGCAAAAGTCCTGACAGAGCTCAGTTGAGCTTGTTCACTCTTCCTCTCTCACTAGCTCGATCTTCATCTTTCCCAAACATTGATTTCCCACAGCGACCGCTCTATTCCTCGCCAGAAGTGCAAAAACACATTTTGGCCAGGATGTGAAAAATGACAGCTGTACTGTTCATAAGGAGGTGTGAAAAAAGGCCAGCGCTGAAAATCTGGAGTGAAAATATCACAAATTTGTGAAGTTACAAAGGTACGTGGAAACAGTGCAATGCACGCTTGTAACACAGTCATTTTATGGAGTTTCATCACCAAATTTTCAACATAGGCATTTTAGGACCTCTGCTCATGAACAGTGTCACTGTCATTATCTCAATCTATCTTGAAAATAGATTTCCCACAGTGACTGCGCTATTCTGCGCTGGAAGTGAGAAAACACATTTTGGCCAGGATGTGTAAAATGACAGCTGTACTGTTCATAAGTAAGTGTTGAAAAATGGCAGTGTTGAAAATCTGTGCTGAAAATACTACAAATTCTCAAAGTTATGAGCATGTGTGGAAACCGTGCAATGCAGGCTCGTAAAACAGTCATTTTTTTTTATTTTTTCACCAAATTTGCAACATAGGCCTTTTGAGAGCCCACCTCATAAACAGTGGCACTGTTGTTTCATTAATCGGTCCTGAAAGGTGATTCTATGCAGTGACCACAAAATCACCTTTTGGAACCGAATAACGCAATGACGGTGACTGAATTCATGAGGAGGGGTCCCAAGAACCCCATGTTGAAAATTTGGTGCAAAAATTCCCAAAACTGCTGGAGGCATGCACCAAAGTTGAAAAAAAACCTATTTATGCTACTATACAGCTTACCAGCATTTCTTCAGTTTGCGGTCAGCTTTGAAGAGTGCAGACGTGTTCCCAGTCCACCGAAGATCATCACGCTGGGCTCCAGAGGTAAGTATGGGGTGTGGGGGTGTGGAAAGGCAGGGTGCACAGAGGGTGGGCTTGGGTTGGGGAGGGCCACAGAACTCTATGAGGACCATTTTCTGTTTAGCAGGTGTTAAAAAAAAACATTGCAGGACTGTTTTCTCTTTTCAGGGACATTTGGTACACTGGGGTTGGCTCCCAGCATGCCACCAGAGTGTTTTGGGGGTTGTAACTGATGGGGGATTGGGCACCCCTATCAGCACATACCAGTGGGGGAGATCCGAGGGGATTTGGCACCTGCTTGGCAGAGCAAACTGGGGGTGACATTATGCCAACAGGGAGTGGGCTCCTATTGGCAAATTGAACTGGGGGACTGAGGCCAATGGGATTGTGGCCCCTGTTGGCAAAGAAAGACTGTTGGGGGCATATACTGCCGAGGGGGATTGGGCACCTCCTCGGCACACAACAAATGGGGAAGGGGGTGTTACAGTGTGCCGATGGGGAGTGGGCTCCCACGTCAGCAAATGTACTGGGTTGGGGCAGCATACGGATGGCAAAGTATTGCCCTGCAATGATGGGATGCTTCCTCACTGCAGCTGAACTGCTGACACTGCAATTATGAGGCAGCCCCTGATTACAGTGGTGAAAACATTTTAACTTGGTGCCACTTCTGCAGAACCAATGTCATCAAGACACTGGGCCTGCATTGGTCCACCAGTGCCAAGCCCCCAAATGCAGTGCCCCCTTTGGCTGCCAGAGTGACACATCTCCACAACACGCTTCTCTCCTAAGCTGCCATATAATATTATTGCACATGCAAGCAAGCAAACATAAAAATGGCAAAACTGGCCCATGAAACAAGAGCTAACGCCATGCCAATGACTACAGGGGAGGCTAGCATTATAAATGAGAGTTCATATAACCTCAGTGATTAAATAAATCAGGTAGAAGTTCTCAAAGCTCCTTATTTCCCCACTCTGCAGAATCAAAGGATTTGCACCAGTCTTGGACCAAAACCCGTAATTGGGTGGGGTAAAACATTTTAAATTTGATGCTTACAGCTGTTAACTTGGAAACTATTGGACCTCCTTTGATGGACCGAATTTGGTAGGTCCTGTGAAACCATTAATTTGGAGATTTCCCACATATTGTAATGTCTTTTGATTCTCGGACCTTTGCAAGTATATAAACTTTATCCAAGTAATTCAACACCTTCATTATGAAAGGACGTGGTGGGGCTCCAGTTGGTGGCATGGGGTGTAGGGAGCGGTAAGCACACTCTATAATGTACGTTGGCCCATTTGGAGAGGGGACAACTATTTTAGCACACTGTTTTGTGCAAACAGGACAGAACTAGCACCTTCCACAGACTCTGGCAGCCCAAAAATGATAATGTTGTTTTGACAGCTGCGACCTATGAGGTCCTTCAGTTTTGCTTCTAGCAGGAACGTCTTTTGCTGAAGAGCATGAAAATCTGACACCAGCCTGTACTTCCAGCAATTCAAAGAATGAAATTTTGCTTCGTTGTCCCCTATTTGTTGCCTGAGGTCAGTGATAGCAGTTTTCAGCAAGTTAAGCTCTTTTGTGATATCTTGCATAGATACCTTGAATGGCAGAAATTCTAATAAAAAGCACTCCTCGATCAGAGGAGTTGCCATCTGCATCACTGGATTTGCTGTAGATGAACAGCCTTACCCTGTGCCCTGGGCCTTGGATTTCTTTGCAATCTTGTCCAGGGTAGTGGGGGGGGGATGCCTGAGCATCGCGTTGTGCATCTCTGCATCAATGTTATATAAAGAATAGCCTGCTCTAGACACAAAAACATCTCGAGGAGCTCTGGAAAGGTAGACTTGATAGATGAAATCTGAATTATTAAGAGAAAAAACAAGTTTTGTCAGAGGAGGAAAGGGAGCAATTCCTGAGAGATGCTACACCATCCGGAGCATGTCATGACTCCCCTTGTTCTGCTTATTCAAACATACCATACAGTGGGGGGGAGGGGTAGTCAGGAATAACCCACTGTTAGCTATAGCTATTCAACTAATACAGTACTAGCACTGGAAAAGTGGCAGACTAACAACCCAGGCAGAATACAGGGAAACAGATAGTAGGTGACTAAAACTAGGTCACCACATTATTCGAATAAACAGTTGAAGATATCTGTTAATGGTGCCATCAGCTTTTTCATAATTTCTTTTGGCACTGTATGATGTAGCCCATCTAGGCCCATTGATTTAACTACTTTTTGATTTTTCAGACCTTTCAGAGCTCTATCTTCCGTTATTGACTCAATGTTTATCCCCGTCAGTTGTGAACCCAAGTCTACTATCTGGCAGTGGGCTTTTGTCCTCTGCCACAAATGGGGTCTCCCCTACCCTGCTCCCAGGGTTCATTTACTCTCTACCTCTGCAGTTTCATCCCTTCAGTTAGCAGGTCTCCCTTCTGGTACCTTTTTTGTATGCCGTGCCTTGCTACTGTATTTTACATGTGTACTGGTGTTCCTTACTATGCCCTGGCTGCACTTTATTTTGTGCTGCACTTGAGAAATGTTACTATGTAGAGTCCTAGTGTATCTCCTGTTCCCTTTCCCTGGGTTGCATCTGGAAATGAGCCTCACCTCAGTGTGCCTCTCCCAGTTACCAATTTTCAAATAAAGAAATGAATAAATGCTTAGCAGAAATACTCATTTTATATGTCCACTTTTGCCATCTTCCACTCCTCCCTTCTTTCTCCTCCTACTTTCTTATAATCCCCTACTTAGATTTCCATTTTTCTTTGAGGTAGTAGAAAAATGTATTGCCCACCTTTTTTACTCAATCCAGTATCCTCTGCTCTGTATCTGACTTTGACCATTTTACCTTCTTGCTAGCATCCGTCACACCGGTACCCCATGAAAACAGTGAGACTAAAATGGCAAGGATGATAACCACAAATGGAAAACAGTGCAGCCACATAGGCTGAGTTGTAAAATACAGTGATTGCCAAAACTGTGACTTCCAGCTTTTCCTCATCCCCAACTTGAGTCCCTTGGCATACTTCCCTGTTCTATCTTATCCGAGTTGCCTTGTAGTTTTTCAGTGATCTTTTTCTGTCTCCCTCATTGACTCCCATACCTTCTTTATATACCACAATGACATTTTATCCTTCTGTTTTCATCCATTTTTCTAATACAGATACATGTTGCCTCCAATAATCCTTCTTGAATTTGACTCCATTTGCTATCTACACACACTGCATCCCTTACTTCCCACTGGCTTTTCTCAAAATACTTTTTATAACCTGGTAAAATCAGCTCTGATGAACTCAAATACTTTTATTAGTGGACATTTGTTTTCCCCATTCAGCCTTATTTTGAGCCGCAGTGTCTGATAATCACTGGATCCCAGAGGCTCATGAATCATGACATCTCCCACACTGTTTCCATTTGTGAGGACTAGATCCAGAGTGGCCTTTTCCTGGGTGGATGTATCTACTCACAGGATCTTTTTCATTAGTTCATTTACAAAGGGCTGATCTCATTGAGGAAAAGCTGCTCTTAACCTGTGTCACGTAGCATTTCAGTGGCTTAAAGTCTGTGATAAGAGGGGTTTTTAGTATACAAGAGCTGTTTAAGTGTACTGTACTCCATTAAAAGTCTGCTAGCTAGCCTCGGAGTGACCGTGATTCTCTAAAAGGCTGATTTTGATCCGAATGCTGGTATTTTTAAAGAAAGACTGATTTTGATCTGAATGCTTGTATTTTGAGCATGATTTGTGTTCCACTCCTTATTGTAATTCGAATCTAGCCCGCCCACACCAGACAGCCCTTCCTCCTCCTTACCTGTATATTAACAAGCCCTTCTCTTTGTCTCCTCAGCTCATCCGGTGAGCTCCCACGGTGGTCGAGAGGGCCATTCATTTCTCTGCCCTTCTCCAAGCTGGAAAAAGGCAAAAATGTATGGTGGCAGTTTCCCCCCAGTTTGAGTTTCATCAGGAAGGCCCCGACAGCGCTCCATGCAGGCTGCCTCACCACCCCCACCACCACCCTTGGTGAGCAGCTCTTCATATAGCTAAAACCAATTGTTGGTTTTTAGCCCATCAGCACACTTCTCCATCTGCAGGCTATATTCTCTCACCATCAGGGCCACTTTGTTGACTCCCTTTTGTCTAGCACTCCTCAATTGCTAATTATGATACTACTTATCATGCTGTGCACCCTGCTACTCCCATTCCAGATCCCACACAAGCTCCTCACCTTGAATGCATACCCCCCCATGGCATTGTCGATCATCTGCTTGCCGGGCAGTTTTTCTGTGCAGCAGCACCAGGGAGGGTATCATACCTAGACTCTCTGACCCCATCCTATGTTGCTGGTGGATCCACCCCCATGGTCCTCTACCCAACTATCACTTATAATGACTACCGCCCCTGTTGTATCATACTATGTTATCCAGGCTATCCTTGGCAGCCACCTCACCTGGAGACTGTGCTACAATCAACACTACCCACCCTTTGACTCCTCTTTCTGGCTACCCCCCATATACTAAACCTCCCCATCCCTACTTTCTCTGGCTGTAAAGGGACCTTAGCTCAAAAATCTCACCTTCGCAAAAAATTATGCTGGAACCCTGTACTCAGGTTCCTTCTCATCCGCCTCCTTCTCATGTCTGGGAATATCCACCCTAACCCTGGACCCCTCCCGCTCCCTGCGACGCCTCACTTCCCTACCGGTGGGCTGCGCATTGCCATCCTTAATATCTGCAGTTTGTTATAAAAGTGGGATGCCTTCCAGTGCTGGGTTCTACAATACTGGCCTGACATCATTACCATGGGTGAAACCTGGCTCTCCCCCCCCGGACTCCAGACTCGCTGATAACCCTCTCTGGTTATAACATATACTGAGCTGACCAGCAAAGTAAGTGTGGGGGTGGCTGCACCATTTACATCAAGGACACAGTACACAGCCAGGTTATCTTCACCCCCCAGCTGGTACCTTGACCCCAGGCCCTCACTCTTAAACTTTCCTTAGGGCTCTCACTGACACCTTTCCTCATCACTGCAGTATACATTCTCCCCCAGGGAACAGAAAGTGGCCTTCCACTCAGTACTATCCTACCTGGCCACCCTCCCATCTCAAACAGAAAAAATCATGCTCAGTGATTTCAATATCAATTGGTTAAGCAAGGCTGCCACCCTGCTAGTCAATGCAGCCAATATCCAAGACCTAACACAAGTAGTCACATCCCCAACCTGACTGAACCATCATACAGGATCTTCCTCATTGCTAG
This sequence comes from Neoceratodus forsteri, assembly GCA_016271365.2. Classification (NCBI taxonomy): domain Eukaryota; kingdom Metazoa; phylum Chordata; order Ceratodontiformes; family Ceratodontidae; genus Neoceratodus; species Neoceratodus forsteri. The sequence goes on from CM057456.1 coordinate 1,295,431,717, forward strand.
ACCTCGTGTTCACCAATCACCCCCACAAAATCGCAAGCATTTCAGTTCTCCAGAACGCCCTTAGTGACCACTCCCCAGTGCTCTGCTCCTGGACAGGCAAAGCACCCAAATTTCTGCCCAGATTAATCTTACAATGCAAAATTGGCCCTGGCAAACTTGCCCTTCTTAAATCGCATCTCAGCACCTTGGACTGGTCCTTCATTATGAATAACCATGACCCTGATAGAGCCCTCAACCTCTTCATCCTCTCCTACAATACCATATGTGACAAATTTGCCCCAATCGCTAAAAGAATGGTCAAAGGCAATCCAGAATTTTGGATCACTGACCACCTCCTGGCCATGTTTTGGTCCAGAGATTCATTATGGCACCTCTCTAATCAGTCAAACCTTTCATCTGATAGACAAAAGTACAGAGAGGTCAGGAACAAATGCACTTGGGCCCTGTGCAAGGCCAAAGCTGAGTATTTTAAATCCTCCTTAACATCTACCTGTTGTTCTGGGTGCAATTTTTGAAACAATATTAAGGATATCTGTGGCAAAGTCCCTAAACCTGTCCCAAATCAAATAATGGTTGATGGATCCCTGACCTCAGATCCTTCTAATATAGCCACAGCCTTCAATGACACTTTCACAAACCTCAGCCATGTCCTACCTCCTAATTTCTTTGACCCACCTTCAGCTGGCTCCCCCATTTCCCCTCCAGAAGCCCCCCTTTCGCCTATGTCACATTTCACCCAAATCCGCGGAGCCATATCTTAAAAAAACTCTGAGCCACTCCTGCTACAGCAGTGACACCTTAGACTTGAAACTTCTGCAGCTTACCCTCCATGAGGTACTTATCCCAATCACCCATATTATAAACCGCTGCCTGTGTCTAGGTAAATTCCCCTCTAGGTGGAAATCTGCATCCATCACCCCATTTTCAAAATTGGGGAGCTTACCCTCACCAATAACTATTGCCCCATCTCCATTCTCTCTCCCCTGTCCAATGCCCTAGAGCAGATTGTCACAGATCAGCTTATAGACCACCTCAACAAATGCAACCTTCTCTGTAAGCAGCACCATGGCTTTCAGAAAGGGCACCGTACTACAACTACTGCCTTACTGAAGTTTACCGCCCACTTCCACTCCGCTTTGGACAGAGTTCATATCACTGGTGCCTTCTTCACAGACCTCACTAAGACATTTGACACCATTAACCACTGTCTCTTGCTGACCTCACTCTCCAACTTTGGTTTCTCTCAGGATGCCCTTGGCTGGTTCTCTGATTACCTCTCGAACTATTTCCAGCAGGCCAAAATCTGTAACACCCTCTCCAATAGAATGCCTGTCCTCTCCAGTGTGCCACAGGGGTCCATTCTAGGTCCTCTACTTTTTAGCCTCTTCCTTAACTCCCTCCCCAAGTCCTGCCCTGGCTACCTAATACTATATGCAGATGACGCTGTCCTATATTCCACCAACGCAGATCCCTATAAACTCCACCATTCCCTGCAATCCTCCTTTAGTGGTGCTGAAAACTGGTTCTCCACTCAACATCTTATTCTCAACTATCAGAAGACCAAAGTCATGCTATTCTCCCACCCCATGAACTTCCAGAAAGAGCAGTGCCCTCATGTACTAACTGCCAATCTGACTCCTTTACAGCAAGTGGACTCCTTTAAGTACCTAGGCATAACTCTAGACCAGGCCCTTAATTTCCACCAACATATCCATCTCCTGTCCACCACCCTGAATTTTAGGCTCGGACTGTTCTATCGTTTCAAACACTGCCTCACCCTGGATGCCCTTAGGCTCTCTGTCTCCACCTTGGTCCTCTCACTACTTAACTATGGCCTACTTATCTATAGTGCTGCAAACACCTTGGCCTTTTAAAGACTCCATGTCTCCCTAAATAAAACTTGCCACCTCATACTGGGATGTGACCATCTCACCCATACTTGCTCTCTCTATAATGCTACCAACTGGCTAAATCTCTACAGTAGAATCCGGTACCATAGTTGCCTCATGGCCAAAAAGATTGCCCTCGACCTCTCCCCCCCAGGCTCTCCTCCTTAGTCCACCTGGCTCTGATGATTAAGCACACACATAGCTCTGGCAAGCCGCTCCTGTTGGATCCCCTCTGCTGAACCTCCCAGTTCCAAAGGTCCTTCGGCTACAGGGCTCCTTCTTGGAAGAACTGCCTATCCTCTTCTGTAGTGAACAGAAATAGAATTGGCCCCTTCAAAACATACCTCAGGGCCCACCTAAGGTCCTTAAATACCTGTGACTGCCAATGATTCCTTGCCTGTCTCCCCCCACATCTGCCACCGATTTGTTGCCCTGCCTCCCCCCGTCCTTTCTCCTGACTATGGCCTCCAGCCGGCTTACCCTTTTGACCTTGCTTGAGCTGATGACACTGTTATTCATCTAACTATAAATGTGTTACTAATGACCTGTATAATTTACAACTAGTAACCATCTGTTAGCCTTCACTGTTTTGTAAATATGCTGTACTATGTACCTCGTTGAATTACTAATGTATGTTATGTTTTCTGTGATGTGGAACCTTCGTAAAGGAGTCTTTGACTCAATGTTATATCTGAATACTCAATAAATAAATAAAATAAGTATTAGGAATGGCTCTTGCAGTGTCTCCACCACCTTCTGGTTTCTTGCATTCGCTGCTATTGGAAATCTCCAGTCCCAGCAGGCATGTTAAAGTCTCTTATCAGCAGTACCTTCCCATGTTCTGCTACTTTTTTAATCCTCTCTGCCATCTACTTGTCTTTTTCCTGTGTCTGAGAGGGCATCCTATATACTACCACATCCCAATACTCTCCCCCCTTTTACAACTACCTGAAAACATAATATTTCCACCACTCTGCTGTCCCCTTCCCATATCACTGTTGCACTGATGATCTCCATCATGTACTTTATAGCAGCACAGCTCCACTTCCCCTGCTGCCTATCCCTCCTGCATAATAAGTAACCAGGGATTGGTAGCTCTCAGTCATGATACCCTGTGGTCCATGCTTATTACCAACACCAGGTCCACACAAGCTTCTCCCATCAATGCCTGCAGGCTGCTGATTTTATTCGCTAGGCTCCTGGCATTCATGTACTTCCCTCCGTTGCTCCTGAGCTTTACCTCCATTACCTCAGTTATTTACCTTCATTCATCTATATCACTGCTGGGCTTATATCTTAAGCCCTTCCACTCTCTTGCCCCATGTCACTTACAGTATTTCTGTTAAAACTGTCTATTCCTCATCTACCTCTCTCTCAAATGAATCATGTCCCTCAATTTACTATGCCTAATTCCTTCTCTGTTTCTCCTACTGCACCACCCCACCCCTTCTGCCACTACTCATGTGTATCTTACTCCCATCAGCTATGTTCACTTCAGGGCTACACTGGTATCCATTGAGCTGATGTTTTCATCATCTAAAGAACACCCCCTTTTTACTATTTTCTTATTGTCATTTCCCTTTGGCCCAATAATGCTCGGTTTATAACTGCCTGAAGGGGAGGTGCATGTTTGACTTTTTGTTCTGCTGGTTAAATACCCTAATTACAGTATATAAACTTGTCACATGTTAAATTCAGTAGTCACAGTTGATCTTAAGATACTGCAGCAGTTGAATATGTCTAGAGCAACAACCAGCTGGATCCCAGCTTTTGTAATGATGAAAATTATGTTGATGATAAAAGTGTATTTTTATACAGTTAATTATACACTAGTGCCAAAGCTCTGTTTTCAGGAGTAGACCTATAATATCAAGCAAATTACTAGAACAAAATACTTAATGGGGAACTTTAATTCAAAATTTACAAAATAAAAGTGTTGTGCAGAGTGTTTTGATTTGTAGGTGCACTTCTAGTAAGTCCTTCCATTTGTTTTCTGAAGTGAGTTTTCTATAAATTTGCTTGCTGGTGTTATGGCCCCTGTGGATCCTCATGCTAGCATTTTTATTGCTCTTCTTGTTCCTATAGTGCCTCCTGTTCCATGTGACAGTGATGAAATCAGTACCTTTGATTCAGAGAGTAAAAACTACTGCAGCAGCAATTTACTCTTAGGATCCTGATATTTTGGCTTCAACTGAATAACTCTATCTAATCCAATTGTTCTGTTTTATACTGACTGAGGTACCACTGAGGCAATCTGCATTGATTGTAATGTGATCCTGCCTCATTCTGCCTCCGTATACCCAGGTATACCTCAATACTGAGAAGTTTTTCTATGACTACCACTGTAGGTATTTTTTTTTATTTGTTCTTTTGGTAGCTGGATATGGCCCACTAGGCACAAGTGCCTGTTTTCAGGAGCAACCTGGGAACACTGAGGTGGTTAATGACTTGCTTAGAGTCATACAGTATGCAAGGGGAGGTTGTAGAATTAATCTCAGGTCTGCCGGATGTACCAAGCTCATTCACAGCTCGTTACTCCAACCTCTAGGCTATACTGCCTAAATATAGCCAACATAAGTAAATGTTTTGTTTTTAAAGCTTTTCATGTCATCAAAGTACACACAATCATGAAAAAACAAGAACACAAATCATCCAAGGTCACAAATGCTATAATTAGTGAATACTCTGACTGTTTCCTTACAGAGTAGCCTACTCAGTTATCCCTCAGGCATTTGCTATCTGTAAATTTAGCTTTCAGTAGGGCTTCCTGGACAAGGAGAGTTAATATCACAGCTCTACTACTGTAAACTTGAGAAAAAAAATGCTCTTGCTGAATTAATGGACCTGGACGCATCAATGCCACATGGGACAGAATGTATTCTAGGAACAAGAGGAGCTATAAAAAATACTGTACTGACATGGAGGTCCCCAAGGGTCATAAAACCAACAAGTACATTTGGAAAAAAAAAAACTTCTTTCAGTTAAAAAAAGTGAAGAACTTACTAGGAGTATACCTACAAATAAAAACACTCAGTACATATTTGTTTGTCAATTTTGGCTTGAGTTTTCCTTTAAGCATACATTTAAAACATTAATTATTATACTTGTCCACGTTCCAACTACATTGGCATGCATACAAGTTTCTGACACATATAAGGACTAAAGCCAGCCATAATAAACATGTTACTTCTCTCTCAAAAGGTTTGAAATTTACTCAGAAACTTGGCAGCACAAGCATCTATTGAGATATAGTTCCAAGAGTCACCAGCATTAGGTTTAAGGGTCCTGAAACCAAATCTCAGAATAGTCATTGGATGAGTAAAACCTCCACGCATCATTTCCATTTGTGGATATCTTGAATTATTTTTAAACTTTAAACAATTAATGAATACAATGGCTCTCTAGGGTTAGGATGCTTGATTAGAAAGACTATGGTCAGACAGCATCTCTCTCTATTTATTGCTGATGGTTGCCAATTCAAAAATTCAGAAAGTTGACAGTGATGAGTAGTTAAGCTGCACTGGAAAACAAATCTTTGTTATAAAGAATATCCAGTTTGACAAAACTAAGAAAGCTTGCATGCTGAAAAAGGGGACTGCCATAATCAATTGAGGGGCAACCAGACCTTCTGAATAAACAGCTGTTATTTACAAGATGGTTTCTGTGGAGCAAGGTAGTCCTCCCCTCCACCAGATTCTCATGGGCATGACTGCAGTGCCATAAGTGGAGCTTCAGAAGGATTATCACAGAACCATAAAATATGCCTTTTTTTGTTCAGCTAAACAGGCTATCAATGTACATACTAAAAAGAGAAGGGAACTAACTGGTAGGGCTTCTAGAGCATGAAGGAGTGTTTACATGCTACAAAGAAATCTCTGAAAATATGCTCCTTATAGCCCATTCTATTGAAGAGTGCTAGGGAAAAAGTATTACCAAGGACCAGTGGTGAACTCAAGTCCTGCAGCAGGTCATGTCATCATAGTCCTGTCACTAAGGATGTTGCAAATGTAATCTTCACCACTGTAGTGGCTGCAAAGTGGTCACAATTCACCAATGTAAAGCTTTGAAAAGTTTCTGCAGATCCCAGGAAGTTCTACTTCATCACAATTGTGAAGTGTTTGCCACAAATTGATCCTGTTTTCTGAAAAGTGTCCATTTCATGAATTGGCCTAGTGGCACAGAGAGCTGAAGTGCAGCTAGGTGCCTTACATCAAACCATGTTGGGGACCCGAGTTTGGGAACAAGCTCAAGTCACCAAGGGTCAGTGGGGGGGGTGAGCTGGTAGAGGACTGAGCAGCCATCTGGCAGCTGTTCTCATCTGAACTGGGGTGGTGAGTTTTCCCCACTCTTGGCTGACAACAGATGGAGGTCTGGTGATAGAGCAGACATCGGGAGGTAGATGTGATGTCGGGATGTTGGAAGTTCTACTGTTTCAGGAAGCACATGTGTGCCTCCATGTGCATGCATCATTTGCACTGCCACAGCACTGGGACCAAAACAGTAAAGCTGGAGGAAAAATGGTGGACCTGTGCTTCATGAAGTCCTGCTCGAGGCATTGCAGTCTGCCTACCACTTCCGATAGTAAGGGTAACTTCTGGATGAGAGTCACTGGGGGTGGAGTAGGATGGCCCTCCCCACCTGGCCCCATGGTAAGGGAAAATCCATTGGAGAATCTAGCCCAGGGATTGGAAGGTGAAGCACAGAACAGCTGATGGTGACCTAAGGACACGGCTGATGTCCACCCAGGTCTGATTGGGATGATAAAAACCTTGATGGAAAACAAGAAAAAAATCTCCACTTCACAAGCAAATTTTGATAAATTCACCAAAGAAATGACAATTTCTAGATTCAAAACTTCACAAATTAAGCAAATTCACACTTCCCTTCCAGTCTATCAATTTTCAGTATGTTAGTTTGTACCCTCCACCCCATTTGTCCACTACAATTTTCAAATCCAAGAACTCAGTTCTCTCTCAGCATTACATTTCAAAGATAATTTCAAATGTGAGTTACTGTCATTCATGGAGGTATTCAAAAAGATTTCTGAGACATTCTTCACGCCCCCTAAGTTGAAATTGTCTCTGCTTCTATTGCCACTGTCCAAATACTGTGTATCTTCAAATATAAGCCATCCTCTAATAAAGACTACCCACTAACGTAAACTGCTCTTTCTATTAAAATTTTATAATAAAAGCTGCCCTCAATCCTTAGCTGTGGCTTACATTGTGAGACATACAGTACATACGGCATGGTGTGCTCCACTACCAGACAATGCAAGTTAAAGTCCAATTCATGTCAGTTTCAAAATGTTACCTTTGTTTCTGTGTAACAGGATCATGTGCTGTTCCCCCAAGTACTTATGATATTTCTCACAATAAAATACCATAAATACAAAAAAAAAAACTACTTTGAAGTGACTTGGCATGTTTGGTGTGGTTGGTGTGGTTACTGTACTGGAAGTACCAGAAGTGAGGGCAGAGTTTAAGAATTATTTTTATTTATTTATTTGAAACATTAAAAAATAAAATAATACAATATTTTTTTTCATAATTACACTCAGAATTAGCTAATTTACTACACAAGAGTCTCTGTAGCTTCTGATTCATTCGCTCTTCGATTCAATAACAAGACTGGAATCAGAACAGCTCAGAGGCTCTTGTGTGTCCCTTTCACTGCTTGTGGTGTCAGCGTCAGAGCAATCGGTAGAGCTTGTGGTGTCAACATCGGAGCAAGATGATTTGATCTCTGCCAGCTTGGTGATCAGCTCTGCCCAGATTTCTTCAGTGATTCCACCCTTCTTTGTGCAACTATTCACATCATGGTCACTGCTTGGTATGGCAAACACCTGGTAAGAAGAAAAAAAAATTAAAATACGGTAGCTGCAGTGTTAAATGAATGTGTTGGACTTTACCAGTACCTCAAAGGATTTTATAATAACATCTCTTGTGACTGTCTGCCACAAAAGTATTATCCACTCAAGAATCTTGTCCTTGCTAGGCGCTTGGGGGTTAATGGCCACTGTTCTCTCCCTCTCCTCCGTTGCCATTCAGTTATCATAAAACTCCCTGTAGGCGGCTTTGAAGGGAGTGTTCCAGCTAATGTCAGCGGACTTTAGAAACTTAGTGCAGCCACCAGGTATTACCCCATTACAGGTTTTCTTTGTTTTTTGCAGCCTTTTTCAAAGTAGGCAATAGGTGACAGTGAAAGGCATTCCACACAAAGATACACTTACTGAAAGCAATGGAACCCCATGCTCTGCTGAGCCAGAGGAGAGTCAGTTACTCACTCATCCAGCCACATAGCTACTGCAACTCCTGATACACCTGCAATCTCTTTAGGGATCTTTTTCCTTTTAGGATAACTAAAGGGGGCAACTTACGTCCACTGGCCATTGCTTCTAGACTCACTGTTACTTGTTGTCTTTCATGGTCAGTTGTTAGGAGAGGACAGACTTACAACCAACAAGGTCTATTGTTTTAGTACCGTGCATGTCTGTCCAAACAGCAGTCTCGTCCATATTGCCAATCATTGCTTGTAAAAACTAATGGACTTTTATCTGATGAGCAGAGAAACAAGCAAAATTTACAATCTTTAGGGGAAAGTCTATTGGCAAGCACTGACCAACAGTTGTGCGTTATCTAATAGTAAACCCTGAACACCATAAAAACTTGTCTACCCATCCCCTGTGGCAGTAATGGAAGGGTCCTGAGCAAGGGTAGTTGCTTTCAGTGTCAGAGCCTTTCAGGTGACATGACAATGTTGCTCTCACTGTAAAGTAAGTTAGCTAGCCAGGTCAGCCTCAACCTTGGGGTATCTTGTCTTCCTACCCCCACCATCTAGTAACCTTTGTTTTATTTTTTTGGACTCCATGGATCCCATCAGACACTTTCTCCTCAAGTGTGGTCAACTTTTTCCTCCACTCTCTGACCAGTTTTTCTTCTATGTGGAGTGCTGCTGCAACAGAACAGTTTCCCTCCTTATTAGCTCCCTTGGCAGCAGTGAGTTTAAAAGCCAGATTAAAGGATTTTCTTTTTGACATTGCTAAGTGCACGTGCACTCACTCTCAACTCCTTTTCAAAACAGCTCTCTATCGCCTCACTACAGCTAGTAAAAACATTTCTCTATTGCCCCACTATGCTGATCCTTTTGACTGGTCATTCAGCTGATTGTCAATTACAATTAAAAAGCTGCCCTCAAACATAAGCCATTCTTGATCATAAGCCGCAGCTGAAACATTTTTAATGGTAATAAAAGCTGTGTCTTTTAATTGAAGATGTACAGTATGTGAACTCTTCTCTTTGTGACTTAGTGGCAACACCATCCTACATCAGAAACACTGGAGATGTAGTACTTGTACTTAATGACATTATCAACCCAAATAGTGCCCTTCAGGAAACTTTGAATTCTGAGACTGTACTCAGCTCTGGTAAATTGGTAAATCATCAATCATGTTTTTTGAAGGTCAGTAATGACAGATCATTGTTAATCATAAAATGTTAACATATAATCATCAAGAGAGATTGTGATTTAAAGAGCTGGTGATGCATTCAGGACAACTTTAATAAAACATAATGTTTAGGCACTGTCCCACTTGTATTTCCCATTAGGTATGTACTCCTCCTCCCCATTATTTAGTAGTGAGGTAATTTGCATGAAAACATGATCTTTGCTCTTGAAGAGTTCATCTATTCCTGTTGCTTTCTCCCTACCTGAAGTCATAGAGCACTGCTTGTGATCTCACATTTACTCCCATGGCGATACACTGGGGTGTCACAACAGAGGATTATAACTTGAAGTAGGGAGTAAGCTATAGCAGCAGATGAACTCAAAATGATCTCTAAGTGATAATGATCATATATTCATACACATTTCTTTAGCAATAAATTATGGGGAGGAGAAATATATGAAATATAAATGGAACTCAAACAGAACTGTACCTAATTATTATGTTTTATAAAGTTTTCTTTGAGGCATCGGTAGCTCTTTAAGATCATCTAGATCATAATTTAATCATCAAGCATGTAACTTTCAAATGACCAACTGATGATTATTGATTATTTTAGTAAGCTTAAATCAGCATGATTGTTTCTGTGATCTGTGGATGATCTAATGATAATTGTTGATGATCACGGATGACTCTATTGGTTCTATATTATAAGACTGTAAGTCACATGAGTAATACTTAACAACATTTTTTTGTTCCTAACATGAAAATATGAATGTCAAATATCTGCAAAAGCAAATAAATTATAATGTAAATCATGTGAGGTTGAGTTGTACTCCCTTTAGGAAAAGGAAATGCAGTGTTCGATATAGTATACACATTTACATAACTCATTTGCATATATCAATAGCACAGTTTATGAACCAAAACAATGTCAATTTCTATACTGGAAATAATTTTGCTATGTCAGCAGTATTTTGTCAACTTTTTATGAAAGATTTTGATCAGTTACCAGGTACTTGTAGAAACTAACCATACCCATAAAATGAAGCATTAGAAGGAGTTATATAAACTGATTTGAGCCATCACAACAGTAGTAAGAAATGAGGTATCAGAGTAAGTATAACTGAATGCAACGTGTTTGTATGGAACATCTGTCATAGCTGATTATACCAGTAAAGATGTCTAAATAGAAGACACAATAAATTTCAAAAGCATGGAAAGAAGATACATTTTTAAATTGATTACAGTACTCTTGGCTATGGAAATCATGAAAAATCATTATGATATGTGATCATCATTAATCACAATCACCATTTCCATAATATGATAGTTTTTGATTGGTGGCCATTCAACATTCATATTTAATCACTGTCAGTCATTATCACAGTGATGGTGTTTGAAGCTTGATCATGATCTTTGCACATAATTGATAATGATTATTAATGATACGTCATTATAAAATCATCATCTTTTTAGCTGGGAAATGTCCCACACCAGGAAGGACTACAGAGTATGGATTTTTTTCCTAAGCATGCATTACCCAGAAGCTAATCTTCCCGCAGAGTTTTGTGTCTAAATTGGCAGAATTTGTGCTGAAATTAAACTAAATTGCTTGGGCAGGATTCTCAAAGCAATTGTGCTCAGTGCATCTTGGATGCCCTGGCACAAATGATGCTCCAAGCACCAACTGTGGTATTCACAGAAGATGCAACAGAGGATACTCCCGGCACATCCCTTCTGTGAATACTACAGTTGCGCCCAGCCAGGGATGTCCCGGCGTAACCCCCTAGTCGGGCTGGGAATCCAATGAGGTGGCACATCTCATGATGTGCTGCACCCACAGTTGCCATTCAAAGCCATCAACATGCAAATGGGGCCATTAGGCATGTAAGGTGCAATGGGGCCATTTTTTTTTTTTTTTGTTTAACCAGGTATAGCACACTAAGCTGAAAGCTTTTTTACAGGAGTGACCTGGAAGCACAAGGAGGTTAAGTGACTTGCTCAGGGTCACACAATATGCAAGTGGAAGCTGTGGGATTCAAACCCAGGCCTGGTCTGCTGGATGTCACCAGATTTGCAGCTCAGAGCCTTAGACCACTGCACTATACTGCCTCCTATATTTGCTTGTCATTATGGCCTCATTTGCATGTGCCATGCAGGGATGTGCCTGGTTAAATGTACTGGGCACCCTGCAAGGGCTGTGGTCCACATGCATGGCCTCATATAATCATGTCGAACCCCCCGCCCTTTCCGGGCCTGACCACATCCCAAGTAAACACCAGGATATATCCCTGGTGGTCCAGTCTCCCACCCCCACCTGCATGCCCTGTTACCTGATGATCACTGTGGCAGAAGTCCTGAGGTAAAGCAGATCCTCCTCCCTGCCTGAGTCCTCAGTGAGCTGCCGCTTACTGCAGCAGATGTCCCATAGGTAACGCAGATCCCACCCCCAGCCCAAGTCCCCGGTACACAGGAGTCCAATACTGCACAATCCTCTGTGGTGTAGTAGACCCCCCCACCCCAACTCAATCGCAATGCCGACAGCACCCCTTAAGCTGGATGCTCAATCATCTCTTACCCCTGCCAACCCTGGCAACCCAGGCTCATTCCTGAACTGGGTCACCAGTGTGGCGCAAGGTGTGGCATTCCAGCGCTTTAACCCTCAGTGCCACCAAGCTGGCTGACAGCACTGTTTTTGACCGTGATGTTTTGTTTTCACTCTTTTGACGAGGCACCACTGAAAATGGACAGACAGGAAAACCTCCTCCTAACTAAAAGCTGTCACCCCACCACCACCACCACCACATGATCAGCAACATTCCTAAAGACCAATCTTATAGAGCCAAGCATAACTGTAGCACTACAGACATTTTTTCAGGGGCAAGCAGCTGAACTTGAAAATAGATTCAGAGAGAGCAACTACAGTGGTGATAATATAAGCGCAACAAAGGAAGCTGTGGAAAGAGACACCCTTTTAGCTGAAAATGAAAGATTAAGTGGTGAAACTGACAGGTTTTATTTAGTTTTTTTTTTTTTTTACAATTTTTAGTGAGAAAAGACACACTAAGCCAAGACATGTTTCCAGGTGCATCCTGAGAGCACAGGGAAGCAAAGTGACATGCTGATTGTCAAACAGTATGCAGTTGGTGAATATGGCATTCAAATCCAGTTCTCTAAGTCTGTAGCTCAGTGTTTTTAACCACTACACAATCCTTTGTCACCACATTCGGTCCATATGCTAACAAAGTTCTATAGACGGTGTCTAATAATGGGCATATTATGTCTGCGAATCAATATCCAACAGATAATGTTTCAAGCCACCTAAAACTGTCTAAATGTGAGGAATTAATCTGAGAGTTCTCTTAGCTCACAGCAATCAAGAAGTAGCCAAATCTAATACTTGGTTGCCATCACAACGTAACAGTTCATTTCCCTGTGGAAGATGCAAATTTTGTAAAGTCATACCCACTATAAAGCATCTACTTAATCCTATAAATGAAAAACAGTTTGAGACTGAAGTTTCACAGTGTATGACTCTGAAGGTGCAACATGCCTAGCTGTCTGTAAATGTGGTGCCTGCTTTGTATGCAAAATGAAAAGACAGTTTTGTGTCAAGGTAGGAGAACATGTCAGAACCGTAAGGGATGAGAGTAAAGAGTATGCCACAACTCTTCATACTGCCCAAAGTACATAGAAAGAACAGCATGAATTTCATTTTGTGGGACTGGAGACTGTCCACATGAATCCAAGTGGAGGTGACTACAAAAATCACCTCCTCAGAAGGGGGTCTTTTTGGATTTATACTTCAGGAGCCAGAAACTGGCCAGATTTTAATTGGGATTTGGATCTTATTTCCTTCTTGAAGTGACATTGCAATGGACTGGGCTCTTGGATGTTTGATCATTTATATAGTTTTGCTTTTTATATGCATATCTTTGTTTTTTAATGTCGTTCATTATATACTTATTTTTTTTTGTACCGTCCTTCCACTTTCAACCCCATTACCCTGGTCCTGCACCCATGGTTTGATCCACATCCCTGTCCTGTACTCCTTGGGCCTTATATTCAAATGTGTGCCTGGCAATGGCCTAAGTGGGTGCACAGTGCAACTGAGGTGCACTGAAGCTACTAAGGGATATATGCAAAAGAGATGAGCCATGGCACATCTCTTCTGAATATATCCAGCAATGGGCAGTGCACAAATACAATGCACTGGTGCATTCCGCCCCGACAGGGTTGAATACCAGGAATGGGAATTGCATCACTGCATCAGAGATATGCTGTGTGCAAATTCTGATATTCAGTTATTCAGTCACCAATATGCAAATGGGGCCATAATGCATGCAAGGTGCAAATGGGGCCATTTGCATGTCATTATGGCCCCATTTGCATAAGTTGTGCAGGGCTGGCTGGTGAAATGCACCTGGCACCCTGCACACCATGAGGTGCTGGCAGTGTAGGTCCAGATGTTCACCATTCCCCATCCCATAGCTCCCATTACCCATAATGGTGTGCCACAGAAATCCCTGGTGGCCCAGTAGTACCCCTTCCCCTCCCGTAGAACTGATCACCTTATTGTACTATAGTTAATATCCCTGGTAGTCTAGCTGTACCCCCCCTCACTGCCTGATGCTCCAATCATCATCTTACTGTATGTCTAATAGGAATATCCCTGGTAGTCCAGTGGTTCTCCCCACCCGGCATGACCCTCTGATCACCATAATAATCCAAAGTTAATATCCCTAGTGGTCTAGTGGGTCCTCCCACCCTGCCTGTTCCTCTGATCACTGGTGAACTGGCAAATTACATTCCCTGGTGGTCCAGTGGTAACCCTCAGCACCCCACCCACACAGGACCCCCAGCCCACCTAGCTCCACCCAAGTCATTGGCGGGCAGCATGCCCACCTGTGTACCACCACAGCTGCTAGCTGAATGACAGTGTTCAGTAGATGCTGCAAGCTCACTGGTCCACATTGTGGACCAATGGGCTTGCAGTGCATACTGTAGTAATTCACAGCTTTGTGAATGAATAACTTCATTCACAAAGTTGTGAATTATTACAGTATGTACTGCAAGCCCATTAGTCCACAGTGTGAACCAATGAGCTTGCAGCATCTACTGTAAGCTGTCATTCGGCGGGCAGCCACTGTGGTATGCGGGTTGGTATGCTGCCTGCCGATGACCAGGGGGGCAGCTGGGTGGGCTCAGGGTCCTGTGTAGGTGGGGGTTACCACTGGACACCAGGGGAATGTAATTTGTCAATTCACCAGTGATCAGAGGTATGGGCAGGGTGGGGGAACCACTGAGCCACCAGGGATATTAACTTTAGATTATTACAGCGATTGGAGGGTCGGGCGGTGAGAAGGGTACCACTAGACTACCAGGGATATTAACTATTGTAAAATACATCACTTGGTGCTATGGAAGGGGAGGAGGGAACCACTGGACCACCAGGGCCTAATGTGTGTGTTTGTACACAGTGTTGGGGGGTGTTTCCACCCACGGCTGGTGGCTGCTGTGTTGTGCACTGCAATACAGTGGCTCACCGGTGAGGGACCTGTACTTAAACCATTTCTTACAGCCTCAACTTTGAGCCTAGGTATGCAGCATATCTCAGGGTTGTGCCAGCAGATGCACCACACATCCCGGGCTGAATATCGAGATGTGCCGCATATGCATGGGCACGCCCCCTGGAGATGTGCCACATACATCATCTTTGTACCCCAGTGCATTGGGAATTGCACTATGCAATTTCCTTTTTTCAATATAGCCCAGGGGCACAGTTCTGGGGTTGCGCTGGTACAACTCAATTGCGCCAGGTGCAACCCCTTTGAATATCTAGCCCCTTGTCTATTTCAGCTCTACTTTTTCCTGCTTTTCATTTCTATTAGTATTGAATCAAGTTTGCATCAATTAATGCTAATTTAGCAATCTGTGTTTTCCAGATGTTACTTGTGGCTGCGTGAATGTTAATAGCAATGTGGGGACTGCTCCATTGTTTTCAATCTGTGTTGCTTTACTGTATGTCACCTTGTGGTCAAACAGGCACTCGCACTTTTGTGGCTGTTTCTTGGGTAGTCCCAGCCCCATTAACTCAGACTATAGCTTTAAAAACTGCAGTTAAATTGATGACACTCACTAAGGGGGGGGGGGGTGATCCTTTGAGTAAGTGCATTAGAGACTACATGAAATGTTATGTACTACTTGGTGTGGGCCAGCATGCATGTTTGCACCACTGCATTAACATTACAGATTGTTTACTCAAATAAAGTATCTTTTGCATCATCTATGCTGAAAGCCTCTTGTGATGTTGGGAGAAATGGAATGATCATTCAGCTTTTCTTCACTGCTTAACTCTGAGTCAAATAACATATGGGGTGGTGAGTGTAAGATTTCTTGTCATCAAATAACTGTAACAAAAATCTATGTATGCCGGATGAGTCTGGTTAGAATTCTGTTTCAAGCACCAGCTTACTCTAAGTTTCTATTCAAATAACTTGACCTTCTTGTCCTTCAGTTTCCTCAGACTTTGCTGTAAAGAAAGTATTAAATGTCAGATGATGCAATTCTAGGAATAATAGCTAAATAAAAAGAAACTGCATCTATTGAAACTATGTAAATATAAGGCATGTTTTTTGTTGTCCTCTCTTGACACAGATTGCACGCGGTTATTAGAGAATACCTGAATTAATGTCAGAAATAACCATTTGCTGTGAAAAATGTTAAGCCATGAAAGCCTTTTGACTTCCAGTGCTCGTTTATGAGCTATGAATAGACAGAGGCTGTCTAAAGCTTTTTACAGTTTCTTTACTGTTGCTCAAGCATGCATTGGCAATCATCTCTGCCATCTATAGCTCAAATAAAACTGCTATTTACATTTTTGAGCAAATCTTTGACTGCAAACTATTTTTACAGCAATACTACAGATATGTGAAAATTAAAAAAGTGTAAAATGCATGCCTCTTACTGGGTCTTTTATGTAGAAAAATTGAGATTGTCAGCAGAAAAGGACCACCTGGCCTACCTAGTCAGCCCAGATGTCCATGCTAATTCTGTCTCCTCAAATCTTGTTTGGTGTCCGGTGATCCTCCTGCTTCCCTGGCTCTTTCCGAATGCACCATTCAGTCTATCCCACACAAGCTTGAAGCCCCCCACTCTTTTAGCCTCCACCACTTCTGCTGCCAGTCTGTTCCAGGTGTCTACTATTCATTTATTGAAAACACTGCCTTACACCTCTCTTGAACTTCCCCATTCCAGCTTCAGCACTTGTCCCTTGTACTGGTGCTCTTTCTCATTTGAAAGAGACTCCCCCACTCACTGTGTTCATCTCTGTGAGGTATGTGTAGGTCTTTATCATGTCACCTCACTCTCTCCCTCCTTCTAGGGTGTACATGTTGAGTCCTTCTTTCTGTCCTCATAAGTCTTCTTGTGCAAACTCTGCACCATTTTAGTTGTCCTCCTCTGTGCTGCCTCCACCCTGTCAGTGTCCTTTCTGAGGTGCAGTCAACAAAACTGGAAACAGCACTCCAGGTGTGGTTCTATGTCATAACGGTGACAGCCGAAAAGTGATCACTTTACTGCAAAGTCACATCACCAAAAATCAATTTTGGTGATGTGGACTTATAATTTTAACATTTTATGAGGGGGGCTGTGCCCCTGCACCCCCCTTCTTGAGGATTCTCAACTCCAGGGGGGTACACGTCAGGGGGGATGCAAAACATGGAAAAATAATTTGGCCCGGGCACAACAAAAACGTACCTGTGCCTGGATCCGAACCCAGCACCCTGTCCACCCAAGCCGTGAACCCACCCACCACACCATGGATCCAGCTCGGCAGCCCACCATGGCACCACCCCTCAAAAACCCTCCTGCCCCTCACTAAGCTTGCTCGCTCTCACCCCCCCATGCAAGTGTACATGTTGCAAGATCCTGTCACTATATGCCTGAACCCACCCCCATGCGGACTCCCTACCTCATCAGTAGCCCCCATGACATGCATCGCAACTGAGTCATCATTTTTGGTTTCGCTCAATCATGGTCGTGCATGTCATAGGCTACCCTCCAGGTGGGGTCTCAGCAGTGAGCCATACAGTGGCAACACTACCTCCTTCCCTCTCCCTATACACCCCAGCATCCCACTAGCCATACCCTCAGTTTATTATACTGTTCAGCCACTGTGAGGTCCTCAGATATGATGTCATACTGTCCAGCCACTGGAGATCCTGAGATATGATAACCCCAATCTTCCAATCCTATATAACAACTAACTCCAAGCGACATGCTTTTGACCACTCCTTGAGTTTCACAAGGTCCCTGTGCATTGACTACACCACCTCCTGAGTGACACTATTGCAGATTTTGGTATCATCTGCAAAAAGACATACCATCCTTTCCAGTTCCTCTGCACTGTCTCTTAAGAAAACATTTAAGACGACTGGTCCTGTGACAGGGTGAGCCCTGTATGGGGTAGATGCCCATGTGTGGGGTGTCTCCCCCCCAATCCTTTCTCTCTTTGTTTCTGTGGGACAGCCGCTCATGCTGGGAATGAAAATGAAATATGTTTGCTGTATGCTTGTCTATTTTAGGGTGTCACATTTAACAATTTAATGGAAATAAAAACAAAAAGATATGATGAGTTTCAAGGGCTGGCAGGAGAAGGGAGAAGAGGAGCATGTCCTCATTCTCTTGTTATCCTTTGAAACCCAGTGGAACCATCATGGACTTACTATCTTATTAAAAATATATTTTGAGATTAAACAAAATGGAAACATAAAACCCCATTAACATAAACCCCCCTTAACCAAGAAAAGTGAAGTTGAGTCTAGGCTGGAAAAATTAACATGTATGAACATGTATGTCTTTACTCTTTGATGGGGAACTCCTGAGAATAAGAGGTTTATACTGGTTTTAGCAAAAAGAGGTGGATCACCTGATGGTGATGTCATCCATGAAAGGTATAAAAAACCTATCACTTGGAGTAACAATGACAGATAGCTAGGGGAATCAGTTGAATACTGACTACCAAGTGAGGAGGACCTCAGAAGTGTGTGCTTGTTTCCACACTATTCTATTTCCAACCGCTGAAGCTAAGCCTCAGGGATGTTCAAAATTAGAAAGTTTGCTGGCTAATGAGCATTGAATAACCTTTTTCTTTCTGAATGTTTATTATTTTTATTTTTTTATTTTCTGTTTTAAAATAAAATAACAACAGACATCTGCATTTTTATGCACCTGACTTTTGGTTTGTTGTGTCTGTTTTATCCCACACCTTCAAAGGTCCCAGTAGCAAGCCCTGTGGTACCCAGCTAATCATTCTACCATAATTAGAATGAGTGCTGTTAATCTCCACCCTCTGTCTTCTATCTCTTAACAAGTTTCTAACCCAGTTCATCACTTTGGAACCCACCACTAGGCTGCTCAATTTCTTTATCAGCCTCCTAGTACAGTGTTTAAAGCCTTGCTTACGTTCCATGAATTGCTACAGTATAAATTAAAAAGTATACAATGATAGTATTCTAAATATAGCACTTCATGATTGTATCTGTAGTGAATGTTTATGCTTGTGAAAGGTATCAGACTGATAGCACTGGAGACTGAAAGCCTCTATTTATCCAAGAGAAGTTCAGACAGTTGAGAGGTGGGATCATATCACTTCCTCACTGCACACTCTGAGCTGGTTGCTGATCAGAAACACAAGCACTTATTCTTTCAACACACCAGGCAGTGTATTTAGATTTATTTTCTTAAGCAGGTAGTAGTATTATAGTGAACTGAGCATGTCATAAAATAAAATAAAATAAAGTAGTAGCAAAGATACATTAAACTCTGAATGACCTGGGATCTCCTCTCCTCAATGAAGTCCTGTGTATGACCCACTCATGCTTCCAGTAGAACTACAACTTTTGAACTGGGCCTACTCAGGACCCCCCTGTCCCATCTAACACTGGCAGGGCATTCTCTGTAGAGACACCATTTCTGTGGAATGCACCTTTGATGAAAGTCCATGTTGCCCCTCTGGTTGCTTCATTTAAAGGTAGGCTGTGAAGACAAATGTGAAGGCAAACATATGTCAGTCTGGAATAATCCCCCCGTTGGTCCCTGTTATCTGTATAAGCATTCTGCTTGACTTTGCAGTACTGTTCAGTGAACAGTATGCTTTTTCTAACTGTAGATGAAATTGGTGTGGTTTCTGTGTTTGTTCTTCCTTTGGAATGCGTAATTCACTTTAAAATTTGGATGGACACATAACAAATTAAGCACTTCTACTGCTACTACCAGTACCCTATCTGGCTGGTCAAGGTAATGCACAATTTGAGCAGGCACTGATGATAATGTTACTTGATAATAGTCCAGATAGCAGACTGACCAATCCGGCCAATCAAATAATTGTCAGAAATGGGCATTATTTATTTATTTTATTTAGTTTTTATGGACTGGGTAAGTGCACTAGGCGAATTTTGCCCATTTTCAGGCACGGCCCAGGGAGAGGGATACAAATGAATGCCAACTGACTTTGAACCAGATTAAGCTGTTGGTGGTATTTTTAGTAAATGGGGGGAAATTTGGCCAGGGCACTGGGGAACGTCCCCTACTTTGCTGACAGAGGGCGCTGTGTCTCTGTCTGTCAGAGTTGGATCCCACAACAAATGGCGGAAGACAGTGGTGGAGGTTGTGCTGTGGACGGCTGGTCCACTTCTTCTACAACATAAAGGGAGGTGGCTAGCATACGCCACATTAATGGCCAGCATAGTGATTCTTCTATCCAGCCTCCTCAGAAGGAAATGCTGGGTGCAAGTGGCACCGCAGTAGGGGAGAGTGTGCAGGTGGACCCTTCATTTTTTGGAGCTACAATTCAAAGTCCCAGGAGGGATTATGTTTCAGACACCAGTTCAGAGGTAAGCAGAATTCAAGAAGAACTTTTTATTGCAGAACAATTTTACCTGACTGCTAAATGTAAAGTGAAGGAAGAAAAGAAGCAGAAATGGGAGGAGTCTACCTCACTACAGCAGACACTGGAAAGTGTAGCAAAAGTGTTTTGTATGCACAACTACTGGTACCCCTATGAATGACACAATGCAGCTTCCTGCTGCACAGCAACGGCACATCGAGCCAACATTATGGTCTCCCAAAATGGCTCTACAGGGTGCAAGTTGGGTCCAAGCTAGTTCTGGTACCTGGGTTCTGGACCCAGCTATTCCTTTACTGGGCATCTCCTTGTTGCTCCCCACTTATGGAGGAGCCAGTTTTGGATAATAATTGGTGAAGACATGGATAGTTTGTACCCACAAAAGGAATGCCCAGAACAATTGTAACTCTCTGGACAGGCCTCAGATGCAGCCTCAGGTACCATTTCTTATTCCCCCCTTGATAACATTAGCCAGGATGTGTTTTGTGATGCCCCATCAGGGACTCAGACTGACCTTGGGGAAGGGTTGGAAAATTATGAAGTTGAACTGTTGTCAATACCTGTATGCCAACTGGAGAAGTATATTCCCCAGGGAGAACTGCCTGATGGTGATATTGCTGCACCTACAGTTGCACCTACCTATGCTAGTTTATTTAAAAAAACCTATGGAATTAGTGAAACAGCACTTTACTGTGCATCTCAGGTTATCGGGGTCTACTGAGGACATGCCTAATAGATACTTTGTGGGAAAGGTGTTAATGAAACAAACCTTTGGGTTTTCCCCTTCGGAGGTGTATGCCATAATTCATACACCTGGGGAAACCACATTTGACATTAGCTTTAGAACATCTGCTATCTTGGATTGATTTGGGGAGAAATATGCTATCTTGAAAATGCATCCTGCCTGGGCAAGATTTTAGGCTGTTCCCCTCACCAAACAAACATTTAAGGTCATAACGGTATTGTTACGTAATGAGGGTGAGAACATATCAGCCATTTTGTACCGGCTTGCAGAAGATGTGTATGGTGCAGGGCAACCCAGAACCAATACTGGATGATGATGGGTTCTGGAATGGTGGATGGAGGGTAAAAATTAATCTTCAACGGACTGAGGTTGGTTTACACCACCTCTCTAACTGCTTTTATACTGGACGTGATAAGGGATTTATTTTTTACCATTACTGATTCATGTCTGATGCTCTGGAGATTACTAGTACACAGGTAATTCCAGTTCCATCTTCTGACCATGCTATGTTTAGTCTCAAAGTGTCAAATTATGAGACAATGGGGATGGGTCCTGGTAATTGGAGGATGAACCTCACCCTCTTGTCTATTCCTCTGGTTTGTGAGTTTTTAGGGGTATTGGCAGCTAGGAAATCAGTAAAAATGCTGTAAGATGATCTTTATGATTGGTGGGAGGATTCCAAAGTGGATATCCAAGACTATTTTAAATAGATTGGGAAACTTCATGGGAAATATAAAACTGATGCATTTAAGAAGTACTGTGTAGAGCTGTATTCCCTGATGTCACAGCAGTCCCAGATACAAAGGGACTTTTCTGCAAAAATTTCGGATTTAAAACAAAAAATGGCTGATATACAGAATAATTGGTATAGATCTTTGGATGCCAAACAACTCTTTGATACACAAGGGAAACAAGATTATGTCAACCCATTTCAATTTGGTTTAGCACAAAAACAGAAGAAGTATATTTCACAATTGACTACTACAGATAATAGGGTGGTGACATGAAAAACTGGCATCTTACTGGAAATAGAACAACATTTCTGGCAGAAGTAGCAATCTCCTACCCTACCACATCACAGAAGGGACCAGTGGTTCAGTGACTGTGATCTCCCCTTTTTATCTATGCCTGATCAGGATAGCCTAGTTCAACTTATTACTAAGCAGGTGATTCTGGGGGTGATTGAATCTTTAAAGGAAGGCTTTGCCCCTGGACCAGATGGTATGCCATATGAAATGTATAAACACATTGTGGGACCTTCAATTGAGGAATTGGTGGAGTTATTTAATGATATGCTCTCCAGACCAACTTTGCCCCATAGTATGTACATTGGTTTAGTCTCACTATTATACAAATCAGGAGATAAATCTCTGCTAATTGAAGACTGATTTCTTTGTTAAATACAGATTTTAAAATCTTTACCAAACTCCTAACAAATAGACTAGCTCTAATGGCAGAGCATCTTATACATCCTTTCCAGACTGTGCTATACCAGGTAGATCCATATCTGACTCATTTATTCTGATATGGGAAATTATGGAATGAGGATGTATGGGGGAAGTGTGTGGATTCCTGTTAGCCCTGGACCAATGCAAGGCATTTGACCGTGTCTTGCATGAGCACTTTTGGGATTGTTTATATAGATACGGAATTCCATTTCAGTTTATTAGATGGTTACAAGCCTGTTATAACCGAGCTATTGCTAAACCTTATTTCAATGGATGGATAGGGACAGGGTGAGAGGTTATGTGAGGGGGTGTGTCAGAGTTGTCCCCTTAGTCCATTATTGTATATATTTTCAAATGATCCCTTACTATGGAAAATAAATTAGTCACTTGACCTTAGAGGATTGTCCTTTTCTAATACTGATCCTGAGATTAGAACTGTGGCTCATGCGGATGACCTCTGCCTCATTTTGGCAGATAATGCCTCATGTATTCAAGCTGGTGAGATTTTGTCTTCCTTTTCCCGTATTTCAGATTCCAAAATTAACTTTCATAAAAGTATATGCATGCTTATAGGGAAGGGTGACCAGACTATTGATACCATTATTGGTATACCAATTGCTAAGGAAACAATTTCTATTTTTGGGATTCTGTTTGGGCATGGGGATATGGCATTGGGTAACTGGCAGGTAAAATTACAACAGGCTCAAAATAAAGTGACCATGTGGAATAAATGGAGGATGGCCAAGACTAAATAGGTGTTTATGGTTAAGACCTTTTTAATTTCATTATCTTTACACCTCAGTGGGATTTATGCCCTCCCGAAACAGCTGGAAACCAAGTTGTACAGTTGTTTCTTTACATGTATATGAGGGAGTAGGCTTAACCTCATTAAACGGAGGATTTTGTTTTTACAGAAATCATAAGGGGGTCTGAAAATGATTAATCTAGTCCCTTTTTATTTTTCTGTTTATGTGAATGTAAACTTAAAGCCAATACTTCTGAGTAAGGATAAGTTGTGGATCCCCTGGGTGAGAGATACCTTGGGGCCTTTGCTTCCATATTGCCCACTACATGGGGAGATCCCAAAACAAAGATCTCTGCATTCTTTACCTGATTATTTTCAAACTTGTTTTGGCAAAATTAAACAATGGGTTCTAACTAAAAATCATGTTCTCACACTCTCTAGGAAAGCATTATGTGATCACATCATGGGGAGATTCTTTGTAGAGCCCACATCCTTTTCTATGAGATCCATACAGGACAGGGAAACTAGGGAAAATGTTGACTTGTCCCCATATTCCTTCCAACATGTGGGATGTTTCCTGGCTGTCTGTGAAAGATAATCTCAAACATAAAGCTTTAGAGGAAAGATATTGTCCTAGAAGCACCTGTATTGCCACTATTAAAATTACGGACCACTAATTTTTTGACTGTCCTTTCATTTATTGTTCTGGGACTTAGTTAACAATAGATGCAGTAATACCACTTTTCAGGGTCCCACACAAGAATTCTTATTATCGGGTTTAGTTCCGCATATATGGGCTATTCACAATACACAGATCTTGTCAGTTATGATAGCTTGTTTTAAATATTACATTTGGAATGTGAGATGCTGTTTAACATTACAACAAATGGTTATCATGGCAAACCAATTATTTAGTATGATAGAAGTTGCAATTTTAAAAATTAGAAATCAAGATAAGTCTCTTTTTTCTGTACAGGTTTTCCAACACTGGTGGCGGAGTATCCACTGGATTCTGTAAGATGGGAATCTGCCAAGTGTACTGTAAGTAGTCTCTGTATTGCCGTGCATGAACAGATGGTGGAAAGAATCTAAGCTATCACCGTTTCTTTCAGAGCAAAAGGGATTATTATGTTGTATAGAGCAGACATCATATTTTGGTTTCCTTTCTTTATGACATGATTCTGCAAAATGTAAAACTACTACAGTAGAAATGTGATTTTGGTTATCAGGTTATCATCATCACATGTAGTTGTGTTTAACTTTATGCAGCAATATTTCATTATGCTTTGCTTTCTTTCTCCTGCTTCCATAGGGTGAGACACTATTTGGTATGTATTTTGCTTTTAGTTATTACGCAATTCCCCTTCTACTTCAGTTGTGGAGGGAAGGGGAGGGGTCTAATTTTAATATTTATTATCTTGCTTGAGGGTGATGTATGTATGATATACTACTTATTTATGTTCACTTCTATGTTGTATTTTCTGTGTAAAGTAACACTATTTGTATGACTTTACTTGCAAGTTATAATAAAAAATTCCCCTGATCTTTTCAAGAAATGCCATGGGATGTTTAATATCCACCTTAACTACCACCAGAACAGACAGATGGGACCTTGGTTTAACATCTCATCTGAAAGATGGTACCTCAGGAGTGCAGCACCCCTTCATGCTGCACTACAGTGTCAGTATTGGGATTTAACCCAAGTGCCTGATGTGGGGATAGAACCCACAGCCTTCTGATCTCCCAGCTTCAGAGATGAGTGTGCTACCTGCTGAGCCACTGACACTGATTATCTAGGGTTTCTAATTTAGCCCACCTATTATCCAAGTGACTTTGATTAATCCACATGGAACATGTAGTATTCAGCAGCTTATAACACAGTGAAAACTTTGCCATAATGCCCAACAAATTTACTTCAACCCGACCACAGAGGGAATTCCTCACTTTTAGGATCACGGATAAACCATGGCTGTATATGATGTTACTCTGTCAGCAAACATGGTCATTCATGGTTTGTTCATGATTGTGACAAAGATTTTACTTTGACAACCAATGACAACATGGGCCAGGGACAGACTGACCAGGGATTAGCATGGTCAATATGGTTCAAGAATTATTCAAGTTGACCATGGTCATGCACGGCTATCCATGGTTGTTAATTTCAGAAGTGTCCTGCATTATAAAACAAATTTCTACACAGCTCAGGTACTGCAATTTCATTTTTTTTCAACTGCCTTAACAGTCTGTGAGAACACATATTGTATTATCTGCACATACATACAGTACTCTATATACAGACATATGGCATACAAATATATGAAATTGCAGAAGAATGCCTTACAGTCTATCGAGTCTGATCGAGTGTGTTATGGACTGATTCAGACATTACAGTGGGCCCTGCTCCTATAATGTATGGATTGGGGGCACTTTTGAAATAGTTTTTATTTACTTACCCATTGCTGCTGGAGTTCCTCTTATTAATAGTCTCTCCTCATTCATTCCTTGGCTGCCATATCTCCCTCTGGTGGGTTATAAATTACCTGAACTTTCTGGGTTATCTTTGTTGAAAATAATTAGCAATATAAATGGATTTCAAAGGTCTGTCAATTGCAAAGATGCATATTTTTCTCTTTGTTTGGGTTGATTCCCTGATTGTGAGCTTGTCTTCTATGCAGAATTTACAGTAGAGTAACTACCAGAATCTCTCTAGTTTTTCTGGATGCTCTGCAACTTATTCCCCCTTATGCCGGCTATGTATGGGGTGTCTCAGAAACAGCACCTTTACATGCTCTCTTACTCCCACCTGAGTCCTTTATGGTGTAAACACCCCCCATCAGCTACTGGCTTCCCAACACTCTTGTGATATCGATCTTACTCTCTGCTGGGGATATAGAGCCCAACCGAGGACCCCCTACAATCTCCTATTCTAACCCTTTTTCATCCAGTACAAGGGGATTAAACATGGCACATCTAAAAATATTAACAGTCTCAGAGCTAAGCTACCTGATCTTGAAGTGCAGCAGATCCTCTATAACCCTGGTGCCCTAGCCATGACTGAAACATGACTTAAAGCCTCCATCCACTTCTATGAAATAGCCATTCCTGGATATTCCACTGTGAGGAAGGATCAGCTTAGAAAGAAAGGGGGGTGCCCTCTTGTATATAAAAGACATATTCTGAGTGATGGAAATTCCCCTACCCACTCTGGACCAGTCTCCCAACGAATGTTTGCTAGTGAAATTCATGCTAGGGGATATAAAACCCTTGTAAATAGGTTCTGTTTGCTACCTTCCCTCCATGGTTATGCCATCCTTCAAGGACTTTATCTGCCTGAGTACCCTCTCACTTGGAGAGTTAATAATATTTGATAATGTTAACCACATCTGGATAAGTGGAGGCTCTTGTAGCTTCAAATCCCCCTCCATGATTTGCACCACAATCAAATAATTAATGAACGTATCCAACACAACACTAAATCAGGTGACCAATCCCTCCTGGACTGGCTCTTAGTCAAAATTATTATGTCAGAGCATCAGAAATTCTTGTTGACTCGCTCAGAGTCATTCCTAATTTATTGTATCTGGAGTAATGGCTTCACTAAACTGCCTCCTAGAACTATAACCATCAGGGACTTCTCTCAGCTTAATGAAGATGCCTTTCTGGAGGACCTCACTGCTGTTAACTGTGGGTAAAATCTGAAGTTTCAGTAATGTCACCACTGCACTGGACAACTCGGTAAACTGCCTTCCTAGTGTAATCAACAGACATGCCTCTACGGTTCAGATACAGTAAGAGTCAAGGGCCTGTGCTCAAAGTGGCTTACAGCAGATCTTCAATGCTCATTCATGAATAAAGCCTGTGACACCTTTGGAGCCTCTGGCTCGTGTTCTGACTGGCATAATTACATGTCATTAGGAAACCTTCATAAGGCTAGTCTCAAAAAAGCTAGAGCATCATACTTAAAGAAGCTGCAGTCCACAAACCTGCAAAACCCCAAACAGTTCCAGTCTCAAATTAACAGCCTTCTCAAAGGCAAAAGTCACACCCCCTAATGATAACCTGTATGAGGCTAAATCTACCAGTGACCCTGTCCTTGCAGCTGATGCATTCAGTAGATTCTCTAGTGATCTATGCAAACAATAATAACCTCCAGGGTGAGCAGTATTGGACAATACTGGACCACCCAAGGGCGTAATGAGGCCCAACACCACAGGTAGAGGGCCTTATAGCCCCTGGAAGGTCTGGTATTGCCCATACTGCCCACCCTGGAGGGTACTATTGCACTTAAAAATAGGATAACTGTAGAAGGAAAACACATGGTCCATTTTTTTATTTTAAAAATAAACTGTTTTTTTTTTTCATTTCTCTGTTTAATGTTAAGAAAATGAAAAAATAGTCCTGGTTAGGGAGACTTGAAAACAACAGAAATGCTTTGAAACCACACTGTAGCACTCATGAACATTAGGTTGTGGTCAAAATAATAAAATGGTGAGGCCATTATTTGTTGTAACTAATAAAATTAATGGGACAATTAAATGTACAGTTGGATGGCTTGAAGATGTTTTGTGCCCCGATGCTTCTTTCATCACCTGGTGGCAGGCTGCTGCTGCTTGTGTTCTGCTGTATCTGTTCTTCTATGATCTGCTGAAAAGGGCTGGCTAGATTTTTGGGTGGTTTGTTCTGCCTTTCCTGATCCCAAGATTGTACTCCAGTGCTTTCTATCTGATGGAGAAGGTCTCCAATTAGCAGCTAGGCTTTGCTCTGATCTGTGCCCAGTTACTGCTGTGATTTCTCAGTTTGTAAGTCTGGCGTTGGAGAGCAATTGAACAGCAGTTGCTCTAATGTTGTGATTTGTGTACCTCTATGACAGATTTGCTTCACTGCTTAACTTTGGAATTAAGAAGCCCAAGTAGTTCTTCCCCATTGGTTCACATGTGAACCAGTATGATTGGCTACTTAGGACTTCTTGTGGTAGCCTTCTGGGGTGTAAGTAAAATGCCATTGCTTCAGGTGGTGTTTTCGAGAGGTACTTCTTGAATGATCGCACAGGGCACAATGGGTTTCCTGGTTCCTAGTGGATTCAAACACAAGTGTTTGTTTTGTTCCTGTGGGTTTTTATGTTTTCTTGTCTGTTCATTGTGTGATAGTATAATGTATTTTGTACCAGTTTCATCTACTTTGATGGTGAAGCAATCTCTGGTCAGCTCTCAGAGTCCCTCCCAACTGCGCCTGGCCATGTGTAGCTGGACATCAAACCACACTTTGTGTTCCAAACCAGGTGCAGTTTCAGGGAATAGCGCAGGGCTGTTTCTCAATTTTGACAGGTCAGCTTCAGTTATGGCAAGATAATGGCTTGATGCTCCTTTCACAATCTTTTTAGTACCAACTGTAACACGTTGTTGGAGCTCCTAAATTGTGGGTCACTAATGATGCTGACTGGATGTTGGATTTCTGTGCTGCTGAGGTGGTGGTTTATTCCTTCCTGCAAAGCACACAAGCCAGCAACAGAGTACTCCTGCCCGTTGGTCACTCTAACCTCATTGTAAAATCATTGAAGAAGGCTGTTACAGTTGTCAAAGGAAATTTTGTGCCAGTCTACTTCAATGTTGTTATAGGTAGCCCACTGTTTGAAGACTGTCACAGACCATTTTGTGTTTTTTTATTGTATTTTCCTCCTGACTGTCTCTTTCTATTTTGTCTAGCTCAGCCTGACTGACTGTGACGAATCTCTCATTTACTTCTTTTCTTCAGGACTGCTTCCTTTGTCTGGAATAGGTGTCTCCTTTTCTTTGGTATGTAGTCTGTCAACATTCAGTATGCTGGCTAAATCAAACTGAGAGTTCATCTGACATTTTTTTTAATGCCTTTTCCCACCAGCTGAATGTGTGGCCTCACCAGCTGTAGTGTAGAGTAGTTGCCTAGGTATTGCAGTGGGGACAAGGATTCCTAAGGTAGTGATGGGGTCAGGTGACTGGTACTTTTTATTTGCTGGGTACCTATTGAGAGTTAATGTACCCTAGCAGCAGAGGTACCTATCTATCAGAACCCAGCAAATAAAATGCCCAATTTCTAATACAGTTTAAGGTACCCCTCAATTGGTCTTCTTTGGACCCTACCCCATCTGGCCCAAGTACCCTGCCAAAATCTTGACCTGTGTTCCACTCTAATCTAATCTCTGACCTCAAGGAGCTAGCCCAGCTACAATGGATAAAAACAGAAGGGTCCATGGGCCATGGCAAGCTTGAATAAAGGCTGCTTTAACTTAATGGCCTGATTCTCAATGTCCCCATTGCGGTGTTATTTAATGTGTCCTTCCTGCAGAGTGAACTATCTAACAAATGGAAAGTGGCCCATGAAGTTCCTGTTCATAAATGGGGTGTTAAGCAACCTGTATAGCAGTACTGGCCACTTTCCATTTTCTGTACCCTATCCAAAATTCTAGAAAGACTGGTCTATAACCAGCTTCAGGCTTACACCGTAGCACACTCTCTGCTTACTGATGCCCAGCACAGCTTTACGAAGAACTATGGGATGGATGTAGCCCTAGTTCAGCTCATGATGGACTTTCTTGATGCCTAGGAGGCTGATGAAGCTACTGGTGCCATCTTTATTGACCAGACTAAGGCGTCTGACTTATTGAATCATATATTTCATCTGCACAAACTCAAGGGGCTAAGTCTCAATCAAAATGTCCTGTTTCTGGTGCAGAAATTATCTAACTGGTCATAAACAACTGGTTAAATGGGGAGGTAGCCAGTCCACTTTGGGAGAAATCACAGATGGGGTTCCCCAGGGTACTATCCTGGGCCCACTGTTGTTCTCCTTGTTCATTAATGATCTACCCAAACACTGGAGCACTGCCACAGCCCTGCTTTATGGGGATGATTCTGGGATACATAGGGGCCATTTGGACCTTGAGTCAATTGAGTCAGGCCTCAAAGCTGACTTCCATCTACTGGAATCCTGGTTCAAGGCCAATATACTTCTATTAATTACCAAAAAACAAAGTATGTCCTCTTTGCCCTCCCCAACCCCCCATTTTGACCGTGAATGGAATGAACCTCTAAAAATATGCTCTTTTAAGGGTGATCCCACTGAGACTGTTGATTATATTGAGTACCTGGGTGTTTTATTCTAGCAGAAAATCTGGTTTAAGCATCATGTTAACCCGGTGACCAAACTGCTTACCTAAAAACTATGGTTACTACAGTATATCGGTTGAATCCATACATCACTTCTTCAGCAAGGGTATCTATAGCCAACAGTATTTTACTGCCTCTTATCCTGTATGGTACCCCTGTTCTATCCTCTCTCAAAGATACTAAGCCCATTAAGCTCAAATCCCTCTATTACCATGTGTCTCAGTTTACTGACAGTGCTGGTAAGAGAGAGCACCATTGCAAGGTACTATTCTTGTTAAACAGCCCCCTCCAGAAGGATGACTAAACTATTTTGTGCTCTGCCTGGCACATAACAAATGACACTCCCCCACCTGGAACCTAACCTCCATGCTGGAGCTTAAACCTCACAGAAATTTCATCCAGTCTTCCTTGCAATCGTTTCTTACAATCCCTGGGACTGCAAATGCTGCTTGCAAATGGTCATTTGCCTTGGTGGCTCCTAGGCTGTGTAACAATCTGCTTGCTGATGTTCAAACATGCACCAATCACTTAGCCTTCAAAACCTCCCTCAGAGGCCTAATTCTTGTAAGTAACCAGCATACTCGTCAACAGGGAGACTCTTCTGAGACCCTTCCATTGGTCATTGGCCTAACCTATGTCATGTCCAAATTGCTATAATGTGTTTGATGCCCATCCCCAGGGTTCCCACCTGACTGAGTGGGCAGGTAGCCAGAGGGGCTGCACTGTCCACCAATCCCTTTGGGCAGTGTTTTGCAATGCCAGATCGATGAGAAACAAGACTGCAATAATAGCGGATCTTGTTTCATCGGTCGATCTGGCTTGCATTACGGAGTCCTGGGTGGGTGATGATGCTGGTCCAATTTTTGCTGCTGCCGTGCCCCCCGAGTACTTTGTTGTGCACTTCCCCATAGTGGAATTCAGGGGCAGGAGAGTTGCCATCTGTTTCAGATCTGAGCTGGGATTCACCGTGCACCCAGTGGGAAGACCGGGTTCATTTGAATGTGTGACCATGCACAGGATTCTAGACACAGACTGCAGAATTCTCCTGATTTACTGCTCCCTGGGGCAGTGGGAGAATTTTTGTAGGAGGTAGCCAACTTCATCATCAGCAAATCATTGGAGGCCCCCAGATGTCTAATTCTGGGGGACTTCAATATTTGAGCCAATGACAAATCATCTAGGCTTGCTTACAACTTTCTCCAAACTATGTCATCAGTCGGTCTGTCACAGGAAATTTCCTCTGTGACCCATCAGGGTGGTCATATGTTAGACCTGGTCTTCTCTCTGGGGCTTGAGATTAATAATCTCAAGATTTATCAGATCATTTGGTCTGATCATTGAACGGTGGAGTTCACATTTGGGGTACCCCCCGAGAGTCCTCCCCTGCTGAGATGGCAACATACCACCATTTGAGGGGTGTGACCCCCGAGGGTCTTCTGGTGGTGGCTGACCTATCTAGTGTAGGCATTGCATGCTGGAGGGTATGTGCACAGCAGTCACCGCGTATAATAAGGTGATGTCTGAGGTGCTCGACTCCCTCGCACTGGTCCGTGTATGACCCAGATCTTCTCACTTGAGGTCTCCATGGTTTGATGGAGAGCTCAAGGCAATGAAGATTTTGGGTCAGAGGTTGGAGCGCTGCTTCAAACATTTGGCCTGGAGACAGACAAGCTGGCCCTGTGTGCTCATTATGGTGAGTACCAGGAGGCAATCAATCATAAGAAGGCAGAGTTCCTGGCTAGGGAGATGGTGACTGGGAAGAATTGACCAACTGTGCTCTTTCAAACTGTAGACAGGCTGCTAAACCCAGCCTGTCTGCAGCCAAAAAATGCTTTATCGAACATTTAATGCGAAGAGTTTGCTCGGTTCTTCTCAGACAGAGTGTCTGCCAGCAGGCATGAAATTCCGCTACTGAGCCAATATTTGTCTGACAGTGGTTGCCTCAGATGCCCAGATAGCACTTCACCTGGTTGGGGCAAGTTTAGACCAGTGAAGGTGGCTGAGGTCACCGGGGTTGCTTCCAAGCTGAGGCACACATATTGTGAACTGGACCCGGTGCTGACTTGTTTCTTGATGGGATGTGTCAACTCTGTTGGCCTGGGGTTTGCCTCAATTGTCCAGTGCTCCCTCTCTGAGGGTGTCTTTCCTGATGCCTTGAAGGAAGCATTGATGAGACCCCTTCTGAAAAAGCCATCCCTGGACCCTGGCATTATGGCAAATTACCATCCAATCTCCAACCTTCCATTCTTGGGTAAGGTTGTTGAGAAGATTGTGGTGCTTCAGCTTGAGGAGCACCTCGTGGCCTTTGATTTATATGAGCCTCTCCAGTTTGGGTTTTGAGCAAAACATAGCACAGAAACTGCATTAGTTTGGGTGCACAATGACTTTCTCAAGGTGAGAGATTGAGGGGAGGGAACAATTCTCATTCTCCTCGATCTCTCCTCAGCTCTTGACACAGTGGACCACTGTGTGTTACTTGACTGCCTGAGAGAATTTTGTGGACCCACCAGCACAGTCATCTGCTGGTTTGAGTCCTTTCTCATAAACAGGAGGCAAAGGATAGTGATGGGGAATGTCTCCTCCTCCCCTAGTCTTCCATTTTGTGGAGTTCCTCAGGATTTGGTTTTGTCACTGATGTTGTTCACCATATACATGCTGTCCCTGGGAGGGCTCATTAGGAAATATGGCTTGGGATTTCATCACTATGCCAGTGACACCCAGCTGTATCTTTCCTTTGCACCTGGGAGATCCAATACAGTGGACATGATTAGCAACTGCCTTGCTGAAATCAATGACTGGATGGCCTCCAGTTGGTTATGACTGAACCCTGATAAGATGGAGATACTGGTAGTGGAGTCAAACAGAGGGTTTGATAGGAAGACCTCAGGTGCAGAGACAGGACTTGTGCTGGGTTCTGTGCCTTTGAAAGCCTCTTCCCAGGTGCATAACCTGGGCATTATTCTGGACAGTGGCTTGACACTTGAGGCTCAGATGTCAGCCGTGATCCATACTAGCTTTTACCATTTGAGGAATATCACCAGGATTAGGCCCCTGTTTCCACCCCTGGACTTCCCTACCTTAGTGCATGCCTTTGTGACGTCGAAGCTTGATTACTGTAATGTGCTCAACCTCTGGATCTTGGGAGGTACCCACCACTGGCTTCAGCTAGTGCAGAACACAGCTGCCAGGCTGTTGACAGGGCAGTCTAAGTATTGCCACATCACCCTGGGGCTGTGTGAACTGCACTGGCTGTCAGTCAGGTGGAGGATCCTCTTTAAAGTGGGCTTGCTTACCTTTAAGGCCCTACATGGCCTGGGCCCTGGTTACCTTGTGGACCTTTGTACAACTGCTGCCTCAGTCCACTCCATCCATTCCTTCTCGAGGGTCCTCCTTGCGATTCCCAGAACAAGGTTAAGAACTGCTGGCAACAGAGCTTTCAGTGTCGCCGGCCTAATTCTGTGGAATTGGCTTCCTCCATCTCTAAGGGAGGCCCCCCTCGGTGGAGGTATTCAAGCCATGCCTCAAGGCCTTCCTGATTGCGCAGGCTTTTGCTGACCCATTTTTGTAAATATCACCCTAATATGACTTGTTATATTGCCTGTCCCTGATTTCTTTTCATTATTTACTTTGTTATTAATTATTGAAGTTTATTTAACTAGTTTTATGGTTTTTATGATAATGGTTATCGATTGATGTTTTCTTGTTGGTTTTATGTAAGGCACCCAGAGCCTCCAGGACTGGGCATCTTTTAAATAAAATTTGCCATGCCTTTTTGCCTCGCCTTGCCTTGCTTGCTTATCCCTTGCTGCTGTACTCTCTTAACTTTTTAATGTTAAATCAGTTTATTGTAGATGACTGTGAATTTTCCTTGACTTAGCAAAGATTTAAAATCACTTGTTAATCCTATTTGTATTTCATTGTATTAAACTTGTATTAAACTTGCTGTCAGTATCATAATATCAGTCACTATTATATGTACAGTATTTACTAATGACTGTTGAATTAAATTAATTCTAGGTTGCTCCTGAAAAAGGGAAGTTTAGTCTCAGTATGCCTAGTAGGTTAACAAATTCCAAATAACTAACTAAATAAATAAATAAATACATATGTGCAGTAACTGGCAGAATGGCCAATTTACTGTTCACAACACCCTCAAATTAAATTCATATAAAGATGTGTTGAGTTCTAATATTAATTTTTATATGGTCAAGAAGTTAAATAGTTTGTATTAAGCTGGCCCGGTGGTGCTGAGGGCTGTGGCGCTGGTCACCTTACCTCACGCTACGCCAGCAACCTGTGTTTGGGAATAAGCATGGTCTGCCAAAGGCCAGAAGTAGTGGACAGGGATCAAGCATCCGAGGGACTGCTCTCCCTCTCCAGGGAGGGGGGATCTCAGTGTTCAGTGCACTTCTCACCCCTGACAGAGGCTGGGGGATAGAGCACCGACACTGCCAGAAAAGGAACTGAGTGGGGCAGGCACTGGGACGAACATGTGCAGATGCATTTGAGCTCCATCCCCTGATGTCACTGTACATCCCACTCTCGAGGGAAAGAAAAATGGTCTCTGGTCAGCTAGATGAGGTAGCCACCTGTGGCAGGCCCCGACCCCGAATGGCACTCTCTGAACTGGATCCTAGTCTAGGTGAATAGAGCTTGGGGGGTTTCTTACCACCCCACCATGGTGGGTAAGCCACAAGGGAAGATGGATTGAAGCCTGATGTAGGCATACAGGGCTGGATGGGTGGCTGGGATCGATGCTGAC
This sequence comes from Neoceratodus forsteri, assembly GCA_016271365.2. Lineage (NCBI taxonomy): Eukaryota > Metazoa > Chordata > Ceratodontiformes > Ceratodontidae > Neoceratodus > Neoceratodus forsteri. The sequence goes on from CM057456.1 coordinate 1,295,466,801, forward strand.
CTGGGACCTGGGGAGAGAAACAGAGTAAAAAAAAAAAAAGATTGTTTGTATAAACATGAATTGCCTTCATAAACTACAGAAATGGTCTTGTGATTATTTATATTAGTTATAAGTATAAAATCTTGAGTTATGATATGCACTTTTGCAACACTGGTTGCTATCGCCTGCTCTTATGACTATGGTCAAACTGTGGTTAAACAAGAATGAATCATAGTTAACCATAGTTGACCATGATGTCTCCAGAACATTCAAAAAAAATTGGAGAAGGGCATAATACACAGAAAGAACAGTATGTCTAAAAAATTGTATGGAACATTTGACCAAGAACAGTAGCCAAATAAAACCAAAATAATTTATTAACTAATATAGTTGGGATTAAGTGGGTACATCTCAAAATTAGGCTAAACAGGCAAATGGACATATTTTAAACAGTTTTACTCTAGAATCTATCAAATAAGTAATTTAAATAATGGAACTACTAATGCAATAAAAACAGTGTATGTATTTGTATTTTAACCATGATACCATCTATGTATAATCTTAAACAGAATGCAAAGAGAATGCATTTCACTAATATCATGATTGAAAACCAAACCATGGAAGCCATTATCAAGCAAGGACACTAAAAACATATTTAGATCAAGGGCAATAATGGCTGCTACCTGAAATAATTTAACAATGTTATTTTATCACAACTTTTTTGTTCTTAATTTACTAAACTGGAAATGGATTTAGTTCTCTTGATTGTGTGGTTTTCCACGCATTTATGAATTAACCATATGCAATCCTGTCCATGAATCATGGATACATCATGGATGGAGTTATAGTATACAATGATCAGGGACAGAGCAGGGATAACCATGGATTTCTATGGCAGTTTTGTCCATAAAAGCATGTGCAATCACAGAATGTTATCTGTAGTAGGTGAGACAGTAGTTCAGACTATTTAAACTTTCAGTGTTGGGTTTCCCACAAGATCTTACTTAAGAGGGTGCTAAATAATGCCAATTGTAAGTGGCTTTGTGATATGAGCTGTCAACTTAGAATACAGTGACATGCTGGCAAATTTCTAACAACCCCTTCCCCCTGTAAGTGCTCTCCACCCACTCCATGATCACCACCCAAACACACACACATATTTAATTTAAGATTTTTATTTTTAATGGCTTTGCTAAATGGGTTACTATAGGTGACAAGCATCACTTGCTATGGTAACAAGTTAACCCAGGTTTATTGAACACGGGATACTTATTTATTTATTTATTTGCTTTTGTTAACTGAGTAAGCACACTAGACAGCCAAGTGCCTATTTTCAGGTGTGACCCGGGAGATCACAAGGTACATTACAAGATACATACATGAACATCAGGCAAATACAAGTGGAGGATTACATTACATAGAATTAGCACAACAGGGACTTTACAAGCATCAGATTTCATCAGGCAAATAGTAGTGAAGAGTTAATATAAAGTGGCCAGAACACAGGGACATTGTAAGACAACAATACCAAAAACAGGTATTACAATACAGTGTTAAACATTGCAGTCAGTAGGAAGAAATGCAGTGTGAATTCATCACTCCAGGCAGCAAGTTGTAAGGCTAGCAGTTAGAATAAGGAGGCGTCACAGTTGGGATACAGTGGGCCCAGTACGAGAGAAAGGAGTGCACAGTTATAGTGCTCACCCTGTTTTGCAGGTGGGCCTAAATGGTTCATTTTTATATATGCTGTAGAACAGGAGGAGTATGAGCACAGTTGTGCTCTGCCCAAGTCGTAATGTTTAGGTAGCATCTCAGTTAGTTGGGGTATCTTAGGCTGAGAGGGTCTGTCTAGGGCAGAGACAGGTGGCAGCCGTTTTGAGAAAACCCCAGAGGAGGATTTAAAGCTCTGGTGCAAGGGATAGAAGCGAGTGCTAGTTGGAAGAGAGTTCCAAACCCTGGGTGCATACGCAGCGAAGGCTCTGTCACCCATTTGTGTGTGGGTTTTAGGTACCAGGAGGGCATGGGAGCTGCTGGATCGCAGGTTGTAGGAGGGTGTAGCAAGAACAAGGGTCTCAGCAAGGTTTTGAGGGGTGGCAGTTCTGACAATATTGTCAATGAAGTTGCCCACAACATAAGAGCGGTGAGTTTCTAGTGGGAGCCACTCAAGCTGGGTGTAAAGCTCACAGCCGGTGAGTGAGGTGGGGGGCTGAGAGCGCAAAATGGCATATGTTGTACACTGAGTCCCACTTTACTAGACTAGTTTTTGCAATGTGGGCAAAGGTGATTAGCACATAGCAAAGCATGGGTAGGAGGACTCCCCTGGCTAGAGCAAGATGGGCAGCTGGAGTTAGGCAGCTTTTTACTCTGTAAGCCCTACCCAGCTTGCAGTTTGAGGCCTTGCATGTATTTCGTATGTGCAGGTTCATATCCAGCTGCAGGTCAAGGGTCACCCCCAGGTACTTGACCCAGCCTGCGACAGTCAGTGGTGACTCATCAGCCCCGGAGATCTGTAGTGAATGCGGGGCGACTTTGAACTTGGTTGCTGAGCCAAATAGCATGGCCTGTGTCTTCTGTAGGTTAATAACAAGTTTATGGTCCTGCAACCAAGTTTGTATGTGGTCAAAGTCCGAGTTTAGTTTGGTGTTAATGGTGGCGATGTCCTGGAATTTGACCATGATGACTAGGTCGTCTGCATACAGCACTGAGGACCCTAGAGCCGGAGCCAAGTGTAGCTCATTTATGAAGAGAGAGAGAACAGGAGAGGCCCCAGGATAGAACCCTGGGAGACTCCGCAGTTAACCTGAGCAGGCTCAGACAGGACCTTGTTGAATTTGGTGTACTGATGCCTGCCCGTGAGGTAATTACTGATCCATGCAAGAGCTGGGGAGGAGAAGTCAAGTGACAGGAGAGAGGAGCACAGTAATGTGTGGTCAACCCAATCAAAGGCTTTTGAGAGATCAACGAAGATGGCCCCGGTCAATTCACCTCGGTCAGCAGCAGACCTGATCTCCGAGGTAACAACTGCTAGGGCCGTGGAGGTGCTATGCCCCTTTCTAAACCCATGTTGTGCAGGGGAGAGAAGGTTGTGGGTCTGTAGGTAGTGGGTGACCTGAGAGGTGACTACCTTTTCCAGGAGCTTGCTGATCACTGATAGGATTTCAATGGGATGGTAGTTCTTGAGGTCTTTTGTGGCCCCTTGCTTGGGTACAGGTATCACCTTGGCCATCTTCCAGACTATGCCTGAGGTGAGCGATACGTTGAAGACATGAGCTATGGGCTGGGCTAGTACTCATGCCCCTTGCCTCAGCAGCTTGGGCTCCAGGCAGTCATGCCCAGCTCCAGTGTATGGGGATAGAACAGCAAGGAGCTTCTGGGCTTCAATGTCTATTACTGCCTTGAGGTAAAAGAGCAGTAGGGGGGTTGTCCCTCTGGGTCAGGAGGCCCGGCCAGCAGGGTAGTGCAGCAGTTTGGGTAAAGCAGGTAAGTCTGTGAACTGAACGTTGAAGGCATTGGCAATAGTGAGGAGGTTGCTGCAGTTAACCCCGCCAATGAGCATGTCAGTGACCTGTGCTCTCGTGGCCCTGCCCACCACTTTCTTAATGCTCTGCCAGAAAGTTCTCAGATTTTTGGCTATGGAGAGCATGATGGACTGACAGTATTCACTCTTTGCTGATCGAATGGCTCTCTTGCATGAGTTCCTCAGCTGCCTGTAATTCTGGAGATCCGTGCTGGACAGTGAGCTCTTATACCTCACCCAGCATTTATCCCTTTGCCTCACGAGAGTATACAGGCCTCCATGGAGCCATTTAGTTGCAGTGTCCCTCACTCTCCTTCTTGTGAGGGGGGCATGCCTGTCTTGAAGTGGGGTGAATGCTTTTAGAAAGTTGTCAAGAGCCATTGAGGGGTCATTGGTGGCCATGACCTGAGACCAGTCAGTATGCCTCAGGTCTTCAAGGAAGTCTCCAGCATTGAGTTTGGAGTAATCCCTCATTTGAATCACCTTGTGCAGGATTTTGGGAGGGGCGTTGCCTCATACGCAGAAGGTGGGAGAATGATCCGATGTAACCATCAGGTAGAACGCCACAGGAGATAATTTTCTCTGTTCTGTTGCTTAGTACCCAGTCAATGACGGAGCCCTTGTCACCTCTGAGAGAGGGCCTAGTGGGTTCAGAGATGAGCTGGCTTAGGGCCAGTCCAGCCAACAGTGGTTCGTATTGCTGGGCACTACGACCTGCCTAGTTAAGGTTGAAGTCCCCCAGGACTAGTAACTCATTCGAGCCAAGCTTTTGGGCTGAGACTGTCTAGGAGGTAGGAGAGCCCAGACACACCACCCTTGGGAGGGTTGTAGGCACATATCACATGCACCTTTTTGGTGTTCCCTAGCAGGAGGAGGATGTGTAGGAACTCACAGAGCTGCGATGTAGATTGCGAGTGTCCTATGACTGAGATGTTTAAGTGCGTCTTGTAGTATATGAGTACTCTGCCCCCCCCCTTGTTCTGGGGCCTGTCCCACCTAATGAGGTTGTAGCCTGGAAGGTCACAAGCTGAGTCAGATATGTGTGGCTTAAGCCATGTCTCAGTGATCCCCATAATGTCCAGATTATAGTGGGCTACCCAAGCTGTTAGCTCAGTAAGATTTGGTAGAAGGCTGCGTATGTTTAAGTGCACAAGCCTCAAGCCTTTGGCCGATAGCCAGGAGGAGGGTGATTTCAGGGAGGATCTAGCGTTCATCGAGCTCATAATTTGAATAGGGGCCCCAGCCAGTCTGTGCCACCCAGGACAACCTCTCAGTGGAGGCATCCTCTCAAGCCACCGGGGTGTCAGGCACAGAAGGGAGGCAGGGGCAGTGAGGGGACTGAGTTGATTAGCAGAGGGGGAAGAGGAGCAGGGAGGAGGGAGAGTGGGCAGTAAAGAGAGGAGACACAGGAGAAAGAGTATCTAATAGGAAACGAAAGGGTGGTTCCCTAGGCAGAAGTGGGCGGAGCTAAGGCCTATTTAATTAAGGTGGGAGGTGGGAGAGGGGGGTGGGCGAAAATTTTCTTCCAAAACCCGCTGAAGTCTATGGGCGCAGAGCCCAGCAAAACAGTTTGAATCAGTCAAGATTGCAGGGCCAATCAGTGGCTGCGCTGAGCACAAGAGGAGATGGAAGCAACAGGCAGCAGCCAATGGGAGCCTTTCACTTCAGTCTTAGTTGTCCCAGCCCAATTGTTATAGGTCCCCGATCCCTCACCTTTACCTAAGGGTCAGACCACCAAGATGTGTGTATTTTTTCATGATAAGTGCATTGCCACTGTATCTGGCTCCAGAATTGCTCCACTTTGGTCCCCCAGATGACCCTGAGCCAGAAGCTATCCTGGTTTCTAGAGAAATAGCTTTATCTGCTCATCTAGGCCTCCTCTCTCTCCTTCCTGATGACATCGGATGTGGCACAGCCTGACAGACTAGACCAGACAGCTGCAAAGAGAGCAGGTCTGACATGTCCCAGCTCCATGAACAAAAAGCACTGACTGCAGCATGCAACACTAATTACCATGGCCAGCACGATAGCCACTCCACACTGCATGGGCACTGGACAGGCAGTGGTGTCACATGCTAGTGGATAGAGATTGGTCAGAACAGTTACAGTGCACTGAGGCAAGAAGGGGCCCTCGGGGGGGGGGTTGTGGATGGACATGCAGAAACCAGGAGGAGGGACTTAGTAAATGTGGCTAGGCACAATGTAACAATTACCAACAGCAGCAGTGCATGCCTCATCTTGCCCTCCTAAGCCCCACCCACTCCAGACAATCAGATCCACACATCTCAGTCAGGGGAAAACAGGACTGTGGACAAAAAAAGACAGGTCTAATTACCTTATTAAAGTACTGGAACTACTGACATGCACTAGCTAGTGAAACAGCAGTATAGAGTTAACTACCCATTCAAGCAAGCCAGTGTGAGACAGCTGCAGCACATTACTGTTAGAATGTTATTCAAACCTCTATAACTCAGACCATAGAAAGCACAGAATAATGTTTTTTTGCCTCTGCCAACCTATCTGGACTTAAAACAGTGAATTAGAGGTGAAAGGCTCCATAAGTCCACTAGGTATCAATTCATTGATTCAATCATCCAAGAAAGCAACACTTTAGAATTATAAAGTTACTTATACATAGGATTAAATGCATCTTATTGGGTCTCAACACATGGATACTATGATAGCCAGATAAATATGCCTAATCATCAAAAGGATAACTGCATAGAAGTCATTTTCCTGCAGAAGCTGTTTATGCAATACTAGTTTCAGTTCTATTATTTTTTTAATCTAAACATTGTGGCTGTTTCTGATGTAAACACTGATGGAAGTGGACATTTAACTAAGGGCAGTTTTAGAACTGCATGATGTCTATATCACAGTCAACCACAAATCTACAGTATGTGCAGTAGTAGAATACTGGTAAATTGTGTCAACAACCCAAGACCTTAACAAGGACATGTCAATCAATTCTAAAATGGTCCTTATCATCAGTGTGTCAAGCATAAATACCCACTGAATTTTTAAAGGTCAGTACACATAAGAGAATAAGAGTTAAGAACATAAGAATGGTAGGATAGAAGAAGGCTTTTCACCTATCGAAGCTACCCCCCCCACACACTGTTCTCAGAGGTTGTTTCCATTTATTTTCAACAGGTATAAATATACCCTGTATAGTATATCCAGTCTTTCTTTAAATATTACATTATTTTCATATCCAGTATTTCTTTAAATATTTCCTTATTTTCCAAATTTACAAGATTAGTTTGTAGTGAATTCCATACACCAAACACGCTCTATGAGAAGCAATATTTCCTCCTTTCCCCTGAATAGTTCCCATTGCAGTTGAATCAAGAGTTTTATTGATCAACTTATAACAAGTCATTACAATACATCTTTACAGTAAACATCCAATAAAATGACACACATTTTCATTTATTAAACATTTCCCGTAATCATTTTCTTGACAAAAATATTAAAACCTCACATATTAGTCCCAAATATTGCACCGATAACCATTGCACCAAAAGTTTAATACATCATGCAAGAGTCGGTGTTACTTAATTAATTTGGTAGATGTCCTAGTGTAAACAGAACTCTATTGGATTCGGGTCTGTTTACCTACATTTCCCACAGTATAATTTAATCTGTATTCCCTGTTCCTAAATTGGACTAATGTCTAATAAGACTTAGAAGTAATATAGACTATTGCACAATCTTAATTGTCTATGCTGGTTAATCCTTCATTTTTTCAACAACTTTTCTTCCACTATATGTAAGTTCTTTCCCTCTGTTATCCTCAGGAGGGAGGCCACAGGTTTAACATCTGTTCATCATTAGTCTTCAGCATGTGTGTCACCAAATGGTATGGTTTAAATTCCAGATCTTGCATATGTTCCCAAAGTACTTTCCTTTGACAACTTTCCTACAAGAGGCATATAATCAGTAAGTGTACCAGATCATCTTTACCTAAGTCGCATTTACATCTGCTTGTTTCATTGTCCCTTACTTTTCCCTTCTTGAACATTTCATCTCTCCAATTGCTTGTAAAGCACTCAAAGCTGAATCTTGTAATCAGTTTCCTACTATAGTATTTGGATTTTTCATTATCAATAGATAAGGCTCTAATAGATGATCTCTTGTATTATTGACCATCCATTTACTGGCTTTACACTGTTTCCATGTTTCCATGACCTTTTGTATGTATATATCACTCACTCTTCTTATTTCATTCACAACCTGGAAAGAAGGTATCCTAAACATATCTGTTACACAGTCTAATAAGCCAAAGGGTTTTATAGTGTTTCCTACAACCAAGGTACTTGGGAAAATGTCATTCAATGGAAAATAGTTCATCGCTCCTTCAACAGATTTCCTAGGAAGTCTTTTCTCTTCCATCCCATAAGTCTTAAACCAATAATTAACCATTCTTTGTTTAATCTGACACTCAACTGGTACTTGACCTAATTCTGCTCTTACTAGTGCTGATGGAGTTCCACTTGTTAGCTCTAGTAGCTTTATATAAAATGTATTAAGACATGTTTCAATATTTATACTTGTCTGTACCCCCGTATATCTTTGCCATACAGCAACTGGCTCCTAATCTTAGCATTAATTACTTTTGTAATATATGGATCATGAAAATAATAGTACTGAAAATAGTTCAAAAAATTCATTGTAATACATAGCAGTTCCCTATAATAGAATAGTTCACTCCCAATAATACTACACTTCACTCCCATAATACTATCATTTCAATGAACTATGGTATTATCAGTCCTGCACAAAAGCGCAAACGCATCCTGCCACCTCATGCTCAGCACGAGCCAGCTTCTTCAGCACACAACTTGAACAATTTATCAGACTGCGACTCATGATTGGCTGTTTTCAGTCAGTAGGTGGGCTGAACATTTTGAAAAACATGGCGGCCTTCTCTCGCTTAGCAAGAGTATATCTCATCTTTGCTCTTTCCCTGGTATTTTTTACATTTCAATGGACAACTTATCCGGTTGCTCCTGCCTTCATTTAACATGAAAACAAGTACCAGGTAGAGCTGTCCACAAAACTAAATCACCAGACTGTGGGGTGAAGCAGAGCAGGTTGGGGGAGCAGAGGGCATTCTTTGACACTGAGTGAACGAGTTGTCAGAGCAGCGACGGCCCATCCTCCTCATAACATGTCACAAAGAGCTGCACAATTTTAAAATCTGATCCCTATATTACAAAAAATAACAAACAGGTGAGAATGCATACTCGGGAGTAATACCATCTCGAGGTTCTGGGGACAAGGGAACCTCTCGATCTTTGCTCTCGAGGTTCCCTTGTGCCCAGAATCTCTCGATGGTATTACTCCCTTGTAATACACTCCCACCTATCTATTATTCTATTTATGTTGTCCTTTATGGATTTCCCACATTTTTATGTAAGAATGAGTTCATTGTTGGTACACATCTTTTTGCTTTTTTTCCATTTTAAGTACCTGTTTGTTCCAAGTTCCTTCCTGTGTAACTATTAACCCTAGGTAACAGAATTTGTTCCAAGTTCCTTCCTGTGTAACTATTAACCCTAGGTAACAGAACTCTTTAGCTACCTCCAGCTTTTGATTGTTAATAAAATAACTGTATTTTTATTTCCTCCAACTACTAATACTTTAGTTTTGTCATAATTAATATATAAATCAGCTTTATCACACTTGTATTGGAATTTGTTTAACATTCTTTTTAATCCAATGGCACTGGTAGAGAGAAGGGCAACATCATCCACATATGGCAGGTAATGTCACGGCCTTTCCCCTGTCTTTGGCATATGGAAATTGGAGTCATACATTAATTACAGTATAGTCTGAAAAATATATTGGATAATATAGGCGAGAGAGTACAACATTGTTTGACCCCCGGGTTAATGCAGAATGTTTCACTTAAGTCTCCATTCTTATTGAATCTTATGCAAGTATAATTATTGCTATAAAGGCATTGTATTATACTGATTATGGTCTAATCTAATTTTGCCTGTCTCAGTCTTTCCCATAATTTTAATCTATTGTTCTTATTGAATGCTGCACTCAGGTCAGTAAAGGTACAGTATAATTTTTGTTTTTGTATTCCCTTATATTTATGGACTAAATGTGCTAGTACAAAACATTGATCTATTATTGAATAATATGCCCTAACGTCTGCCTAGGCCTCATCCAATATATTATTTTCATTAGCCCATTCCACAATTCTGCTGTTTAATATTCTAGTGAAGATTTTTTCTGTACAGTCAATTAAACTTTTTTGCTTATAACAGCTCAGACCCCCCCCCCCCTTCTTTTATATAGGGAATATTTTTATTAATTTTTCAACTGCCAGGAACCTTTCCAGTATCAATTATAGTGTTAAATAACTGATATAAAAATGGAATCCAAAATTCTTTAATTTTCCCAAATCACATCAAAATGTACCCCATTTGGTCCCGATGAGAATGAATGAAATGCTATAATTATCCCACTTTCTATAACTGGTTCTTTTAATTTAGTCTACACGAAACTTCCCCAAGTTTCATCGAATTTTACCTTGTAGTCCCTATCGTCATTAAAGAAGAGCTGTCTGAAATACTTTACCCACATATCTGCTCCTATATTAGTATATATTTCCTCCTGATAGTTTTTAGTTCCCCTTATTAATAATCCTCCAAAACTTCTTGGTGTCTTTACAGTGCAATGCATTTTCAAGTTCTGTCCATAAATGGAGTTTGCTTTTTTAAATACTTTATTTGCCTTAACTTTTTTGACTCATCTATAGCTGTAATTTTGCTATAAAAACTGTGCTATTCTTTATTCACTGTAAATCTGATTACTAGAGTGAACAGACTGCTAGAGTGAACTAGGTTTTCTTTTTTCATCTTTTTCATTTCTTTTCTGCAGCTTGTGCTTCTCTACCTTACTTGGCCATCCCTTCAGCTCTTTCTCCCCCCATCTTGCTCTGTCCTCCCTCCTTTGTCACTCTGTCTCCCTCATCCTGTAACCCAACCAACTCTGTTGTCTCTATGACCTATCCCTTGACTCCTCCCACTAAAATTTCCTTTCAGAGTATTAAATCACCCTCTCCTCACCTCTCTTCCCAGACAGCCTACCTCCCTTCAGAGTTATTTTTGCTAAAATAACTAGCCTTCTGCTTAACTACGTCTTCCCAATGTTGCTACGTGATGTCTCCCCACCAACCCACCCTATCTGAACAACTAGGTTTATACAGTAAGGGAACCAATCCCGTTTAATCACTGTCAGCCCATTTTCACATTGGTCCCTTATATTCCCTAACCACTAGAGGAACTTGCAGTATATACACACTGCTGTAATCAAACACTAACACCCCATGGCATACTAACACTCCCTAAAGACCAGCTCCCAAAGCAATCAGTTCAAGTGTTGTGTTATCCTACATTGCCTTGCTTTTCTCCCTCCTGCCCCACTTCATTTGCAACTTCCTCATGCTTTTGGTAGCATGTGACCACAGTCGTTCATCTGACCTTTCTATAAACACCCCATGGCCCCTCATGGTCCCTCCTGTTCCCCTTATATTCCCTACTTCTCCTCCTCCTTCCCTCAATGCCCCTATCTCTACTCTGCCTCACTTCATCCCCCTTCGCTGCTTCCTGCCCTCTATGAAACTGAAACACTACTGCCCTTCCCCCATCTCCCCTTACTGTTCCTATCTCTTAAACTCCTCCTATCACAATTTCCTGTTTCACCCAAGTCTTTTCAGCATCTCCTTTTTAAATTTTGAAGCCATTCACTGACTATGCCCCCCTACTCCCATGTCATGATCTCCTCCCCAAGGCTATCGATTCAAGAATAAACATCATGCCCCTTGTCTTTAGCTTCTGGTGCTCCTTCTAATATTGGCAGAAAACATCTAACTAAACCCTGGTCCCCTCACTCCCTCTCCCCCTGCTTCCACTGCGGCATACCCAAAAGGCCTGAAAATATTCCACATTAATATTCGAAGCCTGATTCTCAAGCTGAATGACTTAAAAGTATGGGTCACTAAGCATTCCCCCGACATACTATGTGTCTCTGAAACATGGCTGTCATCCTGTATTCCAGATACACAGCTGGCCCTTCCTGATTTTAACCTCCTCCGGCAAGATCATGGTAAATGAGGAGGTGGTGTAGCTGTTTATTTCTGCAACTCCCTATCCTGCACTATTTCCCTTAGGGAAGTGGTCCCTCATTCTCATGAACTCCTGTTAGCCGCTCTCCATTTTCCTTCCTCATCGCCCATTTATGTGGGTGTCCTATATGCTTCTCCAAAACTACCACCATCCTCTCTTGTCTCCTGTGTTTCCACAGCCTCCTTCTTCCCTCCCCTCAGTGGGCGAGCTCATCCTTCTTGGTGACTTTAATTTAGACTGGCTCTCACGCTTATCGCTCAATTTCTGTCAACAGGGTGAAGCCCCAAATCTGTCCCAGCTAATAAAAGAACCCACACCCCTAAATCCTTGCTCCCAGTTTTATTCCCTCCTCGATTCGGTGTTTACAACTCACCCCCACCACATCTGCCTTTCTGGCATATTAACTGACACTCAGTGACCACTGCTCCACCTTCTGCATCAGGATGATCCACAATCCACCAAACCTTCCTAAATATATTTGGTACCAACCACTCAGATCACTCAATTAGAGCAAATTGCTTCAAGACCTGGCATTAGCTGACTGGACACCTGTTTTATCCTCCCTGTCTGTTGATACCACACTTAGATACTTCACTTCCATCTTTCTAGATGTTTGGGATACCCATGTTCCCCTAAAATCAATCAGAGTTAGGCACTCTCACAATCATTGGATCACCCCTGACTTCTTGGCTATGTGCAAATCCCTCAACTGCTCATGTTCTCGCTTTAAGAACTCTCATGACCCTGCTGACCTGCAAACCTATCGCACCCTCCATAATAGCTGCACCAAATGCATTTAACAGGCCAAGTCCAAAATTTTCCAAACTCATCTGGAAGCCCCTGGCAGCACTCCATCCAACATCTGACATGATATTTGATCTCTCCACAACCCCTCCAATGCTCCCCCAACACTCACTCTCAGTGAAGCGGTTTCACTTATTTCTGATCATTCCCCTGTGGCAGAAATTCTAAGCAAGTTTTTCACAACCTCTGCAGTACTACACAAACCACCTTTTCCCCATCCAGCTCCCCTCGTTCTCCCCCATTGTCCCCTGTATTCCATTTGCTGCCAATATCCCCCTCTGAAGTCCTGAGAAATCTTGTCTCCCTCAACCCATCCAAGTCTAGCCCCAATGGTTTGAACCCTAAGCTCCTTATAATCTTTGCTCCCTCCATCATCACCCCTTTAACCCTTATTCTCAATCTGCCTATCTCCTCCACAACCATTCCCTCTGTCTGGAAGTTCACCATAGTCCTACCTCTCTTTAAGGGGGGGTGATGCTACCACCTCTGGCAGCTACCATCCCATAGCACCTCTCTCTTTGCTGGCCAAGGTACAAGGGTCCCTTATCCTCTCTAGCTTAAATGATTTCTTCCAGGCCTCAAATATTCTATCCCCTGTCCAATCAGGATTCAGAAAGCATCACTCCACCACTACCTCCCTTCTATGCTTTACTGATGCCATCCACTCTGCCATGGATTGGGGTCTGTTCACATCAGCTATTTTCATCGACCTTGCAAAGGCCTTCGACTGCGTGTCCTACCCTCTCCTCCAAGATAAATTATGTGCCCTGGACCTCTCTCCATTTTCTGTGTCCTGGCTCAGATCTTACCTCACAGGCTTCTCACAATCTGTAAACATTAACAATGCCCTATTCTTTCCCTTCCCGATGTTGGCCGGTGTACCCCAAGGCTCATTCCTCAGGCCTATTCCTTTTTTCCCTGTTTATTAACAACCCCCCTCTGTATGTTCCCATGCCAAGATACATATGTATGTGGATGACACTGTCCTCTTCTTTTCTGGCCCATCCGTTTACGCTATCCAAACTCCAATTCTGCAACAGGACTTCTCGGCAGTGGCCTCCTAGTTTAACACTAATTGCCTAACACTAAATATACAAAAAAGACTGTTGTTATGACATTCTGAACCAAGCAAAAACTGGCTAAGCTTTGTGCCCTATCCTCCTTCCTCTCTGGCATGTCCACTCCCCTTGAAAATGTCCTCATGTACAAATACCTTGGAGTCTGGCTCGATCCATCAGTAGATTTCTCTGCCTACTTCAATTTCCTCCACTGCAAACTGCAGCTGAAACCTGGCTTACTCTATTGACATAAGGCTAGCCTTCCCCTCCCAGTTAGACATGACCTACCATTTAAATGAATCCTCCCTTCCTTCGACTACATGGATGTTGTTTTCAGTGGTGCCCCTACAACCTGTCTCTCCAAACTAGATGTCCTGTACCATGCCTTCTGCATATTTGCCTCAAACTCTCCCTGTCAGACTCAACACTGTGACTTCTACTCCTCCCTTTCCCCTCCAACCCCTCCCCCAGAGATGCTTATCCCACTGCATTACCTTCATATATAAATTCTTGTTTTTGGATTCTACCATCATACCTTGCCTCTCTCCTCAAACCTGTCACCCATCCCCATATAACTCAGTCAATGCCTGTTCCTTTGCCCTCCTAGCTGTTTGCACCTGGACAGGCAAATTGGCCTTCTTCTATAGACTCCCTTAACTCTGGAACAGCATAACCCCCCAAACCTATCTTATACCCTCCTTAACCACCCACAAGCATTTACTGAGGCCTACCCCTTCCATATCCTGCACCTGTCCCTCTCCCTAATGCACTTTTTTACATGCCTTTGACCTGTTTCTCCCTATCTGTGCCTGCTGCCCCCCCCAGGTCCAGCCCCCCTTATCTTTTATCTGCCTACTACCTGCAGTATTGTATTCCTATGCATCCTGAACTTGTGTATATATAATTATATTTAAATAATTATTTCATTGCATATTATGTAAATATCCGCTGCTCAATGTATGTTACTTCTTGTGCGTAATGTTTTATTGTTTGCTGCTCATCATGTAAAATCATATCTATTTTATCTTCTGTTGTTTTATGCCTCAACCCTTGGGTTGCATCTGGAAATGAGCCTCGGCTCATGGTGCCTGTCCCGGTTATCAAATTTTAAATAAATAAATAAATCATTGATTTATTTTTCCTTATTTATTTGCAACATTTGCCTATACTCCTTCTTTAGCTTACTCATCATTTCATTATTATTCAAACTTGGATTATGTTTTAATATTCTTAACTGTTTAATTGTGTTCTTGCAGACCTACATTCTTCAGTATACCATGACTGCCCCTTTTTTCCTGAGATTAACATCTTTAATGATGATATTGGCAATTCTCCTCATTATACTTTAAAACTCTCTTATAATGTTTTCATTCTTTTCTTTTTCTGTACTGTTTATTGAGTCTCCAATAAAACCATTAACTTCTAATGCAATTTTAAAGTATTTTCATTCTACAATTTTTTTATCCAATATGGTTTTTCTTTATGATTTCAATAGGTGTCATTCTTATACTTATATCTATATTTACCTCATTAATTGTTACCTCCACTTCTAGTGATATATGTGGACTTTCTGGTCTTAACTCTATTAATACGTTTTTACAATTCAAAAGTAAGTTATAATTTGCCCAAACAAGGTCTATTACTGATGACCCGTTTCTGCCTATAAAGGTATAATCACCTGTTCAATCACCTACCTAATCTACCATTCAACAAAATGAAATTTTTATGCTTCTATGACCCATGCAATTCTATTCCTCTTTCAGTTGTTTTCCCATCTCTTGATACCCTATCTAATCTTATCCCCTGTGTGTTTTGTACCTTCAAAAGGTTCCTCAAATCATCTGAAATGCCTTGTAATTGGTCTAATCTTGCATTAAAATCATTGAGTGCCATTATATCTGCTATAGGGCTATGTTGTATTATCTCATCTATTATTATCTCTAGTTATTTTAGCCAGTACTTATTTCCATATCCATTGTTCTCCAGGTGTATATACAGTAACATCGAGAATACTGGATGGTCAACTAAGCACAACCAGTGTGTTCTGCCACTGATGGGTTCTGATTCCCTCTGACCTCGAGAGCAAAGTTCAAAAGGTCCATGGGAATCAGAACCCCAAGGTGGCAGAACACATAGGTTGTGCATAAAGTTGCTCATCCTGTATTCTTTATAGTGTATAGTAGTACTATGTGAAATGTGTTCTTTGTGTTTTTTTTCTCTCTTTTTCATAATGAACTGACTAGAAAAGTCTCTAGAGTTTATAGAATACTGTCACCACAAACTTAAATAGAGGAAAGCAACAATGTGCCAGGATTCCAAGTGGTTCTGCTGCAGTAGTGACATCACTACTGCAGAAGAACAACATAATGACATCACTACTGCAGCAGAACAAGCATATTCCAGGCATGGAATTTCATGTATAACAGTATTCCACTGTACACTATAATTCACCAAAATAATTTCTCTTTTAATAGTATGTTCAATCTTAATTACCAGGAAGCCTTCACTTTTCTTTTAAATTTCTTCTATGGTTATGTTTTAGTCTAATTTACAAAATGTTGCCAGCCCTCCTGCATTCCTTCCATATTTTTTATACTTCTTTTCTGTCTTACTGTGTGTCGTATTACCATTTAAATAAATTTCCCCTTTTATCCAAGTCTCCTGTATGCAAATTAATTTGTAGTTTTTGGAAATAACTTTCCAACTCAAGATATCCTAATTTGTCCCTTAACCCAGATATATTACAGGATAATATCTTAATTGTATTGCTCTTATTTTTCTTGGTCATTTTTCCCCTGCTGTACGAACCATTCCCATGATTGCTACCCTGTGGCCTCCCTTCTGTTCCATGATCTCTGTCATTTTGTCACCAGCTTTTTTTTTTGCTACTATCTCATACCTATTAGAGGTTTCTGTCGAACTTTCCCTATTTAGATGTAACTTTCATTTCAGCTTTCTGACTTCTGGGTTCTGTCTTTTTCACATCATTTTCCATATAGACATATATACCTAGTTCATCCAAAGCATTTTGTTTGCTCAGGATATTCTTCAATAATTCATCCTTTGAGATCCATAACAAAATGTGTCCATCTTACTGCCTTCTTTATTTCATTGCTACAGACATGCATATTCAAAATGACACACAAGATATCCATTAAGTCTTTTCTTAAAATTCCCCTAATTTTCTCAATTCATTTGTTTTAGACAAATAATTGATAGCAAGATATTTTCCCCTTCCTTTCTTTTTAACTTATTTATGTAAAATTCAGGAAGGAGAGTGTACATTGTTAAAATGTCATCCATTTCCATCACCACTTTTCTTAATTCTTTGGATTTTAGTCCTATTGTCCTTGTCATATAATATTGTTCAGTTACCATTAACACCAATTCTGAGTTTGGTACTGGGCTCATCACACTTACTGTATATGATCTCTAGCATATATGTAACCATCGAATATTTCCAACAGTATATTCTGTATAATTTTGTTCTGATTTTTTTTGGTCTCCCCCGGTATGCATGCAACTTGATGCAAGGGTATGACATAATCTGACTGGTGTTTTTTTTTCCAGAACATTTTCAAAATTTCTATTTCTTTCTTCAACTTGTACATCTTTTTTTTTTTTTTTTTTGGAGCTAATTCCTCTTCTTTCCTTCTCCTCTTCTTTCTATTTTGTCCCATTTTAATCCCATTGATTTTCAATGACTGAGCTTGCTTGGTAATTTTCTTCATTATCTTTGCCATCCTCTACCCTTTTCTCTCATGATTTTGCTGCTTTTTTTTCCCGTGTTTCCGTCTTTTCCAAAGCTATCTTACCCTTACCTTTCTCCTTTTGTGTGTAGATCTGTTTGGGTTTTAGTCCTGATTTTCCATTTTTAATTCAATTTTTTACTATCTGATTTGCCTTATTTTTTCCTTTTTAATTGGATGTCACTTTTTCTTCTTGCCTCTGTAGCCCTGTATCTTCAATTTGAGGTTCTTCTCCACTTCTATTTTCTGTCCCTTCCTCACTTCCTTCTACCCTATAAACAGGTCCCTGCTCTTTTAGTTTTTAAGAGTTTGGGAGTTCATTTAATCCTTTTGTTTCTCACCCTCTGCCCATAGTTCTGGGAATTGGTACTTCCAGTCTCTACATATACTTTCATCTCTTTTGTCTACCTCTGGTAACATTATACACTTGGTTACCTCTTTATGAGAATAATCATACTCAGTGTTGACGTTTATACTTTCTTCAAGCAAGATGGACTGCTCTATATCCTCTATACCTACTTCTAACTGACTCCCTTCCTAACCTTCTTTTCTGATATTGGTATTTCCCCATTTGTTCTTTCTATATGGTATACTGCTTTCTTTTCTCAGTGTTTTTTAATATTTTCCTATTTTCCAAACATATTCCTTTAACAAATGATAAATCTTGCTTTATGTATACTAATTGTTTACATAGCAGGACATTTGCATTAAATGGGTCATTTACAGCTGATACCACTTCTCTCGTTACCCTTTCTACATCAATAGATCTAAAACTCTCAGAGCTCAATGACCAGGAACTTTCAGTTTCCATCTTTGATTTATCCTGTTCCTGTTCCTCTAAATTAAATTCAGGTATAGGGATAAGGCTATTACTCGATGAATCTCCATCACCCACAATCCAAGTGCCTTTACCTTTTTTTTCTAATAGAGTCCCTCATAATCCATACTTCATTATCTATTTCTGTGAGGCTATTAAATACACTTGTGAAGTTAATCTTTAATTCAGTTTATCTCCCTAAATCCATTTCTTTAATATAATCCCTTATACTAGTCTCTTTACCACTTGCTAGTTTTCCTTGTTTTTGGTTTTTTTTTATCAAAATTAAATATTAGGGTTGACATTTTTTTTCTTTATAATCTCTTTTGCTGCCTTTTTATTGACTTTACCTCTCTCCCCCCTTTTTTAAATTGAATAAACTTTATTGAGCTTGATTAGAAAGAGGAAAACCATGAACATGGAAAGGATAAGTGGTAAGTGATACACAGACCAGTAATAAGTAAACCTATGACTGTACAAAATATCTATAGGTTAGTAACAATTGCACATAAGTGAACCAGAATCATGGGTCAATCCAATCAAGTTTTTTATATAAAAAAAAGAAAAGAAAAAACAATTGTCCCACCCATCCCTCATCCCCACCCAAGAACCCTAAAAAGAACACCCTTCCCCTTCCCCTTTTTCTCCATAGACTGAGCTAATCCCCCCAAAAAAATAGTGAAAGGCAATAACATTGTGAATTGAACACAACAGGAAAAAAACAGAAAAGGACCTCATAAGCTTATAAAAATGGATATCAAACTAAACAGCAGGTCCAGGCACAGCCCATCCGAACCTTACTAGGGCAGGGAGACATCATAGTCCCAAATAACTGAACTTCACCCAGCGCCGAGGGTCAGCAGGGTATAGATGGGTTCTCATACTGAGTGTATTTCTTTTTGAGATCTAACATATTTGCAATAATGCATTCAGCTTGTAAGGCAAAAAGCATTTCCTGATACCATTCCACATAAGTAGGGATGGTCAGATCACACCAGTGCTGGCACAGGCCGATATTAGGGCAATATGAGGTTTTTGATTCCCAATTAAGGCCCCAGAAAAATCTCCCAGGATGCAAATTTCAGGTGTAAATGCCAGATTGAGCCCTAACAAGGGGTCCAGGCATTGCTTAATATCCTCCCAGAAAGGCACAACCCTCTCAGAAGTCCAGAGGATGTGAAGTAATGAACCTGGCTCCTTCTGGCACCCATACCTGAGTGCATGTGTCCAACACCAGCTTACCCATTCTGTGGAGTTTGATCAGAGTATAGAACATGTTATGTAAAATTTGGAACTGCATGAAACAATATCTGTCCCATTTGATGTGTTTGTAGGTAGCCTTCCAGATACATGATCAATCACGAGAACTTCCCTGAGAGAGAAGAGCTTGTTACCAAGAATAAAAAACGTTTTGGTCCATTTTGGCAAGAAGTTCCTGTAGTGTTGCATGGTAAAAGGCTACAACATGGGATGTAAGGGCTACTCTCTTCCTCTTTTTTGTAAAGTTCTGCATTTTACTCAGTGCTTTCAATTCCAAATGTTTTAGAAATAATGGATCTTTATGTAAAATATGTTTAGCCCCCTGATTGTTTCCACTTCATGTAACTGCAAGCACATTATCTAAATCTATTTTTTTTGTGCTGACTTTTCCAGTAGCAGATTATATCTTTTAGTCACTAGAGGGCCCAGTTATAAGCACACTTGCCCAATCCAACACAATACAGCTCCTGTCTCATCTCACTTATTGTGTGGTCAGTCTATCACTATTCATCAGACTTTGCCCCTCCCTCTTCCTCTGATTGATACTGATTATTCTCATTTGCAGCTTATAATCTTCGCCCACTAGAGGGGTTTTCCCCCAACTGTGCCAAAGCTGCTCTACATCTCCTTACTCTCTGCTACTCCTGGACACACTTCCTTTACTGCTGAGCTGCTATGGGTACCTACACACCATTACTAAATCTGCTCTTTTTCACTCTCTTGGTACAGACGTCACACCGACTGGAGCACCTTTGCTCCACACTAGGCACCTCATCCCCAGACTACCCCACAGTGACTTGGCCCTCCCCCACCCTTGACACACCCGTGACCCCCCAACACCCCCACCCTGCCAACACCCCCACTCCCTCCACCCTCCAAGGCCTTCCCTGGACCCAGCTTTCCCCTGCCATTCCCACCCTTCGCATTTTATCTATCCCATGCACCCTGATTGTAAAGTCCTCAGCTGGGTGTCTACCCAAGGTTCTCCATCTCCACCAGCCACTAACCAGAATAATTACACTGCTATTATTATTATCTGGTAATGTACACCCAAACCAAGGACCTATGGCTTCCAGTCCTTCTAAACCCTGTACTGCAGCTGGCCTCTGCCTTGCATCCTTAAACATTTGAAGTCTCCTAAAGAAATCTGCTGCCCTCTAGTGCTGGGTCGTTCAACATCAAGCTGACATAATTGCACTGATAGAGACTTGGCTCTCAAAATCCACCCCTCACTCTGCTATCACCCTCCCTGGATATACCATCTACAGGGAAGACTGAGTAGGCAAATGCGGTGGTGGTTGCACACTACTCGTATGGGACTCCCTTATAGGTCAGCCACTTCCAGCTTCTAAACTTGATTATGGAGCCAAAGCCCTCTCCTTAAAAATCACACCTGACCCCGCTTGAGGCCCTGTCTTCCTCACAGTCTCCTACATACTCCTGAGGAATCAAAACCAAGCAGTCCAGTCTCTCATTGACTACCTCACATCTCTCCCTCACAAAGTGGAGCAAGTCATCCTAGGTGATTCCAGTGTTAACTGGCTTGCCTCCACTGCCTCTCATATAAGGGACTCCTTTGCTGCCCTGGATATGTTCCAGTTAGTCACCCAGCCCACCAGATTCAATCACTCTACTGGCATCAGCACTCTCCTAGATGTTGTTATATCTAACTGCCCCTACAAAATCTGGGATGTCACTGTCCTTCCCAACTCTCTTAGCAATCATTCCCCAGTCCTCTGTCTCTGGTCATCCTCCACTCTGAAGTTAGTGTCACAGACCACTCTATGCCACCGTTTACAACCCAGCAGCCTCAGAAAATTAAAACAATATCTAGTCCAGCTAGACTGGTCCCCTATCCAGCATGCCCCTGACCGTGACTCAGCTCTTCACCGCTTCACAAATGTCTTCTGTAATGCTTGTGACCTTTTTGCCCCCCTCACTAGGATCCACTCCAAAAAATGCAATGCCCCATGGATAACCCCACCCCTCCTCCAGAGACTCAAAAACAGACATAATCTCTGGCACATTGCTGTAGAATCTGGAAAGGCATCTGATAGACAGGTCTACAACACAGAATGCAATAAGTGTACTTGGGCCATTAGGCGGGCCAAGGCAGAGCACTACCAGACCACCCTTGCTTCCACTTGGGGTTCAGCCTGGACCTTTTGGGATAATATGAAAGAGCTAAATGGGAAGTCCTGTTCCCCCCCACCATCTCAGCTCTCCATCAATGGCACCCCCACCACAGAGCCACTCCTTATAGCTGATTGCCTTAACACTGCCTTCTCTGACCTAAGCTCGGTCCTCCCCAGCAGCTTCTTTGACCCAGTCCCCACCTCTCTCCCTCCAGTCCTGCATCACCCACCATTCTACCTGCACACCCTATTCCCCCAAGAAACCAGGCCGCACTTGCTAAAAGCCTTAAGCAGCAATAACCCCAGCAGTGACTCCCTCGACTCCAGGATCCTCTGTATGGTCTTGGACGAAGTCCTAGTCCCCATGACTGACCTTCTAGACTGGTCTCTATGCCTGGGTCAGTTCCCAAGTACTTGGAAAACTGCTAAAATCACACCCATACATAAGAGTGGGGACTGGTCCACCCAATAATTACCGGCTGATCTCCAACCTCCACTCACTCTCTAAAGCCCTTGAAAAAGTGTGTTGATCCAGCTCTCTGAATACCTAACCAAGTACGACATTATGTGCCCAGAGCAGCATGGTTTCCTCCCTGGACACAGTACAACCACGGCTCTCCTGGAATTCTGCCAACACTTGCATGCTGCTCTCGATTCTGGCAGCCTTGCAGGAGCAGTGTTCATTGACCTCTCCAAGGCCTTTAACACTGTCTGTCATCCCCTTCTACTCGACTCTCTCCACCAACTTGGCTTCTCTGGTTGTCCCATTTCCTGGTTCTCCAGCTACCTCTCTGCTAGATCCCAGCATGTCAAGATCAGCAGCTCCCTCTCCAGCACCCTTCTTGTTCACTCCGGGGTCCATCAGGGCTCCATCCTGGGTCCGATACTTTTTAGTCTCTACCTCAACACCCTCCCCAGCTCATGTACTGGTAAAATGCTCCTCTACACTGATGATGCAGTCCTCAATGCCTCACATCCCAATCCCACTTCCCTTCAATTATCCCTCCAGCAAGCTTACAAACAAGCCAAATGGTGGTACGGCTACCGCAGACTGGTCATTAACCTAAAGAAAACCAAATCAATGCTCTTCTCCCACCATCAAAATAAAGCTAAAAATTCCCCCCTTTTGATTATCCCCAGCACTCTGCACACACTAGAAGAAGTGACCACATACAAGTAAATAGGCATCATGTTCAATACTGCCCTCTCCTTCCACACCCACATTAATGCCCTTTCAGCCCCCATCAACTGTCGGATTGGCCTGCTATACTGGCACAGGGACTGCCTGCCTCAGGTTGCCCTGAGGCTGGCCATCACCTCCTCTGTTTTGTCCCTCATGGACTATAGCTTGCCCATCTATGCCGCAGCTGACAACACTGCCTTCTCCAAAATCCAACTCTCCATCAAAAAGGCCTGTAGGCTCTTGACCTGGTCCCCCAGCCACAATCACACCTGCCTTCTCTATACTACCACCAATCTGCACAACTTTGAGGCGCGACTGCTTTACCAGACCTGCCTTCTCACTAAGAAATCACTGCTAGGACTCTCCCCCCAGGGTCCTCCACCTCCCTACAGCAGTCATCATCGTCCATCACTACCCATAGCTCTGTTAAAGCCACTTTCAAGGTGCCCAGAACCAAGACCTCTCTTGCCCAGAGATCCTTCCTCTACCAAGCCCCCACCTGGTTCAACTCCCTCCCTAGCTGCATCTCCAACTTGCCAAAAATTGGCTTCTTCAAAACAGCCCTTTGGTACCATATCTTTAATACCCACTGTTGTGGGTGCAACTAACCCCGTGTTGTAACCTGTGGTACCCACCCACCTTGCCCCCTGGCTCTACAACAGCCACTGGACAGCCTCTCCCTCCCCCAGACTCACTCCTTCCCTACTAGGTCCAAACAGGGATGCAACCCGATGTCTTCTCTGAGGACCTACTATATCCATGAGTGTAACTCACAGTTTTGTAACACTATGTAACCTAAGTAACATGCAATCTACTACATTATGTAACCTAAGTGTATCTATGTTAAATGTTCATTTTACTGCATCTGAAACATTATTCTCTGTTTTAATCTGCACTGTAATAACTGTCTTGATGTCTGCCCCACCTGCGATGAGGTACCTTTGTAAATGAGTCTCTGACTCAAAGGTTGTAAACCCGATTTGTAATGAATAAATAAATAAATGATTAAATCTAATCTTATAGAGGCTTCCAATGGTATGACCTTGTGCTAATCTGCCCAAGTAGTCAATCAACCTTCAGTTTATCATTTAAATAAGCAAACAATTAATCAGCTACCCCACACTTCATCTATACTTGTACCAGTGGTTGTATCAATGGTTCACATAGTTCATAGACACTCTAAAACTGCAAAAATCTATAAATAGCTTTTACTGTTTATCTAAAGTCCCTGTAACCTAGGGGTAATTGGACACATGAAAGTGTTAATGGTATAAAACCACTTTATGAGGTAATTAGGTCTGTTATATATCTGCTGTAGTTTGATAGTAACTCTGTGCAATACTATAAAAACCAGTGCATCAATTCCATCAAAATAGAAACACAAAAATAAATGCTATATAAAATATTTACTAGGTATAACAAATTTACTTATTTAAAATTACCTCCACAGTCCAAGCAGATCTTTAAAGTGCCTGTGCAGTGTTTGTGCGGGATTCCTTTAACTGGTCACCACAGTCTCAAGTAAACTGCTTCTTAGAATGGTTGTTTGGAGTCCAATGTTCCTTTATAAGTCCCAACTTTTTGTACTTTTTAAATAACCATTCTTTTCCTTCCCTTGTAGCACAATCTTTTGTTTCACATCCCGATGTCAATCTCAGGTCCACTCTTCGTGTTCTCCACTTGTCCCTTGTTTTCAGTTGTCTCCAACTGGCTTTCTTTGCATCCCTCTGTACTTCTTCTTCCTTCTCCTCCTGTCTCCAGCCATTAACTTTTTGTCTTATGCGTTCAGAAGATTTCAGTCCGCATCTGCACCTCTCTCTACTGCACTGCAAAGTTCATTCCCCAAGATTAGATTGCTTGTCTCCTCTGACTCCTCAGTCTACTCTGATTGCTCCATCTGTTCTGTCTCCCTGTCTCCCCCGTCTCCTCTGTTTCCTTCAAATCTTGTTCAAATCCTCTGCTGCCCCCTGTTCTGACTTTCTTGTTTCTTGTAATGTGCTGAAATATAAACACTTTTTTGAAATAACTTTTACTATTCAGAGCACTTGCACATGCAGCCCTTAGGCAAGGGTAGCATACCTGTTAAAAAGATTTTATAGCCTTAAGCACTCCTTCAGCACAGAGCTCCATCTCCTTTCATCATCCATTGACTTCCTTTCTCATTGCAGTTGCAAGCCCTGTCCCCTAGTGGTGCTTACATTTTGTTTTTGTTTTTTGTCTCATCCCAGATCTTTACATAGTTCTAGATCTTTTAGGAACCAATACAGCATAACAAAACATGTTAAGGGTAGTAGTAATAATAGTAGTAGTGGTAGATTCTATTTGTTTGGGGATCCCTTCCCTGAAAGCTCAAGGCACCCTTACAATAAGATTTACAATTACATACATACATAAACAACAGAAAAAGAAAAGTAAATAAAATCATATGCATACAGTATAAAATCTCAGACACAATTAAAAACAGCTGAAGCCATTCATATTCTTAAATTACCCTCTCAGACCACAAAAGCTTGTGCAAACAAGAATGATTTCAGTTGGCGTTTAAATATTTCAGTCGATGGTGCCTCCTGGAGGTGCCCCAGCAATGAATTCCATAAAGCCGGGGCAGTAACCTCAAATGCCCAGTCTCCAGAGATCTTCAGCTTCACTCTGGAAATCTCCAGGAGAGTACCTCTAAGAGGGCAAGATGAGACATAGGGATGCAGGAGATCTTTCAGACACCCCAGACCCAAACCGTGTAGGGTCTTACAGGTCAAAAGACCTACCTTGGAGGTAATGCACTAACATACAGGCAGCCAGTGCAGATCGCTCAGCACTGGGGTGATATGATTGAATCTGGAGTGACCGGTCAACACCCATGCCACTGAGTTCTGCAGCTGCTGCAGGCATTGCATCACATTACCTCCAACCCCGAGGTAGAGGGCGTTGCAGTAGTCAAGTCTCAAGGTCACAAAAGCATGAACCAGTGTGGACCAGCCATGGTGGGGTGACAGACTTTGTTGGGCCCAGACTTGACATCAGGTCACACATCATGCAAGAGAGAAAAATGAAAAATGGCTCCATGCACTCTGGGAAAATGGAGTGCCAGCATATTCCCAAGGTCCCCTGCCTATCCCGATTGGTAGCCTCGACAAAATACAATTGTTCAGGGTGTATGGGCCCCACTTTGTCCCCACCTGGGGGGATCAAGGCTTCCGGAGGGGGACTGTCTCAGAATCTAGGCAGGAAGGAACAGGGACAAATGCCAGTCATCTCCCAATGATGTGGAGCACAGGGA
This sequence comes from Neoceratodus forsteri, assembly GCA_016271365.2. Taxonomy (NCBI): domain Eukaryota; kingdom Metazoa; phylum Chordata; order Ceratodontiformes; family Ceratodontidae; genus Neoceratodus; species Neoceratodus forsteri. Next base: position 1,295,492,727 of record CM057456.1, read on the forward strand.
GCAGATGAGCATAAACAGAAAGTAAGAAAAAAATTAAAAACACAGACTGCCGCCATACTAGTGTTTCCACACTAAAAATATTTACTTACTTTTCTTGATCAACTCCCACTGCATCTTTCCTCGATTTTGGAACACCCCAGTGCAGTCTATGCATTCAAAATGCAATGGGAGTAGAGAAGACTTTTGTATCCAGAGTGAGTGCACTGTTTGGGGTGTTTCCCACATTCAAAGAAAGTATCCAATAAGAGTAGATCAAGGATACAAAACAAAACAATGTTGGGTATAATCACACCATTTGCATGCATTCCTGTTCTAGTATGAAAGGAAGCAGATAAAGCAATCAGCAACATCAATGGATTTTTGAGTAGGTAAACAGTAATAAAATGTGGGATTTTCAACCAGAAATACTGTGAAGAAGAAAGGGTTGACAGTGTCCCTTTAACTTTGAGTATAACCTCTCAGAGTGAAAAGGCTCACCTTTAGAACTAACATTTGAACTGTCCTCTCAATCTTCCACCCACTAGTTACTATACCTGCAACCACACATAACACAGAAACAAACATATAAACATAGAAAAATGATAGCAGAAGGAGAGCAAGGGTCCATCATGTCTGCGCAGGAGATTACGAGATCTTCTATGAGTCCCGGGACCCGACCCCCCCCCCATCATTCTGTCTCACCCCAGCTTGAATGCTGTCATGTTCCTTGCTCCCACCACCTTGCTAGGCAGACTATTCCAAGGATCCACACCCCACCTCTGTAAAGTAGTACTTCTTTGATCCCTCTTGAAGCTTCCCTCCAGCAGTTTCCATTCATGACCTCTAGTAGTTGTGTTGGGGACCCTGTTGGAGAGTTTGAGTGTGGTACCTTATTTATGCCTCTCAGGAACTTGAAAGTCTTGATCATATCCTCTCCCCCCCCCACAGTCTCCAGTGAATACATATCTAGTTCCTTCTGGTGCTCCTCATGTGGAAGCCCTTGGAGGCCCTGTATCATCTTTGTCACCCTTCTCTGCACTACTTCTAGTCTATCCCTGTCTTCCCTAAGGTGTGGACCCCAGTACTGAGCACAGTACTCCAAGTGAGGTCTCACCAGTTAACTATAGAGTGGGAGGATCACTTCCCTGTCCCTGCTGTTGAATCGTCTTCCTATACACCCCAACATTTTGCTGGCCTTACTGTAAGCTCTATTTCCTTGGCTGGATTGCTTAAGAGTGTCACATATGATAACCCCTAGGTCTCTTTCATAAAACAGATGCTTTGATTTTGACCCCATTGAGCCAATACTCCGTCCTTGGGTTCCCTTTTCCTAGATGCATCACCTTACACTTCTTTTCGTTGAACCTTAGCTGCCAGATATTAGACCAACTGTCCAGCCTCTGCACATCCTTTTTTAGGTCCCCAGCTGCCTCTTTGCTATCAATCCTGCCTCCTAGTTTAGTATCATCCATGAAGAGTGCAAGCTTGCCCTGGATACCTATGCTGATGTCGCTAATTAACATATTAAACAGGACCAGGCCCAGGACTGACTCTGGCGGCACTCTGCTGGTGACCTACTTTTCATCTGCCTTCGTCCCATTTACCACCACCCTCTGCATTCTGTCTCTTAGTCAGTTTCCTACCCACCTGACTATACTCATGACAATGCCTAGGTCCTCCAGCTTCCTCAACAGGCAGTGTGTGGCACTGAGTCAAAGAATTTGTTAATATCGAAGTAGAGGCGGTCCATTGAATGTTATCTCTCCAATTCCTTGTTCACCAAGTCAAAAAGCGTAATCAAGTTTGTCTGGCATGACCTGCCCGCTACCAACCTATACTGTCAGACATCCTGAAGATATTTCTCTTCCAGGTACTCTACTAGGTTTTGCTTAATTAAGGACTCCTTTAGTTTCCCCACCACTGATGTGAAGCTAACCAGCCTGTAGTTAACGATTGCCTTGTTAATCCCTCCTTTGTGTAGAGAAACCACATCTGCTCTTCTCCAGTCCCTTGGTATGAATCCCATCTGCAGTGATCTGGTAAACAGGTATGTGAGGGGGCCCACCAGTTCCTCTGCAAGCTGCTCTAGTACCCTTGGAAACAGCCCATCTGGCTCTGGTGCTTTGTCCGCCCTTAGTTATCCTAAAGACTCCCTAACCCTGCTGGTGGTAATTGATGGCATTTCCATTAGCAGTACCGTCATGTCAGTTTCTTTAATGCCACTGTCTGGCATTGTTCCACTATGTTCCTTCGTGAACACAAAACAGAAGAAATTGTTCAGAGCAGTGGCCTTCTGTCCATTGTCCACAAGGGTCCTATCCTCATCTCTAAGTCTAATAATCCCTCCCCTTTCTTTCTTCTTTTCTTGAATGTAGCGAAAAAATTGTTTATTCCTTTTTTGATTTCTGCCCCAATCCTAGTTTCAGCTGCTGCATTAGCTAGTCTCACTGGGCCATATTTTCAATTGCCCTAGATTGACGCAAGGTGCTTGTGTCAAACATGTCTGACGCAAGGGCACCTTGCGCGAAGAGATGTGAAAAGTGGGAATTTGAAAGGCAGCCTGCATCACCCAGCAGGCTGCCTGTACCAAAGTGTGCTAGCACCATCCTTGTGCTAGGAAAGTGGTTGAGGCATCGCCCTGGGTGCTTGCAGCAGACCCAGACTGCTGCAGCCCTCAGATCCAGAATTTGAAAGACCCCCCGTAACCAAGTGCCAAGTACTCTTAGATCAGTGAGGTCCTGGTCTAAGGAGACTTAGATGACTCCTGGGAGTCGTCCTGTACATGCCACCATGTGGCCATCCTGATCCATCCCCGGTGGAGGATCCTTGGTGGTCCAGTGGTCCCCCCTCTCCCATGTCACGGTCCCCAACACCCACATCTATGCATCCTGCCAACACCCCCCAAGGTGGTACGCATCTCAGCGCTCCCACCGCCCTCCTGTACCCCGATCTAGAAACCGGCACTGCCTCCACACGCCACCATGGCTGGCTGCTAAACGAGCTGTCAGTGGGTGTACTGTATACATTATACAGTATGTGCACAGACTGCCTATTTGGCGGTCATCTGGGGTGGCGCATGGAGGGCAGTGCCGGTCACTGGATCAGGTACGAGGGGGGGAGTGCTGCAATGTGTACAGGGGAGGCACTAGCCCACTGGGGTACTGGACAGTGATCCAGTGCCAGTGCTGGTGGCGCGGTGGTGTAGGGGGGCACTGCCCGGTTGCCAGCCCCTGTCCATGGGTGCTGTGGACTTCCCGCAGCCATTGCGGCATTCCAGGTTGGTGCGCTATTGGTCTGGTGCAGCACCTCCTTTGCCACAAGATGCTGGACTTAGGCACCGGGTCCTGTACAATCAAAATTCGGGCGCAGGGTCCTGGGCACACCGCGCTTGGTGCAATCTGCGATTGTCGCAGCTTGCGTCGGGGCTTTGAAAATCCAGCCCAATGTCTTCTTGGCTTCCTTGGTCATCTTTTTTTTTTTAAATTTCAATTTTTATTTTCTTTAAAATATCATAGTCATCATACAGTGTGGTATAAGTACATAGGTATGAAAGTAGCAGCATTTTACAGTCACATCTCATAGGACCACTGAGCAATACATTTTTTAAATCCACTGTCAAGTTATATAAAGACAAGGCAAGAGGAGGAATTAGAAACATGAGAAACACTAGTTGTAAGTTCTTTCCCCACTGCATGCAGGTGAGCAAAGTTTGTGGGCAGGCATTTTTTAGTATACAATAACCTAGTGTAGTACCTTCTCAATCTCTATGCGACCCCATGGCCTGAGCCCCCACTTCATATTTTTGCATCCAAAGAACCGAATGAAGGAAATTATTTGTGTCCCTGCCATTATGGTATAAAATCTGGATATTGCTCCAACTGAAAGTGAGTCCACAGACTCCATCTATTTGTGAAACGCCTCATTCGATTATTTAGTTTAGCTGCTATCTGTTCTAATCTGTATACATCATAAGCCAGCTTTCACCAGGTTTCTCTGGTCTGTATACATTTAGTAAACCAAAGTCTGGTTATCACTTTTTTGGCAATCAGGACCAGGAGTATAGTAAGTGTATATTGTCCCCCATTCAACTTGAGGCCCTCAGGAGGGGTCACAGTTAGGATAATGGTTGGTGTAAATAAATCAGGTATCTGAAAGGTATCATTCAATTCAGAGATAATCTCAGACCAGTATTCCCTTAACAAGAGGCAGGACCATAAAATATGCATCTCCCTAGCTGGATGAAAGCCACATCCCCTCCAACACTCTGCCAAATCCCCCTCCCTATACTTGGCCATGACAGCTGGGGTTCTAAAGTAACGTAATCTGGTTTTCCATGCAAATTCCCTCCAATATATTGTGGATGAAACCTTAGAGAAAGGAAGAGTGGCCTTATAATAGTTCTCTTCATCAATCTCTATCCCAATGTCTTTTTCCCAGCATTGTCAGATAAGATCCAGGGGATTAGTATCTCCTATTCATAGTGCCTGGTAGAGGTGACTGATGAAGTGTTCCTGGATACCCCCACTCAGGTGTTGTCTATTCAGACCAACCAGAAGAGAAGGGGACTCCGCCACAGAAGAGAGGGACTCCTTCTGGGTCGATAAGCACTGTCTAAGTTGTGTATAGATATGGTACTGGGTGGCAGGCAGTTTGTATGTAGATTGTAAGGAGGCAAAAGAGAGTAAGTCAAATGGGCCTACAATTTGAAAGAGATAGCATAAATGATAGGATTTCCAATCCTGCACTAGAGAAACCAATCTCAGGGAGTTTAGAGCTATATTATGAGCTAGCATAGAAAAGTAAAGCCTCTTAGAAGTGGTGAGAATATGTCAGTCAACTACAAGCCATGCCTTAAAAGTTCCCTTGTGAACTGCATAAACGTCCGTAGGGGGTAAACATCTCGGGGGGGGCAGTATGCCAGAATATAGGAGGGGAAGCCCTCCAACCCATTGATGACTACCTCAATGTCCTTCCATTATGCTGTATAAGATTCAAAGATGTGTAAAAGGACAGTTCATAGCTTTGCTGCCTGTGCATATTTCTTAAGATTTGGAATGCTCAGGCCACCTTGTGCTCTAGACAGTTGTAATATATATTGTGCTTCAATGTGGGTGGTTTCCCTCCCCAAAGGAATCTAGAGATTAATTTATCCCATGCTGTGAAATATACATTTGTAGGTATAATAGGGAGGGTTTGAAGAAAAAGAAGGATTCAGAGAAGGATATTCTGTTGGATGGCATCCATCCTGCTAACCAACCCAGTAGAGAGGTGTGACCATTTTGATAAGTCAGATGTTATTGTTTGGGTGATCAGTACAAAATTAACTATTTCTAGATGCAACAGTTGAAATGGGATTTTAATTCCTAAGTAGCGCATTTCTACCCTGTTCCAGCGGAATGGGAAGGCATCCTTCATAGCTCTAGATGGGGTGAAGGAGTAATTTAAAACTTCAGTCTTTGAACTATTTATCTTGTACCCTGACATATTTCCAAATAATTCTAACTGATCCCACACTGTCAGGATAGAGGTTTCAGGAGAAGTAAGTGTTAGTAAGATATCATCTGCGAAGAGAGTAAGTTTATATGTCCTACCCTCCAGGGGTATGCCATCAATATTTGCTAAATTTCTAATATGGGCTGCAAGGGGTTCCAAGTACAAAGCAAACAGTATGGGAGACATCAGGCAACCTTGTCTGGTGCCTCAGGTCAAGGGAAAGGAAGGAGAGAGAGAGTCATCTAATTTAAGGTATGCCACAGGTGATTGGTACATATGTTGAATTTGGGAAATAAATTTGTCCGGAACAGCAAAGCGTTTCAGTACCGCCCATAGGTAGGGCCAAGAAACCTGGTTAAATGCCTTCTCAGCCTCAAGATCGAGAAGGACTAAGGGAATTTGTATGCACGAGGCGTAGTCTGTAAGTAACAACACCCGATGGATGGCATCATGAGCCTGACGCTTCATAATAAAGCCTACCTGGTCCCCGTCCACAAGGTAGGAGAGGAGACCATCTATTCTGTGAGCTAAAATAGATATAAATAACTTATAATCTGTATTTAGTTTTGACTTTGGATGATATGATCCCATCTGAGTAGCATCTTTACCCAGTTAGGGAAGGGCTGCTATCTCCACATATCTCCAAGATGGTGGTGGCAAACCTCCTTCTTGAATTTCTTGACAAGCCTTAAGCAATGATGAGAAAAGAGTTTAATTTCATTTTTTATAAAACTCCACCGGGTACCCATCAGGTCCCGCTGCCTTCTGAGTCTTAGTTTAAGTGTGGTCTTAATTTCTTCTGCTGTAATGGGGCATAGCAGTCCTTCTGCCTGTGCCTGTGAAAGTAGTGGGAAGGGGACGTTTTTTAGATATTGTGTGATCTGCGAAGGGGATGGGGTAATCTCCTTCATGTAGTGGTTCTTATAATATGTGGCCATAGCCTGACTAATAGCTGTTGGGTGTACTATGTATTTTTTATTTTGGGGATCATATAACTTGGTAACATTTGCTTGATGCCGCATCCCTTGTAGCCATCTGGCCAGATTTCTGGCCCCTCTAGGTCCCCTTCTTGATATTTAAGTTTTAAATGCATTAACTGCTGTTCTATCTTTTGGTCCTCCAGGTTTTGCAATTTTTGTTTAGTAAGCTGAAGTTGGGGCTTCAGGTTCGTCTCCCCCCTCCCAGACCCAGGCTTGTAGCTGAGTTAGGGTGGCATATAGTTCTGTTTGTAAGGCTTCCCTTGTCTTTTTCTTTTTAGCTGAGTATGTAATAATCTCTCCCCCTGAGTACTGTTTTAAAAGTATCCCATTGTATGGCTCGAGAAGTCTTTGCTGAATCATTATCTGTCAGTATCAAGAGAACCATCCGATTCACCAAGTGACTGAATTCTGGATCTTGAATATAAGATAGGTTAAAATGCCAAAAGGAATGTTTTTTTGGGTTCATCTAGAACTAACTTGAGTAGGAGGAGGGGCATGGTCCAAAAGGATTGAAGCTCCTCCAGAGATGCCCTGTACCATTTCCAGGTGTTCTGCAGATACAAAAAAGTAGTCCAACCTTGCCTAGGTATTGGTCTTGGAAGAATATGAGTATACATCCTAACTGAGGGAAAAAAATGTTGCCATATATCAATAATGCCTAATGCAGGGAGGGTTGTTTTCAAATACTTTTGTATTGGGGATGCTCTATGCCTGGAGGGTATTGAGGTATCCATTGTGGGGTTTAAAGTTATATTAAAATATCTGCCTATTAAATAGAGGCCTTGTGCTATAGAGAGAAAATCATCTAAGAATTTCTGGGCCACTGGAGTTGAACTGCCCGGGGGGAAATATACTGAGGCCAGGGTCACCTGGGTAGAATATAATAGGCCTACCATTATAACTTATCTACCTTCATTGTCAATGATTTGGTTTTGCAACTGAAATGGGACCCCATGTGGGACTAGGATGGCAACTCCTCGTCTTCCTCCAGAGGGGTGGGAAGAGGCCAGTACAGTATGAAACCCCCATGATTTAAGCTTAACATGCTCTGATTGGGGAAGGTGTGTTTCTTGGAGGAGAATAATATCAGGCTTTTCTGTCTTACAAAACTGAAGTAACCTTCTCCTCTTAATAGGATTGTGGATGCTATTTACATTAAATGACAATATACGAGATGGGCTAGCCATTTCTGAGGGTGTAATAGTTAGCTATAGAGTAGGTTAAAATTGACCTCCCATATTTCTCCCTTGGGGTATATAGAATATCTCCACTGCCTTCTTTGAATCCCATAGAGATCCTTCATGGTGCCTTCAGATAATAAGCTAATGACTATCTGGGTCACTAAGGCTGTGCCCCAGTATATACCGTGAACAGTCAAACTACATCTGCATTGTATAAGATACTGTATCCAAAACATGTGAAACTTGGTCAACAGGGCACAACCATTAACTTTAAGGAGCCTATAGAACTCCACCAAACTGAAACAGAGCCTTAGATTACTATCAGATGTCCAGTATTCAGGGTAATATATCTCTAATATTAAAACAAATGTGGCTTCCAAGGTGGGGGAGAACTGAGAGTCTCTCCCTGTTCCCTACAGAGAAGTAGTAATATTGTACCACCCTCCTACAGGTTAGGGGATATGACTGGGGCTTTGTCCGCTCCAGGCCCCTTGGAGACCTAAAAGATTCCAATCAAAAATATACAGTAGGGTATAAATAAAAAAAAGGGTAAGGGAGCATGTAAATGCCTGATTAAGGTCAATGGTAAAAAACCCAGGTGAATAATCTCACATCTCCTTCCCCCCAGATCAAATAATTTTTTCTGTTAATTTGAACCCTAAAACATACAATTCAACAACAAAAAACAGAATATGTCCATCGTAGTCCACAGTGCTGAAATTTCACTGATCTGTTCAAGTAGTCATGCTGTATATGCAAATGTAGTGAAAATTATTATTTTTAAGAATGCGTACTTCTTGCAGGCCATATAGGTATAAAGCTAGCATTTCAAAACCTTGTCCCCCTATAAAGCAGAAAATATAAACATATAAGTGCATATTCGCAGCCAAAACATGGAAATGTCACTTATGCTATAGCTCGCCAAATTAATGTTCCTCTCTGTTCCAGGAGTCAGGCCTGAAATGCCCCAATGCTCCACGTCTGTCACAGTGAGGAAAGGACTGTAAAGTGCAGTTAATAATAAGTCCCCAGTGCAATCTGTGCTGAAATAATATTTGTACCAGGGAATTGGGGGGTGAGGGGTCTAAGGAGGAGATAAAGCCCTCAGAGCATATCCCAACAAGTGACCACATAATTCCCCTCCCCTTAAAATGCAGAGGGTTACATATGCTTCCAGCAATCTAGAGTAGGGTCTGCCTCGGGGGTCTTGGCAGAGAAATCCCTACCAACTCACCTCCTCTCTCCCCAATCCTAGCCTGTTTTCCCTTACCTGGACCTCAGCAGTTCCTACTGATGAAACTAAGCAAAAAACAGAGCCTGAAAGGTAGTCCTGGACTTCAATTAGCTGCACAATTATTCTCTACTCTGTGAAATTCTGCCAGGCATTGCTTCAGTGCCAGGTTTTTGCTTTCAGGATTGTTGTCCTTCCCTTACCCATTATTGGATGCTGGAACTGTTTACCAATGTGGCGGTTGGGGTTGAGACTGTGAAGAAGGCCGGGGGCATTCAGGAAATACCAGGCCATGCTGCATCAGGTCCTCTCGTGCCTCCGAGGTGGTGGAATATTCTTTTTACCTGAGGAGAGATTGACAACTAACCCTGCAGGGTAAGGCATAGTAAATTTGAGACCTTGCTCTTTCAGAGTGGGTAACAATGGCAAATAAGCTTGACGTAGTCTCATAGTCTGTGGCACCAATCAACCTTGCAAGTGGAGCTGGAAGTCCACTTCCTTGCTCTTCTGTGTGAACTTGTCCTATTCCTTGTCTCCTTGTTTCACTTGTGCTTGCGAAAAGCTTCTCTTTTGTCCCTAATTGCTTTTTTGACCTGGTTAGTTAACCATAAGTGTATTTTATGCCTATACTTTTTTGACACTGTCCTGATGTGTAGTTTGGTAGCCTCTAGGATGGCTTGTTTAACCATTCCCCATATGTCTTCAGTCTCCCAACTTCTCCTGGACTCTCTAATTTGTCTTTGACTATTTTCCTCATCTCTGCGATTTTGCACCCCATAAAACGTAAGAACTCCACTCCACCCTTGATTGAGATTTTTACATCCCAATGGGATAACTCAAACCAGATGGAGTTGTAGTCACTGCTGGCCAATGGTTCCCCAACTCTAACTGTATTAACAATTTCCAAGTTTGTAAGGACCACATCCAGGATGGTATTTATACTAGTCAGGGTGCTAACCATTTGGGTGAGTAGGCAGTTTTGTAATGCTTCTACCACAGTTTGAGTTCTAAAGGATCTAGCCATAGGGATGCTCCAGTCAACATTGGGCATGTTCAGATCCCCCCACCACCACTGAATAGCCTTTCTGTGCCACCCCTCTGATTTCCTCTAGATATTTTTTGTCCTTGTCCTCTGCCTAACCAGGTGGTCTGTATACCACTCACATGTAGTGCTACCCCCCCCCCGGGCACCTTTTCTGTCCTGTCTATGCAGTGTGTATCCCGGAACGGAGAGATCCCAGTCATTGTTCTCTGTTGCCCATGTTTCAGTGACAGACCCCAGTTCTGCCTTTGACTCTCCCATGTTTGTCTGTAGATCACTCATTTTGTTCCCTAGACTCCTTGTGTTGAAGCATACCCCCTTCCATGAGTTGGCATTTGTATTTACCCTCCCCAGTTTTGACCTCACTTGCTAATTTATGTTTTTATGGCTCTATTTATGGCCCCTCTGAGCTCCCATTTGTTCCCCTTGATTGCTCCCAGAATGTGGATGAGAGTTCCTGGTTTGAGTGGGAGTGCTAGCTAAGCTCCTATCATTTTTGCTGTAACCAATAGGTTCCTTGGCAACGGAATCCCCTCATCTAGTTTAAATGTCCGACATTGATGTTGAATTTCTGCCTGGGTGCACTCACCCCTCCCCCCCCGTTAAGGTGGAGACCTTCGTACTTGAAAGACTTTCTCTCCCAGAAGTCCACCCAGTCACCTATGAAGACAGGACACCATGATTTCAACCATGCATTAAATTCTTCCAGCTGCTTGCTTCTTTTCTTGTCTGCACTCTCACTTTTGTCCCATACTGTGAGGACTTTGCAGAAAGCCAAGGAGGCCGATCAAACAGCCAACCTTTCACTCAGCTTAACTAAGTTTTGATTGGTCTCTTCTGCCATCTGATTTGCAGGATAATTGGTTCCGAGATGAATCAATACCCCCGGTCCTCCCACCTTGTTCACTATCCTCGTGATACGTTCTATATCGCACTTGGCTGATGATCTGTGAAGACATTTTATTATTACATTTATTTTTGTCCCTTCTCTCAAGTGCCTCTCAACTCCTCTTATCATTGAGTCTCCCAGAATGAGTGTTTCCTTATTTTTATTACTGTCCTGCTTCTCCTTGCTGCCACTCAATGCCTTTTCCCCATTCTGTGTTGTCCTTTCAACTTCCACTGTATCCTCTCTCTTGGAGTCTGGATCCTGCATATTTGCCAGTGGTGCAGAGTGATTTGTGGTTGATGTTCCATTCGGCTGAGTGGTGTTTCCTTGGTTTTTCCTTATGACTCTACCCTGTCCTGGTCCCACCACCTTCCACCCACTGGAAGAACCACTTGTGCTCGACACAAAATTCCCCGACATCCCGCACAGTGATGGCACAATACCGACATCGGTATTGTGCCATCCCAAAAGACAGTGTTGTTGTTCCGAGGAGGGTCCAGAACACCAGGAGAAGCTACATCAGTGAAAACAGACCATTACAGTGACTGTCACTGGAATGGTCTGTTTTTGGGTTTCACTGTCGTGGTGTCATGCTATAGTGGGCCACCGCCACTAGCATGGGCGGGTGGACCTCTGAGGGAGTGGACATGAAAGGCGTGAACACCAGTACAGTTGATGCTGCAACCTTGTTATTTCTTTCCAAGCTGCTTCCAGATGAGCCCTGAGCTCAAGAAGATTTTTATATATGGGGCAATGGCCCAACCTCCAGATAAGATCTCTGTGAAAGGGGGCTCCTAAAAAGATATTTCCCCTTTGTCTTTCTGTGTTTTATATTTGTTATCTTATGGAATGAATGCCGTCTTCGTCATTTGTTTTTTAGTCTTGGTAAGTTATGAGGTAATTAAGTGAATAGCTTGCAATAGCCTGGCCATCTATTGCAGACTATTCATACATAAAACGCTGACTTCTATTTGAAATATAGGAACTCTGTCGAACACTTTTGTTGGTTTAAATGTTTGTTTTAGGAATTCAGGTCCCCTCCTTTTGAATTCCATATCAATTAATATATGTATCTAAAATACAGTTCCTTTATTCATCCCCAGAAGTATTCTCCCATTAATAAATAGAGAGAAAGTAAAATAAAGTGAGAAATGCTCTAAGGGTGCGGTATTTGTTTGCTCGCTGCCCGTTCCAAATGGAAAATGTAAATATAGAATCCGTTTACTCCATTGTGTTTCAGGTCTTAAGTTGGACCTTTTCCCAAATAGAACAGCCCTTCTATGTTTCCTTTCGGGCAAATCCTAGCATTAGTTTGAATCACTTTGAGCCACTTACCTAAGATTGGAATCAGTGTATTTTCGAAGCGTTCCAATATTGCCAGTTGCCTTCTTGTTTGTTAGCACGTTCGTACAGCTGCACTTTGCGTTTCGGTTCCTAAATGATTTAAAGCAAGGAACCGGACATTTAAGCTGCGGTCTTTTCTCTCTTAAAGGAATGGATACCCTCATGTTAAAAAATGGGCTAATTAGGGCTTTATTCCTGCTCTTGTTTTTTCAAATTTCTGTTTGGGGAATGTAGTGAAACGCCGAAAAGACTCGCCTCGTTCTTCTGCTCTCTAAGAGCTGGCCGGCCTCTCCATTCCCATTTTTATGCAGGGAAGCTGGGCAGAGTCAGTCGGTGTTTCAAAACTGAGTTTAGAAGTGGGATTAATTCAAGGGAAAGAATTTATTTTGAAATGTTCATGTAAATTAAATATTATGGATGTTTTAAGTCTGATAATAGACACAAATGAATAGTTTTGTTTGAAAGTTTAAAGAATATTATGTGATTGACTGTTAGGAGAACCAATCAAATTCTCTTGCACCCTTTATATACCAGGCTTTTTCTTTGTGCAATCAGATGGAGTTTGGGTGCTGTGTTGTAAGCATCTAGAAGAAGGTAGCAATGGAATGTACTACTGCCTGTATGATGGAATTTCTGCCTGTTTCGTTGTAAAAGGCCTTAAATGACCTGCATCTATTTTATTTGCTTTATCGTGCAGTTCGTTTTTATTTAGTTACTTTTTGCATATGCTGGTTCCAGTGAATAAAAAGATCTGTGAAAGAAGAACTCCTCTCCTTGCAAGTATCCTTTGTTACCCTAGCCTTTCACAATCCCTGAAGACAAGTGCTCTGCATCCTTAGCACTTTACTATATCCACTGTAAGTGGGATTTGTACTTTACCATCAAGGAAGTTCCTGCTGTCAATCAAGCTCCCGTTCTGCTAATGCCAGGAATTTGCTACTGTCAATTCTGCTCCTTTCCTGCTCTTGACAGGAAGTTTCTGCTGTCAGCTCCTTTGTAGTGCCTATAAAAATAGGTAAAGACCTGGGTGGGTAGGGGGTGGACAGAACCTCTATGTAGTGCAGTAATGTGGTGCTCTTGCACTTGTGTTTGTCCCCAATCTGTGGGGATGAAATGACAACAAAAAAGCAAGATTCACTCAGCCAGTGCCATCCTTAGTGCAGTGATGTAGTGATCTGCTGGGATGAAATGAAAACAAAACAGCAAGAGATTCACTCAGTCAGGTGCTCCTGCACTTATTTTCATTCGCACACTGCTTGGATTAAAGATATTTATCTGAAAGCAGACTCCCCTGTACCTTTACCCTTCCCTCAGTTTGTTGAAGGCAAACAAAACAAAGAAAGTTTATGAATGCAAATGTAGGCACTCCTACTCCTCAGCCCATCCCCCTGCTCGGTTGAAAGATATATATTATAAAGCTGGCACTCCTGTTCCTTTACCTGTCCCTCGTGCAGAGCTCAGATGACACCTAAACCTTACAACACAGCTGCCCTGTGACTCACTAGGCTTCTAACCAATCAGCGGACATGTCAGGCTACAAGCCCTACTGGAAGTTAACCCTCTTAGCAGAGCATCAGGAAATGCCTCTGAGGAGCTAGGAGTGAACATGCAAGTGAGAGTTGATGGCCGTGGGAGAGAAAGAAAGCAAGCCAGAAGAATAAAGACAGGCCAGGACCAGGGCAGAGAGAGTGATAGCCATGAGTTATTTTTTTGTTTTGTTTTGTTTTTGAGTGCTGAGGGTGAGCAGGGAGAGAGAGAGAGGGAACATTGGGTGGGGAGGGAGTGGTGAAAAGCCATTGATCACTAAGGGTCTGTGACTGCGTACAAGTATTGGGCTTATCACAGACTAGATGGGCCTAGTGGTCCTTATCTGCTGACTATTTCTATGTATCTATGGCAGAGTTCTTTTTCTTTATGAGACTTGAAAGTAAGCTAGGGAGAGAAAAAGAGACAGCTAGCAAGGCAGACAGATGATGGGCAGGGACAGAGAGACAAAGGCAAATGGCAGGTAGGGCACAGCACTGAGTTTACAGCCTATTCAGTCAACAGGTTGGTGGGGGAGAGAGAGAGAGAGAGAGAGAGAAAGATAGGTGGCAGGTAGGATACAACATTGAGTTTTGAACCCATTTTATGAGTGAAATAAGACAGTTTCATAGGGGGAGGGGATTATGCTTGTTAACATACTTTATGGTGGTTGAAGTCCCTCACCCCTCATGCTCGGGACTCCAGCCTACCCCTTGGTACATAGATACAGCATAATCTCCCATCTGTCATGCCTTCTTCCTTACGTAATCCCTATGCTGTGAAGCCTACACATTAACTTTTCATGTGCTACCTTATTAAAATTTGTTGCTGATATCCAGGAAAATAACATCCACTGACATTCCCTTACTTTCACTTTTAATTACTGACTCATTAAAAGTTAATACTGTAGGTTAGTTAAGCATTAATGCCACTAGTGAAACCAAGATGTGTTTCATCTTTGTACCACCAAATCTTTCAGCTCCCCCACTATTTTTCCTCTTAGGAAGGACCCCATAATTTTGCATAGAACTGCAGTTAGGCTGACTGGTCTATAGTCTGGTAGTGCACCTCTTTCCCCCTTCTTGAGCAATGGTGCCACTGACACTTCCCTCCAGCCCCCTGGCACTCCCCCCCCCCATGAAGATATACTATACATAGATCAGTTAGTGGTTCTGCCGATTCATTCGCCAGCTCTGTTAGCATCCTCAAATGAATGTTGTCAGGCCCAGCTGATTTTTCAACCTTTATTCCTAATGGCTTTTCAAACACTTTCTTACTGGTGAACATTCTTCTGATTCCATCTTTAGCCCCGTACTACACAGCTCTCTTACAGTTGCCTTAGTGGTTTCCTTTTTTCATATACTTGACAAAAGTTACCTCTCTGATTCCTTAGCTTCAGTTTTGTATTTTATTATTTCCCCTTCCATATTTACTAGACCCACCATATTGTCTGCTTTTCTTTTCCAATTTACAGAGAATTTGTTTACATTCTCATTATTTCTTGTTGCTAAGTGCTTTTTTTTGCCTTTTTTGTGTATTGCTAATTTTTGCACCTTGTTAACTTTTTCCAGTATTTGTACTTTGCTTCCCTTCTACTCTCTGTTTTTGTCAGCCTTAATTTTTGAATCAATAAATACCAGAATTAAAATGTAGTATTTGCAACACAGCTTCTGCAGAAAAAATGTCTTCCTATACAAGGCCAACACTGTTCTCTTTTAAAGTAAAATGCCTATTGAAGTATTTAAAATATACTGTAAATGTATAAGTTTGAAAGCCCTACTCCTTGAGTTCATGTTTCATATCTGCTTGTATATTTGATTCCTTCTTCCTGCTTGTGTCCACCTGTCCTTCCACATATACTGTTATCTGGCACCTCCCTCCAGGCTTCCATCTAACTGTCCCTGTGCCAAGCCCCTACTAACCGGTTCTGTTCTGTAAGCACGTCTTTTAGTGGTTCTGACTTGATTAACTGAAGGGCTTGCAAACAAGACTGCCACAACTTCTGTATGTCAGCGTTGTCTCTATAGAACGTTCATTTTTATGTAGTTTTAGTTCATTTAGATTTATTTTATGTGGTAGGTAGAGTATCCTAATACGATTAGGTTTTATTTATGTGTGCATGTATATTTTTTTGAGTACTTCCTTCTTCTGAGATAGTGTTGCTGTGGTTGATTGTAGAACTGCTTAAAACTCTGGTTAAACTCTGTACAAAATGGATCTGAATCATTTTGGACTTGTGCAGAGAAGTTTTTCTTATTTGGAGGATCAGCTCTTCTATTTCTGTTAGCATTCAACATTCTCAGTGTTGTCATCATCATCAGAATTCAATATTGAGAAACTTGTTTGCTACCTGCTGTTACAAGGTGGTTGTAAAGTGATATCCGACATAATCTTCAATACTGTTAGTATCAGCAGTGTTTGGCCCATGGAGTTACACAGCAGGCTGGGGCCCCAGGAATTGTTGTGTTACCAGAGAGTTTGCCAAGCTCCAGCAACTGAGTTGGGTGGGGGAATAATTAATATGCTGCAGGTGGGACTCACATCATTAAAGATGTCCACCACTTACAATTTTTAAAACTCTTCTGCTGAGGTTGCCTGTTGAATATACCTGCTAAATCCACATTGTAGAGGTAGTGGGATGGTATTATCAAATATTTCTTATGGTAAATAGCACAACTCTGTACCAAGATATTTATTATTTTATTTTTTCATGGGGAGCATGGCATGGGCATGAGAACTTATTTTTGCCAGATGAACATCATTGCTGAAAAAAATCCGATATGGTTACTAACAGATACTGCTGCTTTAAAAGGACAACTCTTCATTTCTGGCATTAAAATAGACACTCCAGTGGCAGAGGAGTGAAATGTTCATTACTAAAGAGAATTGGTACTTTGGACCCTCTCTTATGCATTTTTAAGAGCAGGAAACCACTTTTTATTTTAAGTATTTCCTGGTGACAGCAGACTGTCTTGGACTTTTAATTTAACTTATTGCTAATATTTCTTTTTTTTTCTTGAGTGAGGTTGTGTGTGGGTTGGGAAATAAAGTTAATGGGAGTATTTTGCATATCTGAATATATTAAAGGTGTGAGTGTGTTGTTTTGGTGTTATTCAGAGTAGTGTATGGTGAGAGTAATAGGATGTATTAATGTGCAGGGCGTATTTGGCAAGAACCTACTCATCTGGTGACCTTAAGAGGCTACCATGTGTCACTTTCTAGACTGACTTCTTTGCCTCCCAAACAGTGTGGTCTGAAACTGTAGATCCATTGGGATCTTGCATAGTGGCAGGCAGAGGAGAAGGGACAGATATATGTGTGTGGGGGGGTAGAAGGAAGGACAGGTCTAAGATACCAATGACATGAGTTTTGATTCTGGTTACTGTGCCTCTTCTAAGGTTATCAGTTGAGGGTGTGGGGGTTGAAGGTAATCAGGTTATTCCAACTAGGGCAGTTTAATTGATTCAGGTCGATGGTTAATAAAACTGCCATCTTGAGGGTTTCAATTTTGATCTCCAGCTCCAAACTAGTTTGTCAGACCAAGACTTGCTTGTTGGACAACATGGGTATTTTTATCTCAGAACATGTGCCCCCAGGGATTTCTGTTATGCACCTCCTTCCTAGGGATAATAAGGGAGGTAGAGTGGTCATTATTGTTAAGTCAGACTTGAAGGGTATAGAAGTCATGGCAGATGAGCTGAGTACCTCTGAGTGTGTAGCCATAATATGTAGTGGTGGCCTAAGATGCAAGATCCCCCTAGCTTATCACCCACAAGAGGTGGGGCAGGGAGTTTTGGGTGGAACTTACAGACTGGGTGTCAGCCAACCTCTTGAAATTATCAAGACATTTAATGCTTGGGACTGTCAACTGCTGGATCAATGCCAAAAATGATAAATTCACCATCATATTTCTACAATTGATGGAACTGCCGGGTTTCACCCAGCATAGCCAGACTGCCCCTCATATAGGTAGCCATACACATGATCTGGTTTGCACATCCTGGATAATGTTGGACAATCCTCAGATTGATTCTGTAGTTTGGTTGAACCATGCTGCCATATCCATTGGGTTTATGGATCCCAGTCCTTTGGTTACCCCTACAGCGAGCATCTTCTGTAGAGCCTGGGGAAGCTCAATTAGGATTTGTGGGGGGGGGGTCATTGGACATCAAAAGCATAAAACAGAAGTGTCACTGAAGCAGCAGAAGTCTTTAATAGAAACATCCGGTCTACTGCTGGTCCTCTACTGCCAGTCCATAGCCACCCTGCACACAAAAGAAGGAGTGCTCGTGATATAATGGGACCCTCCATTCTTGTAGGAAGAAGTGTCAGAAGTTACAGTGCAAGTGAAGGAAATCTGGCCTACAGTCTGAAAATCAGGAGTCCTATGGAATCCTGACAGTCACTCACTCGACATACAACAGCCCAACTCCATTTCCCGACATTCACTTGCCTGGCAGTAGACATCGGCTTGTAGCGGAGGTGATTATATTTAAGGTATGGGAGGTGCAGGGGGCACAACACCCTGAAACATAAAATCACCTCTACCATGGGCAAATTTCTACTGTCGGGCAAATGAATGTCGAACAAATGGAATTGGGCCACTGTATGTCGGGGGAGTGACTGTCAGGATTTCATAGTCGACCACTGAAAATCCTATCCTGATGTCTCACTACAATATCAGGAGGCATTAATAACTGCAACAAGGACTTTCTTTTCTCACATTACTATAGCTGAGAGAAATGGACCCTTGTCTCTCTTTAGGGTGGTCGATAGTATCCTGCACCCTGAGTGCATCTACCAAAATCTTGAAGATTACTCAAGAGAGATGTGAGGATATTTTTTGTTTCTTTTCAGCCATGACTGAAGACATCAGTGCTGAGATCTCCATGGCAAGTAATCACAATTACAATGACATGTGCAGTACTTGAGAGACAGCAGAAACGTTGTCTATTTGGGACAGTCTTCACCCATCTGACTCTGAGGAGATCTTCCAGGTTCTGCTGGACCTATACTCAAGTCACTGCTGGACCCTGCTCCTGCCAGCCAATGAATGATGTAGGGGTAGTGGTCAGTCTGGTGCTCATGGAAATTGTCAATGCCTCTCTGAGCAAGGGATTGTTTTTGGTGGCATTAAAAGAGGCTGTAGTATAACCCATCCTTGATAAGGCATCTTTAAAGCCAGATGATTTGGGGAGTTTTAGAGCTCCTTCTATTACTTGCCTTTTCTGGGCAATGTTACTCAGAAATTAGTGATGCTGTGGTTAAGACAACACCTGGTGAGTTTTTCATCTATGATTCTTTCCAATCAGGATTTTGTCCTCAAGCACAGCACTGAGATAGCCCTGGTGAGGGATTTAAATGAACTGCTACTTGCAGGAGACCACTAAGAGGTTTCTTTCCTTGTTCTTTTGGATCGATTCTTTGCATTTGACACCACTTGACATGTAGAACTTGTGGCAAGGATGAGGACTGTTGTGGCAGCCAGGTCCATGCTTGCTTGCTTTCAGACTTTCCTCAGTAATTACCAACAGTGAGGTCTGGTGGATTTTTTAATCTTTACCAGTTAGCACTGACCTCAATGTTCTATCCTGTGGCCGCTTCCACTAGGAGAGGTGATCTGGAAGTTCTGTATAGGCTGAATTTTTATTGTTACACAAATGATACCCAGCTTTATCTTTCATGTAAACCCAGACAGGGCTCTCCAGTATCTGTGTTTGAGAGTGCACTATCCAAGATCAGTTTGCAAAAGGCCAGGGAGGATTATAAAACAGAATTGCTGATTCTGACATAACCAAGTTGCTACTGGTGAAATCAGTCCATCGGAGTTCTCCTTTTGTGGATAACCTGGAACCCCTAATTTTTAGTTATGAGAGGCTCCAGGCTTGGCATGCAATTTGCAGACTGGTGCTTACCTTTGACCCAGAACTGTCACTTGTTTCACAGGTGTCAGCTTTGGTCAGAAGTAGCTTTTACCATCTGAAAAATATAGCTGTGTTGCATCCCTACTTGAACCCTGATGACCTCTTAACATTGAAGCATGATTTTGTCATCTCTCTTTTTCATTACTGTAATGGACTGTACTTAGGTCTTCCTGAAGGTCAGGTCTAGCAGCAGCATCTAGTGCAGAATACAACAGCTAGAATAACTACTTCTGCTAGAATAAGAAAGTATATTACTCCCATGCTGCAATTTTTGCACTGCCTGCCTGTTAGGATGTGGATAGTGGTGTGCTGAATTTTCAGATTATAGTGGAATAGAATTTTGCAGAATTTCATGAAATACCACTTAAATTCTGCAGAATTTCATCTGAGGTGGAACAGCAGATTTATGCATTGGAATAATTCAAAATGAGTTTTCCACTACTGTTCCATGGAATTTAATTCTGTCAATCACAATATATTCCATGAAAATGGTCGCAGCATGACTTTCCATGGGACAGTGTTGCTCTGCAGAATATCATTTGTGGATCACAGCAGGCAGAATTCTACAGAATGACCTTGATTTAAAAATATGCCTGGCAGGGGCTTAACTGCACTGAGAAGTGATTTGTTTGTATTTTTAATATGTTCCCAAGCTGTAGGATTGCGCAACACTTAAGAAAGGAATCTGTGTGGATTTAAGGAAATCCTAAGGTCTGCTGACCATGGTTTAATGGTCAGAGCACTGGAGTGGTATTAACAGGGTCTGGGTTCAATTCCTGGTAGGCCACACTTTTCCTTTCTCATTTCCATCCTTGATTTAAAAATATGCCTAGAAGAGGCTTAGCTGTACTGATAAGTGGTCTGTTTGTATTTCTGATATGTTCTTAAGTTGCGGGATCGCACAACACTTGAGAAATGAATTTGTGTGGATTTAAGGAAATCCTAAGGTCTGCTGACCATGTGAGCCCATAGCTTTATGATTAGAGCACTGGAATGGTACTACCAGGAGTCTGGGCTCAATTCCCTGTGGGCCATACTTTTCCTTTTTCACTTCCATTCTTGATTTAAAAATATGCCTGGCAGGGGCTTTGCTGCACTAAGAAGTGGTCTGCTTGTATTACAGAATGATCAGTGAAATTCCAACAGAAATTCCACCAGCAAAATGGTCATTCCACACTAATTACACCAGATGAATTCTGCATTCTATGAAGTGCTAGAGGTTGATAAAGATTAAGATCATATTTCTGATATATGACACAGGCTGTTAAAAGTTTGGGTCCCCATTACCTAAGGGAACTGTCTGCAACCTGTACAGATATCCATGAGTTAGGTTCTTCAGGCATGAGCCTTTTGATTGTTTTAATATCCAGATTAAATTTTGGGGGGACAAAGAGTTTTCTGTTTGTGCCCTCCTTCTTAGGAACAACCTTCCCAGGATATTTAGGCCACTCTCTTGGTCCTCATATTTAAATGCAAGTTAAAAATGTTGGCTTTTCAGACAGGCTTTCAATGGCAACTGAAATAGTCTGCCTAGCTGCACAAGCCCAGATTTTATGCATGATGTGTTATGTTTTTTGTTAATTATTTGTAGACCATATTTATTATGACAGTGTTTGTATCTTTTCTTTTTTTTATTTTGGTTGGTATTGTATTTATTTACAATATGCTATGTTCTGCACTGCAACTTAGTTATAGGAAAGTTGTATTTTAATATCTATCTATCTATCTATCTATCTATCTATCCCCATGCATTTTGCACTACTGTTTTCTTTTGCACTATTTACTGCATTTAAATGGACTCTGTCAACCCTCTTATGCCTCCAAGTGTCCCTAGTTGAAAAAACACATGTTGTGATTACTCACACTCTGTAGAGACTGCTGATGTAGCTGGGAGCTGTATTCTGATTTCTTTTTTTTTTAAGTGAAAAACCATATTGGTGTTACCACATGAAAACATATTAGTTTACATTTCTTAATCAACTCCCACTGCTCCTTTCCTGGATTTGGGCACACCCCCAACACAGTCTAACCACTCACAATGCAGTGGGAGGAAAAGAGACTATATTATTCTGAGTGGCTGCACTGTGAGTACATCAAGGATTTGAAACAAAACAAGAAAGGATACAACTATAGCATTAGCATGAAATTTAAGTTCTACTAAAAAAGAAGTCAGATAAAACAACCAACAACATCAATGAATTTTAGAGAAGGTAATCAATTAAAAAAGTGGGTTTTTAAATAAAAAATAATATGATCCAAAAAGGCTGAGGTCTCCTTTTAATGTTTGTGCCTTCAATTTATTGTCTTTTTTTTGCTTTCTGTATTCTGTATTCCATGCTTCCTTCCCCTAGGTCATGCCTAGAAATAGGGAAATGAGCTCTGGCTCAGCGTGTTTTTCCTGGACAGCATTTAGGAATCAATAAAATAAGTAAATATTGACATATACTAGAACTGTGTGGGAATCTTGAATCTATTCATGGATGTTTCTGAGTTTTATTCTTACATCTAGGTACTGTCCCAATATGGTCTCCCAGGAAATCATTAATTTCACTGTGTTTTTTTTTTCTGTCTATGTGAATGCACATTCATGATGTTCATCTATGCACATTCTTGTCAGTAACAATTACAGCCACTGTAAAATGAATTAGAATGTGCTTGTACCTATAAATGGAGTCAGAGATCCTGACTCAGCAGTGGTTTTTATGAGCTTTTTTGTTTTAGTTTAGTGAATGAAAAATCTTTAATAAAGTTTAAGAATATTGTGAACCATGCAGAATGTTATGAAAACAAGCAAAGATGAAAAGTATCTTATGATTAAGTGCTGTTTTTATTTACCCTTGTTCCTCTTGAGATCAGGTATATGGAGTGGCCAAGGATATGTCAGCTGGGTTTAAATGTAAAAAAGTGCCAATTAGTGCACTTAGGGCACAGAAAGCCAGAGGTGGAGTGCACAATGGGTGGAGTAGTATTGATGACCACCAAGCAAGAAAGAGACCTGGGGGTAATCATTTTGGATTTATTTATTTATTTATTTAGAAGAGGTTCACCAGGAAAGCAACATGAACTGTGAAACAGCTCATTTCCAGAAGCATCCTGGGGGGAGGAGGTTGCATAAAGAGAAGGCAAAAACCATCAATCAAGAGAATAGTGTACTGAGTCATATACATTCTTCATAAAATTCAAGTAAAAAAAAAGGACATAATTAGAAATAGCAGGCACATAATATGCAAATAAATAGATAAACACAGCAATATCACTGACACATAGTGCCAAGACAGCATTTTTTTTTTTATGGACACGACATAGGCTTAATCCTAATGACTCAGCCAGATTTAGAATGATGAGAGAGCTGACAGATGAGAACAGTGCTGATAGTTCAAGGGCAAGAGCAAGCAAGGACAAGTGCTAGTAGCTCAAGAGTAAGGCAGGCCAGTGATGGAAGTGCTTATAGTAAGGGGGGAGGGTTTCTGGGTGTCATTCGATATCTTTAATATAAAATACTTGAAGGGAGAAGTTTAAATAGGAGAGGAGAAGGAGGGGTAGCCACGGCCTTCTCCCCTTCAGGATGCTGAGAACCCTGCAAGAGGGAAGGGGAGCTGGTGGAGGGGTGAGAGAGAGAGATGTAGATAGGGGGTGAAGGGCAGAAGGAGGGTGTAAGAGTAAGTGGTGGAGGGGGGAAATCAGAGGAGAAAAGGAGTGGGAAGTTAGAGGGGATGGATAGCCAGGATCTTCACCCCTTCAGGATGCTGAGAACCCTGCAAGGGGACTGGAAGTTGGCTGAAGAAAATATAGATGATGAGTAAGAGGAGAAGGGGAGGAGAAGGATGGAAGAAGTAATGGTGATGGGGCTGGCAATGTTGAGGAAGAAATGTTGGAAAGTTATAGCATGTAAGGTCTAGAGGGGTGTGAAAAATAGGTATAGATAAAGAGGGGGTAGGTAGGGGGGTTATTTGCAGTTGCAGTTGTGTACTGTGTGCTTACGAAGGAGAAGTGCAAGGAATTGTCAATTTTGGGCAGAGTGAATTTCAAGAGGAGAGAGTTCCAGGAGCTTGGGAATATGTATGAGAAGGTATTGTGACCAGTTGATGTACTCCACAGAGGAAGGGTGAGCGTTCTGTGCATAGAGAATCAAAGTGAGTAGCAGGAGGTGGTGGTGGGGATAGACAAGAGGGAGGACAGATAAGATGGTAGAGAGTCGAACTAGTACTTATCTACTAGGTCTGATGTGTGGGACAGGTGCCTGGCAGTGAGGGAAGGGAAGAAAAGGGAGAAATAAAGATTGTAATGATGAGAGAGTGGGGCGCAGCCAAGGACAAAGTGACAGAAAGAACTGAAGACAGTGTCCAGTTTGGCTAGAGTGGTCTTAGGAGCAGAATTGTAGACAATGTCCCCAAACTCAAAGACTGGAAGAATCATCTTTTAGACAATTTCACGCCTGGCTTGCATGGGCTGGCAGCTGTGGAGTCTGTACAGGACAACTAGCTTAAGGAGGATTTTTTGTGAATGGCATCAACATGTACATTAAAGTTTAGATTTTTGTCAAGTCATAGCCCAAGGTATTTCAAAGAGGGCCTGTCATCCCATTTGGAACCAGACAGGTTGGCAGTATAGCCTAGAGGTTAGAGTAATGAGCTGTGAATGAGCTTGGTACCTCCAGCAGATCAGACCTGGGTTTGATTCTCACAACCTCCACTTGCATACTTTGTGATTCTGAGCAAGTCACTTAACTGCCCAGTGCTCCCATGTCATCCCTGAAAACAGGCACTTGTGCCTAGTGGGCCTTACCCAGTTACCAAAAGACTAAAATAAAAATAAATGAAACCTGGTGATGCAGGCCAATCTGGACAGCTTTTGTCTCATGCCAAAGGTCATAGAGACCACTTTTTTTTTACATTCAGAGAGAATTGGTTGGTACTAAACCAGTGCTGGACATTGTTAAAATCCAGTTAAAGACTTGTAGTCATTTCAGCAGGGGAACTCCCAAAAGAGAATAACGCAGTGTCATTTGCATACATGTGTATGCTAGCAGATGAGCAGGCATCAGGGAGATCATTCAGGAAGATGGAAAACAGAATAGATTAGAGTACTGAGCCTTGGGAGACACCTGTGTTTATTGCAAGTGGGGGTGGATCCAATTGCTGACTCTGACAGATTGGGACTGGCCAGTGAGGTATGACTGGAACCAGTCAGTGGCTGTATCACAGAGGCCGGCTGCTGTCAGCTTGAAAAGGAGAAGGGAGTGGGTGACAGTGGTGAAGGCTTTGGCCAGGTCAACAAAGACTGCAGAGGTGATGTAGCCCTGGTTCATCCCTGTGAGAATGGAGTCAGTGAGCTGGAGGAGGGAGGTGGTTGTGGAGTGGTCTTTACTGAAGCCAGACTGGAAATAGGTGAAGAAAGAGGAGGAGTCAAGGAAGGTGGAGAGCTGCTGCAGTGCTAGGTGCTCTTGAACCTTAGCCATGATAGGTAGTAGGGATATGGGGCGTAAATTGCTAGGATTCGAGGGGTCACCCCCTTTGGGCAGAGGGACCATGGTAGCAGATTTCCAAATCTTAGGTACAGCTGCATGCAAGAAGGAGAGGTTCAGAAGATATGTCAGTGGGGGAGGGCAATAGCATAGGCAGAAAGGTGAAGGAGCTTAGGGTCAAGACCATCAGGGCTCTTTCCTTTGTTTGGATTCAGGGCAAATAATATTCACAGGGTGTCATCAGGATGAACAGGTTTAAGGGTGATTCATGAGGTGGCCGGGGATTTGAGTAGGGTCAGCGTTAGAAGGTGGGAGAGTGATAGGTGGAAGAACTGCAGGGAGAGAGGAGGCACAGGTAGTAAAGACGTTATTGAATTCCACAGCCACAGTAGATGGGTCATCGATTAAACGGCAGCTAATTTTTAGGACTGGAAAGGGATGTTGGGACAGTTTGGAAACAACGTGTGGATAATCTTCCACAATTTGGAAGGGTTCTTTATGGTGTTATAAAAGGAGAAGGAGGTGTTGAAGTAGTCCACTTCAGTGAGGCAAATGATGTGGGTGCAGGCATTCTGGAGTGCATGATAGCACTGGAGATCTTGCTGGGTGCCTGAGGTCTTGTATGTGGCCCACGCTAGGTCACAAACTCATTGACAAGTAATGAGTTCTGTAGTGGTCCAGGGCAGGTGGCAACCTTGGACCCTTGCGTTTCTTTCTGAGGCGTGGTGGTCTCAGACAGATAGGAAATGAATGATAAAGAAGGCCAGGGCTGCGTCAGCTGAGGAGGTAGTGGAGATGGGCAACCAGTCGATACTGGACAGCTCATTATGAATCGCAGAGATGTCGAGGGAACTGAAAGAGTGGATTTTAAGAATGATGGGAGGACTTAGTATGGTGGATGTTGCACATGCAGCAGACCATGTGATGGTCACTAAGAGCATCAGAGAGTGTACTAGACTTAATGACACAGTGGGGGTGTGAAGATAAAATCCAGTCAAGTAGGATATGCTTGCCAGTTTTATGATTTAGGTGCATGGGGTCTTCTATTAATTGCTTTAGGTTTAGGGAAGCTGTGTTGGTGCAGACTTTGGACTGTTTGCTGGCAAGCCATTTTATGTTAAAATCCCCATGGAGATATAATTCCACAGGGGTGATAAGGGATGTGATGGTGGAGAGGAGATTAGAGATAGAGGAGATCTTTGAGACAGAGAGGTTGGGACAGCAGTAGACACCACCAACACAGATGAGGAGGGAGAAGGGTAGGGATATTTTTATTAGTAGCAGCTCATAGACTGAGGGGGAGGAGATACATAGGCAGATTGAATATCTGATAAAGGAGGAGAGATACATACAGTAGCAACATAGCAACACCTCCAGCCCTGGACTTATGGTCTTGGCAGATAATAGAGTACCCAGGGATGGAGATATCTGTGTCTGGGATTTTAGTGCTGAGCCATGACTCAGAGATAATAAGAATACAGGGTTTTAGTTGTAAATTGAATGGCTGCAGGAGGTCAGTCTTGTGGAGGAGTCTTCTAATATTTAAGTGAGCTATACATAACCCCTTTGAAAAATTAGCTGTATCTGTAGGGGAGGGACAGGAGTTAGGTTCAGCATCACCAGATGTGAGAAGTAGGAGTAACATTAGTAATTAAGATACTATGTCTGGCCAATTCTTTTTCCATGAGTGTGTCTTGCTGTTGGATGGGGTGGTGACAGTTATCCAATTGCAGTTCATGGTAAAGGCTTGTATAGTAGCCAAGTGGAGCCCTGTTCCATACAGTTTCCCAGCAGAAGGGTGTCAGGGTGAATGAAGGGCCGTGGACAGGCAGGGGGAGGCAAGGGTTGGTGTAAATGAAGGAGGGCAGGTTGGTGTTGGGAGTGGGAGAAAGGGTTCAGAAGAGGGAGAAAGGGATGTGAGAGAGAAGAGAAGAGAAGGGGGATGCAAGCAAGGAAGAGGAGCTGCATGATTGTACCTAAGTGACAGCAGAATTAATTGGGTGTCAGAATCGATATTTGGTAGATGTATTGGCCAGGTAGAGTAGCTTAGAGCATATAATGAAGAACTAGGAATGTAAAAGAAGAGATATTTTATCTTAATATAGGAATAGATAATGGGTGTGAAATTGGCCAAGAAGAGTAGCTTAGTAAGTTTGGGTAAAGAGTTAGGATGGAAGGAATAGGGAGAACTGCCTTTAAACAGCTATAGTTCTGTAGCTAATGTGCAAAGATTGGAGGTAGAGTATTGCCAGCTATTTGAAGGTAATAATGGGCAAGATAATATAAGTTATAGGCGTAGGATTTAAACTGTATGAAGAATTATGTCCTAATACATGTAGTAAAATAATCGGTTAGCAGGAACCAATTGGGTTTATGGGTCATCTGAGATATAAACCAATGAGTGAATAGGGGAAAAACAATGAGGAGCAAAAGGTCTATTTAATAGAGGTCAGGGTGGGTGGGTAGGAAAAATTCTGAACTACAGTTAGTTTTAAACAGCAGGGACTGCAGAGTTCAGTAAAGCCACCAAAATCCTATAGCTTCAGTTGGTATAGAGAGGAGTCAATAGTGGAGATGCTGGAAGCTCAAAGGAGCTAATCAAAGTTATAGCTTTCAAACTGTGGTTCCTTGAGGTAAAAGCCTACCTGTTAAAATTCTGCGGGTGGGTATAGCAGTACAGCTGGCTGGGGTCCGAGCTGGAGCCGCAAGCCAGTGCAAGGCTAGATCTGAAAGAGAGGAAGAAAGAGGAGAGTCAATTTAGTTAAGAGCCTTGGTGGATGCCAGACTTAAATGAGGGGAGGTCCTCACAGCAGGAAACAAAAGGCAGGAGTAGAAGTGAGAAAAGTATGCATAAGAAGAAAGGAAAGGAGAGAAAATAGATGAGGAAGGTGTCTGGGAGCAGAGGGGGCAGGTGATGAGAGTGATTAAGCTGAGACAATCAATGGAGGTCACAAATTTGTTTTCAGTTGGGAGGCAGAGAAGATGGTGTCAGAAGAGTTGTGGGGGGAAGTTAGAAGAGCAGTAGCAGAGAAATTGCAGATCAGCAAGAGAAAAAGTACAGGGCAGCTTAGGGCAAAAAGCTGCACAGGTACTGGGAGGTCTTGGGAAGAGATGAAAAAGGGTTGGAAAGGTTAGAGTGCAGGAGGGGCTTGGCTGAGAAATTGCAGTTTAGCGAGGGTAGAGAGTAAAGGGCAGCTTAGCCAAAAAGCTGTGCAGGCACCTAGAGGTCTTGGGGAGAAAAGAAAAAGGACTGGAAAGATTTGAGTGAAGGCGGGGCATAATTAAAGGCTGGAGACAGAAAACAAAAGTTCAGTAGCATCTCAAGTTGAGGTGCAATTTAGGCAGGTACAATTTCAGTAAAGTTAACTAGCATAATATTTGAATAACATCAGGAGGAAAGAAATATAAAGCAGTCTAGCACACTAGATATACACTGTAGTTTAGCACAACACCTGACAACATATAGGCTACAGTTTAGTATATAGACAACAGTTGCTACAGTTTGAATTCTAGACTAAAGTTAGTTTAAAACAGCAGGGACTGCAGAGGTCAGAAAGGCAGCCGAAATCCTACAGCTTCAGTTGGTATAGAGGAGATCCAATGGTGGAGAAGCTGGAAGCTCAAAGGAGTCAACTGGAGTTGCAGCTTTTCAAACTATGGTTCCCCAAGGCAAAAGCCTACCTGTTTGAGTTCTGCAGGCAGGTGTGAGTAGCAGTACAACTGGCTGGGGTCTGAGCTAGAGCAGCAAGCATGTGCAGGGATAGCTCTGTTTGAGTTCTGTGGTCAGGTGGGAGTAGCAGTATGGCTGGCTAGGGTCCAAGCCAGAGCCGCAAGCTTGTGCAGGGCTAGGTCTCTTTAAGTTCTTTTTTTTTAAATTCAAATTTATTGACATACTGTCGGCACTCAGATAAGAGACCAAACCATTACAGAAAATAATCCGTGACAGCACAGTGCCACTTACAATGCACCATTAGTAAATGACCTCAACAATTTTATAGTGTTAACCCCCTCCGGCTTAACTACCCCACCTAACCTCCCTTACCCACCCACCCCCCTCAGTACAGCGAAGGCTGAGATAGATCTGCTCATGAGGCAGACAAAATTCGGCTTGTCCTGCAGTGCTAATTATGAATGGAGCAAATAAAGGGTCTGGAAGGGGCCCCAAACTCGATCGAATTTCGAAAAATTACCCCTCCTCATAGCCCCAAATTTTTCCATGCTTAAGTTAAAAAGCAATTCTTGAAACCATTCCACATAACTGGGTGAGGTGTTATCCAACCAGTGCCTCAGCACTATTTTCTTGACCGAGGATGAGATCAAGGCCATATAGTATCTTCGGGACTTAACAGCAATACCAGTATAATCACCTATTAGACAGATTTTGGGGGTAAAGCAATGTTCAATGCCCAATAACGAGTCCGCCTCGTGCTTAATTTGGTCCCTCAACCCTTTTACCGATGGACATTCCCAAAAA
The DNA here is from genome assembly GCA_016271365.2 of Neoceratodus forsteri. Taxonomy (NCBI): domain Eukaryota; kingdom Metazoa; phylum Chordata; order Ceratodontiformes; family Ceratodontidae; genus Neoceratodus; species Neoceratodus forsteri. The sequence continues at coordinate 1,295,522,252 of CM057456.1, forward strand.
ATATGCATTAGGTCTCCCTCCGTTTGCTGACATCGGATACATAAAGCTCGGCTCGCCCAACCTTGTGTAGTTTGAAGGTGTCCAGAACAAGTTATTTAAAATGGTATTGCGATATGCTAACTGTTCTGAGTAATATACTGGTACATGTGCCACCAAACAAGATCCCAGTTCCGGTCCTGATCCCCCAAACGGTCCACCCAAAACCTCGGCTTGTTAACAGTGTCTATATAGACTTGCTCAAATAGTGCTTTGTAGACCTTAGAAACTGCATGCGGTTCCCAAACCCAGCGGATCAGGGGTTCAAACCATGACCCATTGATCTTCTTTCTTTTAATTTAGTCTTGAAATTTTCCAACAGGTGTGTGAGTTGATATATTTTGAAAGATTGGTTAGGCCCTATGTTATACTTTGTTAGAATTTCTGCAACTGTTAGGCACCTATCCCTTTGCATGATATCTGCCACCTTTAACCCTTTCAAAAAAGGAAGCCAGGATTCCTTTATCATATTCCCCCCAATCCGCAGATTAGGGTTATGACATAATGGCTGGTATCTATCTGCACACGGGGAGTAACGAAGAGAAGCACACAGTTGGATGTGCGTATGTAAGGAAAGTTTAATTGGGGTAGCTGCTAGACTAGAGGGGAGAGATTTTAGTGGGATGAAAAGGAGAGCCTTCGGGTCCACGCCAGCCTCCTTTATTAACTCTGTTTCCAATTTTAATCCAGGGAGGAACATACGATAAAAGTTCCAAATCCCTGGGGGGCAGGAGCCAGCGCATGTATTTACAGAGATTGCTTGCCCAGTGATATAACCCAAAGTGCGTCAGTCTTAAACCAGCCTTCTCCTTGGGGGCAGCAAGTTTGTAATAGGCTCTGCGGGGTGTTTTCTTTCCCCAGAAAAAGTCTGAGATAATTGAGTGCAGTGCCTTGTGCCATTTTAAGGGTAACCATACGTTAAGCATATTTAAAGGGTAAAAAATCCTTGGCAACACATTCATCTTTATTATGTTGACCCTTCCCCAGAGAGAGAGCAGAAGTTTGCCCCATCTTTCCAGATCTTGTTTTACAGTTACCTTAAGGGCATCCAAATTAAGTTTCACCATTTTGGCCTCTGAACTGGCCAAAATGATGCCAAGACATTTCAAGGTGAGAGGGGTCCAATGTATCCCCAGCTTCGAGATATCTGACTTATAAACTTTCATGTTAAGAGGGAAAAACTGAGTTTTCCCTATGTTGACTTTATAATTGGATAGTTTGCCATAGGGACGCGATAACATCGAGCACCACTGGAATAGAGGTTCGGGGATGGCTAATATGAAGTAGGATGTCATCCGCAAATGCAGAGACCTTAAACTCCAGCGACCCAATTTTTATCCCTTTAATCTTGGGCTCCTGTCTGATACTACACAGCAGTGGCTCTAAATATAGGTTGAACAAAAGGGGGTACAAAGGACAATCCTGCTTAGTACCCGATAGCAAGGGTAGGCTTGCCGAAAATACCCCATTACAGTATATTTTTGCAGATGGTGATCTATATAACGCAAACACCATGTCGATAAAGTGAGCTGGAAAACCGAAATACTCCATGGTCAAAGACAGAAACCTCCAATCCACCCTGTCAAATGCTTTCTCAGCATCGACAGACATCAAACCACATGGGATTTTACTGTCTTTAGATGCTGAGAAGATGTGGGATAGTTTACGGAGATGATCTGATGCTAGTCTACCCGGTCATGAATCCCACCTAGTCTTGGTGGATTAACCTAGGGAGGACCTTAGCTAGGCGGGCTGCTAGAACCTTCGCTAGAATTTTTATGTCATAGTTAATTAAGGCTATGGGCCTATAGTTTGGAACCTTCTCTCGATCTTTCCCTTCTTTGGGGATAAGCACTATCAGGGATTCAAAAAGGCGACTATCAATGATTTCGGAAGTAAATATACTGTGAAATAATCTTTTTAATCCTGGGCTTAACTGTCTCCTGAAACATTTATAAAAATTCGGAGAGAAACCATCCGGTCCGGGAGCTTTATCAGCTGGGAGCATCTGAATCGCATTTAGGATTTCAGTTTCTGATACCGGGGAGGTAAGCATTTCCTTCTGATCTTCCATTATCTGAGGTAAGTTACACGTGGACAGATAAGCCCTGACTTCCTCATCACTAGGTCTATTGGGCATAGGGCTATATAATTCCCTGTAGTAATCCTCAAATTCTTTAACAATTTCATGGGGGGTGGTTTTGATGGACCCATCAGTGAGGGATGATATACCTTGAATGATTCTGGATGTTTCGGCTGCTTTAAGTCGCATGGCGAGGAGATGACCCATTTTCTCCCCTTGATCTAAATATAGGGCTTTCATTTTATTAATGGCATACTCTGCCTTTTCTCTCAGAATGTCATCATATTGGTGCCGGAGCCTGACCAACTTTTCCCTAATTGCCGTTGGAGTAGTCTTTGAAAGAATATTCTCTATATCTCTGATCTGGGTGAGCAATTGTTTGGCCAAACTCTCTCTCTTTTTCTTCCTAGCAGCAGCTAACTTGATAAGCTCCCCCCTTAATAAACATTTTAACGCACTCCATTCTATATCGCCCCAACCCGTCGTGTTGCAGTTCTCCTGCTCGTATTGTACTATACTCTGGCTTATACTATTTCTAATCTCCGGTTTGCTGAGGAGCTGGTTTTTTAATTTCCAAATGGTTTGCTTGGGGATATTGAATACAAGATTTAGGGAACATTGGACCATGGAATGGTCCGAGATGACCCACGGTGCAATTTTACAATCTATCAGACCAGGGAGCATGCTCTGACTCATTAAAAAATAATCGATTCGAGACCTGGTTTTGTGGACCTCCGATAGGAATGTGTATTCCCTCTTAGAGGGACACAAGACCCTCCATGGGTCACACATCCCAAATTGTCTGCAAGATCCCTAATGGCTCTTTGAGCCGGAGAGAGGCCCCTATCCCGCCTACCTTCTCTATCCAATTCTGCACTGAATACCAGATTCCAATCACCTCCCAACAACATTGGGAGATGAAGAAAGGGGGACAAAACTTTTAGTAGATCAGTGAAAAACCAGGGTGAGTCTCCATTTGGACCATATATACTACCTATCACCATCCTTATTTGACTAATATGCCCTACTACTATTATATACCGACCCTCAGGATCTGCCAGTTTTTCCTCACATACAAAGGGAATATTCCTGGTTATTAAAATGGCTACTCCCTTACTGGCGTTACTATCGCCTGCAGCGTATACCTGGCCCACAAATTGACGTCTCAGAACCTTAGCTTCCCTCTCTAATAAGTGCGTTTCCTGCAAACATATTATCTGGGCCTTCTGCAATTGCAAGTGTCGCAGAACCTTGTAACGCTTTAATTCCTTCCTAGCCCCTTTAACATTCCATGTGATAAACTCCTGGGTGCTACCCATTGTCCCTATGTTCCATTTGGAGTCTACCTATATTTGACTGCATTCCAAATCCTCCTTCTACCCCTGGCCTTCCCTCATGAGCAGATCCCTCCCAGCTGTTACCTTTAAACCTTAATGCTACACAATCCCCATTGTTTTCCCTTTCCCCTTCTCTGACCTCTAAGTAACCACACTTTGTCCCCTTACCCCCTCCTACATCAAGTGCCTTAAACCTTAACTTAGGTTGATAAAGGATCCCACCCTCCCTCCCACCAACAAAACCACCTCCCGGCCCATGAGTTCGCAAGTTCCAAAGCTCCCGATTCCCCTCCAGCCTCCTCCTCCTCCCACAGTCAGCATAAACAATTTCTTATCAGAAAAAAGTCTACCCTATTACAAACCCTTTAACTATACTTCCCCAAGCCTAGAAGGCGTGACTGTTCTCCAAGAAAGAACTACCCAACATCCCAGAATAACTCTTCCTGGGGCAATTTTGTATAAGGTCTGTTGCTCTTCAAAGTAGGGCACTTAACAATCTGAGCTTCCCCAGACCTGTTAAAATATTAATAATGAAAGTAGAAAAGGTATAGTTCCTCCTTACAGTCTAGGGAAAGAAAATACTGCCCCAAATACACTGCATGCACCCAACAACTCCATAATACTGTGCTTCGAGTCAATCAGCACATTTAGCAGACAGTTAAACAACCCCATGAATTACACAACGCACTAACTACTTAAATAATAAAATTCCGTGTGGAAAGAGTCCAGAAGATCGTGTCCGTTTAGCCCGAGAACGAACAACTGGTGGGGAGAAACACACATGGCATAGTTTGGACACTCCCCAATGAGTCTGGCTTTTCCAAGAAAGAAACGGCAACACAACTGGTCTCCGGATCCCTATAATGGGAATAATCGGGCAACAGCAATAAAAAGGAAAAAAAAAAGGAGAAGAAGTGTGACCAAGGGAGAGGGAAGCACTGAGATTGCAGCTTGCAGAAACCAGGGGAGGCAGGATTGATTAGACTGTCAAAACCCCCTGGCAGAGGCTTCTCGGTAGAAAACATAATACTGGAGCTCCCTCTAGTGGCTAATGATCAGGACGACCTTGCTAACTTCCATTGAAACCACACAGAAATTCTGTAAACGGAGCCCCCTCTAACCCGGTTCCAGTCCATCAGGCATTGCTATTGGCGAAAACAGGAACACAATCTCCCAAATACTCTCTCAACAACCCTCGAGGAAACTTGCCAAACTGAAAGACGTCACCCTGGGAAAAAGCAAGGTGCATGTTGAAAAAAGCTAGATTTTAATATGGGATGAGGGGTCATTTGAAACGATATGGGGAACGACTCCAATGAGTACATGCTACTTAGAGCAAGTCTCAGCAGGACGCGCCGATGCTTTAGTAGAGCTTCCCGGGGTGTGACATTTATTGACTGCTACCTTCCAATTGGCTCGCGATTTCCAGAAACCTTAAAAAAACCAACCAGTTCCCAGATTTCGTTTTCTGGTCCAAAAAATCCAAGGCAAAAAGCAAAAAACATAGAGGGACACCATTGAGATACTCCTGAACGATCTGCCTCTCTTCTAGTAAAACTGTCTATTTTGGGATCTAACATCAATAACATCTCTCTGCGATATCCTGCACACTGCCTCGTGGGTGCATCATCCTCTCCACTTCGTACTACTGTAATATATTTCTTTACCCTTCAAGGCCAGTCTGTTATAATACATAGACACAGTCTTTACTTTTTTGAACAGATCCGGAAGGGCCTCCTGCAACCCTTTTACCCAGCGTGAGCATTTCAAGGCTGACCACCGCCAGACTGGACCACCTGCAGACGCGCTGGGTACCCCATACGGAAATGGATGCCTGCAGCTATCAATTTGGTGACCACTTGATGATATTCCGCTCTCCTTTGGCGCACAGTTGGTGGGAGATCCTGGGCAATTCTCAGCAAAGTCCCCTCCCACCTAACTTCCTTAAGATCTTTAATTTTTGTTAGGACATACTGACTCTCTTGGTAGTTTAGGAAGCGGAAAATCAATATGCGAGGCGGAGAGCCGGCAGGAGGCATGGTCCTTAATGCACGATGGGCCCTCTCTATCGTATAGTTGTCACCAAAAGGCGTGGGGCCCGCAATCTGATGGAGGAATTTCTGGATAAATGCGATTGCGTCGGGTCCCTCTTCCTTTTCAGGGAGACCAACAATTATCATGTTATTACTCCTGCTTCTTCCCTCCAGGTCTTCAATCTTCATCTCCATTTTATTGATTTTTTGTTTTAGTTGAATTAGCTCAGGCCCTTGTTTCTCCATCTGTTTTTCTAGTGAGGTGACCCTGACTTCCGTGTCTCCCATTCGGCGAGATAGATCTTCCAACGCCTGTGTCACTGCCTTCAGTTCTTCGGTCACCGAGCACAGCTCAGAACGGAAAGGCTTGAACTCTGCTAAAAATTGCACCAGAGTCAGGGGCTCCTTATCTGGATTGCCGCTTTCACTTTCTGGGCTTCCTGCCTGCGGACAAGTTCTGGCTTTTTTTGGCAAGGCCTTAGCCGGGGACGCTGGCGGGGTGTGTTTCGACGGGGGTTTTCTCATCTCTGCATCCATCGGCTCTGGAAAACCTTGCAAGGTGCTCTAACAGTATTCAGGCACACAGCTTAGTGATCGCAGTGGGTATAGGTCCTTCTTAACTGGGTATAATAGGCTTGTAATGGAGTGGGAGGCTGGAACAAACACAATCAGGCAGCCACCATGAAACCTGCACCACGTGACCTCTGTCTCTTTAAGTTCTGCGGCGGGCTGGAGTAGCAGTGTCACTGGCTGGGGTCTGAGCTGGAGCTACAAGCCTGTGCAGGGCTAGGTCTGTCCGAGTTCTGTGGGTGGGTGGGAGAAGAAGTGAGACCAGCTGGGGTCCGAGCCTGAGTGATAAGCCAGAGCAGGACTAGGTCTGAAAGAGAGCCCTGACCTAAAGGTGACCATCCAATGTGACTAGGCAGTAGGGAGGGCTAGTGGGATGCTGGGATGCATAGTGAGGGGTATCATCAGCAGAAAGAGGGAGGTGGTTTTGCCTCTGTATAGATTGCTGGTAAGACCCACCTACAGTGTTGTGTCAAGTTCTGGAGATCACATCTCCGGAAGGACATGGACAGAGTGGGGGCAGTCCAGAGGAGGGCAACTAAAATGGTGCAGGGTCTGCATCACAAACCCTATAAGGAGTGATTAAAGGACCTCGATATATACACTGTGGAACAGAGAAACAAGAGGGGAGATATGGTAGAGACTTTTAAATACCTCACTGGGGGTCTATTAGATGCAGGAGGGAATTATTTTTCAGAAGCAAAGGTGCTCAAGAACAAGGGGACATGCTATAAAGCTGTAGGGGTGTAGATTCAGGAGAGATGTGAGGAAGTACTTCTTCACAGCAAGAGTGGTGGATTCCTAGAACAGCCTTCCGGTGGAGGTGTTGGGGATAAAAACAGTGATGGGGTTCAAGAATTCAAGGGATAAGCACGAGGGAATCATAGTGGAAAGGAAGTGGGGGTAAGAGCTATAGATCAGGCATGGTCTGCGGTAGTAGTGTATGTATGGAGAAAAAGGCAGACTGGATGGACCAAGTAGTCCTTATCTGCCATCAAATTCTATGTTTTTATGAAATGTACACAGTACCACAAATTCCGATACAATATGAATTTACCTTCACTTATATACCCAACCTATACAGATATGCATATTGGGCCCTATACACAACAGCTACATGCTGCTAAGTGCACTGCATAGGCAGTATATTCACTTGCCACGGACTGAGGTCTCCATGGCATGTACAATTCTATGTGCCACTCTGCTTCTGTACACCCCCCACCCAAACCTGGAGGTCATGCATAGTTCTGAACATTGCCAGGATTGGGGGAGGGTGGTGGGGAGTGGCCACATGATGTGGCATGCAAGAAGCCACCTAAATGTGGAGGTAGACAGCAAGTAGAGGTGTGAACATTACTGCTGGTAGACACCAGCCATAAGTGCATCAATACCCCAACTACTTACCCTCATGGGGGGGTCAGCCAGCCCTGAACAGACAGCATGGGCATGTGCTCACCCATCGCCTACACCACAGAATAAATGACATGGGTCAGACAGTACCAGCAGCATGTTCCCCAGTGGGTAGGGATATAGCAGTCACCCTTCTTGCTACTACATCTAAGGATCCCCTGCAGGAACACAGCAGGAAAATCACTGGCTTGCCAAGCCAGGCTTCCAATTGAAAACTCAATGTCTAGCAAGGCCCTACCATCATTTCGCACCTGTGCAGGATGCTGAGCTTCATGATAGCATCTAGGGTACCTGGATTTTCTACATGGTGCAGAATCATGCGCGTATCTGTGTCTCAACATTCCAGCACAGTACTCCACAGGCCAGCAATGTGAACATTACATGCTAGCTGGCAACTTTAGTGCATAGGCTCTGTTATGTATGCATTGTGTGCTTTCACATATTAGGTGCGTTAGAGTAACTTTTTGTGAAAATTCATTTAGCATTCATAGTCTTCATTCTCAAATAATTTTGTATTCAGTATACATCTGAAAGTATATTAAAGTAAACTGTAAAAAGAAATCCCTCTAACCATCCCTGGAGAGCTAGGAGTGGACTAGACTTGGGATCATGCCAGCACCACACCGCCAGTCTCTTCCAAGCCTTTCCACCACCTCATACTCTCATCTACTTATTTGCAGTGTTACTGTGCTATGCAAAACTAAACTTGACACAGTGGCAGGGACACAATAGTGTCTCTACAGATACCCTTTCCTAGGCTGAATCTCCCTAGCCACAAAAGACCATTCATACTAATTAACCCCTCTGACCACCAATCCATGATGAGGGCAACAGAAATATTATACATTGGGGGGGATCATGTGATGTGCTGAATCCGTTCAGACATCTCCTGTGCTGCTCCGAGGCCCTGTTATAAATAAAAGCTATTAAAAACTCGAGACCAGTTCACTTCGATCTAAAATAGCTCTAACTGAGCTGAGAGGTGTTGTGGGCTCGACAAACGGGGATCGCGGGGAAAGTCCGTGAAGAAAAGAAGTGAGGCGATCCTGCAGACAGTGAGCATTTGGCTGTGAGACTAGGCCGATTACAATCAGCGGGATGGATGTTGAAGCTGCTGAGCCTCTAGCGGTGAGAATCCCAGCTACAAAAAGGCCTAAGCCCCACTCCCCTACTCCAAATGACCAGGAGGAAGAGCTGGCAAAAGAAGGGAGTTCGGGTTCGACCACTGCGGACATCCAAGATATTAAAGTAATGCTGCAGGGACTTGTGGCAGATTTTGCAGCAATAAAGCCAGTGTTACACTCACTTGCGCAAAGGATGGGTGACGTGGAGGCTCGGATCTCCTCACAAGAAAGGAAAGCACCTGTGATGGAGCAGGAATTGGTGACGGTCAGAAAGCAAGTTAAGAAGCTGGAAGAAAGAATAGAGGATCAAGAGTCAAGAAGCAGGTGGAATAATTTGATTATGGCAGAACTGCCAGAGAGGGCTGAAGGGCCAGATTGTGTTGTATTTATACAGGATTTACTGCTTAAGCTGTTGGGCCCTACTCCATTTGGTGAGGCGTATAACCTAGAGAGAGCTCATCGGGCATTAAGGGAGATGCCACCTCCTGGAGCCAGACCCCGTGTGATAATCATGCATTTTCTTTATTACAAGGAGAAATCCCATGTATTGCTTGCTGCTAGGCAAAAGAAGATGCTGCAGTGGAATGGTGCCTCATTCTGGCTATTCTAGGATCAAACACCTGCAATTAGAGAGAAGCAAAAAGAATACTCGGAAATTAAGAAGAAGTTGTATTTGGCTGGAATTAAGTTCCGCCTGCAATACCCAGCAACTCTGGTTATGCGGCTGCAATCAGGGGAGAAGAGGTTCCTAACTGCAAAAGAAGCTCTAGAGGGGTTACAATTGGAGCTCCCTGAACATTTCAAGTCCATAACTTGAGTGCATCCTGAAGAGAAGGAGATTGTGCCAAACTAAAGGACTGGGACTGGGGAAGCTGCAAGGAGCTTAAAGTTCATATAGTTTTGCATCTTACTGTTGGTCATCGGTTGAATGTTATAATTGTTGGATTTAAAGGGTCTATAGAGTTATGGGGGGATGTAGAGGACTCAATTTGGGATGGGGGAATTAAGTGTTCAGATTTTGTGCCTCTAGAGCGGATGTTCAATAATTGCTCAGAGGAATGGGGTTGGGTTTTAAGGGCGTGCAGATAGAAGAATTAGAAGGGCTTTAGTTGAGGTGGATATTAGAAGAAGAACCACCATTCAATTGCAGATATTGGGGGTGGGGTGAGAAGTAATGCCTTTAAAGGCAGAGGAGCGAAGGCTGTGATGAGGGGAGTAGTGAGGTGGGAGAAGCGTATTGGTGGTGGGTAGGGGGGGCTGGAGAGATTAGGAAGGCAAGGTGGACAATGGTGGTTCCTATTTTTGTAGTTTGGGAACTGCCTGAAGTGGGAGTGGGAATTACTAGGCTTGCCCCATTGCATAAATGAATGTGGCTTGTGGAGACCGGGGTGCCCCTGTGGGACTGGTAATAAGGTGTTGGCAGAATGTTTCCCATTATATATGGGGTAAATAGTATCAGTGGCTCTGGAGGTCACCAACTGTGAGCTGTGAGAGGTAATACTCCATCTTTATGTAAAGCAAAGTAAATGGTACTTTGTGGTACAGTCTCCGGGGCAGATCCATGGGGGAAGAATAATGAGGGAAATCTGGGGCAGGGAGTCCTTCAGTGACCCCTCTAGTGTGTATGAGGGACTATATAAGGAGGGTGGGAGATAGGAAAGGGAGAGTCACTTAGGTATATTAGGTTATTGGGAGGTGGGAGTGTGGAGGATGCTGCTCTATCTCATGAGGCAGGGACTAGGGGCAGTTCTGAATTGGTGTGGGCATGGTGTATTGTATGGGTGGGCAGCTTAGGGAAAGAGGAAATAAGGATATAGGGAAAAGGAAGGCTGCTAAGCATTAGTCACTTTGTGGGTTTCTTGGGCAAGGACTTGGAAGCACTAAGGCAAGGCTGGGGCGGGGGGTTAGCACAGGAACAGGTTCATCCATGACTCGATATTTGGTAGGTGGACGATCTATGGATCGGGGATTGGTGGGGTGGGAGGGGGATACAGGGGTGTCTTGCCTAATCGAAGAGTCACAAAGGAATAATCACACTTGGCATTCACACATCAGCACAATTTATTGCAAGCAAAAGATAATTACACTTCATTTAGCAGCAATGTCACTATCAGCATTAATGATTACACTTTAGCATTCATTCATTAGCAATATTACTATCAGCATTAATATATACTTTAATTAAGCAAAACATGATACATCACCGATTCTATGCTACATCCAAGCCTTTTCCCAGTAGCTGGGGAGCCCCCTTGTCAGCCTGGCTAGGAGTCTTGAACCGGGAGAAAGTTCCACAGCGATGCGTCCACCCTGCAGATGAAGCTTCAACCAGGCATTGAGAAAGCTACATTTATATCTTATTCTATGCTAAAATAACGTGCAGCCTTCATAGTGTTGTTTTGCCACATTCTAGAAGCTGGCTGGCTCCCAGTGATGCTGCAATTCACACCATAAGGACTGCTCAGAATTTCTACACTCAGGGTCACTGTGCCCAAACACTGGCCGGGTGCCTGGAACACTATGAGCTAAGCAGAAGTTTAAACAAAACTACAAAAACAGGTTGCCTGATAATATGCCACCTTCAAATCAGCAAAATACACTGTCTGAAGCAAAACATAATAATGAGGCTATCTAAAGAGCAAAACACCAATTAAATGAAGCAGCATGTAAAATGGAGTCACACAATACAAAATGGAGTATAAAATGACATACATTACATGAAATAGCATACAAAATGGAGTGACAATAATCAACATATTATACTATCACTACATTCGGTCCTTTGATTATTGTGAATACGATTTGTATGATACTGGTACCATAGCAAAATTACTACGAATATAACATGATAAGTAACAAGTCCAAATAAGCAAGATAATTGTCACTACAGCAATGATTATGATAGGATGTATCAGAATATTTAACACTTTTGTAGCTGATGGAGACCATCCTGTAAAATATCCCACCAATAATGAGTAGTCTCTTGTTGAATCTTGGAACTTAAATCAATCATTTTATTTTTAACTATCGTAGTTTGCACCTGACTTTGCACTAATGATTTATTTCTTATTGCCAAATGAGCCTGCATTACATCTGTTTCCTGAATTATCTGTTTAATTTTATTTAATGAGATACTCAATCTTGATTGATCTAAAATATTGGGCTGCCAATACAAAATAAGCTTCTGCTCATTATCAGGGACCTGTGCATTTTACTGTGGTGGATGACATTACAATCCAATGATTACTAGGAATCCATGATTTGAACACGGTCCTCCACACATATTCATTATTACTCATTAAATCACTCTGGGCCTTATTTCTTTGCATTATAGAATACATATGTCACATTGTGCATTCTGTCCAATCAATAAATCATGAAATATTTTCTGCTATTCCCATTCCCCATACCTGTGAAGCATTAAATAACTGCAAGAACTCAAAATCATAATTAAAGTTAATCTTTGGGGTAAGAAAACAGTTGGCATCCATTGAGCTTGTAAGTTAATTAAGCTAAATACATCAATTCCTACTGCCTGAAGCCTGTTAGTCAGTGTTTCTATATCAACACTATTTAAAATTCCCATACCTGCCCCTGCTCCACCTAATAGCGTATCATACCAAGCTCTTTTATATTTGCATTTTCTACTAAACATAAACGTTATGTTAAAATGGATTACATTTTTCTGATACCGCTGTGCTACTGATGTACATGGATGGAACCTTAACTATACTATCATTGCTAATTGCAGGATGATTTTCAACACTGTAATGTGATCTGCCCAAGTAGTTCTATTAGTTATTGCAGTAGCATTCATGCAGAATAACGTGTCTATGTCAATCAAAGTAATACTTGCATTGAAAATGTCTGTTTGATTCATGCAGCAATCAAGTCTATGTTGTACAGTCACCATGCAACTATTCGGTAAGTTGCAGCATCTAATAGCAGTCTGGTTCTGTAATTTAATCCAATTTGTGTCCTGCATAGGTTGGACATATAATCGTCCTGCCATTGTCTCAACTGGTTTCCAAATGTTCACATCTGGTGAAAAACTAATGTTCACTATAGGACATCCTTGGTTTTCAGGGCAAGTAAAGTTGTCTTGCACCAGTAAACTGGTGGAAGATTTCCAACCCCATTGTACAAGTGGGTCGTCAAGCTTCAATATTCTTCCACCTGGGGTAATAGGCTTTACCGAATGGACCGTGAGAGAGTGTTATTCCTTTTAGAATCCATTGAAGAACCTAGAAAATACACAGACTGATTATTCTCGAAGATAACATGTGTTCGCTGGTACATATTCCCATCTCTCTTCCTGACCTGATAATTAACACTGTGTTGTCTTGTCCGGTGGCTATACCTCAGCTGGTTCAGGAGGGCCATTTGGGTTTGTAACCCATATTTTGCACCATTGTTAAAACCTCCTGTAGATCTAAAACCTTTATCCCCCTTGCTGTTAAGAGTGTGGGGCTTGTCCTTTATAGGGTCACTTTGTTAACTGGAATAATTAAAATTGAGCCACTCTGTCATACTGTTGAATTAACAGATTTTGTTCTACTATTCAACAAAATTACTTTCACTTCTCCTTGGTAATCACAATCAATCACCCTCCCAAAATTTGTATTCCCTTGAGGGCTAGTTCTGATTTAGGTGCTATCCAACTAAAATGTCTCGGTGGAATTTGTATTCCAATACCAGTTTCTATCACTTGAATGTTTCTGCTGTTTATTCTGTATTCTTGAAGGGCATGTAAATCAAGTCCAGCAGCTTCTGGGGTTGCCCTGCAAGGAGACAGAGCTCCTAGTGTAATTTCCCAATATAACACTGTTTCTGTAGTTGAGTAAGCCTGCACTTGCAAATTAGGAGTTATCATTCGCATTAAGGGGGTCTCAGATTCTCCAATTGGTCTATTATTTAAAATCTGTAATGCTTCATGCAAATTCTCTTTCCATTTTCGTAGGCTCCCCCAATTTCCTAAACTGTTCTTTCAGCAATCCATTCATTCTCTCAATTAACCCTGCTGCCTACAGGGTAATAAGGGATGTGAAATACCACTGTATGTTATGGGCTTGGCATAAGCATGCCATTTTCCCTAAAATGGGAACCATTGTCACTTTGTATCTGCAAGGTATTCCATAGTACAACATAATTAAGTCAACTGCCTTAATGGTGTTTTTCTGTGTAGCTTGTTTACAAGGGTATGCCAATAAATACCCTGAATATGTATCTACAACTGCTAAGCATATCGACATCCTCCACTAAGGAGTAGAGGTCCAATGTAATCAATCTGCCAAATTTGTCCCGTAATTTTCCCTCCCAATTGTCCTTTCACAATATGAGGATTGGTCTTTGTTGCCCATGTTGGCATATAGGACACTGAGCAATAACAGTTTACCAAATCCAATGTTAGGTACACCCCTACTATATGCCCACCTGTAAGTGGCTTTCTCTCCCAAATGTCCACATTTTTGATGTGCCCATTTTGCCAGCCCTGATAACTGCTGACTTTGAGTTTCTTCAATATCCACTGGAAGAATCTTAGCTCTTTCATCTGCAACAGAATTATACCATCGTTCTAGTGTATCTGAAGCACAATGAGCATCAACATGAAATACAGTGGTCTGAGTATTTTGCACCATAGTCCATATTTCCTGCCACAGTTCTTCCTCATATGATCAATGGTCTCATCTAGTGACTGCTGTACTTTATCTTGATCAGCCCCCTGGATCAAGATATCATCAATGTAATGAGAAATCTGCATGCCATCCGGCAGCTTCAACTCATCCAAGTGTTCTGCCACCATCCGGTGGCAGATGGTGGGGCTATGTACATATACCTGAGGTAATCTAGTGAAAGCATATTGCCTCCCCTGCCATGTGAAGGCAAACTGGTCCCAAAACTTTTCTCAATCGGAATAGTAAAGAATGCATTAGCTAAATCATAACTGCGACACCATACCCTTGTGCCTTTGTATTTTGCTCTATCAGGGTGACGGTGTCTGGGCGGCAGCCGTCAATGAAGGGGTGTACTTGTTCAATTCCTATAATCTACTGTCATCCGCCATGACCCGTCACTTTTCTTGACGGCCACACAGGATTGTTCAAGCTGTTGTTGTGGGTTTAAGCACTCCTGCCTCTAATAGATCTTTAATAGTGGCAGTTATCTCCTCATGCCCTCCTAGTATTCTATACTGTTTCATACAGATAATTTTTGTAGCAGGTGGAATGGCTACTGGAGGCATCTTTACCTTCCCCACTACTACTGGTCTTGCTGAAAATATGGTTTTACTCCAAATTAATATTGTCCATCAGACAATTGCAACGTCATCCCCTTTAGTATGTCTATTCCTATAATGTATTCCGGAATCGGAACAATCATTACACAATATTTTCTCCGGGGCAGCTGACCTATTTTCAGTTCCAAAATGGTCTGTACTGCCTCAATTTGTTTACCTCCTAATCCTGTAATTACCACTCGCTGACCTTTGTGTTTTGCTGGGTTCCCATAAATTAATGAGGCCTCCGCCCCAGTGTCAATTAAAGCTCGTACTTTTTGGGGTGAGCCACTTTTCCAATTAATTTCCAATTCTACATGAGGTCTAAAATCCCTCCTAGCCCACCCTTCTACTGGGGCTTGGCCTTCATTTCAGTCATATTTTAGGTTTTTCAGTTGCTTCAACTCCTAACAGGTACAAATCACTAGGATACAGATCTGCATATTCCTGCTCTGGTGGGGTGACTCAATGGATCCCTGGTGGGAGCCCCCACCAGGACATACTTTCATCATCAAACTCTGCGGGGAGCAGTTGGACTTACAGACTCCCTGAAGAGACATGTACATCTGTCTTTAACTTTGAATTGATCTGCTTATTTACTCACTTCTTAGTGTTCAATCCCTCTTTTGTACATTTCCCACATATCAGGGTATTGATCCATCAATGTTTTCCTTACACCCATCCTTTAAGAGAGCCAGGAACATATCTCTCTAGAAACTCGACCCTCAGGATTGGACCGCTGTTTATCCTGTACTGAAGAATCATATAAACTAGACCCCTTTGGGCCCCAATCTCCCAGTTCCCTAACTTCCGTATTGCCTCTAGCACTACACCTACTGTTTTCCCCGTCTGATTAATCAACAAAGTCATCATTACTGCCTTATATGCAGGTGGTGCAGTTTGTATAATCTTAATACGCATCAGACACTGGCACAACAACACTCATTAAATCAGCATGGTCTTCTGTGGAGACCGCGAACTTCATCATTTCCATTTTAATGTTTTGTATACAGTCCTTTAAGGTAAACCATGGTTTACTATCCTCCGACCAGTCACTCACCGTCGGATACTTGTGTTTGCAAGCCATAGCCACCACGTCCAGCATCTGGCATAGCCCCTGCCCTGTATTCGGAGGGTCCAAACGCCTCCTTCACCACAGGGTCATGGCTTAGTGACAGAAACCTAGGGGCATCAGTTTCATCTAAAGCTTACTCCATCCGCCCCTGTGTCATACAAGCTCACCAGCCATCTCAACAAACTCTCCCTCTGGGTGTACCGCTCCAGGAGGTCTGATACCTTCTGTTGAGAAAATCCTCCACTACATCTCGATTCCTAGGATTTCCCAGATCCAACACTTCAGTACGTCTTCTAGACACTGGCTGTGCATGCAATATTGGAACCTTATGTCCTCTTTTCTTCTTTATCTGAGCTGACCTTTCCTCATCTGTAGAAAACCAAATATCTCCATCCCATGTTTCAGGATCCCAGTGGGCTCCTGCCTAGCTATTGCTAGAGCTTACCTTTCCTACTAACTCTGCCCCTCCTCTTTTATACTTGTACTGTGCCACTCGGACAGCTGCATTTTCTGCAACTGTCCGATGGGTATCAATTTATCACTCAGCAAATGATTTTGACATTGTAACATCACAGCTTTACTTTCCAAATCACAAAACTTTCGTTTCCAACTCTGCCTTTTCACTAAGAAGTCCCACTACCTTTTCATGCATCTTCCTATAGGCAGACAATAAAATCCACCCCTACGCTTCAAGGCAGCACATTCTTTCCTTTTGCCACAGGCACTCTTTTCATACATGTAACATCTGCAGGCTCAGAATCCTTAAACAGGATTCCCAGTGTTCCTCAACCCTGCACAACATGACCACTCAGTGGCTAAATCAGCATAAGGTTGGTCTTCCCAACCAGAATTTCCACTTGTGCACATGCAACATTAGACTCTTTTCTTTTAAACATTTTACTTCACCTTAGTGTGTACTTTCCTTTATGAATCCTGGGACTACGCCAAAATTGTCTTACCTAATCGAAGAGTCACAAAGGAATAATCACATTGGCATTACACATCAGCACAATTTATTGCAAGCAAAAGATAATTACACTTCATTTAGCAGCAATGTCACTATCAGCATTAATGATTACACTTTAGCATTCATTCATTAGCAATATTACTATCAGCATTAATATATACTTCAATTAAGCAAAACATGATACATCACCGATTCTATGCTACATCCAAGCCTTTTCCCAGTAGCTGGGGAGCCCCCTTGTCAGCCTGGCTAGGAGTCTTGAACTGGGAGAAAGTTCCACAGCGATGCGTCCACCCTGCAGATGAGGCTTCCAACCAGGCATTGAGAAAGCTACATTTATATCTTATTCTATGCTAAAAATAACCATGCAGCCTTCATAGTGTTGTTTTGCCACATTCTAGAAGCTGGCCAGGCTCCCAGGATGCTGCAATTTCACACCATAAGGACTGCTCAGAATTCCCTACACCTGCTAGGTCACTGTGCTCCAAACACTGGCTGGTGCCTAGAACACTATGAGCTAAGCAGAAGTTTAAACAAAACTACAAAAACAGGTTGCCTGATAATATGCGACCATCAAGTCAGCAAAATACACTGTCTGAAGCAAAACATAATAATGAGGCTATCTAAAGAGCAAAACACCAATTAAATGAAGCAGCATGTAAAATGGAGTCACACAATACAAAATGGAGTATAAAATGACATACATTACATGAAATAGCATACAAAATGGAGTGACAATAATCAACATATTATACTATCACTACAAGGGGGTTGGAAATAGAGAGAGTCCAATATGGGGTGCAAAGTGAAAGCAGACCTGGAGCAGATGAAGAGAGTTGGTTTAGCTAAAATATTTTTGTTATCTTCTAATGTCAAGTGTTAAAATAATCTCCTGGAATGTTAAGGGAACTCAGGGGTAGACATAAGAGAACGCTGATCTTGAGGCATATTGAACAAACGGGGACCCATATTGCTGCTTTGCAGGAGACACATTTGCTAACGGAGGAATTGAATGGGCTTAAGAGATGATGGGTGAGGCAAGTATATGGGACAGGTAGGGAAAGAGCCTCAGGAGGGGTGGTGATATTAATAAGGAAATCATGCCCATATGAGGTGGTGCGAGTGAGTGTAAGGGAGGACAATAGAGGGATATATATTTCGGGCACATTGCTGGGTAAGACAATTTCGCTGGTCTCTATTTATGGGCCAACGCCTCCGGATCCTGGGTTCTTTGCCTCTGTAGAAAGGGATATAGCGGATCTCCCATGATATTCATTAATCTTGGCGGGTGACTGGAATACTTGCCTCAGTAACCATGAGGATAGAATACCACCGTCTAAGGGGCCTTTGTCCAAGGCTCAGATTGCTTTGAATAGATTGCTGGAGACGATGGCATTGGTAGACCCAATTAGGATGTACTCGAAAGGAGGTAGGACTATGAGATTCTATTCAGCAGCTCATAAGAGCCAATCCCGAATTGACTTTTTTTTGGTAAACAGGGAGGTGATCGGGGAAATTAGGGAGGTTATTATGGGGGGTAGAATCTATTCAGATCACTCTCCCATTCAATTGTTGTAGGAACCTAGACCGTCTCTCCCCAGGCCGTACAGGTGAAGGCTGAACAATTCCCTATTGATAGAGCCCCTCAGTGTGGGACAGGTTGGAGGGGGCATTACTGGAAATCATTCAACAGCAAATACCTACATTGCAAAACAAAAAATTGGCATGGCCCACCTGCAAGGTGCTATATGCGGGGGTGGCCCAAGGTATCGCGGCACAAAGAGGTAAAGAGAGAAGAGCAAAAGAGGAGTATATTTTGGGGGCAATTGAGTCGCTGACACCACTGGAAGGGTCCTCTGGGGAGATTGATGCTGAGCTTAAAAATTTGAGGGAGGAATTGGTGGATATAGTTAATGGTAAAATAGAATTTTGGTTAGAAAAGATTAATGCTAGATATTTAATGCAGGGAGATGTCCCCGGGAGGTTGTTGGTGGCTAGAATTAGGGAATGGGAGGCAAGTAGAATGGTTACTTCTATTCAATATGGGGGAAAACTTCTAACCGATTCACAGGAGATGGCAGAGGCCTTTGCGTCATGCTTTAAAGAAATATACTGGGCTAGGGACTTGGCTGGGGAAGAAGAAATTGAAAGTTTTTTAGAGGGGATCCCCTTACCAGTCCTGGATCCAATGCAGGCCAGGGAGTTTTGCGGCTCCAATAAGGTCGGCAGAGATTATTGAGGTGGTGCAGTCATTACCCGCGGGTAAAACTCTGGGGCCGGATGGTCTCACCACCAAATTCTATCAGGTACATATACAAACTATACTTCCTATGCTTCAGGAATTGTTTAGTACTATAATGCAGGAAGGGGTGTCTCATTCTCCGCTGTATCAAGCGTATATCACACTAATTCCTAAGCCAGACAAGCCCAGCGATATCCCCGGAAATTATAGACCCATAGCTTTAATGAACCAAGACATCAAGATTCTTACAAGAATTATAGCAAATAGAATTTTGCATATCGCTACTAGTCTAAATAGTCAGGAACAAGTGGGATTTATGCCGGGAAGGGGTGCACATGATGCTCTTAGGAAATTGCATCATATATTAAGCTGTGCGCCCGATTCTCAGTTACTCTTAGAGTTGATTTTGTTAGATGCCGAAAAGGCTTTTGATAGGGTCTCCCATCCCTTCCTTTTTGCTACAATGGAGAAGATGGGATTCCTGGAGGGTCTTCTTAGGGGCATTAAGAATTTATATGCTGCCCCAACGGCTAGGATATTATGTAACGGTTATCTCTCATGTGAAATACGGCTGGAGAATGGGACCCATCAAGGATGCCCTCTCTCACCGATATTATTAAATATTTTTCTGGATCCCCTCTTGAGAGCCATTAATAGAGATGTACATATTAAAGGGATCAGGATGGGGGGAGGGAGTTGAAACTCTCCGTTTTCGCAGATGATATATTGTTGCATTTGCAGGATCCGGCATCTAGCTTTAAGAGAGTTGCAGAAGTAATAGAGCATTTTTCCAAGATTTCTAACTACAAACTAAATTTGAACAAGACTCAAATTCTCCCTCTGACCCCGTGTATTACTAGGGCAGACTTTGCGCCACTGCAAATACAATGGAGGGCAGACAAAAAAATTAAATATTTAGGTATCTGGCTCATGGCGGATGCGGAGGGCGGGAAACAAATATGGGGGAATTATATCAGCAATTAAAGGGATATAGTAAGGTGGAATAATTTACCCTTAAACTTTATGGCTCGATTGGGTCTTATAAAGATGAACCTACTACCCCGGTTGTTATACCCGGTGTATTTGGCCCCGTATAGTATTCCCCAAAAGTGGCTCAGTATAATTAGGAAATTAATTTCGGGATTTCTGTGGAAGGACAAGCCCCCTAGGTTAAAGTACAATGCTTTGAGCCTATCGCATAAAAAGGGAGGGATCACATTACCCGACCTCCACATATATTATGTGGTGGGTCAGCTGGATCTGATGAGTCGATGGGTTAAAGAGCTTAATGGGGAGAGTTATAATCCAACCTGGCTCCTACTGAAGAAACAAATGCTAAGAGACTCGGGCCTTGCCCCGGAAGCAATGTTGTATGCCAATGTTGGGAAAGCTTTCAAAGAAGAGTATGGGAACCCAATTGCGAAAACAGCAGATGCATGGTGGCTTTTTCTTACTCCCGTCCAGAGAAAGGACCAAATGTGCTGGGAAACTCCAATTTTGTAATTGGGAATCGAGTAATCAGCTTGCAGTGGGCTAACCAGATGCTGGGGTTGAAATTAAGGGAAATCATTCAGGGTAACAGAATGATCCTACCGGCACGATGCGATGGAATGCCCTTTTTTCAGAGGTTACAAATTAAACACACGATAGAGGAGATGATGAGGAAGTTGTGGGGTATCTCGGATAATTTTTTTTCCTGGGGAGGCTTAAGGAGGTTGATCCGAGAGCTCATCCCTTATCACAAATATATAAAGTAATCCTGGATTTCCTTAGCCCGAGCTCTCCTAGGAAGGTCTCATATTGGAAAAGGTGTTGGCCCCTCGGAATTTAGCTTGGGATAATATATGGGAAAGCAGCAAGTATAATATTATACCCAAATATAAGAGTTTGCAATTTTCCATTGCTTCTAATTTGTATTTTACCCCTGTGAAACTATGTGACAGAAACCTGAGACAGACAGGCCTATGTTTTAGATGTGAGAGGGGAGCAGGTGATCTATTACATGTGATCTGGGGATGTAGCAAAATATCGCCTCTTTGGGGGGAAATTAAAAGGCGCATGGACCCAATGCTGGATTATTCCACATTTATAACACCAGAGATATGTGTTCTGGGTGACTTTTCCCAAATCTCGGGTGTTATACCTAAATATCACCTCTCCTTGATGGCGGCAGCAGTTAAAGCTTTTCTATTAAAACACTAGTAAGACGATCATGTATATCCTTATGATCAATGGGTAAAAGATTTAATGGGGATGTTGGATAAAATAAGGAGATATCTATATAAGGGGGGGAGAAAAAGATTATATGCTAGAAGATGGGTGGTGTTAGATGCAATTTATTCGCTCCAGGTCACAAATGTTCAAATACAGGCTTGTCTGTCAGATGGGGAATAGTGGATGTAATTATCCTGGAATGTGAAATTGCTGTTTCTGATCCTATTTTTATTCTCATGGAGATGTTTACGATATATTCCCATGGGTAGCTTCTTGATGGTACGGGTCTTTTGGCTTAAGAGGGGGATGGGTGACTCTCTCTCTTTCCAGGGGACACAGCTGGGTACCACCCTTTGAGGGGAAGACCTCAGATAGGAAATGGGTTTTGAAGTTGATAATGGGGTAACTGTTGTAAGGGGAGTCAGAATACTGATGGGTAGAGTAAGTTTATGTACAGACCTGCTGCGGCAGGGTATGGACAACATGATAGATTTAGATTGTCCTTGGGGTGGTTTACCTGCTGCGGATGTATGTAGGTGGGTTGTACATAGTTTGCACGATCAGTTTGAGACTGTGTAACCTGGTTTCCCCAGGTATCTGTATGTTTGTCTGTCTATTGTTTCTTTGCAATCGAATAAAGATGGTTTAAAAAAAAAGAAATATTATACATTGGCTGCTAAGTTTCCCTTCCCTCCTTTCCATAACCCACAGTGCACAGATCTCAAGAAGACCTTACTTTGCCAACTGAAAGCCTGCAGTGCATCTCAGAGTGGGGGCGCGACCTACACATCATTAATTCAGCAAGGCATTACAATGAGGCGTTTTTCATGTTTAATATGTGTTCACGTTAAATAAATGTACTCAAAATAAAGCAATCAGCACTTCTATCTGTGAAATACAAAATCACACATGCCCCCACAATGCAAAGCATTATGGGCTGCATATGCAAATCACCACAGAATATTATGTTGGTTCAACTTTAAGCAGAAATGCATGGTGCCGAAAGACCTCTCACACAGTTTGCAAAGGGTACCAACAGAAGACACAGACATGTGTTTTGTCCTACCAGGACTCATCAGTATGCCTCATCTGTTTAACACCCCAGTTGAATGAACCAGCTACCCTAAGATGGTCTATCTGGGTTATGTTGTGGTGATCCCAATTAAAACAAAACACTGTTATCTGTGGTTGTGCATTGATGCTCTACTGTTCTAGATTTGAAAAACAAAGCTAAAACAAACTGCAAGCATATTTTTAACATATGGTAGACATCAATGGTAAGCCCCTTACACAACATCATTCTTTTTAAAAGATTATAGCTATAGACAATTGTAAACAGACACCATGTTAATCTTTTCAATAGATTAAAATTCAGCAAGCAATTGATTTAAGCCTGGGACAAATGTGTCTCTTAATTAATGTTACAATATGTTCCAAAGATAACAAATCTAAGCTCATGAGGGGTTGGATAATCTTGCATCTGAAGCAAAGAAACAGTTTTATAAACATTTCTTTCCCCTAATTGTACATTAGTCACCTTCTCTAAATGTCAAGTCTTTTAAAAATACTGTTTGAAACTGCTACTATTTAATGAATGCAATAATATTCAGCCTCAAAAATGGGACTGAAAATGTGTACAAGATAAGGGCACAACATTACAAATGTTATAAGGAGGCAGTTACCCAAATGAATACAACACTGTAGTATTAAGAACATAGGATTCAAACAAACACAAGTGAAGCCTGACTACAAAGAGATGTGAAGAAGAACTACTGCTCAAGCACAAAACCAAAAAACAAACAAACTCAAAAACATAAGTAAGGATGCGTAGATGCCTTTAAAGAATGTTATAACCTGTCAAATCTCATCATCATTTATAGTAGATCCTTAGGTGACCATGTGACTAGGTATGTCTGGGTATGAAAACTAGAAAACTAAGAAACCAGATCTCCAAACACAACTACTTGTATAAGGAAAGATGAACTGAACTTACCACTGGTGAATCATTTTCATACGGAAAGACACATTATATCATATTTGAGAACATTTGAAATTAGGCACATCCCAGCACCATCACATGGAGGTAATTGGGACAGAATGTTAGACTAGGATAGGCTTTCAGGATAGACAGTTTTAAAGCTACAGTACAAAACATGATGTCAGTGAGAAATTGGATTATATGACTGTGATCTGAAATATTTTAATCAAAGGTTAAAATTAGAATTCTGTTTTTTTATCTTTGCACAGATTCATGCATCCTGTCTCATCTATTTGGACAATATTCTGTCTGTTATAACAGTCTCAGTGGTATATAACCCGTTACACATCATACACACAGAAACTGAGATAGATATCTCATTTGCTGCACTTTTCGGTAATAAATACTGGATTTTCCATATTATTTAACAATTGCTAATTATTTTGTCAATTATGGTCCACAACAATACGTGCAGCATCTGATTATTCCTCCTCTGACTTAATAATCTCCCAAAATTATGATACATAAGGGACACACAAGAGGGACCTCTGGAATACATGATTTATTTTCACTAGTGCTCTTTGACTTTGAGTAACTTCACGAATGGCATAAGACATGAATGATGTGCACAAGGTCAAACAACATGAGTGAAAACCAAAAAAACAAATCATGTGTTCCACAACGTCCCTGTTGTGTATTTGATTTATGCAATAGGCATGGACCTTGTGTATTTTTTTTAAAACTCCATTAGTGTTGGTTTAAAATAAATAATTATGTGAATTAGTGAGGATTTTGTTGTTGTTGTTGTTTCCCAGGTCACTGCACCTTTGCCATCCAGGTTGCTATGGTGCCATTAAGTACACAGCTGTAGTCAGATGTATAAGCGTGGAAGCATAGCTGCTGATTGGCAGTAGAAGCGATTATTTAAAACAAGCATTTGTCAATGCCGAATGTTTGCTTGCTGATATTAGCATTGGATGTGCAGGAGTTAGACAGATGCAGAATAGGAATGGCAGTGAAGTACTGAACTCATGCCAACCCCATGTCCACCTTGTAGAGATGGAAAGGCATTGGGGTGTGCTTTTGGGTCGTCGCCCATAAATTAATGCTCAGCCGCTGCATCTGAACTGTTTTCATAGACAGCTCAGGTATTTATTAGTGCAGTGTGGCCATGCCTGCAAAAAGGTTCAGGCATTCGAAGCAGGGGTGGCACACCTACGAAAATTCATATGGTGGCACCATGTTTCTTGCACATGAGTGCAAGCAAACATAAAAAATTGGTGTAGTGTGGGGATTTGTGGGAGTGAGGGTGTCGGAGGGTACTGTAGGTCTATCAGCCCCCAACACACAAGCATGCCATAAGCATGAAACATGTGCCTATACTTTGTGCGATAAAATACATGTTTATGACAGACTGTTTTCAGACATCTTGCACTGTTTACCTTCATTTCTTATAATCCCACATACATCCGAAGGGAAAACCAAACAACAATATAAACTTATATGTGAAATAACTGTTAGGCTACTGTACAATTAGTCTGCATATACTGTACACTTTTTGAAACACAGTGTTGCATCTGGTGAAGGTTATCCTGTTTATATATTTTTTTAATATTATTTTTTTATATTAATATTCTGATTAATAAGCTAAGAGAAAACAGGCCCAAATGATATAGTAAGACTTCAGTGATTAAACAGTAAAATGCATACACGAAATATCTATCCCACCTCCCAAATGTGCAATGGGGGGGGAGCTTTGCCCAGATTCTGGGAAAACTATTTTGGAATGCTGTGGACTTATTGTGCTTTGCAAATGAAAGCATGTGTCCTTTTGAAGAAGGTGTGTAATAGGAGTGTAAGGCATGTATGCAATTTCCAGATGACCATAAAATAAGAAGGTGCTATAGGCAGGTCACGGAAAGGTAGAGCAGGTTAAAATCACTTGCATAAAAGTCCTTTTTACAGCTACACAGTAGACCATTTATTTGCACAAATAAGGGACACATAGATTATACACAATCTCACCTTAAAATAATTCCATTGTTTTACAATGCAAACTACATATGGGAATCACAGCCTACTATTCTGCATCTGATTCGTTTTCAATACCAGAAACATCATAGCTACCGTATTCCATTAGCATATGTAAAAATAATAACAAATTTAGCTTTATTCAAAGGGTTTTGTTTCTTTAAGAGGATATGTAATGCAAAGTTTAATCAAAAGCACTTGTGGCTCCCATATATTCTTCTGATCATGCTGTTTATCTTAACATAATAATGTCCTTTAGTTTAGCTATAAAAGTGTTTTTTTCTTAACTAGATGGTCATACTAAGAATAGCAGATGACCCATATTTCAGATTATAAATTTAGAAATACCAGTAAACGTCCACATTTTCAATGTTTTTTCCCCAAAATGTTAAAAGCTGCCTCCCTTCCAATTTATGATAACTGAGTTTAACTTGAGAGCAGCTTATAATCACAATGCAAATATAATTTATAATTGCTCTACAGTATTGTATATCTAACTGCCTGTTTAGTGATGTTTTATGCCAACCTCTCTCCCCTTTAGTGTGCAGTGCAGTGCAGATGATCTGACTTTGGAGGATCAAAGGACTTTTCTTGTTTTGCTTGTTGCTTACTTTTAGCTCATATGGAACAGCAGTGCACAAGATTATCACCGGGGGTGGGGTTGTGATAAAAGTTCAGTAGTTACCTGCATGAGATTTATTTTGCCAATATGTTAGTGTTTTTTATATAAAAATGTCTCATGAAGTAAACAGATGTGCAACTTTCAAGAACAGTGAGCCACGCCTTTAAGCAAATCCATGGAACATGAACTACATGAAATGGCAGCCAAGCATCGATCATTGGGCTTCACTTCTTTAGTTACATATGGGGCAGGGGATGATAGCAAAAGGGGATCAAGGGCAAACAACATGAAACAGCAGCCGGGTTTAGTGCCGCAACTCCCCATGCTTTTGGTAGCCGTCCTTGACTGGTCTGGGCTTCTTTGATGTTGCAGACTAATCAATTGCTTCTTTGTGGAGCTGGACACACAATAAAGAGAGGGAAAGAATTTAATTTTTGATATGTCCATTTCTCCTTCAAAATCCCCAGGCATGGATGACTAGCATGAAACAGCAGCTGTGTCCTTCTGACAGGGGCTTCTGAACTAGTAATGGTGGTGGAGGTGTGTGTGTGTTTGTTTTGGGGGGGGAGGGTCAAGTTTTGCAGGCAAACCTTGAAATCAACGACATGTTTCTGTGGACCCATATCAATCTGAACCGACATTTACAACTGAAAAAAGAAAGGTGTGCAATCTTGGATCTGTTTTCATGTTTGTTTGTTTTAGTTTTAACGGTACAGTATATGAAGTAGCCGGCATTCTAGTCCAAAGAACGGCATTTTTTTTTCAGACATAGTTTAAGAATGCTCTTTAAGCCTTTGGCTCGCTGCACTGTGTCTAACTTTTTAATGTGTTAAATGATCTTGAAATGGAGGAATAATGTTTTCCTTTTATACTGCGTATGTCATTAGACAGTGCTTGTACCAGTTTCCAAATGGAATAGCTATTTCGAGAACTTAATTTGAGCATGTGCATCTTTGTCTGTCTGTTTCTTTCTCTCCCCTCTCATAGAAGTTGTAGCACTGTGCAATTGAACCTATTGCAATGTTTACAGCTCTATGAATGTTTAACTTCTATTTACAAACGGTTGCTGCATTTCATCTACTAAACTAATAACAAATATTGTCAAATGCAGTTTGAACTTTTTGATTTATTTGGGAACTCAGATTGATTATTTCTATATCTCTTATATTATATTATATTATATTATATTATATTATATTATATTATATTATATTATATTATATTATATTATATTATATATTATTTTAGGGCTTTTAAGCACAGCAAAAAGATGTGGCAAAGTGACTATTTTTATTGTGCTCCAATAACAGGAGCAGTTGTCCAGCTTTCAGCGACAAACTCAGCTTTCACTTTTCTCCTTTCATTTCCCCAATACTAGACAGTCCCTCTTCTAGCTGTAAAGTGTTCTGGCAAGGGTCATACTTTGTTATTCTTTACTGAAGACCCTTGTGCAGGTCAGTAAGTAAGTTTCCTTTAGGCAAGCACCCTGCAGTGAGAGAGAGAGGGAAGAGAGAGAGAACTTTTAATGCAGCTCTGTCATCCACTTCTTCCTCCTGAAACAGCAGGGCTATGTGGAGTTTTAGCTTTTTGATTTAATTGGCAGTTCAGATTTAGGGCATTTAAGCCTAACAGGGAGGCTGACAGCAAAATAGGAGCACTTTGTTTGAAAGCTCCAAAATGGAACGGCGACCTTAACAAGAAATACTGTACAGCTCCTGTACAAGGCATTATAGCACCCCCTGTGATACCCCCAGACACTCTATGGCTTTATTGAATTATTTTAGACTGCTTAAGCCCAACAAAAGAATGTGGCAAAGTGACGGTTTTATTTTATTGTGCTTCAAGAACCCAGCGCTTGCCCAGCTTTCTGAAACAAACTCAACTTCACTTTTACCCTTTCCAGTCAGTCTAAACCATGGAGACGGCAAGAGCTGCAATTTGTAACCACATCAGTGTAAAACTATACATTTTTTTAAAAACATTTTTACAGTACTGTACAGTGTGTCTGAAATGTAGGACGACACTGGCAGGATCATGTAGCAACGTTATTAGGGAGGCTGACAGCAAAAAAGGAACATTTTGCTTGAAAGCTCCACAGTGGAATGGCATCCTTAAAGATCAATTGCAGCGTTTTTTTCAGAAGTTTTTCCTTTTTTCAGGTTTTGCAATTATAATGTGGTTTCTCTGATGTTGTAATAATTCAGGCCATGTAATATCACTAGGGTGCATTATTATTATTATTCAATCACTGTATCTGTGAGCACAACACTCCCTTCATCTTCCCACTTCAGAATCAACTTTTTGTCCCTAAACTGTCATGGTTTGCTGGCCTAATTATTGCCTCCAAAGCTGAAGCCAGTGCCTGTTAGTGTGACAAGACAGAACAGGGTTGGAGGCATACAGTATCTGAATACATACTGTAAGCTGTTTCAGGTGTCTACTGTGATCAAAGCAGAGGTCCAGTGGTGGAAAGTGACATTATTTGGTACTGTAGCTGTCATTCTGTTTTAGCGCATTGGTGAATGGACTTGCTGTTTTAGCTAGTGTCTCCTCCGTTTATGTGTCTATTTTTCTGAGCTGTCATTTGGGGGAAGTCAAGTAGTTCTGGCACTAAAATGGTTGGCATACATTTTGAGGAGAGAGAATGCGCATTGCCAGGGGATCTGTGGTGACAGCTTATGAGCTGTCTTCGTGGTTAGTGAAGTAGTGTTTTTTTTTATGGGTGTTGCTCTTGCCATTTCTCTACTTTTTCATGCAAGGTGGCAATCTCTGCTCCAAGTACAACTGGGGGAACAGTGAGAGACGTGGCTACAGCTATGACCACCCCTCCAAGGCTAATCGCCTCGCTCTGAAGGAACCATATAATCAAAATTGGACTACACTGCAAAAGGGCATACAAAGCTTAGCAAACAGGAATAATACTTTCTAGTGAGGGAACCCGATAGCAGAAACCTACTTCAGTGTCTCAACCCCCTCCCAAAGTTCTAAACCCTATCCAGTTTGGTACAAACATACGATCTCGGCATGCCCCCCTCCCATGGCACATAACCAATGGCAAGTAACAGCTTCTTAACCCCCCCACCCAAGAAAAGCAGTATCACTAAAACATAAAAAGGCACAGAAAATCTGCTGTTCCTTAACATCATGATTCGAGGAACTGCAGTATACGGTAACAACTTGATTCAGAAAAGTGTAATGTGGCACAAAACTGCTCTCGTGCTCACTCTGTTTGCCGCTAAGAAAATAATAGGGTTCTTTTTGACAGCATGGAGGGACATCAGGTTACTGATAAGACAAAACTGTAATACTGAGGAGAAACAATTCTCACATACAGAAAAAAGGGGTCACGTTCAAATGACATTTACAGGATCCTACCATTCATGTGGAACCTACATTCAAGTAAAAAACTAGAGAATGCTGCCTAAGGGAAAGACAGAGAGAGAAAGAGAGGGAGAGAGAGTGTACAAATCAGCTGTCTATGACAGGCAGTTCAGATGCAGTGCTGATGTGTAGGAAATGTGCATACTGCCAATGGCAGTATGCAAATTGCCTACAAATTATCACCGCTGATTGTAGTGGTCCTGTTTACTTTCAACTGTAGGCCACTGCATGTGAACTGCTGTCATAGACAGCTTGGACATTCACTAGTGTGGTGCTGCCGTGGCTGCAAAAAGGAGCAGGGCATTGGAAGCGTACCTACAAAAATTCGTATGCTAGCACTATGTTTCTTGCATATGTGTGCAAGCAAACATAAAAAGTTGAAAACAATGGTGGTGCCTCATAGAAAGTGAATGATTAAGGCATTGCATTCATGAGCTGTGTAGAACATATGTGTGTGGACTCTGTGACTTGTTTTATTATTACTATTTTTTTTAATATAGTACTTTGCAGAGGACCATGCTTACCAAATATTAGTATGTCACCAGCTACAATGAGTGGCAAGTGGCAACAGGGGGGACTTCAAGCTCTGACAAGAGTTGCTGGCAGAGTGTCACAAACAGAGAGGTTTGCATGTTGTTGAAATAAAAAGAAAAGCAATATTTTTAATGTGCTTCTGTCACTAAGGTTGCTGATAGTGTGTGAGGATTGTTTATTAAGGAGGTGTGGGTGATCAGGGCATGTGTAGTGGGACCAGCATGTTGGGCAACTCTAGCAGTTTGAAATGTCAGGTTTTTAAATGGGGGTGAAGAACATTTCGAACTTTGTCTCTTTACTGTTATGCGCTGGCATTCTTTTTGTAGCTTTTACTGGAGCAGCCTAGAGTAGTTGTAAAGGTGCTCTAGGAAGGAGTGAAGCAATCTTGGGAAGCAGTCTTTACAGGACTGAAAGCTGTGTTTGAAAGAATTGGAAATAGTGCTGACCTGGGGTTAGGCAGTAGACACGTCATGATGAACTATCCACTATGTACAGAAATTCATAATGACATGTCTACTATGCACATAAATCCTGATGACATCGCTACTATGTACATAAACAATTTTTTTATATAGCTTTTAACCCTGCCTCACACCACCTATGTCTGTCTTCAGGCCCTAGCTCAGGACCTCCAGTTGCATCAGCAGCTCCCCTGGTCATCAGACCAGCTGGGATCTATGCGTTGTGGGACCCAACAGTCCCAAGGGCCATCACATACGGTGAGGGGGAGACATAGTTTTTACCCTTGGTTTTCATCTGTCCGTAAATTCCCAGAACTCAGCTACACAGTTGTGCATGAGCATGGAGATGCTCATGTGCTCTAGAACTGGTGACTTTGTTCACCCCCTTATATGGCATTTGGGCACTGGCATTACAGTGCCGGGAAACCGCAGCATTCATTTTTGGATTTGCTGTCCCCTCTCTGAGGTCCACCTCCCCAGAGTTAGAATAATTAGTAAGGGGGATGTGGGGGGCTACAACCCCCCCTGCAAAAAGAGAGGTTGTCAAAATGACACGATGGCACTGTAATGACCTGGTGCACTACAGCTGGTGTCTTGCCATGGTGGAGCCATTCCACCCACCTGGCCTGGCGCCAGCCCCCTATTTGCCCAGTGCTATCACCAGGCTTCCACTGAGAGGCAGCCAAAAGCAGGGAAGGCTTGCCTGTCTGATCCAGGACAGGAGAGCTGCCAAGCTGCCACTTGATGCTTCTCCTATCCCCCCAGCTGACCCCCGACAGCTCGAGCTCATTCCTGAACCAGTGTTGCTGGTGTGGGAAAGATAAGGCACTCATAAAGAAAATGTATGTACAGAGTAGCACAAATAACAGGGTTTATGTAACGAATATTGTGTCCACACCTATTGCATAAATCAATCAGCAGCAACTAATGTTTTCAGCCTTTTTATGTCCCTAGAGCCTTGTTCCATTTTGGCACCTTTCTGCCAAGCACTGTTAACGAGAAAGAATCTATGTTGTCACTGTAGTGCTTTCAAAATAGGCAAATTGAGCATAAGGTGTGTGTGTGTGAGTGTGTGTGTGTGTGTGTGTGAGTACCACACCTACTGTCAGTAGGTGTGGTACTGTCACTCACCCACACAAACATGTCTCCACACATTGCCACTGGAGTGTAAGATGATAATAAATGTCACCATGTAATAATGTCAGTGGGAGCTCAGTGCCACCCTCTGCCTGATGTTGGTGCCCTTTAGCTCTATTTAGGGTCTCTATGGCAATGCCAAAGGGGAGTTTGGTGAATGAGATGACATTAATCACTTGTGATACAAGCACAACTGGTCCAAAGTGTCTAGATCATCTTCAGCAGTTTGACACTTTGGTAAAGGATTAAAAAGTACTCTGTCCCTCCTTAGGTGACTGGGACTAATCCTGTGACTGACTCACCCCTCCAGTCACATCTTGACCTTTCCACCCCTTTCTCATTCCCCATGATGTTTTTTTGTAGCACTGAAAAAATGCTGACTCCTGACATTATGCTAGGAGATCACTGTGTCTGTATAAACAACCTCTTCTCAGCTATAAACTTACCCTCCAGTCCCCAAACCAATTTTCTTTAATAGGACCCCACCTCCTGAATCCTGATCTTTGATTGGGGGGGGGGGTAAGTAAACCAGAACCCAGGCTGTCTCAGTTGCCTCCCTGGCCACAGTACACCTGTTACATCTGAATGTTCTTTATGAATGGAGCGAGTAGGTGAGCGATTGAGAGGGAAAGGGCAGAGCAATTGCATCACTAGTGACTCTAGGCAGATTGACTGGGCCATGCCCCCACTTGTGCCATTTGCAGGAACAATTCAGACAGTAGGTGTGCTATGGGAGGTTAATGTTTCACTGAACCCCTCCCTTAAAACCAGGGGTTGATGTTCAGGGGTTGTGGGCACCTACTTATGCAAATGGGTTTAATGACTGGGCAGTTGGGTTTGGAAAGAGAGTTCTTTGAAAAGAAGCAGTTAGCCCCATGACAAGCTTCATGGAGAAGAGGGAAGAGGGAAGAAGATGGAAGTGTGGGAACTGACTGGTTGGTAGAATGGGGGAGGGGATCTTTTAAGACTGGTAGATCCCATACTATGGGCTGGAAGTGTCTTTGGCAAAATTGTTAGAGCTGAACTGAAGACAGTGTCCAACTAGAAGCCAAACCAAATTTTCCAATGGAATACTTCTCTCACTCTTATTTAGAGTGGGGAAAGGGCCACCTGAGTTGTTCACAAATCCTTGTGTACCAGGTAACAGTTCCTAATATATGTACCATTACATTTTTTCAGAAAAAAAGCCTAGAAGAATTGAATAGAAACATAAAGGAGTACAAAGTATGGGGTTTTATTTTTATAAGCACTGCACTTGAAATTCACTGAGGAGTAGGGTTGCAAGACAGCTTACAAAAGTAAAAGAGTGTTTGTATTGCAGTGATTATATTATTATTCTTTCTCATCAACCCCTCAGGTCAAAGGGAATAAACAACCTGACAGACAAGAGTTTGTGCAGGAGTTCTTTGAACACACTAATGGTATTTGAAAGATTTCATATTGACGTCACATGATGCTTTCATGCTAGGTGGGCGCTTACTCCTTGGCTTCATGTCCTTGGAGGTATTCTTTATATTTTTATTAGTTGGCAGCCAAAACATATTGCTTTTTGTGTTCCCTGTACTGTTCAGTTTTATGGAGCCTGCAGAGGTTACACTGGCGGTGATGGAGTTAACGACTTTCTCTGACATATTGGGATCATGTGAAGTACGGCCAGCACAATCTAGAAGGCCGCAACCCCCATGGAAACACCCCAGCCCACCCAAAACTGACCCTGAACCTAATAAGCTTGATTTGCTACTGCGGATATGGCAGGAATAAAAATGACTTTAATGAAGGTTGTGCAGGATTTTCAGTTGTTGAAGACTACCTTTGAGACCTTCCACCATCGGCTGGGGGGATGCTGAAACATGGATCAGCTCCCTTGAAGACTCACAAGCTCAGGAGGTTCGAGAGGTGCAGGACCTGAAGAAAAGGGTTACCAAACTGGAACTTGAAGTTGATGACCTGGAAACTTGAAATTGTCATAACAATTTGGTGTTGGTGGGCATACCAGAGCTAGCAAAGGGTTTGGATATACTAGCCTTCATACAAACCCTGCTTCAAGGTATAGCCAGTCTACCTGCCCAGGGAGATGAATACCTCATAGAACAGGTGCATCAATCTTTATGTCCACAGCCTCTGCTGAATGGAAAGCTGCGAGCCATCATCCTCCATTTTCAAATTATTTAGATAAGGTTTGAATTCAACAAAAGCCTCATGCTACATGACCCCTGCTCTGGAATGAAAGATTCTTCTTTCTCTTTAGTGTAAGAGAGCACCAGTCAGCCTACAGAGATATTAAGCAATCTTTATTTAAAGCTGGCATCAAGTTTTATATGTGGTACCCAGCTAGTTTTTTTGTGCATACAACTTTGGCTACTGTGGAATTCTTCTCTTCAGATCAAGCCAAAGCTGAGCTTAACAGGTACTACATGCAGCTGTTCCTGGTTCCTGCATGGCAGAATGCTACTTGAGGGAGATGCACTATCAGTCATTGGAAGAGGATAGTGGAAGCTCTTCATTCTGATGGTGATTAAAAGGTTACTGGATTGCTTGGCACTCAGTCTGTTCTGCTTATGTTTTTCCTGGTTTTCAATTACTTAGTGCTGACTCTTTATACAGACTTTGTGGCAGGAGCTACGTTTCTTTGTTGTACCTTTTACTGCTGCACAAGACTTAAACTAGCTGTTTAGAATGTTCCAGCACATTCTGGTAATGTTTGTATTTAGAGCTATGTAAGACGAGTGATAGATACATATGAGCCTGGGCGAAGTTTAAACCATTGGATGATACAGACTTAGCTTTTCCCTGGGACTTTCAGTTTCTTTTCTGGACTTATAATTGGACTTTTCTTCTGGCTACCAGGGATTAGAAGTTGTTCCAGCAGGATAAGGGTCACGTGATGCTCTGAACCTGATAGCAGCTCTCCTCCAGTGCTCCCAACCCTCGCTACACAATTTTGGTTTAAAATACAACCTAAACGCATATTTCTCACCACAATCTAGACAAATTAACTGAGAAGAACTTAGAGGCTTACCTGGGACCTGCAGCTTGACAAAATGGCATCATGTCTGAAGCGGAGATGCGACAAGCTGCTCCCAAGCACACCCTGCTGCAGACGCCTGACAAGCAAGCCAAATGTCCTAAGGCCCAAGCATCAAGCTCTGGCCACCTCTCTACTGCTGCAGCAGTGCCTTACCCTTTGTCTGAGGACCATTTTCAACTGGCATTGGAGCCACTAACTAATGCAATCCAGGAACTCACTCTGGAAATTAAGACTGTCTGGATGGATCTAGGGGACTTGGGCAAGTGTATGGGAGCTGTAGAAGCCTGAGCTTTTTCTCTCAAAACCTGGAGAGACAGGGCAGACTCCGACGCTTCAGCTATGCAGCAAAAAATTTCTAAACTGGAAGTTAAACTCAAGGACTTGAAGGGACGCAGCTGCAGGATTAATTTAATTATTTTTGGGCTACCGGAAAGTGAAGAGGGTTATACCCCAATCCAGTTTGCATAGACGATTCTAGAGCTGGTAGTTGGACCCTCTCCCAATGATCCTACCTATATTGTAGAACGGGCTCACCAATCTCTATGCCCTAAGCCCCAGGATGGCTCCCCTCCATGCCCATTTATGTTAAAGCTCTTAAACCTCCTCGATAAGCAATTTATTTTATGGAAGACCAGAGACCTGAAAGAAATCCTTTGAGAGGGCACCAAATTGTGCCTGACCCAAGATTTACCTACAGGAGTCCAACTAAAATGTGCTGCCTTCCACCCGGTGGTTGCTAAACTTATAGCCTCAGGAATCCAGTTCAGGATGCAATACCCTGCTTGTCAGTACAGTAGCTTCTTGTTGTTTTTACATTGTTTCTTGTGGATTTTACTTGGTAGAAGGTTATTTCTTTTCTTTCTTACTACTTCGAAGGGGCTAGCAGGGTATTGTTTTGGGGCTGTTGGAATTTTGAAAACTGTTTTGGTGGCTATAAGTGGGCTCATTTGTTTGATGTTTCACTGTGTAGCAGGCTGCATTTGTAGATGCCTATTTCTTCTGATTTAAAACCTATTTGATGTGATTTAACTGGGGCTATTTCTTTGACTCAGAGACCTATATCTTCTAATTTCAAGCCTATTTTGATGTGTTGTTGGTGAAGCTGTTTGAATTGGAGACCTATTTCTTTTGGTAGCAAACTGATTTTGGGGGCTTTGAGTAGAATTGTGATTCATTTTTGCTGGCTTCACTAGCTGCAAAGGTTAGTGCATAGTGGGTAAAGAGTGCCAATGGTCTGACCAGGGGCCTCAGCTACCCGATTGTTTCTGGAAGACTTGGGCTGGTCCCACACTCCCCGGTCTATGATTTCCTTTATACAAGGGGTTCTGACATCACTTCCTAAAATGGGCAAAGGATATGCACCTGTAATAGCAGAAGCAGACATCCAGGAAAGGAACAGCAGTGAGTGAAGAGGCGACTGCTATCTCAGTGGCAGGGAAGTAACTGTAAATCTAGGAGCTTTCATTGTTACTTCTTTGCATTGCTATTGCATTGTGGAAAGGAGGAGTAGGAGTTTGAAGAAGGTTGTGCAATAGCTACTTAAAGTATCTTTTTGAGTGTGGATAGGAAGGTTAGGAATATAAAAAGCAGTTGTTCATTCTATCTAAAAGTGTACAACAAAGGGGATAAGGGAAAGTAAGAAAATAATGTTTTGCACTGATGGGGGGGAGGGGAGACTTGGGAGAGTGTTTGGTATCCTGCATCTGGAAGGGTGGGGGGTCACTGGTGGGCAACAACAGCAATGGGTAGGGTGGTAGGCTGCAACAACTGTGGTGTACCAATCTTTCTAAAAATTGCCTGGAGTGTGGGAGGATGTTTAGTGTGCAACCACATAGAGAAACTTAGAAAGGAGATTGAGGGTCTGCAGGAGGAACTAAGACAGACAACGCAGACTGGGGGTGGGCTTAGCCCAATACTGGAGGGAGGAAGA
Organism: Neoceratodus forsteri; assembly: GCA_016271365.2. Classification (NCBI taxonomy): domain Eukaryota; kingdom Metazoa; phylum Chordata; order Ceratodontiformes; family Ceratodontidae; genus Neoceratodus; species Neoceratodus forsteri. The sequence continues at coordinate 1,295,558,716 of CM057456.1, forward strand.
ATGGGAGATGAGGGAGGGTGATTTAAGCCAACAGTGGTGAGGAGAGGGTCAGAAGAAGGGAAGCAGGAACAAGGGGGCCCAGGCCAGGAAGAATGACTGCCAGGGAAACCAGGTCAGGAGACAAAAGACAAATGAAAGGAGGAGATAGGGACTTGTGAGGGGAGGTGAAGAAGCAGCAAAAGTCATGGAGTGGAAAGGAGAGAACAGGTTACTATGAAGAGAGAGGGAGCGGGCATTTGTGAAGGGTCTTCAGAAAATAGTTTTGCACTGCTAGAGAGGAAGAAGGTGGAGGAGGGAAATGATGAAATTAGAGGGGTAATTGATAAATGCCTGGACCAAACTGGAGTGGGGGGAAGTTCTGCTAGGAGAATTGCAACAGGGCAAAAGGGGGAAATAATGTGCAGGAGGAAGAAGAGGATCTGGAAATGAGAGAGGGAGATGAATGGAAGCAAGCAGCGAGTAAGAGGGGTGGGATATTAGTGCTGGGGGACTCAATACTAAGAGGAGCCAGGTGGGATAGCAAGGGGGAGAGGCATAGTCGCATTTGGGTGGAGGCCATGCCAGGAATAACAGTGGAAAGGGTGGGACAATCTGGTCTGAAATATGCTAGAAAGGGTAAGGACAAGCCTCATTAAATTATACATCTTGGAGGTTTGAGGAACTAGGACAATTATGTGAGGGGGCAGAAAGATCTGTAACTTTTTCGGAGATACTTCCAATGCCCAAGGCAAACACAACAAGAAAGCTGAGAATAGAGGAATTTAACAGATGGCTAAGAACCTGGTGTTGTGCTAAAGGGTATGGACTGTTGGGGGTTGGGGAGGGACCTGGGATGACAGTAGTCTCTATGCCAAGGACAGACTACACTTGAGTGAGGAGGGAAAGAAGGTGTTGAACCAGAGGATGGAGGAGTTCATAGAGGAAGTAGGGAATTTAAACTAGAAGCGGGGGGTGAAAATTGGGTAAGAGACATGCAGAGAACACAGGTTAGGAAACCATATGAACTTACCACCCATAACAGTGACAAAGGACAAATGGCAAGTGCTATTGGTGATGCTAGTAAAGGAGGGCAGGATGGGAGGGGAGGAAAAGGGTGGAAGGTGGTTACCCTTAATGCTAGGAGCCTTGGGAGGAAAACTGCAGAGATACAGGTGCTCATGGCAGAGGGAGAGGTGGACATTGCAGCCATCACAGAAACATGGGCCACCCAATACAATGACTGGGACCTGTCTGTACCAGGGTACAGGTTATTTTGTAGGGACAGGGTGATTGGGAAAGGTGGGGGGTGTGTCACTATATGTAAAGGAAGGAAAGACTGAAGTGCAAAGTGAGGAAGGGGAGGAGGGTAGTACAGAGTCACTTGGGATGCAAATCCAGGATTCCAAGAATAGAATTCTTAGAATGGGAGTGGTGTGCAGGCCGCCATCTCAGATGGAGGAGTTAGACAGGGAACTAGTGGGACAGATCAGGAGGACCTGCGAGAAGGGTATGTGGTGATTGTGGGGCACTTCAACATGCCAGGAATAGATTGGAGTACCCCAACAACCAGGAACAGAAGAGAGCAGGTACTGCTGGATGCCTTCCTGGACAGCTTCCTGCTGCAAATGGTCAGTGAACCAACCAGGTTAGGGAATACCCTTGACCTTATGCTGGCAAATGGGGACTTTGTGAGAGAACCTACAGTGGAGGAACCACTGTCAGAGAGTGACCACCACTCAATATGGCTCACACTGGATATGGGCAAGGAAGGAGTAGAATCTGGCACAAGAGTGCTGGACTTCAGGAGGGCCGACTTTAGAGGGATGGGGGAAGTGGTAAAAGGGTACCTGGCCAGAATTCAATCTAGTATGGACACTAACCAGAGGTGGGAGCTCATAAAGCTGGGGATAGTGCACATATTACCTTCCTCCCCTCAATCTGAATGGGAATTATTAGTACACCTTAGATTCCAATGCAATACCTGTTAGGGGGAAGGGTGGAACATATGATTTTGCGATTGAAGGTAAAGTATTTTGACCAGGGGAAAAGGGCAGGGAAATTACTGGCATTTCATCACCGATCACAAGTCATGGACAAGATTGTTCCTTCAATCGGCAGCAAATCTGGTCGGCTCCTGACCTCCCCTCGGGACATTGTAGAGGCCTTTGGAGGCTTTTATCAACAGTTATATGCTCCACTCTCCCCCCGTTTAGCCAATCTCAGTTTGAATCCTTCCTCCGGGACATAACACTCCCTAAACTGACAGACCCCCAACAAGCAATCTTGAGAGCCCCCCTGACCTTATCAGAGGTCTCTCAAGCAATTGATGCCCATGTCATGGATAAGGCTCCTGGCCCAGATGGCTTTACCACAGTTTTTTATAGAACACTAAAAGATCAGATAGCCCCTATTCTTTTAAACACTTATAATTACATTTTCGAGAAAGGCATATCTGACCTCTCCTTAACTATTGCTTCCATCGTGGTCATCCTTAAGCCGGACCTGGACCCATTATTGCTTACTAACTACAGACCAATATCACTTATTAATGTAGACTTAAAAATAATCTCAAAGATACTGGCTGGTAGGCTAGGCCTAATTTAGGACTTGATTAGCAGGGAGCAGGTGGGGTTCATCAAGGGCAGACTCTCAGTTGATCATCTCTGGAAAATGTCATATCTTCTCTTGGTATCAAGGGAATTCTATACCTCTGTGGCCTTGGTATCCTTGGATGCTGAGAAAGACTTTGATAAGTTTCCTGGGATTATTTGTTTACCCTTTTACCAAAATATGGCATCCCTGGGGAATTTATACAATGGATTAAAAAGCTATATTTCTCTCCAACTGCCCATGTATTATGCAACGGTATGCTGTCCTAACCCTTTTCCCTACATCAAGGTATTAGGCATGGACGTTCTCTCTCACCCTTTTTATTGAATTTATTCTAAAAAACCCTTACCCGCAAGCTCAACTGCTCACCTCAGATTACTGGTAATTCAATTCATAATACAGACTATAAAATTTCTGTTTATGCAGATAACATTCTGCTCCACCTTTCTTTGCCTGCTAACTCTCTTCCCTCAGTTCTACAGATTATCTCCCAGTTTGGTACCATTTCTAATTATAAACTTAATCTTACTAAAACAGAGATCATGCCTCACAATAATAAAACATTTAAAGTGGATGTATAACATCTGGGCCTTACCTGGAGGAAGGATAATCTGAAATATTTAGGAAGCTTGCACAGCACCTCCCTCACTAAGTTCAAACAGAAGAATTTGGGTGCCATTATTTCCCGTATTAAGGCTGATTTAAACCGCTGGTCATTGTTACCTTTTTCTTTATGGGGCAGACTCAATAGCATTAAGATGAATGTTTTCCCCCACTTATTATACCCCCTACAGATGTACAGTTGGGCTCTCCCACAATTCTGGTTCACACAGGTGCATAAGCTTCTTGCTTCCTTCTTATGACAGGGCAAGGCAGCTCACCGGGCACTTTCAAAGTTAATGAGAACTAAACCAAATGGTGGTCTACAGGTTCATAATTTCTATTTGTATTACTTAGCCTTACACTTTAATAGGTTATCTTATTTGCTACAACCATCAGGAACCCATGCCAATTTAACCTATACTCCACAACTGGTAGATACAGAACATTCCCTTTGTTTGCTCCATGGCATAGATCTTAGAGCACTCCCCTTTTTACCCAGGAGAAGGCTACCCCTCTACTTGTGGGATACCCCCCTTGTGGCACCTCTTCAGACTCATTCACAGTTCTGTTCTTTCTTGAAACTATGCTCAGATAAAGATGTCCTTTAGCATCTAATCAGAAATCCTAACCTGCGCATAGCTGGTCAGATGCTCTCCAGGTGTTTCTGGCCAGATATGGGAATAGATAAAGTGGTTGATTTAACATTAAATGTCAAACTGCTTTCCTTTCAAGATGCCCGGACATCATATCATTGGCCCACTCTTTCTTGTTTTAAATACTTCCAGATAACTCATATGCTCACACAGTTTTTTGGGGCAGGACCATTGCTTAGTCCTTTAGGTTCAATGGTTTTACCACTACTTTCTTCAGCCCCCCTCCACCTTGTATCATATTATTGTCATTCACTACAAACACTTCTGGCTGCCAATGAGAGCCCTCAAGTATGTGGTTGGGATCAGATTCTTCCACCCACTACACCTGTCAGGAACTGGCCTCTCATCTGGAAGCAGTTATATCAGTTCATAAAATGGAATCAATACTATCTCATGCAATTCCACATTAACCATAACCTCTGCCATATCCCGGTGAGGTTGCATCGGATGGGTCACTTACCTAGTGACCTCTGCTCCTGATGTGGCCAGGAACCTGGCTTCTTATATCATATCCTTTGGACTTGCCAGAAGATCATCCCTTTTTGGAATTCAATTTGTTCTCATCTGGATCCATTATTGGGGCTTTTGGATGCTTTCCTCCGCGAAATATGTATTGTGGGTGATTTCTCAGGCTCCCTTATTGGCAATCAAAAAGCTCACATGGCCTTGATCTTGGCATGTGCAAAGAAGGTTACCCTTCATCATTGGCTAGATCAAGATACCCCTCACATACTAAAATGGTACAAGGAAATTTTGTTTGCACTACAAGCAAAGTGTCTTGGGGCAAGTCTTTCACTCAACTCATCCAGATACAAATGAATCTGGGAACCATTACAAACATTGTTGACTATATAAAGGCTTGATATTACTCTAATGACTTTCCTCTTTTCTTTCATTTTTTCTATTGGCGCCTCTTTATCTAGCCTTACTTCAAACATATTTGCGATTTCTTTCTCTTATTGCGTTCTTCTTGGGTCAAATTGGTGCGAGTATAGACAAGATAGCTATGAACTTTTGGAACCCATGGACACTCTTTGGTGGTTGGGGTGGGGGAGATTTGGGAGCGTGGGATATGGGTGTTCACTGCATAATGTGAAACATATTGTCATTGTTTTACTTCAACGGCAGAGTCCTTGTTTAATATTTCAAATTTTTGTATTTTTGTTTGCTTTTTACATGCACCTCAGCATGTTTAGATCCAAATAGGTATTCATACTTGTATCACTTGTAACTCTGCACTGTCATTTCTTTGAATAAAGTTTATTACATTTGAAAAAAAAGAGGTTGTTCCAGCTTGATGGACTTATTACTGAGTGATGGGGGACCACAGAACCAGGGTGAGAAACCCCCTATTATTTTTTTATTTCCTTCTTTATGGTTTTGTTGGTTTGTTCTTGTCTTTTGTGTTGTCTTATTCTTTACACCATATTTTTCCTTGGCTGGTTAAAAGAACAAGGAAAAGAAAAGGCATTTTTTGGTTTGTTTGTTTTTGTTAGGCTGTTTTCTATCATTTTACTGATCACTTAATACAGTCGGGATGTGATTGCTGGAGTATATGCTTGTGCCCTGAATCACCACGGCACTTCTGGAGATTGATGACCATGTGTTACCATCTGGGGTGTTTCTCTGATGCCCCCCCCCTTTTGTCGGGAGGGGTAAACTGGGGATTTGTTCATGCTTGACTGTTAGTGCTGTGATGTTGATGTTGTTTGGACTGTGTTGTTTGTATACTGTATATTATATGAGATTCTTATGTACTCAGGGTGGTGTTCCTATAATACAGGGTATGGGGGAAACATAAGGAACCTGGCTCCATTACATAGAGGAGGGAATAATTGCTTGCCCACTGTCTTGAGAACATGTTGGGTACATAACTGCTTATTTTGGTATATTCTGATATGGCCGTATCACAGCTGACATGTGTGACTTGAAACATTAAAGGGGATATCTCTCCAATAAAACATACCCAAATCCTTAAACACCTGGCTGCATTTAAACCTGATTTAGTGATGTTTCGGGAAACACACATTTTGGCTAAGGATGTTCATTTTTTTGGGGTCTATGGGTAGGCCAATCATTTGTTGCTGGTATGAGCACTCGTAGAGTGGGGGCCTTGATTTTGGTGAGGAAACATCTCCCCTTTCAAGTTCCTCAGGACCATGTAGATCCAGAAGATTGCTTTCCTTTTCTGTGTGTTTTGGTTGGTGTACACAAAATCTTATTAGAAAGCATTTATGGCCCCAATGCAGATACTCCCTCCTTTTTTGCCTGCCTTGGGAATATTATTACAACACGTAATTTCCTTCCTAAATTTATCATGGGGGACTGGAATCCGACCATAGATCACACACTGGACAGGTCAGATTCTAATCATAGGGGTCTCTCTCCAGCTCAAAAACTGTGGAGAGACCTTCTCGATCAGTGTGGTTTGGTGGATATATGGCGTAAGCTCCATCCCACAGAGAGAGATTATACTTTTTATTCCCTCATCCATGGCACTCATGTACAGACAGATTATGTGTTGATTAGTCTGGTTTTTATTCCTCATATTCATTATTGTGAAATTCATAGTAAAGCAATCTCGGATCATGCTCCAGTCTCCCTTTCCCTTTGCCTGTCTTCTGCCTCAGAGGGAGACAAACACTGGAGATTGAATAACCATATATTAAAAGATGACTGGTGCCTTAACAATTTAAAACAAACTACGCTGGATTATTTTACTTTAAATCATACCCCCTCTTAATCTGTGGACATATGTTAGAATGCTTTTAAGTGTGCTATCAGGGGACAAATTATTAGGTTAGTCACGCTGCAGAAAAAAAAAGAGGGAAACAGATACAGTGCAATAATACATACAGTGCAAATAGGTATGTTAAGAGGTGCAACACAACAAATACAAACAGTGCAGTATATATACAGTGTGGGATATATCCATTGAACACAGGGCATAAGACAGCAGCAGGCATACTTCTGGGGGGGGTAATTTGGGACATAGGTCCATTGTCAAAGGCTGAGAAGGGGGGGTTGGGGGGAAGCTGGGCATGCTGAGTGGGCTATGCGCGGTTGCAGGTGTGAATGCAGAGAAGTAGCAGAGTGGATGTCTAGAGGGAGGGAGTTCCAGATAGTAGGAAAGTGATAAGAGAAAGCAGCTCTGCCTGAAGATGATGACTAGGAGGGGAGGACAAGGGTCCTTTAGGAGAAGTTGGAGAGAGGATAGGAGGGGGTAGGGGGAACAGCAAGGAGGGAGAGGAGGTAAAGTGGCAGAGAGCCAAGCCAGAACTTACCGATTAAAGAAGCACTATGTGACAGGTGTCTAGCACTAAGACAGGGTAAGGAGAGAGAGGTGTAAAGGTGACAATGGTGGGTAAGAGAGGGACAGCCAAGAGCAAAACAGCAGAAGGAGCTGAACAGAGTGCCCAGTTTGGTGAGGGTTGATTTGGGGGCAGAGTTTTAGACTATGTTTCCAAAGTCAAAGATTGGGAGGATCATCTTCTGGACAATCTCCCTGTGGTCCTGTGGGGGAAGGCAGCTACGGTGTCTGTACAGATCACCGAGTTTGGGAGGAAGTTTCTTGTGGATAGTGTCCGCATGTACAGCATAGTCAAGGTTCTTGTTGACCCAGTGCCTGAAGTATTTGAAAGAGGAAACATCTTCCAGTAGGGAACCATCAAGGCTATGAAAGGAGGAATAGGCAGCAAGCCTGGCAAGCTTTTGTCTGTTGACATAGTCATAGAGATCGTCTTTTTGGCATTTAGTGAGAGTTGATTGGTGTGGAACCAGTGCTGGACATTGTTGAAATCCAGTTGGAGGCCGGTCACCACATCTAAAGGGGAAGTACCAGAGACATACTAAACAGTGTCATCTGTGTACATGTGGATACTAGCAGTTAAGCAGGCATTAGGAAGATCATTAAGAAAGATCAAAAAAAGTAATCAGCCAAGCACTGGGCCTCAGGGGACACCAGTGTGAATGGGGAAAAGAGGGGAGAGTGAGTTTCTGATCCTGACTGACTGGGTCCAACCCATGAGATAGGAATGGAACCAGTGAGCAGCAGACTCTGAGAGATGAGACATGCTGCAACAAGCTTGCTGAGTAGAAATGGGGTGGGCAACATTGTCGAAGGCTTTGGCCTGGTCAACAAAGATGGCAGAGGTGATGCATCCATGATTCATACCAGAGAGAATGGAGTCAGTGAGCCGGAGAAGGGAAGTGGTGGTGGAGTGGGTCTTACACAAACCAGACTGGAAGGGATAAAGAAGGAGGAGGAATCGAGGATGGGAGAAAGTTGAGCAAGAGTTAAATGCTCTTGGAGTTTGGCAAGGATAGGGAATAAAGATATTGGGCAGAAGTTGGCAGGCTAAGTTGAGTCACCTCCCTTATGAAGTGGGACAATAGTGGCAAACTTCCAGACATCAGGGACAGTGGCAGGTGAGAAGGATAGTTTTAAGAGGGTGAATAGTGAGTGGGCTACGGCATGAGCTGAGAGGTGTAGTAGCTTACAGTACAGGCCATCAGGACTTTTTTACTTGTGGGGGTTAAGGACTAGTACAGCTTGCAGTGTGTCAATAGGGGGTGACTGATTGAGGAAAAGAGTGAGGAGCAGATAGGTGCAGAAGAAGCTGGAGAAGGAGTAGCTGAGGGAGTGACAAGATGGGTCAGAGATGGTGAAGTCTCCTACATTGAGGACAGGGGAGGGGATTGGGTGGGGGTAACGCATGGGCAACCTTCCAGAATTTGAAGGGGCTGTTAAGGTTTTCCTGAAAGGAGTAGTTAAAAAGTATTCTTATTTGACTAGGTGGATAGCCCTTGTACAGGCATTCCAGAGGGAAAAGCACTGGTTGCTTTGTGAGCTGAGCATACCTGATCCCGAGATCACTGGCAGGCCAACAGCTCTGCTGATAACCAGGGGAGGTGGGAGCCTCTGACTCTTGTCTTCCTAATAGGAGCATGATGGTACCAGGTAGACAGAAACTGAGTGGTATAGTGGCTCGAGGCAGAGTCTATGAAGGAAGCATTAGCAATGGGTGACCAGTCAGTTTCAGTGAGTTTCTCATGTAGAGAGGACAGATCTAGAGATCTAAAGGAGCAAAGATGGAGTATATTAGGAGGGGCTTTGGGCCGGTTGATTTTACACACATAGCAGACCATGTGGTGATCACTGAGTGCATCCAGAGGATTTCCTGAAGTGACAACCTGGTGTGGGTGCAGTGTTGGGTAAGTTACTTTTTCTATTACTTTTGGAAACTTGTTCCAGAATGCTCTGTGCAGTCACTAGCAAGGATGAAGAAGTACTAGAACAAGTAGCACACCTTACAGTTACAGTTACTTATGACTTTTTATACATAAGTAACATGTAACTGTAACTGATTACATTTATTTGAAAGTAACTAGTAACTAACCTATTGCACTCAAAAAATATAATCTGTTATAGTTTTTTTATTACTTTTATATTGTTTTTGTATGGAATGAAATATGTAACTGTAACTGTAAGGTGTATTACTTTTTCTAGTACTTCTCCATCCTTGCTAGTGACTGCACAGAGCTTCCTGGAACATGTTTTCAAAAGAAATAGAAAGTAATACAAAAAGTAACTTACCCAACACTGTGTGGGTGTGACATCAGCACCCAGACCAGCAGGGCATGGTTACCTGATTTGGGATTTAGTCTGGTAGGGTCTGAGATGAGTTGTTTCAGATTTAGGGAGAAGATGTGGTTGCAAATGTTAGACTGGGTGCTGGACAGCCAGTTGATATTGAAGTCCCCAAGGATGTAGCATTCACCAGATGAGGACAGGGTGATGAGAGAAGATAGGAAGTCAGTGACAGTAGAGGGAGAGGATGCAGCAAGGTTTGGGCAACAGTAGATCCCACCCACAAACATAGGAAGAGAGCAAGAAAGGGACCATTTTAATAATTAAAACTCATAGGCAGAGGGGGAAGCAGAGGAGAGACAGATGGAATATTGTATGGAAGAGGAGATGTAAATGGCCACACCACCTCCCCTGGTTGTTCAGTCTTGTCAGAAAAGGGAGTAACCGGAGATGGAGATTACCATGTCCTGGATTTTAGAGGAGAGCCATGTTTCAGTTAGGATTAGGACTGCAGGTTTCAGGCTAGTCATAAGGGTTTTAGAATGTCTATCTTAGGGAAAAGGCTCCTGATGTTAAGATGAACTATTTGTAAACCTTTAGGAAGGATGGGAGGGGATGGTGGAAAAGGATCAGGGTTAGATTCAGTGTCCCCAGCAATTTGGAGAAATAATATGATGAGTAGCTTGGAAGGGATGGATATCAGTTTCCAAGTAGGAGAGGGTTTACAAGGGTTTGAGGAGGAGGAGGTCTGGTTTGAGTTAGGCTGTAGTGAGTTTTGAAGGAGCGAAGTGATGCTAGGTGGACCCCAGGTGATTGAGGGATAGATGCACTTGGGCACCAAGGGAGTGAAGAAGAGGGGAGAGACAGGCAGATGGGAGAGTGGGGGAGGATAAGCTAGGGCAGTGGATAGAGGATTGAAGGGCAGGAGGGGAGGTGAGGGAGGGAAGTTAGGGTGAACAGAAGAGAGAGTCTTGAGAGGACAAGAAGAAGCATGGTGCAGAACAAAAAAAGGGGGCAGAGATGGGTGAAGTAAGAGGAGGAGCAAGAGGAGGAAATGACAAAGGGAGACGATGGCTGTGAGAGGATGAGGGGAGAAGCGAGAATTGGGTGGCTTATAGTGGGAGGGAGATTAGAAAGAAAGAGAAGAAAAAAGGGTAATAAGCTGAAGTGAGAAAGGATTTATAAGAAAGTCAGAGATACTAGAGTCAGCACTTTACCACACAAAGGATAGACTGCATAGCCCTACTTGTAAAGAGCTGGTGGAATGTCAGGCACTGGTTGCAGGAAAGTTCAGTGATACATCACTAAAGTAAATCAGGCAGCAGAATAATGAGGTAACATAAGGGTGTCCCTAGTGGCCGGCAGCTATAATGAGCTAATTACGAAATGGTATGATTGTCTCAGAGTGGGGAAGGATAAGTTGCGGATGCAGGCAGTAAATCATGTGATTGGTGCTCAGATATAATTACCACTAGAATTAGGGGAGTGAATTCTGGCAGGCTGAATGGCCTAGGGGGGGTTGTCCTGCTATATTATGATAGTTCTTGAGCTAAGGGTCACAGGTTTGAAACCCACAGGGGGAGTGATTTGTAAGCAAAATGGGAAGTGAAGTTAGAGATTGGAGGGAAGAGGGGTAGGGACAACAAAGGTCTTATGGGGGAAGAGGGGGGATTAAATGTTACTACGGGACGGGGTGATGCAGTGTCTCCTAGTGGACCTAATGAGCAAAAATAAGAAGAGTGATCAATAACTTGTGGGGAAGTGGGGGAGGATCCAAAGGTCTTATAGGGGAGGGGGTTTAAATGTTACTACAGGACAGGGTGGTGCAACACCACCTAGTGGACAAGGCATATAAGTTGTGAGTAGCTAATCAGGAAGACAGGTTCCAGCCCACCAGTAATAGCGTCACCAATCACATAGAGTCATCTATAAATGAAGCACCTACCCCAGGGTGGGGCAGCCACTATGATAGCGGCTGCTGGCAAATACAGGATCAAGAATTGATTTGTCTCTACCTGCGGTATGATGCAGGTGCTAGTCCACAGAGGAGAGCTGGGAGCCAGTTGCTCTCTTTACCCATTTGGTTTGTACTGCAGTCTGCAAAAGGAATGGGAAGAAAGGGTTTAGAAGACCACATACAGGGAACAAAGAAGTTAAATAAAGAACATGCAGAGCATGCCCTTTTTCGAGCGAAAATAAATTGTGAAATGTATAGAGAAAAAGCCAACAAATTTCTGGCCATGTGGCTTGAGCAGCAAGAATTGGCCTGCTTGATTATGGGTATCTGGCCTAGCTAAGAAAATTTGGTTTTAACATCTCTGAGGGATATATATTTTTTCCAACTCCTTGTAGCCTCCGACGGCAGGCAGCCCCAATTGTCCATCACCCTACCGGAGCTCGGAGTCTTTTGTAGTCTTGTGGTGCCATTGCACACCCAGGTGGATCCCCAGAGGCCAGCCCAGAGGCTTTATCCATAGAAGGCCCCATATTTCCTCCAGTTTCTCCCTGAGTGACCTGTTCCTGAGACCCCAGAAGTGGTGACGCATGCGCATAGAGGCGCACATGCACACCGCAGCTCCAGTGCTGGTCTCTTCTGCCCTCCTTCAGCCTAGTGACAGCGCTTCTCAGAATGGCACCATCCTCCAGCCTCCAGCAGGGGGAGGCATTAGCTCCATGAGAGCTGAGTATGCCTCCTGAGGTGGAAAGCTGCCAGCTGGCAGAATGGCTCACATCCTCATCCTGCCGACCTCTGACGACCCTGGCTCATTCCAGAACCAGGGTCGCCGGCATGACGTGAGGTTTTGCATCCAGCTCCTCAACCCTCTATGTCACTGGGCTGGCTTCCAAGGATACTGGAGAGGAATTTAAAGGTTATTTTGAGCATCTGTACAATGAGGATTCCTCTTGTTTGCCCTCAGATTCCTCAATTTTGGAATACTTACAGCGAGCAAATTTACCTCAGGTAAATCTGAGATTGTCACATTGTCTCACTGCTCCTATTTCAGTTTTGGAAGTGTAACAGGCTACCTCTGCCCTTGCCACTGATAAATCCCTAGGTCCTGATGGGTTCTCCACAAATTTTTATTTAGCCGTTAAGGTGAAATTGACACCCTATCTAACTAAATTTTACAATCGCTGTTATCAAGCTAATGCTTTCCCCTTGACTTTTTGGAAGCATATATTACTGTTAATTTCAAGCCCAGTAAAGATCATATAGACATCAGTAATTATAGGCCGATTTCCCTTTTGAATGTAGATACTAAGATGCTATAGCATACAGTATTTTGGCCACTTAACTAATGACTATTTGGCAAGCTCTGATTGAATTGGCAGGAAACAGATGGGATTTATGTCAGGTTGCTTAGTCTCTGACCACATGCAGAAGCTGTTTCATTTGTTCTCAGTGTCCAGGGATTCCAACATCCCTTCAGTGTTGATTTCCCTGGAAGCCGAGAAAGCATTTGGTAGAGCTTCTTGCCCTATTTGTTTCACTCGCTGGCTGCCTTTGGGTTCCTGAAGACTTTATTAAATGAAACAGATTGCTTTATTCTACCCCTAAGGCAAGTATTCATTGTAATGGGGCATTGTCAGAACCACTTTTACTATGAAGGGGTACACGTCAAGAGTGCACACTTTCTCCCTATCTGTTTAATTTATATCTTGAACCTCTTACTAGACATACAGTATACACAATCCTCCGATTTCTGGTATTTATGTTGGCCCCTATTCCTTCAACTTATCCACTTATGTGGATGACATTTTGTTGCATTTAGCTTACCCCACAAATTCATTACCAGCAGCTTTTCAGGCCCTTCGGGAATCTGGGTTAATATCAGGATAAAGTTGAATTTATCTAAATTGTTATCATGCCCTTGAATCCCAACACATATAAAAATAATCTGCATTTAGAATTCAGGAACTGCTGGTCTACTTCAGATCTCACATATTTGGATATTAAATTGGCTCTGGGACCTCAATCTTTGATTAATTGTAATTTGACCCCACTTCTGCATACACTGGCGGCTATGCACGATTGGGGTAGTGATATGTGGAAAATGTGCATACCCCACCCTCGTAGCTGCACACCCACAAACAGGTGCACACATGCCAGTATTCAAAAATGTCTCCCACTTGTCTGTGGCTCCTCCCACCCACCCCGGGCCACAGGACTCTGCAGGGTGGCCGAGGGCAGAGTCGTGATTCCCGGCATGCATCCAATTGGATACTCATCCTGGGACCCCCAGTGGATCCTTCATGCAGTGAGGTACTGGCCTGGGGTAATGCATGCCTACTGCAAACACAGGGACCCATGCATCATGTCCTCTACAGCCAGTCTGCCCAACAGCCCAGCCCTTAGCTCACAGTGCCCTCCCAGTGCACTGAAAGACCCCTGGCATTAGGACCCTGACCCTGACCTTCACCCCCCACAACAGCAGCTGTGCCCTGACCCCAATGTGGCCCTACCCCTGATCCCCCATAGGAGGGCAGTGTCACAGTCCATCCATCCCAGCACCAATCCCCCCACCTGGCAACAGACCATCCCAGTGCCACCACTCTGTTGATGTGTTAGGAATTCACCCATCCCACTGCCCCTGCCCTCTCCATCTGCCTAGTGGACAGGTGCAGCACTGAGGGCCCAATCCTGGTCCCCCGTGTCTGGCAGGTGCTGACTGTGGGGACATGCAGTGAGTTATGGCAGGGTCCCACTGCCACAACTGTGCCCATCTCTGCACCAATGCAGCTGGCACTATGCCCTTTAGTGCATACTGCGTAGTGCTGGCAAGTCCCTGGCATGCCCCTGGCATATTGTGGTCTGTGGGTCCTGGGGATCAGGTGCACTGGGGCTGTGCGCCCCTCATCAGTGCATCCTGTGGGGGGGGGTCACAGTGGGTGTGGAGTGACTATGCATTGCAGATATGTGTCACTCCTCCCATTAGTGCATAGGGCCCTATATTGGCTGATCTTTCTTGCTGGCAAGCTCTACTGTTGTCTTTATGGGGAAGGATATCACTCATTTGTATGAATGTTGTACCACGAGTACTTTATACTCTTATTATGATAGGTGTTCCCCTACCTCAGTCTTAGTTTGCTCAGCTGCACTGACAAACTTCAGACTTTCTATGGAAAGGCAAAAAGCCCCATATTGCTTTTTCTAAATTAATGTTGGTGAAGTGCCATGGGGGACTCCAGTTACCCAACTTTTATTGATGCTACCTAGTATCTCAGACTAGTCATTTTTTTGGCTTGGTGCATTCCAGACTTGGGAAGGGAACCCAATTTTCTCTGTCCCTTCTGGAAAGATATCAAGGTATATTTATGTAAGTCCAATGACATTGCTACAAGTGCCTTGCCATACTTACCCTGGTGCAACCTACCTCTTTCTTTGCTCCACTGCCCTATAGCATGGTCAGCACAAACCAACATGCAGTTATGTTGGGTTTTGCCATACGCTTCCCAGATAGACCCCTTTTAGCCTATTCACCTGAACTCTGATTTTAAGACTGAACACAAACCCATTCTCTTATCTTTTTTGCCTTCAGCTAATATGGATAATCTTTTCTGCCCTTTGCAAAGTGATCATACGACTACTTTTGAACAATTTTGTTCCACTAACACTTTAGTCCAATCAACTGTGTTCGCTTTTCTTCAACTGATTCACTCAGCTCAACATCATCTATGTCTCGATCCTTAGCAGTTTTCTTATGGTGCAATTTATCAAACACAAGCAGCATCAGTAAATAAGGCACATGCTACGTAATTGCTTTACAAAGCTGTTTGGGATGTAGTAGTAAAACAAGTGTAGTTGAAAAGTGTTTATTGGGAACGAGAATTTTCAGCTCATCCTGCTTTTTTTAAATCATCAGCCCCTTAGGACTGTATTTATCATTACATTAAGCAGCATAAATTGTGCCTTACCCACTATAAGATATTGCACAATGCTTATTTTACTCCATAGAAAATGTATAAGTTCGGGCAGCTAGCTATCTAGTCCTGTCTGTAGGAGATGTAATTTATATACCGGTCATCTCTTAAGAGACTGTCCTTCAGTTCACAATATTTGGATTCAAATTCAGTCCCATTTAGATCCCCTCTTGAGATTGCAAGAGTCATTTACACCAGAAATTTGTCTTCTAGGTTTAGTCATTGAGCAGTTATTGGGCTCCAAAGTTACCAGATAACTCTCATTGTTGCAGTGGCAAAACTGATAATTTTATGTCATTGGGCTGATAATCCCCCCCCCACACACACACACACACACTTATAGGGAGTGGTATAATGAACTGTTAACTGTCTTCTAAATGGAGAAATCTATTGAAAGTTTATGACATGCCCTTCTTATTTTCCAAAATAGATGGAGGAAGTTATTCACTCTTACATTAATTTCCTAATCTGAAAAGAGCATTCCTTTTTTTTGTTACTAAATGGTGTGTTTTCTTAAAGATATGTATAGCCTAGATGGAATAGGGATTTACTGTATCACAACTGGGACATTATTATTTATTTATTTTTTAGATTAATGTTTGCTATGCGTTGCTTATGTGATGTCTATTGACTCCACTGGACAAGTGCTCCATATACTGATTTATGTAATGCAGCTTTTTTTGCACCCTGATTGTTTGATTATCTTATATATTGTTTCTTGTTTTATCTGTTTGTTACTTTGTTGTTTCTCTGTTATTATTTTAAAATCTATCTAATAAAGTAGACTAAGTTAAACAAAAATGTCACAGTACATACAGTATACACTGGTACTCAAGCAATCAAAGCCAAGGTTTTGGGGACAGATCCATAATAGCATCTAAAAAATTTGCCATGATAAGGGATCCCATAATACTAACAGAAGATACAGTTCTGAAAAGACAAAGAGAACAATTTGTCTCCCATTTTACACTACCATGTTTGTCTCCTACATTACACTACTGCTACACTACATTACATGTCGACTGCCCTTCAATCCCTTCTGATTCTGAGACTGATGATGTCAACTGCAATAATCTCCTCACCATATCCAATGACATCAATGAGCAATTATCAGACCTAACTGCATTCACTGAACTACTCAATACTTCCTCTGAACAACCATCCACCAATCCTCTCGTTTAGGACAGCCCCCCGCCACTTTAAACAGATCACTACCATTGAGGTCTATAAACTACTTGAGGAGATCCCCAAAGCTAAATCCACTGGCTCTGATGGCATCGAGCCAAAACTCCTTAAACTTGCAACTCAGGAGCTTGCAGTCCTCCTAACTAGAATTTTAACCTCTCTCAGCACTGTTCTGACCATCTGGAAAATGACAAATATTACACCAGTGTTCAAAAAGGGGAAACGCAAATAACTTTCCAACTACATGCCTACTGCCATCCTGCCGGTACAGTACTCAATAAAATAATTGAGAAAATAGTCAGTGCTCAACTTAACACCTACCTAGTTAACCATGACCTCCTGAGTCCTGCCCAACATTATTTTTTTAAAAGCCATAGCACCACCATTGTTTTGCTCCCCCTAACTAATAACAAATATGCCTCTCTTGATAAACATGAATACACTGGAGCTGTATTCATACATCTCTCAAAGGCCTTCAATATGGTAAACGACTCTCTTCTCCTAAACAAATCAAGCTCCCTAGGAATATCTGAACATGCTCCATTATCTGCTGAACATTATCCTGGGCCCTGTCCTCTTTGCAATATACATCGATAATCTTGACTCACAGCTGGGCACAGCAAATGTGCACTTATTCACAGATGATACTGCACTGTATACCACAAATTCATCCTTGGATCTGGCCCATGAGTACTTACAGAAAGACTTTGTCACCCTCCAATACAACCTTCTCACTCATAAGCTCCTCCTCAACGCCAAAAAGACTAAAGCAATGATTCTCTTACCAAAGTCTACTTCCTGATGTCCGCATATCACACAGATTTGAACACTCTTAGATGAACCCCTTGAAGTAGTTGATACCTTTAAATACCTAGGGTTCTGGCTGGATAACAAGCTCAACTTTCTGTGCCACTTAAATGAAACCTTGAAGAAACTAAGACAGTGATTAGGTTTATTCTATCACATTAAACACCTACTCACGTTAGAAGCCATAATGAGACTAGTACAACCTACATTCCTACCTATACTGGACTACGCTGACTTCCTTTACAGTCATTGCCCATCGACGATGCTAAACAAACTGGACACCCTTTACCACCGGGCTTTAAGATTTATCTTAAATCTACCCCGTAGTACACATCACTGTCATCTATACCAGGGTACGAGATGGACCTCACTCTCAACTAGAAGAAAAAGGAATGCTCTCCTCTGGTTTTTTAGAGCATTATCTGATAACCTCCCTGCATACATCTCGAACATCTTCAAACAGGCTAAAGGTTCCTATGGCCTAAGACGGTTCTCCTTAATCTGCTTCCAGATTCCTAGAGTGAAAACTACCCTTGGCTCAGCAGCAATCAACTTCTCACTTCCATCACTTTGGAACACTATGCAAGACTCATTAAAATTATCCTCACTTCCAAGCATTTTCACATTCAAAGCTCTATTAATGGGTTATCTGAAGGAACCATGCAACTGTTTCAGATGCCAGGACCTAGCCTCGGGTGCCACTTCCTAAACTTCCTACGCCTAAGTATCTTATCCACCCCATATTCCTAACAACAGAAACTTAGGACCTACAAGCCTAGTTCCCTTAATCCAAGATGACCCTGCCTATTCTCTACTTTTTACCTATTCTGGCCTCCCATTTGGCTGCCTATTCTTGCACCCCAATTTCTACCCTATTCCTTAATACCTCCTTATTTTTTATCATTTAGGTATGAGCTCTTACTCAGCGGAGACTATATGGGATTGTTGTCTCTTCTCATTTCAGTAAAGCTTATCACTATGTACTTTTGCATGTTAATTATGTTGCCCGGTATGTATAGGTCCATATTGACCGGCACCGTCACAATGTTTTTTCTTTTCTTTATTTTTTGCACCGTTGTCCACCATAGTTGTAATCTTATGAAGTGTACTGTATTGTATTTACACCCAGGACCACCTTGAAAATGAGCTTGCTCAATGGTGTTTATGCCTGGTTAAATAAAGTGATTGATTGATTGATTGATTGATGCTCTACCCTGGTTCCCTAGCTATCTCTCCAACAGGCAGCAGTGAGTTAGGATTGGCTCCACTTTTTTGGACAATCTTTTCTCCTCAACTGGTGCCCCCTAAGAGTCAATACTTGGACCTTTGCTTTGCTCCTTACATATAAACTCTATCCACCATTGTTTCTGACTCGATACTCCTCTCTTAAATGCACATGACTTAGTATTTTTTGCCAGTACTACGGTTGTGGCAAGAGTCAACTGTGCACTAACCTCCGACCTCCATGCCATTCATTCCTGGTACAAAGAAAATAATAATAATAATAACAGCTTTATTTATAAAGTGCCTTTCAAAACCAAGGTGCTGTACATAAATAATCTAAAACAACAATCTTCATAAAATCCAAGTTAAAACAATGTCCATAAAATCCAAACAGTAGCATGGCATATCAATTATTAGTTTAAGGGAATGCCTGTTGAAATAAGTAAGTTTTTAAGGTTGACTTAAAACTTTCGATGGTCTGGCACGCTGTCATCCAATGAGGTAGAGAATTCCAGAGGGTAGGGACTATGTAAGAAAAAGACCAATCCCCAGATGTCTTGAAATGCCACCCTGGGAATCTCTAACAATTCCCTCATCAGTGGATCGAAGCAGGTGGGAGGGGCAGTAGGGGTGAAGGAGATCTTTCAGGTAGTGGAGTCCCTGGTTATGTAGGGCTTTATAGGTCAACAAGCCGACCTAGATGGTGATCCACCACTGTGCAGGCAGCCAGCGCAGTCCACGGAGCACAGGTGTAATGTGACAGGTCCTAGATGTACCAGTCACAAGCTTGGCTGCCACATTCTGCACCAGCTGCAAGTGATGGATATCAACCCCCCAGAAGCCCTGGGTACAAGGCATTGCAATAGTCAAGGTGGGTAGTCACAAAGGCGTGGACCAGAGTTGAAAGGTCATCAGGAGGAACCAGGTGTTTCACCCGGGTGATATTCCTCAGATGAAAAAATGAGGTCTTAACAACAGCTAACATCTGAGATTTAAGGGTCAGTTCATTGTCAAAAATAATGCCCAGGTTACACACCTGATGTGAGGCTGCTAATGGAACATCCCTGAGCCATAGCCCGGGGCATTGTCCAATCAGCATGCTCGCCACCCGATGATCTGGGTCCACCACCAACATCTCATTCTTATCAGGATTTAATTCAGCCAGCTAGCGCTCATCCAGTCCTGGATCTCAGAGAGACAGTTGTTAAATACCGAGAAAGCAGTATTCTGTCCAGACACAAATGATAGGTACAGCTGCGTATCATCTGCATAACAGTGAAAACACAAGCCATACCTCCTAATAATGTCTCCCAACAGCAGCATATACACTGTAAACAACATGGGTGCTAAAATGGAGTCCTGCGGAACCCCACAGGATAGAGGGAGGGGATCTGAGGAATAAATTCCAATGACCACCCTCTGAGTCCTACCCTGGAGGAAAGATCTAATCCAAATGAGGACCATACCAGAAAGTCCACAGATGGTCTGGAGGCACTCCAATAGTACTCCATGGTCCACAGTATCAAATGCCACAGAGAGATCAAGGAGGACCAAGATGGAATGATACCGCCGATCTCTCACTATCAGGATATCATTAAGTACCTGGACAAGGGCCATCTCGGTACTATGTCTCTTCCTAAATCCAGACTGTAGAGAGTCATAGACATAGTGGGTGGTAAGATGGTCATTCAACTGCAGCACAACTGCCTTCTTGATAACCTTACCCACAAAGGGCAGGTTTGAGATAGGTCTGTAGTAAGCAGGACAGTTCGGGTCAAGGAAGGGTGTTTTTTCAGGAGCGGGTGCATAACTACCTCCTTAAGGGGACCAGGAAAGATTCTCCTGTCCAATGAACTCCAAACTATTTCTGCAAGGATCGGGCCGATCTCACCTATGCAACCCACCAAGTGGTGTGTAGGGCCCAGATCCAGACTACAGCAGGTTGGCCACAGAGATTGGATGACCCTCATGATGTTGATGAGTTCCAGCCAGCTGAAATACATTCAAACAGACCTTGCACTTGTGATGTTCCACTGACCATCACAACATCCGTTGGAGGTGGACTGACTGATCTCGGACCTGATGGCGGCAACCTTATCTGAAAAAAATTGAGCAAACTCATCACACTTCTCTTGTGAAAAAACTCCCACAGACTGAAGACAGATTGGATTACTCAATCTGTCCACAGTCCAGAAGAGCTGAGTTGGTTGATTTTGTGCAGTGGCAATCTCCCTGAACAGGAACTTTGCCTTCTTACTAGTGATTGTCGATTGATAGAAAGTATAATGTTCCATCAACCTAAGCCTGTCATCATCAAGGCCCAATTTCCACAGTCCCGCTCCAGCCTTCGCCCCACTATCCTCAACTCCTTCAAGGTCCCATCAAACCATGGAGACCTTGGACAGAGGGTAAGGGGGTGAACATGAACAGGAGCAATGGAATCTAGGGCCACTGTTATCGCCACATTATAGGCAAGCACCAGGTCCCCCCAATATCCATGCATTCCCTCGGCCCGTTCGATAGATGTAGTACCACCATTAAACCATCAGGGTTCATGCCCCACAAAGGGCAATACTGGGCCATCTCCATAGGGGCATACCTTTTAGGGGGAGCCCCAAAACCAAACTTTATTGTTTGATGGTCAGATCATCTGACTGGTTCCACCACCAAATTGGATATCTCCATCCCCATGAGGAACACCAGATCCAATGAGTGACCCCTAATGTGGGTAATGGAGGTAACAACCTGCATGAGGCCCAGCAAAGTCATTGTTTGAAGGAAATCAGATCCAAATTGTGAGAGTTCATCATGGACCCAGGCATTGAAATCCCCCAGAATCAATCATCTGGGGGTCCCAATACCACATCAACAATGAAATCTGCAATTTCCTGCAAGAATTCTTTCTCACCTCCAGGTTGATGGTAGATGAATGGTATCCAGCACACCATGTCCACACCCATGATTCACTCAAAGGATCTGGTGCACCCCACTGGCACCTCAACAAGGCCCAGTTCTGGTCTAAAACAGATAGCTACACCCCCACCCCTACAATCCATCCTTGGACAATGTATCACTGAGTACCCTGGTGGAACAGCCGAGGCCAGAACTGAACCTGCATTCTCATCCAACCAGATCTCTGTGATGCAGACCAGGTCTGCTATAATAGCAGTCTTGTTACAAATAGATCTGGCATTACATAACACCATCTGATAAACTAGTTATGAACCATACTAAATCTCAAGCCATGCTCTTCGGCATCCCCTGCCAGCTAAAAAATGCTATTTCTCCATTAGGAGTGCTCTGTGACAATGGCTTTCCTCTGGACACCGTCATCTCCTTTAAATACTTCAGTATTACTCTAGATACCTCCTTTTAGTTCTCCCATCATATATCTACAGTCTGTAAGGCAGTCAATGCCAGTCTCAGCTTAACCTACAGGGCTAGTCCCATCCTTGCCTCGTCAGCATGTATCACAATTGCTCACAGCTTGCTCCTACCAAAGCTATCCTACAGTCTTCCTGTCTTTGCCCATGCATCCAGGATTGCATTGCATCAGTGGGATGTAGCATATAATAACATCAGTTGCTTCACCCTTGTGTGCAATCACCTCACCTACCACTGTCTCCTATACTCTAAACTAGATTGGCTATCCCTGCCCAACTTATGGACCTCTCCCTTGGGAGAGTTATCCATAGCATCCTAGTGAATTAAAGGCCCCACCCCATAGCACCCCACCTTGTGCCATATAAAAACTCTTACCCCCTTAGTGATCAATTATACCTACATCTAGGTCAAAGTATGGTGAAATGGCCTTTACAATGACAGCTTCTAAATTATGGAATAGCATCGCACCAACCATACACACGTTTCAAGTCACCAATTCCTTTGCACATCTATTCCAATCCTACCAACTCCAATGCTCCTTATGTGCTTGCTCCTAACCTACTAAACTGCTGCAGTGTCCCCTACTTTTTCGCATGTTAAACTATTCTTCTGCCCCTATTCATCTGCTTACTCCATTTTTTCCCTTTTGTCTTGGCCTTGTGTATTTGCTGAGCAATTTCTGAATTTTACATATGATTGCTACATTGTGAATATGTTTCTGTACCCTGCTACATTTGTCATTTGTGTATGTATCCCTACACTTCATGTTATTTCTGATATCATCCAATTTGCATACTATATTACTACTATTACTTTGTTACTGTTTTCTGTGATCACTGTAAAAACTAGAGATGCAGCAAAGTTTTACTTAGCCAGTGAATTATTAGCAAAGTCACCAAATTTGCCTCCACTAATCAGTTCACAAAGTTGTTCCGTTAAGTGAAAATTCGCCATTTGTAACTCTGCCTTGCTTTTGTTTTGTTTTCTTAATTGCACATTGCACTTAAAAAACCCAAAGAAAGGAGAAGATAGCAAATAGTGAATCCCCAAATCCCTGGTATCTAGTGCCCCCCCTCCCCCCTGCTGATCGCCTGCCACAGAGTGTAACAAATACATTTATTTCAATCCCTGGTGTCTAGTGGTCCCCCTTCCACATTTCTTGTCAGTCACAGAGTGTAAGAAATATAATCATTTCAATCCCTAGTGTCTAGTGCCCCCCTCCCCCGCTGATCGCTGGCCGCAGTATAAAAAAGAATACTAAAATGAGCAATTAAATAAGTAAATCCCTGGTGTCTAGTGGACTCCCTCATCCCATCAGGTAGTGCCCCACTCCTTATCTCCTCTACCCCGAGCCTGAGTGGGCAACCAGCACTGCCCACCACTCTGCACCATGGCTGGCCCCCCGGACTGTCCTGGAATGAATGAGCCACTACTTGTACAAGTACACGGTCATTCTTTCCAGGACAGTTGGGGGCTAGCCATAGTGCAGAGTGGTGGGCTTTGCTGGTCGCCCACTCAGGCTCGGGTGGGGGAGCTGGGTTGGGGGGCACTACCTGATGAGGTGGGGGGGGTGTGGAGCCACTAGACAATAGGGATTTAATTGTTTAATTGCTAATTTTTCTTTTAAGGGCTGCAGGGTGGGAGGAGCACTGTAGATCTTTTGCTTTGAGACAAAGGGTTTGTGAACCAACAATATGATAGGGTGTCAAAAAAAGTTGCTTCCATATCAGAACACTCTACAGTCATTCTGTGTTTTATTTAACTTTACTTTTCAGTAACACTATATTTTTTTTACTTTACTTGATGAACTACATAACCCCCCACCCAACTCTCCCTCTCATTGAGCCACCATCCACTCCCCCCAGAAACCTGGGTTGGCATGGGGTGTCCAATCCCCAGTGAAGGAATCCCTTGTCCTCCTCCCCTGACCACGCATGCTCGGTTCTTTCTTAGTTTTTTAATCTTTTACATTATTCTCATACTTGACCCTCCCTCTCAGCACCCAGCAACCCCCCCAGAAATATAATAGTGACAGTGTGGGTACCCAGTTCCCCCAGTGTCCTAATCATCATCTTGGGCATCTCAGTTGTGGGTTTTTTTGTAACCTGTAACAAGAAAACTGTCCATTAACATCTTTTGCACCATCCCAAACCTCCCACCTGACCCCCCCACACTCAGGAATCCCCCCAAGCCCTTACTTACCCATTGGGGGGGCAACACCATAATAATCTCTGGACTGCAGACACATCTTCACTTTTCAAAGACTGATTGCAAACTGAAGAAACAGGTATGCCATTCAAAGCATTTCAATGGGGGTTTGAATTTTTGTGAGATTCATCTTGCTGAAGCCATAGAAAACTTGAATTGCACTCAGTGAATAACTAGTTGAAATGCTTTTTAGGATACTTTATAAATGAAAGGCACTATACAAATTATATTTTCATTTTACAAAGGATCATCTGCCCGCAGACCATGCTTCCTTCCACATCCTCTCCCTGTCCCTGTGCCAGCAGCCAGTTTCAGTGCTGACAGGTGAGAGACCATGCTTTGCTGTGAGGGTAGATGGAGGGAGTTGAAATTTCAGTGGATTTGCCTAGTGAGATCCTGTCTGCCTACTCTAATTTTGATTTACATTGGAACAGACACTAGATAAGGCTAGAAGGAAGCGAATGGACATTAGATAAGGACAGAGGGAAGCACATCCTTAAATGTATACAATAGTGAAAATCACAGTAAAGCAGTAATATATACAGAGACTAGTTTAGAATCTACATGTCACTGTGAATACTGAGTGATAGACATTTAGCAAGCCGAGTACTATGCACGATGAACTTAACTAAGGATATGGCATAGTAGGAAAGTGTGGAGATATACTTATGAATAGTACACGCATTAATTGATTGTTCTATATAATTAAAGTATTTTGCGTTTAGGTATTCATCATCCCTGAATCATGAATTCTGAAAATACAACTCCATACTGAATGCAAATATTTAACAGGCATGTCTAATCACTTTTGCAACAAGTATAATAAAAAGGTTTTTTATAAATACATGTCACTATGTGCACATGATTACTAGCAATGTAGAGAACTGTGAAAGTAATGTCTTAGACCTGTATCAGTCCGTTCTGAATGCTGAATATCAAGGTTAAGAAATAATAGCATTTTAAGATTTAAGAAGTACAGTACAGAAGTGTATGTTATTTCGTAACTAGTTTTTTTAGTTAATGTTTTTCTGCTACTGTTTTGTTGCAGTCTTTATGGATTTTGGTTCTGTCTGAAAAAGGCCCTGTGACCAGTGCACCTATCCCGTGAATGAATAAATGAATGAATGGATGGATGGATGAATGAATGAATGAATAAATAAACAATGATATGTCACTTTTTCAGGCATCACTGGATATACTTATACTAGGTAAAGAAAAATGTTAACAAACCAACAAACACATCAGTTCAGTCCCCAACTATAAACAACTTCAAATAAAGCAATGGTGTGAAGCATTCTATAGAATAGCAGTGATGTTCAAATACAAGTTTTGGTTCATACCACTTACATTTAGATTTTTATAACAGTCATATGTTTAATTCCTATAGGATAATTAACAGTTTCTTTACTCTTACCTTTATTTCTAGGATGCAGTGACTAACAAATTTTCAACCAAAGAAATAACAAATGTTTTTTTTTTTTTCATTTCGCTGCTTTTTAAGCCAATCTGTGTTAAATAAAAAGCAGTTAGAAAAAATAGTCGAATGCCATTAGGGCACAAAGTAATGAGTATTATAGTAAATTGGATCATCTGTGCTATAACTAATCCCATTTCTGTGAAGCCACAAATCTGTTGAAACATTTTAACCACTAATGATAAATTTTAATAATAATCTTAAACAGATGAAACTGATATATTATCGGTGTTTTGTGCAACATTTAATTGTGGTAATGTTTTCGATCTGACCTACAGTTCCTCTGATATGATTTGCACTCTGAATGTGCTGTGCACATTTTCCTTTTAGAAAGAGTAGCAGAAATATTTTCAAAGGTTTGGATGTAGCATTATTGACATCATGGAGTGACTGCTGCAACTTGCAAAGCACAGATATAGCATTACTGACATTAAGAAGAAACTGTTGCAACTAGCAAAGCACAGAAAAAAGTGTACACTCTAAGTCCACCACCAGTGCCTTCACCAGCTGCTCAGAATGACACACAACCTCTTTCACAGTTAATGGCCTGCAATTCTTACTCAGGCACTCAGACAAAGTCTCCCAAAAGACTGCTCTAGAATTTGCACTACCTGCCTCCCCTAACTTACCCAGTTTACTGAGCTCCAGCTAAGAATAGTAGGCATGTGCACTGTTCCCCAATTCACTATCTGGCCACTAACTGGCCTCTTACTGTTAGATTTATCCTATGCACTGTCAACAGCCACAACAATGTATTAGACATCTTTGTAAACTGGTCAGGACATCCTTTTAAAATGGCCATGCTGTAACCAGAAGTCAAAGTGCCTGGCACTGTACCCTGTATCATACTGTTTACTGTGTTGCCCATAGCCTACAGCCTCAACTCTGTATTAGACATCTCAGTGTACTGTTTCATGCTGTAACCTTGCCATCAAACTGCCCTGGCTTTGTATATTGTATGGTACTGTCTATTGTATTTACCTATGTCTGTATTGCGTATTGATGTGAAGCCTTTGGAAATGAATATCTGACTTAAAGGTTGTAATCCCAAGATGTTAAATAAATAAATAAATAAATGAAAAGGAAGAAGGCTGACAGCAGTTAACCCCACCCCATTTTTTATGAAAGTAGTTTTTATATACTTACTTCTTTAGAAAAAGCATTATCCATAGAAGCCCTGTGCAAGATGTAAAAGCTTGTTTCTGCCTACTGAAATAACTGCAACATCATCATATTTTACAGTATAAACTGTTGTGGAAAAATCATTTTGATTAGTCTCTATATATGTCAGTAATATGCAATATGTGGCATCCCAGTAATTTCCACAGTATTGCTCTTTTGTGTCAACAACAATGATTTATGACCTAAACTGCACAGCAGATAAACATGGGGCAATGATTCTGGTCACTGCATATGTTCTTTGAAATAAACAATGCATTGTATAAAAGTTATTTTAAAATTCTGTGTAACTTATTGCTGCTAAAGCAAACTCCCATTTTAAATCTACACTGCCAAGTCAGTGCTTACCTTATTGCTATAGGTTAAAATAACAGTCTCAGTGGAAAACAAATGATGCCCTAGTGGAAACACCCAAGTGAACTTCTTTATGCATCTCTATAATAGAATAGAATTGTGACATAGCATACATTACGATGATGGAAGGATCTTAAACTCCATTGTGTCTTCCCTTCATTCCACATGGCACTTCACAATGAACACACCCCTCAGCTTATTGTATCAGTCAGAAAACTTGCCCTGCATGCCATTCTCCCTTGGTACTCTCTGCTTTGAAAACTTGAACACTGCTCACTACTACAACTTCAATAGGTCAGCTATTACACTTTAACTGCCCTCTTGGTGAAATAAACTTTTCCATGATATCGCCTTCCCTTTACTCACCCCCCATCAGTGTGAATGCTTGTTATCCAGTTCTGCTTGCAACTTAAACATCTTTAAATAATACTCCACTTTTTCCTATCATTAAGTATTTGCAACACTGTAAACATGTTTCTTTCAGCCTTATCTTTTCTAGACTGACTAATCATAGCTATGCCCAGTCTCTCCTAATAGCTCTTGCAACCCTCAGCTGATAAACAGTTAAGTGGCACTGAGCTGAATCCTAGTAGTATCTTGCATGTCCTGTTTAAACAACGATCAGAAATGGATGCAGTGAACAAGTGAAAGATTGCATCCATTGCACTACTGCTATCCCCACCATGCTTCCTAACATTGTATTTGCTCTTTTGACTGTGGCAGAATATTGTATGACATGCGTCAGCGTACTGCCTGCAATTATCTCTACATTATTTTGCTCAGTAATTCTGTATGTATCATGTAATATGTATAAACAAATTCTTGAATTTTTTTTGTTACAATGATATAAAATAGGTAGAGAATTTCCCAACTGTCCAATTAGCCACAAGAATTCCCAAACCATGTTTGTGGAATAACATACAGTTTGGGGCATCATTTGGAAACCAGGGCATATCCCATTCATATATGAAGTTGTGGGTTCTAGCCCCACATCAGGAACTTGAAATAAAATCCTAATACTGATAATGTAATGTAACATAAAAAGGTGCTGCACTCTTTTATTTTTGGGAGCGGGAGGCTTAGCTATAGGTCCAGGGAGTCAGGAGCAGTTATTACAAGTTTACAGAGAAAATTTGCTGAACTTCAGAGGAGGAGTTTTAGCTCTGCAAGTGTGCCTCTGCTGTCACCACTCCTGGAGAGAAGTCCCCTCTCCCTTCCTAACTCTTAAGTTTTCCAGCTTTTGCCTAAAAAGAAATCAAGGTAGGTGTCTCTAAAAATTCTGCTCTATAAAAATGGGGTGGGCACATTATTTCCAAGGGAGTGAGGAGAATAAAATGCAGCATTTCCTGAACACTAACAAGCCAGATATAAAAATAAGAAGCTCGGTATTGCGGGAGCTGGAGTTGCCACAACGACTATCAACTTAGAATAAATATTGCATGGAACAAGCATTTACATTCTGTCAGAAAATATATGATGCAGCTGTGCATAGACTGCCTAATGTTTATTTTTTATTCTTATTTGCAGTTTTACAGTATTCATGAAAGATGTATATAGTTCGATAATATTAACTTTCAGAATTTACTCATTCTTTATCACTCAGAACATTTGCATAAAGTCAGAGTTCTTTTTTGCAATTAATTTGTATTTTGAGAGGATGTATGAAATATCCAAAAACATAAAAAAAATATTTTGTATAGTCAGATAACACATTTCATCATCACTGTTCTCATCCCAACCCCCCCCCAGGACCCTTGGGCAAATTAAGTTTCCTTGCTAGTATATCTAGTTCACCTCTGAGATTGTTACATTAATCATCATACCAAGGATGTGCAGACTGTATAACTTTATTTTTTTACTTTCTCCCTCACACTGGTATCCAATTTCTCTGTGAAATAGTCCAGAATTCTTTCTATATGGGTCTCTGTCTGCGTTAAATCTACTTTCATTTATATATATATATATATATATATATAGGGTGGGATATTTAAAAGGGTTGCACCATGTGCAATAGGGTTGCCCCTGCGCAAGTCCGAAATTGCGCCATTCTGTGATATTCAGCAGGAGGCAGTTGCGCCACTGAAAACATGCTGAGCAACAGCACAATGCAAATGAATGCATGCTGAACTGGAGGGGGAAGAACCATGCATAAACTGCACAGCCGATATTCAGCCAGGCTGTGCAGAGTTGTGCAGGCGCAACCCCAACCTGCGCCTGCACAACTTTGAGCCAAAAAAGGTAAGTCAAGGGCCACCCACAGGTGTGCTGCCGCATTGCAGGGCACAACACAGCAGCTGCCACCTGTGGCTGGCCCTCAACCTACTCCCTGTACCCCATCTGCAGCTCGATCGCGGGCAAAAGCAGAAAAGTCCCCCCTCGCCCGACTGGCCCAATCATGGGCATAAGCTTAAATCACCCCCCTCACCAGCCCGATCACAGGCAGCAAAGTATTCCCCAGACATATCCCTGGTGGCCCAGTGGACCGCTAAGCCCGATCACGGGCTGAAGAGGTTTAAACCTCCCCGAACATATCCCTGGTGGTCCAGTGGACCGATAAGCCCGATCGCAGGCTACATTATGTTGCGACCCCCCCACCCCAAGACCATATCCCTGGTGATCTAGTGTCCCCTCACTCCACCCACCCACAAAGCCCCACCACTCCGCTCCCCCCCGGCATCCGTCGGGAGGCAGCATCCCACCTGCCTGCCACCCCGCCACCTGCCGACTGACTGCCAGTAGGGCTGCAAGCCCAGTGGTGTAGAGCAAGAGCCAATGGGTGTGCAGCCCATACCATCTAAGGCAGTCAGATTTGTGAATGAATTCATTCACAATCTGGACTGCATATCTGACATAGGCTGCACACCCATTAGCTCTTACTCACACCAATGGGCTGGACTGTCTGACCAATGAAGTCTGGGTGGCGAGCTGCAAACGGGTGGGATGCTGCCGCCCACCGGCTGCCGGGGAGGGTAGTGAGGGCTCCTGGGTGGTGGGGTGGCGGACACTAGATCACCAGAGATATGGTCTTGAGAGTGGGAGGAGCGTCCAACATAATGCAGCCCTTAATCAGGCTTATCGGTCCACTGGACCACCAGAGATATGTTCTGGGGGTAATCTTCTTCAGCCAGCGATGGGCTTATCGGTCCACTGGACCACCAGGGATACGTTCTAGGGGGTTTCAAACCTCTTCAGCCTGTGATCGGGCTTATCGGTCCACTGGACCAGCAGGGATATGTGGGAGGACATTTTGCTGCCTGCAATTGGGCTGGTGGGGGTGATTTAAGCTTATGCCCGTGATCGGGCCAGTCGGGGGAGGGGGGATTTCATACACATTTGCCCACGATCGGGCTGAAGGGGGCATCGGTCCTCGATGGCTGCTGCCTGGCAGGGTGCCAGGCATAAGTCCTCAGGGATCAGCACACCTGCATGCTAATGACATGCAAATGGGGCCATAAACAGATGCAAATGGCCTCCCTTGCGCCTTGCATGAATTATGGCCCCATTTGTATGTCACCTTTTGAATATCGGAAATTTGCGCATGGCGCAATGGTACTTGTGCCACTGCAAGTTGAATGCTCCACTCTGACCACTTGCGGTGGCGCAAGTTCCACTGCGCCATGCACAGTGGCTGTGGCCGGGGGGTGATATTCAAAGGAGTAGCTCAATAGCGCAACTCCTTTAAATATCGCTCCGGCCACACCCCTGCACAACTATTTTGTGCAGCACAAGGGCTTGTGCCACAAAATAGCGCAGTTTGAATATCCGGCCCATAGTGTATATACTGTATATATATTTGTTTTTTTCTAGCACCTGCTATAATACAGGCATCTTGGGTTTGGAAGCGCTGGCCCTTGTTTGTTTTGTCTTGAGTCTTTGCCCCTTAGACAGCCCCATCTAACAAACACTATCTGCAGCTACAGAATCTGGTCAGTGAAGGTCGGTTGCACTAGTTACACTTGTAGTCTCTTTGTTTGAGAAATGAGGCGTTAAGTGCTGAGAATTGCTCTAGTTGTATTCTGCTGTGACAGACATTGAACTGCCATTCCCTAACAACACAGAACCAGCAGCAGCCCTAGCAAACATCTGGGGACCATCTCCAAGGTAAAAAAGGGAAAGGGGGGCAATCAGGAATGAACTCGGTTACCAGCAGCAGCGTTCCTTCCCCATCAGAATGATCCCCCAACAAAAACTCCATGACACCTCCTCACCTACAGCGCTGTTTGTAATTGGGAAAGTTGGAAAGGGGAAACTTTCACATCGTAAGCACATTGCCTTGCTTGCTCATTTGCACACTCACACCATGCGCTACACCCTTCACCCCTTCAGCCTCTGGCTCATGTCTGCATGATGGGGGGATCTTTCTGCAAGACACTTGCCATATTGCTGTAGAAGAGGGAAAGACAGGATGTTGCTGCTGCCCAGATGCACATCAAAGCTCAACCCTCTCCTCCCTTCCCCAGAGAGAGAGAATAAAAGCTACTGGACACTGCTGGACAACAGGTTATGTCACCCCAGAATTCTCCTCCCACTACTCAGAGATCCTATAGATACATATGAAGTGTGTGCACCCCTTCCTTCACTGGCTGGCTGGTAGTGACTGTGAGACAGCTGCTATTTTCCTTCGGTACCGAGCAAGTCGAGTTGGGATGCACATTTGTATTTATGGGGTGAGGGCTTAGCTGTAGGTCAGGGGGTCAGGATCAGTCATTACAAGTTTGCAGAAAAACTTGGTGAACTTTGGAGGGGGCATTTTAGCTCTGCAGGTGCACCTCTGATATCACCGCCCTATTGCGATGTCCCCTCTCCCTTCCCACCTCTTAGGTTTTCCAGCTTTTTCCTAAAAAGAAACCTAGGTAGGTATCTCTAAATATTGTGCTTTATAAAAATGGGGCGGGGCAAACTTTTTTCAGTGGAGTGAGGGGAATAAAATGGAGCATCTCCCGAGCACTAACAAGTCAGATATAAAAATAAATTCAGTACTGGGGAAGCTAGAGTTGCCACAAATATTATAAACGTAGGAACAAATATTGCACGTAACAAGCACAAACATTCTAGTAGAAAATATGTTATCCAGCTGTTCACAGAGTGCATAATGTTTATTTTTTATTCTTAATTGCAGTTTTACAGTATACATGAAAAATGTATACAGTTCAATAATATCATTCATTTTCAGAATGTAATCATCCTTTATCACTCAGAGCATTTGCATAAAGTCAGAGTTCTTTTTGTCAGAGTTCTTGTTTGCAATTAATTTTTATTTTGAGAGGATGTATGAAATATCCCAAAACAGAAAAATTCATTTTGTATAGTCAGATAACACATTTCATCATCACTCTACTCATCCCCACCCCCAGCCCACGGGCACACTACTTGTCCTTGCTGCTATATATAGTTCACTTTTGAGATTGTTATGTGAGGTCCCTACAACTTAATTGTTATCCCTCTGTACACTTTAGACAAACCTTATGTTACACATAATATGTACATGCTATACTAACACATAGGGCAAAGACAATTACCATATAACAGGAAAAGTCAGGATATATAATGATTGTAATACACTTTACTTTCTCTATGCATGGAAACTGCACATAGTAAGCCAAGACATTCATTTGACTCTGTCCCCCACAATGGTTTGGTGGAGAAACTGATGGGGTTAGGAGTAGGCCCTTTGATGGTCAGATGGATTGAAAACTGGCTAGCTGGAAGCACCCAGAGAGTAGTGGTCTGTGAGGAGCTCTCGAACCCTAGAGAGGTTGGTAGTGGGGTACGCAGGGCTCGGTCCTGGGTCCGATTCTGTTTAATGCATACATATCGGACATCAGGGAGGGTATAGGATGTGAAATGAGTCTGTTCACGGATGACTCCAAGATGGGAGCAGTAGTTGAGGGAAAAGAGGGGAGGTTGGCCCTGCAAGGGGAACCTGGACACCCTGGAAAGCTGGGTTCACACATGGAATTAAATTAATATCACCAAGTGTAAGGTGTTGCATCTCAGTCTGGGAAACCCAAACACAGGTACACCCTGGGAGAGGAGGCGCTGGAGGCCTCATTAGGGGAAAAGACCTAGGGGTCATGGTGGATGCATGTATGAATAACTCTGAGCAGTGCAGGAGAGCGGCTAGCAAGGCAAACAGGATGTTGGGATGCATCGTTGGGGATCACCTCTAGGAGCAAGAAGTGATTCTGCGCTGTACAAGGACTGTTTGAGACCACACCTTGAGCACTGTGTACAGTACTGGAGACCACACTTGAAAGGGACATACAGCTCCTGGAGAGGGTACAGAGGACGGCAACAACGATGATACAAGGGCTAGGGGATTTGACGTGTGAGGACAGACTTGAGGAGCTCTGCCTGTTTTCATTGGAGGAGAAGAGAGACAGGGGGGACATGATTGAGGTCTTCAAGTACCTCAAGGGAATAAATAGGTAAACATGGAGGATCTTTAGACTAAAGCAGGAAGGTATCACCAGAGGCATGGTTTGAAGTTGGAAGGTGGAAGGGTGAGGGAAAAAGAGGAGGAGGTTTTCACTGAGGAGGGTGGTGGACCCTTGGAATGCACTGCCTGGTGAGCTGGTTCAGAGATCCACAGTGGAGGGCTTCAAGAGAGGGTGGGACAGACACAGAAAGTGGATGTATCAGATGATGGCCTGTCCCGGGGGGTGGAGATGGATGATAGAGGTTTCTGGAGCACAAGGGATGGAAGGGTCTCGGCACCCAACTAAGGATCTAAGGTTCGAGCAGACTCGATAGACCGTAAGGCCTAATCTGCTGGCAAATAGTATGTTAGTATGTTAGTATTCATGTCTTTGTAATCTTCTGATATTACATAGCCTGCACTGCCATCTTTTGGATTTATGTGTAATCACACCACATCCTGTGTTTTCCACATACCATGTATACTCTCATTATTCTAAGATATAGCTGATGATTGTAAAGACAAGATTGCAAAACTGCAACATCAGCCAGAGGTTTTGGCTGGTCACATTAAGATGGGTGGTTACACACCTCTCGACCTCATGTCATCTGGAGATGATGAGTCTGATGATGACATCTCCCAATACAACACCCAGTCACACCTCTGCTATGGCCCAGTAACCCCACCCCTTCATTCACAAGATAGTGGGTTCCCATGCTGCAACAGCACATCCCTACATCATCAACACAATGACGAATATCATATACAATGCCGAGATGGCAACCCCGATGATGAGGGGGAGGCTTAGGCCTACCACTGCCCTCTCTAGGGCCTACCAATGGCCGCTCCATTTGCTGCTCTGATTGGGAGTGACAGAGAGAAGATTGAGAAAATGATTGAAAGCTCTTTGCACAATTCAGATTAACCTGAGAAAAGCAAAAGGGCTTTCAAAGTGCATATGAAACAAATGCTGAAAGACACTGCTACTCAGGATTCTATGGTCTGAACTGTGGCTGACACCACAGCGGAGGCTGCCATTCTCAGTGCACAAGATACCATTACCCCCGATCACATTCCCAGTAATCCCCTATAGATGGCCCACTCTGTCCAGCAGATCACTGACAGCATAGGCTGCATAGGCCCCACTGACAATCTTATCTGTCATTTGGAGAAAGTATGTTCCAAATGCAAAATGCTCAGTCTAGTAGAGGACTACCAAGTACAGATCCTCCAACAGACTACTGATTCTGTCCTGTGGGTGACACTCCTAGATGTAGCCCACTGGGACACTATAGCAACTTTTGATGAAATCACAGCTGAACTTATTGCCGCACACAGCTCAGGTATGGTTGGGGTAATGTTAACTCACCCCATAATACAAAATGCAAAAGAAAGCCCTGTGACATTCCATCAAAGATTGTGGGTGGCCTACCGTGCAGGCAAACACCTTGCAGAAGAGGCCTCAGATGCCAACCTCGTAGAATACAAAAAGTTGTTCCTCCGGAAAATGCTCCCGGCCATCCATGAAAAGGTGGAACCAACGATTTTTCCCACTATGGACAATTTTTCAGATGTCTTTCAGAAAATGAAGCAGGTTTACCAGCTCTACATCAGTGACCTTGGCTCCAGTTCGAAAAAGGTGGCCGCAGTACAGTCTACCGATGAGTCCACAACCCATTATACTGTTGAGGGCAAGGCCCAAGAAAAGAAGCCCACATCTTCGGACAACCGACAGCATCACAAGTCTGGATGTGGGAACCGGAATCACAACAAAAACAAGAGCAATTGAAATTCCAGTTCCAATCGGGGCAATCGGAGCAATTGATCAGACCCCTCATACAGAAAGATCACAGAGGAGAACACAAATCTCCAGAACCTCTTCGGTCAGGTCCAATCTGTAGAAGATAAGGTCCCGGCACGAGTTCTCACAGTGATAGGCCTGGGACAGCAGACCTCAACAGCCCATGAGGATTCCAGAACCATGGGGCACCAGGCCACAACAGGCCTGAACCCTGATGCAACTCCCTACGTGGCAGCCATCCAGCAGAGTGATGAGGCCTGACAAGAACAGGCCCAGACGCTCTTCCAGAAGCACCCTGCTGCTAGCACTATGGATTGACAACTACAGGCCCCAGTCCATACTGTGAACAAGCTGGTATTCAACACAAACAGAAGGCCTTGTATGAAGGCCATGGTCAGGGGCCACCAATTGACAGTGCTTTTAGATACAGGTGCAGCTGTGTCTGTGTTACATGTTGAAGATCTGGCAAACTCTCCTTGGTCTACCTGATGGTGGATGGATACGTCAGGTGCAGATGGCACAAAGCTATCTATATACTGCTCAATAGTGCTCTCAGGTACTATAGGCAACCTGAAGGCCCACCATACCTTCAAACTTATGATGTTGCGTAATCATCCCAGCATCACGGGGATTGATTTTCTTGAGCCATATGGCAGTGTGATGGATCTGGATAATATGCTATTGATCCAAATCAGAGGACAATACCATACTGTCATGATTACTGATTCTCATGTGGTTGCGGCTACAGCCAACAATGACAAGGAATATGACATCATAGCTGTATTCCAAAACCATGAGTTTTTCAAAGGCCTCCTCCCCATCCTGCAGAAGCATTTGGTTGCATTCACTATGAATAAACATGACTGTGGTAGGATGCAAACCATCACCGAAATCCCAAGCCCAACACTTAAAAGACAAAGGCAATACCCTTTTCCTGCTGAGGCCCTACCATCACTCAGAGTAATCATTCAGTCACTGCTCAAACAAGGAATGATCAGGACTTGTGTCTCCACTGCTAATTCACCTGTTTGGCCTGTGAAGAAATCCAGGGGAACTTGGAGACTCACAATTGATTACAAGAGACTTAATCAAGTCACTCCTAGCTGCTCAACTACAGTAGACTCAGCACCTGATGTGCTCAAATTGTTAACCCCTGACCACACGTGGTTCAGCGCTTTTGACATCTCCAATGTTTCTAGTCACTGCCACTGGCTCTAAAAGCCAATATAAATTTGCCTTCACCTTTGAAGATCGACAGCACACATGGACCTGTTTACTCCAGGGGTTCCACAACAGCCAATCTGTTCTCCATCTACACATGATGGACACCCTGGAGGGTTTCTCTGCACCACAGTGTATTCTGCACCACAGTGTATTCTGCAGTATGTGAATGACCTATTGTTGGCAACTACCATTAAGGAACAACACTTTGATCTCTTGGATGAACTACTGACCCTCCTGCGGAGGGCAGACCTCAAATGCCTCAAATGCAACCCTGCAAAGGCACAACTTTGCCAGACAGAAGTCATTTTCCCTGGCTTACATGTAACAGACAAAGACAGAAATCTGGCCTGGAAGGAGATCCAAGGCCTGCAAGATTTTCCACTACCCACCAGTGTGGCAACACTCAGATGTTTCCTGGGAATGGTCAACTGCTCCAGGGACTTCTTTTGTGACCTTGCCCTGAAGGCCACCCCTCTGTATGATCTTCTGAAAAGGACATCCCTTGGACTTGGGATCCCATACACACCCAGGCTGTGACATCACTGAAACAGGCCTTGGCCTCTGCTTCAGCCTTAATGAACCCAAATCCAGCATTGCCCTTCCATCTGACATCAGCCACCTCAGACATTTCTATGCCTGCAGTCCTTGCTCAGAAATGTAATGGTACTTTGAGACCTATTGTGTATGCATCCCAAACGTTGTCACCAGTGGAACAGAAATACAGCCTTTGTGAAAGGAATCTTCTGTCTACCTTCTGGGCTGTAAAACATTTCTTGTATATCATTAGGTACTCACCTATCATTATAAACACCAACCACACCCCCACAAATGTTGTGCTATCAGACAGAGAGAAGGATGGATCAGTATCCAACACCAGACTGACTCACTGGTCTCTTCTTCTCCTCCAGGACCATGACATCCAGGTCCACACTGCCAAAATGCCTTCAATTCTGGCTCATGGGCTCCTTTACCAAGGAGAACCACACGACTGTGCATTACAACCCCCTGACTTGCCTGACCCAGGCCCATTTCTCCCTGCTAGTTCAAAGCTCCTTGCAGACACTTCCCTGTGTCATGTCTTTACTGATGTCTCAGTCTCATATCATCAAGAAAAAGAGGTAGCTGGATTTGGGGTGCTCATCATGTATCCCAATGACAACACTGCTGAAATTTCCAAGCATTGCAGTGTTGCATCGTCATGGTACACAGAACTGGCAGCTGTGGCTTACGCCCTCGAGTTCATACAACATGACACCAAGGACACCATCATTTTCACAGACTCCAGTTGGGACTGCTGCTCCATCACTGAATTCTTACTATTCTGGCAAAAGAATTCCTTTGCATCTTCTGATGGCACCCCAGTGAAATATAAAGCACTTGTGATTTATAGTTACAAACTGGTCCAACACTTTAAACACAAGAATTTCATCCACAAGGTTAAAGCTCATTCTAAAATAGACCCCTACAATTCATTCAATGACTGAGCAGATACACTAGCAAAAGTGGGTGCTCTAGGGGGGACACGTGGATGATGGATCATCCTGATGCTCTAGCAACTGTCCAAGTAACAGCTATCAAAAAGAAATTAGAACCATTTGAGCCATTGGACTTGTTCACAGCACAATGTGCAGAACTCCAACTGAAAGATGTGTTCCGGTTCCTTGACAAAGGAACTGAACAAGACTTATCTACCCACAGTCCATACAAGAGACATACAAGTAGGTTACATTTGTCACAAATAGAAAAATTAATCTGATATCAGCCAGTAGACTAACCCTACAAATTGTGAGTGGTCCCTCAAACATTGAGATCTGAATTTCTTCACCTGGTGCATGACACCCTCATTGGTGGACATCAGGGAGTTGAAAATACACTCCAGATACTCAAAACTGTTGGTTGGTGGCTTGGCAGCAACAAAGATGTCAGACACTATATTGACAATTGTTTGATCTGTGCACAAATTAACCCAATACTAACCAAACATAATGCCAAGTTACTACCACAGAGATATTTTGGTGCCTGACATGCCATACAAATTGACTTTATTGGTCCCTTGACCAATGCCAGCAGAAACAACAAATATACACTTGTAGTTACTTGCATCTTCTCTAAGTGGGTTGAAGCTTTTCCCACTAAGACTTGCACTGCAAAAGCGACTGTGAAAACCCTGGTGAAACAGATTTTCTCCAAGGGGAGCTACCTCTGAAGGTAGACTCTGACAAAGGAACCAGCTTTACAGGTGAGTTGATGAAAGAAACACTTGAACTTCTAGGGGTACACCAGAAGTTCCACATACCCTGCCACCCTCAGTCTTCAGGTCAAGTAGAAAGAGCAAACAGACAGATTAAGCAAATGCTTTCCAAAATCATTGAGGACAATCTCAAGGATTGGGATTCCATGCTGCCTTTACTCCTTATGGCAATCAGGGATACTCCTTCAACCACCACCCAGTTAACACCCTTCAAGGCGATGACTAGTAGAACCATGTGATTATCTGATAACCAACTAAAGCTATTCAAAGAAGTATAATTACTTTTCCTAACCCCATTGAGTAGAATTGTACAACTGATCTTTTCTTTTTCCTTACAGGTATTCCTGCAAGATGTCTATCTTGCACCTGCTACTTCTCATCTTTGGAGCTTTCCCCTGCATCCAAGGCATGGTAGATCACATCATTCCGCATCTAGACCATTCTTCTGTTAACACCCCAGAAGAATTTTCAATTACAGTCCCAAACAAATTGATTATAGTACAGGAAGGTAAAGACACCTACCTCACTGCCTCAGTTGTAGCCCCTGACAAATCTACCCTACAATTTGAATGGCAAACAGATTTCAATGGACAAACCCTCCCTGTGGCCCGCCTGTCAAAAGGAACCTTCCATGTTTGGCCAAACACCAAAATTGACCCAAATGATACTCTATCTATTCAACAAGCTAATTATCGACACTCAGGTTATATAATCTTACTGTTCTAATTGACCTTGCCTATTGCGAGAGATTCCACAAAGACTCCACTAAAGAATACTGTGCACTCAAGTCTATGGCCTCAGCCACCATATTTTTGTCTGTTATTCCATCAATGGAATCAGACCTCCTTGAATGTCCCCCATAGTAACCTGGCCCACTTAGTGGCCTAGCTGCAAATTCAGTACCAGGTACTCTTATCAACAATTTGCAATATATGCATGTCCCTGTAATTTTCAATCTCATACATTAGAATGTGACAGAATTTGGTATGC
The DNA here is from genome assembly GCA_016271365.2 of Neoceratodus forsteri. Taxonomy (NCBI): domain Eukaryota; kingdom Metazoa; phylum Chordata; order Ceratodontiformes; family Ceratodontidae; genus Neoceratodus; species Neoceratodus forsteri. Next base: position 1,295,598,572 of record CM057456.1, read on the forward strand.
GTTTCAATACTAACACATCAAAGTTTTTCAGTACTATGTTATTAGATAGTCTGGCAGCATACCAGACATGTACAGAAGACCCAGTAGCTTGGGTACACTCTGTGGAACATCTAGGTTTGTTTAGATCCAGACCAAATTCTTCAAAAAAGAAATCCTAGTCTTCCAAAAAGAAGCATGACACAGCTGATGTCATTGGTGCAACAGGCACCCTAACCGGACTCTTTTGCACCGGCAAGTCCATCTGGAACAGGGCAGACATTGCTGCCATCAGAGATCACTCACAAAAATTCCAACAGGGCATGATCAATCAGATAATACCCCCATTGTTACATGGTGTGGATGGACTTGGTCAAGAAGAAAGATTCACTGTTTACAATATGAAAGAAATTGCTAAAATTTTACTGACACCAAGGATAGGTTAAATCAGCTCATTGCACAAAAAAATAAGGAGGCAGACAAGCAATATATATTGCCAGGAAAGTCCTGTGCTCTGCTTATGGCTCTTATGTCATAACCACAGTCAGTAACCTCTTCCATGATCTGGAATCTGGACATATTCAAGAAATCATTCATGACAGAAGAATTGCAAAATGATATTGCCCACATTGTAAATCCATGTTATGCACTACAATGTGTATGTCTCAATCTATTTCCATACCTGTATCTACTGCTAGGAACTTAGGCTTTGTAACCAGGCATCCTAATAAAGGATCCTGCTTCACTGTTCAACGATGTACTATTCTAGATACCATGTTTGTGACCTTTACTGTCTCATTACCATGCTTTGATCCAACAACAGCTTTATTTAATAAACAGTTCACTCCATTAGGCACCTTGATGAGGATATCTACAGAGAACGCATTGAATTGCCCCCTCTTCTAGTCTTTCATCTAACCCTGGACACATGGGTTTCACCTCATACGGATTGATGTGTATGAAAGGGCTATCATTATTTGTGTTGTTGTGATGTTTTTGATATCATCAAACCAGTCTGTGACTACTCACTTGACAGCATTCATTGGTCCTTCACATTGGACAAGGACATTACTGCTAATGTCACAGATACCCCTGCAGCATGGTCAGCACCACCACCACTAGCGAACAATTAACAACTCTACAAGGTTTATACTGAAGAGGTTCATCGGCTAACTACAAGCCTATCGAATCAATCTTACACCTGCCCAGTACAACTACAAAAATGGAGATTGCCAACTGTTAAAATGACTTCTAATTCTGATGGACAGAACTGTATTGTCACTAACCATAAAACTTTCTCCTTTGGTCAAAACGTTTGTGAAATATAACATTGTAACTTTTGTTTTGTTTCTCACCAAACCACTGTTACAGGACACACAGTAATTACTCCTGTTCCCATCGTGGAACCTGATGTTATTGACAGTGACCATGAATATTTGCTTGCTCTGTCTCAGTATTTACCCATATTTAACATTCACATAGACCTATTGACACTGACACTGAAATCCATTTTAGAGAGGAAAGATACATACCTCATCCACATCAGTAACAGCATCTCCAATGCTGGAGATGCCCTTAATGCCCTTCTCAGTGATGGTGATTTGAATAAAGCACTTTCTAATACTTGGTTAGAAATTACTTAGGTTTTGTTATCATTCAGGCATTTTTGATCTTCTTTTTAATACTAACACTTTGCTGCCTAAGGCATACGCTCAGACAACATCGACAGCAGCTCGAATTCCTTTACAAGGCTTGTGTGTCAGGTCTGCAAACAACAGTTTGTTCTCACTACATTTCCATAGTGTTGTTGTCTTTTCAGTAAGGCAATTAGGTGGGGGGGTATGTTATGCGAGGTCCCTACAACCTAATTGGTATCTCACTGTACACCTTAGACAAACGTTTATGTTACACATAATATGCATATGCTATACTAACATAATATGCATATGCTATACTAACATACAGGGCACAGACACAAGAGCAAGTGTCAGGATATATAATGATTGTAATCCACTTTACTTTCTCATTGCAGGGAAACTGAACATAGTAAGCCAAGACATTCATGTATTTGTAATCTTCTGATATTACTCAGTCTGCACTGCCATCTTTTGAATTTATGTATAATCACACCACATCCTGTGTTTTCCATGTACCCTGTATACTGTCATTGTTCTAAGATATAGCTGACTTAGTGAATATTGTATAGAACTAGATAACACTGTGAAGCCACCTAACCTTTGGCCAATAGGGCTTACTGCGTGTATCTAACAATGTTTCACACTAAGGGTAACCATAGTGATTATCATAGCATATAATGTAATGTATCATGCATTCCCCTCAGAGGCCTTCTTTACTCCTTGGGTTATTGGGGAACACTAGGCTTGGCTCCCAGTGTCTTATGGTAAGAACTGCTTGGGGCAACTGTGCTTTCCTTTTGGTGTAATAAACAAGTTTAATGTTGAAATTCTGATCTCGCTGCCATTACATTTTACAAACTTTACATTCAAATTTTGCAAACTTTCACCCCCATTGTGATTTCAGTTATTTAACTGTAATTGAAACAGCGTTTGTCCGTATTGCACCATATTCTGCATGGTGACTATGACAAGGTTCATACAGATGTGTAACAAGTTTTAGATATCTATTACTAAAGGTGATTTAGTTATAAGCTGCCAAACTTTTTGAAATTTCTAAATTAGATTTTACAATTTGTGAATTCCAGAATTTAAAGCCCCTGTAACTTTAAAACTATTGAATGGAATGTCATTGACCATAAATATTAGGCTTTGAGGCTATCCCCATAGCTCAGCAGTACAGCATCATGCTGCCATGTTGATGACCTGGGTTCAGACGCAAGCCCAGAAAGTCACTTTGAGAAATATGCCAAGACAGCTGTCACTTGGCCATGTATGTTGGTTGGGGAGGGTTAGTGGTGGGTTCCACCAACACAGTGACCCCTGGCCAAGGAGCTTGCTCCTGTCACAATGGAAGCTGTTGCTCTGCAGAGGAGATGGAAGGGAAATTTTGTTTTAGAAAAATGCAGTAACTTACTGAATAATCACTGGGTTCAGCTGGATCATGGTATATCCCTGTGAATAGTATAAATGCCTGAGAGATGAACTGCTGGCAGAGGGAAAAAACAATATGGAAAAAAGGGTCTGTATGTATCAATTTTCTAATTTCTTGCCCAAAGGTTGGTCAAGCCATAAGCAGCCAAAGAATCCAAAATAACATAAGTAATAGAGCTATGCAGAATTTAAAACAATCCAGATTCACAGAATTTCAATGAAACTTCATGGAATTCTATAACATTTCATGAAATTTAATCAGGAATTCATGGAATGTTTAAAATGTATAAATTTGGTCATAACCCAGAGTCTATTAAGCTGGAGCTCTAAATGATTGCATGATTAATGTCTTCAAGGAGTTCTAATAACATACCAAATATCATGAAATTAGGATGGATTGTTGCAAAGTTATAGGTGCTCAAAATCTGTCATTTTATTTTTGTTAGGAATCTCATAAAACATTTTATCTGCATATACCTCAGATGTCTATTAGACCAGAGATCTTAAATTGGGCATTATTACTTGTTGATAGGTGTTCTAAAAATGTGACAAATTTCATGACATTAGAGCGTTTTGTCTCACAATCATACATGCACAAAGTCTGTCACTTTATTTTTTGCAGGAAATTTCATGAAACGTTTTATCTGCATATAACTCAGGCACCTTTGGAGCTAGAAATGTGTAAATTAGCACAAATAACTGTTTTGTAATGATTATATAATTTTCTAAATATGGAAAGAATTGGATTACAGATATTTAAGTTATAGGGGTTCAACTTTTTACTATGTTTAACCAGGAAAGGCACACTAAGCTGAAACTTGTTTCCAGGTGTGACCTGGGAGCACAAGAAAGTTAAGTGACTTGCTCAGGGTCACAAAGTATGCAATCGGAGGCTGAGGGATTCAAACCCAGGTCTCCGGGTTTGCAGCTCAGAGCCCTAAACCACAGTGCTATGCTGCCTCCTTATTGGACCAGAAATCTTAAATTGGGCATTATTACTTGTTGATAGGTGTTCTAAAAAAACACTTATCTATGTAAATACAGTATTTGCAAAATTTTGTGAAAACTCTCAAAAATATGGATGTTTATAACTTTTTTGTTCTTGCAGGCATGGATTCAAGTAAAATTACAGATAGATTTTGATAGGCTATATGAATATCTGACAACGATGCAACTTAAAATGAATATAAGTAAGATAAAATGTATGATATTTGGTACCAATACGAAACTTAAAGTTAGTCCTAAATTATCAGTAGTTGATGCAGATGGGAAAAAATTGGATCAAGTGATGACTTACAAGTACTTGGACTACTGGGTGGACTCCTCGGCTACTGCCAATTTGCATGTGGATGAGCTGGTTAAATCAGTAGGAAAAAGAGTGAGTTTATTATATCGAAATAAAAATTGCTTGGGGGGGGATATACGATAAAGAAAATAGTCGAACTGCAGATTTTCCTATATTTGATTATGGAGGTATACTATATGATTATTCCAACTCTGGAAAACTGCACAAATTAGATATACTTTATAATCACTTGGCAAGATTAATCCTACGGTGTTCTAGGGATACCCTCCATTGTCTGATGTATCATAAATGAGGATGGATCTCGCTGTCAGACAGGAGACAATTTCATAAATATTGTTTGGCTTATAAATGCATTACAGCTAAAATTCCGGATTATCTGGCCGAAAGGCTAGAATTTAGGGATGTGAGTTCCTCTTTAAGGGATGCAGCCTATCGAGAGCTGTCAATACCAAGGACAAAACGAAACGCTCTGGGTACTTCTTTAGCCAGCTAGTCCCAAAATGTTGGAATAACTTGCCTTTACAATTTCATTTGTTTAACAGCAAAAGAACTTCACAAAATGTTTTTAAATCCTGGCTCTTGGAGACATTTTCAGCTCAAGTTAAGTCTTGCTGTGGTTAACTGTTTGTGTATGGTATTTGTTTGTATGTATTTGAAGATGTAACCTGAAATGTGTTTATGTATTTTATTGTGGTTTGTTATTTTTTGTTGTAATTATTTGTTATTTAGCTAAGGGTCACCATTTTAAATTAGTTGTCTCAATAGTCTAACCCATTTAATAAAAATGAAATGAAAATGACTTAACATTTGATGTGCACATCTGATGTCCATGTATCCTGGTGTCTGACACAACTGAATAAACTGGATTAGCAGTTTTAAATTTGCAGTGGAAAAAAACAAATAAAAAAAATATTGGCAACATTTTTTCAAATATTTATGGTAGCACATTGATGAAGCATCCAGAATTCTTTTTGTAGAATTTAACATTCACAATGCACGTATCACTACTTCATTTGATAAGCTGGGCTGAGCTTTTTGCAGTCCCTCTGTTCCTCTCTGGGTGACTATTTTGCCCTCCCCCCTTCTCTTTTAGCATAGCCAGATTTTCTTAGTAGAACTACTGATCTCACTTATATCATCTTTGTTCTTTACAGTGACTGGATCCCTTAAAATAAGAGTCACCTTCTCATTTTTCTATCAACCTATCTTGTTTGTACAGCCAGAATTATTCCTTCCTGTTGCCCCAGGCATTGCCTTCCCCACTGCATCTTATCGAGTACCTCCAAGTCACAGACTCACATGTACATCAGAGTACCTGGATCATCAGTTTATTGCATGTGATCCTTATATATCCTGCATTCATGTTGGAAGTGTTGACATTCTAAGCTTCCTTGCTCCAGCTGGGGGAAGGTCTACCACTGGGGTGTTATCCAGCTCAGCTGTCCATTTCTTGGTGAAACTATGTATCTAAGATAAGATTGTGTGAAATTACAAAATTCCGGTTTTATGAAATTTTCACGAAATTCCACAATTTTCACAAAGACTCGTGGAATTTGACTTTAAGTACAGATGCAATTTTACAATTTCTGGCAGCAAGCAATTAATAAAACTGATACACACAGGGCTGGATATTCAAACTGCACCATTCTGAGGTGCAAGCCCTTGTGCTGCGCAAAATAGTTGTGCAGGGTGTGGCCAGGGCGATATTCAAAGGGTTGCGCTGTTGGGCAACTCGCTGAATATCACCCCAACCACAGTACGTAAGATGGTGGTGGAACTTGCACCACCGCAAGTTGTCAGAGTGGAGCATTCAATCTCTGGCGTGGCGCAAGTACCATTGGCGCCATGTGCAAAATCACGATATTCAAAAGGTGACATGCAAATGGGGCCATAATTCATGCAAAGCGCAGGGGCCATTTGCATCTGATTATAGCCCCATTTGCGCCTGCCATTAGCATGTGGGTCGCGCGATCCCATAGCACTTGCGCCTGGTGCCCTGCCAGGCGGCCCGTCGAGGGGACTGGCGCGCCTGCAGCCTGATCAGCGGGCAGCAGTGCTCTCCACCACCTCCCCGTACATATCTCTGGTGGTCCAGTGGACCGAAATACCCGATCGCCGGGCGGTATGTTTAATAACTCCCCTCCGTCACATCCCTGGTGGTCAGTGGACGAAATGCCCGATCACGGGCAGAAAGTAAACTAGACCCCAGACATCTCCTTGTGCCCGATCATGGGCGAAAGTAAACTGAACCCCGAACATCTCCCTGGTGGTCCAGTGGACGAAATGCCCAATCACAGGCAGTAAGTAAATTGAACCCCCAAACATCTCCTGGTGACTAGTGTCCCCCACCCCTCCCACCCACGAGCCCCACCACCCGCTCCCCGGCAGGCGGCGGGTGGCAGCATCCACCCACCTGCCGCCCGCTGCCCACTGACTGCCTGGTAGGGCTGCCGCCCAGTGGTGCAGAGCAAGAGCCAATGGGCATGCAGTCACATACCGTACATGACAGTCCAGATTTGTGAATGAATGTTCATTCACAAATATGGACTGTCATGAACGGTATAGCTGCATGCCCATTGGCTCTTGCTCTGCAACTAATGGGGCAGCTCTACCGGCAGTCAGTTGGGGCAGCGGGTGGCAGGTGGTGGATGCTGCTGCCCGCCGGCTGCTGGGGGCGGGGGTGGTGGGGCTCGTGAGTGGGTGGGTGGGGGACAGTAGCCACCAGGGAGATGTTTGGGTGGTTTCAATTTACTTACTGCCCGAGCGATCGGGCATTTCGTCCACTGAACCACCAGGGAGATGTTCAGGAGGTTCAGTTTACTTTCTGCCGGATCGGGCACAAGGGATATGTTCGGGGGTTCAGTTTACTTTCGCCCACGATCGGGCACAAGGGATATGTTCGGGGTTCAGTTTACTTTCTGCCCGCCATCGGGCACAAGGGATATGTTCAGGGGGTTCAGTTTACTTTCTGCCCTGATCGGGCATTTCGGTCCACTGGACCACCAGGGATGTGAAAAGGAGGGGATTTATTAAACATACTTTCGGTCCACTGGACCACCAGGCATGTGAACAGGAGGAGGGAGCCACAGTGATGCCCTGGTCCGGGCTGGTGGGGGGTACACTATGCCCGCGATCGGGCTGCGGGGGGCACAGGGACTGAGTTGGGGGCCAGCCACAGGTGGCAGCTGCTGTGTGCACCCTGCAATACAGCAGCTCACCTGTGGTGGCCTCAACTTAACCTTTTTTTGGCTCAAAGTTCTGCAGGCTCAGGTTGGGGTTCGCCTGCACAGCTCTGCACAGCCCGGCTGAATATCGGGCTGTGCAGTTTATCATAGTTCCTCCCCTCCAGTTGAGCATGCATTCATTTGCATTGCGCTGTTGCTCAGCCTGTTTTCAGTGGTGCAACTGCCTCCTGCTGAATATCGCAGAATGGCGCAATTTTGGACTTGCACTTGCGCAACCCTGTTGCGCATGGCACAACCCTTTTGAATATCTGGCCCACAGTGTCATTGCCAAATTTAATGGCATTGTATTCTCTAGTTTTAAAATTTCAGGGGTTTATAAATTTGTGTTTACATTCTTGCAAAATTTGATTTTAAAATGTTGTGAAAGTTTGATTACTTTTCATTCAGTCTCATTTAAAGCTGCAAATATGAACTTTGTCAGAAATGACCATGTAGTGTAGTAACCTAAATGTTTCAGATCTGGTTAAATTTGGATATGTTGTTTTAAAATGAAGGAAATAACTTTCATTTAAATTTTGGCAACATATTTGGCAGACTATAACTAAGTCTCTTTTGAAGCTAGAAATCTGAAACTGTGTACATATATAAATGATGACCTGTATACCTGTAAAATGTTATAATATTTCAACCAATACTGTCAAAATTATACTAAAAAAACAGGAATCTAAATTTTAGTAAATGTTTGGCTGCCTATAACTCAACTCATTTTGAAGCTTGAAATGTAAGACATGGTGCTCATACCCATGTTGCATGTTTCTCTGAATCCTGAAAATGATATTGAAATAGCTGAAAATTAAGTATTGATTAAATGTTTGGCCACATATAACTCTGTCCCCTTTTAGCCTATGACTCTGAAATTTGGTACACGTATATATGCCATTACTAGTTCTCTCCATAAAAAAAAGTCGGTGTCAGTTGAATGTGTACCTTTACAACTAGAGTGAAATAACTGAAATTTAAAATCTGGTGAAATTCCACAGAATTTCTGTGCAAATTCCATGAAATTCTGTGGAATTGGAGTGGTCATTCCACAGGTAATCTATGGGTGGAATTCTATATTCTGCACAGCTCTAATAAGTAACTTAAATTTAATTTCATGAGTTTTTGTGAGATTATAGAATGTTGTGATACTTTTGTAGAAGCTATGTCAGTATATTTTGTCCAGTCATACACCTGAGTTGCCATTATAGAGGAAGGCAAAAGCTGGGTAAAGTAACAATAAGGTAGCATTCACAGGAGGCTCCATAGTACAGATATAGTGATGTCAAGTGTAAGGTCACTATCTTGAGTGACAAATCATGAAGACTAGTCATGGGCATTAATGTGCACTAGCCTGAATTCTTGGAATATGCCAGATAACCACTAGGTCATCTGGCTTAATGACTTGTGGAAGCACATGCACATGCAGCATTGTTTCTGTACAATGCCATCTGCTGACTTTTTAACAACTCTATAGATGTAGTATATTTTTACTATTTGAAAACAGTAGGATCAAGTGATGTCAAGCCTTACCACAAGCCTTACCACTAGTTGCAACTTAGGCCTTTGTGACAGAAATATCAGGATATCTTTAGTCATGATGGATCATGATGCTGGGCATCACTGTCACAGGAGTGTTGGAGGGCTATTCCAGGGCCATGATACTAGTGCAGGAAAGGTGATTCAATGATGATAAGTAATTTGTGAAAATTAAATTCCTCAAGTGGAATTCTGCTTGCATTACCTATTATGTTTTCATGAATTTCTGAGCAAATTTTCCCTATTAATAATTTTTAACATATTCACAACAAATAGTAACCTACTAAACCACTTTTATCCAGACATATGCATTTTGGTATTTATGCCAGATTTTGAGCATATACCTGCAATAGCAGTCAAACTATAAACATCCAAATATCTGAACATTTTCACACAAATTAACAAACAATTAAACTGAGAAATTGTGAACTCCTTTAACTTATAATTTACACAACCAATTAGCTCTCTCTTTAGCTGTTTCTATCTCTCTTTCAAAGAAGTATGCATTATTAGTGTTCAATCATCTAGCTCCAATGGTGGTTAAGTTGTATGCACAGAATTAGAAACATTTGTCCAAATTTTTTACATGAATACTAAATTGCCAGACTTTGAGTCCCTGTAACCTCCCCACCCTTCATCCAAAGGTCATGAAACCTAGCACTCTTTTAAGGAATCTTCCACATAATACCCTTGCCAAATTTTAGATCTGTAGCTACCTGGTATAGTACCATCCAAAATATGAGCAATGAAATATTTTGGGAATGTCCAAACATTTTTATTAACTTTCACAAGATTTTTGTGGAATTTTTTGAAAATTCTGCAAAATCAGAATTTGATATTTGTGTCTGGCCCTAGGCAAAAGCTTTGAGAAGAGAAATTGGACATACTCAAACTGTTCAGTCCAGAGAAGGGAAAGCTCAGAGGAGACTTTAGCATTTTGTTCAGCATTCTAAAGGTAATAGGGTGGAATATACATAAGTATTTGAGCAGGTAAGTGCAAACAGAGATTATGCACTAAAACTGAGTGTGGGGATATGGTAGTGGTAAATCTAAAAAGCATGTCTTCCCACAGAGGGTGGGTAGCATGGGGAATAGCCTACCCAGTAAGAATGCAGACTAGACACTATTGCTGCAGCATTCAGGCTTCAAAAGCTGGAGTAGACAGATCTTTGATGGAAAATGGCCTTCGGGACACACAGCATGAGCACCGGTAACTTTCTTGCTTACAAAATTGGATACAGTATGTTACCATTTTCATATTCTGTATACTTACTGCTCTGTTTCTAAAGAGATGTACAAGATGTGCCCCGTGTCCTTTCTGTCTTCACAATAATGTGTTATTATATTCAGGACAGCTAAGGCACTGCACAACATTAACACAATCACAGCAGTTTAAAACAGACTGTATAACAATACAATGAACTACTTCTGACTGCAAGAAACAGTTTAATAAGAAAAGAGGTCTGAGGTCTTTACCTCACAAGCAGAAGTACAGTAAAAATGTCCCTGAAGTCTTTGGCAAATATTCATTAATCCATAAGATTACAATGATGAAATGCAAAATGACTGTCAGTTACTGCTGGGTGCAGAATTATGAAAACAGATTTATTTTTCAACATATGTTTGTACACTGGGGGCTGGATATTCAAACTGCGCTATTCTGTGGCGCCATGCACTGCAGCTGCACAAAATAGTTGCGCGGGGGTGTGGCGGGGCAATATTCAGCGAGGTTAACTATTCAGCAACTCCTTTGAATATCACCCGACCACAGCCACTGTACATGGTGGGTGGAACTTGTGCCACCGCAAGTGGTCAAGTGGAGCATTCAGAGTTAGCGGTGGTGCAAGTACCATTGTGCCATCGCCAAATTTCCCATATTCAAAGGTGACCTGCAAATGGGCCATGATTCATACAGCGTGCAGGGGGCCATTTGCATCTATTTATAGCCCCATTGCATGCCATTAGCATGCAGGTGTGCTGATCCCGAGGACTTGCGCCTGGCACCCGCCAGGCAGCAGCTCATCGAGGACTGGCGCCCCTCAGCCCGATCGTGGGCATAGTGTAAAATCCCCAACTGGCCCAATCGCAGGCATAAGTTTACATAAACCCCCACCCCACCAGCCTGATCATGGGCAAAAGTGAAAATCAAACCCCCCACCAGCCCAATCGCGGGCAAAAGTGTAAATCAAACCCCTCCACCAGCCCGATCACAGGAAAAGTGTAAAATAAAACCCACTCTCCCACCAGCCCGATTGCGGGCTGCAAAGTGTTCAACCCCCAAGAACATATCCCTGGTGATCTAGTGGCTCACCCCACCCATCCATGAAGCCCCACCACCCGATCCCCCGTCGAGTCGACAGCATCCCACCCACCTGCAGCCGTCCGCCACCGAGATTGACTCGCCAGGGCTGCACGCCATTGGTGCAGAGCAAGAGCCAATGGGCATGCAGCCCATACCGCATAAAGGCAGTCCAGATATGTGAATTCATTCTTTTCTTTTTCCTTCAAGCAAGCTCTTGGCAATCTTGTAGAGGGCATTATTTATTTATTTATTTAGTTAAACATCAGTTTAGAAACCTTTGAGCCAGAGGCTCATTTACAAAGGTACCTCGTCACAAAGAGGACATCATAACAGTAGTACAAGGGACATAATACTTACAAACAGAAAAGTTACAATTCAATTACAATTTTGTTACAATAGAATTCAATCTCCATGAAGCAAAAAATAACAAGGTGTGCGAGACTTAAGGTTGGGGGATAGCTGGTGGGGATAGAAGGAAGGGAGATAGGTGAGGAGGAGTTAGTAAGGAAAGGGGGGGGGAGCCGCTCAGTGAGCATTGTCACATAGAGTATTTTTTTTTTTTTTTACACTAGGCTAGCGGCAGTTGCATTTATGAATCTAAGCAGGAATTTCTGAGCCTGGGCTTAAAGCCTAAGGTAATGGAGTTTGAGACACTGGCAGGGGGGGAGTTATACCATTGGGGCGCCCGGTAGGGGAATGCCCTCTGACCTTGAGAGGTCCTGGCTCTCGGAATAACTAGGGTAGATTTTGATGAGCTGCACGTGATCAGGGTCGGTGTAGTATGATGAATTGAGTTGGCTAGGCCAATGGGGGATAGTCCACGCAGGGCTTTAAAGGTGAGCTGGCATGTTTGATACATGAGTCGCTCTTCCAGGTTGAGTATGGTAGCCAGGGTGTACAGCTCACAAGTGTGAGTGATTCTGGGAGCACCAGTGATAAGTCTGCAGGCCTTATTAACTGTGAGGTGAACCTTGTTGAGGGCAGTCTGATCTGCTGAGCCATAGACCGGAAGGCCATAGTCAATGAGAGACATGACAGAGGAGGTAACAGCCAGGCGGAGGGCATCAGGAGGGAGGCATTTCTTATGCCAGAAAAGAATGCCTAGCCATGAGTTGGCGACAGAATTTAGGGCAGATATATGTCCATGGAATGAAAGTGCTGGGTCAAAGGTTATACCAAGATATTTATAGGACTGCACCTGGTCAATGACGAAGTTGGGTGTGGAGTGGACAGCTAAGGGAAGCTTGCTGTACTTATTTTGGGGGTGGGAGAAGAGCATCGTTTTAGTTTTCTTAAGGTTGATAACAAGACGGTGCTCAGTGAACCAGGTAGCTGCAGAGTCAAAGACTAGTTGGAGGGAGTTCTGTAGCAGCATGGGGTCATTGTGGGAGGCAACGAGAACAGCATCATCGGCATAGAGAAGAATCTTACCCGTAAAACTGCTGGGTAGGGAGTTAAGAAAGAGTGAGAATAGTAGGGGTCCAAGAATTGAGCCCTGCGGCACCCCAGAGTGGAAGGGGCAGGTTTCTGAGAGAGTACCGTTGACTTTCACACATTGGGAGCGGTCGGAGAGATAGCTGGTGCACCAGGAAACAGGTCCTGAGGCAAAGCCTATTAGGTTGAGGGTGGAGAGCAAAAGAGGATGTGAAACGGTATCGAATGCCTTAGACAGGTCTATGAAAATAGCACCAGCCAGGGCACCAGAGTCCAAGGAGGTATGGAGGAAGTTGGAGAATTCCAGGAGTGCTGTAATGGTACTATGACCTGCTCTGAACCCGTGTTGTTCAGGGCAGAGATCATTGTACTTACAGAGGTAGTCAGAGACTGGGATGCCACAATTTTCTAACGCCTTAGAGAGGGAGAGGATTGAGGATGGTCGGTAGTTACCGGAAGAGTCCTGTCACCACCTTTATGGACAGGGTAACTGTGGCAATCTTCCAGGCAGAGGAGAATTGTCCGAGACAGAGTGATTTGTTGAAATGCAACGAATAGGAGAGAGGACCTGATCCAGAACCTGACGAAAAGGCAGGGACTGAAGTAGTCATTACTGATGGTGTTACCTTTAGGGCTTTTAGCAAGTAAGGCCTAGCTTCTGCATGGAGACACGACGTAGGTGGAAAGAGGGCGGCAATGGGTGGTGGTACAGATGGGGAGGTGGACTGAAAAGTTACTAGGAAGTACCGAGCTAAGGCTTCAAAGGAATTATTGAGGTGGTGGCAATGAGGGCAGGATCAGAGGAGACGTACCATTGATGTTGAGAAGAGAAGGAGAGGGGACTGTGAGTGACCATTCAGTTGCTTGATGTTGTCCCAGAAGCACCTAGGGTTCCCCCAGGAGGAGGTAAGAGAGGCTTGGTAGTAATCCGCCTTTGCTTTGCGGATGGCCCAGGTGCACTGGTTGTGGGTGGCAGCATAGGACTGCCTGTCAGCTGAACGGCCAGTAGCAACAGCAAGGTGCCAAAGCTTGTTGCATTGCTTAAGTTGCCACAGTAGGGTAGGGGTGATCCAAGGGGCATGTCTCACTTTGGACCTCCTAGCTGTTATGGGAGCAAAGATATCACAGGCAAAGTTGAAAGTGCTTACAAAGAAGGCCAGGGCCAAGTCAATGTTGGTTTCCCTCGTCAGAGGGGACCAATCAGTATGGGAAAGGAAGCGCTTAAGGCCTATGAGCCCCCCCAGGCCTAAGCCGCCTTCGAGAGGTGGTTTTAACCGGGGACGAGGGCTGGGGGGTTTCCCAGTTGAAAAGCACAGGGGAGTGGTCACTGAGGCAGTCAGGGAGGACTTGGATGTTGCGGATGCGGATGGGCCTTTTGGTGAGGACCACATCCAGGAGGGTGCTTATCCCCCTAGTGTTTTTTCTAGTAGGCTGTGTGACCAGTTGAGCTAGGTCAATTGAATCAAAAGCCTCACAGTGGGAGGAGGACGAGAGGCAGAGCCAGTTTATATTCAAGTCACCCACCAAGATTTGGTCCGATGAGTTTGGTAGGGAGGTAAGGTAGTCAATTAGTGGGACCAGGGCCTGGGATTGGTTCTTGGGGGGCATGTAGGCTACGGTTAGGAATAACGGGCCTCTAGCTGGGTCAGGGGACAGCTTTAGGGTAAGTGCCTGGGCCTTATGGTCGCGGTCAGGCGGGGAGAGGTAGCCCCATTAGAGAATCCCCTCGATAGAAGACATAGCCCCTCCTGCTGACACGGTCCAACCGGTGGAGAGTGTAGCCGGAGAGAGACGTGAGAGTTGGAGGGAGGAGACAGCCAGGTTTCAACCAGGGCAATAACATCAGGTTTATGAACCGTCACCCAGCAGTGTAGAGAGTCCATTTTTTTCAGGAGGCTACAGATGTTCATAGAAGCAATGCACAGCCCAGAAGATTTCAGGGGAGGACCAGTGCAGCCAGGCCCGGGATTGGGATGGACATTGCCTGACAGGAGCAGGAGGAGGAGGGCTGCTCTATGGAGTGAACAATGGTGGGATAGCTTTCAACGATTGGAGAGGGGGTGATGGGGGGCTGTGATGGTGCAGGGAATAGGCAGAGTAGAACAGACAGGAGAGGCAAGTATGATGAGATGTATGGGGGGCAGCAGGGGTACGAGAGAGGGCGGCAGTATGTCGGGAGATGTGTTGGGGCAGATGCAGGGTGAGTGTAGGCAGCAGGAGGTGGCGACACAGGGGGGGAAAAAGGGTGGGTTGTAGTCAGATCATAAAGGACACTGGAGTCGGATGCTAATGGGGCTAGAGTACCCAAAGGGAAGGCAAGGATTAGTAGAAGTGGTGGGGGTAGTGCAGGATGCAGAGAGTTGGGCATTTTTTGCAAGGGGAGTAGTGAGAAATAATTAAGCTGGTGGATAAGGGGGAGGTACAGAGGGGATAACCTGCGTGGGCTCGGGTGGGTTAATACTGCTGATGGGTGTTTAGATGGGGAATGGTGCCCCCTGGTGGTCAGCAGGTATAACCTGCTAATGAGAAAGTGGGGACTTAGGTTATGGCACAACCGGACGTGAGGTCACAGGAAGTGATGTTCACAGCCGAACCAATAAAGCTACAGCCGCCCCTGGGTGGGTGGGTGGCTGGGGCGGGTGGGGCAGATGACGTGAAGCGTCATCGGGCTAGCACCCCACAGCCACTGTCCTCTGAAACAATCAGTGGTCTGTCGGTGGAGAAGCTTTCCAAATGAGTCCTTCAGTGTCCCAAATTACAATGGCAGGAGATAGCACAGTAAGTCATCTGGCTTATTACCTGAAGAAAATGGTATTCTGGCGAGGGCTCCTCGAATGGAGCAGCAAAACCATCCTTCCACTGCTGCAGTACTCTGAGCGTGGGGGGGGGGTCAGCCTGAAAAATGTAGGAGGCAGGGGGAATTAGTATGCAGCGGGAAATTTAAAACAGCAGCACTACTGATACATTCTTCGCATGAACTCAGCTAAGCAACACTAGTCAAACAAACAATAAGCTAACTTAACATTTAACACAATCAAAAATCAGAGAGCATTTACTTAATCAACCCAGCATACTGAGTACCTAGAGGTTTAACTTAAACAGGCGTGTTACTCAAGTCCTCAGCATGAATACAGCCCAGCAAGCAGCCTCTGGCGTCTTTGCAGTGAAAACAAAGAGCAGCTCTATAACATTGAGGTACACGGCTATGTCTAACCCAGCCACGAGCAGGGAGAGTCTGATTAGTAGTACACCTCAGCACACCATGCCATTTTAACAATGGGTAGACGCTAGCTCCCTTTAATTTTCACTACTCCAACCCAACCCATGTGCCAGTCCAGCTAACCAGGTAGCACCCCACAGCTGCTGTCCGCTGAAACAATCAGTGGTCTGTCGGTGGAGAAGCTTTCCAAATGAGTCCTTCAGTGGTAATTATGGTAATAGAGATCCAATATCCAAGCAATCTGGAAAGTATCAGGGCCTCCAGACTTGGAAATCCAAGCTCTGCCCTCACTAAGGCTATCAGAGTGGAATTAGCTATGCCCAGAGCTGATTCTAGGATTTTATTTCAAGGAGTCTCTATTTCCTTAGACTTCTTATAGCCCCATACTTCTGCCAGATGGAGGATTTGGGGGTGTACTTCGCCTTAGTGGCCATAACAAGAGATTGAACTGCAGCACCTGCAAATTTTCTATTAAATTTTAGAAGGGCTCCAGCTGTTTGTTTTAGTTTAACACTTAATGACTTAAAGTGTGAATTCCAACCTCCTCTATTATCAAAGGTAAGACCTAAACAAACATCTGACTTTACAGTTTTTATCTTTTGGTCACCTATTGGGCAAAGTAGGGGAGTAAATCTAGAACCAAAAATCAGAATCTGACTTTTAACTTTATTTATATGTAAATTATGTGCTGTGGCATACCCAGCTAAGATGTCCAATTTTTGTTTTGCAAGCCAGACCTGAATAATGATACTAAGGCCAGATCATCAACGTATGCCAACACAGGGCACAAATTGGAACCCATCATGGGAGAATCAGAAGGTGAGTCTAAAAGGTCCCTCAATAACTGGTCTATTTACAGACAAAACAGAATTGGGGCCAAAAGACACCCTTGTCTTACTGACTTATTTGTCTCCAATGTTTCAGATATTTGTCCACTAGTACCACTCCTTACCGAACCCAGATTTGACTATATAGATCTTTTATTATGCTAATAAGGTCATATTGAAAACCTTTCTGTATCATAATTTGCCAGAACAAATTTCAAGAGATATTATCAAAGGCAGCACTAAAATCAATAAATGCTACATAGAGTTATTGACCACTAAGGGTCACATATTTCTCAATCAAATGAAGCAATATGTAGCAATTATCAGCTGTGAAATAGCCAGGGTGAAAGCCAGCTTAAAATTCACTAAGGCCCCACAGTTGTTCTGATTGCTTTATAAGTCTTCCCAATAGGATTTTGGTAAAGATCTTCCCACTGATATCCAGAAGGGAAATAGAACGATACATACCAGAATCTGTCTTATCTCTCTTCTTACTTATAGATATGATGGTGGAGCCCTTCCAACAGCTAGGTACTGCAGATTGAAATATACACAAATTAAAAATACAGCGCCAAAAGTTTTGCCCATATAGATGGCATAACCAAGTAGACTTCTGGAGGGATCATATAAGGGCCTGGCGCTTTTCTTCTTTTAAGCTTAACTATAGCCAAATAAACTTCTCGGTAAGTAAAGGTGCTAAACTGACTTCTATCCACAGATGATTCCCAGGTAAAAGTAGAAGTTTCCAGGTTAGGATCAAAAAAATGTTTTGAGTAATAATGAATCCACTGTGCTGAAGCAATGTAGGAGTCCAGCTGGAAACTGATATTTTTAGTTCCTCTAGCAATCATGTGCCAAAAAGACTGTTGATCATTATTTGTATTATTTATAACATTATTTCCCATTGTTTTTTCTGAAAAGTTCAAAGTTTGTCACTTAGGAACTTTTTATACTGAGTTCTTTATTTAAGTGCCTGTATGCAGCCCTGGAACCAATCATTTTTGTATATCTTACAGTATATGTTTAGTCAAATTTCTTTTAAAATGTATAAATTCCTTATCAAACCAGGAGCTAGCTGGCCTAAGTAAGTTCCTGGCTCCATAATCACTATAAATTGAACTTTTCATTTTATTAAAACAAGTTGAGAGAATAGAGTATATTGTCTCATGGGTCAAGGTATCACCAGTAAGTGCAGTCAAATTAGCTAGAGCTACTTCAACTGTACGTTCGATCTCATTTAAATTCACTTTGTTCCATCTAACACTAGAGTGGTTCCCTACCTCCAACAAGTTTAAGCCTAACTTGGTCTGCATTTCTTTTACTTCCCACTTTAAAACTCATGGGAAATGGTCACCTTCCCCTCTACCAGGGATGATCAATGAATCCCAAAAATCCATTGGGCCACTCCAAAAAATAAAATCGAGAACAGAGGCCTCCACTGCACTATTATACGTGAAAGTTCCCTCAAGGTCACCCTTTATCCTACCATTGACAGGAGCTAGAGTGTTAACTAATAACAGTTCAATTAACTTATGGCCAGAAAGATTAACCTTTTTATATAATGATGACCTCTTGAGGCCTGTTGCATTGTCATGCATCCAATTATGGGCATCACTGTCAAAATAACCATTGAAAAAAACAATACGAGCATTGAAATCACCACAGACCATAATATTGTCACAACCAGTTGTGGACCAACAAAAGTGTAGAATTTCATCTAATTCTTCCTAACAGTTGGGATGGAAATATTTTGAATTTGCTGGTGGAATATAAACATTTATCAAACAGCAAGTAAGCCGAGGAGCATGTAAAAAATTGCCAAGAAGGACCCCCTAGAAACTAACAGCTGTGCATTTAAATGTTTTCTAATTTGGACCCAAATTAGTAAACCCCCTGAAATCCTACCCAATTTGCTCATTTTGATACCCAGAAGCTGGAAGCAAACATATCAAAGCAGTGTCAGTGGCTCAGTAGGTAGCACACTCGCCTCTGAGGCCGGGAGATCAGAGGGCTGTGGGTTCAGTTCCCACATCTGGCACTTGGGTTAATATCCCAGTACTGACACTGTAGTGCAGCATGAGAGGGGTGCTGCACTTCTGAGGTGCCGTCTTTCGGATGAGACGTTAAACCGAGGTCCCATCTGCCTGGATTGGTGGTAGTTCAGGTGGATGTTAAAGATCCCATGGCACTTATCGAAAGAGCAGGGAATTTCCCGTGTCCTGGCCAAATTTCCCTCATTCACTATAAATACCACCAACAGCTTAATCTGGTTTCAAAGTCAGTGGGCATTCATCTGTATCCCCCTCCCCCGGGTCGTGCCTGAAAATAGGCTGAATTTGTCTAGTGCACTTACCCGGTCAACAAAAGCTAAATAAATAAATAAAAATAAAAAATATCCATTTAAGGAAACACTCAAACTTTGAGAGTGCCACGTCTCCTAAAGACAAATTATATGATGTTTATAAATGACATTTTTCCATTCTTCATCAGGAAATCTGCTAGCTATCCCAGATATGCTCCAGGATAGCAAGGACCACTCAGGGCAGTTTAAATCAGTTTCCTGTATTTTCAAAGAACTATCAGTGGACAGTCAAAGGGTTAGAGTTTCTAATGGGAGATACCTGTTATATGTTGTAAACGCTTCAAAAAGTAGGTTACCAGACATAGGCCCGGTAGCCTCCACCATGATCTCATCCTGAACTATGGCCTGTTCCAGAGGGGCATTATTTACATTAACTCTTTCACCCCTTACTGTTTCTCACTCTATTATATAAATGCCCTTGTTATCCAGAGTATCAAGGCATGTCAAGAGCCTTTCATGGGCCTCCTTTGAATTAACATTAAATACTACCTGGTCATCCTCAGGGCCATAGCCCACTCTTCGTGGGGCAAATTGTTCTGCATGCCCTAACGAGATGCCCACTGAATATACAAATAAATCTTGCATAAGGTTTTTTTAATTCTAACTCTGACTCATCTTCGGTTCTTGTGAGTCCAAAAACCAAAAAAGTCTTAGATGAAATACTCTGCTCTGATATAAGACTAACCAAACTGGGTATCTCACTGGGAACTATATGTATGCCCAGATCATCCAGGCAGAATGCTTTCTGGAGAACGCTCTCCGCCATGTCCCCTGATTCAAACAGGACATCTATCTGGCAAACCTACTTTTTTAAGATCTCCTATATGCCTGAAGGATTTTACAATTATGTGAGGGCAACTGTAAGAAGTGTACTAAGAAATTAAATCGGGCCTTTTTTATCTTTCCCTCATTTTCACATTGGAGAAGTCTATACCCAAAAATACTTATATGAGCAGCCTGCTTTATTTTTCCAGCCCTTTGTTTATTTAAAAGGCCTGCATTTATGAAGTCTACTTGACAGCCCAATCTATTCAGTTCTTCCTGGTTCATCCATATATGGTTAGCCAAACTGTGTGTAGAACAGAACAAAAAGATATACTCAATCATCAAAATATCTCTATCCCTCCATATTTTAGTAAAATCAGAATCAGAGACCTGAATGCCCGAGACTGCCCTCATCATATTCACAATCTTACTAATGTTATCACTCTCAGGGCAACCAGTCTCCCAATTAAAACCATACAAAGCTAAGATAGCATAGGCATCAATATCTGTAAGTGGGGTAGCCTATGCCACTTGCTTAGGGATTTCTTGGCTAAACTCTAAAAATGGTTGAACTTATTTTATCTCTGCGGTTTGGGCAAAATTTGTAAAATCTTTCCTCATAGATCTAAGTTCTTCCTCCATGGAAATTATTGCCTTAGTTAAATTTCCCAGGTAAGGATCACTCTCTTTTCCCAGAACTATAGACTGTGTCCCATTAGGTGCCTGGAGGAAGACACTCCGCTGTGAGTTCTTCCGTTCAGCAAAGTTAACAGCCCTTATTAGTGAATCATTACCAAGTTCAGAGGGCTGGATCCTCCCTTTTTGCCCATACTGGGCAGAAAGTCCATGGTTGCAATTTGATTTGGGGCTATTGGTGGGATCCACTACTACCATTGAGGCCTGTGATTTCTGGTTGTCCTGTACCCTGACCACAATTTTTTTCCTCACCTTTTTCCTTTTTTTCCTGTTCTTTTTCTGCCAAACATTAGGCTCAGGAGGGGGAAATGAAATCAAAGAAAAGTCAAGGCATAGCTGTTCCGACTGTTCTAATTCCAAAGAAGGTGATTTAGGACTCTCAGGCAAAAGTTTTTCCAGTTTATTCAAAATTTCCTCCAATTTAAAACTATTTAGAGCTTGATTGTGTTTAATATTCTTGATTTCATTCTGTATTCCCACCATCTGGTCTAATATCATTAAATGAGCTGCATAGGGATTTTTAGTAAACTCTTTGATATCTTTACTCAGAGCAAAGGGATACTTTTCAATTTTTCCCCCAAGATCCTCAAACACTAAGCCAGCCAACTTTTTCCTTACTTCCACGGTGAGCATATGAAGCTCACCCATCACTTCATTTACATTAGTGTGTAGCTTGTCCTGTTCAGACTTCTTTCTAGTAGAAATTGGAGCATAAATGTCCAGAGAGAACACAGGAGAATATGAATCATAAAAAGTGGCTGGAATGTAGTGAGATTTAAGCGTTTTCCTCCACATCCCCAAGGGCCCCTGTGACATGAATGTCTTTACATATAGTAGTATCAGGCAACTCTACACCACCCTGGCTGCTTGACAAACTTGTCTTTGCAGTCACAGAGCCCTGAGTACTAGTTAGATCAAAAACCTTTGGCATGGAATACCATCTTGACATCTCATTTACCTCATGGTTAATACTATGAGCAGACAAACTCAAAGGACTAGCTGCAGATGCAGCGTCATTATGTCTTTGAAACATATCACTCATTTTTAATTGGTTAACTGACCGAGGCGGAAGTTGGTGCTTTTTAAGTGTATTCTAAACATAATCCTTCATCTGAATATTACTTATTTTCTCATGGAGGACACTATTCTCACATGTATTGTTGTTCTTGGTTAAACCAGTTACTATCTCTTTTTTTGTCTGAATTTTTAGTTTTCTTGCATGTCATCATCTTTTTGCCCTTTTTATTTTTGAGCCCTTTCTGCTGATGCTTATTCTTATTCCCAACTGATGTAACAGCCCAATGGAGAGAAAATGGTGCATCTAAATTGTTCTTTTCATCAATATCCCTACGGGCTAACTAAGGCTCTGTAACAGCTATAGCAGTTTGCTTTCTGGTGCCTACCATCATAGCAAAAGACTAAGACCCCAAAACAGCAATAAACTTATACAGAAGAAAATATAAATCAAAGCAGTGAACCCAGTACAACACCCTTCCAACTCTCCTGGAAGAAAATATATCAAAGAAAAACAAAAAGTATTGTCCTTGTCATTTTGGGAGTACTTGCCCAAAGACACTGGAGCAGACACACTATTAGTTCCTGGATAAGAAAGTGCCATATGTAGTACTGAGACCTTTTGTCCTCCTTCAGTTAGGCAGATCCAGCAGCCAGGGTTCCTCTTGTGCAATCACAAAATAAATTCTTAAGCGTCCTTAAGCAGTCTCGGCTGTTGAGTTCATTAAGCTTGCAGCACAAAAGGCATCCAAAATTGGGGATCCTTCCAACCTGCTGGAATTGTACTAGAAGAGGGACCAGAGCAGAAATAACCACGATCAGAAAAACATTTTATAAAGCCAAAGAACAAGTCCACCCCAAGATATAACCACTTTCCTACAGACAGGCACAACAACTGGTCCAAGATAACTTAACTGGGGGATTAAACAGCTAGCAAAATCAAACTAATAGCACTCAATACTTACTTTTAATGTACTGTGAAAGTAACATAGAAAAAGACAACTGCAGCTACAAATCTCAACCCCTGACATGGAACCTCATCAAGGAAACTTTCCCAGGAGACAGATGCTTAACTCAGGATTTATACCAAAAAAAATGAATTTGGTTCAGAGAGCCCCGTTCCACTGCAACACCTTATGCACATTGCACTGGAATCAAGGGAATCTAGTTTCAAATGAAGCAGATGTACTTTATAAAGCCACCATGTTGCAGTTTCATGTGCACTTCACCGATTATTCAATTAAAACTCAGTTAGGGCTCAATTATCCTAGATTACTAAACTTTATAGTCTTATGAAGTGACCCAAACACCCAGATTAGTTTTAAGGAGTGTACAACACCCTCTTAATAGAAAGAAAGATATTGATTCCTTAGTAGCAGACTTAATTGCAACAATTGACACACAGGCAAAATGTGAAAAATGTGAAGCACGTACAAAAGGTGCTTTCAAGCAATGCAGTTTGCAGCTGTCCTAAAAAGAAATACATTCTAAAAGACTTAAAATGACATAAAAAATTATCAAAAAACAAACTTCCCTTATTCATTAAGAAAAATGTAGAAAAAATTAGAAGAGAGGCAATCTCCCTTTCAAAAGATTTCTGGTATCGCAGCAGGTAGGGAACCTTTATGCTTTCATCGGCAGTTTCCAAAGCAGCTTCTTCCTAAGGCTTCACCAACAATGGTCAGCAGATGGTCCCCTCCTTTCACCACCATGGTACAGCTGCGCTGGGTCCATCACTGCTATCCCCCCCATGGGGAACTCTCCACCTCCTCCTCTCAGGTACCGACTGCACCACCGACTGCACTCCAGTTCTGCAGAAGGAAAAGGGAGACCAGAAGATGGACAAAATGCAGAAAATAAGTCGCACAAGGTAATCTTGAAAGGCTATGAACTTAGGTAGGTTCAACACAACTGTGGCATACCTTTTCTAGAATAAAAAAACCTTGCACAGCTCCTGCTCAACTAGCTTCCTCCTCAACTAGGCATCGTTCAGTGACAAGCTCCTCCCCCTCCTTAATTGTTAGTTTGAATTAGATGCAGGAAAGCATTGTAGAAATATTTCACCCAGTCACCAGTAGATGTAGATAAATGTTAAAAGTCCCTAGAGGTCCAATTATCCTCCTCCAATCACCCAGTAGATATGCTTGTGATAAGTTTCTGGAGGTCCAGTGGTTCTCCCCACCATCACCCAATAGATAGGTTTGTGAAAAGTTCTGTGTAGTCTAGTGGCCCCACCCTGATTGCCCAGTAGATATGTGTGTTAAAAGGTCCTGGTAGTCCAGTGGTTCCCCAACCCCCACAACATACATGCACCATCCACCCACCCACCCAGGACCCCTGCTCTTCATCTCCCTCACCCTGAGTGCCAGTCCCATGAAAATGATGGCTAGCACAGACCTTCTTTCACCTCCTTGGTTGTCCACCATCTGACAGTCATGGAGCACAATAACATATATATTATAGTATGCAATTGTGCTCCATGACTGTCAGATGGTGGCTGGTGAAGGTGAGAGGAGGGCTATGCCAGCCAGTGCATTCATGGGACTGGCAATCAGGGTGATGGGGATGTGGAAGGGGGCTCTCAGCTAGTGGTCAGGTGGAGGTTCATGTACTGTCAGGGTTGGGGGAATCAGAAAACCACCAGGGACTTTTATCTAACATATTAACTGGGGATTGGGGAGTGACCACTTGACCACCAGGAACTTTTCAAAAATATATCTACTGAGTGATTGGGGGGATCCACTGAACCACCAGGAACTTTTAACAAACATATCTATGGGGTGATGGGTGGGAATCCACTGTACCACTAGAAACTTTTAAAAAATATATCTACCGGGCAATCGGGGTGGGGAAGCTTGTCACAGGGACAGGCATCTACAATATACTCACTCTGCCTTGAGGGAGTGGGGGGCACAAGCTTAGCACCAAGATAAGATGTGTTTTTTGGCTGTGGTAAACAGCGATACTGGGGCACTGATTACTATCACCACAAATATTTGAATGTGCCACTGCACCAGTATGCATGAAGGGACCCCCTCATTTGCATAGACACAGCAGTATCTTTAGTGCCTTTTTGCTGCCAGGTTTGGTGGGTGCCCAAGGGGGTCTCTGAATGTGGTTCCATCTGGTGCACTAGTGCAAGTGGGTCAGCATAGGCACTAACCACATTTGCATTGGCACTAACCTTTGAATTACAGGCCTTATTTTTTATTTATTTAGTTACAGTATTGAACTTATTGTGAACACAGACACTCTGAGCTGACAGCCATAACTGAAGTAGTTCACTGCTGAATCGAGAGATAGAGAACTATGCATGCCATGTGCAGCCAGTCAGGTCACTTATTCTGTCACCATCCCATTCATGGTGGGTGTGGTGATGGGTCTTACTTAGCTGATAACTCTGTGTGCTCAGCGGCATAACTGATCATTTTCAGCTTGTTGGTGCTGACAATGTGGAAGTTGTAGTTTTATTAAGAGGTGAAGCTGGGCAACTACTGCTCGGAGTGGTGAGCCATACTGTGGCAAGAGTGCCAGCTGCCTGCAGGAGGTGTAGGATTTGGAACAGTAGTATATGTCACTTGTTGGACATGCAAATATTCACATGAATAGTTAAAAGGGATCCTTGGTAAGTTGATTTTGAAGAAGGCTAGGAATTTGAGATCATCACGATATAGAATTGAGTGATGTGGTGAGGCAATATCCCTAGTTGTACTGAAACATGTTCAAAAGTGGCTGATGTTGGAGAGCATGCAAAAAAATTAAAAAAAGCCACTTCAGCCATTGCATGTCAAACAGCTTTACTGTCTTATCAGAATTTGATTGGATAGCTATTTTTCTAGTCAGTGGTTCTGTTAGATAACCCTGCATCTTGTACAAGCAAAGGTCTCTGCCTTCCTCCAAAACGTCAGAGAAGTGCCAGCATTCAGAATAAAAAAGCTACCAAATGACTTTGGTTGTCTCTGGATCATCACTATCCAAGACTTCTTCTCACCACATTGATGCCTGGCACTGGAACTATGTGATGGCAGCAGAAGAGGAAGAATAGAAGTACAAATAAAGATTTTTATGCACATTTGTGTTGGTTTCTTGTGCTGTTTTTGATACTTCACCAAAAATACATCACTGAGTTTCTGTTTGACATATTCCCTGGGTTCAGGAGGGATGAACATGTCTTTATACTGGGATCAAGTAGTGCTGCCATAGCAAATGTGTGTGATCTAATGATGGCAAGCCTGTCTAGAAGTAGAGTCAGAAACATCTCTGCCACTTCTATAATGCATATTGCTTACAGCAGCAGTCAGATGACCTAGAGGTGTTACAATCCACCCCTCCCCCACCATCATCACTGTCATGCTTGTCTTCACTGCCAGTGCTTTCATAGCCCCCACCATGACCATCCTTGCTTTGTTAGGTTGCTGTAAAATTTGTAAATAGTGGCATGTGTGTTATTCAAAAGGATACACCATGAAGAAAACTTGGTAAGGGTTTCTGATCCAGATAGAAATCTTTAGTGGCCTGTTCATATGGTTACAGAAACAGAACAAGTTTTGCAAAACAGACCACTGCACCCGTGACAAGTGTCCCCCCAAGCCGCATCACTGAATTCAATTGCCCACAACATAGGTTTCTCTTCCATGATTCTCTCCACCATATAACGACAGAGTTCCACCTTGTAGAAACATATTTCATAAAGCAAAGCTGAGATCATTGTGCTTCTGCTGTTATTGGTACAGAACTGCAGCACAAGTGATGGAATAATGGAAATAACAAATTATGTTGCGTGCAGTGTTAAGCGTTTCTTTTAACCGTGCATGCTTGTCAAATATGTGACTCATCACTGGATTTGCCATTGTATATCAAAATAAAGTAAAATAAACTCTACAATGATCCCCACCCTCAGATATGAGAGTATACCCAAATTTGTTATAAGTGATTGGATGAACTTCAGATACATAGATACATAGACAGTGTCGGCAGATAAGGGCCTATGGCCCACCCAGTCTGCCCATTTGAGCTTGTAAGTTCAGTTTGTTTTCCTAGAAGTCTGTTGCCCCTTACCCCTGACCTCCAGAATTCCTTTATGTCTATCCCATGCATTCTTAAATCCCGTGATTGTTTCAGCCCCCACCACTTCCTCTGGCAGGGTGTTCCACTTGTCCACCACCCGTTCTGTGAAGAAATTCTTCCTCATGTTTCCTCTGAATCGTCCTCCCTCTAACTTCATCCCATGGCCTCTAGTCCTGGAACATCTTTTTCGCTTAAAAATAGTGTTTTCCTGCACCCTGTTCCTCCCTGTAAGATACTTGTATGTCTCTATCATATCTCCTCTCTCCCTCCTCTCCTCCAGGGAGTACATGTTCAGTTCCTTCAACCTGTCTTCATAGGACTTGTGATGCAATCCATGCACCATCTTTGTTGCCCTCCTCTGAACCTTCTCTACCCTGTCTATGTCCTTACGTAGGTATGGTCTCCAGAACTGTACACTGTACTCCAGGTGGGGCCTCACTAGTGTCTTGTATAGTGGAATTATGACCTCCCTTTTCCTGCTGGTGATGCCCTGCCTATACATCCCAGCATCCTATTTGCTTTACCTGCTGCCTTGTCACACTGTTTCCCTACCTTGAGGTCATCAGAGATGATAACCCAAGATCCCTTTCCTGCTTGGCATGCTATATCCTCACCCCAACTGATATATTGTGCCAGGTTTTGTGCCCCATATGCATTATCTTGCACTCTTTGCATTGAATTTCAACTGCCAAACCCTGACCATTCTTCAAGTTTCTGCAGGTCGCTTCTCATTCTGTCTACACCCTCTGGTGTGTCTACTCTGTTACAGAGCTTTGTGTCATCAGCGAACAGTGAAATTCTGCCTTCTGAGTCCTGCGCAATGTCACTGATGAAGATGTTGAATAGGACTGGTCCCAGCACTGATCCCTGTGAATACTCCACTGGTCACTTTCACCTGTGGAGTGACAGCCATTTAGCACCACCTCCCTGTGTCCTGCCACCCAGCCAGTTACCTACCCACCACACTACTGTCCTGCCCACCCATATTCCCAGTTTGTGTAATAGTCTTCTATTTGGCACAGTGTCAAAGGCCTTGCTGAAGTCCAGATAGGCCATGTCCACTGCCCTCCCCTGATCCACCTTCCTAGTCACCCAATCAAAAATTCAACGAGGTTGGTCTGACATGACCTCCCCTGGTAAAACCATGCTGCCTTGGGTCCTGTAGTCCATTGACAACCAGATGTTCCACCAATCTCTCCTTCAGTAGTGCTTCCATGATCTTACACCTACCGAGGTGAGGCTGACTGGTTTGTAGTTCCTCGCTTCCTTTTGTTCCCACTTTGTATAGGGGACTACATCTGCTGTCCTCAGTCTTTGGGTACCTCCCCTGTTTCCAGTGATCAGCTAAACAGGATAGCCAGAGGTTCAGCCACCACCTCTCTTAGTTCTTTAAGGACCCTGGGGTGCACCCCATCTGGCCCCATTGCTTTATCAACTCTTATTACTTCCAGTCCTTTCAGGACCCTTTCTCATGTAAAGGGACTTGTGTCCATTTCTGCACCATTCTCACCCCTTGTACTCCCTTCAGACCCATTACCCTCCTCTTCCTCAGTAAAGACTGAGCAGAAATACCTGTTCAATATGTCAGCTTTACTGTTGTCATCCTCCACGTGGCCCCCATCCTCCCCCTTCAGTCTCACTATCCCTCCCTTTGTCTTTCTTTTTTCACTTATGTACCTGTAAAAGGTTTTGTCCCCTCTACCCACTGATTTTGCAATGTGCTCTTCTGTCTGAGCTTTGGCTTCCTTACTGACCTCCTGCCTCCCTTTGCTTCTCCTGGTACTTCTCCTATCCTTCTGCCTGTGTCTTTTGAATTGCCTGAATGCAATCTTTTGGCTTTCACTTTCTTTGCTACCTCTTTGAAAACCATAATGGTCTCCTCTTCCTTTTCCTCTTGCTAACCTGCTTAATGCATAATTCTGTTGTTCTTGTAATCCCCATTTTAAATACTGCCCACTGTCCCTCAACCCCTGATTCGTCCCATTCCCCTTAATGCCTCTTTCAAGTATCTCCACATTTTCCCAAAGTCTGCCCCCCTAAAATCCAGGATACGTGTTTTTGTGTGATTTGGTTCTGCTCTTTCTGTGATTTCAAACCACAATGACTGGTGGTCACTGTTTCCCAGGTGCTCCCCACTGTTACCCCCATCACACTGTTCCTGTTTGTGAGCACAAGGTCCAGTATTGCCTTCTGCCGAGTTGGTTCCATGACCAGTTGCTTGAGGAAGGCACCTGAAGGAGTCCAGGATAAATCTGCTCCTAGTTGATGCTGCTGCTGGGATGCTCCAGTCCATGTCTGGAATATTGAAGTCTCCAACCAGTACTACCTCACCCTTGTCTGCCATCCTTTGGATGGCTAGCATCAGCTCCCTATCTGTTTCTTCCTCCTGAGCTGGTGGTCTATAGACCACACCTGTGCAGATGGCTGTCCCCATTTTCCTTTCCAGCTTAACCCACAGTATCTCTCCCCCATTTTGTTCCTCCAGGATCTCTGTGGCCCTTATGTCATTTTTCACATACAGTGCCACTCCTCCTCCCTTCCTGCCTGCTCTGTCTCTTCTGAATATGTTGTAGCCAGGTATGGCCATCTCCTAGTCGTGGTTATCATTACACCAGGTTTCAGTGATGGCCACAATGTCCAGGTCTGACTGCACCATGACAGCCTCCAGATCTTCCATCTTGTTGATAAGGCTCCTGACATTTGCACACATGGCTTTCCACGATTTGACCTCCCTAGACTGTTTCACTGTTCTACTCCAGCCCCTTCCTTGGTTGTCATTTATCCCTGGTTCTCCTTGCTGTCTGCCCTTCTGCTGAATTTTGCCCCTTTTCTGCTTATCCACATCTTGGGCACTAATCTCCATCTTTTGCACACTGCTTTGCAGAGATAGCCACTCCTCTGGTTCACTGGTTCCACTGCTAGCTGTGGGGGGTGAGCAAGTCGGTACCCTCCTTGCTGGCCTGCCACCCCCCTTTGCTAGTTTAAATGCTTGTCAATGTAGCATTTAAACTTATCATTGAGTGCTTGATTCTCTCCAGGATGGATGCAGGCCATCAGGCTTGAACAACCTCCATCCCTCCAGATGGGTCCCCAGTCACCAATGAATCCAAACCTTCCTCACAGCACCAGTTCTTCAACCATGAGTTAAAGTTCCTGGTGCATGCACCCTATGCTCTCCCTTGCCTCACAGGTAGTACTTCTGAGAAAGTGACAGAAGTAGCTACTTGCTTGAGACCCCTCCCCAGTTTCCTAAACTCTTCCTGAACTTCCTTTGGCTCCCCATTTGCCAGGTCATTAGTACCTAGGTGGATAATGACATCCAGCTTACCCTCCTGTCTTGCCTTCCCAGTGATCCCCAGGATCTTCTTTCCATCCCTCCATGCCGTGGCACCTGGTAGGCACCTCACCTCCCTGTCCTCCCCCTCCTGTGTTCCTAGCTGGATCCTTCTTATGATGGAGTCCCCCACCAGGATTCGCTTCCTCCTCCTCTGAGGTCCACTGCTTTCCCCGCTGAGGTCACCTCCTTGGCTAACCTCCACATCCTTTCCTTCCACTTCTCTGGGTACCTCTATTTGGTCGTCCTCTTTTGCCAGTGAGAGATGGCCTTCCCACTTTTCCCCCACTTCATGACCATCACATTTAGTAACGCACTCCCCATTGGTGTGCCTTTATGAAGCTGCTTGCTTCAGTATAACTCCTGGAAGGGCTGGCACTGGCAGAGGCAAAACATAAATGGTGGCAGAGCTTGATTTGGGCACTACCCAATGGGTACTGTTCCCATTGTGTGAAATGGGACTTTCCAAATGGTGTAAGAGGAATGATATGACCTTTATTGAAAATGATAGTATTTTCACCAATAACAATAATGTTTATGCTAAAGATGGCTTACATTTGAATTTTTATTTAGTTGTTGTTGACCGGGTAAGTGCACTAGGCAAATTCTGCCTATTTTCAGGCATGACCTGGGGGAGGGGTATACAGATGAATCCCAGCTGGCCTTGAACCAAATTAAGCTGTTGGTGGTATTTTTAGTGAATTGGGGGAAATTTGGCCAGGGCACCAGGGAAATTCCCCTACTCTCCAGTAGGGGAACTTGCTATCCGTCCACAGGATGGCCACTTTGCCTGGAGCACTGGAGGGTGCAGTCATGTTACAAAAGGGAGAGCAGGCCTCCTCTCCTATTCTGAGCTTGCCAGAGGCTGAAGCAAGTAATTTAACCACTGTTCCTGATACTTCCACTGAGGACTTCATGGATCTCTATGTATCAACTGAAGATTTATTCATGGAGACAGCAATGTTTAAAGAAAAAGATTTAAATACTAATCTGCAGGTTAAACCGCAGGAAATTTTGAAGTTGGTTCAGTTTGAAGAAGAACGCCATAGACTGGAAAGAGAATGATTGGAAGCTCAGTTAGCTGTATTACATCCCGGCGCAGCTCCTGTCATCTTGAATGCTAGGTTTGTCAAACAGCCTAATTATGCAGCAGATACTGACAATGCCCCGGCAGGGCCGGGTGAGTCTGACACTGTTATCACTGTAATTTCATTGTATAAGGCTGACAGCAGTAACGCCTCTTTTGGTGTGTGTCAAGAGCCTATTTCTAATCAAATAATGTCACCCTTATCCATAAAAAGTTGTTCCCCTGCTGATGACAGGAGCAAACCATGCTCAAATTCGGACTCTCAGTCTCTAAACAGTCAGGAGCAACTTTTGCTGGCGGTAAACTCACTTAGCACTGAACCGAAACCTCCTGTTGTAAAAATGTCTCAGATCGGCAGTTGTGACACCAAACACGGTGTGTGCCTGAAGTCTGAAACTTGCAGTTTGACTACTACAAAAAATACCACCTCTGATTTTGCTTTCCTAGGTGAGGGAAGCTCACGGTGTACCGTTTTGCATACTGCAAATCCCTTGCTGCCTTCCCCAGGAATCAATCTTTCCAAAACTGCAGGCTTTGTTTTCAAATATCCGAAGGCTAACTTCAGATATTTAAAAGGCTAACTGAACCCAACGTAGTTTACCAAACCCAGCACGACCATCAGGAAGGCACTACTGATTTTGTTTTTGGAAGTGAGTCCTCTAAAGGACTAGTACAACAGAGGACAGTACCTGAAAAGACAAAGTAGGAGGCGAAAGAGCACAAAATAATCAAGCACCTGAAATGAATCCTTCCATTTCTTCACATGGTTACCAATTCTTCTCCTTCTAATCTGTCTGGTTCCCAGTCCACGGATACGTGGATGCCTCAGAAAGCTCTCTCAGGTGCAGGATGGAAACATTCAACAGGGAGTATATGGATTCCAGTCCCCTCGTGGGACATTCCACTCTCCCAAGTTTCAGCTGAATGGAAACCAAAGATCCCTTCTTGCCCTTCACCAGATGTCTGTTTAAAACCAGACTGTAGTTCTTCTAATTTTCCTTCTACTATACATTCCCTCAAGACTTCTTCTTCAGAAAGTGATAAAACTGTCTCTTTTCCTCCTTTGGAACCTAAACAAAATTCTCAGTCGGCTAACCCTCCACCCTTGGACTCAGATAATTCACAGGGCTCAAAACCTTTGTTGTCTGATCTTTTTACAAAATCTAAACAAACTGCAGCACCACGCAGAAATGCTGTTCGCATTCATTATAAGGTTGGTTTACAAGATAGGCCTGATAGATATCATGTGGGTATAGTATTGTTAAAGAATTCTTTACATTTCTCCCCAAGAGAGATCTATGCATTCATAAACATCTCTGGAGGGGACAACTATGATGTTAGTTTTCATACCTCATATGCTCTGGACTTGTTCTGGGAACGTTATGGATAGGTTAAGATGTCTCCAACCTGGACCCCCTTTGTTGTTATACCCTTGACAAAACCCCTGGTAAAATATATAACAGTTATGGTTTACAATGTGGGGTTCATGTTGAAGACATAACCTACTGGACATCACAGAAATGTGAGGTACTGAGTGAATCAGAAGCCATCCTTCACAGTGAACTGTTCTGGACTGTGGGTGGAAATATAAAGAAAAACTTTGTCAAGGTGATACTGGAATTGAACATATCCCTAATTCTCTTCTCTTAGGTCATGACCATGTGGTTTGCATTTATGCAGGCCAGCCTTGGGCCTGCTATAAGAGTGGCTTCCACACTCATCTCTCCAATACATGCAATAAACCCAGATGTAATAATTGTGGCGAGGTGGGTCATAGTACCATGCAATGTGCCAATCACACTTGCTGTGACCTTTGTGAAGACTATGGGCATAATTTTGGTGAATGCCTCTGGGTGGCAAGAAATAATTGCTTATTCAGCAGGCACAAGATTCTGCTATGCCAGCCACTCCAAAACCATGTTCATCTAGTGGTGCTCCTCAGAATCCCCCCCTCAAAAAATCCCCCCCCTTTTTGATTCATTCCACTTCCGCATCTAATAAAAATCTTCCTGAGGATCCCATTATCATCTTAGATGATCCATCAACACATGATAGCACTCCACAAGCCCCTGTGCAGCAGATTACTACCTCAGATATTCTAACCCCAGTCTGTTACGAGGACCCAACTGCCACCCCCATGGAAGGTTCTGACTTACCTATTCCAGACTCCTTGCCCTGTAGGAAATCTTCCAGGTTTTCTAAATCCATTTTCTCTGACCCTCCCACCCCAATAGAAATTAAAAACTCGTATTCAGCCTTGTTCACCTCCTGGGGGGAATCAGAAATGGAGGTGGCAGATTCTGACTCGCAGAAATCTGTTAATGATCAAGGTTCCCATAACATTGTAAAAGGGGATCACAAAGGAAAAAAGAAAAAAAAAAGAGGAAAAAAACTTAGATGTTGAGTCACCTAATATGTTTCAATGGCTGTGGGTTTGCTGTGTTCTTTAAATGTACATAGTTTCCTGTATTTTGATAAGAGAGGTGCTGTGTTTCAATTTTTGCATGATTTGTCTATTGATGTTTGTTTACTCCAGGAAACCTGGATGTATAATGATGAACAGGTTCAAATGTTTAAGCGAGAATGGGTATGGGGCCCATCCTTTTGGTCCTTTGGCCTAGATTCCGCCGATGGAGTTGGGATTCTTTTTCATTCACACAGTTTCACACTACAAAAATTATATGATTTAGTACCTGGGAGGGCCTTGATTTTGGATGGCTTCTATAACTATATGGATTGCAGATTTATTTCTGTTTACACTTCAAAAATTAAGACAGAAAAAGTAGGCCTTTTAAAAGCAATCCAGCCTTTTTTAGTCACTCATTATAAAATTTTCCTATGTGGGGACTTTAATTGCAGTTTGGTAAAGGAAACAAACAAGAAAACAGGTGAAGAAAAAAAAAATCTATTGCGACTCAAATGCATTGGCCCAGATGATTCATGCTGATGATCTACTCAACTGTCATTCTCTACATGCAAAAGGTCCCAACTTCACTTATAAGCACAATGCTTATACATCTATAATTGATTATATATTAATTTCCTCTAATGTACCTAAGGGGTCTCTATCCATTATACCTGTTCCATTCTCTGCCCATTTATTGTTGCTCTTATCGCTGACTCATTTTGTTAAAAGATCCCCTTTACATGGTAGATGGAAGCTTAACGTTTCAGTTTTGAAAGACTCTATGGTTATTAAGGATATGACATCCTTGCTTCAAGCAAGATTATTGGTTGAATTCCTGTACCCTGACAAAGGGGAATGGTGGATGGACACCAAAATTGATATACGAGCTTGGTTTTTACAGTATGGTAAAAGAATTGGTAACAATACATTTTTAAAATATTTACCCCTTAGACAGCAGTTACAGTATACAAATGAATGTCTTTAACAAATCTTTCTAGATTTGATTTTTCTAATCAGATCCACATGGTAAAAGAGGTATGAAAATACTTGAGACTGATAGAGCTAAATCTATCCAGTCACTGTTGACGAATGGTACCACAACCTCCCCCATAGGAGATCCCTACGAAGCGTGTAAAACTCTAAAAAATAAAATCACTATGGACTCTTTAGTTTCTCTGGAAGGACAGAGGGTGAGCTCTTTTGAGGATCTAGAAACTGTTATTCAGCAGCATTATGATTCTTTAAAACCACAAACACCTATCTTAACCTGTGATATGATAGATTTTTTACAGTCTGTTGTGGTTCCAGGTTTCCCAATCGAACTCCAGAAATTATAGTCGCCCATTACCAAGTTAGAAATCACACAGGCAATACAGTCCTTAAGACTTTCCACCACTCCGGGTTTAGAAGGTATCCCTCATATATTTTACAAAACGTTCTGTTCCCAAATAGTAGAGAGTTTATTCATTACCTATACATACTGGTTCAGCACCAATACCATACACGTTTCCTTTTCTGAAGGTTTATTGGTTTATCTCTTTAAAAAAGGAGATCGTTCTCAAATTAGTAATTGTAGACCCATAGTTCTCCTTAATACAGACTATAAGATATTGGATCAGATTTGAAATACTCGTTTAAAGGCCTACTCCTCTTTGGTAGTTTCCCCATTCCAGTATTGTGGTCTGCCTGTAAGAAATATTCAACAGGCCCTACGGACCGTAAGGGATGTAATCTATCATTGTAATAATTCAGGATATTCAAGTTGAGTAGTAACAGCCGACCAGGAGAAAGCTTTTGATAGGGTCCTTCATCATTGCTTATTTTTAATTTTACAAACTTATAAAATACCTTTACCCTATATAAACCAGCTACGGTTATTATACTCTTACTTTACTGCCAGACCTTTTTTAAAGGGCAGGGTTGGTCATAGTGTTAGGGTACATTGCGGTATTTGACAGGGGTGCCCTTTAAGCCCTCTACTGTATGTCTTTTCCCTGGACCCTCTACTTTGCTCTAGTATGACACCACCTAAATGGACAGGACTTGGATGGGTTGGAATCCCTTAGGCATTGTGCATCCAAGCATATGCTGATGATATTTGTGCTTTTTTTTCGCATCCAGAGCAAATAAAAAAAATTTTAAAGAAATTTCTTAATACCAAAATATTTCTAATGCCAAATTAAATATGGAAAAAAGTAAAGTAATGTTCCTTGAGCCTAGTATAAATCACCATACAATCTGGCATGGGCTCACGATTTTCACTACTCCTTTGGAAATTTTGGGGATCCTTTTTGATCCTCAAAACTTACCTGATAAAAATTGGGATCTGGTTATTCATAAAGCAGAACAAAAAGTTAACAGATGGAAACAATGGATGCTTTCCAAAATCAACCGAATTGCTATTTTTTTAAAAAAGTTACCACTTTTACAGTATGTGGCATCTTTATACCCTTTACCTATTCAATTTGAAACTAAACTTTATGCTTTCAAATGCTATGGGGCACCAGATTAAACCCCATTAAATGACATTACACTTACCTAGATAAAGATTTGGGTGGTCTTAACATGATAGTACCCATGGTTTTCCTGCATATATTATTTTTCAAGAGCTCGGTTGGTGATGTGCTTAAAAATACTAAATCAGTTTCCAATGCCTGGATGTGGAAACCCTTGCCATGTATCTCCAATCATGGCTCCAGATGGCACCTAAATTACATCCCAGGCTTCAAATTTCTCCCTATTTTATTCCTGCAGCTCAGAAATTGTATAAATGGGCCATCACAAAGGATTGCATTTCTACACACATCATTAAAACACTTTATCAAGACATAATGTCCAGAAATTACCCTAGGGGACCCGATTTTAAGAACTGCCCTTCAGTCGATAACCACTACATCATTCATCAATTAACTCTTCCAAGAATTCTGCTGAAAATGTGGAAAAATCTATGGCTCACAGTTTATGGGAGAATACATACAAGGGGAAATGCTAAACGTAAGAGCATAATAGAGAGAAATTGTCCTTACATGGAATGTGTAGCACAACTGAAAACCATGGAACACTTCTTGCTGCACTGTTCTTATGTTACTGCTTTATGGGATTTTTTAAGTGGTCTCTGAATTAGCTTCGATTTTTATCATATGATGTTCTCGTAGTGGGAAAATATGGGTCTGGTTTAACAAAATACCATCCTGACACTTTAATCATTTTCTTTTGCTGTCTCAGATTCGATGTATGGCACACTCGATGTCAGTGGGTTTTGTATCAAAAAAGAATGTCTTATGATTGCCTGAGTATTCTAATTTTCAATAAACTTAGGAATATATATATATTTTAGATTGTTCATTATATTCCTCACAACAGGTGTTGAATTGGTGGAGGGGTTTCACTTATTTTATAAAATATAGTGTTTTTTTTTTGTGTTTGGGTCAATTGGTTTGACAAAGATGTATTCAATTGTATTTGTGTTTTCCTTTTTTTTCTTTTCCCCTTTTTTCATTCTTTCTCTATCAAATTATCTGTATGATTGTGTTTGATGACATGCTTGTTTTGTTGTTCAATTTTTTTGATGTGTTACAATAAAAATGTCCCCTACTCTCCAGCAGGGGGAACCTCTGGCCTACTGTTGGCCACTTCCATGGAGTCGCTAAAGGAGATGGACATGCAGGAAGCTGTGGAGCTGGTCTCCTCCACTGCTTTATCAACTTCAGAGACAGAAATTTTTTTTGATGCTCTGAATGTTTTGGAGGGAGCATTGGAAGCCCAGATGGACACAGATGATACTATTGTCAAGCTTGGTGAAAAGGAGAAAGTCAGTGAAACTAAACAGACACAAGGAAAAGTGCCGAAAGAAAATAACCAGATGAATGAAGACCTTGAATTGCAATTGTTGCAAGAGGAATGAGAGTTTCTAAGAAAACAAAAAGCATTGTGAGATGCAATAGTGTTGAGGGACGGACTGAGTCTACCTGTCAATGAAGCAGTGACGCACCCTAGCAACCAGACTTTGGACCAGCTGCAAACTGCAGGCACAGATGGCGGTACTTATTGGCAGTTTGCAATGTCTCCACAGAGGAGCAGTCTGTCTAGGGAGCAAAATGCGACTAAAACAATGTTCTCTTTTCAGGCAAGTGGAAACTCTACTTCCTTGTTTGTTTTTAATGGGAATAATAAGAAGGGCATTGACTTGGCTAAAAAGGGAGCTACAGTGCAAATGGCATTATCAGAAGCATCTGCTTCTGGCCTAAGATGTAGCCCACAATCCCCAAAGAAAATGATTTCAGATTGGTCAGTAGAAGCAGCATTAGAAAATACTGGATGGGAAATGAATTCTAAGGACAATGGGTTTCAGGGCCATTACCTATTCGAGTGCTAGGAACTGTACTAGAAACTTCTACTGTAGCATCTAATGTCTACCCTAATATTACCAAAGGTGTGGTCCCAGAGAATTCAACAGAGAGGGTGGAAGGGAGGGGTAGCTGCAGAATAAGGGGTGCTAGCTGCACATTCGAGCAGACTTGATAGACCTCTAGGCCTTTATCTGCTGGCAAATTTCGTATGTTCGTATGTTCGTGCAGTGTTACCTCCAGGCCTGAATTGCCTGAACACCCAGAAGATGTTAACTCAGGGGAAAGTCAGCAACCAAGGTGGAACAGAACATATACAACCTTTTTTTTGTGAGACTGTTTATGCCTATACTCAGCTATTGTTTGCACCCTCTTGTACTGACAAAAAAAAATTATGATGATTTATTTTGTGACTTAGATAATCTTAAAAGTTCAACACAGTAGATAGAGCTATTGATATGAAGCATACAGCAAGAAGAGCCAACACAAGTGCTAGACACTCTGGCTGGGAATAAATCCCCTGGTAGTGATGGCTTAACAAACAAGTTCTATAAATACATTGGTAACAAACTTGTGGTTGAACTGACTGAGGTTTTTACCTGTATTTTAAAGAACCACTCCCCGTCTCTCTGAATGACAAATGGCCAAATAGTTTATTTATTTAAGAAAGGAGATAAGTGCGATATACAAAACTGGAGGCATATTACTCTCCTTAACAATGATTTCAAACAGCAGGAAACTAGCCGGCCACTTGATCCTACTAAGAGAAGTATGTGAGCATGGACAGGGAGGGAAAGTAGAGGGTGTAGTGTTAACATTAGATCAAAGAAAGCCAAGCTTATCTATGGGCTGTCTTAAAACAATATTGGATCCCCACCAAATTTATTGACTGGATTAGATGTTACATAAAATGGTGACTGTGACTCCAGTGGGTGCATGGATGGAAAGGAGCAATGTGCAAAGTCTGGAAAGGAGTGAGACAGGGATGTCCTATGAGTCCCCTTCTGTTTGACTTTAGTATAGGCCCCCTTTTACGACTCCTTAATAAATCCAGACACATACAACACACAGCACTGGGGAGATGACCCTACAGTTTGTGGTGATCACATATGCAGATAACCTCTGTATTTTAACACATGATCCTAGATCAGCCTCGGTTGCTATACAGATATGCAGCCAGTACAAAGCGTACTCAGGGATAGACTTAAATAAAGAAAAATGTATAGCTAAACTAATAGGGGAAGAGATGCAAGGGCCCCAGCATATCCAAGGGATTCAAGTGACAAAAGGACCAGTGGAGATTTTAGGTGTCACTTTTGGGTTGCAGCAGGATTATATATTGAACTGGAAACTGAAATTAAAGCAAGGTCAGCAATTAGTAGTGGGTTGGATCAAATGGAAGCACAGTAAGAAAAGAAAGGATGTATCTAGTAAAAACATTCTTATTACCACTTTTTGTTTATATTAGTCATATTTTTCCCCATCCAAGCAGTTGGAAACCACCATCTTAAATATTTTCTTTCAGGCAATTTGGGGTAGTCAGTTGAATCCGATCAAGAGGAATATTACTTATTTAAAGATTCAGCAAGGAGGATTAGGAATGATCAATCCCATTTCCTTTTTTTACAGTATTTTTATGTATACAAACCTTAGGCCATTCTTAGTGTTTTCAGGACAGGAATGGGTTCCCTTACCCCTAACAGCATGTTCATCATGGATATCCCAATGGGAACATGGACAGCTGAGGCAATTAAAAAGATCTGGAGTCATCCCTGAATATATCAGGGAAACTTTTTTTAAACTAAAACAATGGCACATTATGAGTACTATGCTAGTCACTAAATCAAAGAAGGAAATACATGTGTGGGTGCAGGGAAGTTTTTTTACTGAAGCCGTAACATTTCCCAATTGCTCAGATGCTTACATTTCCTCCTTATTACACCTAGTAAAGGAATCCAGAATACTGATTAAAATGTGGGATCTGCACTGGTTGAGTTGTCATGGAAAAATCTACATAAAGTCAAACCATAAACACAACCAGTTGGAAGACAGGTATTGTAGTAGGCCACAATGTTTTCAGGAATTAAAAACAATCAATCATTTGTTCTTCACATGTTCATATATTCAGGGTTTTGGGGGGTTCTTGGCTACAGAATGGGGTACACCATGGTTTCAGACAATAACTGATGAGGCTCTAATGTTTGGGAACTATACAGGTCAAGTGCTGAGATGGAATATAAGTACCTTGCATGTTGTACTAAAAGTTATTAAATGGTTCATTTGAAATATTAGATCATTATTTTCTTTACAACAGATACAAATCAATCACATCAAATTATTAGCAAAAATTCAACATGAACTTAATAGTATTTATTTGAGTGAAGTTAATGCACTAACTCAGGGTGATTAAAGGGTGCGTTGGAGAAATATGTTTTGGATCATGGATTCAGACACTCCAGTAACTTGAACCAGGCTATACTCCAACTAATGAGGAAATGCTGTAATAATATTATAATGACTAGTCTTACACTGAAGTACTTCTTGTGGTTTTGAATGGGACTGTATTCTTGTATTTTCCTTGCATAATATATTGTGCAATTATGATTTGAGAAATTGTGACTATGTACTAGAAATTTTGTTTTGCATTACTTGTTTGATTTTTACTTTAATAAACACCCCTACTCTTTTTGAAAAGTGCCATGGGATCTTTAACATCGACCTGAACAGGCAGATGGGACCTCAGTTTAATGTTTCATCCAGAAGATGCCACCTCAGGAGTGCAGCACCCCCTCATGCTACACTACAATTTCAGTATTGGGATTTAACCCAAGTGTCTGGTGTGGAAATAGAACCCACAGCCTTCTAATCTCCCAGCCTCAGAGGTGAGTGTGCTGCCTGCTGAGTCACTGACGTTGAAGTGAATAAAACAGGAGCAGATCTGTTAGGGCACCAATTCCTTAGATTTTTCAAGCAAAACATTTTTTTTTCTAAGGGGGAACTATAATGTTCAATAAGTTCAAGTTCAAGTTTATTACAGGAAAGCTCCATTGAGCAAGATCATTCACAAGGAGGTCCTGGGTGCATGGTTACAACAAATACACAATGCAGGCAATAACATAACAATACATAGATGGCGGACCAGATCCTACAAGATGCACGGGTCAACAATCTGGAGTGAAACAAAAGTGAGAAATACTTAGTACAAGTTGTTAAGGAAGGCGGTGTAGTGAGAACAAACAAAGGAAGTGAGTAGAAGGCTAGGGAAGGAGTTTTAAAAGCTGTTACACGTGTCCTTTATTTTTGAAGCCACCAGTTTTTTGAAGACATTTTCTGAGACTACACTGGATAGTTTCAGAGTAGA
Organism: Neoceratodus forsteri; assembly: GCA_016271365.2. NCBI lineage: Eukaryota > Metazoa > Chordata > Ceratodontiformes > Ceratodontidae > Neoceratodus > Neoceratodus forsteri. The sequence continues at coordinate 1,295,639,907 of CM057456.1, forward strand.
TTGTAGCTGGTTCCAAATAGTTGGCAGGGCACTTGAGAAGGCTCGTCTACCAAAGGAGGTACAAGTCCTAGGTACATCGAGTAGGATAAAATCTTATTTTCTAAGGAAATAAGAGCTGTGGGAGGTATGGATAAGAGCTACTAAATAGCTTGATAATTTATTCAGAAGAAGTTTTAGGGTCCAAATGCCAGCATGAAGTGTGCATCAAATGGTGAGTGAAGTCCAGCCAACAGCTGTGTATAGTTCACAGTGGTGGGTTCAGTGTGGGTAGTTTGTAATGAAGCACAGGGCATGGTGATAGAGAATGCTCAGTTTGTTTAGGTTAGTAATTGCTGCATAAGTGTATAATATGCCCTTGTAGTCAAGTAAAGGGAGGAAGGTATTCTGAACAAGCCTGAATCTGGTTTCCAGGGGAAAGAGGGACCTATTTTGGAAGAAGAAGCCTAGTCTAGCTTTTAGTCTTCTGGACAGGTCGTCAATGTGCTCATTAAAGGAGAGCTTGTTGTCTAACCAGAAGCTGAGGTATTTAAATTTAGAGACAACTTCCAGTGGTTCACCTAGGGATGTAACGATGATGTCTTTAGGTGGGGTAGTGAGGGTGATGGAGGAAGTATTGGGGGAAAAATCATGGCCTTAGTTTTTTTAGCATTTAGGAGGAGTTTGGTATTGATGAGATTTGTTTCTACCTGTGTGAAATCGACTTGACATATATCCCTGACTTCTGATATTGTAGGGCTGGATGTATACAAAACTGTATCATCTGCAAAGAAATGCAAGGTTGTCCTGGTTATTTGAGAAATAAGATTGTTGATATATAGGGAGAAGAGTATAGGACCTAAGATGGAACCTTGCGGGACTCCCCTAGTAACTGGTAAGAAGGCAGAGAACAGCCCACCTGCTTTGACTTTCTGCATCCTTCCTGATAGGTAACTGGAAAAACCACTGGGTAGTAGCTAGGGTAGCACCAATATTGGTAAGGCTGTTCGCAATTAGAGTATGGGCAATGGTGTTGAATGGTTTGCTCAAATTTAAGAATACTGCACCCGTAATTTTTTTAGCATCCTTAGCTGAGATCCAGTCATCGGTGACTTTAGCTTGTGCAGTAACGGTGCTATGATTAGGGCAAAAGCCTGATTAAGCTGGATTGAGGAGAGAATAGGTTTCCAGGTGGTTCTTCAATTGTATATAAATCAACTTTTCAAGGACTTTTGAAAGGATAGGCAAGATTGAGATTGGTCTGTAATTGTTTAAGTCACATAGGTAGCCTGATTTAACTAGGGGTATGATATGAGCAGATTTCCAACATAATGGAACTGCGGCAGAAGAAATAGAGAGGTTGAATACACGGAGAATTGCAGCAGTAATATAGCGGTAGCTGACTTTTAAGAAAAAAGGTTCTAGGCCATCGTCTCACTTTTTGTGGTATCTAACTTGAAGAGTGAATCCTCGACTTCTTTGAAGCTGAGGGAGAGCAGCTGGAAAGGATGGGCTGTAGCTTTCGGGACAGTGGTAGGGCTAATATGGATACTAGTACAAGATGCATATGGTGATGCATCGAAGGCTAGACCAGCTGTGACAAAGTGAGAATTCAGTTCTATGAGGATTTGGTGATTGTTCTTAATAACTGTGCCATTTATGTTAATCTTAGTTGGGATGGAGGGAGCAGCTGGTTGACCTTCAATAATCTTAATGGACCTCCAAATTTTCTGTGAATTTCCTTTGGCTTGTTCCAGCATGGAAACGTAGTAGTTCGCTTTGGTGGAATGAATATGTTTTACGCAGGCATTCCTAGCTGCTCTAAATGTCTGCCAATCCATCAGATTCTTGGTTCTTCTTGCTAGTGCCCAGAGTTTATCTTGGTTAATAAGTGCGGTTTTGAGCTCTGGTGTAAACCAGGGGTGGGAGACCTTGCACGTACGCACCTTAATAAATGGGGCATGCTTGTTAGCCAGGGTGGTGAGATTTTCATTCAGGGTAGAGACAGTCTCATAGACTGTTTTAGAGAGGTACAGATCTTGCCATTTGACCTTGTTAAGGTTGGTCAGGTAGCTCAGGGTATTGAATTTTCAAAAGGAATACTTGATTATGAACTTAGGCTGGTGGCGGGCACTGGTTTGATGTCTTGTACAGACCACTACTCTATGATCACTCGTATCGTTGGAAAAACAGCCGATTGTAGTATTTTGTTGGGATGGGTGTTAAGTATGACATTGATGACAGAACTATTGGCAGTGTTATTGGTGTTTATCCTAGTGGGTTCACCAATTATCCGGGCAAGACCTAGTTCATCACAAAGGGATTTCAGGCTAAGCGATTTGTGTGTGAGCCAATCCATATTGAGGTCCCCGAGTATCAGTGTTTCTGTATTGGCAGTTGTAACTAAGGATTTTAGGATGTTGATGATTTCAGTTCCAGCAGTTGGGAGGTCTGTAGCCGCCAATTACTGTAATAGTTTCATTGGAGGGAAGGTGGAGTTTCAGAGATATGATTTCACATTTCTTTGATTTAGAGTTGCAATAGATGTCACTAATAGTGAATTTGGATTTGGTGTAAATAACTACTCCAGCCCCCCCCCCCGGTATTCCTATCAGCCCTATAGAGATTATAGTTGAGGAGACATATTTGCAGGTCTGTAATAGTCTTTTTGAGCCAGGATTCAGTAATAATGATGAGGTCAGGCTCAGTGTGTGTGGCCCAGGCTTGTAAAAGGTCAATCTTTTTGGGCAAACTTAAAATGTTGACCAACATGAATTTAAGGCCAGGAGCAGTGGCTAATTTGGTAGGCAAGGAGAACATTGACAAAGGGCCTGGGTTAAGTTCTACATTGCCTGAGCAGAGAAGGAGCAGGAGCAGGTGTTTCTTTATAGCTGTTGTGACGGATCTGGATGCAAGTTGTGACCGGCTAACAGTAGTGGTTAGGGATACCATTTTTAGTGCTATTATGGTGCAGTCTAATGTGGCAGTTAATGGATAGTAGGGATAAAGCTCTAAGTGACATATGAGAAGGGGGTAGTAAAAGCAGGTGAGAGGGGAGTGGGTTGTAACTACAAGGAGGGGAACATTGAGTGAGTGTCAGTACAGTGAAAAGGGGCAACGTATATAGAAGTGAGATGTTCCTGGGCAGGTTTCAAACCTTGGATTTCGTCATGATAGCATATAGTCAGGATGTTAGTGAGCAACAATAAAATGACAATGGGGACATGAACCATGGTTCTAGGAGAGCAGGCTTATGCAGGGGAAAGAGGGCGGGGTGTCTAAAGAGAGGGTGGCTTGCAGCACTGTCTATGCCCTTAATGTGAGCAAATAGGGTGAAACAGCTCTTTGGGGTAGAGCTATTGAGTATTTAATAGAAGCCTGGGAGGGGGTGGGGAGTGGGAAGAAAAAGCCTGTCAGGGACAGAGCCCAGGGCACAGATATGTAGTGCCTTTCATCTGAGCCAGTCGGGGCTTGCTTCCAAAAAGCACCCATGTTGCGATTGACTGGCTTTGGCCCGTATCTTGCTGCTTGTGGATCCGAGGAGCGTGGAGTGGTCGGCGGCTGCTGGATTGCCGTCTGACCAGGGGGTTGAACTCCAGCTGTGGAGCGTAGGCAAGCCCTGTTCAGGGGCTGCTACTGCTGGGGAGAAGAGAGAAAAGAGCAATTTAAGGACAGCTGGAACAATGGGTCAGACAGATCAGCATGGGACAGAGATTAGCAAGATAAAGGGACTTTGGGATTTTAGGTGCCAAGAGAGGTGGAGAGTAATTTAGTACAGCTAACTATGCTCTAAAAAGGGCTGTAATCACACATTTTTTTACTATCTTAAGCAGTGGAATAAATTCTAATGTACAGTCTTGTAAATTTTGTCAGTTAACTTGTAAAAAGCCAAAAAAGTCCGGCACGGGCTGAGCCCAGAGCACAGATATGCAGTGTCTTTCATCTGAACCAATCGGGGCTTGCTTTGAAAAAGCACCTGCATTGTGATTGGCTGGCTTTGGCCCGTACCTTGCTGCTTGTGGATCCGAGGAGCATGGAACAGTCAGTGGCTGCTGGATTGTCATTCGACTGGAGGGTGGAACTCTGGCTGTGGAGTGTAGGCAAGCCCTGTTCAGGGGCTGCTGCTTGCTGCTTGTGGATCCGACAGCATGGAGTGGTTAGCGGCTGTTGGATTGCCATCCGACCGGGGGGTGGAACTCTGGCTGTGGAATGAAGGCAAATCCTGTTCAGGGGCTGCTGCTTGCTGCTTGTGGTTCCGAGGAGTGTGGAGTGGCCGGTGACTGCTGGATTGCCATCCGACCAGTGGATGGAACTCTGGCTCTGGAGCATAGGCAAGCCCAGTTCAGGGGCTGCTTCTGCTTGCTGCTTGTGGATCCAAGGAGCATGGAGCGGTCGGTGGCTGCTGGATTGCCATCTGACTGGGGGGTGGAACTCTGGCTGTGGAGCATAGGCAAGCCCTGTTCAGGGGCTGCTGCTTGCTGCTTGTGGATCCAAGGAGTGTGGAGCGGTCTGTGGCTTCTGGATTGCTGTCCGACTGGGGGGTGGAACTCCAGCTGTGGAGTGTAGGCAAGCCGTTTAGGGGCTGCTGCTTGCTGCTTATGGATCCTAGGAGCGTGGAGTGGTCGGTGGCTGATGGATTGCCATCCGACCAAGGGATGGAACTCTGGCTGTGGTGTGTAGGCAAGTCCAGTTCAGGGTGAAACAGTAAGGGTGGAATAAGTAAACACTTTAACAAGAACTGCACATTAGGAGGTAAAAATAAAAATAAGGACAAAATTGGATGTATCTTATAAAGTACATGAAGTATAACAAACACAATGGGTGAACTACAAGCAATTAGTGAGGAATGAAAGCTTTGCTTTAATTGCCATTACTGAAACCTGGTGGGATAACAACTGTGCGTGACAAAGGAGTCTAGCCGGATGCTCATTATACCATCATGATAGAACTAAAAGATATGGGGGAGGAGTAGCACTGTTTACTAGAGAAAACATAAAATTTTATTTATTTTATTTATTTTGTTTTTGTTGACCGGGTAAGTGCACTAGACAAATGCTGCCTATTTTCAGGCATGACCCAGGGAGGGGGATACAGATGAATGCCAACTGACCTTGAACCAGATTAAGCTGTTGGTGGTATTTTTAGTGAAATCGTTTGATATCTCCTATAAAATAAAAAAAAAAAAACAAAGCAATGCAGCCTGCATTGAGACCATATGGGTTCAACTTACTTCCATGTTTGCCTCCCTGATAATTGCAGGCCTCTTCTACAGATCACCTTGGTCTAATATTGAGGTAACATCAGAAATGATAGAGGAACTTGAGAAAACTAATGAGTTAAGTGATGTTCTACTTGTGGGGAAAAAGCAGCATTATGGCAACCCACGGTTTAGGGCTGAAACAATGTATAGTTGAACCCATGAGATGATGCAACATTTTAGATCTGGTATTAACATTCAGGCAGTATTAGCATAAGTTTATGTCATACTGGGCCCCCCTTGGGAAACAGTGACCATCACACCATCTACTTTAGGGTTAACATGTCCCCTCAGAAAAATGAAAGTACTACTGAGATCTTCTTATATGAGAAAGCTGATATAATCAGTATACGGAATTATCTAGATAAAATAAGCTTGAAATAAATAATGGAAAATCAAGGAGTTAATGATAAGTGGGAAGTGCTTAAAAGTAAATTATTAGAACTCTGTAACAAGTATATTTCTAAAACTAAAAAATACAGCAGGGGAGCAATTGGGCCAAAAAGGCTACCAAGTACATTTAAAACTTTAATTAATGCAAAAAAAGAGTTTATCAAAAATTAAAAAAAATAAGAATCCTGTACTTTGAATTACAAATAAATCATTATTAAAAAAATCCAAATATGCTATAAGGAAAGCAAAAGACAAGATATAATTACATCTGGCAAAGAATGCAAACAAAACCAGTAGTAAAGTTTTCTATAGCTACATATATTCTCGTAGAAATCATAGACAAACAGTTGGACATTCCAGCAATGTGAATTGCCTGTTGACTGATCCACTGCAGATGGCAATAACTTCAATAAATTCTTAAAGAAAGTATATGTTTCTCAAACCAAAACTACACCCCCAGTGGACATCTCCATCACCCCTTATATATTTATCATTGAAATAGAAATCAAGGAATGTACAAAAAAAATTGAGACCTGGCTCAACTCTTGGCACAGATGGTATTACTGGAAAAATTATGAAGATTATGATGAATGGTATAATTACTCCATTGAAAATGATTTATGAGGCATCTATTGACTCAGATCAGATTCCAGATGATTGGAGGTGGGAAAATATTACTCCAATTTTTAAGAAAGGAACTGAAGAAGACTGAAAAAAATAAGACCATTAGTTTATCCTCAATCCCTGGCAAAATGCTCAAGAGTATCATTAAAAACATGATTAGTAATAACACCAGTGAGGATCTAGATCAACATGAATGTAAGCTAAGTAAATCCTGTGTGACAAATGTGCTATATTTCTATGAAAAAATAAGTAGCTCCCTGGAAAAGAGATTACCATGTAATATCATTTATTTAGATTTTTCAAAGGCCTTCAACCTTATGACACATTGGATAGTGATTCATAAAATGCAGAGCGTGGGTATACATAATAAGCAAGTAAACTGGACTTCTAACTGGTTGAAAAACAGGGTGCAGTATGTAACCATAAGAGATCATTGATTAAATGAGGTGGGTGTGCCCAGTGGGGTGTTGCATTGATCAGTGCTGGGGCCCCCTGCTCTCAAGTATATTTATTGCAGACTTAACTAATGGCCTAACATTGTGGTCCACTAAATATGCTGATGATACAAAGTTGGGTGGTGTATGTAACTCTCCTATCGACCATAACATAATATAAAGTGATTCAGACAAAATCTTGAGGTGAGGCATTAACTAGGAGATGGCTTTTAATACTGACAAGTGTAGGCTCATGCACTTAGGGAAGGGGAATAAAATGTTTTCCTATGCCTTATGTGGAACAACATTAATGAAACCTACAAGCAAAAAGGGCCTTGGGATTATTATCATGGATGAAATGCATCAAGCTAGTCAGACTTTAGAAGCTATTGCATGTGCAACTAGGGCACTGTGGGCAATTAAAATAAACTTAAAGTCACTCAAAAAAGAAGTAATCATTCCACTATACAGCGCATAAATCATACCCATCTAGATTATGCTGTCCTTGTATGGTGCCCCATAGGAGTAGGGGCATTCTAAATTTGGAAAGAATTCAATGTAGAACAGCAAAAACAATAAGCTCCATTAATGATTTCTGATATGAAGACAGATTAATCACATTATACCAGATTCTGAAGGACTCTTATTTAATTTCAGAATTAAATTTAGAATTCAAACAAATAAATGAAAATACATGAGGACATCCTTTGCAACAATCAGCACAACATTTTTAAATAACCAAGAGGAATGTTTTCTTTACACAACATGTTATAAATCCTTGGAATTCCCTACCCCTGGATATAGTTATTAGTAGTACAAAATCCAAATTTAAAAATAAATCAGATTATTATTTGATGAGTGGTGGTACAATTAATTATTACAATTAATGTGGAGCATTAAGGACGCAAGCTCCTTAGCTCCTTTCCTGCATTTAGTATGAGCCTTAGTATAAGATAGTATCAGTGAGCCGGAGGAGAGAGGTGGAAGTAGAATGAGGCATTCAAAAGCCAGACTGAAGGGGGTTGAAGAGGGATGTAGAGTCAAGAAAAGGGAAGAGTTGGGAGAGAACAAGGTGTTCCTGGTGTTTAGCCAGAGTGGGAAGAAGATAGACAGGATAAAAGTTATTAGGGGAAAGAGATCACCCACTTCAGGAAGGGAATGAGAGTAGCCAAGTTCAAAAAGTTAGGGACATAAGATAAGGAGAAAGAAAGGTTGAGGAAGTAGGTAATAGGGAGAGCAATGGCATGAACAGAGAGAAATAGGAGTCCAGGATCAAGACCGTCAGGTCTCCCAACCTTATGAGGATCTAGAGCCAAGAGAACCTTAAGAGCATTGGCAGGGGTAATGGTTAAAAAAAGAAAAGCAGGGAGAGGGTCTAGTAAGACAGGTAAAGTAGAAGAAAAGAGAGGGAGAAGGAGGAAGCGTGGAGTTAACAGTCACAGGAGGTGAAAAGAAATTGAAAGATGAGGGGATGGCAGTGGGATTAGAGATAGAAATATCTCCTATTTTGAGAACCAGGAGAGGGAACTGGGTTATCGGGGAGTAAAGTGCATGACTAACTTTCCAGAATTTAGAGGCGTGTTTATTTTTTTCAATATTCTGTTTATCCTACTGTGGCCAGGACAGAATGGGCTCCCCTCTGCTGTACCCTGCCAATCCCCCCATCTTACATCTCCCTAGGACTTCACTGAGAACCAGAATAACAGAACTGATCCCTCCCCCATCGATCATGGGGTTAGAAGGGGGAGGCTGTCCTCCAACCCCCACAACACAAATCCAGTTATTGGCATCCAGGTTCTGGCAATGCAGCGGGTGAGAAATCAGTGGGCAGGCTGCATATATCCCTGTCCTGTCACTATTTTCCCTCCTGTTCCTACACTGGGGCAAACTCATCAATGTGCCATGTGGACATATACTGCAAGTCCTGAGCACCTCTAGTTTTCTGCTGCTCCTGTCCCACACTACTACCATTCCTCCACCTGGTGGTAGTCATTCAGGAAAGCACACACAGTCCACCCTCTCCAGGAGAGGACAGTGGTACTCCAGATGCATAATTCTCTCCCTCCTGGATGGCACGCTGGCACAGTGGTAGCATTACCGCTTGCAGCACTGACAACCCGGGTCTGGAAGTGAGCTTGGGAGTCAGAAGGTTGGCTGGGGAGGAGGAGGAGGATTAAGCATCCCAAGAACTTCTCTCCTCCTCAAGGGAGGGGAGGGTTCAGTGCCTGGGGTCAGTCTGACCCCAGTGGCAGCTGGGGGTTGACACAACAGGGACCACACACAGAGAGGAGAAGAGGCAGGGCAGATGTTCAGCATGCTGTGTGCAGGAGTGTGCATGGCCCAGCAATTGTCATCATTGCAAACCACATCCTGTGTGCCAGAAAAAACAGGGCTGACTGGCAAGATGATGCCAATGTCTCACTTGCCCAGCACCCAGCTAGCTGGGTATGTTTGAGCCATCCAGATCTTCCCTCTGTGGGCTACAGGGGAGACCCTGATGAGCCCACCATGGGGGGGGGGCAAGACCTGGGGCAATCAGCTGCACAGGTAAGTCCTAGAGGATATTGGGGTACAGGAAATGGGGAAATTGGCAGTGGAGGGCTGGCTAACCAAGTGCAGAAAACTAGATTAACACACAAATCATCTCCATCCCAGGCCAACCCCTGGCAACCCATGCTCATTCTCGACATGAGTAACCAGCGTGGAGCAAGGTGTGACTTCCAATGCCTCAACCCTCGGAACCACAACACCAGCAAGATGGCTGGATAAGGTTGTTCTGAAGGTTAGGTGCAAAGTGTTCAGAGTGTGCAAGCCTAGTAGCTTTACTGAAAGCATTACAAAGGGTCCTGTCATTAGTAAGGTCTGAAATGGAGTCAGAGGATTTGTAGGTCATCCAGGCGAAGCCATGCGCATACTGACAAGCCAGCAACTCAGCTGAGAATCACGGAAGTTGTGAACCTCAAACTTTTGTTTTTCTGTGATTATTCCAGACAGACATAAATTTAGAGGAGAAGAAGTTGAAGGCATTGTCGACGTTGCCTGCTGTTGAAATAGGGGATAAGTCAGTGGTTACCAGGTCAGCATGAAGGTTACTAACATACTAACATACTAAAATGCCAGCAGAATAGGCCTAATGGTCTTTCGTGTCTGCTCGTTTGGTCAACCCCCACCCTGGATGCTGACCTTGCTCCCCCCCTCACCTTCTCTGGCTTCTCCCTTCCCAGTTCCGGATATTCTTGCTGCATTGGATTTTGCTTCCAGAACCCTTCCTCTGTACCTGTCCCACCCCCTCTTGAACCCCTCCACTGCCTCTGCCTCCACCAGCTCCCTAGACAGTGCATTCCATGGCTCTACCACCCTCTCAGTGAAGTAGCACCTCCTCCTTTCTCCCCTGAATCTTCCCCCCAGCTTCCACCCATGCCCTCTAGTGGCCCCCTCCTCCTTCCTTCGAAGCACCCTGACTGTTCCTCCCCTATTTACCCTCTTCATGTACCTGAAGACCTCTATCATGTCCCCCCGGTCCCTTCTCTCTTCCAATGTGTACATATTTAGCTCTTCAAGCCTCTCCTCATAGGTCCTGTCCCCCAAGCCCCAAATCATTTTGCTTGCCCTCATCTGGACCCTCTCCAGGTTGAACAAGTTTAATGAATGGAATCACTGAACTTGGATGAATGTGGGGGAGCTTTGGGATGATAAATGTTGTACACACTGTAGACCATATGGTGATCACTGAGGGCATTGGGAGGGTAAGAAGAGAGGAGCCAGTCCAAAAGGGAGTGATTTAGAGATCTGAAATTAAAGCAAGTAGAGATTATAATCAGCTGAGTTAAAAGGAGTGATTTCACATTAAGACACAGTTTATGAAGAAGGGGAAGAGCAAATTCAAACTGAAATCACCTAATATAATTAACTTACCAGATGAGGCTTCAGAGGAGATGGAGGTGAGTAACTTAGTTACTGAAGGAGGAGACATGCCAAGGCAGCAGTAGACACTGGCAATAAATACTGTATGGGTGCTGAGAAGGGGAGGAACATTTTGAGAAAAGGAATTTCATATGCAGAGGTGATAGAGGTGGAGAGCACAGGCTCCGACTGGCTGTTTGAGAAGAGGTAGGTGGCTATGACACTGCCCCTCTTTGTTCAATCTTGATGAATAATAGTGTGACGGGGGATGGTAATAGAGGAGTCAGGGATCTTAGAGGAAAGTCAAGATTCTGAGATCACAAGCACATCAGGTTTAAGGTTAACCATAAGTGATTGCAACAGCTTGATTTTAGGGAGAAGGCTGCAGATGTTGACATGGGCCACTCTCAAACTTTTGGGGAGTGGAGAAGATAGAAAAGGGTCAGAGTTCTGCTCAATATCTGCTGCAACTAAAAGCAGCAAGGAGATAAGGAGCTTAAGAGAACCTATGAGATGCTTATGGGAAGAGGAAGGAGGGGAGAGTAAGAAGAATAAAAGTTAGCAAGGTAGGAAGGTAGAAGGACCTGAGGGCTTCAAGATGAAGCCAAGAATATGAGAGGACACTGCAACTATGATGCCAAACAGAGTCAGATAATGCAGGGAGAAAAGAGGATGGGAGGGTGGGAGAGGGTGAGCAAGGGAGACCAGAGGGCAGAAGGAGGTCAGGGAAGATGGACAGAGGGAGGGATTTGAGGGAAACCAGGAAGGGAAGAGAGAAGGTGACAGGAGCAGCATAGTAGAATTATAAACAAAGCAGAAACACACTCTACAGCATACAAGTAGTATGGGAGAAATTTCACTCCAAAGGAGTGAAAGCTGAGTAAGGTGAGTGCTGTCTACCAAATGTGGGGACCAGAATTAAATAAATTCAAGGATGCCTGGAACAACAAACAAAAAAAATATTTTTTAACAGGCAGGGAAATTAACCTACCCTAGTGTGGAGAAAATCAGTAAAACAAAAAAGTACTGTATAACAGTGTGATCTTAATTAGGAAAGATGAAATAAACCTGACAGTTCAAAAATACAAGTGAAATAATACTACACAATAGGCAACTCTGGTAAAAGCATCTGGGAATCAGAGATCATAGCAGAAAAATAAATAGCTTGGAAAATATAAGTGAATATCTGATTAGGGTCTGGTAGGATAACTAAAAATGTAGGCACATTAGAGAATCTTGAAACTAATCTAGCAGATTAACAGAATAAATGCAAATGAAGTACGGTAAATCAATAACAGGTATTGGGCTCACAAGAGCTTAGTTTAAAATGTAAAGGAGATTGCACTGTTTCAATACAGGTTACACTTACAGTTCTGAGGTAAAGTCACTAGTCCAGAGGGGATACCGAAAAGAAGTGCAGGGGAACTGTGTGGTTGGCTGACGGGAGACTCATGGCTGACTCCAGGCAGACTCTGTGATACCCTTTAGCTAAGGCCCTTAAATGTTACGACCGCTGTGGAGGACTGCTAAAAAAAGCCCAATAAACAAGGGGTGCTGGCCATAACCACTCTGGCAAACAGGTTCCCAACTGGGGGCCGATGGTAGTTCAGAGCCTGCTACTAGCAGGACATCAAACAATGTACCTAAGTCCAGGAAAGTGTACAATCCATAAACAGAGTTCAACTGTCTCTAAGCTCAAGCAACACATAGCTGACAAAGTTTAAACTCAAATGGTAGTGTTTAACAGCCATGCTGTCTTGTGTTGGCCATGCCCACTGTGACACAAAGACTCCCAAATGGATGCAGACGATAGTCCAGAGTCCACTACTAGCAGGAGATCAAACAGTGAACTAAAGTCTAGGAAGGATTAAAATCTACACATGGAACCCAACTGGCTCCCAACTCAAGCACCACACAGCTGACATTTCCTTGCTCCTTTCCTACTCCTTCATCCCTTTCTCCTCTACTTGTTTTTCTACCGGTTACAACTCAAGATAATGGAACACACCTACACATGCCCATTGCCCATGCTTGCATACCCTTCTTCTCCTCACCCTCACTGAGAGACTAGTGTCTCACCGAAGCAACCTAGTTCACAGGTGGCCAGCCCATGTATAGCAAAACACAAACAATGGAACTCTACATCACTCTGGATGCAATAAGAACTGCAATGTTTCAAGTACAGGAAAAACTCCAATTCAGAGTCTAAAGCTTAGTTTGGTGCAATACACCATTTAATTAACCTCACCACACCAATCCTACACAGCCAAAACACACCAGTGCTTCTTTCTTTTGAGCTTTGGCAGTGGGCTCCCAAAATGTTACTAGCTTGAATGCCTAAAACTACAGTTAAAAAAAAACAGTTAACTGGAATGAGCATGATTCTCTGATGATTGGTTAAGTTTTTTGATTCACAAGTCACACTTTTTTGGCACAAAAGGAGTTGATTCAGTAGGCAGGTTCTTCCCAGTGATAAAGAATTGGAATTAGCACTAAGATGTGCATAGTGTGTTGAGTTCCTAATCTTCAGGAAAGGGGCCTGAGGAACTGGAGATTCAAAACAGGAGTTGTTTGTGGACTCTGTCTGCTGTAAGCTGAGAAAGAGAGCAGCCATCAGTTTCCTTATAGCAAGGAGGTGATTTAATAGAGTACACTGAATTGAATTCTTAATTTTGGGGCCTGTGTAAGTAAACAGAGGTCAGTGTTTTGGTTCTCTGTTTTTGGGGTTGACTTTTCTTAGTGAACTTTTATTTGCCAGGGAGTAAATCTAGCTGGGAGAATATTTGCAGTCATTGTGACTAGACCTGTTACTTAAGCTCAATGAAATATGTGTCTGAAAGGAAGGAAGGCACTCACAAGGGTGGTGGTTCAGAGTTGTAGTGGATTGTTTCTGGATGGCATGAGCTTAGTACCACCCACCCTACCCCTCATCCCACCCACCTCAAGTGCATCATTTCCTTTATATCAGGGGTCTGACATCACTTCCACAATAGTGCAAAAGACACTGAATAGGGGACAAACACACTCACATGTTTGCACACACCAAAAAACAACCAAATAAAATCTTAAACAGGAAGTGAGACAGACATGTGGGGAGTGGTGCAATGCACTGGCTGTGTAGTGGCAGTCTTCTGGGAGACATTCTGGAGGCTGTGTTGCTGCCCTATTTGCAAGCACCTCTCTGGTGTGAGGCAGGAGGTTGCCCATTTACATGCTGACCTGGCGAGGATTCAAGAAACCTTCTCCCCCACCCAGGAACCACCCAGGCCACCACCACTGCCTCAGAGGTTGCCAAGAAAGAGGAGCTTTTGGACCACTGTAGGCTCAGGGAGGGTAAGGGTGGTGGAACAGAGGTGCATCCCTCCAGTTGTGCTTCTTCACAATTCATTCACCATTTTGGTGGAGCATGGTTTCTCTATGGAGGCACCCACAGTGGAGACCAAAGAGGATGCTGGGAACCTCCACAAAGAAGACCCCCCAGGAGAGTGGCACGGGACCCTACAGTGGAAGGAAACAACTTCTGGTGGGGGACTCAATTGTTGGGGGGGGAACTGGGGGAGGGAAGGGAGAGGAAGGGAAGGTGCCTGCCTGGTGACATGGCTTGGCGGGACAGGAAGCAAATCCTCAGGATCATAGGAGTAGCTGCACAGGGGAGGGAGCTGGATGTCATTGTCCACCTAGGGACAAATGATCTGGCTGGGAATGAGATCAGAGCAGTACAGCAGGAATTTGTGGAATTGGGGAGGGGCCTTAGACAAGTGGCATGCACAGTAACTTTTTTGGAAGAGCAACCTGTCTATGGTATGGGTAAGGCTAGGTTACCCTACACCATGGGATTCAATAACTGGTTCAAAAACTGGTGTGGTGCTCAGGGTACACTGGACAGTAGTAAGGGGACCTTCCCCCAGGCCACACTGGATGGTAGTAAGGGAACCTCCTCCATCCAGAGAGCACCAGAGCCACCACCACTACCTCAGAGGTTGTGAAGAAAGCACAGCAGTTGGACCACAGTGGGCTCAGGGAGGGTGAGGATGGTGGAACAGAGGCACACCCAGTCAGTTGTTCCACACCACAATCCATACACCATTCTGGGGGAGCATAGCTCCCCTATGGATGCACCCACAGAGGAGACTAAGGAAGCTAAGGACAGCTGTCACAAGGGAGGCCCACAGGAAGGAGGCAGAGGACACCACAAGGAAAGGAAGCAGCTCCTGGTGGAGGACTCAATTATTAGGGGGATAGAACTGGGGGGAGCAGGGAAAACTGAAGCAAGGTGCCTGCCTGGTGCCATGGCTTGGAGAGACAGGAAGCGCATCCTCAGGATCATGAGAACAGCTGCACGGAGTCTGAGCTGGATGTCATTGTCCACCTAGGGACAAATGACTTGGCTAATCATGAGATTAGAGCAGTGCAGAAGGACTTTGTAGAATTGGGGAGGGGCCTAAGACAAGTAGCACACACAATATCCTTCTCTGAGGTGCTGCCTGTCAATGGCAATAATGAGGCGAGGGTACTTTGCACCATGCAGTTTAATGAATGGTTGAAAAAATGGTGTGGAGCACAGGGGTTTGGCTTCATTGGGGACTGGGGTTCCACCTGGAGGGACACCAGCCTATACTGGCAGGATGGTCTGCATCTGTCCAGGATGGGAACAAGTCTTTCGAGCAATCAGTTTAAATGCTTCATTGGCAAGCTTTTAAACTAGTCAAGGGGGGAGGCACTGATAAGCAGCAGGAAAATCCCAGCCTCTCCCTACAAAACAGGGTACTAAATGAGAAAAAGACCAAGGTAGACAGGTCAGTGGGGGATGCTGCAAAAGAAGGTAAAGCCATCAAAACATGGAGAGCAATGAGTACCAATGCCCATAGTCTGAGTAACAAGCTTCCTGAATTAGTGGCCTTAATGGAGGAGGAACATCTGGATATCATGGCAGTCACAGAAACATGGTACACACAAAACCATGACTGGGACATAAACATACCAGGATACACTATCTACAGGAGGGACAGGGAAGGTAAAAGAGGAGGAGGAGGAGTAGCTCTTTACATAAGGGAAGGAATCAAAGCAACAGAACAAAATGGAAAACAGGGAGGAGAAGAAGCACTGTGGGTGAATTTGGAGACTGGCAATGGCACCACAATCCACACAGGGGTTGTATTCAGACCCCCTTCTCAGGGAGAGGAAATGGACAAGGAAATGATAGAAAGAATACTTGGAATGGCAGAAAAAGGGGATATATTGCTGATAGGTGATCTGAATATGCCAGATGTAAACTTGAGTGCAGTTGCAGCAGCCACTTCAAAGAGTGGGGTTATTCTAGATGCCCTACAAGGGGCATGCCTTAGACAACTAGTATTGGAGCCCACTCGAGAGGGAGCAATCTTAGACCTGGTTCTCTCAAATGGAGATGAAGAGAGGATTACAGATGTAGAAGTGGGTAGCCATCTGGGAACTAGCTACCATCGAGCAGTATGGTTCTCAATAAACACAGCAATAGAGTCAAGCCATACAAAGGCAAAAGTACTGGACTTTAGGAGGGCTGACTTTGCCAAAATGGGTGAGTGCCTAAGGAATGCACTAGCAAATAGGCAGGAAGGAGGGGTGGAAGAACAATAGGAAATAATAAAAAATGCCATAACAGAGGTAATAAGCCTTTCTGTGAAGCAAATTAACAAAACAAAATGATGTAAGAAACCACTATGGTTCTCAAAGGAAGTGGCAGTGAAGGTTCAAGAGAAAAGAAAGCATTCAGGAAGTACAAGGAATCACGAAGGAGCAGGACGAGGAACTGTATCAGTTAAAGCAAAGGAAGCTGGGAAGGCAGTCAGAACAGCAAAAGCCCAAACTGAGGAAAAGATAGCCAACTCAGTTAAGAAGGGGGATAAAACCTTTTATAGGTACATCAGGGAGTGAAGGAAGACCAAGGGAGGGCTAGTGAGGCTTAATAAAGAGGAGGGAGGGTGGGCAGAGGGTGACTGTGAAAAGGCAGAGATACTAAGCAAATATTTTTGCTCAGTATTTACAAAGGAATTGGGGGAGGTACCTAAAGCACATAGTAGAAACACTCTGGATACAGAAGTTGATACCAGCCCATTTACAGAAGAAAGGGTTCTGAAAGAACTCTTAAAACTGAAGATGGACAAAGCAATGGGGCCTGATGGGATTCAACCCAGAACTCTAAAAGAACTAAGGGTATAACTAGTGACACCACTGACTACCCTCTTTAACAAATCATGGGAGGATGGGGTGGTACCTGAGGACTGGAGAAGGGCAGATGTGATTCCCCTTCACAAAGTGGGAGCAAGGCAGAAGCAGAAAACTACAGACCTGTTAGTTTAACCTCAGTGGTAGGGAAAATGATGGAATCACTTCTGAAGGAAAGAATTGTTGAGTATCTAGAGGCCAGAAGGGCTCAGGACCCAGGCGGCATGGATTCACAGCGGAAGATCATGCCAGACAAATCTGATAGATTTCTTTGACTGGGTGACCAAAGTAGTAGATCAGGAGGGCTATGGACATGGCCTACCTAGACTTTAGCAAGGCATTTGACACAGTCACACACAAAGATTAATATACAAGTTAGCCAGCCTGGAGTGGGTTCCAAGATGACAGCCTGGGTAAAAATTGGCTGGAGAATAGGACACAGAGAGTAATAGTAAATGGAGTCCACTCAGAAGAAAGAAAGGTTACTATTGGGGTACCGCAGGGTTCAGTATTAGGACCGGTCCTCTTCAATGTCTTTATAAGCAACATTGCAGAGGGACTGGAAGGAAAAGTATGTCTCTTTGCAGATGACACAAAGATCTGCAACAGAGTTGATGCACAAGGTGGGGTGGAAAAGGATGAGAAGGGATTTGGCAAGGTTAGAGGAATGGTCAAATGTATGGCAGCTTAGATTCAATGCTAAGAAGTGCAAGGTAATGTACCTGGAAACAAAAACCCAGGGAAGAGTACACAATGGGGGTGAGATACTAACAACAACAAAGATGGAAAGGACCTGGGGTAGTCCAATCAGATGACCTAAGGTGGGCAAGCAATGTGAGAGGGCAGCAAGGAGGGCTGGGGATACTGGGATGCATAGGAGAGGCATCACCAGTAGAAAACAGGAGTTATTATCCTCTGTACAGACAGTTGGTGAGACCCCATCTGGAGTACTGCGTGCAGTTCTGGAGACCCAATCTCCGAGGACATAGACAGGATGGAGGCTGTCAAGGAGGGAACTAAAATAGTGCAGGGTCTGCACGGAAGACATATGAAGAGATACTTAAGGAGCTGAATATGTATAGCCTTGAGGAAAGGAGGAGAGGGGACATGATAGAAACTTTCAAGTATCTCAAGGAATCAACAAAGTGCAAGAGGTAGCATCTTTCAAAAAGAGGTGTGCAAGAACAAGGGCACAATTTGAAGATAGAAGGGGCAGCTCAGAGGTAATTTAAGGAAGTATTTTTCACAGAGGGTTGCAGATGCATGGAGCGGCCTTCGGAGGAGGTTGTGGAGTCAAAAACAGTGGTGGAATTCAAGCATGCATGGGACAGTCATAAGGCAATTTTAGGGGGTGGGGGTAGGAAGAAGTAGGCTGCTGATTAACTAGGATCTGCAGCTTATCCATTAGGTAGGGAAATGGGCAGACTGGGTGGGCCAAGCGGTCCTTATCTGCCGTCAAAATCTATGTTTCTATGTTTCTATGTCTATTTGACTTCATTGGGGACTGGGCTCCACCTGGAGGGATACTGGCCTATACTGGTGTGATGGTCTGCATCAGTCTGGGAGGGGAACCAGCATCCTAGGTGATAGGTTAAATGCTTCATTGGCAAGCATTTAAACTAGCCAAGGGGGAGGGGCACTGAGGAGAAGCAGGAAATCAAGCCCCCAACAAAACAGAGGGTAGTTAGCGAAGTAGACACAAAGGTAGAGAAGTCAATAGGGAGCAGGACAGGGGTAAATCCAGAAAAAGGCAAAGGCAGTAAAGACTGGGATAGACCTAAAAGGGGTAAGGCTATCAAAAATGAAGGGCAATGAGTACTAATGCCCATAGTCTTGGAAACAAGCTCCAAGAACTAGTGGCTTAGATGGAAGAGGATGCCTGGATAGCATGGCAGTTACAGAAACATGGTACACAGAGAACCAAGAATGTGATGTCAACATACCAGGGTACACAATCTATAGGAGGGACAAGGAGGGTAAAAGAGAAGGAGGAGGAGTAGCTCACTACAGAAGAGATGGAATCAGAGCAACAGAACTAAAGGGTAAACAGGGAGGGTAGGAGGCACTGTGGATCACCCTGGAGACAGGAAATGGCACCACAATCCACACAGAGGTTTTTACAGACCCCATCTCAGGTGGAAGCAATGGACAAGGAAATGATAGAAGGAATTCTTAGAATGGCAGAAAAAGGAGAGATATTGTTGGTGGGAGACCTGAACATGTCAGATGTAAAGTGGAACACCTTTACTGCAGCCACATCCAAGAGCAAGGTCATTCTTGATGCCCTACAGGGGACATGACTCAGACAGATAGTGTTGGAACCCACTTGGGAGGAAGACATCTTAGACCTGGTACTATCAAATGGGGATGGAGAGAGGATCTCAGATTTAGAAGTTGGTAGCCATCTGGGAACAAACAACCACCAAACAGTGTGGTTCATAATAAATACAGCTGTAGAGTCAAGCCATACAAAATCAAGGGTGTTATGGGAACAGCAAGAATGCAGACCCTAAAGAGGCACAATATCTGGGCTCATTCGAAAAATTCTGATGTTTAATGATGGCATGTTTTAAAATAATCTCTTGGAATGTAAAAGGGCTCAGGGGTCGACGTAAAAGAATGGTCATTCTGTGACATATTGAACAATGAGGGTACATTGCAGCGTTACAAGAGACACATCTATTGACTGAAGAGCTGGGTGGTCTCAGGAAGCGTTGGGTGGGACAAGTATACGGCGTGGGAAAGGACAGGGCCTCCGGGGGTGTGGCAATCCTAATAAAGAAATCCTGCCCATATGAAGTGGCGCAAGTGCTAACAAGGCAAGATAGTAGGGGGATTTATTTGTCGGGCACTTTGCTTGGTAAAGCAGTCTCGGTTGCATCCATATATGGGCCAACTCCCTCTGATCCTAAAGTTTTGCCTCAATAGAAAGGGATATAGCTAATCTTCCTTCACACTCACTTATCCTAGCGGGTGACTGGAACACCTATCTTGACAACCAGGAGGACAGGATACCTCCATCTAGCGGGCCGAAGACCTAGGCCCAGCTAGCCCTGGCTAGGTTTTTAGAGGCAGCAGCACTGGTTGACCCAATTAAGAATCTTTCAAATAGGGGCAGCGACATGACATTTTATTCAGCAGCTCACAAGAGTCACTCTCGAATTGACTTTTTTTTGGTTAATAGAGAGGCACTTGCAGAGATTAGAGAAGTGCTTACAGAGGGTAGAACCCTCTCAGATCAATCTCTTATTCAGATGCAGTGGGAACCAAAAGCCACACCGCCTCGACCTTACAGATGGAGGCTTCATGATTCGCTCTTGACAGAGGCCACGAGAAGGGATGAATGAGAGGTGGCCTTACAGGAGATCATTAGATTCCAGCTCCCCACATTGCGGGATAAAAGATTAGCTTGGCATACCTGTAAGTTTTTATATGCGGGGGCAGCTAGGGCTCTAGCTGCAAGGGATAAGAGGCTCAGAAGGGCCAAAGAGGAATTCTTGATTGGGGCGATTAATTCTTTGTCACAGCTGGAGGGATCCTCAGGGGAAATAGATGTGGAACTCAAAAACTTGAGAAGGAAATTGTCAGATATTGTTTATGGGAAAACAGAGTTCTGGCTGAATAAGATTAACGCCAAATTCCTACTGCAGGGTGACGTCCCCGGGCGTCTCTTGGCAACTAAAATTAGAGAGTGGGAGGCAAGTAGGACAATCATATCTGTTCAGTATGAAGGGAAGCTTGTTACAGACCCACAAGAAATGGCTGAGGCTTTTGCATCATACTTCACAGAAATTTACCAAGCTAAAGACTTGGTGGGGGAGAAGGAGGCCAAGTGTTATCTAGAAGGAATCCAGTTACCAATCCTGGATCCTGCCCAAGCCAAGGAATTAGAAGCTCCAATAAGAGCATCTGAAATTATTGAAGTGGTGCAGTCTCTTCCTTTGGGTAAATCACCAGGGCCTGATGGCCTTACTAATAAATTTTATCAGACCCATATTCAGGCTATACTCCCTATACTCCAAGAGTTTTTTCTCACTATAATGAAGGAGGGAATTTACCATTCTCCACTCTGTCAGGCTTATGTTACTTTAATTCCTAAGCCAGACAAGCCTAGGGACGCATTAGGTAGCTATAGGCCTATAGCGCTAATAAACCAAGATATTAAGATTCTCACCAGAATCTTGGCAAATAGGATTTTGACTATTGCCCCCAGTTTAATCAGTCAGGAACAAGTAGGATTTATGCCGAGGAGAGGGGCGAAAGACGCTCTCAGGAAAATCCATCATATCCTAAATTTTGCCCCCGATTCTCAGCTACCTTTAGCCCTGATTTCCCTAGATGCTGAAAAAGCATTTGATCGGGTCTCACATCCCTTTCTCTTTGCTACAATGGAAAAATGGGATTCCCCGGGGGTCTCCTTAGAGGTATCAAGAATTTATATGCCGCCCCAATGGCTAGAATATTATGTAATGGTTATATCTCGCAGAATTCCAGCTAAATAAGGACACAAATCGAAGGTGTCCTCTTTCACTGATACTGTTCAACATCTATCTAGAACCCCTTCTGAGATCTATCAATAGGGATGTAAAGGTCCAGGGGATCAGGATTGGTGGAATGGAGCTAAAACTTTCAGTCTTTGCAGATGACATACTCCTTCATCTACAAGACCCAGTATCCAGCTTTGAGAGAGTAAGAGAATTAATAGACCGCTTCTCTAAGGTCTCTAACTACAAGTTGAATCTTACAAGACACAAATCCTACCTTTGACACCACATGTATTTAGGGCAGATTTTTCATCCCTGGGTGCAATGGAGTACTGACAAATGAAGTATCTGGGCATCTGGTTTACAACAAATCAGGAGTGGGGCTGATGCTAATCTGAGGATCATGTCTGTGGTTAGGGGATATTCTAAGATGGAACAAGCTACCTTTGAACTTTACGGCACATTTGGGCCTCATTAAGATGAATGTTTTACCGAGACTGCTATATCCGGTACATTTAGCCCCATATAGTATCCCTACTAAATGGTTTAGTATAATCAGGAGGCTAATTTCAGGATTTCTGTGGAATAATGAACCATCTAGGATAAAGCATAATGTCTTGCGCCTTCCGTATGGGGAGGGGGGCATCAGGTTACCTGACCTCCGTGTTTACTATGTGGCAGGCCAGTTAGGCCTTATGGCTCCAATGGGCGGAGAAAGCGATGAGGAGAGTACATACCAGCGTGGTTGCGAGATAGAAGCAATTGATATGAGCTCTGGCCTCACCCCGAATCGCTGCTATATATTAAACTTAGAAAAGTTTTTTTTAGGATGGGGTATGGGAACCCAATCAGAAAAACCGCGGAGGCCTGGTGGTCCTTCCTCACTCCGGTACAAAAGTGGTATCAAATGAAGTCCAGAGACCAGCCCATACTGGGTAATCCTAATTTGGTTATAGGGGTTCGGGTAATTGGACACCGGTGGTCTAATCATTTGTGGGGCCTAAGATTGAGGGACGTGATGTAGGGAGACAAAATAGTCCTTCCATCACAATGCGAGGGATTGTCCTTTTTCCAAAGGATACAGCTTAAACAAATGTTAGCAGGGTTTCGGAAGGGGATGGGGGATCCCATAGATAACTTTTTCTCGTGGGGGAGTTTAAGGGAAGCCGTCCAGAGAGCCAACCCACTTTCACAAGTTTATAAAATTCTCTTGGACTTTCTGGGCCGAATACTCTACACGAATCCCTTACTGGGACAAGGTGATGGCCCCCAGAAATCTTAGGTGGGAAAGTATTTGGAAGAGCACTAAATACAATGTGATACCCAAGTATAGAAATATGCAAATCTTTGTGGTTTTCAACATATACTATACCCCTGTGAAGCTATATGGCAGAGGGTTGAGACAGACGGACCTGTGTTTCAGGTGCGAGAAGGACGTGGGTGACCTGTTGCATGTAATGAGGGGATGCAGCAAAATCTCACCCTTATGGAGGGAGATTAAATGGGGCATGGATCCAATGCTGGACTATACAGATTTTATAACGCCAGAAATATGTGTTTTGGGTGACTTTTCTCAAATTGTAGGGATCGCACCCAAATACCACCTTTCTTTAATGGTGTCAGTAGTTAAGGAATTCTTAGTAAAGCATTGGAAGGACGATCAGGCCTATGCCTATGAACAATGGGTGAGAGAGCTTTTGGGGGTACTGGCCAAGATAAAGAGACATCTATTCTCGGAGGGGAGAAAAGAGCTTTACGTTAAAAGATGGGCAATATTAGATGCGATCTACTCCCAGCAAGTTACAAATACTGGAACACAGGTCGGTCTGTCAGACAGTGATTAGCAAAGGAAAACATGCTGGAGTGTTTAATGCCTATATTCCTTTGTGCCTACTTGTACTTTGCTTTTCCCTTCACTATCCCTAATATTCTTGGTAATATTTGGATTTTAATAATTTTTTGGATGGTCAAATTTGGGTTATATTGGGTCCATTACTAAGACAAAAGGGGATTGGCTATGGTCTGCAGGGACTTAAGGGGTTGGGGACTCTCTCTCTCTTTCCAGGAGACACATTAGGAAACCGTCCTGCAAGAGACAGGCTCCTTTGGGGGCTGCAGGATAAAATATCCTTGTAAGTGGATATACAAAGGAAGATTTGGTCAATGAAGGGAAGGATGTACTCTAACATCGGTCAGCTTACTATATCAAGGCACTATTGACGTTGGAACTTGACCATAATTTGGGGCGGTTCTCTAGTGTGCTTGTACATAAGGGGATGTACGTAGTTTGCACAGCCAGTTTTGGGTTGTGTTCCCTGGCTCGACCAGGTATGTGTATGTTTGTCTGTCTGTTCTACTGAAAATGAATAAAGGTGTTTTTAAAAAAAAAAAAAAAATCAAGGGTGTTGGACTTTAGGAGGGCTGACTTTGGCAAAATGGGAGAGTGCCTCAGGAAAGCAGTAGCAAACAGACAAGAAGGAGGGGTGGAAGAACAATGGGGAAAAATCAAAACTGCCATCACAGAGTCAACACGCCTTTGTATAAAGCAAATCAACAAAACAAAATGAAGGAAAAAGCCACTATGGTTCTCAAAAGAGATGGCAGGGAAGGTTAAGGAGAAAAGGATAGCATTCAGGAAATATAAGGAAACACAGAAGGAGCAGGACAGAGAATTATATCAGTTAAAGTAGAAGGAGGCAGGGAAGGCAGTCAGAATAGCAAAGGCCTTAAATAAGGAAAAGATAGGCAACTCTATTAAGAAGGAGGATAAATCCTTTTATAGGTACATTAGGGATTGAAGAAAGACCAAGGGAGGGATACTGATGCTTAATAAAGGGGAGAGAATGTGGACAGAAGGTGCCAGTGAAAAAGCAGGGATACTGGACAAATACTTCTGTTCAGTATTCACAAAAGAAGAGAAGGGGAGGTACCTAAACCAAACAATAGAAACACTCTGGATAGGGTGGTCAATACCAGTCCATCCACAGAAGAATGGGTTCTGAATGAACTCTTAAAATTGAAGTTGGACAAAGCAATGAGGCCTGACAAGATTCACCCAAGAATTCTGACAGAACTAAGCGTAGAATTGGTGACACCATTGACTACACTCAAACATGGGAGGACGGGGTGGTGCCTGAGGATGGGAGGAGAGTGAATATGATTCCATTTCACAAATGTGGGAGCAAGACAGAAGCAGGAAACTACAGATATGTTTGACCTCAGTGGTAAGGAAAATAATGGAATCACTTCTGAAGGAAATAATTGTTGAGTACCTAGAGGCTAGGGGGGCACATGACCCAAGGCAGCATGAATTCACAGTGGGAAGGTCATGTCAGATGAATCTAATAGGCTTCTTTGACTGGGTGACCAAACTAGTAGACCAGAGATGGGCTGTGGACATGGCCTACTAGGACTTTAACAAGGTATTTGACACAGTCCCACACAAAACATTAATAAACAAGTCAGCCAGCCTGGGAGTGGGTCCCAAGGTGGTAGCCTGGGTAAAACATTGGGTGGACAACAGGACATAGAGGGTAATAGTAAATGGAGTCCACTCTGAAGAAAGGGGGTTTACTAGTGGGACACCTCAGGGTTCAGTACTGGGACCAGTCCTCTTTAATGTCTTTATCAGTGACATTGCAGAGGGACTGGAAGGAAAAGTATGTCTCTTTGCAGATGACACAAAGATCTGCAACAGGGTTGATACACAAGGTGGGGTGCAAAGGATGAGAAGGGGCTTGGCAAGGTTGGAGGAATGGTCAAATGTATGGCAGCTTAGATTCAATGCAAAGAAGTGCAAAGTAATGCGCCTGAGAAACAAAAACCCAGGTGAAGAGAAAACAACGGGGGTGAGATACTAACAACAAAAATAGAAAGGCACCAAGGGGTAGTCATATAAGATGACCTAAAGGTGGGCAAGCAATGTGTCTAAGGTGGTAATGAGGGTTGGGGTGATACTGGGTTGCATAGGGAGAGGCATCACCAGTAGAAAACAGGAAGTTGTTATCCCTCTGGTCAGATAGTTGGTGAGACCCCATCTAGAGTACTGTGTATAGTTCTGGAGACCCTATCTCTGCAAGGACATAGACAAGATGGAGGCAGTCCAGAGGAGTGCAAGTAAAATGCTGCAGGGTCTGCACCATAAAATATACGAAGAGAGAGTAAAGGAGCTGAGTATGTATATCCTCATGGAAAGGAGGGAGAGGAGAGACATGATAGAAACTTTCAACCACCTCAAGGGAATCAACAAAGTCCAAGAGGGTAACATCTTTCAGAAAAAGAGATGTGCAAGAACAAGAATGCACAATCTGAAGATAGAGGGGGGATGGCTCAGGGGCAATGTGAGGAAGTATTTTTTCAAAGAGAGGATTTTGGATTCGTGGAACGGCCTACCTGAGGAAGTCGTGGAGTCAAAAACAGTGGGGGAATTCTAGAATGCATGGGACAGAGATAAGGCAATTCTGTTGGGGTTAGGAGGAAGAAGGCTGTTGGTTAACTAGGATCTGCAGCTTATAGATTGATAGATAAATAGATAGATGGATAGATAGATAGATAGATAGATAGATAGATAGATAGATAGACAGACAGACAGACAGAGAGATAGATAGATAGATATTTTATTTATAAAGCACCCAAGTCCATGGACTCTAGGTGCTGTACAATGCAAATCAACAAAAAAATACATATAAAGAACAATTCATCATAGACTTAAAATTCTATCCATCCCGGGGACATGGTCTGAGCACTGAAGCAAATGGCAGCTTAGGCTAAGCGCTCCTGCAAGTTGGGTTTAAATCCGGCACTATGCATTTAATTTAATTTTATATTGACCTCAATACATGAAGAAAGTCGCCGTAGTGCTCTGGAATAAAAATAGTGAGTCCCACAATCGAGAATTTGTTCATGAAGAGCTGCATAATCCTTCCGTATCGGATCTGGTCTCTGTGGCGGCAGATCCCAAGATGGCAGCAAGAGATTTACAGGCCGCAACTTCTCTGGCAGCTGTAGATGGGTCTAAACTAATGGAGATGCTTAACACCCTGGTGTAGAGGATGTTGAAAGTCTAACGTGACCACCTTGACCATTCATCAACTGGATACCCACATCTTCCATGCAGAGAGACAAGCAACAGCCAGTAAGGCTGCAATCTCCGACCTACATTCTTTAGTCCAGGAGCAAAACCACACCATACAAATGTTGGCAGTCAAAGTCGACAATCTTGAAAATCGGAGTCGGAGGAATAACCTCTATTCTAGGGATAGCAGAAAAAAGTTACGCAATAGATTTTCTTTATGAAACACTACCTAGAATTCTGCAGCAGGACTTACCCCCAGGCTTCACGATTGAGAGAGCACATCGTACTTTAGGTCCAGCTCCTAAACCAGGGGACCAGCCTAGGCCTATATTAGCTTGTATTCTCAATTATGCAGACAAGGACTGGATTCTTATTAGGGCGCGAGAGATGAAACAACTCAGCTGGAAAGGACATCAAATCCTGATTTTCCAGGACTACTCTAAAGAGCTGGCGCTCTGCAGGAAAGAATATACCTCACTCAGATTAAAACAACATGACGTGGGAGTGTCTTTTTCGTTAAGATATCCAGCCATGATGCGTCTAATGGTAATGGCTCTTCACTCTCCTTTGCTACCCCTGAGGCACTCCAGGACTATAAGGCCAAACAATGGCCAGAGTGATGTGCAGGGTCACCCTTGACCTCCCCCTCAGGATCAGACAATGGATCAGCAACACCCAGCTAGCTCACAAGTGCTGATTCAAGGAGGCATGGATACTAGTGGTCAGAACCTCGTGTTCACTGCACACCTCCCTCCCAGAAGCTGCAAGAGGCATCAGAAAGAACACCACCCCTAGAAAAGAGCACCCAATGGAACGCCCACCAGTAGACACTGTGTGTCCCGTACCTGCAGAAGAGCAGGTGGTGATAACCAGCCCCCACAATTTCACCAAGAATTGCTTTGAAACTATGTGCAAGGGGATCAATCTCAGTCGCCAAAGTCAGAAAGTGAACTTACACCAGAACTATTGGAACAAAGGAATCCACCCCAGACTGGATTTATCCTTCCCAAAACAGGCACTATATGAAAACAGACATGAGTCGACGCATGGAACAGATTCGCCTACTGTTTCCCTCTTATTATAGTATCAGATAACTTGTTCTATATATAAGATTTAAACTATCTAAGACAGTAACAAGGTGCTAACCAATGAGGGGAAAGAAGCAGTAGATGGCAAGGGAGAAAAGTAGGGAAAGCCATATATTATAAAAACATGTGGCTGACTCCTTGTGGGTTAACATGAGCAAAATGTACAAGTGTCAAGGTGGGGGGGAGGAGTAAGAAGTAAGCCAGCCCTAACTAGTGCTAGATAGACCACAATGCTATCCCACGATGGCTTATTATAGTACAGGGGGTGCCTCACTGCTTAGAGGATCCGCTTACAAATGGGGGAAGAGGGCAGGAAGAAGCTAAGCAGCACCAATCATACTTGGTAAATAGTGTAGAGTTATATGCGACTGCCCACTTGGCCCAACCTGCGGATCTCCGTGCACTGCCACCTAGGAGTGATGTATGGTTTTTCAGGGGTATGGAGGGGATTATCTCCCTCCTGCAGACCAGGCACACACTCACCACCCCCATGGACAGATGCTGGGGCTAGTGGGGAGATGAGATACTCAGCCCCATAAGGCCGCTAACCCACAAACACCAATTGGTGGTTTTGTAAATAGTTTACTGGTACTGTTGTGTATAAGTACTGTAGGTTGCAATTCAAGCACTAGACAGCAGAGGGCAGTACTGTATTACAGACAGCTGAATCATATATCCGAAATGAACAATGCTAATCACTGGCTGACAAATATAAGCATGTTTCTAACTGTCAAACTATTATATGGAGTACAATGTCTTAAGGCTGGCCCCTTCCTCTCCACAGGTAGCTACACAGAACAAATTATTAAAGTCCCTGACCACCAGGAAAATGGCCGATCTAATAGCCTATACATGGAACGTTAGGGGCCTGAATACTCCTATAAAAAGGAGAAAGATCTTGTCATACCTGAAGAGAGCAAGGGCCCATATAGCCTTTCCACAAGAAACTAAGCTGGTGGGCATTGACCATGCCACATTAGTTAAAGATTGGGTCGGACTAGAAGTCCACGCATGTGCATCCACGAAGAAGCATGGGGTGGTCATTCTCATCCACAAACGTTTACCATGGAAGGTCGTTAGATGTAAAAAAGATCCACAGGGACGATGGGTTATGGCTCTGGTTAACACGGCAGAGTGACCTCTTTTTTTGGTGAACATATATGCCCCGAATGAGGATGACCCTGCGTTTTTCAGGGAAGTATCAGATAGAATTGGTACCATGAGAGAGAGCCAAGCTCCAATACTGATAGGTGGAGATTGTAACCAGGTGCTAATTCCAATTATAGGCCAGAGTGAACAGGGGAAGGAATCCCACCCAAGGGGTACTGTGCCATTACAACACCTTATCCAAGAGTACAGTCTGGTAGATATTTGGTGACTAGGGCATCCGAGAGACCGGGATTACACCTTCCAGTCAGGAGTGCATGGCACGTTTAGCAGACTGGATTACTGGTTAGTCTTGTCTAGTCTCTCCCAACTCATTGTGAGCACTAATATTCTCCCAGTGACCCTTACGGACCATGCTGCAGCACAGCTTTCAATAATATGGGGCCCCCACATCTAAACCTACCCCAACATGGAAGCTGGACCCATTATTATTAAAATATATGGAATTTATTCCTTGAGTAACACAAGAAACTATTACATTTTTTAAGAATAACCCTCTGACAGCCACATCAGCCTGTAATATGTGGGAGGCACATAAGGCCACCATAAGGGAAGCCATTATGGTGTTCTCCTCTCGTGAGCGTAGACAAAGAGAGGCTAAGCTAGTGACCCTGGATCGACAACTATCTACAGCTGAAACCCAATTGAAAAATGCTAAGGATCCCCAAATACGGGCCCGAGATAGCAAAGAGGTACTTAGGTTATGGCTAGAACTAAATGGACTACTATCCTGACAGGCTGAGCAGGCCATGCTTCGCATTAGGCATATGTACTGGGAAAGTGGAGATAAAAATGGGAAGGTATTAGCCTTTCAGTTGCACAAGCAAAGGGCTAACCATCATATTGCAGGTTTAGTGGATCCTCAGACCTGAGTCTACGTATTCTATAGTCTACTACATAAGTATTACACACTTATTTAGTAGGTATTAATGATATTATGATGCAGTTTTATAAACAACTGTGTACCACTACCCGCACCACACTGTCCAAGGAGACCCAAGACTTCCTTAGCAGCATACAGCTCCCGTCTCTAACCCAGAAGAATAAGGATATTCTAGAAGCCCCTCTTACCATAGAGGAAATCCAGCAGGCACTTCAGTTGTTTCAGAAAGGCAAGGCCCAGGGGGGAGATGGTTTCCCAGCAGAGTACTATCAGGCACTTTCTCCCAAAGTCACACCAATCCTAAGTCAAGTCTACCAGGAAGCAATCACCCTAGGACAATTCCCTCCTACCATAAGAGAGGCAGTGATTACTATTATCCCAAAGAAGGGTAAGGAAACCATGAGGGCTGCCAACTACAGACCCATTTCCCTTATCCCAGTAGATAGTAACATTTTTGCCAAAGCAATAACCAATAGACTTACCACTTTTCTTCTGGAGTTAATACAGCGGTCCCAAGTAGGATTTGTAAAAGGGAGATACAGTGCAGATCATATCAGGTCAGTCATCAACTTACTACATGTAGCCAAAACCCTTTCCACACCAGCAGCGGGGATAGCAGTGGATTTTGAGAAGGCCTTTGACTCAGTAAAATGGGACTATTTACTTTTAGCGTTACAGAAATTTGGGTTCGGACCTGCCTTTTGTGCACAGATTAAAGCCATATATTCATCCCCATTAGCTAAACTCCTAAGTAACTCTATTCTGTCCAAGCCCTTTCCTGAAGGACAAGGCACCAGACAAGGATGCCCACTCTCCCCCATGCTATTTGTTCTTACAGTAGAACTGTTAGCGGCAGCCATACGGCAGCATAACAGTGTAAAAGGTATCTCTATAAAGGACCACTGCTATACAACCTTGTTATATGCTGACAACCTATTCAAACCCTTGGCAGATCTGAATATATCACTGTCCCCCATTCTAGACTTGCTTCAATTGTTTACTAGAATATCCGGATTAAAAGTTAACACCTCCAAAACCAAAATTCTCTCTTTTAATAGGCATTGAAATCCCCAAGATGTATCCCATGGAGAGCTGAAATGGCCTAAGGACGATCTGGCATATCTAGGGATAAAAGTCCACACTCAACTGGATAGATTATGGGAGAGAAACCTAGGGCCTCTTATGGTGGAGTGTAAAGAGGAACTGTGTAGGTGGGCTAGTTTAAAACTTACAATGGCAGGGAAAATCTTAGCCATTAAAATGACACTGGCGCCGAAGGTAACACACATTCTTTCTTATATTCCTCTATATCTTCCCCCATACTGGCATACTAGATGAGATAAGATGATAGGTGCATTTATATGGGAGGGAAAGACACCTCAGTACAGCCGTGCCAAACTGCGAGCTCATTGGAAAAAGAGTGGATGGGGCTTGCCCTGGCTGGAGGGATATAAGGTAGCCTTTCATACAGCTCAAACATTACATTGGTTTCGCCCACTGACTAGGGAGTCCCCTCAATGGCATCAGATGGAAAGAGATCTGGTGGGCTTTCCAACTCTTGTATCCCTTTTATGGGGGGCATCCTCCAACCCACTCTCTGCAATAGGCCCAACTATTAAATACTGGAAGCAGTTACATAATCTCCTTAAGCTATCATCAGTCCACATTAGAAATACTCCCCTGTGGCATAACCCTCAAATCAACATAGCAAGAGCAGGGGTATGCTGATCATCCTGGGTTCAAAAGGGATATATTACCTCTCGGATCTCCTCTCACCAACAGGGGAACAGATGGACTCCTTCCAGAACCTCCAGGAGAGATGGGATATTCCTCATAGAGATCTCTGGAAATACATGCAGATACGGGAAGCCACTCAGCCTCTCCTGGTACAATCCCAAAAAGATGCCAGAGGCAGTTCACCTCTGATCAAGTTGGTAACAATGACCAGAGGACAGACAGGTTCCATATACTCAGAAGTAATAGAAGCTCTTCCTGACCAAACCAAAAATGCAAAAGCACACTGGGAAAAGGCCCTGGCCATAACCATTATGAAAGCTTAATGGACCAAGTGTTGGTCTCTTGCACAATTACAGTATACAGATGTCTGGAGTAGAATGATACAAAACAAAATCCTGCACTGGTGGTACAGAAACCCAGTGGTGCTGTATAAGCTTGGGCTTCTTCAGAATGACCATTGCTGGCATTACCACCAGTCAGGTGGAGATCTCCTTCACATTCTTTAGGGATGCCCACTGCTTCATCAACTATGGAACCAGGTGGGGCGTTTGGGAGCACAGTTTCTGAAAAAACAAGGGTAAGTGACTCCTGCAGCTATTATATTGGGTATGCAATCTCTGACACCATCATTAACCAGTAAGGAACATAAATGGTATATGACATTGGTCATGAAAGTTAAGCGTTCACTGCTTGGCTATTGGTTGACAACTACCATTCCCTCCATAGAGGAGATTCTTGCTTCCCTGACCCCAGTTTATGAAATGGACAGGTCATACATACTGGGAACCAGAAATGCAGACTTCCTTATAATCTGGGCACCTTTTCTGGCATTTCTGGCACCCAGGGCAGGGATAGGCTGAACATAAAGGGAACCACTGCCAGACTATTTAGGACAATATAAGAAAACAATAAGTTCTATAAGATGATAGTATGTTAAACTACTAGTTAGCTGTAAGTGATAGAGTGATATAATATAGCTTATAATAGGATTCAGAATGTAAGAGATACACCATAGTTATTTGTAGTAGTGCAGTACAGTTTATTTTGTTTAAGCTTTAGAAATGTTATTGTGTAAAGTTATGTTAAGTAAATGAGGTACAGATGATGTGATATGGTTTAAAGCTGTTCTTTCTTGTTCCTTGTACTTTTTTCCCTTTTCCTTTCCTTAAGTACAGATGAGGAGACTCAGAAACCACATAGAGTTAACAAACCCCAGTTATTCGACGCCTTGGTGATGGTTCATCTGATTTTATTGTCTTTATGGTGGTTAGATCTCTCCTCTGCATGCTCAGGTACGTATCCTTAACAGTTGTAAGGAATAAAGGGCTCAGGTTCTAATGTACCAGGATAAATATGTATGTTCAGGTTCGTCCCTCTGGTATGCCTGAGCCACGCTCATTTGTTTGGATGTTTGTTTGTGAGTAGTTTATTTGTCACTGTATCACTGTGCCTAATGTACAAATGGTTTACATGTATTTAAAATTGAAACTCAATAAAAATTTATTAAAAAAAAAATTCTATCCATCCCATTAAAACCAATATGGGTCACTAAAAGCCTGCTGGAACATATATGTCTTTAATCCTTTCTTGAAGGCTTCTACTGAGGGGGCCTCCCTTAGACAACCAGGAAGGGAGTTCCACAGAGTAGGCACCAAGAATGCCCTGTCTCCAGAATGCCACAGCCTAACTCTGGGAACTCCAAGGAGGCCTCCCCTGGCAGAACGGAGTGCCCAGGGTGGACAGTCAGGGACAAGAAGATCTTGCAGATAGACAGGTCCCCTTTCATGTAGGGTCTTGTAGGTCAGGAACCCTACCTTAAAGACAATCCTCCACCTGACTGGCAGCCAGTGCAGTCTGCAGAGAACTGGAGTGATATAGTCACCTCATCTGACACCAGTCAATAATCTTGCTGCCATATTCTGCACCAGTTGTGGCCTGCGGTGGTTGCTTCTAGATAACCCTAGGTACAGGGCATTACAATAGTCCAGCCTGGAAGTGACGAATGTATGCACCAGTGTGGTCAAATCCTCCGGCGGGGTCAGGGCTCTGATTCGAGCAGCACCAGTGTTGTCAGATCCTCCAGCAGGTTCAGGGCTTGGATTAGGTAGGGAAATGGGCAGACTAGGTGGGCCAAGTGGTCCTTATCTGCCGTCAAATTCTGTTTCTATGTTTCAGAGTTGTTGGTACATTGTTGCTTGTCATAAGGTTCATAGACAACTTCAACATACTGTATTTAGTTGGTGCTGCCAGTAAAATGTGCTATGTCATGGTATGGAAGTGCAGAAGGGAAATAGTTCCTTCAGACTGGCTTTGTTGTTGCCCAAAATGTCGGATTTTGGCACATTCACCAAATGCAAATTGAGGATTGGCTAATCCTTAGCTCCATGTAACTTGTAAGGACTTTCCTTGTAATTTATTTAAAGTGCTAGTTAATGGATTACAGTAAACAACAGCATCCTAAACCATACAGAGATTACTTTTTTTTAAAAAACTTTATTTATTGAAGAGTCAGTGGCTAGGGAAACAGTAGACAGGTACATTCTTGCAAAATACACTTTGATTCATGTACAGATGTAGGTGAGAGCATCAAAACACGACAAAAAAAAACTCATCCTAAGCAGCAAAACTAAAAAAACTCTAGCATGTTTAAGTGTTTTCAACATGCTACCTCGCACCTCAAACCCCATAACCTTAGGTCTAAAATTTTTAGAAGAGAGGAAACCATATTTCACTCAGCGCCCTTTCGAGAGGGGACCATATCTGGTCATATCTATCTAGGCGTCCCAGGTCCTTGTATTGAATATGTTCTAATTTCATATTATTTATTAGGGCTTTCGCCCATTGGGCAATAGTAGGAGTAGGGGTGGCCTGAGCCATCCAATTTTGAGCCAAAATCTGCTTGCCCACCACCAGGGCCAATCTCCTCAAGAGATATGAGGCTTTCACTTGATCCCTCCCATTTCTACTTACCCCCAACAGAATATCTACAGGATCCAACAGGATTTCACACTCCAGGACCTTATTAATTAGATAATTGATCTCGTTCCAATAAGACATTACTTTTGGACATACCCATACCAGATGAAAGAACGAGCACCCTTGTAGAAAACATTTTGGGCATTAATCTGGGTTCTGCGGGGTTATCTTATGTGCCAAAGCTAGAGTGTAACAGACTCTATAAATAATATTATTATGATTAATATTTCTAAGCCTATTATTTACCAAAACAGCCTTACTACTCCACAGAGTCAAATTCCAATCTCCCCCTGATAAAAATTCTCCTCCCAAATCCCTGTCCCATATATGCCTTAATTTCAGAAGCTTGTCTGGCTGAGTCTCTAACAAAGCTTTATACAGTGCACTCAGAGGTTTCACACTGATGTGTAATTTACAATATTGAAAGATCTCCCCGAAAGATGTTCTGCTCAAAGAGGGCTCACCTCCTTCCATCCTGGTTAACCTAAGTAACCTGGGCTTTATCTGAAGATAAATAAATAATGTGAAGGATGGATGTTATATAATTGCCTTAACTCAGAAAATCTTGAAAGGGAGTCATTATGAAATAAGTGAGCGATGAGGAAGCACCCTCCCTTCTCCACTGCCCCAGGGCTCTCCTAACTGGAGGGCCCCCATCTTTCAAAGACTATGTAGAATGGAACCATCAGGTGGCAAGCCCCGCTTCTCCCCCATAATCTGTAAAGCCAATAGCCAAATCTTAAGCATAGTTTTGGTGAACAGATTTCGAGGCTTCTCTCCCTCCAACACATTCGAACTTAAAGGCAAGAGGTATTGAGCAAAGGGTGAGATCACCGGGGAGTATGACTCCATAGTAACCCACACCCTTGACCATTCTCCTGTCTCCTGGCAGTCCAAAATATGTGTTAACTGTGCCACAAGGGCATAGCACATCAAGTTGGGGAGTGTCAAACCCCCTCTATGGATTGACAACCATAATACCTCTTTCCGAATTCTAGGTCTATGGTTCGCCCAAATGAAGGAAGTTATAGAACCCTCCAGTGACTTCAAGTAACATACAGAAAGCATAGCAGGTAAGGTTTGAAAAAAATAAAGGCACTGGGGCAATATTTGCATCTTTACTAAATTCACTCTTCCCATCAAAGACAAGGAAAGTGACTTCCATCTATTACATTGTTCCTTAATTTTTATTGCCAGGGGTTTGTAATTTAAGTGTCCCACTTCTGCTAATTTCCAAGGGAGTAGTATTCCCAGATATTTTATTACTGGTTTAGGGGTTATATCAACTCCATCAATATGTATTAGCCCGCCATTATCTCTCAAAGGAAGTCACTCACTCTTACACCAATTAATCTTGTGTCCAGAGAGAGGGCCATATTCCTTAAAAAGAGAGGTCAGAGCAGGCATAGCCTTTACTGGGTCGGCCAAAAACAGGAGAACATCATCAGCAAAAAGAGAAATGACACATTCCTTCCCATTTATCATAAAGCCTTTTATTACTTGGTGACATCTAATAGCTGCTGCCAAGGCCTCGATAGAAAGGACATATATCAGGGGTGAGAGGGGGCAACCTTGCCTAGTACCTCTAAAGAGCCGAAAGGGGTTTGACAGAGTGTTATTAGTGAGAATTTGAGCCCATGAGGACCAGTATAAACATTCCACCCATCGACTAAAGACCAGGTGTAAACCGAATTTTTTTAATACCACAATCATGAAGGGCCATTCAACCCTGTCAAAGGCCCTTTCCACGTCTAGGGCGAGAAGGCCTTCAGAACCGCTCCTTCCTCTTGACCCATGCCAGATGATGTTCGGTACCCATCTTAAATTATGTCTAGCCTGCCTTCCCCTGATAAAGCCCCCTGATCAGGGTGGATGATCTGTGGCAGGATACCCTCTAGTCTCCTTGCCAAAACCTTTGCTATTATCTTATAATCTGCATTAAGCAGCTAAGTGGGATGGTAGGAGCCACACTTTTTTGGGTCTTTGCCTGGTTTAGGGAGAATTGTTATAGTGGCCAACTGCATATCCATGAACAACTGGTCCAACTGTCCCCAAAACTTTTTATAAAATTCCAAGGGTAAACCGTCTGGACCCGGGGCCCTACTTGATCTTGAAACCCATTTTGCCTCCTTAACCTCCTGCACAGTAAGAGCTTGCCAGAGCTTCTCATTTTCCTCTTTTGATGTGACAGGCAGGGGAGTACTATCCAGAAAACTCTCTGGATTTGCTCTTTGAGGGAACCTTGAGGTGTATAATTTTTCATAGAAGGACTTAAAAATATTATTTATCCTTCGGACAGAGGAAGTACAGTCCCCATCTTCATTTTCTATAGCAATAATAGATCTCTCTGCCCTTTGTTTTTTAATTAACCAGGCCATCAACCTCCCTGATCTATCTCCCTCAAAGTACTGTCCTGCTCTTGACACCAAAATATCCCTCTCTATACATTTGGAGCTTATCTGGTTATATTCCCCTTTCATACTCTTCAGCAATGCCAATTCCTTAGGAGACTGATTTCTCATAACTCACTTTTCTACTGTCATTATACAAGACTCTAACTCATTCTTCCTCCTCTTCTCGTTTCCCTTTAAATGCTGCATAGGAAATAGATTCTCCCCTAACAAATGCTTTAAGAGCATCCCATGTGACCCTAGCTGAAGTATCTTCTACCTTATTGTTATCTAAAAATTCCCTGAGTAGACTGAACATTTGCTGGACAAATTGAGGGTTGATCAACAAAGTAGGGTCCAGTCTCCACTGTTGCGTATTCCGTTCTTCAGTCTCTCTTTTCACTTCGAAGTATAGAGGAGCATGGTCTGACACTTAAATAGGACCATATTGGACCACCTCTATTCGTTCCAAGAAAGCAGGGGAAACCAAAAAGTAATCTAGCCTAGCATAAATTTTATGGGCATGGGAATAAAAAGAGAACTCCTCAGTGTCTGGGTGCTTAAATCACCACACTTCCTGCATGGCCCTTTCCTCTGCCAACTTTCATAAGGCTGTCACACTTCTAGGGTATCGCCTGAAGCGAGGCTTTGAGTGATCCAAAAAAGGATCCCAGCAAGAATTAAAATCACCCCCTATAATCATCTTGTCAGGGAACGCCGCTAGTATAATAGCTAGGTGTTCAAAACACTCGGACAGTCAAAAGCGGGCCCATAAAGAGACGCCAGAACTAACAGTTCTTCTTCCACTGTGGCCTGTACTACCACATATCTTCCCTGGCTGCCTACCTGAGATGAGTGAATTTGAACTCTGATCCCCAGTCTAAACCATATTCAAGTTCCTCTGGCCTTGGATGTAAAATGAGATGCTATCTAAATGCTCCCAATTTACTTTCCAGTCGCTTAGTCTCCTCATGTGTTAGGTGTAGTTCTTGCAACATCACTACATCTGCCTTTCTTTTCTTAACATAAGTCCATACACATTTTTGTTTCACTGCTTTTTTAAGCCCATTTACATTCCAGGATAGCAGTTTTACACTAGCCATCCGGGAGTGCAGATTTATTGCCCAGTCCTGAGACCTCCCCCCACACTGCACAACAATTATGTAGACCAGTCCCATTCCACTTGACTCTTGTCCATTTTTATTTTTAATCCCACTAAAAAATACCCTCCCATATCCCTGCCCCAACTGATGACCCCCAATGCCCCTTTTAACTACAAGTTTCCCCTTCTCCTTGTGACACATTTAAGCCTCCAAACTGTAAGAAAACCTGCACAATAGGCGCAAACCAAAACTAGTAACTGTACTCCTCAACAAGACTTAAGCGAGACAGCAATGAACTTCCTTCGCCCCCCCATTTCCCTTTTCCCACCTTGTACTAACTTAGTAACGGCCCCCTTTAGTATTGTGGGTTAGCCTTCTGGCCGCACCATCACTTCCTCTATATTAATGCAGCATGTGGCAGCCAAGACTCCACACATGGCCCAGTCCCTGAATCACTATACGGAAGACATGACCTGAAGACCAAGCCACCCTGAAAAAAACTTTGAGAGAGCTATGCGGAGACAACTAAGGGTCAGTCCCACCAAGGGAAAACTCCTGATTGAGAATCCCGATGGTTGAAGTCTGACCCCGACATATAATTTTTCATACAGTCACATTATTGCTCAAACGTCCTTTCAGTCCCTTGGTGTCCCTGCTCCCCATTTCTTTTGCTAAGTCACTCAGGCCATATCTAAAAATAAGGAAATTCCAATTAAACTCCCTGCGCGGTACCTGGCTCACCACACAAGGAAAAGAGAAGAGAAAACATTTACCCCCCGAGACCCGGTTCCTAATGAAAACATTCAACATGCACAAAAAACAAAAATTATTTGTTAGTTCATTTCAGTAGAATTGTAGCATATAAACTGTTTGTCAGCAAGTCCACCAAATCAAAGTCCAGACACTGAACTCGAACAAAGTTGGCCCATATTCAAAGCCGCAGTGTAGGGCTTAAAACAGCAAAGGCCCTCAGAGAACACCTTGGGAAGAAGTAAAATTAAAAGTGGATCAAGGGAAAACGGTGGAGGCCACCTGACCCTGCCATTATAGGCCTCAAATGAGTTATGGATCAGGCCAGGCAAAGCCCAACTCCCCCCCCCCAAATCCAGCTCCTGGTGTCTCCGGAGCATAGCACATAAGCCCTGTAAACTCCCAGCACTACCTTATGAGGGTTATTTCCAGAACGTAAAGGAGATTCATCCAGCAGCATTATCCTGTTGCCTTAATTCCTGTTCAATATACTGCATCGCCGCATCAGGGCTTGTAAAGGTCTTCGGAGCAGTGTCTTTTCTACGTATAATCAGTTGAGCAGGGTAGACCAGTGCAAAGGGCCAATCAAGCTGGTGTAGTCATCGTTTCACAGGCATAAAGGCATTCTGCTCAGTCTACACTGTTTGGGAGAAATCTTGAAAAATACTAACAGGGCGAGATTCTACACGGATAGAGCCTGCTTTCCGAGCTGCATCCAATACCATCACCCTATCCTGGTATCGTAAGAATTTCACTATAGTGTGCCGGGGCCTTTCATTTGGAGCAGGTCAGCAACCGGGGATTCTATTCGCTCATTGTACTTCCAGTGTGCACTCAGGTGGTAAGTCTAAGTGTGCTTTCAGCCATGTTTGACAGTAGGCTGCACAGTCACGGCCCTTGGCTCCCTCAGCCAAGCCCAAAATTCGAATGTTTGTTTACCTCTCTCTATTCTCATGATTGTCCAAAACGGCCTTCAATTTCTCAATTTCAGGCAGGGTGGACTGTAGTTGGGGGTTCTTCTGGTTCAAGCAATCCTCCTGTGTGCTCACCCTTTCTTCCACCTCTGTTAGTCGAGCCGAATGTAGCTTTGTCGTTTCTCCCAGAGTATTTACTGTGGTTTGGAGATGTGCTAGCTGAGTGGAAACATTTTGAAAACCAGCATTCATTTTACTTGTGAGATCATATTTTAGATCATTAAATAGCTTTTCCAGGGCCAGGAGCAGAGGACTCACTGCATTCTCATCCTTGTTAGCAGTTTGTCGTGTTGCAGCCGCATTAACCATTGCTTCAGCTTATGGTGGCAGGGCCTCAAACCCCGATTCTTTAGAACCACTGCTGGAACTTTTAAAAGTTAGATGTCCCCGTTTTTTGGACATTTTTGGTGGCATACCAGTTTTCTCCAGTAAATTCTTCAAATATATCAGCTGAATGGGTCCCAGGGGGCCGGGGGAGACAATTCTCCTGACGGTTTAGGCACAGAGCTCCAGAGCTATGCTGCCATTCTGGATGCCGGCTTGGTCACACCCCAAATAATGACATATTTAACAGTGTATTTACCTAGCACAGCTAAATTGAGATGCACCCTGTCCTCCCTTTGCATGAGTGATGAGAGATGCATTATGTTGACAACTACTGTACACTTATTTGGAATATGAATGGCAACTGCTTGAACTAAATATGCAATGTGTTTAGGAAAATAATAAGTTTATGTTCCCTGAGGTCACCAGTAAAGGAGTTAATATTTGTGCTGACTATAAGATCTGGCAGGTGAAAAGTGTTTGCGTATATGCCAGACCAGATTGAAGCTCCCTACAAGGCAGTTAGAGAAGTGACTAGCATAAACCATTTCAAAAATGCACTTTATCCATTTCATGGTACAACATAGGGGTAAACTGTGGGCTGCTGTTGGTGGTTTTATGTTTTGTTCTCTCTGCATTCCTAATAAATGGAAGAAGAACTTCTTTTGAAAATTACAAGCTGTTTCCAGCAAGTTCATTTTGGCTCCTGAACTGTGAGTCCGATAACTTCTTGTTTCTGTCATATGTTAGGTTGCACATACTTACCAGCACCAGTTTCAAATCTGGTGCAGTAAACATTGGGATTTGGTTCTATGGTAAAACATGTGACTGTTTTTATACATAGGTTACTGGCCACTTTACCATAGCATCTATGTCTCAACTCCAATGTACACCAGAAACTCTCTCTATTATACTTACACTATCTACAGTATCTAATTCTGTCATACTATTTGAGCGCTATCACAATTACTGTCACACACTCCAGCAGACTTATCCTGTGTCTTTAAATATATATAGTCCCATCACTGTTGACACTGCACATTTCTTTGTGCATTTCCAGTTTGAAACATTTGTACATTTAGGTCTTATATGACTAACTACATTTTATTTCATAAAATGTGTAGGGAATTTCCTACATGATAATTGGCTTAGAAGTTTCCAGAACTATGTGGTTTGGGAGAAGAAATAAAACCAAAAACCTGATTGCATTAGCTCAAATATAGTTGCTACAGCTGAAAAACATCCCAAATGGGAAAAAAGAGGAGCCAAAATGTGGCCTGCAAACACACACACCATTCAAGCTGACATGCTGAAAAATGAGTACAAATTTATTAAAATGTAAGAAATCAGAAAACACTTGCTCCGAGAGATGACCTATAATCCCCAGCACTTTGAAACTCCATTGGATTCTTCATCAGGGGATTGGAAATAAACCCTTTGCACTTTTTCCTGCAATCAGGGTGCAGCAATGGATCAAGCCAGAATACAACATAGTGTTGTAACCTGCAGAAAATGACATGTCACAAAGCTCTGCATGACAAAAGGGCTTAATTCCAATTGAATCTGTTTGTTCACTGTAATATACAGCAACATTTTGCTGTATTGTTGCAAGGCATTGCATTGCTTACTGACTGGCAACAGCAAATCTGAAAGCATTTTCTGGCAGCCATCATTGTAAAGATAACCCTGCCCTAACTTAAAAAAGTAAAACAACATATAGCAAAATTTGAGTAATGCCCTACAAAACCCAGCCCCACACACCTAGTGCTAATTATAAACTCACACTCACATCTTAGATTCTATTCTTTTTTTTTTTACCTTATTTGCAAGACAAAACAAGCTCCAGTGTGGATTAATTGTTCCCACTGTTACCAATCAGATCTCCCGGTCTTGCCAATCACATTTTTCACTACTGCTCTATGGCCTGATCTGTCATTCCCACCCCAACTCCATCGTGAAGCTTGACAATCTTCAACTGGAAATACTGTAGTAAAAGAATCAACTCCTTTGTTTTATTTAAAATAAATGTTCTCTCTCACTTTCTATTAGCAGCACAATTACAACTGGAGAAAAGATAGTCAG
Source organism: Neoceratodus forsteri (assembly GCA_016271365.2). Lineage (NCBI taxonomy): Eukaryota > Metazoa > Chordata > Ceratodontiformes > Ceratodontidae > Neoceratodus > Neoceratodus forsteri. Next base: position 1,295,681,730 of record CM057456.1, read on the forward strand.
CAAACAGAAGTGTTTTTCTTAAAGAAAGTCTTCTCCAGCATGAGTTCACCTAATCATTGATTAAATCCTGTGTTGCCCACCTCAGTTAGTTCATGCACTCAGCATCCAGACACATGGTGCAAACCCATAAACTGAATGGATAGCTCTTTTCCTCTCTTTGAAACAATATTAACACATGTAGTCCTCACTTTTGCCCCATAAAAAACATTTTCTTTTAATATTTCTGCTCATGTGAACTTGAAATAAACTTCAGACAGTAGCAAGAGGAGGGGTATAGGTTGGAAAAAAAGGATAACAAGCAATGCAGAGGACCAATGACACACTTCTAATGGGAAAACACCTAATGACTAACATCTTGACAATTATTTTGGTTTTTTACTTTTTAAAACTTTTTATGTGCCAGCAGAATAGCTGTTACCTATTTTGTTATTGTACACTGTTTTGTGCATTTAGTCAACTTTACGGTTACATTCAGTGTTAGTGGTTTAACTGTATGATGTAATTGATACTGTCAGATATAGGGTTTTTGTCTTTTATGGCTTGCCATAGGGTTTCAGACCTACACAGATCAGGGTTTGATCCTCTGTATTGTCCATTTTGGTTTTTCACTACATTTGTTTTTTGTTGTAGGAGACAAATTGTTATATGTCTTTGTTGTAGAAGGGAAGGATTTCAGCAGAGCTAAACATCAGATATTCAGATAACTGAACTTATTATTTATTTAGTTTTTGTTGACCGGGTAAGTGCACTAGACAAATCCTGCCTATTTTCAGGCATGACCCGGGGGAGGGGGATACAGATGAATGCCAACTGACCTTGAAACAGATGAAACTGTTGGTGGTATTTTTAGTGAATGAGGGAAATTTGGCCAGGACACCGGGGAAATTCCCCTACTCTTTTCGATAAATGCCATGGGATCTTTAACATCCACCTGAACTACCACCAATCCAGGCAGAAGGGACCTCGGTTTAACGTCTCATCCGAAAGACAGCATCTCAGAAGTGCAGCACCCCTCTCATGCTGCACTACAGTGTCAGTACTGGGATATTAACCCAAGTGCCAGATGTGGGAACTGAACCCACAGCCCTCTGATCTCCCGGCCTCAGAGGCGAGTGTGCTACCTACTGAGCCACTGACACTGCTAAGTGTCTAACTTAGTTCTACAGTATGTTGCAGTCAATTAAATTAGACCCAGATGAGGCTTGTCTAAGTTTGAATGCAATTTAAGTCACCTGTTTTGCAGGTTGTGACATAATCTAACCAGCAAAGGAACTGCAGCTACTTACCTGTAGATCCGGGACACACTAAATTCATGTTTGCTTAACATGCAAAAGATCAGTTGGTAAACCCCTGACAAGAATTTCACATGTTTTTCCTATAAGATGGAAACTCACTTGAGAGACAATTCATGGTAATGTGGAGTTTTATTAGTAAATTCAATGGGAAGTTAATTTATCTAAGAACAATTTATGAATGTAAATCACCTGCATGGATTAGATCCCCAATTGCCTATTTTGCAGGTTGTGACACAACCCATTCACCATAGGAAATGCAACTTATCTGTAGTTAAGTGGCACACTGAAAATGTGTTTGCTTAGTAGGCAAAACATCAGTGGTTTAAATTCCTGGTAGACATAGCTTGTTTCCTGGCAGGCACCTAAACATTTATTTAGCATTTTTGTAATATGGAAACTCATTTGAGTAGGGATTCATGATGGTGTGCAGTTGGAATAATAAATTGCATAAGAATATTTAGCTAAGAGCAACAGTTTGTGAAGGTAAATCACTTGCTGATATTAGTTACCCCAATCATCTGCTTTACAGGTTTGACATAACATTTACAGCATTGGAAATGCACTTCACTTATCTGCAATACAGTGGCACACTGCATGGGTGTTCCCTTTACAGGCAAAGCTCAGTAGTTCATATTCTGGCAGTGGCTATACATTTGTTTAATTTTTTTTTTGTAAGATGAAAACTGACTTAAGTGGGGATTCATGGTGGTGTAGAGTTGGACTAGTAAATTGTACAACAAGTTAATTTAGCTATGAACAACAATTTGTGAAGGTAAATTGCCTGTTGGAATTAGATCCCTGGTTCCCAGTTTTGCAGAATGTGACATAATCTCTATACCATAGAAAATGCAATTTGCTTAACTGCAGCTCAGTAGCACACTGAATGTGTGTTCACTTAGCAGTCAAAGTATTGGTGGTTCAAATGCTGGCAGGGACATTTGTTTCAAGTTTTCTGTGAGATGGAATCTCACTTGAGTGGCAATTCATGGTAGTATGGAGTTTGTATAGTAAATTAAATGAGAAGTAAATTTAGCTAAGAAAAACAATATGTGAAGGTCTAGCATCTGTTGGGATTAGATCCCCAGATGCCTGTTCTGAAGGTTGTGACATACCTCCACACCATAATTAAAAGCAATTATCTTACTTGCAGCTCAGTGGCACACTGAATTTGTGTTTGCTTAGCCAACAATGGATTGGTGGTTTGACTCAGAGGAAGAACAGTGCATATTGTATTTTAACACATAATTATTTCACACTTTAAGGAGCTTATGTGACACCTTTAGTGCCATTGGTACTTAGATTTTATAATGATATGTGTATGACAAAAAAGTTCATAGTTATTGAAAATTGATTTTAATATTGTCTTAGCTACCTATTCTATAAGTGCAATAAAGTATTCCTTGGTGTTTCTATTCATAAATCACACTATGAGGTGGTTGATGGCACCACGCACAATTGTCTTGTGCCTCATAAGGCACCTGGGCATGAAGTCATGAATAGAAACTAACACCCTGTCATGTCTTATTGCTTCTAGAGCAACACAGAAATTGTAATTAAAAAAAGGTCCCTTGGCCTAACAAGTCTGTCTATTCTAGGGATGTGTTACTACCTTTCCCTTAGGTAATCCAAGAACCAACTCGCCTAAACCACAGGTCCCAAAACCACTCCTTTCTGGACTGGATTTTATCCACCCATCCTCACCAGATCTCTGCCTCAAGCATCCTCTCTGATGCCCTAAGTGACCACTGTTTCATGTATTGCATTTGCAAAATACACTCCCTGCACTCCCATCCAAAATTCATTTGCTCTCGTTCCCTACACTTCCTAAACGAATCTGCCCTGCAATAAGATCTCACTAATATGGACTGGCTACCAATCTTTTCCACGTTGAATGTAGACCTTGCCCTTTCGCAGTTCTGCAACATCTTCAAGCATATCTGGGACAGTTATGCACCACTTAGAAAAATCAGGTTAAAATGCCACCACCACCCCCCTGGATCACTTCTGACCTCATCGTCATGTGTAGTTCCAGGGACAAGGCCTGGAGGCAGTTCAAAGCCTCCCATGCTACAAGAGAGCTCCAGTTTTACAAACATCTCAGAAATAAATGCACCAAGGCCATCTGGCAGTCCAAGTCTTCATATTTTAAAGCCCTGAACCAAAACTCCCCCACGTCTTTCTAGAAGGTGATCAACTCCCTTCTTGATCCCCCCTCCAAACAAACATGTCCAGTCCTAAAGATCAATGGCAACTATGTCTTGGACCCTGCTTCTGTTGCTGAAGTCTTCCATAAATTGTTTGTCTCCTGTGCCCTGCCCAACTCTGCCCACACTCCCTTTTTTGTCCTCTCCCTGAATCTCCTGAATCATCTTCCTCTTCCACTGGCTTCCTCTTTCCTCCCTTCCCATCACTGGAAGTCTACAATGCACTCACCTTCCTGAACCAGTCTAAATCCAACCCTGATGGTATCCACCCTAGACTGATCCATATCTCCTCCCCTGCAATTGTCACCCCCTTGACGTACATACTAAATCTCACTCTGTCCACAGCCACCATTCCCAATGCCTGGAAACTTGTCAGGAATCTCTCATACTGTCCAAACTCTCATACTTTCTCTCCTCCAACAATTCACTTTCACCCGTACAGTCAGGTTTTTGAAAACACCACTCTACCACCACCACCCTGCTGCACGTCACTGACTCCATCCTTTCTGCCATGGACAACAGCCAAATCACCCCCACCATTTTCATTGACTTGGCAAAAACTTTCAACTCCTAAACCTGCCATCACCTGGTTCCACTTGTACCTCCAAAATAGACAGCAGTCAGTCCAAATGGGTGACTCACTCTTGTTCCCTCTCCCTATCCTAGCGGGGTCCCCCAGGGCTCTATCCTTAGCCTCATCCTCTTCTCACTTTTCATAAATGACATTCCCTCCACCTGTCTATCCTTCAATGTGCACCTTTATGCAGATGGCATGATCATTAATGCTCTGGCCCCTCCCACATCAGTGTTCTCCCCAAACTCCAACACGACTTCAACTGAGTTCAGCCATGGTTCCTGGATAACCAGTTTAAACTCAATTCCAAAAAAAACTGTCACCATGGTCTTTGGATCCAGATAGAAGTTTACCTCCCTCCCTCCCTGCTCCCCCTGCAATCACCACCCTGGACTGCTCACCCTTTGAGCTGGTCCCAGTTTTCAAGTACCTGGGAGTCTGGCTGGACAGCAGCCTCAACTTTTCCACTCCCATAGAAGCTATCTGCACCAAACCCTGGCCCAAAACTCACAGTCCTCTAGCAACACAAAGCAAGCCTCCCTCTACCCACCCGATGCGAGCTTATACTTAAATCAATTTTGCCAGTGATGGACTATGCCGATGTTGTCTATGGAATGGCCCCAACCTCTTCTCTCTCCAAACTAGACATCCTTCTCAGCTTGTTATGCCTCTTTGCCACTGCCTTCCCCCCACTCACTCATCATTGTCTCCTCTATGCACCACTCTCCCTGGCCCCGCTGTCCCACAGGAGAACCGTCCACTGTGCCTCCTTCATGGCAAAATACTGGTTTGGCTTCCTCCCCCCACCTCACTTCCCGTCTTTCTCCAGCCAATTCCCCTAATTACTCCCTTCGACACAGGGACTCATGCACTTTCCACATCCCCTGTCCTCATGCTGTTACCAGCCAATCTGCCTTCTCGTGCTCTGTCTCTCTCTACTCTGGAATAATCTCCCCCATGACCTCCACCTTGCCTCCCCTCTCTCATCCATTAGATGACTCCTCAAACTCTTTCCTACCCCTCACTGACCTATTTGCTCCTAAGGACCCAATGTGCCCTTCCCACATAGCTCCACCCTAATCTTTCTTTATGAGCCCCTTGCTCTGTGTTTCTCCACCCAGACCTTTATTCTGTAGCCCCCAGATCTGTGTTTTTCATGTCATGCTGACCTAAGTTGTTTTCCTCCCTGTCTCAAACCCTGGTCTCAAACCCACCCCTGCTCAATCATAACCCCCCCCCATCAGGTACCCCATAGGGTCTCGATATACAATGTCTTGCCTGCCTAATGTAATCTTGCCTTTATTCCTATACATAAACTCTGTAAATATTGTTTTTGCATATACTCCTTGTACAACATTGTTGTAACCTACTCGTTATGTAACTCTGTTTCACCTTTGTGTACACTTGTACCCGGGTCACACCGATAAATGAGCCTCGGCTCAGTGTGCCTTTCCTGGTCATCAATTTTAAATAAATAAATAAATTAGGTATTCAGCAGCTAAATGTAGGTATTTGGGTATTCTAGAGAAGGTATTCGGTCACCTCTCCTCCCCAAAAAAATCCCAGCCCCTCCTCCCTCTTACCCCAGCCCCAAACCAAGTAAAATATTATCCACAACACCCCTCCCTCTATCAAAAGCCCAATCTCACCCTCATCCCCCAACACCCACAATTTGTTATTTCATTTAATGCAACTCCTCTGATGAGTGACTCTCTCAACCTTCCCACCTCCATGGTTGGCTGCTATCTTATTTAATGTAAAGCGCTCATTTGCACTTACAAAAATTATAATTTATGCCTCCCCACCCTGGACCAGCATTACTCTACTCCCACCCTGCAGTACACAATTCTATGAGACATGAACATGAGACCTCACTCCTCCATGTCTGGCCATCTTCTTATGAATGAAAGCACTCATGTACTTATTATAGTAAACTCAGTTGAGGCAGACAGCCATGGAAGAGGGAGGGTTGAGTCTGTTACCTTCTCAAGTTCACTTCTCATAAAATTGGGTCCTGCTGGGTGGGAGAAGGGCAGTGCTCCACCAGGCTGGGAGGGACAAAAATTACATTTTTGTTCAGCACAAATAAATGCTTTATATTATGCCAGATGGCAGTTGGCCATGGTGGCAGGACAGTTACACCCGTTGCTGACTGGGGGATTTACTTTACAGAAAATAACAAATTGTGGGTGCTGGGGGAAGGAGGGTGGGATTGGGCTTTTGATAGAGGGTGGGGGATGGGGTTTATATTTAACTTGGTTTGGTTTGGGGCTGGGAGGAGAGTGGGGGCCTTTTTTGTTGTTGTTTTTTTTTTAGTTTGTAGGTGATTGAGTACTCTTCCCTGAATATGAATATTCCCCTATTCTGGACGGGCACCCAAATATGTGGACACCGTACTATTCATGGTATGCATGGTATTCCACAGCCACTGCCCTTGCCCTTCTGACAGACCACATCCTCTCCAACATGGATAAAGGTAAAGCCACTGGGCTGTCTTTGTTGACCTTTCGAAGGCTTTCAACATGGTTAATCATGCCCTCCTCACCTCCAAGCTTAGCCTCCTAGGCTGCTCACAAGAAGTCACCAACTTGTTCACCAACTACTTGACTGGTCATTCATAATTTGTGTGTATAGGCTAAACCTGCTCCCCCACACTGCCTGTCTCTGTGGGGGTTCCTCAAGGTTCAGTCCTTAGTCTCCTCCTCATCACCATATTTGTCAACTCACTTTCCTCTGATTGACTTAACTGCCACTCTCTCCTGTATTTTGATGACCTGGCTCTCTTCCACAGCGGCAAATCCACTGCCACTATCTCCTCAGTACTATCTCACAACTATGCCTCAGCCCACAACTGGTTTTCTAATAACCTCCTCTTAGTTAATGCCAAGAAAATGCAATCCATGCTGTTCAGATCTAAGCCTTTCCTTGCTAAAGCCAAAATGCATGCCCCCCTCTGCATTCTCTCCCCCGACAGACCAGCCCTCAAAGACGTTGATACTTATAAATACTTAGGGGTATTGCTCGACCCTGCTCTCACCTTCACTGATCATGTCCGCTCCATTAGCAGTAGGTTCCATCAGAAATTGGGTGCTGCATATCGATTCAAGCAATACCTAACCCCTGAAGCCAGACTGGCCATTGCCCGGGGAAATCTCCTCCCTATTCTGGACTACTGTTCTCCTATATACTCCAGGACCTCTGCTGCCACCTAAGCTAAACTCTCCATAGCCTATGTCAGTGCCTGTCACTTTGCTTTACTGGCCCCCTTCTCCACCCACCACTGCACACTCTACAATACCCTGGGATGGCTACAGCTGGAGGGACACTTCGACTTTGCCCATTGCAACATGGTGAACAATGTCATCTGCATGGGCACCGTATCCCCCCTTACCTCCCTCCTCAAAACCCGTACCCTACACCATATCCTCTGCTCAACTGGTATTCACCACCTAACTATCCCCAGGGTATCTACCAACATGGGCAGCAGGGCCTGGTCTGCAGCCATCCCCTCACAGTGGAACAGCGTGCTGGCTGAACTCCTAACCATCAACACTCACTTCAGCTTAAAATCGTGCCTCAAAACATGGCTCCTGGCAAACTCCTCCTGCTGTTGCCCCCTGGTGTACCCACCTGGCAACACTTGGCAACTATCTACTAGGGGTTTACCCACCTAGCTGTACTAGTCTCCCAACCCCTAGGGGGTTTCCCACTTAGCCAAACCAGTCCCCTGCCTACACTGTGCCTCCTGCCTGTTTTTTATTCTATAGGTTACTGATGTGTCACCTCACAGCCCTGTACATACTGTATATTTATTTCTATGCATGACACACTGTATAGTTGTTACCCACTGTATATGCCATGTTTACAACATGCACACCTGACCTTTGTATCTACCTTTGCCTACAACTGCTGTTTGTGTACCAAGTGTCATACTGTAAACAGCTTTCACTGTCACTCACTGGACTTGTACCATATCAATGCATTGTGCTTTAATTGCTGTATCTGACTCAATCTCCTTCATGTGTAATTAGTTGTTCACTTGCATTCTCTGCCATCCTGTGCCATGTTACATGGCTCGGGTCATGTCTGAAAATGGTCCCCGGGATCAGTGCACTTACCCAGTTATCAAAGTCATAAATAAATAAAATAAATAAATACTATTTGGCCTCTGCGCAGTCCTAGTCTATTCTTACCAACAGTATCTAATGTGAGATGACAGACTCCTGGGCTGTTCACTCCATCTCTCCACTTTCCCTTTCTGATACTGCCTTTAGCATTCCCTTGTGTCTCTTCCATCCATGTTTGAATCCCCTCACTGATTTACCATAGACCATCTCTTTCATCAGCTTATTCCATCCTTTTACCACCCTTCACATGAAGATGTACTCCCTGGTATCTGTTTTAAATTTGCCCACACCATCTTCATTGAGTTACCCCTAGTGCATTTGTTCTAACTCAGTCTGAGCAAGTCAATGCTATCCACTTTGTGCACCCTGTGTAAGTATCTGTATATTTCAATCTGCCCCCATTCTTGTAGCATCCAGCATGTACATGTTCAGATCTGTCAACCACTCTTCATAAGTCCTTTCCTGCTACCCCTGAATCATCTTGGTATCCCTTTTTTGGTAGTGGTTACAACAATATAAGATCGCAGATATTTATTTTCATACTGAAGCATTGTACACACATTGATAGCTGACACGATTTCTTTACTGAGAGATGTACTCTCCTAATTCTGTAGTGATACAGAAATATAATAGCTTGTATACTGATTTACATAGTGAGGAATTGTGGGTACAGTAAATAGCTAATTTTTCTATCTCCCCAATCTGCATGTGGAGTGATTTATTTTTCACTGATGACATTCTGCCATGTGTGTGCCTGTATTTCATACAGTGATGTTATACTGGGATGACAGTATTCTTTCCTTTCCATTGTGTAATAAAAGATAAGTCGCTTTTACCCCTTCCCTCTCTTTTTCTTTTCCTTTTTTTTTCCATTTAAAGTTTATTGAAAGTTTTACATACATGACAGATCCTTCATTACAAATATACTTCACATGAACGGTGTACATTAGTCCAAACCTGTCACCCCCCCACGCCCCCAATCCCCCCACCCCAATAGCACAGACTCAAAATAAAACCTATTCCCTATGATATCCACAGTGCCGACAATGCAGAAATACAGGAGTATCCCAAGGGGATAGGGCCTTACTCTGTAAGGTTCTGAATTGAAAATAAGGTGTATATGGGGTCCCATATCTTCTTAAATCTATCCAACCTATTGTTAAGACTTGCAATAGCCTTTTCTGTTCTGAGATTTGCGAGGAACTCAGATAGCCATTCCCCATATTTAATTTCAGATTGATCTTTCCAGTGTCTTAAGATGACTTTCTTAAGAGTCAGGGTTATCAAGGCCATGTGATATTTTTTGCTAGGGAACCCAATACTTGAAAAGTCGCCTAAAATGCATATTTTGGGCTTGAATAAGTCTTCTAATCCCAAGATGGGATCAAGGTTATTACGTATATTGGTCCAGAGGGGTTTTATTTTGGGACAGGACCAAAAAATATGAAATAAAGAACCATCATGATTAGCACATCTCACATAATGAGAAGAGGATATTAGTCCAAATTTAAACATTCTCTCAGGGGAGATATATACATTATGTAAAATAAACTTTTGCATCATCCTTAATCTGTCCTGCATTATAAATTTATGGCAGCTAGACAAAGGTCAGCCCAGTTAATGTCATAGCCCGGAAAGTGAGTAGACCAGTAATGGGTTGGGCCATGGTAGTCTGAATACACTCTATCAAACAGAGTACCATATATCTTGGAGACCACTTTCTGCTGGCCCACCCATTGAGCTAAATCAAGAGCTAATGGAGGGTCTGCCTGTAAACACGGCTTTGGCCCCAGCACTTTGATTAATAGGTGCATGAGTTGAGTAACTCTGAAAAAGTATTTAGTGGGGATCTTAAACTTTTGCATTATACTATGACCGGATAACCAAGCATTATCATCTCCTATTAACGAGTGCAGAGGGGTATCCTTCAGTTGGGGTAACCAATTTAAAGGGAGACTTTTCTCGCCAATCTTAAAATTGGGTTTTCCAAACAGGTGCTGATTTGTATCTCTTTGGTTATCATATTGCAGTGTCAGTGGCCCAGTAGGTAGCACACTCGCCTCTGAGGCCGGGAGATCAGAGGGCTGTGGGTTCAGTTCCCACATCTGGCACTTGGGTTAATATCCCAGTACTGACACTGTAGTGCAGCATGAGAGGGGTGCTGCACTTCTGAGGTGCCATCTTCCGGATGAGACGTTAAACCGAGGTCCCATCTGCCTGGATTGGTGGTAGTTCAGGTGGATGTTAAAGATCCCATGGCACTTCTCGAAAAGAGTAGAGGAATTTCCCCGGTGTCCTGGCCAAATTTCCTTCATTCACTAAAAATACCACCCACAGCTTAATCTGGTTCAAGGTCAGTTGGCATTCATCTGTATCCCCCCTCCCCCGGGTCGTGCCTGAAAATAGTCAGAAATTGTCTAGTGCACTTACCCGGTCAACAAAAGCTAAATAAATAAATAAAATAAATAAATATTTAAGAAAACGACACAGTTGAAAGTGAACCTTAAGTGATAATGCAATAGGAGTATTTTTTAACCTGTTTGGGAGGAGATTTCCTTTGATACATAGCAGTGCTTCTGGTGCTAAACCGCATGAGTTAATCAGGGCCCTCTCTATTTGGAGCCAGAGTGGGGTGTAACCCGTTGATATGGGTAGAGTCCACCTCAGATATTTGTTGATGTGACTGGCCTAGAAATAAAGCCCCAAGTGGGGTAAACGTAAACCGCCTCTCGACTTGGGTGCAGTTAGTTTGTGGAACGCTATTCTAGGGGACTTGTGAGCCCAGACAAACTCTAGAAACAAACTATTTACCTTTTTGAACCACGACATTGGAAGCCAGATATTAAGCATTGAGAGGGGATAGAAGAGTCGTGGGAATACATTCATTCTGAGCAGGTTAATTCTACCCCAGATAGAAACTGGGAGGGAGGCCCACCTGTTAAGATCCTGTTTGATCACTTGTATAAGGGAACCCAAATTCAATTTTATAGTATTTCCCGAGAGTCTAGATAGTTCGATACCTAGATATCGGAGGGAGTCCTGTTTCCAGGCCAGTCCCATTTCTAGGATTTCTGCTTTGTGGAGCTTATGATTGAGAGGGAAAACAATTGTTTTATTTACATTTAACTTGTAGTTGGAAACTGCACTAAAAGAGTTAATAATCTTTAACATTGGGGGATGAAGAGACGGTTAGAGATTTGAGGAGAAGGTCGCCTGCATAGGCAGAGACCTTGACCTCACATGGAAAAATCGGAATTCCTTGTATCTCTGGACAAGCTTGCAATCTGCGGATTAAAGGTTCTAAATATATGTTGAACAGTAATGGGGAGAGGGGGCAGCCTTGCCTGGTACCAGAGTAAAGAGTGAATGGATCAGAAATAACTCTGTTACCCGATATTCTAGCTGTGGGAAAATGGTAAAGGGATTTGAACCAGGTCCGGAAGAGATCGGGGAATTTAAAGACATCCAGCATCTGAAATAAGTACTGCCAGCTAACTCTATCAAAGGCCTTCTTGGCGTCCAGAGAAATCAAAGCCGCAGGGTATGGGGCATCTCTGGACGCCGAGAAGACATGAGCCAGGGTCCGAAGGTGGTCCGAGGAAAATCTGCCTTTCATGAATCCTACTTGTTTGAGGCCTATAATGGAAGAAAGAATCAGGCTGAGATGGCAAGCTATTAGCTTGGCCAGTATCTTGACATCATGGTTCAACAGGGAAATTGGATGGTAATTTGCGACTAGCTCAGGTGCCTTGCCAGGCTTAGGGATAAGCACAATTAGAGCTTCAAAAATAGATGCATCTACTTCTGCTCCAGAAAGTATATGTTGAAATAAGGGAAGCAATAAAGGAATGAGGGAAGTTTTGAACCTTTGATAAAAGTAAGCTGAGAAACCATCCATCCCTGGGGTTTTATTTAATGATAAAGTGCTTATTACATTAAATATTTATTTACTAGTTATAGGCAAAATTAAAGCCCTTTGTTGATCTTCAGTAAGACTCGGTAAAGGGGTCTCCCTAAGATAGCTGTCTAGTTGATTCTCAGTTGGGGGATCTGACATAGGACCGTAGAGATCAGTGTAATAATCGAGGAATTCTCCAATTATGTCATTCGGGGAGGTCTTCAGAAGTCCGTCCTTTTGGGACAGAATCAAAGCAATATACCTAGAAGATTACATTTGTGTAATTCTGCAAGCCAAGAGGCGTCCTGCTTTTTCCCCCTGGTCGGAAAATGACTCCTGTGCTTTTAAAATGGCATATTCCACTTTCTCGCGGAGCATCTCTAGGTAGGCTAGTCTTAATTTGATAAGTTTTGGAAAAGTACATTCTGAAGTGGAGGGAGACAGGTCTTTTTCCATGGCCTTTATCCGAGACAACAGTTGGGACATTTCCTGCTCCTTAGCTTTCTTCCTACTGGAGTCTAGTCCAATAAGTATCCCCCTCAAATAAGCCTTAAAGGCACACCAGAGGATATTCGGTCTTTGGGTTGTATCCTGACTAAACTGGATAAACTGATCTATGTGGTCTTGTATTATACGAACCAATTTAGGGTCCTTGATAAGTTGATCATTAAGTTTCCACCTTCCTCTGCCCCTACATGGGTGTTCTATAGTCAATTGGCAGACTACGAGACAGTGATCTGACGGGGGACCTGACTGTATCGAGGAGTCAATAACTTGCAGGATATAAGCCCTTGAAATAAGCAAATAGTCTATTCTGGATGAGGTTTTGTGAACCGGAGAAAAGAAAGTATACTCCCTGATGCTAGGGTGCAGGGACCCTCCAGATGTCGCACAGTCCGGCCTGATCTATTAAATCTCTGAACGCATGTTGAGCCGGAGATAAACCCTTCCTTGAATGTCCAGATTTATCTATCACCGGATCATACACCAAGTTAAAATCTCCTCCTAGTATCTTCAGGTTTGAAAGGAAGGGAAGCAAAGTGGTAATAATTTGTGAGAAAAAATTAGGGGAATCGTGATTTGGCCCATAAATGCTCCCCAAGATTATCTCTCTCGCATAAAGGTTACCAATTACAAAAATAAATCTACCCCTAGGATCTTTTATTGTTTGTGATGCAGTAAAGGGGAGTTTCCTGTGCACCAATATCATCGTGCCACCACTATTAGTAGAGCCCTCAGCTGAGAAGATCTGTCCCATCTGCTGCCTCCTGAGTTTAGAAGCCTCAGCATCTAATAAATGCGTTTCTTGTAACAGCCTGATTTCAGCATTGACCAAATTTAAATGCTTTAAGATCATATATTGTTTAGTTTTAGATCTGACCCCTTTAACATTCCAAGTAACAACTTTCAGTGGATTGGCCATTAGACCTTAACTCTCCAGAATAGCCTTAGTGTGGATAGGAAAAAAAGACCACTGGGAAAATCGTAGTGGGAACTGTTTCCACTGTGCTGTGCCTTCCCCACACTCCCTCTACCCAGCCCACTACCCTCGCCCCTTATTTTCCCCCTGACCCCCTTCCCTCTAAACCATGTAACACGTATTATCCCGACCAACTCAAGGGACCAAATAACCCCCCCTTCTATTACTCCCACTTGGTGCAGAACCACTTTTCACTACTCTCCCAGTTGTTCTGCCCCATCGCCTGGCTCCAGAAAGAGTTGGTCAGGGACTACACCAAACTATTAGAAGGCTAAAAAAAAGGTAACTTCGAGGGATGACCCCGGTACACAAATAAAGGAAGTACTCCCAACTTGAGAACAACCTCAGGTTATTCTCTTCGAATAACTATGAGCCTAAATAAATATAAACTGCAATCTTCATTGCACTTTTATAATATAACCGTACCTTGTCATGAGGATAACTACAATGTGGCTCTAGAATAAACTGCAGCACTAATTCCAACTAAGTGGCCCTAATCTATCACCCCACTGTGCCCCCTGAGGCAAAGTAAAAACACTCTGAAGATCAAGGGGGAGGGACTATAAATGCAGTATCCCTAAACCCACTGGAAGTCCCACACGTATAGCAAACAATCCCCTCGCAAACCCCAGGAGGAAACCATCCCTTAAAGCATGTTCCTATGCATACATGACATGCAGGAACCGATCTCAGCTTTGTAATATAGCATAGAAACAAACAAATGAGCGTATCTCGAATTAATTACGAACTCAAATGATATCCCCTAATGACATCTAGGAGCTGAAGTTTCCATCTCAGTCCAAACCTGCAAAAATGAAAAGAGAAAGGAAGAAACCGGAGGAAACCCCCCGACAATAACTACTTATGAGATAAACACAAGAGTCAACATCAGAGGTCAAATAGACCACAGAACCATGCAGTAAATGGTCCAGATTTAAGTTCGCTCTGTTTTTCCTCGAGAGGTCCACTCGTTTGACATCAGTTCTCTGGGGGCCTCTGGCGGCAGTTGGGCATAATTGTGGATGCTGCTCATTGTAGAAAACTGGAAGCAAAGACACACAGCCAGTCGAGTCTCTCGCAGGGCCAATACCAGCCCCATAAAATATGTACACAGTCCAAGGATGCAGGGCTCCTCATCCCTGTTAAAGTCCTAGTAGAGAAAGGATCAACAACACTTGATAGGAATAGAGCAATAGTATCTGAGACAAGATGGGGGGGCACACTTCCAGCCACCATTGCCGGGAATTAGAGCTGGTGTTTAATGCACGCTTTCAGCCAACGGAGAGCACAATTACTGGCATTCCGATTAGTTATTCTCATTGGGTACTAAAGAGATTAGGAAGAGACTTCTGAAGGGCCATTTTCACTACCTCCACCTCCTCGAATGCAACCCAAGAGCCCTCCAATAATATCTGCAGCCTGGCCGGGTACCCCATCTTAAACTGTATCCCCGAGGCAATTAATTTGGAGACAATCGGGTGAAACTGAGTGCGGCATTGCCTGATGGAGGCAGGGAGGTCTTACATTATTCTGATTTTTGCACCCTCCCATCTGATTTCTTGCAGGTCTTTCACCTTTCCCAGACAGTACTGCCTCTCTTGATAGTTAAGGAATCTGGAAATTATCGGGCGGGGCGAGGCCCCGGGTGCAGGCGTAGGTCTGAGGGCTCTGTGTGCACGCTCTATCATATAAACTTTACCAAATGGAGAGGGGCCAGCTAATTTTTCCAGCAACTTTTGAATGAAGCTAATAACATTGGTGCCTTCTTCTCTTTTGGGAATACTGAGAATAACAACATTGTGTCTGCGGCTCCTCCCCTCCAGATCTTCTAACTTCGCCTCCAGTTTTTTAAGCTTATGACGGCTCCCTACCACCTCCTCCTTTATACTTTCTGTTTTTTTCTCCAGTGAGGCAGTGCATGCTTCGTTATCTGAAATCCTTGTTGTTAGGTCTTCCAGCACAGTGGTCATCTGCTTGACCTCCACTGTCAGGGACTTGACATCTTCCCTAAATGGGGAGAACTCGGCTAGAAACCGCTCAAGCATCAGAGGGGTATCCCCGGCATCCCTCACAGGATTGGCACTGCTGGCTGTTACTTTTCCAACATGGCTTTGCTGGGCCTTAGGCCATTTGCTCTGCTTTTTGGGCGATACTGGCGGGGTATGTCTTGGAGGCGCTGATCGCATCTCTGCCTCCATTTTCAAGGGCCAAACTCTTCTCCTGTCATTCAGCTCGTAATTAGCACCTAGCTAGCAGTGTTTGTAAAAGAAAGAGGTTGTAAATAGGCTTTATAATTCACCAGGCGATGGGAGCTGCACTGGTAAGCTGTTACTCGGCGTGTTGCATCACGTGGTCCCCCCTCTTTTTCTTTTCCTAATGATATATATAGGCATCACCCCCTGTTTCTCCTCTTTGAACACTAAGCACAAATATCTGTTTAGGCTGTCTGCCTTTTCTATATCCTCCTTTCCCTGTCTCCTCCCTAATTCAGTTCTCTCTGTTTTACTAGTCTTCCTCTTCTCCTGCATGTACTGTATCCAGAGAAGGGGTTGTCTCCCTTCTTCATACCTTCTGCTCTTTAAAACTCTATGTCCCCCTTAGCTTTCCTTACTACCTTGCAGGCCACTTTCATCTTGTTATAAAACTCTGCCCTGTCCCCTCTGCCGAGCAGATTCTATATTTTTAAATTATTTTCTTCTTTGCTCTCACAGTTACTCCTACTTATCTTGTGAGCCACACTTTTTTTACACTCTCATTCTTTCCTGTCACCCTTACACAGAGATTTGTAACCTCTGTTATCTCAGTTTTATCACTTCCCACTTCACTTACGCTACATCTGCCTGCCTGAAATCCCTCTAGTTTCCCCTGCAACAGCTCCCTCATCCTTCCAAAATCAGCACTTATTCTGGGACTGATTAGTCTCTGCTTCAAGTCTGATGTCAAACCAAACTGCTTGATAGCTTCTGATTTCCACTGGATCCAGTATGGTGACCTCCCCAGCACTAGTCCTAATGCTAAGTACTAAGTCAAGAATGGCTGACTCTCTAGTAGGCTTTTATACTATCTGTACTAGTAATACATTCTGAAAGAATGCTACCAGCTGTTAACTTCTTACACCTGCTGCTACTGGAATCCTCCAGTCCATGTCCAGCATGTTAAAAGTTCTCCATTAGCAACAACTCCCTTAGCCTTATTGCTTTTTTATCTCTTTCACTAGTTCCTTATCAGAGTTCTCCTTTTGAGAAGGAAGTCTATATTTCACCGTAATCTGATTTCTACCCCTTCTGTTATTACCTGCACCACAATTGCCTCCTCATGCTCCCTGCTTTCCATATCCTCAATCTCTAAAGCCTTTTTATTCTCCCACACATATAATGACACACCTCCCCCTCTTCTTCCCTTTCTATCCTACTTGAAAACAATATTTCCTAATATGGTCATCTCCCTATCATGGTACTGGTTTGTCCTGTTTACTTTATCACCACCAGGCCCTCAGTCATGACTGCCTCAATTACTGATCCAGTTGCCCAGAATCCTGGCATTAGTGCACATAATCCTCCACTTCACCTACTTCTTCCACCTTCTGACTTAAGTGAGGAAAAAAATAGAGAAAATTAAAAACTTCAAAAACTCCCACTCAGCTGAGCCAGATAATATTTCCCCTAAGATTTTAAAAGTACTAGCACCACAGATAGCAACCCCTCTTAGTCTATTATTTAAAAAGGCAATAGCTGAAAGTGAGGTTCCTCCAGACTGGTTGACAACAACTGTTGCACCAATACATAACAAACTCTGGTCAAGCTGACATGGCTGTGAAGAGCTTTTGGGATGCTTTTACCCATTATTTCTAATGAATTGCACAATGCAGATCTGTGGAGAGGAAGTTTCAATGTGGTCTTCCTTTTACACATTTTTGCAATTTGTTTTCCTGGAATATGCCTGCTGATTGCTATATATTTAGCCTGGATAGTTCACAGAAGAAATGGCATTTTATTTTCAGAGGGGCTCTACATCTACACAATATTATGCTGCATTGTGTAAAATCAGAATGCACTAAAAACAATATTTTACATCTGGGGGGATATATCAAGTGCTGGATCAATGCATGAGCAGAAAGATGTGCTGCACAGAGAGGTGAACCGGTCAGCACTGATACAATACTCAAAGAGAATGCACTACTGGCACAGGGTGAACATACAGTGAAGCCCACCAGGATGAAGCGTAGCACTGTAGAATTCTGCAGTAGAGTTACTGCAGCAAACAATGCAGTTTCAAAGGGAGTTAATCCCTTTTGTCATGCAGTAAACCTGTGACACTGCTCTTCATCCTGGTGGGCTTCATCGTTCCTGTTGAAAATGTGACCCTGGACAGGAGTTGCAGTGCAGGTGGCCACCAAGTCAGCTGCATCCAGGGTGACCCTGACTGAATACCTTCCGGTGAATGTGTGACACATACCAGTATGCACCGCAGGCCCCATGGGCGATATTCAGCCCAGGAATGCAAATGAACTAATTGAGCATGCAGGGTGCAAAGGGGTCTTATGCATGCTCATTCCAGTCCATTTGTATGTTGGTATGGGGATGAATGAGCCAGCGCAGCTCTTGCCCCCAAGCCCTGACCCTGATCGCTCCCATGTGGGACAGGCCCTGAAATCTCTGGTGGTATAGTGGCACCCCCCCATTCCACCAGCCCTGATCATACCGGAGCCCAGGTTCTATCGGTTCCATATTGTAGGACCCCAATGCCAACCCTTATTGCACCTGAATACACCTACAGTACAGTCCATGTATATAGTATAGTGGACCCTGCTCCTCCTCAACAGTGCACAGACACCCCCCCTGCCCCCCTTCCCATCCCATTGCAGTGACTGGCTCTGTAATGAGATCGTACTACTATATTGGCGGGTGGCAGAGCACTCTCCATAGGATGCTGGAATGTGTTATATGTAGGCATGAGCTGTGTGTGGGTGATAACACCCAGTGGCCATACTCCTCAGGCACTGGCATATGGATTCATCATCCCGGTGCCATTGCACTGCTCAGTGTGGGTGATGGCAGATGCTGAATCCACTCACACAGGTCCCAAAACAGGCATGTTACAGCTGATCTCCCATTCATTTGTACAATTGGGAAACTGCAGATGAACTGTCTATAGCCTGAAGCGTACACTGCAAATGGCATTACAGGATATCGCATCCCATGGCACCAGGGATAATTCAGTAGTCTGGAGCGTGGCATGTTACACAGGGAAACAGGGGAGAGTGTGGACTTGCAGCGGTGCATGACAGCAGGAAAATACAGTATCGACAAGGCATGCATTGGAGGTATATAAATTCTCTCTTCAGTTTGCCAGGGACGTACACACAGCTGCAAACACTGGTAGATCCACAGATGGCATGGTGCCCTAATGCACAGTATAGCCAGTTTTGTCACTCCAGAGTGCATGTCCCCAGCCCGGGTTCAGTGCAGTCAATGGCTGGCCATGGCAGGGTGTGGAGGGCAGTGGTAGTCTTTGCAACAGGTTGAGTATAGGGGAGTGAGGGTGTCTGTGTACGGGGCGGTGGATGGAGTCCTCTTGACTATTGATATGGACTATGGTTTCCTCTGGTGCAATCAGGTCTGGGGGGGCCCTACACTATCGAGCTCTTCATGGATGGAGTTGGCTAGATTTGGAATAGAAATGGGGTACCTCTAGTCCACCAGGGCCAGCAGGCTGCTGTGCACCTGCGTGCACATCTACAACCTGCCTGTGGGTGGCTGGCTGGGTTAGGCCAGCTATTTGTGGCGTAACTGTAGCCCACTGTGTTCTGGACTCTGAGGGGCACATTCCCACTGAATATGCTGCAGCACAACATATGCATGGGATTGCCCTTTCAACTTGAATGGCATACCATTTGTGTGTGCCCTTTCCCCATTCTCTTGTGGCTGGTGCATCCCACATGTTTGAATATTGTCCTGCTGCACATTGTTGGAATTGTGCGGCACATCTCTCTTTTCCACTGGAATGCACTGTGTGTCTCCTTTGAATACAGGGGCCCTGGACTAGATAGCTTAAATAAATACATTATAATAATGGTAAAATCATGACCCCACTGAAAAAAAGATATTGCATCTACTCTGGGACAGCCTGAGTAAATACAGTGCAAAAATGTGCAAATGAACATCCTTGAGACAATGAGATGTAGTATCTCCCCTGCCCTATCCAGGATAAAAATATAGGTTAAGAAATATTCAGTGCTCCCAGATCCAAATATTTATTTGTTTATTTATTTACTTATTTATTTGTTTTTGTTAACCAGGTAAGCACACTTGACTGCGAAGTGCCTATTTTCAGGTGCGACCTGGGAGATTACATAGTACAGGCAAAACATCAGTCATAAACATTACAAAGTGAAGGCAGAAACAGCAGAGTACAGGCGTAGACAACAGTTATATACATTACAAAGTGAAGGCAAAATCAGCAGTCATATGCTGGATATACGAATAGGATCAGCCATACCATCAACTGGGTATGGGTAACAGGCTACACAAGTAAAACATTTCATGGAAGTGAGGTCAATAGAAACAGAAATAGATAGTACAAATACGCTTTACATGACAGTGGAGCAAAATGGGACCAATACAGGTAATACAAATAATAGCAACGAGATAGCCTAAAATATAGGACATTCAGTATCAGAAGACTCATGGCCTCAACAGTCACAGTCGAGTCAACTGACTTAGGTCAGTTAGGTCTGGGCTGAAAGGAGCAGGGGTGGTTCCTTAAGTACAGAGACAGGTGGAGGCAGTTTTTCGGAAGCCCCATAGAGACGATTTGAAGCAGGAATGGGAGGGAGAGGAGCAAATGTTGGCAGGGAGGGAGTTCCTCAGTCTGGGAGCACATACAGCGAAAGCTCAATCACCCATTTGGATCCGAGTTTTGGGAACCAGGAGGACCTGAGAGTCACTGGATCTTAAATGGTAAAGGGTGCTTGCAGGCTTGAGAGATGTTGTGAGTGCGGGGGGGGGGGGTGGCAGTTCTGATGATATTGTCAATGAAGTTGCTTATGGTAAAGGTGTGGTGTTTTTCAGGGGGGAGTCACTTGAGCCTGGAGTGTAACTCACAGTGGTGTGTGAAACCAGGGGCAGAGAGCACAAAGCAAGCTTCGTTTTTGTATGCAGTGTCCCACTTTGAGAGACAGGTTTTTGGGACATGGGCAAAGGAGACAAGTCCATAACAGAGCATGGGGAGAAGAACCCCCTTAGCTAGTGCGAGTCATGCAGCCGAGGTAAGACAGCTTTTAGCTCTGTATGCCAGACCCAGCATGCAATTTGTAGCCTTGCATATGTTGCGTATATGCAGAGAGAGAGGTCAAGTTGTGGGTAGAGGGTTACCTCCAGGTTTTTGACATAGTCTACAACATGCAGGAGGGAACCATCAGCCATCAGAGATTTTTAGTGGAACAGTGCAGGCTTTCGATTTGGCCAGGGAGCCAAATAGCATAGCCTGGGTCTTCTCCAGGTTAATGGTTAGCTTGTGGCCCTTTAGCCAGGTTTGAACTAGATTTAAGTTGGAGTTAAGCCTGGAGTTGATAACATTGATGTCCTGGGAGCTGGTTAGGATGACAAGGTCATTCGGATTCAGGGTGGCGTGCCAATAGGCTGAGGCCGAGGGCAGTTTGTTGATGAATAGGAAAAACAGAAGGGGCTCAAAAACAGATCCTTGGGGGACCCAACAGTTCACAGGTGTGGGATCAGACAGGGCCTTGTTGAATCTAATGTATTGCTGCCTGCCAGAGAGGTAATTCATGAACCAGGCATGGGTTGGAGGGGAGAGGCCAAGGGATGGGAGAATGGAGCACAGGAGTGAGTAGTCATCCAGGTCAAAGACTTTCAAGAGATCCAAGAAGATGGTTCTGGTCAGTTTGCCTTGATCAGTAGCGGTCCCGATCTTGAAGGTGACTTCGGCTAGGGCAGTAGAAATGCTGTGCCTTTTACAGAAGCTGTGTTGAGCTGGGGTGAGTAAGTCATAGCTTTGTAGGCAGTGGGTGAGCTGTAAGGCAACCATCTTTTCAAGCAGTTTGCTAATCACAGACAGGATAGCTATAGGGTGGTAGTTCTTGAGAGTGTTATGGTCACCTTGTTTGAAGACAGGAATGACCCTGGCCACTTTCCATTCATCAGGGATGGTTCCCAAGATTAGGGAAGTATTGAAGATATAGATGATGGGCCAGGCTAGGAGAGGTTCCCCCAGACAGAGCTGTTTGGGCTCAAGTTTGTCATGCCCGGCTCCAGTGTGAGGGGATAGACCAGCAAGAAGCTTCTGAGTCTCCCTGGTGGAGATGGCCTTTAAGTAGAAGGAAGGTTGGCGGGTTGTCCCTCTACAAGAGGGGCCTTGTTTCTTGGGGGTGGGGGACTGAAAGGAGTGAACGGGCAGGTCAGAGAACTGGGAGTTAAAAGCATTGGCAACCCCTCCAATTAGCATGTCAGTGACCTGAACTTATGGGGAACCTCCTACAGTTTTTTTGATGTTTTGCCAGAAGATCCTCGGGTTTCTGGCTAAGGATAACAAGGTGGATTTACAGAATTCACTTTTGGCAGAGCGGATAGCTCTTTTACATGTGTTTCTTAACTGCCTATATTCCAGGAAGTCAGACCTGTATTTCGCCAAGCATTTGTCCCTTTATTTCCTTAAGAAAAATAGGCCGCCATGGAGCCATTTGGTGACAGTGCCCCTCACCCTCCTTTTTGTAAGGGGAGTGTGTCTATTTTGCAAGGGAGTAAAAACAGTGAGTAAGTTGTTGATGGCTTCTGATGGGTCACATGTGGCAGTGACCTGGGACCAGTCTGTCCGTCGTAGGTCAGCATGGTAGTCATCAATGTTAAATTTGGAGAAGTCCCTCATCTGGATCACTTTACAGGGGATTTTGGGAGGGGCGATTCTCCGGGTACAAAAGGTAGGGAAGTGATTGAAGATGGCATCAGGAAGGATTCCTCAGGAGGCAATTCGATCAGGTCCATTGCTCAGCACACAGTCGATGAGGGATCCATTATCCCCAGAAGAAGAGATCCTTGTAGGTAATGAGTTGGCAGATGGTGGGACCAGACAGCAAGGGCTAATATTGCTTGGTGTTGCGGTCCACCCAGTTTAAACTGAAGTCACCAAATACTTGTAGTTCATTTACGCAAACATTAGTGCTGAGGCTGTCAGGAGGGTAGGAGACTCATGGCATGCCTCCCTTGGGAGAATTGTAGGCACAGACCAGGTGTAACTTTTTTGAGTTATGTAGCAGGAGAAGGGCATACAGGAACTCACAGGTGGGGGATGTATGGGCTGTGTGTTATGACAGACACATTGAGGTGTGCCTTATAGTAGAGGAGCACGCCACCCCCACTTTTATTCCCTGCTCTCTGTCCTGCCCAATGGAGTTGTAACCCAGAAAGGCACAAACAGAGTTTGGGGTGGTGGGCTTCAGCCAAGTTTCGGAGACCCCCAGAATATCCGGCTTGTAGTGTGACACCCAGGCTGTTAGATCCGCAAGATTAGGAAGGAGACTGCATACATTCAGATGTATAATCTTTATGCCCTTAGAGGATCGCCATGCTGGGGGGGGGGCTTGAAGGATGGCAGGGTGGCCTGCAGTCCAGGATTTAGAACTGAGCTCCCAGCCAGACTGAGGAGGGCAGAGCAGCTACTCAGTGGCAGCATCCTGTGGGGCCACAGAGGGAGGGAGTGCCCAGGTAGTGTACAGAGCAGTAGTGGCAACCTAGAAGTAGGCGGAAGGGGAAAAAAAAATTCAGTTGCACTCAGTATAATATTCCCTGAGCTTTTTGACAGCACCAGGCAGCCCAAGAATAACAAGCAATTTGACCTATCACCCAGCAAACACAGGTTTTTATGTTTTTTAACCTTATATTTATTCTCCTTACTGCACCGTCCTTTCACTCATTCAGACACCCTCAATCTGCCATCTGCACACCCCGTGGCACCCCCAGGAGTCTGCTCCTAGAGTGTTCACTTTCTCAATGCTTCCTTAGTTATTCCGGTATACCCCCCCCCCGGGCGGGGCGAGCAAGGGATCACCTGACCTTCTCCCTAGTAACAGTGGAGTGAGTGGTACACATTGGAGTCTGCCTTGGTGAGCGCCGGTGACATGGACTGGCATCAGAGGAGTCGTCACCTAGGAGTGACGGGCTCCACTTTCTCCTGTTCTTCCCTATCCCCTGCAGTTGCCGGCACACTAGGATAGCCAATGAGGAGGCCCATGGAGAGACACTGCTCCTCCCCGGGTTCTCGGCTAGCACTGCCCCTCCCGTTATGCATCCCAACCCACATCACCACTTTGCCAGTTTACCCAGAAGGTGACAGTATTGCAGGGGGACAGACTTATAACCCTCCCCAGAGAGGGAGAGCCAGTATTGCGTGCTCAGTCCCTCTCTTCCCCTGCCAACCCCCGACAGCTCTTGCTCATTCCAGAATCCAGGTCACCAGCGTGGAGTGAGGTGTGGCATCCAGCACCTCAACCCTCAGTGCCACAGGGCCGGCCGCAAACACAGGGTTTTAAGGCAGAAATCTAGGACTACAGTTTAGTGGCCCCCTCAGGGGAAGTCCCTAAGGACCAGTGCAGTAGCAGGGTTTAACAGAATTAAGCTAGGTCTGATACTAAGAGTGGCATTTAGCAGGCAGCATAGCATAGCATTTAAATTGGTTACCTCACAAGCTCAGCAGAGGAGGAGCAACACTGACCCAGCCCACTGGGGCAGGTAGTGGAGAACTCTATGAAGCAGTATATTACTTTACTTGATCTACTTATAAAATTCCTTACACAGGGCTATATTCCTTTTTTTTTTTTTTTTAATTTTAGTCTTTGTTAACTGGGTAAGGCCCACTAGGCACAAGTACCTGTTTTCAGGGGCAACCTGGGAGCACTGGGTGGTTAAGTGACCTGCTCAGAGTCACACAGTATGCAAGTGGAGGTTGTGAGAATCAGACTCAGGTCTGGTCTGCTGGATGTATCAAGCTTGTTCGCACCTCATTCCTCTAACCTCTAGGCTATACTGCCAGCCTATTGACAGCTAATTGTTATGAGACAGTTGACTATATCATCATGGACTTGTTTATTAGGAGTGAGACATAGCATAACTTGTTAGAGCACTGCAAACACTGTTCTGAGGGTTTGTCATAAGGTGGCAATTTGTTCTTAGTTATAAAGTAGCTGATCCAGTTGCAGCAACAGGCAGTAGGCCCCCTGGAGCTAGTGGGAGGGGCTTAAGTGCATTTAAGAGGAGGAGAGAATGGGGAGGGTGGGCAGGAACAATTTCTCTCCCTGAGATATTTGTTTTCAAATGTCCCAGCCAGAGATTTGTAAGAAATCCTAATTTTTCCTGTGTTTTCCCCTCAAAGGCCGAAAAAAATATCTGTATAAATCCCTGTAGATTTTTCCATAAGCCACTGGTTCCCTATTTATGAATGTTTCCTTTATTTATTATATCAGCAGCCTTTTATTAGGAAAAGAACTCTGGTTTGCTGCTCAGTATTAATATTATATGCCACGATGGCTGTGGAATGATTTGGATTTATATGCTATGCATAAGGCGTAATGAGGGACTATATGAAATAACAAATTTCAAGCTCCTTATTTCTTGAACTAGACTCAAAATTAGTAATCACAAGTCAAACAATCTTGCAAATGATACTAGTAATGCCTGTAATCAAATTTATTGCAAATAGAGACACACACACATACATATATATATATATATATATATATATATATATATACAAATGCTATTTTTGCATCTTATAGTTGTTAGTTTTCAGACAAATTCTTATAAAGTTTTTTCCGTCCACCTGCTGGAATCTTGCATGAGTTAAGTAAATGTTATTATTTTATCAAGGCCCTGATCCAGCAGCTCAGTAAATACAGACTCAGTATATCATATTATAAAATGACAAAAATCAATCTTCTGTTTGCAGTTTGATCAGGAATTTTATAAATGGCATAGGTTATTTTTGTTACATCTATGTTGGTCCAATAAAGATATCAAATCATTTGCTTCTGTATCAGATACTAAACAAATAGTGTTGCTCAGTATTTACAAATGAAGAAGGGGCGGTACCTAAAACAAACAATAGAAACACTCTGCATACAGAAGTTGATACCAGCCCATTTACAGAAGAAAGGGTTATGAAAGAACTCTTAAAACTGAAGTGGACAAAGCAATGGGGCCTGATGGGATTCATCCCATAATTCTAAAAGAACTAAGGGTAGAACTAGTGACACCACTAACTACCCTCTTTAACAAATCATGGGAGGATGGGGTGGTACCTGAGGACTGGAGGAGGGCAGATGTGATTCCCCTTCACAAAAGTGGGAGCAGGGCAGAAGCAGGAAACTACAGACCTGTTAGTTTAACCTCAGTGATAGGGAAAATGATGGAATCACTTCTGAAGAAAAGAATTGTTGAGTACCTAGAGGCCAGAGGGGCACAGGACCCAAGGCATCATGGATTTGCAGCGGGAAGGTCATGTCAAATGAATCTGATAGATTTCTTTGACTGGGTGACCAAAGTAGTAGATCAGGGAGGGGCTGTGGACATGGCCTGCCTAGACTTTAGCAAGGCATTTGACATAGTCCCACACAAAAGATTAATATACAAGTTATCTAGCCCGGGAGTGGGTTCCAAGATGATAGCCTGGGTAAAGAACTGGCTGGAGAATAGGACACAGAGGGTAATAGTAAATGGAGTCCACTCAGAAGAAAGGGAGGTTACTAGTGGGGTACCTCAGGGTTCAGTATTAGGGCCGGTCCTCTTCAATGTCTTTATAAGCAACATTGCAGAGGGACTGGAAGGAAAAGTATGTCTCTTTGCAGATGACACAAATTTCTGCAACAGAGTTGATGCACAAGGTGGAGTGGAAAGGATGAGAAGGGACTTGGCAAGGTTAGATGAATGGTCAAATGTATGGCAGTTTAGATTCAATGCTAAGAAGTGGAAGGTAATGCACCTGGGAAACAAAAACCCAGGGGAAGAGTACACAATGGGGGGTGAAATATTAACAACAACAAAAATGGAAAGTGACCTGGGGGTACTCATATCAGATGACTTAAAGATGGGCAAGCAATGTGAGAGGGCAGTAAGGAGGGCTTGGGGGATACTGGCATGCATAGGGAGAGGCATCACCAGTAGAAAACAGGAAGTTGTTATCCCTCTGTACAGACAGCTGGTGAGACCCTATCTGGAGTACTGCATGCAGTTCTGGAGACCCAGTCTCCGCAAGGACATAGACAGGATGGAAGCTGTCCAGAGGAGGGCAACTAAAATGGTGCAGGGTCTGCACTGGAAGACATATGAAGAGAGACTAAAGGAGCTTAATATGTATAGCCTCGAGGTAAGGAGGTCGGGGGGACATGATAGAAACTTTCAAGTACGTCAAGGGAATCAACAAAGTCCAAGAGGGTAGCATCTTTCAAAAAAAGAGGTGTGCAAGAACAAGGGGGCACAATTTGAAGATAGAGGGGGGTGGCTCAGAGGTAATGTAAGGAAGTATTTTTTCACAGAGAGGGTTGTGGATGCATGGAATGGCCTTCCGTAGGAAGTTGTGGAGTCAAAAACAGTAGTGGAATTCAAGCATGCATGGGACAGTCATAAGGCAATTCTAGGTGGTGGAGGTAGAAAGAAGTAGGCTACTGATTAACTAGGATCTGCAGCTTATCCATTAGGTAGGGAAATGGGCAGACTGGGTGGGCCAAGCGGTCCTTATCTGCCATCAAATTCTATGTTTCTATGGTTTGTCAGCAGCTAATTCATTAGATGAGGTCTCTCTTGCCAGAGTTTCTCCACCTCTCACACACATACACACACACACACACACACACACACACACACACACACACACACACACACTCTTACTATAAGAGATCTCAGTAGCTCTTATCTGTTACGTTTGGGAAGCAGAATGCATCCCTATCTGTCAAAAACAAATTTATGTACTTAGTCTGGGCAGTTCACTGAAAATCTGGCATTTTATCAGATAAATCTTGAGAGGTTAAAAACAGTGTAAATCTTTACAAAATATACTAGGAAAGGGTAACATTTATGAAGTATGAATCTTTCTTGAAAGATATTCATTCCCAACTGAAATTAGTAGCAAAAAATGTTGAAATGCTAATCATTTAAATGTGCAAGCTGTTGCATTTCGAAGGGAGTAAACAAATCTCCAGTTTAATAGGCAACCAATATTTAACAAGCTTTTTCAGTTTCCTAATGGTCATCTGATAAGCAGCTTGGAGTTATGTCTCCAACATTCTAAACAGAAAGAAGGGATTATTTTGTTTTAGTTGTCATAGTGATTTGTAGATATGGAAGGATACATTGAAAAGACCCAAAAATATGTTCCACGAAACTCCATTTTCAAGCTACAGATATCAAAATGGCTGTAGACTCTGCCCACAGCCATAAAAAGGGTAGCAAGTCTGATCACACAAACTACAGGCCTATTAGTTTGACATTGGTGCCAGGTAAAATAATGGAATCTTTGTGAAAGAATATAGTCCAAATGCACATGAAGAACCAGGGAATGGTAGATTTGGATCAGCACGGTTTTGTGAAGGGAAGATCATGTGTCACAAATTTACTGTGCTTTTATGAAAAAATTTCCACAGCAGTGGATAAGGGAAAACCTGTGGATGTTATATACCTGGATTTTTCCAAGGTCTTTGATAAAGTCCCCCATAGAGAAATCATATATAGTCTGATTGATAGTAATCTAGGTCACAGAATAGTAAGTTGGGTCAGTCAATGGTAGAGGGGTAGAACCCAGAGGGTGAGTATAAATGGTTACAAATCTGACCAAGTAACAGTGACTAGTGGGGTATCCCAAGATTCGGTCTTGGGCCCACTACTATTTCAAATATTCGGATCAAGCTCGGTCAGAACGTTACATGTTGGTTAAGTATATATGCTGATAATACTAAATTAGCAAATACTGTAGACTGCGAAAGAGATTATCTTGGACTACAGAGAGACCTAGCAGTCTAGTTGACTGGGTTGACTCAGTTGGGATGTGTTTTAATATGGATAAATGTAGTGTTATGCACTTGAGAAGGCATAATAAGGAGGCTTCTTACTTTGTAAAAGGGCATCCCCTCAAAACATGTGTCGAGGAAAAGTATTTAGGAACAACAATATCAAATAAACTCACATACAGCACACATACAAATGCTCAGGTGACAATGGCTAAGATGTTATTATGGACAATGAAAAGACACATTAAACATAGAGATGAAGAGGTGATCATGCCACTGTATAGATCATATGTCAGACCATTGCTGGATTATGGTAGCCCAGTCTGGGGACCAATAAACAAGGACAATTCAGACAGAATAGAGAAAATACAAAGACAAATAACAAAGCTAATTTACAACTGTAGAGGTCTATCATACGAGGAAAGGCTACAAAGGCTAAATTTGATGTCACTTCAGACAAGAATGTTCAGGGGAGATAAGTTACTATGTTATGACATAAAACAGGATAATTACCATCTAAGTGAACTGAATATGGCATTTAAAAATGATAGTATGGTTACTAGCGACATCAGCTCCAATTAAGGCCCAAAGATTTCATTTCAAAAATCAGAAGGGCATTCTTTACACAGAGGATGGTGAACCCCTTGAACAGACTACCACTGGAAGTAATAATCAGTAATGATAAAAAACAATTTAAAAAGAATCTAGACAACTACATTCTAGGCAGAAACAATTTATCATATTAAGGGTAAAAGATCAGGGGTGAACATGGACTTACCGCCTCCCTCAGCTCCTTGCACCTTAGTATGTTCCAAACCATTCCCCTTCTCCTCTGACCTCCTGTTCAGCTTGCCCTGTCTTTCCCAACCCTCTATCCAGATCCCTTGTAGTCTCTTTTCATCACTTCCCCTATTTCCCTCTCTTTATTCTGTGTTGCGCCTTCCTTGTTTTCTAGCACTGGAAGAAGGTAATCTAGGCCTCACTCAAATGAGTAACTGCACCTATAGGTATCCTCTTCCAGTCTGCACTCTGCTAGTTTAAAGGAAATCCAGTATGTTCTTTTAACTTGTGCGTTATTTCCTAATACTGTCCATAGAGGGTGAAGGGCATCCAATGTGAATAAAAAAAACATACAAATAACAATATGACCTCCTTTGTGGTCATGCTTATCACAACTTGGCCAATTTATGAAACCAAAAACCCTTTTTAATATTATAGAATAAAGAAAGAAGGTGAGTAAGAAAATAAAATAAGAACATAGAATAGCCTTAAAATGATTTGCAGACTTCTTTGATTAGCATTTGGCGGGGAGCTACACAGTTTACTTTTGTTTCTGATGTTGGCCTCACACCTGTAGCCCCTTACAAAATTGCTAAAACAAAAACTATAAGAAATGCGATTAAAACTCAGTGGATTAACTTGCTATGTCTTTAACTACTATTCCAGTTTAATAGCATTCTATCCACTCAAGAAAGGGCCCAGTGTACCCCCATTCCTCCTCCTTGAACCACTCTTTCAGCCCCTTCAATGAAGTGATTGACGAGAACAGTTCTCCTCTCCCCCTTGTCCAAACTGACAGAACACCAGAAAAAAGTTAATGAAACTGCTGCCTGTTTGACCCTCTCCTAGCATCCTTCACCTTCCCCAGGGGCCAGCAAGACAGGTCTTTTTGAGAAGTGCCAAGGGTTACACAGAAACATAGAAACATAGACTTTGATGGCACATAAGGACCACTTGGCCCACCAAGTCTGCCCATTTCCCTACCTAGGGGATAAGCTGCAGATCCTATTTAACCAACAGCCTACTTCTTCCTACCCCCCACAAAAATTGTCTAATGTCTGTCCCATGCAGTCTTGAATTCCCCCACAGTTTTAGACCCCACAACCTCCTCAAGAAGGCTGTTCCATGTGTCCACCACCCTCTCAGTGAAAAAATACTTCCTCACTTTGCCCCTGAGACGTCCCCCCTCTATCTTCAAATTATGTCCCCTTGTTCTTGCACATCTCTTTTTCTGAAATATGCTACCCTCTTGGATTTTGTTGATTCCACTGAGGTACTTAAACATTTCTATCATGTCTCCCCCCCCCCTTTCCTCAAGGGTATACATATTAAGCTCATTTAGTCTCTCCTTGTATGGCTTCTCTTGCAGACCCTCCACCATTTTAGTTGCCCTCCTCTGAACTGCCTCCATCCTATGTCCTTGCGGAGATGGGGTCTCCAGAACTGGACCTAGTACTCCAGATGGGATCTCACCAACTGTCTGTACAGGGAGATAGCAATTTCCTGTTTTCTGCTGGTGATGCCTCTCCCTATATATCCCAGTATCCCCCCAGCCCTCCCTACCACCTTCTCACATTGCTTACAACCTTAAGGTAATCTGATATGATTACCCCAGGTCCCTTTCCATTTTGTTGTTGTTACTACCGCCCCCCATTGTGTAATCTTCCCCTGGGTTTTTGTTTCCCAGGTGCATTATTTTGCACTCCTTTGAACTGAATCCAAGCTGCCATACTTCTGACCATTCCTCCAACCTTGCCAAGTCCTTTCTCATCCTTTCCATGGCTCCTTGAGTATCAACCCTGTTGCAGATCTTTGTGTCATCTGCAAAGAGGCATACTTTCCCTTCCAGTCCCTCTGCAATGTCACTTATAAAGATATTAAAAAGGACTAGACCCAGTACTGAACCCTGCGGTATCTCACTGGTAACCCCTCTTTCTTCAGAGTGGACTCCATTTACAATTACCTTCTGTGTTCTGTTGTCCAGCCAATGTTTTACCCAGGCTACCACCCTGGGACCCACTCCCAGGCTGGTTAATTTCACTATTAATCTTTTGTGTGGGACTGTGTCAAATGTCTTGCTAAAGTCTAGGTAGGCCATGTGCACATCCCCTCCCTGGTCTACTACGTTGGTCACCCAGTGAAAGAAATCAATCAGATTCATCTAACATGATCTTCCACTGTGAACCCATGCTGCCTTGGGTTCTGTGCCCCACTGGCCTCTAGATACTCAACAATTCTTTCCTTCAGAAATGATTCCATCACTTTCCCTACCACAGAGGTCAAACTGACAGGTCTGTAGTTCCTGCCTCTTTCTTGGTCCCACTTTTGTAAAGGGGAATCACATCTGTCTTCCTACAGTCCTTAGGTACCACACCGTCCTCTCATGATTGTTAAAAAGGGTAGTCAGTCGTGTCACTAGTTCTCTGCTTAATTATTTTAGAATTCTGGGGTGAATTCCATCTGGCCCCATTGCTTTGTCCACCTTCAGTTTTAAGAGTTTTTTTAGAACCCTTTCTTCTGTGAAAGGACTGGGATCGACCCCCCTATCCAGAGTGCTTCAGTTAATTGGATTAGGCACCTCCCCCACCTCCTCTTTTGTGAATACTGAACAGAAGTATTCATTCAGTATCCCTGCTTTTTCACTGTCCCTCTCTGCCCACCCACCATCCATTCTATTCAGCCTCACTGTCCCACCCTTTGTCTTTCTACACTCACTGATATACCTATAAAAGGTTTTATCCCCCTTCTTAACTGAGTTGGCTATCTTTTCCTCAGTTTGGGCCTTTGCTATTCTAACTACCATCCCTGCTTCGCTCAGCCTTAACTGGTACAGTTCTCTGTCTTGATCCTTCTATGTTTCTTTATACTTCCTAAATGTTTTCTTTTTCTCCCTAACCTTCACCGCCACCTCTTTTGAGAACCATAGTGGCTTTTTCTTTCATTTTGATTAATTTATTTGCTTCACACAAAGGCTCATTGCCTCTGTGATGGCAGTTTTGATATTTCCCCATTGTTGCTCCACTCCTCCTTCTAGCCTGTTTGCTAGTGCTTTTCTAAGGCACTCTCCCATCTTGCCAAAGTCAGCCCTCCTGAAGTCCAGAACCCTCACTTTTGTATGGCTTGACTCTGTAGCTGAGTTTATCATGAACCACACTGTTTAGTGGCCACTTGTTCCCAAATGGCTACCCACTTCTAGATCTGAGATCCTCTCACTGTCCCCAATTGAGAGTATGAGGTCTAAGGTTCTTCAGTGTCCACTTGAACAACCACCAGAGCAAGTAGACAGGACCATGGTATAACATCTCATCTTAAAAAAGCACCTCAGGAGTACAGCACTCCATCTCTCTGCACAGCATTGCCAGTGTTGGAATGTATTCCAAGTCAACTTGCAATGTAGCTATAACTACGGCTATTTTATTTTGCCACTGCACCCTCTTGCAAATTCTGTACCTACTCTACAATAAACAGTTTAACCTGGTGTAGAAACAATACATAACACAAAAACATTTTCCAATGAGGTCCTGATTTTCTCAATGTTATAACTGGGAAAGCTGAAGCAGAGTGGTGCCATGTGGCATGTCCAGGGTCACATAGTAAGTCAATTCCTATAGTGGGAGTTGAACTTAGCTCCTCTTGCTCCCATGCCAGTTCTCTGATCTCTGTACCCCACTGTCTCTTTTCATAGGGACAAACACTCTGGGGAGTAAATCAGCTTTCTCATGGAAACCGTGCAACATTAAATAGCACAGATCCCCCAGGACCTGTGGGAATAAGTAGACTTTTCTTACTTCTAATTCTTTAATAGTTTACTAAAAACAAACAATATCAAAATCTCCTGCAATGAAGTCTATTTCTGCATTTCATTGCTTTCATGTGTTTTCTTACAAATGTCAAGAAACAGTAAACAAAAAATAGTATAATATCTAAAATTGTTACTTGATTAGGAAACAAAAAGGACATTCTTACTCACAGAATCATAGAATCATAGGAGTCTGATGGCAGTAAAGGACCACAATGGCCCATCTAGTCTGCCCTATTTTTTCCCTACACCACCCCTCTCTGCCAGTCCCCATCCTCCCCTGGTACTCAGCCCCATATGCTTGTCCCATACCCTCTTAAATTCTTCCACTTATTTAGCCCCCACCACTCCATCTGGCAGTCTGTTCCAGGGCTCCACCACCCTCTCCATGAAGAAATGCCCCCTCACATTGCCCCTGTATCTGTTTCCTTGCAATCTGAGGCCGTTTCCTCTAGTTCTGACCTCCTCCTTCCTCTTAAGTAAACCCTCTTCTCACACTTTATTGAACCCCTTTACATACTTAAAAGTTTAAATCATGTCTCCCCTTTCCCTCCTTGTCTCCACCATGTACAGATCCAATTCCTTACACCTCTACTAGTATGTGTTTCCCTGCATACCCTGCACCATTTTTGTTGCCCTTCTCTGGACCATCTCCAATCCATCTATATCCTTGTGGAGATCCGGCCTCCAGAACTGAACACCATACTCCAGGTGCAGCCTCACCATGACTTTGTAAAGGGGCATTATTACCTCCCTCCTTCTGCTAGTAATGCCCCTGCCTATGCATTTCAACATTCCATAGGCCTTTCCCACTGCCCTGCTGCATTAGATTACTACCTTAAGATCTGAGTAGATATGATCCCCCAATTCCTTTCCTGTTCTGCTACTTTGATTTCCTCCCCACCTAGGGTGTGCATAGCTCTTCTGTTCTTACTCCCAAAGTGCATCACTACGCACTTCTTGGTATTAAATTTCAGCTGCCACATCCCAGACCACTTCTCAAGCATCTTTAAGTCCTCCCTCATGCCCCCCTAGGGTGTCCACCCTAGTGCTTATTTTCATATCATCAGCAAATAGGCACACCCTATCCCTCAAGCCCTCAGCAGTATCACTGATGTAGATGTTAAAGAGAAGTGAACCCAAAACTGACCCCTGTGGCACTCCACTCTTCACCCTCACTGTCCCAGAGTGCACCCCATTTAGCACCACCCTCTGAGTTCTTTCTGCCAGCCAGACCTCCACCCAGCTTGTCATTTTTCCACCCAACCCCACGCTTTCCATCTTGCACACCAGCCTCCTATGGGGATCGTGTCAAAGGCTTACTGAAGTTCAGATAGGCCACATCCACCACTCTCCCTGGTCAGTCACCTGAGTCACCCAATCAAAGAACTCAATTAGGTTTGTCTGGCAAGACTTTCTCTTCATGAAGTCATGCTGTCTGCTGTCCTGCAAACCTCTCTCCTCCAGGTATTCCACCACCCTCTCCTTGATTAATGCCTCCATTTCCTTCCCCACCACTGACATGAGGCTGACAGTTCAGTGGTTTTCCTTCACATCCTTAGTACCTCCCTTGTGTAAAGGTGCCACGTCAGCTCTTTTCAAGTCCTCCGGCACTCTCCCCTTATCCAGGTACAAGTTGAATAACCATTGCCAAGGGTGCTGCCAACTCCTTCTTCAATTCTGTGCTCACCCTGGGGTGGAACCCATCATGCCCCATTGCCTTGTCTCCCATGAATCTGTTTAGCTCTGCTCTAACCCTATTCACAGCAAATGGGCTCTGATCCACCCTTATGCCCTCTTTCTCCTTTGACTTTAGCTCAGGTCCCCTACCATCCTGTTCCTCCGTTAATACCAAGATAAAGTACTTATTTAATAACTCTGCTTTTTCACAGTCCCTTTCCAATTCTATCTCTCCTTCCCCCCTCAGCCTAGAAATCCTCTGCCTTGCCCTCCTCTTTTCCCTCACATATCTGAAAAATGTTTTATCCACCCCTTTTGCACTTTTTTGCTAATTTCTTCTCAGTATCAGCTTTTGCCCTTCTGATCTTCCCTGCCAGACTCCTTTGTTCCCTATATTCTTCCTTATCTTCCTTGCTGGGTGTCCTCTTATATTTTCTGAACGCTCTCCTGCTTTTCCTGACTGCCCCACAATCTTCTTTGTAAACCAAAGCAGTCTCTTCCCCCTCTTACTCTTCCAAACCTTTTTTGAGCACATTTCTGTGTCTTACAGTACCCCTCCCTTGATGGCCTCCCCAAACTCCTCCACTGCCCCTGTATTCTCTGTACCCTCCATTGCCTCCCTTACTATCCTTTTCATCCTGCCAAAGTCCATGCGTCTGAAGTCCATGACTGTAGTACTGGTTTTAGTTGTCTCCCTCTTTGCCCTTACCCTGAACCTTACCGTGCTATTGTCGCTGTTGCCCAAGGCTTCCCCCACTTGCACCTCCTCTACACTCTCCCCATTTCTCAGGACCATGTCTAGCAGGTTGTTGCCCCTTGTTGGTTCCCTAACTAGCTGTTGAAGGAATATCCCCTGCAGTGCAGCTAGTATCTCCCTGCTCCTTGACTCCCTATTCATTTCATTGAACAAAGCAGGAAACATGTGGAAACCTGTCACCCATGGCCACCTCTGCATATGTCTTTAAAGTTTTATGTACAGTCTCATTTAAAACAGAGCCTGCCTTATACAGTGCACAGATCAGAGACATTCAGCATGTATAAAACAGAATATGAGTTCTTTTCAAAGATCAAATGTAATGTGAGCACGAACATGCTTTTTGCTGTATCGGTTTTAGTTGTAATTGTACAGCGCTCCAAGCCTTTGGGAAGGGGTGCTTTAGAATTAAAGTAGCTATCTGACTGTCTATCTATCTGTCTGTCTATCTGTCTGTCTGTCTATCTATCTATCTAGTTATCTATCTATATGTCTGTCTGTATGTCAGTCAGTCTGTCTGTCTATTTATCTATCTATCTGTGTATTTTACTGGCATTTACAATATTTCCATGCTTAGGGATTCTGGTATGAAACAGATGTGGGATACAGAGGACCAGAATCAGACCTGTCATGGTGAGTGGGTTACATGGACCTGTTTTATTGATGGGGAGGATATTGGAAAGATAACAGATGAAACAATAATTTTTTTAAACAGAATTTCACTAATACACTTATTAGAATAGTCTCTTTTTTTTGCCTAATTTAACCCAACAGCATAGTGGAGAGTGAAACTTCCTGCCCTATTGCCATTCCTGGTTTATACTAGTTTACTATGATCTACACCACTGCTCCAATGTTTTTTTGAATAGAGTAGTGCTTGTATATACTTACAAGGTTTGAGCTTTGGCCTTTCTCTATGCCCACTCTTGGTAGGTAAGCCAGGTAGCGAGTAGGAAATAGAGGGCCCATCACCAATGGAGAGCAGAGTGTCAAAGGAGGAGGAGGAGGCAGGGGAAGATGATGAATGTTTCACAATGTGCTAAGCAGGGAACTGCTGGGGGAGGTTTGCTTTTATTTGGGATGTGGGAGGAGCTATTCCCCCACATTGAACCTTATACTCCAGCCCTCCCACTCAATGTTTCTGTGAATAGAGTAGTGCTTGTGTATACATATAAGGTTTGAACTTTGACCTTTCTCAATTCCCATCCTTGGTAGATAAGCCAGGTATCAAGTACTGAATAGAAGGTTCAAAAAGATTACGTCCTCCAGTTAATGGAGAGTGTGTCCAGTAGCACACAGGAGAGGAAAACCCCCAGGTGGAGGAAACCTCTGTTGATCCATGGCCACTGACCTGCCTATCCTCAGAGCACACTAAGAGGAGATGATCTTAAATGCTTAAACTAGTTTCTAATTCTACTGAGGTATGTAGTGTTTATAGTGATGAAGGCCATCTTCCGAGACTGCTGATGATGTGTTCAGGATGGTTGATTCTTGAGGTTGAAGAAGCAGATCCAATCCAAAAGCATATCCAGGTCTTGAATACAGATTATGTCTGGTTGTGAAAAGGAAGATTGAATGAGATCCAGGATTTATGTGAGGTATTAGTTGATATTTACCGGAGGTACAAGATCAATGATATCATGAGGAGTACCAGTTCATGTAGATGGGTTGCCGGACTCCAGATTACAGGATGTATAATAGGTTATATGATTTGCTTAAGATGATTTGTCAGACTTTGAATTACTGTGAGGGCAGGATAGAACACTTAGTTCCTTTTGTAGACTGGCATATATTACAGATGTTTGCAAGGTTCTTGGAAGTGCTTGTTCTCAGCATTGTTTAGGAATTGAATAGTAGGAATACAGTGAAAGTTGGACAACTTCGTAGAATAAGCTCTTACATTCACAGTAGGGTCTAGTGACTTTAAGTTCAGTCAGTTCACAATGCTTCATTATGTAGATTTATTTATTTTTACTTTATTTATTTGGATCTAGGATTACAAATACCTTTGAGCCAAGGCTCTTTTACAAAGGTTCCACATCAGAGATTACAAAAGAGCAAAACATACATTTCAAAGGATAACAAACATTTCAAAGAACAACAACAGTGTAGTGATTACAGACAGGTTGAGTACTAGGACCTTTGGTATAGCCATGGAGGGATGGAGAGGGAAAACTATGAAGCAGCCAGAGGCATTTGTCAAAACAAAGAATTAGTGAGGAAGTGCTGCTTTCTCAAGTGGGGGGGGAGAGGAGATGAGAGGATAGGAACAGGTAGGAGGTGTGGAGGCAGGGGATATGAGGGAAAGAAAGTGCATCAGGCGGTACATGGTTGGAGTGTGTGTCTGGTAGGACTGGCGTAAGGTGGGGTGTCACAATTTGGCTTAGATAGAGAGCCTCAGTTTTAGGTGAAACAATCACAGGAGCTGGTGGTAATGAGATGGTGCCAGAGACTGGTTTTGAACATCCCAAGTGTTTTGGCTGATGAGATAGTGTGGCTGAGGTCATTTAGCCAAAGTGGAGCTTTGTAGGCAAAAGAGCTTTGGCCCAGGCTGGTGCAACAGTGGGGGACTTTCAGGAGCTGCCACTTTGATCTCCTAGAATTCTGATGACTGGAGCTATCAGGTAATAGGGCTAGGACACCAGTGGGAGTGAGGTCAAGGTGGATTTTCTTTTGCCATAGTACAGGTGAGATACTTGATGTGGTTAGATAGTTGGAGACAACCAGTCTGAGCATACAGGTCACAGGTATGGGTGAGCCGGTGGGCAGCAGTAATAAGTCGACAGACCTTGTTTAAGGCAACTGATATACGTCTGAGGGTTGTCATCATGGTAGAGCTCTAAATGATGAGATCATAGTCGATGACCAAGACCACGGAGCTCTGTACAGCTATCTTCAGTGCACTGGGGTAAGATGTTGTCTGTGTTTATAGAGTAGACCAAGTCGTGTATTAGTGGCTCTGGCAACAGTGTCAATGTGAGCCCCATATGAAAGGCAAGGGTCAAGCAGAATCCCTAGATATTTAAAGGACTGGACCAGTTCAAAGGATGTAACCCTTTGTGGCGGATATAACCAGCTGGTGTTGCTTGTGCAGATTATGGAAACTCCGAGAAAGCATCAATTTAGTTTTCTTGTGCTTAAGCACTAGCTTGTGTTTGTGGAACCATGACTCATCATCATCATCATCATCAAATCTTTATTTATTCAGGTGAACATCATTGAGCAAGGCTTATTTACAAGATGGACCTGATAAGGTCAAGATTTAATAGTTGGTACACAACAGATACATCATACACTTATATAAGACAGTTATACATACAGGGGAAAATAACGTTTATAAACACAGTGATGTACAGTAAATTCACATGATAAAAAAATGGTTACAGAAAAGTTAAGCTAATATTTAAAGTGTGTACAGTATATACATATCCCAGTGGAGGCATGGCAGACACTCAACATAATGTAATACTAGGATGGTGAAGGTATTACTGGGTGCCATAAGATGGGGTGTCTGTCTGGAAGGAATATGCCATATATGGTTTGGAAGGAGATTTGTGAGATGACAATGCTAGCTCTAGTGGTAGCAATTGCATTTCTCTTGAAGAAGACTGTACAATGCTGTTTAAAGGATGCAAATGGAATGATATTGGACAGTTTTAGGAATTTTTGTAGGGTGTTCCATGCTATGACTAGAGAGTAGCTGATTGCTGCCCTCCTTAGCCTGGTGTTGAATTTGGGCAATTAGACCAGGATGATGTTGTTGCTTCTTAGGGCATAGGAGCTAGGAGAGGTCTGGGTGAAGCAGTCTAGGATATAGTTTGAAAGTTTTTTTGACAATGCTCCGTAAATCCATAGTGCTGCATTTCTGTTCCTTCTGAGGTGAAGGGAAACCCACCCAACTACAGCATAAAGAGAGCAATGATGAGTATTAGATGGCAGATCTGTAATGAACCTTATTGCTCTATGATATAAGGTATCCAACTTGTGATGGTAGGAGATGGGGCAGTGACTATAAAGGAAGTCTGCATAGTCAACAACTGGTAGAAAAATGGCCTGGACTAACCTCATCTTTGAGTCTCTGTTTAGGAAGGGTTTTAATCTATAGAGAAGGACAAGCCTTTGGTGAAGCTTTTTTAACAGTTCTTCTAAATGATGAGTGAAGTCAAGTCTGTTGTCAATCCACACACCTAGGTATTTGAAGTTTTCTGCATACTCCAGATTTTCTCCAAGTATAGTGCATAGCTGGGGGAGAATGATTGGAGAGGATGTGCTGGTGGAGCTTTGATTTGTGAACATCATTACTTTAGTTTTCTTTGCATTTAACAGAAGCTTTTTCTCGAGTAGCTGATATTGTAGCAAGGAGAATTCTGTTTGTAGGATTTCACGAGCAGCTGCAGGCGAAGGGTTGCTGACATACAGAACAGTGTCATCAGCAAAGAGGTGTACAGAGGAATTGGTAAGGGTTGAATCAATGTTATTTATATAAATAGCAAAAAGGATAGGACCCAGAATAGAACCATGGGGGACTCCTCTTGACAGTGGTTTTAATGGGGATAGGTCACCTTCAGCTTTTACCTGCTGTGACCCACCGGTGAGATAGCATCTGAACCATTTAAGGGAGGATGGATCTAGGCCAATGGAGTACAGGGATGAAAGTAGTAGCTTGTGGTCCGCAGTATTGAATGCTTTGCTCAGGTCCAGGAATACTGCACAGACATTATTCTTTTTATCTAATTCGGATTGCCAGTCATTTGTGACCTTGGCTAGTGCAGTGATAGTGCTATGCTTGGCCCTGAATCCAGATTGAGCTGGGTTTAGGAGATTATCATTGTCAAGATACTCCCTTAACTGATTACTCACTAATTTCTCCAGCATCTTGGATAGCACTGGTAGAATGGAAATGGGCCTGTAATTATTAAGATCCATAGGGTCCTCTGATTTTAGAAGGGGAACCACTTGGGCTGTCTTCCACAGTGTGGGAATAGAGCCAGAGTTTAGGATAGGTTAAAGAGGTGTGTTAGGGGGACTGCAAGTACATGGCATGCAATCTTTAGAAAGTAGGGGTCTAGAGAGTCTGCCCCTGCGCTTTTTTGGTATCCAGTTGCCATAATAGATCCTCTACTTGTTTCAACAGTATGGATTTGAAGCTGAAGGAAGAGTCAACTCTCTGATCACCAGTGTAATGGGAGCTTAATTGTTCCCTCAGCAGGTTAGCTGGAGAGGTGTCAAAGCAAGGCAGTCGTTGTGAAGTGGTTTTGAAGGTCCAGAATTTCCATTTTGCCAGTGATAGGGCCATAACTGTTGTGTAATTGAGTTGGAAGGGGTGTTAGCGTCCTGCCCCACCATACCCTTGATGGTGTCCCAAAACCTCAGAGGATTATGGTAGGAAGAGTCGAAGTTCGCCAAGTAGAAGGCAGCCTTTGCATCCCTAACTTTCTTGGTGCATCTATTCCTGGCTTTCCTAAAGATCATCCAGTTATTTGCATTCTTGGTTTTTCTTGCCATTTTCCAGAGTTTGTCTCTCTCCAGCAGTGCAGCTTTGAGGTCAGCTGTAAACCAACGACAGGATTTGTTTTTTATTCGGATACTAGAGATTGGGGCATGGGTGTTAAGGACATTTATTATAATGTTATTTAGCACCTGCTGAGCTTTTTCAACAGAAAGGGCAAGATAAAACTCTTGCCAGTGTGGAGAGTAAGCTAGATCATGCAAATATCCTTCAATATTGATGTTTTTCTTGGATCTCCTCATGAGGAATTTTGCAGGACTTGTTGTTATGCTGGTGGATCTTACCCCTGTGATGGGGCAGTGATCACTTATATCGCAGAGAAGCACTCCAGCGTGTGTGAATAGATGTGGTTTATTCACTAGCATGATATCAAGTAGTGTGCTGTTATTACTATTCCTTGCATTAATTCTTGTTGGTTCATTAATTAGCTGTGTGAACCCATATTTATCACAGAATGATACCAGAGGTACAGCTTCCTGGGTAAGCCAGTTGAAATTCAGGTCACCTAGAATAATGACTCCTTCAGTGCTGGGTTTGAGCAGGTTCCCCAGATGGGATAAGAGCTTGTGTTCAGCAGAGGGGGGTCTGTAGCAACCAACTAGCTGAAAAGCTGCTGTATTGGGGAGAGAGACTTTTAGGGATAGGCATTCAAACTCCTTGGGCATAGATGTTGCAGCAATATAGGATATAGCTATACCGTATGTTGCATATATGGCTACTCCACCTCCCCTTGTTTGGCGATCAGCTCTGAATAGCTGGTAGTTAGGTAGGTTAACATCCCTGTCTGCTGTGGTGGGTTTAAGCCATGTCTCAGATACCACAAGAAAGTCTGGCAAGGTATGGGCAACCCAGGCTTGTATCAGTGTGAGTTTTTTCAGCAGACTGCATACATTAATATGCAGGAAACTGAGGCCTTTAATTGAGGTTAGGTCTGATGGAGAGGTGATGCATTCAGGGGGTCCAGGGTTGATTTCCACGTTACCAATACAGAGTAATAGAAAGAGCAGGAGTTTCGTGAGGGCTGCCAGTGATAGGAAGAGGGGGCTGTCTTTGGTCCTCCTTCTTTTATTCTGTTGCCACTCTTTTGGGGTGCTCCCTGTGGGTTTAAGAGATTGTGTCGAGACACCAAGTAGCAGTTTGGTGGTTAGGCTTGGGGGATCTGTATATCCAGCAGTGGAGCCTTGGTTGAAATACATGTGGTGGTATGTGCCTCTTTATGGTGATCACACCACTGTAGTCGATGCAGCAATGGTAGAGCATATGTGAGGGTTTGAGCGCCAGCCAAAGGGGATGGTTCAGAGAGTCTGCGGATGGATCACCCTAGTTTGTGTGATAGGACATCTTCTTTGTAGAACCTCATGGCTGACAGTGAAAGGAGTATCAGAAGTAAACTCCCATTATGAGAGAGATATTGGTAGTTGGCTATCAGGGAGTAGTGAAGTTGATTGGTTGGGTCAGCAAGCCTAAATGCAGCCTGCCACACAGTGAATCAAACAAATGAGCCCACTTATAGCTACCAAAACAGGTTTCAAAATTCCAACAGCCCCAAACAATACCCTGCTATCCCTTAATAGTAAGAAAAAATAAATAACCTTCTACCAAGTAGAATCCACAAGAAACAATGTAAAACAACAATAAGCTATTGTACTGTAGATCTGATTCTGTCCCCTTCTAGTTCCTTCTGAGAAGCCAAAGCACTGAGTTCCAAACTCTGTGATTTCCCTTGTGCTGCTTTCAAAATTAGACAGTTCCAAACTCTGTGACTTCCCTTGTGCTGCTTTCAAAATCAAACAGTTCCAGACTCTGTGACTTCCCTTGTGCTGCTTTCAAAATCAGACAGTTCCACTCAACGATGCTGAAGCCATGCTGGAGACTACGTTGTAGTGATGAGGGGTCTTTGTGTGATGAAAAAACTACTGCATCATCTGCATACAGTATGATGGGCTCAGTGCAGGATTGGGGTAAGGAGTTCAGGAAGAAGCTGAAAGAGAGAGGGCCCAAAATGTACCCCTGTGGGACACTAGAGTGGATGGGCAGGGTATCAGAGAGAGCATTGGCAATTTTTACACTTTGTCTCCAGTGTTCTAGGTAGCTGTTGAACCATAGTGCAGAGTCAGGTGAAAGACCGGCATTCAGTAGTTGGCCAATAAGGAGCCCATGGTGAACAGTATCAAATGCTTTGGAGAGGTCAATGAAGACAGCCCCAGTGAGCTGGCCATTGTCAATGGAGTTGTGAACTACTCCAGTGAACTCAAGGAGGGCTGTAGTGGTGCTGTGTCCTTTCTGGAAACTGTGTTGTTGAGCACATAGTATATTGAATTTATCCAGGTGGTCTGTGAGTTGGTCTGCAACGATCTGCTCAAGGGTCTTAGAAAGTGGGGTAGTATTGAGATAGGGTGATAGTTTGAGTGACTGGTCTTATCGCCAC
The DNA here is from genome assembly GCA_016271365.2 of Neoceratodus forsteri. Classification (NCBI taxonomy): domain Eukaryota; kingdom Metazoa; phylum Chordata; order Ceratodontiformes; family Ceratodontidae; genus Neoceratodus; species Neoceratodus forsteri. The sequence goes on from CM057456.1 coordinate 1,295,725,265, forward strand.
TTTTGTGGACCTGGGTCATGATCACAGTTTTCCATCTGTCCAGGAATTGACTACTTATGAGGGACAGGTTCAGAATTTTTGTTAGTAGATGAAGAACTTCATCAAGGGTAAGTGACAGTAGCTTAAGGTCCAAGGTGTCACCACTAGTTCTGGATTTAGAGATAGCAGTGGCAATATAGTGGCATACGTCATACTGTCTGACCTCCCTAAAGTAGAATGAGGTTGATTAGACTGGGCACAAGGGGGGCTGGAGGTGGAGGTGCTTTTTTCAAAGTAATCAGGAGGAGGGATGGCACTGAGGTCTGTAAATGCCATGTTAAAGGTGTTTGCAATTACCATTGGGTCAAGGGTAGTTGATCCATCGACTACTAGTATGGTTGGGGAGGTTTTGGGCTGTTTCCCATTATTTCCTTGAGATTCTCCCAGAAAGCTCTTCCATTGCCCCATGTGTTGGTGAGTGCATCTTTGTAATAGGAGTTTTTCGTGAGCCATATGGCTTCAGTGCAGGCATTTCGAGCTTGTTTGTATTTTTGAATGTTAGGTTGTTTTCTGGTAGCTTTAGCTACAGCCTAGAGATTGTCCCTCAATTTCAGCTGGGCAAGAAGTCCCGCCATGACCCAGGGGTTGCAGATAGTTTTAGCTTTGTGTTTTTTAACCGGAGCAAAGAGGTTGCATGGTCTGTTGAAAGTCGAGATGAAGTAGTCAAGAGCCAGGTTAATATCCATTGACCTACATATGGGTAGTCAGTCTTGTAGTTTCAGGTATTGTTTGAGGTGGGTAAGTTGGCCATGAGGGAGGACTCTGCTGGAGATGATTTTTGAAGGGGGCTTGAGGAATTTGTTAGTCCATTCGCAGATGACTGGAGAGTGGTCACTGAGGGAGTCTGGAAGAACCATGGTATGAGAGATCCTGGTGTGGTGGCTGGTGAGAATTTAGTCGAGACAGGTACTGGTGCCTGTATTATAGTTTGTCCTGGTAGTGGAGGTAACCATCTGCGTGAGGTTGGCAGCTGCAATGGAGTATTTGTGGGCACTTGTATCTGGCACAAGCCAGTTAATATTGAAATCTCCTAGGAGAACAAGTTCAGAATCAGGGGGCAGGGAGTTTATGAAGTTTAGAACCTAATGGAGACCATATATTTGGGCCCTGGGTGGAATGTATACAGTGATAACGATTAGAGCTTTATGATTTGGACCTAAGATAATTTTTATTGGCAGGATCTGGGCCAAGGCAGCCGGCAAGGCAGTTTCAATTGGGTGCCACATGAGGGAGTTTTTGATATAGATGGCACAGCCTCCGCCTTTTTTGAGACCCGGTCCAACCTGTGAACATTGTAGGCCTATATGGTTAATGCCAGATCAGGATCTTTTGGCATCAGCCAGGTTTCAGCAACAGCAAGGATGTCTGAGTTGTGTTGGCAGATGAAGGCTTGAAGAGCATCAATCTTTGGCAGTAGGCTGCAGATGTTAAGGTTTGCCAGGGTAAGAGTCCCAGTGGTTTTCACGAGGCGCTGGCTGCATGGGCCAGGATTTGGGAGGACATTTCCTGAGATAAGTGGAAGGGAGAGTAGGAGTTTAACAGAGCAAAGGTGCAGTTCTTTAAGAGATAATTTAAGTCATTGATTATGGGAGGGCCGGTAGGCTGGTACCACCCAGCCATGCTAGTAAGATACTAAATGGTAAAGTATGGGTAACCGATCCCACATGTGAAAGTTAGCAGTGGAAAAAGGTATCCTGGTAATACTAAGAGGTGGGTCATGCAGAGGACACAGTGAGTAGTAAAGGGTACCCTGGAAGCAGCTGGAGGTGCTTAGGGAGATGGTGGTGCTGAGGGGAGGGGTGGGATGGGTGGGACTGGGGATGGAGAATAGAGGGGCAGAACAAGAAGGAAGAGGAGAGGGAAGAAGAGGGGGGAAGATTGCCGTCATCACCGGTGTAGATAATACAGGGGACAAAGGGTAAGAATTTGCATCCTTGGACAGACAGTAAGTGGTCCGTGGAGAGATGGGCTGAAGCAGAAGGCAGAGAGTGGGTGAATACTTTTGAGAGAGACTGAGCTGGATGAATGAAAGGTGGGAAGTAGGCATGTAAGTGTAGAGGAGGGTCATATATGGGTGAGCCAATAGGAAAAATGTGATAGTGGGTGGGCAGGGTTTAGGTTTATTTAAGTACAGATGGGGGGGAGGGGGCAGGTGAAAAATTATGGCAAAATCAAATGCAAGTCTATGGGCACAGTGCCCAGTGAGCAGAGCAAGGCAGGGAGAACACAGCCAGCCAGTCAGTGGCAGTCCAGGAAGCAGTGGTCCAATCAGGCACAAGCTGTTGGTGCTACGACCAAACCGACTTCAGGCTGAGGTCTTACCCAGTGGCGCTGGTCCAGGAGGCAGATTGGTGGTGGTGGCTGAGAGGCAGGCTTGTGGAGCTGTGGCTGCACTCGGCATTGATCCAATGGCCCGAGTCAGGGGCTGGATCTGAGTGGGGAGAAAGAAGAGAGAGAGAGATTAAGCTTGGAGAGGAGGAGAAATGGAAGTAAAGGTAATGCTAGAGCTAAATCGGTGAGTGCGGGGCCAGGAAAGTAGACAGCCAGACAAGTTAGAAGGGGATGATTGCTGAGGGGGGTGGGAGAGGCAGCTGAGGACAAAGACTGAAATCAGTTTTGATGGTCCTCTCACCAAGGGAGGTGGGGTGCAAAACAGAGTAGAGAGGAGTTTTTAGGTCAGGAAGCAAGGGCCAGGGGAGAGAGTGAGCAGAGTGGAAAAATAAACAGTGGAAAAAATCAGGCCTAGTTCAAGACAAACTTCCAGTACAGTTTAAACAGCAGTAATACAGTCAGATAAGCACAGTAAAATCTTGAAGCAGTGCAATTGGCAAAAATTATGGCAAAATCAAATGTAAGTCTATGGGTGCTGCGCCCAGTGAGCAGAGCAATAGATGTCTATAGAGAGACAAGAAGTATTCAAAGGGAAATAAACTTTGGGTACCTGATAGGAGAGGGTAACTAAAGGATTGCAGGCTGGCAAAGGCAGGGATGATGTATGCTTTACAGACAGTATTTGGGTGCTGACAGTATAACTGAACGAATCTGTATGATAATCTTGAAATTAAATGGCAAGTTAGAAAAGCTGGAATGTGGCTTGCATGAGCATATTTTCAGGAAGGACTGCAAGCATGAGATGATGGATACTGTTACTGGCATAGTATAGTAGCTTAATGGTAGAAGCTAGAGTGGCCCTCATGGCATTGACTTGCTGGTAAATGCCATTCCTGCATGCTAAGGGACTGCTAGAAAAGGAGGAGTATTTAACTGAGTCTGCTGACTGATAAAGAAAAAAAAGAGTCTGATATTAAAAGGTAAGATGTACCTGGTGCATTGACTGCATAGTTTAATGTAGAACTGTTGCTGCATGAAACTGTGAAACGGGGATAACCAGGTCAGTTGCACATGTGCAAGATGATGAAATAGAATGATGACATGCCCTTGGTGATGGTATTCACTGGAAGGAGTATGAGAAAGATAGATACTGTCAGATGAGTAAGAAGACCAAAAGACAGGCAGCTGGCATGTTTGGAGTTTTTAAGGAAAGGTGTTGATAACATCATGAAGTATGGTGATGTCCATAGGCCAGGGAGCAGTGACTTGGAATTGCATAAAATTGGTCAGATAGCTGGATTAAAGATCCATGGGTACATATTCTGATATGTTGGATGGGAGAATGGTTTTAGGAGAACCTCAGATGGCTATTCCAGGACATACGAGTCTGATGGTGTGGTTAATCTGAGTTGGCATTGTTGAGAATTGAGTACAAAGATGGAAGGCAAAATAGATTGTGCCAGTGCCACTATGTAGTACACGACGGTCCCCCTCACCTTTGAGGGGTATTGTTATTATGGTATTGGTATATCTCAGTAGGGAATTAAGTTCATGATTACAGTATAAGATAATGGGTTTGAAGAAGACCCCAGTAGAGGTTGGTCCAGTGGAATATGTCAGGAGGTAATGACTTCCATATGGTTTGAATTTGATGAAATATCTAAGTAATGATCATGCAGAGTTAATTGAGAGATAAGATTTTCTATAATCCAAGACCAATGGGATTCCAGAAAATTATCCTGGGGAGATTATTGGGAGGTGTTGGTGTTTCTTGCACCTGACAGTCTAAATAAGCTGTACAGTTTGAAGGATATCACTGGACCAGGGTTTTTACTTTGGTTGGAAGTGATAATCCATGGTGAGCTGAACAAAAGCAGTAATGTCAGCTGAGGTAGGAGTATGTGGCAGATGAACCAGTACAAGTAATTGAATGGGTGGCAGGAAACTGGTTGTCAGAATTGTGAAGAAATGCTCTCCCAAAAGTACATGACAACAAATACACAGACACTCTGACCCAGCAGAGCAGTGAGTTGGAAGTTGCTGGGTAGAACAGCAGGCCAGCCAAATGTGCCATTATGATAGAAGAGTTGATGGAGTAGGAAACAGTCTGATAGCAGGAAACCAGGTGGCAGTAGATAGGATGGATGGTTGAGGCACCTGAGGCGCACTGTTAGCAGGCACAAGAATGAAGGAGAGCGGAGTGAGGAGCTCCACCCAGTAGGAGGAGGTAACAGAATGGTGGTTATTTCAGGAAACCGCCAAAGCTAGAGCTGCGCAAACCTGCTTCCCCATGGAATATATAGACTGCAAATAATGTGGATGCAGAACTGGGTTGATGAACTTTAAGCATTTCTATGAGGAGTTATCTCCAAAGAAAGTACTTAAGAATTACCTTGGTTTTGGAATTATGTCAATGAGATGAGAGTCAAAATGACATCAAACTGATGTAGCTAGAGGTAAAACCTCCATAGTAAGTTCACTCAGGATTAAAAAAGTTACGACTTCCTCAATGAAGAAAATACTAAAGAGCCAACAGGAGGAGATGGGAGGAGAAAAGGAAACATTACCTCTGGAACCAAAGCTGTTCCCGCTGTTTCAGGTCTCTGAAATGTGGAAGACACTGAGGAGATTAAGTTGGTGGGAATCTCAAATGAAGGGGTTCAGCTAAACACAATGCAGAACCACACTGGAATACCCCAGAACCAGGAACAAATAGCAGTATCAAGCAGTTCCAGTGAAGGAGGGTCTTTGAAACTTGTTTTGGATCATTCGGGAGGACATGGAGCTTCAGATCAAGAGGAAGGTGAAGAGAATATACAGACTCCGGAGGTTGCTGAATCAGAAAAGCCTGTAGTTCCAGATCATGGGTGAGCAATCCTTCAAGTGAGTTAAAGAGTCAGGTCAAACTGAAAATTAATACTAATTACAAGAGTGGCTCAATAAGTAATAGTAATGCAGATATGGAAAGTGTATCTAAGTCTGTTACCCCTCCCCCAACTGATAAATAGCACTGTTTTTGAAAATGCAGCAGCTGATGGTATTCAAGCAAATGTTTGGACAAAGAAGAGGTACAACATTTAACTACAATACAGGGACAGAGCTCTGAATCAGAGTCAGAGGGGGAAGTAAAAGTGGGGGATTCAGATACGGAAGAAACTCCTAAGTGGGCTAAATGTTGTTAAACAAAGTTAACATAATTTCTAATAATATGGACTAAATTCTTAAAGCTCAAGAAAAAGCAGAAGAATACTACAAATTAACTCAGACCTTAGTGCAAGAGAATGCTGTACTGAAACAAGAACTTGCCAAGGTTAAAGCAACTATAAATAATTTACAAAACGAACCTGCTCAAACACCTTCTGCAGTAAAAACCTTGCAAACAAATTATATGGAGATGCAAGACAAAATATTAGATGTGGAACTACATTCTAGAAGAAAGAATTTAAGAATTACTGGGGCCCCGGAGGCATGGGACAATAATAGCTCATTAACAAAGACATTCAAAAAAAATATTGGCATCTTATTTGGATACTACGCCTGAGAATATAGATATGCCAATTGATTGAATCCATAGAGGACTGCGTCAATGTCCTGAGGATAATGCCCCCCCAAGACCAATCATATTAAAGTTTATGAATTCTGCAGATAAAGAAAGACTGATGCCAGCAGTAATAAAAAAGAAGCAGATGAATATTATAGGGGCCCAGATTGCAGTGTACTGTATAATGATTTACTATATGAGCTATTGCAACAAAGGAAAAAATATGACAGCCTTAGTGCCAGACTATGGACGAAAGGGTATTGAGCTACTATGATTTTACCTGCAAAAATGAAAGTGATAATTAAAGAACAAAGATATATTTTCAATTCAGCAGAAAATACTATAAACAAATTTAAAAAAAAGTAATTCTAGTTTTATTTACATAAGGTGTGAAATGTTCAAACTGGTTTATTAAAGGTAATGGAAGTATAAAACCTGTGTGTAAAAATGCTGCTTTTAGAGCGGTATATTCTTGGGGGAAGGGTTGCAAAAACTCCAAGAAATAGGGTATGCTTCATGATAGCAGGGGAATGGGGTCATGGGTGAACTGTTTGAGAAGACAAGGGTCTTACAGGGTCTTTTTTAGTGGTTATAACTTATATAAGGAAAATTGGGTGACTATGTGGAGGGTTTTAGATTTAGTGGGGCAAGAAAAAACTTCTGGAAGGGAGAGGGCATGAGAAGACATATAAGTGAGAGAAATGTGCTTGAGTTGAGTCTAACTGATGGTTATAGATAAGATCAAAGCTGTTTCTCTCAATGTATATGGCCTACTCTGCCTCCTGGGTCTGTGTGGTGGCTGCTTTTGTTTGTCTGTGTCTGTAGCTTAGTTTTTGTGGATTTACATGGTTTTCTGGTTGGAGTAACTACACCATTCTTGCTCACTACATCCGTGAAAGTCTCCTGGATTGGATTTCTACAAAGCATCATCACCAGGTATCTGCATTTTTCATTTTAAAATCAACTTGTTGGAAGGTATCCCAAGCAAAACATAAGTGAAGCAACGAAGTCTGACAAATTCAGTGACTCTGGGTCCTGCATAAATCCAAATTTTCATCTGACCTGCCCCATTATCTGTATTTGGGCTTTTCAAGACCTCTTTGAATGACAAAGATGCATACAGACAAAAGGATTCACATCTTGCATATGCACAGGCAGAGTTCATCCCTTTCAGGAATTCTAACACATTCTATGACTGTGGACCTCAGTTGCTGATCATTTATTTTAGCTTTTGACTTAACCACCAGGTATCAAACATTTTCAATTGAAATTAACTCTTAAAGTACTTGTCCCTAAGGGCTATCTACCCAAAAACCATTTTGAAGAACAAATGAAACTTTTGGCCTGTTCTCAAAACTAGTGCAACTGTGCCCTTACAGCTCCTTGCTATTACTAACTGGTCACTACCTCATGCATCATCCTTATGGAAAGGAACCTGTTAAAAAAAGGGCCCTGCTGCCCCACAGAAGCAACTTTAAACCCCTTTTAAAACATCTAATACTGCTGCTGTTGCTTCTCTCAGACAACATTCACCCTAACCCCGGCCCATCACCACTGGGCCACAAGGTTAACAGCAGTGCAGGGTCACTCTCCTTGGCAAGCATTAATATCTGCAACCTCCTCTCCAAACTTGATACCCTCTCTGCCTGGGTTTCCCAGCACAATCCAGACACCTATCAGTGCTGGAAACATGGCTGTTTCCGAAGATACCTGACTCCACAATAGCAATTCCCGGATATGTAGTTTTCAGAATGGACAGACTTACCAAGAAAGGAGGAGGCTGTGTCCTCTACCTTAAAGAGTCCCTCATGGGTCATGTCATGCCCATGCCCATCCCCAGAAATGACATCCAAATCCTAGCTGCCAAAGTACTTCTCGGAACTCATAACAAGATCCTTACTGTTGTCTCTGTCTATATACTACCCAAGTTGAGCAATCTGAGCTTTCACTCCCTCCTAGACTGTATCAACTCCCTGGATCAGAATACAGAAGTTTTCCTACTTGATGATTTCAACATTAACTGGCTGGCTTCCAGCTTGAATAGCTATAAGGATGCCCTAGCTGCTGCTAACTTCTCACAAATGGTCAAATCACCTACTAGAGTAAACTACAGAACAGGGACCTGTACACTTCTAGACTGAGTGATAACTAATCGTCCAGAGCACATCTCCGAAGCAACAGTCCTCCCAGAGTCCTTAAGTGATCATTCTCCTGTCTTGTGTATCTGGACCAATAAATACACCAAACTCCCCCCCCCACACCAAAACTATTAACAAGAGAATGCTGATCCCCGGTCATCTTGAGTCACTTAAAACACTCCTTCGTGAACATGACTGGTCACCAATTGATACAGCCCCCGATGTAGACACAGCACTTTAATACTTTATCACCTGTTTCAACTCAGCCTGTGATGTTCATGCTCCATTCAAGAAGAGTAAGATCAAGGGTGTCAATAACCCATGGATGACACTAGGCCTCCTTACACAAATGAAATCTCAAGACCAACTCTGGTATCATGCTAAGGCTACTGGCACCCAGACTGATATCCAGGCCTACAAAACAGCAAGGAATGCATGTACCAGAGCAATCCGCCATGAGAAGGCTAACTATTACAGGAATGCCTTAGCCAGCACCTGGAATGACAGGAGTAAATTCTGGCATAACCTTGCTGAAGTGACTGGAAAGGATCCCAAAACAACACCCACAATGTTGAACATAGATGGTACCATCATTCTTGACCATGTAATCATTGCCAACACATTTAACACCACTTTTGCTGACCTCAGTCATGTGCTACCCCCTAACTTTTTTGATCCCACCACAGTCAACCCAGTTCCTGTTAGTTGGTTTGCCACCAGGGCACCCTCATTTCCATTTCAAAGCAATCCCAGAAAGCCTAGCTAAAAAACACATTCTTAAAGTGCTTGGAAAGTCTACGGTCGGTGGCGATTCACTGGATATGAAACTTCTCATCCTCACCATTGACGAAGTCCTGCTCCCACTAACCAAAATCCTCAACCATTCCCTCATGCTCTCCCAGTTTTCCCAAAAGTGGAAACTGGCAGTGGTGACTCCAGTCCATAAAAGTGGTGACAAGACTCTCATGAACAACTACAGGCCTATATCCATCCTCGCTCCTCTATCCAAAGCCTTGGAACTCATAGTGGCTGATCAGCTCATGAAGTACCTTGTAAAATACAGCCTGCAATGTTCCCAGCAGCATGGCTTCCACAAAGGGCACAGCACTACCACAGCACTCCTCGAATTCACTACACATATCCATCATGCACTTGATCAGGGCCAGTTGGTCGGCGCCTCTTTTATTGACCTGACTAAGACATTTGACACTGTCAATCACTCCATTCTCCTCAAACAATTATCCCTCCTCGGTCTTTCAAGTGAAACTACCCTCTGGTTTCAAAGCTACCTCAGTAACCAGACCCAAAAGGTCAGGATTGGTGAATTCCTCTCATCATTCCTACCAATCCACTCTGGAATACCCCAAGGTTCTGTCCTGGTTCCCTTGTTATTCAGCATATTCCTGAACAATCTCCCTGCCTCCTGCCATGACAGAATGTTACTGTATGCAGATGATGCAGTAATCTTCACTTGCTACACCAACCCCACCTCCCTTCAGTCTCAACTACAGAAAATGTTCACAGAAGTGGAAGACTGGTTTTGCTGACATAAACTCATCCTTAACCACAAAAAAACGAAAACAATGTTGTTCCATGGAACCCACAACAAGTACAAGGACCATGAGCTCATAATTAACAACCATGAAGGCGTCACTCTTAAGCAGGTGGATATGTTTAAATATCTGGGCCTGACCCTTGACTGCTCCCTCTCATATACCAAACACATTGACAATATCGCTAAAACTGCGAACTCCCCTATAGGGATACTATACAAGCATAAACATTGCCTAATGGCTGAAACCATGAACCTCGCTATCCAGAGCTCTGTTATCTCAACTATTGACTACGGGCTTGTTATCTATGGATCTGCTACTGATACTGCACTCCAGCGCATTGCTGTAGCCCTTAATAAGGCATGTAGACTCCTTATTTCAGCTGCTCACCTTTTTCACTCATGTGACATTTACGAGCAGGCTAACTGGCTCCAGCTATCTGGCAGGCTAAAGTACCAGACCTGCATCCTAGCTAAGAAGACATCACTGGGCCTTATGCCCCCTGGAGTCCAATCAATATTGACCCCGCAGCGTGTTCGCCGCCTAACTGGAAGATCGGACAGTCTAACCTTTACAATACCTCACTGTCGGACCTCTCAAGCTCAGTGTTCTTACCTTGTCAGAGCCTCCACCTGGTTCAACTTGCTACCTACAGAAATCTCCAACATTGCCATGATTGGTGCTTTTAAGTGTAAACTGCATCAACACCTTGTGGCTAGTGAATTCTGTGATTGCTTCTTATAATCCCCTCCAGGCATACTACCCTCAAGCATCCCTCCTCACTGCCTCAGCTACTCTTCTTCTCCTACCTCACATTACTGGGTATAGGATGAATCTGCCTCCTTTTCTTTTTCATCCCCCCTTTCCTCCTCCCTTGCTGTTTCCCATCTACCACATACCCAACGCAATGCCCTCCCCATTTCTCCCCCTTCCCTCTCTCTGTCTCCCATACCACCCCCTCACCATCACTCTTCTTTCTCTTTTCCCACTAACCCACTCCTAACAAAGCTTCACTGAGCTGCCTATGACTTGTACTGTATAATTAACTTGCAACACAATTCCTTGACAATGCCTTTGGCTGCTATTATTGTAACCTTATTTGTCTTTTTTTTTTTTATAAGTTCCATTGTAATGATCATGTTATGTTTTGTACCTTATTGTCCTTATTGCCTTGATGTGGAACCTTTCTAAAAGAACCCTCGGCTCAAAGGTGTCATCCGAAATACAAATAAATAAATACCCTCATTAAGAGAAACAAGATTATGATGTATATTAAGAAAAAAGGGCACATATAATCTGTCTACAAGAGACCCATTTGCTAGAGAAGAAGGCACTAAAACTAAAACCAAGATGGTGTAATTGCTGTACTTTCAGTAAAGGAACTAATAAAAGCAGAGGAGTGGCTATTCTAATGAAAAAGGAATTGGCAATTAAAATAAAAGGCACATACTCAGATAAAGCTGGCAGAATATTTATGATTAAATTAGAAGTATTTAAACAGACGCTTACAATATATTCAGTATATGCTCATTTTACTGACTATAAAGAATTCTTAACAAACATGGGGAGAGCTTACAAACTTTATAAGCCGAGGGCATTGTGATGGCAGGTGGCATGAATGTGATGCTTAATCCATATATGGACAAAATATCAGTACCCTACAAAGCTAATATACAGTTAGCTAAACAAGTTTCTGCTTTTCTACAAGCTGAACAGCTCATAGATCCATGGAGAGTAAAGAATATCAATGTAAAAACTTTACATATTGTGATAAAAAATCTCAGATCTTTTTCAGATTGGACTATATATTTGTGTCTAATAACCTGATGCAGTATATCCAAGAAGCTTCAATTGACTTTATATTTATGTCAGAGCATGCCCTAGTTAGTTTACAGTTAAGTAGAGATAATCATGCCAAATTAAGAATAAACCAATGGCGATTTGATAATAATCTCTTAAAAAGATGCACAATTATTAAAAAAATAACTGAGAAAATCCAAGAATTCTGGAAATAGAATTACAATAATCAATTATTAGTTACAAACATTTGGGATGCCTTTAAAGCGATAATTAGAGGCCATATACTATATTTTCAAATAAAAAAACAATAAATCAAAAAAGCAGACAGTTTATATATTGATGGTAGATTAAAAACAATTAGATCAGTTAGTGTTAGAGGATTATAAAACCTACCAAAAAGAATGGGAATTTTACAAAGTAAAAAAAAAAGCCTTGATACATAAAAAAACAACTAAAATGTTTAAATCAATTAGGAAGGCAAGATACTTTCATACAGATAAATCAGGGAAATTGTAGGCTTCCTTATTAAGACAGGAGAAACAAAAAAAAACAATTATAGGAGTTAAGAACAAGCAAGGTATAATACAGACCTCAGAAAAATAAATTGCTTAGTGTTTTTTGGAATTCTATAAAGATATTTGCTAGAGGAATTTGAATCCTAATAAAATAGATATAGTTAGATAGCTGATGGAATCCCAAATAAATCCCTATTACTTTGATTTCTGTAAGAGAATAACAAAATAAATCATACAGTAGTAAATTTCCTTCCAAAAAACAAATCACCCGGTTTAGATGGGTACACAAATGAATTCTATATGGCCTTTAACAACAATTAGCTCCAAGGTTAGAGAAATTAATAGTAGAAATAATACAAGATAAAGAATTAATGTTACCCACTTCAATGCGGAAAGCCAAGGTAATCTTAATTTAAAAATCAGATAATACAGCAGCCTTTCCAGATGACTGTAGACCGATTGCATTACTTAGCTCAGACTATAAATTAATAGTGACACTAATTAACAATAGGGTTCAGGAACAAGTACAAAATGTTATGCATACCAATCAATATGGATTCATCATACTAATTGCCAGCAGATTAGGCCTTATGGTCTATTGGGTCTGCTCGAACCTCAGTTCCCTAGTTGGGTGCCGAAGCCCTTCCCCCCCCTTGCGTTCCAGAAACCACTATCATCCATTCCCACCCCCCCGGGCCGAGCCATCATCTGATACATTCACTTTCTGTGTCTGTCCCACTTTCTCTTGAAGCCCTCCACTGTGGATCTCTGAACCAGTTCGCCAGGCAGCACATTACAAGGGTCCACCACCCTCTCAGTGAAAAACCTCCTCCTATTTCCACCCTCACCCTTCCAACTTCAAACCATGCCCTCTGGTGATTCCTCCCTGCTTTAGTCTAAAGATCCCCTCCATGTTTACCCTATTTATTCCCTTGAGGTACTTGAATACCTCAATCATGTCCCCCCCCGTCTCTCCTCTCCTTCAATGAAAACAGACAGAGCTCTTCAAGTCTGTCCTCATACATCAAATCCCCTAGTCCTCGTATCATCTTAGTTGCCCTCCTCTGTACCCTCTCCAGGAGCTGTATGTCCCTTTTCAAGTGTGGTCTCCAGTACTGTACACAGTACTCAAGGTGTGGTCTAACCTGTCCATTGTACAGTGGCAGAATCACTTCTCTGCTTCTAGAGGTGATCCCCCTTACGATGCATCCCAAGATCCTGTTTGCCTTTCTAGCTGCTTTCCTGAACTGCTCAGAGATATTCATACATGCATCCACCATGACCCCTAGGTCTTTTTCCCCTGTTGAGGCCTCCAGTGCCTCCCCTCCCAGGGTGTACCTGTGTTTAGGGTTTCTCCGCCCAAGATGTAGCACCTTGCACTTGGTGATATTGAAATTTAACTTCCATGTGTGAGCCCAGCTTTCCAGGATGTCCAGGTCTCCTTGGAGGGCCAACCTCCCCTCTTCCCCCTCAACTACTGATCCCATCTTGGAGTCATCAGTGAAGAGACTAAATTCACACCCTATACCCTCCCTGATGTCTGATATGTATGCATTAAACAGGATCAGACTCAGGACCAAGCCCTGCGGTACCCCACTACCGACCTCTCTAGGGTTCTAGAGCTCCCCACCGACCACTACTCTCTGGGTGCATCCAGCTAGCCAGCTTTCAATCCATCTGACCATCAAAGGGCCTACTTCAAACCCTGTCAGTTTCTTCACCAGACCATTGTGGGGGACAGAGTCAAACGCCTTGCTGAAGTCCAAGAATAATACATCTTCAGGCTTTCTCTTGTCCAGTTCTGATGTTACCCATTCATAGAACTCCAAAAAATTGATTTGACATGATCTACCTGGCACAAATCCATGTTGCTGACTATCCAGGCCTCCCACCTCCTCCAAGTACACCCCAAATTGTTCCTTTAGTATACTGTCCATTAATTTTCCCACCACTGAGGTCAAACTGATGGATCTATAGTTACCAGGTACTTCCCTCAACCCCCTTTTATAGATTGGCACCACATGTGCCTCTCGCCAATCCATAGGTACCCTCCCTGTCCCAAGCGACCTGTTGAAGAGCTCCACCAGGGGTGCAGCCAGTATGTCCACCAATTCCCATAGTACTCTCAGATGAATGCCATCCGGCCCAGGAGATTTATCTTTCTTTAGGGCCTTGAGGGCTAACCACACCCTTTCGGTGGAGATAGCATCATCCATCCCCTCCACCTTACTGGCCCTTTTATCCTTATCCTGATGTGACATGCCTGGGGTACCTCTCCCTCCCTCTTGCTCCATTTCTGTTGCTCCCCTGATCCCACTCATTACTGCTTCTATCCCCATCATGCCTTGCTTTGTAGATATCCCATCCCCCTGCCTAGTGAACACAGAGGTGAAGTACTCGTTTAATACATCTGCCTGTTCCCTCACCTCTTCCACCCACCCTCCTTCTGATCTCAATCTGCCGAGATGGCCCTTAGTTTTTCTCCACTCCCCAATATACCAGAAGAACCCCTTTTCCCCTCCATGTATCCCCTGTGCTGGCCGCTGCTCTTTACTGGACTTTGCCCCCTCACCATCCGGGTGGCTTTTCTAGATGCAAGATGGTACATTTCCTTTTCCCTATCCCCTCTTGTTGTTTTATATTTTTTGTAGTCCACTTTCTTTTCTCTGACCACTACTTGAACCTCACTGGACCACCAGCATGGTTTATGTGACCTTGCTCCCTTACTTTTCTCCTTAGCGCAGGTCCTGACTGCCTCATGAAGTCCCCGTTTTGTGTCCTCTCATCTCTTTTCCACATTTGTCATTGATGTAATCCCCTTCAAGTGAACCTTGAGAATATTTCCCATGCCCACAAAGTCTGCCCCCCTGAAGTCCACTGCCAGTGTCCTAGACCTCCCCCCCCATGCTTATTTGAAACCAGACAGTATTGTGCGCCTCCTAGTCGGGGATCCTCACAACCAGGTCCCTTACCAGATCCCCATCTGCCAGAACCACATCTAGGACATGCCCCTCCCTTGTGGGCTCCATCACATGCTGTGTTAAGAACACATACTGGAAGCTGTCCAGCAGCCTCTGCTCCTTGGCCACCTTAGGGGACATGGTTCCCCAGTTTGTACCTGGCATATTAAGGTCCCCCATCAATACCACTCCTTCTCCTTTTGGTCCACACTGGGCAATGATGTTCCTCCAGAACATCACCCATCCCAGGGGGCCTATATACTACACCCAGCTTGACCTTACATTCTGCTGGGATTCGTAAGGTGACCCATAAGGCCTCCAGATTTCCCTCTGCTCTTCTACCCTAGCAATTTCTATGTCATCTTTAATGAACATAGCCAGTCCACCCCCTCTGCCCTCCTTGCTATCCTTCCTAAGCATAGTGTATCACCGCATGTTTAGGCCCCAGTCATGGTTTTTGTTGGCCCACGTTTCCGTGACTGCTGCCACATTCACCCCACTGAACAGCATGGCCTGGAACTCTGGCAACTTGTTTCCCAAGCTCCTGGCATTTACTAACACCACCCCCACCCCTTATCCCTGATCCCTTTTGTCAAACCCCACCCAGGTCCCTTATACTTCCATCCTCCCTCTGCTCCTCCTGAAACCTCCCCCAGTCTGTTCCCCGCTTCCGCCCCCTTGGGTTTGAAGGCTACTCCCCTCATCTGGAAGAGAGGTCTTCTGGTTAGCCCCTCCCTTATCCCTCCCCCCTCACAAGTTTAAACCCCACCTTTCTTGAATGTAGTCAGCCACCCCCTGTTTAAGGACTTCCTTCTCTAATGGGGCAAGATGAAGCCTGTCCTTGGCATACAGCCTCTTATCCTCCCAAACTCCTTTCCAGTTCCCTAACACCCCCAACCCACTCTCTTTACCCCACTTTCTGAGCCAGTCATTAACCTCTGTGATCTTCATTTTTTTCTCCACTGAGGCCTTTGGTACTGGCAATATCTACAAAAAGGAAATGTTGCATCCATTATCCCAACAGACTCTGGCAAGTTCTTGGAACCTTGCTTGGATTTCCAAAATGCTATTTCCATCGAGATCGTTAGTTCCCAAATGCACCAGGAAATCCAGTTTCCCTCCACAATCCCTAACCAGTTTTTACACCATGAACTTTGCTCTGTTCACTGTCAGCCCAGAGATACTCACTACCTTCACCTGGCTATGGCATCCACCCCACCTGTCCCTCCCACTGGATACCCCTAATCATCGAGTCTCCCAATAACAGAACCTTAACACTGCCATCATCCTTATGGTTGCCTCCACTATGCACTCTCAACCACCCCCCCCCTTTATTCATGATCTCAATTCCATGGGAGTCTTCCTCCCTTATTAGAGACCCCCTTGTCACCCTCCTCTTTCTGCCTCTCTTGTTATTTTGCCCACTTAACTTAAACCCCCCTAATAGGTGTCCCCTTTAACCCTCTCTTATCCGAACCATTTATCCTGGCCCTGATGGTTTCCCCATCCCGCACACCACCATCCTCCCCCCTTGTAATAGCACCCCTACCTCCAGAGGCCCTCTGTGGGTCCCCTCTACCTAGGGCCCCATCCTTGGTACAGACCCCCCTGCTGAAGGGGCCCCTCCCCTGCCTCTTTGTCTCCCAGTTACTCTCCAGTCATGCTCTCCTCCTCATGTCTGTGATATGCTGCATCTCCCCCATCTGCTTAACATTTGTGTTTCCCCTTCTCCCTCTGGGACTATTTCTATCCTTTCCTTTGCCGGTCTGTGATGCCCTATGGGTATCCGACTCCCTCCACCTAGCCCCCTAGCCTCTGTATCAGTTTCCTCATTTCCACCAACCTCTTCCTCCCCCTCTAGGTTGCTTAGTAGCTCACATTTATTGTAACACTCTATGCCAACCTCCATCAAGTAACCTAAGTTTCCCCCGACAGCCCCTCTAAACTGCCCCTCTTCCTCCCCTCTTGCCCTGTTCTCCTTAAGATCTCCTTTCCCACAGCATGCTCTTTTAGGCTTCCCCACAACAGCCCCTCCCTTCTCACTGTCTGCTCTTCTAGGCATCCCCACAACAGCCCCTCCTGACTCTTCCCCCTCCACTCTCTTTATATTCGAATGTTTACCCTGTACATTTTCCCTTTAGCATCAACATCCTTATCTAAGGGTCCTCTGTCCCTAATATCCCTCCTCCTGCTTGTTGCAACATAATGTCCTGTAATTTCTGAGCATTGCCCCAGCCTCCCCTCAGCCCCACCCTTCTGCTGCCCATATCCACATGCCTTATCCATGGACACCTCCAACTCCCCCTGCTTACTCCTTAACCAATATACTTCACTTCTGATACAATCCTTCCAAAGATGCCTGCCATGGTGGAATGTGGCCATGCTGTTTGCCCCTCTCTGTTCATAATGGCACGCATCCCTTTTCTCAGTTCCTTCCCCTTGGAATACAGTCTCTCTCTATACTGACTGCAGTTATTTATGAACCCAATTTCAACCCCACCAATAAATTTCCCAAGTCTCACAAACACATGCACTCCAGTGTGTGTCCAGTCCCACTAACAGTGTGTGTATGTAGACATCAGGCACCGTATGATGTTACAGGCTCACCAGTTACTGTTGCTTCAAATTTCAATCACAAACAGAAATGCACAGCCCTTCAATCCCAACCCCCAGTGGCTTTTCAGTATTTAAGAAACACCAGGCAAACATCACATTTAAATTTCACTCAAATTATCACTGCCAAACAAGTGTTCCCACACCCAGTACACAAGCCCCAATAGTTACAATATCACTGCCCAAGTAACAGTTCTAACTCAAAGTAGTAATTTTTAACACACAGAACTAATTTCAAGTGCAAAACTATTCAAATATTTCAGTTAAAACAGAAGATAAAACCAAACCTCTTTCCTGAACAACCTCCTACTTCTGTTCCCAGGTGAACAAAAGTCAGAAAATCTCTCGAGCCAATTTGAAAGTGCAATCAATTATTCAATTAGTAAACACTAATCAGCTGTATAAGGATGATATATTTTATACTATAGCAATTGATGCCACAAAAGACTTTAACCTGATTTATGTTAGAAACATTGAAGTATTGGGGCCTCCCAGAAGAAATTATTATTATAATATAAAAATCATATCACAATACATCCTTAACTTACAGGTGAATAATTTTGTTTCTGATGAATTGGTAATAAAAAATGGAGTAAGGCAGGGATGCCGACTCTCCCAGACTTGGTTCATTTTGACTATGGAACCATTTCTGCAAACAATTAGAGATAATAAAAATATAGAGGGAGTAAAGTTTAAAGGGGATGAGGTAAAGCTTAGAGTCTTTGCTGATGATGTATTAATGACTGTAAAAAAATGTAACAAGGTCATTACCAGCATTTTTGGAAGAACTAGAGAAATATTCTAAAATTTCAGGGTATACAATAAACAAAAATAAATCAGTTATTATAAAAATTAAAATACACAAATGAGAAATAATAGATAATTTAGGGAGATTTTAAGATACAGAATTTTGTAAAATATTTAGGAATATACCTTTCACTCAATCAGGATACAACTATAAGTATAAACTAAAGCCAAAGAAAAAGTGTCAAACCTAGTAGATAGATGGAAGAATTTAACATTATCAATTTGGGTGAGGGTCGACACAATAAAAATGATAGTAATACCACATATGATCTTTATTATACAAAATATATTAGGGACTCCATCCCAGAAGTGGTTCTGAGAGTTAAAAAGATTTAAAAAAAAATTCCTATGGAGGGGGGGATCCTACGTATAGCCTTACGAACGGTTACAGTAATTAAGAAATTGGGAAGTATAGGATGCCCAGATCCAGAAGAATATGCTGTAGCCCACCTTCTATTGTTACTTAAGCAATGGTCTTTTGGACATAATGATTCCTTTAATCTTTTTCCAAGAAGTTTTCTTTACTACCTATGTTAAGGAACAATATAGTAATGTTTTTGTTGAAGCTTGGTTTAGGCCACAAATATTAAAGGACCAGGTTAGCCGCCTTCCAAATTGGTTCCAACATGTAAGAAGAAAAATGAAAAAGCCAGAAAAGCTAAAATTAACATGATTGTATTTCCCTATAGACAATGGGCGGATGACCCAAGAAGGTGAATTACCTAAAATAATAATAATAGTTAAAATATTAAAAAGGAGTCAGATAATGTATTGGACAGATCTAATGAAAGATAATAAATTAATCTCATATCAAGATTTATTGGCATAATTAAATATGCCAAAATGGAATATGGCATATTATTACATATTATTATATTATATATTACTACACACTTCAGAAAACATTTCAAAAACTGATAATGAAATTTCAAGAATCACATGTAAAGTGGGCAAGTATGGTTAAAGAGCAATCTAATTTGATAAAACAAGGCTTTAAAAAAATCATTGGCTTATTTTTATGAGAACATTCTTGGTGAAAAAGTAAAAGCATATAATAAAATTAATAATAAGTGGAATAAAGAAGCTAGAATAAATATAAATCATAGGCAATGGATGCTAATTAGACAAAATACTAGCAAATTATATTTATCAACCAAGAATAAATCTATACAGAGTAATATAAATGACAGGACATACATTACACCGGTTCCAATTCATAGAATAAATACTCAATATTCTAACTTATGTTGGCATAACTGTAATAAAAAAGGGGATCTATACCACTGCCTTTGGTCTTGCCTGAAGATAATACTATGGTGGCAAAAAGTTAATATGTTTATGTCTAAATGGTTTGATATGGCACTTCCGTGCTCTGTAGAGATTTATCTATTTAATGACTTTTCAAGGGTTAAGCAACAAAAAATTATTGTCTTAGCCTTCGTTAAAGAGGATAATATTACAAAACTTGCAGAAGGCTAGCCTTGAATCCTTTTCATTTTATAAATGGTGGAATATTTTTCATGAGACCACTTTGCATGAAAAATTGATCATGGATACAGAAGTGGGGTTAGATGACATTAATGGAAGTAGTTAGAGAGAAAGTGAAGAAAATATGCCCCCACTACAAGGTATTGTAGTATAGGAATCATAAGAAATGAATGTGAGACCCTTAGGAGAAGACCCTTAAGCATATGTAACAAGTTTTTGATGTGGGTTAGGGAGGAGGGGGGGAAGAACTACATGTATGTATCTGTATTAATTCTTGTTACTGTCATATTAAGATGCATGAGAATTATAAATCTATGAATTGTAAACTTAAATATGGTAATATTTATTATGCAATAAAAAAATAAATATAAAAAAGCTGGCAGAAGAATGAGGTGCAGAAATGCCATCTGAGGAAAGCAATGCCAGCATGGAAGGACAATCAAGGAATCAAGGCACTGACAAAGAGGTGCAGTCAGGTAGGAATGTCACAGAATTGAGACTGTGTGGACCAATCCAACAAGGAGGTACTGTAGGCAGGATTCAAAGAGGATCCAGGAAACTTCCAGCCAAAATCTGAGCAAGGCAGATGAACAAATGCATGGATCTTGTATAGCAGACTGCAGGGGAGGACAAAGGAAGGTCCAGGAGGAGAACAGAGAAATGCCAGGAGCCCTTCAGCCTCCAAAGGAGCAGGAACCATGGAGGGAAGGCCAAAGCCATGAGGCGGGGAAGGAAGTCAGAATTGATCCAAATATGGGAGAGGCAGGAGCAAAGGGGAATATGGACAGGACAAATCCAGGATGAAAGCTTCAAGCTGTGCAGGAATGTCTGGAGAAGCAATGATGGAGGTGGGAGCAGCAGGAGTCGAAGGTCCAGAAACTGTAGGAGGATGAGCCAGGAACCAAGCCACAAACAGCAAAACGCTTATATATGGAATAGAATTGGAAGGTAAGCATAATCTCAAAGTCCTGAAGTCCAATGAAATACTAACATACTAACATACTAAAATGCCAGCAGAATAGGCCTAATGGTCTTTCGAGTCTGCTCGATTGGTCAGCCCCCACCCTGGGTGCTGACCTTGCTGCCCTCCTCGCCTTCTCTAGCTTCTCCCTTCCCAGTTCCGGATATTCTTGCTGCATTGGATTTTGCTTCCAGAACCCTTCCCCTGTACCTGTCCCAGCCCCTCTTGAACCCCTCCACTGTCTCTGCCTCCACCAGCCCCCTAGGCAGTGCATTCCATGGCTCCACCACCCTCTCAGTGAAGTAGCACCTCCTCCTTTCTCCCCTGAATCTTCGCCCCTCCAGTTTCCACCCATGCCCTTTAGTGGCCCCCTCCTCCTTCCTTTGAAGCACCCTGACTGTTCCTCCCCTATTTACCATCTTCATATACTTGAAGACCTCTATCATGTCCCCCTGGTCCCTTCTCTCTTCCAATGTGTACATATTTAGCTCTTCGAGCCTCTCCTCATAGGTCCTGTCCCTCAAGCCCCAAATCATTTTGGTTGCCCTCCTCTGGACCCTCTCCAGGAGTTTAATGTCCCTCTTTAAGTGTGGCCTCCAAAACTGCACGCAGTACTCAAGGTGTGGCCTCACCAAGCAGTTATACAGAGGGAGCATCACTTCCCTCCTTCTGGAGGTGATCCCCCTAGTGATGCATCCCAGTATCCTGTTGGCCTTGGCTGTTGCCCTTCTACAAGTCTCCGAGTTGTTCATTTTGACATCCACCACCACCCCCAGGTCCCTCTCAGCCATCGAGACTTGTAGCATTCCCCCCCCAGGATGTACACTTGGCCCGGGTTTCTGGCCCCCAGGTGGAGTACCTTGCATTTCCCTGCATTGAACCTCAGCTTCCACTTTCTAGACCATCCTTTCAGAGCCTCCAGGTCCCCCTGTAGGGTAACCCTCCCCTCCTCCCCATCCACCACTGCCTCCAGTTTTAAGTCATCTGCAAAGATACTCATCTCACTCCTGATTCCTGTCCTTATGTCAGAGATGTAGGCGTTGAACAGGAGGGGCCCAAGGACTGATCCCTGTGGGACCCCACTAATGACCCTCTTTGGGGATGAGACTACCCCGCCAACTATGACCCTCTGGGTCCGGTGCTGGAGCCAATTGCCTAGCCATCTGATCATCTGGTTCCCAACCCCCATTTCTCCCAGCTTATCCAACAGGCTTATGTGAGGAACAGAGCCAAATGCCTTGCTGAAGTCTAGAAAGAGGACGTCCACTGGTCTACAAAGGTCCAAGGCACTCGTCACCCAGTCATAGAACTCCACAAAGTTTGTCTAACACGATTTCCCTGAGACGAATCCATGCTGTCTATCATCCAGGCACCCTGACTTTTCCAGGTCCCCCCCTAGCCTCTCCTTGACAATGCCCTCCATCACTTTGCCCACCACCGATGTCAGGCTGACAGGCCTGTAGTTCTCTGCCACCTCCCTTGATCCCCCCTTGTGGATAGGCACTATATGCGCCACCTTCCAGTCCTGGGGCACCCACCCTGTCCTCAGAGAGATGGTGAAAAACTCCACCAGGGTTTTTCCAGGACATCCGCAAGTTCCTTCAGCACTCTGGGATGTAATTTATCCAGCCCCGGTGCTTTCTCCATCTTAAGGGAGCTGAGGGCTTCCCTCACTCTCTCTGCTGTGATTTCCACTTCCAGTACCTCTTCTCCCCACTTAGCCCTCCCCTCCTCCCAGTGATGCCTCCCCCTCTCCCCAGACCCGCCGATCGGTAAGGGTCCCCCCCTCCTCAGTATCTCTGTCTCCTCCCATGTATGATGCAGCACTCCCATTTTCCTTGGTGAAAACTGAAATGAAGTACTCATTTAGTACCTCAGCCTGCTCCCCCGGGTCTTGTGCCCATCTCTTCCCTGGTTTAATCCTACTAATCTGCCCCTTCACCCTTCATTTTTCCCCAATGTATCTAAAGAACCCCTTGTTCCCTCTCCTGATTTCCCTTGCCAGGTTCTGCTCCTTCCTTGCCTTAGCCGCCTCACCACCCTAGTGGCCCTTCTAGCAATCAGCTTATACTCCCCCGTCCCTTCACCCTTGGAGCACTTGAATTACCTATAGGCTGCCTTCTTTCCTGCACCACCTCCTGGACCTCCTGGTCCACCAGCAGGGTTTTCGGGCCCTACCGCATTTTGTCTTACTCTTGCACAGGTGCTGGTAGCATCTTGCACCCCTCTCCTGATGATTTCCCACCTACTATCAGCATCCATGTCTGACCCAATCCCATCCAAATGCTCCTTAAGGATCCTTCCCATTTCCTTAAAATCAGTTTCCCTGAAGTTAGTGGGGTAGAGCCTGGGGAGGAACTAGCTGGCAGGGTCCAAATCCAGAATGTGAGGAGGCAAAAGGTCGAGGACAATTATACAAATCCCAGGTGTGAAGAGAACAAAGCAGAGGAGGGCTCTCCAGGGGAACAGCAAGTACGAGACTAAGCAGTCCAGTCTTCTGCAGTGTAACAGTAGGCCAAAGCCTGTGGGCAGGCTGGAGGAGCAGAAGGAAAGGGCTCACGGGACAGTGAATGACTTGCATTGGAGACTAGAGTCAAGGCATTTGGTGATAAGGCCCAGGTACGGGGACTGAGGGTGCACTGGGAACAGGGTCCCATTCCCAAAGGGAGACAGTGAGCCCAAGTCTCATCCAGTAGGATCCACAGAACTGAGAATAATGCATAGGATGGAATAGATAGTAATGCTGGAGTCTAGCAGAAAAATGTAAGCAGCTGTGACAGACTCCCATCGTTGGTGGCTGAGCAAGCTGACCATCACTAAATATCACACAGGTAGAGTAAGTGGGGGGGGGAGACTGGAGGAGTAGTGGCAGATGATAGAACTAAGTAAGACTGTATAGGGGTGAAACAGGCTCCCATCCTTGGTAGTTGGGGAGAGCTAACCAATGTTCAATACTGCATCAGGAAGAGCTAGGAACAGAGACTGTCAGAGTGCTGATGTGGGATGCAGGTACGGAAACTTAATTGGAAGATGTGACTCCTATCCCTGGAGACAGGGTGAGCTCACCTCTACTCGATACCTCAAAAGGCAGAGTTCGGGATGGAGTATGTCAGGATGCTGGTATGGAATGTCAGTAGTAAAGGTTATTATGGGATAGAACAGACTCCCATCTCTGGTAGACATGGACAGCCTACCTTCATTTAATATCCCAGAAGGCAGAGTTAGAGACAGAGACTGTCAGACATGCGGAGAGAATGTAATTGGATGAGATGGTAGATGGATGAAATGGACTCCCATCCCTGGCAGATAGGACAAACCTACCTACACTTGATACCTCAAAAGCAGAGTTAAGGATGGAGATCGAAAAACTGCTGGTATGGGCTGAGCAAGGAAAGAGCAGTGACTGTTGCATAGTGAAAGGGAAGTGAGCAGAAAGTAACAGGATGAGGGGGATGGTAGCAGTGAAGGGGAGTGGGGAATAGGAGGAGGATGAACAAACTGTGGGACATTTAACAGATGAAACACATGAAGAGCACAGAGCAGGAAATGCGAAACAGTATAATAAACATATGGGAAGGAGCAGCAATTAAAAGCAGAACTGAGTAAACGTCGTAAACGAGGATGATAGCAGGAATACTGCAGCAATGGAGCCATATGCAAAAGTGATGAGAACTGTAAAGGTATGAAGTACAAGGGGAAGAACAAGATACAATGGAAACAATAGGCTAAACAGAGCATAGGAATGCTTAGACTAGAAAATGGTGGAGGCAGGGTAAATAGGTATGAGTAGCACAGGTGTCCAACACAAACTGCAATGGAAAATTGTATGCAGTAGGTACCCAAGACCACAGAGTCCTGCTAAAATATCAGGTGCTAGACAAGGGTTGACTGTGGTGCAGGTATGTAACAATGAAAACTGAGTTAGTAGCACTTTTCTAGCAACTGAGCCATGTGATGCAGTTGGTTACTCAAAGTGGTTATCTTTTAACAGTTTAAAGAAAATGTATAAACTGTTCAGTACTGTAAGAGTGTATTCCATAAAGAAAGAGGAAAGATCATTGGCAGTAGTGTAATGTGCACAGCTGAATGCCTTCCCAGGTGAAGCAAGTAGCCTCTGTCAGTGAGTCACTTGATTATCAAAATATGGGATTGTGAGGGACTAGAAAATCCTCCAGTTTGGAAGTGCATGGCAAGTACAATAAATATATAAAAGAGAGCGAGCAAGTGGGCAAAATATATGGGAATCTGCAGCCAAGCTTTAGAAATGGTGCCACTTCACTGCCTGCTCATTTGGAGACCAGTGGTCGATGGTTGAATGGGGTGAGGCGTGAGTGGAAGGCATGGGGCAAAATGGTGTGCTGAAGGATGACATCACACTCTGGAAACGCAGAGGCAGTGACAGAATGGCAGCTCCAAAACCAGAAGGGAAAAGGCCAAAAGGAAACAAAAATAAAAACAGGGGAGACAGGGAGTGGCAGAAGTGCAGACAAGAAGGTAGGGAGTGGATGCCAGAGAAAAGGGATGAAGTGGGGAGGGGAAGGACAAACAGGGCCAAAAGAAACATGAACAGTGTGGGGGGGGCAGATGAAAGGGGGCAGGAAGTCAAGAGGAGCAGGAGCAGGAGCAGGAGCAGTTAGGGGAAACAGAAAGAGATAAAAAAGGAAGGCGGAAAAAACAGAAACCAAAGCAGAAAGAGCACCAACAGAAACCTAGAAGTCACAGCTGCACTAGCCATGCAAGAGCCCAGCGCACTGCAAAATTGAACTATTTCACAACATGCTAAGCAGAGAACTGCCAAGGGAGGCTTGCTTTTATTTGGAATGCAGTAGGAGCTATTCCCCCACATTGAACCTCAGGCTTCAGCCCTCTCAATATAGTTTGCCACAAACTACCCAGCACCAGGATAGTTCTGTGACAGTTTAATGACCTATTTTCACTGACATCACTGCCACCTCCTGGTTCCACTACTAGGCACTACTTTAAGTCCCACCAGGGCCACTTCACTGTCAGTGCCTGTCTGCTTTAGATAATGAACCATTCCCTATAGACCCCATGAAACACTCAACTTCCCTGCTTTTCAGGCACAGTTACTTGTAATGCACATTAGTAGACACTCTTTGGAGATGAATCAAACATCTATCTCTACCAATAGAGACACATGCCATGCACAAAACGAACATTGCCACCACTTTTACAAGTATAGAAATCTTTACTGAAATAAATGGAACAAAAGGTCCAAGATTTATAAATAACCAAGTGGGCTAAGGCTTATACCAGAAAATTAAATGAAAGATGTTTTAAACAAATGGACAGATGACAGACAGAAACCCCTACAGCCACACAAGCTACATAGATAGATAGATAGATAGATAGATAGATAGATAGATAGATAGATAGATAGAAAGAATATATAGATGGATATAGATATGCAGAAATGTGTCAGATGCACAATAGGTTTCATGATGCATTTCTGCATATCTTTCTATCTGCACATATATTATAGGGATAAAGTTGTGCCCTTATAGTTATGGTTGAGTAGGCTGTTTAATGTTACACCCCAATTTTTGCACCTTATAACTTTGGCGTTGTTTGACAACATAGCACACAATTTGGCATACGTGGTCAGGCTGTCAGAGTCTCTTGATGTAAAAAGGTTTGTGATGACATCCTGTTTGGTTTTCGAGAGATAAAGCATCAAAAACAGAAAAAAAAAACTATACTTAACATTGCATATTTTTTCCTCTCGCCTACAGCCTAGTTTGTGAAAGTTTCAGGGTTGAAGGGGCCTGGGCCAAGGGTGTGCCTTTTTAATGGTTTTGTGAAAAACTGTTATATAATTTCAAAGTTATATGGATTTTTGAGTTAGCCAACAAATACAAACAGTTAAAAAAACTATCACATGTGCTTATTTTCATGATTCAGTTGTCATGTGGGAAAAAAAACAGATTGTGTGAAAAAAAATGCCAATCATGATGACTGCCTTTTTCTATTTCATAACTCAAAAACATTGAAAATACATAGCAATGATGTATTTTCAAAAAACAAACACATGAACCTAGGTAAATAGGACCAATTTACCTAGATTCTGGTGTCTGCTTTTGGAAAATGCCCTGGAAATAGGTTTTGGGCACTTAAAATTCCTGGGTGCCCAGCTTGACAAGAGGAACTGTTCACCCACATTCTCTGTATAAGAACAGTGGGACATTCTTGACATCTGCAGCTAGAGGTGGGCAAAAGTTGTGATTTCCACCTTAGTGGAACTTTTGTGAAATTTCACAACTCTCGCAGTTGTTTCTGAACTTCCGCCTGTGGTGGATTGGAAATCTCCTAAATGTTTTGGCTGAAATTGTGCCCTGTTCCACTCAAATATAGGCAGAAGAAAAAAAAAACTTTAACTGGTGTCCAGTGTCCCCCACCCCAAAGCCCTGCCTGATATAAAAATAAAACTTCCTAGTGGCTAGAGCCCCTTCCCGATCACTCTCCCCATAAATAAAATATACTTCCCTGTTCATGAGTGGTCCCTTCCTCAAGCTGATCACTCACTCCATAAATGAAATATACTTTCCTGGAGGCTAGCAGGCCCTCTCCCCACCTGATCACTCACCCCATAAATAAAATATACTTCCCTGTTGGCTAGCAGTCCCTCCCCCACCCAATCACTTGCCCCATAAATAAAATATACTTACCTGGTGGCTAGCAGTCCCTTACCCCCAACTGATCACCTGCCTGCATGGACATCAATATGCCCTAGTGTCCTGACTCCAGTGTAATCCCCCATGCTGATCCCCCTTATAACATTTATATGAATGAACATTTCCCTGGAGATTTAGTGAACTCTCCCATCTCCTATCTCCAGTAGGTGAAACTATTCCCAATCCCCGATAGTCTAGTGTACCCCTTTCCCCCCACCCCAGCAGGTAGTGTCCCACCACCCTGCTTCCCCTTGTCCTGAACAAATTTTATTTTGAACTGTTATATCTGCAGCCACAGATTGAGATATGCTGCTGGCTTATATGACAGCAGTGAGCCAGCGATCTCTATCTCTATCTCTATCTCTCATATCTATTTATCTATTGATCTGTCTGTCTGTCTGCCTGTCTACCTGTCTGTATGTCTGTCTATCTAGCTATTTTTCTGTCAGTCTATTTATCTATCTCTTTCAGTCCTTTTCATGATGCCTTCTTCAAAGTAATTTGTGTCATTTATTAGATATAGACACACATTTTTATATTACTACTCCTATACAAGTGTGGTGTCTAGTTTTACAGTTCTATTTATTTTAGTCTGATATCTGTGTGTCTCTTCTACAGATGAGATGGGGATGGAATCCTTAAGACTGATGGCAAATTTAAAATTACAAAAACAAAAAAAAGATTGCCATTTGCCCACACTGCTGCCTCAAAAGTTTGATTATTAGATCTGTTATAAGTGGCCATTATTATTATATGCCCCAGAGATATTAGCATTTCATGAGCACAACAAGGATAATTTTATTTCTGACTCCACCAACTACACATAAGTAAATATGCAAGTAATACGTCTGTGACGTTGGTGGAGTTAGAAATAAAATGATCTTGGTTGCTGTGCTTGTGAAATGTTAATATCTCTGGGATATATATGGATAAGGGCATTGTTTATCACTACCTGCTTTTCAGCCACTTCTAGCAGATTTGACAGTTAAACTGTTGGGACAGCAGTATGAATAAACAGATTTTTTTTGTATTTTTTTGTTAAATTTCCCATCAGACTTACTGAGCTTCCCTCCACCCCCATCACATGTCTGCAGAAAAGACTCGCAAGTATTGGGCTAACATAATTTAAGCTGCAAGTAAAAGTTACTAATGCTGGTTAGATAAAACTGTACAAGTAATGCATTTGTGAAGTTGGTGGATTCAGAAATAAACTTTTTGCTTGCTGTGCTTGCAATTGTTAATATCTTTGGGGTAGTTAAGCATAATGGCCACTTCTAACAGATCTGATAATCAAACTGCTGCAGCAATGTGGACAAATGGCAATCATTTTTGTATTTTGTTAAATTTGCTGTCAGTCTTAACAATACAGCCCCCCCTCCCCCTTGTAACCCTAGAGGAAAAGTTTGACTGGGGCTGTTGATCCCCCCCCACCCAGCTCTGATCTAAAATCTAGAGCCTCAAACACAGCTACAAGTATCAGTAACTCGAAAAATACACTTCCAGTTTGATAAGCATACATTTATAGTGTATGGTTAGGGCTTATTGTACACGGAATTCAGGCAGCTCAAAAACATTGTTCTGCAGGTTCTAAAGCTGTTGTGCATGTTCTAAAGTTGTTCAGCCTGTTCTAAATATCTTATTTTACACATTATAAAAATCTTATTGTGCAAGTTCTATCATTAACTGCAGTTGTGATTCCCTCTTGCTGATTCCTGCTGCCTGGTTTCACTTCTCTGCTCACTGTACCTCAGCATTACAGTATCCGCAGTAGTGCTGGGAGAACTCGGTGATGTTCTGACCCTTATTAAATAAGAACTGGAACACGGTGAAATTCTGATTAGTTCTAATTAGTTCTGATTTATTGATCAATATTTGAAAAAAATTGAAAAATGCATAAAAGTGGCCAAAGTCACTAACATTTGACACAGAGGCCCAAAGGAAATAATTTAATGGATTATTTGTATGGAAATTTAAAGTAAAACTGCTAAATAAAAAAGCAATAAGTCACTACTAACCCCATCATGGATGGCCTATAATGGTGGCATATCCTGTACAGGTCCATGACATGAGTGTGCTGGAGTGATGGAGTGATGGAGAGAGAGAGAGAGGCGAGAGACAGGCAGACAGATGCAAATAGATGGCACAAGTCAAAAAACATTTTTCCACCCCTGCTGCCCTTGCCATGTACACACAGCTACACTGAAGCCAGGAAAATACATTTTATTTGGTATTTCTAGGACTGTTATCTTTATCATCAGCCCCCCTACAGTTTCTCTCTCTCTCACTCCTCTGGCTGTCACAACAAGTCAAAGATTTATTTTGCCACCCTGCTGCCCTTGCCCTGTGCACATAACCACACTGAAGCCAGGAAAAGAAATGTTATTTCAGATTTCTGGGACTGTTATATTTATCGTGGGCCACCCTGCAGTCTCTCTCTCTCTCCTTTCCCTTTTTCTATCTCTCCTCTCTAGACATCGCTGTCAAATACTTATTTTGCCACTCTGCTGCCCTTGCCCTTTACATACAGCTACACTAAAGCCAGGAAGAAAAAAATTATGTGTGATTTCTGGGACTGTTACATTTATTGTGGGTCACCCTGCAGTCTCTCTGTCTCCCCTCTGGATGTCACCGTCAGAGATTTATTTTGCTACCTTGCTGCCCTTGCCCTGTAAACACAGCCGCACTGAAGCCAGGAAAATTTTTTGGGGGGGGATTTCTGGGACTGTTACTTTTATTGTGGGCTACCCTTCAGTCTCTCTGTCTCTCTCTGCCCCCTGGACGTCACCGTCAAAGATTTATTTTTCCAGCCTGCTGCCCTTGCCCCATACACACAGCAACACTGAAACCAAGAAAAAAAGACATACGTGTGATTTCTGGAACTGTTACATTTATTGTAGGCAACCCTGCAGTCTCTCACTCTCTCCCCCCTCTGGACGTCACCATCAAAGATTTATTTTGCCACCCTGCTGCCCTTGCCATGTACTCACAGTGGCACTGAAGCCAGGAAAATAAAATTATTTGGGATTTCTGGGACTGTTACATTTATCGTCAGCCACCCTGAAGTCTCTCTCACTCTCTTCTCTTTGTTCTCTCTCTCTCTCTCTCTGTCTGTCTCTCTCTCTCTTCACCCCCCCCCACGACATCACAGTCAAAGACTTATTTTGCCATCCTGCTGCCCTTGCTCTGTACACACAGCCACAGTGAAACCAGGAAAAAATATTTATTTTGGATTTCTGAGACTGTTACTTTCATCGTCAGCCCCCTGCAGTCTCTTTCTCCTCTCTGGATGAGATTGTGAATGAATGTTAACAAGTGATTGTATGGTACAAGTCAAAGATTTATTTTTCCACCCTGCAGCCCTTGCCCTGTACACATAGCCACACTGAAGCCAGGAAAAACAAATTGAGATTTTATGTAACTGTAAAATTTCTCTGGGACCCCCAATAGTCTCTCCCTCTCTCCTCTGGTTCAGGAAAGGTCAAAGATTGTGCCAGCCTGCCCTTTCTCATATACACAGTCAGCTATAGCTGCACTGTCTGAGGCCAAGAAAACAAAAAAATAACTTTAATTTGGGATGTTCTATAACTGCAATCTCTCTTGGGCACCCATAGTCTCTCCCTCTCTCCTCTGGATCTGGAATGGCACAAAGTCAAAGATTTTGCCAGCCTGCCCTTTCTCATGTACACACTGCTACACTGTCTGAGGCCAAGAAAAGAAAAACAAACTTTCATTTGGGATGTTCTGTAATTGTAATCTCCCTTGGGCTCCCAGTAGTCTAGTCTCTCCCTCTCTCCTCAGTCTGGATCTGGATGGAATGGCACAAGTGAAAGATTTTGCCAGTCTGCCCTTGCTCAATATGCAGACACACAGGACAGTACTGCCTTAGTTTGCAAGTTAACTTTGCATTCCCCCTGCCAGCCACCCAGGCCACCACTATCTCCCCAGTCCCAACTCCTCAATCCACCTTCACCCACCCCCAATGATCAGTTTCTGTCCCCCTTCTTTCTGTCACTCTCTCTAATTTCTTCTGTTGTTGTTGTTCCCTCTCCTCCAGTTATCTACCTTTCTGGTGTGTTTTTGGTTTTTTTTCTCCTCCACTCCTCCACTCATCTGGGGCTGTGTGGTGCATTCAGCAAGGTTATACAGTATACTGTGAATGTGCCACGTGACCTTCTGTTGCCTGATTGGATGCTGCTGGCCACCTGGGAGTTTACACACACACATTAATGCAGCAAAGTGTGGTAGGGTGGCTAACCCCAAGTGAAAGACAAAATATCAAGGTATCACACTTGGATTCTGAAAAATAAACCAGTTCCACTGCAAGTTCATTAGTTTCAAGGTTTTTATTACTTCTAATATGTGCAGCTTAAATTAACTGCTGTGAGGTACACAAATCCCAAGTGCCTCGCCTCTCCATGAGGCTTCAAAGGAGGCCACCTGTATGTGTCAATGGCATCCTCATGACAACAAACAACAAAACTGATCTCTTCAGTCCTGAAACCAGACCTCTATGCAAAGTCCTTATTTATCTGGGTCTGTGGACTGCGGGTTCGCTCTAGGGGTCTGGATCTCCCACGGAACAGTCGGCCCAGCCCTAATCCATGGTTAAAAAAAAAACATGTCAGCCATATATTTTTTTAACTATGCACTATAACGAATAAAGTATGGGTGTCCATACACAAATCACATTGTGTTTCCAGCTTGGGATTGAGATACCAGCATGGACCTCTTGAGCTTTGCTCTTGAGGTCCATATACTGGTACCTCAACCCCTCGAAGGAAACACAGGCTTGTTTTGTATGGGCACCAATACATTATTACATTATTCCCTATACCATGCTGAGTGTTAATGGATTTGCAATGCATATATGTATCATATAACTCAGAATCATTCAGTGACATAACTGACTATACACTTCTTGTAACCCTATGTTGTGTGTTACTCAAATAAAAAGAATCATCATAAAAAAATCAGTAATTGGAAGCATCAAAATATAGTAGTAACATAAATTCATGTGCTTGTGCAACATAGTGTGGTGTTGTGCTTATGTAACTTGCTGAATTAACTTTGTTGTGGCTTTTTACCTCTCTGTACCTTGGGAATACCATCCTATAGGGATGCCAAAGGCAGGAATCCGGAGGAGGATTCCACCACTAGAAGTGCCACAGGAAGGATTCCCTTAGGCTAAAGGTAGCTTAGGAAAAGCCACTGAGGAGAGAAGCTAGCTGCTGGAGGTGGAGGAGGAGGGGAGGATGGTGGGGCAAAGGGAAAAAAGCTTCTGAATGAAGCAGGAAGGAAGAGTTTAAATAGGTCAGGCAAGGGAGCGTAGCTGTTGCTTCAGTTCCTTGAACTGCAGGCTACACCCTTTCAATTCAATGTGCTTATGCAACTTAGTGTGGTGTTGTGCTTATGCAACTTGCTGGATAAACTCTATTGTAGCTGCTAGATGAACTTGTTGTGGCCATTCACCGCTCTGTGCCTCAGGAATACCACCCTGTAGGGATGCCGAAGTCAGGAACCTGAGGGAGGGTTCCACCCTAGAGGTACCATAGGAAGGTTTCACTTAGATTAAAGGTAGATTAGGAAAAGCTGCTAAAAATGTAGATTGGACAGCATTGCAGAGGTAACAAGTTGGTATTGAGACTGGAATATACACATGGTTATCAGAGATGAGGGTAGTGGTCGGAAATAACTGAAATGAGTAACAGTTTGAACATAGGTTGCATGAATTATAACACAGGGCATGATTTCCCAAGGAGAGAGGGAATGGCAAAGGAGGATCACCATCCATCTCCATCCAACAGAGGAAACCTACCAAAATAACTCCGGAAACAACCTAAGTAACTAAAATTATGAACTTTGGCACTGAGAAAAGGAAAAAAAAAACTTTCAGGTGGTAACCTTTTGGGATCTGAAGCCTAGGTCACCTTCACTCCAGGCTAGAGGGGTTTTATTTAGTGACAGCTCTGGTTCTGCAATTTAGAAACCTAATCCAAAGGGAGGAAAATATTCCAATTTGGTGGAAAGCTCTCACAAGCCATCTAACAGGAACATCATGAAGGGTTGTGAGGGTCCTCTGCATCAACAGAAGTTCTGAAGGTTGAGCAGCACCCCCAAGGTGGGAGGAGGAGGAGAGCAATGACCACTGAGGCACTCAGCAGGCCTACCAACTAAAACAGACCAGGTGAACCACAGGGGGTATGGGAAGAATAGCACAGAGAGTGCCACCCAACCTGATTTGGCCAGCTAAAGGAGCTCTCTTGGACATGAGGACCCCATCCCTCATATATGAATTCTTAAACTCTACATCAAGAGGTGTCATCAATGGCAGAAGTGACTGAAGCTCTGCACAGAGCTAGGACATTACCACTATGGGCAAGTTGAGAATGACCCCACCTGAGTTTCACATGCTCAAGATGCATAATTCAGTGCAGAGCAAGACCGTCAGCTGCAGGGGGCACTAAGCCACAGAAAGTAATGGTCATGGTTGGCAAGCATCTGATTTATAAAGGAGAGCATACACATAACAATGAAGTGCTATATATGAGGTGGCCAAGTGAAACCAGCAGCCATCTGTTAGGTATTGGTGTATGGTATGATTGTCTGAGATATTTGACTGATATGATTGATTGATGAGATTGATGGAAGGAATGCTTAATATTATTGAGTGATATGAACAAAGCCAGTGAAAGCAAGCCAACCAATTTCACTACAGAAGCCAAATTAATGATGTCATGAAAGGTAGGTGATCGAGTAGTGAGAGACTGTGAAGTCATTAAGCAGCGAGAAGCTATAATGCCAGAAACTGATTCAGTGAGGTTTGGTAAATTAAATTGATGAGATTTAGCAGTGATTGCTATGGTTGCAGCATAATTAGAGAACTGAAATGGATGGTTAAAGAGAATTGATATGGATTGGCTATTGACTCAGCATGACTAGCGAATGATGTGATTGGCATGAATACCTCATATACGGTGAAGGCAGAGTTAGGTTATTGGAAGGCAGGAAGTATTTGGAACACAGTAATAAAATTCATGAATTTTTGAAAGCCATATAGGCTGTGAGGTAAACATGTTTTGTGAAGGATAGGTGAAAGCCATGTAGCCAGAAGGAGCAGGGCAAAATCATATAACTTACATAAAAGCATGCTCCTACTACTTGGAGCTGCAATATCCCACTGTGACATCACAGTCCCCACCACCGGAATAAAAGGGAGGTCACAAGTTGAGCACCAGGAGACCACATAGCAACTGTAATGTTGGTAAGGTAAAACTCCCCTCCCTCAATAGAGCTGATTACATGGTTAAATTTTCAGTAAAGCAGAAGGCAGAAATGGACTGCTTAGGTTTTGGTAAAAGTATGGTTTGGTAAAATTGCAAAGCAGTAGATTAGGTAGTAGGTTAGCAAGGAACAAGAAGGGAGCAGGGAGCTAACACTAAGTGAGGGAAAGCAGAGCTGGAGAACAAATGCAGAACAACATGGAGTGTCAGCTGCCAAGCTGTATGAGTTTTGACCAGATGCAAACAATTAAGATAGATGCACAAGAGACAGTGGAAATACAGCAGTGGGAGCTGCAGCATACAATGACAAGTGGAGAAAAACTGAGGATTAGAAGCAGGAACTGATGCGTAGATATAACACTGCAGTGAACTGATGGTTTGCACACAGGCACAGGATTATCACAATACAATCAAAGAGCAACAGGATGCAATGATACTAGAAAGCCACAAAAAGAAAAACAAAATAAAAATACAAGTGGAAAAATCAGCAACACAAGGAAGCAAGGAGTAGCCCGATGTAGGAAATGCAAACCAAAGCAGGAGAAGCACAATGAATAGAATCCAGCACAAACCAGCAGAGCCCAAACCACTAGTAGGACGGGGGGCAAACCCCTGCAGGCCTGAGAGGAAAAGACAGAGCCCGCCTGTAAAGAAAAAGCTTCTGGAATGAAGCAGGAAGGAAGAGTTTAAATAGGTCAGGCGGGGGTGTCTGTCTGTTGCTTCAGCCATTTGACCTGCAGGCTACAGCCTTTCAACTACTGTATAACACAGAGTGCATAGAGAAAGGGGGCAGAAAATTAATGTAAATTGAAATAAGCACTTAAACTAGACTGGTCAGGGGAATCCATGGTTGGGAGAAAAATAACTTATTAGAGTTGGGACTTTATGTCTAGACTGTGAAATATGTATTGTAGTTTATAATTGTCAGCTTACGACTGGGGGTTACCAGTCCTGCATTAACAATGAAAACCCAGCCAAGGTCTACATAAATAAAAATATAGTTGTGTGTTTATTTTATGACAACTGTGTCAAGGGCTTTGTGATACTTGTGAATTGTACGTGGTAGGGGCTCAATTAACTTGATAACAGGATTGATCACTTCATGGTGTTTTGAGAAAGAATCTGCAGCTGTTTAACAGCTAATTGTCCAAATAAGATATCACAGCTAAAACACGGCACAAATCCCAGCACACAAATGAACACAGACATGTGCTAAAGATAAGCTACTCCCATTCTGATATACTGAATGGTGAAGGCCCTGGGTTGAAACAGGCTTACAGTTTTTGACAGTGTGGGTAAAAACATTAGATGTGCACCTTTGTTTGAGGTGTTGCCCCTTTTCCAAATGATTAGTAATTGAAGACTCTAAGGCCCCGTCCACACTACACCGCTTGCGCCCAGTAACGGATGCAGTGCAATGCGTCCACACCTCGGCAGTGTCCGTTACGGCACTGCCCGGTCCACACATTGGGATCCTGGCGACCGTTACAGTGGCGCCCAATCCCACAATGCAGCTCACGCTGTGCTTTGTGCCCTGCAGGGGACCGTTACTGGCAGTCCACACTACTGCCGGTAACAGTCCCAGGGCGGGACCGGTTTCATAACCATTGTGGAAACCACCTCAGAGGGGCAACTTGGGGCCAACCACTTTTGAGATTCTGTTACAGGGAACTAAAATGGGAACGTGGTGTTGGTGTTGGTCTTGGATGAGTAAGGGTTAAAGTAACACTGTCAGCTTTTTTTGCAGATTTTTGACCCCCATGAAAATCTACACTTGTAGCTATCTGTAACAGCCCCCTTCCCATATACAATGCCTGAGTGAATTAGAATGAGCTTTTGGGCAAATTTTGGTAACATTTCAAAAATGAACTCCTCCTGACTACTGTATATCCCCAGCCATTCTCTCCTCCCACGTGTGCACATTCAACAAGGCACCCAAGCACATCTAAACTTGTGCATGTACGACTTTGATTTTTTAAACTTATATCTGAAAATGCAATTTTCCAAAATCTGATAGTCCTCCGAGTGTCAGAAAGTGAGTGCACTAATAAAACAAGCACTCTAACATGTATAATCTGATGCTGAAAATCAAAAGCCGTGAATCCAGGCATGTAGAGTAGCAGCATACCTAATGTGCATGCCTAGATTCACAGCTTTTGATTTAAAACATCAGATTATACATTTTAGAGTGCTTGTTTTAATACTGCATTTTCTTTCAGATGCTAAGGAGACTATCAACTTTTGAGAAATTGCATGTGCTGATATAAGTTTAAAAAAATCAAAGTCTCACATGCACAAGTTTTGACACACTTGGGAGCCCTGTTGAATATGTATCTGTGGGAGGTATGGCCAGGGATTTTGTCGAGATGATTTAATTTACAAAATCTTATCAAAACTTGCCTAAAAACTCATTTTAACTCACACAGGCAGTATATATAGGAAGGGGGCTGTTACAGATTCCTGCAGGTGTAGATTTTTTATGGGGGTCAAAAATCTGTAAAAAAGCTGACAGTATCCCTTTAGTGTTGGTGCTGTGTATCTATTATAGACCGTAGATCAAACAAGACCCAGAGACAAATAGACTAAACATTGCAGCAAGTAAAATATTTAGAAAAGGTAATATATTGACATGTTTGAGAATAGAAAAAACACACACACACACACACACACACACACACACACTGCACAGTTGCAAATAACATGGGCAATATAAATACAATATAATATATGGTGAGCCCTTATTATTAACTGAAATCAAACAGATTACAACCTTTTTGTGCCTTCATTATGACATCACTCCGTTCCTGACCCTTCTTGAGTATATCATATCAATGGTATAACAAAACAAAATGCTCATAACAATCAATGTTCTAACAAAGCGGAATACTCACCGCAATCAGTGTTCTGTTAAGTAATTCAGTAAAGTAATTCAATCCATGATTACACAATCTTGGTAGCCCATACACTATAAAATATAATATATGGTCTTTGGTTAACATCCCTGCTGAAAACACTTCTCGAGGTTGCCATGATATCTGAAAACCTCTTGAGCAGTGCTCTCAAGGTTTACAATGATGTCATGGCAACCTCTCAAAGTGTTTACAGTGTGGTTATTAACCAAAGACCATACATTATCCTCTACAGAAAACCAGTGGAGAAAAAATGAGAAGAGAACAAGTAGTATATTTCTAGCTAACCTCAACATACTATATCATATTGACAGTGTTCATAATTTATATTTTGAAGATTATGTACATTACAGTAGGATAATGAATTAATGAAAGAGCAGATTTTACAATTCTGATGCTATCACAGTTGTACTACATTAGATAAGCCAGCAGCAGAAATAAAAAAGAAACAGCCAATTCTTCAAACAACAGATTTAAGAGCCACAACTAGTAAACTAATGTTGTATAAATGGAGTACATAATGGCCGGTATTGGAAATGGGAATATTTCACTGGGGGACCCCATCAGTTACAATGTGTGATCAAACATACCTGACAGAGGTCTGGTCACCATTACATGATACATTGTACACATTATCTAGACAATTTTAAGCTGTTTGGGTGTTCATTTTGCACAGGAGACATGTTTTTCAGGTTTGCTCCTTGAACTGAGTCATACTGTACATTTTACTCATGGAACCGAGTTTCTTCTGCACCCCTCCCCATTTGTATTACAGCAACAGTCTGGTTAAAAATGAACACTTTATTATCGCTTTTGATGGGCAGGATGTTCCTAACTCATGAGCAACATTGGTGTCATTTCTCAACTCCATCATGAAAGGTAGTTTTGTGGTTCTTGCACAAAATCACCTTTAAGGCAGGATTTGAAAATGCTCACCTACCTGGTTCTTGAGGTGGAGTGGGGTTGCAAGAAGACTACTGTATATTGAAAATTTGGTGAAAAATATGGTGAAATGATCAAGTTATGAGTGAACATTGAACACTGTAAAATGTGTCCATTGACTCCCTTTATGCCGATCGCAAAATGCGGTCAACATAAGGGAGTTGCTGTAATGTCAGTCAACAAATAATTTGTCGACTGACTGTCATGGATCCATTTTTTCACACCACCTCATAAACGTGACAGGTGTCATTTTTCAAATCCTGGACAACACATATTTTTGCACATGTGGTGTAAATAACATTTCAGCCTGTATTATATGCATACATAATGGTGTCAGCAGATAAGGACCTACAAGGCCCACCTAGTCTGCCCAGGATCCCCCCCCTTTATTGAGTCCCCTTCCCCCCTCAGCGCTACTCATGCCCTTTCCCTCTCAGTATACCCATGTGCTTATCCCATGCATGCTTGAAACCCGAGACCATCTCTACTGCAAGTATTTTATAAGTGACACATTTCATGTTTTGAAAGGGAAGTCTTAATGGAACTTTCTTGAAAATTTGGGGTCAAAATTTAAAAAAAATTAAGAAACATTGTATGTAGTACCTGCCATTACCCCAGTGGGTAGTATTTTGTGATTCTCTGCCAATGTGGGGAGTTTGGGGGCAGGCTCAGTGACCCAACTGGATGTGCTAAGCCTGTGGGACAGTGCTATCATGATCACCACCCCCAGCATGAGAAGGGTAGGTCCAGGGTTGCCCGCATGGGCCCACATACCATTTAGTGAAAACTCTTATCTTGGCATATGACCCTGCAGCTCTGCACCCGTGGGTTCCAGAGGGCCCTGTGCTTCAGCAGAAAGATAGATTCTTTACTCTGTGCATTAGTGTTTGCTGCCACATGGAAATCCGGAAGGACCTGCACTTCCATAGTTCACCAGAGAGCTCCATGAATTTTTGACATCTGTTGCTGCACTCCTGTAGTTGAACAGAGTCTTCTCTTGGCACTGCACATTTGCATCTGTTCATGTGAATGAAGCTACAACTCCACTGTCTCAAACAGAAAGGAAATTATCTGCAAAAAATTGCATTAATGTACCAGTTAGGGTTCAACTTGATGCCGCAAAAGTAGGGAATTTTGGCATTAGGGTTTCCAACCCTAACTACTCACCCTTAACCACAAACAGCAAAGGACAAGACCACACATGCAACCAGAGACAGCCATCATCAGGTATGACAAACAACAAACAAATATTTTCAGATGGCACAAATGCAGTAGCACTGATATGCTACCTTTGTGTATTTGTGCCTGTGGCATGTACACTGCAAGCCACACCTGCTCACTTGTCACAGCAGATATAAATCCATAATACTCAAATCACAACACTGCTTCTTTGTAGAGGAGCACAAGTCCCTGCAGCTAGATGAAAATTCACAATATCCAGTTTACAAGACTTCTTTCATCTGCAAAAGTTCAGGACCCCTATGGGGCCAGCATTTCTGTAGCCTCAAGTACTCATGGACCCAATGAGACATATGCATGTTTGATGGGCCTATGCATCTGCAGCCACAGATTTAAGACTTACTGTATACACCAACCTCTAGCTGCAGAAGTGCAGCTGTCACTAAATGCACAATACCAAAATATCAACAGTATTTCTGTGTGCAAAAGCGCAGGCCTCTCAAGTGTAACATATACATACTGACTTCTGGCTCCAGAAGAGCAGGCACCTGTGAGGCTTGCAGTTATGCAGACAGAAGTACTGTTGCAATCTGGGTATCATGGTCTCAGTAGCAGATAGAGAAATGATTCAAGGAGGTTGCAGCTGTCACATACACAGTTGCATGTAGAAAACCATGCAGTAGAGGATCATGCTATCTAGCAAAGTAATTTGTACAGCATGCATGAGTAGAGGGGACACTGTATTAGACCTCGTACTTAGTAACATGGGTGATAGAATTCAACAGTGCATAGTATCTACCCCACTTGGCTCTAGTGAACATGCCAGGGTGGAATTTAGCATAGCAGGACAACAGACTGCAGTGTCAGGAAACACAATGATTAGGAAATATGATAACGAGGACTACATTAAATTGAGAGATGACTTTAGCTAGTGGAACTTGGTGGCTGATTTACAGCAAAAATCTGTACACAGCATGTGGGAGGCTTTGGTGGGTAATATAAACTGGGTGGTAAATAAACACATTTCAACCAAAAAAAAAGTATAATGGGCCAGGGCAGATCCCAGCATGGGTGACGGGCAAGGTCAAGAGGATGATTAAAAACAAACATAAGGCCTTCACGGAGGCTAAAAGAAGTGGACATGAAGAAAGCTTGGAAAAATACAAAGTAATGCTAAAAAACACCAAGAAATCCATAACAGCTGCAAGAAAGGGTTTTGAGTTAAGACTGGCAGGAATGATAAAGGACAACTACAAAACATTCTATAGTTACATTGGTAGTAAAAAATGGGGAACACAAGCCATAGTCCCACTTAAGGATCCAGGAGAGCACTTAGTTCAGGAAAACAACCAGATGGCAGAAAGATATAACAGCTACCTCTCATCAGCCTATAACACCAAAACCCTGGGGAATAAAATGCATCTTGACAAAGATCTAAATACACCCAAGTTAGAGGCTGAGAATGTCAAAAAAAGGCTGCTCAAGCTAGATCTGAGCAAGTTTTTGGGCCCCGGACAGGATTCATCCAAGAGTAGTCATCAAATTGGCTGAGCTAATGGCTTATCCACTTACAGTGTTATTTCAGGCATCACTGGCTCATGGGGAGCTGGTGGATGCATGGAGAGTGGCAAATGTGGTACCTGTTTTTAAAAAAGGCTCTAGACAGGAGGTTGGAAATTATTGACCTGTTAGTTTAACATTCGTACTGGGCAAGGTCCTGGAAGGAATCATAAAGTATCACATTGAGGAATTCATGCTACAGGGGGATGACATTGATGAAAATCAGCATGGTTTTAAAAGTGTCTGTTCATGTCAAACAAATTTCCTTGAATTTTACGGAAATGTCAGCAGGGCTTTAGATGAGGGTGACTCAGTGGACGTGATATTCCTAGACCATATCAGTAGTAGAAGGAGGGAGGTTCTGGTGTCACTGTATGGGTCTCTTGTGAGGCCACATAATGGAATACTGTGCCCAGTTCTGGTCACCAGGCTATAGGACTGAGATTCAGTCACTGGAGAGAATCCATAGAAGGCCACATGCATGATTAAAGATGTACAACACAAAGAATATCATGATAGGCTAACCAAGTTAGGGATGTACACATTGGAGTTTTGCAAGCAGAGAGGAGACATGTGTATGGTTTCCAAAGCAGTCTCAGATGTGGGTTTATGAGAACAATTGGTGCTCAGGTTGAGAGAAATGAAATATTAAACTACAGCACACCCATTACAGATAGAAGGTGAAAGGTACAAAACAACCAGGAGGGAACATTGGTTCAACATTAGGGTGGTGACAATTTGTAACAGACTACCAATAGAGGTGGTGGCTAGTACGAATATGCAAACTTTTAAAACAAATCTGGACAAGTACCTAATTAGTAACAACATACAAGGTTATGGCTAGATGACACATAGTGAGCAATATGGACAGTTTGTCTTTCAAGCTCTGAAAAAACCTATGAAACCTACATCTGGTTGTAGAGGCACAGACTCCATCTGGCCTTCTGTCTGCAGAAGTGCATGCACCTTCAAGACCTGTGCTTCTGCAGTCACACATACTCATGTACACTGTATAGCATAAACATTAAGCATCCACAGATACAAATTCATGAAGGTAGCACATCAGTGCTACTGCACGTATCATCTGGAAACAGTTGTAAAGTATGTTGTTTGTCTTACTTGATTATGGCTGTCTGTGGTTGCTTGTGTTGTCTTTTTTCTGTTTGGGATTGGGGGTGGAAAGTTAGGGTCGGGAACCCTAATGCCATATTTCCCTACTTTTGTGGCATTAAGTTGAACCCTAACTGGTGCATTAACAAAGTATTTATACCTATATCTATATCTATATCTATATCTATATCTATATCTATATCTATATCTATATCTATGAATGACTTTAATGTCATCCATTGCTTGTTCCAATCCTACCAACTTTGGGACAACAACAAGAAGACAGAGTCCGTGACATTTGGCTTCAGCCAAAAGCTATCTAAGTTCCTTTTCCCCTGCTCTTCTCCACCTTGGATGTCCCTTCCCATGAGGTTTTCCCCAGCTTTAAGTATCTTAGTGTGTGGCTGGATGGTAGACTTGACTTCTCTACCAATACCAATGCTGTTCACAGAAATCTCCTCCCAAGATTTCCTGAAATATTTTCATCACAATGTAGTTTCTGGTGTTTGGCTATGTGAATGTGGTCTCTGGCACTACCGGTTCCTTTTCTCTTGCCAGACTAGATACCCTATGTGATGCCTTCTGCTGCTTTGCTGCCAATGCTCCTTCTTGAACCCATCACAGCTGATTACACACTAACTTTCTATTCTACCTCTAACCTTCCACCACCTCTTTCACTGAGCATCCTTTATTTCTAAATAGTCATTCTCTTATTTTTCCTCCTTACCTCTCCTTTCTTTTCTCTCCCAATCCCAGTGCCTCCTATGCACTTCACTCCAGGGACTTCTGCACTTCCTTTATCCCATACTCCAAATCTGCTGCTGGGCAATATACTTTCTCCTCTCATGTTCCCTCTACCTGGAACAATCCCCCCACCCTTTTTTGTCTGTTTCCCTTCTATCATTTTCTCATACAACAGCTCAAACTTCTATTCACTGCCTCTTGCACCTGTCCTGACTAATCTGTGGCCACTGTACACATGTTCCTATTTTGCAGTTGTTGTCAGTTAGTCTGTCCAGGCTTGGGTAATCTCTCAGCTACTCCCTCATCACCAGTGAGTGACCAGTGGGGTACCACAGGGATCAGCGCTGGGACCGGTCCTATTCAATATCTTCATCAGTGACATTGCGCAGGACGTAGAAGGCAGAATTTTACTGTTCGCTGATGACACAAAGCTCTGTAACAGAGTAGACACACCAGAGGGTGTAGACAGAATGAGAAGGGACCTGCAGAAACTTGAAGAATGGTCAGGGGTTTGGCAGTTGAAATTCAATGCAAGGAAATGCAAGATAATGCATATGGGGCACAAAAACCCTGGCACAATATATCAGTTGGGGGTGAGGATATAGCATCTACCAAGCAGGAAAGGGATCTTGAGGTTATCATCTCTGATGACCTCAAGGCAGGCAAACAGTGTGACAAGGCAGCAGGTAAAGCAAATAGGATGCTGGGATGCATAGGCAGGGGCATCACCAGCAGGAAAAGGGAGGTCATAATTCCACTATACAAGACACTAGTGAGGCCCCACCTGGAGTACAGTGTAGAGTTCTGGAGACCTTACCTACATAAGAACATAGACAGGATAGAGAAGGTTCAGAGGAGGGCAACAAAGATGGTGCATGGATTGCATCACAAGTCCTCTGAGGACAGGTTGAAGGAACTGAAC
The DNA here is from genome assembly GCA_016271365.2 of Neoceratodus forsteri. Classification (NCBI taxonomy): domain Eukaryota; kingdom Metazoa; phylum Chordata; order Ceratodontiformes; family Ceratodontidae; genus Neoceratodus; species Neoceratodus forsteri. Next base: position 1,295,769,349 of record CM057456.1, read on the forward strand.
ATGTACTCCCTGGAGGAAAGGAGGGAGAGAGGGGATATGATAGAGACATACAAGTATCTTACAGGGAGGAACAGGGTGCAGGAATACACTATTTTTAAGCGAAAAAGATGTTCCAGGACTAGAAGGCATGGGATGAACAACTTCATCCCATGGTTGGAGGGAGGACGATTCAGAGGAAACATGAGAAAGAATTTCTTCACAGAACGGGTGGTGGACAAGTGGAACACCCTGCCAGAGGAAGTGGTGGGGGCTGAAACAATCACGGGATTTAAGAATGCATGGGATAGACATAAAGGAATTCTGGAGGTCAGTGGTAAGGTGCAACAGACTTCTAGGAAAACAAACTGAACTTACAAGCTCAAATGGGCAGACTGGGTGGGCCATAGGCCCTTATCTGCCTACACTGTCTATGTATCTATGTATCTAAGTATCTATGTATCACCCCATCTGTATTGTACTACAGTTGCTCAGTATTTACTCCCACTGCTTCTTACCTACTCTCATTTTTGGCATTTTATTGACTGCATTTCTTACTATGGTTTATAATTACTGCCTGATTCTTAATCTTATTGTAATTTATTTGTTCATGTTGGTTCATTGGCAGCCCATACCTGCCTGTATACTGTTTTGCTTTGACTAACTGCACTTTACCATTATACAGTATATTTTTGTTTCCCTCTATTCCTCCTCTGGATCACACTTGGAAATGTCTCTTGATTCAGTGTGACTTTACTAGTGCATTTTCAGTCAGTCAATAAATAAATATATACATGGAGATGTGTATGTCTATACAACAAGCAAGTAAATCTGTGAGTAGAACTTTATTTGTTGAGTGTTCATTCTCTGGGACTCAGGGTGCTGCGTGAAGGTCAGGACAATTCATACATACATGGAGACATTTCAACTGCAGATCTCTTAACTAACCTTGTACTAATAACAAATAAATAGATAAATGCCAATAAATGAAATTACATAATCAAATAAATAATTACAGGTCTGAATAGCGGTCAATTTATCTGGAGCCTTACTATCCCCCTTAAGGCCTCCCTAAATGGGTGCAGCTTCAGGCTCCTCTTTAAGGCCCCCAATAAGGGGGCCTCCCTCAGAGATATTGTAAATGAGTTCCATCACCAGTTAATTTGAGTCATGCCCTGGAAACTGCTAGGAGGCCCACTTTGGGGGAGTGGAGAGGGCATTGGGTGTCATAATGGTTCTGCAGGTTACTAAGATAGCCAGAGCCCAGTCTATATAGGGCTTTATCAGTCAGTAAAATGACCATGAAGGTAATTCACCACCTCACTGGCAGCCAGTGCAGATCACACAGGACTGGGTCACTTAACAGGACCTTGGGAGGTCCATCAGCAATCTGGCCACTGCATTTTGCACCAGCTGTAGGCAACGTATGATCCATTCATTTACCCCGAGGTATGTATTAGCACTCACCAATCTTTTAGAGAAGGCACTTGGATGACTGTAGTGTAGTACAAGGTAATCTTTATTTCATCCAGTGCAAAAAAGTTGTGCAAATTAAACAAATAGGGCTACAGCCCCCTTTAGTAGGTTGCATGCTCAAGAATTTGCAGTACTGTTTGAAAATTGTACAGATTTTCAGCCATCACAATGATCACAATTAAAATCAGAAATACACTTTTCCTACAAAATATTGTTTTTATTTTTTGTAACATAATATATTATTTGTATACAGTCAAAATGCAGCCTGACTAAAAACTAGCCTTCTCCTCAACATTGCTTTGCTAAGAGGAGCATTTCTTTAGATGCTGATTTCCTGAACCTGAGATATGTTGACTGACATCATACTCGATATGCAACCATAAAGCAGTGTCACCAGGGGGGCACAATGACCATTTAGTGACATTGATGACATCTGCATCTTTTTGATTCATGCACAATATGGTCCACATCACTGCCCTGCACAGTCTCAAAACTTAATTACTGTTTTGTTGGTGGTCACCTTGCAATTGATCTGCAAGTCAGTTCACATACTGCGGCATGGGAAACCCTACAATCCCCACTGCAGACTTTTGCAACACCCCATGGCACAACAGGCAGGCAGTAGGCATGTTCTGAAGCTATGAAGTGGCAGCATGAGCTGGTGCAAAATGATGGTCATTAAGGAACCCTAAACAACAGCCACTAGCTGTAGCAGAGTGGAGCTTGTGCGTCACTACAATCCAAGGAGTGTGCAGAGAATGGGGAGTGGGTGGAGACAACTAGACATTCAGTGAACATACTGGGCTGACAGAAAATCTCATAGACCAGCAGCCTAAAAGAATGCCCTAGCTACACAGTCAAAACATGGGTGGACACCCTACTCTCTGAGCATGAACTTTCTCTGTGAATGACAAAAATGGGGATGGTACAATGTGGTATCTGTTTGCACCCGATTTACACTGCTACCCATTATGACTGAGAATGGGACCAATATGCATCCAATGGGACTGGAATTGAATGCTGAAATTGTCACAGTCATCATACACCAGTAAAATGTGTTTCTCACTACATCTTGCTTTACTGTAGCAAGAAACAGCAGCATGTTGTAAATAAGCTCCCCTGGTGCTGAGTCAGTGGATGCCAGATATCATCTCTGTACTTTAAGTGTTAAAAATAATTGCATCTGTATTCTTAATCCATTAACTTATTTGGGGAACATGTTTTCTGCATTACTAGGACATTGATACCTTTCAGGGTATTATCTGAAGATCTTCCTATTTACACAGTGGATTAAGAGAAATGAAATGAAATGAATTCTTTGGTGAAGAGGCACCCTGAAGGTTCTTCAGTTTGTCACATTATATAATGATTATGTTACCCAACTGTATTAGCATTTCAGGGCTGTTGCACAACACAGCTCAAAAAAGAGCAAAATCTAAAGCGCTTAAAAGGAGAGAAATATTAAAATATAGCAGGGAATATTAACTTGAGTCCTCCAATGAAATAAAAGGCTAATAAAAGAATACAGTAGGCTTGCTAAATGAATTTTATTGTGTGCACAGTTTCATCTGTTCCCTTTATGTACAGTATAGTACATGTCCTCCAATGAAACAAAAGGCTAATAAAAGAATACAGTAGACCTGCTAAATGAATTTTATTGTGTGCACAGTTTAATCTGTTCCCTATATGTACAGTGTAGTTCCTCTAAATGAATACAGAATAAACTTACACACTTGCAAAAGTAGTGTGTATACAGTATTAATTTGTTACAAGAAACTTTAAAGACATATTCTTTATGTGCTGACAAATTCTGACCTTAAGTGCTATAACTGACTTTTCAGATTAGTGTATTTGTTTTTAGTATCTTTTTTATTGTCTGTATTTTGTATATTGTATGTATTTGCTACACGAGACATCTGTGAAAATGGGCTCTTGCCCACAGATTTTTCAGTATAAAATAAAAAAATTAAATTAAATGAAAATGAAATGAAATATTCTGTTTCATGGCAAGAATATAGATAAATAAAATAGAAGAACTGGGTTACACAAAAGTTCCCCAAAATTTGCATTTTTGCATTTTTTTGCTTACTGAAAATATTTTCATTAAAATATGATATTTTCCCCTTAGAATTAAAAGACTTCCCTGAGGTTTGATGGGTGGGAGAAACCAGCTACACCCTCTTCCTGAGTTATATAAACCAGCTTCCTCCAATATTATTCAGCTCCATTTTTTGCTACAGCGGGAGGCTCTGCCCCCCCCCCCACATGGTTGCTGCTTTCCTTGTTGGTTGTTTTTTACTTTTCTGTTATGTGTTTTTTTTGGGGGGGGGGGGTTGCCTTCACCTTGTGTTTGGTTTGTGTCTTCTCCAACTCCCTGGTTAGTATGTTCTGCCTTCTCACAGACAATGGCTCCTGTTGCTCTCAAGTGCTCATTTTACTCTAGTGCTTACCTGCAATGAGTTTTCAGTGTGATGACTCCATTATTTGTCATGTTCCTGTATTTCATTTATTTTCTCAGCCAACTTTACCTACATTCTGAACCAGCTCTATTAACTTTTTTACTGTAGTCTCTCTGCATGCATTCCATTCAAGCTAGCAGCTGCAACCAGTTCTCCCAGCTAATTCACAGTACTTCTCTTAGCCTTTACTTCTTACCCATTCAGCCATCACTCAGTCAGTCTGCTTTAGTATTTTCACTACACTTATGGTTGTACTATAACTCCTGCAACTCCTGCGTATGGCTGAGTTCACACTATGATAATGGCCATTGATATGCATTTCTGCTTACAGTACCTTGCAATTTAGTTCTTTACTATCACACCTGTTGTACTTCAGCACTCCTTATTCAGTCCATTCCAATTTATCTTTCATTTCATCTGCATCATCATAAAAGTCAGTCCATTTCGGCATCATGCCATGAGGCCCTAAGAATGCATCCATACTTGCAGTTATCATAGTTCCCTTCCCTGTTCACTCACTCCCCTTGAAGTCCACATCATGAAGGTGAGTTCCTCACTAAGTAGGTCCTTTTCAGGCTACTTGTCTTCTGCAGCACCTTCTAGCAGTCCTAGCAGTTGGTGAAAAGTTCCAATGCTCAGGGCGAAGCTTCAGACATGCAGACCCATGGCTGAAGGCACCTCATTTTCTAGCATTTCAGACTTCATCTGCTGTAAAGAGGGGCCCTAAGTTCACATGGGTTCCTTTAACTAGACCTGGTGCTTACAAACAAGGACAGCATTGCAGACATCACAGTGGACAGTCCGTAGGTATCAGTATTCACTGTACCATGTGGTTTATCATAAAGACAGGAAATATGAGCTATTGTAGTCTATCTTAAAGGGAGCTGATTTGGGTCTCTGACTTTTATGCTCCTTACAATTCAAATGAATTCAAGTGAGCAGAGGCATATCACATGAGGAAGAGGGTTCTGAAGTTTTGGTGGGCTGATGTTAATGAAATGGGATACTGCCCCAGAAACTGGCTTGTCAGAGGAGATGGCCAGAGAGGGGCAGAGACACAGTGGGGAAAAAATAAGTGATGACATAATTAAGGCAACCAATCTGTCTGTGAAGGAAGCGAGTAAAAGTAGGAAGAACAAACTCTAGCCAAAGCCAATATGGCTGTGGTGAGCTTGCAAAGCTCTGGAGAGGGAGCACCGGTGAGTGCCATCTCCAAGATGGTGGCAGCAATGCAACTGCGCAGTTCTTGTTCCTGAATGTGGAAGTAACAGCAGAAGTAATGCAACTGTAACTCTGTAGTGGCCACCATAGTGGAGTGTTCCCAGCTCTCTTGGACTTTAAGAAGGATACTTCCAAAAGTCCAATGGAAGCATGCCACAGTTATCCATTTTCAAGCAACCAAATGCAAAATGGAGCACTGACTGATCTCATGGGAGACAACTTGTGGGACATCTGAAATTGCCATATTCAGAAGAAACAATATGTATGCGGTTGTCCTTTTTATGTTGGTGTGCTTACGCAGCCAACATCTTGGAACAGTGCGGATTTGGAGGTGTAGTCACTGTTGGGTGAATGCAGGGCATGCATCAGTAGGTGTGTCCCTCATTCCCCAATCAGCCTGCATGCTGGTGCCACACCATGCATACATAATGTGGCAAGCACATCTGAGAAAAAGTCCGCTGCAATCCAAGCAAAGCTCATCAGATGTAATGGACCTTTTCTTTACATGTTCTCTGACATTATGCTCATGGTAGCACACTGGCCTCAGAAACTGGTGACTTCAGGGGTGCCCAATCCCTCTGTCGGTTGACCCTGCCCCCTATGAATGTGCCGACGGGGGAGCCCACTCCCCGTCAGCATAAAGCACCCTCTCATTTGTGACATGCCAAGGGGGGAGCCCAACCCCCCTTTGCTTTTACTCTTCCCCCCTTTCCTTGTGTGTCTGAGGGGAGCCCACTCCCCGCTGGCATAAAGAACCCCCCCCAATTGTTTAATGCCGAGGGTGTGCCCAATCTGCCTAGGATCTGCACTGCCACCCTTCTTTGCGTGTCAATGGAGGTGCCCAATCCCCAATGACACAAATTACCCCCCCGTGTTGTTTACTGATGAGGGTGCCCAATCCTCCGTCAGCTACAGACACCCCCCCTAAATAGTTAGGTGGCATGCTGGGGTCCCCTGCAAAAAAAAACCTGTCCTCCGATGTTTTTTTTTTTGTTTCCCAGTAAAACAAAAACAATCTCTCATAGTCTCAATGCCCCTCTCCACCCACCTGTACCACCCTCTGCGCACTCTGCCTCCCCTCACCCCCCTCTCCCCATACTTACCTTTGGAGTCTGGAGCGATGATCTTCAGTGGACCGGGAACACATCTGCACTCTTCAAAGCCGACCGCAAACTGAGGAAATGCCAGTAAGTTGTATAATGGAATAAATAGGGGTTTTTCAACTTTAGTGCATATCTTGGTCATTTTTGTGAATTTTGGCCCCAAATTTTCAACATGGGGTTTTTGGGACCCATTCTCATGAATTCTTGCACTGCCATGGCATTATTCAGTCCTGAAAGGTGATTTCATACTCACTGCAAGAAATCACCTCTCAGGACCGAGTAATGAAATGACAGTGCCATTGTTCATGAGGAGGAGTCCCAAAAAGTCTATCTTGCAAATTTGGTGGGAAAAAAACCCCAAAATGACTGTTTTATGAGCGTGCTTATCAACTGCACAATGCACGCTCGCAAGTTAGTGCATTCGCACTATTTTCATGCCAGAGTCTCAACATTGCCATTTTACCACACCTTCTTGTGAACCGTAGAGTTGTCATTTTTCACATCCTGGCCAAAATGTGTTTTCGCACTTCCAGCGCAGAATAGCGCAGTCGCTGTGAAAAATCAGTGTTCGGGGCACATTATGAAAATGACAGTGACACTGTTCATGAGCAGAGATCCTAAAATGCCTGTGTTGAAAATTTGGTGAAAATACTCCATAAAATGATTGTGTTATGGGCGTGCATTGCGCAGTTTGCACGTACGCTCGTACGTTCGCAAACTTCTAATATTTTCACATCAGATTCTCAACATTGCCATTTTACTGCACCTTATTGTGAACCATACAGCTGTCATTTTTTACATCCTTGCCAAAATGTGTTTCACACTTCTGGTGCAGAAGAGCACAGTCACTGTGGAAAGCCCGTGTTCAAGACACATGATGAAAATGACAGTGCCACTTTTCATTAGCAGATGTCCTAAAATGCCTATGTTGAAAATTTGGGAATGAAAGTCATTAAAATGAGTGTTTTACAAGCGTGCATTGCACAGTTTGCATGCACTCTGATGACTTTGTGAATTTGTAATAGTTTCACTCCAGCTGTTCATCATTGGCATTTTTCCATACTTCCTTATAAACAGTGCAGCTGCCTGAAATGTGTTTTCGCACTTCCGGCACAGAATTGCACGGTCGCTGTGCAAAATCAGTTTTCGGGACAGTTTGAGGAAATGACAGTGGCACAATTCATGAGCACAGGTCCTAAAATGCCTATGTTGAAATTTAGTGCCGAAAGTCCATATAATGACTGCGTTGCAAGCATGCATTGCGCAGTTTTCACGCACCTTTGTAACTTCGTCAATCTGGAACATTTTCATGCCACATTTTCACCACCGGCATTTCTGCACATCTCCTTATCAATAGTCCAGCTGCCATTTTTCACAGCCTGCCCAAAATGTGTTTCCACAGCTGTGGTGCACAATGGCGTGCTCACTGTGCAAAATCACCTTCTGAGACACATTCACAAAATCACAGCACTATGCGTCTCTACCACCACCGCTCCTACTGCCAATGTCAGCTCGACAAAATTTGACATTGACAAATGCTTGTTGTTGACAGTGATAATGTGAGCCTCCATAACTCAATGTCATTGAGTAAAGCTGAGAGATTTATTTCCGAGTCTGAGCAGTGCGGGTCAGTTTGTAATGTCATTGAAGGACTGACTTCATGAGCTGTACTGTTGAAAGCCTGGACACCGCATCACATTGAATACATTCCTCCCTGTATCTGCAAAGGTTTTGAATTTGTGAATGAGTTACCTATTTTTGCATTCCATTCAGCACTGTAAAATGTGTAATGGTGTGGCTGCAAGATGGCCTATGATGTCATAAGTAGCTGTTTGTTCATGGAGCTATTCTCTGAGTGTTTTCTGACTTTTCAAAGTCAATTACTGTCTTCGTTTTTTTTTTTGCAAGAAAGCAGCAGCAAAGGCAAATAAGATTCTGGGATGCATATTTGGGGGTATCAGTAGTAGGAGAGAGGAGGTTATACTGCCCTTGTACAGGTCACTGGTAAGGCCACATCTAGAGTACGGAGTTCAGTACTATTGCCCACACCTCAAAAATGACATTAACCAGCTGGAGAAGGTCCATAGGAGACCTAAAAAGATGATAGCAGATCAGCAGGGTAAGCCATACGAGGAGAGTTGAAGGCACTGAACATGTACTCCCTGGAAGATGGGTGAGGGAGAGGGAACATAATTGGGACCTTTAAGTACTTGAAAGGGATAAATAAGTTTGATAAGAGAATCTTGTTAAGTTGAGTGGCAACCATAATATGAGAGGGCACGGTCTTAAGCTAGAGGGTGGGAGGTTTAGGAGGGAGGTCAGGAAGCACTTCTTCACAGAGAGGGTGGTGGGCACTTGGAATGCACTGCCAGAATAGGTCATCTCATTGAAGACAGTGGGCAGCTTTAAGAGAGGCTGGGATTAGGCATATGAGGAAGGTAAGGATCATGGGTTGGGAGGATAGGAGGAGTGGAGAGGTAGAGCAGGGACAAATAAATCAAGCTGTGGACCCTGCAATAAGAGCATACTTGATAGACCAAATGGCCTTCTTCTGCTGGCTTCTTTATATGTTTGATGTTATTAACTGGGATTACATGGTGAACGTTTTTCCAATCCTTTATAAATAGTAAGATTGGGGAGATATAATATTTGGTATGTAATCCGAGAGAGGAAAAAAACAATTACATTTATATGAAACAGTGTTATGTTTTATCCATACCCATGTTACAATAGATGTGTCATAATAAAATTGTGTACTATGTATAGACATCTTTGTCTGTACATAAGCATATTAGTTTCTCATTCCAGCCCAGCCCATGACTCTGTATAACGAAATAATACAACGGTAACCATAATAAACATTGCAAAACCAAAAAACACTGTTTTCTCCATGCCAAATGATTTTTTTTGTCTTTGTGATTAAATATTGCAGCATTACATTTCTCATCTGGAGATGCTGAGTAAATATGATATGAGTGTTTAGAATTTAGCTGTTATTCATTTAAAGATATCTAGCTGTTATTTCTGCGTTAACTAAATATGTGTTCAGTATATTGATATTGTATCTCCTCTCCAGCCTCAGTCAAGCTCCCTATTGAGATATCTCGGCACTGTGGACATTTCAAAGTGTCATTACCAAACACATTACACAGTACACAGCAGATGAGTGTATTGGGGGGGGACAGTCACTTAGTATCTGGTATTTATGGGCTGGAGTATTTGTAATATTGTGTTTGTAGATGTGGACAACCTACTACTGTATATATATCTCTGGTCATCAGGGTGAAAAGTAGGGACAGTGGTGGTCTCCGGCTGCAGTGTGTCAAAGTCAGTAACAAATCTTGTCATAGCCAGAGTTACTCCATGTGTTCATGCAAACTTTCAAGATGATATTGATGAATGTGTGCCACACACACACACACACACACTCTCTCTCTCTCACACAACACACAACACAACACACATGTGCAACTCTGTGGATGTAATGTTGATACTCCTGACTAAAAGTTTGCTAAGTATGCTGACAGTAATTAAATTATATAATGTTGTTGTGATTTCTTCAGTCTCCACATTTCCTCCATGCACCATGAGCTATTCACACAAGTAAAATCTAGACATATTAAAGTAAATTTATTGTGTTTGTGACATACTGTGCTTCTATACCAGCCTTGCACTCCAAATGCCATGGTGTACCCAGGAATACAATGTATGAATTTGTGCACACTCCCCTTAATTATGACGGTCTTCTTGTTATGACACCTTGACATAAATATACACGTATTGGTCAGAAAGACATTGCTACAGATACCGAGTCTGATAAATACCAGATGTTGAGTGCCTGTTTCTCCCACCCCTCCCAACCCCCAAGGAGAAACACACTGACTTCATGTTCATTGTATATGATCTCTGGTAATGTCTGTTTTTAAGGTATACATTGTGAGTCATGTCTATAGCGATTTTGATTGAGCATGGATAGGGGACATGAAGCGAATATACTGAACACACATGTAGTGAACAGAGAGAGAGAGAGAGAGAGAGAGATATCAACTGGATATTTTAGTTGAATGGCAGGAAAATAGTGAACAGTCATAACATATTTATGCAGCAGCACAGTTCCCAGTAATTTCAATTTATCAGAATCATAGGGATTGCAATACTCTGCTAAGTACCACAGTACATTTAATAAAATGATAAGAAAATAATGTTTTATGAGTTAGAAGTTGCAAGGGACATCATAGGGACTGCAAAGAAATTGTAGGGGGTCCCAGGGCAACCCCTTGCTACTCCTAAATGACACTTATGGCAGCATGCCTGTTTTACAGGTGCATTTTTCCAGTAGTAAAAAATAGTAAGGTAGTAAAAGAGAAACATAGAAAGGCAAAACAGAAAGTGGCTAACTAACAACTAGTGTTAAAAAGGCAATAAAGAGACCACCATAGCTTGTCTCTGTAGTTAAAAAATAGCCCATAAAAACTCATCCCACCAGCACCACAATGAAAACCTCCATAGAACTAATACAATGCACACACTATACCAGGAGGTCAAAGGAATGTGCAAAAGGTTAAAAAAGGATATAAAGTCAGGAATTACCTCACCAAATGCATATGGCAGACATGCTAATAATATATCATTTACAACTGCTACCATTCATACTGTATATATGAGATTCTTAATAACGGAGGTCAGAAAAAATGTGCAGAAGATCAAAAGGTAATTCTGTCACTAAGAAAAACCAGGACAACCTTCTGTAAAACTGACCTTATCATCAGTGATGTTAACCTTAGCTAATGCACTAAAAACTATAATTCACATTTAGTATCCCTAGTCAAAACTAGTATGCAAATATGAAAGTCAAAGGAATAAACATAAGGTCACATAAAGCCAAAGTGACCTTCCATAATTCTAACTGATAGAACTGTCACTATTAATTTCCACGCTATATGGTTATGCTAATACTCAGGTCACCAAATATGTTGTATATGTATTCAATTTAAAGAATTACAACATTATACAGAAGCGACCCTGAAACTGTAGAATTATTATAAAAAGCTCACACAGAAAAATACATTTTCAGAAAAATCTACATAATAAAAGGAGGCATTATTAACTGTGTGTACACCTAAAAGACCATGCAGTGAGTGACAGAGGCTAAAGGAAAAAGTTACAAACAATTTTGTCACAAGTGGAACAAAATGGACCACCTTAGTGCATTAATACATAGACCATATTTTGTTTATACTGTATAGGGAAAATTGTTCAAAACCCCCCCCCCACCCCGTGGTCTCACGTAGTGGTGGGCAAAGTTATTTACAGGAGTATTACAAATTCCACTCATTCCATGAGTGAAATGTGAAATTTACGCCTGGCGGAGTAGCAAAGTTTGCCTGGCAGACCATGCAATTTTGCCTTCCATGGCTAAATTTCACCTTCCGTGAGAAGTTTTGCCTTCCGCAGCAAAATTCTGCATTTTTGCCTAGGTAAAATTCCACCTTATGTGGGAAAATGTCGTGAATTGCTACATCAGGCAAATTTGGCCACTTCACTGGTGAAATTTAAATTTGCTGCACCCTAGTCCCACGGTGACTTTCTCAAGTCCAGTGAAAAGGAAAAAAATGCCCAGATCCATCCCTTTCACACGTCTGCTTATGAAGAGTCAGTACATTTCTAAAATCCATTGTGCTTATTGTTTCCAAGTGTTTGCCAATACGTTTCATAAAGATGAGCTTCGTATTTCCTACATAGAAAACTTTCTATGTTTGAAAGACGAAGCACACCTGTAAGAAACATATTTGTTCACTTGTGATATAATTGTTCATATCTTTTTCCTTTATTCTTTGTCACTCACTACATAGACGTTTTGGAAAATGTGATATGATAGTGGAAGGTGTATAAATTATCAACTGCTAATTAAATACAGTTCAGTGGTGCAGGAGAGAAAATTAACACTGCAGCTTCAGGGAACAGGGAAAAATGCATTGATACTGACAGTAACACATGTAATTTCTCCAATAGCAGTGCTCCTAAGCAGACATGCTTTAGCCAGAGCTGATACTGTACCAGAATGTGGAAGTAACAGACAAAATAGTGTGGATGTTACTGTATAGTGGCCAACTGTGGCGGAGTGTTCCCAGCTCTGTTGGACATTCGATAGGATTCTTCCAAAAGTCCAATGGAAGTGTGCAACAGTCGGCCATTATCAAGCAACCAAACGCAAAATGGCTTTAGGCTTCACCCATAGCCATAAAAAAAGAGTTAAGGATTTCTAGGGAACTAGCCAAGGTGCTGAGAGAAAAAAGCAGGCATTCAGGATGTACAGTATGTATAAGGAAACATAGAGGGAGGAAAGCAGGGAGGTACTGTTTACCAAGTAAAGCACAAGAAGGCAGAAGGCAGTGACAGAAGAATAGGTATAGACAGGGGAAAGGACACACACAAAGGGGCAGCTAAAGTGGATAAGACTTTCTACAGGTACATAACTGAGATGAGGAAAGCAAGAGAATAGTAAAGATAAGGAGGGTGGCAGGGTGAGACTGTGCAGAAGAGAATCAAGGAAAAGTGAACATCCTGAACAGGTACTTCTACTTAGTCCTCACAGTGGAGGGCTTTTGAAAATTAAGTAGCTGTTTGCGGGGCATTTCTTTTTTTTTCTGGGGTCTGGTAAGCTTTTCATTTTAATAGTCTAATGTCTGCTGGCCCGGTGGTGCTGAGGGCTAGGGCACTGGATGCCTAACCTCGTGTCATGCCAGCGACCAGGGTTTGGGAATGAGCCCGGGCCTGCTGGCACATGATGCCACGTGCATTCCTGCAACTGACATGCAAATTTGGGCCACAATGACATGTGAATCACCCCATTTGTGCCTTGCATGACTAATGGCCCCATTTGCATGTTTCGGTCTGAATATCTGGAATTTGTGCTTGACAGATCCTGCAAGATGCACCATGCATCCCCATTCCAGGTATTCAGTACAAACAGGGGGCTGTGCTGGTGCAGTGTTGGTGACCCCCATTTGTGCCACCTGAGTTTTTTGCTATATTCTGACTAGATGCACATTTTTTTGCACCAGAGCAACTCAGTTGCCACTTGCAGCAACTTGTACCTTTTCCAGGTGTAGTTTGGATATTGGGGCCTTACAGTATTCCCAAAAAAGCCAAAGGGAACAAATTAATACAAGGGACAGCCTGGGATCCTGCCCCCCCCAAAAAACTGGAGAGCAGAATAAATAATCTGACTAGCCAGCAACTGCCACTCACTAGAACTGAATCTGCCATTTATTGGCAACAATGTCAGTGGGAATTGATAACAGCCAGGAAGAGCACTGAAACAACAGCACTGTCTCTCGGAGTGAGCCCCAAAGAGCTGCAACAGAAAGAGCACATGCACAATATGCCCTACACACAGTAAAATGGCAAAACTCACAGCAGCACCATAAGTCTATCTCCTACAGCAGCCCAAAGCAGAACCACGAACTTCGCAAGGCCCGCTGACCGAGGAGGTACACCCGACTGTGAGAATCAGCAACAGATCGAGCCCAGGATGGCTTGCACAGAGGCCGCACCATGCAATGGCAGCAGGATACAAAGGGTGAGCACACAGGAGACATCACAGGCAGAAGCGCCACAGTGGAGGACACAGAGGGACAGGGACAGGATAAACTAGCCCTGCATGTGAACTGTTGCAGTTCCCCAAGGTGATGCTGTGCCACTGACTGTCAGGGTCTTCCTGCACTACATGTTGTGGAGCCCTACCTCCCCACCCAGCTGTCCATGTACTGTGTTGCACTCCTGCAGTGGTCATGCTGGGTATCTGTAATTTGGTCTTGCTGCCCCCCTACCCCCTTGCGGGCACTGTGCTCATGGACATGTATCCCAGTATCCGACATTCATATCATGTGTGCTGGCCCTTCTAGCATCTGTATTCTGCACCCCCAGGCATGTACACTGGTGCAGGACTCTGCAGTGCCACCCCACATGGTTCCAGTGGACACTGCCCTCCTCGACTGTACATGGGTCTCTGGCACTGTGGTCATAGTTCCACTGCACTCTACAGCAGTGGGCCCCCTGAAGGAGTGGGACCTGATACCACTGTGGCTCATACGCCCCCTGGTCACTGCCGCACCCCAAGGTCATGCCCTCTGGCATGCTCATGTGCCATGCACCACCCGGTCCCTTCGGGCTGGCCACCTTCCACTGCCACTGCCATGCATCTCCTTTCACCATGCCCTGCCCTTCACCTTCCTTGTTGGTACACCCTCTTTGAGTAGTGCCATTTGGGGGTGGCCCATACTGTGGCATGCTCTGCCCCTCTGCCTTGCGGGGCTCACCTTGTGCCCGGCACCCTTCTTTTCACCTCCTGCTGCATTTGCCCTTTGTGCTGGGTAGCATTTCTGCACTGCCTCCCTTGCAGCATTCTCCCTTTTGACCTCGCCATTGCAGGCGGTACTGTTACAGATGTGCATATATCACATAAAACCATGGAAATTACCATATTATCCCTCAGAAGTAGCTATAAAAATAACCTTGTGGAAAGCAGCAGCAATATTTTTTTAGACACAGAGTACGGGCAGGATGTGTCCAAACAACATCCTGTGACAGCAATCTTGAAATGGGCAACTCAAGCTGGAAGCTCCCAGTTATATATGTCAAAGGTTCAGTGGCCATCTTTGTTAATTACACCAACTACCTTCAAAACAGTTTAATTCCACAGGAATTAATAGTGGCAAGCCCTATTGAAATGAATAGACACTGACACAGAAAGCTGATTTATCAAGAAATTTTTATTACATGACAGAATGACACAGATTGGGGTTGGGATTGTTTATATGAGACATTACATGATGGACTTGCTCACAAATAATTGTACTTTTGTCTACAATGAAATTCTCTCAGCAGCACTCCATCTAATCCACAGTGTCCATCTTCTGCATGATGACTATTCATTCTCACCCTTACAACTTCTGTTCTATTAAGCAAAGACCTCCCATGATGACCTTGTCTGTCAAAGAAAGAAATCTGGGCTTAGAGGCATCCATACCTTCAACCACCTGAAGGCCATTAAGGATGACTTTGTCTACATTCAAAATACATTACCACACCCCACAGTGCATTCCAGCATATAGCCACCATCCTTCTCTGCCTTGCCTCATAAAAATGCTGTTGTCTGACTTGAGCAATTCCAAGCCTGGATTGCCTTCAATGGTTGGACCAATATCTTCTGAATATCCAGTGCCTTGTGCTTGCTTCTGAGAGGGACTACCATTTTCTGGTTCAAAGCTCTTCCAGGAAAATTGAAAGAAAGTACTTCCATCCTGTATGGAACTTTTAAAGACCTTTTCATCCAAGCATATCCATTCTGGTTACTTGAACAGCAGTGGTGGGAATGCACCATGTAGTTTTCCAAATCTCTGGAGCCTTCACAGTGGACATTGAGTCATGCTGCAAATATTGGCAGAAAACAGAAAAGGATCAAATTACAGCTTTCAACCAAGGACTATTCCCACAACTTCATCCTTAATAAGGTCCAACAGAAGCTGACAGCCCAGATGGCCACTTCATGACATGCACAGGAATCCATATCAATGTTCCAGGTCACCCGATTCCAGGTAACCAGTGTGCAAAGAGCTCAATCCTGAGAAATGGCTGCACTCACAACATGCATGCAGCAGCAACAAGCAGTGGTAGACAAGCTCAGTATGTCTGCCAATAATTTACAGATCAGCTCAACTTCTTCCTGTACTATCTTGTTGAAGATCTGCAACCAGTTCACAGACACCTACTCAACCATCACCTTCCTGAGTGCCTGTAATCTGCCAGTGGTGTGGATTCAGAGGACACACTGCTGTGGTTTGCAGAAAGCTAACTTATGACGAAAAATAACTGGAACCAAAGGTGTCCATAGCAGCAGCAGCAAGACGAACACAAGTACTCACAGGATCTGGGAAATGATTGCTGCCCAAATAACTAGGGGCTTTTATTGGCCAGGGGAATATCTCAACTGACTGCCCCTCTGACTCTCTCAGCTCACACAGACAGCATCCTTCAACTCCAAGACACAACTCTAGTACCATCTTGCTTCCAGGAGCAGCTGCACCTGTTATCAGATCACTACTTCTAACAAACTATGTCTTGGTTACCACTGGTGATTGGTCCACACATGCCTTGCTTGACACCAGAGCAGACATTTCAGTAATCAACACCAACATCCTGAACAACAGAGCTCTTGTCAGTTACCTCATGTCTCTCCAGCTGACTTGAAGTACTGTACCTCATCACAATAAACTCTGCTGTGGTTTCTATCACAGACGTCGTCCACCTCAAACTACACTGTGGCTCACAGCAAGCAACTGTCAAGTTCTACTTAGTGCCTGGACAACAACCATCAGTGATTCTTGGCATAGACTTTCTCAAATATCATAAAGCCATCCTGGACTTGCTTTAAACTGTCACTGAACCTCTGGAGGCAACTTTCAGCAATGACTTAAGTCACTGTGCCTCCTAAGACAGAATTGGTTTTGGTTGCCAAGTTTAGAAGTGAGCCACTCCACAGTGTGTCATTGACATTTCTTTGGGACCTCTTGCTTTGCATTATTTATGTCTTCTTTGGGGAAACTCCTTGTCTACTATGCACAGTGACACAGTATTCCAAAAATGTTTCAACTTTATAGTTACTCCAGTCTTGAGCTCCAAGTGTATCAGTGTTGGAAAGTCTGTTAGCCTGTCCACAGGGGACTAACTCATGGAAGAACCACAGCATGGTTCACAAGTGAGTTAGCAGAGCTGACACTGCAGCATCTAACAGAAACAGGCAGGGCTCGATGCTGAGGAGTAAGGAAGGTACTTAGGATTGTTCAGTAAGAGATACTGAATAACATACAAAGGGTGAAAAAAAACATACCACAGTTCTGCAGCTGTGTGCTTATAAATAAGTGTTTGTATTTGTTTGGAGGGTTCATTGAACAGGCATCATACTTGTTTCAAGGGTAATTTGAACAGACATTGTTTTCTGGCTCTTGCAGGATTGTTTTGGGCTTAAGTAACTGGCTTTAAACTGCACTGTATTTAGTAACTGTTTTCCTTTTTGGATCGCAGATTTGGCAGTTTCTTCATGTATAGGCTCACTGTGTCTGGGGTTTGGAAATCGACAGTTGTCACACAGGCAGAGTATCAGTCAACAGGGCAGAGATAGAACAAAAGGGAGCCAGTTTTGAATCTCAGGGAGAGAAGTATAAGAAAAGGAGCCAGGCAGCACGACTCTAGCAGTAGCAGCAGGAGGGGCAGAGGAATGAAGGTCAGAGAGGTTCTGGGACCGAGAAAAGTGCATGCTGAGTGACCAGAGTGGCTGATTGTTTCCCACAGAAGGGGGCAGCACTGAACACCTGCACACCCTCCCCCATCTCCTCCCACCTCCTGCTAGTCAACTTTTATAGGTTTAGCAGACTAACTGGATTGATGCTTCCTGGGTAGCCACTGGTAGAGGTAGGTACACTCTGTCTAAGATCTAAACAGGTATATACACCAGGGGAGAGCACCAAAGGAGAGAGAGAAGAAAAAATAGAAAGAGGAAGAGCAAACCATGCATTAGACAGGAATAAACCACCAAAGGGGTTAGTCTACAACAGCTAACTCAGGGGTAAAAGAGATAAGCAAAAACAGAGGGCATAGTTCAGTGAAGGGAAAAGGTAATAGAGGAAAAGGGGGAAATGATGGGCATGGTGCAGTGCAGTGGCTGCAGAGCTGCACTGATTAGAAAAGCCTTTTGGATGTTGTGGTGCTGCCCCATATGCAGGCACCTCTCCGGGCTGAGGGTGGGGGTTAACAGTCTCCAGGCTGAGCTGGCCAGGCTGCTGGAGGCTTATACACTCACCCAGAGGCCACCTAGGCAACTTCTACTTCCTCAACAGTTGCCTTACAGAGAGATTGGATGGACTATGGTGGGCTCAGGGATGTTGAGGGAAGGGGGGTCACAGGCACATCCCCCAACCAGTGAAATGTATGAAACTCATGTGCCATCCTGGCAGAGAGGGAAGGTCCTAGAGCATCTCCCAATGTAGTCACTAGGGAGGACTAAAGGGGCTTCCACAATGGAACCCCAAGGGTGGGCAGCAGGAGGCTCCAGAGGAGGAGGAAGCAAATCATGTTTTGGGACTCCATAGTGAGAGGACTAGTGCTGGGAAAATGCAGTGGGGGTGAAAGGGAAGTGATGTTCCTACCTGGAGGCACTGCTCAGAGGGAGGGGGAGTGGATCCTAAGGAACAGCAAGGCAGTAGCAGGGAGGGATGAGCTGGATGTCATTGCCCACATAGGGACAAATGACCTAGCAGGAAAAAAGGTAGAGACGGAGGCAGTAAAGGAGGACTTTAGGACATTGGGGAGGGGCCTAAAGCAAGTAGCTTGCTCTATAGCTTTCTCGGAGGTACTGCCTGTCTATGGCAAAGGGAAAGGGAGGGACACCCACACCAGGAAATTCAATGAATAATTGAAAGATTGGTGTAGAGAGGAAGGGTTCAGCTTCATTGGGGACTGGGGCCCCACATGGGGGGATAAAGGACTGTACAAGCTGGACAACATGCATCCAACCATGGGGGGGAGGGTACCAATATCCTTGGTGATAAGTGAAAATGTTTCCTCTGCAAACATTTAAATTAGCCAAGGGGGGGGGGAGGTGAAAAAGGGAATATCACATTGCCCCCTCACAGGAACAGACAGTCATAAGATCACCAGAACAGCAGTGGTCATACATACTGTAGATAAAAAAGAAGAAATAAGTAATGAGAAGAAATGCAATAAAGGAGATTGAGAGGAAAAAGGGGGGGAAGGGGAAGAAAACAGAAAACAGGACAATAGACAACAAGGGGGCAGAGGGTAAACAGTGGGGTAAAGGGGGAGGTGACCAGGCATGGAGGTCAATGTGTACAAATGCCCATAGCCTGGGAAACAAAATCCCAAACCTAGAGACACTAATGGGGGAAGTGGACCTAAATATAGTGGCTATTACAGAAACATGATACACTGACAACCATGAATGTGATACAGCCATATCAGGATATGCACATTTTAGGAAAAAAGGAAACAAAGAAGGGGGTGTGGCCATGTACTTGAGGGAGGGACTCAACGCAACAGAGGTTAAAGGGCAACAAGATGGAGCAGAGGCACTGTGGGTCACCCTACAGACAGGGAATGGGACCAGCATTAGAACAGGGGTGATCTACAGACTTCCAGCGCAAGGGGAGGAGACAGACACTAGTGGAAGCCATACACAAAATGACAACCAAAGGTGAACTACTACTACTAGGGAAGTTCTGTCAGCCAGATGTAGATTGGAGCACCCAAACTGCAAGCACGGTTAAGAGCAGAAACATCCTGACCGCACTGCAGGAGACAGGATTAAGACAGTTGGTGGCTAAGCCCACCCGTGATGAGGCTATACTGGACCTAGTGCTCACAAATGGGGACAGGGTCAGGGATGTGAAGGTAGGCAGCCACATAAGGATGAGTGACCACAGAGCAGTATGGTTCAACATAACCACAGTAAAGCAGGCTAACCACACAAAAATTAAGGTCCTGGACTTCAGAAGGGCCAGCTTTGGCAAAATGGCAGAATGTCTCAGGGAAGTCCTGGCAAAAGAGGACAAAGGGGGAAGTAGAAGGACAGTGGTCTATTCTCAGGGGGGCCATAACAGAGGCAACAAACCTCTGCATTAAACAGCCGAGCAAGGGCAAGAAAAAGAAGCATACACTTAGGTTCTCGAAAGAGGTGGCCAAGAAAGTATGGAATAAAACAGAGGTTTTCAGGAAATACAAAGAAATGCAAAAGGAAGAGGATAGGGAGTGGTATCTAGAGAAGCAGAGAGAAGCAGGGAAGGCAGTCAGGAGTGCAAAGGTGCCCACAGAAGAGAAGATAGCACAGGAGGTAACAAAAGGTGACAAGCTTTTCTTCAGATACTGTACATCAGCAAAAGAAAAAAGGCAAAGGGTGGGATTGTCAGGATAAAAAAGGGGGGGGGTGCGCAGAGGAAATAGAAAAAGCAGAACTGATGAATAGATACTTTTGTTCAGTCTTCATGAAGGAAGGGAAGGGCAAATGTCCACAGTTCAGCAAAAAAAAAAATACAGGGAGAGGAAGGAGATACCACTCCATTCACAGTGGGCAGAGTCCTGGAGTAACTCGGGAAACTGAAAACAGATAAGGTCATGCGGCCAGATAGGTTTTACCCCAAAATATTAAAAGAGCTCAGGGAAGTGCTTGCTGCCCCACTTACCACCCTATTCAAAAGATCATTGGAGACAGGGGCAGTCCCAGAAGACTGGAAGAGACAAATGTGGTCCCTCTGCACAAGAGCAAGAGCCGGGAGGAGACTGGCACCTACAGACCAGTTAGCCTGACCTTGGTGGTGGGGAAAGAAATGGAGACACTGTTAAAGGAGAGGACTGTGTCATTCCTTGAAACTAGCAGAGCGCAGGATCCAAGGCAACATGGATTCATGACAGATAGGTCATGTCAGACAAATCTAAAAGATTTTTTGAACTAAGTCAAAATGGAGGCAGATCAAGGACAGGCAGTGGATGTGGCCTACTTAGATTTCAGCCATGTCTTCTATACTGTCCCACATAGATGGCTAGCAAACAAGTTAAACAACATGGGGATGGGCCCCAAGGTGGTAAACTGGGTCAGAACATGGTTGAGGGACAGGACACAGAAGGTGGTAGTGAATGGTGTACAATCTGAAGAGAGGGAGGTAACCAGTGGGGTGCCGCAAGAATCATTATTGGGACCAGTCCTCTTTAATGTTTTCATAAGTGATATTGCAGAGGGTCTGGAGAGAAAGTATGCTTTTTTGCAAATGACACAAAGATCTGCAACAGGGTTGACACTCCAGAGGGGATAGAAAGAATGAGAAAAGACCTTAGCAGGCTGTAGGAGTGATCAAAAGCATGGCAGTTGGGATTCAATGCAAAAAAGTGCAAAGTCATGCACTTGGGCAGCAGAAATCCAAGGATAGAGTAAAAGATGGGGTGTGGAGAGTACTTACAACCACCAAACAGGAATGGTACTTAGGGGTCCTCATATCAGATGACCTAAAGATGACCAGACAATGTGAAAAGGCTCCGGGGAAAGCCAATGGAATGCTGGGGTGCACTGGAAGAGGGATCACCAGCAGAAAGAAGGAGGTGGTTATGCCACTGTACAGATCTCTGGTGAGAACTCAGCTGGACTACCGTGTCCAGTTCTGGTGACCGCATCTCTGGAAGGACATAGACAAGGCAAGACAAGGAAAAATTTATTTAAAAAATTCCCAATCCCGGAGGCTCTTGGTGCTGCACAAATACATAAACAGTTCAATAGAAAATTGCATACAAATGCATGACAATAAAACCCAAAAAAGAAATAATATATTACTTAAATATCTTAAGCAAATCAGACAAAAATTATTAATAAGTTAGTCCAATAATGCCTTAGCAGATAGGAGGGCCTTAAGGAGAGCCTTAAATACCTCCAAAGTGGGGGCCCTTTTAACCCCAAGGGGTAACGAATTCCAGAGGACGGGGGTGGCAACAATAAATGCCCTGTCGCCAGCTGATCTTAATCTCATCCTAGGTATCGCCAGGGGGCCTCCACAGAAGGAGTGGAGGGGGCGAACAAAGAGAGCAGGTACAAGAAGGTCTGACAAGTAACCAGGGCCCTGACTGTGTAGGTCCTTATAGGTGAGAAGACCCACCTTAAAGAGGATCCTCCACCTGACCGGCAAGCAGTGCAACTCACGCAACACCGGTGTAATATGGCCAAACTTAGGCTTCTCAGTAAGTAATGGGGCAGCTACATTCTGCACTAGCTGGAGTCTGTGGAGAGATCCTCCCATGACCCAGAGGTAGAGCGCATTACAGTAGTCAAGCCTAGATGTGACTAAAACATGTATCAAAGTGTGGAGGTCCAGAGGTGGAACAAGGGACTTTATCCTAGTGACATTTCTGAGATGGAAAAAAACAGGAGTGAACTGTGGAGGATATTTGCACCTCCATAGACAAGCTCCTGTCCAGAATGATGCCAGGATTCTGCACCATGAAGGAGGTCTTCAATGAAGCAGATCCCAGAACAAGTCCAGTCTCTGATTCAGAGGCCATCCTATCACATGCTCTGTTCAACTCCACCGCCAATACCTTCATCTAATCAGGGTTCAGTCACAACCAGCTGGAGGCCATCCAGTTGTTGATTTCAGCAAGGCAGCTGTTAAGCACATCTACCACATTGGATGTTCCAGGGGCAAAGGAAAAGTATAGCTGGCTATCATTGGTATAGCAATGAAAATCCAGACCATACTTCCTAATGAGCCCTCCCAGGGGTAGCATGTACACTGTGAACAACATTGGGGTCAGTACCGATCCTTGAGGAACTCTGCAAGATAGGAGGCTAGGGATAAAGGAAAAATTCCCCATTACAACCTGTTGCCTCCTGTTGTTAAGAAAAGACTCAAACCAGCATATGACAGTGCCGGTGAGTCTGCAGAGTTCCCTAAGATGGTCAAGCAACACACAATGGTCCTCATTGTCAAATGCTGAGGAGCGATGGAGAAGAAAAAGAATTGTCTTGTGCCTTCGACCTCTTGCCCTAAGGACATCATTCAATACCCAAACAAGTGCGGTTTCCATGCTATGCCTTGCCCAAAACCCTGACTGGAAGTGTTTGTACAACTCGTGAGTCACAAGGTGCTCTTCCAACTGAAGCACCACTACCTTCTCCACTACCTTCGCCAAAAAGGGAAGATTGGAGATAGGTCAGTAATTTGCCCTGATCTCCAGGTACAACAATGGTTTCATTAAGAGTGGTCTCACCAATGCCTCCTTCAAGACATCGGGAAAAACCCGTTCAGATTAGGAACACTGGACAATTAAAGCAAACACTGGGCCAACGGTGATGATGCATCTCATCAAGAAATGCGTTGGCACCAGATCCAGTTCATAAAAGGTGTGCTTCAGATTGGTCACCACCTCAATGACTTCACTAACCTCCACTGGTCTAAACTCCCCCCAACCAGGCAGAGTGCTCTCAGAGCTGTTCTGGTGACCACTGCCAGCTATAACATTGCTGACTGGAGAAACTCCCTGATGGATGTCGGACACTGTCCGAGAAGAACTAAGCAAACTCGTCACATTCGACATCTGAAAAAAACTTCTTTGGCTGTAGACAGGCAGGATGAATTAGCCTGTCCATAGTCTGAAAAAGTATTGATGGTGGGTTCTTCCCGGCAGCAGTTTCCCTGGACAGGAACACTGCCTTCTTATGGTTGACTGTCCCTTGGTATGCATTATACTGTACACGCAGACCAGTTTGTCTTCCTCCCGACCAGACTTTCTCCAGCAGCTCTGCAACCTCCGACCCTTTCTCTTCATCTACCTGAGAGCCCCATCATACCATGGGGATCCCAGGTAGGAAGATTTGGGTCGTACACAGACAGGTGCGAGGGAGTCAATGGTGTCGGATAGCACCTTATTATAAGTGCCAACTCCAGCATCAGCGCCTATGATGCATGCATCAACCACACTAGATAGATCGGGTGCCACCACAAAACCCTCCAGGGTCAGTCCCCTCAAAGGGCAGCAGCTTATCATCTCTGTAGGGGGAGAGCAACCAGCGGGAGTCCTGAACAAGAACTGCACTCTGCAGTGATCAGACCATACAACCTGATCAATCTTGAGATTAACTATCTCAAGCCCCAGTGAGAATGCCAGGTCCAACATGTGGCTACCCTGATGTGTCACAGTAGAAATAACTTGTGACAGACCCAGAAAAGACATAATCTGTAGGAGGTTATAACCAGGCTGAGAAAATTTGTCGTCGGCCCAAACATTGAAATCCCCCAGAACGGGGGGGGGGGGGCGCTGCTGAGCCCAAGAAAATGGCAGCTTTTTGATAAGGCTCCATTTAACCTCTGGCTAAAACTGAATATAATCTCAATAAACCCCTGAAAACTTAAATTTTTCAGACTATACTGCAGCATCTGAAGTGCAGCTGGAAAGAGATGGGTAACTCAAAAAGAGATAAGGGCACAGGAGAAGGAACTAAACCTAAAAATGCTATGAGCTCTGCGACTGCCAGAATGGCCCAGGCCGACTTCAGGATCTGGAGGATCGGAGTACAGGAGATTCCCCTATAGAGACTTTGCAAACAATGGGAATCAAGCTGAACCGTCTCATAGCCTCAGTAGCTGGACTATCAAACAAGTTCGATACTCTTACTAACAGGGTAACCACAGTAGAAACATCTATTGAAGCAGTTACACTGGCTTCAGTTGATTCTACGAAAAAAGCCGACTCAGCTCTGGGAACAGTTGCAGCTATCGTTAAAAGAAAATAACCAGCTGAAAATGAGGTTGGAAACATTGGAAAATCAGGCACGGTCACAAAATATACGTCTAACTGGACTACTGGAGGGTTGTGAAGGAGATCACCTTATGCTTTATTTGCAAGACTGGCTGGTTGAACAACTTGGTGAAGAAATTGAGAATACGGTGCGCTGCTTCCAGAAGGCATACAGAATTACCCCACAAGGTCATGTGGAAAACCCAGAGACGCCTAGAGCCATCCTAATAATTACAGATGGGTCAGGCTCCAGGGATCGCATCCTAGCTGAAGCAAGGCTAAAGAAAACCCTTCTTTGTGATGGCCAGCAAATTCGTTTGTTTCCTGACCTGGGATATGCTACCAGACAGAAGCGCAAGAAGTTCAATGGCATCAGAGTGCTCCTATGAGAATCGGGGATCCCACATGGTCTGGTGTTTCCAGCTAGGCTCCGGATAGTGCACCAAGGCCGTATCTTCATTTTTAACGATCCAGCAGACGCCATGCGGTGGTGCCAGAAGAACACTCCGACGAGACAGAGGCCTTTGCAGGAGGAGGAATCAGAATCTGAGGACGATCTGGACAGATCATGATTATTAATGTTTTATTCTTTCTCGACCAGATTAAAAGGTACTGTATATGGGGCCTGAAGTACCGGGTTGAAAAACTTAATTGTGCCTTATCTAGATATTGGCTGAAGTCTGTATCCAACTTAAGTTGGGTTTATTAAATGGGTTATGGACAGAGAATGGGCTTCACTTTTACAGTTCAGAACAGATGATTTTATGTTATGGTTCCTACTACAGTTTTTTGTTTTTTACCGTGTACAGTTTTTTTACCTAGTGCCACTTTGTAACTGTCTCTATATGACAACTGCTATATAAGATAAAAAATGGGCCAGGCTAGGGAAGCCTCAATGTTTAGTTTTGTTTCGTTGTTAAACATCTCTTGTAGCTGAAATATTGCCTACCTCTTAGTGCAGTTAACACATGCCTTAATAGTTTGGTAGATTGAAGTTCAATGCCAATTTTGATTTGATTTTGTAATACCTTATCTATCCAAGATTAGCACATTTTTGTGCACAACTAAAAGCTATGCATGTAGGATAATTATCTTATGACTCCTGAATAGGGTAGTCATGATGGACATTGGACTTTAACCCTATTAGAATTATCCTAATGCCTCTCATGGGCTCGTAAAGCAGCCTTAACCTAGGAGAACTATGTTATTATATAAGATGTTTTACCCCCAAAGGTCGTATCTTAATACATTTGATGTGAAACATTGTGATATTAAGAGGAGTGGCGTCCTCCTGGTGTTAAATTACTATCCTGATATCAAATGCTGAAAAACTGTACTGTATGTACTATATAAAATAATAAATAAAAAGTTTAAAAAAAAAATGAAATCCCCCAGAACAAGACATCTGGGAGCTTCCAATAGTTCACCTGCAATGAATTCGGCAAACTCCTGCAGGACATTCCGCACTATCCCAGGAGAATCCTGCAGCCTGAGCCTGGACCCCCACGAATGGCCACACATTCAAAAGAACCCAATGTTCTCACTGGGTGCACGGTGAAGGCCAAGTCAGATCTAAAACAAATGGCCACCCCTACGCTCCTTTCTGGGTCAGTGCACTATGGTAAACCCAGGTGGGACAACAGCCTCAAATACTGGGACCACATCATACCCACCCAGGTCTCCATTATGCAAGCCAGATCGACTGAGGAAACCAAGTCCACAATAATTGCGGTCTTGTTCCTGATCGATCTGGCATTGCACAGCACTGTCCTCACAGGATTGGTGGGTGAGGCAGCCCCTCAGGTTACCTGACCACTCGGTCTGGTGGACTCCCTGTGGACAGGCCCTGACCATGTCTGGCCTCTCCCATGTGCCCGTCATAATCCAGGGTGCCTTCTAGACCTAATAATCTCTATCTTACCACCCTCCACTGTGCACAGGGCTACCCACTACCCAAAGCAACCCTGGACGCTCCAAATCCCCACCTCCCAGCAATTTTTAACCGTGGTATCTGAATCCGAGAGGCAGGTGAAGGGCCATAGATCATGCACATAGGATACCCTGTACACAGTCCTGGCCCACTGAGGCCCCCCCAAATAACTCCGGCACATCGCTAAATAAAAATATTCTAATTACTAAACTTATCTCAAATAACTAACATTAAATTACTAAATAAGATTAATTAAACTACACATTTCTGACCTTAAAAACACTAAGACAGAAACCTATATGTAAGTAATAGTACCTAATTCTACTGCAAACTAAAACATAGTGACTAGTTTGTTTAAGGCTAATCCATATCTTGTTGACATAGACATAAAGTTCAAGTCCCCCCCCCACAAAGAATAAAATCAAACAATAAAACCTAATAAAACTTAAAAGAGCCCAAATTCCACTTACAATATAGACCTAAGCTTACTAAACTATAGCCAAACTAACAAGCACTTTTCCTGCACTGAGTGGCGCTCGTGCTTGCGAGAGGCACAGCATTAAAATGCACAGTCCCGCCTCTCCCGGTAGCTGCAAGCAAGTAGTAATTAGCTCCCCCAAGTCCCCTGTACAGAAGCAAGCTGCGCCAAAAGACACTTCCCAGCAGTAATATAAGGAGAAAATACAGTCTCTCACACTGCTTCTCTCCTCCACATCACTTGCAGGGGAATCATCTTAGGTACAGCCAGTGTCTGCAGTAGAAACACAGAAACAGCACAATCCTGCCACTTGCAAGCTGCACAGCATTTAAATGCACAGTCCTGCCTCTCCCAGTTGCTGCAGGTGATTAGTAAGTCCAGGCAGTCCAGAGGAGGGCTATAAAGATGGTCCAGGGATTGCAAGAAAAGCCCTACATGGAGAGGCTAGGGGAACTCAACATATATTTCCTGGAAGACAAGAGAGAGAGAGGGGACATGATAGAAACTTTAAAATACCTCAGGGGCAATAATAAAGTATGAGAGGGTATCATCTTTTGAAATAGTAGATGTGTAAGAATAAGGGGCCATGAAAAAAGGTAGAGAGGGGGAGGTTCAAAGGCAATATGAGAAAATACTTTTTCATTGAAAGGGTTGTGGATCCTTGGAACAGGCTCCCAAAAGAGGTGATGGGGTCAAAAACAGTTGGGGAATTCAAGAAAGCATGGGATACACAGAAGGGTACCCTAGGGACAGGAAAGAAAGGGTGAGCTGCAGATCAACTAGGATCTGTGGTTGAAAAAGGTAGGAAGTTGGGCAGACTCGGTGGGCAACTTCTATCTTTCTATGTTTCTATCTCTTCACCTAGCAGTGATACCACCATCACTCCAGCTTCACCAGCGTTATCCCTTAGTAAGGAACTATTCTCTTCCAAGCTTCCAGTACCTCCAACAAACACACAACTTTTGGATGTCCTGGAGGACTACATGTATGTCTTTGCTGGTACAGATAACAAGCTTGGATGCTGTAATATCTTGCAACACACCATCAAGGTTAAGCCCAGTCAGAAACACATCCATTTGCAAACCTACAAAGTGGAATGCAAACAGGAACAAGTCCTAGATGACATGATCAAAGACATGCTGGAACAAAACATTATTGAAGAATCTACAAGTCCTTGGGGTGCACCATGTCTGCTGGTGGTAAACAAAGACAAGGGGTATCACTTTGTAGTGGGCTACATTAAGTTCAATGCCTGCATTGTGCTGGATATTCAACTTTTACCTTCAACAGAGGGTGCCCTAGAGAGTTTTGGCATGGCCAGCCCAGCCTACAGTACTCCACCACTCTGGATCTTCATAGTGGATTCTACAAATTCTCAGTTAATCCTGCTTCTCATCCATACACAACATGGAGCTGTTACTTGGGACTTTTCTAGTTCAATCAACTGCCCATGGTACTCCTGAGTCCTGAACATTCCAGTGACATTACAGTGTGTTATGGAAGCCATACTATGTGGATTGTCTTGGAAAGCTTGCCTAGTCTACCTGGATGATGTTACTGTGTTCAGAAGATCTTTTCTGGAACACCTCCAACACCTCAAAGATGTGTTTGAATACCTCAGGCAAGCAAACCCCAAGCTTCACTTAGAGAAGTGTTGTTTCTCACAGCATCATATTCATGACTTGGAATATATTGTTAGTTTTCAAGACATCACACAGACCCAGACAAGCCCTCAGTAGTAAGAGACTATCTAGCACCTAAACCTCAAAGACCTCAGAGCTTTCCTATACTTGTCTGGATAATACTGAGCATCCATCAGTTGGTATGCCATAGATTGCAGCTCCTCTGCACACCCTTACCATAAAAGGATGTGAATATACATGGATTTCTGAATGCAAAAAGGCTTTCGATACTTTAAAAGACCACCTGATATCCACTCCAGTATTAGCCTACTCAATGTCTGACCAACCCTTCAAACTGCACAGATTCCAGTTATGTTGCAGTGGCCCCTTTGCTATGGCAGGTGCAAGATGAAACAGAATGAGTTGTTTCCTACA
Organism: Neoceratodus forsteri; assembly: GCA_016271365.2. Taxonomy (NCBI): domain Eukaryota; kingdom Metazoa; phylum Chordata; order Ceratodontiformes; family Ceratodontidae; genus Neoceratodus; species Neoceratodus forsteri. The sequence continues at coordinate 1,295,798,400 of CM057456.1, forward strand.
CCAAGCACTCCCTTTCCTCTGCTGAGCAGAACTATAGCAACACAGAAAATGAATGTCTAGCCATGGTATTTGCTGTAAAGAAATGTGACTGCTATCTTTGCTACTCCTCATTAATAGCTATCATTGATCATTCTCAGATGATTATTTGGAATGAAGAAACTAGTATGAATGTTTGCCAAATGGATCACCATGCTCCATCCTACAACTCTGAAATTCCCCACCACACCTCCCGCCCTGCCTTGCCTCTTCCTTCCTTGCCCCATCACTGCCTCTATCCTGTCCACCTGACTATGTAGCATGTTTTACTCATGCACCTCTTGTCCCACTACTCCCCTTAGTTCAGTGACTACTGACAAAGACCAACTGCATGGTTGCATCACCTCTATGTGCACATTTAATATGCATCCACCTGTAGCTATATTTGTTAGTCCACCTGTTTTGTAAATCTCCTTTTGTTGACCCTGTATTAATGCACTTTAATGTTCCCATTGAATTACTCAGACTAATAAGATGGCCGCCAGGCTGGGCGTGCTAAAAAGCTACTACAATTGGTAGCTAGACAGCATCTCTTTTAGCTAATTTTTGCTTACTGTCTTCTCCGTTTATTCTCCCGCTCGCTTAGTGTCAGTTAGTAAGGACAAATTCAGTGAGGTATTTTATTTAGAGCAATACTGAGACATTCGGTCACCTTCGTAGTGTGTACTGGGGCCACCTGATCAGTCCTGCTATCGCCCTGACCAGAGGAAAAAGGACTTATCTTTAGTTTCTGTACTTTGTGTACTCCTCACCCAAACCCAGAATTGTTGTTCCTGTCCTGTTGTTTTTGATTTGGCCATAGCTGGGAGAAGAAGCTGTGGAGATAAGAAGCCGTGGAGAGGAAATGAGTTTCCCAGATGGGATGGATCTGTGATGCCGATGTGGAGCCCGAGAGGATTTGATTGAGGGTTTGAGCATTTTGCGTGACCACATTGCTGACTCTTGGATAATCCTGTGTTAGGGCTTCCAGCAGGCACATGTGGTTGTGCTGACATTGATTGAGATTCCATCTGGAATTGCGCCAGTGCAGTGAGGGGACCCGATACTGTCAGTTGTCCTATGGCCCGAGTTTGTTGCTGTATGGGGGAACCGGGCATTGAATTGGCTGGATAGCCAGCTAATGGGCCTGTAGTTCTCCAAGGTCCTCCAGGGGGTCCGATGGTGGACTGGCACTGGTGCAGAATCAAGGCTGTGGTGGCAAGCATTTCTGGTCATGGCCCCCTTGTATGGGGTTGTTCAGGAACCCATCTGTGCCTTGCAGACCTTGATCATCACCGGGAGGATTCCTTCTTAAAGGATGTGTGCCTGCAAAAAAGACAGTTAGACCTCAAATTTATTTATTTTGGTGATTTATATTTCTGGGTTTTCAGGCAGTGAGAGTGCCTGTGTTGTTTTGGATCCCCCAGGTAGTGAGAGGGAAAGTGGGAGTCTGGAAGACTTTTGCCATCTTCTGCATTATTTGACTTTTACACATCAGTGAGAGAGGTGTATTTAAGATTTTATTTTTCACATTTGACCTGGTTTTAAGTTACAGTTCATCTGGTACAATACTTATTTTTTCCTGTGACTTGAACTCCTCAGGCAGAGCTATCTTTGTCAGGGACTCTGGTGACTGGCCTGTCAGCCCAAATTTGTGAGTGGCCATTTACAATTTTTAACTTGTAATTGTTTTTATATTATATTATAGTTTATTGTATGGGTGGGGGTGGGTATGTAGAGTTATTTATTGGAAGTTAAATTTAGTTTAATTGTTTGAAACTCTAACTTCTCGGTGAGAGAAAGAGGAGGAGTTTCTGAAGGAGGTTTAAATTTAATTGTCTGTTTTGGCTGTTTGATTGTTTTATTTTGTTCTTTATTTACTTGATCCTCCTTAAAGTGAGAGTTGTGGGAGTATTGAACTGTATTCTTTATTTTGGGTTTTTGTTTTGCATTTATTCTGTTGGTGTTTTCCTTTTCTTCTTTGGCTTGGCGTAGTTTATTTGTTTTGGGATACTAATATGTGTTGGAGGCCTGACCCCCGGGTCGTGCACTATTCATTCTCTGCCTTTTGAATCCTCCATTATTTTTCCTTCCTTTTACAGTTTTCAATCTATCAGTGCTGTAGAGGGCTGGGTATAGCCCACCGGGGGGGGGGAGAATGGGTCAGGGGATGCGGTTGGCAGAGGATGAATGAACGGGGCTCTCACATTAGGTTTGTTAGGTACAGAAGACACCCTGGGGTGAAATGGATTCTGGAATGTGGTCCCCCATGTCTGGTCTCCATACTCAAGGGCATCACCACTATTGGTGGGCAGGTAGACCAGGAGGCCCTGGAAACCCGTCCAACTCGAGTGGTATTATGCAATGCCAGATCTATTAAAAAAAAGACTGCAATTATTGCAGAACTTGTTAGGACAGCTGATCTGGCTTGTATCACTGAGACTTGGCTGACGGAAAATGCTGGCCCCACATTGGAGGCTGTGATTCCAGCCAGGTACTCGGTGATACACCACTCAAGATTGGACCGCGGGTGGGTGGCGGTCTGTTTCAAGACTGAACTGGACCTCATGAGTCCATCAGTCGAGGAGACCGGGTCATATGAGTGTACTGTAGTAGCAGGTGTAGGCTGTAGGATCACCCTCATCTACTGTCCACCCGGGGATGAGAAACAATTCCTTCAGGAAGAAGCGGACTTCGTGATCGACATGGCATTTGAGTCACCCAGGTTGATGGTACTGGGTGACTTCAGTGACTGGGTTGATGATGAACTCTCACAATTTGGACAACACTTCCTCCAGTTGATGATATCACTGGGCCTTACACAGATTGCTGCCTCTGCTACTCATAAACACGGTCACTCTCTTGATCTAGTCTTCCTCCTGGGGATTAAATCCTCTGATTTGGGGGTGGAACCTGTCAGGTGGTCTTATCACTACACTGTGGGGTTCAGTTTTTGAGCCCCCCTTTGTAGGTCTACCCCTGTGGAGGTGGTCAGACACCGCCCTTTACGGGATGTAAGCTCTGATGGCCTGGTGGCGGTACTCGACCTATCGGAGTTTCCGATGGTAAGTGGGAGCCCAGAGGCCTTGGTTCTTGTCTATAACAAGGTCATTACTACAGCCCTGGAATCTATTGCTCCTGTCTGAGTTTATTCTCTCTCCCTTTACCCACAGTCCCCTTGGTTTGATGGGACCTTGAGGGAGATGTGGCAACTAGGACAAAAGTTAGAGTGTTGCTGGTAGAAATATGCCCTGGAGGCCAACCATCTTAGATTGATGGAACATTATCAAGTCTATCAATCAACACTCTCCCATAAGAAGGCAGAGTTCCTGTCTGGGGAGATTGCTGCTGCACAGAACCAACCTGCTCAGCTCTTTCGAACTGTGGACAGGCTGTGCAAACTGGCCTGTCTGCAGTTTTGAACAGCTTTTTCACAGTTGGAGTGTGATGAGCTTGCTCAGTTCTTTGTGGATAAGGTGTCTGGCATCAAGGTGGAGATCGAGCCAGCACACTCTACGGGGGATGTAACTGATCAGTGCTCGGTCACTTTCCCCCACTTTTCCTGGAGTACCTTTGACCGGCTGGAGTTTGCAGATGTCATGCAGATTGTTCAGGGTATGCACCCTACTTGCTGTACTTTGGACCCAGGTCCAACCTTCCTGATTATGGGTTGTTGGGACATCACTGGCCTGGTTCTGGCATGGGTAGCCTGGTGCATCCTTGAGTCGGGTGAGTTCCCTAGCTCCCTGAAGGAGGCGGTGGTGACATCCCTCCGGAAGAAAGCTTCTCTGGACCCAGACTGCCTTGCTAGCTACAGACCTATCTCTAACCTCCCCTTCTTGGGGAAGGTGATTGAGAAAGTAGTTGCTGTACAGCTGGAGAACAATTTGACCATCCATAACATCTATGAACCTCTCTAATCCTGATTTCGAAAGAGGCATAGTACAGGGACTGCACTGGCTTGGGTGCTCAATTATCTCTTGATGGTCAGAGATCAGAAAAGCCACTCTATCCTGGTTCTTCATGATCTCTCCTCAGTGTTTGACACTGTGGACCATGGGGTGCTGCTTGAGAGCCTGAGGTTCCTCTGTGGCCTGTCTGGCACAGTCCTTAGGTGGTTTAAGTCTTTCCTCACGGTAGAACTCAGAGGGTGGTGTTGGGGATTTATTCTTCCAACCTCTTCTGTCTGTAATGTGGGGTCCCTCAGGACTCAGTGTTGTCCCCCATGTTGGTCTCAGTGTACATGATGCCCCTCAGAGACATTGTAAGACAGTATTGGCTTAGGTTTCACTGCTATGCTGTTGATACCCAGCTCTATCTGTCTTTTGCACCCAACTAGGATAGTACACTCTCGGTATTTAATAACTGCCTCGTTGAAATCCAGAATTGAATGAATTCCAGCTGGCTGAAGTTGAACTCTGGAAAGACTGAGGTAATGGTTGTGGATCTGGGTCACCAGATAGAGGGGTCAGGGGCTGGTCAGCCTGTGGTATTTTTCTTGGGGGCTGCCAGCTGCTTGCCTCTGAATGGGTGCGGGACCTGAGGGTGTTTCTTGATGATGGGCTGACACTGCAATCTCAGGTGGCGGAAGTCATCAAGTCATCCTTTTACCATCTGAGGAACATTGCTAGGGTTAAGCACCTAGTTCAATCCTGTGATCTTCCCACACTAGTCCACGCCTTTGTGACCTCATGCCTTGATTATTGCAACTCCCTCTACCTAGGGCTACTGGGGGTTGATGTCTGCCACCTACAGCTGGTGCATAATGCTGCAGCCTGGTTGTTGATAGGGACTCCCCGATGTCTCATATCACATCGGTGCTGCGTGAATTGTATTGGCTGCCAATTCACTGGTGGATCACCTTCAAAGTCAGACTTCTGACTTATAAAGCCCTACACGGACTCAGCCCAGACTTCCTGAAAGAGCTCCTGCCCCCCTACTGTCCAGGGCGATCTCTCCACTCAGCTGACTAGGGGTTGCTAGAGATTCCAATGGTATCCTAAAAATCTTCGGGGGCCCATGCATTTATGTATGTGGCTCCAGCCCTTTAGAATTCTCTACCCCATCAGCTATGGGAGTGCATGACCGTGGAGGGATTCAAGCAAGCTTTAAAATCCTATTTGGGGTGCCAAGCCTGTTTTAATTGATTTTATTGAACTTTTACTGAGGATCTGTTCTTATACTGTATTTTATATTTTATCTTGTTTCATCTATTTTTTAATGTTAAAGCTCCTTGATAATTTTGAAAGGCGCTTGATAAATAAAGTTATTATTATTATTATTAGTAATAGCACTGTATGTGTTATGGTTTATGTATCCACCTGGATGAGAACCTCTCCCTTGCTTACCCTGTATTATTGCACTTACTAGTCTCATTTTTTTTTATTCCTAATTGTACTGTGTGTTTTGTTTACTTTGCCTTGATGTGGAACCTTTGTAAATGAGCTTTCAGCTCAAAGGTGTAATTCCAAGAAGTATAAATAAATAAAATGAATAAATAAACAATACAGACCAGTTTGAGTTCATTCAAATGCTGATAGATTCAGTCAATGCCAGCATCTCTGTGCGTCATCCTCATAAAATGAGGAATCCTGCTTAGAAGCTATTCCTTTCCATGCCACAGATGTGCTTTCTGTGGACACACTTGCATCACTTCAAGTTGTTTTACTGTTCCCAAATGCATCTTCAGAATGGAGCACCAATCTTCAATTACTGCAATCCACTAAAGAGCTTTTCACCTCCTCTGCATCTGCACTCTCCCTGGCAACTGTCAAAACTCAACAAAGAGCTGATCCTCAACTCTCAGACACAATCTCTTTTACTTAAAAGTCTAGAAATCTTCTGCAACAGAACCACATTGCCACAATGTTCTTTTCCTAGCTTCAAATACTTCCTTAATTGCTTTTTCACATCTGGACTAAAGAAGACAAGGCCATTGTACCAACAGAACTCAAGTACAGTTAGTTGTTCTTAGCTCTCTAAACAATGACATTCTTCTCTTCACTCATGTCTTTTCACTTTATATAGGTCATATGGGAATCCACAGAACTCTAGAAAAGACAACGCTCCACTTCTTTTGGCCTCACTTGAACAAGAACATTGCCCAATTTATTAAATGCAGCCAACCCAACTCTCAAAAGAAGCCTCCTGTCGAACCAACAGACACACCTCACTCCAATGCCTCTAGTCACAGAGCCATGTCTGGTCTCCATACCCAAGGGCACCACCACTATTGGTGGGCAGGTAGACCAGGAGGCCCTGGAAACCCATCCAGCTCAAGTTGTATTATGCAATGCCAGATCTATTAAAAACAAGACTGCAATTATTGCAGATCTTGTTAGGACAGCTAATCTGGCTTGCATCCTTGGCTGGATGAAAATGCTGGCCCCACATTGGAGGCTGTGATTCCAGCCAGGTACTCGGTGATACACCACTCAAGATTAGACCGCAGGTGGGTGGTGGTCTGTTTCAAGACTAAACTGGGCCTCACGAGTGTATCAGTCGAGGAGACCAGGTCATTTGAGTGTATTGTAGTAGCAGGTGTAGGCTGTAGGATCACCCTCATCTACTGTCCACCCTGGGATGAGAAGCTATTCCTTCAGGAAGTAGCAGACTTCATGATCAACATGGCATTTGAGTCACCCAGGCTGATGGTCCTGGGTGACTTCAGTGCCTGGGTCAGTAACGAACTCTCTCAATTTGGACAGCACTTCCTCCAGTTGATGACATCACTGGGTCTTACTCAGATTGCTAGGTCTGCTACTCATAAACATGGTCACTCTCTTGACCTAGTCTTCCTCCTGGGGATTGAAGCCACTGATTTGGAGGTGGAATCTGTCAGATGGTCTGATTACTACACTATGGGGTTCAGATTTTGCACCTCCCCTTTGTAGGTCTACCCTGGGCAGATGGTCAGATACCGCCCTTTACAGGATGTAAGCCCTGATGGCCTGGTGGCAGTACTCAACTTGTCAGAGTTTCCTGTGGTAAGCAGGAGCCCAGAGGCCTTGATTCTGGCCTATAATAAGGTCATTACTACAGCCCTGGAATCTATCACTTCTGTCTGAGTTTGTCCTCTCCCCCTTTGCCCTCAGTCCCCTTGGTTTGATGGGACCTTGAGGGAGATGCGGCAACTAGGACAACAGTTAGAGCATTGCTGGTGGAAATATGCCCTGGAGGCCAACCATCTTAGAGTGATGGAACATTATCAAGTCTATCAATCAACACTCTTCCATAAGAAGGCAGAGTTCCTGTCTAGGGAGATTGCTGCTGCTCAGAACCGATCGACTCAGCTCTTTCAAACTGTGGACAGGCTGCGTAAACAGGCCTGTCTGCAGTTTTGAACAGCTTTTTCACAGTTGGAGTGTGATGAGCTTGCTCTGTTCTTTGTGGATAAGGTGTCTGGCATCAGGGTGGAAATCCAGCCAGCAAACTCAACGGGGGATGCAATTGATCTGAGCTCGGTCACTTTCCCCCACCTTTCCTGGAGTACCTTTGACCGGCTGGAGTTTGCAGATGTCATGCAGATTGTTCAGGGTATGTGCCCCACATGCTGTACTTTGGACCCAGGCCCAACTTCCCTGATTATGGGTTGTTGCGACATCACTGGCCTGGTCCCGGCATGGATAGTCTTGCTCATCCTTCAGCTGGGTGAGTTCCCTATCTCCCTGATGGAGGTGGTGGTGACAACCCTCCTGAAGAAAGCTTCTCTGGACCCAGACTGCCTTGCTAACTACAGACCTATCTCTAACCTCCCCTCCTTTGGGAAGGTGATTGAGAAAGTAGTTGCTGTACAGCTGGAGAACCATTTGACCATCCCTAACATCTATGAACCTCTCCAATCTGGTTTTCTAAAGAGGCATAGTGCAGAGACTACACTGGTTCAGATGCTCAATAATCTCTTGATTGTGAGAGATCAGAAAAGCCACTCCATCCTGGTTCTTCATGATCTCTCCTCAGTGTTTGACACTGTGGACCATGGGGTGCTGCTTGAGAGCCTGAGGTTCATCTGTGGCCTGACTGGTACAGTCCTCAGGTGGTTTAAGTTCTTCCTCACTGGCAGAACTCAGAGGGTGATGTCAGGGATTTATCTTCCAACCTCTTCTGTCTGTCATGTGGGGTCCCTCAGGACTCAGTGTTGTCCCCCATGTTGTTCTTGGTGTGCATGATGCACCTTAGAGACATTGTAAGACAATATTGGATGAGGTTTCACTGCTATACTGATGATACCCAGCTCTACCTGTCTTTTGCACCCAACCAGGATAGTGCACTTTTGGTATTTAATAACTGCCTCTCTGAAATCCAGGTTTGGATGAATTCCAGCTAACTGAAGTTGAACTCGGGAAAGACTGAGGTGATGGTTGTGGATCTGGGTCACCGGATAGAGGGGTCAGGGGCTGGTCAGCCTATGGGTCTTTTCCTCAAGGGCTCCCAGCTTCTTGCCTCTGAATGGGTGCGGGACCTGGGGGTATTTCTTGATGATGGGCTGACACTGCAATCTCAGGTGTCGTCAGTCATCAAGTTGTCCTTTTACAATCTGAGGAACATCATTAGGGTCAAGCACCTAGTTCCATCCTGTGATCTTCCCACACTGATGCACGCCTTTGTGACCTCATGCCTTGATTATTGCAACTCCCTCTACCTAGGGCTACTGGGGGTTGATATGTGCCAACTACAGCTGGTGCAGAATGCTGAAGCCTGGTTGTTGACAGAGACTCCCCAGATGTCTCATATCACATTGGTGCTGCGTGAACTGCATTGGCTGCTGATTCAGTAGTGGATCACCTTCAGAGTCGGACGTCTGTCTTATAAAGCCCTACAAAGACTCAGCCCAGACTACCTGAAAGAGCTCCTATCCCCCTATTGCCTCAGGTGATCGCTCCACTCAGCTGATGGGGGGTTACTAGAGATTCCAAGGGTATCCTTAAAATCTCAGATGGCCCATGCATTTATGTATGTGGCTCCAGCCCTTTGGAATTCTCTGCCCCATCAGCCATGGAAGTGCACGACCGTGGGGGGATTCAAGCAGGCCTTACAAACCTATTTGTGGTGCCAAGCCTGTTCTAAATGATTTTATTGAAGTTTTACTGATGAATTGTTGTTATACTGTATTTTATATTTTATCTTGTTTCATCTATTTTTTATGTTAAAGGTCCTTGATAATTTTGAAAGCAGCTTGATAAATAAAGTTATTATAATTATTAGTAGTAATAGCACTGTATGTGTTATGGTTTATGCAAACACCTGGATGAGAACCTCTCCCTTGCTTACCCTGTATTATTGCACTTACTACTCTCATTTTTTTTATTCCTAATTGTACTGTGTGTTTTGTTTACTTTGCCTTGACGTGGAGCCTTTGTAAATGAGCTTTCAACTCAAAGATGTAATTCCAAGAAATATAAATAAATAAATAAGCAATACTGACCATCTGGAGTTCATTCAAATGCTGATGGATTCAGTCAATGCCAGCATCTCTGCATCATCCTCATAAAATGAGGAATCCTGCTTAGAAGCTATTCCTTTCCATGCCACAGATGTGCTTTCTGTGGACACACTTGCATCACCTCAAGCTGTTTTGCTGTTCCCAAATGCTTCTTCAGAATGGAGCACCAATCTTCAATTACTGCAATCCACTAAAGAGCTTTTCACCTCCTTTGCATCTGCACTCTCCCTGGCAACTGTCAAAACTCAACAAAGAGCTGATCCTCAATTCTCAGACACAATCTCTTTTACTTTAAGTCTAGAAATCTTCTGCAACAGAACCACATTGCCACAATGTTCTTTTCCTAGCTTCACAATACTTCCTTAATTGCTTTTTCATATCTGGACTAAGGAAGACAAGGGCCATTGTACCAACAGAACTCATGTATAGTTAGTTGTGCTTACCTCTATAATCAGTGACATTCTTCTCTTCACTCATGTCTTTTCACTTTATATAGGTCATATGGGAATCCACAGAACTCTGGAAAAGACAAAGCTCCACTTCTTCTGGCCTCACTTGAACAAGAGCATTGCCCAATTTATTAAATGCAGCCAACTCTGCTCCCAAAGGAAGCCTTCTGCCAAACCAACAAACACACCTCACTCCAATGCCTTTAGCCACAGAGCCATGTCAGTGAGTCAGCACAGCTTGGACCTATATCAACATGTCTGACTCTCACAACAAATACATTCTTGTTTTGTGGACTAACTTACAAAATACCTGGAGTTAATTCCACCACAGGATATCAAAGCTGCTGCAACAACAAATAGTTTCCTCACCATAGTAATTGTATTTGTTGTCATGGTACCCCTTGTACCTGCATTCAGAGGCACTAACTCTCTACCTTGTTCAAGAGACTTGCACAATCCCACAAGATCAAAAAAGACTCACACAACAGGCTATTACCTGCAGTGCAATGGACAAAATGAGAAAAGGATGCCTGCCATTCTAAACACACTTTCTCCAAGTACCTGGATGAAACTCATAACACTTGGGACTTTTTTGTTCCTGTTGTTCAGTTTCCCTGTAAGACAAGCCCTTGTGTTGACAGTGCGGCATATACTCTGTTCCTCTTAGTCCACGAATGCCATCCAAGAACTCTATTGGACATGGATCTGTCATTTTAGGGTTCCAAAATCAGCTTCCTCATACATTATCCCTGTATTATAAAGGATGGATCTGCCAGATTTGTTGAAATCACTGTACTGAAACAGAAAAAATCTGCCTTGTGGAAATGTCACCAACCAAGTCATAGTCAAATGAACCTTTGCTTTCTATGGGAAACATTGTCTACTTGTATTGACCTGTCTTAGTTCCAGGTGCCACAAAGAAACTGATCCACCACTGGGCTGGTCCTTTCTACTTTGTTGAAATGCTTTCTCCAGTTCATTTCCACCTACCATAAAAGTCAGATGGAAAGCTTGTGCTCGAGAAAGTCCACATCTATCATCTGAATTATGGTACCCAGGGCCCCGAGCTTTCTGCAATTCTGCAGATGCGGCAAACCGCAGAAATATCCATGGAATTTGCTGTCACCCACGGAATTTGCGGCTGCCCGTGAAACAAAGGTCCTCTGCCCATGGGGAACCCAATCCTCCCCCAATGTTAGTATGCCATGCTGGGAGCCCACTCCAGCATGGCAAAAGCTTCATTTGCCAACAGGGGTGCCCAATCCCCCATTGGCTTCCCTGTCTCCCCTCAAATGCTTGTATGCCATGCTGGGAGCCCACCCCAGCATGGCAAAAATGTCCTTTGCTGATGGGGGTTCCCAATCCCCCATTGGCTTCACTGTCCCCCTGCTGCCTGGTGCCACTCTGGGAGCCCCCAGTGTGGCAAAGTCCTCCTGTGTGTTAATAAAAAACCTGAAACAAAAAACTTCCATCGTTGCTTCTTTGCCCCTCCTCATACCCACACCCCTCCCAGTATCCACCTCCCCACACCCTTCCTCAACCCATACTTACCTCCAGAGCCCAGCGTGATGATCTTCAGTGGACCAGGAACACGTCTGCACTCTTCAAAGCCGACCACAAACTGAAGAAATGCCGGTAAGCTATATAATGGCATAAATTGATTTTTTTTTCAACTTTAGTGTATATCTCAGCCATTTCTGGGAATTTTTTCACTAAATTTTCAGCATGGGGTTTTTGGGGCCCCACCTCATGAACTGTGACACTGTCATTTAATTAATCAGTCCTGAAAGGTGGTTCCGCAGTCACTGCGTGGAACCACCTTTCCAGAATGATTAATGAAATGACAGTGTCACAGTTCATGAGGTAGGCTCCTAAAAACCCTATGTTGAAAATTTGGTGAAAATATTTCCCAAAACGACTGTTTTACGAGTGTGCTTTGAGCAGTTCTTACGCACACTTGTGACTTCGAGCATTTTTAATATTTTCACTCCAGATTTTCAGTATTGTCATTTTACCACACCTCCTTATGAACAGTACAACTGTCATTTTTCACATCTCACCCAAAATGTGTTTTTGCACATGTATCGCACAATGGCGCAGTCGGTGTGTGAAATCAATGTTCCGGACAGATTAATAAAATCACAGTGATACTGTTCATGAGCAGAGGTCTTAAACTGGCTATGTTGAAAATTTGGTGACAAATGCCCATAAAATGACTGTGTTATGAGTGTGCATTTTGTCTGATATGGCAAAAAAAACAAAAAAGGAAAAAAATTAAGGTTAAAAATGTGCTGCAGAATTGCCGCAGAAATTGGTGTTGAGTGTCGCAGAAGTTCTGCGGCAAATGAGAGCCCTGCTGCAGAACTTTGCTCCGATGTGCTGCAGAAAAATTGGGCCCTGATGGTACCTGAGCAACATCCTCCTGGATGATCCAAGTCCTCCCAGTAATGATGCTGACCATGAGCCTGCTATTCTTTCAGAATCAGAGCTTCCTCCTGATAACTTTCAGCCAGTTCATTCAAATCTGTACACTTCTAATTCTCTCCAATCATATTCAATTGCACCTGAACTTCATTCAGATGAGCTTGCTGGGACTTCTCAGGCATATTCTTCTCAGGACTCTATTGTGCATACCCAGTGTAATGGACTGAGAAGATTTAATACAAGAAATCTATCAATGGATCCTGGGCTTACAGGGTCAAATGGTATGACTTTGACAGCCTGCAGGATTCTTGGGTTGCTTTTGTGGACCTTACCCCATCCTGTCAAGAACTAGTTCAAGCAACTCATCATGCCATTCCAAATGTCTGGAAAACTTACACAAGTCTTGAACTTTTGGGCAGCAAGACTCAATGTTTCTTTGGACAAATGATTCTATTGTCCATTGTATTCCTCACTGTCTGTGCTTAACTGCTTTTCTTCAGAAATGCCCTAATGTAACTGTTTCTACTCTGACTGATCAGCACTGTAGTACAGATTCTGTTACCCCTCCCCAGCAGCAGAGTACTCCAATGGACAGGTTGTGTTATGTACTGCTTGATATTTTTCAAATGTTTTCTTGTTTATACTGTTCTATTATTGCTTGTTCAAGTGATACTCACTTTCTTGACCTCAAAGGTGATGTGAAGTACACAAGCATGGGGCGTAATGTTTAGATGCTGCCCCTTTAAAACCACTCAGAACTATGCATGTTGCAAAATGTTGCACTGCTTGGAAGTGCAGTGTTATTCCAGTGACATGAAACAACAAAACCAAGTGCACCAAAAAAAATAGGCAATGCTAGAATATAGATGCTGTAAAGTGCATATAATGGAATGGGGTGCAAAATACAAAAAACACATTCACTCCCAGGCACTTTGGATCGCACTGATCTTTCCTCAAGGAGACAAGGTATCTGATCAAAGCATACATTTTTAAAGTCATAGTCACAGGTGTAATGTGTTAACTTTTATAATACAGATAGAATATCTCAACTGGATCAATTAGAAGCAGTCATCCAATAACTATAATCATTATTTACAAAAATACAAGCCCAAAGTCCAATAGTGAAAGACAATATGTATTAAACCGTGAATTAGTTAAAAATACAAACTAGGATTAAAAAGGTAGGCTACAGGAGGAAATAGTACCAACATTCATTTAATCATTAAATTTAGTTTTGATTTAGACAAATAACATTTCTACAGTGTGGCAGTCAACATACTTATTCATTCTTTTCCAATCATGAATTCAAATGGCAGATGTCTGGAGAGCAAACAGGACCTCTGTGGAAAAAGAGGAACAAAAAAACATACCATAAGTATGGATTCAGAAAGTTCTTGATCTAGTTACATTTAAAATTATATACCTCATAAACGAAGAAGAGTCTCACAATATTGGCAATTTTATTGCAATTTTATGCTGTTTTATATACTTTTCTCTAGAAAAGTGTAGGGACAATACATTTTATCTCAAAAACATCAAAATTATAATACATAATAAATAAACTTAGCACACTAAAGATCTGTGACCATATGAACTAACAAAAGGCAAATATAAAACAACCTGGGTGTATACATGAAGAGATGAAGGGGTGGGGGGGCACCACAGTTATTAGATATTTCCATATAGAGCTTGAATAAAAGAAACTATGTTCAATACTTAAATATTAGACATTTAAAAATCTGAGCTTTTTAGAATTTTTGGGAATTTCTAAAGATAAGGGTAGATAAAGGTAGAGGTACCAGTTGTCATTTAGTTCTTCTGTCTTGCATCCTCCCAACTTGAAATCTGATGTCCCTTCTAGCTGAGACAATATGTTAACTGTATCTCCCTTATATAGTGGTGATGAGATATGATCTATGCCCATAAAGTGAAAATCTGAGATCTCACAATTGTGTTTTGTATAACGTTTACCTACTGGGGTATCACTATCTGGGTTGGTGATAGAATGAACAGGTTCTTGAATGTGTTCCTTAAGCTGACGTTTTGTTCTCCCTATACAAAGTTTTGGGCATGAACACCAAACGACATACTATAGATGACACAGGGTGTGTGACAAGTCACAAGATGTTTAGAAAATAGTATATTTTATTGAAGTATGTTTCAAAAATTGTACAAAACTAACAATACTATCAAACTACAAACAGCACATACGACATACAAGTCAATAATGCAGAGTGCTGACCTCTTTTTATGTAGATGGAGGCAGATGTAGCATTGTGTGGGTTGCTGATGCAAAACAACACAGGATTACAATCTGATTGTCTGGTTGAAGGTAACCTGGGCTAGGATGAGTCACCTACTACTGCCAGTTGCAGGGTAGCTTGGGGGCAGTCTGACTGGGAGACTGTCAAGATGGCTTCCAATGGTGCCCATCTTGCTTTGTAAAGTTCTGGGGTGTGACACATGTGATGAATCATTTTTTCCATTTATATCGCTTCCTGGGCTGTGTTGTGCCACTTTGTGTAAGTAGGGATTTTTTTCATTCATCCAATGTTTTAGGATCATTTTTTTGGTCATTGCAGCTATGAGGGCTATGTGGAATTTCCATACCCCAGTGATGGGTCTGAGGTTGATTCCTAGGAGGCAGTTTTCTGGGATATGTACCTGTTCTAGGTTCAGACATGGGTTGATGTTTCTGAAGATAGTTTCCCAGAGAGGTCTGGCCCTGGAGCAGTCCCATAGTATGTGTGTGAGTGTGCTGCTGTCTTGTTTATAGTGCATGCAGTGGCCAGAGGCTAGCTTTCCCATTCTGTGTTAATTTAGTAGGAGTGTAGTAGACATTGTGGTTGATTGCATTAAGTGGAGTCTGTCAAATTTCAGTACTTTGTTTGTGTTTGTCCATAGAGCCATTCTGTATTCTAGGGTGGCTAGTTCTAGGAATTTGTCTTGTCAGTATGGGCTGTGGGATGCATTTGGGCTGGTTGAGGTATCCCATAGCTTTTGTAAATAAGGAGAGGGTATGTCTCTTTTTGAATAGTTTCCCTAGTTTGTCCCATTTATGGAAGTCCTTGGAGTTCCATTGTTTAGGGCCTAGTGTTGCTTTCAGCAGGTGCTGCATTTTTAGGAAGGGGAAGATCAAGATATTCATTGGGGTGTAAGTGTGTTGTAGTTCCTGGTATGAGATCAGTGAGTTCCCATATAGTAGGTGTCTGGGTGTCTTGATTTTGTTGTGTCCTAAGAAGTTACAGTATGGGGGATGTTTTTTTCTGGATGATGAAATTTGGGTTGCTCACCAGAGGCTGCTGTGGGTCGAGGCTTGATTTCATGCCTAGAAGGGTATGGAGTTGACGGCAGATTTGGACAGAGGTCCCTATCAGGGAATTCTTTATCATGGTGGGGAGGAGTCAAGGGGGGTGCTAGTTAGTGTACTGAGACTAATCCCTGCCCTTTTGCAGAAATCAATTTTCATTCGGGTATGTGTCTGTGGGCCCCTGACATGCTGGCACTTTGTCTCCTCCATAGGAATTTGGAGACATGTGCTGCCAGGTAGTAGAGGTGTAAGTCAGGGAGTTGTAAACCACCCTTGCTGTTGTCTGGTATGAGCTTTTGGTAGGCTCTTCAGGGTGTTTTCTGGTTCCAGAGGAACTGGGAGAGTGTTGAGCATAGTTGGGTGAATCATGTAGCTGAGATAAGGTGCCCCGTCATATTCACTGGAAACAGCACTCTGTGAAGGATGTTCATTTTGATCACATTGATACTGGCCCAGAGTGTTAGGGGAAGCGAAGTCCATCTATCTAAGTCTTGTTTGATTTATGTTTTTAGGTCTTCGAGGCTTTTGTAAGCATTAGTTTGGTGTTCTGGGACACTGTGATCCCCAGATATTTCATGCTATTTGGGTCCATTAGCCTTCCCATTGCATGTATGCTAATTTGAAGGTGTGGCAATTGAGGAGCATAATGCCAGATTTGGAGAAGTTTATTTTGTGTCTGGCTATCCTGCTGAATTCCTTCAGCAAGTTAAAAACATGAGGTATTGATTTGGTGGGGGTGTCCAGGTAGAGTAGGATATTATCGGCATAAGTGGTGGAGCCTTTGTTCACCTATGTGCAAATGATGCTATCATCTACCATTCTCCTGATATTGGGTGGCTCAATTCAACGCTAGCTTCTGATTTCCACACCCTTCAGGACTGGTTCCTTCAGAAGCAGCTTGTCCCTAATACTAAAAAAAACAAAGCTCATGTTATTCTCCAACTCATCCACACCTACCTTCCCCCTCTGGCTATACTCTCACATACCAGGGATGTATTTGAATGGGTTGGGTCATTCAAATACTTAGGAGTCACCTTAGATCCCTCACTTACCCTGGATACACATGTTACAGCCATCACCAAAACTATAAACCAAAAAATCGGTGTCCTCTACTGCATCCATCCATTCCTTACTTTGACCTCCTGCTGCAAGATTGCAGATGCCACACTCCTGCCCCTCCTTATGTATGGTGCTCCATTACTACTCTCTGCTACCACATCTGTACTATCATGCCTATCATAGGCCTACCATAGAGTTGGCAGGTTTGTTCTCAGGGCCAATGCTCGGCACCATCACTGCAATGTCCTGTCTGCCCTGGGATGGCTAGCCTATGAATTAAAATTATGCTGTGCCACACTAAGCTTTATACATACGCTTGTACGTTGCTTCACTCCTCCTTGCCTTGCTGATATTGTTCAATGTCATCTAACTTGATGTGCCCTCAGATCTAACTCCTTTCCTCTTCTCTCAGTGCCAGACTCATTTGCATTTTCTGCTGTGTTCTACTGGAACTCTCTATGTCCTTCTATACTGGCCTGCACCTCCCTCTCTCAATTTCAAAGTTTGCTGTTATCTCACCTAACTGCTCCACCTTGCTCCTGCTTCCACTGACTCCTAATCCCTGTTCACTCCTTGCAAGATTCTCCTAGCAACACTCTCAACTCTCTCTATCTCCTTCTCTCCAAGAAAAAAAATACTATAAATGATGTCTGTATGTAAGGTTTTGTTGACTGTGCTTTTGTATGGTGCTCCATTACTACCAAGGGTTTTGACTTGTAAATGATTTCTGTATGTAATGTTTTGTGATGTTAATTGTGTCTAATGTTTGTTAACCTGATGTGGAACCTTTGTAAAAGAGCTTGTGCTCAAAGGTATTTTCTGAGTTTCTAACTAAATAAAAAATAAATAAATAAAATAAAACAAAATTGCTTATTTTGTATAACTGAATATAATTGATGTACTCTCTTACTGTATGTATGACTACTCCTTGTCTAATTTCTTGTATCAATGAATGCACTATCAATGTACTGCCCTTCCCGGGTCACCCCTGAAAAAGGGACTGTCTTGTCTCAGAGGGCCTACCCAGTTACCAAAATTCAATAAATAAAACAAATACATTTCAAGCAGTGGTGGTTTCAAGGTTAGACCTTTGAAAGTTAATTTATTTTAAATTGGATAATTTCAAAACCTTTATAGTTGGAAGCTGATTTTCTTTTTCTAATTTAATGCTTGGGGTCAGTTAAGTTGATATATCAAGCCATGTAGATAGACAGACAGATAGATAGATAGATAGATTTATTTATTTATTATTTATTTATTGCAATTGTTTCACTAGGAAAGGCACACTGAGCAACAAGATGCTCATCTCCCAGTGCGACCTGGGGGAGTACACATGGATGTGATAACACGCAGGTTATCAAGTGAACAGTTAACAGAAGCAAATAAAAAGCAGCATATGGATACACGATTGCATGAATATACAAGCAGCGCACATTGAATGCTTAGGATATTATAGTATCAAATAACAACTTTTGTGACAAGAAGCAGCAGACAAGGTAAATTAGCACAGTAGTAACAGCTGTAAACAACAGAGGACGTATATCACAGTTATGCAGTTATACACAGTACATAGGACAAACTAGGCCCAGGACATAAGGGCAAGGATGGGGTTATATGCCAGCTTCTGTAGCAAGGCTAAGGCCGCTGGTCAGGCATTGGGGAGGGGATAGTGGGGCATGACAGGTTCAGGGACAGGAGCAATTTGTAGTAAGGAAGTTTGCTAGGGTGGCAGACAGAGAGTAGGAAGAGGAGAAGTGCCGAATTTGTGGTGGGAGGGCATTCCAGAGCTTGGGTAGCTGGTGTGAGAAGGCAGCCTGACCAGCAGAGGTCTTCCATCTAGGGACTGAAAGTTGGTGGGAGTCTCTGGATCTAAGATGATGGGAGGGGTGGGGCATCTGTGAGCACGGTGGCAAGGTAGGAGTGGATGGACCCGAGCCATAGGTTGGAGACAAATTTAGCAAAGTGAGAGATGCGGCGGTTTTCGAGGGATGGTAGTGCCAAGGCTTGGTAGAGGTCACAGTGGCAGGTGAGTGGAGAGGCATCGAGAGCAAAGTGGCAGAAAGCATTATAAAGTGTATCCAGTTTGGATAGGGTGGACTTAGGGGCTGCACTGTATACAATGTCGCAGTAGTCGATGGACGGCAGTATCATCTTCAGGACCAGTTCACGTCGGACTCAGGGAGGGAGGCTGCTGCAGTTTCTATATAGTGCACTGAGCATGGGGTGTAGTTTTTTTGAGATAGCATTGATGTGGTCAAAGAAGGAGAGATCTTCAAGTTTTTGGCCTTCTAGGGTGGCGAAGTAGGGAAGGGAGGGGAGGGGAGGAGAGCCTGGCCAGGCGTTGTCATGTGCCGAAGGTCATAGTGACAGGATTTTTCTGCATTTAGGGAGAGCTGGTGTGAGCTAAACCATTGCTGTACCTTGTTGAAGTCATGGTGGGGGTTTGGTTGTACCACATCAGGGGCGGAGCCCGAGTAGTAGAGTACAGTATCATCTGCATACATGTGGATTGAGGAAGTAGAGCAGATGAGTGGCAGGTCATTTAGGAAAATAGAGAACAGAATGGGACCAAGAACCAACCCCTGTGGGACACCGGTAGTTAAGGGAAGAGGGGTGGAGATCACATTTGAGACTCTAACGGTCTGAGTTCTATCAGAGAGGTATGATCTGAACCAGTTTGTGGCTGTGACAGAGAGGCCTGATTCAGCGAGACTCGACAGCAATATGGGGTGGGAGACAGTGTCGAAGGCTTTTGCAAGGTCCACAAAAACGGTTGAGGTGATTAGTCTACTGTCCATGACTGTCAGTATAGTGTCTGTAAGCCTTATCAGGGAGGAGGTGGTGGAGTGTCCCTTCTTGAAGCCAGACTGGAGTGGCATGAAGAATTTGGAGTCAGTGAGGAAGGAGGTAAGTTGGGTGAGCAAAAGGTGCTCTTGTAGTTTTGCTAGTGCTGGGAGGAGGGAGATAGGGTGGTAGTTAGAGAGGGAGGTAGTGGCACCTCCTTTTGGCAGAGGGATGACAATGGCATGCTTCCATGCATGGGGGACGGCAGTGGCAGTAAAGGATTGGTTTAGGAGTTTGGCAAGCAGAGTTGCTATAACGGGGGCAGAGAGGTATAGAAGTTTGGGGTCTAATCCATCTGGGGATTTGCCTTTTGAAGGGTTGAGAGAAAGTGATGCATCTAGGGCCTCAGTTGCAGAGATGTCTTTGAAGGAAAAGGAGCAAAGCCTAGTCTGGGTCTTTATGTCTGTAGGCGGTATGAGAGGTGTAGTGCTGGGCAGGGAAGAGAGGAGGGGTGGCAGCACAAGTGGAGAAGTACACATTGAACTCAGTGGCGACTGCTGTGGGCTCTGATAGGAGAGAGTTATTAACATTTAGCATTGTAGTGGGATTGGCAGCCAGTGGGGTGAAAAGGGAGTGAATGACCTTCCGGAATTTTGAGAGTTTATTTAGGTTTGACTGGAGGGAGCTGCTGAAGTGCTCTGCTTTTGCAAGACGAGTGACTCTGGTGCACTTGTTACGGAGCATGCGGTATGTGGAGAGGTGTTGTGGGAGGCGTGAGGATAGTATTTATTTATGGAACACTGGTGACTGGGGGAAAGGCACACTGAGCCGAGGCTCATTTCCAGGTGCAACCCAGGTGAAAATATCACAATGGTTGAACAAAGTTACAATATAAGTAATTTAAAGAAATTTACACATATTTACAAGAATATAATATGGGTTAGGCACAATGTGTACAAAGGTAAGGCACTAATAAAATAAGGCAAGAAATACATAAGATGAGCATAAGCATAACTATCAGTTATATCCTAGGACACTTTGAGGCCCCTTGTAAGGGATCTGGAGTAAGCAGGGACTGGGTTTGAAATCAGGAGGGTAACCAGCTCAGGCCAACAGAGCAAGCAGGGGCTGAGTTTGAAATCAGAAGGATAACCAGCTCAGGCCAACAGAGACTTGTAATCAAAGGGAGGCTTAAGGAGAAAAACACAGTAGAGATGAGAGGTGGAGTATGCACAGGGTCAGAAGGGAGATGTGGGGGGTTAGGAATAGGGGGCACTGGGGGAAGGGGAGAATTCTGAGGAGCCTTTTGAGGGATGAGAAAGGGGAGGCAAGATGAAAGTCAGAGGCTAGGTTATTCCAGAGGAGTGGGAGACGGTTTGAGAAGGCAGACTGACCTGCAGCAGAGTGAGGATGAGGAATAGAGAAAGTACGCAAGTCTCTGTGGTGAAAAGAGTAGGTTGTGGATTTGGCTGGAGTAAGGTGAGATGAGAGATGGGGGGATGGGAGCCAAACCAATATTTAGCAATTAGGGAGGTGCAGTGGACAGTTCTCCTGTGAGATAGTGGGGCAAGGGAGAGTGGAGCATAAAGCAGACAGTGATGGGTAAGAGGAGGGGAGGAGGTAGCAAAGCGGCAGAAGAAGTTGATAAGAATGTCTAATTTGGAGAGGGAAGAGGTTGTAGCAGTGCCATAGGCAACGTCAGTGAAATCCAGCACTAGCAAAGTAGTTTTAAATATTATTTCACGTCAAGTGGGGAGAGGGAGGCTGACTTTGTAGTGGCAGAGGACTGCCAGTTTGGGCCAGAGTTTGCTGCAGATGGTGTAAATGTGTGTTGAGAAATCAAGGTGATTGTCCAGCCAGACACCCAGGTATTTGAAGGCAAAGACCATCTTGATGGGTGAACCATCTATGGTGATGATCACTGGTGGGGCAGAAAGGGAAGCTAGTTTTTGACTGGATCCAAAAATCATGGTAGCTGTCTTTTTGGTATTGCGCTTTAGCTGGTTTGATTGGAACCAGGACTGTACTCTGTGGAAATTGTTTTGGAGATGAGGTAATGCTATTGTGGGATGGGCCTGAGGCACAGATGACAGTGTCATCAGTGTACATCTGCATGTTAGAGGAGTGGCAGAATGAGGGAAGATTGTTTATAAAGAGACAAAAGAGGATGAGACCAAGTATAGAGCCATAAGAGACCCCAGAGAGGATAGCTAGAGGAGTAGACAGTGCATCACCTATTTGGACTGACTATTGTCTGTTGTGGAGATAAGAATGGAACCAGTCAACAGCGAGTTTTGCAAAGCCGAAAGAAGGACTTTTTTTGAAGAAGGAGTGGGTGGGAGACAGAGTCAAAAGCTTTTGCCAGATCAATGAAGACAGCAGTAGTGATTTGGCTTCGGTCCATCGCAGTGAAGATGGAGTCAGTGACACACAGCAGAGATGTGATAGTGGAGTGTTGTTTTCTAAAACCTGATTGCATAGTTGATAGAGAGTTATTAGAAGTGATTAAGTCAGAGAGCTTTGCAAGAATGAGGGATTCCTGGACATTAGCAAGGGAGGAGAGGCATGAGATGGGCAAATAATTTCCAGGGGATGCGGGATTGCCACCCTTGTGTAGCAGTAGGACCTTGGCTGATTTCCAAACTTTGTGAACAGTTTTTGTGGTGAGAGAGAGATTTAGTATATACGTCAAGGAGGCAGCTATTGCAGGTGTGCAGAGATGCAAACTAGGGCAGAGACTGTCAAGGCATGATTTGGAAGGGTCAAGGGATATGAGTGCAGTGTAAACTTCAAGAGAAGTGAAGGGAGGAAGCAGGAAGCCAGTCGGGGGAAGGGGGATTCAGGAGGGCAGGAGAAGAGTCAGGTGAAGGGGGAAGGGGAGTTGGGGATTCGGGTAGGTCACAAGAGACAAAGAACTTGTTGAAAGCATTAGCCACAGCTGCAGGGTCAGAGACAGAGGAGCCATCAATTTTAAGGACCCGGCAAGCTTGTTGGGAGGGGGGATCCAGGAGGGAGTGAATCACATACCAGAAAGAAGCAGGGGAGTTTTGGCTCTGTTCAAGCTGGGATTTGAAATAGGGATGCCTTAAACAGGTGAATAGCCTTGGTGCACCTGTTCCTGAGTTGTTTGTATGATAGGAGGTCATTTGAGACGTGGGATGCTTTGTAAAGTCTCCAGACTTTGTCTCTAGTATGACACATGGTGATAAGATCAGAAGTATTCCAGTGGTGGTGGTATCATTTCACGCTGAGTTTTCCAAGGGGTGAGAGAAGATCCCAGATACTATTAAAGATGTTATAGGAAGCCGGCCTGGTGGCGCTGAGGATTGAGGCACTGGATGCCACACTTCGCACTACGCCAGCAACCCGGGTTTGGTAACGGACCTGGGGAACCAGGGGCTGGCGGGGGGGAGGGAGGATTGAGGGTCCCTACGGATGCTCTCCTCCCTCAGGGGTGGGATACCCGGGACGCGCAAGCGTCCGTCATTCTCATAAAGGAATTCGGTGGAAGCACCGATTCCTGAAAGGGATGGGTGACTCCTACTAAGGGGTCGGGAAGGGGGGACGTTGCACGGCGCATGAGAGGTCTGTGCGTCAGCACGTTACCTCTCAGGACGTAGTCCCAAGCACTGGCGTCCCCAGGGGATGTGGCCTAAAGTTAAGGGGGAAAATCACCCTCGCGGTCCTGGATGACGGCCCCTCCACTCAAGGCCGCCACACCAGACAAGACCCCACTGTGCAGGAGGAAGGAGAGGAGGCACTCTAGGGGCAGATCTAGGGGATGGCAAAATGAGCATTGAGAGGCCCAAAGGAATAGGACCAAGAGGGTAAGAAATACCAGGAGGGAGAAAAAGAAAGTATAAAAAAAAAAGATGTTATAGGAGTGGGATACGGCAAGGTCAACATCCAGGGCAAAAAAGACAGGTTGCCAGTCAACATTTAGGAGATCGTGCTGCAGGGCAATTTCATCTAGGGAATGGAGGGGGCAGGACCATATGAATTTGTGAGGGGAGTGGGGAGTGTGGATTTTGTAAATACAATAGGTAACACAGTGATCGCTAAGGGCATTGGAAAGGATGCCCGAGGGAGAGATACGGTGGGAGGATAATATCCAGTCAAGGAGGGAGTGGTTTTAGGACCGAGGGTTTAGACAGGTAGGTTCCTGGATAAGCTGAAAGAGGTTTAGGGCCTCAGTCATTAAGGTGGAAGGCTTGGCAAATGAGGAGAGCCAGTCAAGATTGAAGTCACCTAAGAGCAAAAGTTTGCCATTTGAGGTGAGGGTGGAGATTGAGGAGATGACCCTGATGATGGAGTCTGGTGAGGCCTTGGGTGGGGCATACAAAGTGCCAATATAAAGGGGGACAGAGGAGGGAAGGGATAAATGGGCAATAATGAGTTTATGAGAGTAGGGGCTGGATTATTTGAAGATAACAGAGCTGGAGATGGAATGCCTGATGTACAAGGCTACCCCACCACCTCACTTACTTCTTTCTTGTGGGAATAGGTTAAAGACAGGAATGGTGAGAGAGGAGTTAGGGATTTTGGCAGATAGCCAAGTTTCGGAGATACAAAGTATAGCAGGGTGATATTGGGTAAGCCATACATTGGAGGCATCAGTTTTTGGAGGGAGGTTCCTGGTACTGAGATGAAAAATGTGGAGACCCTTAGGTAGAGAAGACAAGACCTGAGAGAGGGATGACCCTGGAAAGGTAATGGTCGAGGTGAAGGTGGATTGGGGAAAAGGAGGGCCAGGGTTGGGTTGGATGTCACCGACGAGGAGGAGGGAGAGGGGAAGGAGTGGGGGGTATTTTGATCTGCCAGAACTGTGTGCAGAGTGTGGGACTGAGAGGTTTAGGCAGCGGTAGAGAGCCTTGAGGCTTAGGAGGTGGAAGGGGAGCAGGAGGAGTGGATGATGGGGAAATAGGGGAAAGAGGGGAGAGGGTAGGACACAGGCTGGGAGGGGGGGAAGAGGGAGGGAGAGGAGCATGCAGCGGTGGGTCATGGGGACATGGGAGGGAAGCTGATAGGGGGCAAGAAGTGGGTGAGTGGGTGGGGTAAGACTGGGCAGGGACAGCTGTGGTGGAAGGGGGCAAAAGAAAGGGGATGCAGGATGGGAGGTAAGTAAGTAAGAGAAACAGGAGGGGATATGGATGGAGAGGGAGTGGGTGGATGACATGATCAGGAGAGAGAGAGCATCACAGACAGGGTGAAAGGGGAGATAGGTATAGCAGTGTGAAGATAAACTATTAAACATAGCAGAAAGAATAAGCAGCAGTAGAGAAATGTGGATTGAGCTGCTAGCAATAGTGAACAGACTGAGCTACTGGATTTTTTAGCAGGCAGCCACAGTACGAGGTGATACAGGGAGTGAAACTTTAATAGATTCAAAGGGTGGAAATATTTCTGTGCTATGAATTGATGAGCTGCACTTACAGGGTGGAGTCTGAGGTGCTGCAGTCGATTTAAAGAGTGATGAGGTGGGACGGGTGGGCGGGCAGGATAAAATTTAGAGGAGATAGAATAAGGCAGTTAAAAAGCAAGTGAACAGAATTAGCTGAAGTTCTTACAGCTCGCTAAAGCAGGTGAACCGAGTAAACAAATGTCCTTTTGGCTCACTCTCGGAGCCAATTGGGATGAGTTCTCCTGTTTAGTGGCCAATCAGCGAGTAGTGGAGTTTGGAGGCCAAAGAATGAACAAGATTTCTGGAGCACCTTAGTGGGGCCATACCTGGTATCCTTGTGGCAGTGGAGGGTGAGGTGGGTGGTGGCTGCAGAGAAAGCCGCACCACAGGGGGAGTGCACCTGGTCAGGGGGGCTCGATGCTGTGGGAGAGAAAAAGAGAGAACAGAGGGTTAGTTTAATTAAGGCTGGAGTTAAGTGGTGGAGGCTAGATGCACAGAGACCGAATTGCAGCAGGGGACCAGAGGTGTCTGGTGAGAGGATTAGCTTAATCAGAGGGCAGGGATAGACTCAGTAATAGGAGAGACAAGGAGCTGGGGGGAGGGGCAGGGCAGGTCAGCACCTAGCTCTGGGGGAGGTTAACCAGAGAGAGAA
This sequence comes from Neoceratodus forsteri, assembly GCA_016271365.2. Classification (NCBI taxonomy): domain Eukaryota; kingdom Metazoa; phylum Chordata; order Ceratodontiformes; family Ceratodontidae; genus Neoceratodus; species Neoceratodus forsteri. The sequence goes on from CM057456.1 coordinate 1,295,823,936, forward strand.
CAAAGAAAGAAGATACAAAACTGAGCTGGAATGTAATGGTCACAGTAGCAGAGTGGATAAATAAATTTGTCAGCAGAAAAGTATCTGAGAGCTGTGCAACTACACTAAAAAGAGAATCACAGTGCAAAAACATTCAGTGGGAGATAGCGAGTTGTAAGCAAATTCAGCAGAATAAGTAGATTAAATTACAATATTCAGCAGAATAAAACAAATTAAAGTGCAGCAGTAATTATGTCAGCAAAAATTCAGGTTAAATAGCAATATTCAGCAGAATAAAACAGATTAAACTGCAGCAGTAATTATATCAGCAAAATTCAGATTAAGTAGCAGTTGAAATAATTAAACAGGTTACACATGCATCGGTATTTCATAAAATGAAAATTTAGAGGAGAGAGAAGAAGATAGCTTAAAAAGCAGGTGAACAGAATTAGCTGAAGTCCTTATAGCTCACTAAAGCAGGTGAACTGAGTTAGCAAACATCCTTTCAGCTCACTCTAGGAGCCAATCAGGAGGAGTTCTCCTGTTTAGTGGCCAATCGGTGGGTAGCAGAGATTGGCACCAATGATTGAAAAAGATTTCTGGAGCTCCTTAATGGGGCCGTATCTGGTATCTTTGCAGCAGAAGAGGCCAAGGCGGATGGCAGGTGCAGAGAAAGCTGCACCACAGTGGGAGCGTATCCAGTCGAGGGGCTCGATGCTGGTATCCTTGTGGCAGCAGAGGGCAAGGCAGGCGGTGGCTTCAGAGAAAGGCACACTACAGGGGGAGTGCACCCGGTCAGGAAGCACGATGCTGGTATCCTTGCAGAGGGTGAGGTAAGTGGTGACTGCAGAGAAAGCCGCACAGCAGGGGAATGCACCCAGTCAGATATGTAAGATAGCTGCCGCTTGCTTGATGCCTTCCAGGACTATTTGCAGGTACAGCTACTTAAGAAAATCCACCAGGAAAACTGCAGTTCTTTATATGGTGCTTACCAACTTGGAGGCAGCTGAAGTTGTGAGAATAGGGGAGCCACTGAGAAACAGTGCCCATAACTCCATTTGGTTTGAATTTGCCCTGGGGTCCAAAAAACTCCTATCAAGTACTGAAGTCCTGGGTTTCAGAATGGCAGACATCAACATCCTGAGAAAGTGAGAGAGTTAGTCATGGAAATGTTAGTTAATTATGGACAACAGATGGGACAATTATGGGAGCCATTCTCGAGGCATCTAAGTTATGCATGAGAATGGTAACCAAAAAGAACAGGCTGAAGAGACCATTATGGTTCTTGGCAGGAGTTCATGGAGCAGTGAGGATAAAGAAAAGAGACCTTCTACAAGTAGGACAGGAGGCAAAAGGCCACCATCACTAATGATTATTTTAGCTCAGTTTTTGCTAAGGAGAATGGCAGACTCTTGCCAGACAGTGGAATCAAAGTGGTCCTGGCGAAGAGGCAGACATTATTTACAAGTGTAAGGATCCAGAAAGGGCTGGCAGAACTAAAAATAGGTAAGGCCCTGGAACCAAATGGGTTGCATCTGAGGTTACTCAGGGAGCTGGCAGCAGAAATGGCGTAACTCCTGGTAGATCTATTAAATAGCTCTTTAAGGATGGAGGTAGTTCTGAAGGATTGGATGGTGGCAAATGTAATTCCACTCCATAATGGTTGGGGGGCAAGAAACATAGGGGGAACTACAGACCTGTCAGTCTTACCCCTATTATAGGGAAGCTGATGGAGTCACTGGTCAAAGAGGACCTTGTGAACTACTTGGAAAGCAACAGGATCCATGATAGTAAACAGCGCAGATCTGTGGCAGGGAGGTCTTGTCAGACTAACCTGATAGTTTTCTTTGAATGGGTGACAAGGGAATTGGATAGGGGTCACACTGTGGATATGCTGTACTTTGACTTCAGCAAGGCTTTTGACTCAGTGCCTCACAGACACCTTCTGAAGAAGATGGAGGATATGGGTGCAGCTAACATCACAGTAAAGTGGGTAGGTAACTGGATAAAAAGGAGGCAGCAGAGGGTTATAGTCAATGGAGTCAAGTCAGCAAAGAGTGTGGTCACAAGCAGGATACCACAGGGATCTATTCTGGGTCTGGTCCCCCTGAATATGTTCATTAGTGACATGGTGAGGGTATCTGGGGCAGATTGTGTCTCTTCACAGATGATACTAAGCTCTGTAGGAGGGTGGATAGTGATGAGGGGATCAGGGAAATGCAGAGTGGTGTACGAAAGCTAGGAAGGTGGTCTAAGGTCTGGCAGCTGAAATTTCAATGCATAATAAATGCAAGGTAATGCACCTAAGGAACAAGAACTCCAGGACAGATTACTGGATGGGTGAGTTGAAACTCAGCACTACAGCTGAGGGAGGTGACCTTGGAGTTATCATCAGTGATTCCCTTAAGCAGTCAAGTCAGTGCAAGGCATATAGAAAAGGGAGTAGGATGCTGGGATGTATTGGGAGGGGTATTGATAGCAGAAGGGAAGAGGTGATAGTTCTCCTATATAGATCATTAGTGAGGCCATACCTGGAGTACTGTGTCCAGTTCCGGAGTCCTCACCTCAGGAAGGATAAAGATAGGCTGGAGATGGAGCAATACAAGGTAACAAAAATTATTCAGGGCCAACAGGGCAGGACCTATGAGGAGTTCCTGATGGCACTGAAGATGTACTCAATGGAGACCAGAAGGGAGAGGTGGAAATGTGATACAGACCTTCACATTTCTAAAAGGAATTAATAAGGTGAATTGTGGGGAAATATTTAGCTTGAAAACTAGTTCATTTTCACATGGACATGAGTGCAAACTGACAGGAGGGAGCCTCTGAAGGGACATGAAGAAATAATATTTTACAGAAACTGCGGTGGAACCATGGAGCAGTCTGCTTGCCAGAGGTGGGTATTAAAACTGTTGGTGGGTTCAAGCACAGTTGGGATAGAATGTAGAGTGTAGAGGTTGCTTGGGGTGTCAGAAGCTGGGAGAGGAATGAGGGAAGGATGGAGATGGCTAAAACCCCTGGAGAGACAGTAGGTCCCAGGGCTAAATAGGAAACTTGGACAGACAGCATGGACCATTTGTCTTTTTCTGCAGTTGTCTGTGGTTCTGTAGTTCTATATTAACATTTCTGTATTACTGTAAGTGGAAAGATCTTGCTACTATTTACAAGTGTGTGTCTGTTCTGCATGTCTTTATGTGTGTGCTTTGGGGGAGGGTGGACATGATGGTGGAGGTGGTGATTTTCTGTAACTCCATGGGACTTTTCCTGTGCTTTCATGTAATTTCCTGACTATGCAGCTCATTTATCTATAAAATGCAGGGCATTCCTAGGAATTTTGTATGTTTGTGATCCTTACAATTAAGCTGGGGGTGGTGAAGAGCTAAGCATAAGGAAACAGAGTTTCCCTTGTTAAACTACTTTTTAAAGTTCACCTTAAAACTAAACAAGCATTTGTCAATGCCGAACGTTCACTTGCAGGTATTTGCAGTGGTATTTGGCGCTTGGACATGGCTTAAAAAAATCAGTGACAAAGAAGTACAAGCATTTGTCAATGCCGAATGTTGCTTGCTTCTATGTGCTGTTTAGGTATTTGGAAGTCATTGGAGTGCAAATATTGAAAATTCGCAAACTTACGAGCGTGCGTAGGAACTGCGCAAAGCACGCTTGTAAAACAGTCATTTTTAGGAATTTTTTCACCAAATTTTCAACATAGCCATTTTAAGACCTCTGGTCATGTACAGAGTCACTGTGATTTAATTAATGTGTCCCATACATTGATTTTGCTCAACGACTGCGCCATTGTGCGCTACCTGAGCGGAAACACATTTTGGGCAGGATGTGAAAAATGACAGCTATATTGCTCATAAGGAGGTGTGGTGAAATGGCAATGTTGAAAATCTGGAGTGAAAATATTGAAAATTCGCAAACTTACGAGCCTGCGTAGGAACTGCGCAACGCACGCTCATAAAACAGTCATTGTTTGGAATTTTTGCACTAAATTTTCAACATGGGGTTTTTGGGACCCCTTCTCATGAATGATGTCACTGTCATGGCATTATTCAGGCCGAAGGGTGATTTGCGCATGATGACTGTGCAGTGACTGCGAAATCACCCTTCGAACCTGGACTATTGTCATGACAGTGATCATCATTCATGAAAAGGTCCCAAAACCCATGTTGAAAATTTAGTGCAAAATTCCAAACAATGCCTGAGATATGCAAAAGTTGAAACCCCTATCTAGCCCATTATACAGCTTACCGCATTTCCTCAGTTCGCAGTCGGCTTTGAAGAGTGCAGATGTGTTCCCGATCCACGAAGATCGTCCTTCAGCTCTGGAGGTAAGTATGGGGTAAGGGGGCGTGGGGAGGCTGGAGTGCGCCAGTGGGTGAGTGCGGGTTGTGGGAAGGGGACTGGGAGAAGCGCCGTGGGACCGTTTTGCTTTACAGGTGAAAAAAAAAAGGAGGCGTTTACCCACGCGCTGGGTGGGCTCCCAAGCGTGGCAGAAGATAACAAGGGCTGAGGAGGCTGGCCGGTTGGGCACCCGTCAGCAGACAACGGGACGCTTGCCACGCTGGGTGGGCTCCCTGCATGGCAGCAAAGATTTGGGAGGGGCGGCTTGACGCGGTGCTGTGTATGACAGTGGTGGTTTTCTTTGAAGAGAAGAGCACCACTGTCATACACAGCACCACGTCAGATTGGTGCAGGACTACCACGCCTGCTCAATGGAGCAGGGGATTGCAGGGAAGGGGCACACCTCCAAAGTGTCCCATTCTCCCAAGACGTTCCTTGCGCATGAGAGCAAGCGAACGTAAAAACTAAGAAAATATACTGTAGTTTTCTTTTCCTTATGGGCAAGATATTTGTTCTATATTTAGAAACATAGAAACATAGAAACGTAAGGGACATGGAGTCCACCTTTTCTGCCCAGGAACTCTACTTGGACCTCTTCTGAGATTGTTCCTTTCCTTACCCCCCTTCTCTGGTCCTCTGTACCCTATCTTGGTTTGTTTTATTGATTTAAAAATAGTAACTGAGAAAGGCACATTGAGCTAAGGCTCATTTCTAAGTGTGACGTGGGGGGAAGGGAAGAGGAGATACAACACTTTATGCAGATGACCTGATCCTTCTGTCTAGCTCGGGTGATGTCAGTACCATAAATCACAGTTTACAAGCTGACTTTAACAAGCTGCAGAATTGGCTCCTGACAAACAAGCTTGTGCTAAACATAAAGAAAACACAACTCTTTTCGGATTCACTGTCAAGCTCAAGCAGTGTCCTATCCCACTAAATGTCTTGAGTCATGATGGAGTCCCTGTTGGCACTACATGCTCTTTTAAATACCTGGGAGTTACTCTTGATTCTCAGTTAGACCTATCTCTACATATTTAGAATGTATGCAGGGCAACAAACATCAAGCTTGGACTTGCATACAGGGCTTGTGGGTCCCTTACAGCAGCTGCTCACCTTGCCCTTGCTAAAGGATTGTTTCTTCCCTCTCTCAGCTACGGACTGACTACCTATACCCTCGCCACTAAAACTAGTCTCACAAACTGGGATGTGGCCTATAATAATATCTGCCACTTTGCCCTCGCTGCCCCTCAGCTTACCCATCTCTGTGACTTATACAAAAACCTACACCGGATGTCCCCAAGTAATTATCGTTCCTTTGTCTTGGGCTGCTTCACAGATAAAATTGTCTGTAATGCCACCCCATCTGCCTTGTCTCAACTCCTCCAACCGGCTCAACCATCATACCAGCTCAGGTCAGCTGTCCTGTCCACTCCTTGTCCCAAAAACTCATACTCTGGCAGGTCCCGGGTCGCACCTGAAAATAGGCATTCCTTGTCTAGCGTGCTTACCTGGTAAACAAAAGTTAATAAATTAATAAATAAAAAACATACAAGTTAACAATAGTTGGTACGTGACAGGTATGTGACCATGTTATTATAATCACTTTTTGTTATTGTCATTTTTTTTTGCTTATTCTTATATAAGTTCTTTCTATGATTGGAATGGCATAGGGCTCACAAAATGGAGTTCAGGTCACATGTCCCAGCAGCTATCCTCTGAAACCTACAGGGGAAATCGGTTGCCAGGTGTAAGAGTGCTACTTTCCCCACAGAGGAATCCTGAGCAGCTAGGAAATAAAGTAAGAAAATAATTTGAGGGAGCTTGCTAGAATGGGGTTCCCACACACAGTAAGACAAGAGAATACTGTAAAACCTTAGGGATAGGTTTCAGAGGTGCAATCATGCAGTGAGGATGTTGCTAGGTGGGAAAAGGCAAATTCTGTCTGGCAGATATAAACACACACACACACACATATATGCACTACACACTCACATTGGTGAGGAATACTGAAGAGGGCTGTCACTATAGAAAGAGGTCCCATCCTACTGCCCTAAGTACATACATAAGAGAGTTTTAATGACAATTTTCTTTCTCTCTCTCACATTCTGCAGACTTTGAAGAGGAATTGGGGTCTGTCTCTTGGTGAGTGTTCCCCAATAGGAAGGAGATACCAGCTCCCATGGCTAGCTTATGGGGCAAGGAAAGAACAGACTTAGTGAATGTTCCTTTCAATTTAGCTGGCAAGCAAATATAGATCCTAGTGTGAGAGCAGCTTGTGAGTTTGCTATGAGCCGTTTATCTGTCTAAACGGCTTTATTTTTCTTTCTTGTAACTCTGTATATCTTTTTGTTTACTTTACATAACCTGTTTATCATTTCTTATAGCACATAGTAGTAAATTATCTATTTTAATAATATCAGTAGCTGAGCATCCTTACTGCAAAGGTACACTTACTATTATTGCTGGGAAAAGAGAAAATTCCCTGTTTAAAATCCACCATCCAAAGTGTACTTTTTCAAATATTTCTCTGTTTGACCTTCCAAGTCTCTGAGCAGAACAGAAGTAGTTTCTTGGTATAACCATGGGGTTGCAGCAGGAGAAGTGATTTAGACAGAACTCCATAGAAGCTGATACAGTCCAAAGGAGTGTTGTCACAAACTGATGGCAAAGCACTGGGATTAGAGCACAAATACTTGGGAGTATTGTGTGCAGTATCGGAGGCCATATCTGAAGAAAGATATCAGACTGCTAGATGTGGTGCAGCATTGGGTGACATAAATGATACAGGGGATGGAAGAAAAACCCTATGATGACAGACTGAGGCAGCTGTGTTTCTACACCCTGGAGGAAAGGGGGGAGGGAGAGAGAGGAAGGTCAATTTGAAGCCAGAACTTGTGAGTAGCCTGTTTTCCTTGGGGAACTAGGAACTCTGAGAGAGGGATAGACGTCTTGCCAGGCACACAGAGAAACAGAGATTGCCAGTAGAAAAGTAACCTTAACAATCCTGATATGGGATATACAAAAAGATTACATCATTTACTAGTGTTCTTTTTGTTTCTAGAAACACAGGTTAGGCTGTTTAGTTAGCAAGTATGATCTCATCAGTGTATGGCAAATCCCATGTGCCTCAGCTCTGTGAACTGTGCAGAGTGAGATGTATTGTCTATGAGAGCCTGACTAGAGATAGACTAATGGAAATCCTGGAGGAGCATGATGCATGGGAGGCAGGCAGTCACTGAATGGTATGGGCAAATGCAGTTGGAGCAGGTGGTCACTGACAAAGATGACCAATGTAGTGAGACTGACGTCACAGAGGCTAATCCAGAATTAGGCCTTGAGCCATGAGCTGCTGATGCAGTGCCGCCCAAGCCTGAGTCTCAAATTTAGCTTGAGTTTGTGAAAATGAAGCTTTTTCTGAAAGAGACAACTGCAGAAGGCACGGCTTGAGGCCAAGAGGGAGATAGTAAGGCTGGAGGTTGAGGAGAGAGAGAGAAGGCACACCAGCATGAGATCCTGATGCAGCAGGAGAGACAATCAGCATCAGCATGAGGCTCTTATATGGGAAGCACGACAGAAAGAAAGAAATAAGAAATGCCAGCATGAGATCTGAAAACATCAGGAAAGGAAGAAGGAATGATAAGAAAGAGAGAAGGATCACCAGCATGAGAAAGCAATGGCTATCCTGTGCCAGAAAGCACCACAGCAGACATTAAGTAATGGCATGGGGAGGCCAAATCCACAAAGTCACAATTAATTCTAAAATATTTCCTTAATACCTCGAGGGAGGTGATCTTGATTTTTAATTTTTTTTGTACTTTGTTTTATTACCCCCTTCTTGCCATGGCTGTTCCCTCTCTCCAGTCCCCCGATGCATCCTGTCAGGCTATGCCATTGGGACCAGGGGTTGCTTCTATAGTGCCCCACTCCTATACTTCTAGAGGCCCAGTTAACCCCCTGGGTGGGGCGGTGGCAGCCCTTACCTCTGAGGCTTCAGGACAGCATGCAGCTGGAGTCTTTCCCTGGTTCCTCCACAGTCATTGTTGGTGCAGGAGACCTTCGTCCAGACCAGCCATGGGTTTTTTCCTTGTTCTGGTCCTCCTCTGCCTACACCAGCACTCAAGAAGGACCAAGGAAATGGAGGCACGCAGAGACGCACCTCTGCTCTGGTCCACGGCTGACATCTGCCCCTCCCCTCTAGCCTGCCTCCTCAGTTGCACCAACACCACCCGTGTCCACCCAAGTGGTGGCAGTATTGCAGCAAGGAGTGCAACCCACCCCTCCCAGAGAAGGAGAGTATCACGGTGGGCACTCAATCCTTCTCCCCCCCTCCGGCAGGCCCTCTGATGACCTAGGCTCTCTACCGATCCCAGGTCACCAGCATCACAAGCAATAGCGTTACAGCTGTACCAATGGGCAGGCATCTTGATTTGTTTTTAAAATTATTTGAGAGCATGTGTATAGTTTAAATTGGTCACGGCTCCATGGGTGACCCATCTTACACCCTTGCTTGCTGGTTGTGTTTGCATACATTTGCTACAATGGATGATAAGGACTGAAAGTCAAGAGCCTTTTATTTAAATATTTTGCACTAAATCCTGATGCTTATAAGTGACAACTCAGGGAGTTAAGAAAGGGTAGAGGAGGCAGCTGTTTAGAACTGCATGTTCAAATGTGTACCTAGCTAGACCACTGGGTGAATGAGGTTAAAGCTAGAACTGTGGAGCAAATAAAACATTTGTAAGGGAACAGTATCTTAAAATTGTACCTGAGGATCTTCAAGCGTGGTTGCTGGACCAGGCTCGAAGCTCGATGAAGGAGGCAGCAGAAAGTGCAACTCTGTTTGTGGCCAGCAGACCACATACGCTGCATACAAACAATGGGGTGGGACAGCACATGATTTCAAGGATAACCAGAGAGGGCAGCCTAAAGTAAACCAGTCTGTATTCTAGCCCAAAACACAACTCATTTGCCCTAAGGGCAACATTGAGCTGGGGCAAAGAAATGCTATAATTGCCAGAAAGTGGGGCACCTGTCATATAACTGCTCTTAAAATATGAACAAAGAGCAAAACCCTGGGGGAGGGAGTGATCAAGACAGTGCCCAGCACCTTATAGCCTGCTCATTGACTGCAGTATCATCTAACTCCTCAATATCTATGCACCCTGTCCTAGTAAATGGTACTGTAACACAGGGATTGAGGAACACTGAGGCATCCATATCCACGGTTAAGCAGGATCTAATCTAGGCAGAGCAGGTTCTGCTGGGGCAGTTTTGCAAGATTTGGGGAGTGACGGGTCCAGTGATCCAAGTACCAAAGGCTTGTGTCTTCTTGAGGTGGGAAAGTGGCCATGTGGTACAGGAGGTGGGTGTTGCACCTGATCTTCTTCTGGATGTGATAATGGGGAATGATTCTGACCTCAGGGAAACCCTGGCGTATATTATGACCTGCAGTCAGGCAGAAGAGCAAGCTCCTCAGGGTGAGGAGGGTGCAACGCAGCCTGGGCAAATTCATTCCTCAGCAGCTGAGGAAGTAGCTAGTGCAGCTGAGGAGCTAGCTAGGAGTAGTAGTCTTGAGCCCCATCTGCGATCTAAGGAGATCTTGGCTGTGGGCAGTTTCCTTCATAAGGGAAGTTGGGGCGGGTCAGATAGGAGGAGCTGCACAGAGCTCAGCTGGCCGATCCTTCCCTACAGAAACTGAGAGTGATAACTGATAGTGCTGATGACTCTCTGGGGAGTAAAAAGCTAGTTAACTTGAATAATGAGCTGTTGTACAGGGTGTGTATTCTGCAAAGGGGTCTGGAGAGAAACAGACATACTCTGGCAGCTGGCAGTCTCTCGGGCTTACTGCAAGCAGCTTTTGGCCCTGGCCCATAACATCCTTTTTTCAGACCACCTGGGTATTAGTCACACGAAGAGGTGGTTTGCCTACAGTTTCTTTTGACCTAGTATGTAGTATGTACAGATGTGGCAAATTACTTTTGGACTTATCTGCAGTGCCAGAGGGTGGGAAAGGTGGGGGACAATCCTAAAGCAGATTTGATGCCCCTGCCTATTACTGATGAACCCTTTAAGAGGGTAGCCATAGACATAATGACCCTGGATAGCTATAATTTATGTACAAGAAATTCTGAAAATAGGGTACTATTGCTCAAATATTGTAGTAATGTAGAAGAAATGAAGTTACAAAATAGACTTGCTTTATCATGGAATAAATTACCCAAGCACTTGCAGAATATAGTTAGCCTTGATAGTTTTAAATGTAAATTATTTGAATATTTGCAGAATGAATGCGTGTGTGTATGTTATGGATAATGTCATATATGTTATTACTTTGTGAAGTATTTGTATTTTGAGTATTTTGATGTTATTTATGTATCATCTATACAGGACTTGATTGTTAACAGTGTTTTTTTTTTTTTTGCACTAATCAAATATTCCTGTATAAAAATAAAGTTTTAATCAATCAATCAATAATGTGGCCCCTGAGTACCCTGAGTTGCATGGGCAAAATATATATACTGGTTGTCATGGACTACGCAACCAGGTACCCTGAGATGGAGGCTATGTCCTCCATTGAGGCAGAAGAAAGGGCTCACAGACTCCTGGGAATCTGTAGCTGAGCGAGGATTATGCAGGAGATTTTGTCAGATCAGTGGATGATTTTCATGTCGTCACTCATGACTAGGTTGGGAGAAGTGTGAGGCGAAACAGCTCCGTGCCACACCCAATCACTCTGAAACTCATGTTCTGGTATAGCAGTTCAATTGGTTCCTGAAAACAATGCTCAGGACATCTGATGATGAGCACAAGAGGGAGTGGGACAAGTATTTGCCCCATGTCCTCTTTGCTTACAGGGAAGTCCCACAGGAGTCCACAGGATTCTCACTCTGCAGGCTCCTGATTGGTCACAGGGTGAGGGTGCCCCAAGATTTTCTTAAGGATGAATGGGAGGGTGACCTTGTCTCCCAAGAGTAATCTGTTGTGGAGTACATCCTGAACTTCAGGACTTAAGAAGCTCATGTAGCTCACCCAGGAGCACTTAGCCACTGCACAACAGCAGCAGAAAGCCTGGTATGACCATGGGGGCAGAGCCCAGGATTATGAAGTTGAACAGTGAGTGATGTTATTCATCCCAGCCTGAAAAAATTAATAGCAGGCAGCACGGAAGTGTCCATTCTTCATAATCATGGAGGTGAGTGAGGTCAATTATGTGGTATAACTACCTGACAGAAGGTGCGGGCAGAGATTGTATCAAGCTAACATGATGAAGCCCTACTATGACAGGGAGGAAATGATTCTCACTGTAAGCAGCACCCCAGAAGAGGAAAATTAGTCTGATACACTTGTGGATCTCCTTTGGTAGGTGTGGGAGGAATCTTCAGTGGATAACCTCACCCTCTTAGAGCAGCTGACACCAGCCCAGGCAGAGGAGATGTGGAGGGGTGCTGCGAGCATTTGGGGAAAGGTTCTCAGGGGAAGCAGGCACACCATGATTCCTTAACACCTGATTGACACTGGGACCCAAGCGCCACTGAGGCAATTCCCCTAGAGAGCACTGGTGGGGGTTAAACAGGAACTGACTCAGCTTCATAGGACTAGGAGGCAAAATACTAAATTATTTCACTGGAGTTTGGTATTGCAATCATACAACTTGACTACAGCGGTTCACAAAATGCCAATATGGATGGGCTGTCTAGGCAAGACAAAGTGCATTGCATGATACTTTAGGCACTTCCCAGTCCCTGCATGAACAGCAATGTCTCTTGGGGGTTGCCCAAAAGAGTCATGCCTTCATTTTCCAGGAAGGGGAGATTTGACAGGAACATGACTATGTTAAGGTAATCTCTTTTTGTTATTGTTATGATTTCCTTTTCTGCTTATTCTCATTTTAAGTTCTTTCTATGATGGAAAGTAATAAAAAAAGTGAGGGAGCTTTCAAGGATGGGCTTCCCACACTCAGACAGCAAGACAAGAGGATGTTATAAAACTTTAGGGATAGGCTTCAAAGTTGAGATCATGCAGTGAGACTGTTGCTAGGTGGGAAAGGAAAATTCGGCCTGGCAGATGTAAACACACACACATATGCACAAATGCACATGCACATGTGCACACGCTCACACACGCACAGATACGAACACATGAGCCATGCACTCACATGGGTGGGAATACTGAAGAGGGCTGTCACTATATAGAGATCCCATAAGAGAGTTTTAACCACATCTCTCTCTCTCTCCCTCTCTGACTTCCTGTAACCTTTGTAGGGGACCTGGGGTCTGTCTCTTGTGTGGGCTCCCCAATAGACATGAGTGCCCTGCTCCCATAGGTTGCTTATCTGGGTGAGTGAAGAACAGTCTTAGCAAAAGTTTTGTTCAAGTTAGCTGACAGGTAAACACTGTATAAATCCTAGCGTGAGACTGGATTGTGAGTTTTTTTCTGTAAGCCATCTATCTGTTTAAACTGGTTTATTTTCATTTTCTGGAATCTGGATATTGTGTTTATTGCTATACATATCCTGTTTGTAATATCTTGTAGGATATAGTAGTAAAGAATCTATTTTTAAAACTGACAATGGTTGAACATCCTTATTGCAAAAGTAAATTTACTGTTTCTGATGGGCAAAGTGAAACGTCTCTGTTTAAAGACTGCCATCTGAAGAGCACTCTACAAAATATTCCAAGTCCTTTGAGCAGGACAGAGGTATTTTCCTGGTATAACCAGGTGGTCACAGCAGGAGAATTAGCTCAGACAAAACTCCCTAGAAGCTGAAATGGCCCAAAGGAGTGTTGTGTCACAGTAAAAAATAGATTGTAGTCGAAGTACAATATGACACATTACAAGGGCAAATAACACAGCAAAGCACAATGAGCAGTAATAATGTACCAGAAGAGAGACCTGGGCAGGGGCAGGATGGCATTTCTGCAGTAGAGAGTTATGGAGTTGGAATACAATAACCCCTTTGTATTCTGGTTAATAATCCTTCTGTAATCTTCCCAGCTACTTTTAAATCCAGCAATGATATTTGAAGTGATTACTGTGCTGACCAGTTATCTGCTATGCTCTGTCATGAAAAATTTGCTTTCTAATATCTTTTCTAAACTCCATCCACACCCACCTTAAATGATACCCCCTGCTGGATGGATGAATGATTGCTTATTCAGAACAGCTCTATGCATGGGTGGAGATTTGGGAGGGGGCGTGGGGGGGCATTGCACCCAAATTAATTTATTTCCACATCCACTTTTTTATTAGTTCCAACTACCGGCACTGGTGCACTGCACCTTTAAGTTGGTTACTTGCTTGTCCAGTCCTAGCCAGGCTAGCTTGCTCAGAAGTTGGAACTTCTGCAGCGTAGTGTGCACAACAGCACAGTAAAGTGGCAACCAGCAGGCAGTTGTATGGGATGTCAGATCATGGCCAGAGTGAGACTGATTGGTGTAAGTGGGAGCCCCAGCCAGCACATCCTGATGTTAACCACATGATCATCTCAGGGCTCCCACTTACACATCACATGACATGACGGGTTGATCGATCGATGGGGAGGGTAGTTTCAAGTTTCTCCTCCAGGGTTCTCTCGGGTGGGCCGTGCCAGTCAGTGTTCAGTGCTGTGTGGTAGGCTAGCAGTGTGGCAGCAGGCATGAAGAGAGAGACAAGAGAGAAGATGACTGTGTGGAGAGCCTATTAGTGGCACGGGCACGCTTGATAGGCAGGCTGGCAGCAGGAGGGGCAGAAGGGACACAGCCACAATTCAGCCAATGATCGGCTAAGTCTGTAAGTACTGTCCCCTTTCTTGTGCGCTTTATCACTGCCAGCATGATGTTCAGTGTGCCATTATTAGAGAGTCACAGAGCTGTGCGGTTGTTGTGTGCACTCTGTGGAGCAGCAGCAGGACGTGGGAGTCATAGACTTCAGAGTCTAATAATCACTCTAGTCTCTCACAATGTTGTAAAAAATAACACTGACTGACATACTTACTGATAAAAACTAAAAAGAAAAGATTAAGAAAGAGGATACAGTATATAAATTAATTACTCCTCAGTCCCTGTGTGCAGCATCATTGTGGGGGTCGGGAGGAGGAGGCAGGGGGCAGGGTAGCTGGTGGTGGTGGCTGGATGAATAGAAAACTGTACTGTGCTGGTGGTTGCTTGCTTTAAAAGATTATAACAAAAAGTCATTCTCTGATTTCTCTCTGGTCTAGTCTCTTCTTGTCATACTCTCAGTAATTTTATTTTGTGACTGAGATGAGAGAGAAAAGAGATTGTATGATGTGATTTTTTTTCTTCTGTACTGTTGAATTGATTGCAATAGATAAGGAGAAATAAATGTGAACAGAGTACAGACTGGTCATGGTCAGTGATTCATTTTACTTACAGAAAGAAAAGATCTTTCTCATCTCATTTGCTCTTATCACCAGATGTCTCCCTGAGAGGAGAGGAAATAAATCTACAGTGATGGTTAGGTTGCTTGCTTAAAATAAATCCATGTTCTGTTCTTTCAGTCACTGTTCTCAAACATAATTTTATTTTTCTGAGAGACTGAGATTACTGTGACTGATGTGATGATGTGATGTGATTTATTTTCTAACCTTCTGGATGGTACCAACCCAAGTTGATATTGCAACAAGCAAATTGCAATTTAATAATTAGAGAAATAATAAATGTGAATGTGAACAGAGTTAGTTAGTTTTACAGAAATATCTTTCATTTCATTTTTTTTTTCATTTCATTGTTTATTCGGAAAATACCTTTGAGGCAAAGACTCCTTTCCAAAGGTTCTACGTCAGACACAGATACAACCTGGAGAACCGGGCAAAGTGGTTCAGCAAGAGGACACAAGTAACAATGTAACAAAGAATGGTACAAGAAATACAGTAAAAGGCTAACATTTGGATACTAGTAGATTCTTAGTCATCAGATGCTCTCTGAGAGCAAGGAGAGAAATCTCCCAAATCTAAATATACAGTATCTTTAGTACGGGGGCAGATGCAGCCAGCTTGCTGGTTTAAAGAAAGTTTACCTCTGTGTATTTTTGATTTACGTGTAAACAGATTACATTACAGTCAGGTCTATCTAGTCTGTCTCTCTGAGAGGAGAGGAAATCTATATATCTCTCTAGTACAGCAGGCAGCAGGGACTGGGCACTGGCAGATGCTGCCACTGCCAGGTTGCTGGTTTAAAAAAAAAGTTTGCCCCTGTGTATCTTTGATGTAATCTCAGTAGTAAACAGGACTACTCAGGACTATTCACAGACTGTCTTTTTGAGGGGAAATCTATATATCTCTCTAATACGGGCAGCAAGGAGTCAGGGTCCAGGGACTGGGCACTTTTGATGGATTTATATGTAATCTCAGTAGTAAACAGTTGGACTACACATGGGACTATTCACAATCTGCCTCTCTGAAAGGAAATCTATATATCTCTGTAGCACGGGCAGTGCAGCAGGGAGTCAGGGTCCAGGCACTGGGCACTTTTGATGGTTTAAAAAAAGTTTGCCTCTGTGTATCTTGATTTAGATGTAATCTCAGTCATAAACAGTCAGACTATACTTTATTCACAGTCTGTCTCTCTATGAGAAAATCTGTATATCTCTCTAGCATGGGCAGCAAGGACTGGGCACTGACAGACACTGCCAGCTTGCTGATTTAACAGAGAGCAGATGATATTATCCCTGACCTCATCTGGTTTATCACACAGCTAACCAGATTATTTTTGTTTATTTAAAAAAAAAATACCTTATAGTCCACTTCTTATATCTTTTCTAACGCATCCATTTTTGTCACAGCTACTACTAAGCTAAGAGCAGTCATGCTTAGCCATAGTGAGCTAACTTTGAATCACTTTAAATGACTGAAGTTCATTCTCAGCCTATTATTGCAATCTGTAACTCGGCCAGCTGAGTCAGCTATAAATAAAAATTGATGATGGACATACGCAAATTTAAAAAAAAAAAATAACAAATTGTACAGAATCGCCAGTGC
Source organism: Neoceratodus forsteri (assembly GCA_016271365.2). Lineage (NCBI taxonomy): Eukaryota > Metazoa > Chordata > Ceratodontiformes > Ceratodontidae > Neoceratodus > Neoceratodus forsteri. The sequence goes on from CM057456.1 coordinate 1,295,840,239, forward strand.
CTGATCCACAGTGGCAGCAGCAAGATGTTACAACACCTCCAGGTGCAGCACTAGCTTCTTGTGAGCACTTACTAGTTGCAGTATGTGTACAGCAAGAGGAACATCTCACCTCTTCAGAGGTAGCACTAGCGACTTTGAGTAGGCCAGGGCCTTCCTCTTGTATTACCACAGATACTACAGAAAGAGATGATTTGGCCAGGCCAACTGTCCCTAGGGATCTTGGAGAGAAATGCAGTGGGTCTAATCAACCGCATTTGCCTGATTTTCCAAGGACAATGTTTGGGAAACACAACCGGCCATTTTCTGTTTTCCATTACACAAAATTTTCTTGGACTGAATATTCAGTTCAACAAGCTGCTGTATTCTGCTTTTCGTGCCATCACTTTCATACTGAGATAGGCTATGTAGAAGATTAATTTATCAAAAAAGTTGCGAGAGAGTGGAAAAAACTCTCAGAAAAGTTGTGTAAACATGCTGTTTCCCAGGTTCATGTGAAATGTATGGAAAAGTGGCAATGATTCAAGCTTAGTCAAGAAACTGGTTCAGTGGCTATGAAGCTTTCAGCAAGCCATAAAACTCTTGTTGAAAGCAACCGTGATTATCTTGCAAAGGTTTGTGACATTGTCAAGTTACTTTTGAAACTTGGCTTACCATTTTGAGGGCACAATGAGGGGAAATAATCTAAAGTGAAAGGAAATTTCCTTGAGTTTTGTGATGTCTTTTCAAAATATGACGATTCTTTCAAGAAAATGCAGGTCAATTATTTTAACTACACAAGCCCTAACTTTCGAAATGAAGTGCTGCAGATATGTGCAGAATTGGTTTGCAAAGAAATTGTAGGGGCAGTGAATAAGGCTGTTTTTTTTTTTTACTATACTTGCAGATAAGGCCATGTCATTTACGACAGAGCAGCTTTCTTTTTGCATCAGATATGCAGAAAACCTAGAAGTCAAAGATAGGTTATTGTGCTTCATCAATTGCTCAGCTTCCAGAAATGCAAATGGCATTCATAATGCCATAAAGAAAGCTTTAGACACAACTAGATTGCAGAATCTGCCAGTAGTTACACAGTCTCATGATGGTGCATCCGTACTGTCAGGACATGTTACGGGAGTTCAGCAGTGGCTGAAAGAAGACTATCCATTAGCCATGTATGCACATTGTATGGCACACAAGCTCAACATTACCCTTGTAGAATGCTGTACAGTCAGTCGTACTGCTGTGGGTTTTTTTTTTCATGTAATTCAGAAACTGTATTCAGTTTTTGCTGAGCCACCCAAACATCAAGTGTTTCTTGATACTCAAAAAGCTTTGGGTCTAAAGCAGTGAAAGATAATGCAGTTGAGTGATACGTGGTGGGCATGCAAGTGGAGAAGTGTGTTTGTGGTACAAATGCAAAACATTGCCATCATGCAGTGCCTTAAACAACTTGGTGAATAGGGAGAAACGTGGTCTGTTGAAGCAACTGGTCTCTATTAGCATATGAGTGGTGTACAGTTTATTGCTTGCTTAATTATCTTACAAGATATTCTGAAAGTAGTTCATATCACTCACAAAGGACTTCAGTACAGTGATACCATGCTTGCAAAAGCTTCTTGCATAATAGAAAACATGAATGTGTACTTTACAAAATGCAGAACTGAAGAAGGCTGGAAAAAATTTGGAAATAAATTACAGAATTCTGCAAAGAGCATAAGATTGCAGTGTCAGATGAAGATACAGAGCAAGCAGCAGCTGAAGCTCCAAAAAGAAGAAGGGTTGCAAAAACCTCAGTACGTCTTAAAGACTTCCTTGTACCAATCACTTTGGGTCAAAGAGAGGGCGCACAAGAAGAAGCTGCAGTTACAAGTGCAAGTGAACCTGAAAAATCCCGGTGGCATCACCAGTTATAATTGCCTGTTTTGGATGCCATTATTGGTGAGTTAAGTAGGAAATTCTCAAAAGAATCTATGGAAATTGCTCCAGTCTGTGATTCAGTGTTAAAGTACAACAAAAATAGCATTCAGCCACTCTTGCAGTGGTATGCAGACCCACTAAACATAAATCTTCATCTTGCAGCTGCAGAAATGGAAATTTTTGCCAGTACTGAATCCCTTATTACTTTCTAGAGGCTTCAAGAAGAAACATCTCAAACCATTTACCCAAACTATTACAAAGCAATTCAGTTAGCTCTCACTTTGCCTGTCAGGACAGCCACATCTGAACAAAGCTTTTCTGCAATGAGATGGATTAGAAACTGGTTATGTTCAACCATAGGAGAAGAAAGATTTTCTTCTGTGGCCCTCCTTCACATAGAAGCTGATTTGGCTGCAAAACTAATCCCAGAGAACATTCTAGATGTTTATGCTAACCGAAGGGAAAGGAGAATACAATTACATTAAAGTATTTCAGTATTAACTTAACACGATGTGTGTATCTGCTAAACCACCAGTGAGAATAATACAGCCACGTGCAATCTGTTCAGTCCCACCCAAGCCCTCCCCAGCCCCGCCTCCTGCCCCACCCCAGTCCCACCTCCTGCCTCCCCAAATGTCAAAGGCAAACTACGCCCATGGATCTATGTGGTCTAAGCTGTTATACCTCTTGAAGAATGTACATACTGCATCAGTATCATGTCCATCTTTTCCCTTCTGTCTGCCATGAAATTCATAGAGATTCTTGAACCTGTCATCATAAGGCTTACATTTGTTTCCTATTGTATTGCCACCAGTCTGCCCTGTCATTTTTAGTGTAGTCTTCAGAAATATAAACAGTACTCGAAGTGTGGTATTAACCAGTGACCTGTACAGAGGCATTATCACTTGATTTCCTCAACTGGTGAATTCCCACATAATACACCCTAGCATTCTCTTTGCATTCCAGTATGACTTACTGCATTGGGAAGTGGACTTCATGTTATCACTAATTAATGCCTCTAAATCCATTTTCTTCCTAGAATGTTCAACTTTTACCTTACAAATGCTCTACCCAGTTTGTGGGTGATTATCACCTAAGTGCATGATGTTGCACCTTGTGGCATTGAACTTCAGACGCCAGCTGCTAGACTACTCTTCTACAGTTTTACATACTTTATCATTGCTGTAAACACTTCCAGACTGTTGTCCACTTCACAGATTATGGTGTCATCCACAAAAAGACTTGCCTTCCCTTGCAACCTTTCACCTATGGTATGTTGCTGATATACATGTTGAAGAAGGTTGAACAGACAGTAAAGGTACCAGTAGGACCACTTTTTTCAGTACACTCACAACTAATAATACACCATTTTGAACTTCCATCTTTGTTCTACCATCCAATCAGCTCTCTAGCCATCTAATCATAACTTCCCGTATTCACAGGTCTCTTAATTGTTATGTCTTCTTTCAAATTTCAAACCAAACATGATGGTATGGTAGTGGACTCCACAAGTTTTATTCTGTTAGCTAATGAGAGATGCAGAAATGAGCTTCTAGTCTCTGCCAGCCAGCGGTTCTGTGGACTGTGGGTTGATTTACATGCCTACACGTGACCATTTGCGCCACTATTTAAAACCTGTCACATGGTAGAATATGCTACATCATCACACACCAGTCTCTTCCTCTTCATCCTGACTGGTAGCTAGTGGAGATATTTATGAGGCTTATGCAATAGCAACAGTAATCAATGCTATGTGAGCCTTGCAAACTTCCAGCATTTTTGATCCATGCTATGTTGGAGCTTTACAGAGCAGCTGCTCTAAAGCACATAGCTGGCTCACCCCATCCCCCATCCTCCAGCACTAAGCACTGCACTAGTTAGAGAAAAGGAATGCAGAATAATGAATGCAAAAAAATGCATTCTTTGCATTCATTATTCTGTGCACCTTTTCTCTAGCTGGATCTCAGAGTGCATCCGAACCCAGATGGTTCTATCTCCATGGAAATCTTTCAGAAATCAACAACTATGAATTTAATTTTAAGATCTGATAGGTGCCACCCCCCTTATGTATGGCATTCCTATGGGGCAATTTCTTAGGCTCCATAGAAATTCTTCCACAGTGGATGATAATAAATGCCATGCTGCATAACTAACAGACAGACTCCTTGAAGGGGGATATGACCCTGATAATCGACAAAATGCTACCTTTTATGCCCTTGCACAGGATTGTACTACTCTACTTATACCTAAAGATCACGGTGATGATGTAATGAATAGAATCAACTTTATCACTGAGTATAACTTACTATCTCTTAAAACTGGAGGGACTTTAAAAAGATTCTGGCATGTACTGAATGCTGATTATGATCTAAATGGGAATTTGGGTGACTCACCTAGAATAATTTAGAAGAAGGGTAAAAGAGTAAAAGATGCTGTTCTTAGGAGTCATTCTACTCCCAGTAGGAATACCCCCGGACAACTACTTCCCATGGGCAACAATGGATCACATAAATGTGGTAACTGTAACATCTGTAAGTTCATTACACAGGGCGATAAATTTATTTAGCACCGCTAATAATGCTTTGTTTGAAATGCGACATTTCAAAACATGTTTCACTCCCTATGTTGTCTATGCATTATGGTGTGATTGCCCATCTCTTAATATTGGTATGACAATATGCCCACTCATAGAAAGGATACAAGAACATATCTGCTCTATTTCCAACGAGCGCTGTGACACACCAGTTGGAAGTCAGTGGTGTTTACACCACAGAGCAGACCTGGACTCTTTCACGTTCATGGCTATTGCTCATGTAGGAATGAGTGTCAGAGGGGGTAATCAATGTAGAACTCTTCAAAAATGGGAACGTAGACTTTATTTTTCCTTGGTGATAGTTACCCTAGAGGTTTGAATGATGAATGGGATATTCTTCCCTTCTTGTAAACGAACTGCATTTGTATTTCTGGTTTATGAAAAATTACTTTTATTTCCTTTTTATTTGCATCTTGACCTTTTTAGTTCTGTCTTCGCCCTACTATTGAATGCATTTCTTTCCATGTTGTATGATTATGTAATAACAACTGTTTTGTTTTTGTTATCTTTTTCAGGAAGAATGACATTGGCTTGAAATTGGGTCCCAGCTTTTTCCAACATCATTGATTTGATTGAATTTTTGAACCATGAAGTACAAATATTGAAATACTGAAATATATGAACATACGAAAAGAGCAGGCAGAAGAAAACCATCCTGTCTTTCATGTCTGCTCAGTAAGTGATGCAGAGTCTGGCCATACAATATACGTCAATGACCCTGCCCCCCCAGCTGTCCCTCCAACTCCCCGCTTCTCTCCTTCCTTGGTCCCAAGGGTTCCCTTTGTGCTTGTCCCAGGTACTCTTGAATGCTCCCACCATCCTTGCTGATACCACCTCCTCTGGTAGCTCATTCCAGGAGGACACCATCCTCTCTATATAGAAGTACTTCCTTATATCCCTTCTGAATCTCTGCCCTCCATCAATTTTAGGCTCTGCCCCCTAGTGGTGCTGTTGTCAATAATTTTAAAGAGACCCTCTCTTTTCACACTGTTAATTCCCTTCATGTACTTTTAAGTTTATATCATATCACCCCTCTGCCACCTTTCATCCAGGAAGTAGATCCCCAGGGCTCCCAGCCTCTCCTTATAGGACCTAGCCTGTAACCACTCAATCATCTTAGTTGCTCTCCTCTGGACACCCTCCAGCAAGCTGATGTCCTTCTTAAAGTAAAGATGCCAGTACCTCATCCCAAATTCTGAATGTGGTCTTACCAATGACCTGTACAATGGTAAAATAACCTTGCTCCACCTACTACTGAATCCCCTTGCAACACACCCCAACATCTCATTAGCCTTTTACACTGCTTTTTTACACTGAGAGGCGTGTTTCAGGTCACTCATAGTCACTACCCCTAGATCCTTTTCCTCTTTAGAATATGTATACAGTACTAATATACTTATGGACCATTACTTGTTCATCCTGTAGCCACATATTATATTTATCTAATTTACATGATATGCTATTACCTATTAATTTGTGCACTTTTTGCACTATTTTATAATTGTTTGCATCTCTTTAAGACTCAGCTTTAAATTTGTATGCTGAGGTTAGAGTCACCCTTCCCCCAATGAAGAATTCACAGGGGTTTGAAGCACTGGGCTTTCGTGTTCTGTCTGTCCATTTGCCATTTTACACATTAAAACTTTGGGGATTTATTTGATGTGTTTTTTGCATCATTATTGTTCTGCACACCTTTTCACTTGCTGGGCATGTTTATTGTTTTGGGTGCTGCATTTAGCCCAGTGAGCCTCTGTAGTTTAATTTTTTTTTTTTCATTCACAATTTATCCTCCTAGAGCCCTGGCAGATGGCTTCAGCCATCTTGACAGAGAGACTGTCTCTCAAGACCTGCCCACTCCCTCACTTGCTAACCCCAGTACTTCTCCAATGGATTGCCTCCTGTGGCGGGGTCAGGAAGGAGGTGGCATGCTACACCTTCCCCTGGAGACCCAGTCTAGAAGCCAGGATCAGCCCTTGGTGTGGTGGCCATCACTGAGTGCTACCAGGACCTCTTTTCCTCCACTTTTCTCCTGTTCCCCCCTCACTACCAATGTAGGCATGTTGGAGCATGCCTCCCAGCCTGTACTTCCCTCTGACCACTGCAAGAGGGCAGTCAGCAGGTGGAATGACAAGTCTTCCTCCACTGAAGAGAGGAGAGCAGTCCTCTGGATGCTCGATCCTCTCTCCCTCCTGCTGACCCTTGGTGGCCAGGGCTCATTCCTGAACCCAGGTCACTGGTGTGGCATGAGGTGTAGTGACCAGCACCTCAACCTCCAGTGTCACCGGGCTGGCTGAGCCTTTGTGGTTTCTGTGGTTTTACTAAGCACTGCACTAGTCTACCAGATGCTCCTATTGAGCTGTACTGAATACATTAATTGCCCTCTGATCTAGTCTGTTTATTTGCATCAAATTCAGAGCAACTCTACTTGAATTAAATTGTGTTGCCCTGACACTAGCTCTCAGCTTCTCAGTCTGTCAACTGCACTAAGAAGGAATGTAAGTTACAAACAAAGTGCATGTTTCTTCACAAAATCTGATTTTGTTTCAGCTAACCTCAGAGTTAAACAAATCCCTATCATCAGAGTTACTGGAAAACTGCCTCTGCAATCTGATTGCAGAGTCTGAAATTTTCAGTATTCTTCACAAAAACTGGCATGTTCCACAATTCCTTGCAATTTTTGAGCTTTTGACTCACATTGTATAAAAATCATTAACATTTTCAATAAAAGATTCTCTCAAACATATTGGCATTTTCACATGCAGCCTTAGGTTTTTTGGCCAAACCAATGCATTGCAAAGAGAAGAGGGTTTTCTGTGACATTGCTTTCATCTGCATCCTTGTCTGGTTTGGTTTCAAAATTCACTGAGCATAAGCACACATAAACACACCATTTGATCTCAGTCGAAGCAGTCTATCAGAAGACTTTATGTTGCCACAGAGACTGAAATAAGACGTGGTAGAAAATGTGCAAAGTATCCCATTTATTTAACTGGAGTGCTAACTACGAAGTCTTTCTGTAAGTTGTGGGGTAGAATTTTTCCTTGTGAGCATACTGTCATTCAGGTTAATTTGATTCAAACATCTGAGAATCTGGGATGGCCCTCTTGATTCTAAACTTGGAAACTGTATGCCTTTGAGGAAGTTAGTGACAGTAATCCCTGTCTTAACAATCTACAGCCTGGATGCTCATTTGCAAAGACAGCATTAAAAACATCACCAACAATCCGACAACAAGCTAATACAACAGCTAAAATATATTGGAACATTTATCTTTAAATAGACAAAATGTTTGAAATCAGAGTAAAACAAATATATATTACTCCTGACTACTGCAAGGTGCTCTGAAAATATATTGGCATGATGTAATGTTTTAATACTTGATTTAAAAAAATATTGTACAGTATGTACAGTATAAATTATAGACAGTAAACATTTCAAAAATGTAAATGTTTGTGTTTTACTAGAACTTGGTTATGTGCCACTGTACCTGCTTATTCTTTTCTTGCTATAAAGTGACTTGAATAATTGACATCACACTGCAAATATTTGTTGATCAGGCTTCATTATTCTACATCTAGAAACAGACAAAATTTGTTGATTCTGGATTTATTTAATGTTGATTTGCTGTGTCACGCTAAGTAGAATCTGTTATCACTGTATGAGGCAGATGTGTTTAGATGTTTGAAGGCAGGCAACACATTAATGGAAAAATGCACCCAAAACTTGAAAAAATATATGTTGTGCAGAGTGTTTTAATTTGTATATGAAGTTCTAGTGTTTCCTTCCCTCTGACTGGTATTAGGAGTTTTTTTCCAAATTAGCCTGATAGCTTTATACTAGTTTTATGACCCCTGGGGATCTTCATACCTGATAGCGTAATTGTATTTCTTGTTCCCACAGTGCATCTTGTATCATGTGACTGTGATGTAAGAGACCCAACATTCCAGCACACATGCCAAACAAACTAAATATCTTGGAAGCTTTACAAGCTGCACAAAATTACCAGCAGCAAAGTTTTCAGGACAGTAAAACCTTTAGGATGAGGTGGTCACCAAGCTGAATTCTACAGATTTTAAAGTATAGCCATCTCTATTGCTGTGAATTGATTGTAATGCAATGCTTTCTGCTGGGTTTATGGGCTCTGCTACATCACCATCACATGTAACAAGATGCATTGTAGGACAAAGAAATGCAATAAAACTATTTGATATGGAGATCTCCAGGGGTCGTAAAACTACCCTAAAGCTAGCAGGCTAATTTAGGAAAAACTCCTAATACCAGTCAGAGGGAAGGAAACACTAGAACTTCACATAAAAATTAAAACACTCTGCACAGCATATATTTTTTCAAGTTTTGGGTGTAGTTTTCCTTTAATCAATTCAGTAGTCATTTCAAAAGCATACACTTTCCTTCATGCTTAAAACATATTCAAATGGTAATGCATTTATTTAAAACTTTTAAGCTGACTAGTATATGCTTCTGAAACAACAAAATATTAGCTGTGGAACACTGGGGATGTGAAGTAGAACTTCAGTGTCCTTACAATTTTGCAGAAAACATCTGCAATTTTGGGTAGCTTGTCACACAGTTTTGCAGTGACTCTAACATAGCAACCATATAAATCTCTCTGTAATAGCCATTATTAGTACTTCTCCCTACGCACAGTAAAAAACTCTCTCAGTCTCTGCCTCTCTCTCGCTCTTGTGGGTCCATAAAGGAGTAAAGAGCAAACCAATACAATGCAGTGATCCTTTCTTTCTTGACAATTATGCAATCTTGCTCAACACATATACAGAAAAATATAGCATGTCTTTCTTTTCCTTTTTTCAGAGATATTAATATTCCAGTACTGAGTACAGTACATTTCACCTGAAGGTCTCAGTTTCACAGCCTGTCTCTCTTGGAGCATGTTCACCTGATGCTCAAGCAGTTCAGATGCAAACAACCTCATTTTGTAACAGGTTTTAGTTTCACATACTGCCCCATTAACATCAGTTAGTCATCTGTTTACCCCAATACTTGCTATGCTAATACTGTAGATTATTTATAACTAAATATTCAGCAATGCAGTTAATCTTTTTCCTTACTCATACTGTGCTGGACAAGCTTTTTCTGTCTGCAACATACTCATACTCATGCCAAACCATCACGAGCAGGCTGTCGGTGAAAACCAGAATGCTAGAATGCATCCAGAACAGGAATGTTCAACATGTGCTTCTGTACAGAATGCCCCCATTAGCTGCAATGTCCTCTCAAGCTTCAGGATGGATGTGTTGGCCTCCAGAATGTTCCCGACTAGTGTATTATTAAATGCTGATGTAGTCTCACATGTTAGTATTTACAAAAGTTACAGGTCCTCTAACATTTGTCCTCCCACCACCCACCTGTTTCTTCCCACCCATTAAGCTAGGCCGTTAGAATGCAGCATGAATAAATTAAATTAGTAAAACATTCTTCACCAGGCAGATGAGATGCTCACAGAGAGGTGGCATGAAGAGTAAGTAAAAGGGATGGGGAATCAAAAGTGCATGGGTGTTCGTATTCAATTAAGGGAGATCTAGATGAGCAAGGGGTACTATAAAACCTTCTAAGGTTGAGGATATGTGGCACAGCAAGCACACATAATTTATGTGGGTACTGGTGGTGATCGAGGGAGAAGAACTATCAGAAAAGGGGTTGGATACATACCTCTCAACTGCACCACATTATGAGGAACGTTCCTCATTTTACTTCACAAAAGCTCCCTATTCCACATTGTGAGGACTTGTTCCACATTCAAAGTCAACATTTTAAAGCAAAAATCCATATTAAATTATGCTAAAAAAAATTCAACTAATAACATACTTTCTGAACATAAATGCAACATTTTAACAGTGTTTTCAGCTTCTTAGGTAAAAATGTGATTAATTGTTCCACATTTTGCCTACTTGTTCCACATTTTGACAGGCAATGTTCCACATTTGGGGGACAAAAGGTTGAGAGGTATGATTGGATATAAAACATCATCTCAAAAGGAGGAAGCAGAGAGGGTATAAGTGGAAGAGAGCAAAGTGACAGCAGGCTATGGGAAGTGCTACTACTGGTCAACTTCAATATGCTAGATTAGGACTGGAGAAAGTTCAAGAAGCCAACAACTGGTAGAAGGTTATTAGTATGCATTCCTAGTACAGTACATCCAGTAAAGGAACCTGTTAGGGAGACAGCCATCCTAGACTTAATGCTCACCAATGGGTACAGTTTGTGGGGAGATGATGGTACTGGACCCACTGAGAAGCAGCAACTATCAAACAGTTGGGCTCAGCATCAAACTTGAGTCAGTGAGAAATCAGTCCCAGACTAAAATTCTGGATCTTGAGGATGTCATGATGAGGGCTGGAAAATGGTGGAATAGGTTTGAGTTTGTACAGACAACTGAAATTATGTGTTTATGCAGTTTTCTTGCCCCCAAAACTGAATTTTGAGTCTTAAAACAATTGACTCAGTAATTTTTTGTGACAATGTCCTTTTAAAATTGCAGCTGCACTCCAGTACACATGCACACATTGTTCCAAGATGGATACTGTGTTTACTGCGTATATGCAGCCTATACTGAGATGGCCATCACTGTGAAAAAGAGGGTAGAATGAACTCCTCAGATTGCACCTATTGCACATGCATGGATGATGCTGCAGGAACCACTCGTTTGCATGCAGATCTCACAGTGTGCCTTCTGAGCTTTAAAAACACCTCCCTGAAATTTAAAAGCTCAAGATCCTATAGTACCTTATCTCATGGAGGATGGGAGAAAGTCAGCCCTGCAAGACACTAAGTGGAGAGTGAGGTCTATAGCAGCCCTCCAAATGCACTGCATCCCGAGGTTCACTTCCTGCAAATTGAGCACCTGCAAATGGCAGAACAAACTAAAAGAAATCCTTCTGTGCTACTACTGCGTGAAGAAGGATCACAGAGTAGCACCCAAAGTAGATGGGTGGTAGAAAGCTAAAGAAAAAATCACTTGCTGAGAAGAAAAAAATGTTCCCTGAATAGCAGGAAACTGTCGGCTAGAGCAGGATGTGAAAGGCTAAGGAAGTCAGGAAGGACTGTTTCCCAAGACCTTTGTCACACTGTTCCATCTTGTCCCACCTAGCAAGAGAGAACATTCCATACCATCTGAATGCCTACAGGAGGCAACACACAACATTGACTGAATGGTATCATGAAGAAGCAGCATAATTTCCTTCTTTATACTGAACTTCGGGCCTTTTCTCCTCTTACCTCTTATGGCCAATTAGCTGATTTCCCAAGCAGGACATGATTTATATGCAGTGAGTTAAAGATATTTTATGAAGTAATCAGTGAGAGACAACAAATGAACACTGCTTTTTATTGAGTAAAATAAAAAATGTCTGAGTATGAGTCTTGAGCTGTGAGTAGAGGGATGCAAGCACTTAACATCAACACTGGCTTTTACTGTGTGATAACTGTAATAAAGGACATGGTTTCTTCTGCTGTATTTGTAGAGTAAACTGGGCTGAGCCTGTGAAGAATAAATGACATACAGTGGGTCAAAACACAGTCTTGCCAAGGTGTGCCCTGATATTTTATTCTTGGAATTCCTGTCAACACTAAGAACATGTGACATTAGAGGTCCTGGGGGAGTGCACAGGGTTTGATATTTAGATTTGTCTAGGTACAGTGTTGTTCACCTGGATCAATCACTCTGTATGAGGTTTCAGTTTACTGTTTGACACACTGGAGTAATTGCCATTGGATGACAGTGAGTTCCGTCAGTATCATAGATACATGAAAGTGATAGCAGAAGGGGGAAACAACGTCCATCTAGTCTGCTCTGTATTGTCTGTTGCTACCCCTTCCCTGATTACTCATTTTGGATAATGATGCCTATTTGCCTATCCCATGTCTGCAGGGGAAGACTGTTCCAGGTGTCAACCACCATCTCTGTGAAGAAATACTTTCTGATGTGTGTCCCGAACTTGCCCTCTCGTAACCTCAGATCATGCCCTTGAATTCTACTGCCTTCTTGGTGGTGAAAACGTTCTTTAACCTGAATGTTGTTTATGCCCTTTATGTATTTAAATGTCTCTATCATGCCCCCTTCCCCTGTTCCAGGGAGTACATGTTTAAATCCCTCAGCCTTTCCTCGTATGGCTTCTGGTGCAGTCTTTGAATATTTTTTCCCCTCCTTTGCACCATCTCCAACCTGTCTATGTCTTTTCTGAGGTGTGGTCTCAAAAACTGTACTCCGTACTCCAAGTGGAGCCTCACCAGAGCCTAGTACAGTGGCAGAACCAAATCCCTCCTTCAACTTGTGATCCCTTTCCCAAGTCAACCCAACATGCCCCCCACTTTTAGAGCTACCTTTTCACACTGCCTTCCCACCTTCAGACTGTCTGTTATTATGATCCCCAGATCCCATACCTCTCTAGTTTTTGCTAATCGCCCCCCAGATAGTAGTCAGTTCTTGGTATGCTCCTACCTACAGTGAAGCCCACCAGGATGAAGCCCAACTCTACAGAATTCTGCAGTAGAGTTACTGCAGCAAACAATGCAGTTTCAGTGGGAGTTAACCCCTTTTGTCATGCAGGAAACCTGTGACACTGTGCTTCATCTTATTGTGCTTCACTGTATGTGCATAACCTTGCACTTTTTTGCACTGTATTTCAGCTGCCATGTTGCGGACCATTTTTCCAGTTTTTCTGGATCTGAATTCATTCTCGTCACTCATTCTGTAGAGTCTACTCTGTTGCATATTTTGGTGTCATCTGCGAACAGACACACTTTCCCCTCTAGCCCTTCTGCAACATTGATAATGAATATGTTAAATAGTAGAGGCCACAAAACGGAGCCCTGGACCACCCCGCTGGTTACCTCCCATTTTGTGGATAATGTAACGTTTACCTGCACCTTCTACATTCTATCTTGTAGCCAGTTTTTTACCCACTTTACTACCTCCTGTCCTACCCCCATGGAATCTAACTTTGTAACCGGCCTTCTGTGTGGTACCGAGTTGAATGACTTGCTAAAGTCAAACTAGACTACATCGATGGCCCCTCCCTTATGAATAGCCTTTGTCACCCAGTTGAAGAACTCAATCAGGTTTGTATGGCATGATCATCCTGATGTAAACCCATGCTGTCTATGATCCTGCTGTCCACTGGACTCCAGGAATGTTATTATCCTCTGCTTAAGTAATGATTCCATCACTTTCCACAATACAGAGGTAAGAATCACTGGGCGGTAGTTCCCTGCTTCCTCCCAACTTCCAGATTTGTGCAGTGGAACCACCATCGCCCTTTTCCAGTCTTTCAGAACTTCCCCACTCAGCAGTGATTTGGTGAAGAGTTCTTCTAGGGGTTCTGCCAGCCCTTTACTTAGCTCCTTCAGGATTATTGGATGCGTATTATCGGGTCCCATGGCCTTGTCTATCTTTAGGTTGTTTAGTGCTTCCAGGATTTCCTCCACTGTGAAGGGGCTCGTGTCAACTCCTGTACCTGGTGGGTTGTTTCTTTGAATCGCTGGACCATTTCCCTCTTTTTCTTCAGTAAATACAGAACAGACGCACCTATTTAGGACTTCTGCTTTTTCACAATCCCCCTCCTCTACAGTCTCCCCTTCTATTGCTAGTTTAACTATACCTTCCTTTGTTTTTCTTCTGTCTTTTATGTATCTAAAGAAGGTCTTGTCACCTGTTTTTTACTCCTTCCTCAGTCCTCAGTTCGGTCTGAGATTTAGCATTCCTTATCACTTTGCCTGCTTTCTTCATTTTCTGCTTGTATGTTTCTTTGTCTTACTTTTTATTTATGGCTTTGGAATTTTTGTAGTCTGCCCTTTTCTTTTTTACTATGGTTGCCACCTCTTTGGCGTACCATAGTGACTTGCTTTTCTTCTTTGCCTTACTTATTTTTCTGGTGTATTTGTCTATGACTGTCTCAATAGCTCCTTTAATGTACTCCCACATTTCTTCCACTTTCCTGCCTCTTAGGATTTGTGCTATTTTGTCCCCCATTTTCTGGAAGTCTGCTACCCTGAAATCTAGTACCTTAATACTTGAGTGAACTTCTTCTTTCGTAGTGATAACCCAGAATCTGATTATATGATGATCGCTAGTTCCCAGGTGGCTCCCTACTTCAACATTTTTGATCCTCTCACTCTTTCTGAGGATTAGGTCAAGAATGGCTTTATCGCAAGATGGATCCTCCACAAGTTGCCTTAGTTCAGCCCCCTGCAGAGCCATCAAAAGGCCTTACATTTTGTTATTGTAGCAGTTCTGATGTCCAGTGATTATCAGGTAGGTTGAAGTCCCCCAGTATTATAGTCTCACCCTTTTCTGCTAGTTTGCAGATTGTCTTGAGTAGTTCCTTGTCCTCATAGTTGCCCTGTGTAGGGGGCCTGTAGACTACTCCTTTTCTGATGCTTGTCCCATTCCCACTGTCCATTGTTAACCATAGTACCTCCATGAGGCTTGGAGGCCCTTGTATCTCAATGGTTTTTATTCCATCCCTGACGTACATTGCCACCCCCCTTTATTTCCCCTTCCTGTCTTTTCTGAAAAGACTGTACCCTGGCATTGTAGTCTCCCAGCTGTGGTTTTCCATGAACCAGGTTTCTGTCACTACCACCCAATCCAACCTTTCCTCTGTCATTGTGGCCATGAGGTCAGGAAGTCTGTTGGTCAGGCTCCTCGCATTTACAAGAATTGCCCTCAAAACATGTTCTGACTTTACTGTATGGAAGTGTTTAACCTTTTTTTGTTGCCTCAATTTACTTGGTGCTCCTGTGGAGTTTTGTTGCTCCTTAGTTTCTGTGTTATGTAGGGTAGTGGTGACTGGCACACTGTTTTCCGTGATGTGTGCCATCCCCAACTCCCCTACATTCTATTTAAATGACATGCATAAAAATCTAATTTTTGTCCAAGTGCCCTCACGCCTTCCTTTGTGAGGAGTTGCCAGTCATACCTAAAAAAGCCTGGTTCTGTCCTCGGAACATGCCAGCATTCTGGTGCTGGGCAATTAGGGTGTCAATCGGCAATGTCGCTGATCACCCACACTCCCCACCTTGTGTGGGGCTATTCCCCCCCCACTTAAGGATTTCCACTCTGGGGGGCAGACCTTGGGGAGGGGATGGTGAATCCTGCATTTGGCACCCTGACTGCCCAGCACTGTAATGGCGGCGCTCTAAGCACTAAGGGGAAAAAGCCTCTCTCCCAGAAGCTCTGCCCATTCCCCATGAAGTTGTGTCTCATCTCTTGTAAAAATTCCCATAGCCATGAGTTTAGATCCTTTATCACATCCTTTCTGAATTGGTTGGTGCTATTGCCTCTATCACAGACTGTCAGAACTTCAGAGAAGGCTATTGCAGATGAAAGAGGGGTTAGTTTAGGGTTAGTTTATGAGCTAGCTCTGTAAAGTGTTTTTTGGTCTCATCCTTCATATGGTCTGCCAGGTCATTTGTTCTGAGATGTATTACAGTGTGCAAGTTTTTACCTACCCTTTGAATGATCCTAACTATGCAGTCTGTGTCCCTTTCTGTGGAAGCCCTTGGGAGATGGAATCACATGAATACAGTGACATGGGAATAGTGAACCTATTTGGGCAAACCTGTAATGGTGACACACATATAAGTGAGCAGAGCATATGGGTGATGGGAAGGAAATAGTGACCCCACTTATACCAGGGATTAATTTTCTACCATGGCCCATAATAGCAACCTGTCCAAATGAGCACATGGATGACAATAACTCCTTATCCCCACTATCAGTGAGCACCTCGGAGTGGTAATCTAAAAGGGGGGGGTGCAGGGGTGGAGCCCCCACATATATCTATTGGAGACGCGTGTGCAACTGGGTGTTAAATAGGTTTGTATGTGCCTGGAGATCTGGAGAGTGAGGATGTCTGTGTGCGAGTTTATTCGGAGTCAGAGGGGCCATCCACTGTTGCTACTGGTGGTTACCTATACTGGAGGGATAAAGAAGTAGCTATGAAAGTATATTGGAGATGTGTTGCATATCATCACTCTGAGTCCTTAGCAAGGGTACATACTGTATAATGTATAATTTTTGGCCACAGCTTCCGTGTGCTGTTATTGCACAACCTATTATATGCATAGTGCTATTTTGCCGTATTGCTGTTTTGGCATTTGCTATAAAAAAGTTGCTGTTTTGACTTTTGCTATAATCACATGGAGCCCTGGGGGTCACCTGACCATCTGCAAGATATCACAGTAAAAACTGTGCTTAGAGTGCTTGATCCTGGTGACCGGCACTGTAATATGAAGGAATATTTCAGACTTAGAAATAGATTGCTATGGATACAATCAAGGTGGATAAAGCAATTGGGCCTGATGGGAATTTACCCCAGAATTCTAAAAGAACTAAGGGAAGGTCTAGTAACACCACTGACTACCCTTTTTAATAAATTATGGGAGGATGGGGTGATACCTGAGGACTGGAGGAGGATGGATGTGAGTCCTCTTCACAAAAGTGGGAGCAAGACAGATGCAGGAAATGACAGACCTGTCAGTTTGACCTCAGTGGTAGGGAAAATGATGGAATCACTTCAGAAGGAAAGAAATGTTGAGTACCTAGAGGCCAGTGGGGCACAGGACCCAAGGCAGCATGGATTCAGAGCAGGAAGGTCATGTCAGACAAATCTAATTGATTTCTTTTACTGGGTGACCAAAGTAGTGGACGAGGGAGGGGCTGTGGACATGGCCTACCTAGACCTTAGGAAGGCATTTGACACAGTCCCACACAAAAGATTAATAAACAAATTAGCCAGCCTCAGAGTGGGTCCTAGGGTGGTAGCCTGGGTAAAACACTGGATGGACAACAGGACTCAGCAGGTAATAGTAAATGAAGCCCACAGTAAAGAAAGGGGGGTTACTAGTGGGGTACAGCAGGGTTCAGTACTGGGGATGGTCCTTTTTAATGTCTTTATAAGTGACATTGCAGAGGGACTGGAAGGGAAAGTATGTCTCTTCGCAGATGACACAAAGATCTGCAACAGGGTTGATACGTAATGCGGAGTGGAAAGGATGAAAAGGGACTTGGCAAGGTTGGAGGAATGGTCACATGTATGGCAGCTTAGATTCAGTGCAAAGAAGTGCTAAGTAATGCACCTGGGAAACAAAAACCCAGGGGAAGAGTACACAATGGGGGGTGAGATACTGACAACAACAAAAATGGAAAGGGACTTGGGGGTAGTCATATCAGGTGACCTAAAGGTGGGCCAGTAATGTAAGAAGGCAGTAAGGAGGGCTGGGGGATACTGAGATGCATAGGGAGAGGCATCACCAGTAGAAAACAGGAAGTTGTTGGTGCTCTGTACAGAATGTTGGTAAGACCACATCTGGAGTACTGTGTACAGTTCTGGAGACCCCATCTCTACAAAGACATAGACAGAATGGAGGCTGTCCAGAGGAGGGCAACCAAAATGGTGCAGGGTCTGCACCAGAAGACATATGAAGAAAGACTAAAGGAGGTTAAGATGTATAGGAGGGAGAGGGGGGGACGTGATAGAAATGTTCAAATCCCTCAAGTGAATCAACAAAGTCCAAGAGGGTAGCATCTTTCAGAAAAAGAGATGTGCAAGAACAAGGAAGCACAATATGAAGATATAGGAGGGACAGCTCAGAGGTAATGTGAGGAAGTATTTCTTCACAGAGAGTGTTGTAGATGCATGGAACAGCCTTCCTGTGGAGGTCGCAGAGTCAAAACCAGTGGGAGAATTCAACAATGCATGGGACAGACATAAGGCAATTCTAGTGGGGGGTAGGAGGAAGTAGGCTTTTGGTTTACTAGGATCTGCAGCTAATCCATTAGGTAGGAAAATGGGCAGATTAGGTGGGCCAAGCGGTCCTTATCTGCCATCAGATTCGAAGTTTCTATGTTTCTAATGCAAAAGACAGAAAGATGCTACATTTGTATAACTAAATGCAAATCTCCTTTGCTAATGTGTGGTTAGTGGTGAGGACATTTGGAGTTTGCTCAGCCATCTTGCTGGCAGGAATATTATCAGAGTTTGAAGACTTGATTTGAGTTTGGGGCTCTGTGTGGAAATCTATTTGTGCTAGACTCTTCATCAGATATAGGAGGGCACAGTTCTGACACTGCACATGAGGTTGAGAACAGAGTTTGGTATTTGGCTTTAGGTGTTGTTGATGACTGATATGGAAGTAAGGAAAACAAACTAGACAATGTAAAACATATTTGCAACTGGACAAAAATGCAAACACAGCAAAAGTACATTAGCCGGCACACAAATAATTTATTAGGCAAGTTCTGTCAAATCAACTGAATTGACTATTCACTTGGCAAAAATAATGTATGCTTATGCAGCAGTGCACAGATCCAGGCAGGCCAGCTGCCAGGCAGCATCATTCTAGGAAAACACAAACAAGCTTTGTGAGCCCCTTAGCCTAAACTGATGCTGAAATAAATTAAACAATTGCCCAATTGGTTTGGCAAAGCAAGTAAATGATGAGCTGTGGGTACAATGCACATTCAAAATGGTGGTAAGAACAGTAAGTTCCCCCTAAGTAAGTGAAACAGTCTAGGGAGGTCAAATCATGGAAAGCCATGTGTGCAAATGCCAGGAGCCTTAGCAACAAGATGGAAGATCTGGAGGCTGTCATGGTGCAGTCAGACCTGGACATTGTGGCCATCACTGAAACCTGGTGTAATGATAACCATGACTGGGAGATGGCCATACCTGGCTACAACATATTCAGAGGAGACAGAGCAGGCAGGAAGGGAGGAGGAGTGGCACTGTATGTGAAAATGACATAAGGGCCACAGAGATCCAGGAGGAACAAAATGGGGAGAGATACTTTGGTTAAGCTGGAAAGGAAAATGGGACAGCCATCCGCACAGGTGTGGTATATAGACCACCAGCCCAGGAGGAAGAAACAGATAGGAGTTGATGCTAGCCATCCAAAGGATGGCAGACAAGGGTGAGGTAGTACTGGTTGGAGACTTCAATATTCCAGACGTGGACTGGAGCATCCCAGCAGCAGCATCAACTAGAGCAGATTTATCCTGACTCCTTCAGGGTGCCTTCTCAAGCAACTGGTCATGGAACCAGCTCGGCAGAAGGCAATACTGGACCTTGTGCTCAGAAACAGGGACAGTGTGATGGGGGTAACAGTGGGAGCACCTGGGAAACAGTGACCACCAGTCATTGTGGTTTGAAATCACAGAAAGAGCAGAACCAAACCACACAAAACACGTATCCTGGATTTTAGACGGGCAGACTTTGGGAAAATGGGGAGATACTCGAAAGAGGCATTAAGGGGAATGGGACAGGAATCAGGGGTTGAGGAACAGTGGGCAGTATTTAAAATGGGGATTACAAGAACAACAGAATTATGCATTAAGCAGGTTAGCAAGAGGAAAAGGAAGAGGAGACCATTACGGTTTTCCAAAGAGGTAGCAAAGAAAGTGAAAGCCAAAAAGATTGCATTCAGGCAATACAAAAAGACACAGGCAGAAGGGGATGGGGAGAAGTACCAGGAGAAGCAAAGGGAGGCAGGGAGGTCAGTAAGGGAAGCCAAAGCTCAGACAGAAGAGCACATTGCAAAATCAGTGGGTAGAGGGACAAAACCTTTTACAGGTACATAAGTGAAAAAGAAAGACAAAGGAGGAATAGTGAGACTGAAGGGGAGGATGGGGGCCACATGGAGGATGACAACAGTAAAGCTGACATATTGAACAGGTATTTCTGCTCAGTCTTTACTGAGGAAGAGGAGGTAATGGGTCTGAAGGAGTACAAGGGGTGAGAATGGTGCAGAAATGGACACAAGTCCCTTTTACACGAGAAAGGGTCCCAAGGAACTGGAAGTAATAAGAGTTGATAAAGTTAATGGGGTCAGATGGGGTGCACCCTAGGTCCTTAAAGAACTAAGAGAGGTGGCTGAACCTCTGGCTATCCTGTTTAGCTGATCACTGGAAACAGGGAGGTACCCAAAGACTGGAGGACAGCAGATGTAGTCCCCTTATACAAAGTGGGAACAAAGAGGAAGCAGGGAACTACAGACCAGTCAGCCTCACCGGTAGTGGGGAAGATCATGGAAGCACTACTGAAGGAGAGATTGGTGGAACATCTGGTTGTCAGTGGACTACAGGACCCAAAGCAGCATGGTTTCACCAGGGAGGTCATGTCAGACCAACCTTGCTGAATTTTTGACTGGGTGACTAGGGAGGTGGATCAGGGAGGGCAGTGGACATGGCCTATCTGAACTCAGCAAGGCCTTTGACACTGTGCCACATAGAAGACTATTACACAAACTGGGGAATATGGGTGTGGGCAGGACAGTAGTGGGGTGGGTAGGTAACTGGCTGGGTGGCAGGACACAGAGGGTGGTGGTAAATGGCTGTCACTCCACAGAGGGAAGTGACCAGTGGGCTACCACAGGGATCAGTGCTGGGACTGGTCCTATTCAACATCTTCATCAGTGACATTGCGCAGGACCTAGAAGGCAGAATTTCACTGTTCGCTGATGACACAAAGCTCTGTAACAGAATAGACATGCCAGAGGGTGTAAACAGAATGAGAAGCGACCTGCAGAAACTTGAAGAATGGTCAGGGGTTTGGCAGTTGAAATTCAATGCAAAGAAGTGCAAAATAATGCATATGGAGCACAAAACCCTGGCACAATATATCAGTTGGGGGTGAGGATAGCATGCACAAGCAGGAAAGGGATCTTGGGGTTATCATCTCTGATGACCCCAAGGTAGGGAAACAGTGTGACAAGGCAGCAGGTAAAGCAAATAGGATGCTGGGATGTATAGGCAGGGGCATCACCAGCAGGAAAAGGGAAGTCATAATTCTCATATACAAGACACTAGTGAGGCCCCACCTGAGTACAGTGTACAGTTCTGGAGACCATACCTACGTAAGGACATAGACAGGGTAGAGAAGGTTCAGAGGAGGGCAACAAAGATGGTGCATGGATTGCATCACAAGTCCTATGAAGACAGGTTGAAGGAACTGAACATGTACTCCTGGAGGAGAGGAGGGAGAGGGATATGATAGAGACATACAAGTATCTTACAGGGAGGAACAGGGTGCAGGAAAACACTATTTTTAAGCGAAAAGATGTTCCAGGACTAGAGGCATGGGATGAAGTTGAGGGAGGATGATTCAGAGGAAACATGAGAAAGAATTTCTTCACAGAACGGTGGTGGACAAGTGGAACACCCTGCCAGAGGAAGTGGTGAGGGCTGAAACAATCACGGGATTTAAGAATGCATGGGATAGACATAAAGGAATTCTGGAGGTCAGGGGTAAGGGGCAACAGACTTCTAGGAAAACAAACTGAACTTACAAGCTCAAATGGGCAGACTGGGTGGGCCATAGGCCCTTATCTGCTGACACTGTCTATGTATCTATGTAAGTAGTAAATAAAATATTGCTTCAGAAGAGGCAATTCTTTACCTAATGCAAGCACTGCTAGTTCATTGTGACACATACCTAGTGAAGGGACAAGTCAGTACAGATAGACAGCTAGCTAGCTAGATACAGTAGATAGATAGATAGATAGATAGATAGATAGATAGATAGATAGATAGATAGATAGATAGATAGATAGATAGGCAGACTGACAGACAGACAGACAGACAGATGATTGTATTGAAAATTTCAGAAAATGCCTTTCAGCCCAAGTGGTCTTTTACAAAAGATCCATATCAGCAACAGAGATTACAGGGTAACGTAATTACAAAATGCAAAGTCCAGTGGAATGTAGTCAAAGAAGAAGAACAAAATGGTCAAACAAGTACATAATAAACAGGTCTGATCAATTGCATACAATTTTACAATAAGGCAAGTAAACAGAATCAGTGTAACATAAGCATAACAATGGTATATGGCCTCAGAGTCAGAGTCTGATATAGTTCAAAATGTACACTGGGAAGAATGTAGTTAGGATGATTATACAGTAGCATTAAACTGTTAGGGTTGCCAAAAGTGCTCTCTTAAACTGGTAAAACATAGATAGATAGATTTAGCAGGGTTTCAGTCAGTTCAAATAACCAAGCAGCAGCCGTAACAGCGAATGAACCCTTGCCCAGATGAGTAGTATGAAAAGGCAGTTCAAGGGCCTTCTGAGCCATGCTCCTGATGCTGTAAAGTTTGGAGACAGGGCAGAAGCAGTGAGTTAGGGCTGGGTTGGGGTTATATCCAGTAGTGCCTTCTTGCCTTACAGACATGTTTAAACTTAATTCTGCTAATCAGGTGTAGCCACTTTGGGTGTAGATGGTGTGCAGGGTGCAGATAGCTTTTATTACAGATCAAATTTATTCTGCTGACAACTGAGTCACAGGCACTGGTGTAAACATTGAGGTCATAGTCAACTAGAATTAGTACTGAGCGTGTAACTATGAGGCATCTAGCATCTGCAGTGAAGTTGTTTCTGTTACGATACAAGGCACCCAGTCTTTTGTTTACCATGGACACAAGGTAGTCAACTTGGGAGCAAAAGATAAGATATCATCCAGGATAGCCCTGAGGTATTTAAAGGTCTCCTCCTGTTCAAGTATATGCACCAGGTCATTGCACATGACAAAGGGGGTACTATTTTTCCTTTGCAGGCTTGTAAAGACACAGTCTTAGTATTTTTTTTTTTTTAATTTAGAGCCATTTTGTTAAAGAGAACCATCTTTCAGGGGCTTCAAAATTATCCTGAAGGACGATTGTGAGGCTGTCAAGGTCCAGTTCTTAGAAAAGATGACAGCATTGTCTACATAGAGAAGTAAATTTGCAGACTGACAATTATCAGGCAGGTGATTTATGAATAAACCAAATAGTAGGGGGCCCAAAATGGAGCCATAGGGAATGCAAATATCAAGGCCCCAAGAATTCCACAGCTGCAGAGTTTTGTGTGCATAGTAACATAGTTAACATAGTAGGTGATGGCAGATAAAGACTACTAGGCCCACCAAGTCTGCCCGTATTTTCTGTCTGCATCAGCAGCTGCTGACCCTACTTGGTCATTGGCTTTTTGCCTTTTTTCGCCACATCTAGGGTTCACTTATGTCTATCTCATGCATGTTTAAATCCATCCACTGTATTAGCACCTACCATTTTCTGGGGAAGGCTATTCCAAGCATCTAACACCCTTTCTGTGAAGAAAAACTTCCTCACATTTCCCCTTATCCTGCCCCCTCCAATCTCATGTTGTGCCCCCTCGTCCTTGTACAACTTTTGTACTGGAAGATGTCACTCACCTGCACTTTGTTTAAGCCTTTAAGGTACTTGAAGGTTTCTATCATATGCCCCCATTCCCTCCTTTTTTCAAGTGTATACATATTGAGGTATTTTAATCTGTCCTCATATGTTTTCTGTTGCAGGACCTGCACCATCTTGGTCACCCTTCTCTGGACTGCCTCCACCCTGTCTATGTCCTTGCAAAGGAGTAGCGTCCAAAACTGAACACCATATTCTAGATGAGGCATGACCAGCGTTTTGTACAGTGGCACTACCACCTTCCTTCTTCTGCTAGTGAAACCCCTTCCTGTGCACCCAACATCCCAATGGCCCTACCAACAGCCTACCAACAGCCGTGTTATACTGTTTGGCTATCTTTAGGTCATCTGAGATGATTGTCTCGAAATCCCTGTCTTCCCTGGTCACTGTCAGCAATCCCCCCCATACTATGGTTCTCCACTGGGTTTCTTCACCCCAAGTGCATGATTTAGCACTTCTTTGCATTAAATTTTAATTGCCACACTTGCAACCATTTCTCTAGCTTTCCCAGATCTCTTCTCATTCTATTGACCCCATCTGGAGTGTCTACACTGTTGTAGATCTTGTTATCATCTGCAAATAGGCAAATCTTCCCCTCCAGCCCTTCAGCAATGTCACTGATGAAGACATTAAAAAGGACCGGCCCAAGCACCAATCCCTGAGGCACTCCACTGGTTACTCTTCTTTCCTCGGATTTGATTCTATTACTACCACCCTCTGCTTCCTGTCCCTCAACCAGTTTCTAACTCAGATCTCCACTTTGTGGCACACCCACAGGCTCCCTAGCTTGTTCACCAGTCTTCTGTAGGGTACAGAGTCAAAGATCTTGCTGAAATCAAGGTAGGCTATATCCACTTCTCCATTCTGATCCACCTCCTTCATCATCCAGTCAAAAAAGTAAATCAGATTTGTTTGACATGACCTTCCTGCTGTCAATCCAAGCTACCATGGTTACCAAATGCTCCACAATCCTTTCCTTAAGCAGCACCTCCATAATCTTAACCACTACTGAGGTGAGGCTTACTGTCCTATAGTTTCCTGCCTCCTCTTTACTGCCACTCTTGTGGAGAGGGACGACATTTGTCCCCTTCCAATCCTCAGGAACCACCCCTGAATTGAGTGACTCACTAAACAGGGCTGCTAGCGGTGCCTCTAGCACCGTCCATAATTCCTTTAATATCCTGGGGTCTATATCATCTGGACCCATCCCTTTGTCCACCCACAGTTTTGTGAGTTCATCCAGGACTTGCTCTTCTGAAAAAGGACTGGTGTAACCTCTCTCTCCCCCATTGTTCTTATGGCCTAGTTGTTGTCCCTGTTGCTCCCCCTCTACTGTGAATACTTAGCAGAAGTATTCATTTACTATTGATGCTTCTTTAACGTCCACCTCTTCCAACCCCTTCCCCCCTTTGAGCCTTACAATCCCTCCCCTGGCCTTCCTTCTATTGCTATTGTATCTGTAAACTGTCTTGTCCCCCCTCTTTACCATCTGAGCTAGTTTCTTTGTTCGTGCCTTTGTGTTCCTAACTGCTTTCCTTGCTTCCCTCTGTTTCTCTAGGTACACCACCCTATCCTCCTCCTTCTGAGTCTCCTTGTATTTTTTGAAGGCCCCATTGTCCCTCACTTTCTCAGCCACCTCCTTTGTGAACCTTAGTGGTTTGTTCCTTCTTTTTCCCTTGTTGCTCTGTCTTGTGCACTGATTTGTTGCCTCCACTATGGCTTCTTTTAGAAGTACCCAGTGCTTCTCAACCCCTCCTCCTGGCTCCTTTTTCTCCAGGGCTACATTGATCTCTCTCTCCATCTTAGCAAAGTCCACCCTCCTGAAATCCATCACCCTTATCTTTGTGTGGCTCTCCTGCAACACTGTACTGATGTTGAACCACACTGTACAGTGGTCACTGGACCCAAGGTGCCCATCCACTGTGACTTCCTTGATCCCACCTCCACTGGTCAGTACAAAGTCTAAGATCATCTTTTCCCTAGTGGGCTCCAAAACTAACTGCCTGAGACCTGCCCCCTGCAAGGATTCTATGATGTCCTAGCTGCTGGCTATGGCAGCTGTTGGGATGGTCAAGTCCACGTCTGGCATATGAAAATGGCCCAGCAGCAACAGTACTTCACCATTTGCTGCCATCCCATGAATAGAGAACTTGCAATCTGCTGCAAAATATCTGCAGTGCCACAGAATTTGCTGTTCTTGGTGATTCTTTATAAATATTTACAGTTTTTCCATCATACCTGGTTCCCTTCCCCTCCTTGTTTATCCCAAACCCCTGTATGCTCAGCATGTGATGTGATGCTACCAATGACATCACATCATACTTTAGCTAACAGCAGGGCTGCATTCTGCTACAGAAATGAATAATCATTTATCTTTCACTGTCCCCACTCCCTGAGGAAGTGGCATAAAACATCAGGTACTACGATATTTTCTCATCCTGTACTATATCCTAATAAAATATTCAGTCTTACGTTATTACACTGGGGTCAACTTAAATACTTGACAATAGCACAGACCCATTTGTATGGAATTTTTTATGCCTTTAAGGTACAGAGAAGCCTTCTGAAATGAATAACTGATAAAATGAATTGACTTGTCTTTAAAAAAAATCATTCCCAGAAAGTTGGAATATAGTGATGTGTAGACTTGTTAAAAGAACATCCCTATTAAATGAATAATTGTGCTGTACATATTTTTGCCAAGTTTATTGATGACATGATCTATGCTTTGATAGAATTAACTAAATGTTATGAAGAAACATTGTGTGCAGGGCCAGCTGTTAGACCAGTGGGTAGCATGGTGAGTTCCCGTGCTGGTGACTTCAAGTTCAGGGATGAGCTTGTCGAGCTGACTGGGCAGCATGTGGATGGGAGGGGGGGAAGCACTGTCACACACCACCATTCTGAGTTTGGGAAGGTGTGGTTCAGTGTTCTGTCAAATGGGTGACACCTTGTGATGGGCCAGGGAGCCTTACGTCACAAGGGGTTCATGAGCATGTCTCCGCCTGATGGGATGACATAGTGTGTCAGGAGAAGTGAGTTGGTATGAAAAATGAGTCTTGAAATGTCTCCACTATTTTGTGTATTCCATTTCCAAAGGAACCATTATGAATGAGGATACAATTTCATGATCTCAAAAAGGGACATTTATTTTTACAAAAACTACATTACAGATTACATGTAAATTAAATCTATAAGTGATACACTGTAGGGATCTCACAAGTGGTGTAAACAGTATGAGTATAGATAAACCATTTATTACACACGGTCCCCTCTGCATATTTCATTTATGCAATACAATAGGACCTTAAGTGATAGATTGTTTTCCGTTTTTCTAATAGTACTTCTAAAAGTCTGTGGATTTATTTTTTGAACTAGTGGTACTGTGCCTTCTCCCATCTTATTTGCCATAGCCATTGCTATGGACTTGGTGTCACAGGACAAGCCGATGCTGTGACATGGCATCTCACTGGTGTTACAAAACTTCTGCAGAAATTTCAAATCACTGCCTCAGAAGTTCTGCAGCAAATGTAAATCCTGTCACAGAACTTGGTCCCAAAGTGCCACAGAAAAATAGGGGCCTTTGCCAATGGATACATTCCTAACATCTGTCAAGGACCCCTCTGTCTTCACACATTCAGTACGATTAGTGAGATAACTCTGGAACCAGGTGACTGTGTCATGTAACAGGCCAAGCTCAAGAAGTTTACTGAGAAGGAGCTTAAGAGCGACCAAGTCAAAGGCTTTTGTCAGGTAGATGTAGATGGTACCAGCTTTGTCTTCATTGACAAGGTCATCAAGAACAAAGTTAAAATACTCAGTGCTGTATTGGTGCTATGTTTTTTTCCTGAAATCCATGCTCTTGGGGACACTGCTTTTCATATTTTTCAAGGTATGAGACACGTTGATTGGACACTGTTCTCCCAAGGGCTTTGGACAGTGGGTGAGTATGGAAATTGACCGGTAGATTGTGAGGTTAGAATAGTCTCAGTTTTTAAAGACTAGTGTACCTCGTATGGATTTTTACATTTTGGGGAACTGGCTATAGCAAAGACAGAAGTTAAAAAATATAGAAATGGGATAGAAAAGCTAGTCAAGAACCACGACAAATAGCCTCATACAGTATCAATTGAATTGCTTCTCTTCTGGTTTTATCCAGCACCTTTTTGATATAATTAGAGGTATTCCTTTTCTGAGACAGATTTAAAATAGAATTTAGGATATCTTGGCTCAGGGTCCAGTGGCTGGCTGTCAACAGGACCAGGACCTTCGCTGGAGGACAGGGTTGACTCAGCGGGGATGACAGAGAGAATGTCAGTGAAATCAACATTGAATTTGTTGGCAATTTTGGTGGGACCAAGTACCTCATGCCCATCAACCATGAGCATTTTTGGTGGGGTTATGTCATGCTTACCAAGGAATTCTGAGACATTCTCTCAGAATCTTTTTTTTAATAGTAAACTTTATTTGATTATTAACAATTACACTCAGTCTCAAGTACAAAACAGTATTGTCCATTCGGCCAGTAACAGACATCCATAATCACAAGGGAACTGGGCAGGGATCATATGGTACAGTAGTGTTTCAGATGTAAGAAACAAATATTCAGTAGCATAAGGCTATCAATCTGTAGCTATAGTTTTCAATTCATAAAAAGATGTTGGCAAACCAGTTATAACTAAGCCGTAAGCAGAAGAATCTTTAGGATGTCCCATTTTTTGTGATATTGTGTTGGTCTGTTGTTTAGGGAGCTTGTCATTTTTTTCCATCTTGATTGCTTCTAGTATTGAGCTATACCATTCCCGATAGGTGGGGTTTTTGTCATTATGCCAGTGTAGCAGAATTACCTTTTTGGTGACAGCGCTATAAGGGAGATATGATATTTCTGAATTCCAAAGACCTTGTCCAATTCCAGTCCCAGGAAGCATATTTGAGGGGTAAATGCTGATTTTAGCCCAAGAAGAGGGTGCAGTCTTTTACCTATTTCTTCCCATAGTGGTTGTGCTTTATAGCAGTCCCTGAATACTTTCAGAATCTTTTACCATTGCTCCAATTCTGGGTTTGCTGGACCTTGCTGTAGCTGGATTTGGCTAATTGGATCCTAGCAGTGTACTTATTCCTGGCTTCCTTGTATTTTTGCAGATGGACTGGAGACCCAGGATCTCTGACCAGCACCCACAGATTATCATTGCCTCTTATGAGGACAAGGAGTTCCAGATTGATTCATCTAGAGGGTATACCTGTACCTTTGCACGTACTGAAGGGTACAAGCTTATTGCAGGCAATTGTGAATTCCATGACAAAGAATTGTAGGGCTGAATCAATATCAATGATGACATCAAGGAAGCTCCAGTCTAGTTGGGCCACATAGGATTTGTATTCTGGTATGTTCATTTTGCTTACGACATGGCTGTTTAGTTTTTGCAATTTATCAAACTTTATTTGATATCTAGATGAATACAAAGGAGACAAAAAAGCATGCATAACACATGTAACACACAATGGGAGATGTTGTCCAACACAGCAATGAACATCCAGTTACCATACACCTGTTCACAGACTAAACAATAATTATCTAGACTATGTGAGTCTATCCCCCCTACCTACCCATATCCATCCTCAAAAGTTTCCCCCTCAATTTGCCACCCTCCAGTTTTATATCATGCCCCCTTGTTCTTGTTCTCCTCCGAAACTGGAAGATGTTGCACCCCTGCTCCTCGTTTATGCCTTTAAGGTACTTGAATGTTTCCATCATGTCACCTCAGTCTCTCCTCTTATGTTTACTGGTGCAAGCCCTGTACCATCTTTGTCACCCTTCTCTGGACCGCCTCCAACCTGTCAATATCCTTTTGAAGATGTGGTCTCCAGAACTGTACACAGTATTCTAGGTGAGGCCTCACCAGTGTTTTATTCAATGGCATCACTGCCTCCCTCCTTCTACTATTGATGCCTCTGCCTGTGCACCCCAGCATGCCACTGGCCCTACCTGCTGCCTTTGTACTCTGCTTAGGCACCTTTAGGTCTTCTGAAATGATAACCCCAGATCCCTGTCTTCCTTGGTGATGGTCAGCAGTTCTTCCCCCATAGATCAATTATTATTTGCTAGTTGCTATTGGTTCAAGCACCACATGCCACATAACTCAGTGGTTGTGTTCCATTACCAGGCTATAAGACCAACCTCATTGTTTCATACTTCTGCCTTATAACAACAGTTCACAGTGTAATGTATTCAGTAGTTTGATTACTTTCTGAAACCTTCACGGCTACAGCTGGGGATACCCAAACACTTTTTTTTTTGAAGTGCGGTCTGCCAGACCACCAAAAGACAACCAAATGACATTCATATACAGAGTTCACAGATTGTGCTACTTTGCATTATTGTTGTATTGATTCTTTTTACTGGAGATGTTGCTCAAAATTATCATGAAAAACCATATCATTAAGAGGTAACTGCACATAAAAACTGTCAGCATTACCATTGCTTTGAATGCGGGCCATTTCTCAAAGTTCAGTGTAACTCACTAGCTTCACAATAAAAGACAAGAATGTATGTTTTTCTCTTGTGGCTATCCATTTGATAAGAGGGTGGGATGTATTCATAGACACCAGAGAATGTGTTAACTTTAACAGGGCCAGCAATCACAGGTGACTATTGTTGTTGTCTGGCAGTTCAAAAGAAATATTGAGTGGCTCGCGGTTCCATATTTATTTTATTTTTTTTTTAGTACTAGGATTACAAATACCTTTGAACCATCAGTTCATTTACAAAGGTTCCGTGTCAACATGAGAAGTATAAACAAACATAGGGATCAAATAAAAGAGCAATCCATACAGTTAATAACTGATCATCATAAAACACCGTCAGCAACAATTACACATAAATTTGGTTCAGGTTGCAGGTAATGGGTACAGAAAACATCGAGAAAATTGGCATCATATGTAAAAACAGTAGGTACAATAGGTCCAAGTAACATACAGTCATTCGGTACAGGTAGCATAGTCCTAAACTACAGGGAGAATGTAATCAAGAAGATGTACAACAAGGTGGGAGGGGGGAGCAGAATAGAGAGGGGTTTGATGAACACCACGAAAGGTGTGCAGTGTAGACGGAGAACAAGGAGGAGGAAATGCTGCCAAGATTGTGGCATTGTCACAAAGTGCTAAGCAACAGAAGAGCTGTGGCAAAGAGGGTGAGAAGGGGGAAAAGGGAAGGAGTGTGGGAGAAGACCAAGGGTAATGCAGTGAGGGTAAGTGGGTGGTATGTTGCAAGGAGAGAGAGGTATGGAGGGAGAAGGGGAGTGGAGAGGGGGGAGCAGAGGAGTGTAGTAAATGGAGGAGGGTAATTGGGGAAATGAAAAGTGTTAGGGCCAAGGGTAACGTAGGGAGGGTAAGCAGTACGGAGGAAGGGTGAGAGAGGAGAGGGACAGGAGTGGAGGACCAAGTGGTTAGAGGAGGGAAGGGGAAAGAGGTGGGCAGGAAGGGGACAGTGATCAAGTGGTCAGCAGGGGCCTTAGGAGAGAGCGGGCAACCCAGAGCTATGGGGTGCATTCACACTTGTTGAGATAAGTAAGGTGCTGATGTAGTTTGTGCTTGTATTAGCCAAGTTTGTTTTCATCTGAGACTACAGTAGGGAAACCATTCATTAGTGTTGGGGCCCTGCTAAAGAAGGCATGCTGAGCCTGGGAGGTACTGCAGAATGGAACAAGATACTTGGGTTTGAGTGTACTACGTGTAAAGCGTGGGTAAGCGTGAAGGCACATGTTGCAGGAGGTGTGAGGAGAAGGCAGATTTTCTTTGCCAGGAGGCAGGTCTGATAGGCTAATCTGCCATCAAGATTGAGCCAGTTAGATTGTTTGTATAGATAACAGGTATGTGTATGCTTACCTGTTCCTGTGACAAGCCTGCAGCACTTATTAAGAGAGGTCCTGATTCTTTTTAGGGTTGTGTTTGAAGCAGCCCCATAAAAGACTAGCCTGTAGTCAATAATGGACAGGACAGAGCTAGATACAGCAGTGCGCATGACTTCGTTGGTCAGGCAGTGGCAGTAGCAGTAAAGGACCCCAATCCTTGAATTAATGGCTTTGGAGATGAAGTGGACATGTGAGCTGTAGGATACAGTGGATTCAAGGGTAGTTGTTGCTTGTTGTAGATGGTAAGGCTGACCATTCTAAATTTGCTGTGGGAGTTATAAAATAACATGGCCTCGTTTTTTTTATAGTTCATCAACAGTTTATGCTGATCAAACCAAGATTCTACACGACTGAAGTTCTTCTGGAGATCCTGGGAGAGAGGGGCAGGGTCAGTATGGGTAGAAAAGAGCACTGCATCATCTGCATAAAGTATCATTTTATTTGCACAGGCTGCAGGCAGGTTGTTAATGAAGTGGCTGAATAATAGCGGGGCAAGGATGGATCCCTGGGGTACTCCAGAGCACACCAGGAGGCTACAGGAAAGAGTGTCATTGATCTTAACTTGTTGGCTCCTGTCTGTAAAATAGCATTTGAACCAATTTGTGACCTCTTGCAAAAGGCCAAGAATAGGGAGGAAATCCAGCAGAAACTGGTGAGTCACGGTGACAAAGGCCTTTAGTAGGTCAATGTGAACCACACCTAGTATGTGTCCTGTTTCAAGGGCTTTGTGTATATGGCTGGTAAATTCAAGAAGAACAGTGGCAGTGCTATGGACTTTTCAAAAGCAACACTGCTGTGGACACTGTGGATTATATTTGTGGAAGTGTTTAGAGAGCTGGAGAGAAACAATACGTTCAAGTACCTTGGAGAGTGGTGGTAAGATGGAGATGGGGTGGTAATTGGAGTGAAGGGACCTATCACCATTTTTGTGCATAGGTGTGACAATGGCTGTTTTCTAGAGCTGAGGGAACTGTTGGAGGGAGAGTAAGAGTTTTAGGAGTTTAGTAAGCTGGAGCAGGATAGCTTTGGGGGAAAGTGAGAGAAGTTTAAGATACAATGTGTCGCTGCTGAATCTGAATTTGCCTAGGACTTTTTGAAGGTGTTTCTTGGATTCAGCAAGGGATATTATCCTGAAATAGAAAGGGTGGTTGTCCTGGGGTAGTCGGTTTTACTAATTGGACTAGGGCAGGGTGGAGTCATCAAAACAATTAGGGGATAGGGCACTGCTAAGATCAGTAAATGCGTGATTAAAGGTGTCAGTAATTTCTTTATGATCCTGGATGACAGTACCATTGACTTCAAGCATGGAAGGGGAGGATTTGTTGGGGTTCCCTGTGAGACATTTAATGTTTTCTCAAAAGGACTTGCTGTGACCCCATGTGTTTGTTTGTTAGCTCACATTTGTAAAATTCCTGTTTGGCTCTTCGGACAGCCTGGGTGCACTGATTCCTGGCAGCTTTATAGCGCTCCAAGTCTGGCTGTTGCCCAGATGCCATGGCACAGTGCCAAAGAATATCCCTGTGCTTTATCAAAGTGATTAGCTTGAGGGTAATCCAGGGGCTGCTGGAGGATCTGAGTTTTCTATTTTAAGGGGGGGGGGGGCAAAGTTGTTGCAGACTTCATTGAACCGGGTAATGAAGTAATTGAGGGCCAGGTTGATGCTGCACACATGGAGTCAATGGGGTGACCAGTCAATCTGCAAGGGAGCATCAAGGAATTGGGGAAGCATTCCTTTCTTTAGGACACACTGGTGGCAGAAGGTAGCCTTAGACTTTGTTGCCTTATTTGACCATCAGCTGATTACAGGAGAATGGTCGCTAAGAGAATCAGGAAGTACTACAGTGTCAGTAATTCTATTAGGGTGGGTGGTCAAACAGGGTGCTACAGCCGGTCCTGTAGTTGAATCTTCTGGGGGTAGGAACCATTTGGGTGATATCTATGGCAGCAATGGCGTCTTTGTAGGGGCTAGCTTTGGGAGCCAGCCAGTTCACATTAAAGTGTCCCATAAAAATTGTCTCACTGTGGTGGGGGTGATTGTCAAGGAATTCAGTGACCAGTTGAAGTCCAGATGCTTGTTTACGTGGGGGGATATACACAGATATGACTGTGAGTGATTTAACTTGCTGGCCAAGAAGTATTTTAACTGCCAACATTTGGGAGTTCTTTGCAAGGGAAGGTAGAGGGAGGACTAGTCCTTTAAGGGTGTCCTTCAAATAAATAGCACAGTCACCACCTCGTTTCCTGATACAGTCAAGCCTGAAAGGGATATAGCTGGGAATGGATACTGCATTTTCAGGAATGTTGGGAGAGAGCCAGGTTTCATTAAGAGTGAGGATATCGGGGTTATGAAGAGACACCCAGACCTGGAGGTCATCAAGCTTGGGCAGCAAGCTGTGCATGTTAATGGAGGCAATCACTAGGGACCCAAGTTTGCAGGGTTGAGAGTTTAGAGGTGCCGGGGGACCTGGAACAATTAATAAAAACAATTTCCCTATAGATGGTTCCTGATCCCTGTAAAATAGCATTATACAGCCTCGTTGGCTCTGACCAGTTAGTTAACAATTGTTAGTTAGGTGTTTGTATTTGGGCTGCAGGAGGTTTGTTCCCCTGATGACTGGTCAGAGATCAGTTTCCATGCAACGTAGTCTGAGAACAGTTTCTGCAGTACCTGATCTGGGGCCAGTTTTACTACTGTGCTGCAGCTTTGTTTGTTGCACTTATTGTTTTTTTCCTACCAACTCCCTTTAGTATAGATTTATTATTACCAACTCTATGCTGCCATGGATCACCACACCAATGAAATTTGGGGTCAAAGGAATTTTATGGGGGAGTGAGATTCAAACTCAGACTTTCAGGATCACTGCCTTGTACACTAATTACTACACTATGCTGGGTGCTGCCTAGCAAGCCAGTGGTTAGACACATATTTGACAATAACTGATCCCATACCAGTTCAGCTGGAAGGAGAAACTGGTCTCAGACCAGGTGGCACAGAAACTGAACTAAGACCAGGTAGCTCTGAAACTGGTCTCAGATCAGGCTAATCCAAGACCAGGCTGGTCAGAAACTGGTCTCAGACTAGGCTGATCCATGATCAGTTGTCAGGGGAACAATCTTCCTACACCTGTATTTGGACCATGCTTCTACACTAGGTTTTTCCTTGTATTTCCTGTACACTTTCCTTTTTTATGTATACTTTTCCTGATTTTCCTGGTAAACCATTTTGGTATATTTCTAGTTGAGTTATATTTACTGATCTCTGGTATATAATACAATAATCAATCCTACTTTCCATTTTAATCCACATTGACTCAAGGGATTATTTCTCTAAGTCATTAGTCCAGTCCCTTGATTTAAGTTAAGTTTTCATGTGTTCATAATTTGCTTTGTTATAACATGTTATTGTTTTTTTTCCTCCATTGGATTTTTGTTCAAACTTAATTACTATTTTTACCATATTAGGGTCATTATCTGACAGAGGTTCTATAACATCCACCCTTTCTACTGTCTTTTTAAAATTTTCAAATGTGAGATCTAATATTCTATACCATCTAGTTGATTCCTTTACCAATTGGTTCAGATTTTTTTGTAATACCATAGTCCAGATATTCAGACTTGTGCCCAAGGATTGCGCAAGTATGGTTCAGTGCAAAGCAGATGCACCATGTGGGAACAGACGCCATATTCAGAAAATGCACCACTGAAATGCACCAGTGCAACCAGGCTGAATATAGCAAAGATGTGCCAAGTGCACCCACAGATAAGCTGGTGCAACCATGAGTATGTGGGAGCAGGCCATAACACACATCCCTGTGGACTGAGCAAGAGCAACAGGCTACAGGGAAACACAGGCAAAGGAAGCACAGGGGCATAGGGGCACAGAACCCCACCAGCATGGCACAGCACAGTACAGTAGCGCACAGACCTGGAGGCAACACAGGGCACCATGGGATGGTGCACACAGGATCCCAGCCCACTAACCATGGCACAAGCACCAGGCCAACAGAACAACACCAGTAGCACACCAATGGCACAGCCACACATGAGATACCCACAAGGCAGCGACGCAGGGTGCCATGGCCATGATGTCAGGAGAACATACAAACACAGAAGCCCATGGTCCATGGGTGGGGGAGGCGCAGGCCACCCAAGGGCACACTGCCCACCACCCAGAGTGGGGAGTGGCACAGCACTGCAGGCCACACTGGAGCTGGGTAGAACTACTGGTGAACAGAAGCACAGGCTGACAAGGGCACAAGGTGACTGGGCAGACACTGGCCACTGCATGACACATGACGCAGGGCCACGCACAGGACAGGGGCACTGGGCACATGCACAGTGGCCCAAGGGGACAGTGGCAGGACACCAGGGACATGGCCAAGAACAACACAACAGCCACCTGCAGCACAGCTCCACATACCAGCTGCAAAGGAAACACAGACATAGTGATGTAGCAATAAAAAGGCTTTAATAACAACACAAAGAACAGTGGGCTAACATGGCAACTATAGACAGTGCAGAAATAGTTATGGAGAGAGTCACGGGATGCTGGGGATAGGGTCCAGGGGCTATACAATGGTATATGGGGATGGGCAAGGCAATGGGGAAGGTCATGACAAACAGGGGCTATCTACAGGGAAATGGGGCTAATGCCAACCACATCCTGCCACCACCAGCTGTTGTACCTCCCTCTGAATAGCTGCTGTATCCCTCAGGAGCCACACCATCAGACCTGCCAGGTGTTGCTCCTGCACCATCAGGCTCCCCAAAGCATGCACCACATGGCCATTACTCCTCCTTGGCTGTATCCAGGGAAAACCTAGGAGAAGGGACTGAACAGGCAATAAGCAACATGCCAAACTGATCCTGAAGCCCACCCACAGTATGCACTGCACTGGACAGCATAGGCACACACCAGCGGATGGGCCATAAAGGTACCATGCATGGAGGGCTGCACCAGCTAACCACACAGCACATCACACTGGTGCAGACAGGCACACAGGGCCATGCAGTGGGTGCCTTGGCACACAGGCAAGGCACTCGACACAGACTGCAGACACCTGTGGGCGCACACACAGTGGATGATATGTGCACCCCCCAGGGTGGCACAGTGGACACTGGCACAGTGCAAGCACATGCAGCACAACAGCGGCATGCCCACTTGACAGCATAGCCACCACGGCAGTGTCCACACATGGCTGTGGTGACCATGACCTAACCTGTGGCCAAAAGAGACTGACAGATACACAGTAATGTAATGTGAACATGCCTACCTTGCTGCTGCCATCTTAATGGCCCAGCTGCTGATCCCCTATCGGTGCCTTGCACCATGGCCATGGGTGCCCCGGCCCTCCGATGATCCTCTGACCCTGTGGAAGGCAATGAGAGAGGTGGACATGAGTGAACAGGCACGCAAGACAGCCCCCCCAACACACAACCTGCATGGCGCAGGGCAGGACAATGCCCACCCCATGGCCCTGGTGCCTGCATGACTGCAACTTGCACAGCTGCAGTGTGCATGACAGCCATGCAGGACATGCCGTGACCACCAGGAATGTGCCGAGCCACCAATAGCGGCATACACTGCACAACTATACACCAACGACATTCATGCCCTATGTAAGTAAGAAACATGTGCATACTAACCTGGCTGCGGCACAGCCCCATGCTGAACATGAGCCTGCAGGCATCACAGCCTTTTTGGGGTCCCTGTGATGCAGGTCACTGTATCTGTGACTGCACTGCTCCACTGTGCGCTGCACCCCTGTGCACCTCTCCAGGTCAGTAGCCACATGGTCCCACACCGCACTGCGTGGCTGCTGCAGGGGGACCTGCCTAAACAGCTGGGGCTCATAAGGCTGGACTAGTGCAACAAGGTTGCACATTTCTACCTCACTCCAGTTTAGTGCCCTATGTAATGCAGTGGTGCGCGCCATGGCTCATGTGCCCTGCGTCTGAGAGAGGTGTTATGGCCTACACAGCCCGCATGTGTTACAGCACACAGTCATTATGCAATTGCATATGAGGTTGCACATTTCTACCTCACTCCAGTTTAGTGCCCTATGCAATGCAGTGGTGCACACCATGGCTCATGTACCCTGCATCTGAGAGAGGTGTTATGGCCTACACAGCCCGCATGTGTTGCAGCACACAGTCATTATACAATTGCATACCATTGTGCAGGGCTGCGCATCACATGGATGCGTGATTGGCATGTGCCATAGGGTCCATCACACAGCACTGTGCATGCACACAGCGTCATGGTCTGCTGGGTGCCCCTAGTCATGCTCATGACCCTGTGGGCACAGGGTGTGACCCTGTGCAGCAACACGCTTGTACTTGGCATGCACAGAATGTGGCATAGCACATCATGGGCGTATGCGCACTAGGTATGTGAGCCATAATGTGCGCTCATGCGTGATAGGCACCCAGCACTGCATGGACACTTGGTGCACATCACACAATGTAGACAGTCATGCAATAGGCCTGTGCAACGGTGTGCACACATGCTGGCCAGTGCACCGCACATGTGTGGTACCTGTGCCACATGATTGCTCTGGTGCAACATGACTGAGCAAGGTGCAATAACGCGATTTTCATTCATCATATGCAAATTGCCTACTGAGCATATGTGCGGTGCAATGGGGAGCATTAGCATATCATTACCATTGCGTACAGGCTCATTTGCATGCGTTGCACCTTATAAGCATCACGACACGGCACAGGCATGGACCGGTATTGCAGCCTGTATGGTAAGGGGTATCCAGGGGTTGACAGGCCAGGAAGAACACTGCAACAGAGTGCTGAAATGTGCCATGCAACCACTGACCAGCTGTACGATCACTGTCCACAGGTAACAGACTGTCCCAGCAAGAGGCAGAGGAGGAGCATGGGCCTGCCTGCAAACACAGGCCCAATTTCACAAAAGTAGAGCAGCAGACACTGTTCAAGGCCTACATCAACAGGGAGGACCTGCTCAGTGGTGCCACTGGTACATCACAGTAGCAGTCTGCCTGGTGGGATGCAGTAGCCACCTATGTGAATGCCCATGGCAGACACCAGAGGAGCGCCCAGGAGTGCTACAAGAAGGTGGGCACAGACAGGTGCTACATCAAGAAGAAGGTGGCAGTCATCAGGGCATCTCAAAACAGGACCAGCGGAGGACCATCCACCACACCAGCGCTGATGGCAGCAGAAAAAATGGTGGCAGCCACCATCAGCCATGCTGCCATAGATGGCATTCCTGGTGGTGGGTTTCACATAGGTGGCAGCCCCTCATAGGATGGTTAGCCTGGGCAGTACCATGCAGGTGGGCCTGTGGCCATGCTGCATGGCACATATGTGTGATGTATGCAGCCATGCATGGTGCACTGGTGGATGGCAGCCACAGCAGCATGCACCCCTGGCTGTGGGCACCTCCTGCATGGGTGGCACAGCAATGCTGAATCTGTGTTCCTCCTTTCCAGTGCCATCACATCTCTGCAGAGTGGTCCAGGAGGAGGTGGAGGAGAATGCTGACATTGGCCCGGAGGAGGTGGTTCCATCGACATCCATGGGCATCCGTGACAGGGACCAGCAGCAACGTGACAGTGAGGGGCTGTTGGATGCCCTGGGAATGGAGTCAAATGACATGCTGTCAGAGCTCCTGCTGGGATACAGCCTTCCTGTGCTCTGAACAGGCACCCAGCTGGGTGGCGTGTCTGACTCAAATGATAACATAAGTCTGATCCTGGACAGCGCAGAGCATGTGGCACTGGCAACAGTCCAGGGACAGGCACAGGCACAATCCTGGCAGAGTGCTGCACCTTCTGCTGCACAACTGCCCCCATCCACGCCAGCTCAGAGTTGTGCAGAGCTACCACTGTGTCTGGCATGGGGGTGCTGTTGCAGTTGTAGTTGCACTGGGCATTGACCAGCAGATGGTTGTGCAGTGGTGGCAGGATGTGGTTACCACCGGGCTGCATGCCACAGGGGCCACCACCAGTGCACCCATTGGCACATTACACCCTGTGCTGTCTCCTGTGAAGTGTCCACCTGAGCGGGGCACTGAGCAGCATGCTATACCACCCACAACTGGTCAGCATATGGGTCAGGATGTACAGGATGCTGACTGGCTGGCAGAGAACAACTGCCTGCTCTGGGCATCCATGGAGAAACAGGCAATGCTTGCCATGGAGGTTTGTGCACTGCAGACAGAGATGAGTCAGCTGGCTGAGCATCAGGACAGTGGATGTGTGAAGCTTATCGATGAGCTCAACCAGCTGTGGAAGGTCACAACCGCATCACTGAACCACATGACCGGTACCACTGTGGCCAGGTTTGCATCACTGGCAGCCACTGGGACAGGCCATGCACATAGGACCCCTGCAGTGCATCATCAACTCCATGGTCCCAGTGTCTGGTGACCCCTGCACAGAGGATGCCGGGGTCCAATGTGGCCATCCCCGACACCCCCAGTGCAGGCCTATTTGGCTGGCTCTACACCCCAGCCGGAACCCGGTCATGTTCTCAGGCCTTCAACCCTGCAAGTGTGTTGGACATGCTCGCATTGCCCATTGCACAGCCTGTGGCTGCAGATCTGCCTGGACGTGGCTGCTCAAGAGGCTGTGGTGGCTGTGGTACAACGCAGTTGCCCCAATATGTGTGCTGCCCTACCCTGCTGTCCACTGCTGCTGCCAAGTGCATGCGGGGGTGGTGGTAGTGTGCATGTATGGTGTGGTGTACATCCCTGTGTGTGCTTGCCAGGCTGCTGGGCCTTGTGGCATTCGTGTGAAGAGGGCAGCTCTGCACCAGCTGTGCCTGTGCACTGGTGTCATGCATCTGATCCATGCCATGTCCTGCAGTCCGTGTGTGTGTGTGCCTGTGCCTGTGCTGTATGCTGTGTGTGTCTGTGTGATACTGCATCCACCATGCATGCTGTGTGTGTGTGCCTGTGTCCCTGCATGCAGCCCTGTGTGTGGGGTGGTTGTAAGTGCAGCCCCTGCACACATGTCATTCCACTTACCTTCATTCTCCATAATGCTCTTGTGTGATGGCGGACCTGTTCCTCCTGGCCTCTGCTGCCAGCTTGGGGTCCCACCTACCCATTAGTAGCTGCACACTCTCCTCGAGCCTATTTTCACCATCCTCCCCACTGCTGTCACCCTCATCTACCTGGACAGCTATCCCATCTTTAATGGTCATGTTGTGCAGCATGTAGCAGGCCAGGAATAGGCCACAGGCTTTCAATGGGCTATATTGAAAGGCACCACCTGACCTGTCTAGGCAATGGAACCACATCTTCAGCATGCCAAAGACACGCACGATGACACTGCATGTTGCTGTGTGCCTCATTCTACCTCTCCTCCATGGGGAAGGACAGTCGTCAGTAGGGGGTGTGAGCAGCCAGGGATGGAGTGGGTACACACTGTCACCTGTGTGGGGAGACAACATGGTTATCTCTGTGCTGTGCTTGTTCCACCTCCTGGCCCCTGCTGCCTTCTGCCCCTTGAGCCCCACCCCCCTGTGTCCTTGCCTTCCTCCCCTAGCCATGCTGCACTAGCCTCCATCTCCGTGCCATGCACACCTAACAGGTGTCCTGTGGGGATGTCCCCATGCTCGAATCTCTGGCACAGTATTGAACTGTGCCAGATGTAGGTGTCATGTGCAGTCCCGGGGTATGCGGCGTAGATGCTTCTAGGGATATTTCCTTCTATGATTTCCTCCCCAGTGTCAGTATTATCCTTGGTTGCCATACTCTTGTGGTTTGAATTCCTACTGTCTGTTACTATTTTCATTGGCTATTTTGTTTCATTTTCCACATTATCAATTAAGTTCATTAAAGGTGAAAATCAATTTTCAATAGGAACATTGAACAGCAATGACTTGCCTCCTCTAATAGTTGAAATATTTACATTGATTACCTCCTCCTTATCTGATTGGGTTTCTGTAATGGTTTGGCTTTCTTCCCCTGTTTTATCTGTTAAGTTCAGCAAAGGAAACATCTGATTACCAGTAGGTACATTAAACACAATTGCTTTTTTTCCCTTTTTAAACAAACTATGTCCCTTCTTACTGTTTATCTCACCTACTTCATCGTTTTCTATTAATCTTTTACTCGTTCCATATTTTTTTTTTACATTGATCTGTTCTGGGTTCATGTTGCTTCCATCTACCGTTAGTTTCTGTGATAAATTTTTTAAACATTTTATTTGTAACTCCAGACCTACAATTTTCATTTTAAGTTCCTTCAGTTCTATACATTGCTTGCAAGCAGATTGTGTAAATTCAGTATTTTCTTATGTGCTGAATGTATTTCATACAGTACATTTTATGCCTATATCCTCATTTGATAGAGTTGCTTAGTTATTCTCCATTGTTATTTGTTTCAGCTTTAATTAGCTCCTAGAATTTTGGCATAGTGTTATCATTATTTGCTTTAAGTATTTTAGTTTTACCTTAGGCAAGAAGTAAAATAAACTCCTGGGTCATACCTTTCTAGGGTGAATCACTTAACTAGTCAACATATGTTTCCTTCTACCTGTTGGCTTTCTGGCCCTCTCCCTGACTGACATTGACAGATACCTCTGGCCTCTGCCTGCATCGGCTCATCTCCATGCTTGTCTCTGCTCACTCCAGGCAGAACTTTATAGGGCTCTCTTGCTGATATCATCACTGTCAAGGCAACTCAGTGCTACCATTAGACAGAAACCAGACAACTATGGCAGTAGACTGCCTTTAAAAATGCAATCTAAACACCAATAGTGGCTAACAAAAGGTCTACCCCAGCCACCTGTAAGGGTGACAGTCTCAGTGCTCGTTCCCTTGTTTCTCAGGGGTTTGAGTTAAGCAAACATTATGTCCTTTCCCTTCTTCGTTTCCTGGTTGTCTAAATCAGCAGCCCAGTGCAATGGTTCAATATAAAACAATAAAATCTGCAAGTCTGTTCAGCATAGAGCCCTCATAGCCTTGTACTCTCTTTCTCTCTGCTTGCTCAGGTCAGAGCTTTATAGGGTCTCCCTTGCTGACATCACCATTGTGAAGGCAACTCAGTGCTAGCCTTAGAAACAAACCAGAGAACTAAGGTGGTCAACTTCCTTTTAAAAGGTAATCCAAATACCAATAGGGATGAACAAGAGGTCTACCCCATCACCTGTTAGGGTGATAGTCTCAGAACTCATCCCCTCATATCTCAGGCATTTGAGTTAAGCACTTGTTCTGTCCTTTCCCTTCTTAGTTTGCCGGTTGTTTAAATTAGCAGCCTCAGTGCAATGGTTCAATATAAAAATAAAATCTGCAAGTCCATTCAACACAGAGCCTTCATAGCCCTGTACTCTCTCCTTCTTTAAGCTTGCTCAGAACAGAGCTTTATAGGGCCTCCCTTGGTGATGTCTACATTGTCAAAGCAACTCAGTGCTACCCTGAAACAGAAACCAAAGAACTATGGTGGTAGACTGCCTTTAAAAGGGCAATCTTAACATCAATAAGGGCTAACAAAAAGGTCTACCCCTGCCACCTGTAAGGATGACAGTCTCAGTACTCATTCCCTCATATCTCAGGAGTTCAAGTTAAACACCTGTTTTGTCCATTCCCTTCTTAGTTTCCTAGTTCTTTAAATCAGCAGCCAGGTGCAATGGATCAATATAAAACAGCAAAATCTGCAAGTCCATTCAGCACAGAGCCCTCGCAGCCCTGTACTCTCTCCAGAGTGCAGTTCTTTAGAATGCTGGGAGTGGTCCACTGCAGTGCAGTGATTATGAGGTGGCAGTTTACAGAGAGACTTTCTGAAGGCTGCAGTGCTGCCCCATTTGCATGCAACTCTATGCACTGATGGACGAAATCACTAGACTCCAGGCCAATTTGGCTAGGGTTCATGGGACCACCTCCCCAACTGAAGGGCCACCAGAGCTGCCACTACTGCCTCAGAGGAAGCCAGCAAGGAAGAATGTCTGGACAATGGTGAGCTCAGAAGGATGGGAGTGCTGGTTCTGAGGTAAGTTCCTCAAAAGGCACCACTACAAAATTTCTACACTGCTCTGGGGGGATGGAACTGCCAGGAGAAGACACCCATAGTAGTGGCCAGGTAGGATGTGATGGTCCTCCATAGTGCAAGGCAAACACACATAGACAGTGTGACTTTCTTGGTACCTGAAATATAAATCAAACTACTTGGAAGTATCTGACTCCATAAACCTCAGTTAGTTGCCAAAATACACACATGGAGGAAAAATGGAGGTAGTAAAGATTAAAGGGAAGTTATGGGCAGGAGGGAGTAAGTAGAAGTTATTGCCGGGAGGGCATAAGGAGAAGTTATGGGCAGGAGAGAGTAATGAGAAGTTATGGGCAAGAAGGCATAAGGAGATGTTATGGGCAGGAGGGAGAAAGGGGAGACAATGGGCATGAAAGAATAAGGAGAAGTTATGCACAGGAGGGAGTAAGAAGAAGTTTATAGGCAGGAGGAAATAAGGAGATGTTATGAGAAAGAGGGTATAGGGAGAAGTTATCTGAAGGACAGAATAAGGATAAGTTTATGGACAGGAGAGAGTAAGGAGAAGTTATGGGCAAGATGGATTAAGGAGAAGTTATAGGCAAGAGGTCAAAATGAGAAGTTATAGGCAGGAAGGAGTTAAGAGAAGTAATGGGCCAGAGGGACTAAGAGGTTTTTGGACAGGAAGGAGTAAGGACATATGAGTAGGTGGGAGTAAGAAGAATTTATGGGCAGGAGAGAGTAAGATGTTATGGGCAGGAGGGAGTAAGGAGATGTTATGGGCAGACGAAATATCTAAGAAGAAGTTATGATAAGAAGAGAGAAAGGAGAAGTTATGGGCAGGTGGGCATGAGGATAAGTTATGGGCAGGTGGGCATGAGGATAAGTTATGGGCAGGAGGGAATAAGGAGAAGCTATGGGTAGGAGGGAGAAAGGAGAAGTTATGTGCAGGAGGGTGTAAGGAAAAGTAATGGGAAAGAGTGCTAAAGAAGAAGTCATGCTCATTGAGTAAGAAGTTTATGGGTTTGAGACAGTAAGGAGAAGTTATGGGCAAGAGGACTAAAGGAGAACTTATAGCAGGAGAGATATGTAAGAAGACGTTATGAGCAGGAAGGTGTAATAAGAAGTTATGGGCAGGAGGGCATAAGGAGAAGTTATGAGCAAGAGTGCAAATGAGGAAGTTATGGGCATGAGTGAGTAAG
Organism: Neoceratodus forsteri; assembly: GCA_016271365.2. Lineage (NCBI taxonomy): Eukaryota > Metazoa > Chordata > Ceratodontiformes > Ceratodontidae > Neoceratodus > Neoceratodus forsteri. The sequence goes on from CM057456.1 coordinate 1,295,885,046, forward strand.
GAGTAGTTTATGGGTTTGAGACAGTAAGGAGAAGTTGTGGGCAAGAGGACTGAAGTGGAACTTATGGCAGGAGAGATATGTGAGAAGAAGTTATGGGCAGGAGAGAGTAAGGTGAAGTTATGGGCCAGAGGGCATAAGGAGATGTTATAGGTAAGATGGTGTAGTGAAATGTTTTGGCAGGAGAGATATGTAAGGAAGAATTATGTGCTGGAGAGAGTAAGGAGAATGTATGGGCTGGAGAAATATGCAAGAAGAAGTTATAGGCAGGACAGAGTTAGGAGAAGTTATGGGCAGGAGGGAGTAAGGAGAAGACATGGGCAGGAGAGATATGTAAGGAGAAGTTATGGGCAGGAGGGAGTAAGAATATGGTTATGGGCAGGAGAGATATACATAAGAGGACATTATAGACAGGACAGAGTAAGGAGAGTTTATGGGCAGGAGAGAGTAAAGAGAAGCTATGTGAATGAAGCGTAAGTTGAAGTTGGGACAAGAGAGCATAAGGATAAATTAGGGGCAGGAATGAGTAAGGAGAACTTTATGGCCGGAGATAGTAAGGAGAAGTTATAGCCATGAAGGAATAAAGAGACGTTATGGGCACAATGGAGCCAGGAGAAGTTATGGGTAGGAGAGACTAAGAAGTTTATAGGCAGGAAAGGGTAAAGATAAGTTAAGGGCTGGAGGGCTTAAGGAGAAATTATGGGCAGGAGGTAGTAAGGAGAAGTTATGGCAGGAGGGTATAGGGAGAAGTTATGGGTATGAGAGATATGTAGGAAGAAGTTATAGCCAGGAGAGACTAAGGAGAAGATATGGACAGGAGGGCTTAAGGAGAAGTTATAGGCAGGAGGGAGTAAGGAAAAGTTGTGGGCAGGAGAGCGTCAGGAGAAGTTATGGGCAAGTGGGCAAAAGGAGACGTTTTGGGCAGGAGAGAGTAAGCAGAAGTTTACGGGCAGGAGATAGTAAGGGGAAGTTATGGGCAGGACATAGTAAACAGAAGTTATGGGCAAGAAGGCATAAGGAGGTGTTATGGCAGTAAAGATAGTTAAGGAGAAGTTTTGGGCAGGAGAGTAAGGAGTTGTTATGGGCTCAAGGTCATAAGGAGACCTTATAGGTAGGAGAGATATGAAAGGAGGTGATATTCGCAGGAGGGAGTAAGGAGAAGTTTATGGGCAGGAGTGATATCTATGAAGAAGTTATGGGCAGGAGGGCATAATGAGAAGTTATAGGCAGGAGGGAGTAAGGAGAAGTTACGTGCAGGAAGGTGTAAGGAGAAGTTACAGGCATGAGGGACTAAGAAGTTTATGGACGGGAGAGAATAAGTAGAAGTTATGTGGAGTAGTGTGCAAGAAGAAGTTATGGCAAGTGGATGTAAAGAGAACTTATGGCAGGGCAGTTATGTAAGAAACTGTTATGGGCAGCAGAGAGTAAGAAGAAGAAGCTATGGACTGGAGAGCAAAAGGAGAAGTTATGGGCAGGAGAAATTAAGGAGGCGTTATGGGCAGGTGGGTGTAAGGAGAAGTTATGGGCAAGACAATGTAGGGAGGTGTTATAGCTGGAGAGATATGTAAGAAGAAATGATGGGCAGGAGAAAACAAGGAGAAGGAATGGGCTGGAGGGTAAAAGGAGAAATAATGAGCAGGATAGATATGTAAGGAGAAGTTATTGGTAGGAGGGAGTAAAGAGAGGTTTATGGGCAGGAGAGATATGTAAGAAGAAGTTATGAACAGGAGGGTGTAAGCAGAAGTTATTGGCAGGAGGGAGTAAGGGAAAAGTATGGACACAAGGGTGTAAAGAGATATTAAGTGAAATAGGGCATAAGGAGAAGTTATGGGTGGGATGAGGTAAGGAGAAGTTATGGGCAGGAGAGAGAGTAAGGAGAAGTTATGGGCATGAAGGAGTGAAGAGAAGTTTATTGACAAGAGAAGTTATGGGCAGGAGGGAGTAAAGAGAAATTTGTAGACAGGAGAGAGTATGGAAAAGTTATGGCAGGATGGCGTATGGAGAAGTTATTGGTAAGAGGGCATAAGGAGACATTATGAGCAGTACACAGTAAGAAGAAGTTTATGGGCTGGAGACAATAAGGAGAAGGACGTTAAACCTAGAAGGAACTCTTACAAGAAACTTTACTGTGAAATTGAAGTGAGGGTGATATTGGGATTTTATAAAGGGTCAAACTATAGTAACATTTTAGACCTATTGAAGTTTTATATTATAGACATGTTTTTGAAAGTTGTATGTGCTGCTTTATGCTTGATTCTGTGGGCAGCTTATATTATACAATGTTCAGACAAAACATTAGATGTTTGGTGAAAGTATAGTAACAAGAGGAAGCAAGCAAATAATGCTAATTAATGTGGGGAGTATTACACAACTGCACTTTATCAGAAGGGAATCATACAGATCCACTTCAAAGGTACTGTTTCAGTAGCAATGCATTTATCATAGGTATGTAGGGCCAAGGGAAAAATTTGTATAGGTATAAGGTATGGGGCTTTACTAAGAATGAAGAACCAAAGGTTTATTCATTTCTGTTTCATGTTCCTATTATTGATAGCAGGGGACATAAAGATTTACCCAGGCCCCCAGAGCCCCTTAGGGAACCCAGGCCCCCAGTTCCCCTTGAAGGAAAAGGGCCTGAGGATTACTTGTCTAAATGTCAGGAGTCTTCAGGCTCAGTTTAAAGAAGTAAAGCTATGGATAGAAGTTGGGGCTATGATATAGTGGGCTTATGTGAACGTGACTAAAAGGTAATGTGACAGATGTTCACTTAACCATTGAAGGGTGTAAAATATATAGACAAGACAGAGAAGGGAATAAGGGGGGGGGGGCATGTTTTACATAAGGAATAAACTGATGGTAGAAGAAGTGGAAAAATGACCGCTTGATGATAGCATAGATTATCTAACTGTAAGGATCTGCATGGGAGCCACAAGATGTAAGCATTTATACATAACCTGTTTTTATTGCCCTTTAAGGGTTAAACTGGGGGAATATCCCATATTTGACTTATGGATTAATTTACATACAAATAGAAGAGAGCATATAATAATTGGGGATGCTAATGTGTACTGGAAGAAGAAGAGGAAGTTAGGGAACATAAAAAGGAATAAGGATTCAGGATACTTTACCCAGCTAATAAAATCTCCTGCACATTCTAATTTTAAGACAAGTAACTACACTATTATTGACTGGTAAATTACCACTAGGCAGGGAAACATACTAAGGCACAATGTACTGTCGGATTCAATTTCAGATCATTGCCCCATACTATGTGTTAGAAAGTTGAAAAAGGAATTAACTGCATCAAGGCTGATTGATAAAAGATGTATAGGAAGACTAAATACAGTACCTGAAGGACCTGGATTTAGTGGACTGGGGACAGGTTATGACTTCTGCTGACTTAGATTGGATGGCAGAACAGTTTACAGGCTGTTTGAAACAGTTGTTTAATAAACACACACCACTAAAAAAAACAGACTAAAGGGGAAGGTTTCACCCTAGTTAAGTAAGAACCTCAGGGTCTTAATAAAAAAGGGATACGATGTGGAAACAGTACCTAATAAAGCAAGATGGGGTAAGATTGGGACAGTACAAGATGTTAAGAAACAAGGTTAAGAATGAAATAAAAGAGGCTAAATCAATATATTACCGTCAATCTTAGTTAAAGAATATGAAGGATCCCCAAAATGTTGGTATTCATTTAAGCATATTTATACTCCTCAGGATACAGTTGCTATTAAGGGTATACAAGATGGAGATTAATTGATACAGAAAAATGGAGAAATGGCAAAAAGATTTAATAGATTTTTTATTTACGAATGCTTAAGGGGTAGGGATCATGAAGACAGTTCAGGAGTTGAAGGAATTAAGGGTTATGATGCAAGATAAGAACATGATGTGCCAGTATTTAAATTTAGAGAAACAGAAGAAATGGAGGTTCTGAACTTGCTAACAGGTCTAAAAGAGGATGAAAGTGGGGGTCTGGATGAACTACATCCTAAAATACTAAAACTGTCAGCCACACATATAGTAGCCCCTTTAACAAAACGTTTTAATCTTTCACTGGAAAAGGGGTTAGTACCTCTGAAATGGAAAATATCAGGGGTTATTCCAAAATTTAAAGGAGTGGATAGGTTAGAGATGTCAAACTACAGGCCCATATCACTGTTAGTAGTGGTCAGTAAACTGCTGGAGAAGTGTGTTTTCCAGCAGTTGCTCAAACACTTGGAAGGGCACAGCCTGCTCATTGACCAGCAGCACGGTGTTGGGGCGTGCACTGTGATGGCACTGGCTGGGTTTTCAGACACTGTGTTCGTGACTTGCGAGGAGGGTTGTGCCAAGGGGGCAGTGTTCGTGGACCTAGCTGGTGCATTTGATACAATGGACCATGAGTTACTTTTATGTAAACTTTACAACTTAAGGGTCATTGAAACAGAGAGGGAGTGGTTTTGGAGTTACTTTTTTTGAAATTCAGCTTTTTATTGTTTTTATAAGATATACATAACATAAAGCATAAACTTTGTATATTACACTCAGTACACACAAAATACACTACACAACACTTAAACGCCTTACCCCCTCCCAGTACCTTCGGAGCGCGCTCCACTTAAGTAAAAAGATAAAAGAAGGTTTTAGGTATTCAATTGATGTTAGCAATGAGGAGAGTTGAAGTTAGTTTATAAAATTAATGTAAATGCAAAGCATAAAGTTTCCCCCATTTTTCCCAAAGGATGCCAACCTGTTATTTGAGCCAGCAATTAAAAGTTCAGTTCTGAAGCTTGTTGAGAGCTCCATCAGTCATTCATTATATGATATAACCAGTTGGTCCATCCAGTGTTTAAGCACGAGCCTTTTTTTTTTGCGAATAACTGCACTTTATTGCACGAACAACTTTAGCAATAACAACTTTTACATAATCCAGACACACGTAGTACCTTTACAATAGGGTATAAAATTGGATACAGTACAATAACAAAAAAAAAGATAAAACAAGGTAAAAAGACTAAAACAACCTACAGCCTCCCAAACCCCCACCCACTCCCCCAGGTTTGACAGCCCGCAAAAAAAAATGAGAATAATAATTTTACCACAAAACTCTAGAAGGGATCACTATATGTAGAACAAGGAAGGAAGGATAACCCAAAAAAAATGGAAGGAATGCGCCGCCCCAAGTGGAGATAACCAGAAAGAGTGATAATTGAAGTAGAAATCTTCTGGGGCGGATTGAGGTATTTGATACCGAAGAAGGAAAAACGGATAATAGGGAAAGAACAACCTCAGCTGTATTGGAGGGAGAGATAGCAAAACTTCAAATAACCTCATAACTAAGTGCCTTAATTGGCATTATGTATTACGGGGATGAGGTACCTTTCCCCTTGGGAGGAGCCCTGAGCAAAATTACCCAACTGATAAACTAGTCACCCTGTCAGCCTTAAATAATCGAGTTATGTTGCCCCAGCATTTTCCAAATTTTTCACCTGAATTAAACATCAAGGCAACCATTCTTTCTGCATTTATGGCTTCTAGGAAGGTGTCCCACCATTCCCTACAGGAGGGAGCACCCTCTCTGCACCAGTAACGTAGAAGTAACAGTTTAGCCACTAAAGATATTAATGCTAATTGACATTTGTGCGTTATGGATGGAATATCCACCAAATTACCCAAAACACAAGTCTCTAGACTAAAAAATGCCACTACATCAACGAACGGGGTCATCCAGAAACAAATGGAGCCCCAGAATTTAGTTGCCTTAGGGCACTCCCAGAGTTTATGTAAAGTGGTGGCCCATGGGTAACCACAGTCCTGACATACAGGGGATCTATTTCTGTATATGCGTGAAAGCTTGGCTGGAGAAAGGTACAAATCATGCAGGATGTTAAATTGTAGACTCCTCAGTCTATCTTGCTTGACATAACTGTATAAATCCTGCCAGACTCTCAACCAGGTCTGATCTGACCAATTTGGAAATAAGTTCGCTTTCCAGTAGTGAGGGAGGCAGGAGGCCTTGGCCTCCTAAGAGAAAGAATAAGCTTATAAATGTTAGAGACCGCTTTTCTAGACACGGCAATAGCTTTTATCTTCACTACCAGATTCCCGCCTGATCCTGCCCCTGAGCATCTTTTGAGGAATGAGTAAATACAGTTCCTGATTTGATATAACCGGTAACTGTCCTTGGGGTTGACTGAGAACTTCTCCATCAAATCTGGAAGAGAAATCAGGTGACCACCCGATAAAAGTCAGCCATCCTAGGTTTGGCGGAGGTGGCACCCACCATCCTTTTATTGGCGATCACCAATTAACAAATTCGGGTTGTTAAGCAGGGGTTGTAATAAGTCCTTTTAAAAGGGATATTTACAGCGTATAAAACTGTAGAAGGGCTCTAATGTCCCATCCCAATGGGTATCTTTAATTTTTTTGAACTCTGGCCTTGGGGGGTAAAGAGGAGGGCCCAGATCCACCTGACAGTTTTGGCTACCAATTCGTCTACAGCGCCATTAGCTAAGAATGCTACGCTATCGGATACCCACTTAGCCGACCTTGCCATATGGCTTGCTAAGTAATAAATGAAAAATCAGGTACCTGTAGACCCTCCTCCCTGCGATGGGTGAGTTTATTATAGGTTCGATGGGGGTTTGCCATTCCAAATAAAATCGGTACAGTATTTGTGGCAAAATTAAAGAAAGACTTGGGCAAATATATGTTGAGATTAAAGAGGTAGTAAATTAGTTTCGCAAAACTATCATTTTGATGGTGTTCGCTCTCCCCAAAAGGAAAGAGGCAGTTGGACCACCTGTTAAGGTCATCTCTGATCTGTTTAAGAAGAGGTTTAAAATTTAAGTCGATAGTTGTGAAAAATCTTGGAAACTTTAATACCTAAATATGTGAGCGAGCCGGTCTGCCAGGATAAGCCCAGCGAGTCACACCAAGCACGATGTAAGTGAGGAGATAATGAATAGACTAATGTTTTGCACTTATTAAGCTTGTAAACCGGAGAATTCTGAAAATCGAGAATAATGGAGAAAAGCTGCGAAGAGAGGATCGACTGTGCAAATATGGATTAGAAGGTCGCCTGCAAACGCAGACACCTTAAAATCAGCATTTTGAATACTTACACCTTGAATATCGTTGTCCAATTTGATTGCTCTGATTAAGGGTTCCAAATATAAATTAAATAAATATGGTGAGAGGGGCAGCCTTGTCGGGTACTGCTGCTAACTTAACAGGAGATGATATCAAGTTGTTACAAGAAATTCGTGCGGAAGGACAAGTATACAAAATCTTAATGTAACTCAGAAAGTTATCCGGAATGCCAAATTTAGAAAGCACTTCAAACATAAATTCCCACTCCACCCTATCGAATGCCTTCTCTGCGTCTAGCGTGACCAGAGAGGCTTCTTTATCAGGGCTCAAAGATTCATGTATCAAATAAAACAATTTCCTAAAGTGGTCTGCTGATGAATGGCCGGCCACGAACCCAACTTGTTCGGGGCTTAATAGCTCTAACCAAATGGATTTTAGTCTATTGCAAAATCTTCGCAAAAATCTTTACGTCAACGTTCAATAGGGATATTGGCCTATAATTAGTCACAAGGTCCGGCGGCTTGTCCGGCTTTGGCAAAAGGATAATCCTTGCCTCAAAAAGGGAAGACTCGTAGATTCCTTCCTTGTGCCAAAAGGCAAACAATTGCCACAATAATGGGGCAAGGGTATCTTTAAAGGTCATGTAAAACAAGACCGAAAACCCATCCGGGCCTGGCGCTTTATCAATTTTTAATGCATCGATAGCTTGCAAGATTTTCTTAGGCTCCAAAGGAGCCTCTAGCTTGCAGCAAAGATCCGGAGGGAGTTGAGGCAGGGAAATCTCCACAAGAAACTCCTTCATTTTGAGGGACGCCACTGGGGAGAGGGGTTCACTCGCATATAGGTTCTTGTAAAACCCAACAAAGGCGGTCATAATATCATCGGGACCTGAGATTATATCCCCTGTCTCAGGATGCCTAATAGAGGCAACCCACCTCTCCGCTGCCCTTCTTTTGAGCTGCCAAGCCAACAGTTTTCCTGCTTTACTACCTTGTCCTATGTAGGAAGCCCTTGAGTTAGCGGCAGATCTCTCTACCTTCTCCTTCATGTGTGACTCATACCAGACTTTTAATGACGCTTAGCTCTTGTTCTTGAGAGGAGATCTAAGATCTCTGTTTATGGTGTCTCAAAACTCTTATTCTATCAAGGCAGTCCACCGCTTACGGCGATTCCTTTTTACGGATTGTCGCCAACCTAATAAATTCACCTTCTCCATGTGGCCTTCAATGCGCCACACTGATCAATTGCTTGAGGGAACCCCAGTTTGCTTCAATGGTATGAGACATAAAGTTCAAATATCTGAAGTGAAGAGGGGTCTTTCAGCAGGTGGTTGTTGAGAGCCCATGAGTATGATCTAGAAGGCAAGGAGAATGGAGGCACCGAAGACAATAGGCGCAGTGATCAGAGATTACTCGACCAGAGATAAAGGCCTCTTGAATTAGGAAAGTATCTGATGGCTTACTAGAAAAAGTCTATACGAGAGTAAGATTGGTGAACTGGCGAGAAAAAGTATACTCCTTAGACTTGGGGTTGATTAACGCCATGGGTCCGCCAAACCCAGTGAGGACTTGAACTCAGATAAAGCTGATTGTGCAGGGATGAACTAACACTTTTAGCCCATGAACGATCCAGACAGTTGGATTGAACTAGGTTCCAGTCCCCACCTAAAATTAAGGGTTTATCAGCTATGGAGGCAAGGAGGACTGCCAACCGAGTAAAGAAGGTGGGAGATTCCTGATTGGGACCATAAATAGAGCCTAGCACTATATCTATGCCCGCTAGTTTGCCCAAACAAAGATATATCTCCCTCGGATCAGGGATTACTTCTGTCGACAGAAAAGGAACACTCTTGGCCACAAGAACTACCACCCCCCTTTTGCAAGTGGAGAAGCCCGCTCCAAAAACTTGGCCCACCCATCTCTTCCTGAAAAGGGAAAGTTTATCAGGTAACATGTGTGTTTCCTGCAAAAAAACAATTGATGGATTAAAACGTGCCAGGTGGTTGAGGACAATGTGCCTCTTTTTGCTATCTCTCCCCCCTTTAATGTTCCATGAAATTATACTTAGCTCAGATGCCATATAACAACAGCAAAAATGACACGTTCACTGTTGGGCTGTCAGCCCCCCAATATCCCCAATGAATATAAATCATAAAAGAAAAAGGATCCTACCCACCAAACAACCAAAACCATTCCCCCCAACGTAAAAGCACAACTTACCCCCGCCCTAAGCCGCCTCCAATCTCCTGGACCATGACACGCTCTAGCGGTGGGGCCTCTCGCTAACTTAACAAGACAGTAAATTACCCTCTCCAAAAAAAAAACGGAAATAATATTACTGTCTGCATTAACCACCTAAGATGCTACACTATTGTAATTAACATACAGCAAACCATATTTAACTAGGGAGAGTAAACTAACAACCCTGATAATGGTTTCTCACCATAGCCCCTGACAAGGATTAAATAATTGTTGGCACTAACAGCTGTATGCTACCAGGACATTGCCGGTAAAAGGGGCCTCTTACATCGGCTCTTAAATTCAGAGCTAGACAGATTGGTAAGAAAACCAAAGTGAAGGAAAATCGAATCACTGCGCGTTGCCAAAGCCAAACAGGGCAACAACTATCAGGCAAATGCGTAATCATATAGCTCTCCAAAAAAAAAAAACAGGAGGAGGAAAAGGTGGGGGAAGGTAGGGAAGGAAAGCAAGACCAGGTAGCCTAACTGACAGGGGGACTTGAGTATCCTATACCGCATTGCCTTAAAATATTCGAATTAGGTAATGAGGGCAGCCCACATAGAAAAATAAGTTGTCCACCAGAGGCCGGTCTTGTCCCCTAAAGCACTGCTTAGGATACAACCCCATAGCAGCCAACAGTACAGGGGGCCACTAGCATTACCCTATGCCCACCAAATTAAGTCTAACCCATACCCATTAAGCATAATAAAGCCATAAAGTCACCCGGCAGAACGACACCTGGTGGTTATAGCAAATTAGCAAGATCAAGAGCTATAAAATTAGAATTAAACACAGTATCTCAATATGGAAGGGTTAGGAAGGAAGGAAGGAAATGAAAAAAAGGGGAAGGGATGGAAGGGAAGAAGGGAAGGGAAGAAGGGGAAGGGGAGGAAAGGAAGAGGGGAGGAGGGAAGGGGAGGGAGGGAGGAAAGGGGAGGGGGAGGGGGGAAAACAGGGGGGGGGAAGGGAAACTAGAGAGGTAAAAGGGGGAGTAAAATGTCCACTATAAGTCCAAAAAGTCCAACATCCGAGCGTCCGATAAAGGAGAAAAGTCCTTGCTAAACCATTGTGCACTCAATCTTCTTTCATAAAGGGGTAGAAGCTTGCCAGAGGACGTGCATTCAGGTTTTGTGGAAAAGATCCAGGAACCAGTCCTCAGACGTCTCGAACAGCTTTTTCCCCTCCTTGTGGGTAACTTCTAGTTTAGCAGGATATAACATGTGGTGTTTCACTCCAACGGCCCAGAGCTTGGATGTAATAGGTCGCAAGCTGGCACGCGCCATCCTGCTTTTGACTGTAAGATCTGGGACTAAACGAAGCCTCTTGCCCTCCCATAGAATTACTGAGACCTTCCTTGCTTCCCTCAAAATCTGCTCTCGATTGAGATAATTTAGCAGCTTGAAAATGATAGGCCTCGGGGGATCAGCTGAAGAGGGTTTTGCTCTCAGGGCCCTGTGACCCCTCTCTATAATGTATTCTGGGCCATTGGCTGAAGGGCCTACTGTTTTCTTCAACATTTTACATAGAAACATAGAAGTTGACGGCAGATAAGGACCACAAGGCCCATCCAGTCTGCCCATTTCTTTTTCTACCTTATAAATGTGCCATCGGCCTTTGCTATATTTTCTGTAAAAAGGCAATCATATTAGGTCCTTCCTCCCCCTCTGGCAAGCCTAGTAGGACCAAGTTATTCCTACGATTTCTACCTTCAAGGTCTTCGAGGCGGTCCTGTAATTTTGAAACAGCTCTCCTCAACTCAGTCATTGCAGGCCCCTGTTTATCAGCATTGCGTTCCAGGGATGAAACCCTTGCTTCCACGTCAGTGACACATCTGGCAAGTTGAGTTAGCGCGGCGGGCTTAAAATCAGCTACATCTTCTATAAGCTTGAAAAGGGCATCTTTTATTGTGGATAATTCCCCATAGACACGAGCTGGTGTTAGATCGTCTGCTGTGTCTTTAGGCGATGTGCTGCGTCGGGGCCGTTTTGCCTCCAGTTCTAGTTTTTCGTCCGTTTCATCCATCGTACCAAAAATGCAGGATTCCACTCTGGGAGGCTTCTCCTAGCTCTCCCAAGACTAGTGCTGGTGGTTAAATGTGCAGAGAGAAGAAATATTATAAAATTCGGCACGATTAGCGAGCGCTGGCCCCATGAACGTCCGCTACGCTTCCCCGCGCATCACGTGACCCCCCCAAGCACAAGCCTTTCAACAATGATGGATATTAAGGCCATGTGGAATTTGCGTTCCTTCACCCTTACATTGGATTACTCCCCAAGAATGCATATTTCAGCTGTGAAAAGGTTCTCTAGCCCAATAAGGGATCCAGCTTATATCGGATATGTTACCATAATTGAGCAACTTTTTCCCACTGCCAGAAAATGTGTAATAGGTTCCCTTCTTGTGTTCTGGAGTTACTTGTGTGATACTTGTGTGATCGAGGATAGAGAGTCAAGTTCAGGGATACAGCCTCAGAACCTCAGAATCTCAGAAAGTTAAGGCCAGGGTGCCCCAGAGATCGGTGTTAGGGGCCACTATTATTTACAGTATTTATGATTTACCTAGATTACTTTCAACTAAAAACAACATAATTTATGCTGATGATAATGTGATATGGGACTCTGTTCCTACAAGTGGCATCATACAGGTTTTCCTGCAAAATAAATATAACATACTGGCTCAATGGTTAAGAGATAACAAGCTGACCTTAAATGAGAATAAAACAAACAATATATTATTTGGAACACAACAGAAATTGCAAAAAGAAAAGAGAATTCAAATAACTGGTCAAAATGAGATAAGTCTTTCTCCGGATTCTACTTTAAAATATCTAGGAGTTCTTCTGGACCCTTGCTTGAGCTTAGTTCCAAACATTGAAAAAACAGGAAAGAGACTTAATCAAAAAATAGGATCAATCAATCAAGCAACCAAAATCTTTATTTTACCAGGCCAACATCATTGAACAAAGCTCATTTTCAAGATGGACCTGGACAGGATACATAGTCATAAAGTACATCGGACAATAAACAAAAATAGCATAGAATTGCAAAGACAAATTGATACTGTCAGCAAGACTAGACATAATATTTACTAATTGATACTGCCAGCAAAACAAGACATGTAAAGGCTATCGCCTGTAGTTATGTGGGGGGAAGAGCTTGTCCCCCACATCCTATTTAAATCAGCAGGCTACATCCGCTCTGCTTAGAGTGAGCCACACTCGCTGCACTCGCTCTGTGCTGCATGCTGGGGCTGGCTCCTGCCTCCATTCCCCCCCCCACCTTCCTTGTCCCTTCTCATTATTTGGTTTCCTTCCCTGCCCTCCCTTCCCCATAGTTTTCTTTTTTCCTTTTTGTTTTTGTCTTTTTTTGGGGGGGTTGGCCTCACCTCCAGCCGCAGCACTGTAGTTCTTTTATTGCTCCTTCCCTGGCCTTCTCAGACCACCGTCCTGCATTTTCTTGGAGCTTCCTGTACTGCCAGGCTTTAGAGCTCTTTCACGTGTGGCCATGCTGCTTGCTTGCTTGCCTGCCTTGCTTCAGACTTCTACCACACCTGGGAGCGTCATCTTTTCTTACAGTTGCTGCCGGATTCTCGTTGCATCCTTACCTTGCACTGGACTGCATAATGCTACACTATTTGACTTTCTGACTGCCTGGAACAAGGTGGGCTCCAGTATTGTTCTGGACCCTCACAGTCTCCTTCCACAGCTTCCACGTATCTGGCATATATATACAGCGAAGGCGGATGTGTTGTACATGGACTACTGGGACCATAGTGTTGTTTACTTTATTTCCCTGTCCACATCTACTTAAACAATATATGGTACTGCTTCCTTTACCATTCACAGACTTGGCACCCTCACTTAGGCTCTCATAGCTTTAGAACTTGCCCATCTTTACGGATGATTACCCTTCACCTTACCTTATTTTGGGGCTCCTTTGCAACAGCAAAGTTCTATTAAATAAGAATATATTATTGCTGCTCTGCTTCCCAGCCAGTTTCCTGTTTTGACTTCAGGACATGAGGCAGCCTAAGGCACGCTAAGTGCCTACACCTTCCAGCAAACTACAGTAATTACTCTTTAGCTCAATCATGGGGACACTGACTTTTAAAACTCATAGAGCCATCACAGCTGCTACATTTTCTCTCTATGTTATTGCGGTCATGGCTAGTTTATATTTTTACTCAGCCCTTTATAGCCACCCTGGTGTGTTATGTATTTAATGAGCAGCTTTGTATGCTACCAATGCCATTGAGCAGACTTTCAGAAGATCCTCATTCCATTTGATAAGGGTGACCACAGGGATACGTTGGAGTTTCATTTCACACTTACGGTCAGGATGCTTGTCGTTATCAAAGATCGCTGTCTCTCATGGATGGGCTTCTCTTGACTTACATATTAAAGGCTTTACTTGAGCTAGCTTGCATTATTGTCTACCCACAATCAATTATGGGATACGCAATTTGTGGTTCACTACAGTTAACGCATTCCACTTACGTACTTTATGTCTGCCTTACCACTAGCCACGCGGGACCTCACCTGGCTTGCTTCCAGCTTCTGTTACCGCCCTGCACGGGTGCTTCTACAGCCTCCTAACCTTCGTGGAGTTAGCATCCACTCTCTTCTTTCTTCACTGGCTGACCTACATGTGGTCCAGCCGCACCTCCTACCCTACGTATGGGCCTAGCTGCTGACTTGTCTTCAGGTTCTAGATTCCTGCCATGTACTTCAGCCGTGCACTCTCTCATTACCTTCAGTGGCCTGCTTGGATACTTCTGGCAGGCCTTCACCTGAGCGTCTCTGTCAATCTCAAATACATTTCAGGATGTCTCTCCTTCAGCCATGCTAATCGAGATCTGAATGCTGCAGCTCTCACCTTGCTTTCATCTCTCCATTTGTCTAGGATATCCATTTGTGCTCCACTATTGACTTACTTTTACATTACGTTTCAGGATTTACTTCATGTCCCTGGATGCTTACCATGTTGCTACGCTGCATTTTACTGTATTACTACTCACCTATCATCTGACCTTCGTGTGGTCTAGCCACCCTGGCTAACCTTTATGGGGCTTATCTGACACTATTTACTTACCTTACCAGCTGACCTACGTTTGGTCCAACTGTACTGGCTTGCCTTTATGGGGCATCATTGCCTCTCCTTACTTACCTCACCAGCTGACCTACGTGTGGTCTAGCTGTGCATGCTAGCTTACTTGGAGCTGGCTACCACTTTTACTTACCTTACCTGCTGACCTCGCATGGTCCAGCTGCATGCTAGCCTTTTTGGGTTAGCTACAATTTTATTTACTCACCTGCTGACATATGCAGTCAAAGTTCCTCTTATGATCCATCAGCTGACCTACACGTAGTCTAGCCGCACTTCCTTATCTCAGGCTTAGCTCCCTTTCATTCCTATGGATGATTCCTACAGAGTTGCTTCATTCAGTTGGACCTACCTCTCCAAATCATGCTTCCTACAGCTTTAGCTTTCAACTGGATTATTTCTGGAGTACATCACGATATTCACCTCTATTCTCTTGGCTGCTTCTAACCATGCTATTTCAACTCCTTCGGAGTTACTACTGTTTTCACCTAGAACTCCCTGCTGGGCTCTATTCCATACTGCATTCCTTTAACTGATGCTTAAGGCTTTATCTACTACAGTTTCAGGATGCTTATTACCTCTAGTCGAGTTGCCAACTCATTCACTCAGGTTTCTTCACTGCAATCTTTACCATCCTCGAACATCAGAAAGCAACGGTTTACTGCACCCTGAAACTGCTCTCATAAGTTTGTGTCAGGAACATACTTCTACGCTGCACGGCACTGCCTCAGGATTGTGCTGCTAATTTCCATATCAGTTACAATCTATTCCTTTATACGTCACTACTAAGTCTGCATTACATACGGTTAGACATTATTAATACTCTACATACCATTGCTTTACAACCTGCCTAGCCCTGCAGGGCCGGAGGTTCACCCCATCGCACCCGAGGACCTGTGCCCCTATGGGCCTGAGGTCCCTTAATCTTAGATTACTACACTATATTTACCTGCTTCTATGACCTGCCTCGCCCATCGGTCTGGGGGTTTACCTACATCTGCTCTACACTTACCACATCCAGCTCAGGCTTGGAAGTTTGCATATTCTACTATCATCCACCTGCAGCCATGTCTGCCAGCCTTAGAAGCTTCTGTTTATTATGGACTCACATCTGGATTTCTTTAGTCAATCTTCATCTATTCTTGGATGCTTCTGTCTTGCCGCTTCAGTCACATGAATTTCTGCCGCTACACTTCTACCAGGACTT
This sequence comes from Neoceratodus forsteri, assembly GCA_016271365.2. Classification (NCBI taxonomy): domain Eukaryota; kingdom Metazoa; phylum Chordata; order Ceratodontiformes; family Ceratodontidae; genus Neoceratodus; species Neoceratodus forsteri. The sequence continues at coordinate 1,295,900,672 of CM057456.1, forward strand.
TGTTGAGCTTATCCTGAAGACTTTAATTCTTCTGATTTGTGCACTAAGGCTTTTGGACCGTGATAACGCTAATTCATTTGTCTCAGCCTCTTCAGCTATCACCGTTTATGACTCATAAGTTCAACTATTCAGGACTCGTCAGACTGTTCTTACCAAGTAAATTCTAGCTACGTTACTATTCCAGCTTCAAAACATGGATACATTCATTGCTATGCAACTATTCAGACCACCAGACAATGCTTCAATTGTATGCTGTTTCCAATTACTCATGCTCCTTGCTGTATACTGTGCATAAATTATAATATACTACTCCTCTGCTACTACTTCTACATCTGCAGAATCATTACTACTACTACTACTATTACAACTACTACTTCTGACCTACTTACAGGTCCACTTCTTACCCTACTGCTCTTATTACCTGCTTCACCGTTCCAGGGCCCAGAGGTTCATTAAAACCAATTCCCTATTCTACAACCTACTTCCCCCTTCGGGGTCTGGAGGTACATTTAACTTATGACTGCATATTCGCACTAAGATCTATACCTAATTCACTTACCTGCGTCCACTCCAGATCAGAGATTCCAACTGCTCCACCCTCTCCAGATCATGCAGCATGTGCCCAGTTATTATGCTTCATCACCAAGGCCTTCATTTCCAAAGCTTGCCAAGAGGAATATGAACTACCTTCCTCCTACTCTGGACATGGACACTTACCCTTTTGGTTACTGGTTCTCCTTGCAGAAGCCATCCTCACCACTGGAACATTCCACCAATGTAACTTCAACACTTTGAATTATTATTATCAACCAAGGATTCCAGTCTCCCACCATTCTGCTCTGGACATGGACTGGCAGACTAGGATTTGCTAGAAGGATACTGCTGCAGTCACCTACTGGAATACTCTCTACTATTTAGCTTTCGCTTCACTGGATCAGGATCTCAAACTTTGGAACTCAAATTAGCTTAATATTGTTATTTAGGATTGTTCTCCCTTAGGATGCCCAGAAGGATGGGCAGGTCAGTAGCCATGGGTCCTTAGAGGTTTCCCACGAAGGGGTGGGGGTTCCTCTCCTGCATGCTACTGGTCATACTCTCCGGAGCTGGAGGAGAAAATCATTTGATACTATTATTCTTTTTGGGGGATCTCATACTACTAGATTAAACATTCTTTTTATGGTGGGATACAGAGTAAGACCAAACCAATACCAAGTTATAACACGTTACTCATCAGCTCAAGCATCTAAGCACTTGCATAAGACTATCCAGCTCACTTGTACTATAATCGCTGACTGTATAACTATGTTCCAAGTACCTAAGCACTGATCAGTTCAAACTGCTAAATATCTGATGAGCATTGTCCTTCTTACTGATCTGGCCTCTATATCCAAACACAACCTACATATCCAGTTACAGTACATAGCACAAGCACTGAGATCTGAACCACACATAAATGTAAAGGCTATCACCTGTAGTTATGTGGGGGAAGAACTCCTCCTCTATCACAGCTATTGGGAGGAAGGGGGTACCACTAGACTACCAGGGACCATATGGGTGCCTGTGGACAGTGTTCTGGGTGGGTGGGTGGCCACCCACTGCCAGCGGCTGCTGTGTTGCACCCTGCAATACAGCAGCCCACCTTTGTGTGGCCAGCAGTTGTTCCTGTTTTTTTTGTGGAACAACTTTGTACTTGGGTTTGAGGAGCACCTGGGAGTTGTGTCAGCATATGTGTTGCACGTCCCTGGCTGAATGTCAGGATGTGTAGAATATGCATGGGCATGTCCCCTTCAGATGCACAGCATATAATTGCAGTGTGCCCCAGTGCATCAGAATTTTTGCTATGCAAATGACCCTTTTGAATATCATGCTGGGGCACATTGTGGGGTTGTGCATGGCACAGCCGAGTTCCACCATGTGCATCCCTTTGATTATCTGAGCCACAGTGTATAAACATTTCAGTGATAAATGCCCTGGCTGTGATAACTGTACACAAGTAAAAGCTTAAAATCCTAAAGCTAACAGAGCAGGGAGGAGGCAAAAACAGTACAGAATCGGATTTTAGGATGGTGTCTGGGGGAGGAAGCAGAACAACAAGAGGGATGGAAAGGAAGTGCTAGAGATTGAGGAAGTGAAGAAGTCCAAAAAGTACTGATGCAATGGGGCAGTTTTTAGAGCAAGTACTAGAAAGGGGTAACTGTGGAGTAAGGAAGTGTAGAAGCCTAAAGATACTGATGCAGTGGAGCAATTTTCAGAGCATGTACTAGATAGGGGGTAACCGGGGAGGTCAAGGTCAGGTGGTACTATGGTCTAGAGAATAATTCAGTGTTAAGCGCATATGCTAAGCTAGGGTAGGGGACACTCCCAGAGTAGATATGGGAGGCAGTATAGCACAGGTGCTTAAGGCTCTGAGCTGCAAATCTGGTGATATCCAGCAGACCAGATCTGGGTTTGAAACCCACAGCTTCCGCTTACATACTGCATGACTCTGAACAAGTCACTTAACTTCCCTGTGCTCCCAGATTGCACCTGTAAAAAAGCTTTCAGCTTAGTGTGCTACTCCTGGTTAAACAACTAAAAAAAAAAAGATAAAGAATACAGACAAGTGCTTGAGGTGTGTAAAGGGGAGAGAAAAGAATGTGTTTCCAGCTTTAGACCCTGGTTCTCCGTAACAGGGTCCGGTCAGGTTCAATGATAACAATTACAGGATACGTATATAGGAATATAAACTCACTGACTGAAGAAGCTTGAATAGTTATAGCCAAGCAAGTTTTGATGCCCATACCTTATTTAATAATATCTGCAGGTTTGCACTCTGGGGGCCAAAATGTATGCACCATTGTGTGCTTTACAAGAAACCAGGAGTACTGTCACCAGAAAAGAGAATAACACATCAGTTAGGGAATTTTGTATATAAGGTATTCAAAGCCAGTGATCACAGGGTGCTTTCTGGGGTACTGGTTCCAGTAAAAAGGGAATGAATAACATAAGAAGTAGTGGAGTCCAGGATTATGTTATCCCAAGATTTAAGCTGCAGATGACCAGGAAGGCTTTCTTTTGGTATGCACACTTACTATTGAACGAATATACCCACTTGATAAAGGGAGCACATAACATAATGCACTTTAGGAAACAGCTGTATTTATTTTAAACAATGGAACTGTGTGTAATTGTACGTGAAGTCTTTGTACTGTATGTATTTGTATTTTTATATATTTGGCTGTAATGTTTGTCTTTTGGTCCGTGTCAGGTGTGGCTGAAAAAGGGCTGAGCCCAGTCCACCTCCTGGTTAAAAATAAAAAATGAAATGAAAATGAAAGTTAATGGCAGGAGGGCATAAGGAGGAATTATAGGCAGGATGTCATAAGGAGGAGTTATAGATAGGAGTGTGTAAGGAGAAGTTGTGGATAGAAGGGAGTAAGATGAAGTTATGGACAGAAGGTAGTAGGGAAAAGTTATGAGAAGGAGAGAGTAAAGAGATGTTATGGGGAAGAGGGAGTAAGGAGAAATTGTGGGGAAGTGGAGAAAAAGGAAATGTTATGGGCAGCAGGAATGAGTAATGAAATGTTTATGGGCATAAGAGAGTAATGAGAAGTTATGGGCATGAGGGCTTAAGGAGAAGTTATGTTCAAGAGAGCATAGGGAGATATGGGCTAGAGAGCATAAGGAGAAGTTATGGGATGGAGGGCATATAGAGAAGTTATGTGCAGAATGGATATGTAAGAAGAAATTATGGGTAGGAGGAAGGAAGAAAGAGAAGCTATGGGAAGAAGGCAGAAGGAGAAGTTATGGCAGGAGAGATATATGTGGAGAAGGTTGGGCAGGAGAGAGTAAAGAGATGTTATGGGCTGGAGGTCATAAGTAGAAGTTATGAGCAGTAGAGATATGCAAGGAGCTGTTACTTGCAGGAGGAAGTAAAGGGATGTTTATGGGCAGGAATGATATGTAAGAAGTTATGAGCAGTAGGGAGTAAGGAGAAGTTATGGATAGGAGGGAGTAAGGAGAAGTTTATGGGCAGGAGAGAGTATGGAGAAGTTATGGGCTTGAGGGAGTAAGGATATGTTTATGGGCCAAAGAGAGTAAGAAGAAATTATTGCCAAGCGGGCATAAGGAGAAGTTTAGAGATGGGATGAAGTTGGTGAAGTTTTAATTCCCTGGCAATGTTACCAAATTTGCGCTCCACTAAGTTACCAGTTTAAGGCAAGGTTGGACTTTGACAGGCGGATTAACTTTGAAGAGTTCATCAAATTCACAAATTAATTCATGGAGCAAAGTAACAGACAAGTACTGGAATAGCAGTATAAGTGCAATATAATGTGAGGAGTGGTGCAATGCAGTGGCTGTGGGGCAGCCATATTCAGGCAGACCTTCTGGATGCTGAGGTGTTGCCCTATTTGCACACATCTCTCTGGACTGCAGGATGAGGTACCCAGACTCAGAGTGGAAGTAAACTGGGTCAGGATTACCCCTATCCAGAGATCACCCAGTCCAATGCCGCTGCCTCAAAGGATGCAGAGAACGAGGAGCACTTGGATGACAGTGGGCTCAGGGAGAGTTAGGGTGGTCAGGCAGAGGCACATCCCAGATCCTATTCCACTCCTGGAGGGATGGAGGCCTATTCAAGCCTGACAGTCTGCATCCATTCTGGAGGGGAATCCAAGCACTCAATGATAAGTTTAAATGCTACATTGACAAGCATTTAAACTAGCCAAAGGAGGTGGCAGGCCAGCAAGGAGGGTACTTAATTGCCCACCCACACACAGCTAGCAGTGGAACCAGTGAACCAGAGGAGTGGATATATCTACAAAGTAGTGTGCAAAAGATGGAGATAAGCACCCAAGAGGAGGATAGGCAGAAAAGGGGCAAAATTCAATAGAAGGGCAGACAGCAAGGAGAACCAGGGATAAAGGACAACCAGGGAAGGGGCTGGAGTAGAAAAGCTAAACAGTCTAGGGAGGCTAAATCATGGAAAGCCACGTGTGCCAATGCCAGGAGCCTTAGCAACAACATGGAGGATCTGGAGGCTGTCATGGTGCAGTCAGACCTGGACATTGTGGCCATCACAGAAACCTGGAGTAATGATAACCATGACTGGGAGATAGCCATACCTGGCTACAACATATTCAGAAGAGACCGGGCAGGTAAGAAGGGAGGAGGAGTGGCACTGTATGTGAAAAAGGACATAAGGGCACAGAGATCCAGGAGGAACAAAATGGGGGAGAGATACTGTGGGTTAAACTGGAAAGGAAAATGGGGCCATCCATCCGCACAGGTGTGGTCTATAGACCACCAGCCCAGGAGGAAGAAACAGATAGGGAGCTAATGCTAGCCATCAAAAGGATGGCAGACAAGAGTGAGGTAGTGCTGGTTGGAGACCTCACTATTCGAGACGTGGACTGGAGCATCTCAGCAGCAGCATCAACTAGGAGCAGATTTATCCTGGACTCCCTTCAGGATGCCTTCCTCAAGCAACTGGTCATGGAACCAACTTGGCAGAAGGCAATACTGGACCTTGTGCTCACAAACAGGGACAGTGTGATGGGGGTAACAGTGGGGGAGCACCTGGGGAACAGTGACCACCAGTCATTGTGGTTTGAAATCACAGAAGGAGCAGAACCAAACCACACAAAAACATGTATCCTGGATTTTAGAGGGGCAGACTTTGGGAAAATAGGGAGATGCTTGAACGAGACATTAAGGGGAACGGGGCAGGAATCAGGGGTTGAGGAACAGTGGGCAGTATTTAAAATGGGGATTACAAGAGCAACAGAATTATGCATTAAGTAGGTTAGCAAGGGGAAAAGGAAGTGGCAGCCATTATGGTTTTCCAAGGAGGTAGCGGAGAAGGTGAAGCCAAAAAGATTGCATTCAGGCAATACAAAAAGACACAGGCAGAAGGGGATATGGAGAAGTACCAGGAGAAGCAAAGGGAGGCACGGAGGTCAGTAAGGGAAGCCAAAGCTCAGAAAGATGAGCGCATTGCAAAATCAGTGGGTAAAGGGGACAAAACCTTTTACAGGTACATAAATGAAAAAAGAAAGACAAAGGGAGGGATAGTGAGACTGAAGGGTAAGGATGGGGGCCGCAAGGAGAATGACAACAGTAAAGCTGACATATTGAACAGGTATTTCTGCTCAGTCTTTACTGAGGAAGAGGAAGGTAATGGGTCTGAAGGGAGTACAAGGGGGAGGAAATGGTGCAGAAATGGACACAAGTCCTTTACATGAGAAAGGGTCCTGAAGGAGCTGGAAGTAATAAGAGTTGATAAAGCAATGGGGCCAGATGGGGTACACCCCAGGGTCCTTAAAGAACTAACAGAGGTGGTGGCTGAACCTCTGGCAATCCTGTTTAGCTGATCACTGGAAACAGGGGAGGTACCCAAAGACTGGAGGACAGCAGATGTAGTCCCCTTATACAAAAGTGGGAACAAAGAGGAACTGGGGAACTACAGACCAGTCAGCCTCACCTCAGTAGTGGGGAAGATCATGGAATCACTACTGAAGGAGAGATTGGTGGAATATCTGGTTGTCAATGGACTATAGGAACAAAGACAGCATGGTTTAACCAGGGGAGGTCATGTCAGACCAACCTCATTGAATTTTTCGACTGGGTGACTAGGGAGGGGGATCAGGGGAGGGCAGTGGACATGGCCTATCTGAACTTCAGCAAGGCCTTTGACATGGTGCCACATAGAAGACTATTACACAAGCTGGGGAATATTGGTGTGGGCAGGACAACAGTGTGGTGGGTAGGTAACTGGCTGGGTGGCAGGACACAGAGGGTGGTGGTAAATGGCTGTCACTCCATGAAGGGAAGAGTGACCAGTGGGGTACCACAGGGATCAGTGCTGGTACCGGTCCTATTCAACATCTTCATCAGTGACATTGTGCAGTACCTAGAAGGGAGAATTTTCCTGTTTGCTGATGACAAAAAGCTCTGTAACAGAATGGACACACCAGAGGGTGTAAACAGAATGAGAAGGGACCTGCAGAAACTTGAAGAATGGTCAGGAGTTTGGCAGTTGAAATTCAGTGCAAAGAAGTGCAAGATAATGCATATCGGGCACAAAAACCCTGGCACAATATATCAGTTGGGGGGGCGAGGATACAGCATGCACCAAGCAGGAACGGGATCGTGGGGTTATCATCTCTGATGACCTCAAGGTAGGGAAACAGTGTGACAAGGTAACAGGTAAAGCAAATAGGATGCTGGGATGCATAGGCAGGGGCATCACCAGCAGGAAAAGGGAGGTCATAATTCCACTATACAAGACACTAGTGAGGCCCCATCTGGAGTACAGTGTACAGTTCTGGAGACCTTACTTACATAAGGACATAGACAGGGTAGAGAAGGTTCAGAGGAAGGCAACAAAGATGGTACATGGATTGCATCACAAGTCCTATGAGGACAGGTTGAAGGAATTGAATATGTACTCCCTGGAGGAGAGGAGATATGATAGAGACATACAAGTATCTTGCAGGGAGGAACAGGGTGCAGGAATACACTATTTTTACGTGAAAAAGATGTTCCAGGACTAGAGGTCATGGGATGAAGCTGGAGGGAGGATGATTCAAAGGAAACGTGAGGAAGAATTTCTTCACAGAATGGGTAGTGGACAAGTAGAACACTCTGCCAGAAGAAGTGGTGGTGACTGAAACAATCACGGGATTTAAGAATACATGGGATAGACATAAAGGAATTCTGGAGGTCAGGGTTAAGGGGCAACAGACTTCTAGGAAAACATAAAGTGAACTTACAAGCTCAAATGGGCAGACTGGGTGGGCCGTAGGCCCTTATCTGCCGACACTGTCTATGTATCTATGTAATTATGGCCATCTCTAATCAGGATCTATAAGGTGTACATAAAAATAATATTTAAAAACATTTGTCATTCATAATTTGACCCACATCTACTTATAATCAAGCATACATGTAATACTGTTTATGGACACTAATAACTGGGTGAGGTTGTAGAAATTAGAGGCACCACCATATTATGGCGAGTACAGGGAGTCCATGGTTACTTCCAAGTAATTATGACTTTTATTCTGTTGTTGTAAATATCAGCCAAACTGATGATGTGTATGCTTGATTATAGGAGAATGTGTGTCAAATTGATGTAAGTATGATGAAATAGCGGGGTCAAAATGAAACATTTCTCTAATTTTTCATGGGTGTGTATTTGAACTCTTTGGAATACAGGTGAGTGGGTCATTTTTTTTTCCATGTGCATGGTTTGATCCTCTGTAGTGGACACCCCAAAGAGAGTATTAGAGGACCCCACAGAAGGAGGAACCAACTTCTGGTAGGGGATTTGATTGTTAGGGTGATAGATTTGGGAATTGGAAGGGGGGCTGAGAGGGAGGTCAGGTGCCTATGTGGCACCACAGCCTGAAGGAATGGGAAGTGGATCCTGGGGATTGCTAGGGCAACAGGACAGAAGGGAGATCTGGATGTCATTGTCCACCTACTGACTAATGACCTAGCTAGGGACAGGGCTGAGATAGTGCAGGGAGAGTTCAAGGAGCTGGTGAGTGGTTTTAGGCAGGTAGAATGCTCACTGACTTTCTTTAAGGTGCTGCCTGTCTACAACAGGAGGGACAAGAGGGATCTCCACACCAGGATCTTCAACATATTGTTGAAGGAATGGTACAGAGAGAAGGGGTTCTGCTACATTGGGGAATGGGAATCCATCTTAGTTGATAAAGACCTAAACAGGGGTGATGGCCTTCATTCGTCTAGGAGGGGAACTGCAGTCCTCAGTGGATGGCTTAAATGTTACATTGAGGAACATATAAACTAGCTGAGGAAGGTAGTGGACAGTATCGAGGAGGCAGAACCCTCCCCACAGGCTGAAGTTGAGATTTAGGAGAAATCAAGAGGGGAGGAACCCTCCAGGGTACAAATTAACAAAGGAAGCAGGGGATAGAAACAAAAGTTGATGGGTTTAGGATCATTAAAAAGAAAGGGAGAAAGGAGGGGTGTGAAAACAAAAAAGGGGGATAACAAGCAGAATGCTAACAAAATCTGGAAGGCCACATGTTCAAATGCTAGAAGTCTAAGAAATAAGATTCCAGACCTAGTGGCCATCATGGCAGAGGCCGACCTGGATATTCTGGCTATTACTGAATCATGGTGCACTGAAAACCATGACTTGGACTTAGCCATACAAGACTATACTCTGTTTAGAAAAGACAGGGTGGGAAGTAAATGAAGGAGATTGGGATGTTTTGTAAGGGAAATCATAAAAGAAATGGAGATGCAGGGAATACAGGGAACAGAGGTACTATGGGTCACTCTAGAGGCAGGGACCAGAGTCACTGGTTGCAGTGGTGTGATCTACTGACCTCCAGCACAGGGGGAGGAGTTAGATAAGGTACTGGTGGATGACATTAGCTACATAGCAGAAAAAAGTGAGGTGCTGCTGGTGAGGGACTTCAGTCTGCCAGATGTTGATTGGAGCCTCCCAGCTGCAGCTTAATCTAGAAGCTGGGACATCCTGGAATCCCTGCAGGAGGTGTTCCTAAGGCAACTAGTCAGTACACGCACTCATGATAGGGCAATACTAGACCTGGTAGTCACTAACTCGGACAGTGGGGCCTAACCAGTGTCGTATAAAGAGGGATTATTACCTCCCTCTCATGACTTGTGATACCCCTGCTAATACACCCCAACATCCCTCTAGCCTTACCTACTGCCTTAGTGGTCTGCTTGGACTATTTCAGGTCATCTGTGACGATGATGCCCAAGTCTCTTTCTTCCCTTGTGATTACTAGCAACTCCCCTCCCAACCTATAGGTAGCTTCAGGGTTTCTCTTACAAAAAGGTAACAGGAGTTGGAGGGAGTGAGGTGGGCACTACATTGGTTACATAGGTTGGTTATGACCTAGTTAGGCCAATGGCCTATTTTAAGCTCACCCCTTACACAAGAAAATATCCTGCTATTCTCTCATTTATACAATAGTTATCCATCCTGGCTTTGAACTCAGACATAGTCTTACTCCATACTCTCACCACTCTTTGGTTGTACCAGGAAGCTCTGCACCTGGTTGTGCATGTCTCCCTTTTTATCTGTATATTATGTGATCTAGTTTTGGACTTCTGGTGTCTAATCTCAAAACCCAGGCAGTCCCAAAGATCATCGTTCAGCAGTGATCCATAGAGAAAACAGAGATCCCCTGCAGCCTTCTATATTCCAATGTGTTTAGACCCAAGGAATGTAACCAAGTTGTCTTTGACTTTCTTCCATTTTTGTGGCTTTATGTTGTACTCCTTCCAGAATCTTAACCTTCCTCCTCATAGACTGGAATCACAGCTGGGAGAAGCATTCCAAGTGTGGCCTCAAAAGGGAGATATATAGGGGGATCACCACCTCTCTCTCCCTACTAGCAACATGCCTCCTAATACAGATCAAAATGCTGTTAGCATTCCTAGCAGTCCACTGGCAGTGCCTTTTGAATTTTAAATAGTTTGTTATCCATACTCCCAGGTCCCGTTCCTCAGATGTTTTCTTTAGAATCCTCCCATTCAGTATATACTGGGCCCTCTGGTTTGCTCTCGATAAATGTTAACAGTGCATTTATCAACCCTAAATTTGAGCTTATGTAAAATTGCCCATTGCTCCAGTCTGGCTAAAGCAGCAGTGCACCAAAAAACCTTTTTTCCAAAAAAGCTAGTTTTAACTACTGTTAAGAGAAATGTTAGCATATCTGTCAAATATACATGTCTAGGTACCTTCTAGGCTGTGCACCATGGGTCTTTTTTTATTTTTTCGATCCTAATCTCGCTAGGTCTACAGTGTTATATCTATGCAAAATGTGGTGACCATCATTTTTTCTTGAGAAAAAACTCAGTTGAAACATTTATAAAATACTCAGATTTTGGTGAAATTATATGACTGTACTACCAAATAAAATTGGAAGGTGCCAGGAATCTTTTATGGTGAAAAAAGGTAGGGTCAAATTTTTTCTTCAATATCATTGCACTGCTGCTTTAACTCCTTCTACAACTTTTCCACTTCCCAGGATCTGTAACATGGAGCCAATTCTGGTGTCATCCGCGAACATAGCTGACCATACGGCTCCTTCACATTTCATCGATGATACATACACATTGAACAAGCGTTGTCCAAACATGGATCTCTGTGGTACACCACTAGTAATAACTGCCCACTCTTATGAGACACTCCTGATGTAGATCCATTTCTTTTACTTGTCAATCATAGTTCTATCCTGGCCACTAATGTGATATTGATCCCTAGGTTCTTCAGGACTTCAGCTAATTCGTAATGTGGTACAGAGTCGAATGCTCTGCTGTAGTCCAAAAATATTACATCCAGTGGATGTCCTACATCAAGTACCCTGCTAACCTTATCAAAGAACTGTAGAAGATTAGTCTGGCATGACCTTTCCCTAATGAACACATGTTGTATTGTGTCCACATTATTAGTTTATAGAAGAAACCTCTCTATTTCCTCTTTAATTAATCCCTCCAACACCTTCCCCAGTATTGACATGAGGCTCACTGGCCAATAATCTTTGCTGTCTTTTTGATTACCCTTTTTATGTTCGCTTGCGCGCATGCACAAGGAACATTTTGAGAGAGTAACACACTTTGGAGGTGTGCCTCTCCCATCCAATGCACTGCTCCCTTGAGCAGGCATGGCGGTCCTGCACCAATGGGTGCAGGAGCTCTGTATGACAGCGGTGGTCTTCTGCTTCAAAGCAGACCACCACTGCCATACCGAGCACCACGTCACGCCGTCCCCTCGTGTCCTGGCTCCCCAGCGTGCGTCCGCGCACCCCCAAAGCACGGTGCTGCAGCTGGGCCCACCTCAGCATGGCAAATGTTGTTGCTGATAGGAATTGCCCAAATCCCCTCATGGCTCCACGGCCCTCCCAAAGCCATCCTGCTGCCACGTAGGAGCCCACCCCAGCATGTAAGCGGTCCCGTTTTTTTTGCGGCGGGGTACCCATCGCCGGCTCCCTGGTCTCCCAGCCATCTTCTGCCACACTGGGAGCCCACCCCAGCATGGTAAATGTCTCACGTCATCGTTTTTTTTTTAAACCTGTAAAATAAAAACGGTCCAAACGCTCGTCTCCTAGTCCCCCCTCCACAACCCGCACCCACCCACTGCACACCCAGCTTTCCCACACACCCCCACCCCATACCTACCTCCGGACTCTGGCGCAACGATCTTCAGTGGACGGGGAACACGTCTGCACTCTTCAAAGGCGACTGCGAACTGAGGAAATGCCGATAAGTTGTATAATGGGCTAGATAAGGGGGTTTCAACTTTATTGCATATCTCAGGCATTTTTTGGAATTTTTGCACCAAATTTTCAACATGGGTTTTTGGGACCCCTTCTCATGAGTGATGTCACTGCCATGGCGTTACTCGAGCCCGAAGGGTGATTTTTGCAGTCACTGCGTGAAATCACCCTTCAGGCCTGAATAGCACCATGACAGTGACATCATTCATGAGAAGGGGTCCCAAAAACCCCATGTTGAAAATTTGGTGCAAAAATTCCAAAAAAAAATGACTGTTTTACTAGCATGCGTTGCGCTGTTCCTACGCACGCTCGTACGTTTGCGAATTTTCAATATTTGCAGTCCAGATTTTCAACATTGCTATTTTACCACACCTCCTCATGAGCAGTACAGCTGTCATTTTTCACATCCTGCCCAAAATGTGTTTCAGCCCATGTAGCGCACAATGGCACAGTCGGTGTGCGAACTCAATGTATGGGGCACATTAGGAAAATCACAGTGACACTGATCATGAGCAGAGGTCTTAAAAATGGCTGTGCTGAAAATTTGGTGAAAAAATTCCTAAAAATGACTGTTTTACGAGTCTGCGTTGTGCAGTTCCTACGCACACTCGTAAGTTTGTGAATTTTCAATATTTTCACTCCAGATTTTCAACATTGCCATTTTACCACACCTCCTTATGAGCAGTGCAGCTGTCATTTTTCACATCTTGCCCAAAACGTGTTTCCGTCCATGTAGTGCACAATGGCAGTCGGTGTGCGAACTCAGTGTATGGGACACATTAATAAAATCACAGTGTCACTGTTCGTGAGCAGAGATCTTAAAATGGCTATGTTGAAAATTTGGTGAAAAAATTCCTAAAAATAACTGTTTTTCGAGCGTGCGTTGTGCAGTTCCTATTCACGCTCGTAAGTTTGCGAATTTTCAATATTTTCACTCCAGATTTTCAACATTGCCATTTTACCACACCTCCTTATGAGCTGTACAGCTGTCATTTTCACATCCTGCCCAAAACGTGAGTTTCTGCTCATGTAGTGCACAACGGTAGACGGTGTGCAAAATCAATGTATGGGCACACAGTAAGACAATCACAGTGACACTGGATCATTAGGCAGAGGTTTTAAAATGCCAATGTTGACAATTTGGTGAAAAATCCTCAACAATGACTGTTTTACTTAGCGCGGTATTGCACAGTTCCCCACCACGCTCCTAGGTTTGCAAATTTTCAATATTTCCACTCCAGATTTTCAACATTGCCATTTTACCACGCTTCCTTATGGGCAGTACAGCTGTCATTTTTCATATCCTGCCCAAAACGTGTTTCCGCCTATGTAGCGCACAATGGGGGTAACAAAAAGGTCATGCTGACAATTTATTGTGCAAATACCAGCAATCGCACAGGGCATTAGGGTAAAGCACCATACATGCCAAACACCACTGCAAATACCTGCAAGTGAACGTTCGGCATTGACAAATGCTTGTTGTATATTGGTATTACCAATGCTGTTCTCCAACTGTCCACAACACAGCCATTGTTCAATGAAGTTTCAAATAGAATGTCACTGGTCCTGCCAGTTTATCTGCTAATTCTCTAATGACCCTAGGGTGTAACCCATCTAGTCCCGGTGCCTGATTTACATTTCTCTGATGTAGCCTGATTCTAATAATATTCTTGTCCAAAGTGTACCTCAGCCCTTCTCTTTCTAGGGTGACCAGTATAGTACTATTAGTTTTATGATTTAGTCAGAAATCTCTCATAAGAAGGCAGAGTTCCTGTCCAGAGAGATTTCTGCAACAAGGAATGGACCAGCTCAGCTCTTTCATACTGTGAACAGGCTGTGCAATCCAGCCTGCCTACATAATCAGAGAGCCTTTTCACAGTAGAAGTGTGAGGAGTTTGCTTAATTATTTGCTGATAAGATTGCCACCATTGGGTCAGAGATCCAATCGGCACCTTCAGTTGAGTGTTGCAACTGTTGATGGGAGAGTACAGGCACCCAGGCTGCCTGGGCTGATTTTGACCATCTGGCAATCACTGATATCATGAAGATTGTCTGGGGCTTGTGGCTGACTTGCTGTAGTTTTGATCCCGGTCTGGCTCGCCTCCTTGTGCAGTGCTTAGTTGTCATCAGCCCGGTCCTCACTGAGATTGTCTGGTGTTTGTTGGAGAAGGGTGTGTTCCCTGACTCTTCAAAGGAGGCAGTGGTGACACTCCTTTTAAAGAAACCCTCCCTCGACCCAGACTATCTTGCTAACTACAGACCAGTCTCTAACCTCCCTTTTTTAGGCAAGGCTATTGAGAAGGTAGCCATGCTGCAGCTTGAAGACCATCTTACCACCCAAGAGGTCCATGATCCTCTCCAGTCCAGATTCCAGAAGAGGCATAGTACTGAGACTGCCCTTGTTTGGCTGCTAAATGACCTCCTGATGGTGAGAGATTGAAAGAGCCATTCAATCGTGGTACTCCCAGACCTCTCAGTGGCATTTGACACCATGGACCATGGGGTACAATTGGCATGCCTGCATTTATTCTGTGCACTGTCGGAAACAGTCCTCAGATGGTTAAACTCTTTCCTCACAGGCAGATCCCAGAGTGGTGTCAGGAATTTTTTCCTCAGCCACTTGTTCCCTGTCATGTGGGGTACCGTTTTGACCCCCATGTTGTTCATAATGTACATGCTGCCACTGGGAGGCATTATACGGAAGTACAGGCTGAGTTTTCACTGTTATGCAGATGACAGTCAGCTGTACATGTCCTTTGTACCCAAGCAAAGTGATGCTATCTCAGTCTTTAACAACTGCCTCTCTGATATCCAGGACTGGATGAGTGCCAGCTGGCTGAGATTGAACCCGGAGTAGACTGAGGTGTTGGTTGTGGACCCAGGTCATTTGGTAGATGGGCTTACTCCTAGTTGTCCTTCTGACATTATACTTGGTGGCAACCAGTTGAGGGTCTCTGAACAGGTGCGTAACCTGGGCATTGTTCTTGACTCAGAGCTGACACTTAAAGCTCAGCTGTCGGCTGTTGTCAAGATCTCATTTTACCACCTGAGGAACCTCACCCCAGGTGAAACACCTTGTTACACCTGAAGACCTTCCCTAACTTGTCCACACCTTTGTGTCCTCCCACCTTGACTATTGCAATGATCTCTACCTAGGGTTTCTGGGGGTGGAGATCCATCTTCTCCAGCTGGTGCAAAATGCAGCAGCTGCAGGCTGTTGACTGGCTCATCAAGAACCAGTCATATTATGCCTGTGCTCCATAAATTGCACTGGCTGCCGATGCAGTGGGTAATCACCTTCAAGGTCACATTGCTGACCTATAAGGCCCTACACAAACAAGAACCATGCTATCTGCAAGGCCTTCTATGTCCCTATCGCCCCCTGTGACCACTCTGTTCCATCAGTGAGGGATTGCTGGAGGTTTCCAGGGTGTGTTTGAAGACTTCTGGGGCCAGAGCTTTTGAGTTTGTAGCCTCA
This sequence comes from Neoceratodus forsteri, assembly GCA_016271365.2. NCBI lineage: Eukaryota > Metazoa > Chordata > Ceratodontiformes > Ceratodontidae > Neoceratodus > Neoceratodus forsteri. The sequence continues at coordinate 1,295,916,419 of CM057456.1, forward strand.
ACCTTGTGGGGCTCTTTACCTTTTCAGGTGAGAGAGTGCCTGTCTACTGAGTATTTTAAGTCTTCATTATAAACATACTTATTTGAATTGGCATACCCTGACCCATTCTGAATCTTATTATCAGATTTAATGGAACAGCTTTGTTTTAGAATTTTAACTGGATCTAGTTTTTTTGCACAGGCGCTTTGGCTTTTGAAAAGCGCTTTTATATAAAGTTTGACTTTGACTTTGAGAAATGATAGTTGAACATTTGTACCATTTGTTTTTCATCCTTAACTAAATTACCCTTTTCATCCTCTAATGGTCCCACCTGCATATTATTACCACATTTATGGTTAATGTCATTATAAAAGTTTTTTTAATTCCCCTTTACATCTGTCACTAACCTTAGTTTGTAGTTCCTCTTGGCTTTCTTAATAGTCTTTTTACACAAACTAATTATATCCTTGTAACCCCTCCATGCCTCTGGGGAATTTTTATTTTTTGCCCAGTTACATGCCTTTCTTTTCCATCTTTTCAACTCTTGATGTTCTTGTCCATCCACTGACGTAACCTTCTGATCCTATTGCATTTACTGTAGCTTTCTCTGGTACACATAATTCTACAAGCTATTCTAATTTATTTAATAGTGCATCCCATATTCCATCTTGGTTTTTATTATTAAAATCCTGTGTCTAGTCCCAACCATTAAGTTTCTACTTCATCCCTTTACAATCTGCTCTACCAAAACATTTTATTTTTGTTATCCCATTAATTGTATTGAGTCTTTCCATAGCCTTAAACATAACTATTTCATGGTTGCTACTTCCCAGAGATGCAACTGTGTGATAATTGAATATATCCTTACCCATATTGCCCAGCACCAAGTTGATAATATTTTCTCCTCTTGTACGCATATTTATATGTTGGTCAGGGCCCATTTTGTTTAGTGTGTCCAGAAAACTACATTCACATGTGTGTCTTTCCCTCCAGTTTTCTCAGTTAATACCAGGTATGTTTAAGTCACCTAGTACGATGGTGTTATTATCACGATCCAGTTGACCCAAAAAGTGAGTTTCTGGTCGAGCCTGTTGTCTTGGGAAGGTGTCCTATACACTGTACCCAGAATTATTTTCCTGTTGCATCTGGGGTAGAGCTTCAGTAATATATGCTCTAAGTTAGCTCAACCATCTAGATCCATTAGATCAAGTCTTGACTTTTTGGTGGAAGAGGCTGGAAGACTTTGCTACAGTACACTGCAGAGAACACAATAGTACTCATTATTCAGAACTGGGAGCTTGGAAAGGCATAATATTGATTGGGACCTGTGAGGAAGGTTTGAAACAGTTTTACTGGTACTTTCATTTTTGCTTATTTGAATTAAGAAGAGGTTTGCAGGATTCAGTTTCAGGAGTACTATTTTATAAGCAGAGGGAGTAAACTACTACTGAATTTGCTTTTTACTGTGATAGATCACTGGAGTTGAGACTTAGTATTTGTAAGGATATTTTGCACCTTTTACAACTGTACTTGGCTGAGGGTTGATTTCATTATTATTGCTGGGTTCAGTAGAGGGATTGTGTATTCAACCAGACAGAGCAGACTATCTTCACAAAAAGGCCTGCTTACATCACAGGTGTGACACTAGTTAGTCAAGGGTTTCTGGGTGGAGTTTTTCAGTACTGAGATGCTCTAATCAAGCCACACAATTAGAATTCAGTCAGACAAACCTTGACTTTTTGGTGGAAGAGGCTGGAAGACTTTGCTATACTGCAGAGAACACAGTTCTACTTATTTTTCAGAATTGGGAGCCTGGAAAGGCATAATATTGATTGGGACCTGTGAGGAAGGTTTGAAAACGTTTTACTGGTACTTTCATTTTTACCTATTTGAATTAAGAAGAGGCTTGCAGGATTCAATTTTAGGATTGTTATGTTATAAGCATAGGGAGTAAACTACTTCTGAATTTGCTTTTCACTGTGATAGATCACTGGAATAGAGACCTAGTATGTGTACGAATATTTTTGCACCAATTAGAACTGTACTTGTCTGAGGTTTGATTTAATTATTATTCCTGGGTTCAGTTGAGGGATTGTGTATTCAACCCAGACAGAGCAGACTATATTCACAAAAAGGCATGCTTACATCACAGGTGTAACACTAGTCAGTCAAGGGTTTCTGGGTGCAATTTTTCAGTACTGCTTTGGAGATTAGGAGTTTAAACCCAGAGGGATTGAAATAACTGTTTACTGTTTCATTCTTGGTCACAGCTGACTTGTTTAGGGGCTGCCTGCTTTCAGAGCACAAATCATCAGGCTGTATTGGGGCTGAGGAGGTTTACCTGCTTTTGACTCAGCTGTTTGATTTTTCTCTGTTTTTTTAGCAGGGTAATTTCTCTGTTAAATTATTGTGTAGGTTGCCTTGCTGACAGGAAGATCAAAACTCATCATAGTGGTGGGTCACAGCTTTCGGCTAATTGTTTCAAGAGGGCACAATTTGGGCCCAAATCCTCCCCTTCCCCTCACCCCACCCACCCCAGGTACCATTTCCTTTATACCAGGGGTTCTGACATCATTTTCTCAAAAGGGCAAGGTGCATACCACTGTCATATCACTTCCTGTACACTGCACTGACAATATAAGCATACACATTTTAATATATATATATATATATATATGTATCTCAAAACAATAACTGGAAGGAGAAAGAGAGAAAAGGAAAAAAAAAACTTGCACAGGATAAACACAAAGATAGACATGTGGGGAGTAATTTACTGGCTGTAGGGCAGCAGTCTTCCGGAATTCTTTCTGGAGGCTCAGATGCTGCCCTATTTGCCAGCAACTCTCTGCCCTGAGGGAGGAGATTGACAGTCTTCAGGCCACACTGGACAGAAGTAAGGGAACCTCTCCCACCCAGGGATCACTAGGGCCACCACCACCACTGCCTCAGAGAGTGCCAAGAAAGCGCAGCAGTTGAAACATAGTGGGCTCAGAGAGGGCGAGGGTGGTGGAACAGAGGCACACCAAGTCAGTTGTACCACTCCACAATACATACACCATTCTGGGGGAGCATAGTTCCCCTATGGATGCACCCGCAGAGGAGACTTAGAAGGTTGCGGACAGCTGCATAAGGGAGACCCACAGGAAGGAGGCAGAGGACACCACAGGGAAAGGAATCAGCTCCTGGTGTGGGACTCAGTTATCAGGGGGATAGAACCTGGGGGAGCAGAGAAAACTGAAGAAAGGTGCCTGCCTGGTGCCATGGCTTGGAGGGAAAGGAAGTGCATCCTCAGGTTCATGAGAACAGCTGCATGAGAGACTGAGCTGAACATCATTGTCCACTTAGGGATGAATGACTTGACTCAACATGAGATTAGAGCAGTGCAGGAGGACTTTGTGGAGTTGGGGAGGGGACTAAGACAAGTAGCACCCACAGTATCCTTCTCAGAGGTGCTGCCAGTCTATGGCATGGGTGAGGCAAGGGTACTTTGCACCATGAGATTCAATGAATGGTTGAAAAATTGGTGTGGAGCACAGGGGTTTGGCTTCATTGTGGACTGGGGTTCAACCTGGAGGGATACCAGCCTATACTGGCAGGATGGTCTACATCTGTCCTAGAAGGGAACAAGTCTTCTGGGCAATCAGTTTAAATGAGTCTTTGGCAAGCTTTTAAACTAGTCAAGGGGGGAGCTACTGATAAGCAGCAGGGAATTCCCAGCCTCCCCCTACAAAACAGAGTACCAAATGAGGAAAAGACCAAGATAGAAAGGTCAGTGGGGGATGCTGCTACAAGAGGTAAAGTCATCAAAAAATGGAGAGCAATGAGTACCAATGCCCATAGTCTGGGTAACAGGCTTCCTGAATTAGTGGCCTTGATGGAGGAGGAACATCTGGATATCGTGGCAGTCACAGAAACATGGTACACACAGAACCATGACTTGGACGTAAACATACCAGGATACACTATCTACAGGAGGGACAGGGAGGGTAAAAGAGGAGGAGGAGTAGCTCTCTACATAAGGGAAGGAATCAAAGCAACAGATCAAAAGTGTAATCAGGAAGGAGAGGAAGCACTGTGGGTCAATTTGGAGACAGGCAATGGCACCACAATCCGCACAGGGGTTGTAAACAGACCCCCATCTTAGGGGGAGGAAATGGACAAGGAAATGATGGAAAATATCCTTAGAATGGCAGAAAAAGGGGAGATATTGCTTATGGGAGATCTGAATATGCCAGAGTGGGGTTATACTAGATGCCCTACAGAGGGCATGCCTTAGACAACTAGTATTGGAACCCACTCAAGGGGGAGCAATCTTAGACCTGGTACTCTCAAATGGAGATGGAGAGAGGATAACAGATGTAGAAGTGGGTAGCCATCTGGGAACTAACGACCATCGAACAGTATGGTTCACAATAAACACAGCTGTAGAGTCAAGCCATACAAAGGCAAAAGTACTGGACTTTAGGAGGGCTGATTTGCCAAAATGGGTGAGTGACTAAGGAATGCACTAGCAAATGGGCAGGAAGGAGGGTTGGAAGAACAATGGGGAATAATCAAAACTGCCATCACAGAGGCAACAAGCCTTTCTGTGAAGCAAATAAACAAAACAAAACAATGTAAGAAACCACTATGGTTCTCAAAGGAGGTGGCAGGGAAGGTTTGAGAGAAAAAGAAAGCATTCAGAAAGAACAAGGAATCACAGAAGGAGCAGGACAGAGAATTGTATCAGTTAAAGCAAAAGGAAGCTGGGAGGACAGTCAGAACAACAAAGGCCCAAACCAAGGAAATGATAGCCAACTCAGTTAAGAAGGGGGATAAAACCTTTTATAGGTACATCAGGGAGCAAAGGAAGATCAAGGGAGGGATAGCGAGGCTTAATAAAGGGGAAGGGGGTGGGCTGTGGATGACTGTGAAAAGGCAGAGATATTAAACAAATATTTTTGCTCAGTATTCACAAATGAAGAGGAGGAGGTACCTAAACGAAACAATAGATACACTCTAGATATGGGAGTTGATACCAGCCCATTCATAGACGAAAGGGTTCTGAAAGAACTCTTAAAAATGAAGGTGGGCAAAGCAATGGGGCCTGATGGGATTCATCCTAGAATTCTAAAAGAACTAAGGGTAGAACTAGTGACACCACTGACTACCCTCTTTAACAAATCATGGGAGGATGGGGTGGTACCTGAGGACTGGAGGAGGGCAGATGTGATTCCACTTCACAAAAGTGGGAGCAGGGCAGAAGCAAGAAACTACAGACCTGTTAGTTTAACCTCAGTGATAAGGAAAATGATGGAATCACTTCTGAAGGAAAGTATTGTCGAGTACATAGAGACCAGAGGGACACAGGACCCAAGAAAGCATGGATTCACAGCAGGAAGGTCATGTCAGACAAATCTAATAGATTTCTTTGACTGGGTGACCAAAGTAGTAGATCAGGGAGGGGCTGTGGACATGGCCTACCTAGACTTTAGCAAGGCATTTGACACAGTCGCATACAAAATATTAATGTACAAGTTAGCCAGCCTGGTAGTGGGTCCCAAGATGGTAGCCTGGGTAAAGAATTGGCAGGAGAACAGGACACAGAGGGTAATAGTAAACAGAGTCAACTCTGAAGAAAGGGAGGTTACTAGTGGGGTACCGCAGGGTTCAGTATTAGGACCGGTCCTCTTCAATGTCTTTATAAGCAACATTGCAGAGGGAGTGGACGGAAAAGTATGTCTTCTTGCAGACAACACAAAGATCTGCATCAGAGTTGATACACAAGGTGGGGTGGAAAGGATGATAAGAGACTTGGCAAGGTTGGAGGAATGGTCAAATGTATGGTAGCTTAGATTCAATGTTAAGCAGTGCAAGGTAATGCACCTGGGAAACAAAAACCCAGGGGAAGAGTATACAATGGGTGGTGAGATACTGACAACAACAAAAATGGAAAGGGACCTGAGGGTAGTCATATCAGATGACCTAAAGGTGGGCAAGCAATATGAGAGGGCAGTAAGGAGGGCTGGGGGGAGGGTCACTGTCAAAATCGTGCATGCAATATTGCGCGTGTTATTACAGCGCGTACATTTTAGCGCTCCTTCATATTAGCGTAGTGAAATAACAGCTTGTATTTTGTAGCGCATTAATGAAATCTCAGTTTACTAATCTATGCTCTTGCTAGCTAATCCCAGCGAAAGTTTTTTTTTATCAAGTCAGATGTGACTCTGATCTCTATAAAGCAAGCATAGAGTTTCCCTTCACTCTGCAAAACATATTTCTCAATAATATAATTTAGAATTAAAACCAGATCCATTGTTGAGTGTTGTTTTTGAAGACCACACTGAAATTAAAAAATGAGCTGGTTTTGCATGGCACAATTCTCCTTCTGGAGTATACTTTTAACCTAATTGGTAGTAATGTGATGGATCATCATAATTTCCTTTTTCAAAAAGTGGAACAATAACCTCTGTGTTCCGATCTTCTGGTAGTATTAAATTACTAGAAATGAAAGAAAATAATGGTATAAATACAGTGACCTAATAATCAATGTTTCCCTGATATATTTTCTGTCAATACCGTATCTGTTCCTGCTGCTTTTTTTTGTATTTTGGGCCATAATTGCACATTTCACTTCATTTCTGTTAAAGGGAGACCATACTTCTACGTTTACATTATTATTACGCAGCAGTGTAGTCTCAAAATAATTTTTTGAAACCGTATTATATGCTGTGATTTTTATATACAATTTTGTAATGCATTAAACAATCATGTGCTATTATATAACAAGACACGTTATGTTTCTTATTTGCTTCCGATGAAATGTGTGCCACCAAAGCCCAGTTATCCTTTGTATGTATGGCATCTTGTAAGTTGTCCCTCAGTGTTTTCTTGTACTTTTTCTTTTTATATGACAACACATATCTATATTCTACCTTCAATAACTAGCAATCTCACTTGCTGAGTATGCCATCACTTTTCAATTTGAATAATGATTTAGCGCTATTTCATTAGCGCCATATTGTGCATGCGCTATAATGTAGTAGCGCTATTATGTATGCACGGTTATTTCCCACGCTATTTTGTCTGCAGTATTATGACCGGCTCCCCTGGGGGGATACTGGGATGCATAGGGACAGGCATCACCAGTAGAAAACAGGAAGTTGTTATCCCTCTGTACAGACAGTTGGTGAGACTCCATCTGGAGTACTGCGTGTAGTTCTGGAGACAAAATCTCCACAAAGACATAAACAGGATGGAGGCAGTCCAGAGGAGGGCAACTAAAATGGTGCAGGGTCTGCACCAGAAGACATATGAAGGGAGACTGAAAGAGCTTAATATGTATAGCCTCGAGGAAAGACGGGAGAGAGGAGACATGATAGAAACTTTCAAGTACCTCAATGTAATCAACAAAGTTCAAGAGGGTAGCATCTTTCAGAAAAAGAGGTGCACAAGAACAAGGGGGCACAATTTGAAGATGGGGGGCAGCTCAGGCGTATTGTAAGGAAGTATTTTTTCACAGAGATGGTTGTGGATTCATGGAACGGCCTTACGGAGGAGGTTGTGGAGTCAAAACCAGTGGTGGAATTCAAGAATGCATGGGACATTGGGGGTCACGTGATGTGCTGAGACGAGTCGGATGTCCTCCGTGCCGCTCCTAGGCCCGAGCTACAAATTATTTGCTTAATTTTTTAGGGGTCTGCCTATTTCGGTCGCCTCCCGATTAGGAGAGGGTGCTAACTGTAGCGGTCGTGAGTTTGAGCGGCAACTAGTCTGTAAAAGCCTCGGGGCACTGTTACGAGGTTTTGCTTGGGTGCGCTGCAATCGGGAGCAGCAGGCCGCTGGCTGGAAGTTGGGATGGGAGCCTGAAGCTATGGAGAGCCCTCGCCGCGCGAGATCCCCCCGACCACTGGGACCCAACACAATCCCCCACCCCTACGGAACCAGAGGAAGACACAGATAGGGGAGGGGTAATGGGTCAGTCTAATGAGGACCTGCAGGAAATTAAGAAGCTGCTACAGGGATTGGTAGTGGACTTTGCTGCAGTAAAACTGGCACTGCAATCTCTTGCACAACGTATGGGGGATGCTGAGGCCAGGATTGCGTCGCAAGAGAGGAAAGTGCTGACAATGGAGCAGGAACTGATCTTGGCCAAAAAACAAATTAAAAAACTTGAGGATCGTATTGATGACCAGGAGTCAAGAAGCCGGAGAAATAACCTGGTACTGGCTGGGCTGCCGGAAAGAGCTGAGGGGGCGGATTGTGTTTCATTCATTCAGGACTTGCTGTTAAAGCTTTTGGGCCAGACACCATATGGAGAAGCATATAACCTAGAGAGGGCCCATAGGGCGTTAAGGGAAGTTCCCACGCCGGGAGCGAGGCCCAGAGTGATCATTATCATTAAAGATCCTCAACTTTAAGGAGAAGATGCACGTCCTATGGAAGGACAGACAGCTTAAATCTCTTCAATGGAACGGCGCGACCCTTTGGATGTTTCAGGATCAAACCCCTTTAATCAGAGAGAAGCAGAAGGAATATGTGGAGATCAAGAAAAAGCTATATTTAGCCGGAATTAAATTTCGTGTGCAGTATCCAGCAACGCTTTTGGTGAGAGTATAATCTGGAGAAAAGCGGTATTTGACCACGAGGGATGTGCTGGAAAGTCTGCGTATTGAACTCCCTAACCTATTTAAATCTCAGACCTGAGGTGGACTGCCCAGATGAAGCGGGGTTGAGTGGACCTTTTTACAGTTTGACAAGGACAATATGAAGTTTTTCTAAGTCGTTAAGTTTAATTTAGCCATGGCTGTATTGTTTTTTGGTTTTTTTTTCCTTTCCTCTCACTGGGTAGTATCCCGGGGGATTACATCACGTCTGTTTGGTCCGTGTGGGTTGTCTTGGGGGGTTTAGAGTGGGGGTCTGGGGGGGTTGTTTGGTTCCAGGGAGCAAAGCTCCAGGGGTCAGTGACGACCACCTCTTATTAAAGGGAACATGTAAGGATGGCATTGTTTGATTCCTTTTATATCTGGTGGAATCAGTTTTATGCAGGACCAGTTGCCAGTGTAAACAGACCTGCTTGGGATTGCCAACATGGCATTGTTCGGGAGTTTGTTGTCTTTTTTGAATTATTAGGGGAATATGTGGGAACTGGGAGGGCACTGTCGGAGACGAGGATGATACTGCAGGACTAAGTGATGGGCAGACTCTTGTTGGGATAGGGCTAGGGAGGACAGGTGGGAGGAAACCACAGGAGGCTCATCCATGACCGATGAATCGTTAGGAGGACGATCAAGGATCGGGGCAGGGGGAGGTGGGATTGGGGTTGGGAAGAGAGAGAGAGAGTTTTAGAGTTTTGTAGTGAGGGAAGGCAGAATGGTAAGGTTTGGGTTAAATGGATCTCATGTTATGATTTATTTGGTGGATAATGACCTGTATTAACATAATTTCTTGGAATGTCAAAGGGCTTAGGGGTAGACGCAAAAGAATGGTTATTTTGAGGCATATTAACTACTTGGGGGCTCACATAGCCGCTTTGCAGGAGACACATTTGCTAACGGAGGAATTAAGCTGTCTTAAAAAATTATGGGTAGGCCAGGTGTATGGGCAGGGTAAGGAAAAAGCTTCGGGGGGTGGTGATTCTAATAAGAAACAATTGCCCTTTTAGGATGGAACAGGGGCTGTTAAGGGAGGATGGTAGGAGCTATATCTGTCCGGGGTTTTAGCTGGTAAGGTAATTTCCTTGGCCTCTATTTATGGTCCCACCCTCTTCCCAGATTTTTTGCCTCCATAGAAAGGGACATAGCTTTACCTACAGACTTACTACTTATCTTGGCTGGGGACTGGAACTATGCGCCAGCAATTTGGAGGATTGGATACCTCCATCTGGTAGGTCTTTAACCAAGGCACAGGTTGCCTTGAATAGGATGGTGGAGGCGATTGCTTTGGTGGATCCTGTGGGACCCACTCCAAGAAGGGCAACACTATGACTTTCTACTCTGGGGCTCATAAGTCCCAGTCACGTATTGACTTCTTTTTGGTTAGTAGTATGGTTTTAGAAGTGAAGGTATGACGACTGAGGCTAGGGTTATCTCAGATCATTCCCCCATCCTTGTTGTGGGAACCAAGTCCTGCTCCTCCCAGGCCAGTTAGGTGGGGATTGAATGATTTGTTGTTGGCAGAACCTAAGGTACAGGAGGAGCTAGGCGGAGCACCTGAGAGGATTCATTCAGTTTCAATTACCATCCTACAAAATCAAAGTTGGCTTGACATATGTAAGTACTATATGTAGAGGGTTCAGGCTCTGGCAGCTAGGAGGAAACAGATTGAGGAAGGCAAAGGAGGAATTCATTTTGGGGCGATACTTCATTATCTCCTCTGGAGGGGTCTTCAGGAGAAATTGATAGGGAACTTAAATCCTTGCGGGGGGAATGGGCAGATATTGGATATGGTAAGGTGGAATATTGGTTGGATAGGATACAGGCTTAATATCTCCTCCAGGGGGATGTCCCAGGTCGTCTGCTAGCAGTCAGAATTAGGGAATGGGAAGCTAGCAGAACTATTACCTCTATTTGGCACGGGGGCAATTGATAATAGACCCTCAAAAAATAGCAGAGGCATTTGCATCCTATTTTACCGACATATATGGGGTGGGAAATATAGTTGGAGAGGAGGAAATAAATGTTTTTCTTGAGGGAATACCCCTCCTGGTTTTGGACGAAGTGCATGCTAGTAAACTAGCGGCTCCTATTACGGAGGTGGAGATACTGGGGGTGGTGCAGTCTTTTCCGGTGGGTAGGACTCCGGGGCCGGATGGTCTTATGGTGGAGTTTTACCAAGCACATATTAAGACGGTACTCCCCCTTCTGTTAGACTTTTAATATTATTATGCAAGAGGGGTTGTCCCATCCGCCATTGTACCAGGCGTTTATATCTCTGATTCCCAAGCCAGACAAACCCAGGGATAGGGTGGACAGCTATAGACCTATAGCTTTAATGAACCAGGATATCAAGATCTTAATGAGAATCTTGGCTAACAGAATATTGAGCATTGCACCACTTTTAATCAGTGAGGAGCAGGTGGGATTTATGCCGGGAAGGGGGGCTCAGGACGCCCATAGGATGCTTCTTCATATAATCAGCTATGCATCGGATTCTCAATTACCTCTAGCTTTAATATCATTAGACGTCGAAAAGGCGTTTGATAGGGTTTCCCATGGTTTTCTGTTTGCCACAATGTGGAGGATGGGTTTTCCGGAGGGTCTGTAAGGGTATTAAACACCTTTATGCAGCCCCATGGCTAGGATCTTGTGCAATGGGTACAGTTCAGGAAGTATTGCTGAAAAATGGGACTAGACAGGGATGCCCTCTATCGCCATTATTATTTAATATTTATTTGGAGCCTTTGCTAAGAGCTCTCAAGGAGGACAAATTTATAAAAGGGGTAAGGGTAGGGGGGAGGGAACTTAAGTTTTCAGTTTTTGCTGATGATATTTTGCTGCATTTAGAGGACCCAGCCATAAGTTTTGAGAGAGCAAGGGTTTTAATTGGGCGTTTCTCGTCGGTGTCAAACTATAAGCTGAACTTAACCAAAACTCAGGTTCTCCCCTTGACCCCACATGTATTTAGGGCGGATTTCACTCATCTTAGTCTCCAGTGGAGGGCGGATGAGATTAAGTACCTGGGCATTCGAGTCACGGCAAATAGTGAAAGAGGGGCTGAGGCAAACATGGAGGGGGTGGTATCAGCAATAAGAGGAGATATATTGAGATGGAATAAGCTCCCCTTGAATTTTACGGCTAGACTTGGCCTTATTAAAATGAATATGTTGCCCAGGCTTTTATACCCACTATATATTGCCCCGTATGATATTCACATCACTTGGTTTAGGGTTATCAGGAAGCTTCTTTCCGACTTTTTATGGAACTCTAAACCACCTAGGAAGAAGTATGAATCACTTTGTTTGCCCCAGGTAATGGGTGGGATTAAACTGCCTGATCTCCTATTATATTACGTGGCAGGGCAATTGGGCTTTATGCTTCGCTGGGTTAGGGAGACTGATGGGGAGGCAGATATCCCAACATGGCTACAAATTGAGAGGCAAATGTTGAAAGAGCGAGGTTTCTTGTCCGAGGCATTAATATATGTTAATCTTGCAAAGGATTTCACGAAAGAGGGTGGGAATCCGATTGGGAAGTCATTGAGGGCGTGGTGGTCCTTTCTCTCCCCGGCGCAGAGAAAATTGCAGTTGAAATCCTGGGACCAACCGTTGGTGGGTAATCCCACATTCGAAATTGGGGAGCAGGCGATAAGTGAGCGATGGGCCTACCAGGTGAGGGGTCTAAAGGTGAGGGACCTTGTTCAAGGTGAAAGGGTTGTTATTCCAGCCTCGATGGAGGGGATGCCCTTTTCCAAAAAACTGCAACTAACTCGGTTGCTGGAGGGAGTGGTGAGAAAGATTGGAGGGTTTTCAGATGGGTCATTTACTTGGGATCTTCTGAAGGCAGTGGATCCGAAGGCAAATGCTCTTTCTCAGATTTATAGGAAGCTGGTGGAGTTTGTTAGTCCACCCTTACCCATGCATGTGGCGTACTGGGACAAGGTTAATAGCTCCCAAGATTCTTGTTTGGGATTCAATTTGGAAAGATCATAGGTATATAACAATTCCTAAGTTTAGGACCATGCAGTATTTTATTGCGTCTGATCTCTATTTTACCCCGGCAAAACTATTCGATAGAAAGCTTAGGCAGACGGACTGTTGTTTTAGATGTGGGATGGGAATTGGGGATTTGCTACATATGATGTGGGAGTGCTGTAAAATCTCCCCTTTGTGGTTTGAAATTAGGCAGCGTATGGACCCACTGATGAACTACTCAGAATATATAACCCCAGAGGTGTGTGTTCTGGGTGATTTCTCAAAAGTTCCTGGAGTCTTAGCCAAATTCCATTTGGCTTTGATGACTGCACTAGTCAAGTCTTTTTTAGTTCAGCATTGGAAAGACGACCAGGAGTATTCCTATGGTCAGTGGGTGCGGGACTTGATGGTTATTTTGGGTAGGGTAAGGAGACAGCTCTGGAGTGAGGGGAATAAAAGGTTATGTGCTAAGAGATGGGCATCTTTAGAAGCAATTTATTCACCTCAGAGATTGCTGCAGGTCCATCTGTCTTGTTCTGAGTAGCAAGGACTTACTTTTTTCTTCTTTTCAGAAAGGGAATTGGTTGATTAGTATCTTGTTTCTCCTTTTTTTTCCTTTCTTTGACTTGATCGAGTAAGGCGGTCAATATATAGATAACTTGAGATTCTAGTAAGCGCTAAAGGGGACCGGAGTGTAAGCCTTCCAGATGTTAGGTGGGATGGGGACTCTCTCTCTTTCTTTCTAGGGGACTCGGCAGGACTCCATCTCTGATTTAACCCAAGGGGTGTTTTGATCTCCACCACTGGATTAGTACCTTGAAATAGTATATATGGTGGCATGGTGGAGTTGACTCCTGTTTGGATTCTTTCTTATTTTCTCTTTTCTTCTCTCCATGCGGATTGGTGAACTGCTCTTTGTTTATTTGTTTAGATTATATTTTTTTGATAATATTTTACTATTTGGCAATGTGGGTTGTAGTTTCTATACAGGGGTCCCTATTGGATACGTGTACTGCTTTGAGATGGATTCCTGCTGGGTATGTATATATGGGACTGTATATAGTTCATACAGCCAGTTTTTGGGCTGTATACCCTGTTTTTTCCAGGCTTTTATTTTTAGTTGTAATGGATGTTGATTGTTAATCAAAATTCAATAAAGATATGTTGAACAAAAAAAAGAATGCATGGGACATTCATAAGGCAATTCTAGGGGATGTGGGTAGAAAAGAAGTAGGCTGTTGGTTAACTGGGATCTGCAGCTTATCCATTAGGTAGGGAAATGGCAGACTGGGTGGGCAAAGCGGTCCTTATCTGCCATCAGATTCTATGTTTCTATGTTTCTATGATAGTCTAGTTCTTTTGCAGAGGAAAGAGTCCTCAAGGGACTCACTCATCTGGTAGTGGACAAAGCAGTAGGGCCAGGACTAGCCTGTCACCACAGCAATAGCACTATTGCTCTCGATGCTGAAAACCCAGGTTCAGGAATAAGCCTGGGTCATTGGAGGGCCATCCAGGTGAGGTGAACTGAACATCCCAGAGGACACTGTCCACCTTGGGAGGTGGGGACAGTAGGCATCCACTGAGCTACTGACACCTGGTTGACAACCAATGGCAGTGCAAGAAGAGCTGCAGAACTGAGGATAGATGCCAATCAGCTCTGATGTGCAAGGGACACCAGGAGCTCTTCTTGGTATCTATAGGGAGCAAAATGGAAAAATAGAGCACCAGCCACTGCAGGAAGACATCCACCCTTGCCGCAGGCCCCACCCCGCCAAGAGCGGTGCTCTCCCTCAAGTACCAGCCCAGTCTCTGTCAGTTGGAAAGGAGTCCCTTGTGGAGGCCCCATCCCTGTAAGTATGCCAGGGGTGTAAGAAGGAGATGGTAAGTCCAGGAGAAGGCAGGTGATAGGCTGGATGAATTGGGTCTGACTGATGGTGCTGGCTGGTAGAACTGTCCTTGGACTGTCAGCTACTCTGCTGTTCTCCAATTTGTGTGCCTCTTGCCATTGAATTAAACAGGGAAAAACTCTGTGCTGATTCCCTAGCTGTCCTTTCCCTGCTAACTGCTGCTTGAATATTCTCCCACCCCCACCACCCCCTCCCAGGCCTCCTTTAAATACACCTCTGCTCCGCCCACGCAGGGCCCATTGTCGTCTATTAGATATCCCAATTTAAGCCGTACCTGCCTAAACTGAACTAAAAGGGACAGTGTGTTTCCACCTAACCTGCCTTAGTTTCTACCTCTATTACTAATCTCCACGAGGCAGAGGACCCTCATCTGGGTACAACTACCCATACAGCTCTATCGCCTACTGGCTTTTACTGCCAGACCCAATGGCTTATTACACTATCCTACTGTTACTGCTTGGCAGTATGGCATCACAATGTGACTGGCGTTACCCCTGACACTGCTTCCTTTCCAGTGTCCTACGCTGCCCCTCTTCACAGCACCTCCACTCTCCTATTATTTCATTCACCTTATATTTATATCGCATACACCTCGGCCCTACCCCACCTGAACCCCTCACCCATGACTATCCATGCCCTCACCATTATTTCACTAAACTACCAGCCCTGGTCCACGTATACCCACCCCACAAGAGCACCCCTGGCTAACCGACAAAATTGCACACAAAGCAAAAAATACTTCTCATTTTTAATTAACTCCCTAAAGAAAATACTGCTGCTGCTACTCCTTTGCTCAGGCAATGTGGAACTAAACCCAGATCCACCAGCTCAATTTTCCTCTGCCTTGGATTTTGCGGATGCTTCCGGTCTCAAAATTATGCTAGTTAACATCCGAAGCCTGATCAAAAAATTCGACCAACTTCAAGCATGGGCCATGCACACTCACCCAGACCTTATCATCATTACTGAATCATGACTAAAAAAGACTAATTTTGACAACCAAATTAACCTACCTTATTATAAACTCTTTAGGGCAGATAGGGATTTGGTGTGTGTGTGTGTGGGGGGTTATCTATGCCAGAACAAAGTTTGCAGTTAGTGACATAATCTGTAAATCCAAGCCCAAAGAATTTGAGATCGTCTCCTTGAAGCTTCACCTTCCTTCCTCCGAAAGCATTACCATTATAGGTGGCTACAGGCCTCCACCTGGCAGCACCGAATTCCTTGACACCTTGAAATCCCTAACCATAGCAGCCAACGCTGAAACTATAATTATGGGTGACTTCAATATGGACCTGCTCTCTCCAAAATTCTGCAGCCTTAAAACCCTCTGCGATGAGCTTGGACTTGTACAGCTAGTAACCAAACCTACAAGGATCAATATTTCTAATCCTCACAATAGCTCCATCTTAGACGTCATACTAACTACACACCCTCATAAAATCTCCCACACAACAGTGTTTCATAACAACATGAGTGATCACAGTGTGGTGGTATGCACAAGTCTGCAAGTCAAAACCAGTCAACAATCTAAGCTTAGAACTAAACGGTCCCTGTGCAAGTTCAATAGTGCAAGCTTCCTGCTTGACTTAAGCAGGGTCAGATGGCAAGATTTATTCCTTGCTAAAACCATTGATTAAGCCATCTCCATTCTTAATGTTAGCCTTAACACCCTGGTAGACAAACATGCCCCATTCATCAAAGTAAAGATGTATGACCTTTCCCAGCCTTGGTTTACCCTAGATCTTAAAGCTGCACTCACTAGCAGAGATAAACTTTGGGCTAAGGCAAGGCATTCTAAGAGCCCTGCTGACTGGCAGTCATTCAGAGCTGCCAGGAATGCATGTGTAAAAAGCATCTGTACTGCAAAAGCTCAATTCTACATCTCCACCCTGGAGCATGCTAAAGGAAACTCTCAAAAAATTTGGAGGACTATTAAATCTATTGAAGGCCGGCCCACAGCCCCATCCATTCCATCTAAGATAATTACCAATGAGAGGCTGGTCAAAAACAAGCCCCAAATTCTTGAGGAACATAATTAGCATTTTGTCACTGCTGGACTTGTTTTCGACTCCTCTCCTTATGCTAATCATGTTAAAAATCATGCAAGCTCTACCACTGCTACCGGCAATCCAGCCCATACCTTTCAACTAAGCACTTTCACATTAAAAGAAGTTGAAGATGCTCTCTTTAACCTCGATACTAGAAAGAGTGCTGGCATTGACGGTCTTGAACCATATTTCCTTAAACTAGGTGCTGCTCACCTTGCCGCCCCTATCGTGCATATCTTTAATTTATCCATTACTTCTGCCTCTGTCCCATCATGTTGGAAAGCAGCCCACATTCTCCCTCTTTTCAAATCAGGAGATCCTTGTGATCTAAACAACTATAGGCCTATCTCCATCTTGCCTATCCTTTCTAAAATTCTTGAGAAGCTAGTCCATAATCAATTAAAACAACAGGTCGAATCCCACTCTCTGATAAACCCTCCCCAGTCCGGGTTCAGGTCCAATCATAGCACTGTCACTGCATTGGCTAAGGTTACTAATGACTGGATTTCTGCGGTGGATTCCAAGAAGATCACCGGTGCAGTGTTACTTGACCTGAGTAAAGCATTTGACACTGTTGACCATCTCCTCCTAATTCAGTGCCTCACTAAGCTAGGTGCTAATCCAACTGCAGTGAAATGGTTCACCAGTTACATTTCTGGTAGGATACACATAGTCACAGCAGATGGTCTCCTCTCGGCCCCCCTTCCAATTGCTAGGGGGAGTCCCCCAAGGCTCTATCTTATGACAATACTTTTCTCTATATATATATCAATGATCTTGACTCCCTTATAAAAAAATCAACTCTTCACTTCTTTGCTGAAAGCACTGTGTTATACACCTCTGGTACTACTCTATTGGAAATGAGGGATGTCCTGCAAGCTGACTTTGCTCAACTTGAAATTAATTTTATCAAAGCAAAGCTCCTTTTAAACGCCAAGAAAACCAAGGCAATGGTCTTCTCTAGTAGCCCTACAATCAGCACCCACCCCTCAAACCCAAAGAACTTTATAGTCACCTCACTAGGTGAACCACTAGAAGTGGCTACTAAATTCAAATACCTTGGCTTCTGGATTGATAATAAGCTCTCCTTCTATGACCACATTGAGGACTTATCCAGGAGGCTAAAAATACGGTTAGGGTTCTTCTTTAGAAACAGATCCCTCTTCCCTTTTGATACTCGAATCAGGCTCGTATTGGCCACATTTCTTCCCCTACTCGATTATGGTGATTTCCTTTACACCTCCGCAGTGATTTCTAGCCTAAAGAAACTGTATGTCCTTTATCATCATACCCTATGATTCATCACCAGCTCTCCCTTCAGAACCCACCATTGTGACCTGAATTCAACTGTTGGCTGGATGTCACTTGCCACTAGACACTTGCATCATGCTGGGTTCTGGACTCTTAAGATACTTCTTCACAAATTGCCTAGCTACATAACGTCTCTTGTCCACATCCCCTGCAGTGTTTATTCTCTCAGGAAATAAAATTTTATCCTACTTGATGTCCCACGAACTCATACTACATTTGGTCACCGAGCCATCTCATACTCCCTCCCTACCTTATGGAACCAACTCCAATCTACAGTTAAGCTAACCAGCACTGTATCACTTAATTTCTTCAAAACTTTATCCTTATCCAAATTAAAAGATTCCTGTAGCTGCTACTAATGCCTCCCTCACCCATAGGTTAGTACCGGATGTTTCGTACTATTAA
This sequence comes from Neoceratodus forsteri, assembly GCA_016271365.2. Taxonomy (NCBI): domain Eukaryota; kingdom Metazoa; phylum Chordata; order Ceratodontiformes; family Ceratodontidae; genus Neoceratodus; species Neoceratodus forsteri. The sequence continues at coordinate 1,295,934,682 of CM057456.1, forward strand.
TATTTAGGCGTTACCTGTGACCATTGTACATAAGACATGTAACTACTAAACTATTTGAAGGAATTTTTTTAGCTGATCATGTTGCCAAAGGTAGTCCTTATTTTTGTCTTAAATGGTTTCTTTGTGACTTTCACTTTATTCTGTAAGTACTTGACTTATATTCTTATTGAAATGATACCTGTATGTATTGTTCTTATGCCTATGTATATGTCCCAGGACCACCTTGTTATTGAGCTTGCTCAAAGAAGTATTGTCTTGCAATAAACTTGAACTTGGTAGAAAAGAAAGTGTACCAAATTAACAAAATAAAAATCAATGGCCCAGAATGGGTGCATCCAGGGTATTTAGGGAGCTCAGGGATATGCTGTATGAACCCCTGGCAGGCCCATTTAACAGCTCACTGGAAACAGCAGTGGTTCTGGAGAACTGGAGGGGGGCAGCATTCTCACGTCACTAAGGTAGTAGCAGGGAGGAGGCTGGAAATTATATGCCAGTCAGTCTGACACTAGAGGTGTGAGAGTTAATGGAATCACTGCTGAAGTAAAGGATTTTGGAATATCTTGAATCAAATGGGTTACAAGACCCAAGGTACCATCGGTTCATGCGGAGAGGTCATGCAAAATGAATCTGATAGATTTCTTTGGCTGGGTAACGAAGGAATTAGATCAGGGTGGAGCAATGGATGGCCTACCTAGATTTCAATAAGGCTTTTGATACTGTTCCATATATGAGACTAGTAAGCAACCTGGGTAGGTTAGGAGTGGGTTCAAAGGTAGTAAATTAGGTAAGAAATTGGTTAGGGGATATGCGACAGAGGTTGGTGGTAAATGGAGTTCACTCTGAGGAGGGGAGAGTGACCAATGGGGTGCCTCAGGAAGCAATGTCAGAACTTATTCTCTTTAACATCTGTATAAGTGACATTGCAAAGGAGCTGGAAGGGAAGTTCTGCCTCATTGTGAAAGACACCAAAATCTGCAATAGGGTGGATACTGCAGGGAGGGAGGTGGAATGAATGAGCAGAGACCTGAGAAAACAAGGAATGGTCAAGGATATGGCAACTGGGTTTCAATGTAAAAATGTGCAAAATAATGCATTTGAGGCACAGAAACCCAGGGGTGAAGTACAAAATGGGTGGAGCGGTATTGATGACTACAAAGCAGAAAAAATACCTGGGACAGAGATTCAGTTAACTCCATTTTGTATGTTTTTGGCTTCCAAAAATAATACAAAAACTTCCAAAATAAAGAGGGAGGAAGTCACTGACTTCCAAACTTAAAACAAAAAAATAAGACTTCCAAAACTGCAGACATGGATGTCAGAAAAGATGGATTTGTCTGAACTAAATTGTATTTACCACTAATATTTATATTGAGATCCATAAATTAGTCCCTCCTAGAGTACCTACTTCCAAACTGTGGGATCCAGGAAGTATTTTAACTTCCAAAAAACTGGAATGACTTCCAGCCTGTTAAACATCAAAGCTTTAGACTTCCACTAAAAGTAAATTAACTGAACCCCTGCCTGGGGGACACCATATCTGATAACTTAAAGGTATCCAGGCATTGTGACAAAAGCAATTGGGAGGGTTAGGGGGATGCTGGGGTGCATAGAGAGGGGTTTCAGTAGCAGAAAGAAGGAGGTGATGTTACCTCAGTATAGGTCACTGATAAGACCCCATGTATCCAGTGCTTCTTCACAGATTGAGTGGTGGACTTCTGAAACAGCCTATCAGTGGAGGAGATGGGGCTAAAGCAGTGTTGGGGTTCAAGAATGCCTTGGATAGGCAAAAGGAAATTGTAGTGGAACTGAAGGAGGGAGGGAGAATGAGTTATAGATCAAGTAGGGTCTGTAGTGATACTGTATGTAGGTAAAAATGGGCAGATGGGGTGGACTAAGTGGTCCTTATCTGCTGTCATATTCTATGTTTCTAGGTGTTGCCAGCTGATGGTTTTCTGTTGGTTTCAAAATGTATAAATATGCAATCGTTAACAGTCAGTTTGAGATCCAGAAATGTAATTGCATTGGGGTCATGTTGATGTGTAATCTAGAGATTCAAATAATTAGGACACAGGAACTGTATGATTCTGTGGCAGGTTAGTGCTGTCATGCTAAATAATCAGTATGTCATCACTTGGGCAGGTACAGGTTCCTGACATGGTTACACATCAGCTGATATTGCATCATTGGAGAATTGCTACATTTTATTCTGCGTAAAAAGTGGTAATTTATACCAAGTTGCCATGGACATACACAGGCTAGGTTTACTTTACCCTTAAATATTTTGTATTCAGTGCTCAAGCTTATTATACCCATACTTACTAGTTTGGCAGCATCTTGTTTTAATAGCGAGCCCTCTGAAAACTGTGGTATGCAAACTGAGCACTCTTCTGCTCCTTTAGTTTTTCATTACCATAACTTTTCCTTGACAATCTACAGTTAAAAATAAATAAATATGTTTCCTTTAACTAAAACCAGCCATGAAGGGAAAAGTTTTCAAACTGAGGTTTTTTTTTTCCCTCTCCATTCACCCCAGTTTGGACCAATGACCCCGAGGACCTACACCTTCCATGGCTCCACCACCTGACCACATATTGCAGCCACCACAGGGTAACCCAACATAACCCTTCATTGGGTGCGCCCTCTTCTTCCGAGGAGGAAGGGTCTGGTGGCCTAGGCATTGGCTCTGGGTGCTGCTGCGATCAGTCTTAGCGGAGGATGAGACAGCACCTGTTCTGGGGTGGCCGTCATCCTGGTGGGTGGAGATGCCATGTTTTCTAATTGTTTCCTCCTGCTTTCCCCAGTTCACGCTGCCTCTGTGCTTCCCCTGGTCTCTACCAGAGGCCGCCACAGAGTGACACCTTTCCCCAGCCCACCCCAGGAGAGGAGAGCTGTCATCCGGATGCTTAATCCAACTCTTACCCCTGCTGACCCACTAGCACCCGATTCCATTCCCACACCCGGATCGCCGGTTTGATGGGAGATAAGGCACTAGCGCCTCAACCCTCTATGCTACTGGGCCGGCCTAAACTGAAGTTTTATGTCTCCAAATGCACTACTGCCAAAAGTGGCACTCAACGGCTGCCTCGCTGACTCCTCAGCTTGACTCTGCCCACCTCCCTGGAACTCTGCCCTGGATCCTGCATCAGGTATGACTGCTTAACTCTGGGAGCTCCATACTTTGCGGCTGCATTCCGATTGGTGCAGTGCTGTTGCCAGTGGCCCGTGATTGGACAGGACAGCTTTCTGCACCTCAGCCTTTGATGAGCTCACAGACTGCTGCCTAAACTGCCTTTCTTCTGCCTCCTGAAGTACTTCTGCTACTCGGGTTTTTCTCCCATCCCCATCACCTGACCCCAGGCCTCCTTTACATGCACTCTCGCCCATCTCACCTTGAGCTGTTTCACCTATTTGATACAGCAGACTCAGCCTTATCCAATCTTTTCTTGTCTAAGCTCACTCACCTAACCTGCTGCTATTTTTTAGCCTTGAACAGGGCCCACTCTTAGCCAAACTGTGGCTCCTTCCTGAAACAAAATCATGGCTGCTTTAAACCTGCATCCCACATTGCTAGTAGTGGTGATGATAGTGCTACACTGTCCCATTTCTCATGAGGTCACCTCTTCTCAATCTATCTGCCAGGTAACGCCACTGTCTGCCCTACACTATTTATTTATTTATTTAGTTTTTGTTGACCAGGTAAGTGCACTAGACAAATCCTGCCTATTTTCAGGCATGACCAGGGGGAGGGGGATACAGATCAATTCCAACTGACCTTGAACCAGATTAAGCTGTTGGTGGTATTTTAAGTGAATGAGGGAAATTTGGCCAGGACACCGGGGAAATTCCCTTACTCTTTTCGATAAGTGCCATAGGATCTTTAATATCCACCTGAACTACCACCAATCCAGGCAGATGGGACCTCGGTTTAACGTCTCATCGGAAAGACGGCACCTCAGAAGTACAGCACCCCTCTCATGCTGCACTACAGTGTCAGTACTGGGATATTAACCCAAGTGCCAGATGTGGGAACTGAACCCACAGCCCTCTGATCTCCCAGCCTCAGAGGCGAGTGTACTACCTACTGAGCCACTGACACTGCTATGCACTGCACTATGCACTAGGTATGACCACAGGGATCCAACACAATGATACCATGGCACACTGCACCCCTATCTGGCACATAGGTTACCTTCTGAAGCTACAAGTGTTTAGCCTTCCGGGGAACCTACAAGTATTAGCAGTTTTCTGCAACAAGGCAGGACAACCCCAGTACTGTAGCGCCAAGGTGCACAGACACCTAACAAACAAGCAAGCTTTCAAAATACATAAAACTTCTCTCCTGAGAATTATTTTAATGCTTCTTCTGCTCTCCAGAAATGTACACCCCAACCCAGGACCAGTTGGGCTGACCACACACCCCCAGAATAGGAGGGTGGGGTCCCTCACATTAGCGTCAATCAATGTCTGCAGCCTCCTTAGCAAACTTAATAACCTCCAAACCTGGATTCAACAACACAATCCTGACATCCTCTCTGTTGTCAAAACATGGCTAAACCCTAAGATCCCTGACACTGCAGTTGCAATTTCCGGATACTCTATCTTCAAGCAGGACAGGATTTCAAAATGGGGTGGTGGCCGTGCCATCTACCTGAGGGATACCCTCATGAGACATGTCATCACATTTTCTAACCCGGGATCCCTGTCTCAGGTCTTCATCATCAAAGTTCTCCTAGAGGCTCATAATAAAAATCTTACTATAGCCTCTGTAAACATACCCCCAAAGGACCAGGCCAGTGGCTTCAACAGTGTCATGGAATGCCTCATGGGACTACATCATAATTCGGAGACCATAATTTTGGGTGATTTTAACATAAACTGGCTTTCGCCTGAGGCCTGCACCTGCAAGGATGCTGTCATGGCACAACACCTCACACAGCTTGTCCCCACCCTCACTTGGTGCAACTATAGGACTGGAACCTACACCCTACTTGATTGGATACTGTCAAACTGCCCCAAAAGAATCTCTAAAGAATCAGCACTCCCTGATACTTTAAGTGACCACTCACCCGTTATCTGCTCTTGGATTAACAAGTTCACCAAGCCCTCTCCTAAAAAATATACACACCAGGGTACTCAAGCAGGGGCACCTTCAGTTGCTAAAATCTCATCTAAGCAGGCTGGACTGGTCAATAATTGACTCATTCAATGATACAAACAAAGCCTTAGAACTGTTCATCAGCCGCTTTACTGCGGCCTGTGATATCCATGCACCACTTAAAAAGATGAAGGTTAAAGGCAGGTCTAACCCATGGATAAACTCAGAGCTTGTAGCATGGCTCAAACAAAGGGATCACCTCTGGCACTGTGCTCGAGCCACATCAGCACAAGGGGACATTCAAAAATACAAATCTGCAAGAAATGGCTGTACCCGAGCTATACAGAAGGCTGAAATCAAATATTTTAGGGAGGCACTCTCCAACTTCTGGGGTGATGTGAAAAAATTTTGGAATAACTTGAAGGACCTCAAAGGCAAGGATACTAAGGCACCACCCACCATGCTCAACATTGATGGAACACCTACGCTAGACCTAGGTACCATCTCCAGTACATTCAACAATGTGTTCTCAAGTACACAGAGCTCTGCAGTTCTTCAAAAAGATCCCAATGCACTTAGCCAGAACCTATATATGCAAGGACATCCGCAAAACTTGCTACAGTGGTGACTCACTTGACCTGAAGTTGCTTGCACTAGTCCTTGATGAAATCCTTGGACCCATGACAAAGATCTTCAAGCTTTCCCTAAGATTGGGTCAATTCCCATTGCTCTGGAAAAAGGTGACTATCACACCTGTACACAAAAGTGGATACAAGTCACTGCACACCAACTACAGGCCCATCTCCATCAACCCCCCCTCTTATCTAAAGCTCTGGAACGAATAGTCTTGGACCAGCTTGTCGAGTTCCTGGACCAATATGAAATCCAGTGTCCGGAACAGCATGGCTTCCGAAAACGGCATAGTACCACCATGGCACTGTTGGAATTTATTGGCTTCATCCATGACACCCTCGACCAAGGAATCTGTGGGGTGGCAGTATTCATTGACCTGATAAAGGCTTTTGATACTGTTAACCACCCACTCCCACTCAGTCAACTGACCACTCTCGGGCTCTCCAATGATTCACTGCCCTGGTTTGCTAGCTACCTCGGGGGAAGGGTCCAACGTGTTAGGATTGCTGGAGTTACCTCTGATGAAAAAACAGTCCTCTCAGGTGTCCTTCTGGGGTCTATACTGGAGCCATTAGTATTTTCTCTCTTCCTGAACAGTCTCCCTAGCATCTGCCAACAGAGAATATTACTCTATGCAGATGATGCAGTACTGTTTACTAGCAACCAAGACTCTAAACAACTTGAGAGTCAGTTGCAGTGTGATTTCAGGCATGTTGAAGAATGGTTTAGCTCACACAAACTCATCCTGAACTATAGCAAAATTAAGGTCATGACATTCTGCAGTGCATCGAGCAAATATAAACCTCTGTCCCTCACCATCAAGAACCACGCAGGGACTTCACTTGAACATGTTCCTAAGTTTAAATATCTCAGCATCACCTTGGACAGTTCCCTTTGTTACATACGGCACATTGGCAATGTTGCTAAGGCCACCAACATATGGATTAGCCTGCTCCACAAGCACAAACACTGCATGATCACTGAAGCCCTTAGACTGGCCATCTACAGCTCTGTCACATCCATCGTCAACTACAGTCTAGTCATCTATGGCTCTGCTCCCCCTACTGCCCTCCAGAGGATATTGGTGACACTCAACAAGGCCTGTAGGCTTCTAACGGGTGCTGCCCACCTAACACACACCTGTGACCAGTAAGCCCAGGCCAGATGGCTACCACTCCTTAGTAGAATACAATGCCAGACCTGCTGGTTAACCAAAAAAGTTCTCCTCGGACTCATGCCATCAAGAGTGGCAAAGCTCCTTACTGCCAACAGCAGTACCAAGCTTACATGCAGTGCTCAATATCAAACCTTCCACATCCCCAGATGCCGAACGACATTGGGTCAGAGGTTGTTCATACACAGTGCTCCTCAGTGGTACAATACCCTTAACAAAGAAACACTTACAGCCGTGACATTTAGTCCCTTTAAAAGGCAACTCCGACTATTCCTCGCCTTTACCACTCAATGTGACTGCTTCTCTTAAGTAACTCCTCCGAGGTCGGGTCACGAGGGCAGGAGTCCCCACAGCTCTCCCCACAGCCGTTTGGCATAGACGAACTTGGACCCCCCCCCAGACCACGCCGCTACAGATGCGGAGGTCGGGTCGCGAGGGCAGGAGTCCCCACAGCCGTTTGGCATAGACGAACTTGGACCCCCCCCAGACCACGCCGCTACAGACGCGGAGGTCGGATCACCAGGGCAGGAGTCCCCACAGCCCTCCCCACAGCCGTTTGGCATAGACAAACTCGGACCCCCCCCCGGACCATGCTGCTACAGATGCGGAGGTCGGGTCGTGAGGGCAGGAGTCCCCACAGTCCCCCCAACAGCCGTTTGGCATAGACGAACTCGTACCCCCCCAGACCACGCCGCTACAGGTAGCCGGAGTTCTTTTCTTCCTGCAGCTGCTCCCAGTGCCTGGAGGAGTTTCTGCCACGCCGCTTGTTTTGCCTTTTGGCACCTTTTGGTTTGAACCAGATCAATTTAAATATAAGCGGCTGGCGAGCACCGAGTGTTCTACAGCTCTCTGCCTCCAGTCCTTGAAACTACAGAACCTTTGGGTTTAACTGCAATGGGAGTACTGTTAGTCAGGGAAAAAGAAAAAAAACTAATAGGACTGCTGAATTTCTTTTTGTGCTAACTCTGAATGGTAGAACAGTAGAACTGTATTCTGACTGAATTTAAAAAGCATTAGCAAAGCATGGTTCATATCCTTTAATGTGTTGCTGCCTAGTTGCACAGCCTAGAGCCCAGGGGTAGCTGCACAGGAATTTCCTTCTCTTTCCAAATTCCCCAAGCTAAATCAGCATTTGAATTAAGCACACTCCTCCTCCATTGCCACTCACCTGTATTTATTCCTGTCCCTTTCTTTCTGCAGACGCGGAGGTCGGGTCGCGAGGGCAGGAGTCCCCACAACCGTTTGACATAGACAAACTCGGACCCCCCCCCGGACCACGCCGCTACAGGTAGCCAGAGTTCTTTTCTTCCTGCAGCTGCTCCCAGTGCCTGGAGGAGCTCTAGCCCCGCCTGCGCTATGCGCAGGCTCCCCACCGCCCCCACCATCACCCTTGGTTGGCTTCTCTTTATATAGTGGTGCCTCAGACCTCGTGAACCAATCAGCCCACTTTACCATTAGTCCCTTATACTGCTCCACCACTAGCGGCCACCTCTGAGCAGTCTGTGTTTTCCCTCCTGCACACAAGGAATCCACTTGGTAATTAGAAAGCAAAAAAAAAAATGCAGTTCCTCACTGCTATTATTACCTTGCTCTGCATAGCCTCATCCTCCCTCCCTACCTCAGTCAACCCTACCCTACCAGACCCTGTGCCACTGCCCGCCTTCACTCTCAAGCCTACACCACTCCTCCTCTGCTCCACCTAAACACTACCTACACCTGAGGCACAACTGGACCCTAGGGGCCTCTATCCTCCCCCCCTCTTTCCATGCTACAGCACCTGCCCTATATCCCTCAATCCTCTTAGCCTCAAAGGCAAACTTAACCCCCGCATCTCAACCTACCCGGAGGGGCGCACCATTAAAGATCATGCGCCAGTTAAGGAATGCCTTGGTATTCCTGCTACTCATAGCAGGGGACGTCGAGCGGAACCCAGGGCCACAGGCACCCATGGCTGCCCCACCACCAGCTCAACCCACACTCCTCCCTAAAGGTCTCAAAATCGTGCACTTAAATATATGCAGCATCCTAAATAAAATTGCTGCCCTACAAACAACTGTTCTTACCCTATGCCCAGACATCATAATCATCACATAGTCATGGCTGAAGCCCCATCACCGTGACGAGAAATTCTCTATACCCGATTTCTCGCTAATCCGCCAAGACAGGCAGGGGAGAAAGAATGGTGGCGGCGTTGCCATGTACGTCGCCTCAAATCTCCAGTTTTCGGTAATCACCTCACCAGCGCCCTCAATAAACATGGATTCCCTCCTGAACAAAATCCCCCTGCCCCATTCTATCCCAGTATACATAGCTGGGTCATACTGCCCACTGGACACACCGCTAACCTGCATCCTTGAACACCTAGGCAACCTGAGGGCCCTCACAGAAGGCGGAGAACTCCACATCCTCGGGGATTTCAATCTGAACTGGCTGGGATGTGCTGCATCCAAGGCATGCTGCCAGATAAGTGCACTAAACTTACACCAGAAAATAGGAGAACCCACCCACCTAAACCACAAATCTAAGAAACACACACACTACTGGACTGGGCACTCTCTACCCACCCACACAGGATACTCAAAGCAGGCCTCCTACCGGACTCCCTTAGCGACCACCACATGATTTACTTAGTGCATAAAATCTTCCATCCCCGGCCCCCCACCCGTCTGCTGCACTGCAGAGCCTACAAATCTTTGGATCTGCCAGCACTTCTAAACACCCTCTCCACCATTGACTGGTCTCCCATCCCTAGCGCCACCTCCTTGGACGAGGCCTGGCTACTTCTCTACAAATTTCCTCACTATCTGGGACATATATGCCCCACTAAAGAGATCCAGAGTCAGGGCTCCCACTTACCCTGGGTAACCTCAAAACTCATGGAACAACTTCAAGCCAGAGACGGGTCTGGAAACTTTTCAAGACGCTGGTTCTCACCTAGCACAACAACAATACGGTCCCTTCAAAATGCCTGCACGTCTCATCGTCAGTCCAAATCAAACTACTTCAAACTGGCGTTTAACAAAACCACACCCACCCATCTCAATTCTGGAAATCCATAAAATCCCTCCTCACTCCGCCAACCCAACCCCCACCCCACTCTCAACCTAGCAAGCAGAATCATAAATGACCCTCGCCAGGTTGCATCAGAGTTTAATGTCCACTTCTCCACCACTACTGTCTCGCTCTCTCCTCCCACCCCACCCACCTCCACTCGATTTCCCTAAGGACCCCCTATCTCCCTAACACACCTCCCAGGCCTCCTTCGCTCCACCCAGTCACCCCTGACCAGGTGTTAAAAATCCTACACTCTCTAAACACAAACAAAGGAAAATGCCCATCTGGATTAGACTCAAAAATGTTTCAACTCTCTGCCCCGGCCATAGCCTACCCCCTAACCATGCTCTATAATCTGTCATTTAAACTTGGTGCTGTCCCTACAAAACGGAAACAGACCACAGTCATTCCACTCCCTAAGGGAAGGAACCCCTCCTCCCCTTCAAACTATCGGCCTATATCTCTGCTCCACATCCTTGCCAAAATTCAAGAGCACCTTGTTCTATCCCAGCTACACAATTATCTTGATACAATCTCCTTTTTCACCCCCTTTCAAGCTGGCTTCAGAATAAATCACTCCACCACCACATCCCTCCTTCTCCTCACCAACTCCATCCTTACAGGCATTGACAACGGGGACATTACCGCAGCTATTTTTATAGACCTAGCAAAAGCCTTCGACACAGTCTCTCACCCCCTCTTGATATCTAAACTTGCCCAAACTGGTCTGACGATGACAGCACTCAGTTGGTTCCATTCATACCTGTCAGACAGGTCACAAACAGTCCGCATCGGTATGGCTCTATCCTCCCCCCTCCCTGTCACCAGTGGCGTACCTCAGGGGTCTGTACTTGGCCCGCTGCTCTTCTCAGTTTTCCTCAATGACCTGCCTGCTGTCTGCACACAATCTGGTATCCATATGTATGCAGAAGATATGGTGATATTTGCCTCTGGCCCATCTGGAACCACTGTAGCATCTCACCTTGAGAAGGACTTCGACTCCATCCAACACTAGTTCATTAAGAACCAACTATTCCTAAACTCAAAAAAAACTGTCTCCCTCACCTTCGACTCCCGTGCCAAGCTAACCCGACTAAAGGATGCGACCACCTTCTTTACCTTGGATAGGACCCCACTTGAGGCCAGCTCCTCATATCGTTATCTCGGCATCTGGCTGGATCAGCACCTTGATTTCTCAACACATGTAGAGGCTCTGCAAAAAAAATTACATCCCATGCTGGGAGCTCTCTATTGGAACAAGTTCTGTATCCCTACACAAACCAGGCAAGAAATGATACAGAAAATGATCTTTCCAATTTTTGACTACGGCGATGTCATTTACGGTGCCGCCCCCCAAACATCCTTAGCCAGGCTCGACCCTATTTATAACTCCTTCTGCCTGTTCACTTTGGATTGTCCACCAAACACCCACCACTGTGACCTCTACAAATCCTTTGACCTCCCATCACTCCAAAATCGGTGATTGTTGCACTGCACTAGAATCACTGCTAAATTCTGGTCGCATACGCTGCCCTCCTACCTATCGACATCCCTAACCGCTGTCCCTCCACCTACCTACGATCTCAGGAACTCTGACTCCAGACTTCTTCACATCCCCCACAGATCCACCCGATCAGGTCAGGTTGCTTTCAGCTTCACACTCCCCAAATTATGGAGCTCCCTAGCAGCCGAAATCAGACACACCACAAGTACTCCACATCGAAATGCCCTCCTCAAAACGCATTTCGGCACCAACTGCTTATGCCTTCCCCATCGCTGAACTCCCTGCTCAATTCTTATCAGCTATCCTGGGCTCCATTTCTAAATCAGTACCATACGTCATCTTTGTCTGACCCTCCTCTGTTACTGTTTGATATTCTCACCTACCCATCTAGTAGGTAAATCTAATCTCACTATGAAATTACTGTTATTGCTACTGCATCACTGCCTGTAAATACTGCTACTGTATTCACTGCCTGTAAATACTGCCTGTAACTACTCCTCACTTTGTATAACTCTACATGCATCTCAACTACTTCACCCATCCCATTGGGCCTTTGCTGTATATCTACAAATTATGTATGTTCTATTGCGCTTTATGTATTTATGTACTACATCCTTGTAATCCCCTACCCCCAGGGCGCATCCGGAATTGAGCGGTACTCTGCTCAGTATGCCTTTCCTGGTAAATCTCTTAAATAAATAAATAAATAAAATTTTACCCTAGTCGAAGGTGACCTATAACCTCCCTTAGAGCTCCACACTTTTGGCACCAGCTTCCCCCACTCTCACCCCTTACACCCCCTATGCCCTCCTGCCTCTCCCCCCCTCCCCTCTCTAATGGCACTTTCAGATATGGGGCCCTCCAGTCCATCCACCTCACACTTTTGCCACCCACCTCTACCCTCCGACAATGGCCCTTTAGCTTGCCTGCTTCTTTCTGACTCCCTTCTACCCTATACTAAATATATACTATTTACCCTGAAACTTGTCAGAAGCTGGCTTATGTTGTCTCTCTCCATTTTTGTCTGTATAATTAATGCTTAGTCATCTTTGTGTTTTAAGACTGTAACCACTGTTGACCTTTGTATGTATGTTACCTTATATCCTTTGACGTGGAACCTTTGTAAATGAGCAGTTCCTGCTCAAAGGTATTTGTAATCCTAGAGTTTAATAAAAAAAAATTATATGCTATCTTTAGAATCAGCTTTAAAATTGCATAACAACATGTTTCCTAACCATGAGAGCAATTCACTGTTTGTTATTAAAAAGAAAGGTCTGACTTTGAATGTTTCATCTTCAGATTCAATCAGATTGTTCCCTTTGTGAGGTGTCCAAGTTCATACTTTATTATGGAAATGCCCAGAAATCATTACTAAAATGAGGCTATTGTCACTTCATAAAACAAGTGTGAGTTCAAAAGCATTGAGATAGCAAGAGATAAACACTGGTGAGACATGCGGGGTTTTCAAACAAGTTGCCATCAACCATTCCCCAAATATTAATCCTGGTTCAGAACAGCTGCAAACAGCAGAATTTATTTACAGATGCAATGAGTTGGCATATATAAAAAGAATGCATAACTGTTTTTGTTAGATAACTAAAAAAGCTGCTGACACCTCATAGAAAACTTTGAAAAACATAACATTTAGGTACAATTTACCTTGCGTTCCATATGTATTAATTAGATTTCTCTTCCCCATTATCAGTACTGAGAAATTTGCATGGAAACATGTTGTACAGTATATCTCTTAGAGTTCATCTGCCTCTTTAGCTTACTCCCTACTTTATGATATAGTCCTCTGTTGTAACATCACAACCTGTTGCCATGGGAGTAATTATGATGTCACAAGTAAAGCATTATGACTTCAGGTAGGGAGAAAACAACAGGAATAGATAAACTCTTCAGGAGCAAAGACCCAGCTTTCATGCAAATGGCTTCAGTAATATAGCAGCTGGTTAACACAATTGGAACGGTATTCCGGGCGGTCTGGGTTCAAGGCCCAGTGGAGGCACTTATTCTTTCTCACCCTTGTTTGCATGTGTTCCATAATAAATAATAGGGAGGAGAAATACCGAACTAATGTAAAACACAAGCTGAACTATGTATATTATGTTTTGTTAAAGTTGTCCTAATGCTGTCAGCTGCTCTTTAAGGTAAATGCAAGGTGCCACAACTAATTCAGCCTTTTCATTCATGAATTATCAAGGTTCTTCAGATTCATACAATGCATACTATACAGTTTACTTTTTTCAACTATATGCCCTCTATGCATGGCAAAAACTGTTAGAACATGCATTTAACTACAGAAATATAAAACAGTGCATACAAAATTGGAGCGTTACCAGTGTACAGCATGTCCAACTGAAAAGTTGTAAGGGAGAAGAGCTTTCTTATAGTAAGAGGCTGCAACTGGAAAGCTCATTACTGGAGAGAGGCTATAATAATGGGTAAGATACTTGCTCAGCCTTTGGCTAGAAAGAGAAACGATGATCCATTAGGTGTTAGGGAAGATATCTGCTTATTGTATTGGTACTGTGCATGGTACAAAAAGCCAGGTGACATTGGCTTGGTCCCTGTATGAAATCTCTATAAAAGATTAATAAGAAAGAAAAGCACTAAATGTTATTTTAACTACAAAGGATGATTGAAGAATAATTAAGGCCATTATTTTTTCTGAGCAATTATTAAAATAAGGAGAAGAAAAATTAATGCAAAGGAAAATGTAATAACCAGTCTTAAGTAATAAATCCTATGTGATTTTTGTGTCCTGTCTTGCACATGTATAGTCTCAGTCATATATATTTTAGTACTGTTGTACTACAGACTTAACTGTTGTATCCATGTGAGATGGTGCATCCACTGGAATAGGCACTGATGGCTGTATTCTTTGCAATTATCAGAGTCAAAACCAGCACACTCACCAACCAGAAAGGGCCCAAAAAAATAAGAAAAGGTCTTCACATCAAGGCTCAGATATTCAGAAATGCGCCAAAGGCTGGCACAAGTCTGGTGCAGCACAAATCTGATGTTCCGTGGCGCAACGGGAGTCATATTCAGAGGTTGCACCTGTCACATTGTGCCACCGCAACCTGGCTGACTATAGCACAGTTGTGCCATGGCACAAACAGGCTTGCGCTATGGCACAACCAGGGTTGTGCCATGGTGCAAGCATAGGTGCACCATGGCACAAACACAGTTGCGCCATGGTGCAGAAAGAGAAGCTCCAGCAACTGTGAGAGCAGAGCAACAGAGTAACAGAGGGGGGCACGGCACAGCGAAGAGACCCAGGGACAGAACCAGGGAATCAAAGTGACAGGCCACCACCAGAAGGGCACAGCAGGGCCCACACCAGCACCCAGACCCCCCCAGAACACAACAGTCCACAGATAGTAGGCAACAGGAGGTGCCAATGGAGGGCCACCAATGAAGCCCCCCCCCAGGCAGCAGGCCATGCCCCCCCACACCCAGACCAGAGCAGGCCATACCCAGGACCACACAACCAAGCACACACACAAGCACCACAAAGGCACACAAGTGGCCCACACAGTTGGCACAGAATGCACCAGGAGCCACGTAGTGCAGCAGACCACATGGGACAGGCCACACAATGCCAAGCAGGGGCCCCAACACAGCATGCAGCCAGTACCCGACCAAAGTCCATGGCTATGTGACATCACCATTCACACACCCACCACACACCCCTGACAGCTGCCCCATGGGCACCCCAAGGCACAGCCACCGACCGAGAGGAGGGACACCACCACAGTGGGACACACCACAGCACACAGCAGTGAACCAAAGAAGCACAACATGTGCCCCAACACATGCACACTACATGAACAGGCACTGGGCCACTGCAGAATGGCTCCTCATGTCACCTGCAAAGCAGACACTGACACAGGCAGGTAAGTCAAAACAGATATATTACAAATAAACTATGTACAGCAACAAGGGGGTGGGAAAAGGTAGGAAAGTGAGGGAAGGGGACAGGGAACAGGGACTGTACAGTGGGATGGGGGACTGTAGGAGGAGGTACAGCAGGGGAAACAGGGGAATGTTGGGGCCCATTCACCAGTGGCCATTGCCAGCCACCCCTTGGCACCCTCGCCACCTCCTATCTTGCAGAAGCATGTGGCGAACTTGCAGCACAGCCTCCATTGTTGTCAATGCGATGAGCAGTCTGCAGTACATGGGCCTCTGTCTGTGATGCTGCATACCTATGACAAGGGACAGGACAGGTGATCAGTGCCATGTCCCAAGGAACCATGCCCACCCACAGCACGAAATGGGCAATGGGAACACACACCCCTGGAAAGCCCATACCAGCCACCCGCCAGGGGTGAGTCAATGCCTGCCAGCAATGCGGCACACACCACGACAGTGCACAAGGTGGTCCCCACCACACAATGGCCACCAGACTGTGCAATGACAGTCACATGGCACAGTGCACTGGCAGCACCACAGCAAAGTCAGTGGCATCCAGGCACACTCCCACCCCACCAACAACTGGCACACGTGTCCAATGGATGCACCACAGTGGCAAGCACCACGCACAGTGCAACACACACAGCTGCCATGGCACATGGCACAGGTGGCCATGCCTGCACCCATGCCCTCGCCAACCCCCATGTAATGTGCGAAGGACCATGACAGTGCCTACCTGCCCTTTGTGGCCCCACTGGTGCTGGAGAAGCTCCTGAATTGCCTCCATGGCCCGCTGCGGCCTGCTTCCCTGACACCACTGCTGCTGCAACCGCTGCCCTCCAGCGATGCTCAGGACCTGGGAATGGAACATAGACAGGTGAACATTAGTAAACATCCATAGCAGCTGCCCACCACCACCACCCCTGTGCACAGGGTGAACCCCTGCCTGGCACATCCCGCACAGCTGCATCATCACAAAGCAAGCAGCGGCTGGCAGTGCCAACCCACGATGCGCACAATGGCAGTGCACCACTCTGCAGGGCATGCCAGGCAGCCTAGCTAACACCACAGTACAGCACCAGGGCATACAAGCAATATGGGCCTACTCACCTGGCTGTGGCACAGCCCCATGCCTGACATGCACCTCAAGCCTCCTCAGGTGCTCTGGCTCCCTCCGCACAAGGTCGCCATATCTGTGGCAGCACTGCTCTCCCATCCTGGCTGCTGCAGTGTGGCACAGTGTGACCCTGGGCTGCTACAGGCCAAACAGTTGGGGGCATGGGGCTGGACACAGGCAACCAGGTTGACCAGCTCGACCCATGTCCAGTTCTGTGCTCATGGTGTCCTTTGCTGTGCTGTGCTGCAAGATGAAGCCAGTGAGAAAAATGGTGGCAGTAAGCGCACATGGCCAAGACATGTGCCAGATGCACAATGAGAGGGAACATGCACTATGTCTGCCCATCGCACAGTCTCGGAGATGCACGGCATGGGTGTGGCTAGGTGGGGTCACTGGGTGGGGGGGTGACCCAGGGATCAGGGGTCACAGCAGGGATCAAGGGTTGTCAGCCTCTGCGCAGTGTGCATGTGCGCGATAGTAGGCTTGGCACATCATGCGCCATGCCTCCATCGCACAGTCGGCACACAGTGTGCAATTGACACCATGATACCATTCAGAGCATGTGCACTGCGAGCCTGTGCAACATGCATGCGCATTGCACCACAACTTGCTCCGGAGCAATCTCATTGCTGATGGAGCAAAATCATGATACTCAAACATCACATGCAAATGATCTCATCAGCCAATGCATGGCACAATGAGGGCATTAGCATGTCATTACCAATGTGCCAAACCTCATTTGCATGCATTGCGCTATATAAGCACTACGGAACAGCACAGGCCATGGACCAGTTTTGCATCCTTTAATGGTAAGTTGCACATGCTGCTGCAGCTCACTGGGAGCAGCCAACACAGCAGGGTGGGACAGAACAGGATGATGCTGCCACTGACACACTGTGCTGTCCATGTCCACAGGAAGCGACATGTCGGAATGTGAGGAGGGTGAAGAGCATGAGCCTGCTCTAAAGGGCAGGCCCAATTTCACAAAAGGCAGAGACAGAGGCCCTGTTCGATGCCTACCTTGACAGGGAGCCCCCGTTGAGTGGTGCCACAAGCACACCACAGGCCAGGGCTGGGGCTTGGGAGGAGGTGGTGGCATGCATCAACCAGCAGGGCAGCCACCAGTGGTCAGTGCAGGAATGCAGGAAGAAGGTGAACACAGACAAGAGGCGCATCAGGGAGAAGGTGGCAGCCATCTGTGTAGCTCAGAATCCACTGGAAGGGGCCTGCAGATGCGCTACCACTCACGATGCAGGAGGAGTTGGTGGCAGCCACCATGTAGCACAGCACAGCACAGTGGAGGGTGTGCCTGGTGGCAGATTCCAGACAGGTGGCAGCACATCACTGCATGGTAAGTATGTCAGCCATGCACAGCTGGGGACGTGGAAGGTGCGTACTCATCCATGCTGGCATGCATGCAGCTGGCATGCCTGTCATGTGCATGTGTGCGCACCCACATGCATGCCATGCTGCACGACACATGCAGTGGCAGTGGGGGGTCACATGTGGGTAATGCATCACTAACATGCCTTTCTTTATCTTGCAGCACCAGCACATCTCCATGCAGATGATGGTTGGCAGCAGCGGCAGCTGCTGTGGCCACTGGACCATCCCCGGAGGACTAACCTTCCACCTACACAGGCATCCGGGGGCCCGACAGGCTGCAGATCACCACCACTGTGCAGACAGATATCCTGGACCTGGGGTTGGACGAGGCCTGGGATGTGTTCCTGCAGGATGCCAGCCTTGGTGTCCTGAGCGCAGAGACACAGATCAGGGTGGGGTCCAACACCAATGATGACGTAATGCTCATCCTGGACAGCATGGCCACTATTGTGGGGCAGATGTCTCTGCTGGCCACTGACACAGTCAGCATGCCCATTGCTCTGCTGGCAGTGGAACAGCTGCCCGCCACCACTGTGGGTGCAGTGGTGTGTGCTGCCCTGGCTGTGCCCATCAGTGGAGGTAGTGTGGCCGTGCAGGCGCTGGGTGGCATGCAGTGGCAGGGCAGGTGACAGTAGCAGGCTTTGGGTGCCACTGGGCAGCCAGACACAGGGTCCACTGCTGGTGAGCCTGCTGTACCCAATCCCCCTACAGACCCCACTGTGCAGCGTCCACCAGAGAGGGGGGCTGTGCAACATGGCCGGTCACCACATGAGGATCGGCATGTGGCCCAAGAGCCCCAGGATGCTGACTTGCTGGCTGAGCACACCCTTTTGCTGAAGGAATTCGTTCAGCAACAGGTGCTGCTCACCACTGAGGTTCATGCACTGCGTGCAGAGGTGTGCCAGTTAGCCAAGCAGCAGGAGAGGGGCATTGCGCAGATCCTGGCAGGGATGCAGTGCATGTAGAATGCCATGACTGCATCCCTGTATCACATTGCCACTGCGATCTCAGATGGTTTTGTGCTGCTGGCTGCCACAGGTCATGGCTGGGCACAGATGACCCCCTGCAGTGCACTCTCCACTCTACGTACCTGGCGTTGGGTGACCCCTGTGCAGTCGACACTAGGCTCTGATGTTGGCATCCCATGCATGCCCAGGTCTGGGCTGTTTGGGCGATTTGACACCCCTGCGTGGACATGGTTGCAGTCCCACGGTTCCACTCCTGGGGGGCTATTGCACCCCCCCATGGCTGATGCACAGCCTGTGGCTGCCAAATGGCCCAGGTGCAGCAGCCCTCTGCGGCCGTGGTGGCCATGGTTCCATGCAGTGGACCTGATGTGCGGGCTTCCCCGTCTGCGTTCTGCAGCTGCTGCCCAGTGTGCACATGGGCGGTGTGTGTGTGTGCCTACCATTGGTGTGGTGCCTGTGTGTCACACCACATGCTGCCTGTGTGCGTGCTTGCCCAGCCACTGGGCCATGTGGCGTGGGTGTGATGACAGCAGTCTAGCACCGGTTGCGCCTGTGCACCAGTACGATGCATCTTATCCACTCCACATGCCCACATCTGTGTGTGTGGGTGCATATGTGTGTGTGGGGGGGGGGCTATGAGAGGTGCTGTGTGTGGTAGTGTGTGGGTGTATGCCTCTGTCTCCCCTACCCCTGCTTCACACCTCTGTGTGTGCATGCCCAATGCCGTGCATGCCCCTGCATGTATGCTGTACCTGTCTGTGTGGCCCATGCATGTGTATCACACCACCTACCTGTGTGCACCATAGTGCTCCTGTGCAATGGTGTCCCAGTGTCATCTCACCTGCTGTAGCAATCAGGTATCCCTCCACCCAGGGGATGGCTGTCCACCTACCTCCGGCCCACTGCCTCCATTGTCCCCACTACTGTCACCCTCATCAGCCTCAACAGCTATCCCAAACTCAATGGCCATGTTGTGCAGTATGCAGCAGGCCAGGAATAAGCCACAGACTTTCAAAGAGCTGTACTGTTGGGCACCACCTGACCTGTCTGGGCAATGGAACCTTGCTTTCAGCATGACAAAGACTCACTTGATGATGCTGCACATGCTTGTGTGTGCCTCATTGTAGCATTCCTCTGCTGGGAACAGGGGGTGCCAGTAGGGGGTGAGCAGCCAGGGCCACAGTGGATAGGCACTGTCTCCTGTGTGAATAGTGACATGGTTAGCCCTCTGCTATTCTATGCTGCACCCCTTGCCTGTCTGTGGCACCCATGCCAACATGCACACCCTGTCCTCCCCATCCCAAGGTATGTTCTGCCCATTACCCCTTGTCCATGCCATACTGACCCACTAGGTGGCCAGTGGGGATGCCCCAATGTTCAAACCTGTGGCACAGCACAGAGCTGTGCTGATGAATGCATCATGTGCACTCCCAGGGTGTATGGCACAGACATTGGTTATGCGACCCATGGCATCGCACACCACCTGGCAGATGACACTTGGGCTCCCCTTCCTGTTGATGTATGCAACACCCTAGGGGCAAGGTGGCATGCGGATTCCCACATGGGTGCAATCAATGACCCCAATCATACCAGGTATACGTGCTACCCTGTGGCAGTCCTGCATGGTTGCTATACTCTCCACCTGTGTCTGGGGAACTGGATGTATTCCAACACACATGGCAGCAAAGCACTGAGGAACTGTATGAGGTGGCGGGACGTGGCTGACTGGGTTATGCCTGTGGTGTCCCCTGTTGGTCTCTGGAAGGTTCCCGTGGTGGGAAGGCACATGACAGCTGTCTCCCTCGTCTTCACGGACATGGCATGGCTCTGTCTGGTGGGTGCTTGCATATCCTCACTGCACAGCTTGTAGAGCTGCCTCAGAATGGCCCTGTTCGGGTGGTACCAGCCCACAATCTCAGTTTCACTGTTCTGCTTGAAGGTGATGCAGGTGCGGTACCACCTGTGTAGGGCACACCGCCGATGGGCCCTTCCACGGCCATGTCGCTGTTGCTCCTGCCCCCTCACATCCCTCATTATGGCCTCCATCATGAAGGGTGCACTATCCATGGCCCTTGCTGTCCAGTTTCCCCCTGGGTGTTTGGCTGCTGCTGGTAGTGTGTCACCCTGGTGCACGGCCTGGCAGTGTGTCTATCTGTCTCTCACACTTTCTTTGCCTTGTCTCCCTCTTCACTGCCACCTCTGTCCCTCTCACTCTGGGTCTGCCTTGGTCTGTCTGGCTCTCTCTTTGTCTTTCTTTCTTTCTTTCTTTCTTTCTTTCTTTCTTTCTTTCTTTCTTTCTTTCTCTCTCTCTCTATCTCTCTCTCTCTCACTCCCTCTCACCTGGTGCAAGTGCCATCTGTGTGCTTGCACCCTGTTTTTATAGAAACAAGTCTGCTTGGTGCATCCTTGATTTACTCAGTACTTGCAACATGGTTTCACAGTTCAATAACCCACTGCACTGGATATTCATGGGAATGCCCCCTGTACTTGTGCCTGCATTCATTATAGTTGTGCATTGGCACAATGCAAGTTACGCACTGGCTCCCATTGAATATGGCTCCTTGGGGCAAGTCCGCACTTGCACCAGTGAAAGCTTTGAATATCCGGGCACAAGTGTTCAGCCAATCTTTTTATTTCATAGTGATGGTGGATCCATACAGACAAGTACAGCAGCATGTGTCATTGCAGGCTTACGTATCGTCCTCCTCTCAGGGCTTCATCAGAGCTAATTTACAGCAAGTGTCCAGGTGCATTTATACAAAATCTTTAAATCACATGTGTGCATTTCAACCAATCTAAAGTGAAAATCCTGTGTTCAAATTTAACTACTATTAGCAAAGTGATTCACCTGTGCTATCATAACATCTGTCTATTTTATTTATTCATATTTATTCATATCTAAAGTAAAACAATTTCATTTGTTAATGATAATCATGTTTTTCTTCTTCTCAAAAAGAAAATCCTCATTCATCATGGCTTCATTTTCATGAGGCGATCCTGTAACACAGAAACAGTTAAGTGCAGAGTTATTAAACGTTTCTTTAATTTTAAATCTCACTGTCTTTTCTATGTACTTAATAACAGAATTATTCTTTTCTTTACTGGATCATACTTTTATACAAGGAGGTCAAAGTGAAGCGAACAGGTTTTTTAATCTCAAAATTCACTGTCTTATTTATCTACTTTATTACACTTCATGACAGAATTATACTGCTCTTTTTAAGTGCACACTTTTATGAAAGGAAGTCAAAGGTTGGGGGGTTATTTTTTCCTTTTCAATAAGATTCGTGAAATTTCAAATTTCCCATTTAGCCCTGGACAATGTAGAGCCCCTGGTCTATATATCCACTCCTGCTCTCTGCAGTTCAATGTGTTCTCTATGTCTCCCCATCTTACATTTTTGTCAATGCTTTCAGTCCCTGTTGCTGTGATCCTATGTGGGGTGTGTGGGTTGCTAAGTATATGTAGAGCCATAGCATAGTCCTTATTTTAGTTTTTAACCGTATTAATGTGTTCATTTAGTCTGAACCTGAATTTGCCTTTTGTGCGCCCCACACAGTAACACCTGCATGAACATTCTAATAGATAGACAACTCTCTCCGAGTTACAATCCATTTTATCCTTAATTGGTTCTGCCTTGCTGGTGCATGGGTTCTGAAAGTGAATTTGTCTCTTCATATATTGGCACAATATGCAAAAACGACAGGGTTTGTTGCCCCATTTGTCTCTGTTCTGAGGTGTAGATTGTGCTGGCTGGTAACTGTGGACCAGCTGGTCCCTTAGGTTTCTTCCTGTCTTATATACTGTAAGACTCTTGAGAGGAGGGTCTATAATATACCTCATGTTAGGTACACATCTCAGGGTTTGGAGGTTCATTTTGATCATGTTTACTACCTCTCTAATACCCCTTCCAGAGGTGGTAATAAAGGTAAGTGGTGATTGTTTTTCCTTTTTCTTTTTATTCTTCGTAAGTAAAAGTGCTTCTCTAGTCACAGTCAGTTTCTGATCTGATTCTCTTAAGATCTTGCTCCCTATACTTCCTTTCCAGAAATTTTTCTTTAAGCTCTTGTGCTCATTCATATTTACCTTCCTTTGAACAGTTCCTTTTCATCCTTAAGAACTGGCTTTTTGGGGAGATTTTTAATCAGATATGGGGGTGACAGCTGTCAGCATGTAAGACACTACTTCTTTCATTTGATTTGGTGTAGAGATCTCTTGTAATGGTACCATCTAAATTTTTTATAATGGTCAAATCAAAAGAATTTATGGCACATCTATCTGTAGCAACTGTGAATCTAAGGTGTGGATTAGAATCTTCTAAGTATTTAACAAAGCTAGTCAGTTCCTCCGTGGTCAATTTCCATATTAGAAAAATATCATCAATAAAATGCTTATAGATGTTGATTTTTTCATTAAATGGACTTGTCTGTGTATCATAGGCCACTCTATCTTCCCACTCCCCAATATAAAAATTAGCCAGGCTAGGTGCTAGGGTGGCCCCCGTGGCCATCCCCTTCACTTGTTTGAACAGTTTGTCCTCAAATAGGAAAATGGTATTACTCAAAACTATGAGGCCTATGCTCTATTGGGTGGAAATTATGCACCAAAGGCACATATCTCACCTGCAGAGCTCTGCACCTGTGGACAGGTGTGCATCAGCAGCATACATGACCACCAGCCACCTTTCTGCAGCCCCACCCCCATGGTGCGCGGGTATGCACAGGTCCACACGGGATGGCCAAGGGTGGAGCTGCGCACCTGGGTGGGCATCCATTGGGATGTCCATCCAGGATCCCTCAGTGGATCCCTTATGCAGTGGGGGGGGTGCATTGGCTGCACTCTGCCATGGATGTCCAAACAGCCAGCAGCTATGGAGGTGAGAGGTGGGATGTGCTGCCGGCTGTGCCATGCCCCTGATCAGAGGGGGAGGTATGGGGGTGGAGTGGTGCCACGAGGGTGTGTGTGTGTGGGGGATTGACACAGCCCACCACACCAACTGGAGCATGGGGAGCCACAGTGGTGGGTGGGGGGGTTTCTGTGGTCCAGAGACTGGTGCCCCATGAGTGTGTGTGTGTGTTTGGGGGGGTTGGCATACATGGAGGTGGGGGGGGCTTGGCTGGGTGCTGGGGTTGGTGGCCCCAGGCAGCATGTGGATGTGGCTGCTGTAGTCCCCATGGTGTGGGATGGATGCATGGGATGCAGAGGGGACTTATGGCAGGGTTCTTCCTGGCGTAACCTGCAGCCACCTCTGCACCCCTGAGGCCAGCACTACATGCAATTGTGCATCACGTATAGTGCTGGCATGCCCCCCACCAACCCCCTATGTGTTGCTGTCTGCACAGGTGGGGATGAGGGTGCAGATGGGCTGTGTGCCCTGTTTTGTGCATTCTGCATGGGGGCCACAATGGGTGTGGGTGGCTATGCGCAGGGGATGTGGGCAGCATAGCCACTTTGCACAATCACGCATAGCCCCTATGTTAGTTCCACAACCATATTGATTCTCGGTTGGGACACATCTGTGTGCTGCAGTAAAGACTGTTCAATTGCATGTAATCACCCTTTCCTAGATATATTAGTGTATAGTGTGTTGACACCCATAGTAACAAGTAACCAATCAGATTCTACCTCAATGTTATCAAGAATTGTCAGCATATGTGGGGTGTCTTTTAAGTGGCTTCTTGCTTTTTCCCACTAACAGGCTAAGAAAACTGTCCGCAAAGTGGGATATCAGTTCTGTGACCCAACCTATGCCAATACTATTGGGTGCACCAGGGATTTTTCTGGATTTTTATGCACCTTAGGGAGTATAAAATGCAGGCTTAATAGGATTCTGTACTGTTCGATAACATAGCTCATTTGTGTCTATCAGGTTGTTATGACATAATTCCAAAAGATAGTCCTCTATTTCATACTTAATCCTGGGCGTGGGGTCAAAGTGTAAGCTTTCATGATACTCACTGTCAGAAAGCTGTTTGTATTCCTCTGCTGTATAGTATGATGTATTCTCTACCACAATCCCCCCCCCCCATTGTCTGCAGGTTTGACTGTGATTAAAGGGTCAGTAAATAAATTGTTCAGGGCATCTCATTCTAGTTTTGTCATGTTACAATATGGTAAACAAGAAGTGTGCAATGATGTATACTGATTTTAAACACATTTGTAATTAACTTCTAATTACTGGTGACCCCCTTTATCACACGATTTACAGGTATCTGGAAAACACCATAATAACCCGAAAACCTGTTATTATGGCATTTTGCTTTAAGTCTCCTGTCTGTTCCATAGCATTTTGTGTCACAGAATTCTAGGACACCTCCTCATTGGGGCTTAGTTAGTGAGTGGGCGGGCCGAACACCTCAAGTAACATGGCGGCTCTGTTGCTCCACTGCCAAGCACCCGGCTCAATCTATTGCTTCTCCCTGACATGACAGGTACTTTCTTAATATTTCTGAACATCTATCTGGTTGATTCTGCCCTTATAATGTTAAAAATATATCTGGTTGATCCTGTCATTTGTACCCTTCCGAATGAGACTTTATCACTTCTGGCACAGCGGCCACATGGTGAACAGACCATGAGTAAACAAGTAACTGAACTGCTTGTGGTTCGCAGTGTAATTTAAAAAAAAAGTAAAGTAAAGAAAAAGCCTGTACACGAAAAGCAGAGACA
The DNA here is from genome assembly GCA_016271365.2 of Neoceratodus forsteri. Taxonomy (NCBI): domain Eukaryota; kingdom Metazoa; phylum Chordata; order Ceratodontiformes; family Ceratodontidae; genus Neoceratodus; species Neoceratodus forsteri. Next base: position 1,295,960,206 of record CM057456.1, read on the forward strand.
GGCAGAGTGTGTGTGTGTGTGTGTGTGTGTCTTTGTCAGTGTCTCACAGCAGTGGTCCACTAACTTACTCTGGTAGAAGAAAAAAAGTTCCCTGCATGAGTAATTATAAAAAATAATATCTATGCAACTTTTTTGTTATAGAATTTTTTTACACACCTTCACTGTGTGATGACCTCATAAACCTCTTGAGCTTCGCACTTGAGGTTTATGGGTCATCACACACCTCGGATGTGTAAAAAAATTCCATAACACACAATTCTATAGACATTAGTCTCTATTTTATTGATCGAACAAATAAACTTGACTTTAATTAACTTGATTGAACCTTACAGAAAATGAAGATTTCCTCATTGGTTAATGATCAGGTTGGTTTCTTTGGGATTGAGAATCAACCAAAGTTATCAGGTACCAATCACTCCTTCATTGTCTCAGCTGGTGAATCCTCCTGTGCCTCTAGGCCTCTCTGCTATGACGTATCCCAATGCTCTGTTCTCTGCCTTCTTCTTTTCTCTATTTGTCTCCTTTGCCTTGGCCACTGCATATCTTCTTTCAGCCTTGGTACAATTTCTATCAAATATAAAGTAAGTAATAAGACACAATGGGGCATTGATTGTGCTGGTTTTACCGTGTGTTCCAGGACTGGCCTGAGTGGGCATCACTGCTACAGCTGTGGCTCTGGCATTCCTACCAGACGGCCACAGTCACCATCTCTGCCTGCCTGCCACAAAGTCTTTCCAGGACTGTCCTGAGTGGACATTGCTCCAAAATTCCTACCGGTCTGCCACAGTCACCATTTCTGCCCACCTGCCCCAAAGTCTTTCCAGGTAACTACTTCAGCCTGGTGCTCAGATCCTAAGCTGCACAATTGATTGGTGTGCTCTGGCAGAAGATGGCCCCTCACTGAACACTAAAACCTTGTCTCTGCTGACTGACCGGACTGACTTCTCTCCTTCTATCTAGATGTGCTTTCAGCTGTAACTACTGCCTCTATTTTTTTTTTTTTTTGAATTTGCAATCTCAGCCCAGTAGTTCAGTTAGCAACTGTTGCAGTACAAAATATTTAATACCTTGAATTCTTAGCTCAATTATAAATTTTTGCAAATGTTATAAATCAGATTTACAGTTTGTTTTAGGGTGATCACAACCAGTTTAAAGCTATGGTCTGCCAAGTAATTTAGAACTAAATTACTAATTATTGTTAAGAGTGTTTTCAGACCACTCATACTAAAATCTGACAGGAAAATTTCAGTTCTTCCTGGCCTTATCTGCCTACTTTGCTGCCATTTTCTGTCTCTGGCACCTTGTACCATATCTAACTACTTAACTGCTACTCCTGTCCTTGGCTCCTCTAGCCCCCAGCCACCCCCCCCCAATTTTCACTTGTTTTTAACCTGGCCTTAATGCTGGGAACACAACGACCACCTCCTTGTCCTTTCCCCTCCTTTTCTTGCTGACACCTATTTTTATCATCTGCTTTAGCCATTCTTTGTCTCCCTCTATCTTTCCACCCTTCTACTGAAGTATTCTAGCTATCTTTTGTGCTCTCTGTCTCTCTGCCCACCCCCCGATTTAGCCACTCCTTGTCCTTTGCTGGTCTTAACTAAGACTTTTGCCATACCCTCTCTCTCCCTTCCAGGACTGCCGTGAGCGGGTATTGCTGCTATGCCTGTGGCTCCGTTGTTCCTACCAGCTGGCCACAGTCATCATCTCTGCCTACCTGCCCTGAAGTCTTTCCAGGTAACTGCTTCAGCTGGGTGCTTGGATCCTAAGCTGCACAATTGATTGGTGTGCTCTGGCAGAAGTCGGCCCTTCATTGGACACTAAAACCTTGTCTCTGCTGACTGATTGAACTGACTTCTCTCTTTCTATCTAGCTCTGCTTTCAGCTGTAACTACTACCTCTATTTGTTTCCCTTCAGCAAGTTATACCGTACTGCCAATAGAGGGACACAATCTTTATCTACAGTGATCCCTGCCTGTTGTTCACATAGAAATTCTGTTGTTACACATATCATGCCGTGCAACATGAAACTCCTTCTTTCCTCTCCTCTCTCTCCCTTTCTCTACTCCTAGTACTTTCCCTAACACCGCTGATTGGTCTGTACTAGCAAATGCTGAATAACTCACCTTCTACACCCTCCTATCTAAAATTCCCTACTTCTATCCTTGCCATCACTCCCTGCCCACCCTTTGAACTATGGTCATATTCTTCCTCTATCCCTCGTCCTTCATTACTAACTGTTCCACCCTTCATTGCTGCTTTTCATCTCCTGCTCCCCTACTCTCATGTGCACTACCCTGCCAGTTTCACTGGTTCCTCGACATCTAACTCTAAATGCCCCAAGCTTCACTTCCTCATCTTAACACTACTCTTGCTTTCCTGGTCCATCTGTGTCTCATGCTCTGAATGCTCTGAACGATCCATTATCTATCTCGGTTCCTTCTATTGCTCCCACTGTCCTCCTGAATGGTTTCAAGATCCTTCATCTAAATATATGTAGTTTGCTGCAAAAAATCAACCTTCCACAAACCATGGTGGCCACTCTAAAACTTGACATACTTGACATACTGATCATCATGGAAACTTGGCTAAAGATCATGATCCTGGATCTCTCGGTCTCCATTCCTTGACTCCTTCCTGACCGAGCAGGTAGAGGTGGTGGTGTCAACATGTACGTTCTTACCTGCCGTCAATATTCTATTATTTATTCATCCACTAGCCCAGCGTCCCATGATGCACTGGCTATTCATTTAACTCTGCCCTTCACCCTCCCCATCTTTATAGCCAGCATTTACTGTGGCCCAAATGTCCAGCTTTCTATTGCTCTCTACCTCATAACCTCCATCGCAGCCCTATCTTGCTCAGGTGAACTACTGTATACAGCTTAGGCTACCTTAACTTAAACTGGCTGTCTCCAAGACATCCAAAATATGTAATGATCTTGGAGACCTGAAAAAAATGATCCGTAGTCTCCGAAATGAGGGTGCTGTTATAAATGTGAGAGTAGTTGCTGCTGTAAAGATTGGGGTTGTAAAATTAAAAGATCATAAAATGCTGACTGAATTCGGAGAGCCGATAGCAATTACTAGGCACTGGGCCTAGCAATTTCTTAACAGAATGGGATATGTGAAGCAAAAAGGCACTAAGGCAGGTCGCAAGACCCCGAGTGATTTTGGCAAGCTGAAAACAAACTTTCTCGCCTGCATCAGCAAGGCAGCAGGACAGGAGCTACTGCCTCCAGACCTTGTAATTAACATAGATGAGACTGGAGTGCACCTAGTTCCCTGCAGCCAGTGGACCATGGCAGAGTGTGGAGCAAGGCAGGCCGATGTGACCGGTTTGGGCAATAAGAGACAAATTTCACTGTTGATGGGGTGCACCCTTGGCGGCGTCTTTCTACCACCTCAGATAATTTACCAGGGAAAGACCAAAGGGTGTCTGCCTAATTATAACTTTTCACCTGAATGGAGTATAGCATTCACAGAAAATCATTGGGCAAACACAAAATCCACTCTTTTGTACATTGAAAACATTTTGACACCACACATCAGAAATGTTTGCGAGAAAAACGCACTTCCCAAATAGCAGAATTCCATTCTAATTATGGATTTGTATCATGCCCATACCACAAAAGAGGTTCTTGAAAAGCTAGAATGCAAGCAAATAATACTAATATTTGTCCCGGCATCTTGCACCAACCTCTTGCAGCCACTAGATGTTGCCATAAACAAACTCCTTAAGGATTACCTAAAGAAGGCTTTCACAGAATGGTACACAGCGCTTATAACTGAACAACTGAATGCTGGTTCACAGTCTGAGGACATTACAGTTGATCTAAAAATGTCATCAATTAAATGTAAACATGCTGAATGGCTTGTTCATGCCTTTAACTGCCTGAAAGACAGAAGTGAGGACTGTATCCGTGGATTTCTGTACGCGGGCATTGTTGAGGCTCACAACACATGCCTGAATGTGGTAAGCAAACAACATTTTCATTCTGTATTCTTACTGTAAATTGTTGAAGTTATAGCCCTGATGTTAGTTTTTTTTTTTTTTGCAGGTTATCCGCAGTGAATATGAGGCTGAGACTGTGTGAGACTGAAATGGAATACACCCCTCATCCATCGCAGATGTCTCAGCAAAATACATTTTTGAAAAGAGGACTCCCTTTTTTTTTTCACTAATTTTGGCATTCTTTTTTAGTTTGTGTCTAATAAAGATGGCTTTAAATTTATTTTACTATTGTTTTAATTTAGCACTTCAATACACAACGTGAATATGGCAGCATTTTTTTACAAGCTAATATTTTGTGTTCTACAGTATACAACTTAAGCTACCTTAACTTAAACTGGCTGTCTCCAAGACATCAAAAATATGTCATGATCTTGGAGACCTGAACCTCTCCCAATTGATCTCAGAACCCATCTGCCCTAACCACAAGACACAAAATCACTCCCTGATCAACTGGGCTCTTACCACCCACCCCCACAGAGTAATTAGCTCTGGCATATTCCCAGACGCTCTCAGTGATCACTACCCAATATTCATTGTCAGGAAAATCCACAGACCAAAATTTCCTCATAAAACCTTGCAACTTCGCTCCTTCAAATCCCCAGACATTGAACCTGTCCAGAACAACCTAGCCCTCTCTGACTGGTCTCCCTTAGTCTCTTCCTTCTCAGTTAATAAGGCTCTAGCCTACTTCAAAGAAATATTCCTTGCTAATTGGAACACCTTTGCCCCTCTCAAACAAACCAGTGTTAGGTGTAACCACCTGTCACAAATGCACTCCACTGGTCAGGCCTTCTGCTCCCATGGTGCCAACCTCAGAGTGCAATAGTGTGAACTGGTAACAGACAGGGTAACCCTCCTGTCTGCTTTGGCTCCAAATCACCTTTAGATTCAAGGTCTGGGGGGTTTCAAACTGTGAACCTTATGCTAGCATACCCAATGTACAGGCTCAGATATGTACCCTCTTCTGGGATTTCGGTACAATCTTTTGCCAGGGGCACCTAGCCAGGTCTCCAAAATGAACCCTTAAAACTCTATTAGAGACCTTAGGCATATGCTTACCTTTTTCAAGCTTAGTAACACCATCAAGCCTTTTTAAACAGTTGTCAGACTTAAAATACAGGCACTTCACATGCAAAAAGAAACTTAGAAGACACCCAGACAGTATCTTAAAGAAAATGTGATTTACTAGAATATGATAAAAACAGGTAAAATAACATACAGAACAAGTATCACAAACCTCACAGTCATCTACAAATAAAAAGGAAAGTTACAGAAATCCAAACTCCTACCACAGACACTTAATTCTCCTCTGTCTAAGTGTTTCCTTTAAGTGCTTGTTAAATCAGAGAACTGTCTTTCTCTTAGAATTCCAAGAATTATATCACACATTTCAGAAACGATACATTTTCAACTCTATCTCCCCACCCCCTTGGTGAGTCATCTAGCTCCTCTTTTTAGAATTCATTCTTACAAACATAATTTACTACCAAGAGGTATTTTAAAATTAATGGTAACCTCAGAAGAAAAAAATATTTCCTAAATATGACATCCTTTAAGTAAGCATCCTCTTTGAACTGGTGGCTGGTTTACAACCCCACAATTTCCACTAAGGTGTGAGAAAGCCAACAGGAATCAGTCAAATGATGTCCTTTCCCTGAAGTCATAATACTCATATTTAGTTTCCAACATCAAAGGCAGCAGCAGGCAATAGACTGTCTCTGGAGGATGTTCCAATTAACTGTTTCCTTCTGGTCAGTTTCATTATCTCCTGGTTTTCAGCTACTGACACTTTGAAATTACATGCCAAATTCCTCACACATTGAAAATGTCATACACAGACCATGTATTTATAATGCCAATATAATACAATAATCATAAGCAAAGTGGCAAAGCGTCGCACCCTTCCCCACCTAGACTGAATTTGGGGGCTCTATCCCCTAAATGGGATGAGCTCTTTAAGTCAGGTCATTCCTCATAGAGATGCAACAAGCCATCTGCATTCTGAGTGGTTGCTGCAGTCCTATGTAAGATCGTCATGCCATACCCTTGCAAGGCAATACTCCATCTTAATAATCTACCATTCATTTTTCCCATTTGTGTCAGCCAAACCAGGGGGTTGTGGCCAGTTTGTACCTCAAAATGCTGCCTGTATAAGTATGGCAAGACACTATTTTTCTACAGTAGAGTAAGCCTGCTCCCTGTGAAATAATGTTTTACTCAGGTACACAATAGGGTGATACTTCCCTTGGTTGGATGTCTGGCTCAGTATTTCTCCAATACCCCTGTCTGAGGTGTCAGGCTGGACTATAAAGGGTTTGCTACAGTCAGAACCTGTCAACACAGAAGCACTGCACAGTGCCTCCTTCAGTCTGGTAAAGGCTTTTTCACAGGCTGGTTCCCAGGTATCTTTCTTAGGCATTCTTTTCTTTACCAGGTCAGATAGGGGAGCAGCCAGGGCACTGTAATTGGGTACAAAATTCTTATAGTACACTGCTGTCCACAGAAAACTCCTGACCTGCTTCTGCATTTCTGGTCTGGGCCATGCCTTGATCGCCTCTATTTTTACTTGGTTAGAATGGATCAGTCCCTGGCCTACAACATGCCCAACGTATACCACTTCAGCCATGGCCACCTGGTACTTCTCAGCTTTGACAGTGAGCCAGGCCCTCTGTATCCTGCCCCACACTTCCCTAAAGTGGTACAGGTGTTCCTCCCAGCTGGCACTAAAGATGGCAATGTCATCCAGGTACACCACAGTGTACTCCCCAGCATCATTTAACATCTGGTTCACCAACCCTTGGAAAGTGGCTGGGGCATTCTTCATTCTGAAAGGCATTACCTTGAATTCAAATAACCCTATCAGAGTGATGAAGGCTGACCTCTCCCTAGCTCTGTCAGTTAACTCTACCTGCCAATACCCATTTGTCAGGTCAATAGTTGTAAGGTATGTCACCCCTCCCAACTTGTCCAGGAGTTTGTCTGTCCTTGGCATTGGATGGGTGTCTGATTTAATGACTGCATTCAGTTCACGATAGTCCACACAAAAATGAGCAGAGCCACCTGGCTGAGGCACAAGGGCTACGGGTGAAGCCCAGGGGCTGTGGGATCTCTGGATTACCCCTAAATCCAGCATTTCCTTGACCTCCCAACTAATGTCCTTTTGGACAGCCTCTGACATCCAATATGCTGTCCGTCTTTATGGGCATCTGTGTCCCTGTCTCCACATCGTGCATTGCTAAGGGGGTTAGTTGAGGCTTGGCGCTAAACAGTGGGGTAAAGTCTGCTAAAACCTTCCTTACTTCCTGAATCTTGTCCAGGGCCAGCCAGGGTGAAAATTTAACTGCCTCCACTGAGGACTCCTGCCTGCTGTCTTCAAGCAAGTCCAGAAGGGGGTCTCCTTCATCTGTCCCCTCCCCAGGACTACATACTGCAAACACAATGTCAGTCCTATTAGCATATGACTTCATCATGTTGACATGGTACATTCTTTCTGTATGTCTTCTGTCAGGTAACTCTATGATATAGTTTATGTCATTTACCTTTCTGACTACTTTGTACGGTCCTGCCTGCAGCTTGTCTTTCCAGACAGGGATGAGGACCATGACTTCCTGACCCTCCATGTATGAGTGAGCTCTGGCTCTGTGGTCGTACCACACTTTTGTTTTTGTTGGCTAGCTGCCAGGTTGCTCTGGTCTACCCCATAAGCTCCTTCAGCCTTTGAGTAAACCTAAGGACATAATCCACTATGGGAGTTCCCTGGGTGGCATGCTTGCCTTCCCAGTCCTCCTGGATCAGGCCTAGGGGCTCACATACCTGGCGCCATATAAGAGCCTGAAGGGGGAAATCCCTATCAACTCTTGGGGTACCTCCCAGTATACAAACAACAGTTGGGGAAGGTATTTCTCCCAGTCCCTCCCATGCTGTTCAGCAAATGCTTGGAGCATTAACTTAAGGGTACCATTAAATCTTTCCACAAGCCCATTGGCTTGCAGGTGATAAGGTGCCGTGCATTTCTGCACCACCCCACACCTCTCCCACAAATATTTCATCAGGTCCGACATGAAGGAACCCCCTCGATTGGTGATAAGTTATAACCTCCTGCGGAAATCCAACATGGGAGAAAATCCCAAGTAAGGCATCTGCACTTTGTCTGTCCACAGTGAGGATAGGGCGACTGCCTCAGGGTACCGGGTGGCATAATCTACCACAGTCAGGATGAACCTCTTCCTGGAGGAGCTGGGGATATATAAAGGCCCCACAATATCCATTTCTACCCTCTGGAATGGCTCCTCCACTATGGACAATGGAATTAGGGTGGCTTGGGTTTTCTCACCCACCTTCCCTATTTCTTGTCACTGGTGACAAGATCTGCAATACTCCTTCACCTGCTGGGTGAAGTTAGGCCAATAGAAATTTTGAGCCAATCACTACATAGTGCATGCAATTCCCAGGTGACCAGACATGGGAATATCGTGTGCAGTCTTGAGTAACTGCTCATGGTACCCCTGGGGAATGACAAGCTGCCTGCCTATCACCCTTCCATCTATCTTAACATCCTCCATGTACATCAGTCCATTGTCCCAATAAACTTTGTATTTCTCATCACCTCCTTGTACTCTGTCAGAGTCTACCCAAGCCCTCAGCTTCTCTAGACTAGGGTCACTTTTCTGAGCAGCTGCAAACTCCTTATACATTCCTAAGGTAGGGGACAGGTCCCCTTCAGTATCTAAACTAGGGTCTCTAGCTCTAGCATCACAGCACTCAGGATCACTTTCATCCCTAACCCTCTGATAATGGGTCACACTTCCTTACTTGGAGAAACCCTCCATAGCTGTTTGGTTAACTGCTATTGGGGACATTTTTAACCCCCTTTCATTAGTATCCATATCAAGAGACACAGGCTGGGGAACCAGCCTCCCAGTGGTTTCCACAGTGGCTTCTATGGGGTTCAGAGAACTCCAATTTTCCCATGCCACTAGGCTACAGGTAATGGCATACTCCATCCCCTTTTTGAGATTGTTGCAGAGGATGGTGTCAACTGCTAAAGTTTCAGCTACAGCAACCTGTTGCACAGTTCCCCCTGTTTCACCCCAGTCTAGGAGAACACTAGCGAGTGGCAATGTATTCTTCTCTCCAGTGAACCCTTGTACACTTACAAATTTATTGAGTATAAGCTCACCAGGCTCTACCAGATCCACTTTTACCAATGTCAGGGATGCCACTGTGTCTCTTAAACCTTGTGTCTGTACACCATTCACAGTGACTGGGTGCATGTGTTCCATCATATTTACAGACATTCTTTCAGGGACACACAAACAACCCACTTCTTTCCTAACACCACTTTGCGTATTGCTTGCCCTTTTGGGACACTGCCTGGCACTACGCCCAGTTTCTTTGCAAACCCAACATTTGTTTCTTTTCTCAGAAAAATATTTTCTTTGAAACCTGGGACTAATTGGGTTTGGTGGAAACAATGAGGATTTTAGCTGCCTTGAAGGCACGCTTTTTCCTTTCTGCACTGCCACCCCTGCCCATTTGCTTTCAGAGCAGGTCTGCTCTTGGCATAGCGGTCAGAGAGTTCAGCAGCTTCTTGCACTGTTTTTGGATTTTGGTACTCCAGCCAGGTTTTCAGCTCTGCTGGGCATGCCCCCCAAAAATGGTCTAACAATACAGCATTTTCAATTGTATCTACAGAGTTTGCTTCAGTTCCTTCCCACCAACGTTTTAAAAACAGACATTGTTTCATGGCTAGCTCTTCATAGCTGATGACAGGGCTTCTCCTGAGCTTACAGAATTTAGTTCTGTATGCTTCTGTTGTTAAATCAAACTTTTCTAAAAGTGCAACTTTAAGTTTGCTGTAATCATTACTGTTCTCATTGTCCATTTGACCCAATGAATTCTGAGCTTTCCCGGTAAGTAGTGGGAATAGCTGAAAGCTCCAGGACCCTGTAGGAATATTTGCCTGAATGCAAACTTTTTCAAAGGAATTTAAAAAGGCATCCGTATCCTCCCCCTCTTTAAATCTGGCTATCAATTTGGAATTTAACTTGTAATCCAGCCCTGTAGTTCCAGTTAAACTTAAGCCATTTACCTGCTGTGGTGCTGATGGATGGAGTCTTAGCTTCTCCACTTCATGTTGCCTCTGGCACTCACACTCTTCACGGTCAGCCTCTCGCTGTTCACGCTCTGCTTCTCAACATTCTTTCTCAGCTTCTCGCTGCTCTCGCTTCTTCTCTCTCTCTAATTCCTGCTTCCACTGTTTGAACTCCTGTTCCATCCTCCGCAGTTCCATCTGTAGCCTGATTGCTTCTGGCTCTAGAATGCTGGTGACCTTCCCCTGCTGCTGTGGCCCCTAGCTTGTACTGTCCCTGCTGTCCTCCTCACTGGATCAGGACACTGTACTGGCTGTGGCCCCTCCACACCCAAGGTGTGGTCCTTTACAGTCACAGACTGTGATTCAATGCTCTGGGCATCTGCTGCCATTAGGGCATCTACGAGGTTCTGCTTATTGGCTTTCCACTCATACTGGATTCCTCTGTCCTGGCACAACTGCCTTAAGTAGTCTGCAGTGTACTCATTGTAGTTAGAAGCCATCTTCTTCCCTAACTATGGCTACTCTAACTTGCACTTTAGAAAACATTAAAATGGGTAGGAACTTTGACTGTAAGCAATATGACATAGTTCTGTTTTCTTTTTTAAAAATATTACTGCCTTGTTTTGCAAGTGAGCTGTACAGTATTAAGGTGACACTCTGAACTGTTAAAGCTTGTGTTACCAATTACTTTAAATTCCACCACTCACACCAGATCTGTCACAAATGCACTCCACAGGTCAGGGGCCCTCTGCTCCCACAGTGCCAACTGCAGAGTGCAATAGTGTAAACAGGTAACAAACAGAGTAACCCTCCGGCCTGCTTTGGCTCCAAATCACCTTTAGCCTCGAGTTCTGGGGGGATTCAAACTATGAACCTTATGCTAGCATACCCAATGTACAGGCTCAGATATGTACCCTCTTCTGGGATTATGCCTAGCCAGATCTCCAAAATGAACCCTTAAAACTCTATAAGAGACCTTAGGTATATGCTTACCTTTTTCAAGCTTAGTAACACCACCAAGCCTTTTTAAACCATTGTCAGACTTAAAATACAGGCACTTCACATGCAAAAAGAAACTGAGAAGACACCCAGGCAGTATCTTAAAGAAAATGTGATAAAAACAGGTAAAATAACATACAGAACAAATATCACAAATCTGACAGTCATCTACAAATAAAAAGGAAAGTCACAGATCTCCAAACTCCTACCACAGACACTTAATTCTTCTCTGTTTCCTTTAACTGCTTGTTAAATCAGAAAACTGTCTTTCTCTCAGATTCCCAAGAATGATATCACACATTTCAGAATCAATGATACATTTTCAACTCTATCTCCCCACCCTCTTGGTGAATCATCTAGTTCCTCCTTTTAGAATTCTTAAAAACATCATTTACTACCAGGAGGTATTTTAAAATTAATGGTAACATCAGAAGAAAAAAAAAACATTTCCTAAATATGGCATCCTTTAATTAAGCATCCTCTTTGAACTAGTGGCTGGTTTACAACCCTACAATTTTTCACTAAGGTGTGAGAAAGCCAACAGGAATCAGCCAAATGACGTTCTTTCCCTGATGTCATAAAACTCATATTTAGTTTCCAACATCAAAGGCAGCAGCAGGCAATAAACTGTCTCTGGAGGATGTTCCAATTAACTGTTTCCTTCTGGTCTGTTTTATTATCTCCTGGTTTTCAGCTTTTGACACTTTGAAACTACAGGCCAAATTCCACACACACTGAAAATGTCATACACAGACCACGTATTTATAATACCAATATCATATAATAAGCATAAACAAAGGAGCAGCATGTCACGCCATCTACCGTGGATTACTCCTGAACTCTTAGCCTGTCTTAGGGCCAGAGATCATGCCTGGAAGTTTCATAAATCCACCCAGCTTCCTAATGACCTCACAGACTACCGTAAGCTCTGAAATGCCTGTACCAGGGCAACAAGGCTAGTCAAGTCTGATTATTTCAAAAATGCTTTCCTCACTAACATAAATTCCCCTTTTAAGTTCTGGAAGGTGGTTCATGCCCTCTTTACCCCTCAGTCCTGCCCCCCTTCCCCAGTGCTAAAGGTAAATGGTAATCCTGTAGCTGACTACCATGCCATAGCTGCAGAATTTAACTCCTATTATACCTCCTTTGCAACCAAACTGCTGAAGTCCCTCCCTAATTACCCCTCCTCCCTCAAATGTCATGGCTGCCCCTCTATCCTCCCCTCCAAAAAAATGCTCCACTTCTAATTTCCCCACATCCTTCCTTTTCACTCTCTTCAGTCTCCCCCACCAATATTTTAAATGTCCTTCTCACCATCAATCCCTCAAAAGAACCTTCCCCAGATGACCTTGACCATAAACTCCTCTCTCTCTCACTCAACCCAGGCCATTGTCTACCCCCTCTCCTTAATCTTAAATCTTTTGTTCTCAACCTCTGATATCTCTGCCATGTGGAAGCATGCAGTGGTCCTCCCCCTTCCTAAAGGTGCAGACCCCTCATCCCCTGGCAACTGTCGCCCCATCTCGTTACTCCCTACCTTAGCCAAACTATAAGAACATCTGGTCCTCTCTCAACTCATCTCCTTTCTATCTGATACCTCCTTCTTCCCCCCATTCTAATCTGGTTTCAAGAAAAAAAACACTTTACCACCACCTCCCTACTTTCACTCACTGACTTCATCCTCACAAGGGTTGGACAGTGACCAAATCACCTCAGCCATATTTGTCGACCTTGCCAAGGCTTTTGACACTGTTTCCCACTCCTTTCTCTTTGGTTTCCTCTCATCTGCTGTTCTAACTCCTTCTGCTGCTAACTGGTTTAAGGCCTACTTTACTTGTAGAACCCAATCACTTCAGATCACAGATGCCATCTAGCCACCACTCTCAATCTGCACTGCCATCCGTCAGGGCTCCATGCTTGGTCCACTACTATTTTCCATCTTCCTTAACAACCTGCCACTGTCTGCTCCCCCTCCTCCGCTACGCACATGTATGCTGATAATACTGTCCTGCATGCCTATGGCTCATGCCCAGTTGAGGTTACATCCAGCTATCAGCACAACTTCAACAAGGTCCAGCTCTAGTTTGCAAACCGTCAATTAATCCTCAATGCGAAGAAGACAGCCTCCATGACCTTTGGTACAAGGCAGAAACTCTCCAGGCTTCCTTCCCTGCTGACTTTCCATATTCTTGACAGGACTTTACTTGAGGATACCTCATCCTTCAGATACCTTAGCGTTTGGTTAGACCAACACATCAACCTCTCTGGACATATTGACACCATTCAGAAAAAACTGCACCCCAAGCTCAGTGCTTTGTTCAGGAACTTCAGTTGTATCCGTCCTGCGGCTAGGCGTGAGCTTGTCCAGAAGATGATCCTTCCCATTTTTGACTACTGCAACATAGTCTATGGTGCTGCTCCTTAGTCGTCCCTGACCAGACTGGATGCTCTCTTTAACTCCTTCTGCCATTTTGCCCATGATGCTCCCTCTCACTCCCACCACTGTGACCTCGGTCAAGCCCTTTCCTACCCCTCCCTTACAAATAGATGCCTCTCACAGTGTGCTAAATTCACCACTAAACACTGGTTGGGTGAACTCCTTCCTACTTCTCCCCCTTATTCATAACACCCCCTCCTTCTTCCCACTCCCTCAGATCTACCAACACCCACACACTAACTGTTCCCCTCCACTCCACGCCTTTCCAGCCAGTCTGGTTACTCTCACAATTTCCCTAAATTATGGAACTCTCTACCTCCACAAATCTGACACTCTTCCTCCCTCTATTCCATCAACACTGCCCTCTCCAGCTATCTTGCACCTAACTGTTCCTGTTATGACTCACCTTAATTTCCTTCCTCGTGCTCCTTACAGTTTGTCCTCCTTTGGAATTTCCCCAATGTCTCTATTGACTCTAGTGCCTCTACTTACCCTAGCCCATCCTAGGTGCTAGTTCTCATACCTTTCTCTCTTCCCCTATTCTCCCCTACTTTTTTCCCTAGCCTTCACACTCCCTTTGTGGGGTTCTCAACATCCAGAAGGGGTTCTATACTGCCTAGGCTTGCCACCTTTTCTTCCTCCATCTACCTATCCTTGGACTTCCAGGTCCCCTTGCAGGGTCCCCAGCATCCTGCAGGGCTCATTGGATCAGGCCTCATACCCTCCCAGGTGTTATTTCTCATTTCCTCCCTCTCAATACCCCTCTATAATTACAACACCTAACCGCAGGAGGGTTTACAATCACCTGAACTTCCCTTCCCCCTTGTAGGGATCATCGTATCCTAAAGAGTTTGCTTTTTGGGTCAGACCTTATTTCCCCTCCTAGGTGTTAATCACACTTATTCCCTCCTTCTCTCTCCCTCTCTAATCCCTACTCCAGTCCCCTTTCTCATTGCAGGGTTCCCTGCATCCTGAAGGGGTCTCTCCAGGACACGACTCTGCACTATCTGCCATCTCATCCATCACCCCTTATTTCACGATAGCACTTGTTCACTTATAACCATTGCACTTATTAATTGTTCTCACAAATTACATATGTATGCAACTCTGTTTGTAACAATTGCCTTAATTGATTGTATGCTATGCTGATCTTTGTAACCTAAGGCCCAGATATTCAAAAGGGTTGCGCATGGCACAACAGTGTTGCACCATGCACAACCCACTGATGCGCCCCGGTGCAATATTTAAAAGGGAAAAGTGCACCTGCACAAATCCCGATGCGCAGGGGTGCATCAATAATGTATGAAGGCACAGGTGGGGAGGTGTGCCCATGCATAAACTGCACAGCCCGATATTCAGCCGGGCCATGAAGAGTTATGCAAGTGCAAACCCTACCTATGCCTGCACAACTGTACGCTGAAAAAAAAGATCAAGTCGAGGGCCACCCATAGGTGAGCTGCCACATTGCAGGGCACAACACAGCAGCTGCCACCTATGGGTGGCCCTCCACTTGTTCCCGCCGCACCTGGCGGCGCCCCCCCATGCCTCAATCATGGGCTGAAATTGCCCCCCGTAGCCCAATCATAGGCATAATGTAATCTCCCCCCAGCAGCCCAGTCGCGGGCATAATGAAACTTCCCCACCCCGAATTGCCCATAAGTGGGCATAATATAAAGGAGTCCGCCCGAGTAGCCCGATCACGGGTGGCATCCTCACCCCCAAGTCCAAGTCCCTGGTGATCTGGTGGCCCCCACCCCTCCGCCCACGGACCCCACCACCCTGCCCCCATCAGCCAGCGGGCGGCAGCACCCACCCGCCTGCCACCCGCGCCTGCCGACTGACAGCTCAGTAGAGGCTGCCGCCCGTGGTTCAAAGCATGAGCCAATGAGCTTGCTGCCATACTGTACTAGGCAGTACAGATATGTGAATGAACGGGTTCATTCACATATCTGACTGCTGCACAATATGAGCTACATGCCCGATGGCTCATGCTCTGAACAATAGGCGTGCTTCCCAACTGTCGGTTAGTAAGCGGTGAATTGGCAGGCAAATGCTGCCTCCGGCGACAGGGGAGTGGGAGTAGTGAGGGATCGACAGATGAAAAGGGGCGGGGGAGACCGCAAATCACCAGGATGATGAGGTGAGGATGCCCGCGTCCGGAGCTGCTGAAACTATATTATGCCCAGTGTTGAGGGTGGCCCGGTATGCCACGATCGAGCTACTCAGGGGGACCCGCGCATATTGCCGCCAATCAGGCTGTTCGAGGTGGAAATTTACATTGTGCCATTGATCAGGCTGCTGGGGAGGGTTTACATTATGCCCGATCGGGCTGCTGGGAGGGAAGAATACTGTTCTGCCACGATCGGGCTGCAGGGGAGTTGGTCCCCGGCGGCTGCTGCTGGCGGGCGCCAGGTGCAAGTCGTCGGGGATCGGCACACCTGCATGCTAATGGCATGCAAATGGGGCCATAATTAGATGCAAATGGTCCCCCCTGCACTTTGCATAAATTATGGCCCCATTTGCATGTCACCCTTTGAATATCGCAGGTACTGCACATGGTGCAATGGAACTTGCACCACGGCATCTCAGTGCTCCACTCTGATCACTTGCGCTGGTGCAGTTTCACGCCATGCACGGTGGGTGTGACCAGGAAGCGATATTCAAAGTTGCTGCGCAATAGCGCAACTCTGTTGAATATCGCCCTGGCCACACCCCAGCGCAACTTTTTTGAGTGGTGCAGGTGCTTGCGCCACAGAATGGTGCAGTTTGAATTTCTGGGCCTCAATGTAAAATGTCTCATCCCTAATTGTACCCCTTCCCCCCAGGTCATACCGGGAACTGAGCAACCTCTTGCTCAGTGTGCCTTCCTAGTGAAATATTTCAATAAACAAATAAAAGGCATGAGATCATAGGTTAAGTGCCTTCAGACCCTAGAAGTGTGGTACAACCAGCACAGCCAATATCCCCAAGTGTCTTATTGGGCTTATAAAATGAGTTCATAGGCAGCTTTAATAAATAAACATTCATAAATGTTAAAAGCTACAAAACATATGATAAGATATTCTTGAGTGTGAAGCTTATAGTGATATAAGGAGACCAGGCATTGAGCATTCTTTTCAAAATCTTATAAGCTTAAATAAAGAGGAGCAAATAAAGGAGATTCTAAACTGTAAAAACTGGAAACAATATTTGTTTTAGCAAATTTTGCACATAGAGTGGCTTAAAAAAATGAAGTGGAATATCTGATTTAGATTAATGTGTATAGGGTTTTATTAACTCTTATATTAAATCTTTGAAACTGTTGGAGATGAAAGTATATGTATTATAAGAATTGGAAAAGGTCATACATAAGATATGTGATTTTAACTTTTTTGTGTGTAACAAATAATTTTTATACATACTTTGAAATAAACTTTACCTTACCTATGTAATAAGATATTGCTAAAACTGTAAACTAGTCCCTCCGCTGATGGTCTCCACTTATCCATCAGTCATCTGTCTTTCAACACGTTCAGTGTATGTTGTGTTTGCTTACCATGGAATACAAGAATTAAAAATGTCTGCAGTATTCCAGTAGTGAATGCTACCCCCCCCCCCCAAACACACACAGACACACATGGAATAGTACTGTAACCTGGAGTACATACATTCAGAATTCTGCAGAATTCCACAGGCATACACATGCAGACACACACAGGCATCAAATGATGCCTGAACATCATTGTTTCATGGTAAGGAGGTGAGAGTTCCTTGGCAAACTGGCAAGGTTGGAGGAAATTTTTTATGGTTATCAACAAGGCTAAGAGACAGAAACTCTGAACAGTAATTGATTTGTTTTTTTATTTATGTGAATAAGGAGAGCTAATGAGTGGAAAGAACTTTCAATGTATATATGTATTTTTTTTTTCATTTAAGGGATTTTATTTTCAGGGCCTAGTTGATGGTTTCTATACTGTATATGAATAAATGTGGCAGTCCTGTTTGTGATGGCAATCAGAAATGAGCAAAGTGGCTCAGGAACTCTGTATGTGAGTTGTCCAAATTCCAAATGCATCTGCCTGAACTTGTTCAAAGCTGTGCAGTTGTGGAAAATTAAGATTTGGGTCTGAAAACCTGTTTAGCCAATCAAAGCAGGAAGTTTCCATCCAATTTTATAAAGACCGAGATCCTCCTGACTGTGTGGCACTTTAGGTATTTGGCATTAAACTCAAAACAAAAGAGGTGCAAGACTAATGCCTCTAAAAAAAGGTGCACAGCATAGCCAACAAACCTGCATTTGGTTACAGTAAAACACTTCAATAGATTTTATAAGAGTGCAAAAAATGCTACTTACATCTAGAGCAGTGAGGAGGACATGAATGCCACCACAAAACCCAGTGTTTTGCATTATAAATTGCTTTGTCAAGAGTAAGCATGCTCTGTCTCAGTTCTGTTTATATAGCCCTCAATCAATAAATTACTGTAGTACTCTCTTTTGCCTCTCCACATCCTATAGTCTGTAAGTCTACCGGCTACCACCTCCACTACATTGTCCGTATATGACATCAACCTTCAGGCATTAGAAACGCAAATTCACCCCTTCATTATCTCCTAGCTAGGTTACTGCAAGTCCTTCCTGTATGATCATCTCAAGTATTTTCCCTCAAAGTTTCAATCTGTATAAAATGAAGCTGTGCATCTTTTCACCTACTCAAAGACAAGGCCGCAGTGTCCCATTCATAAGATACCTGCAATGACTTCCAATCCAGTTTTGCATACAGGACAAAATTGCCTTTTTGATTCACAGTACACTCCATGGTCTTATAACCCTTATCTCTCTGGCCTATCACACCTCACTCTCCAGCACATGCTTTTCATGCATTTAACTCGGGGAATCTTGTCTGTTCCATATGTATCACAGACTCCACTTGGCCTGAAAAGGGCCATGACATCTGCAATGGAGACTTTTACAAAAAACTGGACATGGTCCTTAATTTAGATAAAACAAAATAGTGGTCCTTGGTGAAAGAAATTAAACTGCCCAGTATAGAAAGTAAATGGAACTAATATTACAGAAGTAAGTGAATTCAATATTTGGGGGTTACTTTTATATATGAACATCTGAAGAAGCAAGCAGAGGAAGGCCATTTGGTCTATCATGTCTCCTGCTGTTGCAGGGTCCACAGCTGAGCTTCTGTCCCTGCCCCTCTCCTCACTCGTCCCATCCACCCTACTCATGACCCTTACCTTCCTCCATACATGTCCGAGCCTCTCTTAAAGCTGCCCACTGTCTTCAATGAGATTACCTCTTCGGGCAGTTCATTCCAAGTGTCTACCACCCTCTCTATTAAAAAGGGCTTCCTGACCTCCTTCTTAAACCTCCTAACCTCCAGTTAAGACTGTGCCCCCCTCATGTTATGGTTGCCACTCAGCTTAAAGAGACTCTCCTTATCAACCTTATTTACCCCTTTCAAGTACCTGACGATCCCAATCATGTCCCCTATCTCTCTCCTGTCTTACAGGGAGTACATGTTCAGTGCCCTGAACGTCTCCTCATATGCCTTCCCCTGCTGACCAGATATCATCTTGGTATCCCTCTTCTGGACCTTCTCCAGCAGGTTTAATGTCCTTTTTGAGGTGTGGGTACCAGTACTGAACTCCATACTCTAGATGTGGCCTTACCAATGACCTGTACATGGGCAGTATAACCTTCTGTCTTCTACTACTGATTCCCCTAGATATGAATCCCAGCATCTTTTTTGCCTTGGCTGCTGCTTTCTTGTATTGTGTGGAGTGCCTCAGGTCACTAGTGATCATCAATCCCAGGTCATTCTCCTCCTCTGATGCAGATACTCGGACTCCACCCAGGTAGTACTCTGTCCTAGGATTCTTGGTTCCAATATGCATAAAGTTGGATTTCTTGGCATTGAAGCTAAGCTGCCAGATCCTGGACCACATCCTTAACTTTTCCAGATCTTCCTGTAGGTCCTCTATCCCTTCAGCTGTGTCTACTCTCCCACAGAACTTGGTGTCATCCATGAATAAGCACATTTTGCCCTTAATGCCATCTCCAGTGTAATTGATGAAGACAATGAACAACACCGGCCCAGCACTGAGCCCTGTGAAACCCCACGGGTTACCTGTCTTGTGCCAGATAACTCTCCCCCCACAACCACCCTCTGGGTTCTGTCCTTCAGCCAGTATTCCACCCATCTGGTCATCCTTTCCCCAACCCTGAGATCCACCAACTTCCTGATTAACCTTTTGTGAGGCACAGAGTCAAAGGTCTTGCTGAAATCAAGACAGAGGATGTGTACCGCTTGGCCCCTGTCTACTGTCTTAGTGACACAGTCAAAGAAGCCAATCAGATTTGTCTGACACGATCTCTCCCCCATGAACCCATGCTGCCTCAAATCCTGGAGACCATTCTCCTCTAGATATTCCACCAACCTTTCCTTTAGTATAGGCTCCATGAGCTTGCCCACACTGGAGGTCAGACTAACTGGTCTGTAATTCTCTGGGTCATCCTTGTGACCACTTTTGTGAGCGGCACTACGTGCTGTTCTCCAGTCCTGCGTACTATGCCTGTCTGTAGTGAACTATTAAATAGGTCTGCCAGTGACCCTGCCAGCTCCTCAGCCAGTTCCTTTAGTACCCTTGGATGTACTCCATCTGGGTCTGGTGATTTGTCCACCTTCAATGCCAGCAGCCCCTCCCCCAGTCTATCCTCCTCTATCACTACATCTGTCTCCCCCATTATCTCTGGTGAAGATGGAACAGAAGTATTAATTTAGTATCTCAGCTTTTCCCCATTATCCTTCACCACTCCACCCCTTTCTTAAGCCTAACAATCCCTTCCTTCTTGTTCCTTTTCTCACTTATAAGCGAAAGAAAGCCTTCTTCCCCTCCTTAATTCCTTCAGCTATCTGCAGCTCCTTCTGTGCCTTTGCTCGCCTGACTTTCTTACTTGCCTCATTAGCCAACCTTAGGTAATTTTCCCTATCCACCTCTCTCTTGGTCTTCCTGAATTTTATATAGGCTAATCTCTTTTCCCTTACTGCCTGGGCAAACCCAGAACTGAACCAGGTGGTTACTTTTGCCCTTGTGTTCTTCCCCCTGAGCCTAACCCACTCATCTGTGGCAACCAGCATTCTTTCCTTAATGATGGACCACCATTGGTCCACCCCATATCTGCTTTGACCCACCAGATGGCTCCTTAGCACTTCATCCATTTTCCTGAAGCCCGCCCTCATGAAATCCAAGATTTTGGTCTTAGTCAGGATGCTTTCCTGCCCATATCCAATTGGAACCACACTGTGCAATGGTCACTTCCTCCCAGTGGCTCTCTGACCATTATTTCCTGTACATGCTCCCCATTTGGAGCACCAAATCAAGAATTGCCTCAGCTCTTGTTGGTTCAGTGATGCCCTGCATCTGAAACCCTCTGCACTCCTTCAGGATCATCTGACTCCTAGCACATGTTGTGGATGGTGTGCTCCAGTCCACCATGGGCAGGTTGAAGTCCCCACAATTACCACCTCTTCTTTCCCGCAGCTTCCGATATTTGTGAGCTCAGTTCTCTGTCCCTCTTCTCACCGTGACTGGGTGATCTATAAATCACTCCATCCCCACCTTTCTCCCTCTGTTGACCTTAACTGAACCCATAATGCCTCCACCTCCCTTCCTCCAACTCCTCCCTTGTGCAAGTTATTCCCTCCCTGATATAAACTGCCACCCTCCCCCCTTTCTGACTATCCTTTCCCTCCTGTATAGTTTATATCCAGAGACTGTAAGGTCCCAGTCATGGTGCGAGGTTGCCCAATTCTCAATTACTGCAGCTATGTCCACCCTCCTGTCCGCTAATAGTGCCTGCAGGTCTTCCATCTTGTTTCCAAGACTCCGCGCATTCAGAGACACCACCCTCCACTTTGAATCTGACCTTCCTTCTCTTCCCTCTCTTCTTCTATTCACATTTATTCCTTTTCTGTGCACCCCTCCACATACCCTTGTAATGTGTTCCTTACCCCTCCACCCTTTGCTGACTGTGTTCTTGCCCCTTCCACCTCCTCTCTCCAGACCTCTTCCATCACTGTGGTGGGGAGGTTCACTTACCTCCTCCTCTCAGAATCTATGGGCCTGCATGCCCACTGCCCCCCCAGTAGTTTAAATTAAGTGTAGTGGTTATGCATTCCCCCAGTTTGTTCTTGAGTACCCTCCCTACTGAGGTGTAGCCTGTCTGATGAAGAGTGCTTTGTTTAACCAGGTCTCTTCCCAGTCCCCAATACAGATGAACATCTCTTCTCTGCACCATTTCCTCAGCCAGTCATTGAAATCCTCTATGCTTCTTTTTCTGGCTGTGCTGGCCCTTGGTACTGGTATCACTTCTGAGAAGGCCAGTGAACTTCCTTCCTTCCTGCAGATCTTCCCTAACTCCCTGAACCTACTTTTCACTACCTCCACCTTCTCCCCAGCTAGGTCGTTGGTTCCCAAATGTGTAACTAAATTAGGTTGTTCTCTAACCTCACTTACTAGTTCCCTTATTCTTAGGCCCACCTTCCCTGCTGTCATCCCTGACATACAAGCCACCATCCTGCTTTCATTTGAGTCCCCTTTCCTTCTCCAGTGAATACCCCTAATAATGGGGGCACCTATGATTGCCACTCTTCCATCCCTGCATCCCTGCTCCTGACCTTCTTTTCTTACCTTCAGTGCTAGCTGCTCACCACCAAACTGCTCCCTCTGCAACCTGGTAAACTTATCTCCACATCCACAATTTATTCCCTTAACTGTTTTCCATCTCCCAATCTGCCCCTCCCCTTTTGGCTATCTGTATCTGCTTTCAGTTTTCCCTCCCCTTTTTCTTTCCTTTTCTCCCCCCCTTCCTCCACTCTGTTTTGCCTGTCTTCTCTTCCCTGCCCATCCTGATTAGTTCCTTCCCCACTCCTATGTACTCCTTCTCACGGCCCTGGCTCAACCTGATCTGCTACCTCACCTCCTGCTGCCCCCCTCCTTCCAGACAGTGGTTTAAATCTAGTCAATAAAGGCACCCCTTTAGAATTTCCCACCCCTGATGCTACTTTCACATTCCCACCCTTCCCTCACCTCTTGCCATTCCTCCAACCTGGGCACCCTATTCCTCTGAGGAAGAGCTTCTCCTTTATACTGGGTGCTTCTCCCCACTCCCCTGTCTGATGCTGTTATTCACCTGGGCATCAGCCCTCTACCTTTTCCTTCACTGCGTTGCTCCTCTGACTTCCCATACCATCCTCCCCAGCTCCCATCTGAGCAGCCTTAGTCTTAATAACAATCTGAAATGGAACAAGTATATTGAAAAAAAATAAGGAGAATGCCGTTAAGACATTTAATTATATAAATCATATTGCCCACTCTATAGCAAAACAATCATATATTGCTCAACACCGTTGCTTTGTAGCTAAGGTGAATTCCCAACTTTAATATGGGGCTAAGATATGGGGCTTTTAACTTTAAAGACGTTGAAACAATTTAAAATCAATACTGGAAAAACCTACTGAGTGTATTGAAAGCAACTTCAAATGCTGCAACACAGGAAGGAACAGGTACAATCTCATTATATACAACAGTAATTAAAAATGTGTTTTGGGAGAAAATTGAGCAAGGCACCTTTGGATATTTTAATTTATAACTGTTGGATGGATGCAGTCTCAAGAAATGACTATAATATTTAACTTGGTTTGGCAAACTAAATCATGAATTAAATCAAATGGTTTGCAATATAATTATATTTTGGGAAATACATAGAGCCAGACAGCTTTATGTCTTTAGCAGTACAGAGGATTACTGATAATGCAAAACAAAAATATATGTCTAGCATAGGAGATAGCTGGAATTGTAGTTCCCTAAAAGTAATTGACAGGAACTTTAATGTGGAAAAATATCTATTGACATGTGATGACATAAAAGAGAGGGAAGCTTTAACCAAACTAAGATTTGTAGTTTTTACAAAATGGGAGACTTTGGAATATGTGAGAACCATGGGCTGGATATTCAAAAAGGTTGCGCAATGCGCAATAGGGTTGTGCCAGTGCAAGTCAGAAAATGCGCCATTCTGCGATATTCAGCAGGAGGCAGTTGCACCACTGAAAACATGCAGAGCAACAGCGCAATGATAATGAAGGCATGCGCAACCGAAGGGGGTGGAACCATGCATAAAGGGCGCAGTGTGATGTTCAAAGACTTGCGCAATGCGCAACAGTGGAGCAGGCGGAAGTTGCGCCATAGCGGAAATGAGCCAAAATAAAAAGGAGCAAGGAAGAGGTGCAAGAACGCTACAGGGAAGCCACATGAGACAGAGGCAGAGACAGGCACAGGGAATCAGGGAGAAAAAGGGCAGGCCAGAAACCACACCACAGAAGAGGGGCAAGGGAAGGTGTGGGGCCACAGAGTGCAGAGGCCAGTAGGTGTACCGGTGCAGGGAGGTAGCAGTCAGGACAGTGGGGAACAAAGCAACATCTGCTGGGGGAACACAAGCTAGGGACATGGACAGTGCCACCTTCCACATGGATGCTGTAATGAGGGTAAGAAGGCATGCTGCGGAGGAGACGTAGCCATGGAAGGGGCCCGTCGGCGGTATGCCCCAACAGGCATACCGAGCCTGCACCAGCTTTGCGCTGTATACAGATGTTGAGATTGTGGGCTGGTCACCGCCTGAACAGAGGCAATACTGAGGCAGCTCTGTGAGCTGTGCAGTGATGTGATGCAGGCACCCACACGATGGAGTCATGCTATTTCAGTGGAGACAAAGGTAACAGCATGCATGTGCTTGCTCATCATGGGTACCTTCAGAGACCAACAGGGATACCACACGCACTAACACAGTCGGCCATGTAATGCATCCTCAACCAATTTCTCAGTGCACTGCTGCCACATGCTGTGGAGTACATCCATTTCCCCAGCACTGCGGCGAGTGCACAGCAAACATACAGGAGTTCACAGGGAACACGTATGCCTGGTGTGCTAGGGGTGATAGACTGCACCCATGTGGCCACAGCACACCACCTGGCCCGATGGGGCTGCCGACATAAATCGGAAGGATATGCCAGTGTCTACTGCCAGGTGGTGTGTGATGCCAATGGGCACATCATCAATGTCTGTGCCATGCACCCTGGGAACACATGATTCCTTCATCTGGTACCAGTCAGCACTGTGCCACCGATTCAAGAGTGAGGACATCCCCACAGGTCATCTAGTGGGTGAGTATGTGTATGAGAAATGACATATCGTGGGCAAGGGGGTAAGCCAAGTACCATGGGTGTGGCTCACAGGGCTTGGGGCAGTCTAAGCCTGAACAAGACATAACCTCCACTATCTCCACACATGTGACAGTGGATACCCACTCCATCCCTGGCTGCTCACACCCTTCGGCCCAGACCCTATCTCAGCAATGCTTCAATGAGGCACGCCACCACATGCAGCGTCATTGGTGGGTGTTTGGGATGCTGAAGGCACATTTCCATTGCCTGGACACCTCTGGCGGTGCCCTACAGTATAGCCCTCAAAGGCCTGTGGGATATTCCTGGCCTGTTGCATCCTGCACAACATGGCCAAAGACTGTGGATAGCCATACAGGTCAAAGAGGGGACAGCGATGGGGATGACGGTGGCGCTGTGAAGATGGGATGGGCAGCCCCCTTTGGCCGATGGGACCCCGACTGATCTGGCAGGCACAGCTGCACTGGGACACCATCACAGAGGAGCACTTCAGCCAACACTGGTAAGTCATGGTGCCATGTGCAGCCACCAGTGGCTGGGGCACAACCCACATACCGCATGAAACACACCAGAGGTGCATGCTGGCAAGGGATGTGGCAGGGCACAGAAGCACACATACAACCAGGGAGGGGTGAACAGTAACACGCCACAGTCAAGCAACTGAAGCAACAAGCAGCTCACCTGAGTAGCTGATGAAGCCAAATCTCCAGCCTGATAACTTTCAAGGTAAAGAGGCCTCTTCTCTTAGTCTGGACACCTGCAGAGGGTGCTAGCCTGGCGGCTTAGCCATCTGCCCCCGCCCCAACCACCCCTCCACCCAGGGCGGCTGTCAATATGAGATCCACCCTGTGACATCCGTCCTGTTGCCCAGAACCTATCTCCCCACTTTCCCATTTGCAGGTTATACCTGCTGGCCACTAGAGGGACCTATGCTCCCTCACTACTTCCTACTCCTACCTGTACAGCACTACTTCCCTGGGATCTTGCTCACCACAATGTATTGGCCCTGCCTCACGCTCTGCCTGTGCCTATCCCCACTAGCAGTGCACTTACCTTACCCATCTGCTAGTCCACACTGTGCCTGGCACCCTTCCTCCTTGTCCTGAACCTCCTCTCCTGCCCTCCCCCAGCTTCTTCACCTCAGGCACATCTGGGTGTCTTCTTATTCTGCTTTCCCCTCCCGCCTCCCTGCCCACCCCTGCTCCCTTAGCCTCCCCTCCCCATGTCAATCATAGGAAAACGTCTCACCATCTCCCAGCCAGGGTGTTAGTCATGCTACTACTCCTGTCGGGAACATTCATCAAACCCTGGCCGGTTCCCAGGGCTCCCCAACTCGCACCACAGGCCTATGCATGGTCTCCATGAATATCTGTAGCCTCCTAAAAAGTTTGACTCACTACAATGCCTGGTCACATCAATTAACCCTGATGTCATCACCCTGGTTGAGACTTGGCTGTCGAAATCCTCCCCTGACTCCTAGTCTCTTCCTGGTTCTACCCTTTCCGGTCTGACCGTGTTGGGAGAAAGAAGCGTGCTGCGCTTATTATGTCAAGGAATCTCTCCCATGACTAGCCCTGCCCACTTCCATCCTTGACTCCAGGGCCCAGGCGCTTATGCTGAAACTAACCCCTGACCCTTTAAAGGGATCCCTTTATCTGACTACTGCATCGTGCCCCCAGGGACCAAATGCAGAGCCATTGCCTCTCTTACAGAATACCTTACCTCTCTACCTCCTTCACCTGAGTCAAATTCTGGTGGGTGACTTAAATGTCAACTGGCTCAGCCCTCCTCCTCCTCTACCCAATTCCTTTTCTGCAATAGACCTAACACAACTAGTTACCCACCCTACCAGGACTAACCCCAAGAGAGGCTCCAGTACCCTGCTTGATGTGGTACACCAACCGCCTAATTGGATCCCCAATGTACAAGTCCTCCCAGACTCTCTCAGATCACTCCCCATTCTATTCCACTGGTCAACCTCAGTCCCCAAACCCATAGCACAGTCCACATGCGGCGGCGTCTAATACCTGGTGGACTGATAAAACTTAAGAACTTCTGTCCCAAATTGACTGGTCTCCTATACAGGCAACTCCTGACATCGACACAACTCTCTCCTTCTTTACCCAACCTTTTAATAATGCCTGTGATATCTTTGCCCCAGTGTTGACCCGCCATTCTAAAGGAGAAAGCCCCTGGGTTGCCCAGCTTTGATCCACCAGCTCAAACATAGGGACAACCTATGGCACCGTGCCATTGAGACTGGCCAGCCCATGACGGGCAGTTATATGCTCCGCCCGAAACAAGTGCACTGGGCATCAGAAAAGCCAAGTCTGAGCACTCTCGGTCCTCACTCACTGCCTCATGGGGAATCCAGAACCTTCTGGGATAACATTAAACAGTTAAATGGGAGTGCACCTCCCCCCATCACAGATCAACATTAATGGTGAGTCTCCTCAGACCCAGCCCTCATAGCCAACCACCTCAGCACCTCATTCACTGACCTAACCCTATCCTCCCTACAAATTTTTTTGACCCTCCTACCCCAGCACCTGCCGTAAATCTTTCTCGCCCTTATTTTCTCCTCCACCGTGTTTCTGCCCAAGAACTTAGGCCACACCTTGTCACTGCCCTCAAGAGTAATAGTACAGGCAGTGACACCCTGGATCCGTGTATTCTACGGCTGGTCTTAGACACAGTCCTTACCCCGATCACATGCCTCATCAACCACTCTCTTTGCCTGGGGAAGGTTCCAACTGCCTGGAAAGTCGCCACTGTCACCCCTATCTTTAAAGGTGGTGATAGGACTGTGGCTTGAAACTATCGACCGATCTCCATTCTCTCTCCTCTCTCCAAGGCCTTGGAAAAAGTGGTGGCCTCTCAAATCTCTGACTACCTCTCCACCTACAATGTCCTTTGTCCTGAGCAGCATGGCTTCCGAGCGGGCCACAGTACCAACACAGCCCTCCTAGAGTTCTCCAACTTTCTCCACTCCTCCTTAGACACTGGTTCTCTGGCTGGTGCTGTCTTCATTGACCTCTCAAGCTTTGACACTGTCTCCCACCACCTCCTTCTTGATGCCCTTAGTCTCTCTGGTTTTGCTGCTGGGCCTATCTCCTGGTGCACCAGTTATCTGTCTGACCGCTCTGGCGATGTAAAATTAATGGGACCTACTCAGACATCTGTCCCATCTTTTCTGGGTTCCCCAGGGCTCCATTCTGGGCCCTTACTATTCTCCTTTGCCTTAACACCTTCCACGCTTGCTCGGGAACATTCTATTGTACACTGATGATGCAGTCATCTTTGCCTCAAATCGTAACCCTACTGCCCTCCAGGACTCGCTGCAGAAGTCCTTCACTGAAGCCGAGGGCTGGTTCAAGAACATAGATTGGTTATAAATCTTAAAAAACAAAACTATGTTCTTCACTCATCCCAAAACAAGTCCTGCAACTTCAAACTCCTCATTCACGCTGGGTCCTCATTCCCACTGAACAAGTTTGCTCCTATAAATACCAAGGGATCCATTTGACCCTCCCCTCCTTCCATGGACACATCGCTGCCTAGCCACTGCCACTAATATCCGATTGGGCATCTTACGCCGGTATAAACACTGCCTCCCAGGAGGCTCTTGACTTCATGATCACCTCCTCTATCCTGTCCCTAGTGGACTATGGACTGCCCGGTGTATGGTGCTGCGATCAGACCGCCTCCATAAATCCTTTTCTCTGAATAAGGCCTGCAGGTTAATTACTGGAGCACCTGGATGACACACACCTGCCTACTGTATGCTAAAGTGCTGGTACCTGATCTCGCAAGCGCCTCAAATATTCTACCTGTACCTTACAAAAAGACCCTCCTTGGGCTTTCCCCACCAGGATTGACCACCACCATCGCCGCTCTGTCCCACTAGTTCATACTCGGACCTCTGGGAAAACCTCTCTTGTTATCCCTAGAGCTAGGACCTCTCACGGCCAAAGAGCCTTCAGCTTTAGGCCCCTCCTGGTTCAACACACTGCCCCCTCCATCTCGAGCTCCAACTATATCGTGCTTCAAAACTTCCTTACGTAACCACCTTATTAACACCCGATGCTGTAACTGCCGCTAGTCAAAGCCGCACTCAATACTTATGACAAAGCTTATTACTAAGCTGCTAAGGACAACATAACTCTGGTATTGTTTGCATCCATCCTACCTGTACCAGCTTGTTTGTATCTATGTCATAATTTACTGTTATACTTATGTGTTGTACTGCTATACTGTGTATTGTGGTTTGTCTTACTGTGACAAGGTACCTTTGTAAATGAGCCTATGGCTCAAAGGTTTTCCAAACTGCTGTTAAAATAAAATAAAATAAAAAAAAATAAACATGGACGGACACACACACACACGCACACACAATAGGCACAAAGTGCACAGGGGTCAGGTGCAAAACAGATCCGGAACACAAACACTAGCAACACACATGTCCACAGGCCACCACATTCACTGACTGTCTATGTGTGTGTGTCAGATGCTGGGCACCATCGCACTTTGGTGTACAGCGCAATGCAGGCATCATCATGCACATGTACCTGTGGACAGCAGTTGGAGGGTGTGCAGGTGGACCATGTGTCTGCGTGCAGTGCTGGGCACCCACCCATGCACTGCCCACCAAAACACACAATGCACACAGGGCAGCACCAGACAGTGCCACGCTGGTAGACAGGTCAGTCTTGTGGCACAGTGCCATGTCACCTCGGATGCGTGGGCGGCCCGCCGAGACCCAGCAGCACTGGCAGGCTGACCACGGGCCTCATGGGGTGGCGCCGATGGTCCACCTGGGGTTCCACTGCACAAACGCGACCGTGCCCGCACAGGGTCTGCAGCACACTGAACATACCTGCACCAGGAGTGCTCGGGATGCCCACAGCTGAACCCGGTGTTGACAGGGTGGGTGCCACACAATATCGGGAACAGGGAGTGGATAGCAAACTGCATGGTGTGAGCGACACATGGGCATCTGACTGTGTGCCCATTGTGGCCATGACAGCGATCAACGCCTGTGTTTGCCTGTCAATGGCAGCGGTCACATCCTCCCACAAATGGTCAATCCGTGACAGGATCCTATCGGTGTCCCTGCTGTGTCGCCTCTACACACTCCAGAGCCACACACAGTGCCTCCACGGACATTGCAAGCCGCATCTACTGCTGTACTGATGTCTGCAGTAGTCGGGTGTGCTCATCAAAGAGGTCATCTGCCACCTCTGCATCCCGTCCATCAGGGTATGGAAGGGCCTGATGTTCAGCATCCCTTGAGGGTGGGTGCTGCTCACCAGGATCAGGTATGGGCAAGTCCACAGGTGGTGCACAGATGCCACCGCTGAACCCTGAACCCCCAGTCCTGGTGGGCGACTGCTGCTGCTGCCCCTCCACCTGCTGTGCCCAAGGGATCAGTTGTTCTGCCACTGTGGCACAACAGTGCCACTGTCCTGACCAGCCAGCGGCGCTGCCCCACTGGTGCTGACAGGCACAGCCTAGGACTGTGCTGACATGCTGGCACACACGTCAGAACCAGCCAGGTCCATGGGCGTGAGCTGGCCTGCTGTGTGTCCATTCCGTGGCACACACATGTCACTGCCCATAACGGTCGTGTCATCATCATTGGTGCAGGTCTGTGCCACAGCCACAGCGTGCTGGCATCCTTGAATGCCAGAATGCTGAGACACAGGAAGGGCCTCCCCCACACCTGTTTCAACGACATCAGTGTTGACAGCCAGGCGGACCCACTGTTGCAATGCTCGCTGGATACCTGTGGAGTGGATGGTCCTCTTCCAACTCCAGATGACTGTCCGCAGTGGACAGGCCCTCCACCGCTGACCCCTGCAGATGCACAGGATCTGTAACAGAAAGTAAGGTCACGTTAGTGCATGTGATCTACCTTCCCCCCCGACAGACCATGACGTACCATGCAGTGATGGGCTACCACCTGTCTGGAAGCCACCTCCTGGAATGCCCTCAATGGCACTGCACTGCATGCTTGCAGTGAGCCTGTCCTCTGCTGTTGTCAGCTGCACCACCTCCGGCTGGCCCCCGCCTGTTGCAGCACATGCTGCCCTGATGGCAGCCACCTTCTCCTTCACCCTCCTCCTGTCGGTACCCATCTTCTTCTTACACTCCTGCACGGAGCGCTGGTGGCTGCCGTGCAGGTTGACAGTACGTGCCACCCCTTCCAATGCAGCAGCACGGGCCTGAAGGGTGCCCCGCCATCCACTGAGCAGTGGCTCCTGATTGAGGTAGG
This sequence comes from Neoceratodus forsteri, assembly GCA_016271365.2. Lineage (NCBI taxonomy): Eukaryota > Metazoa > Chordata > Ceratodontiformes > Ceratodontidae > Neoceratodus > Neoceratodus forsteri. The sequence continues at coordinate 1,295,991,252 of CM057456.1, forward strand.
CCTCGAAGAGTGCCTCCATCTCGGCCTTGGTGAAATTGGGCCTCCTCTTCCTCCCACCATCGTAGTCCTCCTCACCCAGACCTCGCTCGGTCATTATTCAGCCTGTATGGATGACAGTGGTTACCTGTGACTGTGCAGTACAAAGCAAGTCCCTGATACCACAGTCCAGAACCCCACACAGCATGCAACTCACCAATAAACTGCAGTAACCAAATATGGCCACTGCAGAACAGTGTCGCAGTTTTATAGCGCAATCCATGCAAATTAGGTGAGAAGCAACTTTAATGAGATGTAAATCATGCTGCTGCACCATTGCATGGCTGATCGGATGATTAGCATATGATGGCTGAATATCACGCTTTTGCGCTTTGCGCAATTGTGTTGAACGTGCTGATCCAATGGCGCAGTTCTGTGGCATGCATAGTACACCTCTCTGTGCATGCCCAGGTAGCTTACACAGGCGTCTGCTGCGCTGATGATGTGCTGTGCGTGGTAGGCAATTCAGGGCATGGCCACCATTATGCCAGTGGTGCTATGGCGAGGGTCACTACATGGCGCTGTGGCCCAACTGCGTGATAGTTCACTGGGGTGCTGGCACACAGGCAACCAATCGCACTAGACACATAGACGTCTGATGGCGCTGTGCGTGGCCTTGCACCAGAGACCCATGACCCTCTGACCGACCTTTGCCCCCTTGGCGCTATACGTCCAGCATGGCTGCACCTCTATCGTGCTGTTCGGTAACAACGCGTTAGGGAATGGCAGCGCTGTAACGTGCAGCAGTTCCACGTGGGGTGCCGCACTGCAGAGCACCATATTGCCTACTACAGCAGTGGAGATGGCATGCAGGAGAGCCCCTCAATGGAGTGCCCTTGAGCTGGCCAACCTTGTGGCCATTGTGGAGCCACACTATGGCCCACTCTTTGGAGAAGAGGCACTGGACAGGGCCAGGACCCAGGTTTGGCAGGAGGTGGCCACTGACCTGGAGGTGGCCACTGGCCATAGGAGGAGAGCAGAGCAGTGCAGGCACCAGTAAGGGGACCTTAGGAGGAGGGAGCAGGAGCTACTTGCCCGTCTGCGGTAGCATGCCAGGAGGGCATGGTGCTTCATCCAGGTGGGTGATACGTCTACACACTTGTATCATCCATATGGGTAACACTGTCTTATGTGTCCAGCACATAGGGAGGATAGTCTAGGGTTGGCTGTGGCAGTGTTTACAGGGTATGGGGTGGGTGGGCATACACATTGGGCAGGGGACTTTGCTTTGGGTTTGTACTGATGTATTCTCTCCTTTTTCTCCCACAGGCATGGCCGAACAGAGCGGATGGTGGAGCGGCAGCAGAGGGAGGAGGATGCTGCACGGTGTGTGGGGACCAAAACCAATAACAACAACCCCGATGAGGGTGAGTACCATGACACCATGATTACTATTGCATGCTGTGTAACAGGGTGGGAAACAGGGCATGGCCACCATCCATGGACACCACTGCCATGCACGTGACATGTGACAGTCAGCACTGTCCAGTGGCACTGCATGTCTGGGAGTGTGCATCAATGGTGGTCCATGCGTGCACTGGGCACATGGCTGTGGCACTGCCTGCACACCACATAGCCACGTTACTGTACGGCCTTGGTTGTGCTGTGCTGGACATGGGCGGTGGGTGTGTGCAGTGGTACACATGGCTGTTGCTGCCTGGTTGGGCATGTCTTGTGGACACGGTCACTGTGGGTGGGCACACACCATCACAGGAGCGTGGCACATGGCTGTATGCCATGCATAATGGGTGGGCTGCAGGGGGATGGACAGTCACACCTATTGACTCTGATCCCTCGTCCTAGGTGTACGGATACTCCTGCGGATCCAGCAGGCTGTTCTGGAGCTGCTGCAGGTGGCACAAGAGTCCCTGACCATATTGAGGGACTTACAGTGGCATGGGGTCAGGAGGAGGAGGCGGTCCAGGTGACAGCCCCAGGCAGAGGAGGACCAGGCTGGACGACGATGTCTGCAAGACCTGCCTGCAACTACCCCCCTTTGACCAACCCTCACACCCCACTTACCCTCTCCCATATGTTCACCCCTGCCCCTTACCCACCCCCACCTTGTTTCTGTCCCTCCTCCCCATTTGTACATAGTTCACTGTATATAGTTGTGTTTTATATTTTACAATACACATATTTTGATATGAGTACTGTGGTGGTCTCTGATTTGCAGCTGGCTATAGGTGCTCAGCTGCAGTGGTGTGCATGGCATCTGGGGTGGTTCAGTCATGGGTATGTGTGTGTGTGTGTGGGGAAGTGTCTCTGGTGTGGGAGTGGCTATCAGTCAGTGTCTGTGGTGTGTGTGTTGTTCCCTCTGCATTGCATTACTGTGTGCAGTGGTCCATGGTGCATGCCCTGTGTCCATTGTGCCCCTGTCAACCTTCCGTCCTTGGCCATGCACGCTGACACCCTTGCATGTCTGTGGCCTGCAAGGTCTGCTGCCTTGTCAGTGGTGGCTGTCCCTGCAGGTCATCCACTGTGACTGTCACAATGCTGGGTTGCCTCCTGTCACTGGTGTGGTGCATGTTTGCCTTGGGTGACACTGTGGCCTCCGCAGTTGCTGTCCCACCTCCATGCTGTGGCTTGTGTGTGTTGCAGGGGCTGTGCACCACTGTCTGTGACTTGTGCTCCAGGCATATGATGGTGGCATATGGGACCACAGTTCATGCACAGGGTGGGTGTCACCCCTGTGCCATGGAGGACTGCAGGCTGTGTGTGCTCAGTTTTCATAGGCCCACACTGGGGGCTTGGTTGCCACACTACTGCGTCCCTGTGTTATTGTCCCCGTGGGTATGGGTGTGTGTTTGGCCCTGCACTGTGTTGCATCCAGTGTGATGCATGCTTCCACGCACCACTGTGGGTGTCTGTGCTGGCTGCTGTGGCTCTTGGTGGGTCGGGATGTGACACTTGTCTACTGTGCAGGGTGCTGTCTCAATGATGGTGGTGGTGTCAGGGGCACGCCCTTTCCCATGTGGGGTACCTCTTGTGCTGACACATGGTCAGTCTGTCAGCTGTGCCTCAGGGGGATTGTGCATGTTGGCACTGTGTCTGCTGTTGTTGCATTGCCGTATGCTGCCACCACTGCTGGGTGCTCATGGTGGAGTCTGGCTTGTATGGTTCTGTGGTACATGAGGTTGCAGTGCAACAGTGGGGGTGGTGGTATGCATGGGGTTTCCTGCAGTGGTGGTCACTGCTCATGGGGGGTGTCTGGAGGTCACAGTGCAAGGTGTGCTGTGCACTGGAGGGGCTGGTGTGGCACAGGGTGGTCCGCCCTCCTTGTGTGGCAGTCTCAGCTTGCTGGTGGGTGTGCTGGGGCACAATGGCCCAGCTGTGCTTTGTTTGCTTGTTCTCATCAGCCGGTGGATATTCAAGCCTTCCCCCAGTTGTGCTGTGCTTAGGGTGTGGAGGTGCATTGTCAGTTCTGCTGTGTGTTCCAGTGCTCATCTGTGGCATGGGTGGTGGGCCCCTACCTACCTCCCTGGTTGTGCAGTTACATTGCTCTGCTGCTGTGGGGCTCCCTGCTTGTGCTATGGTGCCTCTGGGCTGCTCAGCTGGGCAGCCCTTGTTGCACCACAGCGCATCGTATCTGCTCAGCTTCCTTTCCTGGTGCGCTATGGCGCAGGGTTGTGTGATATTCAGGCGTTAGCTGTTGGCTAACTTGGCTTGCTCTTTTTGAATATCACATCTATTGCACATGGGTGCAATGGACTTGTGCTTGCTCCTGCTATTGTGCACTTTTGGGCGCAGTTTGAATATCCAGCCCCATGAGTCAGACTTGCCCAGGATGTACCAATGCTCTGTTGAGCACTGCACACTTGGTACTGGAATGTGCAGCCTTTATAGGAGAAAGAAAATCATTGAATTTTGCCATTTTTAAGCATCTGTCTTTTCTAGATAAAAACAAACAATTAAAATTGATTTTCATTACAGAAATACCTTTACAAGTATATGCTTTTGAACATTTGCACATAAAATTGCAATAAAACAAAATTTTTTTTCTACTTATTCTTTATCCACTCCTACTCTCCTTCCAACCTACCACTCCTTCTGTCCTACAAGGGTGAGACCTCTAACCTCTATGACCAGCTTGGTCTGCCCTAAGTGCCATATATGCTGCCATTGGGGCCCTTTGTTGGCCAGATTACCCTGGGCGGCGAGGAGAACCTCCTTACCCCCTCTTTTCCCCTGCAGCGAGCTGCACATTGGGGTCTGCCACTGGTTGGTGGGTGGTGAGACTGGCTCCGAAGGACTTCATCTAGGCAACTGGAGGGCATTTTCCTCCAAGTAGTTTCCCCCAACCCCGCTCCCTGAGACACTCAGTGCAGAGAGTCTGCATGCTGACACACACATCTCTCAAGTGCCTAACGACGTCCCCTCCCGGCTCCAGTATACGAAGCCGCCGAGCCCCTCGAGGTGCACCCACCGACCTTCTCAGGACATCAGGCACTCCAATGCACCCCTGGCATCCCACCTCGAGGGAGGACAGCATCCGTTGGGACACTGTATCCTCCCTCCCCCAGCCGACCCCTGCCAAGCCGAGTCCGTACCCGAACCTGGGTCACCGGCATAGTGTGAGGTGTGGCATCCAGCACCTCAACCCTCAGCGCCACTGGGCTGGCCTGCAATAAAACTAAATTGGAGGTAATAAATATAAATTGGAGATAGATTTATGTGAATACCAAGGATGGAGGACCAACTTAGTAATTCATTAACCTGAAAATATGATCTGATGAGGTGTTAATATAAATTTCATACTATATGTATGCTGTTTGTTTGCACTGTTTATATGTAAAATTGTAAGTACTTATATACGTGATTTTAAGAAGTGTTGTAAAAAGTATGTAACAAAATGCAATTTTATAAATACTGGAACTTACAGTAAACTGAACTGAACTGAATGTTGTCTGTTCCTCATGTCACCCCAGCTACCATCAATGCCCTTCTATCTGGAATACTCATCCTTTGTAGTTACATCCAATAAACATACCCAATAATCTTCACATCCTTACTAAAAACTCACCTCTTATCCATATCAGGAGCTCCACAAGTAGAGATGCAGTGAAATGTAATTTTGCTGGTGAAAGTCCAGCAATTGAGAATTTCACCACATTAAATATTTTGTGACATTTGAGCATTCCACAAAATATTTTGTGGGTGTGAAATGCAGAATTTCACTGGCGAAATGTAGAAATTGCACCCTTGAATGGTGGAAGTTCACCTGAAAGTGGCAAAATTCTGCTGTTCATGGCCAAAATTGTGCATTTCACCAGTGGAATTTTGCATTTTGCACCCACAAAATGTTTCACAAAATGTGTAAATTTCAAGAAATATTTCATGGAATGAAATCTGCAGATTTTGCCCATCTCTGTCCTCAAGGCACTAAATATGTGCTTACTTAAAAGCGGAATGGAGAGGGGAGATATGATAGAGACCTTCAAGCTCCTTCAAGGAATTAGCAAAGTAAACTGCATGGAATTATTTAGCCTAAATATCAATTCAAGGTCACATAGTCACAAGTGGAAACTAACAAGATGGAGGTTCAGGAGGGATGTGAGGAAGTATTTCTTTATGGAAAGAGTGATGGAGATAGAACCTTTGAACAGTCTATCAGCTGAGGTGGTGGTTGTGAATACAGTTAGGGGATTTAAGCAGATTTGGGACAGAATGAAAGGAATGATGGTTACCCATGGCAACAGGACAAGGGAGGAGAATGAGTATAGGACAGGGAGGGATAGTAACCTGGAGGAACAGTAGGTTCAGGGAAGGTTCAGGGATTATAGAGAACATGGGCAGACTGGATGGACCTCTGTTTTCTGCCATTATTGTCTCTGTGTTTTATGTTTCTTGTGCTTGACTCCTGACCCTCCGGTGCCTACAAAGCTTGAGTACACACTTGCAGATTGCAAATCATCATGCTTGCACTCCTCTTCAGTTGCTTTTACTGCTTACTGTTACTGGACTTGGCATTTTACATATATTTTACTTTCTTTTTCTTTGCTTTGTTACAGAGTCACTGACATTTAAAGGGACCCTTAAAAAAAGAATGTTTGACATTTCTGATCTGTTCTTTACTCATGTTTTGCATCTAGCTTCTCCTTTATCACAATTCTGTACCTTAGCAAGAACACTGGATCACTCCCCTGGCCATCAACTGCTCTGGCTGTTTGTTTACCCCCGACATCACAATCTTCAGCTTGGGATGTCAGACTCTCTTACTTTTGAAATTATTATGATGTCATACATAAAGGATTATGATATCATGTGTAGGTAAACAACATAGTTAAAGTCTTGTAGAGTGTTATGTTTTCAGGTAAATGTGAAGAGTTGTAGTGAAAATGAGAAGTTCAATGGGAAAAATATATCACATATACAATATGCTGAAAGGTACATACGTGTGATTTTAAAGGGTCCTATTAAAACAATGATTCTTCAAGCATTTTGTGATACTTTGTGCAAAAGCAGTACAGAAAATCAAAATGTATTGAATCATAAACACCATTGCATACTCGGACAATATGTTGATTTCTTTATTTAAACTGATATCCTGGAAAGGCACACTGTGCTGGAACTTGTTTACAGGTGCAGCTTGGAGCAAGGCTTCATAAAGAGAACATAACCAACAGTATAACATTAAAAAACACTGGAAATTCTCAGCTTAGAGCTGAGAGCAGTAGCTTAAAATGAGATCTGTAAAAATTGCAATAATATAATGACACAAATAAAATGCAGACACCATGCTAACAATTATGGGTGCTAAGGAACTGGATATGACAGGAAAGAGACAAAATGCAATGGGTAAAGTTGAATGCAAGTTATGCAAGAGAGGTGACAAAAACTCTGGGAGGGTACTGCAGCAAGCCTCACAGGTAGTAGGGCTGCTGAAGGCCCAGTGGGTAACACAAAGTACTCCTGAGCAGTTGACCTGAGTTTGAAAGCAAGCTTGGAAATCTGGGAAAATGCTGTTGCTCAGCAGGGGTCCCTGCCCAAGGAGGGATGACATCAGGTTCTGCCACCCTGGTGACCTCTGCAGTGGGCTAGTGTGCATACTCTTTCACAGGTGACACCAGTGTTGTGCCAGTGCCTGCAATGGCTGCCCCTGATGTCAAGGGAATGTGAGCAGGGATGAAAACAGAGAAAGGAAGTAGAGCAGAATTTGTAAAGTCCTGACTGCTTGCCTGCAGCATGCACCATAGCTGGACCATGTGCATATCTGGGTTTTTGGCCATGGGGAATGACTGTCACCCTCCTGGCGTCACTGAGAATTTACTAGCAGGAAGGGCTGAGGAGACAGAAGTGAGCTAGGGGCTGCACTGACAGGGCTGCAGCCAATGACACACTCACAAAGGAGAAAAGCGTTATAAAAATATATAGAGATATAGATATAGCTTTAGATACAGATACAGATAGACATAGCAATAGAGATAGAGATATAGAGAAGGAGATGGAGATGGAGTTGGAGATATGGATATGCTTCCTGGCAGTGGAAGAAATAAGGGAAGGGAACAGGCTAGTTACAGGTGGAGATGGGGGGGGGGACAAAATGATTCCTGAGAAGACTTGGACAAAAAGGGAGGAGGATCTGGGCAAGTTGGAGAACCAGTAAAAGATCTAGCAGCTGGGGTTCAATGCTAAAAAATGGAAAGTGATGCACAATAGGAAAAGAAAACCAAGATTGCAATATAAAATGGGAGGGGGGATGTTGGATAGCACCACAAAAGAAAAGTGCCTGGGGTAGTGATATTGTAGAGTCTAAAAATTACTGCACACTGAAACAGGGTGGTGGGTAAAGCAAACAGGATGCTGGGCTGCATAGCAAGGGGAATACATAATAAAAAGCCAGAGGTGATCCTCCCACCATTGAGGTCTCTGGTGTGACTACACCTGGAATACTGTACAAGGTGTGGAGTCCACACCTGGAAAAGACTACAACATTGTGGAGGCAGTACAGCACAAGGCAACCAAGATAGTACATGACCTTTGAAATAACACATGCAAGGAAAGGCTAGAGGACATGTACATGTGTATCCTCAAAAAAGAGGAGAGAATGGCACATCATATGTAACCCCTTTCAGGAGGAGGCTTTCATTGCATGCACTTGTTGCATTTTCAAGTGCTGCTTGCAAACAGGATGGTTACCTTAAGCTGCAGTGACTCTCTCTCTCTCTTTCTTTCTCTCACTCAGTCATGTGTGTGGCATGGTGAGAGAGCAGCAGTACAGGAAGATCTTCAGTACCTACTGCACACTTTTTTTTTGGCAGTTGTAACTGTTTTCTTCATTTCTGGTCACTTGATCCAGCATAGGGGACTAGGACAACCAAGCCCATGCCACACCTTCTCTCTGGCACCGCCTGCACCACACAAATAGTTCAAATGGCTAGGAGTTGGAGTGCATTTTATAAGGGTCTCCTCCCAAGTGGTCCTGCTCTCCTGACCACAGCACCCACTATTCTTGACCTGACCCACACAGGACAGCAATGGCAATACTAGTATGCCATTGTTAAGGTGCCATGATTAGGGAGCTGTCATGTAGGTGCGGTAACAAGGTTGTGAGTGACAGGAGTGTTCTGGATTTTAAAGCATCTCACACTCATACAGTGTTTGTCATCTCCACAGTTCACCCACCCTTCTTGGCATGCCCAACCCGAAGTTTGTTATACATAGTTTATGGGGGCATGGGGGGCATTGCAGTCACCATCTGTGGTCTGGCTGGGGGGGTGACCAGTTTAATGCAACTAACCTATCATGTCACCCTTTTGCCTGCACTCTCATTTACCAAGCACTCTTTGTTTGTGTACTGGCATGGGTGAATGGGCACTACCAGATAACAGCCCTAAGGGAGCTACAATGAACTCTTGGACCAGCACACAAATTGGGGGCAGTGATACAAAACAAAGCTGTTTACATGAAGGCTACTTCCAGACATGCTGCAGCCATACTGGCAACCTCTGACCCTGTAACTCAACCAGTCTGTATTCTGGAAAGCCATTTGAAAGGTTTTGGGAGAAAATAGAAATGAGATGGTTAAAAGAAAGTTGAAGGCTAGTGAACTGTCTCTGCCTTTATGCTTTGGTGAAAATCAAGCTCACACTTCTCTCGCTGCTGCCATTGTATAGACTTACTGAATTAAAACAAGGTGACCTATTTTACTATAAGTTGGAATATTTCAACATTGAAGATTTGTTTATGAACTCTCTTCTGCATTTTTAATTTTCATCTAATGGAGTTTCTGTTGTTAATGGTTGACTACAGTAATTGACTACTGTGGCTTGTACTGTAACTTTGTTATTGGTTATCTATTCTTCCAAATCTACAGCTATGCTCTAATAGTGTTGACGTGAGTATTATGGCTAGTAAAAACAAAACTGCCTAATCTAGTGGTAAAACCCCAGACAAGGTCAAAATCAAAAAGAAGGAGCCTATTGATAAAAGGTTAGAAGGTGTTAAAAAAGATCTCAAACTGTCTCAAACTGGCTTGTGATCCTTGGGTCTCAGCTTGACCTTGTGGGAAAAAATGGTACTGTGCATATTAAAGGAACAATGTTGCCTAAATGTGTATCATCACCAATATGAAAGGGGCATTCTCTGCCTAATATCCAGGAACACCACTTGTTGCTAGAAATAAGGGAACTTAATGAGTCCATGTGACTGGACACCTCTAGGAAAGACAAAATGTCAACAACAAAAATGGGGAAACTAAAAAGACACAGGGTAAAAGTGTGGTATGCCAGAAATGTTTCAAAAATTAGATGATAACAACAACCTTCATAATTCAGACAGGTTTAAAGGACCAAATAAATTAATATTAACATCACAGAGCATGCACTCCATTTATAGAAAGCAAGAAAGGCAAAGGAAACCTACTGAAATCCTTTTTCATGGATTTTGATAATTTTATTTCCCCTTATGTTCGGAGAAAGAGTCTTGAGCCACCTTTAGTCTACCCTCCCCTGATATACCAAATCTCTAGAGTAAATCTTAGGTATGCCAGTAGAACAAGGATATAGCCCACCTACAAGAGTGTGTATGCTCATTACATAGAATTGATCATGTAAATTGTGATCTGGAAATTAAACTGTTAGCTATGGGCTTGCAAGAAATGAAAATGGATATAAAAAAAGTGATTATCTGTTAAATCAGATGGTCACTTTACTATTAATACAGTTAGAAAATAAGCATAAACATCAGAATCCTAATACAGTATGAAAGAGCATGCAGTTGTCAAGCAGAAAAAGGCAGATAAAACTAGTTTAAACAAACTTTCAATATAAGAATGAAAGCCTAATGTTTCTAGACAACTGGGGTGCCTTCTGGAGGAAATCTAATTTGTATTACTGGGACTGACTACATCTGAATAAAAACGGGGCAAAGATCCTGGAGGAAACCTTCAAAAATCTATTCAACTCATAGAATTTAAACTAATACCTCAGATGGAAAGAATAGGAAGGCAAAAAAATCTAACAAAGAAGACATCTACTAAACCACTTGATCAAAAAAAAGAGTTAATGCTGTACAATGAAACCAATTTAATACCAGAAGCTTGAATAACAAATTCGACAAGCTCCAGCTTTATATCGCCTGTAACAAACCAGATATTGTAGGCATAACAGAGATATGGTGGTATGATAAAAACAATTGGAATAAACACATTCCAGGCTTGGAATTATTCAGTTCATCTAGGATCAACAGAACAGGAGGTGGCATATAGTACTGTATGAAAACTTTGATCTCAAGTCAATTGATATAACCCATTCTAAATTAAAAAACAGTTGAAGATACTGAAACATTACAGATATGACTTATGACCAGTTCCCCAAACTCACTTATACTTGAGCTATGTTACTAGCCACCTGACAATACACCAGAAGTAAACTCCTACATTATTAATGATATCTGTAATGCATGTGAAGAGGGTACAGTTTTACTAATAGGGGATTTTAATTACAGCAATATTGACTGGCAAAGTCATAGAATTCATATCAATGTGTGAACAACTCATGCTGGAACAGAATGTTACTAAACCTACAAGAGGTACTAACATACTAGACACTGGATTGAGTTCTAACAACCTCATTATAAACATCTGTAAGGTTGACATGCCACTAGGTTCTAGTGATCACAATTCTGTCAAGTTTGATTAAGTTTTCACTTTTATTCCATGTGCACATAGAAATTACTTTTATGATTATAAAAATGTTGACAAGTAAAATTAATCAAATACTAACATCTGTTAACTGAGATGTTTTCTTCACTGATAGTAATGTGGATGAGATCAGGGAGAAATTGGAAAGTCAATGTTCTCTGTGTGTAATGAATGCATTCAAAGCTACCAAACAAATAATAGCAATAACAACAGAAAGCCATGCTGGCTACATAAAACTTCCAAAGCTTATCTCTAAAAACAAAAATCATTTTATGCCCTAAAAAAACACAAACAGATTTTACTTAAACAAATGCAAGCTCCTCCAAAACACATGCAAATTTTCAATTAAAAAGCCAAGGCAAACACAGAATTAAAATTAGCAAAAATGCCTCCAAAAATATAAATACAAAATTATTTGCTTGTATCAGCTCATAAAAAACTAAAAATAATGTGGGCCACGTAAAATCTGATAATGGTCTTATAAATGACACACAACAAATGGTAGAACTCTTGAACAAATACTTCTGCAGTATCTACAGGGCAAGCATGACACAGCACTCATAAAAAAGCCAGCAAACTCTGAATATCTGAATATTAATTAGGATGAAATCAATTGCAGGATACAAAAAATCAAGGAAGACAGCTCACCAGGACCAGACTTGACCACCTGCAAAATGATTAAATTAATGTCCAAGCACTTAACATATGCTTTAAAGCTATGATTTGAGGAAAGCATAAATAGTGGCATAGTCCCCAGTGACTTGAAGTCTTCACACATAAGACAAAGAACCTCTGTGTGCAAGCACTGAGGCAATGTTTATAGGGCATTTGGCTGGGAAGCCAAGTTTCAAAAATATAAAAACACACATGACCCCACAATACAAAGCATCATGGGCTGCATATGCAAATCACCACAGAATATATATGCTGGTTCAACTTTAGGCAGAAATGCATGGTGCCAAAAGGCCTCTCACACAGTTTGCAAAGGGTGCCAACAGAAGACACAGACATCTGCCCCATCCCAGCAGGACTCACCAGCATGCCCCGTCTGTCCGGCACCCCAGTGGAATGAACCAGCCACCCCAAGATAGTCTATCTGGGTTATGTTGTGATGAACCCAATTAAAACAAAAAACTATTTAAAAGACCAAGAAACATAGAAACATAGAAGTTGATGGCAGATAAGGTCTGCCCATTTCTTTTCTACCTTATAAATGTGCCATACGGCCTTTGCTCTGTCAGTGGCCTATCTATTCATACTCATTTGTATTGCTCCTTATGCCTATCCCATGCCTGTTTGAAGCCCTGCACTGTATTCACAGCCACCACTTCTTGAGGTAGGCCATCCATGCATCCACCACCCTTTCTGTGAAAAAGAATTTCCTCACATTCCCCCTTAATCGCCCCCCCTAATCTCATGCTGTGTCCTCTTGTCCTGCTATTTTTCTTATATTTAAACATGCTAGACTCTTTCACCTTGTTAATGCCCTTAAGGTGTTTGAATGCCTCGATCATATCACCTCTCTCGCAAGCACTGAGGCAATGGTTACCCCAAAGGGCACACATAACTCTACTACACAAAAAAAGTAACAGACAGTACTTTGAAAACTATAGACCTATCAACCTCATATCCTTAACTGGAAAATTATTGGAAGGAATAATTAAGGATCGTCTTAGTCTGGTCCTGGGTGACACTGATAATGAACAACACAGATTTGTCAAAAGAAGATCTTGCCTTACCAATCTGGTATGCTTTTTTGAGTACATAAGCAACAATTTGGAAAATAAATCCAATGTGACATCACATATATTGACTTTAGTAAAGCATTCAATTCTGTCCCACAAGATGCAATCATAGAAAACTGCTTCTGAGAGGAGTAAATATTAAATTAGTGACATGGATCTCAAACTGGCTAATGAACCATACACAGAGGGTGGTTTTAAATGTGTTATAGTCTGTAGAGGGAATGGTTACTAGTGATGTTCCTCAGGGCTCAGTACTGGGCCTTACATCTTCTATTTATTTATAGATGACATAGCAGAAAACTTAAACAACATGACCATCAAATACGTGGACAATATAAAAACTGGTAGGGCATGCAGCTCAATGGACAATAAAAACAGATTACAAGAAGATATAATGTAAATTGATAATGAGGCTAAAGACGGGGCATGAGTTTGAACATTGAGAAGTGCTCTGTTATGCATCTGGGCTATAACAATACAATAAATACATACTATCTCGATGGCAGGTTGTTAACCATAGCAAAACTGGAAAAGGACCTTGGTATATATATTTCCAATATTTTAAAGACAACTAGGCATATAAATGAAATAATCAGTAAAACAAGCAAACAAACTCAGATGGACCATAAAAAATAATATTAATTCCAAAGACCCCAAAGTGCTGTTACCATTGTATAGGTCTTATATAAGACTGAGTTTGGACTATTGCTCCCAATTCTGGTCCCCATATTTAAAAAAAATTTATTAGTTTGGAAAATTTCAGAAACGGTTCTCAAGGAGAATAAAAGGTTTAGGAGATCTGACCTATGAAGGCAGATTAATAAATTTCAATTAAATATAATTAGAAATGAGGAGACATATAGGAGATCTCCTGTTTAGGTGGGATACACTAAACAATCCATACCTCTTTTCTGAAATGGGTTTCAACTTTAAGCAAAATCCATTAGAGACCAGAGGTCATCCTCTACAGCTTTCCTACTAAAGGCGTGTACTAAATAAAGGAAATATAACTTCACGGAAAGGTTGGTCTCTAGTTGAAATCCCCTCCCCGAGACTATTATTAGCAAATCAAAAACTATTTTAAAAAGAAAGATTAGATGAGTGGTTACTAAATAAGCCTGGGAAAATACTTTACAGGTTTAGTGATATGAACCATCATGGGCAAATGCCTTTTGCTCCTAAGTCTTCCTCGGTATGAACCTCAGTATGAACAAACAATCTATCACAGAGACCACTGAACAATAACAAATGCTTAGTAGAATGAGATCCAAAAAGAAGTTAAAATTTGACATTAGCGAGATAAAAGAATAAAACTTCAGATATAAGTTATAAATTCTGGATAAGCCAAATGGCTAAATGGGGCAAAGATGAGGAAAGGGAAACAAAAGTTAAAACAAGATCCAAGAGTGTTAGATTTAATAGAAACTAAAACATTAACTAGCAGCAGCTGAAGGTAATGAGAATATAAATTCAGGACTTGGAACCTCAAGGAGGAGGAGTTTGTAAAGCTCCTATGTCAGCTAAAGATTATCTCAGCATATGACTATGCAGTTAGAAGAGTGAGAAAATTGAGCAGTCTTATTTTGCCAACAGCTTTTGTAAAAGGGGTACTGAAGTCTAGAAATGAGAACAGTCTTTAAAAGTAATGATGTACAATCTGTGTAAGGGTATTCTGGGAACAAATTAAGATGGCATGATGGTTTAACAGTTTACAAATATAGATCTTGATGAGGTGAAATGGAATAGCTGCCTGACTTTGAGAAATATAGTAGTTAGGTTGTCTGTTTTATCAGTTAGGAAGGAATTAGAGAAGTTAGGAATTATTAACAATAATCTAAAAAACTGAGTAGATAAAGATACCATTAAAATTAACCCTGTTAGTCAGTGGAGTGTAGAAAAGGGTTTGATAAAGCAAAAAGGAACAGCAAAGCACTAGAAGCTGAAAATACACAGAAAAATCAGAAAAAAAACAGAATATGTTAAGCCTGTTGTTATTGAATACAAACTAAAGGATGGTGCACTCATAGTGGAACACAAATGTAAAAGTTCTTATTGCCAATGCATATATTTATTTATCAAAAGACAGAAAAACTGACACCTCACTCCAGCTACCTGCCCTGACACATCACTCTCGGAGCTTCATCGAGGGGCCACTCTAATTTAAATCTTTTGTACATTTTTATACCTTGGATCAATGAGATTGTGATTATCTTTCTGTATCTCTTTCATTAAGAATACAATCTGTACTGATCAATAAAAAAAAGAGGTAGAGGCATAAATGGATGCAAATCAGAATACAAAATTAAGATACAACGAGAATAACGGATAGGTCACTGGGCATTACAGGTGAGTAATACCATTGAGAGGTTCTGGACACATGGGAACCTCGAGAGTGAAGCTTGAGACGTTCTTGTGTCCAGAACCTTGAGATGGTAGGTCACCGGTAATGCCCAGTGACTTATCCATTATTTTTTTTAATATATGGATCTTCAATTTTTAATTTTTTTGTCACTTAAAGACTGAGTCAGTCCTGGCTGAGTGCCACACTGTATAGCGCTGCAATTACTTTTCTCCTGCCTACCCGCTCACTCTCTCGCTAGTTCGCTCACTCACTCACTCGGTTCACTTGCAGTAAAGGCAGTCCTACCTTTTCTTGTTTTTGGGGAATGGGGAACACAGGATCAACCAGATATCTCCATTAAAAAAATAAAATAAAATGGGTAATTTTTTTGAGGGTAACTACTCTCGTTAAGCGAGAGACTGGCTGCCATGTTTTTTTACAGTGTTCTGCCCACCCTCTCAGGGAAAGCGGCCAATGAGGAGGCATGCTTAGGACGTAGGGGGAAAGAGGTATCTTTTCATGCAGTTGCAACGATACTATTGCCAGCATAAAATGATACTATTAAAAGTGATTGACAATAGTATTAAAAGTGATTGACAATACTACTATCACTGAAGCTTTGAGGGTATTACCGGATTTTTTTTTGTATGCTTTACACACCTATTAAATTGAAGATCCATATATTAAAAGAAAATAATTATCTGGGTCCCTTATTTCCTAGAGAGATTTAATCAACTATTAGAAAATGGGTAAAACAGACCCTGAATTCTAACTGGCTGAGAAGCATGTTTAGGCGGCCATTTATGAGACAACAATGCTCACCTAAAACAAGTTCCTGTGTCTGCTGCCCACCATCCTCTGGTATCCCCCAGCCAGGTGTCAAATTCAAATGTGCCATTTCTGTATACCCATGAAGTGATCAGCAGTAACTGAAAAAAAAATGTCAGACAGGATCACCTTTCATTTCTAACTTGTCACCAGTCAACAGTTCAACAAAATGTTTGAAGAAACCGAAATAGCTCTTCCACAACCTCTGGCCCCAAAAATTAAAAACCAAGGCAAAAGAAAACACCCATTTCAACACTGTAACTTTTGAAGAGCTCGACACAATAGAAGCAGTCCATGAAGAGGTAAACACTCAGAAAAATACAAACCGGGCACTGAAAGTGGTGTCTGAGTGGAGTGCATCCAAAAACATTAACGTTGACTGGAAAACTGACTCTCTCCACCAGCTAAATAGAATTTTTCAGCAATTCCGTGCTGAGATGCAGACAGAACAGTACTCTGTGTCCAGCTATTGCTCTTTCCAAGCCAGCCTCAACAGGCACCTAAACAGCCAGTCTGTGGGCTGCAATGTTTGCTGCATCAGTGACCCCACATTCAAATGATCTAACAATGTCCTTAACTCGGTACTGGAAAAGATGAGAAACAATGATAGGACTGCTGCCCACCACCCTCCTCTGACCGACAGTGATTTTCAGAAACTAAGAAACTCACCAGCTCTAAGTCCCGATACTGCACCTGGCCTAATAAAGAAAATTTGGTTTGACGTGCAAATATATATGTCGAAACATGAAGTGAGGGTTTAAGGGAACTGACACCAGCATTGTTCAGTGTCCACACTAATGAGCATGGACTCTGCTATGTTTTGTTGAGCCACAATGAGCCAGCTAATAACCACAAAAACTCCACAGATGCAAATCAACACAAGAACATGGGATTTATATATGAAGATCATTGCAATCCTTTGTGCCCTGTAAAATCTTTGATAAAGTACATGTCCAAGCTTCCAAAAGATTCCACAGCATTCTACTGCCATCCTCTCATGCAGCTACAATGCACCCTGATTCCTGTCCTACTGGTTCTCAAAAGAACCTATGGAAAGAACCTATGGAAAAATTATTTGGGAACAATGATGGCAAGATTAAGTGAACAGGCACAACTTACCAAATGTTACACCAATCATGCATCAATGCCACTGCAGTGCAACTGCTATCTGATGCTGGCCTAGGTAGCAGAGAAATAACTAGTGTAACTGGGCACAGAGCTGAAAGCAGCCTGGCCAATTACTGGCTCCAAGATGAGAAGACAGGAAGCACTGAAGGAGTACACTGGGTGGGCAGAGTCAGTGGCTCAGTAGGTAGCACACACACCTCTGAAGCTGGGAGATCAAAGGGCTGTGGGTTCATTTTCCACACCTGGCACTTGGGTTAATATCCCAATTCTGGCACTGTAGTGCAGCATGGGAGGGGAGGTGCTGCACATCTGAGGTGCTGTTTTTTGGATGAGATGTTAAACTGAGGTCCCATCTGCCTGAATTGGTTGTAGTTCAGGTGGATGTTAAAGATCCCATGACACTTATCGAAAAGAGTAGGGGAAAGTTTTATTAGACACAAAATCAGAAAACATCCAACACAAATACAAAAACACAATTACAAAATTACAAAAGAAAATTAACCATGTAACATTTCTACAAAAGAAAACTAAACACTTTGTTAACGGTCTGACTACCGGTCAGTGTTACAATTTATGTGATTGCTGCATCTGTATTGGTTATCCAATGCAGTCATTTCCATAATTCTAGAATATCTCGGTGTGACAACTGATTGCATTCTATAATAAATATGTAACGTACATCTTTAACAATTTTCCTAGTCAGTTCAATATATGTACTTTCTTTTTGTTGCAAGGTGAATAAACATCTGGCCATCCAAATATTCCACTTAATAACTGTAAAAAGTAGACATAAGGTACTTAAATTCCATTTCTGCCAAGGAGTAGTAACTTGACCATACATAATGTTAGTGCAACTAATTTTTCAAACAGTGGTTCTTGCCATTGTTTCATGGTAGGCCCAAAATCTTTAATAAAGGAACAATAAAAAAAGAAAAGGTGTTCTATTGTCTCCATAGTATTAATACATTGAAGTCTGGTACATATTCTATCCTGAAGTTGTTTTGCTTATGGTTACTTTTATATTTATTTTTCCATGGCATGACAACCAGTGGGAATCCCACATATGGATTGGTATCCACGGATTACTTAAGAGGGTCTGGAGGGACTCCAGGTGTGGGGAAGGACACTGTTTGAAGGGTTCTGGAACCGAACACTGAGATGCCAGAAGATTTCTATATAAAACCTTATGTGAGGAGGTAGAAATAACCTGCTGGGTCATAAAATTCCATTGTTTTATCCTGAGAAAAATCTCCTTATGATATTGTATTGTTACTAAACCTCTCAGCACTCGTAGTGTAGATGTTTCCCATTAGTGAAACCAAGTCTTGCAGTTATTATATAACCATTGTTCCCATCCCCTCTGTGTGTTAACTAAAAGTAGTTTTAAAGAAATACTATTAAAGAACAGTATAGGGTTAAGCATATCTATGCCACCCTTCTTAAATGGTAAGTAGGTAATGTTCCTTTAATAGGGTTGAGGCGACTGCTCAATAAGGCCTGAAAAACAAACTCAAGAGAGATGTTTCCAGCTGCATTAGAACTGCAAATTCATAACTTCAATATAAAAAGACAGGGACCAAAAAGGTTTTACTCAAAAATACTCTTTTCTTTTTACCTATTTTACTCCTATTCCATTGTGATACTTTATATTTCCCTATTGCTAATTTATCTTCCCAATTTAATATTTCCAATCCTGGAGGACCAAATTTAATACCCAAAATAGGAACAGGGCTATTTGTAAGTCAAATGGGACCTATGCTGATTTCCTGGTTAGGGGAGTTCCCTAGTGGGAGTCCAACACATTTGTCTAAATTTAACAAAGCCCCTGACAGAGAGCCAAAAGTAGCACACACTGAGATTGCTGTGCAGATAGAGGCCTTGTCTGCCACCAAGAGACACAAATCATCTGCATATGCTAGGGCCGTGGAGGTAGCTTGTATAGTTGGACAGGCTACTGGACTAATGGATTGATGTTCATTTCATTTTCGTAACAAAGGGTCTATAAAAAGTGTATTTAAAAGGGGGCTCATGGGGCACCCTTGCCTGCCTTCCCGTTGCATTGGTATCATAGGGCCCAACCTCCCATTCACTATAGGGACTACTGTAGCTGTTTTATACAGAGATTTTATCCATCCTATCACTATATTAGGAATCTTATAATGGTGTAATGTTGCCCATAAGAAGTTGTGACAAATAGAATCAAAGACCTTCCTTTGATCTAGTGAAATAACATATCCTGGGCAAGTGTTAGAATAATCTTGCATTATTATTTCTTGCAGTAAGATTAGATGATCCTGAATCTTCCCCTGAGGAATAACACAGGTCTGTTCTGGGGAAATTACTGTTTCTGCTAACAAGAGCAGTCGCAGTGTCAGGATTTTAGTTAGAAGTATAAAGTCTGCATTTAGCATACAGATGGGCCTCCAGTTATTCAAGTCCGTTTTCTCACCCTTTTTGTATAAGTAGATTAAAGTTCCTTTAATAAAGGTGAGCTGTATGTTACCTGTCTGTAACATGGCATTAATAACAGCAGTGATCTCAGTACCCAGGTGTTCACATAAGATTTTATATAACTCATTCAGGAGACCGTGTGTGATGTTATTATTTAGGTGATGGATGCCGTCTAGAACTTCCCCAAGGGTAACTGGTTAGCTGGCTCTAGTAAATATATGAGGGTGGGACTGATGGAACCTGAACATCCTGAAAGTATTCCTGGCATTTCTAGGATTCTGATGGGATGGCAGCAAACAATTTGAGAGAAAATCAGTGACCATATCTAGAATTACATGTTGTGAACAATGCTTAGTTCGGTCTGGTCAGTTAAACAAGACAAAGTTTTTGCCATATACTACTTGATCAAAGGGCAAGTAACTTGTACCATTCTTGTGTACTAAACTTCTGCTGGTGATATAGTTGTGCAGCTTTTGGCTTAAGAAAGGACATCATGTCTTTCTGTACCAGTTGTATATGCTGACTCAAATCTTGACCAGTAGTACTAGAAATTGTAAATAAATTTTGTAGATGATGGTGTTGTTGTAGATATGTGAGGTAGGCCACATTACATCTGTTTCGGCTGTATTGTTTTAAAAAGTGAATTAAGTCTGTTTTTGTGTCTTCCCATCAGTTAATGGGATTTTCATAACATATCAAAACAGACTTCCTAGCTGCCAGAAATTGTACCAACAGACTAAGAAAAGTGCTGTGCACTGAAAGATCAGTGTTAAATTTTCACAGTCCTGGACTTTTGGAAAAAGAACAATTACTGCCCAGGGTACTAGACACCATCTTGTGGTCTGAAAATTCCAGCTGGGAGACACAGGCCACGAAGATGGATAGGTTCTGGGACAAAAATACAGTCTATTCTGGTTGCCAGGCACCTTTCTGAATGGTAGGGGTATGTTGTTTTACAGTCCAAGTATGCATCTCATAGTTGTGCTGTATGTAAGATTGTTATTAATGCCCATGAATCACAAAATATTTTTTGTTTGTTTTAGAATGAATGCCTTTGTCTTGGAGACTTAGACCACAGTTGAAATCTCCAGCAAAATTCAATTGTTTGGAGGTGTGCAGATGTGTTTGGATGAGAAACAGGAGTTCAGTCTTTGCTGATTTAGTTTGGGGTGCATATAGGTTGATAAGGCAAAAAGGTATTTGTTGGACAAGAACATCTAAAATAAGCACTCTGCCAGGGGCCAAGTCATATAATTTCAGTAACCTGAAATCCAGGTTATTAGCCAAAATACCTACACTAGAACAGGTGTCCTGTTCAATGGACCAGAAAGAGGGGACCATAAGCCAGTTCCTCTGGGCTTGTTTTATTTCATGAGAGGTGTGGAACCTTGTGTCTTGTAAAAATATAAGCCCAAGATGCAGGGATGTAAGAAAGGAAAAGACAATATTCCTCTTCTCTGTCCTTTTATTACTATTAACATTAATAGTACAGCATGTGAAGGTGCTGTGTAACATGTTAATACCAGAAGAGAAGGAAAGCTCCTAAAGAGGATTTAGCTGCCTATCAATATTATTTTTTCCTACCAGCCAGGGCTGTTCCTTTCATTTATGACTTTGCTTTCCATTTTTGTGACCCCCCTCCCTTTTGTACAATTTTTTGTGTCAGTTGTGCCCTCAAGGTGTGAGGAGATGATGAAGGAGGAAATCAAAATCATCTCCTGAGTCTGCTGATGTTTCCTGTAGGATTTCATATTGGTTAGTAATGGAAAGGGGGCTCCTGATAGCTTTGGGGGTAGCTTTCAACTTTGTCTGGGCTGAGCATCTGCAGCCTGGTTGTGCAGAGCTCTTTTGGTGTGGGCATGTCTAACGTTGCTGTAGACTGAGTTTCAGAGATCTCTGCAGTAGAACCTGGTAGCATGGGAGGGGGATCTACAGTAATACTGTCTACAGCAGGAGGATCCTCCGGGGCTTGGGGGTGGTAAGCTAGCAGAGGTGGAAGGACCTTCCAGGCTGCACTGGCCAGGTCTATTCCTTATTTTAGCTTCTTGAGCCTGGGAGATTATAAAATGCTGATCAGCACCCCATGACTGTGTGCCGCCCAAGTACAGTTCTGAAAAGTGTGGCCAAGCTCATCACACAGATTACATTTACACTCATTCAGACAGGCTGTGCTCAGATGCCCTAAATCCCCACAAAGATTACATTTAACAGTGTCACAGGCACTGCTCAGATGAGTGGGGTCCCCACATCTGTAGCAGGCTTTAGGCTGGCCTGGATAAAATAATACTCCCCTGTCTCATCCCCAAAAAAAGGAATTAGGTAGATGTACCACCCCTAAATCTTCAGTTTTTCACAACACTTTTATTTTCCACCTTCCAGTCCATATATTTTCTGTGTCAAGTATAGCTTCAGGTTCTCCAATGACTGTACGTCATAGTTTTAGCCAATATAACACATCCAAAAGGTCTACTCCTTCTTTACGAAACAAAGTGGAGATTGTCTTTTATGCTGGTTTGGTCAGGGGTATAGCCAAAAACGGAGCCCACGGAGCTGTACATTTAAGGGAGTGATATTTTGACCAGAACCTCTCTAGGCCTCTGGAGGTTTTAAAGCTGATGTCGAAGGTTGTCTCTCCTGAATTAAAGCATTTATTTCATGGGCAAAGAATTTCATTGAGTCTTTTAAAAGATTTCTGGCCACAAACAACAGGTCTGGAGGTTCAGTCATGCCGCCCACATAAGACAACCTGAAGCATTGTGGCATTTGGCAGGTAATATGGGCAGTCAAAAAAAATGAGGAAAAGTTTTTTTTCTGTCTGTCTGGTTGTTTGCTTAGAGGAGATTCAATCTGTGGCCTCGTAACATTAGGCTGTGGAGGTAGAATCTTCGATTGCTGCAAGTTTAGGACTGGGTGTTGGGTTAATGTGAAATCTTCATGGAGAGGCAATGGGTCACTATCAGTACACTTTTCATTACTTGTCTGCACTTGTAAACCTCCTGTTTTAAGTGGCATAAGGTCTGGAAAGTCTGCCAGAGATGGCATACGATTTGGAGATTTCCCAGGGTTCAAATGGGCTGAGTTCGACTGTCTCTCTCAGCCCGCACCTTGTAGTGCAGTTTCAACTGTCCAGAGTGCAGATTCAATGGTTGCTTTTCCTGGAGAAGAATTGCCTGATTTTTGTGCTACAGTTTGTAAATTGGTAGTTGTAGGATTACTCACTGTGTCCAGTAAAGGCGAATCCGAGGTATGGAAGGTAGCCTTCTCACTGCGTCCACAGGCAGATGGTGGCTCTCTTAAAGGCCTGATTCCGGTGCTCAGCTGATTTTTGCTGACAGTGTCAGCACGCTGTCAGACCTTAGCTGCCGAATCTTCTACTGCAGGGTCCTTTTTCTGTATAGGAATTTCTGCTTCTCGGCTTCTAGCAAGCATTGCAGTTCTAGAGCTTCTGCTGTATCCTGGACCAAAATCTGTTCAGGCTCACTCTCATAGGGAGAATCCAAGTCATCACTCAAATCCATTAAATCCTCCTGTTCCTGGGTTTTTCCTGGCATTAGTTGAGGTTGACTCTTACTTGTCACTTGTTCTGTTAATTGAAGTCCATTTTCTTTTTCCAAACTGTTAGGTAGTGCAGTTTCTGGCATTGACAAGGTGGAGAGGAGACTTGCTCTCCCTCCTCCACAGATTCCATCCTCACTCCAGGACTGTCATATGCCATCTTGGTCAGCCAGAGTTTCTCTACAGGAGAGTAGGGAATTTCCCGTGTCTAGCCAAATTTCCTCATTCACTGGAAATACCACAAACAGCTTAATCTGGTTCAATCTCACTTGGCATTCATCTCTGTGGGGGTAATGTGAAGGGGAGGAGCAGCTGCAAAATGGGGGTGCTTAGCTGCACACTCATGCAGACTTGATAGACCACGTGGCCTGTATCTCACAGCAAGTAGTAAGTAAGTAAGCAAGAAAAGAAGTGTAACAGTCAGCCAGATAAAGAAAAACTCAATGTATACTCAAAGCAGCTCTACCCTGCCACCTGTAGACACCGCTAACTCCATGAATAACTCCAGACCAAGATACTGTATTTTCCTCACTCCAATTAATTTCATCTTCTACACAAAATAGTGGGTTTTTTCTTTTGTAAATTTTTTTTTTTTTGTTAAACCTTTTCATTAACAGAATGTGCGACAGTGGATGCAAATGCATTTTATTATTTTCTGTTTTTTCGGGGACTATTTGTTGTTTCACTGTTTAAAAGTTTTAATAAACTTTATTATTCAAATTTTTTGAAGTTAATTTTTGTCTCTATGTCATTTTTACACATAAAACCCATTTTCCAAGTGCAATAATGCCCAACAGGTTAGGAGGTATTGGGCTATACCTGTCCTTCTAGGGGCTATCATGCTTTCCGCATGTGGCACTGGGCCTCATTATGTCCCTGGATGGGCATAGCCCAATACCACACACCATGTTTGGTATTATTGCTTGCCTAGATCAGGTTTTGATTTAATATGCAGAGCATCAACTTTAACTCTAAGAAGCAGGGTAAAAATGGAAATGATATTGAATATGTATATGACACTATGTAATTCTATGAAGAGGTCATAAATTATTTACATAATAATCTAACTAAAACAGATATAGTGTATGACAAGACATTGTTACAGATAGGATATAGTGACATCTAAAATGTTGTTTTGCTGCAGTATGCTGCAGTAGTGATGTCCATAGTGCAGCAGAATGACTTTTTGTTCTGCTGCACTACGGACGTCACAAAACAATGCTCGCAAGCAACAAACCAAGTAGGCAGCTCAGTACACATTGCATGGCATTCCCTTGGCTACAATGAACATCTGAGGTTTTTAAAAAAATGTTAGTGTAATCACAAGCATACAGTCAGTGTAGTTTAACAAACTGACATACCTCTCAGTAACAGTGTCCACTGCAGTGTTATCTAAACCCCAGTCTGAAAGGCAACAGTTCATCCTGGAGCAGGAAAATATGAAAATAGTAAAAAAATGAAAAATGACCTACGTCAAATTCATAGCTTTTTAATAGACAGCAACAAGCACCGTGCAATCCAAAATGTTACAGCACCCGAGCTAGACCTCCTGCTGGGGGATTTTATTTTTACAGCAAGAAGGTTAGACAGCATAGAGTATTAGTCCTCCACACTGAGGCATGCTTGAGAGTATGGACAGTCACTTAAAAGAGCATGGATGTAAACAATTTATTTATAAATCGGCAGAAACATCATTCCCTGACACCATCAAAATGCTGACTGCTAAACAGAAATTTCTAAAACAAATGGGGAAAGGCAATAAGCCTAATCAAGTGGAGCCTCTAACAGACACATATATAAACAGATTATACACCACAGGGACACTTGGCCAGCATAATCCAGCAGCACACCTTAATCTAATATTTTTCAATGTGGAGCTCTATTTTGCATTGAGGACATAATCATTTAGAATGGGGTGACCTGGTACTGTGTGAGGATACTGACAGAGCAACATACCTGGAATATAATGAAAGACATACTAAGACCAGGTCTGGTGGGAACCCAAGAGATGTTGGACAAGTTAAGCTGAGAATGTGTCAAGACCAAGATTCCAATAGAGACCCTATATCTGCATACTTAAAGAATCAGTCCGAAAGACCTCCAAAAATGCTACACCCAGACACCCTCTTTTATCTCACTCCCAATGTAAACCACAGACCTGGCATATCGCATTGGCTTCATGTGATGACAGTCGGTGGGAATAAAATTAGATCTATGATGAAGAGCATTAAAATAGCATCAGAACTACCAGAGGCTAAAAAGATTATCAATCACTCAACTTGGAAAATTTCCATCCAGTGGTTAGCTGACAAAAACAAATCTGCAACTGAGGTGGCTGAAGTGTCAGGCCGTAAGAATTTGCAGTCCATCAATAATTATTCCAGTCTTTCTGAAGTGAAGCAAAAAAGGACTTCAGTAATTTTGTTACAGTGCAGCTACCAAATCTGTTGCCTACCAATCAGTTCAATGAAGTGGCACCTTCAACCTCAACACAGTCAATTTGGCACCCTTAACTGAACTTTAAAATGTTCAGATATTTGGCAGTGGTGTTGTTTTCAACAAGTCAGTAGTGGTGAAAATACTTAACCCCTTGGGAGTGAAAAACGAAGCATGTGGCTGTAATCAAAGACTCCTCCTCTGACTCAAAGTGAGGTAAGCCTGATTGGTTTCCATACTGATCAATCTTACTTTTTTTTTTGCTTTGCACTGTTTCTAGCCTGCTGTATGTATGCAAATGTGCCTGAATTAGGCGGGGTGTGGGAGGTACTTATAGTGTATAGTGGAATGCTCTTATGCATGGAATTCCATGCCTGAAATATGCTTGTTCTGCTGCAGTAGTGACATCATTATGTTATTCTGCTGCATAGTGATGTCACAACTGCAGCAGAATTACTTGGAATGCTGCCGAAAAGTTTTTAGAAGCTCGTGCCATCTGACAGACGCTATGTGTTGTTGTGTCTGATAATTCTTCACTTGTGGTTGAGTAAAATTTTTTTTTCAGATGAAAAAAATAAATTCTCTGTTGCCTTCAATAGCTTGTTTTTGTGTGATTTTCTTTGCTATGACTGCCCATACACTATAAAAGATTGTGTATGAGCAGTCATACACAAGCAAGGATATTTTTGTATCTCAAGGTTTCCATGGTAACCAAGCACCTCTCGAGCTGTGCTCTCAAGGTCATCTGTTACCAAGGAAACCTCTCTGTATAAGAATATCCTTGTTGTGTACGACTTCTCATACACAATCCTCTATATAATAATGTCAGAGATCAGAGGGCAATCACATACGATAAACCCTTTTTTTGTTTTCTCATAGTTCCGCTGCATCACAGTAGCAGCGTTATCAGGATTTCCTTATAGAGTTAGCAACAGGAGGGTTAGGAACTGCTGTATCAGAAGTAAGTCAGACATCCGCAAAACTAACTTAATTTCTCCTTCCTTCCCCCTGATTTCTGTCTCCCCAGGTTCATTGACCTTGGGATGGAAGAGAAGATGCCTCCATGTTAACTGTACCAAACTCGCATTACTTGGGACATTATATTTTTCTTTTTTTATTAGTCATAAATGAATGTGTTTGTGGTTGCAAATAATCAATAAAATTGCTGTGTTCTTTTTTTTTCCATTCAAAGTTTATTAAAGATTTTACAAAACAATACAGAGAATAGATCCACATCTGACATGAAGCACAGAACAATAGTATGGGAGTCTTTAAGAGATCTGTCCTCCCCCCACTCCAGCCCCCATATCTACTACTCACCCCCCCATCTCCCCAGCACAAAGGTACAGATATATGCTTCAACCAGATAAGTCTGAGGTAGCATTGCCAACTGGCTGTAGGGAATAAAGGGATTGTAGGGGACCCCTTATTCTGTTAAACTTTTTAAGTCTATTGTATAGGACTGCTATAGCCATTTCCGTTCTGAGGTTTTCCAGCAGTTCTTGAAGCCATTCTGTGTAGGTGATTTCAATACTGTCTTTCCAATGCCTCAGGACCATTTTTTTAACAGACATCGAAATTAAAGCCATGTGATATTTTCGGTTAAGAACTGAAATAGATGAGAAGTCCTCTAACACGCAAGACTCCACTGAGAATAAATCAGCCAGGCCTAAGATGGAGTCTACTCTTTGTTTAATGAGAGACCACAAAGGGACCACTTTATGACAAAACCAGAATATGTGAAGTAGATTACCCTCTCCTTGCATGCACCTAGTGCAGATGGGGAAAGTGCAATACCAAATTTGGCCAGTCTTTGTGGGGAGTAATAAAGATTATGCAATATTTGGAACTGCATGAGCCAGAGCCTGTCTTGGGGGATGAATGTTTGACAATTATGCCATAGGAGAGGCCAATTTATGGTTGTGTTTGGGAAAAGGGAAGACCAGTGGGCAGTGGATCCAAAACTGTCTGGACAGATCCAATCATGGAGAGTTCCATATGTCTTGGATACTGCTTGCAGGAAGCCAGCCAGGGAACTCAGTTCAGCCTGGAAACATAGGCTTGGGGAATGCAGAGCTACGGCTCCAAAGGTTTTTGTCAGAAGATGACATAACTGATAAACCTTAAAAATGTTAGAGTTTGAGATGTTAGCTTTGTTCAAGATTTCTAGGGAAGAAAGCCATGTCCTCTCTTCCTTAACAAAGTATGTGAGTGGGCAATCCTCTAACTGTGATAGCCATCCCAATGAGAGAGTTTGACCTGCTATTTTAATGTTTGAGCTACCCCTCAGGTTTGAGCCAGATCCAGTATGGTTATATTTTAAGAAAGAACAAAGCTGGGAGCGAATACTAATGGATGTTGCTGTTGGGGACCCCTTCAGTTGAGAAGGAGGGAGCTCAGTTTCATGAATAAAAGAGCTGAAGGGAAAGACCATGGGTTTTATTTGAGTTAGCTT
Source organism: Neoceratodus forsteri (assembly GCA_016271365.2). NCBI lineage: Eukaryota > Metazoa > Chordata > Ceratodontiformes > Ceratodontidae > Neoceratodus > Neoceratodus forsteri. The sequence goes on from CM057456.1 coordinate 1,296,019,370, forward strand.
GATCTTGACCCAGACAGGAAGGAAAGGGAGAGGAGACTTGGGGTCTTCAGCAGATATCCATCTGAGATATTTGGTGGCATGGCTGGCAAAATAGTAGAGCCCTATATGAGGCAATTGTAAACACCCTTCAGTTTAGGGTCAACTAATTTGTGGAAGGCCAGCCATGGTCTTTTGCATGCCCAAATAAAATCTATGATGAGCCCATGAACTTTTTTAAACCACGAAAGGGGAAGCCTAATATTTGGAAGGTTAATTGGATAAAAAATGTGAGGGAAAACATTCATTTTAATCAGCTTAATTTCACTCCAAAGGAATATAGGGAGACGGGACCATCTCTTCAAATCCTGATTGACTTTGTGAATAAGGGAATCCAAATTTAACTTCTGAAGGCTGACCACGGTCCTCACTAGTTCTATTCCTAGGTATCTCAAAGAATCAGATTTCAAGGGGATCCCCAGTACAGTGATTATGTGCCTCATAACCTTATGGTTAAGGGGGAACATAACTGTATTTTCAATGTCTAATTCATAGTTAGAAAGTTTGTTAAAGGCCTCCATAATGGCCTATATGGGAGGGATGGACAAAGTTGGGTTGGATAGTTGAAGGAGGAGGTCATCCGCATATGCTGAAACTTTGACTGTTTGACCCTGAATAGTTATGCCCTGAACTTCGTGACAATCAGTCAGTCTACAGATGAAGGGTTCAAAATATAAATTAAAGAGAAGTGGGGACAGGGGACAGCCTTGCCTTTTGCCTGATTGAGAGGAAACAGATCTGAAATCACTCCATTACTGGATACACGATCTGTTAGAGATTTGTACAGAGCACCTATCCATTTCTGGAAGGCCAGGGGGAAATGGAATGCATTCAGGGTGCGTAATAGATAGTGCCAATTAACTCTGTGGAATGCCTTCTCGACATCCAGGGAGACCAGAACAGCTGGATAATTGGTGTCCCTAGAGACCAAGAAGACATGTGCCAGAGTGCACAAATGATCAACAAAGGACCTTCCCTTCAGAAAACCTAGCTGTTCTGGTCCTATAAGATCTGGGAGAACCTTACTAATATGACCAGCTAGAAGTTTAGACAGGATTTTAATATCTTGATTGAGAAGTTAAATTGGTCTATAACTTGTCACTAATTCAGGGGGCTTGCCAGGTTTGGGTAGGAGGACAATCAGGGCTTCAAACAGAGATTTGTCTGAACTGGCTTCAGAAAGAATATGTTGATAAAGAGGTATTAGGACAGGAAGTAATTGTTTTGCAAAGACTTTATAAAAGTTGGGGGAAAAGACACCTGGTCCAGGAGTTTTGTCCATGGGGAGATCTTTAATTATTTTAAGTAATTCAGCCTCAGAAATGTCAGTTGTCAGGGAAAGCTGTTGCGATTTGGAGAGAGAAGGCAGATGAGATCCCGATATGTGGGTATCCAAGTATTATTCAGTAGGAGGGTGAGCCATGGGACTATATAAGTGTTTATAATAATCCCTGAATTTGTTAACTATGTCTTTTGGGGATGTTAATAAAGAATCATCACCTCAGGAACAGATAACAGGAACTAACCTGGAGGATTCTTGCTGCTTGAGTCTTAAGGCAAGTAGTTGGCCAGCTTTTTCCCCCAGATCATTATAAGAAGCCTTAGCTTTCAGAATTGCCCATTCTGCCTTCTCTCTTAGAAGCTCTAGGTAGGAATTTTTCAGTCTCACCAGGTCCTGCCTGTATTGTTCAGTAGAACAAGGAGTGAGGTTGGTCTCCATGTCTCTAATTAGTGAGAGGAGTGACATGAGATGGCCCTCACTTTTTTCTTTCTTTTGAAGGCCAAACCAATCAGTAACCCTCTCAAATAAGCTTTTAAATCACACCATTCCACATTTGGTTTACCTGTGGAATTTTGATTAACAGAAATGAACTGAGTAATTTGGTCCAAAATGTATTTGACCAGTCCTGGATCTTTGAGAAGTTGGTTGTTAATCTTCCAACACACTCCCATTTTGGGAAGAAATGAGAAGAAAATCTGGCAGGTGACCAGTGAATGATCAGAGGGAGGCCCTGGGTAAATGGACGAGGCTAACACCCCAGGAATAAGTATTTGTGAAATAAGGAAATAATCAATTCGGGAGGAAGTCCATGTACGGAGATGTAAATGTGTATTCTCTAATATTGGGGTGAAGGACTTGCCAAATATCACATGGGTTCGACCTGCTCTATCAATTCTCGAAGTGCCCACTGAGCTGGTGAAAGACCTTCCTGGGAATTTTCAGGGCGGTCCAAATCTGGGTCAAAGGTTAAATTCAGATCCCCTCCAATGATTATCGGATGGACAGAAAGAGAGTCAGCATTGTAATTAACTGTAAAAATCAGGCGTGTCAATATTTGGACCATACTGTATATACTACCCTGAAGAATGTCTGATGTATGTAGTTTATCCTTAACTAGTAGGAATCTACCTGGAGGGCAACAAATGGTCTGGTCCAGGAAAATGAGAACCAATATATTTACTAGAACCATAACACCAGAACTTTGTGTACTTCTCCCTGCAGAAAACCTGCCCTATTTGTTGCCTTCTCAGCTGAGGCGACTCAGAATTAACTGAATGGGATTCTTGCATGAAGACAATATCGGCCTTCAGCAGATTTAAGTGTTTTAAAACTTTGTACTGCTTGCTCTTCTGCTGGGCCCCTTTAACTTTCCAAGTAGCAATTCTTAAATCCCTAGCCATGTGTCCCGAATATTCTATCTAGTAGGCTCTTTGAGCAGGTAATATACCCAATCCACCCTTGTACCTCAGTTTGCATTGTCTCTGTGCTACCTCCCCAGCCCTTCAAGTAAAATTCTAACCCCAAGAAACCCTGTAATTCTGCAATCATAAGTGCTGAGTCCCTGTGTTCCCATAAATCCCAAGCCACTCCCCCCTCCTCACTTCAAACTGCGAGAAGCAGCACATCACACATTTCTCCTCCTTCCAGCCACCCCATATTTACTCCCCTTAAATGTAAGAAGATAGCTTGAAACCTTTTCGGTGGCACAAACCAGGAAACAAAGGAAAAAAAAGTCCCGGTGTAGTTATATCTTCTCTGCCAACCCTTAAACCATATAGCCTAGAAGGAAACAAATAAAAGTCATAATTAAGTCATAAGGAACAGGTAGAGATAAACCCTAAATTGTGCATCCACGGACCAACATTTTGAGTGAACTAAAATATCCTTATAGTCAATAAAGGGCTAAAATAGCCCCAGGAAAACATTGCTAAAAGCAAACGATCTGTCGATGCAGTTTGTCAAAACCATACCCCTGTATCTGTAGAAACTAAAGAGTTATTAATAATCAAAATAGTTTAAATGTGTTATTACCTAAAGATAGGCTGTTGCACATAACTTTCTGGCTTTACCCTCCAACAAAGTAGGGTGGGGCTCTAACAAGATCTACATGTCCCCAGTAAACTATATACTTTATTACAGAACAGCAAGCTCCTTTAATAACTTTAATTATCACAGCTTATGAAAGGGAGCTTTAAAACCACTAACAGATTATGAAATCCTAAAACAAATAACTGAAACAAAATTCTGCAGCCTACATGTGATTGGGGAACCAGACAGTCACCAGACTCAAGACTAAAAGTAAATATTGAGGGCTTTCTTCCAAGCAAAGTCAGTGGAAAATATTCAAAATACTATAAGAACACCTCCTTGGCTTACTCCCAGACAGTTAGTCTAGTAGTACATTTCTGACAGTTCAAACAGGTGTGTAGAAAATGGGAGCAAAGGTATTGCACTTGGAGGACCTAGACATAAGTGAGATCTCACCTCGGGTTTAGTTCTTCAAAAATCATACAATAGTAAATGGTGTTCTTAACAAAAAAGAAATAGTAAACTTGGAGCAGCTGAATCTCCTTTTGACTTCTGATAGAGTGCTCTCACTCTTCTAAAACAAGCTGCAACAACAAGCTATGCACCAGGTACTCAAAACAGGCTGGTGAGGCAAGAATGTGACACACCCCAAGTGGTTCTAGCCATGTACTGCAGATGAGGACAACTCAGAGGTGGCCACTTGGCAATGTGCACTGTCATGAAGGGAAGGAGGAACCGCTTGAAACCCAGTCACTTGGCAAAAGGAAGATTCTTTCCAGCAAAGAAATCCTGGAAATCAATATATCGTTAGCTCTCTTCTCAGTCCATAGCCTTGCCCCATCAACAAGCAGTGAGCATAGAATAAAGGAGCCATTTGTCAGCTGTTGAATTAGGTAAAGCCAGTCACTACCAATACATTGATAATTAGTAAAAAGAAAGAGCATGTGGTATTACAAATATTAAATCAAAAACAGGTCACTGCATCCTCTCCTTCAAGCTGGTCCCCATATTTTCTCATACTACTCAGGGGTCACAGAAGAGATCAGGCAGGGCAGATTTGAGCCCGATTGCCACTGCCTCTGGATCTTCATAGGATGTCCAGGTCCCGACTATTAAGACCAGGAGTTTTGTGGGATACACCATCTTAAATTTTATTCCAGCTGCTATAATTCTGGACAGCAAGGGATGAAATGTTGTTCTCCTTTGCTGCACTGTGGCTAGGAGGTCTTGTGCAATTGATTTTATTGCTTTTCCACTGCACTTCCTGCAGTTATTTTATTTTAAGTAAAAAATGCTGTCACCAAGAAAGTTCAGGAATCTAAAGATTAGGAGATGTGGTGGAGCCCTACCGTTGGTTTTGGATGGAGAGCCCAGTGCACCTTTCAATTATATATTTAGGCCTGAATGGAGAGGTGCCAGCAATCTTCTCAATCATTTTATATATAAACAGTATAGTGTCCTGGCCTTCCTCTCTCTCTGGGAGACCTATGAAGACCACATTTACGAAACTGCAGCTCTCTAGGTCTTCCACCTTTAGTTCTAGATGGGACATTCTTTGTCTAGTGGCCACTAGCTCTGGGTCCAGTCTATTGGCCCTCTTCTTGGAAGAACTAATTCTGGCAGTATTATCTGAAGCCCACTGAGAGACATCTTCCATTGCCTGGGTAAGGGATCTCATCTCAGAAGTAATGTTGTGCAGGTCTTCCCAGATGGGTTTAAACTCCTCCAGGAACCTGTGGAGTGTTAGTGGTTCCTGATCTGAAGATATTAGCACCATGGTTGGCCCTGTCGTTGAGCCAGAGGCCCGTGGTTTCTTCAGGGCCTTCTCCGGAGTTATCGGCAGAGTGTGTTAAGGAGGCGCCTTCCTCATCTCGACCTCCGTGAACATTTCTGGCGGCTTCAACTGGTGACTAAAGGTTAGCTCTACTGCACAGTATAAAAGATGGGCAATTATTAGAGGTTTTTCAAGTAATGAATGAGATAGAAAGGAATCAGGTGGCTGGAGGCGATGTAGAGGAGCTGTATCACGTGGTCTCTCAAAATTGCTGTGTTCTGAAAATGATTTTCATTTACTGTGTCACATTATTTGTAGAGGTGCAATGTCTTGTTCATACACTATAAAGAACAGTGTATGACTCACTATACACAAACCGGGTATTCTCAACCTAAGTAGTTTACTATGCCGACCGAGAGACCTCTTGAGCTTTGCTCTAGGAGGTCATCCGTTGGCATATAACCACCAGTTGAGAATAGTTTTGTTGTGTATTGTGAGTCATACACTATCCATATATTATTCTGTGCTATGTTTTTAAAACTGGGCAGACATGGTATGACAAAGCTTGTAAAAACAAAGGAAAGTGATATTCAAGTTAGGATGATTTGCAAAGAAAAACTTACAATATGAGTACAGATTAGCTTAATCAATACCTGTACAGAATATAGGTTACTCTTAATGGACAAAACAAAATTAGCCTATCAGATCCAAATTTGACTTAAATTACAAATGGCAAGAGAAAAAATGATACTAGAGCCTGCTTGTATTAGTTGGTATGGGTCTATTAATAAGCAAAGTAATATTCCAGCTATAATTAGTGCTGATGTCTGACAGAATCTTTTGTGGCAGAAATATAGGACCCATGATGCTACTGTACAATCTTGGGAAGGGGTAACAGATAATAATGATGACACTATGGATAACAGTGAGTGAAAGCTGGTGGTTCTCAACAGAAGAGGTTAGGTTTGCCATTTTGTCACAAAAATGGACAAAGCAGCTGGTAAAGAGGATGTGGCTGCTGAATTATTTCAGACAAACCCTGATTAGTGGGTATAAACATTAGTTGACTTAAATAATCTTACTGACAGAGTGTGACATCTACTGAAGGACTGGGACATGACTAAAATTACTCCCTCATTTGAAAAAGGGGATATGAACAAACCCAAAAATTATCACCCCATCTCCTTAATGTGTATGACCCAAAGTATATACTGTAGACTTATATTACAAAGACTAGAGCAACGGATAAATGACAACAGTATTAGTTCCAAGAATCAAACAGGATTTTGGAAAGGCCAAAAGACTACTGGTCATATTTTTACCTGAAATTATTTGATAAGCAAATATGTACAAAAAAGGTAATTTATCTGGCCTTTCTGGATTAACACTCAGCCTCTGACAATGTAAACAGAGCCCAGCTTTGGCACATCGTAGAAGGGTGGGGTGTTGAAAATAAACTTCTTACTATATTAAAGATGTTACACTCTGGACATAAAGCCTGAGTGATAATCAGAACTGAAGGCACTCTGTCAGAGGAAATTAACACTGAAAGAGAAGTGAAACAGGTTTGACTATTGGCACCCTATGTATTTATCCACTACATGGAAACTCTATCTAGAGATGTTGTTGTAAAGGTCAGAACCTTCGCTCCAAGAATTGTTTCAGAAAAAAATCCAAATGCCGCTTTACTCGGATGATTTGGTTTAACGTGCTGCAACTCCCTTATGTCTGAGAAGGGCTATAGAATGCACTATACAACATTTTAGAAGTCTAGCTTAAGGCTTAAATAACAAAAAATGAAAGGTTATAGTTCTGGGTAGTAGTCCATTAGTTGCTAAATGTTAGAAGTTTACTGACCTTGAAGTAACAAGAATATAAATACTTGGGAATTAATCTTAATTGTAAGAATATATGGAAAACCCATTTAGCTGATACTAAAGGAAGCTATTCTAGCCTCATAAGGTTTGCTAGTTGATTGAGGAGAAATGCATGTAAGGTTCCCCAGACAGCCTTTAATGCAAAAGGACAACATTTGATATTGTAGGGGTAGAGTATAGTTCTTCACCAAGAGTTTTAAAGAGATTGAACCAGTTCAAAATACCTTTTATTGGCAGATCATGAACTTGTTAAGGGATCATAAAAATGGAATAACCTCCCACATACATTATTATCATGTACGTCTCTTTCCCAGTTCAGAAGACACTTCAAAAGAAATTTTCTTTCCATCTCCGACTTGTAACTGTAACTACAACTAATTCTCTCCTGACAACCTGCATCTACTCTCCCTCTTCTCTCTCTCTCTCTCTCTCACCTGTCCCTACTTGATCCTTGATCTTCTCCACACCTCCCGCCCATTGACTCCACCTATCTCCTCCTCACTGCATGTACATATGTAAAATATGTATGTATTTATTTGTAACTGCTACTTGGTTAATTTCACTATGCATGTGCACCTAATATCATTTCCTTATGATAGAATGCTATGACATTGTTGACTTACTGCTTGCAATTCACTGTCCTCACTTGACTGATTTTATTGTTATACATTGTACTTGTACAGTTGCCCCTGGCTACTTTTGTATAGTGCTATATTTCTCTTTGTATGGAATGAGTCTGTTCCCCAGGTCATCCCTGAAAAAGGAACATGTTTGTCTCAGTGGACCCACCCGGTCATCAAAATTCAAATAAATAAAATAAATAAATAAATTGTCCAACCACTCTTTTGCACATGAAATTTAACTTTCCCACATTATTTGGTTGTTGAACAATCTAGAGCTGTAAGTTAAAAAAAAAACAGCATAACTTGCCACGGGCAACTGGTGGAAGCTGCCTTACGTGCAGCTTGTGCTGACATTCATGAATCAGGCCCCATGTCTCCTCACTCACTCTCATGATTGTGTACCCTGCTGCTACAATCTTACCTCTATGACTAAATGTCTTACTTTACCAAGCCAGGCTGTGGGTGAGGTGCAAGACTGACTGGCAAGTTAAATTTTGACTACTACTGTTCATTCAAATCATGGCTTAAGCTTGAGGGGGGGCAGTTACTGTGCAGGAAATTGCCCTTTGGGGCCGGGGTGCTGGCCAGGCTAGGAAGGGGGTTCTAACTTGACATTTTATTTTACAAATGTATTTAGCAAGACTAGCCCAAGTGAGGTCAACATCTCAAGTCTAGTAGAGACCTGCTTCTACCATTTCACTGCTAGATGGACTGGAGCACTGGTAAGTTAAGTGACTTGCCAAAGGTTTCCCAGTATTTATTTAGCCCATTGAGTCAAACCTCTAATCTCCCAGTCCCCAAGCTGGAGCACTAACCACTAGACAACACAAAATCACTATTGTTGCCTCTTGATATTGTGCCAGGAGATTGTCATTTTGTTTTTATACAGAAAGCATGGGATAATGTAGAGAGTAAGAAATGACTGGATTGTGGAAGGATGAGTTCAGCTATGGTGTATGACACACACCCAATGTTCAAAGATGGCAGCTGAGATATGATGGTGTAGCCTATGGCAACCATCAGATGCTACTGTTGTATCGGGGAGGGCCTTGCCCCACACCTTCCTTTAACCCTAATCCTAACCCTAAATTTACCTTCCTAAACCCCATCCCTAAACTCTTAATATGCTACTATTAGTACAAAAAGGATTAAAAACTTATTACTAGTCAGTGAGTGATGCTTCACAGACTATCTGATTACTTTCATTTAAATATAAGTGCATTACTTCATCAGAAATCTTATCACTTACTAGCATATTGGATAGTGTAATCTACCCAAGAGGTGCCCATGTATGGTATCAAGTACACCATTACTCACACATCCCTGCTGCAAACCAAATGTTTAATTATCTATTTAAAAAAAAATCTACTATAATAATGTATTGTGTATACAGTACTTCTGTTACCTATGGCTAATTTCCTCACCACTACTAGTTACATCTCTAGCTATATGATTATATACAACAGGACTGGAGGTAAAAATGACAAAATAAAAAAGATATCTTAGCTAGAGACATCAGAAACAGCAACATATGAAAACATACTGCTGTTACTGTTGTCACAATGGATATTTTAAGTTACTGTTATCACAGTAAAATACTGAACCAATCAGAGAGCAGCTTTTGCAAAGCTGATGATACCATAATGCCTAGTGCAGCACTGAAGCCAGCTGGTAAAATCAAAGAAAAGTAGCAAAATCTTCAGACAAACTGCTGTTTTAAAAGCTCTAACTTGTCAACTACTGTTGTATATTTCAAATATACATGGTTTGACTCAAAATAAACAATTTATCATCACTGAGAGTGGGCAAGACTTTCCTAACTCACTCGTGACTCTGCCCTCATGAGTTATGGTTCTGCCCCCTCACACTTGAAGATAAATTACATGTTTTGAGTCAGTCCATTGCATATACAGTATATCTGAAGTCTTCAAAAACATCAGACATGCGTAAATTAAAAATCTTTTAAAAGGATGCTTAACAGTGCTGACCCTTACAATAAATAGGTTCTGCTACATAAGGATTAGATTAATAGATTGCAATGACACAGCAAGGCAAAATTAATTGTTTATAATTCCATGTTAAATTGAATTCTTAGCTCCAGATGGCTGCCACTTAGCAATGCCACTTATCTTAAAGGGCCTCAGGGAAATGGAACATGCACCACTCCTACTGAATCTTATTTTTCAAATTAAAAAAAATTGAAGTACTGTACTTCATGTTCATGCAGCTTGAGAGATCTTTATCCAGAATATATATTCTGTGAATGAGTGATCAGACGTAACTGATAATAACCATAGATACTGCAGGAATGCTTTATTAGTCATTCTGAAGCAAGCAAGCACTGAAGAGAAAAAAAATCCTGGAAACCTCCCATCGTAATATAGCATATTTTTCTGAATTCTGTCCCCTGAGTGCTATATGTGGAAATCGTATACTTTAATACTCCCAAGTTAAAGGAACTCTATGATCTTTGATCACAGGAACATTTCTGTAGACACTGAGGACAGCCTTGTTTACTTAAAATATGACAGCAGTTCGTATGGATTGTACTTTGTGGCATCATTTATGTTATTAAACATACACTGGCTGGCTTGACAGCCCAGAAGAAGAGGAGCCACTTGCCATGATGACTACCCCAGTTTGTGCCCCAAATTTTCAGATTTTGCTTTTTGTGGAATTTTTGCAAAATATTAAACATTTCATCCAGTTTCCAAGAATAATGCCTTCTGTGGAATTTCAGCATTTAAAGAATGAAAACTGCTTTAATGATAGAATGTAATGTAAACCACAGGGGGAAAAGCATGTGGTTTTCATAAATCCTACAGTTTGCACTTGCTTAAGTTGTAGAAAAATGCAACAGGAAAGATAAAAAACCTGCAGTTTAGAAACATTCAAACATAGACTCTGACAGCAGAAAGAAACTGATAGACTGTCTTGTCTTTATAGTTTAGCTACCTCAACTTCAGCCTAGGCCAGGATATTCAAAGTTCCTGGTTTGGGCCTGCTAGGTATTTGCTCCAGGAGAAAATTGGTGCCTGGAGTAAACCAGAGGTACGTCTGAATGTGCTTGGCCACTTTGCAAACACTAAAGGCATGATCCAGTATACCAGTCAGGCACTATCTTGATTGTGCTTTCAATCCTCAGACCCCCACTGGTCAAAGGAGTTATGTGGCCAATAGGGTGTTATGTAGATTGTGGCAGCAATCTGACTGTTAGGGCACACCAATAGCAACTGCTCCACTGGAGCAATCTGACATATTAATAATGCAACACCCAACTAACCCCATACCACTTGCAAGGTGTTATGAGGTCATTTACATCCCATTAGGGTTTAATTAAAGGCCTGGAACACACATGTCTTGCAACACCCCCCCAGGTGCCACTCAGGGTTGTCAACTATCACATGCAGAACTCAGCACTGGTTTCCAGTGGTCCCCTCTGCCCCCAATCACCATGCTGCTATACTTACATAGATTTCCTGGTGTCCAGTGGTCCCCCCACCCCCCAATCATCCCACCAGTATAGTTATATAAATTCCCTGGTGTCCAGTGGTTCTCTAAATGAATAGCTAGCTGTGACATGAATCAGTGTACCCTGATCCTGATGTTCAGTGGTCCCACTCCCACCCCCAGTCTCTCCTCCGGTAATGTGCATAATGTTTCCTGGTGCCCTGTGGCTCCTCTCAGCCCCCAGCCATCTCTCCAGTAATGTGCATAATGTGTCCTGGGATCCAGTGGTTCCCCCCTGCACCAGATCACCTCTCAGGTAATGTGCCTAATATTGCCTGGTGTCAAGTGGTATCCCCTGCCCCGTATCAGTCCAGTACTGTTACTTCATTTCCTGGTGTCCAGTGATCCCCTACCTCACTGATCAACCCTCCAGAACTGTTGCTTTCTTTTTGTGGTGTCCAGTTGTCCCCTTCCCCTGTATGTTTGTAGCCCCCCACCTGCTCACTCAGTCCTCGTGGCTAAAACCCACTGGCTGCCTTCCTACAGTCCCTGAACTCCCACTTGCCAGTGACCAGAAGAGACCATCTGCTCACCTCCATAGTTAGCCACTGACTAACAGTTCATGATCACGTGCCTACTGTAAACGGCTATTTCTTCAGTAGGTGTGTGATTGTGAACTGTCAGTTGGTGGCCAGAAGCAGGGGTGAGCAGAGGGTCAGTGCCAGTCACTGGTGGTGGGGCTCTAATACTGTAGGCAAGGGGTCCAGACTTTGATGGTGCTAGTGGTGGGCACCGAGCAGGAGGACACGGAGGCAGACTTTAAACATACAGGGGGAAGGGAGGACCACTGGACATCAGGGATTGTAAATAACATTACCACAGTGGGAATTGGACTACTGGGTACCAAGGAAATTAAGTAGCATTACCAGAAAAGTGATCGGGGGGGACAACTGGACACCAGGGTAAACACATTTCTGTCATGGCCAGGTATTCTGGGGACCGGGGGTGGTTTGGGGGTGCAGGTTGTAAGACCTGGTTCAGGAGGTGGTAGGTAGTATGGCAGTAATGGATAGTTACCACCTCTCCAAGCCTACCAGCATGCCAGTGCACCTATATACAAGGTGTTTTCAGCTGCTTTGCATACAGTAAGTGCACAAGCATGTTTTAGAGCTGATCAGTAATAGCTTAGTGACTTGTTAACCATGCCAACCAATATGGCATTTTGACAGAGAACAAGCTGTCAACTACAGACCCGCTAGTGTCACCTCTACTGTTGGAAAGCTGATGGAGTCACTAATCAAAGCAGACCTTGTGGATTACTTAGAGGGTAATGGTCTGGGGAACAGTAAACAGCATTATTATTATTTATTTGTTTTGCAGGTTGATATTTATTGAGACAGCCAAGCATAGTACAGCTGATAAATAAATGTACCAATAGAGTAACGATACAGCATTTCACCATGACCTCTTTTGTCTTGAAATACATTTCAAATTACACAGTATCTAACTTCATTAAATTAGTCTGTTGCATTCACTGCATAAAATTTAAAGTCCAGACTTCTTAAAGATATTGAGCCTTCTAGCAACAAAGAAGCACTGTTTAACATTTTTTTATATCATGATATGTCTCGTTTTCTGTATTGCATGTGTTTACATAACTATAAAACAATTAAAACAAGCCAGTTGGTGGCCAGGATGGGTGAGGACATTCTGGCCACCACAAGTCAGGAGAGAGACCTGGGGGTTATTGTATCTGAAGACCTGAAGGTGATCAAACAGTGTGAAAAAGCAGTGGGGAGAGCAAATAGAATGTTGGCGTGCATAGGGAGGAATGTAACAAGCTGGAGGAAAGAGGTGGTGATGCCACTGCACAGATCACTGGTGAGGCCTCAGCTGGAGTACTGTGTCCAGTTCTGGAGACCACATCTCTGGAAGGACATTGACAAAATAGAGGTACTCCAGAGAAGGGCAACGAAGATGGTACATGGACTGCACCAAAAGCCCGACGAGGAAAGACTTAAGGACCTTGATATCTATTCACTGGAGAAAAAAAGAGGGAGGGGAGATATGCTAGAGATGTTCAATTACCTTAGGAGAAAAAACAGGGTACAAGTGGAAAGCATATTTCAGTGAAACTCTGCACATGCACAAGAACAAGGGGGCATGATATGAGGCTGAAGGGTAGAAGGCTCAGGGGTAATGTTAGGAAGAACTTTTTCACTGAAAGGGTGGCGGAGCCATGGAACAGCTTCCCATCAGAAGTGGTGGGTGTGAAAACAATACAGGGGTTCAAGAGTCCATGGGATAGACATAAGGGTACCCTGGAGATGTGCAGAGCAGGAGAGCCTCAGATCAAATAGAATCTGGGGCTGCAGCAGTGAGTAGGGAAATGTGCAGACTAGGTGGGCTGTATGGTCCTTATCTGCAGACTGATTCTATGTTTCTATGTAAGTACCAGAGTTTGTGCAATGTCTGTCATACCTCTTTATTTGTACGTAAGGGCTCTCCTGTGTGTCCTAAAAATATAGCATGGATAAAAAATGAAAAAAAAAAATAACAATTACGTTGAATGCAACAATATGCCTTCCATGTTCTCCATTTGTCTATATATTTCTCTTTATGTAACCAAAGGTGGATACTAATTCTCTCAGCTCTACCAATTGTTGTTCCTTATTTTCCATTCGGCTAGAATGGAATATTGGGAGAAAGCCAATGGCAAGGTAGCGTTCAGTGTCATCAAGCTAATAGCATGGTGCACCTTCCTGAATCTTTGCCCTTGTAGACCTGGTGGGGCTAGTCCTAACACCAAGATTTCATATTGAAAAGTGTATTAATCTCTAAAACAGTTTATAAGTCCTTATGAACTCCTCTCCAATATGTTTGCAGATGGGTACAAACCAGAAGAATTGATAATGCATGCCCTTCTCCAAACATCCTATCCAGTATCAGTCTGTGTTGTATTTTTAAATGGACTGTGACTGTAAGAGTGTGACAGAAACATAGCAGAATCTTCCACCTATGTTCTCGCTAGCTAGAGGAGGTTGTAGTCTCCCACCCTCTATTTAAAATATGGGCCCAGTCCATATCTGATATTGGGACACCTGCCTCCTCCTCCCCAACTACATCTGACTTTATTGATGCTACACGATTGGCTCCTGGATTAAATGATATATACTAGATATGGACTGCCCAAGATCTTTAAGCTTAATGGCCCATTTTAACCACTGCTAGAGCTTAGATAATCCTTGTGACAATTGCTTGTTATCTCCAATGAGAATATTTTGCCTGATCTGTAGAAACCTGTAATGATTCTGATTTGCTGACTGAATCTTAGGTAGCACATGAAGAGGTGAAAACAAAAAGTCAGCACCAGAATGGTGACAAATGTTTTCCCCTTCCCTGAGGTGCTACAACCTCAGAGTTGGTTATAATAGTAAGGGGCGTGGGGGCAAAGCCCCTCAAAAAGAAGGAAATTGGCATTCCAGTTTAGCCTTTGTGCCTCATAATTCTGGTTCACCTTTAACTTCCATACTTATCACATAACACTGAAACTTATCCTGTAAATCTGCAAAACATAAGCACACCTCACCCCTAGCAACAACTGGGAGAAAAGTAAGCACATGTTAGTTCCATCTTTGGAATGCCTGGTCAGTTCCACCTTGTGGGAAGACTGGATCTCCTATAATTACTATTAGGGATTCACTCCTACCCAAGTCTGTGTAAGTTTACATAGCTGCAACAGAATCTTCACTGAATTTTTAGTCCAGGGGTTATTTATACCCTGTACCCATAGAGGGATCCAGTGCATAAAAGGGAAGGTGTACTTTGGCCCTGGTAAAGTTTTCCTATTCTCCAGTATGCACCAGCCCATCTCCAATTTTTGTTTTGCCAGTGGTGCTACTTGGTCTGCTTGGGCTGCCAAACTGTACCGCTCAAAATTAGGAAGCCTCAGCCCCCTGATCCCCTGGCAGAGAAAGTGTGCATGCTCCTACCCGAATGTGATCTCCCTGCCACAGAAACTTAAGTGTGAGTCCTTTCAGTTTTTTCCTAAAAGATTATTTGAGGAGTGTTATTGAGATTGTTTGGAAAAAGAATAAAAGCCTGGGTAGTACATTCATTTTTAATACATCCACTCCCCCCCCCACCCCCCAACAAGAATGCGTCCAGGTGCGTAAGTCTTCTGCAATCTCCTGTAGGAGGCAGAGAGGATTAATCTGGTATAATTTATAGAGTTGTGGGGTAACTTGTTCTCCGAGGTACAATAGTATCATGTAGTGCCCACCTAAACAAAAGGAGTCATTAAAGTTGCAGGGCAATGTCTTGAAACCAAGATCACCTCCATTTTCTCAATTTATTTTGTAACCCAAGAGTGCTCTGAACACTTCCAGTTCTTTACACAAGGCTGGGGTGGACATCACTAGGTCAGCTAAGGAAAAGACCATGTCATCCACATGTAGAGATGTAGCAATTTAAAATCCGCTGGTGAAGTGCATGCCAAAGTGGGCACTTGGCGTTGCCACTTGCCGCTGCAGTAGGCAATACAAAGTGCTCGCTCGCCTTGTCATTACTTCACGTTGAGCTGGAATGACAACGCGAAGTAAGGTGAAATTGTTGATTTCAATGGACTTTGCGTTCCTCATTATGATTCTAAGTGATCCACTTGGTGTTTCAGACTTGGCAGCCCCCACACATCACGTGGCTTACAGTACTGTAAGTCACATGCTCTCTAGCCAGGCAGGAAGGAAGTGAGTCACACAGACAGTTTCACTTTCTCCTGTGCAGACTGAGAGAGAGGAGTGTGCACTAGAGAGAGGAGTGTTTTGATTGCAGAGGAGGAGAGTTAAAATTTGATAGTTAACCCAACAGCTTTTTTAAAAGCTACATTTTTTTGTCTTTTCTGTACTGTTTTTTACTTAATTTGCTCTTTCTGTAAATTTTATTTTTCTTACCTACTTACTTAGTTGTTTGTCTGTGTGTGTGTGACTGTGTGTGTGTTGTGCTTGTGTCATGAGATGGAGCAGGATGAGGGAATGTCTGGGGCGGGGGCAGCTCTGGAAGAGCGTGGTGGTATGTGTCGTCGTACCGTGCGCATGCGTGGCGGGCATGGGCACCCATTTGTGTTGGACTGCTCTAAACTTGTGAGCGTCCAACCCCCGGAAGCAGGACCAGCACGGCCTCCTGACTCTAAGGCAGTTCAACCACCACCACCACCACCAAGTCCAGCACAAGGTCCTTTGGAGCAGGATGAGCCTGTTCCCCAGGCCCAGGTGTGAATCCCATCAGTACTGTTGAGCAGTGTGAGCAGCCTACGTCCAGTTCAACTGGCCTCCCTTGCCTGTGCCTGGTCCTCCCTGCACCTTCATTGTTTGGCAGCTTTTGACTGTGTTGTGGGGGACAGCAGTGTGGTGAAGTGTCGCCTATGTGTGGTGGAGGTGGGCCGTGGCCCTGGGGAGTCACCTGGGGACTGGGGGCCAGCGCACCCATATGCTTAATCACCACCAGTTGGAGTGGCAGGTTGCCACAGAATGGACCATGTCTACACCTGCTGGCCATTCCATGGCAGAGGGTGCCGCTGTGCATAGCAACATCCCTAAGAAGAGGAGGGCCACAGCAGCACCTGTTGCTCCACCGGCACCCCCCCACCACCACCACCACCACCAGCAAGTCAGCATGTCGAAGGAGTGGACACCAGAGAAGTGCATGTAATACTGCCTGACTTGGCAGTTCTCTGGAATGCTGTTGAGGAGAACAGTGAGAGAATGAGTGCTGTGGAACAGCGGCTGGATGACATAGAGGGACAGCAGCTTCAAATTATGTCCATGCTGGACCTGCTGCTGGATCACCATAGGATCCTACATTAGTTTTGTTTCCTCTCACCATGTTCCCCCCCACCTTCCTTGCTGTGTCATAAAATGTATTCCTCCACCATCCCTGACCCTTGTATGTAATTATGCCTTTTTGTTGTCTTCAGTATGCGTTACACTTTGTATTCTGGGGCCCCTTCCTTCTGTTAAGTGTCTGTGTGTTTTGTGTGTGTGCACTGTTTTGGTGCCTCATTTTTCTGCATCTGCAAAAGGCATCTGTCTTGTGTCCAGAAAATTGACAAGTGGTAACACAGTGAAATGAGTGTTCAGCACATACAAAGTCCTCAGACTTAATGGCACACTAGTCATGTGCACGAAAGTGGCACAGAGTCCCCAGATTTTTTCTGTAGGCCCAGAATGCATCCTCCGTGTCCAGAAAATTGACAAGTGGTAACAGAGTGAATGAGATCTTTCATGCACATACAAAGTCCCCAAAATTAATGACGCACTCAGTCAAGCGCACAAAGTGGCACAGAGTCCCCAGATTTTTTCTGCAGGCCCACAGCATCCTCCTGTGCAGAAAAGTAAAAGTGATCATCTCAACTGGATTGAAAGGTGTCCTTGATGTACAGTAATAGTAGTTTTGTGAGTATATATATATATATATATATATATATATTATACTGTATATATAGAGAGAGAGAGAGAGATGGTTGTGTATTTGTAGGTGATGATGAGGTTGAACCTGACATGGACATGTACTCATGCTATTGTTCTGCATCACATGCAGGTGACTCCATCTCCAAACTGTTGCTGTGCAACCGTCCAGTGCTCAATGAGAATTTTTTGCACTTTAATGGAAATGGATAACTCTCAAACACATGAAGGTAAGTATTTCTTTTTTTTTTGGGGGTGGGGAATCATATTTTCAGTTTTGTCTGTAATGGTTTCTTATTTTTTTATTTTCTTCACAGATTTCATCAGCATCCTTCTGGAGTCCAGTACTTAATGATGGTCATGGTTATGGAATGAAACGACTTCTGCGTGTTGCATGTGTGCCCAAGTTCGGTCGGGGAGGTGTGCCGATCATGTTGACAAACTTTTTGGATAAGGCACTTTGACAGAACAACAAAGTATTGTGAATTTTCCTAAAAAGAAATGAATGACTTCTAAAGTTACAACTTCATTGTTATGTGTCCTCCCTGGTTCTCAAATCCTCAATCCCTATTGTCAACTAGTTACATTTCAGAGACACATCTTGTCAACTACTGAGAAAACCTGTTGTTTGCAATATTTGCAGCAGTCTTTACAAAGCAATGAAATGGATGAAATAAAATCTTCTACTTACCAGAATGGATTTCACATGGACATTACATCACTTCCTCTTTGTCTGTAACGGTATAGCTACAGCATCTTTCCCAAAGGGTAATAGCGATGGAGCCTGTTTTTGTTCTTCTGTAAAAGAAACAAAATAAGTAATTTATATGTGTTTTGACACTGTGGTCTGAAAAATACAGAAAACAAACAGACAACTTAAGAAAGTGAGACAGCATAACAAACATGAGTGCACATACTCACTTTATGGTTTAAATAATAAGAAGCTGGTGGTGGTGGTGGTGCACTGTAGACTGGTGGTCCGGTGGTGGTCGGGACAGCCTCATGGTGGCGGCAGAGTTGAATAGCATCAGTCCCGGTGGTGGTGGTCTGGGGGGGCAGACAGACTCATGGTGGCAGCAGAGTTGGATAACATCAGTCCCGTGGTGGTGGTCTGGGGCGGGCAGACAGCCTCATGGTGGCAGCAGACTTGGGTAACATCAGTCCCAGTGGTGGTGGTCCGGGGTGGGCAGACAGTCTCATGGTGGCAGCAGAGTTGGGTAACATCAGTCCCGGTGGTGGTGGTCCGGGGTGGGCAGACAGCCTCATGGTGGCAGCAGACTTGGATAACATCAGTCCCGGTGGTGGTTGTCTGGGTTGGGCAGACAGCCTCATGGTGGCAGCAGAGCTGGATAACATCATTCCTGGTGGTGGTGGTCTGGGGTGGGCAGACAGACTAATGGTGGCAGCAGACTTGGATAACATCAGTCCCAGTGGTGGTGGTCCGGGGTGGGCAGACAGACACATAGTGGCAGCAGACTTGGATAACATCAGTCCCGGTGGTGGTTGTCCAGGGTGGGCAGACAGCCTCATGGTGGCAGCAGACTTGGATAACATCAGTCCTGGTGGTGGTGGTCCAGGGTGGGCAGACAGACTCATGGTGGCAGCAGACTTGAATAACATCAGTCCCAGTGGTGGTGGTGGTCCATGGGGGGCGACAGACTCATGGTGGCAGCTGACTTGGATAACATCAGTCCCGGTGGTGGTGGTCTGGGGTGGGCAGACAGCCTCATGGTGGCAGCAGAGCTGGATAACATCAGTCCCGGTGGTGGTGGTCCGGGGTGGGGGGGGGTACACCACCTTTTAAATACTGCAATTAAAACCTGCCAACATTAACCACATCATCATCCTCATAAAGAAAACTGCCCTCACAGTCATCGATGTCTGAAGTCTGACCACTGGGAAATTCTTTCTCCATTGTGTCATCATCTACGTCAGTGGTGGGCCGTTTCAGGCAGCCACTGCCAGTGCCACAAGGATGCTCCATTTCCACATCAGCAAGACCACCATGACTAGGCTGGGGTACGAATACCAATGTTGCTGTCTGTGCTGGTATGTGCTTCTCATTCATTTTAATGAATGTTAGCAAACTAACATTTGCAGGAGACAGGTTTGTCCGACAATCCCTGACTATTGCACCTGCTTAGCTGAATACCTTCTCAACACTTACACTGGAGGGTGGGCATGTGAGGTACTTCAGTGCCACTGCAGTCAGCTCTGGCCATTCACTGACCTTTCCACTCCAGTACAAAACAGGATCTTCACTTATTGTCAGATGCCTGTTTTCAGACAAATATGACTCAACCATTCTATGTGCCACACTAAGTCCAATTGCTGATGCATCAGCCTGTTCCCCGGAATCATTGATGTCACAAATACCCACTTGGGACAAAGCCTCCCAAAGCAGGTTGACGCCAACCACTTTGGATGACAGACCACCAGGAACTACAGTCCCCTTACCCTTGCATGATATGCTTGCTGGTCCTCCAGCTACACCTTCAGCTGGATTATGCTGCTGAGGTTTGCAAACCTTGGCACGTGACTTCCGTCGCCCCATGAACCAAGTGAACCAGTTGACCACTGATATTTTTACCTGTTCAGGCCCTCCTCCAGTACTGATGCAATTCCCCCATTTGTATCATGGGTCCAGCATTGTTGCCATGGCAAAGTTGTCACTACACTGAATGCTCACAATGTGATGATTCTGGTCGAATAATGTCAGCACGTGTTGCAGCAACATACTGCTACCACCGTCTCCAGCAACATCAAGGCTATGCTGTACATTCACCAATGTCTGCCTCAGCACCCGCAGCAGTGAAATTGATTGGCTAATGGAGGCAGACTCACCACTCACTGCCTGTGTGGCATGTTCAAAAGGCCACAAAATTGTTATTACAGAGTCCATGAGGCGCCACTCTTCAGTCGTCATAGACATGGAGGCCCCAGAACTGTCACGGCTAGTGTGCATAACAAGATATTCTGTGATGGCTTTGTATTGTTCATACAACCTCTCTGACATGTATAACGTGGAGTTCCATCGGGTGACAACTTCCAGCTTCAGGTGGTGCTTAGGCAGGCTGTTTTGTATCTGCAACTGCCGCAGTTGGTTACGGGCCTTTCCAGATCATGAAAAGTGACAGCAGATATGTAGTGCAATGATCAGCATTTCCTTTATGTCAGGGTGCTGCAGAAACTCCTGAACCACAAGATTTTAAACAGTGGGCCATGCATGGAACACGAGAAAAACCACCATTCGTGATGCATTTCACCACATTTGACCCATTGTCACTTGCTATGAACCCAGCTGTCAGGACAGAGGGTTGGCCAACTGTCAGTTTCAGTCAGTACCATGTCCAACATGTTCTCACCAGTGTGTGAACAGGTCACACTGCGCATAGTAATTGTTGCATGCTGGTGAATTCCAGAAAGATTACTACCATGGCAATTCACCTTCCTGCACTGATTATTCACACTACCAGCATCACAAACAACCCCCAGCACCTGTGCCCAGTGTGCAGTTATACACAGATATGAACTTCCCACTGTTTTACCACTTGTCCACATATCCATACTTAAATGGATGAATGGAGAGGATGAATGCTGAAGGGCATGTCTTACTGAGTCTGAGGCAGTGCGGAACAACTCGGGAACAGCATGAGTAGAAAAGTATGTCCTGGATGGGACTTTCCATTTTGGACAGGCACGGGCAGCAAACCGCTGGAACCCAGAATTCTCCACAAAGGAGAAGGGCAAAAGATCGATTGCCAGCATTTCCGCTACAGCAGCATTAAGTTCACATGACACTGTATGACTGGGAGGGGGTACTTCAGCTTATGTGCAAAAACACTCTGTAATGTGGGCTGACTTAAACGTTTTACACGGTGTGTGTTGTTGGTTACAAATGGTTGTGCTCTGTGGTGAATGGCATTGGCAGGGGGTGGAGTGTGGACATTTGATGAAGACGGTTGCACAGGTGATGATGACAAACCCAGAAATGATGTTATTTTTCCAGATTTGCCAACAGGAGTTGATGTACCACTTGCACTAGACATACTGCATTCACCACCACCACCACCACCACCGCAAAAACTGCTACTCTCACCAGCACTGGACAACATTTCAAAGTCATTATGGTCCTCCACCTCATCATGCCTGTAGTAATCCTCTGCTCTTATTACCACACTACTGCACATGTTTAATTTCCTACTGGGCTTAACAGTCATGGAAGGGGATAACATGCTGACTATGGTTGCCGCTGTTAATACGGGTGAACGCCCAAGTCTGGTATTAGCTGCCAGCTTGTGCTGGGTCCTCAGAGCCAAGTGCCTATTCTTAAGATGCGTATGCTGTCCTCCTGTCCCAAGATGGCTCCCCTTTTTACCTCGACTCACACGCACATGGCAAACCTGGCAGATTGCAACTGAATCATCATTTGCATCTTGAACAAAAAAATCCCAAACAAGGGACTGTGATGCTCTGCTTTTAACATGTCCATGATGATGTGGCTTATTTAAGTCTGTTATTTAAAGCACTGAAGTGGGTGGGCACGTGATGTTTCTGGCACTGCACACCTGGACTGCAACTGACCACCACGACTAGCTATCCTATTGAGTACTGGGTCATCATCATCATCATCATCCACTAAAACCGGTAAATCACAAGTTTTTATGGGGGGGGGGGATTCCTGCAAACAGATTCAGACACAGCCACTTTTAATTTCTTTTTCTCTGGTTCACAACTGGGGTCAATTAAATCATCATCATATTCATCAACGTCACTGTCACACACATCCACATCTTCTGCTTGGATGCTAACATGTGGACTGCATGTTGCAACAACAGCAACATCATCATCATCAACATCATCACATTCATCATCAGCATCTACACCACCATCACCTGATATTTTTTCACCACACTGTGAATCACTGTTGCATGGAAAATGAGTGACGTTAAGTGCCACGGTGGATGGAATATCACATTGTATGCTATCGCTGACATGATCATCAGAATCAGGTTTAGTTAATGGGATGTTACTGGAAGTATGACATCATCTATGCTGTCACTCACTTGCATTTCTTCACACTCAATATGTTTGGATACGGCACACTGGTCGGAATTAGAACTTGACTCAGCAATGCTAATACTACTTCCACCACCATTAACACCAGTAACACTAACACCACCGGCTGGGAAAACATCATCTCCTCCAACTGTCAGTGAAGCTACTGATTGGGGCTGTAAAAAACATTGCAGGAGAAAAACCTTTCCTCACATCAGCAATGCACTTCTCCATCCGCGTACTACTACCACGCCCACAGCCCCTCTTACTGCCAACATTGCCACGGCCAGAAACAACTTTACTTGCATGTCTCTTTGCAGGCATTTTGGGGGATCAACCACAGATATTATTACCAAATTCAGATTTTGATACATTCACTTTCTGATTGGAGGGTCACTACTAGCTAGCTGGATGTGAAGCAAAATAAACAACTGTGGCTTCAGCAACAGATAAGAGACTACTGTGTTGTGACACTGTCATGGAATTAAAACAACTTCAGTAACCAGTGGTGCTGATGGGGTCACAAAAACAATCCAGTCTGGAAAAAAATACCTTTTCAATGGGGGGGGGGGGGGGGGCACTGAATAGAGACAGTGCTGATTTTTATGGCACTACAAGCAGCAACACTAAGAACAGAGAACACGATTGCAGTACAAAATCAGGCAGCTGCAGTGGATAGCAGGTTCACACTGCTGCACTTAGTTACACTTACACTGATCTGTGTCACAAATTTTAAAAGGTGTATTATATTTGATTCATGCAACACTGCACACACAAAACAGAACACTTTGTCCCAGATATTCAAACTGCGCCAGGCTGTGGTGCAAGCCTGGGTGCAGCTCAACTTGACTGTGCATGGGCGTGGACTGGGCGATATTCAATGGAGCTGTGCCATGGCTCAGCATCATTGAATATCGCACCCTGGCCACCCACAGTGCGCATGGCGCAGTGGCACTGCGCCAGTGCCAGTGGCCAGAGTGGACTGTTGATGCGCGAGCTAAGTTCCATTGGCAAGCACATCAACTGCGTATTAAAGTTGACATGCAAATGGTGCCTATAATTTATGCAAAACACTAATGGAGCCATTTGCATGTCATTATGGTCTCATTTGCATGCAGATGCGCCGATCCCTCGACGACTTGCACCTGGCGCCTGCCAGACAGCAGCCGCTGGGGACCGACACCCCCTGCAGCATGGCAATATGCCCCACAGCCCGACCAGCGACATTAGTACAGTAAATAAAACCCATCTCCTGGTGGTCCAGTGGACCACTTTCTGCCTGATTGCGGGCATAGTGATAAATAAAGTCCCCTAATTCCCTGGTGGTCCAGTGATCGACTGCCGCCCGATCGCCGCTTAAGTAAATGATTATTGCCTTCATCCCTGGTGGTCCAGCGTGACCCCTCCTCACCCGCCCACTGATCCTCACCGCCCGCTGCCCCTGTCAGTGGCTGGCAGCAGCACCTCACCTTCCTGCCGCCACCGACTGACACTGCTGTGTTGTTCGGCTGATATCTGACAGCATGAGTTACTGGCAGTAGCCCATAAATATATACATATTCCCAGATATGTGAATGGATCCATTCACATATCTGGAATGTGTAGTACGGTATGCGTGCACGCCCATTGGCTCACGCTCAGGACCAATGGCACAGTCCCATTGATGGTGCCAGTCAGCGGGTGGCGGGCAGCAGGCGGATGGGTGCTGCCACCTGCCGCTGACAGGGGTGGGACAGTGCGGATCAGTGGGCGGGTGGGGGGGTCCACTGGACCACCAGGGATATGGGAGTCAGTACTAGTTCACTTAAGCCCGCGATCTGGCAGACTTTGGTCCACTGGACCACCAGGGATATAGGTTTACTCTCTTTTACTGAAGCCCGTGATCGGGTGGGCAGCATCCACTGGACCACCAGGGATATAGGGATTACTCTCTTATTTTACTGAAGCCCGATAGGGCATGGGGTGGGTGCTACCATGGAGGTGCAGCCAGTATTTGGGTGGCCACCCACAGATGACAGCTGCCATGTTGTGCTCCTGCAATATGGCAGCTCACCTGTGGGTGGCCAGCCTGCTCCTTTTTTTTTTGCTTAACTTTGTGCTGGCGCAGAGTGAGGGGTTGCATGCATGGCTCTGCATCCCGGGCTGAATATCGGGCTGTGCAGAGTATGCATGGGCACGCCCCCCCACCTGCGCCTGCATACATTACTGATGCGCTCCGGCACACCGGGATTTGTGCCATTCACTTTCCCCTTTTGAATATCGTGCCGGGGTGCATAAGTGAGTTGTGCATGGCACAACACTGTTGAGCCATGCGCAACCCTTTTGAATATCTGGGCCTTTGTGTACAATGCTGAATGAGAAATGCGATGCAAATGCAAAAGTTCAGTCTACTCAGTGCCACGTAATGTAAATTTGTCATTTAAACAACCTGACCTTATGAAATGCTGCACCACATTCACACAACAAGCAGGAAGAAAATTTGTACTATCACTGACAATTTTACTATGTGCACAGTAACACAGTCAGTTATATAACAAAAATATTACCAAAACACAAAGAAATCACTAGTTCTCCAACTTAAATCTACCTACACACAGATACGCCCTCCCCCACACAGCACACTTCACTGTCTTTCACCACATACACTCACTGTTGTAAATTTACATTCAAAATCCACACACAAACAAAAACGCTCGATGATGTGAGCACAGGAGGGTTTCCTACAGTCGATGAACTACAGTTGGATCCCCCCCAAAAAAGCAGAAATGCTTTTTGAACAGCTTTTAAAAGATTTCTACAGACAGCTATCAGAGCACACTGTCTTCTTCTCCTTCCTACTCATACTACCTTGAACTGAGGCTGTGCAGATCAATATACAGCCCATGTGACCTGAACTCCCATGAATCACTGCAAAATCCTCCTTCAGAGCTCAAAAACAAGGCAAAGTGAGGTGAAGTGAACTGCCACCAATGTACTTCACCTTAAAAATTGAAAGAGAAATGACCAGTGGAGGCAGAGTAACGTGAAGTAGCTGTTTTCAATGCACTTTGCGTTCCTCATTATAACGTGAAGTACTCTGCTTCTCATTGTGGAGCACTCCGCGACTCCGTCTTTGCTCCGCGAATCACTTCGCAGAGCAGATTGAGCCCACTTCGCCCACCACTATCCACATATAGTCCCCTTTTTTGCTCTGTGCCACCTACACAAATTCCCCTTATGTCTGGGTTCTGCCACACAGCAACTGCCAAGGGCTAAATGCAGAGGCAAAGAAGAGGGGTGAGAAGGGATATCCCTGTCATGTAACTAACTGCAACAGGAACCTGGTGGAGAATGTCCCCTGACCCTTACTTCCACTTCTGGGGACTCATATAAGGCATCAAAGCAGCCAAGAAATACTGGCCCAAACCCCTTTGCTACTAGGGTATGTCGAAGAAAGTCCCAGTCCATCTGGCCAAAAGCCTCCTTGGCATCCATTGGCACTGCCATTTGAAAATGGGGATTTCCTTGTTGTGACAAAAAAATGTTAAGTAAAAATCTAATATTATCATGTAGACTGCGTCCTTTGATAAACGCAGTTTGGTCTGAGTGAACCAGGCCTCAAACCACTCCCTGCAACCTATGTGCTAAAACAGAGGTAAACATCTTCACGGTCCACTGGGAGCAATGATATGGGGTAATCAGATTTATAGATTGTGCTATCCTTCCCAGGTTTTAACAGGACAGACATCTGTGCTCTCAAGCAGGTCCATGGTGCCTCCACCCTTCACTGTCTGAAACACCTTGCACAGAATAGGTGTCAGAGTTCACCACAAGGCCTTAAAAATTCAGCTGTATATCCACTCCCCGTGGAGATTTTCATTTTAAGGGTTTTTTACCCTCCCATGCTACTCAACTGGCCACTCCTTCGGATCACCTAGGACCTCCACCGCACTCCTACCCCACCACCAACCACCACCCACATTACAGCCCCCCAGTATCCTGACATATCCTTTGTCGGACGGGTCCCCTCCAGTGAGGAAGGCATGAGTGGGGACCAGCCAGTGCTAAATACTTGGCCTGGGTGCTGCTGAGGAGGTCCAGGCCATTGAGGGCTGCATGGCGGTGGGGGGCAGGCAACCATCATCTGGCTGGCCAGAGAGCCATTTTTCCTGTTTTCCTTCGAGGCGTGTGGCATCCAGGATGTGAAGGCAAGAACTGATGTCCACCATGCTCCCGACACAACCTGACCCAACATGCTGCCATGCCTCCAGCCTCCACCAGAGATCGGTAAGCACCAGGCCATGGACTCCCTCTCCCTCCAAGAACTGACGAGCCATTGTGGGACACTTGAGCCATCTCCCTGGTCAGGCCTCCAACACCCAGGTCCATTCCTAAACCTGGTCGTTGTCATCGCAAGCAAAAATCTAACTGCTATGCTAGTGGGCCAGCCTATTTTTGCATATATTTTAATGACCCTCCACCTCTGCTACCTTAATCGAGGCTTCTAGGGTTTCTGGGCTGCTATGACAATTTTGGTAATTTGATCTTATTCAAATAGCCTGCACTTGGGTCTCATGGTCTGAAGCTTCTCCTTGTTATATAATTGTGTATAGTAGTCTGCAAAATTGCTGTTATTTGACCTGGGTGACTGACTAGCTGGTACAGCCCTCCTCTTTCTTGAAATTTCAGCTTTGCTCTGCAAGCTTGTTGTTTTCTAATTTGCCAAGCCAGTAACTTCCCAGTTCTATTTCCGATTTCAGAAAACCATTGCTGGGCAAAACAAAGTTGCTCTATTTTCTGTTCTAAATAGACTTGTAATCTTCTTTTACATTCTCATATTTTGAGTAGGGTATTATCTAAGGTTAGTTTATGAGTGTCTTCTGTATCCAATAGGTGTTGTTCTAAAGCCAATCATTTGGCTACCTCTTCTTTTTTTCTTTTTAGAAGCATCATTTATAATCTGTCCAGTGAAAAAAATGTTTTTAATCCATCCCATCTGACATCCTCAGATGTCTCTCCCTCCCAGTTTTGAAGCAAATAATCCTCAGTGTGTGTTTTTAACTTAGAAACAAATTCAGATTTTTTTTAGGAGGGATTTATTCATCTGCCATGATGTGGCTTTATTTTGTTGCCTGATATTCAGTACCAGCAAGGCCAGTGCATCATCTGAAAGTGTAATATGCACAGAGGTAGTATTTTATATTGTATATAACCACTCATGGGTGAGAAACAACATAGCCAACCTTGAATAAGAGCTCTGTGGGCAGAGTAGAAAGTGAAATCATAATCCTTGGATGGCAGTACCTCCACACATCTTCTAAACCTGGCTCTCAAAGGAGTATTTTTAAGTACTGTGAGCCTCATCTTGATCAACTACTTGTGGCCTCTGCCCTTCTGTTCAACACATATTTAAGAGTTGTGCTGAAGTCTTCCCCTAAAATACATAAAGTCCTAGCTGTCATAGGGAATCTCAACAGGACCTCCTAATAAAACACCACCGTTTCCTAATCTGAGCAGGGGGCATATATGTTCAGAGGAGCAAAGGGTGTGGTTCAATAATCACCTACTATATATGTATGTGCTCTGCTTGTCAGTTACCACTTTGTTAACACTTATAGGCAGACCCTTCCTAATCAAAATTGTCACCCCCTTTAGTGTGGATACCTTATATAACAGGAAGAGTAACATTCACCCACCCACATTTGTGCTAGCATTTTGTGATCCTCCTGAGTAAAATGCATCTGTTGTATGAGAGCAACAGAGATTTTCTGCCTTTGTAGTTCTTGTAGGAACATTCTTTTAAAAAGGTTCAAGAAGCCTTTCACTTTGTAGGTGACCACCATCGGTTCACTACCAATCATCATAATAATATTTGTTAGAAAAATAAACATCAAGGACCCTAGGTGTACTATAGACATTCCACTCTCTTGAAATCTAGTTTGCATCTTAGGTTGTCTTGTCGTATATCATAGTGTTGTACCTTTTATTGTCCTGTGAATGGTTTATTTATATGTCCTTTATAGTTAAAAAGCTAATAAAGTTGAATTTCAAAAAAAATCTAGTTTGCATGACAGACCAATTACTCTATATAACAATCAAAACAACAGTAAAGAACAAGTAACTTCAAGGTGTAAAGGGAGGGCCTGTAAGGCAACAGATAATCTTGTGCCCTCTCACTTTAGGTATCTCCTCCTTTGCCATATTCAAGCACAGAGAGAACCTGGCGCTCTTGCTTATCTGATCATAGCCAATTCTGCAAATCTGTCATCACTACCACTTCCAATCTGTTTCCCAGCCCAATCTGAAATTAAAGGTTTTGTAGTGCTGAGTGGAATCGGCCACCAAAACAGGCAGTCTTACCATTACTATTGTCATTATGTTGCTTGCACGCATGTGCAAAAAACATAGTGCCATCATCCGAGTTTTCAGAGGTGTGGCACCCGTCTTCCAATTCAGTCAGTGTGTTTGCAGGTGCGGCACCAGTTCCACAATCACTGCTGTAGCTGTCAATGCCATCAGTTGAAAATGCAGTGGCATACAGTTGAAAGGGAGAGCTCCGCCTCAGTGAGCAGAGCTCTCCCCCCCACACACACACATGCACGTTAGCACACATACCGCGTGCTGATGCGCCCCACTCACACACTGTATGGTCGACAGGGTGCCCAATCCCATCACCCATGCCCCACAAAGCTGTCCAGGTGCTACGCTGGGAGCCTAACCCATGCGTGGCAAAAACTGTTATAGCCGACGGGGGTGCCCAATCCCCCGCCGGCTCCACGGCTGTATGCCCCCCCAAAAGCTTTCCAGATGCCACGCTGGGAGCTCACCCCAGCATGGCAAAGCTTGTTATGGCTGACGGGGGTGCCCAATCCCCCATCGGTGCCAGCCCCCCCCAAACAGCCTTTCCAGCTGCCATGCTGGGAGCCCACCCCAGCGTGGCAAATGTCCCGCGTAGTCCAAATAAAAAACCTGTAAACAAAAAAGGTCCCTCGTAGTCTCCCTGTTCCCCACAACCCGCACCCACCCACTGCGCACCCTGTCTCCCCACACCCCTCACCCCATACTTACCTCCAGAGCTCGGCGGATAATCTTCGTTGACTGGGAACACGTCTGCACTCTTCAAAGCCGACCGTGAACTGAGGAAATGCCGGTAAGCTGTATAATGGAATAAATAGGGTTTTTTCAACTTTGTTGCACATCTCAGGTATTTTTGGGAATTTTGGCCCACATTTTCAATATGGGGCTTTTAGACCCCTCCTCATGAATTCTTGCACTGTCATGATAAGAATCAGTCTGGCGGGTGATTTCATGGTTACTGCGTGAAATCACCTTTCAGGACCAGTTAATGAAACAACACTGCCAGTGTTCATAAGGTGGGCTCTCAAAAAGTCTATGTTGAAAATTTGGTGAAAAAATTCCTAAAAATGACTGTTTTATGAGCTTGCATTGAGCAGTTCCTACGCACGCTCGTAAGTTCATGAATTTTCAATATTTTCACCATCCAGATTTTCAACATTACCATTTTACCATACTTCCTTTTGAGCAGTATAGCTGTCATTTTCACATCTCACCGAAACGTTTCCGCCCACACGAGCGTAATGGCACATAAGTATAAGGAAATCAATGTATGGGACACATTAAGAAAATCACAGTGACACTGTTCATGAGCAGAGGTCTTAAAATGGCTATGTTGAAAATTTGGTGAAAAAATTCCTAAAAATGACTGTTTTACAAGCGTGCAATGCGCAGTTCCTACGCACGCTCGTAAGTTCTAAATTTTTAATATTTGCACTCCAGATTTTCAACATTGACATTTTACCACACCTCCTTATGAGCAGTACAGCTGTAATTTTTCACATGTTGCCCAAAATATGTTTCTGTGCATGTAGCGCACAATGGCGCAATCAGTGTGCATAATCAATGTTTGGGACAGATTAAGAAAATTACAGTGACACTGTTCATGAGCAGAGGTCTTAAAATGGCTATGTTGAAAATTTGGTGAAAAATTTCCCTTCAGCCATTCCGCAATGTTACTAATGAAGACCCTGCAGCACCCCACTGGTCACCCCCTCTCCCTAGACTGCACACCATTTACCACCACTCTCTGCCTCCTGTCTGTTAGCCAGTTTCTAACCCAGTTTACCACCCTTTCCCCATGCCCAGCCTACCCAGCTAGTTTATCAGCCTCCTATATGGGATGGTGTCAAAGGCTTTGCTGAAATCAAGGTAAGCGCTGTCCACTGCCCCACCCTGATTCACTTCCTTTGTCACCCAGTCAAAGAAATCAACCAGATTTGTCTGACATGATGTCCCCACTGTGAATCCATGTTGTCTATGGTCCTGGGCTCCGATGGCTTCTAGATGCCCCACTATCCTTTCTTTAAGCAATGCCTCCATGATGTTCTCACTACTGAGGTGAGGCTGAATGGCCTATTGTTCCCTGCCTCCCCTGCTGCTGCATTTATGTAGACAGACCACATGTGCCCTCCTCCAATTCACTCATGTTGAATGACTCAGTGAACATGGCTGCCAAAGGTACTGGTATCTCCCTTTGCAGTTTTCTTAATATCCTTGGGCGTATGCCATCTGGTTCCATCGCTTTGTCCACCTTCAATTTAGTGAGCTACTGCAGGACTCCTTTGCCTTTGAATGGACTATTGTCCACCTCTTCACCCCCTTGGCAACTGCTGTACTGCTGTGGCCCTTGCCCCTCCCACTCTTCTGTGAATACTGAGTGGAAAGACACAGTGGATGACTTGGAAGGAAGGCATGGAACTATCACTTCCAAATACCTAAACAGCACATACAAGCAAGCAACATTTGGCATTGACAAATACTTGTTTTTATGGAGACAATGTCCACAGCCCTTCCATATCCCTAAAGGAACACTGTATTAATACTACAAAATAATAGTTTAAAAGCATGCTTCGTATGTCACATAGCATTCCATGTCTAGCCAGCAAGCGAGGCAGCCGCAGAGCTCTCCCCCCCCCCCGGAAGAGCAGTGCAAATCAAAGAACATATTGAGGATGTCAAAGCAGCCAGAACTGGAGTCTGTGACATAGCTGCCATTAGAAACTAGAAATCTGAGTCCACTCAGCTCTACTCAGTAGTGCAAGTCATGTTTTAGTTAAAGTGATTTTCTCACATCGTTTTAATAAAAAAAATGACTTACATCATTCGATAGCTAATGGTGGGGAAATTCATCTCTTCCCACTTTTAGTATTCAATGTGGAGCTTGTATTTAGATATAAGAGATCATATTTTGCCCCAAAACACTGGGTAGCCGATTCCTTTACTTCCCCATTCAAGAACACACCCCGCGCTATGACATTCAGCAAAGGAGAGGCTAAGGGTAATCCATAGTCCCCACTTGCATTATTGTGTGACCCTGAGCAAGTCACTTAACTTTCTTGTGCTCTCAGGTTGCACCTGGAATCAAGCCTTGGCTTAGCTGCATCTTTCCTGGTTAAACAATTTATCAGCTATATGTGTTTTCCCTGATGTGATGTAATTCCCTGTGCCTGTGATTTAGAAAATGGAAGCCTGCAGATATAAAGGGAGGGGCAACTAAATGGGTTATAATTCTGGCCCTAAAAGTGTTACAGGTTTGGTCAATAGCTTAAGTAAAGCAGATTTCCACTGGTAACAATATTGATAAATTTAATCATACATGGACATTTCCTTTAAAATTAGAACAGTCTTATTATATGGCATCTAGATTAATTTGAAAATGGGTGGGGGTACAGACCAGCCCAGCCTGCAATTGAGGAAAAGATTCTGCAAAGTATTGTCTCAGTTGGAAGCCGGTGGTAAATACCACTCATTAACTATGTCCTCAACAATGTAAATGAACCTAATCTTTTTTTTTCAATGTAGTGGGGGAGGGGTTCAGACACATCAATGAAGCATCAGTTGACTTTGAGTCTCCACTTCCACTTACCAGTGGTAGTTCTGAGTTGCATTTGATAATTTTCATCAACACACCAACCACCTCTCCTAACTGTACATGCCTAAGCTAACTATTCTACCTAAGACCCAATTTCTGTTCATGACCAATTATTGTTAAAGGTAAATGTACAGGAAAGAGACCAGGTACGCAAACTATCTGGAAATGTATTCCTCCCCTACCATTTTACCCCCCCCCATATACTGTATTATGGAGAAAAATAATTAGGGTGAACTAACTATCATACTGTAGCTAAGAAGAGAGTAAGATTTTGCCCTATTGGTTTTCTGTGTGCATGTAGGGCTTAAGCAGGGAAAGTTTCTGATCAAAGTTAAATTCTGTCAGTTTGTAGTAACTGTTCTATGGGTTCCCAAATTAAATTGAGCTTTTGGAGCAAGCCTCTATTGATGTAATATAACCTTTCCAAATTCATACAGTCCAGAAAAATAAGTTTCCATAGGCTATATGATGGAAAATCGACATTTTCCCAGTTCCTGGCAATGCAACATCTTGCATTTAGTAAAACTATATTTAATAATTTGCCTAGCTGACCTTGTTGGAGAATTTGAGTGGAACTGGTGCTTAACATGAAAATTTCAATTTCTCCATGAATATTGATTCTTGGGATATTATTGATAGTTGGAAAATCCTTTCCCAGAAAGGAATACTTTTTGGGCAGGAGGCAATCACGTGTTCTAGTGACCCAATTACACAGCATCCTTTGCTGCACAAAGGTGACAATGCTGGATTCATTTTATTGAGAATATATGGGGTATAATATAATCTATAATATAATCTATGAAAAACATTAAATTGTGTCTGATTGAGTCTATTATTGATTGTGGTATAAATACCAGAAATAATGTTTTCCCATTTTTAACAGAAAAACTGTCTGTAGTTTTGCTTCCCAAATGTTCTTAAGTTTTACTACTGGTGATGAAACTATGCCAACCAATATTTTGTAGGCCTTGGAATTTAATTTGGCTTATCCATTATTAACATTGTTGAATGATTGTTAGGGAGGTGACACTAACTTAGAACCTAGTTCTATGCTATAATATGATCTTATTCGTAAAACATGAAGAAACAATGTGTCTGAATACAGAAATTTTCTCTCATTTGCATAAAAGACATAAACTGTCCATAGCTATTGTATAGGTCCTCAAGACACGTGATGCCACTCTGCATCCATTTTTGTATACAGGATTGTTGAGGGTACATGCCTAGCATTTTATATATGGGGTTTGCTAAGTTAACTCTTAAGTTTTCTTTAGAGAGTTTATGGTATTCCAACCATTCCTCTAGGCTGGATCTCAAAAAGCAATTTTTAATTTGTTTTCTGTATGATTTGTTTTGATTGGAACACAAAGTTTGTATAGGGTTGTTATATTCACTATCTAGATTCTCATAAAATACCCACCAGGCAGGATTTACTGAATAATATTCATGAATAATGAATTCCCAGCTCAGCCAACCTCAGATAAAAGAGAAATAACAGCAGTAAATGTGGAGAGAGGCCAACACCAATTAAGGTTAAGCTTGACAGTAAAAATGAGGAAACTGTAATGATGGGCCACTCAGCCCCTCAACATTTTTTGTTTGTATATAATGTTTTTTATTTTCTGTATTACATCCAGAACAAATTAATCCTTATGTTTTGGGTTAGAATCCTTCATCAGAGTTTCTGGTTAATATTCTGTAATGCATAAAAATATAATGTTCTAAATTTACGACAATCACTTATAAAATGTAAATATGAAAAAAAAGCAAGCCATTATATTTCACTTACTCAATATTTCGTCACTGTTCCTATTATAAGTAGGTTTTCAATTTCATGTTCAGCACAGCTTCCCCCTAAATAAAAATAGCCACTTTTTATACATCCAATAACAGGTTATGTGATCCAACCACTGCTCCAAGCTCTGTTCAATGTCTCCTGTATCATACCCAAGACCCGAGACCTGAGTGGGCTGTTATTACAGTTTCATTTTTGCATAATATTAACCTAATTGACTTACCCTACAGATAACTTGTATTTTTTAAAACCAGGGAGGTTCAAACCTCCAACTGATTTTGTAGCTTTTAATTTTTCCAGACTAATTCTGTTTTTTTTTTTTTTCCATAAAACATTTTGTATAATTTTATCTAATTTAGAGAACCAATCTTTATCTATTTTTATTGGAAAGACTTGAAACTGATAGAGAAGTTTAGGCAATATATACAATTTTACTGCTTGTACTCTACCACATAGGGTTATAGATAGCTCTGTTCATGAATCTAAGATATGTTTGGTATTATTCAAAATCTATTCATGATTGTATTCTGTTAGCTTCTCTCTATTTCTTGCTAGGATGACTCCTAAATATTTAATTTTCTCTTTTTCTTTTGAATAGAACCAGTAGGATTTATAGGCATGATTATAGACTTACCCAGTTAATTTTCCATCCATGACATCTATGAACCTCTCCAATCCAGTTTCTGAAAGAGGCATAGCACTGAGACTGCACTGGTTCGTGTGCTCAATGATCTCCTGATGGCAAGAGATCATAAAAACCTTTCCATCTTGGTTCTTCTCGATCTCTCATTAGCGTTTGACACTGTTGACCATGGGGTTCTTCTTGAATGCCTGAGGTTCATCTGTGGCCTGTCTGGTACAGTCCTCAGGTGGTTTAAATCTTTTCTTACTGGCAGAATTCAGAGAGTGATGTCTGGGATTTATTCTTCTGACCCAGTCTCTCTGTCATGTGGGGTCCCTCAGGGTTTGGTATTGTCTCCCATGTTGTTTGCGGTGTACATGCTGCCCCTCAGAGACATTGCAAGATGGTATGGGCTGAGGTTTCACTGCTATGCTGATGATACCCAGCTCTACCTGTCTTTTGCACCCAACCAGGATAGAGCTCTCTCTGTCTTTAATAACTGCCTTGCCAAAATCCAGGGTTGGATGAATTCCAGATGGCTGAAGTTGAACTCAGAAAAGAGTGAGGTGATGGTTGTGGACTCAGGTCACTGGATAGGGGTTGGAAGTGGTTTGCCCTCAGGATTCTTCCTAGAGACTCCCAGCTGTTTACCTCTGAATGGGTGTGGACCTGGTGGTGATTTTTGATGATGGGCTGACACTATGATCTCAGGTGTCAGCAGTCAACAAATCCTCCTTTATCATCTGAGGAACATTCCAGGGTCAAGCACCTAGTTCCGCTTGGTGATCTTCCCACGCTGGTCCACGCCTTTGTGACCTCATGCCTTGATTACTGCAATTCCCTTTATCTAGGGCATCCTGGGTTGATATCTGCTGCTTGCAGCTGGTGCAGAATGCTGCAGCCCCTGACTTGTTATATCTCCCCAGTGCTGTGTGAACTGTACTGGCTGCAGGTTCAGTGGCAGATCACCTTTAAAGTCAGACTTCTAACTTATGAAGCCCTCACACGACAGGGCCCAGACTACCTAAAAGAGCTTCTGGTTCCTTATTGCTCTGGATGATCCGGCTCAGCTGATGAGGGGTTGCTAGAGATTCCAAGGGTATCATTAAAATCATCTGGGGTCTGTACATTCATGTACGTGGCCCCAGCCCTTTGGCATTCTCTACCTCATCAGTTATGGGAGTGCACGACCATGGAGGGATTTAAACAGGCCTTAAGAACTCACCTCTGAAACCAAGCCTTCCATGTTTGATTTACTGAAGATATGAATTTTATGGCATGTGTATTTAAGTGTTTTATTGTTTTCTATTTTATCTTTTACTGTTAAGGCACCTTGATTTTTTGAAGGCACAATATAAATAAAAATTATTATTATCATTATTATTATTTTGTAGCCTGAGCTGCCCAAATTCTGAATCGTTGCCATATTTGGCTGAGGACTTTATCTGGTTCAGTGGTGTGAGTAGAATGTCATCAGTATTGCGAGATTTTCAAGGATTCTCTCGAGTCACAAAAAGCCTTTAAAATCCACAGTGTTTCTTAATTTATTTATTTATTTATTTGATATATCGGTTTACAACCTTTGAGCCAGAGGCTCATTTGCAAAGGTACCTCGTCAAATGTAAGACAGATGGAAACACAGAGTAGGTATAACAACAATTACATTAAACATGAGATACATGGTATAATAGTGGTTACATTAAGTATGTGTTACAGACATTTGTCATAGACAATATTTACAAGATTTGGAAGTAGGTATTTTCTGACATTATTTATAACCTTCGGATGACGATATTTACAACATAACAGCAGTAGGCATTATAAGCTTGAGAAGGCATCTAAACATAGTAGTCAGACCTAATCATGGGTTTGGTATTAAAGATGGAGGTTGCAATCCATAATGGACTTTGTCAGAGAACATTGGATCAGAGTAGGTAAGAGAGTGAAAGAATTAGAAGCAGTTACAGGAGCGGATATTGAAGAGGTGGTTGCGAAGAGTGGTTTTGAAATGGGCAATCTTGGGTGCACTAGTGATGGTACTTGGGAGTAATTGCATTGGCTAAGGCCTCTACAGCCATTGCAAAAAGTAGAGGGGATAAAGGGCAACCCTGTCTTGTACCACTACATAAATTAAATTTTTGAGAAATGTTTTGGTTGGTTAGAATTTGAGCTGTGAGGTGAGAATAGATTACTTTGACCCAAGTAATGAAATGTTCCCCTAGATTTACTTTTTCTAAAACTATAAAAAGGTACCCTCCATTCCACCCTGTCAAAGGTATTTTCTGCATTGAGCGATAACATCACTGCATCTTTCTAGTAATCATTAACTTTTGAGTATCCCAAAATGTTTAAGGCATTCCTGATATTATTGAACCCCTTCTGTCCTTTCATAAACCCAGTTTGTTTGTTTTTTGGATAATATTTTGAAGTATGGATTCCAGTCTTTTAGCAAGAATTTTTGTGAAGATCTTATTATCTAAATTTAATAGTGATATTGGGTGATATGACCCACAATAAGTTGGGTTTTTCCCCTTCTTTAGGAACCAATACCACCAGAGCTTCAAGGAAATTCCTAGGTATTGACCCTCTGATCAAAAAGGAGTTATAAAATTCTAATACTAAGGGTATGATTTGTGACCCACATAATTTACATATTTCTACTGGGAGCCCATCTGGGCAAGGTGCTTTACAATTTTTTTGACTTCTAATGGCTTTACTTACTTCTTCTTCCATAATGTGTCTATTTAATTTAGCCTGATCTTCCAAGATTATTTCAGGGATATGAAATTTGGCCATTATTTTGTGATTAACTGCTAGTGTTTCAGAAGTGTATAACTCTTGATAACATGTTTTAAAGGCTTTGTTGATCTCTAGTGGGTCAGTGGATTTTTTACCCGAGATTTCTAGTTCTCTGATGGTTTTGCTAGCTCTCTCCTTTTGAAGAAGATATGGAAGAATTTTACCTGATTTTTCTGCTTGGGCATAGTATTTTAATCTGGTTTTCATTGTAATTCTTTCTGTTTTTATGTTGGATAATTTATTATATCTCCATTTAAAATGTTCTCAATACTTGAGATCTGTATCTCTTTTGGAATGTAAATAACACATTTTGGCTCTTTTAACCACTTCTTCTAACTGAGCTAAATTATATTTTCTATTCTTGTGTTTATTATATAAATAATATGATATCCTCTCCCTAATATATGAGTTCCAAGTTTTCCAGATATTAGCTATAGAACATTCTGCATTCAGATTGTTATTATTGTAAGTTATACATTATCTTTTTACACATTTCAAAAATTCTGGATTTTGTAATGAACATACAGTATATCCATTGTCCATCTCCTTTGTTTAGTTTCATGATCTCCTTGAAGTTCTAATCTGAGAGGGGAATGGTCTCAGATTAGCATACCTTCATATAGACTAAATATTACTCTAGTCTGTAGCTCTTTAGAGCTTATAATGAATTCTACGCTACAGTGTGATTTGTGGGGGTTAGAGTAAAAAGAAAATTATTTCATATAAGGGTTCTCTAGTCTCCAAAAATCTTCTAAGTTTATCTCCTTCATGTTTCTAATTAAAATATGTAAGGCCTTTGCCATGGTGGAACTGGAACCTGTCTATCCATAAAAGGGTTCAAGATCAGATTAAGGTCCCCTCTATTATGTATGGGCTGGCATATTTTGTAAAATTAAGGAAGAAATCTATACAAAATTCTGATTCCTCTTTATTGGGTCCATAAAGACAGGCAATAGTTAGATTTTGTTTTTTAAGATCTACCCTGCAAATTATATAACTGCCTTCTATATCCATAAAGAATTATTTGATTATTATATTCAATTTTGTAGAGAAAAGAATGGCCACCCCTCTATGCTTTTTGCCTAATGGTGTCAAGTGTTGTCTGAGCCCCCAACATTTTTCTAATTTTCTCAAATTCCTTTTGGTTAAGGTGGGTTTCGTAAAGAAAGACAGTTAATATGCTTCTTTTAGTAAAGTTTATTATTTTGTTTCCTTTTTAAGGGTTGTTTATTCCATTGACATTCCATACCATAATGTTTAAAGTACCTTCCATTTTTAAACAAAAAGATTTATTCCATATTGGCCCCATGTTCTAGGTTTCATTAAGAATCCTATAATGCCAGGCAAGTTTCCGTCCACCTTGATGAATCTGTGGAATTCACAAGAAACTATGTTTCAAATCCCTACACACACACACACACACACAGCCAGATTCTCCTGTCCTTTCAGTAGTTCATCCTTGTAAATGTATCCCCTTGTCCTGCCTCACAGAGTGTAACCTACCTATGATCCTGTACCCCCATTTACAAGATGCCACCACCCCATTAGTCTACGCTCCCATCTTAAACTTTATGTGTTGAGTTCCCTTAAAGCTTATACAAAAAAGCTTATGTGATATAATAGAATCAACAAAATCATCCTTTTTATATGTAAGCCAATAATGCCCTGATCAGAATTCCACCAAAACAATTATTCTCTTAAAGCCTATAAAAAGGTTTATAGATAGTATATTAGGTTTACACCTTTTTTTCATTTAGGGTGGGCCATTCCCTGTTTGAGTACTATTTGTAGTGGATTTTAGTTTCAGTTCTTTGTAAATATAGTTTTCTGCATCTTCAGCTGTAGAAAAGGTTTTCCCAACTCCCAAGTATGTTATTTTGAGAGTAGTGGAATGGGTAGAAGTGGATATGTTTTTCCCATAGAAAGCTTTTCATATTTTTAAAGGATGATCTCTTTTTTAGCTTCTGGTCCCAGGTCAGGAAAGATCAGGATATTGTTATTGTCATAACTTAGAGATTCTGGTACCAGATATTCAAAACTTAGTCTGGCTAAATTAGTACTTGAGTGGCATGCTAAATTAGACTCTAACTAGTAGCAAGCTATATTCAAAGGAATAGCCCCATAAGCTAAACCTGCTGAATATAGCATGCAAAGGAAACACTGCAAACAGGGCTGGAAGTACAGTGCCAAAATAGCCAGAAAATAAGGCAACTATGAATATAGCAACAGGGAAGTGCAAAATGCAACAACTAGTGGACACAAAGGTGGAGTAAGGCACAGCAGAAGTTGATGGACAATGTGTGTGATAGCAATGAAGTGTTGCACAACAACTGCAAACACATGCAGGCCACGCACTGCAGAACTGTGCTATGCTTTTGAGAGGATTGACCGGGCTAACCTGATTGCATAGTGCTAACACATTAGCCCAGTGCAAACAAATTAGCCCAGGCAAAGTTTGCTATATTCAAAGCTCCTATGCAAATCAGCCTACTTAGGCAATCCAGGTGCAAACAGCCACATTAGCATCTCATTAAGGCCTGCTTAGCATACATTAGCATGAAGATTGCCCGGTGCTATTCCAAGGTGCACAAAGCTCCACCTTTAGGTCAGACTAGAACTACAGGTCAAAGACTGGAGGCTGGATGGTGCTCACAGTTCCACCTGTAGATCAAAGTGGACATACAGGCTAAAAGTCACAGGCCGGGGTGTGCACACAGCTCCATCTGTATGCCAGCCTTGAGAAACAGTTTGTTAGCTGTAGGCCATGGGTGTCGGCATGTATACACAGTGCATACCTCCCATCCAGTCAGCACTGGAATGAGGGACACAGACACTCTGAATGTGGAACAAAGAGCGACACTGATCCCAATAATGAGAGGCACATCTGCAAACATGGAAACCATTACATTCATATGTACACAGGGTAAGAGTTATGTAGCACCATAGAATAATATAACTCCCTGCCTGAAAGTCTGGAGGCACAGTACAGTCTCTGTGTGTGCACCACTTTTCCCAGGATGGATGAAGCAGGTCAGGGCTATAGTGAGAGGAACACAGAGGGATGTCCCCTATGCTGAGGGGCACTGTAGAGGACTGTATAACTGTGTGTATGTACCTGACTCTCTCTCTCTCTCTCTCTCTCTCTCTCTCTATATATATATATATATATATATATAGAAAAAAATCCATTAATGCATCAGTTAAGGTGAATAATATAAGTGCCAAAATCAGAAATGAGGCATTAGGGTGTCCAACCTAATTCTCCTTCCACCAGGGCCCCACACTCCAGCCCCACCCCTCCACAAACCAACAGGTGTCTGGGTGTGTGTTAGGGCTGACGTCCTAACTCTCACCCCATTCCATGTGTAAACAAGCTGAGGTGGTGCAGTACAGGAGAATGGGGTGACAGTTAGGCTGATGACCCCAACGCACACCCAGACGCCTGTTGGTGTGTGGAGGGTGGAGAGATTGGGGTAGAGTGGTAGGGGTGAGAACACTGGGGGTGGGCTGTTAGGGTTGGAAACCCTAATGCCTCATTCCCTGCTTTTGTCGCTATAGTATCACCCTAGCTGATGCACTAATGAAGTTTTTGCAATGAATTTCTTCTTTTCAGATAGTGTACTTGTATCCTCATTTTGCTGTGGAGCGCAGGATCTGAATCCAGATAGTACAACAGTATCCATATGTCACAGTGGGAGTGCAGGATTCTTTGACCCTGCACTCCATCCCTCCATAGATGCATATATGTATCTAGCTGTGGAAACACAGAGGTCTCTGGCTCTGCGCTCCAACACATAAAGTCACGTAGCAGGCATAGCGAATTGCAACAAATAATCTTAATTGTGCCATCTTAAATAATTTTCACCCCACATGTTCAAGGTAACCTTCTTATCACCTCACCGCATGCATCCAGTACAAAAAACCTTCAAATCCCTTTGGAAATATAATTCTGCGCTACTGTAATGCCATTTTGTGCCACAGGTACAGAAAAACATTTTTGGCAGGATTTTAAAAATTACAGCAGTACTATTTCATGAGGTGGTGTGAAAAATGGTAATTTTGAAAATCTGGAGTGAAAACATAAAAAATTGGAGAAATGAAAAGCGTATGTAGAAACTGCACAATGTACACTCATAACCCAGTCATTTTTTGGAATTTTTTCACCAAATAGTCAACAGGGTTTCTTGGGACCTCCCCTTATGAACAGTTGCACTGTGATTTTGTTAATCCATCCCAAAAGCTGATTTCAACAATAAAGTGCCATTCTGCACCACAGGTGTGAAAACACATTTTGGCAGGATGTGAAAATGGCAGCTTTACCATTCATGAGGAGATGTGAAAAAGGGCAATGTTGAAACTCTGGGGTGAAAATATTAAACATTGGCAAAGTTACGAGTGTGTGTAGAAACTGCACAACACACGCTCATGACACAGTCATTTTTTTGAATTAGTTCTCCAAATTTGCAATATGGGCTTTTTGGGACCCACCTCATGAACAGTGGCACTGATGTTTCGTTAATTAGTTCGGAAAGGTGATTCCACGCAGTGACCGCAGAATCACCTTTTTGGACAGAGTAACTAAATGACAGTGATGGTTTCATGAGTCAGTCCCAAGAACCCCATGTTGAAAATTTGGGGTCAAAATTCCTAAAAATGGCAGAGTTATCATCATAAGTTGAAACCCCATTGACAGCCATTATATGGCGCTTAACTTTGATTCTTCATTTTGCAGTTCGGCTTTGAAGAGTGCAGACGTGTCCTGGTCCTCCGAAGATGACAGCATTGACCTGTAGAGGTAAGTATGGGGTATGGGGGGTATGTGGGGAGATAGGTGCTCAGTGGGAGGGTAGAGATGGGGGAGGGAGGACTGGGAAGATGATGAGGGACCGTTTTCTTTTTTCCAGGTTAAAAAAACAAATAACACATTGGGGGATGGTTTTCTTTATTTACAGGAACAAACAAACAATAAATAAAGGTGGGCACACTGGGGTGGGCTCCCAGTGTGGCACATGAGTTGGGGGGAATCATGATGCTGACAGAGGGATTGGGCATCCCTGTTGGCAATAAAAGTTGGCTGGCGGGGAAGGGGGGACACTAGACTACCAGGATTGGACCTGGTGGTAATTAGAAGTTACACTTCAAATTACTATGGTAGTAATTTGAAGTGTCGCTTCAAATTACTTTGGTTTCCACAGACACTTACCACATGCTTTTTGCAGGCAGTAATTAGCGCCATGCTACCAATGGCACAACAACCTGTAGCATGGCGCTACTATTTTGAATATGCCAGTGCGCTGACATTCATGGCCACTCCCCTACCTCCCCCCCCTGCATAGATTAACTTTTTGCATTAGCGCTATCACACAGCGCTGGTGCTTAAAGAGCTTTTTGAATATTGCAGTCCAGTCAAATTCAGCACTATTCCTAGTGTTACAGATTTGCACTGGGTGCAAAGCTTTGAATATCTGGTCCCTTGTTTCTTAGAAATAGTCATAATAGCTTATTTTTCCTGTTGCTTCAGGAATTTTACATGCATTGTCCTTGGATATTAAAAATTGGGATTAGTAAAAGCTGGAGATATGTGAGCTCTTTGTAGCTCCACATTCTTTTCAGGGTATCTCCTGTCCAGAATTCTTGTTAACATTTTTTCACAGTAACTCAGAATATCATTATGCTCCGAACCTTCAGGGACCCCTATAGTCTTCAGTTTATCCCTCCTTGATCTGAGTTCAAGGTCCGGGACTTTTCTTTTAGAGAGACCATCTGATCAGCTAGGTTACCTGCCTGCATTTTCAGCATTGGTAACTCATCCTCAATTCCTGAGATCCTTTCCTTACAGTGACGCATTCTGTTTTCAAATCTTTGATTTCTTGCATAACCCCTCTCATCTCATTATTAATGTCTTCCAGCTTTTTCTCAATTTTCTGAAAGCCTTCTTCCGTCTGCTGTAAGATATTTCATAGCAGCATATTTTCATCCCCTGTACCAGCCCTTTCGGAGAAAATCCAGGGCGGGACAGCATACTTGCTGGAATTTCTTCAGATACTCTCCTAATAATATTGTCTGGGGTATTCTCTTGGTTTTAGTATGCCTGAAAATCTGAGTTTACATTGCTTTCTCTTTTAGATTTCAAACAGGTTGACCCTTCCTCCCCATGTGCCTCTTCTTCTGTGTCTTCTGGGGCTTTGTTACCAGAGGTTCTGGCTTGTTGAGAGTTGTATGCTGTGCTGAAGCTAACATCCTCACTCTGTATGTCTTCATGTCCTATGACTTTTTCAAAGTTAGTTAAATGGTTCTCATTTTCTATCCCAGTTGAGCATCACTTATTTCATCCTGGAATTATTGTGGGGGCTCATTTAAAGTAATCTCTTCTGTAGCTTCTGATTCTATTACTGCATTTTCCTCACTGGTATTTTGAGCAATATTTGGGGGGAAAAGTGGAGGAGGACAAAAAGAAGAGAGAGAGAGAGAAGAGCAAGCGTCCCCTTGTCTTCTGAAAGAAGTCCCCTCCCCCGGCTGCGGAAGTTTTATCCATTTGTTTCCTGTTTCTTTTATTTTTAGGCTTCAAATCTGCTTTGAGGAAAAAAGCTCTTATTTCATAAAAATTTTTGGTCTGGTTTGAGTCGCTCTTTCAATCACCATTATGACAGTATACTGTAGTGAAGACCACGATAGAACCAAGGCTACTACAACCTTTTTGTGGTAGGGCTGTGTTTAAATAACATCTGTAGTAACTCGGGCATTCCAGCCAGCACCTAAATGAGTGTTTTATCCCACTGGGCAATTTCTTTGATTACCCTCCTCCCGACAGACCACCACAACTTAGCTACTATGAGGTAATCAAAGGACTTCCACTTGATTCAAAACAGAAACAAAAGAAGGAGAGGAATTCCTGACCCTGTAATTCCACCTGATATCCTCTCTCCAGACTCTTCATGAAAAATAGTAGCGTAAAGGTATCAGTAGGGTTAAGCCAAAATAAGATTCCTGAATCAGATCACTTGTAATAATGGTGATGAATTGAGAGTGAGAACCAAACCACCATGAGTGTTTAAACAGCACTTACAGTATATTGCCCTGCAGTAACATATACCTGGCGTTCTTAAATCTCCTGCAAGCATGATCCAAAATACGTTCTGAAAGGTTTGTCATTCCTG
Organism: Neoceratodus forsteri; assembly: GCA_016271365.2. NCBI lineage: Eukaryota > Metazoa > Chordata > Ceratodontiformes > Ceratodontidae > Neoceratodus > Neoceratodus forsteri. The sequence goes on from CM057456.1 coordinate 1,296,064,260, forward strand.
GACCTCCTTACACGTTCTAGTCTGGCAATACTTTACCACCTGAAATCCTTGGTTTCAGGGGGTTGAAGTTAGTTGCGAAGGAACCCCTGCCATTGTATTACCAATCTTGGGAGCGCAGACTCTCCTTCTCCTCAAAGCTCCATCTTGAGTTCACTCACACCGTGCATATCCCCACATTTACTTACTTTTCAACCATGCTGTGTAGCACCTCAGGGACCCATCATGGCTTCTCAGTGCTTAGCTGATCCAACTCCAGGCTGCATTTAAAGTGCTCTGAAATTTTCATTTTCTTCCCTGTGAGGCCAGTGCAGGTGACTATTTATGGTGCTGGAGCTGAGCTATGGTGTCATTTTGATCTGAAGTACCAATGTCAGGGAGTGAGATGCCTAAGACAGAGAAAAGTTCTTGATCTTCTTCCAGGGATTGAAAGAATTTGGTACAAGAGGCTATAAAGATATAGACTTGTGCTGGGGATAGGAGGTGGGCTCTGGCATTCTATTCTTGTAGTGCTTTAATAATTGCTAGGATCTTCCTTTGTTTATCCACAATACTAGGAATAAAGTCATGGTGAAAAAATAACTTCACATCACCAAAGACCAGGCTGTTTTAAGAATTGTCATTTTTGTGTGATAGTTGACACAGTGAAAAACCACTGAACCTGGCTTCTGATTTTTATCTTTGGGTTTTGGTGCTAACGCCTGGTGGGCCCTCTTTATTTTTTTATTCATTTATTGAGATCTTGGATTGACACCTTTAAGCAGAAAGCTTTTTCATTGGTTCCACATCAGGTATGACACAAACAAGAATACAGATATGTTCCACAGATACAGATACAGCAAGAAACAATTAAAACTGTCTCCAGGCATGAATTCTAACAATAGTTATGCAATCTAAGCATGTACAGGGTGCAGAGTTAAACTAAAGGCTAACATTTCACTAGGTAATGGTAACATAGCATGAGGACACTGATTTAAAAAGAAGAATTGTGTAACTAACAACATAGGCAGATAATTGGATTGTGCCTGAGTCAAAGAAAGAAGGAGGCTCATACCAGTAGGGTGGGACAGGGAGGAGGAAGAAAGTGCAGGAGGGAGAAGGCAAGCAGAGATGGGGGTAGGATGGGGATATATAGGAGGAAAGGAAGAACAGCTATGTAGTCAAAGTGAATAAAGGGAGGAGTGGGGAAAGGAGGGGTGAGAAGAGTAAGGAGGAAGAGGAGGTGTAGGTGAGGTGATGATGATGAAGGTGTAGTAAAGTGGTGAGGAGAGAGATATGGAATGACGGAGGGAAAAGAGGAAAGGGGAGGTGGAGGGAGATAGGAGGGAAAATAAATAATTTAGGCAGGGGTAGAAAGCCTGAAAGTGTTAACTTGACTGGGAGCCCAAAAAATGGACATGAAGTAGTATTTTACTAATCAATAGAGATCACAGATATTGCAAATGGTAGGAGCAAGGTAAAGGCAAATTAGTGGTAGGTCACAGGTTGCCAGTGAGATTCTTTATTCCTAGGTCCAACTCTTTGAGAAGTACATGAGTTCTTTTAGGAAGGATGCAAACACAAACTTCTATTCCTCTGGTTTCTGTATCTTCCGCAGCCCATAAATATGAATATTATTGGATCGGACCGCTTCAAGGTCCTCCAATTTGTTTGCTATTTCTTGGTCCTAGCAGTAAAATACAGGAAATCTGAGTTATGTATGTCAGTTTGGACCATGGTATTACTAAGTCCCTGTTCAATTTCAACATTTTTCCTTGCAGCTGCTGAATGTGTTTTGCAAGCTGGAGATCGCCTCTTCAGTTTTGATAATTTGACACTAATATTTCTGAATTTATGACTAACGACGTGAAGTAATAGTAAATTGTTCTTCTTCATGGTCACTATCTGTAGGCTGCTCAGGTATCTGCCAGTTGTGGAGAAGGCTACACTGCTGACCTGACATCTAAGGTTTCTTTTAGTCTGTGGCTCTTGTTAGAGCCCCATAAAGCTGTGATTGTGACTTGCCATAATTTTGTTGGTGAAAATAGAGTTGCAGTGCTGATCAGTGCTTGACCACTGAGGATGTTATAAGGTTTATCAGGCTAGGAGTTTAAGATCTGCTAAGCTGCTGCCACCATTTCGATGACATCATCAAAAGTCCAACAGCATGGTTTTGTGGCAGGGAGGTCGTGATAAACAAACTTAATTTGTTTTTGGATTGGGTTACAAGGAATTGGATAAAGGCCATGATATGGTTTGCTATATTTTGACTTCAGCAAGGCTTTCGATTGTGTGCCTCACATACTTCTGTTGAAGAAGCTTTTGGACCTTGGGCAGCTAGTGATGTAGTCAAATGGGTTGAGAGTGGTAAAGGGATATGTGAGTGGTTAATGGTAAGCAGTACAAAATCAGAAGAGAGGGAGGTCACAAGTCGGGTACTGCATGGGTCTGTCCTGGGCCCGGTCTTTTAACATGTTCAACAGTGACACTGGAGAAGGGATCTTGTGTAAGTTAGGTCTCTTAACAGAAAACAGAAAGCTCTGCAGAAGAGTGTAAAGCGCTGAAGAAATTTGAAAGCTAGAAAGAGGACCTACAGAGGCTAGAGATATGGTCAAGGGTCTAGCAGTTGAATTTCAGTACACAAAGTGCAAGGTAATGCACCTAGGGAAAAAGGCCCCAGTACAAAATACTTGATGGTTGGAGTAAAACTCAATACTATGGCAGAGGACTGTGACCTCAAAGTCATTATTAGCGACAGCCTTAAGCAGGCTGGCCGATGTGACAGGGCTTGCAGAAAGGCTAACAGGATGCTGTGATGTATAAGGAGGGGTATTGACAGTAGAAGTAAGGAGGTGATACTCCCCCTCTATAGGACCCTGGAGAGACCACATCTGCAGTACTGTGTCCAGTTTTGGAGCCCTCACCTTAGAAAGGACAAGGATAGGTTGGTGGCAGTAAAGCGCGGGTTAACGAAGATGATTCAGGGTCAGCAGGAGAAGCCTATGAGGGACTTAGGACACTGAATATCTGTTCTGAGATAGAGAGAGAGGAGGTTTATGATAGAGACATTCACTTTCCTGATAGGAGTAAACAAGGTGGACTTTGAGGAACTGTTTACATGGAACACCAGCTCAACAACAAGGGGGCCTGACTTGAAACTGACAGGGGAAAGGTTCAGAAGGGATGTGAGAAAGTATTACTTTATGGAAAGGAGGGAGGAACTGTTGAACTACTTGCCGGCCAAGGTGGTAGCAGCTGAAACTGTGGGTGGTTTCAAATGTGCTAGGGATAGAATGGAGGGGATAGTCATCATTAGTAGGGAAAAGGATAGGGAAGGAATAGGATAACTGTTGAGGAGGGGTAAATCCCCAATTGATACCAGGTCACAGGATTCTTTAGAGAACCATGGTCAGACTGCATAGACAATTGGTCTTTCTCTGCCAATCACCTTTTACGTTTCTGTTTTATTCTTTCCTGCTTTGGGGCAAATAGTGGTATTAGTAAACCACTAACCTGTTTTGCAGTTGCTAATTTCCTTTGAAGATCCTGGGCCTAGTGCCATGAAGGGGGTTATCCTCCTGCCCTACCTCTTGTCTTTCTCTCCCTGGTTCTATCTAGTGGAAATATGAGCCCCTTTGCTCTGTTCCAGCTGTGTTTCAACCCAGTGCACCTGCCCCCACCACTTCTGATGGCAATCTGTTTCATAGCTTGACCACTCTCTTAATGAGAAGAACTTTATTACATCCCTCCTAAACTTTCCCCTTCACCAGTCTCCAATCGTGCCCCCTTGAGTCTGTGTTCCTATTTCTTTTTTTAATTCAATAAACTTTATTTAGTTTTTGTTTTTTTGTTTTTTAAAAAAGAAAACAAGATACAATGTAGTATACATAGTATACAGAGATATAAAGACATTCATAACCATAGTTTCAATACTCAAGTACACTTATTAGACTGTATAATGATATTATGTGTATCATGAAAATCTAAAGTGTATACCATCTTAAAGTAGAAGTATACTACTACAAAGCAGAGGGCTCAATTAAAACTTCAAACTTAAATCCCTCATAAAGACATCAAGTATATAGATTTTCCTCACTAAAAGCCAGAAACAATTTATAATATGTTCAAACAGTGCGTTACGTAGTCAGGGCTTCCATGCAGTTAATAAAGCATCTAAAGTGCCCCATCTATCTAGGTAACATTGCAATCGATTATCCATACTGGCAATATGCTTTTCTAACTGTAGGGCCTGCAACATTTCTCTATGCCGTCTAGTGCTGTAGGCAAAGAGTCATCAATCCAATGTCTCGTGAGTATAAGTTTAGCAACAGCAGAGATGAGAGCCATAAAGTATTTCTTAGATTTCAATGTTCCTATTGGGTAATGATTAAGTAAACAAACTTCTGGAGAGAATAATGGGCCTAAGGCCAGCAGAGGGTCCAGGGAGTTCTTGATAGCTCTCCAAAACAATTGTACTTTAGGGCACTTCCATAACATATGGTAAAGGTCCCCATTTCCAGCAGAACACCGAGGGCACTGAGGAGAGGATGTTTTACCAATTTTGTAAAGTTTCTGGAGAGTAAAATATAAGTTGTTCATAATATTAAATTGTACAAGATGCAAGCAATCTTGTTTAACAAATCTATATAAGTTGGTCCACTTTTGTTGCCAGAAATCAATTAAGGAGGGCAGTGATAAAGCATTAACCCAATAGTGGCATATACTAGTAGGTAGTTGAGTGTCAATGGTCTGCAATTCTTTATATATGTTGGAGATAGGGTGCGGTTGACCAGTAACATTAAGGAGGGAAGATAGATCCATGTTGGGTGATTCAGATGTTCCCATGATGGTTAGAAAAGGACTGTGTTCCTATTTCTAACAAACAGGTCTTTACTATTCACTTTAGGAATTTTTATGTCTGTTTTGTCCACCCTTTCGTATCTGGTCTCCATAGAATACTGTACACAGTCAGGAATCCAGCCATTCCTAATAGGATCTGCTCTGCTATCCTAGAATCATTTTGATGTTCCATCGCTGAAGTGACTTCAATCCATCAATGTTCTTTTCAGGTGAGGACTCCAGAACTCAGCACAGTATTCCAGGTGAGCTAGTTTACAGAGACATTCACAACCTTTGTAGCTAGCTCCATTGTAGTAAGGGGTCACATTAGTATGTTAGTAACCCTGATTTATTAGAAACAAACTGGGCTGGAAGGATCCAGAAAATTATTTTGATGCCTCCCTCCAGGGATGGTGGTTGGTAGTGAATACTTGAGCCATTAGGGTTAAATGCATTGTGGGTATCCCTTCCTAGGCCATCATGAGTGTGCTCAGATGGGGGAAGTGGATGGGGAGAAATGGGGGAATGGGATTACCTCCATCCATTCAGGAGGGGAATGGCAGTCCTGGGTGGAAGGTTTAAACGAAACTTCATTTGGAATTAAAACTAGCTACAGTAGGGAGGCAGAATAAATGAGGGAAACAGAGAATTACCCATCTCCCCCCAGATAACAGAATGGCAGAGAAGAAAAGCCCAGCAGAAGTAAACTCTCCTAAGGTAATGGGGAATAGTGGCAAGGGGGGGGGGAGCGATGGGATAGGGTGGGTCAAGAGGTGGAATAGGCTGAGAAAATACTGCAGAGAGGGCAGAGAGAGGATCAAAAGGGAAGGAAAAGTGTACAGCGACAACACATGGGTGGAAAGTACCAGTGAAACAGATATGTGAAGGATGGACTTGAAGGCAGGGCAAAGTATGGGCAATGAGGGACAAAAGGTGTGTAAAGCCATGTGCACCAAAGCAAGGAGCCTAGGGTAAAAATTTCTGACTTGAAGCTCAACATTGCAGACGCTGGACCTAGATTTGTGTCTCATAACAGAATCATGGTGCACAGACAAACACGGTTGGGAGGTGGTCTTACTGGGTACAAATATGTTTTGGAAGATAGAGCAAGAAGAAAGAGGGGGTTTCATATGTAAGAGAAGGTATTAAGGGCACATAAATACAATGACACAGTGGGGAAAAGTAGGGTCTGGAAGTTCTTTGGGTTGGATTAGAGATGAGGTACAGAGCCTTGATATGAGTGTGGGTAGTACACAGGCCACCGACACACAAGGGGAGGAATTGGACAGAGTTCTGGGGGAGGCCTATGGCAAAATGGCAAGGAAAGGAGAAGTAGTAATCATGAGTGACTTTTGTATGTCAGATGTGGACTGGAACACTCTGGCCACAGCTGCAGCTAGGGGCAGTCATCCTAGACTCCCTGCAAAGAGCATTTCTCAGACAGCTGGTTACAGATCCCACAAGGCATGGGGCTGTACTGAATCTGGTACTTTAGAACAGGGAAAGCATTGTAGACATCACAGTGGGTACCCCACCCCCCCCGGGTACTAGTGATCATCATACTGTGTGGTTTGGGATACAAATGAAGCAGAGAAAAAAAAAACTAGGATGAGGGTCCTGGACTTCAGGAGAGTAAATTTTAAAGAAATGGAAGGCTGCCTCAGGAAATACTTTGGGGTGCATGAGGGAGTTGAGACAAAATGGAATAGAATAAAGGAGGAATAACTAAGGTAACTGTAAGCTGTTTAAAGGTAATAAGCAAGGAAGAGGACTAAGAGACCCTGTGGTTCTCAAAGCAGGTGACTAAGGTGGAAGGAGAAAATAATGACTTCCAGGAAATATAGAGACCCAAATGGAGGAGGATAGGGAGGTATATCTAGAGAAACAAAAGGGAGGTGGGAAGGAGGTAAGGACAACAAAAGGCTCAAACTGAAGAAAGGATGTCCCAGGCGGTCAGGAAGCGGGACAAGACTTTCTTCAGGTACATGAGTTAAAAGAGGAAGGCAAGTGGTGGTATACTGAAGTAGAGATGGGTGAAATCCACAAATATTTTGTGAAATTTGCTCATTTTGGGAAATATTTTGCAGGTACGAAATGTGAAATTCCACCAGCGAAATGCAGAATTTTGCCTGCAAACAGCAGAATTTCGCCACTCGCAGGCAAAATTCCACATTTCACCAGGAAAATTCTGCATTTCATGGGTGAAATTCTGCATTTTGCACCTGTGAAATATTTCGTGGAATGTGCTAATTTTGAGAAATTCCTGATTTCACTGGAATTTCACTGGCAAAATTAAATTTCGCTGCATCTTTATACTGAAGATCAAGAGACTAACAGGAGGAGACTGTGCAGAGCAGGACCAAGAAAAAGCTAACATTTTAAATGACTGCTTCTGCTTGGTCTTTACAGTGCAAGGGGAGGGTGGGCCTACATGTATAAATGGGAAATGGGGGTTTGGACACAAGGTCCATTTATGGAAGAGAGAGTTTGACATGGGTGGAAGCCCTAAAGGAAAACAAAACAATGGACTGGACGGAACTATTTAACTCCTCATTGGAGATGGGAAGGTGCCAGTGGATTAGATGAGGGTCAGTGTGGTCCTTATGCACAAGAACAGCAGCAGGGAGGAGGCCAGCAATTGCAGACCAGTCAGTCTCACATCAGTGATACAGAAGCTAATGGAATCCCTGCTGAAGAAGAGACTGATAGAGTACCTGGAGACGTGACAAAACTCACTTGATATGTTAGTTCAGCTGCAACTGCTTTTAGCAGTAGCTTCTTTCTGTATAAATCATTGTATTCTGTTTTGCACATTATTTATATACAGTAAGCTGATGTTTGTCCTCTATGTATTTTAGCATGTTATAAAACCTGTTTTTGCATGTTTCAGGTTGTGTCTGTAATATGGCCATGTGGCCCAGTGTACTTACAAAGTTGACAACATTTTAAATTAAAAAAAAAAATTGTGGGCAGCAGGACCCTGGCAGCGGGGGGTGGGGTCGTGTCAAACAAATCCTATAGATTTCTCTGACTGGGTAACTAGGGAGGTGGATCAAGGGAGGCAGTGGCTTTGGCCTATCTGGATTTCAGTAAGACCTTTAACTCAGTACCACACAGGATGCATAAAGAAACTTAGAAGGCTGAGGAGGAGGAGCAGGTGGTGAGTTGGATAACCAGCCGGTTGAAAGATAGGAGGCTGAGGGTGGTGGTAAATGGCAGTCTCTTGGAGGACAGAAGAGTGACCAGTGGAGTACCACAGGGATATGTACTGGGCCCTCTCACCTTCAATATCTTCTTAAGGGACACTGCTTAGGTATTAGAGGCAAAGGTATGTCTCTTTGCAGATGACACAAAACTCTGCAAAAGGTTGTACACCCAAAAGGGGGTGGAGAGAATTCAAAGGGATCTCTGAAAGGGCAGCTGGGTTTCAATGCCAAAAGATGCAAAGTCATGCACCTAGGGAGTGGAAATCCATGGGCTGAATATAAGATGGGGGAGGTATTTACAGTTACCAAGCAAGAGCAGAACCTTGGTACAATAGTATCTGATGATCTTAAGGTGGCAGGGCATAGAAACATAGACAGTGATAGTAGAAAATGACCCATGGTCCATCCAGTCTGCCATGATTCCCTGTTTAGCCCTGGAACCTACTATCCATCCAGGGTTCTAGTGCTTCCCAACCTCCCCCCATTCTTCTCTCAGTTTCTGCCACCCTGAGCAACCACTATGCCCTTCATTCTGTCCAAACTGTGCTTGAAACAAACAACAGATGTTGCACCTATTATTTCCACTGGTAGACTGTTCCACAACTCCCCCACCCTTTCTGTAAAATAATACTTCCTCATGTCACTTCTAAACCTCCATCCAGTTAGTTTCCACTCATGCCCACGTGACCAAGAGCTAGTATTCAAGATAAATAGTTTCCTTTATTAATTCCTTTAAGGAACCTGAAGGTCTCTATAATATCTCCCCTCTCTCTTCTGGTCTCCAGTGAGTACATGTTCAGAGCCTTGATGAGCTCCTGATAGGTCCTGTACTGTTGGACTGGAATCATTTTGGTCACCCTACACTGTACTATCTCCAGCCTATCACTATCATTCCTAACGTGAGGACTTCAGAACTGGATGGAGTACTCCAGTGTGGACTCAAAAGAATCTATATGGGGAAGTGTACCTCTTCCCTTCTGCTATCAGTTCCCCTCCCAGCACAGCCCAGCATCCTACTCACTTTGCTATGCACCTTGTTGCTGAACACGATTGTATGATTGAGTTACTGATGATAACGCCAGTGTCCCATTCTCATCCATAGTGTTGAGTCTCATCCGAGCCATCCAGTGCTCTATCCTGGAGATTCTTGTTCCTAGATGCATTACCCTGCCCTTTGTGGCACTGATTTCAACTGCCAAATGTTAGACCACCCCTCTAGCTTTTTAAGTCCCTATGCATTTCCTGATTCCTCATCACTATATACTCTCCCACAGAGCTTAGTTTCATCTGAGAAGAGGCACAACCTGCTCCAGATTTCCTCACCAATGTTGCTAATGAACATATTGAAGAGGACCAGACCCAGCACAAATCCCAGGGGTACACCACTGGTGACCTCCTTCTCCTGTGATTTAATCCCATTGAGCACAACCCTCTGCAGCCTCCCCTTTAGCTGGTTACCTACCCAGTTTGCTATGACCTTAGCTGCACCCAGATCGTCCATCTTCTTCAGCAAGTGCCTCGCGAAGCACTGAGTCTAAACCTTGCTGAAGCTGAGTAGCAAGTCTACAGCATGGCCACTATCCAATACCCTTATCACCCAATCAAAGAAAACTATCAGATTAATATGACAAGTCCTCTCTTCCACAAATCCATGCTGTAAGCTCTCCTGGAGCCTACTGTTCTCAAGTAGTCAACCAGGTCCTCTTTGACCAGTGACTCCATCAGCTTACCCTACAATAGAGGTATGAATAACAGGTCTGTAGTTAACTACTTTTCCTTGTGCCTCTGCCCCCATCTTATGGAGGAGAATCACATCCCCACCCTCTAGTCATTTGGAACCCCCAGTGAGCTGTTGAATAGACCTACCAGGGGTTCATCTAGTTCTACTGCCAGTTCCTTGAATAACCTCAGATGCAACTCACATGGTCCCAAGGTCTTATCTGTCTTTAAAGCTGCCAGTCCTTTGTGGACACTTTCACTTGAAAATGTTAGCTGCCTCATCTCCTGGACCCCTTAGTGGCCACCTTGATACCAATCCCTGGCAAGGGCCCACCGTCCTTCCTAGTGAAAACTGAGTGAACTTAATCATTGAGGATGGCTGCCTTTTGCCCGTCCTCCACTATCACCCTAGCTCCTCAGCTAGTTTTACAATTCCACCTCATTTCTTCCTTTAGTCAATAATATATCAGAAGAACTATTTTTCTCCACTTTTGACCCCGTCTGCAACAATACTCAGCTCTGTGTCTGCTTTTGCTTCCCTAACTGCTGTTTTTTGCTTCCTGTTTTTCAGTAAATATTCTACCCATTCTTCCTTCCCCTGCTTTTCTTTATGCTTGTAGAAAACCTTTTTCTTGGCCCTCACCACACTCCTGACCCTTTCTGAGAACCATAATGGTCTCTTGCACCTGTTCTTTTTTGTTACCGTTCTCATGTACAAGTTAGATGCCTCAAGAATGGCCCCCTTACTTACCCCAATCTCTCTTTAACCCCACATACAGCATGTTGTTCACCCCAACTAACTTTTCCCTGAGCAGCTCCCTCAGCTGACCGAAGTCTGGCCTTCTAAAACCAAGGACTTTAGTTCTCAGTTGGGGTTTCTAGACCCACGGGCCAGTTCAAACAAAATGGAGTTATGATCACTGTTCCTCTGAGCTGGTGAGCACCGCATTGAGAATTGCAATTTCTTTGTTTATTTTTTATTTATTTTAGTCTTTAGTAACCAGGTAAGGCCTACTAGGCACAAGTCCCTGTTTTCAGGGGAGACCTGGCAGCACTGGGCAGTTAAGTGACTTGCTCAGAGTCACACAGTATGCAATTGGAGGTTGTGAGAATCAAACTCAGGTCTGGTCTGCTGGATGTATCAAGCTCATTCACACCTCGTTCCTCTAACCTCTAGGCTATACTGCCAGCGTAATGGCAATGCCAGTGTAACCCCTTTGTGGCACTACCCCAAGGGATGCTTACCCTGCCTGCAGGACCAAGTGCAGGTTGAGGGGCCTGAGTTCTGTATGTAGGTCCCTCCACCTGGAGGACAGGGTTAGTAGTAGCATAGCTGCCCTAGGTACAGCCCTCTGGGACACTGTTAACCCCCTCTTCTCTCCCAGAGGCCTAGACTGTTCACCGAATACACAATTGCAATTAACGAAGGAATGCAGCTTCAACCCCACTCTTGTTGCACTTACTACCAGGGCTGGTACAGCTGGCTCAGCCCTGGAGACCCCCTGTAAAATAATGTTTGGCACAACAACAAACAGTATTGCAATGCCGTCTATACAGAGGTACACCACAACCAGTTTAAGTGCAAAAAAATTCAGATCTGATTAATTTAGGGGAATGAACAAGGAAGGGGGCATAATCTAGTGCTTGATTCTATTACTGATTAAATCAGGTTAAGTATGCATGCCTCTAAGAATCCATCTATTACAGTCACTCACACTCTGGGTACCCAGTTGGAGTTACAGGCTAGCGTGAAGCATTGCCTGGGGTAGGCCGGTGTTGCAGCTATTGTTGGGGCCCTTAGGGAAAAGAAACACAACATGCACTTTAACCCAATATTTGTATTTCGGAGCCAGAGGGCTCAGTTCATGAAAATCAATCAAAACAATTAAATCAGGTGACACACTGTAATTTTGAGCTATGTTTCAGGGAGCTACTCTGATGGTTACTCACGATACCCAGACCAGGTTGCAGGATGGACGAAAGTGAGACCTCAGAATGAAGTGCTAGTTTGCCAGGAGAAACAGGGCCCACACGATTCACCATGGTGTCATTCCTACTCTTTGATGTTGAGCAGGGAGCTGAATCCCGGGGTGTACAGTATTTACATAGATACACAGATACATAGACAGTGTCGGCAGATAAGTGCCTGTAAGCCCACCCAGTCTGCCCATTTGAGCTTGTAGGTTCAATTCATGTTTTCCTAGAAGTCTGTTGCCCTTACCCCTGACCTCCAGAATTCCTTTATGTCTATCCCATGCATTCTTAAATCCCATGATTGTTTCAGCCCCCACCACACTCGTCAGTTGAAACTCTGCAGCATGAGCTGCAGTCAGGGCTAAGTGTTGAGGCCCAGACCAGGTGGAAGATTTGGTTAGGGTCCAGTAATGTTGCTGGATGCAGCTTCCAGCAAGCATGACACATTCAGCAAAGTGGGGAACCAAATTGCAACCCACTGTCCACATTCAGCACACTTATAGTAAAGACAGATAAATACCACAGTTTGGATGACAGTCCGGCTGCAGTTCAGTGTCTCTGTGCAAACCATATGCTCTGCAGCCATTTTAAAATTCCTGACAGGCCAATTGCACAAAAGCAAGTTGTTGGTCCCCTTCAGGTGAAATTAGTTACAATTCAGGAAGAAGGTTGCAAGTTCGGATAAAGTCCATTGTTCAGATTAAATCTCTTCACTTTAGGAAGATGGTAGCAGGCAGGCCAGACATAGCCTTCCCAATGATTCCCCCGCATTACCACGCAGGAGCAGCTGCTCGAATTACTCAAGCTGTTCTCTCTCTCCCAGCTCTAACTACACACACTCTCTTCTGCAGGCAGCACCTGGAACTGTAGTGATCCAAAACATTCAGTTAGTTGATCTATCTGTCTGTCACAGTAAGGGCTCCCCCTCCAGGTCCATTTAGGTGCCAAAATGCAAAAACTACAGTTCCTACAGAAATTCACTCCCATGAGACCTCTGGGGGCAGGCTCCATTTGAGAGCCCCCAAAAGCACTGATTGATGCAAACTGACAGTCCAGAACCAAGATGGTGGTGCAAAACAGCAATGTTCATGCTGCAAAGTGAGGCAGGTTAGACAAACTACATTATCATCATCATTATTATTAAAACAGATAATCGGCAAACAATCACAGTTCTTAATAGAGCTCCCTCTGCGCAATTAGTGATGACAGAATGAAGCAAATATGCTGCAGCCCAGGTGGGACTCGAGCCTGGGAACACTGCCCCACCCAGATTAATTATAAACTACAAAAATTATGTCCTTTAAAGAGACAGGCACAGAAACTAACTGTGCACTCACATGCTGACACTTTTAAATCTGTAAAGACTCAAAACACCAGCCTGGCAGTGGGGATTTAGGCACACCCAAGGAAGGCTTTTGGGAACCCCCATTTATAGGGGGGATTACACCCTTCCCAGTCTGGAAAGAACTTGGCTTCCGTGTCAAGTCTATTCTTACAATTATGTTATTTGAAGACATTGTACTCATACAACATGTATGTTTCATTAGCATTACTATGCGAGACAAAACAAAACTGATGCCTCAGTAAAGGTAAACTTGTAACATTTGCTATACTTATTCAAAATACTCTATAGGTGTTTTGTAACAACAACAGTTATGCAATTTTTTCTTCATATACATTACTATTCTACTATGATTCATACAATACTATTACTGTACCTATTCAGGTAACCATTTCCTGCACTCTAAAGGACATAGAAGGTGGGGGCCCATCCTTATCAGCTAACTTGGGGCGAGATGGGGCAGGGGCACCATGTTCTGAGGGATACACAATTAACTTGGAAGTGGCAGAAAGGCTCAGTTTGGGCAGTAAGGTTTAAGAAATTTAGACACCTTTGTGGGCAACATTTAAAGGGAGGTTCACTGGCCTCCCAGGGCAGCCATAGCTGAGATGTATTACTGGTTTAGTAGCTCTTCAAGTCTTTCTTGGGAGAACAGATACAGACTCTGGAGTATCAGCATTGGCAGTAGTCTCTTCTCCAGTAAGAAGGGTACCTCTGCATAGGGTGAAGACTCCAGTAATGGAACATTGTCAGCTCTTGCCCTTTGGATTCTGTTTCCACATCATTTAATTCATCATTGCACTCTGCAGATGGCCCAGATTAATCATTATGAGAGAACTCGGACAAATGTGGACTTAGTGTCACTGGATTGGGACCATCAACACTATCAGACTGTCTCTCAAGCTCTGGTATGTCACCAGGGATACTCATAGCTTCAGATTCCTCCTCAGATAATTCAAATAGTTCTACCAGACACAAAGAATCTGCTATTTCAGATCTTATACTCTGCACCTCACTTTCAGGGGGCATGGGTTGTAGGGAGGAAGCTGGGGGGTTAGGCAGTCTTGACATTCCAGTTTCATCCCCATAGTTACACATAGGATTACCTTGAAACAGTTGATTCAGTTCAAAAGAAGGATAGTAAGGAGTCTCACACTTACTGTCATCCGATTTAAATTGATTGTCATTATCAGGCTTGGTCTGCTGAGGAGAAAGCCTGGTTGTTGCACTGTCAGAGATAGCTAACTCTGTCACCTTTTGGCAGTGGAACAAGTCACTGGCCCAGGAGAGGTAGGATCTGATGTTTCAGCATCAATCACTATTTGCCCAATAGGTAGTAAATGGTTTCTGTGCATGGTCTTGACAGCTCGAGTTGTTCTCCAGGTGCACTTTATACACAGGCAGTTCATCAGTTTACTGATCGCTATGTATGGAAGATGAGGTGAACTATCAGCAATTTTGTGCTTTCCTCTCAGTCCCAGACTGTGCAACAACACATGGTCTCTGGGCAGTAGCTCTTGAGCCTTCACTTTCCTGTCGAGCCTCTCTTTGTTGGCAGAGTTTCTCTTGGCGGCCATAGTCTGGGCCAACTGAAAAGCATGGTCAACAGGCTTTTATCTTTTGTACTTATTGCAGGTAGTTCTCAGCATGGATTCCATCCAGGGACACTCCAAAGCAGACATCCACAGGCAATTGGGCTTCACTCCTGAACATGAAATGATAGGGAGAAAACCCAGTAGCATCACTTTTGGTGCAATTGTAAGCAGGTACTAAGGTGCTAATCTGCTGGCTCTATTTAGGTTTATCTTTGGGATGAAGTGTGCTTAGCATATCTAAGAGGATTTGATTGAAATGTTCAGGCTGTGGGTCCCTCTGAGGGTGGTAGGGTGTGGTTCTGGACTTCCATACCCCCCCACCGGTGATCCGTGGCATCCCACTTCACTGAAGTCTGTCCATAAGTTAATGGGTTATTATCTGTCCTTACCAGTATTTTGGCCCCATATAGGTATTCATGGAACTGATCAACTATGGCCCACTTGAGGGCAAGAATTTCCAGTTTGTGGATGGGATAGTTTTTCTCAAATGGAGTCAAGCTCCAGCTAGCGAAGGCTATGGGTCTCTGCCCTTCGTCATAGTTCTGCTTCAGCACAGCCCCCAGCCCCTTCAGACTAGCATTGGTGTGGAGAACATATGGTTTGGCCAAGTCGGCATATGCAAGCACTGGGGCATGGGTGAATTGGTGGATAATCTCATGGAAAGCTGCCTCCCATTCATTGGTCCACTGAGCCCTGAATGGCTCTCCTGTCCTGAAATGCACTTTCTTTTCATCTTTGATGGATCGCTTTCGGTGCTACTGGTTGGTAGGAGGATAACCCTGTGCAAGTTTAAGAAGAGGGCAGATTACCTTGGAATAGTCTTTGATAAATTGCCTGTAATTACCACAGAAACCTAGAAACCATTGAAGTTCTTTGAGGTTGTTGGGCTGAGGCCAGGTGGTCAATGACTCTACTTTACTGGGATTGGTCTGTTATCTTTCTGCTGACACTATATGCCCTACAAACTTAACTGAAGTTTGAAAGAATTGAAACTTGTTGATGGATAATTTCAAGCCACTCCTCCAGCTGATCAAGGACTTTAAATAGTCTGGATTCATGTTCTTCCAACATGCGTCCAAACATGATGACATCATCCAAATATACCAGTCACTCCAACAAATTAATGTCCCCACTGCTCGCTCCATCAGCTGTTGTAAAGTGGCAGTCTCTCCAGAAAGTCCCTGAGGCATCCTCAAAATTCATGAAAACTCAAAGGACAGATGAAGGCAGTCTTCTCATGATCCTCCGGCACCATCGGAATCTGATAGTAGCTGCTTCGTAGGTCAAGTACTGAGAACCATTGACTCCCATTCAGGCAGTCCAGGGCATCCTGTACACAGGGCATGGTGTTTTGATCAGGTACAGTCCCTCTGTTCAAAGTCCAATAGTCGACACACACATCTGGATGGATATATTCTTCTTACACATCACCACAATGAGGAAAGCGTAGGGGCTCTGGGACTCTTGAATAATGCCAGCAGCTAGCATCTCCTGAAGGTTTCTTCGGATGTCATCTATGTCTGCTGGTGCAAGGTGTCGAGAGCTCTCCCAGAAAGGCTGGTCATCGTGAAGCCTGATAGTATGCTTAGCACCATGGATGCACCCACATCCCACTCTTTTAGGGAAAACACTTGATTCCTCTAAGCAAGTTTCCTACTGACTCAAGTCTTCCATTCAGCAGACAGTGGGGATTCTACAAAGTCAAATAGGTCTTGGGTCACCTCCACCTTCTCACCAGAATATCTGTTGCTGGGCAGCACTGCAGTGTCTGCACAGTGTATCATAGCTAACATACACCTCTGGTTCACTCGAATTTATCGATCAGACACATTCTGTATTTGACCAGGCATAGGCATGGGCACGAGCAGGTAACATACTGGGCTTAACCAAAAGCCCTCCAGCAACTTCCCTTCATTGGGTGCATCTAGCATCAATATTTTATTTTCATGTCCTTTCTAAGGTGGACTTCTCCATGAATGGTATACTGAGCACTGGATTGTAGTACCAGAAAATCGAATCTTTCTTCCACACTAGCCCCACCGGCTCATCTCTGTCCGCTTCTGTAGTCTGTTTTGCAGGTCATAGGCTCTTTTTATCGAGTGGGAATTCTCAGGACCCTCCCAGTCCATTGTCCTTGTTTCTCTTGACACAACTGCACTAGTCTCCTAAACATGTGGGCATTAGTTTCAATGAGTAAGGAACCCCATCATATAATCTTGTAGGAGGGCACACCAGAGCTAGTGTCTCTACTTGTTCATCTACACCAGTGACAGCTGCAGGAAAACACAGCCAAAGCTGGACATATCCTAGGTAGGAATAAGACTTGTCACTCAGGCCCCACACATGTAGGCCTTTCAGAGACTGTAATGACGCATTAGATAAATGTTTGTCATACTAGTCCTGAATACAATGGTCATTTGCGACCCACTGTCAAACACAGCCCGAGCACGGATGCTATTGACTGTCACAGTAGTGTCCATCGAAGGGCCTATCATTTTATACCAGTCTCGAGGGACAGTAGTAGCAGAGGCCTAGGCAAACGATTTAGCTACAAAGAAGTTTGAGTTAGAATTTCTTGAGCCTTCACTGCGGTCATTTCACATACCCCTTAGCCACTGATTTGCTTTCCTTTGCTCCCCTTGAAGCCTGTTTACCACTTTCTCTAAGTCCTTCTGAGATCGGCATTCCCTCTTCATGTGGCCATCCTATCTGCAGTTGTGGCAAATGACAGGCTCTTGGGTCATCCTTGGTGAAAACATCGCAGAAGTAGCTGGAGCATAAACAAGGGACCATGGTCTGACTTCTGCTGGTTGTGTTGAGGGTGGTGCAACATGTCTCAAAAGTTCCTTTATAGTGGCAGTCAATTCCTTGATCTCAGCCTGGGAGCCACCCTCGCTAGAGAATGCCTGAGGGTACACCCCCATCCCCAGAGTAGTCACGTCCTGAGAGGGACCAGGGTCTTTGTAAGTAGTGAAGACCTCTGTAAAGGCACCCATTTGTACTTTTCTGACTTCCTGCAGCAGCTTGACTCTCATCCACTCAGCCCATGGCAGGACATCCTTAGTGGTCTCCATTTCAGAAATGCCTTCCTGTGCCATGGTCACTCGGGCTGAGCCCACCCTAGAATTTCAATCTCCTCCTTCGCCTTCAATCCCCCTCAGTTCTTTTATCAGGTTGCAATAGTCAGGTGGGTTATCTCTCTATCCTGGAATTACACTGTTTAAGTCACTTTGCGCTACCCCTCCTTTTGGTGAACTCTCTGCAGGCCCTTCTCTGGGTGAGCATACACAGACAAACCTTCCCCTTCCATTGTTTGGTAATTATTGCCACATCAAAGTCTCCCAGACTATATAAGCCCAAATCGCCTAGTGCAGACAAGTACTTTTGAACAGATGCATCAGGATTTGTGGACCTCAATAATCTAATGGCTTTGAGGCAGGACCACTCAAACTTTCCATGATTCTTTTTTGCTTCTTGGCTTCCACACACTGCCACTTGGGTACCAAAGGGGCAACATAGTCAATCCAAGTCTCCCAGTCATCCTCCCCCTTTGAGGTGGGGAGGGTACCTGAGAACATTCTCAACTTGCGGTACTTGTCATGACTAACTGCAGGCACAGATGTGGGTGCCAGCATAGGAGCAGGCACAGGAGCCAGGGCAGGTACCGGTACTGGAGTAGGCAGAGGTGTTGGGGAAGGAACACCCCCAGGTGGCAGAAATAGTTTCTTAAAGTCCTCTGCAGTCTTTCCCTCCTCCAGCAACAACTTAGCAAACTTCTCATCAAAGGTCTCAGATAATGGTGGAGGCTCATCCTTTCCAGGGGCTTTAGTGCCTTTAGTTATCATTCTCCAGGTGGCTGGGACTCCTTCTGAGGCAATAGTCTGTGGCACTCTATAGCTATCCAAGGGGTCACTACACTCTACCAAGGCCATGAAAGTTTAGGCAGTCAAATCAGCCTGTTGATCCACCACCACAGCATTTTTCAAACATTCAGCTTGGGAAAGTGCTCCTTCTACTGTGTCCTTACTAATGCTGAAGGGAATGTCCAGTATAAGCAAGGCATTGTGGGGGTCAATCCCCTGCCCCATACACCACCCCACCAACTGGTACACAGCCACTTCTATTCGGTAGCCATTAGCTTTGACAATAATTCTTGATTTTGGCTACTAGGAGGTGCTAATCCCAGTGGTGCTCCAAGTTATAACCCCTAGATGGTGCTACCCCAAGGAGGTCGAGGGGCCTGAGTTCTGTGAGCGGGTGCCTCCCCCTGGAGGACAGGGTTATTGGTAGCATAGCTGTCCTGGGTACAGCCCTCTGGGACACTGTTACCCCCCTCTTCTCCCCCTAGTGGCCTAGACTGTTCACTGAATACACAATTGCAATTAATGTTGAATACAGCTTCAACCCCACACTTGTTGCACTTACCATCAGGGCTAGTTCAGCTGGCTGTCCCTGGAGACCCCCTGTAAAAAAAGGTTTGGTGCAACAACAAACAGTATTGCAATGCTGTTTATACAGAGGTACACCACATCCAGTTAAAGTGCAAAAAGATTCAGATCTGATTTATTTGGGGGCATGAACAAGGAAGGGGGTGTATTCTGGTGCTTGATTCTATTACTGGTAAAATCAGGTTAAGCATGCATGCCTCTAAGAGTCCCTCTATTACAGTCACACACACTCTGTGTACCCAATTGGAGTTACAGGCTAGCCTGAAGTGTTGCCAGGGTAGGCCGGCATTGCAGCTGTTGCTGGGGCCCTTAGGGAAAAGAAACACAACATGCACTTTAACCCGATATTTGTATTTCGGAGCCGGAGGACTCAGTTCGTGAAAATCAATCAAAACAATTAAATCAAATAACACACTGTGATTTTGAGCTCTGCTGCAGGGAGCAACCCTGATGGTTACTCATGATACCCAGACCAGGTTGCAGGACAGACGAAATGGAGACTTCAGAATGAAGTGCTGGCTTGCCAGGAGAAGCAGGGCCCACATGATTCATCATGGTGTCATTCCTGTTCGTTGGTGTTGAGAAGGGAGCTGAATTCCAAGCAGATCTCTCATCAATCGAAACTCTGCAGCATGAGTGGCAGTCAGGGCTGAGGTTCTGATGCCCAGACCGGGTGGAAAATTTGGATAGAGTCCGGTAACATTGCTGGATGAAGCTTCCAGCAAGCACATAGAGCAAAGTGGGGAACAAATCACGACCCACTGTCCATATTCAGCACACTTATAGTAAAGGCAGATAAATACCGCAGTTCGGATGACAGTCCAGTTGCAATTCACAGTGTCTCTGTGCAAACCATATGCTCTGCAGTTGTTTTGAAAGTCCTGACAGGCCAAATGCACAAAAGCAAGTCTTCGGTCCTCTTCAGGTGAAATTATTCACAATTAAGGAAGGTTGCAAGTACGGATAAAGTCCAATGTTTGGATTAAGTCTCTTCACTTTAGGAAGATGGTAGCAGGCAGACCAAACACAGCCTTCCCGATGATTCCCCCGCACTACTATGCAGGAGCAGCTGCTCAAATTACTCAAGCTGTTCTCTCTCCCAACTATAACTACAAACTGTCTCTGCTGCAGGCAGCACTGGGATGTCTAGTGATCCAAAAGATTCAGTTAGTTGAACCATCTGTCTGTCACAGCAAGGGCTCCCCCTCCAGGCCCATTTAGGTTCAGAAATGCAAAAACTACAGTTCCTATAGAAATTTAATCAAATGAGACCCTGGGGCGAGGCTCCATTTTAGAGCCCCCAAAGACACTGATTGATACAAACTGACAGTCCAGAACCAAAATGGTGGTGCAAAACTGAAATGTCCATGCTGCAAGGGAGGCAGGTTAGACAAACTACATTATCAATATTATTAAAATAGATAATCGGCAAACAATCACAGTTCTTAACAGATCTCAGTAGCGGATCTAGGGGTTTTAATGGGTGCAGGTACACCCACCATTGTAACTTATTTGCTTGCCACAGCTTCATTTCACTATGCTGGATAAGTCTAATATATTGATTGCAAGAAAATCTACAATCAAAACAATAGATTACATTTAAATTATTAGTAAAAATGTAATGGAAAAGATAATATAAAGGATTAAAACATTTCCAAAGTTGCATTTCAAGTACGCACACCACCACAGCATCCCCATTGTAAAATCATGGATCCACTACTGATAGAGCTCCCTCTATGCAATTAGCGATGACAGAATGAAGCAAATATGCTGCAGCCCAGGTGGGACTCGAGCCTGGGAACACTCGGCCCCCAACCAGATTAATTATAGACTACAAAATTGATGTCTCTTAAAGAGACATGCACAGAGGCTAATGGTGCACTCACATGCTGACACCTTTAAATCTGTAAAGACACAAAACACCAGCCTGGCAGTGGGCATTTAGGCACACCCAAGGAAGGCTTTAGGGAACCCCCATTTATAAGGGGGTTACAGCAGTATGCCTGGTGTGTTCCTTAAGTAGCTGTACCAGTAGACAAGACTGGAAGGTGTCCAGCAAGAGTTGACATCTGGTAATCCTGACTACTGGAACATTCCAATTGATGTCTGGCAGGTTCAGATCACCCACCACCATTACTTTCCGCTTTATCATCACACTTTCAAATTCTTCCCTGAGCTACCTGTCTCTCTCTTCCCCTTGTCCTGGTGGTCTGTAGATCACCCACAAGTGCAGTTCCTTGCCTAAGCTGTGAGTTGCACTTCCAGCAACTCTGTTTCCCCCTTACCGTCCCTGATGCACCCATATTCTGCCATCTCAATGCAATCCTTGATAAAAATGGCTAATGCTTCTCTTCTACATGTTCCTCTGTCCCTCCTGAACAATGGGTACCCAGGTTCGATCAGTTCACAGATATTATTTTCCTATGGAAATGTTTCTGTGATGGTCACAAGGTCCATTTCAGTGCCAGGCTTTAGCACATGGAGTTCATTGATTTTGTTACCTAGTCTCCTGAAGTTAAGGCATACCCCCTTCCATATGACTCCTGATGCTACTTTACTATTACCCTTGTGCTTTTCTTGCCCTTTCTTCCTTAAGTTTTTCTTAGTGATTGTACACTTTTCATTCCCCTTCTCTAATGCCCCCTCACCTAGCTCAGTTCAGGCCACAGTTCTTCTTCTACCCCGCTGGGCTGCTACAGGCTCCCAGATGTGGGGTACTACTAGTTTGGATCCTCTTTCTTTCATCTGCCACTCTGTTTCACCTAGACCCAGTCTCCCCTGCAGTAAATTTAAATGTCTGCTATAGATGTCAAACTTCTGCCCTAGCGCTCAGGCTCCAT
Source organism: Neoceratodus forsteri (assembly GCA_016271365.2). Taxonomy (NCBI): domain Eukaryota; kingdom Metazoa; phylum Chordata; order Ceratodontiformes; family Ceratodontidae; genus Neoceratodus; species Neoceratodus forsteri. The sequence continues at coordinate 1,296,086,199 of CM057456.1, forward strand.
CTCTCATCAGGTGAAGTGTGTCACCCTTGAAGAGGCTCATCTGTCAGAAGTCCCCCCAATTTCCCATAAAGTGGTACCCCTTCTCCTGGAACCATCCCTTAAGTCACCCTTTAAACTCCTCACTTATCTCACTCCTAATCCTATCCTGCTTTTCCTCCCTGCACTACACAGAGAGGACTTCTGAAAAGGCCAGGGAGGCTGAGTGTTTGCCAATCTGTCCTCCAGTCTATGGAAGTTCTGCTTCACCATCTCCACTGACAGGTTCATCAGATCATTGGTACTCAAGTCTACCAGCACCCCCAGTTCATCCACTCCCTCTCCACTATCCCTCCTGTCCTATCTAAATCCCAGGCACTGGCCCACCCCCTCCCATCCAGCCCCCCACCACTCACTCTATCACCCTAATCATGGAGTCCCCCACCACTAAGGCTGTCCTGGAAGACTTGTTCCCCTTGGCCATTACGTTTTCCTTAACTTTCCCATTGACTGACTTGGAGTCCCCCCCCCCAGTGGAGTCAGGTGCCTGAGCCTCCTCCATGGGTGCAGGTTGGTTCATCATCCTGATGATGATGGACTAGACAACCTCATTCTGGCTACCCACAGAAACAGGGAAACATAGAAACTGTTGGCAGATAAAGACCACTTGGTCCACCCAGTCTGCTCTGTTTTTTTCTGCCTATAGTACCTTCTCTACCCCTATTAAGTCCTCAGATTCCCCCCATGTTTGCTTCAGTACTTAGATTACTTAATGCCTATTCCATGCATTCTTAAAGCCTGTGACTGTTTTAGCTACCACCACTTCCACCAGGAGTCGGTTCCAGGCTTCCACCACTCTCTCTGTGAAGAAATGCTTCCTAACATTCACCCTCATACTCCCCCCTTCCAACTTCATTGAGTGACCCCTAGTTCTCAGCACTCAGTACTCATGCCCTCCTCCCCCTCCTGCTGCCACTACTTTCCATCCCCCCTGGGCCAGTGGGTCTCTGGGGGAGCAGGAATGTGGTGGGTGGGCTGCAGTTCAGCTGGTTGTGTAGCTGAGATATTTCTATCCTTGCTGCCACCAACTGAGCCGCCTGGAGCTCTGCTATGGTCCTGCAGTTTGGAGCAGTACTCCCTCCTCCAGGCACATCCCTAGAGAAGGATGTCCCACAGCCACCACAACTGACTGCCTCCCCTCTGAACCCCATCCCAATAAAGGTCTATCAAAGAAGCTAAATTACAAACAGATGATTAAATTAACTTGGTGCTCACCCAGATAGGGTGTAGCTTCAATGCTCAGCTATAGCACAAAACACAGGAATAAAAACTGTCAGTGTTACAAGGCGGTAGGCAAGGCAAGCTAGATACCAGTGTGCATAAGGAGGGGGATCTCTAGCAGAAGAAGGATGGTGAAGTTGCCTCTGTAATGCTCACATGTGAGATTCCACCTGGAGTGCTATATCCACTTATGGAAACAACACCTCTGTAAGAAAATCAGCAAGGTGGAAGTGGTCTGGAGGAGGGCTACTAAACTGGTGCAGGGGTTACACATGAAACCATGCAAGGAGAGGCTGTGGGAACTTGATATGTACACCCTGGATAAGAGAACAGTGAGAGGGGACATGATTGAGACCCATAAGTACCTCACTGGGTAAACAAGGTGCTGGAGGGAAGTCTCTTTTACAGGAGGAAGAGCATCAGAAGACGGAGTCATGCTATGAAGCTTGCTGGGAAAGTTTAAGAGGGATGTGAGTAAATACTTCTTCGAAGAAAAGGGTGATGGGTGCCTGGAACAGCCTGCCAGAAGAGGTGATGAGGACAAAAAGCCATAGGGAGCTTCAAACATGCATGAGATAGACATGTGTATAATAAATAGAGGCAACGGATGATGGGCAGGACACCTGTGACCAAATAGAGTCTAGGGTGTAGTTTTAGGAAGTTAAATTAGGGCAGACTAGATGGGCCTACAAGTCCTTTCTGTGGACACATTCTATGTGTCTATGTTCCAATGAAATCAGCACCCATTGAGAAGGTTGGATGATATCACAAGGAATCCTTTCACATGGCTGGCCCTCCAGTGATCCACCCCATACCACTTTGTAACTGCTACCCAATGCTGCCTACTCCAGATCTCCGTGATGCACCAAGAGGAGACCACTTTCAGGGTCAAGCTGCATATCATATTGTAGCATTAGTAACCTGGAGGATGTCTGTACAATAGATGTGATATACACACACAGTATATAGCCTGGACACCAACACACAGACATGGACACACACAACTATTGAGCTGAAGAAAAATAAACTTGAAACAAAGCTGAACTGCAGGTATTTAATCGTGGAAAGAATAAGACAATAGTTGTAATACCTTGGCAAGTCACCTTAAAACTGAGGCTTTGTGAAGGCCCCCGACAAAGTATCAGTTTTGAGGAAAAGCGTGTGTGTATCATGGCTGAAGTTATTCTTGCAGTTGTTTTTGATCTATGTCACACTTGCACCATTTCATGCTTTTCCTCTGTGGTGTCCACTTTCAAATGGTTCCACGTATTGCTAAATGCTTGCTAGTCTAATATATTGCATATAAAGATTATTTACAGCCAGCTTTGTGTTATGTTACTGTATCTTACTTTGCAACCTCTCTCTTCTTTTGCACCCTCGACCATTGCCAATAGGGCACATCTGAAATGAGCTAACTAGCTCACCAGATCCCTCTTGAACAAAAGTTCTCAAAAAATAAATGGAAAATGTTTGGCTTGTTCAGCAGATTTAAAAAAACTGCTTGAAAAATAGCATATTTGAAAAACAAATGTAAGAGAAACTACATTTTTCTAATTGCTAGCTGAGTAAATTGGTTTAAATTAACCGAAAATACATGTGGGGGTGAAGTAATTTTATTAACCTGCGATAGTGTAGTTATGTAGGAGAAGAAAACTGATTTTAAACCAGAATGAATAGTATACAGTATTTGTGGCTGTTGTCTTTGATGAGACATGCTGAAATAGATTAAAGCAACAGCTGCAGAGGGGAGGAAAATGATGTGGGGTCATAATGGTTGGGAGCTGAAGCATGGCAAGCAGTGTGCAGCAACTGTCTACAGGGCCAGCAGAGTAATAGTGGGTAGCAGAGCAGCAGAAGTAATCATACCATTTTACATGGCCTGGCTCAAGTTCCACATGGAGTACTGCATGCAGTTCTGTGCTGGACAATACCAAAGGGATAAGTAGACCAGATGGTGCAACTCAGGGCCACCGAAATGATTAGGGGTATGGGGTAGTAAATAATGAATGGTCAGCCTTGCATAACAAGCCTGTGTTGCAACAAAGGATTTCTGATTACATCACTGACCTTGAGAAAGAATCTCAGGAGGTCTGATGTAATTAGAACCCCAGGTGACAGCACAGTCTTTTTGCTCTTTTGCATACTATGTTTTTGTTTTTTTAGTTTTTTAATTCTGCCAAAATATCTGTAGTTTTCAAATGTTGTTTACATTAATCAACACACTCAGGTAAGTTACTAATACCCAAAGCCTTTAACCACGCGAATGGGGCACATACCCCACCACAGCTGCTCACCTGCAGACAGGTGTGCCCCAGCCGGTATTCACTACCGACAGCCACCTGTCCACAGCCCCACCCCTGGCATGCAGGTGTCCTCAGGGAGGCTATGGGTAGAGTTGTGGACCCAGGTGTGCATCCAATCGAATGCCCGACCCGAGTCTCATAGTGGATCCCTTGCACCCATGGGACAATAGTGAATGAGCCCCTTGCAGATCTATGGCAATGCCAGCATGGTAGGGTGTATGGCACCCATCCTGATGGCAAGTCCCACCACCTGCAGTGGCACTGTAGGCTGTGGGAGCACAGGGGTTGTATACCGGGCCCGCCATGACTGGTGGGTGACATCCATGGGGGTGCACACATGGGTATGGCAGGGTCCCGACTGCCATAACCTGCACCCCCTGCACCCGGCACTGTGCTCTTTTGTGCATGCCACGTAGTGCTGGCAAACCCCTGGAACACCCCTGGCACATTGCAGTCTTCGCGGCTGGGGGAGTGGACATGTACCTGCCTTGTGCCCCATTTGTGAATGCCACATGGGGTTCGCAGGACCCCGCTCCATGGGATTCACGTATATCAATGCCAACCCCCCTGGTTTACGTGGCACGTTGTCATTGTGCATAGTGCCCACCATGAACAGTTCCACTTCTAGAATTTCATAGTGAAAAGTAAGGCTGCAAGTCCACTTCTACAAAAAAACTGAACACCTTAGATTTCAGGTGTTCAATTCTTTTGAACTGTCGTGAACTTTTAGGGGAACTGGATGGACTTACGTTCCGGCAGATTTGCCCTGGTCCAAATGATGCAGACCAGGTGAACTAATTGAACCATGAACTACAGTTCACATCTGAAACAACTAACAAGGGCACAGTGTAGTCACAGCCTCATTCTGAAGCTATACTTCACTCAACTTGACAACATGAGCCAGTGTGAAGGCTCACTTGCATGCCCATTGTCGGGTTGTTAGGTAGTTCAGGAAGGGTTGTGATTCACTTCTAATTAGATTAGTTAAGAAATTCTTCAAAAGCAAAAGAAAATCAGAATATCTTCAAAAGTTCAAAAACTTCAACCTGTACTACTCCTCCAAAGGGCTGGGCCACTGAAGGGATATATTCAGAATGAAACAGAAGAAAAGAAAAGGCTGAATAGTGTTTCAGCAATCCTCTGGGACCAGGGGCTTGCCTGAGAAAGCTGAGAGAGGAGAGGATGGACTTTGGAGGAGTGTGATTGGGATGCTTAGATGGGGCATGAGGTGGCAGTCTGCAAGTGCTCACTTGTTGCCTAATCCCAACAGTGCAGCACACACGTTTTGTTTATGAGAGAACTAGCATTTTAGCAGGGCATACAAACAGATGGCTGAAACCCCTGGCAGAAACTTTAGATGTGAATATATATATTTTTTTTTGGGGGGGTGGAATTTATTTACTAATTTTACTGGGCATCAAGTGTGTGTCAGCTGGCAGCAGGACAGTGACTGGCCACTGGTAGTTGGTACCTTGGTGGCATCCCATAAAATCATTTAAATAATTCATCATTCACTTTTTCCCCAGACTTTTACATTTCTTTTTGTGGCAGTTTCAAATTCTTCATACATTTTCACAAGTTATAGGCTTGCTTATAGCCATTCCTTCTTCTTCCCTGCTGAGTCATGAAGCATCCTTTTGCATTGTGAACTGGGCAGAGGGCAACAAATGTATGTCAGATGGCAGCTGGCAGCATACCAGTGCCTGGTCTCTAGTAGTTGCCACCTTGGTGGTATCCCATAAAAAACTGGGGGAATTTTTTTTTTGTGGCAGTTTTCAAACTGAAATTCTTCACACTCCCCCAAGTTGTTGCAGTTCCTTCCTCCTCAGTCCTAAAGCAGCCAATGTGCATGTCATCCTGAGCTGTGCTGTTGTATTGTGATCCGGCCACAGGGCAGCAAGTCTGTGTCACCTGGCAGCGACTGATGTCTGGCCTCTGGTAGTCCTTGGTGGCATCTCATTTAGAAATTAAAAATACAAAATTAATAAAATTAAAAAACTAAAATGAAAAAATAATCCAAAAACAAATAAATGAAATGAAATCTTAGTCTACATTATTCATCACCAGTGGTTAAATTCTGTACATATTACGAAATGCAGCAAGAGAGAAGACAAGAAGAGAGTGACGTGAAATCATCCAATCACATCAAAGAACAAGCATTTGTTAATGTCAGATGTTTGCTTGCTGGCATTAGCATTGCAAGTGCAGGAGTTAGACAGATGCAGAATAGCAATGGCAGTGAAGTATTGAACTGATGTCAGCCCCACCTCCACCCTGCGAGATGGACAGGCATTGGGTGTGCCTTTGGATCGTTGCCCATAATGCTCATTCCATTTCACCTCATCCTACCCTGCAGACACCGACAAGTGTTGAGGTGTGCCTTGGGGTGTTCAGGCTTTACACTCACCCCATCCATATGGAAATATGCTGAAATGGGTGCAGTATGGAGAAAGGGGTGAACTTTGGGGCTGAAGAGTCCAAGGCACCTCGATACATGTCACTGGCTGCAGGGTGAGAGTGAGGTTGGAATGGCATGAGCATTACTGTCGACAATCCCAAGTCACACCCCTGACACCTGTCAGTCCCTACAGGGTAGGGCGTTATGGTCAGAAATCCTAATGTCCCAGGCGTATCTTGGTATTTTCACTCCAAGTTTTCAACATGGGCTTTTTGTGACCCCATCACATGAACAGTGATGCTATCAGTTAGTTAGCTGAAAGGTGATTTTGCACAGTGACTGTGCCATGTGGTGCCACAGGTTCAAAAACACATTTCAGGCAGGATGTGAAAAATGACAGCTGTACTGTTCATGAGGAGGTGTCAAAAAATAGTAATGTTGAAAATCTGGAGTGAAAATATAAAAAAATTGGTGATGTCACGAGTGTGCATAGAAACCTCTCAATGCACACCTGTAATGCAATTATTTTGGGGATTTTTTACACCAGATTTTTAACATAGACATTTTGGGACCGCCGCTCATTAACAGTGGCACTATGATTTTCTTAATCTGTCCTGAAAGTTGATCTCGTACAGCAGCTGCACCCATTGTGTGCCACAGGTGCGAAAATATGTTTTGGGCAGGATGTGAATAATGACAGCTATACTGTTCATAAGACAGGGTGGAAAAAAGGCAATGTTGAAAATCTGGAGTAAAAATATAAAACACTGGCGAAGTTAGTTTGCATAGAAACTGTGCAAAGGACACTGGTAATGCAGTCATTTTTGGAATTTATTCACAAGTTTACAGCATGGGCTTTTGGGACCTTTCCTCATGAACACTGTCACTGTGATTTTCTTAATCTGTCCTGAACATTGATTTTCATAGTGACCATACCTTTGTGCACCAGATGTGTGAAAACACATTTTGGGCAGGATGTGAAAAATGACAGCCAGTACTGTTCATAGGGAGGTGTGGAAAAATGGCAATGTTGAAAATCTGGGTGAAAATATTAAACATTCTCTAAACTATGAGTGTGCATGGGAACTGCGCCAATGCCTCCTACCAGATCATTTTTGGAATTTTTCACCAAATTTGCAACATAGGCTTTGGAGGCCCACCTCATGAACAGTGACACTGACGTTTCATTGATCAGTCCTGGAAGGTGATTCCATGCAGTGACTGCAAAATCACCTTTTGGGAATGAATAACAACATGACAGTGACTGAACTCATGAGGTGGAGTCCCAAGAACCCCATGTTGAAAATTTGGGCCCAAAAGTCACAAAAATGGCTGAGATAACCCCTAAGTTGACCCCCAATTTATGCTATTATACAGCTTACCCGGCATGTCTTCAGTACACGGTCGGCTTTGAAGTGTGCAGACGTGTTCCTGCTCTACCAAAGATCGTCATGCTGGACTCTGGAGGTAAGTATGAGGTGAGGGAGTATGTGGGGAGGTAGGGTGCGCAGAGGGTGGGTGCAGGTTGGGAGAGGGGACCCAAAGGCAGGGGACCATTTTCTTTGTTTCAGGTTATTTAAAAAAAATGAAAAAACACCATGGACCTTTTCCTTTTTTTTACAGGTGTATGGACAATGTTGGACACACTTGGGTGGGCTCCCAGTGTGGCACACAATGGGGTGGGGCAGGGGCAGGCAAATGCCAATGCAATGGGGGTAACATGCTGACAGCAGGATTAGGGAACCCCGTTGGCAAGCATGTCTGGGGATGATGTCGGAGGGGATTGGGCACCCCACTGGCAGATTGGGGACAGTGCACTGAAGCCGATGGGATTGGGCCCTCCATCGACAAGCGTGTCTGTGTTTGGGAGGATGATGCCTAGGGATTGGGCATCCCTTCAGAGAAAAAACATAAAAGGGCACATATGCCTTTGGAGATTGAGCTCCTCCATCTGCAAACAAACTGGGAGGAGCATGCCAACAGGAGATTAGGCACCCCAAAGTCAGCTTGTTGGGGACTGTGAGTGGCAGATGTCAACATCCGCTGCCATATTTACTGAAATGTTAGACCAGGCAAGACATGCCCTGTAATGAGGAGTGCTCCCTCACTGCAGTGGCAAAATTCTTTCAAGTTGGTGGCACGCTTGAGCTGCTGTCATAGACAGTGTGCTCATTCATTGGTGCCACAGAGACAAACCCAAAAGCAGTGGGGCACTGGCCACAACACTGCCACACCTCCACAACCTGCTACTCCAGCAAGCTGTCAGAACATGTTTCTTGTGCATGCATGCAAGCAAACTTAAAAAAAAAGTAGAGTGGAGTTGGTCATGAGTTAGTTGCCTCACTTAGAAACTACAAGTGGGGATGAAGATGACAGTAGTGGTTGAACAGTCCACAAAGTATCACACATTGTGGAAACCGCTCGCATTGGCACTGCAAGGGATGCAACATGAACAATCATTGTAGAAAAAAGGAATAAGAAAGGAGTGCATCAGGTGGTGACACAGGCAGAGGAGGAGGAGCAAAGTAATTTGGATGAGCCTAGGGACAGAAATACAGATTGTGTCACATGGTAGAAGAAGAAGTACCCCTGACCATGAAGAACTGCTGGAGGAAGATGATGAAGTTGATCATGTGGAAACAGGCCACAGTTGTCCACCCATTAAGAAGAACTGAGAGTACCAGGAGGAAAGAGCAAACTAGTGATGTCAGTGGAGTAGGATTTCTTTTGACTGGACAAAGAATCAGGACACATATAGTGTGTCTTTTACATAAAGACAGGTCAAGTCAGGGTAAGGAGGAACACGGCTGGAGCATCTACCATGATAAGGAATTTGCTGAAGTCCCATAGATCTCAATATGAGAAGATGTGCCAATGCATGGCATCAGTATTAGCGCCACCAGGCAGTGACGCTGATAATAATGATGATAGCTAAGGACAGGAGAACATTAGGGGACCAGGTAAAGAGGAAGAGGAAGAAAGTCTTTGAAATGGTAGCTGATGCAAAACTCCAACATCTTCCATTCATCAGTTTTTGAGCCCTTTGACTCCCACACCTCCAAGGGGCTACAAATCTCCAGCCACTTCCACGCCCCCCAGTGGTGGCAAAAATAGGGGCCAACTGTCATATCCATGGAAAAAAGACTTAACTCTGACAGGTCTCTCACTCTTCCTGGCTGAGTCCCCACAAGAAATATGAGTCAAAAAGAGCCCTATGGAAATGTTAGTCAATAATTTGCTGCAGTTCTTCATTCTGAGGAATGCAGGTTTCGTACCGCTAATGCAAATTGCAGTGTCATGGAATCAAGTGCCCAGCCATACAAAACTGTGTCACATGTCCTAAAAACATCCTTTGTTCCAGTTGCTCACATCACCACTAACATGTCGACCAGTTGTCAAACTACTGATTATATGACAGTGACTACATTTACATTTTAAAAGAATGGAGAAGATTACAGCTACCTGTGCTGCTTTGAGGAGATGTTGATTTAAGGAGCTTGGTCACTGCTCTGTTTTCGAGGTGGGAGTTGGGTGCTGGATCTTCTGGATCACTTGCTGAAGGTTGGTGCCTACTGCCAGAGTAACTGTCAATCGGAGAGTGTTGGAATACAATTGGGATGTACTGCAGTCAGATTGTGCCGGCCTTGTGTGGAGTCTGACCTTGAGTAGAGAGTATGCCTTTCTAGGTCTAGGGGTTCCATTGAGCGCTGAAGAGTCGTGTTGGGTAGGGGATCCTCTTTATTCTCCCAGGGGCATTCGCCCCACTGGTGTGCATGGGACCGGGCAGGAGGCACTCGCACTGACTGCCGGAGAGTCGGCAGGAGATTGTGGCACCTCCTAAGTCACCTGGGGGGTCATCTAGAAGGCTGATTCACCTAAGTGTCTGTAGCCATGGGTCGGGGGCATGTTGTGGGTGTGGTTAGCTCCTGGTGGTGTAGCCTAGGAGTGTCCGTGTATTCCCCAATTATTACTAACTGTTCAGGTCATCTTACTGTCAGTTGTCCCCTGCAGGCTGTGGAGTCTGCTTGTGGGGGATAGTACCAGACAGTGTTGGCCCAGTCAGAATAAGAAAAGCAGACCCTAGGACTCAGAATTGTTCTCAGTGGTAGATGCCACTAATGTGGTATTAGCCGGTTGGTGGAACTATCTTCTTCCTCTGTTTGTTGCCCAGCTGTGGGTGAGGAGACATCTGAAGGATTGTGGAATTGGATTTATCTTTATTTTACACTCTCCCATGATATACAAACATGTAAACTGATGAACAAGGGACCGACAGGTTGATAGCCAGGCTTTAAGAACATTGACTTTGGAAATTAACAGCCCCATTCCACCTCGATTTTATTGTTGGTTCCATATGGGCAGTGAGAGTGCCTAACACATTGATTTTCTTTACTTTTAAGTTACTGTTGATTCCTCCCTTACGTGTGAGAGGTACTGCTTGGGCTGGATCTTTGTTTTGACATTCACCCTGAATGATGGGAGCTTTCCGGGTTCAGAATTTTCAAGTTGGACTTAAATGCTGTGACTGGCCTTCTTCCTTCTCCTTTATTAACTATATGCAGCAATAAGGACTGGCTATTTTGCACAGTTGTGGTAGGATTGTGTTGAGTGTGGCTGTGGAGTGTGTGGGTGTTTGTGAGAGTGGGTGTGTTGAGTGACTTGATTTTATATGCTAGGTTGGGTGGATTTGGTTATTTTGTTTTGTTTATTTTTGATTTTGTTAGCAGTCTCTGGCTGGTGTGGGGATGTGCTGGCAGATAGCTCTCCTGGTCAGGCACTACTCCTCCTCCAAGCTCCAGGGCCTCTGCCCCTTTAGTTGTCCTCCACTGCTGGCGGCAGTCTACAGGCACTGCAGGACATTGGGAATAGTAAGTAGGAGACATGGGGATGGCCTGAACTTAGGGGGACAGTTTGAGCTGTGTGGCCAGATTGGAGTAGTGAGGACCAGGAGATGCCCTGGGATGAAATGGGTTCCAGAACACGGTCTTCCATCTGGTCCCCATACCCAAGGGCTCCAGCGTTACAGGGCTGTTAGCTTGGCTGGGCCCATAATCTCGTCCGACTTGAGTGGTAATGTGCAATGCCAGGTCAATTAAGAACAAGATGGCTATTATTGCTGATCTTGTTGGGACAGCAGACCTAGCTTGCATCACCAAGACCTGGCTGGATGAGAATGCCAGTTCCATTTTGGAGGTAGCAGTTCCTGCTTGGTTCAGGATGATACATCACTGAGATTGGGCAGTAGGGGCAGGAGTGTAGCCATTTGGTATAAAGCAGAATTGGGCCTTGTAGAGGTGCCAGTTGAAGAATCCAGATGGTTTGAGTGTACTGCAGTTGCAGGTGTGGGTGTAGGATCATTCTCATCTGTCATCCACCCTGGGGTGAGAAGTTGTTCCTGCAGGAGGTCGCAGACTTCGTACTCGACATGGTGTTGGAGTTGCCTAGGTTGATGGTGCTGGGCAACTTCAATGCTTGGATCGATGACAAACTCTAGCAATTTGGTCAGGACTTCCTCCAACTTATGATCTCGTTGGGCTTCACACAGGCAGTTGCCTCAACAACCCATAATCAGGGTCACTCACTCAACCTGGTTTTCCTCCTTGGGATGGAGACCTCCAACTTGGTGATGGAACCAGTTGGATGGTCCGATCATCACACTATAAGGTTCGATTTCCGGGCTCCCCCCTATAGGTCTGTCCCTGTGGAGGTGGTTAGAAACCGACCTTTGAGGGATGTGATCCCTGATGGCCTTCTGGTGGTGTTAGACTTATTGGGATTTCCGGGTGAAAGTGAGGGTCCAGCGAACCTGGTTCAGGCCTATAATAAGGCTGTAGTGGGAGCTCTGGACTCCATTGCTTCTGTCCGTGTTCATCCTTTCACTATTCGCCCACAGTCCCCCTGGTCTGATGGGACCCTGAGGGAGTTGAGGTGAGTTGAACAAAGGTTAGAGGGGCACTAGTGGAGATCGATTCTGGATGCTGACTGGCTTAGACTGATGGAACATAATCGTGACTCTCAATCAGCAGTCACCCAATAGAAGGCAGAGTTCCTGTCCAGGGAGATTGCTGCAGCTCAGAACCAATCAGCTCATCTCTTTCGAACTGTGAACAGGCTATGCAATCCAGCTTGTCTGCAAGTTTGAAGTGCATTTTCACAAGATAAGTGTGATGAGTTTGCTTGATTCTTTGCTGATAAGGTGGCTGACATCAGAGCAGAGATCTGATCAGCTCATCCTATGTGGGTTGTCAGTGGTCGGTGCATGGTTAGCACTCCTCGGTTTTCTTGGGCATACTTTGACTGGCTGGAGATCATGGATGTCATGTGGATTGTACAGAGTATGTGACTAACCTGCTGTAGCTTGGACCCGAGCCCAACACGTCTCACAATGGGGTGTGTGGATATCATCAGCCCTGTCCTTGCAGAGATAGTTTGGTGCTCCTTAGAATCAGGTGAGTTTCTGAACTCCATGAAGGAGGCAGTGGTGACACCCCGCCTTAAGAAATCTTCTCTTAACCCGAACAGTCCTGATAACTACAGGCCAATCCCTAACCTCCCCTTTGTAGGGAAGGTGATTGAGAAAGTAGTTGTGCTGCACCTGGAGAACCACCTTACCATCCAGAATATCTATGATCCTCTCCAGTCCAGTTTCCAGAAGAGCCATAGTACTGAGACTGCTCTGGTTCAGGTGCTCAATGATCTCTTGATAGGGAGAGATCAGAAGTACCACTCCATCTTGATGCTACTTGATCTATCTTCAGCCTTTAACAACATGGACCATGGGGAGTTGCTGGAGTGCCTGTGGGGTATCTGTGGCCTGTCGGGGATGGTTCTCAGATGGTTTCAATCTTTTCTCATTGTCAGATCTCAGAGGGTGGTGTCTGGGATGTATTCCTTGGACTCATTCTCTCTGCCATGTGGGGTCCCACAGAGCTCCATGCTGTCCCCAGTGTTGTTTGTGGTGTATATGCTGCCGTTGGGAGACATCGTGAGACTGTATGGATTGGGGTTTCATTGTTGTGAGATGACACCCAGCTCTACCTGTCTTTTGTGTCTGACCAGGATAATGTGGTCTCTGTCTTTAACAGCTGTTTCTCAGAGATTCAGGACTGGAAGAAGACCAGCTGGCTGAAGTTGAATTCCAATAAGACTGAGGTGTTGGTGGTGGTACCAGGTCACCGGATACAGGGAACGGTGGCAGGATCTCCCTTGGGGCTTTGGCTCAGAGGTGACCAGTTGCTGTCCTCCGAACAGGTGCCAAACCTTGGGGGGCGATTCTTGATGATGGGCTGACAATGCGGTTTCAGCTGTCGGCAGAAGTCAAGTCCTCTTTCTACCATCTGAGGAGCATCACCCAGGTTAAGCATCTTGTTCTGTCTAGTGACCTCCCAATGCTGATCCATGCCTTTGTGACCTCATGCCTTGACTACTGTAACTTCCTTTACCTAGGGCTCTTGGGGGGTTGATATCCACCACTTGCAGCTAGTGCAAAATGCTGCAGCTAGGTTGTTGATGGGGACTCATTTGAGTCACATCTCACCTGTGCTGCATGAGCTGCACTGGCTGCCAATACAATGGTGGATCACCTTCAAGGTTGGGTTATTGACCTATAAAGCCCTAGAACGGAGCAGGTCTGGACTATCTACAAGAGCTTCTGAAGCCTTACTGTCCCATCTGACCACTCCGTTCAGCCGACAAGGGGTTGCTAGAGGTTCCCAGGGTACAGCTGAAAACTTTGGGGTCATAAGCTTTTATGCACGTGGCCCCCACCCTGTGGAACTCTCTGCCTCATTGGATTTGAGTGTGCCTGACCATGGAGAGGTTTAAGATGGCCTTAAAAAACCTACCTGTTTCAGCTTGCTTTTGGGGATTTTATACAGTGAATTATCTCTTTATATGGGAGTGTAATAGTTTTGATGCAGAAGTTTAGACCGGTATTTTTTATTATTTTACTGTTTTATTGTGTTTTTATCAACTACAATTTGTGCAGCACTTTGATACTTGTGAACTGCGCTATAAAAATAAAGATTATTATTATTTAGGTCAGTTTTCCCATTTGTTCTCATCTTCTTCCTCCTCCTCTTTCTCCTCTAGCGCCAGCAGCAACAGTAGCAGTAGCCATAAGTCAATGGAGCCCTCGAGCCTTCACAAGCAGGCAGGTTTATGTATTGGTGGCTTTGACAGTGACTATCATGCAGAAAATGTGTTACAGTTGCTTCAGCAGAAGTTTGATGAATGGCTGACACCACACTCATAAACACCAGGTTTTATAGTATCAGATAATGCAAAGAACATTTTAAAGGCAGCTGACCATGGGGATTATACACGTGTTCCTTGTTTTGCTCACTCTATAAATCTGGAAGTTCATGGATTCCTAGATAAGGAAGACACCACTGTGAAAACACGTGCCAGTCTGGCCACAGCATTTTGAGGTCATTTTAGCCTTTCTGTAAAGGTGCAGAATCTGTTGTGAAACATTAAGCAGTGGAACCACCTTCCCTGCAATGACCTGAAACAAGATATGGCAAAAATATGGAATTCTACTTATTACATGATGGAACAGCTGCCAGAACAACAGAATGCTGTCCATCAGTATGCCATTGAGCATGCTATTGGCAAGGGAGAGTTAAACATCAGCCCAAGTTAGTGGTGCCTGATGGAGACCCTCTGTACTGTGCTAAAGCCTTATGAGGAGGCAACAATGGTGGTAAGTGCTGATGAAGCTGGTTTAGGCCAGGCACCCCTTATTGCCCTCATTTACCTGTGACTTCTTCACATGACATTTTAATATGAGGGAAAGGAGGATACCACTGCTCTCAGTCAAGCAGAAAGGATAAGATCACATTCCTGCAATGACACGTGCATTTCAAAAATGTGTACATCATTGCCACTCTCATATACTCTTGGTTTAAAGACACATTTGAGACATTCTTTGATGCACAATAATGCTGTAAGGATCAGCAGTTCTATAAAGCCTGGTTTAGCCATCTGGTCTCTGTACTGTATGTATGACACAAAACAAGACGAGGAACACAAACGGAGCAGAAAAACAACACTCATCATCATCCCTTGCATTTGCACTGACAGGCCAGGTAGAGGAGAGAGAGAAGGAGGATCTAAATGTCTTTCTACTGCTACTTCTGAACATCACAGGAGATACTGAATTTTTTCTTCAAGTCAACCTGGTACTACTACTGCTGCTGCTACTGGTACTGCAGAAAGACATCTGTTGATGAGAAACTGCTGTGATAACTTCTGTCTGACTATGGTTTGATAAAAAAAAAAACATGACTAGTCACTTTCTGATGCAGCTGTACCCGAGATGCCTGTAAACAAAATGAAACATGATTATCTGGATCAGAATGTGCCACTAGCAGAAGGAGAGGATACTTTATTGTAATGGAATCACAAAAAAACAGCTTGGCCCTGTTCGACATAGTTAGCTGTTGAGCACCTCAGTTGCCCACCAGCAGGTACACACTCAGTAAGAATTGTCAGTGCTGCAGGAAATACTGTCACCAAAAGGAGAACACACCTTTTTGACCTGGACTGTAGAGATACTCACTTAAAAATAAAAAAAATAAATAACCTGGCCCTCTTTCCAAAGCCCTTTTTACTACAGTTTATGGACGGCAAATCTCTTACACTTCCAACTGGGTTAAAAATGAAGGAGGAGGAGGATGAGGTGGAATGGGAGGGCTTTTGTGTCTATTAGTTTTTTGGAACTTGTAGCCTATACACACACTGTGGAATGTGAAACTGTTTTCTTCACTCAATCTTCTGTGAGTTAATGTTTTGTAAATTTTTGCCAGGTCTACACAGACTGAATAAATAATTTATGGGACAACACTGATCAGAATCTAGTCAGTATAACACTTATCAATGGCATAATGGAAAGCCTTGTCTATGTGTGGCACTGCCCCTTTAGGCACACCATTTTTGGAACCAGAAGCCTACATTCTGGGATGCTGCACTGTTGTTTTCTCTCAGAAATTTTCAGATTAATGTTTTGTGAAGTTTTTCCAGGCCTACACAAATGAAATAAATAATTTTGGGGGCAGCATTGCCTATGAAACCAATGTGTACAACATCTATCCATAGTATACTGGGAAGGTTTGTCCATGCATGGCATTGTCCCATATTAATGGACACACAATATTTGGAACTGGTAGCCTACATTGTAGGATGGTGCACTGTTATTTTCACTCATTCTTGTTCAGATCAATGTCGTGTGATTTTTTTGGTAAGTCTACACAGGACCAATAAGTATTTTTTGGGCAACGTTGCTCATGAAACCAATCTGTACATCATTTATCCATGGCATAACAGGAAGCCTTGTCCACATGTGGCACAGTCACAGTGTTTTAAGAAATTCAAGAGATCTAGCCACACAAGTGTTTTTCCTGAAATGCATATTTATGTATTTAATGCAGATCCTAGCCCCTGATGAAGCCCAATTGGGTGAAATGTTGGGCAAATAGGATCACTGTAGTAACAAAAATTTACAATAAATATTCATTTCAAGAAAAACACTTGTGTGGCTGGATCTCTTGAATGTGTAAGAATATGGACATTTCTGTCTCACCAGTCCCGGAAGTGATATTATCGCTACCTAAATTTGAAGGGAACCCACCTGAACATTCCGCTCTGCTTTGGACTTTTTGTGTGATATAATAATAACCACACTTAGGTAGAAGGACTTCACACTCAAAGAAAAGGATTATTTAAGGGAACTATGTTCCTATGGGTAAACATTTGACCACAACCAACATTTGCTTTGGACACTAATGCTAATTGTGTGAGTGATTATTGGATTATAGGCGTACAGATTAAACATTTAAGCAATAATACCCAACAGAATGTGTGTAAAGTGCTGGGATAACATCATGCCTCAGGTGGTTGGGCACAAGACAGGGCTAGCAAGTCCAACTGAGGCGTGACGTTATCCCAAACGACACACACCCTGGAGGGCATTATTGCTATTATACAATGGCATGTTATTATATATAAATAAAAAATATATTTTAAAGAATGTTTTTATTAGTGTGGAAAAATATTTTGTTTCTTAAGAGGAGATGCAAAAAAGAGCTCTAGGTCAAAAAAATCATCTAGCTCCAAAAATCATCTATAGGTTCACAGTGAGGCTTGAGACTAGACCGCGATGTTGTACTGGGATAACATCTCAGGTCCAGCCAAGACTGACCAATCAGAGTCCAGAATTTTTCTTGCCATTGTATAATGTGTGGTGACTTTAGGACTGTGGTCAGCTTTGCCATGGATAGCTTTGCAGAAATCGGTACTAGCTTAGTAACCATGCAAACTACATTCAGCTTTTCTGAATCTGAACAAAATAAATTATTTTCAGTGGTGGAAGCAGGCAGCAATCTAGAGCTAGGCTCAAATAATTAAGAACTACAATATAAATTGTACAATTAAAGAAAAAAGACAGTAAACTTGAATGGTACAGCAATACAAATAGAGAGTACCTGCACTAGCATTTAATTTTTCTAATATGGTGCCATGATCGAAGAACATGATAGTATCGGTGATGATTTTATTGGGGATGGAAGAGGGAGTTCAATGGCCCTTGACAGATTTAAGTGTTCACCAGATTTTGGTGGTTACCTTTGGCATCTTCAAGGGAGCCCACATAATATTTGGGTTCAGTGTGTTATTTTGTGCTGACGGAAGCAGCATTCTAGAAAAATAGAGGACAGAGGTGCATCAATTTTGATACTCATTAAAATATATATTTTTTACAACACAAGGATAGAGCAGCATTCCATCAGCTTTGAACTGTGGAACAGCAGTATCTTAGGCTAAAAATCAATGCAGAACAGAGCCATATAAAATGGATAGAAAATCTCCTGCTTCTGACTGGATAAATAATTTCCAAGACTATTACATTCTTCCTCAGAAATGCACAGGTTAGAACAAATTTAGGCAGAGTGATTTAGAATTTGGACAAATAACACACAAAATTCATAACTAACTTTACACATCTTTGAATGCCATCAAAACATGGCTGCCACTTTTACTCACTGAAAACCTTCAGCAAAACCCTACAAAGCAAGACTGACTAAAATTAAGAAAAAGAAATACATAATTAAACATTCTTTCCTCTCACGAGTCCCTTCTTCCACACAAAACAATTTAGAAAATTAAATACCATTCACAGATGCTATTGCTTGATTAATTGATTGATTAATTGAAAATTGGTGACCAGGAAGTGCACACTGAGACAAGGCTCATTTCTAGATGTGATTCGAGGGGAAAGGTCCTGTACAAGGAGACAAAACATACAATGATAAAGTACAATCATGCTAACAAAACAACAGACTGGCAAGTATCAGCTACCAGTGCAAAATGAGCAGTAGAATGAGACATACAATAATACCATGGAAAAAAACAAATCAGGTAATAATGATAACCCAAAAAAGTAAGACTGACTAAATAAAAAAAAAAATCAAAGTAAGTCTTATACCACGAGACCATGATGCTGCAGAAACAAACCAGTTGTGCTATCATGTATTTCATCACCCATGAATCATAGAAATAGCTAGGGAAAAGTATCCATGTGCAATATCCTTTATTACTAAATGTGTCTCAGATACAAAAAACAACAAAGCTCCAAAGGCTGTGAGCTACAGCTACCTAACGTGTCACACTTCACAGTGCTGTATATATATATATATATATATATATATATATATATACACAATAGGGAGAGTGGTAAATGAGTGAGATAAAACTGCGTATCATCCACTGCAGTGTGATATTTTTACCCTCTGCTCTACTGCGATGATATGAGACATTTACACACACAGGTCACAAAAGGTCACTGATATCATCACCCTAGGCAGCTTTCCCCTCAGCATGAAAGAAACACCTGTGCTGTTACCATAGACACAAATGCAGAACTACCTGAGAGGTCTCACTGCTGCCTACAGCTAACTCAGTGAGCATTACAAAACACACCTATCCCCCAACTTCCAGCTCATTACTGTGATGCTCTCCAACTTGATGCAGCCAGAATTCCAAAACAGCACAGCTTCACAGAACAGTCTAAACTACTGCCTGCAGCTAACTCAACTACCACTGAAACACACTCTCACTTGTTCCTCAAACTCTGATTCTCACCCATTACAATTACTGTGATAATTTCAACTTCACCGCAGCCAGAATCCTAAAGAGCACAATTTCACAGAACACTCTGCACTCTGCCTGCAGCTAACTTAATTACCACTGAAAACAGTATCAGCTGTTCTGACACTCTGCCTCTCAGTTCATTACAATTACTGTGATGCTTTTAACTTCACTGCAGCCAGACTGCTAAACAATACAGCTTCACAAAAGTATGTTTCTCATTCCTATCTAAAACTAACTCATTTAGCATTGCAAAACACACTCATGTGTCTCTCAGAGTTTATAACACTGCCAGCCCATTCAGAAAAGCTCACACACAGAATGAGCAAACACATTAACAGGAACAGAACACAAGACAGCATAACAAAACTTCTGAAACTCTTGGCCCTATTGTATATATCAAATACATGATGGGCAGATCATGTGCTATGGCAAATATTGTCACTCCTGCATCGTGAGCTTGGATATCTCACTCGTGCCTTTGGCACTCGTGAGATATCCAGAGCTCACTCTGCAGGAGTTACAATATTTGCCATATCTCACTCATGCCCATCATGTATCCCTCATATATACACATATCAATATATGTGTGTTTGTGTGTGTGTATATACAGTGGCATCCCCCAGAATGAAACACAATTCTGCAGCATTTTGCAGCACTCTGCAGAATTCTGCAGAGAACCTACTGAATAAAGCAATGTAATATCAATGGTAATTAGTCCCCTTTGTCATTCAGAAAAATGTGACACTGCCACGATTAAGTGAATGCCACAGTTTCCTGCATAACAAAGGGACTAATTGCCTTTGAAATTAAATTGCTTTATTGAGTAGGCCTGCTGCAGCGTACTGCAAAGTGCTTTAAAAGTATGTTTCACCCTGGGGACGCCACTGTATGTATATACATGTATGTATATATCTATTTATATATATAGGGGATACATGATGGGTGACTGTGGAATATGGAAAATATTTACACTAGTGCAGAATGAACTGTGATAATATCACGAGTAATATTATTGCAGTTAACTCTGCACGAGTGCAAATGTTTGTCGTATTCCACAAATTGCACATCATGTGTGTGATTTATATAATAGGGCTAGTACCCTTTAGGAACAATTTTTTTCTGTGTTCTCTCCCTGTTCATTCTGTTTTTTTTTTATTTTGGCAACTGGATAAGTTTTTAGTGGGTACCTGTGAGCACAGAGCAGGTAAGTGATTTGCTCAGAGTCACACAGTATTGAAATGGAAGTTGTGAGAATCAAACACTGGTCTGGGCTGCTGGATGTAGGACGTTTGTTCATTGCTTGTTACTCTAACCTCTAGGCTATACTAACAGCACTGTTTGCGAGTGGTCTGAGTGTGTGTAAGTGTTTCTGAATGGGCTGGGAGTATTAGACACTATGACAAACAGGTGCACGTGATTTGGAATTATAATTGTGTTACTTACTGCTAGGAGTGAGAAACAGACTGTTTATTCTGTATGCAGGCTTCACTGAGACAGAGAAACTTTTGCAGTCAGCACTCAGAAAGAGAAACTGATTTATGAAGGAGGCTGGTTTGAAGATTAGAGCAGCAAAGTAATGGGCTAGGATTGTCAGAATAACTATGGGACACAGGTGATTGTCTTTTACAAAGCTAATTTAGTTAGTTGCAGGATTCAGTGAGAAAGAGAAATTGTGAAGCTATTAAATGTAGGTTGCAGTGTAGATAGTCTCACTCTGGTGACATTACCATTGTGAGTATGTTTGCTGGTAATGTAGACACTGTGGGTTTATCAGGAAATAAATCCACAGTGGTTATACAACAGATGTGAAAATAACCCCACAGTGGTGATGTCATCACAGTGGTTATACAATGGCTGTGAAAATAACACCATTTATTCATAGTGTTATCCTTCACCCCATTGTATATGATATTATTTTTAGGGGAACGCTGATATCATGCACGCCTTGGTGTGCGCTAGACGCACGTAGGTCAAGACCGAGTGCTCAACCACCCAAGGCGCATGTGATATCAGAGCGCCGACCGCACACCCAAAAGTGGTATATCTATCTTATAAAATGGCCCCTGTGGAGGAAAAAGTAGTTATTTTTAATGCATAAACATGTAACTGGATGGAGGAAAAATAGTTCATAATAGGCAGTTTAATTTGAAGTATTTTAATGCATAAACATGTAACTGGATGAAACTGTAGGTGAATACAACAGTTGAACAACATGTAACTGGATGAAACTGTAGGTGAAGGCAACAGTTGAACATTTAGAAACACTTGAAGAATAATGAGTACTGTGACTTTAAGACTGGTTCATTTTGGGAGGAAAGCGCCTGTTGAACAGGAAGTGCTTATGTTTTGCAAGGGAAGAACTGGTTAGAGAAGTGTAAGAAATGCTGAAATGCTGAAATTTTTGTCAGATTTTAATACTAGTAGGTTGAACTGTTTCTTGTTTTTTATTTTTATTTGTAATATATGTTGAATTGTAGATTCCATGCACCGTGACGTTTTGCGTGTATATGGTGCAAGTGGATCTTGATCCTGCTGGTAAGCGTTGAGGACTGCTTGATTCACTGCTTCATTCTCTTCGTTTTGGCTTTTATTTGTGATTTCTGGCATTTTTTGGGATTGTGGGTCTGTGGGGGATCGTTGGACGACGGCTGCGGTTTCGGGCTGCACTTTTATGTGTACGGAGCTTCCGGGTGAGTTTTGAGCCGGAAATACTCTTCGTAGTCTGTCAGAAAATTTTCTTCGTTTTCTTGCTCTGTTTGGATGTGGATGGGGTGAGATTCTTTGTCTTGTCTTCTTGTGAGGCAGCTGGTTGATGTGGTCGGTGAAATTAATGTTGTTTCTTCACATATCTCGGGAAGGCGGTTGCTGTTCATGATGCTCATGGCAGTGTGTACAGGGCTCTCTGCGGTGGTTCGCTGCTGTAACGGAATGAATCTCGGCGGTTTGGGGCACAGTTGTATTTTTTGGCGATGGTTGGCAGTCTGATGGGCTTGTGCCAGCCAATATGTTTGACCAGTTTTTTCTGTCTTGTAATGTGGGTGCCCAGTAAGATTTTAAACTTATTTCTGATTTGTGCCCTGTTATAGCCATGATCTGACGTGATTCCAGACCTGCTGAGGAGAGCATCTGAACAACAGTTGATCTTAAGCAGTGATTTGTGTATCTTTGAGAGAGTCCTGCTTCAATAGACAGGTGAGGCATGAGGGAAGATAGGTAATTAATTCCCATGGGCTCTTTAGTGTACCAGATTGTCTGTTTGTCTAATATGTCCTGTGAGGCTCTTTTGGGGTGTAGGAAAAAAGCTGTCGTTTCAGGTGGGCATTTAGTGAGGTACTTTTGAAAGAAAGTACGGGCAGAGAGGATCATTTGGCTGTGCAAAAACAAAGCCTCTTAAAGTGGCTTGGTTTAGCTCTCTGGCGTCTTTATGATTTTTGCTGTCTGGGTTGTATTTTAGGGTTATGTACTGTAATCCATTTTCATCAGTTTTTATATGGAAAGAGTCTCTTTTTAGTTCTCTTTGTCCTTTTCTTCCTCTACGAGCCATGAATATTTGTAGGTTGAACCAGACTTTTCTGACTAGTCCTGCAGCTGTGTTCGGTGATAGTGCTGGAGAGTGCTTTAACTTTTTGAAGTCTGATTCTGTGAGGCATTAATGGTGTTGAGTGCAGTCTCTGCCTTCTTTTCTGTATTGTTTTATGATGGAGACAAAAACATTGTTTGCAGATTGAAAATCTGTGTCTGTGACAAGATTCATTTGTCGTGATAGAGCCAGTGAATTTAAATGCCTGTTGAGTCCTGCTCTTAAGCCAATAAAACTTGAAATGCCATACTGTTCGCTGAGGAGTTTCTAACTGTAGCATAAAATTCTCTCAAGGTTGTGTTTAATTTATCTGCTGCTACTGTTTTAAATCCAGGTCTATTTGCTTTTCTGTTACCCAGTCTGTAAATACTTTTGTTGCCCAGACAGTTTGCTTTTAGTATTTTTTCAGCTTTGTTTTCTTCTATGTTATCTATTTCTTCAGGGTGAAGGCTGGCATGTCTACTCACTGTTTGCTGTGCTGGATTCTGAAGTGCCTGCTCAGGTAAGTGCTGTTCAAGTTCTTTGAAGAGATCATCGTTGTACCAGTCATCTTTGGTGAGTATTGATGTCAGCTCCTTTGAGGTATGTGGTAATTCTGCCATTTTTTAAAATTTTTCTGTCAGATATTTGTATTTCTGTTAGAGTGAGGCAGTGATGTGCTGCTTTTCTTTCAGTAGTCTCTCTGTGAGTGATGCTATTGTTTACACTTGTGGAGTGATACTGCTGTGGCTTTGTGATGAGGTTTTGGTCTCAGTGGGAAGTAGTTCAGGCATGCGGTCGCGATGCTAGGTGTGCGGTCGTTGGGAAATAATGCACGGTCATGTGATTTAATGTGTCCAATCATGTTAGTGGGATTTTTGTCATTTTAACACACCATTTCATAATATATATATATATATATATATATATATACTGTACAACTAAATAAATAATTATTCTTTCCCCCCATGATCACCTCCTTCCACACAAAAACAATTTAAAAATGAAATACTATTCACAGTTTTATGTTTTTTTCTTGAAAATTGTTCACTGGGAAGTGCACACTGAGCTGAGGCACATGTCCAGGTGTGATCTGAGGGGAAAGGTACAAGAGACAAAACACAATGGTAAAGTTCATTCATGCTAGTAGAATGATACAGCCAATAGTACAGTGAAATTAAAAAAAAAGTTAATAATGACAATTGATAGAAATACTGTATGTACAAAGAGCAATGTCCTAACAAACAATGTAGGTAAGTTGTACTGGATGTACAGTATAATAAATATATTTTCAATAGTTGCAGCACAGTCAGGAAGAATGACAAGGGAGTATTAGAAATCACCCAAGCCATGTAAGGCTAGAAGGTCATAGGTGTAAATTTGGAGAATGAGAACAGAGGGCACAAACAACCAAAGAAGATGAGGGGTATAGGACAGACTAGCTAGGGCTAGGGCAAGAGCATGAGGGAGTGAAAAGGAGTTTGAGCTGATGTATGAAAGAATGAGAGCAGAGAGACATACAAAGTGGGGAGGGGAGATTGTTCAATCTAAAAGGAAGACTGGAGGAGAAACAGGTTGCCCAACAGCAGATTTAGACTAAGGAATGGTAAAGATGAGTTAGTCCCTGCAGCAAAGTGCATAAGAAGTGGAATGGTTGGGAGAGAGGAGAGAGAGAAGAGATGAGGAGGAATAAATGAGAACCAGCAATTGGAAATGGTTCCCGGTTATTTTTAGGTGACCAAGAACAATCCCCTCCTATCCTACCATCAGCCAGGGCAATCTCTGCTACATATTTTTCTAGAAATAAAATTGAAACCTTTGCTCTGTATAACACCATTTGTTGTGTGTTGAGGGGGTGAACATTCTGCCAGATGTGTTTTGCATCAGTTTGAATAACCGTATTCAATAATAAACAAACATTCCATCTATGGAATGTGGGAAAAACAGATGATTGAGGATGGATGGATTACTTTTTACCAGTTACTTTTAATTAAAGAAAATGCCTATTTTATTTAGTAAAACATTGCCATTTGTATTTTTAAACATTTTCTCAATTTACCCATTTTAAGAATGCAGTAAGTTCCTTCAGGTCATTGGCTATCTAGGGTTAATGCACTAGTAGGTGATGATGGCACTCAGTGAAAGGATATCATGCCTCACTGTGCACATGAGTGCAACTTAACCTCAGACAAGGAATGCCTTGTACTGCCTTATTTCATGTCATCCATATTCTGTACTATAAATGAGTACAGACAGGAGGCCCTTAAAATGTCCACCTCAAGAAAAGGAGATGGGGGATATGATCTCAATCTTCTGTATAATCAAGGGTATAGAAAAGTTCAAACACACATAGTTGTTTGGTCTGGTGTCCTACAGTTGGACATACTGTAGGTCACAGCCTGAAGCTATGTGGCAGTAAATTCATAAGTAATATTATGAAGCACTTCTCCTCCCGTAGGATTGTGAACCTATGGAACAACCTTACATTGGAGCCAGTGGACCTGAAGGCAGTACAAGCACTCAGGGTAAGTCAACACATTTCTTCTCAACAAGTGAATTACAGAGTATCTTGTGTGATGGGGCATACATGTTTGCACAGCATATTGATAAAGCACTGCTTACAAAGTGAAGGACACTAAACTGACCTAGAGTCCCTTCCATCTCAAAATTAAAAGGACAAGAACATCAATGCATGAAACTGACTCAGTAGCACAATATTAGCAGTACCACTCACTTCACTGGAGACCAAAGTTTGGGAATGGTCTCATGTTGCTCAGGGGCCGATTGGTGGTCTCTTGGACATCACTTCCCAGTTGGGGAGGGGGGGTAGTATGTTCAGCTGGTCAGCTGCCATGATTTTGGGTGGCAGCCCAGCTGTATCTGAGCATGAAAGGGATCCCATAGCAAGACACCAAGTACATCTTCACTGAGGTGGAGAATGCACATCACATCATTGCTCGTGTGTGGGCCCAATGGGGTACATATACATTTTTGTTTCTTAAAAAAATACAAAATCACACATGCCCCCACAATGCAAAGCATCATGGGCTGCATATGCAAATCACCACAGAATGTTATGCTGGTCCAACTTTAAGCAGAATTGCATGGTGCCGAAAGGCCTCTCACACAGTTTGCAAAGGGTGCTAACAGAAGACATAGACACGTGTTTTGTCCTACCAGGACTCATCAGTATGCCTCGTCTGTTTGACACCCCAGTGGAATGGACCAGCTACCCTTAAGGCATGTGCCTTGGATATATTGTGGTGAACTCATTAAAATAAAAACTATTTAAAGACAAAAAGAACCCTCTGTGCGCAAACACTGAGGCAAGGGTTACCCAAAGGGCATTTGGCTGGGAAGCCAAGTTTCGAAAATACAAAATCATACATACCCCACAATGCAAGCATCATGGGCTGCATATACAAATCACCACAGAATGTTATGCTGGTCCAACTTTAAGCAGAATTGCATGGTGCCGAAAGGCCTCTCACACAGTTTGCAAAGGGTGCTAACAGAAGACATAGACACGTGTTTCGTCCTACCAGGACTCATCAGTATGCCTCGTCTGTTTGACACCCCAGTGGAATGGACCAGCTACCCTTAAGGCAGTGTGCCTTGGATATATTGTGATGAAAAGCAGCAGTACAACAGAAAATGTTTTTACAAAAAAAGCGAGTTTCAGCTATAGTTAAGAAACATATTAGTATACCAATCAAATGTACTTATCTATGTATCTCCTATGCTGTGCACCATATTTCTTTTTAATTTATTCAGTCCTATCCCTTGCCAGACCTTGCCAGGTCTACAATGTCATTTCTATGCAAATATTGCAGCCGTCTTTTTTCTTGAGAAAGAAACTCAATTACAACATTTACAACATACACAAATGTTGGTGGAATTAGAAAAGTGTACCACCAAATAGAAATGGAAAATGCATGGACTCTTTCAGAGTGAAAAAAGGTGGGGTCAAATTGTTTGTCCAATTTCATTGCATTGCTGCTTTAAATTATTATGTTATAGAGTTGTGCAGAATTAGGAAATGCTGAATGTACAGAATCCCAATACTGCAAAATTCCACAGAATTTTGTGGAATTTTTGAAATGTAACCATAACTCACTGTCTATCGAGCATGAACCCTGAAATTTAACATAATAGCATATTGATATATACTCTAAAGACTTGACCAACATCATGATATTTGGCTGAGTCATTGTAAAATAATAGGGGCTCAAATTCTGACATTTTATTTTGGGAGGGAATATTGGGAAAATTGTTATCTGCTTGTAAATCAGCCATCTTTGGAGCTAGTTATGTAAAAATTGACATGGGTAACTGCTTTGTGTGGGTTATACAAATGATTACATATGGAGAAATATGGTTGGAAAATGTTTGAGTTACAGGGATTCAGACTTTCACTACATAATTATTTGTCACATGCTGTGAAACCTTTCTAAAAATGTGAATGTCTGTAACTTCTCTGTTCTTGCAGATATAGACCTGAACATTTGTCATGCATATTCAAGGTTTATGTATTCTGGTATCTCAGAAAACTGGAAAAATGGCTTTGCAGTTTTAGATTTACAGGGGAAGTACCACAAATTATTATTGGCAACATTTTCTGATTTCTATGGCAGCATTATAGATAATGCCTCCAGAATTCCTCTTTTGGAGTATAACATTAACAAAGCAGATATCACCACTTCATCTGATCAGCTCAGATGAGCTGTGCACAGTCCTATGAATCCTCTCTGGGTGAATATTCTGTCCCTCTTTTTCTTTCTTAACTTAACCAGACTGACACATTCGAAACTGTGGGTCCCACTAATATCCATTTTGTGCCAACATTGACACACACCCATAAAAAAGGGAGTTGCCTATTCCTTTTCCTATGAGACATATTCCATTGGTATAGCCAAAATTCTTGATGCTCCAGACATTTTTTCTACCCTCCAACTAAATCTTTCTGATTACTTGTATGTCCTAGACATGCAAGTGCATCAGGCTTTCTGAACATTGAGTTTAGTGGATATGATTCTTACATAACCTGCATTCAAGTCAGGATTGTTGACATTCTGTGCTTCATGCTCCTACTGGTGGGTCTACTGCTCTTGCACTAAGCAGCTCGGCTGTCCATTTCTTGGTGAAACCATGTATCTAACTCCTGCAACATGTGAACCTTACACTAGCTTCCTCCCCAACTTCTATTCTTTGACAAGACCAGTACTCCATTCCTCTTAACACAACTGCTGCATATCCTCAACATGCAGACATTGCTTGCCCAAGAGCACCCTCTAACTTGCCAGAAAAAAAAGACCATTCCTCTTTTTAACCAAATCTTAGGAAAGTTTAGCTTTTCTAATCGATGTCACTGTCACACACAGCCCTCCACTCACCTCCTTGGCCGGCAGCCCGACTGAGCATTTAATGAATGAGTGCATGCTTGTACAAGCACGTGCTCTTTCATTGACAGGCTCAGCTTATGGTAATTTTAAGGACTTTTTAAAAGTAGTAGAGGAAGGGAAGGTGCTGATCCAGTCACTGGCAGGTGGGTCGGGATGGGGGTTCACATCAACATTCCCCCATCCTTCCCCCCTGCTGATGATTGAAGCAGTCACCTCCCTTTCTCTACTACCTATAAAAAGTCCTTAAAATGACCTCGAACTGTCAATGAATGAGCACGTACTTGTACAAGCACATGCTCATTCATTAACTCCTCAATCTGGCTGCCAGTCATGGAGGTGAGTGGAGGGCTGTGCCAGTGGGTAAGGCCAGTGGGATGCTGGGATGCATAGAAACTCTAGTGAAAGGCACCACCAGTAGGAGGAAGGATGCCATGCTACCACTGTATTGCTTGCTGGTGAGACCGCTCCTGGAGTATTTTGTTCAGTTCTGGAGGTCACGCCTCAGAAGGGACACAGACAGGGTGGAGACAGTCCAGAGCAGGGCAACTAAAATGGTGAGGGGGTTGCATCAACACACTACAAGGAGAGACTGAGAGATCTCAACATGTACACCCTAGAAGAGAGGAGACTGAGTGGGGACATTATAGACACCTACCTCAGGGGGATGAATAAAGTATAGGAGAGGAGCCTCTTTCAAAGGAGAAAGAGCACCAGTCCCAAAGGGCATGAAATAAAGCTGGAAGAGGGGAGGTTTAAGTGGGATGTAAGGAAGTACTGCTTCACTGAACAAGTGGTGGATGCCTGGAATAGACTGCCAATGGAAGTGGTGGAGACAAAAACATTAGGGGGCTTTAATCATGCATGGGATAGACACAGGGGACCATTAGTAATTTGGCAGGGAGAAGGGAGGGTCACTGGATATCTGTTAGAGTCTGTGGAGACAGACTAGGCAGGAACCATCTGGGCAGACTGGGTGAGCCAAGTGGTCCTTTTTTGCTGAACAATTCTATGTTTCTATGTACTGGGGCCATCAATGCTGGCTCTGAGCCTAGAGAGGGGAGAGGGGAGGGCAGTGATGCCTCACTTTTCACTTCTATCCCGATGGAAAAGTAGGAAAATGTAATGTGGGTACTCACATCCAACAATCTGGTGTCTACAGCCAAATGAACAAATCAACATGGGGTACCTACTGTAGTTTTAAGCAGGATTTTGTACAGTTTACATGATTTAACTGCTATCAATATTATTTGCTACAGAAATTGAACCTATTTGAGTTACAAGTGTGCAGCACTGTGTGCAAGCCATGGAGATACTATATATGTAATATATATGTAAAACCAGAGGGGACATCATGTAATATTTTTGGAGCAATCCATCATCATATGCAAATTATTCCACATCTTTAACATTAGAAAACTGAAAGATAGGAAACAGCAAAGTCACATGATGCCACATCTAGTTCCTAAGTTTGCTTGTGTGTACACACTTTTCAGCATACTCCTTTTGTCACTCCACCTCATGAACATGACAGGTGTCATTTTTCAACTCCTGCCAAAAATGACTTTTCCCACTTGTGCCACAAATTTACATTTTAGACAGGATTTAATAAGTAACACCCATCATATTCATAAGGTGGCGTTATAAAAAAAGTCCAGTGTATTTAAACTTTGGAGTCAAAATCTCAAAAAAAACAACAAAGTTATGAACAAACATTGACATTTTTAAATGTTTACTCATAATTTTCCATTATTTTTTACTTTTTGAACCCATATTTCTAACACAGTTTTGTTTTTATCCCCATCAAAGAAACATGGCAGGTTTCATTTTCAAATCCACCTCCAAAACCTGTTTTTAAAGTCATTCAACAGGATAATGTTTTGGGTCGCATTTGACAAATGACACCTCTCAGGTTCATATGGTAGGGTAATAAAAACTGTTTTGAGAATTCAAGGTCACAAGCTAAGTAAATAACTTTATGTGTGAACCTCATTTCCCAAACATGACAATTTCACCATTAAAACTCATGTTATTCATCTGTACATTTTAATTGCTGTGCTACAGTATCTATGCCCCCAAAGTACACAGCAAATACAAGTAAAAAAACATCTGGCATTGACAAATGCTTGTCAAGAAATTATATTTACCTTTCAAGCAATGTATAAAGCAAGAGGTGACTCCTAACCTACTTTGGTCACAGCCCTTTGTGTCCTTTGAAAGGTGAGATATGCAAGGCCATTTGGGTCCTGCAAATATCATAACTGGTAACTCTGCATGTGCAAAGTCATGCAAGACAACAGCACCTCATCATCATAAGTACAATTTTGTTTATGTATTACTGTAATTGTAGTACACAATGCACAATGCACATAATCTCACCTGTGACTGTTCCAACTTAATGTCAGTCACACAATTGTTAGTGTACATTAGGACCAGTGTCACAACATTTGCTACTCCCTGTGAATACCTGATCCATTTGTTCTTCACAGTTTGACATGATTGCTTCAGTTCGCATTTAATTTTTCTCCCATTTGTGTTATTTGTTTGTTTGCTTGTTTTATTTTTTATACTTGCTAGCAGATAAGTAAATTAACTGTTTATACATGCAACAAATATGTACAATTACAAACACAATAAAAGTACTGTAATTACAAAATGAAAAATACAAAACTCAATAACATTCAAAAACATGTGCAAGTATTCCTGGGATAGTATCCATTTTTTTTGTCTCACCTTTAAGGTACTTGTATTACCCACTGAGGGCCCAACAAAATTACAGTTGTGTATTTTGCCCTGAGTAAGCACAGCTGCAGTGGCAGAAATAGGGTTTAAAAAATGGTTAAATTATCTCCCCTGGACAGTTTCAGATGTAACACCCTATAATAATTATACTGATGGCTGTATTATGATGCTATTATCATGTTATTATCTTGACATTTACAATTATTTGTAATTTGCAGTGATAAGCCAGATCATAATTACATCAACTTTTATTTTTTATCGAGTGAACCATCACCAAACAGTGACAGTAATAATAGTTATTTTTGCAGGTGCTGGAGTGTGCAAACAATTTTACACCTAGATGTGCTCACTCTAGCAAGAATGGAGAGAGAGAGAGAGAGAGAGAGACCTTCTTCTGCCAGTCTACACCAAAAATATATGCTCATAGAACTGTGGTCCAGAAGGGATTGTGGGACAGCTGCAGGGCCAGGGAGAGTATTGCAGCACATAAGGGATTGCAGGAGAGAGTGCGAGCTGAGGCTTCGCAGTTTACTCAGCTTGGGCATTCTACAAGTGTGGTTTTGTGCCACGGGGTGTCTTGTAGCTTATGGGGTCTCAGCAGCTTGTACCACTTCTGAAAGCACTACTATAGGGTGTTGTCTGTTAAGCAGCCAAGATCAAGTAGATGCAAAGTTATAGGCTGGTGTTCTGTTAATTAAAATAGCTCAAGTTCAGGAAAAGAGTAGGGCAGCCCTGATAATTCTGTTAATCAGCTGCTGCTTTCTGTTCCTTCATATGCTGGTAATTGAGCCAGTTTTGCTGTTTACTGGAAGGCTAAGTAGTGGGGGTTCACTGAAAGATTCAGGCAGGCAGAGAGAGAAAGAGAAGAGTTGTTTTAACCATTGTGATTTAAGGATGCAATTCATGGTATGATTTTTAAGGAAAGTCTGGCTGGTACAGTACACTGTTAAACATATAAAATCTAATCCAAATGTCACAGGCAAGGAATGCTATTGTATACTGTATGTTGTATTGTGTCTTTTTGATCATTAAAGGAGAGGTGCATTCAGACATTCAATATAAGAACAACATTGAACGTGCTTATTATTTACACATAAACACGCAAACACACATGCACGCTCACACGCACGCACATGCACACTTCTTGAGGTTTTCAATTCAGACTGTTTCTGTTATCTTATGTATTTCCACTAATCAACAGTGTTTTACATGCAATTTCATGGGGATGGGGCTGACATTTTGTTTAGTACTGGGGGAAAATGACTGACACCAACCCATACCAAATACAAAATCTGCCCTTATATGATAGCATGCATTTAGCTTATTGCTGCATTTATTTTGATGTAACTGTTGTGAAATAATATATATTTTAGTTACCATGCATAAGTATACTTGCAGTTATTACAAGGCTTTGAAACAAGCATGCAAGAAGAATAAAAGTGCAACTATTTCTTTTCTATCTGTAGATGAGATTGTTCTATGAGAAGTGATTATTTTGGTGACCACTACAACATTGAATAAGTTATCCTTTCTCTCATTTCTTCATCATATTAATACAAAGCAGCATTCATGTTTTAGCTATTTCTCCTGACCGCCTTACATCTATACCTGTCTCTGTCACATTGAACATGAAGTAACAAGTATACATTAAAACATGTGTTAACACATGGGTGAAGATGCCTTTGCATGTGATGTTAATGACTTGGCATTTCTGACAAGCATTTGAGTTTTCCTAGTAGTTATTAGATACACACAAGCATTCCAACAATCATCTTGTGAGACATACTGCATGTTGCAGTTGATATCATGATAAGAAGCAGAGATAATCTGGAGTGTGCTAAACCAGCATACTCCAATCATTTCTTACATTTAATGGTGCTGTAGTTGAGGTACACTAGTTAGGCCAGTGGATCAGCTCCTAAGTACAAAATCAGTGCTGAAACATTTTATTATCCCTCTGCCTCAATGATCTGTCATTCTATAATACAAATACTGCTTTGGAGGCATATACAGCATGCTATACAAGTCAGTATCTGACATTAGTGTTGCTGTTTAATAACTATGGTCCACATATTCAAAGGCTAGTTCCAGTGCAATCATGGTTAGTGACGGTGCTAACCTGAGTTTGCACTAATGCTCTGGGTAGGATCATATTTAGAACTCCCAGGAATGCTGCCCAAACTCAGCAGTTCCAGGGCTACCCACACCACCGCACCTATGCAGATGAGTGGATCACTCCTGCATACCAGTGCAGTGGTATATTTAAAGGTTTTCTGCAGTGGTAAACTGCTTCCAGATTGGCACTGTTTAATGATGCTTAAAACCATGTCTATTCTGGATGTTCAGTCCACACCTCCACCCCCTGAAGGCAGGTTATCTGTATTGCTGCCACCTGCCCCTGTGTCCAAGCCTTCTCCCCACACCCCACAATCACTCATCTGTTAAATAAAAATGATCTCCCTGCTGGTTTAATGGTCCCCCAACCCCCTGATCACCCATCCTTCAAATAATAATTTCCCTGGTGGTTTAGTGGTACAACCCCAATCACCCTTCCATTAAATAATATTAATAATCTCCCTGGTATATTAATGGACACCCACCACCTGATCACCCATACTGCAGTTGTAAAATATAACCTAGCCCAACCCCCCACCCACTAAGGAATACTGCCCTGAAACCATACTCATCCCAATCACCACTCATCTTCTCAACTGGAGCAGAGTAGTGGCCACCCCCTTTGCTCACCTGCTTGGCCAGTCACCATCTGAAAAACACAGAGCATGATCACATACATGATCCATGACTGTCAGATGATGGAAGGCCAAGGAGGTGTGTTGAGGGCTGTGCCAGCTGCTGTTTTGCACCGGACCAGAAGGTGAGTGGTGACTGGAGGAGGGGTGCAGAGCATGTGTCCTCAGTGGTTGGGTGGGTTGGTGAGAGGATGAGTTATACTTTACAACTGCAGGATGGGTGATCAGAGGGTGAGGGGACTACTAGTATACCAGGGAGATTATCATTATTTGTCGGATAGGTGACTGGGGGGTGGGGGCACCACAAAACAAGTGGGGCATGTTTGCTGCCAACCTGCACTGACACTAGGGGTCCTCTGCATTGCATGCAAATGAGTCCATAATGGGCATGGAGATGGCCCTTAGCACCTTGCATGACCCATGAGCTCATTTGCATTCTCAGGATGAATATGCCCACACAAGACCTGGCAGTATTCTGTTTCAGGAAGTGCTGTCTCTTGTGGGCCATATGCAGCCTTGGTTCATCTCAGCACAGTGCAAATCCACTTATATCTGCACCAACATGTCCCAATATTTGGTTGGTTAGTACCACTCCATTGGTGAGTGCTGACCTTTTGAATATCACTCAGAGCTGGTCATGCTCTATCGGAAGCACTACGCAAAAAGCTGCTCTGCAAATTGCACCCAGTTTTGAATATGTGGCTCTTAATGTATTATTTGACCACACTATGGAAGAAACTTTGAAACATAGAAGCTCACAGCAGAGAAAGGTCTTGTGGTAGAACCAGTGTGCACAGCCCAGTTGTAGCTTTCTTGGGCACCTTTGATCATTTCTGCAAAATGCAAATGTGTGTATTGGTTTGCACCCATTTAAAGATAACATGTAATATGTACTGTATTTGAATTTAGACGGAAGCATCTTCAACAAGAAAATTTAATTTAAAAACCCTCACAAAGAGTTGTCCACTGTGGAACACTGAAATAGCCACATACATTTATTGAGGAAGGGGGATCCTGATGAATTTATGTGTAACTTTTAGATTAATGGAAAATACCTCAGCAACTGAGTATTGAGTGATTTCAAGAATCAGTTTTATAATGCCCTCATCAATAAAAATTACATAAATAGGGGCTCACAGTATAGCCTAGAGGTTAGATTAATGAGTTGTGAAACGAGCTTTGTACATCCATCAGGCATGGGTTTGATTCCCACAACCTCGACTTACACACTGTGTGACTCTGGGAAAGTCACTTAACTTCCCCAGTGCTCCCAGGTTGCTCCTGAAAACAGGGACTTGTGCCTAGTGGTCCCAACCCAGTTACCAAAAATAAAATAAATAAAACAGTGTGTGTGTGTGTGTGCGCGCGCTCGCGCTGTGTTTTCTATTTGTTACTTTGTTTTACCAAATCTAGCTCTGTGCTGTTTGCCTGTCTTTTCCCTGATATCAAGGTGGTAGCCTTTTGCTTTGACCTCATTCAGGATGCAGATTCTTCATCGACACCAACTACTTCAAGACGCAACCAGTGCCAATTACAGACTTGTGGGTGTGACTGAGTTTAAAAAAAAAACTGATCTCCAGAGAAAGAAAATGGCAAACTGATACCAAAGTGCAGAGAGCCCTTGCCAGGCTGACAGCTAGCATTTGGTACAGAATTTGAAAGAAGCTGCTCAAGTCGTGGCCCAAGTGAGGGCACAGCATGAGGCAGTCACTTTGGAGATGGGGGAAAAGGCAGGCAAATGGTACAGAGTTAGACCTGGCAAAAAGCAAGCCACTGGTCTGGAACTGTAATTACAAAAGGGAATGTGTTGCTTAGAATAAATGTAATCTGAAATACTAGAAAGAGATTGGGACATCCAGCTCCATTACAGCAGGGTGAAATATGATGAATGTTTTAGTAAACAAGCAAACTGTTTTCATTCAGCTGCCACCTCTGGGAGTATAGCTTAGAGATTACAGTAACAAGCTGCAAATGAGTCTGGTACATCTGGCAGACCTGGGTTTGATTCTCACAACATCCATTTGCATACTATGTGACGCTGAACAAATCACTTAACCTCCCAGTGCTCCTGGGTTACCCCTGAAAACAGGCACTTGTGCCTCGTGGGAGTATACAGTGATAAGGGTGAATCAAACTGAGTAACTCAAATATGTGCGACTCAGTTTGCACGCCCACAGGAGCAACGATGGTGAGGGGAGGGAACAGTGAGAAAGGAGGGACAGAAGAGTGACAGCAAATGACAGGGGTTTGCCAGGTGCTATTGGCTAAATGGGGAAGTGCAGCCTGTTGCTGCTGAGCTGGCCACCTGGCGTGGTGGGTATAGATGATGCCTTGTGGTGCCGATGGTCCAGGGTTTATGTCTGCCTGCAGATAGATTGTTTTGTAGGGTTTCTGGTTGGGTTTTTTTGTGTATTTTTGTCCTGGGGTTGTGGTGCCCCTTCCGTGGTATACCCCTGTTTACTACAGCCCCCCTTTCATGTCATCCCCTGTCCCCCAGTGTCTGCCTCTCATGGAGATGATGGGGGTGTGTCGGGCATGTCCCCTGCATTAAAGATTACATTTAAGGTCCCATTTTTAAATGTATTTGTGTTGTCCTATTGGTGGTTGCTGATGTGGGTTATGTGCCCGTTTGACATTCAGTGATATGTACTCGCTGTTTTGCAGGTCGTCATACTATTTTCACCATTATGACATGGAACACCTAATGAGCATTATCTGGTTACCAAACAATAATAAATGAATCTCTATTTAGAAAATAAAGCACATGATAAGGATAACATCTGATTAAGAAGCATATTTAAAGTGTGCTGCTGTTGCTGCTGCTGTATGGGTCTGTTGGGCTCTCTTTCTGTTTAGAAAAGCCTGGGTAGTCCACAGGATAGAACACAGCATAGTGAAAAAGAACAGCAAATGTCTGAATGTGACCCAGCCACTAGCTCACCATGTGACCCTGAGCAAGATACTAGGCTACCCTGCACTTCAACAAAAAGAGGGCCCAAACTGACAAGATGGCACATACTCTGTTGTGGGGTTAAATGAATTTTATGAAATGGGTGGGGAAAATACTGCATCCTTCTCTGTTAGCACCTATGTGATGAGAAAGCACAACACAGGGGGCAAAAAGTGCTGCAGTCAGGAAAGAACACACAATGTCAATGCCTTTTTTTTTTTGTAATTTCTGATTTCCATTACAAACATGCTGCCCCCTTTACTCATTGAAAAAAATCACACAGTCCAGCTGGCCCAATGGCATGGTGTGCTGAGGTGATGCAAAGTGCCTTACCTCCTGACACACCAGTTACTCAGCTTCGGTAACAGACTCGAGTCCTCGGCGGTTGGCCATGAAGAGGACTGAGCAACCGAGGGATTACTTTCCTCCCCCAGAGAAGGGGTGGCTTTTCATCCCAGCCTCAGCTGCACTCAGGTGGAGGTCTGGAGGTACAACAGGTCAGGGAGGCAAAGTATGGGAGGGACCTGAAGGGGATACATAGGATGGGCATGCATCCACGTGCCACTCCTATGCTCTGAAGGAGGGTTGGGATGGGAAACAAGCAGGAGGAAAACGTACATCAAGGGGCTTCATGAAGCTCATCCTAGCTGTCTCTTTCCATGCGTCACCACCCGGTGATCAAGTTGGTCCTCCTCGGATCTGATGTAATGGGGGGTGACTTTTTCCTTCAGCCCTGCCACAAGTGGGGAACTAGTGGGGAGAAACATTGACCAAGAGCACACCAGGGGAGGTGGACAGCTGGCCAGAAGGGATTGGGGATCAGGCTGAGACAGCTGCCCCTTGAACTTGAGGAGGATAAACACTTGGCTCCCTCTGCTCCTCTTCGAGGGACCTCCTGGACATTTCCTCGTTCGGCTCTGGACATCGGTTGACAGTGAATTTAGTGTCACAGGGCCAACCCTGTGGAACTCGCTTCCACCTGCAGTTCGGGTGGCTCCTTCGATTGAGGTGTTCAAGCTGACGCTGAAAGGCTGAGGCTGAAAGGTCACATCTTTAGGCAGGCCTTCATAGCTTGCTGATCTGTGTCTGGACAACCAGTTTGTTTCCCCAGCAACCTGAAGCGCACTATACATGTGTTATGCTAACATACTGAATTTTATTGTATTAATTTTTATTGTATTTTAACACTTGTTTTTATGTGTTCATGTTTGTTAGGTGCCCTGGGTCTCAGAGAATGGGAGCCCTATAAATAAAATTGCATTGCCTTACCTAGTCTTATATAAAAAAAAATCACCTTGGCCCTAAAATTAAACTCCATCAAAATAAGAAGAACAATCACACTAATTAAATGTTCTTTCTCTTGATATTCCTCTTCTTATACACAAACAAATTAAAATGAAGTGCTGCAAATGGTTATATTTATTGGGGCTTCATTTCTGACCATGGATCCCACCCTCCTCTTCTCCTTCCCTGCCTACTAGGGAAGACTTTGCTGCTTGCTTTGCCCCAGATACAACTGAATTTCTGGCTTTACTGAGGCTTTCTGTTTTGCGTAGCATCTGACTGCATGACAGCACCAGCTTCAGTCAGCACTGTCACACCTGAGGCATTCAGCAGGAAAGTTGATACTGTGAGTTGGAGCCGGCACTCCTGTCTAAGGTAGAACAGTTTGGGGATAAACAGTAAATCAACCCTTGTCTAAGTTTTTATTACATTTTTATTTTTTCTAAGTTTAATTAGCTTAGTAGCCTGGACATCAGTGCTACAGTATGTGTATGTCTCATTGCAACTGTCTGTTGCACCTCCTTAGATTTTTTCCTTTATGGCTATTTAGAAAGCATTTCCACTGTTTCCAAAACAGCAACTGCAGTAAATCCACAATGTACCGTAAATACCTTCTAGCTGTTATTCTGTCCTGTTGGTTTAAAATTATACAGATGATAGAGTATTTAATGTATTACAATACAGTGTTTTTTTCTGCTGCATACAATAACAGATTTTTTTTTAATTGATAATGATTCAAATTGATTTACAAAGTGGGATGGGTTATTATAAAAAAATAAAGCTCAGGCATATGTGTGTTTATGACATTTTTTTACACACCTTCAGTGTGTGAAGACCTTATTAACCTCTCAAGTTTCACTCTTGAGGTTTATGGGCCATCACACACCTCGATTGTGTACAAAAAGCTCATAACAGACAGAGTCCTAAGCATTGTTCTATATTCTCTAGTTACTTTAAACAAAAGAAAATACCTACTTTTAATCAAAGAGTTTACTGTTGTTTTTAAATGTTTTCAATTTAACCATTTTCAAAATGCAATAAGATGCTTTGAGGTGAGTGTTGTGCTGCACAACTCACTTCCATGAGATGAAGGCACTCCATCTGCAGCTTTGTGCCTCACTGTGCCCCTGAGCATATATTCGGCCAGCACAACACACACCCCATCATGTCTTATTGCTTATGTGAACTTGCACAGTAAGTCAGTCTGGTGCTCTACGCTGTCGACATTTATTGGGAAAACCAGGCATGGGGTTGGTTCATTGGTTTGGAAAAGGGGTCCAAATGTCTTTTCTCTGTACCCAACTAAAAGCAGATTTGAAGGGCTGGAACAGGATACCTTATTATAAACTGTCTGGGCCTGTTCTGAGAGAAATGCAAACCTGGTCAATCCAAAACCTTCTGGAGTTGTAGGCACATTAGTAAATACAGTAAGCACGGTATACAGCATTAAGCAAGCTAAAAAAGGCACTGCAAAATCCAACAAGGAAATCATTCAGTATTTAGGTTTGTTTTTGCACCCACAAGAGCTCTCACCAAATAAAAACAATGCAGGAGTTATTTTTACAGGGACTTTTTCTCAAACTTGTAATATTCTCCTTACACAAATCCAATATGTGGTTACATGATTGCATTTAATACATTTTGAGTGAGGTATGATTGAGTGAGTTTGATGATTTACAGACAATAAAACTGGGATTGGCAGTATATCCTACAGGTAATATTAATGAGCTGTGAATAAGCTTGGTACATCCAGCAGACCTGGGTTTAGTTGCCACAAGCATCACTTGTATACTGGGTGACTCTGAGCAAGTCACTTAAAGAGGACAGGAAATAAAAAAATGATATTTATCACATGAAATGTGTCCTGCAGTTATTGCTTATATTGTTGGTTTCAATAGTAGTCTGAAAATATATGTTGCTTGTTATTTTGGTTTTAATATTAATAACGTCATTGATTCTCCCGTTACCAGAGCCACTTCACAAATCTTTCCGGTATTCACACAGAAGAAGTGAGTGTGCTGGTTTGATCATGACATACCTGTTTCAGTTTGGCACTGCCTGCTGTTCTCACGTCAAATATGCGATATTGTTACAGTGCTGTAAAGTGGTTAGGTGTCAATGCTACCTTGTAGAATGATGAAACTGTAATGGTTATCAGCAATGTACATCATGATGCGCAGCACTCAGTGGATGTTCCCGAGCACTACCGCAGTGCCTTGCTCCACTCACCGTAAACTCCATCTTTTAGCGAAAAGAAATTCTCTTCTGAGTACAATCAATTAAATTATTGCCATTGTAATGCACAACATATGGCTCCCTTAAAAGACTAACAGCTATTTCTGCCAATTACGCTAAATGAAAAAAGTTATTTAATTTAGTACACCATTCGGACACTACTTCCCAATCAATTGCCTCTAAACACATATCACATGCCTAGCCTACTGCAGCTACCATAAGCCAGTGACCCTTCTTCAGTGTGATCCCTGAACTGGGACCCTGCAGAGATAATGAGCTGAGCAGAGATGGAAAAGGGAGGTGCTAGTGTCGACAGGAGATTCCCAGGAGCAGGCATGCACTCCATTTTCAGTGGCCCTGAGTGACCTGGTGAGGCTGAAGGAGTTGCAGGCAGAGTCAGACTGTACTTGTTGCCCCTGACATGGGTCTCGCCCTGCATCATCTCACACCAGTTGGGCATAGTGACAAACTGACTGTGGAATCAATGCGGGACCCAATTTACACTTGTGGATTCCATTTGACACTGGGTTTGTACTGGCAGTACTGACAGAGTGTAGCCCAAAACCCCAAGTTTGTGATTGATGTACTACTAACGTGCATCCTAGTGTGAATCTAAACCAAGACAGATACATTTGAGGGCTTGTTAAAAAAATAGAGAACAAAATAAAAGCAAACTGGTAATGTCAATGACTGATCTATTTTGCAGATCCTTGAAGCAAATTAGCTTGCCTGCATCCCAGGGCAAATCTCAAGTGAGATTGAGGTGAGGGTTTGTTACAAAAAAAAACAACAACCTGTAATTAAACTGGCAAGCAAGCGGGTGGGAACAAAAAACCTGTAATTAAACTGGCGAGCTAGTGGGTGGGAACTGCAGTGGATACTGATCGCTGAAATGACACAACTTTCCCTAAGTTTAAACTAGTGTTGGAGAAGATTAGTTGTCCACTGCTGTTCCCAGTTTCTGACAGAAAGCATCTCCAGTTCAGTTGCAGTATTTTTTTTAACAAACCCTCACATATATCTCTGTTGCGATTCGCAGTGGGATGCAAGCTAGTTTGTGTCAGGTATCTGCAACAGATATCTGATACTGGCTGCGATCTATTTTTATTAGGCAGAAGGTCACAACTGGGCAATGGTAAGCACAGTTTGCTTTTTTTAGTCTCTTTTTTAACAAGCCCTACACAGTACACTCTCTCTGTCTTAGTTTAGATTCACACTGGGCTGCAGGCTAGTTTGAACTTTCCCATTGTGGATACAGCAGTACAGTCTAGTACCTGCCAACCAACTTTGCCTCACCGCTGGCTCTGTCTCCATTGCCACGAAATGCCCCCTCCCAAGTATTTAAATATCTAATAATGGATGGTGTGTTGTACATTATACCCTATATTAATAATTAAGTTTCCGTAGTTTAGTATCCCACCCCAGTTCCTGATCTCCCACCCGATATTGAGAAAATCTTTTTTTTTTTTTGAATGCTTCTTCTAGTGGTGTCCCCCCACCTTACCAGTTGCAATACCAAAAAAATAAAAATAAAAACCTCCCTGGTAGTCTAGTGGCACCTCTAAATCCCCACCCACTCAGGTTACCCACATCCAGAAACACCTTTCTGTCAATGAGCAGCATAGTCCATCTCTCACCTCCACAGCTGCCCACCAACGAAGTTATAAATAACTGAATGAGTTATACTCATTCATAACTCAGTTGGCTGGCAACTGTGGAGCTGAGAGGTGATCTGTTCTACTCATCATGGAAAGTTGTACCATGGGGAGGGTTACCTGAGTGAGTGGGGTTTGAGGAGTATTACTAGACTACCAGGAAGTGTTTTTTTTATTGTTTTGGTATTGCGATTGGTGGGGGAAGACCACTAGCAAATGCTTTAAAAAAAAAAAACGGACTTTTTCAATATTGGGTGGGAGATCGGGATTCAGGATGGGACACTACACTATGGAAATCTAATTATTGACATAGGGTGAGCAATCGGGGACAAGGGTGGGCCACTATGCTAGGGAAACAGTTATTTTGCTGTCATTTCAATGTGTTTGCTATTGGGATTGGGGGAGAGACCCTGGTCTACCAATGATCAGTTCTAAGAATATGGGACAGAATTAACAAACATAACTCACACTACCACTAACAAGTCTGGTAGGGCTGTAACTCTACTTAATTTTTAAAATGTTTTTTAATCAGATAATGAATCCAAACCACTCACTAGGTTCACAACCAGCTTATGATCATATGTCTAATGGGGTTCGAACATGCAAGATAATCA
This sequence comes from Neoceratodus forsteri, assembly GCA_016271365.2. NCBI lineage: Eukaryota > Metazoa > Chordata > Ceratodontiformes > Ceratodontidae > Neoceratodus > Neoceratodus forsteri. The sequence continues at coordinate 1,296,128,491 of CM057456.1, forward strand.
GCGATCAGGCAGAACCAATAAGTTAACATGTTTTGCAGATCAGTTCAATTAACAGCAAAACCACTTACTGTTTTGTCAGGAGGTCTAAACCTCACTCTCAGGTTCTTGGCAATATTGGGAATGCAAGAAATCACAGATAAGTTGCATAAGAGTAATAAACTTGTTCATTACTACCAAAGGGATAAATCACAGTTGCCCTAAGCAGTTCTTATCATTACGAACTGGGAACCAATGCTAAGCGTTCCCTATACCTCAAGGTTTCTTTGTGTCTCCTGGGGTCTCTGAGGTATAAAACTCAGTGTCTCACTTTATCTACCTATGATAATTACTATGGTTATTGCAAGATAGAAACATTTCTAGATACAGAGGTGAGCCCTATTGGCTAAATTAGAGGTGACGCCACGGTCCAAGATAACATTATACAATTTTGTAGTAGTCATCACTTTGTGAAACAAAAGAGTACAGTTCTTACACAAATCAGTGTAGTAGTACAAATTACCAAAAGATGGCAATGCCGACTTATATATTATAATCATTAGAAGGACACAGATGTCCTAACATCTTATAAGTAAGAAATACATAGAAAATGTATATATATTAGAAAGAAAAGCATATAACAATAATATGCATACATATCCTGACATCTACTCTTATACGGTAGATGCCCATAGCCCTATATGTTTGTATAACATATGCCTAAGTACTAGCTGTCTATGGTGTACCTCTGGGGGTACCAATAAGGGTGCAGGGACCTTGTGCAACATTCCCCCCTTTTTGCCTCCAAAGGCAACACAGGCAAAAATATGGAAAGGTAAGGGAGCAGGTGCTTTTTACAAACCTGATGCACAAGCCTTGCAAAGGAACTCCAGCTGCTCATGGTGTTGGTGCAGTGTGCTCCATAGGCAGTATAGCATAATAACCAAGAAAAATATCAAAAATGCTTGTATAATAACAAAACCTTTAAAGGTAATCTCTAACCAAGTGTTAGTTAATGCATCATTCATATCACCATCATTAATTAATGAAGGAATAGCTTCATTAGCCTTAGTGATATTATTGCTGATGTGGATGAGGTGTGTGTCTTTCCTCTCTAAAAGTGATTTTAATGTAAGTGATAGTGGATTTATGTGTACATTAAAATATGGGAGATATTTAGAGAGGTTTAGCAGATAATTGGGGTTACTGTCAATGATGTCCGCATCCATAAGGGGGAAGGTGGTAATAACGGTATGTCCAATAACAGCTTTTTGGTGGTGAACAAAACAAAATTTTGGGTTATCAATAACTCAAGTCTCAGTTCTGTATGTATAAGTTTTATAGTTTGTTACTACACAGTACTCCCCATCAGAATTATATTGCATTTTAACAGTGGGGAGGCACCACTTTTGCAACTGTACCGGGCAGGTGTAGGTTGTCTTGGAAATTCATGTTGACAGGCTATGAACTTCCTCTTGATAAGACTGGTGAAGTTTATCTGGAGCCAATGCTGAGTCTAAAAAGTCTGTGCCATTAGTGCTGATGTCATCATCCATGGAAAAGGACCAATCAATTCTGTTGGGAGAATAACCACATACAGGTTTAATAACATCAGATATATCACATAAACACAAGTAAATATATTGTTTCTTCACACAGCAGTCTGTGTGCGGAGCGACCCAGGTGTCCAGGAAAGGATGGAGGACCAATAGAAGAGGCAAGTCCAGGCGTTCTCTGTAGATGTCATCATCAAGGTGCCCGATGGAGTGGACAGAAGCTAGCTTGTTGAACAAAGTTGTAGTGGGATCAAAACATGGTAAAGAGACAGTAAAAGAAACAAGCATAGTATCTTTTATAGAACATTTCTTAGAGGTAAAACAAGGACCAGTATTGGGGTGTCTGGTCACAAAACCCAATTTCTAGCTGTAGAAAGAGGAATAGTTAAAGATTGTTGCATACACATAGCAATACAGCCAGGGGTTTTACATCATGGACAATACCATTTCGAAATACGTCTGTCATGTATGGTATCAGGAATTCTTCCACATTCTAGATCACGGAAGAGATTATAGATGGTAATGATAGTGACGCGTGGACAGCTAATTATGAGTATACTATGATTTTTTTTGGTATATAAAAATCTGTTATGGACTGTCTCTCATGAGAGATACTGAGACAGTATGTGAAATGACACACACACCCAGGTTTTAGATACAAGGTGTTACCTGGAAGGCCAGAAGCTAATTACAGACTAGAACAGGCCTTAATCAAGAATCTCCTGTTTTTCTAAGTTAAATATAGCTTAAACTGCTAAGAGGGAAATCAGTATCCATTTTATGTTTCGAGGAGGAAATAAAGTTTGGCACACTGGTGCAAAATTATAAATGCTTTGATGTCTGTGTGAGAGGTGATACTGCTCATAGATGAAAGGAAATTTCCAGACTTGATTGGGGAAGTCACATGGGGAAAGGAGTTTCTGCTGAGGTAACCTTAATTAACTTTCCTTCTAAACCAATAAAACTTTCTGGGTATATACTTTTTAATAAACAGAGGAGGAGCTAGGTGACCTCACACAAAGGGGTTGGCAAGGGCACTTTTTTAAAGAGTATTCTGTTTTCCTTCAGGGAGACGTTTATCTACACTCTGACCAAAAAACATCTTTGAGCACTTTAAGCAAATATACAGGTAGAGAGAAACAAAATCTAAGTACTGTAGTAGGAACTGTACCGGTAAAATCTTGGTCTTTTAAAAGATTGTAAGGTTCTTGTGATATATGGTTCTGTATTTTATGTTTTACATACTTTTATCTATTTTAGTAAAACTCTATTTTTAGAGCCTACTCGGTCTGTCTTTGAATTTCTTTTCTTTAACAAGTGAAGTATTTGTGGTTAAAGCAGACACTGTGCATAAACTTGAATGGTGATACCGAACTGGTAAAAGGTAAGAGTAATCTGAGGTCTTTATTAGAGTTTTAAGGGTTCATTTTGTACACCTGGTTAGGTGCCTGTAGGCAAAGATATCTGCCCCCCCCAAAGACAGAATTATCTGAGCCTGTGCACTGGGCATGCTAGCAAGAGGTTCACAGTTTGAATCCCTCCAGAACTGAGACCAAAGGTTGATTAAAACCCACAAAACAGGCAGGATGGTTACCCTGTTTCTGTTTACTGTTCACAAGACTGTGCTCGGAGGTTGGCACTTTGGGAGTAGAGGGCTGACCTGCTGAGTGGGTTTCTGACAGATTGGTGGGAGCGGTGGGATATTTTGGTATTACAAACTCTTATTGTTCAGTGTGTCAGCTTTAGACCATCAGCTCACTTGCAAAGAAAGAAAAAGGCAGTGATTTATTTTTTTAAAAAAGGAGACAGCACTATATCACCTGGTGTGAAGTTTTCCAACCCGTTTTATTTTTTTTTCCTAACATGTAAGTCAGAGTAGCAGTAGTTAGGGAAGATGGCTTCCAACTACAACAGGCACACTGTAGACTACTTAAAGCAGTTGTGTGGGGGCAGAGGAGTCTCATTCAAGGCAAAAGCCAGCAAACAGAACCTAGTGGATGCCCTGATGGTAGCAGATACCCAAAGCACCGTGTCACAGACCATGACTGAAAAGAAACAAACCTCGAGTGTGGCAGGGCTAGCGGCCAGTGCAGTGTACAGATCTGATGAGGAGGGCAACAGGGCCACTGTCAGTGAAGGGCTGCAGCAGCATGGGAAGGTCACCAGTATCCTGGATCTGGTAATACTCAGGCTGTAAATTGAGTTGCGCTAGATGGCGCTGGAGTTCCAGAGGGAGAGGGAGTGAGAGAAGTGAGAGACAGACCATGAACAATGAGGGGCAGACTGTGAGGCAGAGCGACAATGCCATGAGGTAGAGTGAGAATGTCGAGAGGCAGAGCGAGAACAGAGAGACACTGACCATGAGGAGCAGGAGTACCAGAGGCAACATGAACTGGAGAAGGTACGACTCCAACCAGCAGCACTAGAGCAGGTAAGTGACTTGGGTTTAACTGGGACTACAGGACTGGGTTACAAACTGAATTCCAAATTAATAGCCAAATTTAAAGGGGGGGGGATATGGATGCCTTTTTAAATTCTTTTGAAAATGTTTGTATTCAGGCTAAAATTCCTAGAGAGTCTTGGAGCTTCCAGCTATCCCTGCTACTTACCGGGAAAGCCTGGGATGCATTGAGTCAATGGACAATGAGGACAGTGATGATTACAGTAAACTTAAAGATGCACTGTTAAAAAAAAAATTGAATTAACTGCTGAGTCATACAGAGCTAAATTCCATAAGCTCAGGAGAAGCCCTGATATGAGCTACGAGGAGCTAGCCATGAAACAACGTCAGTTTTTAAAACATTGGTGGGAAGGAATTGAGGCAAACTCTGTTGATAAAATTGAAAATGTGATTTTGTTTGAACAGTTTTATTGTGCCTTCCCAGCAGAGCTGAAAACCTGGCTGGAGGACAGAAATCCCAAAACAGTGCAAGAGGCTGCTGAACTCTTGGACCACTATGCCAAGAGCAGACCTTCTCTGAGAGCAAATGTGGCAGGTGTGGCAGTGCAGAAAGGGAAAAGCGCACCTTCAGGGCAGCTAAAACCATCACTGCCTCCACCGAAACCAGTTAGCCCCAGGTTTCAGAGAAAAGATTTCTCTGAAAAGAGAAGTGAATGTTGGTTATGTAAAGAAACTGGGCAAATTGCTAGACAGTGTCCCAGAAGAAAGAGCAATAATGCACAGAATGGCACTAGAAAAGAAGTGGGTTGTTTCTGTGTCCCTGGGAGCATGCCAGTGAACATGAGGGAACACATGCATCCAGTCATGGTGAATGGTGTACAGATGCAAGGGTTAAGGGACACAGGGGCATCCTTGACCTTGGTAAAGGGGGATTTAGTTGAGTCTGGTCAGCTTATACCCAATGAATACATCACTGTACAGGACTTTACTGGTGAGGCAAAAACATTGCCCCTAACTAGTGTTCTCCTAGACTGGGGTGAAACATGGGGAACGGCAATGGGTGGCAGTAGCCAAAACAATAGCAGTGGATGTGATCCTGGGCAACAATCTCAAACAGAGGATGGTATGTGCAGTTACCCATTGCCAAGTGGCAAGGGAAAATTGTAGTTCCCTGAAACCCACAGAAGTCATTGTGAAAACCACCAAGAGGCTGGTTCCCCAGCCTGTGTCTCCAGATGGGAAGATTAATGAAAAGGGGGTAGAAATGTCCCCAGTAGCAAGTAATCACACAGCTACAGAGGGTTACTCTGAAGAGGGAGGGGTGATCCATTGTCAGAGGGTTGGGATTGACAGTGATCCTCAGTGCCCTGATGCTAGTGCTAGGGACTCTAGATTAGCAACTGAAGGGGACCTGTTCCATGCCTTGGAAATGTGTGTGGGGTTCACTGCTGCTTCGAAAAGTGACCCTAGTTTATAGAAGCTGAGGGCTTGGGCAGACTTGGACAGTGCACAGGGAGGTGAAGGCAGACATAATGTTTATTGGGAAAATGGTCTTATGTATACTCAGGCAGTAGAGACAGAGGGAGGGGTGCTAGGCAGGCAGCTTGTCATTCCCCAGGGGTATCATGAGCAGTTGCTCAAGACTGCACATGATATTCTCTTGTCTGGTCATCTGGGAATCACACGCACGATGCAGCGGTTGGCTCAGAATTTCTACTGTTCTAACTTCACCCAGCAGGTGAAGGAGTATTGCAGGTCTTGTCACCGGTGCCAAGAAATAGGGAAGGCAGGCAAGAAAACCCAAGCCACCCTGATTCCATTGCCCACAGTGAAGGAGCCATTCCAGAGGGTGAGAATGGATATTGTGGGGCCTATAAATACCCCCTGCTCCTCAGGGAAGAGATTAATTCTGACTGTGGTGGATTATGCCACCCAGTACCCGGAGGCAGTCGCCCTATCCTCACTGAGGACAGACAAAGTGGCAGATGCCTTACTTGGGATTTTCTCCCTGTTGGGTTTCTGCAGGAGGTTTTTACCAATCGAGGGGGTTCCTTCATGTCAGACCTGATGAAGTGTTTATGGGAGAAGTGTGGGGTGGTGCAGAGATCACAACACCATATCACCCACAAGCCAATGGGCTTGAGGAAAGATTCAATGGTACCCTAAAGTCAATGCTCCGGGCATTTGCTGAACAGCATGGGAGGACTGGGAAAAATACCTTCCCCACCTGTTGTTTGCATACAGGGAGGGGCCCCAAGAGTCGACAGGATTTTTGCCCTTCAAACTCTTATATGGATGCTGGGTACGTGGGCCCCTAGACTTGATCCAGAGGACTGGGAAGGCAAACACGTCGCCCAGGGAACACCCATTGTGGATTATGTCCTTAGGTTTAGAGAAAGGCTGAAGGATCTTATGGGGACAGCCCAGAGCAACCTGGATGCTGCCCAACAGAAACAAAAAGCGTGGTAAGACCGCAGAACCAGAGCTTGCTCATACATGGTGGGTCAGGAAGTCATGGTCCTTATTCCGGTCTAGAAAGTCAAGCTGCAGGCTGAGTGGGCAGGACCATACAAAGTGGTTAGGAAGGTAAATGACATAAACTACATTGTGGAGTTACCTGACCGAAGACAGACAGAAAGGATGTACCATGTCAACATGATGAAACCATATGCAAATAGGGCTGACATGGTGTTTGCAGTGTGTAATACTGGGGAGGGGACGAACTAAGGAGACCCCTTTCTGGACTTGCTGGAAGAACGTAAGTGGGAGCCCTCTGTGAAGGCAGTAAAATTGTCTCCCCAGCTGGCCCCAGACCAGATCCAGAACGTAAGGGAGGGTTTAGCAGACTTTGACCCATTGTTTAGCACAAGCCTGGACTAACCCCCTTAGCGATGCACGATGTGGAGACAGGGACACAGACGTCCATATGGTGGACAGCATATAGAGGCTGTCCAAAAAGACATTAGGAGGGAAGTGGAGGAGATGCTGGATGTAGGGGTAATACAGAGATCCCACAGCTCCTGGGCCTCACCTGTAGTCCTTGTGTCCAAGCCAGATGGCTCTACTTGTTTCTGTGTGGACTATCATGGACTGAATGCAGTCACGAAGTCAGACACCCACCCGATGCCCCAGATGGACGAACTCCTGGACAAGTTGGGAGGGATGGCCTACCTTACAACCATTGACCTGACCAAGGGGTATTGGCAGGTACAGTTGACAGACAGAGCTAGGCAGAGATCGGCCTTCCTCACTCTGATAGGCTTATTTAAGTTTAAAGTAATGTTTTTTTGGAATGAAGAACACCCCAGCCACTTTCCAAAGGTTGGTGAACCAGGTGTTAAATGGTGCTGAGGAGTAGGCCGTGGCATACCTGGATGACATTGCTATCTTTAGTACCAGCTGGGAGGAACACCTATCCCACCTAAGGGAAGTGCTGGGCAGGATACAGAGGGCCGTGCTCACTGTCACAACCGAGAAGTGCCAGGTGGCCATGGGAGAAGTGACATACCTTGGGCATATGGTAGGCCAAGGACTGCTCCGTCCTAACCAAATAAAGATAGAGGTAATCCAGGCATGGCCCAGACCAGAAACACAGAAGCAGGTCAGGAGTTTTCTAGGGACAGTAGGGTACTATAAAAAACTTGTACTCAATTACAGTGACCTGGCTGCTCTCCTATCTGACCTGACAAAGAAAAGGATGCCCAAGAAAATTACCTGGTGCCCAGCCTGTGAGGAAGCCTTATCCAAACTAAAGGAGGCACTGTGCAGTGCTCCTGTTTTGAAAAGTCCTGACTATGGCAAAACCATTATAGTTCAGACTGACACCTCAGATGAGGGATTGGGGTAGTACTGAGTCAGACATCCAGCCAAGGGACAGATCACCCAGTACTATAGCTGAGTAGGAAGTTACTTCCCAGGAAGCAGACATACTCCACAGTGGAAAAGGAATGTCTTGCCATAGTGTGGCCCTAAAGAAATTAGAGCCATACTTATATGGACAGCATTTTGTGGTGCAGACTGACCACAACCCCCTGGTTTGGCTGACGCAGATGGGAAAGAACAATGGTAGATTGCTAAGATGGAGTCTTGCTTTGCAAGGGTATGATACAACAATCATACATAGAGCTGGAGCCAGAAACCAGAACTCAGATGGTCTGTCTCACGTGTATGAGGAGTGAAGTGATTTGGGAAGCTCATCCCATGCTGGGGATAGAGTCCTCAAATTCAGTCTAGGTGGGGAAGATTGTGACACGTGCATGGACAGTTCTGAGTACACTATGATTTTTTGTGTAATATAAAAATGAGTTATGGACTGTCTCTCATGAGAGATGCTGAGACAGCATGTGAAATGACACACACACCCAGGTTTTAGATACAAGGTGTTACCTGAAAGGCTAGAAGCTAATTACAGACTAGAACATGCCTTAATCAAGAATCTCCTGTTTTTCTATGTTAAATATAGCTTAAACTGCTAAGAGGGAAATCAGTATCCATTTTATGTTTCGAGGAAGAAACCAGGTTAGGCACACTGGAGCGAAATCATAAATGCTTTGATGTCCGTGTGAGAGGGGATACTGCTCATAGATGAAAGGAAATTTACAGACTTGATTGGGGAAGTCACATGGGGAAAGGAGTTTCTGGTGATGTAACCTTAATTAACTTTCCTTCTAAAATGATAACATTTCCTGGGTGTATAATTTTTAATAAACAGAGAAGGAGCTAGGTGACCTCACACAAAGGGGGATGGCAAAGACAGTTTTTTAAAGAGTGTTCTGTTTTCCTTCAGGGAGACTTTTATCTACACTCTGACCAAGAAACATCTTTGAGCACTTTAAGCAAGTATACAGGTAGAGAGAGACAAAATCTAAGTACTGTAGTAGGAATTGCACTGTTAAAACCTTGTTCTTTTAAAAGATTATATGGTTCTTGTGATATATGGTTCTATATTTTATGTTTTACATACTTTTATCTATTTTAGTAAAACTCTATTTTTAGACCCTACTTGGTCTGTCTTTGAATTTCTTTTCTTTAACAAGTGAAGTATATGTGGTTAAAGCAGACACTGTGCATAAACTTGAATGGTGATACCAAACTGGAAAAAGGTAAGAGTAATCTGAGGTCTTTATTAGAGTTTTCAAGGGTTCATTTTGTACACCTGGTTAGGTGCCTGTAGTCAAAGATATCTGGCCCCCCGAAGACTGAATTATCTAAGCCTGTGCATTGGGTACGCTAGCAAGAGGTTCACAGTTTGAATCCCTCCAGAACTGAGACCAAAGGTTGATTCAAACCCACAAACAGACAGGAGGGTTACCTTGTTTCTGTTAACTGTTCACAAGACTGTGCTCGGAGGTTGGCACTTTGGGAGTAGAGGGCTGACCTGTTGAGTAGAGCATAAAATCTCATCGGGCAATGTATTGTTTATCTGCTTCTTTGTTGTTCTGTAAATTGAGTGCATTATTTTATCTTTAGAATCTGTAGTTGCCTTAGCAATATCATGCATATTATAGACAGTGTATCTTTCTTCCTGAATAAGGCCATCTACACCATGCAATAATGGGGGTAGTACATTATTTACCAAAGCAGTTTGAAATTTGGCTGAATGAGATTTGATAGCAGCAATGTCTGCTTTATTCCAGATAGACATAGCTGTCCCAAAGAGACCTGTGACAGTGTCTGTTGCACCAGTGACATCAGAACTGTCAACTTCACGTGTATTATGTTTATGACTTTGATCATCAGGATTAGGTTTCTTCCTGAAGTTGCCTCTATGCTCGGTGGTATGTACCCCAGCAATAGGGTCTTGAGTATGAATCCGAAATGCTGCTAAACTATCAAGCAATAAAGTACTGTAAAATGCTGAAGTGTTAGTATTGTGACACATACCAAATTCTTTCATATTCCAGTAAGTCAAATTAAACAAAACAGGAATATGCATAAATTGCAAATTGTTAATCAGTGTACCAGGTAGAGCAGTGGCTGTTAGGGCACTATTAGGACCAGGGGTGTGCTTTGTAAATTCCAAAAGCTGTTTGTCAGTGGGTGGTAACACAGAAAGAAACATGGCTGCAGAGGCCATGTTGTGTACAGCACAAAATTTTCGAGTAGAGTCCTTAGACAAAGAATTACAATATGAGGGATCAATCAAAACAGTAATATTGTATAAACCAGAATGCCTAAGAGCAGTTTGTGCAAGGACAGAGAACCATTTGGGGATAATTTAGCATTGAGCCAACCCTGGAAAGTTCCCTTGGAGAGTTTGGCCACAGAGAGAATTTGTCCTTGCGATGTGGTTTGCCACTCAATTTGTAGGGTAGATTTATCAGGAGAAACAACTGAGGCAGTGAGATTGGCATCAGAACCTTCCTGGACAGCAATCAAACTATCGGGTATTCAGATGGATACTCACTCTAGGGCAGATGCTGGAGGATCAAGGTGAGGTAGGAGGTTCAGTACCATGCTGTGGATGCAGGGGATAACTCCTGAGATGAGGAGAAAATGGAACAAGATAGCCATCTTGTCAGTATATCTGCAAAGAAAAATCAAACATCAGCTCCTGAGCCCTTGATCGGCCTGCCGTCGGATCACAAGTGGCAGCAGCTGGAGAAGCCAGCCAGCCACGTGCACCTCACCTGGCCACAGAGGAAGCTTCTTACGTGGCTTCTGAGCCCTTGATTGGGCTGCCATCAGATCAGAAGCGGCAGTGGCTGGAGAAGCCAGCCAGCCTCGCACACCTCACCTGGACGCAGGGGAAGCTCCTTTCGTGGGTAAGCCTGCTCTGCTATCTCGGTACCAAGTGGGAGCCCTGATTGGGTAAAGGCTCCTGGGACTCATCACCAATTGGCTGCTGCCTTTACAGCTCTGTCTGCCATTGGCCCCACAGACTCTCCACTTTGGCGGCTGCTTCTTGTAGCTTGTGCCAGTGCTGTGGGTGCCTTAGCCCGCCTCTGTATTCTACTTGCTGCAAATGTTAATGTGCTTATGATATGTACTGTTATGCAAGCTAGTTTTTAGGGAAGAGAAGGACAAGACACTGTGTAAAGTGGATAATTTGACTATGCTAGTGTGTTATATGGAATCTAACTGTATATTTCTGCACTGTATCTCCTGCTTCTAAAACTTGCCCCACTTACTATTTCTCCCTATTTTGATGCTAATTTCTCCCTTGCTTAAATTTCTGGGCATGATGGCATTCTAGTAATCTAATGTGCCATCTGCAATTATTCTTTTCCTCCCCCTCCCCCTCTCCTTCCCCCTTCTCTGGCCTTTGTTCACCACCAGACGCTGAAATTGTACCCCCACCCCTGATTTAACCTACGCCTTGGCTTTTACTCCCTTTTATTTTCAGTGCCCTTAAGTAATACCTTACAATCCGCTTCCTCCTTCAGCTCCTGAGCCCTTGATCGGGCTGTTGTCGGATCAGAAGCAGCAGTGGCTGGAGAAGCCAGCCAGCTGCATACACCTTGCCCAGTAGCAGGGGAAGCTCCTTACTTGGGTAAGCCAGTTCTGCTATCTCGGTACCAAGTGGGAGCCCTGATTCGGTAAAGGCTCCTGGGACTCACCACCGATTGCCTTCTGCCTTTATGGCTTTGTTTGCCATTGGCCCTATGGACTCTCTGCTTTGGTGGCTGCTTCTTGTAGCTTATGTCAGTGCTCTGGGTGCCTTAGCCCACCTCTGTATTCTACTTGCTGCAAATTTTCTTCCCACACCGCCCGCCCCGACCCCGGCCTCTATTAAATGCTTTTTCATTAATGAGACAGGCCAACCTGCTACCGGGCTGATTGGACTACCATTGACAAACCATGCCTTTTGTTCTGTCTTAGCTGTCTTAAAGGAGAATGTGCTAGAATTTGACACCCTGGTGTATACTCACTGCTGTTCGTGATATTACCTTATCAAAAATGCCATTTTCCATTACTGCCCAATGTAGCTGCCTTACAGTACTATTGTTTGCTTTATTCATACTGCCAATTCCTAAACTGCCAAAATACCAAAAAAGTATATCTGATCAATACCTGGATCTACCCCTTCCCAATACATTAAGGCAATCTAGAACAGGGACATCCCCTTCTGGGATATTTACTCACTCACACCAAATAGTACACAGTAACCCTGTAAAAATTCCTTTGTCCATTTCGGTTTTAGCATTTATGTATGCATTGTCCTCACCTAACTATGGTAATATCCAAATAAAAGCCATTTCTGAAGGACAAAACACAAACACAAGACTTAACAGAAAAAGACTCCTTAATAGATTAAGTCAGTACTTCAAAAAACTCCTACTATTTCTCCTACTCTGTTTCAGGTAATGTTGAGCTAAACCCAGGCCCCCCTGCTCTCCTGGAAACCCCTTCAAATCTCCCCCAATATAAAGGTCTTAGCTTTTTGCTTATTAATATATGTAGCCTGCTGAAAAAAATGGACCTTATTCAGACCTGGGTTGTTCATGCAACCCCTGACTCCTTCTTGGTATCTGAATCATGGCTTAAACCATCGACGTCAGACAAATCCATTAACATTACAGGGTACAATACATACCGCTGTGATAGACATATGAGAGGAGAAGGAGTCCTAAATTATGCAAAGAACAAATTTGCAGTTACAGTCTCAGATGTCACTTCGAAGTCCAAAGAGTTCGAATGTCTTGCTCTTAAATTATCCCTTACTAAGGAGAAATCACTTCTAATTATAGCCTGTTACCATCGCCCATCTGGGGGCATGGCTCTCCTCATGCATCTCCAAAACATCACTGCCTCTACTAATACAGAGTGCATCATTTTAGGAGACCTCAACTTGAACTGGAATGATGACAGTTCCAAAAGCCTGAAGGACCTTTGCGATATCATTAGCTTGGTACAAATGACACTTGCCAATGCCAGGCCAAATAGGAAATTCCCGGAGCGTAGTGCCTTACTTGATCTTATGCTAATAAGTAAGCCTCACAATATTTCACATGCAGGTGTGTTCTTCAATGACATAAGTGACCACTGTGCCACTGCCTGTATTAGACACCCTCTACAATTAAACCAGGCCACTAAATTTATATTAAGAAGGAGCTTGAAAAAGTTCTCCCAGGATGAATTTCTGAAAGACCTAAGCATGATCAGATGGCAGAGCTTCTTCCTAGCTCCCTCCATTAGCAAGGCATTTAATATCTTTCATAGCTATTTAACAAATCTGCTTGAAAAGCATGCCCTGCTAAGGCTGATCAGATCTAAGAAAAAATCCCCTGGATAGTTCTCCCCTCTTTTGAAGAAAGCACTTAAGGACAGGGACCATTTATGGAAGAGAGTGAGGAAATATCATCTGGAAGTAGACTGGTTAGCTTTCCGCATCTCTAGAAATGCCTGCACTAAGTTAATTAGGTCTGAAAAAACGACATACTTCCAAGTGGAATTAGAAGCCAATAAAAATAACTCAGCCAAATTCTGGAGCATCCTCAGAGAAGTCAAAGGACACCCTGCAGAATCATCATTACCAGCCAAAATTTTGTCCAATGGGAATACCTATACAGATAGAATGGATATATTTGGTCAGTTAAACGATCACTTTGCCACTGCAGGACTAGTCTTTGACTCCTCTCCTATTAGTAGAATTAATTCTCAAGAAGTCCCTGCTGCTGACCTTATTAACACTCCTGTATTCAGTTTCAATACAGTCACCTTCAAGCAGGTCGAGGACTTATTACTCTCCTTGGATACAAAAAAGAGAGCAGGTGCAGACAACATAGAACCATACTTCCTCAAACTTGGATACCTCTACTTGACTGCCCCTATTACACACTTATTTAACTTGTCTTTATTACAAGGAGAACTCCCCCAGCCATGGAAAACTGCCCACATCCTTCCCTTATTTAAGCCAGGTGAACCATGTGATCTGAATAACTACAGTCCTATTTCTATACTCCCGGCACTGTCGAAACTGCTTGAAAAAATTGTCAATGCCCAAATAAGAGAACATTTGGATATGCATGATCTACTAAACCCTGTACAATCTGGTTTCCAGGCCAAGCACAGCACAGTTTCAGCACTAGCAAAACTAACTACAGATTGGCAAGCTGCACTAGACACTAAGAAATATGTGATCACCCTTTTCCTGGATTTGAGCAAAGCTTTTGACACTGTTGAGCACAACATATTGATTGCAGCTTTAAGAAGAATAGGACTTGATAGCCCTGCAATCAAATGGTTTTCCAACTATCTTTCCAACAGACTTCAACAAGTAAAAGTGGCAGGTGACCTCTCTTTACAAAAAACTCTCCTGAGGGGCGTCCCTCAAGACTACATATTAGGCCCAATTCTATTTACAATTTATATTATTAACATCGACTCACATCTACAAACAGCTAATATACATCTATTCGCAGATGATACTGTACTATATTCCATAAACTCCTCCTTAGAAGTGGCACAGGAGAAAGTACAGCAGGACTTTAATAACCTCCAACGCAATCTCATTAAACACAAACTTCTTCTTAATGCCAAAAAGACAAAAGTCATGGTCCTATCACCAAAAGTTGGCCTTGGACCTATACTTACTCTTCGGATTGTAACACTACTAGATGAACCTCTCGAAGCAGTTGAAACTTTTAAATACTTAGGTTTCTGGCTGGACAACAAATTGAACTTCCATTGCCATCTACATGAAATCCCAAAGAAACTAAGACAGCGGCTTGGCATATTCTACCGGATTAGACGTCTACTAGCCCTAGATACTAGAAAGAGAATAATACAATCTACATTCTTACCCTTACTGGATTACACTGACTTTATGTGCTCTCACTGTCTGAGAACGTTGCTCGGTAAACTTGACATACTATACCACCGGGCCCTTAGATTCATCTTTAATCCACCCTTACATACCCATCATTGTCTACTCTACCAGGAATTGTGTTGGCCTTCCCTATCAGCTAGGGGAAAAAGAAATGCTCTACTTTGGTTACTTGGGGCTCTCTCAAACAAGCTCCCAGAATTTATCTGTAATTTATTTGTGCATGCCAAGGGTCTCTATGGTCTGAGATGTTTCTCAATATTTTGCTTTCAGACTCCTACAGTAAATACCTCCTTTGGCTTGGTGGCAATTAACTTCTCCCTGCCATCACTTTGGAACTCCATGCAAAGCATACTAAAACTGTCATCACTTCCAAACCTATCCGCATTCAAAAAGATGCTAGCTGACTTCTTGAGGGAAAACTGCAACTGCTTCAGACAAAAATGATCTTCCCTATTTGATTTCCCCTCCGGCAATCTGAACACCTACCAAGTCCCTTCCTCATAAGTGACCTACAGTTCTTTGTACATATTTAGATACCTCTGTCTTTCACATCTTCTCTCTCCTTTCCTTTGTGCAGCTGCATCTGTCCTTACCTTGTCTGAATATTTCCAACAGTGGATGTTGATTAGGATCGATGACCCTCCTCACCTTTGTACAATTTTTATTTCTGTATTGGCATTGTTTGTAATTCCTGCAAGGTCAATTATTTACTGGACATTTGTGTATATGCTGTAAAATTCTGTTCCTTCTATGCCTTGCACTTACTGTACTGCTTGTTTTGCTTTGTATTGTTATCTGTCCAGGACCACCTTGAAAATGAGCTTGCTCAATGGTGTCTATGCCTCGAAAAATAAAGTGATTGATTGATTGATTGAGTGGATTAGTGCTATTCTGCCCAATGGGGTGAGGAAAAGTAATTATACTCCTTTAAACAGTTTCAGTTGGTTTGCATGTAACCACTTGTCAGTCAGTTTATTGTTGTGCAAGAGTCTAACTTGATAGACTGCTGGACTGAGCTTGTTGACAATGGGGTAAGGGCCTTCCCTCTTATTGGAGAAGGAGTGTGTGGGATGTGCAAATTGGAGGACCATTACTTGATCTCCAACCTGCCAATCCACTTCTTGTATATCCTTGTCAAACTGTATTTTGGACTGTTGCTGGGCCTTGCCCATGCAATTGGCAGCATGTAAGTGTATGTGTATAAGGTCTTTTCTGAGTTTTTCCACATATTGGTCTACAGACACATGGTCTGCAGTGGGGGTGTGCAGGTCAAACAACAGGTGTTCAGGTAATCTCATCTGTCTTCCAGTAATCACCTCAAAGGGTGACAATTGGGTGGTGGCTGAGGGTGTACCACTGATAGCCATAAGGAGTAATGGCAACAGGGAGTCCCAAGTCTTGGGATTGTCCTCAATATATTTGGAAAGCATTTGCTTAATCCGTCTGTTGGCTGTTTCTACTTGACCTGAAGACTGAGGGTGGTAAGGTATGTGGAACTTCTGTTGAACTCCAAGGAACTCGAGGGATTCTTTCATTAACTCATCCGTAAAACTGGTTCCTATGTTGGAGTCCACCTTAAGAGGTAGGCCCCACCTGGAGAAAAATTTGTTCCACCAGGATTTTGGCAGTGGTTTTAGCAGTGCATGTCTTAATTGGGAAAGCTTCGACCCACTTTGAGAAGAGATAAGTTACCACAAGGGCATACTTGTTGTTTCTGCTGGTATTGGTCAGGGGACCAATAAAATCGATCTATATGGCATGCCAATGGCCAGAGTGTCTTTGTGGTAGGAGTTTTGCATTTCACTTGGTAGGGATGGGATTGTTTTGTGCACAAATAAGACAATTGTCTATGTACCGTTTAACATCTTTGGTGACACCAGGCCACCAGGCGGTGGTCATAAGCCTCTGGAGGGTGTTTTCTACTCCCTGGTGTCCACCAGTGGGGGAATCATGTACTTGCTGCAAGAATTCAGACCTAAGGTGCCTGGGGACTACCCACAACTTGGTGGTGGAATCATCTGATTGGTACCAGATGAGCTTGTCATCTGGGGACAAGTGTAACTTACTTTCATGCCTCCGGTAGGGATTGTGTGTAGGAAGTTTTTCTTCAGTACTTTTGTCAAGGAATCTAAACACTTCTTTGAGTTCAGTATCAACATGTTGGGCTGCTGTAAGGTCCAAGGGGGAAAAGAGTTCAGGTTTCTTCCTGACTGCTGCAATGTGAACAGCTGCAGTGGTCTCCAGATGATCCATCATCCTGGTGTCCCCCCCCTCAGGCCCCTTCCTTGGCAAGGGTGTCTGCTGTGTCATTGAAGGCATGGCAGGGGTCATGTATGGAATGAGCTTTAACTTTGTGTACATAGAGTTTGTGTGCAAACCTTTGTGCCAGTGAGTGTATGTATATTACCAGTTATTTGTACTTCACTGGGCTGCCATCAGAAGAGAGGAAGGAGTTCTTCTGCCAGAAAGGAAGAAATTCTGTAAGAGAACAACAAACACAGTTAGAGTCTGTAAAAATGATGGTATCCTCGGTTCCATGCTGGATGAACTTGAGAGCACAGGCAACACTTGGAGATTTTAACAGTGTTACCATAAGGGTAAATCACAAAGATACCCATCCCTGCAATCTGTTCTCCCTGGTAGTAGGAAGTTGAACCATCTGTGAAAATATGACACAAAGAGGTGTTTTCAAGTAATTGTAACATGGCAGGGAGGAAAGGACCTGAATCTGGCAGATCAGGTGGTTGCAGTGAACAGTCATGGGGTGCTCCTTGGAAGAGGAGTCCATGTGCCAGCACGGATGGCATTTTGGTTGGGTGGACCTGTATGTCCCTATTCTGGAGAAGGTGTGACCAGTGTGTCAGGCTGGTGTTAGAGACTGACCCATCCTTCACTCTGTCTGATAGCAGAAAGGTAGTTGGGGTGTGAGTCATGTTAATGATCAGTAGGTGGCAGATGGTTCCTTTCACAAAGGCTGTACTTTTGTTCCACTGGGGTCAAGAGCTGTGATGCATATGCAATAGGTCTCAAGGTACCATGAACCTTCTGTGCTATCACTGCTGACATAGCAATGTCAGAGGTGGCACACTCCAGATGGAATGGTAGTGTTGGATTGAGGTTAACCAGAGCTGGAGCCGAGGCCAAGGCCTGTTTCAGTGACATCACAGCCTAGGAGTTTATAGGTCCCCAAGACCAGGGAATATCCTTTTTCAGTAAGTCATACAGAGGAGCAGCCTTCTGAGCAAAATCACAGATAAAATCTCTAGAATAGTTCACCATACCTAGAAACCTTCTAAGAATTGCCGCACTGGTGGGTAATGGCAAGTCTTGCAGTCCTTGTATCTTTTTCCAGGTAGGGCTTCAGCCTTGGTCAGTTTTTCTCAGGCTCAGAAAGATTACCTCGTTCTGACATAGTTGTGCTTTTGCTGGGTTACATTTGAGGCCTGCTCTCTGGACAAGAGTCAATAGTTCATCCAATAGACCTAAGTGTTGTTCCAGTGTGGCTGTTGCCAACAGCAGGTCATCCACATACTGCAAGGGACACTGGGGAGTAGAGAAACCTTCAAGGGCATCCATCATATGCAGATGGAACAGGGATGGGCTGTTATGGAATCCCTGTGGTAAGCATGTCCACATGTACTGTCTACCTTCAAAAGAGAAGGCAAACTTATATTGACTGTTAGGGGCCAATGACAGTAACCAGAAACCATTAGAAATATCCAGGGCACTGTACCATTTTTGGTCAGGGGTCAAGAGTCATAGCACATCAGGTGCTGAGGCCACAGTTGCAGCATAACTGGGAGTGACCTAGTAAAGTTTCCTGTAGTCAATAGTAAGTCTCCAGATGCCTGTAGGTTTCTTCACATGCCACACTGGGGAGTTGGCAATAGAAACACATGTTCTGATTACTCCTTGGTTGAGGAGAGATTTTATTGTTTCTCTAAGAGAAGGCAAGGCCTCAGATGGGAAAGGATTTTGCCTTTGCCTCTCATGTGCCGGGCCTTGCACTTCGATGACAGTGTGCATTCTGCCACAGTCATGCTTGTTGATAGCAAATGCTTCCAAATGCCTTTGCAAAATGGAAAGGAGCTTTGGAAAAAGCTCATGGTTCTTGAACAAATCTATGACATCATACTCCTTGTTGTTGGCAGATATTGTTGCCACAATGTGTGAATCAGGGATCAAAATAGTATGATATTGGCCCTGAATTTGTATCAATAGCATGTTAGCTAGATCCAGCACACAGCCGTGTGGTGAGAGGAAGTCAGTCCCAATGATACTAGGATGATCATGCAATACCATCAGCTGGAAGGTGTGTGAGGCCTTCAAGCGTCCCAACTCTACAGATAGTGGTAGAGAGTGGTATGCAGGTAACCTAGTACCATCTAATCCTGACATGTTGTTCCTCCATCCGGTGGACCAAGGAGATGTATCCTGGTGGTCATCATGTAATACAGACACAGCCTCGCCTGTATCCAATAATACTGTAAGTAGACAGCCTCTGACCTCGGCCTCAGTGCAGGGCCTTCCATTTGTATCCAAGACCAGCTTGTTTACAATCCAGACTGGGGCCTGTAATTGTCAATCTGTACTGGAGGAAGCATGAAGAGGTTGGGCCTGGCTCATTTGAATCACTTCGCCATGTTGCACTGATGTTATATAGGGAGGTGCTTCTGGGTTCAGACCTGTAGGGGCCTGAGGGCCTGTATTTACAGTATCACCATGGCCCACTGGGGCTTGGGTTCCTGGTTGTATGGCTGCAAGGAACTGACCAGGAACAGCATCCGCTACAGAGCGTACTTGCCCCAGGAGCTCTCTAAACTTCCAATTCTCTTTAGCTATCTCTCTATACGAAGGGCCTGGTCTTTATTGTTGTTTACCCTTATGATTCTTCTGCTTCTTATTCTTATGATAGTTCTCATTCCTACCCCATTGTTGCTGTTGGGCCTGCTGAGGGTGTTGGTTGTCTGCGCGGAGGTGCTGTTTATGCTGCGCCTGCCCTTCCACCATGTAGTGCATCTCGGCCTCTTGAATAGGCTCCACGGCGGCTACTTTCTTGGAACTGGAGCCCAGATCATGGATTGGTAAACTCTCTCACTTTTCCGAAGGATGTCAGCAAACCTTTACGTGGTGGGATAGGTGGTTGGCTCTACCTTCTCTCTTACTGCAGGGATCATGTTCCTAAAGAACAAGGTCTTATATTCAATAAAATCCATATCCACTCATTCTTGTGCGAGTTGTTTTTGTGCTCATTATGCCATCCTGAGTCTGTGGTAGTAAGTCACTGGACTTTCCTTTGCATTCTGTTTCACAGGATTTGCAATCATCACTCCTAGTACACCTGGGCTGTGTGCAGAAATGAGTTCAGCTACTGACCTCATCAAAGGTGGCGTTGCCAGCCTGGCAGATGGCATCAGGGAGTTTGGACCACAGTCCAGGCTCGATGGTCAGGAGTAGTATTTGGACCTGATAATCTGCAGTGAGGCTAAGCATCTCACATTTGGAATGCATCTTTTCCAAGTGGCAGGTGAGGTTGTCGGATGGGCTCATCCGACCAATACTGTCAGCTGTTTGCTGAACAGAGTAGGCCATATGTAGGGGATTATTGGGCTGATTAGGCTGGGGTAGGTTACTTCGGGTGCCAGCCAGGGCTGCCTAGGCTGTGGCCTCAGCTGCGGTATGAACCATGCTTTTCTGAGTACCAGCCTCTTGCAGAAGCTGCCTAATCTGGGTTTTGAGTACCCGCTTATTTCTCTCAGAGATAAGCACATTACCTATTGCATTCTCAATCATTGTTTCTATCTCCTGCCTGTCTTCCACATTAATAATGACCACCGGTGGTGCTGTCAGAACCAGGCTTGGTCCTGCTCCCCCCCATCATGGGAGCTGCCATGATGGCATCACCCATTATGTGCATCATGACATCGATGACGTATGACAAGGTGTGGGTGGAGTGGGGACCTGCCATATTGTGGATGGCTGGGTGGGATCTCTGGGCCATAGTAGGGGTGTGACTGGGCATTGTACTGCAAGTTGTCATCATCTGAGGCCTCCCCTTCAGACGACGTGGTTAAAAACATGTCCAGCCAGAATCTCCCGCTGATGGCGCAGTTTCGCCATCTTAGAATCACATTCTGCGTGACTCACATTTGTAACATCCACATCAACCTCATCTTGCATTTGTTTCTGCAACACTCTGTATGTGGGGCTCAATTCACGATTGTCCCTAGTAGCCACTTCTTAAGTCATTACATATCTGGTTTATCTCATCCTGTAGCTCTTCCATATCCTCACTCAACTGTTCATTCGCTCTACTCAACAAGTCATTCATATTCAAAACCTGCCCCTTATCCTGTCTCAAACTTTCACACTCCTGCTTCAACATGCATATTTTCTGCTATCCTGCCTGAGCAGAATGATACAAAAGTGAATCCTTTTCATTATGCAGTGTTTGAAGTTCAGACTCCACATTCTGCTCCAGTCTAACACATTCCATTTCCTGCAAACCCATCTCTTGCTTAAGAGATGAAACCTGCAGGTCAAGGGTTTGAAACCTCACTTCAGAGGCTTCCAGAGCAGCATAGAGAGCCGCAACCAACAGCCCTTTAGCATGACACTTATTAGCTATTTGTCTCGTCTTTGAGTACTAGGTTGAAATCCCCAGTATAGGGTTTTCAGATTGACTTGCATCCCACGCAGTCAGCCCACCCTCCATGGGAGGCAAGGAAGTTAGAGACATTGAGTCTCAGTTCTGCACAGATATTTGATACGGTGGCCATTGTGTAGGAGGGAATGAAAAATCAAACTGTGAAAGAGGCGCCGTGCTGTGTATCGATCCACAGCAGGAATACTTCACACATGGTCGGGCTACTGTATACTCTGTGGGCTTGAAATTCAAAGCAGCTTTGGAGTGGGTCGAGTCAGAATTGACCACATCCAAGGAAAGCAGCCAGACTTTGCAAGTTACCACAAAGCGGTGAGAGACGGGACAGGTGATGTGGGAATGCACATCTACAGTCCCCGTTGGGAAGGAAAAGGTTTTAAGCAACAAGTGAAATCATACAAACACCAAATATTGCCTGCACGTGGTTGTCAATTGTCAGGAGGTCTAAACCTCACTCTTAGGTTCTTGGCAATATTGGGAATGCAAGAAATCACAGATACGTTGCATAAGAGTAATAAGCTGGTTTATTATTACCAAAGGGATAAATCACAGTTGCCCTAAGCAGTTCTTACCAATACGAACAGGGAGCCAATGCTAAGCGTTCCCTATACCTCGAGGTTTCTTCATGTCTCTTGGGGTCTCCGAGGTATAAGACTCAGTGTCTCACATTATATACCTATGATAATTACTATGGTTACTGTAAGATAGAAACATTTCTAGTTACAGAGATGAGTCCTATTGGTTAAATTAGCGGTGGCTCCATGGTCCAAGATAACATTATACAATTTTGTAGTAGTCATCACTTTGTGAAACGAAAGAGTACAGTTCAAATCAGTGTAGTAGTACAAATCACCAAAAGGTGGCAATGTCGACTTATATATTATAATCCTTACAAGGACACAGATGTCCTAACATCTTTTAAGTAAGAAATACATAGAAAATGTATATATATAAGAAAGCAAAGCATATAACAATAATAATCATACATATCCTGACATCTACTCTTATACGGTAGATGCCCTTAGCCCTATATGTTAATATAACATATGCCTAAGTTCTAGCTGTGTATGGTGTACCTCTGGGGGTACTGATAAGGGTGCAGAGACCACATGTAACAGTTTATCAGATAAATATGTAGGAGAATAATTACAGAGACTATGTTATAATGTCAAATAAAAATTTAACAATAACTGTTTCCCCTTATGCGATAGTACAGTGAAGCCCACCAGGATGAAGCCCAACTCTGCCGTATTCTACAGTAGAGTTACTGCAGCAAACAATTCAGTTTCAATGGTAGTTAATCCCTTTTGTCATGCAGAAAACTTGTGACACTGCACTTCATCCTGGTGGGCTTCACTCTATAACTCACATTAAAAAAAAAAAGATCAGGGAACAAAAAGCCTACAGACTACCAAAAAGTTCATATAACCAGGATAGTTTGAAAAAAGGGACAGCATACTGTTCATCATGTGAAAAAGTACAGTACTATCAGTACTAACACTTTAGATTCAAAGACAACTGTTGGCAAGCATTATGTATGCAATCTCTTCTGCGTTGACATTGCTTACACAGGGCATACAGATTGGACTCACAATCTCTTGCATCATGAAATGACGTCTTTTATCATTCAGGTCTCGAGACACTACAGAAGGCTGTGTTACAGCTAGCCCACTCAGATAAACGTAAAATAAAATGGACATAAAAAAACACTACAAACATACTTAGGAAGAAAGCACACACATTAATATAGCTGAAAATTATGAACAACAGGTTCTTGTCCCCTTTAGCCACTCTAGTGCTCCTGGGTCACCCATGAAAACAGGCATTTGAGCTTAGTGGGCCTCACTCTGTTATTTGCTTTATATTCTGTACAAGGAGAGTGTCTTACTGTACCAGGGTAGTTATGGCCTTGCAGTGGGGCGTTGTCTCATCATCTATTAGTCCTCCACCAGGGACACTGCTGTCTCACTGGTTTCTGGGCAATAGTCCCTGACTCAGGTTTGCACATTGGAGGGCTGGATATGTAAACATTGATTTGTAATCATCAGGTTAATGATCTGTGCTGTTGTTTACCCATATGGCTGTATCTGCTCCAGGAACAGTTCTCATACCTGAGTAAAGACATATCTCTATGCATCTGTAGATTGGTACCTCAGGGTGCAAAACTTTTGGCAATATGTCTCATCTACCCTAAGATGTCATATCACTGCAGAATAGTCTTTTTCACCATGTCATACATCAGTGTATCATTTGAATCCATGTGACTGTTTGCCAGCTGCGGTCTCCCAGTAAGGTATGGTGTCAACAGGATTACCCTCTTGTCCCTTGGACATTGGCAAGCTTATGCCACTCTTTCAAATGTGGTAACATTCATCTCACTGTCATCATCAGAAGTTTGCTTTGTTATTTTATGCCTTTTAGGCTTGAGCAGTGACATTCTCTTAGTGGCTACATCTCCCTCATGCAGGAGTCTTAGGGCTTTGGTCCATTCAGTCTCTTGCCTGACATGTTGCTTGTCTTCTTCAATCTACTTCACCAGAAGCCATCACAGCAATTCAGAGGAGCTCTCCAGAGGCTCTTCCAGCATCTCCTCATCTGTCTTTACAAATCCTGCAGTCAGAAGGATCACCTCTGCCGTATGACCCTCTAGTCAGACTGTGGGTCCCTGGCCAGTGATGCAAGGTTCACCTTTTTCTTCTGTCATCTTTCTGATCATGATTCTGAACACTCTATGTGGTTGTTGATATTTATCCATGCATGCCTCCTAGGTACCTGGGCAGATTCCTATCAGCCATGTCCCTCTTCAGCCTAAAAATGGACTAGCGCCACTGATTCCACTTCTGAAACCAACTTGTGAAGGGGTGAGAATGAAATGAGGCAGACACACAAAATTTACATGTAAAACAATGAATCCCATATGCTGTTTATTAAGGTACATGATAATTCAGGATATAAAAATAAGAAAATTGGCCTTAAATGTAAAACAACATAGATACATACTGGAGTTGTAATGGTCCATTACCCTAGAAAGCCTCAAGGCAACAGGTATTTCTAGTGTCTCTCTACTAGTAATTATTCTGCAAGGTAGCTTCCTTCCTTAGACAGTCTCTTTCACCATTAGACAGATTCAGAGTCTGTCTCCTCAGCAGGAGATCTTACTCCTTTTCTGGTTTGAGAGGAATGAGATGGGGTACCTCAAGTCAGCCTGAAGGGGTCTCCTACTCCCCCCTGAATCATATGTTCTACTTCTTCATATTAGTATATATTCAGGCTTCATTAGCTCAGTACAACCAAGTAAATCAGACATACAATACAAGACACTTGATTTTAAAAAACATTCAAGAACAGTATTAAACATGGCAGTACAAAATGTTCCATAAAGGCTTTATTTGTAACATTTCTACCAAGACATTTCTAACCAGATGATAGGATACAAGTGTAAGGGGACCACACCGTATCCAAAGTAAAGGAATCAGGGCAGAATAAACCTGTAACCATGACAACTGCTTTAACTTTATCAAGATAATAGGGAGACAAGGGGCAGAGAATTAACCTTGTCACAAGGGGCCCAGTATAATTCCTCGTACATAGTATAACAGTGAGCTTGGGGAGGGCAGGCCAAAACAATTCCACTAAGGGCATTGAAAAGGGAGTGAGCTTAGTTAATGCAGTATTGGAAGCTGTGGAGAATACCACATACCCACAGTCAAGCAGGGGAAAGTTCAAGCCTTTTTCTTCACTTTTCCTAGTACTGAGATGGGGACATATTTCGACCCTTTAGAGGGCCCCAAGTTTGGCAAAAAGCTTTCCCGCAATGCAATATATGTAATTGGAGTAGTTGAGATGTTGGTTTAAGATCAAGGCAAGGTATTAGTAGGAGGTTATGGCGTCAATGTGGTCACCCAGTATTGTGGAAATCTCCTTTAATGATCATTAAAGGATGCCTCCTCCATGGAAATTTTTGAGCTAGGTCTTAATGCTCATCTTTTTAAGCAGGCATTCAATGTCCACTGAATTTTAACCAAAGCTGAGTTTTAGAATTATTACTATTTAATGGTTATTATTTGTTATATATTTTATAATTAACTGACCCTGATTTTAAATTGCTGTATTTTGCTTGTACAGTAAACTGTTTCACCTCAATGTGAAGAGCCCAGAGCCTCTGGGATTGGGTGCTAAAGAAATAAAATTGACTTGACTTGACCCGATAAGGAGTATAGCTTCAAAGAATAAGAAACTAATCTCAAGCAGTGGGTGGTGCCAAACATAGAAACATAGAATTTGATGGCAGAAAAGGACCACTTGGCCCATCTAGTCTCCTATTTTTTCACTACCTAGTGTATAGTGTCACCATAGACCCTACTTGAACTCCAGCTCTTTATCCCCCTTCCTATCCACTAAGATTCCCATATCTCTATCTGATGCATTCCAGTGCATGAACCCCACCTCTGTTTCTGTCTCCACACCTCCACTGGAAGACTGTTACAGACATCCACCACTCTTTCTGTACTTCTTCACATCTCTCTTGAATCTACCTCAGCTTCAGTGCATGACCCCCTATTCTTGAACATCTTTTTTTTTCTGAAAGATGTTTCCCTCCTGTGCCTTGTTTACTTCTGAGAGGTACTTAAGGGTCTCAGTCATATCCCCTTTCTTTCTCTTTTAAGGACTCAATCATATCTCATTTCTCCCTCTTCTCTTCCAGGGTATACATATTGAGTTCCTTTAATCTGTTCTCATAGGGCTTTGGATGCAGACCCTGCACCATTTTAGTTGCCTGAACAGCTTCCACTCTCTTTATGTCCTTCTGGAGATGTCATCACCAGAACTGGACACAGTCTCCTAGATGGGCTCTCACCCGTGATCTATATGAGGCAACACCACCTCTCTCTCTCTCTCTCTTTCTGCTAGTGATACCCCTCCCTATGTACCCCATCATCCCACTAGCCCTCCAAACTTCCCTTTCACACTGAGTATGGGGTCAAACCCCACAAACAAAAACAGTGTGGCCAACAATGCTGCAAGCAAAATGCCGTCTTCCTAAATAAGGTCGGTAAAAACACTGACAGTAACTAACTCCACGCACACCGTACAAAGTAATGAGACAAAAGACAAACTGTTTGTTTTTGCTGCGGTGGTCTAACCCCTACACCTCCTGAAGTGGAGGGCTTTGCTCCCTACACCCCTTGGACTAATTATAGTAAACTCCAAGGGGCTGTGGCCCTCTGGGACATGGGAAAACTCTGAAGAGGGAAATGTCTTTAAAAAAACCAACATAACAGCTCCAATATCAGGAAACAGGAGTCGAACCCTGGTACCCAGTGCTTCTTCACTCTCAGTGCCAGTGCCTTAGCCACTCCACCAAGGGTGCAGCTTCACCAGGCACTACACCTGCAGCTAGTTCAGCACTCCCATGTCTGTGCATACAGCAACAGAGGTAGCAGTAATTTTTGAATACTGTATTAATATATGCTTTAATGCTTTCTGCAGCGCAGTTTCAGACACACTATTCAGATTCAGGTATCATCATAGTGCCCTGGTGCCATCACACAGCTTGGCTACCTTTAAATCATCAGATATGATTACCCTCATGTCTCTTTCCTGTTTGTGGTTGTAACTTCCTATCCACCCATATTGTTCTCCACCCTGGCTTTGTTTGCCCTAAGTGAGTGATTTTGCACTTTTTTGCACTGAATCCTGCGATATCCATGACCACTCTAAGTTTTCTCAGGTCTCTGTTCTTTCTTTACACACCCATCCCCCTCCTGGAGTGCCACCATATTGCAGATTTTGGTATCATCTGCCAAGAGGCAGACCTTCCCTTCCAGTTCCTCTGCAATGTCACTTATAGAGACATTTGATCCCAGTTCTAATCCCTGAGGCATCCCGATGGCCATATTTCCTTCTCTGAAGTTCAAAACTCCAAAAGAAATTACACTCCGGAGTAACCACTAAACAAAGACTAAGTTTTGTATCCGTAATGGAAAATGTATTGTGGTACACAAATGCAGTGCCCACTACTCTCCGAAGTGAACTCCATTTACCACAAACCACTGTCACCTATCCTTTAATCAATTTCCAACCCAGTTTACTGCCTTTGGACCCACCCCTAAGCTGACCAGCTTCCTTACTAGTCCACTATGTGGAATGCTGTTGAAAGCCTTACTGAAATCTAGGCAAGCCACATCCACTGCTCCACCACGGTCTAATTACCTGGTCACCCAGCCAAAGAAACCTATTAAATTAATCTGACATGACCCCCCCACCAGACATTGAAGTCATACTAACTTGGTTCTTATAACCCATTGGATACAAGATATTCCACAATGTTTTTCTTCAGCAATTATTGCTTTACCTTTGCCACCACCGATGTCAGGCTGACTGGTCTATAGTTGCCAACCTTCTCCCTGCTACCACTTTTCTGACATGGGACTACATCTCCAGTCCTTTGGAGTCACTCCTGTTTCCAGGGAGTTGTTAAATAGTATTGTTAGAGTTGCAGCCTTCATCTTGTTGAGCTCCCTCAAATTTCTTGGATGCACCCCATCTGGCCCCAGTGTTTTGTCCTCTTTAAGATTTGTGAGTCCCTTCTAGACTCTATCCTCTGAAAAAGGACTGGTGTCTGCCTCCCTCCCCTTCCTTCCCTCCCTCCTCCCTCCCTCCCTATCATTACTTTTGTGTTATCCTTCCCATCTCCTTTCTCTGTGAACACTGAGCAAAAGTATTTGTTCAGACTGTTTGCCTTTATCTGGTCCCACTCTTCACGGTCCTCTCTCATCTTCTTAATCATAAAATCCATCCCCGTGTCTTCTCCTTTTCAATTGCATACCCAAAAAATGTATTTTTCCCTTTCATTACTTTATAAAAAGGCAGATAAAAGAGGTGACATTGTGATCTAGGATTACAGTAAATACAGAATGGAATATGAGACACAATTAGGGGATGAAGCCAGGCCAGGTACCTTAAAATTGATAGAGACCCTACCCTTGAAATTATGTCTGAAATAGAGGAACTGCTGAACATGGGGTTGATATTGTATGGACTGCAGAGGTAGAAAAAGAGATGTTGACTTGTAAGAATCACAGAATTCTGATATTCTAGACAATTTAAAAAGAACATAACGATCTAGCAAACCTCCCTGTCAGGCCCATTGTGTTTGTTATTAGTTCTGTCCTGGAACCATTATCAAAATATGTTAACTTTCACCTACAACCTGAGGGCCTTAAAATGTCAACATACATAAGAGAGTCTGGACACATTACAACACTTTTGGAGGAGTTTAACATACAGAATAACAGTTTGGAAAGCATTAAGCTAGTTATCTTAGAAATTAAGGATCTGTATGCTAGAACACCACAAGATGCAAGACTGGACACAATCGTAGAAGCCATTAGTGGGATGGAAGAAGAATTGTTCCCAAATGAATGTCCGGTACAGTTAGATGAAATTATTTTAAAAAGTAACTATTTCACTTTTGAGGGACAGTTTTATATGCCGGTCATGGGAACAGCCTTGGGCAGCACTATGGTGCCTGCCTTCTGTAATTTATTCATGCATAATTTTGCAAGGACACGTAGCAGTTCAGAACACTAATCTCTTTTGTAATCACTAAATTTACTATAAACTTTTTGTTGATGACATCATTATTGTTTGGGGAGGTGAGATGGAAACTTTGGCAAGGTTTAAGGAATACTTAAACATAAGGACTGAATATTTAACTTTCAGTATAGAAGGGAATGATGAGGAAATACCATTTTTGGATTTACTGATTTACAAGGGCTGGAATGGTTTAGAGACCTCTTTGAACAGGAAAAGAAAATGGACAGGAACACAATTTTATGCCATGATAGCTTTCATGACCCTAAACATATTAATAGTATTCCTAAGGTGCAGCTTATAGAAAAGAAATGAAACTATAGAGAGCCTCATGAATTTGAAAAGTTCAAGGAGTGCATGACAGGAAGGGGAAGAAATAAGTAGCTGAAGAAGTTAGCCTAATGAAGAGACAAGAGTTACTGGGGACTGGACAAACTGTAGTGACAATGTGGGTCATAAATTTTTTTTTCTACAGCTCACAGCTGACCGAGTGGCAGAATAGGGAACATTTTAAATAAAAATTGGCATGTTTTACAAGTGCACAGTAATGTTAGCAGGAGATCTGGAACCTATCCACTTTTAATTTCCAGAAACACCCAGCCCTGAAGGATAGATACATACTGAGCATGGGATACCAGCTGAAAGGGAGATAGAAGGGGGACAACTACTATTAGATTCCTTTATGAAAGGAAATTTCCTGTGTGGAACACGTTTCCAATGTAATAATACTTCCAGGAAAACACACTATGAACACCCCTACTCCAACTTCAAATATGAAATAATACAACACATCACATGCAAGTCTGATCATGTGGTTTATCTGTTACAATGTCAATTTGACATACTGTTTATTGGTAAGGACAAGAAGGAACTACAGACACATGCAGGGGAACACAAAAATGACATAAGGAGAAATAAAAAAAACTCACCAGTTGCCAGATGCTACAATGAAATGGGACATTCGGTTGTGTCCCTAAGGTCCTGAGGCCATGAAAGAGTGAAACAACCAAGGAGGAATGAGGATTAGGACCTATTACTAATCAAAAGTGAAGTGTTCTGGATCTGTAGAATGACTACTCTGGATCCTAACATAGGACTTAATAAATGTAATTGGTCCCTGTACTGGTAAAGAGATCCATGACTGATACTGGGGCCAGCAGTTTCTTTTAATTGTGAAAGACAGGTATCAATAAAGCAGACTCTGTAAAAAAACCTTGTTTAGGATTACAAGTATATGTTTATTGTATAACAAATATATTAAGGTGGATGATCTGATTGGGCTATGAGAAAGAGTTGTATTATTTTGTAAAACAGAAGTGAGTAACCATAGATATCTGGAGTTCTTTGGGACCTAGGGGAATCCATTTGGTCTAGGGAACAAGCATAATGTGACCCATCAAGTTACATTTACCTAGGTGAAAGTTGCCAAAAGGAAACAATAAATATGAGACTATGTATGTGCCTGTTATAGTAATATTAGTAAGTATTGTAAGAATTAAAAAGCATTTTTTAAAAGGAAAATTCTTTGGTGGAGAGGAGCCAGAAATTGTAATGAGGTACACAAGTAAAACTTTACACATTGGGGCCTATTCACTAATGGGCAGGAAGAATGTGCCAATGGCATGTATCTCGACTGCATAGCTCTGCATCCACAGAAATATGCGTGTTGGCTGTATTCACTGACACTGGCCACAGCATGGCTCCCTTCCATGGCCCCCTCCCCCCGGTACTCTGGTGTATGGGGGCTGTTTGGTGGACATGGCAGGCATTCAATGGGATGCTTGGTCCTGGTCAGGCACTGGATCCCTTGTGCCCGCAGGTTGCCACATATGGCAGGCAGCTGTGGTGTGCCTGTAGCACCATGGCAGGTGGGTGCCTATTTGGTTGTCTTAGCCCTTCTTGTGGTCCCTGAGGGGTGGGCGGCATGTTGCATGGTCTGCTGTGCCCCGACTTCTCCAATGTAGCCCTCAGCAGCATCCTGGGGGGCATGTATCCTTTACAGCTCTGGTCACCCGGTGTAGTTTGCTGTCACACACACCCAGCACTCTGCATCTTTGTGAATGGTGTGGAGTGCAGCCACATCCCCTGCACTGCCCCCCCAGACCAGCTCATGCAGTTATCCACAGCCGTTTGGGGGATCAGGTGCATATGGAACACGCATCCCGTTGGTGAATCCTGTGTGAGGGGTGTAATGGTTGTGGGATGGCTACATGCCACAGATACATGGTGCATTGGCACTCTCCACCTTTGTGAATAGGGTACATAGTGAAGAAGATTGTGTTTTCTCTGAAGTAAACCGCTGCCTTGGGGAGTGGTTACATTTTATTTACTAAACATAGTGTTTAAATCAGTTTATAAGTTTTGAAATAGATAGGTTTTTACCATCACTAATTCTAAAAGAATATATAAAAATGAGAAGTAAACAATGGCAATGGGACAAAAAAGTCATGAGAGGGGGCAAACCACTGTAGTCTACAACAGCTAAGTGGTCCAAGCTCCCCACCCTTGACCTACTGTACAGGTATCTTGATGAGCCACTGGCACCTTCTAATGGCTCAATTCCTGGGCCAATGTAGCACTGGTAGTGGATGGAACCTCCAGCAGACGTTATGTGACATCACCCCCCCCCCCACACACACACACAATGTGGTGTCAAAATTGTGTATGTCAGCAGCACCGATTGCTTCTAACACCCATAGGGAGTGGTCTGGTTGCTGAGCAGTTTCCCTAAATTAGCACAAGTAAATAAATGTGACTAAATAGAAGATAATACAGAGCTTATTTTAAGGGACACTTTCTTAGATGCATAATATCAGACATTTAAATTTAAGCATACCACTATGTGAAGAAATTACATGCAAACATTTAACTATTTACAGAACCATAAGGAAGGATTATATGCAAATGAAATGATGGGCAGACCAGTCATGCAATGTTTCAAAAATACAGAACATTGTATGTGTTAAATATATCAGTGGCATATGAAATATCAGGGCATACAGAAACTGGGTTTGGTTTGTCATATGTTTAATTCACCTAAGGGAGAAAATGATGTGGGATTCATATATGTATCTTGCAGAGGTTTGTTGAAATCAGACATGAAAGCAGAAAATGAGGAAAAATGTGTGATGATGAATATTAGATAAGAAAGGTTATGAAAATGATTTGCAACATTAACTATTACTCTTCATATTTGATATATGAAATGAAATATATGAATTTTGTTAAAAAATCTGGGTGGGTAGGATCAGGTAGGTGATTATTTTTAGTCACTTGTAAAAAACATTTATATGTTGGGGATGTTTTTGGTATTTTAGGGCAATCCCTGACATATGTTCTTCTTAAATTAACACAAGTATTGTGAGACACTTGGGGCTGCAGGAAGCATATTGATTTGGTGGTGGCAGCTGCTCTTATTTTAAGTGAACTATACATAATGAAATACTTGGTAATTTTACGTATATATTTATGAATACAGGTAACACAGCTTGGTCTGGTGAAGTAGTGTGGCACTATGAAATGTTACCCGGATGTACTGTGTGTTGTGTGAGACATGAGAGGATTGAAGAAACCTTATGTTGTGTGGAATTAACCCAGGTTTTGCACTTAACTCATTAATTGTCATTTGGATGACCCAGGACCAAAAAAATGTTTTAACTGGATTTAGCTGTAAGTGCTTGCCACCTGGACACCATCTGTGACAACACCTTTAATTACAACCTGGGCTATTCTCTCCTCAGTCTGTGCGTTTGCACTTCTTACTGCTTTCCCTGCTTCCCTCTGTTTTACCTTGCTACACCTCTGCATCTTCCTTCCTTCCTTCCTTCCTTCCTTCCTTCCTTCCTTCCTTCCTTCCTTCTTCCTTCCTTCCTTCCTCTCTGTGTCCTACACCTTCTGAAAGACACCATTTTAGTCTTTACCTTTTCATCCACTTCTTTCAAGAACCATATTGGCTCCTTTTCCTTTTAATTTATCTCACTTCCATGATGCAGAGGTTTGTTGCCTTCACTATGTCCTCTTTTAACTTTGTCCATTGTTCCTCCACTCCACTCAAGTCATTCCCACACTAGATCATCCCTGAGGCATTCACCAATCATCTTAAAATTTGCCCTCCTGAATTCCAGGACCTTCACCCATGTGTGGTTTGATTCTGAAGCTTTCTTTATGTTGGACCATACTGTACAGTGATCACCAGTTCCCAGGTGGCCTCCTACCCCAACATCTGCAACACTGTCCCTGTTATGAATACCAAGTCCAATACTGCTCCACTGTGAGTGAGTTTCATGACTAGTTGTCTGGGAAATACCCACTGCAGGGAGTGGAGGATGCCCCTGCTTCTAGCTGAAGCTGCAGCTGAGAGGCTTCAATCTACATTCGGCAACTTGAACCCCATCACCAGCAGCAGCTCTCCCTTTTCTGCCACTTTGCCAGTGGATTCCACCAGTACCTCATCTAAATCCTCCTCCTGTGCAGGAGATCAGTAGATCACCACAGTGTGAATAGTGGCTGCATTCACCATTTCCAGGGCGAACCACAGTACCCCTCATATTTCCTGTATCTCCATTGCTTGCATGCCTTCCCTCACCTAAAGCACCACACCCCCTTCTTTTCTTCCCTCCCTGTCCTTCCATAACAGAGTAAAGCTTGGTATGGCTATGCCCCAGTTGCAGTTTTCAGTGCACCATAACTAGGTAATGGCCACAATATCTACTGTAGGTCAATGTCTTCCATGATGGCTTCTAGGTCTAGAATTATATTTCTTAGACTTCTAGCATTCCCTTACATAAATATAAGTGTGCTGCATACATGCAGAATGCATGCTACATGCTTACTTGTGCAATGTTTGCATGCGGTTCGCATACACAAAGTGAACTTATGCAAACCTGGTCTAAAAAGCACAACCGGTTCACATGCTGCAAGCTTGTCATGTGAGCACCAACTAAGCTGGTGCAAACCTCATCTAAAAAACACGCCCGTTTCTATTTCTCATACTACTTCTAACAATTAGAACTAAAATACCCTTTTCATCGATTTCACATTAAAATTAGGTAAACTCATTAATTCTGATCCTTTTGCAAGTTGTTTAATGGCTTTTAATTGTTATCATTATATTGCCATTAATTTGTAAAGCATTGTTTGCTTACTGCATTAAATGTCTAGGATACAGTCAGCCAACATCCCCCATTCCAGATGTGCTAATAGGAGCCTCTGAGTTGTGAAGCCTGAACTTTTTGTTTTAGGCCATGCAAATCCCGTTATGCATAGTTAGTGCTACAAACATGTTTCTCCATGACTGCTTCAGCTCACTTACTTTCCCTTGTCATTCTGTATGGAACATATGCACTATGGCCATGCTCAGCACTTTTTGTGCTGAGGAGGATCTTGGAACCATGCACCTTACCTCACATTTTGTCACTGAAATAAGGAACACCCAGAATGAGAGACAATGAGGGACACATCCTGAAACATGGAGATACAGTACATCAGAACACAGTGGAAACTATTGTATTTACTTCTACTGATGTTAGCCCCTGAGAATTAATTTCTATCATAAAGCAAGAGTGCCATTTAGGTAGGGTAAAGGGGGGCAGTTGCCCCCCACTGCATTTGTGCTTAGGTTGTTCTTATGGTGTGGCAATAATAGCATTAAATTTTGATTTAATCTTTTGCACAATAAGTGTCCCCCTGGCCTGTTTTGCGCTCATGCTGCTGGTGCACTCCTGACTCGACTGTGTCAGTGTTGTGTGGTCCACTCTTTCCAGCTATTAGTGGCAGCACCATCACACATGATGTGGTGGAGCTCCAGTCAAACAAGAGCACATGAGTCACACAAGAGGGACACTGTCTTTATTGCCACAGGTTAGATAGGCTGCACACTACTGCTTGGAGGAGTTGGTGAGCACTGAACTCTCAATAGCAGTTTTGTGGTGGCATATTATTGTTGGTCTACTCTTAGTGAGTCTCCATTCCCCTTGGCTGAAGGGACTGGGGTGAGCTAGAAGCTAATTTAAGACTAGGCTACCTACTTATTCTACTAGGCTAGCCTTGCAAAAAATATAGCATGAGACCCCACAGCAACAAGTAAGGCCTTGCAGCAGCAGTGACAGTGGTGTGGGCAGCCTTCATAGACCTTGATCAGTGAAGTGCAGCAGCCTTGGCAGCAGCCAAGCAAGAAGCAAACACAGGTTGGGGGTTCAGTTGGTGAGGTGACTTTTTCGCAGACCACATTAGGGACCTGGGATGGTTGGTTCTAGCATCCAGCTTCTGGTAGAAGGATGGAGGAGGAGCAGACTAAAAACTGTGCTGGTGGCACACTGGGCTAGGCCACAGGTTCTGGCCAGATGGCCGGGTAAGTAAAGGTAATTTTTTTTACAGGGGGATTGGGGAAAGAGGAAGGACTGCAATATTGATGTGTTTTTCATGTTTCTGCACCTTTGGGCAGCTTCACAACCCATATGGGATGGGTATGTATTGCAATGGATTTGGTGAGAGAAACTGGGACAAAGTTTTATTTTGGGGAGGGGGGTTCAGAACTTTAGAGAGGAGAAAAAATGGTTAGTAACTAGGTGGGTTTAAGCCCAAATCTGATGCACTGCTCTGGGGTATAGACAGATGAATCTTATCCATTTGAACTTTTCCTGATTTGCATATCACTTTTCAGTCACAATACATAAGTTTTATCTTTTAGAGACATTTCAGACATTCCAGAGCTTGCCATCTAGGGTTTACTAGCATCTGGCCTCCACTGGTTGTTGGCTTCCCTCTGCTGAAATCTGCAATGGCGCCCTTGCCATAAAGTCTAAATTTATAGGACATCCTCTGTGTGAACAGCATGTTTTCCATGAGAGATAGATGTGGGGCAGAGCAGTTTTCTGGGGTAAAATAAGTACTGTACCTTGCATTCAGGGACAACTGAGTGGTATGATATGCACAGACTATTGGAACCCCACTATAGTCAGGTTTATGCCCCCCTCTCCCAGTGAAGCTAACCTTCACATCCTCACACTCAAGTACATTATGACATAGGGCAGGGGAAAGTGCAGGGATGTGCCCCATTGAAATGAATGAGGGTATTTTTTATTACTATTTTGAACATTATTGATGGGGAGTTGGAGATTAATGAGGGCTGTCACTTGAATAACAAGGGCCTTGTTTGTAGAACAGTGGCCTTCATTATTCTCCAACTCATCATCATAATGTATGAAATAGCAAGAAAAAATAACTCCATTCATTTTAAGGGGGTATGCCCCAGCACTCTGACCCATGGATACCATCACTTAAACACTCCTAACTCTGGCTTCTTAGTACCCAGGTAAGACACTCTTGACTTATATCTATAATTAGTGGGTTATCTGTAGCAGCATGGCTGCACCCGCTACAGTGTGTGGGTATGGGGCGGTACTGGTTGTGTTGGTGGTTGTTGAGTTATTGCTACTTTTGTGTTTGCCCCTTAATTTCTGTTTGTGTGGAAGCATTCAGAACTATGGAGAGAAAATTGTAGGTGTACAGGCCAGACAGAAGTACTTAAGTAGTTTTGTGGGCAAGTGTGTGTAATGGGGTGGGAAAAACCATATGTGTTTCCATTGGTATGTGCACTACAGTACAGCTGTACAGCTGTGATGAGGGGGGACAAAAAAACTAAAAAGCATATTAGTGGCTATAAGCATGACGCATGCATGCAGATGTATGCAGATTTGTGCTGAAGTAAAAGTGAGCCATATGTATGTATGTAGGTAATAAAGCTTAGAGGTTAAAGGCACTGCACTGCACTGCAAACCAGGAGACCTGGAGACCAGAAGACCTGGGTTTAAATCTCATCAACCCCCACTTGTATACTGTGTGATCCAGAGCAAATCACTTAACTTTTATGTGTGCAGTTATCAGTGACCATTTGCTTTTTGCATGCATGCCACATGTATGCAGTCTGTTCCAATTTAACATTAAAAACATGCTTTCCACACTTGCTTGCTGCATGCATAATACATGCACGCAATCAGTTTGAATTTAACATTTAAATAATGCTTGCAGCACATATATCACATGGGTAGTTTTATGTGCACTTGGGCCCTCATAACTAAAACTATGCTTACAAACTTGGAAAAGTTACCCTAAATGTCACCCAGCAGGAAAAAGATATGGAAATCAAGATTACTACCGATCTCAAGTTCAGTTCCCACTACAAAGATCAGGTTAAAAGAGTTAACCAAAACCTCAACTGTATTTTAAGGCATATTTCTACTAGGGATGAGAAGGTTTTGATGCCATTGTACAGGGCATTGGTCAGGCCACATTTGGAGTACTGTGCTCAAGTGTGGTCATCTTATAAAAGGGAGGATATACTTGGAATAGAGGGGGCACAGTGAAAAGCTATGAGATCAGTAGTTGGTCTTACTAATATACCTTATTCAGACAGATTGGAGCAATTAAACCTTTATTCATTACATTATAGGAGGCATAGTGGTGATCTGTGTATGCTATACAAAATAATGGGGGTCAATAAGTTGCGTGGGGATCTAGGTTTTACACTTAAAACTAGTTAATGTAGTGGAAGGAGACATAGCAAGCAACTGTTTTTGCCCAAATGGAATTCTAACTGAAGGAAATATTGGTTTAGTCACATGGTAATTTGATTCTGGAACGATCTTCATTCTACTGTAGTGGATAATCCAAATATGGATACCTTCAAATTAAGATTAGATCTATTTTGTAGGGAAAGAACTACTAATTTCTAAATATTGTGGGATTGGCGAGAGATATGGATGAAAGTCTTCATGCTTGATGCTACCTATGATACCTATGATATCATTATTTCTGTAAGATTTCACATGCAAAACCTTCCAGATTTTTTTTAATTCAAAGTTTATTGATTTTACACAGCCAACCATAAACCTAACAATCATCAATGTGTACAGTAGCCCCAAAATAGCCCCACCATTCTAATCTATACATAGGACAACTAACTAGACCCCACAACTACCTACCCTCCCCCTCCACACTCTCCCCCCTCCCCCCTGGAGTGTGCCAAACTTATTATCCCATGAAGAAGAGAAGGGATGTCCACTATCATAGGATACTAGATATAATACGTAGTCAGGTTCACTTATTGTAAATAAACCACTTAAAGCTTCCCCCATTTCTTATCGAAACCTGCCATATTATTCCGGAAACCTGCTATCAGCCGTTCAGCTCTGAAAAAGCTGGACATATCCTTTAACCACTCCTTATACGATATTACCAATTGGTCCCTCCAATGTTTCAAGACTAACTTTTTAACAATGACAGCTATTAGGGCTATATGATATTTATGCTCTTTAACCCTAATACCTTCATAATGTCCCAGGAGACAAACTTCTACTGTAAACAGACTCTCTAATCCTAGACAGGGATCTAATATAGCCCTAATTTCTTGCCAAAATGGAACTATTTTCTCACAGCTCCAAAAGATGTGTAACATATTCCCCTCCTCCTTGGCACACCTTGTGCAAGTAGTATCTAAAGTCCTTCCTAATCTGGCTAATCTCAGGGGGGTATAATACATGTTATTTAGTATATGATATTGCGTCAATCTGAGTCTATCTTGAGTAAGATAAATATAAAGGTTCCTCCAGATCCTGGCCCAATCTAAACTCACCCCGGGTAGCAAGGACTCCCAAGTTGGTGAGCCCTTCAGTGAGTCAGTATGAATAAAGGTCAAAAGTAGGGCATACAGTGCAGCCACAGCATGTGGTTTTATGGAGCATTCATTAACCTGTGTCAGGATGGGTCTAACTAAGGAAGGCCGGCCTTTTACCCCGAACAAGGCATTTATAGTATGCCTCAGTTGATATACCTTAAAAATCATCAAACTCAGGATATCATACTTGCTAAGGATATCAGGTGAAGATAGGAGGGTATCCTGAGTAAATAAATCCTCGACAGAGACATGCCTTAACTGTGGGAGCCATTGGGGTAAAAGAGTCATCCCTCTCACTTTAATGTTGGGATTTAAAATGACCGGTTGCCCTGTATCTCCTTTAAGGGGTATTTTGAGATATGAACAGCATTGAGAAAAAACCTTCAAGGATATACCAATCACCGAGTCCCGCAACTCTCTTGGCAATGAGCGTTTAGACAGATAGTAAACTGAAAGGGGGTTAACATTATTCATTTTTAGGAGTTCTCTCTCAATCTGAAGCCAAACTGGTATATACTCCATGTCACTCTGAGTTATCCATCTGCCCATTTTAGATAAGTGACTCGCCCAGTAGTATAAAAGGAAATTCGGAAGCCGAAGTCCACCCTGTAGTCTGGAGGCACTAAGCTTACGAAAAGCTCGACAGGGATGTTTACCCAGCCAGATAAAATTAGAAATCATGGCATGTATATGCTTAAAGAAGGAAATAAGGATCCATAAATTCAGTAGGTTCAGGGGATAAAACAAACGAGGGAGAATATTCATTTTGGTTATATTTATCTGAGCTCATAAGGAAACAGATAGACTTTGGCATCTCGTAAGATCCTGCTGGATAACTCTAACCAAATCCTCCAGATTAAGCTTTTGTACCAAAGTAAGGTCTTTAGCAAGATAAATACCTAAGTACTTGAGGGATTGAGGGGACCATTTGATACCTAAATGAGTAACCTCCAATTTTAGGGCTAAGTTATTCAAAGGGAAGATCTCGGTTTTGGAGATATTCAATTTGTAATTAGAATACTGACCAAATTGTTTGACCACCATTAGAATGTGTTCTAACGAGACAGCAGGGTGAGTTAAACGAAGAAGAATATCATCTGCATAAACCGAGAACTTGAGGACCTGAGTGTGAACTGGGATACCCATTATTAAAGGGGACTGTTTAATATATCGAAGTAAAGGCTCCAAATAAACATTGAATAGGAAGGGTGAAATGGGGCACCCTTGCCTAGTGCCCATATGTAATGAAAATCTCTCAGAAAACACCCCATTACAGTAGATCTTGGCCGATGGGAGAACATAAAGGGATCATATCATTCCAATGAATTGGGGGGGAAGCCCATTTTCCACAAAGTTAGCCATAGAAATTCCCAGTTAACTCTATCAAAGGCCTTTTTGGCATCAAAAGAAACAATTGCCATTGGGAGTTGGGATAGTTGAGCTGTCTGAAAAATATGTGAGAGTGTCCTTAGATGGTCTGCCGGGGAGCAACCTGCTACAAACCCCACCTGTTCTGGGCTCAATAACTGAGTCCAAAAAGTCTTTATCCGAGACAAAAGCAATTTTGCTAGGATTTTAATGTCACAATTTAGGAGGGAAATTGGCCTGTAGTTAGCTGGGTCTAGGTGGGGTTTGTCTGGTTTGAGTAAGATAATGACTGTGGCTTCCATAAGCGATGGATCTAACTCATCCGCTGTGTACGTATAGCT
This sequence comes from Neoceratodus forsteri, assembly GCA_016271365.2. Classification (NCBI taxonomy): domain Eukaryota; kingdom Metazoa; phylum Chordata; order Ceratodontiformes; family Ceratodontidae; genus Neoceratodus; species Neoceratodus forsteri. The sequence continues at coordinate 1,296,168,837 of CM057456.1, forward strand.
ATATAATTTAAGCAAGAAGGGAGCTAATTCTTTCGAGAAAGTCTTATAGAAGTTTGAAGGGAAGCCATCCAGTACTGGCACTTTATCGGGGCTGAGACTGTTAATAGCTGCCTCTATTTCAGCAATGGAGATTGGTGAAGTTAAAAAGGTTTGGCATGAATCTTCCAAGACTGGGAGGTTTAAGGAGTCTAAGTAGTTGCTAAAGTCCTGTAAATTTAAATCAGTAAGACAATTCCCATACAGGGACTGATAAAAGCTCTCAATGACTTTAACTATGTCCTCCAGTTCTGTTTTAATAGAACCGTCATAAGCCCTTATGGACGGAATTAAATGGGAATTTTCTAACTGCTGTAACTGTAAGGCCAACAGCCACCCAGCCTTTTCCCCTTGGTCTATATATTTAGCTTTAGTCTTGATAAGGGCGTATTCAGCCTTTTCCCTTAATAACTCAGCGTACTTATTGTGCAAACCCAGCAGCTCCCCCTAGGTACTCCTGGAAGTGTCCAGAGATAGGGACATTTCTTTATCTTTAATCTGGGATAATAAGGCTAAAGCCTTTGAGTCTCATATCTTCCTCCTCATGGAGGCCACTTTGATAAATTCACCCCAAAGATAACACTTCAAAGAACACCAAAGGAGATCGTACCTCTGGACTGAATCGCTATTGTGTTCCATAAATTCAGCAATGAGTTCCTTGATATGGGAAATCAAAGGTTCATCTCGTAACAACTGGGTGTTCAATCTCCAAATTGTTTCTCTCCGAGTATGAGAATTTACCAATGAGGCCACCCATACCACCTCATGGTCCGATATCACTATAGGTTCCATACCCGCCTGATTTAAACCCGGAATGAGGGAACCACTAATTAGAAAATAATCTAATCTGGACCAGGTCTGATTAATGGTTGAATAAAATGTATATGACTGTTGCGTGGGATTCAGAAGGCACCACGGGTCATCCAGCCCTAGCATAACCCTAAAATCCTGCAAGGCGGACTGTGAGGGTGAGAGTCGCTTCAGTGGCCTATAGGTCCTGTCCAGATCTTGAGTTGGAGGAATGTTCCAATCTCCCCCTAGAATCACAGAGGCAGGTAAAAGCAATGCCAACTTGTTGGCCAGATCCATTAAAAAACTCGGATCTCCTCCCACAGGACCATAAATTGAGCCTATAACCACCACTACATTGTTTAATATACCTTTAATTAAAATGTATCTTCCTTCAGAATCAGTAAACATTGTGTCGACTATCAATGCAACACTCCTTTTGACTAAAATGGCCACTAGTAGATGAGCATCCTGCTACGAAAACCTGAGACACTCCCTGTCTACATAAAGATAGTGATTCAGAGGCAGTCAAATGGGTTTCCTGAAGCAAAATTATATCAGCATTTAAAAGAACATAGTGCTTAAGTATTTGTACCCGTTTCAGGACGTCCCTTACTCCTCTAACATTCCAAGTGATGATTTTTGTTGAAAGGCTAGCCATCTTTAATGCCTGATGTTTGCCATATTTTATAAAAAATAAACCTAACCCCATAAACCCTATGACACACTCCAGCCCCCCCAAAAAAATGCCCTAAACACCATGTAGAACATAAAAGCTTATCCCAACAACAAACCAACCCTCCTTAGTAGACCGGTATACTCTTCCATCCTTAACTCCCCAACCCCTCCAGAGACCTAAGCCATAACTCTAAATCCGGTACCCTAAAGCAAAGTTCACCTGCCTTCACCCCATATGCACGTAGAACAGTAAGTTCAAAATTCCATTGCAGATAGTATGACATAGGCCAAACTGGCAAAATCCCCACAACCCCTCCTTCCACCTCCTTCAGCAACCCTCTATAACTATGTACAACAGGCCCACCCATCCAAATAAGGGTAATTGCCTTCCAAAACAAGACTTGTATGGTGGTCAAGCCCTGATGGCACCAGTTGTGGCTTGCAAGATACAACACACGGGTAAAGCAACTGAGACGCCATCCCCCCCAACCTAGTACGTCAAGCAGCTCTCCCAGACTGCCCAAACAGAGCTCTCCACACCCCCGAGTAAGACAGGCACCTTAAGGGCGTCAGGCCCCCATGAACCGTGAGGCATTCATTCTCAAGCCAAGCCTCCAGAAAACAGACCGCAACCCTCATGGTGCCCCTTGTACATAACCCCCACGATTATGCGGGTTCTTGATCAACCGTAATCAGGTTGAAATAATTACTGATCCCTGGTCAACCTGAATCCGGCTTGAGGTGCTCGATACCACAAAATTGAAGTTAACTAGTAGTCAGAAAGCCACCTCATATTTAGAGAATATAATTCGCTGGCATGAGCACCCCTAAAACTTCCTATATCGCCCACTAGGGCTAAAACATCAGGGTAATGTAAAACCACTTACTACAGTGAAAGAAAAATTGTGAGGAAACAGACCTGAAATAGCATAGCATCCTACTAGTAGGCTTATTGGGGTAAAGATAAAGAGGGTACACTTCACCAACTCTAATTATTCTCCCCTGGGAAATATTCCCTGGTAGCAGAGGTTCCCATATACCCTCTAGTGGTTAGGAGCGATAATGGTCATCACTCTACCTTGCCCCCCTTTCTCAGCCTCCAGCCCCCAGAAGGCCATCAAGACCCACCAACAAACCCCAGCGAGACTGAAAAAGCAGGTAATCAACACAAAAATTAAGTTAGATAACAGTCCAACTGTTAAGTCTTTATGAGAGTTCAGCCATCCTTAAACAAGCTGGGTAGCTTTGCCAAGAGGTCTGAGGAGGTCTGTTCCAGTGTATCATACGTAATCCAGGATCCTTGCACCGAGACTCGAAGCTTGGTTGGATATTTCATGCTAAAGGGGATACCCGCTGCAATGAGTTTTTTAACTGTAGTGTGGTATGCAGCCCGCTTCAACCAAGTCTCCCAAGGCAGATCCTGAGTGATTCTTAAGGTGGCATTCTCCCATTTAATACCTTGCAATTCCTTTACTTTATCTATCACATGTTGCTTTTCTACAAAACTCAAAAACCTCACTATGATCGGTCTTGGCAAGGCATTTGGTGGAGGCTGCGGTCTAAGGAAGCGGTGTGCTCTTTCAATCTGGTAACTAGCACCTATGGGAGAAGGGCCCACTATTTTCTGTAGGAACCTTTGTAGGAAGGCCCCAATATTCGGCTCCTCTTCCGATTCAGGCAAACCAAGAATCATTATATTCTTCCTTCTACTCCTGCCTTCTAGGTCTTCACACTTCAGCTGTAGTTTCTGTATTTGCTGATGCAAATGTACTAAGTCAGGCTCAGCTTTCTCTTTCCACCTCTTGACTGAAGCCATTCGGGCCTCAGTATCCCCCATCCTTCTCGCAAGGCCAGTGAAATCACTATGTAGGGACTTCAGCTCCATAGAAATATCGGAGACAGTCTCTCGGAATGAAACCATCTCTTGTAAAAAACGATCCTCAGTTAACGGAGAAGCAGATGGAGGCGGGAGCGTTACTTTCCTGACATTAGCCCCTTGAGCACGTTGCTTTTTCTGTAACTTCTCGGGAGAGGTTGGTGGAGTATGCCTGGGCAGGGCCTGCTTCATATCAAATTCCATCCCCTCAATGACAGCAATCACAAAACTAATTGGCTCAATAACGTGGCGTTATCCTTCCAGAAAAAGCAGGAATAACTGCAATCACTGTTACAGCAGGTTATTTTTACTAATAATAATCTAATAAAGAGGCGAGGTGCTGGAGCTCCACTTCTGTGCTGCTGCCTGGAGCTCTGCATCACGTGGACTCCCAACCTTCCAGATTTTGTTACCACTCTGCTTGCAAACTTGCTTTTTTCCTTTTTGCCTTCCCTCCATCCTTCTCCCCTCTATTTTTAATGCTGTCATTCCCAACACCCTACACTTCTACCACCCTGCTTCATGTATTAATTTGTACCCTGGGGGATTCATTGTCCTTCATTTCCTCCCCACTCCCTACTTCAGTCTGTAGGGGGTGGGTTAGGCCTCCCTGAGTTCTTCCACTACTTCCCTCAGCTAGTGTAAATGTTTATCAAAGTAACATTTAAACCATCGAGTGAGGACTGTGGTTCCCTTCCCAATGAATGCAAATCATCACCTCTATATAGGCCCTTATCCCTTGAGGTGGGTACTGAGACCCCATTGTAGCTGAACCTCTCTTCTCTGCACCATTCATTCAGTCATGAGTTGAAGCTCCTGATGCAGAGAACCCTCTTCTCCACCCTGTAACACACTGGCAGCACCTTCACAAGAAACCACTGAGCACACTACCAGTCTAAGACCCATCCACAGCTCCCTAAACTCCCCCAGCACTCTTCCAGCCCCTCTCCCTAGCCAGTTCATTAGTCCACAGGTGGACAGTGACATCCAGTTCTTCTTCCCACCCTGCCACTCTAGCAATCCTCAGGTTCTGCTTCCCATCCCTCTGGGCTTTAGCATCACAGAGGCACCTAACTTCCCTCTTACCCTCCCTACCTATTCCCAAATCTATGCCCCTCATTTCAAGTCCCTCCTCTGAGGTCCTCTGCCACTCTCCTTTGGTCTCCACTAAGGAGGATCCCCACATCCTCCCTGATCACTACCAAGGGTGTCTACTCCGGGCAGTCAACTCGGCCAGAGTGGTGTAGGAATTACGTAGTGGTAATGGTTGAGGAATGTGCCTCAGACCCACCACCCCCACTTTTCCTGTGTCCATCACAGTACAGATGTTTCTGGTCCCTGGAATCCTCTGAGGTAGTGGTGGCAGACCTGGGAGCCACTGAGTGGATGAAGAAGTCCCCCAAATCCCAGCCAACTTTGCTTGTAGTCTAATGACCTCTTTTCTCAGTCCAGAGAGGTGCATTAAGATTGGGCAGCACTGCAGTCTCCAGAAGGTCTTTCTGAAAACTACTGCCCCACAACCACTGCACAGCACCACTCCCAGCAGTCCCTATTCCTACTCCCCCTGTGTCACCTGTAAGACTTTTGTGCTATTACTCCTGGTAGGTTGTTTCTAGTTTTCTTTCTTTTTTTTTGGCTTGCTTTGCTTCTTCGTACCTTTACCCTAGATAGGGTTTACCCTTCTGCCCCTCTCAACAAGTAGTTACTTCTTGTATATAGTGTTCTTCCCCTTTCTTTGCCCATGCCTTTTTCTGCTTCTACTTACTGAGATAGCTGCACTTTCATGTCCCTCTAAGCCTTTGCTTCCTGACCATTAAAAGGTTGCTATTTGTGTTTCCCTATACTCTCTTTAAATCCCTTTATACACCTAGGGTGCTGCACCTATTTTAGCCTGTCTTTGGCCCTTCACCCTTCCCTGCAGTGAGTGTTACAACAGGAGAGAATAGGTGCTTTACTTTAGATGATTGGCAGTCTCTGCTTCCATGTTTCATCCATGGCTGTGCTGTTCTACTCATGTGCTGGAACATGAACATGAACATGAACATGTGCAGAACATGTCCGGAGTGACTGAATTTATACTTCCCATGTCACTTTCTCCTAGCTGGTGATTTGGTCATGGACTCACATGCCCACCATCTACTTCCTGCTTTTCACCCTACAGCTGAACACAAGTACAGGTTAGTTCACTTACTTTTCTAACCCAGGTGCTTCTTAGTCCCTCTGTGTCCAGCACTTTACTCAGTCCAAGACTTGACCTGTGGTCCATGTGATTAAAGTTACTGTGCAGGTTAGTTTGGTAAAAAGGAAAGGAACACCCTCTGCAAGCCACTATTACTTGCCCCTGAACTGCTCTGGTATTTGCAAGGTTTGAGTGCAAACAAGTGTCAGATTATTTTACCAGATAAAACAACAAACCTCCAGACATTTTTATTATGTTCCCCAATCTATCCTTTTATCCTGTGTGGTTGGCAATAGCCCTGCCCAAAAATGTGCACCAAGTCCAAGGCTCTCTCCCTTTACAAATCCCATCAACAATATCCTGCCTGTTAGCTGGCAATTTGTCCATGAAATCATGCAGCTACCACCTGCTTCCTGCTTTCTGTCCTACAGCTGAATACAACTGCAGATTAGTTCACTTGCTTTTCAAACAAACCTCACCTGCTGCTCAGCAAACTGTCCCCTGGTGCTGCTTATTCCCCATGGGTTTAGTGATTTCCTCTGACCAAGGCTTGTCCTGAAATGCATGTGCTGAATGTTACTGTGCAGGTTAGTTTGACAAAAAAAGAAAAGAAAAGGAATACCATCTGCAAGCCACTATTACCCACAGCTAATCTGCTTCTTTACCTGCACGTTCTGAGTGCAAACAAGTATCAGATTATTTTACCAGAAAAAAACAAACTCCCAAACAGTTTTTTCTGCTTCTTGTATGTGTCCTTTTGTCACCTGTCACTAGCACTAGTCCTGCCCCAAAACGTGTATGGCATGGAAACAATTTTGTCTTGATTCATGGCTAGGTGCTTGGTGAGGAACCATTTTTTATACATTATCAAAGTCAATCTGGAGTAATTACTTAATCGAAGGGAGTGAGGGACCAACGAGAAGATGAAGGTATCATCAGCATATATGTGGAATTTATATGTGGGAGATATATGCCGCTTACAGCTAGTGCAGAATGCGGTGGCCAGGCTGGGGACTGGTATCTCTTTGACTAGACACATTATGCCTGTGCTTCATGGACTGCACTGGCTTCCAGTACAGTGGCAAATCACTTTTTAAGGTCAGCTTGCTGACCTATAAAGCCCTACATAAACAGGGTCCATGTGACCTGTAAAATCTTCTTTGTCCCTACTGTCCCTCCTGCCCACTCTGATCCACTGGCAAAGGATTGCTAAAGATTAACAGGGTGCATTTGAAGACATCTGGGGCTGCTCGATCCTTTGTGTTTGCAGCTCCTACTCTGTGGAACTCTGAAGAAAGGGGGGTTACTACTGGGGTACCGCAGGGTTCAGTATTAGGACTGGTCCTCTTCAATGTCTTTATAAGCGACATTGCAGAGGGACTGGGAGGAAAAGTATGTCTCTTTGCAGATGACACAAAGATCTGCAACAGAGTTGATGCACAAGGTAGGGTGGAAAGGATGAGAAGGGACTTGGCAAGGTTAGAGGAATGGTCAAATGTATGGCAGCTTAGATTCAATGCTAAGAAGTACAGTAATGCACCTGGGAAACAAAAACCCAGGGGAAGAGTACACAATGGGGGGTGAGATACTAACAACAAAAATGGAAAGGGACCTGGGGGTAGTCATATCAGGAGACCTACAGGTAGGCAAGCAACGTGAGAGGGCAGCAAGGAGGGCTGGGGGGATACTGGGATGCATAGGGAGAGGCATCACCAGTAGAAAACAGGAAGTTATTATTCCTCTGTACAGGCAGTTGATGAGACCCCATCTGGAGTACTGCATGCAGTTCTGGAGACCCAATCTCCACAAAGACAGACAGGATGGAAGCTGTCCAGAGGAGGGCAACTAAAATGGTGCAGGGTCTGCACCGGAAGACATATGAAGAGAGACTTAAGGAGCTAAATATGTATAGCCTCGAGAAAAGGAGGGAGAGGGGGGACATGATAGAAACTTTCAAGTACCTGAAGGAATCAACAAAGTCCAAGAGGGTAGCATCTTTCATAAAAAGGTGTGCAAGAACAAGGGCACAATTTGAAGATAGAGGGGGTGGCTCAGAGGTAATTTAAGGAAGTATTTTTCAAGAGAGGGTTGTGGATGCAGAGAGCGGCCTTCCGGAGGAGGTTGTGGAGTCAAAAACAGTGGTGGAATTCAAGCATGCATGGGACAGTCATAAGGCAATTCTAGGGGGTGGGGGTAGGAAGAAGTAAGCTGCTGGTTAACTAGGATCTGCAGCTTATCCATTAGGTAGGGAAATGGGCAGACTGGGTGGGTCAAGCGGTCCTTATCTGCCATCAAAATATGTTTCTATGTTTCTATATAACCTACTTAGTTAGCCTGGTATTCCCTGATGAGCTTGGTTGTTGGATTTTTAATATATGATATTGTTTGTAAATTATAATAATAATAATAATTTTATTTATATTGCACCTTTCAATTGTCAAGGCGCCATACATAAACAACAATTAAACAGCTAAAAACCTTAAAATATTCAACAGAAACAAGACAATAAACCAATCGATATTCTGAAAATGCATTTTCCCAAACAAAAAAAGGTCTTCAAACCGCTCTTAAAACCCTCCACAGAAGTATTATAATGTATGATTCTAGGAATCTGTATTTTAATACGTCTTTCATCTGATTTATGTGTTTGTACAGCACCTTGATCACTGGAAAGGTTCATTTATAAATACATTTTGAATTGATTTGATTTGAAGGAGCTGGGGAGATAATTCATTAAAACAAAGAAGAAGTCCCAATGTAGTCCCTACATATAGGAGAGGAGGGGCCAAGGACAGACCCCTGTGGGAATGACCCCTTATGAGACAGACAGCTGAGGTGAAATCAATGGTCCTAATTTAACTGTTTTGAGCCTATCTGATAGGTATGATTTGAGCCAACATAAAGAGGTGGCAGAGACACCAGAGGATGCTAGTTTGACTAGAACAGTGAGTGATTAACTGTATGGAATGCTTTGACCAAATCAGTGAAGATTGCACTGGTTCCCTGGCTAGTGTCCATATGCAATGGGATATGGTCAGTGATTCTGAGTAGGAGGTACAGGGTACGGGATGGAAACCCATTTGGAATGGAGTAATACAAGCTGATTTGGCATAGAATTTGTTGAACAGCTTACTAGCCAATATCTCAAGTAATTTTGAGAGAGAGAGAATGAAGCAGAGATATGGTTCGGTAGTATGTTTGGGCATCAGCGAATTTCTTTTATGGAGAGAAACAACTAAAGCATATTTCCATCTGGAAGGTAAGGAATCAGTGTCTTGGTATTGACTAAAAATGTGAATAATGGGGGTGGCAAAAGCAGGAGCCTCTAGGGTTAGAAATCTAGGTGATAGGGCATCAGAATCATCACTAGAGAAAACATTCAGAGAGTATATAGTTTTTGGAGGACATCTGACTCAGAAATAGAGAGCAATAGATCAAAACTCCCAGGAGCCAGGGCAGATAACAGTAGGCTAGTGGTAGATAGAGAGATGAGTGTTGTGAAACCACCAGTGGAAAAACAGTTCAATGCATCAGCAGATATAGAATGCTAGATATCAGCCTGAGAGCTTGAAGAGGAAAGGGAGGCATTAAGGAGACTGTGGACTGCTTTCCAAAGGTTAGGTGAATCCAAACCACAGGAAAGGAACTGATTTTGGAAATAGGCAGCCCTGGTTGATACCCGGTTACAATAGCGCTGCATGAATAGTTCCAATCTACAGAGCACTAGTCAGTGTAGCGCTAGCATGGACAGCGAGAGGGGATATACAGTGTTTTCAGTAAGCACTCCTCTGGTTGCTGTCCATGGTGCTGGTACAGCACAAGGGCACCAGAATCCAGGAGTCTGGCTGAGCTGCTCCCATGGTGTGGAGGGCTGGTGCATAAAATAACTCAGCCAGAAGCAGTGGAGACCAGAGTTCTAATCCTGTTCTCCAAACATTTTACACATACTGAGACTTATTTATTTATTTATTTTTTTACACAGGGCCATGGAAACAGTATTCCATGGCCCCATGAATTATAACTTCCCCTTGATCTGCCCCCCCCCCCCGGAGTGAGAATCCTTCAGTCTGAGGGGTGCAGGGACAGAGCCCCCCCCACTGAAAAAACAAAAATGGCACTATTTTTACTGCACAGTTCTTGACCACACTATTGTCACTGGCACTGTTCTGACCCAGTGCCCTTCAGTCTGCCAGGTGAGTTCAGTGCAGTAGTTAGAGTTTTGTGAAAGCACATCTCTCAGGTAACACCCCAGTAGCTTTCTGTCTAGTCCAAGCAGTATCCCTTTAATGAAAGAGGCCAATAAGTTTGGGCAAGAGCCAGGAAATGTGGGAGCCAGAAGCTTTGTAATGTTTGAAAGAAGATGACTATTGCAGACTGAGTAAAATGTGTCAAGAAAATGAGCTAATGTTACACTGGCATCAGGCAAACAAAGAGTAGGGAGTCAATCAGCAAGGTGAAGGTCTTGCAAGAAGCTGTCTGGGTGGAAAGATTTGAATGATTTAGCCAGAATATTTCTAGGAGGGGCTTTGAGAGTTTTTATCTTCCTCACACAATGGGTCTTGTAATGGTCAGTGCAGTTATCTGGAAGAGTATCAGCTACCACTACTCTGTATGGGTGGCATGCAAAAAGCCAGTCAATTGTACCATGGTTGGAAGACTGGTATTGAGATGAGTAGGGGACGTTATCAGTTGGGAAAGATTTAGACCTTTAATGCTGGAGTGAAGAATGGCAAATTGATTGGCCTAATTCTTAATTCAGTCAGACTGGTTAGTAATGAAGTCTCCTAGCAGAATATGCTCACCTACAGGAGAGGTATCTAGAACATTTTTAATAATATTGGAGGTAACATCAGGTGATTTACCAGTATGCAGTAGATACCAGGTATACAAATGGGAATAGAATAGGGGAAGGAAAGTACACCAGTCACTAGCTTAAGGAATTTAGGGATGGACTCCTGATGTGTAATAGAGAATTGAAAGTGGTTGGCCATTTCTTTCTTTCTTTCTTTCTTTCTTTCTTTCTTTCTTTCTTTCTTTCTTTCTTTCTTTCAAAAGTGTAACCAGTAAAGATAAATGGAGCTGGTAACATCTCATTCCAAATGTATTCTGAGATTTGGGGGGTTGTTTAGTACAAAAGATGTAATAAAATGAATAATGAATAACAGTAACTGTGCAAAAGGTAAATTCAGAATACAGCATATATTAAATAAAGGATAATGGATAGATAAGTGTGTGTTATGGATTTTTTTCACACACCCTTGGTGTGTGATAACCCACAAACCTCGAGAGGTTTATGTGGTCATCACACACCGAGGGTGTATATAAAAAAAAATCCATGAACACACACTCACCTATCTTTTATTTTTTATAATTCCTGGTGACCAAGACTATCAACTGGTTTTAGTGTAGTCTGAAATAAAAAGACTTTTTTTTGCAGTTTTAGTTTTAAGCTAGTTAATCAGAAAGAAAGTTAAAAATATTCAACATGAAGTAGTTTTTCTAAACTGGTGAGAAAACACATTTTAACAGTCTGTACCATTTTGAAGGTATTCTTCTGTTCGATGCGGTATTCAATGTGATGGTTTGGTTCATCGTTTCGGTTAAAATGTTTGAAAATGAAGCTGAAATAGTCATAAATGTATGCAACAACAAATACATTTGAGCTTTTTTACTTAAACATTTACAGTAAGTCTTTATTTGCTGCATGTCTTTCTTTGAGGGGAATGAGATCATTTGGTGCAGAAGTGCTTTTGTTCAGTATGTCTTTCCGTTGGTACGGCAGCTGAAAAGACAGCAATAAGTAAACACGTTTAACTGCTGTGGCTGACATTCGAGCAGCACTGGAGAAGTTAGATGACTTGAGCTGACAAAGGAAACTAGCACCGTCAGACATTGTTTTGGGGCTCAAGATGTCAATGCATGTGACAAAAACTGTGTGTGCTTCATGGTGAGGTTCACATTCTATAGTTGCTCTATGGACAGCAATATCAACTGGATTTCAGATTGATATGGAAAGTGATATCAACAGGTTTTTAGGTTGACATTGTTTTGCAGCATATCAACTGGAATACTAACTGATATGGGATTTCATGGGTACAGTAATCCAGTTGATATTCATGGTCAGCAGTAATTGTAGTACAGTTGCCATGACTGATGGGACTGAATTACAGAATCAGCACTAGAAGAAGATACAGTACAATACCCAATGGCTAAGTTGTGGTCCTGGGTAGGTGACCAATAAGGTGCAATAAAATACATAACAAATAACAGTGACTGTACAAAAGGCAAATGCAAAAAACAAAATACAGAATAAAAGTACTGTTGCCATGACTGATGGAACACAGTCACAGAATCAGAACTAGAGCAAGGTGCAATACTTGAAAGAGTTTGAGTGCAGCGATTACTGAGGCCAAATGACTTCTTTTAAAGCAGTGGAGATCCAAGGTGGTCCCTTCCTTGGAGGAGTGGATGGACGGTTTAATGATGGTTGCAGGATAGGAATGAATGGTGTACATAGCCCGTGATAGGCATCCTCAGTTTTTGAAGGTGTGGACCCCCTTTTTGGGCTATGTAAATGTGCCTATTCCCAAGGAGTGGGTATGGCTGCCCTCTCACATTGATTCTGGGTAAGGCATTCTTCGTGGTGCTTCCCTCCTTGGTGCAGGTTGTCCTGGACCCGAGGTGGGACTCTTAATGTTGAGTTTGGGGCTCACCTGCTTCCTGCTCCTCCACCCCCACCTTCACCATAACCTCCACCCGCTCCTTGGAGGGTGAAGCTGGGATTGCACTGGCAGACACTGGTCAAGCAGGGTTGCTTAGTTCTTTGAATTTTTAAGCAGACTGTTTTGTGGGGTATTGATATCTCTCTGTGCCTTTTTTTTTTAGTTGGGTTATTATAACTTTGAAGCTAGTACGTTTACTGCTAATATTGCTCTAACTTGTTATGTTTAATGGGCTTAAGGGGGCTAGATTAGTGGGGTAGCAGTGATTATGATGCAGTAGGTGCTCTTCAAGTGTTCTTGTACCAGCTCAGCTTTTCCGGACTGTTGACAGAATGTGCAATCCAATCTATCTCCAGCCCAGAGAAGCCTTTTCTCAGCTGAAATGTGAGGAGTTTGCTCAATTTTTCACAGATAAGGTTGCTAGCATCAGGTTTGGCATTGGCCCAGCCTCTCTTATTGTGGTGATCGGCAGGAAGCGGCATGCACTTGGTCTATCTGGTCAGATTTCAGCTGGCCAGAATTCACAGACATTGTGAAGATCGTCCAGACACTGCGCCCAATCAGTTGTAGTTTGGATCCGGGACCTATACCCCCCTTAGTGGGATGTGTAGATGTTATCTGCCTGATTCTTGCTGAAATTGTCTGGAGGTCCTTGGAGAGGGTGGTCTTTCCAGATGCCCTTAAGGATGTGGTCATTCAACCACTCATTAAGAAATCTTCCTTGGACCCAGACTGTCCAGCTAACTACCAGCCTATCACTAACCTGCCATTTGCTGGTAAGGTTATTGAAAAGGTGGTTGCGCTGCAACTGGATGACCACCTTACAACTCACAAGGTCTATGATACTCTCTAGCCAGGATTTGGGAAGAAGCATAACACGGAGACTGCCCTTGTCTGAGTATTGAACGACCTCCTAATGGCAAGAGATCGAAAGGCATGTACCATTCTGATCCTTCTTGATCCCTCTGCAGCATTTGACACTGTGGACCATGGTGTGCTGCTGGAGTGCCTTTGGTTTCTTTGTGGGCTGTCTGGTACAGTCCTCACATGGTTTCACTCATTCCTCGCGGACAGGTCTCAGAGAGTTGCCACCGGAATTTGTTCCTCTGGCACTCACTCCCTGCCCTGCGGGGTGACACAAGTTTCCATTTTGGCCCCCATGTTGTTTGCAGTGTACATGCTGCCATTGGGAGATATCATCAGGTGATACAGTTTGAGTTTTCACTGCTATGCAGATGATACTCAACTGTATATGTCTTTTTTGCCCAGACAGAATGATGCACTGCCTGTGCTAAATAACTGCCTTACCGAGATTAGAACCTGAATGAGTAACAGCTGACTGAGACTGAATCCAGACAAGGCTAAAGTGTTGGTAGTGGACCCTGGTCATCCGGGGGTGGGTTTGGGGGCTGGACAGGCATCAGGTCTTTCGATCGATGGCATACTGCTCACTACCTCAGACCGAGTGCATAACCTTGGCGTTATATTGAAGATCGTTTGACACTGAAATCTCAGGTGTTAGCTGTCATCAAATCCTCTTTTTACCACCTGAGGAATATCACCTGGGTGAAACACTTGCTTCCTCTGGATGATCTTCCAACACTGGTCCATGCCTTCATCACTACCTGCCTTGATTACTGCAATTCCCTCTACCTAGGGCTTCCACAGGTTGATATCCGCCACTTGCAGCTGGTGCAGAATGTGGTGGCCAGGCTTTTGACTGGGACTTCTAGGTCCAGTCATAATATATCTGTGTTCTGCGAGCTGTACTGGCTGCCTATTCAGTGGCGGATCACCTTTAAGGTTGGCTTGCTAACCTTCAAAGCTCTACATGATCAGGGACACAGTTACCTGCAAGACCTCCTGGTACTCTACTGCCCCCTCCGTCCTCTCTGATCCACCAACGAGGGATTGCTAGAGATTCTCAGGGTGTGATTAAAAACATCTGGTGCCCGTGCTTTTTCTTTTTCTGCTCCAACCCTGTGGAATCCTCTACCTCATCGGTTAAGAGAATGCATGACCGTCAAGTCAATAGGTTTAAAACTGTGCTAGAAATGTATTTATTTAACTTAGTCTTCCCTAATTATGGTTAATCTGCTTTTTATTGTTTTTGTTTTAAATGTATATTTATATCTGATTTTATGTGCAGCGCCTTGATTTTGAAAGGCTGTATAAAAATAAAGTTTGATTTGATTTGATTTACTTTAAAAGCTTGTTTGATGTGTTTTGTGCCTTTATGTGAATGTTCTTAATGTAAGTTTATAAAATTTTAATAAAAAAAAAGAGTTAGGGTGGGAGGAGGAGTTAAGGTCACATTGTATCAGGGGTGGACTGCATTTTTAAACTTCTATCTTTAAAGACAAGCACTTCAGATAGCTTTCATCAGCAAAGGTCTACTTCACCTGGTGACACTTTGCCATCACTTTTGCAGGTAAGTGCCACTACGCATAGTTTTGCTAGGCTAAGTGGGCAACTCATTCAGTGAAAAACTATACAGAAGGGTCCTTCATGCTACATAAAGTCAGAAACGATATGTAGTGCTTTGCATAGTTAAGTTTCCCAACTTAGCAAACACCTACCAGGGAAGTAGACTGAGGCAGGTCCATAGATGCAGTCTATCTAGACTACAGCAAGACATTTAACACTGTAGCTTCAGGGCAAAGTGAACCAGCACAGTATACATGAGGCAAACACAAGGTGCATATCCTACTAGCTTGGTGCAGAAAACAGGGGGGTGGTGGTGGAGGACAGATAGCACTTCAAGGGGAGATGGGTAATCAGCAGTGGCCCTCAAGGATCAGTGCTGGGTCCACTGCTGTTTTTAAGTTTACAGAAGTCACTAAGTAGGACAGGGTGGTGGACTCCCTTGAAGAGAGAGACAAATGTTAGTAGGGCCTAAACAAGCTGGTTGCTTTAACAGATTACTGGAGCCTCAGTTTCAATGTAGCCAGACCTAAGCAGCTTCAGTTAGGGATGAAAAACAAACATATAATTTACACATTGTGTGGTATTCTCTTACTGCAGTGAAAGATTTTAATATGCCAGATGTGGATAGGACCACCCAGGCACCTGCTTCAGCCAGAAGCACAGCCATCCTGGAATCCCTGCAGGGGGCTGGACTTAGACAGCTGGTGCATGAGCCAATCAGAGACAAATCAATTCTGGACATGGTATGGACCAATAAGAACAGAGTCAAAGGAGTTCAAGTGGAAGGGCAGCTGGGATCCAGTGACCACCACATGGTGTGGTTTGGCATGGAAACAGGGACTCAATTAAGCCACACAATGGCAAAAGTATTAGATTTCAGGAGGATGAATTTCAGTGAAATGGGCAGATGTTTAAGAGCAGTCCTGGAAAAAGGAGAGGTAATGGAGGGAGTGAAGGAACAGTGGGGGAAATCAAAAGGAGCCATAGTGAAGGTAACTAACCAATGCATTTGGATAGTGGCCAAAGGAAAAAGAAGAAGGAAACCACTATGGTTCTCTAAAGAGGTGGCAGACAAAGTAAAGGCTAAAAGAGCACGTTTCAGGAAGTATAAGGGGACCCAAAAGGAGGAGGACATGGAGGTGTAATTAGAATGTCTAAGAGATGCAGGGAAAGCTATTAGGAAAGCCAAGGTGCAGACAGAGGAGGATTTAGCATGGACTGTGAAAAAAGGGGACAACACATTCTATAGGTACATCAGCGATAGAAGAAAAACTGGGGGGTTGTGAGTCTCAAAGGGGAAGAGGGAGAGTGTAAGAAGGTAGTCTAGACAAAGCAAAAATACTGAACAAATACTTCTGTTCAGTATTCACTAAGGAGGGACAGGGTCAAGGACCACATTTGGAGAGCAGAGGCAGTTGGGGGGGGGAGTGGGCACCAGTCCATTCACAGTGGAGAGAGTTCTGGAGGAATTCTCAAAGCTGAAAATGGATAAAGCCATGGTGCCAGATGGTATACACTTGAGGATATTGAGTGAGCTGAGAAGGGAACTAGCAGAACCTCTGGGCACCCTTTTCACAGAGTCACTCAACACAGGCATGGTTCCAGAGGACTGGACGAGGGAGCATGTAGTCCCACTACACAAAACTGGCAGTAGGGAGGAAGTAGAGAACTACAGGCCAGTCAGCTTCACCTCAGTGGTGGGGTAGATCATGGCGACAATGCTGAAAGAAAGGACAGTGGCACACCTGGAATCCAGTGGTACACAGGATCTGGGGCAAAACAGATTCACAGCAGGAAGGTCTTGTCAAACAAATCTGATAGATTTTTTTGATTGAGTAATTAGGGAAGTGAATCAGAGAGGGGTGGTAGGCATTGCCTACCTAGATTTCAGCAAAGCCTTTGCTAATATCCCACACAGATGGCTGGTTAACAAGGTGGGTAGTCTGGGCATGGATCATAAGGTGATACATTGGGTTAGAAACTGGCTGATGGACAGAAGGCAGAGGGTGGTGGTAAATGGGATCCAATCTGGGGAGAGAAAGGTGACCAGTGGAGTACCACAGGGATCAGTACTATGGCCAGTCCTGTTCAATGTCTTCATTAGTGACATTGCAGAGGGGCTGAAAGGAAAGGTTTGCCTATTTGCAGATGACAGCAAGATCTACAATAGGGTGGATACTCCATAAGGGATGCAGAAAATGAAGAGGGACCTGGATAAGCTTGAAAGGTGATTGGAGGTGTGGCAACTGAGGTTCAGTGCAAAACAGTGCAAGATAATGCACCTGGGCAGGGGAACCCTGGGGACAGCTATGGAATGCGGGGATGCTGACTGTCTCCAAAGAGAAAAGGGACCTAGGGGTTATGATATCTGATGACCTTAGGGTACCAAAGCAGTGTGCAGAGGCTGCAGGGTGGGCCAGTGTCATGCTGGGGTGCATAGGCAGAAGCATTACTAGCAGGAGATGGCAGGTGGTAATGCCATTGTATAAAACACTGGTAAGGCCTCACCTGGAGTACTGTGTGCAGTACTGGAGACCACAGATGCATAAGGACACGGAAAAGGTGAAGGCTATCCAGAGAAGGGTGACAAAAATGGTGCAGGGCATGCATCACAAAACATATGAGGAGAGATTAAGAGACCTCAATATGTATTCAATGGAGAAGAGGAGAGTAGAGAAAGGAGGGACATGATAGAAACTTTCAAGTACCTCAATGGCATAAACAAGGTACAGAAGGGGGATCTTTTCCAATGTACAAAAGATATCAGAACAAGGGGACATGATAGGAAATTGGAGGGGGTAGATTAAGATCTAATGTAAGGAAGTTTTTCTACACAGAGAGGGTAGTGGACACTTGGAACAGTCTGCCACAAGAGTTGGTTGGGGCAAACACAGTGTAGGGGTTTAAACATGCCTGGGACAGGCACAAGGGAACCTTTAGTGGGGTGGGAATGATGAAAAGCCATTGATTGCTTAGGGTCAGTGACTGCATACAAGTATAGGGCTTATGGGCAGACTAGATGGGCCTAGCGGTTCTTATCTGCTGACAATTTCTATATATCTATCTATGTATCTATGTAAAGAGGAAATGGGCCTGGGTGTAATAATAGACCAGGGTCTGAAGCAAGGCAAGCAGTACACAGCCACTGGCAAGAGGGCTGGCAGAATTCTGAGGTACTGTATATCAAAATGGTGCTGACCAGCACAGCAGGAGACATAATCATGCCCCTGTACAAGACCCTAGAGAGCTATGCATTGTTTTGTGCTCCTCAATTCACAAAGGACATTGAAATAGATGAGAGTGTACAACAAAGGGCCACTAAAATGTTCAGGTGTATGGAGGACAAATGTTATGAGGAGATAATGGAGACCTATTCACCATGGAGAAAGGTGTCAGTCCAGTCCCTCTTTATGTATAACATGCCCATCCAAAATAGCCTAGAGTGTTGTACAGTATAAAAGTATCATAGACAAAATGTAAATACATATGAATATACATTGACACAATTCATAACATTATTTAGTAAATAAAAACAAAAATACAATAAATGTTTAGATAAAAAAGTAGCTCCTCATTATAACGAACTTCGTTATACCGAATATTGATTATAATGGATGTTCGTTGTTGCTCCCATGCTCCCAACTGCAAGCAGTGTACACTTAGATTTTTTACCTTCAGAAACTTCTAAAAGATTGTTCACCATGGCATCCAATAGAAAAAAGAGGAGTATCGGTCAAACTCATGAGCTTCAAAATAGTAAAGGTTCCTCTGCCTGTGAAAGGATTTCACGTCCTCTCACAGGGCTTTCTGGCAGAAAGGGAACTGTCAAAGTCAGAAGTTGAGAATTCATGACAATAATTCAGTAGTCCCAATCTCCCACTCAGGCCCAAGAAAAGAAAATGTTTGTAAATGAGGCCTTTGCTGGCCAGGCAGAGGTGTGCATTCCGAAGCTCATTGGACAAACAGACCGCCTTGCTTCTCACACCAAAACCAGTTTTCTATTGTCTGCTGCAGGGTTGACTAGGCAATCCTATCTCCAGCCCCATCAGTCTTACCAGTCCCTCTCTGCCCCAAAGAAAGAACACTGCCAGCTATTCAACCCACACTGAACTAAAAGAACATTCCATCAATTAAGGTCCAGTTAGCCAGATCAGGTCCAAATCAAGTTATTGAATGTCCCTGATTGATTCTACGTCAATACATTGACAACATTGTTGTTGAAACCCCCAACATCGACGGGAACAATTCCAACTGTCGGCAGTGTTCCCATGAGGAAGAAGTGTTTTTTTGAGGGGAGCTTTCCCCCACACCAGTCATCTCTAATTAACCAACTTCAAGTTGGAGTTGGTTTGGGGTGGGGGTGAAACACTGGGAAGTGCAGCATCAGCAGACAGCAGACCACCACAGCGACCTGGTGAGATTTGTCACTGTGGTGGTGTTCGCTGTCATATTGTCATTGTGGTGATGTGCTGCCTCCCTCAGTTCCTTTTTCACTTGTTTCACCGTATCATAGCTGTACCATCAACCCTTGCAAAGGACCTGGAGTTGTGAGGGGTAAAAGAAAACAATCATTGTAGCCCCCCACCACCGGCAGCACATGCCGCAAAGGATGCAAAGGACCGCACTTGCGGTCAGAATCGGCATCCCTCGATGTAATGAATGACTTGGTATAACAAATGTTTGATATGGATCCCAAGTCATTCGTTATAGTGAGGGGTTACTGTATCATTAAGAAAAAACTCTCAAAACACACTAAATTCACAATCCAAGGCTTGGGAAAAAAGTAAAGTTTTCAGGGCATATTTTAAACATTCTAATAAGTTTGATAGCCTTAAGCCTCTTAAAGGGACATTTGAAAGAGTAGAGACTCTGACCTTAAAAAAAACTCTATTGCCAATCACCTTGAGGTTAGATTTAAGAAGAGCTAACAGCTAAGAGAGCAGCTGACGCCTGCAGGAGAACTTTAATAAAACATAAAATTTAGACATATTCTAGCTTCTGTTTCACATTAGTTTGGTATTTCTCCTCCCCATAATTGATTATTAGGTAATTTACATGAAAATACGATAATTGCTCCTGAAGAGTTAATCTGTTTCTGTTGCTTTCTCCCTACTTGAGCTCATAATACACTTCTTGTGATATTACAGTCACTCCCATGGCAACAGACTGTGATGTGATAACAGATGATTGTGACTTGAAGTGGGGAGTAAGCTATAGATGAATGCTAAATGATAAAGATGATGTTTTCATCTAAATTCAGACACATTTCCTCAGTGATAAATAACAGGGAGGAGAAATCTATAGAATTTATATGGAATGCAAGTCAATTGTATCTAATTATTACGTATGTTTTTCAAAGTTTTCATTGAGGTGTCAACAGCTCTTTAAGCTTTTCAGAGCAGAGATCTCTACCAGGACAATATTACACAAGTAAATCTGACAGACAAATATCTAGGTCCACACTCACGCAAGCATCTGTATGTAAGAAGTAATATTTTGTAATCAACCTGAAATTTGAAAGATAACCAATGAAGGTCTCCAAGTATTGGTGTAATATGCACTTGGAAGCCCTCACTAGAGATCAGTCTCCTGCTGCATCAAAAGCATGTTGCAATTTATCAAGCTTACAGTTTGGAAGACCCAGTAACAAAGCATTGTGATAGCTGAGTCTAGAAATAAATGCATTAACCAGTGTTTTTAAATGGGAATCACTTCCATATTTATCTTCAGAAATTCTCCTATGGTAAAAAAAAATGATGCTCTCCTAACTGAGTTTATACAACAGTCAAATGTCAGACTGTAAGTAAGCAATTAGGTACAAAGGAGTATGTGTAAACCATATTTTACAGCATGGTCGGGGCGTAGTAAGGTATGAGGCTGCAGGCTGAGTGCCTTCAGCTCCTGACAGTGCTGTAAAATATGGTTTGCACACACTCCTGAGAGACTTATTGCACTTATAAAATGGTACTTAAAATGTAAAATACAAATAAACACATAAAACATTTGGAAAAATGCATAAAATTCATTTATTTTTTCAAAATTTTAATCCACAGAATAAAATAGTTCCCTTATAGAGTTTTGGGAGGGGTGAAAACAACTCACTGAACAGTTATAAATAAATAAAAAATGTTATGCATCACTGGTGGCACTTTGAAGACAACTGTGATATGGGGACATTAAAATATTAAAATCACTTGCCATTTCCTGCACTGTAAAAGTTGACTTGCCCATTGAAAGTTAGCGGAGCATTGAACACAAAGGCTCCATGGTGAAAGACGTTGCTGCCAACAACAGATGGTGCAGTGGTGCTATTTTGATAGTTTTCTTGAAGATGGCTGATGCTGTGAAATGGATCTTCTGCCTGCTCAGCGGTTCCCTTGAGAACACGGCTCCACTATCTGTGCTCAACTGATGTCACGGCTCAGTAAGCCCTGAGGCTGGATTCACAGTGACGCCCCATAATGGACATTACCTCCCAACTGTGTAGTCCAGCTTCTGAAAGTAGTTGGACAGCCGTGGCATGCACTGAGTAGTTCATGTAAATCTGGGATGGGGGCCTCCTTGCTGATGCACGACATCATTGTCACAAGGTAATTTACTCCTAAAGGCTGCTGGGTATACCACAAGGGGGAAGCAATGACAAAGCCAGTAGGGAGGCACTTTGGATGACAGTAGAAGACAGGGGCATTGTCAGGTAGCTTACTAAGATATTTCTTAAGGCTGGCAACAGGGCAGTTGTGAAAATTGGGCTCAGCATATATAAAACCACAGTGCGACTCTTTGTTTATTTCTGACAGGTCGTTGTGGTTTTTAGTGACTTCATTGAAGCTCAAAGTAACATACTCAGCTCTGTTTTCATTGCATTTAAATTTGAAACTTTGTGGAGTGAGCTGACGGAGACCCTCTCTGCCTCTCCTGGTCATATATAGCTGCACATCAAACCACATATTTCGCTGCAAGTCAAGAGGGGTGTCTGTGGACAGAGCCTATGATTTTTTTAGCAGTTCAAGGTCATCTTTGGAGATGGGCGGGTGGTGCTTGGAGGTATCTTTTTAAGCCCTTCGATAGTGCTTAGCAACTGACAGGATCACATTATTGCTTGTAGTAAATATCGTGTCTGACAGAATATTTATTTTTCTGCCAAGGTTGACTGAATTCAGATGTCTGTTTAAGCCAGAATAAATACTACAGTAGCTGCTGACAGTGTACTTTTTCCCATCACTGTTTCTCACTTCAGCATAGAAGAATCTTAAAAGATCATTTAATTCATCAAATGACACTGTTTTTAAATCAATTTGTTTGTTTTTAGCTGCCAGCCAGTCTTTAAATACTCTGACAGCCCAGACAGTGGTTCTGTTTGTATTTAACTCTTTTGTACCATCTTCAATGCCATCTACAGCTTCAGCTGTTAAGAACAATTGCCTGCTGGTATTTAAAATGTTTGTGGGAATCACATTACTGTTACTACTCACTGTGGCAATCTGTTTCTCATCTACATCTTCTGTCTCTTCTTCTTCTGACAGCCTGAACATTTCTTAAAGCACCTCATCTGTGATGCCAATATTGAAATTTACTGCTTTTGGGGCTGACATGGTAAGAGGTGGTGTTTCAAGGTAAGTGGGCAAGAAAAATGGCTGCCAGCTGAAATGCCAAGGTTCTAAATGATCCTTGATAAGGTTCCAGACTGTTCACTTCTGAGCAATCCTTTTTTTAACTGTGTGTAAACCATATTTTACACATAGTGATTAACCAATCAGATTGCAGGATTTCACCCTGTCATTTTATAATCAAGAAGAACCCACAATTTTTTTTCAAATGTAATAAACTATATTTAAAACATAGAGTAAAGAGAAAAGGATAACAACTTCATTAACATTTTAATTTTTTTACCTCTTCCCACCCCCAAACCCCTCCACCCAACCACCAGAGCAACAACCAATAATTAATCAGGAGTGTGGCTGATTCTAACTTGCACAGTATGCACCAAGCTGCCATGGCGTGTCAAGGACTACAACCATATATATGAATACAGGATAAAGATATGCCAGCTAATATTTATACAGTTAATAATGTATACAAAGGTTCACAGATGCATTTGTATTTTGATGACTTGACAGCCAAGCTGGCAATAAGGCACTCAGTCTGCAAAGCAAACACAATTTCTTTGTACCATTCCAGGAAGTGAGGGATGTCTTGATCTAACCAGCGATGAAAGATATTCTTCTTAGCACATGCTGATATTAGAGCCATATGAGCTTTCTGACTGCCAATCAGGGATCCTGTATATTCACCAACAATTCAGATTTCTGGAAGAAAGGCATTAGAGTGCCCTAACAAAGGATTTAAATGAGACCAAATTGAATCCCAAAACGGGGCCACTTTTTGGCAGGTCCATAGGATATGATAAAGGTAGCCAGGTTCTTGGTCACATCTGGAACAGAGATTGTTAGGAAGCTGACCCATCCTTTGCAACTTAATAGGGGTGTAGTAAAGATTGTGAAGAATCTGAAACTGCATCAGGTGATAACGGTTCCATTTTATTAATTTGTACAGTTGATTCCAGATGGTAGGCCAGTTCTTGGGAGTTGTAGTGGGTGGAAGAGTATGGTCCCAATGATAAACTCTTGGGCCTTCATTAGCAGCTAAACAAT
Source organism: Neoceratodus forsteri (assembly GCA_016271365.2). Classification (NCBI taxonomy): domain Eukaryota; kingdom Metazoa; phylum Chordata; order Ceratodontiformes; family Ceratodontidae; genus Neoceratodus; species Neoceratodus forsteri. The sequence goes on from CM057456.1 coordinate 1,296,192,195, forward strand.
TTTGCAGTGATCTATAATAATACAATATGAGGTGAGAAAGGGGAGTTGATGAAAAAAATTGAAAAATCACAGTACCCAAGGGACTGAGCCATGGTCCTGTACCAAAGATTGCATAAGCATATGGGATAGTTGGAAATACTTAAAGTTTGAGGTGGTAGACCAATGATATAAATACTGGGCTTCCTGGAAGGGTAATAGTTTTTGACTGCATGTAAGATCTACATCTTGGTCTATTCCCATAGTTGGCCAGAACCACTTGGAAATTATCTGTCAAGCTATCTGCAAACTGCAGTTCTCAAACAGGGCTTGAGAAATATCCTTGGTATAGTTTATTTTAAGTATAGAGAAAAGTTGTGAGAGGGTATGAAGAGATGATCCAAGGGATATATTTCTTAATGAATGGGGCAGTTTTCCTCTGGGAAAAAAAAGGAGAGTATGGATGTCTATTCCATTTGCAGAACAAATGTATTGCACTATTTCTACCCATTGTGGGATATATACTTTACTAGAATTGTTCCTTGGCAAATGGAGCCAGTAATAAGTTCTACTGAGATGTAGAGCAAGATAATATAGATAAAAGTTAAGGACTTGTAGTCCACCATCTTGCTTAACTCTCATCAGTTTTGAAAGTGTCCATGAGCTGCTTTACCCTGTCATATAAAGGAAGTAATAAGCCTGCGAACCTGAGTAAACCAAAATTGGGGGAGATCTGAGTTATACATCTGGATCGGGTATAGTAGGCAGGGTAAAATACTCAATTTTATAATATTCAGTCTACCTCAAAGGGTAAGGGGCAGCATTGTCCAGTGGTCAAGATATGTCTTGAGTCAGGACACGATGGCATCCAAATTAAATTGTTTGACTCTAGTAGGGGAGGTACTAAGAAAAATGCCTAAATATTTCAGTTTATCTTTCCTCCAGACTAGGCCTAAATGCTCCACTTCAACTCTAAATGTTTTAGTGTTAAGGGGCATAATTTCAGTTTTAGAGAGGTTGAGTTTGTAATAGGAAATTGACCCAACTTGAGAGATAATCTGTAATGCCACAGGCAGAGAGTTGGCAGGAGAAGATATTTGATGTAATAAATCATCTGCATAAGCAGAAAGTTTATATTCAGTTGTGACAGTGTAAACACTACACTAGGAAACAAGAGGTTAACATCTTGGCTGAGGTTGAGTAAATGCAGAGAATGCAACAGGAACAGGTGGGGGGTGCTCCCCAGGTGTTGTTGATTAGAGGGATTGCAGAAAGGCAGAGATAATCCAGCAAAGAGTCAGTTGGGAGCTGGAAACTGCTGCAGGGAGGAGATACTCCTAGGCAGAGAACTCTGCAAGATGGAGGGTGGAATGTAAGACAGGAACCAGAGCAGAAAGCCAAGGAGAAGGGTTCATTGCTGGAGAGAGCATCTGGGGAAAAGGTGAAACCTGCTGCTAAGAAAGAAACCATTTCTAGAGCAGAGAATCTTGAGGTAAAGGATTAACCTAGCCTGATGGGCCAAAACAGTGAGTGGAATGTACTGCTAATAACAGCTTGCAAATAAGGCTAAAGGGAAAACTATTTGTGTTTTATTTGAGACTGTGCATTGAAAAACTGCTGGCCCACAAACTGTTTATGTTTTGTTTGTGACTGTATATTCAAAAACTGCTTGCCCACATAGGTGGTTCAAAGATTCCTTTTGTCAAGTCAGCCTGAAAGAACTGTTTTGTGTTAACCTTTATGCTTCCTGACCAGGCTGGAGAAGTTGAACTGACTGGTTTGCCTTTCTGTAACAATAACTTACATTTGGAGTGATAAAATTACATTTTCTTCTGTGAATTTTAAACCCAGGGTGTTGCCTCTCCATCTACCATAGGCCAGCTTGTCACACTTGGTGTCAACAGTTGGATTCAAACCCCTGCTGGATTGAGCAGGACTAATTAAATATGGATATGGAGAAATTGCTGAAGTTCCTCACTGAACAACAACAATGGGCTTTCAGACAGCTGGCATAGCAGCAGCAGGAGGCACAATAGTGGGTGCAACAAGCACAACAGGCTCAGCAACAACAGGTTCTCACCCAGCTGGCTCAGCAGCAGCAGGAGGCACAAAAACAAGCACAACAGAAGGCAGAACAGCAGTTTCTTATACAGCTTGGGGAAAAACAACAGCAGCTCCTGCAGTCCCTGGTGCAACAGCAGCAACAAGATCCTACTGGTGAGGCTGGTACAGTTATCATGGAGCCAGGGGTTCCTAGGATGAATACAGTGCTGACTAAAATGACATCTCAGGATGATCCTGAGGCCTTCCCAGGTAATGTTTGAGAGAGTGGAGGAAGCTGCTAGATGGCCCAAACCCCAGTGGGCTATCTGCCTTGCCCCCTGTCTGACTGGGGAAGCCCAAGCAGCCTATCAAGCTTTGGATAACACCACAGCCAGGGAGTACACAGAGGTGAAATTGGCAATCCTGGACTGCCTAGGCATCAACTCAGAAAGTTACTGATGGAGGTTCTGTAACTTCAAATTTGCAGCAGGTGCACAACCTAGAGCAGTGGAACAACAGTTGAGGGGGCCTGTGTTGGTATTGGCTCAAACCTAAAGGATGCAGTGGCCTCGAGGTGGCTTAGTCAATCATCTTGGTACAATTTCTGAACATCCTGCCCTGGAATTCAAAGCTGGGTCCACAAACAGAAGATCACCATGCTAGCAGAGGCCATGCAAGTCTCAGAACAAATGTTGGATGCTGAAATCTCCTCCTGACCTGTGACTTAGCTTGCAAGGCCACCTGGGAAGATGGGGAATCATCCCAAGAGCCAAACTGAAGGAATATTGGCTGGGACTGTGAAGGGATCTTGGGCATGTAGGGAGGAGGGTTATGGGCCAAATAAGGATCAGACTCTGGGAAAGATGGCAACCCAGCAGCCCAGGAAGACATTTCCTGAGGCCCTGCTGCCTAAACCCAGAGGCTCGCCCGATAGCCAAGACACAGGGGCATGTTTCTTAAGTGTATAGAAGGCTCACTTTGTGAATAACTGCCCCCACATGGACTGTATCTTCATAGACTGCACATTTTCAGATGTGTATTCACTGTACAGTGGGGTTGGGGGCTCTGAATCCTGAGATATTGTGACCCCTGTCAAGGTTGAAGGGATAGAGATGGAGGCTCTGGTGGACTCAGGAAGCCGCCAGACCCTAGTTAGGGCAGCCCTTGTGAACCCTTGATGCTGGCAGAACCAGAATCCCTGTGCCTATCCAAAGTGTGCATGGGGATGTAAAGGCTTACCCTGATGCTATGGTTACACTTACTCTGGGGGGCTAAACAGAGACTATAAAGGTGGGGGTTGCCCTGGGGTTATCTTGTCTGGTGTTACTGGGGAGAGATTTGAAATGGTTTGAAACTTATGAAAAGCAGACTTATCTTTGGTAATTACTCAGTCTCGGGGTCATGAAGGAAGGGGGGGCCAGCCACCTGCAGCTGGGGGAAGATTTTCCCTTCCCAGACCCAGGGATTTTTAATGCCCAGATGAAAACCACAAATCTAAGTGAGAACATAGGGCAGCAAATGAAAGGTGTCCCAAAGGGGCAGGTGCACAGGAGGGAGGTTAAGCAAAGGCAAAAGTGGGTCCTGACCCACAACCAAACCCTAACACTGATCCACCTAACCAAATTCCAGGAGGGCCATCCCTATCACAGCAAGATGTGTTAAAGCACTGCCCAGGCATTGGCAAAGAACAACGAGCCAATGGTATACTCAGCCAGGTATACACCCAGTTAGCTGTCAGGGAAAGGGAAGTGGCAGATGAGAATCGGGCAGCACACTATCCTCATTTTGAGTTACAAGGAGGTATGCTGTATCAAGTTAGCAAGGAGGCCCAGACGGGGGATTCCTGGTATCAGTTGCTAATCCCTTGAGTCTTTCAGGGGGAATTACTATGCCTCACCCTCTCTATTCCTGTGGCAGAGCACTGTGGGGTAGAGAATACATTAGCCCAACTGTTGCCCCGATTCTTTTGGCAGGGCATCTATCAACATGTTAAAGATTATTGTGCATCTTGTCCCGAGTGCGAGTTAGTAGTGCCAAAGAACAGTCCAAGGGCCCCTTTAGTGCCCTAACCTGTTATGGAGGCACCATTTGATTGGATTGGGGTTGATATAGTGGGACCCCTTGAAAAGAGTGAAGAAAGGTACCAATATATTCTGGTGATTGTAGACTATCCTACCCGGTACCCCGAGGCCATCCCTTTACGAACCATTTTGGTCAAAATTGTAGCCAGGGAACTATTAAAGGTCTTTAGTCATATAGGAATACTGAAGGAAATGTTGACTGACCAGGGAACTAACTTCACATCCCACCTGACTCAGGAGGTTTGTACTTTATTGGGAATCAGCTCCATAAGTACCTCAAGCTACCATCCCCAGATGGATGGCCTCATGGAGAGATTCAACAAAACCCTTAAAATGATGCTTCAAAAGTTTATAACCACTGATGTCAGGGACTGGAACAAGTTACTTTCCTTACTGATGTTCACAATGCCGGAGGTCCCTCAAGCTTCTACAGGGTTTGAACTCCTCAACAGGCACAACCCATGAGGTGTTCTTGATGTAGTAAAAGAGATGTGGTTGAAACCTGACCCCAAGACTGAAAATGTGGTGCAATATGTCCTGCAATTGAGGGAAAGATTAGATCAGGTGAGGAAATTTGCCCAAGAGAATCTAGTGAAGGCTCAACAAAGACAAGAGTACTACTATAATCAGGGAGCCTGGTTGAGGGAATATAAACCAGGGGATCAGGTACTAGTTTTGTTGCTGAGCACCCAGAATAAGCTTCTAGTCAAATGGAGGAGGCCTTTTGAAGTTACCCGGAGGGTGGGCCTAGTTGACTATAAAGCTTGCCAGCCAGACAGGTGAAAAGAGACCCGGATCTACCATGTCAATTTGCTGAAATTCTGGAACCAGAGGGATAGCCTATTGATTTCCCCTGAACCAGACATAGTGGATCTGGGACCCCAAGTGCCAGAAGAGAATCTGGGGATACAAGTCCCAATGGGAAAACAGCTGTCTTACAAACAGAAACAGCAACTAGGAGAATTGGTAAGCCAGGTTTTGGATGGTTTCTCCTTTCTCAGGGGGACAACCCATATGATAGCTCATCATATAGAAACAGAGCCAGGGGGAGAAGGTGCGGCAGTGACCGTATCACTTGCCAGAAGCCGTATGGGACACTGTTAAGAAGGAGTTACAGGACATGCTAGAGTTGGGGGTGATTGAGGAATCCAGCAGTGATTGGTGTAGCCCCATAGTGTTAGTACCAAAAGAAGGTGGGGCTACCCACTTCTGTATTGATTTTCACAGTGTCAGTGCCATCTCAAAGTTCGATGCCTACCCCATGCCCCGGGGAGATGAACTGTTGGATAGACTTGGGAAAGCCAAATACATCACGACTTTGGACCTAATGAAAGGGTACTGGCAAATCCCTTTGACCCCGGTCTTGGGAAAAGACAGCATTTGCTACCCCCCTTTGGGCTATACCAGTCCTTTATCACGCCTTTTGTCTTACATGGGACACCTGCAACCTTTCAAAGACTCATGAATCACTTGCTGTGACCCCAAGCCCACTATGCAGCTGCTTACCTAGATGACATGGTGATCCACAGCACTAATTGGGAGTTCTATGTATCCAAGGTGGCAGCAGTACTACAGTCCTTAAGAGAACCATGGCTGATGGCCAATCCAGCAAAGTGTGCTTTGGCCAAAGCTGAAACAAAGTACTTAGGGTACTGTATAGGCAATGAAGAGGTGAGACCCTTGGTTAGTAAGGTCCAAGCCATAGCCGAGTGCCCGATACTCACCACAAAAACCCAGGTAAGGGTATTCTTAGGATTGGCAGGGTATTACTGTAGGTTCATACTGCACTTCTCCACCCTTGCCAGCCTCCTTACAAACCTCACCCAGAAATCTGCCCCCAGTAAGGTTCAATGGTCAGAGGAGTGTGTCCAGGTCTTTACACAACTCAAAGTGACACTGTGCAGAGAGTTAGTGTTACACAGTCCTGATTTCACCAGGACCTTTATCCTGCAGATGGATGCCTCTGAAGTTGGGCTAGGAGCCGTGTTCTCCCAGGAGCTTGAGGGAGAGGAACATCCTATCCTCTACCTCAGTTGGAAACTGTTTCCCCAGGAGAAAAACTATGCGGTGATAGAGAAAGAGTGTCTCACAGTCAAGTGGGCTGTGGCTGCCCTCTGCTACTACCTGCATGGCCAGCAATTTATCCTGGTCACAGATCATGCCCCTATGAGGTGGCTACAGGTAATGAAGGATGACAGCCACTGCATCACCAGGTGGTACTTGGCCCTCCAGCCATTTTCCTTTATGGTGCACCACCAGGCTAGGACTCAGAATGGAAATGTGAACTTCCTGTCCTGGAAGGGGAACGGTCAGGGGCTGACCAACTGTGCCTTCGCACAAAGGGGGAGGTCTGTGACAGTGTAAACACTACACTGGGAAACAAGAGGTTAACATCTTGGCTGAGGTTGAGGAAATGCAGGGAATGCAACATGACGAGGTATGGGGGGTGCCTCCCCAGGTGTTGCTGATTAGAGGGATTGCTGAAAGGCAGAGAGAATCCAGCAAGGAGTCAGTTGGAAGCTGGAAACTGCTGCAGGGAGGAGATACTCCTAGGCAGAGAAACCTGCAAGATGGAGGGTAGAATGTAAGACAGGAACCAGAGCAGAAAGCCAAGGAGAAGGGTTCATTGCTGGAGAGAGCATTTGGGGAAAAGATGAAACCTGCTACTGAGAAATAGACTATTTCTGGGCAGAGAATCTTGAGGTAAAGGATCAGCCTAGCCAGATGGGCCAAAACAGTGAGTGGAATGTATTGCTAATAACAGCTTGCAAATAAGGCTAAAGGGAAAACTATTTGTGTTTTATTTGAGACTGTGCTTTAAAAAAATTGCTGGCCCACAAACTGTTTATGTTTTGTTTGCGACTGTATATTCAAAAACTGCTGGCCCACATAGGTGGTTCAAAGATTCAATTTGTCAAGTCAGCCTGAAAGAACTGTTTTGTGTTAACCTTTATGTTTCCTGACAAGGCTAGAGAAGTTGAACTGATTGGTTATGCTTTTCTGGAGCAATAACTTACATTTGGAGCAATAAAATTACATTTTCTTCTGTGAACTTTAAACCCAGCGTGTTGCCTCCCCATCTACCATAGGCCATCTTGTCACATCAATGTTACCAACAGGGATATCTGTTGCCTTAAGGGAAGAGTTGAGTTTGCAAATCAGAGGTTCTAGGAAGAGATTAAATAGAAAAGGAGAAAGGGGCACACTTGTCTCATTCCTTGATGTAGGGGAAAGGGTTGGGAAAGCATGCCATTACATAAAACACGTGCTGTTGGGGAGGCATAAAGTATTTTATTCCATTTTATAAATGGTTGTGGGATGTTAAAACCAACAACCTTTAACAACTGATGATGTCTCTAAGTTACAACCTATGTCTGATATTTCAATAGTTCTTAATAAGAAACTGTTTTAACTGTCATTTTGTAGCAAGGCAAACAGATTCTTTTTTTTCTTGTGTTAGATTTAACTGCAATAAATGATTACCTACTGTAGCCAAGAATTTAACTCATACAGGCAGGCTTCCAGGTTAACAACAAACTGTGTACCATGATTTAACAGAAAAATACACTTGTGTGTCATCAGCTCAGATGTGAAAATTAAAGTTGTACTTACGGATAATTTTTCCCAGAGGTAGCATATATTCAGTGGTAATCCTTAACGTTCAGTGCTGGCAGTCACTACACAGGGAATGGACCTTGGGGTTATTATTTCAGAAGAAACATAAAAACACAAAATTTGATGGCAGAAAAGGATTACTTGGCCCACTCAGTCTGCTTTATTTTCCTGCTATACTGTCTCTGCAGACCCCATTTAAACTCTGACTCCCCCCTTGCTTCCCAGCTAAGTTACTCTTGTGCCTATCCCATGCATTCTTGAAGCCCACCACTGTTTTTGCCCTCAACCCTACACTGGATGACTGTTCCAGGCATCCACCACTCTTTCAGTGAAGTACTTCCTCACATTTCTCTTAAATTTACCTCCTTCCAGTTTCATTGCAAGTCCCCTTGTTCTTGTGCATCTTTTCCTCTGAAATATACTTCCCTCTGGTACTTTATTTAACCAGGTGAGGTATCAATAGGTCTGTAACATGTCACTCCTCTCCCTTCTCACTTCCAAGGATTCCGTATTGATATCCTTCAGTCTCTCCTCATAAGATTTCTGATGTAACCCTAGTACCATTTTAATTGCTGCCTTCTGGACAATGTCCATCCTGTTTATGTTCTTCCAGAGACATGGTCTCCAGAGTCAGACAAATAATCCAGTTGGGTTCTCGCCATCAGTCTTTATAGACTTCAAGGTCATCATTTCAGAAGAAACATAGAAGGAAAGTAAGGGGGTGGGGGTAGATTCAGAGACCTGTCATAGTGGTAGTGCAGTGCAACAGAAGAGCAAGGAATTACATGATGGAGACCTTCAAATACCTCATAGGAGTGAACAGACTGCAGGGAGGAATCCTATTCCAGTAGAGGAACAGCTTCATGACTAGGTGGCATGCAATGAAACTGGATGGGCAAATGTCAGGAAAGATGTGAGGAAATACTATACTTCTTCACAGAAAGGGTGGCAGAAGCATGAAAGTGACTGCCCATCAAAGTTGTGGAGGCTAGAATGGTGGAAGGTTTCAAGTATTCATAAGATAGAAACAGGGGCATATTACAGACATAGGGAGCGGGAAGATCTCCAGAGATCAGTTAGGGTCTGCAGAGGTACAGTAGGTAGGGAAACCTTGGGCAGACTGAGTGGGCATTGTGGTCCTTTTCTGCCAACAATTTGCCATGTTTCTATATTAAACAAAACTGGTCCTAATAAGGATCCCTGAGGAACATCAGATGTCACTACTTTAGATGGTGATTTAAAGATTCCCATCTGTTCTGTAAACATGTGAGAAAACTGAAAGGTACAAACCATCTCAAAGCAGGCTCAGACAACCCCACTGAAGAAAGATAATTCAACATTATCTGATGGACAATGGTATTTAAGGCTACTGTGAACTCAAACATAATCAAAAAGGTGCATTTACCTTGATCATATTCCATAAGAATGTCATTTGTATCTTTTATCAATGCAGATTATGTAGAATGATTCTGAAACCCAATTGAAAAAGTTCATAGGATTCATTTTCAGAAAGAAAGTTTTCCAATAGTTCTGCTTCAACCTTTTCATGATTTTCTGTAATAATAGGAAAATTAGACATTGGGTGGTAGTTTGCGAGTTCCTCGGGATTTATTTATTTTTTTTTTTTGTTAAGAATTGGTTTCACAAAAGCAAATTTCAGGAAGAAAGGAACAATACCAAAAGCAAGTGATTCATTAACTATACCCACAATCCTTTCCATCATTATTGAAAGACAAGGAAAAAAAACAAGCATTCAGGCAAAAGATCAAGAGCACAGGTAACCCTTTTCAAAGAATTTATAGCCTTCAAAACAGTATCTTCAGAAACTTCAGACAAACTAAAAGCTAACCCTGCCTTAAAGCATTGAGAAATTTTTCCCACAGAACAAATTTTAGAAATTGTCACTATAGCTGGTCTAATTTTTGAAACCTTATCCAGAAAATATTGAGCAAGAAGCTCACATCTTTTCTGCAAAGGTTAAGGACCTAGATCATCATTAGCTTGGATAGTCAACTCATTGATAACTTTCAAAAATAAATTTGGTATTTCCAGCATTGTCAGAATTTAATTGTTAATAATATGTACATTTCATAGCTTACATATTTTGATTATACAGTTGAATAGAAGCTGAAACAATTTGTCAATCAGTCTCCAGCCTGGAACTCCTCCAAAACCTTTCCAGTCTACAATTCATCTGCTTAAACAGGGAGAGGTCAGAGGAGACCAGGGGAGACCACCCATCTAATGGATGTACAGAGCTTTTCAGAAGCATAAGCATCTAACTGTTGGGATAATATATCATTAAATACATCTACAGGTAAAGTAAGTCTGTAGCAAGTCTGTCAGAGAATTAAGAAGATAACCTCTCACCACCCATTGATCTGAGTGTCCAAGATACAAAAAAAAATTTGTTTACAACATTTTTTTTCTATTAATCCTTTTTATCCCCCTTAGTCCAGGCAATCCTCATCCCCATCCCCAGCCACCCAAATCCCATAATTCTGACTTCTCCTTGGAATTACAGACATATCTGCTCCTGGGTTTTCTTCCACATTGTGAGCTGGTGGGAATACCATCCCCCTGACATGGACACAGATCCAATTCTATGTCAACAAGCCCAGGTCATTGTATGTGGAGCCTGCAGGTGACCAGAGTCATCCCATCAGCCAGGATTTTCCATTTTCTTCCCTTTTGGGGAGGAGTCCTACAATGATGTCATGATGCACATCATGAATTACCTTTCAATATGCAATGACATCTATTGCTTCTCCCACCACACTGCATCCTAAACTGTCCTATCCTCTGCTAAGGGTTATGGCTACACCAGGTTCTGTGACCCTCTCTCCCCTGAGAAGGCAAGCAGTTCTATGGATACATGATCCTGATCTCCTTGGCATACCCTCCAATGCCCAGTGTTTGCTTCCAAACCCAGGTTTTTGGTACTATAAGTGGTAGCACTATCGCTGTACCAGTGGGCCAGCAAACATTAACAAGTTTTGATATGAGAATGACACTTCATGATTTTCAGTCTGATCAACTGATAACCTGTCTGGAAAGATTAAATCTAAGGTATAGCCTGCATAATGGATAAAGCCAGTAAAATGTTGCCAAAAACCCATGAGAGTCAAACAAATCTAAAAAAATCTGTACAGTAGCTCACTTGTTTTCGAAGTCATCTACATTAAATTAAAAACACCTTCAATTAATGCTTTCTCCATTCCTTTAAATGCATCAAAACAAAATCATAACATTACTTGATGAACCTAGCAATAGACTGGGGAGGGCAATAAATAATGACAAGTTTTACAGCTTTAGGCAGACTAATTGGCAGGCCTTCAAAACATTCTATAGTATCTAGCAACGCATGACAGCCAACTATCTTATACTGCAATCCCCTTTATTTCTTCTTGTTTTTTTCATTGAGTTGCCTACAAAGTTAAATCCAGGAGGACAAGATTCAATTAAAACCACATTGTCATTTTCACATTGCCAAGTTTCAGTTAGAAATAAAAAATCAAGTGAATATTGTTGAACTAAATCAATAATCAATATAGATTAGGAGACAGCAATCCTACATTTGGTAGAGCACCCTTAAGACATTGCATATTAGAATCTTGTCAGGAGGTTGAGACACATTGTACCAGACTCAATTTTAACAGATTTATTCCTCTGGTTGGGTCCACCAATCAAGTAGCGGTGGGCTAATTTTTATGTGGATGTATCCTAATTGGAATAAAGGGATCAACTAATTTCCCTTTACATTTCTCCTTCCCTTTCTCATATAAGTATTCCTTACAATACCAAGAGACTAGCCATGATCAAAGATAAAGAGTTCAAGACTCAAGTTTAGGTAAAATTTTCCTAATAGACATTAAAAATGCAGAGGAACAAGTAATCATTTTGAGAACTGTCCCAACAAAACAGTGAATGAATACAACCAAAAGAACAAACCCGCTAAGTAACTGTCAAAGGAATATGTAACCAATTTAAGCAGGGAGAAGGGCAAACATTTATTCTGTCTATACCTGTTTAGGTAACTATATCAATTTTTGCCATAAAAATCAAAGCAAGAATAGTTTATGGTTGATTGGAGTGCTGACATTCCCAACCCAGGAAAAGTTAATAGAACATCTGGCAGATAAGGCAATGTACATGACAGGAACACAGTTCAATACTGCTGCTGGAGCCACCCACTCTCAGTCATGTTCAAACTGCTGCAGGGGAACAGTACTATCCAAACAGAAACTTCCAGCATGTGTAAACAAATGCACAGATAAGAATTTTTAGAGGCCTTCAAGACCCCGTGAGATATCAGCCACAAAAAAATTAAACAGAGATGGATATGATCCTACACTTTCTGATCAGTACTGAAACTATATCAGGGTTCAGTGATAAAATTGGATATCTTTAAGGGGTATATTAGGAACAAGAGGGGGCAAGGGGGTAGGAATTTCAGTGTACGACAACAGGATAGACTAGATAAAGTTTTTTTTTCTTAGTCATTAATGTTTATATGTTCATATACATGGGGTAATGATAAGATTGGACAGTCTGAGATTGCTGTAGCTGGATGTGGAGCAATTCCCTGAAATTCAGATACATTAAATTTGGAGGTAACTCTAAGAGGCATGTTTTCACTCAGAAATTATACACCTATCTGAATAGTCTACTGGGGAGACATTGGATACGAAGATAGCATAGAACATCAAGGTACTGTATTCCAGGACACATGTCTGCTTACCAAGGGAATCATTGGGTTACCCTGGGAAGTGGTGTTGAGTCCCTATAAACTAGCATGTGTTTGTATTTTATAGCTACTACATCCCTGCTTGTGGAGTAGAGGGAAGCATAATGGACCTAGAGTCCCTTCCATCATTTATTGTCTTTGTTATTATAAATGACAAGGAAACATGTGTTACCCTGGAAGTGCACTGGCAATAATGCAAAGTTTCAAAGAAATACACATTTACACATACCCCTAATGCAAAACATCATGGGTAGAATACACACATCATATAAAGAAATTCTGGCTGCCAACATTACTTACTGACTCCTTGGATATAACCAAACAACAAAAAAGCCAAACAGGAAGGAGGTGCTCACGGTAACATCCAAGTATACACACAATTGGAATCTGGCTCTCACCACCTCCGGTTAGGAAAACAGCATGCCAGTAAATAATTATGAACTTGCTCAGTGCATATTTTACTAAGTGCTAAAAATTAAAAAGTCCTGTGGACAGTTGCCTAGTGCATTTTAGATTTTGTAATTCTTTTTCAAAGGCCTTTGAAAAAGGAGTGAAGAATCCAAAATGTGTCAGGTGACTATCCAGTGGAGTTTTAAATTGTTGCCACTTAATAAAATATGCACTGAGTAAGTTCATAATTATATACTGGAGGGTGTTTTCATTACTGTGAGGATGAGTGCCTGATTCTAATGGTGTCTTTACTTGATACTACTGAAGGAAGTGTAGCAATGGGAGAGGGTGCAGATCTGCCACGCCGAATGGGAAGTGTCACCCCTCAGCTAGTGATCAAACAAGAGTTCAGCATGTTTGTAGTTCATTTGCATCACCAGGTAAGGAAAAAGGTCCGGCACCCCATACGACACACAGGGGAAACACCAGATCTCGCCCAACAACTAATACACCTAAATCTGGCCAATGGAAAATCATGTACATAAATGCTTGCAGTCTGGGAAACAAGATCCCAGACCTTCAGACAATAATGACAGAGGCTAAACTGGACATAGTAACCATTAGCGAGGCATGGTTCACCAGCAACCACACTTGGGAGACTTCAGTACCCCACTATGTACTGTTCAGAAGAGACCAAGGTGCAAAAAGAGGTGGTGGAGTGGCCCTTTAAGTCAATGAAAATATCAAAGCAACAGAAATTCAGAATACACATAAGGAGCCAGAAGAACTGTGGGTCACCCTGGAAACAGGAAATGGGACAGCCATATGAACTGGGGTTGTCTACAAGCCTCCAGACCAGGGGGAGGACATAGACATGTTACTGTTGGAAGATATACAAAACATGACAGACAAAGGGGATGTTCTGATAATGGGAGACTTCAACATGCCAAATACAGATTGGTCAATACCAGCAGGAACAGCTGCCAGAACTATACACATAGCAGATTTGTGCAGGGGGAGGGCCTCAAACAACTGCTACAACAACCCACAAGAGACAGGGCTATCCTAGATCTAGTACTAACAGGGAAAGGATCACAGATCTCCAGGTATAAGGTCACCTGAGGGACAATGCCCATCACATGGTATGGTTCAATTTGGCCACTAGAACTAAATCATCACATTCTGAGGCACAAATATGGGACTTCAGAGGAGCCGACTTTGATAAGAAGGCCAACAGAGTTAAGCTAGCCCTGGCAAGAAGAAATACAGGTGAGGGGGTACAGGCAAAGTGGGCAAGCATTAAGGATGCAATACTTGAAGCAACATCCCATTGTGTTAGACAGAAAAGGAAATGCAAAAGAAGAAGGAAACCAGTTTGGTTCTCAAATACAGTAGCAGAAAAGGTCAGAGCCAAAAGGCTGGCCTTCAGAACATATAAGGGAATACAGCAGGATGAAGATAGGGAGGCATACCAAACTGCCCTAGGGGAAGCAGGGAAGGCAGTAAGGCAGGCAAAGTCCCAAACTTAGGAAACACTAGCATGAACAGTAAAAGAAGGTGACAAGACTTTCTATAGATACATTAGTGAAAGGAGAAAGTCCAAAGGGGGTATTGCTAAGCTTAATGGAGAAAAGGGAGCATGTGAGGAGGAGGATCATAAAAGCATCTATCCAAATAGATACTTTTGCTCAGTATTTACTGAAGAGAAGGTAGGGCAGGGCCCACAGCTCAGCACCATGGATACAGTGGGGAGGGAGGTGAGCACTACTCTCTTCACAAAAGAAAGGGTCCTACAAGAGCTCGATAAGCTCAGGGTGGACAAGGCAATGGGACCTGATGGCATACATCCCAGGGTACTAAAGGAGCTAAGGGTGGAACTAGCAGAGCCATTATCAGAACTATTTTGTGAGTCTCTGAGCACAGGAGAGGTCCCAGATGACTGGAGAAGGGCTCATGTGATCCCACTCCACAAGAGTGGTAGCAGGGAGGAGGCAGAAAACTACAGACCAGTCAGTCTTACCTCAGTAATGGGCAAGATCGTGGAGGCACTCCTTAAGGAAAGGATAGTGCAACACCTGGAATCCATAGGAGAACAGGATCCAAGACAGCATGGGTTTACAACAGGAAGGTCCTGTCAAACTAATCTCATAGATTTCTTTGACCAGGTAACTAGAGTGGTAAACCAAGGAGGAGCAGTTGATGTCACCTACCTTGACTTCAGCAAAGCTTTCGATGTTGTTCCATATAGAAGATTGATTAATAAGCTGGGTAGGCTTGGTGTGGATCAGAAGTTGGTCAACTGGATTGCAAACTGGTTGACAGGCAGAAAACAGAGAGTGGTGGTAAACGGTATACAGTCAGAAGAGATGCAAGTCACAAGTGGGGTACCTCAGGGATCAGTCCTGGGGCCAGTCCTCTTCAATATCTTCATCAGTGACATTGCAGATGGACTGTAGGGTAAGGTTTGTCTGTTTGCAGATGACACCAAGATCTGCAACAGGGTAGATGATCCAGATGGAGTGGGCAGAATGAGAAGAGAACTGGATAAACTTGCAAAATGGTCGGAAGAGTGGTAACTGGGGTTTAACACAAAGAAGTGCAAGATCATGCACATAGGGGAGAGAAACACTGAAACCACCTATGGGGGAGTTACTGGTAGTCACAAGGGAAGAAAAAGACTTGGGCATCATCAACACAGATGACCTGAAACCACTAAAGCAGCAGGTAAGGATAGGGGGATGTTGTGGTGTATTAGTAGGGGTATCACAAGTTGTAAGAGGGAGGTAATAATCCTTCTTTACAAGACACTGGTTAGGCCCCATCTGGAGTACTGCATGCAGTACTGGAGACCACACCTTCACAAGGACATTAACCAAACTGAGGCAGTCCAGAGAAGGGCAATCAAAATGGTGCAGGGACTGCATCAGGAAACATATGAGGACAGATTAACGGAGCTCAATATATATATATATATATATATATATATATATATATATATATATCCAGAGCAAAGGAGGGAGACAGGTGATATGATCAAAACATTCAAACACCTTAAGGGCATTAACAAGGTGAAAGAGTCTAACATATTTCAATATAAGAAAAGTAGCAGGACAAGAGGACACAGCATGAGATTACAGGGAGGCAGATTAAGGGGTAATGTGAGGAAGTTCTTTTTCACAGAAAAGGGGGTGGATGCATGGAATGGCCTACCTCAGGAAGTGGTGGATAAGAATACAATGCAGGGCTTCAAACAGGCATGGGATAGGCATAAGGGAGCAATACAGATGAGTATGACTAAATAGGTCATTGACAGAGCAAAGGCTGATGGCACATTCATAAGATAGAAAAAGAAATGGGCAGACTGGATGGGCCTTGTGGTCCTTATCTGCCATCCACATCTATGTTTCTGTGTTTCAATTCTCTTTTTCTATAATAACTTTATTAGAAACAAAACAATAACATACAAAGTAAGCACCAAACTTACAGGTACAATCACTTACTAATCCAAATCAAACTATATGCAAAACTTCTGAACAATCTTGGCTGATAAAAAAGCCAAGACAAAAAATAGTTCAAGAACAATACAACAAATATCAAATGCCTAAGTATAGTCCATGAAGAGATCACCAACAATATCCTAGAAATTAACATAATAAATAAATAAATAAAGGGTAAGGCTACAATATTAAGTCCACAGAAGCCTAAACAATACACTATTTAAGTATATAACTGGATAAAAGAAGCCAAAGACAAGAGTGGGGCAGCACAAGCTAACAGAACACACCACTCCTAAACTTCCAAGCTAAAAAAAAAACAACAAACACATTAAGGGACAAAAGCGGAATCTGCCTCAACTTTATACAGCACCCAATGACCCCAAATCTCTTTAAATACAGGCAAAAGATTTAAATATTTACAACTACTTCTTTCTTGTCTATAAATAGTATCGATGAGGACTTCCCAATGCAAAACTTATGGAGACCGGGACTGTTGCCATAAACTTTTATAATCTTTTTCGCATGAACCAATAAGATAAGTAACAGTTTCAACTGCCTACCCTTCACTAAAAAGTCAGCCATGGGAATATGTACTAAAACTAGCACAGGGGACAGAGGGAAGGCAAAATCAAAAATTTGAGTAACTAGTCAGGAAATCTCAGACCAACATAGAGAAAAACGGAGACATAGCCAAAAAATATGAACATGTTCCACAACTGTTTCATTACTAATTTAGAAGCTATTCCCTATGTTATTGCTACTTTAAAAGCAGTACCTGCTTATAGCCAACAGTAGCTTCCTGCAGCAGTCTGCCTGTCCCTCCCCTGAATTTCTCACTCTCTCCCATGAGTATTTCTCTACAGCCTTCCCCATCTCCTTTCCTTGATTTAATCCCTGCTGCATTGTTCTTTTCCGGGGTACTTCACAGGAACCTTGGGCTTCCTTGAGCTGCACCCAGCCCCTGGACCTGGTAGTAGAACCACAGCAGCAACCATTTCAAGGTAGCCATCAGAGCCAATCTCAGCATCCAACATCCACATTTGAAGTTGTGCAGTTTTTTTCCCCTCAGTCTGCCTCTGCTTTTCATTACTGTTTATCTAAGTCTTTTTAAAAACTGCCTGTATACTGCTGTTTTCACCAATTGATGTTTTAAGCTGTCTAAGGCTGTGTTCTGCAGTTTTGTACAGTATGAAACTGTTTTATTACTAAATTAGAAGCTGTTCCTTATTTTATTGCTAATTTAAAAGCAGTACCTGCTCAGAGCCAACAATAGCTTCTTGTAGCAGTCTGCCTGTCCCTCCTCTGCATTTCTCACTCCTTCCCATGAATACATCTCAACAGCCTTCCCATCCCCTTTCCTTGATCTAACCCCTGCTGCTTTGCTCTTTTTCTCCTTTTGTTGCTTTTTTTTAATCACGTTTGACCTGCAGGTCAGACAGCATATACCAATGTACCAATCAAATGACCTTGAAAAACCCCAGTTTGGCTAATGCCGAAGTAGAGCCAGAAGTGTACTGTTTCAAATCAGGGAGAGACTGGAGATAAGAGCAGAGTTGTAGATAATGAAAATAATCTGAAGACGATAGGTGATATCTAGCCTGAAGATCTCCAGAAAAACCAAACCCCCATAGGATGTAAAACTTGATGAACATAGAGCAGGCCCATCCCATGCCACCTGTGGAGAAAAGAAACATAAAGATTTAAAGGAATTTACTGAGTCCAGGCCATGGCACTTACAAAGAAGGTGTCAGATTTTAATAAACATGTTTAAACCCTATGCCAAGTAATCAATATTTCTCTGGTGATATGAAAAAAAGTTGAAAAAGGGATATCATTTGGGGGATAGAATAAAGAATATGGCTAATATCTCTTCGCGGATGACTCCAAGATGGGAGCAGTAGTTGAGGGAGAAGAGGGGAGGTTGGCCCTGCAAGGGGACCTAGACACCCTGGAAAGCTGGGCTCACACATGGAAATTAAATTTCAATATCACCAAGTGCAAGGTGTTGCATCTTGGTTGTGGAAACCCTAAACACAGGTACACCCTGGGAGGGGAGGCTGAAGCCTCAACTAGGGAAAAAGACCTAGGGTCATGGTGGATACATGTATGAATAACTCTGAGCAGTGCAGGAGAGCAGCTAGCAAGGCAAACAGGATGTTGGGATGCATCGTAAGGGGATCACCTCTAGAGCAAGGAAGTGATTCTGCCGCTGTACAATGGACTGGTTAGACCACACCTTGAGTACTGTGTACAGTACTGGAGACCACACTTGAAGAGGGACATACAGCTCCTGGAGAGGGTACAGAGGAGGGCAACAAAGATGATACAAGGGCTAGGGGATTTGACTTACGAGGACAGACTTGAGGAGCTCTGCCTGTTTTCATTGGAGGAGAGGAGAGACAGGGGGGACATGATTGAGGTCTTCAAGTCAATCAATCAATCAATCAATCAAAATCTTTATTTATTCAGGCGAACATCATTGAGCAAAGCTCATTTACAAGATGGACCTGAGTGGTCATACAAATGAGGATACAAGTATTATTACATAGACAAGAATAGAATAAATAGCAATACAATGGCATGAAATGATTATATACAACAATTTACATATATACAAGTAACAGTAGAACCATTTAGCCTGTAGGAAAAAAGGGGACAAAGGGTATAGCAGGCATAAAATATAAATTATATGGTCTAACTAGTTTTTATGAGAATATAATAGGTGATTCGGAAGAAAGAAATTGAATTAATATAATGGATGGAAAAAGGAAGGTGGGCAGATAGGTAGGGGATTAGGCTTTATAAAAGCAATTGCAGAGCTCTGGAAAAAGGGCGGAGAACAATCTTTTGAAGGATGCCAGAGGTGGTAGGCTATCTAGCTTCATGGATTTTTGGAGAGAGTTCCATGCAACTGCTAAGGAATAGCTGAAAGCAGCCCTCCCATACCGGGTGCAGGCATTGGGAACCTTTAATATGATGAGTTTACTGATCCTTAAGTGTATGGCCTAGTTGTAATTTGGGTAGCAATCAGTGATATAGGTCGGTAGTTTGCCTGTTAATGCTTTGAATATCAAGATAACAGCATTCCTATTTCTTCTGTGTTGCAATGATGTCCAGTTGACTGCCATATAAAGGGAGCAATGAAGGGTGCTGGAGGGAAGGTCAGTAATAAATCTTATGGACCTGTGATACAGGGTGTCCAGTTTATGTAAGAAATGACTTGAACAATGGCAGTAGAGAAAATCAGCATAATCAATGAGGGATAGGAATGAGGCCTGAATTAACCTTTTTTTGGAATCACTGTTTAGGTAATGTTTTATTCTAAAAAATAGTCCAAGCCTCTGTCTTAGCTTTTAAGTAGCTCTTCAATATGGACAGAATAGTCAAGCCTGTTATCTATCCAGACTCCAAGGTATTTGAGTTATCAACAAATTCAAGTTTCTCTCAAGTAAGGTGGATAAATGTAGGGTGTTGGATGCTGGGGTAGTGGTAGTGCAACTCTTTGTGGCAAAGAACATAGCTTTTTTTTTGCATTTAGAAGTAGTTTTTGTCAAGTAGATTGTGCTGCAGAATGGAGAATTTGGATTGTAACAGTTCACAGGCTTTGGAAGGTGAGGGATTGCTGACATATAATACAGTATCATCAGCAAACAGATGAATGTTAGATTGAGTGAGGTTGGCATCAATATTGTTTATATAAATAGCAAAGAGGATAGGGCCAAGAATAGAGCCTTGTGGTACGCCCCTTAGCAGTGGTTTTGAGGTGGATAGGTAATTTCCATTTCTAACTAATTGTGACATATCTGAAAGGTAATCCTTAAACCAGTTGAGTGATAGGAATCCAGGCCTATTGAGTTAAGGGAGGTGATTAGGTCATGATCCACTGTGTCAAAGGCTTTACTCAAATCCAGAAACACAGCACAGGTAAAATTTTTCTTGTCCAAGTTAGTCTGCCAATCATTGGTTACCTTGGCTAAGGCAGTAATGGTGCTATGCTTTGATCTAAATCCAGATTGTGCAGAATTTAGAAGGTTATTGTTATCCAGATAGTCCCTTAACTGCGAGTTTACTAGTTTTTCGAGCATCTTAGATAGTACTGGTAGGATGGAGATAGGTCTGTAATTGTTGAGATCCCTAGTATCACCAGATTTGAGTAATGGAACTACTTGAGCTGTTTTCCAAGTAGATGGAATGGATCCAGTAGTTAGGGAAAGATTGAAGAGATGAGTGAGGGGGGCAGATAAGACATGCAAAGCAATTTTCAGGAAATAGGGATCCAGGGAGTCTGCACCTGCACTTTTAGTGGTGTCTAAATTAGAGAGGAGATCTTCCACTTCTTTCACGGATATTGGAATGAAGGAAAAAGTTGAAGTGGCCATTTGTCCCACAGTAGTTTGCAGGTTCAAGGAAGATCTCAGGATATTTGCAGGTGATGAGTCAAATGCTAGGCCAGCAGTGGTGAAGTGAACATTGAAGGTATTTAAGATTTCTTGTTTACCTGTAATTTCTGTATCATTTAGTAGCAGTTTGGTGGTTAAGGCAGGAGTAGAATTTTTGGCCCAGAAGTCCTTTTATTGTACCCCAGAGTCTGGATGGGTTATTGTAGGAGGCATCCAATTCAGCTGTATAGTAGGCAGTTTTGGCAGTTCTTATTTTTTGTACATGAATTCCTTGCTTTTCTGAAATTTAGCCAATCTCTGGTGTCCTTTGTTTTTCTTGCCTTTTTCCACAGCTTGTCTCTGGTTCTCAAGGCTGCTTTAAGCTCAGAGGTGAACCAAGGGCAGGATTTTACCTTAGTTCTGATACTGGTGATAGGTGCATGAATATTGAGAGCATTGGTGACAATATCCTTTAAAGTCTGGAGAGCTGTTTCAACAGAGGTTGTAAGATAACCTCAAGTACCTCAAGGGAATAAACAGGGTAAATATGGAGGGGATCTTTAGACTAAAGCAGGGAGGCATCACCAGAGGGCATGGTTTGAAGTTGGAAGGTGGAAGGGTGAGGGGGGAAAAGAGGAGGAGGTTTTTCACTGAGAGGGTGGTGGACCCTTGGAATGCTCTGCCTGGTGAGCTGGTTCAGAGATCCACAGTGGAGGGCTTTAAGAGAGGATGGGACAGACACAGAAAGTGGATGTATCAGATGATGGCATGTCCCGGGGGTGGGGTGGGGATGGATGATAGGGGTTTCTGGAGCACAAGGGATGGGAGGGTCTCGGCACCCAACTAAGGATCTAGGTTTGAGCAGACTCGATAGACCATAAGGCCTAATCTGCTGGCAAATAGTATGTTAGTATGTTAGTAATATCATGAAGGTCAATTAAGATAATTTCAATGTCTTTCCACTGATCCTAGAAGTCTGAAGAGGTCCATAGGCACAAGATATGCAACTAACAAGCAATCATGCACCATCTGAGGTTAAGAAGATTTATCACATCCCGATACATAGAAAGATGCAAAAGTGATGCCCGAATCCAAGGCTTCCTCCCCTTCCATATAAAATTAGAAATCATCTAGTGCCAATCCTGAAAATAAAACCATGGGGAAGAAATAGAAGTATCTGTAAAAATAAACAAAATATGAGGCAAAACATTGGAACAAATAACACCTACCCATTGGTGAAAAAATAAAGGAATAGTAGACCGACACAAAAAATCCTGACTAAGAGCTATCATCAAATGCTCATAATTCAACAAATCAAAATGATCCATATTCCTAGGAATCAAGACCACTAGGTAGTGAAAACAGTTTCTAGTCTAGCGAACTGGATATAACTCAACAATATAATCTGGAGGGGAATAATTCAACGCTATGAGTTCAGTTTTATCTGTATTTAACTGAAATCCTGCCAATTCCTCAAACATACTGTAGATATAAGATCAAGAACTGTGAACAGAAAAAAAGAGGGTTCAGTAAGAGTTAAAAGAAGATCACCAGCAAGTAAAACAATTTTGTATTCCTGACCCCCAAAAGGTAAACCATGAATATTAATCACAGACTGGATAAGAGCAGCAAGAGGTTCAATATAGAGTACAAACCACAACGGAGAAAGGGGGCAACACTGATGGGTATCCTGCCTTAAAGGAAATGGGGAGGAACATAAACCATTAACTTTAACTGTAGCAAAGGAAGAAAAATATAATTGTTGAAGCATCATAACAATCTCAATAGGAAAATCAAAGACCTATAACATGGACCACAAAAAGACCAGGAAACATGATTGAAGACCTTCTCCACATCCAAGCCAGCCAGGACCAGAGGGATCAAATGCTGCTGCGCATAATCTAGTAGCAAAAAAGCATGATGGACATTATCGTGTGCTTACCACTTACAAATAAATCCCGTCTGGTCCCGGTCCAGCAAGGAGGGGAGAAGGCCTTCCAACCTAAATGCCCAAATTGACATAAACTGTTTGTAATCAGAATTCAGAATAGAAATAGGGTGCTAGGAAGCAGGTAGCTTATGGTCCTTGCCCGATTTTGGTAAGGCTGCCAAAATGCCGTAAAGCCAAGAGGGAGGTGGAGCATGCCCCACTGAACATGGTGAAAAAGGCGATGCAATAAAGAAGGAAGCAGCTTTTTAAGAGAAGACTGTTTATAAAATCCCATTGGTAGAC
Organism: Neoceratodus forsteri; assembly: GCA_016271365.2. Lineage (NCBI taxonomy): Eukaryota > Metazoa > Chordata > Ceratodontiformes > Ceratodontidae > Neoceratodus > Neoceratodus forsteri. The sequence goes on from CM057456.1 coordinate 1,296,215,156, forward strand.
TGTCAAGCCCCGGGCACTTACCCAATTTTGCCACTTTAAGACTGTGATGATTCTCCTCTAAAGATATAGGGGAGAGCAAAAACTGCACTTGGGAGGAAATGAGAGAGGACAAAGAAGCTGCTGATAAAAAAGACCGAATATCCTGATTGGTTGGAGGAGGGGAGACCGGGGTATAATGCAACAAATAGTAAGAACAAAATATTGAAAGGAGCTCATCCCCCTTCACAGTAAGGGTGGAGAATGGGGAAGAACACAATGTAGTAACCTAGCTACAACCCTGGCATATGATGATGCTGAGCAAAACACCTTGCACCCTGAGGACCCTCTTCATAACAATGCTGATGCAAATAAGACAAAGCGTGTTCAACCTTCTGATCGAGAATTTTTTTTGAGTTGCCACCTGGCCACCAATATTTGGTCATGCACGGAAGTATCATCCTGCCCACAAACTGTTTGCAGAAATCATAGTTTGTAGCAACTCCTGAAGTTTACCTTCCCCAGCAGGTGTAGGATTTTTTGCGCAGGACAGGAGTTTCTTTGGGAATTTGTTGATTTCATTATTGACCTATTGTTGAACATTCCCAACTGAACTGTGTTGGGGAGGTTCAGTGTATGGGTCGATGATGAATCCTTGCAGTTTACTCAGCAGTTCCTCCACATGATAGATTCACTGGACCTTGAACATGTTTCCACCACAACCAATGAACATGGCACCTTGGACCGTGTCTATGGTTTGGGGCTGAGCTTCTTTGATGTAAGGGTGGCTCCAGTGGGGTGGTCTGATCACCCTACAGTTAATTTTCATGCAGCGGCCCCCTGGATACCATCCCACCGGAGATTGTTCAATACTGTACGTATGTGCTTTGGAGCCAGAAAAATATCTGGCAGTGTTGATCATCTTTGGTATAGAAGTGCCATGTGATGGAGGAGTGGACATTGCTATAGGTGACCATAATTTGACTATTATGGCAGTGTTTGACTCCATTGCACTGAACTGTGTCCACCCATTGACCTCCCATTACAACTTACCATGGTATAATGAAAAGTTGAGTCAGTGGAAGGCAACTAGGTGGAGTGTGGAGCGTTCCTGGGAGGTGACCCGCTCTTTGGAGGATAGGATGGCTCTGAACTCACATTATAGAGATTATCAGAGGGCTATAACCCTGAAAAAGGCAGAGTTCCTTCCATGGATTATAGCCTCATGAAGGACTAGGCTGCTCAACTGTTCTGCCTTGTGGATTGGTTAATTTTTTCCTCCCTGTCTACAGTCTGGGGGAGTGTTATCACAAGAAAAGTGGGAGGAGCATGTGGTATTTCTTTCTGGATAGAGTGCCTTCCATTTGGGCTGGGATTTCTACAGGTGGCCTGTCATGGACCAGAAGTGATGCATATGAGAAGTATGTAAGTGCTCCGTGTGTTTGGAGTGAGTTCTGGCCAGTTTTTATGGAGGAGGTCCTCGAGGTGATTGCAGTGATGTGCCCCACCTATTGTACTTCAGATTCAGGGCATACATGGCTGCTGGTGGACTGCTGTGAAGCCCTGGGTATTATGTTTGCTAGCATTATCTCCTTCTCTCTGTCAGAGAGCAGTTTTCTCTCAGCTCTTAAAAAAAATGTAGTGAGACCACTCCTGAAGATACTGTCATTGGACCTGGATGTGCTGGCAAATTAAAGGACTGTCTCGAACCTTCAGTTTTTTAAAATTGTGTTTATTATATTTATATACAAACAGTGACATACACGCAGTACGGTTAGTTTCCATTACAAAGTCAGTTTCTCAGTTCTATGACTGGTACAAAAACATATAGCCACAGCGGACTGGTTTATTACTAGGGAGTGTTTCTGATATCCATCCATCCCTTTTATCAATCATTTTCATTCTTAGGCATAATGTAGACTAAACTATATGTAGTACTGGTCTATCTATCTGACCAGTCTAACAGTGGTGTGGGTGTTTATTTGCTACTGTGGGATGAGGAGGGGGATAGAGGGGAAAGAGGTTGGGTGAAAAAAACTCTAGAACTATTCTAATACTGTATATAGTAGTATTTGTCTGGAATTTGAGTTTCTGTATTTGTTCGTATCCTATTTGTTTCATGCATATGTATTACCAGTGTGCTTTTTATTAACCCATGCCTCCAACTGGGGTGGGATGGGATAAGTGACCTATGGTATCTGCTGAAATGCTTTTCCTTAAGTAGTGAACATCAGGGGGCGGGGGCTTTTGGGAGGCCACATGATTAAGTTGGTTGGGTACTCACTTAGGGCAAGTGGACATTGGTGGTGATGATGAAGGCAATGTTATAACTTCTGTGTTGGGCTTGTGTGACTCCTTATGTATTGGGGATGGTGATGATGGCATCTAGTTGGCCATATCTCCTGAGGTAAGCTTTGTTTGCGTTTCAGAGACTGTGCGTTATTTTCTCTATGCACAGAGTTTCTATGATGTCTTGTAAACAATCTTTGTGCGTAGGTTTCCTGTTGTTGATCCACTGCTTTAGGATTTGTTTCTTAGCAATATTCACTATCAAGTAGATGCCATGTTGTCTGCTTTCTGCTTTCATTGTCTATTACTTTCCCTAATATGTAGATTTCCTGGGTGAATAGATCAGTAGCAGGTTGAGTTTGGATTTTATTTCTCCCCAGAACATTCTTATTACTGTACATTCCTATAGGATATGTATGAGGTTTCAGATTTCTTTGTTGCATTTATGGCATGTCAGTGATGGTCTTTTCTTCATTAGGAATAGATTGTGAGGGGTATAGTAATGGTTGTTCATTATTTTGAACTGCTGGATTTTCAGGTCATAGACTGAGGTTGCTTTTCTCGAGAATTTGAATATCTTCTTCCAGTTCTACTGCACTGTGTCTTTGTTATGTGATTTTCCCAACCACCATATAATCTCTTCAGCTTTCCCGTGTAGCTTGATTGCTAGACTGGCATACCATTGGGATACAAAGCAGTCATTTGCTATATTCTGGGTGATTGCTGTGGTCCATGGGCTTTTTTTTTTTTTTTTTTATTTATTGAAAATTTCGGAATTACAACCTTTGAGTCAAGGACTCCTTTGCAAAGGCTCCACGTCAATCACGCCAGAACATTAGGACAAGACTGATTGTACAAAAGTTTTCAAGACAGAGACATTTCATTTTGACAAAATGTTCAAAATCATAGCATAAGCAAGGCTACATGTCAGTTTCAAAACAACATTACATAGAGCAAAACAGAGATATTACATTTCGACAAAAAGTTAATATCATAGCATAAGTAAGGCTACACGTCAGTTGTACTAGAGAGTACACAGAGAAACAGGTTGTACAGAAGTTTCAAAAACAGGACATTACAATGGTTCAAACAATCACCGTATAAGGTATTGCCTAGGCTCAGCAAATATCTGAGGATGGAGGTGCTCCTAACGGTGAGGTGGCCCCAGTGACCGACCACCTAAGGGGAATGAGGGAGAACAGGTACAGGTCTCGGAGTTAAGAAGAAACTTCTTGATCCCAGCTTTGAATAGACTTAGATTAGGGGCAAGTAAGACGGAGGATGGTAGATTGTTTAGCCAGAGTGGAGCTCGATACCGGAAAGATCTTTGCCCTAGAGATGTCCTACAGTGGGGGACTGTATAGGAGGTACCAGTGAGTCGTCTAGAGGTGCCCCTATGATGGGCTGGGTGGATGAGGTGGAGTCCGATTGGTGTTAGGTTAGTTTCATAAGGATCTTTTTGGCTTGGAGGCAGGTTTGGTACTTAAGCCTCCCTTCTAGGGTTAGCCAGTCTGCATGATAATAGAGCAAACAAGTGTGAGTTTGTCTATTGCTGTTAGTGACCATGCGGCAGGCTTTGTTGAGTGCTATATTGATGCTGCTTAGAGCAGATTTGTCAGCAGCGCCGTAAATGGTTATTCCATAATCAACCAATGAGAGGACTGAGCTTGTAACAGCTAACCGTAGCGCCTGTGGGGTAAGGCAGTGTTTGTGCCTGTAAAGAATGCCAAGTCGGGTATTGACTGAGGAGGAGATAAGTTTAATATGGTGACAATATGTAAGGGATGTGTCCAGAGTGATGCCTAGATATTTAAAATGAGTGACCTGTTCAATGTGGGTACCCTGTAAGTTTGAGATAGATAGCTGGGAGTTACTGAGGGGGTTTTGGCGATGGGCAAACATTATGGATTTAGTTTTGTCATAGTTAAGTATTAGCCGATGGTCAGAGAACCAGTGTTCAAGCTCCCTAAAACAGCCTTGAAGGGCACTTTGGAGTTGGATGAGGTTGGTGTGCTTCCAATATAACACTGCATCGTCAGCATATAGCAGCAGCTTTCCACTGCAGGCTTGGGGGAGTGAGTTCAGGAAGAGAGTGAACAATAGAGGGCCAAGTATTGACCCTTGAGGGACACCAGAATGAACTGGTTGTTTGGGGGAGAGTGTGTTACAAATTTTTACTTGCTGTGTTCTGTCGGTTAGATAGTTTTTGAACCAGGAGATAGTTTCAGGAGCAATATGGAGGGACGCAAGGGCACAGAGTAGAAGCTCATGATTGACAGTGTCAAATGCCTTGGTCAAATCAACATAAATTGCCCCAACTGCTGACCCCTGTTCAAGAGCTTCATAAATGTAAGATGTAAATTCTAGTAGTGCCGTGGTAGTACTGTGCCCTTTGCTGAAACCATGTTGCTCATGGCAGAGAAGTCCATATTTGTCTAGGTATTCCGTAAGTTGGTCAGACACAATTCTTTCTAGTGCTTTTGAGAGGGGAGGAAGGATCATAATGGGCCTATAGTTGCCTGGGGTTGTTGGATCACCCTTTTTTAGGATGGGTGTGATAATACCCCTTTTCCATAGTGTAGGGACTTGGCCAAGGCACAGCGAGTAGTTGAGGAGTTTGGTGAGATGCGGCAGAGTCTCATTAAGGGTAAGCTTGAAGGTTCTATGAGAGGTTTCCCTTTCCAGTGACCTTTTATGGTGTGTTGTACTTGTAGTAGAAAGTAGGCATCTGTAGGTCTTAGTTCTACTGAGTTCTGTAGTTCATTGTATGTGATGACTTTAGCATTCAATATCAGGTGTTTCACAGTTGTGATGCCTTGTTCTTCCCAAGTTTTGTTTTTAAGAGTTGTTCAGTTTATTTTTAGATTATTTCCCCATAGTTATTGATCTAGTGTGTATTTGAGGGTGGCCTTGGTAGCTCTTAGGACTTTGCTTAGTGCATTGAGGGTACAGTTCATGGGCCATTTTTTCAATACAGATGGCAGTGAGCTGTGGAGCAGTGCCTCAAGTTTCAGGTTGGAGGCATTGCAAATGTGCCTTTCTATTTTCACCCATACTGGAGTGCATGGGTCTTTTCCTTGCCTGCTGTCATGTTTTTCCCATTTGTTCACCACCCTCATCTGTGTGGCTTGATGATATAGTTGTACATCCAGTACCTTGAGCCCCCCCAGCATCCGCTAGCCTGGCTAATCTTTGAAGTTTAAATCTAGCCCTTTTTCCAGCCCATATGAAGTTATTGATGAGCTTTTGTATTTCTATAATGTGTGTGTTAGGGATCGTTGTATGTAGCATACTCAAGAGAAACAGTAGGCATGGAAGTAGGTTCATCTTAACTTTATGTATTCATTGGCCCATGCCCAGTAGGAGCTTGTTCCATCTATCTGTAACATTTCTGAAGTTTTGCATGACAGCCTGTGTGTTTACAGTGGTTGTTTCTTTTGTCATGGGACAGAGCATAATTTCCCAAATAGTCGAAGTGTTTTGTGCACCATTTAATGCCAAGGTCCTCTATGTCTGTTCTTTTGCAGAGGTAGTTTATTGGTAGTACTTCAGATTTCCCTCTATTGATCTTGTATCCCAATAAACCTCCAAATTTGTGTCGGGTTTATAGTATTCTTGTTATGGATTGTCTTGGTTTTGTGAGTGAGAGGATTATATTGTCTGTATATGCTGATATTTTATGTTGTTTGTCATGAATTGTGATGTCCAAGATGTTGGCGTCTTGGTTGATTTTCAATAGCAAAGGTTCTAATGCTAAGTTGAAGAGGGTTGGTGAGAGGGGACAGCCTTGGAGTGTTCCCCTGCCTAATGTGAAGGGCTCTGAATTAAGGCAGTTTGTTAATACTGAAACTTGAGGATTATGGTAGAGAAGTTATATTATCTCGATGAATGTTGGTGGTAAGCCGTATTTCTCCAGGATGTTAAAGAGATACGTCCATTCCGCATGGTCAAATTCTTTTTCTGCCTCAAGTGACACTAGGACAACGGAGGTGGCTAGATTGTGCCAGGCTTCCAAGAGGTAGGTTACTTTTCTCATGTTGTCAGAGATGTAACATCTCTCCATAAAACCAGTTTGCATTGAGATGATTAGTTGGGGCATGACTCTTCATATTCTGCTGGCAAGTTTTTTGGTGTATATTTTTGAGTCTAGGTTTAGCAGCGTGATGGGTCAGTAGTTTTCACATTTCTCTTTGCTCTTGTTTGGTTTAAGTATGATAGTTATCAGTCCATTCATCATAGAGTCTGGTAGCTTTTCTTACTCTAGGACTTCATTGAGGACTTCCTTTAGGTTTGGTGTCAGGTCCCCTGCGTAGGTTTTATAGAATTCCAGAGTGAATCCATGCTTATCTGGTGCTTTTCCCATGTTATGTTCCTGTATTGCTGTGTTCAGTTCTGTTTGTGAGATCTTCATCTGTAGTTGTATAGCTTGTTGCTCTGAAATTTTGGGAAGAGTTATGCTATCTGGGAATTGATCTCGGTCTCTGGTTGGCCCCTGGATTTCTGCAGTGTATAGGTATTTGTACTGTAGCATGTTGTGAAGGCCCTGTTTATGGTTTGTGGGTCAGACGCCATGGTACAAGTGTGTGGTTGTTCACTTAATTTTGAACTTGGCTCTTTCCTGTTTGAGCCTAAGGGCCAATATTTTAGTTGCTTTAGGGCAATTCGACTTTTGGGTGGTCTTGGCTCTTCTACAGGCCATTTCAGTGGCTTGTCTGAGGTTTCAGCTGTATTCCATTTTTGCCATGGCCTAATTGTTCCAAGCCTCTTCCGTTTCATTGTATGTAAGTTTGTCTTTTCTTTTTCTGATGATGTCTAGTAGTCTATTTCTTTTTGCAACTTCTTTCTTCTTCTTAGCCATGCCTATGGCTGTACACTGCCCTCTGATGGTGCATTTAAGTGCTTCCCATATAGTGGCCCAGCTTGTGTCTTTGGTGTTCTTGTTGAGAATTAACTCTTGCAAGGTGTTTTGGATGTCTGTTCTGTATTCCTCTCATTGCAGTAGTTAGTTATTGAGGTTCCACAAGGGAGATGTAGGATCCTTTGACTCTATTGTCAGTGTTATGCAGACAGGGAAGTGATCTGAGATGGTTGTCGGTAGGATCATTGTTTCTGTGATGTTTTTTTGCCTGTCACATGGAATGAATCTGTAGTTGCAATGAGATGCAGTTTTGTGTACATTGGATTGAAATGTGTAATCTTTTTTGATCCTGTGCATGATTCTCCAGGCGTCTATGTAGTGGTTCTCTTCTAGGATTCATGACCAGACTCTTGCACTTCTTGTTAGCAGTCTCCTAGTGTTGGTGCTGTTTAGGAGAGGGCCCAGGATCAAGTTCATATCACCTCCAATTAGAGAGGTAGCTAAATAAAATTTTGCCTGCAAAATTGCTGCAAAATTGGCAATTTCACTGGGCAAAATGTTTCACAAAACTGTGGCACAAGTTTGCCAGCAATTTCACCGCTTGCCACTGGCCACAACATAAACTGACCTTCCCACACACACACACAAGTTGCCCTGCACCCTCCCCATTTGTTTTATTTAAAAAAAATGTTCACCCACCTCTTTCACTCCCTGGTGTCTAGTGATCTCTCCCCCCGGCCATCACTGGCCGTAAACATTAATAAACACCTCCCCAAAAAAGTTACCCTGCAGCCTCTGTTGTTTGTTTTTAAAAAGAAATATATACCCTTCGTTTCCTGGTGACCAGTGGGACCCCCCACCACCCCACACCCCATCAGTATATAGCAGCACCCACCCAGCTCTCCCCAGTACCCCGATTGGGGCCACTGGCACAGTCCTTCACTCACCTCTATGGCCAGCAGCCCAACTGTGTGCCATTGAGTGTTTGAATGAATGAATGAGAGCACTGGCTTGGGGGCAAAATTTTGTTCACAACCGTGGGTGAAATTTTACATTTTGCCTAACGAAATATTTTACGTAATGCATTAATTACTCAAAATGTTTCACTCAGTGAAATATTCCAGTTTCGCACAACACTACCTCCAATATATTTATTTATTTATTTATATATTTATTGATTGATTGAAATGTTTCGCCCAGGAAGAATCACACTGAGCAACAAGTCGCTCATCTCTCAGTGCGACCTGGGGGGGAGGGGTACAACTGGAATGAGACATTAAACATTCAAGTTACAAGATCAACATTAACATACAGTTGTTAAGCAAGTGTTACAAACAGTGTTACAACAGTGTTGCGCATAGCATGTAGAAAGAGTGGACAATAATAAGTGCCGGGTTAATAAGTAAACAAGTGCTTACATGAAAGAAAAAGGGGAAAGAGGACAGAGGGGTGAGGTGGGGGAAGAAAAGTTGTGCCCCTGGAGACCCCTTCAGGTTGTGAGGAACCCTGCAAGGGGACTAGGGGGACCAGAGAGAAGGGGGATAAGGCAGTGTCCCAGAGAGACCCCTTTAAGATGGTGGAGAAATGCTACTTGTGCATTATTCATTTTGAGATGTTGCAGTATCTCTATTCTTTTTCTCTGTGTTTGCATCCACTTGGTATTCCAGGTTATACATTTTAAGTTGGTTCACCCATATTCGGCATTCCAGTTGCTGCCCACCTTCATCTGTGAGTTAGTGTTTCCCTTATTTGTGTATCCACCTGCCCATGGGCGCCCATATGATATGTAAGTGTAGCTCTTGTACCAAGAACTCCCCTCCCGATGTTGATTTTGTATATTAGTGAGTGTGTGTGTGTGTGTGTGTGTGTGTGTGTGTGTGTGTGTGTCAGTTGTCGCTCTTGACTCCTCCCTTGGTATATGTTGTGCTAGCTTCGTAGTAATGTACGTATTGTTGCTGTTCATCTATAGGTTGTATTCCTCGGTATGTCTCTATTTCTCTATGTGTCTTTGGGTGTGGATCTGATATTCTTCAAGTCATTGGCAAGCATTCAATATGCCATAATTTGTTGTGTGAAATAGGGCGTAAAGTGAAGAAGAGTAGCTATAAATGTGTGCACTGAGTAACTTTTTTGTGTGCAACATTATCATATAAAGTAAAGAGCAAATTTATTGGATTATGATGTAAAAGAGACGAAAGAGAAAAAGAAAGAAAAAAGAAAGAAAAAAACCTTTTGTACCATTACATTGTACCATATCATTGCAGAGTGTATTCAGTCCCTTTTTATTGTCTCTGCTTTTTCCTCTGCCCATCCCCCACCCTTGCTCCATAGAGCTTGAATAGAGAGAGGCAAAGCATGTTTCAACACATAGATCCTTTCTGGGGCTCCACTTCTCCATCTCTTTCAGCTTCTTGTATGTTCTAAAAGGCTTGTGTTAATGCAGTGCCACAGGCATGTACCAGATGATGTGGAAGGTCTCTCTTTGTATTCTCTCTGTATTTAGTCTCCCCTCACAGTTCTTTTTTTCTGCCGCTGTGCGGCTTTGCCAAGCATCAGCTTTTTTCTTACTTCTGCACCCCCCCCCCCGCTGCCTATATAGTCCATCAGGGTATAAGGAATTAAGATTTCAGCCACCGGGGTAGCATCACGTACAGACATCTGGTTGCTATTTCTGGGCATGCACTCGGTTAGTGGGGTTGTGTAGGTTGACTAATTTCATTTCATATTGTTCCACGTTGTCTATGGTCTCCTCTTGCCCATATCCTCTTCCTAAGGTGTCCGACGTGGATGGGGGATGTATCCAATGCTCTTTTTGTTTGCCATGGTGGGGAGGTATCCCCCCACAGAGCCCCTTCTGGATATCAGCTTGCGGCCTATTGTACTATGGGCACTAAGCCATACTCAAGCCATTGTTTAGGTAAAAGGGTTTGGGGGTGGGTTGGGGGTTTATGATGCAGTCTGGCGCAGTGATTCCCTACGGGATGTGTGGAGGTCAGGGCACTGTGATGGGATGCTATGATCTGTTTTCATTACGATGGATCTGGACAGTTCATCATTAATTTATTCTTCCCATGGTCTTTTTCCTTTTTTGGTGGGGGTGTGGGGTCAGTATGGTGACACAAAGGTCTCCTTATTTGTGTTGTGGGCCCTGCTAGATTTGTTAGTAGTTTGTTAGTATTGTGGCTGTTGGAGGAATCTCTTTGTAATTTTTTAAGCAGGATTAAATTGAATTAAGAGCACTTAAATAGGGTAACTCCATGAAAATACAGGTACAGGTGTTTTTATTAAGGATATGTAGTAATTGATCCTCACACATCAATTTAATATACTGGCAATATAGCAGGTAAAACATTTGGTACATGGAAGTTTAGGCACGGCATACGCTAGAGAAATAAAGGATGAAGTATGGACAATAATTACAAACAGTAGGTACCAGTGAGTGATGTTCATGATACAGGCTACTAAAGTATTTTTGTTTTAACTGCTGCTTGATTCTTGTCTTTTATATGCAGTCACTGTTTCCTTGCCAGATTCTTAAGTTTACATTAGGTCCCTTGGTAGGATACAGATTTTTTTTTAAACTGAACTACTGTTGACATTTGGGGTTTGCAAATTATCTCTGTTGCTAGGCCTGATAGCACAGTTTTTGACCTGCTGACCTTGTCAAAGCTGTAAGCTAAAAAGTTACTGATGCCTTGGGGAACTATCTACAAAACATAGTATGCACACACACTTTAGTTTATAATTCATATGTTTTCTTTAGATTATCTTCCCTTCACACATTAAAATCTAATGATATTTACATGAAAACAAGGCCTTTGAGCATTAGCCTTTGCTGTTCCCATTGCATATCTGCTATGAGGGCTGAGTGAAATTAAACACCCACAGGTGAATGTTCATGAAAAAAATGTTTTTTTTTGGTAAATTGTTGCTTCTGCCCAAAGAATTGCCCTGCCCCCCCCCACCTACCAGCACATCTGCCCCTGCCAATTGCCTTTGTGATTGGGCACTCTTATGCAAACCTTGCCCAGTTGCTACACCACTCTGTCTCTTGAACATGGGTGGAGCTCTGCACCAGCAGTGGAGGAAGGGGTGCCAATGCCTTGTGACAAGTCTGCCTCAAAATAAAACCTTTTAAAAAGCATGAAAAAATATGTAATGAGGCCCCCATTGTTTAACTAGCAGGGCTGCTTCTCTCACCACATAGCATCTGGGGCAAAAGAGAGGGATGGGGGTTTACAGAACAGGTACACACATTTCTCTGAGCCTGCTGTCACAGACAGGCAACCCAAGTGTGGCAACTACCTGGAACACACCTGGTGGGACCATTTACCACGGCCAGCAACCCATGTCCCTGGGAGAAAACAGTTGTTCATAATTGTGCTAGGTTTGTATTCTGAAGAGGGGCACCCAAGTAAATCCAGACACAGTGGAAGCAATAACAGTACTGTCCAAACCAGGTTGGGATTCTAGAGTGTGACTTTTATTCACATACAAAGAGAATAATCACAAAGCGATGATGGGCCCCCACAGGGTTACTCATGCTGGTAATGCAGATTACCGAGGTGCAAACATTCCTGAACTTCCCATTTAACATAGGCATACTGAACACACACAGTGAACTCTCAGGTTCTGAAATGGAGATTGGCACTCACGGCCAGTTACTGGTACACTTCCCCTTGATTAAGCACACATGGCCAGTACTAGGACACTTCCCCATATTTCATGAGGAATACTAGTGCCACTCACAACCACCAAAGAACACAACAGGCTCACAGAGAATCCAAAACCCACCTCTGGGTAACTATTTCCATCAGGCACTGGCCAAATGCACTGACTGAAAATTGAACTGGTGCCCAAACTGAACCCTGAGAGGTAAACTGGTTACTCCAGATGGGGGGTCTCCCATCTTTTGCTTCCAAGTTTATACTCGGACATTCATCTGGTTAATAACACCCTCACAGAAAACTTGTAGATGCTATCTTGAAATGTTTTTCACACTCAACATACTGCATGACTAAATGTTCTGTACTTGGACAGTCTCTCTCTCTCTCTCTCCAGACTCCATCGTAGGCAGACAGTTTTAAAAACAGACATAATCTAGGTGACAGGGTCCCTTTGTCTGAGAACAATCACCTAAGGTATGCAGGTGCCCCTCCTGGGCTAATACAGAAGTACTCACAGTTCTGAAGTTGTCACAGGCAGCTTCACTAGACAGACTGGGTGAGGGGATTTCCCCTGAACCCTGAAGATTGCCCACATCCCTCCTGGGATGGGGCAATGTGAAAACCTCTAAGCCAGGTTTCCACCACTTCACCTCTTGGCTGTACTGGCTCACACTAGATTGAGAAAACAAACAAAAATACTGGATTGCTCTTTTTCAGAGCTGTCAGAGGAGCTGTTCCAAATGCAGCCTCCTCCTCTGACACTCACTCACAGACTTTCTCAACATTCTAAAGCTAACATCCCTAGAGCTAGCACAAATGTGGCTTATGTCACTGCAAGAGTTTTAAGATTACATCACTCTCTAGCTCAGCTGAGACAGACACTAGAGCTTGACAGTGTGAAATCCAATTAAATGGCATTTCACTAGCTGCCTTTCCCTGCCACCCACTGGTTCTAACTGGGATTCTAGTAACCCCTGGGAACAAGGGGATTACATTAACATGTGTCTGTAACCAGCACCTTGAACCTCAAAAGGGATTCACTAGCTCTTTAGGTTTAATCAGTGGAATGCTGTGGTAAGGGCACTGAACTGCAAAACAGAGGTTCACAGGCCTGGCTCCCATCACAGCCACTGGCCCACTTTGTGACCTTGAATAAAGCCTTTGCCGTTCCAGTACATGTGAAGGTCAGGACACTGGTGTGGGGTGCTATGGGCTGTGCTCATTAGAATGGATCTGATCAGTGCTTCTTTAATTTATTCTTCCATTATGTGCAGGCTCCAGGGCACTGCGTGGGGTGCAATGGGATGTATGCATTATCAAGGAGAATTTGCAAGTGGTTTTCTTTTTTTTTCTTTTCTTTTCCCTCCTTCTCTCTTATAGTGTGGTGTTGTTTTCCTATGGTCACTGTGTTTCAGTGTACACCTTATCCTAAGCTATCTGTTTGTTGCTTCTGGGTGTCTGATTATTGGGATTGTGTGCGTTAACCAGTGTTGTTTCTTATTGTTCAGTGCTGCCTTTGGTCTTCTCTTGCTCATATCCTCCTCACTGGGCATCTGACGTGGGTGAGGGGTTTATGCTGCAGTCTGTTGCGGAGATTCTCTTTGAGACATGCAGAGGTCAGGGCACTGATGTGGAGTGCTATGGGCTATATTCATTACAATGGACCTTGGCAGTGCTTCATTAATTTATTCTTCCCATGGCCTTTTTTTTGTGGGGGGATGTCCCTATGGTGACACAATGGTCTCCATGTGTGTGTTGTGGGCTCTGCTAGATGTATTATTATTTTGTTAGTATTATTAATTACAGACTGTACCTTCATATTTGAAGCTCCTTGTCCTGCCCAGTTCCCCTCTGCCTTGCCCATCTGGTAACATGCCTATGCATTTGAGACCTAAGCCTTTTTATTTGGGTCTCACTTAATTCACTTTTCTCTTGTTGGCAACGTGATATAGTTCTGTGGGTGTGTAGTCTCTCATAGGATTCCAGTGTGTCATTCTGTTTTTTGTTTATTTGAGGTTGCCTGTAGTAAGTCCTGGGAGTTGGTGATAATGGGGAAGATGGTGTTCTTGCATTAGTCCCTTTGTTCTAGGAGTCATGGAGCTGTGGCTGTATCTAGTGCTCTGGGTTGCTGTATCCATTATGTAGTGAGTGATGAGCATCTTGCAAATTCATGCTATTAGATGGGCTGTTCCCTGATCTTTCCGTTTGTACAGGTCTTAGGACTGAAGGTTTGTTTTTCTGCCCTTTTCCCTTTTTCTCCCTCCCCACTCCTCTTCCTGTGATAAAGTCCTTTTTGAAATTGGTATGGTACTTCATTCATATTTGTTTTTATTCATATTAGTTTTTGTTTCTCTCTGCCAGTTAGGTTGCTTGTTGGTAAGGGAATGTATTGAGGAACACCTTGGCCAGTTCAGTTTCTTCCCCTTCAGGGGTGTTGTGGGTGAGTATCCCATTTTATTTGCCATACACTGAATCTAGCAGAGTACATCAAGTGGAATCTTGTGTTTACTTGATGTAGTCCCACTTTGTTAGAGGCAAACTTGTCCCTCTTCTCCCCGATGTTAAGACTGTAATCGTTGTATATTCATATTTCGTTGCCTGCATGTACAGTTTTGGGCATCACTTTGGCTTGTTGCTGGATATGGATTTTTTCTTGAAAATTAGCAAACTGAATGAGGAACACTCTGGGTTGTCTTTGGGGCTTGGCTTTGAGGCAGAGCTATGGTGGACTTTCTCTATGGAATATTCTAGAATGCCCTTTGGTGCTCTGAACAGGGATTTTAACATGTTCTGTGTGTAGACGACTCGCTGTTTGCCCTGTTTTGTTTCTGGGAGCCCAAATACTAGTAGGTTATTTCTTCTATAATAGCTGTCGATATTTTCAAGTTTTTTTCCTTTCTTTTCAGCTTTCTTGAGTACTTTAGCGGTTCCTTTCTCTCTCTTTTTATTGTCTTTTCTAGGCTACTTATTCTTGTTTCTGAGTCTTTTATTCTGATCTCTTGTGCATCCATCTTTGTCTTGAGTTCTTTTATTTCATAAATTGCATCAGTCACTGTGGCTTGGAGGGCAGACATCTCATTCAGTAGCCTGGAGAACTGCTCTGCTAGAGTGTCAACCCCTTCATTGTTGCTGCTGGTTTCTTTGTCCAATTTGCACCTCTTTGCTTCATGCTTCATTTGTTCTTGATTAAACCCTGTATCCTTGTCTGAATCCATCTTGCTTCATATATCTGTGTTGTATGTCTTTGCTGTTTCTTTTCTGCTGCTTTTGGACTACAAGGCTATTTTTTTTAGAAGTTTATAAAGTAGTTGGAGTGGAGCTCGAGCAGCTAGAGGACACTTGCTCAGGCTGCATCACTGGGTGTCTCCGAACCTTCCCATTTGTAAGGAAGGTTATCGAGAAGGTGAAGATGATGCAGGTGGAGGCTTACCTTGAGAGTTATGACATCTATGAGCCATTTCAGAGTCCCACCACAGTACACAGACCACGCTTGACAAGGTGCTGATGATTTGTTCTTGATGAGGGATGGGGAAAACATCTATTCTCATTCTTTTGGGCCTGTCTTCAGCATATAACACTGTTGACCATGGTGTTTTGACAGGGCATCTTGTGGAGAATGGGAATTCACTGGTACAACCTTGAAATGGTTCAAGTCCTTCCACTTTTGCAAATCACAGCGGGTCGTGATGGGTACTTACTCATTGTGACCAGCTGCAGTCTGTTGTGAGGTTCCTGTGGGTTTGATTCTCTACCCCATGTTTCATAGTGTGCATGCTGCCACCAGGATGGGTCACCAGGTGGTACAGTGTGAGTTTTCACTGCTATGCAGATGATTCTCAGCTTTATCTGTCTTTCTTATTGGACAAGTGGGAGGCAATGCCTGTGCTGGAGCTATGTGTTGAAGAAATTTCTCACTGAATGGCCTCCAGCTGGCTGAGTCTCAATCCAACTAATACAGAGTTGATGCTGATGGAGCCAGCTCATCAAGGGTTGTTTGAATGTTTGGGTGTGATTAGTTTACCATCGCTGACTTGCACCCTTCTGACTGTTGTTGATAGGGTGAAGAATCTGGGAGTCATTGTGGACTTTAGGCTGACACTAGAACATCAGGTGTCAGTCATGGTCCACAGTGGATTTTTCCAGTTAAGAAATAACTCCAGGATTAAAGCCTATCTTAGGTAAGAGGATCTGGCCACCGTGGTGCATACTTTCATGACCTCACAGCTGGACTACTGAAATGCTCTTTACCAAGGGCTA
The DNA here is from genome assembly GCA_016271365.2 of Neoceratodus forsteri. Classification (NCBI taxonomy): domain Eukaryota; kingdom Metazoa; phylum Chordata; order Ceratodontiformes; family Ceratodontidae; genus Neoceratodus; species Neoceratodus forsteri. The sequence continues at coordinate 1,296,231,203 of CM057456.1, forward strand.
CCTGGGGAGTTGGTGCATCACTTACAGCTTGTTCAGAATGCCATGACCAGGTTGATATCTGGGGTGTCACATAAGGATCACATCTTCCCTGTGCTGTGGCAGCTCCATTGGCTTCCAATTAGGTGGCACGCCACCTACAAGATTGCTTTATTAACATACAAAGCCCTGCATGGATTAGGCCCCTCCTATCTGAAAGAGCTCTTAGCCTAGTATATTACCAGCCGCTCTCTCCGGTCTACCAAGGAATTTTTGCTGGTTGGCCTGATGTCTCACCTAAAGCAATCTGGGGAGTGAGCATTCTTTGTGGTGGACCCGATTATTTGGAACTGTTGCCTTTTCATTTAAGGAGTTGTTCCTTAGGGGGGCATTTAAAAGGGTACAAATTTGTCAGATCAAACTTTTGGTACTGATACCTGATTTTAATTTGAATTGTTATATCTTCATTTTTTACATTTATTTTTGATTGTGTTTATTTTTTGTATCTTTTTTTGTGATATTGAATAATTATTTTTGTTTTGATTGATGTATGTCAAACACCCTGAGACTTTGGTATAGGGTACAGTATAAATAAAATTGCTTTGCCAGGGCTGGCCCAGTGATGCAGATGACTGAAGCACTAAGCCTCACCTGCAGCCATGCCGGTGACCCGGGATTGGGAGTGATCTCAGGGCACTGGGGGTCAGCTGGGAGAGGAGGGTTGAGTGTCCAGGATTGCTTCTCTTCTTGGGGGAGGTGGGTAGAGTCCGCCACTTGCCTGTCCCCTGGCAGAAGCTGGGGAGAAACTGACCAAGTCAGAAGATTGGGAAGTGTGGCAGAAGTTGATGAACATCACACCGGAGTGCTTGGCATATGCCAAGACATTCTTGTACACTATAGTTCCTCGGGGGATCAAAACAGGGAAATTGCCAGTGTCAGGATGCTGGCAGGCACCCACAGATCCCTCACCTGACTAGCTGGGCTCGACATCTTGAATTAGATCCAGCCTCGTTGGGGACTGCGCCCCCCCTGCTAACCCCAATGGGGGGGGCAAGACCTGGGGGAAGATGGCCGGTGGTAAGTCCCAGGGAAGAGCGTGGTGATGAGGCTGGGGTGCTCACCTAAAAGAGGGCCAATTGGGCGATGGAGAATAAAAAAAATGTCCCTTGTCTTACTTTACTTATGATGCTTTTCTTTGGGGTTATTTGTAATTTTGTATGAATATGTTACTGAACCAATATGATATGACAGGATATGCATTGTTGTGGGATAACAGCATGCCTTGGGTGTGCTATGAGGCACCAGTCATCCTAAGTGTCTTTAACCACCCCATGAGTGTACTTAACCCACAAAAATGTACACCCTGGAGTATCTTATTATGATTACAAAATGGTTCCAATTTTAACAATAAGTAAAGGAAACGAAGTAGGTTTAAACAAATTACTAGAATTTTAAAAAGCATCCTTATACCATGAAGACAATAGCTTCTCTAACATTATGTAAGTAGAATTCACTTTGAAAGTATGGATACCATGGTATTCAAGTATTCAAGATTCTATTCAATTCCACTGGTGTGGTGTTCAACCCCCCCCCACCACCACCACACACACACACACACAAGCAGTCATATAAGGAGCAATTGCCTTGATTTTGTCTGTGATTGGGTAAGCAACAGAGCTTTTCTAGGCAAGCTGTCAAGGCGGGCTGGGGATTTTTCATGGTCACCCAAGAAATCTCAGAATTTAAATTGAACATGATTTTACTTTTTTTGAAGTTGGTTTATGTCTGTCAGGAAATTATCATGAGAAGAAATACTGTTTAATAATTTCATTACTTAATCAGTATTTTTAAATACAGCATATAGGCATTTTGCTTTTTAGGTCTAGTTGAAGGTTTTAGTGAGTTGAAGCTCTGTGATGTAGCGAAGCACAAGGCAAGGCAATTTTCATTTAAAAGATGCCCAATCCCTGAGGCTCTGGGTGCCATACAAAATGAAATAGACAAATAAATAAACACAAATAAATTCATAGATGAATGTAATTTTTAACATGAATATCTATAAGTAATAAAATAAGGTTTGTAACAAAAATAAACTAAAAAGAGGGATGCCAGGAACTAGATCTAAACCATAGCACTAAAAACTAAGTCAGGAAAAGCCTGTCCTAATAGGAGGGCCTTCAGGCAGGCCTTGACTATCTCCAAAGTTGGGGCCCCCCTAACCCCTAGGGGTAGCGAATTCCACAGAATGGGGGCGGCAACACTAAAAGCCCTGTCACCAGCCATTTTTAACCTAGTCCTGGGAATCATCAGGAGGCCCCCAGTGGAGGAGTGGAGGGGAAGGATCAAGATACTCAGTGCAAGAAGGTCTGTCAGGTAACCAGGACCCTGGCCATAAAGGGCCTTATAGGTGAGAAGACCGATTATAAAGAGGATCCACCACCTGACCGACAGCCAATGCAGTTCACGCAGTACTGATGTAATGTGTCAATATTTAGGCTGCTCAGCAAGTAACTGGGCAGCTGCAGCCTGTGGAGAGATCCTCTCATGACCCCGAGGTAGAGCGCATTACAGTAGTCAAGCCTTGATGTCACCAAGGCTTGTATCAAAGTGGGGAGATCCAGAGGCAGCACAAGAAGGTTTATTCTGGCAACATTCTTAAGATGGAAAAAACAGGAGCGGACAGTGGAAGACACCTGCGCTTCCTTCATCAAACCCCAGTCCAGAATGACACCAAGATTCCACACCTTGGAGGATGCCTTCAATGGGGCAGATCCCAAAACAAGTCCAGTCTCTGAACCAGAGGCCATCCAATCCTGCACTCTGTTTGACTCCACCACCAATATCTCCCTCTTATTGGGGTTCAGCAGCAACCATTTAGAGGCCATTCAGTCATTGATCTCGGCAAGGCAGCTGTTTAGCACGTCTGCTGCGTTGGATTTTCCTGGGCAAAGGACAAGTATCGCTAGGTATCATCAGCATAGCAATGAAACCCCAGACCATACTTTCTAATGATCCCTCCCAGGGGCAGCATGTACACTGCGAACAACATTGGGACCAGGACTGAACCCTGGAGAACTCCGCAGGATAGGAGACTAGGGGTGGAGGAGAAATTCCATATCACAACTCGTTGCCTTCTGTTGGTTAAAAATGACTCAAACCAGCAGATGACAGTGCCAGTGAGTCTGCTGAGTTCTCTGAGGTGATCAAGCAACACACAATGGTGCACCATGTCAAATGCTGAGGAGAGATCGAAGAGAACAAGAATTGTCCATTCCCCTCGATTTCTAGCCCTGAGGATATCATTCTGCAACCAAGCAAGTGTGGGGTCTGTGCTAATCCTCACCTGAAACCCCAACTGGAAAAGTTCATATAACTCATGGGTCACAAGGTGCTCCTCCAGCTGAAGCGCCACTACCTTTTCCAAAGTCTTTGCCAAAAATGGAATGTTGGAGATAGGACAGTAATTTCCCCTGACCTCTGGGTCCAAAAATGGTTTCTTAAGGAATGGTTTCACCAATGCCTTCTTCAAGGCATCGGGAAAGACCCCCTCTAACAAGGAACACCAGAAAATCAGGGCAAACACCGGGCCAATGGAGTTGATGCATCTCATCAAGAAATGTGTCAGCACCAGGTCCAGTTCACAAAGGGTGTGCTTCAGATTAGTCACCACCTTAATGACCTCACTTACCTCCACTGGTCTAAACTCCCCCCAACCAGATGAAGCACACTCAGGACACTTCAGGTGACCACTGCCAACTCATCACTGGCTGACTGAGGGAATTCCCTGCTAGATACCAGACACCCTGTTGGAGATAAAACAAGAAACTTTTCGCGTTAGAAAAGCCTTCTTCAGTTGCAGACAGGCAGGATGAAGTAGCCTGTCCACAGTCTGAAAAGTGTAGCTGGTTGGTTCTTCCTGGCAGCAATCTCCCTGGACAGGAATTCTGCCTTCTTATGGTTGATTGCCCCCTGGTATGCATTATAATGCACACGCAGGGCCAGTTTGTCCTCCTCCAGGCCGGTCTCCTTCCAGCAGTGTTCCGACCTCTGACCCTTTCTCTTCAACTCCCTGAGGTCCCTATCAAACCATAGGGACCTCAGATAGGAAGATTTGGGTCATACACGGACAGGTGCGAGGGAGTCAATGGTGTCAGATAGCACCCTGTTGTAGGAGCCTACTACGGCACCAATGCCTCCAACACATGCATTACCCACACTAGATAGATCAATCCCCTCAAAGGACAGCAGCTCATCATCTCTGTAGGGGGAGGGCATTTGGTGGGTGCCCCAAACATGAACCGCACTGTGCAGTGATCAGACCATGCCACCCGATCAATCTTGAGATCATTCATCTCAGGCCCCAGTGAGAACATCAGGTTCAAAGTGTGCCCACCACAAGGTGCTATCCTCTTACCACCTCCTTTTTCCCTAATATAAACTTGGAAACTGGTACTGCAGTTGGATCGATTATAAGGAGCTCCTGAAAATTAACAGATGTTGGCAAATGTTACTAAGAAATGTTACAGTAGGGAGTCACGTGATGCGCATGGAGGAGTAGCAGCAGCTTTCTGGGTCTCCCTTCCCCGCTAGTGAACCTGCAGTTTAATCACAAATATTTCTCGGTTTTCCTTCCTTAGCGTTTTACTAAAAGGTCTGAGATAGTAACCGTTTGTTTATTTTGGTCTTTGGCTCCCTGCAAAAGATGGAAGGCTCAGACCAGGAGCTAGAAGCCAAGCGGCCTCGCCGGAGTTCATCGCCGTTGGCTGCACATGAAGAACTTACTCCAACTAAAATTTACAACGACTTGGCAACAATCAAAGAGGAGCTGTTTAAATTGATCGACGAGGTGGCAGATTTCAAGCCGGCGCTGACCCAGCTAGCCCGTCGGGTGACGGACGCTGAAGCTAGGATCTCTTCTATTGAGTGATCTATGGAAAAAAATGGCCCTGCCATTATCGATTGCAAGAGGATGATTGTTAAATTCGAGGACCGCCTTGACGACCTTGAGGGGAGAAGCAGACGTAATAATTTGGTTCTACTAGGGCTCCCCGAAGGAGAAGAGGGCCCCAACACAGTTCTCTTTCTTCAAAAATTCTTGAGGAAGTCAGTAGGGCCTTCGCCTAATGGGCCTGAATATATCATCGAGAGGGGCCATCGTGCCCTTTAGGGCTAGACCTCCTCGGATCCCATAGGTCTAATCTTCAAATTGCTAAATTACCTCGACCGCGAACACATTCTGAAGGAAGCAAGGAAACTAACTGCTATTCAGTGGGAAGGTAGAAGACTACGGCTAGTCCCGGACCTAACCTGGAAGATGAGGCAGGCTCAAGCAAGTTTTCTGCCCATTACCTCCAAGCTTTGGGCGGCGGGCATCCGGCACCGCATGCTATATCCAGCCAAACTAGAGATCACTCTAAAAGATGGAACTAAGCACTTCGACTCTGCTGAAGAGGCATTGAAAACGCTTAAGACCTTGTTGCCCGATCTGTTCCCTAAGGGATGAAGACCTCTAGGATTATTATTTATTTGGGAGTTAAATAGATGGATGGACTAATTAGTGAAGTCTCCTTCTTAAGGACATATTATAAACTTATTCATGACCTTGCCAGCTGTAGTCCTCTGTGGGATTTATTTTCTTGTGTATTGTTAATGCTTGGCTTTTCGGGGGCTAACAAGAAGGATTTTTAGTCCTTTTTCTTTACGTTTTGCAAGGCCTCAATAAGTTATATTTGGGAGGTAGTATATTCGCTTTTGTCACAAGAGGGAGCTCTCAGACTATTTATTTTACTGAGTTCTATGCCTAAGGCTTAAGATTGTAATTTTAGTGAAACGCCTCTGCGTTTGTTGTTTCACTTGCAACCGAGAAAACTTAACTAGCTTCTGATTATAAGCAAGCAAGGACTTCATGTAATTACAGTTCTATTGTTGCTATAGTTTGACTATTAAGAAGCAACTAGCTTACTAAGTGATTCACTAAGTTAAGTGAATGAGATGTGAAAGCAGGGCACGTTTTTTTCTTTATAGCATTTGATTTCCACCCCTGTTTTACTGTTACTGTGCTTCAGCAGGTTTAGTCATTAATTTATCTATACATTTAATGACATAGCCCTTATTTTCTTCAGGTGGGGACAGGAGAAGATTTAGTGCAGGAGAGGTTGCATATTTAATTTAATTTACCTATGTTTTTTATCTCCCTGTTCCCCACACGCTTTTGGTTCTTAGTTCATTCTGGGAGCCATGTTTAATAGTCTGGCTAGTCTACAGCCCATTTTCAAGCACCAGTCAGGTGATAGTCTTTCTTTTCTCCAGTAGTAAGGTTTTTTATAGTAACAAGTAAAATTATTAAGCTTCTATATATGGTCTCAAAGCGCTCCTTTAGTGGAGGTGAAAGATTTTGCAGGTTAGTATCCATGGTTTTGGTTGCTTTTCTTTTTCTTTGGAATGGGGGGGGGCGCCCTACCTCTATGGCGTACCATGAACCAGAGTTTGAGGATTTGGCTTCGGGCCAGGGGGGTTGGCTTAAGGAGGGTTCTAGGAGGGAGGAAGATCCCTTTAGGGAAGGGGGAATTTGGGTGTTATTTTATTAGTTTTGTCAGGTCACTGGTAGGAGGGGGGGCAGCTATCCAAACTTCCTTCATAAGCAGGCTAATTGCGTCTGGCTAGCAATTTGAATATTTTCTCTTGGAACATTAAAGGGGGAAGAGACAACTGTAAAAAATTTGTTATACTAAATCATTTGGCTCAATTTAATCCGTCAATAGTTTTTTTGCAAGAAACTCATGTACTCCCTGACCGACTATCTCACTTTAGGAAAAAATGGGTGGGTCAGGTATTCGGCGCTGGGTTTTCCTCAAGCAGTCGGGGGGTGGCCATTTTGATAGTGTGGGGGTTCCCCTTTATCCAATCGGAGACAATTTCTGACCCAAATGGCAGATACATTATTGTCCTGGGCAGACTTGGAGGGGCGAGTTTAGTGCTGGGATCAGTATATGGCCCTAATTTAGAGGCGCCATCTTTTTTTACCCAACTGACCATGATTTTAGCCTCTTTTAAGGATATTCCAATGATCTTGGGGGGAGACTGGAACTTGGTCCAGTCTAACCGTCTGGATCGTTCTTGGTATAAAGGAGCACATCCCTCCCCAGCACAGAGTGCGTTGGCAGAGTTTACATCATCACTAGGTCTGCTGGATCCATGGAGAATATACAATTCTACTACAAGAGATTTAATTTTTTTCTCCGGTCCATAAAACGTATTTGCAGATCGACTATTTTCTGGTCAGTCAACAATGTTTGTCCTACATTGAGGAGGTGACAATTTTGTCTCGGGTAATTTCTGACCACTCTCCCATTAAACTCCATTGGTCCCCGTTGTCCATTCCACCAAGATCTTACTCATGGTCTCTAAATAACGCTATTTTAAAGGATACCCAGATATTAGCTCGTTTTCAAGTGTTTATGGCTAACTCAATTAAGGCCAACTGGGGGTCTATTAATGCTTCAGACCAAGCTTGGGCAGCGCTCAAATCAGTTTGGAGGGGGGAGTTGATACGGATAGCAACAGTATGTAAGGCGAAAAATAACCAGTTATTAGCAAATTGTTTAAAGAAAATTAGTTCATTGGAAGCCATACAGGAGAATTTAAGATCAGAGGATCAAGAGCAAGAGCTAACTACCCTAAGGGCATGGTATGCAAACACGTTGAGAGAGAGAGTTGTGAATTCGACTTCCAGACTAAAGGCTGTATACTTAGGTCAGGGTAGTAAAGCTGGGAAATTGTTGTCTTGGCAGCTAAAACAAAAAGCTGCTGTCAAATGGGTGGCTGCCTTAAGGCATCCGGAATCGGATAAGTTGATTACAGATCCTGAGGGCGTATTGGGTATTTTTTTTTACTTTTATAAAAATCTATATTCGAACCAACCGCTCTCTTCACAGAGTGAAAGTAAAATGCGGGAATTTTTGTCTAACATTTCCCTTCCCCAAATGTCGGAGGATTTTAAGCAGATGTTAGAAGCTCCTATTTCTGACGAGGAGATAGAGAGAGCTATTGACTCATTAAAATTAGACAAAGCACCTGGCCCAGATGGGTTCACACCTCTTTTTTTAAAGATGTTCAAGCAAAGTGTGACACCACTACTGAACCAACTTTATGCCTTTTGGTATGAGCAAGGGATTAGAGATAAGACGCTTTTTGAGGCCAGGATAATTTTATTACCTAAACCTGGTAAATCCTCAGAGTTGGTGGGTAATTTTAGGCCAGTATCCCTATTAAACTTAGATGTAAAGATTTTTGCCAAGATCCTGGCTAATAGGTTAAAATATGCATGGCTCGAGCTGTTGAGTCCTGAACAGGCTGGATTCGTGGCAGGCCGTTCTTCGGCTGACCATTTCAGGAAACTATTCTGTTTAATTTCTGCGTCTGCGAACCTGGGTATGGAAGCATCCCTGGTTTCATTAGACGCAGAAAAAGCATTTGATAGAGTTGAGTGGGCCTTTATGTTTGCAACATTAGCTAAATTTGGTATTCCAGATAGATTTTTACACTATATTCAGATTCTCTATTCGTGTCCGACCGCCAGAGTTCAATGCAACAATTTAATCTCAGCTGCCTTCCCTTTACTGAGGGTTACACGACAAGGTTGTCCCCTATCACCATATTAATTTAATTTGTATATAGAACCCCTAATAAGGACTATTAAAATGGATCAGTTAATCCAAGGGATTTACATAGGAGACTTGGAATTCAAGTTGTCAGTATTTGCGGATTATTTATTGTTGCATGTCCGGAATACAACATCCACGCTCCCTCATTTGCTCAAAATAATTTCCAATTTTAGCGAATTCTCTGGATATAAACTAAATAAGGGCAAAACAACGGTTTATTCGCTCTCCCCTTACTTTCAGAAAAGTTGGTGCCTTTCTTTGGGATTACATTGGCAAACAAAATCCTTATCTTATCTGGGTATCCAGATTTTGAGAGACCTGGAGGGAATGGCAAATTTAAATTTTAAACCCTTATTCAAATCCATAAAGGAGGACTTAGAGAGGTGGTCGAAACTTCCTCTGACCTTCTCGGGGAGGGTTAACACGATTAAAATGGTGATTCTACCCAAAATGTTTTACCCTCTCTCTAATCTGAATGTGCACCTCCCTAGGTCCTTCTTTAGACCGCTTTACAAACATTGCTCAGACTTCTTGTGGAAAGGTAGACCCCCTCGTAGGGCCTATTCTAAACTTTGTCGTCAACGGAAATTAGGGGGTCTCCAAATACCAGATTTTTATACTTATTACTTAGCACTTCACGCAGCGAGGTCAGCTCTGTGGGTTCGTGAAACTGAAGTTTCTTCCCCCGGACTTGATCTTGACCGAGCATTTTCTAGTGAGGTTAAATTGGATTTGGAATCATTTTTATATATTTCGTGGTCTAAGGTTCCTATGGTGGACAGGAATACCCCATTAGGATGGGACATCAAGGCTATATATCAGCTTTATTCGAGATTAAAAATCTCTCATTTATATGACTTATCTCAACCCCTTTTGAAGAACCCCAACTTTTTAATAGGCAATCAGCCCATTAAAAGATTTTTGTCGAACTCTCCCTTCAAACTTCGGATTTCGGATTTTTATTTGGGCAACTCTATGCTTCCTCTCTCTGTTTTGATTGCAAAGTTTGGGGTGAAACCTCAGTGTTTGCTGCGATTGATTCAAATCCAAAGTAGCATTAGGTCCTTCTTTCGGAAAGGCAAATGGTCTGAGGAGACAGGGACCCTATTTAGAAAGTTGAGCGAGCTTGTATTATCTGGTAACGCTGTTTCCAAAATCTATAAGTATATTTTAGCAAGATTAGATTCCAAGATATCCCCTGCCCCCCCTTACTGGAAAATAAATATGTCTTTGAGATGGACGGAGGCGATATGGGAGAAAATTTGGGTCGATATCTATTCTTGTATTAAACAAGATAGATTGAGAGATACCCAGTTTAAATTATTGCACAATCTTTATTTCTCCCCTGCAAAACTTTCTCGCCTAAATAGCCAGTGTTCCCCAGTCTGCAAGGACTGTGGTGACCCCTTAGCCACTACCTTTCATAAAATTTGGTCTTGCCCTAAAATAACCAAGTTATGGCATTCGGTCAAACATTGGATAGGTCCGTACTGTGATTTATCGGCCTTTTTCAATCCAGAAGCCTGTATATTTGGGATGTATGCCCAAATTCCATTCAGCATCCAAAAGTGCCAAATGGCAATGGTAGCCTCAGTTACCAAGCTATTAATTCTTCATCATTGGCGGGATGACTGGGTCCCCTCATTCAAAGAATGGTGGGATGAATTCCCTGAATGCACTGAATGCAGAAAGGTCAGTGTTATCTTTTTTTAATGCATCGGATAAATTTCAAAAGTGTTGGGGTAGTCTTCTTCAGAGTCTCAAGGATAGATATGGTTACTAATAGAAGGGAAATCTTTCTTTTTATTTTTTCCTCCATTCCCTTTACCTTTTCCCTCCTCTTATTATTTTTTCTAATTTTTTTCTCCCATATTCTCATCCCGTTATTCCTCTACCTCCTTTTGTTATTCTCTTTATTCATTGTATTATTGCCCTTATTTTCTTTCCTCAGTATTTGGAAGCCCCGAGGTAATTTTGATTTCTGTGTTCCTCCTCTCCTTTACTGTGTAGGTTGCTAGCTAATATTAATATTACTATTCATTTTAGGGTTAATATGCTAATAGATTTGTAGTTTACACATATTGGATAGCTGTTGGGGGGTAGTGGGTTAGGGGAATGGGTGTATCTATTTTGTTTTGGTCTTTGTTTATTTCGGTTATGTATTTTGTATGTTGTATGTTTTGGTTATATTGTATATTTTACAATAAAATAAAGTTATTTGCAAAAAAAAAAAAAAGAAATGTTACAGTAATGGCATTGTACCATGAAGAACCACATCTGATTGTTGCTGTATAAATGGGAATCAGAAAAATGTAAGTTATTTTCTTGTTTATGTGTTTTGACAAGAAGCTCAGTAAACAAAATCAAATAACTTAAAAAACAAATGTCTCTAAGAGTTTTTTGTGCAGCATTATCTTCAGGAGTGTTTTTAAGTCTAGGAGGGAGATTTTTCAGGGTCAACAAAGAAACACAAGAAATTAAAACTGTGAATGTGAATTCAGTTTTTTTTTCAGTTGGTTTATGTCTGTCAGGAGGTGATCATGAGAAGAAAGAATTAAGCAATAAGGCACAACGGTGGGGGTGTTGCATTATATCATCATGTGTCTGGTGGATTAAAGCATGAGGCTGCAGGACAGGTGCTTCCACCATCTGAGAAGTGACATTATTATAGAACACACATGCTTGAAGGATTTGTTGCCATATACAGTGGCTCATTTGTTTAAGGAAAGAAAAAATGCTTTCTTATGCTTTTTCTTTCACTTGACTTGTGTGTAGGTGTATGCATAAAAAAAAGTTCACAACTGGGTGCTTTCTCACTAGGTGGTGCTGCTGCATGATACATTCTGCCTGCCCTGCCCTCAAGCTTTTTTGTTGCTGATTCCTGTCTGCAGTGATCACATCATCATCATCACCCCCCCTTCCAGGCTGCCCAAACTACTGTACAGTGGTTGAGACAGGGCCATTTCCCAGAGCTGCCATTTAGCGTTTGGATCTAAGCGGACATGAAAGTGATAACTATAGGTAAGCCTTGCACTTCTGAAATTGCACACGTTACCACCATTGTGGTTTGGAACAGGAGAATGAGATAAGAATGTTACAGCTTCATTTTACTTTATTATGTTTAAGTTACATTTAAACACATTAAAGTAAAATGAAGCTGGAACAATTTCGGCTGGTAAGTGTTGCAAGCATGGCTGCTTTGAACCACACTTGCAGGATCATGCTCTTATGATTTCATTTTAGTTGTGTTCTTTACACAGAATACAAGTGAGAATGAAATAAAGTAATAAGGCTCTGTGTGAAGACTCACAGTGAGGAAAGCAGTGTTACTAAATTGTTGTGGTTGGTGGGGGAAACGTAAAGCTGTGTTGGCTTTGGGAAGGAGCGAGAAGAGAGGGATTTGTGCAATTATGAGGTCTTCTCTGTCCCTGATGTAGACCCAGTGCTGTTATTGTCAGATATCTTCCTTGGTTCAAGGGCATGACAGTAGGTCAGATTTCTAGCATTATCCTTGCCACTGTATAATTTGGTAATTGTATTATTTAATTAAGTGTGTCATGCTAGGATAACATCATGCCTTGGGAGGTTGGGCATGAGGCTGAAGGCAGGCCAAGTGTGTCCAACACCTGAGAAGTTACATTATCCCAACATGATACACACACCCTCGATTGCATTATTCTTCCTATACAATAATTTGTACTGTATGAATAGAAACAGAAAAACATGTAAAGAAATATATGTAAAAGTATTTTAATTAACTTTTTGATGAGTAGATGTACATATATACAGTATATATATATATATATAGTAGTCCTCCTCTATTCTTTTGCTCAGTAGGTGGTGCTGCTTTTTCATCCTCAGGACTTGTCCACCCCCCCTTCCCAACACACACACACACACACACACACACACACACACACACACTTCTCTGCCACTTGTCTCCTTGACCCAGTCCCGCTGCTTGCTTTGGCAACAGGTGAAGGAGTATGTAGATTTTTTTGTATTAAATGCTGAAACACCAATCTATTAAAACTGTGATCTCTGTGTACAGGATTCCTTTTAAAGTTACAATAGGTAAATTGCCCAGTGTGGTGTTGGGAAAGAACAGCAGGTGAAGTAGTGAAAATGTTTCATTCTAAACAGAAATGGCTTTAAAGAGAGAGGCAGACTGTGTGGGAGGGCTGAGGTGAAGTGTGAAGCTGCTGGTCCTCCAGTAGCATGACAGCACAGAAGTTGTTTCAAGAGAAGCACATGCTGTTTACTCTGCTGTCAGCAAACTCTAACTGATGGCATCTGTTTTCTTCTCGATGCAGAGACAAATGGATGCAAAATGGAAGTTTTGGTTTTGGGAAGTGGTAGTTCATTTGTGAATGTAGCCAGTACTGGAGAATGGCAAGCAGTATGGGGTGGTAATGTAAGAGCTGAGCATGTGCTCTCACTTCACATATGCTGTGAGTAAGCTGAGTGTGAATTTATAAAAAAATGCGGCTTGTGTTGATAGTTGTTTTACTGGTGAGTAGCTATGTGTCTATCTGAAGTCTGTCAATAAACTTCATTTTGACTATGTGTGTGTAGGGAGGCATTGTGTGACACTACATGTGTGAGGGAAGTGTGGAGTGATGTGTTCTGATGTGTAACTTGTGAGCAGGTCATGTGTATGCTCAGACTAGTTCTGTGACGTGCTGGGTTAGCATCAAAGGTCTAGTCCCAGATTGACAAATCAGAGCCCAGCATTCTTTCTTGCCATTGTAGAATCAGTATTTTTAAATATAAGGGCATTATACTTTTTAGAGGCTAGTGGAAGGTTTTAATAAGTAAAGATGGCAGCCATGTTTGTGATGTCAGTCAGGGATTAGTGAAGTGACTCGTGGATTCTGTACTAGATTTGGCCAAATTCTAAAGCCCACTGCCTCTACTTTTCCAACTGTGCAATTAAAATTCATACATATGTACATACCTACATATGGATATCAGAACTTATTTAGCCAATTAGGAAGTGACCATTTCAAACCCATTTTATAATATTTAATTATTCATTTCTTATTTTCGTGGTTTAGGAAATGTTTAAATAAAGTGAGATGTAAAGTACCAAGCTGTTTCAGTACAGATGACATTATTTGGAGCAGCAACCAACTTTGCCCATGTCTTTATGCTAGAATTTAAAAATGCTAATACTTATTACACAATATACCCAATGGTGCCATCTAGAAGCAGTTGCAGAATCATGTCTCTTAAATTACAAATGATATGCACATATTATCAAAGGATTAATATTAGACAAATCTCATTAGTTACCATGTTTCCAGTAAATGTACATCATGCAAGAAAATAATTATGGATTATTTCTGTTATATTAATAAAGATGTATCTGTCTGAATTTGAGAGGGATTGAAACTGAATTTCTAGCAAAGGATTAATTATCTGTACTGTTGTTATTTTATTGGAGCTATGTAGATAGCAAAGCTCCTAAAATGAATAGTTGAATGCCTCAATATTATATAGAGTATTATCATGTTCCATTGAGTTCCTAATTTATGTAAATTGATTTCCATTGACATGAACACTTGAATACCATTTCAATGTACAACTGAAAGAGGAAACACAATGACAGCTGATGAAGATTTCTAACAACTGGTATGTTACATGGTAATAACAATACCAAGTCAGATGCAGAGTGACCTGAGCTGACTTGAACATCTTTCTATCTCTAATTATGATATACCATTGTTTTGTATTTATTTTATTAATATGTGAGATAAAGTGATTGAAGCACCCCATTTTATTTTTTTGCTTGCCAAAGGCAAGAAAACCTACTGTGGTCAATATAGAGACTCTTGGACGGCAAAGAAAATTAAACTCTATTATATAATATGTAGCACAGTATTACATAGTTCCCTGCTTTTTTCATATAAAGTTGTTGCAATATACAGTATTGTATGTCACTGAATTGTCAATAACACATTTTTGAAAACATATAATCCCTATGTAATTTACTAAGTTACACATATTTATCAATTAGCCTTTTGCAGTTGTTAATCTTATCATTCTGTAACTTCTTGTAATGCCTCTTATCCTTCAACTACCTATATTATTCAGTGTCATATTTTTTACTATCCATAACAACAGTGGAGCTTCTTTGTCAGCTGGCTTAATAGTTATTGATTTATTATTGCTGAGTTCTTTTAATGCTGACATCTCCTTATTACTATCATTATGGAAATAATGATTGTCTATTTGTTGGTCTAGGTGAGTAATATCCTTTTCAAAGCATTTTAAAAAGTCTATATAGGATGAGACACTGGAGGAAAAAACTTGGGATTTGGGTTTGAATCTATTCATTTCAGTCACAGGTATGTGTTCAGTCTCAAAACTTACCTCAGGGTCATACGTAGACTCTTCAGCATCCTTCTACCAATTAAAAATAGATATCATGCTGAAGTTACAAACTAACTTATTGACATCCATGATGGCATCAAATAAGTTAAATCTTTTAGTTGGTGTGAAAGAAAAGTTTGCTCCAAGTTATTAATTCTTCCCATCTCACTTCAGAGTTCCGTTGTGCACCACAAGCTGATAAGTGGTGTTAGCAGTGGTATTTGGCTTCACTTGCTACTTAGTAAAGTGGGACTGTCAATTAAATCATTGACAGAGTAAATCAGTGCTTCTACAGCTCCTCATCAAGTCTGTCATTTAAGTAATTAAACACATATTAAGAAATAATAGTGGTTCATTCATTGTTTGCTCTGTGATAACTTTCAATATGGTTATGAGGATTTTACCACCAATGCCACTGTTAATGCCACACACAAAAAAAATAGATCAGCTGAGTGAAGAAGCAGTTATCATTGCCACCAGGCAGTAATGTGTTTACTTCTATGCTTACAAGTTGACGGAGCCTGGGGGGCTCTGGACTACATTCAGCATTTCAGTGGACACATTTTTTGCTTTCAAATTTAATCACCCTTTAACTGCCATATATTGCCTATACCCCCAACCACCACCACCACACACACACACACACACACACACACACACACTCACATGCATATATCAACTGACAGATGACAGACAGACATGGACAGGCAGACAGACACACACAAACACACATACACACACACCTGGATTGTCAAAAATAGTTATTTGTCAATAGCGTTACATTGATAGCAACCAACAAATAAAATAAAATGTTAAGCAGCTAATATTGCAATGTGATCCCCTAAATGTCAGCCTTTTTTTCTGGTGAATGTTAGTATCCCACCAGATAGCTCTAAATTATCCTTTTGGAGAGCAAAAAACAGTTCTACTAGTTTCCATATTGAATACTGTAATGTTGGACAGGTAACACAAGTGAAACTGCTGGCTAGTCAGCCCAAGGGTCTTCAGTACAGTGCTGAACATTTTGCACATACATACCACATTCTGTATTTAGTACAATCACTAGTAAATGAAACAATATGCTACAGGTATTATTCAGTATTATATTCTCAGGTATATGCAGTACTTGCTGGGTTACATGAACAACTGCAATTCTTGGTGGAGAAAAATAGCAATGCCCAGAGCCCCATTGTATGCACTGCCTTATAAAAAAAATCCTTCTGATAAATAAGGAGAGCTGTCCTGGAATCTAGCTGCTGTTTGGCTAGTTTATGGTAGTACAGTTACAAGGTATATCCCACGTTAAATATGGATTGGATTAGGGGCATTGCAAATGGGTATAAGCAGAACCCCATTGGATGCAAAGGTTAGTGCATAGTGGGGGAAGGGTGCTAATGGTCTTTCCAGGTCTCAGTCAGCTAGGGAGGTGGAGCTGAATCAGGTGTGGAGTCAGTTGCTTTGGCTTCTCTGAATGAACTAGAAGGGAAAGGATCAGATTTGTTACAGTACAGTAGCTTCTTGTTGTTTTTACATTGTTTGTTGAGGATTTTACGTTATAGAAAGTTATTTCTTTTCTTTCTTACTACTTCTAAGGGGCTAGCAGGTTATTGTTTTGGGGCTGTTGGAATTTTGAAAACTGTTTTGGTGGCTATAAGTAGGCTCATTTGTTTGATGTTTCACCATGTAGCAGGTTGCATTTGTAGAGGCCTATTTCTTCTGATTTAAAACCTATTTGGTGTGATTTAACTGGAGCTGTTTCTTTGAATCAGATACCTATATCTTCTAATTTAAAGCCTATTTTGATGTGTTTTTGGTGAAGCTGTTTGAATTGGAGACCTGTTTCTTTTGGTAGCAAACCTATTTTGGGGGCTTTGAGTAGAATTGTGATTCATTTTTGCTGGCTTCACTAGCTGCAAAGGTTAGTGCATAGTTGGGGAAGGGTGCTAATGTCTGACCAGGGGCCTCAGCTGCCTGATTGTTTCTGGAGGACTTGGGTTGGTCCCACCCCAGCCCCTCACCCCACCCACCCCATGTCCATGATTTCTTATACCAGGGGTTCTGACATCACTTCCTCAAACGAGCAAAGGATATGCACCTGTCATAGCAGAAGCAGATATCCAGGAAAGGAACAGCAGCGAGTGAAGAGTTGACTGCTATCTCAGTGGAAGGGAAGTAACTGCAAATCTAGGAGCTTTCATTTTTACTTCTTTGCATTGCTATTGTATTGCTGAAAGGAGTAATAGGAGTTTGAGGAAGGTTGTGCAATTGCTACTTAAAGTCTCTTTTTGAGTTAGGATAGGACGATTAGGAATATGAAAAGCAATTGCTCAATCTATCTAAATGTGTACAACAAAGGGAGTAAGGGAAATTAAGAAAAGAATGTTTTGCACTGATAGAGGGGGAAGAGGTGAGACTTGGGGGGAGTGTTTGGTATCCTGCATCTGGAAGGGTGGGGGTCGCTGGTGGGCAACAGCAGCAATGGGTACAGTGGTAGGCTGCAACAACTGCGGAGCACCAATCTTTCTAAAAATTGCCTGGAGCGTGGGAGGATGTTTAGTGTGCAACCACATAGAGAAACTCAGAAAGGAGATTGAGGGTCTGCAGGAGGAACTAAGACAGGCAAGGCAGACTGGGGTTGGGTTTAGCCCAATACTTGGGGGAGGAAGAATGGGAGATGAGGGAGGGCGAATTAAGCCAACAATGGAGAAGAGAGGGTCAGAAGAAGGGAAGCAGGGACAAGGGGGCCCAGGCCAGGAAGAATGATTTTTGGGGAAACCAGGTCAGGAGACAAAAGTCAAATGGAAGGAGGAGACAGGGACTTGTGAGGGAGGTGAAGAAGTGGCAAAAGTCATGGAGTGGAAAGGAGAGAACAGTTTACTATGAAGAGAGAGGGAGGGCATTTGTGAAAGGTCTTCAGAAAATAGTTTTGCACTGCTAGAGAGTAAGAAGGTGGAGGAGGGAAATGATGAACTTAGAGGAGTAATTGATAAATGCCTGGACCAAACCAGAGCGGGAGGAAGTTCTGCTGGGAGAATTGCAACAGGGGCAAAAGGGGGAAATAATGTGCAGGAGGAAGAAGAGGAGCTTGAAATGAGAGATGGAGATGAATGGAAGCAAGCAGGGAGTAAGAGTGGTGGAATCTTAGTGCTGGGGGACTCAATACTAAGAGGAGTCAGGTGGGGTAGCAAGGGGGAGAGGCATAGTCACTTTTGGTGGAGGCCATGCCAGGAATGACAGCAGAAAGGGTGGGACAATCTGTTCTGAAATATGCTAGAAGGGGTAGGGACAAGCATAATTTAATTATACATCTTGGGACAAACGATCTGGCTGATAGGACAGTAGATATAGTCCAGAGGAGGTTTGAGGAACTAGGACAATTATGTGAGGGGGCAGGAAGATCAGTAACTTTTTTGGAGATTCTTTCAGTGCCCAAGCAAGTACAACAAGAATGCTGGGAATAAATGGAATTTAATGGATGGCTAAGAACCTGGTGTTGTGCTAAAGGGTATGGGCTTTTGGGGGGATGGGGATGGACCTGGGGGGACAGTAGTCTGTATGCCAAGGACAGACTACACTTGAGTGAGGAAGGAAAGAAAGTGTTGAAACAGAGGATGGAGGAGTACATGGAGGAAGTAGGGAATTTAAACTAGGAGAGGGAGTGGCAATTGGGCAAGAGACATGCAGAGACCACAGGTTGGGAAACCATATGAGCTTACCCCCCATAACAGTGACAAAGGACAAATGGCAGGTAGTATTGGTGATGCTAGTAAAGGAGGGCTGGAGGAGGGGGGGGAAGGGTGGAAGGTGATTACTCTTAATGCTAGAAGCCTTGCGAGGGAAAACTGCAGAGTTACAGGTGCTCATGGCAGAGGGAGAGGTGGACATTGCAGTCATCACAGAAACATGGGCCACCCAATACAATGACTGGGACCTGTCAGTACCAGGGTACAGGTTATTTCATAGGGACAGGGTTATTGGGAAAGGACGGGGTGTGGCGCTATATGTGAAGGAAGGACTGAAGTGTGTAAGGGAGGAAGGGGAGGAGGGTAGTACAGAGTCAATTTAGATGCAAATCCAGGATTCCATGAATGGGATTCTTAGAATGGGAGTGGTGTACAGGTGGCCATCTCAGACGGAGGAGTTAGACAGGGAACTAGAGGGACAGATCAGGAGGAGCTGCGAGAAGAGTAGTGTGGTGATTGTGGGGGACTTCAACATGCCAGGAGTGGACTAGAGTACCCCAACAACCAGGAACAGAAGGGAGCAGGTACTGCTGGATGACTTTCAGGACAGATTCCTGCTGCAAATGGTCAATGAACCAACCAGGTTAGGGAATACCCTTGACCTTGTGCTGGCAAATGGGGACTTTGAGAGAGAACTTACACTGGAGGAACCGCTGTCAGGGAGTGATCTCCACTCAGTATGGCTCACATTGGATATGGGCAAGGAAGGAGTGGAAACTGGCACAAGAGTGCTGGACTTCAGGATGGCCGACTTTGGGAGGATGGGGAAGTGGTAAAAGGGTACCTGGCCAGAATTCAGTCTAGTATGGACACTAACCAGAGGTGGGAGCTCATAAAGCTGGGGATACTGGAGGCAACCAAAACCTGCTGCAAGGCTCAGAGCAAGAAGGCTAGGGCTAAGAAACCGAGCTGGTTGAGCAAGGAGGTAATGGGAAAGGTAAGGAGGAAAAGAGCTGCCTTTAGGAAGTACAAGAAAACAGGGGAGAGGGGAGGACAGGGAGGAGTACTTGACGGAATCGAAGGAGGTGACAAGGGCAGTAAGGTGAGGCAAGGCATCTACGGAACTCAGGCTGGCACAAGGCATTAAGAAGGGGGAGAAGGACTTCTTTAGGTACATCAGGGAGAAAAGGAGCTGTAAGGACCACATAGTAAGGATTTGGAAGGAGGGGGGTTGGGTGGAAGCAGGGTGCGATAAGGCAGAAGCATTAAATAAGTACTTCTGCTCAGTATTTACTAAAGAGAAGAGGGGGGGTGACACCCAAGGTGGGAGAAATGGCAGAAACAGGGGGGAGGGGGTGACAGATGGGGAAATCATGGAGGGCAGCGTTCGGGGAGGGTTTGAAGGCACTGAGGGTGGATAAGGCGCCAGGCCCAGATGGCATCCACCCCAGGGTACTGAAGGAGCTGGCAGAGGTCCTTGCAGGATCTTTGGCAGACCTATTTAATGCCTTACTACATTCAGGGTGTGTACCTTAGGACTGGAGGATGGCTCATGTGGTGCCTTTCCACAAGAGTGGCCCCAAGTTTGAACCAGGAAACTACAGACCAGTAAGCCTCACATCCATTGTGGATAAGCTAATGGAGACTATCCTGAAGGAAAGGATGGTGGCCCTCCTAGAGGCCAGAGGACTACAGGACAGCAGACTGCATGGCTTCATATGGGGCAGATCCTGCCAAACCAACCTGGTGGAGTTCTATGACGAGTAACTAGGCAACTGGACAGGGGCCATGCAGTGGATATCCTGTATCTGGACTTCAGTAAGGCATTCGACTCTGTGCTGCACGGAAGGCTGGGAAGTAAGTTAGTAGGCACAGGAGCAGGTGCAAAGCTGGTGAGATGGGTAGGGAACTGGCTTTAGTGAAGACAACAGAGGGTGGTGGTGGGTGGGGAGCTCTCACACCCAAGGGAAGTGATGAGCAGTATTCCACAGGTCTCGGTGTTGGGACCAGTGTTGTTTGGGATATTCACTGCAGACATATCATTGGACATCAAGAGCAAGATCAGTCTGTTTGCGAATGATACCAAGGTAGGAGCAGTGGTGGATGACCTAGCGGGATGGCAGGGGTTGCAGGATGATCTGGCAAAGCTTGAAACCTGGTCAGACACCTGGCAACTGGGGTTTAATGCCAAAAAGTGTAAGGTGTTGCATTTTGGGATGAAGAACCCAAGGAGGAGTTACCAGCTGGGGGGAGTGCAGCTAGCCCAGACAGAGGAGGAGAAGGATCTGGGGGGTGCTCATTTCAGGGTCAATGAACAACTCGGTACAATGTAGGAAGACAGCAGCTAAGGCCAACAAAATGATGGGTTGTATTTCAAGGGGTATATCCTAGAGGAGGGAGAAGGTGATTCTGCCACTGTATAGGTCATTAGTTAGACCACACCTGGAGTACTGCGTGCAGTACTGGTGCCCATATCTGAAGAGGGACATTAAGTTACTGGAGGGGATGCAGTGCAAGGCGACAAAGATGATCAAGGGGCTGTGGGACTTATCATATGAGAGGAGGCTGAGGGAGTTGAATATGTACTCTCTGGAGGAGAGGAAGGACGGGGGGACATGATTGAAACCTTTAAGTACATGAAAGGAATAAACAAGACAGTTACAGAGGGGCTGTTCAAAGTAAGGGAGAGAAGGGACACAAGGGGCCATGATATGAGACTTGAGGGAGGAAGGTTCAGGAGGGAGATGAGGAGACACTTTTTTACAGAGAGGTGGTGGTTAGGTGGACTGCGTTACCTGCAGAAGTGGAATCCAGTAGAACAGTGGACTGCTTCAAAAGTGGATGGAACAGGACAAGGGGGAGGGTCAATGAAGGGGAAGGGTGGAAGGGAGGGGCAGCTGCAGAATAAGGGGTGCTAGCTGCACATTTGAGCAGACTTGATAGACCTCTAGGCCTTTATCTGCTGGCAAATTTCATATGTTCGTAAATACACATTTTGTAGTCTATCATGTTTGTCACTGCCATCCATGTAAGAAATTATTATGTTCATTTTTCTGGCAAATGTCACAAGTACATCTTATAGAGTATGGCATTATTGAGTTCAACACTGCTAGTGGCTAATACAGTACCTCTTGGACCCTGAAGCCATGTGAGCCATAATTTCCTGATGTGGCTATTATATAGGCCATGAGGTGTGGTCCAGTGCAGTGCTATCCTTTATGAGGAACTGCTCCTACCTGTGTTTGCATACAGCACACTTAGCTTTCAATGGTTCCTTTGTAAGTTAGCTCCATCTGTTTACCACAGTTGGGGTTAAAAAATGCTTATTCACATCACCCCTAGTGTGTGTGTGTGTGTATCCCTGCTAATTCCACTACCATGAACTAGCTGAACAGCAGCTCAATTCCAGTACAGCTCTCCTTACTCATCATAAGGACCAAGTTAATGAGGCAGTGGCAATATTCCTCCATCTGCTAAGTACAAGTTACTGATCCCTTCCTTGCAATTGGAGGCTTGCATTATGTATGCAATACTGCAGTCACAGGAGAAGACAACAGAAAATGTGATACTCTCCCCAAATTCATGCTACATGCAGCAGCTTCACTGTTTGTCCCCCCTTTTTTGGTTCAGGTTTGTGTGTCCTGGCTCAGAAATCTGCACATTTGGCTAATCCTTTCTATTGCTCTTTAGTTCTACTTAGATAGAAAATAAATTGCAGCAGGATGCAAAGGGGCATTCTGCCATTAAAAAATGGTCAGTAAACCTATAATCAAGCCCGTTACACACCCACTACAATTAACATCTAACACACATGCAGGAACTTTGTGCTCCTACAAATTTGTGATTTTGCCCCCCAGTGACCTCAAACAGATATTCACAGTGCACTGAACCCGTCATTTCATCCATGTCTGTTTCAGAATATATTTGTGCTTCATCAGCTCTACCTAATTTAGGTCAAAAAAGACATATTAGGAAAGAATACTGGTGTGGGAACAGCCTAGTTTGCGGTGATATCTCAAAACAAATGACTGCCAAACAAATGAAACTAGTGGTCTGCTGACAGAGGAAAGGGTTCACATGGCCACTAGGTACTATTGTGTACAGTACCATGACCGCATGTTTTCCTGACTAGGGGTAAAGAGCTGTAATTTGCATCTACCTTGCATATATTGCCTTTTAACACAGAGTAATGATACAAATGTTACAGTATAATAAATCAGACAGTCTTTGGGCTATTCAGGATATATACATCGCGGGCAGGCTATTCTGTCTAAATACATCTCAGCCAGCCTATTTGGGGTACATCAGTTGGTAACCCATGAAGACACAACTGCGGAAATGCGAATGGTCCCAACAGCAATGGAATGACAGGGTCAACACTTTTCTGTGACTGGCAGTCCCCCCCATCTCCGAGGTATGCCCCCCACGTTGAAGTGTATAATTAGAGGGGTGTGGGGGAAAAGCCCCCCACAAGGGGGGTTGCTGGGGGTGAAGCCCCCTGCAAGAAAATACTTTTCTTAAAGTTGTTGCGATGTGGATTTGGCACCATTATGACCATTCACCTTTCCGCAGTTGCTATTATGACATGGAAACCATCAATTGCAGCTGGGTTATTGTGGATAAATGTGTATCAGCAGGGCTATTCAGAGTTAATGCATCTCAGCTGTGCTATTCTTGGTAAATACATCTCAGATTAGCTTTTTTGGGTAAATACATCTCAGCATATCTGTTGTGTTTTAACATTTCTTAGCTGAGCTATTCTGGGTAAACACATCTGACTGCTGAACTATTCTGGGTAAATACATATGAGTCATGCTATTCTGAGAAAACACATGAGTGGGGCTATTCTGGGAAAGCACATCTGATTCAGGCTATTCTGAATAAATACATCTCAGCTGGGCTATCCTGGGAAAATACATCTCAGCTCAGCAATTCTGGGAAAATACATGTCAGCTGGTCTGCTTGGGGCAAATACATTTCAGCCATTCTACACTGTACAAACACATCTCAGCTGAGGTGTTCAACATAAATACATCTCATCAGGGGTTATCTGGATAAACAACTCTCATCTGGGCTATTCTGGGTAAATACATCTAGGATGGGTTATTCTGGGTAAACACATCTAAGCTGAGCTACTGTGGGTAAATACACATCAGATAGTCTGTTCAGGGTAAATACTATACATTGTAGCTGTGCTATTCTGGGCAAAATACATATCAGCTGTGATATTCAGAGTAAACTCAACTCAGCTGGGGGTACTCATGGTCAATATATCTCAGCTGGGGTAGTAATGGAAAATACATGATAGATGGTCTATTCTGGGTGAATACATGTCAGCAGGGTTACTCTATGTAAATACACTGCAGCCACACTATTCATGGTAAATACATATCAACTGGACTATTCTTGGTAAAGTCATCACAGCTGCACTACTCAGGGTAAATGCATCACAGATGGTCTTCTCGGGGTAAATACATCTCAGCAAGGCTATGCTGCATAAATACACATAAGTCATGCTATTTTTTAGTGTATACATCACAGCTGGGTTATTTTGGGTACATATATTGCAGCTGGGTTATTCTGGGTAAATACATCCCAGCCAGGCAATTGTGGTAAACATCATGGCCAGGCTATTTTGCCTAAATAAATCCCAGCTTGGCTATTGTGGGTAAATATATCCCAGTTTTTCTGTTTGAGGTAAATACATGCTAGCTGTGCTGATCTGGTAAATATATCCCAGCTCAGCAATTCTGGGTAAATACATTGCAGCATGGCTATTCTGGGTAAATACAGCTCAGTGGGGTTATTTGGAGTAAGTACATCACAGCTGGGTTAATGCTGGTAAATATACTGTAAAATCAAAAAAATCTATTGGGCTTCATGACTCAAAAATTAGTGAATGGTAAATCCTGGGGAAAGACTCCAGAAACTCAGATGCCAGCAGCCAAGTTAACATTGTGACCACATGAAGCACTAGCTGAAGGTTATCAGTATTTACAGAGAATAATTGTACTCTCAGTCTCCTGACTGGTGCCAATCTCAGACTGTGTGGTGTGACGATACAAACGCGGAAGGCACAATTGTAAAACAGCTTTACACTCACCCTTAATATTGGTTCAGTGCCACAGGGCATGCTATTGAAAATCTCAAAGTGATGGTGATGATCCAGTACAGATGGAGGGAGACAGGAACAATGAGTATCATAGGATACAGAAAGGATCTGGATGGGCAGCAGAAACTGAAGGTGGCTACGAGAAGGATTGAAGGTGACAGGCATCAAGGTGTAAGAGAAAGAATGAAGTACAGTAGGAGTAGCAGAAGTATACCATTAGTGGAAAAAAGCAGTAATATGGGGAATAATGGAGGCAGGTTAGGATGGAGAGGAATGAGAACAATAAAACAGAACATAAGGAAGATGGGAACATGAGGAGTGTATTAAAATCAAATGGTGCTGGAAAGAGAGAGTAATGTGTAATAAATTGGCCAGAGTCAAAGGAGAGTAAGAGAATAGCAACTGAAGAGTAATGGGAAGGGGGTAACTGATGGGCATAGGGTGTCTGGGGGATAATGGGGTGGGAACTGAATAATATTGACTTTGGCTGTATTTTGCATGGCATACTGCATGTAGAATGCATCTCAGAACATGTTCAATCTCAACCAACATTGTGATAATTTGATGATTGTCTGGAGACATCTTTAAACAAGGCAGCCATGACATACTCCATTACTTTCACACTACAACAGATCCTAGCAGATGACTTACTAAAATAGTGTCAGTATACGGCACAAGCCCAAATCTGCAGGAAAAGGGAAGAATTGCCAGTGTGGAGGCAACAATTTGGGAGGTTTTGACTAATGAAGGGGAGCAGACTGGGAGATTGATGGGAAGGAAAGGAATGGGGAAAGATGGAGGAATGAAAGGGATTGCTGGACTGGGAAAATGGGGGCATGACAGAGGGGATAGGATAGTGGTGGGGAAATGCTGGATACTGTAGGTTGTTTTTTGATGGGAATCTAATATTCAGGGCTAACACTGGCTTTTTTTTTTTGTTGTTGAGCCACTATTTTCACCAAAAAGTTTATTTTCTGTCATTCAGAAAGGGAATTATTTTAAGCTGCATTTAATTTTGGCAAAATGTATTTAAAAATTACCATTCAAGAAAAAACATATTTTGGGGGCTCAGATGAAGAGTAGCAGAGCTAGCCAATGATATGGAATAATAGGGAGGAAGGGAGTACAAGAGAATGGGAAAATGAATGGAAGGAAGCAACTAGAGGGAGAAGGAAGTAAGAGAGTGTCTTGGAATCCTTGGAATACTTATTTGTATCCTGCACCATGCAAAGATTTGTAGCAGGGCATCCCTGTCTGCATCTTCATACCAAAATAATGTTGCACAATAACCTAGAAGCTTCAGCAGGTGCTGGTTGTACTGTGTCTCTGTGTGTTTTCTCATTTATGTTTTCTTGAATTTGACATAGCGTCAAGATTGGGGAAAATCAGTATTGTTTTTTAAACCTGCAGGGAGGTCTGAAATGCTGTTTTGGTCACCGTATTTACTGTGTTCAGTCCTTGTTCCCTTGAGAGATGCACTAGCCAGTACAAAGTGTGAGGTGAAAGTCAAGGATTGTGAGCCATATCAAGGAGGTACATGCAATTCATTGGCTTTTCCAGTGTTCATAATGAAATATAATCAGAGAGTCTGTCCAGTGGCAGTTAGTGTTGTG
The DNA here is from genome assembly GCA_016271365.2 of Neoceratodus forsteri. Classification (NCBI taxonomy): domain Eukaryota; kingdom Metazoa; phylum Chordata; order Ceratodontiformes; family Ceratodontidae; genus Neoceratodus; species Neoceratodus forsteri. The sequence goes on from CM057456.1 coordinate 1,296,257,625, forward strand.
TTTGTGTGTGAATGTGGCTATGACAGGTGCTGGCAAATAGCCATCCATTGCAAAACAGGGGAGGGCAGGTGGTTACAATAACAGTGATTGGCCATCACTTTTTGGTGGGGCACATGATGTGCTGAATATGAGGAGTGGAAAAGGTAAGTGTCCTTGGTTCGTTTCAAAGAGCAGACACCAAATGTGATGGTAATCATTTATGGAAATGCCACTGTTAGCTGGAAACTTGAGTAACACAACAGGCTTTTGATGATTTTTATTTATTTCCAAATTGAGTAACTTCTCTTGACAGGTTCATCAGTTCTCATGCATAGTACATCTCCCCTGCACTTAGTGCCAAGACTGAGTCCAAACAAGTAAACTGAAGCATTGGAAATGAAGAAATTTTAAAAATAATGTGTGGTCACTGGCATGATTTTTACTGTGTTCCTCATGAGGTGATGAACAGTGTATCGGGAAACAATAAGAAATGGTACCAGTCCACAGATCCTCATACTGAGCCGTCATCAAAACAAATGCTATTCATAGGAAAAATGCATATGCAAATGCCTCAAGTGCCTCCTACCACCATCAGCACAACAGTGTATTTCACAATTTGTTTATTCCTATATTGCCATCCAGCCCATGAATAGTTCCTTGCTGTTCCTGAGTAGATCCTTCACCCTCCCCTCCACTCCCACATTCATGGCCACAGATCTGTGACTAGTGAGCTGATGAAATTATCACCCTATTCACCCACAGCAAGTTTCGAACAAAACCTAAAGACACAACTATTCAAGCTGGCATTTGAGGTATACTTAGTAACATGAGAATAATCTGGAATTTTAGTTTTGTAATTATGATTATTTATGACATGTTTTAAAGTGAATTGACCCTTTTTATAGTGTTCTTTAATTGTGTGTCCTGTATCATTGTAAAGTGCCCAAAGCCCCAGGGGTTGAGTGCTAAAGAAATACAATACGACTTTTCTTGATACTGGGTTCAACCCTATAGTGCGCCACCTCCCACCCAACCCACTTACAGCAGTAGGTAAGTCAAAGAAAGGAAATGGTGGCTTCTCAGAAGATGATATTCTTGCCCATTTCCTGAGTGGTGCCTCCATGCTATTAAATACAACTATATTTTACCATTACGGCCAGGGCCGAATCCATACATCGAATCATGCCTTTTCTAATCAATCTTTACATTATTTTACTGTACTGTAGAGCATTGGTATTTATTTATTTGTTCTTATATCAGTGATGCACTTGCAGTACATTTTCATGCTCACACAGTGAGGAAAGGAGACACAGTAGCTTTGACAGGTGAGAAGGGGGAGAGACTACATCAATTGTGAACATCGAGTCAGCACTGTATTCTGAGCAATAAGCAAGGTGGTTGTGTGCTTGGTGACATTTTGATGGCATTTTGGTAATGCACGACTGATACAGGATAAATGAAAAAATAAAAGGTAAGGATTCAGCTGCATATCCACAATGAACTGTGGTGATGCAGCAGCAGTATCAAGGCAATATGTGTTCCTCAGAAGAAGAGATGTAACAGGACTGAAAGTGACTAGACAGTCATTGGCTGAAAAGCAACTGCTTTTTTGGGGTGGGATAATCTGCTGATGTGAGTCACGGTGGTGGTGGTGGGAGGGGTGGGGGTTGCACTGACTTCTGTGTGAAAGTCTGACCCCACTCAGGAATGGATTCACAGTGATGGTGTCAAATGCAGAAACATACTTTTGGACACTTAGTTAAGGCTGCTACTGTGGGGTGGGGGGAGGGGTGCTTTAGGGTTTGTTACAGGTGCAGGGAGGAACTGGCAGATGGTGGGATGATTTATAAAAATGTCATTTCAAATAACACTTCACTTGCAGTGACACAGCTACGAACATCAGTGTGGTGGAGAGGTACTATACAGAAGCAGTGACGAAACTGTCAAAGGAGGCATGGACATTCTGTATAAGAAAATCCTGTGGTGCAAAACAGCTCTGAGTGCCAGTAAGCGTACACTCGGGCTATGTTTCATTCACATAAGCATAAAGTGATGCATTTTACAGGTGATCCCAGTGTATGCTTCTAAGTCACTGACTATCACCGCATGAAGGGTACTATCCATGGTGTCTATGAAAGGAAAGAGCACTGCAAGCATTGACAAAGATGGAGTTACAGGTATGTCACTCAGTATACAAAATAAAAAACCTGGACAGTAGTAAATGCAAATCCAGTCAAGAGTGACACAATGGGATATTGCTGGAGCCACAGAAACATTTGTAAAAAAAAAAAATGCTGATTTCATTTTGCAAGTTGCAGTTTTTATTGAGATCTATGTCTTTTCGGCATCACTATACAAACACCTATAGATAGCCCAATATCTATGTGAAACAGAACAACACAAACAGAAACCAAAGATGGAGAGAACATCACTGGCATGTAAATCAGAAAACTGAGAATCGGCAAACAAACAGCTACTAGTAATCCAGAGGTTTTAGAAATCAAGCAGTGTGCTGTTAAAAGGTTGCAATGAAGTTAGAGACACTTGGAAAAAGCAGAACCTGTTGATGACATCACGTCTGGTCATGGCTGTCAATCAAAGCCCAACAATGGAGAAGGGACATGATGGAATAAAAATTACTAATTTTTTCTTGACTTTGGAATTTTGTAAGCACATACACAGTGCAATTTGCCTTTAAGTACAATAGACAACACTGCATACACATTGCTGACAGTTCCTTTTTAATATCTTAAACATGGAGAAGATGATTGCTAACATGTCTGGTCACCACTCCCTCTTTAAAAAACCCTGGGAATCTGTGCATGTTTTATTAACCATTTAATGGTTCATATCTTTTTCATTATGTAAGGGACAATTTGTTGTATGACTGTCTTGAAGATTATGATGGTGGATTTATGGATTACTTTTTATTTCTTTGTTCTTATTAATGGTACCCTCATGCAGACATCTCTCTGTCAGTACTTATGGTTTATACACTATTGGATTAAGTTTGGTACTGTTTCACCATCAGGTGTGGGTAAAGGGGAAGGATTACTTGTTGTGGACAGGGTTGTCTTTTTGGGTGGGTTATGTTTGATGTTTTTTCTCTGTTTAAGATTATTTATTTGTATACTCTTTTGAAATGTTTTATCTCTTCTTGTATGTTTTATATTGGCAGTATTTGATGTTTTCATGTAACTGTCTTTGAAAATTCAATAAAGCATATTTAATGAAAAAAATGACAATGGTGATTCTGGGGTCCTCCGACTCTGCTCTGCAAGAAATTAAGACTATGTTTGAGCAGTTGATACAAAAGTTTAACAATCTGGATTTTACACAGAAAACAAATGCTGACATAGTAGCCACTGGAGACCAAATTAATGTGGCTGAGCAGAGAACTGCAGTGAATGAAGACTCTACTGGTAGGATCCTATCCCAGTTGTGTGAGCAGGACCGGGTGATCAGAATGATGTGGGAAAAAATTGAGGACCTTGAAATTAGATGGTGGAGAAATAACCTCCACTTTCTCAGCTTCCCAGAGAGCTATGAGGGCAAAAACAACAATGCCTTTATTGGGGACATTGTCTACAACTGTGCCCCTAAGTCCACCTTAGCCAGACTGGACACTCTTTTCAATTCATTCTGCCCTTTTGTCCTTGGCTGTCCTCCTCGCACCCACCACTGCTATCTCTACACCTCACTCTCCTTCCCATCCCTCTCAGCCAGGTGCTTATCCCATACCGCCAACCTAGTAGGTAGATTCTGACTTGGCTCTCTGCCATCTTACTTATCTTCTCTCATCAACCCCCCCACCTCCTGCTATTTACTATGATCCTCAACTAACAGAATGCTCACCCTCCCACTGCTGCACACCACTTCTGGCTGCAATGCACAAGGTGGGGTGGAAAGGATGAAAAGGGACTTGGCAAGGTTAGAGGAATGGTCAAATGTATGGCAGCTTAGATTCAATGCTAAGAAGTGCAAGGTAATGCACCTGGGAAACAAAAACCCAGGGGAAGAGTACACAATGGGGGTGAGATACTAACAACAAAAATGGAAAGGGACCTGGGGGTAGTCATATCAGATGACCTAAAGGTGGGCAAGCAATGTGAGAGGGCAACAAGGAGGGTTGGGGATACTGGGATGCATAGGAGAGGCATCACCAGTAGAAAACAGGAAGTTATTATCCCTCTGTACAGACAGCTGGTCAGACCCCATCTGGAGTACTGCGTGCAGTTCTGGAGACCAAGTCTTCACAAAGACATAGTCAGGATGGAAGCTGTCCAGAGGAGGGCAACTAAAATGGTGCAGGGTCTGCACCAGAAGACATATGAAGAGAGACTTAAGGAGCTTAATATGTATAGCCTTGAGGAAAGGAGGGAGAGGGGGGACATGATAGAAACTTTCAAGTACCTCAAGGGAATCAACAAAGTCCAAGAGGGTAGCATCTTTCAAAAAAAGAGGTGTGCAAGAATAAGGGGGCACAATTTGAAGATAGAGGGGGGCGGCTCAGAGGTAATTTAAGGAAGTATTTTTTCACAGAGAGGGTTGTGGATGCATGGAACGGCCTTCCGGAGAAGGTTGTGGAGTCAAAAACAGTGGTGGAATTCAAGCATGCATGGGACAGTCATAAGGCAATTCTAGGGGTTGGGGGTAGGAAGAAGTAGGTTGCTGGTTAACTAGGATCTGCAGCTTATCCAGTAGGCAGGGAAATGGACAGACTGGGTGGGCCAAGTGGTCCTTATCTGCCGTCAATTTCTATGTTTCTATGTTTCTAATGCCTTCTCTTACTTATTCCCTAGCTCCTGGAACTCTCTCCCCCTTGAACTTTGATCAGCCCAATCTCTCAGTTCCCTTGCATTCCTCTTTAGGAAGCACACAGCACACTGCTGCGACTGCTACTAACCCCCTGATTGCCTTCCCCCATATAAACCCTATTTGACAAGCTACAACACCCCCTTCTCTTTCCCTATACCTTTCACATTCCCCCTGTCACTCTTGCTTCCCACCGCCCTACTCCTAATTAATTTTTCCCCCTTTTCTCCCATCTTACCACTTTGATCCTCCAATCCAGTGGCCAGCATCATTGTCCCCTTGCAGGGTTCTCAGCACCCAAGAGGCAAGGCAAATTTATTTGTACGGAGCCCACTCCTGGGGGCTCTGTGTGCCTACAGTACAATAAAATAAATATTAAAACATAAGTCCAAAATAGTATCAATACAATTAGCACATAAAACAAGTAAAAATGAATTAACTCATTGTGTCCCAGCAGATGCCTGTAGTCATCAGTAAAAGACACTGGTGTGTCCTGAGGACGTCTGCAGAAGTCGGCTACTGACTCCCAGTGTGCCCTTGCAACGTCTGGAGAAGTCACTTATATATTTTAATATATAGTGTAACAGAATATAATATATATTTAACTGCATAGCACCATTGGAAAGGTAATTTTATGCTGAACAACTTTGTCACTGATATGTTGTGCATATCATGTATACTTTAGGAGTTATTTGCATTTGTTTATGGTATGGTGTGTATGGCTTATGTTGCCTATTTTAGTGAAAAAAATATTTTTTTTTCTGTTTTAACCAGCTTAAAAAAACAAAACAAATTACATATACTTATTTGCATACCACCACTGGGAAGATAATTTTGTGCTGAACAACTCTGCCACTGCTATTTTGTGTATATCATGTATACTTTAGGAGTTATTCATATTTGTTTATGGTATGGTGTGTATGGCTGACATGTTTTCCATCAAGATTCACCCAAGCAGCTTGAATAAAATTCACTTTTTTGGCACTTCAGCAGGTATAAAATAAAAACCGTATTGATTACAACTGGTTGCATAGCACCACTGGAAAGGCATTTTTGTGCTCATCAACTTTCATGATGATACTTTGTGTGTATCATGTATACCTTTGGAGTTATACACATTTGTTTATGATATGGTGTGTGAGGTTGAGATTCATACCTCAAATCACACCAAAGCACCTTGACTAAAATGGGGAAAAATTATGTTTTATAGTAAAAAGATGTATTTTTTTAACAAACATAATATTAAAACACCATCTAATGTCTGTATGCTTAATTTGATGTTGATATTTTACATATTTTCCAACAAAAAATGGCTTATGTTGCCCTTTTTTAGTGAAAAAAATATTTAGTTTACTCTTTTGACCAGCATAGAAAAAAAACAAAATTACTTATTATTACATGCATGCAACCATTGGAAAGGCAATTTTGTGCTGAATAACTCTGCCACTCATACTTTGTGTCTAGCATGTACAGTTATTGAGCTATTAGCATTTGTTTGTGACATGCTGACTATGGCTTGATTTTGCTTAGAAAGGCCCAGGATTCACTGTTAAAAGTATACAGGGGATTCAGTAGGCAAGTGGTGTAATCTCAGAATGAGCCTGTGGAGGCAATCAGTTAATTGGGACAAGGCAACATGAAAAAATTCAGGATTTATTAAATGCCAGGCCAAAAAGGTGTGCCTTCAGCTTCTGCTTAAAAGCCTCCACTGCAGATGGTAAAGTGTTCCACAGGGATAACCCAGAGATACTGAAACCATGATCCCTAGAAGTCTTTAGCTGTACCCTGGGAAAAGCCAGGAGGCCCCTTGAAGAGGCACAGAGGGAGTGGGCAGAGGTCACTGTTGTTAGGAGCTCAGACAGATAGCCAGGGCCCAGTCCATTTAGAGCCATGAAGGTGAGAAGCCCAACCTTGAAAAGGACCCTCCACCTGACTGGCAGGCAGTGCAGAGCATGTAGGACTGGGGTCACATGACAAAGTCTAGAAAGGCCAGTCAGTAAGCGAGCTGCTACATTCTGCACTAGCTGCAGCCTGCGATGGGTCCCTCCCATGACCCCAAAGTAAAGAGCATTACAGTAGTCGAGTCTAAAGGATACGAAGGCATATACCAGAGTCGGCAGGTCCTCAGGTGCAATGAGGTGATTAATCTGGGCAATATCCATAGATAGTAAAAAATAATACTGACAACAGATGACACCTGATCTTCAAAAGTCAGCCTGCTGTCAAGGATCATGCTCAAATTACACACCCTTGTGGAAACTGTCAATGGAGCAGATTCCAGCACAAGACCAGAAGCTGCCCTGGATAGCAATCCATCATGAGCATGATCTGGCTCGATCACCAGCACTTTCATCTTAGCAGGGTTGAGTCTCAACCAGCTGGAAGCTATGCAGTCATTGATTTTAGCCAGGCAGGTGTTAAGCATCCACAGCTCCTGATGTTCCAGGAGCAAATGAAAAATACAGTTGGGTATCATCCACATAGCAGTGAAACTCCACACTATTGTCAAATGATCTCACACAGGGGCAGCATATACACTGTGAACAACATTGGTGACTGTCTCGAGTCCTGTGGCACTCCACAAGACAGAGGCATTGGGGAGGAGGAGAAATTCCCCATCACACCCACTGCACGCTGTTTGAGCAATAGGACTCAAACCACCTGATGACAATGCAGGCAAGTCCACAAAACTCACAGAGCTGATACAATAACACAACGTGATCCACAGTGTCGAAAGCTGAAGAGAGATCGAGAAGTACAAGAATTGACCTGTCTCCTCTATCTCTAGCCCTGAGCAGATCATTATGCACCCTCACAAAAGCTGTTTCCATGCTGTGTCTGGCCTGAAAACCCGACTGAAATGGTTCATAAATGTACGAGGACACCAGGTGATCCTTGAGCTGTTGAGCCACCAACATCTCAACAACCTTGCTCAAAAAAGGCAGGTTGGAGATAGGATGGTAATTTGCTAGGACATCAGGGGGAGATGGGGGTAATAAGGTTCATTTGACATAACAAACCCATGTTGTTTGTAGTTCTGGAGGTGATTTCCTTCAAAATATTCCACTAGATCTTGCTTGATAAGGGCCTCCATAATTTTACCCACTACTGATGTGAGGCTGACTGGCCTATAGTTACCTATATCTTCCCTGTCTCCACTCTTGTGCAGTGGCACCATGTCAGACACCCTCCAGTCACCTGGAACTACCCCAGACTCCAGCGACCTGTTGGATAGTTGCACAAGAAGTGCTTCCAGCTCTTTTGCAAGCTCTCTGAGCACTCTAGGATGTAAACCATCAGGGTCAGGGGCCTTGTTGGCTCTGATGTCTGAAAGGCCCTACCTGACCCTGCCTGCGGTGAACTGGCTGCACATTCTCTGAACCCCTCTGGTCTCAGCTCTGATACAGCTGTCTGGCAGGGGGCCTTGATTCTCCCCTGTGAATACCAAGCAAAATTGTTCATTTAGGGCCTCTGTTTTTTGTCCGCTCTACTCCAGAGCTTCATCTCCCATATTTAACCTCACAATTCCTCCCCCTTTCTTCCTTTTTTTCACTGATATAGCAGAAAAAGGTTTTCTCCCTGATTTGACTCCATGAGCAATTCACAGCTCTTTTGCTGCCTTGGCCTCCCTCACTATTTTCCTGGCCTCCTTACTTTTCTGAGTGTAATCCTCCCACTCCCTGTCCCCTTTATGTTGCCTGAACCATTTGTATGCACTCTGTTTTGCCTCTCTTACTGGAGGGGAGATCCACAGTGGTCTTTTAAGCCTATTTTTCTTTGTTGTAGTCCTGATGCAGAGTCTTGTTGCCTCTAGAATGGTATCCCTAATATCTTTCCATAATTCCTCCCTGTCTTGCTTGTCTTTGATGCTTGTTAACTTATCCCTCAATATCTGTCTCACTCTACTAAAATCAGCCTTCTGAAAGAACAGCACCTCTCTGCTTGAAGTGGTTTTAGTAGCGCCCGTGGGTATTTCAAACCAGACTGTATTGTGATCGCTATTTGCCAAGGGTTCTTCCACCCTCATCGATCTCATTTCTTCAGAGTTTGTGAGGGTCAGATCCAAGATGGCATCCCCACGGTTGGGTACTTCACTAGTTGAGACAGCAGGCAGTCCTAGAATGTGTCCAATAAAGCCTGACTTGTGGAGCTCTTGGTTGCTGGGCTATTCCAGTTCACATCTGGCAAATTAAGGTCCCCAACCACCATTATGTCACCTTTTCCAGCCATGTTTTGTAACTCCTCAGCTAATTGTTCATCTTTCCCCTCTCCTTACACTGCGGGTCTGTATATTACACCCATGTGCAATTTCTATAATGCATTGGTGGCTAAGTGGACCCAGAGAAACTCCAAGCCCCCCATCAGCCTTGGTTCTTTCATCTTCCATTGTTTCAATGTCCTTCCTCACAAAGAGGGCAACCCCCTCCCCCCACCTCTCCTCACCTGTCTGTCCCTTCTCAACAGTGTGTAGCCTGAGATGGCCAGGTCCCATTTGTAGTTGTCGTGGCCCAGCTTTTGATAATAACTACTAGATCAACCTTTGTGTTTGCCACTAGAGCCTGGAGGTCACTGATCTTGTTGCTCAGGCTCCTACTGTAGCATTGAGGCAGACTCCTCACCATGACCTAGCATTATGATTCTTGTCTTGAGTTTTGGTTTCCTTTTTCCTGCTGGTTGTTCCTTGTGCTATTTTTCTGATGTTGACCCTTTGTTGTATGCTTTCTTTGTCCTAATGTGATAGGTGCACTTACATTTGCTCTCAGTTTTCCTGTTGGGGGAGGGTTTGGCAAATCACACTACCTGTTTCCATGCCATAGCCTTCCCTCTGATTAGTTTAAATTGTCCAAGTATACTTCTATCTTCTGGGTCAGTGTTCTTGTTCCCTCTTGTGTGAGGTGAAGTCCATCCCATTTGAAGAGTGATCTATCCCAGAAATTCCCCCAGGATCTGATAAAATGGAAGCCTCTTGTCTGGCACCAGCTCTTCAACCAGTTGTTGAATTCGTCTATTTCCTCCAGTCTGATTCTTACCATGTTGCCATCTTTACCCCATACATGCAAGACTTCTAAGAATGCTACTGTGTTCGCAGTTGTTGAAAGCCTATATCTCAGCTTCTTGATACTCCATTTTGCATCCTCCTCCTTCTGGTCAGCCAGATTCTTTGTTCCAATGTATATCAGTATTCCCATGTCTCCTTCCTCACTCTCTGCAATTCTTCCGATGCGCTTGCAGCCTCTTGTTGCTGATGTACCATTAAAGCATCTGACTGTCACCCTCTTGTTTGAGTACTTGTGCATCCTAGATTCCATTCCCCTGATCATGGAGTTGCCAACTACCAGGTCCTCTTGGTTTCTTGACTGGCCTGATGAGGTCTGCTGTTGTGTGTCGAGGTTGCTGCAGTCTTCATCCCTTTGATGGGAGTAGCATCCCCCTAAGCTGACTGATTCTCTTTTTCTAGTACCTCAAAGCGATTTGTTGTCCTAATTGGGGTGTCTCAAGTCGTATTGTCCATGCTTTTCTATGCTGGTTTCCCACATCCTCTTTTTACCACTTTCCTGCCTCCTGGTCCTGTTGAACTTTGAGGTAGGGGGATGGAGTGCTCCAAGTCAAATGTTGCTGAAGCCTTTTAACTTCATTCTAGGCTGCTACCAGCAGGGCCTACAGGTCATATATTTTCATATATACTGGACCATGACCTGTCCTCCAGAGGTGCTCCTGGGAGATAAGTACTCCACAGACATCACAGTGTACTAGCCCCAAGCTGAACATCCTGGCGAGGTATTTCCTATATGAATAATGAGATTTTGATAGATTGGTGTTCTTCATTTCAAATGCAGTTTCTTTTTTTAACTGTTTTCTTTTTGTTTCTTTTTCCCTTTCTTTATTTCCCCTTTTTTCTGTTTTCTTTTATGCCATAGTGACAGAAGTTGACCTTCTCTGTCACCAGGAAGTGTTCAAGAGGAGTGATGTCACAGTTCATGCCTATAAAGGAAATATGAAGCTAGGGGTGGGTGAGCTGAGGGGCAGGGTGAGTGGGACTGACCCACTGCTGCCAGAAACAATCAGTCGCACACAAAAAAGAAGAGAAGTTGTTTCCCCCTTCCTCTCCAAAATGAGGTACTCTTAAAAGTAAATGTTAGCTCCCTTTTAGCTGCTATTTTCCCTCTTCAAAATTAGGTACTTTTCAATGTAAATGCTAGTGCCCACTCAGCTTCCTGTGGCTGATTCTAAAAACTGAAGCAAAATGGAGCTCTGCAGACAGTAAGGCTAGGGGCTGGGCCACTCTTGGCATATGCCTCCTAGGGTTGACCTGTTGCTTCTGGCTGAGAGCTTTCTATTAGCCAACCACTATTTCAGTAGCAGGTACAGCAGCACAAATGCTGATTTACATACATCACCTAGTTCCATCTTCTGAAAGCGGAAGAGAGAGAAAGGGAGCTTGCCCAGCTTAGGACCCGAGCCTCCTTCCCCTAACTGGGGGTCTTCATTAGTATAACATGCACATATTTGCTTAATTCCAGAGTGGCTGCAATTTGGTAATCCTAGGTGACTGGCATGACACTGTCTGCCACAAAATACATTTTCTGTCACACCCACCCCCTCCAGAGTGCTCTGCTGGACCCTGATATATTACTTTATCAGAGAATGATTGAGAAAGACCTATGAAACAAGAGTGCTGGGTTCCTTCAATGTTCCCAACACTACTTCAGCTGTTACTCACTTTAACTGCTCATTGTCTCTAATGATCCCTCTTGCAATGCTCTGTCTGGACTCATATCACAATCCCTCTGCCTATTAGTCCCTCTGTTAGTGGGGGTCTCTGTGTTCAATTACAGTGGGTAATCATCTTATGGCCAAGTCATTAACAATATCTTGAATGCTATGGCCGGATTGGAGTCTAAAGATTTGTATCCCACCTCATCCTCAGTGCCTGCCACTTGGGCCTGTTTCAATGACCTGTGTCCACTGGGTAGCTGGGTCAATGGGAAATTGAACAATTATTACTACTACTCACAATATACCATTTGTGGGGATGGTAGGGGGAGTGGCTGTTTAGTTGGCTTTTATTTGCCCCTGTTGAGCAATGGGTCCTGAAGCTGTATATAACTTCTAAAGCTTTTATCTTAGAACTCTTATTGCTAAGTAAAGTTCTGCTGTTTGAAATGCATGGGATCCATGACAGGAGCTCGACAAAACTGTTGTCGAAAACGGCCCGTCAGCGACACCGGCAGGTCAACTGCATTCTGCAGTCAGCTGCCGGTTCGCACTGTCCATCCTTGTTTTCTTAGGGGGGCTGCACCTCCAAACACCCCACGTGGGGGCTGCACCTCCTGCACCCCTCCACTTAAAGATTATCAACTCCAAATCGGAGCTGATTGGGGGGGGAGGTAGAACCTCGGACAGACAGTGCTGGGTTCCAGCAGGTTTCCCACAGTGGCATGGTGCTGTAGTCACTGTGGGGGACCTTGCTGGTGAAATGTTGCTGTCGGTGGGGGTAACCAAAATGCATGTGTCTTTTCTGTCTTTTTGTCTTCTCCCATAGAAAGATCACCACGCTGTAACTCACACAGTCCATACATCTTACTAACCCCTCTCTCTGATCATGGGTGATATCCATATGATCACCTGTAACATACAAGGACTTAACTTCAATATCAGAAGGAAAAATATCTTGGGACACCTAAATCATCTGGGAGCCCAGGCAGCCTTTCTCCAAGAAACCAGGCATACTAAGGAAAAGACTGAGAAGCTCAAGCAAGAATGGGTAGGGGCTGAGTCCCATAGCACCTCAACCATGAGAAAATGAGGAGTTTCTATTTTAATACATAAACACCTCCTGCGGTGCCTGAGAAGGTCGCTCAAGGACAAGGTAGATCACTGGGTATTAGTTGAGGCCAAATTCACCACGGTTTAATATTTTAAGCCATATGGATTTGAAATGTGTACTGTTAGCTTGTGGAATTGAAATGCGTACTGCCAGCTAGCTTAGCTTGCCAGATAAGAATTAGTTAAACTTTGCCATAGCTGACTGTTTTTGTTGAAAACCGTAGTTTTTTTATTTTGCCTTCTACCTCCCTCTATTTCTATATCCAGCTGCTCACTGTAGTCTGCTAAAACCTAGCTTCTTTGTTTTTCTTTTCCTCTGTTTACCCCCCTTGAGCTTTTAAACTAGCTGATGTCTGTGTATGGTTTAAACCTTAACTCTTTTTTTTTCTCTCTCTGCTGACCCAGTCTATCTTTGTACAGCTGCATACTCTGCCCCCTGCTAATATCTTAACGTTTATTTTTTTTAGCTGCCTCCTGCTATCTTTATACAGCTGCTAAAGTGTCTACATCCCCCACTTCGACAGACCACAGATCCCCTCCTGGCTTAGCCTGGCCTTGAATTTTGCACTGACAGTATTATCCCCCATTGAGCAGCTCCTTTGCGCTACACATCCCACACCTCTCTATTTATGTTTCTGACCCTCCCACCAATTAAGCCCTCAGCTGATTGCAATGGCCACTATTTATATCCTTATTCCACTCTCCTTTCTTCCCTTAGCTCCATCCCCTGACCATGCTTTGCAAGGAGAACTCCCTATGGTGCAGCCAGCTTTCTCTCCACCACCTCCACAGACTGCATTTCAAGGCCACCACAGCACAGGACTCCTGAAAGGTATGCGGTTCTGACAGACCCCATGCTCACTTTTAGCCTGCGGCATTGGAAGCCACTGATCTGATTGGCTCCTAGCCGACTGCTTCTCACCTCCATTGGGGGACAGAGAACAAACTGCCATGGTGATTGGGCAAGCAAAAGGGCCAGAAAAAAGACAGCTTCTTTTTTGCTGTTTCAGTTTTAAATTCATAGCAAGGCTGAATTTTCTCCCACCTCCCACCCCGGCCCCTGACACTTTTTAAATACAGATTTCTACACTCTGGGCCAGACCCCCAGTGCAGCTGTCTTCCTCTCTCTCTCTCTCTCTCTCTCTCATTTAAGGGACTGACTCCTTGTAAGAACTCCCTGTAAGACATCATGTGCACAACTAACTGGTAAACTAAGAGGGAATCATCCATGCACCTCAGGATTATGGCACTCATACTCCTGCCCTCACTAGTAGGTGTGTATGCTTCCCACCAGTATAAAAATATAGCACTTTGGTGAATCAGGTTGCCAGTACAATAAACCCCCCCCCCCACTGTACAACTACCACAAAGAGAAGAACGGGCCTCTGCCCATCACACCCGTGACTGTTTTGGCAGTGATGTGCACACATATCAACACAAGAGCCACCTGGAGGCATAACCATGGCTGGCACAGACAGGCATAGAGCCTGGGAACCTCCTGAAATTATTACATTAAAAGGATTATTATCATCCTGCTACTTCTGTCAGGGAATGTACACCCCAACCCAGATCCAACCACCACTGGTAATACCAAGGCACAAGGACTTCTGAAAATCACATCAATTAATATTGGCAGCCTCCTACCTAAACTTTCCCAGTTCCAGGCATGGGTTGCACTGCATAAACCTGACATAATTTCACTCACCAAAACATGTTTGTCCCACAAAATACTGGATACTTCAGTCTCACTCAATGGCTATACCACCTTCCAACTTGACAGACTAACCGAACAAGGGGGTGGGTGCCATGTCTTTCTGAGTAATAGTATTAGAGGGCAGGTGTTGCCAAATAATATAAACACTGAGGATGCTCAACTACTATCAATCAAGCACACAGCAGGCTGTCAAAATAAGACCCTCCTTCTAACTACAGTTTACATACTCCCAGGAAGGCAAGGACTAGGTCTAGAACAATTCTATGCCACATTAGTCAGGCCAAACAGGGCTGGGAACAAATAATCCTAGGGAATTTTAATACCAACTGGCTCACGCAGGATACCATGGCTACCAGGAATCAAATCCATAGCCTATACCTTACTCAGATGGTCTCACAAGAAACCAGAAGGAATTATTGCACTGGTACCAGCACCCTTATACACTGGCTTCTCTCTTCCAGCCCTGCACATATAAACAAATGTTCCATCCTACCAGACACCCTAAGCAATTACTCACCTGTAGTTCACTTATGGACAAACAAAGGTAAAAAAGACCCCCCAGACAACCAAAAGCAATTACCTGAGAAAAGGGCAGCTGGAGCACTTCAGAAGGTGTCTAATTAACACTGATTAGACACCACTGGAAGAATGTGATAATGCTAACCAGGCCCTTGATTACATCATCACAATCTTTAACAATGCCTGCAACTTATTCACTCCTGTAAGAACATCCAAAGTCAAAAGTTCAATATACCCTTGGTTCTCAGGCTCCCTCACAGAACAAATGAACCTTCTGGACAACCTCTGGCACACAGCTAGAGCAACTGGTAATCAGGCTTATTTCTCTGTTTACAAAGCAGCCAGAAATAAGTGTACCCAACTAGGGAGGAATGCAAAGGCAAGCTACTACAAAGAACAAATGGAAAAACAATGGGGAAATGTGAGGGCGTTCTGGAACAACATTAAATCTCTGACTGGTAAGGAATCCAGAGTACCACCAGACCTCATTGTAACTCCACCACGCCCAATTCAACAACCTAAGGACCTGGCAAATGCATTTAACCATGCCTTCATGGACTTAAGCGCGGTTCTACCACCTGAGTACCTAAAAACTCAGCCCACCTGTAACTCCTCTAAGAACAACCCTCCCTGACCCATAACACTGGACAACCCCCTATTCTACTTCAAGGAAATCATAAGATCAAAAACCATTAAATATGTTTAAAGCATTCTAGGCAAAACCAGGATCATCAGTGACATGATCAATATGAAGCTAGTTGCCTTTTCTCTGCATGAGCTATCTCTTCCACTTACTAAACTATGTAATATATCCCTAAGAACTGGAGTGTTCCCAGACAGGTGGAAGACAGTTCATGTCACTCCTGTATTCAAAAATGGAGACAGAATCAACCTGGGCAACTACCAACCTATTTCTGCATTGCCCTCACTCTATAAAGCTCTAGAAAGAATTGCATCTGATCAACTGAATGAGTACCTGAACAAATATAATATATTTTGCTAGCAACAACATGGACTTCAGCAAAACCATAGTACAACCACAGCACTCACTGACATTACCTCTCACCGTTACGATGCATTGGATGCTGGAAAGACAGTGGATTCTAGCTTCATAGACCTCACTAAAGCATTTGACACTGTGAATCTTCAGCTCTTACTAGACAACCTTGTATCACTAGGACTGTCCAATGACACCATGTCATGGTTTAGTAGCTATCTGGCTCACAGATTGCAATGTGTGAACATTAGAGGGGTAACCTCTGACCTAAGGAATGTAACTTTGGGGTCCTCCAAGGATCCATTTTATGACCACTACTCTTTAACCTGCTTAGAAAATCACTACCTAATGCTTGCCCAGCTAAGATGCTGCTTTATGCAGATGATGCAGTAATCTACGTGCTAAGCACTCACCCAACTGAAACAGCAGCTACCCCATATTATAGCTTCAAAGAATTTGAATCCAGGTTCTCACAAAAGTGACTGCTCTTTTATTTTTACCTCTTTTTATCTTCACTCCCTGGAGAACTACTTCCAGCAACCTTGGATACCCAGCCTCTACCTTCCCCTGTGACTAGTCCTTCTCCCTCATGCCACAAAGCACCACCTCCAGGTCTGAACCCTCCAGAGGTAGGGCCACCCTATCCACCCTGGGTGCTCTATCTTATAGGGCAAAGTGCCCTGTGAACACGAGTGGCCCCTTGGAGAGGAGATAGCCCAGTAATGGAAGTGTGTTCTGTTGGACAGACAAGGTGCCTTCATCTATCCCCAGAAAATGGGGTTTTCTATACTTTTTTTGCCATGTTCTCTAACCCCCCAGCAGAGTGCGGCTTGTCAAGGCAATGTAATGCCACAACTCTGCCCCCGCTTTCATTGAATCGCTAGTCAGCACCCCTGACAGCCTCCAGAGGCCACTACACAAGCGATCGCATCCCCAACCCTCCCCCAAGAAGAGAGAGCTGTCCTACAGATGCTCAATCTCTTCTCCCTCTGCCGACCCCCAGTGGCCTGGGCTCACTCTTGAATCTGGGTCACCGGCGTGGCATAAGGTGTGGTATCCAGCGCCTCAACCCTCAGCACCACCGAGCAGCAAAATTGACTGCTCTTAAACTATAGAAAAAACAAAATTATGCATTTCACCCTGCCTAACTCAAACAAACTCTGGCAGAGCCACTATGGCTGTAAATGCATTAACTAGATAAGAGTGTTTCATGGGCTTAAACATAAACATGAATTGCCATTACATACACTAACTGAATCAAAATATGGTTCACTGAGAAAGGGCAGATATAAAAATAATGCCACTGTCTGTATTACAGTTACCTATATGTTTCACATTTTATTCTATGCACTTTTATAGCAATCAACTCAACAGAACCAGGCCATCATATATCTGAAGGTACTGTACCTTAACTGCAAACACTATATGTTGTGACAAGATGGAAGACAAACACAATGTTAAGACATGTTTAGGAAGACATCTGATGTGTTTAATTGATTTTTTTAGAGATTGCTATACAGTACACACACATATAATTAGTATAATATAAAAGTGCATATACCCAAATGTCAATGTAAATCTTACACATTTCATTGCAAGTTGTTCTCTTGAAGGAAGTTCTTATTGTACAAGGCCAAAAAATGGGAACTAGGTGAAAGTAAACCGGGCTAGGTGTGTTATTGAGGGTATTGCATAGTTTATCTGTTATTACTGTTCCACCCCAGGCACACACAATACAAAAATCAACAACCCCTTGATATGAAGCAACAAGAATTAGTTTGTATAAGGACAGAAACAAGTAGGATACTGAGTAAGTAGGTAGACAAGCATGAGTATGGTAAGTCAAATAACATTTAAAAAAGTCCACTATTATAATTATTTTTTTTTTAAATGCATCTGCACAGTTGACAATTTTTGTAAAAAGATAATAACAATGGGAGTTATTCCACATAACACATGATTTAAATGACAGGAATGAAGCTAATAAAAATAAAACAAAGTGGAATGGAAGAGAAGTAGCTATAAAATGAAGGGGGCAAATACAGAGCTATTCCAGCGGCAACAGGTGATGTGTTCAATGGTTCTGCATCTCAGGTGGGTGCACAGGCAAAAATAACATAACATATATGGTAATAAAGAAAAATAAATGAAATACAGCTCACTGCAGAGCATATTCACAGCTGCACAAATGTCCGCAGATGAGACATTTCTGAAACAAGCTGTGGAAGCAGCCATGCTTCTGGTTGAGTGCTCTTTCACTTCTCCTGGAAAAGGTTTATTGTACTTCTGGTAACAGAAAACAATGCAGTGTGCCAACCATTTACACAGGCACTGTTTTGAAACTTCTGTGCCCTGTCTTTTGGGTGAAAAGGAAACAAACAACTGATTGGACTTACAAACATCTTTAGTCTAGTTAGTGTAGTAACACAGAATTCTATGCACATCCATATTGTACAGAAGAGCATCTCCCTGATCAGAGTACTTAGGGAAGAATACCGGCAGTTGAGTTGTCTGATTCAATGTAAACTCAAAACCACTTTAGGTAAAAACTGAGGGTTTGTATGCAGAGCCACTTGGTTTCTGTGGAAAATCAAGAAAGACTCCTTACACACCAGGGCCTGAAGTTCTGAAATTCTTTGAGCTGAAGTGATAGCAACTAAGAAAAGTGCCTTCCACTTGCTGCTGGTTCAAAAGGAGGCAAATAAAGTTTTCCCAAAACAAAACTCAAGTCCCACGGGGTGACTGGATTACAAATCAGTGGTTTCAGATGGAAAATTCCTTTCAGAAAGGTTTTGGAAATCTCAAACTGAGCTATGGTTTTGCCATCCATGGAGAGGTGGTATTCCAAAATGGCAGACAGATGGACCTTCAAAGAAGAATAGCTGAGGTCGAGATCAAAAAGATGCAAGAGGTACTCCATGATCTGGGGCACCAGGCAACAGAAAGGGTCCCAACTCTTGAAGGCTGTCCAAATGAAGAATCTTTTCCATTTTATGGCATAAGTAGTTTTGGTAGAAGGCTTTCTGGCCTTTACGAGAACCTGGGCAACTAGGACGGAAACTCCAATGCATGAAGCAGCTATGTCCACAGGTGCCTCGCATGCAGGTGAAGGCCCAGATGCACCAGTCTGCCCTGCTCCAGAGTCAAAAGATCATGACAAAGATGCAGAGGTACTGAGGGTTTCATCAATAGCTGTTGAAGCAGAGGGAACCAAATCTGATGAGGCCAAAGAGGGGCTATTAGAATCATGTGAGCCCCTTCCACCTGTAGCTTCAGGAGAACCCTCTGAAGCACTGGGAAGGGAGGAAAGGCATACAAGAACCTCCCTGTCCAGCAAAGAAACAGTATGTCTCAACAGAAAACACAATGCTCAGGAACGAGTAAGTAAAAATTGAGTAGTTTTGCATTGGATGGGGAGATGTCGCCAGTCCCACAGGTCGAATAAGCTTTCAACCACCTCTTGATTTAGCTCCAACTGGTGAGCCTTGACAGTGGTGTGGCTGAGATTGTCTGCCAGGATGTTGCTAACACCTGGCACATGGACAGCAGTCAGGCAGAGGCCACACTCGCTTAACCTCCTGGCATAGAGGGTATGAGCAAGTACCTCCCTGTTTGTTCAGGTATTAGACTACAGATGTATTGTTGGTCTGAACCAGGAGTGCCCCAGGACATAGAAGAGGCTGGAAGGCCTGGAGGGCATACAGCACTGCCCTCATTTCTAACACACTGATGTGTAGAGATGCTTCCAGCTGAGACCATGTTCCATGGGTCTGATAGTTTCCTAGGTGGGCTCACCAGCCTTGACATGAAGCATCCATTGTAAGAATCATGGTAGGATCAAGGGGTTGAAAGGGATCCCCTTGGAGAGATTAAACAACTCTTGCCACCAAAGAAGATCCTTCTTCATGTACCCAGGCACTTGGACCCTATGATCCACGATGTTCAGCTGCTGATCCCATAGGACATGAAGAGTCCATTGGGTCACCCTCATATGCAGTCTGGCTAGAAGAATTGTAGGGATCTCAGCTTCCATCAGCCCGAGAAGATGGAGGATCGACTGGGCTGTGGTCCAGTGTGAATTGGCTACTAATCTGGTCTGGTACTGCAGGGTCTCTGCTCTGTCCAATGGGAGGAAATCCCTGACCTGGACTGTATCCAGCACCACCCAAATTAATTATAGGTGCTGGGAGGGGAAAAGAGGGACTTGGGATAGCTGGCTGTTGTTCCAAGTCTGGAAAAGAGGTCCAGGGTGAAGGAGAGGGACTGCCTCAGACTGTTCAGTGATGGGGCTAACAGAAGCCAGTCATCCAAATACAGGCACAATTAAATCCCTCTGTGGCATAGGGCCTCAGCCACCATTGCTAGTCACTTGGTAAAAACCTGAGGTGCTGAGGATAGGCTAAAAGGGAGAGCCTTGAACTGGTAATGTTTCCCTTGGAAGGCAAACTGAAGAAACCGGTGGTGTGCCTGGAAGACAGGTATGTGCAGGTTAGCATCCTGCAAGTCGAGTGCACAAAGCCAATGGCCCTTGTGGAGAGGGGTAGAAGTACCTGGATGGTGAGCGTGCAGAACCTTTTGTTCTTGACTTACAGGTTGAGCATCCTGAGGTCCAAGATGGGTCTCAGGTCACCCATCTTTTGGAGCACTAGGAAGAAATGGAAGTAGTACCCTCTTCCTATCTGTGCTGGAGCCACAGGCTCTATGGCTGACTTTTGCAGAACAGCCTGGATATCATCCCCTAACAGAGACAGGTGCCTTGGAGGATAATGGGAGAGGCCTGGGTGTGTTGTCTGGAGGCCTGTCTAGGAACTCCATGGTGTGACCTCTTCCTATTAACTGAAGGACCCAAGAGTCTGTGGTTATGTCCTGCAACTATGGAAGGCAGAGGGTAAATCTTTCTCTCCACTGGTTCCACCAAGGTATCTGGAGGTGGCAGGGAGAGTTTTGCATGAGTCAGGAGGCTGAGAGGCAGAAGCTGACAGCTCCACTGGGGGCTTCTGGGACTTGGCAGGGGAAGTAGGGGTTCCTGATGCTGGATCCCTACATTTGGCCTGCCATTTGGCAGGGAACTCTTTAGTCTGGCATCTCTTTTGCCGACGAAAAGGTTATTTGCCTTTGTAACCCCTTGGTACATGAAGTGGATGTCGCAGATGGATTTACCATGGTTCTACAATTCAGTGATAATATCCTTGGCATCACCTCCGAATAACATGGATTCCATGAAAGGGGCATCCATGATAGAGGTCTGGACATCTTGTGCCAGGGCAGCAATCCTGAGTGACAAATGTCGCTTAATGCTGACAGCAGTGGCTGTGGTGTGAGCAACTGAGTCTACTGTGTCATAAGTGGTCAGGAGGGCATGATGAGAGCAGATTCTAGCCATTCTCACTGTCTTGCCAATCTTGGCCTTAAGCTCCTGGTCCTGGATAGCTTCCAGCTTGGACTTGAGTGAAGCCAGGGAAGATTTCTGGTAGGAAACCATATGAGCCACATAATTAAGGGACCTGAAGGTGGAAGTGGAAGAGAACTGGATCTTGAGACCCAAATTGTCCAGCTACTTAAACTCCTTATCAGGAGGAGACATGCTCAAATGTTTAGGTTTACAGGATCTGTCATGGGCAGGCATGATAACAACCGAGTCTGCATTAGGATGGCCAATAAGATGTGTGACCCCATCTTGGGGGGGTGGTGCATCCTGGCTGCCTTTTTTGAAACAGCCAGAATGGAGGAAGGCTGCTGCTAGACAGTGGATGTCAGGTCTTCATGGGGCCCAGTCCAAGGCAGTATTGGCATAGGAGCTGTGTCAGTCATGTTTAGATGCTCTGCAAGCCTTTTCTGCTTTGGATCCTGTTTCTGGATAGCAAAGTCACAGGCATTTTGTATAGTTATGAGGAGTTCTACAAAGGAAGAGTTCTCTGAAGGGGACTGCTGTGACTCCTTAGGCTGAGGCTGTGTAGGTTTATGCGTACCAGAGCTGGAGGATGAGTCAGAGACAGAGACTGAAGAATGCTGCTGGGGGTCTGAACCCTTTTTAAAGGGGTGTCCGGGGTTTTATTCCTGACCTGGTGTCTGGAGAAGCCTTCTATAAAAAAGTAGGAATCCACAGGAGTGGCTGATCTAGGGGTCGGAAAGCAGGCAGGAGTAGAGACTGCCACTGGTTTCTGACAGTCAGGCTCCAAGGCTAGTTCAGTCCTGGTCTCCTGAATCAGGGGCTGAAACACTGCCTGGATATCAGCCTGAGGTTGCTGGTGAGGCAGAAGCTGAAGCTGAGGCTGAGGAGGAGGTGGTGAAGGAGGACTCTGGTATAATGGATAGCCTGGCATCTTATATTGAGGGTATCTATGAACCTGATAGGAGTAGGGAAAACCAGAAGGAGCACAACCTTGATTAGACATAGCCCGGCATCTGGTACCCCAGTACATAATCAGATTGATAACCAGGCATTAGATACACCGGGAAGGGTACATTGGGTACTGTGGGGGTGGATAGCCTGGAACACTGCCCCTAGATCCAGCTGGAGGTGGAGCTGTAGCCTGGCAGGAGGCAGGGCAAAGTCCTTGCAGGAGGTCCAGAAGGACCAGGTGTTGGCCCCATAGGGACATTCGAAGGGGCTGTCACTGAATCAGGCACAGGAATGTCCGGTGCTGGATGATTCAGCACCTGGACACCTGATGAAAGGCCATCCAACATTTGAGGAATGGCTAGAGTGCAAGACTAGCTCTGACTCGGTGAAGGGTCATCTGGCAAAGGGTCGCTTGGTGTTGGGGTGTGAATAGAACCCGATGGAAGACCCACTGTCATCTGGGGAGCAGGAGTCCAAGATGGCAGAACCTGGCTGTCCAAGGGGGCTTTGGTTGAGGAGGTCCTAATGGAAGATTCCCAGAGGGATTAACAATAGGTCCAGTGGGGAAACCAGGGTGAGACTGATCCAGTGAAGGAAGGGGAACCTCCAGATTAGTGCCCACCTCTGGCTCTTGATCTTCAGTCAAGCTCAGAGGGTCTGGTTGGGTCAGTGGGAGTGAGAAACCCTCTAAAGACTGTTGTGTGTGTTCTGCAGCTGGCTCAACTCAATGTTGGGTGTATCCTGTAACCCCGATGGGAGAGCCTCAGCTGTGTGGTCCCCAGAGGAACCAGGCAGCGACTTATCAGCCATGGCCATGCAGACTTCAAAAGAGCTAACGTCCAACTTATCAGCCTGGGCAATGCAGACAACAAAGGAGCTGGAGTCCAACTTACCGGCTGTGACAGTGCACTCCTTGGTAGGGCCAGGGAGTGACTTATCAACCTGGCTGCTGGTGACAGACCCTGAAGAAGATATGCAGCACAATAGGGGTTCCATTATCCAAGAAGAGCCCCAACTGCACCATTCGTAAAGCAGGCAGGGAGGCTGTGGTCTGATCCACTGGAGTGGTAGGAGACCTGGCAGTAGGGATACTTACCTAAGTGGAGGCCCCTCCAGTGTCAGGGGTGCCCGATGGTCACCGCCAAGTGGATGGAAACCTATCCCGGTCTCGGTGCTTCACCTTGTCCTTTTCTTCTTTTTGGGTTCTGGCATTGGAGAAGATTTTTCCCACAGATTCTGCATCTCCTTTTCCATCAAAGCTAGGTGCTACTCATGCAAGTGGGCTTCAAGCTTTTTCTGGTGCCTAAGCCATGTGGCCTGGTTGAAGGATTGGCATGCTGCTCAGTCCTTGACCCAATGTTTGGGCCCTAGGCAGATCATGCAGCAGGACTGGTCATCTGTATGCAGGATCTGGGTGCCGTGGGACTTGCACATCTTTTTGACACATCACCCAACTGTTAATGTTCCTGAATTGTACCTTCAACTATATCCCATCCTGTAAATTTGCCACTGTTATTTATTTGCATCCCCATTCTTCTATGTCTCCCTCAAGATCTCTGTATAGGACCTGTTCATGTTAGACCTGTTTATACTGTATTTTACCATATACAGTGGCGTGAAAAAGTATTTGCCCCCTTCCTGATTTTCTCTATTATTGCATATTTGTCACACTGGATGTTTTCAGGTCTTTAGAGAAAATGTAATATTAGATAAAGGGAACCTGAGTGAACAAATAACACTTGTTTTTTTTTTTAATTTCACTTATTTAATGAAAAAAAGTTAACCAACACCAACTGGCACTGTGTGAAAAAGTAATTGCCCCCTTACACTTAATAACTGGTTATGCCACATTTAGCTGCAATGACTGCAACCAAACACTTCCTATAATTCAATATCAGTCTTTCACATCGCTGTGGAGGAATTTTAACCCACTCTTCCTCGCAGAACTGCTTTAATTCAGTAACATTTGGTAGGTTTTCGAGCATGAACTGCTCATTTCAGGTCCTGCCACAGCATCTCTATTAGGTTTCAGTCTGGACTTTGACTAGACCACTCCAAAACTTTAATTTTACTTCTTTTTAGCCATTCTGATGTGGACTTGCTTTTGTGTTTTGGATCATTGTCTTGCTGCATGACCCAACTACGCTTCAGCTTCAGCTGATGGAAGGATGACTGGACATTCTCCTTAAGAATTTTCTGGTACAGAGCAGAATTCATGGTTCCTTTAATTATGGCAAGTCATCCAGGTCCTTAGGCAGAAGCATCCCACACCATCACACTACCACCACCATGTTTGACTGTTGGTATGGTGTTCTTACTGTGGATGCTGTGTTTGCTTTACGCGAGACATTATGGGATCCATGTTGTCCAAAAAGTTCCACTTTGGACTCATCTGTCCATAGAACATTTTCCCAAAAGGCTTGTGGATCATCCAGGTGCTTCTTGGCAAATGAGAGACGAGCATTTATGTTCTTCTTGGTTAGCAGTGGTTTCCGCCTTGCTACTCTCACATGAAGCCCATTTTTGCCCAGTCTCTTTCTGATTGTGGAGTCATGAACACTGACCTTAGCTGAGGCAAGAGTAGCCTGCAGTTCTTTGGATGTTGTTTTAGGATCCTTTGAGACTTCTTGGATGATTTTACACTGTGCCCTTGGAGTAATTTTGGCAGGCCGCCCACTCCTGGGAAGGTTCACTACTGTTCCAAGTGTTCTCCATTTGAGATTATGGCTCTCACTGTGGTTCGATGGAGTCCCAGAGCCTTAGAAATATCTTTGTAACCCTTTCCAGACTGATAGAGGGCAACACATTTTTCTGATCTTTTCAGGAACTTCCTTTGATCATGGCATAATGTGCTTGTTGAATCTTTGTGCTGGCAACGATGACTCTGATGGTAAGGGCCAAAATAAGTGAGGTTTATATTGAGCAGGGCTGGCTGTAATCAAGCCTGGCTGTGTTCAATCAGCTGACTCTAATTATCCTTTAATTGGGTTGATTTAACTAGGGGCAATTACTTTTCACACAGTGCCAGTTGGTGTTGAGTTACTTTTTTCATTAAATAAATGAAATAAGTAAAAAAAAGTGTTATTTGTTCACTCAGGTTCCCTTTATCTAATATTATATTTTGTCTAAAGACCTGAAAACATCCAGTGTGACAAATATGCAATAATAGAGAAAATCAGGAAGGGGGCAAATACTTTTTCACGCCACTGTAATTGTTTGACCTGATGTTCTGTTTTCTTTTTATGCTTAACTAGATGTTTGTGTAAATGGGCATTTTTGCTTACATATCTTTCAGTATAAAATAAAGATTGATTGATTAATTAAAAACTGGACTGACGGACCTGAACCACAGCAGTTCTGTAAAAATCCAAACTGGCCATACTGGCTGCAACGTGCACAAATACTGCTGGTCCGGTCACTCTGGCTGCACTGTTCAGTCTGACTTTTAAGTATCTGGTCTGCTCCTGGACATCTGTTCTTCAACTCTTCCTTGGCATTGTTGAAAATGGAACCATCAGGACCAGACTAGATAGATAAAATCCAGACAAGATCATCTGGAGTGAGTGGATGAGCAATATTTGCACAAGCTGTGCCCAGTCCAGATTTTACAGTTCTGATCCAGGTTTGGTGATCTGGTTTTTACCCATACCCCACTGCATGTGGCTCATTGACATACTGTACAGATGGATGCAGAGTCTAACTCAATGAAGGCTGAAGTTTCAGAAAATCATTGTGCTAAGAATACCAAGACTCACTTAATTCCTGATGATCCCCCACCCCCAAGTCACACATAGTTCTCTACCAAAGTCATGCTCAAATATTGCTGCCTCTACATCCACACCTTTAAGCTTTTAATGCCATCATGCCTTTTCTGCTGCCATGAGTGTCTCCATCCAGTAAGTCCCATTCTGCTTGTGGCAGCTCCTTCCCCAAACCAGGTAATTTTTCTGGGAACAGCTATTTACACCACATCAACTAAATTATTGCTAAACTTTTTGGCCCAGATATTCAAAAGTGTTGTGCCATGCGCAATAGGGTTGCACCAGCTCAAGTCCGAAAATGCGCCATTCTGTGATATTCAGCGGGAGGCAGTTGCACCCCCCAAATCACACTGAGCAATAGCGCAATGATAATGAATGTATGCGCAACTGAAGGGGGAGGAACCATGCATAAATGGTGTAGTACGATATTCAACAACATGCGCCATGCGCAATAGGGGAGCAAGTGGAAGTTGCGCCATAGCAGGAATGAGCCAAAATAAAAAGGAACATGGGAGAGGTGCAAGAACACTACAGGGAAGGCACATGTTGCTGAACTATAGCCAGCCACACTGGCAACACACACACACACACACACACACACACACACACACACACACACACACACACATGGCAGGACAGAGAAAGGGCACCTGGAACCAACAGGCTCAGGGAAGGTGTGGGGAGCCACAGCTACAGTGCAGAAGGGGGAAGTGCCACACAGCACTAAGGCCAGCACAGTCAGGTGTTCCCAATGCAGGGAAAGTAGTAGCCAGGACAGAGGGGGGAACACAAAAACAGCTGCCGGAGGGGTGAACACAAGCCAGGGACATGGCCAGTGCCACCATCCAGATGGAGGCAGTAATGAGGAGGGTGAGAAGGTGAACAGCAGGGGGGCGCGGCCGTGGAAAGGCCCGTCAGTGGTATGCCCCCAACAGGCAGTACCAAGCCCACACCAGCTTCGAGCTGTACAGTGATACTGAGATCATGGGCCAGTACTGCCTGAATCAGGCAATTCTGAGGTGGCTCTTTGAGGTGTGCAGTGATGTGATGCAGGCACCCACACACTGGAGCCATGCTCTGTCAGTGGAGATTAAAGTGACAGCTTGCATGTGCTTGCTCACCACAGGTACCTCCCAGAGACCAACAGGGGACACCACAGGCATAACCCAGTCGGCCACGTCACGCCACCTCACCCAGTTCCTCAGTGCACTGCTGCTACATGCTGCAGAGTACATCCATTTTCCCAGCACACGTGCGGAGCGCACAGAAAACATTCATGAGTTCCTCAGGGTAGCATGTATGCCTGGCATGCTAGGGGCAATAGACTGCACCCATGTGGGCATCCGCACACCACCTAGCCCTGAGGGGGTCACATACATTAATCGCAAGGGCTATGCTAGCATCAACTGCTAGGTGGTGTGCGATGCCAGGGGGCGCATAATCAATGTCTGTGCCACTCACCCTGGGAGAGCACATGATGCCTTCATCTGGAACCAGTCAGCACTGTGCCACAGATTCGAGAATGGGGACATCCCCACTGGCCACTTAGTGGGTGAGTATGCAAACCACACAGACAAACATAGGGCTTGGGAGGGGCATAGTCAGAGGTGACATGGGTAGTGGCCTACATGGCCCGGGGCAGGGCGATGCTGATAACCAAACTAACCTCCAACCTCTACACAAAGGTGACAGTGGATATCCACTCCATCCCTGGCTGCTCACACCATACTGGTGGCCCGTGACCCCATCGCAGCAATGCTACAATGAGGCACATGCCACCACACGTAATGTCATTGAGCGGGTGTTCGGGATGCTGAAGGCACACTTCCATTGCCTGGACACCTCCGGTGGTGCCCTACAGTACAGCCCCTCAAAGACCTGCTATTCCTGGCCTGTTTGCCAGGGCTATTGTTGAAAGGGCTATTCCTGGCCTGTTGCATCCTGCACAACATGGCCAACGAATGTGGGATAGCTGTACAGGTCGAAGACAGGGACAACGTTGGGGACAATGAGGATGCCGGTGACAATGGTGATGGGCAGCCCCCCCCTTGGGTGATGGAACCCCCGACCGCTCCGGCTGGCACAGCTGCACCGGGACACCACCACAGAGGAGCACTTCAGCCAACCCAGATAAGTCATGGGGCCATGTGCAACCATCGGTGGCAAAGGCACAACCCACAAACACACATGGACACACACAAGGGGTGCATGCTGTCAAGGGAAGTGGCCCGGCATGGAACCACACACACCACCAGGGATGGGTGAGGTCTAACATGACATGCAGAGGGCCACACACACACACACATATATGCACACACACACACACACACACACACACACAGCTCACCAGACATGAACAAAGGGTAGGATACACACTGACTGAGAACACCACCCCTAGCCACACACATGTCCATAGACCACCACGCCCACTGCCTGTCATTGCACGTGTGTCAGATGCTGGGCACCATTGCATATTGGCATACAGCTCAATGCAGGCATCATCATGCACACGCAACTGCGGACAGCAGCCAGGAGGGTGTGCAGATGGACTGTGTGTGTGCATGCAGGGCCAGGTACCCACCTGTGCATTGCCCGCTCTATGACACAATGCACACAGA
Source organism: Neoceratodus forsteri (assembly GCA_016271365.2). Lineage (NCBI taxonomy): Eukaryota > Metazoa > Chordata > Ceratodontiformes > Ceratodontidae > Neoceratodus > Neoceratodus forsteri. The sequence continues at coordinate 1,296,286,198 of CM057456.1, forward strand.
GCAGCATCAGACAGTAGCCGCACTGGGAGACAGGTTAGTCACATGCCACAGTGCCTCGGCCACCACAGATGCATGGGCAGCCCCACTGAGACCCGCCAGCAGTGACAGGCTGACCACTGGCCTCATGGAGTGGCACCGACGGTCCCCCAGGGGTTCCACTGCATGATTGCGACCGTGCTCACGCAGGGGTCTGCAGCACACCAAACATGCCTGCGCCAGGCATGTGCAGGATGCCCACAGCTGAACCAGGTGTTGACAAGGATGGTGTCACATGACGCTGGGAATGGGGGTGGACATTGACTGCATGGTGTCTGCGATGCATGGGCAAATAACTGTGTGCCCCTGTGGCCATGGCAGCTGTGATTGTATGTGTCAGCCTGTCAATTGCAGCGGTCACATCCTCCTGCATCTGGTCCATCCCTGCCAGGAGCAGAGTGGTTTCTCTGCTGTGACGCTCCTCTGCCCGCTGCAGAGCTGCACTCACTGCATCCACTGTCATCACAAAACCGCATCTGCTGATTGACTGATGCTTGCAGTATGCTGGTGTGCTCATCCAAGAGGTCATCTGCCTGATCGGCATGCTGTCGCTCAGGGTGTTTGCGGCCCTGATGCTCATCACCCCTTGAGGGTGGGCGCTGCACACCAGGGCCAGGCCTGGTCATGTCCACAGGCAGTGCACTTACGCTGCCCCCTGACACTGTACCCCAAAGCCCATTGGCCGACTGCTGATACTGCCCCTCCAGCTGCCACTCCCCAGGGCTCAATGGTGCTGCAGCAGTGGCCGCAACAGTCCCACTGTCCTGTACACACACCAGTGCTGCCCCACCAGTGTTGACAGGCACAGGCAGGGACTGTGATGACATGCAGGCCTCCACGGCAGCACCACCCACAGCCATGGCCGCGATGTTACCTGCTGTGTGGCCATCCTGTGGCACACACGTCACTGCCGATGACGTTAGTGACATCATCATCGGTGACGGACCTGGCACCAGTCCGAGTCCCAGCATGCTGGCATCCATGGACACTGGTATGCTGTGACACGGGCAGGGCCTCCTCCGCACCTCCTCCAAAAATGTCAGTCTGGATGTCCAGGTGGGCCCACAGTCACACTTAACATAGAAACATAGAAGTTGATGGCAAATAAGGACCGCAAGGCTCATCCAGTCTGCCCATTTCTTTTTCTACCTTATAAATGTGCCATCGGCCTTTGCTCTGTCAGTGGGCTATCTATTCATACTCATTTGTATTGCTCCCTTATGCCTATCCCATGCCTGTTTGACGCCCTGCACTGTATTCATAGCCACCACTTCTTGAGGTAGGCCATTCCATGCATCCACCACCCTTTCTGTGAAAAAGAATTTCCTCACATTCCCCCTTAATCGGCCCCCCTCTAATCTCATGCTGTGTCCTCTTGTCCTGCTATTTTTCTTATATTTAAACATGTTAGACTCTTTCACCTTGTTAATGCCCTTAAGGTGTTTGAATGCCTCGATCATATCACCTCTCTCCCTCCTTTGCTCAAGGGTATACATATTGAGCTCTGTTAATCTGTCCTCATATGTCTTCTGATGCAGTCCCTGAACCATTTTGGTTGTCCTTCTCTGGACTGCCTCAATTTGGTTAATGTCCTTGTGAAGGTGTGGCCTCCAATACTGCACGCAGTACTCCAGATGGGGCCTAATCAGTGTCTTGTAAAGAGGGATTATTACCTCCCTCTTACGACTTGTGATACCCCTACTAATACACCCCTAACACCCCCCTCTAGCCTTACCTACCGCTTTAGAGGTCTGCTTGATGATTTCAGGTCATCAGTGATGATGCCCAAGTCTCTTTCTTCCTTTGTGACTGCTAGCAACTCCCTCCCAGCCTATAGGTGGCTTCAGGGTTTCTCTTCCTATGTGCATGATCTTGCACTTCTTTGCATTAAATCCTAGTTGCCACTCTTCTGACCATTTTGCTAGGTTATCCAGATCTCTTCTCATTCTGCCCACCCCATCTGGATAATCTACTCTGTTGCAGATCTTGGTGTCATCTGCAAACAGACAAGCCTTACCTCTAGTCCATCTGCAAGGTCACTAATGAAGATGTTGAAGAGGACTGGCCCCAGGACTGATCCCTGAGGTACCCACTTGTGACTTGCATCTCTTCTGACAGTATACCATTTACAACCACTCTCTGTTTTCTGCCCACAACCAGTTTGCCACCCAGTTGACCAACTTCTGACCCACCCCGAGCCTACCCAGCTTATTTATCAATCTTCTATGGGAACAGTGTCAAAAGCTTTGCTGATGTCAAGGTAGGTGACATCAACTGCTCCCCCTTGGTCCACCACTCTGGTTACCCAGTCAAAGAAATCTATGAGATTAGTTTGACAGGACCTTCCTGTTGTAAACCCATGCTGTCTTGGATCTTGTGTCCCTATGGATTCCAGGTATTGCACTATCCTTTCCTTAAGGAGTGCCTCCATAATCTTGCCCACTACTGAGGTAAGACTGACTGGTCTGTAGTTCCCTGCCTCCTCCTTGCTACCACTCTTGTGGAGAGGGATCACATGAGCCCTTCTCCAGTCTTCTGGGACCTCTCCTGTGCTCAGAGACTCACTAAACAGTTCTGCTAATGGCTCTGCTAGTTCCACCTTTAGCTCCTTAAGCACTCCTGAGATGTATGCCATCAGGTCCCATTGCCTTATCCACCCTGAGCTTAGCAAGCTCTTGTAGGACCCTTTCTTTGTGAAGGAGTAGTGCTCACCTCCCTCTCCCTGTGTCCATGGTGCTGAGCTGTGGGCCCTGCCTACCTTCTCTTCAGTAAATACTGAGCAAAAGTATATATTTAGGATAGATGCTTACATGGTCCTCCTCCTCACATGCCCTTTATCCATTGCTTAGCAATACCCCTCTGACTTTCTCCTTTCACTAATGTATCTATAGAAAGTCTTGTCACCTTCTTTTACTGTTCGTGCTAGTGTTTCCTCAGTTTGGGACTTTGCCTGCCTTACTGCCTTCCTGCTTCCGCTTAGGGCAGTTTGGTATGCCTCCTATCTTCATCCCGCTGTGTTCCCTTTATATGTCCTGAAGGCCAGCCTTTGGCTCTGACCTTTCTGCTACTGTATTTGAGAACCAAAGTGGTTTTCTTCTTCTTTTGCATTTCCTTTTCTGTCTAACACAATGGGATGTTGCTTCAAGTATTGCATCCTTAATGCTTGCCCACTTTGCCTGTACCCCCTCACCTGTGTTTCTTTTTGCCAGGGCTAGCTTAACTCTGTTGGCCATCTTATCAAAGTCGGCTCCTCTGAAGTCCCATATTTTTGCCTTGGAATGGGATGATTTAGATATAGTAGCCAAATTGAACCATACCATGTGATGGTCACTGGCCCCCAGGTGACCTTCTACCTGGAGATCTGTGATCCCTTCCCTGTTAGTCAGTACTAGATCTAGGATAGCCCTGTCTCTTGTGGGTTGTTGTACCAGTTGTTTGAGGCCCTCCCCCTGCAGGGAATCCACTATGTGTCTAGTTCTGGCAGATGTTCCTGCTGGTATTGACCAATCTGTATCCGCATGTTGAAGTCTCCCATTATCAGAACCTCCCTTTAGCTGTCATGTTTTGTATATCTTCTAACAGTAATGTGTCTATGTCCTCCCCTGGTCTGGGGGCCTGTAGACAACCCCAGTTCTTATGGCTGTCCCATTTCCTGTTTCCAGGGTGACCCACAGTTCTTCTGGCTCCTTATGTGTATTCTGAATTTCTGTAGCTTTGACATTTTCATTGACATACAGGGCCACTCCTCCCTTTTTGCACCTCGGTCTCTTCTGAACAATACATAGCCAGGTACTGAAGTCTCCCAAGTGTGGTTACTGGTAAACCACGTCTCACTAATTGCTACTATGTCCAGTTTAGCCTCTGACGTTATTGCCTGCAGGTCTGGGATCTTATTTCCCAGGCTGTGAGCATTTGTATATGATTTTCCATTGGCCAGATTTCGGTGGTTAGTTGTTAGGTGAGGTTTGACATTACCCCTGTGCGTCGTATGGGGAGACAAATCTTTTTTCTTACCTGGTAATGCAAATGAACTGCAAACATGCTGAATCCCTGTTTGACCAGTAGCCGCATATTCCTGTGGAGGTGGATGGGCCCTCCTCCATCTCTATCTGACCGGCCTCAGTGGAGAGGCCCACCACCGCTGACCCATGCAGATGCTTAGGAGCTGTAAGGGAAAACAAAGTCACGTTACTGCATGTGACCTATCCTGTCCCTCCCCAATAGACAGACCATGACCTACCATGCAGTGACGGGCTACCACCCATCTGAATCCACCACCCGAACACCCTCAATGGTGCAATGCTGCATGCCAGCAGCAACCTCTCCTCCTGTGGGGTCAGGCATAGCACCTCCGGCTGTCCCCCACCTGTCGCAGACTGTGCTGCCCTGATGGCAGCCACCTTCTCCTTAATCCTCCTCCTGTCTGTGCCCATCTTCTTCTTGCCCTCCTGCACGGAGTGCTGGTGGCTGCCATGCAGGTTTACAGCACATGCCACCTCCTCCCATGCAGCAGCATGGGCCCGTGGAATTCCCTGGCATCCACTGAGAAGTGGCTGCTGGTCTAGGTAGGCCTCGAAAATGGCATCCATCTTGGCCTTCATGAAATTTGGCCTCCTCCTCCTCCTCCCACAACTCTGTTCCTCTTCCTCCACAACTTGCTCGGTCATGATTCAGCCTGTGAGAATAACAGGTGTTACCTGTGACTGTGCAGTCCCATGCATGTCCCAAAATCCACAGTCCACACTCCCAAACAGCATGCAACTCACCAATAGACTGCAGTAACCGACTATGGCCAGTGCAGCCCAATGTCGCACTTTTATAGCACAACCTGTGCAAATGAGGCGAGGAACATCTTTAAGTGGATGCAAATGCAGTGACTGCACCATTGAATGGCTGATTAGCTGATTTACATATGACGGCTGAATATTGCACTTTTGCACTTTGAGCAATTGTGTTGTATGTGCTGAGCCAAGGGCGCAGTTCTGTGACATGCGCAGTACACTCCTAACTACGCATGCCTGGGTTGATGATGCAGGTGCCTGCCATGCTGCTGATGTGTTGTGCATGGGAGGCAATGCAGGGCACAGCCATCATTGTGTCTGTGGCGCTACAGCGCTGTTCACCTATATGGCGCTGTGGCACTGGGATGTTGTAGGCACACTGGGGCAACAGCGTGGTAGGCCGCTACAGAAGTTGGCACACAGGCATCCAATTATGCTAGACACATTGGGTTTCAATTGTGCTGTGGCTGTCCGTGTGCCAGAGACCCTTGACCCTGTGCCTGACCTTTGCCCCCTAGGTGCCATGCGTCAGGCATGGGCGCACCACTATTGCACTGTTTGGTGACTGCGCAATAGGGAATGGCAGCGCTCTACCACACAGCATCTGCACATGACAGAACCACACTGCAGAGCGCCATTTTGACTTAACTGAGCAGTAGAGATGGCACGGAGGAGAGCAGTATGGTGGAGCCAGGTGGAGATGGCAAACTTGGTTGCCATTGTGGAGCCACTTGTTGGCCCACTATTTGGTGAGGCACCCCTGGACAGGGCCAGGAGTCAGGTGTGGCAGGAGGTGGCCGATGCCCTGGAGGAGGCCACCAGTATGGGGCAGACGGTGGAACAGTGCCGCCACAGTAATGAGGACCTGAGGCGGAAGGACCCAGATGTGCTTGCCCACCTGCAGGCACATGCCAGGAGGAGCACGGTGCCACAGCCAGGTAGGTGCAACATCCATACACTTTTATCTTCCATACGGGTATCACGGTTGCATGTGTCCGGCACATGGGGGGGCCGTCCAGTGTTGGCCGTGGGTGGTGGTGTTATCAGGGTGTGGGGTGGGTGGGTCTGGCTGTGTGGGATTGCACACACATAGGGGTGGGGGGACTTTGCTACTGGATTGTACTGATATTCCTCTCTCCATATTTGCACCTTAGGCCCAGACGAGCGCCGGCTGATGAGAGAGAGGAGGCACCTGCAGGAGGACCATCAGTCCGGGAGGGGCAAAGGTCCGCAGAGGCGCAGGGACCAGCCTAATGATGGTGAGTGCCTTACATCCATGATTATTATTGCATGCTGTGTAACAGGGCGGGCAGTGGGGCATGGCCACCATTCATTGACACCACTGCTATGCACACAACTTGCTACAGTCAGCACTGTCCAGTGGCACTGCATGTCTGGGAGTGTGTCAATGGTGGTCCATGCATGCACCGGGCACATGGCTGTGCCACTGCCTTCACACCACATTGCCATGTCACTGAACAGCCACGGTGGTGCTGTGCAAGACTTGGCCGGTGGGTGTGTGCAGCAGTCTGCATGGCTGTGTGTACCTGGGTGGGCAGGTCTTGTGGATGCAATCACTGTGGGTGGTCACACACCATCACAGAGGCATGTCCCATGGCCGTATACCATGCACAGTGGGTGGGCTGCATGGGGCTGTGCATTCACACCTATTGACTCTGCTCCCTTGTCCTAGGTGGATGGCAGTGGCAGGAAATCAGAACAACACTGCAGTAGATCCTACATGTTGCCAGGGCCTCCCTGGAGATCCTTGAAAGGATAGACCAGCTGGGAGTACGACAGCGGCATGGTGGGAGGAGCAGCCAGAGTGGGGACTGGGGCTCCCACTGAGCATACTAATGCCCCTGATTTTCCCTACTGCCCCTGGACCCACCCTCACAACCCTCCTTCCCTCTACCATTTGTTCACCCCTGCCCCTTACCCACCCCACCTTGTTTGTGGTCCTCCCCCCAACCTTTTGCAAATATATGTATACAGTTTTGTGTGATTTTTTACAATACATTTGCTTTGATATACCTAATGTGGTGGTCTCTGTTTTGCAGTGGGCTATAGGTGCTCAGCTGCAGTAGTGTGCATGGCGTCAGGGGTGGTGCAGTCATGTGCGTGTGTGTGTCCGTGGGGAAATGACTAAGGTGTGGGAGTAGCTATCAGTCACTGTCTGTGGTGTGTGTGTTGTTCCCTGTGCACTGGATGACTATGTGCAGTGGTCCATGGTGCATGCTTTGTGTCCATGGTGCACCTGTCAGCCCATCCATGGCCTGTGCAGCTGAAAACCTTGCATGTCTGTGACCTGCACGGTCCACTGGCATGTCAGTGGTGGCTGTCCATGCAGGACAGCCACTGTACCCTGCACAATGCCAGGTTGCCTCCTGTCACTGGTGTGGTGCATATCTGCCTTGGGTGACACTGTGGCCTCTGCTGTTTTTGTCCCACCTCATGCTGTGGCTTGTGTGTGTTGCAGGGGATGTGCACCACTGTCTGTCACTTGTGCTCTGGGCAAATGCTGGTGGCGTACAGCTCCACAGTGCCTGCACAGGGTGGCTGGCACTCCTGTGCCATGGAGGAGTGCTGGCTGTGTGTACACAGTTTCCATGGCCACATGCTGGGGGCTTGGTTGCCCCGCTACTGTGTCCCTGTGTTGGTGTGCCCATGGGTATGGGTGGGTGTTTGTCCATGCACTGTGTTGCATCCTGTGTGGTGCATGCTTCCATGCACCACTGTGGGTGTCTGCGCTGACTGTTGTGGCCAGTGCTGGATCAGGATGTGTCCTTGGGAAGGTGTGCAGGGTGCTGTGCCACTGGTGGTGGGGTCCGGGGCATGCCCAGTCATGTGTGGTGTACCTCGTGTGCTGACGCATGGTTGGTCTCTCAGCTGTACCTCGTGGGTGATGTGCATTGTGGCACTGTGTATGCAGTCGTTGCATCGCTGTCTGCTGCCACTCACTGATGGGTGCTCATGGTGGGGCTGCCTTGCATGGTTCTGTGGTGCACAGGGTTGCAGTGTCACAGTGGGGGTGGTGGCATGCATGGGGTATCCTGCACTGGTGGACGCTGCTCCTGGGCAGGGTGTCTGGGGGTCATGGTGCAGGGTATGCTCTGCATTGGTGGAATGCTGTGGCATGGGGTGGTTGGCCCTCCTTGTGTGCTGGTCACAGCTTGCCAGGGGGGGTGTGATTGGGCACCATGGCCCTGCTGTGGGTTGGTTGCTGGTCTCCATGGGCCAGTGGTTATTTCAGCCCTCCCCTAGTTGTGCAGTGCATGGGGTGTTGGGGAGATGATGTCTGTTCTGCTGTGTGTTCCTCTGCCCATCTGTGGCATGGGTGGTGGGCCCCTGCATCCCTGGTTGTTCTGTTGCATTGCTGTCCTGCTGCTGGGAGGCGTCCCTGGTTGCACTATGGCGCATCTGGACTGCTCAGCTGAACATCCCTTGTTGCGCTATGGCGCATCAGATATGCTCAGCTTCACCTCCCTAGTTACGCTATGGCACAGGTGGTGTGATATTCAGTTGTCGGCTGTAGGCGCATCTTGGCCTGCGCAGTTTTTGAATATTGCACCTCTTGCGCATGGGCGAAATGGACTTGCACTTGCTCCTGCTGTTGTGCACTTTTTGGGTGCAGTTTGAATATCTGGGCCTTTATTTTAAAACATTTTGATGAGGAATTTTTGTTTTAGTATATCCATGGACAGGAAAAATTAATTTGTAAAAGAAACCAAAGCCCCCATTTATCAGTTCATTTAATCACAATACAGCATGTTATGAACTGATCAGATTCTATGTGTAAGTCAAACAAAAATTAGACACACACACGCCTACCTATTTGCAAGTGAAACAAATGTGGTTACTATCATTCAGTTGGAAACATCTATAGTCACAAATTGCAGGTTAAGAACATTCAGTAGAATATAAACAGTAGCCAAGAACTGCCTACCTGAGAAAATGAAGTTGGTGTATTATTTGGAAACAGGCATCATTGGAACTCTTTGGTATGGAATGTTCTGCAAAGTAACAGAATGACTGCTCTTAGGATGGTAGCATCAAATGACTTATTGAGGTGTTCATAGAGGCTGTGCAGGCAGAGCTTATTTGTTATGCAGAAAGCTTCAGGAAGTGTTTAACCCATTCTACTTCCAATAACGTTTTATGATGTCTGTATTATCAATTTGTAATCTGACACATAATGGCTGCCAGAAGATAATGAATTAACTTTTTGTGGGCTCAGTTAACTCTTCAAGCCAGAGAAAAATAGTGCTCTGCAGTTTCCTGTACATACACAGGCAGTGAAGTAATAAGGCTTGAGTGAAGGAATTTATTTTTGATCCTCTATCATGTTGTTTGATAGCAAAAATGACATCAGCCCTTTTCTGAATGCAAAACATCTGCTGGGAACATCTGCTGAGCTATACCCACAGCCCTAAAAAGACTACCAACCCTTTGACCATCCTTAGTCAAAAGGGAGATACCACTGAACAGGTAACAACCTTCAAATATCTTGGTATTCTCATTGTTGACACCCTCTCCTTCACCTCTCACATAGACCATGTTATCAAATCAGCTAATATTAAATTGTGGAATCCTATATTGCCACAGGCAAGAGATGACACCAGATGACTTGAACCTGGCAACATAGAGCTCAGTTTTTTCTACTAGAGATTATGGGCTAGTAATCTACGCTGCTGACACTTAAACTGTGCTGAAAAGGGTCAGATTACTACTTAACAAGGTCTTTCATTTGATCATAGGGGCTAAACACCTTACACACTCTTGTAGCCTTTACTCCTCAACTGGCTGGCTCCCTCTGCACCAAAGGGCTAGGTACCATGCCTGCCTGATTGGGAAAAAAGCCCTCCTATGCCTAACACTGGATTCTATGGCAGCTTTGTTCCAATGTAATACAACTACAAAATTGATCAGAAGATTGGCTAAGGTTGCACTATATGTCCCCTTCAAGAGTACCTCCTTTGCCCAGTGCTCACTTGCTTACCAGGGACCTCAGTGGCTAAACAACCTCCCTTCTCTGCTTCCAGAACATGGAAAGATCAGCACCTTCATAAAAGACCTCTGTCTCCTCCTTAACCAAGCTAACCACTGTGACTGCCCAGCCAAAACACATGATATCTTAACCCACCTATATGATTACTCCCCCCTCTCCTCCTACAACTGCCTACCTACCTCCTTTCCCTCTTACACCTCCTCTTCCTCCTCCTCCCCTGACAAAGCCCTCTCTTGCTGATACCACTTTATTACTTTGCACTTAGTAACCAAACTGTGATAATGAATTTTTTACTGCAGAATCTTGTAACGGTGAAGTTCATATCATTGCACTTATGTAACTAAAAATCCTTGTCTACTGTGTTTATTTGATACTGTAATATTTGTCATTTTTATGTTGGCTCGCACATGTGCAGCCAACATATTGAGGTAGTAGCAGATTTGGAGGAGTGGTCACTGTAGGGTGAATGCAGGGCACACATCAGTAGATGCATCCCTCATTCCCCAATCAGCCAGCAGCAGGGGCTGACACACTGCATATGTAATGCAGCCACAACATCTGAGAAAAGATCCGCTGCAATGAGAGTGAAGCTCTCATGCAGTGTGACCACATCATGACTCCTGATGTGCAGGAAACATGGTGGTAGTGACTGCCGCTGCCGCCACCTGTCACACTACCGACGGGGGAGCCCACTCCCCATAAGCATAAATCCCCTTCCCCCATTTCTGCTGTTTGCTGAGGGGTTGCTCAATCCTCCGTGGCATCATGCGCCCACCAAAAAAACACTTTTCTTTTCCGATGGGGACCCCAGTTCCCCATTGGCTTCAGTGCCCCCTTTTCCCAGTTACATCTGCTGACAGGGGAGCCCACTCCCTGTTGGCATGATGTCCCCTCCTTTCTTCTGTGCTGAGGGGGTGCCCAATCCCCCTCAGCTCATGTCCCCCACTCCCCTTCTGTACTGACGGGGTTGCCCAACCCCCACCATTGGCTATTACATCCCCCCAAAAAAACACTTGGGTAGCACACTGGGAGCCCACCCCAGTGTGCCAAATACCCTGTAAAAAAATAACTGTCTCACAATGTTTTTTGTTTTTTTTACCCTGTGAAAAAAAATGGTCCATCACCGTCTCCCTGCCCCCCTGCAATCTGCACCCACCCTCTGCGCACCCTACCTCCCCATACTCCCCTCACCCCACACTTACCTCTGGAGTCCGGTGCGATGATCTTCAGTGGACCGGGAACACGTCTGCACTCTTCAATGCTGACTGTGAACTGAGGAGATGCCGGTAAGCTGTATAATGGAATGAATAGGGTTTTTTCAACTTTGCTGCATATCTCAGGCACTTTTTGGAATTTTGGCACCATATTTTTAACATGGGTTTTTGGGACCCCTCCTCATGAATTCTGTCACTGTCATGGCGTTATTCCACCCCAACAGGTGATTTTGTGGCCACTGCACAGAATCACCTTTTGGGACTGATTAATGAAATGACAGTGCCAGTGTTCATGAGGTGGGCTCTCAAAAAGCCTATGTTGCAAATTTAGTGGAAAAAATCCAAAAAATGACTGTTTTACAAGCATGCATTGCGCAGTTGCTAAGCACGCTCATAACTTCATGAATTTGCAATATTTTCATGCCAGATTTTTAACATTGACATTTTTACACAAATTCTTGTGAACAGTACAGCTGTCATGTTTCACATCCTGGCCAAAATGTGTTTTAAAACTTCCGGTGCAGAATAGTGCAGTCGCTGTAGGAAATTAGTGTTTGGGACAGATTACAAAAATGACAGTGATACTGTCTATGAGTACAGGTCCTAAAATGCCTCTGTTGAAAATTTGGTGACAATACTTAATAAAATGACTGTGTTACGAGTGTGCATTGCGCAGCTTGCACGCACGCTTGTAAGTTTGCAAATGTATAATATTTTCACTCCAGATTTTCAACATTGCCATTGTTCTGTGCCTCCTTATGAACAGTATCGCTGTCATTTTTCACATCCTGGCCAAAATGTGTTTTCATAGCTCTGGCTCAGAATAGCTTGGTTGCTGAGGGAAATCCATGTTTGAGACACATTATGAAAATGACAGTGACACTGTTCATTAGCAGATGTCCTAAAATGCCTATGTTGAAAATCTGGTGATGAAAGTCCATAAAATGAGTGTTTTACGAGCATGTGTTGCACAGTTTCCACGCACGCTCGTAACTTCGTGAATTTGTAATATTTTCACTCCAGATTTTCAAAATTGGCATTTTTCCACACCTCCTTATGAACAGTACAGATATCATTTTACATATCCTGGCTGAAATGTGTTTTCACATGTCTGGTGCAGAATTGCATGGTCACTGTGCGAAATCAGTTTTTGGGACACTTTTCGGAAATGACGGTGACACTGTTCATGAGTAGACGTCTTAAAATGCCTATGTTGAAAATTTGGTGGCAAAAGTCCATTAAATGACTGTGTTGCAAGCATGTGTTGTGCAGTTTCCATGCACCCATGTAACTTCACAAATTTGCAATATTTTCATACCAGATTTCCAACACTGCCATTTTTTCACACCTCCTTATCAACAGTACAGCTGTCATTTTTTACAGCCTGCCCAAAATGCATTTCTGCAGCTGTGGCACACAATGGCATGGTCGCTGTGAGAAATCACCTTTTGGGACACATTAACAAAGTCACAGTGCCACTGTTCATGAGGGGAGGTCCCAAAATACCTATGTTGAAAATGTGGATAAAAAATTCCCTCAAATAATTGGGTTACGGATGTGTGTTGCGCAGTTTCTATGCATGCTAATGATTCCCCCAATTTTTCATTTTTTTCATTACAGATTTTCAGCGTTGCCATTTTTGTACACCTCCTCATGAACAATACAGTTATCATGTTCCACATCCCTGCCTAAAATATGTTTTCATCCCTGTGTTGCCAAATGGCATAGCCGCTGCGTAAAACCACCTTTCAGCTTACAAACTGATTGTGCCGCTCTTCATGAGGTGGGGTCACAAAAAGCCCATGGTGAAAATTTGGAGTGAAAATACCAACACATGACTATGGTGTTAGGGTTTTCAGCTGTAGCACCACCCCTCCTTAGAGACTGACAAGCGTCAGGGTTGTGACTTGGGATCATCGGCTGTAATGCTCATGCCATTCCACCCCCACCCTGCAGCCAGTGACAGGCATCGTGGAGTGTCTTGCAGTGTTCAGCCACATAGTTCACCCCATTGTCCTATACTACACCCACCTCCACATATTTCCTTATGTAATGGGGTAAGTATAATGCCCAAAGACCCCAAAGCACACCACAACACTTGTCAGTGTCTACAGGGTATGGCGAGGTACAATGGCATGAGCGTTATAGCTGAAAACCCAAAGGCACATCCCAATGCCTGTCAGTCCCTACATGGTGATGGTGGGGTTGGAGTCACTTCAATACTTTACTGCCATTCCTATTATGCATCTCTAACTACAGCACTACCAATGCCAATGCCAGAGAGACAACATTTGGCATTGACAAATGCTTGTTTGTTATGTGGTGTCTTGCTTCTTTTAACTTGGAGCCTTTGTAAAAGAGCCATCTTGACTCAAAGATATTAATTTGAATCTGAAATAAATAAATAAATAAAATAAAATAAAAAAGTGTTGACCAACAGACAGGGTAGAGAAGGTTCAGAGGAGGGCAACAAAGATGGTACATGGATTGCATCGCAAGTCCTTCCTATGAGGACAGGTTGAAGGAACTGAACATGTACTCCCTAGAGGAGAGGGGAGAGAGAGAGGGGATATGATAGAGACAAACAAGTATCTTACAGGGAGAAACAGGGTGCAGGAATACACTATCTTTAAGTGAAAAAGGTGTTCCAGGACTAGAGGGCATGGGTTGAAGTTGGAGGGAGGACGATTCAGAGGAAACGTGAGGAAGAATTTCTTCACAGAGCGGGTGGTGGACAAGTGGAACACCCTGCCAGAGGAAGTGGTGGGGGCTGAAACAATCACAGGATTTAGGAATGCATGGGATAGACATAAAGGAATCCTGGAGGTCAGGGGTAAGGGGCAACAGACTTCTAGGAAAACATAAACTGAACTTACAAGCTCAAATGGGCAGACTGGGTGGGCCATAGGCCCTTATCTGCCGACACTGCCTATGTATCTATGGATCTATGTATTTATGCTCCAAATACAGATGACCAACAATTCTTTCACAACCTTAATCATGTCCTCACAAAGTTTACCCCAGCCAATGCCCCCATGTTTCTGGGAGGTGATTTTTACCCTCACAATAGAAGCTCGTCTGGTATGGAGTGCAGGTACTCTAGAGACTCACACCTGGGCCAGGATGGTGCTGGGCACTCTTTTGCAGGAACACAGTCTCTCTTATATCTAGCAACTGCACCACCCTCGTGGCAGGGACTATACTTGTTTCTCTGTGGTGCACCACACATCTGATCAAATTGTTATGTGGTTTTAATTGCCCCAATTACCCAAAACACAGTGGCCATTGGAATCTATCTGCTAGTTCTTTCAGACCATGCCCCCCTAGCCATGACTATGGTGTGGGAATCCACCCTATCCCACTCCAAGTCATAGCAGTTGGACCCCTTACTGCTACAGAACCCTCAGTTTCTCATGTAAATGCAGGAACAAACCTAACTTTCCTGCAGTAAAATGACATGGGGGCACTTCTAATGGCATGGCCTGGGAGGCATATAAAGCCAGCTTGCAAGGCTTAATCATAAACTATGCATCCTGCAGTTGATGCAACAGGGAGGCAGAACTTAAGTCACTGGAAGAGGACCTCTCCAATCTGGAATTTGGTAACACTTTTTTTTAAGTGTCCTTAACTGCACTGCTTATACCTACAATGTAACTGCTATGTAGGACTGTGTAGTTACTTGTAACTACAATGTAGTTGGCAATTAGCTTCACATTTGCGTATTATGTAATTAGATACATATTTCTACAGTATGAAGTAACTACACTGTTATTGCACTGGAAATACTATGTAGTTGTTATTTACTTTCACATTAGACATGTGTACAATTATACAGTTGGCATGAAGTGGTAGTTACACGTGCAACCACGACCGTTTCTCTTTTGGCACAAATTGATTTATGCTGGAAGTATAACTACACATGTAACAACTGTTGCAAAGTGCGACATACATAGTTACCTTTGTCAGAAACAATTGATTTGAGGCATAAGGGAAGCAACAGTAATTGCAGTAACTACCACTTCATGCAAATTGTGTAAATACAGCACAGTATTACTGATCTTCCATTTGTCAATCTTCACCATTTATCACTGTCTGTGAGACAGCTGGAGGCACAGCACCCAGCATGAGTTTTTTTTTTTGTAGGAGGAGGAGCCAGTGATAGATGCGGTGTCTCCCTTGTGGCCGATGCATTACTTGGCACTTGTGAGTCAGCCAGCACAGTCGCCAACTCCTCCTCTGCCCCAGTTCTGCTTCTCCTGTGATCAAGAGTGCAGCACCTCACACTTGCTGAAGAAATTTTATCTATGATATTGCACCCTAGTTAGTTGTTCCAACGTCATCATTGACACCATTTTTTGCTCCTTTCCAGTTCCGCCATTCGCTAGTAACTTGACGCCATTTTTTGCAGGAATACGGTAAGACCTTTTATTATTCTTTCTTGAAGCAGCTACCAGTCTGTTTTGTTATTATTATTTTAGTTACCGTAAGTCATGATGGGTTCATCCAGGGACAAAAAGCACTCTTTCAATGCAGGCTGGCTTCCTATGCACAAGTGTCCCTCCACTGGCAGATGTCCATCATGGAACAGCATGACCAATACCTCACCTGCCTGGGTTTGTCTCATGATATCAATAGTTGTGACGCTTGCTTCTCCATGGACTGGGGCACACTGGAGTGCTGTGCATGGGAAGTTATCTGTGATCCACTGACTTTCGGAGGACAGTTTTGTATGATGGACTCCAAGTGCAGGTCTCTCCACCCTTCCTTCAGATCCCTCCTGATTCTATACTGACCTGTAAGGAGGAGGCCTCCTCTTCTTCTAGCCTTGCCAGGGAAGGGGTCTCTTCTGCAGTGCTGGAGGATCGGTCCTGGCATCTCGTGGGCTGGACTGGGAGCAATGCACAGGCAGTCAACTCCTCAGAGGTGCAGGCTCCCCTGGTGTCACAGCCCACGCCTGCTGGGCCATAATGGGTGGCTCCTTAGTTCCACCCACTGGTGCCATTCTGTATCCCTGGGAAGTTTGCAGCTCTGGTGAGCTGCACTGTGAGCAATACTGGGCCCTCCTGCTGCACTGCAAGTGACACAGCAGGTGGGGAAACCTCTGGGGCTGCTTGTCTAGAGGTTTTCTGGATCTCCTTTTCTCCACAGCCAGATGCTTGGGAGACTGATCTGGCTGCCTAACTCCTCAGAGTTAAATGGTTCTCTGGTGCCAGTAACTCTGTGCCCTCCCAAGTATCCCTTCCTTTGGCACTGGTCATTATGATCGCTACTGGCACCCATGCCAGTGGTGATGTCAGGAGTGTGTCTGCCAATAGTGAACCTCCATCTGAGAGAATGGTGTTTTGGGTCTCGGGGGCCCGGAGAGCTATTGGTCCCAGTGCTGTTCCCCCCAGGCCAGAACAGGGACTCGCTCTTCTGCAACCTTCCTCCGGAGGCCTGCTGGATTTGACCAGTCCATAGCTTTGGAACTGAGGAAGTGGTTGACTTTAGAATCGACGGGGTTGAGGGGGCAGGACATGGGGCAATGACCTTCCCCGGGAACCTTGGGGGTTCAGAGATGTGTCACAGTGCTGAGTCTTTGTTTTCTCCCTCATCCCCTTCAAGGGAGGCCTTATTGGGTGGGGTTGGGGTCTGTCCTTCTGGTTCTATGCAGCCCCAGTCTCCTCACAGGGGAGTTTTCCATTCAGGGCTCAGTCCTGACTGCTTCAAGCTGGTTGAGCAGCCAGTAACTGCACAGACCAGTGGATCCCCAGGATGTCCAAGATCACCAGTGAGGTCCCCTAGCCCTGGCAGAGGTTGCTCAGATAAGGTGAAGTGTGTCTCCCCATTGCCTCTGTGGCCCCCTCATTTTCTAGTGCATGTGGGTCCTTCAGGGCCCTTGAAATGGAAGCAGTTCAAAGCCACTACTGCTGCCTTCCTCAGGTATGTCAGGGCTATGGATGAGCAGGTCTTTTGCCTGTCTTCCTCACAACAGCAGGATGTGGACTCTTCAGATTCATTAGTCTCCTCATCTTCCTTCTTTAAGGAAGAGGATACCTTTGTCCATCTGTCCTCAAACGCTGATCAGATAGAGTATCAGCACTTCCTATTGAGGCTGGTCAGTGATCTGCTCCTATTCCACATCGCAAGATGCAGTACTAAGTGGATGATGCGTGTCTTCCATAATGAATTCAGTGCAGACCACCTGGTCATACTTTCCTGGCTGATTCCCTTCCAGAAAGCATCATTTTGCACCTGGCAGAGCCCATCTGTCCCACTCCAGCACCTATAGACTGCCAACACAGGTATTGTGCACACCAGGGGTCTCCAGGGACCTTGCCTCATCCCACTTTGGGAGTGAGAGTACTGGATACCCCTTCAGTGCATAGATGCCTGGAGTGCAATCAGCCCCCAGATCTGGACTCTGCAGAGTTTGACCACTGGAGACAGACAGAGTTCTCTTCAGCTCGTATCATGCTCAGCTTCACCGCTCATCAGGCACACCACGCTGCCTACAACAGGCATCTTGGGTCAATGCTAGGTCAGCTGCTGACATGGCTGCCTGATACGAAGGCAACCAGACATGCCATTGACCTCTCTGTTCAGGGCATGGAGCACATGAGCACTAGGCAAGGGTGTCTTATGATACCAATGAGGTAGCTACAAGGCTAGCTGTGACAGTGATCTGCATTAAGCGGACAGCGTGGCTTCATCTAGCAAGGTTGTCACCCTTAGCATGGTGTAGGGTGCTGCCTCTGCTCTCCAGGGGACCCACCTTTTCTACCACATGGCAAGGTGGGAACTACAGGGGCAACTTCAGTCTCCCAGGCAACGATAGACTACACTGCACCCTGACTAGTCGCAGGCCTAACTGGCCTGAAATGGGTCTCCTCCTTTCATGTTCCCCTCCACAACAGACTGAGATACTCAAGTCCTTCAGATAAGTGCTGGGCCCCCTTTGGGGATCTTGGTACTCACCCAGATAGTGATGAATGGAGAAGACTGACACTGGGAAGACATGAAAATTACGTACCTAATGTAATTCTTGATCTTCTTGTATATCTTCACCATTCATCACTGGCAGCTTCCTTTCTGGGCCTCAGTCCCTGGGCAATGCCCCCTCTCTCTCCTTGAGGCCAGTTGTGGGAAGGGTCCTACTGGTACCTCCGGGTCCTCTGTTACCCTTCTAAGAGAAAGAAGGTGCACCCTGGGAGAAAGGGCAAGTAGGGCTTCTTGCCCTGGCCTTAAGCACTCCCTGAAGGTCCTTCCCTTCTTAGCCAGGAGGGTTCCTCCTGGATGTGGTCTAGTCCTGTGGTGGGGAATCTCCTCGAGGTAGGTTAGAGAGTAGAGGGACCATGGGACTCTCTTTCTCCCTCCATATATAATTTTTCCTCCTTCCCCTTTTTTTGGGGGTAGGACTTGTCCTAGGCAGGATTGCCCCTGAGCCCTGTGGGATCTCCCTCTCAGGACAAAAGTAACTGAAGGGGCTCTTCTTTACCTATTAATAAACTGTTGTGTAGTACAATGCTGAACAGTCATAAGACTGATTGTACATCATGCATATTGCACCCTCACTTTAGCTGCTACTCTACTGTATTTCAGCTGTATTCTTGCACACTTAGTTGTACCTAGCTGTACTCAATATCTTCAATGTATTCTATTTCCTGTACCTTTCCTTGTTATTGTAAGTGTATTGTCTGTATTATCTATGTGCCATCTTTATGGCCCAGGTCGTGCCTGAAAACAGTCCATTGAATCAGTGCACCTAGGAACATATGAACATAGAAAATTTGCCAGCAGAAACAAGCCACAAGGTCTATCAAGTCTGCTCGAATGTGCAGCTAGCGTATCTACCTTGCTGCTGCCCATACCCCCTCCCCCTCCCCCTTCACAATAACCTCCCACCTTACCTTGTCCCATCCCCTATTGAAACACAGGGAGGCAGTTTAGTGCAGTGGTTTAATGTTCTGAGCTGCAAATCTGGAGATCTGAGTTTGATTCCCACAGCCGCCACTTGCATACTATGTGACCCTGAGCAAGTCACTTAACTTCCCTGTGCTCCCAGGTCACACCTGCAAACAAGCTGTCAGCTCAGTGTGCCACTCCTAGTTAAACAATTAAAAAAAAAAGAACCCCCACTGTCTTCAGGATACCAGCTCCACTGTCAGAGAGTTGCATTCCACCATAATCCTCCCTGTGAAAAAGTGTCTCCTCATTTCCCTCCTATATCTACCCCCTCCAGTCTAAGACCATAACCTCTTGCATCCCTCCCCTGCTTAACTTAAATATCCCTTCTGTTCCTGTCTTATTAATCCCTTTTAAGTACTTGAAGGTCTCAATCATATCTCCCCCCAACCTCTCCTGTCCTACAGGGAGTACATATTCAAGTCATGCAGCCTCTCCTTATTTGGCCTTTCTTCCAGTCCCTGCATCATCTTAGTTGCTACGTGCTGTACCCCTTCCAGTAGTCTGATATCCTTCGTTAGATATGGTCACCAGTACTGCACGCAGTACTCCAGGTGTGGTCTGACCAGTGACCTGTAGAGAGGCAGGATCACCTCCCTGTTCCTGGAGGAGATTCTTCTTCCACTGCACCCCAGCATCCTGTTGGTCTCTGCTGACGCATTCTTGCACTGCCCTGAGTTGTTCATTTTCCCATTTACAATCACCTATAGATCCTTTTCCTCCTCAGTGATACCTAGCTGTACTCAACCCAGCTGATAGCTCCTCCCTGGGTTCTTCACTCCAAAGTGCATCACCTTGCACTGTTTAGCATTAAGCCCCAGATACCACTCTTCTGACCACTCATCCAGTTTAATCAGGTCATTCTGCAGTTCCTTCCATCCCTCTATGTCCCTAATCACTGCCCCCAACTTGGTATCATCAGCAAAGAGGCTGATCTTATTCCTTATGCCATGTGAGATGTCCGCTAAGAATATCCCAAGCAACTCTGGCCTGAGTAATGATTCTGTGGCACCCTCCTTGTAACTGCCCTTGGAGACAAGAGCTCCCCACAACCACTACCCTCTGCTGTCTTCTCTAAAGTCAATTTTTGATCCAGTTACCCATCTTAGTCCCAACCCCCACATAGCTCAATTGTCCACCCAACCTTCCATGCAGCACTGAATCAAAGGCCTTGCTGAAGTCTGATAATATGACATCCACCTCATGACCTTTGTCCAATTCCCTCACTACCCAGTCATAGTACTCAACTAGGTTAGTCTGATAGGACCTTTCTGAAATAAACCCATGCTGATGATTGTCCAGCAGAAATGTCACCAGCCTTTCCTTCAGGATTGTCTCCATCAGCTTTCCCACAATGGATGTCAGGTTTACAGGTCTTTAATTGCCTGATTCATCCTTATGGTCACTTTTATGGAGGGGCACCACAGTGGCCACCCTCCAGTCCAGTGGTATGTACCTTGTGTCCAGGGTGGCATTGAAAAGGTCAACCAGTGGCCCTGCCAGTACCTCAGCCAGCTACCTCAGCATCCTGGGATGTATACTGTCTGGTCCTGGTGCCTTATTCACCCTCAGAGCCCTAAGACCCTCTAATACCGGCCCTCACTGATTACCCCATCTGTCACCCGTCCGCCTGCCCACCCTCCCTCCCTGCAGAAGCTGCATTCCTTCTCTTTCATGAATATGGAACAGTACTACTTGTTTAGTGTTTCTGCTGGTTGTGCTCCTTTCTCTGCCCACACCCATCCTTCTTTATCCACACTATCTGATCCTTGCAGCTCCTTCTTTCCGTAATGTGTCAGAAGAAGTCTTTTTCCCCATCTTTGATTCCCTGAGCCAGCCTCAGTTCCCTGGAGGCCTTGGCTGCTTTAACATCATTTTTACCTTCTCTGGACTTCCTCTTGTACTCATCCCTTTCTTCCCCCCCTCCTGAAATTCTTGTATGTTGCTTTTTTGCCCTCACCTTATTTAAAACTTCCCTACTCATCCAGCTTGACTTCTTAGATCTTCCCTTTTGCTCTGCAGTTTGGTACAGGTCCCAACAGCCTCCATCAGCCCCAATGTAGTTTTTTTTCCCCCATTTGTGGTTTGCATCCCAGTGAGATTGAATGCCTGCCAGATACTCTTCTAAGATTTCTTCCATCCTACTGAAGTCAACCTTTCTGAAGTCAACCTCCGTTGTCCCTGTACCAACCAACTTGCTGCCCATGTTGAACATGAACCACAGAGACTGGTGGTCACTCCCTGCCAGTGGGTCCACCACCCCCACCTTCCTTACAGCCTCCCTGGTAAACAAATATCTGCTGTGTGGAATAATGGTGATGGTACCAGTTACACATGCAGGGACTCTTCCTTAGTTATCACATGCATGTCTTCACCACCATGCCCCAACCCTCATGGTATAGTCAGGAACTGTGGTAGCTTGGTGAGAATGATGGTGCCATAGTTGCCACCTCATTCAGCTAGTGGGAAGGGTATGTAATGGCTAAGGAGGCTTCCCAGCATGTGTATCTGGCATCACCCACCATAACTCCACAGAGCAGATTGGTGATATTTATTTATTTGTTTGTTTGCAGTTTTGTTTGTTTGTTAACTAGGTAGGTACACTGATTCAGTGAACCATTTTCAGGCATGACCCAGTCCATAAAGATGGTACATTGGTAATACAGACAGTACCCTTACATTAACAGATAAAGGTACAGAAAACAGAATATGTTGAATATATTGAGTACAGCTAGGTACAATTAAGTGCAACAATACAGTTGAAACACTATAGATTGATTAGCAACTAAAGTGTGGGTGCAATATACATCATGTATAATCAGACTCATGATGACTGCTCCGCATTGTGCAATGGGACAGTTTAGTCTTTGGTACAGGAGAAATAGGACTGTCATCTAAGAGTAGCCCATGCCCCACCCCTTTCCACTCACCTGGGCAACAGCAGGACATGGATGTGGGTGCAGGTGAGGTGTGGGTCAGTCTTACAGAAGCAGTACATTTAAAGTTATATATGTGTACAATATGTATTGTGAAACTAGTCAACAACTACATAGTGCAGTTACAGTGTAGTTATACAGTAGTTATAGTGTAATTAGTGATACTTAAAATTATCCTTCAGAAATCAAACCCTCATGAAGCTGCTGCAGTAAAGTGTAATGGTTAAAAGCACTGCTCTTAAACCTGGAGAACTGGGTTCGAATACCAGAGCCACCACTTGTACACTGAGTGACCCAAAAAATAAATAAACAAATAAATTAATATAAACATGCAATCTAACATTGTAAATTGCTATACAATAAAAAATCATTAATTTACTTAATTACTTATTGATTTTTAACAGTGCTCTAGTTGCTAAGAAACGTGCTGCTTCTGTGGCATTGTTTCCACAGTTAATGCCTAATTAACATGTACTTACAAAGTAAGTACGCAGAAACAGACACTTAAAATAAAGTGTAAGAAGAAGGGTGTAACAGTGCTGTAGTTACTAAGGAATGTGCTGCTTCTGTGCCATTGTTTCCACAGTTAATGACTAACTAACATGTATTTGCAAAGTAAGTATGCAGAAACTGACACTTAAAATAAAGCATACAAAGAAGGGTGTAACAACTATGCACTTACATTGAATGTCAATGATGTAGTTCTGATGTATGCTTTCCTTCAGAAATCAGTCCCTCATGCACTTACTGGTTAATTAACATGCAATCTAATATTCTTATTTGCTATACAACTACATTAGTTACTTATACAATAAAAATAATGTACATAATTACTTATTGGTTTGTAACAATGCTGTAGTTACTAAGAAATGTGCTGCCTCTGTGGCATTGTCCCACACTTGTTCTGTACCCACACTCCTGGCATGCTGCAGCCTAGGTTGGTGGCTGGGAGTTGGGTATGGCTACATACCATGCACTTTACCATCGATCTGCTGTGTGGAGTGGTAGTGGGTGGCAAAGGATACACAGGTAGGGACCCATCCTGGTGTGTAGTTATACAAATTGCATCATATGGTAGTTACACATGCAACCACAACTGTATCTCTTTTGGCACAAATTGATTTATGCTGGAAGTGTAACTACACATGTAATAGCTGTTGCAACAGTAATTGCAGTAACTACCAGTTCATGCAAATTGTGTAACTTCACTAAACTGCAAATGTGAAACTAGTTAACTATGACATTGTAGTTACATGTAACTACAAAGAAGTTAGATAGTAGTTACATTGTAGTTATATAATAGTTTCAGTGTAGTTAGGACACTTAAAATAAAGTGTAACCTGGAATTCAAGTACAAACAACAACAGCCATCTGAAATGAAGACCCTAGCTAAAATCATGAAAACTCATATCCACCAAAATGAACTGCTGATGTGAAAAGCTGAACTAGCTTTATTCCACCTAAAACATAATTGTT
This sequence comes from Neoceratodus forsteri, assembly GCA_016271365.2. Lineage (NCBI taxonomy): Eukaryota > Metazoa > Chordata > Ceratodontiformes > Ceratodontidae > Neoceratodus > Neoceratodus forsteri. The sequence goes on from CM057456.1 coordinate 1,296,309,593, forward strand.
GGGAAGCTGGAGATTTTTGGGAAGTTGGGAGGCTCTTGGCACCCTGTATTAAAAAGTGTCCAGGGGAGAAGCATCTATCAAGCTGCTCTGATGACCAAGGCCAAACCCAAATGGACACAGAATCAATTAATCAAATTATTAGTGCCATTTCTGAGCATCTGTATATATCCCACATCTCACCATCATGTCAGGGCATACTGGCATTCCTAGATATGACTCCGTTGTCTAGAGTCCCTTGTGAAGAATCTGATAAACTCGACAGTTCAACCACACTGGAAGAGGTTACGCTCCCTCAAGAGAGGGCAGAAGCTGGGTAAAGATGGCTTCCAGTCAACTTCTGGAAGTCTGAGTGAACAAGTTAGTCTCATTCTACAGGAGGTCTTCCAGGATTCTGTGAGAGCTCAGAAACTTCCCCCACCATGAAGAAGCAGTCATAACTGTTCTCCCAATAAAGGGGGAGATAACATTCCTGCATAAAAGTATAGGCCCATCTCTATCATCAATGTAGATGTTAAAGTGCTGGCCAAGATCCTAGCTACCCAGTTGGAGAACATTTTTCAAGGCATAATTCACCCATCCTAGCCAGGATTCATTTGGGGGAGGCATAGTACAGATCATCTGCATACACTCCTACACCTTATGCACAGCACCCACAGATGACTTCCCCAGCAGTAACCTTCATGGCTGATTTTTGCCAAAGCATTTTTTTTTGTTGCTCCCAATAAATCTTTGGTTTATTGAGGTATTATTTAAAAAAAAAAAACAGAAACCCACCCTAACCCAGCAGCTGAGGTGTGGGATTCTTTTTTATATTTAATTTGTATAGAAAAATAAGAAAATACAGAATTGAATGCAAGAATATAGAGTGTAATTTGTGCAGCCATAGTCTTTCAATATATTATTTCTAGGCAAGGCTACAATCAAAATTCTAATATCCAGCTAAGTAATCCTCACTGGGAAAGGGATATTCAATTTCAGTTTATTGACTATTAAGTTGAAAGACCATTACAACTGATACAATAAAAACAAGAATAGTACAAAATGTAAAATACAAACTCCATACTGCAGCAATTCATAATACAAGAATTCATGAATACAATGTGTTAAAGTACAAACATACTGTGCCTAAAATACAATACCCAAGGAGGTAGAATCATGCCTATTACTTGTTAGACAAAGATTTGACTATTGCTACCCCAGAATACTAATGTTTTAAATGTATTTTGTTAATGATTTTTAAGTAATCAGCAAAGTTAGTTATAACCTGTTCATCTTTGGAAGTAAACATAATGTTTAAAAGAATATTCTTTTCTTGGGTATATTGTTTTCCATAATGGAGCTAACCAGGTCTGTCTTGGCCTAATGTACCATGTACAGTCAAACTTGACATTTTGGAAGTTTTCAAACGCTGGGGTTGTTACAGGAACAATGTTTCTCTGGCTGTTCTGTAAAATTATTGTGTCTGGCATTTAAAACAGTGCTTTTAAAAAGCTCCGCCCTATAAATTGTATATAATCTTCTTTTACAAGGGTCTGTTAAAAAGTCCAGATAGTGCCTACAGAAATGTCTTATGTCATTCCTTATCAACCAAGTAGAAATTCTAGTAAGACTTATTATTTTCTATGTCTTCGACACATCCAATGTTTGTAATTTTGTTTTTTATATATGCTTTGTATTTAAGACAAAGCAAAATACCCTTTTTGACATAGCTGTCCAGATAATCCAGGTCATGGTAAGTAAGGTACAGTATGTAGTTATTCTCCTAAGCCAGAAAGATTTTCTGTAGCCTATAGTTTTCCATTTTGGTTTTTCAACTAGATATTAGTAAGGGAATCTAGGAGATGGCATCCTAGTAACTCTTAGCCTGAAATGTACTCTATTTATTGCAGCTAGTGCATTAAAGCAGCAGTGCAAGGAGTGTAAAATAATTGTCTGAATGCTTTTGTTTGCCTTAAATAAAACTTTCCACTTACTCAGTTGTGTTTACCATAAGTTTTTTATTCTTCCTGCCCTTCTGAGCAAGATATTTTTATTTTAACTAAATTTAAAATGCACGTCTTTTATTTGCAGCCATGCAGTGTGATTGGACATCTCTTCAGAACATGCACTTTGTATGGCATGGACACTAGCATGTCCTTCTGACCTTTACATGACAGCGTGAAAGCTGATTGGAGCATACAGCGCTGCTCACAGTGCACATGTGTGAACACTAGCTCTTGGTCCAAGATCAAATATGGTGGTCCTGATGAGGGTCTGTGTGAAATGTGGAGACAAAAGGACTAGCAACATGGTCCTGAGAGAAGGTGCAGAGGCAGAAAAGATAAATTCTTAAGTTTTACCTTGGGAGTCAACAGGTTATGCAAATCTCACAAGATGTACAGTAAAATACTGAAATGGGTACACCGCTGCTTTAAGACTTACCCAATTCTGCTCTCATAAGGTGGTCCAGATTGCCCACACCCAGTACAGATCTATACAATTTGTTAAAAGGGATCTCTAATATATCATACTTGGAAGGATCCCATATTTCAATTAAATATATTGCTTGTGAAATATACTTTGCACTAATGGCTTCCAGTAAAGATTTAACATTGTTACCACCATACTGTACTGTCTATTATACCTGGACAGAGTTTGCTGTTTGACACAGTTTAATAGAAACTGTTTTTGTATGTTTAGCCCGCAGACCATTGTTTGCAAAGGTTGGACCTAAATAAGAGTAAAATTTCACTGATTTTAATTAATTGATCCAGCTTCAAAGTTGCATTTGATTTGTTTGAACCAAATACAAGAACTTTGCTCTTAGTTTCATTTATGCAAGTTGATATTTGTCAACATAAGTATTCAATAGGCCCAATGTATGCTGTAATCCCTATCTTGTTAGTATTAATAGAGCCAAATTATCAGTGTATGCTAATGCTTGGCAGTTAGAATTGTCAATTTTCAGGGAGTCTGTCACTGATTCTTCTAAGCACACAAGCAGTTTTTTGAGATAAATTCAAAACAGTGTGGTACTAAGATGCAGCCATGCCTGACATCTATATTTGTTGGGTAAGTGGCTGAGAGCTGAGCTTTGGTGCCTTGTCTAATCTGCGCCCAGGTATTAGAGTACAGTTCTCTAATAATGCTGATAAGATTTTCATCTATTCCCCACAGCAGCATAAATTCCCAATGGGAACATTGTGATATGAGGTCAAAGGTGGAACTAAAATCAATGAAAACTACATATTGCTTTTGTTTTCTATGTACTATGTATTTTTCATGTAGAAGATTCAAGATAAAATAGTTATGTGAAGTACAGTAACCAGTCCAAAATCCTGCCTGAAGTTCAGATAGATGCTCCTCAACAAATCTATTTGCTAACAATCTAGACAAAATTGTTTTTGCAAATCTTTACCCAACTACATTTAATAGAGGTAGTGATCTTTACATTTTGGAATCCTTCTTATCACCTTTTTTGTAAATGAATGTAACTGTGGCACCCTTCCATGCATCAGGAATGGCACTATTAAGAATAGATAGATTACACTTAATAAGAAGACATTGGTCTGAAATAATGGAGCCATCAGATAAACTTCAGGGAGAATTAAATCTGAATCTGTGGCTTTGTTTTTTTTAAGAGGCACTATTGACAGCTATAGTTCTCTCAGTTGAATTAAGAGAATGTTCAACTGGTTAGTTAGATTTTCCCATGAAGGCAAGGCATTATCAACTTCTGAATGATGAAAAAAATGTTTGTATAATATCGTGTCCATTGGTCCAGTGAAATGTAAGAGTGAATTTCATACTTTCTATTGTCTAAGTCTTTTGGTACCATTAACCAAAAGGTTTGCAAATCTTTATTGTTTATTATGTTCAGCATTTGATTCCATTGTTTTTGGTAGAATTAATGTTTTTTAGTTTTTAAAGAGAGTTCATTTTTTCCCTAGCTTTGTTTAATAACTTGAAATTATTCTTATCCTTGGAACCTGTTATGTTTCTAATAAGCTGAGATAGGGCAGCTTTTGCCTTCTCACAGTCCTGGTCAAAACAGGAGGTACCTATGTGTAGGTGAACTTTAGTTTTAGCCAGTTTGTAAAGAATTTATTTAAAGAAAGTGTACTATTCTGCCAGTTTTGTACTGAGTGTTGAGAAATTACTTGGATAGAAAACCTCATCCACTAGTTGAGAAAGCAATTCTCCAAAGTACATTGTATCAAGAAATGTATCACAGTTAACACCTGCTTTGTTGAAGCAGCATGTAACAAAAACAACTGGTCAATTTTTCACTCTCTTAATGACCATGATTCACTTTTAGAAACATTTACTACAGTATATAGTACCATTGCTAATAAAGTTTCACCTTTAAGAAAAATAAGAATTTGAGCAAATAAATAGAAAAGGATAACACATGATTTGCTCCTTCTTATGAGAGCTAGAGACAAAAGTTGGAAGCAATATAAGGGCAACAAAAATTCTATTACATTACAAATGTACAAGATTCTAAGAAATAAATTTTAATCCGAGATTATGAGAGCCAAAGTTCAGTAGTGTTTGTTTGAGCAAAAAAAAAATGTGCATGGTAACCCCCAAAAATGTGACAAGTCTTAAATTAATAGGCAGGGGGAAAAGACACTGCTATCACTCTACAGTATAATGGCCTTCTTATTAGTGATTCCACATTAGTGTCAGAAATGTTTAATGCACATTTTGGTGATCTTAATAATTATAAAACTCCTTTTTGTACTGATAAACCTAGCTTCATTAAAACAGAATTAAGTAATATGCATGCTAAATTCATTTTGAGAAGGTACCACCAGATTTAGTCAAGGAATATGAACTTAAACAAAATACCAGACCATCCATAGTGCATGATAGTATTGACTATAGAATAGTTAAATTGGGTATACATTTTTTTTTTCATATCCTATGTCATTAATTTTAAAATTTTCACTCTGTAATGGTGTTTTAACTCAAAACTTGAAATTAGCTACCATTAAGCCTATTTTCAAAAACAGCAATTCATCAGTGGTCTCAAATTATCAACCTATGTCTTCATTAATGCCACTGTTAAAAATACTAGAAAGAATCATAGTGGGCCAAACATTAGAGCATTTTGTGAAACATCAAGTTGTTAAAAAATTGTCAGCATAGTTCTAAACCAAAGTATAATACTGTGAAGGACTTTTTGAGGTTCACTAGTCACATTCAGGATGCCCCTGATTTTATTTTTTATTTTATTTTTTGAAATGTTTCACCAGAAAAGTACACTAAGCAATCAAAATTGCTCATCTCACGGTACATCCTGGGGGAGGAGGTGGAAATGTGGGGAAAGGATACATACACAATTGCCATAACAGGTACAAATGACATATAAAAATGCTGGATACATACTATTGATAAAATAGGATATAGAGCCAATGCAACAGTTAATGACACATACATAAAACAGTTAAAATTAGTGTACAATAAGTCGATAGGACAGATTTGTTGCAGACACAGCCAAAGAGAGCAGGGACTATACAATTGGTCTGTCATAAGAGCTAATACATAAGGAGCTGTTAAATGCTTTGGAGTTGCTGACTGGGTGGTGGTGGGACAGAGAGCAGGGATGTACAGGAGCAGTTAGTGGAGTAGAAGTTAAGTAGGGTGGATGAAATGGATGCAGGGGATAAGGAATGGTGAATTTGGGGGGGCACATTCCAGATTTTAGGGAGGTGGTGCGAGAACCCTGATTGACCTATGGTTGTTAATTGGCAAGAGACTGATAGGGTGCGAGCATCAGTGGATCTGACTGAGTGGTGGGATGTTGGTGATAGTGTTAAGGAGGAAGAAAGATAAGAAGGAAGAGAGTGGAGTCAGAATTTAGAGCTGAATTTTGTGCAGTGAAAGACACTTAATTTGCCTAGAGAAGGGAGAGCAAGTGAGTGATAGAGGTTGTAGTGATGAATGAGAGGGTGGGCATCCAGAGCAAAGCAACAGAAAAAGTTGAAAAGGGTATCCAGTTTGGCTAGGGAGGATGTGGGGGTAGCACTGTAGACTACATCACAGTAGTCAAAAATAGGTGGGATCATCTTCTGGATCAGTTCACTCCTAGCCATAGGCGGAAGACAATAATGGTTCCTGTGTAGTGCACCTAGCTTGGGTGTAGTTTTGACAGGATGGTGTCACTGTGACCAGAAAAATTGAGGTACTGGTCAAGCCAGACCCCAAGATGCCTAAAGGAGGATGTGTCCTTGAGAAAAGTCCCATCGATGGTGTGATAGAAAGGAGAGGAGGTGAGCCTAGAGAGTCTCTGCCTTGTGCCAAAGGTCATGGAGATGGTCTTCTTGGAATTAAGGAAGAGTTAGCGTGAGCAAAGCAAGAACGTAACTTTGTCAAAACCCTGCTGGAGCCTGGCTTCTACATCAGTGGAGTTGTGGTCAGAGGTATACAGGACTCTGTTATCTGCATACATATGAATGTACACAGATGAGCAGACTACGGGAAGGTAATTGAGAAAAATGGAGAAAAGCAGTGGGTCTAGAACAGAGCCTTATACAAAGGTTCATACAAAGGTATATGGGAGCTAAGAAGGCCAAGAAATAGCCCATAACCCCTCCTTTCCAATATCCTTCAATAGGCGAGTTTACCATTTTCCATTATGTAGTTATCCAACTGGGTTTTGAAGTGATACTTTGATTTAAAACCTTGTGGCACACCAGTGTTGTTTTGGAGAGGGGGAACAGAGTTTCAGCTCTCCTGACCGATTGTGTTCTACCTGTGAGGTAGGCTCTTAACCAGCCAGTGGCAGAGACGCACAGACGAGCTGAAGTCAGATTCAAGAGGAGTAGTGGATGAGAGACAATGTTGAAAGCCTTGCCAAGGTCGACAAAAATGGCCAAGGTGATTTGCCCACTGTCCACTTCTGTGAGGATAAAGTCAATGAGTCTAAGGAGGGATGTAGTAGTAGAGTGGTTTTCCTGAAGCCAGACTGGAAAGGAGAGAAGAAGGAGAATTCAGAGAGGAAGGTAGAGAGTTTGGTAAGGACAAGGTGCTCCTGGAGTTTGGTCAGGACTGGTAGTAGTGAGATAGGCCTGTAATTGTTTGGTGAGGAGGAGTCACCGCCCTTAGCTAGGGGGATAACAGTCATGTGTTTATATCCTGATGGAATTGCTGCAAGTGTGAAAGAGAAGTTAAGAAGGGCAGCAATGGGGGAGGAGATTGCAGGTGCAGAGAGGTGGAATAATTTGGGGTCCAGGTGGTCAGGGGTCCTCCTTTGGCTGGGCTGAGGGCAAGGAGGGCTTCTTGAACTTCTGCAGGAGATACTGGGAGGAAGGAGAAACTTCCAGCAGATGGGTGAGTGGTCTGAGTAGAGGAGGTAGGAGCAGAGTTGGGGGGATTGGGAGGGAGGGATGAAAGAAGGGAGGAAGCACAAGAGGTGAAGTATTTATTGAATTCAGCAGCAACAGAGGGGTGGCCAGAAATTAGGGAGCTTTTTATCTTTAGGAGTGGGGTTGAAGGTTTAGATGGTGGGGAGAAAAGGGAGTGAACTACCTTCCAAAATCTAGAGGGGTTGGCTATGTTTGACTGCAATGAGAAGCTGAAATATTCTGCTTTGGCCAGTCTAATAGCTCTGCTGCAGAAATTTTGTAGGGCCCGGCATTTGACGAGGTCTTGAGGTAGTTTGGAAGGACTTTCCAATCATGGTATCATGCTTGATGGCATGCCAGGAGTTCTGGGGTGACACATGGTAGGTGGTTACCATGAACTCGAGTTCTTTTTAAAAGAGTATGCTTATCCCAGACTGCAAGGAAGTTGTCCTTAATGTACAAAAGAGCTTGATCGATAGAATTAGCAGAAGATAATGGCGACCAGTCGACTTGGGCAAGTTCAAGGTGGAGCGGGGCTAGATCAAGGGATCTAAAAGACTGTGCCGTCAGTATTTTTGGGGCTTTTAGGTCAATGCACTTTGTGCGCAAGACAGATTGCATGGTGATCACTTAGGGTGTCAGACAGTGTTCCTGATAGTACAATAGGGTGACGGTGGGTGGTGAGGGCCCAATCTATGAGTGTGATTTTGGGTTTTGTGCTTTGGGCATGTTGGCTCATTTATTAGTTGGGTGAGGTTAAGGGAAGTTATGTCATTTTGAGTTTTACCAAGGGATGGGGACAACTAATTGTGATTTACATCACCCATTAGACATAATTCTCCATTTGTGCTAAGTGTTGTAATGGAGGTAATGAGGTCAACAGCAATTCTAGCATTCAGTCCAGGGAGACAGTAAATCCCCCTTACATAAATAGGGACAGAGAAGGGCACTGAGAGGCTTAGGAGTAGTGCCTCATAGGTAGATAGTACGGCTGAGGATAGGGTAGTAACAACTTGGAGAGCAGAGGCAGTGTGAATTAACACCCTTCCTTCATGGTTCCTCCAGTCTTGTCAGGTGAGTGAGTAGCAGTGAATGGAGATGGCAGAGTCTGGAGTATTCTTGGTTTGCCATGTGTCCATCAAAATGAAGATGCTTGGAAAAAGAGAGACTATTAGCGGTTGGAGTACATCAAATTTTGGAAGAAAACTGCAGGGCCCAGATATTCAAACTGCACCACAAAAATGCGCAATAGCAGGTTCAAGCTCAAGTCCACTGCGCCCATGCACAACACGTGCGATATTCAAACACTGCACAGGTCAAGATGTGCCTGCGGCACATGACTGAATTTTGCGCCAACTGTGCCATAGCACAACCAGGGATGTGCAGTGGCGCAGGTCAGATGCACAATAGCAAAACCAGGGATGCCTAGTGGAGCAGGGCAGCAGCACAACAGCACAACCAGGGATGCACAGGGATAGGATGAAGGGGCCCACCACCCATGGTAGGGATGGGCAGAGAAGCACATTGCAGAACAGACATCGCCCCCCCACACCCCATGCACCACACAATCAGAGGAGATCAGGAAGAACCACCGACCCAGGGACACCAGCAAGAAACACACCACCGTGGCATGGTGCACCAGTACACCCCCCTGCAAGCTGGGACTGTAACACATGGATGCCTCTCCACCCCGTGCCACACGATCCCACCAGTGCAGAGCACACCCTGCACCATGATCCCCATACATCCTGCCCAGGAGTAGCGCCCAACAGTGCAGGACAACCCAAGCATGCCACCACCGCCACTGTGACAATACAACCCTATGCACCACAGAACCATGCAAGGCAGCCCCACCATGAGCACCCAACAGAGGGCAGCAGCAGACAGTGAAGCAACGTCTGCATACACAGTGCCACCATGCATGTCCCCCCCCCAGGTACAGCTGTGAGGCTGACCATGTGTCAGCACATGAGGTACCACACACATGACAGGGCATGCCCCGAACCCCACCACCAGTGTTACAGCACCCTGCACACCCTCCCAAGGACACACCCCATCCCAGCACTGGCCACAACAGCCAGCACAGACACCCACAGTGTTGCATAGAAGCATGTGCCACACAGGATGCAACACAGTGCACAGACAAACAACCACCCACCCATACCCAAGGGCACACCAACACAGGGACACAGTAGCGGGTCAACCAAGCCCCCAGCGTATGGCCACGGCAGCCGTATACACACGGCCAGAACCCTTCCATGGCACAGGTGTGCCAGCAACCCTGTGCATGCACCACGATGCTGTATGCCACCAGCATGCGGCTGGAGCACAAGTGACAGACAGTGGAGCACATCCCCTACAACAGACACAAGTGACAGCATTGAGGTGGGACAACAACAGCGGAGGCAACAGAGCCACCTGAGGCAGACCTGCATCACACCAGTGACAGGATCAACCCAGCATCATGCTGGGTACAGTGGCAGTCAAGCATGGGCAGCCACCACTGACATGCCAGCAGACTGTGCAGGTCACAGACATGCAAGGGTGGCAGCTGCACAGGCCATGGACAGTCTGACAAGTGCACCATGGACACAGCGCATGCATAGTGTACCATTGCACACAGTCATCCAGTGCACAAGGAACAACACACAAACCACAGACAGTGACTGAGAGCTATGCCCATACCAAACTTGCCTCCCCTACTGACACACAAATACACACACACACACACCCATGATAGCACCACCCCAACACCATGCACACCACTGCAGCTGAGCAACATTAGCCCACTGCAAATCAGAGACCACCACAGTAGGCATAACTAAACAAATGTATTAGAAGTATAAACAAAACTATGTACATATTTACCGTAAAAAAGGGGTGAGGGCCACAAACTGGGTGGAGGTGGGTAAGGGGCAGGGGTGAACAAATGGGAGCGGGAAGGAGACGTGTGAGGGTGGGTCCAGGGGGGTTGTCGTAGTCCTTGGGCGGACTGTCTTCAGTGGGAGCCCCGCTTCCCGCTCCTATGGTGCCTCCTGCCATGTCTTAACTGCACGCAATGCTGATTCACCCTCTCTAGCATGGCCAGAGAGGCCCTGGCTACCTGAAGCAGGTCCTGCAGTGCCCTCTCAATATAGACCATCCTCTGTCCACCTAGGACAAGGGAGCAGAGTCAATAGGTGTGAATACACAGCCTCCTGCAGCCCACCCATTGTGCATGGCATACAGCCATGGGACACACCCCTGTGATGGTGTGCGACCACCCACAGTGATCGTGTCCACAAGACTTGCCCACCCAGGTGCACACAGCAATGCAGACCACTGCACACACCCACCACCCAAGTCCTGCACAGCATCACCGTGGTTGTACAGTGACATGGCTTTGGGGTGCGAAGGCACTGGCACAGCCATGTACCCGGTGCACGCATGGACCACCAGTGATGCACTCCCAGACATGCAGTGCCACTGGACAGTGCTGACTGTACTATGTGGCTTGCACGGCAGTGGTGTCAATGGATGGTGGCCATTCCCCGCTGCCCGCCCTGCTACACAGCATGCACAGAAAATCCTGGATGTAAGGCACTCACCATCATCAGACTGGTCCTGGCGCTGAGCGTTCCTCATGCCACTGCCTCTCCTCCCTCACACGGCGATGCTCCTCAGGGCCTAGGGTGCAAACATGGAGAGAAGAACATCAGTACAATCCAGTAGCAAAGGCCCCCCACCCCGGGTGTGTGCGATCCCACACAGCCAAACCATTCATCCCCCCACCCCATACCAACACCACCACCACTGCCCACAATGGACAGACCACCCCCCCATGTGATGGACACATGCCTACCATGAAACCCATACTGACATAACCAGTGTATGGATGGGGCACCTACCTGGCCGTGGAACAGCACCTCTCCTGGCACGTGCCTGCAGGTGGGCAAGCCTGTCCGGATCCCTCCACTGGAGGTCCCCGTACTGGTGCCTGCACTGCTCCGCTGTTCTCTGGAGCCCTGTCACCTCCTCCAGGGCCACCGCCACCTCCTCCCACACGGCTCTCCTGGCCCTGTCCAGGGGTGCCTCACCAAAGAGGGCACCAGCATGGGGTTCAACTAGAGAGACAAGGTTAGCTAGCTCCACCTGGCTCCAGATAGGTGCCCATCTCCATGCCATCCTTCCACTGAGTCAGAATCAAAATGGCACTTCCTAGCACACGTCTGCCATGTGCAGATGCTGCACTGCCATTCCCCATCATGCTGTCACTGAACAGCGTGATGGGGTGTACCCATGCAGATGCACGGTGCCTAGGGGGCAAAGGTTGGGCACAGGGTCAAGGGTCCCTCGTGCACAGATCGCCACAGGGCGATTGGTACTCACCCCGTGTAGCTTGGTACGGCATCTGTGTGTCACTTCCTATAGTGGCCTACTGTGATGTGGAACCACGGTGCCTACAGTGCTCCAGGGCAAGAGCGCTATACATGTGAACAGTGTACTAGCACCACTGGCACAGTGGTGGACATGCCCTGCACTGCCTCCCGTGCTCAGCACATCAGCGGCACAGCAGGTGTCAGAGTCAGCGCCCCGGGCATGCGCCATTCAGTGTCTACTGTGCATGTCACAGAGCTGCGCCCCTGCCTGAGCATGTTCAACACAATTGCGCAAGGTGCAACAGCATGATATTCAGCTGGCATATGCAAATCAGCTCAACAGCAATTCAGTGGTGCAACTACTGCATTAGCATCAACCTAAAACTGAGCCTCACCTCATTTACATGCATTGCGCTATATAAATGTGACATGGGGCTGCAGAGGCCATAGTCTGGTATTGCAGTATATTGGGGTGAGTTGCATGCTGTTTGCCAGTGTGGACTGTGGTGTGTGAGAGATGCATGGGACTGCACATTCAGAGGTAACGCCTGTCATTCCCACAGGATCAATAATGACCAAAAATGAGGTGGAGGAGGAGGAGGAAAAGAGATGCGGGAGATGGAGGAGGCCCAACTTCACCCGGGCAGAATCAGATGCCCTGTTTGAGGCCTACCTTGACCAGGAACCGTTGCTCTGTGGACAGCGGAAAACACCACAGACCCATGTTGCGGCATGGGATGAGGTGGAGCATGCCATCAACTGGCATGGCAGCCACCAGCGGTCTGAGCAGGAGTGCAAGAAGAAGGTGGGCACGGACAAGAGGAGGATAAAAGATAAGGTGGCTGCCAGCAGGGCAGCAAGGGCTGCGACTGGTGGTGGACAGCCAGCCGTGCCACGTCTGATGCCACAGGAAGAGCGGGTCGCTGGCAGCATGCAGCTTTGTGCCCTAGAGGGTGTTCCAGGTGGTGGCTTCCAGATGGGTGGCAGCCCATCACTGCATGGTAGGTCCTGATCTGTCACTGTGTGGGGGTAGGGGGAATGCCACAGGGTAGGGCAGAGACATTAATGCTACTGTGTTCTCTTACAGCTTCTGAGCATCTACATGGGTCAGCGGTGGTGGGTTCATCCACTGAGGGCAATACCCTGGACACAGAGGAGCATCCATCCACCTCCACAGGTGTCCGAGGGTCAGAACAACATTGTCCCCACCTGGCTGTCTGGACTGAAGTTGGTGGAGCTGGTGCAGAGGAGGCCTTGCCCATGTCCCAGCATGACAGCGTCCTTGGATGTCAGAATGCTGAGACTCAGACTGGTGACGGATCCATCACTGAAGATGATGGAGCTCACATCATGGACAGTGATACGTGTGGGCCGCAGGATGGCCCCACAGCAGGGAACAGCACGGGCATAGCCATGGGTGGTGCCGCCGTGGAGGCCTGCATGACATCACATCCCAGCCTGTGTCTGTCTGCACCAGTGGTGCTGTTGCCGCCGCTGCAGCGGCACCGTTGAGCCCTGGAGAGCGGTGGCCGGATGGGCAGTGTCACCAGACAGCCAATGGTGATGGGGGGACAGTGTTGGGGGCGGTGTCAGTGCAGCACGTGTGGCCATTCCCTGGCATGGCTCTGGTGTGCAGTGTCCATCATCAAGGGGTGATGTCCAGCAGGGCCAGGAACACCATGAGGGACGTCATGCTGATCTGGTGGATGACCCCTTTGATGAGCACAGCCGACTACTCCAGGCTTCCATGGATCAGCAGTCTCAGCTTGTCAGGGCAGTGGTTCTGCACCAGGCAGAGGACTGGCGCAGCAGAGACCACACTCTGATCCTGGCAGAGATGGCCTGGCAGCGGGAGGATGTGACTGCTGCCATTGACAGGCAGACATGTGCATTCACAGCTGTTATGGCCACTTTGGGAACACAGTTTGTTGACTATGCACTGCAGACACCATGAAATTACATGTCCAACCCCCCTTCCCAGCATCATGCGACACCCTCCATGTCGACACCGGGTTCAGCTGTGGGCATCCCGAGCACACCTGGTGCAAGCATGTTTGGTGAGCTGTAGACCCCTGCTTGGGCACGGTCACGTTCCCGCAGCATCACCCCAGGGGGACCATTGGTGTCTCCCCATGAGGCCAATGGTCAGCCTGTCACAGCTGGCAGGTCTCGGCGAGGCCACCCATGCATCTGTTATGGCCGTGGCACTGTGCCGTGTGACTGACCTGTCTCCCACCCTGGCTACTGTCTGACGCTGCCCTGTGTGCAGTGTGTTGTTCAACGTGCAATGCACGGGTGGGGTACCTGGCCCTGCACACACACACACACACACACACACACACAAACACCATCCATGTGCTCACCCTCCTGGCTGCTGGCTGCTGGCCACTGTGGCATGTGCATGATGATGTCTGCGTTGCATTGTCCGCCACTGTGCAATGGTGCCCAGTGTCTGAGACACACACATTGATGGGCACTGGGCGTGGTCATCTGTGGACCTGTGTGTGGCTGGGGTGGCGGTCGAGGTCAGTGGGCCTCCTACCCATTGTGCATGTCTTGTCGTGTGTGTGTGTGTGTGTGTGTGTGTGTGCGTGACCATGTGCCATGTTAGGCCTTGTCAATCCCTAATGGCGTGTGCAGTTCCACGCTCAGCCAATTCCCTTTCTGCCATGCACCCCTGGTGTGTGTCCATGCGAGTTTGTGGGTTGTGCCCTTGCCATTGGTGGTTGCACATGGCCCCATGACTTACCTGGGTTGGTTGAAGTGCTCCTCTGTGATGGTGTCCCGGTGCAGCTGCGACATCTGGATCAGTCGGGGTTCCCTTCACCCAAGGGGTGGCTGCCCACCACCATCTGCACCGGCGTCCTCATCATCCTCATCTACTGTCCCCCTCTTCAACCTCTACAGCTATCCCACAGTAGTTGGTCATGTTATGCAGGATGTAACAGGCCAGGAATAGCCCATAGGCCTTTGAGGGGCTGTACTGTAGGGCACTGCCAGACATGTCCAGGTAATGGAAATGTGCCTTCAGCATCCCAAACACCCACTCTATGACATTGCATGTTGCGCATGTGCCTCATTGTACTGTTGCTGTGATGGGGTCACGGGCCACTGGTATGATGTGAGCAGCCAGGGACAGAGTGGACAGCCACTGTCACCTGTGTGTTGAGGGTGGACATTAGTTTGGTGATCAGTGTCACCCTGCAGTGGGCCATCAAGGCCAGTACCCATGGCTACTCTGACTATGCCCCCCCAAGATCCATGTCATCCTGCGTGATTTGCATACTCACCCACTAGGTCTCCAGTGGGGATGTCCCCACTCTTGAACCTGTGGCACAATGCAGACTGGTGCCAGATGAAGGCATCATGTTCTCTCCCAGGGTGCATGGCACAGACATTGCTTATGTGCCCCCAGCATCACACACCACCTGGCAGTTGATGCTGGCATAGCCCTTCCAGTTGATGTAAGCGGCACCTTCCGAGCCAGGTGGTGTGAGGATGGCCACATGGGTGCAGTCAATGGCCCCGAGCATTCCAGGCATACCTGCTACCCTGTGGAACTCTTGTATGTGTGCTGTGCGCTCCACCAGTGTGCTGGAGAAATGGATGTGCTCCACAGCATGTGGCAGCAATGTGCTGAGGAATTGTGTGAGTAGGCGTGATGCAGCCAACTGGGTTATGCCTGTTGTGTCCCCTGTTGGTCTCTGGAAGGTGCCCGTGGTGAGCAGGCACATGACAGCTGTTACCTTTGTCTCCACTGACAGAGCATGGCTCTGTCGTGTGGGTGCCTGTGTCTCAACACTGCACAGCTCACAGAGCTGCTTCAGGATTGCCTGGTTCAGGTGGTACCAGCCCACAATCTCTGTGTCACTGTAGTGCTCTAAGCTGGTGCGGGCTCGGTACCACCTGTTGGGGCATACCAACGACGGGCCCTTCCTAGGCCGTGCCCCCATGCTGCCTGCCTTCTCACACCCCTCGTTACTCCCTCCATCTGAAAGGTGGCACTGGCCATGTCCCTGGCTCTTGTCCCCCCCCGGCTGCTGTTATCCCATTCCCCCTGCTGTCCTTTGTGATACTCCCCCTGCACCGGGTACACCTCTGAGCTTTGGCTGTTCTGCCCACTGCCACTACCCTCAGTCCACTGTGGCACTTCCCCTGTCTCTCCTGCACAGTGGCACAGGCTCCCCACTCCTCTCCTGTTGCTCTTTGTTCCCAGGTGTGCCCTGTCCTGCTCCTTTCCAGTCCCACTCACTGCTTTCCTCTCTTCTGTAGCTGTCACCTTGCTCCCACCTCTGGCTTCCCTATAGCGTTCTTGCGCCTCTCTCTTGTTCCTTTTTATTTTGGATCATTTCTGCTATCGTGCAACCTCCGCTTGTTCCCCTATTGCGCATGGTGCATGCTGTAGACTATCGCTCTGCGCCATTTATTCATGGTTCATCCCCCTGTGGTTGTGCATGCATTCATTACCATTGTGCTCTTGTGCATTGCAATTTGGGGGTGCACAGCTGCCTCCCACTGAATATCGCAGAATGGCGCATTTTCGGACTTGCACTGGCGCATCTCAGTTGTGCATGGCTCAACCCTTTTGAATATCTTGGCCCATTTAGATGTATTATCTTTAACCCACAATGGAGAGATATGGCTGATGCCGAGGAGTCAGGGCTTGGGCTGTAGGCCTGGGGGCTGAGGCTGTGGGCTGTACCTCAGGAGGGGCCTGGATTCGGGCTAACATCACCAGCTGCAAACAGTAGTAGAGCAATGATAAGGAAGTGGAGTTTGGTGCTTCTGAACCAGGATTTGGAGCCTGGGTTGAAGGAGGAGGATGGGGTGCCAGGTGCAGGAGGCAACCAGATAGTTAGATGCAATAGGAAGAAGAGGGAGTTGGGTACTGGGGTAACCGAGATAGATGGGCGGATGGTTGAATGCAACCAATGCTGATTAAAGGGGCCTGGGATCACAGCTAAGGGAAACTTGGGGTCAAGAAGGAGAGGGTGTTGATGGTTGAGGGGGTGCAGTGTAGCATGTGGTGGATGTATTAGTTTAGGGGAATGGGTTAGGAGAACAACTAGCAGATAGGTGCAGAGAATCAGTTTAAACAGTACTGTATCAGGCATGATTGGTGTAGCTTATAAGATGCAGCTAGGTTATGCTTGCAATAAGCCAAATTTACTGAGGATGGAGTTAAGTATATGGATGATGAATAGTTCTGAAGAATAATCAGAATTCAGTGTGGTAGATCAGCAGATGGGATAGACAGCACCTGAAGGTTTCTCAGGTGATGATCTTACAGTAAAAAATGAAATGCCTAAGGAATGAGATTCTACCCCGTTAAGAGAGAGAGAGAGAGAGACAGAAAGAGAAACCAGAGAGAAGAAGGGGTGGGTCACTGAGAGAAAGAAAGTGTATTTAATACAGGATGGGGATGGGGTAGGGGAGGGGGTGGGAGAAAAATCACCCAGAGAAAAAGCTGCAGTAATCCAGCTCTTAACTCTGCTTAAGGATGTTTCCCAGGGTAATGAAATAATAATAGAAACAATCCATGGGCACTGCTCAGTGGAAGATGTAGTCTATTAAGCTGGCTCCAAGTTCAGTAAAGCAACTTCAGTCTCAGCACAAATCAGAAGGAGGGTGCCTTTTTTTTAAATTGCAGCATACCTTAGGCTGTGGGGAGCAGGTGGGCGGCTGATGCCTAGATGAGATTCGAACCGTGAGTGGTTTGATGTGGAGGAGCTGGCCCATTCAGGGCACAAGGTTCCCCTAAGAGAAGGAGAAAAACAGGGGAATAATTAGTGGGAAGAGGAGGAGGGAACTTAGTAACAGCCACAACAAAAGGACAGGGCTGGATGTAGTTCAAGCAAGGAGACAAGGAGGAGATTCAGAGGATCAGCCAGGAGGAAAAGGAAAGCAGGGGAGGAGTCCAGGAAAGAAATAAAAAAGAATGAAGAGATGGGGTATGTGGGCTGG
Source organism: Neoceratodus forsteri (assembly GCA_016271365.2). Classification (NCBI taxonomy): domain Eukaryota; kingdom Metazoa; phylum Chordata; order Ceratodontiformes; family Ceratodontidae; genus Neoceratodus; species Neoceratodus forsteri. The sequence continues at coordinate 1,296,327,246 of CM057456.1, forward strand.
GAGTGACTGGCTGCCATGGGGGGGGAGTTGGACCCCAGTTCAGCAGGGGCAAACAGATCAGAAAAAACACAGCATTAAAATTAAATTACACTCTAAGTTGCAGGTCAAGTAAACGACAGTGAACACTCTAAAAATCAAAAATCTCCCAGAGAAAGAGCTACAGTAACCCTGCTTACGGACTTTTCCCAGGGTAATGAAATAATAATAGTAACAGTCCAAGAGCACTGCTCAGTTGGAGAGGTAATGTGTTGACCAATGGGGTGTCCACCTATTGCATTATGGGTTACATTCCAATAATTGAGAAAGGAAAAGTAAGATGTAGCCTGTTTTACATGACAGGTAAGTGAATGAGTAAATTAAGGCACAGACTGTACCCATAGCTACATCCCTGGGTCACATGACCAAAAACAAGATGGCTGACACCATTCAAATATTTTCTGTATCAAACTGCTTCTGTTACATGTTTGTAGGGATAACAACATTATAAAATTGGTAAATGTCAATGGATTACTCTATTTTCATATCTGCAGGGGCTTGGATGAATTTTCTGATCCCTGATTTCACATTACAGACCCACTTGCAGATAGCCGGGTGCCATAACCAACCACCTTGGTATGCCCATGCTGGCCAATGGGTGTCCACTATTGCATTATTGGGTGCATCCAATAAATTCAAAAGTAAAAGTAAAAAGTAGTCCATTTTACATGACAGGGAAGGAATGAGTAAATCAAAGCCCAAATTGTACCCATAGCTACATCCGCTGGGTCACATGACCAAAACAAGATGGCAGCTACCGTTGCATCATTTTCTGTATCAAACTGCTTCTGTTACACATTTGTAGGGATAACTACATTATAAAAGTGATAAATGTCAATGGATTACACCTTTTCTTACATCTGTTGGGGCTTGGATGACTTTTCGGATCCCTAATTTCACATTACAGACCCATCTGCAGATAGCCGGGTTGCCATACCCAACCACCCATGGTATGCCCATGCTGGCCAATGGGGTGCCCACCTACTGCATTATAGGGTGCATGCCAATAAATTCAAAAAGTAAAAGTAAAAAGTAGTCCGTTTTACATGACAGGGAAGTGAATGAGTAAATCAAAGCCCAGATTGTACCCATAGCTATATCCCCCTGAGTCACATGACCAAAAACAAGATGGCAGCTACCGTTTCATCATTTTCTGTATCAAACTGCCTATCTTACACATTTATTGTGATAACTACATTATAAAAGTGGTAAATGTCAATGGATTACACCTTTTCTTACATCTGCCGGGGGCTTGGATGAAATTAATAATCACTAATTTTACTTTATAGACCCATCAGCATATAGCTGGGGTGCCATACCCAACCACCCCTCATATATCCATGTTGACCAATGGGGTGTCCACCTATTGCATTATGGATTATATTCCAATAAATTGAGAAAGTAAAAGTAAAAAGTAGCTTGTTTTACATGACAGGGAAGAGAATGAGTAAATTAAGGCCCAGACTGTACCCATAGCTACATCCCCTGCGTCACATGACCAAAAACAAGATGGTGGCTACCATTTGATCATTTTCTGTACCAAACTGCTTCTGTTATACATTTATTGTGATAACTACATTATAAAAGTGGTAAATGTCAATGGATTACACATTTTTTTTACATCTGCAGGGGCTTGGATGAAATCTATGATCACTAATTTCACATTATAGACCCACCACCATATAGCTGGGGAGCCATACCCAACCACCTAAGGAAGGCCATGCTGGCACATGAGGGTCACACCTATTGCATTATGGGTTGCATACAAATAAATTCAGAAAGTAAAGTAAGTTGTAGCCTGTTTTACATGATGAGGAAGTGAATGAGTAAATCAAGGCCCAGACTGTACCCATATCTACATCCCCTTGATCACATGACCAAAACTAAGATGGTGGCTACTGTTCAATCATTTTCTGTCAAACTGCTTCTGTTACACATTTGTAGGGATAACTATATTATAAAAGGGGTAAATGTCAAGGCATTACACCTTTTCTTACATCTGCAGGTGCTTGGATGAAATTTCTGATCCCTAATTTCTCATTAAAGACCCAACTGCAGAAAGAAGTGGTGCCATATCCAACCACCCATGGTATGCCCAGTCATGTCAATGGGGTGTCCACCTATTGCATCATGAGGTACAAGCCAATAAACTAAAAGGAAAAGGAAAAGCAGCTTGTTTTACATGTTAGGAAGTGAATGAGTAATGAAGGCCCAGACTGTACCCATATCTACATCCCTGGGTCACATGACCAAAATAAGATGGTGGCTACCTGCTCAATCATATTCTGTATCAAACTACTTCTATTCTAAAACCTGTGGAGAAAAACCCTACCCTTTTCCTATTCAAAATACCTGTGGAGAAAAACCCTATCCTTTCCCTATTCTAAAACCTGTGGAGAAAACCCTACCCTTTCCCTGTTCTAAAATCTGTGGACAAAAAGCCTATCCTTTCCCTATTTTATAACACATCATGAAGTCCACTATCCTTGACAGGACGGTGTCTAAAGTCTGGTAGGGAAACGTCCTGCCGAGTCTTCTCTGAGACATTGACAGTTGCAAGATAGCTGATCAGGGAAGGAGACATAGGAATCTGTAGTTGCAGGAGCCTAGTTTCCAGATCTGAAACCAGTTCTGACCTGGCCCTCTGTCACCAAGAGTGAATCAGGGTCTTGAAATCTGGAAGTAGCCAGGGTTTGGGAGGTGGATCCTGTTGAGACTGGGGGGAGGAGGAGGAGGGGTGTCCAGTGGAGGATATTACCCTTGAAACCCCATGTAGTTGGAGTAAGGGCAAAATCCAGGGTAGAACTGCCCCAAATGACTCCATTCTGGAGTGGAGCACCCTAGGTAGGGATCCCTTGGATACCCAAAAGGGTAATATGGGACAGTTCAGGGTTGATTATAAGCCCCCCAATGTCAGACCTGGCATCAGATGAATCCACGTTGGACCCGCCGTTGTGTAGATGGGGGAGGGTCCGGCACCAAGACAGCCCACTGCAGGGTCACTAACATTGTAACTGGCGCAACCTAACCTGGCACTGGAAGGGGTTCTGTTGGTCAAGTGACATTGGGTGGGTGGTCCCCCTTCAGGTATTGCTAGAAAAGTCTGCCATGCGGCCCGATGCCAGGTGGTGCAAGTCCTATATGTGATGACCTACTGATGGAACCCTCTAGAAGTAAGATCTGTCTTTTCCTAAATCTATCTCCAGCCCTCCAGCCTTTATGCATGTGAACAGTGCAAAAATGTATCTAGTATTACCTTTTACTATTATGTTTTAGTTCACTGTATAGCCCTTGGAAAATTAACACATTTTTTTTATGTCACCCTATCCTACTATGCCTTAGTCCAATGTTTTGTGATATTTTTTCCCCATACATTATATAAAATAGTTGGTGGTTGTCAATACACAGCAATGATACACCTTCACCCTAAGGTTCAAAGATGAAATACAAGATATACGTCACCCATGAGTTTTATATAATTAATAGAAAATGGACCTAGTTTCTTCAATATCTCACGGTTACAGTGAGAACAGCAAATTAAGTAAGGTGTTAACGAAAGTGGTGTGTATTTAGGCCACCATACAGTATCTTATATAGTGTACTATACAGTAGGAAAGAAACCAAAATAGTTTACTATTTTTTATTACCATTAGCATTTACCATCAGTTGTCCACATTTCACCGATGCAACACTTTTTCAAGTGTATAGATTATCATACACAAAGAGCATTCCATCAGACATGGTAATGCCAGAAAAGTGGCAAAAAACACTCTCCGTTCCCTATTCTAAAACCTGTGGAGAAAATCCCTATTCTTTCCCTATTCTAAAGCCTGTGGAGAAAAACCCTATCCTTTCCCTATTCAAAAATGTGTGGAGAACAACCCTATCCTTTCCCTGTACTAAAACCTGTGGAGAAAAATCCAATCCTTTCCCTTTTCAAAACCTTGGAGAAAACCCATCCTTTCCCTATTCTAAAACCTGTGGAGAAAACCCCACCCTTTCTCTATTCTAAAACCTGTGTAGAAAAGTCCTATCCTTTCCCTTTCAAAAACCTGTGGAGAAAAACCCTATCCTCTCCCTATTCTAAAACCTGTGGAGAAAAACCCTAACCTTTCCCTATTCAAAAAACCTGTGGAGAAAAACCCTATCCTTTCCCTATTCTAAAACCTGTGGAGAAAAACCCTACCCTTTCCCTATTCAAAAAACCTGTGGAGAAAAACCCTATCCTTTCCCTATTCTAAAACCTGTGGAGAAAAACCAGCACAACCTAACCTGGCACTGGAAGGGGTTCTGTTGGTCACGTGACGTTGGGCGGGTGGTCCCCCTTCAGGTATTGCTAGAAAAGTCTGCCGTGTGGCCCGATGCCAGGTGGTGCAAGTCCAATATGTGATGACCTCCTGATGGAACCCTCTCGAAGTAAGATCTGTCTTTTCCTATATCTATCTCCAGCATTTATGCATGTGAACAGTGGAAAAACCTATCTAGTATTACCTTATACTATTATGTTTTAGATCACTGTATTGCCCTTATATAATTAACACATTTTTCTTATGTTACCCTATCCTACTATGCCTTAGTCCCATGTTTTGTGATATTTTTTTCCCCATACATTATATAAAATAGTTGGTGGTTGTCAATACATAGCAATGATACACCTTCACCCTAAGGTTCAAAGATGAAATACAAGATATACGTCACCCATGAGTTTTATAAAATTAATAGAAAATGGACCTAGTTTCTTCAGTATCTCACGGTTACAGTGAGGACAGCAAATTAAGTAAGGTGTTAACGAAAGTGGTGTGTATTTAGACCACCATACAGTATCTTATATAGTGTACTATACAGTAGGAAAGAAACCAAAATAGTTTACTATTTTTTATTACCATTAGCATTTACCATCAGTGTTCCACATTTCACTGATGCGAAACTTTTTCAAGTGTATGGATCATCATACACAAAGAGCATTCCATCAGACATGGTAATGCCAGAAACGTGGCAAAAAACCCTCCTCTCCATTCCCTATTCTAAAACCTGTGGAGAAAATCCCTATTCTTTTCCTATTCTAAAACCTATGGAGAAAAACCCTATCCTTTCCCTATTCAAAAATGTGTGGAGAACAACCCTATCCTTTCCCTATTCAAAAACCTGTGGAGAAAAATCCTATCCTTTCCCGTTTCAAAAACCTGTGGAGAAAAACCTATCCTTTCCCTATTTTTAAACTTGTGGATAAAAATCCTAACATTTCCCTATTCAAAAAACCTGTGGAGAAAAACCCTATCCTTTCCCTATTCTAAAACCTGTGGAGAAAAACCCTACCATTTCCTATTCAAAAACCTGTGGAGAAAACCCTATACTTTCCTGTTCTAAACCCTGTAGAAAAACATATCCTTTCTCTATTCTAAAACCTGTGGAGAAAACCCTATCCTTTCCCTATTCTAAAACCTGTGGAGAAAAGCCCTATCCTTTTCCTATTCTAAATTTATATATTGTCTTCAGGCTTGTGACCTGTAGATAAAACTGTCTGATCTTACCCTATGCTACACCATTGCATCAACATTTTACATACTCTGTGATATTTAATTTAACCAAAGTAATGTAGCTCACCCTCACATGAAGTCATCTCTTGGAGTGTTCAGAACTAGTCCATGCATTATAATTCATTCCAACTGATGAGACGGTGAAGGTGAAGTTTGTTGTGGTGCAATGCGTACTAGTAGGTCTACAAGGCTATTTATGTTAACACCGCAAGGTTTCCATAGCCTGTTAGACAAACTAGTTTGTCTCTTACCGTAATCCCAGAAAGTATCAGTTGAGTAGTATCTTAGGAAGTCAAGATGTAAAATGTTGTAATGTAGCATCATTGCAGTGTTTCTCTCCTGGTATGACAAAGGTAAAAAGAAATAAATAAAGGTAAAAAAAAAAGTACACCACCCCTTTTGCTAGATATGGGTAGCAAGTGTGAATCACTGTTGAGGTACCCAGCTGGACTAACACTGTTAGCAGTTTCATGAGGTCAAACCCTGAATTAATTTTGAAACATAATACATACTGTACATCAATACACACATCTCAAAACCTAAGCTAAACTGTAACTTACTGTTAGTGACATCACGTAGTAACCTACCTTATGCACTTATTATTTCCAATTTATTTCCTCATTCTGACTGTTGCAAGAGTATTTCTAGCCAGGGACATATTTCGTACAACGCACTGTGTATATAGATTACAGTGATTGTCATATGGAAGACGAACCCGACGACAGTCGATAGGCATTTGAACGATATCCGATACGCTTTCGCTTTTAAAGACTTTTATCTATATAGTCCAATCTGAAACACAGAATTTAAAGACATTATACCAATGACGACCTGAAAGTTATAGTCCATTGATTATATAGTGTACATTCCCCCGCCACTGCATCTATAAATTGCATACCTTATAGTATTGGAGCTACAGCCCTCTTGATGTCACTGCAGAACATATCAGTTCCCTGATCCGTTATGGACACCATCCTGCCGATACAGTTCTGGGAAGAGGGACATGATGCCATCATGCTTGACCACGCCAGCTGACAATCCTCTCATGAATGCCCCCATCTCTGTGTTGATCTTTCTCCTTGTTCTGTCCATTTTCTTCGTATCAGAAACATTCCTCCACTGCCGACGCTGGATGATGTGGGACCAAAGGATCATGGTTTTCGGCATTCGGTGCTTGATCAAGGTGATGTCCTCCTTCATCTTCCGAAGCAGCATCACTGATGTCTTCAATCCTAAATTATTGCCTCCCAGGTGGATGACGATGACATCTGGTTTGGATCCCCTCAGGCATTCCTGTCGCAACATTGGCACCAGTTGATCCCAACGCATACCCCTCTCACCTAGCCAACGAACATTGACTGGAGTATCGAAGGTCAACACTGGTCCCCCAGTTCGAGACCACTCCCGAATCCCTGCCCAATGCACGAAGGAGTGTCCACAGATCCATACAGTCTTCTCTGGACCCTGCATATCTGAATTAAGAAAACATACATATTATAGCATCGGAGTGTATCCAATCTATGACAGGTAGTAGTGCTCAATTCCTGACATTTGCTGGCAAAAGACAACATGTCTGGTATCTTCCAGGAAATAAAAAACATTCAAGAGTGATTACTAATAGTGGCACTTAGAGCAAAATTGTGCATTTGCGGCACAAGATCTCATGAAAACATTATGTGATTGGTGGTTTGAGAAACTGATGGTTACCAAATAGGAACGGTATTTTGCAGTAGTCATGTTTGATGACCTAGCATGAATAAAGCAGTACATGTTGTTCAGCCTTCCCATGTCATCCCACACTTGTGTATCCCCTAGGTGGCACTATCTCAAGGGCTACTACCCCTGCCTGCATGGCTAGTTGCAGGTTAAGGGGCATGTGTACTGACACAGGAGCCTCCACCTGGAGGACAGGGTTGTTAGTAACAAGGCTAACCTGGATACAGCTTTCTGGGGCATTGTAATCCCCCTTTTTCCCCTTCTAGTAGCATAGACAATATGCAACAAACATTTTCACAGTAGCCCCTATTCTGTATATACTTCCCCACACTGTTTGAACTTTCCAACATGCCATGGTGTCCAATGGACACGCAATGCTGACTATGATAGAGGGAAGTCTTGTGCAGTCCATTCCAGGATGCAGCACTTGGTATTTCCCACCTATCTTACATCTCGATCACTCCACCATCTCAGTCTCGATACCGGGAATCTATACCAATTAACCATTCCATGGTGTCCAATGGACACCCCATGTCATCCCACACTGAGAAACAGCAACTATAAAACATGCCATGGTGTCCAATGGACACGCAATGCTGACTATGATAGAGGGAAGTCTTGTGCAGTCCATTCCAGGATGCAGCACTTGGTATTTCCCACCTGTCTTACATCTCGATCACTCCACCATCTCAGTCTCGATACCGGGAATCTACACCAATTAACCATTCCATGGTGTCCAATGGACACCCCATGGCTTCCCACACTGGGAAACAGCAACTATAAAACATGCCATGGTGTCCAATGGACACGCAATGCTGACTATGATAGAGGGAAGTCTTGTGCAGTCCATTCCGGGATGCAGCACTCAGCATCTCCCACCTATCCTACATCTCGATCACTCCGCCATCTCGGTCCCGATACTGGGAATCTATACCAATTAACCATTCCATGGAGTCCAAAGGACACCCCATGTCATCCCACACTGGGAAACAGCAACTATAAAACATGCCATGGTGTCCAATGGACACGCAATGCTGACTATTTCCACCATCTCGATCTTGATACCAGGAATCTGCGCCTGTCAAGCGATTTACTATTCTGTGTCGCTATCGCTTGTATTCGGTGATCCGGGCATCCCGTATTTCATCTTTGAATGGTATTCGGAGAAGCATTTATCTACACACAGGCCCTTGCCGCAATCTGCACACCAGTAGGTCGATTCCTTACGCTTCCCTTTCTTTGTGCACACCACACATCTTCGGGTAGGGTACAGCTTCTTTGGTGTTCTTGGTATTTTTGATGGGAAGTGCTTTCCTTGCAGTCGTTGGCATGGATCCAATTTTGTCGATTGCCGTTTTTGGCTATGCTGTGGAAGATCATCTATTTTTTTGCTGGTCGTTACAAGTTCTTTAACTACAGTTCGTTGGAATTCCAAGTGCATCATCTTCTTTCTTTCTGGGGAAAATTTCTTGTACATTATGTACCCCTGAATTAACATGGCATTCAGTAAATAAAAGAACTCCTTCTGCCATACCTTCCTGCATCACCGTTAAAATTGTAATACCTGCCAGCTGATCATTTTTGTCCACTCCACCCATGTATCTGTTGTAGTCCAGTATACATTTTGGTTTTTTTATTGACTCCCCAGTCTTCCAATCCTTTCTTCCGGTATCAACAAATTCAGTACTTGATGTTGTTGACAGCATGTATATGTCCCTCTTGTCTCTTCACTTCATACAGAGCATTGGTGTCTTCCTGAATGTAACCTTTTCTTTCATCTTCAGCTTTATGTCTTTTATTTTAGGAGGCATTCCCTTGTGGTTGGGCATAACAGTTCCAGTTGCACCAACTCCAGATAAAAATAGATCTGTGTAGAGTTGAGGTCCAGTGTAGTATCTGTCTGTGTAAATCCTGTAGCCTTTCCTCACAGTTCTTTCTCTAACAAGATCAAAACAAACTCTGTATGTATGTCCTTTGCTCTGTTCCTCGTCGACTTTGCCTGTATAGAATTGCCAGTTGCATATGTATCCCGAGTTTGATTCACATAAGGTGTACACCTTGATTCCATGCTTCACTGGTTTTTGTGGATTAAATGTTCTGTAACTTAGATTTCCCTTCCACAGACATATACCTTCATCCAGGGAGAGGTCCCGGTCGGGAAGATAGGTTTCTCGTGATCTCTTCAGGAATCGCTCATGTATCTCCCTAATGTGAAAAAGTTGATCAAATCCCTCCATCCCTCTAGGCTTCCGATTCGAGTTGTCAGCCATGTGGAGAAAAGAAAAAATCAGGTTGAATCGGTTCCTTGCCATTACACTGCCCCAGAATGGTGTGTAGGTGACTTCATCCAATCCTCAGTATTCATCTTTACTGCTCTTCACTACCAGTCCCATCGCAATGTATAATGCAAAAACCTCTTCAGTTCTTCTTTGTCAGTCATCTTCCAAGCCCTGGCCCTTGAATGTGGTGGCAAATCATCAATTGATGTGCCAGAAAGAAATCATCGGCATATCTATTTGTTTCCCTTGCAATAAGCTCCAAATCTTCATCCGTCAGGCAAAACAGTTGTACAAATCAAGTGGACTTTCTGGGACTGGTACTTGGAGACCTGAAGTTGCAGTGAATAGGTGTCCATTGTCACTTGTTGTTGTCACTTCTTCCCATTCATCTTCTCTTCTAATGCTTTGTTCTGCTGATGACCAGCCCTTTTACCACGTGTCTTCTTGGGCATTGCACCTACTGATGTTGTGGGGGTCTCTTCATGATCTTCCTGCTCCACATCCGCATGTAATCTTGATCAGTAACTTCTTCATCTTCAGAAGACTCATTCCGACTTCCACCAGATCCAGATCGTACAATCTTTCTTCAACATCCTCTTCACTATGCATTCGGAGAAATCGGACTCACTACACATCTGGATCTCGGCAAAACATCCAATGCAGTCATTTTTTGCCATGATGATTGTTCTGTCAGGTGTAGTGAAAAAAAAACAAAAAAACACATCATTGTTGCAAGTTATCTCTGTGGGTGATTCTAACAATAATATGAAAACTGAAGCCCTTATGAATACCAGTTTGGCTCAATAAACCCTACTCCCCATTCCCCACTGTGCACTGATTTATATTTTCAAACGTACTCACAAAATATTCTATGTTCTGATGAATTATGTCAAATATACTGCAAGGAATCAACCTGAAAGACAAAAAATAAGTTATATTCAAGAGTTACATGTAATATCTTTAACGGAATACTCAAGCTCATTTTCACATATACGGAAGACACAGTGATATGATAATAGAAACATCCCATCCCGTATCAGGTGCAACATCAAGTTAAGCATTCACTAGTGTACAATGTCAACCCCAATATATCACTATAGGTTTATGATTGTATAACATCAGTCTGCATGTTACCACCTCCAGTGAGTTGTAATGCCTCCTGATGTTACCTGGTTATAAACAGATAGTGTATTCTTACTAGTCAAGAAAATCACCAAATTGAAACCTTTCTTGTTTTGAACTTGCAACTTTAATTAACCATACAATATGCAGTATCACAACATAGGAAGAACTTCACATATATCAAGTTAGGATCAACAATTCACAGTACAGCTTATATCCATCAAAAGTCAAACGTTCCAAAGTGTCTATGTGTCAGTGAACTGATAAATGTAAAATAAACCATTGTTCTCTTCTGATTTTCGGATACTGTCCCAATGAAGATGATGCACGAAAACTCTAAGGGATCAAGTCAGGATAAGTGTTATTAAATTGACCTTAAACATTTGCAAGAACACATCATACATTTTAATTCAGTGATAAAAGCAACCAATTTTATGTCTTATTAATAAAGCATATACATCCAAAGTATTGTTTATGTTTGTGAATTCAATTCTCAGTTCTTCTGATTACATTTGTTTTATATTGTGTCATAATACTAACAGTATATTACATGAACAAATAACTACTGTACAAGTAGAAGTGAGAGTGAAAATATGTATTATTATATATTATCTTTTAAATGATGAACTGATTTTATCAGCAGCATCCATTGAAGCACCAGATGGTGCAACCTATGTGGTGATGAACACTTTCATAGCATAACATTTCTCACGCTGGCTGGGAACTGAGTGAATATGTAAGCAATAATACCCAACAGGGTGGGCGGTATTGTGCTATACCAGACCGCCCAGGGGTGTAATGAGGCCTGATGCAGCAGACGGAGGATGTTATAGCCCCTGGAAGGTCCGGTATAGCATAATACCGCCCACCCTGGAGGGTATTATTGTGCTTAGAAAATGGGCACAGTAGAAGTGGACACCTGCCTTGGTTTTTGAGCTCCTTTTACATTGAACTCATCTTCTTCTTTTTCAGAATATGGGCTTCCAGGGATTGCTGCTGCCTTTTCCGGGTTCTGTAAGGGGGGGTGAGGAGGACAACATGTCCGGTCACAGGATGTGGGGCAGATTATTGCTGTGATTTTCCTATATCTAACACACCGGAGAAAGTCGGCACATAAAGCGAGCCCCTACACCCCCAACTGTCAGATCACTCCAGCACACTGCATCTGTGTTTACAGGCCTCCAAATGGGTAGCTGGGGGTTGTGGAATTATGGCAGAAAGTCAGATCTGTTAAGAGTCACACTTCAGGCTTCCGTATCGCAACAAATTTAAAATCTAACAGCCCTAAAATGTAAAAGATAGCTGTACTTACGGTTTACCAGATAGAGCTTTGAACCAAAATGCGTAATTTAGGAACTTTTGCCGTTTAAATGAACCAAAATTAACTCGTTTGAACTGAGAAATGAACCGAGCTGAAGGAGAGATCTCCGGAGCGACTGTTCAGTGAGGCGGAGTAAAGAATCTGACAGTTTCAGTTTGAAACTGTCCAGACAGAGCCCCCAGCAACAGCGCCCATGCCGAGAACTCCACCCACACCGGAGCCAACTCCCTCCTCTCCGGGGCAGCCCAAGCACTGTGGACCACCGCAGAAGTCACAATACTGCAAGACCTCATGTTGTTTGAAGGGACCTGCAGAAATTTGAAGAATGGTCAGGGGTTTGGCAGTTGAAATTCAATGCAAGGAAGTGCAAGATAATGTATATGGGGCACAAAAACCCTGGCACAATATATCAGTTGGGGGGTGAGGATATAGCATGCACCAAGCAGGAAAGGGATCTTGGAGTTATCATCTCTGATGACCTCAAGGCATGGAAACAGTGTGACAAGGCAGCAGGTAAAGCAAATAGGATGCTGGGATGCATAGGCAGGGGCATCACCAGCAGGAAAAGGGAGGTCATAATTCCACTATAGTAGACACTAGTGAGGCCGCACCTGGAGTACACGGTGCAGTTCTGGAGACCTTACCTACGTAAGGACATTGACAGGGTAGAGAAGGTTCAGAGGAGGGCAACAAAGATGGTGCATGGATTGCATCACAAGACCTATGAGGACAGGTTGAAGGCACTAAACATGTACTCCTTGTAGGAGAGGAGGGAGAGAGGGGATATGATAGAGACATACAAGTATCTTACAGGGAGGAACAAGGTGCAGGAATGCACTATTTTTAAGCGAAAAAGATGTTCCAGGACTAGAGGGCATGGGATGAAGTTGGAGGGAGGATGATTCAGAGAAAACGTGAGGAAGAATTTCTTCACAGAACGGGTGGTGGACAAGTGGAACATCCTGCCAGAGAAAGTGGTGGGGGCTGAAACATTTAGAACAATGCTGTGCCACAATATCCCTCTGGGTCTCCATTTTGTGACTTTACATTGCAGAGTCATGTAGGGCCGCGCCTAACAGTTGCAAGTTCCGAGGTGGGAAAAAGACTCGTAAGTAGGGCAGAAAACTTTTTTTTTTTCACTAAACAGCGATGTAAAGAGACTACGGGGGGACTTTATAATAAACTGTATTGTTCTGGAGGAGCTGATGCTGGGGGTGAGGGTTGGCACAGATGACAACAAGAGAAAAGCTCTGTGGAGAGTGGCAAAAGGGGATGGAATAGCCCAGAAAGGGTGGCACTACTTTATAGGACAAAGAAAAAAACTTAATTCTTACCCTATTTTTTTATTTTGCCTTTAATTTTTTTTAATCCCATATAAAAGTGCCACAGATAGCCTTTCTAATCATTTATAGCTCACGAGGCGGGTATTGTGCTATACCGACCTTCCAGGGTCTATAAGGCCCTCCGCCTGCAGCGTTGGGCATCATTACAGCCCTGGGCGGTCCGGTATAGCACAATACCGCCCACCCTGTTGGGTATTATTGCTTACTTACCTACTGCAAGAGCCCTCTCGAAGTAAGATCAGGGATTATAGGACACATATCCCATGCAACCCCTCCCATACCAAACACAATCAAGTAATATGTGGAGAGTGTCTTACCAGGATACTGTGGAGTCCGAAGCAGGAATCTTGAAGGGACGATGTCCGTCAGTACTGAAAAATAAAATACAGGAATGGAGTCACAAAGGATCCATAGTTCTTAATAAATTATTAATATATGACATGTTGACAGTAGAAAAATACTTATCTGATGGTGAAGGAGTCCTCATCTGTTCAGGCATGCGAAAGAGAAACAACAATAGGTTAATATGAAAAGATACAGTAATGAGATAAGAAACCGATAGTGGATAGATACTGCTGGTGCATCGGACTACATTAGAGTGTAATGGTGCATAAGAAAAATTACTGTTGAAGAAGTATTATAATAATAATATTAATAGTGACATAAAGGAATAAAATTAGTTAACAAATAGAAGAAAATTTGTTTTTTAAAGATGATTAGAAAGACTAGTGCTCTCTGCCTAGATGGCCAATTTTCAAGTGACTGTAGTATCCCGTTGGGATAGGTGATATTCCTTTGGTCTACTGGCCAATTGTTGCCTGGGCAATCATTTAAGTTCATTCACTGACCCTTTTAATGGAATTCCTTCTTTGCACCTCTTCTGTAAATGAAGCATCTAGTTCACTTCGACCATCAAATTGGCACAACATGCACCTTGATAACATGCACTATCACAAATGTTCCATGCGACTGACAAATTGGAACAACATGCACCTTGATAACATGCGCTATCACAAATGTTCCATGCGACTGAAAAATTGGCACAACATGCACCTTGATAACATGCTCAATCACAAATTTTCACTTAGACCATCAAATTGGCACATGCAACTTGATAACATGCAACTGTCAAATTGGCACAACATGCACCTTCATAATTTGTGCCACCACAGAATCACAGTTCGACTGTCAAATTGTCCAAACATGCACTTTGATAACATGTGCTATAGCACCCTAATATAGCATGGTGGTTAATCTCACTCTCAAAACTCCCCCACACTGGGATCCAACAATCACAATATAGTTTAGTTTAGCATAAGGATAGATACTAACTCAAGTCAAACTAGGACAAAGGTTTTGGATTTCAAAAATGCTGACTTTGCTGAAATGGGGAGAGGTCTCAAAAGAGCTCTTGAGAGAATGGGGGCAGGAGGGGGAGTGGAAGAACAGTGTAAGCATCTAAAGGAAGCCTTAATGGAAGTAACAAACCAGTGCATCAGATTGGTATTCAAAGGCAAGAGAACAAGAAAGTTACTATGGTTCTCCACTCCACATACTCCTAATCTGAATACATTCCCCCTAGTTGACCCTCTTCAATGCTGTCACTTGCCCCCTTCTGACCCCTCTTCCTGGCACTGGACCCCCACCTAGACCAATGGCCAACCCCTAAATCTTCGTACCCTAACTCGACCACCCTACATTCATGTCGCCCCCCCCTTTACTAACCAGGACGGAGAAGTGGTGGCGGAGGATAAGAGACAGCACAAGTAGGAGAGAGGGGTTTGGAGAGGGACATCACAGAGATAGGAAACAGGACAAGGCAGAAGCAGGGAAGTGGGGGGAGGGACTGATGCCAAAGCAAACAAAAGGAGCAACAAGTGAGCTGGGAAGCAGCAGAAGGGGGCGATCCACGGAGGAATGGGGACCGGGGACATAGACTCTAGATCCAGGTGCTCCATGAGCCTCTGCCACATAGGGTCCCAACCTCAGACTCCCAATCAAAGTACTCTTAATGGGAACAAGAAGGTCCGAAAAAGCTGGGTCTGGAATACATCCCGCCATCAGATCCAGCAGCGAGGAATCAAGGTCAGATAACAGCAGGTCAGCAGGGCAAGTCATACGAGGAGAGGTTGAGGGCACTGAACATGTGCTCCCTGGAAGACAGGGAAGAGAGGGAGAGAGAGGAGGACATGATTGGTAGCTTCAAGTACTTGAAAGGGATAAATAAGGTGATGGTGGGAAAGAACTGGATGACGGGCAAGGGACTGCCCCCCTTTATAGTCATGCTGACGTCACACCACCCGATGATGGGGCACGGCTCCTGCTGACGACTGCTAGCTACAAGTTTGCCGTGCAGTTCTGATGCCAGGAAATGCAGACTATACTTGAAGACCTACTGCAGGAACCCTCTCGAAGTAAGATCAGTTGTTTTCTGTTCTATGGTCCTTAGTGGTTATCATGTACCAGGTAAGAGATCTCTTACATCCAGTCTCTCCCCGGATTGTGAAAATCAAATATGTTTTTTTAATTATAAAAGAGTCTGAGAAATATAGTTTTCTGATTGGTTGTAAACATTCTATCAGCCCTATGTTAATCTTTGATTAACATACATGTACAGCCTAATCAAATGCTGAACAGGGTTTAACACTATTTAAAAACATTTATATTATAATAGTAAATAAGGCATCTAGGGATTATGTTAATGGTCATTTAATCACTCCAAGCTGTAGGCACTGCCACACCTCGTGCTACAGTACACCCCTTAGAACATGATTAACAGACCATTAACATAACCCTTGGTCATGCCTTATTGCTTAATCAGCCTGTCATTTGCCTGGCCTGTACACAAAACCCACATTTAGTGATAGAATACAGTTTATTTGTGATTTATGTGACAGTAAAATATATGTGTACCTTATTCTTATGTTATATATGTGCCTGAACCAAGATGTATGTTAACCCTGTATATGCCTGATGATCATTTTTGTTCCATTGTAACCTCCTGGGACGATTTGAAAATAGACACCTGGTTTTCTAGTGTATGCACCGGTAAACAAAAGCAAATAAATAAGTTACATTTCGTGTACAATGTCAGTACACACCTTCCCATACCAGACCCTACCACTAATTTCTGTTGCTTAAAATGTATATTTTCTATCCAATAGTCTGTCTCCCCATCTAAACAAGTCAAATATTTATTTTACCAGTCCGCCATTGCTGGACTAAGCTCTGTTAGGTAACATTAATCACCGGCAGAGGAGGCCTCTACCGGGGATTAATGCCCGCTGGGGGGGCGTTGTTGCACGAAGTCGAAGCCGGAGGGTTCAACTCCCCAGCGGGCATTAATCACCGGTAGAGGCCGAGGCTGCTGGTGATTAATGCTCTTGTAACACGGACAAGCGTGATGTCTACTAGGACGAGCACAGTGCAGAGTGATTCAGGAAAAAGGTGCCGGAGACTGAGGCAATCTTCATAGACTGTAGTCTTGCTTTAGAACACAACATTATTGAAACCTCTACGAGGCGCCCCACGATAGGCGCAACGCCGTCACGTGGTGCAAGAGCAACACAGCATTATGAGCCAATAATGCTGTGTTGCTGTGCTGGGAAGCGCGTTCCCGAGCCCAACACGGCATTATTTCTCATTATAGTAATGTGATCCAGATTGCCTCACTCTTTCCATCTCCCCACCCTGCCTGTACACAGTGTAACAACCTCACTTTTCCACATCAATGGCCTCCCAATACCCTCATAAACCAAGCACTGCCACAATTGTATAATTCCTGTTGTTCTGTTGTACCCCAATTCCCTCCCATATCAGGCGCATGTAATGGATAGAACTAACCTTGACAAATGAAGAAACTGATGTTCGATAATTTCTGAAAAGCTTGAACCAGGACCCTCTACAAGACAGATGTTCTTGTCGATCTGTAAGATGTCCAATCAGGAGCTTTCCTGCTGGAAGACAAAGTGTGATAGTAAAAACATCCTATTGCATATCAGGTGCTACCACAAGTTAAGCATTCACTGGTGGACAATGTCAACTCGCACAAACCCTCCCAAACCAGGCCCAACCGCAAAACAAAAAAAAAACAAAAAGAATTTTCCAGCACACCCATCCCTATTCCTGTCCAACTCCTTCTGAACCCCTCCACAGTCTCTGCCTCCAATAGTCCCCTGGGCAGCACAATCCCTAATTCCACCACCCTTCGGCATAGGTCGTGGACCATGGCCACTGATCCCATCTTTACCTGCCACTGAGGCAGAGGTTCTTAGTTTTATTGTGATCGGAGAGCCTTTTGGCTGGTACAGTGGAATTTCCTTACATGTGAATGTGTTGTGAGCTTATAGTGGGTCGTGATTTATACAGATCCCTCCCCCAGCCTCTCCTTGACAATGCCCTCCATCACCTTGCCCACCACCGATGTCAGGCTGACAGGCCTGTACTTCCCTGCCACCTCCCTTGAGCTAAAGGAAGCCTTAATGGTTGCCTAGGCCAGGAGAACCACGGTCTGCCCCTGAAGCAGCAGCCTTGTCTCCCCTGCCCAGGCTCACTGTGCAACAGCTCCCACAGGTGTTGGCCTTCAGCACCAGGAGAACCACGACCCTTCCCCAAAGCAGAAATGCCGACTCCCATGCCCGGACTCTGTGCAGCAGCTCCCTGATCACCCTAGAGTGTATTACGGACTCATTGGAACTGTCGTCCAATGGCTTGAGTCCTATCTCTCTGACAAGAGGCATCAGGTGATGATGGGGAATTTCTCCTCCTCCTTGAAAACCCTGTCATGTGGAGTTCGTCAAGGTTCTATCCTTTCGCCAATGCTGTTTGCAGTGTACATGCTGCCCCGGGTGAGCTTAGATGACGGTAAAGTCTGGTTTCCACTGTTATGCAGACCATACCCAGCTGAATATGTCATTTGCCCCTGGAACTAATGGTGCCATTGAAGTGCTGAACAAGTGCATGACCAAAATTCAGGACTGGATGTCCTCTAACTGGCTGAGGCTGAATCCCAACAATACGGAGGTACTGGTAATTAAGCCTGGTTGCTGGCATGATAGGAATGCCTCTGGGGTAGTAACAGGTTTGGACCTCGGATCTACTCTGTTGATGGCATCTCTCAAGGTGAAAATCTGGGTGTCCTCCGGATGACAGACTAACACTTGCTGCCCAGGTGTCTGTGGTCCAAAGTGTCTTTATCACTTAAGGAACATCACCCTGATTAAATCCTTGATTCCACCAAAACACCTGCCCTCACTGGTGAATGTCTTTGTGACATGCAGGCTGGACAACTGTAATGCTCTATGGTTTGGGGTCAGTGGGAGGGATCCTCTGCCGACTATAGCTGGTGCAGAACGTGGCGGTCAAATTGCTGACAGGCCTGCCCAGGTCCTGTTATGTAACCTTGGTACTGCAAGACCTGCACTGGCTGCCTGTCAGGAGGAGGATTGTCTTCAAGGTGGGCTTGCCCACCTGCAAGGCACTATACAGTTCGGGCCCTAGCTACCCATCTGACCTCCTTATACCTGCCATACCTGTACATTCCCTCCACTCCTCCACCAAGGGGCCTCCTAGCAGTTCCAAGGGCTGGGCTACAATCCTCAGGAGACCACTCCTTTGAGGTAGCGAGCCTGACCTGCTGAATCAGCTGCCAGAAGGGGAAAGGAAGGGACACCCCTAGAAGATGTGCCAGTGGCTGCCAACATTGCCACAGTTCCTCCAGCACATATTGGAGCATGAGGTGCTATAATGGCATGTGATTGGTGGCATTTAAAAAAAAGTACCAACATTTTCCAGAAAAATTCACACCATGGGGGACTGATGAGACCTTCCATCCTATCTTCAATCTGCGTCCCCAAATGGACGAATCTATTTGGAGGCCTGTCTCCTGCTCCCAGATTTCCCTTAATGAATCTAATGCAACCTCCACTGGGATCTCCGAGTGCTTATATATGCTAGAGATATAATGGTGAGGACCCTTAATTCTGACTGCCCCATAGAGAAAGTCTTCCCACCCTGTATATTACCTAGTGAGGTAATGAATATTATTGTCTGAGTTGATAAAGTCTCGTATCTGCATGCACCTAAGAAATTCCCTATTTGACCAGCCAAACGTCTCTTTTGCACGTTGAAAAGATATACACCTCCCAGTCTCTAAACTGTGTGAATCGCAAGGGTCCCTGCCTTCCCCACGCCATATAACCAGCATCTAGCATTGGAGGGAGAAAGCTTGTCTCATGTCTTATTAGGGAGAGAGAGCTCAGACCTTCAGGAGTGTTAGTGCTCTTTTTAATTTTCTAAACAATCTGACCGAACAGTTTCTAATGGTTCTAACCAAGTCTGGGGGAGTGCTGGTCAGGGCCAGGGTGTATAGAGGTTTGAAGCCCACATCTGCATCCTCTATTAGGTACCAAAGGGATGAAGAACACTGCCATACCCAGGTTACCACCCCTTGTAGGATCGCCTTAAGAGTGTTCCATCTCACAACTTCTGAAGTCTCCCCGCTCATATTATGGCTCTCATACATCTTAATAGTGTCCCCAATCAACTCTTTTAAAGCTGGGGGAGTTTAGCAGGCCAATGTTTAGTCTCCAATGTGAGTTACGTGTAGCAGGAGCCAGAGCAAGCCTCATGATTACTGGAGCATGGTCAGAAAGACAGTGGGCCAGCCAAGTGGCGTAGAGGGTTGAGGCATTGGCGCCTTACCTTGACCCACGCCAGTGACCCGGGTTCGGGAACAGACTCAGGTCGTCGGGGGTCGGCAGGGGGAGGATAGGATTGAGTGTCCGACAGACTGCTCTCCTATCTTAGGGTGGGTTAGGGACTGTCTTCACTCACATAGCAGCCCCCAATGGAGATTGGAGGCACTGCATGAAGCGATGCAAAGGGGAAACAAAGAAAATGGAAAAACCGCTCCAGAAGTTAGCCAGATGACAACAGCCAGCCCCAGGCACCTCCAAAGACTCCCTGAGAGCCACAGAATACCTCAGCAGCTCCCGGGACCAAGAGAAATAGTGGGCTGGTTCCTCCCGCTGGTGTCTTCCCCCTCAGAGGAGTGGGGACCTATCTGGTGAAGGATTACACTGGGCTACCCCACAGAAGGCTGCAGATGTAAGGTAGGTGGTCAGAAAGGGGATAGTAGGGGGAATGTCTGGGACCATGGCAGCCCGAAGGAGAGGCAGCTCTAGGTCACGTGGGGATAAACAAATAATGCAAAAAAAAGAAAGACAGCGGATGAGAATTTCACAGGACGACACTATAAAAACCAGGTTTCCAACAGGAATAGCATGTCTATCCTTGTGTAGCAGCCATGTCTGTCAGAATAATGAGTAAAATCTCTTGCTTGGCCATTCATATTCCACCACACTCCCATAGGCCTGCTAACTGGGTGTACCTGGCCAACATTGAACCAGCCCAGCTTCTCCTATTCCCCCCTGCTCCCCCTTATCTAATGAAGGCACAAGAACACTGTGAAAATCACCTCCCAGGATGCAGAGCCTACCCTCCAAATCCACCAACTCTCCCAGGGTGTTCTTAAGGAACTGAGCAGCCTCTTTGTCTTCATTTGGAACATACAAATTAACTATTAGGCAGGGAACATCCTGATAGACTGCCCATAATTTCACAAATTGTCCCTTAGGATCTGTCTCCACTGTTTCTATCTCAAGTGGGCAGTCTTTATGTACCAAAATGGCTGTTCCCCTACTGTGGGGGTGAGCTGCATAGGTAGAGGCAAACACGGAACCCACCCAGCTTCTACGCAGTTTCAGATGTTCAGCAGCTGTGAGGTGGGTTTCTTGCAAAAGGGCCACTTGTATGTTTGCCTTTTTGAGTTCCCAGATAATTTGGGTGCAATTAACAGGATTACCAAGCCCCAAAAATTGTATGTGGCTATTCTTAATATATCCACTGGGAACATGCATAGGCTCTGTGCCCGTTAGGCTGCTAATCTTGGAGTCCTCCCTTACATACCATGTGTGGCAGGACTTCAGTTAACTTCATTTAGGGAGTATTTGACTCCCAGAAATAAGGCAAAAACTTCCAAAATCAAGGGTGAGGAAGTCATTGACTTCCATATGTAAAAAAAAAACTGGATAACTTCCCAAACTGAAGGCACAGAAGCTCAGAAATTATGGATTTTTCTAAAAGAAATTGTAATTTACCACTAATATTCATATTAACATCCATAAATCGATTCTTCTTAGAATATTGGCTTTCAAATTGTGGGATCTGGAAAGTATTTTGATTTCCCAAAAATTGAAATGACTTCCAGATTTTGACTCATGGAAGTATTTGACTTCCACAAAAAAAAAATTAGCTGAACCCCTGATGTGTGGTATGCTAGCAAAATGGGGTATGGATACACCTGGCTGAGCAGTAAGAAAAAATTTAAAAATCTTAAACATAACTTAGAGGATATGAAAAACAACTGTGGCAACTCCATGAACCTTGCTTGTTGCCTCTTTCCTAACAAAACGGATTTAACATTCCCCATTGACTCCCAAGGTGTCACTTGAAGCCCGTCATACTTTTGGTTTCCTATGATGGCGGGTGGTGCTGGAACAAACCCTGCACCTTGCTGCTCTGCTCCTAACCTACTCCTGCAGAGCAGCCTCACTGAGTGAACCAAAGCAGTAAACTTTAACTGGCCCCACTTCCCCCTCTTCTCCCAATATAGCTGTATGGCAGGGTTACTCATCCCCTTCCCCATCTATGCAATTGCACATCTTCCTCCATTAGGATCTGACCAGAATATATTTACCTACAATTTGTGTAAGGCTCCCTAAATTCAGGGTTACTATACCCTGAATCTTCAAAATTTGTACCTAACCCTTCGACCTCCTCCTTATCTCCAAACATTTAGCTTCCTCAACCCTTTTAAAATGATATCCAACTTAACTAGACAAATGAGTAAAGCAAACACTCCCCAGTAGGCCCAGTGAGGCTCAAGCCTATCAGACACCTTACAAATAGGTAAGAAAAAAAAAAAGAAAACGTTCCTGTGGAGGTCTTCACTCACTGCCTGTAGCTCCATAATGATCTTCGGGGTCACCTGCTGCCTTGCTTCATTTATAGGGGGGTCTCTTGGTCGAACGGATCCTGGACCAGGTGCCGGCTCCTCCATTGGCTGCTTGCTTGCCAGCTTGAGGACGTGGGTTCGGCCCTCCCACCAGTTGCCAAAGATGCTTCTGTAGGCCTCTAATTGCCCCTGGGTCTATGTAGTCATCCAGTTGAATTTCCAGGGAAGCTAGGTATTTTGACATCTTGAGGACTGTCAAAATCTAGAGTCTGCTTCAGAGGTGATTCTCAGTTTAGTTAGAAAGTCCACCCGTGCTTTCAAACCTTTAAGCGTAAGTGCTTTGACTACTGGCTTCCATTTTGCCATAGTAGTTGGGGCATACTCGGCTCTACAAATAATTTTGTGTCCCCAAATAATTTCTCCAAATGGTCCCAGGCCTTGCATAGTACCAGCTCTTTCATGCAGTAGTCAAGGAAGGCCATTACCACTGAGCATGGCCTCGCCTTGGGATCCTTCGTGGTGCTGCCAGGGCCCTACGTGCTATAATGATGATTAAGGGCATGTCCTTGTCCAGGTTTAACAGATTGACTCTGCATGAGCGGTTCTCTAGATCCTCCAATTTCTCCAATAGTAACTGGGAACAATCATGGAGTTGTATCAGAGCCCCATTATGCAGGTCTAGGGTTTCAGCCTGTTCAGTGAGATAAACTCCATTTCCTGTAATTGTTGGTCATGTTGCTATATTTTTGTTTATTCTCTTTCACCTCAGAGCTGATGCTGTCCAATGTTTTAGTCAGTCATCGGAGATCCTGACATAACTGTCGGATGTTATCGTAAAGTCTTCCCTTCTTCTTTGGAGTCACTTGAGAAGACAGGCTCATGGTGTATTTGAGGCCTGGTAGGCACATCTTCCTTTGCAGCGGGCAGGGGCATCAGATTGCCTAGCTTGATTTCTGGACCAAGCCTCCATGAAGACAGTAAGTCGCTGAACACAGATTTACCGCTGGAAACTTAAGGGGTAAGGTTTTATGATAAAATGTTGAGGGAATCAGCGGGAGCTGATCGACCCTGCATCTTCATTACTTGGCGTCCCAAAGGAAGTCCCCATTTAACATCTTTACTGAAACAAGCAGACCACACAGTTAACAACATTAAAGCTTTAAAAATACAAAAAATAAGCTAATCAATCAAGAAAAGAAAAAAAAATGATAAAACGGGGTCTTTGAGATACTACTGCAATGGAAGATGCATAATGTCAGAACGTATACACATGGCTGAAGCTGACCCTGCAGGAAACAAAACAGAAAAGGGGCAAAAAGTTGAATAGCGGTCTGGGGTTAGAGGGTAAAGTGCTAAAAAGAAATGCTTCTGCCATGCTAAGTCTATGCTGGATCTCACTTTAGTCCGAATTGGAACTGCTTGTGTCATGAATAATGGCTCGATAAATATATGCCTTGCTGACAGCTTTGACAATACCGCAGCTGCCATTCTCTCCAGATGAAGCACTGTGCAAACTGTCAAACTGTCATTTGAATTGCACAGCACTGCTAACTGCGGCAGTGGGCATTCCAAATGTTTCTTTCTGTTGTGTTGCAGTAGCTATGTAGCTAGTGCAGCACAACACTAAGGGTGACATAGCTACTGCAGCACAACAGCTCTATTGTAGGGATGGATTTCTATACATAATAGCATTCCACCATACACTATAATCCAACTATGATTGTTCTCAATCACAGTGGTTAATAGCCAGATAGACCATCTGTATGCTGCAGCATATTCAACAAGCCCTCTCACTGGATTCAACCTAGGAAAGGAAAATCATAATTTCCTGCACCCTACCTGGTTTCTTATGGGGAAGGGGCAGTGAAAGTGCTGGGTCTGTTGGACACTGTAATCACAGTGGCTGAAAGCCTGACTGATCATGAGTGTACTGCAACATTAGCAGCAAGCCCTCTCAATGGATTAAAACAGAAGAAAAACAGATCTTGATTATAATGCACTCTGATTGGCTGCTAATGCCTAAAACTATATTTATGTGTGCATTTGCAGCCACCAGCAATGACCTTTTTTTCACCTGCGTAGCACACATGCAAGAATTAGAGATGGAAAAAAAGATCACCACACTTAACTGTTAGCAAAATCCACTGATGGACATGCAAGTGCATACTGTATATACTCATGTAGAAGTCTAGCTGTTAGTGCTAAAAAGAGGCCTCAAGAAGGGAACTTGACTTATCTGCAAGGTCCACCTATCTGTAGGGCTTGCAACTATAAAACATATTTGGGGAAGGGGGAAATTGTTTAACCAGGAGAGGCACAATAAGCCAAGGCTTGTTTCAGGTGTGACCTGGAAGCACAAGGAAGTTAAATGACTTGCTCAGGGTCACACAGTATGCAAGTGGGGCTGGGATTCAAACCAGGACTCCAAATTTGCAGCTCAGAGCCCTGAACCATTGCACGATACTGCCTCCAGGATTTTGTGTCCTGCTTTGACTACAAAGAGATTCTGTGCCTAATTGTCACAGAACATGATTTTCTTTCCAATTTTAGCAGCAAAATATTGTTTGTAATTTTGCTAAAGTTGACATTATAAGGGTGGTGTCAACTTATATGCCGTCAAATTGTAGACTAGTATATATGAAAATATTGTTTTCACTTCACATGAAGCACACAAGGAACTACTTGCTCTGTTATGCAGCAACTAATAGTGACACTAAATTATTCTTAGTTAACTGATTGAGGATGATCAAGCCCCAAAATACAGCTCCCAAAATGGCTGGTTAAGTCATGAACCATTTCTCCAAGTACTGGCACCACTATATTTACATTGTCCTTGGCATCAAAACATAAAAAAGGCCAAACACATTTTATTAGTCAGATACTTTATTAACAGCACACACAACTAACAACAGGAACCCATGCATCCCTTCTCTCTCTCTTTTTCATATATAAACAATGGGCACCCTGCCATTTCATTGCAAATCACATAACAAAGCTACCACAGAAGCCTGGAACTTTTTCTGTGGAAGTTAAGGTAAATGGCCAGATCTCCTCAGCCTTAGCCATCTTTACTTCACTCACATTCCCCCACGATTAGCAAGATCCCACTCACCTTCGACTTTTCTTACCAAGTTACCCTGGCCCTCACCACCTTCCCGCCCCCCAACACACACACCACCCGTTACTCTCAGTCGGCTGTCCCTCTCACATCCTCCTTACCCTGTTCACTGTTCTGTGCACTGCTGAATACTTTGTTCTGGAGGGTCGGTGTGCAGTAGAGACCCGGGTGAGAGCAGAGCAGGCAGAAAGGGAGGGACACTGGCTTACTGGGACCGGTTTTGACTCAGGACACTTCTCCCAGTCTTAGCTGGGGTACAAAGGGAATCGAAACTCAAGATCCCCCCGGGACCGACCCAAGATTCCAGGGTCACTATTCCTCCTCGGATCTGCTGCCTCAACACCTCGCTCATACTGGCATCGGCTGTGGCTGGGACTTGAGGTAATCAATCGAGCCTCATTCTTTCCAGGACTGGTCGCTACTCACTGGATGTACGTATGGAGTCCTAACTCCTACTTCTGTTTTGGGGACCGAAAACAGACTCAAGAGGAATCGAATGTCTCAAGCTACCTCCTGGAATGGCTGAGATTTTGCTCAAACTCATAAATATTCATCCGGCAGAGACTAACAGAGCTCAAACCGTTCTTCGTCTCTTCTAACTTTCTTGGCGAGCTGCGGTCACTTGACATACAACTACAAAGGCAAAGGGTTTGGCTTCAGAAGTTCAGCCGTCCTTTTCTAACATCCGAGCATCCAAGCTACAGACTTTGACAAGCTTGGTGGAACCAATACAGCCTTTGCCAAATTGTGCCTTTTTATGGCATCGCTTAGTATGCAGCATCTGTGCCTTTATAACAAAAGAATTAGCAAATCATCTTTCTTTACTTCGCATTTTTGCTTTTGACCCCTTCAATGCAATCACCCGTTTATCCGAACACTATCACTGTCTCTTGCTGTGTTTGGATAAAGGAGGTTGTACTTGGAAATGATCAACTAGGAAATTACAGCAAAGGTCAAACTTTTTTACACAACTTTGACAAATCTACCAACTTTACTATCTAAAAGAGTGAAGGCTCTTTTGGTTCTTACTTATAGCCCATGCCTGTACCGATTGAATGCATTACAGTAGCACAATTCAAATTGCGAGCCAAATAAGTAAACGCCAACCAATCAAGAAAATGCATGAAAAAATATACTAAACTGCATACAATAATAAAAAAAATAAAGTAAGATATTTATGACGATCAAATAAATGAAATCCTGCATCCATGAGTACACCCAAATTGTTAATTACATAGATCGAACTTGATATAAAAAATAAGGAAACCAGAGACTCCTGCAGTAAATAGCGATGAAAAAAAATCAAACTTGATCAGGGAGAGCACAATCTTTCATTGTCTTATGTTCAGATCTAACTCATCATATACTTTGCTTGGGGAGAAAAAGACGCAGCAAAACTCAACATGAATTGACGTGACTGAAAAAAATTATCCCAATACACAGTGGCCCTTTCCTTATCTATTGACATCATAAACAGTAGAAAATGAACAAGACCAGGGTCCAGTTTCTAAAAAATTGATGTTCTGAATAATGTATTTTGCTGTAGTTACGAGTGCCCATAGTAGACCATTGAAAAAAAAAATCTGAGGATGCATTTTTTTGCCGAAATCATAAATAAATACTAACTGATCAAACAAAGCTTGATTGCTGACTTCACAAAGCTGTAGATCGATTTCAGAGCTTCTCTCAGATCTGGTAGATTTCGTGCACTGAGAACAATAGAGGACGTTCTAGCAAGAACTGCAGTTCTACCAGGAAACTAGCAAGTGCGAGCAGGAACAGCAGGATGTTGTATAAAAATGCCTCCCAACTAACAGGATCATTGATTGGATGCTTGCCAGTGCAAGTAAGCCACTACTCCCTACCTTGCATATCACTGGGCAGATTTCTGACACAGGCACTTATGCAAATGTTATAGAGCTCGGGGAAAAAAAGTGTACAGATGGACGAGATAACTCGTCGGCGGCACCAGTGACTGCATTTTACAAGGACGAGATAACTCGTCGGTGGCAGGATGGGGGTTAAAAATAAAAATGAAATGAAAATGAAAATGAAATTTACCCAAGAGATTATTTATCGCTTCCTTGAACAATAGATTCCACGTGATTTTGGAAAAGTTTGTTATCTCTGAACATTGGTTCAGGACAGAGTAAACTGCATTTACAGGTTCTGTTTCAGTGTCCCCTCATACTAGAATTACTGGAAGATGATCACTTCTCCCCCAGTAGCTACCTTAGAAGAGTCCCAGATTTTCATTGAACCATTCCAGAGTAACATGTCTATGACAGATGATCCAGTGGGGCTAAAAAAAGGTAAGATTTCCAGGTACATCACCTTTGATTCTACTATATTCTGGAGCTACAGGTAAGTTTCAAATTTTCAGAAGTTCTATTGACCTATGACCTGTTCTGTTGATTTTAGTATCTGAGGAGGATCTTACATAGGTCAAGACCTCATCATTCAGCCGGTTATGTATAGCCATCATATTGCCCAATTTTTGGCATTGAGATCACCACTTAGAAGAATGTTTTCAATACCAGTTTGTTGACTGGTTCTAGAAAGCAAGACAGCAAAGTCCTCCCAAATTGTGGGATTGTAGTATTTGGAAGTGGAAGGTGGGACATAAGTATTCACTAGACGTAATTTTAAATGCACTACCTCAATAATAAATACCCATGGA
The DNA here is from genome assembly GCA_016271365.2 of Neoceratodus forsteri. NCBI lineage: Eukaryota > Metazoa > Chordata > Ceratodontiformes > Ceratodontidae > Neoceratodus > Neoceratodus forsteri. Next base: position 1,296,355,414 of record CM057456.1, read on the forward strand.
AAACAAGAGTCACACAAAGACTACCTTTAGATCTTGGTCTATTTTAAACCATGTCACTAAACCTCCTGAGGCTATACTCAGCAAGAACATGTTTTGCCTGGTGTTTGATAGCAGCAGTACTCATTAAATGCACCATCTGTGTCCTGATCATGTTGTGTTTCCTCCTTACATATAAAATTGAATTTTCTCATAAAATCTGATTACATTCTAGATCCATTCATACCTGCTGCACAAAAGTTAAACCATCATTGCCCATCAGAATGTTCAGTAAATGTTCAAACATTTCCTTTAGAAAACTCTTAAGTTTATAGTTATTCTCCTTTTGGAGCCTATGTAAACCACACATACTTAGCCTCTTTGTTATTATCATTTCTAATAGCTATTTGGTTAGGTTTACTTCTATTTAGGAGAACACTATCAATTACATATATTCCCACCTTATCCAGAATGGAAGCCTTCTTTAAGATGTAATCAACAACCTTTTTGTCTTGCAATAGAATATCTATCTGACCAGCTATATCCTCTTGATTCCACCTATGTATGTCAAGGATTTCGAGATTTATGGAGATACCTGTGGGAAATGTATAAATAAATTGTAATTTTTTTTTAAAGTTCCCTTTTGTTTTCACTGGGGATTCCCTTAAAGACAAAGACACTAATCTGAGAAGTTTCACCTAATTCTGGTGTAAGTTTTGCATTTTGTTCATCTCTGTTAACATATATCAGATTATAGCCAGATTTATCAAGCAATTTACTATTAATACAGATGTAGTTAGCAAGCCTTGGAGAAATACAAAAAAAATACAAGCAATTTTGACCTGTTTCATCTTTGTCATTTATAACTTTGACAAAATAATTTTCATTCATTTCAACCCCTAGTTCTGCCCTCAGTAGGTGCACAGTCCTATCCCTAATTGCCAACTGTGGCATTGTGATATAAATTTCTAAGCCATATTGGCATAGGATAGTACACATATCAAATCACCTGGACCAGACAAGTTACATCCAAGGTTATTGAAAGAAATTAAAGAGTGGCTTGTAAATCCGTTATACAAACTTTTCAATATGTCATTAAATACTGGTGATGATCCGAATGATTGGAAAACAGCTATTGTGACATCAATCTTTAAAAAGGGTAACCAATCACATATACAAAATTATAGACCAATAAGGCTAACCAGTATAGTGGGTAAAATCTTCAAATCAATACTCAAAACTAGGCTTGAAAGTGATTTACAAAATAGGGGACTAGTGGATAAATCACAACATGGTTTCAGAAAAAAAATAGGTCTTGTTTATCAGGTAATATGGCCTTTTATGAGTATATAAGTAAAAATAATAAAACTCTGGACGTAGTATTTCTTGATCTCTGTAAGGCATTTGATAAAGTACCGCATGGACTCTTAATAGAGAAAAAGATCTTTAGGAATTAAACAATCCAATTATAAACTGGTTAGAAGAATGGTTAAATGACCGTACCCAATGTGTAAGTATAAGGGGACACATATCTGGAATATGATCTGTGACTAGCTGAGTCCCTCAGGGATCAGTCCTGGGACCAATTCTTTTTGATATATTTATATCAGATATGACATCTGACCTAAATAGTTTTACTACAGAATTTGCTGATGACACCAAAATAACAGCACAGGTTGAAACCCCAATAGATTATCAAAAGCTTGCCAGTGATTTAAAAAAAAATTAAATATGGGCAGATAAAAATCAAATGTCCTTTAGCATTGATAAATGCATCATTGTGCATTTTGGAAAAAAAAAACTTGCACTATCAATATGAATTAAAGGGCCAAGTAACAAGATCTGTAACGCAGCAAAAAGATTTAGGTGTAACAATAGACTCTGACCTAAATTTTAAAGTTCATTATAACAACATTATAAACAAGACCAATAGGCTAATATGCTGTATAAAGAGAAGTTTACTTCCAGAGATAGAAGATGTATTATGCCACTCTATAGGTCATATGTGAGGCCACATCTGGACTATTGTTCCCTTCTGTGGAGTGCCTATCTCAGACGAGACATAAACAGAATAGAAGGGGTACAACGGAGAATAACTAAATTAATAGGTGATATTTCCAGCAAAAGTTATGTGAAAAGATTGGAAGAGCTGGGTATGTATTCTCTGGAACAAAGAAGGAAACTAGGGGATGCTTTATTCACGCACAAGATTTATAATGATGATGAGTTACTGACACAACTGGATATGTCTTACAATAAACATAACTGTAATTTAAGAAGTGACAAATACCAGTTGACCCTTACATATCCTAAAACAAATAAAAGATCTTACCATACACAAAGGATAATTCCCTTGTGGAACTCGTTCCCTAGTAGAAAATGTTGATCATGTAAGTTTTAAACACAAACTTGATACATTATTGTTATATTAAACATGGAATTACCAGCTTGGCTGGAGACATGCTTACATGGGCCTCGGCCTTTTGTATGTCTATACCTCCTAGTATAACTCCTAGTATAAATTTCAATCAGCTTAGGTTTGTCTTGTAAATTCACAAAGGGACCCATTCCTACGGAACTGCTTTTTACTGTAAAAAAGCTTATAGGAACTTTGGGGGGCCTTGGTCTCATGGATACTATTCCAATTGTACCAATCTTATTTTAAGGCTTTTAGGTCAACCCCAAAGTTGGATACTGTATTTAGTATTTTTTTCATGGTTATTACATTGTTGTTATTGAAACTATGCTCCCTCTCACCTAGATCTGTCCCTACAGTGGGAATGTCCTACATGGGATTACCCTCTCACCCATTAAACTTCTAGTAGTTTGGTTAGATTCACCTTTTTGGTACAACTGTTTTTTCCTTATAGGATACATTACTTTCTAAGGGTCCTTCGTATATGGTTCCCTGCTTCAGTTGCTTCTTTTTGCTGTTTTTCTTTCATTTTTATTTTTGCTATTTTTATTTTTAGATTTTGTTTTTGGATTTGACACTGGGAGGTCAATGGAAGGAAAATGTGGTTGAGCCTGTTCATCAACCAAGGATTTAATAGATGAGAATTTATGTTGGAGTATGATTTTACTTAGTTTCAGCAAAATGTCGTTGAGCCTAAATCCATTTATGACAATGTTTTTCTTGATGGAATCCATCTTGTTTCATATTTTAATAAGCTGCTCCTTAATCATTAGGTGTGCTGCATAGTGGTTGAACATATTTTAATACAGACTACAATTAAACAGCAAGGAACATAGTCCAGGGGCTCCTTACCCAATCCCTTAGCATTAGCTCCTGACTGCATGTTGTTGTGGAAACTTGAGCTGTCATCCATGTTATGTCTATTTAACGTTTTAAGGCCTCTTATGGTGTCTTGTAAACCATCTATTACTTCCCTAAGATTCACTTTTTTTCTGAGAAGTATTAATTCTGAATTCAATTTGATCAGCTATTACCTCCTCTAATTTAGTATCTGGTAAGGATGAGAAGCTTTAAGATATCGATTTCTGGTTAATAAGTACAGGGGATGTATCCAAGTTATTCATATCAAGCCTTGCCTTTTTACTGCCTGTTAGTAATGGCAGAGCCTTGTTATGGCAGTTAGATAATTTGGGAGCTTCTACTGATTTGTTTGGAAACAGCTGCCTTCCATGGGACTCATCTGAATCAAAACTTTTAGGGGGTAAAAGTTAAACATCAGCCATCCAGATCCAGATTTTCTTTGCCCTCCACAGAATTTCCAGATGTCATTCTCAACCTTCCCTCCTTTTTATCCATGTTTTCTACTTTAATAAAATGTTCATTTGATTTAGTCTGTTTGGTACTCTTAGTTGATTTGGTTTTTTTTTATTGTTTTTACTGTTGTGCCCTTTTTTAGGCATAGATCGGCAGTCGGCGACCACTAAGCTGACCCAGGGGACCACGAGGCCGGGAGGGACACTGAGGAAAGGCACGGGAAAGCTGCAGCCAATAGTCTGATTTCCCTGCCCACAGCACCCAGTTGAGCGCCGGGGCTACACTCCACCAGCGGGCGGTCGGCGACCGCTAAGCTGACCCAGGGGACCACAAGGTTTGGTCCTCCTGCCCCATTGAATTGCATTGACTGAACTTGCATTACCTGAAGCTGTTCTGGGACTTGGGATTTTTTCCTGAAAACTTCAAAAAAGAGCTGCTTTACTTGTTTTTTTGTAAATGTAGAGGGAAAATGTTAAATTCTGTGTAATTGTGATTGCAAGCCCTTTTTTGGTAATTTAAAGTGGGCCAGACACTATGGCGCCCCAGCCCCCCCCCCACAGCCTTTTGTTGTGCAAATTTTAGTCACTCAGACCAGCAGAAACACTTGTTTCTGTTTTCTACTAATTATTGCTCCTTCCTCTGTCTCTCTCCAGTCTGATTTCCCTGCCCACAGCACCCAGTTGAGCTCCGGGGCTATGCTCCACCAGCGGGCAGTCAGCGACCACTGAGCCGACCCAGGGGACCACAAGGCTGGGAGGGACACCGAGGAAAGGCACGGAAAGCCGCAACATTTTGCCCACCCGCCTTCCTCCTTGTGTGTTATTTTTATAGGGCATCTTCCCACCGAAATCTCTTCCCCCGCCTCCAGCACTACTCTAGCCAATAAACTGCATCACTGCCTGTTGTACCACCTAATCAGCAATCCTTCCCTTACTGTTCTCCCGGGAGTTAACCATCAATACCACTTTCACAATGGGGAGACTCCTTCTGCTATTTCTTTCCCTGTCATGCATGGGGTTCCTTAAGGAGGATGTCCATATCACACAAAATATGGTGACCCATCTGCCTAGCCTCTCTGTCTCATCCTCATTGAATAATGTTCAGACCTTCATATATGCCCTACCATTGCTGCATCGGTATCCATGGGGTGACCACCATAAAGGGATGCAAATCACCATGTATGTATTCCGATCAATGTTCCATTACTGCATATACAGTTCCCCCTTATGCCTGACTACCGAAATGCTACTCAGTGTCTCGACACGGTGTCATAGCCCCTTTTGGAGCACCCCAAAAGAGTGGCGACAGATCAAGAAAAAGAGGACCAAAGACAGCCCCCTCTTCCTATCTCTTGCAGCCCTTATGAAACTCCTATTCTTTCTACTACTCTGTATTGGAAATGTGGAAATCAACCCAGGCCCCCCTGAGTGTATCACCTCACCAGCAGACCTAACCTCTATCAAAGATCTCAGTTTTCTACATATTAATGCATGTGGACTCCTGAAAAAACTTACACTGATACAAGGCTGGATTGCTCATACCTTGCCAGACTTTCTCGTGGTATCTGAGACATGGGTCAAACCCACCACAGAAGATAGGGATGTTAATCTACTCAATTATCAGTTATTCAGAGCGGATCGCCTAACAAGGGGAGGTGGAGTAGCTATATATGTGAAGTCCAGTATACCTGTATCCTGCTTTACTGCAACCTCGATGACCAAAGAATTCGAAGGTATATCCCTCAAAGTATCTCTCCCTAATACAGCAGCTTTCCAGCTAGTTGGCTGCTACAGGCCCCCCTCTGCTTACCACAAGCTTTTATCCTACCTGGGGAATCTACTCAAACCAGGCTCTGAAGAAGTCATTATCCTAGGTGATCTGAATCTAAACTGGCTTTCCAAGGCAGCTGCACCTTTGGTATCGTTCTGTGATACACATGGGCTCACACAACTGATATATGAGCCAACAAGAATAAACTCAAAGAATAGAAACAACAGCACACTACTTGAAATCTTGCTGTTGAACAAATCCCATCTATTCACACACACTGGAGTGCTTTTCAGTGATATAAGTGATCACTGCCTCATCACAGGAGTAAGATCTTCCAGCAAACCAACAACCCCAGCAAAATTTCTAATGAGGAGAGCCAAGAAAAGCCTCAATATTGAAGGATATCTGCATGATCTAGCTCACTCTCCAAGCTGGCAAGAGTTTTATCTTGCACATTCTGTGGAAAAAGCACATCAGGTGCTAAACAGCATAATACTAACTGCCCTTAATACCCATGCCCCAATAACTAGTGTCCAAATAAAAAACAAATCTTGCCACTGGTTTTCAGCTGACCTCAAATCTGCATTGTTAGAGAGAGACAAATTCTGGAAGATGGCAAGAAAAACCAAGAACCCAAATGACTGGATGTTATTTAGGAAAGCCAGGAATAGCTGCACCAAGAAAGTAAAGGATGCAAAGGCTGCCTTTTACTTGGCTGAACTTGACTCCTCCTATCACAATCCTACTAGGTTCTGGGGCACCATCAAGGGTATTGTAGGGCAAGATTCTGGCACCTCTCTACCAACTCAATTGCACCACAATAATGGTTCTATCTCTGGCAAAATGGAAGTTCTGGATGCCTTCAATAACCACTTCACAACTGCTGGCCTTGCCTTTGACACCTCTCCAGCTAATCTGCTGTGTGCACAACTAAGCTCCCAGTACACTGGTGCCCAGAGAGCTGATTCTTCCTTCTCCTTCAAACCCGTCCTGTTGAAGCAAGTAGAGGATCTTTTACGGCAGTTGGATATTAAAAAAAGCGCAGGGGCAGACTCTCTTGACCCCTACTTTCTAAAGATTGCATTTCATGTACTTGCAGTTCCCCTAACACATCTCTTTAACCTATCTTTAACCTCTGGTTCTATTCCTACAGTGTGGAAGACAGCCCAAGTGGTTTCCCTTCTAAAATCAGGGGACCCTATGGACCTTCATAACTACAGGCCCATTTCCATTCTTCCAGTGCTATCCAAGATGCTAGAGAAAATATTGAGCATCCAGCTAAGAAAGTATCTTGATGATGCTACCCTCTTAAATCCAGCTCAGTCTGGGTTTAGGGCCAGGCACAGCACTATCTCTGCACTGGCCAAAGTTACAAATGACTAGCAAACTGAATTAGATAAAAAGAATAGTGTCTGTGCAGTATTTCTTGACCTAAGTACGGCATTCGACACTGTGGACCATGAGCTGCTACTCTCTTCTTTGCATTCCATTGGCCTAGATCCACCCTCCCTTAAATGGTTCAGGTGTTACCTTATGGATCGGTCACAGCAGGTGAAAGCTGAAGGTGATCTATCCCCTTTAAAACCACTGCTAAGAGGAGTTCTGCAAGGATCTATCCTGGGCCCTATCCTTTTTGCCATCTGCATTAATAATATTGATTCAAATCTCACCAAAGCCACTGTCCACCTCTTTGCTGATGACACCGTTTTGTATGTCAGCAACCCATCACCTGCAGTTGCCCGTGAAATTTTATAGGCAGAATTCTCCTTGCTGCAACATCAACTACTTGAGAAAAAGCTTCTTTTAAATGCAAAAAAAACAAAAGCAGTGCTTTTCTCCAATCAAAGCTCCACCAGCACCTCCTCACTAAGCAGTCTCCCCCAGCTATGCACTATCCTTGGAGAAAATCTGGAGTATGTAGAAAAATTCAAATACTTAGGTGTGTGGATTGATAACAGTCTTGACTTCACACATCATATTGAAGAACTGCTGAAAAAACTTTGCCAAAGACTTGGCCTATACTATAGACTAAAACACTTCCTAATAAGAGACTCAAAGATGAGGTTAGTCCAGGCCACTTTTCTTTCAGTTGTTGACTATGCATACTTCCTTTGTAGTCACTGCCCCATCTCCTACCTAAGCAAGCTGGATACCCTGTACCATAGAGCAATAAGATTCATAACAGATCTTCCAGATAACACTCATCATTGCTCTCTCTATGCTGCAGTTGGTTGGGTTTCCCTACATCTCAGTAGGAACAGAAATGCAGCACTATGGATCTACAGAGCATTGTCTAAAAAACTTCCAAACTATATTCTAGACTGCTTCACCCAGGCCATAGCTAGCTCCTATGCCATAAGAAGCAACAACCTCATCATGCTCAAAATACCTAAAGTAAACACCCGGCTAGGAAGGGCAACAATCAGCTATTCTCTAGCTATGGCTTTGAATACTCTACAGAAATCCCTAAAGCTGTCCAATCTTATACCTATAGCATCCTTTAAACAGCTTTGCACAAGTTTTTTCGCAGAGAAATGCAACTGCTACCACAAGAGCTAGACTTGCCATTTCACAACTCCCCCTTCCAGACAGTCACCATATATGGCATATTTTTGTTCCACAGTTCTCCCTCCCGGGCAGCCACCCTTTTTATAGTACCCCAGTTCCATTTAATTCAACCTAACTACCTACTACCTACCTAATCCTTCTCCCACTAATCACTGGCCTTTACATCATTCCTAAATGCTCCCCATTCATCCTAGTATTACATTATGCTGTGTGTATGCCTTGACTCCTCTATTGGGATATGTATATACTTTATCTTTTGTATAAATTTCCTATAACCGACCTTGTCATGTATGTCTGAATCAACTAGTTACCCTTGATCATTGTATTTATAAGTGTTTTTTTCTGTATCTGTTTTACATATATTAGTGCATTGATGTATCTGTTGTGTACCAACTATTGAACCTTGACCTTAACAGGTCCATCTTGTAAATGAACCTTGCTCAATGATGCTTGCCTGATTAAATAAAGATTTGATTTGATTTGATTTGATTTGAATAACTTATTCTGACTGCTGTTCATAGGGTTTGCAGAAACAGGAGACCTAGGGGAAGAAACATAGAAACATAGAATTTGATGGCAGATAAGGATTGCTTGGTCCACCAAGTCTGCCCATTCCCCAACTATTGGATAAGCTGCAGATCTTATTTAACCAACATCCTACTTTCTCCTACTCCCCACTAGAATTGCCTTATGACTGTCCCATGCATTCTTGAATTCCCCCACTGTTGACCCCATGACCTCCTCAGGAAGGCCATTCCATGTGTCCAACACCCCCTCCATGAAAAAAATACTTCCTCGTATTGTCTCTGAGCTGTCCCTGCTCTATCTTCAAATTGTACCCCTTGTTCTTGGACATCTCTTTTTCTGAAAGATGCTGTCCTTTAGGACTTTGTTGATTCCCTTGAGGTACTTTAAAGTTTCTATCATACCTCCCCCCTCCTTCCTTTCCTCAAGGGTATACATATTAAGCTCTTTTAGTCTCTCTTCATATGGCATCTGGTGCAGACCCTGCACCATTTTAGTTGCCCTCCTCTGGACTGCCTGCATCTTGTCTCTGCCCTTGTAGAGATGGAGTCTCCAGAACTGCATGCAGTACTCCAGATGAGGTCTCACCAACTATCTGTACAGAGGGATAACAATTTCCTGTTTTCTACTGGTGATGCCTCTCCCTATGCATCCCAATATCCCTTCAGCCCTCCTTACTGCCTTCTCACATAGCTTGCCTACCTTTAAGTCATCTGATATGCCTACCCCCAGGTCCCTTTCCATTTTTGTTGTTTTTAGTACCCCCCAATTGTGTACTCTTCCCTTGTGTTTTTGTTTCCCATGTGTTTACTTTGCCTTTCTTTGCATTGAATCTAAGCTACTATACTTTTGACCATTCCTCCAACAACCTTGTTAAGTCCCTTCTCATACTCCACCCCCTTGTACCAACCCTGTTGCAGATCTTTATGTCATCTACAAAGAGGCATACTTTGCCTTCCAGTCCCTCTGCAATGTCACCTATGAAGATATTAAAGAGGACCAGTCCCAGTAATGAACCCTACAGCACCCCACTAGTAATACCCCTTTCTTTGGAGCGGACCCCATTTACTATTACCATCTGCACCTTGTTGTCCAGCCAATTTCTGACTCAGGTTGCCACCTTGGGACCCATTCCCAGGCTGGCTAACTCGTTTATTAATCTTTTGTGTTGGACTGTGTCAAATCCCTTGCTAAAGTCTAGTTAGGCCATTTCCACAGCCCCTCCCATGTCTACTACTTTGGTCACTCAGTCAAAGAATTCTATTAGATTTGTCCAACATGACCTCCCCTCTGTGAATCCATGTTGCCTTGGATCCTGTGTCCCACTGACCTCTAAGTATTCAACAATTCTTTCTTTCAGATGTGATTCCATAATTTTCCCTACCACTGAGATCAAACTAACAGGTCTGTAGTTTCCTGCCTCTGTGTTGCTCGCACTTTTGTAAAGGGGAATCTCATCTGCCCTCCTCCAGTTCTCAGGTACCATGCCATCCTCTCATGATTTGTTAAAAAGGGCAGTGAGTGGTGTCATTAGTTCTCCCCTTAGTTCTTTTAGAATTATGGGGTGAATCCCATCAAGCCCCGTTGCTTTGTCCACCTTCAGTTTTAAGAGTTATTTCATGACCTTTTCTTCTGTGAATTAATTGGTATTGACCCCCCTATCAAGGGTACTTCTACTGTTTGGTATAAGTACTTCCCCTTCCTCTTCTTTTGTAAAAACTGAGCAGAAGTATTCGTTCCTTATCCCTACTGTTTCATTGCCACCCTCTGCCCACCCCTTCCCTTTATTAAGCCTCACTATCCCTCCCTTAGTCTTTCTTCACACCCTATTGTACCTGTTTTTATCCCCCTTCTTAACTGAATTGACTATCTTTTCCTTGGTTTGGGCCTTTGCTATCCTGACTGCCTTCCCTGCTTCCTTCAGCTTTAACTGGTACAGTTCTCTGTCCTGCTCCTTCTGTGTTTCCTTATAATTCCTGAATAGAGTTGTGTGAAATTGGAAAATTTTGCCTACTGAAATATTTAATGAAATTACTGCATTACATGAATTTTTTTCCCAATACAAAATGTAATTTAACCTCGGATGGCAATTTCACATTACATGAAATTTCACCAAATGTTGCCAATTTCACCAATGTTTTAAAATTTTGACTGCAAATTTACAATGTAGTGTGGGTATCTGTTGAATCAGAGAGCAATTCAATGTGGTGCAAACAGACAACGAACCCTTCAAAAATCTCTTTATTTGTTATTTGTGAGAGCTAATTGCTCCCAAAATCTTAATTTTGTTCCTAGAGTTGCTAGTGATTTTTTTTTTGTTTTGGTATCTTTTGATAATACTTGGTTAAACTTAGGTAGTGTTTTCAGTTTTCTTTGTGTCTGTGTCTGTGAAGGAGTTGAGTGGAAGAGGGTCAACCATGTGGTGTGTGTGTGTGCATGTGTGTGAATGTGTGCTTGTGTATGTGAAAGCAGAGCGGGCAATATAGTTCCTAATGTTTGACTGATTTCCCATGAGTTGTGAATGAGTTTCAGTTATTTCTTTTAAGTCTTAATATTTCTGTTGGTGTACTACTTATTTGTTATATTTTTCTAACATAGTGCCCCTTTTTTGGGTAACTTTAGCTGAACAGATACTCATTCTGAGTATCTCTGTTCCTGTTTCCCTTTGTATAATCACGTTTCTGCTTTATTTTAGTTTTTGAAGTATTCTTGGATATTGAACACTTGTTCATATCCAGGTACACTGCTTTGTTGAATTGCTCACAGAAATTAACAGTGTGATCTAGCCTCTGCATTGCAGTGTTCCTGTTTTTCTGTTTAATTTGCTTACCATATTAAACATTTCCTCCCTGTTACACCACTGGTGTTTACTACCTGACCCGTACTATATAAAAAATTACATAGTTTTCAAGAGAGTGCAGGTCCCTGCAAGATTGTTGGAGATGACTTTATTTGTTCATTTCAAATCTTGTTATCCCTTCTGTCTGATATAGCTATAAGCCAGAATTGTATTTAGTAAGTACTAATACATTGCAATACTTGCCTGCTCCAGACACCACTTATCCAAACCGTAGATTGTATTGTGACTATGAGGTGTTTTGTGTGGTTGGTTTACAATTTAGTTAGGTAAATTGAAAAACCAGCAGCAGGAGGAAGCAAGTGCAAGTAGCATGACCATTTTGCAGGAGGATTTATTTTTCTCAATGTGGCAGACTAGCTGTGCCACCCCTTTTGCCTATTTCATAATTCACAAAATAATTGTATCTCCCATCTCTCACAATTTTGCCATTTGGTTGTTCTCATCTTACTGTAAGGCCAGTTTTTCACACAACAACAGCAGTTACCAGCAGCAAGATTATGCCTGAAATCATTGATAAACAATGTCAGAAACTTTATTTTGAGGTCCATGAGATGGGTGGACACCATATAACAGCATGACTGAACCGGATTTCTGTCTCAATTTTTTGTAAAAATTTTTTGGGAAACATTTCTGGACTTCTGGGGCATGTTTGTCAGTGGCAGCACCAAGATTAGGCCTGAAAAACATTGTAAACAGTGCTGAAAACAGCAGATTTTGATCCTGGTGGTGGATGTGAACTATCTAACAGCATGACTGACACCAGGTTTTTATCTAAATTTACTGTAACATTTTTTGGGAAACATTTCTGGACTTCTTGGGCATGTTCAGCAGTGGCAGTGCCAAGATTAGGCCTGAAAACCATTGAAAACAGTACAAAAAACAGTTTTCAGTCCTGGTGGTGGATGTGAACCATCTGACAGCATGACTAACAACATATTTCTGCCACAATTTACTGTAACATTTATTGGAAAACATTTCTGGACTTCTGTGGCATGTTCAGCAGTGGCAGTATCAAGATTAGGCCTGAAAACCATTGTAAACAGTACAAAAAACAGATTTAAGTGGTGGTGGTGGATGTGAACCATCTAACAACATGACTGACAGCATATTTCTGCCTCAATTTAGTGTAACATTTATTGGGAAACATTTCTGGACTTCTGGAGCATGTTCAGCAGTGGCAGTACCAAGATTAGACCTGAAAACCATTGTAAACAGTGCAGAAAACAGATTTCAGTCCTGGTCATTGATGTGAACCATCTAACAGCATGACTGACACCAGGTTTCTGTCTCAATTTAATGTAACATTTTTTGGGAAACATTTATGGACCTCTGGGGCAGGTTCAGTAGTGACAGCTCCAAGACTGGGCATGAAAACCGTTGTAAACGGTGCTGAAAAAAGCAGATTTCAGTCCTGGTGGTGGACGTGAACCATCTAACAGCATGACTGACACCATATTTCTGTCTCAATTTACTGTAAAATTTATTAGGAAACATTTCCGGACTTCTGGGGCATGTTCAGCAGTGGCAGCATCAGGATTAGACCTGAAAACCATTGTAAGCAGTACGGAAAACAGCAGATTTCGGTCCTGGTGGTGGATGTGAACCATCTAACAGCATGACTGACACCAGATTTCTGTCTTAATTTACTGTAACATTTTTAGGGAAACATTTCTGATCTTCCTGGGCATGTTCATCAGTGGCAGCACCAAGATTAGGCTCGGTCCCTCAAGGCATCTTACTTCATAATACTGCAAAGGTTATGTCACACCTGTTGCGTTTCACATATGCATGCTTTCTCACACACAAAGCACACATCTGAAAAATGCATGAGTCAGGTGTGCCATAACCAGTAGCATATAAGGAGTGATGGTGCCCTGGGGGAGCAGATGTTTTTATCTTAGTTACATGGAAACACTTTTTACATTGTTTACTTGCCACACTCGAATAATGAGCACTTTATGGACATGTGCTGTGGCAAGTACTTCTAACTTTGAGTTGAAGCAACTCACATGAGATATTTGAATTAGAAAAATATGCACGCTGTGCACAAGACCGAGATGGCCGACAGCCTTTGACAGGAGCTGGCCTTTCATTTGCAAACTCCATATATATGGAATGCAACTGCATTACAAATCATTATGTTGTTAAAAGTAATCTTTTTTTTGTATATAATATTTTATTAAGAAACAAATAATACAGAAGCATGCTACACAATGAACAGTATCCAAAACCTAAGCCACAGCAATACTAAAGACTGTACACCATAGGTCACACAACACGAAATGAATTACCTATGCTCGTGACACCCTCCTCCACTCCAGTCACCTACTGCCTCTAAAGCAAAAAAGAAAAACAATCATGTTTAGAAGAAATTCCAAACCACATCCCAATTTAGTATCCCACAGTAATGAAACCATCTACTCCAAGAGTTACAAAAATTAGCTAAAGCTTCCTGTTTTTGAAATAACATTTTATTGAGCCAAGCCGCTTTAAGCAGTTCCCACAGGAGGGTGGCATGGGACATCACAGGGGAAGGAAACAACTCCTGGTGGGGGACTCCATTGTTGGGGGGGAGAACTTGGGGAGGAAGGGGAGAGGGAGGTAAGGTGCCTGCCTGGCACCACGACATGGAGGGACAGGGAGTGAATCGTGAATCATCAGGATTGCTTGAGCAGCTGCACAGGGAAGGGAGCTGGATGTCATTCTTCACCTAGGGATAAATGACCTGACTGAGAAAGGGATCAGAGTAGTGTAGGAAGAGTTTGTGGAGTTGGGGAGGGGCCTTAGACAAGTAGCACACATGGCAACCTTCTCAGAGGTGCTGCCTGTCTATGGCATGGATGAGGCTAGGGTGTTCCATACCATGGAATTCAATCAGTGGTTGAAAAACTGGTGCAGAGCTCAGGGATTTGGCTTCATTGGGGACTGGGGGGTCCACCTGGAGTGATGCAGGGCTATACTGGCATGATGGTCTGCATCGGTGCAGGAGGGGAACCAAGATCCTATGTGATATGTTTAAATGATTCATTGGCAAGCATTTAAACTAGCCAAGGGGGAAGGCACTGGAAAGAGGCAGGGAAATCCTAGCCCCCCCAAAAAAAAATCAGGGTAGTAAGTGAGGTAAACACCAAGATAGAGATGTCGATAGGGAGAAGGGCAGGGGTAAATGGAGAAAATGACAAAGGCAATAAGGACAGGGATGGGACAAAAAGGGGTAAGGCCATCAAGAAATGGAGGGTAATAAGTACCAATGCCCATAGTCTGGGCAACAAGCTCCCTGAACTTGTGACCTTGATGGAAGATGGATGCCTGGATATTGTAGCAGTCACAGAAACATGGCAGACAGAGAACCATGACTAGGATGTTAACATACTAGGGTACACAACCTACAGGAGAGGCAGGGAAGGTAGAAGAGGGGGAGGAGTAACTCTCTATGTAAGGGAAGGGATAAAAGCAATGGAACAAAAGAGTAAACAGGGAGGAGAGGAGGCACCGTGGGCCACCTTAGAGACTGGAAATGGCACCACAATCTGCACAGGGGTTGTATACAGACCCCCATGTCAGGGAGAGGGAATGGACAAGGATATGATAGAAGGCATCCTTAGGATGGCAGAGAAAGGGGAGATACTGTTGATGGGAGACCTGAATATGCCAGATGTAAACTGGAGCACCTTTGCTGCAGCCACATCCAAGAGCAGGACCCCTCGATGCCCGACAGGTGGCATGCCTCAGACAGCTAGTTTAGGAACCACTCATAAGGAGCTATCTTAGACCTCATACTCTCAAATGGGGACAGTGAGAGGATCTCAGATCTAGAAATGGGTAGCAATCTGGGAACAAGTGGCCACCAAACAGTGTGGTTCATGATAAACTCAGCTACAGAGTCAAGCCATACAAAAGTGAAGGTACTGGACTTCAGGAGGGCTGACTTTGGCAAGATGGGAGAGTGCTTTATAAAAGCACTAGTAAACAGGCTAGAAGGAGGGGTGGAGCAACAGTGTGGAAACATCAAAACTGCCATCACAGAGGCAACAAATCTTTGTGTGAAGCAAATAATCACATCAAAATGAAAGAAAAAGCCACTATGGTTCTCAAAAGAGGTGTCAGAAAAGGTTAGGGAGAAAAAGATAGCATTTAGGAAATACAAGGAAACACAGAAGAAGCAGGACAGAGAACCGTACCAGTTAAGGCAGAAGGAAGCAGGGAAGGAAGTCAAAATAGCAAAGGCCCAAACTGAGGAAAAGATAGCCAACTCAGTTAAGAAGGGGGATCAAACCTTTTATAGGTACATCAGGGAGCATAGAAAGACAAAGGGAGGGATAGTGAGGCTGATTAGAAAGGACGGTGGTTGGGCAGAGAGGGACAGTGAAGAAGCAGGGATACTGAACAAATACTTCTGCTCAGTATTCACAAAAGAAGAGGCAAAGGTGCCTAATACAATTAACAGAAGCACTCTGGATAAGGGGCAATCACAGTCCTTTCACAGAAGAAAGGGTTCTGAATGAACTCCTAAAACTGAAGGTGGACAAAGCAATGGGGCCTGATGGAATTAAACCCAGAATTCTAAAAGAATTAAGGGGAAAACTAGTGACACCAATGACTACCCTTTTTAACAAATCATAGGAGGATGGTGTGGTACCTGAGGACTGGAGGAAGGTGAATGTGATTCCCCTTCACAAAAGTGGGAGCAAGACAGAGGCAGTAAACTACAGACTTGTCAGTTTGACTTCTGTGGTAGGGAAAGTGATGGAATCACTTCTGAAGGAAAAAAATGTTGAGTACCTAGAGGTCAGTGGGGCACAGGACCAAGGCATCATGGGTTCACAGTAGGAAGTCATGTCAGGTGAATCTAATTGATTTCTTTGACTGGGTGACCAAAGTAGTGGACCGGGAAGGGGCTGTGGACTTGGCCTACCTAGAATTTAGCAAGGCATTTGACACGGTCCCACACAAAAGATTAATAATCAAATTAACCAGCCTGGGAATGGGTCCCAGGGTGGTTGCCTGGGTAAGACATTGGCTGGACAGCAGAACACAGAAGGTATTTGTAAATGGAGCCCACTCTGAAGAAAGAGGGGTTACTAGTAGGGTACCGCAGGGTTCTTTACTGGATCCAGTCCTTATTAATGTCTTTATAAGTGACATTACAGAGGGACTGGAAGGAAAAGTATGCCTTTTTGCAGATGATACAATGATCTACAACGGGGTTGATACACAAGGTGGTGTGGAAAGGATGAAAAGGGACTTAGCAAGGTTGGAGGAATGGTCAGAAGTATGGCAGCTTGGATTCAATGCAAAGAAGTGTAAAATAATGCACCAGGGAAACAAATACCCAGGGGAAGATTACACAATGGGGGAGGAGGTAGCAACAACAACAAAATTGGAAAGGGACCTGGGGGTAATCATATCAGGTGACCTTAAGGTTAGCAAGAAATGTGAGAAGGCAGTAGGGAGGGCTGGGGGATACTGGGATGTATAGGGAGAGGCATCACCAGCAGAAAACAAGAAGTTGTTATCCCTCTGTACAGACAGTTGGTGAGACCCCATCTGGAGTACTGCGTCCAGTTCTGGAGACCCCATCTCCAAAAGGACATACACAGGATGGAGGCAGTTCAGAGGAGGACAACTAAAATGGTGCAGAGTCTGCAAGAGAAGCCATACGATGAGAGACTAAAGGAGCTTAATACATATACCGTTGAGGAAAGGAGGGAGAGACGGGACATGATAGAAACTTTTAAATACCTCAGTAGAATCAGCAAAGTCCAAGAGGGTAGCATCTTTCAGAAAAAAAGATGTGCAAGAACAAGGGGACTCAATTTGAAGATAGAGGGGGGACAGCTCAGGAGCAATGTGAGGAAGTATTTTTTCACAGAGAGGGTGGTGGAAGCATGGAACAGCCATCCTGAGGAGGTTGTGGGGTTTAAAACTGTGGAGAATTCAAGAATGCATGGACAGACATAAGGCAATTCTTGTGGCGGTAGGAAGAAATAGGCTGTTGGTAAACTAGGATCTGCAGCTTATCCAGTAGGTAGGGAAATGGGCAGACTAGGTGGACCAAGTGGTCCTTATCTGTAGTCAAAGTCTATGTTTCTGTTTCTTTTCCACCTTGCAAGAGACATGAGATTACTGGAATTCCAATTCTTTAGCAACTTAGCCTCTAGGGCTGCAGCATAAAGGAAATCCTTAAAATGTAATAAGGGGCCTTCTAGTTGCCTCGGGTCACCTAAGATCCGAAAGATTAGGGATCGTGAGATGAAGATTTGCAAAACCTCTCCTAAACAATCCAAAATATTCTGCCACCATGAATGAAGCAACCCACACCCCCATAACAAATGAAAAATTGTCCCCGATGCAAAATGACAGCTCCAACATAAATCAGAACTTGACAGACCCAGTTTAAACAACTGAGCCAGTGTGTAGTGCCATCTGCATAAAATCTTTATCTGTATTAACTAAAGTTTGGGATCAGGGGATGCAGTGTGCACTGCCCTCCAGCATTTACTCCAACTTTCCTCATCGATCTTTGCTTGCACATCTGATGCCCATTTCATCCTATGGGATTCCCATCTAGGAGGGACACATTTTCGAAGTTCTTTATATAGGCAACTCACATGCCCCCTAGACAGTAATAACCATTTACCCAAACACTGTGTGAATTCAGTCTCAAAAACATGAAAATTAGTAAGAAACTTCCTAACTAGTGCATGTCGTATCTGTAAGTAACTCCAATGCTCATTAATAGTTAGCCTGAATTTAAGCTGCACATCCTGAATGAAACTAGTAAATCCTCTTCCTGCTGTAGTAGGTCATTCAAAAGATACACAGCATTTGACTGCCAGGACTTCCACCGAAGGATAAGACATCCTAACTGTAGGTCAGGCTTATGCCAGAGAGGTTCCCATTTCCCAAACAAAGATGTATCATACTTCAGTATTTAAAAAAATGTAGCCCAAGCCCAGATAGAAAAGGTTATAGGTTGCATAATTTCCCTATGCTGCGGCCTAGCATGCTTAAGTAACACCACCAGTGGTGTGTCCCCCAACAAGCTTCTTTCAATATCTGTCCACAAAGGGGTGTTTGAAATCCCATATAAAACCCAGTTTAAAGTTTGTTGAACCCCATAACATAGATGGTAAGCCCATAACTAAGGCATATTCCAGCCCCCCCCCCAAGATCCCAGGAGCCCTTAAAATCCTCCTGCTAAAATGCAGGGGGAGACCCCTCCCAAATAAAATCAAACAACACCCTATCTATTTTTGTCCAGAAAGATTGAGGAATAATCAATGGAAAGTTACATAATTTGTAAAATAAATGGGGAAAAATCATCTTCACAGTAGCTAGTTTACCTGGGAGAGATAACTTAAGCTTTTTCCAAAATAGTAAATACACTTTAACATTGCCCAAGAACCCAGTATGATTTCTGGAACACATATATATGATAGTTGGGCTGGGATATGCATCCCTAAGTATTTCACACTATCTGGTGACCATTTAAGGGTGTGCCTACCTAACTGGGCCCAAGTCTTATCCCCATTAAATAAAGGCAGAATCTCCGTCTTTTCCCAATTAATGTGCATCCCATAGATATTACTGAAGGAGCTAATAATCTCCTAAGTGGTCGATAAAGAGGTTTCTACTTTTGAAAGGAGTAATAATAAATCATCAGCATATAAAAGGGTGCAAAAGGACTGTTGACCCACTCGTATCCCCTCAACCCCTGGATGTTGATTAAGATCAAGGTTTAAGGGTTTGATGGCTAAGAAAAATAATAAAGGGCTAAGCAGACATCCTTGTCTCATCCCTCTAACCAAAGAAAAGGAAGTTGACAAGATCTCATTAGCCCATACCCTGGCTTTTGGATCAGAATATAAACTAGTAATCCATCTCCTCAATCTCGGGCCCAAATTTGCTTTACTAAGCACATACTGCAAATAATGCCAGTCAACAAAGTCAAACACTTTCTCAGCATCTAGACTTATCAAAGCAGCTTAATCCATCCCACTTACTGCTGTCTGAATAAGTTTTAACACTGCCCAAATATTATCAGTGCCCTACCTATCTTTCATAAATCCAGATTGAGACTTGCTGATCAAAAGGCCAAGAATTTCACACACAGAATTGTATCTCTCCCTGGTTTAGGCAGAACAGTGTCAATCGCTTCTTTCATAGAATCAGGCAGAGAGCCCAAAGAGTCTATGGTATGAAATAAGTCTAGTAACCTTGAGGACAATTGTGAATTGAATGCTGAATAACAATCTACACTTAAACCATCGGGGCCTGGTGCTTGACCCAAAGATAAAGACTTAATCACCAGCTGTACTTCCTGTGGGGTAAAATCTCTGTCCAATTCAGTGGCCATGAGATTAGATAGCCTAGGCATCATAATTTGAGCAAACAAGTCCTCAAAATCCCCTATAGATGGGTCTACTGTAGATTGATATAATTTACAGTAAAACTTCCTAAACTGATCTGCAATAGAAGCCGGGTCTGATATAAATTCACCCCTATCACCCTGCAAGTAGTAAACTTGCATTTCCATAGTTGACTTCTTCAAGCGGTAAGCCAAAAGCTTGCCCACCTCATCTGCAGACTCCCAATAAGCCTTTTTAAGAAAACATTGTACCCTTAGTGACTTTTGCTGGAAAATACTGTTAAGTGCATCCTTGCATTTATCTAATTCCTGCGTCAAGCCTGTCAGTTCCATTTGGGCCTGATACATATCTTTTTCCAATTGTCTAATGTGAGCTATAAGAGTCTCCACTTTCTATTTTTGCCATTTATTAATAAAAGATGCATAAGAAATAATTCTGCCTTGGATGAAGGCTTTAAAAGCGTCCCACAACACAAAAGTGGAGACTCCAAATGAAGTGTTGGTCTGAAAATAGAACTCAATTTCATCAACCAGCCAGTGCCAAAAATCCATACGGGACAACAAGGTTGAATTGAAATGCCAACGAGGCATCCTTACATGAGTCCTACGAGGTAACCACACAAGTGATACCAGGGCATGGTCAGATATCACTATCGGTCCATGTGACACGGGCAGCAGGTCTGACAAGACAGAAGAGCTAGATAGAAAATAATCTAAGCTACTGAAAGATTTAAACCTTGGGGATCTGAACATAAAGTCCTAACTGCTCAGGTTTATCAATCTCCAACAGTCAACAAGGTGGAATTCCTCATTAAACCGCTGTAAGATCCCCCTAGCTTTTTGATGTGAAGGAACCCCTCTCTCAACTGGAGACCTATTAATAGTTGGGTCTGGTACCAAATTAAAATTCCTGCCCATAAAAACCACCATCTGGGGTGAAAACCATTCATTTATAGTTTGTGTCAATAGGGAAAAGAACTCCGGAGAATCAGAATTAGGGGCATAAACATTGATCAACAACACAGCAATATTTTCCACTTTGCCCACCAGGAGCACCCATCTCCCTTCTCGATCTGCAGCCCAATTATCCACTACCAGAGGACACCCATGCTTTAACAAAATAGGGACCCCCACACTTCTTGAAGGTATGAGAGCTAGAATAAGCACTCCCTATCCACCCCCTAGCCAAATTTCCTGCATCTCTCCTCAACAAGTGAGTTTGTTGCAGAAATATGACATCGATATTACAGGATTTTAAGTAAGAAAACACCTTTCTACTTTTAATGGGGGTATTCAGTCCCTGTACATTCCATGTTAACATAGAAATCTGAAACATAGCAAAGTCATTCCAAACAAAGAAACACCCCTCATTTCCCCAGCAGTAGGTGACACCCCCATCACCAGCATCTCTTCCATCCCAACTTAATACATAACCATATTTCACCCCACTCCCTCCACCCCTCCATTTCCCCTTTAGACTAAAGCCTGTAACCATAACCAAATGAGCCAGACCAATGCCCACCCTCCCCCAAAACAGATCAAGAGGAACATATAGAAGGGACTGGTGAGACACCATATGCCAGTGCTCAATTGTTTCTCTGCAGATGTGGGGGCAAGTCCCTGCATTGCTACTTTTTTGATAAGTAAGACTGCCAAGGTGGCCCTCCGCACCCCAGCAGTCTCAAAAAGAAAAAGGGAAAACTGTATGCTCCCACTAAAATAACATAGAAATAGCCTCTGGGTCATCAATATGCCCAAAAAAGAAACAGTATAGAGAAAAAGCAGAACCATCTATTGTAAGCTCCCCAAAATCAAAATCATAGTTCCCACCGCAACGCCCCCCCCCCCCCCAGTATCTTCACTCCTATTATCTCACTTGTCAGGATTTTAGAGCTGAAAATAAAGTAGTATTAGTAAACATTAAGCAGTAATACTATTCATTAATGCCAACGCCTCTGCTGGTAGGTCCTTATAGTTTAGACGAGAAAAGTCCAGCAGATGAAACCTGCAAGCCAAAACAGAAGCAGAAGATATGAAAAAGACCAACAGGCCTAACATAGTTACAAACCTTTTACAGAGCACATCAAATCACCTCAGAATCCTGAGGCAGTCCCAGACGCATTGTCACCATGCCCCTCAGTCACCCCAGCAGTTTGAGACACTCACTGTGGAAAAGAAGCTGCAGAAGGTTGCGGGGCCATAACCGATCCAATAGAGGACTGTCCATGACTAGGCTCCTGCCAAGCTTCACTTGATTGAGAGGCAACCACCAACTCCTGTTCTGAGTACTCCATCCAGTCCATGCCAAAGATACATGGTAGGCTGCTTGACAGATCAGAGGCTAATTTTGGATGCTTGGGCTCTGGTGTGCACACATCCTCTAGCGGGGCAGGTGGTGGGTAGGATCCCGAACTCAATGTATCACCCACCCTACCCGAATCTGTGGCTTTACCCTGTTGGTCCTCAGTACCACTGAAGAGTTCTCTCCTCAGTTTCTGATGTTGCTTGGGTCCTTGCCAGTCACAACAGTTACCAACCCAAGGATCTTTAGCACCCAGAATTTGAGAGGCTATTGGTTACACGGAGTAGCGATCTGCTGGTATAGAGTCTTTACTGGGCACGTGATTGTGAAGGGGTTGCTGTGAATTGCTCTCCATTGACTTCAGAAAGTTTTGTACCACCAGGAGGGGTATCGAAACTGTGCCAGTTTGACCCCCAAAACACACTCAACACAGCAGGGTACTGAAGCTGAAATTTTAATTTCTTGCCTGCCAATAGTTTTTTAACTGGTGCAAAAGTCTTCCGCTTGTTGGCCAGCTCCTTAGAGAAGTCTTGGAATCGGAAGAAAGAGCGGCCATTCTAGTGTAATGGACCACACTCTCTTGTGAATTGTAAAACTTACTCCTTGATAGAGAATCTTAAAAAATACACTAAAACATTTAGGGGATGAGCCCCTCTCTGTGGCCGGGGCCCAAGGGAGCCATGCACTTGTTCGATCTCAAATGGGTGATCCCGTGAGAAGGTTAGCAGCTTAGGAAAGAAATTTAGCATAAAGTCACACAAATATTCTCCCTCAGATCCCTCTGGCAAGTCAATAATGAGCAAATTATTCCTACAACCTCGGTTTTCCAGGTCATCAGCTTTTAGCGATAGCACCGAGATCTCCTTTTCGAGAGCCACCATCCGGTCCTCCTGGTATGCCACCACTGATTCCACCTGCTTGCAGAAATGCTTAGAGTCCACATTTGGTTCTCTACCTCATCTATGTGATTTTCAGGGGAGGATACCATTGCTTTTAGAGAGGGTATATCTTTTAATAAAGTTTGCAGCATTGTCCTGATGTCAATTAAATCCTCCTGGCTGACCAACACAGTCACACTCGAGGCCTCGGTAGATGTGAGCTGGGCTGTTACCGACATGCTGATGCACTGAGGTGCAATTAGAGTAAATCTGAGAGTTATCACAAACCAGTGCTTTCTCCTATTTGAACCTAAACACTGTACTCTAAGCTGACCCAGTAGAGGCTAGAAATGTACCAGTTTGGAGCAATATTATGCGAATAAATGCAGTAGTACCACAGAGCTCCCAGATCAAGCAGCCATCTTAGCTTCCCCCACACTGGAAGTCTGTCATTAAAAGTAATTTTGTAGGTGTAATCAGGTCTAAGAAGTAACACACACCACAAATAATAAGGGAATAAGGTGTTTATTAGGGGAGGGGTACATGGACACGGTACAGAATAAGTATTACAAATGACAGACAGGATCAGGAGGACAAGGGTAATACAACAATGAGTGGGGAGAAGAAATAGAGAACAAGAAAAGGGAATGAATTATATAGGGACCATAAGAGAGTAACAAAACCAACAGCAATGAACAATCACATTATTTTACATACAACATAAAGACACAAGCGCAGTTAAGGATGTAGATTAAAGAGGATAGAACATATTTTTTTATTGTTTTTTTTTTGGGAGGGAACATACAAACAACAGAATAGAGGATAGAAAAATGAAAACAAAAAAGACAAATTAATTTGCATTGCCACATTAACTGCCAATGGGGCTGCCATACAATTCAGACAGGATGCCTATGATTTTGTCAATATCATCCTGGAGTTTATCAATCTCCACCCGGGCATCGTTAAATTCCTGTCTGAAATCATTTAAGTCCTGTTGAAGCTGGTGGACTTCTGACAGGACAGCTGATAAGTCTTAATGTATTACTGCTGGTGGGACAGGGGTTGCCTGTGCTGCTGTTGGCTCTGGATAAGGGGGCCCTGGTGGGATCTGGATGCTACTTTAGATTGCTACTGTTGTTTGGTCTGGCAAGACTGATGAGGATGCTTAACAGGTTCAGCCACACCTCCCTCCTGCTCACCCTCTTCAGAGCTCAAACCCACACTTCTCTCCACAGCTGCAGTTGATGCTGCCACCATCTCCTGCAGTCTGAGGTCCCATAGAAGTGGGTAATGGTGCAGCATGTGGCTCTCTGTGCCACTTGTCCCGAAGTGGGAACCAGACTTACCATGACTCACTTCCTGCCCGCATAGATTGCAGGTGGTCACTGAGTCACCTTTCAAACTTGCATAGAAACAATCCCAGGCAGGAGAACTTCAGGAATGATGGGTCCATGGGGGGTGGTGGCAGATGAAGCCCCAGACACTGACTCCTCCTGCTGCTTGGTAGGGGGCATGGTCTCCTGCTGCTGGGGTGGAGGAACAGTATCCTGGTGCTGGGGGGGGCACTGTCTCCTGCTGCTGCTGCAGTGGAGGAGCCACATTTGCCTCCTGGTGCTGGGGAGGGGGCAGTGTCTCCTGTTGCAGTGGAGGAGCCATGGTCACCTCCTGCTGCTGGGGAGGGGGCACAGTTGTTTGCTGCTTTGTGCTGGTGCTGGGGCCAACAGCCTCCTGCTGCTGTGGCATTTCATTTTTAATAGACATCTGAAATGCATGCCTGTCAAAGTGACATACAGGTGCCCCACTGCCTCTACACTTTTCCATTATGCCCACCACCTCCACCAATTAAAAAAAAAAAAAAGAAAGAAGCAGAGATACAGTATAGCGCAGTGGGTTAAGGCTCTGAGCTGCAGATGTGGAGACCTGGGTTTGAATCCCACAGCCACCTAGGTGCATACTGTGTGATCCTGAGCAAGTCACTTAACTTCCTTGTGATCCCAGGTCGCATCTGCGAACAAGCGTTGGCTTAGTATGCTACTCCTGGTTAAACAATGTTTCCTAGAGACTCTGAGAGAGAGTGCCGGGGGGGGGGGGATCACACACTCACACATATACTCCACTAGTACTAAAATATGAAATAGGACAAAGACAAACAAGAAAAAGTTACAAAATAATTTCTCAAATTAAGTACTTTATGTATCAAAGTGCACTCTGCAGTCACAGGGCTCTGACTCTGAGTCTAGATGCTTCCTGCTTCCTCAACATATGCAGCCCAGGAAATGAACCACTCACTTTCTGCCTGTTTAGACTCAACCATATGACTATCAGCATAGAGAAAAGCCAAATTTCACCTCATTATGACTTACAGAAGGGCAAGGTGCAATTCAAGGCAAAATTTCACCGAAAGGCCATAATTACGTGAAATATTTCACTGGGAGAAATTGGTAATTTCACCAGAATTTTGCTGGCAAAATAATATTTTGCTGCATCTCTATTACTAAATGGTCTTTTTTGTCCCTATCCTTTCCTGCCACCTCTTTTGAGAATTGAAGTATTTTTTTCCTTCATTTTGTTTTATTTGCTTCACACAAAGGCTTGTTGCATCTGTGATGCCAGTTTTTATTTTACCCCATTGTTCTTCAGCCTCTTCCTCTTGCTCATTTGCTAGTACTTTTCTGAGGCACTCTCCCATTTTGATAAAGTCAGCCCCTCCTAAAGTCTGATATGTTCTCTTTTGTATGGCTTGACTCTACAGCTGTGTTTATTGTGAACCACACTGTTCAGTGGTCGCTTGTTCCCAGATGGCTACCTACTTCACAATCTGAGATCCTCTCTCCATCCCTGTTTGAGAATACCAGGTCTAAGATTGCTCCCTCCCGAGTGGGTTCCAAGACTAGCTTTCTGAGGCATACCTCCTGTAGGGCATTGAGAAAGAAGGACGTGTATCAGAAATATCAATACCAATATTGGCAGCCTGATTCCTAGCCAGAACCAAGTTTATTTGAGAGGTTTCTCAGTTGGGTATATATTGGCAATACCTCCCTTACACTTTACTAGGTTCAATTTAACTGGCTTAACCCTTAACTTTGGAGTCTAATCAAATTATATGCTGTTACTATTATTACTACTTAAGTTCTATGGGACTAGCCTATAAAAAAATCACAGTCTGTAAATAGATAAAAAATCTTTCAAAACAGTATACCAAAAGGTCCATATTAGTCTCCTCAAATTATACAGTCAGTAGTCTAGAGAAGTTGTCCTCCAGCAGAATGTTAGGAGCTTGAAAGTTCCATCTACAGTAGGTTCATTGTGAATAAAATAAAGCAGCATGACCCAAAAATCAAAGCTGACCCAAATACCAAAAAAAGACTAACTAAAAATGTATTTAAAAATGTCATATGCTTTTGCTTAGGGTGTAATTATACTAGTCAAGTTGAACAATCAAAATCTAATTACTTGAGATCACTTACAGGTACCATAATAACTGTAGAACAACAGTTCAATAGACACTTGATTTACACAAAATGGTTAATTTGAAGTTAGCCAATATCTAAAAAAAAAAAAAAGACAACACGTGCTAATTAATTCTCTAAGTTCACATGGTTTCATTCCATGAAGTCCCTCCATTGCACTGACGAGGTTAGTCTATAATTTGTTATTGCATACATTTTCTAGAATTCCAGATGATGTCCCAGATGAAGTTTTGCATTCCACTTTTGCTTTACCATTTCCATTGTGTTTGGATCAAGCGCCATAAGGCCTCTATATCAAGTTCCTGTTAAGTGTGTCCAAGGTGCAGCTTGTCAATAATATTTCAAGATACTAATTATAAGGGGAATCGGGTGTAGAAGATGGTGATATGTAGGGCCCAGTACTAACACATGTGAATGTATTTGTAAATATTGAATGTGGGCTATTCTAGGAAGGTTTTTTGTAAGTCTTGAAAGGAATGGAAACCCTGCTCCATGAAATATTGATATGTATATTTCAGGTCTCAGGTACCGCAACTATATAGGTCATCATCAATGGAGTTAGGCTGATAAACTCTGTCACACTGTAAAGCTTGTAGCCAGGTTGCTATATAAGATGGAAGAATTTATGGCAACAATGACACCAGCCAGTCAGTGGAATAGCTGTGTGGCCATACATTCAGTGGAATAGCTGTGTATTGTGTAAACTGAGATAATGGCAGTGATCCATCAGGTTCGCAGATTGGTAGTGGTCTATATTGAAAAGGTTATTCATATGGAACTCTATGGTTTTCCAATACAGTTCGTAGGCTGCCAGTATCCAGCAACATATGATACATAATTGCTGACAAAGAATATAAATACAGACTATGCAGATTTAGTTCACCCTTGATTTTTGGTAATTATAAAGTACTATATTTAATTTGTGGATAGCCCCTGTCCCACAAAAACCTAGAAACTGTAAAATTCTAGTATTGAAAATAGGATTTACTAGGTACCAGTGGTAAAATCTGAAAATAATACAGCAGCTTTTGAAGAATATTTTGACACAACACCTTGATTTTTTCCAGGAAGGAGAGAGGATGGGCTTGACAACTCTGCAGATCCTGAGTAATTTGTTAGATATTAGGCTCATAGTTCAATAATTCAAGAAGCAAGAAATTTCTTACAAGTTGAACCCTTAAGTATTTAATTGTACTGCCATTCCACCAGATGGGGAACCACTTTTTTAGCTCAGTGGAAGGGTAAAAATGAAGGCTCAGTAATTCCGTTTTTAAAGAATTCAGTTTAAAACTTGATAACCCCATAGGCTTCCAGTAGGTTCCATAACACTGGAAAAGATGTTTCTGGTATAGTCAGTGTCAAAATGATATCATCTGCAAACAATGCAGCTCTAAAATCTTGACTTCCCAATGGTATGCCCTCAATTCGCTCTGCTTGCCATATCACTGCCACCAAGTGTTCTATATAAAGAGTGAATTGCGTTATTTTTGTCATAGGAATATGGGTTGAGTGAGCATCATTTGCCCTGATATAAGCCCTCAGGGAGCTATACAATGCCTTGGGGGGTACTGGGTCAATACAGAAGTGGAATAATGTCACAGGTGAAACCGCTAAACAAAAACAGCGTGTGACAAAACAGCTACGGGGGGAAAATAGTGCAGGAAAAATATAACAAAGGTAGCAGAAGCACTACCCCTGTAATTACTGGTCGGGTTTTAGGGAAGCAGAGGATAAAATCTCTGCTAGGTAGCGCTCTTCCGAGCAGCTACTGTGGCTCAGAGGGTAGGGCCACAGGCAATGAATGGTAGCGGAGTGTCTGTGGAATGGGGTTCAATTCCTGGTCCCAGAACACTTGTGGGTTTTTTTGTGTGTTGTGTTTTTGTCAGTTTTTCCCTCCCCCAGTTTTCTTCCTGTCCCCGAGTTGCCTCCCCCATAGGTAATTATGTTAACTTGGGGGAGTTTGGGGGTGCAGCTCCCTGTAACAGGGGTGTGGGGGGCAGGGCCCCCACAACAGGGATTGACAAATTTCAAATTTATGTGGTAGTCCAGGACAACTGGCCTATCCAAAAATCGTAGTCCCACTGTCACAAGTGGTAGTCCAATAGTCAGACCACCATATTTTAAGAAGAACAAATAAAAAATTATGTAGCAGCAAAGTAAATATCTGTGTGTCATTCTATTATTAATGCTACATAGATATAGGCTATAGAAAACAGTAAAAACAAATATGTAAATATCTTTAAATGTTTCTTAATACAGATTGTGTGATTTGAAGTCTGAGTCAAGTCACGTGGTGCCTCAGAGACTCCATGCAGTCCCACATAAGCCAGAATGAAGCAGAGAATAATTAGGGCAAACATAATCAGAACTCCTCAGATTCAGAATTGTCACCAACGTCATGTGTACTAGTGGAGCTAGGACAGGATGATGATGGAGCAGCAGCAACAGTGCTAGCAGTATGAGATACAGAAGCATCATATTCAGTTGAACCAGCAGTAGTAGCATGCCTATAAACATGTTGAGTGCCTGGATCAGACAGGAGCCAGTGGTTTATTGCTGGATCTGGATTAAAGTCACATAGTTTGGGACCCTTTACTGCTATTTGAAGAAGTGACTGTAGTGTGTCATCTGCCAGATGTGTCCTTATTTTTGTCTTTATCAGGTTTTGAATGGAGAACACTTGTTCGCACTTTGCAGTTGACACACTCATTGCCAGTAGTATTTCCACTAACTCTAGCATGTGAGCAATCTGGAGCAGTTTTTCTTTCAGCAACCTTGTATACACCTGCAGATAGGGTTTGTCAACTGCAGATTTCAGCAGAGCCTTAAATGCAGCATATTCTGATCTAATAGTTTCCTGCTGCTCTTCTGTAAAAAAATTAAAGTATGCTGCTAAATTAGCCACTTCATTGGTCCCAAACTCCCCAAGTTGTTCTCTTGGTAGATCAAATTGCTTGAAATCCAGGCAGCTGAACCATTTCAGAGGCACTTTCGAGAAATTTTGAAATCTTTCATCGTTGTAAGATATTGCTGCATCTACTAAAGTATGCATTTGTGTATCTGTCCTGAAATTTATTTATGTACTAGGTCACAAGCTAAAGCACATAATCAGACCAAGTTCATAACCAAATGGTCATTCAGAAAATTTCTACTAGCAAATTTCTTAAGTGACCTTAGTAAGATTAGGTGGCAGAGCCTATACCTCGCCATAACTCCAGATGAGGCGGTCACAGTCCTAAATGAAAATCTCAACCATATAGTAAATAAACATGCACCAATCATTAAAGTCAGGACGTGGAAGTTCTCTCACTCCTGGTTCTCCCCAGACCTCAAATCTTCCCTCTCTGAGCATGACTAGTTATGGGCAAAGGTGAGGCATACCAAAAGCATGATATACTGGCAGGCTTTTCAAACCATGAGGAATGCTTGCATCAAGCTTATCCATTCTGCCAAAGCCAATTACTATGTGTCCACACTAGAACAGGCCAAGGGGGATGCACAGAAAATTTGGAAGACCCTGAAGTCAATCGAAGGTAAACCGGTAGCCTCACCCTTACCATCTAAAATCATCAAAAGCAATGTGACCATTGAAGATAGTAGCCAAATCTTAGAAGAATTTAACTCTCACTTTGTCACCACTGGACTGGCATTTGATTCATTCCCTTATGCGGCACGAGTGAATAGACAAGCTAACTGAGACCCAACATATCAGCGTCAAGCAGCCCTTTCCGGCTCCACCCTATCAGCTTTGAAGAAGTGGAAGATGCCCTTATCAAGCTAGACACCAAAAAAAGTGCAGGAAATGATGATATTGAACCTTTCTTCTTAAAACTCGGATTTCCCCCACCTCACTGCCCCCATCCTCCATATGTTTAATCTTTCTATTTCCTCCTCTGTCGTCCTGCCATGTTGGAATGTAGCCCACATCATTCCACTATTTAAATCAGGGGACCCTTGTGACCTAAATAACTACAGACCCATTTTGATCCTTCCAGTCCTCTCCAACGTCTTTGAAAAACTCATCTTTGTGTAACTAAAGCAACATATGGAAACCTACTTGCTCCTGAACCCAGTTCAATCTGGTTTCCGCTCCAGCAACAGTACTGTTACTACCCTCACCAAAGTGACCGATGACTGGATCACTGCTATGGATTCTAAGGAGATCACAGGGGCTGTCTTTTTAGACCTAAGCAAGGCATTCAACACAGTAGATCACTCCATAATTAAATACAGTCTTGCCAATATAGGTGCTACTCCAACAACCATACAGTGGTTCAGCAGCTATCTTTCAGGGAGGACGCAAAAAATTAAAGCAGATGGTACATTCTCCTCCCCTCTACCAATCACTAGAGGAGTTTTACAAGGTTCTATAGTAGGTCCTATCCTCTTCTCCATATACATTAATGATCTTGACTGCCAAATATCCCAATCGAAACTTCACTTCTTTGCTGATGACACAGTTCTCTATACATCTGAAGCATCTCTACACAAGGTCAAGGAGATCCTTCAAGCAGACTTTGCACAACTCGAAACTAACCTCATCAATGCTAGACTTCTCCTTAAAGCTAAAAAAAACTAAATTATGATATTCTCTCCCAATACGGTGCCCTCACTCACTTCCACCATGTCAACTGAATTTCTAGGTACATCTCTAGGCGAACCACTCGAAGTCACCCCAAAGTTCAAATATCTCGGGTTCTGGATTGACAACAAGCTCACTTTCACGGAACATATAGATGACCTTGCTAGAAGGTTAAAAATATGACTTGGCTTCCTGTTCCGAAACAGAACACTCTTCCTGCTTGACATTAGAATCAGGCTAGCACAAGTCACATTCCTCCTGCTATTTGACTATGGGGACATAATTTACACATCATCTACAACTTCTAATCTTAGGAAACTGGACGTACTTTATCAACGAACATTGCGTTTCATTACGAATTCCCCGTTTCAAACGCATCAATGTAATTTATACTCAACTGTAGGCTGGACATCGCTCACTATCAGACGTATGCTCCACACCGACACCTGAACCATAAAACTCCTTCTCCACAATCTACCTAGCTACCTAACCTCCCTTATTCAGACTGCCCAGAAGCATCTACTCGCTTAGGCATTTAGACTACTAAGTGTTAAAGGTCCCATATTCCCGCACCAATCTGGGCAAACTTGCCTTCTCAGTCACCCTCCCCACCATCTGGAACCAGCTGCAAATATCATTGAAGCTTCCCACGCTAGTCTCGCCTAGCCTCTTCAAATTGCTATCCAATGCAAAAATAAAAGACATGTGTAGCTGCCGCTAAGGTCAGAGCTGTTATGACCCATCTGTTTACAATAGTCATAAGTACAGGGACTAGCAAACTTGTTAGGCAATTGGATGCACTGTTTTCTGTTGAAGCACTTTAAGAATGCACTATGAATTTAATGTTGTATGTAGCTTCTGCCTTGTCTGTATATATGTATCAGGACCTCCTTGTGAATGAGCTTGCTCAATGGAGTTTTTTTCCTGCAATAAACTTGAACTTGAAAAAAGAAAGTATGCCAGATCACTATCTATCACTTGTGCAATTTCTTGAAGCGCCCTCATTTTTTTGGGACAATAGTGGTAGCATTTAAATATGCCCTTTAGAGTATTTTCAAACTTTGATATGAATAGGTTTGTTTTCATCATATCAAGAACTGCCAGCAACAGCTTATGGCCAACACAATGCATGGCAATGATGTGAGGACAGTGCTCCCGTAACTTTGCAATGGCTCCACCCCTTTCACCCAGCATTACACTTGCCCCATCAAAATTGGCAGAAATCAGAAATGGCCCCAGATTGCTCACATTCGATAGGTCAGTGATAGGAAGATGTAATGAATCTAATGCAGTACTTATTGCATTAAAGACACCTTCAGCATTTGAGGCTTCCAAAGGTACGGCCTGGATCACATACGAACATGCATCTTTTGTGTTAGGATTTACAAAATGGACGAAGATATTTTCTCATTCAATTATAGCCACATCAGTGGCTGTCAGCAAGAACGGTAATGTATCTTGCATTTTTAATAGTCTGCATCTGTGTGCTGCATAGAACAGCAGATATAGCTCTGCAAAAGTCCCTGGCTCACTTATCATTGGTATAATTTGTACTAAGCTTAATTCCATTTTTCTCTTGCAATTCACATACCCAATCCATGTCGGAAAAAGAGCGCAGATTTTTTGCAATGGAGTACACTACGTTAAACAGGCATCTCATCTTCATCTTTGTAACCTCTTCCAACTGTGCAAAGGCTTGATAGAGTAGTGACTCACTGATATCACAATGAACTGCACTCTGGCATAGTACATGCGGACTGGACTTTTCATGTGCACGTATTGACTCTATTCTAAAATTGTTAGAGCCTGTGGCAAACACATTTGTTTATTTGAAAAGGCTGGTGTTGCAATAGTGGGATACTTTTCGCACACTGTGCAATACATCAATCCGTTTTTTTCATTGTAGCTCAACCATTTATAAGTTGTCAGCCAATGAGGCTGAAACAGCATGTCCCTTTTTTCTTGGTCATATTTCTTGTCTTTACTTCGCTTCTCTTGCAACTCATCATCAACAGGTACAAAACTGCATTTCTTTGGAAGTGACACAGGGGCTTCAGCTAAGGCCTCACTAGGCAGCTCACTGCTTAAATCAAAAGCCTGATCACCTGTTCTATCTAGTGCCACAGATGCAGACTCCTTATTACTTTCATCTGCGAAAGTAGTAGTTGGTGCATTTATATTAGAAGAACTTGAGGATGCTATTGTATCTGCTAACCAGAGGGATACTGGAGTTTGCCCTTAAAGGGGCAGACCAATTTGTCCTGGTGCACCCCTGCCCTTTATCTGAAGATGGTGTGCTCAGAGGGGGAGGGGAAGGGAAGGGACAGGGAGACAGAACAATAGGCAGGCAACAGGAAGGGGAGGGGCTAAAGGAGGTACATAATGGCCAGCACAGGAGCGGTTCAGCCACTTTTGCTGAAGTCTTGATATACACTGAAATGGCAGCACTTCAGATTGGTGAATTGGGAACTTGGTTTGGAGCTGAGGTTTGAGCGTTAAGGCAAAAGAAGGTAAGGCAAAAAACACAATTGTGATATGACGATAGAGTGTTAAAAAAACCAAAAAAAAAGAAAGAAAATGTGATACTGTAAGAATAATAGCACTGTCTGGGTGGCTCAGTAACAGCAGATCTGTTAGAGAATGACTTGTGGGGAGCAAGGGATAATTGTGGCTGTTTGCATCGTGGGGAGCTGGAAGAAAGACGTTACAGTACAGCATTCGATAAGCACCTAACGCTAGGCTTGGTAGATTTGGGGCCTTGCTTTGAAAGCATAGAGAGAGGCAGCTAGTGATTTGAAGCTTTATATGGAAGGTCGTCCGAGATGAGAAGGGGACACATGCCCATTAGGAGCACGAAAGTTTATTAAACTGAGCAAAAGAACAAGCGACCTGGGTGCAGCCTAGCAAGCATGTGGAAGCAGAAGAGCAGGAGTCTGGCAGAGAGTGAGGACCCTGGAGAGGAGCAAGGGAGTGGGACAAGTGAAAACGCTGGTTTACCTGGTGAAAGACTACCCCTCTGTGATTGGTTTCTGTTGCTTTGGGGGGCATTCACTAGCTGATTCAAGTGTGGGGTGGAAGAAGCAGAGGGGCAGGCGTGGAGAGTCCCCACACAGGATGACCACGTTGCGTGACAACAGACGCCGAGGGTGCAATGCTGCAAGAGGTTTAGCGCTGGTTTAGCTGGGGAAAGTACTGCTTTGGGGCAGTTTCAGTTAATTGGGGGCAGGGAAGAAGTCAAAACAGGCGGTTGTGGAAGGCAGAGGGGCTGGGTTTGGAGGCCTAGCAGCACAAGAGAGCACAATGCTCATGCGAGTCTGCCACGTGGCATGACATCAGATGCTGCAGGATACCAAGTGGCTGGACAATTACAGAAAAGGGATGGGGGGCTCTGTTGAAAGGGCAGCAGAAGGGAAGCAGGATACTGGGCTGGAGGGCCTCGGAGGAAAACATGCAGAAGAGAGGCAGATAATCAGGGCCCTGAAAGGGAGGGGTTGGGGGCTGAGGCTGAGAGGCCACATGGTACAGCTGGAGGCATATTGGAGCAGAGGGGGAGAACAAACAGGACTTGAGGGCCAGCAGCGAGAGGCATGCGAGGGCATGCAGGGGGAGGAATGAATAGGCCTAGAAGGCCACAAGATGCTGTGCAAGGGGTGCAGGGCAGCCAAGGGCAGTCAGAGGCCAGTTGGGGGCACAAAAAAAAAAGAGAGATTGGGCACAACAGGCCAGGGGCTTGGTGGTAGAGGCCACGGAGGGGCATAGGATCTTTGGGATCGCCCTGGAAAATGACGTTTCAGGTGAGATGGCAATGGAAGGAGTGAAGGGCCACAGGGAGGATGGTCTTTAATGGGACCCTGAGCCATGCGGCATGGTTTCAGACACGGTTTGATTGCAGGATAGCAGGCCATTGGATAGGCCTCATCCAGGGATGGTGGCATGCAGGGCACAAGGCTATATAAAAAAAAAAAGAAAAAAGAAAAAAGGGGAGAAAGGGGCGGAGCATTGCGAGGCATTAATGAAAATGTTTTCTCAGTTCTACAGAATTTATACAGGCATGAGAGAGAGAGGATGCGTAGCTTTTGAGTGATACGTTTGGGCCTAAGCATGGATGGCTGTACATAAATAATGTGAATTATGGGCTTTTATTTGCATTTGGGGGGAACAGGGTGGGCTTAAAGAAAGGAGGACTATAGGAGTTGGCAAAGATGGGAGAGCTAAAGTTTCTCATCAGTAGTGCAAAAAAAAATGCGTAGCTTTTGAGGCATACATTTGGGCCTATGCCAAGCTTGACGGACAATTAAGATGTTTTCTTTTCATGTGTGGTCAGTGTCTCCTCAGCTTTCAAAGGTGAACAAAAGGAAATGGCACCAAAAAAGAGCAAGCCATCTAAAGAAGATGCCTACAGGGCTATTGTGGAGCTGGTGGAGAAAGCCAACAGAATGTGGCAGATGGTGAAAGAGGAGGAACCGGGGAGATCCGGGGAGAAGCGGAAAGCAGGAAAAATGAAAGGGGGCATAGGGAAACAGCCAGCAGGGAGGCCATGCAGCCCAACCAGGGGACAGCCACTGCTGGTGGTACCTTACAGAGTGGCTAGCCCAGTACCTCTGCAGCCCGATGACCCTGTACCATCAGTACCTCCCCCAAGACCAGGTGGGGGTTCCCCCAGTGGAACCCAGACGGGATCCTCCGAGCACAATGGTTCCTCCACAGCCATTATCTTTACAACCAGCCATGCAGGAGGACAGCAGGCAACAAGGAGCTGACAAGCCCACAGGTAATGTACCTGATTCAGTAGGGGAAAACATCAAAGACTATATAAGCCAAATTATTCGGCACTCGGGGCAGGGGGGTTGGGCCAGATGGAGTCAGCACTGGCTGAGATTAGGTCAGATAAAGAGACAATGAAGGAAGGAGAGAAAGAGATAGAGAGTGTGGGACAAAGAACAAGAGAGATAGGAATGCCAGGAATGAGGATGGGGGAACACATACCGCTGGCCACAAAAGAGAAAATACGGAGGGGGGGAGTATGTGGATATTTTTGCTTTAGTAAGTCGAGAATCGGCTGCAAAATACAATGAAACAGAGAATATAGGAAAGAGCAAAATGGCAGCAGTGGTAGGTTTTACTGGGTAAGAAAGAGGAGGACAAATTTACTAAAGGGAAGACTTGGGATGGATGGTTTGTAGGGTTTGCCAAATATTCAATGATAGTACTGGAGAAGAAGCCAGAGTTGGGCATTCCACTCATCACGTACTCCCTGATAATAAGGCGAGTGAAGGCAAAGGGAGGGTTGGGGTGGATATATTATGACGAATTCTTCCGACAAAGGATGGCAACATACAGGGATGTAAGATGGGACACAAAACAACTAGATTTGTGGACTGACTGTATCCGATCAGTCCACACCGGAAGGAGAAATGGGGAGTAGGGGCGTGATGCTCCAGAGGTGTTGTTGGGGTTACAATAGGGCTGTTTGTTCCTAGCCACAATGCTGCTTTTGTAATGCATGTTCCAAATGTGGGGGAATGCACACAGCAAGAAGATGCAGAACGATATGGGCACAGGTGGCCCAAGGGTCAGGGGGGTAAGGAACAAATCAGCAGTTTTTTTGAGAAGGGCAAGGGTATAGAGGGCAGGCATGGAACAGAGTGGGGAGAGGCAGAGGGCATACAGGCAGGGGGCGTCAGACTTACTGACCGACTGGGCCAAAAAAATGGCAGGGTGGGGGAGTATGGCAGAAGGGAAAGACAGAGGGCAGGGGATCGATTCCAAGAAGCAAGAACGTCCATCAAGATAAATGTGTGGGAGGACTGGTTAGAAAGATACCAGGACAAAAAGGTGGCAGAGATGCTCAAGACAGGTTTTCAGACAGGTTTTTCATTTCAGTATGAAGGCCAGAGGCAAGTGAGAGAAGAGAACAACCTGGGCTCAGTAAAAGGGAAGGAAGAAATCTTAAGACAGAAAATAGAGAAGGAGAAGGCAGCTGGTAGAGTGGAAGGGCCATACGATACCCCCCCCCCCCATTGCAGAATATGAGAATTTCTCCATTGGGTTTGGTTCCCAAAAAACAGCAGGAAGAATACAGAGTAATTCACCACCTGTCATTTCCGGAAGGGGACTCTGTTAATGATTTTATAAGCGAGGAACACAGTAAAGTGACTTACGCCACATTAGAAGGAGCAGTCCAGATCATCCGAGCAACTTCTGATGCTTGGATGGCAAAAACAGACATAGAGTCCACTTTCAGATTGCTTCCAGTTAGGAGGGAAGACAGACCTGTTGGGATTTAAAATTGGGGGACAGTACTATTTTGACAAAGCAATGCCCATGGGATGTTCCATAGCATGTGCTACGTTTGAGGCATTCAGCACCTGCTTACAGTGGATATTTCAAGAAAAAACTGGTTACAAGATGGTCATTCACTACCTGGATGATTTCCTTTTAATAGGCAGAGGAAGGACAGAGACAGAAAGAATGTTGGCCAGTTTCCAAGATTTATGCAGAGAATTAGGGGTTCCATTGGTACCAGAAAAAACAGAAGGTCCCAGAAAGGTTTTAGAATTCCTGGGTATTGAAATGGACACCCTTAGTGAGGTTTTTAGGTTGTCAGACAAAAAAGTATTGAAGCTGAAGGAACTGATTCAAGTACACACAAGTAGAAGAAGAGTGCAAGAGGTCCTGCTACATCTAAACTTTGTGTGTAGGGCAATTGGAACAGGGAGGGCTTTCACCAAAAGGCTAGAAAGGGCCACAGCTGGAGTCACCAGACCACATCACTGGGTAGACATGCTGAAAGGATTTAATGAAGATTTCATGGTTGTGGGAGAAGTTCCTCAGTACCTATAATGGCTGTTTCTTTTGGCAGGAGGACTGGGTTTATAACACGGATCTCGATCACTACACAGATGCAGCAGGGGGCTTAGGTATGGGGGGCTATTTGGGGGCAGATGGTTCATGGAACCATGGCCTGCAGACTGGGTGAGGGACGGGAAAGTAAAAGACATCACACTGTTGTGGGGGGAAGAGCTGCGGAATCAAAAGGTGACATTTGGGTGTGACAACAAGGCAGTGGTAGATGTTTTAAACAAAACAGAGGAGCCAGATCAGAAATGGTCATGGGGGTCTTGAGACAGTTGGTGTTAAGGGCCTTGAAACTGAACATGTCATTCTGGGCAAAACACATACAGGGGGTACACAATATCCTGGCTGACAGCCTTTCCTGTCTGCAGCTGGATCATTTCCAGAGGCTGGCACCTACAGCAGAGGAGCAAAAGACACCCATACCAATGAACATCTGGGACATTGGCAAGAGGGAGCAGAACAGTTGTTTCACAGCTCATGGGCACCATGGACTCTGAAAGCCGATGAGGGGGCCTGGTGGGTATTTCAAACATTCAGGGCAACATACCACATGGTGGTAAGTAGGCCACTTACAGAGAAACAGGAAAATTCACAGTAGAGCAATGGCAGAAAGGAACGGCCCCCACCACGATGGGGGTCTATTTATCAGGGATCAGTTTAGTTTGCAGCCTGAAGGGTTGGAAGGACCCGATGAAGTCAATGTTGATTAGAAGGATGATGCAGGGATGGGGTAGGTTAAAACAGAGATCTATGGATAATGGAAGACCAATAGGGGAGAAATGGTTTGCAAATCTAAAAGGGGTTTTACCGGCAATCTGCAGATCG
Organism: Neoceratodus forsteri; assembly: GCA_016271365.2. Classification (NCBI taxonomy): domain Eukaryota; kingdom Metazoa; phylum Chordata; order Ceratodontiformes; family Ceratodontidae; genus Neoceratodus; species Neoceratodus forsteri. The sequence goes on from CM057456.1 coordinate 1,296,394,129, forward strand.
AAAGCTGAGGCCCAGCTATTCCACACAATCTATTTGGTAATGTTTGCAGGGGCCATGAGAGTGAGTGAGGCTATGGGACATGGCAGTAAGGATGAAGAAAGGGGGTTGGAATGGAAGAGCTAAGCTGGGGGGTGAAAGAGATACAAATCATGATTAAGAGGTCAAAGATGGATCAAGGGGGGCAGGGTTATATGGTAACCCTGAAGGCTCACGTAGATGACACAGTGTGCCCAGTAAAGGGTTTGTGGGCTTACGCCGCAGAGCCTGGGGAATAAAACAGGGAGATTATTTGTACATGGAGATGGAAAGGTCACAAGTTATCAAGTCATGACCATGCTCAAAAAAGGAATGCAATTCCTGGGGTAGGATCCATGCAATTACTCATCCCACTCCCTGCGGATAGGGGCTGCTTCACAGTGGGCAGCAGCAGGTGAGACAGTGACTAATATGTTGGAGAAGGGGTGCTGGTGGTCTGCCAGTTACAAGAGATACATTCGAGCACTGCAGTATGGAGATGAATGTATCACCTGTGTTTTGTTTTATAGATACAGAGCCACCTTGGAGGGGGGCATAGAGGTGTGATACAGAAAAAGGGAGCTAAGGACATATATAAGATATTTATTTTGCTTAAATCCTACAGGAAGAGGGAGGGTCACGGAAGTATGGATCTGCAGTCACTCCTACATTTATGGGGTGGAAAAGAGAGCTGAGAAAAAGGCTGGGGGAAAACAGCTGTACCAGGATGTGAGAAAATCTAGGTTGGTTTGGCACGACAGCCATGGGATGAGATGGGCACAACTGCTTCCTACCCTGAAAGAAATGAATGAGCGACGACCCATTCCAGACCTAATTATTGTACATCTAGGGGGTAACGACATTGGGGGTAAGCCATGGGTGGACACATACATGTAGGTGAAAAGGGACTTAGAGAAAATACAGCGGTGGTGGCCAGGGGTATGCCTTGCCTGGTCATATATGATCCCAAGAAGGGCCTAGAGACATGAAAACAGTCATAGAGCAGTAGATAGGGCCAGGAGAAAAATGAATAGCAGGGTGGGAATGCTGATATAGAAAATGGGAGGACACGCAATACTGCGGGGTGTGGAAGAGTGGGTAGAGGATTTCTACATGTCAGATGGTGTACACCTGTCAGATCTAGCCATAGATTTGTTTAATACAGAAACAATAGGTTTTATAGAAGCATGGAGAAGACGTGCAGAAAATGGAAGTTAAAAAAAAAAGAGAGAAAGCAGGAAAAGGAAGGAAGTCCTCAAAGTGGTGGGGGACAATAACCTAGATTGAGGGGAAAGCCAGTCATCCAACACAAGCTGGAGACTGGCTATTGGAGAAAAAGGGGGGAAGAAAAAGGAATAGGATGAAAAGAAGAAGAAGCTGAAGGAGGAAAAGCGATCTTGGTTCTCACCGTTACCTAACAGGAAAAGAGAAGAAGAAGGTACCCATGTTTTCACCTGGGGGAGCGAGAAGAGGAAGAAAGAGGGATGATCAGAGATTGATATAAGGATGCAATAAAATACAATTGTGAAAAATACAATAATGAAAGATGATGAGATGGAAAAGTACTCTTAGTCTTCTGCATTTTGAATGCCTCAATGTCTGACAATCTGCTTACACAGAGCTTACTTTGTTTTGTGAGGCTAATAAAATGTGTTCTGATAAAGTCAGTGTGTGTGGTGAGTGTATTTTTTCCACTGGTGTTTGTTAGACTAGAATGGGGACGAGGGGGGAAGGTGGAGTTGGCAGCCAGCAGCAGTCACTTCACTTATACTATACATTTCTTAACCTTTACAGGCTAAGTCTGTGTAAACTACAGAATCAAGACAGTCAGGCAGTGGAAGTCAAGAATGGGAAGAAATAGCAGCAATACTAAGGGGAGAACTGGGAATATTTTACTGCTGTTGCTTGCTTTGATGCTTACTTTTTTGTTTATATTTTTTTACCTTTTTCTCACACTGCTGCATACACTTTCTCCTGTGCCAAGCAACCACGTAGACACACACATGACATCTGTCCCAGTCTCAGTGACTGTCCCTGCGCTCATCCAACACACAGCACTGACAACACTTCATTATTTTTACGTCCTCCCTCCTCTGTTCTCTGTCAGTTAGTTCTGTTTTTTTCATTCACTTCACTTTCCCTTAACTTTTCTCAGGGCAACAACCCAAAGCCCAGCAAGCAAACCCTTCCTCCTTTTAATAGACTTTACTGCCCTCCCTACTTAGTGTCCTTGCCCTTTACTTTCTGTTCTGGCAGCCAGTGGATGCAACACAAACTCACACACAGCACAGCCCAGCCCCCTTAGCTTTCTGTGCAAAAACGCTTGCTCTCTCCTTTCTTCCTCCTTAAGTTTAAATGGGAAGGGTTGGTCTCTCACTTGGTTCAGATCATTCAATCAGTGCCCTTTTTTGATATTTTTAATGTCTACTTCACTAGCAGACTCAGTTCATGTCCAGCCTGTTTTTGGCCAACTAAATTTTATCACCACTTCTTCTGGTGCTAAATACCTGTCTAACCAATCCTCTCTTGTTAGAGCCTAGGTTCCTTTAATGACAGACTTGACAGTGTAGTTTGTACTAGTTGTTGGAATCAGCTACTAGTATGCTGCACCTCTAAGCTGTACTATAAACTAAGTGCGAACACGGTTTTGGCCCCTTTTCTTAGGGCAAGGAAGTGAAGCAAAACAGTCAAAGTCCTTCTCTGATCTCTCTTGACTGATTTCTCCTCCTAGGATGTTTTAATTGTTCACTCTCTGCTGTCTCCTCCCTTTTAAGAAGAAGAGTTACTTGCTACTCTAGTCTCTGGCAACACAAAGCCCAACTCCCTTCTCACTTCTAACAGATCTGTTCTGGTGGTAATAAATTCATCTATATGCTGTTAGTCTTCTCCCCCTTACTGAAGCAGTTAGTTTTTTCTCTCCTTCTGGCTATTACAGGTCTCTCTCTCTCTCTCTCTCTCTCTCTCACACATCACCCTTAGTAGTGGTAGATCACCCTCAGAAAGGAAAGAGGAAATCCCTTCTGATTTATTTAGTCCCACACCTCACACACAAGCAGTAGCACCAACTTGACTTGTGTCCATTGGTCTTGCTTTCCGCCCTTCCCTCCTCCCCTCCCCAGCTGACCAACTCCCATCCAATCAGTCCCTAAAACTCCCTCCGATCTGATCCTGCTTTTGCAACAGTCAGGCACTACAGCATCAGCAACAGGAAGCGGGTCCCGAGTCCAACTCCTCGCCGCACAACAAATAACAAACTCAACTCAGTAGCTAAGCACATGACATGTCGTTTCTCCCAAATGAGCTGAGAAAAGTGAGTGAGCATGAGTGAGTGGGGCATGACTCCGATACTGATGCTAAGTCATTGACCAATGCAATTATGTTCTTACCACGGCAGCCCAGATCCATCGATGCCTGAATGGATGGCTTCTCCTCAGTCCTCCCTCCCGCAGCCACGGCTCACTCCCAACACACAGCGCTTGCTCCTGGCACTGAAGATCATGTGGCATTGCTCCCTGTCGATCACCTGATGGCTGGATGAGTGCCATTGCCAGCAAGTTCCCTAGTGGAGGAACATGGCAGTGCAGCAAAAAAAATGTTTTTGAAGCACTACTTGTCCGTGGACAAGTACCCCTGTGCCATCTGCTTGTCCCTGACTGTGATCTGGTAGCCCGGGATGTCAGGCTATCAGATTTGTCAAACCCTGCCTCACAACAGTAATTTTATCTGTGTGTACTTTTCTTTAGCTGTTTTAGCACTCAGTGTTTCTACCTAGCACTATACAGTATTTGATTTAGCTGTTTTGACTTTGCGGTATCGAACCGTACTGTTTTTCTAGCAGCGTTATTGACCCCATGCACCCTGAGGGTTGTTAGAAAATCTTGTGGAATGTCAATTTGATCCAGGGTGTTCCATAAAAAGCCCCAGGACACCCAGTCAAATGCCTTTCTGTCATCAAGGCTCATCACCACCAAGGTAATGAAGTGTTGTGTGGTGTGGTCAATGATATGACATACACTGTCATGGGTCTGTTTCATGCAAACACTTCCAGATTGGTCTCCATCCAATAAGGATGGTAATAGCAAGTCTAGCCAATGTGCCCAAATACTAGTGAACAATTTATAGTCTGCATTAAGAATGGAGATAGGTGGTGTGATGAGGGATTTCCAAGGCTCTTCCCTGGTTTTAACTGTGTCATTATAACAGCATAATCCTATGATGGCTGAGGGGCCTCCCCTGCAGAATACAATGGAATACCCTTGTAAGTAGAAGTAGTAGTTTTTCAGTATATTTTTGATAAAATTTCATTGGGTACTCATCAGGACTCGGACATTTGCCAGATTTTATGTTCTTCAAGCCAATTAGAATTTCTTCTGAAGTAATCAGGCTGGTTAGGCTTGCTCGTTGCTCTGTGGTGAGCTGCAGGTGGTGCCCCCCCCCCAGCTTGACACCCCGACAGCAAAACACAAAAAGACCGTTACAGTGACAGCCACTATAATGGTCCTTTTTTGTGTTTTACTTTCCTTCAGTGTTCTGCCCCCTCCCCAAACCAGCTCTGACCTGGAGCTGAAAATCCTAAAGTCTGGGGGGTGCAGGACCAGAACCTCCCACATGGGGGGTATGGGGGGCACAGCCCCCCCCCCCACAGAAAACACTCGGACATCAGGCGGCACAATACCTGTGTCAGTATTGTGCTGTCGCTGTGTGGGAGGTCAGCATTTTCACTGTCAATCTCTCTTGGTGCTTCCAGATGCAGGATCCCCAGTCCACCCAAGAAACTCTTATTTTTTGCATGATCACCTCTGAAGTCTTGTTTATACAATTCTGCATAATAATCTGCCAAAATATTATGCATTGCTACAGGATTCCTTGTTCTGTCCTTAGCTGTGACCTGCAAGCCAAAGCCTTCCTGCTCCATAAGGGTACCAGGCCAGGATGCCTACTGTCTCCCATTGTCATACTGATAGCTATTGAACATTTTGTTATAGCTATTAGGCAGCATTCAGTTTTAGAAGGTATCAAATGTGGTACCAGGGAATAAGAGACTCTCTTAGATACAGATGACCTCCTCATCTTTCAGAGAGAATGTCTAGCCTCCTTCTTTCCTCTTTTCCACCTGATTCAATGCTATGCTGTGATTTTGGGACTCAACATCAACTCTTTTGAGTCAGTCCTCCACTTGCATCTCTTCTGCCCATCAGTACCCTTTATCTCAAAGGGTATTATGTGGGCTCAGAATGCCCTCTTCTATGTAGGCCTCACTATACACCCATCTCTCCCTAATATACAGTACTTAAACATAGCCTACAGCCATTACTGGACTCTATTACAAATTAATTGGACAGATCGTATCTTTTGAATCTCTTGCTTGCAAGGAAAATTGAGGCCCTTAAAATGACACTAGTCCCTCAGATTATACATTTACTAGCCCACCTACCCCTCAAGATACCTTAAAAATGGTTTTAAGACTCTGACATGGTTCTGGGTGGATTTCTGTAGGAGGGGAAACCTCCTAGATATAGTCGTGCTAAGCTCTGTCGCCACTGGTCTCATGGAGGAGGATGGGGGTCTTCCTTGGATGAAGGGATATCAACTAGCTTATTGGCTGCTCAAACAGTCCTCTGGTTCTCCTCTCCTGACCACCACTTGCCACAATGGCATGCTTTGGAGAGTGATGTTATAGGAACACCATTGTCTGCAACTGCCTTATATCATCTGCAGGAAATGGAATTAAGATCTCACTCCATTCTCTCCTTCTCTAGGTGAGCATGGTTTTGAATAAACAACTTAATTCAGAACAACCCTGCCCATAGCCTATTGGAGCCATTGTGATGGAATACGGCTCTCTGTATAGGCAATTGTCCTCCAGTATGGCCATCATGGGATCAGAAAGGAATTTAACTTGTTCAGAATCTCCTCACCAAGGATAAGCAGCAGATTGAGACATTTGATGCCTTTTCTAATACTTATGACCTTCTTAAAAGAGACTTTTGGAGGTACATGCAAATGCACAGTGTAATCAGTCAGAGTATGCACCTACTGCAGGAGGCAGCTGCAATCAGTGCCACTACCATGGTAGTTGCATGAAACAAACTACTGAGGGGTAAAGCCAGTTTCATTTATAAACACTTGTGGGATACTTCACCAGATCCCTTCCTACTCTCAAGACAGTCATGGGAAGTGGATCTTCACATGTCTATTAGTGCACCAGTATCTAGGGCACTCACTGTCTGCCTGGATGACCAGAGTTGCCTGATCCAAAATAATGTGTTATTGCACTGGTATCACACCCCAGCAGTCCTTCATGGCTAGGGGCTTCTTCCAGATGATAGATGCTTTAGGTGTCAGCAACTGGGAGGCACTATTTCACACATCATATGGTCCTACCCAGCCATTTCAGAATTTAATGCTGGCATTTATCAAGTATATTCCATGATGTTGGGCCCACAGATACAATTGGATGGCCACGGTAAGACTTCTGGCCCTGGCTTCAGACAATCTCCCAGCATTCAATGGATGATAGCAGCTAGCATGATGGCTTAAAGATTGCTGCTATGTAAATGGCACTTGGTGAGGGAGATCTTGAACTGGTTCTATGTGATAACAGCGATCGCAAAACTGCAATCACCATTAGGGTAAGTGTACATCGCCGAAAATAAAAATGGTGATATATACTTACAGCAAGGCAACTTACTTTTAGTATTTATGTGGGGGGCTTTACCCCCCCCCTCACCCCCTCACTAATAATAACAAACTCCAGCGGGGTTGCATGTTGGGGAGGGGGAGAACTGCCCCCCCCAAAAAATTTACACCTGCTCCAAAAAAAGCACACAACATTGTGCTCCTCACCATCCCCGAACCATGCACCCTTCCCACTGTAGCCATCCACCCTCTCCCCCACACCATGCAGCCAGCACAGTGGCTTCTTTCCTCACCACCCCTCACATACCTTCTCTCCTCTTCTGGTATGCCTGACATGCTTCCCTTCACCATATCCTTCCCTGTCGCTACCCTTCAGGGTCACTGACACTACAGGCACTGAGGCTGAGTAGCTCAAATCTGAGTCAGTGAGTAAGGTGTCAGGTATTGGGCATCAAGTGAGGTGATTAATGTCTTTATAGTGCCAGACAACTGAATTATCAGGTGAAAGTTAGCAGACAATTTGCAGCATACAGCAGGGTTACAGAGGAGCTAACAGTGCCTGCTATACAGGGGTTGCAGAGTATGGTATAAAGGGGAATTTTAATATTACTGGCATAGCTTTTGGTTTTTGACAAGGCAAAGCTGTCCGTTATAAGTGAGTGTCCACTAAAAGTGTGCCTGTTATAAGTGGGTTCCACTGTGTGATGTATATATATATATATATATATATATATATATACTATATATATATATATATATATATATATATATATATATATACACACACACACACAAATATATATAAAACTAAATAAAAACCAGTCACTAAATGGTGAAATCATATTGATCAGGACTGCTACCTTATAATGAATCACATGGATAACACTGCAAAATCCATATATCTCTCCCCTGCAGCCTTTTGAAACTAATGACTGCAAAAATGCAAACATATCGCAAATCAATTATCAAAAACCTCTCAAACTTAATACTAGAACGATGTTCACAAAGACTTGTCACAAAATATCTTGGGTTTCTGCATTATTGAAGCAGATGGATGCAATTTATGTCTCTGCATAAGGTGCATCAGTACAGCTCTCCCTTTAGAGAAAGAGAAGGAACAAGGGTTTTGGTTTTACTCCAGAAAGAAACCTATTGGATTTTTAAACTGAGCTTTCTTTCTCTCTGAGGACTTAATGACCAAATAGATTTCACACCATGGACCCTATTCATGAATGCTGGTTGGGTACACGCAAAAGGCTTGTACCCCCCCGTGCACAGGTTCATGGGACAGTCCAGTGCGGGACTGCAGACCCAGATGAGAAGCTAATCAGTTGCCCAGACCCTGTCCTGGAGTGGATCCCTTGTGCCCACAGGGCGCCATAATGATACCAGCATGCAGAGTGCCAGACACAATGTTAGAGATTGATGACACCTGCCAACTGCCCCCAGCCCATGCAATGTGCCCTGATGAAAGAGGCATCCTTACTGGGGGGGACATGCCCCCCTCTGTGTCCACTGTGGTCAGCAGATCCATCCCCGTGGGATGTGTAACTGGCTGCCAGGGTTTATAGCTGCCCCCAGATTGCATAGCCACTAGCCATCATGTGCAGCACTCCACAGTTTTGTGAATCACATGAAGTGCTGCCATGGCCCCCTGCCCACCCTGGTGCACAGCTGCACTCAGCTGGGGAACAGGCACTTAGGTGGGGTGGACCTGTGTGGTAAATACAATGGATGAGGCACAGTGTGCGTGGCCTTGTGCAGGTGGGTTATGTGCCAGGGTTACACGGCGCATATCACATGCGTACCTTTCATGAATAGGGCCCCATCATTGTAAAATATGCAGATATCAGACAAAAGCAGCCTTAAGATATTTGTAGTTCCTTGCTTGTTTATTTCATATTATTTAACATTTTAATTTCATATTTCATTCACAGCACATTATACGACTAAGCAAGATTGCACTCATGTGGGTTCAGCTGTGGGCACAGATGAAGACACTTTTCATGGAACTATACTCATCCTGTAGTACCACAGTGAACCGGTGGTCTCTTTTACTGCAAGTACAGGGGATGTAACTGAACTTTTGGTTTTCTTACTTTATCATCAGCTCTACTTTTATTGTATAGCAGATACATCCCTGTATTCATATGCATTTTTCTCTACCTCTCTACTTGCATATCACTCTCACACATTCAACCCCCTGACTGTTTCTCATTCATCCTCTCTCCATTCTGTCACTCTTCCCCTTCCCTCATCTCCTCCTCTACCCCTTACCCTTCCCATACCTTCACAAATGTTTGCTTTTTAGCAGTCCAAATGATCTTAGTGGATTATGATACCTTACTTACATACAATGATTCTTATTTATGAAGAATATTCTTGAAGATGGTTAGACTTCTGAACTGGATTGGGTTTCCCGCAATCTGTATATAAATAACTACATGACTCAGACCCTTACTATCTAAATGATGTGTATCAATTGATTTTTTTATTTGATTACTGGATTATCATCTAAATCACTTGATATAGTCTGCAGGTTTGCACATTACCTTATAATAGTTGCAGAGTATTTTGTTTAAATTAATGCTGCATTTCCTTTTTTCTTTAGGTGTGATTGCCTTTTTAATCATGTGTTGAATTTTTTGCATTGTCATAGTAAGGTCTACTATACCAGTCATGTGTCTGAGAAGACTCCACCCTCTGACATAGACATACAGGTGCACTAAGTTGGATAACTTCACTTCACGTATTAGTTCATGAATTCACTACAATTCATGAAGTTTTTTGCCCTGCAAAGTCTCAATTTAGAGTATAGGTCTAACTTCATGAATGGAGAGTTTTGTAATTTCACCATTGAAGTTGGGACCACAGCCAAATTTTTCAATGTGCTATGAGATTGGAGGTCACATGGTACTGAAATTAGCTGTGTGCTATGCATAGGCTGAATTCAGTGTAGTCTTATGAAGAGACAGTTGGAGTTAAGTATGCCCCTGAAGTTCTGTGCCCAAAAAACTTTTAAAAGCTCTTTAAACACGGAGTGTTTTGAACCAAATCACTCCTAAAAGTGTCTGGAGTGCCTTGTGCAGCTAGATTAGCAATTTGTGTTGGCAGTTTTTCAGATTTATTTACTTTAAAGTAGTGGTTTCATATTGTGTAGTAAAGCAGTGCTGTGTGGGAGTTGTTTCAGTTAGCAGCAAGCACGCCAGCCCTGTCTGTGAGCATTGGTGGTGTTTTCCTCAGGATTTCTTCTTAATTATTTTTCATGTTTTCTGTGATTTGTTCTTTTATTTTTGTAGAACAGTTTTGTGTGTTTTAATGAATTGTATTTGTCTGGCTGGTGTTAATATATTGATTACAGTTATTTTGTGTAGTTGTTGAGGTTACAATTTTACTGTAATATTTACAGTAATTTCTTTATAAGTCCCACACTCTTGCATGTCTTCTTGATTCCCCTATAGAAGTCTGTGCTGTGTGATTTATTTTATTTCTGTAGCAAAGTTTGTGTGTTTAATTGAAATATTTTGCTCAGTTAGGGTAGGGAACACTCCTATATAGTCAATATTTATTTGGAATATTTGTTTTACTTATTTGGGAGTCTCCTCCTTCCTTCATTGTCATAGTTATTTTAAAAGTCATGATCATGGGGGACAACCTGCAAGCCCAGTGGTGGGGCTACCATCTGCGATGCTGACAACCCAGGTTCAGGAATGGACCTGGGAGTCAGAGGGCCAGCTGGACAGGGGGGAGGATGGATCATCCAATGATGGCTCTCCTTCTCTGTGGTGGGGGAGTGATCAGCATAATACTGCTCCCTGGTGAAGGTTGGGGATTGGTGACTATCGGCACCAGCTCTGTAGGGAGGTGTGACAGACATTGCACTATGAGTGCCCATGTCATTGCATGTCACAGCTCTGGGAGGTCAATAGAGAAATCTGAGGTTCTGCCTCCACCAGATGATGTCTGGCCCAGGGAGCAGACCTCATGCTACTACCTGGGCTCTTGATCCTGAGACACCCACCCATCTTCATCAGGGGGCTTAGGGGAACTTTTCAGCAGCTAACCCCTGGGGGCAAGTAAGGGGTGTTCAGGAGCTGGCAGCTGTGGTGGCAGCACATGGGGTGGTGCAAGGTGGGAAGCTGACAGATGGGAGTGAATGCAGAGCCCAAGCAAAATAAAAAAAAAATCATGGTTATTTTAAATGATAATTTTCTACAATCTTTTAAAAAAAATACTTGCATCAACTCCAAAACATCTGTTGCATCTAAAATGAGGTGGCAGAAGCTCTCTACCTTTCTTCACGGTCATTGTTATGTTAAAATAAATTACATTTTATGGAATCATTTATTTAAACATACATTTACTTGCATTGACTCACCCTCTGTTGCAGTGCATAAATCATAACTCAAAACACCCATTTCCACCTCTATAGTGTCCCATTACCACCAATAAGTACAATCAAGGGCTACAAAATCCATAGTTTACTACCTTTTAACATCAGGCTATCCCACTTCTACAGATGCTGATGCAGACACAGTTAAATGTACAGCAGGTAATAGAGGCAGATGGTGATAAGGGGAAACTTTGCCTTTATGGAACACATGCTTTGCACTCACATCCATGCTCACATCATACATGATCACAGTCACAATCACGTTAAAAGTCACAGTCACAATAAAATAAATGAATACTTTTCCATAATCATTTAAAGAAATATACATTTACTTGAATCAATTGTGTTGATTCCAACACATTTATTTAGTCTAAAATGAGGTGGCAGAGTCTGTCCACCTTTTTTCATGATCACGGACTCATTAAACTTAAATGTCATGATCACATTAAAATAAGTTTAATTTTATGGAATAATTTAAAGAAATTTACATTTGCATGCATCGACTCACTCACTGTCTCAGTGCATAAATAATCCCCCAAAACACCTGTTGCCACACCTCTACTATCCCAGCATGTAACGGAGACAGATGGTGATACAGGAAGCTGTGGCAGAATGGAACACATGCTCTGTGCTCATGTCCATTCTCATGTCAAGCACATGGTCACAGTCACATTAATAGTTGTAGTCACATTAAAATAAATTATAATTTTCCATAATCATTTAAAAATATACGTTTGCTTGTGTTGCTCCAAAACATCTATTGTGTCTGAAATGAGGTGGCAGAGGCTGTCCACCTTCTTTCATGATCATGATCGTGTTAAAACATAAAAGTCATAGTCCCCTTAAAATAAATTGAATTTTATCAAATCATTTTAAGAAATATGCATGTACTTGTGTTGACTCATCCACTGTCACAGTACATCTGTCATTCTTGAAAACAACCATTGCCACACCTCGACTGTCACAGCAGGTAATGGAGGCAGATAGTGATACAGTAAGCTGTGCCTTAGTGGAAAACATGTTCACTGCTCATGTCCATGCTCACGTAGTACATGTGGTCACAGTCATGGTCACATTAAAAGTCATGATCACATTAAAATAAATTATAATGTTCCATAAACATTTAAAAATATATTCATTGACCTGCTTCAACTCCAACCCATCTACTTCATCCAAGATGAAGTAACAGAGTCTTTTTCTTTCTTCATGGGCACAGTCACTGTCCTGTTAAAATAAATTATAATTGTCCTTAATCTTTTAAATAAATTTATACTTACAGTAAAACACTGACGGGTCTTCAAAAAAAGATCAGAAAATTCAACTAATTTTCTACTAAGAACACAAAGAATTGATATCAGTGGGTAAGAATTAAAAAAATGCTGCAGAAATGGTGAAAAATGAGGTTTCAATTTAGAAATCTGTATGAAAGCTGTCAGGCTTCTGATCTCCTCCACTGACTGACTAACCATATAAATCTGAAAATGAAGCTGTCTTACTTTGTATCATATGACCCACAGAAGCTATTCAAAATAACCTCATGAAACACTTGTTTCCTGTATATGTTAATCCCTGTCTTGGTTACCAGACAAAAAAAGAAACATTTTTTGAGGGGGTTTACTAGCTACCATTAGCTCAGTTAACTGTTTTTTTTTTTGTTTCTTATTTTTAGATCACACCGCTTATCCCTCGAGGTATGTGTTATCTGCTGTTGCTGGGATGGTTGTAGTAGTAAAGGACTAGTTAGAGTCAGTGTTAGGGTCATTAGTGTGGCAAGATTTTTCTCTGCCACATATGTGGGACATCCATACTGGTGGCTGCTGGAGAAGGCGGCAACAAGAGGAGAAGTACAAAATTTAGTAAAAATAGTTGCCCTTGCTCATAGTTAAGGAAAACACCAACCCCAAGCACAAGGCAAGGCAAAGTTTATTTATATGTTGCCCAATCCTGGAGGGTCTGGGCACCATACATAAAAACAGGCTGGGTACTAGATAAAATATAACAGATTATAAATAAAACAAAACAGATAAAACAATAAAATATCAGATACAGCATTAAAACTAGCAGTTTTTTGGGCTGGTGAGATCACTACATCAGGGAAGGCCAGGGAAGCTAAATAAGCTTTCAGACTGCTCTTGAACCTCTGAGCCAACGGGGCCTCCCTGACAATGTCTGGAAGGGAGTTCCACAGGATCGGTCCTGTGACACTAAAAGCCCAGTAGCGGAAAGTTCTTAATCTGGTCCAGGAAACTTCAAGGTGGCCTCTGGTCAAGGAGCAGAGGGAGTGGACTGAGGTGGTAGATGTCAGAAGATCATCCTGGTAGCCAAAGCCTATTCCGTGTAGGGCCTTATAAGGAAGTAAACTCACCCTGAAGATAATTCTCCACCTAACCAACAGCCAGAGCCAGTTAAGATCTATGTCCAATTCTATCCTCTTTTTACTATACTATTACTATAAGAGAGTTTCACCACCTTGAAATGAAAGTTTCACCACCTAGAAATCTGGATATAAAATTTACTCCACCTAAACATTTCCAATTCAACCACTGCATAACATTTCCATTCACTTATCGCAGTTGTTACGCCTAGATAACAGACATATCTTTCTCAGCATCTGCTTCCCAGTCATGGTACCTCGTGTTGAATAATTTCATGATCAGTATTACTAAGAATCCTGTAAAACACTCACCATAGTTAGGGAGAAGTAAGTGATTTTCTATCTCCTCTGCAACAAAGTTTTTCCTTGGGAACCAGGTAAAAGTATGTTGGGACTCAGTAAAGAACAGACTTCATTTTTTCCATGCAAAGTACTGGAATGGCCTGTTAATTTCTTCTTAGTGTAGATATAATTTAGTCAAACGTGGAGCTGAAAATGTGAGGAGGGGCCTATGAACAGATTAAAACATTTGTTGTAAATGTTGCCATGTGTTAGGGATTTAATTTGTCCCTAATGCTTGTTCCTGTCTATCTATCTGTCTGTCTTTTATCTGGAACAGATCCTCCAGAAAAGTAGATTTTCTGAATGGTGAAGTGCTGTATATCTGATGTTCTCCACCAGACTGGCAGTCAAAAAGATCTCAGAGTAGCTTGTACTGTAATTAAAAAAGACATTTGTCTCTGAGGGCTGCTATAGTCCACACTGTTCTGTTCCCAAAGGCTGTGGATACAATGATGGCAGAAGTTTTACCCACATGGTAACATGACAGGCTCTCTGAAGAGGGACTTATGCTGGTGTCAAGTGGAGGAGACAGACTATCTCTGGAGAGTCTTCTCTTCCTCTTGGAGTTCAGGTGGTTGCACAATCACAGAGGGGTACAGTGGCAGATCTTGTGGGTACAAAAGCAGGGTCAACGTGTGGCGGTGCTGTGCTGTGGCCTTTGGGGGGTGGGGTGCTGCTGCTGCTGCAGAACAGGGGGTTGCTGCAGCAACGTGGGAAGGGGAGAGCTGTTGGATCATAGATACTTCCTGCTGCTTCCAGCAGAAACAAATACTATAGTACTCCTAATAAGTCAAAGAATTAAATGAGAATGAGAAAAGAATGAAAAAAAAAACTGTTAAAGCACTAAAACATGAGGATTTACATCTCTCCATGCAGCTCTGAAAGTTATCAGTCTCCTATCTCCTCCATTGACTTACTCACACTGCAAAGCCAAAGAGATGCAAACTCAGTGTACAGTTTCAATATGTACCATGTGACCTGCATAAGGTCTTCCGGGTGACCTTGAGGCACTGTTGTTTTAATTACCAGTGGCCTCATTCTGAGAAACTTTGCCAAAATGCACCCAAAAGGTGAATACACAGATGAAATTTATAATGAGTAATTTCCTAGTATATGGCAAAAATGTGCATACAAATCCACAAAGGTAAATTTGGTAACTTCACCTGAAATTTGCTTATGAATCAAAACTGTGTGGGGGCATGTGTGATTTTGTATTTCTTTTGAAACTTGGATTCCAAGCCAAATTCCCTTTGGGGTAACCATTGCCTCAGTGCTTGCACACAAAGGGTCTTTGTCTTCTAAATAGTTTTTTTGTTTTAATTGGGTTCACCACAATATAACCCAGAGAGACCATCTTAGGGTAGCTGGTTCATTACACTGGGGTGTCAAACAGACAAGGCATACTGATGAGTCCTGGTAGGATGAAACATGTGTCTGTGTCTTCTGTTGGCACCCTTTGCAAACTGTGTGAGAGGCCTTTTGGCACTATACATTTCTGCTTAAAGTTGAACCAGCATAGTATTCTGTGGTGATTTGCATATGCAGCCCATGATGCTTTGCATTGTGGCGGCATGCGTGATTTTATATTTCTTCACAACATCTCTACATACTGTAGACATAGTGAGAGGTGAAGTACTGGGCAGTGTTGTCCACCCTGGCCCTGTTCTTGTGATTGTAATAAAATGAACATGCAACTCTACTTTCACATGTAAGTTTCTGAAAAGACACAAGTGCAGCCATTTTTGTTTTATTTATCAGCCATCTACTATAGTCTTCCATGCACTGCACTCCCAACACTTCTGGTCACCTTGCTGATATTCAGCAGAGAATCACTCATGTGATAAAACAGGAAACACAGCTCACATATGCTTCCTGCAAACTGGCTGTCAAAGTTCACCAGCAAAGTGCACTGTGAAGCAAAGTTCCACACTTTGCTTCACTATTCCTTGGAGTCAGATTGCTCCCTGAGAGGCACAGTAACTTCACAAACTTTGTTTATCTGTTGTACCTTATTTTGTTTAATAAGAAAAATTAAAACATTTCACCCAGCACTAGTGTACTTTTTTACTGTAATCACATTATGAGCATTTTCATCTCTTCCCCTAGAGACCCAAAAATCATGCATTATTTTTCAGGCTTTACAGTATCTGCAAAAGCTTTGGAAGATAAGGAATCTTTGATACTTATGACAGTATTTGAGCAAGTTTATTACCTCAGTTTTGTTAATGTGGTACTTAACCTTATTTAAATATGTAAAAAGTAATGATACACACACTGCAGCAGGAGTTATATTAATATTTATTGGACTAAAACACATTGGCCAGTTTTGCACCAATAAATATCAATTCAACTCCAGCTGCAGTGTGTGCAACATTATATTTTATTTTCTGAGAAGGCAAGTATGACAAGCACCTAATGGGAGCACCATAAGTGGTGGTCAGTAGTGCGCAGTCTTTTGTTTTGTTTGTTGATTTAAATCTGTCTTGGAGACATGATAGTAAGCAAAAATTCCATTTGAGCAAGGGTCAAAATGACAATTTATATAACATTATAAAATCAAGAAAATAGATGTGTTCATGTACTTCAAAAAACATAAAAATATGAAAATGTTCATTTAAAATATTATAATATAAAGAGTTAACCATGTTAATTTTCACAAATGTATACCTTTATGTCATTTATAATGGATTTTATTATACTATTGAACAATTATTACCCAGGACTGTTTGCTAGCAAAATACAAGTAAAAACTGGGTCAGATATTCAGACTGCATCATGCAGGGCGCAAGCCTGGGCACAGCACAACTGGGATGCACCAGGGCGTGGCCTGGGGGATATTCAGCCGTGCTGCACCATGGCTCAGCACTATTGAATATGGCACTATGTCTGCCTGCATTGCATGTGGTGCAGTAGCACTGTGCCAGCGCAAGTGGTAAGAGAGGAGCAGGGGGGTGTGTCAGCACAAGTGCGGTTGTGCTAGGTGCAGGAACCTCGATATTCAGTGGTGGGTATGCAAATGAGGTCATTATGCATGCAAAGCACAAATGGGGCCATTTGCATGTCATTATGGCCCCATTTGCATGCAGGTGCACCGATCCCCGGTGACTTGCACCTGGCGCTCTGCTAGGCTGTAGCCATCGGGGACAGACGCCCCTTGCCCCTCGGCAGCAATGCACACCAATGCCCAATTGCGGACTTTGTGAAAATATAAAATCCCTGGTGGTCTAGTGGGCCTGCTGCCCTGCCTGATCGTGGGCTTAGTAAAAATAAATGTATCCCTAGTGGTACAGTGGACCTGCTCAACAGCCTGATCATGGGCTTAGTAAAAATACATGTATCCCTGATGGTCCAATGGACCTGCTCCCCAGACCGATAGTGGGCTTAGTAGAAATAAATGTATCCCTGGTGGCCCAGTGGACCGAATCTGAGCCCGATCATGGGCAAAGTAGATAAAAGCAGAATCCCTGGTGGTCCAGTGGACCAAATCCCAGCCTGATCACAGGCTCCGTAAATGAAGATAAATCCCTGGTGGTCCAGTGGTACCCCCCTCCTCACCCACCCACTCAGACATGCCACCCCGCCCCCACAGTCAGCAGTGGGTGGCAGCTCCCCACCGACAAGCCGCTCGGCCACTCGCCGACTGACAGCATACAGTACTGCTGTACGCATATTGGTCCACTGCATGAGCCAATGGACGTGCAAACCATATTGTACTACACAGTCCTGATATGTGAATAGAATTCATTCACATACCGGGACTGTGTAGTACAGTACAGTCTGCATGCCCATAGGCCCATGCAGTGGACCAATAGGCATACAGCCATACTGTCTGCTGTCGGTCGGCATGTAGCCAGGCGTCTGGTGGGTGGGGAGCTGCTGCCCACCACTGACTGAGGGGGGAGTGGCATGGTGGGTCTGAGTGGGGGGGGTACCGCTGGACCACCAGTGATTTATCTTCATTTACAGAGCCTGCAATAGGGCTGGGATCCGGTCCACTGGACCGCCAGGGATACATTTATTTTTACTAAGCCCGCGATTGGGCTGGGGAGCAGGTCCACTGGACCACAAGGGGATTTCAATATTTACAGGGCCCTCGGTCGGGCATGGGGGGGCAATGCCTGGCCTGTGACTTGGGAGGTCAGGTGGCCACCCACAGCAGGTGGCTGCCTTGTTGTGCCCAGCAATACAGCAGCTGGCCTGTGGGTGTCCCCTGACTTGTTCTTTTTTTTTTGGTCACATCTTTGTGCCCCCACTGTGCGGCGCAAGGCAGGTGTGTGCCTGCATATGCCCCACACATCTCAGGCTGAATATTGGGATGTGCTGAATACACATGGGCATGCCCCCCACACATTACTGGTGCACCCCGGTGCATCAGGATTTGCGCTGCTCAACATCCCCTTTTGAATATCGTGCCGGGGTGCATCAGTGGGTTGTGCATGGCACAGCCCGTTTGAATATCCTGGCTACTGTTTTTAATGTAAATCAACTGAGCAAACTTAAACTTTGTAAAAACAGTAAAGAAGTGATAGCACCAGTATTAAAACTGATTTACTGTATGTGATATATCCATCCTCTATCAGAATAAGAATACATTTTCAAGTATAGTTTTAAATACAAATGAAGTTTTACAGCCTAACTTCATAGCAACTAAATAATTATATTTAATTCAGTTCTCAGTGACCTAAGGAGCTGGCACTTGATGAGTGCCATCTTCTGTGCCATTCACTGTTCTGGAAAATAGGAGATGTACTTATGTGCAATCTTAACAGGGAGTCACCTATATAATAACATTTTTCATTTATGAGTTATTTTGTAGCTTAAACAGGTCTTAATGCTGAAACTTACTCTCATTTCATGTTGGTTATAATCTAATTTTATTCATATAGATTTTAGGCAGAATAGTTATATATAATTTAAAACAAGATTACCTGCATTTTGAGTAATTGCAGAAACTATTACCCATTTTAATTCACTAAGAAAAAAAAATCCAGTTTGAGAAACCTGACTTGTTTCCATAATAAAGAACAGAAGATAAATATATGTTTTATATGTATATTGAAACTTCTTTTATTTCAAATACAACTTGTTAATTTATGTTATTTACATATGTATTTCATAGTTCACTACTGGTAAGGACCTTTAAATGTATACAGTATAACCTTTCTTAGCTGACTTTGCTGGGGGACAGTTCAATTGTTTGGATACATGGGCCCAGACATTCAAACTGCACTCAAAAAGTGCGCAATAGCAGGAGCAAGAGCAAGTCCATTGCGCCCATGCTCAAGAGGTGCGATATTCAAAAACTGCACAGGCCAAGATGCGCCTACAGCCGACGACTGAATATCGCACCTCCTGCACCATAGCACAACTAGGGAGGTGAAACTGAGCATATCTGATGCACCATAGCGCAACAAGAGATGTTCAGCTGAGCATTCCGGATGCACCGTAGTGCAAACAGGGACACCCTCCAGCAGCAGGGCAGCAATGCAACAGCATAACCAGGGATAGGAACACACAGCAGAACAGACATTGTTCCCCCACACCCCATGCACTGCACAATTGGGGGAGGGCTGGAATAACCACTGGCCCATGGAGACCAGCAACCAACCCACAGATGGGTCATGATGCCCCATCACACCCCTTTGGCAAGCTGTGACTGGCACACAAGGAGCGCTGACCACCCCGTGCCACACCATCCCACCAATGCAGAACACACCCTGCACCGTGACCCCCAGACACCCTGCCCAGGAGCAGCATCCACCAGTGCAGGATACCCTATGCATGCCACCACCCCCACTGTGACAATGCAACCCTGTGCACCACAGAACCATGCAAGGCAGCCCCACCATGAGCACCCATCAGTGGGTAGCAGCACACAGTGATGGAATGACTGCATACATGGTGCCACCACGCACATCCCCCCAAAGCGCAGCTGAGAGACCGGCCATGCGTCGGCACACGAGGTACCCCACACGTGACAGGGCATGCCCCGGACCCCACCACCAGTGGTACAGCACCCTGCACACCTTCCCAAGGACACACTCTGACCCAGCACTGGCCACAACAGCCAGCGCAGACACCCACAGTGGTGCATGGGAGCATGCACCACACAGGATGCAACACAGTGCATAGACAAACACCCACTCATACCCAAGGGCACACCAACACAGGGACACAGTAGCGGGGCAACCAAGCCCCCAGCATGTGGCCATGGAAACCAAGTACACACGGCCAGCACTCCTCCATGGCACAGGAGTGCCAGCCACCCTGTGCAGGCACTGTGGAGCTGTACGCCACCAGCATTTGCCCAGAGCACAAGTCACAGACAGTGGTGCACATCCCCTGCAACACACACGAGCCACGGCATGGAGGTGAGACAACAGCAGCGTAGGCCACAGTGTCACCTGAGGCAGACATACACTGCACCAGTGACAGGAGGCAACCCGGTATTGTGACGGGTACAGTGGCTGTCCTGCATGGACAGCCACCACTGACATGCCAGCGGACTGTGCAGGTCACAGACATGCAAGGGTGTCAGCTGCACAGGCCATGGATGGGCTGACAGGTGCGCCATGGACACAGAGCATGCACCATGGACCACTGCACACAGTCATCCAGTGCACAGGGAACAACACACACACCACAGACAGTGACCGATAGCTACTCCCACACAATAGTCACTTCCCCACGGACACACACACACACACGCACATGACTGCACCACCCCTGACGCCATGCACACCACTGCAGCTGAGCACCTATAGCCTGCTGCAAAACAAAGACCACCACATTAGGTATATCAAAGCAAATGTATTGTAAAAAACACACAAAACTATTTACATATATTTACAAAAGGTTGGGGAGGGCCACAAACAAGGTGGGGGTGGGTAAGGGGCAGGGGTGAACAAATGGTAGAGGGAAGGAGGGGTGTAAGGGTGGGTCCAGGGTGGTAGGGAAAATCAGGGGAATTAGTATGCTCAGCGGGAGCCCCACTCCCCGCTCTGTCTGCTCCTTCTGCCATGCCTCCATCAGACTCCCACATGGTCTATCTTTTCCAGGATCTGCAGGGAGGCCCTGGCAACTTGTAGGATCTCCTGCCGTGTTGCTCTTATTTCCTGCAGCTACCGTCCATGTAGAACAAGGGAACAGAGTCAATAGATGTGAATGCACAGCCCCATTTTGCCCACCCACTGTGCATGGCATACGGCCATGGGACATGCCTCTGTGATGGTATGTGACCACTCACAGTGATTGCATCCACAAGACCTGCCCACCCAGGTGCACACAGCCATGCGGACCACTGCACACACCCACCGGCCAAGTCCTGCATAGCACCACCGTGGCTGTTCAGTGACATGGCTATGTGGTATGAAGGCAGTGGCACAGCCAGGTACCTGGTGCATGCATGGGCCACCATTGATGCACTCCCAGACATACAGTTCCACAGGACAGTGCTGACTGTAACAAGTTGCGTGCATGGCAGTGGTGTCAATGGATGGTGGCCATGCCCCGTTGCCCGCCCTGTTACACAGCATGCAATAGTAATCAAGGAAGTAAGGCACTCACCATCATCAGGCTGGTCCCTCCACCTCTGTGGACCTTCGCCCCTCCCGGACTGATGGTCCTCCTTCTGGCACCTCCTCTCCCTCGCCAGCCGGTGCTCTTCTAGGCCTAACGTGCAAACATGGAGAGAGAGGAACATCTGTACAATCCGGTAGCAAAGTCCCCCCGCCCCATGTGTGTGCAATCCCACAACCAGACCCACCCACCCCACACCCTGATAACACCACCACGGCCAACACCAGATGGTCCCCCCCCCATGTGCCAGACACATGCAACCGTGATACCCGTATGGAAGATAAAAGTGTATGGAGGTTTCACCTACCTGGCTGTGGCACCATGCCCCTCCTGGCATGTGCCCGCAGGTGGGCAAGCAGGTCCGGGTCCCTCCACATCAGGTCCCCATATCTGTGGTGGCACTGCTCTGCCATATTCCCCATACCAGTGGCCTCCTCCAGGACAACGGCCACCTCCTGCCACACTTGACTCCTGGCCCTGTCCAGGGGTGCCTCACCAAATAGTGGGCCAACAAGTTTCTCCACAATGGCAACCAAGTTGGCCATCTCCACCTGGCTTCACTGTACTGCTCTCCTCTGCACCATCTCTATTGCTCAGTTAAGTCAAAATGGCGCTCTGCAGCACGGTTCCACCACATGCAGATGTTGCGTGGTACAGCGCTGCCATTCCCTATCGTGCAGTCACCGAACAGTGTGATAGTGCTACACTCATGCCTGACACATGGCACCTAGGGGGCAAAGATAGGATACAGGGTCAAGGGTCTGTGGCACACAGATAGCCACAGCACTATTGGAACCCAATACATCTAGCGCGATTGGGTTCCTGTGTGCCATCTCCTGTAGTGGCCTACTGCGCTGTTGCCCCATTGCATCTATGATGCCCCAGTGCCACAGCGCCATATATGTGAACAGCGCTGTAGCGCCACTGGCACAATGGTGGCCATGTCCTGCATTGCCTCCCATACACAGCACATTAGCAGCATGGCAGGCGCCTGCGTCATCAACCTGTCATGCGCAATTAGATGTGTACTGCACATGTCACAGAACTGCACCCTTGGCTCAGCATGTTCAACACAATTGCACAAAGCGAGATATTCAGCCGTCATATGCAAATCAGCTAATCAGCCATTCAATGGCACAGTCACTGCATTTGCATCCACTTAAAGTTGCGCCTCACCTCACTTGCATGGGTTGCGCTATAAAAGTGCGACATTGGGCTGCACTGGCCATAGTCGGTTACTGCAGTCTATTGGTGAGTTGCATGCTGTTTGGGAGTGTGGACTGTGGATTTTGGGACATGCATGGGACTGCACAGTCACAGGTAACACCTGTCATTCTCACAGGCTGAATCATGACCGAGCAAGTTGTGGAGGAAGAGGAACAGAGTTGTGGGAGGAGGAGGAGGCCAAATTTCACAAAGGCTGAGACGGATGCCCTGTTCGAGGCCTACCTAGGCCAGGAGCCGCTTCTCAGCAGATGCCAGGGAACACCACAGGCCCATGCTGCTGCATGGGAGGAGGTGTCGCATGCTGTAAACCTGCATGACAGCCACCAGCGCTCCGTGCAGGAGTGCAAGAAGAAGATGGGCACAGACAGGAGGAGGATTAAGGAGAATGTGGCTGCCATCAGGGCAGCATGGTCTGCGACAGGTGGGGGACAGCCGGAGGTGCTACACCTGACCCCACAGGAGGAGAGGGTTGCTGGCAGCATGCAGCATTGCACCATTGAGGGTGTTTCCAGATGGGTGGTAGCCCGTCACTGCATGGTAGGTCATGGTCTGTCTATTGGGGGGGGACAGGGTAGGTCACATGCAGTAACACAACTTTGTTTTCCCTTACAGCTCCTGAGCGTCTGCATGGGTCAGTGGTGGTGGGCCTGTCCACTGAGGCTGGGCAGATGGAGATGGAGGAGGGCCCATCCACCTCCACAGGAATACGTGGCTTAGTGCGACAGTGGGCCCGCCTGGATGTCCAGACTGATGTTGTTGGAGCAGGTGCGGAGGAAGCCCTGCCTGTGTCCTAGCATGCCAGAGTCCACGGATGCCAGCATGCTGGGAATCGGGCTGGTGCCGGGTCCGTCACTGATGATGATGTCGCTAACGTCATGGGCAGTGACACGTGTGTGCCACAGGATGGCCACATAGCAGGTAACATCACGGCCATGGCTGTGAGTGGTGCCGCCGTGGAGGCCTGCATGTCATCACATTCCCAGCCTGTGCCTGTCAGCACTGGTGAGGCAGCACTGGTGTGTGTACAGGACAGTGGGACTGTTGCGGCCACTGCAGCAGAACCATTGAGCTCTGGGGAGCGGCAGCCAGAGGGGCAGCATCAGTAGTCAGACAATGAGCTTGGGGTTACAGTGTCAGGCAGCGGCATCTGTGCACCACCTGTGGACATGCCCAGGCCTGGCCCTGGTGTGCAGCACCCACCCTCAAGGGGTGATGAGCATCAGGGCTGGGCACACCCTGAGGGACAACATGCCAATCAGGCAGATGACCTCTTGGATGAGCACACCCACATACTGCAAGCATCAGTCAATCAGCAGATGCGGCTTATGATGGTGGTGGATGCACTGAGTGTGGCTCTGGAGTGAGCATAGGAGCGTCGCAGCAGAGAAACCACTCTGCTTCTGGCAGGGATGGACCAGATGCGGGAGTATGTGACCACTGCCATTGACAGGCTGACACATACAATCACAGCTGCCATGGCCACAGGGGGCACACAGATATTTGCCCATGCGTCGCAGACACCGCGCAGTGCAATGTTCACTCCCCATTCCCAGCGTCATGCGACACCATCCTTGTTGACACCGGATTCAGCTGTGGGCATGCCAAGCATGCCTGATGCAGTCATGTTTGGTGTGCTGCAGACTCCTGCAAGAGCACGGTCACGTTCACACAGTGGAACCCCAGGGGGACCATCGGTGCCACCCCATGAGGCCTATGGTCAGCCTGTCACTGCTGACAGGTCTCGGCAGGGCCATCCATGCATCCATGGTGTCCATGGCACTGTGGCATGTGACTGACCTGTCTCCCAGCATGGCTACTGTCTGATGCTGCCCCGTGTGCATTGTGTCATTCAGCGGGCAATGCATGGGTGGGTTTCTGGCCCTGCATACACACACACACAGTCCATCTGCACACTCTCTCAGCTGCTGTCAGCAGTTGCGTGTGCATAATGATGCCTGCATTGCACTGTACGCCAATGTGCAATGGTACCCAGTGTCTGACACATGCACAATGACAGGCAGTGGGCGTGGTGGTCTGTGGACCTGTGTGTGGCTAGGGGTGGCATTCTGGGTCGGTGTACCTCCTACCCTTTGTGCAAGTCTGGTGAGTTGTGTGTGTGTGTCTGTCTGTGTGCCATGTTAGACCTCACCCATCCCTGGTGGTGTGTATGGTTCCATGCCTGGCCACTTCCCTTGATGGTATGCACCCCTGGTGTGTGTCCATGTGTGTTTGTGGGTTGTGGCTTTGCCACTGGTGGTTGCACATGGCCCCATGGCTTACCTAGGTTGGCTGAAGTGCTCCTCTGTGATGGTGTCCCAGTGCAGCTGTGCCAGTCGGAGCAGTCGGGGGTCTCGTCACCCAAGAAGGGGCTGCCCATCTCCATTATCACTGGTGTCATCATCGTTCCCATCGCTGTCCCCCTTTTCGACCTGTACAGCTATGCCACATTCGTTGGACATGTTGTGCAGGATGCAACAGGCCAGGAATAGCCCACAGGCCTTTGAAGGGCTGTACTGTAGGGCACCGCCCATGTGTCCAGGCAAAAGAAACATGCCTTCAGCATCCCGAACACCCACTTGATGACATTACGTGTGGTGGCATGTGCCTCATTGTAGTTTTGCTGCGATGGGGTTGCGGGCAGCTGGTATGGTGTGAGCAGCCAGGGACGGAGTGGGTATCCACTGTCACCTGTGTGTAGAGGGTGGAGGTTAGTTTGGTGCTCAGCATTGGCCTGCCCTGGGCCATGTAGGCCAATACCCATGTCACCTCTGACCATGCCTCTCCCAAGCCCTATGTTTGTCCATGTGGTTTGCATACTCACCCAATAAGTGGCCAGTGGGGATGTCCCCACTCTCTAATCTGTAGCACAGTGCTGACTGGTGCCAGATGAAGGCATTGTGTGCTCTCCCAGGGTGCGTGGCACAGTCATTGATTATGCGCCCCCTGGCATCACACACCACCTGGCAGTTGATGCTAGCGTAGCCCTTGCGATTGATGTATGTGGCCCCCTCAGGGCCAGGTGGTGTGTGGATGGCCACATGGGTGCAGTCTATTGCCCCTAGCATGCCAGTCATACATGCTACCCTGTGGAACTCCTGTATGTTTGCTGTGTGCTCTGCTGGTGTGCTGGGGAAATGGATGTACTCCGCAGCATGTGGCAGCACTGCACTGAGGAATTGGGTGAGGTGGCATGACGTGGCCAACTGGGTTATGCCTGTGGTGTCCCCTGTTGGTCTCTGGAAGGTACCCATGGTGAGCAAGCACATGCAAGCTGTCACTTTAGTCTCCACTGACAGAGCATGGCTCCGTCGTGTGGGTGCCTGCATCACATCACTGCACAGCTCACAGAGCCACCTCAGAATTGCCCAATTCAGGCGGTACTGGCCCACGATCTTAGTATCACTGTACAGCTCGAAGCTGGTGCGGGTCCGGTACTACCTGTTGGGAGCATACCACCGATGGGCCGTTCCATGGCTGCACTCCCTGCTGCCTGCCTTCTCATCCCCCTCATTACTGCCTCCATCTGGATGGTGGCACTGACCATGTCCCTGGCTTGTGTTCACCCCTCTGGCAGCTGTTTCTGTGATCCCCCACTGTCCTGGCTGCTACTTCCCCTTCACCGGGAACACCTGACTGTGCTGGGCTCAGTGCTGTGTGGCACTTTCCTCTTCTGCACTGTGGCTGTGGCTCCCCACACCTTCCCTGAGCCTGTGGGTTCCAGATGCCCTTTCACTGTCCTGCCCTGTGTGTGTGTGTGTAGCCTGTGTGGCTGGCTATAGTTCAGCAACTTGTGGCCTCCCTGTAGCGTTCTTGCGCCTCTCCCTTGTTCCTTTTTATTTTGTCTCATTTCCACTATGGCACAACTTCCGCTTGCTCCCCTATTGCCAATGGCCATGTTGTTGAATATCGCACTGCGCCATTTATGCATGTTTCCTCCCCCTTCAGTTGTGCATACATTCATTATCATTGTGCTATTGCTCAGCATGATTTTGGGGGGGGGCGCAACTGCCTCCTGCTGAATATTGCAGAATGGCGCATTTTTGGACTTGAGCTGGCGCAACCCTTTTTGAATATCTGGGCCATGGTGTTTTGAATAAGAATTGTTTGGATACATGAAGTTTTGGATAAGTGAAAGCACTTTACAGTTAAGTCTAGGAAGCAAGGATACACATCACAGTTTTGAGTACTTGAGAGTTTTAATTAATTAAGGATCTGATAACCGGGATTTTACTTTATCTGGGTGTACCCAATTATTGGGATAAAAATTAGTTACTATAGTTATTTCCATGCATAATGCAACTCTTTCAAAATGTGCTTGATAATTATACACATATTAGCAACTAAAATAGTGTGTTAAATCTGATGCCACTTACATGGTTTCTCTTTTCTAGGGAAAATGATCTGTTTTCTTTTTACCTTTCTACTTGTCTACCAGAAACATACTGCCATCATCGGAGATTTCGGAGGTGTGTCACCTCCTCCTCCAATTCAGTCATTGTGTTGGCAGGCGTGGCCCCTGTAAGCCAATGCATGTAGGAGCTGTCTATGACAAGCTCCAAAATGCAGTGGCATACAGTTGAAAGGGGGAGCTACGCTTGAGTGCTCAGCGATAAGATATCGGCTGATCACGCATAGCTCCCCCCCCACACACAGACGCCCACGCAGGTGTGCGCACTCCCCGCCCCGCACGCACGCGCTGTATAGGCGACGGGTGCCCAATCCCCGCCGGCTGAGCCGCGCTCCTCCCGCCTCCCCCAAAGCTTTCGAATGCCACTCTTGGGTGCCCACCCCAGCGCAGCAACTAATGATATAGCCGGTGGGGGTGCCCAATCCCTGTCGGCTCTCATCGTCCCAACCCCCAGTAGTAAGTGCCATGCTGGGAGCCCACCCCAGCGTGGCAAACATCGTCCGTTTTTTTTACCCGTAAAGAAAAACTGTCCCACGTAGTCTCCCTGGCCCAACTCCCACAACCCGCACTCCACCCACCGCGCACTCCAGCTCCTCCCACCCCCCTCACCCCATACTTACTTCTGGAGCTCGGCGCGACAATCTTCGGTGGACCGGGAACACGTCTGCACTCTTCAAAGCGACCCCGAACTGAGGAGATGCCGTAAGCTGTATAATGGCCAGATAGGGGTTCAACTTTGTTGCATATTCAGGCATTTTTGAATGTACCAATTTCACAGCGGATTTCTTCACTGATTGATGTCACTGTCATGGCGCACCAGTCGGCGGGTGATTTCGCAGTCACTGCATGAAATCACTCCTTCGGCCTGAATAATGCCATGACAGTGACATCATTCATGAGAAGGGGTCCCAAAACCCCATGTTGAAAATTTGGTGCCAAAATTCCAAAAATGACTGTTTTATTAAGCGTAGCGCTGGCAGTTCCTACGCAGACTCAGAATTCGCAAATTTTCAATATTTTCACTCCAGATTTTCAACATTGCCATTTTACCACACTTTCTATGAGTAGTACAGCTGTCATTTTTCACATCTCACCCAAAATGTGTTTCGCCCATGAAGCATAATGGCACAGTCAGTGCAAAATCAATGTACGGGACAAATTAAGAAAATCACAGTGACATTGTTCATGAGCAGAGGTCTTAAATGGCTATGTTGAAAATTTGGTGAAAAATTCTCAAATGACTGTTTTATTTAGCCGCATGCTAGCAGTTCCTACGCACACTCGTAAGGTCGCGAATTTTCAATATTTTCACTCCAGATTTTCAACATTGCCATTTTACCACACCTTCTTATGAGTAGTACAGCTGCCATTTTTCACATGTCACCCAAAACGTGTTTCCGCCCATGTAGCACACAATGGCGCAGTCGGTGTGCGAGATCAATGTACGGGACAAATTAAGAAAATCACAGTGACACTGTTCATGAGGTGAGGTGATAAAATGGCTATGTTGAAAATTTGGTGAAAAAATTCCAAAAACTGACTGTTTTATGAGCGTGTGTTGTACAGTTCCTATGCACGCTTGTAAGTTCACGAATTCAATATTTTCACTCCAGATTTTCAACATTGCCATTTTACCACACCTTTTATGAGTAGTACAGCTGTCCTTTTCACATCTCACCTAAAATGTGTTTCACCATGAAGCATACAATGGCGCAGTCGGTGTGCGTAAATCAATGTACGGGATAATTAAGAAAATCACAGTGACACTGTTCATGAGCAAAGGTCTTAAATGGCTATGTTGAAAATTTGGTGAAAAAATTCCAAAAATGACTGTTTTACGAGGCGTCGTTGTACAGTTCCTATGCGCGCTTGTAAGTTCGGAATTTTCAATATTATCTCAGATTAAATATTGCCATTTTATTACACTTCCTTATGAACAGTACAGCTGCAATTTTCATATGTCACCCTAAATGTGTTTTGCACATGTAGCGCACAATGGTGCTGTTGGTAGCGTAAAGCAATGTTTAGGACAGATTAAGAAAATCACAGTTACCTGTTCATGAGCAGAGGTCTTAAATGGCTATGTTGAAAATTTGGTGACAAAAGTCCATAAAATGACTGTGATACGAGTGAGCATTGCGCAGTTTCCACACACCTCGTACTTCATGACTTTGTAATATTTTCAGTCCAGATTTTCACCAGTGACATTTTTCCACACTTCCTTATGAACAGTACAGCTATCATTTTTCACAACATGGCTGAAGTGTGTTTTCACAGTTTCAGCGCAGAGATGCGTGGTCGCTATGGGAAATCATTGTTCGCACAGATAAAGAAAACACAGTGACACTGTTCATGATCGGAGGCACCAAATGCCTGAGTTGACAATCTGCTGTAAAAAACCCCAACCCAATAATATTACGGGTGTAATGCTGACACGTTTATGTACGCCGACTCACCATTTTTTAAAATATTTTTACTACAGATTTGCAACATTGCCATTTTTTACACCTCCCCATGAACAGTACAGCTATCATTTTTTACGTCCTGTTTGGAATGTTTTTGCACCTGTGGTGCTAAATGCCGAAGTCACTGTACATAAGCAGCTTTTGGCTAACAAACTGATATTCCCCCTGTTCATGAGGTGGGGTCACAAAACAAACACGTTGAAGATTTGGAGTGAAAATACCAATGAGTGCCTGAGGTATTAGGGTTTCCAACTATAACGCCCAACCCTGTAGAGAATGACAGGCATTAGGGGTGTGACTTGGGATTCTTGCCTGTGATGCTCATACCATTCCACACCCTGCAGTCAGTGAGAGGCATCGAGGTATGCCTTGCACTCTTCTGCCCCAAACCTCACCCCATTCTCCTATATCGCACCCATCTCACCATATTTCCTAATGAAATGGGGTGCGCATAAGGGCCAAAGACCCCAAGGAACACCACAACACTTGTCAGTGTCTGCAGGTTGGGGTGTGGTGAAATGGCCTGGCCGTTATGCCTGATGACTCAAACGCACACCCCAATGCCTGTCACTCTCTGCAGGGTGGTGGTGGGGTTGGCTTCAGTTCAATACTTCCCTGCCATTCTTATTACGCAGCTCTCTAACTTCTACACTACCACTGCCAATGCCAGCAAGCAAACATTCGGCATTGACAAATGATTGTTTATCCTGCACTGTAAATCTTCTGCTAGTCAATCTACCATCTCTGTTCACCTCCCTTAACTCTGAAACAACCTCCCTCTCTCTGTTTAATTTAGACATTATCTCCATTAACACAAACTACTTTTTAAGGCTAATTTCTCCCCCTCCTTCCATGGTAGCAAGCAACCCTTCCCTCCCACCAACCCACCCCCCACATTGATTTTTGCAGCAGTTATAGTTTTTTTGTATTTAAAGGTTTTATTATAGATCCAGAAACACAACAAGCACACAATGAGCAATATCAGACCTTGTAAATGTACAGATTATGCACCAAGAAAAATTACCTATTGGTACAACTAAAAGTGTTGTATGTGATTCCAAAACACTAAAAGTTTGTAAAAGCAGAGTGATGCAGGTGAAATTACAAAGAAACTAATTACATCTGTATGCACTTTATTTTTGCTTTAACTAACAATTTTATATATTAGTATCTCACTATTAACTGTGCAATGCACACATTTTTTAACTGTTGTTTGATTTTTACTCACCTTTACCTGTATTTTTATAATGCTGTACACTACTGTCTTTGGTCTGGTGACTTCTAGTAGTTGAGCAAGTCCCTCATCTTACTTTCACTAATATGGTACAGTACCTGGCATGATTCATCTCTATCTCAGGATCATTGTGGCAGGGTCTGTGAGTGATTACTTAATCAGGATCTAAGCTCTTTTTGTGTGTCTGTATACTCTGGATCTTCCTTAAAGAATATAAAACTGAAAAAATACCCTCTTGCTCTCTTTCTGGTTTCTCTTTTGGGTAGGCCTGGTGCATACAGGGACCTGAGTTGGACTGAGTAAACACGGGTCCTCTGATAGTGCTATAAATCATGCTACTTAACCATCCTACTGTGTTAGAGGGCTGAGGAGGTATAGCATTTGGGGACTTCAGGCTGGTTAAAATTCTATTTTTAAATAAAGATCTGTACTTTGTCATTGCTGCCAAACTGGAAGTGCTCTATGTCACTTCCAGTCTAGACAGCATAAAAATAGATGCCTGAGTGAGTGTCTTTCATGGTAGGGGCTGCAACTGATTACTCAGCTGGGACTTGAGCTCCTGTTGTGTTCTAAAGTCACTTTGTACCTATATTTATTTAAGTCTTTGTTTACTAGGTAAGTGCGCTGATCCAAGGACCATTTTCAGACATGACCAGGGCCACAAACAATGGCACAGAACAAATGATTTGAGGTATTATACAAGCCAAATAGTAGTAGCAGTTTACAGGCAATACAGATAAATTACAAGGAAACAGTACATTATAGAGTAAGCAATGGTACAGAGAGATAATGCATGATGTACAGTTACAAGTTTCAAAACAGAGCAGCCAAAAAAATTGGCACCAGCAGTAAAAACTAAATTGAGACATGGCAAACAAAACGTAGAAGGGTAAACAGTTCACAAGCAGAACAATACCTAAGTGGATGTGAAACTAGGAGAAGCAAGGGAGATGAGTGCAGGTAGGGAACAACAGAGCCAGTTAGGAGTGCACCAGGTACTGAGGTTAGTGATACGGTGAGATTCCTAGGAGGGCTCTATAGTTGGGGGGGAGGGAACGTAGTGAAATTAAGTGCCAGTGGAGTCAAAGGTACACACCAGGTTGCTAACTAACTAGGTAATAGGGAAAGGGGGAGGGAAAGAGAGTTGGAAGACAAGGCAGGACATCTAGGGAAAAGAGCTGGGAAGAGGGAGAGGTGGAGGCAAAGGGGACATAAAGTAGCGGGGGTAGGGATGGGGAGGGGTGACAGAGCAAGTACATAAGGGAGACAGGGGAAAAGAGAAAGACAAAAGGAGAAAAAAAAGGGGTGGGGCTGGAGTTAGGGAGGTAGTAGTGGTAACTGCACCCCAGAGTGGGAAAGTCACTCTAGAGAGTATATGTATATATACCCAGAATATATATATATATATATATATATATATATATATATGTTATGTGTGTGTATATATATATATATATATATATATATATATACACACACTCTGGATGTCTCTAAAGAAAGTATATAAATTGAAAAAATACCCTCCACACTCTCTTGTGTGGCAGCTCTCTTTGGTGGGTCAGGTGCATATACAGTAGGGACCATGCAGGACTAAGTAAAAATGGATTCTTTGTTAGCACTGTAAATCGCAATGGTAAGCAATCCTACCATGTTAGAAGGCTACAGTATAACATTTGGGGAGTTCAGGTTTGTTAAAAATATACTGTTAAAATAAAAATCTGCACTTTGTCATTTTCACCAATGTGGAATTGCACTGTCATCACTTCCACTTGGGACAGCATAAATATTGATGCCTGAGTGAGCACTGTCGAGCACAGAGTGGAGGCAATATGCATACAGAGGCAAGCTCAACTGCTTGCATCTGCCGAGGATGAAGAGGTGAAGACAGATTATTGAAAAAGCTTAGTTAGTAACTAAATACAAGCATTCTTATAAATGTGGACCACACAGGGGATTTCTTGGATTTTTTGTGCAAAGAAGGCTGAATAATAAAGTATCAGCTGTGCTATATGTACAGGGAAGCTTTACAGCAAGAACCAAATGATTATTCTATCTGCAAAAAATGCTCAAATAATGTCTACCTCAAAACTTAAAGCACTTTAAATGTAATTGCACAGAACCATAGAAACTAGCAAAACTTAATGTTTTGTAATAACAATTAGCTTAGAAAACCTTATGGGACATGATACTTGGTTGAACAAAGAGAAATAGAGATGAGGTTTCAGAAGAAACTAGCCTAAACCAAGGAGGCAGGAATGCTGAAAGAGGGTGTGAGGACAATGAACTTGAAATGTATAAGGGAGGAAGGGGAGGAGGGTAGTACGGAGTCACTTTGGATGCAAATCCAGGATTGCAAGAATAGGATTCTTAGAATGGAAGTGGTGTACAGGCCACCACCTCAGACGGAGGAGTTAGACAGGGAACTAGTGGGACAGATCAGGAGGACCTGCGAGAAGGGTAGTGTGGTGATTGTGGAGGACTTCAATATGCCAGGAGTGGACTGGAGCACCCCAACAACCAGGAACAGAAGGGACCAGGTACTGCTGGATGCCTTCCAGGACAGCTTCCTGCTGCAAATGGTCAGTGAACCAACCAGGTTAGGGAGTACCCTTGACCTTGTGCTGGCAAATGGGGACTTTGTGAGAGAACTTACAGTGGAGGAACCGCTGTCAGGGAGTGACCACCACTCAGTATGGCTCACATTGGATATGGGCAAGGAAGGAGTGGAATCTGGCGCAAGAGTGCTGGACTTCAGGAGGGCCGACTTTGGGAGGATGGGGGAAGTGGTAAAAGGGTACCTGGTCAGAATTCAATCTAGTATGGACACTAACCAGAGGTGGGAGCTCATAAAGCTGGGGATAGTGGAGGCAACCAAAACCTGCTGCAAAGAGCAGAGCAAGAAGGCTAGGGCTAAGAAACCGAGCTGGTTGAGCAAGGAGGTCATGGAAAAGGTAAGGAGGAAAAGAGCTGCCTTTAGGAAGTACAAGAAAAAAGGGAGGGGGGAGGACAGGGAGGAGTACATGACAGAATTGAACGAGGTGACAAGGGCAGTAAGGGAAGCCAAAGCATCTACGGAACTCAGGCTGACACAAGGCATTAAGAAGGGGGAGAAGGACTTCTTTAAGTAGATCAGGGAGAAAAGGAGCTGTAAGGACCACATAGTAAGGATTAGGAAGGAGTGGGGTTGGGTGGAAGCAGGGTGTGATAAGGCAGAAGCACTAAATGAGTACTTCTGCTCAGTATTTACTAAAGAGAAGAGGGGAGTGACACCCAAGGTGGGAGAAATGGCAGAAGCAGGGGAGGGAAGTGGTGACAGATGGGGAAATCATGGAGGGCAGAGTTCAAGAGGGTTTAAAGGCACTGAGGGTGGAAAAGGCGCCAGGCCCAGATGGCATCCACCCCTGGGTACTGAAGGAGCTGGCAGAGGTCCTTGCATGACCTTTGGCAGACCTATTTAATGCCTCACTACATTTGGGGTGTGTACCTCAGGACTGGAGGATGGCTCATGTGGTGCCCCTCCACAAGAGTGGCCCCAAGGATGAACCAGGAAACTACAGGCCAGTGAGTCTCACATCCATCGTAGGTAAGCTAATGGAGACTATCCTGAAGGAGAGGCTGGTGGCCCTCTTAGAGGCCAAAGGACTACAGGACAGCAGACAGCATGGTTTCATATGTGGCAGATCCTGCCAAACCAACCTGGTGGAGTTCTTTGACTAGGTAACTAGGCAGCTGGACGGGGTCCATGCAGTGGATGTCCTGTATCTGGACTTCAGTAAGACATTCGACTCAGTACCGCATGGAAGGCTGGGAAGGAAGCTAGTAGGCACAGGGTTGGGTGCAAAGCTGGTGAGATGGGTAGGAACCTGGCTTCAGGGAAGGCAACAGAGGGTGGTGGTGGGTGGGGAGCTCTCACACCCAAAGGCAGTGACAAGCGGTGTCCCACAGGGCTCGGTGTTGCAACCAGTGTTGTTTGGGATATTCATTGCAGACATATCATGGGACATTAAGAGCAAGATCAGTCTGTTTGCTGATGATACCAAGGTAGGTGCGGTGGTGGATGACCTAGGGGGATGGCAGAGGTTGCAGGATGATCTGGCAAAGCTTGAAACCTGGTCAGACATCTGGCAACTGGGGTTTAATGCCAAAAAGTGCAAGGTGCTGCATTTTGGGATGAAGAACCCAAGGAGGAGTTACCAGCTGGGGGGTGTGCAGCTAGACCAAACAGAGGAGGAGAAGGATCTGGGTGTGCTCATTACAGGGTCAATGAACAACTCGGCACAATGTAGGAAGGCAGCTGCAAAGGCCAACAAAATGCTGGGTTGTATTGCAAGGGGTATATCCTCGAGGAGGGAGGAGGTGATTCTGCCACTGTATAGGTCAATAGTTAGACCACACCTGGAGTACTGCATGCAGCACTGGCACCCATATCTGAAGAGGGACATTAAGTTACTGGAGGGGGTGCAGCGCAGGGCGACAAAGATGATCAAGGGGCTGGGGGACTTATCATATGAGAGGAGGATGAAGGAGTTGAACATGTACTCACTGGAGGAGAATAGGGACAGGGGTGACATGATTGAAACCTTTAAATACATGAAAAGAATAAACAAGATGGGTACAGAGGGGCTATTCAAAGTAAGGAAGGGGAGGGCCACCAGGGGCCATGATATGAGACTGGAGGGAGGAAGGTTCAGGAGGGAGATGAGGAGACACTTTTTTTTACAGAGAGGGTGATGGCTGGGTGGAATGCGTTACCTGCAGAAGTGGTATGCAGTAGAACAGTGGACTGCTTCAAAAGGGGATGGGACAGGACAAGAGGGAAGGTTAATGAAGGGGAAGGGTGGAAGGGAGGGGCAGCTGTAGAATTAGGGCTGCTAGCTGCACATTCGAGCAGACTTGAGAGACCTCTAGGCCTTTTATCTGCTGGCAAATTTCGTGTGTTCGTTATGTTCGTATGGCATGGTCCTCGAGGTGTAGCTCATGCATCCCAGTGCATGGCACTCTGCACCTTTTGTGTATTGCATTGAGTGTGAGCATGCCCCCAACATCCCCCCAGCCCAGGAGCAGAGTAGCACAAACAGCCAGGCGATGTGATGCACCACTGGCAGGTGCACCAAGATTCATACGTAAAGCTACTCAGTTATATAGTTTGTAGCACTACACACATTTGTGAATAGAGCCCATGGTGCAGCAACTGTACAGGATGACTTTAACCTATGTAATATTGTATGGGATCCCATGTTAGCTGCTACTAGACAGGGCACATAGTTTGTAAAATAGAACCAATGGGTCTGTCCCACCATGTATTTGAACCCACGAGAGGCACTAGAATTTTGGATCTAGTTTTGTTTTCAACAAAGTCATCAACTATAAACTCCTGAACTATTAACACCCCTCTTAGTACAAGTGATCATAACACCATCTTACTTAACATTAATAAAGAACGTAACATAGATAGTGGCATAACTGAAATCTACCAATATAATAAAACAGAAGTAAATAGAATAAAAAGAAGCTATTAAAAACATTGACTATGAAACACAATTTAGAAATGAATCAGTCAATGAAATGTGTGTAATTTTAAAGACATAGTGCTAGACCTTTGCAATAGCTTCATACCTAAAACCAAGAAATATAGTAAAAGAGGACTAAAGCCAAAATGTCTATCACTTAAACAAAAGAAATTATTACAATAAATAACTAAAAATAAAATCTGCAGTCATGTTTAAAATTCAAAGAAATACAGAGTCAAAGTAAAAATGACATCAAAAAACAGAAACATAGTGCAATTTTGCTAGTTGAGAATGCAAAAGTGTGAATGCAATATGGTAGCAGATGGGATGAATCTTAATCTGGGTTTCATGGGACATTACAGAAACTGACATCCACAGACCTCTTCTTCTTCAGACTGGCATATTATAGGACTTCAGCTTGTGTGGGATGTGGTTGCGTGTGTGTATGTATGTGTGTGGGTATGTGTTGTGAGATATGTGATATAACAGGTGTGGGGATTGCTGTCACATTGAGGTAGGCCTCTATTTAGATACATGGAGCTACAGTGTGTTACTACTCTTACTTCACACACATAATGAATATTAATTCCTCCTTACTTTTTATCTCTGCCTGGGAGTGAGGTGGATTCCGTTACACCATATTCAGATTACCTAGCCTGTTACTGTACATACAGGAGTGTTATCATAGACTGTGACATATATTTTTTTAACTCTGTACATATTGGGGTGCAAAATCTCATTTGCATGGGGGTCCTGGACAGATCTTTATACATTAGACTACTCTTGTAGTGATTTGTGGAACTGTAGGTATGTTAGACCTCTGGTCTTACTCGCATACTTTATATTTACTTCTATTTACCTTATCCTGGGGAGGGTGGCAGGTTTATTTCACTGTAGTTGCATCCAGAATCCTAGGAAATATGTGTGTGTGTGTGTGTGTGTGTGAGCATCTCTTTAAAGTTAGTTGTCCCCCCTTCCCCCACACACATTATGGGGATGTGGGTTGGGGTAGGGTTTATTATTTATGTGAAGAGGAGTAGGAGAGAAATTACATTTTTATCTCTTTTTCAGATTCCTTAGACACTTCTGGTACATCAAGTTGTTACATGCTCAGTGTAGATTGACATCAGCACATATCAGGCTACATGGACTTAATTCCTTGGAGGTCCATGACCATAATTTTTTGTTTGACACTAATGCTGTCAATTTATATTCAAATTATCATTTATAAAGTCCTGTCAATACACTAGAGCTTTTTTGAAATTTTTAGGGCATGATATCTAGCTGGAGAGTACAGCAGGGTGACAGGTCCAGCTAGGTTTTACACATCATAGAGTGTGCACTGATGTTTTTAAGACATCTCTACTGGTAATTCCTTGTCTATAATGCATGCATTGAAACTTCTTAGGAGTCCTAAGCCAATCTTAATATGTCTTTAATCCAGGTGGAGGCTGCTTTTCAGTAATTACATCCTTATACACACTGTGTCACCCACAGCTTGATTTAGGAGTAATCTGCTCCAGCAGTGTTATCTTTTGTCAATTAAATTTGTATGCAGTAGGATTCTTTGTTTGTGTGTTCCACCAAGCACCTTTAACCCTGGGACACTCCTGGCTGAAGGTATTATGGTGTTGTTAAACTTCTCTGACATCATTTTCTGTATTTTTCAAATGAATACTTTAAACCAATGGGTTTGTTTTATATTTTTTTCTGCATGATCTAGCTGTTAAAAGAATTGTTTTTTCTAAACAACTGCCATTAGGCTTCTGACGAAGGACTGGTTGGTCTGAAAGCTAAAGCACTTTGCTGTTGTTGTTAAATCTATGTTGGTCCATTAAAAGGTATCAAATCATTTGCTTCTGAAAGTGTGAAACAGTAAGATCATTTATAGCTATGTTAACTCCCAGAAGAATGAGACATCATTATTGGCCCAATATTAAGAAATAACACACTAATTAGCAAACATTAACACATTTATTTTTATTAGTTGTTTAACCAGGTATAGCACACTAAGCTGAAAGCTTTTTTACAAGAGCAACCTGAGAGCACAAGGAGGTTAAGTGACTTGCTTAGGGTCACACAGTATGCAAGTGGAAGCTGTGGGATTCAAACCCAGGTCTAGTCTGCTGGATGTCACCAGGTTTGCAGTTCAGAGCCTTAGACCACTGCGCTATACAGCCTCCGCTATTTAACAACTATTTTGGTTCAGTTTTCTCAAATAGCCAAAACACAGCACCGAAAAGGCTATTTTTGAGTGGCAAAAAATTGCAAGAAGCATCTCAAGAAAATGATCTGGGAGTTATAGTAACTGCTGAGTTCAGTCATCGGAGACATTGTAATGCAATGATTGACAAAGCAACAATCTTATGTGGTCCATAAAGAGAAACATAACATCAAGAAATAAATATTTTTCCCCTATATATGTCATACATGAGACTGTAGTTAGATTATACTAGTCAATTCTGGAGCCCATTCACATGTAGAGATGCAGGGAAATAAAATTTCATCTATGAAAATGCAGCAAAATTGGCAATTTTGCCATGTGAAATATTTCGCGAAATTGTGGTGAAATTTCACAATTTCACCTGCAATTTCACCCACCACCGCAGACCACCGCAAATGGCAGTAAGCACCCTGCCACACACACAAATCAACCCCCACTCCCTGGTGTCTAGTGGTCCCCCCTGCTGATCACTGTCCATAATTTACTTAGATAGGCACCCCTCCCAACTTATTTTGGCCTATGGCTATTTGTTTTATTTAAAAAAAAATTCAACCCCAACTCCCTGGTGTCTAGTGGTTATCACCCCGGCCAAATACTGGCCATAATTTAATTAGATAGGCACCCCCCAAGTTACCATTTCCCCTGCAATTTGTTTGATTTAAAAACAAATTCAACTCCAACTCCCTGATGTCTAGTGGCCCCCCATCCCCCACCCCATCATTAGCTAGCAGCACCCACCCGGCTCCCCCCAGTACCCTGATTGGGCCACTGGCACAGCCCTTCATGCACCTTCATGGCTGGCAGCCTGACTGAGTGCTTGAATGAATGAGTGCATACGTGCTCATTCATTCAAGCACTCAATCACGCTCAGTTGGACTGCTGGATGTGGAGATGAGTGGAGGGCTGTGCCAGTGGCCCTATTGGGGTACTGAGGTGGAGCTGGGTGGGTCAGGTGCTGCTAGCTAATGATGGGGTGGGGTCCACTTGACAACAGGGAGTTGGGGTTGAATTTTTTTAAATAAAACAACTAATCAGGAGCCAATGTAACTTGAGGAGGTGCCTATCTAATTAAATTGTGTCCGGTGATTGGCCAGGGGGACCACTGGACAAAGAGGAAAAATAATTTGGCCCAGTGAATGGCCAGGGGTGGGAGGACCACTAGACACCAGGGAGAACTTTGGCCAGTGACCACTAAATTTCACTGTGGGAGGTGAAATTACTCCTGCAAGAGGTGAAATTTCACCACAGGTGGCGAATATTTGCTCGTGGGTGGCAAATTTTCACCTGTGAGCAAAATTAGACCATCTTGGGGGCAAAATTTTGCTCGCAACAGAGGGTGAAATTTTACCTTCTGCCCAGGAAAATATTTTGCTAAATGCACTAATTATGCAAAATATTTCACTGAGCAAAATTTTCCAGTTTTGCACATCTTTATTCACACTTAAGGAAATTGACACATTAGAAAGGGTACAACGAAAAGCCACCAAATGCATACACTCACTACAATGCTATAGTTATGAAGCGACAGAAAGAATTAAAATTAACGAGCCCAGAGACAAGGTGGAAAAAGGAGAGACATACTTTTAATGAATGACGTAATTTATGAAATATTTATTACAAGAATTAAAACTATATTTTAAACCTGACACTAATGATACTAGAGGACACCCACTACAACTCCTTTGGGTGGGGGACTACAAAATACTAAATCAGAAATTCTTTTACACCCAAAGGGAGATAATCTTCTGGAACAAATTATCATTAGATATAGTAATAAGTAAATCATAAAAATAATTTAAATCACATTCAGATGAACAGATACTGAAGGTAAACAAATAGAAAATGTTACTAGCTGTTAAGAGCTACTCATGGGCTCACACCCTCGAAGTTCCACAAATTAATAGTCTAAACCATAGTAATGTGATCAACCAAATTGCATCTGAACAGCACATTAAACCACAGTTTTAATATTACTATAAATCAAGGAAATTGGCTGTATTCATGAAACTTCCTTGGTAGAAGGGAATTTCAAAGAATTAAAAAAAAAAAGTTTATGTAAAACAATGTTTATTTAAAAAAATATATTTTGCCAAAAAGGATTATCACTGTTGATGCCATTATGTGGACAATTCTGCCCTTTACTACAGTTGTTATGATTATATGGAAAAATGATGACCTTATACTATTAGCATAATGCAAGGTGAAACTTTTTTAAATTGAATGAACTAAGTAAAATAAAAGTGCACTACAGCATAAAAACCAATGATTACATCTCCATCAATATTGATATATTTTACATGCTATATCCTTTTTTATTAGAATACAGTAAAAACACACCTAAATTTGGAATGTTACAGGTGCCGCTTACTGGCATTTTTTATTTTTTTATAATTGAATTCCAGACCCATTTAAAGCCACCTGAGGCAGACACGTTTTGAGTCAGAAACATCAGCACGTTGAACCTGTTATTTATACTTATGAGCCCCCCCGCACACACACTTACGCAAATTTAAAAAACTCAGGTACTATTCAGAGTTTCCATTGCTGGTGTTTCTTTGATGACAAAGAAAAATCCTCCACCTATCCCTACCACTTTTGCCAGAGAACTTCCTGCTCCTTACCTGGCAACAGATAAAATTGAGGTTCTGGCTTCACTTCAGGCCTGTGTGTGTGTGTCTTTGATTGTATGCCAGTTGAGCTCTGAAGAATGTTGAATTCATGTATTCCATGTTACCATTCTGTGTGTGTGTGTGTGTGTGTGTGTTTTGGGGGGAGCATTCTACTACTGGACAAATGCAGAGTTTTGAGTTCTTCTATTCCATGGTAAACAATTATATAATGTATTGAGTGTGAAGAAAGACAAATGACTGACAGGTGAAAAACATCTGTGGAACGACTATTTTACATTACTTAGCAACATTTTAGTATATTTTTTGTGACTTTGAAAACCTTTAGAATGTTCTTTTTTTCAAAGTTACCTAAGGGCCCATTTTAGATAACTAATAAGACATGACTGGGTGTTGTAAGTACTGAGATACCCACACACCCAAAGGCTAAAGGCACTCGACCTGCAGACTCATGCCTAACTATGCCTCTGGGTGTGCAGGTATCTCAGTACTACCAACACTCAGCCATGTATTATTGCTTACTTCTTTACAGTCCCCAAAAAAGCAGGCAAAGTATGGTCAGTTTTAGATCTGAAGTTCTTAAATCATTTAGTACTATACAAGCTAATACAAAATGGAAACCATCGGGTTGACCCTGAGGACAATCCACATGGGGGACTATCTCATGTCCATAGATCTGAAGAATGCTTACCTCCACATTCTAATCAGGCCATCTCACTTCAAATTTATATGATTTCACATGCCGGGGAAACACTACCAGTACCAGGTCCTGCCATTTGGACATGCCTCTGTCCCCAGAGTGTTCAAGAAAGTATCCATCATTCTAGCAGTCAAAATGTGAGATAAGGGTATACAAGTCATCCCATACCTGGATGACCAGCTCATCAGGGCAAGGTCCTCACAACAGGCAAACAGCCAGACTGTCTTGCATCCAGTCAGTCATTAGAACAGCTGGGGACACTCATAGATTCAAAGGGCGGAACAGTAAGACCTTCGGATAAGAGGATAAACAACATTATAGTACTGGTGCACACCCTACAAGAGACCAGACAACTGACACTGGAACAATTCTACAGTGTCCATGGCCTAATGACATCATGTATCAATGAAGTTTCCTTGGCCCGATAGAATGTGTGACAACTGCTGCTGCTAGCAATACAAAAAGACCTCAATCTGGATCAAGGTCTATTTGCAGCTCTGGATCTACCACCACAGGATGATGCATCCCTACAGTAGTGGATGAACAGGAGCAATCTGACCAGGGGATTAGCACTGGACATACAGCA
This sequence comes from Neoceratodus forsteri, assembly GCA_016271365.2. Lineage (NCBI taxonomy): Eukaryota > Metazoa > Chordata > Ceratodontiformes > Ceratodontidae > Neoceratodus > Neoceratodus forsteri. The sequence goes on from CM057456.1 coordinate 1,296,436,451, forward strand.
CGGGGTCATCATAGGCACTAATGCCAGCCTGAGAGGCTGCAGTTCAGCTGTGGGACAGTAGGCTGTGCAGGGTAAACGGTCCGTGATGTAATCCAAGCTTCCAATCAGTGTGCTGGAGATGACAGCAATATTTCAAGCACTACTCAGCTTTGACAACAGGATCAGACACAAAATTGTTCTCTTCAGATCTGACAACAAAGTCACAGTTGCCTACATAAAAAGCAAGATGGAATCAAGAGCAGGAAATGCAGAGTGAGGCAATCATATCTGTAGTACCAGAATGCTAATCTATTGTAGACATCCTGTTGTTCCTACACTAAGGACTGGAGAAGGGACTCTCACCATCCTCACTGAAAGTCCAGCTAGCCACTATAGGAACTACATGTGATAAAATAGACAATACATCTACAGGAGCTCACCCAGAAATCATACTCTTCCTAAAGGCAGAATCAAACATCTGCACCAAGGTCAAATAAGTCATGAAGCCTTGGGACCTAAATTTAGTTCTTAGAGTTATGACCAACATGCGCTATACACAATAGACATAAAATGGATAAGCCTAAAGACAGTCTTTTTGATAACACTTAGCTCAGCCAGAATGATGGGTGAGCTCCAGATCCTATCCTACAGGGACCCATATCTAATTCTGCATGAAGATAGGGTGACACTGAGAACCAGTCCTTCATTTCTACCTAAAGTTGCCTCAGACTTCTACATGAGCCAAACAGTAGAGCTACCAGTGAATCTTCTGGAAACAGAAAAAGACACAGATCCAGGGCTACACACACTAGGGAAGAACAGAGTCAGCAGCACATACTTAAACAGAATGCAATACTTCTGTAAAACAGATGGTCTGTTTGTTGTCTTCCAGGGATGCCAAAAGCATCAAGCTGCGTCACATTACACAACCTCATCTTTGCTGAAATCAGCCATTCAAGAGGCTTATTAAGCAAGCTCAAAAACTTTGTCTTATAACTTTAGCGTGCATTTCACCAGGGCTGTGGCCACTTCCGGGGCTGATAGGAACATGGCTACAACAGAAGAGATCCGTGTAGCAGGCACATGGACTTTGATATATATGTTTACTAAACACTATAGACTGGATGTAGTCTCTACACGCAAGGTCAGTATTAGCCCCTCAGTTCTTCTAGTGGCTATATCACACGCATCTAAACACAAAGAGTCTCTCCACCCATCTTTCTGGGCACTGCTTCTTAGAATGACATCTGTAAGGAACTTGTGGTGTCCCCAAGCTTTTTCATTACAATGGTAGTTTAATCACCTAGTAAAGGTGATTGTGAAGGTATATTTCACATCCCTCACTGGAGACCATTGTGTTCAGATTTTGGTGCAAAACTGTCCACCTGCATGCCATACTGGCCAGTTTCTTTCTTAGACTGTAGCAATGGGAAACAAAATCAGTCCATTACTTATAATATTCTGAGTCATTATCTCACTTCTAGCCACAGGCCTACCTATATAACCAGTTTTCTTTCAGACCGTAGCTTTGGAAGATAATAATACTGATCCAAACTGGCTAAACCGCTATACTACCGGGTTGAATTTCATCTTTAATGTCTCATGTGCATCAGCAGACTATCAGGTGGACACATAACCCTAGCTGTAACGAACTTTAAGTGCATCCAAGATGTATACCCCCACAATATCCTTTACTAGGCGAGTAAACTACCATTTCCCTTCCAGCCCAGCCCTACTCCTTCTAGATACTCCAAACTTCCTCTGAGTTTCTGTTTCATTTCTTCAACATTAGCTTGTCTGAAATCAAGGACCCTAGTTTGGGGGTTTGGGTGCTCCTTGCCAAGCTTTGCATCATAACCACATTGTAAGGTTTTCACTATTATCTAGTGGGTCTCCTCTTTTGGTATCCTGTACAGGATCATTATTTGTCATTGCTAGGTTGAGGAATGATCATTCCCTCATTTTTTTCCTGACCCCCTGGACCAGAAAATAATTTTGAAATGCATTAAATTACCTGGCTTCTGCCACTGTAAGCCCTTAGCTTCATCCATTCTCTCTCTCTCTCTCTCTCTCTCTCTATATATATATATATATATATATATATATATATATATACACACACACACACATATATATATATATATATAAAGCAAAAAAATACTTTAATAAGTTGTTTGGGTTTACACTTTGCATATGAAAGTGTAGAAATATTCTGTTAAGATATGTAATGTTAAATCAGCATCCAACTGTGCTCCCCTCAAGAATATAGATAACAGGGGTATTGTGTGCCCCAGAAGAATTGTTTGTGTCATAAAACATTATATGTATCCGGTAAGATACGTTAATATCAATGTATCACTGCACTCAGCATTGTTACATAGTCTGGTAGCAGTTTTATTGATCTAATTTTTTGTCTAAGTGCTTTAATCCATCAATAATATAGTATATTTTAGGATACTACTTCCATTGTTAGTTGCATTGTTTTTATTATGCTGAAACATACTGTATAAATGATTTCATAACAATTCTGCAGTTTCTTACAAATAAGAGACATAGTAAGTAATATAAAGTACACGTAGTATACTGTATATGGTTTCTAAATGTTCTGTAAGTGCACATATAATATCACAATATGCATTTATTATATTTGTTAAGATATTTAAATGCACTTAGAGTGTGAATATTGCAAAAAAAAAGAATACTTAAATATTCTATGATTTAAAGTTATATATTACTGTATTACAGCAGTTGTACTTAACTAATGTTAGAAAGGTAAATATTGTACATCATTGTTTGATACAAAACATGTATTAGTGTGGTTCACTTACAGAAAAGCATTTATCTCTCATGTACTTTACAATGTTGTCAACTGAAGTTATATTAAAATATATAGACCTGGATATTCAAAGGGGTTGCACATGGCGCAACAGAGTTGCACAGGCACAACCCCACATTGCGCCCTGGTGGGATATTGGAAAGACTGCCTAGCACAGCACAAATCCTGATGTGCTGGGGTGCAATGTAATTGTATGCAGTGCAGATGCATGGGGCATGCCCATGCATATGCTTCACATCCCGATATTCAGCCCGGGGTGTGTAGCGCATATGATGGAGCAACTCTGCATTGCACCACATGGAGGGCTCAAAGTGAAAAGTGGAAACAAATCCTGGTCACCCACAGGTGGGCTGCTGTATTGCAAGGTGCAACACAGCAGCCGCCAGCCATGGGTGGCCACTCAACCACCCAGAACACCATCCACATGCACCCATGGCTCCCTTGTAGTCTAGTGGTACCCCCTCCTTCCCATTTCACCAATCGTGGTGACTGTATAATAATTCATTCCCTGGTAATCTAGTGGTACCCCCCCGCCCATTGCCATGATTGTGGTAAATCTCCATACAATAAGTCCCTGTTGATCCAGTGGCATCCCCACCCCTCCCAGCCACACAGAACCTCTTGCCCATCCTGCTCACCCCATCATCAGCAGACAGCTGCAACCCAACAGCATACCACCTGGCTGCCCACTGAATGACAAGTACAATATGGGCTGTAAGCCCATTGGTCCACAGTGTGGGCCAATGGACTTGCAGGGCATACTGTACTAGACAGTCCCAAATATGTGAATGACTTAATTCACATATTTGGGACTGTCTAATACAGTATGCCCTGCAAGCACATTGGTCAACACTGTGGACCAATGGGCTTACAGTCCATACTGTACCCGTCATTTGACAGGCAGCCTGGTGGTATGTGGGTGGGTTGCAGCCACCCATTGATAATGAGGGCGGAGTGGGGTGGGCAAGGGATTCTGTGTGGGTGGTAGGGGTGGGAGGTGCCACTGGATCACCACTGACTTACTGTATGGAGATTTACTGCGATCACGGCAATGGGTGGGGGGTACCACTAGACTACCTGGAAACGTATTATTATACAGTTACTGCAATCGGGGATTCCAGAGGGAGGAGGTGCCACTAACTATACACAGTTACAATGATCAGGGATATGGAAGGAGGGGAGTACCACTAGAGTACCAGGGAATTGCATTATGGAGATTTACTGTGATCGCTGCTTCAGGCCGGGGGATGCCCTGGAGCCCTCACTGTGCACACATCATGCTGTGCAGGGTGCCAGGTGCACTTCACCAGGCTGCCCTGTGCAAGGCATGCAAATAGGGCCATAATGACATGCAACTGGCCCCATTTGCACCTTGCATATATTATGACATCATTTCCATGCCCTCTGCTGAATATCATGGGTGATGCACCCAGTACAACTGCATTTGCACTGGTGCATCCCCGTGATCCCTATCTGTGGCTTGCATCTGTGCAGTGCCACTGTGCTGTGCACAGTAAGTGTGCTCTCCATGCCATATTCAGTGGTGCTGCGCCATGGTGCATCACCATTGAATATCACCTGGTCCGGGCACCAGCACATCCCAGTTGCACTGCACCCATGCTTGCACCACTGCTAGGCACAGTCTGAGTATATGGGTCAAGGTGAACATTTATATTTATTAGAATGCCATTCTATATATGAAAAAAATGATCTACGTATTAGTATGAGAATCATGCTCTATGTTTAGCATGTTTACATTGTGCCATTGTATTTAGCAGAGACTCAAAATTAGGAGAGTAAGCAATGAGAGAAAACTGTAATTCTTACTATGAAACCTATAGAAAAGTTTTGAGACTTAATAATTTAAAGTGCAAATATAAAGATAAATGACACATTTATGAAGAAAAACTATATGCAGTATACTACAGTACTGAAGTGCTATATAAGATGTATACAAAGATGGATTACATGTAAAGAAATGGACATTTGTTTATAAAAAACTAATACTGTATTTACAAGGAACGGGGAACCCAGTCGAATGCTGAGTTAGCATTACATACCCTAACAGAATATTTCCACACTTTTGTATGCAAGGTGTAAACCCTAACTCATTAAAGTCTTCTTTTGTTATTAATTTCCTACCTTTTTTAGTACTAACATGAAAATACAGTAACAATTTAAACTGTATCTACCAGTACCTCCTAATCTGTAACTATAGAATACAAACAATTTAATGACAGCCAATTTGTTAAAAGTACATGACATTGTGCAAGCAAAGTATATAACGTCTATAAAATGTATTACAAAAATGTTATAGTGGTACAATTCTTTTAATAAAGTGTTTGCTTTAATTTCTTAGTTCTCTACTGTACATTATATCCCAATAACAAAGTAATACATATGTTTATGAAAGTTCTAAAAACTGTTTTGAACTGTAAAATAAGACTTAGTTGTTAAAAACTGCATGAAATTTATAAAAGACTAGAATATTAAAGTTTTGTTCTAACCATGTAACTCCATAAGTGCTGTTATTGTATGAATACTTTACACAACTTATTAAAGTGTATTGCAAATAAATAAATGTTCTTCATTCCATCTTTATTACACTATAGTACAACAAGTAGCAGTCTTGTCTTCCGATTAGAAAGGAAAACATTTTCTGGAAACATTGCAGAGTATTCCTTGACATAGACAGTATTTCATTACAAAAGAAAATGTGTCAGAAGAGGTGGAAGGGACCATTGCACTTAAGGGTTTCTGGAAGGCCTGCAGCAAACACAAGCTGAAATAAATAACAGGAAGCAGGAATCTTAGTAGTATGCATACAATTACAGATGGTGTTTGAATCCTTAAAAATGTGACAGAGGAGGTGAAAGGAGCTAGTACACTGCAGGATTTCAGGAAGGTCTGAGAGAAACACAAGGTGTATAATAGGAGGAGGCAAGAATCTTAGTAGGGTGTGGACAATTACAAAAGGGAAAGGTACTGACTCAGCAACCATAGCTGGACACAAAGTTTAAGATCTGAAAAAAATGCCTCATAACAGATGAAAGAAGCCAGTGCACTAGAGACTTTCAGAAATGGCTAAGACAAGCACAAGATGTTATACATTGGAGGAGGTGGCAATCTTAGTAGGATGTGAACAGTTATAGGGGGAAATATGTAGACTCCACCACCATTACTTAACACAGGCAGTGTTTCTTTCCTGATATATGAGGTATAAGGAGCTAGTGCACTGGAGGGTTTCAGAAAGGCCTGAGACAAACACAGGGTGTTGTAAATAAGAGGAGGCAAGAATGTTATTAGGGTATGGACAATCACATGGGGGGAATATGCAGACTCAACAACCAAGGAAGGTATTTCACTACCATCACATAAAAAAATGCAGGTGTGAAAATGTTTGAGAAACAGGACTCATTGCTTCACAGAATGTTTGATGCGTAAAGTGATGCTAAGAAGGTGATAGATACCAGAGCACTAGAAGGTTTCAGGAAAGCCTGAAAACCACACAAAGTATCGTCAAGTATAAGGTAGTTTACTACGAACACATAAACAAATGAAGGGGAGAAAATTTATGGAAACATTAGAATGCATTTCTTCACAAACACACTGTTTGATATCTAGACTAATATCTGGAGAAGGTGATGTATACCAGAGCAGTGGAGGGTTTCAGGAAAGCCTACAATCAACAAAAGATATTGTCAAGGGGAGGAGGGGTGAATTTTCCCACGGATTCAGAAGTACGGAATAGAAATTTGAAGACTCGATGAGCCAGGAAGATACTTTCTAACAACATGTATATAAATGCATTAATTTATTGCATCATAAACTGTATAGCAGTACTACATATTCTAAAATCTTAAAAGCACATAGTCGCAATACGATGCAACGTACAACTGCAATATCTTTGCAAGCTGCAGTAGTGCATTCAAGAACAAGTACATGTGACAGTCACAATTTGAACTGTGAATCACACATCAAGCTAATATGTCCCTGCAATTTCATCCCTATGTCTAACAACCATCCTGCCAAACATAAGTAATACTACCCTTTTGTCATTTATTAATTATTCCATTATTTTACTGGCAAACGGGAGAGCAGTGCATTCAGTAGAAAGTACATATTACAAATGATAGTTCAAAATGCACTTATTACTCTGAACTTTCAAATAAAAATACAACTTTGAACATTGATCTTCTCAATGAAATGCAACATGCACTTTGCACTGCATACAAAACTCCCCTAAATCAAATCAAAGCCAGAAGGACAGTCATGAAATAGCAAAACTAAATACAATAACTATAGTGCTATGACTGTTGCACACCCCAGAGGTAACACAGTAAAGAAAAGGACAGTTCAATGTCCGATTCTCAACTGGAACTCCTACAGCTGCATCACAATGAAATACCACCACAAAGTGAGAATAACAATTCAAACAGAAGCCCCCAAAAAAGAAAGCATTCACAGTACTCCTAAGTGAATTTCAACACATCACATAAATTAACTATAAAAGTGCCATTTCAATTCAAAATGCAGCTTGCAGTTTAAACTCCAAATGTGTCACAAACAGCACTTACTCCAGTCACCATCGAAATGCAATTTCACTAGGAGGAAGAACCTAAATTCCAAGGGCAATACTGATGTTTGTAAACTTGATACTGTAGAGGACTACAATATACACCACAAAGTAGGAGTTACACAATCCCAATTCGAAGTGTGAATACAATGTTAAAATTTCAATTGCGAATCAGATCTTTCTGTCTGATTCTGTAACATGTATGCTTTCCACTGCATACACTACTCCCCCGCTTCACATCAAAGCTTCACAACACTTCGGAACTACCACCAAAAAGGGATCACACAGTACCACAACCTATAAAAGAAACCTTCCTTCTCCCTCTCCTACCGTTATCATATAACAGCAAAAAAACTGAGATGAACCTCTACCCACAACTATCAAATTTGACTAACAATCCTATACTGAACAATGAGTTCAATGTAGAATCCCCCGCCATGCTAAGCATCTAATTTTTCCCATTGGAAATAATGGGAAATAAAAGTTGTTTTATATTTCCAATGCCCAACTCTGTTTTCATACAACCTACAAAAGGCACATCTGTGACCCAAAAGCTTTCTACCCTGTAAATTGAAACACCATAGATTATCTTGTTTCCGAGAGAGACATGGACAAAAAATCAATAATAAAAGCAGCCAAACCTTCTTTACATTGCACCCCCATAACTCAGAAACTGTTATACCTATGAAAACAAATTTTGCCACCTAGAAAGACCTACCCAAGGTGATGTAACAGAAAATTTTAAACACATAAATCAAACCATAATAAAGTTATAAAGCCACAAACATTGCCCTTTACTATAAACACCCTTATCAACTCTACCACACCAGTATATATACATGCATATACATATACTGTATATTACAGGAAAAAACTCAGTTTAATGCATCAGTTAGGGTTGTTCCACAGTGACAAAAGTGAGGAAATTCGGTGTTAGGGTTGAAAGCCCCTAACCAGACCCCCAACCCACTCCCCAACTGGCATCAGGGTGTACTTTGGGGTCATCAGCCCTAACTCTCACCCCATCACATGTGTAAAGAAGCAGAGGTATAGGATAATGGGGTGAGAGTTAGGACCAACAACCCCAACATGCACGCTGATGCTGGTTGGGGAGGTGGGCTGGGGGGTCCAAAGGGGCTTTCAACCCTAACACTGAATTTCCTTGCTTTTATCACTGTGGAACAACCCTAACTGATGCATTAAACAGAGATTTTTGCTTCTAATTTCCCTTCTTTTTGAGAATGATAATGAGAAATAGTGAATGTAATGCAGCAGCAGGAGCACGGGGCCCTTTGGGCCCCGCGTTCCTGCCACGTAATGTCTTGTCACATAGTAACATGCTGCCCGCAAACGCAAATGGTAATGCGCACAGTGATGAAAAGCAAAACAGAAAGAGAAACAGCACTGTAGACACAAATTGTAAAAATAACACAAATGCAAGCTCAAATGAAAACGCAAAGGGTAACGCACTTGGTGGCGTAGACAGGAACGGTAAGTGAAACGGGTACGGAACCGCAAGTGGAAGCAGTAGCAGTAACAGTAATGTAAGCGCACAGGCTGGTTTTCCCCAAAAGCTGCATAGAGAAAGACAGTGAATACAAAGAATGTATGCATAATAATGGATCACGGAGCAGAAAATGAGGAGTTGGAATACTAAATTGCTTATATCTCAGGAACCATACGACGTAGAAAAACAATTTAAAATGTCATATGATTCATGAATTTCCATAGGGGGCTAAGCATTTTACCAACGAAAAGTCTGTATCTCGCACCGTTTCAGAGATATGGGCCCTGAAAGGCACAGTGAACGCTGTAATGTTATCCTATGGGAAAAAAGGAGAAGTTTGGAGTGCCATAACTTTGGCTCCCTGTAATATATTTTCACCAAACTACTGAAAGGTACATCTGTGTGATGTTGGCTTTCTTCCCTCTGAATTTCAGCCCAAAATACCAAACCGTTATTTTGCAGCAGGGCACCAAAGGATTCCTGTAATGCGGAGGACGCCGTAATGTTATCTTATAGGAAAATGTGTCAACTTTGGAGTGCCATAACTTTGCCGCCTTTAATGTTTTTTTTCACCACAATACTGAAAGGCATATCTGTGAGATGTGGGCTGTGTTCCCTCCAAATTGCAGCCCAAAAGACCAAACCATTCTTTTGCAGCATGGTGGCAAAGAATTGTTGTTATTTTCCCATAGCCTGGACAAGTACTGTCGAACTTTGCGAAAGCTTTGGCAAATTCATGTGACACTGTCACAAGTGCTAAAGTATTTATTACATAGTACAAAGTACATATTTCTGGGGTGTTTTACCCCAAAATAAAGACATGCCTAGCATCCTCAGGGTCCGACTAGGGGAATACAAGAATAATTAGGTTGCTAGAGGGTCCCAAATTTAAGTACCAAGCATTTTTCTGATGACCAACTGAAAACAAAATGATGGATTTGCGAACAGTAAAAGAGTCATTTTCGAAAGTAAAAACTGCATTTGCTACACTGTCCCAACTTTTTGTTAACTTTTCCCATTGGCTTATAATGGGAACTTGTTTTTTGAATAACTTTTCAACCGTTTAATATTTTTTCACAAAATCTTCAAAAGGCACATTGGGGACCCTGGCCACACGTTCCCTGAAGATTCCGTACTGTGCGACCTGTAGAGACGACCAAAGAATTGCAAAAAAGCATAAATGCGCATGCAGATCATGCTTAATAACTGCACAGCCATATATTGGAACAATACAAAAGTTGGCAGATCCCCACATGTATGGTTCTTGATTGTGTATTCCAAATTTCAGGCAAATCTGTTGAAAGGTTGCAAAGTTAGTAAAGTGCAAAATTTTAGGTTTAACATGTAAATGGCTCTCAACCTAACTATGGTAGCACTACTGTGTTACTATATATATATATATATATATATATATATATAGATAGATATACACACAATAGAGGTGAGTGGTAAATGAGTAAGATAAAACAGCGTATCATCCACTGCAGTGTGATATTTTTACCCTCTGCTCTACTGTGATGATATGAGACATTTACACACACAGGTCACAAAAGGTCACTGATATCATCAGCCTAGGCAACTTTCCCTTCAGCATGAAAGAAACACCTGTGCTGTTACCATAGACACAAATGCAGAACTACCTAAGAGGTTTCACTGCCGCCTACAGGAACTCAGTGAGCATTACAAAACACACCTATCCCCCCAACTTCCAGCTCATTACTGTGATGCTCTCAACTTGATGCAGCCAGAATTCCAAACAGCACAGCTTCACAGAACAGTCTAAACTACTGCCTGCAGCTAACTCAACTACCACTGAAACACACTCTCACTTGTTCCTCAAACTCTGATTATTACCCATTACAATTACTATGACAATTTCAACTTCACTGCAGCCAGAATCCTAAAGAGCACAATTTCACAGAACACTCTGCACTCTGCCCGCAGCTAACTTAATTACCACTGAAAACAGTATCAGCTGTTCTGACACTCTGCCTCTCAGTTCATTACAATTACTGTGATGCTTTTAACTTCACTGCAGCCAGACTGCTAAACAATACAGCTTCACAAAAGTATGTCTCTCATTCCTATCTAAAACTAACTCACTTAGCATTGCAAAAACACACTCAGGTGTCTCTCAGAGTTTATAACACTGACAGCCCATTCAGAAAAGCTCACACACATAATGAGCAAACACTTTAACAGGAACAGAACACAAGACAGTATAACCAAACTTCTGAAACTCTTGACCCTATTGTATATATCGAATACATGATGGGCAGATTGTGTGCTATGGCAAATATTGTCACTCCTGCATCGTGAGCTTGGATATCTCACTCATGCCTTCGGCACTCGTGAGATATCCAGAGCTCACTCTGCAAGAGTTACAATATTTGCCATATCACACTCATGCCCATCATGTATCCCCGATATATATATACAGTATGTGTGTGGTTGTGTGTGTGTATATATATATATATATATATATATATATATATATTATAGCTGCATGGTAGTGCAGTTATTGTTAGGGTTAATGGGAGCATGTAATGTTAAAGGACAATTTTTGCAAATATGTGCAGGGCCAAGAGGGTTGTGGATCCTAACTCTCACTCCATTTTCTTATACTATACCATGACAGGTTACTTTTAGATGGAATGGGGTGAGCATTAGGGTCCATGGCCCAAGGCACACCCTGACACTTGTGCAGGTTTAACAGAACTGCTTGAAATGTTACATGCATCTTTGGAAGGGACAGGTTTATTGATATGGCCAAATTTGGTTCAAATCACTTATGAGGTTTCTGAGATACAGAGTGTTGACAAAAAAGAGATTTTTATGTGTTTTGCTGTTTTTTTGTCAACCTGTATCTCAGAAAGAGCTGCAGCAACAGGATGAAATTTTCAGGGTGGAAAACTGTGGCCTCACAGATGTGCCTTTTGAAGGTTTAGTGAAAAAATTTGAATCCATTCCAAAGTTATTAATCTTTGTTTTTTCCATTATGTCCTATGGACAAAAATAGATGTCACTGACAGCATATGATTCTAAGTCGGAGCAGTGCTCTGGCATAGGATTTTATGCTGAAGTTTAGTAATGGACATAAGATTCTATGTTGGAGAAGCTGTCCAATGTAGGATTGTATGCCTAAGGGTACAGTTGCGGGTCGGCACTGCCACTCCCAAAATGACTGTGTGACACTGGGGAGCCCACTCCCTGTGTTCTCAAATCTGTTTTGTGTCCCTAAAATAAGAAAACAGTTCCCCAATGTAATTTTTTTACTTCAATGCAGAATACTGCATTCTGCCATTTTTGATGCAGAAACCTGCATCGAAGTGCTAGCTATCACCAACAGCAGTGCACCCAGTCCCTGAGTCGGCATTTGTACTCCCCTCCACTATTGTGGCACACTGGGCAGTCCACTGCCATTACGCCAAAATAATTAAATTAATATTTTTCCAACACCGGGTTACCGACTCCTAGTGTCAGATGTCTCCCTGAGCCCACTTCCATTGCCGATGGGGGTGTCCACTTCCCCAGTCAGCATAATGTATCCCCCCAACTCATGTGGCACACTAGGAGCCCACCCTAGTGTGCCCATATTTACTTTTGATTTTCCTGCAAATAAAGAAAACCGTCCCAATGTCTTTTTTTACACCTGTAATCTCCGCAGCCCCCTCCCCATTCCCACCCTCCCACTGAGCACCCATCTCCGCACACCACTCTTTTCCATACTTACCACTGGAGGTTGGGAGCAGTGATCTTCTGTGGACTGGAAGACGTCTGCACTCTTCAAAGCCCAACCTCAAACTGAGGAATCAAGGTAGGCTGGTATTATGGCTTTCAATGGGGTTTTCAACTTAGGCTGATATCTCAGCCATTTTAAGGAATTTTTACCCCAAGTTTTCAACACAGGGTTTTTGGGACCTCCCCTCATGAACACTGTCACTGTCATTTCGTTATGCAGTCCCGAAAAGTGATTTAATGGTTACTACATAGAATCACCTTTCTGGACTGATTAGCAAAATGACAATGCAAGTGTTCATGAGGGGATGTCCCAAAAAACCCATGTTGAAAATTTGGTACAAAAATTCCCAAAAATGACTGTATTATGAGTGTGTGCTGTGCAGTTTCCACGCAGAATTGTAACTTCACCAATTTTTTATATTTTCACTTCAGATTTTCAACGTTGAGATTTTTTCATACCTCCTCATGAACAGTGCAGCTGTCAGTTTTCACATCCTGCCCAAAATGTGTTGTCATAGCTCTGGCACAGAATGGCATAGTCACTGTGTCAAATCAACTTTTGGGATGTACTAACAAAATCACAGTGCCACTGTTGATTAGGTGGGGTCCCAAAAAGGCAATGTTGAAAATGTGGTGCAAAAATACATAACAACACCTGAGTTACATGCGATCATTGAAATTTCATGACACACATGTGTAACTTTTAAAAACTGTAATATTTTTACCACAGATATTCAACATTGCCAGTTTTTCATGCCACCTCATGAACACTACACCTGTCATTTCTTACAACCTGCCCAAAATGTGTTTACGCAGCAGCAGTGTGAAGGTGTAATCCATCCTGATGCTGACAGTGCTGCTGTAGAGAGGTGCCCTGAGGTGCAGAGATGGGAGCCAAAAAGATAGGTAGGCCGCTGGGAAAGGGGCCTGGACCTGCTGGACTGAGGGCTCTATTAGGCCGGCCGCTGAGAGAAGGGCCCAGGCCTATTCTCGGATGCCCCCTGGCATCAGGGTAGATCTGGAATTCTTGAGGCCAAGGCACCTTGTGGTTTCCGCTTGTGAGGAGATCCCACTAAGGGTCATGACAAGAGTCACCTTTATTCCCTCATACTCTGTTGAAGCACCTCTGATCTTGATATGCTTAGGGTCATACAGTAATGAAAGGGGGACTGTAGGATTCAAACCCAGGTGTCTTTGTTTCTAGCTTAGAAACTTAAACCACTGCACAATACTGCCTGGTAAGCAAGAAGATCCCCCCCCCCCACTGCAGACTCCGAATTACGGGAGACCACGGGTGTGTGATCCCCAGAGGTATTCTCCCTCATTCATATTCTCTCCTTTGGAAAAATATGATGAAAGGAGCACCTCTTATTCTTAGCACCTCATATTCTCTCTCTCTCCTTCTCCACTAGCTGATATTCAAAACTGAAGCTGCTCCCAACACCGCTGGGAAGAATGCGATAGTCGGGGGACCGAGATGGAGAGGAGCGAGAGAAGAAAAAATAGAGGCGAGGTGAGGCCAAGCTGATCCTTAGACACAATGCATCAGAGACCTGGACGAGCTCGGCCGCATTGTGCAGCTCGCATGCAAATAAGCTACCATGAAAGGCGGCAACCAGCTGAGACAGCAAAGGATTCCTGCTGTTTCTCTCTCCTTCAGACAGCGAGAGGAGGAAGGGGGGTAGCGAGGGGCCACGCCACTCTCGGCTAGCCTAGAATTGGGGGGGCACGAGTGCTGCTCGTGGTCAGCTAGGCAGATGTAGCACAGGGGAACAGTGAAGGCCTGAGTCAACTAATCCCCAAAAAAGGTCTCTCACACCACAACAGCAACATAAGTGAAAATGGCAGGATGCATTAAACACTTCTAACTAATTAATATTAACCAAACAGCAGGATGCAATAAAGAAATCTAGAAATCTAGAAGCTATTTGTACCAATCTCAAAATCTAATGTCCCAAAGGCTGGAGACACCAAGCAACAAACACAAAGCCTAGGCTGGCCCTGAAAGACCAGCCCTCTGCCATTGCACTGCATAGCAAAGAAATACTCTACCTAATTTCTTTTGTTTGAAACTTCATACAGTATAAACTGATAACAAAGGCTGTTTTAGGCAGGCTTAGATGCTATGTAAATTATCACTATGTTTTTTATTTTCTTTCCTGTGGAATCTCATAATCTAATGTCCCAAATGCTGGAGACACCAAGAAACAAACACAAAGCCTAGCCTGGCCCTGAAAGACCAGCCCTCTGCCATTGCACTGCATAACAAAGAAATATTCTACCTAATTTCTTTTGTTTGAAACTTCATACAGAATAAGTTGATAACAAAGTCTCTGTTAGGCAGGCTCAGATGCTATGTAAGTTATCACTATATTTTTTTATTTTCTTTCCTGTGGAAACAAAGGCCTACCTTTTCCTGGCTCAATTACAGGGACTCCTGGAGTGCTTGTAGCCTGATCAGAAGCACGATTTGAACTGGAGAGCAGGGGCTTCTGGGACCTGAGGTCTAGAAATTTGATCCTAGGTCATGTGCATCACTAGCCTACCAGGTGGGCTAAAACCCATGAGGTAAGGACTGGAGTGCCATGGATGGTCAACCAATCACAATCACCTTTTGGGACTGAGTAATGAAATGAAAGTGTCAGTGTTCATGAGGCGGGTCCCAAAAAGGCCATGTTGAAAATTTGCATCAAAAATACCAAATAAAATCTCACAAAACTAGGATACTATTATACAATCTCAAAAAGTAAAAACATTAATTAACAAAAACTTTGTTTAAAACAAAGTTAAGGTTCTAGACATAGGTCTTCAACCAAAGTGATACAGGTCAGAAAATTGGATGTTACAACTGTTATACCCCTCCCCATCAAACCCTACCATTGAAACCACACCCCCCTCACACACCAACAAGCCTCGGGTATGATTTAGGTCAAAGTTCCCAACCCACCCCACCCAACCCTACCCTTGCAACACCACCCTCCACACACCAAGCATCGCGTGTGCCTTAGGGCCATGGACCCGAACACTCTCCCCATTCCATCTGAAAGTAACCTGTCATGGTACAGTATAAGAGGATGGGGTGAGAGTTAGGGTCCACAACCCTCTTTGCCCTGCATGAAGAAAACAGATCACATCTGACCTTGTTTCTTTGGAAGGGGGTGAGCATTAGGGTTGACAATCCCAAGGACGACTTCACCACTAATTTGCCAATAGTCTGGAGACCCAAACCCTATTTTTTTTTAATTTCCCTACTTTGTGAGCTTTGCATTCTTCATCCCTAATGTCTGCATTAATTTAGTTTATTGCAATTAATTTCCCTTTCTCTTCTGATAGTGGAATTGTATTGTCATTTGCACAGTTAACTTCCGGACCTGTGCAAAATGAAATAAATACAATACTGGAGACAGTCCTTACCTAGTGCATGGGCCCATCAGGCCTCGGCACTTATGTCAATACCTTGTGAGGGAAGGCTCCCCAACCCACCACAAGGTGTTGTGTGTGTGCGCAAAAAGATTACTCCATCCCTCGCCAAGATGGACCAGGAACCACATTCTGCAGGACCTTCCCTACCAGCCTTGGCCCATTAAACTGGCTCACTGAGCTCGCACCTGAACTCAGATCAATGGCACGGGAAAGCAACGTGATCCCCACAGGCCAACAGACATCTCTGCAAACAAAGTTACTTCAGATGTTTTTTTATAACATTCTCACCCCAAATTTTCAGCATAGTCTCTCAATAACCCCTCCTTCTGAACATGACAGGTGTCATTCAATATCATACTGGACAAAATTTAATTTTTTGCCAGCAGTTCGAAGTCAAATGTTGGCCAGGATTTGAAAAACAACAGCTGTCATCTTCATGATGTGGTGTGACAAAATGGCTATGCTGAAAATTTGGGGTTTAAATATTGAAATGACCAAAGGAGTGAGAAAAATTACAACATACCTCAATAACTTTGTTGTTTTTTGATATTTTACCCCAGACTTTCAACATAGTCTTCTCATGACCCCACCTTATGAACCCAGTAGGTGAAAATGTTCAAATTCCCACTGAAATGTGATTTTTTTACCATGGATGTGAAAACATATTTTGGCCAGAATGTGAAAAAGGACAGCTGTAATGTTTATGAGGAGGTGTGGAAAAATGGCTGTACTGAAAATTTGGCATCAAAATATTGAAAATTACTAAAGTTATGAGTATGCATAAAGCATTTCAATGTACACTCATGACTTGGTTATTTTTATATATTATTTACCCACATTTTCAACATGGCTTTTTGAGGCCCCATTTCTTGAGCTCTGGTGGTGAAATTATATTAATCGGGCCTGACTGGTGATTTTGCAGAGCGACTATGAAATCACCTTCCAGACCCAATTATCATAATTTCACCATCATTGTTAGTGAGGTGAGGGTCCCAAAAAGGCCATGTTGAAAATTTTGTGAAAAAGTATGTAAACATGACCAAGATATGAATATAAGTTCAAGATGCCATTGAAATACATAATATGACACTTACCTGTTTTCCTCAGATCTCAATTTGACATTGAAGAGTGAAAACATGTCTCTGGTTCAGAAAGGATTACGGCATTGGACCTCAGCTCAGTAAGTATAGAATAAGGAGGGATGTGGGGTGCTGGCTGCTGAGTGGGAGGGCTACGATGGGGGGGTTGTGTATGGTGGCAGACGACGAGGGACCATTTTCTTTGTATCAGCATTAAAAAAGTGATGTCATGGTATGGTTTTCTTTGTTGCAGGAATTAGTACTATTTCCTAAACTGGGGAATAGGTACCCCAGTGTTAGCGTGATGCTTCAGGGCATCAGAATGGGCACCTCAGTGTCTCAGACTGTTGGGTGAAGGAGGAGGAGGGAGATTGTGTACCTCAGCATTAGGGATTGGGTATCCTGGTGTCAGTAACTTGATATTACGGGTTTTGGGGCTAGGGACTGTAGGGTGGGGTTAATGAACTGACACCAGGGGTTGGCACCCAACTATCAGATTATGTTTCTAAATCAGATACTTAAAATAGCACTTGGGATTGGTCCCCCCAAAGTTTTCAGTTGAAATGAATAAAGCCATTTATGCAGCTAATAGCGGCATAACTCCCCCCCTTCCACACACACACACCCCACTGACATGTAGCTCCATCCCCACTGAATGAAAACAGCAGAGATGGATTTGTCAGCAGGGAGCTGGCCCTTCCAGCTGACAAATGACATCTATCTCATAATAAGATTACATGACTTCATGTTGTTGTAAAAATACAGTTATCTTAGATATGAATATATGAAAATGTCAGCAGAAACAGGCCATTTCTATCTAGTGTGTGCAAGTATGCAGCTCCCAGAAAAATTTATTGGAGCTGCCCTCCCTCCCTTTTCCACATGGAATCTTCTGCTCTTCCTCCTTCCCCCCTCATCCCCTCATCCCTGTCCATCTTCCCACCTGTAATGACTCTCCCTTTCACTCTTTCTCAACCCCATTTAAAGCTGTCCTCTGTTTTCAATGATACCATCTCCTCTGGCAGTTCATTCCACTTGGATACCACTCTTTGTTTGAAAAAGTGCCTTCTCATTTCCTTTTTGAATCTTCCCACTACTACTTTTAGACTGTGTCTGCTAGTGGACCCATTTCCCCTGAGATTGTAAATGCCATCAGTTCTAACCTTGTTAATACCTTTAAGATATTTAAATGTTTTGTTCATGTCCCCAACTCTTTTCTGTCCTCCAGAGAATACATATTGAACTCCCACAGCCTCTCCTCATATGGTATGACCCACAGGCCCTGGATCATCTTAATTGCCCTACTGTGCATCCCCTCCAGTAATTTAATGTCGATTTTCAGATATGGGTATCAGAACTGCATTGATACTCCATGTGTTGTCTCACCAAAGATCTGTACAATGGCAGAATGACTTCCCCTTTCCTGGAGGTGATTCCTCTGGCAATGCATCCCAGCATCTTATTGCCTTTGACTGCTGCTTTATGGCAATGCACAGAGTGCCTCAAGTGCCTTGTGATGATTGCCCCTAGGTCCTTTTCTCCTCAGAACTGGACACCTGCACTCCTCCCAACCAATACGTGGCCCCTGGGTTATTAGCTCCCAGGTGCATGACCTTGCACTTCATGTCATTGAACCCCAGTTGCCAGATACTTGACCACTTCTCAAACCTAGCCAGGTCCTCCCTGAGCTCCTGTCTCCCCTCCTCTGTGTCCACTCTTCCACAGGTCTTAGTGTCATCTGAGAATAGGCAGATTTGTCCTTTGATCTCATCTGCTATGTCACCAATAAAGATACTAAACAACACTAGTACAATTACTGAACCCTGTTGGATTCCACTGGTTACAGGCCTAGGCTTTGAGAGATGCCCCTACTAACACCCTCTTGTTTTTGTCTTGTAGCCAGCTCTTGATCCACCCTGCCAGCTTCTGCCCTACTCCCAGGTCATGCAACTTACTGAGTAGCTTCCCATGTAGCATAGAGTTGAAGGCCTTGCTGAAGTCCAGATACAGGATATCAACCACCTGGCCTTTGTACACATACCCTGTGACACAATTAAAAAAGTTTATCAGTTTTGTCTGGCAGGATCTCCCCAAGACAAAACCATGTTGCCTTTCATCCTGGAGACCATTAGCCTCCAGAAAGTTCAGTAGTCTCTCCTTTAGTATGGTTTCCATTAATTCTCTGCTGAAAAATGCAGTACTGTCCTATATCTGCACAATGGCTGTTCTTTGTCTGTATAGTACCCGTCGTATACCTGTGGTATGTCTGTATTATGTCTGTAAAGGGTGCCAATAAATTGCCTGTAGTTTGCTTGAAAGTGTGACTGGTGAGACTTGAAACGTGCATACTAATGAATCCTTTACAAGCACTGCAGGCCTGAACAGTCACTGAATTACAGCTGCAGTTTAAGTGGCAGCTGTGCCTATACTGGCCCAACACAGTGCCTGTTCTTGACAAGCCCAAGTAACTGTTAATCCTTACACAGCAACTGCACAGTGCCTGCCCCTTCATAAAACTAGATACTTGTTATCCCTACCCAGCTCCTGTACAGGCCCTATACATTACCTGTAGATATGCATTTAATTCAGTCCAGGGTGGGGATTTCCTGCTGTACATTCTGGTGCTTAGGGATGTAGGGTACAATGCAAGTCCTGTCCCCCATGCCCCCCCTCAAAAAATAAATCACTGTATTCACAATAGCTATGCTGCAGAATGTCAGTGCTATTCTCAGTTCAGATAATTTTTAATCCACTCACACCCCAGGACAGAAGGATGGTTTAGCACCTAATCATATGAACTTTTCTCCAACACTGCAGTTATGGGGTTGTTGGCAGCTGCACTTGTTGCCATCCTTCTTATGGGACAGTATCTCTCATAGGCTGTCTGTTCTGATGGTTGTAAAACACTTCTAGGGTGAGTTGCAGTGTTCTGCCCATAAGGAATGCATCCTGATCTGCTGCATTACTGCCCTCTGTGGTGGACCAGTATGGTAGCCTCCTCCACAGCATCACTGAGGGGGTCTCTGCATGGCACAATGTTGCTGTCCAGCATCAATGGAAAAACCAAAAAATTATGCAAACTGGGTAGGAGCAGATTAGTTATGCTGGAGCAGTAAATGTCTGCAGTTTTTATTAGTTCTATTTCTTCTTTATTTTCCTGCGGGCACCATAAAAAACACTTTTCATCCCATCACTAAGAAACAGGAATCCCTTAACTTCAAGCATTAAAAATCCCTTAATTTTACCATATAAATCTTCACTGACAATTAAGTGAATAATTAAGGAGTTCTCATCCTTAAAATCTACTTAATTCATCCTTAATCAGAGTGCACAAATTAAGGAGTTATTTCTGCTTATTTTTTCACATTTTTAACTTAATTATATGCTTCATTTTTACCCCTTAATTCCTCAAATTAGGCATAGCTTTCTAATTTTATACTTAATCTGCACCCCTTAATTCTTAAAATTTAGTACTGCATCTGTAAGTGCTTAATTTTACACTTAATTGTACTCCATTAATAGCTAAATTAAATATATTTTATTACTTACTGTAACCAAGATCTGTGGATTCTTTCATCCTTAAATTCTGCTTAATTAATTCTTAGAGTGCACAATTGAAGTTTTTTTCTGCTTATTTTTTGATATTTTTACTTAATTTTATGCTTACTTTTTACCCCTTAATTCCTCAGATTAAGCACAAATTTCTTTTGATTTTATACTTAATCTGCACTCCTAAATTCTTAAAATTCAGTATCTGTAAGTACTTAATTTTACACCTAATTATAATCACTTAATATGGGAATTAAATATATTCCCCCCTTAATTTAACAACAAAAATTAAATATATTTAATCCCTTAATTTAACACTTAATAATGTATGGTAGAATGCTGTTAACCTTAGGAAATCATCATTTCCTAAGGTTGTTATACCATCGATGTGACTTAGTAATGTTTTAACCTATCAATGCTACGTCACATCGATAGGTTAACAAGGGGGATCAGTCTGCACATGTGTGCACCTTTTGTTTACTCTCAGGAACCGACGGATGCATACAGCGGTAAGGGAAGGACTGAACGGCTGTGGCAGTGACTCTATTTCAAAAAGTAAGGAGCTGTTTTCCCTTTTTCTTGGGACCATACACTATAAAAAACAATGTATGATTCTTCTATCGGCAACCGGTTAATGTTAACCATCTTGAGGTTGCCATGGCGATGTAAACCTCTCGAGCTTCATTCTCGAGGTTTACAGGTCACCCTGGCAACCTCTCGGCGGTTAACAGATTGGTTACCGATAGAGGACCATACATTATCCTCTATTATTGTAATCCATTAATAACTGAAATTACTTAGTTTTATACTTAATTTACTGAAACAAAATCCGGAAACTCCACTTAATTCTAAATCTTAAATATACCTTAATTTTAACCTTAATTGATAATTGCATTAGAGGTAAATAAATTGTTTGAACCTTACAATTCCATTAATTATTTACTTTGGTTTGCACAATGTGGATCTCACCCCTTAATCTTAATCCTCAAAATAAAATACCTTTTACTACTTCTTTTTGATTTGATTTAAATTAATTTCCTTAATTTCCACTTAAAAATAATAGTCAACCTAAATTGTACTGGAAATTACATTTGCAATTCAAAATCAGATCCACGTGCCATATAACTTCTTTCTTTTTTTATTGCTTAAATGTATTTTCCTCATTGCCAAGCTATCACAACTCAGCATATAAGAATAATACATTATTTTGCAGGATCCTTGAATCAACTGATACAACAGATTTTAACAGAGTTTGTCTGACATAAACCTTACTTAAATAACTTAAATGCCATCAGATGAAAATGTGAAGAATTTATAACTTTATTTAATGCTAAAACACCATACAGACAGAAAATAAAGATGGATATATACATAGTCTTTCAATTTTCAAACTTATCTGTTCTCGGTGCTGGTGGCTGCTATAACAAAAGCATTAGAAGTGGCTGACTGCATCCCCACTGACAAGAAACTGGCTGGATGGAGATTTCTAGATCCATTCCATCAATGGAGTGGATGGCAGGCAAGGTGTAACACATTAATGAGGAGATGCTTCCTGTACTTTCATTTCACATACAGTCTTGGATAGAGATGGGCGAAGTGGCCCCAATTTGAGGAGTGCTCCACAACCCGAAGTGGAGTACTTCGCGTTATAATAGGTAACGCAAAGTCCATTGAAAACAATGACTTCACGTTGCTCTGCCTTCCCAAACCACTACTCCACCAATTCTTAAGGTGAAGTACATTGGAAATAATGTACTTTGCCTCACTTTGCCTTGTTTTTAAGATCCAAAGGTGAATTTTGCATTGATTCATGGGATTTCAGGTCACATGGGCTCAAGACTGTTCTGCACAGCCTTAGTTTGGGGTAGTGTGTGTAAGAAGCTGTAAGAGACAATCTGCTGTGAGAGCTCTCTGTGATTCAAATCTCCTAAGAGCTGTTAAAAAAGCCTTTTTGAGTCATTTGTTTGCTGAAACTTTAGTTCCTAGATTGTAGGAAACCCTTCTGTGCTCATATCATCAAGCGTTTATTGTTTGTGTGTGGATTTTGATTGTTAATGTACAACATTCAGTCTGAGTACTGAGAGACAGTGGAAGTGTGCTTTGGGGAAGGGGTGTAACTGTGGTGTAGGTAGATTAACTTGGAGAAAAAGACAGTGGTTTCTGTTTTGGTGGCATTTTTCTTGTATAACTGTGTTAATGTACACAGAGTAATATTTTCAATAATTCTTGCCTTTTTTTGCTGATTATTGTGGTGCAGCAGTGCATAATTTTAGTTTGTTTAAAATATGTTGTTATATTACTGAAGTTTTCAATTTGCTATGAATTACTTAGTGTGAGTATGTGTGTGACGCGTGTCATCAATATCAGACACCTTTTATTGTGCCACATAATAATTTCAGCAATGTGAACCTGCTATCCAGTGCAGCTGTGTGAGTTTTGTACTTCTTTGTGGTATCTTTACTGGTACTAGTACTAATGACTGTTACTGCAGCAGTGCAGTATACTGCTGCCCCCCCCTCCACAGCCCGACCAAACCGGCAAAGGCATTCTTTTCCAGATTTGAATTTCTGATGGTGAGCACTGGTTAGGTGTTGTGCCTTTGCTTCTGCATCCCCTCAGTGCGCAGCACAATCTTAATCTGTCTGTGTATTTGCATCTCATTAGGGCCCAATCTCCATCTGTAACTTAAGTCACAGTTGTTTCTTTGGCTTCCCTTCAGAGTACTGGACAGGTGTGGTGCTTAATTCCGCATGAGCATTGTACTCATTAATATGCGTTTTTAAGTCAGGACCATCATCACGAGTCACTCGTGATACAAACCACATTCTTCATCATCACGGTCACAAATGCAGTCACAAATCACGATTCATGATCACGTCATGAATCACAACACTAATTCTTTGACTAGTTACTTGGATGTATTGTAAGTATGTTTTGTAGTATCTCTCCAGGCTTCACCACCCAACCATTGTACTCATTAATGAACGTTTTTAAGTCAGGGAGTTTGTGCTACAGCTCATCAGGGAAGTACAGCCATAGGCATTAGCATTCCAAATACAGCTCCATATTGGTTATCTCACCCCGCCGACACCGAATCATGTTCATCATCATCACGGTCACAAATGCAGTCACAAATCACGATTCATGATCACATCACAAATCACAAAAAGTTTTACTAGTTACTTGGATGTATTGTAAGCATGTTTTGTAGTATCTCTCCAGGCTTCACCACTCCACCATTGTACTCATTAATAAGTGCTTTTAAGTAGGGGAGTTTTCTGTTACAGCTCGTAGGGGAAGTAAAGCCATAGGCATTTGAATTCCTTCCCATACAGCATGTGAGTTACAGTACTGTAAGTAGTGGTGGGTGAAGTAGCTCCAATTTGCTCCATGAAGTGATTTACTGAGTACGAACATACAAACATATGAAATTTGCCAGCAGATAAAGGCCTAGAGGTCTATTAAGTCTGCTCGAATGTGCAGCTAGCACCCCTTATTCTGCAGCTGTCCCTCCCTTCCACCCTTCCCCTTCATTAACCCTCCCCTTGTCCTGTCCCATCCTCATTTGAAGCAGTCCACTGTTCTACTGCATACCACTTCAGCAGGTAACGCATTCCACCCAGCCACCACCCTCTCTGTAAAAAAGTGTCTCCTCATCTCCCTCCTGAACCTTCCTTGCTCCAGTCTCATATCATGGCCCCTGGTGACCCTCACCTCCCTTACTTTGAACAGCCCCTCTGTACCCATCTTGTTTATTCCTTTCATGTATTTAAAGGTTTCAATCATGTCACCCCTGTCTCTCCTCTCCTCCAGTGAGTACATGTTCAACTCCTTCAACCTCCTCTCGTATGATAAGTCCCCCAGCCCCTTGATCATCTTTGTCGGTCTGTGCTGCACCCCCTCCAGTAACTTAATGTCCCTCTTCAGATACGGAATCCAGTACTGCACGCATTACTCCAGGTATGGTCTAACTAATGACCTATACAGTGGCAGAATCACCTTCTCCCTCCTCGAGGATATACCCCTTGCAATACAACCCAGCATTTTGTTGGCCTTTGCAGCTGCCTTCCTACATTGTCCTGAGTTGTTCATTGACCCTGTAATGAGCACACCCAGATCCTTCTCCTCCTCTGTCTGGGCTAGCTGCACTCCCCCTAGCTGGTAACTCCTCCTTGGGTTCTTCATCCCAAAATGCAGCACCTTGCACTTTTTGGCAATAAAGCCCAGTTGCCAGGTGTCTGACCAGGTTTCAAGCTTTGCCAGATCGTCCTGCAACCCCTGCCATCCCCTAGGTCATCCACCACCACGCCTACCTTGGTATCATCAGCAAACAGACTGATCTTGCTCTTGATGTCCCATGATATGTCTGCAATGAATATCCCAAACAACACTGGTCCCAACACTGAGCCCTGTGGAACACCGCTCGTCACTGCCTTTGGGTGTGAGAGCTCCCCACCCACCACCACCCTCTGTTGCCTTCCCTGCAGCCAGTTTTCTACCCTTCTCACCAGCTT
The DNA here is from genome assembly GCA_016271365.2 of Neoceratodus forsteri. Lineage (NCBI taxonomy): Eukaryota > Metazoa > Chordata > Ceratodontiformes > Ceratodontidae > Neoceratodus > Neoceratodus forsteri. The sequence continues at coordinate 1,296,461,655 of CM057456.1, forward strand.
TGCACCCACCCCTGTGCCTACTAACTTCCTTCCTAGCCTTCCATGTGGCACTGAGTCGAATGCCTTACTGAAGTCCAGATACAGGAGATCCACTGCATGGCCCCTGTCCAGTTGCCTAGTTACCCAGTCATAGAACTTGACCAGGTTGGTTTGGCAGGATCTGCCACATATGAAACCATGCTGTCTGCTGTCCTGTAGTCCTTTGACCTCTAGGAGGGGCCACCAGCCTCTCCTTCAGGATAGTTTCCATTAGCTTACCCACGATGGAGGTGAGGCTCACTGGTCTGTAGTTTCCCGGGTCATCCTTGGGGCCACTCTTGTGGAGGGGCACCACATGAGCCATCCTCCAGTCCTGAGGTACACACCCCCGAATGTAGTGAGGCATTAAATAGGTCTGCCAAAGGTCCTGCAAGGACCTCTGCCAGCTCCTTCAGTACCCTGGGGTGGATGCCATCTGGGCCTGGTGCCTTGTCCACCCTCAGTGCCTTCAAACCCTCTCAAACTCTGCTCTCCATGATTTCCCCATCTGTCATCACTTCCCTTGCTTCTGCCATTTCTCCCACCTTGGGTGTCACCCCCCTCTTCTCTTTAGTAAATACTGAGCAGAAGTACTCATTTAGTGCTTCCGCCTTATCGCACCCTGCTTCCACCCAACCCCCCTCCTTCCTAATCCTTACTATGTGGTCCTTACAGCTCCTTTTCTCCCTGATGTACTTAAAGAAGTCCTTCTCCCCCTTCTTAATGCCTTGTGCTAGCCTGAGTTCCGTAGATGCTTTGGCTCCCCTTACTGCCCTTGTCACCTCCTTCGATTCTGTCAAGTACTCCTCCCTGTCCTCCCCCTCCCTGTTTTCTTGTACTTCCTAAAGGCAGCTCTTTTCCTCCTTACCTTTTCCATGACCTCCTTGCTCAACCAGATCGGTTTCTTAGCCCTAGCCTTCTTGCTCTGGGCTTTGCAGCAGGCTTTGGTTGCCTCCACTATCCCCAGCTTTATGAGCTCCCACTTCTGGTTAGTGTCCATACTAGATTGAATTCTGGCCAGGTACCCTTTTACCACTTCCCCCATCCTCCCAAAGTCGGCCCTCCTGAAGTCCAGCACTATTGTGCCAGATTCCACTCCTTCCTTGCCCATATCCAATGTGAGCCATACTGAGCAGTGGTCACTCCCTGACAGCGGTTCCTCCACTGTAAGTTCTCTCACAAAGTCTCCATTTGCCAGTACAAGGTCAAGGGTATTTCCTAACCTGGTTGGTTCACTGACCATTTGCAGCAGGAAGCTGTTCTGGAAGGCATCCAGCAGTACCTGCTCCCTTCTGTTCCTGGTTGTTTGGGTGCTCCAGTCCACTCCTGGCATGTTGAAGTCCCCAACAATCACCACACTACCCTTCTTGCAGGTCCTCCTGATCTGTCCCGCTAGTTCCCTGTCTAACTCCTCCGTCTGAGATGGTGGCCTGTACACCACTCCCATTCTAAGAATCCTATTCTTGGAATCCTGGATTTGCATCCAAAGTGACTCTGTACTACCCTTCTCCCCTTCCTCCCTTACACATTTCAGTCCTTCCTTCACATATAGTGCCACCCCCCCCTTTCCCAATCACTCTGTCCCTACAAAATAATCTGTACCCTGGTACAGACAGGTCCCAGTCATTGTATTGGGTGGCCCATGTTTCCATGATGACTGCAATGTCCACCTCTCCTCTGCCATGAGAACCTGTAACTCTGCAGTTTTCCTCCCAAGGCTCCTAGCATTCAGGGTAACCACCTTCCACCCTTTCCCCTCCCATCCTGCCCTCCTTTCCTAGCATCACCAACAGTACTTGCCATTTGTCCTTTGTCACTGTTATGGGGGGTAAGCTCATATGGTTTCCCAACCTGTGGTCTCTGCATATCTCTTCCCCAACTGCCACCCCCCACTCCTAGTTTAAATTCCCAACTTCCTCTATGTACTCCTCCATCCTCTGTTTCATCACTTTCTTCCCCTCCTCACTCAAGTGTAGTCTGTCCTTGGCACAGACACTACTGTCCTCCTAGGTCCCCCCCCTCCAACAGCCCATACCCTTTAGCACACCAGGTTCTTACCCATCCATTAAATTCCTCTATTCTCAGCTTTCTTGTTGTGCTTGCCTTTGGCACCGGAAGTATCTCTGAAAAAGTTAATGATCTTCCTGCCCCCTCACATAATTGTGCTAGTTCCTTAAACCTCCTCTGGACTGTATCTACTGTCTTGTCAGCCAGGTCGTTTGTCCCAAGATGTATAATTAAATGAGGCTTGTCCCTACCCCTTCTAGCATATTTCAGAACAGACTTTCCCACCCTTTCCACTGTCATTCCTAGCATGGCCTCCACCCAAATGCGACTATGCCTCTCCCCCTTGCTACCCCACCTAACTCCTCTTAGTATTGAGTCCCCAGCACTAAGATTCCACCCCTCTTACTCCCTGCTTGCTTCCAGTTACGTGGAATCTGAGGAGAACTCCACAATGTGAAGCAAGGTACTTTGCTTCATAATGAGGAGCGCAAACTCCATTGAAACCAATGACTTTGCATTATTCCGCCTTCCCCAATCCTCTTCTCCACCAATTTTAAGGTGAAGTACGTCGAAATCAATGTAATTCACATCACCTTGCCCTGTAATTGAGCTCCAAATGAAATTCTGCAGTTATTCATGGGATTGCAGGTCACATGGATTCTAGATTGTTCGGCACAGCCTCAGTTCTAGCCTGGGTAGAGTGTGTGTATGTGTGTGCAGTGGTAGCTGGAGACAGTTTGATCTCAGAGCTCTGTGATTCAAAACTATTAAAAGCTGTTTAAAATGCCTTTTTAAGTAATATTTTTTACTCAAGATTTGGTACATTAATTGTAGGAAACCCTTCTGTGCTCATATCATCGAGCGTTTATTGTTTGTGTGTGGATTTCGAATGTTACTGAACAACATTCAGTCTGTGTACTGAGAGACAGTGGAAGTGTGCTTTGGGGGAGTGGTGTAACTGTGGTGTAGTAGATTAACTTGGAGAAAAAGACAGTGGTTTCTGTTTTGGTGATATTTTTCTTGCATAACTGTATTAATGTACATGGAGTAATATTTTCAATATTTCTTGCCATTTTTTCACTGATTGTTGTGGTGCTGCAGTGCATAATTTTAGTTTGTTTAAAATATGTATTTATATTACTGAAGTTTTCAATTTGCTATGCATTACTTAATGTGAGTATGTGTGTGACACATGTCATCAAAATCAGACACCTTTTATTGTGCCACATAATAATTTCAGCAATGTAAACCTGCTATCCAGTGCAACTGTGTGATTTGTGTACTTCTTTGTGGTATCTTTACTGGTACTAGTACTAGTGACTGTTACTGCAGCAGTGCAGTATACTGCCCCCCCATGGCCCGCCCCAACCAGCAAAGGCATTATTTTCCAGATTTGAATTTCTGATGGTGAGCACTGGTTAGGTGTTGTGCCTTTGCATCTGCATCTCTTCAGTGCGCAGCGCAATCTTAATCTGTCTGTGCATTTGCATCTCATTAGGACCCAATCTCTATCTGTAACTTAAGTCACAGTTGTTTCTTTGGCTTCCCTTCAAAGTACTGGACAATGTGTGGTGCTTAATTCTGCATGAACATTGTACTCATTAATATGCGTTTTAAGTCAGGACCATCATCACGAGTCGCCTGTGATACAAACTACATTCTTCATCATCATGGTCACAAATCATGATTCATGATCACGTCACGAATCACAACACTCATTTTTTGACTAGTTACTTGGATGTATTGTAAGCATGTTTTGTAGTATCTCTCCAGGATTCACCACCCCACCATTGTACTCATTAATGAGCATTTTTAAGACGGGAAGTTTGTGCTACAGCTCATCAGGGAAGTACAGCCATAGGCATTGGCATTCCCAATACAGTTCCATATTGGTTATCTCACTCCGTCAACACCAAATCATGTTCTTCATCATCATGGTCACAAATGCAGTCACAAATCATGATTCGCGATCACGTCACAAATCACAAAATGTTTTACTAGTTACTTGGATGTATTGTAAGCATTTTTTGTAGTATCTTTCCAGGCTTCACCACTCCACCATTGTACTCATTAATAAGTGCTTTTATATAGAGAAGTTTTCTGCTGCAGCTCATAGGGGAAGTAGAGCCATAGGCATTTGCATTCTTTCCCATACAGCATGTGAGTTAAAGTACTGTAAGTAGTGATGGGTGAAATAGCCCCAATTTGCTCCATGAAGTGATTCACTGAGTAACGTGGAATCCGCTGAGAACTCCACAATGTGAAGTAGAGTACAGAGACAGTTTGCTCTCAGAGCTCTGTGATTCAAAACCTGTAAAAGCTGTTTAAAATGCCTTTCTGAGTAATATTTTTTTACTCAGAATTTAGTACATCGATTGTAGGAAACCCTTCTGTGCTCATATCATCGAGTGTTTATTGTTGTGTGTGGATTTTGAATGTTAATTTAGAACAGTCTGTCTGTGTACTGTGAAGTGTGCTTTAGGGAGGGGAGTATTTGTGGTTTAAGTAGATTAACTGGGAGTAAAAGGCAGTCTTTCTGTTTTGGTTACATTTTTCTTCTATGACTGTGTTGATGCATGCACAGTAATATTTTCAGTAATTCTTGACATTTTTTTGCTGATTGTTGTGGTGCAGCTGTGTGCAATTTGTCTGTTTAAAACATTTGGTTATATTACTAAAGGTTTTCAATTTGCTATGCATTACTTGAGTGTGCATGTGAGCGTGTGTGCGATGCGTGCCATTAAATCAGACACCTTTTATTGTGTTACGGAGTAATTGTAGCAGTGTGAACCTGCTGTCCACTGCACCTGCATGGATTTTTTATACTGCTTTGTGGTATCTTTACTGGTAATGGATTGTTACTGCTGTGCACTAATCCCCCAACTGGTAAAATGTATTCCTCTTCAGATTGGATTTGTGACTTGTGAGCACTGGTTAGGTGTTGTTGTGCCTTTTCTTATACATTCCTTGAGTGTGCAGCGCAGTCTTAATCTGTCTGTGTGTTTGCATGGCACCATTAATTCTGGGAGACTGCATTTCTTGCTATGTTCTCATCTCACTTCGTCAGCACTGGGGAATTTTCTGGACACAAGACAGTAGCATTTTGGGGATGAACATTAATTCTGGTGACTCTGTGTGTGACCTGACCACTGCGAGCATGACTGAGTGCACCATTAATTCTGGGAGACTTTGCATTTCTTGTTACACTCTCATTTTACTTCATTTCACTTCATCAGCACTGCAGAGTTTTCTGGACACAAGACAGTAGCACTTTGGGGAAACGCATTCATTGTGGTGACTGTGTGGGTGGGATGCTGCCAATATTGTTGTAACTCTGCCTTTCTTCGCGTTTAAGGCAGAATGACAATGCAAAGTAATAATAACAAGGCGAAGTGAGCTTTTCCTTTGGGGCACTCCACGTACTGAAGTGTCAATGTGAAGTGGCCACTTCGCGTTCACTTAGCTGGCAGATTTTAAATTTGCTGCATCTCTAGTCTTGGACCAACTAGCTCTACCATGACTTACATTGTCAGTGCACTCAAACAAAAGAGGATGGGTCAGTAGTACTGAATTGTCATTTTTTTCTTCAGGGGCCATTTGAAAAATTTGTCAAGCATTGGTGGATGATCTCCCAATGAGGCAAGGGAGCTACCTGTGTTGGGTGTTTTTTTTTTCTACAGAAATAAAAAAAAAACAGAAAGGTTATCCTTAAGTAATAAGCTGCAGGGGTAGAGGAACTCTATGACTTTTTGTTCATCCTAATATCTTCAGTAATGAATTGTGCATTTGAAATTTACAGGAAATGTATGAATACAAGGCAAATTGTGTTTATTAGTATTTTTTGTAAATGCATACAGGCATCAGGAACTCTTTATGCTGCATAGTCATGTGCCCATCCCATCAATGTACAATAAAGTTTACAGTGTTTAAATCCCTAGCCATAAGATCAGTTCAAAAGGTATACTTCACTGGCATCTTTAACCACTTGCAGGCTTGAATGCCTTTGGTGGACTGTAGTCTACACACTCATCATTTTTCTTTCCTTTCCCCTATTCCTGGTGTCAGGTATCACATGTCCAGCATCTTGCTCATCCACACTGTTTGGTGTAATGTTTTCCTGTATTTCATCTTCACTCTGTGTCTCATTAACCGACTCATGTTCTTCAGCTATTATAACCAAATTTGACTTCTGAACTATCATTCTGAACAGAAATCTCAATGGGCTCTATGTTTTTTCATAAATAAAATTATTTTCACATTGGCAATTTTTTTGTGTTCCCCCAAATTTACATCAAGTCTGCCCTCCCCCTCCACTCACCACCTATGCCACAGGCCTCCCCTTCCCCTCACATTCCATCCCCTAATGTCTGTCCCATGCCCTCTTGAATCCCTCCACCATTTCAGCCCCCACTGTTTCCTCTGGTAGTTTATTCCAGGCCTCCACCACCCTCTCCATGAAGTAACACCCACTCACATTGCCTCTAAATCTTCATCATTCTAATCTTAGACTATGCCCTGTAGTTTTAGCCCCTCCTTCCTTTTAAATAAGCTCCCCTCCCTCGTCTTATTGATCCCCTTTACATACGTAAAAGTTTCTATCATGTCTCCCCTCTCCCTTCTAGTCTCCAATGGGTACAGATCCAGTTCCCTTCACCTCTGCTCATATGGCTTCCCCTGCATACTGAGCACCATCTTGGTTGCCATTCTCTGAACCCTCTCAGTCCCATCTATGTTCTTGTGTAGGTATGGTCTCCAGAACTGGATCCTGTACTCTAGTTGTGGCCTCATCATGGTTTTACAAAGAGGCATCAGTACCGCTCCCCTTCTGCTAATTATGCTTCTCCCAATGTACACCAACATTCCATTTGCATTTCCCACTGCTTTGCTTCATTGGTTCCCACCTTAAGGCTGCTTGATATTATAGTCTCCTGATCCCCCTCCTGCTCAGTTGTCTTAATTACCTCCCCCCAGAGTGTAAGTGGCTTGCAGGTTTTTACATCCCATGTGCATCACAGCGCAAGTTTTGACATTGAATTTCAGCTGCCAAGTTTCTGACCACTGTTCCAGAATCTTCAGGTCCTGCTTCATGGCATCCACCCTCTCTTGGTTGTCCACCCTATTGCAGATCTTCATATCATCAGCAATTAGGCACAGCCTCCCCTCCCAACCCATCTGCTATATTACTGATAGAGATATTAACAAGCATTTGTCAATGCCAAATGTTGTCGCACTGGCATTGGCAGTGGTAGTGGCGGAGCTAGAGACGCATAGCACTGTGATTTTGTTAATTTGTCCCAAACGGTGATTTTGCACAGCAAGCATGCCATTGTGCGCCACAGCTGCGGAAACACATTTTTGGCAGGCTGTGAAAAATGGCAGCTGGACTGTTGATAAGGAGGTGTGCACAAATGCCAGTGGTGAAAATGTGGCATGACAATATTGTAGATTGGTGAAGTTACAAGGCTGTGTGGAAACTGAGCAATGCACATGTGCAACACAGTCATTGTATGGACTTTCAGCCCCACATTTTCAATATAGGCATTTTAGGACCTCTGCTCATGAATAGTGTCACTGTCATTTCCTCAAACTGTCCCAAAAACTGATTTCGCACAGCGACCGTGCCATTCTGTGCCGGGCATGCGAAAACACATTTCAGCCAGCTGTACTGTTCATAAGGAGGTATGGAAAAATGCCAATGATGAATAGCTGGAGTGAAACTATTACAAATTCACAAAGTCACGAACGTGCATGCAAACTGCACAACGCACGCTTGTAAAACACTCATTTTATGGACTTTCATCCCCAAATTTTCATCATAGGCATTTTAAGACATCTGCTAATGAACAGTGTCACTGTCATTTTCATAATGTGTCTCGAACACAGACTTTCCACAGTGACTGTGCTATTCTGGGCCGGAACTGCGAAAACAGATTTTGGTCCGGATGTGAAAAATTACAGCTGTACTGTTCATTAGGAAGTGCAGAACAATGGCACTGTTGAACATCTGGAGTGAAAATATTACAAATTTGCAAACTTACTAGCATGCCTGCAAACTGTGCAATGCACACTCGTAACACAGCCATTTTATGGAGTATTGTCACCAAATTTTCAACACAGGCATTTTAGGACCTCTGCTCATGAGCAGTGTCACTGTCATTTTTGTAATGTAACCTGAACACTGATTTTACACAGCGACCGCGCTATTCTGCGCCGGAAGTGCAAAAACACATTTCAGCCAGGATGTGAAAAATGACATCAGTACAGTTCTCAAGAAGGTGTGGCAAAATGCCAATGCTGAGAATCTGGCATGAAAATATTGCGAATTTGCTAACTTATAAGCATGTGTAGCAACTGCGCAATGCACGCTTGTAAAACAGTCATTTTTGGATTTTCTCCACCAAATTTGCAACATAGGGTTTTTGAGAGCCCCCCTCATGAACAGTGGCACTGTCATTTCTTTACTCAGTCTCGAAAGTTGATTCTGTGCAGTGACTGCAAAATCACCTTTCTGGACCGAATAATACCATGACAGTGTAAGAATTTATGAGGAGGGGTCCAAAAACCCCATGTTGAAAATTGGGGGCCAAAATTCCCAAAAATGCCTGAGATATACATCAAAGTTTAAAAAACCCTATTTATTCCATTATACAGCTTACCGGCATTTCCTCAGTTCGCAGTCAGCTTTAAAAAGTGCAGACATGTTCCCAGTCCACCGTAGCTCATCGCACCGGACTCTGCAGGTTAGTATGGGGTGAGGGGGAGTGTGGGGAGGCAGGGTGCACAGAAGGTGGGTGCGGGTGAGGGCAGGTTGACTACGAGGGACTGTTTTCATTTTACAGGTGACAAAAAAAAACTTTGCAGGACAGTTTCTTTGTTTTAGGGGGTTTGGCATACTGGGGTGGGCTTCCAGTGTGCCACCTAACTGTTTTGGGGGGGTCTGTAGCTGATGAGGGATTGGGCACCCTTGTCGGCACATGACACAGGGGATGATTTTATGTCGATGGGATTGGGCACCCCCGTCGGCACACAAAGAAAGCAGGGGGGAGCGAGCCAAGGGGAATGGGCACCTCTGCATTTAACAATGGGGATTTATGCCAATGGGGAGTGGGATCCCCCATTGGCACGTACAGAGGGGTAGGATTAACTGACAGGGGGATTGGGCACCCCCGAAGTCGGCAGTTTGGCAGCCACTGTACCGCCATGCTCATAATGTCGGCGAGCACGTCCAGGGACGGTCCTCAGCATCTGACAAGCTTTTCTTGGATTGAAGCGGACCTCTTCTTAGATGTGCTTGCCACATTATGCATGCGTGGTGTGGCACCGGCATGCAGGCCTATTGGGAAATGAGGGACACACCTACTGGTGTATGCCCTGCATTCGCCCAACAGTGACCACACCTCCAAAGCTGCACTACAGCAAGATGTTGGCTGTGCAAGCACACCAACATAAAAAGGAGGGGTCCCAGTACCAACCCCTGGGCACCCCAATCATCATTTCCCTCTCCATGGAGTGTGTCTCATTTACCACCACACTCTGGCTTCTGTCCTTTATCCAGTTCTCTACTAACCTAGTTATTTTTGGTCCCACTCCTAAGTTTTCCAGCTTATTTACCAGCCTTCTGTGAGGGATGGTGTTAAAGGCCTTACTTAAGTCTGAATAGGCCATGTCCACTGCCCCTCCCTGATCAACCACCTGCATCACCCCACCAAAGAACTCTATTAGGTTCATCTGATATGACCTCCCATTGGTGAAGCCATGCTGCCTATCATCCTGCAGGCCACTTTCCACCAGGTAGTTTACAACCCTTTCCTTTATTAGTACCTCCTTCACCTTACCCACCACCAAGGTGAGGCTGGCAGGGTGATAATTTCTTGCCACCTCCTTGCTGCCCCACTTATGCAGTGGCACAACATCTGCCTTCTTTCAGTCACTTGGCACACACCCTTTTTCCAGGGACAAGTTCAAATAACCTCACCAGCGGAGTTTCCAGCTCCTCTCTCAATTCCCAGAGTACCCTCATGTGCAAGCCATTCGGCCCCAGTGCCTTGTCCACCTTTAACTTGTCTAGTTCCTCCTTACCCTGTCTTGGCTGAACAGGCTAGAATCCACCCTTTTGTCTTCCATTTCCCTCCCTCTCAGTTCAGGTCCCATTCCATCCACCGTAAAGACTGAGAAAATGTAGCTATTTATCATCTCTGCTTTCTCAAAGTCCCAGATTATGACATAAAAGAGATAGAAAATGGACATAGTTTGGTGATGCTATTAATTTTAATAAATAATATATACAAACAATAGCCTCTATGTGTCTTTTTTGGATTGCATGTATGTTTTAAATGCATATTTGAGTGCTGTCTCTAATGTTACCAGATCGGCTTGACATTTTTTTTTAATTATAAACTGGGAGTTAACACGTGTCAAGATTTGAAATGCTCACAACATTGACTCCCTAATTAATGTGCAGCCTGCACTATCTGGACTATCTGGGGGTTAAGATGCAGAGAAGGAAAGGACAGTGCTGGGAAGGGAGCTGATACAGAAACATAGAAACATAGAAGCATAGAATTTGACTGCAGATAATGACTGATTGGCCCACCTAGTCTGCCCATTTCCCTACCTAATGGATAAGCTGCAGATCCTAGTTAACCAACAGCCTACTTCCTCCTACCCCCCCACTAAAATTGCCTTATGTCTGTCCCATGCATTCTTGAATTCCCCCACTGATTTTGACTCTATGACCTCCTCAGGAAGGCTGTTCCAGGTATCCACAAACCTCTCTGTGAAGAAATACTTCTTCACATTGACTCTAAGCCATCCCCCCATCTTCAAATTGTGCCCCCTTATTTTTGCCTATCTTTTTTTCTGAAAGATGCTACCCACTTGGACTTTGTTGATTCCCTTGAGATATTCGAAAGTTTCTATCATGTCCCCCCTCTCCCTCCTTTCCTCGAGGCTATACATCTTTAGTTCCTTTAGTAGTTCTTCATTTGTTTTCTGATGCAGACCCTGCATTATTTTGGGTGCCCTCCTCTGGACAGCCTCTACCCTGTCTATGTCCTTGCAGAGATGGGGTCTCCAGAACTGTACACAGTACTTCAGATATGGTTTTACCAACTGTCTGTACAGAGGGCCAACAACTTGTTTTCTACTGGTGATGCCTCTTCCTATGCATCCCAGTATCCCCCCAGTCCTTCTTACTGCCTTCTCACATTGCTGGCCCACCTTTAGGTCATCTGATATGACTACCCACAGGTCCCTTTCCATTTTTGTTGTTGTCAGTAACTCACTCCCATTGTGTACTCTTCCCCTTGGTTTTTGTTTACCAGGTGCAGTACTTTGCACTTCTTTGCATTGAATCTAAGCTGCCATACATTTGACCATTCCTCCAACCTTGCCAAGTCCCGTTTCATCCTTTCCACCCCACCTTGTGTATCAACCCTGTTGCAAATCTTTCTGTCATCTGCAAAGAGACATACTTTCCCCTCCAGTTCCTCCACAATGTCACTTATAAAGACATTGAAAAGGACTGGCCCCAGTACTGAACCCTGCGGTACCCCATTAGTAACCCATCATTCTTTACTGTGGACTCCATTTACTATTACCTGCTGTGTCCTGTTGTCCAACCAGTGTTTTACACAGGCTACCACCCTGGGACCCACTCCCAGGCTGGCTATTTTTTTTATTAATCTTTTGTGGCTGGACTGTGTGAAATGCCTTGCTAAAGTCTAGGTAGGCCATGTCCACAACCCCTCCCTGGTCTACTGGTTTGGTCACCCAATCAAAGAAAATCAATTAGATTTGTCTGAAATGACCTTCCCGCTGTGAATCCATGCTGCCTTAGGTCCTGTACCCCACTGGCCTCTAGGTACTCAACAATTCTTTCCTTCAGAAGTGATTCCATCATTTTCCCTACAACTGAGGTCAAACTGACAGGTCTGTAGTTTCCTGCCTCTGTCTTGCTCCCACTTTTGTGAAGGGGAATCACATCTGCCCTCCTCCAGTCCTCAGGTACCACACCATCCTCCAATGATTTATTAAAAAGGGTAGTCAGTGGTGTTACTAGTTTTCCCTTAGTTCTTTTAGAATTCTGGGGTGAATCCCATCAAACCCCATTGCTTTATCCACTTTCAGTTTTAAGAGTCCTTTCAGAACCCTTTCTTCTGTGAAAGGACTAATATCAACCCCCCATCCTGAGTTCTTCTAGTGACCTGATTAGGTATTTCCCCCTACTTTTCCATTGTGAATACTGAGCAGAAGTATTTGTTCCATATCCCTGCTTTTTCACTGTCGCTCTATGCCCAACCACCTTCCTCTTTGTTCAACCTCAGTATTCCTGCCTTAGTCTTTCTTTGCTCCCTAATGTACCTATAAAAGATTTTATCCCCCTTCTTAACCGAGTTGGCTATCTTTTTCTCAGTTTGGGCCTTTGCTATGCTGACTGCCTTATCCGCTTCCTTCTGCTTTAACTGGTACAGTTCTCTGTCCTGCTACTTATGTGTTTCCTTATACTTCCTGAATGCTATCTTTTTCTCCCTTACCTTCTCCGCCACTTCTTTTGAGAACCATAGTGTTTTTTTTCTTATGTTTTGATTTGTTTATTTGCTTCACACAAAGGCGTGTTGCCTCTGTGATGGCGCTTATGATGTTTCCCCATTGTTGCTCCACCCCACCTTCTTCCCTGTTTGCTAATGCTTTTCTAAGGCACTCTCCCATTTTGACAAAATCAGCCCTCCTGAAGTTCAGTACCTTCACTTTTGTGTGGCTTGACTCTACAGCTAAGTTTATCATTAACCACACTGTTTGGTGGTTGCTTGTTCCCAGATGGCTACCCATTTCAAGATCAGAGATCCTCTCTCCATCCCCATTTGAGAGTACCAGGTCTAAGATTGCTCTCTCCTGAGTGGGTTCCAAAACTAGCTGTCTGAGTCATGCCCCCTGTAGGGCATCAAGAATGGCCCTGCTCTTGGATGTGGCTACAACAAAGGTGCTCCAGTCAACATCTGGCATATTCAGGTCCCCCATCAACAATATTTCCCCTTTCTCTGTCATCCCAAGGATGCCTTCTTTATTTTATTCCTTTATTCATTACAAATCAGGTTTACAACCTTTGAGTCAGAGACTTATTTACAAAGGCACCTCGTTGCATGGGGGCAGACATCAAGACAGTTATTACAGTGCAGATTAAAACAGAGGATAACATTACAAGTGTAGTAAATGGAACATTTAACATAGATACACTTAGGTTACATAATGTAGTAGTTTGTATGTTACTTAGGTTACATAATGTTACAAAATTGTGAGTTACACTCATGGATATAGTAGGTCCTCAGAGAAGACAGTGAGTTACATCCCTGTTTGGACCTAGTAGGGAAGGGGTAGGTCTGGGGGAGGGAGAGGCTGTCCAGTGGATGTTGTCGAGCCAGGGGGCAAGGTGGGCAGGAACCACAGGTTACAACAGGGGGTTAGTTGCACCTACAACAGTGGGTATTAAAGATATGGTTCTGAAGGGCTGTTTTGAAGGAGCCAATTTTTGGCAAGTTGGAGATGCAGCTAGGGAGGGAGTTGAACCAGGCAGGGGCTTGGTAGAGGAAGGATCTCTGGGCAAGAGATTCTTGGTTCTGGACACCTTGAAAGTGGCCTTAACAGAGCTATGGGTGGTGATGGACGAAGATGGCTGCTGTAGGGAGGTGGAGACACCTGGGGGGAGAGTACTAGCAGAGATTTCTTAGTGAAAAGGCAGGTTTGGTAGAGCAGTCTCTCCTCAAAGTTGAGAAGATATAGAGAAGGCAGGTGAGAGTTTGGCTGGGTGCTCCGCTCAGGAGCCTACAGGCCTTATTGATGGAGAGTTGGATTTTGGAGAGGGCAGCGTTGTCAGCTGCAGCATTGATGGGCAAGCCATAGTCCATGAGGGACAAGACGGAGGAGGTGATGGCCAGCCTGAGGGCAACCTGAGGCAGGCAGTCCCTGTCATTTCTTCTATCATTTCCTTGTTCATTTCTTCCCCCCGAGACGGGAGTCTGTATACAACCCCTGTGTGGATTGTGGAGCCATTTCCAGTCTCCAGGGTGACCCACAGTGCCTCCTCTCCTCCCCTCCCTGTTTTCCCTTTAGCTCTGTTGCTTTGATCTCTTCCCTTACATAGAGAGCTACTCCTCCTCCTCCTCTTCTTCCCTCCCTGTCACTCCTGTAGATTGTGTACCCTGGTATGTTGACATCCCAGTCATTGTTCTCTGTCTACCATGTTCTGTGACTGTCACAATATCTAGGCATCCATCTTCCATCAAGATATGATCAGTAATAGTAGATGTAATGCCCAGTGGGGGTCAAACAATCAAATAAACAGAACAAAATAAGCATTAACTTTCTACTAACTTTTCGGTGACTGACACAACCCTCTCTACTCCACAGATGATTGCCCTGTCATGTCTTCCACACTGTACTTTTTGTTCTAAACACATCACTACTTTATTTACTCCTTTCTATATTGTCCAGTGTCTCTCCCTACATGCTTTAGTTGTACATTTCATCTGTCCAAAAGCAATATCGAGCCACATAGCTTGATGAATGGCATGGCCCACTGCTCCTCTCCTCAGCTGGCTACCAATTAACAAATGCAAGTGGCAAAGATATGCTTTCCAGTTTACAATTGTTAGTTGGTGGCAGGCTGAGGAGAACAGAGGATGGCTGTGCATCACCGAACCGTCAACTTAATACCACTTCTGGGACAACAAAATATACAACCAAATGGTATGGAGTGAATGACTGGACACCAGAGAATAAAGAAAACAGATCAAGCAACAATATGTTTTTCAAAACAAAAAAGACAGTGTGAAAAATAAGGCAAGGCAACCGGCAAAGGAGAGTGCAGTGCTGCGCTGTCAACAAACTGTATGGCTCAATATTACTTTTGAGACCAGGAAATATACAACTAGAGGGTGCAGAGAGGATTACTGTACATCAAGGAATAGAGCAAACAAAGTAAGTGATATGCTGTTTTACAAAAAATCAAGGCTGAGCGTGGATATTATCTGTTTTTTGGCATAGTCAAAGGTATCAAAAAGACTGCAAAAACAAAATGCCAGGGGCCAAATATTAAAAAAAAAGTGCAAAAGCAGAGTGCACATGTTTTTGCTGCACTTGTTCCCAACCCAGAGGTTGCTATATTCAGTCAGATAGTGCACTGACACTATTCAACTGAATATCGGTCAGTGTTACGCAGCGGTTAAGTAAAGTTGCATTGCTCCAACATGGACCTGGACTGCAGCCAGCCCATGGGTAATTTTGCCCCCAGACCAAATAATACTGGGAACTGAGACACAATATTCAGATGTAAAATGCAAATAAGCCCACTGGGCATGCACGGTGCAAAGTTGTCATTAGCACGCCTCATTACGGGCCTATTTGAATTCAAAGTGGCAGCCTGTTTGTGCCCATCCTGACATCATCCCTGGTGGCTAGTGGCACCCCAGCTCTATGATCCCCACCCTGTGTAGTGTGACCTATTCTCTGGTGTCTAATGGCATTTTCCCCCCACCGAGCCCGATCCCGTAGATAACACCAATCACTGGTGGAAAGCAGCACCTCCCTAAATGACAGTTCTATTGCTGAGAAATTAGTTCATAAGTGCCTCACTGTACATTCATCCCAAGGATGGTAGGATATACCCCAGTATTTATGGGCAATCCCATGAACACTTGCCCCATATATTGCTATATGGTCTTTGGTGTCCCATGTCACCCCTCACCCCAGCTCATCCATTGCTGATAAATTAGTTCACAAGTGCCCCTCTGTACATTCATCCCAAAGATGGTAGGATGCACCCCAGTAATTATTGCCAATCCCTCGAACACTTGCCCCATAGACTGCTTTAACCTGCTTATTTTCTCCTTTACCCTGTCTTGGCTACCCCTCCCTCTCAACTTGGGTCCCATTCACACCACCATAAAGACAGAGCAGAAGTAGTTATTTATCACCTCTGTTTTCTCAAAGTCTCAGATTATGACATAAAAGAGTTAAGAAATGTTGCACATGATTTGGTGATGTTATTAATTTAAATAAATAATATATACAAACAATGGCCTCTATCTGTCTTTTTTTGGATTCTATGTATATTTTAAATGCATATTGTATTTGTGTGCGTCCTGTAATGTTGAACCAGATTGGCTTGACAGTTCTTTTTATTTATTATAAACTGGAAGTTAACACATGTCAAGGTTTGAAATGTTCACATCACTGACTCCAGAATTAATGTACAGCCTGCACTATCTGGACTGTCTGGAGGTTAAGATCCAGAGAAGGAAAGGACAGTGCTGGGAAGGGAGCTAATATGATCAGTAATAGTAGATGTAATGCCCAGTGGGGGTTAAACAAAAAAAATAAACAGCAACTTTCTCCTAAATCTTGAGTGACTGACACAACCCTCTCTCCTCCACAGAAGGTTGCCCTGTCATGTCTTCCACACTGTCCTTTTTGTTCTAAACACATCTCTACTTTGTTTGCTTCATTCCCTAGTGCCCAGTGGCTCTCCATACATGCTTTAGTTGTACACTTCATCTGCCCCAAAGCAAGACTGAGAAACACAGTCTGAAGACAGGCACAGTCCACTGCTTCTCTTCTCAGCTGGCCACTGACTAACAAAAGCAAATGGCAAAGATATGCTTTTCAGTTTGCAGTTGTTAGTTGGTGGCAGTCCGAGGAGGAAAGAGGAGGGCTATGTCATCACCAAACTATGCAACTCAATACCACTTTTGGGACAATGAAATATACAACCAAATTCCAGTGGGGAACCACTGGACACCAGGCAACAGAGAAAACAGAACAAGCAATAATGTTTTCAAAACGAAAAAGACAGTGTGAAAGATGAGGGAAGGCAGCCAGCAAAGGAGAGTGGAGTGCTGTACTGTCAACAAGCTGTATCAATATTACTTTTGAGACAAGGAAATATACAAGTAGAGGGTGTAGGAAGGATTACTGTACATCAAGGAATAGAGCAAACAAAGTAAGTTATGTGCTCTTTTACAAAAAAATCAAGACTGAGCATGGACATCATCTCAGTTTTTTGGCATAGTCAAAGGTATCAAAAAGACTGCAAAAATGGAAATCTCAGGGGCTAAATATTGGGAAAAAAGTGCAAAAACAGAGTGCACATGTTTTTGCTGCACTTGTACCCAACCCAGGGATTGTTATATTTAGTCAGATATCGCACTGGCACTATTCAACTGAATATCGGCCCATGTTGTACAGTGGTTAAGTAAAATTGGGCTGTTCCAGCATGGACCTGGACTGCAGCCAGCCCATGGGGAAGTTTGCCCCCCAGACTAAATAGTACTGGGAACTGTGGCATGATATTCAGCTGTAAAGTGCAAATGAGCCCACTGGGCATGCATGGTGCAAAGTTGTCTTAGTATGCCCATTTAGGTCCATTTGAACTGAAAGTGGCAGCCTGTTTGTGCCCATCCTGACATAATCCTTGGTGGCTAGTGGCACCACAGCCCTATGATTCCACCCCTGAATAGTGTGACCAAATCTCATGCATCCAGTGGCATTTTCCACCTGCCAGCACCATCCTGTAGATAACACCCATCACTGGTGGAAAACAGCACCTCCCCAAATGACAGTTCCATTGCTGAGAAATTAGTTCACAAGTGCATTCATCCCAAGGATGGTAGGATGTCCCCAGTAATTATGAGCAATCCCCTGAACACTTGCCTCATAGACTGTTATATGGTCCTTGGTGTCCCATGGCACACCCCACCCTTGATCATTGATCTGAGTGAGTAATCCCAGAGCCCTGGTGTCTACTGGCACACCCTACACCCTGAGCTACTGTCCATGTCCCCTATACAATCCCTTGCATCCAGTGGTACCCCTGCCCCCACCTCCCGCATTCTGGATGACAGACACACTGGCATTCAGTAGCAGTCCCAGGCTCCCACACAGGCCTTCCCCAAATCCAGTGTAGTACCCACCTCAACCTTCTCTTTCACAGGGTAGAATGTGAGCAAGTGGTACAGCCTCCAACGGCAACCTGTACAGTCATCCTCTCACCTCCTCCGCTGACTGTCATATGAGATGCAGTGAACACTCGTACCATGTGTATGTGGGACACTTGTCAACAATGACTTTCTTCTCAGCAAAGGGACAGTTCGGTTGTGGGGTTGCTGCTAACCACAAGGGCAGACAATCACAGTACCAGGAGAGGAGATCGGAGAGTGGGAGTTGCCACTAAACCCAGGATTACATTAATGCTCACTCAGACAGGTGATCAGGAGGTGAGGGAAGCCACCAGACTCCAGGTCTAGGGTGATACGCATCCTGACAGGTGATCAGGGGAGCTTTAGACACCATGGCTTACATTGCATTTCTTGGGACAGGAGGCCAGGGAAGAGGAACCAATGGACACTGGGGCATAGCATACACTATATGACCCAGGACAGAGGCCCAGAGGGTAGGGGTGCCATTAGACACCAGGACATCATTTGTTTCACTGGGATAGGGATTTGGAGGTTGGGGGACAGGTGGCTACAGCACAGCCCCATCGTCACCAGGCATTTGTGCCCAGTTAAAACTAGGTTTGCAAATGTGGCAAATCATGACCTTTTAGGTGCCATTTGCCACTGACACAAAACTCAAACTGCAGCTGCCTCATATACAGAGGGGGTCCTGCATTAGCATGGACACTGTGTTATGTTAGCGCTCAGACACTAAGTGGTATAACCCATGATACAAGGGTCTCTGAAAATACTGTAGACCCCACCCACAAACCGGGTGCAAAATCTGGTTAGCACAGGCGAACACTACTTAGTGCTGGTGCTAACTTTTGAATATCCAGTCCCTGATCAGGTGTCCTCCAGTAGAACTCAGGGATGTACCCTGAAGGTTTACATGCTCAGAATTGGTAGAATAAGCATAATCATGTGCTCCTTCACAGCAATACAATCTAAGTGACTTATTTTTATCAACCTGTAACTATTTATGTATGACTTATTTATTTTCTCACAAGTACTTTAAATGTATGATACTGTACATAGATACATAGATACATAGACAGTGTCAGCAGATAAGGGCCTATGGCCCACCCAGTCTGCCCATTTGAGCTTGTAAGTTCAGTTTATGTTTTCCTAGAAGTCTGTTACCCCTTATCCCTGACCTCCAGAATTCCTTTATGTCTATCCCATGCATTCTTAAATCCTGTGATTGTTTCTGCCCCCACCACTTCCTCTGGCAGGGTGTTCCACTGGTCCACCACCCGTTCTGTGAAGAATTTCTTCCTCACGTTTCCTCTGAATCATCCTTCTTCCAACTTCATCCCATGCCCTCCAGTTCTGGAACATCTTTTTCACTTAAAAATAGTGTATTCCTGCACCCTGTTCCTCCCTGTAAGATACTTGTATGTCTCTATCATATCCCCTCTCTCCCTCCTCTCCTCCAGGGAGTACATGTTCGGTTCCTTCAACCTGTCCTCATAGGACTTGTGATGCAATCCATGTACCATCTTTGTTGCCCTCCTCTGAACCTTCTCTACCCTGTCTATGTCCTTACATAGATAAGGTCTCCAGAGCTGTACACTGTACTCCAGGTGGGGTCTCACTAGTGTCTTGTATAGTGGAATTATGACCTCCCTTTTCCTGCTGGTGATGCCCCTGCCTATGCATCCCAGCATCCTATTTGCTTTACCTGCTGCCTTGTCACACTGTTTCCCTACCTTGAGGTCATCCGAGATGATAGCTCCAAGATCCCTTTCCTGCTTGGTGCATGCTACATCCTCACCCCCCAACTGATATATCGTGCCAGGGTTTTTGTGCCCCATATGCATTATCTTGCACTTCTTTGCATTGAATTTCAACTGCCAAACCCCTGACCATTCTTCAAGTTTCTGCAGGTCCCTTCTCATTCTGTCTACACCCTCTGGTGTATCTACTCTGTTACAGACCATTGTGTCATCAGTGAATAGCGAAATTCTGCCTTCTAGGTCCTGCTCAATGTCACTGATGAAGATGTTGAATAGAACCGGTCCCCGCACTGATCCCTGTGGTACTCCACTGGTCACTCTTCCCTCTGTGGAGTGACAGCTTTACCACCACCCTCTGTGTCCTGGCGCCCAGCCAGTTACCTACCCACCATACTACTGTCCTGCCCACCCACTATTCACAGTTTGTGTAATAGTCTTCTATGTGGCACAGTGTCAAAGGCCTTGCTGAACTCCAGATAGGCCATGTCCACTGCCCTCCCCGATCCACCTCCATAGTCACCCAGTCAAAAAATTCAACCAGGTTGGTCTGACATGACCTCCCCCTGGTGAAACCATGCTGCCTTGGGTCCTGTAGTCCATTGACAACCAGATGCTCCACCAATCTCTACTTCAGTAGTGCTTCCATGATCTTCAACACTACCGAGGTGAGGCTGACTGGTCTGTAGTTCCCCGCTTCCTCTTTGTTCCCACTTTTGTTTAAGGGGACTACATCTGCTGTCCTCCAGTCTTTGGGTACTTCCCCTGCTTCCAGTGATCAGCTAAACAGGATAGCCAGAGGTTCATCCACCACCTCTTTTAGTTCTTTAAGGACCCTGGGGTGCACCCCATCTGGCCCCATTGCTTTATCAACTCTTATTACTTCCAGTTCCCTCAGGACCCTTTCTCAAGTAAAGAGACTTGTGTCCATTTCTGCACCATTCTCACCCCTTGTACTCCCTTCAGACCCATTACCCTCCTCTTCCTCAGTAAAGACTGAGCAGAAATACCTGTTCAATATGTCAGCTTTACTGTTGTCATCCTCCATGCGGCCTTTATCCTCCCCCTTCAGTCTCACTACCTTTGCCTTTCTTTTTTCACTTATGTACCTGTAAAATGTTTTGTCCCCTCTACCCACTGATTTTGCAGTGTGTTCTTCTGTCTGAGCTTTGGCTTCCCTTACTGACCTCCCTGCCTCCCTTTGCTTCTCCTGGTACTTCTCCTTATCCCCTTTCTGCCTGTGTCTTTTTGTATTGCCTGAATGCAATCTTTTTGGCTTTCACTTTCTTTGCTACCTCTTTGGAAAACCATAATGGTCTTCTTTCCTTTCCTCTTGCTAACCTGCTTAATGCATAATTCTGTTGCTCTTGTAATCCCCATTTTAAATACTGCCCACTGTTCCTCAACCCCTGATTCCTGCCCCATTCCCCTTAATGCCTCTTTCAAGTATCTCCCCATTTTCCCAAAGTCTCCCCCCTAAAATCCAGGATACGTGTTTTTGTGTGGTTTTGTTCTGCTCTTTCTGTGATTTCAAACCACAATGACTGGTGGTCACTGTTCCCCAGGTGCTCCCCCACTGTTACCCCCACCACATTGTCCCTGTTTGTGAGCACAATGTCCAGTATTGTCTTCTGCCAAGTTGATTCCATGACCAGTTGCTTGAGGAAGGCACCCTGAAGGGAGTCCAGGATAAATCTGCTCCTAGTTGATGCTGCTGCTGGGATGCTCCAGTCCACGTCTGGAATACTGAAGTCTCCAACCAGTACTACCTCACCATTGTCTGCCTTCCTTTGGATGGCTAGCATCAGCTCCCTATCTGTTTCTTCCTCCTGGGCTGGTGGTCTATAGACCACACCTGTGCGGATGGCTGGCCACATTTTCCTTTCCAGCTTAACCCACAGTATCTCTCCCACATTTTGTTCCTCCTAGATCTCTGTGGCCGATTATCTCATTTTTCACATACAGTGCCACTCCTCCTCCCTTCCTATCTGCCTTGTCTCTTCTGAATATGTTGTAGCCAGGCATGGCCATCTCCCAGTCGTGGTTATCATTACACCAGGTTTCAGTGATGGCCACAATGTCCAGGTTTGACTGAACTATGACAGCCTCCAGATCTTCCATCTTGTTGCTAAGGCTCCTGGCATTGGCACACATGGTTTTCCATGATTTGACCTCCGTAGACTGTTTCACTGTTCTACTCCAGCCCCTTCCTTGGTTGTCCTTTATCCCTGGTTCTCCTTGCTGTTTGCCTTTCTGCTGAATTTTGCCCATTTTCTGCCTATCCACCTCTTGGGCACTAATCTCTGTCTTTTGCACACTGTTTTGTAGAGATAGCCACTCCTCCAGCTCACTGGTTCCACTGCTAGCTGTGGGGGGTGAGCAAGTAGGTACCCTCCTTTCTGGCCTGTGACCCCCCTTTGCTAGTTTAAATGTTTGTCAATGTAGCATTTAAACTTATCATTGAGTGCTTGGATTCCCCTCAAGGATAGATGCAGGCCATCAGGCTTGAACAAACCTCCATCCCTCCAGGTGGATCCCCAGTCACCAATGAATCCAAACCCTTCCTCACAGCACCAGTTCTTCAACCATGAGTTAAAGTTTCTGGTGCATGCACCCCTACGATCTCCCTTGTCTCTCGCAGGTAGTACTTCTGAGAAAGTGACAGAAGTAGCTACTTGCTTGAGACCCCTCCCCAATTTCCTAAACTCTTCCTGAACTTCCTTTGGCTCCCCATTTGCCAGGTCATTGGTACCTAGGTGGATAATGGCTTCCAGCTCACCCTCCCCTCTTGCCTTCCCAGCGATCCCCAGGATCTTACTTCCATCCCTCCATGCCATTGCACCTGGTAGGCACCTCACCTCCCTGTCCTCCTCCTCCTGTGTTCCTAGCTCGATACCTCTTATGATGGAGTCCCCCACCAGGATTCACTTCCTCCTCCTCCACTGGGGTCCACTGCTCTCCCTGCTGAGGTCACCTCCTTGGCTAACCTTCATGCTTTTTATATTTGAAATGGCCTGTGACTAATCAATAAACTGTAACTGAAACTGATAGACCTTGTACAACCTAAAACAGCACATGTGGTGGACTTCTCTTCAAGAATTTTTCTATTTAATTGTTTAACATCTTGAGAACAGTTAAGTAATAGCAATGAAAAGCACTGGATTAAGACATTTACTTTTTCTGTTTTATATGTAAGGTGTTATTCCAGTCATCTACATTAGCACCGGCAGTAAAAATGCACATGCCCAAAGTCACCCCTTTACCTTTCAAAGAGTAAAGTAAATCAGCTACATCCCTCCTTTTTATGGCTGCAGTAGATGGAGCCCTGCAGAGTTTTGCTATTTCAGTAGAAAAAGGCAGCTCTCCAGTTTTCTAATGGAGTAGATAATATTGGAGGTTTGTGTTATCAGTACACTAATTAACTGTAGTAGTCTGCTGAGGAGAGTTTCAAAGTACTATTTTGTGTGCTAAGCATCAATCTGGGTACAATTATCTTTGAAGAAAGATTCATAGCTTATAAACCTGTCTGATCACTTAAACTTTCCAAGGCATAAATTGAGAGTGAGATGGGAGGTTTCAGATTTCAGATGCTGTGTTTATAAGGCCTCAGACAAGCCAGACAAAAATTGAAGCATAAATGAAAAATTAGACCAGAGACCAACTTTCACATGAAGTGCATAGTTTTATTTTTCATCAGCCAATATTCTTTGTTCCAAACCATGCAACATTTTTAGATCATAAAGATTTAATCAGGGAATTGGCTGAAATTACATAATAATCATACTCTCAATACGCAATATTTCACTGCCAACATACCTCACAAAATAATTCATATAATCATTTTTTATTCTTTTCATAACTGGAAAAGGCCCACTAGGTACAAGTGCCTGTTTTAAAGGGCACCTTGGGAGCACTACGGTTGTTAACTGTCTTGCTTATAGTCACACAGTGTGCAAGTGGAGGTTGTGGGAATCAAACCCAGACCTACTGAATGTAACAAGCTCATTCATAGCTCATTAACCTCTGGGCTATACTGCCAGTCTCAATTGTAATATGGAGTGGAATAATCACCACATTGCCTTAATAGTTTAAACATTTTTTTAAACTGTGAGCATACACACATATATATATATATATATATAGAGAGAGAGAGAGAGATAGAGAGTTATGTTCCTAAATGTACACAATGAGATCATCTTTAAATGCCATATCAAAACTTTTACCAGATACAAATACAAATAATTATCTGACCCAGGTTTGCTAGGAAGTCAAAATGTTGCTATGTTATATGCTATCACAAAAGAAAAATATGTAGTTCATCATACCACTTTTTAAAGATGAAAAACAATTCAGCATAGACAATTAACCTAATTCACTTCACTCCTTAAATTCTGTGACAATTTTAGCCCCTACCAGCCCCTCTGGTAGGCTATTCCAGGTGTCCACCACCTTCTCTGTAAAAAAATATTTCTCTCACATTTCCCCTGTGCTTCCCCCCTCTAACTTCATTTTGTGCCCCCTTTACTTGGAGCATCTCTTACTTCGGAAGATGCTTCCATCTTTCCTTCCTGTAATCTGTTTATACTGGTGATGTACTTATATGTCTCAATCATGTCCCCCCCTTTCCTCCAGGGAATACATATTTTAACTCCTTTAGTCATAACTCATCGATCTTATCCCACAGGCCATGCACTATTTAAGTTGCCCTCCACTGCACCGCCTCCACTCTGTCTATGTTCGTTCTCAGATGGGGCCTCCAGAACTGGATGCAGTATTCCACGTGCAGTCTTCTCACAAGTGTCTTAAACAGGGGCAAGATGATCTCCCCCTTTATACTCCTGATACCCCTCTCTATGCACCCAAGCATCTGCCTAGCCTTTCCGACCATCTTCTTGCACTGTCTAGTTTCTCTTAGGTCCTCTGGGATGATAACTCCCAGGTCCCTTTCATGCTTTTTGACTGTCAGTACCTTCCCACCTTGCTCGTACTTTGCTCCAAGTTCTTGTGCCCCATGTACATGATCCTTCATTTGTTTGCAGTGAATCACAGCTGCCATTCTTCAGACCATTTCTCCAGTTTTTTAAGGTCTTCCCTCATTCTTTCAACACCCCCAGATGTGTCCACCCTATTGCA
Source organism: Neoceratodus forsteri (assembly GCA_016271365.2). NCBI lineage: Eukaryota > Metazoa > Chordata > Ceratodontiformes > Ceratodontidae > Neoceratodus > Neoceratodus forsteri. Next base: position 1,296,486,538 of record CM057456.1, read on the forward strand.
TATCTTTCTATCATCTGCAAAAAGGCATACTTTTACCTCCAGTACCTCTGCAATGTCCCCAGTAAAGGCATTGATGAGGACCAGCCACAACACCAGCCCCTGTGGCACCCTGCTTATCACCTCTCCCTCTCCAGAGTACTCTCTGTTTACCATAACCCTCTGACTCTTGCCATTCAGCCAGTTCTATTTTTGGACCCATCCCTAGGCTGTGTAGTTTGTCAATCAGCCTTCTATGGGGGTAGTGTTAAAGGCCTTTCTGAAGTCCAGATAGGCCACATCCACTATACTTCCCTGGTCCACTACTTTAGCTACCCAGTCAGGCTGTAGATTGGTACAACGAGTTAGTACAAAATGCAGTGCTTATCCTAAATACAGTAAAAGTTAGGGTTAGATGTATAAATAAATAAATGCAATATACAGCAGTGTATGTGTATTAGTGTGTGTGTGTGTCTGTGTATGTCTATGTGAATTCTCTGCATGTGTAGACAGTCCACTGCTATGTTATACTGCAATATATATATGTATACATGTGTATATGTATTAGTCGGTGTGTTTGTATCAAAACAATTAGAAAGTGCAGTTAGGCGGCTCAGTGGTTAGTGCAAAAATTGCTAGTCTATATTCCCCCACTATCTAGTTCAGTTTCAGCCTTATGCATGTCATTGCTGATTTAAATAAGGTGTCTAGTGGCAACCACCCAACTTCCAATCTCCCTCGGAGCCTGATAATGGTCCCTCAGTGTCTTTTTTTTTAAGCTGTAAAAGTGTGTATAGACAGTGCACTGCTATGTTACACTGGAATATATATGTAAATATGTATATATGTGTATATGAATTAGTCAGTGTGTGTGTATCACAACAATTAGAAGGTGCAGTTAGGTGGCTCAGTGGTCAGTTCAAAAATTGCTAGCTTACACAATTCTCACTGCCCAAAATATCATAATTTTGCAGCTGTATTGGCTCTTGCTACAGTTTCTTTTTGTTGCAGTTACTTTCCTGTCCTCAGTGGATGTTAATGTAGTAGAAAACTGTTTTCTCATACCACTTACTAAAAACTAAGAGTCCTGAATGCACAAGTTTATGTGACAGTCTGCAGTGCATGTGCGGAAGTCGCGCTGTACCCTACAGAAAATTGTGACAAGCAAATTTTGAAAGCATTCAACTCTGAATGTGCAGTTTATGTTGCATAGGCTCTAATTATATTATGTATAATCTGCAGTTCTACTGACATTTTTAAAATCAGCTGAAGACCTGACAGGGTCCCTTTATATGCCATAAAAAACTTTTAAACTGATACTCACAGAGTTGAATGAAGAGTGCACCAAAACAGAGACCAGACTGCACATATGAGTGCAAGATTTTAATATTGTGTAATATTCAAATAATACTTACAGTCAGTACCCATTAGGGCTTTGCTTGTAATAAGTGATTTTTTCACAGACTATAAGTAATTGTGTATCATGCAATATATACTAATATCTTGCACTCTTGTGTGCAGTCTGGTCTTTGTTTATTTTCATTCTTTTGTCAGAGACTTCACCGTTGGATGAGCTGTGCATAATAATAATAAATAATAAATCTTTATTTAAGTTAAGCGCCTTTCAAGATATCAAGGCATGGTACAATAAAATTAATGAAACAGTAATAAAATCAATAATACAACAATACAATGGTCTGTCAGGATCCCTTCAATCCATTATACTAAAAAGTCTGATGCCATAGGAAAATTTTCAATGCCTGTTTAAACCCCCCATAATCACACACTCCCGTGCCTGATGGGGTAGAAGGTTCGGGCCATGTACATAAATGCACGGGCCACAGAAGATTTTAGAGACACCCTCAGAATCCCTAGCAAACCCTCATCAGCTGAACAGAGCTGTTGCTTGGGGTAGTAAGGCACCAGAAACTCTTTCAAGTAGTCAGGACCATGTCCATGTAGGGCTTTGTAAGTCAGTAATCTGACTTTAAATGTGATCTGTCACCGAATCAGCAGCCAATGCAGATCACGCAGCACAGGTGTAATGTGAGAGGACTGAGAGGTCCCCGTCAGCAACCACACTGCAGCATTCTGCACTAGCTGCAGGTGGTGGATATCAACCCCAGGTAGCCCTAAGTACAGGGAATTGCAATAATCAAGGCATAAGGTCACAAAGGCATGGATCAGTGTAGGAAGGTCACCAGATGGAACAAGGTGCTTGATCCTGGTGATGTTCCTAAGATGGTAAAAGGAAGACTGGATGACTGCTGACACCTACGATCGAAGTGTCATCATGTCATCAAGCACCACCCTCAGGTTTCTCACCCATTCGGAGGAAAGGATCTGGGACCCCCCCCCCAGAAAAAAGTCCAGAGGGCTGGCCTGCCCTCAACCCTTCTATCCAGTGACCCAGGTCCATGATCATCACCTCAGTCTTACCCGTGTTCAACTTTAGCCAGCTCAAATTCATCCAATCCTGAATTTCTGTGAGGCAGGTAAATATCGAGCAAGCACTATCCTGGTCAGGTGCAAAAGACAGGTGGAGCAGGGTATCATCAGCATAGCAGTGAAATCTCAGCCCATGCCATCTAATAATGTCTCTGAGGGGCAGCATGTACACCACAAACAACATCTGACAGAATTGAGCCCTGAGGAACCCCACATGACAGAAAGAGTGGGTCAGAAGAATAAATCCTGGACACCACTCTCTGGGTTCTGCCAGTGAATAAAGATGTAAACCACCTGAGGACTGTACTAGTCAGGCCACAGATTAACCTCAGGCGCTCAAGCAACATCCCATGGTCCATGGTGTCAAAAGCTGAAGAAAGATGAAGGAGCACCAAGATGGAGTGGCTTCTCTGATCTCTTGCCATCAGGAGATCATTGAGCACCCAAACCAGCACAGTCTCAGTGCTATGCCTCTTTCAAAAACCAGATTGGAGAGGTTTGTAGATGTTATGGATGGTCAAGTAGTTCTTCAATTGTACCACCACTACTTTCCCAATAACCTTCCCTATAAAGGGGAGGTTTGAGGTTGATCTGTAGTTGGCCAGAGAATCCAGGTCCAGTGAAGCCTTCTTCAGGAGGGGTGTCACCACTGCATCCTTCAGGGAGCTATTGGAACTCACCCAAATCAAGGGAGCACCAGACTATCTGTACCAGGACTGGGACGATAATATCACCACAACCCATATTTAGGGAAGTCGAGCCCAGGTCCAAATTACAGCACATAGGGTGCATACTCTAGACAATCCGCATGACATCCATGAACTTTGGCTGGACAAAGGTACTCCAGGAAACATGAGGGATGGTGACCATGCACCGATCAATAGCATCCCACATAGAGTGAGTTAAGAAGATCTCTGCCCTGGTGTAAGCCACCTTATTCACAAAGAACCAAGCAGGCTCATCACACTCCACTTGCAAAATGGCTCTTCAGAGCTGCAGACAGGCTGGGTTGCACAGCCTGTCCACAGTTGGAAAAAAAGCTGAGCCAGTCAGTTCTGAGTGGCAGCAATCTCCCCGGACAGGAATTCTGCCTTTTTGCAGGAGATCATTGATTGCTAGACTTGTTAATGCTCTACCAATCTAAAGTGGTCGACCACCAGAGGGGATTTCTGCCAGCGCCACTCTAACCTTATTCCTAGTTGCTGCAACTCCATCAGGGTCCCATCAAATCAAGGGGCCCGAAGGTGAAGGGAGAGAGGACGAACGTGGACTGGAGCAATAGAATACAGTTCTATGGAGATGGCCGAATTATAGGCCAGCACCAAAGCCTCTGGACTCCTGCTTGCTACAGGAAACTCTGAGAGGTCAATCACTGATGCTAGACCTTCATGGCTCACATCCTGTAAAGAGCAGTAACTGACCATCTCCACAGGGGTAGGCCTACAAAGGTGGGTGCAAAGGTTGAACCTCACAGTGTAGTGATTGGACCAACTGACAGGTTCCACCCCCAAGACAGAGGCTTCGATCCTCAGGAGGAAAATCAAATCAAGGGAGTGACTGTGTTTATGGGTAGCAGATGTAACAATCTGTGTAAGGCCCAGAGATATCATCAACTGGAGGAAGTGCTGTCCAAACTGTGAGAGTTCGTCATTGACTAGGCATTAAAATTGCCCAGAACCATCAGTCTGGGCAACTCAAATGTCATGTCAATCACAAAATCAGTTACTTCCTGAAGGAATTGCTTTTCATCCCTGGGTGGATGGTAGATGAGAGCTATCCATGCATGCGGGTCATTCTGTTTGCATTGACTGGTGAACACACTGATCCCATGACAAAATTTCAGAGTCATAACCAATGATAATTATGTCTTATGTATCATGTGTCTAACCCCTCCATGGCAACTTATAATGACTTCCATTTCTTGATGTGCACTGCAAAAAGAAATGCCAACTTCCACAGAGGAAATTCCATGAAGGTGAGCTTCCTCTTATTTATTTATTCATTTTTTTATTTTTTTATTTATTTAAGCATTTCACCAGGAAGAACATACTGAGCACAAAAGCTCATTTCCAGATGTGTTCTAGAAGGAAGGGGAGAGGGAGTAGCATACGAACAATACAATAAATACATGTGCACACAAAATGAGATACAGAGATCAAATGAATACAAATGGAAGATACAGTATAATGAAGTACAACATATTGAGACAGAGTAAGTCTGTCATTAGTGTAGTATACACAGTATATCCAAATAACTGTAGTAGTTCCGGCAAGAGTGCAGTTAATAGCAGAGGAGGCAGGTATACCCTGAATAAAATGTTTTAGAGTTTAGGAACAGAAGTACAATCAAACACATAAACTAGTGAGACCATATGGGTTGAAGGAGCAGAGGAAAGAGGGGTTATGCAAGGGACTCAGAAGGGGGAGGAGAGAGACAGAGAGAGATAAGCTAAGGGTCAGGCACATTAAGGGCATTGGCAGGAGAGAGATGTATGGGAGTGAGGTATGGAGATTATGGATGGTTTGGAGAGTGCAGAGTGAATGGATAGGGGGAGAGAATTCAAAAGTTTAGGAAGTGGAAAGAGAAAGTCACTTCAACAGTAAGTGATCTGCAAGATGAGATCTGGAGGGAGTGAACCCCTGAGTTTCTGAGGGAGTAGGGAGAAGGGTTGGAGGGAGAGAGGATGGAATCAAGATAGGGGGAAGGGAGGAAAAACAGAATCTGGAGGTGAAGGAGGCACAGTGGGTTAGACGTCAATCCTCCAGGGAAGGGAGGGAAAGAACAAAGTAGAGAGTACAGTGGTGGATGCAAGGAGGGCAGTTGAGAGTTAAGTGGCAGAAGAAGTGGAAGAGAGGATCCAGTCTGGTGAGGGTGGACCTAGGGGCAGCACCACTGACTATGTTGCATAATCAAAAATAGGGAGAATCATCTCAATTAAGATGTTTTAGCTGGCAAAAAGGGGGATGCAACTTTTGTGCCTATAAAGGGCACCAAGTTTATGGTGGAGCTTTTTGTATATGGCGTCTATGTGCTAGGAAAAATGGAGGTGACAGTCAAGCCATACACTGAGATATTTGAATGAGGACATGTCATCAATTGGGTCTCCATCTAGGGTGTGGAAGGAAGAGAGGGACAGGAATTTGGGAAGCCTCGGTCTTGTGCCAAAGCACATAGAGACTGTCTTTTTCTCATTTAATGGCAACTGATTGGACCTAAACCATTTCTGAACTGAGTGGCAATCAGGCTGGACCTTGGATCTCAACTCAGCTGGGGAGGATCCAGAGACAAATAGGGCTGTGTCAACTGCGTACATATGGATGTATGCAGATAAGCATGCAGATGGGAGGTCATTTAGAAAGATGGCAAACAGGAGTGGTCCAAGTATGGAACCCTGGGGGACACCAGTGGTTATGGGAAGGGGAGGGGAAAGGAGGAGAGGAGAGGGAAGGGAAGGGAAGGGAATAAGGTATCTCCACATTTCACAGATAGTTATCTACCTGAGAACTAAGAGTTGAACCAATTAGTATCTGGGACTGAGAGACCTGCAGATCTCAGTTTATGCAGTTGGAGGGGATGTGAGACGGTGCTGAAAGCTTTCACTAAATTGATGAAGGAGGCAGTAAGAAGATCTTGACCCATTGCAACATTAATGGAATCCCTGAGTTTGAGGAGGGAGGAAGTAGTGAAGTGAAGTCTACGAAAACTAAACTTGAAGGGGGTGAAAAAGGAAGATGATGATTACATAAATGATTATGATTGTCATCTTACGATTAAATAAACAGGAGGAAAGATGCTATTTAGCCTTTACATCTAGAAGGTGGGTATTAAAGATATTGATATTATTACCCAATCTTGACAGCTGGGTCAAATTTTCACAAGGGAACAATGAAAGTAAATGAAAGTCCTTATCCTAATGTTGTTGTTATGATAGTCCGTTAATCATTCAGCTTGGTCTTAGAAGTACTTATTACAACACATAACATGCAAAACAATTGAGTGACTTTATTGGCTGAAAGGAGCTCACAGATATTCAATTATTGACCCATGATTACACAGTTGAACTACTTACTGTCATGTAAACCAAATCACATGATTTTAATATCATTGCATCTCCCTCCCTGATAAGCAAGCTGTTGTGTGTAGTCGACAATCTGCCCCCCCCCCCCCCCCCACTTCACAGTCTCCCTCTGCAGAATTTGGACCATTCAACATCAAAACATAAAGTCCTCCTCACTTCTCAGAAGATGCTCTCCCCACTGTTTTTTATCACTGGTATCCAACTCCATCATGGCACTGTTTGCCCCAGCACCTTTTCAGCTATGCACTGACAGTCAGTTGCATGATCTACAGAAGCACACACTTCAAAATCCTATCACTCCAGCAATTCAACATTCTCACAGTGGAAGATGGAATGACTGATTGAACATGCCACTTCAACAGTGAGCAACTGGATAAATAAGAGCAGCTCCAGACAAGTGAAATAAGCGCTGTAATAGCAATTTATTTAAGCCAAAATAAAGTACGGCCAATGAATAATGCCAGACCAGTCCTTAAACTAGGAAATAATTTTTTAAAGAACTGTATACTTGCAGAAAGCTTTGTTTGGTCACATCTCAGAATAGAGGGTAACTGAGACTAATGTAATTTACTGGATGGTTTGACTAAATTCCGAGGTCTGCAGAGAAATTATATATTTTTTCTTTCTTTCTTTTTTTGATTCACCTAAATATATCAATTAGTTCTAGTCACCTCTTTTATGTGTATATACATATGTGCTTTTGTACTAATTAATCTATTGTAACATTGATTGGAACACAGATTTGTGTAATGTAGTGTTGTCACACTTTGATGATGTCATTCATTCATTATGTATATATGTGAGCCTGTTGCTTCATTAAGCCATACCCCCCTTGAAGGCTAGCACGCTGAAGTGCAGGGGTTCCTGGCCGTACTTATTTTGGCTTAAATAAGTAGCTTTTACAGCGCTTATTTCACCTGTTTGGAACTGTTGTTATTTATCCACTTGCTGAATTGTTCTGAGGTTTGCTACTTCTGTTAAAGCACCCCACTCATTAGTGGTGTGCTGTTTTCCTTTTGTTTTGCTTTGAACTTTTGCTATGGTAAGTGGTGGTACATGGAGAAGCAGAATTTCCAAGCTTCACTTTCCAGAGGAAACTAAGGACTATATGATTGCTAGATATGGACCAGGAAGCTTTTTTCAAACTCCTTTGTGGCTGGAGGGTTGAGAACATTTCCCCCACAAGATACTAACAGAGAAATATGTGAGCAGGAGATGTGGGGGAAGATGCCATGCCAGAGTTTGTTTGGGAGCATACAGAGACTTGGGCAGCAAGGAGAAGCAAAGCCTGTGACAAACTAAAAAAAAGAGAAGATTTAGCATTCATTCCAGGTGATATCAAATCAGCTTTTGTTAAACTCAAGAAGTTAAAGAAAAAAGAGCTTGATATCACATATAATGTAATTACACTAGAACAATACCTTGGCAAAGGGTAAGCACTGCAAGGGCTTAGAACTATTATTGTCCCCTTCTCTGGCTTTGATAATTTTCCATTTAAAGTGGAATGGCTGGCTGCTGCTCTTTCATGTTCTAAAATGTTTGCTGAATTAGTGATAAAAGCAGATATACAGTAACATCCAGAAATAGATACAGAAATTGACACAGTTAAAAGGGAAGCTCTTGCATTTAAACAGACAGCAGCATTTAAAGAATTGGACACACTTATGAAAGAGAGACTTGTCAGGTATGAAAAAGAACTGGTCATTAAAAAACAAAAGAACCTAGTCAGAGACCAAGAAGACTATGACAATGGTTGAGTGTTGAATTGGAAGAGGAAGGGGAACTACAGGAGCAGGAGCAGAAGAAGAAGCAGATCAAGAGTACATTTTGAAGAAGGGGACAGTGATAACAGAAACAGGGATTGTAGTCCTTTCCAGATTGAAAACAGACTGCTCCAGACACAGGAGAAGGAAATATAGAACCAGGAGAGGCATGAGAGGAGGCAAATGCTACTGAAAACAAAAGGGAAACCAGGGGTCGAGGGAGGGGTCAGGGCAAGAGCTCCAAATAGTTAACATATCTGGGAAAGAACTCTCTGAAGCACAGATTAAATTATTGGAACACGGACTGTCATTTGTCCTGACACCCTCTTTAAACCCCTTTCAGATTTAGGTTGATCTTTATAAACTTTTTCAAAAATTGAAGTTGAAAGCCTTTTTTTCCAGAAGAGTGAGGACTGAAAACCCCATGAACACCGTGGGTTTCATGGAGACCTCACTGGAGCAGGATACCATGGATTTTGTAGATATCCCCCTAGACGTAGAAAATGAGGTAGAAAACATTGAAGAAGACATCGACTATATAATCAATATGATTGAAGGGTGCCCGGTGAGATCCATGGGCTCGAGTCCCACCGATGCAAGTACCCAGTGTGACATCAAAACACAGACAAAAAAAATATTCTCTCCTACTTCTGGTGTTATGCCAAATGTAGTTAACACAGTGATTTCTACATTTGAAAGGGTTCTTCTTAAAGAAATAGAATAAATTACACAAAAAGCAGGGCAGCCCAGTGATAGAAATTTAACTGCACAATAAATTAAAGCTCTTAAAGACCTACAATCAGATGATGAAATGGTAATAAAATCTGCTGATAAGGGTGGGAATACTGTCTTATTGAGTGAAGAACATTGCACTAATATTGTGTTCAAACTGCTGAATGATACTCCTAGCTATGAGAAACTTAAACAGAATCCCATGAATCAATATAGAGTTGAACTCAACCTTTTGTTACAGGAGGCAGTAAGAAGCAGGGCTATAACAGAAAGAGAATAAAAGTTTCTGTTAAGTGAAAATCCCCTCATACCCTGCTATTACATTCTACCAAAAATACATAAGGACATAAGTGATCCCCCTGGGAGACCTATTATTTCCTCAATTGGGTCTGTTACAGAGAAAATGGGTAATTTTGTACATTTCTTTTTACAGAAAGGTAAAAAAGTTAAAATCTTACATGAAAGATACTGCACATATTATCAACAAATTGAAAGATGTACAGTGGACAGACAGAATGGTATGGCTGACGATTGATGCTGAAATTCTTTACACATGCATACAGCATGAACAAGGAATAAATGCCTGTAGATACTATCTGGAGAGAGGGAATACTACAGAGGATATTCCTGTAGACTTCATTCTGTCAGCCATCCATTTTATTCTGACTCACAACCTTTTTGAATTCTTAGGAGATAATTACAGACAGGTTCAGGGGACAGCTATGGGGGCCTGTATGGCACCATCATATGCAAATCTATTTCTATGTAGATGGGAAGAAATTTCTTTACTACAGAACACAAATCTCTACCTAGATAAAGTAACTTTGTGGACCCGCTTTATTGATGATATTCTGGTTGTGTAGGAGGGAGACATGTTGGAGGCAGATTTATTTGTAGAATGGCTTAACGGCGACAACATTAACATGAAGTTTACATACAAAACAGACCCAGACAATATAGAATTCCTAGACTTCACCTTAAAAAGACTCACTTTCCCTGAAGGATCTATAACCACAAAAAAACTATAGGAAGCCCATGGCCACTAACAATTTACTCAGGGCTCACAATGCAAATCCTAAAAATCTAAAAGACTCAATCCTCCATGGACAGTCCTTACATCTGCAGGGGAACTACACAGAAGATTTTGACTTCTGGGCCCAATCAGAAGTACCAAGAAGCAGATTTACAAAAAGAGGCTATAATGAGGATTTACTCACACAAGCTATGAACAAGGCATATGGCATGAGAAGGGAGGAGTTACTTAGAGAGAAAAGGAAGGATTCATCTACCAACACTAACTGTGTCACATTTGCCACTGAATGCAAAAATTGGTCAGGCCAAATATCATGCCTAGTTAAATAAAGTATTTATTGATTGATTGATTCAAATAGGGGATGTTGTGTACAGGAACTGGCACATCTTGCACTCTGATAGAAATCTGAGGGAAGCTGTGGGAGAAAAAACATGTATCACCTTTTCAAGGGGACCTAATTTAACTTAGAAGCTAGTTCAGTGCAGACTGACAAAACCAGCCAAGAGTACATGACTAGGCACCAAACCAATAGGAAGCTTCAAATATCAGAAGTGCAACGTTTGCAGTTATTATAATACAGGGTCTGAATTCACACATCCTACAAATAAACAATAACATGAGATGAAAGATTTCATTAATTGTGACACATCATTTGTAATCTATGTTTAGTAGTGTGGATGCAAACAAATGTGCATAGGGAGAACAACCAAAGCACTCAAGCAGAGAATCCAGGAACATGTCAGAAACATAATTAATGTAAAAACTGACCCCTCTGTAGGTCTCATTTTTTCCAAAAACACAACTCAGACCAAGAAAGCCTGAAGGTTATGGGAATTGACTAGCAACAACCCCTCAATTATGGGGGTGACAGAACCAATGAATTGCTTAAAAGAGAAAGCAGATGGTTCTACAGATTTGGGACAGTGAAACATGATGGGTTAAACGATCAGTGGGATCTAAAACCCATTTTAAAAGATAAGAAAAGATAAGAGAATTCTCAAAGTTGAAATTGCATTATGTATTAATTATGCTTGTTTACATATGAAAAAGCTAAACTATTTCTTTCTTGCTTCTCTCTTTTTTACAGGAATACTGGAGAATGAATGTCTGTAGATCCCCAGACAAATGAATGGTTCCTTCTCCCACACTGTGGATGGAAGTTGCTCTAGGGTGATCACACCATGACATTTTGCTCTAGTGCTTCTTTTCTCCCCCCGCCCCTCTCTGTCTCCCTCCCTTTCCCCATATCCCCTTTCTTCCACCACTTTCTCATATTAACTTCTATCTATATTTCTGCTATTGTTTAGTCATGTATTTACTGAAGACATGGCTTCTCTGTTTTTGTTAGCTCAATAAATGTGTCTTAATGTGCTTAAAATATTTAAAAAAATACCTCAAATGTTTACACATTTATAATGAATAATGTCAGACAAGTCCTTAAACTAGGAAATCATTTTTTTTAAGGAACTGTATACTTGTAAAAAGATTTGTTTGGCCACCATCTCAGAACAGAGGGTAACTGAGACTAATGTAATTTACTGGATGACTTGACTGAATTCCGAGGTCTGCAGCGACATTATATTTCTTTCTTTTTTTGATTACTCTAAATGTATCATTTAGTTCTAGTCACGTCTTTTATGTGTATATACATATGTGCTTTTGTACTAATTAATCTATTGTAACATTAAATAGAACACAGATTTGTGTAATGTATTGTTGTCACCCTTTGATGATGTCATTCATTCATTATGTATATATGTGAGCCTGTTTCTTCACTAAGCCATACCCCCCTTAATGGCTAGCATGCTGAAGCACAGGGGTTCCTGGCCATACTTATTTTGGCTTAAATAAATTGCTATTACAGTGCTTATTTCACCTGTCTGGAGTTACTCTTATTTATCCACTTGCTGAATTGTTCTGAGGCTTGTTAGATCTGTAAGAGTAACCCCCTCATTAGTGGTATGCTGCTTTGCTTTTGTTTCACTTCAACAGTAAGCAGTGCTGGTGCCACCAGCAAATACGATAGCATATGGCAATATGGCATGCTGTATCATGCACATCACTGCATGAAGAGAACACAATAGGAGCTGAAGCAGCAGGAACCAACTGAAATGAGCAGTATGTCACTGACAACAACACCACTGTACCTCTTAGCTTCACAGTGCACAGTGACAATGGGGAAACACAGAAGCTCAGTGAAAAAGGTTTTAAGAAGGGACATAAATTTGAAAGAGTTCTTTAGTTACTGAACCATATTAGGCAATAGAAACATAAAAACATAGACTTTGATGACAGATAAGGAGCACTTGATGCACCTAGTCTGCCCATTTTCCCTACCTTTTGGATAAGCTACAGATCCTAGCTAACCAGCAGCCTTCTTTCTCCTACCCCCAGCTAGAATTGCCTTATGTCTGTCCTATGTATTCTTAAATTCCCCCACTGCTTTTGACCCCATTATCTCTTCTGGAAGGCCATTCCATGAATCCACCACCCTCTCTGTGAAAAAATACTTCCTCACATTGACCCTTAGCTGTCTGCCTCTATCTTCAAATTGTGCCCCCTTGTTCTTGTCCATGTCGTATTTAACTTTACTGAGAGTTAAAAAATGATTGTTGCAATTGTTCTACTTGCTTCTTCCATGTTAAAAGGAGTAGTTTATGTATCAACACAGTTCAGAAATATGACTTTTTTCTACATGTTGTATTTATCTGCACATGTTATAAATGTGATAGAACATTGTAGGGTGGTTGGTTCTGGTCAATAATCATACACCTGTCATGCATTGTAAAGACAGTCTGTGCAAGCACCTCATGCTGAACAATAATTTGGAGGTGTACTGTGATTCACCATTGCACAAACCTTTGACTGCATTATGACTGCACAGTAAGTTGATTATTTCAACATAACAAACTGATGCATGCATAACAGTGTGTTATCACAAACCCCCCAAAACAGCCATAAGGTGAGCATCAGTTGTAAGTTGCAAAATCCATAACCTTGATGCAAATGCCAAAGCAAAAGTCTTCCCCTGCACATCTTAGGGTCCTATTCCAAAATAATGTGACATGCCAAGTCTATAACCTGGGTGCTAATGCCAAATGCTATGGGGAAAGGAAACTGTGAAACTCTAAATTCTTCAAATAAAATCATTTTGTATTGTTTGAAAGCTGAGTAGCCACACCTATTTATGTCCAGTCAATGTTTTGTGGTTGAAAGGGCCACTTCCATGGGTCCCAATGGTGGTATCCTTTAATTTTATGCTGTACGCTTATTAGGTTTCTCTACTTTACAGACAGGAAGAGAAGAATCAGTGACTTCAACAAGTGGCTGAGGGAATGGTGCGGGACCAAGGGGTATGGATTGGTGGTGGACTGGGGTAGCACATGGGATAACACAGATCTTTATGCAGGGGATAGGTTACACCCCAGCAGGGCAGGGTCACAGGTGTTGAAGCAGAAGCTGGGGGATTTCATCAATGAGAAGTATCATATTAACTAGGTGGAGGGCGAGGCATTGGAGCTTGGAATCACCAGGAGAGGAGTTGCATGGCTCCCTCCACCACAGGGATAGATACGGCTTTAGGTGAAATAGGGGCTGGAGTGAAGGGTAAGGAAGCAGGAAGGATAGGAACAGCTTGGTGAACAGTTTCATTAAATGCTAGGAGCCTGGGGAACAAGTTGGCAGAGTTGCAGGCAATGATAGCAGTGGGAGAGGTGGACATAGCTGCCATTTATGTAGGGGAAAGGATCAGATGTATTAGGGAGAAAGGGGAGGAGGGCAGGTCAGAAGTAATCTGTTTGCAACTACATAGCCAGAAAGGGACCACGATCTGTCTGGAGGTTGTCTATAAACCACTAGCCCAAAAGGAGGACATTGGCAGGGAACTGGGGGAGCAGATAAGGAGGTATAGTGGCAAAGGGAGCACTGTGGTGGTGGGGGACTTTAATCTATCACGGGTGGATTGGAGCATCCCAGCAAACACTTGTGCCAAGGAGAAGATCCTTCTGGAAGTATTCCAGGATGGCTTTCTTACTCAGAGGGTAATGAAGCCAATGAGGGAGGGGAATATACTAGACCTGGTACTGGAAAATGGGAAACAGGTCAGGGATGTAAGGGTGGAGAAACCTCTGGCAAGCAATGACCACCACACAGTATGGTTCTCAATCAATCTGGGTGGGGAAGTAACCACTACAAAAACTAGGGTCCTGGACTTCAAAAGGGCAGATTTTGGCAGGATGGGACACATACTGGAAAGTCATATGGCAAGCATCTGCCCAGAAATGGGCATGGAACGAAAATGGGCAGTCATCAAGACAGGACTGCCTGAAGCCACTAAAACTTGTGTCAAGAGCCAGATGAAGAAAGCCAGGACCAAGAAACCAAGTTGAATGAGTAGAGAGGTAGTGCAGAAGGTGAGGGAAAAGAGGAATGCAGTTTGGACCTACAAAAGATCCAACAGGGAAGAAGACAGAGAAGAATATGTGAACAAATCCAGGGAAGTGACCAGAGTGGTAAGGGGAGCAAAGGAGGCTACAGAACAGAGGTTAGCACAGGGGATCATAGAAGGAGAAAAATATTTCTTCAGATATATCAGAGAGAAGAGGAAGAACAAGGATCAAATTGTTAAGATCAGGAGGGGACGTGGGTGGGTAGAAAAGGGGGATGAGCAGGAAGAAGTACTTAATGAATACTTCTGTTCAGTCTTCATCAAGGAGAGGGATGGACCCATACCTGAGAGGAAGGGTGAGGTGGGAGAGGGTGGAGGAGAAGCAACCACAGATGGGGAAGTGACTGTGGAAAGGGTGAGGGAGGACATTATGTCCCTGAAGGTGGACAAGGCGCCAGATGGAGTCCACCACAGGGTGCTGAGAGAGATGGCAGAGGTCCTAGCAGGGCCATTGTCAGAGCTGTTCAATACCTCTCTGAGCTAGGGGTGCATGCCCAGGGAATGAAGGGAAGCACATGTGGTACCTTGAGTGGGCCAATGGATGAATCAGGGAACTGCAGACCAGTGAGCTTTACTGCAGTTGTGGGAAAACTGATGAAGACAATCCTCAAGGAAGGACTGGTGCAATTTCTTGAGGATAACAATCTCCAGCACAGCAGACAGCATGGGTTTGTCTCAGGTAGATCCTGCCAGATGAAGTTAGTTGATTTTTATGACTGGATTACAAGGGCACTGGACAGGGGACATGTGATGGATGTTCTCTACCTGGATTTCAGCAAGGACTTTGACTTAGTACCACATGATAGGTTGACCTGCAAGTTGAAGAGTCTGGGAGGCAGGAGGAAATTGATCAGATGGGTCGAGAACTGTCTGCAGGGTAGACAGCAAATGTAGTAGTGGGGGGGAGGCATCTGAACCCATGGCAGTAACAAGTGGTGTACCACAGGGCTTGGTTCCACTTAACATTTTCATAACCAACATCGCAGTAGGGATTAAGAGCAAGATTAGTCTCTTTGCAGATGACACAAAGATTTGTGCCAATATAGATGGGAGGGAAGGATCAAAAGTACTTCATGAGGATTTGGCAAAACTGGAGGAATGGTCTTACACTTGGCAGCTTGGATTCAATGGCAAGAAGTGTGAAGTGATGCATTTAGGAGGCAAGAATCCAGGACACAATTACTGGCTGGAAGGTGTCTCATTAACAAAATCCAAGGAGGAGAAGGATCTGGGAGTGCTGGAAACTGGGGAGATGAACCACTCTGCTGAGTGCAGGAAGGCAGCAGCGAAGACAAACAGGATGCTAGGGCGCATAGCAAGTGGGATTACTTCTAGGAGTGGGAAGGTCAACTTGCCCCAATACAGGTCCCTGGTGAGACTGCACTTAGAGTACTGTGTGCAATTCTGGTGCCATTACTTGAAAAGGGATATCAAACTACTGAAGGGGGTGCAGCGCAGGGCAACAAAAATGATCCTGGGGTTGTGAGAAAGACCATATGAGGAGAGACTGAGAGAGCTCAATATGTATACCCTGGAGGAAAGAAAGGAAAGAGGGGATATGATTGAAACCTTCAAGTACCTGAAGGGTTTAAACAGAGTAGACACAGGTGTATGTTCAATCTGAAGGGTGGAGTGGAAATCAGGGGCAGTCTATGAAGTTGGAAGGGGGCAGGCTCAAGAGGGAACAGAGGAGGCACTATTTCATAGAACGGGTGGTGGCAGGGTAGAACACTCTGCCAGAGGAAGTCATATCACTGCAGAGTGTTGGGAGCTTTAAGAAGGGGTGGGACAGATTCAAGGGGAGGGTATAAACCTGGAGGGGGCGGGAGAAGGGGAGAGAGGGCATATGAGGGAGGGAGGGCAGCTGTAGTCTAATGGACTGAAGTGCTGCACTCTCAAGCAGACTACATAGACCAAATGGCCTGCATTTGCTGTCAATTTTGTATGTTTGTATGTACTTTAGCTCTAATTTTAAAATAGTCTTAACATCCTAAGTGTGTGTGCTGTAAGCTTGTACCAATATAAATAGTTTCTCAAAATGTTCTTTGTTTATGCGATGTGCTATATTGGCTTGTATAGACCAACTTGGCTATATATCTTTGCCTTCTTTTCCTTGTATGTCCTTTAATTGTCTTCTTGTATGGTACTTTTCTTTTTAATGCTTTCATGAGGCCTACATAGTAGGGCTGTGCAAATACCTTTTACTGAATATTTGGACAAATATTCGGTATTCGGATCCCAGGTATTCGGTATTTGGCCATGAATGGTGTGTTTTTTTTAAGGATAGCTTAAAAAGTACTTAAACAACACCATTAATCCCCCTTCAAACCTGGTGTAACATATACACCTTATCATCACTTCAGCAACCAACATAGAGCTGTCACTAATATAACACAAGCTACAGGTGGCACACTCACTCTACCACACTACACACATAGCACTGCAAAAACAATATCAGGTACTGTATTGGGTCCACACTGTAGGGAGTTCATGGTCACAGTCACATGGGTAGAAGTTTCTTTGGCCTAAGACATAGAAATAGTGGCAACAGTGGCTAAAGTAGTAGTGACAGCTGAAAGGGTGGCTACCGCAAGACTGGTATTGGTGGTGATGAAAGTCACACTGGCTGTGGATATAGCAGCCTTAGTGGTAGCTGTCGAAACGCTGGTAGTAGTTTCTGCTGCTTCCTGCACAAGGCATGTCAGCTGTAATGCCCTCCTACTACTAGCATAGAAGGATGTGACAGTGAAAGTGCAGATGAACAGGTGGTGACAATAGTAGCAGTAGCATACTGTCTGTCACCACTGTATGAATTAATCTCATGATATTTTGTAATCTTGATAAAGTGTTTCATTCTTGGGTACATTATTTTAAGATTGTTTTGTTGAAGAGCATCTCTGTCTCATTTTTTATAACTTCACTTATTTACGTTGTGTATTTCTTTAAGGGTTTAATATTCATAGTGGCCCAATTTTTGAACCCTGTTGGAACGCCACAATGGACTTGCTTATGGGAGTTTGACACAAGTGATGGCTTGCATCAAACACCAGGGAGTTTGCAATTTATTGGATATCAGCATCCACAACTCCTGGACACAACCCCCTTGCAGCAGCTTCCCCCACCATAAGTTTGCATCTCTGGCTGACCTCTGCAATGGGACTTGCAGCACAGATAAGGCTCAATGTACCGTAAATAAGATCAACTGTTGCAAACTGCACCACCCTTTGTAAAATTGGACTGCGCTGCATCCAAGGTGTGTGGCACATCCACGACCCCCATTGCATCAGATGTAGGGTTTCCTGCAAGCCCTGCATACACCTTTTAAAATCAGCCCAGTTTGTTTGTAGGTTACTGAGATGCCCCTGACAAAGACCAGGTTCTGGTCAAAGATACATGGCTTTATTGGGTTCCTCCAGCCTCAGCACAAATAAATGTGTTGCCAACTTTATGCTCTGCTCTTAACTGTGTTTGGCTCCCAGGGACGCACCAGCAGTAATTCCCTAGATGTGCTGTACTTTTGTGTGTCTATCATCCTGGCATTCACCACTTGGGACCAACGGTGCAGATGCATTGCTGGGGCTAGACCAAGCATGTTTGCAAGGTTGCTAAGACATGATGGCTCAGGTCACTAGTGGTTACTGTGTAAAACACAAAACTACTAGTAGTGTCTGTGTGTGTGATGCATTACTTAGTGCTTGTGGAACTACAGTACTACTCATGACAAACCTAGCAGTTATACTGTACCACATAAAGCAGCAGCAAATAAAAAAAAAATTACTAAGAAGGGGGAAAAAGAGGAGAACCTCTTTATTCAAACATGGAACCGAGCAAGGAACTGACAGATGACACACTCAACTCAGTGAGTAAGTCCTGCCCACTAAGAATTGCAACAGTTTAATAAAAACAAAAAATCAAATGCACACAGCCGTGCACACACAAAGCACACCAGGGTGGGACAGATCAGTTTAGTGATGGTGGACAGTCTGACCACTAGTTTTCAAAATCTAGTAGCCAAATCATTATTTTCAATGGCTATCATTTTTAAGGATTCAAAAATCACTTTGTGAGCACGTAACCTGATGGCCAGTAAATTTAAAAATCTAGTAGTCAAACCAATTTTTCTGGCTAACCTGTTTGTCTCACCCTGGCACAGACTCATGAAAAAATATATTTCACCCACATAGGTTAATCATGCATGATGAGCTGCAGAAGGGGAAGGGAGGGAGGAGTCAGCCAACACACTCCTCAGTTGTACAAGGATCCAAGCCCGGAACCAGATGACTAACAATATTAATTCAGTGAGTCAACCCTGACTGGCTGAGAACTTCAGACGCGTGTTTCAAAAACTGTATGCAGAGAGCTGTGCACCCGTGGGAACCAACCTCATGAACAAAATATATTAAACATGTACATGCAACTTGTGTGAAGTGAGCTGCACATGCAGAGCACAGTGTCACAAAATAAAATATTACATATAGGCGAATAATGCACAGTGAGCTACCGAAGGGGGAGTTACAGTAGCAGACACCCTGTTCAGTCATGCAGGGAAACAAACCTGGAACCAGACAATAGCAGAAAATAAAACAAAAGCAAAATGTGCTTCACCAAAAAAATCACTGGAGCTGTGTGTCAGGGATCAGTGGAAGAGGGGTGTTAAGAGACAGCTCTCCTGGCCCCTGTAACTGAGCACAGCAACAAGAACAAAATTAGTCAGAAAGCCAAACGTAGCTTTTCTGACACTGATCAAACAAATAATACTGATCCAAAAAAGCCTATGGAGCAAAAAATGACTATTATTTTAGCACGTTTAAGGTCTCAGAAGTACTGCAAAGCCAGCTCTTAGAAACAACTTTCTCCTGTTCTCTACCAACACAGAGTGACGATGTCACATGGTGTGCTTGCCCATGAGCTCTAGAAACAGCTTTTTATTGGTCAACAAAGTCCTGCGAGACTTGGAAATCTCACCAAACAGTAATTCTCGAATAGTGACCACATAGTGAACTATTTAGGAAAGGCATCCAAATATTCAAGAAGTCTACTATTCCTGGTATTCTGGAAATAATATTCAGCCCATGTACAGCCCTACTACATAGAGAACTAAATAAAGCACCTGCAGCCCCGTCCCATTCTTTGTGTCAAAGTGTTGTTTTTCAGGGTGAGGCTGCAGTGCTTGGCGATTGCTTGGGTCTTACAGGGAAGTTGTGAGCTGTGCAAACTAAGGTAAAATAAATACATTTACACTATTTTAAAAACTGCTCCATCTAGCTTATTTAGCTTATCGGGCAGGCAACTCCCTGGAATATGTTGCCTGCCCAAATTGTGTAAGTGGCTCTTTAAACATTGACCCATGTCTTCTGTCCTATACATCCAAACATAGACATAGAATCGTATGGCAGATAAGGACCTAGTGGGCCACCTAGTCTGCCCAATTTACCTACCTATTGTACTGCCACAGGCCCTACCTGGTGTTTGGCTGTTTCCTCCCTATCCCAGCCTTTACAATGTCCCTGTGCCTATCCCAGGACTTCTTGAATTCTGGTACCGTTTTCACCTCTACCACTTTAGTTGGGAGACTGTTCCATGCATCCACCACTCTTTCCATTAGGTAGTACTGTCTTACTTTTCCTCTGAATCTAGTTTCATTCCATGCTCTCTGGTCTTTGAGTAAGTTATTTTCTTGAAAGTGCTATCCACAGGTAGCTTGTTTATGCCTTTGAGATACTTGGAAGTCTCTATCATGCCTCCTTCTCTTCCAGAGAATACATATTTAGGTCCTTTAGTCTTTCCTCATAGGTCATACTGTGCAGGCCACTCACCATCTTTGTTGCCTCCTCTGGACCGCCTCCACCCTGTCTCTGTCTCTCCAGAGATGTGGTCTCCAGAACTGGTCACAGTACTCTAGGTGAGGTTTCACCAATGGTTTGTACAGAGGCATCAATACCTCCCTCTTCCTACTAATGATACCTCCCTCTATGCATCTCAGCATCCCACTGGCTCTCCCCACCACCCTGTCACATTTTTTTGGCCACCTATAAGTCATCTGAAATGACTACCCCCCAGGCCCTTTCCTGCTTTGCTGTTGTCAACACCTCCCCCTCCCCCAATTTATAGTCCACCCTTGGATTATTGGCTGACTGTAGGCCACTTAATATATCATACTGAGATTGCTAACATAGTATAGAGGTTATAACAAGGTCCACTTTACCTGAGTTGGCCTACAGACTGGGATTGAGGCTGAGTGAATGAGAGTGGGTAAGGAGTGTGTTCTAAGACTACTTTCAGAACTTTCCAATCTGTGACAGCTAGCAGTGGACATCACATACCATTACTTCCTGCCTAACTGAGACTGAAAAACTACATTACAGGTAAATTAGCAAATTTATAAACTGGAAACCATGATGAGCAGAGAATAGTAGTGCTTCAAAATATTTTGTTCAATTTCTTTTACCAACAAAACCTTCACTGAGCAAATCGGTCATTCAAGTACATCAATAAAAAAGTTTCACTATAATTGTATCCAAAAGAATAACTGAAAGCTGAATATTCACTATAATTATGTGCAAAAGGATTATTAGCAGCTAGATGCTAGTTGAGCAACAAAAAAGGGGAGTTACAAGGGTACTGCCTACAAACATTTCTTTGAAATATCATTGTACTACCACTGCGATTTCCAATGTACTACCATTGTGGGTTTCATAAATGGTATCCCAGTGGATTTGTTCCAATTCCATTGTGATATCATTGTAACAATTGTGATACCATGCAGACAGTGGTAGCTCACTGGTAACACCACCTCTGTTGGTACCACAGTGGTAACAATGTATGCCATTGTGATATCACTGTTTGTTGGCATCACAGTGTTTTTGTTTCACTTGCAGTGTGATACCATTAGGTCCACCATGATACCACTGACACACATGTGGTAGCACAGTAGCCAACACATGTGCAATGATATTACAATGGAAAATACCAATATAATACAACTGCAATTGGTATCACAATGGCTTAGTTTCAATGTCATTGCACTATCATTGTGACCACCATGGTACTATGTGTCAGTGGTAGCACAATGGGTACACTTGCAGTAGTAATATAATGGTCTCATTCTGTGCCTTATGCTGATGGTAGCACAGTGGTCATGCAGAATGGTATCACAATGGCCTGCGTGGGGCACTGGTAGCATGCCAATTGCACTGTAGGGGAAAACCTGCTGGCAGAGTGATCCCAAAAAATAATTAAGGCACATCTAACAAGATCAGACATGTACACATCTTAATGTAGGTACCATCCCACATCAGCTAATCACCAGATGTACAAAATCCCACCAATGTTGTCTGTGCTCCAGTCATGCACCTGGTCTGTAGTACACAGTGTCCTCCTAACCTCACCACATGGTGTTTCACGGCACTGCCTCAGAGCATAAATCCTCCTTGTTTACACGGAAAGCAGAAAGTGACCTTGTGGGACACTCCATGTCCCTACAAAAATGAAAACAATAAAGTGAATGGCCACAATCCATCCTGTTCCTAGAAGAAGGGAAAAGGGTCTTCCTGGGAATGCAGACTGCTTCAGCCCACTCCTTTGTTACCACCATGGGTTGCTCCAGTGATTTCTCCCTGTAACAGAATTGACACAGCATCTCAGCTCAGAAGTGACTTTCTTTCACATGGTGTACTCTGCTTTGCTGTAGGAGAGGCAAGAAGTGTTAGAGATCAATAAGCTGCAGCTACCAAAAATCCAATAACTTTCCCAGCTAGGCAGGGAGCTGTCTCCACCTTAATCAAGTATTCAAAAAACTGGGTGTGTATGGGTAATAGGATGTGCTTACACTTAGACTTTTCAATTTGTCACAGATAAGAGGGGAAGACAGACCATACCGTAACCTGCTTGACCATCTGAGCCACCACACACATTTTATAATAACAGGTGCTAATGAGAGCACTGCCAGTAATGCATTATTTTTTTTTAATTTATAGTTTACTAATTTTGTATCAATCATAATACAAACCTTTTCCCTCAGAGGGGAACAACACATCAGTTTTTACATAAAAGTGCATAGCAGTTTTAACAAAGTATGTTTCTGTTCCACTGACTTGTTACTACCGGGTTTCTTAGTCATTATTATACAATCCCATATTTTACATGTAACACAAAATAGCTACTGCAGCCATGAACTTGGACTATATTTAGCTGACAGTAAAGGAAAACACCGGTTACCCACTGATACTCTCCTGCTGCTGCCTATGTCACATATTAGCATTTCTGAATCAAAAGTACTTTTTTCTGGGGGGGGGGGCACTAGAAAGAGAGTTTAGTATTATAAATCATCCAATAAAATCATCAAATAATACTGCATATAAGGATTATAACAAAGCTAATTGTAGGGAAATTATTAGTTCTTTAAATAAAATAAACTGGGAAGAAGCGTTTTTAAATATTCCTATTAACTTGGTCTGGGAAAAGCTTAAAACAATAATTCATAACCTAGAACAATTACATGTGCCCAAAAAGATGAAATATAATAAAAAAGGGTAAAATCCTCATATGGTTAACCAAGTCAATAATTAAACAAATTAATATTAAAGAAGGACTATTTAAGAAACTTAAGAAAACGGCAAGTCCTAGCCACCAGTCTAGATATAAAAGAGCTCTATCCACACTAAAACATGATTAAACAGCCCAAACTCAAACTAGAATTTAATTTAGCACATTGTAAAAATAGTAAAAAGA
This sequence comes from Neoceratodus forsteri, assembly GCA_016271365.2. Lineage (NCBI taxonomy): Eukaryota > Metazoa > Chordata > Ceratodontiformes > Ceratodontidae > Neoceratodus > Neoceratodus forsteri. Next base: position 1,296,509,745 of record CM057456.1, read on the forward strand.
TCTCTTTTTTCATATATTAACAACAAGAAGGGTAATACAAGAATGGTTAGGCCTATAATTGACAATGGTACAACTTTACATTCCGATCTTGCCACAGCAAATGACAGCAATAATTATTTTTGTTCAGTTTTCACTAAAAGGGATACTAATTATATAATTAACTCTAACAATAATTTCATTCCTACATCATACAAGTTTGACATATCTGATGTAACCAAAGTCCTATCTACTCTTAAAAAAACCACCAGTCCGGGACCTGATGATATCCACCTGAGATTTCTGATAGAGACATCTGAATCCTTGGCCTTCCCCCTTACAATACTCTTTAATAAATCGCTAACTGATAATGATATCCCTGATGATTGGCAAAAGGCCATAGTAACACCAATTCATAAGAAGGGGAGTAAGTCATATGTTCAAAATTATTGCCCAATCAGCCAAACATCTATCATGGGGAAGCTCATGGAGCGTCTGGTCAAATCACTTCTTGAACAGGAAATGATATCATTGGGGATACTAGATAATACTCAACACAGGTTTAGGCTGGGTTACTCTTGCACAATTAACCTCACATCCTTCTATAATAAGATCAGCAAATGTCTTGAAAATATTCCTACTGATGTAATCCTTTTAGGTTATAGTCGAGCATTCGACAAAGTGTCCCATTCCACATTAATTAACAAATTACATACCTTGGATTTCTCTCAATGTTTAGTAAATTGGGTGTCTAAGTGGCTTTCTAACAGAACCCAAGTGATTAAAGTAAATGGTGTTGAGCCTAACACAGGCCTTGTCACTAGTGGTGCACCCCAAGGCTCTGTGCTTGGGCCATCCTTATTTAAAATCTTTATTAGTGACATGAAAATCAACTAAAGTAATAATATTTAAAAGTTTGTTGATGACACAAAACTAGGAGGTAGAGTTGATAGCCCAACCAATGTATCAATAATTGAAAACAATCTAAAATCAATTGAACTTTGGGCAAACTCTAATGGCATGGTATTTAATGTTGATAAATATACAGTACTACACTTTGGGAACAAGAATCCCAATAAAGACTACTACCTCAATAATTATTTTCTCAAATCATTAACTAGTGAACGTGACTTGGGTATTATAATTAAAAATAAACTCTCCTCTTCTGATCATTGCAACAGAGTTGCTAGGACAGCCAATGGCATTCTGAAACATGTCAGAAGGACACTCATTAATAAATCGGAACACTGCTTGGTTCCTTTATACAGGACATACATTAGACCATACACGGATTATGGCTCTCCATTCTGCCCCATAGAGCAGGTTCAAAGACAAATTACTAAAATGATTCCCAGGTTAGCATTCAAAGATTATAACACTAGACTGAATGAAACCAGACTTCATCTATTACATCTTAGAAGATGTAGGGATGATATTCTCTTTATCCTTAAACTACTGCAATCACCGGATCTAATGATCAATGTGGACTGTCATTTGCAAACAATGGTACAGTTCGTAGACTCCATAATTGGCAGCTTACAGTCAACTAGGCAAACACTAATAAATGAGATATTTTTTTTTAGTGCAAGCACTTCCAAACAGTGGAATTTACTTCCACAGGAACTTGTGGATTCAACTAATTTTGATACCTTTAAAAGGAAGCTTGATATCTGGCTTAGTTCTATATCAGTGAACATCTAATGACCCACACATTGTGGGGGATGTTCTTGATGAGCATTGAGCCTTCTTTTGTCCAACTTAACTCAGTAAACTCAATAAACTCTGATAGGGCATGTTCCTCAGAGCTCTCCATAAGCCAAAGAGAAAAATCCTACAAAGTAGTGAACATTTTCTTCCAAGTGAAAGTCAAACTTCAGGACTGTATTACTGACATTGAGAGGCACAGATGGATACATTTCATCTACCATGGCATATCAAAAGGGTGCAGCAGTAGGTGGACAGAAACAACCACAACAGATGACTGAGACTTCTGGTAGTCCTGGAGCTGGGAACCAGGAGGCCGTAGCCCCTGAACACCCTTGGCAGCTGATATTGACTGCAGTGCAGGCTATGGCTACCAAAATAGAGAAAACTTTACAACGTTTGGACCAACAGGATGCTGTGGTAAAAATTCTCTCTGCAACAGTCTGGGACATAGATTATAGATCAATCACGATGCTCACTATGGGTACCAAACTGATTATGGAGAACAATTAACTGTGCCACAGGATGGATGCCATTGAAAAGGAAACAAACGCTCCTAATATCTGAATTGTGGGACTTCCAGAAGGGGCTGAGGGAGAATATTTGTGTAAGTTCACAATAGACTGGTTGAACTCGTTTATACCAATAGTGGAGGTGCTGGGGTAAAGTGCATTTTCTGAAGCATACTGGATTAATATGCAACCAGCACAGTATAACCATAATGTACCCAGGACTGTCCTGCTGAAATCAATTAATGCTGCTACCAAACAGTGAGTTATAACAGCAGCTGGGTCTGTTTAACCACTCACAGTGGATATCTCCAATGTAAAGTTATACCCCAATCTGTCCTTTGCTACCAGAAATCAATAAAAACTGTTTGATGTTTTCCGCAGATAGCTGTGTTCATTGGGAACTGTGAACTCTCTGCTGTTTCCTGCCAGACTGAGAATAGTCAATGGGGAGAAACAATTTCATTTTTTGGACATCAATGATGCGGTGAGATGGGTGGAGAAAACTGCTAAAGAATTAACACGAGGCCTGGAGCCATAGAAACACAGAAACATATAAATTTGCCAGCAAATAAGGACCGCCTGGCCCACCTAGTCTTCCCATTTCCCTAGCTACTTAAACTCCAGATCCTAAATGATCTGCAGCTTACCCTCTATTTCCTACCACTAGGGTTGCCTTCTATCTATCTCATGCACTCTTGAATTCACCTATCATTTTAGCCTCTACAACCTCCACAGGGAGGCTGTTCCATGCATCCACCACCCTTTCTATGAAACTAAATACTTCTTCACATTACCCTTGAGTCTCCCCCAGACTCATATTCTGACCCCTTGTTCTTGCACATCTCTTTTTCTGAAAGATGCTGCCCTCCTGAAACTTGTTGATGCCTTTGAGGTACTTGAATGTCTATATCATATCCTCCCCTCTACCTCCTTTCCTTTAGAGTATACTGTACTGTACATACTGAGGTCTTTCAGTCATTTCTCATATGTTTTCTGGTGTATTCATTTCACCATTTGTGCTGCACTTCTCTTGACCACCTCCATTCTGGCAATATCCTTCCAGAGATGTGGTCTCCAGAATAGAAAACGGTATTCCAGCTGCGGCATGATCAATCGGCAGTACAGTAAGATCACCACCTCCTGTTTCTTACTGGTGATGATCTCCCTGTTCACCACAGCATCCCTGTGGCCCTCCCCACTGTCTTTTCACATTGCTTGCCTACTTTCAGGTCATCCATTATGATTATCCCCATGTTCCTTTCCAGTTTTTTTGTTGTTAGTATCTGCCCCCCATCGTGTATTCCTCTCCAGGATTTCTGTGCCCCTTGTGCATGACTTTGCACTTCTTTGTATTGAATTTTAGCTGATACTCTCTTGACCATTCCTCCAACTTGTCTTGGTCTCTTTTCCTTCCTTCCACCCGGTCTAGATTGTCCACCCTATTGTAGATCTTGGTGTCATCCACAAAAAGGCTTACTTTCCCTTCCAGTCCCTCTGCAATGTGACTAATGAAGACATTGAAGAGAACCGGCCCCAGCACTGAGCCCTGTGGCATCCTGCTGGTCACCCTCTTCTCTTGGGATTGAACTCCATTCACCACCACCCTTTGTATCCTATTGCTCATCCAATTCCTGACCCAGTTTGTCACCTTGGGGCCCACTCCCAGGCTGCCCAACTTGTTTGCTAGCCTCCTGTGTGGGACGGTGTCAAATGCCTTGCTAAAATCTAGGTAGGCCATGTCCACCGCCCTTCCCTGATCCACCACCCTGGTTACCTGGTCAAAGAAATATATCAGATTTGTTTGACAAGATCTACCTGCTATGAATCCATGTTACCTTGGGTCTTGTGCCCTGCTGGCCTCAAGGTATCCCACAGTCCTTTCCTTTCACATGTACTCCATTATTTTCCCCACCACTGAGTTCAAACTGAATGGCCTGTAATTCCCAGCCTCCACCTTGCTCCCACTTTTGCGTAGTGGTACCACATTCCCCCTCCTCCAGTCCTTTGGTACCACTCCCTTCTCCAGTGATTTGTTGAATAGGGCTGTCAATGGTGTCTAGAAAATATACTGTAGTCAGAGATATTGGAGGAAGCAGTGTGACACAAACGAGAGATGTGACGGACTTTCAGTATTCTTTATATTGTCATGTATTTGTTGAATGGTGAATTTGTATTTTTCTTTTTCTACAAAATTGTATTCTATTTTTATCTTTTTTGCACATTTGTGTAATAGGACCTCACTTAAAATGAGCTAGTCTCAGTTGAGCTATCCGATTCATTCATCTTTGTATGTAATAAATAAAAATGTTACTACTACTACATGTAAGCTACTGAATTTTTTTCTCTTGCAAGGACCAAAGATTGGGACTTTCCTCTAAAGGGATGGTATGTTTACTTACATATCCTTTTTAAAGATCCGTAAAGAGGGATAAGATGGCAGAAGCCACATGACAATAGACATTCGTGAGGTGTCAGCATGATCGGTAGTGTGACCTCAAGGACTGATTACCATAACATAGTCCCTCATTGTATAACTCTGACAATTTAGGGGTGGTCCTGAAGTGACAATAACTGGTATTACCCCAAGAACAATAAATCCTTACACCATGCTACTGCAGATATTATTCCCCAAATAGTTACATTTTAATTGATTATTCCAGGTTATATTAGCTAACTGACCTGTCTATTTCAATAGGTACCACATTGAGTTATTAATTAGTTTATTATAATGTCTTATGTGCCTCATTTTGGCACATCTGAATGGTAGTTTACCTATATATTTCTGCATTTTAAGTGGTTTAAATGTAACCTATAGGCTGTGGCAAACTCTGCCTTATTAATTTACCTTTAACAACTGTATCATTGATCTGGCTTGCATTTTCTAACAAACTGTGATTTAAAGGATGATTTCCTGTTTACTGCCCCTCTCCTTGGTGCACAGAATGAGGGGCTAGGGTCACTGTCAGTAATGTATTATTAAGCATAAGCATTTTTAAAATTGGTAATTCCCCTCATGCTGTGTAGCTGTTATGCACTCCTTTGATGAAACATTAATAAAAAAAAATATTTCCAACTTCACTTTAGTAGTGATAGATAAGTTTTAATCTGTGCTCTCAAACTTCCATTTACTAAGGATGCTGGCAGCCGTCTTGTGTAAGTCCAGTGAACCAATGTATTTATTTATTTTTAAATAAATATTTGGTGCCTAATTAGGTTGGGAAGAGCCTCTAAATTCCACAACAGCCATTTACTGCATGATCCAGATAAAGTCAATTTATCTCTTAGTACGTCAGTCCACTCAGCTGTAAAATTGGGTAACAGCTGGACCCCAGTGAATCATCTCAGCCAGGCTACTCAGGACAAACAAAATTCAAAATAAAATAAATGCTAGGACTGAAGCAATACAGGTATGGACCCAATGAGGAATTGGCATTTCCTCGCTCCTCTAGGAACAGAAACCAGCATGGAAGAGACCTGTGATGGGACCACAGCACAGCTATTGCCTCCCCCAACCTCACCAGCAGGAACAGACTGGTCTGGGAGGAGGCCTGTATTGGTCTGATTGGATTCTTCCCCCTCACAGTAGTACCTGAGAATGGTGTTCGGGTGGCCTGTATGGGCTGAATGACCCAATTGTTTGATTCATTGACTGGCAGCAGCTGAGAATAGCATTGTGGGGGAACATGTAAGGAACAGTTGAACTCACCAGTTCCTTTTTTCTGAACACTGGGGTCTGCATTCATATGCCATCCATTGAGGCAGTGTATGACCTACTTGTCAGAGCACCAGCTTGGTGACCAGAATATTAAATGTCCAAGCCCCAGCAGAGCCGAATAATGAGCTGAGAATGAGCTTGGTATATACAGCAGACATGGGTTTGATTCCCACAACCTCAGCTTGCATACTGTGTGACTCTGAGCAATTCACTCAGCTCCTCCATCACTATCAGGTCACCCCTGAAAGCAGACCTTATGCCAATTGGGCACTACCTGGTTACCAAAAACAAAAGATGAAATAAAAATACTCACTGGGTGACCTTGCGCAAGCTACATAACCCTGAAGTCCACCCTACTGTCTAAATAGGTAGAGGCAGGACCCAACTGGGCTATCCTGAGTAAATAAAAAAATCCTAAGCAAGCTTTGCTGAACTGGAAGAAAGTCCAGAAAAGATGGGCGTGGAAAACAGATCCTTAAAAAATGTCTGAAAAATGCATTGTGATCTACTTGGTCTTATAATCTGGCTGGGTCTCTTGGTGGGAAATAAAATCACGTGGGTTTAACCCACACAATATATTTTTTTAAAATCCTTCAACCAGGGTGCAGATCAAGGTCATCAAAATGTTTATTTATTTATTTATTGAAATGCTGCACCAGGAAAGGCACACTGAACAACAGGTTGCTCATCTCACGGTGCATCCTGGGGGAAGGGGGGAGGGACATAGCTGAAATACAATCAACATTTGTACACTTAGACAGAATAACATGGCAGGCAATAGTTTGGGTGGGTTGCAGCAGAATACATATGAATGCAAAAAATATATACAAAATTAGTTATAAATATACCTTTTACACTTGCATTATGATGAGTGAAAACAAATCAATGAGAGGACATGCATTCAAGCTGGAGGGGACAGGTTTTGAGGAAATATGAGAGGGAAGTTCTTCACTGAGAGAGTGGTGGGTCCTTGGAAAAGGCTACCAGAAGGGGCGATGGTGGTAGACTTGATGAGCAAATTCAAGAGGGCTTGGGATGACTGCATGGGGCCAAATTAAGGCAAAAAATGGCATGGGGGAGGGGGCAAGATAAAAGGACAGAGGGGGGTTGGGCAGACTGGATGGGTCATTGGGTCCTTTTCTGCTGTCAAGTTTATATGTTTCTATTATAAGGTAGCATTACAATCAGTAAACCATGAGACACTGAGAGAAAGATAAGTGTTGAGGAATTGCAGGGACTGACACCAGGGTGAGATAATGTCTATGTAATATGGCTATCCTGGGGGAAAATGTGTTGAGGAAATGGGGGGAGGGAGATGGGGAAGGAAACAGGAGGGGGGTTGAGCAGGAGCAATGGAAGGAATAAATAGGAGAGGATTGTGGATGAGGACAGGTGGTTGGTTAATATAACGTATGGAAGTAAGTTAGACAGGTCTACGCAGACTAAGCCAACCTTATCCCCTGCACAAAAATCCCTGCAGGAAATGATGGAAGGGCTGGGTCTTGTAGATCCTTGGCGTCTTTTACACCCAAAAGAAAAGGCGTTTACCTTTTATTCACCTTATCATAAATCCTACTCATGGATAGATTTCTTCTTAGTGAATAGGGATATGATGATATGTCCTCTAGACTGTGGGATTCTCCCAAGAGTATTATCAGACCACTCTATGATTTGGTTGGAGGGTAAGATACCTCATTCAATCCCCAAAGCTACCCAGTGGAAGCTTAAAGCCCAAATGCTATCACAAGAAGATACTGTGAGTAAGATACAGGATTCAATTACCCAATATATAGAACATAACAAAGGGTCTGTTAAGGCATATGACCAATTTTCATGCTCCCTGAAATGTTTTTTAATAGGAGAGTTTATCACATTAGCTGTGAACCAGAAAAAGAAGCGAGAAGCAGCAGCGAAATCCCTGCTAGATTCCATTCAGAAAATGGAGAGGGAGATCAGTGTTAATTCCACAACTGCAAACTTAACTTGGCTAGAGGTCCTTAGGGATAAATATGCGAATGTGTTAAGAGAAAGGGCCAAATACACTCTGTTTAAAACTCACGTTAGATATCTGGACCAAGGAGATAAGGCCGGACATCTCCTGGTTCTTAAATTAAGACAGCAGGAAGAATCGAGGCTAATAGCCAATATAACTATGGAGGAAAGTGGAAACATATTGACAACTCCTAAAGCTATAGTAAGTGAGTTTGAGAGGTTCTATAGGAACCTTTATAGTTATCCACCTAATAGTCCCACAGAATTTGAGATACAACAGTATCTTTCTAAACTTTCTCTTCCTGCTCTCACCCAAATTCAGAGAGCCCATCTAATTTCACCTATCTCAGAGATGGAAATATCAATGGCCATCCAATCCCTTGCTCTCAACAAAGCTCCAGGACCAGATGGGCTTCCATCAAATTTTTATCTAACTTTCGAAAAAGAGCTCATTCCTATCCTCCAAGAATTATATTCCCATATTTGTACCTATGGGATTGTTGACTCTACCTTGTTAGAAGCCACCATTATTGTTTTGCCAAAACCAGGGAAATCTAAGGATAAGGTAGCAAACTATAGGCCAATCTCCCTGATGAATTACGATGTTAAAATACTAGCAAAGGTTTTGGCCTTGAGGATTACCAAAGTTTGGGACAACTTAATAAGCTCTGAACAAATTGGGTTTATTGGTGGCAGAAACCCCTTGGATAACTTTAGTAAACTGCCATGTCTTCTTCGTATCCAGAGAGGCAATGGCACCAATGGCCCTTGTCTCTCTGGATGTGGAGAAAGCTTTTGATAGGGTTAGCTGGTCCTTTTTATTTAATACTATGTCTCAATTTGGATTTCCTCAGGAATTTATTGGGTGGATTAAACATCTATACTGTAATCCTACAGCTAAAATATACTGTAATGGATTTTTTCCTAAAAATTTCTGGCTATACTCTGGAACCAGTCAAGGGTGCCCATTGTCACCACTATTGTTCAACTGGTATTTTGAATTTTTAATTCACAGCTTTCAGTTATCTCCATCTATAACAGGCATTTCAGTGGGCCCTTTAGAGCTGAAACTGTCAGCCTATGCAGATGACATTTTGCTCCTACTTTCATACCCAGCAGAGGCCATCCCGAAAGTGTTAGACATAGTAAATGAGTTTGGTAAATTGTCAGACTACAAGCTGAATATTAATAAGACAGAAATTATGCCACTTAATGTTTATACATGTAAAGGTGATCTGGACAAGTTTAAGATGGCCTGGACTAATAGACTCAAATATCTGGGAATCATCTTGTCGACCTCAATACCTCTTCTAAAAAAACTTAAATTAGATAATCTTCTCCTAATTATTCAGCAAGATCTAATTAGATGGTCCCCCCTATATATCTCTCTACAAGGTAGAATCAATGTCATCAAAATTAATGTACTGCGCAGAATATTTTATCCTTTGAATATGTTAAACATCTATCTCCCCCTATCATGGTTCTGGAAACTCCAGAGTATAATTATAAAATTTCTGTAGCAAAGTAAGCCCCCACAGAAGTCTTACAAACTTAAGTGCTCCGAAGGAATTAGGAGGGCTGAAGCTCCCAAATTTCTATCATGACTACTTAGCAAGTCACATGGCCAAGTATATGAGGTGGGGGAGGTGCCTTTTAAGGATGGGTGTTCCCAATATTTCCCCCTATGACTGAAAATAGAGAGGAACCTGATAATAGGGACCAAAATAGCACTGGATAGCCTCTGGTATATATTCCCTAAAGATTTTCCCAAATCACTTAGATCCACGGTTATTTACACTTCAGTTAGGGTCCATAATCAGGTGTGTAAAGCTTTAGACATAGCCAATTTTAGGGATATTTCCCAACTGTTATTTGGTAACCCCAACTTCCAAATTGATAGAACTTTTCTATTACCACATAGACCGGGTATGCCATCGAACACGAGAGTTAGTGATTTAACTGATATGGAGAGGATACTCTCAGTCCAGGATATAATGGAGAAGTTCCACCTGACCTCTAAATATGCCTTCTATATTTATCAAGTTAGACACCTGCTTATTACTATTTTTGGCATAGACCAGTGGAACACTAACTGCAGTGAGGTGACGGCTGAATTTAAAAATAAAGCAAATTCACCACATGCAGTATCTGGGCTAGTCAGGACCCTATATGAGAAGATGTATTCTAATATAGTGGACCACTCACAATATTGGACAGCTACCCTACCAGACAGTAATGACAATTGGGCATACATCTGGAAGGGAATCTATAAATATAGTACCAATGATAGGCTTAGGCTGACACAATACTATATACTACACACTATGCATTTGACTCTGGGAAAGTTATATAAGATGGATAAACTACCAAAAGATGAGTGTTTTAGATGTGGACAAGCTCAGGGCTCCCTGATTCACATTTTTTGGAAGTGTTCTTTAGTGAATTCATTATGGTCAGAAATTAAGGCCAAGGCGGATCCCTTGTTGTGGTTGCAAGGTCTCTTCACTCTCAAAGTCTGTTTGTTAGGAGACTACACAAAAATTGATGTGATGGAGAGGAGATATTATATAAATTTAATTTCACTCACAGTGAAAACTCTGATATTAAAACACTGGAAGGACCAGATGGTCATTCCTTACCAAGAATGGTTGGTATGGTTATTATACAACTTAAGGATTGAAAAAACTATTGCGAGCCTTAGGAGTACAATGTTTAAGTTTAATGCTCGGTGGGAGAAGTTCCATGATTTATGGTCAGTGGCCAGGATATAGATCTCAGATACATTGGTGGTAGATAATTAGCTTATTAAAAGAAACAGTGGTCACACCTTCCTTTTGCTTCCCTTAGCTGATGGACTAAGGTTAAGTCCGGCAGATATAGAGCAGCATTAGGTAATATTACAAGGTGAACACTGGCTGGGGGTTAAGTAATGGGAGAAGGGGGCTTTTTAGGGTGGCTATATGGGGGTAAAAGGTAGATAGATGGAGGGAAGGATAGTGATAGACACACAGTTTTGTACCCTAGGTATTGTATTTAAAACATATTTCTTCTCCTTTCCTTAGCCAATGACTGTATAGATATGGGGGGGTAAAAGGGGGGGTTGGGGAAATAATTGGGGTGTTATGAAATTTGTATCCAATGTATTTTACTTACATCCTTCTTTGATCTCTTGTATTAAGTACTGCATTGAGCCTGACTGTAAATAATTATAATGAATAAAGCATATTTAATTAAAAAAAAAAGACAGGTGGTTTGGTTAAGCACAGGTACAATTTACAGATAGGAAGTTGTATAGTACCAAGGAGATGGGGTGGGGAGATGATGAGCAGCAAATATGGTGTGATAGAGCATTCTATAATTAGGGAGGTTGTGGGAAAAGGGCGCCTGACCAACTGTGGTAGAGTGATGAGGGACAGCCATTAATTGAGAGTCATAAGATCTAAGGGAGTGGGCAGGCAGGGGAGAAGGGAGGATAGCAAAGAGGCAAGGTAAGGGGGAGTGTGTCAAACCAAAATTTGGACATGAATTTGATACAATGAAGGTGGCATTGGTTATCTAAGGAAAGAAAGGACATGGTGTAATAGAGGTTACAGTGATGAGTGAGGGTGGCATCTAAGGTGAAGCAAAAGAAGGAATTAAAGTGAGTGTCTAGTTTGGTTAGGGAAGACTTGGAAGTTACAGTGTAAACTACATCAAAGTAGTCCAACATACTGTAGGTAGAATCATCTTCTGTACTATTTCACGCCTTGCCAGTAGAGGGAGGCAGCTACGGTTCCTGTATAATGCACCAAGCTTGGGGTGCAACTTTTTTAAGGATGGCGTCCACATGGCCAGAGAAATTGAGGTGTCAATCAAGCCACACCCCAAGGTACCTAAAGGAGGATGTGTCCTCAAGGATTGCCCCTACAAGAGTGTGAAAGGAGATTAGTGAAGGGAGCCTAGATAGTCTCTGCCTTGTGCAAATGGTCACTGAGACTGTCTTCTTGGCATTAAGGAATAGTTGATGGGAGCTAAACCAGAGCTGAACCTGGTTGAAGTCATGATCAATGGTTTTAAGAACAACAGCAGACAGGCTGGTGCCCTTAACATGCTTACTCTGGAGAAAAGGAGGCAAAAGGGTACCTCTTAGTCTACTGCACACTCAAGGATAAAATATGATTGAACAGTGGAGGTTGAGTGACAGCTGTACAGCAGAAAGTGCAGGAAACCATGAAGTGGGCCTATTTCCTTACACTAGCACTTGCAAACTCACAGAACACAGAAAAGACTAGAATGGAAACACCCTTCAGCAGTACCTAACATGAGTACATTAAGCATAAAACTACTGTATGTTGGGGATGGCAAAACATTGCTGGAAGCATTGTGCTCAACACTGTAATGTGTATTCTTGTGAGCACACAACTCAGGGGGCCAACTGTTGTATTCTAAAAAACTCTTGCATTTTTTATGCATGGAAAAAAGTGATTACTGTGGACATTACTGGGGTAAGTCTGCAGTATAGTATAAAAGTGTTTAATATTTTATAAAACCATATTTATAGTGTGGTCTCACTATGTGAGTTGCTGCTCTGTGCTATTATTTGTGTCTTCAAGGATAGGTAAGATCTCAGACAATGAGTAATATAGTCTATAGATTTGTGTGTTTTAATATCTATCTAGCTAGTAGGGCTGTGGAAGGGCTGAATATTATTTTCCGAATATCACAAAAAATGGGCTATCCGAGTATTGGGAAGCCCTTTCTGAATAGAGGACTATATGGTGGTATTCGGTATTCAGTACAGCCCTAACAAAAAACAACCCCCAACCCTCCTCTGCAGCCCAAAACAAATGCAATAACATATCATACATCCTCCCACCCTCTAGCAACAGTGGCACAATCCCACCATCCAGCTTCTACTCCCCTGCACCCATAAATTGTTATAATTATTTTGTGACTGACAACAGAGCCAAGACATTATTTCACTGAAATAAAATATAATACCTGCCAACTGGCACAACAAGCCCACCTCCATGGTCAGCCACCCTCTTGTAAAATGAAGTTTGCACTTAAAACACTCTGTCCCCACCCACCCCACCTGACAGCACCCTACTTCCAACCCCTCACCCACAATTTGATGTAGAAAGAAATCCCTGATGGGCGACCAGCATAACTCACCCACCTCTACAGTTGGTCACCCTCCTGTAAAGTGAAGTTTGCACTTAAAATACTCCCTCCCCAGTCCGCCACCCTGGCAGCATCCTACTCCCTCTCACCTCCATCCAAGCACCTAATACTCCTTATCAGAAGGCAATTGGCACAACCATCCCTCCTCCACAGTCAAGTGCCTTCTAATGAATAAAATCACTCCTGTGCTTGCATAGTAAAACCAGCTGATCACATAATCATATGGTTTTACTATAGCATAGCAGGTTTATTAGCCAAAGCAGTCAGAAATGGTGAGTAAATACCTCAAGTGGAGGGAGAGGTGGGTAGGAATAAAGAGAAGAGAAAGAGTCAGTGGGGTTACCTAGTAATGGGAATGGTAGCAGCAGATAGAGTAGTACAGGTAGTACCACTCCCAGGCACAGAACAACATTAATGACAATGCAGAAAAAACAAATCACTAGTTATATACGAACACCAACTATGCAGCACCATGAGGACTCAAATATTATCACACTGATCATGCAGTCATGATGAATACAGTTGTTTGGCAGCCCCACCCATAGAAAGGTCCAAATTATGCTACAAAGCCTGTTTGAGCATCATTCAAAATACCCACCAGATCACGTCATTTCACAGGAAGTAAGTTCAGCAACAGTGGACATGCTGTTTAGTGACCTGTTATCATTCTCTTTTGTTGAAAATGTTGGTTTTTAAAAGTTGATGGCCCGTGCCTGTCCCAAACAGCAGATTCCATCTCATACTTATTTCTCTATGTGTGATTTCTGAATTGCATGGGACAGTATCACCCACAATAATCAATGCCCTGCAGCATTTGACATAATCATCCTTACATCTTAGTATGGATATGTGGACCAGTTGCCAAGCATCTGGTAGCACCTACAGTATCTGTACATCACAGCACACTGGCACAAGTGCCTGGGTAGTATTTGACTTAATCAGGGAAGAAATTGCAATAAGCTAAATTGCTGTGATAGTAACACTTTGGGTATTCAATTACATGCCAAGCTGGCAATGAAGAGCGTCAGTGGATGACACATGGGTTAAAAAATGTTAACATTACTCCTGATAGAGAGATTTATGAGTGGCTTCACCCCATTGACTTAAGGTAGATTTCACTTAGAGTGATAATGTCTCCCATGTAGTGAAAAGTTTCAGTGATGGTGGGTTTCTCAGTGTACCATGCCTGGTACAATGCATTAATCTTATTGTGTAGCAGTTTCTAACTTATAAAGGCATTCAGGCAAAGTTGACTGTGACCCATTGCATCTGTTCCCACTTTGACCATTCCAGAAACTCCCATGACCAACTAAGGTACCTGTAGATGCAGAAGAAACTGTCTTAGCACTGTATGATTGGAAGTTGTGACAAAATGGAACTGAATGCTGTACATGATAGAGTGCTTGTATGAGCAGTATAAAGCCATTTCTGAGTATTTGCTTCCACACACATGTTGTGACAGTGCCAGAGTATCCACATCTTTAACAGTAGACCAATGGTGACTGATGCTGTAGATGGCCTGATCATGATTCTTGGCCATTCAAGCATGCAACACAGGCAGGGAGTGGAGACATTGCCTGCGTAAGTCAGGCCACGCCACTATTATAAGTATTGAATCTGACTCTGTTTAATGTTCAGCAGATGCCGAAGGCAGGTGCTGGTTCTGAAAGTTGTGCCTTGATGGAACAAATGATCAATGTATTAAACTTCAACATTAATATTTCTGGCAACCTCTAGTCTTCACATTTTGGGATTTCCACCATTCTGGACCCATACTATAAATGCAGTTTTGCATCAGTCATTGAAGGCAGTCAGGATCAGGTGCAAAATTTGATCTTTAATAAGAAGGGTACTTGGGACACAGATGCTAGAAACACACTTACAACAGCACAAGCTGAACATCAAGTGCTGCTACCATCTCAAAGGGGACACCAGATGAAGAAACCTTCAAAGGAAAAGAGAAACTTCCAACCAATCTACTTTGAGATTTGTTGAGCCCAGTTGGACTGGAAGATGTGGAGGAAAAAGTGGAGGAGGAGGCAGATCAGGCAGCGGAATTGTGTGATGCACAATGCATGGTGGATGCATATTTGGTGGACAATAGTCACCTTAACATCAATGATGAGCCCTTAATATAATGGAGTGGCGAGCTCACTGTGATCAGCATTGCCCTCAGTAGCTCTAAATGCCTGAGCTGTCCAACCTCAAGTTTTTGTTTTGAGCATGTCTTCAGTTCAGCATGTCCTTCATGAGGTAGAGGCACACCAATGTGTCTTTGAAAATGTTGGCACGCTAACATTTATTTATATGAATTTGGGGCACATTCCATGGCACACAATTGTCTCTCAGTTCCTACCACATGAAGCTGAAAGTGGTGGGAAGGCTGGTGATAATGATGAACATCCTGATGTTGGTGGCATTGCCAAATTGACATCCAGCGAGTTGGTGTAAACCTCTATAGAAAAAGGAGTCCCATGCTGGGGCAACTTTAGTCCGAAATGATCTGAGGGTTGCTTTTTAGCTAAGTAAGCATAAACTTCTTCACACAGCCTTCTACTTATTTGAATCCTTTATGACTCTCACATTACTCCTTTTTTCCCCCTTTCACATTTTTCCCAGGTTGTGTTGCTGTACCTGTGTATTCACTTTCTAGTATATTAGCTGATTACATACAGTACAACTCAGGGAAAAGGCTTAAAAATATCAGGGACTAATTACCAAAATCAGGGACCCATCTTAAAAAATAATAATATCAGCTCATAAAGCTACTACAATGTGTGGCCTAACATTAAAACCATTTTCTGATAAAAATCCAGACTGTAACACTAATGTTTGTTGTAATTGTTTGTTTGAAAACTCTACTTTTTAGTGACAGAAACTATAATTTTTGAAGTGACAGAGGAAAATTTTCAGGCAAAATCAGGGACATCCCTGAAAGTCATGGACAGCTGAGAGGCACGGCTGATTCTACTTTCATTTCATTTTCAATTTCTCAATACATATTTACTTGACACAGTTATATTGTAATTACAATCCAATCTAGCCATAATTTCCTCCCTTTTCGTCTAATACCATACAGACAAGACTGGACTCCTAACCTAATGTAAATGCCAGGTGCATCTACTACTGAGTGTGAACCTGATACTATGCCTGCCCCCACTGATGAGATGCACCATGCACACCTTTGGCAGCTACCGCCATTGGATGCCCCCAGACAAACCTGAACTCTTAACCTACAGCAGCATGAATGCCTGGCGCAGTTAATGTGAACCTGCTGCCTTGCGTGCCCCTTTGCTGCCTCCTCTGATTTGTCCTGGTCCTTTCCTCTTCTAAGAAGAGGAGTAGTAGGAAGAAACAAAGAAGAAGGAGAAGAAGAAGACGAAGAGGAAGAAGAAGAAGAAGAGGAAGACAAAGAGGAACAAGAAGAATTTTTATATAGCAGTTTTCATACACATTTTATCCTAAAAATCTTTAGAAGTGTCAAGCCCACCAGCACAGTGGTAAGGCATCTGCCTGTGATGTCAATGTCCTGAGTTCAGTGACAGACTTGGGTAGTCAGTGGGATGGCCAGAGTGAGGTGGGTTGAGCATCACAGGGATGGCTCTCCTTCTCCAGGGGGAGGAGGGTTTGTGTGTCCAGTGCAATATGGACCCCTGGTGGAGGCCGGGAGTTCTGTCACAATCTACACCTGCACTCGGAGAAGCAAGACTGATGCTCAGTTAATCACATGGATGTCATTGCACATCTGGCCTCCTAGGGGCATCAGCATTCTCAAAAATTACTGACGGTCACCTTTGTGATGCCCACCTCCTGGTTCCCATTTCACTCGCTGCTACTCCTGCCCCAACTGAGACAGATTTCTGTTGAGTGGCCCACCCCTATGGCCCCACCTGGGGGACTAAACCTTGGGAGCTCTTCCAGCAGCGGTCATGCTACGGGTACTTGGGACACATTCTGGGGGGTCTTCTCGGTGGTCCTGCCTTCAGGGGAAAAGCCAGGGCAGTTAGTGGACATGGAGGTCTCAGTGGGGTGGTCAGGTCTGGAGAGGTCCAGGTGGAGTTTCTGGGGACCTTGGTCCCCCCAAAAAAGGCTTTGCAAGTAATGCAGGTCTGGTAGTGAAGTGACTGAATGTGTAGTGGCAGCCATCATTTCACCCATCAACACCAACACACAGCCTTGGAGAATTGCATGAACTGGTTTTATGGGAAGGGCATTGTTGTCCGGGACACTGGGGAAAATTCCCATACTCTTGCTGCAGGGGGTGCTGTTTCACTTCCTGTGAGCAGGAGGGTGGAGTCCAGTGTGGTGGATGACAGAGCAGGAGGAGGTACAGAAAAATCAGAGCAAGAGGATTTTGTATCACAGACTTCATCAACAGGATTTACAGATTTCAAGTGACTCAGAACTACTGGAAGAGGAACATAAATTATAAGATTAGAGGAGAAAAAATGACAGCTTTTTACCATGATGAACAAAGCAGAAATGCAGAATGCTGAAGAGAAAAATAAATTAGAAAATGAGAAAAAATGTAGAAGACTGTCTATCAGACCTACCGGACTGCCAGGAAAAACATTTCAGCAAAACTCAACTAGAAAGGAACTTGGCGAGAAAACAGATGTGCTGAGTCTGAACGCTGCAACCTCAGCAAACCCCTCTGTTGATGAATGGACACCATAAGCAGCTTTGAGAAATGCAGGATGGATGCTAACTATTGAAGGGAAATGGATCCCAGATGCAAGGATTCATCTCCAAGGGGAGAGGAAAGTTGGATGGAGTTCAACAGATGCAGCTGAATGCAACACAGAGCTGACAGAACATCAAAGGGAACATCCACCAGCAGCTGCAGTTATGCACAGCCTGAAACACATCTTAGACTCTGCTGAGTTAGGTAACAGAAATCTTGAAAATCAGCAGAATGAAACTAAGGAAGCAAATAATCTTAACATAAACAGCACAAATACAGCACCCAGAGCTAATATCAGCTAAATGGAAAGGTTAAACTGAGAGGAAGAAATGGACATGATTCCAGAGGTAAACGGGAATTAAAGCAATACAGATCTGTCAAGAAAACCCACAAATTATTTCAGTTTATTTCACCAGCCAGTAGAAGCTACAAAAAGATGTAATGCAGTATGCCTTGTGTACAAGGGAGGTTTAGAGCAGTTCCCTGACAGGCACTATGTGGGAAAACCCTCTTTGAAACTGTCCTGAGCACACGTTTATGCATTCATTCGTGCACTGGGAGATTTTAACTTTGACATCAGCTTTAGGAATGCAGCCTTGCTAGACAAATTTTGGAATATGTATTACACTGTGAAAGACTCTCCTATACTGACACACTTTACAGCAGTCCCACTAACAAAACCCACCTTCAAGACAACCGCAATCCTATTCTGAAACAAAGGTGTAAATGTCAATGATATAATATATTGGCTTATAAAAGGTGTGAGTTACAAGGAACCCCCGACCCAATAGTTGATGATGAGGGATTTTGGACAGGAGGATGGCAATGTAGAGTTAAACTTAAGCATGCAGACCAAGAAATTCAACACTTCCCTAGCAGTTTTTATTTGGGCAGGGCAGAGGCATTCTGTTCTATCCAGGACAGCCCAAATCTTGCTAGAGATGCATGTCTCTTATACATTTGAGCAATAACTCTTGACCTCAGTTAGGCATGTTAGCTTGTGTGAGTTGTATTTTTTGCTACATTTAGCATGTATCTACTGGTGGCTATTTGTGTAATGACCTTGAATCCTCCTGTTTAGTGCATGTTTTCATCTTGTACTGCTTGATAGTTGCTTTGTATCTTTATTAGCTTAACTACATTGTATCTGTGATGTGATCATATTGTTGTATTCTCTGTATTTTGCTACTTCTGTAGAATACTTGCTGCCACCTTTGTGGCCAGGATCATT
Organism: Neoceratodus forsteri; assembly: GCA_016271365.2. NCBI lineage: Eukaryota > Metazoa > Chordata > Ceratodontiformes > Ceratodontidae > Neoceratodus > Neoceratodus forsteri. Next base: position 1,296,528,722 of record CM057456.1, read on the forward strand.
ACTGAAATTGGTCCTTTGGATCAGCTCACTCACCCAGTTTCCAAATACATACATACATACATAGATACATATATTCATACATACATACATAAATAAATAAATAAGTAAAAATCCATTTCACACAATGTGGAGATGTTGGACATACAGGAAACTTATGTACTTTTACTCCAAATGTAACCTTTGTGGAGAGGAAGAACACACATTTCCATCATTCGCTTGGGCTGCACACAATTCTTTAGATTATAGGGAGCAAGATTACTACATACCTAAAGCCAATAAACTCCACCAAACAACTCCACCACCACCAAATTATGCCCAAACGACAATGCCTAATCAAACTGCAGTTCCAGAGAACAACACCCAACAAACAAAACCAGAGGAAAATGTCATGGTTCCAGAACTTGAACAACATTCCTGACACACCACAGACAGAAAGTCAGGCAGAGATGGCAACAGTGGACATCCCCCCATCCCCCCCCCCAATAACAAAGGAACAATTCCAAGCAGTAGATTAAGGGAAAAGAAGAAAAATAAACTTAAGTAAGTAACTACACTTGAACCAATATTATTGGAGAACAGATTCAATACCCTACAAAATCAGAACAATATTATGGAGGATGAAGATTCAGACATTTCAGAAAATTCATCTCAAAAGATTTTTTTTCAGAATCAGAAAAAGCAGATCCCTCTGACTGCACTATGAAGAAAAATAATGGGAAACAAGATCAGAACATAACACTTCTATAAACAAATGAGACACTTTTTTGCCTGAATTATTATTAGCAAGTTTAAATGTTAATAGCATAAAATTCAATGTTAAAAAAACACTACATTTGCAATCTTAGAACAAGTTAACCATGACATTTTTATTTTATAGGATACCAGATTGGGTAAGTAAAATTAGGTAAAAAAGCACAGACTTAATGGTTATGGGGAGAATCATACTGGTCAATGGGGTAAGAACAAAGTAGTGGGCTAGGGATCTGTTTTAGGAATCCAGAGATCAAGGTCTTAAAGCTAACTGATGTTAATCCAGGCAGAGCATTGGTACTAGACATAACTTTCCAGAAACAAGCATACCATTTAATAAACATTTACGCCCCACAAAGAAAAGCACTATAGACTGAATTATTAAAACAGATACAAGTAAATTTCTATACAGCTAAACAAGTGCTGTTTCAGGAAGATTTTAACATTAGTCTGTTACGTACTGTACAGACAAAAGTCCCAATACCACAAAATATATTGTGATAGAACTTTTTTAAAATCCTTGCTTAACCAAGCAAGCTTGAAAGATGATCGTAAGGAGAAAAGGTCAGTATCAAAGTATACTAATTTCAGAGGGAAATTGTCAACCTATGTAGATTTCTGGTTTGTATCAATAAAACCTTCCTATTGCACAGGTGGAAGCAATACCTATAGAATCATCAGACCATGCCTTGGCAGGAATACAAATATCAGATTCTTCAAAAAGAGCAGCAGGGCATGGGCTGTGAAGCCTGAATGCAAGCTTATTAAATGATTCCAATATATTGACTGAATTAGCACAAGTCATAGAAGATAAAAAATCAGTACTTTGCCTATATGATTCAATGGTCTCCTGGTGGGAAGATAGCAAAGTGTGTTTTAGAGATTTCTTTAAGATGGTTGCTGAACATAAAGGGAAATAAATATATGAGAAACATTAAGAACTAAGACAGCAATTTTGTAAATTACTTGCATTGAAAGCCCAGAAAAAACAGAATATACAACACAGATGCAGCTATAAAAAAAGAAATGTTCTGATACAAAGATGATCACCTAAAAACTTTAGAATTAGAACAAAAATTGGGAACACAAAGGAAACATTATCAAGTAAACCCTTTTAAAGGGTGTAAACAATGTACAGTACAAAGGAATATTTTGCAGTTAAAAAATAACACAGTACAATTATTGACAGGGAGCAATGGGTTCTTAGGAGAAATAGAATATTATACAGAAAAACAGTTTGGTACACCCATCCACAGTAACCCAAAAATGAATGGATTATTGCAGGCTGCAAACATATAAAATATTCCAGAAAACCAAACTCAGAGATAAATATCTAAAATCATATCCCAGGAAATTGAGGAGGTAATAAACTATATCAAATTAGGGGTGGCACCAAGATCTGACAGATTACCAGGGAAGTTTTATAAAATATTATCGAACAGCATGCCACATGAATCAAAAACATTATATAATACATTTCTTTAGGGAAAAAAGCCTTCTGGAGAATATGTATAAAGGTTTATTAATAGTCTTACATAAAAAAGGGATAAAACAGAACTATCAAACTGGAGAACAGTTACACTACTAATCGCAGATTTAAAAAAATTAACAAGACAGTAAGTAAAAGATTAGCGTAAATTTTGGTTGGGATAATACATCAAACACAATTCTGTTCTGTTCCAGGGAGAAGCATCTCAGACTCTTTAATGTTAATATGAGAAGTCATTGAAAAGATAAACAGGAATACTGGAGGGCTATGTAATAAGCTTGGACCAATCTAAAGCATTCAACTGAATGTCGCATGACTTTTTGCAGTTATGTCTGAAACCATATGACTTTCCTAAAGAATATACTGTATTCAGTTGGTGCAACTATGCAATAAAACAGCATATGTCCTACCTTATGAAAATAAGTGAGTAGGAAACAAATGCTATATAAAGAAAAGAGTCAGACAAGGCTGCCTCCTTAGCCCCCTCTTATACATTTTAATAGTAGACCCTCTAATAAGGGTAATATACCAGTCCTATAGGCTACAAGGGGTACATTACAACAATACAGAACAAGTTACAGCTGTAGCATATACAGACAGTCTAGTAAAAATAGTCACTCTAAGAAAGTGGCCAGTAACTTAATAAAAGCCCTTTCAACAGTAACAGGATCACTGATTAACTTACAGAAAAATCATTGTATAGAAATAGGAGAAAAGGAAAATAATACCCAGAAAGTAGCAGGCATACAGGTAGAGAAACAACCCTGTACAATTTGGGGGGTGTTTTTTGGCCCAGGAGACATTGCAACTCATAATTGGGAAAAACAGTTAAACATAGGAAAACAAAAGGTATCAAAATGGAACTCATGGCACATGAGTAAGAAAAATTGGGTGTATATATATATATATATATATATATATATATATATATATATATATAAAACTAAAACATGTTTAATTCCTATGTTCTTATTTTTAAGCTATATCTACATTCTTCCCAAAAAAAACTGAAATTACCTTGTATAGTTGTTTTTTCCAATGTTTATTGGGGAGCCAACTAAACCCTCTAAAAAGAGTAACTATATATCTAGATATAAAAAAGGGTGGGCTGAGAATGGTTAAACCAATAGATTTCTTTTACAGTATTTTATATTATGCAAACTTGGTACCAGTATTGCGAAAATTAAACAAAAGGAATGGTTAAATGGGTAACAGCCACAATCTCAGGGGTTGTGTAAGAATGGGTGTCGGATAAAATTCTACACAAAAATAAATGAAAACAGAAACTAAATCCTGAGTGGACACATTGTTTTGATAATATAAAAAAATGGGTCACTACCAGTCAAATAACAATACCCTGAAAACAATTACACAAAGATACAGTATAATGCAAAAACATTTTCATGAACCTCCACAGTTCACTATATATACAAATGCTGAGCAAAATATGCTAGTAGAGGCAAGATTCTGGAATAAAATGTGGGACATAGTTTGGTTGTGCATACACGGAAATCTAAATGTAAAAGTAAACCAAAAACATAAAGAATTAAATGAAAGATATTGTCCAAAACAATGAACCATTTTTTAATGGAATTTATTGTTATTATTATTAAAAGCTTGGGGATTTAATCTCCAAAAGATGGAAAACAAATATATTTTCAAACATAACCACATAAATGTTTTTTTTTTTTTGGGAGGGGGGGGTTATTCTCCCACCAGCTTTGAACTCTTATAATTGCAGTAGCATGAGAATTGTATTAGCATGTTTTAAATTCTGATTGTCAAGGGGACATCCTCACCTGAAATAAAACTCACACACAATAATATTTTTGGGTGCTCGATTGTCAAACTTTATTTAACTGTTAAACATCCATGTTTCTTCTCAACATAAGAAACACATATTACCACACATAACAATCAATCCCCAACTTTCTTGTCGAGCCTAGGAGTGTCACTAGAGATGCAGTGAAAATAAAATTCTGCTGGCAATATTGTGGCAAAATTGGCAATTTTGCCACGTGAAAAGTTTCATGAAATTGCAGTGAAATTTCACAATTTTGCTCGCTGCCGACCACCACAAATGTCAGTAAGCCCCCCACACACACACAATTCAACCCCAACTCCCGGTGTCTAGTGGTTCCCCTGGCTGGAACACCAGCCATAATTTAATTAGATAGGCACCCCAGTTAACGGCTGACCATTTGTTTTATTAAAAAAAAAAATTAACCCCAACTCCCTGATGTCTAGTGGACCCCCCATCCCATCATTACCTAGTAGTTCCCACCCAGCTATCCCCCCAGTACCTTGATTGGGCCATGGATATTCTCCTCCACTCACCTCCGTGGCCAGCAGCCCAACTGATCACAACTGAGAGCGTAAATGAATGAGTGCCTCATTCAAGTGCTCAGTCACACTCAGTCAGGCTGCTGGCCATGGAGGTGTGAGTAAGGATGTGCTGGTGGTCCGATCGGGGTACTGGGGGGAATCTGGGTGGGAGCTGCTAGGTAATGATGGGGTGCAGGGTGGGGGTCTGCTAAGACACCAGGCAGTTGGGGTTTAATTTTTTTTTTTATATAAAACAAATGGCCAAGGACCAAGGTAACTGGGGGGGGTGCTTATCTAATTAAATTACAGCCAGTGGTCAGCTGCGGAGGGAACTACTAGGCACCAGGGAGTTGAGGTTCATTTTTTTTGATGAAACAAATAGCTGGGAGCCAAGGTAACTTGGGGGTGCCTATCTAATTAAATTATGGCTGGTGGTCAGATGGGGGGCCACCAGGTAAAAACAATTTGGCCCAGTGAGCAGCCAGAGGGATGTGGGTGACCACTAGACATGAGGGAGAACTTTGGGAAGTGGCTGGTGGTCACTAAATGTCACTGCTGGAGGTGAAATTACTCACACAGGAGGCAAAATTTCACCTCGGGTGTCAAAATTTAGTCCACGGGTGCGAAATTTCACCCATGAGTGAAATTCCACCAGCTTGGGGGTGAAATTTCACTCACAACAAAGGGCAAAATTTCACTTTTCACCCAAGGTAAATATCTCCTGAAATGTGCTAATTATGAGAAATATTTCACTGGATAAAATTTTTACATTTTGCACAACCGTATGTGTCACCTGATGCCCTAAGACGCCTTCCATCATCCTTCTCTGTTCATCTTGTGGCTCAGGTGTCACATCCAATGCCCTGTTCTGTTACTCTCCATCATGTTGCCTTCTCCTCAAGAGGTGTCCCCCACCTACCTAGATGAAGACCCAGCCCAGGTCTGCCGCTAGTGCCCACTCCACCCTGATGTCTTCCCCCCTTTCCCATTTCTTCCTTCCCTTTGCTGCTTTCTGTTGGCAACTCACACTCCAATGTCAAGCCTGTTGCTCTCTGTTAGCAACCTATAATCGTGAAACTGGCCACCCACTGTTGCCCTCATCTGGCAACCCACACCCCTATCACCTGCACCTGCTACTTCCCGGACCCACCTCTCCTTAACTGAGGGTGGGCATCTCAGAAATTCAGCAGAAAGTGGAAAGACCCTGCCTGCCACCTACCAATACCCCCTAGTGGCCACTACCAGTATTCTTACTGGCCAACTGCCTGGCACCCATCATGTTGATTGGCACCCTGGCCCTTCCCCTTACTCAGATCTCCCTCTTTCCTCTCCCCCATTCCAGGCAGGGTTGCCCCTAACAACCTGGGTAACCCTGCATTGGCAACTCCCTTTGTCAAGGGGACATGCCCACCTAAAATAAAACATACAATAATATTTTTGGGTGCTCAATTGGCAGCATTTATTTAACTGTTAAATATCCAACTTGTTTCTTCTCAATATAAGAAACACACAAAACCACACATAACAATCAATCCCCAACATTCTTCTTGAGGCCAGATGTGTCACCCAGTGTCCTAAGATGCCTTCCTTCATCCTTCTCTGTTCGTCTTGTGGCTCAGGCGTTGGACCTGATGCCCTGTTCTGTTCCTCTCCATCATGTCACCTTCTCCTAAGGAGGTGTCCCCCCCCACCCACCTGTCTGTAGACACAGCCCAGGTCTGCCGCTAGTGTCTCCCACACCCTGATGTCTACCCCTTTCCCATTTCTTCCTTCCACTAGCACACCTCCTGCTCTGCATTGGCTGGTGTGCTTCCCCACAAACCCCTCTCCCCCTCCAATCCTTCAGTTGTCTCATCAAATTTGTTTGTGAACAATGCCATGCCTAGCTCTGGCAAGTGAACCCCATCCTTCTATATTCCCCTGGACTATTGTAAGCAATGTCATGCTTAATGTATATCCCACCTGATGCCTTGAGAAATGCCGCAATCCTCCTGTTTATCCTTTTCCTTGTCCTTTCTATCTCTGTCAAATTCCTGGCCTGCCTCCAAACCCACCTGGGGATGATCTCCAACCATGCCATCTTAACCCCAGGCCCCCAAGAGTGCATTATTCTCATATCATTCTGAATCCCCCACAACAAGTTCACCCATGGCCTTTCCCCCAGGTCATTAACCCTCCCCCCCAAATGAACAATTAAGAGTTCTGGTTTTTGTACTCTGGTACTTTGGTCTTCTAAAAGTGGTAGCAATTGCCCTCATCTCATTGCCTGTATTCCCTTCCAATGCAGCCTTACAGAATCAGCTGCCTACCACCTGGTCTGTTAATGACACTCTTTTCAGCCCAGAAAATAAAGGAGTGCCCTATGATCCAAAACATCATCTGTCACCCCTCACCTGTAATAAAAGAGCAGAGTACTGTAACAAAATCTTTTCCTGCATGTATGACTTATAACTATCCATCTTCCATCTCCCCCTCTCTTTGATGCCTTCCACTGAGGCTCCCCCTGCTACTGCTTCTGATGCAGCCCATATCCAGAATGAGTGTGAGGAAAATCTGCTGGGATCCTCCCTAACAAATTCAATACCTCTTTTGATGATGACTGACACCTGATATGGTGTCACCGGATTTTTCATTCCCATTCACAAAGAACCCCCCCCCGGTGGATCTTATCATCCTTAGCTCGTCTAAAGCCCTGCAGATGCTCCCTTTCCCATCTGCCCTGTTCAGTAAATGGACCCTTACTCCCCCTCCTGCCTGATTTGTCTTTAATCTTCTTAAGTGTATTTCTACTCCTTCCCTGTCCCAGCATATGTCCTCTTCCCACAGTACCCCTTGTCTAGCACCTTGCCTGCTCAAAACTACCTTGCTGACTCCAAAGGCCCCTTGTTGCATGACTAGAAATATGTCTCTAAATACTGTCTCTTTACATGCTGACCTGCAAATACTGCCCAAGCTGCACAGCAGCCTGAGAAAAAGACTGCCATAAATGGGGTGCCTCCTAGCCTTCAGTTTCCCTTATAATCTCTGCCATCCCAATAGTATTCTGTGAACTGCCAGGGACCTGGGGGTGTCCCCCATCCCCTCACTTCACAAGCTGCACCTATGCCCACTAAGTATGTTCCCATGGTGGAATGTGCTAACAGCTTATCTCATTTATGCACCATGAACCTGATGACTTGGTGTCCTGACACCTTCCCTTCTAACTCCCAAACCATTTCCTGATGGAACTCCTGAAAACCCTCCCAGGCTCTATCATATGTCCTTAACATGTTATCTGACCACGACTCTTGATACAGCATGCTGGCTTTCCCTACCCAATCTCCCATACTGAGGGGAGGGGACTGCCATCTTCTTGGCTGCCATGGCTGGGGCTGCCTCCTTGAACCTTTGTAGCTGCAAATGGTAAAGGCTGTCAGCTATCTCATTGTGGATCCCAGCAATATACTTTGCTTAGAAAGACAGGTTTAACCTTAACCCCGCCAAAACCATCTGCTGCATCACCCTGTTAACTCTATCAGTAGAACCTCCCTGCTAATTTAAGATCTCTACCACTCCCATATTATCGCACCAGAAAATAATTTTTTAGTTGCACAACTTCTCACCCCAGACCTTAACCGCCACTCAGATAGGAAATATCTCCAGAAATGTGATGTCCTTGAGTAGCCCCTCTTTCTCCAATCTGCTTGGCCATGCTTCTGATATCCACTCCCCTTGGAAATATACCTCTATCCCACATGGTCCTGCCATGACCATGTACATCTCTAGCTCCATATTGTACACCCAATCCTCTTGCCAGAAAGTCACCCTGTTAAAGTCCTCTAAGAACAGCTCCCATACTCTCAGGTCCTCCCTCACCCCTTTCTGGATGTCCACCATATGGTAGGGCAGCTTCGCCCATCCTGTAGCCTTTGCTACTCTCTGGGTGAACAGCCTCCCTTGCACCACAGCTCTGCACTTAAAATTTAGGTGACCCGGCAGTTGCTGTAATACTGACAGCTGTACCCGCCTCTTGCTGATGACCCAGCTCAACAATCCCTTCAACTTCTCCACCTTGTCTACTGGTAGCCTCAAAACCCCTATCTCTGCATCCACCTCAATCCCTAAAAACTCTAACCTCCTCACCAGACCCTCTATTTTGTCTTTTGCTAGCGGTACCCCCAAAGTTTGGCACATAACCTGGAACTGCCCTCAACATTCATCTGGTCCCCCTTTCCCCTCCAATAAAAAATTGTCCAGATAGTGTACCACCTTTTAGTACCCCCATCTGTGCCCAAACACCCACTGCAGCAATGTGCTGGAAGTTTCAAAGACTGCATATGCCACCAAACAGCCCATTGGCATGGCTTTGTCAAAATAAAAACTCCCCCCAGACTGAAAACCTAACAAATACCAATCCTCTTCCCTCACTGGCAGTAATCAAAATGCAGACTCAATGTCTGTCTTTGCTGGCCAAGCCCCATCCACTGCCCTGATCAAGGTGATGGCCTAATCCATTGTGACATAACAAACTGCCCTCTCACCTTCCGAAATACCATCTTTTACCGACCTTCCCTCTTGATACGATAAGTGATAAATTAGTTTATATTCCCCAGGCTTCTTCTTGGGCACCAGGACCAAAGGGGAAACTCTAAGCCCTGCCCATGGTGGTTCTTCAAAGGGGCCCTTTACCTTCCCCGCCTCTATCTCCTTCTCTATTTTTTTTCTTACCAGCACTTCCTTTCCCTTTGTGGACCACAAATTCTTGGCCCACATCCCTACCTGTGGTCCTGCCCACACCAGGGCCAATGACAACCCAACCAGATCTGGCCACTGCCGATGCATAAGCAAACCAGGGAACCCTGCAGGATCAATCAACCCAGCCCAGGGCCCAGCCCACCCAGGGCTGCTCAGGGGATGTCTTCCCCACCTGGTCCACCCAGAGGCACCCCCTCAGCCAATGCAAAACTCCAGCCCAAGACACTAAAAAACATCCACCTCTAGTGCCTGCCCCTGATTGAGTCCTCCCGAGGACACGATCAACACAGAATGGATGGGTGAAGAATGCTGTCCCTCTAAACCTCCCAAAACCTTCCTTTCTTTTTTCTTTTTTTCTTCACATTGCCTGTCCTAAAAGCAAAGTCCTTGAAAAATGCTTATGTGCATACACTCTTAGGAAGGCGACAATGACAAAGGTGAGAATGATTAGCTGTGCCAGGAGAACTACCTGCCCGGGAATTCATATGCCAGGCTGTTGCACCTCCGTGCTCTTGCAGCCCAATGACCCTGCCTACTGCCTGCTCCCTCCCTCCCCGCGATGAGTCTCCCTGCACTCTCAGGCCCAAGGGACTACTGTCACCCTTTCTATCTCCCATTTTCTTTCTGTTTTTTTTTTTTGCAAACCATTCCTGTGGGGAGAGAATGATTCCTCAATCCCGACCTTCCTTATGCCCCCCCAAACCCGTCTACCTTATCTTGCTTCCTTATGCAATCCTTGCCAATTGATGTGTTGGTTCTATGGTGTCTCAGAAATCCAGCAGAAAGTGGCAAGACCATGCCTACCACCTACCAATACCCCCTTCTGGCCACTCCCAGTATTCTTACTGGCCAACCACTTGGCACCCATCCTGCTGATAGGCACCCTGGCCCCTCTCCTTACTCAGCTCCCCCTTTTTCCTCTCTCTCTCTCTCCCCCCATTGCAGTCAGGGATGCCCCTGACAACCTGCGTCACCCTGCAGTGGCAACCCCCATATGGCAAATTAGATGCAAATGAGTACTACAACAGCTACAAACAACACAAGAAGAGCTAGTACACTTAATTTTACATGGAATTACTCAAATTCAAGAGACAGAACAATGAACAGTTGTAAACAAAATATTAGTGGAGAGATGTGGAGCCTTACACTGGTTAAAATGAAATGAAAATAGTAAACTTTTCTTAACTAAAAAAAGTTTTCTTTTTCCTCTATGCTATATGACTATTTATTTCTATATTATAAAAGTGAATGGGAAAGTTTCTGTTTTCTTTTTTTTTTTAAATGATTTGTCCTTTGTGGCTTTGTGATTTCTGTTGAAGATTGTATTTTAGAAACATAGAAACATAGAATCATAGAATTTGACTGCAGATAAGGACCGCTTGGCCCACCCAGTCTGTCCATTTCCCTACCTGATGGATAAGCTGCAGATCCTAGTTAACCATCAGCCTACTTCTTCCTACCCCAACCCCCTAGAATTGCCTTATGACTGTCCCATGCATGCTTGAATTCCACCACTGTTTTTGACTCCACAACCTTCAGATGCGGTTTTTCACCAAGATGTTTCAATAAAAAATTCCCCTACTCTTGCAGCAGGGGGTGACTCTGGCCATCTAGCAAAGATGACTGACCAGGTGGATGACAGAGCAGCTGCTTCAAGTGTGGGGAAGACAGCCTCCTTCCACACCACTTCTCCTTCTGAGGCTTTACATGAAAGAAATGTACCTGTATGTATTTAATAATGGTCAGAGGAAGATTTGGATTTGGTTCCAGATGCAGTAGCACAGGCATCGGTGTTTCACTGAGCAAAGTTTTTCGGATGCAAAAGTTCATTTGCAAACTGCTTTGACCATGAAAAGAAGCACTTATTGTCTTTAATATCTAAGGAAGAATACCAGCCCAGTGGCACTGAGGGTTGACATGCTGGACACCACACCTCACACCACCCCAGCAACCCATGTTTAGGAACTAGCATGGACCACAGGGGGGCGGCGGGGTGACTAGGGAGGGAGGGGATTGAAAATCCAATGACAGCTGTCCTCTCCCAGGGAGGGGTGAGTTGCTGCTCCCACTACATTACTGCCACCAAATTGAAGCCTGGAGGGTAGTCCGTGACTGAGGCCGACATGAAGTGTTGGCATTGCCAGGCTGCAGCGTACATGTGTCTCCACAAAGGGTTCATGCATCAGTAACAAGGGGATGGGGAAAAAAACATGAAACTGGAGCTGGCAGACTCCATGACCCCTGGTGGTGATCCCATTTGGCGGCCCCCTGGCTTCTGGATTTGGCTCCAGGGGAGAGCGGAATTCAGCCCTCCTTCCTGCAGCTATGCACGGGAGGAGTCAGTGGGGGAATTACTGAATGAAGGAGCTAAACTGGGGGGAACTGCCGAGAAGAAACCTACCTGCCAGCCCTGAGAGGAAGAAGTGTCTTTTCTCAGGGAATGAGAGTAACTGCTCACCCAGCACTGTACAAGAAGCCCACAGCCAGTATTCTTCCACCCGCCTGGCATTCAGTTGCAAACTGTAAGGCCCGATGACACAGTATCATCAAAGGAGCAGATGCTGAGTCAGAGTTCTATGGAATACAGCCCTGCTAGCTCTCATACCATGACTACTAGTGTTCCTCATACTTCTACTGTCTCTCAGAGACTATCACTCACTGATTCTAATTTTTGTCATTCTCTTGGTTCATCAGTTTCAAGGGAATAACTTGCAAATGGAAAGTTTATGTCATTCGGGATTAGCTCCTGTTCATTGCAGCTCTCATATTTTTTTGCATCCTGAGTCTGTCTCTGTAAAAGGGCAGCATATGGGCAAGAAATCAGCTGCAATTCCACCTAAAGTTCCTTGTGAAAAAACTCTTAGTGTTCACAGAGGTGCAAATAAATCTGTATCATCAAATTAGCCCCTGTTGGGCTGGTCTCTGGTTTCAGTGCTAAACAGAGCAGGATGGAGCAGGGACACTATTGGTCAGTGGCATCTACAGTCCTCTCTAGAACTGTCAAACTCCATGTTATTCCAAAATAGTCAGAATTCTGTCTCTACTTTGCTGGAATGCTTGATAGTATGATTAATGAACTACTACTGTAGCTCATGTTCCTACTTATTCTATCCCTCCTGCTATTATTGCTAGCACCCCCCACCCCCATGGAATAGCTAACACCCTGCCTTGTACCTAACATGCAATTTTCTACTATGACTATCCCTTCTTCTGTTCTAAGTAATGGAATACTCAATACATACAGTGAGGCAATCTCACAGTTAAGTAGTGCTCTCCCTAACACTCAAGACTTGAAAGTGATTGATAACTGGGAAGGTCACTGTAGGTTGATGAGATTACAGTATGCGAATAAGACTAAGATTATGTTTTCATTGGACATTTCTTATTTTGTTAATGGAGTCATAGTCAGCACTGTAACAGGACCTTATTATGCAATGTGTGTATATGTAAAGGTAGTAAGTATTTTTCCCTGTCTAGTGTCATGGAATACATGACTTGTCAACTCTTACTAGAAATAAAATATATTCAGTTTGAAAGTGATTGATGACAATCTTGCCTCTGTCTCCCATATGACTGCTGCAGTTATATCTGAACCAATTCCTGATGTAGTAGTCATGGAGCATTGCTTGGCTGGGGAAGGCACCAGTACTTCCTGGGTGGGCAGGATGGAAGAGGCAAAGGTGGTAGCTGCCACCACTCAGAATCTATCTACAAGAGACTAGTCATCCCAGCAGGATACTTCACAGAAATGGAGACATCTCAGAAAAGCAGACGCCTTTTCCAACACACCTGCACTGGTGCAAAAGAGGAATGCAGTGAGATTACTGTACAAAGGTGGACATGATTTGTCTCCAAATAGTTCATATGTCAAGAAAGAACTACTGAAAGAATCTACATTTTTAATTTTTTAATGAGCTCTATGCCCTCATACATACACCAAGTGAGATGTATTTTGACTTTAGTTTCAAAATCCCTGCAAATCTGGATCACCTTTGGATAGAGTAGAATGCTTTAAAAGTCACTCCACTGTGGATACCTTTTCAAGCAATTCCCTTAACCAAGTCTGCCATATGTGTTATTACGATTCTCCTGAAGAATGAGGGGGTTAATGTATATAAACAAAGACAAGGCGCTGTGTCAGCATGTGGTCTAAAAGCAAAACAAAATGGTTATATTAAATGCACGCTGAAAATAGAAAATAGAGTTAAAAATCTACGTTTCGACCTTAGGTCTTCTTCAGGAAATATCTAAAAGAGAAAAACAAGTTAGTGTAGAGGAGAGGTAAAATGAGAGAGAGATATATATGTGGAGAAAGAAGAAGGGGGAGGCAAAGGGAGAAGAAGTGATAAATGATAAGATTAAAGAGAATCTGTGAAACAAAAAGGTGATGATGGGAAAGATAAAACATAATGGGAGAGAAAGAGCTGGGAAGTTCCCAGGTAGAGACTGATTAACAGGGCCTTGTAAGAAGGCTGAAAGGTGACAAATGTGTGAGAAGGAGACAGAAATGAGACATATGGTGAAAATGAAAACTAAATCAGTACAAAAACAAATTGACTTTAGGGAAAAAAAGGGGAGGCTGAAAGATGTTAGTGGAAAATAAGTCTATCATTTAAACCAGAGGGCTGCTGGGAGCCAAGGCGGATGATCAGCTTGGCTTCCATGTTTTTTCTATGGATAGGATCCCGGAAGCCCTGCTGAAGGACACAAACAGAAAGGTCATTGACATTGTGGTCCCTGGAGATAAAGTGGGATACAATGGGTTTAGCAGTTTCACCATTCCTGACTGCTCTGTAATGTTCCCTGAAATGGTTAGCAAGTTACCAGTTTCTCCGATGTAAATAGCTGAACATCTCCTGCAAAGAATACAGTACACTACATTAGTGGAGGTGCATGAGAACTCCTTGGTGATGTGAAAAACACCTGTAGGCCCCCGAATCTCAGTTACACTGGAAATAAATTTGCAGGTGTAGCAGTGAGCCCTGTTGCAAGGTTTGGTACCTGGGGGGGAGGAACTGTTAGGAGTGGGTGGGCTGCTTTTTACCAGGAGATTGAGCAGGTTAGGTGGCCGGTGGTAGGAGGTAATAGGTGGTTCTGTAAAGGAAGCACCAATGTTAGGGTCAGTTTGCAAAATGGGAAAGTTACTAGTAATGATCCTGTGAAGAGAAGGTGTGCTCTGATGGAAAGGAAGAACTAGTGGAATTCACCGTTGTTCTTGTGTGACAGTATCCCTCCTGTGGGGGTCAAGGTTACGGGGCATGTTACTGACCCGGGAGAGTGCTCTGTCCACTGTGCTTTTAGGGTATCCCCTGTTGATAAAAAAACTATGCATTATTTGGGTCTGCTCAGCAAAATCATCCTCTTCACTGCATAACCTGAGAAGTCTAGGAAACTGTGAATAAGGCAGGCCATTCTTGACATGTTTAGGATGGAAGGAGCTATGGAGGAGGAAACTGTGAGAGTCAGTGGGTTTGTAATAGACTGATGTCTTCAGACCAGTGTTCTGGACTGAGAGCTGGATATCCAGGAAAGGCAGTGTAGAGGAGGATACTTCAACAGTGTACTGAAGGGAAGGATGAGCCATGGTGAACTTGTCAAGGAAGACTTGGAGGGTCTCCCTGGAGCAGGAGGTGGCCCCCACACAGTCATCAATGTAGCGTTTGTAGAGTTCAGGCATAGTCCCTGTGAATGAGAGAAAAAAACATTCCTCCACCCAACCCACAAACAGATTAGCAAAGCTGGGACCCATCTTGGTACCCATGGCAACTCCACTGACCTGCTGAAAAAAACTGTTATTAAAAGAAAAAGCATTGAGTGTTAGAACCAGTTCTGCCAGACAAGTTAGTGTGTGTGGGTGGCTGCTGGACTTCCCGCTTGTTCAAGAAATGCTGCAAAGCTGTCAGACCATCATCATGGGGGATCACTGTGTAAAGAGATTTGATGTCCATGGTGAAGATGAGCTGATGAGAGTCACTGAATCTGAACCTGTCAAATAACTGGAGAGCATGGTTAGTGTCTTTAACATAGGAGGGCAGGGACTCAACAAGGGGTCTCATGAGGCCATCCAAAAATGCGGAGATGTGGGATGTGGGGGAGGAGCAGGCAGACACTATGGGACGACCCGGGTTACCTGTTTTGTGGATTTTGGGAAGAAGATAAAACCTAGATGTCTGGGGATGCTGGACTATGAGTCTCAGCAGAAGCAGGGAGCTCATTGTTTTCAATAGCAGAGGTGATGGTGGTGGTGACCTCCGTCTGATAGTCAGCAGTGGGGTCCTGTGGAAGAGAGGAATAAAACCTGGTGTCAGAGAGTTGCTGTGTGGCTTCCGTGATGTATAGCTCCTTTTGCCAGACCACAACAGCACCTCCCTTATCAGCTGGTTTAATAACAATGTCATTCCTACATTGTAGAGATCTGAGGGCTGCAAGCTCACCAGGTGTCAGGTTGGAATGGTTGTGTCTGCAATGAAGATTAAAGTTAGTGGTGTTTTCCATGCATTGGTTAACAAAATAATCAACAGCAGCAAAACGTCCTGGAGGGGGTGTCCATGCACTTCGCTGGGGATTGATGTCATTGATAGTTCTGGTGATACCGTCATCATCTGGGAAGAGGAGTCATATTAGAAAAATGAGCTGCAAGGCGATTTCTACGATAGAAGCACTGCAGATCAACTTGAACCTGGGGTGCATCAAGATATCTGGTGTGGGCACAAAAGAGAGACCTTTGCTAAGGAGTGAGTGCTCATCTTGTGTCAGGGAAAGGTCTGGAGGAATACAAAATACCAAATTGTTAGGTTGTGTCTGACCGAGCGCTCATGCTGGTTGTTGATCTGCTGGGTGAGAGACTGGAGTTTTGCAGCTTTGGTATCCTTGAGAAACTGAAAGAGAGTGGAGTTAAGGTTTTGGATGCAGTGCTTAATAAAAGGAAGGTTATATGGAGCCGCTCACTGCAGGAAATCTTTTTCCTTTGAATGGTTTTGTCCACAGAGATCAGCTGTGTTTTGATGGAGAGAATGGTGTGCACGATAAGTTTCTAGAGAAAGTTTTCAAAAGCTTGTTAGTAGAGGAAACGTGTCTCAGATCCAAATGAACAAGGATGAAATTTCAAACAGAAACCTTTAGGAATAATACCCAGGTGGCGTATTAGGAAAGAAACTGTAAGTGACTGCAGAGTTTAGTCTTAGAGCAAATGGCAGAAAATAATTCAAGAGAAGGCTTAGAATATGAGAAGGGAATGCAGACATAGAAGAAATGAAGGAGCATCGCAGAGAATTCAGAAGAGATTTCAGATTAGGCATAGTGGGTCGCAGCAAATGTAGCATACAAATTGTAAAAAAACAAAGACAAGGCGCTGCGTCAGCATGTGGTCTAAAAGCAAAACAAAATGGTTATATTAAATGCATGCTGAAAATAGAAAATAGAGTTAAAAATCTACGTTTCGACCTTAGGTCTTCTTCAGGAAATATCTAAAAGAGAAAAAAAACAAGTTAGTGTAGAGGAGAGGTAAAATGAGAGAGATATATATGTGGAGAAAGAAGAAGGGGGAGGCAAAGGGAGAAGAAGTGATAAATGATAAGATTAAGAGAGAATCAGAAACAAAAGGTGATGATGGGAAAGATAAAACATAATGGGAGAAAGAGCTGGGGAAGTTCCCAGGTAGAGACTGATTAACAGGGCCTTGTAAGAAGGCTGAAAGGTGACAAAGTGTGAGGAGACAGAAATGGAGACATATGGTGAAAATGAAAAATAAATCAGTACAAAAACAAATTGACTTTAGGGAAAAAAAGGGGAGGCTGAAAGATGTTAGTGGAAAATAAGTCTATCATTTAAACCAGAGGGCTGCTGGAAGCCAAGGGGGATGATCAGCTTGGCTTCCATGTTTTTTCTATGGATAGGATCCCGGAAGCCCTGCTGAAGGACACAAATAGAAAGGTCATTGATATTGTGGTCCCTGGAGATAAAGTGGGATACAATGGGTTTAGCAGTTTCACCATTCCTGACCGCTCTGTAATGTTCCCTGAAACGGTCAGCAAGACGCCTACCAGTTTCTCCGATGTAAATAGCTGAACACCTCCTGCAAAGAATACAGTACACTAAATTAGTGGAGGTGCATGAGAACTCCTTGGTGATGTGAAAAACACCTGTAGGCCCCCGAGTCTCAGTTACACTGGAAATAAATTTGCAGGTGTAGCAGCGAGCCCTGTTGCAAGGTTTGGTACCTGGGGGGGAGGAACTGTTAGGAGTGGGTAGGCTGCTTTTTACCAGGAGATTGCTCAGGTTAGGTGGTCGGCAGTAGGAGGCAATAGGTGGTTCTGTAAAGGAAGCACCAATGTTAGGGTCAGTTTGCAAAATGGGAAAGTTACTAGTGATGATCCTGTGAAGAGAAGATGTGCTCTGATGGAAAGGAAGAACTAGTGGAATTCGCCATTGTTATGTTGGTTAATGTATATGATGGAAAGTACTGGCTTGACCAACACTGTGACATCATAGGAGAACTTGACCCTATCATGGATGAGAAACAAATTTGGACTGTCAAGTGGAAGTTAAGAGTGAAACTATGGCATGGCTTTGCAGGCCTTCAACATCGTTCTGGTGTTTTTTATCTGGGTACAGGAAGGGAGCAGTGCTTTTATGTGGGCCATCCAAAAACCTGCCTTAAATGTGGCTTTAGAAATCATTTGAGTAACGTTAGTGATAAAATCCTTTGTTTAGAATTTGGACATGTGGGTTCTCTCTACACCAACAATTTCAGATGTAATCTTTGTGAAGAGGTTGGTCATTCCTATCGAACCTGTAAATGGGCAACGCATAATCGAGCTGACAGGCCACATCTGGATTTTATTCTCAATAAAACACAGAAGGCTTTAATTTTTTTTTATTTTTGCAATTAACTTTATTTTCCAACTCAACACAGACAGAATCAGAACAAAACAAACATTGCCAAGAAACTGGTAGACAGTATTCTTACAAGACAATATATACGTAAAATCCCAACACTGTAAAAGAAAGAGCTATCAGCCAAGAAAAGGAAAACCAAGGCCACCATCTCACCCACCCCCACCCTCGCAGCAAATACATAAAGATCATATGTAAAATGACTCTCTTTATAGTTTTATTAGTTCATATCTATGATATAGGATACCGTTTAAGGGAAAGAACAAAAGCATAACAAGTTCTAAGTTAGTACAGAATAAAAGGGACAACACTTTGGAAGAGACAGTGGGGGAGCCAACCGAAGAAATATTGCCAAAAAAAAAAAATACTAAACATGTGGAAGGAAAACAATCCAGTGAGAAACAAAGATCGAAAATCACAACCTGTTTTTGGAGGGGATTTGGTCAATCGGTGGGATGAGTATGTCCTAGTGCTTTGTAAAAAAAAACAAAAAACCCTTAGGGTCAGGAGCATTTAAGGCTTGTTCTCTCTTAGTAGCCAAACTTGCTTTTAAGATTTGAAAGAAACCCACCCCAACAGCTATGAAATTTCTCACTAGATTGGAAAAATCGGGCTACGCACCTCTCCGCATTTAAGGCATTTAAAAACTCGTCCCACCATTCTTTAAACGATGGTTCCCAACTATTCTGCCAATGTCTAAATATTAGCAATTTAGTAATCATGGCTACCATGGCTACATTCGCTTTTGGGACAAGGTAGGAATTTGGGCGTACATCCCTAGTAAACATGTACTTTCATTAAAAAAGGCTGAAATGTCAAAATATGGAGTCACCCACTGCTTGACTGAATTCCATAGCTTGACAATTTTGGGACAGGCCCACAATTTGTGGTATAAAGTAGTGAGTGTACATCCACAGTCCCCACATTCAGGTGAGGATGTTTTATAGATCCGGAATAGTTTAGCAGGAGTGAAATAAAGATTATGTAGAATGTTAAACTGGACATTTCTAAGTCGTCCTGTTTAATAAGGGAGTAAATATCAGTCCAAATCCTTTCCCAGGTTTTAGCCGGCCAGCCTTTGTTGAGGTTATTCTCCCAATAGTATGCTATGGAGGTACACTTAAACATCACATCCAACAAGATTGACTTATATATCTTGGCTATTGCTTTCTGGCCCTCCGCTATACCCTTCAATTTTTCTAACATGGTTCCAGCTCCTTCCAGCCATGGCCCCTTCCCCAAAAAGGAATGTACACACTGGAGGATCTGGTACAACCATAATAGATCTTTGTGAGCCACCTCAAATTTAGTGGCCAACGCAGAAATCGGCATCAGAGATCCACCCAAAATAAAGCTTGCCAAGCGGATTTTAGAAAAATACTTACCTGGAAAATTACTAATTGGGCAATTACCCATTTGCAAGTTTGGGTTACTAAAAAGAGGTTGCCTAAGGTCTCTTAAATTAGATTTTTGAAGTAGAGAACAGAGTTGCTGTAGAGCCTTCATATCCCATCCTAGTGGGGAATTCCCTATCTCCTTTGGGACTTTAGACCAGGGAGTATATAACAGGGCCTCTAAGTCTATCTTATAGGAATTTGTTAGGGATCGATCCAGAGCTAATCAGAAGGAAAATTCTGAAACTGCTTCAACTGCAGACAGCCAATGTGAGAATCTCATGGCATGAATAGCCAAATAGTAGATGTAAAAGTCAGGTAGTTGGAGACCCCCCAATTTCTTAGAACGGGTGAGCTTTGCGTATGCTCGGCACGGGGCCATACCTTTCCAAAGAAAATCTGAGCAGATCCTACATAAGGGCCTAAAAAAAGACTTGGGAAAGTAAATATTAAGGTTAAATAAGGGATAGACTACTTTAGGTAAGATAACCATTTTCAGAGTAGTGGCATTGCCCCAGAAAGACAATGGTAATTTATTCCATCTCTCCAGGTCTTCTTTAATAGTTTTGAATAAGGGAGTTAGGTTGAGGTCTGCAAGATTAGTGAGATCTTTAGATATTCTAATGCCCAAATAAACTAAGCAATCACTCTCCCATTGTAGACCCAGGAGGAGCACCAATCCTCGACAGAAGAGGAGATAACGGATACACCATAGTTTTGTTCCTATTAAGTTTATAGCCTGAAAAAAGGCTAAACAGGAGATAATTTGTAATACACGGGGTAAAGATTCTCTACTATTCTCTATATGAATAAGCAAATCATCGGCAAAAAGAGATAATTTGCATTCGAGGCTGCCCGCATGGATACCCCGTACTACCTTGTCTGATTTTAAAGCTCTAACTAGAGGCTCTATATACAAGTTAAAGAGAAATGGGGAGAGAGGACAGCCCTGACGGGTGCCTCGGGATAGGGGGAAGACATCCAAAATGAAATTGTTACATTGAATTCTAGCTGATGGACAAGAATAGAGGACACGAATATGATTAATGAATTGTTGGGGAAACCGAATTTCTGTAATACTGCAAATATAAAGTACCATTCAACTCTATCGAAGGCTTTTTCAGCGTCCAAGGATACAAGAGCTGCCTCTAGCTCAGGAGCCCTGGAAGCAGAAATTAGATGAAATAATTTCTAAAATGGTCCATGAGGATCGTGCCCAGCTACAAACCCTGCCTGTTCCTGGCTTAATAGCCCCTCCCATACTTTCCCAATCTATTAGCTAAAATTTTGGCATAGATTTTAAGTCAACATTGAGGAGTGAGATAGGCCTATAATTGCCAATTAGAGATGAGTCTTTCCCTGGCTTGGGCAAAAGAGTTATTCTTGCCTCAAATAGTGATTGCTCACTAACATCATGAGAGCACCAATAGGTGTATACTTGAAGTAACAGAGGAATTAAAAACCTTTTAAAGGTCTTATAAAATAAGCCAGTAAAGCCATCGGGACCCGGTGCTTTATCCGGTTTTAAAGAATCAATAATTTCTGATATTTCCTCGCTAGTAATTGGGGCATTCAAAACAGATCTGGTTCCTTCTGCCAAGGATGGAAGGGTAACCTCTTCTAAGAAGGCCCACATCCTGTTATCCTGTTCTACTGTTCTCAGTTCTGAGGAGTATAGTGATTTATAGTAGTCTTCAAACAGAACTAATATTTCTGCGGGGTCAGTGATCAAAGCTTCCGTCTCAGGATGTTTTAAAGCTGTGACCCATTTAGAGACCGAATGCTGTTTTAATTGCCAGGCCAGGAGCTTGCTCGCTTTGCTCCCTTGACCAATATATGAAGCGTTTAATAGAGAGGCAGATCTCTTGACCATCTCCAGTAAGGCACTGGTATAAGTAGCTCTGAGAGCAGATAGTTCTTGCTCTTCTGTAGGGGAAAGTGTACCAAGCTCCTTGTTTTCCAATGCTCTAATTTTTGCCAGACAGTTGTTCAAAAAACTATTTTTTTTCTTTTTTCAGAGCAATGCTATACAGATAAGTTTTCCCCTCCAGATAGCCTTCAGAGCTGCCCATACCCGATCTGTTGCAGGGATCGAGCCCCAGTTGGCACTAATGGAATTTGACAAAAACACTTGGAATCGCTTAACAATTTGGTCATCTGACAATAGTTTGTTGTTGAGCAACCATGAGTGGGACCTTATTAAAACATTTGGAAACACACACTGCATTATAATAGGTGAATGATCTGAGACTACTCGAGCCAAGATTTTAATATCTGCTATGTTTGGTAACATCTGTTGACTAATTAAAAAATAATCGAGGCGAGAATAACTTTTATGGACTGGGGAGAAAAATGTAAATTCTTTGCTCGAGTCATTGAATACCCTCCATGGGTCTACAAGGCCCAGCGATGATATAAATTCTTGTAATGCTCTCTGTGCAGGCGACATTTTTACTTCCCTGTAATAAGTACGATCGAAATCATTAGCTTGTACCAGATTCCAGTCACCACCTATCAGAATAGGTAAGTTTAAAAAAGGGGCCAGAACCATAGCCAGATGCATGAAAAAAGACGGTGACTCTAAGTTTGGTCCATAAATAGAGCCCAGAACAATGTCTAGGCTACTAATTTTACCTATGACAAAAATAAACCTGCCTTCAGGATCGGAAATGAATTCCGATAATGTAAAAGGGATTTTATTTGCCACAAGTACAGCCACTCCGCGTTTATTAGAAGTGAATCCTGATCCAAAAACCTGACCTACCCATCTCTTTTTAAATAAATGTAGCTGTTCTGATAACATGTGAGTTTCTTGGAGAAACACAATTGATGGGTCAAACTTGGCAAGATGATTTAAAATGACATATTTCTTCTTTTTGTCTCTCCCTCCGTTATGTTCCAAGAGAGAATATTTAAACAATTAGCCATAGCAGTACGGACAAATATACCCTAAATAGAGGCTTGTATTGCTGCCCCTCCCCCCATCCTAAAAAAAACAAAATAACCCAAAAACTTAACCCACCCCCAAACTTCCAACTTAAGTCCAAATCTTTTAAATCTATTTACCACTCTATATAACCAGGCCTGTAGCCTACACCTGAACAACTGGTCCATGGTGTGCGCTAAAGAGTGAACTCTTCCCTCCACCCATACCCAAACGTGAAAGAATATGTCAAGGAGAGCTAAGTGAATATTCCCAGCAATACACCAACAAAAGTTCGGTCCTTTCAATCCAGTACCCCTCCCAAGGACCTTGATAATTTCTATAACTGCAGCAAAAAAACATATGTATGGGGGGGTATGTACTAAACAAAACATATTAAGTCCAAGCTCCATAAACTGGATATTGCTTTGTTCCCAAAACAAAATCCGAATAATATATAATTAACAACAGAGCATATCCCCTTTCTTTCTTAAGATTTTACAAGAATGCCTGAGGACAGAGGAGGAAAGCAGTGTTTCATAAACATTGCAAATAACCCATAAAGGGGCTGGATTTTGTACGTGCCTTACTTAAACAAGGTATTACAAGCTGCAATTCTCTCTGGTCGTTGAAAGCTTTTAGTTCTGTTGCTTACTATAAAATTTGTACCAAGAGACTTAAACAAGGCTAACATCTGAAAATAAAATTGAAGTGCTAATACTCTCCCTTGAATATAACCTCTGCTTGTGCCAGGTTATCCAAGGCTTCTATAGAAGCTATTAACGGCCATTTAGATCATAACCGAGATGGGGGAGACCCCATCAATAATCTGTATTACATCGGTAGCATAAGGACAGCCTGTCCATGATACACTTGAATAAGCTTAAGCAGCTACCAAGGAGACTAACTAGATTTCCCCATTTAACCGTAGGGGTAGAGCTCCCTCTAGTGGCTAAACATATCATCTTAATAACCCTCCATGAATAAACAGATTAAAGTAACAGAGGGCGAACTTTCAATTATTAACCACTAAAAAAGTTGTGGTCCAACATTGTCACTGTAACTGAATAGGAAGAACACCAAATATGTGCATCTCAATCAGAGGGGGGAAATCCCTCCACAGGTCTGTCATCAGCTTCTTCATCCCAGGCCTTCTAGAAGAATCTTAAGATGATCTCTAGGTTCCATAATTATGAATCACAGTCTCCTCATTTGGGAAACAAGTCTGGATAACACTTTCTCAGAACCTTGGTTGCCTCCTCTGGAGAATCAAAACGCTTGGATCCATCTTTCAGAGACACCTCTAAATGAGCTGGATACATCATTCGGTGCTTAATGCCCGCTGCCCATAATTTGGAGGTGATAGGACGATAAGCCGCCCTGAGCTGACGCGTCTTCACCGTCAGGTCCGGGACTAGCCTCAATTTCTTACCCTCCCATAGTACAGCCGTTAGCTTCCTGGATTCTTTAAAAATGAATTCCCAGTCCAAATAGTTAAGCAGCTTAAATACTAATGGTCTAGGAGGTTCTGAAGCTGGTGGTTTGGCTCACAAGGACCTGTGGGCTCTTTCTATCACAAACTCTTGGCTATTTGCTTCAGAAACTTTTGCAGAAACATTAAAGTGTTTGGCCCCGCTTCCCCTTCTGGGAGCCCGAGTAGCACCAAATTATTTATTCTGTTCCTCCCCTCCAGGTCCTCCAGACAATCTTCTAGTTTATTAACCATTTTCTTGATTTCCACCATTTCAGGTTCTACTTTTTCCTGCCTTCTTTCTATAGAGGCTATCCTTGCCTCCGTATCAGTAACTAGTCGGGCTAGCTGCATAAGTGTTGGCTTAAAGTCAGCAACCTCCTCTACCAGTTTTAAAAGGGCTTCTTTAATGGTAGTTAGCTCGGTGTAAACGTGTGTAGACGACAGCTCCTCCGCTATATTCGGAGGCGAGGAACTCCAGCGAGGGCACTTGGCCTCCGACTCCTGTGCGAACCCCTCCTGTTCCGGTGAACTGGACATGATGCCGAAGCGAGTGTCAGGTAAGTCTTCCACCTGATCGGTCTGAGTACTGTTAAAAAACCGATTTCGGTAATTTGCTGCTTTTAAAAGCGTATATTCGCGTTTTAAAGAGTAGGAGGAACGGAGCTCGTAGCGGTGCTTCTACTCTCCGTGCTGCATCATGTGACCTCCCTTAATTTTAACCAGAAGGCTTTAATTTAAAAACAGCAATGGGAAGCTACAAAACACTTGACACACACATTGGACACTAACAATGAGGACACTCTAGTGACTGAAATGGATACCTTAGCTCTGGATCCTCCAGCACCCATGGAATAATCTATTGGAGTACCAGACCCAGAGCAACAGACAACATCTGTAGTAATGCAGTTGACTACTAATAACACTGCAGTTAGTACATGCACAACATGCACAAGTTTACCTGAACATGAAGAGGATGACTGTATGCCTCCCCCGACATGACTGTTGTGAATTGGAAAAACTACTTGCTGCTGCTGCATTGTTAGTGATCCTCCTCCAGATGAAGACACAGCTGCTGCTACAGGCTTCATGCTGCCCATTCCTCCTGTACCCAGTGCTGTTTGTGACATTCATGGTGTCCTCTGCAGATGAACAGGATGGCATGTCCCATCAATGGACTGCACCCCCATCTCTTACCGCTCCTCATTACAGCTCCTTCTCACAGTCCCAGTCCTCCCACTCTCCACTCATTTTATTTCAAAGAAACAATATGAAAATGTAAAACTATACGCTAAACAACTCTGAGTAATACATAGAAAGTTAATTTAGAAGAAACAGAAAATGGAAAAAGATTTAATTATAAATAACTAAACAAGAATTTAGCAAAACATGAGTGAAAGGAAAATACAGATATCTTGTTGTAGATATGTGTACAGAAATATAAAGGCAATCAGTCAAGAACACAATGAAGTATATCCTTACAAATGTCTAAGTGAAGGAACAATGTCAAAAATACAAAATATAGCTGCAAACATTGTCTTCGCACTGTTTTATCAAAGGCTCAAAGCACACAGATTTTTACACTTCAGCACTCTCACACAGATTGCAAAACTGAAACTGAAGAAGATCAAGCACAGAAAGCTGTGGCATGTGACCTGCATGAACTGTTCCATGCTTCCTAGAGGAACTAGTTTACAAATAACAGTAGTCTCAATCTAAGTAAAATGTTCTCACATTTGCCTGAAGGTGAAGTTCAAAAAAGGTTCACAGGTGAAGTTAAACCAAGTGAAGTTGTCAGAAAATGACCTAAATTCCAGAATTGATCTGTCAAGGCAAAGTTGATCACTTTACCAGAACTTTTCCTATGAATTAAAACTATGCAACATCTCTAATAGCTTCAAGAGATGCTTAAAAGCTATGCTTGCTGACACCTAAAAATCACAGAGAGTCCCACATCATTGTTTTATTTGACATGACTTTAATTCTGAACTGAAGTGGCAATTTGTATTTGAGGACAGCTTTATTAAAATTATTCATTATCACATGTGGCTCTTACTTGAAGTCACCTTCAACCTGAGGGTGACTTTTATTAGATGAAATATGGTATTTAGTTAACCTGTTTTAGAAAACTTAATGTGTGCAAACAATAAACCAATAAAAACTTTAATATGAATTAATGTTTTTTTCCCATACCACCAAAGGAGTTTATTCCTCTAGAATGTCTAACAAAGCTGTAAGTTTCATAACTTCACTCTCTGTAGGTTTATTTTTAGGTATTTCTTTTTTTTTGGGGGGGGGCAAACTGAGCATGTATGAGCAAATCATTAATAACTTCTAAATGAATTAACATTTTTTTTAACAAACTACCAAAAGGACCTATTACTCCATAACAGTTGATAAACCTGTAAGTTTCATAACATAACCCTTTGTAGTTTTTTTTAATGTTTGCTTGCTCACATGCGAAAGAAACATTATGTGGCTGCTTAGGAGAGAAGAGGGTTTTGGAGGTGCAGCACTGTGGTGGCCAATGCCACCACTGCATTCTTGGGCTTGGCCCTTATATCCTAATGCGGTGGCAAGCTGCTGCTGATACTAGTTCAGCCAGTGTACCACCAACTTGAAACGAATTAGCCACTGCAATGAGGGAGCTACCTGTTATTGCAGGGTGTGTCTTGCCTGGTGTAACATTTCAAAACAACATGGTGGCAGCTGTCGCCATCCGCTCACAGTCCCCATAAAAGATGATGGGGTGCCCAATCCTCTTGTTGGCATGCCACCACCCCAATTCATTTGCTGATGGAGGAGCCCGATCCCCATCTTCATAATGTCCCCCCCATTTGTTGTGTGCCAAGAAGGGTACCCAATTCTTTGTTAAAGGGGGGCAAATGCCTGTCAGCTTAAGTCCCCCTCCCCAAAAATGCAGATGGCACACTGGGAGCCCACCTCAGTGTGCCAAAAGCAAACCTTCAAAAAACAAAAAAACCTTCCCACAGCATCTTTTTTTTCCCCTTCTGAAACACAGAAAATGGTCCCATCACTGTCCGGTCCCCTCCCTCAACCCATGCCCACCATCTGCACACCTTACCTTCCCCCCCACACACACACACACACCCTCACCCCATACTTACTTCCAGAGCTGGGCACAATGATTTTAGGTGGACCAGGAACATGTCTGCACTCTTCAAAGCTGACCGCGAACTAAAGAAATGCCGGTAAGCTGCATGATGGCATAAAAGGGGGGGGGGGGTTCATCTTATGTGGATATCTCGGCCATTTTTTCGACTTGTGGCACCAATTTTTCAACATGGGTTTCCTGGGACCCCTCCTCATGAATTCAGTCAATGTCATGGCATTATTCAGTCCCAAAAGGTGATTTCACGGTCAATGTGAGGAATCATCTCTTGGGCCGATTAATGGAACAACAGTGCCACTATTCATGAGGTGGGTTCCCAAAAAGCGAATGTTGCAAATGTGGTGAAAAAAAATGACTGTGTTACAAGCATGCATTTCGCAGTTTACACACACACTCATAACTTTGAGAATTTTTGAGAGTTTCACTCCAGAGTTTCCACATTACTAGTTTTACATACCTCCTTATGAACAGTACAACTGTCATTGTTCACATCCTGCCCAAAATGTGTTTTCACACATCTGCCACACAATGGTGCAGTTGCTGTGGGAAATCAATGTTCAGAACAGATTAAGAAAATCACAGTGACACTGTTCATGAGCGGATGTCCCAAAATGCCTATGTTGAAAATTTGGTGACGAAATTCCACAAAATAACTATGTTACAAGCGTGCATTGTGCAGTTTCCATGCACACTTGTAACTCTGAGAATTTTTAATATTTTCACTCCAGATTTTTAACTATGCCATTTTTGTACACCTCCCTGTGAGCAGTATAGCTGTTATTTTTCACATCCTGCCAAAAATGTGGTTTCTCACATGTAGTGCACAATGGTGTGGTCACTATGGGAAATCAATGTTTGTGACAGATTAGGAAAATCATAGTGACACTGTTCACAAGCAGAGATCTCAAAATGCCTATGTTGAAAATTTGGTGAAAGAATTCAAAAAAGTGACTGTGTTATGAGCTTGCATTGTGCAGTTTTCACGCACGCTTGTAACTTTAAGAATTTTTAATATTTTCACTCTATATTTCCAACATTGCCATCTCTTCACATCTCCTTAAGAATGGTACCACTGTCATTTTTCACATCCTGCCAGAACTGTGGTTTTGCACATCCAGTGCAGAATGACGCAGTCGCTTTGGGAAATCAACATTCTGGACAGATTAACAAAATCACAGTGCCACTGTTCATGAGCAGAGGTCCCAAATGTTTTCATCAGGTGGGGATCACAAAAAGGCCATGTTGAAAATTTGTAGAGAAAATACCAACAAAAACCCGGGACATTAGGCGTTTCTAACCATATCATCCCACCCTATACAGACTGACAGGCATCAGAGATGTGCCTTTGGACTGCCGGCTATAATGCTCATGCCATTCCACCACTACCCCGTAGCCAGTGACAGGCATTGAGGTGTGCCTTGGACTCTTCAGCCCCAGAGTTCAGCCCATTCTCCTATACCACACCCATTTCAGCATATGTCCTTATGGAATGTGGTGACTGTAAAGCTGAACACCCCAAGGCACACCTCAAAACTTGCCGGTGTCTGCAGGATAGGGTGAGGTGAAATGGTGTGAGAGTTATGGGCACTGACACAAAGGCATTCCCCAATGCCTGTCCATCTCTGCAGGGTGGAGGTGGGGTTGGCGTGAAGTTCAATACTTCACTGCCATTCCTATTCAGCATCTGTCTAACTCCTGCACTTCCAATGCTAATACCAGCAAGCAAATTTTTGGCATTGATAAATGCTTATTCTCTATCTGTTGGTAGTGTTTTGGCTCAACAATGGGAAAAGTATATAAAGTCAGCACTCTGTAACTCACAACACTAAAAAATGTGTGAAACTTTCCATATTTGTAGAGTGAAGGACTGAAATGATGTATGCTGAATTTCACAGTCCTAGGGTTTAAGATGGCCGCAGTATTAGCATTTTCAAAATAGGGCTTTAAACAGAAAACCTCAATGCAACCCTAATGTAGAGTCACTACCATGCTCCTTTACTACATAATATCTGATAGGTAAGTGTTAGATATGAGGAAATGTCACCATCATGGAGTGAAAAAAGTGATAATGCCATAAGGGTTTGATCGACCCCTCAGTGATGATTTTTCAGAAATATATGTTACTCACTTATGGTATGGTTTGTACAGTATATTATATTGCATTGATCTGTTTTGCTTTATGGTATCTCTGCTGTTATTGTGCTTAGCTAGTTCACTGTTTTTACTTAATGTAGTGTGCATCAGTCCTTTCATAGAAGAAAAGGTTCTGAAAGAACTCCTAACACTGAAGGTGTATAAAGCAATGGGGCTTGATGGGATTCACCCCACAATTCTAAAAGAACTAAGAGGAGAACAAATAACACCACTGACTACCCTTTTTAACAAATCATCGGAGGATGGTGTGGTACCTGAGGACTGGAGAAAGGTGGATGTGATTCCCCTTCACAAAAGTGGGAGCAAGAGAGAGGCAGGAAACTACAGACCTGTCAGTTTGACCTCAGTGGTAGGGAAAATGATGGAATCACTTCTGAAGGAAAGAATTGTTGAGTACCTAGAGGCCAGTGGGGCACAGGAACCAAGGCGGCATGGATTCACAGTGGGAAGATCATGTCAGACAAATCTAATTGATTTCTTTGACTGGGTGACCAAAGCAGTAGACCAGGGAGGGGCTGTGGAGATGGCTTTCCTAGACCTTAGCAAGGCATTTGACACGGTCTCACACAAAAGATTAATAAACAAATTAGCCAGCCTGGGAGTGGGTCCCAGGGTGGTAGCCTGGGTAAAACATTGGCTGGACAACAGGACACAAAGGGTACTAGTAAACTGAGTCCACAGTGAAGAAAGGGGTGTTACTAGTGGGGTACCACAGGGTTCAGTACTGGGGCCGGTCCTTTTTAATGTCTTTATAAGTGACAGTGCAGAGGGACTGGAAGGAAAAGAATGTCTCTTTGCAGATGACACAAAGATTTGCAACAAGGTTGATAAACAAGGTGGGATGGAAAGGATGAGAAGGGACTTGGCAAGGTTGGAGGAATGGTCAAATATATGGCAGCTTAGATTCAGTGCAAAGAAGTGCAAAGTAATGGACCTGGGAAACAAAAAGCCAGGGGAAGAGTACACAACGGGGGGGTGGTGAGATACTGACAACAAGAAAAATGGAAAGGGACCTGGGAGTAGTTATATCAGATGACCTAAAGGTGGGCAAGCAATGTGAGAAGGCAGTGAGGAGGGCTGGGGGGATACTGGGATGCATAGGGACAGGCAACACCAGTAAAAAACAGGAAGTTGTTATCCCTCTGTACAGACAGTTGGTGAGACCGCATCTGGAGTACTATGTGCAGTTCTGGAGACCCTATCCCTGCAAAGACATAAAAAGGGTGGAGGTTGTCCAGAGGAGGGCAACCAAAATGATGCAGGGTCTGCACCAGAAGTCATATGAAGAAAGTCTAAAGGAGCTTAATATATATAGCCTTGAGGAAAGGAGGGAGAGGGGGGACATGATAGAAACTTTCAAGTACCTCAAGGAAATCAACAAAGTCCAAGAGGGAAGCATCTTTCAGAAAAAGAGATGTGCAAGAACAAGGGGGCACAATTTGAAGATAGAGGGGGGATGGCTCAGAGGTAATGTGAGGAAGTATTTCTTCATGAAGAGGGTTGTAGATGCATGGAACAGCCTTCCAGAGGAGGTTGTGGAGTCAGAAACAGTGAGGGAATTCAAGAATGCATGGGGCAGACATAAGGCAATTCTAGTGGGGGGGGTAGGAGGAAGTAGGCTGTTGGGTAACTAGGATCTGCAGCTTATCCATTAGGTAGGGAAATGGGCAGATTAGGTGGGCCCAGCGGTCCTTATCTGCCATCAAATTCTATGTTTAGTGGTGTCCTTCCTAGAGTGTGTCCCTTAGTGTTTTTCCATAATGTAGTCACATTGTTAGGGTTGTCTTGTTTTGACCCTGTTAGGTTTCCATAGTGTAATGGCCTCCTATAAAAGGAATTGTAGGTTTCCATAGTGTAATGGCCTCCTATAAAAATAATTGCTCCTTTGGTATACCACTCCTCAGCTTCCTTCAAGATGGTGTGAGTGGTAGTCTGGTGAGTGCATTGTGTTCAGGAGTAGTGGTCTCATTTGCATACTGCAGCCAGGAGTGGCAGTTTTCAGTATTCTCCTGGGAGTGTTATGTATGAGTCACTTGTGTGGTCTGGAGTAGAGACTGGAGCAGCTGTTATGGGTGACATCATTGAGAGGAGAAACATAGGAAATCAGATAAGCATGGCGGGTGAGAGTGTGAAGGCAGAAGCAACAAGAATGACTTGGGCATGTCTGTTTGGTTAATGTTGCTGGCAGGACTGTTTTTGTGCTGTTTAGGGTAGGGGCACTTTTTTAACTGGTCTGTGTTTTTATTTGCAAGGGTTGTAGTAAGAGAGGCTGTTAGGGCTGTAATGTAGATTTTCTGTGTCTTTATACAGTTGGTTATTGGTCAGATATTAGGAAATATCACCATCAAGGACTGAGAAAGGTGATAAAGCCACAAGCCTGAAGGGCTAGTGGCCTTTATGAGTTTGTTCGACTCCTCAGTGATGATATTTCTTGACTCACTTGTGGGATGATATATATATTACAGTATATTTGATTTATATGTTTTTCATTATAGTATCTGTGCTGGTTTTGTGCTTAGCTAGTTTAGTGTTTTTACTTAGTGTAGTGCAGGGTTTCTCAAATGGTGAGGCCAGCCTCCCAGGGGAGGCCCCAACCTGTTCCAGGGGAGGCTCAAGTAAGCTTTAAAAATGTACTATATTTTAATGTCAAGTTTTAGATGCTTCGTGTGAAAGAATGCAGCAAAGTGAAAGCAAATAATGGCATGCGAATTTATATACAAAATGGTTATCAGGAAAGACATGCTCAACAAACACTTGTTTCCTGGTATGACATGGGGGAAACACAATTCATGGAAACTGTGCAAAACAAAATTCAAAATAATGCAAATGAATAGGAACAAGGTAACAACTGACCCATTATACTGGCTGCAGAAAAGCACAAATACAAAGGCTAAGCAGAGAGATAGTAGGAGCAAGAGCAGGAGGGAACAAAATGGTCCTTGAGAAGGTGTTAAAGAGCAGGGTAAAATTGACAAAGAAAGCAATCTGACTCATAGAGGTATTGCAACGAGGGGTAAATAGAGTCCAAAAGTCAGAAGTGTGGAGCGAGTAGGCTGACCTGGGGAGGGGGGGGGGTTATAGAGAGGGAGAATAATAAGTTCAATAAAATAAAAATAAACTCAACTACTCACATGCACTTCATTGTATTCTTCCTGTAATGTGCAAAGTATGATAGTTGTTCTAACTATGGGGAGGCCCAAAATAATTTCTATATTAGGGGGAGGCTCAAGATCTTTTCCAAGGCTTGGGGGAGGCTCACTATGACAAAGTGTGAGAACTCCTGGCGTAGTGTAATTCTTTAGTGTAGTGGCGTCCTTCCTAGAGTGTGCCCCTTAGTGTTTTTCCATAATATAGTCACATTGTTAGGGATGCTTTGTTTTGAACCACTTAGGTTTCCATAGTGTAATGGCCTCCTATAAAAGGAGTTGCTCCTTTGGGTGTTCAACCTCTTAGCTTCCTTCAAGATGGTGTGAGTGGCAGTTTGGTGAGTGCATTGTGTTCAGAAGCAATTGTCTGGTTTGGGTACTGTGGTCAGGAGTGGCAGTTTTCAGTTTTCTGTTGGGAGAGACATTCAGGATTTGCTTGTGTGGTCTGGAGCAGTGGTTGGAGCAGCTGTTATGGGTGGTTCCATGAAGAGAAGCAGCAGAAAGCAGAAGCAGCAAAAATGACTGAGACATAGAGCTAGGTGAAATAACGCTTTAGCAGAACTTTCACAAAAGTTCACCAACTATTGTGGAATTTTCCGAACTTCCGCCTTTGGCGAAATCAGAAATCATGCAAATGTGTTTGATGAATTTTCTCCTTGTTCCAAGGAATTTTCTCACTGAACTGTGGAATAATAAAAATGAACTGTGGAACTAATACATTAATCCACAATTCATGTAATTATTCCCCAGTTTAGTATTGTGCCATCCTAGTATAGAAAAACAAACTTTCCCTGGTGTCCAGTGGCACCCCCCCCATCCTCTGATCACCAGCCCCTAATAATTTAATGTTTCCCTGGTGTCTAGTGGCACTCCACACCATCTGATAAGCAGTGACATAAAACTGTATATTTCTCTGGTATCTAGTGGCACATCCCCACCCTCCGATCACTGGCCCCTAAAAGAATGTAATGTTTCCCTGGTGCTTAGTGGCACCCCCACCCCTCTGGTCACCGGCCCTAATAATTTAGCATTTCCCTGGTGTCTAGTGGCACCACACCTCTGATTGCTGGTCCCATTTTTGCTGATGTGCCTGCTCCCTCAACTAACTCAAGTGCCTGTCTCAAGTTTGCAACTACGCTCTCGCTCCTTTTCAGTCTTTATATCATGCACTAGTCATAGAGACAGTCTGTCTCCTTGACTACAGCATGATGTAAAGACTAAGAAGGAGCGAGTGCAGAGTTGCAAACTTTTGACAGGCACTTCAGTTAATTGAGGAGGCAGGCACATTAGAAAATATGGGGCCAGTGATTGGAGGGTGGGAGGTGCCACTAGACAACAGGGAAATGTTAAATTATTATGGAGTTGGAGACCAGAGTGTGTGTGTGTGTGTGTGTGGGGGGGGGTGTGCCACTAGACACCAGGAAACATTAATTTCTGATGAGGCCAGCAATCGCAGGGTAGGGGTGGCCACTAGACCCCAGGAAACATTAAATTATTATGGGGTTCACAATTGGAGAATGGGGGTGCTACTAGACACCAGGAAATGGAAACATTACAATAGTTGGTCAGTGATAAATAACACAGATTTCATACATTCATTTCACAGTTCTGTGACCTAGTGAACCTCAGAATGATTATATGAATTGCGGATTAATGTATTAAACTGCTGAAAGTAATTCTGCAGAACTAAACTCTGACAGTGATCAGTTCTGTGAAATTTTGTTCCACAGTTTAATACATTAATTCACAGTTCATACATCTGTTCTGTTGTTCTAAGTCAGAAGTTTCATGAAAGTTGCAAATGATTTTTGGACTTTTGCAGAACCAAAACTCTGACTTTCTGAGGGGGACCTGTGTTACATCGGCTCCCACTTACTATTTTCTTTCTACTTTTATTTATTTATTTTTTAAATTAAGTTTATTTCACATTTTCAAACATACAAACAACCAACAACAAAACACAAAAGTAAGTAACACATTCCCCACCCCCAGTATAGGTCAACCATAGCTATGCATTCTTTCTAACTTTAAAAGCACCAGTTTGTGAATTCTGATTATGCTGCAAATTTCTACAGTAAATGAAGATATTTAATTGAAAGTCTGACTGAGTTTCAACTCAGTCCAGCCATGGAAAAACCTAAATTGGTAGCCGGTAGCTCCTAGGATGTTTTCAAGCCAAAATCACATCCCAAGGAAATGGGGAAAGCAACAGCTGAGGGCCCCAATGAAGCTGAACAGACAGTAACTCTTTAGCCTCTAAACCAAACAATGCAATAAATGCACAAATCTCAAATTACTGAACACTAAATTTGATTCTTTCACTAACCGACTACCATCAGTTGAGCAGAAAGTGGAATTCCAGGACTCCGATATTGTGGAGGCAAAGAGTAGTGAAGATGCATCGAAACATAGACTTTGATGGCAGATAAGGACTGTTTGGCCCTCCCAGTCTGCTCATTTCCCTACCTTTTGGATAAGCTGCAGATAATAGTTAATCAACAGCGTACTTCCTCCTACCTCCCACTAGAAATGCCTTACATCTGTCCCATGCATTCTTGAACTCCCGAACTGTGTTTGACCCCACAAACTCCTCAGAAAGGCTGTTCTATGCATCCAACACCATCTCTGTGAAAAAATACTTCATCACATTGCCCCTGAGCCATCCTGCTCTATCTTCAAATTGTGCCTCCTTGTTCTTGCACATCTCTTTTTCTGAAAGATGCTACCTTCTTGGACTTTGTTGATTCCCTTGAGGTACTTGAATGTTTCTATTTTGTTTCCCCTCACTCCTTTCCTCTAAGGTATACATATTAAGCTCCTTTAGTCTCTCTTCATATGGCTTCTGCTGAAGACCCTGCACCATTTTAATTGCCCTCCTCTGGACTGCCTCCATCCTGTCTATGTTCTTGCGGAGATGGGGTCTCCAGAACTGCACACAGTACTCAAGATGGGGTCTCACCAACAGTCTGTACAGAGGGATAACAACTTCTTGTTTTCTACTGGTAAAGCCTCTCCCTGTGCATTGCAGTATCACCCCAGCCTTCCTTACTGCCTTCAGCCAAGGCCTTGTCTGTCTCAGAGGGGCTTGTTAAAGAACATCAGCTTATTCACTCTCTGTTGGAGCATGCCAAAAATTTACTCTGAGAGACTAAACTCCAAATTAATGGACGTAGAGAGGAGTTTAAAGGGGATTCCCCTGTTGATACTATTAAGCGTGGCAGCAGGAAGCACTGGGACTTCAGTCGTTGGATCAGCAGCTTCAAGTGGCCAAATATTATCGTATTACACCACAGAAAAGGGACACTGATGATACCTCTTGCACTCTGCTATTAAAAACTGGTTCAGTTGCTTAGAGGGATTTTATTCTTAAAGCAGCACACCGCATTAAAGATATTGAGGTTGACGTCCAGCAAGTTCTTTTTTTCCCATATCTCTACCACTGTACTCATCAATGGCAAAATAGTTCTGATGCCAGCAAGCAGAAACTTTGGATCTTTAATATTCCCTTCAGTACTGTCTATCCTGAAAAAGTTATTGTTCAGTATGCAGGACATACATATCTATTTGGGGATTCAAAAGATTTGTATAGCCTGCTTGCAAACATTGCCAAGGAATGTCCTGAGTGTGCAGAGGAGGATCAGAACTCGGACTCATGAACTTTTTTCTTGTAGGTACTGACATTCCCAATGATCAGGTACACTGTGGGACTGGAGGTTGGCTCACCCACCATTTGAACTGTGTCATGGGTCTAAGATAGCGTTTTCTCCCATTGCAGTTTTGAGGAGCTGGACTTCTTTTTTTGCATTTTGTGCTAAGGCCCCCTATATATTACAACAGTCTTTGTTTTGAATACAAAATTATTTTGCATTAAATGAGGGATGTTTATATTTTATTATGGCAGTTTATCATGCTACCTGTAGCAACTAACTGGGGCCTTGGTAAAATGGTACAAGGTGCCCTTGTGTGTTGGGTGTGCTTCATCCACATCATGTTCTTTATTAGTAAGTATAAGATTTTCATCTCTAGCCTTGAATTGTTTCCTGATCTTAGGTACAATGAAGGGTTTTCGTGCAGCTCTTTGTTAGCTGCTGCACATTATAATGTTTGATGCATTTTTTATTTTCTAAGTCAGAACCTAGCTCATTGGTTGTTCTGTTAATTAAAAATGTATGTCAGGTTGTAGCCTGTAATGCTCTGCCACTACAATCTCTGAGCTCCCTCCAGGGTTGCAACAAAATGGGTGTGATCACATATTCTGTTTAGTTATTTGAATAAGTACTCAATTGTATTGCTCTCTTGAAATGATATTGTGCTGTATTTTACAAAAGTATAAGTAAAAAGTATAGAAAAAAAAGGCTGACTTTCGAGCAAACTCTGCCAGCAAAGTTTTTTTTTCACACAGCTCTACTGTGACATGGCTGTTTGGTACACTATACTGGGATGATTCACTTTGTGTTGTTTATGTTAGGGACATCTATTTACAGTTCTGTGTTTTTGTTTGCTAGGCTGTAATAAGAGAGGCTGTTAGGACTGCAGTGGAGATGTTCTTTGTCTATGTAGGTTATTGGTATTTATGTTATAAATGTTGCTGCATGTGTTACTAAGGTTGTGACAGGGTGACTTGTGCTGTATTTGTTAGGAATTGTGTTATCAAAGTGTTAGCAACACATCAATGCAATGGTCCACAGTTAGAGGTGTTGTAAATATAAATGTTGCTGGTGAAGTGGACAGGAATTAGCTGAAATTCACATTTGTGAAGCTTTATGAAGTTTCTGTGGATCTTAGGAATTTTGACTTTGCTGAAATTGTAAATTGTCCATTTTGTCAGCTGAGTGGCCACTTAGCAGGCTTATTTTGGTTAATTTACAGGACAAATGGCAACTCCGCCAGGTAAAGCTTCATCAAATCAGGGAATCTGCAGTTTGTGAATTCTGTAGAATTCACAAATGAATTCAAAGTGATATTCAGCCACTTCACCCATCTCTAGCCATAGTATATCTGGCATCAGATATAATGACTGTATGAATATGCAATAGTAGATTCTATGGTTAAAATCCCCACCCATGTAATAGATAGCTACATGGTTAGATAGATATGCATGGTATACTGTTTGTCATGGCCATCCCTGAAATATTGCTAATATTTCTCCCAAGTACAGTTTGACCTTGTGACATCAGTAGGGGCAATGCCACAAGTTAGTCAAAGGTCAAAGTGCATGGGGAAAATATTGACGATATTTCAGGAGAGGACCATGGAATAATTGATTTATGCAACATACTTTGTATGTTGGTTTAGTATTTATGTCACGTGTGTTATCTTTATTTTCTAGATGACCAAGCTTAATTTTAGGATGCCTAAGTGGATGCTCAGAGGGTTTTGACACACATGGTACTTGCTTGCATCACTGCGTCATCATGCATTTCAAGTTGTGGGCATTGAAGTAGTGATCAAATCTGGAGGAGGGAGCTGTTGTTGACTACACAGAGGCCAGGGAAGGAATGCTCATTGCTGGCATGCAGGATTGCAGGCGTGCAGGCTGGAGATGAGAGATGTGCTTCTTGGGTAGAGGGAGGAAGTAAGGAGCACAGAATGTTTCTGGGTGTTGCTTTGGGAGGCAGGGAAATGCAATTTGTTTTAAAATAGACGTTCTATGGAAAACCGAAGATTCCTGGAGTGATTTTAAGAGTGTGAGAAATTGGGGGAGAATGTGAAAGTGATGTGATAGTGGCAGATGCATAATGAATGCAATTAAATTGTGCTGCTTGTGCTGTTGGCTCCAACCAATCTATACTCAAAGTGAGGATATTTTTGCTCATTATGCCCAAGCAAGAGAATATTTCAATATTCTTGCTCTAGATGGAATGATAGCAAAAATGTCACCAATAAGTGCCAACATTTTCTAAGGAATGGTCAAATGTATGGCAGCTCAGATTCAATGCAAAGAAGTGCAAGGTAATGCACATGGGAAATAAAAACCCAGGGTAAGTGTACATAATGGGGGTTGAGATACTGACAACAGTAAAAATAGAAAGGGACCTGGGGGCAATTATATCAGATGACCTAAAGGTAGGCAAGCAATGTGAGAAGGCAGTAAGGAAGGCTGGGGGGATACTGGGATGCATAGGAAGAGGCACCAATAGTAGAAAACAGGAAGTTGTTATCCCTCTGTACAGACAGTTGGTGAGACCCCATCTGGAGTACTGTGTGAAGTTCTGGAGACCCCATCTCTGCAAAGACATAGACAGAGTGGAGGCTGTCCAGAGGAGGGCAACCAAAATGGTGCAGGGTCTGCACCAGAAGACATCGAAGAAAGACTAAAGGAGCTTAATATGTATACCCTTGAGGAAAGAAGGGAGAGAGGGGACATGATAGGAACTTTCAAGTACCTCAAGGGAATTAACAAAGTCCAAGAGGGTAGCATCTTCCAGAAAAAGAAATGTGCAAGAACAAGGGGTCACAATTTGAAGATAGAGGGGGGGACGGCTCAGAGGTAATGTGAGGAAGTATTTTTTCACTTAGATGGTTGTGGATGCATGGAACAGCCTCTCTGAGGATGTCATGGAGTCAAGAACAGTGGGGGACTTCAAGAATGCAAGGGACAGGCATAAGGCAGTCCTAGTGGGGGGTAGGAGGAAGTAAGCTGTTGGTTAACTAGGATCTGCAGCTTATCTGTTAGGTAGGAAAATGGGCAGACTAGGTGGGTCACATGGTCCTTATCTGCCGTCAGATTCTATGTTTCTATGTTTCAAAATAATATCCTTGCAAGTGTTGCATAAATACATATATTTGTATTTATTATACAGCCACAGTACTGCCTATATATTAGGGTTGAGTAAGCACTGTAATGTTTAACACAATACTTGCACGTTAATAACTCTGCCCTCATTAAGCTGATTTTCCCAACATTTAGTAGACAAAATTTAGTAGGCATTGTATCTGGGCCAAGATCTTTGGATTCTGAAAAAGTTGTCAATCAATTCAGGGGAGGAAACATTACAGATGTGCCAAACTGCTAACATTTACAAAAATCTAAGATTTTTTGGTGCTCCTGTTGCTAATTTTTTTTTAATAAAGTCTGACCCAAGGTACTGTACATTATTTTACAAGCTTAAGTTTCAAAATTATACAGTTTTTAAAGTATCAGTTAAAAACTGTCCCATTTTCTGAGCATGCTCTGTTTATTTATTTATTTATTGGAAATTCAGAATTAACACCTTTGAGTCATAGGCTCTTTTACAAAGATTCCACATCAAAAGTTCATAAAAAAGACAATAAAAAAACATTGGAATTGGTTTACACAGTCCAGGGTTACTTAACACAAGAAACAGTACAGCTATACATAGTAGCTAGGTTAGATACAATGAAAAAACAGGGAATATATTTACAAATAGTGGAATACACAGACATAGTTATACAGAGAATTATAATGCAGCAAAATTAAGCCTTGTCATCAGAGTAGAAGAGTTTTAAAAGTAGCAGGGCTTGAAGATACAAACTGATATAGGCATATAAGGTAGGGGGTGCGTAAGGGTAGGGAGGTAGTTTAGGGTGTAGGGGGATGGGGAGTCAGAAGACATTCAGAACCTGGGCTAGTGGACAGGGAAGTAGGAAGGGGGTCAGAAGAGTTGGAGAGCTAGTGGAGGGATATAG
The DNA here is from genome assembly GCA_016271365.2 of Neoceratodus forsteri. Classification (NCBI taxonomy): domain Eukaryota; kingdom Metazoa; phylum Chordata; order Ceratodontiformes; family Ceratodontidae; genus Neoceratodus; species Neoceratodus forsteri. Next base: position 1,296,568,786 of record CM057456.1, read on the forward strand.
CAATTGAAGGGAAAAGGGGAGGTGAAAAAAGAGAAGGAGAAAAAAGGTGTAGGGGGGATTATGGGAGTTGGATAGAGGTGTAGAAACAGAGAAAATATAGATGATGGGAGACAAGGGTGTCAGCCCAGGATAATTAAGTGAAGCAGTCAAAAGGGTATGATGAAGATTATGTTTGAACAGGCCTAGAGTGGCTGAATTGGTGACTTCACTGCTTAGCGAGTTGAACAGCTTAGGGGCTCTACCTGCAAATGACCGCTGGCCCTGAGAGGTATGAAAGTGGGGGACAAGAAAAGTGGAGTTCTCAGAGCTTCTGATGTGGTGAGTGCTGCAGGTTGGTCTAAGGAGATTCTGTATGCCAGGGGGCATAAGACTGAGGGATGCCTTTTTTACTATCAGGCAGGTTTGGCAAGTAATTCTTCCCAGAAGTTGAAGCCAGTTAGCCTGCTTATAGAGGTCTCAGGTGTGCATGTGGGAGGGGGGCAGCACCAGTCAGTAATCTACAAGACTTGTTCAGAGCAATGGCAACACACCGTAAAGCAGACATAAAGGCAGCTCCATAGATAACAAGCCCATAGTCAGTGATTGATACACTTGCACTTTGTATTGCAAGCTTAAGTGCTTCTGGAGACAGGCAGTGTGTATGTCTATACAGAAAGCTGATGCAGATATTCACGGATTTGGTTACCATATCAATATGACTGAAGAAAGATATAGTACTGTCCAGGGTCACTCAAAGGTACTTGAAAGAATGCTTCTGGCCTAAGGCAACCCTGGTGCTATTTCTGACTGTCAGCTGTTTACTTTTATGTTTATTATGTGTACTACGGAGAAGCATAATCTTCATATTCTTGTAGTTCAGCACTAGCTTCTGCATGACAAACCATGCCTCTACATCAATGAAATGTTCCTGAAGGTGGCCTTCCAAGAGAGAGGGATCAGAGTTCTTTGAGAAAATGACCGCATCATCTGCATACAGGAGGATATGTTCATGACAGGAGGCAGGGAGTTTGTTCAGAAAGATGTTGAATAGCAGGGACCCCAAAATTGACCCTTGTGGGACACCTGAATGAACAGGCTGTTTGGAGGAGAGAGCATTACCAATCTTAACCTGTTGAGTGCGGTTAGAGAGATAGCTATTAAACCACCTTAGAGTGTCAAGGGACAGCCCTAGTTCAGCAAGCTGTTTGATTAGTAGTGGATGGTTGGTCATATCAAAAGCCTTTGACAGGTCGATGAAGGTGGCACTGACAAGCTGACCTTGATCAAGAGCCTGATGAATGTAGCCCATATATTCAATGAGTGCAGTGGTGGTACTGTGACCTTTCTGAAAGCCATGCTGCTGTGGGAATTGCAGGTTGTATTTTCCCAACGTTGTCTACCAGCTGATCTACAACAATTTTCTCTAACACTTTGGATAAGGGAGGGATGATGGAGATAGGCCTGTAGTTTCCGTGTTGTGCTCTGTCACCATTCTTGTGGATTGGGGTCAACAGGGCAGACTTCCGCTTGAGAGGGAACTGGGCGAACATGATGGAACCATTAATAATCTTGGTTAAAGTGGTCAAGACAGCATCAAGGGTGAGGGCTATGAGCTTCAAGTCAAGAGAGTCACCACTAGTTCTGGTTTTTACAAGTACCTTCAGTAGGTATTTTTGGCTTTGCATTCATAGATTGCCTTGAAATAGAAACATGGATGCTCTATCTTCTGAATATGTCAGATGTTAACTGGGGTGCAGTAGCAGCAGCCACTTCGAAGAGTGGGGTTATTCTAGATGCCCTACAGGGGGCATGCCTTAGACAACTACTATTGGAACCCACTCAAGAGGGGGCAATCTTAGACCTGGTTCTCTCAAATGGAGATGGAGAGAGGATCACAGATGTAGAAGTGGGTAGCCATCTGGGAACAAGTGACCATCGAACAGTATGGTTCACAATAAACACAGCAACAGAGTCAAGCCGCTACCAGGCAAAAAGTACTGGACATTAGGAGGGCTGACTTGCTAAATGGGTGAGTGCCTAAGGAATGCACTAGCAAATGGGCAGGAAGAAGGGGTGAAAGAACAATGAGGAATAATAAAAACTGCCATCACAGAGGCAACAAGCCTTTGTGTGAAGCAAATAAACAAAACAAAACGATGTAAGAAACCACTATGGTTCTCAAAGGAAGTGGCAGTGAAGGTTCAAGAGAGAAAGAAAGCATTCAGGAAGTACAAGGAATCACAGAAGGAGCAGGACAGAGAACTGTATCACTTAAAGCAAAAGGAAGCTGGGAAGGCAGTCAGAACAGCAAATGCCCAAACCAGGTAAAAGATAGCCAACTCAGTTAAGAAGGGGGATAAAACCTTTTATAGGTATATCAGGGAGCGAAGGAAGACCAAGGGAGGGATAGTGAGGCTTAATAAAGGGGAAGGAGGGTGGGTGGAGGGTGACTGTGAAAAGGCAGAGATACTAAACAAATATTTTTTCTCAGTATTTATAAATGAAGAGGGGGAGGTACCTAAAAAAAACAGTAGAAGCACTTTGGATACAGAAGTTGATACCAGCCCATTTTCAGAAGAAAGGGTTATGAAGGAACTCTTAAAACTGAAGGTAGACAAAGCAATGGGGCCTGATGGGATTCATCCCAGAATTCTAAAAGAACTAAGGGTAGAACTGGTGACAACACTGACTGCCCTCTTTAACAAATCATGGGAGGATGGGGTGGTGCCCAAGGACTGGAGGAGGGCAGATGTGCTTCCCCTTCACAAAAGTGGGAGCAAGGCAGAAGCAGGAAACTATAGACCTGTTAGTTTAACCTCAGTGATAGGGAAAATGATGGAATCACTTCTCAAGGAAAGAATTGCCGAGTATCTAGAGGCCAGAGGGGCACAGGACCCAAGGCAGCATGGATTCACAGTGGGAAGGTCATGCAAGATGAATCTGATAGATTTCTTTGACTGGGTGACCAAAGTAGTAGATCAAGGAGGGGCTGTGGACATGGCCTGCCTAGACTTTAGCAAGATATTTGACACAGTCCCACACAAAAGATTAATATACAAGTTAGCCGGCCTGGAAGTGAGTACCAAGATGACAGCCTGGGTAAAGAATTGGCTGGAGCATAGGACACAGAGAGTAATAGTAAATGGAGTTCACTCTGAAGAAAGGGGGGTTACTAGTGGGGTACCACAAGATTCAGTATTAGGACCGGTCCTATTCAATGACTTTATAAGCGACATTGCAGAGGGACTGGAAAGAAAAGTATGTCTCTTTGCAGATGACACAAAGATCTGCAACAGAGTTGATGCACAAGGTGTGGTGGAAAGGAAGAGAAGGGACTTGGCAAGGTTAGAGGAATGGTCAAATGTATGGCAGCTTAGATTCAATGCTAAGAAGTGCAAGGTAATGCACCTGGGAAACAAAAACCCAGAGGAAGACTACACAATGGGGGGTGAGATACTAACAACAACAAAAATGGAAAGAGACCTGGGGGTAGTCATATCAAATGACCTAAAGGTGGGCAAGCAATGTGAGAGGGCAGCAAGGAGGGCTGGGGGGATACTGGAATGCATAGGGAGAGGCATCACCAGTAGAAAACAGGAAGTTATTATCCCTCTGTACAGACAGCTGGTGAGACCCCATCTGAGTACTGCATGCAGTTCTGGAGACCCAGTCTCCATAAAGACATAGACAGGATGGAAGCTGTCCAGAGGAGGGCAACTAAAATGGTGCAGGTCTGCACTGGAAGACATATGAAGAGAGACTAAGGAGCTTAATATGTATAGCCTCGAGGAAAGGAGGAGAGGGGACATGATAGAAACTTTCAAGTACCTCAAGGGAATCAACAAAGTCCAAGAGGGTAGCATCTTTCAAAAAAGGTGTGGCAAGAACAAGAGGGACACAATTTGAAGATAGAGGGGTGGCTCAGGAGGTAATTTAAGGAAGTATTTTTTCACAGAGAGGGATGTGGATGCATGGAACGGCCTTCCAGAGGAGACTGTGGAGTCAAAAACAGTGGTGGAATTCAAGCATGCATGGGATAGTCATAAGACAATTCTAGGGGGTGGGGGTAGGAAGAAGTAGGCTGCTGGTTAACTAGGATCTGCAGCTTATCCAGTAGGTAGGGAAATGGGCAGACTGGGTGGGCCAAGCGGTCCTTATCTGCCGTCAAATTCTATGTTTCTATGTTTCTTAACCGGTTTACCATGAGGAGCTGGGGAGGAGTTTGGATCAAAGAAATTAGTGGGCAGCACATGACTAAGGTCAGTGAATGCCAGATTAATAGTATTGGCAATTGAGGTGGGGTCAATGATGATGATGGAATAATCTACGTTCAGCATGGTGCATGCCTCTTTGGAACCTTTCCCCATAACTTCTGATATGTTGCTCCAGAATTTCCTTCCATCCTTCCATGTATTGGATAGGGCACGCCTATAATAGCTGGCTTTATCGAAGTGAATGGCTTTGGTACAGGTGTTCCTCACTGTTTTATGGGCCTGTATGTCAGCTGGTCTGCCAGTAGCTCTTGCTCAGTTCCAGAGATGATCCCGTGATTTCATATTTTCCAGTTGATCATTTTTAATCCAAGGGTTGTCAAGGCCCTTAATTTTTCACTTCATGAAAGGAGCATGGACATCACACATTGTACTGAACTGGAAGATGAAGTATTCAAGTGCATCATTTATGTCAGTTGCAGAATCAGAGACCAGTCCTGTTGTTGTAGAAGCAATTGTAATGGCTCTAGGTGCCCTCTGGTTAGAATCCTACTATTGACAGTTTTTGCCGGGGGTTAATTGAATTTATTTGATCATAAGAACCTGATCAGGGAGTGGTCACTTATAGAATCAGGAAGGACTTCCGTATGAGAGAAATGACCTAGGTGGTTTGTGAGCACCCAGTCCAATAGGGTGCTTGTCCCAGTTTTGTAGTTGACCCTTGCAGGTGAGATTATGAGCTGGGTGAAATTTGCAGCATATGAGGCATCCTTATAATTGTTTGCACTGGGGGAGAGCCAGTTCACATTGAAATCCCCAAGCATTATAGCTTCAGCACTGTGGTTTAAGCTATTGATACAAGTTAGGAGTGGGTCCAGACTAGATGATGTTGATTTTGGTGGTATATATACTGATGCTATTGTCAGGGCCATATTGTGGGCTCTGAGCAGAGTGTTGCTAGCTAGGACCTGTAGGTCATCACTAAAGTTGGGCAATGGCAGATCATGCCCCTGCAAAGAGTCTTTCAGGTATAGGGCACAGTCTCCCCCATTTTTAGACAGTCTATCCTGCCTGAAAACAGTATATGAAACAGAATTTGATGGCAGATAAGGACCGCTGGGCCCACCTAGTCTGTCCATTTTTCTACCTAACAGATAAGCTGCAGATCCTAGTTAACCAACAGCTTACTTCCTCCTACCCCCCATTAGGACTGCCTTATTTCTGTCCCATGCATTCTTGAATTCCCCCACTGTTCTTGACTCCACGACCTCCTCAGGGAGGCTGTTCCATGCATCCACAACCCTCTCAGTGAAAAAACACTTCCTCACATTACCTCTGAGCCGTCCCCCCTCAATCTTCAAATTGTGACCCCTTGTTCTTGCACATTTCTTTTTCTGGAAGATGCTACCCTCTTGGACTTTGTTAATTCCCGTGAGGTACTTGAAAGTTTCTATCATGTCCCCTCTCTCCCTTCTTTCTTCAAGGGTATACATATTAAGCTCCTTTAGCTTTTCTTCATATGTCTTCTGGTGCAAACCCTGCACCATTTTGGTTGCCCTCCTCTGGACAGCCTCCGCTCTGTCTACATCTTTGCGGAGATGGGGTCTCCAGAACTGAACACAGTACTCCAGATGGGGTCTCACCAACTGTCTATACAGAGGGATAACAACTTCCTGTTTTCTACTATTGATGCCTCTTCCTATGCATCCCAGTATCCCCCCCAGCCTTCCTTACTGCCTTCTCACATTGCTTGCCCACCTTTAGGTCATCTGATATAATTACCCCAGGTCCCTTCCTATTTTACTGTTGTCAGTATCTCACCCCCATTGTGTACGCTCTGGGTTTTGTTTCCCATGTGCATTACCTTGCACTTCTTTGCATTGAATCTGAGCTGCCATACATCTGACCATTCCTCCAACCTTGCCAAGTCCCTTCTCATCCTTTCCACTCCATCTTGTGTATCAACCCTGTTGCAGATCTTTGTGTCATCTGCAAAGAGACATACTTTTCCTTCCAGTTCCTCTGCAATGTTGCTTATAAAGACATTAAAAAGGACCGGTCCCAGTTCTGAACCCTGCGGTACCCCACTAGTAACCCTCCTTTCTTCACTGTGTACTCCATTTACTACTACCCTTTGTGTCCTGTTGTCTAGCCAATTTCTTATCCAGGCTACCACCTTGGGACCCACTCCAAGGCTGGCTATCTTGTGTATTAATCTTTTGTGTGGGACTGTATCAAATGCCTTGCTAAAATCTAGGTAGGCTATGTCCACAGCCCCTCCCTGTTCTACTACTTTGGTCACCCAGTCAAAGAAATCTATTAGATTCGTCTGACATGACCTTCCCATCGTGAATCCATGCTGCCTTGGGTCCTGTGCCCCACTGGCCTCTAGGTACTCAACAATTCTTTCCTTCAGAAGTGATTCCATCATTTTCCCTACCACTGAGGTCAAACTGACAGGTCTGTAGTTTCCTGCCTCTCTCTTGCTCCCACTTTTGTGAAGGGGAATCACATCCTCCTTTCTCCAGTCCTCAGGTACCACACCATCCATCTTTCCTTCAGAAGTGATTCCATCAGTATATCCTGGAATTGCAACAGTGGCATCAGGGATTGCTGGTGACAGCCACATCTCAATCACTGCAAGGATGTCTGGACTGTGCTGTATGGTCCAGGCAGTAATGGCATCAAGTTTTTTGAGCAGGCTGCTAATGTTAATCCAGGCTAGTGATAGAGTCCCAGATCTGCTTGTGCCACTAGGTCTGAAGAAGGGTGGACCAGGGTTAGGGTGTATGTTTCCAGACATAAGCAGGAGAAGCAGTATTAGATATCTTAGTAGCTCCTTGAGACATATGTTGTGCAGCAACCATACCCTTCTCCCTTTGTGCTGTTCACTAGCTCCAGTCTGGACTGACTGGACACTTGATAATAAGAGCAAGGAGCAGTAGTGAGTGTGTAACATCATGCTCGGACGTAGGAGCAATCTTGTGCATTGTAGGATTTGGTAATGGAGATTGGAGCAATTCATATTAAGACTGCAGGTAGCCATTCCGAGCATGTAATGGGGGTATTCATCAAGGCAACCAGCAGTAAGTCTTGTAGAACTCATAGAATCAGCACTATTTGGAGAAGTCAGCACAGCCAGAAAAACCATGAGGAGCATGATCATAGGTGAAAACATTATTATTAGTAGGGCTAGGCACTGGGGTGATCAAGGAAAAAGCCAGATGAGAGGTAAGATCAACGAGGCCTGCTGAGATGGCTATGATTGGACATTTAAAGTTGATTTCAAATGAAAATGCTAATACCTGGTGGTAAGTCAAAGCCAAAGTCAAAGCCAGAAGAAACTGTGAAATGCTGAAGTCCAGAGTCACAGAATGTGTTAAAATTCTTGAAGATGACGAACTCTGTCTGCACATATGCAGGAAGTGAAATCCTTTTGTCTGTATGTTTCCATTGTTCTTCAAAGAGGTTGTTGAATAGCCCACATACAGCTCCTTTAGGAGCAGATCAGACAAAAATGTGGATTTAGAGCAGGACCCAGAATCGCTGAGTTTGTCAGTCTTAGTTGCTTGACTTATTTTTGCTTGGGATGCCTTCCAAAAAGTTGATTTTAAAATAAATGAAAATGTAGTTACCTGGTGGTGATGTTTTGCAGAAATTCAGTCCAGGAGACTTTCACAGATGTTGTGAGCAAAAATGACATAGTTACTCCAGACATAAAAACATGTAAATCCACAAAAACAAACCTAAAGACACAGACAAATGAACATTCTAAGATGGCTAGATTTTAGCGTTAGTGAAAACTAGTGAACATCAGTTTTTCTGCCATTCAAAATCAATTTTGAATGTTTTGATTAACAAAATTTTTCATTTCCATGAGAATCACTTTACTAAGAATCTTGTCATGATACCTTTGTATGTTGTGAAATAAATGAAAATGAAAAATTCAATAGTGAAAAATACAAAAGGTGGAAATTATGCTTCTTTCAAAACTATGTACTGTAGTTTTGACACTGCAAACTTGCAAAAGCATGTATCTTTGCTGTTTCTGTATCCTGCATGTCTGTGTGACTAGAGATGCAGATGTGCAGGACCTGCAAGGCCCTGCACCAAGGGAAGAGTTCACCTGACTGTGGTGCAGCTATGGATCTAGATGCACAGTGCCTCATGACAACAATATGTGTGACTGGCCCTGGGGCTGCTGAAACTCAGGGCCTTGTGGACCCTGCACTTCCATGTGACTATGGATGCAAACAAGCAGGACCAATTTGGTGGTCTGCCAAGGGAAAATTCCATCCATCCCTGTGCTTCTGTGCACAGGGCCCTGTGCCAGGAGAAGACTCCTCTTCACTTTATGGTTACAGTACTTGTTTTTTTCACCAACATACTTTTTGGTAACATTATTTTCACTTTCATATTTGTCACTACTGAATTTTTCACTTTCAAGCTTTTTTACTAATGGATGTTTTCACTGTTGTGAGAAATATTTTCATAAGAATCACTTTTATGATGCAATAGTGAAGCAGACAAAAGTGAAAAATTTAGAGCTAAAGAATATATGATTCCAATATCACAAAAAGAAGGAACATTCACTGCCAAAAAAGAAAATCTACATTAATGCAGACATTAGAGTTGAAGAATGTAAAGCAGACAAAGTAAGGACATAAAAACCTTAGGGTATATAGTCCTGAGGTCTTGGTGACCTGTTTGTGAGGTGTTCCTCTGGGTTGTTAACCTCAATCTCCATCCCCTCCTCTGAGTAAACAAACAGGATCTCTTGCTTCTTGCAGGGTCAGCAGGTCCTTGAATGAAAAAGGTATTACTGATTCTGTTGGTCACATGTAGCCAGACATAATTAATGCACCACTGATTCTCCAGCTACCTTGTTTTTCCCGGTAGATTACTAAAGAACACTGCTGTACATATTGAACAGTGTTGCCACAGAATATTGCAGAATACTATAGAAAAATTCCTACAGGACACAGAGCAGTTTCAATAGAATTAATCATTTTTTCATGCTTTGTCCTATGACACTGATTTGCATCCTGGCAGGGTCTTCTTGATCAGTTGCCAAAAAAAAAATCATAAATGCATCATTAGGGTTCCAAATCCACAGATCCACACAACGAGGGAGACGTGGTGTTAATTTTTTTTAACACTAATGCCCACCTCACTTTCCAGCTACAGTACTAGCATTTTGACCAAGGCCAAGATACAGGTCTGGGGTTGTGCCCCAAGTTTCTGCTGCCTTAAACTCCAGGTTTAGAATAGTCGACCACGATTCTGATGCTTCACATACAGCTTTAGAATTTCTTATAACTTATTTGCACAGTGCCTAGTGGGCCCTGCCTCAGGCAGGAGATCAGTGATAACTTTCTTGACACACAGCACCACAGCTGCAGCATGAAACAACAGAACTCTAAGGCCTGGCCTGACCGTGTAGCTTGACCTTGGGTTACAAACTTTAGGCCTAGGGGAAGGATAGAAAATAGGGTTTAAAAAACTTACACCACATTTCTCTCATTTTGTGGCTTTAAAACATTAACAATGCAATTATATAGTTGTTTTTGAAATAAATTCCCTTTCTTTTAATTCGTAGTACAAACAAATGTAATTATTCTTAGTTTATCTTTAAAGGATTTTACATCTAATTTTAACACTTCTTGAACTAAGTTAATGGTATAGCATGGAAAACTAAGATGGCAGGCAAAATAAACTTATCATAGCACTAGCTGGATGACATTAAATTTGACACAGCTGAAAATGCTATGAATTAATAATACAAATACTCTGACCTTGCTATCTCACCTTGAACTCAGTGGAAATATGGTTGTTTTTTAGTTATGCAAAACCTTGTCCATTTTTGAGTTTAAGGAATGTCAAGGACAAAATGACCCTGTTCATCATAATGCTTATTTCTAACACAAATATGAAATCATGAAAGTTAATTTTTACTATACTTAATATAGACAAGCATTTGTCAATGCCGGACGTTTGATTGCAGGTATTTGCAGTGGTGTTTGGCATGTATGGTACTTTACCCTAATGCCCTGTGCGATTGCTGGTATTTGCACTATAAATTTTCAGCATGACCTTTTTGTTACCCCCACCTCATAAAAGCTTTTGAGACCTCTGCTTATGAACAGTACCACTTTTATTTTGTTAACCTGTCCTGAACGTTGATTTCCCACAGCGACCACACCATTCTGCTCCACATGTGCAAAAACACAGTTCGGGCAGGATGTGAAAAATGACAGCTGTAGCATTCATAGGGAGGTGTGAAGGGATGGCAATGTTTTACATCTGGAGTGAAAATAGAACAATTTCTCGAACTTACGAGCGTACATGGAAACTGCGCAATGAACGCTCATGACGCTGTCATTTTGTGGACTTTTGTCACCAAATTTTCAACATAGGCATTTTGGGACCCCTGCTCATGAACAGTGTCACTGTGATTTTCATAATCTATCCTGAGCATTGATTTCTCACTCTGACCACCATTGTCGCTGGATGTGCAAAAACACATTTCAGCCAGGATGTGAAAATTATCAGCTGTGCCTGTTCATAAGGAGGTGTGAAAAATGCCAGTGTTGAAAATATGGAGTAAAATATTCAAATTCTGAAGTTATGAGTGTGCGTGGAAAGTGCATAGCATACGCTCATAACACAGTCATTTTTGACATTGTTTCACCAAATTTGCAACTATAGGCTTTGGAGACCTCTGCTCATGAACAGTGTCACTGTGATTTTCTTAATGTGTCCCATACATTGAGTTCGCACACCGACTGCGCCATTGATGGCTACATGGGCGGAAACATGTTTTGGGCAGGATGTGAAAAATGACAGCTGTACTGCTCATAAGGAGGTGTGGTAAAATGGCAATGTTGAAAATCTGGAGTAAATATTGAAATTCACGAACTTCTAGCGTGTGTAGGAACTGCGCAACGCACGCTCGTAAAACAGTCATTTTTAGGAATTTTTTCACCACATTTTCAACATAGCCATTTTAAGACCTCTGCTAATGAACAGTGTCACTGTGATTTTCTTAATATGTCTCATACATTGATTTCGCACACCGAATGCACCATTGTGCGCTACATGGCAGAAACACGTTTTGGGTGAGATGTGAAAAATGACAGCTATACTACTCATAAAAAGGTGTGGTAAAATGGCAATGTTGAAAATCTGGAGTGAAAATATTGAAAATTTGCGAACTTACGAGCCTGCGTAGGAACTGCGCAACGCACGCTTGTAAAACGGTCATTTTTAGGAATTTTTCCACCAAATTTTCAAAATAGGCTTTTTGAGAGCCCACCTTATGGATACTGGCAGTGTCGTTTTGTTAATCAGGCCCAAAAGGTGATTTCGCGCAGTGGCTGCGAAATCACCCTTCAGGCCCGAATAATGCCATGACAGTGACATCATTCACGAGAAGGGGTCCCAAAAACCCCATGTTGAAAATTTGTTGCAAAAATTCCAAAAAATGCCTGAGATATGCAACAAAGTTGAAAAAAATCCCATCTAGCCCATTATACAGCTTACCGGCATTTCCTCAGTTAGCGGTGGCTTTGAAGAGTGCAGACATTTTCAGTCCACGAAGATAAATAGTGCCGGACTCCGGAGGTAAGTATGGGGTGAGGGGGGTGTGGGGAGGCAGGGTGCGTGGTGGGTGGGTGTTGGTTGTAGGAGGGGCCAGGGAGAAGCGCCGTGGGACCGTTTTTAATTTACAGGTTTAAAAAAAAAAAAAAAGATGACGCGGGACGTTTGCCACACTGGGTGGGCTCCCAGCGTGGCAAAAGGACAGCTGGGGGGGCGTGGAGCCGATGGGGGATTGGGCACCCCATCGGCCAAAGCAAGGTTTGCCACGCTGGGGTGGGCTCCCAGCGTGGCACCAAAGCTTGGGGGGGGGCGTGAGGCGCTGTGAGCACACAGCGGTGCGATGCGGGATGTTTGCCATGGTGGGGTGGGCTCCCAGCGTGGCAGCAGGGAAAGCTGTTTGGGGGGATGTGGAACCGATGGGGGATTGGGCACCCTCGTCAGCCAAAACAACATTTGCCACGCTGGGGTGGGCTCCCAGCATGGCACCAAAGCTTTGGGGGGGGGGTGTGAGGCGCTGCGAGCACACAGAGGTGGTTTTCTTTGACGTGAAGACCACCGCTGTCATACACAGCACCAGCATCCATTGGTGCAGGACCGCCACACCTGCTCAATGGAGCAGTGCATTGCACAGGACAGTCACACCTCCAAACTGTCCTATTCTCCCAAGACGTTCCTTGTGCATGCGCGCAAGTGAACGTAAAAAGTAAATCATTACTAGGGTAAAAAGTCAGAAGGTTCTCTAGGTCTGTCATCTCCACCCCCTGCTTCATAAGCAGGTTTGAATAAATATGCTGTGTAAATAGTAAAATAAAAACTAAAAGGAGTTCCTTACCCACTCTATGTACCCTGTCATTCCATGGATAAAAGGATAGTTGTCTAGGATGGTTTTGAAAGCCAGTACTGTCTTAGTGTCTTCATGTTCACTGTCTCTACTGGAAAGCTCTCAGGTTCATCGCCTTATGGAAGAAGAATTGCTTCCTATGTGTATGCTAGCTAGAGAGGTCTGCAATCTGTGAGTTCTCCTTGAAGAAGGGCTATCTTTTGAAACCATGTTTCAGTTGCTTTTTATAGCCATTTCTTTAACCTGAAAAATATAGCCAGACTGCTTGATGCTGTTGACCAGCACACATTAGCCCAGGCCTTCATGTCCTGGAGGCTTGACTACTGTAATGTGCTGTACATGGGCTTGCCTTGTGGCCTTATTTATCACCTGCATGTAGTCCAGAATTTTACAGCAAGACCTTACATCTGTTTGAAAATCACACCATATTAACTCATTGCTTCAGATTCTGGGTTGGCTGCCTGTTAAGTGGCAACATGATCACAGTGCTTTTACACCGCCTGATAAAGCCTCTAAGGTGAGGCACTGGGGCAATTGCCTTTTTGGGCTAATGTAGCATTTAAATCACATATGCTGCCTTTGCTGAATTATCTTCTAATGCATTTTTTTCTGCCTTTACAAAATAAACCACTGACAATGAATCTGAATGTGTACTGACTGATCTTTTTCTCTGCTGGGAGTGTAACTGAACCAGGTGAGAGCTGATATTGCTCACCTATAGCCCCAGTACATCCATGAGCTCATGATCCAAAATGCTTCTCCCAGAAAGATACATTCCATTGGATGTGATCAGCTGCAAGTAACTTGCTTGCTTCATAAATCAAATCAGGATAAAGTTTCTGCAGCTGCCACTCCCATCCCTTAGAATGCCTATACTGTAGAAGTTTCACTAACTCCCTGAGAGGCCATACGGGTATGCACAGTGTACACAACAACAAAAAAAGGCAATCAAAATCTTATCTCTGGTTTAAACAAGTTCAGATGCTGACCATTAAGGAACTGTGCAAAAAGTCAACTTTATTGCAATGTCAGTGTAACACACCAGCAGTAAGGCATTGGGGGGTCAAGACACTAGGGGCTCAGTTTTCAAAATGAAAACTTTGGCACAAGGTGTCTGTGCCAAACAGCTTTAATGCAAGTGGCACCTTGCATCAAAGTTTATGGCAATCATGATTTTTTAATGCAGGTTGCAATGAAATCGGGATGCCGTGCACCAAAGCTGCTCTGCACCACCACTACGGCAGAAGTGCACATGCACCAGGTCGGAAGGGAGCTCGAATCACGGTTGGCATGAACCATACCTTTTTTCAATTTTAGAAGCCCCGCCATGGTTGCAATAAGGGTCTGCCTTTAGACCAGCTAGGAGGTGGTCTGGCTCTATGCCACTGCCATGAAGAGAGGTGATTGGGGATCCTGCAAGGAGGAGACTGGATGCAGAGGGAGCAGTGGGGGTGCCTTGGGGGTGATGAGGGCATGACAGCACTGTAACATTTTGTGGAGGCACCTGGCAGAGGTGCCATGCTCTGTGACATGTAGAGGGGGGTGGGCAGTGATGGCGCATGACCCAGATCCCAGATGTAAATAGGCCTGGCACTTGCCCCAGAAGACCCACAGACCCTAACATTTGGCAGATGGTACTGACAGTGGGCTGTGGGGTGCTGGCCTTGGACTGGTACATTTCCTGTACACCATAATAGCATCCTGGTACATAGTTCCCCTCATGGTGGAAGGCGGATGCCCAATCACATTGCTGGGGTCTGTGGGTCCTCTGGGGCAAGTGCCAGGCCTCTTTCTATCTGGGGTCTAGGTCATGCTCTCTCCTTTCCCAAACCCTGTACCCAAGAAGATTGGTTCTGTGTCACAGAGCATGGCACCTCTGCCAGGTGCCTCCTCAATATCCCCATACTGCTGCTATGCCCCTGTTGTCCCCTATTGCATCTCCACTGCTCCCTCTTCCCCTAGTCCCCTCTTTGCACCTTATTGCTGTGCTTCAGTATTATGATTAATGTTGTTAATGCTGCTCTTGATTATATGCCAGAATATTTCAGTGCTCTCAGGCAGTACAGTACCTCTTCTACCACAACTACTGCTGCTGCTACTACTACTACTACTAATCTGCCAATATAAGAAAAATAGCAGGATGAGAGGACACAGCATGAGATCAGAGGGAGGCCAATTAAGGGTTAATGTGAGGAAGTTCTTTTTCACAGAAAGGGTGGTGGATGCATGGAACGGCCTACCTCAGGAAGTGGTGGATATGAATACAGTGCAGGGCTTCAAGTAGGCATGGGATAGGCATAAGGGAGCAATACAGATGAGTATGAATAGATAGGCCATTGACAGAGCAAAGGCCAATGGCACATTTATAATGTAGAAAAAGAAATGGGCAGACTGGATGGGCCTTGTGGTCCTTATCTGCCGTCAACTTCTATGTTTCTATGTTTCTAATACTCCTACTACTACTTCTACTGCTATTAATGTTTTATTTTAATGTTATTTGATCTACTAGGTGTTGGCTGGCTTAACATACCATTTTCAACTATGCCTTATGTGAAAACAATAAACAACATGTAACATTAAACACAAATGCACAATACATACAGGGCCGGATATTCAAACTGCGTCGAAAAAGTGCGCAACAGCAGGAGCAAGCACAAGTCAATTACGCATAGGCGCAACAGACGCGATATTCAAACATGGAGCAAAACAAATTGCGCAAGCAGCCAACGTCTGAATATCGCACAAACTGCGCCATAGCGCAACCAGGAAGGGGAAGCTAAGCAGAAAGGTTGCATCATAGCGCAACAAGGCTAGCCCAGCTGAGCAGTCCAGAGATGCCATAGCGCAAGCAGAGCCCCCCCACCCCCAGCAGAGCAATGGAACTGCACAACCAGGGAGGCAGGCTGGGCCCACCGCCAGCCATGCCACACATGGGCACAGGAACACACTGCAGAACCAACAAGACACCCGCCACCCCAATCACAGCATCACTGGGGAGGGATGTAGGATCCACTGGCCCATGGGGACAAGCCAACAGGCACAGCAGGGCCACACTTCAGCACGTCCACTGGGTCAGGCTGAGACTGCCACACACAGGGGTTGACAACCACAGTGCACAGCAGCCCCTGCCTGCACAGCACACCCTGCACCGTGACCCCAAGACACCACCCATGTGCAGTGACTGTCACTGCAGTAAACAACATGCATCCCCCCGGCACACGCCAACCTCGTGGTAGCATAGAACCATACAAGCCAGACCCACCCTGGGCACCCAGCAGTGGGCGGCAGCAGATAACAAGACCGACTGAAAGTCACTGCCACACGGAGACACCTCCCCAAGCACACACAGCACACACACACACTACCCAGGACCATACCACCCCAGATGGCATGCACACCACTGCAACTGAGCAACCATAGCCAGCTGCAAATCAGAGACCACCACAGTATTCATAACAAAATATATATATATATTGGAAACAGAAATTACAACAACAAGATCAAGAACAAACTATATACAGATATGTACAAGGGGGTAGGGGTACAAGGTAGGGGTGGGCAAGGGTAGGGTGAACAACTGGGAGAGGGAAGGCAGGGCGGGAGGGATGGGTGAAGTGGAAGGGAAGCACATCTATCACCTTGCAGGCTGGTCTGCTGCTGCCTGGTGCTGTCCCTGTCGCCTCCGCCGCCGCCTGACCCCATGGCGCTTAAATGTCCTGGAGGATGTCATGTGTTGCCATGGAGACCCTGGTCAGCCGCTGGAGGGCACGGTCCATCCTGCGTAGGATGCTGAGGCCTAGGAAAAGGGAACACAGTCAATGGCTGTGACTGTCCACAACCCTGAACACCACCCATCCTGCAAGGTATATAGCCCAGTGCCCCGCACCTGTGATGGTATGCACCCACCCACAGTGACCATGCACATGACACGCCCAACCAGGCAGCACCAGCTATGTGCACCACTGCACACACACACACTGCCCATGTCCATCACAGCACAAACAAGGCTGTCAAGTGATGTGGCAATGTGGTGGAATGCCAGTTCCACAGCCATGTGCCCAGTGCATGCATGGACCACCAGTGATGCACACACAGACGTGCAGTGACACTGGACAGTGATGACTGTTGCCTGTGTCGTGCATGGTTATGTTGTCCATGGCTGGTGGTCATGCCAACCCCCTCCAGCATGCAATAGCATCCATGATGTAATGATACTCACACTCATCAAGCAGCTGTGGCTGCTGCTGCTGCTGCCGCTGTGGCCCACCCATCACGTCTCCTCCATCCACCACCTGGTCCCTGCCACGGCCCTCCTCAGGCTGTGCCTGCATCCTCTCCGCCAGGCCTGTGGGTGACAAATGTTGAGAAAAACATCAGTGTGACCCCAAAGCAGACTGTCCCCTGCCCCAGTGAGTGTGCCTGCCCACACAGCCAGACCCATGCATCTCACACCTGCACACACTGACACAGCCAACCATGGCAGAGCCATCCCCCATGCACCGCCACCAAAACACAGTCACACCCCTACGGAGAATACAGGTGCAGAGATGGTACACCCACCTGGCCTAGGCACAACGCCCCTCATAGCACGTGATCTCAGGCGTCGAAGCACGTCCGTCTCCCTCCTGCGGAGGTCACTAAACCTGTGCCTGCACTGCTCCGCGAACCGGCACGCCCTGTGACCCTCACCAGGTCAGTGGCCACCTGCAGCCACACCTGGGTGCGGGCCATGATGAGGGGCTCATCCCCGTACAATGCCTCATAGTGGGGCTCAACCAGGGCCACCAGGTTGGCCACCTCCACCTGGCTCCATTGGGGAGCTCTTCTGCGTGCCATATTT
The DNA here is from genome assembly GCA_016271365.2 of Neoceratodus forsteri. Taxonomy (NCBI): domain Eukaryota; kingdom Metazoa; phylum Chordata; order Ceratodontiformes; family Ceratodontidae; genus Neoceratodus; species Neoceratodus forsteri. The sequence goes on from CM057456.1 coordinate 1,296,586,256, forward strand.
TGGGTCATACAGCAGGCAATATGGCGCCCCGCAGCGCTGCAGCCCCATGTGGAAATGTTGCGCAATAGACCGCCATAGGTTCCAATCGTGCTGTTCGTACAGTGCCGTCGGTTCACATAGCACTGTCACCAAACAGCGCAATAGAGCCGTACACATGGCAGCCGAACAGCGCCGGGGGCAAAGGTCGGACACCAGGTCAGGGGTCTATGACGCAAGGCCACGCACAGCGCCATCTGACATCTACGCATCCTGTGCGACCGATCACCTGCGTGCCAGTGCCACAGTGACGACTGGCGCAGTAGTGCCACAGCGCCATAGGTGCCCAGTGCCGTAGCGCCACTGGCACAATGGTGGCCATGGCCTGAATTGCCAATCGCACACAGCACATCATCAGCATGGCAGGCGCCTCGTGGCTACCTGGGCATATGCAATGCAGTGTACCACAGTCACAGATCTGCGCCATTGGCTCCAGCCCGGCTCAACCCGTGTGCGCCGTCGCAACGAGCGCGATATTCAGCCGACATGCAAATCATCTGATCAACCATTCAAATGTGCAGTGGGCTGATTTGCATCTCATTACAGTTGCTCCACTCCTAATTTGCATGCATTGCGCTATAAATGTGCAACATTGGGCTGCGCTGGCCAGATTTGGTTACTACAGGTGAGAGGTGGGTTGCGTGCTGTGGGATGTTCTGGACAATGGTCATGGGATAATGCTGTAGACTGCACAGTGACAGGTGTCCACTTCCACCCATACAGATCGCCATGACCGAGCAGAGCCAAGGTGAGGGTGAGGATGGTGGGCGGAGGAGGAGGTCCAACTTCACCACGGTGGAGACAGAGGCCCTCTTCCAGGCCTACCTGGAGGAGAAGGAGTCACTACTGAGTGGACGGCAGGGCACCCCTCAGGCCCATGCGGCTGCATGGGAGGGGGTAGCTTGGGCAGTGAACCTGCACGGAAGCCACCAGCGCTCCGTGCAGGAATGCAAAAAGAAGATGGGGACAGACCGCAGGAGGGTGAAGGAGAAGGTGGCAGCCCTCAGGGCAGCATGTGCTGGCACTGGCGGGGGCCAGCCAGTGGTGGTGGAGCTGACTCTGGCTGAGGACCGACTGGCTGCATAAATTCAGCGGAGTGCTATTGAGGGCGTACCAGGAGGTGGATTCCAGACAGGTGGAAGCCCATCACTGCACGGTATGACATGGTGGTGGTGTTGAGGGGGGAAGGTTGTTCACATGCACTCACATGTCCTCTCTTTCTGTTACAGATCCTGTTTGTCTTCAGGGGATGGTGGTGGTGGGTCCAGGCAGTGAGGAAGACCTGCTGGACATGGAGGAGGTCCATCCACCTCTGTCACCAGCCAGCATGCACTACACCAGCATGCACGCGGGCTGCCAACTCTGGTGTTGGTGAGTCGGGTGTGGGGGTGCACAGCCTGTCTCAGCAGTCTGGCATGCAAGCATGCCAGCCGCTGTGACTGTGGCTGTAGCGACCTGCACCATTGATGATGCAGGACTGCAATGGGCAGTGACATGTGTGTGTCCTGATGGACACACAGCAGGCCAGCACGTGCCCCTGGGCCTAGCTGGTTCCAACGTGTGCCAGCATGTCGGCACAGTCCCAGGCTGTGCCTGTCAGCACGGTGGGGCAGCACGGTGGCTGTGCAGGTGTCTGGCACTGTTGCAGCCACAGCAGTGGAACAGTGGTCCCTGGGGCACAGCGGTTGGAGGGACAGCAGCAGCAGTCACCCACCAGGTCTGGGGTACAGATGTCCGCGGTGGCACATGCCCACGGCCCTTTGATATGCCATTCCTGGTCCTGGTGAACAGCGCCCACCCTCAAGGGGTGTTGAGCATCAGGACCTTCCATACCCTGGGGGACAGGATGCCGTTGTGGCAGAGTACCCATTTGAAGTGCACACCCGCCTGCTGTGGGAATCAGTACAGCAGCAAAGGCGGGTTGCAACATCCGTTGAGGCACTGTGTGTGGCTGTGAAGCGGCACAGCAGGGACTGTGCTCTGGACTGTGCAGAGATGGTCCATATGCGGATGGATGTGACCGCCGCCATGGACAGGCAGACCCAGGCATTGCTCGCTGTCGTGGCTGCATTGGGCACACAAGCAGGTGCTCCTGTACCGCGCACCCCACACAGTACGCTCTCCACTCCCCGTTTCTGGCGTCGTGCGACACCAAGCCTGTCAATGCCGGGTTCTGCTGTGGGCATCCCAAGCACCCCTGGTGCAGGTATGTTTGGCATACTACAGACCCCACTGCGGACAAGGTCGCGATCGCGCAGTGGGACCCCTGTTGGTCCATCGGTGCCACCCCATGTGGCCCCTGCTCAGCCTGCCAGTGCTGTTGGGTCATGGCGGGGCCGCCCACGCATCCGCGGTGGCCGTGGAATGGTGCAACATGACTGACCTGTCTCCCAGTGCGGGCCCTGTCTGGTGCTGCCCTGTGTGCACTGTGCATCATGGTGGGCAGTGCACTGGTGGGTGCCCTGCACATCACGCCGACATACGGACCACCTGCACACCATCCCAACTGCTGTCCACAGGTGCGTGTGCATGATGATGCCTGCATTGTACTGTACACCAAGGTGCAAGGGTGCCCAGCATCTGACACACGTACTTGGACAGTACAGCTGGTGGGTGTGGTCTGTGGATCTGTGTGTTTGCCATGTCTGTTCCTGCTCTGCTGTGCACCTGCCCATGTGCGCTTTGTGCCTGGTGTGTGTGTGTGTGTGTGTGTGTCCATATGACTGTTCGCCCTTCCTTGATGGTGTGTTTGTGTGCCTGGTCCCTTCCACTCCCCTTGCCGTCATGCACCCCTGGTGTGTCACTCTGTGTGCCTGTGGGTTGCGCCAGGACAGTGTTGTTTGCACATGGCCCCTTGACTTACCTGTGTCGTGCATAATGCTCCTCCGTGATGGTGTCCCGGTGCAGCTGGGCCTGCCGGATCAGTCGGGGGTCCCGCCGTCCAAGGGGGGGCTGCTCATCACCATCAACACCGGTGCCACTGGCGTCCCCATCGCTGTCCCCCTCTTCAACCTGTAGGGCTATCCCACAGTCTTTGGCCATGTTGTGCAGGATACAACAGGCCAGGAATATCCCACAGGCCTTTGAGGGGGCTGTACTGTAGGGCACCGCCGGTGGTGTCTAGGCATCGGAAGCGTGCCTTGAGCATCCCAAACACCCGCTCAATGATGTTGCGTGTGGTGGCATGTGCCTCATTATAGCGTTGCTGCGATGGGGTCATGGGGCACCGGGTACGGTGTGAGCAGCCAGGGATGGAGTGGGTATCCGCTGTCACCTGTGTGGAGATAGTGGAGATCAGTATCATGTTCAGGTCCATATTGCCCATATCCCTGTGTGCCACTACCATGGCACCTGTGGCATTCCCACCCTTTCCCCGAGTTTGCATTTCCTACATGCGTACTCACCCACTAGATGGCCTGTGGGGATGTCCCCACTCTCGAATCGATGGCACAGTGTGGACTGATGCCATATGAAGGCATCATGTGCTCTGCCAGGGTGTGTGGCACAGACATTGATTACACACCCAGTGGCATCACACACCACCTGGCAGTTGACACTGGAGAAGCCCTTTTTGTTCCTATATGCGGCCCCATCGGGGCCAGGTGGCGTGCGAATGGCCACATGGGTGCAGTCTATGGCCTCTAGCACACCAGGCATACGTGCTACCCTGTGGAACTCCTGCATGTTTGCTGTACGCTCTGCCGCGGTGCTGGGGAAATGGATGTGCTCCGCAGCATGTGGCAGCAGTGCGCTGAGAAATTGGGTGAGGATGCATGACGTGGCCGACTGTGTGATGCCTGTGGTGTCCCCTGTTGGCCTCTGGAAGGTGCCCGTGGAGAGCAGGCACATGCAGGCTGTCACCTTGGTCTCCACTGACAGAGCGTGACTCTGTCGTGAGGGTGCCTGCATCACATCACTGCTCAGCTCACAGAGCTGCCTCAGTATTGCCCTGTTCAGGCAGTACCGGCCCACGATCTCTACATCTGTGTACAGCTCAAAGCTGATGCGGACGCAGTCATGCTTGTTGGGGGCGCATCGCCATTGGGCCCATCCACGGCCACGCCCCTGCACCTTGCATTCTCAATCCCTCATTACAGCTTCCATGTGGAAGCTGCCACTGTCCATCTCCTGGCTTGTGACCCCCGGCTGATGTTGCTCTGTTACCCGCTGTCCTGACTGCTACTTCCACTGCACCGGGCACCCCCCGCTGGCCTCCGCAGCCTATGGCCCACACTGCTTCCCTTGCCTGCCCTGGCCTGTCACTGTCTGTCTTTCTCTCTCTCTCTCTCCCCACTTGGCATCCCTGTAGCGTTCTTGCACCTCTTCCTTGAGCCTTTTTGTTTTGGCTCATTTCCACTGGGGTGCAACTTCCGGCTGTTCTGCTGTTGCGCATTGCGCAAGTCTTTGAATATCGCATTGCACTCTTTATGCATGGATCCACCCCCTTCGGTTGCACATGCCTTCATTTGCATTGTGCTGTTGCTCAGCATGTTTTCAGTGGCGCAACTGCCTCCTGCTGAATATCGCAGAATGGCGCACTTTTGGACTTGCGCATGCACAACCCTATTGCGCATGGCGCAACTCTTTTGAATATCCGGCCCACAGTGTAAGTTCACAGTCTTAACTTGTAGGGGACATTCTGCATCCTGATTGGTTGGCACCTAAAGTGGTAGACAGCACCATCAGTAATGATATAATAAGTTATAGTACAACATGAGGTGATATTATTCTCATTAGCTCTATGCAATGCAGTGCATAGAAATAGTGATGGGTGAAGTCAGAAAAATTCACTCCGTAAAATAATTTGCAGTTGGGGAACAATTCATGAAATTTACGAAGCACAGATCAATGCGAAGTGTGAAACTTCCCTACTATCTAGTGGGACACTCCCTCCACCTGTCAATTGTTGGCACCAATGTAAAATTACTTATTTTTTTAACTAAATCCCTGGTGTGTAGGGGTACCACCCCCACCCACCAATCGCTGGCCTCAGTGCAAAATGAATAATTTTTAAAAATAAATCCCTGTTGTCAAGTGGCCTCCCCACCCACCATTCACCATCCTCAGTGTAAAATTAATTCTTTTTTTAAGTAAATCCCTGATGTCAAGTGCCCCCCACCACCACCCACCAATCGCTAGCTCCGATGTAAAAATAATTTAGTATTTTTTAAAATCCCTGCTGTCAAGTGGTCCCCCCATGATAGCTTGCCCCAATAAGTTCTTATTTATGATATCCATGGTTCCTAGTGGATTCCCCACCTCACCCCATCAGGTAGTGCCAATCACCTCGCTCCTCCCTAACCCCAAGTGAATGACCAACACAGCCCTCCACTCTCCACCATAGCTAGCTGCCCGACTGAGCTTGAATGAATGAATGTGTAACATGCTCATTCATTCCAACTGAATTGGGTGGCCAGCCATGGTGGAGAGTACAGGGCTGAACTGGTTACCCACTCGGGGTCGGGGTGAGAGGACATGGGTGGTTGGCACTACCTGATGGGGTGGGGGTCCACTAGACATCAGGGATATCATCAATAGGAATTTATTTGGACCAGCAATTTGCAGGGGGGGGGGACCACTTGATACCAGGGATTTAAAAAAAATAAATCATTTTTACACTGATGCCAATGATCAACAGGTGGGGGATGGACCACTAGACATCAGGTATTTAAAAGAAGAAGAAATTATTTTTACACTGGGGCCAGTGATTGGTGGGTGGGTAGCCACTAGGCACCAGGGCCTGGGTATTTAGAGCATTTGCACATGGCTCAACTGAGATGCGGTGGCACAAGAACAAAGATGCAACACGGAGCGATATTCAGAGGAAGCCGCGGCACAGCTCAAATCTCATTGCACCAATGTGCAACAATAATGTATGCAGTACAACTGGAGAGGGAGTTCCCATGAATATGTGGTGCAAAGGGATATTCAACCAGGAAGCCATGGCACAAGCCCGGAGCAAAGCCAAGATGCGCTGACCAGACTTGCTCATATAAAAACAGGGCTCAAACACACAGACAGCAGTTGCGCTGAGAGACACAGACAGACAGACAGGGAAACAAACACAGAGAGGTGGAGTGGGAGAGGGAGAGGGAGAGGGGGCAAAGAAAGAGAGAGAGAGAGAGAGAGACACGTACAAACAGAAACAGGGCACCAGGGCCACAGACGGGTATCAAATTGCCCAAGGGAACACACGAGGAGAAGGAGGGATGGAGAGTGCACCATTCCTGATGGAGGCAGTAATGAGGGGTATGAAGAGGCAGGAGGAACAGCTCCATGGCTGATGAATGGCCCGGTGGTGATAAGCCCGACACAGGTGGTACCATACCCACATCACATTCGCGAACTATAGTGACACAGAGATTGTAGGCTGGTACCACCTGAACAGGGCCATTCTGAGGCAGCTCTGCAAGCTGTGCAGAGAAATGATGCAGGGACCTAATTGACATAGCCATGCCATGACTGTGGAAAGCAAGGTGACCACTGTCATGTGCCTCTCACCATGGGCACCTTCCAATGACCAACAGAGGACACCATAGGTATCACCTAGTTGGCCATGTCCTGCCTCCTCATACAGTTCCTCAATGCTGTGCTGCCACGTGCTTCAGAGTACATACGTTTCCCCAGCACACAGGCGGAGAGTACAGCAAACATGCAGGCTTTCCACAGGGTTGCATGCATGTCTGGTGTGCTTGGGGTCATTGACTGCACCTACATGGGCATCTGCATGCCACCGGACCCCAAGGGCATTGCATTCATCAATAGGAAGGGGAACCCAACCATCAGCTGAGAGGTGGTGTGCAATGCCATGGGGCACATCATCAATGTCTGTGCCGCAAACCCTGGGAGTGCACATGATGCATTTGTCTGGCACAGCTCTTCACTGTGCTACAGGTTTGAATGTGCAGACATCCCCATGGGCCACCTAGTGGGTGAGTATGGCACAGGCCAGGGGTGAGGGGCATTGCAGACCTGGGGTGGGGGATGGCAGGGAGGCCATGGTGGTGGTGGTGGGTGTGCCAGAGACAGGGCAAGGGTCATAGACACAATAGCAGAGGTCTAACCATGTTGATTTCCACACAGGTGACAGTGCATCCCTACTGAGGCCCTGGCTGCTCACACCCTATGCGACTGTCATCCCCAGCAGAGGAATGGAACAACGAGTCACACGCCAGCATGTGCAACATCATCGAGCATGTCTTTGGCATGTTGAAGGCATGATTCTGTTGCCTAGACAGGTCAGGTGGTGGCCTACAATACAGCCCCTCAAAAGCATGTGGCCTATTCCTGGCCTGCTGCATACTGCAGAACATGGCCATGGACCGTGGAATAGTTGTTGAGGCTGAGAAGGGTGACAGTAGTGTGGACGATGGTGGCAATGGTCCAGAGGAGGGTATGCATCCACTCCCTGGGCAGAGGAACCCCTGAATTGGGCAGCAGGCATGACACCACTGTGACACGGTCGCACAGGAACACTTTGGAGAATGCAGATAGGTGGTGTGGCACACATTTTTTTTTTTTTTTGAAATTCAAGTTTATTAAATTTTCCAAATAATGAACAAAAAAACAACATTTACACAAAATAGAGTAAACCAGTTGTCTACACTTGGTACAAAGTAAAAAAGAAAACACAGAACTAAACCCCTACGAATCCCACCTCCACATCTCACCTCCCCACCTCCCCCATTCAAGTCTCCCTCCCCCACCCAAGTGTGCCATTTAACCATATAGCCAGGAAGAAAAATACCAAACCTGACATATATATTGTACAAGGAAAATCCCTTTCAAAAGTTCAAGAAATGCAGCTACAAAAGGAACGAGGAAGAGACTGCCATGGGCGTCAAGGAGAAGCCAAGAGGTCAACGGTGCAAATAAAGAGCATATAATTTACCCCATCTCTTTGAAATAGATCCATACAGTACGCGATACTAGCCGATAACCTTTCCACATTGAGACAGGCCGATAACTCAGTCAACCACTCCGCTGGTAGGTCAGGGACAATTGGTCAGTCCAGTGTCTAAGGACTAATCTTTTAACCGCACCAGACACCAGGGCAATATGATACCGACGCTCAAACAATCAATAGCACTATAGTCCCTAATATACATATTTCGGGGTAAAAAGGAAGTAAGGCCCAATAGGGGGTCCAGATTGTCCTGGATAGCTGACCAGAGCGGGGCAACTTTCGGACAATCCCAGAAAATATGAAGGGGATTCCCATCCCCCCGCGAACATCTAGTACACAGGGAGACTGCTAGCCTATTGAGCCAGAAGAGTTTCTTGGGCGTGTAATACATATTATTCAAAATATAGTATTGGGTAAGTTTAAGCCTGTCCTGAGTATGGTATCTATGCATGTCCCTCCAAACATGGGCCCAATTCAAGGTGGCGTCGGGGAATAGAGAAAGCCAGATAGAAGAACCCGTAGTAGGCGTGGGGAACTTATATTCCAGTAAAAAGGAGTATATTGCTGAGATAGAATGCGGTTTAGAGGTAAAGGTAGAAACACGAGACAGGAAGGGTTGGACCGTGGATTGCCTAAACTGAGTACCAAACTTCTTCGCAATGAAGTGCCTTAATTGAAATACTTTAAAGACACTGCCCCTGGGAATACCAAATTTGGCAAGGATTGCAGAGGTTAGAGTAGGGAACCTTGATCGTGAGTACTGGTCCAGGCTAGTGTTATTAATATGAGGGAACCAACCGAAACAATCATTGAATTGCCCAATTTAATGTTAGGGTTAAAAACAGTAGGCTGTCCAAGATCCAATTTGGAAGGGATCCTTAAAAACTGCAGGCACTGGGAGAGGGACTTAAGAGATGTAAGGACTGTTTGATCCGTTATCCAATGCGAGAGGAGTGAGATGGGAGTATAAAAAATGGCATACGGATCCAACTTAGATTCCGAAAGAATCGATTTCTCAATTTGAAGCTAAGTCGGGGAAAGGGATCATGATCGGGTGAAATCCATCTCCCTATTTTGGATAAGTGAGTGGCCCAGTAGTATACTAGAAGGTTGGGAAGCCGAAGACCCCCTTTATCCTTGGGAAGGGATAACTTAAGAAAGGAACGCCTGACCCCTTTCCCACGCCAGAGAAACTCCGAGAAGATCACATGAAACTGTTGCAAGTACGAAAGTGGCAACCAAAGACTCAGAAGGTTAAGCGGGTAGAAAATGCGGGGAAGGACATTCATCTTGATAATATTAATCCTACCCCAAAGAGAGATAGGGAGGTTGGACCATCTTAGTAAGTCTTGTTGTATTTGGACTTTAATAGTATCCAGGTTGAGCTTTTTGAGCAAGGCCAAATCTGAGGAAAAATGTATACCTAAATATTTAATCGACTTTGGGGACCAACACATTCCAAACTTAATAAACTCGTGCTTAAATGTATGGGCATTTAAAGGAAAAATTTCAGACTTAGTTATATTCAATTTATACTGAGAAAAGCTACCAAACTGGTTAATGAGCAGAATAGCTTGCTCTAGGGAAGAAATCGGATGAGAGACATGCAGGAGTATGTCGTCCGCATACGCTGAAAGGACTAAATCGGTTGGTGCACTCGGGCAACCCTTGATAAGCGGGGAAGACTTAAGCTTAATAAGAAGAGGTTCAAGATACAAGTTAAAAAGAAAAGGAGATAAGGGACAGCCCTGTCTAGTTCCAGTGAACAATTGGAATTTCGAAAGGAAAACCCAGTTACAATATATCCTAGCCGACGGGGAATCATATAGAACTTGGATCCATTTAAGAAAAGAAACCGGGAATCCCATCTCGGACATTGTAGCCCAGAGAAAGGACCAGCTCACGTGGTCAAAAGCTTTCTCTGCATCTAGTGAGACTAGAGCCATGGGGAGATGAGATGATTGGGCTAAGTACGAGATATGAAAAAGGGTTCTGAGGTGGTCTGAAGAAGACCGAGAATGAACAAACCCAACTTGCTCAGGACTAAGAAGATGGAGCCATATTTTCTTAACCCGCTCCGCCAAAACCTTGGTGAGGATTTTCATATCATAATTTTGAAGGGAAATAGGCCGGTAGCTCGCCGGGTCTGTAGGAGTTTTGCCCGGTTTAAGAATTAGGACAATAGTAGCTTCAAGAAGTGCAGGATCGATCACACTAGCAGAGAAAAGATATTGATAGAGCTGTAGAAGTACTGGAGCTAATTCCTTAGAAAACATCCTATAGAAATTAGCGGGAAAACCATCTGGGCCGGGGGCTTTATCTAGATCCATGGAAGTAATAGCAGCCTCAATTTCAGAGAGTAAGATGGGGGCAGTCAGGGTACTGATGTGCGAGGGCAAAAGTTTCGGAATATCAATATCCTTTAGATATGTCAATATGTCGGAGACAGGAATAGGAGAGGAAGGTGCACTATAAAGATTTTGGTAATATTCTTCGAAAACCTTTGCTATTTCTCTGGGAGAAGTTACTATGGTGCCCAAAGAGGATTGCAAAGCTGGGATCAATCTAGAGCTTTCCAATGACCGAAGTCTCAGAACAAGAAGCTTACCCACTTTCTCACCATGTTCAATATATTTCGCTTGAGTCTTGACTAGACAATACTCAGCCCTTTCTTTCAGAAGGTCCGTATATTCATTTTTGGCTGCTGTGAAAGCCTCAAAGGATGATATGGGAGAGGAAGGGGAGCAAGAGCTCTCCAGTTCTCTGATCCTAGCCATAAGAAAAGATACCCGAGAAAGCCAAGTCTTTTTTCTTGCTGAAGCAATCTTGATCATTTCCCCCCTAAGATAGCATTTCAAAGAGCTCCAGATACAATCAAATCTAGGGGTAGATCCAAGATTGTTCTCCAGAAAGGACGATATAAGAGACTTGATTTGGCCTACAATTTGAGTGTCTTAAGAAGCTGGGTATTGAACTTCCAGGCAGTGTTCTAATGAAAATTGAGACCAGGAGATATATTTGCCCACACAATAGCATGATCGGAAAGAATAATCGGCTCAATACCAGATGAGAGAAGATTCGGAGGAGAGTTTTACTAACCAAAATATAGTCTATCCTAGACCATGAACCATGAGGCTGAGAAAAGAAAGAAAAGGAGCGAAGGGATGGGTTAGAAAGATGCCAGGGATCGCAGGAATGAGCATGTGGATAAAATCCAGTAGCGATCTTTGGGCCGGAGGGCGGAGGTTTGACTTGGGGTCTTTATCCAACAAATGGGAGGGTGGAGATTCCAACCCGCCCAACACAATCTGGGAGGGAAGCATATCACTAATCTTATCAGCTAAGGACATAAAAAGACAGGGTTACCCCCTATTGGGCCATACACAGATCCTAGAATGATAATATCTCCATTAAGAGAGCCCTTAATCAGAACATACCTCCCTCATGGTCAGCAATCGTATTATTTACTAAAAGGTTAACATATTTTTTAATGAGTATCGCCACACCCCCCTGGGAGTTGGAACCACCTGCAACGAATACCTGTGAAAACCCTGAACGAACCAACCATTTCGATTCCATTTGGGTTAGTGGTGTGGCACACATGCATAGGCCATGCACACCACACACATGCAGGGGCATGCACGGTGGGAGGCACGCACAGACAGTGGCACTAAGCAGGGGTAGGGGAGGCAGTGGCACACATCTACACACAGCAACACACACACACACATGCTGCACAGGCATGTGTGCATACACACACACACACACACACACACAGAGGCAGTGGAATGTGGCATGGATCAGATGCACTGCACTGCTGCACAGGTGCAACCGGTGGTAGTCAGGTCTCATCATGCCCACGCCATATGTCCCAGCAGCCAGAAGACACACACAGGCAGCATGTGGCATGACACGTATGTGCACCACCACAGGTGTGATGCAGAAACACACCATCCACGTGCGCTCAGGGCAGCAGCAGCAGACTGCAGGCAGGGCAGCACACACCTCAGGGCAGCTGTGCAGCTCAATGGCCTCCATGGCCATGTGGGCAGCTGCACTGGGGCCGATCAACAGCTGCAGGCTGTGCATCAGCCAAGGGGGGGTGTGTGTCAGATGCCCCCTCAGGCGTGGAAGTGTGGGACCATGACTGTGTCCTTGTGGGGGGGTGTAGACAGCCAAACAGGCCAGCTCTGGGTGTGCCAGGGATGTCTACATCTGAATCTGGCATCCACTGCGATGGGTTCACCTGACCCTGGGTCTGTGGGGTGGACAGCACACTGCAGGGGGTCCCCTGAATATGGCCATGCCCAGTGGCAGCCAGCAATGCAAAACCATCAGCAATTGCACTGGCAATGCCATGGCCACAGTCGTGGCCTCCTGCATACATTGCAGCCTCTCCAGAATCTGTGCAGTGCCCCTGTCCTGATGCTCAGCTAGCTGGTGCACCTCCACTCACAGTGCTCGCACCCCAGTGGTGAGCAGCACCTGTTGCTCAATGGATGCCCACAGCAGCCAGGTGTGCACAGCCGGACAGTCTGCATCCTGCGGCTCCTGACCGGGATGCCAATCAGAAGTGGATGACCTGCCACACTGTCCAGCACCCCTCTCCAGTGGGTGCTGCACAGTGGGATCCACAGGGGGATGGGGTACAGCAGGCATACCGGTGGTGGATCCTGCATTCAGCTGCCCGGTGGCACCTGCTGCCTGCTGCTCCCACCAATCCTGCTGCTCTCTGCTGCTCTGCACCTGTGCAGCTGTGCCACCACCTATGCAGGGCACAGCAGTGGCACTGCACACTGCTGCACCAGCAGTGCTGGTGGGTGGCTGTGCAGCCATGGGCATGGCGCTGGGCCCTGATGCTGCCTGCGCTGCTGGCAGAGGTGACACCCATAAAATGTCACCCATGCCATCCAGGATCATTGTCATATCATCATCAGAGTCAAACCCTGCCCCAATCTGTGTCTCTGAGCATAGCACACCAAGGCTGGCATCCTGCAGAAACACATCCAGGACCTCGTCCGACCTTAGTCTATGGATGTCCATGGGCACCATGGTGCACAGCTGCAGCCTGTCAGGGCCACGGCTGTCAGTGGATCTGGAAGGTCCATCCTCAGGGGCCATGCCACCATCCACAGGGGCCATATCCCCCTCTGAGGCCCCATCCCCTCCACGGAGCCATGCTGGTGCTGAAAGAGAAGGAGGTAATGTCAGTGATGCATTGCCCCCATGTGCCCCTGGGTACACTGCTGCCATATGTGGCTAGCAGTGTGCCATGCACGTGGGTGCGCACATACACAAATGGCATGTGGGACAGCAGCGTGCACACCAGCATGCCCGTGTGTGCACCCTCTGGGCCTGTACCTGTGTGTGACTGATAAACATACCATGCAGTGATGGGCTCCCACCCATCTGGAACTCCCCTCCAGGCACACTGTCCACCGAGGTGCGAAAGATGGTGGCCACCACCATCTCCTCTGCAGGCATTGATGTGGGTGCATCTGCTGGCCCTCCACTGGTGGCATTCTGGGATGCTCTGATGGCTGCCACCTTCTCCTTTATGTGCCACCTGTCCATCCCAGCCTTCTTGCTGCACTTCTGTGCTGACCGCTGGTGACTGCCATGCAGGGGGATGTAGGCCGCCACCTCATCCCATCTGATGGCCCTGTCATGTGGTGTGCCTGTGGCACTGCTCAACTGTGCCTCCCTGTTGAGGTAGGCCTTGAACAGGGCATCAGTCTCTCCTTTTGTGAAGTTGGGCCTGTGCTTGTGTGCAGGCCCAGGCTCCTTGTCTGCTTCCTTTGAACATAGACAGCACAGTGTGTCAGTGGCAGCAGAGCCCTGGGCAGTCCCACCTTGCAGTGATGCTGTCTCCCTGTGTTGCTGCAGCATCCTCCACTTACCTGTTATGGTTGCAATACTCGTCCATGGTCTGTGCTGTGCAGTGGCACTTTTCAGGTGCAAAGCATGCAAATTAGGTTGTGCGCAACAGTAATGATATGCTAATGCACCCTACTGCGCTGCCCAGAGGCTGATGAGCTCATTTGCATAGGGCATCTGAATATCACAGATTTGTGCTGTGAGCATTCGTGTTGCACTAGAGCAAGCCAGTGGTGCACTACCCATGTATGTATCATACGCATGCCTGCAGTGCGCATGTGTGCTGTATAGTACAATCACACACAATGTGTGGACTGCACAATGCATCAACAATGCACATGTGGTGCAGGGATGGCTCAGCGCATGCCCATGCATCATGCCATGCACCCTATTGTGCACGTGCTCACTGTGTAAAGGTCAGTGACCTCTGACCCACAGGTCACCTATGTGACCCCTCTAGGCCCCGGCAATGTGCACGTGCCCATCAGTGCATAATGGTCCTGCTTAGCGCAACCTGGCATGCATCCACATACTGCGCAATTGTGGTAGTGTGTTGCATATCACACATCCGGCACATGTGGCAGACACATGCACTGTGCCATTTGCATAGCCACTTCAGATTTCAGCCATGGCACAGGGCACTGGTAGATGGGCAGTGAACTGGAGTGAGGTTGAGCTGATCAACCTGGTGGCAGTCATCCAGCCATTGGAAGGGCAGCTATTTGGGATGGTGCCCCTGCAGCAGGCCAGGGAAGAAGTAAGGAACTCGGTTGCTGTAGCCCTGGAGAGGAGGACAGGTGTGCCACGCCCACCTGAGCAGTGCAGGCACCTCTATGGGGACCTGCGGTGGAGGGTACCCAATCGCCTCCAGAGGATGCAGGCACATATGCAGCCTAGTGCAGTGCCACGGTCAGGTAGGTGTTTGAATGTTGCCTGTCTGGCCAAGCACAATACTGTAATGTTAGCATTGCTGCTTGGCATGGGCCACAGTGAGTTACATAGCTGTCCTGCCATGCACCTTGCTTCATGCTTGGCTGCTGCATGTGCTGCGGCCATACTGGTGTATGGGCCACAGGGCGGACAGGGAGCACAGCGGGCTGGTGGGGGGAGCACTGCTGGCATGCGTGTGTACTGATGTACACCTCTCATCTTTTCCCTCTCAGGGTTGGAGGACCGCAGGAGGGCCAGGGCAGTGGCGGAGCAGGCCAGAGCAACGCGACCACCTGATGCTGGGCAACCAGCACCAGCAGTGCAACTCGGTGTGGGTGAGTACTGTCTTGTTGTTTGCCACTGTACCTTGGGGGATGCAGTGGGGTGGGGGTATGGCCATGACCACCTATGCCATGTGCCTTGGCAGCTATGTGTGGTGCACAGTCCATTGTGCATGCCACATTGTCCTGTACATTGGCAATATGTACCGGCTGTTGGTGGGGTGGGCATGCACCCAGATGCCACCGGTAGTGCTGCAATACAGCTGTTGCTGTGTGACATGTGACTGACACTGTGCAGTCCTGTGGCAGCTGTGTGGTGACATCTGCTTCTTTGCACTGGCGTGGTGGTCTGTGACTTGGGTGGCCATTGACCTCCCTGTGGGGGACCATACCAGACTCTCCAGGGGTGTGTTCTCAAACTGCCCATTATGCTCTGTGGGTGGGCATGGTTCCCTGGACCATTTAACTGATTGCCTTTCTTGTCTCATGCCATAGGTGTCAGGCGGACAGCAGCTCGGAGGCCGTAGAGGGTCCAGACACATTTTCTGCAACAGATCCTGACCATGATGAGGAGGGTTCTGGATGTTGTGGTGGCGATCCACTGTGTGTCAACGGCCAGCAGGAGGAGATGGCATCTTGGTCGGATGTCCAACCATGGAGTATCTATGGCCCCTTTAACCCTTGTTGGCCCTGATCCCCTACAGTCCCCTTTCCCATTGTATAGCCCCTGTTTCCTGTCCCTGTCCCTCTTTGTACCTTCCCAGTCCCTGACCCCTGTTCCTATTTTTGTATTTCTATTTCACTGTTATAAAGCTTTTCCACCTCCACGCCTGTATCCATGTCTGTTTTGCAGGTGGCATGTGGAGCCATGCCACACTGCTCTGGTCTCTGTCCATGGTGTTGGGGGTGAGGCTGAGTGGTGCTACTGTGGTTCCCTGCTGTGTGCAGTGGTATGTCACATTGAGCTGGGGTTCATCACCTGGTTTGGTGAGTGTGCCATGTGGCTTCAGGCTCACCATGGGGCTGTGGTTGGGGGTGGGCAGGGGTGTATGCATGGTGGTTCCACACTGCCATGGTCCTCCTTCTGGTCCTGTTCTCCCACTGGAATGAGGGTGTCCGCATCCCCTGTTAGGCAACCAGTCCCATGTAGGCTGCCAGTCTGCCTGGGTCCATCTTCCTTCACTGCCCAGTGTGTGGGCTGCCTGTGTGCAAGTGGGGCCAGGGTGTGTTTGGCTCCATGGTCCTGGGGATGGACATCCATTGCAGTATGGCGCTGGGTACAGTGGGCTGGGGGTTTGTGGGGGGGCACCATTGGCAGCCCTGTGGTGGCCATCCTCCCCTCCTGTCACCTGCTGGCCATGCCACATCTGTGTTCTGGGTACCAGTTCCTGGGCTTGCTCCTGTCCTCTACCAGTGGACCACCTATGGGTGCGGTGGTGCATGGCACCAGTGCAGATGGCTGTGCTCCATCACTCGTGGTCCATTCTTCCACCCTGTGCTGTGCCTGTGTGTGCACTGGTGTGCCCTGCTGGCATGGTCCTATGGCCATTGTCACTGTACTTCCCCGGCTGTGTCCTGGGGTCACATGTCTGTGAGCTGCCCCCCCCACTGTTGTTGCTTGGCTTTGCTCAGTCCTTCCACGGTTGTGATGGCGCCTCTCTGGTTGCACCACGGCACAACTGTGCCATATTCAGCCATGTTGCACTGGTGCAGTTTGGCATGCGCAACTGCTGAATATGGCACATACTGGGCCACCGCGCATCAGACTTGCACTGCAACCAGATTTGTGCTGGCCTTTGGTGCGCTTCTGAATATCTGGGCCCAGGTATTTATTTAAAAAAAAGAATGAATTTTACACTGCAGACAGTGATTGGCTGGTGGGGGGACCATCTAGACACCAGGGATTTAAAAGAATAAGAAATTATTTTTACACTGGGGCCAGCAATCAGCAGGGGGGAGGGGGGCACTAGACACCAGGGATTTAAATAATGAAAACATTAATTTTACACTGGGACCAGCAAATTGTGGGTGGGGCTGGGGGACCACTAGACACCAGGGATCAAATGAGTTAAAATGATTCACCATTTCTAACTTCTCCTTGCTTAAAAATAAAACAATAAGGCCCAGCGGTGCTGAGGGTTGAGGCACTGGATGCCATGCTTTGCCCTACAACTGCGACCCGGGTTCGGGAATGGACTCAGGGTCATCGGGTGTCAGAGAGGAGGAAGACGATAGAGCATCCTAATGGATGCTTTCCTCCTCCTGGAGTGGGTGCCTGGGGTGCTTTGAGCACCTGACTCACCAGCACTGGTGGAAGTACGGGTACCGGGGCACCAGGCAGCTCTTCAGAGTTGGGGTGGGGAGGACATTGTGGGTATTTGGCAACAGCATGTGTCAGCATGCCATCTGTCTGGATGTCAGTCCTCTGTGCCAATGCCCTCAGAGGGGAGGAGAAGGGACCAAGGGAGGAAAAGCAGAAAAACACCTGCCCAGGCCAGGATGATGACAGATCCTAGCCCTGGTCACCTACCCACAGGCAGACCCCGCTGTGCAGGCTCTCCAGAAGTTAGAGGAGCAAGGTAGGGAGACAACGGAGTAAGCCTGGCACTCTAGGGGTAGACGCAGTGTGAGGGATTATGGGGGACTGATCAGTCTGAAGGAGTGGACTGAGTGGGCGGTAGGGGGGGATAAAAAGAAGGTATAAAAAATAAAATAAAAAAAGCAAGGCAAAGTTACAAATGGCAAATTTTTCATTAAGCAGGTCTGCTTTGCGAAATGATCCATGGAGGCGAAATTGGCGACTTATCCAAAAATTCACCAACGAAGTAAAACTTTGCTGCTTCTCTACATAGAAAGTCATACCAGTAAAATGGTGGCATGAAACACAACCCAATATGGCTATCGATGGTATTAGCTATCACTGTACAATATGTCTTAGGTCTATCTAATGCACAGGTAAATAAACTACTTTTTCACAAAATTCTGATTGCCAGTACAAATCTGGCTGACACCATTACTCACTAAATAACATCTAGATCTAAAAAAAAACCACAGGTGTAAAATAAAAAGAATGAATAAATCGATTAAATGTTATTTGCTGTTATATTTCCCTCCTTTATGCATACATAATTTTTTTTTTTTAGTTATTACTTTCTGGAGCTGGTTGTCATCCAGAGGGAGCCCCGTTCCCCAACATCCACCATCTGGCGCTGACCCGTACTCCCAGGGCTTGCCCCCCCGGTGGGTCTGGTAAGGTTCTCCATCCCCTCTGGGGACTAGATTCAGTTTGAACAGTGCCTTTGCTCCCCAGGAGTGGGGTCTGAGAGGCGCCCTCCACCATTGTGCCATAGCATCTTTTTTCCTGGTTTCTCTCCAGGAGTTGAGGTGTGCAATGATGCCCATGGACAGGATCATGCACGAGTCTGCATGCGCTGCCTCCAAGCATCTGCCCCAACTCATCCCCCCTCTGTAGTGTGGTTCCCTGTCCCCCAGCCTCTGATAGGGAGCAGGCAATTGCAGACCACTGGGAACCCCCCTTCCCGGAGAAGGAGAGCAATGTGTCATATGCTCAATCCTTCTCTGCTCCTGCTGACCCCCAGTGGCCCGTGCTCATTCCTGAACACTGATCATGATGTAGCATGAGGTAAGGAGTCCAGTGCCTTTGCCCTCAGCACCATCGGGCCAGCTTATGCATATATAAATTTAATAAAAATTAAGTACCACTCACAGATTATTTTCTGGAGCTTCTTTTCTAATTATAAACCCACTCCCATGCTTCCCATCCTTGGGTGCCTACTAGGGCTGGGAAAACTCAGTGAAGTTCTGACCCTTATTAAATAAGATCCGGAACATGGTGACATTTTGGATTAGTTCTGATTTATTGACAAATGTTTGAAAAAAATGTGAAAAATGCATAAAAGTGCTCAAAGTTATTCACATTTGACACAGAGGCCCAAAGGAAATAATTTAATGGATTATTTGTATAAAACATCATGTAAAATTGCTAAATAAAAAAGCAATCACTCACTACTAGCCCCTTCATGGCTGGTCTATAATGATAGCATATCTTGTTTGGGTCCATGATGTGTGCTGGGAGAGACAGAGAGAGAAAGAGACAGACAGATGCAAATATTTATATCATAGCTCCACCAAGCAGTGCAGACACTGCCAGGCAGCTAAGATGTTTTTATATTAATGGTGCTGTGTGGGTATTATTTTGATGGATGTTCCAGTCAGAGCCAAACAGGCCAAAGAAATGGATATGAATGATCAAATGAGCAGCTCTAAGAGAGCCAACCCACCCTACCCATGTGAATGATGCAACTGCTTCACATGCCTCGGTGTACTGTGGTATATGGTACACCACCTGGTCCAAGAGGTGGTAATGTTTTCAAGTACTATGACTACTTCTACTGAATCTGATCAACACACTGAATCTTTAAAGAAGAAAAAGACATTGTGATCAACACCATCCAGGCAGGCAGCCAATCACACATCACATCAGTCAAGTGCAGTGCGGTCATAAAAAAGTTTGCCACTGCCACCTGAAGACCTGATGACAGACAACACAATTACATCCTTCCTAGTTCCACAATTGCTGCTAGCCACTGACAAGTAATTTAAGTATCAAAAATAAAATATAGTAATATAATAATCTCAGTCCAGTCACTGTAAGTGAGATGCAACCAGGCTAGTATACCACACACGCACACACACACACACACACACACACACACACACAAACAATAAAGAAATTATTTGAATTTTCAATTTAGTAGCATTTTTTGTTCTGTGAAGTAATCACAGCAAAATATGAGGGATGTAAGAAATATAAACAGAGTATTCAGTTTCTGCATTTCAGGCATCTGCTAAGCCACACACTGTACGAAAATTAAAACAGTATAGTCAGGATCAGTTTCTGAGGGCAAAATTAAGTGACTAATAGTAGTAGTAAGGGCTGGAGTAAGGACAAAAAGTGATAAGTAGCAATTGTAACTCATGAGGAAAACAGTGATAGTAGTAGAAGACAGCAATACCCAACCTTCTAGATCAAATAGTGGTACCAAATACCATCAAGTAAGTTTGTGACATGAAGTGCAGTTGCTTGCTGTATTTGGACTCTGAACTCACTGATGTTACTTTTTTCTATTCTGTGCTGCTCACGTGTTCATTCAAGTAATAGTGCCCTGGTCTAGTCCATCGTGAACTTACTTGTTGCCTTTAATCACTAACTCATGCAGTAGACCCTATTCACAAAATATTTTTTACCATAGGCACAAATTCTTAAAAATGTTTTGTAAATAGGGCCTGTTCAGAGTAGTCAGTGTATGTTTTATTCAGGTATCATATTTAAAATTAAAGTGTGGAATGTTGACTTTGAGAAATGTGAGGTGCTCTGCATTTTCTGGTGTCAAACAGGATTGTGTGTCAGTAATGACGTTGCCTGCTGAACTAAACAATCATTCTGAACAGACACTAGTCGGAGGGCAATTCATGTACTTCTTTGCAATGTTTACTAAAGCAGGCTACATATTTTGTTTGGAATTCTAGTATTGCAAAGGATCAGCATTCCAGCTGATATTGGGCTCTGCCAGGTATATTTCAGCAATGGTCTGTGCTGAGGCAGTGTTAGAAGAGGCAGATGAAGATGTTGCAATTACATTTTCTAAGTGACTCCAGAGACATGAAGCTGAACCAAGTGACTGTGGGGCAGTGCTGTGTTTGGCTGGGGGTGAAGAAGAAGATTTGATGCAGTTGCTAAGGAAGAAGAGGGAGAAAATGCTGCAACAGTAGAGGATGGGCCACCTGATGCTGTGCTGTGCTGTGAAGAAGATTCTGAATGTGGTGCTGCTGTTGTACTTTGTTCCATGACAGCACGCACCTCGTCAATTACTTCTTGTTTGTTTATCTTGAAACAAGTGTCATCATCATCATTCAATAGTTGCTTCTATTTGTATCACAGGTCCAAGATTGTTGCTTAAATGTAGTACTCAGCATGAAACATTTTACATAGTTTGTCATCTTCTTCAACTTTTTTGATCATACATCTCATTAGATCTTTTTGTATTCTGGGGCAATCTGCATGTGTTAGCAGCACCACTGGCAGCCTGTCTGATCATAGAACTGTCTTGCTTTTCTAACTTCTCCCTAATCAGATTCAATCTGAATTTTAAAAATTTTATTAGGGGTATCACCTGGCTGAGAGTTGTTGTGTTTGCACTAACTTCCCTGGCGATTTCCTCAAATGGCTGAATCAGGAAGATTAGAAACTCCAGCATGGCTCACTGTGGTGCAGTAATACAGACATCTGCATCACTGATTTTATTTTCCAAATTGTATTGCCTGATAGCTTTTTTTTGTTCCAGCAGCCTTTGGAACATATAAAAGTTTGAATTCCATCAAGTAGAAATGTCTTGGATCAGTCTGTGCAAAGGCAAACTGTGCTCCTGCTGTGCTTTTTCAAACAAGTGATGGGCTTTGTTTGAGTGACTGAAATGAGTACATATTCTTTTAGCAGTGGTAACAAGAGCCTTAATCTCCATGTCGTCATTGAGAAAACCATGAACTATTAAATTTAAGCAATGCACAAAGAAGCAGATGTGAACACAGCCCCCCTCCCCCAAGGTCTTTCTTATGCTGGATCCATTTTCTGCAACTATAAAGCCAACTGACAGTACCTGTGAAGTGAGCCATTGCTGTGTCGGTTTTTGGAGCTCTTCACTGATGTTGTATGAGGTATGTTCAAATGGGAAATAAAACATTCTTAGGACAGCAAACTGCAATGTTTCACCGTCCCCAGTCCCACATGAATTATCGAAGCATGCCCAATGTGCCATGACAGGCATGAAGGATTCAGGCTGACAGAGTGTCCAGATATCTGTAGTGAGATACACCACCCTTTCAACAGCATTGCACAAGACGCGTCTTAATTTTTTACATACAACATCGTAATGATTTGGAATTCCTGTTGTTAAGAAGCATTTCCATGCTGGTATACTTTATCAAGGTTTGAGGTACTCAGGCAGCCACCTGGATCCTAAATGTTCAACCATGCCATATGGCAGTAAATCAACAGCTATCATTTCTGAAATGTTTTGGGTTATTGTAACAGCAACAGGGTGAGTTGAGGCATATTGGCTTTATGCTTGTATGTTTCTGAGATGGTAAGCTGTCGCCTTGAAGGAGGAGAGCTTTTGAACAAATGGTCACTTTCAGTAACAGTAGGAGGAGTCCTTCAAATGGGAGAAAGTGGGGGTGGAGGTATTTCAGTACTACTGTGGGGGTTGCCACTACTTTCATCTATGGGAGTTACCCCTGATTGTAGTGAACTATCACTGGCACTTTCTCTTTGAGACTCACAACTGGAGTTCTCAGTAATGTTATGACATCTGTCTAGGTGCATTTTCAGTTCCGAAGTTCCCAATGCTCCTTTCATTTTACCCCTACTGATTGGCCATTTACAAATAGTGCATATTGCTACCAACTCATTGGAAGCAGTAATGGAGTAGTATGACCAAACAAAAGATTATATTTTTTTCCCTGGAAGGCATGGCACCTCGGTCACTTTTTCAGGTTCCACCTCCCCCCTAGATTTTTCCTGGGCCTGTTCCTCTTGTGGTTTATTCCCACTGCCCCTCTCCACAACTGAAACATTTCTGCTCATTTATTCCTCATCTGCAATTTCCATCCCTTCAGTAAACCTTGAGCTGCTGATCATTCTCTTTATTTTTATTAGTATCCTTATTGGGTTCAACCTCAGAAGACTCAGATGAGGGTGAGAAACTTTCAGTAACATAATATGCAATTGTTCCATACCATTGGGTGCCTCTGCAGGCAGTATCCACCAAGCCTTTCATTTTTTTAACTTTATAACTTTTTTTTACTTGGAACTGATGATGATCCAAGACATTCACCTTTTTTGGATTCAAACATTCGCTTGGAAGATGAAACCTATCTTAGATGTGAAAGAAAATCACTTTTTGAGGTTTGATTTTGTTTTCCTTTTCAGGCTGATTACTGTCTTTTGCAGTGCCACTGCCTACCTGAGAAATAGAATGCACCTCATCAACACTTTGATCCATTTTTCCTTAGTATCCTAACCTTTAAAAAAGATCCCTCTAACTAATGTGATGTCTATCTGATGACTCCCACCCACAGGCCAGGGACAAATTTATTGTCTTGACTCATGACTGTACACAGCACGCCAACAGCACAGCAGTCCACCACCACTTCCTTCCAAGATTACCTGACTGACTCCTATAGTACAGTTAGTTACTGTTAAGTGACCAAATTCAGCAACTGTTAAGTGTGCCTTAGTATTTCAACTGGAGATCCATATACATCTGGTACATAGCCACTCACAGCACAGTCCTACACTGGTGGTTGGCTAATGCGTATATGTAATGTAATGCAATACACTATAAAACTAATGATAATAAGGAGGTATAATGGGGAATGAGTGATGATGATGATGACACTTGTGTGTACAGTACTTGTACTTTACTTGTGTCGTAGTGTAAGCAGCCTGCTACGAGTCACAGAGTCTGATTATCTCTTGGGCCACCCACAGCCAGCAACACAGGTGCATCAGCTTGTATGTTGTTTGTCTGAACAGTATATTTTTTAATACATGAAATCATGAGTAAACTTTAAGAAGTGATCATGATTCATAATTGGATGGCACAAGTTAAAGATTTATTTTGCCAGACTGCTGCCCTTGACCTGTACACACAGCCGTGCTGAAGCTAGGAAAAACAATTTTATTTGGGATTTTTGGAACTGTTACATTTCTCATGAGCTCCCCCTGCAGTCTCTCTGTCTCCTCTTGGGATGGCACAAGTCAAATATTTATTTTGCCAGTGTGCTGCCCTTGCCCTGTACACACAGCCTCTCTGAAGTCAGAAACAAATATTGGGGATTTTCTGTAACTGTAAAATTGATCTTGGCTTCCCAGTAGTCTCTCCCTCTCTCCTCTGGATCTAGAATGGCACAAGTCAAAGATTTTGCTATACTGAACACTGTCTGAGGTCAAGAAAAGAAAATAAACTTTTATTTGGGATTTTCTGTAACTGTAAAATGTCTCTTGTGCCCCCAGTGGTCTCTCCCTCTCTCATATGGATCTGGAATGCCACAAGTCAAAGATTTTGCCAGCCTGCCCTTGATCATGTATACAGCCACACTGTCTGAGGCCAGGAAAAGAAAAAAAAACTTTCATTTGGGATTTTCTGTAACTGTAAAATTTATTTAGGGCCATCAGTAGTCTCTGTGCCTCTGTTCTGGATCTGAATGGCACATGTCAAAGAATTTGCCAGCCTTCCCTTGCTCATGTACACACTGCTACACTGTCTGAGGCCAAGAAAAAACCAAAAAAAACTTTCATTTGGGATTTTCTGTAACTGTAAAATTTCTCTTGGACCTCCAGTAGTCTCTCCCTCTTTCCTCTAGATATTCTGCAATGGTACAAATCAAAAATTTTGCCAGCCTACCCTTGCTCATGTACACAGTTACAATGCCACACTGCCTGCCTTTTGTCCCCCCTCCCGGAAGCCACCCAGGCCACCACTGTCTCCCCATTTCCTCCAGATTCCTCCTTTCACCAGTCCCGACCTGTCACCCTTTCCCAATGATCAGTTTCTTTCCCCACCTCACCCCAGTAAGTCTGCTGTGTCTCTCATAGTTCTTGTTTTTATTTTATTTATTGATTTATTTATAATTTCTGATTACAACCTTTGAGCAAACAGGTTCATTTTCAAAGGTTCCAAGTCAAAATTAGGACATCACAAAATACATAGAATACAATGAATTATAGATAACACTGATTGATTGTTACAGAGACAACATTTGATAATGAAATAAGCAAATAACTATAATTGTAAAATGAAGGGATACAAAACTGGTTACAATTCCAAAGTGCTAAATGGGTAGAAGTGACACTAAGTTAAAGCGTTACATTGATTTTTCAGGAGAGAGAAGTGCAGTAAAGTTTCAGAAGCAAGGGATGATTGACTAGGAGTAGGGAGTGGTAGGCTAAAAGCAGCCAGTGGTAGCATTGTCACTTAGGCAGTAGTGGTGCACAGCAGGGTAAGGTGGGGTGTCATCGGGATGAGAGGTCAGGGTGGGAAGTTGGGGATGGGAAATTCCTGACAGTGGGGGGAGGCAAGACAGGCTATGTTGGAGATAGGTTAAGACTTAGTGACCATAAGAGCAGTCGCAGATGTTATCAAGGGTGTGACAGGACCGAAGAGCCTCTTTGATAGGTCCCAGCTTATTGATTTCAAGGAGGAGTGCTGGGTGGTCAATTAGCCAGTAGGGACCATGGAACGCTAGTGATCTTTCAGCTAAAGTAGTACACTCATGTGGCACCTGTAACACTCCCTTAGGAGTGCTTATGTTCTTGGTAGATAAGGCAGGTTTAAAAAGGTTGATGGTGGAGTCGGGTACTAGGCCAAGGAGTGTTTTTTTCCTTAACAGAAAGGACTGAAATTTTTGTCATTGTTTGTAGTGTGAGCCATCCAGTTTCCTTTTACTATGAGCATGTGTGGGTCATGTAATCTGACCCAAGAGCCAGTCTACAGGCCTTTTATTAGGAGGGTCTTGATCCTTTTCATAGCAGTATATGTGCCTGCCCCATAGATCACAAGACCATAATCAATAATGGATAGTATAGAGCTACAGGTGACTAATTTCAGTGCTAACAAAACACAAAGAACTTACCAACTCTCCAGAGCCAGGAGCTTGAAAAGAAACAGGCACCAGACCTCAAAAGAAACAAGTACCAAACCGAAAACCAGGAGCTACAAGTAATCAACATTTCTCAAACAGAATTGACTGAGACTCAATTACAAACTTTATTGAAATGATTGTCTTTTGTTCCCTCCCCAAAACCAAAAGTGTTTGATAATCAACCTGGAAAAATTCTTCAGGAAAATTATTTTTTGTAGAATCAATTTCTCGCAACTGCAACAATGGGATTTACTAATGTAATGGACATGTTGGAAGCAGAACCAGTTTTGTATCATTTATTCATTTTATTTGAATCTAGGATTACAAGTACCTTTGAGCCAAGGCTCTTTTACAAAGGTTCAACGTCAGTTGCAGTTCAATAACAACAACAACAAAAAAAGACAATTAAGTAACAAAGGCAGGATAACAGGTTAACAATCAGTTACATAAATATGAATGCATACATTTGGGTTAAACTAAAGACAGAGGCATTGACAGGGTAAATAGTGTTACAAGACATGGCAAGGACACTAAAGGTAAGAGCAGCCAGAGGCATTGTCACATCACAGAGAGAGCAACAGGCAGTGGTGGGGGTGCTGGGGGAGGATGGGAGAGAGGGTGGGGGAGGGAGTTGTAGGAGATTGGAGGTAGATAGTAGAAGTGCTATGTAGAAAGAGCTGAGACAAGGATTGGGCAATGGTAAGGAAGGCTGATTAAAGGAGACAGTTGCAGGTGCTAGAGGCAGAGAGGAGTAGACGGAGCCTGGATTTAAATGGGCCAAGTGTTGGTATGGAGAAGATGTCACTGCTGAGACCATTCAACCAGCTAGGGGCCCTATGAGCAAACTATCTTTGTCCCTGGGTGGTACGGCAGTGAGGGACCTGCAGGAGTTGAGATTTGGATCCCCTAGTTTGGAGATGGTTACTACTGGGACAAAGGAAAGCTTGGACTCTTGGGGGTGCTTGGCCCATGGTTATTTTCTTTGCCATAATGCAGGTTTGGTACTTTATGAGAGTTTGAGAGTTTGAGAGTTGTAGCCAGTCAGTTTGTGCATAGAGGTCACACACAGGAGTGAGACGGTAAGCTCCAGTGATGAGCCAACAAGCTTTGTTGAGAGACGTGGATATGCGTCTGAGGGCAGTTACAGTAGCAGAGCTGTATATGATCAGGCCATAGTCAATTATGGAGACAACAGAGCTCTGAACAGCAACCCTTAAGGCTTCCAGACTAAGATGTTGCCTGTGGCTGTAGGATAGTCCAATGCTAGTATTTGCAGCTTTGGTGACACTATTGATGTGGGCACCATAGGATAGGTTACAATCAAGAGAGGTACCAAGATAGTTAAAAGACTGCACCTGTTCGAGGCACCTCCAAAGCAGTTTGTGATAGTCGGAGGGGTAGCCTGTACTTGTTGAGGTAGCTGCTGAAAAGCATTGACTTGGTTTTCTTATAATTCAGGACCAATTTGTGTTTACTTAACCAGTTCTCAACTGAAGCAAAGCCTAGCTGTAGATTGTTTTGTAGGGGTTGGGGATCCTTATGGATGATGTGAATTACGGCTTCATCAGCATAGAGGATGATTTGTTCTGGGCAACATTGTGGAAGGCTGTACAGGAAGAGACTGAATAGAAGGGGACTCAGTATGAATCCCTGGGGGAATCCTGAGTGGACTGGTCTAGCATCAGAGAGGACATCTGCAATTTTAACTCTTTGGGATTGGTTTTCCAGATAGCTTTTAAACCAGGCCATGGAGTCAGGAGAGAGCCTGGCATTCAGACGCTGCTCAAGTAGTAGGCAATGGAGGATGGTGTCAAAAGCCTTAGTTAAATCGATAAAGACCAACCCAGCTAGGTGACCATTATCCAGAGAACTGTGGACGGCTCCGGTGAATTCCAGAAGGGCAGAAGTGGTGCTGTGCCCTTGTCGGAATCCGTGTTGTTGAGAGCACAAGATGTTGTGTTTGTCCAGGAAATCAGTGAGTTTGTCTGCTACTATGCGTTTGATGGCCTAGGAGATGGGAGGCAATATGGAGATTTATTTATTTATTTATACATCAGTTTACAACCTTTGAGCTAGAGGCTCGTTTTCAAAGGTACCTTGTCACAAAGAGGACAAACACAAACAACATTTCATTACAACATTGTAGATAACAGCATTTTTTTTTTTTTACATCATAGCAGGCAACAGTTTAGGCAGATATATGCTGTAGTTACTTTGTTTACAATAACAGTGTAACAGGTTAGGTATTTACAGGTTTATACAGTTATTCAGATAGGATTGAGAGTTAAGCATACATTGGTTAGGCAGACAACAAGTCATGAGCAGGGGCTGCTTGGATAGTAAAAACAGGTGGCTAAGGGACGGGGTAGAAAATGAGAGGAGGGGGCGAGCCACTTTGTGAGTTTTGTCAGTTGTTGATTGTGAAGCTACTCAGAGTTTTGTCTGGTACAAGGCCTCAACACCTATGACCGGGACAAGCACAGCTACACATGTTAAACAGTTGACTTGATCGCGGTTTTGAAGCTGGAGATTGAGCAGGTATCGGTGATGGAGCTGGGGAGAGTATTGTACCAGGTGGGGCTCTGTAATAGAAGGACCGTTGACCATGGGTGGTCCTGGTTCTTGGGATAGACAGGGTGGCCCTGGAGGAGCTATGAGTTTGGACTAAGGGTCGAGCTAGGTGGATAGAGGCTGTCAGACCGGGAGGGAATAGACCAAGGAGTGTTTTTTTAGTTAGGAGGCAGGTTTGGTATCTGAGCCGTTCGTCCAGGTTGAGCAGCTTAGCAAAGTCATATAGCTGGCAGGTATGGGTTAATCTGGTGGCTCCCATGATTAATCTACAGGCCCTGTTCAAGGTGTGTCAAATTTTATTGAGAGCGGTCATATTCGCAGCACCATAGACAGGCAGGCCATAGTCCACAAGGGACAAGATTGAGGAGGTGACAGCTAGTTGGAGGGCCTCAGGGGGGAGGCAGTGGACTAGTTCCTATGGAGTGCCCAGTCTCCACTTTTGTGGACCAGAGTAATAGTAGCAGATTTCCATCTGTCAGGGAACTGGCCAAGGCTGAGGGAGAGGTTGAAGATCTTTGTTAATGGTCCTAGTACTTTGTTGAGGGTGAGGGACAGCAGTTTGAGGTCAAGTGTGTCCCCACTATTTCTGGACTTGGCAATTGCTTTACTAATGTTATTGCTGGCTTCGTGCATCTTGATTGCTTTAAAGTAAAATGGCGGGTATTTGGAAGAGGAGGAAGGCTGGAAGGGTGAGTTGGAGAGTCATCTGTGTCAAAAAATCAGGGGGGAGAACACTACTGAGGTTTGTGAAAGCAGTATTGAACGTATTAGCAATAGTCATAGGGTCCAGTGTTGTAGTCCCATCAATGTCCAGCATAGTAAGGAAAGTTTTAGGCTGCTTCCCAGAAACTTCTTTGATGTTGTTCCAGAAGGCTCTCCCATTTCCTCAGGTAGTAGTGAGAACTTCCCTATAGTAGATATTTTTCTTTAGCCAGATTGATTTTGTGCAATCATTTCGAGCACTTTTATAGTTTTGTATGCCAGTTTGCATACCGGTGGCCCGTGCCTGCAGCCAGAGGTGGTCCTTTGCTTTTAACTGTGCTATTAGCTCTGCAGAGAGCCATGGGTTGCAAAGGCCTTTGACTTTTTGCTTTTTGAAGGGGTCAAGGGAGTCACAGGTCACACTAAAGGTGTAGATAAAATATTCCAGGGCCAAGTTGATATCCGACGCTTTGTAAATAGGACTCCAATCATGCTGACTGAGGTGGGATTTGAGGTGATTCAACTGCCTACGGGGAAGGACTCTGCTAGAGATGACTATTGGAGGGGTCTTGCAGAATTTGTTTGACCATTCGCATATGACAGGAGAATGGTCACTGAGTGAATCTGGGAAGATACAGATGTTAGAGATACGAGTTGGATGGCTGGCCAGAACCCAATCCAGGAGGGTGCTAGAGCCTGTTTTGTAGCTGTGCCTGGTCGGGGAGTTGATCAGCTGGGCAAGGTTTGCTGATGAGATGGTGTCCTTGAGGCCCCCCTGATTCAGTTGCAAGCCAATTAATGTTAAAATCACCTAGCAGAATTGACTCGGAGCCTGGAGGTTGGGTTCGGATAAAGTCCAGGACAGCATTGAAACCTTTCCCTTGCTCTTTTGGAGGAATGTACACTGAAACAATTGTGAGGGCTTTGTTGTGGGCCCCCAGTAGGATTCTGATAGGAAGAATATGTGCAAATGATTCTGAGAGGGGGGTAGCTATGGGGTGACCCAAGAAAGACTCTTTGAGTTGTATTGCACAGCCCCCTCCTCTTTTTAGTCTTCCGATCCAGATTAAAAATGTTGTAGCCTGGCAGGGCAATTGCCATGTCAGGGACTTTAGGTGTTAGCTAGGTATCGACAACTGTGAGGATATCCGGATTGTATCGGTTTGCAAAAATTTGCAGGGGCATCCAGCTTTGGGAGTAGACTGCAAATGTTAAGAGTCGCAAGGGAGAGTGCCCCTGAGTGATTGACTTGGTTGGTTCAGCTAGAGGTTTTTGGGCTGGGATTGGGGTGAATATTGCTGACAGCAGCAACAGGAGGAGCAGGAGCTTCAGAGTGCACAAACTTAGCTCCCTGAGGGTGAGTTTATGTGTTTGCTTCATGCAGGAACTTATGCAGAGTTGCTGATGCTGGTCCCAGAGTGATGTCATATGTGCCAAAGGTAGGAGAGGAGATGATTGGGCCCATGACCATGTCTCATGAATACAAGGGCATGGCCATCCATTTTCAGTGGTAGTAGATATAGTCAATCTGGTAGCTAGCGGGAGAAGAGGGATAACAGGCTCAAGGGAGGTAGAAGAGGGGTAGCAGGGATGAAAGAATAAAGAGTTGAGAAAGCATAAAGGACAGAATTATTATGCTCAGGTAGTAGAGGTCGTGTAAGGTGAGTTAAAAGGAACAGGAGAGAAGCCCGAGATATGGGGCTGATATAGGTTGAAAGGAGTGGGAGGAAGGAGGTAAGGCAAGTGCGCGATAGCACAGCAGAAGGGGTATGGGGGGTACAGATTAAAGCAAAATACAGGCAAACTTTTCAAAGGACAGAGATAGCTAGTGCTAAAATGCAGGACAATAATTCAGATAGCAGAAATTTAAAGAAAGGATATAGGGTGCAGTGGAGCGCTTATGGCTACTCCCTCAGCTCTGGCAGAGTTACAGGGTAGAAAGGGGCATATACACTATACCGCTAACAATATTTGCCAACTTATATCACAGTAGAGTAGACATTAGGCATTATTAAAGAAAAAACAAAATAGAATGCTGAATTCAGTAAAGCATAGAGAGCAGTAAATACAACCCTGCAATATAAACATTTGTGGAAACTAAGCAACTTAGGTAGATGAGGGCAGTGGTGAAAAAAAGGGCAGGAGAAAGATGAAGTGTCCAATCAAGGCTGAGGAAGTGAGATACAGAACCAAATTAGCCAGTCGAGGTAAAAAGCACCACAATTCAAGCTTGGCAGCTCCAAATGCCAGATTCCATCTCTGTGTCTGTATCTGTGTGTCTCAGGGCTGTCTGGCAGTCAGGCCATTCAACATGGATGAGCTCCTGGAGAAGGCACAGCTCCCACACATGTGGGAGAGGTTGGAGGCAGATGCTGGTTTATGGTGAGTGGTCTGTGTGCCTCAGGGCTGTCCTGTTCACCATGGAGGTGCTCCTGGAGAAGGTGCAGCTCCCACACATGTAGAAGAGATTGGAGGCAGATGCCGGTTAAGGGTGAGTAGCCTGTGTGTCTCAGGGCTGTCTGGCTGGCAGTTAGGCAGTTCACCATGGAAGAGCTCCTGGAGAAGGTGCAGCTCCCACACACATGGAAGAGGTTGGAGGCAGATACCAGTTTAGGGTGAGTGGCCTGTGTGTCTCAGGGCTGTCTGGCAGTCAGACCGTTCACTGTGGATGAGCTCCTGGAGAATGCACAGCTCCCACTCATGTGACAGAGGTTGGAGGCAGATGCTGGTTTAGGGTGAGTGGCCTCTGTGTCTCAGAGCTGTCTGGCAGTCAGGCCATTCACTGTGGATGAGCTCCTGGAGAAGATGCAGCTCCCACACATGTGGAAGAGGTTGGAGGCAGATGCCAGTTTAGGGAGAGTGGCCTGTGTGTTTCAGGGATGTCTGGCAGTCAGGCCATTCGCCATGGAAGGGCTCCTGGAGAAGGTGCAGCTCCCACACATGCTAGAGGTTGGAAGCAGATGCTGGTTTAGGGAGCGAGTGGCCTGTGTGCCTCAAGGATTTCTGGCAGTCAGACCATTCACCATGGAAGAGCTCCTGGAGAAGGCACAGCTCCCACACAAGTGAGAGAGATTGGAGGCCGATGCTGGTTTAGGGTGAGTAGCCTCTGTGTCTCAGGGCTGTCTGGCAGTTAGGCCGTTCACCGTGGATGAGCTCCTGGAGAAGGCGCAGCTCCCACGCATGTGTGAGAGGTTGGAGGCAGATGCCAGTTTGGGGAGAGTGGCCTGTGTGCCTCAGGGATGTCTGGCAGTCAGGCCGTTCACCATAGAAGAGCTCCTGGAGAAGGCACAGCTCCCACACACGTGGGAGAGGTTGGAGTCAGATGCCGGTTTAGGGTGACAATGGGGACAATGAACAGGAATCTTCATATTCTATAGATACCAATATTGATGGTCAGAACATACAGAATTTGCAGATCTTAGGAGAACTGCTAATGGAAAATGCAACTGAGGGGGAAAGATGTGACAAGTATTTTTACATCAAACTGTATGAAAGCGATGTTGGTAATCTAACGACATTTAGAAAGCAAGACGGGAAGGGAAAAAAAACAGTTGGCTGACACAGGAGGTTATGGAAGGGGTAAGGGCCAAGAGGGCAGCATTTTGAAAGTCCAGGAAATCAGGGAGGGGTGAAGATAAGGATTCGTACCTGGAGAAGTCTAGGGAGGTTACCAGACTGGTCAGGGTGGCCAAGGTGTCCAGGGAGCTGAGACTGGCACAGGGAATCAAAAGTGGAGAAAAATACTTCTTCTGCTACACTGTAGAGAAAAGAAGGATCAAGGATCAGCTGGCGAGGATTAAGAAGGATGGGAGTAGGTGGAGAAAGGGCCGGAGCAGGCAGAGGCACTGAATGAATACTTCTGCTCTTTATTCACACAGGAGAAGAGGGGGCAGATATCCCAGGAGAGGAGGAGTGGGTGGGGGAAAGGAGATGACAGATGTAAGGATTGCGGAGAGCAGGGTACTA
The DNA here is from genome assembly GCA_016271365.2 of Neoceratodus forsteri. NCBI lineage: Eukaryota > Metazoa > Chordata > Ceratodontiformes > Ceratodontidae > Neoceratodus > Neoceratodus forsteri. Next base: position 1,296,619,247 of record CM057456.1, read on the forward strand.
GATGTGTTGAGGGCATTAAGGGTGGACAGGGCACCTGGACCTGATGGCATTCAACCTACAGTACTAAGGGAGTTGGCAGGGGTCCTGGTGGGGCCACTGGCTGAGCTGTTCAATACTTCCCTGGACACAGGTTATGTACAGCAGGACTGGAGAATGGCCCATGTGGTGCCCATTCATAAAAGTGGCCCAAAGGATAAACCAGGAAACTACAGGCTAGTGAGTCTCCCATCGATCATGGGAAAGCTCATGGAGACCATCCTAAAAGAGAGGCTAGTGAGCTTCTTGGAAGAAAACAGTCTCCAGGATGATCAATTGCATGGGTCTGTACCGGGAAGATCCTGCCAGAGAAACTTTGTAGAGTATTACAGCTGGGTGATGAGGGAACTGGACAAGTGCCATGCAGTGGATGTCCTGTATTTAGACTTCAGCAAGGCCTTTGATTCAGTGCCGCATGGGAAGTTGGGTGGGGGAATTGAAATATGTAGGGGTGGGACCAAAAATGGTGAAATGGATTACAAACTGGCTAAAGGGAAGGCAGCAAAGGGTGGTGGTGGGGAGGACCTCTTGTCACCGAGAGCAGTGATGAGCGGGTTACCACAAGAATCGGTACTGGGACTGGTGCTGTTTGGGATTTTTATTGCAGATATCTCACATCGGATCTGGAGCAGGATCAGTCCGTTCACAGATGATACCAAGACTGAAGCTGTGGTTGATGATGCGGAGGGGTGGAAGGGGTTGCAGGAGGACCTGACTAAGCTGCAGGAGTGGGCAGAGACATGACAGTTGGGGTTCAACACCAAGAAGTGCAAGGTTCTTCACTTTGAAGCCAGGAACCAGGGGAGGCATTATCACTTGAATGGGGTACAGTTGGGGAGCTCCACAGAGGAGAAGGACCTAGGATTGATCATTACAGGGAGCATGAACAACTCTGCTCAGTGCAGGAAAGTAGCAGCAAAAGCCAACAAAATGCTGGGGTGTTTTGCAAGAGGGATCTCCTCCAGAAGGAGGGAGGTTATCCTGCCCCTGTATAGGTCATTGGTCAAGTCTCACCTGGAGTACTGTGTGCAGTACTGGTGCACATTCCTGAAGAAGGACATTAGATTGTTGGAGGGGGTGCAGCAAAGAGCCTCAAAGATGATCCAGGAATTAGAGAACAAGCCCTATGAGGACAGGCCGAGAGAGTTAAATATGTATTCACTGGAGGAGAGGAGGGATGGGGGAATATGGTCGAGACCTTAAAGTATCTGAAGGGGATAAACAAGACCAACACAGAATGGATTTTCCAGATGAGAAAGGGGAGGGACATGAGAGGGCATGGACTGAGATTGGAGGGAGGAAGATTCAGGAGGGAGATGAGAAGACATTATTTCACTGAAAGAGTGGTGGACAAATGGAACACCTTACCAGACGAGATAGTGTCCTGTAAGATGGTGGGCAGTTTCAAGAGGGGATTGGAGAGGGTAAAGGGAAGGGATACTGGAAAGAGGGGGTCAGGAGGGGCAGCTGTGAGATGAGGTGTTAGCTGCACACTCGAGCAGACTCGATAGACTGTGAGGCCTGTTTCTGCTTGCAGTTTTGTATTTTCATATGTTCATGTTATTTAGACCCAAATCACACTTTTGCCCAAAGGATTCAAATGAAACCATCAATTTGTACAAGACATCCTTAACAAAAAATGTACACTATCAAAATAATCTAACAAAAGATGAACAGCAGGCTAGTCACAAACTAAAGAATAATGACAACACTGTCATAAAACTAGCTGACAAAGGTGGTAATTTGGTAGTTATGGAAAAGGACTTTTATTACAGAAAAGTAATGGAATTATTAAATTATGCCAATAATTATCTTAGGTTTTCCTGTGATCCACTGCCAAAATTTAAGAATGAATTGTTGGTAATTTTAGAAAATGCAAGACGTAGAAATGAAATCACTGAAAATGAGCTCAGATATTTGTTCTCACAATTCCCAGTTACCCCTACTATATATATATATACTCCCTAAAACTCATAAAAGTATGGCAAACCCCACAGGGAGACCCATAGTTGCAGGAACTGATTCACTAAAGGATAATCTTTGTAAATACCTTGATTTTTTTCTGAAGAGAAGTGTTACATGCACACGTTCATATACTAGGGATGTAATGCTTATCCTTGACAAATTCAAGGATTTCAGGTGGGAGGAGAGTAGGTTGTGGCTAACGATTGATATAGAGTCTCTATATACCTCTATTTCGCCATGAGGGTGGCATAAATGCATGCCAGCACTTTTTGTCAGGGCACATAATGAAAAATCAGATGCCTGTACAATTAATTGGGGAGGGGTTGCATTTCTTTCTGGAACATACTTATTTCAAATTTTATGACAATTTTTATTTACAAAAATGTTGCAGAGCAATGGGGCTGTCAATGGCATCCTCATATGCAAATTTGCTCCTCAGTTATTGGGAGGAGCAAACATTTTTCAGTCCGGATTGTAACCCCTTCCTTGACCGTATTAAGCACTGGTCCCATTATATAGACAGCATCTTATGCGTCTGGTCTGGAAGTGCAAATGAGGCTTCACAATTTGTCCACTGGTTACATAGCAATACCTATAACTTATGTTTTACTTCTAAATGTGCTCCATTGGGAATTTAATTTTTAGATGTAGTACAGTCTACAGGTCCCAATAATGAAATTATTTCTAGGGGATATAGAAAACCAACAGCCACAAACAATTTATTGTTAGCCACATTTAAAAAACTCAAAGATTCGATTCCTTATTCACAATTCATCAGATTAAGGTGCAATTGCAGTGAGTTTGATACTTTTTTAATCTTCATCAAGCAGCTGAACTAGAGGAATGCTTCTTAACATGAGGCTATAGTCCTGAGATACTAGAACAAGCCCTTGCCTGTGCATGTACACTTAACAAAGAAGATTTACTTTAACCTAGGTAGAAATGTCCATCAAATAAAGGCAAGATTAATTTTGCAATGGAATTTTCTCATCTATCAGGCAAATTGGAGAATGCGGTGAATAAATTTTGGCTAGTACTGGTAAGTGATCAATTGCTTGCACAACACATTGGAGGGAGATTGAAAGTCACATTTTGAAGGGGAAAACCTCTGTGATGAGCTAGTAAAAAGCTAATACTCAAGACGTGTGACCCCGACCTCGAGGTGGTTACCTAAGAAACAGAACAGAATACACAGATGTGGCAATTGTAGCATCTTAGCAAACTGTTGTCAGGGAAAATAATTCATAGCACCAACAAAACAGAATACAGTCTTTATTAGACAGTTCATTCATGCATCACTACTTATGTGATATATGCACTTTGGTGTGGCTGTGGTAAACTCTATGTGGGGAGGACGATGCACCCATTAAAGGTATGAATTCAGGAGCACATTAGGGACATTCATAATCAGGACATGAACAGCCCAGTTGCTGTGCATTTTTTAGAATGCCACAATAGTGACCCTAAAATCCTGAATTTCACAGGTCTGGAGCAGGTCAGGGTTGACAGGAGAGGAGGAGATCACCTTAATAGGACTGAACAGAAAACCTGCTTCTGGATCTTCACCTTTAAAGCATTAGTACCACACGGCTTAAACAATGAACTGGATTTGAAACCATATTTATAAAAAATCTTTTTCAAAAAAATCCCCCTCCCCATCCTCAACCCTTATTTTAAATTAAATTGTTTTCTGACTTTAGACACCCCCCCCTTTGGGACCCCTGCTTCCTATAGCATGAATTATGTTTGTGCTTTATAGCTATTATGATTCTGATAAAACAGAATATTGGGGGTATTGATTTAAGTTATTACCTGGGATTCTTACAGATGTGGTCAAAATTATAAACATATTGAACTTTGCATTATATAGTAAATGCACATTTGTCATAAATCTACAGGCAAGTTAATAACCAGGGATATTTAATTAAAAAAAATTACCTTTTTTTTCTCTTTTCACTTTTCAGAAGGAGCTGGCTGGTGAGCACAGGTACAACTGGAATCACACTTATGGGCTAATTTCATGCCTTACAATGGCAGATTTGCTCCTGACTCCACACTTTTACTGACTTTGTAGAAACTGTATGTCAATCAATCAATCAATCAAAAAACATTATTTAACCAGGCTTTGCACCTTTGAGTGAGCTCATTTACAAGTTGGTCCTGGACGGCATAGATATATGACAATAAACAATGAAAGGATTTAAAGAGAACTAATACAACTACATGGAGGTAAATACAGTGGTAGCCACAGACATTGCAAGCTATTTCCAGATATTTCGTGAAATTTCTGAAGAGTTTCTCTCTGCTGCCCCTACTGTTTACATGCAAAAAGCATCACATATTTCTGGAAATATCGCATAAATTTCGGGAAATAGCTGGCAGTGTCTGTGGCTACTACTATACAGGTCATGGTTCTGTCTAATGTATGCTGTAAGACTGAACTGAGTATGCTAAGGACCCAACATTCAAAATAGAATTACTTTGGAATGGATTAATATTTTTTTTCACCAAACCAATGCTGGCTTGTTCTTTGGGGCATGCTCTTTCTATCCTGAAGCTTTCAGGCCAAAATTTCAAACAGTGTATACCCAGTGTGATCAGGAAAAATGGGTGAAAAACACACTATATTCACTATATGCTGTGCAAAATCTGCACATCTGATAGAAACAAAACTTTGCATATCAAGAGATCTACCCATGGGAAAGTGCATACCAAATTTTGTGCAAATCTGCTAAATGGTTTCAAAGTTATTAAGGTGCAAAATTTGGGGTTTAACATTAAACTGCCTCCTCAACCCTAATGCATCACTATTATATATATATATATATATATATATATTCATATTCATTGCCAACAACTTTGTTAATTCATCAGTTAGGGTTGAAGCAACAAAAGTAGGAAAATGAGGCATTAGTGTTTTGAAGTCTAAGACCCCCTCACCACTACTGCCCCACCCTCCACGCACCAACAGGCCTTGGGGTGTGCCTTGGAGTCATCGGCTGTAAATCTCACCCCATTCAATTTGTAAGGAAGCTGAAATGGTACAGTATAGGAGAACAGGGTAAGAGTTAGGCCCAGTGACATCAAGGTACACCCCAAAGCCTGTTGGTGTTTGGTGAGAGCGGGGGAGGTGGTGATAGGGTTGGTAACCCCAACATTAAATTTCCAAACTTTTGTTTCTGTAATAGAAACCCTAACTGATGCATTGAGAGAGTTTTTTTGCAATTAATGTCCCTTCTTTTTGAGAAAGTGTAATGTTACCATACATGGTAATGGAAGCACAGAGCCCTCTGGACCCTGTGCTCCCATCATGCATACATATTGTTCTTGTCTCTGATTTTCATGTGAGAGCACAGTGCCCTCTGGGCCCTATGCTCCATCTATACATGAGTGTAGAGATATTGTAATGAACTGTCATCTTCTGGTGGGAGTACTGCATAAAGGAGGGCCCTGCACTCTCATTATTTCATAATGGTATCCATATGTGTGAGTGCAGGACCCTCTGGACCCTGTGCTCCCATCTACTCTTAAGTATAAACACATAGCGCAGTCCTAGAGACATTCCAAGTGACCCTTGTGCTGCAGATGCGGCAATAACTCAGTAACCATAGGAACTTTAGAAAAAATTCCACTGCAACTGTAATCATGACCTAGCAATCTACATACATGCTTAGCACACCTAAAGGTGTGCTAAGCTATACTTAGCTAAAAATCCATATCTCAAACTGTTTTGGGGATATAGCCACCGAAAGATACCATGCCCACCACAATGTTATCCTATGGGAAATTTTTAAATTTCTGAATGTTATAACTATGGAACCAATGTACATTTTTTCACCAAATTAGCAAAAGGCACATCTGTGGTGCAAGACCCTTTTACCACGCAAAATGCAGCCCAAAAGTCCTAACCATTTATTTGCTATAAAGTGACAAAGAAACAGTTTTTATGGGGTAGTACATTCGCAAATTTGCAAATGTTTCACAAATTTGCAAAAGTGCATTTGTGATACTTTCACAAATTGCAAAACTTTCACAAAACTATTTTCACAAATTTGTAAAAGTCCCAATAAGAAAATTGAAAAAACATATTTTCAGGCTTTATCTTTTAAAGCTAATGTCAGAATCGTGTTCCTTGGGCCTCGATTAGGTAAACACAACTGTTGGTGTTTACCAAGCGGCAGTATTTTTTGAATTACAGCATTTTTTAGCCGTTGCTAACTGAAAACAAGACGGCAGCAGCACGAAAGTAAAAAATCCATTTACGGCAGTAAAATGTGCTTTTGCAAAAGTAAAAAGTGCTTGTCAGCCAGACATATATTTTCCCCCATAGGCTATAATGGGAGTCTTTAAACTTTAATAACTTTTGAATGGATTAATATTTTTTCACCAAACCTTCAAAAGGCACATCAGTGACTCAGACCCCATATACTCTGAAAATTTCAGATCACACTCCAAAACCATTTGGACCATAGTCATGAGCAAAGAATTAGCCAAAAAGTGATGGTTTTATACATTTTGTGGCACTCTGCAGCTCCACAACCACACATCTGACTGGAACAAAACTTGCCAGCTGCAGAGGTCTATGGTACCAGATGACTCATGCAAAATTTCAGGCTAATCAAATGAATGGTTGTAAAGTTATTAAAGTGAAAAATTTGGGGTTTAACATAAAAGTGGCAGTGCAGCCCTAACTATAGGGCACTACTGTGCACTATAATATTATAGTGGCCCGGTAACACCACAATAGTTAAGGTTGAGCAGGCTGTTTAATGTTAAACTCAATTGTTTGCACCTTAATAACTTTGCCCTTGTTCAGTGGATTTGCACACAACTTGGAGTGTGTGTTCAGGCTGTCAGCATCTCAAGATGTGGAAAGTTGTGTAACAACATCTTTTAGGGGTTTGGAGATATGGAGGTTTAAAAAAGTGAAAAAAAATATTTTTGTTTCCTATTCTTAACATGGGGAATAGTTACTGTCACCTACAGCCTAGACAGTTTGGAGTTTTTGTATGATTTTTTCAGGGATGATGGGGTATATGCCCATGGTTTGCCTTTGGATAGTTTGGGTAAGCAAATATTTGATAGTTTTTATATGTCAACGTTTTTTGTGATAACTTTGAACTGTGGTTGAAAGAAATAATCAATTGATAAACTGATTGATGGACATAATATAGATTGATATATTGGGAAAAACAGATCTATTTATAAAAAAAGAAAACATTCATTGCTGCCTGTTCCATGGCATCTAGTGAAGAAAATGAGAAGATATATTATTTTTGTTTGGTACAACTGCCAGACAAAATGCACAAATTTACACTAGTACAGTAAACACATCATTTGTTGCCTACATCATATGTAATAAACAAGTAAACTGTCAGTAAATCAATTGTTTAGTTCTATATAAACTTGGCATTTAATGAAGTCATGATTTTTCTGGAAAAGATAGCATACACAGCTTGTGAATTTCAGAATAGCTAAATTAGATGGTGTGTGCAGCTCTAGTTATAAACCTTTGCTACTGCCTGTTAGGTGGGGTCTAGTGGCACCCCCAACCCACCATCACCTTTTCACATTACGTGATGTCTAGTCCCTCAGTGTGATGTCCACCTTTTACTGTCTGTCCCGGTACTGGCAACAAATCAAAGTGTGTTCTATTGAGACTTTGATCTATAATTTCATAAAACAGATAGAAGTATCAGCACCAAAAAGTGCTATCTTCAATAGCCCCAATGTACAACTAAAGCTTATCACTTGCTGTTATTCATCTGCTGCATCCCCAGTCCTGCCTTCAATTATGGCAGACACCCCACCAATCCAACTGCCATGCCCCTGAACCTTGATCAGCATACAAAAAGAACTTATGGAAACATCAGCAGCACAGTAAAAAAAAAGTCCATTATCCTTGTTATGCCCAATGCGATCTTACTCTAATCTACTGCTTGTGTTGTATGCTACATAAATCCACTGCCCAATCCACACACATAACACACCCAAAAAAAAAGAAACTTTGTTGGCTTATAAGTTGGAGTTTTGCCAGCTCGTGACCCTGTGCAAATAGTTGACCTCCAACAGAACTGTTCTTCTAATCTCCTTATTGTGTAGTATGCAGCCTTGATCCACTACCCAACCCAAACACTCACAAAAACCCCAAGAAACAAACAAAAAAAAACTTGAAATTTTGCTGCCTTGTATGTGGGTGTGTTGCCAGTTCATGACCCTGTTCAAGTTAATTGACCTCCAGCAGAACTATTTGATGCTCAGACACATAAGAGATGTGCAAGAGTACTAAGGCTATCACTATGCTTTCTTCTGCTAGTTAGCAACTCTCTTGCTGCCTACCTCTGAGCACATTTATGCCACCCTCCCACACACACACCACCACCCCTATTACCTGTACTGGCACCTGACTCCCAATGAAAATATCATGTTACCCCCCCACACACACACCATACTCTTACCATACTTTACCCTACACACACCGGTGGTGGCATCCCCACTAGGGATGCAGTGAATTTAAATTTTGCTGGTAAAGTGATGGAGAAGTGGCCAAATTTGCCTGGTGGAGTAATTTGCGAAATTTTCCCTGATAAGGCAGAATTTCGCCTAGGTGAAATTTCACCTTCCACGGGTGAAATTTCTCCACTGAAGGTGGAATTTCACAGTGGAAGGTGAAATTTCTCCACTCCACTTGGTGAAATTTTACTACTTCACCAGGCAAAATTTCATTCCGTGAAATGGGCGGGATTTCATGAGTTTACTCCACGAAGCACATTTTGCTCAATTTGCCAACCACTAATCCCTGCCAACACCATGAATACTCTTTTGCAGTACAGTAGTCCCCCCCACCCCCATACATCATGGCCACCACATCGATAGTCTCCAGTTCAAATCCCAGACTGTTCCCCTTCACATTTATATTTGGTATCCCATTGAAGTGTGATATAGATAAATGGATACAGTATAGATCAATATATTAAAAAAAATAATAATTTATAAAAACAAAGTTCCCTGCTGCCTTTTCCGTGGTGTCTAATGGCACCCCCTCACCCACTGTTGACTTTCCACATTATGTGATGTCTAGTGGTACCCCCACACACCCATCCTACTGCCCTCTCACTCAGTGTGCTGTCCGTCCCCACCCTCTGTCCTGGTCTCAGCATCTGATCAAAGTGTGTTCTATTGATACTTCGATTCGTAATTTCCTAAAACAGATCAAAGTGTCAGCCCCCAAAAATGCCACCTTCAATTGTCCCTTTCTGTTACTTGTTTAGTGGACCCCAACCCTGCTGTTAGTCAGGCCAGTCACCTGAAATCCCAACAAGATAATCCCTAAATTCATAAAGCACCTAGAGATGCAAATACAGCTGCAGGCTGCAACCAATACATGACAAAAGCAGCAGAGTTTGGAGGAGAGTCTCAGAATACCAATACTTATTCACCACCGCCCCTGAATCGTGATGAAAGTGAATTTCAGCAGTCTTGCGGAGTTAGCCATTCATTCCAAAAAGATTTGCTACCTGCTCCTAATTTTTCTCAAAACCTACTGCTCCCCAGGTTGTTAAACAAAACAAACCTTAGTGCTGTGCTGACTCAACAGCGTCCTGTTAATTCCTCCACAGTTTCGCATACCAAGATGGAAACTCCAAGCATTATCCAGAGTTTCTCTACCACTGAATCCTGGACTGGAACTGAGCCAAGATGCTGAGAATGAACCAACACACTCCAAGGAGTTGCAGAAGCTAGCAAAAGATTTCATCAAACCCATCAGCAGTCATGGAGCAATGACCGGGGGAAAGAGTTACGTGCTAACAACTTCACTGTCACCTATCCTCAACCTATGTCTCAAACTGTTTAAATAATAGGGCCAAAAATGACAATTATTTCCATACTCTAACAAACCTGTTGGAGATGAATAATGCTAAAGGGATGGTGGGAGCTGCAGGAACCAAGGAAAGTGCAAACAAACAAAATATGGAGCCTGATTAAAATCATTCTGTACATTCTGAGTCCCACAATAAAAGCTTAGAATTTAACCTGCAGCAGCCCAAAAGTAATTCAATTAATTCTGATATTGTCTACAATTTGGAGGAGACTTATATAACACACTCTGAAAAAAGAACTTATACTCTCCATAAACAAACAAGGGGATGCTACCCTGTCCATTTCTGCTGGAATTACTGACAATTCTGATTCTTCAGACTACTCTGATGGGGGTGGGAGTGATGAGTCCCCCCCAGGCAAAGTTAATAATTGAACAGCTAGCAAATCTGCACTCTCACAGTGAAATAAGGATACAATTATACTAACTCAAAAAATTGGGGAAATAAATTGCAACAAAAACTGTGTTAATGCACTAGTTAGGGTCAAAGCCACAAAAGTAGAGTAACATGGGATTAGGGTTTCTATCTGTAACACACCCCATCACTCCAGGCAGCACAGCAGCTGTGGGGTGCCTTAGGGGTTCTCAAGCCTAATGCTCATCCCATTGGCATAGAGTGTACACATCTGACCTTATGGGCAGATGGACTGGGGTGAACATTACGAACAAGAACCCCTAAGGCACACCCCACAGCTGCTGTGCTGCATGGAGGGGTGGGATGTTTGCGTTGGGAACCCTAACACCTCATTTTCCTACTTTTGTGGCTTTGACCCTAACTAGTGCATTAACGTAGTTATATATATATCTATATATCTATATCTATATCTATATATATATATATATATATATATATATATATATATATAGTATGTGTATGATAGTGCTACCATAATTAGGGTTGAGGAGCCATTTACATGTTAAACCCAACATTTTGCACCTTAATAACTTTGCAACCGTTTGACGAATTTGCCTGAAATTTGGAATACACCATCAAGACCCATACACCTTGGGATATGTCAAGTTTTGTACCAGTTGGATACACAGCTAGTGAGTTATTAAGCATGATCTGCACATGCATTTATGCTTTTTCTGGAATTCTATGGTCGCACCTACAGGTCACACGGTTTGCGCGAACGGCCTGAAATCTTCAGGGGACGTGCGGCCGGGGTCCCCGATGTGCCTTTGGAAGATTTTGTGAAAAAAATATTAAACTGTTCAAAAGTTATGGCAGTCCGAACTTCTGTTTTTTTCCCATAGGATAACGTTACGGTGTTCACCACGCCTTTGAGGGCCCATATCTTGAAAACGGTGCGAGATACAGAGTTTTTGTCAAAAAATTATAGCCCCCTATGTATGAAACTAGCCAGGAAAGTGATAATACATATGACTTTTAAATTTTTTTTCTATGTCGTACGGTTACTGAGATATAAGCAATTTACTATTACATCTTCTGATTTTTGTGTTCCGAGAGTCATTATTTTGCATACATTCTTTCTACTCACTGTCTTTCTCTATACAGCTTTTGGGGAAAACCAGCCTGTGCGCTTTCATTACTCTGACCATTACCATTTCTGCTTGCGGTTCCATATTCGTTTCACTTACCGTTCACGTTTACGCCACCACGTGCGTTACCCTTTGCGATTTCATTTGCGGTTGCGTTTCCGTTGTTTTTAACATTTCTGTCTACAGTACTGTTCCTCTTTCTGTTTTGCTTTGTGTCACCATGCGCATTGCGATTTGCATTTGCGGGCACAATGTTACAATGCGACAAAACATCACCCCCGCGCTCCCGCCGCTGCATTACATTCACTATTTCTCATAATCATTCTCAAAAAGAAGGGAAATTAGAGGCAAAAAACTCCATTTAATGCATCAGTTAGGGTTGTTCCACAGCGACAAAAGCGAGGACATTCGATGTTAGGGTTGAAACCCCCTTTGCACCACTCCAGCTGACCCCCCCCAACTGGAATTGGGGTGTGCATTGGGTTCATTGGTCCTAACTGTCACCCCATTCTCCTATTCCTCAGCTTCTTTCCACATGTGATGGGGTGACACCTAGGGCCGATGACCCCAATGCGCACCCCGATTCCAGTGTAGGAGTGAGCTGGAGGGTGCAAATGATTTCAACCCTAACATTGATATATATATATATATATATATATATATATATATTATGGTAGCACGGTAGTGCTACCATAGTTAGGGTTGAGGAACCATTTACATGTTAAACCCAAAATTTTGCACCTTAATAACTTTGCAACTGTTTGATGGATTTGCCTGAAATGTGGAATGCACAATCAAGAACAATACGCCTTGGGATCTGCCAAGTTTCGTATTAGTCAGATACACGGCTGCAGAGTTATTAAGTGTGATCTGCGTGTGCGTTTACGCTTTTTCTGGAATTCTATGGTCGCGCCTACAGGTTGCACGGTTTGCACGACCTGCCCAAAATCTTCAGGGAACATGCGGCCAGGGTCCCTGATGTGCCTTTCAAAGATTTCATGAAAAAATATTAAACGGTTCAAAAGCTATTTGAAAAACAATTTCCCATTATAAGTCAATGGGAAAAGTTAACAAAAAGTTCGACAGTGTCGCAAATGCATTTTTACTTTCACAAATGGCCCTCTTACTTTCGCAAATCTGCCATCTTGTTTTCAGTCAAGTGATCAGAAAAATGCTTGCCATTTAAATTTGGGACCCTCTAGCAACCTAATTCTTTTTGTATTCACCTAGTCAGAGCCTGAAGATGCTAGCCATGTCTTTATTTTGGGGTAAAACACCCCAGAAATATGTTTTTCAAATTTCTGGAAAAAGTACTTTCACAAACTACTTTTGTTCTCACGAAAGTGTCACAAGTTTTTGTGAAAGCTTTTGCAGATTGCTACAGTACTTTTCTAGGCGGTGGGGAAATGACAGCAATTCTTTGGCAACCAGCCGCAAAAGAACGGTTGGGAGTTTTGGGCTGAAATTTAGAGGAAACGCAGCTGACATCACACAGATGTGCCTTTCAGTGTTGTGTTGAAAAAATATTACACAGCAGCAAAGTTACGGCACTCCAAAGTTGACAGTTTTTCCCATAGGATAACATTACGGCACCCAACACACTACAGGAATCATTTGGCACCCTGCTGCAAAATAACGGTTGGTCTTTTTTCCTGAAATTTGGAGGGAGGACAGCCAACAGCCCACAGATGTGCCTTTCAGTAGTTTGGTGAAAAATATTACAGGAAGGCAAAGTTATGGCACTCTGAACTTCTCTTTTTCCCATGGGATAACATACGACGTTCGCGCACCTTTCAGAGCCTGTATATCGGAAAGCGGTGCAAGATACGGACTTTCGTCAGAAAATTACCTAGCCTCTAACAGGGGCTAAGTATAAACTAGACTAGGACAGTCATAAATCATATGATTTTTAAATTTTTTTTCTACGTCGTACGGTTCCTGAGATATAACCTATTTAGTATTCCAAGTCCTCATTTTCTGCTCTGATACCCATTATTATGCAAACATTCTTTGTACTCACTGTCTTTCTCTATGCATCTTCTGGGGAAAAGCAGCCTGTGCGCTTACATTACTGTTACCATTGCCCTTTCCACTTGCGGTTCCGTACCCATTTCACTTACCGTTGACGTCTACGCCACCATGTGCGTTACCCTTGCGTTTTCATTTGCGCTTGCGTTTCTGTTATTTTTGCCATTTGTGTCTACAGTACTGTTACTCTTTCTGTTTCACTTTGCGTCACTATGCCCATTGACATTTCCATTTGCAGGCACCATGTTTACTATGTGACAACACATCACGCGGCACACTGCTCCCATCTACGCCCACCGCATTACCCTTTCTGTTCCTCATTCGCTTGCATTACCATGTGTGCCACTGTTAGCGCTTCTCTTTGTGTTGCTGTTCCTGTTACTATGGGCCCCGCACTCCCGCTGCTGCATTACATTCACTATTTCTCGTTATCATTCTCAAAAAGAAGGGAAATTAGAGGCAAAATAGTCTGTTTAAACCTCAAACTTTGCACTTTAATAACTTTTGAATCATTTGTCCGATTTGCCTGAAAATCAGAAAGTAAAACGATTTGTCATAGATATCTAGATCTGGAAATTTTTGTTTTGATCAGATGTACAGTTGCAGAATCATAGCGCACTCAAAAAGTAAGAAATTCCCAACATTCTGTTTTCTTTAGATGCACATATTGGACTGAAGAATGCAGTTGAGTGGGTTAAAATTGGGTGTGCTGTATATGTCCTGGCTAGCAGTGGTGCCTTTTGAAGATTTCATGAAACAATCTTGTTCCATTCAAATGTTATAGCATTTTTAGTGTCCCATTATATTCTATGGGAAAATTTATATTTGCAGCTCGAGAATTGCCGCAATCAGATTTTTTCGGTCAAGCTTGCCCAAAATGTGTCATGCTGCCGCCATCTTGTTTTCAGTTAGTGAGAGAAAAAAAATATAACTCAAAAAATAATGCAGTTTTAAACACACCACACACTTAGTTTACCTAATCAGACTGCGAGGAACAGGAATATGGCATTATTTTGTCAGCATTTTGTCTGGAAATGTGGTTTCCACATTTTTTCCACATTTTGCCATTTTTTTGATCGCGGTGCTAAAATTTATTACCGCACTATTCACAAATATACACGACCATAAAAAATATAACCATGATGCTATTTTTTTTTACGTTAGTGGTTGTATTCCCATTATAAAGATAGGAGTGTTGCAATCATATTTTAAATGATCATGATAATGCATGACCACATTTTCTTGCATGCTGTTTTCTTTGTCACTTGATTGGGGGAAGCTGCATTGTGATATTGACCTGAAATGTTCTGGGTGGCAAGCTCTAGTGCCACAATTGTGCCTTTCAGTGGTTTGGTTCAAAAACGTTCAACAGGCACATAGTTACATCATTTTGAAGTTCCAAATTTTCCCATAGGATAACATCATAGGAGTCATTTTCTTTGTCACTTCATTGTGGCAACGTGGATTGTGCTATTTGTTTGAACATTCCAGGGTGCAAAGCCCTAGCCCTAGTTGCGTGCGGTGACAACTTGCGCCACCCTTCTAGAATAAGGCCCTCTGTATTTCTGTACCTGAACATCTGACCAAAACAAAATTTGCCACATCAAGAAATCTTTGGTCCCTGATGTCACAGCAAACTTTCACGCAAATCAGTTGAACAGTAGCAAAGTAATTAAAGTGCCATTGAACCCTAACTATCATACATATATATATATATATATATAAGACAAAGAACCTCTGTGCGCAAACACTGAGGCAAGGGTTACCCCAAAGAGCATTTGGCTGGGAAGCCAAGTTTCAAGAAAATACCAAATCACACATGCCCACACAATGCAAAGCATCATGGGCTGCATATGCAAATCACCACCGAATGTTATGCTAGTTCAACTTTAAGCAGAATTGCATGGTGCCGAAAGGCCTCTCACACAGTTTGCAAAGGGTGCTAACAGATGACATAGACACGTGTTTCGTCCTACCAGGACTCATCAGTATGCCTCATCTGTTTGACACCCCAGTGGAATGAACCAGCTACCCTAAGACAGTGTGTCTTGCTTAAAGTTGAACTAGCATAACATTCTGTGGTGATTTGCATATGCAGCCCATGATGCTTTGCATTGTGTGGGCATGTGTGATTTTGTATTTTATATATATATATATATATATATATGTGTGTGCAGTAGAGATATCACTGATATAGCCATGTTCTTATGCATCATAGTGATATCTCCATGTCCCTATACGTGATGGTGATATCTCTATGTTCCTATACTTCACTACAAACAAAGTGAAAGTATGAAAATGCTGTCTTAGTCCACTACCTCCACCCCCTTCCCGCCATTATAACAACTGGTTAATCCTGCCATAATCATTCTCAAAAAAACAAATATTTTTTAAAATAAACTTATCTGGTTGATCCTGCTGTTTTCTGCACATTTTAGTAAAGCAGTTCTACTTTTCTTGTGGTAGATTTGTAGTGTGACTGAGCGGTAGTAAAACAGAACCCGAGACAGAATTAAAATAACCTGTTACCCAGTGAAATGATAGAAAAGAATGCCTTTTTGTAATGTTTCTTGATTTGTATTCTAAACACTGGACTGAAAATCCAAAGAGGAGAGAGAGCAATCAAGGAGCGTGAGTGAGTTGCAGCTTCACTGAATGAATCACAATCTTGAGCAAGTGTTGCTATAGCAACGTTGCTAAAGCAACACTCACTCACACTTGCGATCTATTCAGTGAATCTGCAACTCACTCATGCTCCTCGGTTGCGCTCTCTCCTCTTTGGATTTTTGGTCCCGTGTTTTGAATATAAATCAAGAAACATTACAAAAAGGCATTCTTTTGTTATCATTTCACTCGGAGACAACTTATTTTAATTCTCTCTCTCTCTCTCCCCAGTTCTGTTTTACTACCGCTCAGTCATGCTACAAATGTACCACAACAAAACTGAAAATACTTTACTAAAATGAGCAGGAAACAGCAGGATTAACCAGCTAAATAGTTTTTTAAATAACTGTTTCTAAAAGCAAAAGGTTGTTTCTTCTGATTGTACAGAGACAGTCCACTTGTTCAAGTACATGTAAATACACAGCATAAACAGTGAAACTACATGGCAGGATCCACCACATAACTTTTTTTAATATAACAATTTACCAATTATAGCAGAATCAAAGATGCTTTGGGGGGAGCAAGGGATAACACGCTACAGGTCCTGCCTGATAAATGACTTATGTGGGGAATTCTGTTAAGCAGAATATGTGTCAGGTTGCCTTAAGACGCCCAGAGCCAAGAACATATGGGGGGTGGAGTTTACAGCCTAAAAGATATATAGGCATCTTCCTGAGGGCCGAAAACACATGTATAAAAAGAACATGACATGGCCTGACTGAAGATATCATATTTATCTTCACTCGAGGCCAATGACATCAAGATATCATTGGCCTCCCATGAAGATAAATATGATAACTTAAGTCAGGCCATGTCATATCCTAGAGATATATAT
The DNA here is from genome assembly GCA_016271365.2 of Neoceratodus forsteri. Lineage (NCBI taxonomy): Eukaryota > Metazoa > Chordata > Ceratodontiformes > Ceratodontidae > Neoceratodus > Neoceratodus forsteri. The sequence goes on from CM057456.1 coordinate 1,296,636,157, forward strand.
ATATATATTTCGGGGTAACATCAGGAGACATTAACAGTCAAGAAAGGGCTGTAACACTACTGCTAGATATTGGCATGTTATTATAATGATGATAATCAGCACACTTCCATTGAGAAGATATATAAAATCTATTAGATATAAATAATCTATGTTGTTATACAGTAACAACTGATAGGTAACATGCACACAGAGGATAAAGTCACTTGGATGCCAGCAGAACTCACACACTTGTTGTCCCATGATGATGGATGTGTCTTGTAGTACCTTTAGAGAGTTGTATGTTATTTCAGTCACCTTCAGTTGGTTGTCTGTGATTGGTCATGTTGCCTTGGTCCTGCCCCTTACTTGCATATTGTGTGTGTGTGTGTGTGTGTGTGTGTGTGTGTGTGTGTGAAGCTGGGGGGAGGGAGGCAGAGTGAGGATTTCCAATCCTAACACCAAATTTCCTTGTTTTTGTCACTGTGGAAAAACCCTAACTGATGCATTAAATGGGTTTTTTCCATGAATTTCCTGCCTTTTTGAGAAATAATTATGAGAAATAACTATGTCATATTAATTTGAATATGTTGTTTAGACCGTGCTTTCATTTTACAGCACAAACTCACCAAGATATAGAAACCTTTGTCTGAATATGTAGTTCTCTGATAGTATTTATACAGCAGTAGCTCATGTTCTGCACCTTTGTTGTAAAAATACTACGCTCAATCTATGGAATAGGATATGAATCTGTTCGCCACATTGTTCTATAGCAGATAAAGTGCAAAGTACATTTTCTGCAATGATAAGCATGATACACCATGTGTAGATGCACCAATACACCAACAGCAACCTACATATTATCACTATTACTTTATGCTTAATGAAAGACACAACACAGGTAGATAAGGCTTATTAAAGATTTATTTCCCAATTAAAAATTGTTAAAATGGCCAAATTAAAAATCCAATTGGTGCACAAAAATCTGTCTCACAAAACAAACATTTAAATCTTTTCACCAATGTTTGAAATATATGTAAAACAGTCTCACAGATAATCAATGGCTAACATGTGACAGTGGTACAGAATACATAAACACATGTAGCACAGCACTATCTGCACACTGCTTACACATATCAAATAGTTATGATGTTGTTGTCATTTTGTGACTGATAGTGTGAATGTTCCTGGGATGGGCAAAAAAACAGATGCAACTGTTAAAATTATAGCAGCAAAAAGCAAACAATCCTCTCTAGAAAAATATTCATCTGAAACTTACTTGTAAACATTTAATTGTAATATATTTTATGTGTACATATACGCATATGTATACACACACATATACATGTTAACACATATCATTATGTTACTACATTTGGAAAATTCCCACCTGACCCCTCAATAGAGGTGATAAAAAAATATTATCAGGTACACAAATACTCAGTTTTCCACACAACTAAATCAAATATCACATGGTAAAGGAGCTATATACATCAGTAAAAAGTATCAAATAAATAAGCAAATTACTTACAAACTAGTAAAGCACCTAGATCTGTTACATCTTCTACTTACAGAAAATAAATAGTTACCAGAATGCTATCAATACATCATTTGATTATATTATAATCAGAAAATGTTCCCTGTACACAATTAAGAATATCTAGGACAACACTTAAGTTTGATATCTATTATGGGTATATGGAATTACAATATACTATATATCTGCAACTACATATCTATGTCATACTAATAACTATATTCACATAACATTAAAATGCTTATGAATGTAATACTTCAAAACAGTCAGATATTAGTTATTTTTGCAATACGGCAACTAATATGGCAATTACCACAACTACTGTAAATGTCACAGTTACAAACTACTACTAAGTGATGTATTAACTAATATACATATATACATAAATACAATATGAATGTATAAGAACAAAACAGGGATAGTAATACACTGTTGCGACATGAAATGGTGGTATTCAGTGAAGACGTAACAGATAATAAAAAGGAACATGGGGCCTATCTGATGCTAGTCAACATGTACAGAGTGAAGTTAATTTTTTGAGTATTGTACTCTTAAGTACAGGTCATCTGACCATGTAAAAAAAAGACAGCTGAATACTGCCCTCACAAAACTGGAACAAACACCAGGATATCTTTTAGTTATGAAAGATCCTAATAAAGTTAAGATAAACATTTTTTTTTTACAAAGAGATATGTAACACTGTTATCTTAATGCACATGGACAAGTATTGTCCCTTAGTAGAGGCAGAGACTTGGCAAGTGTGCCAAGTAGTACTTGTTATGTCTGCATACAACATACTTATAAGAAAAAGACAATGTCAGAAGAGAGCGACCAGATAGGAATTTCTATTTTGACAATAAAAAGTCTTTGCTAGATATCTGGGTCTGTTCACAAAAAGGGGTTACCAAGGCACCCATCACTTTGATTGAATTGTATTACAAAATTAAAAAAGATTTCCCTAATACAAGTGGTGCTTTTTAAAGGTAGTTGGTAGTAGAGATTACATCCCTAACATATATATTTTTTTGATTTAAGTTAATTTACTACTGATTTTTTTGCCTCAAAATGTGACATCAAAACCAACGTGTTTGTTTGCTACTGTGAACTCATTTTACTTCACAGTATTCAAGCTAAAGTACTGTGTTGCTCAAAACATCTTGTTTTAAGATATCCACACTGTCCTGGCCCTTTACTTTATTTTCTTTGGCTGCAGAAATGCTCAATAGTTTCTGTGATGGGTGTAACATGTAGTGTCCTACTTTGTTACACCCATCACAGTGAACCCCACACTGACTTCCAGTCAGTTATTTAAAATTCTTGCACTTTTCCTTGCTCCCTGGATCTCTCAGCTTCTTAGAGAAAACATTGATTTGTCCATGCACCTAGCACACTGATGCTATGTGGCCATTTAATCCTCCACCTGACATGGGGTCCAAGATTTGCTTATGTTTGCACATCACAGGTAGGGAGTCAGTCTGGTAGCCCAGTTCGGTACTTGTCTTGTGTCTGTGCCAGAAAAGCAGTTTGAGTTGGTGGCAGTATAAAAGTTACATCTGTGACTGGATCTTCCTCTTTTCCTTCACATCCAGTGAGAGTTAAAGAGTGGTGTCTTTGCCACTCCTCAGTGTTACACCCATCACAAGGTGAGTGACTAGTTACAACCATCATGGGGAACAAGTAACAATTAGTGAACTGGGTAACCGAGATCAATCCTATAGGATCGATTGTTCACTGTTAGCATTAGTATGCAAGTTGTCTGATTTTGGAGATGGGGTGCTTTTCATTTCACTGACTGAACTTGCTGGAGTTAATGAAACACACCAAAACCTGTGGTGTCTGATCACCCATCATGTTCTCTCATGAGTATCTTTAGTGAGGTTAGAAATAGAGCCAGTTAGTATACATTTTAAAAGGACTATGTCCCTGTATTTTCAAGTATGTAAGCTCTGCAGTTTGATCCCGGCCCATTTACCTGCATTTTTGTTTGTACATGTTCCCCTTTTGAGAGAGTTTAGTAGTGGAGATCTCCTCTGGACAGTTTTAATTCAGAGGCATAGGTTGCATGGCAGCTACAATATTAAATGCTTGTTCAAGCATCCTGGTGTTTTGTTCTGGATGTCAGAGTTCTAGTGCAATAAATTTCATTGTGATGCTAACTGTGTGAGCTCCAATGCAGCAACAATGCACAGCCTAGAAGGTAGAAGGTAGAAGCTGTGAATGAGCTTGGTGCATCTAACAGATAGACCTGGGTTTGATTCCTTCAACCTCCACTTGCAGACTGTATGACTCTGAGAAAATCCCTAAATCCTTAAACTTCCCCTGTGCTCCCTGGTCATTCCTGAACACAGGCATCTGTACCTAATGGGCCTTACCTGGTCACCATAGAATAAAATACATTTTAAATATGCTATTAATTTAGTTGATGTTCTATTTTACCAGGATATGTTTGTGTTTCTGTTTTTTTTTTTGTTGCCAAATATTTTGATGTACCTTCTGTGTCCTGTTGTATTATTTTTATTTTGGTATCGTTTACAATCTCTTTCCCAGGACCTCCTTGTAACTGAGCTGTGTAGGTAGTGGAGTCATTTTACTCATGGTTTGGTGCAAGGGTTCATCAGATGAAGGTTAGGTCTCATTGTTTTGTCATTACAAGTAAGTGTGAGAGGGCAGTGACTGAAATAAAATTTGGGCATTCTTTGTAATTGCTGTCCATGCATTTTGTATGGGGGTGGGGTTGGGGGCTTAATGTACTGTGAACTGTGAATGCTTTGTTTTTAATTTTTAATGTTGGAATAAATGTTATATAGTAATAATGTATACTGAAAAAGTAAAAACGTGTTTTGACTCTGCCTGTGTGAGCATTCATATTTGGCATTCCTGAGCACCATGTAGCTTCCCTGCTGGTGGGTGGTGGTTTGGGGGGTACTCTTGGTGCCTTTGATGCTGGTCTCATTATGGCCAAATATGAATATTCACACAATCTTGATGCTTCTGATTGTCTGAATCATTGTGTCTGGGTAAAATAAAAAAAAGTGGTGTAGTTATGCTGTGGTTATTATGCTGGCCTGGGAGTGTGTCCCAGCCAGTCTTTTGACATGGCCTGTGTGAACATTCATATTTAGCTTTCATGAGCACCATGCAGCTTCCCTGCTAGTGGGTTGTGGTTGGAGGGGTACTCTTGGTGCCTTTGACGCTGGTGGGGTACTTAACAGACTGTTAATCTAACTCTTGGGAGTGCCTTATTGCAATTATAAAAATGTATGTCATGGTGATCAGACTGTACATGACAGTGTAACAGGGATTATTGTAAGGCTTTTGAACTCCTAACAGCCAATCAGATTGCAGCATTTCTGAAAGCCTTTTTATAATACCCCATCTTTTGTTCCATCAAATTGTCCTGAGTGTCCCGTGCATCTCCCTTGATTGAAGGATCATGTGGGCTGTGCATGCTGACTCTTTCGTACCATCAACTGACCTTGAGTGTTCTGTTCCTCTCCTGTTGAATAGCCTTGAGTGTTCCATGCCATATAGAATAGTTTAAAGTAGTATAATTATAATAAACATGTTTTTTAATGTAATGCTGTGTTTAAGAAGCCTTCAGTCTACATAAGTAAACATTTTTATTCATTAACAGTTGTGTGGTGCCCTTTATTACACTCGCAGTGATGTGTGGTGTGTCTTGTTACACTCACCACGGTGTGTGGTGTGTCTTGCTACACTCATCATGATGTGTTGTTACAATCATCACACTAGACCCCAGTTTTCTTGGGAACCTTAACATTTTTTACATTAAAACATTGTTATTTTTTCACGTATGGTTCGTAGTATCTTAACCTGTATTACACAATTCATCTATGGTCACCCTTTATTACACTTGCAGTGATGTGTGGTGTGTCTTGTTACACTCATCATGGTGTGTGTTGTTACAATCATCACACTAGACCCCATTTTTCTTAGGAACCTTAAATTTTTTGATCTGAAAACATTGTGATTTTTTCATATATTGGTCATAGTATTTTAACCTGTATTACACAATTCTTCTATGGTCGACTTGAAAATTTTACTCCCATGTCACACTTTGGTAACCCTTTTTCATGAACAGACCCATATAAGTGTGGTTTTTCTAGTGACTGTGAAGACAGCTGGTGCCAATTAATGACCACTGCAACTATTTTCACTGTGTCATTGATCAACGCAACAATCTTATACGTCACATTGAGTAAGCATATGCTATGAAACCATGTGATATGTTACCAATGTGGTGATGAATGTACATCTATACAAAAGGCATGACAATGCACCAGAAGTCATTCTGTAACAAAATGGACAGCAAGGTATGTCACATGTTGTGTGACTATTCTTTTGACACATGAAGATTGTCATAATTCTTCAATATCAGTACATATGCATTTTTTAAGTGTTGCGGTAGTCTCTGTTTGAAAGAGCTTGTTGAGTCATCCCAGTCAACCTAGCCAGTTCTGTACCTCAACAAACAAGTGAAATGTCCAGAATGTACAGACTGGCCATAGTAGTGGATCACAGCATGAGCGTCAAACACTGCTTGGTTAAATACAGTTCTACCAGCTGTGAAATCAGTGATAGGTGTGTCAACTCTGAGCCCATTAGAGTCAGATTTATGCAATACAAGCATAAGATATTGAGATGAAGTCCTCAAATGTATGGACTGAGTACATGTGCCTCCACACCTTACACACAAGTGACCACTTTCTGCATTGGTAAACAGCTGCCAGAACTTGACACTTTTAACCTGAGGCACAGAGTGAGAAACCCAAAGCATGTCTTCTGTGGTTTCTCACTCTGAATGATTATATAACACACATACATATTTGGTAATGTATGACACACTGAAATACTGATGCATTAGAATCCCCTATTCATCCAAGCTGTTTGTGATTGCCATTATGAGCTCGCTGGCATCCAGTTGCATGTTAGCAGCAAATGTACTGCAACCGTCATGTGTTCCCAACACCTGTCACAGAGGTGAAAGTGACTGTACATTGTTAGCTTGATCAGAAGCCACATTGGCAACCTGCTTCAATGCCTTTGATAAAGGAGTGTATTGTGAAGCAGATATTGCCTGCACAAAGTGTGGCATGTGTAGAAACACTTGCATAGCTGAATTAGCATAGCAGTTTACTCTAGTACTGTTATCAAACACTGGTAAAACAGCCATACCAACTGACTTCTGACCGACAGCCGGTTCTGCATCTGTATTTGACATTGTGACCTTCTTACCACTGCACAATTGAATCAGTTATAGAAGTTCATTTTCTTTTGTTGCCAAGTGTAGCTGTGACTATGGGATGTGAGACAACCACACATGCAGGTAATGGTATTAAAGACATCTGTGGCTGATATACAGTACATAATCTGTTGTACTCAACAATACATAGCTTGTCAGCGCATATCTTCTGAGGTGCAAATGTTATAATGTGCAACCCAAAAAGACTACGTACGCGTGAAAGTGCAACATAGCTCATGCCATCTTTGAAAATGTCTTTCCCTATGTCCACCATTGCTGAATCCAAACTCAAGCCCTGAGACTTGTGAATTGAAACAGCATACGCAACACATATTAGAAACTGTTTCCTGTTAACATAGATATTCTTAAATACCTGGAATTTAACACAGATACGATCAATCTGTACAGGAAGTTCCATGTTGTCAAAGTGGACAAGAAGTGTCTCAGTAAATGATTTCTGAACATTGTAAATAAAGTCAATGATATTACCTATGGCACCATTTACCATGCCAAGCTCCACATCAAGATTATGATGTAGCATGACACGTGCATTCTTATAAACTGTAAGAACAGCTTCCAGTCCAGCTGTGCATGAAACATCTGACTTCAGTTCAGAAAGTCGTTCAGACATCTTCGCTACCATTTTCTGACTTAGAATGACACCATCAACTGTATCAACAGCATGCAGTGTGAGAATCTTTTGATTCTCTCTCTGCAACATGACACTGTTGAACTCAGCACATTTCTTCAGTCATGGCATAAGACACACAATGCGTGTGCCTGTGGAGTACACATCACTGAAAACATCACATGCTTTATCTATGGATGTAGAATCCATTCTGATTCTTCTACCATGTAACACTGAAACATGTTCTGGTGACAGAGAACCTGTACGAGCTTGATCCTACAGTGCCTTGTAAGCCAGATCACCACATTGTCGTATGTTCTGATATAGCTCAACATTAGTAAATAACTCCCACAGGTTAAAACCTCCAATGCAGCCTAGTGTATTCCTAGACTGCTCGACAGTCAGAGCTGCAAAGACATGTTCTGTATTAACTGGTGCAAGCTGTATGAGGTCTCCAAATACAACAATGCTTTTACCACCAAATGCTTCTCCATATTCAGTCTCCAAGATCTCCTGTAGACGCAGGTGTGTACAGCAAGCATTACATTGGAGACCATACTAATCTCATCAATGATGAGTAACTTAATCTTAGTAAACATAGAATGAAGCTGAGATGCAACCTCAAATGATAGCTTATGATACTCTCCCACTTTGCCATGCTTCACTGGGAACATGAAGAGATGGTGTAACGTAATTCCACCAATGTTGTATGCTGCCAGTCCAGTGGGAGCACTAACAGCAACAGACATTGATGACCCTGTCAGGTTCCATATTTCTGCTGTTATGGCCTCTATAAGGAAACTCTTCCCTGTACTGGCTGAGCCACTAACAAACATCATCAGTGGCTTATAGTCAAGACAGTCACATTTCTTGTGTTCATGTAGTAATCCATGCTGGACATCATCAGTGACCTCAGAGTGAACCACCTGTTGCTGCATATTGAGTCTCTCTCTCAACTCAGCTGGGTCAACACTACAGTGTGTGCCATGTTCCATAGCACTCTCCACTTCTGGCATGAGTACTTCTGGAGCATTCAGAAGCAGAGGTTCTCCAAGAATGCCTTGTCTTTCTGGATCAAGATTCTCCTGTGAACTGACAGGAGTGTCCTCTTTAAGTAGTTTCTGTGCCTTCTCAAGTTGTTCCTTCTCAGTCTCTAGCCTCTGTATATATGTGTCAGAGTATTCACTTTTGAATGTATCATAACTGTGATTGAATTCTTCCTTGAATGTATCACAGTCACCTTTTAATTCAGATTCATTCCTTCAGGGTCTAAATAGAAATAGGAGAGCAAAGTAGCAATGCTCTCTGCTCTCAGATGTGCCTAAATGTAACTTACAGTAGTCAATGAGCCAAGGCTTATGTCTCTTAATGAGACAGCCATCCACTCCTTTAACTTTGTAAATATTGCATGTGCAATCAGGTGAGACATCCGTCTTGTAGTCATACCAGTTAGCCACCTCAAATAAACGCATTTGATTCATGTCTTGGTGTCTAAGGGGTAGTACGTGTCAATGAGGTTATTCTTCAAGATATGTCTTGAAGATGGTCTCTTGATAGCCAGTTCCTCAATCTCAGCATGAGGAATATGTACATGTTTATGCTTCTCTTTGTAGTTTACACTGAGAAAGTGTACAGCATCAGATTTGCTGTACAAATGTGTACTAATCAAGCCATTGCAGACCTCATAAGCACCACATTCTCTGTGTGACAGTGTCTTCAAGCCCAGTGACCACAACTGAGATGTCAGTGACTTGCTTGAACTGGCAATATCTTCCCAAAGATCTTGCAAGCTAGTCTGTTCATGTTTAGTTATGTACAAATTGAAGTACTGAACCAGAGCCAATGAGTGATCAGCCACAAACTGAACATCTATGTTTGCTTGCCACATTAGAAGAAGAGTGGGGTTGTAGTCATTGATGTACACCTCATTATCTTCTCTGGATAACTCATAAACCCTCTTGGTTGATTCTGTCTTCAAGTGGTGTTGCATAGTTGAAAAAGTTCATTCATGCAACCATCCTGACAGACAGGTGTAGGGAATCCGAAACGGCATCTTGTGTACCAATCAGATTTGTTCTTCACTACCCAGCAGCAGTATTTCACACAGATATGGTGTTGAAAATTCTGCACCAACTTCCACAGTGTAGGACTGTCATACTTGTCCAGAATGCAGAAAGTAATGTACTGCTTAACGAATGCCAGCACTTGTGCTGCTTCATGTTCACCTATGCTTGGGGCGTCCTTGATCCACAGTAACATGTGAATGTGAGGAGTGCTACGTGCTTGATATTCCATCCTCCAGAAGTAATGCTCCACAATAACAAGAGGTGGATTGTCCTTTGACAAAATGAAAGTCAGAATATCATAGAATCACTTGTGGAAATGCCTTGTCACAGATACAGGGTTGAGTGAGCACATTTCTCAGAGAGTCATTGATGAAATGCCCTCTACATCACAATTTGCCCACTTCAACAGTTCATGACCTCATCTCAGGCATACTTGGCACAACTGAGTGTGACAAACCATGTGACTGGACCATACTCTCACAGCATGGTCATCACCTCAGAGTGTCTGCGATACCAGTATTCTTTGGTGCCACATAGACTTGACAGAATGGCAGACAAATTCACTTGCACATTGTCATCCTTCTGCTTTAGTTTCTTCAGGAACTGTAAAGCTGTTATTCCATCAAGTGGAGTTGGTAAGATGAATAGTATGTGCAATAGATGCAGACAGTATGCTAAGCTCAATCTCCCACAGGAGGTGAAACAGGTACTGTACGTTACATCTGAATTTTCCATCCTTACTGAGCACATGACTAGTACAGTACTCAGCACCTTGTACACTCACTTCTCTTTCATCTATGCATCCACCTGTCCCTTTTGGAAATAAATCTGGGAAGCAGCATACTTCCAATGTAGCATCCCAAATGCTGACTGGCTCAGCTTCCACCTGTTTCATTTGATAAAGATCAATGTTGTCCCCTACTGGGTCTCTGCCATGCAGTCGGTGAATTGAGACTGTTCATACACATTATCGTTTGCCTGCACATTTACCTTCTCAATCATTGGTTTAGTGCTTTCCAACACACCATGTTCGACAGACACAGTGGTCATGCGATCAGTGTCAAGGTCTGCATAAAACATAATGTTGCTTTTTAAATAAGTAAGAGCAAGCTTCACCTTCTCTGCATTGACAACATCCTGCCAAATGACCTGTGACTTAGTTGGAATGCCATTGACAAGAATCAGCAAACTGCTCTCTGTAGAGATCGCCTCCACATTTTCCTGCAGAGGAAGTGGAAGATACATTGCGGAACCCTTAAGAGATATAATGAGTTATTTTTTGGAATGTTCCATGTCTTTGTGTTCAGACATAGAATTGTTTGAAATGGTTTCATAGGCTGAATTAGAATCCATTCAAACATATTCAATGTGGTAATCTCAGTTGGTGTAACATGTGCCTCCATGTTGTTCAAGACTGACCTTGGTGGCAGAATGTTAGTTTTCACTTTGGTGATACAGTGCTTGCACATCACAATGATTGGGTCTAACTGAAAGTCACACTTTAATAGATGAAATGCTGACTGTTGAAACCACATGTCATTGTATGGTGACAAGGTTTCCAGGTTCACTGTGACCATTTGTTTTTCGTAACAGAGGTGATCATATGACACACATACACAGTCAAATTTCTCTGTCTTTGCCAACTCAGATTTGGCAATTGATTTCCCAAACTCCTTGAGAATATCACTTTCTAAGACAGACACACAATGTCCATCAGCAATTGATAACTGAACAATCACAGTATCTGTCACACTTCTGACATGCTGCAGCTGTTTCAGAAATTTCATACCACCATGCATGTCACCAGACTGTAGTAACTCATTCAGACGAGTATACTGAGTGGCAACTTGATGAACCTCATAGACCCTGTAATCAAAGTTTGACATGCCTGACTGATGCACTCCCAACATACTCATGTGGTGAAAGACACTGTCACAAACACCACTATCTAGGCATGCAAGTGAGTGACCCATAAGTCCAGTATGTGGACGTATTTCACAAAGGTCTACACTCTCAAACAGTTTATGCCTGTCTTTACATTCAGTAATGACAAACAGGTTGATAAAGTGCTCGACTTTGTCAAATGATGATTGTCTCCAGTTGCAAGTCACATCGCGCATCCATGAGAGACAGCGACATTTACGAGACTCAGTAGTTGCCTCACAGTCATCATCTGACTCCATTGTAGTGTAATCACACACACTGAACACATTACATACTTTACCAGACTCCTCAATGCACAAGTTGTTGTCCTTTTTTTGTGAGTGATGCGACTCCACCCGTAAATATGCCTCTGAGTGCTATGTGTGCAGCCACTGTCCTGTGAAAACATCACAGAAATTGTGCAGGCTCAAAACAGGTTACTGTTGCAGCCTCATCTTTATGTCATGCACAGTTTTTCTGAACTGCTCAAGTACATGAGACATCTTACACCACAAACGTTGAAGAACAAAAACTGTTCTAGTAACATATGTACGTACTGTGAGGCACAATTTCATCAAACTGAGATGGCTCTTTATTTTTTTGAGCTCACGTCTCATCACAACAGCAATAAGTCTGTCAATCTTAGCTTTAGAAGCTAGTGATTGAAAATACTTTTGCTTACTCAGATTAGCATCAACAGCAATGAATTTACGACTCTGCTTACCACGTGCATTAATGCATGTCTTTGCAACAGTATCTTTTCGGCTCACAGATCTGCACAACTGTTGCTTAGGTACACATTGTTTCCTTGCTGTTGAGCAAGCACGTTTTTTTTTCTGTGGAGTGATGAACCTCTGAATTCAGTTCTTTAGTGGAATGCTGAATCATTTTATATCTTGAATTACCAGCACTGTGTTTCGCGTTACTCTCAAGCAAAAGTGATCTACTATTACACCTGTTTCGTCTCTGCATAAACTTCTGTCTCTGTTTAGAGGGCATCTTCCCTATTTGTCAATTCACAGTTCAGTACACCAATCTTACAGAAGAATCAGACACCTGTATTGGAAGTAGAAAAAAATAATTATAATTCATCTCTGTAGTTTGCTTCTAACATTACATAGTATCATGCACTATCCATATCTCATATAAGAACAACAAATACTACTGCCTGCTAACCATTGTGGGGATAATTACTGTAGTAAGGGGAGATCAGTAAAGTAATACACAGTCTTTTCAAATGCTGTTGAACATAACTTCAATAACGATATGACAATAAATATAAAAAAATGTCAAAAATCAAGCATTGGAGCAATGTTAAGCATCCACAATATTGTTTAACCTAATTTAAACAGTTTTTTTAAAAAATAAACAAAAGTAGTGTCGAACGTGCGACACTTTCACAAAATATAGTGTCGCTCGAGTGACATTTTCACAAAAAATAGTGTCGCACATTCGAAAGTGTTGGATGTAGTGTCTCAAATCTAGTGTCACACGCATGAAAGTGTAGTATAATAGTGTTGCATGCATGACAGTTTTGCAAATCTCAACTACTGTATACCCCCTTTGACACTCAGCCAATCAGACTGGTGCCTATTTTGAGTGACAGATGCAACCAATGTATCGGCACAACCATCAGGCCATATCGAGCAACCAATCAGAACCATAGAACAGTGAAGAAGAACATAGCAGCCATCTTAGGGAAAAAAGAACACCCTGCTTCTGACTGTGTAAGTACATCACATTTTTTAAACAATTTTGCTACCATCATAAAAAGTATTAGCAGTACAAAAATAGTATTAAACAAAACATTTTTTAATGCTGTATTTGACTATGGTAATATAATTCATCTACCATACTGTGAAAAAAGTTATAACAGTTTAAAGTCAGAGTGTCAATCAGTACTTGCTAGCACAGACAGAGCTGCAAATGGAGGCAGAAACAAGCAGCACATGTATCATAACAGGAGACACAACCAATCTGCCTCTGTTAAGATGTAATTGTTTGAAGTAGCCAATGGCAATGTTGCATTTTCCAAATAAGAAATATTCCTGCATTTGTGTTTGACAGCAAGAACACCCATTCAGTGTAGTAATAGTTAGTGCATGCACTGCATTGGTTAACCAGGAAACATCATTAACCAATAACTTAGCAAATGACTGTGTTGTGGATCAGCCCACAAAACCAGAGTTGAAGCTGAGAGGGAAATTTTTGTTTCACATTCACTTGTGCTTAGTCACTGCAGGAGAAACACTGATATTTTTTTGGTAGCTCTCTGTCCACTTCTCAGTTTAAAAGATAAGAATGGTAGAAAACAGCAGATGGACCATGTGGGTTGTGGGCAGCAGCATAGTAAGGCGTGCTTCAGAGTATGCTCAGAGGAGTGATTTTGGCAGAGACCTGCAGCTTCAAATTGCTACGTACAGTGGTTTGGTAGAGGTGGCATGAGGTGGGAGCATCTCATGCCAACAATGCAGACTTTTGACTACTCAAGCTCAGCCAGACATACTGCTGATCCATCTCAGAGGCAATGATTTGGCCACCAATAGATGGGTAGATTTAGTCCCAAAAGCAAAACTGGACCTTGCTTCCATTATGTATATGTTGCCTGCCGGTAAGATAATTTTTTCTGATATTACAGAGCACAGGGTGTGGCAAGCAGAACAGCACATGTACCTGCTTGACAGAGCTCACAGAAAGGTAAACATCCAAATATTTGGATACCTATGCATGGCTGGGATGCACACCATACATCATTCTGAAATTAAATATTGTAATGATTTGCTCTACCTTGCAGATGGAGTGCACTTCTCACATGCTGGCAATTGCCTTTTCCTGGGTGACCTTCAAGATGGGATCCTCACAGTCCTCTAAAAATATCAGGTTGTAATAGCACACAGAATTGTTAAAAAAAGGCTCTTTTAAGAGCCCATAAACTTGGTCATAAAATAGAAAAGATGCACTGATTACACACAAACAAAACCATGGTATGTCACAGTTGTACTGTTACATGCATTCAGAGGCATGCAGATGTTCAGAATTGTGCCATACATACAGATGTAGTTAATAGACTGTTCTATGTAAAAATCAATGTGTTTTCCACTATACATGTAAGACAGACTGAAACATTAAATAACAAACAGTACTCTTTTTTGAATGTAATATTATCTAACGATTACTCAAACAATTAAACATTGTGAACATTATTAACAATTCCACTCCTTATTGCCCATACTATTTCACTTCTGTCAGCAATAGTACAAGTAATGCCTCCCAAAAGTGCCCATACAATGCTGCACCTGGCAGCTATAGTACGAATGATGTCCCCCACTACCTGTACAATGCTGCTCATGGCACCAGTGAATGGCAGACTGACCCCCACTCCCAGCCACAAGTCCTTGTCAATGATGCATCCCAGGGCAGCCATGCAGACAGCCACAGTCATGTACCCCCCACCCACCCCTCTTCCTGCACCCCAGCAAGGTGCTGTTCTCGGTGGGTGACTAAACACAGCGACATATCACCATGCCTGCCCACAACACAGCTCTCTAAGAATGTCACCTATTGCACAGTGACTCTGTGCAATAGCTCTCATTGTCAGAAAACTCTATCAGCAGGCAGCTATGGCAGTATGCGTCTGCTTTCAGTCACCCACCAACAGCGGCAACCTGCTGTTGTGGATATACACTTATTATTTTGGGGTACAAGGGCTGAGCAGGGACTGTCTACACACCTGCTGCAGTAGCACAAATTAACAAGGGCTTGAGATGTGAGGGTGGTTTAGCGTGTCATTCAATGCTGCCGGTACCAACATCATACAAGCACTGGGGGATGGACCACCATTGGTACTACAGATACCACGAACAACATTGCATGGGCAGCTGGGTGGGCATCTCTACTAGTACTGCCCCCAGGAGTGGGAGTTTATGAGGGCCAGCAGTGGGGAAGTGTCAGTACTTTTCATGCCGGTGGCAGCACCTTGGTATACGGTCTTGGGGTGTGCCATACCCTTTACCAATGCTAGGGATAGCATTGCCCAGGGGGCTGTGTGAGTCTCACTGCATTGCCAGGATGCAATACCACATATTGGATGCACGCAGTGCATTACTTCTGTTAATCCTGGGCACTATGTTACTCTAAGTATTCAATCACGAACATTTAAATGTGTGATCATCCTTACCATGACATGTATACAGATGAATTAAAATGCATATCTCACAATACTGTGTTCTAACATAGTGTTTATTCTCTCTTTATTACAGCTTTTCACAAAGAATTACAAGCTGCCAAAATGTGTATGATGTCACAGAAGGAGGTGTGTTGTTCTGTCAGCCCATGCCAAGGGAAACCCCACATACTAATGCATAGTACTAACATGAAGCTAGATAAAATGTGGAGATGCATCAATGAGTATATGTGGACCATACACAAGGTCGGCAACAAGAATGCACCAATGTGCAAAAGAAAGTGGAAGCTGTTGCACCAGCACTTCTACACCTTAAAAGCTTGAGAGGAGATACCGGACAATTACGTCACCTGGAACTACCTCGCTTATGAGATGTGGGAGGTGGCAGGAAAGCCAGAAGCGGGGGAGCGCCTAACGCACCATGAGTACAGAAACTATCTGTAACTAAATACATTTTATTTTGTAGAAAAAACAAATAAGGTCACTGTTGTGTTAATTAAGTAATGATGAACTCTACGGGTTATGTATATGTTCTAATTAATCAAAACCGGGAGGTATAATGTTGGACAAGGCGGAGCCGAGTGGCATATTGCCCCCAAGGAGTGATTAACTTGAACATTTACGTAACCCCAACACTTCATTATTGCAGTTATAATAATTTGGTTGCTAATCAGTTTTGTTTTAAATATTATATTACTAATGTATTTACAATTTTGAAGGACATTTACATAAAATACTCCCTACACCATTCTAATTTAATTTGTTATTACTCTGTTGTCCAGTTGATCCCCACCCAGCCCTCTGGTATTACTGTTGTATCACACACACAGACAGAAAACACACACACACACACACACACACACTTAGACACACACACATATCATCCCAAAGTATGCTGCTTAGTTTACCCTTCATGCGCTTATGAATGAGTAGCACCAGCAATACCTTTACCCCACAATTGCTGACATTTTTTTGTCATATGTCAGCCACCTGAGTCTTCATTCTCCCGGATCTCTCCTCAAATGCATCTGGGCCAGAAAGCACAGGAGCTATCAGCAGGTGCCTATTGTAACAATCACAAAGTCAATCCAAGTCTCCAGCAGCCAGTCCCACTCAATGGTACCACTCTCTCCAACACTGCACGACTGTCCTCTCTTTTGACTTGCTACACTTGTAAGCTTGTGTTGGAGAAGGCATTCAGCTGCTGCACCATGCTGTTTGAGCCATTCAGTCACTATACATTAGAGGGAAAGAAAGAGAAAGCTGTATTCCACTTTGTTTACACTGTCTACTTATTGTTTGAATGGGTAGAACTGTGAACCAGGTAAGGAGTATAATAAAAAAAATTGAGGCAGTCATCACTCATTTATGGCTCCCGCCACAGATATATGGGCATTCCATACTACACAAGAGGCCAGAAGAAATTAATATTTTTTCTAGGTCAAACACAGCCTTGCGTACCAAACCTTGTTATGTACACATGTGGTAGTTGCTTTAGGCTGGCAGCTGAGGCTTAAGGTGCTTCACCATGACACATTCTGTTCCTTGTACCAGTCACTGCTGCCAGAGGCAAGTCCCGATCACAACTGCTCAACATCATTGATCCAGGGCTTGCAGGTAACACAGCTATGTGCCCACCAGTGCTTCAGTGTGACTATCACTGGGAGGTGCTAACACTATAACACTGCAGGTTTACTGTTTGTCACAGCTATGATCTCTGCCAGGTTGCGGATTAGCTCACCCACAGGAGAAGCACTGTGGCTGTGTGTCCTTATGTTTTTCTCATACTTACACATCTTACAATTCTATTTATTTTAATGAACAATGCTCCCTGCCAGTGGCATTTTTTTTTTATTTTACTCCAGCAGTGTTTTTTTTTTTTTTTGTCAAAACAGTTTTGGTAAAAATTCCTGCTACAGCCGACAAATGTTATGATGGCTATGAATTCAAATTATAGAACTTTTAATATAACTAGTGCCACACAACTTTGTACTGTTCTGACTAGCCTGTAGAAGTACAGTAATAAGGAGATTAACATAAGGCTCTCACAATGCTGATAACGACTCAAATCTAAGCATTGCTGAGACCCGTATAATAATTATTTAAAAGAATTTGAAAGATGTGAGTTTTCAGATTGGCTGTTAACATTCTAACAGTCAAATGTTTATCTTGTATTAAGATGCATATACAGTTTAGCCATACAGTTACCAAGGTTTAACACTATATATTAACATTATTAATAGTAATAGTAATATCAATAAGGCAATGCTATACATTGTATCAATGATAATTCAATAAACGATTACTGTCATGTACTACTCAGCTATAAATCATGTCACAGTACATTGTGTGGCTGTCATTGACTACCATAGATAGTATCTTACTACTATCACCTCATTGTAACATTTGTATCCATTTAAAATGCTTTTGTATACTTAACCATTATACAGCACCTCATCTAGATGCATCTTAAGTGGCAGAGTAGAGTATAATTGTTCCAAAAAATGATTTATTAATACGATAACACACAAATTTCACACTCAATGAAAATCTTTAAAATCTCTCATTTTATAGATCATCAAAGGCACTCCCCACCACAAAGCGAGGTAGTACCAGCCATTGCAGAGGCTGTGGAGGCTGAGCATTCTGACACTGACAATGTCATAATTGTCGAGTCAGAAGGTAAGAACATTGCACAAGAAATTATTAACTATAGTTACTGTTACTGGTGTACATCGATCACACTTTTGATGCTGTGAACCCACTGAGCTGCTGTATCATTAGTATGTACTGTGCTACTTTTTTTCAGACTGCAGAGTGCAAACTAGCACTTCTTTGTGTATCATCACAGCAAATACCTTTGCTGACCACATAAAAGTACTCATTTCCCAAGCATATATACCTCAATAATTAGCAAGCTGTTCTGTAATTGTTGATAGTATTAGTTTCCCATGTGTTTCTACACTCAAGACAGATCAGCACTTAAATGTGTAACTAAGAAGTAGTACCTAACACAGTACTAATGACTTAGAAAGAATTACATAGAGAACAAGTTAGTATCTTCTCACAAAACAGAGTTCTACTTGTACAATAGTCACAGATAAATATTTAGCACAGCTATTGCCATAGTGAGTTTCTTACCATTACATAGAAAATCATTAGTATGAATATTTTGATATGTGACTGTCAAGTTGGGATATAATACCAGTCTGTGTGTCTGTGCAGGGGTGGGCACAGCAACAGCACCTGATTATTATCATACAACAGCTAAAGACACTAACTTTCTTCTTGAGATAATACTTTTATTCATCAACTTAAATTAACACTGTGTACCCAGTCAGTGTACAGTTGCCATACATGTAACTGGGAAAAAACCTATATAACACTACGCCTCCCCCAAAAGATGTGTAGTTTGTGTCTCAGTACAATAAAACTGTACTGTTCATATTCATGGCTTCACTGTAAGCAAAAGTCACCAGTAAGCATACAAACTCTTCTATCAACAATGAATAGCAGGGCTTTAAATAATTGATTAGCAGTTATTTTCTTGTGACAATAGTAACGGTACAGAAAGCATTAATATAGATTATCAAAAAGTGTTATGTTTGTTAAACACAGTGAGGCAAGTGCTGTGCATGCTCACAAAGTTTTAGAAGTTTTATGAGCAAAACACTAATCAATTTTTAGGGTTAAATAAAACCCTGGGAAATGGATGTGGGATTGCCTACTTGATTGCATCCCACTGCTAACTCTTCAAATTAATGTTTTCATATGACCAGAGAGGCACAGCATTCATCTCCATAGACTTTCTTTCACTATCACTGTAAACTTACTATTCAAAACTTTATGAGGAGATGTGTAACATTGCTTGCATCATGTCATGCAACAGCTAAGTGTTCCATGTTGTCTGGTATTCAATCATCAACCTGTCAGTTAGATGTCCATAACCATTGTTTAACTTAGAATATACAGTGACGCAGTGTGTGGTGGAGGTTGGGGGTTGCGGCAGTGGGCTTTCCATGTGTGATACCATCTACTTCTTAACAGTTTTAATGTCTCTCAAAGTACAATGACAGATGCACAGTATTACTGTATCTCTACTTTCTTTAAGTGTAACTCTCCACTCAGGATGCACTATCTCCCCTCACTGGTGGATAAGGACTGTTGTCATTATTTAGTTGATAATGAATAAGTACTAACTCTTTCAATGACTATCTACTCCAATGATACAGCTGAACCATATAAACCCATTACCTTTGTTTAAATATTTGTCTCCACTCAGAATACTGTGAATACTTGCTTTTTTTATGGAGTGGGGGGACATACCCTAGGTAACAACAATCAAGCATAAGCTGCCACCATGGTCCTACACCATGACTTTTTGTCAGACGGTCATGCTGCCTACTGCACTAAGTATAAGAAAAGTCCTAATGTAAATGGTTAAAAAAATGTCAACACAACCAGTAACATAAAAGCAAACAGTGACTCACACATTTGCACACATGAGAAAGATAAAGGCAAGGTGAACATAAAACCAAATAGATACAATAACAGCATCAGTAACAAAAGTTAAATACCTGCATGCATGTAAGAAACTATTTCTCTGTCTTACAGTGGTCGGGGAGACTGCAGAAACAGCAGAGCCACAGGTGAAGCAGTAGCATGCTACTAGTCCTGAATGTAAGTCTAGCAACATAAACTGACACAAAGGTCATGCAGTGCTGGGAAGACTACCAGTTGATTTCCTGTAATAGTATTTGTTAATACAACAATTACAGGTCTACAGTACATCAGCTCCTCATGTCTTGGGTACCAGCAGGTTTCCAAGCCTAGCTGACAACATGCAACTAGTAACTGTCCCACATAGTATATTAGTGCAATGATACAGGTATAACACCTATTACATAGCCTTTTATGTAATCAGACTCTCCACTAAGGATCCACCACCTGTTTTTTAGGCTGGGGCTATTGACTGCATTATGACATACAACTTTTAACTGTCCCAACCACTGTGTTACTGTTATCATGCAGCTCTACTGTTTATACACATAGTCTATTTGTCTTACAAGTCTCCACTGAACATGCAGTTCCTGCTCTGGACACGTGTACCATTTCCCAGCTTATAATGTATAACTCATTATTCTGCAAGCTTTTTCTACCTTCAACCATACAGTAAGACCATAAATATCTGTTTACTAGCTTGCATAGTGACTTCCCGCTCATACCGCAGTACCTGTACTACCTCTAGTTGGAGGGGGGATACATTTACTAGGCAACACCATACAACTGTTAACTGTACCAACTAGTATATTATTGCAATCATACATCTGAGATATTCATATCCATACCCTTTCTTTTCAAGTGAATCTACACATAACATGCAGAACCTGCTCAAATGCTGCAGGGGGGGGGGCCTTACCTCCCTGATGATGTGCAATTCACAACTATCCCAACTATTACAGTACTGAAACAATAAAGTTGTACCATCAATATACATAAGCTTTGTTTACCTGTGACTCTGCAGTCATGAAGCAGTATGTCCACTGCAGACACAATGGGGGGAGGACATAATCTAGCTGATCACATGCAACCCCTAAATGCCATAACATGTGTCCTACTATAAACAATCATGTATGCCATTAATATCTGTATCCTTTATTTACTATAACTATCCAGTCAATATAGACTTATGGCTGTATGTAGTTGTGGCTCTAGGGTGGGCAGCATTCCATGGCTGGCAGCATACAAGTACACAATCCCTAAGTTGTGTACCCTACAACCACAAAAGTGTACCATTAATAGCTATAGCCCTTCTTTGACAGATAAACTATGTCTACAGGGAAGAGAGGGTAGTAAAAGGTGAGGCATTGCCTAGTTGTGGAGAGTTGGCCATTGCTTAGGTGATGTCGTGTAACAATTAACTCTTCTAACGTGTGTCTTATTCCATCATCAAACTGCTAGATCAGTAACCATATCCTCTATTTTACTGACGGTCTCCACTCACAACACAGTACCTTATCTGTGGTGTCTATGTGGAGGGGTGGGTAATATACCTAGGTGACACCACCCAACTCCAAACTGCATAAGCTGTCATCTACCAAAACAGAGATATATGTCATAAATGACTAAAACATTTCTTTTCTCTGGGTATCCACTCAAGACACAGTTCCCACTGTCTCTCTGTTTGTGATGTGGGGGGGGGACAGGGATGGGGCATTCACTGCATAACCCCATGCAACTCAAAAGTTCCCAAATTTCTATGTCCCTACAACCACAAAGATGCACCATTAATTCCTATGTACCTTGTTTTCCTCTCACTCTACACTCAAGAATCAGTACATACTGTGTGTGTGTGTGTGGTGGGGAAACAAGACATGATATACAATCTGGTCTGGACAGCCACAGGGAGAGGACATGTCATACCTGATTTCATGCAGTTGTTTACTCTTCCAACTTGTGTGTTACTTTATTATGATGCTCTAACATGAATATCAGTAAACTTGTTTTTACTGACAGTGTGCACTCACAATACAGTGCCTCATCTGTAATGCAGAGACAGTACAGTTAAGCAACATACCATGACACAGACTGCATATATTGCTGGATTTACCACACTTGGTGTGTTTCATTCACAAGGCACACCTTAACTATATTGAGTAAATCACCTATGTGGCCGCATTTCAACTTGTTATGATACAGTACTAAGGCACCTACTGCATCATAACAGCTATGATTACATAGGTACTGTAGCATGAGAACTACATATAGGATAGTGCATGGGGAACAGTTGACAACAGGGCTATTCTTTCACCTCCTTGACACTATGACGATGGATTACCTCAAGAGCACATCTTAAGAGGTAATCCGTCACCATAGTGCCAAGGAGGTGAAAGATTAGCCCTGTTGTCAACTGTTCCCCATGCACTTTTCTTTATAGTGTATGGTGGAACATGTGTTTTTTTGGGGCGGAAAAATCACTACAACATGTTTCTGCTTCAAAACATTTTTACTGGGGTACTAGAAGGAAAAAATAACTTCACATTTTGAACGTTTTCCCACTTGACATTTTAACTGTTGAAGAACTTTATATTTTGAATGTTTTAACGCTAAACTTTTAAACTGTTTAAAAACTCATATACAGCAGCATCCGAAACAGCAATTCACAATCTGCGGGGAAGAGCAGAGAAAAGGGGTCAGTAGTGAGGATCACATTTCATCACTCAGGAAACTATGTACTGTAATTGTCACATGTCATTTCTTGTTTTTTTTTTGCCATTTTTTTGTTTTCCTGATTGAGGATGAATCTATTCCATTCCGATAGTGGCTTTGACAGTACTGCTGCCGACATTGCTGCTTTCGCTATGTGTACTGTCTATGGACTGAGCCCTACCTGTCAAATGCTGCTCGAGGACACAGTGTGTGACGTGTGTAGTGCAGCAGAACAAAAAATCATTCTGCTGCACTGCGAACGTCACTAGTGCAGGTGAACAACATTTCAACAGGGATGGATTTTGGTGGAGAATGACATTTCACCATACACTATATCCCAGTAATACATTTCTATACATAACAACATTTTTTCATACACTATAAATGAATACCTCAGCTGCAGTGCAGTAGGGACAGGTGGGGTGCTGATGAGACCCATTGCCTGGCTGATGAAATGCAGCTCATAAGTGTTGTAATTGTGCCCTGAAAGTGAAATAGCAATACACAGTTAATAAAAAATCACAAAAGTATTTTTGATATTCTCACATAGTAATAGTTTGTTATTCCTCCTTATAGATCAGCCATATAAAAAGTGGCACACTGTGCACTGCCATTGTGTTCGCAGACTCGAGCAAAAGATTGACTGTATTACAAATGAAATTAAACAATTAAGAAAAGAACACCAAACCATTTTACAGCAACTTGCAGCACAGCAAGCTGCAGCCACTCTTGTGCTCAAGCCTGTAGGCACAGTGACAAGTACCAGTGCAGACAGCAGCACTGCTTCACCTGTGGCCATAACCAGTCTCCCTGGCCACTGATGGATGGCCTCCACAGCAAAGTCATGGTATCTCCTCTCAAGCTGGTGCAACAGCTTTCACTTGAGATGCTCCTCCACATTTATCCAGCTTCCTGCCTGGGCTCTCTGAACCACTGAAGACACACCTCCTTCTCTATTTCATTGATTTCCTTATTTATATATTTTTTTTACAAATCGTTTATTTTTCTAAAAAAAAATCTTTCTGTAAG
Organism: Neoceratodus forsteri; assembly: GCA_016271365.2. Lineage (NCBI taxonomy): Eukaryota > Metazoa > Chordata > Ceratodontiformes > Ceratodontidae > Neoceratodus > Neoceratodus forsteri. Next base: position 1,296,659,971 of record CM057456.1, read on the forward strand.
AACAATTAGTACTTTGTATTTTAAATATTTAGTTTTTTATATTGCTGTGAAAGCACTGTTATTATTTGTATGTCTTTTACTATATATGTTTTTGATAAATAAAAAAAGTTTAATTACAAAACATTGTTTTTCTTGTAAAAGTTGTAAAAGTTAGTATTTATCACACTTATTGGAATGCCAACTACTGAAGGTCAGTACTCATACTAGAGTACCTAATCTGTATTGGCAGTGTGGTAGAGGGACATCACATGACTGACGACATGCAACTGCTAACTGTCATAGCTTGTGTACTCCTACAAACTCAGATCAATACCATGAATATCCATATCCTTAATTAATTGTGGAAATGCACTCCCTGGCTAACAGCATATAAGTGCAAACTTTTCCACCTATGCTATCACTACAACCACAAACATGCACCAGTAATATGCATATTACTTCTTTCCCCCAACTCTACAGAAAGGAAACAATACATCCCAGGAGTGTTGCAGGTGTGCACGGTGTAGTACAAATACTGAATGGAATGTGGTGCTGGGAGCTCGGGGCCCTGTGGCACCATTGAGCGGAGCTGCTTTATTACATAGTAACGTTAAGTGCAAGGGAAACGCAACCTCTAACAGTTGCACACATGGTGACAGAAATGAAAATGTTAAAGGAAATGTCATTAGAAACACAAGCACAAGGTTTCACCTTAAAAGTGCTATGGCTCTTCACTCAGGATGCAGCACCTGTTCATGGGGGGGCATAGCCTTGTTGAGGCCGTGCAGCTCATAACTGTGTTAACTGAAGTTTACTTGCAATCAGGGAGGTGTACCATTGATGTCCATGGCCTTTGTTTTCCTGTGGCTCTCCACTCAGGATGCAGTACCTACTCTGGTTGGGGGGGGGTAATTCCTGGCTGAGACTGTGCAACTTCTAATTGTGCAAACTTGTGTACAGCTGCAATCAGAGAGGTGCACCATTGATGTCCACTGGCTTAATTTTGCTGTGGCTCTACACTCATTATGCAGTACCTGATCTGTGGGGGGGCATTGCCTGGCTGAGGCCATGCAGCTCCTAACTGTGCTAACTTGAGTGTACTTGAAATTAAGGAGGTGTACCACTGATGTCCACAGCTGCAGTTTTGCTGTGTCTCTCCACTCAGGTTACAGACCAGATCTGGAGTGTGGGGGGAGCATTGCATGGCTGAGGCCATGCAAGTCATAACTGTGCTAACTGGAGTGTACCTGCAATCAGAGAGGTGTACCATTGGTGTCCATGGCCTTTATTTTCCTGTGGCTCTCCACTCAGGATGCAGAACCTGTACTGGGTGGGGGGAGCACTGCCTGGGTAAGACCGTGTAAGTTCTAACTGTACTAACTTGTGTGCAGCTGCAAGCAGGGAAGTGTACCATTGATATCCATGGGTTTATTTTTCCTGTGGTTCTCCACTCAGTATGAAGTATCTGGTCTGTGGGAGGTGGAGGATTGTATGGTGTAGGTCATCCAACTCCTAACTGTGATAATTTGTGTGTACCTGCAAGCAGGGAGGTATACCATTGATGTCCATGGCCTTAGTTTTGCTGTGGGTCACCACTCAGGATGCAGTACCTGGTCTGGTGGGGCACAGAGCATGCCTACCCAAGGTCAGGCAACTCCTAGCTGTGCTAACTTGTGTGCAGCTGCAATCAGGGAAGTGTACCATTGGTATCCATGGCCTCAGTTTTGCAATGGAGCTCCACTCAGCATGCAGTACCTGGTCTGGGGGTGGTCAGCAAGTGTCTTGTAGTTCATTTATTTACTTTTTTATTATTTATTAGCTTTTGGTTACCAGGTAAGTGCATTAGGCAAAAGACCTACCTATTTTCAAGCACGACCCGGGACTGTACAACAATACACGAGGAAATAATACAAAGGATAAGTCAGGTATTAGCACAGAAACACAGGACCACCACACAGGGTGTACTAACAAGGGTACAGAGTAAATGCACCCATGTGTGGGTGGGTAGCAACAAAACTTCCAGGTGACTACATAGAGATCAGTATGAGTACTTAACAATGTTGGACATAGGGTGAGCAGATGAACCTGAATGGAAATTAGGGGCAACTGCAGACACCAGGAGAGTTCAAGTAAGAAAAAAGTGCTTTTTTGAAAGAGTGGTGAGATGGGGAATACTTAATGTTGGTAGGAAGAGAGTTCCAGTATTTGGGAACAAAGTGAGAGAAACCTTGCTCACCCATTTTTGTAGAGCAAGGAGGAACAGTGAGAAGGGGAGCAGTTTAAGACCTTAGGTGATGAGCTGTTGTAACAGGTTGAAGCATAGCTGCAAGTGCATCAGGATGTGGTGGATGTGATAAGGAATCAATAAGGTTACCCAGACCGTAGGAGCACATGCCACCAGGAGACAGCCAGTTTAATGTAGAGTACAGACGGCAGTGATGGGTGAACCAGGGAGCCGACAGGGTGAATCTACAAATATTGTTGTATGTGGTGTTCCATTTATGTAAATCTGCTGCTTTGGCCTGAGAGAAAACAGGAAGAACATAAGTCAGCCCCGGAAGCAAGACCCCCTGGGCTACAGAGACACGGGCAGAAACAGTGAGTGCGTAATATACCCTGTAAGCAGCTCCAATCTTCCAGACATCAGCCCTAAATCTCACCCATCACATGTGTAAAGAAGCTGAGGTATAGGAGAATGGGGTGAGAGTTAGGACTGACGACCCCAACGTGCACCCCATGCCGATTGGGGTGGGTGGGCTGGTGGGATCCAAGGGGGCCTTTCAACCCTAACACTGAATTTCCTTGATTTTGTCACTGTGGAACAGTCCTAACTGATGCATTAAATGGAGTTTTTTTTTGCCTCTAATTTCCCTTCTTTTTGAGAATGAGGATGATAAATAGTGAATGTAATGTGGTTGCGGGAACGTGAGGCCCTTCAGGCCTCACACTCCCACCACATGATGTCTTGTCACATAGTAACAGGAACAGCAATGCAAACACAAGCTCCAACAGTTACGCACATGGTAACACAAATGTAATTGGTAAAGCAAACGTTAATAGAAACGCAAGCGCAAAGTGATGCCGAAGTGAACAGTGAGTCAAACAGACACGCAAGCATGTATGAAAATGCAACTGGTAATGCGCACAATGATGGCACTGGTATTCTAAATGCAAATGTTAAGTGTTACAGCAAAAAGAACACCAAAGGGAACAGAAACAGAAACACAAATGCAAGCGTGCATGTAAACGCAAACCGTAATGCGCACGGGCATGGTACTGCAATTGTAAATGCAAATGGTAAAGTTAACATGAAGAATAATGCCAAAGGAAACAGAAATTGAAACGGGAATGGAAGCACATACAGAAACGCAAACCGCAACACGCACAGTCACGTTACCGCAATTGTAAATGCAAATGTTAATGGTAACAGCAATAATAACACCAAAGGAAACAGAAACAGAAATGCGAATACAAGCACACATGGAAACACAAACCATAATGTGCACAGGCACAGTACCGCAATTCTAAATGCAACTGGTAAAGTTAACATGAACAGTAAAGGCAAAGGAAACAGAAACAGAAACTGGAACACAAGCACATGCGGAAACACAAACCATAATGCACATGGTCATGGTCACATTACCACAATTGTAAATGTAAATGGTAATGGTAACAGCAACAATAACGCCAAAGGAAACAGAAACACAAAAGGAAAGAAATGCAAGCACATATAGAAACGCAAACCGTGACATGCGCGATCACAGTACGGCAATTGGAAGCGCAAATGGTAACGTGAACAGCAGAAATAATAGCAAAGTAAACAGAAATGGAAACATGAATGCAAGTGCATACACAAACAAGAATGCAAAGGGTAACGCACACAGTGGCATACATAGGAATGGTAACACAAACGTGTACTGAAACACAAGTGGTAACATTAACTGTAACATTGACTGTCATTCAATTTTTAATTCAGTTAGCATTGATGAATACTTTTTACTATTACATAAACAAATAATTGATTTAAGGCACAAATACATTCCAACTAAGAAAAAAATTACTTCAGGTCGATATTCACCCAAATGGATGAGTAAATCAATAAAAACATTATTAAAAAAGAAAAATAGAACGTATGTGGTTTATCTTAAATCACGCAGTCCTTCTGACTGGAATTTATTGAAGAGTATTCAGACTAAATGCAAAAGGTCTATCAGAAAAGCCAAAAAGTCATGGGAATATAACCTAGCATCCAATGCAAAGAAGGATAATAGCAAATGTTTATTTGCTTACATAAATTCTCTTAAAAAAAATCTTGTCCTGTAGGACCTATTTTGGTAGATGGGACACAAATTAAGACACCCTTTGAAATGGCTAATATTTTCAATTACAAATTTTGTAAAATATTTTCAAATGAACAAAAGGCAGATTTTTGCAATAATAAAACTGGAGGTTACATTAATATCTCTATGGAAGATGTACATGTACAATTAATCTCTTTAAAAGGTAAGCTAAGTGTATCCCCCAATGACATTCCTGGGCACTTTTTGTACTTCGTTGCTGATAGTTTGGCACTTCCTTTAAAACTACTGTTTGAGAACTGTATTAAGTTAAATTTTGTCCCTGAGCTATGGAAAACTGCCTATGTTGTCCAAATTCACAAAAAAGGGACTAAAAGTAATTGTGAAAATTATAGACCGATTAGCCTGACTGCTCCCATGTGTAAAATAATGAAAAGTTTAATTAAATATATTATTTCTCCAATTCTAACCTCACTTGACACAGAAAACATGGTTTTAAGAAAGGCCGCAGTTGCCTGACCAATCTATTATGCTTTTATGAGGACGTGAGTTTGCAATTAGACAATAAATTAACATATGATGTTATACATGTTGATTTTAGTAAGACATTTGACTTATTACCTCATTGGGCCTTATTGCAGAAACTTGTTTCTCTGAATATTATCCCTATTATTGTGAGATGGTTACTAAATTGGTTGAATGGTAGAACTCAATGGGTTTTGATTAATGGACATCTATAAGAATTGGGTAAAGTTACTAGTGGAGTGTCCCAGGGCTCTGTCTTGGGACACACTCTTTTTCAGATATTATTTCAGATATTACAAAGAATTGCTTTTCTTATATCCTTAAATATGCTGATGACATTAAAATTGGTGGACTATGTTCCAGCCAGGAACAAATTGAACAAATCCAAGCTGACTTAAATAGTATTACTAAATGGATTAACCAATGGAGTATGACATTTAACCATGACAAATGCAAGGTTATGCACTTTGGGGAAGTTAATCCTCGCCAATCATATATGCTAGATAATAAAGTGCTGAACACAACTAAAATAGAGAAAGATTTGGATGTGTTAATTACTGATGATCTTCGGCCCGATTTTCAAATAAATTCTATTATCTCAAAGGCTAATAGGGTTATCTGGTCCATCCTAAGGAACTTTAAATCTAGGGACAAGAATGTCTTGATGCCTCTGTATAGAGCTTATTCTCGGCCCCCCATTAGGAAATATGATATACTCCATCTTGAGAAAGTCCAGAGGAATTTTACTAAAAAGATCAGTGGTTTACATTATGATACTTATGCATCTAGATTAACTAAATTAAATCTAATGTCACATTCTACAAGGAGATTAAGAGGAGATTTATTGCTCTTGTTTGATATTATGAATGATCCTTACTTGATCAACAATCTAGGATTTTCATTTAAGGATGACATTTTTAATCTTAGAGGTCATCCACTCCAGTTGAAATGTAGGAGTTTTCATCTAATGCCCAGGAAATTATTCTTTACCATCTGCAGTATCAAACCTTGGAATTCCCTTCCTAAAGAAATAATTTCAAGTTGTTCAAAGAATATATTCAAAAACAGGTTAGATACGTATATTCAGGTAAATTCATTAATTTGTTATTATTAGTATTGGTAGTGGTTTTGGACCTCACAGCTCTCTTGCTACCTAACCACCTTAGTATGAAACAGTAACGGAAGTGCACATACTGGTTTTGCCCAACAGTTGCATAGAGAAACACAGTGTGTACAAAGAATTTATGCATAATAATGGGCCTCAGAGCATAAAATGAGATGTTGGAATACTAAATTGCTTATATCTCAGTAACCATACGATGTAGAAGAAAAAAATTCACCTTAGTCATGATTTTCCTGGCTATGGTTTACCCGACAAAAATTCCGTATCTCGCACCGTTTTGGAGGTAGGGGCCCCGAAAGGAACAGCGGACGTCACCCTGTTAGTCAATGGGAAAAATGGCAACTTTGGAGTACTGTAACTTGGCATCCTTGCAATATTTGTTCAACAAACCACCAAAAGGCACATCTGTGAGATGTTGGCTGCTTTTCCTCCAAATTTGAACCCCAAAGACCAAACCGTTCTTTCGCAGTAGGGTGGCAAAGAATTCCTGTCATCTTGGCCATAGTCTGGAAAAGTAGTTTTGCAATTTGTGAAAGCTTTCACCAAAATTTGCGAAAGTGTCGAACATGTGACACTACTGTTTCCAGAAATTTGAAAAACATATTTCTAGGGTGTTTAACCCCAAAATAAAGACGTGGCTAGCATCCTCAGGGTCCGACTAGGTGAACACAGAAAGAATTGTGTCCCTAGAGGGTCCCAGTTTTAAATGCCAAGCATTTTTATGATCAGTAACTGAAAACAAAATGGTGGATTTGTGACAGTACTAGGGCCATTTGTGACACTAAAAAGCGCTTTTGCTACACTTTCAAACTTTTTGTTAACTTTTCCCATTGACTTATAATGGGAAATTGTTTTTTGAATAACTTATGAACGTTTCAATATTTGTTTACAAAATCTTCAAATGGCACTTCGGGGATCCCAGCCACATGTTCCCTGAAGTGTTTGGACCAGTCGCACAAACCATGCAACCTGAAGGCGAGAGCAAAGAATTCGCAAAAAAACATAATTGCGCATTAGGTTGTTGCTTAATAACAATACGCCATCTATCCAACTGGTACGAAAGTTGGCAGATCCCAAGATCGACCATGCCCAATTGGGTGTAATAAACGGTATTTATTTTAACTCTGCTGATGTCATCAGGATTTATTTCACTGCAGTGAAAATAACTTGTTTTATTTCATTGGAATATGTCTCAGCCCCATTGTATGAAAATATATATATATATATAGATATACATATAGATATAAATATATATATCATGCCACTATAGTTAAGGTTCAGCTGTCACTTACATGCTAAAGTCAAAGGTTTGGGCATTAATAACTTTGGACCCATTCAACAGATTAGCAAGAAATTAAGCATGTGTAGTGGGGAATGGTAGATCTCTTGACTTGCCAAATTGTGTCTCAGTTGGACTTTCGGTCTTTGTGTAAGAATACACTGAGAAATGCAAAATTATCTATTTTTGGAGGCAGCTTTTGGGATTTTGGATGTGGCCCTGCACAGCCGTTGTGTGGTATACCACTCTGCAGGATGGCTCATTTGAAAGAGCCTTTGTGGCTGAACATGCCGCTCTTCATTTGGTGAAAAAATATTAAGGCATTCAAAAGTTATGACACTTTTAATTTCCCATTATAAGTCAATGGGAAATTTCTATGTATGTTTTCTGAACAAAGAATGGGCTTCTGGCCATCTGGTCCCACTTGGTGATCAAAGAATTTACAGCCTCATGGTTCAAGAATCTATGTCCCATGAGGATTTTTAAAATTCTTTGATCGTGAGGTCCCTCATCTTGTTTTCAATTTTCCAATTGGAAAAATACAAATATCTTGGCTCAGGAGTCACTTCTGAAGTAAAACTTGGATGGGATTTACTCAGGGGACCCCTATCTCTCGAGCCCTGCCTTTGGTTTTATCCAAACTGGTCAAATAATAGTGTTCTGAGCTTTAAAAATCTTTATTCATGGCTCGCTAACAATCTTTGATTGCAAGACTGCAAAATCTTTGATCACGAGATTCTTTGAATGCGATCATGCATCATGAGCGAGGGATGAGATGGCCAGATTTTAAAATAAATTTTTGCAGCCCAGGGGTGCCCGAGAAAGTTATATGACGGTGGGTTTTGCTCAGAGGGCACCATCTGAATAAAAAAACATAGGTTTTCAATTCGTCTCTCTCTCTTTGTTCGTGAGCGAGCAATTTCTTTGATCGCGAGCCTGCAAATTCTTTATTCGCAAGATTCTTTGATCATGATCATACATCGCGAGAGAGGGATGAAATGGCCGTATTAAAAAATTTATTTTCTCAGCCTAGGGGTGTGCTAGGAAGACAAATCAGGGTGGGTTTTACTCAGCGGGCTTCGTTCTGATGAACCATGGTGGTGGTTTACCGCAATTCTTTTAATTTTTTTAAATTTGAACAGTTTTTATTCCTTGGTTGTGACCCTGCAAATTGTTTAATCATGAGATTCTTTGATTGCCATCTTTGATCACGAGGAGGAGACAAGAAGGTGAGATTTTTTATAATGCAATAGATAGGGAAATTTTTTCAATCTTTAAGACTGAATATCTCAGAAACGGTTTGGTCTTTTTACTTGAAAATTGGAGGGTGTTTACGGCATGTCCTGTAGATGTGAATTATTGTGATTACGTGTCTGAGAAAAATGTTTTGTGGAGATATTGTGTGACGCACTTTCTGTGTTGCAGACAGTGTTTTGGATTCTGCTGGTGGCTTGAAATTGATAGGGTGCCTAGCCTTAGTGTCATGGATGTAATGTTCAATTGTTGTGTCTGTTAAATGTTAACAGGTGCAGAATTGTGCCGCTCTGACGAATGAAAATTTCAAATTTTGACATGTTATATCTTGGAAACGGCTTAGTATTTCTACTTTAAATTTGGAGGGTGTTGACGGCATGTCCTGTAGATGTCAATAGCGGTGTTTATGTGTTGGACAATATATTTTTTGTGGAGATATTGAGTGGCACAGTTTATCTTTTGTGTACAGCATTTTATTTTACCCTACTAGATTAACATTTGTTTGGTGGGTGGCCTTGTTGTTGTCAATGTACTTTTTAGTCATTGGGTGTGTAATGTGTCCCGACACTTACAAGTTAGTGGGAACATGGGGCCCAAATGGCCCGCACTCCCACCAACTTGTGCAACATTCTACTTTTATATTCTTTCTTAAAAAGTAAGGAAATTCTATGCAAAAAAACTTTGTTAATGCATCATTTAGGGTTTTTCTACAGCAGAAAAAAGCATGGAAATTCTATTTTAGGGTTCCCAACCCTTGCACCCCTCCCCCAGCCTGCCCCCACCAAGAGGCATCGGGGCGTGCATTGGGGTCATTGTCCCTAACTCTCACCCATTCTCCTACACTGCACCACCTCAGCTTGTTTACACATGGGATGGGGTGAGAGTTAGGGCTGATGACCCAATGCACACCCCGATGCTTGTTGGTGGGAGCAGACTGGGGGTGGGGAGCAAGGGGTGGGAACCCTAAAATTGAATGTTCTCACTTTTTTCACTGTAGAAGAACCCTAAGTGATGCATTAATGAAGTTTTTTGCATAGAATATATATATATATATATATATATATATATATATATATATATATATATATATATATATATATATATATATATATATGTGTATATACATATATATATATATATATATATAATGTAGCACGGTAGTGCTACCATAGTTAGGGTTGAGGAGCCATTTACATGTTAAACCTAAATTTTGCAGCTTAATAACTTTGCAACCATTCAACAGATTTGCCTGAAATTTGGAATACTTGATCAAGAGCTATACATCTTGGGATCTGCAAACTTTTGTACTGTTTGGATATACAGCTGCAGAGTTATTAAGCATGATTTGCATGCGTGTTCACGCTTTTTTGGAATTCTTTGCTCGTCCCTACAGGTTGCACAGTTTGCACGATGAGTCCAAAAACTTCAAGGAATCTGCAGCCAGGGTCCCCAATGTGCCTTTTGAAGATTTTGTGAAAAAATATTAAATGGTTCAAAAATTATTCAAAAAACAATTTCCCATTATAAGTCAATAGGGAAAGTTAACAAAAACTTTGACAGTGCACTTTCTAGTGCCACAAATGGCCCTAGTAGTGTCGCAAATCCACCATTTTGTTTTCAGTTAGTGATCAGAAAAATGCTTGGCATTTAAATTTGGGACCCTCTAGCAACACAGTTCTTTTTGTGGTTACCTAGTCAGACCCTGAGGATGCTAGGCATGTCTTTATTTTGAGGCTAAACATCCTAGAAATATGTTTTTTTCAATTTCTGCAAAAAGTAGTGTCACAAAGTAGTGTCACACTCATGAAAATGTCGCAAATGCTTGCAAAAGCTGTAGCAAATCACAACACTACTTTGCAACACTATGGCCAAAATAACAGGAATTATTTGCCACCCTGCTGCAAATGAACGGTTAGGTCTTTTGGGCTGAAATTTGAAGGGAAGGCAGCCAACATCTCACAGATGTGCCTTTTTGTGGTTTGGTGAAAGGATCCAAAGTTATGGTACTCCGAAGTTGACACTTTTTCACATAGACTAACATTGCAGCGTCTGCTGCATGACAGGAATTCTTTGCCACCCTGCTGCAAAATAACTGTTTGCTCTTTTACACTGCAATTTGAAGGGAAGAAAGCCAACATCTCACAGATGTGCCTTTTGGTGGTTTGGTGAAAAATTATTACAGGGCGGCAGAGTTATGGCACTCCGAATTTCTCTTTTTCCCCATAGGATAACATTACAGCATTCGCCATGCCTTTCAGGGCCCGTATCTCGGAAAAGGTGCGAGATACTGACTTTTTGTCAGAAAAATACTTAGTCCCCTAATGAATGCTAAGTACAAAACTAGCCAGGAAAGTCATAAATCATATGACTTTTACATTTTTTTTCTACGTCATACGGTTCCTGAGATATAAACAATTTAGTATTCCAACTCCTCATTTTCTGCTCTGAGACCCATTATTATGCATACATTCTTAGTACTCACTGTCTTTCTCTATGCAGCTTTTGGGGAAATGCAGCCTGTGTGCTTACATTACTGTTACCGTTACCGCTTCCGCTTGTGGTTCCGAACCTGTTTCACTTACCATTCCCGTCTACGCCACCGTGTGCTGTTACCCTTTGCATTTTCATTTGCGCTTGCGTTTGTGTTGTTTTTACCATTTGTGTCTACAGTACTGTTTCTCTTCCTGTTTCACTTTACATCACCATGCGCATTACCATTTGCATTCGTGGGCACCATGTTATTCAGACCCCGCTCTCCTGCCGCCGCATTACATTCACTATTTTTTGTTATCATTCTCAAAAAGAAGGGAAATTAGAGGCAAAAAACTTTGTTTAATGCATCAGTTAGGGTTGCCCCATTCTCCTATAGCTCTGCTTCTTCACACATGTGATGGGGTGAGAGTTAGGGCCGAAGACCCCAATGTGCACCCCAAGCTGGTTGGGGGGTGAGTTGGGGTGTCCAAGGGGGGCTTTCAACCCTCACACCAAATTTCCTCACTTTTGTCACTGTGGAACAACCCTATCTGATGCATTAAACAGAGTTTTTTGCCTCATATATATATATATATATATATGTGTGTGTGTATGTGTGTGTGTGTGTGTGTGTATGTATGTAATATATGGATAAGCCTCAATAACACTATACTAAGTTATAAAACAATGTCCCAGTAATACATCACTACTCTCAATAATACTATACTGAAAAGTGATAATACTATTGTTTTTGCTGATAATACTACAGTTTAAAGGTCATCTCCAACTGAAGTATTATCAATGGAGCCATATACTTAAAAAAATTACAGAAAGATGAGTGTTTTACAAGGCAGTAATACCATCTTGAGGTCTGGGGGACTTTAGGGCCTCTCAAGCTCACTCTCGAGGTTCAATGTCCCCAAAACCACTTGATGGTCTTACTGCCTTGTAATACACACTATCTATCTATATTATCATTATATAAATAAATATATATGTATATATATATATAATATTCATGGCAATAACTCATTAATGCATCAGTTAGGTTGTTCCATAAACGACAGTGAGGTATGGATGTTAGGTTGAAAACCACCCCACCCTGGGCCTCCCAATTCCTTGGCACAAAAGCTGGGGTCAGTCCTAACTCTCACCCCATCCCATGTGTAAAGAAGCTGAGGTGGTGAAGAATAGAGAATGGGTGAGAGTTAGGACCAATGACTCAATGCACACCCCGATGCCGATTAGGGGGGGTGAGGGTGGGGCAAGGTTTTTTCAACCCTAACATCGAATGTCCTTACTTTTTTCACTGTGGAACAACCCTAACTGATACATTAAACTGAGTTTTTATGCCATGAATATATATATATATATATATATATATATATATATACTGTACATGTATGTGTGTATATATATATATATATATACATAATGGGGTGAAGGATAAATGAGTGAGATAGTGTGTTATTTTCACTGCAGTGGAATAACCACTGTGATGACATCACCACTGTGAAAATATTTACAGATATACACATAGTGCCTACATCACTAGCAAATATTATCACAGTGGTGACATCACCAGAGTGACAAGATCTTCACTGCTGCCTGCATTTAACAGCTTCCCAGTTTCTCTTTCTCATTGAATCCTGCAACTAACTCACTTAGCATTGCAAAAGACAATCACATGTCCCATAGTTTTTCTGACACTCCTAGCTGATTACTGTACTGCTCTTATCTTCAAAATGGCCTCCTTCATAAAGCAGTTTCTCTTTCTGAGTGCTGCCTGCAACAGTTTCTGTGTCTCACTGAAGCCTGCAACTTACTCAATTAGCAGTTTATGTTTCTCATTCCTAGCTGCATGTAACTCAAGTACCATTGCAAAACACATTCACCTGTTTCCCATAGTGTCAAACACTCCCAGCCCATTCAGAAACACTTACACACACTCAGACCACATACAAACAGTGCAGTCAGTATAGCCAAGAGGTTAGAGTAACAAGCTGGGAACAAGCTTGTGACATCCTGCAGATCAGGACAGGGTTTGATTCTCACAACCTCCACTTGCATAGTGTGTGAATCTGTACAAGTTACTTAACTGTTCAGTGTTCCCAGGTCACCCCTAAAAACTTATCCAGTTTCCAAACACTGAAATAGAGAAAAAAGAGTAAACAGGAAAAGAACACAGAAAAATTATTTTCCTAAAGGTCCTTAGCCCTATTGTATAAATAGCACACAATGTGCAGGAGTGAGAATATTTTCCATATCCCACTCCTGACCATCATGTATCCTAGATAGATATATAATATACATATATATATATATATATATATATATATATATATATATATATACACATATATATTGCAAAAAACTCTGTTAATGCATCAGTTAAGGTTTCTGCTACAGTGATGAAAGCCTGCGAGTTTGGTGTTAGGGTTACCAACACTACCACCTCCTACCCTCCACACACCAACATGCATCGGGGTGTGCCATAGGGTCATCTGGTCTAACTCTCACCCCATTCAATGTATAAACAAGCTGAGATGGAACAGTATAGGAGTATGGGGTGAGGGTTAGGCCCAATGACCCCAAGGCACACCCCGATGCCTGTTGATATATGGAGGTTGGGGGATGGGGTGGGGAGGTAGGGTTGGTAACCCTAACACAGAATTTACAGACTTTTGTTGCTGTAATAGAAACCCTAACTGATGCATTAATAGAGTTTTTTGCAATGAATGTCCCTTCTGTTTTAGATAGTATAATAGTATCCTTATTTTGCTATGGAAGCACTGGGTCCTTTGGACCCTGCACTCCAGTCCCTCTGTAGATGTGCATATGTAAGTAGGTGTTGAAGCACTGGGCCTATGTGTTGAATAACAGTGACCTGATTGCCAGCATAACCATCTTATTACCTCACCCCAAGCACCCTGGTGTAGAGAAAATGTGAAATACAAGGCAAAACATAATTATGTACAACTGCAATGCCATTCTGTGCTGCAGGTGCGAAAACACATTTTGGGCATGATGTGAAAAATGTCAGCTGTTCTGTTCATGAGGTGGTGTGAAAAAATGGTTATGTTGAAAATCTGGCATCAGAAGATTGAAAAGTAGCAAAGTAATGCGAGTGCATAGAATAAATTCAACAAACGCACTTAAGTCAGGCATTTTTAGGAATTCTGTCACCAAACTTTCAACATGGCCTTTTGGGGACCCCACCTCATGAACACTGTCACTGTTATTTTGTTAATCTTTACTAAAATGTGTTTCCATGCAATGAACACTCAATTCTGTGCCACAGTACTGAGAACATGTTTCAGGCAAGATATGAAAAATGACAGCTGTACTGATCATGAGGTGGTGTGAAAAAATGGCAATGTTGAAAATTTGGAGTGAAAATATTAAACATTTGCACAGTGATGAGTATGCATAGAAAATTTTAAACAACCGCATTTAACTCAGGCATTTTCTGGTATTTTTCCTCCAAAATTTCCAACATGGGCTTTTTCGAATCCCACCTCATGAACACTGTCACTGTCATTTCATTAATCCATCCTAAAAGGTGATTCAGTGCAGTGACCGCAAAATCACCATTTGGGTCTGGTTAATGAAATAATAGTGAAAGTGTTCATGAGGTAGGTTTCCAAAAGGGCTGTGTTGAAAAGTTGGTGTAACATTTCCAAAAAATGGCTGAGATATCAACATACTGTAAGTTCAAAACACCATTGACAGCCATTATACGGCACTTAACTTGATTCCTCAGTTTACAGTTTGGCTTTGAAGAGTGCAGATGTGTCCCAGTCATCAGAAGATGGCAGCCGATAGCCTCCGGTGGTATGTATAGGGCAAGGGATTGTGCGGAGAGGTGGATTGCCAGTGGAAGGGTCAGGATGGGGAGGAGTAGAGGGGGAGACAATGAGGGACTGTTTTCTTCTTTACAGGTTATGTTAACAAAAAAAAACATTGGGGGCTGTTTTCTTTTTTGACAGGTAAAAACAAAATATATCGGGACACTGGGGGTGGGCTCCCCAGTGTTCCACCATACTGGACAGTGCAAATCATAACAAAGGACACTGAGAGTGGGCTAGCCAGTGTCCCACAATGTCGGAAGTGTATTGCCAACAAGGGAATTTGGCAACCTGATGTTGGTGAAAAACAGGAGAATTTAAATATTTTGGTACACTGGGAGTGGGCTCCCCAGTGTACCACATTAGCTAGTTGGTGAGGAGGTGAGAATTTCTGTTGTCGACATGGGGATTGGCACCCCGATGTCAGCAGAAGCATTTAAAATAAAATACATTTTGGGACACTGAGAGTGGGCTACCCAGTGTCCCACACTGGGGGGGGTGGGGGTGGTATTTCAATCACTGACATGGGGAGTGGGCACCCTGATGTCAACAGAAAATGTTTTATTAAATAAAACATGTATCGGCCCCCTTAGAGGCATATAAAGAAGAAAAACTACTTTTATTAGGTAAACACCAACAGGTATTTCCCTAAACAGGGGGCTGAGGAACATGAATCTGACCTTATTTTGCCCAAAAAGTGTCCAGAAAAGGTTTGCGGCTGTTTTATTGGAACCAATTGGTTTTAGCTATTGAAGTATTGCCACAAATTGTGGCAATGTTTGCAAAACAGTGCTGCAATTTGTGGCAGTTTTTGCACAGCAGCTCTGTTAGTTGCTTGAAAATTGCTGCAGTTTGCAGCAGTTTTGCAAAAGAACTGCAAACAGTGGCAGTACCAATGTCTGAGATGCCAAAATCCTATTTATGGCCACTATTTCAAAAAAATAATGTCAGGATAGTGTTCTTCAGGCCCCGATTAGGTAAACACAACTGTTGGTGTTTAACAAGGGCAGTATTTTTTGAATTACAGCTTTTTTTGCCGTCACTAACTGAAAACAAGATGGTGGCAACACAAAACTGCATAACCCAGTGCAGCATCAAAAGTGCTTTCACTAAAGTAAAAACTGCTTTCGAGGTGGACATATATTTTTTCCCATAGGCCATAATGGAAAACTCTAAAGGCTAACAACTTTTGAACAGTTTAATATTTTTGAACCAAACCTTTTAAAGGCACATCAGTGACCCAGACCTCATATACCCTGAAAATGTCAGACCAGATCCCCAAATCATTTCGGTCAGGAGTGGGAGGGGGCATGGCTTAGCCTTCAACCAAGATGGCAGCATAATCTCTCTACTCCCTAGCTGAGGGCCTTTATCCTAAGACATCCTGCATTAGGGGATCCAGTATTTCTCTTCAAAGGCACATGAATTAAAATAGGGACTTACCTGCTATATCGCAAAGTCCTTAATTTCTTCCTTCCTGGGCAGCATCACACTTCTGGAGCCATTTCTCTGATTTGCAGCCTGCAGGATGGCATCTTCCTCCTCAACCTCAGCTGATCCTGGAAAAATGGAACAGATGTTTAACCAACTGATGGCAAAGATGACTCAAATGACTTTGGCTCTAAATAACAATACTCAAACACTACAAGCCATAGAAACACAGCTGTTCCATACAGAGAGACACCTTAAGGCCCATGGCTCAGCCCTGCAAGACCTCGCTGCTACCACCCGGGAACAGGCACGCCTTATTCACCTCCTTCAAGATAAGGTAGACGATCTTGAAAATAGCAGCCACCGCAACAATCTGCGGTTTCTCAGCTTCCTGGAGGGGGTTGAGCAGCGTGATGCCATTTGCTTTCTCCAGGACATGCTACCACATATTCTGGGCCTTCATCCTGAAACTGCCCTACACATTGAGCATCCCTCCACATGCTAGTACCACTGCTGAAACAAGGGGAGCACCCGTGTCCAATTCTGGCCTATTTCCTCGACTTTTGGCAGAAAGAAATGATTGCTGCAGTGGCTAGTGAAAAAGAAGCTATTAAATGGAATGGTAACCCTATACATATTTACATGGACTACTCCACAGAATTGAACGAAAGATGCGAGGAGTATATGGTCTGTCGGAAGATTCTATATGCTCACCATATCAATTTCTCTTTAAGATACCCGGCAACCATATGGGTGATGATCAATGGGGTACCCATCCTTTTCTCTAATCCTGACAGTCTCTTGGATTACCTTAGGAAGGAGTTCCCTAAAGATTTCCAGAATGCAGAGCTTTTTCACCCACATTGAGGCTCCCCTGATACTTCCAGCCAAATGGAGGAGGTAAACAGCACCCCCAGCACTCTCCTGAGCCCCAGGTCTATAAATTTCTAGCTCCTCTCCCTCACCGGAGCAAACGGCACCACTCGCCTCAATGACATGAACAGAGACAGCATCCAATCAACAGGCAAACCGGAGACACACCCCCGGTACCAGAGGAAGAAATCCTGCAAAAATACCGTTCCTCAGACAAGTTTGCCCCTCTGATGACTTTGCCTGAGAACTCCCCACAGGAGGAAGACTGCATGGATTTCACCATACTGGATACATCCAAATCCTGGGCTGCAGTTGCTGCATCAGACACACAACATGCACTCTCAGAGAATCCAACATCAGCTTTCCTCAGTCCGACCAGACGAGTGCAAGACTGCGAAACAGCAGGACTTTCACCTCTACCCCATCCCCTGAAGTGCCACCCTGAACAGAACTTTTAAGTAAGTGACTTCCTCTTCTCCATCTATCCCCTGGACTGGTGATGGGCAGGTACAGGGCTTTTCGGTGGCACAAAGGTGTCTTCCAGGCTATGCCGAACAGGGAGCTAGCACTGCTTGCACAGTCCTACAGTTATATGGCAAGAACTGCTGGTCATAGAAAGCCGTATATCTATTTAGTCCTAAGACTGCTAATGATGTTATATTATTATTAGAGCAGTGTTATACAGAAAGGGGACTCCCCCCCTTGAGGCCTGTTATGTTCTTTTGGGTTTTTCTAGTTTTCCCATGGAGTATCATGCATATTAATGTGTGGGCTATAGCCAACTTTAATTTACCCTGATGCATAGCTATTAGTAGGTGCTGGACTCTACTTTTACCCATCTCATAAGTGCTTAAATACTTTGGCTATGCTCCTAGGCTCATCTCCTATGAGTGTTATTCCCCTTAACCCAGTTCTAGATATCTAGAGATCTCTGGTTCTTGCACACCCTGTTAAGGTTTGAACTGTTGATCGGGCATGACTTTGACTGTTTCTCAAGCTCTCCCCCTCTTAAATGTTTCTTTTTGGACCCTGATATCAGAGGTCTTAACAACAGCTCGACCACCAGTAGGGGGCATATTTTTTTTCCCTTCCCTCTCGGTAAGGCATTGAAACTCAGATCCCACAACATGGTGCCTGTTTTCTTTTTCCCTAACCCACTAGATTTTAAATGGGTACAGAATTGGCCCTCTTTTCAGCTCCCCGTACTTGTATAGCCCACAGAAAGAAGGAGCAGTACAGAGCACATATCTCTATGTGGGATGGGAATTGACTTGATTACGTGCCATTACTGTCCACCCCATGAGAAGAAGATGGATGGCTTTGGCAGTTACTTTGCCAGCATAATCACCCCCTTCCATCTGCTAAGATGGGGAAACTCCCCATGATCTTTTTATATAGTTGTTTGTTGGCTGGGGCTGTTATCCCCAGAAGTTCTAATATTGGTTGTAAAGACTGGGCACTTACTGAATGTGTTGATGTATTTAATGATACATGGCTTGTCTATGTTGGGTGTTCTGGGGATATCTGGGTTTTCTTGTGGGAATGGGCTTTTGGCCCCTCAGCCTCTACTCTTGATCAATTCATAATCCTGCACTGTACTACTCACTCCTTCTGGGGTTATGGGTGACCTTCATGCTTACACCTGTAACTTGCGGGGCTTAAACACCCCAGTAAAATGCAAACAGGTGTTATCTCACTTAAAGAGGCTGAGGGCCAATATGGCCTTCCTGCAAGAAACTAAGCTTACTAAACAGGACAGCACTAAATTAGCTATAGACTGGATGGGGCAGGTCTTCTCTTCGTCCTCTTCCTCAAAAAAGAGGGATTGCTATACTCCTCCACAAAACACTCACCTGGTCCTCCATGCAAGTGTGAGCAGACTCTCAGGGTAGATGGGTATTGGCATTAATGAAAACCCCAAGTGGTCCTCTGTTACTGGGCTGTATTTATGCCCCAAATGAGGATGATCCCTCCTTTTTTCTTTCACTGGCCCAGGAGCTGAGCTCCTTCGCTCCTAATCCCACACCCACCATTATAGGTGGAGATTTTAATTTGGTGTTGACACCCCAGATGGATAGTAGTGCTCCTACCCCTGTGCAACACTCCAAGGGCCACCAGGCACTGCAGCACCTGATGGTAGAAGCAGGCCTGACTGATATTTGGAGAACTTCTCACCCACTGGAAAGAGACTACTCCTTCATGTCATCAGTGCATGGATCGCATAGCTGGTTGGACTTCTGGCTGATGTCTGTCAGGTGACAATTGATTGCAATCCTGCCCAAGGTGATATCGGATCATGCTCCAGTGCATCTGTATCTTCTTTGGGGCTTGCCATCTCATAAATCACTCTCATGGAAACTAGACCCCTTTCTTCTTAAAGACCCTGAGTTTGTATAATTGGTAGTCTCTGAAATGGCCCTTTTTTTGACACACAATCCACCTCAGAATACATCCCCGGGCACCACATGGGAGGACCTTAAAGCCACCCTACATGGGGCTATAATGGGTTTTGCTTCTCAGTGCCAGAAAAAGAGGGAGCATTTACTGGTCTCTTTAGAAGCATGTCTTAAGTTCTTAGAGACCCAGGCCAAGCAGATCCCTCAATTGCTTCCAGACTCTCCATTAAACAGGGAAATGCTTTCCACTCACATGGTAATCAATGATCTGTTAGCTAGAAAGGCCGAAATAGCAATATTGAGACTGCGGCACCAATACTGGAAGGGCAGGGAAAAACAGGCAAATTGTTGGCCTACTGTCTGTGTAAACAACAGTTAGAACGGCACATCTCAGCTGTGCGAGATCAGGCGGGACTAACATGCACAAATACGCAGCATATAAATGACATTAAGAAACAGTTTTGTTCTGAGCTTTATGCCTCCACTAGAGCTAAGCGGAGTAAAATGGTGGACCCTTTTCTGGCATCTCTCCAGCTCCCCACCCTCCCATTATCTCAAGCTGCCAAAGTGGATCTGCCCATTACCCCGGCTGAGGTTGCAGCAGCCCTTAAAGCTTTGAATTTGGGGAAACTCCTGGAGGGAATGGCTTCCCGGTCGAGCTGTGGCAGATTCTTGCTCCTCAGATTTCTCCTCTCCTTTTGCAGGTCTATAATGAGGCTTTGAATACAGGCACCTTTCCTCTCACTTTCCGGGAAGCGGTTATTACTGTATTTCCCAAAAGAGGCAAAGACTCCACTCTCCCCTCCAGGTATCATCTGATATCTTTAACTAACATGGACAGTAAAATCTTTGCTAAGGTTCTAGCCGCTAGGCTCAGCCCACTACTCCCTTCCCTTATTCATCCATTGCAGGTAAGTTTTGTACCAGGACACCTCAGTCAAGATCACATCAGATCACTGGTTAATATTATTTACCAGGCTAAAACTATCAGTACCCCAGCTGCAGTCATTGAGGTTGATTTCAAGAAAGCTTTCTACTCCCTGGAGTGGGATTACCTGCAGAAGGTTTTACATCATTTTGGCTTTGGGGTGTCCTTCCAGAACCAAGTATTGGTGCTCTATCAAAAACCCACAGCCAGAATTTGGACCAATGCAGTGCTCTTCTCACCCTTCCAACTTGGTAGAGGTACTTGCCAAGGCTGCTCTTTATCCCCTCTCTTGTTCATCTTAGCAGCTGAGCCATTAGCAGCCGCTATTTGGCAACACGCAGCCATCCAAGGGATCACTATAGGGGATCAATCATGTGCTATGCTTATGTATGCAGATGATCTCTTAGTCCCTGCAGAAAATGTTGAGATAGCTCTTCCTGACCTCCTACATCTTCTAGCTGACTTCGAGAGTATATCAGGTCTGAAGATGAATACATCTAAAACAGAACTACTCCCTCTTAACTCTCAATGCAGTCTCAACAGTGTCTCTCCTCTGGCAATCAGATGGACTTCACAGTCCCTGGTTTATCTAGGTATCCACATCTCCTCTGATCTCTCTAAAATTTGTGATCTTAATATGACTCCATTAATCGCCGACCTCAGAACAGAACTGGATAGGTAGAAGCTACTCCATCTCACCTTAGCTGGTAAGACTGCAGCTCTTAAAATGGTTTCAGCTCCCAAACTTCTTTACCCCTCTCTCACATTCCCCTGGCCCCCCCTGCAAAGTGGCTGCATACCAAAGACACTTTCGTAGGGAACTTTCTTTGGGAGTCAAAAAAAAACGCTATAGTAGGGGCAAACTGCGATCCCATTGGAAGACTGGGGGGTGGGGCCTCCTGTGGTTTGAAGGATACTCATGGGAGCACAATCCTTAAAATGGTTTGTACCCCTATTCTCTGAATCCCGCAATAGCAATCTATGGAAAAATCCATAGTGCCGGTAAGCACCCTCCACCTGTTACTTTACAACCCTTTAGCTAAATCTCTGTGGATGCATCCCACCATAGCACCAGCAGTCCAAATTTGGAATAAAGTCCATTCCAGGATTAAAGCCAACCTCACATGCCATCTTTACACTCCTGTATTTAACAATCGGTATACAGTGGTAGGGCATAAACCTATCCACTGGCCTCTGTGTGAGCAAGCAGGCATCAATTGCCTGGTTGACATTATGGATGAGACCAGTTTGGGGATGCAATCTTATCAAGATTTGGCAAAAACAAGAGGTCTGGGTAAGAGTGACTTCTGGAAGTATTTGCAACTGAGCAGCTCTCTGGCTGAATTTCTTAAGCCAAGCCTAACCACAACGGCCACTTCCCAGAAACTATCCACATGGCTTAAGCTCCCCAAGGGTCAAGCCAGTAAAATTTATGCAGATATAAGAGAGACTATCCCATCGCAGTTGGGAGAATCTAAAATGAAGTGGGAAAGAGCACTGGAGTTGAGGTTAGATGATACTCAATGGGCCGTATGTTGGAAATTGGCACACTTGAGCTATCCAGATGCATGCAGCAGACTTCTCCAAAACAAACTGTTGCATCATTGGTATAAGACACCAGAGGTGCTACATAAAGCCAAACTTCTGGACAATAATCTCTGCTGGTGGTGCCAAGCCCAAACTGGAGATTTGTACCATCTTATCTGGCAATGCTCGCTGCTGACCCCCCTCTGGTAAGCAGTTTGTCAGCTAGCCACCCAAACCC
Source organism: Neoceratodus forsteri (assembly GCA_016271365.2). Classification (NCBI taxonomy): domain Eukaryota; kingdom Metazoa; phylum Chordata; order Ceratodontiformes; family Ceratodontidae; genus Neoceratodus; species Neoceratodus forsteri. Next base: position 1,296,682,142 of record CM057456.1, read on the forward strand.
TAAACTCTGTGATCCAACTAGATCCCTTGGTCTGGGTTCTGGGCCTACCTCCAAATGGGTCACATCTCAAGTCCCAACAACTCCGCTGGCTAGCCCTGCTTAGTATCTCAGCTAAGCACCTTATCCTGTGTCGGTGGAGATCAACTGAAATTCCCTCTCTCATTGATCTTCAATGTGCTCTCACATACCTAGTTTCACTTGATCGCATGTCCCACACTACAAAAGACACACTGGCAGCATATTATACATGCTGGACCCCTTTTCTAGCTTATCTAAAACCCAGAACAGGGATAGGTTGAACATAATGTGTGGTTACTGTTATGACCCCTCTCTTTCTGTGCTCCCAGTTTTGACAACCCCGGACATAAACTCAGCTTTTCTTCCTGTTTAGACAGCCATGCAACATACTGTTATGCATGTATAGTTATGAACCATTTTGGACTGCTTATTGTACTAAGTAGATGCCCAGTCCTGTTTTCTGATTTGTTCTCCTGTTGTTTTGGTTTTTTGTTTTTTAGGATCTGCATAATTGTTAGGTAGAGAAAGCAGGGGAACTCCCCTGTTTTCTTTCTCCTTAGTCCTTCACTGGTTGTGTTGCTTCTTGTTTGTGTTTATAAGCTCTTTGTTTCAGCTGTGTTGGATAAAACCTGCAAAGATCCTTCTCTGTTACTGATGAATGTATCCTCGTACTGTTTGTTTCTTCTTTTTTTTTATGCTTACACATAAGCTTGCATGTATGTTTTTGTTTGTATGTATGTAAATTGGAAATTTGAATAAAAACTACTATCAGCAAAAAAAAAGCATGAGGATGGGGAGGGAGAGTGGGGGAGATGAGGTGGGACCTGAACAAAACCCTGAACAAAGAATTTGCCCAAAAGTGAGGATTCTTCACATTTTATGGCACTCTGCAGCTCCACAACTGCACATCAGACCAGAACTAAACTTGCCAGATCAAGAGATCTATGGTACCAGATGGAGCATGCAAAATTGGAGACAAATCAGATGAATGATTGCAAAGTTAGTAAAGTGCACAATTTTGGGTTTAACATAAAAGTGGCCGTGCAACCATAACTACAGTGGCACTACTGTGCCACTATAATATATGAGAGAGAGATAGAAATAGTAGGGGCACATTTGTTAGTTTGTTAGTTAGGGTAGAGTAACCTGCTTAATGTTTAAACCTCAGATTTTGCACTTTAATGACTTAGCAACTGATCAATGTATTTGCACAATAATGCGCTGCCCCTTGGGGTAGACCTCTTGATGTGGCAAGTTTCTTTCCAATCGGATGTATGGATTCTGAGATCCAGATTGTGCTAAAACCTTAAAAGTCACCATTTTGTTTACAGTTTTTTTTCCTCATCGAATTGTGCCTAAACAGTGTGGAATTTTGGTGTGCTTTTTCTATGGTAAATACAGTTTAGGAAATAGAACTACGATGTTTCGTTTGGTGAAAAAATACTAATCTGTTGTAAAGTTATTCAGTTTTTAAGTTCCCATTCTTTTCAATGTTTCAGGGTGTTTCATGCAACACCCTGAAGGGAATGTGTGTGATTCAAGGGAAAACTCCGGAAGCTTAATTGTCTGAGATTCCTCTAGCTCAGGTGGTTAAGAGGAAGGCACAGAATGCCAAGGTCCTGGTTTCAAGTCCCAGTGGGAGTCACACTTTTCCTTTCACTTCTACAAGTGGATTTTCAAATTGCTTAGCAGTGGCTAAACTGCATTGAGAGATAGAAGTAGGGAGTTATTTGGGTCTTTGAGACTGCCTACATTGCTCATTAATATACAACACCCTGAAAGAAATGTGTGTGATTCAAGGTAAAACTCAGGAGCCCAGATATTCAAACTGCACCACAAAGTAGCGCAATAGCAGGAGCAGGCGCAAGTGCAGTGTGCCTATGCACAACACACACGATATTCAAACACAGAGCAGGCCAAGATGTGCTTGTGCAACACAACTGAATATTGCACCAACCATGCCTTGGTGCAACCAGGGATTCACAGTGGTGCAGGTCTGATGCACAGTAGCACAACCAGGGATGTGCAGTGGAGCAGGGTAGCAGCACATCAGCACAACCAGGGATGTGCAGGGACAGGATGCAGAGGTGCAAGACCCATGGAAGACATGGGCAGAGGAGCATGCAGCAGACCAGACAGTGCCCCCACACCCCATGAACCGCACAACCTGAGGTGAGCTGGAAGAACCACCAGCCCATGGACACCAGCAACAATTCCACAGCTGGGGCATGGTGCCCCAGCACACCCCCTGGGAAGCTGTGACTGGAGCACAAGGAGGTCCGGCCACCCTGTGCTACACTATCCCACCAATGCAGATCACACCCTGCACAGCAATCCCCAGACACCCTGCCCAGGAGCAGTGCCCAACAGTACATGTCTCCCTATGCATGCCACCACCCCAACTGTGACAATGCAACCCTGTGCACCATGGAGCCATGCAAGGCAGCCCCACCATGAGCACCCTGCAGTGGGTGGCAGCAGCCACCAATGCAACAACTGCAGACTCAGTGCCACCCTGCACAGCCCCCCTGAGGCACAGCTGAGAGATCGACCCTGTGTCGGACCCGAGGTACCCCGCATGTGATAGGGCCTGCACCAGACCCCACCACTAGCAGTACAGCACCCCGCACACCCACTCAAGCACACACCTTGTCCCAGCACTGTCCTCAACAGCCAGAACAGATGCCCACAGTGGTGCACAGAAGCATGTGCCACACAGGATGCAACACAGGGCATGGACAAACACCCACCCATACCCAAGGGCACCCAAACACAGGGACACAATAGCGGGGCAACAAACCTGCTGGCGTGCAGCCACAGCAGCCATGTAACCATGGCCAGCACCCCTCCATGGCAGAGGTATACCAGCCACCCTGCGCATGCACCATGAATCCGTCCACCACCAGCATGCAGCTGGAGCACAAGCGACAGACATTGGAGCACATTCCCTGCAGCAGACACAAGTGACAGCATAGAGGGGGAACAACAACAGTGGAGGCCACAGTACCACCCAAGGCAGACATGCACCATACTGGTGACAGGAGGCAATCCGGCATTGTGCCGGGTACAGTGGGTGGCCAGCATGGACAGCCACAACTGACATGCCAGCAGACCGTGCATAGCACAGACATGCAAGGGTGTCAGCTGCACAGGCCATGGACAGTCTGACAGGGGCACCATGGACACAGTGCATGCACCGTGGACCACTGCACACAGGTGTCCAGTACACAGAGAACAACACACTTACCACAGACAGTGACTGAGTCCCCCACCCACACCATAGGCAGGTCCCTGCTGGACACTCACACATGCCCAGGCCTGCACCACCCCGATGCCATGCACACCACTGCAGCCAAGCACCTGTAACCCACTGCAAATCAGAGACTGCCACAGTTGTCATAACAAAATGTATGTATTAAACATATTCAACAATCAAACATATTTACAAATATATACAAGGGTGGGGGGAAGGGCCACAAACCAGGTGGAGGTGAGCATGGGGTGGGGTGAACAAATTGGAGACAGAAGAAGGGGTGCGAGGGTGGGTCTGGGGGGGAAGTCAACTGGGGGCATAGAAGGCCTATTGCCTGCTCCACTCATGTTCCTGCCTCCGTCTACTGCGGCACCAGACCCCGTGCCATGCCATCCTCTGCAGTATTTAAAGAGATGCCCTTGCAAGCAGCAGCAGCTCCTGCACTCCTCTCTTGATTGCTGTCAAGCGTTGTTCACCTAGGACAAGGGAGCAGAGTCAATATGCGTGACTGTCCAGCCCCCCTGCAGCCCACCCATTGTGCATGGCATACTGCCATGGGCCATGCCCCTGTGATGGTGTGCAACCACCCACAGTGACCGCGTCCACAAGACCTGCCTACCCAGGTACCCACAGCCATGTGGACCATTGCACACACCCACTGCCCATGTCCCACACAGCTCCATCATGGCTGTACAGTGACATGGCTATGTGGTGCGAAGGCAGTGGCACAGCCATGTACCCAGTGCACGTATGAACCACCAGCGATGCCCATCCACACATATAGTGCCACAGGACAGTGCTGAATGTACAGTGTGGCGTGCAAGATTTTGGGGACAAGTGCGGGTGACCATGCCCCGCCACCAACCCTGCAACACAGCATGCACAGATGTGAGGGGAAAAAAGGCACTCACCTGCATCCATACCAACTGGGCGCTGCTGGCCCATGGCCCCTCTGCCACGTCCCTGCTGTGGCACACCAGCCCTCTCCCACTCAGCTCTGGCTTCCCTTGCTCTATGTCGCTCCTCCGGGCCTAGGGTGCAAACACGGAGAGGGGAACATCAGTACAAACCAGTAGCAAAGCCCTCCCAGTGTGTGTGTTCCCATACAGCCCAGCCATGCCACAACCCCACCACCACCACCACCACTACCCACATTGGATGGCCACCACTTCCTTGTAGGGTGGACACATGTACACTGCAATACCCAGACGGACACTACCAATGTATGGATGGAGTACCTACCTGGCCATGGCACGGCGCCTCGCCGGGTGCATGCCTGTAGATGCCCCAGTCTATCTTGGTCTCTCTGCTGGAGGTCCCCATACCGGTGGCAACACTACTCACCGGAAAAGGCAATTCCTGTGGCCTCCTCCATGCCCTCTGCTATCTCCTCCCACATGGTGCTGCATGGCCTATTTAGTGGGTCCTGTCCAAACAGGGCCCCAGCATGGGGCTCAACAATGGCCACAAAGTTGGCCAGCTCAACCATGCTCCACTGGAGGTCTCTCAGGCATGACATCTCTCAGGCAGCCCAGATAACTAAATGACACTCTGTAGCACATGTCCCCCATGTGCAGATGCTGCACAGTACAGCGCTGCCATTCCCTATCACGCCGTCACTGAACAGCGCAATGAGGTGCACCCATGCAGATGCATGGCCCCTAGGGGGCAAAGGTTGACTGCAGGGTCAAGGGTCTGTCATGCACAGATGCCACCGTGCAATTGGGACTCCCTGTATGTAGTGTGGCAGGGTGCCTGTTTGTGATGCTCTGCAGTGGCCTATAGCACTGTGGCACCATGGTGCCTATGGTGCACCAGGGCATGAGCGCCACACATGAGAACTGCACACTAGCACCACTGGCACAGTGGCGGCCATGCCCTACACTGCCTCCCATGCACAGCACATCATCAGCATGGCAGGCATTGGCGTCAGCACCCTGGGCATGTACTACGCACGTCACAGAGCTGTGCCATTGCCTGAGCACACGTAACAACATTGCGCAAGGCGCAACAGCATGATAGCTAGCATATGCAAATCAGCTCATCAGCAATTCCATGGTACAACTACTGCATTAGCATCCAGTTAAAGTTGTGTCTCACCTCATTTGCATGCGTTGCACTATATAAATGCAACATGGGGCTGCATAGGAAATAGTTTGGTATTGCAGTCGACTGTGGTAGGTTGCATGTTGTTTGGATGTGTGGACTGTGGTGTGTGAGGGATGCATGGGACTGCACATTCAAAGGTAACCCCTGTCATTCCCACAGGCTCTATCATGACCGAAAGAGAGGATGAGGAAGAACAGGGATGGGGGAGAAGGAGGAGGCCCAACTTCGCCCGGACCGAATCAGGTGCCCTGTTCGAAGCCTATCTTGACAGGGAACCACTGCTCAACGGACAGCATGGAACACCACAGGCCTATGCTGTGGCATGGGGTGAGGTTGTGCGTGCCATGAACCAGCATGGCAGCCACCAGCAGTCTGTGTAGGAGTGTAAAAAGAAGGTCAGAATGGACAGGAGGAGGATAAAGGACTGGTGGTGGACAACCAGATGTGCCACACCTGACACCACAGGAGGAGCGGGTGGCTGGCAGCATGTGGCATTGTGCCATAGAGGGCATTCCTGCTGGTGGCTTCCAGATGGGTGGCAGCCCATTATTGCATGGTAGGTCCTGTGCTGTTACTGTGTGGGTGGTGGGGGGATTGCCACAGGGTAGGGCAGTGACAATAATGATGCTGTGTTCCCTTACAGCTCCTGAGCATCTACATGGGTCAGCGGTGGTGGGTGTGTCCATCAAGGGTGATGCCCTGGACACAGAGGAACACCCATCCACCTCCACAGGTGTCCAAGTGACAGGACCTCTGTATACCTGCCTGTCTGTCCAGACTGAAGATGGTGGTGCAGGTGCGGATGAGGTCGTGCCTATGTCCCAGCATGACAGCGCCCATGGACTCCAGCATGCTGGGACATGGACTGGTGCTGGATCCAGCACCAATGATGATGGATCACATGTCCCGGACAGTGATACATGTGGACACAGGATAGTCACACAGCAGGAAATGGCATTTGCGTAGCCATGGGTGGTGCCACTGTGGAGGCCTACATGACATCACAGTCCCAGCCTGTGCCTGTATGCCCCAGTGGGCAGCACTTGTATGATCCAGGCTGGTGGGGCTGTTGCAGCCACTGTGGCAGCACAGGTGAGCCCTGGCAATCGGCGGCTGGAGGGGCAGTGCCAGCAGTTGGCAAATGGCGTTGGGGGAACAGTGTTGGGGTGGCAGCAGTGCACTGCATGTGGACATGCCCTGGCATGGCTCTGGTGTGCAGCACCCATCATCAAGGGGTGCTGCCCAGCAGGGCAAGGAACACCGTGAGGGACAGCATGCCGAACTGGCGGATGACCTCTTTGATGAGCACAGCCACTTACTCCAGGCTTCAGTGGATCAGCAGTTGCAGCTTGTGATTGCAGTGGATGCACTCAGTGCAGTTCTGTGCCAGGCAGAGGAGCGGCACAGCAGACACCATGGTCTGCTCCTGGCAGAGATGGCCTGGCAGCTGGAGGATGTGACTGCTGCCATTGACAGGCAGACACATGCATTCACAGCTGTCATGGCCACATTGGGCACCCAGTTCAGTGCCCATGCACTGCAGACACTGCCCAGTGTCATGTCCACCCCTGTTTCTGGTGCCGTATAACACCTTCTGTGTTGACACCAGGTTTGGCTGTGGGCATACCGAGCACTCCTGGTACAGGCATGTTCAGTGAGCTGCAGACCCCTGCATGAACACAGTCACATTCCTGCAGCTTCACCCTTGGGGGACCATCAGTGCCACCCCATGAGGCCAATGGTCAGCCTGGCATGGCTGGCAGGCCTCGGCAGGGCTGCCCATGCATCCATGGTGGCCGTGACACTGTGCCGCATGACTGACCTATCTCCCTCCATGGCCACTGTATGCTGCTGCCCTGTGTGCAGTGTGGTGTGTATCATGCGACGCACAGGTGGGTTACCCGGCCCTGCACACACACGGCCCCTGTGCACACCTTCCCAGCTGCTGGCCACTGTGGTGTGTGCATGATGATGCCTGCATTGCACTGTCTGCCAGTGTGCAATGGTGCCCAGCATCTGAGGCATGCACAGTGATGGCCACTGGGCATGGTGGTGTGTGGACCTGTGTGGGGGTAGGAGTTTTATTTGGGGTTGGCGTGCCATCTACCCCTTGTGCATGTCTTGTGGTGTGTGTGTGTGTGTGTGTGTGTGTGTTTGTGCATGTGTTGTGTTTGGCACTGCCCATCCCTGACGGCATGTGTGGTTCCATGCTCAGACCCATTCCCTTACTGCCATCCAGCCCTGGGCTTCATCCATGCCTGTCTGTGGGCTGTGCCCTTGCCATTGGTGGTTGCACATGGCCCCGTGACCTACCTGTGTTGGCCAAGGTGCTCTTCTGTGATGGTGTCCTGGTGCAGGTGTGACATCAGGAATGGGCGGGGGTCCGTTTGTCCAGGGGGTGGCTGCCCATCACCGTCTGGACCAGCATCCTCATCGTCCCCACCACTGTCCCGCTCTTCAACCTCTATGGCTATCCCACAGTCATTGGCCATGTTGTGCAGGATGCAGCAGGTCAGGAATAGCCCGCAGGCCTTCGAGGGTCTGTACTGTAGCATACCGCCAGATGTGCCCAGGCACCAGAAGTGTGCCTTCAGCATCCCGAACACCTGCTTGATGACATTCCATGTTGTGGCATGTGCCTCATTGTACCATAGCTGTGATGGGGTCATGGGGCACTGGTATGGTGTGAGCAGCTAGAGATGGAGTGGGTAGCCACTGTCACCTGTGTGTAGAGGGTGGACATTAGTATGGTGGTCTGTGTCACTTTGCCATGGGCCGTCAAAGCTGGTACCCATGGCACCTCTGACTATGCACCCCCCACGTCTGCTCATGTCATCCTGTGTGATATGCATACTCACCCACTAGGTGGCCAGTGGGGATGTCCCCACTCTCAAACCTGTGGCACAGTGAGGACTGGTGCCAGATGAAGGCATCATGTGCTCCCCCAGGGTGCATGGCACAAACATTGGTTATGTGTCCCCTGGCATCGCACACCACCTGGCAGTTGATGCTGGCATACCCCTTCCGGTTTATGTAGGACACACCATCCAGGCCAGGTGGTGTGCGGATGGCCACATGGGTGTAGTCAATGGCCCCGAGCATGCCAGGCATACGTGCTACCCTGTGGAACTCTTGTATGTGTGCTGTGTGCTCTGCCTGTGTGCTGTGGAAATGGATGTACTCCACAGCATGTGGCAGCAGTGCGCTGAGGAACTGTGTGAGTAGGCGTGATGCGGCTGACTGGGTTGTGCCTGTTGTGTCCCCTGTTGGTCTCTGGAAGGTGCCCATGGTGAGCAGGCACATGACAACTGTCACCTTTGTCTCCACTGACAGAGCATGGCTCTGTCATGGGGGTGCCTGCATCTCATCACTGCACAGCTCACAGAGCCGCCTCAGGATTGCCCGGTTCAGGCAGTACTGGCCCACAATATCTGGGTCAGAGTAGTGTTCAAAGGTGGTGCAGGATCGGTACCGCATATTTGGGGTGTACGGCTGATGGGCCCTTCCATGGCCACACCCCCTTGCTGCCTGCTTCTCACACCCCTCATTACCACCTCAATCTGGAAGGTAGCACTGGCCAGGTCCCTGGCTGGTGTTCCCCCCAGCAGCTGTTATCCCGTTCCCCCCACTGTCCGTTTATGATGTTCCCCCCCTGCACTGGGTACACCTCCAGCATTTGGCTGTGGCTCTTCTGCCTACTGCCACTGCTCTCAGTCCACTGTGGCACTTCACTAGCACTCCTGCACAGTGGCACAGGCTCCCCACTCCTTTCCTGTTCCTGGTTAAATCCAGGTGTGCCCTGTCCTGCTCCTGCCCAGTCCTGTTTACTGCTACCCTCTGCCTTGTTTCTGTCACCTCGCTCCCACCTGTGGCTTCCCTGTAGCGTTCTTGTGCCTGTCTCTTGTTCCTTTTTATTTTGGATAATATTTCCGCTGTCGTGCAACTTCTGCTAGCTCCCCTGTTGCGCATGGCGCATGCTGTTGAATATTGCACTGCACATGTTATTCATGGTTCTTCCCCCTATGGTTGCGCATGCATTCATTACTATTGTGCCCTTGCGCATTGCAACTTTTGCGGCACAGCTGCCTCCCGCTGACTATCGTACAATGGCGCATTTCCGTACTTGCTCTGGCAAATCTCTGTTGTACATTGCACATCCCTTTTCAACATCTGGCACAGGAAGCTTAATTGTTTGAGGTTCCTATAGATTTGGTGGTTTCAAGCAAGGCACAGAATGGCAAAGTCCTGGGATTGAGTCCCAGTGGGTGTGACACTTTTCCTATCACTTGTACAATTCATTCTTTTCAATGGGAATTCATCTGTCCCAATTAGAGTGATACGGCTCGATTAAGGGCTGACCTCATAAAAAAGGATTCACTCTTGCAAGATCTATTCCTTTATCATGAGAATAAATCCTTTTTCATGAGAGAACAAAATCCGTTTTCACCAGCTGCCATTTTGTTTTGTTTTTTCCACAAACTAAAAAGCTGGAAAATATATAAATATTTTGTGATTTTACAAATCAAACACCAGAACCTACCTAATCAGAACTTGTTCAGCTAGATTCTGGTGTCTGTGTTTGTCACTTAAAGCCAGAAATACTTTTTCTAGGCACCCAAGACTCCAGGTGCCAAGTTGAGTGACAGGAGACTTCTGTTGCATTATTTGTATGAGAACAGCAAATTTCATTTACTTCTGCAGCCACAGATGCACCCCTGCTGCTAGCTGCAGTGTGACTTCTGACCCTCCATTTTCTCTGGTGTCTAATGGCATCCCTCACTCCCTGATCACTGTCCCCATACATTCCCTGGTGTCTAGTGGCACCCCCAATCTCAGATCGCTGTCCCCAGTCCCTTGTTTATTTTATTGACATAATTTGACATCAGGATGCCCACCCCCAGTGTCAGATGCCCCCCACAGCCTCTTGTTTTATTACTTAGACAACTTTGGGGGGCCTAATCCCCATGTTGACATGCAGAGTCCCCCCCCAGCAGTGTGGGACACTGAGACCACTCCCAGTGTACCAAAACATTTCTTAATTTAAATCCTGTAAAAAGAAAACAGTCTGATGAAATCTTTTTTTAACCTGAAAAATAGAAAACAGTACATCATTGTCCCTGTTGTCCCTGCCACCCCTTCCCCCATCCAGACCCTCCCACTGAGCACCCACCACCCTATACCCTCTCTTACTCTATACTTACCACTGGATGTCCTAGGCTGTCGTCTTCTGTGGACCAATACATGTCTGCATTCTTCAAAGCCAAACTGTGAACTAAGCAATAAAGCTAAGTGCCATATAATGTACAGTATTTCAATGGCATTTTAAACTTATGTTCATAACTTTGCCATTTTTGGGAATTTGTTCACCAAATTTTGAAAATGGCAATTTTGGGACCCCACCTCGTGAACTCTGCAACTGTCATTTCATTAATTGAGCACAGAAGGTGATTTTACAGTTGCTGCATGAAATCACCTTTCAGGATTGAATAATGAAATTTCACTGCCAGTGTTCATGAGGTGTGGTCCCAAAAAGGCCATGTTGAACATCAGGTGAAAAAATTCCTAAAAATGGCCAAGTAATGGGTGCTCATTAAATGTTTTCCAAGTACGTGCATACAGTAGCAGCTACAGACACTGCCAGCTATTTCCCAAAATTTCTGTGATATTTCCAGATATGTAATGCTTTCTCCATTTCCACAGTAGGGGCAACAGAGATAAACTCTTTAGAAATGTTGTGAAATATCTGGAAATAGCTGACAATGTCTGTGGCTAACCTTTGGTAATTTTCAATATTTTGAATCCAACTCTTCAACATATCCATTTTTTCACATTCACAGCACCTCAAGAATAGTATAGCTGTCTTTTTTCACATCCTATCCAAAACGTGTTTTCACACCTGTAGCATGGAATGACATTTTGGCAAGGATTTGAACATTTTCTCCTTCATGGTTTATGAGGTGGGGTCATAAGAAAACTATATTGAAAATTTTGGGTCAAAATATGAAAAAATGTCACAGTTATGTCTATTTGTTGAAATTTCTCTATGCCTGATCATAACTTCGTAAGGAAATGTTAAATATTTTTACACCAGATTTTCAACATGTTCCTCTTATTACCCCACCTCATGCATGTTTTAGCTGTCATTTTTGAAATCCAGGTCACAATGTGTTTTCACACCTGTGGTACAGAATGGCATTGCAGCTGTGCAGAATTACGTTATGGCGGGGATTCAAAAATGTTCTGTACCGGGTATATGATGTGGGGTAATAAGATAGCTATACTGACAATTTGGTCACTGTTGTCCCATAAATGGAAGCTCTGAGCCCAGAGGGCCCTCTGCTTCCAAAGCTACATACATATATGCATCAATGGAGGGATGGGGGTGCAGGGTCTGAAGAACCCTGTGCTCCCATAGTAAATAAGGATATTATTATACTATTTCAAAAAGTAAAGACATAAGTTGCAAAAAACTTTGTTAATGCTCCAGTTAAGGTCAAACCTACAAAAGTTGGGAAATGAGGTATTAAGGTTTCCCTAACACCCCCACCTCCCCAAATCAGGCAGGAGAGCTTCTGACACCTAATGCTCACCCCATTCTCATAAAATCTACACATCTGTCCTTTTTTACAGATGGAATGGGGTGATCATTTGGCTTGAGAAGCCCAAGGCACATCCAAACTTGCTCTCCTGCCTGGTTTGGGAGATGGGGTGTCAGGGAAACCCTAACACCTGATTCCTCAACTTTTGTTGATTTGACCATAACTGGAGGATTAAGAATATTGTTAGCAACGTGTGTGTGTGTGTGTGTGTGTGTGTGTGTGTGTGTGTGTGTGTGTGTGTATATATATAATATATATATATATACATATATATATATATTTGTTTATTGTGAAAATTCAGAAAACCTTTGAGCTGAAGGCTCATTTACAAAGGTTCCATGTCATACATTTAGGTACAGAGTAACATTTGTTAACAGAAGTGTCGGTTAAGCACAGTACATTCTAAGATACAGTACAATATGTTACAGTACATGACAGTCCAGAAGATCTGTAGGAAACTGTACATTACATTACAGTACATGACAGTCAAGGATTTATCAGTAGGAGACATTAGACAGTCTAGTAGTTGATATGAGTTTAGCACAGCCAAGTAGTTGCAGAAATACTGAAACAGGCTGATAGTCAGATAGTGCTATGGGGGATTTTGAGCTGGGCTTGAAACAGTAAGGTACAGAATAGTGCAAGTGTTACTCGTCAGTGTCAGGGGCAATCACATATGTTAGAGTCCTGAAGGTGTTCCCTTAGTCTAGATTTAATGGGACCTAGCCTTGTTTCATTGGCTATTAGGTTAGAGAGAAAGTTTGTCCAACAAGGAGCTTGGTAGCTGAAAGATCCTTGAAATTGGGAGGTACGTGGGCAGGGTACCCATAGTAGTGGCTTGTTCGAGATTTCCATGTGGATCTGTTTGGGGATGCTGGTCAAATAATAGTGGAGAGAGTGGGAGGGGCTAGACCTAGGAGTATCTTCTTTGTTATTAGGCAAGTATGATATCTGATTCTGCTGTATAGGTTTACCCACTTGGTAGAGTTGTAGAGTGAGCAGGTGTGTGTAAGTTGGTCACATCCAAAGATTAGTTGCAGGCTTTGTTTAGCATGAGGTGGAGTCTGTTTAGGGTGGAAGGTGGTGCTGCACTGTATATGGTAATACCGTAATCTAGGAGGGAAAGGACAGAGGAATTGACAGTGAGCTGTAGTGCCTCGGTAATGAGGCAATGTTTATAGTGATAAAGAACTCCTAATCTCGAGTTTAGGGCAGAGGTAGGGTGGAGAATGTGTTGTTTATAGTTGAGGGCTGGATCTATAGTGACCCCTAGGTATTTAAAGTTGCTAACTTGTTCAATAGGGTTGTGATTGATAGTAAGAAGTGGGGGACAATGGCTCTTTTTTGGGGGTTCTGTGGGTGTAAGAAAATCATGAGTTTTGTTTTCTTGCAGTTGATCATTAGTCACTGGGTGGTGAGCCAGTGTTCAGCTTCATGGTAACTATGTTGGAGTGTTTGGTGAAGTTTAAGTGGGTCAGGATCAGAGCCGTAAAGTATGGCGTCATCCGCATAGAGGAGTAGATTTCCAGATATGGCTGGTAGGAGGGAGTTTAGGTTAGGCTGAAAAGTAGCTGGCCAAGAATTGACCCCAGCGGGACACTGGAGTGGACAGGGAGGGGAGGAGACAGGACCGTGCCTTCCTTGACCTTTCGTGTTCTATCTATTAGATAGCTGGCGACCCAGGCTAAGGTATCATTGGAGAAGCCAGTGGAGGAGAGTGTGTTTAGCAGAAGGGCATGGTTGACAGCATCAAAAGCTTTAGTGAGGTCTATGAAAATAGCTCCTGTGAGATGGCCATGATCTATGGTGGAGCGAGTATGTGAGGTGAGGGTGAGGAGGGTGGTGGTGGTACTATGTCCTTTATAGAAGCCATGTTGTTGGTTGCAGAGAAGATTGTATTTTGTGAGGTGGTCAGTGATTTGGTCAGCAGTGATACATTCTAAGGCTTTAGACAGGGGTGACAGAATGGATATAGGGCAGTAGTTATTGGTGGATGTGCAGTCCCCACTCTTAGAGATAGGGGTAATGGAGGCCATTTTCCATCGGGAGGGAAATTTCCCTTGCCAAAGGGAGCAATTTAGAATATGAGTGAGAGGGTAAAGGACTTCAGTGAGAGTGAGGCAAAGAAGTCTCAGGTCTAGGGAATCGCTGTAGTAAAGTGAGAGGCTGAGAGCTTTGGCTAGGTAGGGCTTGGCAGCTGCTGGCACAAGTACTCATAGGTGAAAGGGGGGAGCAAGGGGAGGGGAGAGTGGTTCCAGGCCTGTGGGGGGTCATATAAATTTGGTGGGAGGACCTAACTGAGATTTGTGAAGGCGGTGTTTAGGGCTGAGGCTATGCTAAGGGGGCCCGTGGAGATGCTGCCGTCTATTTATAATTAGTCCGGGGGTTGGTTTGGGGCTTTACCACAAAGTTCCTTAACATTATTCCAAAATTTTCAGCCATCTCCCCAGGTGGATGTTAAGGACGCTTTGTAGTAGTCCACTTTGGCATTGTAGAGGGCCCATGTGCATTTGTTGCGAAGCTCTCTATATCATTGCCTGTCAGCTGGTAGTCTGGATTCACTGGCAATATGCCAAAGGGAATAATGCTGTCACACTAGGCCCAGGAGATGATCAGAGAACCAGGGGACCTGGTTACCTCTGGTCATCTTCTTGGTAAGGGGTGCAAATTTATCGCATATTCTATTGAAGGTGGCAGTAAAGAGATCAAGCGCACAATCTGGGTCTGGGGTGCTTACGAGGGTGGTCCAGTCCCACTTTCTAAGGTGATCCTTGAGTTGGGAGAGTTTGCCAGGACCAAGCTTGTGTTGTACTGTAAGTTTGGGGGGGGTGTTTGGGGGCACAGCCAGACCAGGTGCAGAGCACAGGAGAGTGATCACTCAGAGTGTTATGGAGCACTTGGGTGTTTGTGATTCCATGTGGGCAGTTTGTGAAGACCAGATACAGGAGGGAGGATGTCCCTGTATGGTCATTTACTCGGGTTAGGGAGATGACAACCTGGGTGAGGTTAAGCGCTGTAGCATCATCAATATATGGGGCTGCTGTCTTAGCTAACCAGTTTATGTTGAAGTCACCCATGACTAATTTTTCATAATGAGGAGGCAGGGTGGAGAGATTGTTCAGAAGGTCATGGAAGGCAAGTTTGTGTTTCTTGGGAGGAATGTCAACAATGATGAGTAGGAGAGGGGATGTGGACCTGTCTAGAGTTAATTTTAGTGTAAGAGCTTGTGCCCTCGACTCTAGTTGTGGTGTAGGGAGCAGCTGTCCTGACAGCGAGTCCTTAAGGTAAACGGTGCAGCCACCACTTCGTTTACCTTCTCTATCAGAGTGATAGAGGAGGTAACCGGAGAGGTTAACATCAGAGTCTGGAATGGAGGGAGAGAGCCAGGTTTTGCTCAGTCCAATGATATATATGAGATATATATATATATATATATATATATATATATATATATATATATATATACATATATACAGGTATATATAAATTATACAATATGGGTGTATTGTATTTGTCCACAATAAAAGCATGTATTCTCACCCTGGTTAAATAAATCTGTGCTGTCGTAGACACTGTGACATTTATTTACATTTACACACACAGCATCTATGTCAGCATCCAATATATTCACTCTCATTACATCATCATTTTTTTTTTATCTGTCAGCACTACTTTTCCATGGTAAAAAAGAAAAAGAAACACACCTGATAAAAAACCTGTGCAGTAAGAGCAACAACCCATTTTTCTCATGCTGTACCACATACGTGGAGAGGAGATGCCACTGCCATTGCAGCTCAACTTAAAAAACAGAACAGACATCTCAATTTTCAACAAAACAAATTAACAACAATGGACAACATTTCAAACTCAGAAAATGCCAGCATTCCACCCCGAATGAATAAATGGAAACTTTGGAAACCAAACAAGCCAGTCAACATCAATGAAGTGTTTCTTAGCTATTTACAGTTCGAGATGGACAAGGAACCATTACTGGACCCAAGTGACAAAGATGAATACTTCACTGTTAATGAAACACAAAACCTAGAAGACATTAGAAATAAAAGATACCATATAGACACAGACTACATACAACAATTCATCAAATAAAAAATGAAAATACACACCTCAAAATGGACTGTGACATAAATAACCAGCATACCTTCCTATGAGAGAAAATGGGTATCTTGGAGCCTATTTACAATATTCCTGCAAATGACCTCAACCCTATTCTCTGCAATTATTTTATTAACTGTCAAATGAAATGTGGGTCTGACTATGAACCTTTAAGTTTGCAAGCCAAGTTCCAAAGCTTCAAAAGATATCTCAAGGACCATATCTATTCTGACTCTTTAACTCTGTCTGCCAAGTTCCTAAAAAACAGACAAACCCTGTTATCCAAACAAAAGATATTGAAAAAGCATGGTAATGGGAACAAACCCCTTGCAGCAGACAAACTCATGGATGCCTTAATAAATTGGTTATATGATAAAAATGTTCTTGGTCCTGGAAACCCACAAGCATTATTAAATACAGTGTGGCTTAACGTCACTATGTATTTTGGTATATGGGGAAACACTAAGTGTAGAAATCTGAAATGGGGCGATATCAGACTGTGCACAGTTGAAAAAAAAATACCACTATCTTGAATCTTTCATGGAAAGACAGACAAAATCTAGAAGTGACACAAATCACAAGGACATCCATATATTGAAACATCAGGCATAGCAAATTGCAGATAAAAATAAATGCCCAGTCTCAAACTACCTAATATACAGCAAGAAATGGCATGAGACAACCAATTATGACAGTCCACTCTTTTTTGGCACTGTGAATCAACCTCTAAAAGAAAGCTACTTCACTAGCTGGATCCAAGTGTCTGGACATAAAAAACTTTAATCTTTAAATGACTTCACTCATGTGATTGAGGAGAAACAAAGAAACATATCTTATAATCTCAGTAGCCATACTGAACCACAGCCATCAACCTCTTCAGCAATACAAGCAAGTGCTAAAAATCCTAACAACTTTCCTACATGGCCAGAGGGACTGTTTGCTTGCTTTAATAATCCTACAGTCTCTGCCACCCACATTACATTCAATAGTGTGCAGGGTAAGCATAACATAGTAAAGTCTCCTGCCCATCTTGTATCTTTCTTACATGCCAAAAGTCAAGAAGTGAATAACTACTATTTATTTTTTCTCTTTCACATGTTGCCAATACAGAGCCCTCCAAGGAAGAGAGTAAAATTGTTTTCATCAGAAAGTGGCTCTGACAGAGTCAAAAAGAACAAGTCCCAATGAATCTGGAAATATTTTTTTGCCTGCAGAAAGGATCCAAAGAAATATGCTCGCTGAAGAGAACCACAGCCCAAAACATGACAAAAACTCCAGTGATGTTATCAGGAATAATGTTGCACAAGCACAGTCTTATAAAGCAAGTAGTCCCACAGAAAGAAAAAATGTTAAAAAAAGTTTATTTTGCACCACAAAGCAAAATAAATAAACATAAAGTCCTTCCACAGTTCGCAAACAACTTTCTGGAACACAATGTCATGCTGAAGCCCAACCCACAAGAACACCAAAACCAATAAAAACACACATTTCTACCACATACATCACCCTCAACCAATAAACATCTGACTTCAACAGCCAATCACATCACTGAAGTCACACAAGTAAAAACCTCCAATCAATGATAAGCTACACTACAAAAGCATTGACCAATAGCAAATAAACACCACACATCATTCGCTAAGTAAAGGAAAATCCCTTCATAAATCAGCATCACTACCATGCAATTGCACAGAAATGTAAAATAACACTACTGAAAGAAAACAGATTCAGGCACAAAACCAGCAATAAACACACTCCTGCCCTATTGTATAAATTGAACACATGATGGGCAGGAGTGGGATATAGGAAATATCTCCATTCATGGCCAGTGATCTTGAGATACTTTTACTCATAGCCCCGCTATGCTCCACCAGTCATGAGTATCCCAAGGTCACTAGCCACTCATGAAGATATTTCCCATATCTCACTCCTGCCCATCATGTATCCCTACATATATAATATTAATATATATATATATATATATATATATATATATATATATATACTGTATATATATATATATATATATATATATATGTATATATATATATATATATATATATATAATATACTGTATATATATATATATAGATAGATAGATATAGTTATAGATCTATCTATGTATATGTGTGTGTGTGTATATATATATATATATATATATATATATATATACATACACATTAGAACAAAAAACTCCATTTAATGCATTAGTTAGGGTTGCTCCACAGCGACAAAAGCGAGGAAATTCAGTGTTAGGTTGAAAACCCCCTTGGACCCCCTAGCCCACCCACCACCGGCGCCGAGTGCGCATTAGGGAGTCATCGCTAACCTCACCCCATCAGATGTGTGAAGAAGCAGAGGTATAGGAGAATGGGGTAAGAGTTAGGACCGACGACCCCAATGCGCACCCCGATGCTGGTAGGGGCGTGGGCTGGAGGGGTCCAAAGGGAGGTTTCAACCCTAACACCGAATTTCCTCACTTTTGTCAGTGTGGAGCAACCCTAACTAATGCATTAAATGGAGTTTTTTGCCTCTAATTTTTCTTCTTTTTGCGAATGATAACGAGAAATAGTGAATGTAATGCGGCGGTGGGAGTGCTCCTGCCACATGACGTCTTGTGACATAGTAACAGGAACAGCAACGTAAACAGAAGTGCTAACACTGGCGTACATGGTAATGCAAGTGTGAATGAGAAAAGAAAGTGTAACGCACACAGTGGTGTAGACGGGAACGGTCCGCCACGTGATGTGTTGTCACATAGTAACATGTTGCCCACAAACTCAAATGGTAATGCGCATCATGATGCAAAGCAAAACAGAAAGAGAAACAATACTATAGGCAGAAATGTTAAAAGCAACAGAAAAGCAAGCGCATATGAAAACACAAAGGGTAATGTACATGGTGGCGCTGACATGAGCAGTGAGTGAAACAGGTATGGAACCTCAAGCGGAAATGGTAATGGTAACAGTAATGTAAATGCACAGGCTGTTTTTCTCCAAAAGTTGCATAGAGAGACAGTGAGTACAAAGAATGTATGCATAATAATGGTTCTCGGAGCAGAAAATGAGGAGTTCGAATACTAAATTGCTTATATCTCAGGAACCGTACGACGTGGAAAAAAATGTTAAAGTCATATGATTTATGACTTTCTTGGCTAGTTTTGTACTTAACCCCCATTAGGGGGCTAAATATTTTTCCGACAAAAAGTCCGTATGCCGCACCGTTTCTGAGATATGGGACCTGAAAGGCGTGGCAAACGCTGTAATGTCATCTAATGGGAAAAAAAGAGAAGTTTGGAGTACCATAACTTTAGTTCCCTGTAATATTTTCTCACTTAACCACTAAAATGTACATCAGTGGGATGTTGGCTGTCTTCCCTCCAAATTTCAGGAAAAAAGACCAAACCAGTATTTTGTAGCAGGGTGCCAAAGATTCCTGTAATGTGTCACTCGCCGTAATGTTATCTTATGGGAAAAAGCATCAACTTTGGAGTGCTGTAACTTTGGCACCATGTAATATTTTCTCAGCAAAACACTGTGAGATGTCAGCTGCGTTCCTTCCAAATTTTAGCCCAAAACACCAAACTGTTCTTTTGCAGCGGTGTGCCAAAGAATTGCTGTCATTTTCCCACAGCCTAGAAAAGTACTGTTGCAATTTGCGAAAGCTTTCACAAATTCATTCGACAGTGTCGTGAGCACGAAAGTACTTTATGAAAGTACTTTTTCCAGAAATTTGAAAAACATATTTCTGTGGTGTTTACCCAAATAAAGACATGGCTAGCATCCTCAAGGGTCCGACTAGGTGAATACAAAAAGAATTAGGGTGCTAGAGGGTCCCAATTTTAAATGCCAAGCATTTTTCTGATCAGCCTAACTGAAAACAAAATTGCCGGTTGCGACAGTAAAGGGCCATTGCAAAGTAAAAACTGCATTTGCGACAGTGTCGAACTTTGTTAACTTTCCCATTGACTTAATGGGAACTTAAATAACTTTTGAACCATTTAATATTTTTTCGCGAAATCTTCGAAAGGTACACCGGGAACCCCGACTGCATGTTCCCTGAAGATTTTGGACTGGTCGTTCAAACCGTGTGACCTGTAAGCGCAACCATAGAATTCCAAAACAAGCATAAAAGCACACGCAGATCGTGCTTAATAACTCCACAGCCCTATATTCGACCGGTACGAAACTTGACAGATCCCAAGGCATATGGGCTTGATCGTGTATTCCAAATTTCAGGCAAATCCGTCAAATGGTTGAAAAGTTATTAAGGTGCAAAATTTGGGGTTTAACATGTAAATGGCTCCTCAACCCTAACTATGGTAGCACTACCATGCTACCATTATATATATATATATATATATATATATATATATATATATATAGTGGCACTACAGGGCTAAGAACCCCATTTAAGGTTAAAGTTTGACATTTTGTAATAACTTACATTTGGCAGACACGGAGTGGTACCATTGATCTCTGGATCTGCCAAGTTTCATAATGGTCGGATATATGGTTGCGGAGCTATAAAGCACAATAGAAAGTCATATTTATGCTTTTTTGCACATTCTTTGCTCATGCCAACAGGGTGCATGGTTTGTGCGACTGGTCCAAAACATTCAGGGACCATGCAGCCATGGTCCCCAATGTGCCTATCGAAGATTTCGTGAAAAAATATTCAACGGTTCAAAAGTTATTCAAGAAACAAGTTTCCCATTATAGTCAATGGGAAAAGTTAACAAACTATTCCAGTGTCGCAAATGCAGTTTTTAATGTCGCAAATGACCCCTGTAGTGTCATGAGTCAGCCATTTTTTTTTTTCAGTTTCTGGTCACAGAAATGCTTGCCATTTAAATTTGGGACCCTCTAGAGACACAATTCTTTTTGTATTCACCTAGTCGAACCCTGAGGATGCTAGCCATGTCATTTTGTGGGGGGGTTAAATACCCCAGAAATATGTTTTTCAAATTTTTGTAAACTGTAGTGTCACACAGTAGTGTCACACTTGTGACACTTTCGTGATTTTATTTGTGAAAGTGTGATTTGCCACACTACTTTGCCACACTATGCCCAAAAGAATAGGAAATATTTGCCACCCTGCTGCAAAAGAACAGTTTGGCCTTTTGGGCTGAAATTTGGAGGAAAGAAAGCCAAGATCCCACAAATGTGTATTTTTGTGGTTTGGTGACAAGATATTTGAGGGCTGCAAAGTTACGGTACTCTGAACTTGACTATTTTTCTCTTAGACTAACATTATGGCATCTGCCGTGCTTTTCGGAGCCCGTGTCTTGGAAAAGCGTTGAGATACGCACTTTGCGTCAATAAAATGCTTAGCCCCCCCACTAGGGGGCTAAGTAAAAACTAGCCAGCAAAGTCATAAATTATATGAAATGTTAATTTGTTTTCTACTTCGTATGGTTCCTGAGATATAAGCAATTTAATATCCAAGGGCTAGATTCTAGAAGAGTTACACCTGGTGTAACAGCAGATGCTCCAAGTAGAATGGTGCATGTAGCAACTTACACCAGGGGTTGTGATATGCGCAATTCTACAAAGTGGCCTGAGACATATCGCAGGCCACTTGCACCGAACAGCAGTTCCGCTAGCAGTTGCGCCATAAATCCCATGCCACATGGCACTACGGGGATTTACTGCAGTAGTTGTGCCCCATTCTTGAAGACAGCCACAAAGTCCCCACCTTTGGGGTTCTACAAGAACCCCCATAGGAGAACTGGCAACATAGGTTACACCAGCATTTAGCTGGTGTAACATACGGCTGCCCCACCCGGGGGTCATTTAGACCTGCCTGCAGACATGCCACCTTGTCCACCTCCATGCCAGCATACCCCAGTGGGACCCTGCAGGGATATCCATCCCCTCATTCCCCAAAACACTCATTGGTACAATCCCCACAGGGTGGTGCTGCCATGCCCCCACCAGTGCCCCCCGTCCCCAGCTGGTGACTGGCACAGCTTACCTCTCACCTCCATGGCCAACCACTGACTGAGTGCCGTAGGTGTGTGTATTATAAAGACGCACTCATAAATTAATTTCTGACTGCATCTTTGCACTCAGTCAGTGCACTCAGTCAGTGGCTGGCCACAGAGGTAAGAGGTGGGCTGTGCCTGTTGCCAGCTGGGGACTGGTGGGGGAGTGCTGGGTGGGTTGGCACAGCTGGGTGGGGCCACTAGACTACCAGGGAATTGGTGGACCTTAATCATTTTATGGTGATCGGGGAGGCCGCTAGACTACCAGGGATATGGAGTTCTTTATATATTTTATACAGATCAGGGGGACCGCTAGACTACCAGGGTTATGGAGTTCTTTATTTATTTTATACTGATGGGGGGGTGCTAGACTACCAGGGCAGGAAGCATGCCGCATTTGCGTTGGGTGACCCGGGGGTCAGGGCACGGATGGGGGGCTGACAGCGCCCGCCCTGTAGGCACATTGGCAATGGGGATCCAGGGGGCTGGGGCATGGGCAAGGCTGCCCATGGAGGTGTCCAGGGCCACTTGGTGTGGCTTACCGCGGGCTCTTATATGGGATTTGGGGCCAGCCCTGTGGTGCTCATGATTTTGATGTCAGAGGGGCCAGTTATTTGGCGCGGCCAGCCCTGCAGGTGCGCGCATCAGCGACTGGGGGGCAGGGTGTGGGCCACCCTGCAGGGTGGCTATGCAGCTTGTTGGGTAGGGATTGCACTTGTGGACCTGTGAGGGTTTGGCATGCTGGCCAGGTACGCCCTCTGTGTGTCGTTCCTAGCTATATGTCGCAAGTCGCAGGTCTTTGCTGCGGAGACCCTTCCCCTTCTAGAATGGGGTGCAGGGTCAGTGTTGCAGTTCTGGGTGGCAGAAGTTGCATTCGATGGCAACTTGTGCCACCCTTCTAGAATCGGGGCCCAATTGTTCATTTTCTGCTACGAGGCCCATTATTATGCATACATTCTTGGTATTCACTGTGTTTCTCAATGCAGCTTTTGAGGTAAAAAAGGGAGTGTGCTTTTGCTATTGTTACAGATAGCATTTCCACTTGCATTTATGTAACCATTTGCATTAGCGTTCCCATCTATGCCACCATGTGCATTACCCTTTGCATTTTCATTTGCACTTGCATTTAAGTTACTGTTACTATTTGCATTTCCATTACTGTTTTGGTTTTTAATTCATTTTACATCACCGTGTGCATTACCATTTGCATTTCTCTTTCCTTTGTCGTCATCTTTGGTGTTACCGTTAGCATTTGCATTTCCAATTGCAGTACCGTGACCGTTCGCATTACCATTTCCATTTCCATATGGGCTTGTGTTTCCGTTTGTGTTACTGTTCGCTTTGGCTTCATCGTTGCTGTTACTGTAACTGTTTGCATTTCAAATTGTGTTACCATTACTATTTGCGTGTTCGTCACCATTTGCATATCTGTTGGCCTTAGTGTTTGCATTTTCGGGTGCATTTCCATTGTCGACTGCGTTAATGTTCCCTTATGCTGCGCCATTGCCTTTACCGTTTGCATTTCTGTTTGCATTTCTGTTACCATTTGCATTTTTCTTACCATTTGCATTTCCATTGATGTTATCATGTACATTACTGTTTTTCTTAACATTTGCGATCCTGTTGCCGTTAGTGTTTGCGTTATCATTTGCATTACAATTTCTGTTTTCATTAACATTTGCGCTTGTGTTTCTCTTACCGTTTGTGTTATCATTTATGTTTGCTTCACCATGTGCATTACTGCATGCATTTGCATTACTGTTAGCATTACTATGTTACACAAAATCACATGGTGGGAGCACTGGCCCAAATAGCCCCGCGCTGCCACCACCAAATTCCATTCACTATTTATAGTGCTCATTCTCAAAAAGAAGGGACATTCATGGCAAAAAACCCTGTTTAGTGCATCAGTTAGGGTTGTTCCACAGCGACAAAAGCAAGGAAATTCAGTGTTAGGGTTGCCAGCCCTTTCACCCCAAGCCCACCCGTCCGCACCAACAGGCATCAGGGTGTGTATTGAGGTTGTCAGATCTAACTCTTACCCATTCTCTATACTGCACCATGTCAGCTTTTACACATGGTATGGGGTGAGAGTTAGGATTGACAACCCAATGCACACCGATGCCTGTTGGTGGGGACGGGTGGGCTTGGGGTGCAAGGTGGCAATCTTAACACCAAATTTCCTCACTTTGTCACTGTGGAACAACCCTAACTGATGCATTAAGCAGAGTTTTTGCCATGAATATATATATATATATATATATATATATATATATATATATAGGCTGGCAGTATAGCCTAGAGGTTAGAGGAATGAAATGTGAACAAGCTTAGTACATCCAGCAAACCAAACCTGAGACTGATTCTCACAACCTCCACTTGCATACTGTGTGACTCTGAGCAAGTCACTTAACTGCCCAGTGCTCCCAGTTCACCCCTGAAAACAGGCACTTATGCCTAGTGGGCCTTACCTGGTTACCAAAGACTAAAATTAAAAAAAAAAAATTAAAATTAAATATATATATATTCATATATATTCTGCAAAATACTTTGTTAATGGACCCTTAGGGTTCCGGCATCAAAATTATGGAGATGACATCTTAAGGTTCCCAACCCTAAAACCCCAACCCAGCTCTCTGTTTCCAACAATAACACCCCACCCCCATGGTGCACATAGGAACAGGTGTGAGGGGTGTGCCTTTGAGTTGTGAACCCTAATGAGCACTCCATTCCAAAAGTAAGTAAGTTAAGATGGGTACAGCATAAAAGAATGGGGTGAGCATTAAGGTCCATATTTCTCTTTGGGAGTACAGGGCCCTCTGGTCCCTGCACTGCCATTCATACATTACTCCTTAATTGTATCTGCATTTGTGTGTGGGAGTACAGGGCCCTCTGGGCCCTGCTCTCCTATCCATGTATCAGTCCTTAATAGTATCAGTCCTTAATAGTATCCATATTTCTGTGCATTAAGTGACAAACAAATGCTTACGTACACCTTACATTACAATATTATCCTAAGGAAAATTAAGCAAAATGCAAAGGCAGAACAAAGTAATATATTACTTGGGGTACCACAGGGATCAGTGCTGGGACCAGTCCTATTCAACATTTTCATCAGTGACATTGCGCAGGATCTAGAAGGCAGAATTTCACTGTTCACTGATGACACAAAGCTCTGTAACAGAGTAGACACACCAGAGGGTGTAGACAGAATGAGAAGCGACCTGCAGAAACTTGAAGAATGGTCAAGGGTTTGGCAGTTGAAATTCAATGCAAAGTGCAAGATAATGCATATGGGGCACAAAACCCTGGCACAATATATCAGTTGGGGGTGAGGATATAGCATGCACCAAGCAGGAAAGGGATCTTGGGGTTGTCATCTCTGATGACCTCAAGGTAGGGAAACAGTGTGACAAGGCAGCGGGTAAAGCAAATAGGATGCTGGGATGTATAGGCAGGGGCATCACCAGCAGGAAAAGGGAGGTCACAATTCTGCTATACAAGACACTAGTGAGGCCCCACCTGGAGTACAGTGTACAGTTCTGGAGACCATACCTACGTAAGGACATAGACAGGGTAGAGAAGGTTCAGAGGAGGGCAACAAAGATGGTGCATGGATTGCATCACAAGTCCTATGAAGACAGGTTGAAGGAACTGAACATGTACTCCCTGGAGGAGAGGAGGGAGAGAGGGGATATGATAGAGACATACAAGTATCTTACAGGGAGGAACAGGGTGCAGGAAAACACTATTTTTAAGCGAAAAAGATGTTCCAGGACTAGAGGGCATGGGATGAAGTTGGAGGTAGGACGATTCAGAGGAAACATGAGAAAGAATTTCTTCACAGAACGGGTGGTGGACAAGTGGAACACACTGCCAGATGAAGTGGTGGAGGCTGAAACAATCACGGGATTTAAGAATGCATGGGATAGACATAAAGGAATTCTAGAGGTCAGGGGGTAAGGGGCAACAGACTTCTAGGAAAACAAACTAAACTTACAAGCTCAAATGGGCAGACTGGGTGGGCCATAGGCCCTTATCTGCTGACACTGTCTATGTATCTATGTATTTCCACCAAACCAGCAAAAGACACATCTGTGAGGCAAGCCATCAGTACCCTGGAAATTTCATAGCAAAATTGAAAGACATTTCTTAACACCATAGTGACAAAGAAACAGTTCTGTAAACCTCCAAGTACAATGTTATCCTATGGGAAATTAACCAAAATTCAAATACACAGAACTCCAAGCTAAAGTAATATATTTTCAAATCAACAGCAAAAGACACCCTTTCTACCCTGAAAATTTCAGTCCAAATTTTCAAACCATTTCTTTACTATGAGGTGACAAAGAAGCAGCTATATAAAATTATTTTTTTCACAAATTGTGATCAATAATTCCGTTTTGCGCGATCAAGAATCATGTTTTGCAATCAAAGAATCCTGTTTTGAGCCTTGCATCTAAATCTTCCCATAGTAAATAATGGGAAACTTTGAAATTTAATAACTTTGGAACAGATTAATATTTTTTTCACCAAACCTTCAAAAGGCATCACTGTGACCCAAGACCTATATACCCTAAAAATGTCAGACCAAAGTTCCACACCATTTTTGTGCAATGCAGATTAAGAATTTGACAAAAAACTGTATTTACACATTCTTTGAGACTCCATATTTTTTCATCCGCATATCCAACTGGAACAAAACTTGTCTCATCAAGAGATCATTGGTCCCTGATGGTGCATGGCACTTTTCATTGGTCCCTGATGATGCATGGTACATAGAAACATAGACTTTGACAGCACATAAGGACCGCTTGGCCCATCTAGTCTGCCCATTTCCCTACCTACAGGATAGGCCGCAGATCCTAGTTAACCAACAGCCTATTTCTTCCTACCCCCCCCCAAGAATTGCCTTATGTCTGTCCCATGCATTCTTGAATTCTCCCACAGTTTAAGACCCCACAACCTCCTCAGGAAGGCTGTTCCATGCATCCACTACGGTGTCTGTGAAATAATACTTCTTCACATTGCCACTGAACCGCCTCCCTCTATCTTTAAATTGTGTCCTCTTGTTCTTGCAAGTCTCTTTTTCTGAAAGATGCTACCCTCTTGGACTTTGTTGATTCCACTGAGGTACTTAAACATTTCTATCATGTCCCCCCTCTCCCTTCTTTCCTCAAGGGTATACATATTAAGCTCCTTTAGTCTCTCCTCATACGACTTCTCTTGCAGACCCTGCACCATTTTAGTTGCCCTCCTCTGGACTGCTTCTATCCTGTCTATGTCCTTGCGGGGATGGGGTCTCCAGAACTGGACACAGTACTCCAGATGGGGTCTCACCAACTGTCTGTACAGAGGGATAATAACTTCCTGTTTTCTGTTGCTGATGCCTCTCCCTATGCATTCCAGTATACCCACAGCCCTCCCTACTGCCTTCTCACATTGCTTCCTAACCTTAAGGTCATCTGATATGATTATCCCCAGGTCCCTTTCCTTTTTTGTTGTTGTTACTACCTCCCCCCCCCATTGTGTATTTTTCCCTTGGGTTCTTGTTTCCCAGGTGCATTATTTTGCACTCCTTTGCATTGAATCCTAGCTGCCATATTTCTGACCATTTCTGACATTTCATGCAAATCACTTGAATGGTTGTGAAGGTAGTAAAGCTCAAATTGTGATCAAAAATCCTGTTCACATCTAACTTTTCCCATAGGAAATAATGGCAAAATTTAAAATTTAATAACTTTGTAACGGATTAATTTTTTTTCACCAACCTTTAAAAGGCACCACTGTGGCCCAAGATCTATATACCCGAAAAATGTCAGACCAAGATTCCACACTGGTTTTGTGCAATATGGTGACAAATAATTTGACAAAAAATGGCACTTTACACATTTCGTAAGACTCCATATCACCAAAATTACACATTCACCCTGGTCCCTGATGGTGCATGCCAAATTTCATGCTTATCGTGTGAATGACTACTAAGTTATTAAAGTGCAAATCATGATGTACAATAGAATCCTGTTGAGGGATCAGTAATCATGTTTCGAGCCTGACATCTAATGTTACCAATAGTAAATGATGGGAAACTTTAAAATGTAATAACTTTGAAATGTATTAATATTTTTTTTTCACCAAACCTTCAGAAGGAACCACTGTGACCCAATATCTATGTACCCTATAGAGAATACTATATTTCCAACAATGCACAAACAGTGTGTTCTGCCATTGAGGGGTTCTGATTCCCTCTAACCTTGAGATGTTTGTGGGAATAGAACACCGAGGTGGCAGAACTCACTGATTATGCATGAAGCTGCTCATCCTACACATTCAATCATTTTACTATCAGTCGCGGATTGCTTGTAAAGCACTTTGGGATACACTGACTATGAAAATGGCTACAGTATATATAGAATAAAGTATGGGGTGCAGTGTATTACGACAATTTAACACACACCCGAGTTGTTGGATGGCACATAAACCCCGAGGGCGAAGCCCGAGGGGTTTATGATAGCCATCCAACAACGAGGGTGTGTGTTAAATTTGAGTGAAATACACTGCACCCCATATTTTGTTTTATATAATTGAAGGGTTCCTTTTTTTGCTGAAGAGATTTGAAATAAAAAGATGAAAGTGGAGTCTTACCTTGTGGTAATGAAACACTTTCATTTATGACACAGAGAGCTGCAGGTCGAACACTTAAACTGTACTTTTTAAGTATTAAAAAGAAGAAAACAAATAAATAAATATGTAGATGGTTGTTTGACCTGTAGAGGAAAGGTGACGGTTGAAAGGGAGAGTAGTTAGGGACCGTGGTGAAAGTGTGGACTGTACCAATCTGGTCTTACAATTAAACGTAGATATTTGAAGTAAATGAAAGTGTCCTTGTTTTGTTTTGGTTAGAGCTCATTATTCAAGATGTCCGAGTTCTCGATGATTCGGGTTTTTGTTCTTTTTTTGCGGTTGTTGGTTGGAGTTATAGAAGTTGACTATGATGGGGCTGTGGAAAATGCAGGCGCTCCCAAACACAGCCTGCATGTTACCGGAAGGCATTTCATCATGCTGGGTAGTGAGCTGTGGAGATGAGTCTTGTTATGGGTGAGAAGCCTTGGAGGAAACCTTTGTTCCAAGAGTTTGAAATCAGAGCGTTTTTTTAATTTTACTTAGGTAGTGCGAGGCTACCGGAGAATGTTTTGTAAGGAGCGAGCACTAGTGAGGAGGTGAGTTTGTATCATCAGTGGTTTGTGAGGTGAACTTGAGTTGTCTTTCTCTGTTGTCTCGAGCGGATTTGAATTGGAAGGTAGCGCGTGAATGCCGTAGCACCTACTCAGGTGTTACGGTATTTAACACACGGTTTTTGCCATAGAAAAAAATGGAAGCCATTAATTATATAGTTATAAATGCTGATTCTTCTTCTTCTTCTTCATCCTGTATTTTTTTATATAGTATTATGTGAAATGTGTTCATTTTGTGTGTTTTTCTTTCACAATGAAACTGGTTTTTGCTGTCTCTAGAGGTTCTAAAATGCTGTGCTATCACAGAAGAGTACAATCACATTCCATGACATTTGAACTGCACTACAACAGCATTTTGAAATGGACGAATTTCTATATAGAACAATGCTCTACTATACATTATAAACATTTCACACTGAAGTTCCACACAATTTTTGTGCAATGCAGCGACAAAGAATTTGACAAAAACAGAAATGTACACATTAATTAAGACTCCAGGGCCCAGATAGTCAATGCTTTGCATAGTGTGCAAACCATTTGCATGGATTTAGCATTGGATTCATGTGGGTATGCTATATCCAAAAGGCCAAACAGCATTTGCAAACTGCATTAGTGCCTTGCAAACCATAATGATATGCAAGGGGCAAACTGAACATAAATACAGACGCAATGGCATATTCAGTAACTAGCACAGTGTTAAGGTGTTTAGTGTGACTTAGCATGACCCCTTGCATGGTACAAATTACCACCCAGGAAAAGCTGGTCTTAACTCTGGGCAAACAGCTTTGCATGACATAATGCCTTGGGTGGCATTAGTGCAGTTTTAGCGTGACCTTGCTCGACCCTAACATATGACTATGACACTGAGAAAATGCCAGACACGGAGGAAACATGCTGCTCACTGATGGCACCACAACAATACCAACTGCCGCCACCAGTCCCAGCCATGCCAGGCAGTATGTTGTGACTTGGCCCCTGATGGTCACCATAGAAGAGTGGACATACAGCACACACCTGCAGACCATACGTCTGTGGTGACCAACAGATGCCAGCACACACATGCAGCACTGAGGGCATTGTGGGTGCTGAGGGGAGTGTGTACGGGTGGCCAGGCCTCACAACAGACTGGGAGCATCCACAAGGCTGGGACACAGCATGCAGTGCACATTGGCCAGCATTGGGAATACCCCAATACCAGTGTGCCTGTCTGATCGTACATGCCACCCCAGTCACATACCGCACAGCTGTACATACACCACAGCACAGCCAGCCAGCCATGTCTATGTCACTATGAGCATCCCATGCCAGAGGTGCAGCATCTGTGGGTCACACAACAGTGTGACAGTAATGTCCACTGGCAGTACACACCTGCATGGTGGGCTTGTTACTGTGTACAGTGTAGCGATTGTCACTTCCCTATGCACCATAGGCATTGCTGTGTCCCTCACACTACTGGCCCCCTTGCCAATGTGGCATCTGCTGTGCACTGTAGCATGCCCTACAGTGTGCCAGTTGCATGCATCACCACCACCACCTGTGCTTATGCTGTGCTGTCTCCTGGGGTACACAATGTTATGCTGTACTGCATGC
The DNA here is from genome assembly GCA_016271365.2 of Neoceratodus forsteri. NCBI lineage: Eukaryota > Metazoa > Chordata > Ceratodontiformes > Ceratodontidae > Neoceratodus > Neoceratodus forsteri. The sequence goes on from CM057456.1 coordinate 1,296,713,045, forward strand.
ACGTAGCCTGTAGCAACCATCATGCACTGTCAGACTGACCTACAGGTGGAGCTGTGGCCAGACCTGGCCAGCCCCTGTACTTCCAGACTGACCTACAGGTGGAGCTGTGGGACCCTGCAGTAATGCTAGGCAAACTGCATGCAAATCAGGGCATAATGAGATGCTAATTTGGCTGTTTGCTCAGAGACTACCTGAGCAAGCACATTTGCATGTCACTTTTGAATATGGCTAATCTTACTGCCGGGCAAATGGCTTAGCTCCACACTAAAGCTGTGCTAACGTGTTAGCATGGCGCTAATGGTTTGGGAATTATTATGCAGTTTTGATTGCTGTTTTTTCACATCCACTGCTGCCTGCAGCTGTACTGGGTATACGCATTTGCTGACACACACATTGGCCACATAGTTCACCTCTACCTACCCTCACATTGCTGTACATTATGTTGTTGTTGTGGTTTGTACTTCCTGGTTGCTATATTCAGTGCTGTCTTATTCCAGGGCTACGTTTGCCCTGCACTCCCAGCCCAGTTTGCATGGCCTCATTCCCGTGCTATATTCAGAAGCTGTTTCCCTGGGCTATCCCTTTTGAATATAATTTGCTTTGTGCTCCGGGCTAAGTTTACCTGCTGGGCAATGTTAATTTAGCCCCAGGGCAAAGTTTTGAATATCCAGCCCCATATCTCCACAGCCATATTTCCAACTGGAATGGAACTTACTTCATCAAGAGATCCTTGATCCATGATGGTGTGTGACAAACGTCTTGCAAATTACACCATTGGCTGTGAAGGTATTAAAGTGTATAATGCAATCAAGAATCCTTTTTTGAGCCTCACATCTACATTTTCCCATAAGAGATAATGGGAAACTTTGAAATTTAATAACTTTTGAATGGATTAATATTTTTTCACCAAACCTTCAAAAGGCACATCTGTGATTGACATCCAAAATACCCTGAAAATTACAGGCCAAAACCCCAAGCCATTTTTGCACAATGGTGGGACAAAGAATATGACAAAAAGAAGCAATTTTCATGTTCCTTGACTCTACCTCTTTCCACACCTGCACATCTGACCAGAACAAAACAAGCCACACCAACAGATCTGAGGTTTCTGTAAAGGCATGAAAAATTGTTGTGAAGTTATTAAAGTTCTAAATGTGGGGTTTAACATAGAAGTGACGATTGAACCCTAATATAAGGTGAGCTCTCTCCACTCAAACCAATAAAAAGAGGAATCCCACAGGGATCCATACTGGGCCCTCTACTGTTCGCCATCTACATTAACAACTTGGATTTGGGAATCAAGGAAGCTAGTATACACCTGTTTGCTGATGATACAGTGCTCTATCTAAGCCGTGATTTGCCTGGAGCCGCGTGCTCAGAATTACAAAAGGAATTCAATACACTACAGAACCAGCTTCTCCATAAAAAACTACTACTAAATGCAAAAAAAAAACAAGGCCATGATCTTTTACCGCATAGCACTGGGGCCTATACTGCTGCCGCTGGTACATTTCCTCCCATAATTACCTTCCTAGGCGAAAAGCTTAAATTTGTACCTAAATTCAAATATCTGGGCATATGGCTTGACAACAAACTCTCCTTTCTGGAGCACACAGAAGTCCTGATGAAAAAACTTAGGCAGAGGCTTAGCCTCTTTTTCAGAATTAAACACCTCCTGACCACAGACGCTAAAAGGCAGCTTGTTCAATCTACATTACTCTCATTAATCGACTACGCTGACATTATCTATAGCCAATGATCCATCTCACACCTTGCAAAACTGGATGTTCTCTACCATAGAGCCTTAAGATTCCTAACCAATCTCCCGTCCTCTACACATCATTGCTCCCTTTATTCAGCAGTAGGGTGGTCTTCCCTGCAATACAGATGGTGTAGAAATGCAGCCCTCTGGACACTTTGAGCCCTCACCAACAAGCTCCCAGATTACATTATTGCCTGTCTCCCCTTAAATCCAATGAGTAACTATGATCTATGAAGCCATTCACTAATTCCTTTGAAAATCCCCAGGATCAGTAACCATTTTGGTAGGGCTGCCATAAGCCACACACTGCCCACACTCTGAAATAAGATACAAAGATCGTTGAGATTTAGTTCTCCAGTCAGTATTGCCCTTTTTAGGACTATTTATGACAAAGCATTCACCTAAAACTGTAAGTGTTTCCACAGTCACTAGCAGTCCTGCAGATGGTTCCCCTCTGGTTCCATCACACTCAGCCATGAACCTAGTTCTATCTTTCCCCATTTAACTAGTCACTAACCAGCTGCTATTCTGGCCCTCGGCACCTTGGCACCTCTTTTTCTACTCTTCTGCCACCTCTGAAGCAGGAGATATAGTCTTCACTGTGGGTCCATCTATAAACTGGGACCCTCACCCAAGCATATAAACAGTTACTGAGGGCTGAAATGAAAATAATTGTACCCTTCCATGTAGGCAATAATACACATGATACCTCAACTCTGTGTACATGAAGGTTGTAAATACTGCATTAATGTTATGTAACACATGTAGGATCTCTGTGAACAATTGGAATGTATATATTGCATTTAACATGTTGCTGTACGATTGTTTGTTTTGTATCCTGATTCTCATTTTGTATTCTGTGCCTTATTGTATGTATGTATATTTGTCCTTGATCACAGCAGGTCCACCTCGTAAATGAGCTTGCTCAATGGTGATCACCTGGATAAGTAAAGATTTGATTTGATTTGATATACAGGTGAGACTACACCTACATAATGTGTGTATATATATATATTTATATTCACTGCAAAAAAATGTTGTTAATGTATCAGTTAGGGTTCATACAGTATTAATGACCCTAGGTCTTTAGCTACTGCTCGCCTTACCAGAGCACTCTTAATCTAATCACTAACTTGAGATGTATAATGGTCTCATTATGTGTAACCTCTATGTCCTTACAGCCTGCATGTCTTCCACTACCTGCCGCCCGTAAACCTATGTATTCTTACTGTTAAAAACTTTACAATCACCTGACTGTACTGATCTGTTACCTGTAAGTTGTTGTTTCACCCGGGTAGCCCCTGAAAAAGGGACCTCCGGGGCCCAGAGGGCCTACCCGGTCATCAAAATTCAATAAGTAAATAAATAAATAAAGCAACACTAAGTCAACAAAAGTATTGAAATGTGGTGTTAGGGTTCACAACCCTAGGCAAGTCAAGGCAAGGTAAATTTTATTTTTAGGCGGCCAATCCCTGAGGCTCTGGGTGCCGTACAAGTAAAAACACATATAACACAATAAATAAAATAAACACAAAAGTAAATAAATTACAACAATAATAAATAAACAGACCATTAAGAATGAAAAAAGGACAGATCTTAAAAACAGTTACTAAAATGGGTAATCCTAGGAAAAGGATCTAGAAGACCGTGTCTGGGAGTGCCTGACTAAACAGAAAGGTCTTGAGGTGATCCTTGAATACCTCAACTGAAGGGGCCTCCCTTACAGCTAGAGGAAGTGAATTCCATGGGACAGGGTTGGTGACACTAAAAGCTCTGTCACTAGCAATTTTCAGCCTCATCCTGGGAATCATGAGGAGGCACCTAGAGGAGGACCCCTCACATAACCCTACCACCCAACCCCCACTGTCCACACACCAACAGGTGTCATTGTGTGCCTTGGGGTTGTTGGCCCTAACAGTCAACCGATTCCATTTGTATGGAAGGTACGATGGTACAGTATAGAAGACTGGGGGTAAGCATTAGGGCCGATGACCCCAAGGCACACCCTGACTCCTGCTGGTGTGTGGACGGTGGGGGGGTGGTAGGGTTGTGTGGGGGGGGTGAGGTAGGGTGTTAGGGTTGGGAACTCTAACACCACATTTCCATACTTTTATTGCTTTAACATGAACCCTAACTGATGCATTAATAAAGTTTTTTGCAATGAATTTCCTTATTTTTTGAGACAGTTTAATAGTATCCCCACGTGCATATGTACGTAGGGGTGGAAGCGCAAGACGCAGGAACCCTGCACTTCCATGTGTAGAACAACAATGAACAAATTGCAAGCATACACATCTTATTACCCCACTTCATGTACCTCAGTACAGAGAAATTGTAAATGCAAGCCAAAACGTAATTATGTGCAACTGAAATGCTATTTTGTATCACAAGTGCAAAAACATATTGTGGGCAGGATTTGAAAAATAACAGCTGTGACATTTATGAGCTGAGGTAATAAGAAGTCTATTTTGTAAATCTGGGGTCAAAATATTGACAATTCCCTTAGTTTGAGTGGACATAGCGAAACTGCAACGAATGGTCATAATGTTGTCATTTGTGCACATTTTGACCCCAAATTTTCAACATGGTTTTCTTATCACCTCACCTCATAAACTCCATAGGTAAGAATTTCTTAATTCATGGCAAGATGCCATTCCATGCCACAGGTGTGGAAGCATGTTTCAAGCAGGATGTGAGAAATGACAGCTATACTGTTCATGAGGTGGTGTGAAAAAATGGCTGTGTTGAAAATTTGGAGTGAAAATATTAAAAATTGCCAGTTACACACGTGAGTAGGAAAATTTCAACACCCGCGTGTAACTTGACAATTTTAAGGTAGCAGCAGCATCTGCAAAATCACCTCATGAAGCTGATTAATGAAATGACAGTGGCAGTGTTTATGAGGAGGGGCCCCAAACAGCCCATGCTGAAAATGTGGTGCAAAAATACCTTAAAATGGCTGGGATATCAGAATATGTTCAAAACACCACTGACAGCCATTATATGGCACTTACCTTGCATCTACTGTTTGCAGTTTCGTTTAGAAAAGTATAGATGTGTCCCAGTTCACAGAAGTTGACAGTCAAAGATCTCCTGTGGTAGATATAGGGCAAGGGGCATGTGGGGTGGTGGATGCTCGTGGGAGGATTGGCATGGGGAGGGGGATGGGGAGATGATGAGGGACTGCTTTTCTTTTTTTCAGGCTTTAAAAAAGGTGTCAGGGAACTGTTTTCTTTTTTAACAGGTACATATTTTACCAATATTTTGGGACACTGGGGTGGGCTTCCCAGTGTCCCACAGTACTGGGAGGGACATAACTGGGGACACTGGGAATGGTCTTCTTAGTGTCCCACAGTGTCGGGAGAGGGGTTGTAGTGCTGAATGGGGATTGCACACCCCACTGTTGACAAAAGCATTAAAAAAAATATGAATATTTCAGGACACTGGGAGTGGGCTCCCAATGTCCCACACTGGTGGGATGGTGATTCTAGTGCCAACTCAGGGATTGGGCACCCGATGTTGCCAAAACCTTTTTGAACTATTAAATATTTGTGGACACTGAGAGCAGTGGTGGGTGAAGTGGGCTAAATCCACGAAGTGATTCACAGAGCAAAGGCAGATTCGTGGAGTGATCAGCAATGTGAAGTGGAGTACCTCGTGTTATAATGGGTAATGTGAAATCCGTTGAAAACAATGAATTTGCATTATTCCACCTTCCCAGACTACTTCTCCACCAAATATTAAAGTGAAGTGAATTAAGAACAATGCACCTTGCCTTATTTTTGAGCTCTGAAGGTGAGTTTTGCAGTGATTCATGGGATTTCAGGTCACATGGGCTCTATATTGATCTGCACAGCCTCGGTTTGGGGTAGTATGTGTAGGAAGGAGTAGGAGACAGTGTGCTCTGAGAGCTGTCTGTGACTGAAACCTTCTAAAAGCTGCTATAAAAGCATTGTTGTGTTTTTTTGGAGGCTCAAACTTTAGTTCATTAATTGTAGAAAACCCTCCTTTGTGGGGGGCTCAAACTTTAGTTCATCGATTGTAGGAAACCCTCCTGTGCTCATATCATCGAGCATTTTTGTTTTTGTGTGGATTTTGAATGTTAATATAGAACATTGAGTGTGTGTAGTGAAAGACAGTGAAAGTGTGCTTGGGGAAGGGGCATATCTGTGGTGTAGGTGGATTTAAGTTGGAGAAATAGTGAATTCTTTGTTTTTTGGTTTTATTTTTGTTATATAACTGACTGTGTTAATGTTCACACAGTAATATTGTCAGTAATTGTTGAAATTGTCTTGCTTATTGTCTGTTGTGTGGATCTGGTGCAGCAGTTCATAATTTCAGGTTGTCTACATAACAATATGGGGCATATTGCTGAACTTTTCAATTTGCTATGCATTACTGGTTCAGCATTGTAGACAAACTGTTCTGTGTGTGAGTGTGTGTGCGGTGATGCCTGACATCAAATAATACACCTTTTATTGTGCTGCAGACTAGTGTAATTGCAGGTGCTGCAGTGTGAAAATGCTATCTACTGCAGCTGCCTGATTTTGTACTGCAATCATGGTATCTGTTCTTTGTTTTACTGCTTATACTGCAGTAAAAATCTGCAGTCAGTGTTCCCCCCTACCCCCACTAGGAAAAGGAATTTTTTACCAGATTGGATTGTTTTTGTGACCTCATCAACACCACTGGTTACTGAAGTTGTTTTCATTGTGTGACAGACTAGTCTCTTATCTGTTGCTGAAGCTACAGTTGCTTTTTTGGCTTCACATCCAGCGTCCCCCAATCAGAGAGTGAACGTATCAAAATCTAAATTCGGTTATAATATTGTGGTTGATCCCTAAAAATGCCTGCAAAGACATGTGCAAGCAAAGCTGTTTCTCACCATGGCAATGCTGGCAGTAAAATAGTCTGTGGGCATAGTAGTACGTAGATGCAGAAGTGCATTGCTGATGTGAGGAAAGGTATTTCTCCTGCAATGTTTTTTACAGCCCAGTCAGTAGCTTCACTCATAGTTGGAGGGGATGATGTTTTCCCAGCCAGTGGTGTTAGTGTTAGCGGTATTAGTGGTGGTGATGGTATTAGTATTGGTGCCTCAAGTTTGAATTCTGACCAGTGTACTGTATCCAAAAATGTTGAGTGTGAAGCAGTGCAAGTGAGTGGCAGCGTAGATGATGTCATACTTCCCAGTAACATCCCAGTAACTGAACCTGAGGATTCTGATAATCATGTCAAGGATAGCATACAATGTGATATTCTGTCCACCGAGGCAGTCAATGTCACACATATTCCATGCAATGATTCACAGTGTGGTGAAAAAACATCAGGTAATGGTGGTTTAGATGCTGATGATGAATGTGATGATGATGATGACGATGTTGCTGTTGTTGCAACATGCAGTCCACATGCTAGCATCCAAGCAGAAGATGTGGATGTGTGTGATGCTGATGAATATGATAATGATGTAATCGACCCCAGTTGGGAACCAGAGAAAAAGAAATTCAAAGTGGCTGTGTCTGAGTCTGTTTGCAGGAATCCCCCACCTGTAAAAACTTGTGATTTACTGGTTTTAGTTGATGATGATGACCCAGTAATAAATATGATAGGTAGCCGTGGTGGTCAGTTGCAGTCCAGGAGTGCAGTGCCTGAATCATCACCGCCCCCAACTTCAGTGCTTAAAATAATGGACTTAAATAAGCCACCTCATGACCATGTTAAAAGCAGAGCATCACAATTCCTTGTTTGGGATTTTTTTGTTCAAGATGCAAATGATGAGTCAGTTGCAATCTGCCAGGTTTGCCATGTGCGTGTGAGTCGAGGTAAAAAGGGGCACCATCTGGGCACAGGAGGACAGCATGTGCATCTTAAGAACAGGCACTTATCACTGTGGACCCAGCACAAGCTGGCAGCTAATACCACAGTGGGGCATTCACCCTCATCACCGGCAACCATAGCGAGCTTGTTATCCCCTTCCATGACTGCTAAGCCCAGAAGTAAATTAAACATGTGCAGTACTGAGGTAATAAGAGCAGAGGATTGCTACAGGCATGATGAGGTGGAGGACCATAATTACTTTGAAATGTTGTCCATTGCTGATGAGAATAGCAGTTTTTGTAGTGGTGGTAGTGGTGAATGCAGTATGTCTAGTGCAAGGGGTACATCAACCCCGGTTGTCAAATTTGGCAAAATAACTGCATTTCTGGGTTTGTCATCATCACCTGTGCAACTGTCTTCATCAAATGTCCACACTCCACCCCCTGCCAATGCCATTCGTTGCAGAGCACAACCATTTATCATCATACCCCATGTAAAACATTTAAGTCAGCCCACATTACAGAGTGTTTTTGGGCATAAGCTGAAGTACCCCCTTCAATCATACAGTGTCACGTAAACTTAATGCTGCTATAGCTGAAATGCTGGCAATTGATCTTCTGCCCTTCACCTTGGTGGAGAATTCTGGGTTCCGGCAATTTGTTGCATGTGCTCATCCAAAATGGAAAGTCCCATCCAGGACATGCTTTTCTACCCATGCTGTCCCCAAGTTGTTCCGCACTGTGTCCAAATCGGTAAGACATGCCCTTCAACGTTCCTCCTCTCCACTCATCCTTCCATTTAAGTATGGATATGTGGACAAGTGGCAAAACAGTGGGCAGTCCATATTTGTGTACAACTGCAAACTGGGCGCAGGTGCCGGGGGTTGTTTGTGATGTTGGTAGTGTGAATAATCAGTGCAGTAAGGTGGATTGTCGTGGTAGCAATCTTCCAGGAATTCAACAGCATGCAACAATTGCTATGCACAATGTGACCTGTTCACACACTGGTGAGAACATGTTGGATGTGGTACTGACTGAAACTGACAAATGGCTAAACCCTCTGTCCCTGTGAGCTGGGTTCATAGCAAATGACAATAGGTCAAACGTGGTGAAATGCATCACGAATGGTGTCTTTTTTCATGTTCCATGCATGGACCACTTATTAAATCTTGTGGTGCAGGAGTTTCTGCAGCACCCTGATGTAAAGGAAATGTTGACCATTGCACAACATATCTGCTTTCGCTTTTCAAGATCTGGAAAGGCTTTGACTAACTGCGGCAGTTGCAGATACAAAAGAGCCTACCTCAGCACTGCTTGAAGCTGGAAGTTGTCATGTGATGGAACTCCACTTTATACATGGCATAGAGGTTGAATGAACAATACAAAGCCATCTCAGAATATCTTGTGATGCACACTAGCTGTGACAGTTCTGGGGCCTCCATGTCTATGACAACTTAACAGTGGTGCCTCATGGACTCTGCAATAACAATTTTGCGGCCTTATGAACATGCCACACAGGCAGTGAGTGGTGAATCTGCCTCCATTAGCCAATCAATTCCACTGCTGCGGGTGCTGAGGCAGACATTGGTGAATGTACAGCATGGCCTTGATGTTGCAGGAGACCGTGATAGCAGTATGTTGCTGCAAGACATGCTGACAGTATTCGACCAGATCGTCACATTTTGAGCATTCAGCGTAGTGACAACTTTGCCATAGCAACAATGCTGGACCCATGATACAATGTGGAATTGCATCAGTATGGGAGCAAGGGCCTGAACAGATAAAAATATCAGTGGTCAACTGGTGCACTTGGTTTATGGGGCACAGAAGTCATGTGCCAAGGTCAGCAAACCTCAGCAGCATAATCCGGCTGAAGGTGTACCTGTAGGACTATCAAGCATATCCTGCAAGGGAAGGGGGACAGCAGTTCCTGATGGTATGTCATCCAAAATGGCTGGTGTCAACCCGCTTTGGGTGGCTTTGTCCCAAGTGGGTATTTGTGAAATAAATGATTCGGGAGAACAGGATGATGCATCAACAACTGGACTTAGTGTGGCTCAGAGAATGGTTTAGTCATATTTGTCTGAAAACAGGCATCTGACAATAACTGAAGATCCTCTTTTGTACTGGAGTGGAAAGGTCAGTGAATGGCCAGAGCTGACTGCAGAGGCACTGAAGTACCTCACATGCCCACCTCCAGTGTAAGGTTGAGGAGGTATTCAGCTCAGCAGGTGCAATAGTCAGGGATCATCAGACAAACCTGTCTCCTGCAAATGTTAGTTTGCTAACATTCATTAAAATGAATGAGAGGCACATACCAGCACAGACTGCAACCTCGGTATTCATACCCCGGCCTAGTCATGGTGGTTTTGGTGATGTGTAAATGGACCATCCTGGTGGCACTGGCAGTGGCTGCCTGAAATAGCCCACCACTGATGTAGATGATGACACAATGGAGAAAGAATTTCCCAGTGGTCAGACTTCAGACATAGATGATGGTGAGGGAAGCTTTCTTTATGAAGATGATGATGTGGTTAATGTTGGCAGGTTTTAACTGAAGTTGTTAAAAGGTGGTGTGCCACTGTGGACACCAATATCACCACCAGGACTGATGTTAGCCACTGCCACCATGAGTCTATCTGAACCCCAGACCACCTCCACCAGGACTGATGTTCGCTACTTCCACCAAGAATCTGTCTGACCCCTGGACCACCACCATCACTGGGACTGATGTTAGCCACTGCAACCACTGAGTATGAGTCTGTCTGACCCCCAGACCACCACCACCAGGACAGATGTTAGCCACTGCCACCACTGAGTATGAGACTGTCTGACCCCTGGACCACCACCACTGGGACTGATGTTAGCCACTGCCACCACTGAGTATGAGTCTGTCTGATCCCTGGACCACCAGCACTGGGACTGATGTTAGCCACTGCCACCATGAATCTGTTTGACCCCTGGACCACCACCACTGGGACTGATGTTAGCAACTGCCAACACTGAGCATGAGTCTGTCTGACCCCCGGACCACCACCACCACCTGGAATAATGTTAGCCACTGCCACCAAGAGTCTGTCTGACCCCCAGACCACCACTACTGGGACTGATGTTAGCCACTTCCACCACTGAGTCTGTCTGACACACGGACCGCCTCCACTGGGACTGATGTTAGCCAGAGCCACCACTGAGTGTGAGTCTGTCTGACCCCTGCACCACCACCACAGGGACTGATGTTAGCCACTGCCACCACTGAGCAGGAGTCTGTCTGACACTCGGACCACCACCACTGGGACGGATGTTAGTCACTGCTACCATGAGTCTGTCTGACCCCCGGACCAACTCCACCAGGACTGGTGTTAGCCACTGCCACCAAGAATCTGTCTGACCCCTGGACCACCACCACCAGGACAGATGTTAGCCACTGCCACCACTGAGCATGAGTCTGTCTGATGCCTGGACCACCACCACCTGGACTGATGTTAGCTACTGCCACCATGAGTTTGTCTGAGCCCCAGACAACTACCACTGGGACTGATATTAGCCACTGCCACCACTGAGCATGAGTCTGTCTGACCCCAAACCACCACCACTGGGACTGATGTTAGCCACTTCCACCACTGAGCATGAGTCTGCCTGACCCCTGGACCACCACCAATGGGACAGATGTTAGCCACTGCCACCATGAGTCTGTCTGACCCCCAGACCACCTACACCAGGCTGATGTTAGCCACTGCCACCAAGAATCTGCCTGACCCATGGACCACCACCACCAGGACAGATGTTAGCCACTGCCACCGCTGAACATGAGTCTGTCTGACCCCAGACCACCACCATCGGGACTGATGTTAGCCACTGCCATCACAAGCATGAGTATGTATGACCCCAGGACCACCACACTGGGACTGATATTAGCCACTGCCACCATGAGTCTGTCTGACCCCCGAACCACCACCACCACCAGAATTGATGTTTGCCACTGCCACTATGAGTTTGTCTGACCCCTGGATCACCACCACTGGGACTAATGTTAGCCACTGCCACCATGAGTCTGTCTGACCCCTGGACCACCACCACCAGGACTGATGTTAGCCACAGCCACCAATGAGCATGGGTCTGTCTAACCCCCAGGATACCACCACCAGGACTGATGTTAGCTGCTGCCATGATGAGTCTGTCTGACCCCGGGATCACCACCACCAGGACTAATGTTAGCCACTGCCACCATGAGTCTGTCTGACCCCTTGACCACCACCACTGGGACTGATGTTAGCCACTGCCACCATGAGTCTGTCTGACCCCTGGACCACCACCACCACCAGGACTGATGTTAGCCACTGCCACCATGAGTGTGTCTGACCTCTGGACCACAACCACTGGGACTAATGTTAGCCACTACCACCATGAGTCTGTCTGACCCCCTGACCACCACCACTGGGACTGATGTTGGCCACTGCCACTGCTGAGCATTAATCTATCTGACCCCCTGGACCACCACCACCAGAACTGATATTAGCCACTGCCACCATGGGTCTGTCTGACTCATGGACCACCACCAATGGGACCGATGTTAGCCACTGCCACCTCTGAGCATGAGTCTGTCTGACCCCTGGACCACCACCACAGGGGCTGATATTAGCTGCTGCCACCATGAGTCTGTCTGACCCCTGGACCACCACCTTTGGGACTGATGTTAGCCACTGCCACCATGAGTGAGTCTGACCCCCAGACCACCACCACCAGGACTGATGTTAGCCACTGCCACCATGAGTGTGTCTGACCCCTGGACCACCACCACCAGGACTGATGTTAGCCACTGCCACCATGAGTCTGTCTCACCCCTGGACCACCACCACCGGTACTGATGTTAGCCACTGCCACCACTGAGCATGAGTCTGTCTGATCCCTGGACCGTCATCACCGGTACTTATGTTAGCCACTGCCACCATGAGTCTGTCTGACCCCCAGACCACCACCACCAGGACTGATGTAAGCCACTGCCACCACTGAGCATGAGTCTGTCCAGACCGCCACATCCATCAGCCACAGACACAAAGCTTCTTAATATTTAAACCATAAAGTAAGTATGTGTACTCATGTTTGTTATGCTGTTTCACTTCCTTTAGTTGTATGTTTTGTTTTCTGTAGCTTTTCAGAGCTGCAATGGTAAAACACATACGGTACATTTATTTATTTTTTTTATAGGTTAACAAAAAAAGTCGCCGTCGTTAAAAATCGATGGGAATGGTACTGCAGCTGTACTGTACAGAGAGAAACCTGTGGAATATCCATGTGAAATCCATTTTGGTAAGTGTGAAGATTTTATTTCATTCATTTTATTGTTTTGGAAAGACTGCAGAAAATATTGCAGACAGGTTGTGTTAGTTGACAACATGTGGGTTTGAAATATAGCTTGACTTGAGATAGAGAACCAGGGAGGGACAAATAACAATTAAGTTGTAAGAAGTCATTCATTTCTTTTTTTCAGGAATCTTCCAGATGCTTTATAGTTCTGTCACAGTGGCTTTAGCCAAAAAAGTTCTTCAACATCATCGGGCACCCCCCTCTCCTGGGATTGGGCACACATGCAACATGCAGAATTAATTTCATTAGATGACCATGACCATAATTAACAACCAGACTCCAGAAGGATGCAGATGAAATCAGTGAAGTAGTAACAAAATAAGAAACCATTACAGACAAACCTGCAAATATAACTCCCCCTACCCCCCCAAAAAAATACTTACCTTCATGTGCTTGAGAGTTATCCATTTCCAATTTCAACACAAAAAATTCTCATTGAGCACTGGAATATGCACACCAACAGTTTCTGTGACCTGTGATACAGAACAATACCATGAGTACATGTCCATGTCAACCCCCTCCTCACCTACAAAATACTCAGATATATATCTATATATATCTACTCACCAGGGCTTCTATTAGTGTACAGTCAACGGGCACCCTTCCATCCACTTCAGATGATCACATTGCATTTGCTCGAATTGCCTTGCAGAACACATTGAACCAGCAACAGGATGCTCACAGTCATCATTTTATTCTGGGGGACTTTGTATGTGCTGAAACATTCCCTTTTCACTATGTTACCACTTGTCAATTTCCTGCACACAAGTAGGATGCATTTGGGGCCTGCAGAAAAAATCTGAGGACTCTGTGCCATTACTGCACGCATGGCTGAGTGCACCATTAATTCTGGGGGACTTTGTATGTGCTGAAACATTCTCATTTCACTATGTTACCACTTGTCAATTTTCTGCACATAAGGAGGATGCATTTTGAGCCCGCAGAAAAAATCTGGGGACTTTGTGCCACCACTGCACACATGGCTGAGTGTGCCATTAATTCTGGGGGACTTTGTATGTGCAGAAACACTCTCATTTCACTGTGTTACCCCTTGTCAATTTTGTGAACACAAGGAGGATGCATTTTGGGCCTGCAGAAAAAAATCTGGGGATTCTGTGCTACCACTGCATGCATGGTTGAGTGAGCCATTAAATCTGGGGATGCATTTTGTGTGTTGTGTGATTGTTATGAGCTTATTATGTCATACTACATTATCAATTAAAGCAGCATTGCAAGAATGTTGTGACAATTTTGAACTGTACTTTTTTATGCTACTTTACATGGCCACAGCCACTAGTTACTCCGAGTCGTGACTTGAATGATACGCTTCTTTTGATAATTTCTGTCTGCTTTACGTAGTTGAGTACCTTTTCCATGTATAAAAAAAAATATGATAACGCCTTTTAATATTGTTCTGACCAGGATTGTGTTTATTTGCAGCTGCTTTTCAATAAATATTGTTCCATGGTGTCATAAAACACTGCCCGCTGCATAACTGTTAATTTACAACAGAAGTGCTATATAACAACTAACTGATGTGATGGAGAAAAGCAGAAGAAAACAATGACAAAGACCAGGTCAGCACCAATTTAAAAGGAATGCTCCTTTCATTATTTCACACATGAAAAAAAGTAGTACAGCAGACTCAGCTACTGGAAATGCTCGTATCATTCCAGTCAGGATGTAAGTAAAGGAAGTTGTAACATAGCATTAAAAAATATAGGTCAGAGTTCTCAACAGATTGTTACGATGCTGCTTTACAGAGATTCACCATGTTACATTGTTATTGTGATGCACATAACCGAATATGTGATAACCTTACTTCCAGTGGAATATTTCTTGCTCCACAGAGTGCAATATATTTCTGAGAAAACCGCTCATAATTTCATTACAGTGTGTCACATGACGGAGGAATTCCTGTTCAGAAAACCCGCCCACATTCTGCCCCCCTTTCTCAGCAATGTTAGGATGCGATGCCAGGGGGGGCGCAGGTGCATGCTCCACTATAGTGAATGTCTGGCAGCTATCCCAATGTTTCATTATGTTATAAGGTTCACTTTGTGGTGAAATGTGGGAATGTTTCCACTAACAAGGCTCTTCTTACTGGAAACATGGCCACACGTTTCACCACAAAATGACCACTATAACATAAAGAAAGATTCGCAAAGCTGCCTGACAATCGGACATTCACTGTAATGGAGCACACACCAGTGCTCTTCCTGGCATCATGTCCTAATGTTGCTGGATAGGCGGGCAGAATGTGGGCGGCTTTTCAGAATGGGAATTCCTCTGTCATGTGACACACTGTAATGAAATTATGGGCAGTTTTCCCAGAAAAATATTGCACTATGTGGAACAAGAAAGATTCCCCTGGAAGGGAAAATGTGTATTATTAAACAGCAAGAAAGAAAAAAACACACAAAAACGGTGCAATACAGTAGTGGGGGGGGCAGAAAACAATCCCTTAATGTGGCCGTGGGATGCCGTGTTGGTCCAGCAGCAGGTGCAGCTTTGTCAATATTTGCTGCTGCTGTTCTTGTATTGTGTCAACCTGCTGCTGCAAAGCACCGACTCTCTGATTACTCTCCTCCAGGGCCACCCACATCAGGGTGATGTCGGCCTCTGTTGCAGGAACTGTGGCTTGGTCCACTGCAGGTGGAAATCCAGGTAGTGGTGGTGGTGGAGAGGGTGGTACTAGTGGCTGTGGTGGCAGCTGTGATGGTGGTGGTGCAGCTGCTGTACTGCCCCTCCTCCTGTTGTGGTGAGGCACAACTTTGACCCCAGCAGCACCCTCGGCCACTGCCACAGAAGGGCTAACAGGTGGATGCCTGGCCCCTTCCATGGTACCCTGCCACTCCACCTTGTGGTGGTTGAACATGTGGGTGCACTGGCCGCTGGTCCCCAAATGTGTCCCTTGGGGGCCACAGCACACCAGCACACCACACAGATGACACACCATGACTGTGCTGTCTCCCCCCACAGAGTTAAAAAACTCCCATACTGGGGAGTTGCGGGGGGGACCAGACACAGTCCTTGCACCACCTATGGTTTCCAGGGGCACCTCTTCTGGCTGTAGAGGTGATGGAGGGGGGTTCAGCTGGAGCCCCTACAGCTTCTACAGGTGGTGGTGGTAGTGGAAGAGAAGGTGGATGTTCAGCAGCCACCGGTGGCACTGGTGCTGCTGCTGCTGTTGCTTCTACTTGGAAGAGAAGCAACACCCAGGAGTCGGGAGTGGTTCAGCATCTCATGACGTTCCCCATGTGTCCGCACTCCCCTCCTCTGACCATGGCCACGGGCCAGTGACTCGCCTTCTCCAGGGTCAATGTCCATTCCTCCCACACAAGTCCTTGGCACACACACACAGACACACACACTTACTCACAGTCACACACACACAGAACACAACAAAACAATCACAAACACAATACAAAAACTAAATAAAGATAGCTTTTAAAAAAGCTGTTGTTTTCTTCACAGAAAGGCAATAAAGCACTTTGTCACTGACTCCTACGCTGCTCTCTCACAAAGCCTTCTCCCTCTATGAATGCAAAAGAGAAAGTGAAACTGCTTCTCTGACTCACTTCCTTCCCGCCTGGCTAAAGCGTGTGACTTACAGTACTGTAAGCCATGTGATGTTTGGGGGCTGCCTATTTACTTGTCACTTCACCTTACTTTGTGTTAAGGCATAATGGCAACATGAAGTAATAATGATAATGTGAAGTGAGCACTTTACAGTGCCCACTTCGTGATGTGATCTGCCAACATGAAGTGCTCACTTCGCATTCACTTCACCAGAGGATTAAAAATTTGCTGCATCTCTAACTGGGAGTGGGCTCCCCGGTGTCCCACAGTATGGAGGTGGACATAACTGAGGATACTGAGAGTGGGCTCCTCAGTGTCCCACACTGGTGGGAGGTTGCTAGTGCCAACACAGGGATTGGGTACCCCAATGTCAGCAAAAACGTTTTCATTTATTAAATATTTGGGGAGACAGGAAGTGGGCAGCCCAGTGTCCCA